>OX637287.1:20584223-30584223 GCA_951799445.1 Pseudisothecium myosuroides
TCAAGACTATGGTTTAGGGAATTTTAGAATTTGTAGTTAAAGAACAAAAAATAGGTTGTTGGGGTACACTATGTAAATGCCTCATAAAAATGAAGTAAAATCCTCACCCTCTCCATTAAGAAATTCTTCTCGGGGCAAAAATCCCCAATGGGTGGAGGGTGGGTTATTGAAAAATTCATAAAATTCTCCACCAAGCCCATGTCACGGATTGACAGCTTTAGATAATAGTTGTGTGCAACATGCAATTGGAGGGCATAGAGGTATAGTGCATCATTTTCCATGGTCATAGGTACTATATTTTTTATCCCGTCAAGTCTCTGCCGTACTTGAACATATTTGAACAGTTCACTTCAAAACTTTTTTATTTTAGTGATTTAGATTATTTTTCCACAGTTATAGGGTACCTACATTTTCCACAATCATAAATACCATAGTTTTCTAAACATTAGATTTTTCTTAAAAAAATTGCCTTTTTGAAAATATTCAAGGATAATTTTTAAAATTTCATTTTTTTGGTTTTTAAACTTTAGGCTCACTAAACCTAGGCTCGAGGCTCGTAGGCTAGCACATTTCTAGGCTCACATGCTAGTATTGTTGCTAGACACTTAGCATTTGAATTTTTTTCAAAGTTCTTTAGAAAGGGCAAAAAAATCCAAAGCATCTCTAGGAAGGAGGGAACCATATAGAATATATTCTCGATAATGTCCATACTTCCGATTTTTATAATTCAAAATTCAAAATTTTCCTTCCATTCCATGCTTTTGACTTCATTGAACCAACAACCTAACATTAACCATAAGTGATTTCTACCTAAACTTAGAGACCCATCCATCTTGAACCTAAGGAGAGACTGATTTTCAATAGATATTGTATTGATGCAGCTCCTTCATACCTACGTACCATAATCGCACTGATTACGTTGATTTTTACGCACTGATTCAGTGCGTAAAAATCAACGTAATCAGTGCGATTATGGTACGTAGGTATGAAGGAGCTGCATCAATACAATATCTATTGAAAATCAGTCTCTCCTTAGATTCAAGATGTCATCACCCATGCTTGTCATGTCCCCATATCATATTGCCCATCCATCCAATATTGGGAAAAAAAAAGCAATAAATCAACAAATGAAGGTAGACCAGACCAAGCCAACATCCTTTGTGAAATTGTAAGATTTTTATTTGATACAGTGAAACCTCTCATAATGCAAATTCCGTATTTACATACCTAACTGTAGTTCTTTATTTGCATACTCCTTATGTGCATAAAGTCTACTGCACAAACATCAATGGAGCTTATTATGTCAGAAATCATTGATTTTCTAAGATGAACAACCAAATTGAACCAATCAAACATAATTACTGAACAACATGAGCATGTTTAACTAATTGACCTTTGGCACTCGAACTTCTTTATGTGCATATAGCTAAAAACTACTCCTCACCGACATTTCCATGTAGACTTAAGGGAAGTTTGATTGTACCTCCTTCATACCCTTAGAACACTTATGAAGGAAGCATCTACGTATTGGAAGGGAGATGTGCACCTAATTGTACCAATCAAAGTATTGGATTGTATATCATCTTTATTCAAATTATACATTATCTGTGTTAGTGTTTTTATTCACATTTAGTACAAAGTGGGAAGGGTAAAAATTGATGTCTTTTCCTTTAGGATGGGCAAAGTCTAGACTTCTGACAAAGTACTTTTAAAAGGCAATCTTGTAGGTTGGACTTCATGGGGAAAGGTAGGCCTGTCAGGGTGAATTGGCCCCTTTGCTCGGCCCTTCCAAATCATTCCAAAAGTGCAAGTAAAAAAAAGACCCCCCATTTTGTGCCCAATCAATTTATCTTATATACCTCTTCTAACTAATTCGGGGCCTTTGATTGCAAATATGAATTCAAAATTTTCAAATTTTATCATGCGTAGAAAATTTAAAAAATTTAGCATTTTCCCGAAGGACTGAGCGAGGGACTCAGTTCACCCCAGCCTAGTGTTTTTTTTATGCATGTTTTTTTGCCAATTGGCTACAACCAAAAGATGTTGGATATATTTTCTATAGGAAATTTTTATTGTTTAAATTCAAAATAGCCTAATTACTACTGCATTTTGAGACCATTACCCAAATTTTACCTGGATATCATCTACACAAAATAGTGAAATTAGGTTGCCTTAACAATTAGGTTGCCTTACCTCAAGAAAGTTACATTATAAGCCATCAAAGTCAACAAATACTTCTACAAATATTTCCATTTGTACACATGGAGGTTTATAAGTCCCAATTACAACAATACTTCATTCAAAAGTAGTAGTACATTCTTGTACAATAATGATAAATATTTATATAGTGTCAAATGTCAAGAAATTAGTATGGGACAACCTAATGTCACTATTTAGTGTAGATTTCATATAAATATCACCAAGTATCACCCAAGTATTACATGACTTTTGAAGAAACAACTGTCTCCTTCTCCAAAACTGGATAAAAAAAAATCACTGCCCCGGGCGGGCAGGCCGGGGGTCCGGCTACTGTAGTTCCAATTGCAGGCCTGGTTTCACCCCAGCCAGGTGAGTCCCTGCGACGGAGGGAATGTTCTTTTGCTGTGGAGTCCTCCGCACTCAAGTGGCCGATGATTTGCCTCATGATGCGGCATTGGCACCTTCCCACCTTGGCTTGGCTCCATACAGGATTCCCCGTTTCCCCAGGGACAGCCCCCCCGGCGAGCGGGCAGGACCTTTTCCCTTGAAGGAGTGCCCCTCCTGTCAACTGAAGCAGTTCTCGCCCCACCATCTGCCGCCTGCCTGAGTGCCTGCTGCCTGCCAGCCAGCCAGCACCCCCACTTCGCTTTACTCCACCTCTGCCGCCGCCGCACTGTCCTGGCCTCCTTTTATTGCCATCAAAGCAGCGCCTTGCCATGTCGGGCCGCCTATTGGACCCCGTCCGCTTTCTTCAAGGCCCAGTGGCGCACTCTCCCGGCTGCAGCAACTTCAACGCGCGCAGGGAGGGTGGGTAGTATTCGCTCCACCTGCCTGCTTTTAGTAAGCTTTTACTCCTGCCACGAAGTTATCATTTTGTTGCAATATTGCCTGCAGGGACTGACGGACTCGACTCGCTCATCAATGGACTGAGGCCATCTGGCTCGGTTCACTCACACTCCGTTCGTTACTGCCCAGTGACTACAGTAACTTGGTTAAGTGGTTCGGTACTGTACGTAGCAAAGGCACTGGCTGGTGGGCTTTCCGTCTTTCATTTTCTTCTTTCTTCCTTTTGCATTGGGGAGGGCGTTCGATTGGGTTGTTTCTGTTTTGTTGTGGGTGTTAACTTACTGGACAAAAAGGGATTGCTCTGGGATCGATCAAGTGGGGAGGGGTGACTCCCGGCTGACTCTGCACTGGATTGGGAGGCTGCTGGAGCTGCTGGAGGGCGTCAGAGGTGAGCTGGACAGATTGGCTGGAGCCTGGGGATTGTCGTGGTGTGCAGGACTGTACTGGAACTGAATGGGGGGGGGAGGGAGTTCAAAGTTGGCAGGCCATGGCTCCATGCAGTGGTTTTATTTCCTCGCGGTTCCCTGTCAAGCAACAGACTCGTCGTTACTGTAGCTTCTGAGTTCTGACTGAGTGAGTGTGGGCTGCATTCAATCGTGGGATGGGAAGTGAACTCTTTTGCTGATCATCTGGTGCACACTAGCTAGTTGGCAGAGGCAATTGGACACTGACCCGGAGTGTGCAGTCTGCAGTCTGCACCAATGTTCGGAGAAAAACCACCGGGGAGTTCAGTGCTAGTCGGTGCATTCAGGAAAATAACCGGTTGGAGTGTGAAAATATTTTACCCCAAACTGGATAAAATTTTGTTACAGTAGGACCGGCAATCAATTGTTACAGCGTTACAATCTCTACCTTCTGACGCTCCTACAGCAGCTCTTCAACCCAAAGCCCATTTTTTGCATCACACATAGAGCCCAAGTCGTAGCAGGAGCTAGCCCCTTCGCTAACCTTCGTGATTTGGAATTTTCACAGCAATTGCGATCAGGTTTGTCTTCCGACTTGCGTTCCTCCGACATGAATCATGTGGATAATTTTCAGGTCCCCCATTTGTTCCATGGTAGTCCAAGGACCACATTCTCTCTAAGTTATGTGCACAAGGACTCCTCATTTTTGTAGAGCAGTCGATCACATTTGGAGCAGAGCCCTGAATGTGCCGATTCCGGTTCGTTAGGGTTTGGAGACAAGGGTGTAGAATTGGGAGGGAGGGGATTCGTAGGCAATTCTCAAGCTTGAAATTGCTATGGCGGATTCGACTGCAGAGCTTTCTAAAGCATGGATTAGGGTTTTAGGGAGTTCTCTTGTGGTCAATGAATCACTTCCATGAAATCGGTTGTTCATCATGGATTTTTTTCAATTCACTTCTTCTTAATCTTTGTTTTGAATCTGCTGTGAAATCGGTTGTTCATCATGGATTTTTTCAATTCACTTCTTCTCAATCTTTGTTTTGAATCTGCTGTGAAATTAATCGGTTGAGGGCTTTCAGTTGAATTCAATTTTCAAATTGTTTTTGGTGAATGACTGAATGCTTCGAAGATTGAATTGACTGCATGTTGTTGCACATCATTTAAGACACACTTCCATTGGTATTGTACAAATTAAGTTGACATACATATGTGTGCTTCAAAAAAGAGAGAAAAATAAATGTAGAGAGTATTAATTTGAATAGAATTTGAAGACTCGATATTTCATTTACTATCATAGATATCTATAGGTTGCAATTTGAAACCTTGTTGCATCTACTTTGAATAGATTTGAAGATATTTGTCCTATTACACAATTATACGAATCATTTTAAATTGTACTTAGCAACCAAAACTATTATTTTCACCGAAATCTTTTGAATTTGAGATGCTTGTTTGTATAAGCCTTTACATAGTACATTTGTTTGAATTATGGGTGATTTGACAACAATACTTTGATACCAAAATTTTGACAATATGTAATAATTTTGTTTTTATCATATGTGTTTGTCAATATTATATAATATATATTTTTGTTACTCCATAACATACTAATTATATATATTTAATGCATCAGTAAATTATTGGGTTTCCACAAAAAGTACCTATTCAAAACAATTCAAAAATTTGGGTATCAATTGTAGTTGTCATATGGAGTATCATATTTAGTTGCCTATAATTTAAACAAATGTACTATGTAAATGCCCTTACAAACAAGCAACTTGGATTCAAAAAGATTGCAATAAAAACAATAGTTTTGGTTGCTAAATTATGTAATAAAACAAATATATGGGCAATTTCATTAAAATAGCAGTATTATTGCGCCATTTTGATGGTGTGATATTTTGACCATCTAGGATAGGTATAGAGTTCAAAACATGCATTTTGAAACATCTAGGACAAGTATAGATTTCAAAATGGCCGGTCTAAACTGTGAAAGCGCCAAAGTTCCGGAATATCTCTATTTTAATGAAATTGCCTATATATCTTCAAAGTAAATGCAACAAGGTTTCAAATCACAACGTATAGATAATCTATGATAGCAAATCAAATCTCAAGGCATTGATTCACCAAAGAACTCCAAATTCCATTCAAATTAATGTTATCTACATTTTTGTTTCTCTATTTTAAAGCAAACATATGTCAACTTTTTACAACATCAAATGGGGCATCTAAACAACGTACAACAATATGCAATATGATTGATTCTGACGAGGAGCTACTGGATGAACAGGATCGGATAACTGGATCATTATAATATTGAAGTTATTAGAGTTAATCATAAAGTGTGTGCAAGGCGGGACCAGTAGCCGGAGATTGGGAAAAACACAGGACCAAACTCCCTTGAGCACCCAAATTGAGGTTTGATTGAGTTTGGTGCCGTGTTTATTTTGTTCTATTCTTAGTTAAACCTTCCTTTGACACAGGTTCACAAACACATGACAACTTTGCGATTAACTCTATTGTGGGAAAAACAAAACATAGACAATTTTGGGAGTGATTATGAAAACCGGTGAAGCAATTGTCAATGATCACTGAGTCTATGCATTGAAAGTCATTGTATTTGCATATTTGACCCAAATTCATCTCAAAATGGAACTCATTTATGAAGATCTGCCCCTAAAAAAGCTTGCATGATCATGCGGTAAAGTTTTTGGTAGAGTTGCAGAAGGTAATTGAAACTACTATAATTACCATTCTGACACTTAGATCGTGATGAGTTGTGTAGGAGTTTGACTTCTTGAAACGTTTTAAAGTAAAATTTTCATGAAAAATAAATAGAATTGGAATCTAATACAAATTGTTTTGTATGTTTTGAACTTTTGTGGAATTAGTTGTGAATTTTGAAATTGAAATCACTTAATGCTCTAAAAGCATTCACCTCTTGATAAATTCATTGTTAGTACATTGACTAATGCAATTGATACATTGAAGAAAGTAATATGCACCCTTGTGTTAATGCTTTTAACTATTTTAGGACCTCCTATTTTATTGTAAATGAAGGGTTGAGTTGAAAATTCAAGCCAAATATTTTTTGTAGAAAAAATAAGGTTTGACATATGCAAAATACATTAAAAAATTGGTAAATTTTTTTCTCCAAACATTTTTTAAGGAAATATTGGGATCTATCTTTTGAATTGATTTTTGTTGAAGTTGCCCAACAACAAAGGAGACTAATGCATTTGTCAAAACCATTTATTATTTATAAATTCAAATTAATCTACATTATAGAATTATTAGTTGACCAATCAATCGTCCACCACTCACATAAAATGCCACATATATATAATATTAAAAAATACCTTTTTATGTCTATTTTTTTTAAATAATGACATTGTGTATTAGAAGGGAATAAAAAACATTAGATGGATTTCTTCTGAAGAAAAGAGACATAGTAAAAGAAGTTAAGAGAGATGTTTCAATTGGTATGAAGCAATCTACCACTATTGAAAACAAAGTTAAAACATTGTTATGATGTTAGCTCTTTCAAGATTAGTACTCAACGAGCTTTATTGCAGTTAGTTGTAAAAATGTATGACCAGTTCGAGATTCATATAGAGTTTGGAAGTTTATAATGAATTCATCTAGTTTTGAACATTGCATGAGAAATGAAGCAAGATATATATATATATATATATATATATATATATATACATACCTTATTCGGACTTCTTTATTTAGTCACAAACTAAAGATACAAAAAAAAATTATACTTTTGAAGAGGTACAAAATCAATAGTGCTTTTGGATTCAAATATTGCAACTAGCCAATGACAAATATTTCCATGTGTTTCTCACGCAACTCTCAAAGTTGGATGAACACATCATTAATTTTTAGCCTCTATATTTCCTATTCTATACCTCCAATGTTTGGATTGTTTATAAATTTGAGTTTGTAGGGTTAGGTTTAGCCTAGGATGAAAGGATGTACTTCATTGATTATTATATACATTTATTCAAAGGAATTCAAAGAAAAATTACAACATATAAACTAGAGTCAACTGACTTTAAAATGACATCTTCAATTATGAATATGAAGACAAAATTCATTCGTTCAAAGATTCTAAACCAAATTCACTTAAATAAGAGTCCCAGGAATCTAGTATCAATATTATTATACTCAAAATATGGCTTGATTCCTTTATCTCAGCATTGGTCTTTTATTTGTAATTATCAAGTTTGCTAAATTGGATTCAAAACTCAAATCTTGATCTTAATTTAAACTTCAATATAAACTTCAATAGATGCATCACAACAAAAAAGTGATTAGTTGGGACCTCTCCAGTGACACGTATTATTTGTATCATATTATTACGAAGCATTTATTGTGTCATTATTTTATTTCAAAGTGACTTAAATTATCAAATAAGTAGTAGTGATCCTTGAGACTAGTAAAGTGGTGCATGTTAATATTTAATATTGAGAGGTGTCAAGTAAACTTTTGTTTTCAAGTATTACATAATGACATTTGCAATGCAAGGTTAGAACCAACCGAGAGCATCTACACCCTTGAGTTGGAAGGGTTTGATATATGACCAAAGTAGATAAAAAGTACTTTGGCCCCTCCATAAAATCTCTAGAAGTTCAATCCTACATGAATTCCTACAATATCAAGGTTAGGCCACCAAATATAAATTTGTTAATTTTTTTTACATTTGAATTTGTAATCAATCAATTTATTATCTATGAAATGTATTTAATTTGAAACAAAGAGTTGGAAAATTCATCAAATATAAATGTGAAATTATGACTTGTCAAATAATTAACCCACAAAGGACATTCAATGTTCATGCTTGGTCAAACTTCATTAGTTTTTTGTATTAAAATACACCTTTCAAAATTCTAATATTTTTTACATGTAGTAATGTATATCCAAAATTTAACTTTAGTTTTTAATAATTGAAATATTAAAATAAATTCTCTAATTTTCTTAAAATAATGTATTTTTAAAAATATATTAACGAAAATAATGTTTAAAATAATATAAATTTTTTAGCAAAAATGGAGATGACAAAGATAAACATCATGGTTTAAATGGTGTATTTTTTGAGCTCACACTTAGAAAAATTCAATAATAATGTATATTAAGTTTTCAAGATGCTATCTTCAAAGTATCAACAAAATGACAATTTTGGAAAAAAATAAATTGCAATTTATAAAAAGCTAGATTATTAGACTTCGTTTTCTTAGTCAAGCTTAAAGACATTTAAAATCAAGAACTATGGGAAATTCCAATGATGACCTTTAGCCAATTTTTGTAGTGAATTTTGGAATTTATGTATTGACATGTATAGGGTCCACTTTGCAACTATATGATGTCTTATATTTATAAGACACTATATTTATACATAAATATATATATATATATATATATATATATATATATATATATATATTTTTTTTTTTTTTTTTTTTTTTTTTGAGGTAACTAATGGAGTTGGATTTTTAAGGTTTATGTATTGACAAATATAGGATTCAATTTTGGCTATTGGTCAACATACACCTCCAAAGTCAATCCATAACAAATTTATAATCCCCAAATGACAAGCCTATTACATTTTTTCAAACTTCATTTGCAAGTACCTATAAATGTGATTACTTGTATTTATTTTAAGAAATGAATTATATGTCTTCTATCAATCTTAATTTTTTTTTTTGATATTTTTTAATGAAAATTTAAAATTACTATAAATTTTTGAATAAAAAGTGACACAATTCATATAATAAAAATGGGTACTTGATGCTCAAAAAATCTAAATTTTTCTTTGTATAATTATAATATAGTATAGGGCATCATAATGCAGTTTTTTTTATTGCATCATTTGAAAACTAGAAAATCATCACTCCATGATTATAATCCCAAAGTTCAAATCGCTATAAAATTCCATTGACAACCATTTCCGTTGGTTTAGCTAGTTTTGGAATGACCTTTTTCTTTGAAATGCGGAGTTTATTCTAAGAGTGAACCAAGAACAAACGGGGGAAAGCAAAGGTAGCGTCATAGAGGAAAACATCATTGGAATGACCTTTGGGATTTCTATATTGAAAAATATAGTGTCTGCTTTGTAACCATGGGTTCCATTTGAAGTTCCAACTAAAAAAAACTGGTGGAATGACACCAAGATGAAAACAATGGAATTTTGAATCTATGAAAATAATGGAATTTTGAAATCATACCACTAAAATCGAAGCCCATAGAGAAATTGTCTTTCCAATTGTATGGGTTGTATTTTCTATAGATCCACCCCATAGTTGCAAAGTAGACCTTTTCAACTCTCTTATTTTTTTTAAATTCAAAATTCAAAACAAAGTCTTTTTCAGTTGAAGGAGTTGAAAAGTTTTTTGATTGAACCAATGGAAACCTTTGGGGTTCAATTTGTTTTCAAAACAAAGCACTAAAAAGAATGGTATAGAATTAGAAATAAAAAATATGAGAGTTGAAAAAATTCACTTTGCAACCATAGGGGCCAAATCTTTGAGATTTATGTATTGGCAAATATAGAATTCAACGCACGCTATTGGTTAAAATACACTTTCAAAGTCCAACATAATGAGTTTACAATTGCCAAGACTTCTATATCTACTAAAGTCTAAAGACTTTTACCCCTCCATGGAAAGCCTATAATTATTTTTTCAAACTTCATTTTGCAACTACCTATAAATGTGATATTTTGTATTTAATTTTTGGAGATGTGATTGTATGTCTTCTATAAGTTGTAAAATTTTACATCTTTTAAGGGGGAGATTTTGAACTTAATGTGAATTTTAAGTTAAGAAGTGAAACAATTCATATCAAATGCAGTATAATTATGCTCAAAATTTTAAAATCTCTCCATTGGTTTGTATCATAGTGTAGAACATCATGGTGCATTTCTTATTGTGTCATTCTAAAACTAGAAATCAACACTCTACAACTGCAAATTCATTTTTCCAAATTGTTGGTCAATATTTCAAAAAATATATATATTTTAAATAAAAATAAATGAATAGACAAAGAATGTCAATGAAGACTTGATTATCAATAGAAATTTAATGCTTTCTGGGCTCCAATGTCACCATGAAAATTCCCATCATGAAGTTTTTTTGACCACAAAACATGACTCCAAAATCTTCAGTCGGATATCAATTGTAGCGCAGAGGGCAAGGGAGCCCTAGTTTAGTTCTGACTTTTACCATGCCCTTGGGGCTTGTTTTGTTTCATAAGGAATAATCCCTAAGAGTCGCTAGCATTTTGGGATTTAAAACCATCATTGCTTTTGAAGTATTATAGGTCTAAATGTCACTAAGGTATAGAAATTTCAACCGTAAAAACTTGTAGTGTATGTGTTGTAGATAACATGAATCAAATTTGGAGCCATTTGGCCACATAGAGTGCAAGATTAGAATGTTTTAGTGTTGAAAAAGGATGTTGAAATTTTCCTAGCAATGCATTAGAGGTGAAACTGGGTTCCTAAACCTACCCAAATGAAAAATCTTTATACTGTAAAGTGCTTCAAAGCCATCACACAAACACATTGGTGAAAGAAAATATCATTCAAATGACTCATTGTATTTGCAAATGACTTAGAAATGTCAAAAAGTTGCAAAAAATCCCTCTAATACTAAACCTCTTTTTATTTAAATGCTTCTCAGACATTCATAACAACTTGAATTGATATGAAATATTAACCACACAAACTAGACTAGTATATGCAACTTTTCCCTATTTTTTTTATTAGAAATGGATACCACATCATGAAGAAGAAACAGTCTGCCAAAGTTCATTGTAATCCAAAAATTTCCAAAATTTTGAACATTGAATGGCTCCCAAACATTCAAAACAACTTGGATTGACATGAAAGTTTCACCACAACTAGACTTCAAGGGAAATCTAACCCTACAAATTTTATTGAAAATGAACATTGGATGAAGGACATACATGCCCATGAAGTTGCAGCCATCAAAATGCAATTTGGTGAACTCCAATTGAACTTGTGAACTTTGAATAGCTCCCAAAAAATTAGTACATCGTGAATTGATTTGAAAATTTTACCACAAAAACTAGACAAGTCAATACAAATTTTCCAATAAGTTTGATTAAATTTGGACATTGGATGCAAAAGTTACAACGCTTCAAATTGAACTTCCAAACTATGTAGGGACACTTTTGGTCACCCAGGGCGCTTAGGGGTTAAGGTGCAAAAGTGCTTGTAGGTTGCCTTAGTTAGTTCTGTTGTAATTGACCCTTGGATGTATTGTAACTAATGGGCAAATTAAGGTCAGAGCACCCATTCTCGAACAAAGTTGGGAATAGATTTCCAACCAAACATTGGAATTGTTTTTTCTTCCTTTCCAAGCTTGGGACTAATAAGGTCATGTCACATGTCCTAAAGTACACGGGAAGTAGTGAGTGGGAAAGTAGTTATTCTACGATCGGAATTAGAAAAGCCTAGACATTGGCTATTAGTTAGGACAACTTTATGGCATAGTCCATGAAGTTTTATAGAAAAATCAGACAATTTCCTAACTTTTAGAGTGAAAATTTTATAGGCTGAAATCCTCCATTTTAAAATGTGATTTGGCAATTCGCCGACTTTTTTTTCCCCCATTTGTCAATTTTTCTTGAATGTGGAAAATGGAGCCGGCTTTGTGTTTTTGTGGGGTTTTTTTTTCACTTTCTTGTTTGTTGCTTTCAAGTATCCTTGACAGGAGTTGAACATGGCGAAGCTCCTACCATCTTAGGGCCAAGGATGTAGCCTTTTGAAAATACAAGGATCTAGAAGAAGGTCCAAGCATTTTTTAGAGGCTAGTTAATATGGTTAATATTAAAAATTCGAAAATCTCTATACCATAACTACCTTCATTTTCAAGTGCCCCAAAGGACCGGATATAACTCCATTAACCCCTAAATGCCCAAAACAACAAATTCTAGTGTTGACAATATTTTGAAGTTAAATAAAACCTAACCAAGTTGCTATTTTTAGTAGTTTATATTAAGAAAAATCCTTTTGAAGTCTAATTTTAGCATCAAGAATCCAATTTTTAAAATGATTGATTATGATTTTTCTATTCAAGATTTTGTGCAAGGGTGTCCATTGCTATTTTGACTATTGGTGGTGTTGAGGGCTCTTGGAAATGAGCCTCAAATACACTAGATCTTGGAGAAAAAAACACAGTAGAAATTCATTTAAAAAAATTGTAGAAGAGGTTTTGAGAAGCCATAATTGATTGGGGTTATGGATGTTAGACCCTTTAACTTCATATTTTTTTGGTGACCAACTTTTTAGATTTGACATGTGAAAAGAGGATTAGAAGACTTCAAATCATTTTTGCATTTTTAGCACCTTCACGATCAAACAATATAATCTTTCAATTCATAAGTAATATTGTTGTGTTTTCTTTTCCTATGTGAAAATTTTAAAAAATTGATACAACTTATCAAAATGTTGGCTTTCTGTTCAATTTAGAGCAAATTTCTAGAAGTTTGAAAAAGGCCTTGGGCATTTAGGGGTTAAGTTTAGTTAATGCATCTATATTGTGGGACAGGGAGATTCTACTACTCTACCAAAATACACTTATTAAGCAGTGAGGCTTCTGACATGTTTACATGAGTGATGAGTCTTTTTATTGAATCAAACAAAAATCAATGAACTAAATGAAGGTGACTTGGCTTGACTAATTTGGTGACTGCTGAGTAATTGAGCTTCAATCACCACTTGTTTGTAAGTTATGCTCAATTGCAATATTTTGCAGTATTTGTACAATATTTTTTTATGCACGTGGTAACGAAAAATTCCTAGAAAATATGTGTCCGGTTGGCTGCCCACCGGAAAATAGGATTTTGAATTGGTAATTTTCTTGCATACTCCAAGGGCGGACGGCCAAAATGCCGAAATTTAATTTTCCTACCCAATTCATTTTGTAAATCTGTTTTTTCATTTGGAACCTCAACCTCAACTTTTTTATCTCATTTGGAAATTCTCAAAAAAATTCGGCTAGGTCGTAACTAAATGCCGGTACTCCCTGTTCATTGCTTTATGGCTCCCAAACATCACAGTAATTTCAATTTTGGGAATAAAATTCTGAAAAATTTGCAGCCCCCATATTTCCTATATGAGGCAAAAATTTGATTTGCCTCATATTGCTCACGATCTGTCTGAAAATCACTCAAGTGATTGACTATGGGTGCTCTGACCTTAAAGGCACTTGTGGAGGGGTTTTTTTGCAGAATTAGAAAGGAAAAAAATGTACATAAATCCGAGTAGTTTGAACTGACAAAGTTGTCTCTGTTGAGCATTTTCGACAAGTTATTCCAATTCAGAACTCTGACCAGCAAACTGAACTTTGTTGGATAGGATAGCAATAATTCAACAGAATTCAAAATGGGACAGACAGAAGCTCAATTCAGCCAGTGCATTTCATCAAAGACAGCCTTCAGTTCCTGCCAGTGAGAAGACATGCTCCCTGTCTTTTGCAAATGGTTGAAATGTCATACTGTATGCATTCCTGTCTGTAAGGCAGCAGAGCCCATAACATGGAAAGTTTGGAAGATAAGAAGGTGGGATTTGCTAAAACTGGCCCCCCTCTAAAACTTAAGCCATGATGACCCAAGCGATTCTGGTTGCTGCCTCTCTTCTGTGGGCTGACCGTTCTCAAATTTTGAGTTAAAAATAATAATATTACTATGTACAGAAAATAGATTGCGTAGTGAATCTAATGGCAGTAGTTTCATCAAATTCCAAATTAAACTTTGCCTTGTGGAATTTTTCAAAGTTCAATGGCGTTGGAGAGCCGCCGGCCCCAAAGCAAGCTTTGCGTTTCAGCCCCCATGAAGAACCCCTCCGGCGTGGCCCGGCTTCGCCCGGCCCGGCCCTTGTCGGTATGTTAGGTCTTGTCTTTGTCCAGTAGTGTCTTGAGTCCTTGTTTCCCCTGTCAGGCCACCTGTGGCTGATAGGTCTTGTATTTTACCTCTTTGCAATGAAACTTGCTTTCATTTGTTTAAAAAAAAAGAGTTCAATGGCGTAGTGTAGTTTACTGCTCATTTTTTGGGATTTGGTTTGGGCATGGACTAAAAAGTCAGCCATCCAATGTGATTCTTACCCACCTCAAAAAGGTCAAATCCACCTTGAAAAGGGCAGATCCAAGGAGTCCAAAGAGAAGACAAGTGTCCCATTCTTTTTTTCTTACAAACATTAGTCTCTTGTAGTGAGTAAAGTGCATTGCAAGCTCCATTATGATTTGAAAAATGCTTAGAATGTTGTGAAACTTCACATGTACATTCTCAACTCTCTTATATTTCACTGAGCCTAAAAAGGCATCATTTAAGAATATTCTCACAAAGACATGCTCCTTCAAAAGTGCGCAGCCTTGTATTTTCATTGCCCCAAATAAACTTCAAACTTAAATATCTCTGCCTAAACCGTGAGGTGAAATAATCTGAATTTTTTTGAGGTGCTCACTCTCAATGTAAACTTCAAGATCCTATGGTTATATTCTATCTAATCTCAAGAAAAAATGAGCAAAATAATTGCTCAAGTTCTTGGCAATTTTAGCCCATTCTGCCAAAGTACACCCCCCTTGGGCATTAGAGGTTAAATGCAATCTTTTATTACTCCCTCTATCCCAAAATGATTGTGCACTTTGAATGTCGTGTTTTTTAAGGTTGTTTTGAGTAGGTCATATGGAGACTTTCTCGTGGCTAATTTTATTTAGGTTGCAATGAATACAAATAATGTTCTTCATTGATTCTAGTGATATAAAATTTGAAACCTTTTTTAATTATATTTTTCACAATATGATCAATGAAATTGGCAAAAAAAATTCTCAACAAAATTGTGAGCAATCATTTCAGTGGGGAGGGAATATGCATATTGGAGTTTTAAAAGTATCAAAGGTGGAACATTTCAAAACAAGAAAGCCTTTACGACATTTCGCATTCCAACTTTTAAAATCTCATAATTAAACTTAGAAGAATTTGAAAAATATGAAACAGAGTGGATTTCATAGAGCTTCTATTTGCTTTTCAAAGAAACTTTATTGAAAAATACATAGAGGCATGCAACTCCTCTATGAACTACCTTCATCTTAGACAAATGTCTTAGTGAAATTATAAAACAAATAAGAACAAAAGAATCACTTATATATTTCTACATATTGATGAATTGAAGTTCTTGATCTTGTTTCAAAAACTCTAAAAATAAGTAGGCATGGCACTTCAGTAATCAATTTTATTAAACGGCTCTTGATATGCACTAAATGTTCTAACTAACTGCACCGTCAATGCACCAGTTTTATCATTTACTTATACTTTTGGATAAACCTTGACGGTCGGTAGGAAAAAAATTAAGTTGATCAAATGTTCACGTGACATCTAGGCATGCTTTTTTAGAGAGGAAGGAAATGATTTTGAGCATTATTCAGAAGTATTTTCATGTTAGAGCTTCTAAAATTTCTTTGAGTTCATTTTAAAGAAGTAGCTACGCTTTGAGAGTCTTTGTCCCTTGAAGCATTGGTTAGCTTTGATGTAATGGTCTACATGAAATTCCTAGCTTTCATTGTTGATGTGGATTAAATATTAAACGACATTGGCAAACCAAGAAGCATTTAAAAAAAAAACTTTTCTTTTTGTAATTTCAAAGTTGTAAAATTCAACAAAAGAAATTAGATCTCCTATAAATTTCTTTTTATTCCATTTTAAATTTCATTTTTTTTCCAAATTGCAATTCTTGTGGTCTTTTGAAGCTATCATCCAAGAGACTCTTAAATACACTATTTTTGAGATAATTCTATTAAGTTTCTTACAATTTGAGATTAAGAAATATACCAATTATACCATGATGTTTATCAATATTATCTCAATTTATTGATTAAAATTATATTATTTTAATCAAAATTTTAATTAATCAAAATTTTGAAAACAGTATTCAATAAAATTATATATATATATATATATATATATATATATATATATATATAAATTATAAAATTAGGAAGATAAATCTAAGATGTAGATTATTGCATGAAAAAAAAAATATTTTATAAAATATATATATTTAATTTTAAATACCAAATAATAATGATATTTGACCATGTAAAAATATGATGTATTCTTCAAGGGTTAATCCTTTATAATCAAATCGCTTTTTGAATTTTTGCACATTTTTGCTTATATCTTTGTATAAATATATTATTTGCCTCAATTCCTTCAAATTAGCCTTAGAGGGAGGTTAAATGCCTTTTAAAAATTCTAATATTACTTTCAATGAATGAGTTTTTTTTGGATGAAATATTGCCTATAAATACGTTGTTCACCATTCAAAATATGGACTTTGATACTTTGGAGCACTTGGATGTTAACCCTTGAAGGACCAAGGCATTTTTGGGCTCCAAAACCATTGAAAACTGCCATTTCTGCTGCAATCATTCCCTAAACGGAAAAAAAAAACTTTTTTTAGAATCTAACCGTAGGATCTTGTACTTCACTTGTTTCAAATCATGTGGTAAAAATTTCATGAAGTTTGACTTTAAGGATTAGAAGATATTGGCATTCAAAGTTGAAAAAAAAAAGTTTTTTTGAGTTTTGGTCTCCAATTTCAGATGATTTTGATCGCCATTTCTGGAAAATTTTGCACTACAGACCATAAAATTAAATTTTTTTATGTTGAACATTTGAGTTGAGAGTCGGAGAAAAAAAATTCAGAAAAAAAACACTTGATTTTCATTCATTAAAAAATTGTGAAGTAGAAGTAGGTCCAAAATTGAACGAAACACTAAATTGTTAATAACTCTAAGATGGAATTGAAACACCATAATCCCAATGGTGAGATTGTTCTTGACAACAAATTAAACCTTGTCCCAAAAAAAAAAATTTGAAAAATTTGAAAATTGCATTTGAAAATGATTTCAATAAGTTGTTTTTTGAAGAAGATGCTTAGATTGCCCGAAAAACAAGATTGTTCATAACTTTCTCATTATTAGTCCAAATAGAATGAATCAAAGCTTCAGATGTAGACAAAAACATAATCTTTCAGAAAAAAACATAAAATTAAAAAAACATTTTTTTTCGTTTTTTTTATTCTGCCTAGTGAACAACTTTTTTGACTTAGGGTAGCATAACTTTTGTTCCATGGCACCGATTGGAAAAAAAATTATATTTTTAAAAAGCTACTAACGTTCTCTATCTTCAAAAAAAGTTTCAAAAAATCAGGTCAAAATTTGAGGTCATACGAGCCTGCCCGAAATCCCAAAAGTCCCCCAAGGGAACTTTGGTCTTTAAGGGGTTAAATAGACAAAGCAAAGGCCTCTATTTGTCAATCCAAATCAATAAACATTTGAAATATTTAAGATCCTAATTTCTATGCAATACTTGAAATGGAAAAAATTGAATGCTTAACACAATATCTAAAGTAGAAATGGTAAGAAGTGCAATGCCTAACAAAGTACTAATCCAAAGACTACACATTTTTTAATTTTTTCACATATTGATAGAAGTGCAATACTTAATAAGTTTTTAATTCAATAATTGAGCATTCATCATTATCAATCACATATGGTAGTTGTGGAAGCAAAACCTCTATCAACTGAATAATTTGACAAGTTTACATCAATTTTTGAAGTAGTTGTGGCAGTGCAAAATACAATATTCAAATAATCTCACAATTCTTTTAAACTATTAGTTTAACACTCTCATGGCCTTACTATAAAAATTTAAATTAGAAAGTCATATATGCATTTCTATAGTTATTAAATTTCATCACATTTTTAATTTAATAAAATGATGTTTAGATGTTAAATATTTAAAAACTATCTCACATTGATATTTAAATAATATGAGATGTCAAATAAAAAGACATACTATTTTTTATTTTTATGCTTTAATGTAACATGATCTCAAATTTAATAGAATACGGTATGGGTCGTTGCAAGAAAGAGTGTCCGTTTTTGTTCCACTTTGGCTGTTTTCGGCTAGTACTCTAGTACCATAAGCTTTTTGCATATGAATTTTTAAAAACAAAATAAAATAAGTATAATTATTATAATACTAAAAATAGCATATCTCAAAAAAATTCAGACCTAAAAAAAAACTAGGTCAAAAGTTATTCACTAAAACGTGTGAGCTGAAATTTCAAAGAAAATACATACTTTGACGTTTTAATTTGTAAAAAATAGGAAAAGACATTTTCAAAGAAACTAAAAATAGAAAATTTGGGAAGACTTTATGACAAAGAGATTTCAACAAAAAAAAAGGATCTTGGAACCATCTTCACTATTCAAAACTGCGCGCGCAAGGGAGCCCTCTTTGCATGGTCGTAGACAACATAAAATAAAATATTTTTAAATGCCCCTTGGTAGAAACATGATTTCCTACTATGAGAATAGACTATAGAAATTTCAGCTCTAAATCATTAAATTTGGGGACTCTATAGTACTCAAAACCCTTAAAACTCAAAACGTGACATATTAAGTTAATTGATTTTTAAATATAAAATGATTTTTTTATAATTTTTGAAAAATATAAGATATAATGACACTCAAGACATACATCTTCAATAAAAATTTCAAATTCATGCAAGTCAAGCTTCAGAAGTTATTGCAAACGAAAGTTGAAACACTTTGTTTGTGACAAATACCTAGTACCACTCTTTCTTGCAATGACCTGTATTCACTTTTTAAATTATATAAATTTTATCCTTTGGAAAAGAGTCAAAGATATAAATGCAAATGAAAACAATTTCTTAATAAATACAATTCTTTACATTTTCTAATTCATACATTCTAACTTGGATAAAGCTATTTTAATGAAATGCAATACAATAATGATTAAGAATTTAATAAAATTTAAGAGTAGAAATAATCTCTTAAAGAATTCCAAACCAATATATCAATGTAATTGCATAAAAATTGCAAATACCATGTATAAAGACAATGTGAAATATATAAATGCAATCAATGAGATTGTGGGATTGAAGGACCATAACATTGATAATTGTAGATTGTAGATTGTAAATCGCTAATTAAGATTAGGATACATTCATATTTCATGAATAAAAAACATCTACAAATTACAAATTACAAATTAAACTATTAGCAAAACTACTTTGAGCACTTACAAATTTTGGAACTCAAAATATTTAGCTAAATATCAAATCACTTATACTTACATCATATATTTGCCTACTCCATGACAATAAAGTTTCTTACATAGCTTTTGACAAAAATAAGATAAATGTGCAACCTTTGACTATATACCAGTATACATTATTAATTACTCTAGTCGTTTATAGTAGTTTGCGCCCCCTTACACTTCAAATGAAATAAAAAATTCATACATAGTGATAGTCAAATTTAACCATCTTATATTTGATTCTATAAATCTCCCCAAAGTCATATGTAAAAATGTTTAATGTGATCTAGATAGTAACTCACCTTGAACATTGTTTAAAGCTTCTCACTATCTACCTTTGCATTTTGAGCAACACTTTCTTTTGTTGGACTACATAAATTGACAATTATGAGATAAATTTTCAAAGAAGAGATATTGAAAACCTCTCGTCTCTTTTAGCAAGATTTTTTTTGTTGTTTAAACAGACATGCTAATTTTTTCCAAATTATAATCTTTAATCAACCTCCAATAGAATATTCGTTAAAGTTAAGCCCTCACTATTTGAGATTGGTGTTTGAACCTCCAAAAAATCGGAAATACCTATTTAATTATGGCATTAATAATTCATTTCATTGAACCGAGGTCACAACCCTTTTTGAATGAGTTTATGAATAGCTAGATGGCTTTTATTCATTTTTAATTTAAAAAGTGGCTTGCTTTTCAAGTAAGGTAGCTACTCAAACTTCCTTGCTTATAGTTTCTCTCCATGCAAGACCTCTTCACCTTTTGTCCAATTCCAACAAAGTTTATACTATTGCTCATGAATGCTACAATGTTTCTAATAAATGTCACTTGGTTGTTAATTGATATTAGCATGAATTGGCTAAATATTTGTGGCCATGTATCTTTTGAATGAAGATTACATCAGCTAATATCATTGAGAGGGAAATACGTACTCCAATCTTTTTAATTTAGATTGGCATACATTAAAAGTCTATTTATCTTGGATCTTAGTATCACTTGAAGAAACAACACCTGAATGGATATGAATAAGCAATTTAATATTGTTCTTATTATTAATCCCTAACGGACTAAGAAATTCACTTTTTTTTTTGGGAACTCAAAAAAACTCTATTGACTTTATAATTTATAATTTTACATTAAATCTTTAGAATGGATGTTGATTATTCTAATCTACATGTAAAATTCTGTTTTGTATCATTCAAATAAATTTTGCAAATTTTAGAAGATTTTTTGATTTCCATGTTAAAAATATATTCTAAAATAAATTAGATAATTTTTTTGGATTGTATAGATTGATACCTATTCAAAAGCATTTGAACCTTTCAATTCCAAATAATGAGATGAAAGTTAGGAGGATCTTAATTTAGCACACAATAGAGGCCAAAAAAACAAATAAAGTTGTCTTTTGAACTCAATTGTAAATTTTTTCAAATGAAAATAGAAACAAAAGATAGTAAATTGTTTACTAGAACATTCTCACCATTAGGATTGACAATACTCAATTCTTTATAGAAGTTACTAGCATTGTAGGTTTTTCTTTCATTTACTACCTTCCACTTTGTAATTAAAAAATATGAAAATATGAATGTTTTTCTACTTAAATAAAAAAATTCAACCTATTTTTCAACCTATTGAATTAAATGCATAAATTATGGGATATATGTGTTTTTTTCTAAAAATGTTGAAAGATAAAATCCAACTTTTGGAAGGGCTAAAACATCCTACATGTTGAATTTAGGCACATAGAGCTTGCAATTGGTGGGGATATTCACTCTAAATTTTTGGGAGGATGTACTTGAACAAGTTACCCAAAATATCCTATGGTTGAATTTGTTAAAAAATAAATATAGATGAGGATTTTAGCCTTGCTTTAAGTACAAGTAATTTGAATGAATTTTGGACTTCTAAACATGAAAGAAGTTTTAATTCAATAAAAAATTACGGGTTAAATTTCCTAATTTTTTGTTTGGTCTTGTTGAAAATCAAAAGATTAGTAGCTTCCCTTCTTATGCATTTTTTAGACTTTATAGTAACAAACTATAAAATTTCAAATAGTTGAAATAAATTTACTTAATAGTGCCCTTGGTTTTCATGAATAGAAATAGTACATTTTAAACAATAATTTAAAGGGGGCAATTTATAGGAGGCAATTAAAAAAGGGGTCAAAATTAGGTGCAATTACCTTACACCTTTCTTATATGAGTTCACAATTTTTCCTTTGAAGTTGTATAAAATAATTCATACTTAGAATATCTTCTATATAGCTGTTAGTTGGTCTTCAAATGATATTATATCATTGAGTTTGGATGTTGGGATTTTTCAATGGTCTCAATGCATTGCTACAATAGTTCTTTGTATTCTTCTTGAAGCTCTGGATTTATCCTTTCTTGTCTAATATTTATGCAAAGTGTGCAGAATTCAGAATGAGGTTATGTTTACAAAGATTTGTTGACTATTTGTGCATCAAAAGTACAAAGGGTTCCACTTGAAGCTCCTTCACTACTTTAAATCAATGAAATTATGGAATTCAAAAAAAAAGATTGAAGCGAGAAGTTAAATAATGCTTCAAATGTCAGCATGGGTGCCGATTTAAATTACGGCATTGCCCAAGGAAAAGCTTGTGAAGCCAACCTCCATGTGACATGGTTTTTGGAGTTATCGAAGTAGGCTTTGTTACTAGCTCCAATAGTAGATACCCTTAACGATAAAATTTAGATTTGAACAAATTTGCTTCTTGTACACAAATATCTCTCTTTATCTATCTATGTATCTTACTCCTAATCTTACATTAATTCTCTAATATAACTTAATGATATCAAATATCAAACTCTTGATATGCTAATAAAATTCTTGTCAATAAGAGCTCCCTCTACCATACCCAACCATTATAATCAATACTTCATGCCGAAAATTTAATTAAAGTTGGAAAATCAAATCTGATAGAGAAGCTTAAAATAGGAATATTTCTTCACAATCCAAATTTCCTTCATATACTTTTTTAATTTGAAAAAATAATATCACAAGAATTCTGGAATCTTTTTTTAGAATAATACTTTGACAGTCGGGTACGGTACTAAATCATAAACCAAAACTGCTTATTGCAAGGAGACTTCAGTTCATTTGGATCTAAACCCCCCAAAAGGCTAAGCTACTTGCAAAGATCAATAGAGTGACTAGACCTACAAAGATCATCTTGCATGCTTTCGAAATTAATCCACCGTCAATGCCAAATAGCATTCCCAGCCGTCATTCTGAAAATTTGCTCAAAGCGGCAGAATAATGGCCGATGTAACTTGCAACGAAACCTACGTCATTAAATCAAATAATCGGCAGATCACTTAATTAGTAGAGAGGTGAACAAAGATGAAGTTGATCCTGGATTCCGTTGTGCTATTGGGGCATATGACAGCAAAATGGCACTGTATTAACTTAATTAATTGTAACATTTCATTTCTCCTCAGCAACAGCTAGCCAGCTTGTTCAACTTCGGAGTAGAAATCTCATGAGCTTGCGGGCTTTACTCCCCGAGATGGAATCGTTCCCCATCTTTCTACAATGCTGTGACTCTCTCTTGAGAGCCGGATTGAGTTGTATTGCTACTGATTTACTTATATCTTACCGTCCGTTTCATAGAAAAATAAACAAGAAATCTCATGAGCTTCTCTTGCAATCGTCGGCCACTGGGAGGTTGTGAAGCTCCCTGTCGTCTCTCCCTTCCATCTCTCATGATGGTTATTTCATTCTACTGTAGCATTTGGGTTGAAATCGTGACAAACTTCACGAGCTCTAGAATTTGAAGTTGCAAATCATGAATCGACTACTAGACTCTGTTATCTTGCAGTCATCTTTTCTAAACTGGGCTATGGAGCATTAAATTGCTTCGCATAATTAGCTATTGAGGGTAGTTGCGGTGAATCCAGCTCGCCAGCTGGTTCTTGAATCGATCAAGTGGATTTGCTTTTGTTTCCAAATTGATTGTGGTATCCTTAGCTTCTAATTAATCCGGGTGTTGCATTGCATGTGCGGATCAAGCTGGACTTAAATACCTCCAGATTGCATCTACATTCTATAATACTCGAAGCTGGAGTGGAAAAGCTAGCCATGGGTCGTTGGTTACTAAGGACTCTTGAGAAGGTCATAATGTACTGCAAAACAGTGGGAGTAAAATCTAACTGCGTGTGCTCGCGGGGTCAGGATGTAATGACAGTAATCGTTCAGCCCTTTCGAGATGTCCGACTGCAATTCTTTTCTACTGAAGGTAAACCTGAACCCACATCGATCACCACACACTAGTACAGAGTTGATGGCGAGACTCTAATACTTTGTGCTTTGCAATGACTTTGAAATAAGATTTTCAAACCATGTAATCTGTCGAGACTCCAATTCAAATCCATTGCGAAATAATTGCTGATGTGTTGCATCCGCTACTTCCTCTTATAGTAACATGAACATAGTTCCAGGGAACAGGACGGCATGCGCGGACTCTCTCAGGAAAGCTGTACCCGGGGGAATTTGAAAGTGAGACAGGGTACTATCGTAATTTGTACAAATTCTCCTTGTGATAACAGTTGAATCCATAGGAATCGCCCTGTGAGCGACGCATATCCGGTTTTTACACAAGGTGGATTGCAAATAACTTGAGCTCAGTTCATTGTGATTCCTGTAATGTAGGATCCAATCACTAGTACGGAAGACTGATCTTGCAATAGTTTTGTCAACAGTTTTGCAGAAACCTACCTACAATTTTGCAATTGTTTAGTAATGACTGCGCAATGTCTTTGCAACTATTTGAGATTGCGATAGTTTTTGCAGCAGTTTAAGCATAGATATGCATTGGTACAGTGTCCAAGTTTTAAGACTTTTGCAACATTTTTGCTATGGTTCGCAACAGATCATAAAGTTTTAGCAAAGTGGGGAAGGGGTACAACTAAAACCATTGCAAACTAAGTGTTGATGTGTTGCAACTGCTCCTTCCTGTTGTAGCGAATTAAATTGCTTTTCTGTCGGGCCTGCTTTTGCGCAGGGCATTTTCTCGTGTCGGAGGACAATAATTATCGCCATGAGAACGTCGATGTGAAGAGAGTTGCCACGGAGATTCAAGAGAATGACGGACTGCTGCCAAAAAAATGCTTCTCAGACCCGCTGCCAAGTAATTCCTTCTCACGATGGCGGCCCGACATGCGGTTCGTGGATGCCACCTTCTTCCGTCATCTGTATCGAAAGTGCGCCTTCTGTACTTATTTCACCAGCGACATTGGAGAATTGGGATATCAATGTCCACATTGCAGACGCGCAAACTGGCCTTCGCCCGGGCTGTACATTGCCCAGACGAGGTGGCCGGAGCAGCCCATGCACTCAGTTTGGTATCGGTCGGCGCCTTCCTCGTACATAGTCACTGACGACTTTGAATCTTATCCTCTGTCTCACCACAAGGAGATGTGCAACACGACGAACTTCCTGTTCAGGCGGAGAAAGTTCCGTAGAACTACAAGACATAAGAAGACCCGTGATTGTCGCAGCCCAGATGAGGTAATGGAAAGTCTCCACTCAGACACCATACAGTAATAATGGACATCTAGGTTCCATTCACCAAACAGGTTCACGAACTTCGAAGCATTTCCTACAAGAATCTAGAAACTTGCACCATCTGAACTCTTGCACTTTCATTTTGTGTTCAGCAAAAAATCAATTGCAAAAAACCAAATGTCAATAGACTAAGTATTTTCTTACTGAGCACAAGGCAAAGCTTACCTGCATGGTCCATGGAGCCTCTAATGTACTTCAATGGTTAATGGAGCCTGTACCTTAGCATTCAATGAAATTCCAGTTCACCATAACTGGAGATTTACTCCTGGTCGATCTCGACGTTGAGCCTGTTGTATATGACTGCTAGGAGTCGTAGTTCATGCTCGCGTTATGTTTGTTGTGTGGCGTAGTTGTGAATGGCTTCTGAAATTGCTCACACACATGTGAATATGTGGTTGAAGGTATTGAAGAAGCTTGGGAAGTGGGAAGATCTAATTTGATGAGCTGAATTGGAACTTACCAAATGCAAAGATTGTGCACGAAGCTCAGAATAGGAAAGATCGATTGAACTTCATCAGTCTTGCTTGTTCTGTCAGATGTCAAGTTTTCGGCACTTCAGGGAAGCTAGCTTGCTTCCTCCAAGAGGTGGAGGCTCGCTGAGCATTAGTGGAGCTGAGAGATCTTAAAGCTTGGTTTCGATATTATCGGAGAGTACATTACCGATACAAATATAAAGTGTCCATGCACACCCAGATTTGGAGAGTACACAATCTTCATCCCATCCTCTGGCAGCGGGCTTGTAGTCTGGCATACGCTTTTTACATGAAAGTCGAGACTCTGCAAATATGGAATCACAATCTTGTGACTACGACCCATACTTTCATTTTGATATTAGTAACTATTTCTTTGGATCACAATATTGGATTTCCTGTAAGTTATGTCTCAAATATTATACACTGGGGATTTGGTGCACCGGAGACTTCGGGATATTTTTGCAAATCGACAAGATGTTTCACACAGGGTAAATTTAACTTACACCAATAACAGACCCAAGTTTTGTTCTCAGTTAGAAGCTGCAAGTCCCCAGCCAGCTAGAAACCACGTTTTTCTACAGTCGACCTTGCGATGCTTCCATCTAACAGACGTGAAACAGAGTAGACTCTCCACGTATCATTTCACCAACACTATGAATTATTCATCTTCGTAATGATCAACATGCAAATTATGCTTTCATTTGGGTTTCCGGTGTCCCTCAAAGAATTCTATCTCTACACTAAGAATTTGGTCAACTTCTCACTTGCTCATCAGGTTCTTGGTATCACAGGAGATGCCTTCTTCTCATGGTTTGATATTTTCAGAAACTTCCATAAGTTGACATTGGGTTTCATATGAGCTGGTTGAGCTTTGGGCCACTTTTGTATGTAACGCATTATCCTCTGCATGAATCAATACTGGAAACCCCTCTCTGGCTATTGAACATTGGAGTTATTGCACTATAATAAAACTTGGTAAGAAAACCTCAATGAGAATTAGTTGTGGTTCTTCTGACTAGCATCTTGTCCAGATCAAAACGGCCAAAATCAATTTCGTTTTCGTTTTTCAATTGCAATTTTGAGAAATTCAGGGCGTGCAATATATTGTTAGAAAGCTCTTGAAAATACCCTTTCAACAGTTTATTACACACTCCAAAATTCTCAAAATTGTAGTAGAAAACAAGAAAAAGTCAATTGCGACCGTTTTGGGCTTAAGCAGAATGGCAGTCAAAAGAATCACAACTAATTTTCACTGCAATTTTTTTTAGCAACTTTTGTTATAGTGTTGGCAGCTCCCATATATGGTTAGGCTTCTAGATCTAAAACATTATTCTTATCAATTATTGAAGTGGTTTGCATATAAGAACATAAAATGAAATCTTGATGGGATTCAAGCATTAGCACAAAGGTAAGTTAGTTTGAGAGATGGGTTGAATGACTGTATATTAATCATGAAACGCTACATAGTCTAAAAAGTGGCCGTTGGATGATTTTCAAGATTCCTATAGAAATGAAGATTGGTCCATAAATCAAATCATTATTGGCAAAGTACCTCGGTGATAGGTCTTGTTTTTTCAAGATTGTAGTTGTGGTTACACTTTACATTGTGAACAAAACATATATAATCTCATGCTTTGGAGTTGTGTAGGCCTGTCAATTTCCATGGCCAATTTGAAATCTTGTAGACTTGCATGGAGTGCATCCGTGGAGAGTGCACCTGCAGAAGCAAACCTCTTAAAGCTATTGAGTATCCACTAAATCCATTGGGAGGAGACATTATGATCATGCTAGTTACCAATTAAGTTGCATTTTAGAGCACCAATTTTGTGAAATTCAAGTGGAAAGGTGACAATCTCTAATAACTAGGCATTATAGAAAATCGCAAGCCTCAAGTGAACATTTAAATTTGCTTAAGGACTGCTTTTTATCCTATAGTCGTTCACCTTGCACCGCGATGTCGGATGACTGTTAGTGGTTCAATACCCAAGTACAAGGCATTAAATAATTAAGGTTCACGTATTGAAATGCACTTTAACCTTGATTATTGCATAGCTTGTACTCTAACTAAGTTTTAGAAAAAAAATCAAATGTCGAAATTAGTCCAATGACATCTACCATCAAGAGTTTTTTTAATGGCAATGTGACAATCATAATTCATTGACAATTGGTGAAACTAAAGGGTGAAGAAGTTGTTTATATAGAAAAATCAATTGCCCATGGTGAATCCTTAAAGAATATGGGATATTTTGAAGAGAAATCACTCATTGTTTAAATTCAGGAATTGTGTTCAAAATCGAATTTCAGACCTCATTTAGGCATATTAGAATAATTTTTTTCAAAAATCTTTGAACTAAAAAAATGTGGAGAATCAATCTAGTTTTCATCTCCAAAAATCCGTTTGAGGTTTAGAGCCTCCAACAAAAGGTTATGGACAAAATTCTAAAAGGGTGTTTAAATGTCAAAGAAAATTTTCCTTAAAAACCCTTCATCAGAAGAAATATCAGTCCTCCGGAGTGACAAGCTATTTTAGAGCTTGACCTGTCACTCTAGAACAATCCCACAGTGAGCAGTCAGCTCGCCAAAATGGTCAGAAATCGCGATTTTTTATTTTTTATTTATTTTATATAATTTTTTTAAGATTAAAATATTATTATTATTATTATTATTTTTACTTGTAAATTTCGGTTCTTGCGCCACTGTCACTGTCACTGTAGTTTCAGTTGGGCGGGAATAGGGGAAAACAAATTTTTCAGCCAAAAAAAAGTAAATTTCAGGGTACCTCGGAGGGTTGTGGAGCAACCTTCTGGAGGCTCCAGATTTCTCTAATGTTAGAATTTTGTCCATAACTTTTTATTGGAGGCTCTAAACCTCAAATGGATTTTTGGAGATGAAAACTAGATTAATTCTCCACATTTTGTTTAGTTCAAAGATTTTTGAAAAAAATAATTCTATTATCCCTAAATGAGGTCTGAAATTCGACTTTGAACACAATTTCTGCTTTTCACTTCACTATGAGCGGTTGTGCTCCTATTAAACCTAATTTACATATTTCACATGGATTGTTGTACCTACTACTATCCCACTTGTATAAATATCTTCCCTTCTCAACTTCAAACTTATTGAACTAAGTGGCTTTCAAAGCCAATTTGAAATCATTAGTGTTTCTAATTTTTTTGACAATTAGTATCAAAATCCACTTTGTTTTGGTTAATTTGATTGAATTTGATTAATTACTCAATTAATCAGACCTCTACAATAGTTACATTAGTGAGTCCTGACATCCTTCGCGAAATTCACACAATCTGACTACTCACTGTGGCTACATGTCTACTTTCAAATAATAGACTAGTTGGGTCACTCTAGAGCGGCCCTCCAGAGGCCTGCAATTTTCTCTAATGACTGGTTCACATCTAAGCCTGAAAAAGTGTCACATTAACTAATATGACCATTAACCTTAAACGATGCTAATCAATTAACCTTGTCTAATGGAATTTGATGGGACCATGGCTTCTTGAAATAAGATGAGGGCACATTTGTGTGTCAATGATGACAGTAAACGAGATGATTAAAAAATGCCTTGGGCAAAGAACAAAATTCACACTTGCACGGACACACTTCATTCAGTACAAAGAAGCCAATCCTCATTTAGCTTCAACCTATTCACTTATTTAGTCTTCAATGTCCAGGGGTTTATAGTTGTGCATTTTGAATGTTTGTTGTGCTTTGCCTACATTTTCAAGTGCACCAACAGTGGGCTTTTTTCTGGATTCCGCACCAGCAGTTCTGAGTTTTCTCGCTCCATTTTGGGGGGCTCAAAATGAAGGTGGATGCTTTTGAGTATGCAATTTTGATATGTGAAAGCTTTGCATGACAGATGAAATGAGGTTTTGGAAACATTGTCATAGCAATGTGCAAGGCCATGATTGCAATTTGACATTTTTAAACACATTTATCACTTTTTTTTCCCATAAGCTTGAAGCTCCCCACTTTTTTTTAGGCAATTGGGCATTAAATTGCCTAAAAAAATGAGTTTCTAAATGCACTCACATGTGTTCACAAACTTGGCATACAGTAAAAGGATGTCCAATCATATGCTTATAGAACACGACAGATTACATATGGAATGCACAATTACATAGTGAGTGATAACAGAGGGCTGCTTGCATTTCTGGTTCTTTTCTCTCTCTTTATATTTGGAGAACCTCTTCCTTCTTCACATTCATTGGACACTACTAGAAACAAATAACCAAAGGGATCCTACGAATAATCAAGAAAAAATGTCAAAAGATGACAATCACTGCAATCTTTCAAACTTTCCCTCAGTCCTCCCTCATCAGGTCTTTCTGGTCAAGATTTGGCGAAGAGAGTTTGTGGCAGCCATCCCATAGTCAAGTTGCCAAACCTTCCATTTGTCTCTCATTGAAGCCATCTGCACAGAGATATCACCATCATCATATGAGTACAAGGCCACTTTCATCATCATTTGAGTCCTCACATGTGGGAACTCTGAGCTCATCTCTAGTTTGACATGTGACGTCATGTTTGATAAAGAGGTGGATTCAGTGAAATATGTGCAGTTTCAGGTATGTGATTCAAACCTCAACTCTGTACCAGACCTACTTGCAAACCTCTGGGCACTTCAACAAATGTTACAGTTTTGATGCTCTGAAACTACCCATTTCAACGCATATGAAATGTGAGTGTACCAACTCAATTAGCATCTGGACACTTCCTGAAGAGACAAGAGTCATAACCTTGATCCAGCAGAAATTGGGTCGTGGCCTTTTCGAAAGTGTATGAAGGCCCATTTGTGTGTGTCAATGATGACAGGAAATGAGATTGGAAAGTGACTGAGATGAGGATGAAATTTGCACCTGCTCTCATAAGTGTTTTGTACAACTGAGAGTCACATTCAACTCCAACACAATCAGTTCTTCCAGTTCAAAAATCTGAGGAGCATATCTTTCCATTAAATAAGTCGTGTGTGATCTTTATAATGGCATCTTCAGTAGCTGCGCTGAAAGTCAGTTTTGTTATACTGGCAGAAATTCATGAAATTACCATTTTCCCAGAGGCTTACAGAAACTCAATTCTGTAGTTTTTATAAGAACATTGTGGAATTTTAATGCCAAAATTTTGGGGCTCTGGATGCTGCTAATATAACAAAATTGACATAAGATGTGAATTGCAAGCATACCCTGACCCTGGAAGGTGACAAATCGGCAAGGAAATCATATTGGCATGGACTAGAAGCAACAGTGGATGGAATCCAAGGCTGTGGGAATAATTACATCAGTGCAGCTGCTTGAAAACCTAAATTGAAAAGTGATTGGAATCTGGCCACTGTAACATTTTGTAACCAGCTCTGATTGTGAGCGTCTGTCTGCTCTACGGTGTCTCATCCACGAGCAAGATAGTTCATTCGTAACCACATGGTATTCATCCACAAAGGCGACAATTACATGGGTTTTCGTCCGCGTACAGAGCTGTTTACGTCAGGTAACCCTTCTCGCCGCCTCCCAGCGGCTCGAAGGTTACCTAGTCCATAGCGATTCAAGGTGTGACCCCCTATCTGTTGACACATGCTAAGATACTGCACTCACGAAGTATTATTCCTGCCTGTTTATAGATCCACTCATATTCATATTCAACCGTGGAAACCCATGTCTACCATGAAACAAGTGTATAATTGCTGGGAGAAGATTCTTCTGCAGATATGGGACTTCTGGAAAAGGTTTCCTTGACCACTGCAGATCATTTCAATTCTTGGAAATCATAATCACAAGAATCATGCATTGTTGCAAGATGTGTACACAATGTCTGGAGTTTTGAATCAGCTTGGTAGGTAACGCACGTAAACAGAAAATATTTATACCTTACCGAAATTGTCAATTCAGCCAAAAGCCCTTCCAGATTCCACTCACTGGTCAGGTTGCAAAGTATGAATTCTGAATCTGGGGTTTCACACACAGTTTATCAGACTCTATCTGAGATCTACCTCATCTTGTTTCCTCGTGTCGCAAAATTCGGTAACTATTTTTCTCTTCAATTGTGGGAAACAGGAAAAAACTACTCGACAAGGTGAAATTCGTGAATCCACACTTGAGCATGGCCTTCTTTTCACTTTAAATGCTCAAATCAAGGCGCTTTTGCTAGCTCTTCAATCAAATTTCCTCCATTTCACCCTTTGGAGTTCCACACACTGCTTTTCAATATACTCTTCAGTGGTAGGTGACCGATTGGTCCACAGAACTTCCATGAGACCAGACAACAAGCAGTCATTCTCACCTGATCCACAGTGTATGAAACCCACTAATGTTTTGACACTCATTCCCAACATTTCAATGAGACTGAAAATCCTCATGAGATTGAGCTCCCTACTTCGAGCTTTGTTTACAATCTTTCCACGTGCCAGTAATGCCGGTTCAGGTAGTTGGACATCGGCAGCTGAGATGACCATCTCCTGAGCAGCGCCACCGGCAAGCGGAACAGCATGAAGCCACATTTGAGCTCCTCGAAATTGAAAGAATTACGTACTGAAGAGTCAAACACCAACATTCGGTTGGTTAGGTTTTCGTTGTGGTGCAAAATTGTATCCAATGTCTTTGCATAAAATGATGCTACCAGAAAGTTCTTAAACTGGAGCCTAGCTAGGGTTTATTAACTTTGGCTGGAATGTATTTACCACTGCAATGTCCACACAAAACCAGCAACAAAGTAGGTACAGATGAAGACCTTGATGTACTTCGTAATTCAGGTCACATATATACTCAGAAACTAAGAAGGCTATTCCTTCGTGCTGCACTAAAAGAACGAAAAGAGCGATGGCTACCGCCACAGTATTCACTATTACAGCAATAGCACATGCTGCTAGGCCTGGTCACTCCCTTGGATCGCTTTCACGCTTAGTCTTGAGAAAACGAATTGTGCCATAGTACCAGAACAGAAGAAGCCCAGCAGAAATGAGAACCATCCAATGCCAAACGCACAGCAAGGGAGAGGCCTGTCAAATATGCCAACAGCAAGATTGATGAGAATCTGAACTCAGGACTGTCTTCTTCAGGGCACAGTATTACTTAGTAAGGACCTCCAGCACTTCGTCGCCATTGCCTTGCATCTTAGTTCCACATAATCTGCAGTACGTATGTACAATCAACCCTCAGTCTAGTTCTCAAAAATCTATTTGACGACCAAAGAATGCCACTACTGCTATTCCTATTACCACTTGCCGTGATTCCCTGTTTGTCAAGACTAGTTTGCTACAATTGTTTTCCGCAGTCCTCATTTTCATTAGATACCAGTACTTTCTACATTTTTGAACCATGGCTCAGACACTTCCGCAGTTTGCAGTAGAGACAATGAATTTGGCTTTGTGGACATATACTTACTGTATGTCAGGGAAAAGATCAAAGCAAAACTATTGTTGACTGGCAATAGCATTCAACAGAGTGTAAAGATAAGAAGTGCATGCAGAAGATTGGTGCAACACTAAGCCATTGGATACATGGATTGTTTAGCATGTCTCCTCCGCTGGCTATCCGTATCCTTATGTCCTTGCCGAGCCAAGTCAAGTCTTACTGATCATCATGCATTGTGCATCTACAGTATCACATTATCCAGCTCTTCAATTGGGGATTTCACCTCCATTTCTATTCAAATTCCTAATTTTCTGGCCTAAATTGTGGCAAGGCTGGCAACTCCAATCCCACAACCTAATTATATAGCAACACAATATACACGGCACATGAATAACACCGACACAAAGGTCCATAAAGAAATTTTCATTTTATGCACATACCTTCTGAACTAGCAAATCATGCCAGATCTCTGATATCATCTAAGTATTCCTACCAAACTGCACGAAAAGACATGCAGCAAGGTAAGCGTGTCAGACACTCAGCCTCCAAGAACACCATCAAACCCCAATTCACCCGAGAATTTCACCAGAAGTAATTAAACCAATTACATCGCTCACCAAAGAAAGTGACCATGACGCATCCCAGCTTTTCTTGCACCCTTCAAATCACAAGAATCTCTGCAGTTATGCCAGAAACTACTGTATGTTGTTATGAAAGACGAGCAGCTTCACTACAAAAAGCTCTGTTCTTGTAAATCCTACTCAAACTTCTTCACATGCAGCTTTTGCCAATGCAAAGCCAGAGCCTAAACACAAGTGCATGATTGACACACATGTATGCAGATTTGACTTAAATCCCGCGTCACAGCCATAGGTTAGAAATATCCTTCCAAAGCCTCTCGTCGTGTGTACACATTCAGGATATGTATGTATGTGAAGCCATCTCCCAGTTTCATTTGCTGATAGAATTCAGATGCTTCACCCTCACCCACGTTGCAGAGTTCATTGAATCATTCCAGTCCATGGGATTACATCCTGCTTCTTCCATTCCACTTGAAACAAGCCAGTTGGGCATCAACACTTCCACTCTTTGCATCTGTTTGAGCAGGTGCATTGCCCTTGTGGATGTGCTGACTCGATCAAATGCTGAATTGTGCTGATTATAACAATCTTGTAACAAGCAAGTTGCTTCAACCAAGCATACGGATCCCTCCTCATAAGCCATCAAACATGAAGCATCTGATGTAGAGCACTGTATATGTTCCAGATGCTCTATTCTATGCTGGGTGCTGCAAGCATGCTAGCCTGCTAGCCTGCTAGCCTGCTCTTTGGTCTTCTTGCTTCAAGCACCACTTCAGAGTTTCAAAGGTTTTGCAAAACATTCCTCTAAGATTCTTCAATTGGCTGTGCATTCATTACCTATTTTGCATGGAACATACTTCATACATTGATGTGAAGTGCATTCCTTCCAGGAGAGACAAAATTCCTGTGACTCCAAAAATAGCTCACTCCAGGTTTATATAAGCTTAGGTTGGGACAGAGTGTCAGTGACTCACTTCACCCACCTTTTATGTAGGGCCTGAAGTCAAAACAAACTCACCTATGCACTCGGGGAGTTGGGGCAATATTTCATGCAAAAGCAATACCAAGAAAATTTGAGGCAATAAATTAGGCGATATATTTTCCCATTTTTAGTGGATGAAATGGTTGATTGCTACAGTTTGCATGTAAATAATTGCATTATTCCAACAAAAGATTGCTTTTTGCACTACCTAAAATAAGTGAAAAAAATTCCCTAGTTAGCTACATACACCAAAAAGCTTCTCCTTTTATTGATGCCTTTGACACAATAGCCACACAATAATTCACAATGGTTGGAAAATTTTGGAAATGTGTGCAAAATGGTTGGAAAATTTGATTATTTTTGTGCATGCCAATCACTTGGTAGCTAGCTTCTGGTTATACTAGTAAGTGTGCAAGTTTGTAGTGGTTCAATATGTGGACATTTACATGTTCTTTGTGTAGTTTTTTGATGATGAAGACGTGATGTATTTTGAGCTTGGGGTTGTCACTAGAGGTGGTTTTAAATTATTTTTGGGCTTCTAAACATAAAAGAACTTGAGGAGTAAATTGCCTAATTCTTATTTGATCTTGTTGGAAGTCAAAACATTATTAGATTCCCTTCTTATGCATTTTTGGTACTCTATAGTAACAAAATATGAAATTTCAAACCATTGAAATAAGTGTACCTAAAGAGTGATCCTAGGCGATTATAAATAAGGATAGTACATTTTAGGCAAGTATTTGTAGGGGGCGGTTTTAGAAAAGGGTCAAAATTAGCTGCAACTACTTTACACCTTACTTGTATTAGTATACAATTTTCCCTTTGAAGTTGCATAAGAAAGTTCATGAATACTTAGGGTATCTACTATGTAGCTACTACTTGGCCAAGTAATAGTATCATATCTTGAATTTGGATGTAAGGATCTTTTAATGGTTTCAATGCATTCACTACAATTCTTTGTATTTTTCTAGGGGCTCTGAATTTATCCTTTCATATCCAATACTTAAACATGTGTTATGCACTCAAAGATTTGTTGACTCTTCGTGCATTAGCATTACAAAAGGTTCCATTTCAATGAAGCCTCTTCACCACTTTAAATAAATTAATGTGATTACAAAATTCATGTCAAGAGATTGAAGCGAGAAGTTAACCCCTAAAAGACTGAGGCCTTTTTTTTTTCCAAAAAACACTAAAAACTGCCATTTCTATAGCAAAAAGTTAACAAATTTGAAAAATGTTTTTTTTGCACATCTAATCGTAGGATCTTAAACCTAACAAATATAAGAATGTGTAGAATTTTTTTAGGACTTTTGACCGCACAGATTGCAAGATATTTGCATTTAAAGTGAAAAAAATAAGTTTTTCAACACATTGTAGGACTAGATTATTTGACTTTAAACATTTTTAACTTAAAATTTTTGCACTACAAAGTCTCAAGCTTTAAATCTTTATAGTGGATAATTGAGTTGAGAGTCTAGGAAAAAAAATTCAAAAAAACTTAATTATTATTCTTAAAAAAATTGTTAAGTAGAAGTAGGTACAAGATAGAAGGAAGATCTAAAATATTCATATATTTTAGATGGAATTAAAATGCACTAATTTCAATGGTGAGATTGTTCTAGCAAATAAATTAAACCATGCAAAAAAAAAGAAAATTCAAATTTTTGCAAAGTTTTTTTTGCTACCTAGGCTGCCCCCCGTCCCCTATTTTGAGCTTATTTGGTCATAGCTATTATTCCCAGGCACCGGTTTTGAAAAAAAAAATATTCCCACAAAGTTTATCCATTTTTCTATCTTCAAAAAAAGTTTCAAAAAATCTCAACAAAAATTCAGCTCGTAGGTACCTGCCCAAAATGCCATTTGTCTCCCAAAGGGACAAAAGTTCTTTAGGGGTTAAATATCACTCCGAATGCCAATTAGTGCCAATTTAGGTGCCAATTTGGATTGAAGCATTGCGCATAGGAAAAGGGCCGTGGCACCAACCTCCGTGCGACATGGTCTTTGGAATTACCAGGGCAGGTCTAATTATTAGTTCCAATTCTACATGTTCTTTACAATAAAAATTTAATCTCAACAGATTAGCCTCTCATATACAAATATCTCTCCATGGCTCTCTACATATTCAACTCCTTGGTAGTCTACGCTTAGTGAGATTGGTGGATGTTTGGCACTATAAGAAACCCGCCTTTTTGTGGCGTTTTGAAGAAATGGGTCATGTTTTCATCGACAACAATGCGTCACAAATTTTGAGCTTGTAGAAGTCAAATTTCTACTTGATGTTGCGAAAGACATAGGGATGTCAAAGCAAAAACAAATACATGATACAGGAGACGTATATGTTTTTCCGGACATCAAATAAAACATTGTCACGTTTATTAAAACGTCCCAAAAAACAAGGAATTGCCACATTGGTTGGGGATTTTGGATTTTCTATAGATAAATTTTTATAAATTACTGTGAGCTAAGGTAAAACGTAGACCAGATGTGAAAATATAGGGGAAGGGCAATTACATGGCATGCTTTGGAAAAAAATAAATGGATGGATGTACATTATAGATGAAAAAAATAGCTCTTTATACAAGTAGGATGGTAGGAAGTAAGACAACCCATATGGGATATGGAAAGCAAGAATTTTGTTCAAAGTGTAATGTCTAAGAAAACATTCATTTGTCTGAAAAACGTCTAAGGTCTACAATAATGTCTAGATGTCTACAATAACATTTAGATGTCAGAAACAACGTCCAGATGCAATGCGGTCAAATTCCCATCTTTGAATCATCTCACATCCTTTGTCATGAACGGACAATGGATAAAATATAAAAAGGACCTCTATCTCCACCTACTCCTAATCGTACATTAAATTTCCTAATATAACTTAAATGATATCCAATACTGTCTTCTTGATATTCTAATAAATTTTTTTAATCCATAAGAGCTCATTCTTTGAACCCGACTACTAGGATCAACATGTCATGCCAAAAATTTAATTAAAGTTGGAAAATCAAATCTGAAAAATTCTTAATATAGGAATATTCCTTCAATATTCATATTTTCTCCAAAAAACTTCTAGTTTGAAAAAATGATTTTTCTAAAATTCCTTCATCTTTTTTTAGAAATATTTTTTAGATAGCCAAGTACGGTACTTGGTCATAAACCAAAATTGCTTAATTATTGCAAGGAGATTTCAGTTCATTTGGACCGCAGCATGTCCCACAAAGTGGGCACTGCAAGGTAAATTTTATTTTTTGCAGGATAAATGTAAAAAAAAGTCTTGTTTTTATGCGCCATGTTAATTCTCTATTCTTCACCTCTCTCAGCTAATGGGGGCGTGTAAATGTAAATATGAATTCAAAATTTGTAAATTTTGTCACGTGTGAAAAATAAAAAATTCCTACGTTTTCCCAAAGGATAAAGTCACCCTGCAGGGCCCACTTTGTGCGACGGGTTTAGCGTCCTGCATTTGGACCTAATAAATCCTGATAAAGGTGAAGCTACTTGCAAAGATCAATAGAGTGACTAGACCTACAAAGGATCACCTTGCACACCTTCGAAATTAATCCACTGTCAGTGCCACCTGAATTGAAATTACTTAGCATTCCTAGCCGTCATTTTGAAAATTGCTCAAACCGGCAGAATTATGGCCGCTGTAAGTTAGAAAGTTGTATTCCTTTTGTTATATCCCACCGTCCGTTTCAAAGGTAAAAAAACATGAAATCTCATGAGCTTGAATTAATGCATTTGCAGTCGCCGGCCACTGGGAAGTTGTGCAGCTCCCCGTCGTCTCTTCCTTTCATCCCTCTCGATGGTTATTTCGTTCTACTGTAGCATGCATGGGGACTGAAGTCGTGACAAACTTCACGAGCTCTAGAATTCGAAGTTGGAAATCATGCATGAATCGACTACCGTATTAAACGATTCTGTTCTATTGCAGTCATCTTTCTAATATGAGCTATGGAGCAAGCCATTAAATTACTTCGCTTAGTTAGCTATTGAGTGTAGTTGCAGCTCGCGCAGCTGGTTCGTGAATTGAATCGATCCAATCGATTTGATCACCGATACAGTCGATTTGCTTTTGTTTCTAAATTGATTGTGGTATCCTTAGCACCGGGTGTTGAACTGCATGCGCTGATCGAGCTGACTTAGAATGTAGATGCAGCCTGGATAGTAACTAACACACTCGGAGCTGAAGTGCTACAGATAGCCATGGGTAGTTCGCCAATATTTCTAGCAGCGACTCTGAGGAAACTCATAATATACTGCAAATCAATGGAAGTAAAATCTCACTGCGTGTGCTCGCTGAATCCGGAATTTATGCCAGTGTTCATTCAGACCATTCCAGATGTCCGAGTGAGTATTCTTTATACTGAAGGTAAACCTGAACCCACATCGATCACCACACATGTGTTTTGGACAAAGTATGCATACTAATCCTTTGCGAAATAATTGGTGATGTATTGCATCCGCTACTTCCTCTTGTAGTGACGTGAAATTAAATTTAGGGAACAGGACGGCATGCGCAGATACTTAGCAATGGTTTAGTACAACACTGCGCAATGTCTTTGCAACTATCTGAGAGTGCAAGAGTTTTTGCAGCAGTTTAGGCATAGATATGCATTGGTACAGTGTCCAAGTTAAGACTTTTGCAACATTTTTGCAATGGTTCGCAATAGGCCACAAGCTTTTAGCAAAGTACGGAAGGGGCACAACTAAAACCATTGCAAACTAAATGTTGATGTGTTTCAACTGCTCCTAGCTTCCTGTTGTAGCGAATTAAAGTGCTTTTCTGACGGGTCTGCTTGTGCGCAGGGCGTTTTCTCGTGTCGAAGCCCAGTAACTATCGCTATGAGAAGGTCGATGTTGAGAGAGTTGCGACGGAGATTCAAGAGAATGACGATTCAATGCCAAATATATGCTTCCCAGGAGCGCTGTACCCATTATGGCGGCCCTGCACGCGGTTCGTAGAAGCCACATTCTTTCGTCATTTGTATCGAAAGTGTGACCTCTGTACTTATTTCACCAACGACATTGGAGCATTCGGATATCGCTGTCCACATTGCAATCGCGCAAACTCTCCTAAGGTCCGGCTGTACATTGCCCAGACGAAGAGTCCGGAGCAGCCCATGCACGCAGTTTGGTATCGGACGGTGCCTAACTTGTACTTGGTCACTGATGACCTTGAATCTTATCCTCTGTCTCACCACAAGGAGATGTACAACGCGTCGGACTTCCAGTCCAAGCTGAGAAAGTTGCAAACAACTGAAGGATATGAGGATATCCGTGTTTGTCACAGCGGACGACATGAGGTAATGGAAAGTCTCAATTCACCATACAGTAATAAGGGAGATCTAGGTTCCATTCACCACACAGGATCATGAACTTCGAAGCATTTCCTACAGCAATCTAGAAACTTGCACCATCTTAAATCTGGCACTTTCATTTTGTGTCCAGCAAAAAATCAATTGTGAAAAACCAAATGTCAATACGTTAAGAACTTTCATAATGAGCACAAAGCAAAGCTTACGTGTAAGGTCTATGGAGCCTCTAATGTACTCTATGGTTAATGGTTTAATAGATCGTGTACCTTGGTATTCAATGAAATTCCAGTTCACCATATCTGTCCAGAGATTTACTCCTGGTCGATCTCGACTTTGAGCCTGTTGTATATGTCTGCTAGGAGTCGCAGTTCATGCTCGCGCTGTGTATGTCGTGGTGAATACTGCTTAGTTGTGGCCGGATGACTTCTGAAATTGCTCATACACAGTTTTGAATATGTGGTTGAAGGTGTTGAAGAAGCTTGGGAAGTGGGAAGATCTAATTTGACGAGTTGAATTGGCACTTACGAAATGCAAAGATTGTGCATGAAGCTCAGAATTGGAAGCTCGTTTGGGACTACATCAGTCTTGCTTGTTCTGTTAGATGTCAAGCTTTCTGCACTTCAGGAAAGCTAGCTTGCTTCCTCCAAGAGGTGGAGTCTCGCTGAGTATTAGAGGAGCTCCAAGAGATCTTAAAGCTTGGTTTTGACAACATCGGAGAGTATAGTACCGGCACAAATATAAAGTGTCCATGCACACCCAGATTTGGAGAGTACACAATCTTCATCCCATCCTCTGGCACGGGCTTGTAGTCTGGCATACTCTTTTTACATGAAAGTTAAGACTCAAGCTTTAAAATATGGTACAAATATGGAATCACAATCTTGTGACTAGAAACGTGTACTTTCATTTTGATTTTACTATCTATTTCTTTTTGGATCACAATCTTGGATTTCCTGTGAATTATGTCTCAAATTTTTTACTACTGTGGGGATTTGTTGCACCTGAGACTTTGGGATATTTTTGGAAATCGACGAGATGTTTCACACAGGCTAAATTTACACCAAAAACAGACCGAAGCTTTGTTCTCGGTTAGAAGCTGCAAGTCTCCAGTCAGCTTGACAAGCTACAAACCTCATTTTTCTGCAATTGACCTTGCGGTGCTTCCATCTAACAGACCTGAAACAAAGTAGACTTCCATCAAAAAAATATGTCTCAATCCAAAATGGGACACGGGACATGTTCCAAAATGTCTAATGTGTTATTATGCACCCACTTTATTATGACATGACCTTGGAGGACAAATGAGCTTGTAAGTGCACTCACATGTGTTCACAAACTTGACATGTAAAAGGATGTCCAATCATATTCTTATAGAACATGACAGCTTTTATAGATGGAATGCATAATTACAAAGTGAGTGATAAGAGAGGGCTGCTTTCATTTCTGATGCTTTTCTCTCTAGCTTAATATTTGGAGAACCTCTTCCTTCTTTACATTTAGTGGACACTACTAGAAACAAATGGCAAGGGATTGTAAGAATGTTCAAGAAAAAACGTCAAAAGATGACAATCATTGCAATCTTTCGAACTTTCCCTTTAGAAGTCCTCTCTTGTCATCTCTTTCTGGTCTTTTGGTAAAGGGAGTTGTAACAGCCATAGTGAAGTTGCAAACCTCATATTTGTTACTTTACAAAAATGCACTACTTTTCAATTAAGTATTGTTGTAATTGGGACTCATGAACCTCCATGTGTACAAATGGAAATATCTGCCGACCTTGATGGCTTGTAAAGTAACTATCTTGGGGTAAGGCAAACTAATTATTTAAGCAAGCTAATTTCACTATTTAGTGGAGTTTGACATGTGACGTCATGTTTAATAAAGTGGCGAATTTCAGTGACATTTGTGCAGTTTCAGGTATGTGATTTAAACCTCAAATCTGTACCAGACCTACTCCTTTCAAACCTCTGAGCACTTCAACATTACAGTTCCAATGCTCTGAAACTCGCCATTTCAACGCATATGAAATGCGAGTGTACCAACTCAATTAGCATCTGGACGCTTCCTGAAGAGACAAGAGTCATAACCTTGATCCACAGAAATTGGAAGAGACAAGAGTCATAATCTTGATCCCACAGAAATTGGGCCGTGGCTATTTGAAAGTGTATTAAGGCCCATTTGTGTGTGTCAATGATGACAGGAAATGAGATGATGCAAATGGGATTGGAAAGTGACTGAGAGGAGGATGAAATTTTCACCTGTACTCATAAGTGGTTTGTACAACTGAGAATCACATTCAACTCCAACACAATCAGTTCTTCCATTTGAAAATCTGAGGAACATATCTTTGCAGGTGCACGAGGAAATATGTCGTGTGTCATCTTTATAATGGCATCTTCAGCAGCTGCTCTGTAAGTCAGTTTTCTTATACTGGCAGAAATTCATAAATTTACCATTTTTCCAGAGGCATACAGAAACTCAAATCTGTAGTTTTTATAAGAACTTCGTGGATTTGAATGCCACCATTTTGGGGCTCTGGATCCTGCTACTATAACAAAATTGACATCGTTGGTGTAAGATGTAAATTGAAAGCATACGCTGATCCTGAAAGGTGACAAATCGGTGAGGAAATCATATTGGCTTGGACTAGAAGCAATAATGGATGGAACCCAAGGCTGTGGGAATAATTACTAAAGTGATTGGAATCTGGTCACTGTAACATTTCGTAGCGATTCAAGGTGTACCCCCCCCTATTTGTTGACAAACGCCAAGATACTACACTCACGAAGTATTATTCCTGCTCGTCTCCATAACCATTCATATTCAACCGTGGAAATCCATGTCTGCCTCGTACTATGTGTTTTTACATCTCTGAACAATCCTCTCGTTTTGCCTTCATATAAAGAACAGGAGACCAGGCATTATGAATTCCCAAGATTTGGGGCATCATGACCAATTCCAAGCAGTGTTCACGAATGAGGCAAAATTTAGCAAAGGTTTTACCAATTTGGTAAAATTGCTACAGGAGAATGTGCATTTGACACAGTTAAACTTGAGGATTTGGGACCGCTGATTCCAAGGCGTAATAGGGCCTCCCTTAAAAGTAACTTATGATTGGGAACAAATCTGTGAATGGAATAACGCCATGAAACAATAGTGTATAATTGCTAGCTGGGAGAAGTATCTTCTGCAGATATGATACTTCTTGGAGAAGGTTTACTTGACCACTGCAGATCATTTCTTGGAAAACATAATCACAAGATTCATGCATTGTTAAAAGATGTGTACACAATGGCTGGAATTCTGAATCCGCTTGCAGGTAACCGCGGAAACAGAAAATATTTATACCTTACCGAAATTGTCAATTCAGCCAAAAGTCCTTCCAGATTCCACTCACTGTCACGCTGCAAAGTATGAATTCTGAATCTGGGGTTTCACACACAGTTTATCAGACTCTATCTGAGGTCTACCTCATCTTGATTCCTCATGTGGCAAAAATTGGTAACTATTTTTCTCTTCAATTCTGGAAAAAAGGAAAAAATTACTTGACAAGGTGAGATTCCTGAATCCATACTTGAGCATGGCCTTCTTTTCACTTTAAATGCTCAAATCAAGACTCTTTTGCTAGCTCTTCAATCAAATTCCCTCCATTTCACCCTTCGGAGATCCACACACCGCTTTTTAATATACTCTTCAGTCGCAGGGGAAGTAGAAGAGGTTACCATGTGGGAGAAATTTGGCCACTCCCACCTGGTAACCTCTTGGTAACCAATCACAAGGGAAGTAGAAGAGGTTACCAGGTGGGAATGGCCAAATTTCTCCCACATGGTAACCTCTTCTACTTCCCTTGTGAGTGCAAGGTGACCAATTGGTCCACAGAACTTCCATAAGACCAGACAACAAGCAGTCATTCTCACCTAATCCACAATGCATGAAACCCACTAATATTTTGACATTTATTCCCAACATTTTCAGGAGATTGAAAATCCTCATGTGATCAAGCTTACGCGTACCAGTAATGCCGGTTCAGCTAGTTGGACATCGGCAGCTGAGATGACCATCTCCTGAGCAGCACCACCGGCACGCTCAACAGCATGAATCCGCATTTGAGCTCCTCGAAATTGAAACAATTACTGACTAGTCAAACACCAACATTTAACGCCAGGTTGCCTTGGATGTTGTGTCGAGTCAGTCCAGCTGCAGCCCTTGAAAGTCGTATGTTTCAAAAAAGAAAAAAAAACCCGCCAACATTCGGTTGATTGGGTTTCCGTTGTGGTGTATAATTATATCCAATGTCTTTGCATAAAATGATGCTACCAGAACGTTCTTAAACTGGATCCTAGCTAGAGTTTGTTAACTTTGGCTGGAATGTATTACCGTACAAAGTCCACACAAAACCAGCAACAAAGTAGGTACTGCTGAAGACCTTAATGTACTTCGCAATTCAGGTCACATATTCAGAAATTAAGAGGTTATTCCTTCGTGCCGCTTTGAAAGAACGAAAAGAGCGATGGCTAACGCCACAGTATTCACTATTGCAGCAATAGCACATGCTCCTAGGCCTAGTCGCTCCCTTGGATCGCTTTCACGGTTAGTCTTGAACAAACGAATTGTTCCATAGTACCAGAACAAGGGAAAGAAGAAGCCCAGCAGATATGAGAACAGTAACACGTCGTAAGGGCCTCCAGCACTTCGTCGCCACTGCCTTTCTCCGTATCACTGCCAGATGCTTTGACCTCCGTGCAAGAAATCGCTCAAAATTCACCACTGCCTTGCATCCTTTAGTTGCCTGAATCAAATCTGCTGTCCAGAGGATGAGCCAGAGAATTGGTACGATATGGCGGTAGAAAACATCACGAAGATGCCACTATGTAATGTTAAAATAAGAGGCTAATCGCCACTGTCTCTACCCCAAATAGAAAATAATGTGTAATTTCCATACGTCTCTTTCCACATAATTCTCAGTATGTTCAACCCTTGTTCAATCAATCCTCAGTCTTGCATTATCTTAATCCGGATAGTTTCCATATAAAAACCTTAATTTTCATGTCAAGTTTGACAATTCTAGACTAGAAAACTCTCCATTTTCATGTCGTAGAGAGATTTTCAAGACCCAAGGCGAATGGACTTCTAGCCACATGGAAGTGCCATCTTTTCTTCTCTGGAATAAAATAAAATTTTGCAGTTTTTTGTTTTATGAAAAAAACATGAAAAAATCAAAGTTTTTAGGGTTCTCCTCATGAAAGTGCCCACATTTCATAAGCTGCATCCCAGTTGTGCTGATTGCAGAATTGTGAGTCGGAATTTTAACTATGGAAAATTGCTTTGATAGAATGAATCAAGTAACTAGGCTACGTCTGCTAACTGAAGTATTCATGGCCATGAACGTGGACGGCCATGAACGTGCTTCAAATGGCATCTTCTAGCTAGCGGTCACATTGAGGCAGCTTTGAGGCCCACAATTGCAGCCTCAACACCACCGCTGGCAACACAGCCTCTTTCTCCTTGTTCAAGCCAGCCTCAATTGAATCAAAGTGATCGAGCCTCTTCAACGTACACTCAAAGTGGAAAAATCCACTTCGAGGCCAAGCATCCATGAATCCACAGTCACTAGCTTTGGTGCGCAAATTTCATTCTCAGAGTCTTGTGCTAAACCCAGCTTCTGGTTGTTGGGTTGCCGTTGGTACATAGGATGAAGTGTGCACCAGACACCGTTCCTCAATAGTCCCTAGCAAGTGCATTTGGAATTATTGCCCAGAGCTCAAGCACTTGAAGCTCAGTTGCGAGTGATTCTTGTTGTAATAGTGTTTGAGGGGCACATTGTCAGTGGCACTCGCGCCGCAAGCCCTTCAGTTTTGGGAGATCCATGATGTTCCGCTTCTTGGCATAGGTCCTACCGTGTAGGCGGCCATGGGAGCCCAAGCCATGAAGAAGTTTTGCACTTTTGTCAATTGCCGCCTTCATCAGTAGTACAGTTGGGAGTTTGGAACCTCTTTTTGTTGTCATCTATTATATTAAGTACACAGTGTCACGACCCTTGTTACAAAATCCGTCAAGTTTTCATGTCGTAGAATAATCATCCAATTATTTCATCCCACGTTCACAATGAAAATCTAGAGTGCAACGAGCATTCTTGTGATTTTTCATGCACACATTCCCATGTCTCTTGCCATGTCTCTATATATAGGTTTGGCTAGTAACATTCTCAACAAACTCAAAGCTGGAATGGTAGCAACGCAGGCTATGTGGTGCCATCATACACAATACAAGGTTGTCTCTAAGGAAAAGAGGAAACAAAATTAAGAGCATCCCCACCAATTCTTTCCTATCCCTATCCCCATTTAGATGAAGGAAAACAAATATGGGCTTAGGCCGGGAATGCTCTTCCCTACTAATGTTGCTCAATACGGTAAGTAACCACCATATTTATATCATTAGTATTGGTAGTCGCCTTGAATATATATCACCAACATAATTACCACCATTGTTACCAATTGACTTAAATATACATCTAGTGTAATTTCTACCATTGTTACAAGTTGACTTGAACATATCATTTGTGTTTTTATGCTAAAAGCAATAATTATTGTATGTAACCGTATTGAAAACAATAATTATTGTGGTAGTTCTATAGAAGTGCAATGGGCAGAGAAATGCAAGGGGTTATGAGAATATTTTATTTTATTTTATTTTCTAAAAGAACACTTGATTGGACAAGCTATCTATGATATTACCTACTTTTTATAAATGCATTCTTATTTCTTGATAATGACTCATTTAGATATTATTTTAACCCCTAAAGGACCGAGGCCTTTTTTTTGCCAAAAAACAGTGAAAACTGCCATTTCTATAGCAAAAAGTAAATAAAATTGAAAATTGTTTTTTTTTTCCACATCTAACCATAGGATATTACACCTAACTAATATGAGAATGTGTGGAAAAAATTTCAAATTTTTTGACGGCACAGATTGCAAGATATCTGCATTTAACCCCTAAAGGATCGGAGGGGTGTCCAGATTTCCAAAATTACGAAGATCTATTATAAAATGCAACTTAGAAGAATATTTTAATGATGACTTTCAAACAATAGTTGAAAAATTCTATTTATAGATCACATCCATATGGTTAGATCAACAAAAACACATACCAATATTTTTCAATAAAATTTGAAGCCAAAAATTGGAAATTCCTTCTAAAATCGATTGTAGATTGAATATTTATGATTTTTAAAATATTTCTTTTCCTATAAGCTTAAAATACTGAGTTCTAATTGTAGTGATTTTTGAAGATTTTTATTTGATTTTTTTATTCAAGTCATTTTTGAAGGGTCATTTTTTGAACTGAAAAAGTTATTTTTTGAGGCTACACCTCCCGATCCCTTTTGAATTATAGAATATTTGCAAAGCAAAATCTTCATAATCTGAACCGTACAAATGTTAAAGAACTAATATAAGAATCTTGAAAACAAATTGATGGATGAAAAAACACATTTCGGTGAGTTTGGGACGTGTTTCTGTTCATTCATTGTTCAAAATCTGCACTCATGGTCCTTTAGGGGTTAAAGTAAAAAAAACAAGTATTTCAGCACATTGCAGGACTAGATTTTTTGACTTTGAACATTTTTTAACTTAAAATTTTTGCACTACAGAGTTTTGAGCTTTAAATCTTGATAATGGAGAATTGAGTTGAGAGTCTAGGAAAAAAAAATTCTAAAAAACTTAATTATCATTCCTAAAAAAATTGTTAAGTAGAAGTAGGTACAAGACAGAAGGAAAATCTAAAATATTCATATATTTCATATGGAATTAAAATGCACTAATTCCAATGGTGAGATTGTTCTAGCAAGTAAACTAAACCATTCCAAAAAAAAATTGAAAAATTTGAAAATTGCATTCAGAAATGAATCCTACAAGTTATTTTTTCAAAAAGATGCTCTAATTGCCCGAAAAACAAGAATGTCCATAACTTTCTCATAAGATATCCAAACGAAATGAATCAAAGCTTTCCAGATAGACAAAAAAATAATCTATGAAAAAAAATATTTTAAAAAAAAATTCAAATTTTTGCAAATTTTTATTTGTTGCCCGGGCTGCCCCCCGTCCCCTGTTTTGAGCTTATTTGGTCATAATTGTTCTTCCCGGGCACTGATTGTGAAAAAAATTATATTCCCACGAAGCTAATCAGATTTTCTAACTTAAAAAAAATTCAAAAAATCAGGAGAAAATTTCAGCCCGTAGGTACCTGCCTGAAAATGCATGTCCCCCGAAGGAACAATGGTCCTTTAGGGATTAAAGTCCAAGGGCTCTCATCAAATGAAATGTGGTGTAATAATGTGACTTGCATAAATTTACCAAAAATCAACTAAAATCATATGTTCATACATTGTAATTATTCAAAAAAGTCCATCATTTATTTATTTGATGAGTTTAGGAGATGAACCCTCTAAATTTTACTTCTAAGAGTCCTTAACTTTGGAGGGTTTAATAACATCATCACATTTGAAGTATCACAAGTCTAAATATTAGTAGGGTATAGATCTCAAGCATACAATCTCGTAGTATAGGTGTTGTAAGTGAAAAGAATCATAATGTTGGAATCATTTGGCCAGATAGATTGCAAGATCTTAATGTGTTATTGTTGGCACTCATCACACATAGGGATTAATTTTTGTACCACAAATTTATACCATATTTGGTTTTCAAAATTTTGTAAGATCAAAAAACAGTGTTCCATTATTACTTTAAGATTTTTGAATTCTACAATTCTATAATTTTCCTCTATTATTATATGACAAATCCACAATGATCAATTTTTTTTTACTCAATTTATTTTTACATGCATCCATCATTAGAAATTGAATATATACAACTAATATAGAACTAATATAGCGTAAGTATCTCTTGTTAATAGCTACAATCTAATTAATGAAGCAAAATAACTTTTAATGAATCCATTTATTCAAATTTGATGGTATTGCAATCTTTCCAAAATTGCATAAGTAGTATAGGACATGTTATTATAAAATTTATGTATTCATTTATTCATTTATAAAATTACAATTTTTCATATTTGACCTACATATATATTTTTTAAGCAAAAATATTAGCCTTCTAAAACAACTAAGGTAGTTACAAAAACTTGATTGCTACCAATTAATGCTAACCTCAAGCTTCACCTGACTCTCTGTTATTCTTCCCATCTTTGTCCATTGATGCTCAATAAGGTCATTTCTAAACTTAAGGAATCCTAATTTTTTCTTTACTTGTCTTGAACCTTTTTAATACTAAATAAATGTTAATTTACATTCTCTAGGTAATGCATCACTTTTCTCATTATCAACAGGAATAAATTCAGCATTACTTTCATTTTCAATAATAATGTTATGCAAAATTATACATGTTGTAATTACATCCTCAATTATTTCTAATTTCCATTGCCTATTATTTGCAAAATTCCAAAACAACATTTGACGTCTATCATGGCAACCTCTTACATTTTTGCAAAATGTATTTTCTTCTATTCTTTTTGCTCTATGGATGATTTGTACAAAAATGCTCCATGGTGGATAAATTGAATTTGTTAGCAAGTAATATCATATATAATGATTACTGTTTACCTCAAAGCTCAAATTATGAGCTTGATTTTCTAGATAATTATGCAAGATTGGATTATTATCTAAAACAATTATGTCATTGTTGGTTCTAGACATAACAAAAGAAAGCATGTCAAACCCACAATGATTGATTATATATAGCTTCTAGAATGATTGTGTAATTATCATCTTTGTCAATGAATTGAACGTGCCATGCCGTGAGGCAATTCTTCCAATCAAGATGTATGCAATCAAGCGGTTTAAACATACTTAGTTAATATGTCTTCTCATTGACTTCCATTTGTTTCAGATTATATCCTCATGAGTTGGTTTATGCAAATACTAGTTCTCATAAATTTGTCATATTTCTGACATTTTCAATAATTCCATCGTTGTACTCTCTGCCAATAGTATAGACCTATGTAAAGTAAATGTTTGTTCTACAAATCCAACTACGGTTGGCATAGATGGTGTCATGGTTGAAACCATTAGAGCCAACATTTACTATAGGTAGGTCAATATAATTGGTGGAGAATACAACAATAGAATCATTGAATAAAATTGTGTAGATAATACAACAAATTTATGAGAACTAGTATTTGCATAAACCAACTCATGAGGATATAATCTGAAACAAATGGAAGTCAATGAGAAGACATATTAACTAAGTATGTTTAAACCGCTTGATTGCATACATCTTGATTGGAAGAATTGCCTCACGGCATGGCACGTTCAATTCATTGACAAAGATGATAATTACACAATCATTCTAGAAGCTATATATAATCAATCATTGTGGGTTTGACATGCTTTCTTTTGTTATGTCTAGAACCAACAATGACATAATTGTTTTAGATAGTAATCCAATCTTGCATAATTATCTAGAAAATCAAGCTCATAATTTGAGCTTTGAGGTAAACGGTAATCATTATACATGATATTACTTGCTAACAAATTCAATTTATCCACCATGGAGCATTTTTGTACAAATCATCCATAGAGCAAAAAGAATAGAAGAACTGAATACATTCTAGAAGCTATATAATCAATCATTTTGGGTTTGTCAAAATTTGCAATGGCTTTTGAAGTGAGATTCAAAAATTCGGTCAACAATGCTTAAGCTTGCATTGTTGTTTTGGTTGTCTTTGAATCCAAGCAGTCTCTCTGTATTGGCAATCAAATCACTACTTAAGGGGAAGTGTTGATTCTTCCCTAATGTTCAATGGAATTGTCGGCCGTGCTGTAGGAGTAGCTCATTACCAATAAAAATCATAATACACAACCAATAAAGTGACATAAACCTACGTCAAATAGAAAAGCAAAATTCAAACAAAAACATTTAAAAACCACACTCTCAAGAATTGAATACAAGATCTGAACACATATAAGGCGAGCTATCTTTCACTCCACAAAAAAAGAATCTAAGAGTACAAATGCAAGAGAACGTGAAGCTTTACTAAAAGACAAATACCATAGATAAACAAACTTCAATAACAATATGTCTTTCTCTCTCAAAACACGTACAAGAATCGACTTGGCAAAGAATGTCAAGTCAAGGGAGCATCAAGAATAAAATAAAGTAAAAGTTCACTTCTATAATTTTATATAAAGTAAAAGTTAACTTCTATTTGAAGTGCCACCAAAGGTGAAGTCTCAAAATAGCCTAATGTTCTCAAACAAGATTAAACTACACCCATTTGACATGGTGTCACACCTAGTGCCATGTCCACATGACAGAATGTTGATGGGCTCTTTCCTATTCTTTGCCCCGTTTGCTTGGCCACCTCTCCACTTGTGTTGGTCTTGGTTGGCCTTCAAGTGCCCATTTAGATATGTCCTTCAATATTATCGTGCAATGCAAATATTTGAAGTCAACACTTTTGAAGTCATTGCTTGCATACATACTCAATGTCATTGTATGTTCATTCTCATTATTGGTATGAGATTCTTTCAATCTCTTCACTTCATTCAAACATGCTATGAATTTTTGGTATCATGTTTGATTTCAAACCACTTACATTACACATAATATTGCACCAATACTCTTTATAGACAAAAAAATAATTTGATAAAAAAGTGATATCCAATTTACAAAGTTTATAAATGCAAATGAAACATGCATTTGTCAATAGCAAACTAAAGAAGCAATGTTAAAGAAAAATTTACAAATTTTAATCATACAAAGACACTTATTTGTTCTGTAGAGATTTCTTGGTTTGTTTTGGGGTATGAAAAATGTTGAACCGATCTTCAATTTTTGACCAAAATTGGTCAAAGTGATTTGGTTACTAGCTCTCACAAGGTCTTGAGAAACAACAAGGAAAGATTGAGAAAGTCTAATGTCATCTTTGCTTGAATAGTTAGATTGTTTCTTTTTTACTTGAATAATAGACATGATTGCTAAAAGATAGTGAATAAGATTAAAAAAGATAGTGAATAGGACTCAAAAGATAGTGAATAGGATTCAAAATATATAAATGTAGTTTTAAAATATGTATTTCAAGATATTTATATATGACATGAATTATTCTTTAAATTTTTTTTTTAATTTAAAAAGTCTATGAGGTGTACTATTCTAAACACATATTATCATTGGTAGAGAAATTAAAGTATTAATGCCAAATATAAAATAAAAAAATCATTTAGAAAAGGAACAAATTATGAGGTGACCTATTCTAAATTCATATTATCACTCATATAGACAAACCTAAGTATTTATTCAAATTTATTTTTTAAAGCATGTAAGAAATAAGAGTGTATAAGATTAATTATTTTATATATATGTAAATAAATTTTTAAAGAATGCTTTAAAAGCTAGCTAAATGACAAAAATTATAGTGGTCTTGAGAAATCACAATTACCAAAGCACATTTCACTCCAAATTGTGTGCAATTTGAGTTTTCTTGTATCTATTCAAACTACTTTGGGATGCACTTTCCAAAGATAAAATTTTCAAGTTCTAATTAGAAGTTTGTGAAAAATTAGAAGTCGAATTGGAGAGGCAAATTTTGGAGTGCACTGAGGATGCTCTAATAAGAGTACCTACATAAGTGCAAACGAGGCCAAAAGGAGGCCCTTGTAATTATATCAGGGAAAAGGGGGATTGCCAAACTGGCTAATAATTGGGCATCTATGCATGCGATGAGCTCCGATTGGCTATCTTTCTTTTTTCTTTAAACCCTAAATGTCCAAACTTTGTTTTTTGCCAACATAGCAGTTTTGGGCAGCTCTCTACATATGGAATTTTCTTTTTTTTCCTTTGAAATTTTCACACAATATATGTCAAAGGAGTAGCTTTAACCCCTAAAGGACCGGCATGCGTTTTTTGGCCGTATAGAAATTTTGGGCAGGTACGTGTGACTAGAGATTTTCATATTTTAAGCTGAAATTTTAATAGAAGGTGGGGACGAGGAATATCTTTCATATGCACCAAATTTCAGCACATTTGGAAATAGGAGTCAAAAGTTATAGCCAAATATGTTACTTTTTTTCGTAACTGGGCAGTCCGGGCAGCAGAAAAAATTTGGCAAAAATTTGATATTTTTTTTTTAATAATTTTTTTCTCATAGATTATATTTTTGTCTATCTAGGAAGCTTTGATTCGTTTCATTTGGATTTGTTATGAGAAAGTTATGGACATTCTTGTTTTTCGGGCAGTTAGAGCATCTTCCTGAAAAAAATAACTTGTAGGATTCATTTCTGAATGCTATTTTCGCAATTTTTCAAAAAAAATAAATTCTCATGGTTTAGTTTACTTGCTAGAACAATCTCACCATTGGGATTATTGCATTTTAATTCCATCTAAAATATATGAATATTTTAGATTTTCCTTCTATCTCATACCTACTTCTACTTAACAATTTTTTTAGGAATGATAATCAAGTTTTTTTGAATATTTTTTTTTTCTCTAGACTCTCAACTCAATTCTCCACTATAAAGATTTGAAGCACAAAACTCTGTAGTGCAAAAATTTTAAGTTAAAAATGTTCAAAGTCAAAAAATCCAGTCCCGCAATGTGCTGAAATACTTGTTTTTTCCACTTTAAACGCAGATATCTTGCAATCTAAGCGGTCAAAAATTCTGAAATTTTTTCCACACATTCTCATACTAGTTAGGTGTAAGATCCTACGGTTAGATGTGCAAAAAAAACATTATTCAAATTTTTTTACTCCTTGCTATAGAAATGGCAGTTTTGAGTGTTTTTGGGCAGAAAAAAGGCCTTGGGCCCTTAGGGGTTAAGGCTCAACAATTTTCATAACTTTTGACTACATAGTTAAAAAGTTATTGTATAATATGTAACTTTCATTGTTCAATAGGCAACTCCAAAAATTCTTTAAAATAATCACTTTTTCAAAAAAAAAATTGAAATTGGTATTCTAGATTTGTATATATGTGGAAAACTTTGAATCATTTCATTTTGATCAATGAAATGAAAGTTATGAGGAGTTTTAATCAGTTTAGGGTAGTTATGGGTTCTCTACTCTAAAATAAACTTTCAAGTCCTTTACTTAACTCAAACTTCAATATTTTTGAAAAAAAATATCGTAGGATGTAGATTTTTTATTACAACATTACAACCATTAGAATTGGCATTGTTCAATTCTATAACTAAAATTTTGACAATTTAGTATTTTGAATCATTCTCTACTTCTTTCTACTTACTATTTTTTCCTATACGTTGTACAATTCCAAATTATTTGCAATTTTTCCTTGTAGCCAACTTGCCTTGAAGAATGAATCTAAAGAAGCACCACCGTTTTGGACATTTTTTTATACAAAAGTGACCTTGTGAAGTGCAGCTGTCTAGTTTTCTGCAAGGCCTAAAAACATATTTTTGTCAATTCAAATGCTAATATCTTGCAATCCACATGGTGGAAAATTTTGAAATTTTTCCACATCTCTCCAAACCAAGTTACTACAACTTCCTAAGGTTGCATAAGTCCAAAATTGTTTTTTTCCTAAAATTTGGTACTTATAATAGAAATGGTAATTTTGGAGCGTTTTTGGTGAAAACATAGTCAAAATCATTTATAGAGGTTAACGTTTTGAATTTTTTTTATCTTTTAATTGATTGGCCTTTTGGTGTCAAGGATTTGGCAAAGCCTATGCATTTGAGGAGGTTATGTGAACTGGCAATACATTGGTCATTTTTTAATGATTTTTTATGCACCAGTGAATTTTTTTATTTAAAATCCAAACAATGAAAAGTTAGTGACAAACATTTGGAATATATCAAATAAATTTCAAGAACTACAAGATCAAAAGTTTCAAGATAATAGTGTTTGAAGTTAGAAGTAAATGTTTTTTCTCAAACTTGCATGGCAGAGTTTTTAGAGTTTGACTCTTCTTAGAATGAGATTTTTGTGCTTACTGCAATAGTTTTTTTAATTACATATACACCATATTAATTACCTACATGCGAAATTTCAGAAGTAGATGAAGAATTTGTAAAAAATGCCAAAATTGCTTAAACTACCCAAAAAATTTCAGGCAACATAACTTTTGATGTGGACATACAATCAAATATTTTAATATTCCCATAAAGGAGGTGAATGTTTCCATCTTGTATCAAAATTTTGAGAGCATTCGTCATAAATTGACTTTGTATGATCCTATCCAAGTTTCCAAGTGTCCATTGAATGACCAATTGGTCTTTTAGGAGTTAATTCCTAAAGGTCCACGCATCCCAAAAGTGGATGTGCCTATGCCAAGATTATAACTTTCAAAATATCCATTTGTGGTTTTGTTTCAAATTTTAAACTGAATCTTAAGAAGATATCTTTCAACTCCATTTCAAACCTTTGAAAAAACCCCAAAATTCAATGAGTTATTGCAATTGGAAGCTCCATGTATTAAAATGCAAACAAACTAAACTTGTATATATATATTTCAATTAAATTTTCTTCTTAAAAAATGATTTTCAAGTCAAAATTACAAAATATTGTTTTTCTTTCTAACTTATTTTTTGGTCAAAATCCCAAAGTATTTTAATATGAATTCTAATTGATATAATTATATGTTCATATTATATTTTTTTAAATCATAATTTATTTTATTTTATTTTCATCAAAAATTCTAAAAGAATCAATATCTATAGAAAAAGTGTTTATTTACACATGAAAACTATCAAAATTAAATCAATTATATAAAGTCTAAATCTAGCTTGATGTATAGTAGTGATTTGGCATGAAGGTCATTGTCAAGGGTATTCTTGGTTTAAAAAGGAAAAGAATTACATTACTTTAAAAGGTTTTAATACTATTCTTCGTGTCTACTTTTTCCTCTTGGAGAAATCTCAAATGAATTGGATTATTCTTGTTGTATTTACCAATTTATTTTCACTTAGTAGTTCAAATATTATACCAAATTAAAACTTTATTGCAAAACTTATAGAGATTTTTCAAATTAATGGATAACACATCTATAATCTCATTGTAATCAAATATGATTTAAAAGGCTAAATTGAGCTCAAGAATACAATTTTTTTTTTAAACACGTGGACAATTTCCATTGATAGAAGGAAATAGTATACCAAACCAAGGGAACCAATCCCTGACGAAAAATATCTTGAGAACAATGTTTGACCCCATGACATTAGAACTAGTAACTCTTTAGGGGTTAAGTGAAAAAACAAATCTAATGGATGACATTATAAATAGGTGTTGGTAAGCTCTCTCCATGCATAACAAAAAATCTGAGGCCTCAAGAAGGCCGCAAGAGGGTTGCTCGTAAAGCTGTAAACAATGAACTGCTAGTCTGAATTTTAAATAAATTTAAATTTTAAAAATCATTTAAAAATCATTAAAAATATTATTTGACATGGTAGTTGTAGTGCCTCATCATGTTGCTAAAATGGCAAAGTTCCCAATCATTTTAATATAATTTTTTTTTCAAAATTTTTTTTTTTTCATAAAATTTATCATTTGATTATACTGTCCCTCACAATTTGGGCCCCGCAATTTGCTGATTTGTTTTCTTTGAATTTATTTTTTCGCTGCTGTTTCCTACTGTTTGGCAACTAACAGACCTCTGCAGGGCTGATTCTTAATGGAACGGTTCCATTACAAATCTGAAAAATAGAAATGAATTCAATGACAATTCTAATGTTGACACCCCTATTTTTTTCTAAAAAACTATATAAAATGAATGTCTTAGATTTCAATATTGAAATGTATTAGCTTTCAGTTCTATTTGAATTTTGTTTTCTACTCATAACATTCAGTAGCCTTTAGAGATGCTGTCTTTTCCTCTCTAGAGTCCTCATCCACAAAATTCATCCTCATATCATTAATACAAACTTTAGTACTGGGCCGGGATAGTGGCAGTATATTATGGTATGCTCCATTTTCTTTTGTTAATTTTAGGACTATACATACAAATCAACAAATATTTGTAGAAAAAGATGTTTGTCAAAATCCAAAGAATCCACTAAGTTGTACACTAGTGCAATTTGACCATTTGCCATCAATAACTTATTTTGGGTTTTCAAGCGAGAAGACAACTCTTTATATCCCTAGGGGTGGTCGGAAATAGAACAATCCATGAGGGATAAGTAAATTAGAATTTGTAGTTTCTCAACCACTCATAGTTAAGTTAAAAGTAAGAATTGTGTTTAAATTGAAATTTTAGACCTCATTTAGGCATAGTAGAATAACTTTTCTCAAAATGCGTTGGACTAAGAAAAGTTGGAAAATGAACATAAGTTTCATCTCCAAAAATCTGTTTGGCATTTCAAGTCTCCTATAAAAAGTTATGGACAAAAAAGCTTCACAATTCCCTCAATTTTTGGCTTGAATGTGAGCGTCAATAGGACCCAAATTTTTGAAAATTCATATCTCTTTATTGTAATTAGATTTTGAGAAGGTAATTGCACCATCATGGTCAAATGTACAAAATTAATTGTGAGGGTCAAATAGAAAAATCTAGTTACAATAAAGAGTAATGAATTTTTGAAAATTTGGGCCCTATTGACGCTCACATTCAAGCCAAAAATTGAGGGAATTGTTAAACTTTTTTGGAGATGCTTGTTGAAGGAAAGATGTGGGTACGGATGCTTCCTACATATCTCTGCAATCAAATTTGAAAAATTCATCACTAATTTTTTTTCTGTGAATTTTCATGTAAAACCATGAAAATAAATTTAAAAAATTCACCAAAAATGGAGTTTTGTTTTTTTGGAATTGAAAATTTGGTATGCTTGGGGGGGATTGCGTAAGATACAAATGCTAATTGAGGGAAACAAACAATTTCAAGTATATTATGAGTAATGCCCCCCAAAAATGAGTGGTCCAAAAAGGAGGCATCAACCTTTTTTGTAGGCCATTGTATAGTATAGTGTGTATTTCATTGTTTATGGTCCGTGAAGGTGATTGGCAAGGCCCCGTCCTTAGCCCTTGAATGTCGGCCTTGTGACTGTGGAAATCATCCCTTTTGGCACTATATGACACCATTTATTTTGAAAAAATCAAAAGTGCTCACTGGAGGTCAAACTATTGTTCATGATCTCCCCTTTTGACACAAAATTCTCAAGATGAATAGTTGCAATTCTGTCCTACACAAAAAGATTTTCTCTCATTCATCGACCAGAAGATGGTCGTGGCGTCCTTTAGCGGTTACATGCCAATTCCAAGCATGGAGTGGCGTCCAGGGCCCCAGGCACTGGACCCCCTGGTAAGTTAACTTCAATTCCTAGAAGGAAATAATAAGTAAAATGCCTGGAATGCAGGAGTGAGGCGCAGCTTCCCAGCACTTGCCTTGCTTGCGGTGAATGCTGCCAGTTGCACAGATCCCATGGCGAGTGTCAAATATTTTCAGCAAATCCAGGAAGTCACTCATGCACAAATATCACGACATCCAAGATATGCAAGTGTGCAACTGAAGTTGGCCTCACGCACTCCGAGAGGGTGTCATCACACAACACAGTACAGAGCACAAGAGTACTACAGTAATAAGTTACAGTGCCTATGCCTTACTTGTGACTTGGTGTGTACCAACTGAATTTTGAGAGGAATGGAAACAGAGCAACAGTGAAGCACTCTAAATTATAGTCTGCATGTGTGAAAATGATGGGACAGAATGTTACACACATACACAGTCATTTCTCTTGAATTTCGTGGGAGTGTTGCAGTTGCTCAAGAAAGAGACATTCAAGTTGATAGTGAGAGTCCAAGTTTTCTTGGGAAGAAAGGGGTCTGCATATACAAGTTGATTGATATGAATAATGATACACTCTTGCTCATAAGAATCAAAGTTTGCATAGGGGAATACTGTAGTTGGATTGAATTCTCAATTATACTTACTTGCAGTGAAATCCTAAGCTTACTTCCCTTCCAGTGAACTTCTGTGAAAATGAGTTATATTTCATGAAGTACACTGCATGACAAATTCTTTCTTTATAGTTTCTTATATGTGAAATAGGCAACCTACTCAACTGCAGTAGTGTATGGAGCATCATTGGAACAAGCAATCATATAAATTATACATGGGAGGGCGTGCCCCACTGGGGTTCTCCTCTGCACTCTAACTTATCACCCCCTTCCCCAAAAACCTGGTCATATGTCCTCATTCTTGTGAAGCACATTGCCCCTAACTTAGTTGCTTTACTCTACACAAAAATGCCGGAAGGGTCCTTCAACAAGTACAGGCTTGTGAACACAGTGAGAATCCTTGAGTAATGAGTTGCTCTATGACATAAGTTATACAGAGCCGGATTGAATGTTTTCTTGTGTTTTTTTAAAGCAATGGTCACCGTTTCTCAACAAAAACGAAAACAAAAAGTTATACCGTAGGCTGTGCCCATGGCTTGAACATCCAATAATTGAAGCACCACATACCCCTTGTGATTATTTGACATTACTGAAGCTTTTTTTTTCCCCTGAGGGCCACTGTTCCTTTTAAGTTAAAGGCCTGCATCTGTCAAGAGTCTCAGTGTTTCCCCAGGTCCCAGCTCCAATACAATTAACAGACCAACCGGCAGGCACCAACTTCACAATTGAAGTTCATAAACCCATGGCTGTGTGACTTGACTCTTTTGTATGAATGTGTGCAAGATAATCAGTCCCCTGTTTTTCATGCAGGGCAGTAATGAGCTAGCAACCTTCACTTGCACAAACTTCCACATCTAAGTTATGAATAGTATTGCATTGACAAGTTCATTCTATTGAAATCCGTGACATCGGTCAGTTCAATGGACAAGTTAATTCAGTCACACAGGCTTCAGAAAGAGACTGACCAGATCGCGAGAGTCTGCCCTTCTTCCAAGGTCCGGGGGAAGATTCCAAGCATCATCACACTCCAGTGACCACATTTGAAAAAGCAGCCTTTTGTGCACAAATCCCAAGCTGCCGATTCCAGGACAAACCACACAGGCAGGCAGGCAGGCAACAAAAGCCTTCCAAGGTGTAGCTTTCTTGCAGCTTGCAGAGATGGAAAGGCTGTATATATTGTATAGACAGTACGCTTATTGCCTCTGTGTCGCAAATTAGTGATCAACTGACATTTCGTATGGACTACCAACTCGTGTGGCCTTGTGATATGATGAATGACCTCACTGCAAGATTTCAGTTCGACAGCTCAACTACCTGAAAGTAACTTAAGTGAAGTAAGCCCCAACAGATCCAAGCATATGGTAACATTTCTATTGTCCATGGAACATACATGGAAGGAGCCTAATCTGTTAACTTAACTTATTAGTGACAGGAGGAATTCCAGAAGCAGGACGTGAAACGCATCATACTAAGTCTGCGGTTTTATCCCTGGGAAAACACTGAAATCTCTTATTTGCCTCTCTTGATAAAGTTTTGAAATTTGAAATTCAAATTTGGAATCAGTGGCCCCATATGTGACAAGGCGAAGAGAAAGAACACATGTAGGCACGGCAAAGAACCCTGGACACTAACCAACCACAAAATAGAGGTAATTTTTTACATTCTCCCTTGGCCGAGGGAAGAGTGGAAGACAGACCATGGCTGCAGACTTGGTATGGCGCGTTTCACGTCCTGCATTCCAAAAAGTGATGCAGGCCCTCTCGTTTTGGAGGCATGCCTGATTAAGTTAAGTTTTTGCCTGGTCAGTCTTTCTCTTCTTGTTTTATTTAAAACAAATGGAAACGAATTCCATTGCAAATAAAATACTGGTCAGTCTTTCTCGCAAAGTTGCAATGACGGACATTTTTCTTCCATTTGCAATTTATAAAAAACAAACAGTGGTGCAGACATGAAATAATTAAGTTACAGACATACATACTGTACTCCCTTTGACACTGACTCTTGCAGGGATTTTAGATTTGTTATACGGATTATTCGCCACCTACTCGGAGAGATTCCTACAGTTTGGTGCATTCAATGTTGGGTCTGCCGGGTCAGTAGGAGCGGCTGACTACTGCAGCTTTAAGTCTTGAACGCAGCACAGTATAAACAATTGGGGGCATGGGGAATCGGGAACCTACTGAGATGTGAACATTAACTGGCACTCTGGCAGAGACTTCAGTTGCAGAACATTCGCAACCCAGAAAACCATAATGCGAAATCCAAGTTTGGAGGCACTGGCTGAACCGTGTCGATCACTCTCCTATTGACTGGCTAGCCAGGCAAGGTTCTAAATCAGTGCATTTTTATATTGTATTATTCCAGTAGAATAATATAAAATTTCATAATTTAATGACTTGAAGGGTACTGTACAAAAAATAGTGAAATTTGGTTGCCCCTCACTAATTTCTTGACATTCTGCACTATATAAATATTTATTGTTTTTCTACAAGAATGAACTACTTTTGAATTAAGTATTGTTATAATTGGGACTCATGAACCTCCATGTGTACAAACAGAAATATTTGTAGAAATATTTGTTGACTTTGATTGATGGCTTGTATAGTAACTTTCTTGAAGTTAGACAACCTAATTGTCAAGGCAACCTAATTTTACTATTTTGTGTAGAATTTTTCTTAAAGAAAGTTGGTATTTCTTTTAAAATCTAAAACAAAACCATTTGGGGTGGTAGAATGCAATATTAACACTTAAATGGTCACTGTCTCTTTGAAAAAAATTAAAATATTAACACTTAAATGCTGGATTGGTGACCGTGGAAGTCATCCTTTTTGGTATTGTGTGACATCATCTACTTTAAAATAATAAAAAAGTACAGTCATTGGAGGTCAAACTATTGTGCAAGACCTCCCTTTTTTGCTCAAAATTCCAAGGATGAATAATTGCACTTTTGTCCTAGTATATAGAAAGATTTTTTTGTCATTTATCAACCAAAAAATGGTCGTGGCATTGTTTAAGGATTGTATTAATTGTACTAATTGAATTAACTTGTAATAATTCATGAGGTAGATGTCAACAAATATTTTAATCTACATTTATTTATTGCGGTATATCCTCTATACGTGACTCGTTTTCCAAAGTCACACTATTTGAATATAGAGCAAATTGAAATATTATTATATTAAACAAAGTATTGTTTTCTACTAAAATAATAATTTATAAGGGTCCCAATTTGGATGTGGCTCTAATTTTGAGCCTTTAGTAATAGAATAAGTGGTATAGCTTCAAGCCCACACAAAATATAAAGAAGATAAAACAATTACTTTGTTGAGTTTTATTAAAAAAAATATAGTTGAGGATTTATTGAAAATTGCTAGAACTTGTATTGTAAATACCAACTTAGCAAAAATGTAAGAGCATCCGCATTGTGGGACAAAATAGGTGACTTGTCAAAATGCTTGGGCAAGTTGTAGTAAGAAGTGAATTGGAGAGTTGACTAGCCTAACCCCATTGTGATCTAGTAGAACAGCCTAGAGTTGGCTCAAGAAAGAATGTTGCAAAGTCTAATATTGAATGAGTTTCCCAACCAACTTGACTCTCCACAAAAGACATAATTAATGCTTTTGTGGCTACGCTAGGTTGCCATCCCAAACCGTAGGTTTGCCAAGACTTGTCTCCCATATTTTGTTGGCGCTTGAACGATAGGGTGCAAATGATGACCCGACCCATATGATTGGCTTTCTAGGCCAATGTTCTGTCCCATATTGTGAATGTTCTAATGTAAAAATTTGCCAAATTTCATAGAATCAACCTACTTTTTATGAACCACCCCACTTAAACAAAGGTTAATTCTACTCTATAACCTTTTTGCTCAATATGAGCCATTCGATCAATAAAAGTATACACATCTAGACGTTCAAGATGATATAAAATAAGTTGGATTTATGACTGTGACTATAATAAAAATTATAAAATAATGACATTAGTTATTTGACCTATTAGGTTTATGCTAATTAACGAGTTATTTTTAGGAAGGGATATAACTTAATGGTAGTATTACCTTGATAAGGTAGAAGTCATAATTATTATTAAAATTATAAATATCGTTCCTGATATAAATGAATGAAGCTTCATTGCAAAAATTGGATATAATTCTAGTTAGGAAAATCCTATACGCCCATGATGGATTGTGTTAATCATTGAGAACTCTGAGAGCTTAATAAAGTTAATGAATGACCATCCTGATTTACACCGTATATTAACACGAGTATTATTTTTATGAAGCAGGGGTTGTTACACTTGCTCTCCATTTTCAATCTTCAAAGACGTAGCACTTTCTCCTTGAATTGCGGAGGGCCAATTCTTTGAAGATCAAGAAGTTTTTTTCTTCTCCTCTCTTGGTGAAGAATGAGCATGAAGAAGTTTCTCCATTCTCCATTCTCAAAAGGGGTGTCACACCGTCATAGAAAACAGCTCCTATTGGCTGCTCGTCACTCTATACCTTCTCATTCTCGGAGAAGGTTTGACAACCCCAATGCAGAACTATGAGCACCGGACACGAGCAGTGAGGTCGAGTCACAAACAAAACGAGGCCAACAAGCTGTGATTCAAAGAATCTCCGATAATCTTCGCGAGTATCGAAAGGTCTAAAAGACCGACTATCTAATTCATTCGACATCATCAGACAACAGTGTTGAAATTAAGGAAATGAAATCCCTTTATTTCTAGCAAAACAACTGTACATGTAACTATTAAGTCAATAAGGCAGTATAAAGCTCAAACTTAGTTTGTTCTCTCTAGCAGTAAATCAAAGTGTTCATTGTACATAACAAAACGAATACGCAGATTATTAAAACAAGAAACAAGAGCAGGATATACCCAAAAAAACATGGACAAACTCCAGGTATCAGCTGCAAGAAAGGTTAAGGACACAGCCAATCGTCTTGGATGGCTACATCGCAATTTATTGATAAAGCAAAAATTCTCTCATGTCTATAAGGTCCTCGAATAGAGGTCACCTAATTACTGTCTATACATGGCGTATCTGTAGTTTCTTTTTTTCGTCTATTTTAGAAGATCTCTACTCACAGAGCTACCTGCAGGGCTATGAACACAGACTCTAGCAAGGCAGCTACCCTCAAAAAAATTCAAGTTGTGTCAAGCCGCGGATTGGTTCTATCTACCCACCTTAACTACCACTCTTCGAGTTCATCTGGCAAGGCATGCTTTTCATGACGCCAGTGACAAGGTAACGTTGGTTGCCGCGATTGGTGTGTGTTTTTGGTTTACGTATTATATATCAGCACGTTGCGATCCAACTGCTAGTAGCACCCTTTCTCTACAAATCTCTCTTTTACTCAACTGACCGCGGGGTTGGGCTCTAACTAGGACCATCAAACGCATATCCTAAAGGGGGAAAAAAGCTCTAAACCTGCAAAAACAGATAGCCAAAAATTGTTTTTTCTCATGTTTTCAATGGAAAAATGGAAAAAGGTAAAAGAAAAGAAAAAGACTCTCGAGCTACGGCCAACACTCCACTGGAAAAAAGTTCCAGAATGAAGGTCTGATGCGTTTCCTGCACCAGTCACTTTCGGGGCAGCAGATTCGCAGGCGAGCTCCGTCCATGAGTAAGGTTGCTTACTACTTCAGACGATTTCATTTCCGCAATGAGAGACACCTTTGTGTGCCGCAGTTGCTCCCCACACTGCTTCGCAACAGATGTGAAGGAGTTGTTGATGTTGATGTTCTTCTTCTTCTCCTGCCAGTGATGATAACTGCGAGGTCGCTTGGCAGGTGACACGGGGACTGAATCCCCCGTCTTCCGCACGTACGTCGACAGCCACTTGGACCTCATGTAGTCCAGTGTGCGCCATGGAGGTAGATGCATGTCGCTCTGTATCAGGGATGCTTTCGCAGCCTCCGACATGAATTGCAAAATTTGTTGAAGCTTGGACGCGGATCCTACGAAAACAGCCGGCAGAATCTTCAACACCGCTTCGTATTGCTGCGTGGGTCTTGCAATCTCGAACTGGGCTCGGAAGTCGACGTCCACGATAAGCCGCTCGGCCAGCTGCATACCATTGAAGACCACGTCGATGTACTCATACTCGCCTGCAAGAAGATGCACCTCATGAGTCCATCATACACACGCACCATCATGTTGGCAATGTTTCAAGATCAAAATTCAATGGCTTCTTTCAATCAAGCATGCATTCCTACCTCCAGGAACTTGGCCAGAGCTCAGCCACTTGCACTTGCACACGCCGGCATCGTATCCCATCAGCTTAAGATGATTGACAACAAATCGCTTCACGCATCCTCCTTTGCAATCCGACCCCACAGGCTCGCAAACGAGGTCGGAATCCTCTTTGATAGACAGCAATTGCAACTTCACCTCTTTCAGAAGCTCCCGCTCTAACGCGCTACCCGGTGCTGTGAGCGCCTGCAGAAGAAGCCATGGATGATGTCCTAACGGTCAATAGGAAGGCTTAATCGTCATCTCTCCCGAATTTGACACTCTGCCCTGATGGCTTAATCGAGATGATGGTAATCAAGAACGCAACTGGAGCAAACCAACCCCGAAACTTAATTGTCACATGAATCTAAGAAACTAAAAAATCAAACAAGCGCAGAAAACCGAACCTGTAAAGTTTCCGTGAGCTTCTTGGCAGGAGCCGGGCCATCGCTGTCCACGCCGTCCATATGCTCCAAGGAGTCATTCTCCATGAAATCGTGAACCATGGCCTGGAGGTCGTCGCTTTCATTGCTGCCATAGCGAACAGGCACGGTGCTGCTCACAGGCTTGGTTCCTAAGTAATTGAGCTTCTGCCTCCCCGATTTAAGTATCACCTGCTGCTGGCTGCTGACCGGCCTCCGGGAAGAAGGGATCGAATGCTCACGATCCCACGAGGGTTGATGCTGCTGCTGCTGGGTCGGGGTGTGCACGTCGCCATGGTACAGAAAATTCGTGTACGTACTGATGCCTGGCTGTCTTCGAAGACCCGGCATCGTGCTCACCGCGGGGCTCCCAATGGCGATCCTTCCCAACTCCGTCTCCGATTCCCAGTTCCAACGAACGCGAACGAAGTCGTCAAGTCGAAATCCTTGGCAATTCAATTCTGTTCGTCTCCAATTTCAAAGCTGCGGGACAGAGTCGCGCAATTTCCGAAGACCTTCAAATGCACTGTAGCACTCAAAGGTTGCCAACATCGAACACCGCTCCCCGCCACCGGTCCCAACCAACCCTCAAAATTCCACCCTCTGTTGCTGTTTTTGTTGTTGCTGTTGTGTTTTTCCTTTTTGTCTTTTTCCGTTTCGCAACGCTCAAGGAGCGCGTCACCAGCGAGCAGACGAGAAGGTAGAGTCCAAATCCTCGCGCCGATTGAGTCAGGCCACCCACTGGTTCATAAGCGGCGTTCGCGTCGAGAATCATTCACAAACCACCGAAACCCAAATCACCAAAGCACACACACACACACCCCTCACAACCTCTTCTCAATCCCCACTAACCTCGCGCACGCCCACCACGAAATCCGAACATAACCCCCTCTGCAGAACACACTAAAACAAAGACAGGCAACAACTCGACCACCTTATAATAACCCGGCAACAAAACCACGCACAAACCAGAAAACCAAAACACCCCCGCGCACTCCCACGAGAGCCCTAATAATCCTCTACAGTTGTCCGCACACCGAGGACGACGCCCGAGTGCCCAACGACGAGGCAGGCCCCACGCGCACACGCCCCCCTCACGAGAAATATCACACACCCCTACACTGATCCCAAAGTAGCAACCCTTGCCCTTTCTTCCTCGTTCTTCTCCCGCACCTGCACGAACGCCATAGCCAGCCAGCACCTAGAGCCCCACTTGCATAATTGTTGCACTTCTCATCAATCACTCCGATGGAACGGCAGATGGGGCAGAAGATGGGTCACAATGACGACACCGCCAGGCAAGCGCGGATGATGAGTTTGCAGGGGAGGGAGCAGGCGAGGAACTCGGCTTATGTAGCTTGCGCAGGGCCGGGGCCCAGCGAACCGAAGCTTCAGCGTATTGTACACGGAACCACTAGAGCGTAGTTTACGGAGCACCTTTTCTACGTACTCTACAATTCTACTCGAATTGGAGACCTAGGCTACGGGTTTTGTTTCTTTACTTTTTCGGGGTTTTCCAGATTTTTCTTTTTCTTTTTTTCCAGATTTTCACGTGGGCTGCTTGGGGCTAAATATCTTCAGATTCCAACAAACCATTGAAAATAGCCCGTAAATGACACTGTGGCCATTTTTGGGTCGATGAATGACATAGAATGCTTTTGTGTGGGAATTTTGTGTGAAAAAGGGAGGTCTTGGACAATAGTTTGACTTCCAATGAGTGCTTTTGGATTTTTTTAAACCAACTATTCACACAATGCCAAAAAATATTTCCACGGTTACGAGACCATCTTTCAAGGGTTAACCCCTAAAGGCCCAAAGTCCCCTCGGGGGACACTTGGGATTTCGGGCAGGCTCGTGCGACCTGAAATTTTAACCTGATTTTTTGAAACTTTTTCTGAAAATAGGAAATCACATTAGCTTTCCAAAAATATAATTTTTTTTTCAATCGGTGCCCGGGAAAAAAAGTTATGCCGTCCGAAGTCAAAAAAGCAGTTCGCCGGGCAGAAAAAAAAACTTTAAAAAATTGAATTTTTTTTTTGATTTTTTTCCTCAAAGATCATGTTTTTGTCTATATTTGAAGCTTTGATTCATTCTAATTGGACTCAGAATGAGAAAGTTATGGACAATCTTGTTTTTCGGGCAATCTAAGCGTCTTCTTCAACAAACAACTTATAAAATTCATTTTTGAATGCAATTTTCAAAAAAATTCGATTTTTTTTTTTGAAAAGGTTAAGTTTGTTTGCAAGAACAATCCCACCGTTGGGATTATGGTTTTTTAATTCCATCTAAGAGCTATTGACGATTTAGTGTTTTGTTCAATTTTGGACCTACTTCTACTTAACAATTTTTTTATATGTGAAAATCAAGTTTTGACATTCTGAAATTTTTTTCCCCGACTCTCAACTCAAATGTTCAACATAAAAAATTTTAACTTTGTGGTGTGTAGTGCAAAAAATTTCCACAAATGGCCATCAAAGTCATCTGAAATTGCATTCCAGAGTTCAAAAAAACTTCTTTTTTCAACTTCAAATGCTAATATCTTCCAATCCGTACGGTCAAACTTCATGAAATTTTTACCACATGATTTGAGACAAGTGAAGTACAAGATCCTACGATTAGATTCTAAAAAAAGTGTTTTTTGGTTTAGGGAGTGATCGCAGCAGAAATGGCAGTTTTTAGTGGTTTTGGAGCCAGAAAATGCCTTGGGCCTTCAGGGGTTGAAGTTGGCAAATTTTCACCAGTTTCTATTTGCTTTTTGATGGTGACTTTTTAACGTAAGAATAAATAAGAAAAAAATGGATGAAATCATTAAAACCATCTCCAAAATATTTGAGGTTTGCCAAATTTTGGATGAAGTTTGTTAATTATAGACAATTTTATAAATGTAAGTTTATATTTAATGGATGTATGAACAAAAGTGGATGATTTTTGGGCTCTCCAACATCCCAAGGTGCATGTCATTCTAAAGTATGTATAGTGAAGGAAATCAATGTCTCAAGGGTTAAATGACCGTTAACCAAGTTTATTCTAATAGAAGTTCGTAAAAAATTAAACTTTAGTTGGTGAATATCAACACTTATTATCCATACCTTAAGTTTGGATGTTTGTTTTGTTTTGTTTTATTTGTTTGTTTCTGACATTGAGATCTCTCGGACCGTGGGCCCCCCAATGGCGTGCTTGGTGTCGTCGGAAAGCCCTTAGCCAGGAGGGGTGCACGGGCTTTGTTTCGTGGCGTTTGGACCGACGGTGGAAAAGTTATTGAATTTCAAAGTTTTTATGAATGGAAAAATTACAAAATTATTTTTAATTACATTTTGATTGTGGCAATGGCACATGGTACACTAAATGATGTATCTTTGAACCGTGTGTTAATTGGTCACTTTCTTGGTAACGCTAAAAAGCCCTCGGTGAGGAGGGGTGTATGGACTTTGCTTCGTGGAGTTTGGACCTATGGTGGGAAAGTTATGGATTTTTGAATTATTTTTGGTTCTTAAAAATTACTAAATTATGCTAAATTATGTATCTTTTGAACCGTGTGTCAATTCGTCATGTTCTTGGTACTATTGGAAAGCTCTTCGTGAAGAGGGGTGCACAGGCTTTGTTTTGTGGCATTTGGACCTTCGGTGGGAAAGTTATCGACTTTTGAGTTCTTTTTGGTTTTAAAAATGGCTTTTACTTTTGTTTTGGTTTTGGCAACGGCACAAGGTACACTGGTATCCATCTAAATTTAGCTTAACCCCTAAAGGCCCAAAGTCCCCTCGGGGGACATTTGGGATTTCGGACAGGCTCGTGCGACCTGAAATTTCGACCTGATTTTTTGAAACTTTTTTTGAAGATAGGAAATCACATTAGCTTTCCAAAAATATAATTTTTTTTTCAATCAGTGCCCGGGAAAAAAAGTTATGCCGCCCGAAGTCCAAAAAGCAATTCGCCGGGCAGAAAAAAAAAATTTTAAAAATTGAATTTTTTTTGTTTTGATTTTTTTCCCTCAAAGATCATGTTTTTGTCTATATTTGAAGCTTTGATTCATTCTAATTGGACTCAGAATGAGAAAGTTATGGACAATCTTGTTTTTCGGGCAATCTAAGCTTCTTCTTCAACAAACAACTTATAAAATTCATTTTTGAATGCAATTTTCAAAATTTTTCAAATTTTTCTTGAAGAGGTTAAGTTTTTTTGCAAGAACAATCCCACCGTTGGGATTATGGTTTTTTAATTCCATCTAAGAGCTATTGAAGATTTAGTGTTTTGTTCAATTTTGGACCTATTTCTACTTAACAATTTTTTTATATGTGAAAATCAAGTTTTGACATTCTGAAAAAAAATTTCCCGACTCTCAACTCAAATGTTCAACATAAAATTTTTTAACTTTATGGTGTGTAGTGAAAAAAAAATCCACAAATGGCCGTCAAAGTCATTTGAAATTGCATTCCAGAGTTCAAAAAAACTTCTTTTTTCAACTTCAAATGCTAATATCTTCCAATCCGTACGGTCAAACTTCATGAAATTTTTACCACATGACTAGAGACAAGTGAAGTACAAGATCCTACGGTTAGATTCTGAAAAAAAAAAGTTTTTTTTGGTTAGGGAGTGATCGCAGCAGAAATGGCAGTTTTCAGCGGTTTCGGAGCCAGAAAATGCCTTGGGCCTGTAGGGGTTAATGATGTATTTTCAATTTAGTACATTTATATATATGAAATTGACATCATTTTCCAACATCAGTGATATTTATACCAATTCCATTAGGCTAATCTTAACCCCTAAAGAAAAAAGCTATGTTTTTTGGCAACATAGTAATTTTGGGCAGCTCGCTACGAATGGAGTTTTTATTTTTTTTCTTTGAAAATTTTATACAACATGGGCCTGAGGAGTAGCTTTAAGGCCCAACAATTTTCGTAACTTTTGACTTCATAGTTAAAAAGTTATTGCATGATATGCGATTTTCTTTGAACTTTGGGCAGCCCGGGCAGCTCAAAAAAATTCTCTTAAAATGAATTTTTTTTTAAATAAAAAATTGAAATTGGTTCTTTAGATTTATATATACTTGGGAAGCTTTGAATGATTCAATTTTGATCAATGAGTCAAAAGTTATAAGGAGTTTATGTTTGCGGGTAGTTATGGTTTTCAAAGACTCCATACCTACCTGCAAACTTAAACTCCTCATAACTTTTGACTCATTGATCGAAATTGAATCATTCAAAGCTTCCCACATATATATATATAATTGACCAACCCACCTACTGAGGTTATCATAATGGGATTTATCAATTTTATTTTCAATTAAAAGTTTTCTTGATATTGATTGGTCTTTATGAAGACAATTCAATAGTACCTTTGTATGGAACTTAACCTTAGAAGACACTACAGCCAAAAAGTGGCCTATTGATGACTCTAGAAATGAAAAATGCAAAAATCACCTCATTTTTGACAAATTACCTTGGAGATAGGTCTCATCCTTTTGGGGTTAAAAACCATCTACAAATCCTCACTTGGAAATTCCCTAAAAATTACATATATTTTTTCAAAATTTACGATTTCTAGTTTCCTTCAAGTCAAAAATAACCTCTAAGCCTCCAACCACAACCTTGCCTGTACATATGCAAACCATCCTAAATTGACAGTTCTAGGGTACCCTAGTACACCTACTCTAAGTCCACTCAAAATACTAACAGAAATTCCGCAGAGTACTTTACGACTTCACAGTACTCGTGGCCAATTTTCTTTTCCTTTTCCTTTTTCTTTATCGTCTAACCCTTTTTTCTTTCCGCAGTCCCTCCTTTCAGGGAACGCGGTGTGGGGACCGACGGTCGCAGAGCCGCGAGTCTTTGACCGTGTTCTCCTGTAGACTCTGACTCCAGGCACTCCATCCTACTTTTTATTTCCTGCGGTACTTTTTTTCAGTTTTGTGAGCGTTGCCGAATTGCGAAGTGACAACTGACTCGAACGGAGTCATGATCGATCCCCGGTAGCTTAGCTTCATCAACAGGACTTGGATCATGGTTGTTAGATCACCTACTAACTTATAACAGCCAGGGTCATGAAGAAGCTCTGCTGGTAACGAATGTAAAAGTTATGCCGGGGCCTAGCTGCAGCGATCGATGGGTCACTGACGATCGATGGGTCACTGATTGTGCCTCCCTTTATGTTATTCAACTCTGTCGTCATTCTGTTTCCTGGCGATTGGGACCCGCGGCGTTGTGGCGTCAGAATGAAGATCACCGTGCCAGGATTGCTCCGTTACTCTTCGCTTTCGTTAGCGTGTCGACATTGATGGGAAGCGTTGTTACGGCAAAGCTATTCTCTTTTAACTTTGGATTAATGATCGGCTGATCGCTGTCGCGTGGTCGTGATTTGGGGGAGGAAAATTGGAGTGCGCTCTAGTCTACCTTATTTAAAAAAAATCGGTTCCGAATTCTGGGTTTGGAAATTTCCACCTTGTCAAGCCCTAAAGCAGAGCTGAACGAGTGAGCGAGGTTGTACGTTTGCATTCATTGGTGATACCATGCATCGTTGCTGTTCTGAATGAACTCGAGTGTTTGTGATGAGCATTTTACTCGAATGTACGTGAATGCTTTTATTGTTTGATTGGAAAGGCGAGGAAGGGTTGAGACTTGAGACTCAAAAGTTTTGGGTGGTGGTACAGGATAGCACGTTTCTAAGCTCTTTTTTTTTTTTTTTTCTTTGAAACAAATGAAACGGAATTCCATTGCAAAAGGGTTACGTTTCTAAGGCTTGAATAGACGTTCATGGCTGGCAGAAAATCCTTGATAGGTCGTGCCCTTGGAAAACACAGCAGAAAGCACACAAGTCCAGGACTGATTCTTGCACGTAATTCATTGATGTTGTAATACTTCTGAAAGCCGTCACTTTTAATTTAATTTAAGCTATTTTTAAGTTACTCTGTTTGTAGATGGTGACACCAGCCAGAACCCTAATTTTCTCTCAAGACGTCATTGTGGCCATTTCATCGACAGAATTGCTATTTTCAAGTCATATTTTATCCAGTGGTATGGTTGATAGGTCACTTGTGGAGGCTACCTGCACACATGGCTGCTCAGGTTATTGACAGAGCAACGATGAGATCTATCGAAGCCGAGTTCAGCAGTGAGATCTCCTGGTTGACAGATCTCATCGTTTTGGTTGGTTCTCTTGTGATCAACCGATTTCGAATCGTCAAGCTGCATGTGATGACCGCAAGCATATCCAAGAGGCGAGTTGAATGTTTGAGCTTCTTATATGCAATTTGACATTCCACCGCAGACTTCCTTAGCTTGTGGTAGGAATACCTGATCCTTGCAGACTTCCTTAACTTGTGGTAGAAGTACAAGATCCTTGCAGACTCAAAGGAAGTTTACTCGAAGAGGATTGACATATCATACTTCTTGCTGAATCTACAAATTCTTCTACGACTTTGGGATTGTTTCTGGCATGTACAGACATGCTGACAGGTTTGGTCAGATACTAAATACATTAGGAAATTTGCACTGGAAACGCCAAAGGTCTTGCATTGGACACAGGAATTTTGCCTTGACAAACTTGGTCATGGCACACTTTTTTACATACAGGTGGAACACTTGGATTAGCTAGCACAGATATAATGGATCGAAGCTGGCTTTGGATATTGAGGTAGAGCTTGGACCTAGTCGAAGCCTATCACAAGAGCTCGTCACGGCTCCACAACGTCCTCAGCATGTGGGCCTGCTGTTGAGGATTGGATAGCTTACCAAGAAAATGCTTTACAAACACCTTTGTGCAGGAAAAATTGCCAATCTGATGTAACCTGCTCCGTATTGTAACATTTCTATTGTAAGTTAGATGGACATGTTATTATACATTCTTTGCAGATGCGTGTGAAATGCTCCAATTTCTACAGTGACCTATTATCTGCTTCTTTTTATCAGTAGCCCTCTGACGTGACCTTTGTAGGGGTGTCCTGATCTTTCTCATGATGCATGCTCTTAGTGTGAAGCAGCAGCAGCCTGGATAAGCTAACTCACTGTAGTAGCAGGGCCTGCAGTACATGAGACATGGAGATAAACAGTGTATTTTGCATTGATCGTGGTGAGAAAACCAAAGCTGACTGGCTCAACGAAAAGGTCTGAAATTCTGAAGGTGCACCCAGTTTCCCCTTTTTGGGGAGGCCCTTAATTTCTGACGTGATTTACTCCCATCATCTGGGGGTCTACCAGTAGAAAGCTGGAGAAAAGTCCTCCCTTGAACGCTACTCCCTCAAACCTTACAGTAGGGAGCTGCCCTTTCAACTGACTGGGGTCATTCTGTTGACCTGTTAGCAAGAAAAACTCCCTCAATTCGCATTATTCATTGGCATTCCTGAATTAAAAAAATGAAAAAGGACCCCCAAAAAGAGAAGGAAAAAGCTAGGAAAATTCAATTCATGCAGTTGAAAGAATCTCCAGTGACGGACCAGTTGGTAGACAGTAAAGAACAGTTTAGAATATGTAAAAGGGGAGCTTACAAGAAGAATATGTTACTCTGTTAACCCTGTAAGGACGCGGGGGGTGACCCTGGAAATTATGCATTGTATAACCGTGAGAGTCATTGGAATAAAAAAATCCAAAAGTACTCATTGGAAGTCAAGCTACTGTAGATGTTCTCCACTTTCCACAAAAAACTTCAAGGATGAATAGTTGTAGTTCTGTCCTACATTGGAGAATCCCTTATCATTCATCGGACACTTATGGTCCGCGGCGTCCTTACTGGGTTAACCCATAAACGAGGGGCTCATAACTGTGAAAATCATTTGTTTTGTCACTGTGTGAATTGTTGGATTAAAATAATACAAAAACACTCATTGGAAGTCAAACTAGGATAGATGATCTTCTCTTTTCCCACATAATTCGGAGGATGAATAGTTGCACTTCTGTCCTGCATGGAGAGATTCTTTGTCAATCATACATCCTCCAGAGTGATTATGGATTAACCCCTAAAGGCCCAAGGTCTTTTTTCTGCCAAAAAACACTGAAAACTGCCATTTCTATAGCAAAAAGTTAAAAAAAATTAAAATTGTTTTTTTTCCACATCTAACCGTAGGATCTTACACCTAATTGGTATGAGAATGTGTGGAAAAAATTTCAGAATTTTTGACAGCACAGATTGCAAGATATCTGCGTTTAAAGTAGAAAAAACAAATTTTTCAGCACATTGCGGGACCAGATTTTTTGTCTTTAAACATTTTTAACTTAAAATTTTTGCACTACAACGTTTTGAGCTTTAAATCTTTATAGTAGAGAATTGAGTTGAGAGTCTAGGAAAAAAAAAGAAATTCAAAAAAACTTAATTTTCATCCTTAAAAAAATTGTTAAGTAGAAGTAGGTATGAGATAGAAGGAAAACCTAAAATATTAATATCTCTTAGATGGAATTAAAATGCACTAATCCCAATGGTGAGATTGTTCTAGCAAGTAAACTAAACCATTCACAAAAAAAAAATTTGAAAAATTACAAAAATTGCATTCCGAAATGAATCCTACAAGTTATTTTTTTCAAGAAGATGCTCTAACTGCCCGAAAAACAAGAATGTCCATAACTTCCTCATAACAAATCCAAATGAAATGAATAAAAGCTTTCCAGATAGACAAAAATATAATCTATGAGAAAAAAAATATTTAAAAAAAAATTCAAAATTTTGCAAATTTTTTTTGCTGCCCCCCGTCCCCACGCATTCCAAGAAATGGCATAACTTCTTGCTCAAAGGTCCGATTTCAAATTTTTTTTTTCTGCCATGTACCTCTCTCAATTCTTCATGTTCACAAAAAGTTTCAAAAAAATCAGGAGAAAATTTCAGCAAAAAGGTACATGCCCGAAGACGCATTTGTCCCCCGAAGGGACAACGGGCTTTTAGGGGTTAATCCTTCTTTTTTTTCCTGCGCACATTGAAGTTTATTTCAAAGGCGTAACGGTAACTTATACAGCAACACCCAAACATGAAGTCTAGGGTGGGACTCATGATAGATGACTATGAGCCACTATGGTGGTTTCTTAACCCCTAAAGGACCAGCATGCGTTTTTTGGCCATATAGAAATTTTGGGCAGGTCCGTGTGACTAGAGATTTCTATATTTTAAGCTGAAATTTTAATAAAAGGTGGGCGCGAGGAATGTCTTTCATATGCACTAAATTTCAGCACATTTGGAAATAGGAGTAAAAAATTATGGCCAAATATGTTACTTTTTTTCGTAACTGGGTAGTCCGGGCAGCAAGAAAAATTTGGCAAAAATTTGATTTTTTTTTTTTAATATTTTTTTTCTTGTAGATTATATTTTTGTCTATCTGGAAAGATTTGATTCATTTCATTTGGATTTGTTATGAGAAAGTTATGGATATTCTTGTTTTTCGGGCAGTTAGAGCATCTTCTTGAAAAAATAACTTGTAGGATTCATTTGTGAATGCTCTTTTTGCAATTTTTCAAAAAAAAAAATTCTTATGGTTTAGTTTACTTGTTAGAACAATCTCACCATTGGGATTAGTGTATTTTAATTCCATCTAAAATATATTAATGTTTTAGATGTTCCTTCTATTTCATACCTACTTCTATTTAATAAATTTTTTAGGAATGATAATTAAGTTTTTTTTAATATATTTTTTTTCCCTAGACTCTCAACTCAATTCTCCACTATAGAGATTTGAAGCACAAAACTCTGTAGTGCAAAAATTTTAAGTTAAAAATGTTCAAAGTCAAAAAATCTAGTCCCGCAATGTGCTGAAATACTTGTTTTTTCCACTTTAAATGCAGATATCTGAGTGGTTAAAAATTCTGAAATTTTTTCCACACATTCTCATACTAGTTAGGTGTAAGATCCTACGGTTAGATACGGCCAAAAAACATTTTTCATTTTTTTTTACTCCTTGCTATAGAAATGGTGGTTTTTTGGCAGAAAAAAGGCCTTGGGCCTTTAGGGGTTAATCCACTTGACCTTCATCTCATCCCGAGAGTAGATAGGTTCATTACTACACCATTCAAGATTAAATTGTGTCAACACTGCATCTTGGATAGTAGGGTCCTTGTGAATCCTACTACAACACTTTTGCCGGGGAATACGCCTATAATCTACAAGGCCAATCCAAACAAACTAACTTCTCTAAACTAACTTTGTCTATCAAAGACGAAATCATTCTTAATAATTCATAAAGGTCCAAAGGATAGTCTTTCTAGGTAGACGCCATTTGTTGCCAACTTAATGAAACTTCCATGGTATATGTGAAGCAAAAATTCATGAGTACTTCCAATTTGGCATACTCCAAGTAAAAGGCCCTTCAAAATTGGCAATTATCCTATTAATTTGGACCATTGTGAATGAGGGCATAGCAATACTTTAATAATGAAACTTAGTGTTTGCAACATTGATTACAAACTTTAACACTAAATATCAACTTGAATACTATTCATCAAATATTGAGTGTTTATGTTGACATGTAGGACTAAATGTCAACGATATCTTTAATGTTACCAATACTAAACATTATCCTAAACACTATTTTTTTTTGACACACACAAGTTGCGAAGCAACCTGCGGCACTTTTTCAGTCAAGTGTATGGGGATTTCACAACCGGGGATTGAACCGCCAACCTCTCTATTCAGTTTGGGTACCTTACACCATCACCCTGGTAGTTTAGGGTCGTTTCGGACCGATCCTAGACACTATTTGAGTGTGATGTAATAGGATAAATAATAACAAATGCAACATAACACTCAATAACATTATTAGTGTTGTGATTCCTCCCTCGAGTCCCAAGGAGGGAGGTATATCCCTCTCTAGAATACCTAGAGAGACCTTTAATTTAAATGAGAGGCTTTCATTGGTTTGCAAAAATGGTTGAATGGGCAATTTTGTTAAAATGGCGGTATTCCAAGTGCCACTTTGACGGTGTGTTATTTTCAACATCTAGGACTGGTATAGATTTCAGAACTGCCATTCTGAACTATTTTCAAGCCATTTAAAAAAAATATCGCCATTTTAACGAAATTGCCCATTTGACCAAAGTTTGAGGAGTCGTCCTTGGATTTGGAGGAATGAGAAAAGAGACCATCCACCCACTTGTTAACAAAGTAATGGAAGTATGCTTCTAGTAAGGTAGGAGGTCCAAAAATGGAGCATCTAAGCGCTGAAACTGAATTTTGGGGAGGTAAAACATCTTGAAATATTTTTCAGTAAATTTTTCTCAAAAGACAAGTGGAATTGAAATCTAACCCAAGTCGTTTCATATTTTTTGGACCTTTGTGGAATTAGTTACAAATTTTTGAAGTTGGAAAAAAAGTGGTCATTTGTGGTCATTAAAATGGACCACCTCCTGAAATGTGCATAGGTGGTACATTGAAGAAAGCAAAATGTACCTTTGAGTCATGTTCCATTTTAATGCCCGCTCCGTTTAACAGTCTCCTACCTTATAATTCTCCTAACTAAGCCACATTGATGCAAGTGTATCTTTAATTTATTGGTGGAGCATACTATTTTCTTGTTTATGTGTTTAAACAAATTTTTTTCATTTCTAACTTTTGAATATATAGTTTTCTAGTTCTAGAATTGTTTCTTCGAAGATTAATTAAGACATTTTATAAAAAAACACTGTCATAGAATGTTAGAATTCAACATTGAATAATGAACAACCACAATTATTTTGGGACCTAAGCTTAGTATTTGAGATGAAACATACTTGCGCCCTTTGAACAATAGAATATTTGCAAACAAAAGTTTAAAAACTAATATAAGAATCTACAAACATTTAGAAAGATGAAAGGAACAAGTTTAAATGTGTATGGAACATGTAACTTATATGATCATTTATCACTCAAATCTGTTCTTTGAAGAGTGAGGAAGTCAACCTATTTGTCCTTGAGACAATGCCACAAAAGAGAATTGATTGTAGAGAAAGATCCCTAATTTATCCTATTATCAAGGATGCAAATCCAATCTTATTATTATTTTTTTTTTAAAAGATGAAAATAAAATTCGATAATAATTTAGGCAAAATTTACAGTTTATTACAAATAGTGCAATGATGGTATATTAGTGGATCACAAGTACTACTATGATACATCAATGCATTGTTTGGGATTTTTTTTGAGTTTTACGAGCTGCTTTCTTTTAATTTCAGTATTGCATTTTTATTTTATGTACCGAGTTCGTTTTTTCCTCTATTTTTTCTCTAAATAGAAATTTCATAGATTTTTTTCACCATTTTTTTCTAATGCATGCTTTCAAATTGCAATTTAAAAAAATAAAATTCCATTGACTCTTACAATGAACTAACCAGCGATTCTCACCAAACATTTGCATGATCAATGTACCATTATAAGAGCATCTCCACCTATACACGGTAGAATGGTGTAAGTTTTAACAACTTGACGTGTAAAAAGCTGAAGGGCCTGCCTGTATCTTACACCCCTATCAGCGCACAAGAAAAGTCAAAATTACAAGGCACGGAGTCATGATAGGCTCACATAATAACTACGAGGCTAAATATATGGTATGTGGGAGCTTGGAGGGGAGCTTGGAGGGGAGCCCTTTCATTACAGTGACACTTAGACCTTGATTTGCACAACAGATCAATAGCCTCCTCTAACATTCCCGCCTGACCAATAGCAACATCAAAAACAAGACCCAACCATTAACTGTTCCCCATTATCTTGGTGTAAGTTAAACGGCCAAGACATTACAACTTGAGGTATGGCAACTAAATTTTGCTATGACTTGCATTGACAAAACTAACAAGTCTCCAATTGGTGGGATACAAGAAACCAATTGGGCTCAACAAACATCTTGTTGAGGCAATACTATGTGCCGTGGTGAAGATGTTTTAATACCTATTCATCGTTGGTAAGCCTAATAGGTCAAGGTCAACATTAGAAACTTGGAGGTGATATAGACATAAGGTAGGTACACCCAAATGTGCCACTGACCTTAACCCCTAAAGGACCGGCATGGATTTTTGGGCCGTATAGAAATTTTGGGCAGGTTTGTGTGACTAGAGATTTCCATATTTTAAGCTGAAATTTTAATAAAAGGTGGGCGCGAGGAATATCTTTCATATGCACTAAATTTCAGGACATTTGGAAATAGGAGTCAAAAGTTATGGCCAAATATATATATATTTTTTCGTAACTGGGCAGTCCGGGCAGCAAGAAAAATTTGGCAAAAATTTGATTTTTTTTAAAAATATTTTTAATCTTGTAGATTATATTTTTGTCTATCTGGAAAGCTTTGATTCATTTCATTTGGATTTGTTATGAGAAAGTTATGGACATTCTTGTTTTTCGGGCAGTTAGAGCATCTTCTTGAAAAAAATAACTTGTAGGATTCATTTCTAAATGCTATTTTTGCAATTTAAAAAAATAAATTCTCATGGTTTAGTTTACTTGCTAGAACAATCTCACCATTGGGATTAGTGTATTTTAATTCCATCTAAAATATATTAATGTTTTAGATTTTCCTTCTATCTCGTACCTACTTCTACTTATTAAATTTTTTAGGAATGATAATTAATTTTTTTTTAATATTTTTTTTTCCCTAGACTCTCAACTCAATTCTCCACTATAGAGATTTGAAGCACAAAACTTTGTAGTGCAAAAATTTTAAGTGCAAAATGTTTAAAGTCAAAAAATCTAGTCCCGCAATGTGCTGAAATACTTGTTTTTTCCACTTTAAATGCAGATATCTTGCAATCTGAGTGGTCAAAAATTCTGAAATTTTTTCCACACATTCTCATACTAGTTAGGTGTAAGATCCTACGGTTAGATATGAAAAAAACAACATTTTTCACTTTTTTTTTCTCCTTGCTAAAGAAATGGCAGTTTTGATGGTTTTTTGGCAGAAAAAAGGCCTTGGACCTTTAGGGGTTAAACCGCCATCTATACTTTGTGTACATCTTGAAAATCAATTATATACCTATGTGGAAGAAACGCTTTCAGAACCAAACTCTATTATTAACAACTTTTGCATACAGTATCCAAATGCCACATTCTCTGATGCATGGAAACGTCCTTTCACTTGCCAACAAGAACTTATGAAAATTTGACTAATCTAATAATAGTAAATAGGCTCAGTAGCAAAAAGTGGGGTTTTTGAGTGTACCTACCTTAATTATTGAAAACTCACACAACTGTTAATGCACTTTCTTTCGATTTGTAATGAAAACTCCTTGTCTGTCTTTGATCACAAATAAGTATAAGTTATGTGTGGTGTCAACTTTGAATAATAGTGATGTGAATACTCAATCCACCAATCAGTACTCCTCCGACTGTAGTGGATCAGTGGATGTCCCATCTCAAATAATTCAGTCCAGTCTCAATAATGGGTACATTCTGAAATAGTGAGACCAATCCCACTCAGTGATGAGTTTTGGACATTGCATTACATCATTTTTTTTTAGATATGGTGGTATTTCTTGAAAATTAATGGGTCTCCTCAATTCGATCAGTGTGCTGCCTGCAGTGCCTACACAATCAGGCCCATGACCATTCCTGATTGCCTGCTCCCTGAGGAATGATCAAGTTGAAATATACAGTAATCCCTTGCTTGAAATTTTCATGATGGTAGGGTACTTACAGCAGTGATGAATTTTAGTTACATTTTGAATAGTATGTTGTCTGATTCAGTTTTCCTCTGAAAAATCAAAATCAAAATGATACTGGTCATACAGTGAGTATTGTAAAGAATGTTTGTGGGGTGAGTGGTAATGCATGTTTGGATGAAAAGGACAATAACTTACTTCACTCTGCATTGATGAATCCTGTTGGTGAGGGTCACTACAAAAGTATTATTCTGTGTGGAAAGTTGCATGATATAGTATGGTCGTATTTGAGCCTGCACTACTTTCAATCTATTACAAATAGTGTGACTTTGGTACAGTGGTGTTGTAGCCATTAATATAAAAAATCAGTGTGTGAGACAAGAGGCCATTTCGTAAAACCTTGGCATTGGAGTGCACTTCATGCAACATTGCATTGTTACATAGGCATAGGAGGAGTCACATACACTAAATGCCACCCATCATTTGTCATTATAGTGAATTCCAAAGAAGAAGATTTGATTGTTTGTGAATATAAGATATTTGAATGAAAATATTTATTTACATATTGAAATGTATTTTGAAATCCCCAATGCAGTAGAACCTTTTTTATTGCATATTCTCTTAGTGTATACTATGCAGTAAGAAAGTGGGTGGCCCCAATTTAGTATTCCTTTTATCTCTTGTAGATATTGCATGAATTTGGAAACGGATGCAATGCATACTCTTTTTTTGGAAAGGACTATAGTTAGAGGCCACGTTAGCTAGGTGCCATTACTACACCTCTCCAATTGTATTAAACCTCTCTCAATGCATAGTGGTCCGCCAGCCCCCAACCCCACGTGTGAGCCAGCTCTAAGCACTTGCTAATCCACCCAATGGAATTCCGGTCTTTTGCGGGTTAAATTTATTAGTGCACGAATTGAACATGACTTGTGTGCATCATGCCTGTAGCTGAGCCGACGTCAATTTCATAAAGCTGTTGTCAAACACCTCAGGATTGTATTTCTCATTGGATCGTCGTGAAACATGCCTTGTGCCTTCTCCCCGTAAGCCATGATTGTCCTTATCCTCAGCACCCTCCCTCATCCAACTTTCAAAAAAGTCACAGATTGTGCCTGGACTCCCAACTAGTCCGTCCTAAACTTGCGTAGAATACAAATAAAATTTGCATATGATAAACAGGGGTTGTTGCCACTTTGCACAATAAAGACACAGTTTCTCACTTTCATTCAGTGGTGACTGATAAGTGACTCAAATCATCAATGGAAATTGTCCATGTGTTTCAAGAAAAAACAAAAACATAAGTGACTTGAGTCAGCAACTAGCCAACTATGACATAAGTTAAGCTAACCAGTGTTGAAAGTTTGACTCCAACACACATGCAACTGAAGTCGGTCCACAGGCAAGGATCACTCACTCCAGTTGAACAGAAATCAAGTGGGTGTTTTCCTGTCCGAAAGTCAATCGCAGCCTCTTGGATTGGATTAGTTCCAAAGAATTTTGGAAACTTCTGTGTTTTTTAATCTTGCAGCCCCAAACTGAAGGCCAAATTTAGGATTGGATTGCGGCCCTTTTGCTGCATCTGCTTACAAGTGGCAGTTGCGAGGGACTCCCAGGGATTCTGGACTGATTGAATGAATTATTTTCCAAAGCTGAGTGAGCCCCGCAACACTTGCAGCTGAATTTATTGAACAACAGAGAAAAAGAAAAGAAGAAGAAATTTCTTCTATTTGTTTTGTATTGTATTGTATGAATGGATTCTTACAGTATTATTGTTTGAGTAGAATAAGTGACCCTGCCATACTGCTTACTATAAGTAGTTGGTGTGGCCAAGGATTGATGACACCATAACATAGATTGGAAATCCCTGAAGCATTGGAAAGCTGGGCTCTGGTTTTCTTTCTTTTATGGTCATGAGAAACATTTAGAGCCATTCACAGAACTCAACAACCAGCAACAAGTTTTAGAAGTCCTTGCGGCTAGTATCACACTCATGGCCATTGTTGTGATTGCTACTCCATTGCACTGAATTGGTAATTGAACTCAACTCAACACCTCTCAAGTCTCAACCAATGGCTTCTGAAGCTACCTGTATGTAGGTGGTTCCATCAAATAACTTTTTTTGGTCAAATTTAAAGTTGTTAATCCTATCATGAATTTTCTAATCAGGAAATGATCTCCACTTGATAGCAATCTGAAGAAAAATCTTATTCAAAGGATAAAGAGAGTACAGTTTAATAGGGTTTGAGCATCAGCGCATCAATTCATTGGTGGAATTTAACTTACTGGTAGTACTCTCCGTCCTCGGCATGTTTTTTCCATGGGACCATCATTCTCTGTTTTTTGTACTGTTCCATTATACGATACAGTATAGGGTATGCTACGGTACTCAAGCTGATTCAATGAGTTCATTGAATTGGTTGTATTGTAATAACACTCACTTGCATTAATATTAATTAAGATGCAAACTTGCAAGCTGCACTAATCTGGAAATTTGCAAAATTTTGGATGAAGCAATGTAATGTGAACACCAAATAAATCAGGTGAGTTTTTTCAGAGTGATTTGATAAATATGAAGTCTTCATCAAATAATTTTGTACATACTCACATTGCTCTATAGCCAAAATTTTATAGGCTTTCTTTTTGAGTACGGGTTGGTTTATAATTCATACTATGTTCCATGTCCCATTTCTCCAAGTCCCATTATAAGGCCAAATCTCAACTCTCTTGGGTTGTAAAAAGTGAATAAAAAGTAGTATATGTAAGACTTGGAGCATCATAGTGTAAAGGCTAAAGTTCCAACTCTAAGTCCCAAGTTTTTGCATCTATACATTATTATATGACAAATATATGCCAAGAAATGTGTGAAAAAGTAAAAAATCCCATTTTGGATGCGTTGTACACATAGAATTAATAGTGGACAAATTCATTCACAAATTCAACCCAAGAAGATGCTTGATTTAGTATTATTATTTTCATAATATATACTAAATTAAAGATGGGACTTGAGTTAAGCTTGAGTTAGGTCTTCTAAACCTCCTAAAAATGTTGTCATGTAGGTGTTTTTGAGGCCACTAGGCCTTGAGACGTATTGTAAAGCTCCGCATCCTAATTTTCAGCTCCCTACTAATCAAATTTTTAAAATTCAATGGAACTTGAAACATAGTAAAAAGTGGTGCAACACGATTACAAATTGCATCCCTAGGTTGGCTTAAATCTTGTAAATGTGGAGGTTTCATGATTGGTTTGATATAAAACCAATCATTGATGTTGTCGTAGTTTTCATGGATGAAATTTTGAGGTAGATGAAGTGATACACATTTAGGTATCTAGTCCAGTACCGTTGCAATGATTTTCTAGTTCTCCTACTTAGAAAACTTTTCTATGCTTTTCCTTCCTAGGGTACCTTATTTTTGAAGATGTATATATAAAACATATTTTTCATATTTTTTTAAAATTGATTTTTTAATTATAAAGCCCCCAAAAGAAAAATGAATACTGTGAAAAATGCTACAAAAAATGGAAGTTCTTTCTTGCAATGACTGATATACATACATACATACATACAATATTTTTGAAATCACCAATCTAACGTGGCACTAGTAGTGCCCTGTTAGATTTCTAATTTTTTTTTTTTTTTTTTCTTGCTGTAATTGCACTACTGCCATGCAAACTCGTGGCCTTCTGCAGGCCCAATTTTTTTTCTAATGGATTCAATCTTAAAAGATTAACTTCATGTGAACAAACTTTTGTTTAATAGAATTTATACCTTAAGGTGAATATATTCTTGATATCACATTTTGTGTTCTGATCAAATTCATGGAAGTTTGCCATAGCATCTAATGTAGGTGTAGCTTCCAATTCATTAAATGTAAGAAAATCCACAACCAAATTTTATAGAGAAAGTATGAATATGAAGAGGAGCAAGAGTGCATGATTGCAAGCAACAAAGTGAACGTGAGCGAGTGAAACAAGACAATGTGATAATTGAAAGAGAAGAATTAGTGAGCTAGAAGAAAAGAATGCGAGAGCCAAAAAAATGCAAGAAACACTCAAAAGCAAAGAATCCAGATATTGTGATAAATGAGCATACCATGCAAAGAAATGAAGCAAGAATGCAATTTGATTGCAAACAAAGAAAGCAAGGAGTGAGTAAAACAAACTCTGCAAATGATGAAAGCTTGTGAGTGCACGCAGTAGACTGCAAATTGTAAGGACAATTAAAAAAGCACAAGGTCACGGTGATGTAGCAATCATTACAAACATGTCTCAGAAATCTTAACATTTGGTAGATCTAAAAAATTCCATGATAAATTGAAGTGATACAAACTATTACATGGTAATTGTATGATAAGTGATTATAATAAGTCTTTTGACAATCATTGAACCTTGCCAAACATTGGGCTTGGTTTCGTAATTATCATTGATTCATGTGTGAAGGCCGTGTTTGTTTATATAGTTTTTACTCTGTCTACCATCTCTACGCGACACAAATGGACAACAATCCTTATTTAATTATTGGAGAATGCACTATTTTCAATTACTTTATAGAGTTGCTTTAGACTATTAGTTTCTATTTGTGGATACTGGTAGTGTAATTGAATATTGTTTTTATAAACTTCGCTACTCCACATAACAAAAAAATCAACTTTTGGCAAACTCCTTTTCCTTGCTAGAAAGCATAAGCCCATGGCGTTGCAACTTCCCAACTAGTCAATGACTCTATGCATATTTAACAAAATTCACTCCTAGGGATCCAAGGAGGGATTTATCTCCACAGGGAAATGTTTTAGGCTAGTTAACAATGTTATGCAAGTATTGATAATAAGCTCATTCAATGTGTTTTTTATGCACAATTTTTTGCTAGTTGGCTACAACCAAAAGAAGAAGGCTATATTTTGTTAGGAAAATTTTCATTTTTTTTCATTCAAAATAGCTAAATTATTACTATATTTCAAGACCAATAGCAAAAGTAACTAGGTATCACCTAGTTTTGATATGGATATCACCAAGTATAACATGAGTATTGAAGAAATATCTGACTATTTATCAGACTATTTTTATATTTACATTGAGCCCATTTAAATTTTTTTGTGAATTTTAGTCATAACCTGATGTGAGATTGTAGATCAGCACCTGTTATTCAGGCACTGATTCTTGAGCTATGCCTTTGCTTATCTGGGTGGAGGGGGATGTCACTATGTCAGAATTCAAGATTAGTCAAAAAATTGGATCAGGTGATGACAGCGACGCATCAGATTTTAAAAAAAAAATCCTTTGGATATTGAATTGTTTTAAGAAAATCCAAATAAAACTATGTTCATACTATCCCATCTTCATGTCAGGTTAGACTGAAAGCTATTTTCTTGGCACTGAGTTCCTCTGATGTACAATACAGTACGAAATATAACTTGATTACACATGAATATGATTTTTAATTTGAAGTTTTCTGGAAAAAAAACTTCGCAGTTTGTCGCCATTTTTTAGCCAATTTTTTTAAATTTCTGGTGCACTCTGGCGCTATTTCGCTCTAAAAAAACAAACCCTGCTTGGCATCTCTTGAGCATGCCCAAATATTGGAGTTCCTTTTCTTGAATTATCTTCTTGACAGTATCAACTATCAAGTCAAATTTAACTTACAAACGACAAGCTCAAGCACTGCCTAATTTCGGAACCTAATCAGCCTCGAGTACCAGGGTCTTTGCTGCGAATGTGTGTTTTTAGAATTTGGCGTGACAAAAACATGCGTTCAAAATGGGGGGACCTTAGAACTGTCCATCAAAATTGCACTTGTTGAGCTCTCCATCTTGCACGTGGCGTGGGAGATTTGAAGCGTAACAATGGAGATGCTCTTAGGGATTACACAAAAATACATGAAACATCCAAACCAATTTGAGAATATGTCCCAAGCTGTCAGAATATGTTATCCATATCTATTTTCATTGTGAGCAAACTTTGATGTATCTCGCATCATTTAATTTGCAAAATGTTATGCTCCTAGGCTTTAACATCCCGATTTCCGAGTCTTATACCAGATCGACCTTCTCAACCATTGTCAATGGTCATATTTAGACACTAACTGGGTGCCCTTCGTCTTCTTACCAGACCGAATTTGGGAGAAACCTCCCTGAGTGCTCGTAGGTTACCCTGGCCAGGCAAAACGCGCGTCGGAGTGACAGTGTTGATGGAGCCAAGGACAACGCCCTGCTGGCAATTGCAATCACAATGCAGTTGGCTAGAGCCGAATGTAGGCAACACTGACAGGGAGACTATTTCAAAGTCACTCATTCAATGAGTCACACAGTTCAATTTTGATTCAAAGTGATCGCTGTTTCTTGAGAGATTGCAATCCTTCCACAACGCTGCATGAAAGCCAAGTCTATACAGTATGTTCAAATCGGTTCCAGTAGATGAAAGCATGGTCTCCACAATGGGTTCGAAGGACAAATGATTTTAAAGAGGTGAATGCAGTAAGGAATATTCATCCACATCAATGTTCTAGAACTGCATACCAAAATAATCGAAAGTAGCAACTGAGGAATTTGTGCTTACGCTTTGAGCAGCATTGCTTGCACCCTTCAGTACTGAGCATCTCGCGTTATGTTGTACATGCTAGATTTTCATCTGCAGTCAACTGGAACGCAACTCCAATTGCCATATACTTCACTGAGTATGGCTGGCTACTGAAGCTTGTGAAGGATCATAAAACAAATGATATGATTCGCTGTCGTCAAAGGTTTTCAACTACACTAAATAGGGTATTTAGTGTTGGCAACACTATTTGCGAACCATGACACTAAATATCATTTACCCTACTAAAGTAAGTAACACTAAATGTAATTTCTAACACTAAAAGTACTCTATGATAAATCTGAAATATGAAGAGGTTTACATTTAGTGTTAGAAGGTAAAAAAATAATTTGGAAAGAAAAAGATTGAAGATTTGGAAAATGATGGAAGGAGTAGAAAATGTGGAAAACATGTGCAATAGAAGAAGTCTTTGAACATCAAATAAGGGAAAAAAAAATTAATATTTAGAGCCAAAAAAATACAGATTTCATACTTGGGCTGGAACTTGTTGTCCATGGAAGTATGGTTCATGCTTGGCTATAATTTCCTGCAAATGTGGAAAAAGTTGATTGACATTCCAAGTGCCATCAACACCCAAAGCCATACCCGATCTAATCATAGCTTTCCTAGCATATGACAAATTATCACAATCTACCTCTTTGTTCACATCCTCAATGCTATCCGCAGCCAGCTGTAGGAAAAACCTTTTTCCTGGATTTGTGAGTTTTCCTGACCACTGCCCATCAACCCAAGGAGTATTTTGCCAAGCATTGGTTGCAATGAGCTCGGCCTTTTTTGCTTCCCATCGCTTGGTCCAAGCATCCTTGACCTTGGAAATGATGAATGTATCCGCCGGTTGACACAAATGTGTAGAACAAGGTGGCAAATACCTAAGAGTGGCTTGTTTTGCTTCCAAAACAGCCGATAATGTTGGGGTCATACTATGGCCTGTACAATTGTCAACCCAAATGACTTTTGTACGACCATGAACATTAGCTTGGAAGGCTCGGGGTTCATTCAAAAATTCAGCAAAAAGTACTTGGTCCATCTAGCCCTTAGGCCTAGATCTGTAACGTACTCCTGGAATATTGTCTTCCAAGCCCCGAATAGGGTAACTGCTGCTGGAATTGGTAAAAATCAGCATAGGGGCTTCAATCATTGATCTACGCCCCCCGGAAATTCTAATGACCATGGTCATAGAATCTCCCCCCGAAACCACTTCGGCATACTTGACACTCGTGTCTCCTCTAAATCCCAATGTCCGACCATTGTCTAAATTTACAACAAAATGAGTTTCGTCAATGTTTTCCATGAGATTTTCATCAAAAACACCGGCTTGGAACCCTCTTTGCAGCACACCTAGATGGTAAGTTGTTGCCCTCTCAATTTGTAGTTCCTTCTTGGGACTACAAGACAATCGTCCCCTTTGTGACAACAAAACAATGTTGTGCACATGCATAAATTGTTGAACCCAACTTGAGGTCAACTTGGCCATGAGTAGGACATCATCCTTTGGATCACGAGATTCGGCTGTATATGGAGAGGTAGGATCTAGTAAGATGGTCATAGCCAGCTCAATGAGTAATTTGGATGAAAATTTGACCCCAGCTTTTCTAAATCTGTCAAATGCATCCAAAAGTATAGGGTAGATCCAAAGTACCCATTCAGCTCGCTTGGGCCCACGACCGAGAGCTGCCTTTGTGTGGAGTTGTTTTCGCCTACCATCCCGGCTTCGACTGCATGAAAGTGGTGGAGATGTGTTGTCCGCCTCTCCTTCATTGCAAAATTGTTGACGTTGAGCCCACCAACGGGAAGCGCGAACAAGGTTGGCACTTCTTTGAGCTTGAAAATGCTCGGGAAATGTATTGATTGTGCGAATGTAGAGCCCAGGAAAGCCGTGCACAAGTTCATCTTGAACCATCCAAGTGATGATGCGTTTGCGAACAACAATTGTAGAAACTTGTTGTAAGCGTCGGGGTGTGGAATTGCGTGGTGGGGCGTCGGCCATGGCGGATTCCTAGAATGGGAAGCAAAAGATCAGCCCAAAAACACTTCGACAGGTCGCATGAGTAAAAAAAAAAAAAAAGGTCGACGGATCAATGAACAGGAGAAAACAAACCTGGATGAAATTGCCGCAAATTGCTGAAATTGCCACAACAAGGAGCGATCGGGAGCGGGAATAGGCGGGAAATTCAAACCGCTCACGGGAGGCGGGAATGCGGGAGTATAACCCCCCCCCCAAAAAAAAATTCACTCATTCCAGGAATTCTAAGTGCGGAGAAGCGAGAGAGCAATAGAGGAGAAGAAGCCAAGCCGTAGGGAAGGTAACCAAGTCGGAATGGAAGAGAGGCCCAAAAGGCAACATACAAGGTAAGGCCGCAAAAGCAGATTGCAAAGGAAGTCCAGGGAAGAAGTCCAAGGAAGGAGATGACAAAACTGAAGACAACACAAAGGCGGCGCATTGAAGTTTAGCACTACACTAATCATCCTAAAATTGACATTTAGTGTAGGGTCAAGTAGGGTGGTAATTACACTAAATGTAATCCAACACTAAATACCCTATTTAGTGTAGTGCTGTCTGATACTATTAAAGCATTTCAAACATCCACTCCACATAAGTTATTTATCCTATGAATACTGTCAAAGAATAGGCAACATTTTGACAATAATTCTGTCAATTTAAGGTCGGTATCTTCAAAGCGTGGACTGACACAATATGGAAAAAACCAAAGAATGAAATGCATGATTTGTCTATTAAGTCACATCCAGACTATGTGCGAACAGAAAAACCCAAGCACAGTAGTACATTTGAACATCACATGAACATACGATAGACGACAGACTCTGAAACTTCCGGTTAGATTTTCATAATCAAGGTAGTAAGACACAATCTAATGCATATATACTTCCCCAAATTCAATTTATGCAATGCAGAAAAATATCATAAGAATACATGGTTCCACAAATACAAACACCTACAACAAGTTTATTGAATTTAAATAGAGAAATAACACAGCACAAAAATCATACTGATTTCCTCTACCCTCTACCCATCTCGAAGTCACCGCACCAAGTGGAAGATGGGATCCTCCTACGTATCATAGTCAATCCAATGTACACCTCCAGTCGTCGAACTACTTCCCTAGTAAGATGCTAATGATCAAGAGGCAAACCTTCCCTGTTCTGGATGTTTGTCCTCACATTTTCAGAGCTCTCAACGTGATCTTCTTAGCTAAGGTCTTCACAAAAATCTACATGCCTACCCCCAGAACGAAGCACGAAATTAAGAGCTCTGAAAATAGTACTTCGCCCGGGCACGACCATCCTCCAACCGATCTTAAAGGATCAATTTCTGCTGGTCAAGAGGATTATCATCCTTGTCCTGGATCTTTAGGTCTTCACGTCAGAGTTGTCATTACGTAGTCCACTATGTCGGAGCTATCCCTCTGGAAGGTAATTGTCTTTCCTCTCAGGGTCTTCACAAATGTCTGAAATACTGCAGAAGCGCTGACACATTCTAAGTATTCTAGAAAACCCATGTACGACCGTCTGGAAGACGACATGTAAGCTCAATGCACATTTGAGACCTGTGTCCATTCTCCATCAACCTCTTCTTTCCATAGCGTCACCTTGTTGCTGGAGTCTGACACGGCTAATATATTTCCTGTCAAGGACCAGCTTACCCGCCAAACTGGCGTCTTAAAATCGTTCAAAGTCAATGGCTGCCATTGGTCCCCATCTTTCGCCTGCGGTAAAAACGAAATGTGTTAATGCATTAGTTCAATGCAACCAATAGAAATGACGAACAGAAGTTGCCCTAAATAATGGCAAGCCCCACAAGTACAACAACGCACCACAAATACAACCAGGGACACCCTAAAGACAAAACAAAACCCCACACAAGACCAGCACAGCAGATTCTCCAAACATACAGAATCATAACAGCTCACAATCCTGCATAGAGTAACTAAAAAACCATTCTTATGAGACCAGGGGAGGTGCAAATCCAATACCTGAGTCCAGATGATAACTTTCCCATCTTGAGAGGCACTGGCGATGGTGGACCTCGCGAGTCCAAGATTAGGAGCCCATGCAACATCGCGCACCCAATCAGTATGCTTAGAAAGAGGGGGAAAGCAGTCCATTTTCCAGCTGTAATTAATAAACTTCCAGACCTTCACAGTGTTGTCACAGCCACCGGATACCAGCTTCTGAACAGGCCCAGGGTCATTCCCAATAAAAGACCCCGCAGCACTCGCAGGCGCCCAAGACACCGAAGTCACTCCCACAGGATGCGCCTGCTCAATCTTCACAGTTTCCCATGAGCCGTCCGGTTTTTGCGTCAGGACCGAGATGGTCCCATCGGAGGATCCACAGGCGAGGCACAGCCCGAATTCCTGAGGCGCCCAGCAGATGCTATTCACTGACGACTCGTGCTCTTGGAATACCTGCAGCCAGTCGCATTGTGTCAGCTGAATTGACCTCTAAGCTAGAGGATACTATTTGCAAGCATTTTGACATGCACAAAGTGAGAGTTTTGCGAGATCAGTAAAAACCTATGAAGAGATACCTTAGGGTACCAGAGCCAAATCTACCAGGATCAGATTTCTACCACGACGTATGAATTTTTAAAGTGAGCGCTTGTTGACCACTATTGAAAGGACAGTAAACCCCTTTTCAGGATCCGTGGCCATGGACATCTCGTCAAGTCCCAACTTGCTAATTTGACGGCCGACAAAGTGTGTCAATTGAGGATTGACTGTAGTTAACAGGGATCAAAATGGGAGACAAAATTCAGTCTCTAACAGTTTTAGTATTCTCTACCTCACTTGACTTAGCTTAATCAAGAGCGATGGGTACACAAAATTTCAAATGATTGACAGAATTCCAAATAACATTTTGTGCTCAGTCCTCAATCAAATGCTTAAATACCTTGGTGGAAAGCTACTGAAATACGCTACTAACGATATACCTAAACTCGAATTACTGATATCACAGCAAAAAATTGAACGTGCACAGCAAATAAAACTGCAGACAACACAGAGAACTAACCAACAAACCATTTTGGGGGGATCTCTTGCTCATTTCTAGGTAAAACTATGCGAATTTTAGCATGTTGGAAAGCTATGCACACTGCACTTCTAACAAGCTGTTACCTTTGCTCTAATTACCCAATATTTAGACCACATTGACTAACTGGAATCTGCTGTCTAGGGGTTTGTATGACCACAGCAAGGCTTTTCCGGGAACCAAACCCTAATCTACTTACGGTCTGGACAAACACTTGATTCCTTATCAATCTCCTCCTCATAATTTCGACAGCTTAGAATGTTCAAGCGAGAGCAAACAATCAGAAAAGAGCAGAAGTCACGTATCCCCCACCTGATCCTGGTGCCATTAATTCTCGGCGCCTTCTCATCAAACGACGACTCTGCGCTCTAATTACCCGGTATTTAGATCGCATTGCCTAATCAAAGTTCGCTAGCTAGGGTTTTAAATGACACGAGCCAGGCTTTCCCCGGTTTCGGTCAAGGAAACAACTGCAAACCCTAATCCACTTAGGGTGTGGCCACACGCTCAATTCCATATCAAATCTCCTCCCGATCATTTCTACAGCTTAGGACGTTCAAGCGAGAGCAAACAATCAGAAAAGAGCAGAAGTCACGGATCCCAACCGGATCCACTTAGGCTGCGGCCATCCACTTAATTTTCATTTTCAAATGTCCTCCCGATCATTTCTACAGCTCATGACGTTCAATCGACAGCAAACAATCAGCGAAGAGCAGAAGCCACGGATCCCCCACCTGATCCTGGTGCCACTCATTCTCCGCGCCTTCTCGCCACAAGACGACTCTGCGGTCGTACGAGCACGACGCGAGGACGCTTCCGAACTTGGGGTGCGCCCACGCGACCTGCCAGACGGGTCCCTCGTGTCCGGCCAGAGTGGCGAGCGGCGTGGAGGGTCCGTCGTCGGCGCTGAGAGCGAAGAGCTTGATGAGTCGATCGGAGGAGGCCGACGCCAGGCGCTTGCCGTAGTAGTCCACGGCCACATCGTGCACCACGTCCTGGTGGCCCGATTCCAGCAGCTGCTCCGCCTGCTGGCCTGATGCCCCCGGAGCCCCCATCGCTCCGCTCGTGGAAGGAACGGCAACACCGGATGAAGGCTCCCGAACCAACGAAGAGGACGCGCAAGCAAGCGAGCAAACAAGCCCCGCGGCGAAGAGGGTGCGCCGGCGGAGACGACGAGGACAAGCAGCCTGGGGGGAGGCAGCCCACACGAATTGCGAAACGAGTCCACATGAACAACACACACCTAATTACAACATTTTTCGTTCCAGAAATATAATATAGTAATATAGTACTAGAACGTCGAAAAATTACGAAACCACTTGGGTTGCATTTCTCTTGAGTTTGCTAATATTCTCATCAAAAATTTTGAATCATTTGGCCTTTGAGATGGTGGGACGAAGAAAATGTGTTGCTTCTAGATGTTTCTGCCTTATTGTACCTAAAAAATTAAACCTTTTATTTGATGGTAATTAAAATAGGGGTTTCAAAACTCATATGAAAAAATATTTTTTAAATATCAAGAGAAATGTTGTAAGATATTTCTATTTCAAGAATGATAATTTGAACAGCCTAGCAATATCCCTTAGACACACTTGGTACCAAAACACACAAAGAGTGCCCTCCCCGAGAATTCATCAAATAGATTTGCTGCTACTTAAAGAAACTGAAGCTTTAGACTAGAGTGAAACAAGAGTAGAAAATTGGAAATTGAATATATAGTTGTTTAATATCACTGAAATTAACTGCAAGGTTGAATGACTTCTTAACCCCTTAAGTTCCTTGACTATGTTTTTGCCCAAATGCTCAAAAATTGCCATTTTGAGCACAAGTACCAAATTTTGGAAAAAAATCATTTTTGGACACATGTAACTATAGGATCTTGTAGTACATTGGTTTGAAAATGTTAGAAAAATTTAGAATTTTCCATCGTGTGGGTTGAAAGATTAGCATTTTAGTTGACAAAAATCCTTTTTTTGGCCTTGTAAAAAATCGGGCAGCTGCACTTCACAAGGTCACATTCGTATAAAAAAATGCTCCAAATGCTGGTTCTTCTTTAAATTCATTCTTCAAGGCAAATTAGGTACATGCTTGAAAATTTTCAGATTTTTGAATTGTACAACGTATAGGAAAAAAATAGTAAGTAGAAAGAAGTAGATAATGATTCAAAATACTAAATTGTTAAAAATTTAGTTAATTGCAATTGAAAAATGTTAATCTCAATGGTTGTAATGTTGTAATAAACAATCTACATCCTATGATTTTATTTTTTTTCAATAAATACTCAAAATTGAGTAAAATAAAGGACTTTGAAGTTTATTTTAGAGTAGAGAATCCACAAGTGCCCGCAAATAAAAATCCCTCATAACTTTCATCTCATTGATAAAAATGGAATGATTCAAAGCTTTCCACGTATATATAAATCTTATAAACCAATTTCAAATTTTTGTTTATGAAAGAAGTGATTTTTTATGATATGCCCGGATTGCCCATTTACAAAAAAAAGTAACATATTAGTCCATAATTTTTTACTCATATTTCCAAATGTCATAAAATTTTGTTCACATGAAAGATATTCCTCATCCACAGCTTCTATTAATATTTAAGCCTAAAACATGCAAATCTCTAGTCACATGTACTTGCCCAAAATCTTTATGTTGCCAAAATCAACACTCTGGTCCTTTAGGGGTTGAGGCACTTTTTATATTTATATTGTTTAAAGGATTTTAAGTTTCTTAATTTGAAAAATAATATAATGATGACATTCAAGTAAAATTTGTTTATTAAAATTAATAAATGTCATGTATAAAGTTAAATCTTCCATTACATTTATCAATGTTTATAAATAAAACTAGGGCTCCATTGCTCTCCGAGCTACTACGCACATCCAATTGAAGATTTTAGGACCTTATTTGGGGGTTGGGAGACTTTGACAATGGAAATTTTCACACGGATATTAAAGCTCGGAAACCTCAAATTTCTATTGGAAATTAGTTTTTCGTTGATAATCTTCAGCTATTCATTTGTAATTCTACTTAAAATATAGTTTTCCATTTTGAAATATTGACTAGCAATTTGAATAAATGAATTTGCAAGAATAGAGTGTTGTAGTTTTTAACTTTAAAATGACATTATAAAAAATATACACCATAATGTTCAAAAGTATAATATAAACTTGGAGACATTTTGAGATTTTGAGAGCATCAATTGCATTTGTTATGATTGAATTGTTTCACTTTTGATTTTATCCTCTAAAGTCCCAAGGCCCTTTTTTCATCAAAATCCATTCAAAATTGCCATTTCTATTGCAAAGAGAATTAAATTATATATTTTTTATATCTAACCATAGGCCTTGTATTAGACTAATATAAAAATGTGTAAAAGAAATTTCAAAAACTTTGACAATATAGATTGCAAGGTATTTGCATTTAAAGTGAAGAAAACAATTTTTTTGTACCTTACTTGACAACATTTTTTGACTTTGAATCTTCTTGACTTTAAATATTTGCATTACTAATTCTAAATTTCAAATTTTTTACATAGAAGAGTTAAATTGAGCATCTGGGATTTTTTATTTTTAAAATATTTGATTTTCATTCTTAAAAAATTGTTAAATAAAAGCAGATACCAAATAGAAGGAAAAACTAATTATTAATAGTTCTAAAAGGAATTGAAATATTCTAATCCCAATCGTGAAATTGTTCCAATAAGCAGACCAAACTACTTAAAACTTTTTTTTTTTTAATTTGTAAAATTGGAATTCAAAAATGAACCCTATCAATTATTTTTTGACAAAGATGCTATGAGTGTTTAAGAAACAAGTTTTACCATAACTTTCTCATTGCTAGTCCTTATGGAATGAATCAAAGTTTTTCGTATAGGCAAAAGAATTTTCTATGTGGACTAATATTTAATAAGTCAAAAATCAAGATTATGGGAGCCTGCTTGAACCTTCAAGTAAACATCAAGAGGACACTTAGGATTTTAGGGATTAAATTTATGGTAATTTTAAATTAGTTCCAAAATAATGTAGAATTTTTACAACTAATAGAAGACATGTGGTCACATCTTTAAAAAATAAGTACAGAAAATAATAGTCATGGATACTTAATTGCAAAATGAAGTTTGAAAGAATAAATTAAGCTCATCCTTTAAAGATTAAAGTCTCTAGTATTTTGTTGACATAGAAGTCTTGGCAATTGTGAACTCATTATGCTAGAGTTTGGAGGTTTATGTTGACCAATAGGAGATGTTGAACTCTATATTTGTCAATACAAAAACCCCAAAGATCTTGGCCCATATGTTTGGAAATAGACCTTTTCAATTCTCATATTCTTTTGAATCCAAATTCAAATCCAAAGTTTAATGAATCCCAAAGGTTTCCATTGATTCCTTCAAAAACTTTGCAACTCCTTCAACATTGATTCTCTATTAATTTTGCATTTGCAAAATGGACCTTTCAACTCTCATATTTTTTTCTTTTCAAATTCCAAATTCTTTCACTTGCTAGGGGAGATTTGAGGGCAAAGAAGGGCCATTTCAGCCTTGTTCCCCTTGTTGGAACTTGTTGTACATTGTTAAAACATTTTAATTTAAAAAAATTTAAAAAAAATTTAAAATTAAAAAATATTAACTTCTAACATGGCACGCTCTATGCCACATCACACTATGCATGTGGTAGAGTTCCCACAGTCCAGGAACTTGCGGTCTTCCAAAGCCCTCAAATCTCTTCTAATGTGAGTCCTTTTACTGTCATTCCCCTGTTGTGTGTGAACGGTTTTGGATAGTTGTACCAACGTTTAGGAAAATGGCCACAAGCTCTCGCCACTCGAGACAGTGCACGCACAAAGTCAACAGAACGTGGGCGCCCGCGTAGACAAGAAGGCCACGCGCTTTCAACTTTTCTGACTGTGATCTGCAAGAATGTCCAACAATTCAACTACTGTAGAATCCTTTGCTGTGATTTCTACGAAGGAAAGTTACGAAGCTGAATTATTAGTCACTCTATCCAGTCAACGGAGCTGTGACAGCTATTTCAGTTGCTGTATCGAGCACACATTGTGCCTCAGTTCAGGAATTTGGAACAACCGAGTTGGCCGAGCTCCCAGTGTCTGCAGGGTACCGTCATTTTCCTGCAGCTAGTGGTAGTCACATTATGTTCTACTCATGGATGTATTTCTCAATGTTTGCGGCCGAGCGAGCTAGCTAGAGGCGCCATGTCCATTTCTTGTGCAAGTTAAACATTTCAGGCAGCGTGTGAACAAATTTTGAACTCTGGAATGGAGTCCATTTGACTTAATATATGAGCTTGCATCTTTTCCTGAATGCAAACAATTTGCACTCTATTATGGAAGCCAAAATTTGAAAGCGTCGAAAAGTGAGCATTTTGAGCTAGTGAGGAATCGAACGAGCTTAGTACGTGGGATTGATTGAAAGTTCGTAGGGCTGGGGGTTGTTCGCCTTCTTAAAAGCCACCAAGATTGTAGATTCAAGCTAGCTGTGTCGATCGGTTTGAGTCGGTGTGGTCTTCGATTCTACTCAAATCTTGTTGAGTGTGTGTTCATTCTTCTTATGATGTGAGTCTCTTAGGAGAATTGTAGCTAGCTGTTGTGGTACAGTGCGGTACTGTTCCGCGGTATATATATACTTAGTTTGACAGTAAGTATATATATAGAATAAGTGTTAATTAGATCGAACAACATTTTTGTTACGACAATTATTGGCTCTGGACCAAAGGGGACGAGACAATCGCATTGACAAAAGCTACATTTATAGGGAATATACGTAAATTTACAGTGAATGTGAGGAAGTGTGAGTAGGACCTTACTGGCAGTGCTGAGGGGACGAGACTCTCAAAGCTAATCTACTTGTTATAGAACTCGTCACCGACAAACTAGCTACTGTCCTTAATTCTAACATGTTACTACGACATTATTACAACCAGACACTTCTTACGACATCCCAATGTTGTCAATTCCTAGGGTCGTCCTAAGTTGCTCTCCCACTTACAAGTGTACAGTACTTCAGTTTCTGGATAGCCATAGCTAGGCCTCGCTGTACACTAGGTTGAACGTCCTGAGAGTGACGAACCACGATGACGGATCAGCCCAATACATGCGTCTACAAGCTTTCGTGTCTAGATTTACTCGTGCAATATGCACCAACAGATGTGGCAACCCAAAGGATGTCTGACTTTCCCAGTGCAGGAGACTGCTCCAACTTGACAGAAACGTTTACATACATGGTGTATTTGGAAAACAATTCGACCCTTATTAACCCTCCAACTCTCCCCACGGACAACATGGCAGCCTGTCAGATTGTGTGCGGCGAGGCAGATCCACGCGCTCTATTTTTATTTCTGGGGGCATCCTCGCCCATGGCTACTGGAATGTGTATTTTTGTGGTCACCCTCATGGTCCTGGCTTCTCTTTACCTTCTTGCTGCCATTCTGCAGCACGAAGCACAATGGATTCCAACCCTAGGCTCTTTGACAATGAGCGCAGGGCTTCCTTTTTATGTGGTTCTCTACAGCGAGTATTCGGAACTGGTCATGTTCAACCCACAACCTGTTATAGCAGCCATGAATGCGGCCATCTTCGGTTACTTTTTCTCTGGATTCCAATACGCGATTAGCCCCGGCTACGAGTTTGGTCCAGCAGTTTCGCTACTGGCAGCTGGATATCCATTATGGTTAAACCTTGTGGCAGTCCCATTTCAATCCTACCATACGAAACCTTTTCCAGTGCTCTTAGCAAGAACGGGACTTGCTATGCCAATTGTGTCCCTCATTTGGATCATCCATTCAGCTTTGTATCAAACAATTGGCTACCGCGCTGCTTGGATTCGAGCATGGAGGCTCTATCAATATGCTCCAGCTGATAATTCTACTCCAAGGAAGCATATGAGCAGTTTGTGGACTCTGGCAGCTGCGCAAGAGCAACCAACATGGAGAAGTACTCCAGGACAAAGCACTGGAGTCTTACTTCTTATTTTGGCTTGGATTATTGTTTTTAACTATGATGATACTTGTGAAACTGAAAACATTTTACTGTTGAAGGCGATGATCTATCTTCCACCATTGTTGCTGACGGTAGCAACCATATGGAATCAAGTCATGATTTCATTCTTTGAGTCGAATTCTAATGTTGTGGAAAGCTTCATCCGAGAATACAAATGGTGCAAAGCTGCAGCTTCCCCAACTGACATCGAAGGTAGAGACTTTCCTACCTAATGACTTGAATGTGCCTATTCTAAATTTTGGGACAGAGGGATGTACTTACTGCAGGATGATATAACTTGTATCACGTCTTGCAGTGTTCTGATTCCTCGAGTTCTTTGTTTCATTATAATTGTGTAAAAGTTTTGGATTTGTTATATAAATATTTGAGTATTGCAAATGAAGTCCTTGGAACTTTTCAAAGGAACTATTTATGTCTTCTAGTTGAGGTATGACACTAGTCCATGGTTGGCATTTGAATCTGAATTGTAATGTTTTCTTTGGCCTTGGCTTCAGGAACAACAATATTAAGTGCCTTGAGGAGTGCTTGGAGCGCACTTGAGGTAGCATCTCAAGCTGATTATACGGATTCCGTCATAGCATACAAATTGGGAAGAAATATGTTATATGTGGAGCCTAACATCAACATTTACAGAGGTTTTCTAGACACTATTTTTGGATTCTACGTGAGGATAATTGAAATTGGACTACAACTATTGAGTTTGCCCATCTGTTGGGTCTTTGTATTGTCAAGAAAGTGCTTACGTTGGGTAGGTGCAACTGGAATTGGTTGTATCCTTCATTTTACAAGATTCCAAAACTTCAAGTGTGCAGTACAACAATTTTGCGATGCAAAGAGGAGTACAATGATGTTGCGTGCATGCGAGATTCTTTGCAAGCATTGTGGAGAAGATAGTGTTGTGTGGACATCTTTGGAAGAAAATTTGTTGCCAGTTGAAGTTGATGCCAAAGTGAGGGACATCTTGAACAAACACTCCATGAAAATCAACTTGAATGAATTATTGGAGAGTTCAAGACCAATAGAACTTTTATACTTGTTGTCTCATTTAGATGATGTACTTGCAGGTACAAGAAGTCTAGATATAGAGCAAGTGGTAGAGCTCAATGATGTAGAGAACTCAAATGATTTGAACAAACCCATACTAAAGCGTTATGCTACATTTTCCTAGTCCTTAAAGGATAACCTTGTAATTGTTTTAAACACTTTGAGCAAATTTGAAGGCTTGCACATTTTCAAATCCCATTACTACTTTGCTCATATATTTAGGCCTATGGAGGTTAGAGAGAATTTAAGAGTATTTTGCTATGTGAAATATAGTAGGATAAGATTGAGTTCTAGGTGCTAGAAATTTAGATGACATCAATCAAATTTGGTTGATTCAATGTTCAAGGATTAAAAACCTCTCATTTCAACTTGTGTTTCAACTTTTTAATCTCTATTATCGCAAATGTGATATTCCTTATTAGTGGAATTTCTAGTAAATTTTGAACCGGATTATACTATAACATATTCATTATAATATCCACATGCATTTGCCTATGTTTTGTGCCTTCTATCCACAATTTAATTGAATGTATCCACTATTCAATAGATTGTTTTTTTTGCCAATGTTCCCAATATCCTCCTAGATATTTTGATCCAAAGGCAAGTCAAACATTACAATATAATTATTTTGTATGATAATTATTGTTTATCATAGAAGAATAAAATTATCTTTGAATATACTTTAGTAATGTGCTTGTTTAAATTATTAATAACTTGAATGCAATTTTTAAATTATGCATTATTATATAGTACAGGATGTTAAATTGATCTAAAAATAGAAAAAAAATCCATAATTTTTTTAGTGCAAATGGAAGTTTTCAACATTAAAATGCAAAGTAAAATGGATAGATTTTGAATAGCCGCATTACAAATTGAAATTGCTAATGCTTAAATTTTTCAATGAAGAAATGAATACAAAGTATTCAATATGATTGTAGAGTTATAAATTTATTGTTAGATAAAATCTTTGACAAGTTTTTGCTAATCACTGTAAGATAGAATATTAGTCAGTTCTACGATAAAGCGTTATGTAAAAAAGTATAAATTGCATTTTTAGTGAATTTTAGAAGTGAAATGATTTGAAATCAATTTGAGAAATATTTATAAATATTTATTCAAATTAAACCCTATTGACAATTATTATGCATATCAATATTTTATAATCTTTATTGGAGAGAACTTCAAAAAAGTTGTAAAGCACATATTTTATAGTCCATTTTAGTTTTCACCAAGACTCTTTGGATCATTAGAATCAAGTGCTGAAATTTTCACAAGCAAATTAAAGATGAAAAAAAAATACACAAGCCGTAATACAACTATTTGAGAAAAAACTAGAAAGACCTATAACAACTTGGACCATATTTTTATTTGTGTAAATTATAGGCTAATACTAGAACACTCTCTTGTTTATGTTTTCCAAGATTTTCATTTTGAAAATTTATAGTTACAATTAATTGAAACCTTTAAAGATCTATTTAGTTTAATCCAACTCAATCTCAAGAAACTTATTCTATAGTTACAAATAATCGTTTTTGGTCTTAAATTTTTGGTGTTGCTATAAAAAATAGTGAAAATATAATCCATCTTTCCGAGCACATCAAAATAAATAAAGATTTAAAAAAATCAAATCATGCGGGTACACCTCCTAAAGACAATAAATATAAATATAAAAGCAACGCTTGGTAGCTTTTTTATTGCCTCTCTAGCAAAATCTGAAAATCACGTTTTGATTTACCAAAAGCAGAGAAGTCTTAGTTGCAGGTTATCAAACATAATACCGGTATTCATGTGAGATTGAAGAATAGGCAATTCTTCATTTTACATTACGTTGACTAAAAGAAGTGATTGCTACCTACCAATGAATAATAGGAAAAATCTCTTAGGATTTAATATAGAAAAGATTCTCTAAAACTCGTAGAACAGTCTCATATTACTAAAAATTCAATTATTACCTCAATACCAAGTTCTGAAAAACAATTACTCATTTCTAAAGTGGGATCCAACAAATCTCTTTGCATACATCCCAAGCCCATTTCAATCCCTTACTGTAGGGCGACAAGATACATTGGTTCCTTGAAATGGCTAAAAAATATCTTAATGACTGGTTCCCAACCCAGCTCTAATAAAGGAGAATGCTGTCTCTGGAACTAACTTTTTCACAAATTTCCATAAATAGAAATATTTTTGAATCATTTTTCAGAGAAAGAAAAATAGATGCATAACGTAATACAAGTGGTTTCATATTTTTTGAATCACTTTTGAATTACTTATGAATTTTAAATTTTTTTGTTGTAGACACCTATTTGTGACCCTAGGAATTCCAAAATCCGACCACTTGCAACTTCTAAAATAATTTGAATAAATGAAGGCAATGATTGGCGCTTGCAATAAATAATGCATTTCTCTCGATTCTCTCAATGGCTTGAGAGGTCCATTTAAAGACCACCTAGTGTCTATTTCAGACCTAAATATAGGGTCGATTTGAAGAGGCCACTTGCTTTTAGAGTAGACTACCTTACTTAGAGCATATCCACCGAAGCACGCCACCCTGCCCCAACAAATGGGTCGGCGTGCCCAAAATCGACCCACCAGTTGCAGATTTGGGGTTTTGTCAACCCCAAGCCCATGAAAAAACTCTCCTAACACGGCAATTTTTAGTGTTTGAGGCAATTTGACTTGTCTCATGCTATTGGCAGAAAGCCAAGCGTTGGGACATGTGCTTGATGCTGAAGCGGGCCTCGAGGATTATTTTAAGCCAAAAATAAATTAAAAACACGCTTTCTTCAATGTTGGGTGCATCCTTTGCCTTGATCTGCCTACCATTTGCCTTGATCCGCCCCCCTTCGCCTCAATCTGCACGCCCTGAAGGATGCTAGTGGGGCAACAACAATTCTCCAGCCTCGGCCCCGTTCACGCCTCTGATGCACTCCACCCACCATTTTGTGTGGCGCTTGTGGCGCAAACGGGTGGAGATGCTCTTAGATGCAAACAATCCCCATACGTGTAGGAAGTAGAAATTATAAATAGCTTAATATGGAGTGTGCATTTATGAGAAAATAGAAAACAAATAAACACCAAAGGGAAATTGATCCCAGAGAGAGGCGTGCTTCTGAAAAAAACTAACACCTTTTCTTGGACTTTATAAACATGGCTTCCAATTAATTCAATCAGTGTCGAGACTTCAAGGTCCTACAAAACAAAATGAGAAGAGCAATAGAACTTGCCATAAGATGATGGTGTTGCAATGTGACACAAACTGTAGCTATTGTTGTCAAGATGGTGCGAGCCAAGCCGTAAGAGAGATACGCCTGGAAATTTCAAATTCATTAGAATTAAAGTTTAGTCGGAATCTCCAATGCAGAAAAATCTACATAAATGACATGATGTCACAACACGAGATAGAATATCAAAGAAACAACTTCAATATGGTGCGGAACTCACTTACAGATTACTATCCTAAGTATTGTCTTCCAATTAGGTTTCAAATCAAGAAGATATTGAACACATGAAGAAGGCCCATACAAAAGACAGTGAGTACTAATCACAGAAACTGATTTCATCAACTATATATGACCTGAAAATCAACTAAGAGTATCACACTAATAGCTTACTTTGGTTACTTCAAGTAATAAGAAATTGTCCCCAGCAAAAGAAAATTTGGACTTTGAAGATGGTTCCACTGCAGCTATGGAGACTAGAAGAGGAAGCCTAATAACTGGGGAGTATGTGTGAGGAGCCAAATGTATCGGCAGCTAACAGGGCTCCTTGTCTATAAAAATCGAACTCATCGAACCTGCTTGGCAATGGTATGGCATTATACTCCTGTTTGAAGGAAGATATCACCTTAGGACAAGAATTTGCTAGGAATGAAGTGAAAATAAATCAAATTAGGTAATGGTCAAGGTATTTAGCAAACATATTGGAGGGTTGAAGACCTTTTCGTAAGCTTGACATCAATAAATAACTAGGAATAGAATGATAGGCCATTGTGTGGCACTACCAGTACTGATTTATTTATTACACGGAAAAGAGAATTAAGGTAGAACAGCCCATCATGGTCAAATGACCCATGACGGATACCTAAGGAATGACTCCATGATGGGTTTTTTCAATTTATGAGATTTGGATCATAAAGCATGTCTTACATGACAATAAAGGTACATTTCCACCTAGTGTTTGCAAAAACCAGCAAAAAGGAGGTAATAAAGTCAAGCACCGGAGACTGCCTGTGCGAAGCAACGGGTGGGGTACGTGGCATAGGAACGGGAAAGGCAATACAACAGTAGTTTTCATGCAGTTTACACTAGCTGATCGTAGGTAGACGTAATGACAGTCAAATTTATGCAGAGGCGCTATTTTTTCTCGCGGTTTCGCACTTGGATGAGGTTCTTAGTGCGGCCGTGGGACACATAGCCATTGTCAGGTTTCGGCTTTGGTGAGCAGCAAATCGAGGAAGAGTTTTGAGTGAAGATGGTAATTGCGATTCAATTTCCAGTGTGTGAGTGTGGAAGAGCGGCGCACGTTGACATCTGCTTCGGTGTTTTGAGAGATTAGGCAGCAGTGTATGGAATCCTTTTATGTCTGATTGCATAGGCAAAGCGTCGTCATGGGAGGAAGATGAAAGTGCGCACGAAGTGGGCGCTCGTTGGATTGAAGCAGCGGCAGTTCAGGAGAGAAGCGGGAGAGGAGTGGCGGCGGCGATCCAACTTGATCAGACATAGCCGATAAGCCATGATAAACTTGTACTGTCCTTGTCATGCCGTTTTGTCAAAAAAATTCACCCCCCTCCCCTTGGGCAGCCGCATGGCGATAGCCGGATAGAGCTAGGGTTTTTGTAAACGGTGGTCACTCATACCAAGTGCTGTCCATGCAACCCATGTCCATGCCCAATTCATGTTTTTCTCACTACAACGTCGATTTATGAAATTTACAACGTTGTTTGCAGGAGTTTCTGAATTTGTGTAATGGACCACCGATTATGGACGTTTTTGAGTGCCTCGCGGAACTTATGGCAATGGTTTCTTTGATTCTGCTTCTGCTGCTGAGGTCGTAGCGAGCTCTGTCTCTTCTTAGCAAAGTGAATATGGACAACGACTCTCCTCCAGACTTCGATGTACGTTGCCTGCAATTGGAAAACAGCAACATTGAAGCGACTGCCGTATGTAGGGCAGCGTTCATGCACTTTCGACTCTGGAATTCCTTGACAGTAGTGGATGAGGACCTGGGTTTTTGGGTGAAACCTAGGTCCACCACATGGTTCAGCCGCTTCCTTGTAGAGGAATAAGACGACAGTAGATGGGTAGAATTCTTTCAATTCACGAAGCAACTGGTGTTTACTCTTGCACATTTACTAATGCCCACCATCTGAAGGTGTGACACTAGATACCGCTTAGTTGTTCCCGTAGTTGTGCGACTTGGTTGTGCTCTTTTTAAACTCAGCCATGGGGCCAGTTTGCTTGTTTGCAACGAAATGTTTGTTGTCAGCCGAAGCATAGTCTCTGTCATCCTTAGACAAGTAGTCCACAGTATCAATGTGATTTTACGGTCAGAAATTTGGCCCACTGGAGAGAGGGTGGCTGCCACTGCTACTGAATTCTACAACCTCTATGGTTTGCATGCCGTGCTAGGAGCTATTGACGGCACACATTTTGCAATTTCAAAACCAAGGTTTGGATCCGTGGACTACTTTTAATTCAAATCTGGTGGCTTCACACTTCATCGTCAAGCGGTGGTTGACAGCTCCAAGAAGTTTCTTGACCTCTATGTGGGCATGCCTAGTTCCACGAATAATAGTCATGTACTGCGACGCTCTACCTTATTCCACGGAGGTCAGCAACATACATTGTGGGATGCTAGATTTGTTTTTGGCGGTTTTACTCCTTTTTTGCTTGGAGACGGAGGATACCCTATGCTGCCATGGCTGATGGTACCACATCGGCAGCAGAGGCATCTCTCAGTGGCAGAAGCGTTATACAATAGGAAATTGAGTCGTTGAGGACAAGGAGTCGTGGAAAATGCTTTTGGATTGTTGAAAGGAACTTTTCGGGAGCTGCAAGTCAAGTCTGACTTGAATGTGAATTTTTTGCCTGATGTCATACCGAATTGCGCCATCTTGCACAATGTGTTGTTGAAGCAAAGCCACACGGAGGTGGAAAGGCTACTGGACGTGCTCAGAGTGGAGGGTTACCAACGACAGTCTGACGAGATGCCGGTGCCCCTTGACGAGGTTGCAGCTGGGCTTGCAGAACCTGCGAACTTCCGAGCCAGCCAAGAGAAGCGACAACGCTTGGGTGCTTATCTTTCTTGCCAGAGATTTGTCCCTGTGTAGATACCGTTTTGAACTTGTCAGCGACAAACTGTGCCTTTTTACAGGACTGTTGCTAAGGTTTTGTTGTTATTATTTTCTCTTGCATCAGCCTCTGTACAGTGCTTCGGAAGAACCTTCTATGTATTTTATATTGGCTTCTGTCTTGCAATGAATTCCGTTTTCAAGTTGAAGTTTTAAACTATATTATTGGCTACAGAGTTTTTGATTTCATGAAGCTCCCGTTTCCTTGTATTCGGTTTGTCTGCATGTTCTCATGTTTGTAGTGATCTATTTTTTTATGTGGTTTGTCTTCATGTTTTCAAATTTTAGAATTTTTACTCTTGGAAATTACTCAGACAATTAACTGAGAACGTGACAGTAGAAGGCCACTTTGCAAAACGTAGTCAACTTTACTGAAAAATAAACGTGAACACAAAGGAGATGAAGCTGCATTCACAGAGTTCGACTGAAAACTAGACTGTGAATTCGGGATCTATACAGGGAAAATTTGATCACTGTAACACAACTGAGTACGGGACCCAGCTACACAGAGCTCACTGTTGATGGAAAGTGCTCATGCTTCGGTCGGATTTGGAATATTAGAACCTCACTAACGGAAGGACAGCTATACAACAAAGAAACAAAACACTGGAAAATACAGGGAATAATTGGACCTCTTAAAACTTCAAAAGAAATACCAAAAACGTTGGCCTACAGTGACTTTGTCAGATGGCAGGCCTACATGTTGGGAAAGAAACTAGGGACGACCGGGTAAGAGCTTCCAGACTCATCATGTAGCCTAATGTTGGTATCGATGCTCTGTCCTTCTAGCTCCATCGCGGCCTTACAGTCCGTTGTCTGCTTCCTGTGCATTCCAACTGTTATTGCAGCTGCTAGTTGCGCAAGGCAGTGAACCACTTCACCTTATTTCTCAATAGCCAACTTTGCATTCTCATTGGCCAATCGAGCTAAGTCGTGAAGACGAAGATTGCGTTCCTTTTGGTACTAACTCCATTTGCTCGCCAAATAGATGTTCCTGGACATCTATTTTAGTTTTCTCCAAGTCACGACTAGCTGCAGCCATCTCTCGCATTTGACCAGTCATGGCATCCCCAGTTGCACGAGTAGCCTCTGCAATAAGGGAATGCCCAGACAAGCTCTTCCGATGAATGCCGGTGTTGCCCAATCGCTAGCAGGGTGTGGCTTGAATAGTATCAAACAAACTGAGGAGATGAGGAATGATGCCCGTTGGCAAGGACAATTTTGGCAGAGGAATGGGAGACTCACTGCTGCTGGGAAGTGGAAAAGTTGTAGAAGCCTTTGCTTGAGCACAGCCCACTTCAGTAAGTGGAGACAGCATGGCTGGTGATGCATCGTCAGTGTCTTCCATGGACGCCAGTACAGCAAGTGGATTGTCATTGTCGCCATCACTTCCATCCAATTCGTGCGCATTACCAGAGACAAGCACTAGAGTCATGAAGTTTCTATCGTCACCGGACATGAGGTCCCGAGTATGTAGAGGCATTAGAGCTGGTCTCGTACCATACTAGTCATTGATTGGAAAAATTGATCCTGTTGAAAAGTCCGAGGCAGCCCCTCCGCCTTCCGCTGAGAAGTGTTGATGTTCCAATACGTGAGCTTGTTCATTCCACTTCGGTTGTAAAAGTCCGGAATTCTTTTGTAATCCGGAATGAGTTGGTTCCACTTGCTTTTGCAAGCAGGGCCATCACGCATGCAAGGACTCAATTGTGCTGACATGACTTCGGCACTAATGCTTTGCCATTTCTCGGCATCGGGAGTCATCAAGTCACGACAGTCCAGTGTTTTGAGCTCCTCAAGGAAGGCCTTCCTCTTCATTGATATCAATGCTATAACTTCTTTGGCACTCCAATTTGGGCCACGTTCTTTCCTTGCGCATTTGGCTGGACCGCTGCGTTCTAACGTTCTTGCACTTGCAGTAGGTCGAGAAGTTGCTCATGTTGGTGGTGGACGATGAAGATCACTGTGGTGGCCAGTGGCAGCGGATCCTGCTCCACGGCAGACCAGTGCGGAACCGGTTAGTGCATGGCGGCATCATAGACAAATGTACGTCGTAACCAAGTTAGAAAAGAACAAGAATTTGAATCCACTAAGGCCCACCTACTGTAACAGAAAATCATGACAGCCTGTAGTCAAAAAAACTCATTACCGGCAACTCAATTGCGATCGGATAAGTGATCACTTACCATTCAGTGGAGACGTTGTTGCTGCTGCTGTCACCGGTGCCACTAGAGTTCCTTGAGAACCTACACAACTCCTCCGTCACACATGGTGGATTTAATAGCGCACATGGACAACCTGATCAGCATGGATGTCAATCACTTACACGTATAAAACTCCATACTAGCAATGTGAACAAAGACACTACAAGTCACACTAACCTGCTGCAATAGTGCCGGTTCCTCTGTTTGGGGTTTCATGACATCTAGACTGTTCCTGGTTTTCCATTGTTCTTGCTATGCATCGTCATTCACGCATCATGTCATAGACCGCCACGTATTGTATCAAACAAAAGGAAACACAACTTTTCAGAACGACAAATTGACAAGGGCACAATTAGGTTGTAGACGTTGCGTACCTGACCCAAAGAGCAGTAATTCCGTCGTAGTAGTTGACTGAATCGACGTTCAAGTTGTAAGCGCAATGCTCTGTCTCGTCTCTCGATGCTCTTCCACGCTGACGTTCCACTTGTTCTCGCCTGCGACATTCATGTAAGCTTACGTGAAAGTAAAGTCACGACAATGGCTTCATGAACGCACGGTCGCGCACAACAACGATTAATTGTGGAAATTTTTTTAAGATTAAACAACCGTCTTCAGTTAATCGGCCTCGTCAAGTCCACTTAAGTTAATCCGCTATTAACCACACAAAATCTACGTTTTTGGAAGAAGTGTGTCCTAAAATAATTCCGGTGAGGCCCACTCCTCCTCGAATTTCGTGTCGCCTAGCACTGTACTCAACGTCGGTCAAATCCCCTTCCACATTGGTTCGGTAAATGCAAAACACCGCAGATTTGCAAATTCACTTGAAATCCGTTCTACCACTGCCCTGTAAGTCTGCCTCTAAAGCCAGGTGTGCAATGACCATAATAGAATGATTACTGACTTCATTAGGAACTTTCAACTTTTCAGTGTGAATTCATTGTAAGAATTGATTTTTTAGGCCTTCTATGTTAGAAATATTAAGACTGCTTTAGGTGAACAAGATGAGCATCATGGATTCAAATTTTGTTGGTTTTGGGGTAGTCTACAGACTCTTTTGGGCCATGATGCACTAAACACTTCAAAAATTCATAGCAAATTCATACTTTGTCAAAAAATTAATAATTTCAATTGCTCTTACTGTTTCTCACACTTGTCTTTATGTGGGAAAAGAACTAAAAAATTTCAGCAACAGCATGAGGCCAAACTCCTAATTCTGACCACTATGGGCTGTTTTACCTTAGAAAAGATCATCACTATCAAGTTCCAAGGAAAATCCTTACCCAATAAAGGCTGCAGTATAGTGAAGACCATCAAAAGTACACCTGAAAACCATCAAAATGTTAGGCACTACTCAAATGATGATAAATTATTATCCGAAATGGTACAAGGACACTCAGGTTTTGAGACTATCATATGGGTAAGGTAGGAGGCTCGAACTCCGACCAGGCATTTTGAACCAAACAGGACACAGAGGTACATTTTGCTTTCTTCAATTTACCAAAATGTACAAATGATGTGCATTCTAGGAGGTGGTCGCTTTTACAGCCCTTTGGCTTTTCAGCTTCAAAATTTCATAACTAATTCCACAAAGCTTCGAAAAATTTGAAACAACTTGAGCCAGATGCCATTTCTTCTTGTCTTTCAAGGAAAATTTACTGAAAAATATTTCAAGATGTTTTACCTCCCTAAAATTCAGGTTCAGCGCTTAGATGGTCGCTTTATGGACCTCCTACCTTACACCCCTAAGAGTGCCAAAGAGATGCCAGAATTCAGTTTATACACCATCTTGGACGTCCTACGACTTTCAGATTTTCCTAGGCATTTAAAGTTTAGTGCATTACAACAAACTTGTGCCCAGTGCAGAAAAAGAGCTGTACTGCAACCAAACTCCAGTCAACTGCTATTGCAAAGTGGGAACTCCAATTCCTGTCTTGTTGAATGAGTCCTTTGTCTGCTTCTATCATCTTCCGGTTTAAAATTTGGAGGTCCTGCAAATTCACAAGACACCATACTGCCCAAAAAATAAGTGTAAGTGCATATGATTAGACCAAAAATTGAAAGAGAGAAAGATGTACACAAAACTGAAATACCTGGCTTTGAAGAAAACAAGAAATTGGAAAAATCAACAAAACTGTTAAAACAGAACATAGAAAGTAACTATATGATACTTTCAAGCAGAGCAAGAAGAACAATTGTGGGGCTTTTTTTGCCTAAGAAAAGTATGATCGTTCCACTTAACACGGAATGTATGGACACACATCTAAAAATAGATTATTTTATGACCTCCATGTTTGTGCAAGTGGGGCTTCCTAGCGCATGAACTTTTGAACATTGTAGATGGTTTCAAGCTCATTCTTTTGATGAAATCTTTTTACCATCTAGTCCTTACAATTTTTAGTTTTTTTGTAGATTTTTTTTCATTTGTTTTATAGATATCCTCATCTACCGACATTCCTCCAAATACAGTGAATTTTTCTAATGATAAAAATGCTAGCCAATAGGATGATTCGAGCTTTTTGTATATAAACACTATATTCAATATTTTGAGAGAGTCGGCCCCTCTCAAAATAGCATTACCCATATAGACGTCCAAAAATTGAATTTTGAGTTTAGCAAATTTACGATGATAAACACTAAGCTCATTAGTTGTAAAGTAAAATTTCCATTAAAATGAGAGTTACTATACTCAGTAAGTCTTTAAATATATACAATTCAGTATAATAATCGTTTTTCAATTTATATAAGTGAAGATCATGCCATCTATTGAACACCAAGTCATGAGGTCCACAGTTGGTTGTACGGGAATGCTTATCTCATTCAAGCGGTCCGAGTTCGATTCCCGTTGAGTTTGGACAAGCACCTATGAAATATACATGACTTGGTGCTGCTAAGTAAACTTTGTAGGCAGAAAAGTTGTAACAACATAGAAGCCCCTATCCCAAAATGTGACAAGTGCTTAACACGTTAACAAAATAAAAAGTGGTAATACCTACTACCATTTTTTTCAATTCTTTCAGATATTGAAATGCATTTTCTATAGTCAATTTAGAAGGAAACTAAAGTCAATCATAGAAACATGTAAAGGTAGAATGCAATAATAAAATATATTCATATATAAATGCAATTGCTTCACAAAAGCAATTAATACACTGTCTTGAAACCGTGATTCCAATGGAAATCCATAAGGTTAAATCAAAACATACAAACTTATACTATTTATTGTATACCACGCAACATAGAATTTCTATTGCTTATGGAAAGCAAATCTATAGTATAAAAACACTTAACACGCAAATATATTATGTCTATTGTATGACGCACAATACAAAATTCTATAAGAAAACCAGAAGCATTACCTACACAATATAAAAGCAAAGTATTACTATAGAATGAACTGAGTAGAGTAATATTTATGCTCAAGTGGAATTCAAGGCAGCTAAACTGTCGTGAATCACTTCAATTTGAGCGGCCGGGATCTTCAGTTTACACTGAGTCGTGTCCTTCTTGATCTGTGACTTCCATGCAGTCATCAAGGAATCTGTATGCTCCCAAATAGGACGGAGAGCTTCGTCAACCTTCCAGCGTAATCCTCCTGTAGAATCCCAACCAGTGTAGAATTCTTGAATGTTTCGGTTTCTTGATGTAGGCTTGAAATACTGAATGAGCACAGAATTGGGTTCTTTGGGGTTGCAATTTGGATCAGACAACGCTCTTGCAATCCAAACAGGCCTTGCATCGCCATCCGCGGGACGAATAGCAAGAAAGTATCCTGCATAGACATCACGCATTACCCAACAGGATTGTTGTGGGCGATCGCGTAATTGCCCAACATAGATGTCATCCTCTGCAAATTCTTCCCGAATCTCACCATTATCTTCAAACTGATCTTCGATTGTCGGTGCAACACGAGTGGATGGCCAAAAGCCATCTTTCAAAGAAGATGGAGGTTCAATAGGTTCATGCAACACTGCTTTCACTGCTTGCCAGTAGTATATTAAATGCTCATACCGTCTTTTGTACTCCCCAATTTGGTCTTCATTGGACAATTTCTCCCAATAATTGATGAATCCCGTTAAACCCTTGAATATGTCATCAACACCTCTCATGGGGCGTGAAAAATTGGGGACCGGCTCTCCACGCGGCCACAAACTCCGACCTTCAGAGTCTTCTTGCCATAATTTAATGCCTCCACCTTCTTTAGGAAGCCAGTCTACATCCGTGCACAGAAGCTTGTACTTCATGACTGGGCAGTCATTTGACTCCAGGTAGAATTTGAATTGTTGAGCCTTGGTGTGCCCAACAAGAGACTCGTCTCCCTCCATGATGAATCCCTGAATGAAAGCCTTAAAATTAGGCACTTCTTCTACAAGATGGGAAATTGTAGGAACCGATTCTACGTCCATGAAGGACTTCATAAGTGAAGGAATGGTGGGAAAGTTTTCTTTCTTCAGCAACATGCTCCACTTCCCAAACAATGCATCGATATCATCGTGAGTATGTCCCACGAGCATGAAATTCACATACACTTCCCGGAATTTTTTTTTGGCAACAAGAAGGGACCAGAAGCAAAACACAAATCTATTCTTATTATCACCAGTAGCATTGTCCATCTGAACATTCAAAATCGGAGGGAGTGACAGCCCTAAAATTGGGATCTCTGGAGCTGGTCGAAGAGATGTTTTGCAAATGTGATCTCCTTGTAGAACTGCATCAAAAAGAAGAGCTGATCTGGAGCCAACAAACAACTCCCTGGAAGAATACTTTGGAGGCAATTCCAAATCTCTCAACAACTTAGCAAAGGAGCCGATTGTGTAGTTGGAATCATGAGAGAAGATATCCAGGCCATAATGGGCATAACGGACATCACCATGACTGTGGGCTATCATACCGGTTACAGATACAGGCAACTTGATTAGACCATCAATAGCCTTATGTTTGTGGGAGAAAACGGGGGAAGCAGTCTTGGCATGATCCATTTTATCATGCATGATCGTCAAGCACTCATGTGGGTAGGAACTTGATCTATAACGATTTGCATAATACAATTCCCTGTGCGCCCTAGCAACAACCAAATGCAAATCTAACTTCTTGGCCCATGTTAAAGCTGATTGAGACCCAGCAGGTGTACTTCTCCTAAGTGAATGGTATCTATCACATGTGGAACAACGTGCAAAATTGTCTCCAGGTTTCTTAGCGTCAAACTCTGAAAAGTTAACCTTCCTGATCTTGCTCAAATTGGATGTAGATACTTCTTTCAATCCAAAGACCGTGTTCACAGAGTTAATTTTAGGAATAGCTTCCTTCCATTTCCACGTAGCTAGAAGAATCATGGAGACTACCTTCTCGCCCGACTTCAGTGTCCGAGTACGGTGAGGCATGTGATCAGCGTTCTTCTCTAGAATGCACTTCAAAGTGGCAGTGGCTTGCTCAGTGTGCTTCCGAGGCTTCCGCAAACCAGTATTTCCATGGGGCTGGGCATTGAAACCCTGGTCTGCATATCCTTGGAAACGATGAAAAGTTGCTTCCGATACTCCAACAATATGCCTCCAAGCAGACACACAAACATCTATACCCTCCACGGTGACCATCCTCTTTCCTTGCGTATCACGATGAACTTGTCTATGAACATCAAGCTTCATGTGGTATCGAAACTTATACGATGTGTCTCGATACATACGCTCTCGAAAAGTTCTAATTTTGTCTGTGGAAAACGGTTGAACGCAGTTGTTGACACAGCAAGTGTTGCTTGAAACACTATTTATGGAGTCTTGAGTGAGAAGAGCTTTGGCCTTCACACAAGTTTCTCTTGGCGGGTTCCTCACTGTACTCGTATACCGTGTGCTCCGTGTCGACAGAGGAGCCAAAAGAGCTGCCTGACGACAATTGTAATTGTAACGGAGCTCGTGATTCCGAAGACTTGCACCATTATAGAACATGTTCTCAATTGGCCACGCACGGACTGAAAACCTCCATTCATCTGGAACATGATTGGTATCTAACGTCTTTGAGATTTGGACGGCAACATAAGAGTCGCCAAGTGCACCTATAGCGCCAACTACAAGCTCGGAGCTTACACTATGACAGATCCCTTCCGCTACTGCAAGACCCCCCTCATTGAGAAGTGTTACTAACTTTGTGCTCCAAAGACTTCATGGAACACCTTCGCATTCGGGAATATCCAATGCCTCCTCTGGATGAACTTGGACATTGTCATCTGAATAGTTATCCTCCGCTTCGTTCACTCTTGCTGGGTTCATGATCTGTTCATCAAATCAAAGATGATCTCAATCGCCAACTTGACAAAGAAAATATGGGCGTTGTACTGGGACGGAGTTTTCTATTTTGAACAAGCGAAACATATACTCCATAAGTCATAAGAGAGGCTAGTACTTAGTCACTATAACTCATTTACAATTATGGTGAGCAAAGGTGATATAGCTACTTCCTGAAAGTGCTATATTACCTGCAATCTAGCTAAATGAAATAATTTCATCAAGTCGTATTCACTTCAAGTGGAGTTGGTTCAAAATAAAATGCAAGTCATATTCACCTCGAATGAAGGTGAATCAAGAACCTCCAAAAATAAGTTTCAACTCAGAAGAAGGAAAAATAGCCTTCATGATGGTGTGGTATTCAATTAACATTTACTTTCATTGGAGGTGAATTACAAACCTTATACAAGATGAATTTTTTTCATGTATAAGTAAATTGATTAAAATCTATAATCGATATTTACCTCGAGTGGAGGTGAATTGATGAATTGACCTACTCTTATAGACCCCTAATTCATATTCACCTCGAGTGGAGGTGAAATGATGAATTGACCTACTCTTATAGACCCTTATTCATATTCACCTCGAGTGGAGGTGAAATGATGAATTGACATTTTTTTATACCCATAATCAATATTCACCTCGAGTGGAGGTGAATTGATGAATTGACCTATTTTCAAATACCCATAATCAATATTCACCTCGAGTGAAGGTGAATTGATGAATTGACCTGTTTTCAAATACCTATAATTGATATCCACCTCAAGTGGAGGTGAATTGATGAATTGACTTGTTTTCAAGTTCCAATAATCGATATTCACCTCGAGTGGAGGTGAACTGATGAATTGACCTGTTCTTAAATACCCATAATTGACATTCACCTCGACTAGAGGTGAATTGATGAATTGACCTCTTCTTATATACACATAATCAATATTCACCTCGACTGGAGGTGAATTGATGAATTGATCTATCGATTATAAATCTAAAATCGATATTCACCTCGAGTAGAGGTGAACTGATGAATTGACCTGTTCTTAGATACCCATAATTGACATTCACCTCGAGTAGAGGTGAATTGATGAATTGACATATTGATTATAAATCTATAATCCATATTCACCTCGACTGAAGGTGAATTGATGAATTGACCTATTCTTATATATCCATAACTGATATTCACCTCGACTAGAGGTGAATTGATGAATTGACCTCTTCTTATATTCACATAATCAATATTCACCTCCAGTCAAGGTGAATTGATGAATTGACCTATTCTTAGATAACCAATTTGTGATTAAGTAATTCCACTCTATCTCATTTATGGACTTTGAAAACCTCTTCTCATCTTGTTTTCCAATCAGAATATAAAGTAGTACATTCAGGTCGACTATGAATTCATATTGTTCGTAGCAAATTCCATTCAAATGAAGAATTACAACTACACCACTTGCAATGTACACCCTTCACTGTGGGAGCTGCTACAACCTGCTGTCACTTACTAACAAGATCCAATACAAACAACTACACTAATAACAAGAATCATAATGGGGTGCAATTTTCCTTGCAATTATCAGTCAATAAAACAATTGAAACCATCAATTCCAATGTAGACGCATGCCTCCTTGAACTCCTCGGCGTAATCTTCAGAGTTAATAATAGAGCAGTGTACACACAAGTTCGAAAAAATTGGTCTATCTCTTAAAATCTCCCTTTATACAAAATCATTTGAACAAGTACAAGTGACAACAATTGAGACCAAACTGTTGCAGGAAATACAATTGAACACAAAATTGTCCATTACGATTGCACAATTTCTGCTATTCAAGCTACATCTGCGGTCAATTGCCTCACACATTCTGGACTGCAATTCAATAATCCGAAAGACGAATGGTCTTCAATTGAACAACTCAGTGCATGCAATACAATTCTATTTTCGATCCTACTTTTTAAGATTTAGGGTTTTCTAATTCACTAAACTTTGTCATCACTACAACAACGATCAGCACAGTGAAATTCACCTTCTACATACTAAATTATAAGTTGAAGGACTTCAATTCAGAAATGTTGTCTCCACAAAACATTCTCAAAGGCATGTGAGCAGAATCTGTACCTTTACTATTACCTCTTCTATCTCAGATGGCACTACTATACTACAATAACGATGCGAACACCTAAATCCTAAAGCCGCACCAGTTGAGAATCACCGAAGAAAAAAAAAATCAGAACTAGAAATCCAAGAATTGGACATAGCTTTTCTACACTTGCACTGAATTGAAGATAACTAGCAGCGTTACATCTTGATTACGAACCAAAATCACAACCATTGACAGGTTGAATGATGCGACGATGTTTCCATGGAGTCCACACAAGCAAGAGAAAAGACAGAGCATATTGCACAATACAAAGAGTATCAAATTCAAATCAAAGGGATACGTCATACCTCCATAGAAATTGCCTGACTCCTTCGACCGCAACCTCAACACGATATGAAGCTCGTAGCAAGCGCCGCAGCACAACTTGAACAAGCACTAGACTCGACCACTTGTCCACTAGTACTCAAAAGTTTAATCACAAACACTTGAAATAGCACCGGACTCAACCACTTGCCCACCGGTACTCAAAAGTTTAATTGCAAACACTCATAAGAACAATATTCGCACATCTCAGGTGCAAGAGCAAAGAGACCTCACAGGAGCAGACAAACAAACTTCGTCCAAAAATTTGGAATGGCCACAACAATAATCACTGAGGCGGGAAATTTTGGGAGGGAAGTGCGTTTCCAAAGTTGAAACGGTTCTCCTCAAATCTAGTGCGCTTACAACGGAAGAATGACAGATCCTTCTCCACCTGCAAAATCAAATTCCATTTACTACTTCAAAGGCATTTATGTTGCCGTCACTTTATTCCACCGTCTTTAAACTTGCAGGTAGGCGACAGAAATGGGAAAAGTTCACGTTCATCTACTTGAGTTTATGAGAGGCTCAGTCCTCGTCAGGGAATTTTAGGAATACAAGGTTCAGGAGTCAGGATCCACGTGCACATATTTTAAGTAGGATAATTTGCACATTATGCACCTGACATGGCTAAGGCCTACCCTTTGCATAGCTCATCCCATTCAACCTCATTCCATTTGGCTATTTAAAACACATCCAATGAAATTGGATCTAGTGCTCAAATCAAGGTTCCAAAAACCTTACATTAGGTATTACATTTGGAGCAAATTATCAATGGAAATTGATGAAATTATCTTCATAATTATGGATTTTTTTCCCGTATATTCTTCTTCCTAAAGTGGACGACAATTCGAATTGCCAGCAAACTTTGGAGCAATAACGCTCTATCCATACCATAAGAGAGGCTACTCGGTTTAGGGTTTAGGGTTTAGGGTTTGAATGTGGCAACAACACAAGGCAGAGTAGTATCTATTAAAACTAAAGAAGGGCACCTAGAGTGATTTTATAGGAATTACTCTACAAAAGAAGCAACTACTTCTTCAATACTTATGTGATACTTGGATCATACTTAAGTGATATTTATTGACTGAAATAAATATCAGAAGTAAATGATACATACTTAGATGAAATTCAATATTAGTTTTAAAAAATAATTGTGATTTGATCATTTTGAATTAAGTAAATTAAAGTTTTTTTCAGCGGTTCAGGGTTATATAACTAGCCAAAAATCATGCATAAAAAAACATTAAATATTGTAAATGAAAATTTAGCACACACACAAAAAATTCATCAAATTTTACAATGAATGCTCTTTATTTTACCCTTTCTGATGTTAGAATATGACTTTGTACTATATAAGTCTCAAACCATATAGAAATGACATGTTTGTATTTTGAAGGAGAGTCGTTCAATTTCTTTAGAATTGAGAGCACAAAGTTAGGGGTACTAATTTTTACTTCTCAATACATCAAAGTAACTAATTCTTTATTTATATCTATGCCTTTCCAAGGTAATGAGACTAAAGTAAAGATGAAAGGTGGCACATCTTTGTTTAATATTTAATTATTTCCAAAAAGTTTGATTAGATAAAATCTAAAAGTAAAAATATGACTCAAGGTAGGGTTTTTTTATGCATTGGAATTTACAAAACAATGTAATTTTCTAGGGATTATTTTGTGTTCAATCTATCCCATATGTACATTATTAATCATGATTCTAATTTTTTAATAGGATATTTTTAGCATAAAAGTATAACATTAATTTAATTGGTCATAAGAGAAAAGAAATAAAGACTACAATTTTGTAGTATTACATTTTTTTTCAAGGTTGAGAAGTCTATAAATTCAAACTAAGTAATTGAATTATTTATAACAATAAAAAATTCATTCATATTTTTTATAATTTCTTATGTTGAAAGAATATATTAGGTTACTAGAGTTCAACTAGTATAATGTGTTGTAAAAATTATCTTTAACCGCTTTCATATTAAATGCAATCTCCAAGAATTCTTTAATCCTTCTAGGGGGGGTCACACAATTGCCTTTTTGTAGATTGCTTCTCTTAGTATTTGAAGATTCACTATTTGTGCATAAATATACAAAGAAATTAAAATAGAATCAAAGATACTTTTGTATCCCACATGGGGGGGTTATACAGAAAAACTTAGCAAACTATGTGCAGCATGATATAGGGAGGTATTAATTCACAACATCTAAAATTTAGAAATAACTTAGAAATAATATATGGTATACTAAATCATATGCACTCAATTATAAATAAGATATATAGGTAAGTAATACCACGTATTCAAAAAATTGCACCCAATGTAGGATACAAGCTATAGATGCTAGAAATTTTTTGTTACTATGTTCAATTTATGGAACTGCTGATCCATTTAGGGGATGAAGACATATTGGTACTGGTCAAATTTGGATGGACGATTTTGCCCACTACTATCCGTTGCCTGCGACGTGCCAACTTTAGGGTGGTCAGGATTTTGGGTGCAACTGAACTGGTTTGGGGATTCCTGTGCATATTGTAGTATTTGAATACTGTAGTGCATATTGTATTGCATACTGTATTATTCACATATTATAGTACATGATTTGTGTCTGTGGCTTTTAATTTTTTAAACATGCTTACCTTATCAATTTAAATTTGTGAACTTTCAGTGCGAATTTCAAGGTTCTTCATCTGATGTTGTTTCAATTGGCTGGTTACTTCTTTAGGAAGTGCGAGCTAAGTAGTGAATGGAAAACAACAGGAATTTTGTTGCAACCAGTTTGAAGTAGTTTATGGTTATTTTTCCTTTCCATTTTTTGGGGTCTTAACGTAGTCTACAATTACTTTTTCTTCTTATTTTTTTGGACTCAAGGTAGTTTACATTTTCTTTTCCATCCCATTTTTTTTGGGCTAAAGGTAGTTTATGGTTTTTGTCCTTCCCATTTTTGGGGGCTGAAGGTAGTTTTTGATTTTTGTCCCTTCCCATTTTTTTGGTGATTAAGGTAGTTTACAATTTTTTTCCCTTCCCATTTTTTTTGGACTGATGGTAGTTACATTTTCCTTACCTTCCAATTTTATAACGCTTTAGGTAGTTTTTGATATTTGTTTCAGTTCCAATTTCTTATGGATTTTTAATATTTGAATAATGTGGCAAGCATTGCAGTAGTTCCAACCTTGGAAAACTAAAATTACTTTCTAAAATTTTATACATACTAATTGTTTGAATAGAAGTCTTCAAAGAAATAGACAATTTTATTCAATGCTTTCAGTTCTTGGAAAGTAATACACATTCATAACAATAAAATATAAAGTAGACTTTCTTAAACTTTTTGAAAATGAGGACCTACCTAGCACTGATTAGTGCCAACAAATGTCTATAAATATGTATAAGAGGCCATGAAAAGATTGCATATGATTTTCTCTAAATGTATATGACTGAGGTAGATATATCACCCTAAACCACAGTAATAGGAGCTAGTATTGGATGTTATTGAGGTGCTCATGCAGGTTCTTATTGGAATATTCTAACAGAAATTGTTGCTTAATCATCTAAAATAGTCCTCAATTGGATGAATTAAAGAACCATTAATATGGATGACTGAATGAGTGTTGACAACTAAATTTTTTTTTATTGAAACTTAGAAATCTAACATAGTTATTTTCTTTTGTATTATGTTAAATAACCATAAGTTAAAAACAAAGTACTACAAAAAGATTTCATGTTTTAAGGCATATTCAACAATGAAAACAGAGATTCTTTAAAAAAAGCAGTGGTTATGCCAAAATTATCTCCTATAAATGTGTTGGGATCCTATAGCCTTTTTATTACAGTCAATGAGTGCTTTCTACCTGAAAGTATGCCTTGCTAAGAAAATCGATCAATTTGTTGGTCAACCCAAAAAATCACAAAAATTAGAATTATAAATTGAGAAGTTTATCTTTCTCATTGAGAATACTCCGTACTATTGTATGTAAATTGCAACTTGATTCATCCCATTAATTTTGGACTAGTGATGAAAAAATTATGGAGTGTTTTATTTATCAAGCAATCTCATCATCTTCTTCAAAAAATAACTCATGATTCTTTATTGAACTCCATTTTCACATTTTTGTAAGAAAAGAAGTTGCATATGGATGAGGTTGCTAGCTAAAACAATGTCTTTGTTGCAATTAGTGTATTTAAATTCTATCAAATATCACTGAAGATTTCATGTTCTTTCACTGCGGTATTTTATATGGAGTATTTGATTCAACATTTCAATTTCTTGACGAATTAAAATGAAGTGTGCTTTTAAAACAAAAATGTAGACCCTCAACTGACATCTTGAACACAATTTTTTTATTCAATACCTAGAGTGCAAAATCTTTTTAGTTAAATAGATTCAAAGTAAAAGAATCAAATCACGGAAGGTTCCCTCAAAATTGGCATTTTTTACTTTGAATGCAAAGATCTTGCTAAACATGTGGGAGAAGTTTTTTAAATTTCTACCACACATCCTTTTACTTGTGTACTACAGGATTGAAGAATGTAAAACATTAATCAAATTTGTAAAGCCTATAAAGAAAAAGTGTCACAAAATCTGAATCATTTCATTGGAATACAATGGAACACCTTATTTAGTTGCATTTTGGGAATCATTACACAATTAATTGAATAAATGTACAATGTTACAATGCGCAATGTTGATTGTCAATTCAACGTTTGGTTTCAAGTTCATGATTATTTTTCATTACATGATAGGGTCAATATTAGTTGCAACTATAACATAAAGGGTACTAGAAGTTAAAGCATAAATTACATACAACCGCATTCTTGTGTTAACATGAAATATGAAATGTCCATTTATAAACTATAAATTTTTTTATGAATATGTATACTTTATTACGCGACAATATGGCCATTATGACCTCTAAATATGATATTTATTGTTTTTAGAATAAAATCATTCAATTAAATCCCTCATTGTTGTGTACTACCTCAAAATCTCAAAATAGCATTCATTATCTTCAAGGTCATCTCATCATCTACATAAAAGCTTCTAGAAAGGTTAATTAGGTTGGGCAATGATCAACGCATTTAAAAGTTACCTTGTGTAAAATTTTGACGATTTCTTTTGAACTTCATCTTGAAGTATACCATTCTTTGCAAACATCCAAAATCACAAGCTTTTTTTTCTCTATTTGTTAAAAATATTAATATATATAAAAATATGGGACCAAAGAAATTTCCAAAATTGCAAAATTGAGAATATTATTACAAAATGCAACTTCAAAGGAAAAAATGAAGATGACAATGAAACATAATTTGGAAAATGTGATGTATACATTACATTTAGGTACCGCTAATTGTTTACCTCAAACCCTACACTAACCAATTTTATTTAAATAGAATTAAAAAAAAAATTCAGTAGAATTATTCAAATAGTTCTATAATATTCACGTTCAACATTTCTTTTTTAATTTAAACTTCAAAAATGTTGAGAACATAGTATAGTGTAGCATGTCTGGGTTTTGTCCCAAAATCTTCTAAATCAAATCTTTCTATGCAAAATTAATTACTTTGTATGAAAAAAAAAGTTCTAAATTGTCTTGAATTTTTTGAATTGTGAAACAGATTTCAAGTCTTTTTATCCTCTTGTCACATGTCAAATTTGTCACCAACAAAATATGAAGATAAAGGGCATATTTTACATAATTCAAACCAATTCATGTCTTTTCAAAATGTACTTTACAATTTTTTAAATGAATTTTATTGTCATTTTTTCTTACAATTGTAGTGCATCTGAGGCTTATTTCCACAAGCACAGAACACTAAAAAATGAAGATTTTAAACAAGCACCTTTGCATAATATCTTGAGTATAATGATCAAAATCATTCACATTGAATTGATTATATATATATATTAGTGTGCCTTGTACTGTTGCCACAATCCAAAAAATATAAATAAAAGTATTTTTCTATTTTTTTTTTCAATAAAAACTTCGAAATTCAATAACTTTCTCATTGCAAGTTCCCCTACCATGAAACAAAGCCCGTGCACCCCTCCTAGCCAAGGGCTTTTTAACAATACCAAACACGCCCTCGGGGAACACACGGTCCGGAAGATCTCAATGTAACAAACAAACAAAACAAAATAAAACAAAACAAAACAAATAAAACAAACAGCCAAACTTCAGGTATGGATTTGTGCTGCTGCTACAATCAAAACAAAAATAAAAGCCATTTTAAAACCAAAAATAACTCAAAAATCCATAATTTTTCTACCATAGGTCCAAACTCCACAAAGCAAAGTGTGCCCTGTGCTGTTGCTACAGCCAAAAAGTAATTTTCTAATTTTTTTATTCAATAAGAACTTTCAAATTCAATAATTTCTCCATCGTAGATCAAAACACCACAAAACCAAGTGTAGCCCTGTGCCGTTGCCACAACCCCCCAAAAAATAAAAGTTGTTTTAAAAAAAGAATAAAATAAAAATAAAAATAATTTTGAAAACAAAAAATAACTCAAGAATCCCTAACTTTTACATCGCCGGTCCAAAAGCCACAAAATAAAGCCCGTACACCCCTCCTAGTTTAGGGCTTTCCAATGGTACCAAGAACGTGACAAATTGTCACACGGTTCAAAAGATATATAATTTAACATAGTTTAGTAGTTTCTTTAATCCATAAATACTTTGAAATTCAATAACTTCTGCGCCCTAATTCCAAACGCGATGAAACCAAGCCCGTGCATGCCTCCTTGCCGGGGGCTTTTTGACGATACCAAGCACGTACCTAGGGGGCATACGGTCCAGGAGATCTGAACGTGACAAACCAACCAACAAAACAAAACAAACAGCCTGTCTTAAGGTATGGATTTTTTAAAAGTCGATGATGTCACAAAGTACCAAAAAGCATGATTTCTAAGGGTCACCAGTGTGGCGTTGAACGTTTAAAGTGTATGTTTGTTGTCTACTAAAGTAGGAGGCTTGCACTATGATTGGGCATTTTAAACCAAACATGACACAGAGGTACATTTTGCTTTGTTTAATATACCAAAATGTACAGAAGGTGTACATTCTAGGAGGTGGTCACTCTTAGAGCCGTATGGTATTTCAAGTTCAAAATTTTATAGCTAATTCTGCAAACCTCCAAATAATATGAAACAACTTGGATTACATGTCATTTCTTATTGTCTTTCAAGGAAAATTAAGAAAATAAATATTTCGTGATCACTATGATCACTGAGGTCACGGTTTCGGTCAAGAATGGTCCGGGTATATCTACTGGATGCAAGTGGGGAAAAGAGAGTTGTGTGGAGAATTATGCTAGTGGGGCAAACTGCGAGATTGGGAGCATGGGTTGAGGGTGGGGTCCGGGTATATCTACTGGGGTCCAGGCTGTTCCTCGTTATCTTCTGTGGCTCCTAGGATTTCTGGGGTAGTGGGGTTTGCTTTCCCGGGCTTTGCCTTCAGAGAGTACCACACTGTTGTCAGAAACTCGTCGATGTGCTTGTCTTGTCCCTCCGTGCGGGCACGTACCGAGATTTTTGTTGGAGTTCACTTGCGTTGGCTGGGCGTAGGTGTGTAGCTTCGTTTTTCATTGCGGGTGTTGGGGTTTGCAGTATCCTTCTAGCTAGATTTGCAGCAGGAGAAACCTGCATGAGTGCTGCCATTTTTTGCTTTGTTCCCGTCGCGGAGAAGACCAAGGAGGACCGGACGATTTGCTTGTGAAGCTGCGCTTGCTGCTACTGATTTCTGCTAGGGCGCCTGCAGCGGTGCTTTTTACGGACGTCCTTACAAGCACGTCGTGGAGCGCAAGCAGCCAGGTGATTTCCAAAAACTTTGTCATTTTTATTGCTTTGCTTTCTCTCGGTCTGCTCTTGTAGGCTCTGTTGGCTTTGTTTGAGTCTTGATAGGTTGCTTTGTGGACTTGATCGCGGTGGGCGTGGACGTCAAGATCTCTGGTTGGAGTGAGTTTCGAGCGATGCGAGTTTTTGCTGTGAGTTTTGTTTTGGTTGTTGTTTTGACTTATGTACTCAGTATTTGCGGTAGGAAGTGGTAGCTTACAAGAGCGAGTCGCTATTGCAGGAAAGTTGTCACTGTGTGACCACCGCAATCTCACCGGCCCGCTTTTTAAACCTCAGTATCCACATGACTTGTATCAGTTCAATCAATACTCAATAATCTCACCAATGAGAATCTGAACACAAAATTCAAATCTAGTACCAACGTAACTAGCGGTACATCTTTCAGCACTTGCATTGTTTGAATAGTGACGATTGAGTTGCTAGGGTTTCGGATTTGGCTTCACTGTCTTTGATTCGGCCTTGGATTTGGTTTCCAGCTTGTATGGTTTGGCGGTCTTACTTTCGAGGGTTTGCAGTGATTTCGGTCTTACTTTCGAGGGTTTGCAGTGATTGACTGTTTCCAAATGATTGGTGATTTCTAGATTGATCGATCCAGTGATCGAGGATGTATAGGGTTGGCTGCATCGATCCAGTGATCGAGGATATTTATGTTTGGCTGCATCGATCTAGTGATTGAGGATGTTTATGTTTAGCTGCATCAATCCAGTGATCGACTGATCAAGATGTTTATGTTTGGCTGCATCGATCCAGTGATCGACAGATCAGGATGTTCATAAATTTTGAGCTGGAGGAAGCTCGTTCTTCGACATGTTTCTGAAGTTTGAACTCAGTGTGCATTTTGAATGATTCCCGAGGCGCTTTATCAATTTTGAGAGAATTGTTGTGAACTCAGCTCGTTCTTCGACATGTTTCTGAATTTTGAACTCAGTGTGCATTTTGAATGATTCCCGAGGCGCTTTATCAATTTTGAGAGAATTGTTGTGAACATTTAAGGGTTTAGGACCGTGTGTATACGATGTTGCCTTTGTAGTCATCGTTGATTCTTTGTCAGCTTTGTAGTCATCTTTGATTCATTGTTGATAAATTGTGACCTTTACAGGCTGTTGAGTCATCGTTATTTCTTTGTGAGCTCCTTAACCAGAGTTCAAATGAACAGTTTCAAAACAAGAGTTCAGGATTAGATTCCAATGAGTAGTTCTAATTATTAGCTTTCCAATGCTTTTAGTTCTTTAGGCTGTAACTATCGTAACATTGTGGAGGTGTCACTACTTTTTGATGAATGTCAATCTCACTTCAACATGTGGTTTGATTGTTTGCAGCGTGAACAACATCCAAATTTTTGGAAGACTTCCGTGGCATTTTGGCTATATACATTCATTTGTGAAGTTAGAGGTGAGCGATTTTAATGGGTGTTAGTCTTCCCTTACATAAAATGATTTTTCTCCTTCTTCTGGTCTATATCTAGAACAAGTATTCTAAACTCAAATCACCTTGATTCGAGGTGAATCAAAGGCTACTTTGTATTCTTGTAGAATTAGTATCCCAAACACAATTCACCTTGATTCGAGGTGAATCAAAGGCCGCTTTGTCTTCTTGTAGAATTAATATCCCAAACTCAATTCACCTTGAGTGGAGGTGAATGAAAGGCCCCTTTGTCTTCTTGTAGAAGTACAAAATTCACCTTGAGTCGAGGTGAATCAATCAGTGGCCGCTTTGTCTTCTTGTAGAAGTAGTATCCCAAACTCAATTCACCTTGATTCGAGGTGAATCAAAGGCTACTTTGTATTCTTGTAGAAGTAGTATTCCAAACTCAAATCACCTTGATTCGAGGTGAATCAAAGGCCACTTTGTATTCTTCTAGAATTAGTATTTCAAACTCAATTCACCTTGAGTGGAGGTGAATGAATGGCCCCTTTGTCTTCTTGTAGAAGTACAAAATTCACCTTGAGTCGAGGTGAATCAATCAGTGGCCGCTTTGTCTTCTTGTAGAAGTAGTATCCCAAACTCAATTCACCTTGATTCGAGGTGAATCAAAGGCAACTTTGTCTTCTGGTAGAAGTAGTATCCCAAATACATTTCACCTTGAGTTGAGGTGAATCAAAGACCGCTTTGTCTTCTTATAAAAGTAGTATCCCAAGCTCAAATCACCTTGAGTGGAGGTGAATCAATCAATGGACGCATTGTCTTGTAGAATTAGAACGCCAAACTCAAATCACCTTGATTCGAGGTGAATCAATGGCCGCTTGGTCTTCTTGTCAAAGTAGTATCTCAAACTCAATTCACCTTGATTCGAGGTGAATCAAAGGCAACTTTGTCTTCTGGTAGAAGTAGTATCCCAAATACAATTCACCTTGAATGGAGGTGAATCGAAGGCCGCTTGGTCTTCTTATAAAAGTAGTATCCCAAGCTCAAATCACCTTGAGTGGAGGTGAATCAATAAATGGACTCATTGTCTTCTTGTAGAATTAGAACGCCAAACTCAAATCACCTTGATTCGAGGTGAATCAATGGCCGCCTGGTCTTCTTGTCAAAGTAGTATCCCAAACTCAATTCACCATGATTCGAGTTGAATCAAAAGCCGCTTTGTCTTCTTGTAGAAGTAGTATACTATACTTAAATCACCTCGAGTGGAGGTGAATTGAAGGCCGCTTTGTCTTCTTATAGAAGTAGTATCCAAAACTCAATTCACCTTGATTCGAGGTGAATCAGAAGACGCTTTGTCTTCTTGTAGAAGTAGTTTCCGGACTCAAATCACCTCGAGTGGAGGTGAATCAACGGCCGCTTGCCTTTCTTGTACAAGTAGTATCCATAAATAAAACCACCTTGACTCGAGGTGAATAGCTTATAGCTCCATTCGTGGTGAATTTAATCTATTCTTATTTATGAGGTTCTTCAATTCAATTGATATATAGAGTGTTCCATTAGGAGCCAATGGAAATTTGGTTACTACCAATTTCGTGTTGTATAAGCAAAACGTTTAGGCCTCCAATTTAATATCTTTTCTAATTAAATTCTTCTTGTATGCTTCAGTAAAGGTATGGACGAACACAAAAAGAAACTGGACTTGTACTTCAATCAATATGAAGTACCCGAAGACTTGGTCGAAGAATTTGGTGAAGAGGCCGACAATGGGGATTATTGGAAACTAAAAGAGCCAGAGAGCGTTGAGTTCTGGAGCATCATTCTTTATCCAATGACGCAAAACGTTGGGTTCATGAAGAAATTCAAAAATGGGCCTGACGCCACACTTCCAATTTCTCACTATGAAGAAGTTGTTGATATTGCCAAGGGTCCTCCAGGAATGCTTTTGATCACGTGCCTGATCAAGAACAACCCAAACATGCCAGAGGAATACAAGTACACTTATGCCGTCAATCCTCAAGAGACGCCATTCAGTATTCATGAATGTTGTACGTCTCTTATGAACACCCAGTACAAAGGCCTCTATAAGGAGCTGGAAACACAAATCCAGAAAGGAAGGTAGATGAGTAAGGATGGAGGACCGCTACCTTCAGCAATTTTGGCAACTCGACTAAAGCAGCTGTTAGTCTCTTTTCAAATTGAGACAACAACATTAAGGACTAGTTACAAGAACATGACCCCTCAACATTTGTCTCGAGAGTCAAGTGGCGTGGTCGGGAGCCAGCAGTCCCGCCTAAATCTCACCCCTGAGACAGGCAGAAGTGAAAATCAAAAACGTCGACCTAGTACTTCAGGAACGGTGCGTGCTAGCACGCCAATGAGGACGTGGGACACTACAACAGCTGAAGCCAATGATGAAGATCCTGAGTCTAGCTCACTCTCAGTCCTTACAAACATACCAAAGGATTTCAAGTTTATACCCAAGGATAAAGACTCTGGGAAAGCGAATTACGAGGAGTCCTTGAAGATCTATGATAGTTATTGGTCTGAATGCCAAGAAGCATATTGTTTTGGTAGTGATAAAGTTGAAGAGATTTCGATTGATCAATTGATGGTACCTCTCCCTGACATGAACTGCCGCAGTCTAGAGCCGTCCGGCATCGACCACACCATGCATTATTTGTTGGAGATGCCTGACAAAGATAGGAAGCAGGCCCTTTGTGCTATGCCTATCGGCTTGGAGGAAATGCCAAAGGATTGGAAAGACATACAAGATTGCAAGTTCTACATGATCAATGGCCAGCACAGTGTCGACGCATCAAAGAAGATGAGGACCGAGGCATCTGCATCCAAGATCGTGGAGAAGTTTGAAAAATGGCCATGCTTCATTGTCTGGAGCAAGGACCACTCCATTCTACGACAAATTTCATCTTATTATAATCGAGTGAATCACTTCGACAGATATACACCTACCTGGGCAACTAATATAATTGGTGCTCGTGGAGTGTGGGTAAGGATGGGAGAACCAACGCCTCCAAAACAAGCGTCCGAAGTGGGACAATCAGTTTCAAGAACAAAGTCACAATCCAAGGGCAACAATGCCGAAAATTGGAAGGTATGTCATAAGGAAGTAGTTTTATATTATTCAACTAAATTCTTTCTAATACATATAAGTTAGGAGGTCATCAGTCTATTCTTGAAGCTTGCAGAATGCAATTTTCTAGTTCATAATTCACCTCCATCCAAGGTGAATTTTCTATTCAGTGACTAACCTGTTTACATTATCTTTGAGTGTAGAAATTTGACGCTGCTTGCCAGCTACGGTTTGGTATGATTGACATTAAGAAGCAGCAAAGAACAAAAAATTTGTTAACCACGACGGGAGAGACTAAGAAGGACATGTGGAAGAAATTCAAAAAGGATTACAAGATCACGGACGCTGCCATGCATGTCCTCATCACAGGTCCATCTGAGATATTCTTCACTGCATCGAAGCTTTTGTGTAACATCAACAAGAGCATTCGAGAATTGTCACCCTATGCCGAGGAATTTCTGAAGGTCTTCTTGAGAAACAAAGGAAGGTTTACAGTTCCCACCGGTCAAGCATTCTACCGTCCATTCAACGAAAACACAGACGACTTAGCGAAGTGGGCCAGAGGTGATTGGGATCATTTGGATGTCGACCGTATAAAGATGGGATTCATGGACTTCAAAATTTTTCCAAGCAACAAGAAGGAGTCTGGAGGGATGGCAACTCCGTATTTTTATTCTTTTTTGATGTTGCTGATGCGGCTAACTGATCCTGCAATTCTTGATATCCCTGTGTGGGTGTGGTTATCTGGAGATAAGAAGACCGACTCTAGTCTCATACACCATTTTTACAATTCTGTATTTACAGATAATTATGTCCTTCACCACGCAGAGTACATGCCGACAAAGTACGAGCGACTTGAAGATCTTGAGTTGAACAAGAAGAAAGTCGAAGCGAACGTCCACATCATGTTCCTCATTAAGAAGAACCACAAGGCAAAATGCAACTCCTTGCCAACAAAATTCAAGGCTCCGGAAACGCATGAATTCATTACCTCGGGAGCTTACAATGAAATGCAGTATCGAATCTATGAGAATGAACTACGGATGGAATTCTACATAAGCATTTTGGCTTTATTTTGCAATCCTGGAGACACGGTCTTTACCATATACGGGGGTGGAAAAATCATCTGTGCGGCATGGGTGAGTATGTTGTTCTTTCTAAGTATTCACCTCCATTCAAGGTGAACTGACATGTTTGTTTGTCTTGGAATTTATTATCTAAAATATGTTATTCTAACTATTTTTCCATCTTCTTCTAGATGAATTCGCTGATAAATTATATCATTGGGGATTCTGACGAGACAAAATCTTTTAGTGACCTCTCGCAATTGTCTGTGGACTTGGACAAGGCGGATTTCCTTCAGTCAGGGTACTATGTTGATGAAGAAAAGTATCCAAAGACGGTCGATAATGACACCTCGTCATCCGGTAGGGGCAAGAGAGATCGTATTCAATTGGTTGCTCAAGATTCGGAGCACAACATGATTGACCAAGGAGAAGGTGACGAAGTCCTCATGATCAATCCTCCCGCGTCCCAAGAGTTTAGCACTCCACATGCTGGAACAGTCGCCCCTATGGATCCACTAGCAAGTGAACGTCATGGTTCATCGTTCACTTCTCCATCCCCTTCTTCAGAGTGTGATCGAGGAAAGAGGAAGTTGGATGAAACAGAAGATCTTACTATGAAGGATTACATGAAAATGATGCATGAGAGGATGCAGAAGTATGAGGAGGACCAATTTGAGGAGAGGAAACGTTCAAGGATTGAATATGCTCAGTTGATGACTATCATCAAGGGAACTCTACCTTCTGGAAACTCTTCCCTTCCAGCTATTGAGATGAATGAGCCGGCCCCTCATGTTTTGTCGGAGAACCGTGTATCGGTATCTTCAGGTAGTGGAGCTCATGTTCTTCCTAGGACATCCATGGAACTGGATCCAGCGTTGCATAGTCCTTCCAAGGCGCAGCAGCAGTCAGATGACCTGCAGACTCCTGCAATGAGTTCGGGGGTTGGAAATGAGGAAGTCAATGATCCCCAAGGTTCATCTCAGTGAACTCTCATTGTAATGATTTGGGATCTTTGGAAGTTGCGTTATATTTGTTTTTTTATGTATGGTTTCTTTTCCTTTTACAGGATTGTTTTGTATTGTTGAATGTAATTTTGAAGATTGCATTTACAAGTATGAAGTTGTAAATATTGCAATCGTTTTTTCAAGATTTTTAGTTATTTTCAAAATGTATGTGTATAGAATTGCAAAAGTATTCCATCTTTTTTTTGCTTGCTTTTATATGTATAATCCAGTTTCACCTTTAAAGAATTGTAAATATTACATTTTTTTTTTCAAGATTTTAATTGTGAATTCATACTTAACTATTTAAGTGCATGAAAATATAAATATTGAATTTTTTTCATTTACATTATAAATGTAAATCCATAATTACATGTACATAAATTATAAGTGCGACTTTTGTTTGGTGATTTTTGATGTGAGTCCACACTTATGTGCATTAGATTGTGAACATAATATATTTTCATAAGATTTGAAGTGTAAATCTACATTTGTTTTGGAAACTACTCATTATCCACTTGTATTAATTCACAGGTTCTCTTAATGAGGACATAGTGCCCCAACCTCTTCCACCTTCTACCATTGATCCCTCGAATGTGTCCTTCCCAAAGAGCCCTTCATGTGTTCCAAGATCAAACCATCCAAATTCTGGTGGAAGAGTCGACCTTAATTTGGAAGTGTCACTTCAAGGAGTCCAATTGCAAGAGGATATGGAGGTTGATGTGAATATTCTAGATGATGTTCTCATGGAGGTTCATATACCGCCTCCAACAAATAATGCATGCACTAAAGAATCCTTACAAAGTCCTAAGTCTGAGGAAATTGTAAGTGGGCAACTTTTCTTTATTCTAATGTGCATCTATTGAGATATTTGTTCTTGTGACTTGGATCTTCTACTGTTTGAGTCCCTTCATTTGTGTTTCTATTTTGTGTTCAAATGTTTACTAACAATTGTTGGCGTATTTCTCTGCCTTGATTTTAACAGAGGAGTGATCTTTCAAAAATACGTATAGGTGCAACACAAGAGCCTATCCTAAAACCGCTCGCTTCCAGGCCGAGAAGAAGGTGGCTCAATGTCATTCTAGACCTGAATGGGATCCTTTGTATATCTAAGGAAAAGAAAAATCTTCCTAAGGGCACAGTCTACAATGATCTCTCGGAGCCACATTCCAGCGTTTTTCCAGTATCTATTGGTTCAAAAGCTGTATATGTTCGACCTCATTGCAAGGAATTCCTTCGACAATTAGCCACAGTTGCATATATTTCTGTTTGGAGTTCCATGATGACTTCTACAACAAAATTCATATGCGAGTACCTATTTAGAGGATTAGAGACACCATGGAGTATCCTTGGGCAAGAGTTTTGCGACAATCTGAAGTGTAGGGGTCCGCAAGGAAACATCACAACTTTGAAAGTGAAGGGAAGCAACAAAGACGTGTTCCTCAAACCTCTGGACAAACTGTTCGATGCACAGAACTCAAAGTTTACTATTGGCAATACTATTATGGTAGACGACATTCCTGAGAAGCATGTTCTGAACGAGCCTAAAAACGTTGTGCTTTCGGATTCGTGGTCAAAGGAAGGAGATGGTTTTAAAGACACTTTCTTGATGGATGAGCTTTTGCCTTGGATTACACGCTTGCATGGCACCAAGGATCGTGGACTATTGTCCTTTCGGAAGAATGACAACATTGGACAGCGGATGCTTGTTGAGGAGCAGGATATGCAAGAATACGATGAACTTATAGACGCCATAGAGGAGTGAGTCTAAGATGCTAGTTAAGGATCATTCCAGTCGTCGTTAATACTAAACAATATTCCTTGCGTTTGTGCATTTTATCTATTGCTATGGTGTTTCATTAAAGACGAGTGTATCCATTATAGTTCTATCATAGTCGTCTTGCAAAATGGATGATTGTTTAATTCATTTCGAGTTGTTTTATTGTTTGTATTCCAATTGTCCACCCTTTATTCTTTGTAATCACACTGACTTTTGTGACTCTTCAAGATTTGCGTGATTGTTCCGTACCATATACTGGTAGTGTTTCCAAGTGTAATGCGTCGGTGGATTCCATTTTAGAATACGGCCAATATGCATTATCTCAAAGCGGTGTGGGTCACATTATGGTCTCGGCAGCTACTGCACTATCTACTATGGACTTCTCCACAAGACCTCTTAATGATGGTGTGGTGGATAGTCCACCAAGCGGGAGAAATCGATTGCTTCCAGTGAGCTCCCCGTCGCCACTCAAATCTTGAAAAATAGCTCCTTCAGCTTGTCTACGTTCAGCTGATGTTATTGTTCCACAAAGAAAGTTATATGTTGACAACAGACACATTCCTACAACTTCTAAGGTATGAATGAATTTGGTTTTTTATCCATTTGCTACAATTGTGTTCTATGCACGTGTTGGATTACTTTAACACATATTATTGCAATTATAATTTTTTAATTTATTGTCTTCTTTGTTTTATAGGTATCGAGTGGATCCCAAAGAAAAGATTGTATAGGCACAAAGTCCATTCCAATACCTCCACGACCTATCAATTCAGCAAATGCTGAATATCCGAGGAAATTAGGATTACAAGTTCAACCTGGTCTACTTCCTAAAAAATTGGTACAACGTCATTGTCCATCGAAGTCACATGATGAACGACTCATGCATTGTACCCGTCGACCTTGGGATGCATGGGAGAGGAGGTCCTTGAAGATGCAAGAATTGCAACATCCCCACCAAATACGCCCTCAAGAATGTAGTCGAGGACCTGAGATATGGAAAGCGATGGTAGATCTAAGGAGTAGATCTCATGCATGAAACTATGTGTATCTATAGGGATTTCATGGATCAAGTAAGATGATTTATCTGTTATATATTATACGGTATATGTTATACCTTTATATATATATGTTATATACCTGCTATACCTGTTATGTATTATATGGTATATGTTATACCTATATATATATTACAATAAATTCTATACAATCATTTGACATTTGGATGCAAGATTGAATCACATTATTAGATTTACAATGAAATAGGCATTCTAGAAGTCCAAAGCTAATCTAATGCTTGTCATATTTGGCAATCTTACTATAAATATATGGACCATCAATCTCCAATTGTTTTTTTTAGTTTATGTTGCTCTTACTTTAAGTATTAATGTTACGATTTGATTATTGACTGTGAATGAATGACTTCTGCATTGCAAATGATTGATATTTTTCACCATGATTGTATGCAATTGTAGCATATAATTGGATTGAAAAGGGCTATCAAAACTCTCATAATCTGAGAATTCTCTCAAATTAATGAATATGGTGTTTATATAGTGGAATCTCCTGCCTCACCACTTCTTTGTTCCCGAAATTTTGCTTCTTATGATGGATTCCAATCCCAAGAAGCAAGATTGAAGTCCAATGACAACAAATGAATGGGCTATTGTCATTAACGTCCTCCACTACTTGACGAAGTGTGGACCGGTTCACAAGGAGAAGTTGAAGTTGTCGACCCGCAAGCTCCTTGCTTTGGTGTGTGGCATCGGCGAGAATACTGCACAAGAGGCCATTCGTTTGGACAATGCCAATGCTGCCCCTCAAGAGCGAAAGCGGAAACGAGGGAAACTAGTTCTTGACGACTAGTACACTGCAACGATTAGGCAGATTGTCTTAGAAGGCAACCTTTCAGGTGTGCCGATCACTGCAAAGCACGTTCAGAAAAGCCTTGTAGAGAAGACTAGCTTTGATGTTTTGCTTGCCACTATGAACAGGCATCTTCGATCCCTTGGATACCATTATGGGATTGGCACGACTCAGTTGGCTCAGTGGCTTATCGAAAAGTGTACCTTGAGGAGCGGTTGGCAAATCTGAAGTGCAACTTGCCCTTATGCCCGGAAGTCTTTCTTGACGAATCGTTCTGTCATTTGGACCACCATGCCAAGAAAGCTTGGGTCCCAAAAGATGGCTTCATAAATGACCGCGGCAGGAAGCCTATGCTCGTCATCTTTGGGGCGTTCATCGTTTATTCAAATCTTGACATGTGTGTGCAAGCGGAGTTTGTGGAAAAGAGCCTTGCTATCTAGCCTGTTAAGGGAGGACCAAAAGGACGAACAGGAGGAGTTGGCCGGCGAGCAGCAAATGATGCTCTATGGGCTGATTTGCGAGCGGCGGTTTTGGAATCAGGAATTGCGCCTGATCTCAAGGATTACCATGGCAACTTCGATGGGCCTCTCTTTGAAAAATTATTTGAGTCTCTTTGTGAAACACTAGCGATTAAGCATGGTTTGTGCCACATTCACATGGACGGGACTAAGTACCATCTCCGAAGGCTAAATCCACTTCCTACGTCTGCTATGAAAGTTGCCGATATCAGAGCATGGTTTCAACAGGAGAATATCCCGATGCCACGAGGAGCAGTTCTAGGCAAGGAGCTCACAAAGGTTGCACTTCTTTGTCACTTCACAACCATTGACTACACTGTCAAGTTTGCATCTTACGAGATTGTTGGTCGCTATGGACACAAAATATTGAAGACACCGCCATACCATTGCGAGCTCCAGCCAATCGAAGGTGTTTGGGGAATCGTCAAGAACAAAGTCGCCGTTGAGCCAAATCCCAAGGAGACAGAGCTTTCATTACAAAATCGGCTCTATGACTTGTTTGCAGAGATACCGCCGTCTTCTTTTATTAGCCTATGGAGTAGAATAGTCCAAAATTGCAGAGACTACCAAGCCGTCAATGATGAAGGTGTAGAAAGCTCGGAGAATGGGTCAGAGGAAGGAACAGGACAAAGTAGTGATAGTGGGGAGTCATCAACCAGCTAGAAATCAACAGAATAGCATCTTTATTTTATTTTAGTATATTGGCTTCAAACAAAAAGCTTTTTCAATAAAATAAATATTGTTTTCTTTCCGAAGCAATCAACTATGAGATTCCAGAATTTCAGCAGGTAATATGTATTTTTGGTGGAGATATGACTTCATTTCCGAGGAATGTTGCTCTGTGAGGATATCTTTACAAATAAAATTGTTGAAGGACCTATTTTCTTGAGATTTTGCACTTTTCTAGCCTCCCTACTTAAAGAAATTTTCTATGTTTTTCCTTCATGGAATACCATATCCTTAAAGGTTTATACATTGGCCATGTTTTTTATTATAAAAAAAATCCTAATTTTTAAAGTGCTCTAAAAAGAACATGAAAACAATCAAAGCAATATTTAACCAGCTAGTCATTTTTTCAATCACCCATGAATAGTTTTTTCTTTTTCTCTTCTACTTCCCATCCACAACATCACAAAGTTTAGACCCTACGATTTGGCAGCAATTATCGTACGGTTATTGTTGTTTCATGGGTTTGTACCATAATTGCACTGACTCAGTGTATTTTTACGCACTGAATCAGTGCGAAAACAATGAATATCAATAGCGTAAGGTTTATGTACTTTAACTATATGATTGCTGTGCAGTTTTGATACAACAATTGTATAGTTAAAGTACATAAACCGTACGCTATTGATATTCATTGTTTTCGTACTGATTCAGTGTGTAAAAATACACTAAGTCAGTGCGATTATGGTATGAACTCATGAAACAACGATAACCACATGATAATTGCTGCCAAATCGTAGGGTCTAAACTTTGTGATGAAGTCCTTGTTTTTATTGTGAGTCCCTTTCAGTGTGTGAGAGCATCTCTACTAGTAAGCAACAAAATTCCATGAGTTTGGAGAACTTAGTGTCTTCCCACTCGATCAAGGCCCCGCTTCTTAACTCGGCCTCTATTAAAAGGCTGCACAATCCCAAGCTTCAATGCAAAATTCAAATTCCAATGCATCCTAACTTGGGCGGTAGGGTGATCTAGAAGAGGCAAGGCCACGGAGATAGGCTCAAAGCAACAACAATTCTCTACAAAGTAGTGGGGCTCCAAATCAAGAGCTTTTTTCCTATTAGAAGCGTGGCAAAAGTCAAACGTGTAGGGCACTAAAACTTCAAGTGTGATGACAAAATTTTGGAGAGGCATGCGTTGAAAATTCCTAAAATCTCCCATTGGTGAGACTAAGCCAAGGTGCGCAAAATCTCTTGTTAGGCCAGTATTACAATATGTGTCCCTATATAGATGCTCTAAATGGTTTTAGATAGTTCAGTTGTACTTGACTTTATTTGTGTCACTATATATGTTGAGAGCATAGCCATTGTAGGGAAGTGAAATCCCTATGGTAAACAAGGCATGCAACTTTGACCTTCTCTAGCATGGGCCCGCCAAAGCACCTCTTCCAATGACCAGAACTCTATGGTTCTTTCTAGCACATTAATGACCCCAAATGCAAAGAGCAAAAAACTTCAAATTTTTTTTTTTTTTTTTTGCATATCTAATCATAGGATCTTGTATTGGACCAATACAAAAATGCATGGTAGAAATTTCAAAAACTTTGACCGTGTAGATTTCAAGATATTTGTATTTAAAGTGAAGAAAACAAGTTTATTTACACCTTGTTCGACTAGATTTTTTGGCTTAACTTCTTAACTTAAAATTCTTATACTATTGATTTTGATTTTGTAATTTTTTATGTTCAAGAGTTGAGTTGAGAATCTATGGAAAAAAATTCAACAAAAAAAATACTTAATTTTCACTCATTAAAAAATTATTAAGTAGAAGTAGGTTTAAGATTGAAGAAAAAACTAAATTGTTAATAGCTCTAAGATGGAATTAAAACACAATAATCCCAACGGTGTAATTTTTCTAACAAATAGATTTAACCTTGTCTAACAATTTTTTTGAAAAATTATAAAAAATCATAAAAAATTAGATTCTATAAGTTATTTTTTTAAGAGGATGCTTAGACTGCTTGAAAAATAAGATTGTCCATAATTTTCTCATTACTAATCCAAATAGAATGAATCAAAGCTTCAAATATAGACAAAAATATAACCTTTGAGAAAAACTAAAATTTAAAAAAATTATATTTTTTGTGATTTTTTTGAGCTGCCCTTTGAGTTGCTTTTCGGACTTACCCCTTGAGGGTCCAACACAAGTTTACTAAAATCCAGACCCTTTGGAATTTATTCCAATCAAACTATCACCTAAAAAGAGATCCAGATAAAGAGATTGACAGTACCAATTGGTAGCAGGGCTTTTTTTTTGGCTTTCTGGTGCCAGATTGCACCAAAAAAAATAATCTGGCTAAAAAATGCCAAAAAAAAAGCCAAAAAACTTGGATGAAATCGCCAAATAAACTTCAAATTAAAAAAAATCTTGGATGAAATTGCCAAATTTTTGATGAAAACCATGTTATAGACATGTGATATGTGCTAATGTGATATTTTCTATCCAATATGTGGATGAATGTTGAAATTTGGAGCACCACTATAACATTTTAAATCGCCACTTTGGCACTTCTTAAAAAATGAAAAAAAACCCTGATTGGTAGTAAAGAGAAGCCCAAAGCTCCAAGGAAAAGGACACGTCTTTTGACCGTACCGTTAAAAAGATTATAATGGTCAAACAAGGAAATATTTCAAAATTGAGAGGCAAGATTTGAGGAGCTAAGGCGCTTAAGGGCATACCTTTTGCTCCCGGGCATTGATTGAAATAAAAATTATAAAAATAAAAAAGATAATTTGATTTTCTATCTTAAAAAAGAAGTTCAAAAAATCTTGTCAAAAATTGAAATTGCACAAGCCTACCCAAATTCCCAAGAGTCCTCTGTAAGAACTTCGAGACTTGGGGATTTTACGGGTTAAGAAAAACAAATTTTGGCTATAGTAATGACTTCTGATCAGCACGTATGTTCCAGAGACCAACATGTCCCGCCATTGTGAGAAACAATATCTCACCTAAAAAGCAATGAAGAATGAGCAAAAATTGGTCAACTCCAGACTTTCAGAACTTTCCTATCTAAGCGAATTTGAGATAATCCTCTCAAATCTGGAGCACCTGGTGCTTACAAAATTGTGCCCAATGCCACATTGGGCATTCGGGGTTGTTTTGGCTACTGTCCCCGGCTAGGTATAGTAAGTAGGCGTGGCAATGCTCTTGGGACAATGGCCACAAACTCTCAACCTTCAAGGCAATGGGTGCACAAAGTCCATAACATGCAGTAGCAGTCAGTGCTATTGCCTTCCCTCAAATGAAATGATGTAGAATATTCCTCATCATTTCATCCAAAAGATGAAATGATGTGGTATATTCCACCTTCCCCCCATCAATAGCTAAACATACACACGTCGATATTTGTCAGAGAATTGAAGTGAAGTCAGTTGGGTTGCAATTGCATAATGTACACTAAAAAAGGTTTCAATATATTTAAATTTTTAAAGAAACTCAATGTTCTATTCATTGAAAACAATAAATTACACAAGTACCTTGCATTGATACAAAAGCCAAATATTTTTAGAGTTTTTGAGTGAGAAGAGAAGCTATGTATATGCATTTGGGGTGGTAGGGAGGTAAATCAACTTATATAGGATATGGAAATTAGAATGAGAAGAAGCTCAACTGCTCATAATTAATTCAATTCAATGCAAAAATTGTGTTTGAATTAAAATTTCAGACCTCATTTAAGCTTAGTAGGATAACTTTTTTCAAAAAGCTTTGAACTAATAAACCAAGTTAAATTTCATCTCCAAAAATCTGTTTGAAATTTTGAGCCTCCAATCAAAAGTTATGGACAAATTTTAGAGAGGGGTTGAAAGGACATTTTCTTTGACATTTTCAAACATCTTCTCTGAATTTTGTCTATAACTTCTCAAACGGATTTTTGGAGATGAAATTCAACTTCATTTACCAACTTTTTTTAGTTCAAATTTTTTTGAGAAAAGTTATTCTACTGTGCCTAAATGAGGTCTGAAATTCTACTCCAAACATAATTTTTTGTTTTTGACAATGAGCGGTCAAGCTCTTATCTTCATATTATTCCATACCCTTTGAGGACTCATGATGGACAATGGATTTCAATATAAAAATGACATCTCCACTCTCCATTCCTACAAATGTCAATGATGCAATCCCTTCAATTTACCATCAAAATTTATTGTTTGATAGCAATTGGTTAAATTGCATTGTTATATTACGCATTAATTTGATTAATTTGATTTTTGTCTAAACATCTTTCTCTACAATTATTTGTTGATTTGTATGTCTGGTCCTAGAATTAGGAAAAGAAAATGGAGCACACCATAAATGTAATGCCATTGTCATGGTATCAAAGCTTATACAGAGTATGATGAGAGGGTGAAATTCGTGGATGAAGACTGCAGAGGGGAAAAGGCAGCGGCTCTACTGAATGTTATGTCTGCAGCAAAAAGTCTGCAGACCGGGGGCCCACAAAATCTGCAGAACGGGGCGTCCACAATGACAAGTTAAGAAGGCCACGCGCTTTCAACTTTTGTGTCTGTGAACAAACTTTGATCCCTGGAATGGAGTCCATTATTGCATCTGTTCCCTGAATGCAAATAATTCGCTCTGTGACTTGGAAGCCAGAAATTGAAAGCGTGAGCATCGTGAGCTAGTGAGAAATCGAACGAGCTTAGTTGGGATGGATTGCAAGTTCGCAGAGGTTGGGGCTTGTTCGTCTTTTTGCAAGACACTATATAAGATTGTAGATTCAAACCAGCTGTGTCGATCGGTTCGAGTTGGTGTGGTCTTCGATTCTTCTCAAATCTTGTTACGGATTTGCAGATAGAGTTGAGTTTGTGTTCATTATTCTTACGATGTGAGTCTCTAAGGCGAATTGCAGCTGTTGTCGTACAGTTCGGTACTGTTCCGCGCTTTGTATAGAGTTTGACATTAAGTACAGAACAAGTGTTAATTAGTTCGAACAATATTTTAGTTCCGACATTATAGGCTCTGGACCAAAGGGGCCGAGACCATTGCATTGACAAAAAGCTACTTTTACAGTGCATATATATGCAGATTTACAGTGAATGTCAGGAAGTTTGAATGTGAGGAGGGAGGACCTTACTGGCATGGCAATGCTAAGGGGACGAGCCTCTCAAAGCGCATCTGCTTGATATAGAACTTGTCACCGACAAACTAGCTATTGTCCTTAAATCTAACATGTTACTACGACATTATTGCAATGTCGTTGCAATCACAACCAGACAGTTCTTACGACATGGCAATGTCGTCAATTCTTAGGGTCGTCCTCAGTGGCTCTCCCACTTGTGTAACTTCAGTTTCGGAATAGCCATAGCTAGGCCTCGTTGTACACTAGGTTGAATGTCCCACGATTGACGAAGCCGCGATGACGCACCTTTATAACGATACATGCTTCTACAGGAGATCGTGTCTAGATTTGTTGGTGCATTTGTTCAGCATGTATGATCCACAAGGGTATACCTATTTCCGGTACACCCAAATTGTGACCGACTTCCCCACTGCAGAACATTGCTCCAACTTGGCAGAAACGTTTGAATCCTTGGCGTATTCTGTTGCAAATTGGTCTCATATTGAAGGCGGGATTCTAGGTCCACCGCTCATCCCGATGAACATGGAAGGTTGTGCGATTGTGTGCGGCGAGGCTGATCCACGCGCTGTATTTTTATTTCTGGGGGCATCCTCGCCCATGGCCACTGGAATGTGTATATTTGTGGTCGCCCTCATGGTCCTGGCGTCTCTTTACCTTCTTGCTGCCATTCTGCAGCACGAAGCACAATGGATTCCAACGCTAGGCTCCTTGACAATGAGCGCAGGGTTCGCTTTTTTTGTAGTTCTCTACAGCGAGCCTTCAGATCAGGCCCGGCAACAGGCCATGTATAACCCACAACCTGTTATAGCAGCCATGAATGCGGCCATCGTCAGTTACTTTTTCTCTGGATTCCAATATGCGATTAGCCCCGGCTACGAGTTTGGTCCAGCAGTTTCGCTACTGGCAGCTGGATATCCATTATGGTTAAACCTTGTGGCAGTCCCATTTCAACCCTACCATCCGAAACCTTTTCCAGTGCTCTTAGCAAGAACGGGACTTGCTATGCCAATTGTGTCCCTCATTTGGATCATCCATTCAGCTTTGTATCGAACAATTGGCTACCGCGCTGCTTGGATTCGAGCATGGAGGCTCTCTCAGTATGCTCCAGCTGATAATTCTACTCCAAGGAAGCATATGAGCAGTTTGTGGACTCTGGCAGCTGCGCAAGAGCAACCAACATGGAGAAGTACTCCGGGACAAAGCACTGGAGCCTTACTTCTGATTTTGGCTTGGATTATTGTTTTCAACTACGATGATACTTGTGAAACTGAAAACATTTTACTCTTGAAGGCGATGATCTATGTTCCACCAATGTTGCTGACGGTAGCAACCATATGGAATCAAGTCATGATTTCATTCTTCGAATCGAATTCTCATGTTGCGGAAAGCTTCATCCAAGACTACAAATGGTGCAAAGCTGCAGCTTCCCCAACTGACATCAAAGGTAGAGACTTTCTTAACTAATGACTCGAATGTAACTGTTCTGAATTTCAAATTTAAGTACTTATTGCAGGATGATGTATATCACGTCTTGCAGTGTTGCGATTCCTCGAGTTCTTCGTTTCATAATTATTGTATATAAAATTTGGATTCATTATACAGATATTTGAGTACTACAAATGAAGTCCCTAGACCTTTCAAAAGAATAATCCATGCTTTTCTAGTTGAGGTATGACAGCGCTCCATGGTTGGCATTTGAACTTGCATTTGAATCTAAAATGTGATATATCTTTTGGCCTTGGCTTTAGGACAAATTTTATCAACGATAGGAAGTGCCTTGAGTGCTTGGAGCAAACTTGAGGTAGCATCTCGAGCTGATTACACGGATTCTGTCATAGCATACAAATTGGGAAGAAACATGGTTTACGTGGAGCCAAACATCAACATCTACAAAGGTTTTCAAGACACAATCTTTGGATTCTCCCTGTGGATCATTGAAATTGGACTACAACTATTGAGTTTGCCCATTTGTTGGGTCCTTGTACTATCAAGAATGTGCTTACGTTGGATAGGTGCAATTGGAATTGGTTGTATCCTTTATTTTACAACATTCCAAACTTTCGAGTGTGCAATACAACAATTTTGCGATGCAAGGAGGAGTACAATGAAGTTGCGTGCATGCAAGATTCTTTGCAAGCATTGTGGAGAAGACATTGTAGTGTGGATAAGTTTGGAAGAAAATCTATTGCCATTTGAAGTTGATGCCAAAGTGAGGGACATCTTGAGCAAACACGCAAGGAAAATCAACTTGAATGAGTTATTGGAGTGTTCAAGACCAATAGAACTTTTGTACTTGTTGTCTCATTTAGATGATGTACTTGCAAGTACCAGAAGTCCAAATATAGAGCAAGTGGTAGAGCTCAATGATGTAGAAAATTCAAATAATTTGAACAAACGCATGCTAAAGCGATATGTCACATTTTCTTAACCCTCACCGCCCAAGGGTACCAAAAGTATCTTCACATTGTATCATATTCAAAGCGTTGTAACTTTTGCGTCAGATGTCTGAAATTCAATAAAACTTGTTGGAAATTTTGAGCTCTCTCTTCTAGATTGTGTGGTAGAATTTTCAGATCAATTCATGATGTACTGATTTTTGGAAGGCAATCAAAGTTCACAAGTTCAATTTGAATTTACCAAATTGCATTTGATGGTTGCAGTTTTGGAGGCTTGTATCTCCTTCATCCAATGTTTTTTTCAATAAAATTTATTGGATTGGATTATGTTTCCCTTAACCCCTAAAGGACCAACATGCAGTTTTTGGCAACATAGAAATTTTGGGCAGGTATGTGTGACAGGAGATTTGCATATTTAAGGCTGAAATTTTAATAGAAGGTGGGAACGCGGAACATCTTTCATATGTTCTAAATTTCATGACATTTGGAAATACGAGTCAAAAGTTATTGTATGATATGTAGTTTGTTTCTAAACTTGGGCAATCCGAGCAGAATAAAAAAAATCATTTTTTTTAGAAATAAAAATTTGAAATTGTTGTATTAGATTTATATATACATGTAAAGCTTTGAATCATTCTATTTCAATCAATGAATCAAAAGTTATGAGGAGTTTTAGTTTGAGGGCAGTTATGGATTTTCTCCTCTAAAATAAACTTTGAAGTTTTTTATTTCACTCAATTTTCAATATTTTTTGAAAAAAATAAAATCAGAGGACATAGATTGTTTATTACAACATTACAACCATTGGAATTGACATTTTTCAATTCCATGATTAGATTCTTAATACTTTAGTATTTAGAATCATTCTCTACTTTTTTTTACTTACTATTTTTTTCCTATATGTTGTACAATTCCAAACGACTTGAAAATTTTCAAGCATGTATTCAACTTGCCTAGGAAAAAGATTACAAAAAAGCACCACCATTTTGGACATTTTTTCATTAAAAAGTGAGCTTGTGAAGTGCAGCTGCTTTGTTTTTGCACGGCCAAAAAAATGGTTTCAATGGATTTGAATGCTAATATCCTGCAATCCGTGTAGTGGAAATTTTTGAAAGTCTTACCATGTGTTCTCAAGTCAGCATACTACAAGATTCTATGGTTAGATGTGTCAAAAAAAGTTTTTTTTCAAAAATATGGTACTTGTGCTAGAAATGGCAATTTTGGAGCATTTTGGGTGAAAACATAGTCACAGAACTTTAGGGATTAAAGTCTAATTATTGTAGTAAAATTTTCATGTCAATCCAAGTTGTTTTGAATGTTTGAGCGCAGCTTGAAGTTCAAAATCTCAACATTTTTGGATTATAGTGAACTTCGTTGGCTTGTTTCTTTGTCATACAACGTCCATTTTCAATAAGTTTTTTTAGAAAAGTTGCACATAGTAGTCTTGTTTGTGTGGCTAAAATTTCATATCAATCCAAGAAGTTATGAGTGACAAAGAATCATTTTAATAGAAGTAGGTTCAACCTTAGGTGTTTTTTTTGCAACTTTTCTTGCTATTCCCTCTGTCCCACTAAAAACCTCCAAATCAGGCACAATTCTTATCCTACTAAAAAGCTCTGTTTTATAATTTTGACAAGTGAGTAAGTGTTGACCGACCTTGTGGAGGCATGTCAAGAGATCAGGGAGCACTTATCTCCTAGAAAGTTTGGCCTTGCCCATATGAGGCACCTTGTACTTGTTGTGCTTCCTCAGACAATAGTATTGACAATGGATTTGGTGACCACTTTGGCACTATGCAGATTTGTTCATGAAATGGGCTAGGTTTCTTTCTTACGGGTATTTAGGTTGGGACAAATGTTTTTAGAATTCTACTGTTGCCACCAACCTTTAAATCATCAAGAATTAATAACGAAGCTGGCAACATCACAAACTATGTACAAATATGATACTTTTTGCATGAATTTTGGATGCCTAAACAACGGCGCCTAAGTTGGAGATTTTACATAGATCTAAGGATGGCTTACTTGTTTTTGAATGCATGTATCACTGGCACAAAGACTAAAAATATAGCTAATCCCTTGTAGGAAAGCTTTTTGGAGTTTTTTAATGGGACAGAGGGAGTATTTTTTTACATTTCAAAGTCATTTTGTACACACAACATTTGAGTCAATTGAATGATATTTTCTTTCACCAATGTGTTTGTATACTAGTTTTAAATTATTTTATAGTTTAAAGTTTTTCATTTGAGAAGGTTTAGAAATTGAATTTCACCTCCAAATGTGTTGGTAGAAAAATTTTGGCATCCATTTTCAACACTAAAACATTCTAATCTTACAATCTATGTGGCAAAATGACTCCAAATTTGATTCATGTCATCTACAACACGTATACTACAAGATTGTGCAATTGAGATCTCTATACCTTAGTGACATTTAGATCTATAACACTTCAAAAGCAATGATGTTTTTGAACCCCAAAAGGCCTTGGGCTTTGAGGGGTTAATCCTTGAAGGACAACCTTGTAATTTTGTTTTGAACACTTTGACCAAATTTGAAGGCTTGCACATTTTCAAATCCCATTACTACTTTGCTCATTACTTTGGTGGAGGTTGGAGAGAGTTGAAGAGTATTTGGCTATGTGAAATGAAGTAGGATAAGAATGATTTATAGGTGCTAGAACCTCAGATGGCATCAACCAAATTTGGTTGATTTTGTATTCAAGGATTAAAAACCTCTCATTTCAAACTGTGTTTCAACTTTTGAATTTCTATTATCGCAAATGTCATATTACTTGGTAGGAGAATTTCTAGTGAATTTCGGACTTGATGACACTAAAACATATTATATATTCATTATAATATCTACATGTATTTGCCTATGTTGTGTGACTTTTGTCTACAATTTAATAGGTTGTATCCATGATTTAATAAGCTATTCTTTTTTAAAATGTTTCAATATAATGTTAGATACTTTATTCTAAAATTAGGTCAAACATTGCAATTTAGTTGTTTTGTATGATAATTATTGTTTGTCATAGAGGAATAAAATTATCTTAGAATATACTTTAGTATTGCTCTTGTTTAGATTTTATATAACTCATATGTATTTAAATGCAATTTTGTAGTTATGAGTTATTTTGTAAAGGATATTAAATTGATCTTAGCATAGAAAAGAATTGCATAATTATTTTAGGCACAAATGGAAGTTTTCAACATTAAAATGCAAAATAAAATGGATAATTTTTAAGTAGCCTCATTACAAATTGAAATTGATGATGCCTAATTTTTTTCATGAAGAAATGAGTATAAAGTACACCATATAAATTTTAGAGTTATAAATTTATTATTAGATAAAATCTTTGACAAATTTTTGCTAATCAATGTAAGATAGAATTTTAGCCAATCCTATAAAAGAGTGTTATGTTAAAAAATATAAATTGCATTTTAAGTGAATTTTAGAAGTAAAATGCTTTGAAATTGATTTGAGAAATATTTATAAATATTCATTCAAATCACAATTAACATGCATATCAACATTTTATAATCTTTATTAGAGAGAACTTCAAAAAAGTTGTAAAGCACATATTTATAGCACATTTTAGTTCTCATTAGAGCCAAGTGTTGAAATTTTCACAAGCAAATTAAAGATGAAGATGAAACTGGCAAAGACAAGCTTATACAACTATTTGAGACAAAATTAAAAACACTTACAGCAAGTTGAACCATATTTTTATTTGTATCAATTATAGGGTAATTCTAGAACACTCTTCTTTATACTCCCCAAGATTTTCATTTTGGAAAATTTTAGTTATAATTTATTAAAATCTTTTAAAATTTATTAAGTTTAACCCAACTCAATCTCAAGGTTCTTATTCTATAGTTACAACTAGTTGTTTTTTGTCTCAAATTTTTGGTGTTGCTATAAAAACTAGTAAAAATATAATCCATCTTTCCATGCACACCAAAAAAAATAAAGATTTTCAAAAAAATTAGATCAGAGAGGGACACCTCCTAAAGACAATAAACATAAAGCAATGTTTTTTAGATTTTTTTATTGCTACTCCAGAAGAATGTGAAAGATTACCTTTTGATTTACCAAAAATTAACATTTGATTTACCAAAAGCAAAAGAAGTGTTAGTTGCCGTTTATTAGAAGCAAAAGAAGAATTAGTTGCAATTACCTTTTGATTTACAAGAAGTAGAAGAAGTGTTAGTTGCATTAGCTAGTTGCAATTTACCTAAGAATTTACCACAATTCAAAATACAAAATTGTTAAGAATTTAGTTATGAAATTGAAAAATTCCAATTCCAATGGTTGAAATGTTGTAATAAACAGTCTACATACTAAGATTTTATTTTTTCCAAAAAGTATTGAAAATTGAGTAAGATAAAGGACTTCAAAGTTTATTTTAGAGTAGAAAATCCATAACTGTCCACAAAATAAAACTCCTCATAACTTTTGACTCATTGATCAAAATAGAATGATTCAAAGCTTTACATGTATATATAAATCTAATACACCAATTTCAAATTTTTATTTCTAAAAAAAGTGATTTTAAAAATCTGCCCGGACTGCCCGAGTTGAGAAACAAACTACATATCATGCAATAACTTTTGACTCGTATTTCCAAATGTCATGAAATTTAGTGCATATGAAAGATATTCCTTGTCCCCACCTTCTATTAAAATTTCAGCCCAAAATATGCAAATCTCTAGTGATACGTACCTGCCCAAATTTTCTATATTGCTAAAAATAGCAAATTGGTCCTTTAAGGGTTAATACCTCGATACCAAGTTCTGAAAAACATTCGTATAGTGAGATCCAACAAATCTTTTTGTATACATCCCCAAGCCCGTTTCAATTCTTTTACCATAGAGCAACAAGAGACATTGCCTCTTTTTTTTTTTTTTTGAACAAATGGGAGACCCACTACATTAGAAAGAAGCCAAGGAACAATAGCCAAGCCAAGATAGTTGGACAAGAGAGCCAAACAAAAAAAGAAACCAAAGAAAATCCACTAAATGAAGGAGCACTCTGGAGGGCACACCTTATTAGAACACCTCCTTATCACCTCTTCTACTAACCAGGACAGGTGATTGAAGCCAAACACTCTCAAACCTAGTGTGGAACCTATCAGATAGGTGAGGGTGTTGACGCGTTCCGCACTGAGCCTTGATTTACGCCGCACAACCTGCATCTAAGAAAGCTTTCCACAATGCTTGTTGCCCATTGCCTAGTGGCCATGAAGCATGAGCGAATACCTTACTATTATGTGAAATCCATATGATCCAAAGAGCTTGGCCTCAAAGCAGAGCCCAAATGATCCTAAGATTGGTGAATCTTCTTGGAAGCCTAGTGCCGAAGATGCATTGAGTTGCACTGAACCGGGTGTGAGGACCTAACAATGGTGGTTCACCTTGAATGTGATGGAGAATCAACTGTGCATAATCCCAAATCTCCTAGGCTCTGGAACATTGGTAAAATCTATGTATTGGTGTTTCCTCTACATTATCAGTGCAACAGTTACATCTGACATCGATAGTTGGGATTTTTGCGAGTCCTCCATGAATGAACGGCCACCGTGTTGTGCCAGACAAACCACATGAAAGTCACTTCCTTTTGAGATCTAGGTTTGTGCCAAAGATCCTGCCAATCAAGTAGAAAGTTAAGAGGAAGATGGCCCAACCATTTGGAGGGAATAGAACGCTTGAGTTGACAATTCTTGGTAAGGAATTGACAACCCATGGACGTCGTGTAGGCTGACAGCTGATGACCATTATCCCACTACCAACGGCCAGGATCAAATTCCAATGTTTGTATGTCGCGTGAGTAAAAGAGAGAGGAAGCCCCACCACCCTTCTTACAAAATTCAAGGACTTGCACTCTTCGAATGAATCCTTCATAAACTCCTCTCTTAGGGGGGGAGGTTAAGTAATGAGAGTTGCTTGGAGGTTGGGCTGACTATTGCTAGAGGGTGAATGCAAGAAACACTTGTATTATTTGTTGCGTTTTGTCACACCCTAATTTTTGTTTTGTTTTTGGCCATAACTTTTGTGTTTTAGCTCTAAGTGACTCAAAATTTATAGAAAAGCTACTCATTACCATTATACACCTTGCATAATTTTTTTGTAATTTTCAAAAATAGTTTATTATTTTTAAACAGCCCCAATAATTTCTCACAATGGGTGATCTAGGGATTTTTCGCACTTTTTAAAACACAAAAAAATGAATTTTGAGCTGAAATTTGGAGAGAATGGTCTTCTAGTAGACTTATAGCTAATGTCCAAAGGATTTTTAAAAACACTTATTTTTATGTGGTATACAAGTCCACAAAGAGAGCTCCTTTCTGCATTTGTTTTCAAAGGTATGAAACATTATTTTGGTGCGTTTTTGGATCAAAATCCATCACCAAAAAGTTTTCTCAAATGGAAAATTTAAAATTTTTAAAAAATCCTATTTTTTACAATTTAAAATGTCAAAAATAATATATTCTTTACTAGAATTTTGGACATAGAATTCACCCTAAAAACGGTGAAGAAAATACCACTTTTGACATTTTAAATTGTAAAAAATAGGATTTTTTTTAAAATTTTAAATTGTCCATGTGAGAAAACTTTTTGGTGATGGGTTTTGACCCAAAAACGCACCAAAATAATGTTTCATACCTTTGAAAAAAAATGCAAAAAGGAGCTCTCTTTGTGGACTTGTACACCACATAAAAATAAGTGTTTTTAAAAATCCTTTGGATAATAGCTATAAGTCTACTAGAAGACCATTCTCTCCAAATTTCAGTTCAAAATTCATTTTTTTGTGTTTTAAAAAGTGCAAAAAATCCCTAGATCACCCATTGTGAGAAATTATCGGGACTGTTTAAAAATAGTAAATTATTTTTGAAAATTACAAAAATTAGGCAAGGTGTATAATGGTTATGAGTAGCTTCCCTATAAATTTTGAGTCATTTGGAGCTAAAACACAAAAGTTATGGCCAAAAATAAAATAAAAAACTAAGGTGTGACAAAATGCTTTAAGTGTTTTTTGCATTCACCCTAGAGCTGCATTCGATAGTGGAAAGAGTACTTGTAATTGAGATGGACGGATTTGGAAGTCTGGTATGTTTACCTTCCATGTAATTCTGGGGAGGACATCATCTACCTTAGTGTAGAGGCCCACCCATTGCCCCATTTGAACATAGTTGGTTTGACTAGTCAGTAAGAGTAACCATTCGTGGGGTAAGTGTGAAATGAAAAACCGCCATTGCTGGAACTCAAAGTCTATTAGAGATAAAGTAGCCGAGATCTCTGCCCATAGTCGAAAGTCTTGTCTGTCTTTATCCCATAGGTCCACAATTGTTCTAAGGCCTTTTTGAGCAAGCTCCTTCGCCCTTGTGATTGTAAACTGGAAGTTGGAACCTATGAAGCTTTTGGCCCACCACAAGCTAGTAGTCAATATTTTGTCTACATTGGTTAGCGGAACAAGGTCAATAAACTTGGCTAAACGTTTCCAAGCTGTCGTAATCCAATTCCATACTTGGGATCCCCGGGTGACTGAAGGATTCTATACCATTAGCCAAGCCTGTGAGGGAAACCAATAGCCTTCCTTTGGATGTGGCTTCATTTTATTTATTCTATACCTTAGTAAGATTTTAAGGTTTGATATGCCTGGCTCGATGGCAAAGAGGATCCATTTGACAAGAAGAGCTATTAGTGAGACCTCAGGATCTAACAACTTCAATCCACCAATATCCTTGGGCAAACAACAATCATCCCAGTTAACCCTAATGCGTGTCATATGTTTGGTCCTATTCCACAAGTAGTTTTGAAGGCTTCCTTGTATGGCTTGAAGAACTTGTAATGAGCCGCTTCAAATAGCAATAAAATAATATAGAGTAGAGAGAAGAACCGCATTGACCACCGTGAATCTACCAGCTAAGGAGAGGCACTGGATGCCCCAGTAAGCTAGTTTTTTTACTATCTTTTCTTGTAAAAAATCATCAATATCTGAGGTATCAAGAGAGATCCTGAAAGGGGCACCAAGTAAATTGGTTAAGGACCCTAGGGAGGCCCATGTTAGGTGAAATTGATCCGTCCATTGCGGTCTCATATTCTTTGAGAACCAATATCCAATGCTCTTGGTCCAATTGATGATGAGACCAGTCGCTGACCCAAATCACTGGAGAAGAGTGACGGTATTCCTAAGATCAGTTTCTTGTCCCTTAATAGACATGCCAGTGTCATCTGCATATTGGGACATTAATTGTTGTAAGTCACTATGAGGTAGATGAATGCCTTGGATCCTACCCATACTCTGCTCTGCCAAAGCGACCATATTAAGGGCCTCTCCAACTAATAGGAAAAGATATGGTGCCAAGGGACACCCTTGTCTCACACCGCGGGAAATAGGAAAAGGTGTGGCGGCTTTGCCATTAAGCAAAATTGATGCTGAAGCATCATAGAGAAGCATCCTAACTAGATGTGAGAATGAGCTAAGAATACCGATTTGATTCATTACACGAAAGAGGAACTCCCAAGAGACGACGTTTTAGGCTTTAGAAAAGTCAAGTTTGAGGAATATTAAATCTTGGTCAAATTCTTTTGCCCACTATACCATCTCATATTGTAAGAGAATATTTGCTAAAATATGTCTGGAAGGAAGAAACGCAAATTGCTCCTGAATAATTACGTCCTTAAGAAGGCCCTGTAGCTTGATTTGCAAGGCTTTAGCAACTATTTTATAAGTTACGTTTAATAACGTAGTTGGTTGTCAGTTCGATAAGTCTGCCTGGTCACCTGCTTTGAAAAGGAGGACAATGGTACCTCAAGTCATATCAGAGGGAAAGGGGCCGTTGGAGATGGATTGTCGTACCATATTAGTAAATTCATCCCTGAGCATATCCCAAAATCTACAGAAGAATTCGACTGTGATTCCGTCTGGTTCGGGGCTTCGGCCTTTTACCATCTGGAGCAGAGCCAAGTGTAGTTCTTCATTGGTTAACGGGGACTCCAACTGTTGGGACATGGAGTCCGAAAACTTGTTACTAACACAAGCTAATATCTTCTCTCGGTCATCCAGTTCTAATGGTGTTGATGCTGTTTGTGAATAAAGTCTAGAATAAAAATCAATATATATATGGCATCTTGTACACCTCGTTCGTGTTGGATTGAGCCTTATGAATCTTTTAGTTTGGAAATTGATGCTGTGATTGGCGACTCTTTTACCGCCTTGAAAAACTCTGATGACAGTCAATCACCTGCAATCTTCTGTTTGGCTCGGGCCCGGATCTTTTGCCCTTCAATCTTCCTGGCTTCAAAGTTAGAGAGATTGGATCTAAGGGTGATTGCATGAATGACTGGCTGTTTTGTTCCACTTTGGCTGTTTTCGGCTAATACTCCCAATACTATGAACTTTTTGCATATGAATTTTTTTAAATTAAATAAAATAAGGATAATTAGTATAACACTAGAAATAGCATATCACCAAAATTTCAAACCTAAAAAAATCTACTTAAAAAGTTATTCACAAAAAAGTGTGAGCTAAAATTTTGAAGAAAATACATAGTTTGACATTTTAATTTGTACAAAATAGGAAAAAAAATTTTCAAAGAAAATAAATATTTTTCATTTGGAAAGACTTTATGTTGAAGAGATTCCACCAAAAAAATTATCTTGAAACGTTCTTCAACATTCAAAATTGCGCACGGAAGGGACCCTTCTTTGCATGGACGTAGAGGATATAAAATATAATATTTTTTAATATCCCTTAGTAGGAATATGACTTACTACTATGGGAATAGACCATAGAAATTTCAACTGCAAATCATTAAATTTGGAGACTCCATGTAGTACTAAAAACCCTTAAAATTCAAAACGTGACATATTAGTTTAAATGACTTTTAAATATAAAATGATTTTTGAAAATTTCTGAAAAATATGAGATATGATTAAACTCAAGAGAAGCATCTCCAATAAAAATTTCAAGTTCATGCAAGTCATGCTGCAAAAATTATAGCAAAAGGAAGCTTCAGCACTCCCTTTGTGACAATGTTTTAGTACCAGTCTTTCATGCAATCACCCCTAATGGCATTAACCTTAGCTTGGAAGTCTGTCAATAGAGGTGAAGATTGAAGTGAGGTTGTTTTTTGCTCTAACTCCATGCATAGCTTGCTTTCAATTTTCCGGTGTTGACTAGCACGTTCAATGCAATATCCCCTATAAAATCGTGTGACTTTTTTTAGTTTTGAGAAGAAAGAGGCATGCGGTGGTGCATTAGACCAGACTTCTCGCATAAGAGACAACATCTTTGAGGTATAGTGAAGACATCACCCATAAACTTGGGCAATCTAGGGACTTAGCCAGTTCAATGATCAAACACACAGGGCAGTGGTTTGATCGCGTGTGGTCACCTCGTATCCTATACTCGATCATATCCCAAGGGCATGTAATGGAGTTTGGGAATATCACTATAAGAAACCCTTGTTTAACGTGACGAGCCCTAATTTTTTATGACGGATTTTAGGTGATGTCAATGTTGACAATCCAAAATTTTTATGTCAACAAAAATGTCCAACGTAACATCAATGTTAACATAAAAACATTGGATTGTCAATATTGATGTTACGTTGTACATTTTTGTTGACATAAAAATTTTCCGTTGTCAACATTGACATCACCTAAAATCCGTCATAAAAAATTAGGGCTTGTAGGCGCTAGATTATCCACCCTTGATAATCGAGCGAACACCGACCAGGTTCTATGCCTTTATCCACATTTTTAATATATGGGGGTGATGTGAGCGCGGTCCACTGTGCCTTCCAAGCAATGGATCTTTTTTGCTAACGTTTTCTAAGTGTCATAGATGGCAGCGAATAATTAGAATGCATGTAGTGACTCACAAGGTAACTGCAATGCTCGGGGGTAATGGTAAAATTCTAACTCCCTAACTATCTATCCTATGTCGAGGGTAGACTGGGTAGTTGGCGTCATTTCTAATGTCCCTACTATGTAAAAAGGGGAATCCCTATGTTCCTTCCATGAACCTCTAAGACTATCTTGGGTTTTTGAACTCCACCTAGAAGTTCTACTTTTAAAAGCTATCCCTAAAGTTTCAACTCTTACTCTAACTTTCAACTTCTAAGTGTACTCTAGGTTTTTAGCTTCCCAAACTAATTAGAGAATTTAACTTCAAAATTTAATGCTACCGTTTGACTTTGTTTTGACTTTTGATTCCGAGTTTTTACTCCTAAACTAACTCTAAAATTTACCTTCTAAAGTTAACTCTATGTTTTGACTTTAACTTCAAGTTTTCACTTCCCTATTTTATTCTAAATTTACCTTCTACGTATAACTCTAGGTTTTTGACTTTTAACTCTAAATTTTTACTTCTAAAATTAATCCCAAATTTTAACCTCTAGGTTTGACTCTACGTTTTCATTTTTGACTCTAGATTTTTCTACTTCCAACTAACTCTAAGATTTTCCCTCTAAATCTAACTATAACTTTTTACTTTTCACTTTAGCTTTTTACTCTAACTTTTTACTTCCCAATTGACTCTAAAGTTTAACCTTTAATTTTAATCTTAACTTTTGACTTTAGGCTTTTGACTTTCTACTTCCCAATTTAATCCTATCGTTTTAATCCTAGATTAACTCTAATTTTGAATTTCTAACTTCAAGATCTAACTCCGATTTCTACTTGTAATTTCTACCTTCTAATTTTAGTCTACAGTTTTTACGTTTAATTTCTACTTCTTACTCAAAATTTTTACTCCTAATTAACTCTAACTTCCTTTTCTAAACTACCCTAAGGTTTCATTGGGAATTTTAACCCCCTAAGTTAAACTTCCAAATTAATTCTACTTTTTAGCTTCCCAAAGTTAACTCTAGATTTTGACCTTAGAATTTTAACTTTAAGAAATAAAAATGTAAATTGATTCGAATTCTACCCGCTAATTAATCCCTAATTCTAATCCTAATTTCTCTTGCTAATTTAAACCCCTAAGTTCCGTCCATGATTCTTTTTGGATGAATTTTACTCAAAATTCCTCCGTCCTACCCCCTACCGCTTAACTTAGCCTAACGCGGTCAGTTTACGGTCGAATCTTAATTATAAGATGTTTTCGGAAACCTCTATTCCTAATCTATAACTTTTTGAATCTAAACTTCTAATTTGCACTAATCTTGGATGCTAAACACGCTCTAAGGGCTGATTAGGAAAATAAATGCTAATTAGGGAAAAAACATCAAAGATTAAATCAAAAACTCACCTCTTCACTACCGGTGTCGGAAATAATTTCGTCCATGTCCACGTGTACATCCTCACGCTCCATGGTAGTCTTTGGCTTTGTTTTGAATTTTTTCCAAGCTCACCGCTTATTTAGAAAATGTTACAATTTTTGATGATCTAAACTCTCTCTTTCCCTTCCTCCTTTCTTTTCTTTCTTCCTCTTTCTTCTATACTAACACTATTCCACCTAAGCTTTTATGAGTCTTACACTATGGTTTCAAACTCCGAGAAGGGTTTAAATGCTCCTCCTACCCTCTTACACAACTTTGCTTTGTGTCATCCTAATCCTCCTCTCAACGGTCACCACAAATTTCCAAGATTTCTTCCTAAAGCCTACCTAGCCTAAACCTAGGTCACTATTTATCATCTCTCACCTTTCCTTGCCTACTTCTTCTTCTCCTTCCCTAATCTCCTTCCATTGTGTGTAGGTGTGAGTGGTGAGAGAAAACGATTTCGTGTGCAGGTATGGTGGTGCTCCGCTCTCTTCTTCCTCTTCCCTTTCGTATTTTTATTGGCCCTAATTCTACTTCACCCCTACTTAGCACTTAATTAGTCCAACATTCTTTTAGTTTGCTTTATCTTTGTTTGTGTTCTGGTTTGAGAGAATCAAAATTTGAAACAAAACAAAAGGAATCAAAATTTGGGAGGAGCCCAGTTGCCCTACCGAAAGCATGCTGTCCCAACCGGAGCCTACTGTCCCAACCGAGAGCCTGCTTGACCCTTCCCGGCTGGCTGGCTGGGGGGGGGTCGGAATTTTAATTATTTAAAAAAAAAAAAAAAAAAACTTCTGATTTCTGATGGGATGCTGGTTTCGGATGCTGGACTGGATGCTGGTTTTGGATGCTGGCTTCAGATCTGGATTTTTGCTAAGGCGGAAAAAAAACTGGATTTTTGGCTAAGGCTATTTTAAGACTGGATTTTTGCTAAGGCTATTTTAATACTGAATTGTTGGCTAAGGCTATTTTAGGACTGGATTTTTGCTAAGGCTATTTTAATACTGAATTGTTGGCTAAGGCTAGGGGGAAATAAAACCTCGGGGGTACTAAACTCACTAAGACCTTGGGAAACAACTAAACTAAATAAAACTTTGGAAGACACTACATTCGATAAGTGCAAAGGAACCTACATATCTTGGAAGCTAAACTCTGGAGGTTTCCACAAAGGTCTTGGAAACTAGACTTTGGAATCTAAGGCTATGGAGGTTCAAAGCTTCGCCGTAAAATTGGGTTTAACACCAACTTTAGGACTTGTGACATTCCACGGGTTCAAAGCTCCGCCGTCTAAGAGTATTTTAACACACACTGTAGGACTTGACGTTGTCACTAGTTCAAAGCTTCGCCGTCGCTTTGAGGGGTCCACGCAACAAGGGGGATATTAGAAGAAGATAGAAAAGACAAACTTAGAAACGCATGTGACAAAGCCAAAGCTTCGCCGTCTCGAGGGGGGGTCCATGCAACAAGGGGGATATTAGAAGAAGATAGAAAAGACAAACTTAGAAACATATGTGACAAAGCCAAAGCTTTGCCGTCTCAAGGGGGGGTCCACGCAACAAGGGGGATATTAGAAGAAGATAGAAAAGACAAACTTAGAAACAGATGTGACAAAGCCAAAGCTTCACCGTCCCGAGGGGGGGTCCATGCAACAAGGGAAAGATTAGAAGAGGGTGAGGACACATAAGTGAGGAAAAACACACGTTTTAGTACATGTAAAGACACACAACTTCACAAGCTAAAGGCCCCCCAAAGCGACATCGCCAAGGTATGGTGGAGGGTGACTTTAGGATTAGGACAAGACACCAAAAGACTCCTAAACTCACAAGTTAGCTCACAAAGGTACAACAAGAGAGAAACAAGGACTCTTAACTCGTAACAAGGGTATAACAAACACACGAGAAGTACACAAGGCAAGATAGAAGGACCCCCAAGGACCTTCAAAGCTAGAAATCTAGCAACAATGGAGCAAAAAGCGCTCCAAAAACACCGTAGAGGTTTTTGGCTTCAAACGCCAAAATATCCAAAGCAAATTGGACCCATGGACCCAAACAAAAGTGAGGGGTGTGTTTTAGAGAGAGAAATGGGGCCCTTATATAGGTTTCCCAAGGGCTCACCCTTCTCTCTAAAGCTCTAAGGTAACCTTATCAACGGGGATTTTCATCCTCATCCTCAAAGATTTTCATCCTACATCCTAAATTTCTACTTCTACCATCTATGTTGGACCAACATCCTAACTTTTGGAGATTAGCTCCAATCGCCAAACGGATTGCGCCGTTGGATCCAGATCGCTGCGTTTAGTCCTAGACGTCCCTATCCCCCATACCGAGGCCAAAAACCCATCGTAGGCTAATTTAGTTTAAAAACCAAATCGTGGTAAAATCTTAGATCTTGGGGGTCTCCTATTTTGAGAAATGTGAATAGCCTAGGGTCTCCGGTAGGTGCGAGAGAGTCGGGAAGGACTTTTGGTTGACTTTGTTTCGCCATCGTATGGGCCCGGGATGCCGGTCAACGTGGCGGGGACCCCGCCACGTGGTTAATTCCCGAGGAATCTCGCCGGTTCGGGTACTTGCCGCTATCGGAATGTCGTGAAACTTCACGGAGCGCATTATTAACATAAAACAAGCTAGTCTAATTTTTAGTGAGATTTTATTGTAACCTGGGTAATTTCCATGAAATTCCCGTTGGAGGTTAGGAGGGTTGACCACCCGGAAAAAGGTTCTTCTGCAAGTCGGAAGATGCCGGGATTTTTCACGTGACCTCTCAGGGAGTCGCATGAAAGACGTGCGGGTGTGTTTCCGTACCTGGCACGATTGGTCAATGGAGATTTAAAACTGGCCATCTCCTCGAATTAGCGACGATGTGGGAATCTTCTGCAGGTGGAGGAATCTTGGCGAACCGATTTCGCCGTTGGACTTCTGGCATAGGATTCACCCTAAAATACCATCCTTGGGCTGTAGATTCCTCCACGGGCCCGGTCTTGCGTGAGTGGCTCCTGCATGCTAACAATCGGGATTTTGGGAATTCGTCGATCTAATGGGGAATTCTAAATCTAACTCTAGGACCCGACCTAGTGGCCTCACTGTGGGTCCCTCGGACCGACCTAGCCCTGAATCGCCACATTCATGGTGGGATTTAGCCCTTTTGGGGCTGTGTGACTCGAATCCTCCAAATCTAAGCTTTTCGTTATTTCTATACTATTTTTAGGCAAGGTTTGGGGGATTCTAAGTAAAAAACACAAATCTAGATCAAATACTATAATGGGTATGACACAACCCTATTTTGGTTCTACACTCTTTTTATGGGTTTTTGTATACTTTTATCAACTTTAAATTGCAAATTTCCAAAAAAATAATTCTACAAGTCCCAAGTGACAAATTGGGAGCTCACAGAGCCAGAATCACAATCCGATACCCAAATAGTAGAAGATATGTTTGCCTACAATGATACTACTCCTTTACAATAGAAAGTCTTTAAAGAATCTTTAAATACACGTTTACAAGATATGAATTTGGGAATAGAAAAAGACCCAAAAATTATAAAGGTCTATTCTAAAATGACTAAAGTTGAATTTAAATACTGGCATAATTTCTTTAAAAGACATAAAAGTTCTTTTGCTTGGAACTACACAGATTTAAAAGGTGTTCCACCAGAAATTTGTGAACATAAAATAATATTAGAACCTGATTCTAAACCTGTAAGACAAAGACAATATAGGATGAATCCTAAATATTCTCTAATGGTCAAAGAAGAAATTGATAAGCTTTTAGCTTATGGATTTATCTTTGAAGTTCCATATAGTGAATGGGTCTCTCCTATTGTCATAGTTCCTAAAAAGAATGGAAAACTTAGAATATGTCAAGATTATCGAAAATTAAATAGTGTAACTAAAAAGGATTATTTTCCTTTACCTTTCACAGATACACTATTAGATGGAGTTGCGGGTCATGAATGTTATTCCTTTATGGATGGATTTTCTGGATATAACCAAATTCAAATTGCCCAAATCTATTGGCTATTAACAGCCTTTACTACAGATTGGGGCATTTTTGCCCATACTAAAATGCCATTTGGTTTGTGTAATGCCCCAGCCACCTTTCAAAGGTTAATGACTATAGCATTTCAATTATACCTAAGAAAGTTTATGGAAATATTTTTAGACGATTTCTGTGTCTATAGCACAAAAGATAAACATGCAGAATGTCTAGAAAAATGTTTTGTCCAATGTGAGAAATACGGAATATCTATTAATGCACCTAAGTTCCAATTTGCTGTACCTTTTGGCAAATTGGTGGGTCACATTGTCTCTAGTCAAAGCATTGCTACAGACCCAGATAAAGTTGCTATTATAGTCCAATTATCTCAACCTAATACCATTACAGAAGTTAGAGCCTTTTTAGGTCATGTTGGGTATTATAGGCGATACATATACAAGTATGCCAATATAGCAATACCTTTGACCGAATTAACCAAAAAGACTAAAACTCCTCCTATTTGGACAGAAGCCTGTACCAAGGCATTTGAAACTTTAAAACATAAATTAACAACTGCACCAGTCTTAATTCCCCCTGATTGGAATAAAGATTTTGAGGTGTATGTTGATGCATCTAATGTAGCAATAGGAAGTGTGTTAAGTCAAAAAGATGAAAAAGGGCATGAGAGACCTATTTATTTTGCAAGTCGTCAATTAGCGGCTGCAGAAAAGAATTACACCGTGACTGAAAGAGAAGCTTTAGGAATGATCTTTTCAGTCCAAAAATATAGACACTATCTATTGGGTTATAAATTTGTTTTTCATGTAGATCATGATGCCTTGAAATACATGATAAATAAACCTCAATTGAGTGGTCGAATTGCTAGATGGGTTCTATTACTACAAGAGTTCAATTTCACTATTCAGGTTAGACCAGAAAAAAGTCATGCTAATGCTGACCACCTTTCCCGAATTAACCAAGAAATAGGTAGTAAACCTATTAATGATGAATTCCCAGATGCCGCTTTATTCCAAGTAGAAATTATTCCTATAGAATATGCTGATATTATCCACTATTTGTCAAAAGGTCAATTTCCTTTAGATTATACCGAAAAACAAAAGCAAAAATTAGCCTATAAATCTAGGCCATATACTTTAATTGCTGGAATGCTTTATAAAAAGGGTAAAGATGAAATTTTAAGGAGATGTATTAATCCTAGTGAAGTACCCCTTATTCTACAAGGATGCCACACCGATGGTTGTAGAGGGCACTTCGCAGGATTAGTAACTGCCCAAAAAGCATTACAATCCGGCTATTGGTGGCCTACAATGTTTTCAGATGCAACTACTTTTGCACGAAAATGTGACCCCTGTCAAAGAGTAGGAAAACCTACTCCTACTACAGCTATGCCCTTAATCCCAATTCTAGCACAAATTCCATTTGAAAAATGGGGCATAGATTTTGTAGGACCAATTAATCTGCCAAGTCAAGAAGGTAGAAAAAGATACATTCTTGTGGCCACGGAATATGTCACCAAATGGGCTGAAGCCCTTGCCACAAGAAATAATGATGCTAATACAATAGCAAAAATTTTATATGCAAATATCATCACACGGTTTGGTTGTCCTAAAGAATTGGTGAGTGACAGAGGTACCCATTTTATTAATGATACCATTGTCAAATTAACTGAAAAATATTTAATAAAGCATAGAAAGACTAGTCCTTACCACCCAAGGGCAAATGGTCAAACAGAGAAGACCAGCGGAATTTTGTGTAAAATTATTACCAAAACCGTTCAAGGGTCCAATATTGATTGGGATGCTAGAGTCTTAGATGCTCTATGGGCCTATAGAACCGCCTTTAAAGTCACAACTAAACATACACCTTTTCAATTAGTCTATGGTCAAGAAGCAATTTTGCCAATTGAACTTGAAGTACAATCCTTGCGAATTGCAATAGACCATAGATTAGGAAATGTGGAGTCACTACAAGAACGCATGGTTATGTTAGAAAAACTAGATGAAACTAGGCGACAAGCCTATTTAAATATGTTAGCCATTCAAAATCGAAGAAAAAGTTATTATGATAGCAAACTTATTCCAAAGAATTTACAACCAAATGACTTGGTCCTTCTATTTGATAGTCGATTTCACAAGTTTCCGGGAAAATTTAAAATGAGGTGGTTTGGTCCCTACAAAGTCTTAAAATCATACCCCAATGGTTCAGTCGAATTGCAAGATTTTGAGGGAATTATCCATTCGACTAGATATAATGGCTATCGACTTAAACCTTATATAACTTGAGGACAAGTTATAAGTTTAAGTTGGGGGCAGGGTAAATAGACTATTATAAATAAATTTATATGAAAAAAAATTAAAATTAAAATTAAAATTATTATATCCACAATACTTATGAAACCAATAAAACGAAAAAATAATAATAATAACAAACTTTTGACAAGTATTATGGGAATCCTATTAATGCTAGAAAGTGTACATCAAAAAGACTTAAGGTCCATTAATACAAAAAGGTGGAAATAATGTGACTAATATATAAGTCCAGTAATCATATACTAGCCGACTCTTTTTGAAAAGCGTGGGAATAAGGGCAAATTGTCAGATCGAGTTGGCAAGTCATAATGACAACTCGAAAACCCATGAAACCCATCCTATGGCCGTGGCGGCTAGACACCCAGGTCTATTTGCCTTGTCCATTTCTCATTGCAAATCGACAGGTTTTCAGAAGTTGTTAGACCGAAATCAGTTGCGATTAAATTGTCAAGTAGAGATTTTCTTGGTGCGATTGTTGCGAACAAATTGTCTGTATTCTTGGAGCGATTTGAGTGAGCGATTATCTTTCGTGAGGGAGAATTTGACTGCCGCCATTGAGCAATTCGACTGAGGTAGGCGCCGAGTCGATTACTTGCAATTTCAATTCGACTTTCTTGAAGTTGTTGCAGAATAGGAAATGCTGGAACGAGTAGACAGAAGAATGTGCGTATTGTGTCAAAATTTGTAGAAAACTGAGTAAGATGGGTCTAATTGTTTGCTGAAGTAGTTTGAGGATGCAATTGGAAAGCGCGCCAAGTTGCCAACATTTTCTTCTGTTCAAATGAAAACCCTAATAGACTGAGAAACTTTGAATGCACAGTTGAGTCCGATCGTCAAATTGTCAAGAATACTGATCTTTGTAATGTTATGAACATTACCAGTGTTCTCTTAAATCTTTAGTTCAAAAGAGAAGCAGATTGACGAGAATTTTGGAGCGCAAGAACGAATTGACTGGTGGCTGTGGGTAAGAATTTTGAAGCTGTATTGATTACAAATAACAAAGTTCCAATTGATGAAAAATTTGTTATTTTGCAACCAAACTATCATCTTGGAAGTTCAGGATTGAAAAAGATTATCATTAGGTCCCAGGACTGGAGAGGTGAAGTTGAGTTGGGTTGTGTGTAGCAAATTGCCAGAGAGTTTATGTAGTTGTGAAACCAAAACTGCGTAGAAATTAGTGATAAATTGACTGTTATTGCTGTGTCAAATTGGTCGTCATAGGTACTGAACTGAAGAAAACGGACAAGTTGAAGCAAGAAGAAGCTTATCTTACGGACAAGTTGTCACTGCAAGAGGTGAGAACTGCAGACTAATAGATAGGTTTTCAAATTGTCAAATGTTCAACTTATAAAAATCTTTTTAACAGTCTCTATGATCAGTTCAAATAGTCTTAATATGAAACTCTGGCAGTGTCAATTGTAAGCTGAGAGAATATAATAAAAGAAAAGAGTGTTGTAGTCTAATAGCTATCCTTCAAGTCTAATGTTCTTGCTCCAGAATACTACTCAAAAGTCTAATAATCTGGATACTTTGTGATAAGAAAACATGATAAATATAAGAGCAAAATTGCAACTTGTCTTTTAGTCCCCTGCTAAGTTTGCTTGAATCTAAATAACATGATAAAAATTGAAAAAGTTCAAATCGGCTCAATGAAACAATTTCACAGCAAAGTTTGGAGTTTAGTAGTCTAAATTCTGCCCCGAGTGTTAACCGTTTTCTCCATTTGACCGTTACAGGTTGTTTCAAGGGAGGGTTTAACTGCCAAATTACCGAGAGGTCTACTGGCTGGTGCTTGCCAAGCTCAAAAAAGTTAAATAGACAGCGAGTAGACAGCATTAAGTAAAGGTAAGACTTACAGACTAATTGCTGAGTGTTCCTTCTTGATTAGTAACTTGTTGTGAGGAAGTTCAAATGGTCTTGAGAGAAGTCTCTTTTCTATTGGACACAAAATGTTGAATTAACAGAATGAATTTGTGAGCTTTATACACCAAGATAAAAGGAACAATCAGCCGAGTAACTCACAACTTTTCTAATAAAAGTGTCTTTGAATCTCGTGAGCAAAAAGAAAGAACATGTTAAAGGAGGAGTGAATTTGAAAACAAATTGCTCAAAGTGTTAGGAAGAAAATAACAAAGTCTAATAAATTTAGTTATGCCATAAGGGAAAAATAAGAGAGAACATGATAATGTTATGAGTGACTCTGCAATTTGAACTAAATTTATTTGTTGATACTTAGAACAAATAGAATTCCCTCTTTCTTTGTCACGCTAGTTAAGTGGTCTTAAGAATTTGTCTAATAAACTATACACATGAATTTGAATCAATTGCCGAGTGTAAGATAAGTAGACAATTGAATAGGAAAGTCTAATCAACTATGGAAGTTGCCAGAGTGAATACTTGTGAGAATTTTTTTTTGTTATGGTCAAATTGAAAGAAGAGAAAATGAGAAAATCTGTGACCAAATGACTGTGCAAGGCTGATAGACTTGGGTCTAATTATTAGTTTGTAAAGGTCAAGTGAAAACATGATAAATAAAGAACTAATTGTCAAAACTTGTATATGTATTCTTTTGAATAAGAAAGAAGAAAAGAAAAGAAGCAGTCTGATACCTTATCCAATTGACGCAAGAGGGAGCAATTAGGTCTAATTAACATAGATCAATGGAGAGAGTAAGAAATCTAATTGCCGAGAGTTGTTGGTAAAGGATAATTAGTCATAGATCAGTTGAGTTGAAGAAAAGAGTCAATTAGAATTAGGTAAATTCCAAGTCTATAGTCTTGATTGAAATCTAATGGACGGAAACTTTCAGACAACTCGAGGGCAGGTCAAGATGGGCAGGAAGCCAAAGAAATTGCAGATACTCTCAGTTCCTTTGTACGAATTGCCCCCAGACGTGCTTCAACAATATCAAACATTGCGACAAACCCTGGAGCAGGCAGGTCTCTGGGAATTTATCAATTTTGCGTGGCCAGATCCCGACATGACTTTGGTGCAACAATTTGTAGAGTCAAGTCAATTTGGCGAGATTGACGAAGTGATGCTACACAGGATGCCAGTACAACTGACTCCCACAACAGCATCTCAAGTTTTGAAGGTGTTGATGGGAGGAACCAAGTTGTCTGAGCTTCCAGCGCTTACCCAACCCCAGAAGACAAGTCTATTTGGCATTTTGGGAGAAGGAGCAAGGAAATTCTCAGGCTAGACTCTTACTTCAATTCAACCGCATGTGTTAGCCGTGTGGATGGTGTTTTTGAACCAGCGATTATTTTTAGCCCAAGCACCAGAACATGTGGATGATGCAGCGGTAGTGGCATGCCTTTTTGCTTGGAAGGGCCAACAAATCGACTGGAGTGATGTGGTCTACCGACAGATCAAGATGGAGCTTCAGGCGAAAAAGAAGAGAAATCCACTCAACTTGATTTCAGCCACGCTCATCTCCGCGATTTGTCAAGCAGCTCAATTCAGCACGACAACTCGACGAGCGGAGCCAGTGTCGACTTACTACATTCCTACAGAACCAGTCGTCTCTGTGGAATCAGTTGCCCAAAAGGACGAAGCGGAAACGAGCGAAGTTATTCCAGCATTGCACAAATCGATCGCCAGAAGCCAAGCGGTGGAAAACTCAGATCAGGAGTTGCATTATCAATCGCTACTCCAGAATTTCCAAGCTTTGGAGGTGCAGATTCGTATGGACCAAGCAGAGGTCAAAATGTTGAAGGGTACTGAGGCAACCTTGCGTGCCCAAATTAGTAAAATTGCCAACGAACGGAATGAGTTGGCTAAGGTGTGTCGTGCTGCAAAGGATGAAGCTGCCAAGGCCAAACAAGAACAGATCAATTCGATGCATCATGAAGCAGAAAATCAAAAGAAGATGAACGGGTTGAGGGAGTCAGCTAATATCCACCGCAAGGAGAAGGACAAATTACAGGTCGAAGTCGCCAAACTCCAGGACGACTACCGAGTAGCCATGAGTCGACTGAATCAAATAGGCGAGGACGAATCGCCACAACCCTCTGGAGCATCGACCCCCAAGATCAAATCGTTAGAGAATGACCTTCGTGTCTTGTCTACGTCCAATGAAGAACTCCAACAGGATTTGGAAAAGGCGGACGAGTTGACCAGATCCTTGCAGGTGGCACTTTGGCAACAGCAGCGAGAACACCCGCCAACCTTTTCTCTTCTCCGAGCTTATGTGCTGCAGAGTGGTGTATGTTTGAGCATTCTCGATTTGACGAAGGGCCACGTACTGAGCAAAGAAGAATTTGATGAGGCATGGGAGTTAGCGGAGCAATTTGAAAATATGCAAAATCTAATTTGTGAAATGTTAGTCCAGGCAGACTTATCCTTAGAAGATTGGACTGTTTTACTATATCCAATAGCTGACGTGGGCGCTCGAGCTCTCTTATATTACATGAACTTAGAAAAACAGTTACGGATTAGGAGACAAGTCAACCTGGGTGTTACACTTCCTCGAAAAATTCGAATTGATGATCACCGGGATCAAATTGCCAGTCGCAGATGATGCAAGGCTGAGACTCCGATGGAATACAGAAATGGACAAATTGTTGTCCTCTTTTAGTATCACCCACCCAGGAAATTTGGGAAATCTACACGAAGTCTTGGGAAGTTGTCTGGCAAGAGAAGCTGTGGCTCAAAGGGGAGAATTTACAAATAGTCATTATGCCTTCGCCATTCAGCATACTTCGGAGCGGCTGCAGCGTGCGGTGGACGAATTGGCAAGAGGGCGGCTAACTATGCCAGATCCGAAGCTTAGCGCCTTAATCAACTTGCCACCTAAGACGTACATTCCAGCAACAAACCTGAAGATCCAAATGCCGATACAAGGAAGCCGATTAACCCGTAAATTTTTGGGTCAATACTACCGCATGCTTCAAAACGTGGGTAAGGAGCGACCTATGCCAACATAGGAGGCACTTCGCTGGCTAATTGAAGATTACGGTGACTCAATGGAGGAAGATTATCCGTGGGATAAAGAATATTCTCAGATTTCCGCAAAGTGGCAATTCGAACCTCCTGCAGCAGTGGTGACAAATGGTCATTTTTGTCCATGCCCATGAAGACATAAATGGAACCCAGCTGCAATAATCGATTCGATCGAGTACAATTGGCCCAAGATTCCTGGTCAATTTAACAACCCAGCCCAGTGTGCAGAGGCCTATCAGACCTTCTATGAGCAGCACATCAACCACACCGATCCAGTGTGCTTCCGTGCAGCAGTGTTTTGCGATTTCTTGCGCCAGATGTGTGAGGAGCATGGGGTCATCATCGATGTGAATCGATTTGACAGGACTCGACCCGAATTTCACATCTTGTTGAAAATTCGTTTCCAATGCTCCAAGTGGCTGAGACTCGTCGAAGTAATGGCAATTACCCACTTCCTTTATGGAGCCCATTTGTCGCTAGTCAACGAGTTCACGGCAACTCGATTCTGTGCAATCAACAAGTGGCTGGACTATCGGCGGGAGCACAACGAGAAGTTGCTGGAGCGGAATGACGTGGTGCAGAAGGAATGTGACAAATTGGTCAGGAAACGAAAGGAGCAAGAGGACCGCAACCGCAACAAGAGACTGCGTTTAGATTGACGAGGACGTCAATCAAGCTAAGTTGGGGGCTATGTAGCTTTCAATTTTTCAAACTTTTTTGTCTAATTGGCTTGGCAAGTGTAAATAGGGTAGATAATTAGTCCCTTTTCCATTATGAAATAACCAATAGCTAAATATCCTGGATTAAAGGCCAAATGATGTCAAGTAGATATGAATGGACTAATGGGCTAAGATATGAAGCCGGTCAAGTAGATAGATGCACCCTTTAAATGAAGAGTTGCCTCTTTTTAGTTTTCCTTTTTGAGACTATAAGTCCAAATGTCTAATTGCTTTTCTCGCTCTCTCAAAAAATTTAGAAGAGCACCAACGTCTAGTTGTACGAGCTCACAGTGCTGTAAACATTTGTCGAATATTTTAATACATATAAATTGTTGAATTGACTTTGTATTTGCTGGTTTGCTATTGTGCAGTTTGGATCTAGTTGAGTGATTGAATTGTCTGTGAGTGTGGGGAAGAACGAAAGTGTGATTATCTGGTGAGTAGTCTTTGTATGCAAAATCTTGAGTGAGCCCAATCCATTTGTCCGGTGAATTCACTTGTCAGAACGAGGAAGTCAAGTGGTGTATTCTGGATCAAATTGCAAGCCTGGAAAATCGTAAGCAGTAACAACTCAATTTGAACCAACTCATTGTAAGTCAACTCGATAGGTGAGAATGTGTAACCCGGCTGCATCAAATGGTAAGCTAAACGGGTAGGCAATTTATTTAATTGAAAATTGTATGATACAATTGCTATAATTCTTGAACAGTGAAAATCCAGTTGACTAAGCTTGTGTGCGTATGACTGATTTGGAAATGATAAAATAATTTGTATATCAAATTGACAAGAGACTGATGTGTATGAAAGTTGAACCATTTGTAATGCTTGTATGAAAAGCTGGTCTATTTATCTAAATACAAATAAGCATATAGTTTGTATGTAAGGATTTAAGTCAATTGACAAATCTAATTGTTGGAAGATGGAATATGTGAATACTTTGCAGCGTGTTTGTTAAATCTATTGGAAAAGTGTGAATTTGCATGGTTGTGAATATTGTTACAGACATGTTGTTTGGTCGAATTGGATGTCAATTGCATAAATGCTTGGTGTGGTGATACGCTGTGGGCGCTGGATTACCCACCCTTGGTAATAAAGCGAACACCGACCAGGTTCTATGCCTTTATCCACATTTTTTAATATATGGGGGTGATGTGAGCGCGGTCCACTGTGCCTTCCAAGCAATGGATCTTTTTTGCTAACGTTTCCTAAGTGTCGTGGATGGCAGCGAATAATTAGAATGCATGTAGTAACTCACAAGGTAACTGCAATGCTCAGGGGTAGCGGTAAAATTCTAACTCTCTAACTATCTATCCTATGTCGAGGGTAGACTGGGTAGTTGGCGTCATTTCTAACGTCCCTAACTATGTAAAAAGGGGAATCCCTATGTTCCTTCCATGAACCTCTAAGACTATCGTGGGATTTTAAGACTCCACCTAGAAGTTCTACTCTAAAGACTAACTCTAAAGTTTAACTCTTACTCTAATCTTCACCCTCTAAATGAAACTCTAGGTTTTTACCCTTTTAATTTGGGTTTAAATACTAACTACCGACTTTTAACTCTAGGTTTTTACTCCTAATTTAACTCTGAAATTTATCCTCGGAATTAAACTCTAGGTTTAACTTTCAACTCTGAGTTTTTACTCCTCTATTCTATTCTAAATTTTACCTCTAATTCTATGTTCCTATTTCTAAACTACTCTAGGATTTACCCTCTAAAGTTAACTCTAAATTTTCCCTTTTCACTGTAGATTTTTACTCCTAATTTAACTCTAGGTTTTTGACTTTTAACTCTAAATTTTTACTTCTACTTCTAACTTTTAACTTCTACTTTTAGCTTTTCACTCTCACTTTTTACTCCCCAATTGACTAAAATTTAACCTTTTAATTTAATCTAAACTTTTGACTTTTGACTTTTGACTTCTACTTCCAAATTTAATCCTATCGTTTTAATCCTAGATTAGCTCTAAATGTTATCCTCCTAAATTTAATTCCAACTTTCGACCTCTGAATTTTAACTTCCCCAATTAAAATCTTAATTTAATCCTAGGTTTTTAACTTGCTATTTAATCTTTAATTTTAATCCTAAATCCTCCCTCTAATCTAATCCTAATTCCCGTCCATTGTTTCTTGTGGTTCACTTTTAATTAAAATTCCCCCGTTCTACCTCCTACCGCTTAACTTAGCCTAATGCGGTCAGTTTACGGTCAAATCTTAATTATAAGATGTTTTCGAAAACCTCTATTCCTAATCTATCAACTTTTGAATCTAAACTTCTAATCTACACTAATCTCGGATGCTAATCACGCTCTAAGGGCAGATTAGGGCAATAAATGCTAATTAGGGAGAAACATCAAAGATTAAATCAAAAACTCACCTCTTCACTACCGGTGTCGGAAATGACTTTGTCCACGTCCACGTGTACATCGTCACGTTCCATGGTAGTTTTTGGCTTTGTTTTGAATTTTTCCCAAGCTCACCGCTTATTGAGAAAATATTACAATTTTGATGATCTAAACTCTCTCTTTTCCTTCCTCCTTTTCTTTTCTTTCTTCCCCTCTCTTCTACACTAGCACTATTCCACCTAAGCTTTTATGAGTCTTACACTATGGTTTCAAACTACAAGAAGGGTTTAAATGTTCTTCCTACCCTCTTCCACAATTTGCCTTTGTGAAATCCTAATCCTCCTCCCAACGGTCACCACAAATTCTCAAGATTTCCCTCTCTAAGTCTACCTAGGCTTAGACCTAGGTTACTATTTATCGTCTCTCTCCTTTTTGTTCTCTACTTCATCTCCTTCTTCCTAATCTCCCTCCATTGTTCATGTGTGTATTTGGTTGGTTAGAATGGAGGTTTCAAGTGTGCGTGCAGGTGTGACGTGAAGGGTGCAATTATGTGTGTAAGAGTGATGTGAGGTGTTCGACTCTCTTCCTTCCCTTCCCTTTGTTCTTTAGTCACAACTTGGAAGTTTGGGAATTTTTGGCCTTGGATCCCCACTGGGTTTAACTGGCTTTCTAAACTAGCTCTACCTCTGATTTCCTAAACTAGATCTATTACTGACTTCCTAAACTAGAGTTATCACTAGGTTCCTAAACTAGAGTTATCACTAATTTCCTAAACTAGATCTATAACTAATTTTCTAAACTAGGTCCTGATTAGTGGAGAGTTTTTTCAAACAAAAACCAAAGTTGGGGCCCCGCAGAGCATCATCCCGTTGTGGTCTGAAAATCAGCCATGATGCATGTGAGACATGGTCAGTCTAACCAAATCGCAAGACCGGCCAAGTTTGGGGCGCTGGACAGGCAGTGTACCGGCTTGGTCTACCAGCCCTGTACCGGCTGCCGCTGGGCTCCGTTACTGCAGCTGGGCTCCGTTACTGTAGCTGGCTCCGTTACTGTAGCTGGGCTGGTCCGCTGGACTGGCTGGTCGCTGGGCTGGCTGGTCCGTTGGCACCACAAAATTTTTAATCACCCCAACGGGTTCCCTTAGGGGAACCCACTTAACCAATAAAAATTGGAGTTTTGGAAAAATTAGTGTTTGGAGTCAAGGCTTCGCCGTCCGGGGGTTAGGCCCGAGGTTGTGAAGCAAGACGTTCGGCTTAGCAACCACGTATACCAGGGCTAGGTAACTATACTTGGCCCACCACTTCCTACTTCATGCTAGACTCTAATATCTTGGAAGCTAAACTCTGGAGGTTTCCACAAAGGTCTTGGAAACTAGACTTTGAAACTAGACTTTGAAACTAAAACCCGGGGGAAGTGCAAAGCTTCGCCGTTAAGTTGGTTTTAACACCAACTTTAGGACTTTTTGACACCTCGGGGGTTCAAGGCTTCGCTGTCTACACTTTTAACACATGTTTTAGGACTTCAACTTGTCACTAGTTCAAAGCTTCGCCGTTTCCAAGGGGGGGTCCACACAACAAGGGGAGTATTAGAAGAAGGTAGAAAAGACAAACGTAAGGAACACACGTGGCGAAGCCAAAGCTTCGCCGTCTCGAGGGGAGGTCCACACAACAAGGGGAGTATTAGAAGAAGGTAGAAAAGACAAAGTTAAAGAACACACTTGACAAAGCCAAAGCTTCGCCGTCCCGAGGGGGGGTCCATACAACAAAGGGAGTATTAGAAGAAGGTAGAAAAGACAAAGTTAAAGAACACACTTGACAAAGCCAAAGCTTCGCCGTCCCGAGGGGGGGTCCACACAACAAAGGGAGTATTAGAGGAAGGTGAGAATATACAAGTGAGGAAAACAACACGGTTAGGACACGTAAAGACACACAACTTCACAAGCTAAAGGCCCCCCAAAGCGGCATCGCCAAGGTACGGTGGAGGGTGACTTTAGGATTAGGACAAGACACCAAAAGACTCCTAAACTCACAAGTTAGATCACAAAGGAACTACAAGAGACAGATGAGGACTCTTAACTCGTAACAAAGGTATAACAAACGCACGAGAAGTACACAAGGCAAGATAGAAGGACCCCCTAAGGACCTTCAAAGCTTGAAATCTAGCAACAACGGAGCAAAAAGTGCTCCAAAAACACCGTAGAGGTTTTTGGCTTCAAACGCCAAAATATCCAAAGCAAATTGGACCCACGGACCCAAACAAAAGTGAGGGGTGTGTTTTAGAGAGAGAAATGGGGCCCTTATATAGGTTTCCCAAGGGCTCACCCCTCTCTCTAAAGCTCTAAGGTAACCTTATCAACGGGGATTTTCATCCTCATCCTCAAAGATTTTCATCCTACATCCTAAATTTCTACTTCTACCATCTATGCTGGACCAACATCCTAACTTTTGGAGATTAGCTCCAATCGTCGAACGGATTGCGCCGTTGGATCCAGAACACCGTGTTTAGTCCTAGACGCCCCTACCCCCCGTACCGAGGCCAAAAACCCATCGTAGGCTAATTTAGTTTAAAAACCAAATCGTGGTAAAATCCTAGATCTTGGGGGTCTCCTATTTTGAGAAATGTGAATAGCCTAGGGTCTCCGGTAGGTGCGAGAGAGTCGGGAAGGACTTTTGGTTGACTTCGTTTCGCCATCGTATGGTCCCGGAATGCCGGTCAACGTGGCGGGGACCCCGCCACGTGGTTAATTCCCGAGGAATCTCGCCAGTTCGGGTACTTGCCGCTATCGGAATGTCGTGAAACTTCACGGAGCGCATTATTAACATAAAACAAGCTAGTCTAATTTTTAGTGAGATTTTATTGTAACCTGGGTAATTTCCATGAAATTCCCGTTGGAGGTTAGGAGGGTTGACCACCCGGAAAAAGGTTCTTCTGCAAGTCGGAAGATGCCGGAATTTTTCACGTGACCTCTCAAGGAGTCGCATGAAAGACGTGCGGGTGTGTTCCCGTACCTGGCACGATTGGTCAATGGAGATTTAAAACTGGACATCTCCTTGAATCAGCGACGGTGCGGGAATCTTCTGCAGGTGGAGGAATCTTGGCGAACCGATTTCGCCGTTGGACTCCTGGCATGGGATTCACCCTAGGACACCATCCTTGGGCTGTAGATTCCTCCACGGGCCCGGTCTTGCGTGAGTGGCTCCTGCATGCTAACAATCGGGATTTTGGGAATTCGTCGATCTAATGGGGAATTCTAAATCTAACTCTAGGACCCGACCTAGTGGCCTCGCTGTGGATCCCTCGGACCGACCTAGCCATGAATCGCCACATTCATGTGGGATTTAGCCCTTTTGGGGCTGTGTGACTCGAATCCTCCAACTCTAACCTTTCTGTTATTTCTATACTATTTTTAGGCAAGGTTTGGGGGATTCTAAGTAAAAAACACCAATCTAGACCAAATACTATAATGGGTATGACACAACCCTATTTTGGTTCTACACTCTTTTTATGGGTTTTTCTATACTTTTATCAACTTTAAATTGCAAATTTCCAAAAAAATAATTCTACAAGTCCCAAGTGACAAATTGGGAGCTCACATACGCATAGATTGAATTGCTTAAATCTTATTGTGTTCAAATAGACTGAGAAGATCGATAGGAATGAGAGGATGTTAAATTGTTAGAATTGGTCTCGGGGGGTGCAGTAAGTGGTAGAAGTAGCAAACTATGTGCAAACAAATGATAGGGTGCCAAAAAAACATTGGAGCTAAAAATTATAAACTGGTTGATTATACTATAGCATATGTAAAATGTCATTGGGAGTATTGTAAATACTATAGGGTGTGGAATAATGGGATGCATTAGGAAAAATTTAAACTTAAGATCCCCCCTTTTTTATTAGTTTAGTGGGTCAAAAGTCTTAATTGTGGGTTTAGGGCTAGCATTTAACCCCATATTTATACTACATTGCCTTTTTATTTTAGATTCTTTAAGCTATGATGATCTATTATATTTTACTTACTATTCTTAGTCTCAGAGTTAAATGAGGGTATCAACCTACCATATGCAGGTTGTGGTTATAACTTCATGTGAGTAATAAATTGTGAACACATAAGTTATGGGAGTGCATTCAGAAATGCATTTCTCCAAAAGCAGTATCATCAAAAATTCAAAATGGAATGGTTTTTAAAGCTTACAATCTAGAATTCTAGATAGCCTAATGTCTTTTCACTTCCCTAGTCTTACTTAGTCTGGTCATGTACGTCTTGTTTCTCTTCTGGGTAGGCCACCTGTAAAGCCTGGGTGAACTGAACCCCTCACTCGCTCCCAAGGAAAAATGTTGATTTTTTAAATTTACAATGCATGATAAAATTTGCAAATTTTGAATTTATATTTGCAATCAAAAGCCCCAAAATTAGCAAGGAGGGTTGTACAAGATAAATTGATCAAGTACAAAGTAGAGGGCTTTTACATGCACCCCTAGAATGACTTGCGGGAACAAGCAATGGAGGCAAGTCACCTTGGCCACTTGTGGCTAGCCGGCTTGTAAGTTACTTTTTACCAATGAAAATATGTTTCATTTGTTTCAAAAAATAAATAAATCTAGATTTAATGACAAAGCCTACAATTGGATTATGATTTTTGAAGCTGCAAATATCTGCACTTTACATGAATACCAATTCTCCTACTGAAAATCTGTCAATGAGAAATTGATTACAAATTGAGCTTAAAAGATAAGAGGTCCATAAATCACCCATTTAAGAGCTGAAATTGAATTTTGAGGAGGTGAAACTTCTTAAAATATTTTTGTAGGAAATTTTCCTTGAAAGATGAGTAGAATTGGCATCTAATCCAAGTTGCTTCATATTTTTGGAGCTTTGTGGAATTAGATATGAATTTTTGGACTTCAAAGCACTAAATGGTTAAGAAGACTCCTAATTGTGAACTCTAAATCCTACACCAAATTTTGTAATTGCATGTAGTGCAAAACAATTGAACCAATATAGCATATGATATATTCATGGCAATTAGGAATTATAATTAATGTATGCCCCCTTCTTAATGGTGCAAATTAGAAAATTATATAATGATAGACCTCAGAATAATCAATGGACAAAAAGTAATACCCCCCATTTAAATACCCGGTGTTCGCACCTATATCCTTATTTTTTTCAAGGAGTGCACCCCCCGAGGAATTGGTATTACGGAATGTAACTTGACTAGTGGTCTTTGCAACTGCTATTATGCTCTAATTATACAAACCAATTGACTGGTTTATATAATTACATCATAATCAAATAGACGTTGAAAATAACCGAACTCTCGCTCCCAAGATCTGATGCCTGGATTGTCTGTATTTGCGGATTTTGTTATTGTCATTTACAAGTTATGTAAAGAGTTTGAGCAGTCAAATTATCTGGAGAACAATAGCAAGTAACCAACGGAGTAATCCCAGCAACTAATCTCGGTATAGATCAAGTTGTCAGCACATCCCAGAAGTGAGTCGGTCAATTAGAATTGATTTACCAGAAGTCTAATGCAAAGTATCCTCCCAATTGGATCAAGTCTAATTATCTGTGTGAGAAAACGCAAGCAGACTCCTGGTTTTGTCGTGGCAAACTCCGAGCCCGTGGAACCAGTGGTCTGAACTATTGGAGAGTGCACGGTCATAGGTCTAGTTTGTCTTTATCGTGTCCCTGTGTGTTTCTTGGTCTAATCGATTTACACCCGGCTCCAACCAATGCCGTGACTAATTGATTTGGTGATGCTAAAGCTAAGTGGCTAACACCCAGAATATCAAATGAACCAGGAATAAATCTAAATTCTTCATGCCTTGCATAAACGGAATGAATAGAATTACTAGTTTGATATTGGCATATTAAAATGGCAATTAGGCTAGTAACCATAGTACAGTTTTAGACGGGATAAATATAAAAAGAATTTAATTAAAGAACTATTGTCCCTAAAAGTCTATTGTATTTAAAATATATAACTTGGCATTTTGATTAAGTTGATAGCGCATGCATTGTCCACGACAAATTGATTAAACCTGAGAATTTGACAAGAATATTTGACACGAACCAACGCATACTATATAAGACTGAGACCGCATACATTTGAGTCTATTATAAATAGCATTGGGGTTGGACTGAGATCAATTGACATTGAGTGTGGTTTTTTTATTTTCCTATCAAATAAACCTCAACAACAAGTAGTTAAGTGTCCATAATGCAAAACAAGTGACTTTAGTCACAAAACATCAGACTTATCGACCTTTCGTAAAGGATTTACCCCCTATACTCTTTTCCCTGTTGTTTTGTTAGCTAGGTAAAAGTTACATTACAAGCATGGACTAAAAAGTTAGCTAGCTAATGAGCTTCTTGCCCACCTCATAAAGGTCAGATTTTCCTTGGAAAGGTCAGATCCAAGGAGCTCAAGGAGAAGACAACTAGACAAGTGTCCCATTCTTTTTTCTCTTGCAAACACTACTCAAATTTCAGTGACTACTGTGCATTGCAAGCTTCACCATGAATTGTAAAATTCTTAGAATGTTATGAAATTTTACATGTACATTTTCAACTCTCTTATCTTTCACTAACCACAAAAAAGCATCATTTTGGAATATTCTCACAAAGATATGCTCCTTCAAAGTGAGATGCCTTGTATTTCCATTGACCCAAATAAAACTTCAAAATTAAATATCTCCTAAATTATGCGGTCAAATAATCTGAATTTTTTGAGGTTCTCACTCTCAATGTTAACTTCAAGATCCTACAGTTACATTAAATCTGATCTCAAAAAAAAAATATATATATATATATATATATATATTACTCAAGTTGTTGGTAGTTTTGGCCCATTTTGAAAGAACACCCCCCTTGGGTCCTTAGGGGTTAATCCAGAAAGCATGGACACATATCTAAAAATAGATTGTTTTATGACCTCCATATTTCTGCAAATAGGGCTCCCTAGCGCATGCACTTCTGAACATTGAAGATGGTTTCAAGCTTATTCTTTTGGTGAAATCTCTTCTCCATTGAGTTCTCACAATTTTTGTTTCTTTGTAAATTATTTTTTCATATTTTTTACAAATTAAAATGTCAAAGTACCTATTCTCTTGAGATTTTGCACTTTTTCCGGCACTTTTCTAGTCTTCCTACTCCAAGAAATTTTCTATGTTTTTCCTATATAAAGTACCATCTCCTAAATGGGGCCGGGGTGAATTGACCCCCTCGCTCGGCCTTGTGGGCCAACCCTGTTTACCGCACATATATTTTTTTTCAAATTTTGAATTCATATTTGGGATCAGAGACCCCTAATTACTTCAATGAAATCAATAGTATTCCCTAATTCGTCCCAAAATAGGGGGCTTTTTTTTTACATGCACCCCAGGTAAGGCTGAGCGAGGGGGTCAATCCACCCCGATCCTAAATGGTGTATACATTGGTTACATTTTTTATTTTAAAAAATTCTAATTTTGAAGTGCTCCAAAAAAGAGCATGAAAAACATTCAAAGTATAAGTAGTATAAAACTAGCTAGTCATTTTTAAAATCATCCATGAATAGTTTTTCTTTTTCTTCTTCCACTTCCTATCCACAAATCCTTGCTTTTATTATTTGTCCCTTTTAGTGTGTGAAAACATCTCTACCAACAATCGACAAAATTGCCTGAGTTTGGAGAATTTGGCATCTCCTTGCTCCAATCAAGGCCCCGCTTCTTAACTAGGCCCCATTAATAGGTTGCAGAATTCCAAACTTCAATGCAAAATCCAAATTCCAATGCATTTTGACTTGGATTGTAGGGTGACTCTTGAAAGAGGTAAGGCCACAGAGATAGGCTAGAAGTAACAAGAACTCCTTGCAAAGCAGTTGGGGCTCCAAATTGGAAGCTTTTTTCTTGTCAAATGCATGACGAAAGTCAAATGTGCAGGGCACTACAACTTCAAGTGTGATGATGAAATTTTGGAGAGGCATGCATTGAAAATTCCTAAAATCTTCCACTAGTGAAACTAAGCTAGGGTGCGACAAACCTCTTGTAAATCCAATATTATACGCCCCTATGTAGATGCTATAAATGGTTTTAGATTGTTGTACTTGATAGTATTTGCATCACTATACATGTGATTATAATGTTTAGGATATTGCCATTGTAAAGAAGTGAAATCTCCACGATAAACAAGGCATGCCGGGCATTGTTCAGAAAGCAGGCATTGCTACTTTGACCTTACTCAACATGGGCTAGCCAAAGGCATTAGGAAGAAATTGAACCCTTTAAGGGGGGGTAAGTTATTTTACTATTAGTATAACTAAGTTTGGAAAAGAGCTCAATAGTTACAATGTCCATGTTGGCATGAGTGGTACCATGTAGGCACAAATAGTTTTCATTTTCAAGTCAATTTCCGATTTTCCACTCTATTTCCGGTTTTCCACTTGTGCTTTAGCTGAAAAGCAAAGAAGGGCCATGTTGCATGCCCCAAAATTAGCCACATCAATTGGCTTGTTCTTGAGACTAATGACATCAATTCAATATGGCTAATTCAAGCTAAGTTGGTGTTGAATTAAATTTATCTTGTTTGCCACTTATCAGGTTGTGGGAGTGTAATTGGATTATTTGGATAAGAAATATAACCAAAAATCTAACGTGGTTGACTTTCTTATTCAATTCCAACTAAAACATTTGAGTTGCGTGTAACTTTGTCTTGTATATTGAGAGGGTCTGGCTAATTTTGAAGGAACCATGTGCAGCATAGAACAAGTGAATTAAATGTTGGAGAGTGGTTAAAACATTTTCCCACCAAGTTCTTTACACTGTGAAGCAGCCTCTTACAGTGTTAATTTTTTTCCTAATGCAAGATACTAAATCCGTCCCACGAAGTAGGACAAGCAAGGTGAATTTTGTATTCTCAAGGGGGTGATTGCACGAAACACCTGTACTATCTGGTTGCGCTTTTTTTTGGACCGCTATAACTTTGCTATAACTTTTGATTTATAGGTTCAATGCCAAAACCAAAAAAACGCTTCCTAGATGTCTTGATTGTAATTGTATCCCTTATTTTTTAGAAATTAAAAAAAAACAATTTATATTTAAAATTCAAGTTTGTTAATTTGTCACACTTTGACGTTTAGGGGTTTTTAGTACTATTGAGCAGCTTAAATTAATGATTTTCAGTTGAAATTTCTATGGTATATTTTCCTAGTAGGTAGACATCTTTTTGCCAAAGATCATTTAAAAATACATTATTTTATACCCTCCACAGTTGTGCAAGTAGGCCTCCCTTGCTCGCGCACTTGTGAACAGTGGAAATGGTTTTCACTTCATTTTTTTGGTCAAATTTCATCACCAAGAAGTCCTCCCAAATGGCCAATTTTTAGTTTTGTTCAAAATTTCTTTTTCTATTTTCTACAAATTAAAATGTTGAAGGATGTATTTTCTTCTTCGCTAGAGTAGTCTGCAGAATTGTTCCAGAAAATACATCCTCCGACATTTTAATTTGTAGAAAATAGAAAAAAAAAATTTGAACAAAACTAAAAATTGGCCATTTGGGAGGACTTCCTGGTGATGAAATTTGACCAAAAAAATGAAGTGAAAACCATTTCTATTGTTCACAAGTGCGCGAGCAAGGGAGGCCTACTTGCACAACTGTGGAGGGTATAAAATAATGTATTTTTAAATGATCTTTGGCAAAAAGATGTCTACCTACTAGGAAAATATACCATAGAAATTTCAATTGAAAATCATTAATTTAAGCCGCTCAATAGTACTAAAAACCCCTAAACGTCAAAGTGTGACAAATTAACAAAATTGAATTTTAAATATAAATTGTTTTTTTTTTAATTTCTGAAAAATAAGGGATACAATTACAATCAAGACATCTAGGAAGCGTTTTTTTTATTTTGGCATTGAACCTATAAATCAAAAGTTATAGCAAAAGTTATAGCGGTCCAAAAAAAAACGCAACCAGACAGTACAAGTGTTTCGTGCAATCACCCAAGGATAAAAGTTAAAAAAACAAACCCTATTTTTGTGATGTGTTATCGCGAGTATGTTCTAGACCTCTTCTAGCTAATTTGGGATCTCTAATTGCAAATATGAATTCAAAATTGCAAATTTCATCATATGTGGCAAATAGAAAATTCTTGCATTTTCCCTAGGATAAATTTACCTTGTTGGTCCCACTTCGTGAGACAGGTTTAACCCCTAAAGGACCGGGGGTGTTTGAGCATAGTCCTTGTTTTCTTGACTAGCTCTTGTAACAAGCATAATTCCTCATTTGTGTGGAATAATTTTGATGATCACCACTGTTGAAATGAAACAAGACTTATTTAGCTTTTCTATGGAAAAAAAATCAACAAAATTGCACAATTTTTGAGAAAATGCCACCGTTGACAAGATTGACGAAAGATGTTTAGTTAGGGAGTACTTTCTATGTACGCTGAAATCAAAATGTTGGAATTGGAATGCTCAAAAGTGCTCCAAAAATTCTAATTTTTTTCCCACATTTGTATATCATCATAATATTGGTGTGTAATTTTTTTCAAATCATTTTGAGGTGTAGAAAAAAAAATATGAGAATGTGAAGTAACGGCCCACAATGCCTTTTTCATTCTCAAAAAATTCACCAAAAATTGCACACTCAATCATTTCTCGATCGGATTGCGCCAATGGATTGAGCAAAGAAAATCATCTAGGGTCTCTTTTGTTGCTTACAAACTGTTAGTGAGGTTCATATATCAAATTCTTTACAAATGTAGTTGTAGAAGCCATGTGGTGGCCTTATGGTCCTTTAGGGATTAACATCCTGCCGGCCAAAGCGCCTCCTCCAGTGACCAAAACTCCATGGCTTCTTGGAGTACAATAATGATCCCATTCTAATTTTAATCAAAAAAACAAATTCTGGCTACTATGACAACCTTCCATCAACGCGCATGTTCCAAGGACCAATAGGCCTCACCATCATGAGAAACAACATCTCATCCAAAAAACAATGAAAAGTGAGCAGGAACTGGTCAACTCCAGACCCTCTCAAAACTTCCCCATCCAAGCGAAGCTCAAGTACTCCTCTCAAATTTGGCGCGCCTAGTTCTTGGAAAACTACACCCAGTGCTACAAGCAGCCCCACTGCAATTTGCCAAACTGGCTCAACCAAACAAATCAATGGAGGACCTTTATTGTTAGCTTTGTGTCAGAGGTTCGATCTTTGGCACTGATTTGTTTGGCCAAGCCAGTTTGGCGAGTTGCAGTGGGGCTGCTCTAGGGGCTGTTTTGGCTCCCGCCCCAGGCCAGGTATTGGTAACGGGGGTAGGGATGCTCTTACGACAATGGCCACGAACTCAATCTTTCAAAGACAGTCGGCGCACAAAGTCTGCAGAACGGGGGAAGACAAAGTCTGGGGGAGCCCAAAGTCACAAAGTCTGGGGGAGCCCAAAGTCTGGGGGAGCACATAACTTAGTCTGCAGAACGGGGGTGTCCACGGAAGGCCACCCACTTTCAACTTCTGTGTCTGTGAACAAACTTTGAACTGTGGAATGGAGTCCATTATTGCATCTGTTCCCTGAATGCAAACAATTTGCACTCTAGCTTGGAAGCCAGAAATGGAAAGCGTTGAAGAGTGAGCATCGTGAGCTAGTGAGGATTCGAACGAGCTTAGTGGGGATGGATTGTTCGTCTTCTTGCAAGACACTGAGATTAATTGTAGATTCAAACTAGCTGTGTCGATCGGTTTGAGTCGGTGTGGTCTTCGATTCTACTCAAATCCTGTTACGGATTTGCAGATAGAGTTGAGTGTGTGTTCATTCTTCTCACAAGGCGAATTGCAGCTGTTGTGGTACAGTGCGGTGCTGTTCCGCGCTTTGTATAGAATTTGACAGTAAGCATAGAACAAGTGTCCTTAATTCTAACATGTTACTACGACATTATTGCAATGTCATTGCAATACAACCAGACAGTTCTTACGACATGGCAATGTCGTCAATTCTTAGGGTCGTCTCTCCCACTTGTGTATAGTATTTCAGTTTCTGAATAACCATAGCTAGGCCTCGTTGTAGGCCTCGTTGTACATGCACTAGGTTGAATGTCCCGCGAGTGACGAATCCGCGATGACTTCCCTTTATGATAACGTGACATGCTTCTACAGGAGATCGTGTCGAGATTTGCTGTGGACTTTCTGGTATAATACAAGTATGTACCAAGACATGATTGACTTCCCGACTGCGGAAGATTGCCGGGACTTGCCAAAAGCGCTTGATTTCTTGGCTTACAATTCGTCCATTGTTATGAATTTCTCGCTCCCCAAGGAGAACATGGCAGCTTGTCAGATAGTGTGCGGCGAGGCTGATCCACGCGCTCTATTTGTATCTCTGGGGGCATCCTCGCCCATGGCCACTGGAATGTGTATATTTGTGGTCGCCCTCATGGTCCTGGCTTCTCTATATCTTCTTGCTGCCATTCTGCAGCACGAAGCACAATGGATTCCAACGCTAGGCTCCTTGACAATGAACGCAGGGTTTGCTTTTTTTGTAGTTCTCTACAGCGAGCCTTCGGGATTCGCCGAGTATAACCCACAACCTGTTATAGCAGCCATGAATGCGGCCATCTTCAGTTACTTTTTCTCTGGATTCCAATATGCGATAAGCCCCGGCTACGAGTTTGGTCCAGCAGTTTCGCTACTGGCAGTTGGATATCCGTTATGGTTAAACCTTATGGCAGTCCCATTTCAAGACGAGCATCCGAAACCTTTTCCAGTGCTCTTAGCAAGAACGGGACTTGCTATGCCAATAGTGTCTCTCATTTGGATCATCCATTCAGCTTTGTATCGAACAACTGGCTACCGCGCTGCTTGGATTCGAGCATGGAGGCTCTCTCAGTATGCTCCAGCTGATAATTCTACTCCAAGGAAGCATATGAGCAGTTTGTGGACTCTGGCAGCTGCGCAAGAGCAACCAACATGGAGAAGTACTCCAGGACAAAGCACTGGAGCCTTACTTCTTGTTTTGGCTTGGATTATTGTTTTCAACTATGATGATACTTGTGAAACTGAAAACATTTTACTCTTGAAGGCGATGATCTATCTTCCACCAATATTGCTGACGGTAGCAACCATATGGAATCAAGTCATGATTTCATTCTTTGAATCGAATTCTCATGTTGTGGAAAGCTTCATCCAAGACTACAAATTGTGCAAAGCTGCAGCTTCCCCAACTGACATCAAAGGTAGAGACTTTCCTAACTAATGACTTGCGGAATGTAACTGTTCTGAATTTAGAGTTGAAGTACTTATTGCAGGATGATATAAATCACGTCTTGCAGTGTTGTGATTCCTGGAGTTCTTCGTTTCATTATTATTGTGTATAAATTTTGGATTTATTATACAGGTATATTGTATCTGTATGAGTATTGTAAATGGCTGTAATGAGTATTGCAAATGAAGTGCCTTGAGAACCTTTCAAAGAAAATATCCATGCCCTCTACTTGAGGAGTGACAGCAGTCCATGGTTGGCATTTGAATCTAAAATGTACTCCCTCCGTCTCGAAATAAATCCCGGGTTTCCTAAGAAGTGCTAGATTAAGGAGGAAAGTGCTCCTATTTTGATGGGAATGCCCAATTATTGTAGCATTTACTCAACTCCAATAGCCTTAAAAGTTTGGAAGCCAAAGGTCAAGCACAACATATTGAAAAAAAATGATAAAATTGAGAATTTTCTTGTTTTTTTCAAGTGACTCCGGTGGCATGAAAGTCTGTCATTCTGGAGCCAACTCGGGTGGACTTGACTTTGCACAAGTCTTTCTTAGTCAACAGGAGTGGGGTCTGATGTTAAAAGTTTCTCGAACTTGCTGTCCTTGGACTTTGAAAACGCTCCACTTAGTCGATATTGTTGAACTCTAGTCAACGTTTACTTGTAGATAGAGTTTGAAATTCTTTGCCGATGAGTTGTTTTCAACGTTCTTTGAAGGAATGACAAATCTTGCAAGCATGAGGTTCACGTTAATTCTCTTAAGTCAATATCGAGGCTAAGATTAGGAGTACGCAGTGAAGACTTCAGTTTTGCAGACCCATGTGGAAAAAATTTCCTCCTTAATTTCTGCGATAATGGCATAGATTGACATTACAAAGGAATCAAAAGCTCGCATTACTTAACCAAGTGTGATTAGATCGCAACTCAGATTGACCAATTTCTTGTTAATGGTGTTCCATATGCTCCCGTGAAGCTTCTGTGAAGGATCATTGACCACACAACGGGATTCTCTGGGATTGCAATATTGCAAAATTCTTTGCAACTCTGCGATTTCGCTTTGAGAGTCGGTATCAGGTTGACTTGCATTTAGTGCGACCTACTAATGCAACTGAAGTGCCAGAAGTTTGAAAATGTAGGTGCTCTCAATTTGGCAAGTTGGGTTTCGCTGACTTCATCAATTCAGGTTTGAATTTGGAAGGCCGATGCTCTAGAACTGCCTTTGCTGGTGCTCGAAATCTAGAACAGAGTGAAGTATTTCCTGTTGAAATCTTGTTGGACTGCGTTGTTGTTATTCCTCTTGTTGATGTTTGAATGTATTATCACACATTTGAACTTTCCTCTGTTCAATTGTTAACAATGTTTGCAACAACATCCAGTCTAAAATTTTCAAGTCAAAATTTTGGTTACCATGTTCATTTCAGCTAATAGAAATTCAACCTCAAGCTATGTTAACATTTGATCAATGCAAACTTTCATTTTGACATGTAGGAGTGCCTTTGAGTGGTGGAGTGACTGAGAGCATGTTCATTATCTCTCGTCACCAGGCCTCATTATGCACCCAAGGTTGTTGATGTTGGTTGGCTATTGCATTTTGACTTAAGTCTGCCAACTTGCAGAAAGGACTCTGTGTACACAACTGGACCTCTTCAGGCAGGTGAGTTGATAACATTCTCCCTCGCCTGTTTGTTGGAATATTTGGTTTGTTATATTTATTGTGGGATGAGTTGTCATGTTTGCCTGTCTATAATGCTCCTCATATGTGAATGCAATAATTTCTTTAGATTTGCCTGAAAGGAATGATTGAAATATGTGGCTGCATCTCCTGGAATTAGACATTTAGTAGAAGCCTTGTTTGAGGAAGGTAGGTACAAGTTTCATGTGAACTTCATGTTCCATTTTTTTTTCTTGTAAGATCTATGTTAGTGTTGCATAACATTGCAAGGGGTGCAGTAATATCGTCAGCATAATCCATCAAACTTTGTTAATCTCATCAGTGCAATCCATCCATTCATGTGAATGCAGCGATTCTAGTTCCATCAACTTCGTCGGTTCAAAGGTTCAGCCATGGAAGGCCAATGTTCTGCAAGTATCCCTAGCAGTGAAGGTGTCTTGCGTGACATCTCCAACGTCATTCAGAGTACTGGCTCCACCAAGAAGAAACGCAATCTCACTGATGCAGAACGTCGAGCAGTGTACGATGCCCTTCTTGTACAAGTGAAGAATCCTAAACTGCCTCATGTGTTAGTCAAAGGAGCGCTAAGCAAAGTTGCCAAGCTTTTTGGTGTCACTAGTGACACAATATCGGCGATCTGGAAGCGGGGTCAGTGTTCTGTGGCGGAGGGACAAGTTGCTGCTATAGTGTCATCGAAGAGGCGGGGTCGAGTTGGGCGCAAGCGGAAGGCTTTGGACATGGATAAGCTAAAGGAGATACCACTGTCCAATCGGAAGAACATTCGCTCTACTGCTGCCCACATGAACATTTCAAAGGATACCTTGCATCGACGACTAAAGGATGGCGACATCAAGCGTCACTCTAATACAGTCAAGCCATTTTTGACTCAGCAGAACAAGATTGCTTGTGTTCAGTTTTGCTTGTCAATGCTAGATCCATCCCATCCATTCCAATTTCAGGACATGATGAACATAATCCACATAGATGAGAAGTGGTTCTATCTCACGGAGACAAAGTCCACATTCTACCTAGCACCTGATGAAGAGCCACCACTGAGAACTTTGAAGAACAAGCGTTTCATTCCAAAAATCATGTTCCTTGCTGCAGTGGCTCGGCCTCGATGGAATACAATCAAGAACCAAAAATTTGATGGGAAGATTGGAATTTTTCCTTTCATGTTTCAAGAGGCAGCTCAAAGGACAAGCAAGAATCGAGCACGTGGAACTCTTCAAACCAAACCAGTGGAGAACATTACAAAGGAGGTGGTGAAGTCAATGTTGATTGACAAGCTCATCCCTGCGATCCAAAGGAAGTGGCCACGGTCATGGATTGGTAAAACCACAAGTGGCAATAACATTATCGTGCAACAAGACAACGCCAAGCCTCATCCCACCGGTAGTGAATCTGATTTGGCGGCCGCCTTGAAGCAAGATGGATTTGATATCAAATTCACTTGCCAACCTCCCAATAGCCCCGATATGAATGTTCTCGATTTGGGCTTCTTTCGTGCAATTCAAACAGTACAACATCAACTTCTCCAGAAGGACATTGACTCTCTAATTCATGCCACAGAGAACGCTTTCTGGAACATAGATGGGGACAAGTTGAACAATATTTTTCTCTCTTGGCAACAATGCATGGTTCAAGTCATGCTATCAGACGGTGGCAATCACTATCAGCAACATCATATGGGTAAAGAGAAGATGCAACGTCAAGGAGAACTACCGGTCACTTTGCAATGCCCCAATGACACCATCAAGCACGCCCAATGGTTCATTTCCATGAACCACTGAAACATCGAATTTATTTCGAGACAAACAAATATAGTAAATCTGGGATTTATTTCGAGACGGAGGGAGTAATACTTTCTTTGGTCCTGGCGTCAAGACAAATTTTATCAACAATAAGAAGTGCCTTCAGGAGTGCTTGGAGCAAACTTGAGGTAGCATCTCGAGCTGATTACACGGATTCCGTCATAGCATACAAATTGGGAAGAAACATGTTATATGTGGAGCCTAACATCAACATCTACAAAGGCTTTCAAGATAATATCTTTGGGTTCTCCCTGTGGATCATTGAAATTGGACTACAGCTATTGAGTTTGCCCATCTGTTGGATCCTTGTATTGTCAAGAATGTGCTTACGTTGGGTAGGTGCAACAGGAATTGGTTGTATCCTTCGTTGTACAAGATTCCAAAACTTCAAGTGTGCAATACAACAATTTTGCGATGCAAAGAGGAGTACAATGAAGTTGCATGCATGCGAGATTCTTTGCAAGCATTGTGGAGAAGATAGTGTAGTGTGGACAACTTTGGAAGAGAAGCTGTTGCCACTGGAAGTTGATGCCAAAGTGAGGGACATCTTGAGCAAACACTCAATGAAAATCAACTTGAAAGAATTATTGGAGGGTTCAAGACCAATAGAACTTTTGTACTTGTTGTCTCATTTAGATGATGAACTTGCAAGTACTAGAAGTCCGAATATAGAGCAAGAGCTTGAGCTCAGTGATATAGAGAATTCAAATGATTTGAACAAACCCATACTAAAGCGTTATGCCACATTTTCCTAGTCCTAAAGGATAGCCTTATAATTTTTTTAAACACTTTGAGAAAATTTGAAGACTTACACATTTTCAAATCTCATTATTACCTTGCTCGTATATGTAGATGGAGGTTGGGGAGAATACAAGAGTATTTAGCAATTTGAAATAAAGTAGGATAAGAATGAATTATAGGTGCTAGAACTTTAGATGACATTGACCAAATTTGGTTGATTCAATGTTCAAGGATTAAAAACCTCTCATTTCAACTTGTATTTCAACTTTTGAATTTCTATTATCGTAAATGTGATATTCCTTGTTAGTAGAATTTCTAGTGAATTTTGGACCAGATTATACTATAACATATTATATATTAATTATAATATCTACATGCATTTGCCTATGTTTTGTACCTTTTGTCTACAATATAATAGGTTGTATTCACTATTCAATAAGCTGGGTTTTTTTGCCAGTGTTTCCAGTATACTGTTAGATATTTTGATCCAAAGTTAAGTTAAACATTGCAATGCAATTGTTTTGTATGATAATTATTGTTTGTCATAGAACAATAAAATTATCTTAGAATACACCTTAGTAATACTCTTGTTTAGAGTATATATAACTCATATGTACTTGAATGCAATTTTATAGTTATGGATTATTTTGTAAATATTGTTAAACTGATCTATGAATAGAAAGAAACTTCATAATTATTTTCATCACAAATGGAAGTAACATTAAAATGCAAAGTAAAATGGATGATTTGTTAATAGGCACAATACAAATTGAATTGCTAATGCCTAATTTTTTCAATGCAGAAGTAAATACAAAATACACAATATGATTGTGCAATTATAAATTTATTGTTAGAAAACATCTTTGACATTTTTTTGCTTATAAATGTAAGATAGAACTTTAGCCAATGTCATGAAAAAGCGTTATGTTAGAAAGTATAAATTGCATTTTTAGTGAATTTTAGAAGTGCACTGCTTTGAAATCAATTTGAGAAATATTTTATACTTTTTTTTTTCAAATTTGGCCCTATTGACAATTGTCATGCATATCAACATATAATCTTTATTGGAGAGAACTTCAAAAAAGTTGTAAAGCACATATTTTATAGCACATTTTAGTTTTCATTAAAGCCAAGTGCTGAAATTTTCACAAGCAAATTAAAGATGAAGATGAAACCGGCAAAGACTGGCTTATACAACTATTTGAGAAGAAACTAAAAAAACTTATAGCAACTTGGACCATATTATTATCTACGTAAATTATAAGCTAATGCTAAAACACTCTTTTGTTTACGTTCACCAAGATTTTCATTTTGAAACATTTTAGTTACAATTTACTAAAATCTTTTAAAATCTATTAAGTTTAACCCAACTCAATCTAAAGAATAGATGTAACTTATACTATAGTTACATCTATTTGTTTTTGGTCTCAAATTTTGGTGTTGCTATTTAAACTAGTGAAAAATATAATCCATCTTTCTATGCACACCAAAATAAATAAAACATCATAGGGTGATACCTCCTAAAGACAATAAACATAAAACAATGTTTTTTAATTTTTTTATTGCTTCTCTAGCAAAACTTGAAAGACCACCTTTTGATTTACTAGAAGTAAAAGAAGAATTAGTGTTAGTTGCAAGTTATCAAACAAAATATTAATATATGAGATTCTTGAATAAGAAATTTTTCATTTTAAATTATGTTGACTAAAAGAAGTGAATGTTACCCTCCAATAAATAATAGGAAAAAATCTCTTAGGAATTAACCCCTAAAGGACCAAGGAACCCACTTGGACTTTTTGAAAACTTGGGGAGCCTTTGTTGACTTCATAATTTAGAATTTTTGCATAAAATTTTTAGGATGGATGAGAACTTGGGCATTGATGAAAACTTGGGCATTGCAAAAGTTAACTTCATAATTTAAAATTATCGCATGAAAATTTTAAAATGGTTGCTATTCATCATAATCTACGTGTGAAGCTTTGTTTCATGTCATTCCAATAAGCATTGCAAAAGTTAACTTCATAATTTAAAATTATCGCATGAAAATTTTAAAATGGTTACTACTCATCATAATCTACGTGTGAAGCTTTGTTTCATGTCATTCCAATAAGCATTGCAAAAGTTAAAAGGATTTTTTCCATTTCTATGTCAAACCAACAATAAAAATTATATTCTAAGAAAATCAAAATTATTTTTTTACAATTGTATAGATTGATGTCTACACAAAAAAAGTTGGACCATTGAATTCCAAATAATGGGGAAATGTTATAAGGAGTTTTATTTTACAAGCAATGAAGGTAGGAAAAACATATAAAGTTGTCTTTTGCTCTCAATTTTGAATAAATGAAAATGAAAATGAAAATAAAGGATATTAATTGTTCACTAGAACATTTTTATATTGGAATTAACAATTCTCAAATTCTTCTAAAAGTTATAAGCATATTAATTTTACCTTTCATTCAATAAGACCTTCCACTTTATAATTTTCTTTTTAATATGAAGATGAAAGTTTTTTTTGCTAAAATTTTTACATATGTTTTCAACCCATTTTCCAACATATTGACTAAAATGCACAAGTTATAGAACATACAAGTTTTTTCCTAAAAATGTTGAAAGACAAAACTTCACCTTTTGGAAGGGCTAGAAAAGCCTATATTTTAAAGTTTAAGCACACTAAACTTGTAATCGATGGGGATATTCATTCTAAAATTTTAGGACATTGTACTTGAGCAAGTTAACCAAAGGATCCTACAATTGAATTTGTTAAAAAATAAATATTGATGAAGATTTTGACCTTGCTTTGGGGACGAGTATTTTGAAGCAATTTTGGGTTTCTAAACACGTTGGTCCTTTAGCGGTTTAGTTGTTAACATAGAAAAGATTCTCTAAAATTCTTAGAATAGTCTCCTATTACTAAAAAGTCAATTAATACCTTGATACCAAGTTCTGAAAAACAAGTGGGATCCAACAAAGTGGGATCCAACAAATCTCTTTGTGTACATCCCCAGGCCCGTTTCAATTCCCTTACCGTAGGGCGACAAGATACATTGGCTCCTTGAAAAGGCTAAAAAATATCTCAATTACTGGTTCCCAACCCAGCTCTACGAAGGAAGAATGCTGTCCCTGGAAGTAACTAATCCAATTTCACTCTCGCTCTTGTAGAAAAGAGAAAAAAGTAAACGAGTACTAAAATGACAATAAAGCAATCAGTAACCAGAAGACCTAGTGCATCAAAGACATACTTAGGTGCAAACAGTCCCCATACCTGCAGCAAGTAGAAGTAAGTTATAATCAGCTGAATATGAAATGTGCACTTATGAATAAGTAGAAAACAAATAAACACCAAAAGGAATTTGATCCCAGAGAGACATGCTTCTAACAAAAAACTAACACCTTTTCTTGGACTTAGTGAACTTGGCTTCCAATAATTTCAGTCACTGTCGAGACTTCAAGGTCCTACAAAGCAAAATGAGAGGAGCAATGGAACTTGCCATGAGATGACGGCGCTGCAATGTGACACAAACTGTAGTTACTGTTGTCAAGATGGTTCGAACCAAGCCGTAAGAGAGATACACCTGGAAATTTCAAATTCATCAGATTTAAAGTTCAGTTGGATTCTCCAATGCAGAAAAATCTACATAAATGAGATGATGTCACAATACGAGATAGAACATGAAAGAAACAACTTCAATATGGTGCGGAAAGCACTTACAGATCACTATCCTAAGTACTGTCTTCCAGTTAGGTTTCAAATCCAGAAGATATTGAGCACATGAAGAAGGCCCATACAAAAGACAGTCAGTACTAATCACCCATATCATCACCTAAATATGACCTGAAAACCAACCAAGAGTATCACACTAATAGCTTACTTTGGTTAGTTCGAGGAATAAGAAATTGTCCCCCGCAAAACAAAATTTGGACTCTGAAGATGGGCCCACTGCAGCTGTGGAGACCAGAAGAGGGAGCCCAATAACTGGGAGTATGTGCGAGGAGCCAAATGTATCGGCAGCTAACAGGGCTCCTTGTCTGTAAAAATCGAACTCATCGAACCTGCTTGGCAATAGTGTGGCATTATACTCTTGTTCGAAGGAAGATATCACCTCAGGACAAGAATCTGCTACGAATGAAGTGAAAATAAATCAAACTAGCCAACGTTTAAAGTATTTAGCAAACATATTGGAGGATTGAAAACCTTTTCGTAAGCTTGACATCAATGAATGACTAGGAATAGAATGACAGGCCATTGTGCGGCACTACTGATTCTCCTATGACACGGAAAAGAAAATTAGAAAAGATTGTGACTATCAAGTTACGAGGAAAATCCTTACCCAATAAAGGCTGCAGTATAGTGAAGACCATCAAAAGTGCACCTGAAAACCATCAAAATGTTAGGCACTGCTCAAATGATGATAAAATATTATCCGAAATGGTACAAGGAGAGTCGCATTTTGAGACTATCATACGGGTACACCCTCAAGAGTGCCAAAGAGATGCCAAAATTCGGCTTATACACCATCTTGGACGTCCTACGACTTCCAGATTTTCCTAGGCATTTAAAGTTTAGTGCATTACAACAAACCTGTGCCCAGTGCAGAAGAACAGCTGTACTGCAACCAAATTCCAGTCAACTGCTACTGCAAAGTGGGAACTCCAACTCCTTTCATCGAAGTTCATGTCTTGATGAATGAGTCCTTTGTCCGCTTCTATCGTCTTCCGGTTTAAAATTTCCAGGCCCTGCAAATTCACAAGACACCATACTGCCCCAAAAAATAAGTGTAAGTGCACATCATTGGACCAAAAACTTGACAGAGAAAGATGTACAAAATACTGAAATACCAGGCTATGAAGAAAACAAGAAATTGGAAAAATCAACAAAACTGCTAAAACAGAACAGAGAAGGTAACTGTATGATACCTTCAAGCACGGCAAGAAGAACAATCATGGGTCCTTTTCTGCCTAAGAGAAGTATGATTGTTCCGCTTAACCCGGAAAGCATGGACACAATTCCTTCCACGAGCAGATCTTTATACGGAGTTGATGTACTCTCTCTGGCGTTCAGTGTCATCACATTAATGGTGAATAACATGAGCATAAGACTGACTGAATATACTAACTGAGGGCAAAGTAACCGAGAGAACTCATTGAAAGATTGTGGAACTTCCAGAGCCAGAGACGATGCTAGATCCACGGTGAACCAGTGAATAACTAGTAAGACGTAAGCCAGAGTAACAGACATAGCTGTTGCCCAATACAGGCTTTGAGATGTAAAGATTGTACGAGCACGGTGGAGTATAAGCCATGCAAGAGATGAGAGGGGTAGAACGATGGTTGCAAGGGCTGTGCATAAGAGGGTAAACAGTTGGGTTGAATAGGATGCTAGGAAATAGTCATCGTTGTGAGAGGGACGACCTATTGTTGTCGGGTCTTTAAAACCCTCAACTAGACCTACACTAGCCATTCCACCATTCAGTATTAAAAAGAGAATTGCCTGCAGACAAATCAAGATGTTAATGATCTGACGTGCGAGGTTGAACGAAGAACCACTTGAGAATAGATAGAAAAGGGCTTTTTGGGCCAGAACAGCACCGAATACAAATAAACAACAGAATAATACAATTTTGGAGAAGAACTAGAGTGGTATAATAAGAAACGCTTCACCAGGATATGTAACATGAGACTAGAGAATATCCCGAGAAGGATAAGTTTGACGTTGACAACCAAGAGGTAAGATGCGAACAATCACAGATACAACAAAATTCTCGGCTACAGTAGAATAAACTCTTAAATGACCTTCATAAGGCTGACACCTTCACGACACAAACCAAAATAAGGTGGAGAACGAACCTGGGGTACTTTGCAACCACTTTGGATGGCTTGACGCAGGTAAAGGATGCCTGATGTTGCAAGCAGGAAGCAAACCAATTGCCCTTCGCCAACTGATTACATAGTTCAACAAGCCAAAAAGCAATGAGAATACAAGCTAGTACTGCCACAAACACAACCGAATGTAATACATTTGTGGCAGTAATGGAATACTTATGATCTCACAAGATTCAATGAAAAAGTTTAAATAAAGTCAACAGTAAAATACAGCAAATTCGCACCATTCAATACGAGGAATATAGATTCGATCTAATACAAGACAAGGATGTAAAGCTTTCACAACGGAACGCGTTGCTTTAAATAACTTACTGATATAACTATTCGACAGAAGCCCACAAGCATGTAAACCCACAAATAGGACAGCCATGCATGATTTTGCACTTGGTGTGCATGCTTCCTGATCTCGACAGACAGTACCAATTGTCTGTCTCTCGGCATTAGTACTTTGAACACTTTGTCCTGAGCGATAGTTGGGAATTACATATGCAGCAACAGAAGCTATCAAAATCCCTGCTGTAATGCTGGTGTCTGATTGTTCAAAAGAGATTGCAATTGCCGATGATGATTTCATCCATTTTTTCAACACCCGAAATCCCCAGATAGCACCTGCAAAAACAGTTCAAATCAGATCGATTTTTATAATGATGAGAGTCCACAATATACTGGTAATTTCTGGATTCCATGCATCCTCCAGCGTCATACATAGTCAAGATAGTCATACATAGTAGTTGAAACTCAAAAACTTCAAAAGCCAGTGCCGATTCGCAATTTAAAGCTAGAAGCATAGGATATTCATCTTCCACTCACCTGCAGTGACTGTTACAACTCCAAACCCCACTAGCATTCGCTTGAAAGGAAATAATTCATGAAATTTACTCTGCATCTTTGAACTTTTCTCTTCACTTAGAAATACTCCATGTGTAAACCTGAAGGCTCTGGTGAGAGCAACTGCATAAATCAGCATGGAAGTGATCAAAAGAATAAGACCGATAGCCATCCACTCATCTTCAAACTGTGTCCATTGTGTGCGTGACAAATTAGCTGCCGCCAATAAATACACCAGTTTCCCTTGAATCCTATCCGTCAGCGTTCTCACAGTGTCATCTGCATACTCCTTGAACTCGCTGCAGTTCGACTCTGAAGAATTAGTTTGCAATTTAGGGTGATGTGTATGCAAGGAATGTGAAATAGTCAGGGTCTTCTCGTATAGGCTCTGAACATGTGCAAGATCTACTGTTGGGAATCCACGCATGCTGGATGCTGTATAAGCATCCAGGTATCGTTTAACCTGCAACAAAAGAAGGTGATCTCAAGATAATGTCACTAAATCAAAAAAGGACCAAGTGAACAGACTACCCAAAATTAAGTCACGTAGGAGAGTGATACAATAGGGCTATTTTTAACATGTACAGTCTGATGCGAATTCACAGATTTGCTAGCACAGAAAAGGAATCATGTTTCATGTAGCAGAATGAATACAAGGAATACTAACAGCCAGATACCTGCCAGCTGTTCATACAGAGCACGTGATTGTATCTCTCTAGCCATACTCGAACCAGGGCTTCAGGAAATTGACCATCCTTAGAGCGTAAGGGCCAAGTGGAAGTAGCTAAGGCATACAATTCTGTATTGACAAGTCCAACACTGCACAGAAAATGGCAAACAGTTGTACACAGTTAAAAAGATTAAAGTGACATCAGAGTATGTTAAAAAGGACGATATGTCCAGTGTCTTGCTGACAAAACTGTAGATTTCATCAAATTCCAGCAGAAAATAAACGACCTCCTCTAGGGCTGGAATAACCACGTCACGTTCACGGACCTGCCAAAAGGGAATGGCACACCAAGAAGGGCTGCCATCGTTGCAGCGAAGTCCAGCTGCCATGATTCAGAATATCAAATTAGGTAAATAGTTAGTAATGTGCGGCAAAATGAGACGACTGATTTAGAAAAGCAACTACTTAACATGAGTACAGTCACATACTTGAACAGTTATCATTCCATTCACCGAATTTACAACTATGAAGTGTATCAACACACCTGAGGAAACGTAGTGATACAATGACTTCGATCTGTTTCAGCTTCCTGAAAGTAATAAAACAGAAATCTTCAGAATGTCAAAAACACAAAGCGGGGCAATTAAGGAAAAATCATCATTTCAAATAAACCCCTGTATATCTTTGAGGTACTATTCTCACTATAGCAAATTAACACGGTAAAAACAGATCCATTGAAGCGGCATACACAGTCTTACAGTACTTATTGTGCATGTAGAAGACTGGAGATCTAGCGGTAAGCGACCCCGGGATTCCCGCATGCTTAATGCAAACAATGCAGTCTCCACCTGCCAAAACCATCCACACAAATAAGCAACGCCGTGAACTATGAACAACCAAAATGGTAGAAGTGACGATGTGAATCAATCATGAGTTCTAAAAGACTAAGAAAAAATTTAAAGTCCAACTGGAGAGAGATAGTCGTCCCTGGATGGGTTCATTGTGATTAAGAATCATCTCTCCATCTCTTCCTCACATAGCACACAGGCATTCCGTCATAGCAAAAAAATGAACCTCTTCTGATGTACCACCACCATGGTCTCCATTTAAAGTCTGTCCATGGTCACCTAAGACCAAAAGCATAGTATCCTCGTGCAACCCCCCGGGCCCAGATTGGTTCTTGAGCACTGCCACGACATCCTGTTGTAAAAGTCAACAATTAATTTATTCATCTGTTGAACATACAGAATATTTTCTCATAATAGGACATTATTACCGGTAATATTCAATTTTTTTGAATGTCCAGTGTTTCTTTTGAGGATTTGACAATACAGCAAATTCTGAAGAAGTAAAATCCAGTCCACAAATAGAATTAACCAAGACAAACCTCTTACTCAGAAAGGCAAAAAAGAAACAAACCTCAATGACTCGGTTGTATTGCTCCAGCTTCTCCACCATCAAAGGCGACTCTACACCAAAGATATGACCCACGTGATCCTGCTCACACACCCAGGAGCATAATCAAGACCAGCAGCACCCGAGTAATAGCCCAAAGGAGTATATCATGCTCTCAATAACGTAGATGTTCAGACGTGCGCTTATTAATGAATAAATTTCATAATGACACTTGCCAAATGTATTAAACGTGCACTTCTTGTTGAAATTCCTATCAAACATAAGTATCCTGATAAACTGGGAGACTACCAATGAAGATCTAAACAGTTGAGCTATTTCTAGTGGGTTTTGACACTTTAGGCAATCGGTCAAGAACCATCACAATACACGAACATAAATTTGCAGTCTTACAAAGAAAGAGTTTAGTTATTCAGGAGAGTTATTGGCTAAAAAATGAGAAGCAAAAATTCGAATGAAGTTCCAGATACTTGGCCTCCGTGGAGGAGCAAATACCATACGCAACACCAAGTAAGAAATATTACGACAACATTTGTAAGACAGAAGATAGGTCATCATGGCAGAGCTAGCGTGCCTGGTCCTTAGAGAAGTACCACGCCAAGGAAGTGAGCTATAAGTACATTCCAATCGGATTCTAACAGAGCAGGGAAGATCTCACGGATAACTCCATTATCCACCTGCTCCCACCAATGACAAAACAAACATATTAGCGCACAATTCAAACTACATAGAACAGCGAAAGAATTGTGACAAATAACAACAATGTCAGTAAACCTGAGCACTAATGATGTACACAGAATCCAAAAAAGTAGCAGTAATCCACTACCAAACTAAATAAAAGTGAAAAGGTGTGCCCCTTCAAACTGAACAGGCTACTTCTTGGCTCCTTGACGGGGAAGCGTGATAGAATTAGAAAGAAAACGAAGCCTTGTACATGCTCAAAGTTAGATGTGGTGAGAAGGAACTACCAAAAATTGATAAAGTAACCATGGGTAGAACGAAAAGGAAGTGGAACAAGAGAGCCAAACAGTAGGATCGATCTAGGTCACTTTCAAACGTCAAACGATTTGAGCCACCAAGTCAAGACCGAGTAGAAGACTATACAACTGGTATCAATCTCGAAGCCTCACGATCGCTAGACATACGCTTAGCGAGAGACTCAGGAACCCTGAGAGCTCAAATCGATGAGTACGCTGAAAAACTTCAAGGTATGGTCCTCGACTTAAAAGGGCTTCTGCAGACGCTTCAAGCCCTTGAGGAAGAGGAAACGACGAGCAAAAACACCATTGGTAAAGTTACACATTCGCTTGAAGAAATCGACAAACTCGACAGAAAAGATTCTAATGCAAAGCAGACCACTTTACGACTAAACGGTCTCAGTCTCAATTCAACCCCTCGAGCTAGCCTCCATCCACTAATTTCCCAGGGTTCAAATATTTTAAATTCAGTCACGTTTGAACGATACGATGGAATCAAAGACTTTAACATCATCCATGATTGGTTGTATGCTTTTGAAGCATACTGGAAAATGATCCCCATTCTGGAAGAAGAGAGAGTGAAGTTTGCGGCCTTGCATCTGAGGGGAGCGGCTGCAATCATCTGGTGTAAACATATTGTGAAAGCTCAGCAAGGGCACGAGACAATGATCAGTGACTGGAAGCAATTTCGAAACTGGATCATGCATAATTTTCTTCCATTCAACTACGTAAATCAAACTAGGACAGAATGGCGGAATTTAAGGCAAAATAATAACACTGTTCAGCAGTATGTTGAACAATTAGAGAGCTGCTTATTGAAGGTGCCCGACACAGTAGATGAGTCAGAACAAGTGCATCATTTTCTAATTGGTTTGCGCAGGGAAATCCGACAGGAAGTAAAGGTTACCAAACCAACCACCTTAGCAGATGCGATTTTTCAAGCACAAATAATAGAGGAAAAACTGCAGAGCAAAAAAAAAACTATGTCTAATATGAATGAAATCAAAGAGGAGAAAAATTCACGAAGCAAGAAAAAATTCAATGAATTCACCACGCTAGACTATCTGACACTGATGTGCAAACCAAAACAGGTACAATTCAAGTGGCTGGCAGATAAGGAGAAGGATGAGTATCGCAAGCTAGGTATGTGCTATGTATGTAAAAAAAGAGGTCATACTACATTTAAATGTCCTGAAAAAGTCGAGAGACAACGCAGCAATGCACTTAAAACTCTGAGTTATCAGGCTAATGTCGAAGGTAATTCTGTTGAGGATGTTGATAATATCCAGAGCATCGACGGACCCAAAAAAATTCTAGATGAAGATACCACTCAAGAGAAGGAATCTACTCAAAGTGTCTCTGAGTACGACCTCCTAAGGATGCGATACGGTATTCTGAACGTCAGAATTGGGCGCTGAAACTTAGAGCTGTTGCATTAGATCCCTATATTAAACGAACAGGGCAGATCGTAACATCAGGCTACTGAAAAAGTTATATGAGAGGGTAACTTACGGTGTGGAGGTCCTTGACATTGAAAGAGTCAAATGGGTGCGCCACAGAAAACTGAGAGGGAAACAGTTTCATCCATGTGTCATCCCCCATCATTCGGACTCTCTTTCCAGCTCCTACCAGCTGCGTCAGAATTAACCATTAAGAGGGGTATCATAATGAGGTTTAAGAGAAGCTAACAATTCCATTCGTTAACAAGGAAATGCCTCATTGTAATCTAGTTTGTAATTTCTGCTCCCCACCCCTCACCCACCCCCCAAAAAGACATCTGGCATATTTGACTCGTCCCATAGTACTCCAAGCATTCAACGCGGGTCTGGAAGTGTTCCATCCGGAACTAAAATGCTATAGAAATGCTGTTGAAACCAAATATACTTGCTTTTCTGTAGTAATGCAGTGCTAATGTGTTCAGCTAAAGGAGTAAGCGACGTCCATTACTCGTTATAGGATGCTAAAGCTATATTAGATTGCATATTTAAAGTCGAACTAACACAGAATTATGTTATTATCTACATATTCATTGCTAGATCTTGACCGGATAAAATTCATTCTATCAACGACAGTCAAGTAACAGATATGGTGATAACACCTCGGATAACACATGATCACGCGAATAGAACAAATATCTAATTTTCGCATAGTTATCCAAGCTACGAGGCATAACCTCGTGCAAAATCTGTTGACATTAGGCTCAAAATGCAGATGCGACAATAGTCATTTATGCATTGACAACCAACAGAACAAAGTGCATATAGCAGTCGCAGTCAGTCTACCTGATGAACAAGGTTGTCCTCCACAATCGCCGGAGCCCCAAAGCTATGCCCCACGTCTACGAATGTAGGCAAGCCTCCAGTCGTCAAGCCCTACGATTCAAGTACAACCGACAGGCCTGTCAACTCAAAGCCACCGAAGCTTAACTTGCGAATTCTCAAAGAACCAACTAATAGATTCAGGTGGTTACATAAAACCATTCCGTCTAATTCTAAGAGCATGCACCTTTAGACGCTGCAGAGTGGTGGTTGGAGGGTCAGCAACAAATTTGAAAATTCGAGCTGAGCCTTTTCCTTCATCGGAAAGCTGCTGCAGCACCCGCAGCTTGTCCATCCAGGGTTGACTCTCTGAAAGATAAAATTCACGTCAACACTCTACTCCAATCGCAGCAAATTTGATACAGCGCGCTAAGTTTGGTGACTCAAACTTTAGTTTTATGGCTTGATTATATTACGATAGGAGGACTACTAAGAGTATCCCCATCACAAACAGACTCAACCAGTCAAGACACTAGATTCAGAAATAGTCCCAGATACACAAAAAACTATAATCCTTTGAAACGACATAAACGGATGTTATGGACACAGCTTCGGGAGGCATCAGTGAAGAGAATGAAAACTAACCTCCCGCGAAATGGCTGCTGGGTGCTACAAAGTCAAATCTGTCAACCAAGTAAACTACAAATTTAAATATCAGAGAAACATATCAAAGAAACAAATACCTAATGTCCGCAAGCCTCAAGTCAATAGCGGACAAGCGAGTCATAATTTACGTACATTGCAGGCAAGACGGGCAGGATACAAATAATAAGAAAATGATACGGAGGGATAAGGCCACTGAGGAAATGATGAGGCAGCAATGTAGAATATCATGCAAGATAAAGTGGCTCATGACGTCGAAGAAGTCATCAAGCTAAAACTATAGATAAAGTATTACAAAGAATCCACATTCACGAGCAATGCTGTGCTTGAGCATTATTCAAGGGTTTCATTCATATATACATGTACCTCAAAGCATCAATGATGATAATTATGACCCTCTTGATAGCAGGCTTTGTCCAGCACTCTCTACTGAAATTGTTTTCGCTTCCTTGATCGTTCTCGGTCTTTTGGTGTCCGCAAGCAGTAACAAAAAAAACAATCCCATGAGCTATTCCACTCGCCTTAGATTCGTGCATATGTTTAGATTCTATTCGTCTAATTGATACATAATCGCAAAACCTTAAGTAAGGAAGAAGACGGATACACAATGTTGGTGAACGAGTAAATAAATTCGTTGAGAATAAACAAAACATCAGTTCAATTTTGAACACTCGGTAGAAAAATGTGCCTTCCATCACGTTCGGATGCAAACCGATATGCAACCACCTGAGCTGAGTAAATTCGCTACCAATACGAGAGAGAAGAGGCAAAATGCATATCCAATGAACAAACATGCAAAACTCTGTCCCGAGATGTTTCACACTCAAAGTTGAAAAAAATCTTGTCAAAAATTATAGACAGAAGTTCAGAGTGTCAGAGGAATCAGAGGAATGACAGATGCAGCTGTTTAGAAATCCAAACTCACCAGCAGTTCTCCTCCTACAAGCTGGCAACTCGAATCATTTTGTGAGCTGAAAGTCGCAGCCTCCTCATGCTTACGATTAACCTTCTCGCTGGAAACTGCGCGGAGGACGAGGTTGAAGCTTATTAGTCTACAGAGGAACTCACACCAAATCCAAACCTCAGGTGATTGAATCACATAAAATTACCTGCGGCCGGGGTTTCTCCAAAGCAAGGCGATTTGGCTATGTCGGAGCAAGTACTGAACTCGGAAAGCTCCGTCCGAGAAAGTAGAAAACCACGAGTAAAGAAAAAAATCGCCAAGGAGTGCAAGCAGAGGATGTAGCAGAAGAGCGCAACGATGCGGCATCTCGCATCGATCGCCATCCTGCACCAAAATGTAAACCTTCCCCGTGCTCCTGAGAGCTTTATTACAGATGCATCAATGCGCAGTGCATTTCGACTCTTCGTAATCTCGATCAATGCTGGCTGTTGATACTGATCAATTCCGCATTAAGAAGAAAAACCTAAACCAAGTTAAGATAAAATTCCTTTCGCATCATAAATTGCCGGCATTGCCGTTACATCGCCTAACTTAATCCGTCACACTCCCCGATCAAACAATCCCAATCACAAGAAGGAATAAGCTTCATTGCAGTTATTGTTCTCCTGCACATTTCATCACTGCTGGCACGATCTGACAATTAGGGTTTGTCAGCTCGCCCTGACGCTCTGAATGTTATTTTCATAATCTCAAATGCGGTCAAGTTTCGCAGCTGTGGCAAGTTGTGATTGGAAGAGAAGTGCCAAGTTAACCCTTTTAACTCCTAAATCCTTTCTTAAGTCACTGCACATTTTTTGCTTATGTCTTTGTACAAATTCATTATTTTTCTCAATTTCATCAAATTGGTCAACATTAAGGGACAAAATGAATTTTGAGTAGGCTCCTACAATCTCAATTTTCATTGTGATTTTTTTTATTAAATTTTGAATATAGAAAAAAAAATCAATTTTTTGATAAATCAATTTTTTGATAAAATAATTTTTATTACAATCAGTGCTTGAAGGCAAAAGTAATGCCACCCTAAATCCAAAACAAGATTTGTTGAACAATAGGAAAAACCCACAATTAGTCAAAATTTAAAATTTAAAATTTTGTTTCTCATAGAAAGTATTTTTGTCTATAAGAAAAGACTTGATGCATTCTATTTGGACTAGCAATCTTCACAATTTTTCACAATTTCTTTAACAAGATTAAGTTTGTTTACTAAAACAATCTCACCATTGGAATTATTGTGTTTCAATTCCATCTCAAAGTTTTTAACAATTTAGTTTTTGGTTCAATCTTGCACCTACTTCTATTAAACAATTTTTTAAAGAATGAACACTTTTTTAAATTTTATTTTATAGATTCTCAACTCAATTTTCCAACATAGGAATTTAAATTCAACATTGGTAATACGCAAATTTTAAGCTAAGAAGATTCAAAGCCTTAAAATTCATACAAGATGCAAAAAAATCCAGTTTTCTTCACTTCAAATGCAAATATTTGCCAATCCACGTTTCTAAAATTTCTTTTACACATTCTTATACCAGTCTAGTGCAAGATATTGAGGTAAGGCCTTGGGACTTTAGGAATCAAGTAGATCCATGAAGATATTTTCAAAAAATTTAAGCATGTTTAAACATGTTTCATATTTGAGATGATTTTTTTCACTTTTTTCTTAAAAAATCTTGATAGTTTTAAATTTTCACAAAAAAATTTAAAAATTTCATGATCTATTAGAATGGAATAAAGCCTAGACAAAATGAAGCTAGGGCAGAAATGGTGGAATGAAACCAAGACAAAAATGGTGGAATGAAGCCAAGATAAAAATAATGAAAGTTCCAAATCACAAGACTAAAATTAAAGTCCATATTGTCTTTTCAATTGTGAAAGGGTCAAAAAAATTTGAGAGACCCAATGAAAACCCAATGAGAATTTTTACAAAATAAAGACGGGAAAATTTTGGAATTTCAAATAAATAAATGTAAGTTTAAGAGTTAAAAGATTTTAAAAGCAACTATTGGAGTCTTTGATCTTCGAGGTTACTGTACTATTGAATATAGTGTCCAATAATGGTTATTGGTCAATGTACACCTCCAAAAATTCTAATAGGTGTGTGGCTTCAATTTTAGTCATGACTTCAAATCCCAAAGGTCAATTCAAAAATCAATTAAACCAATTCAAACCTAAAGATTGTTATTAGAAAAAAAAATTTAACTTGATTTTCATTTTAAAAAAATTGTTGAGTAAAAGTAGGTAGGAGATAGAAGGAAAAACTAAATCATTAATTGTTTTCAAATGGAATTGAAATACACTAATCCCAATGGTGAGATTGTTTTGGCAAACAAATTGAACCAAGTAAGACTTTTTTTTAAATTATGAAATTGAATGAAAACTGAATCCTATAAGTTATTTTTTGAAATAGATGCTTTGATTGTCCCCATAACAAGACTCTCCATAACTTTCTCATTACTAGTTCAAATAAAATGAATCAATTCTTTCCATATAGGCAAAAATATTTTTTATAAGATATAAAATTTTAAAATTTTAGAACTTGACTATTTTGAATTTTTATGATTATTTTGACAAGTTGAATAAGACCTTGTATATTCAATAATAATTTCATGACGAAAAGAGGCCTAATTCTTTTTCAATAGAATTTTTAATTTTAATAATAATTTAACAAAATTATAAAACATTTTGTCATCCATTGGATGAAATTTCATATAAATTTGTCTACAGTCTGCATGCAGTGCAATTATGGTCTCTGGACCTGCAATCACGCATGTTCATAAATATTCGAAAAACAACCCATGCTTCGCCCATATCAGACCCATTCAAGAGCCTATTTTTGGTCAGAGAGTAAGACTAAAATCAGCTATAAACAAGTCTTTGAAGTTTCTGTTGCAAAAACACACACTAAAAATATTGGGAAATACTCAAAAACACAACATACGGAAGATGGTCATGGTCCCACTCACAAGCGAGGGATCTCACAAAAAAATTTAAAACTGAAAGGATCTTGCGGTCATACTTTTGTATCCACACTAATTGAATCTGTAACTAAATCCGAAACGACAAACCAATACACCCTTCTCCAGGAACTGCCACCCTTTAGCTTAACTCCGGGTCGATGAGGTTGGCATGATCTGCCGGCTTCTCAATACAAACTTCCTCCCAATCACCTGTTTCTGCATCGCCATTGCAAACATTGGTTCATCATACCCCTTCATCATACTGTTCCATGACACAGAACAAAATGAAAATGGCTTCTATATAAATCAGAATGCACTGAATGTCCACTCACCAACTGTCTTTAATGTGAGCGCCACAACTGCATCATTCTCCACCTGCGAATAACACAGGAGAAGTTCAGTTTAGGGTTGCTTCCTTGGAATTACATATTCCCTACTGCTTTACTCGAAATTGCAGTCTACTATCGTGCTCTTCCTTCAACAACTAGAACATATGTAGCCATGCAAGTGGCAGCATATGAAAAACTCCTATGAATCACGGCAAGGAATTCCGATTTCCAAAGAAAAGACTTAAGCAGTTGCTTAAATTGAAAACGCAACCTATTCGAAAACAAAAATTCTGCTACAACTAGAAACATACGTAGCTATGTAGTTATGCAAGCGACAACAAATCCAAAATTCCTATGTAAGATGGCAAGAGTTTAAACTCTTAGAACTTTCAGCAAGAAGTTGCAAAATTCAAGTTCACCAAAATTTCAATCCTAAGCCGAAAGCACGCTTGACCGATCTCTTTCAGCTACAAAACACCTAAAACCTACCAACACTTCGCAACAATTTACTTCCCAAACGCTTCACCTTTTGATCGGCAAGAGTCTTGTTGTCATCAAGAACGGCATGTGCAGGGAGTAGCACCAGGCGCTGCTGGTCCACGGGCACATCACTCAACGCATGCAGTTTATGCTTCGTCTCGACCACAGTCTCGGAGGGATCACAATGAAGAAAATACGTCGTCTTCTTGCGCTTCACTCTGATAAACATCGCCTAATCACATCCGATCAACAATCTCAGCCAACCAACAAGCATTTCCCACCTCCCCTCCCCTCTCCTGATACACCTCGAGCAGTCCAAACTAAAAATCAAATCAAACCACCAACCAAAGCCTAACACACCCATCTCCCGCACCCATTTGGCTGACCTCACATCAACCCAAATCCACGAATTAGGGCAGAACGAAATCCGACCGAACCCCACATTTGGAAAAAGGAGAACAGAGCACAAACCATGATGGAGAGCAAAATGCTCGAATCGAATGCGAATGACGAAACCTTCCCAGAAAATTTCACAAAGCAGAGATTCTAAAAGAAGGACGGCGCCAGAGAACGAGAGTTTGTGGAAGCTTGAGCAAGATCGGCGTGGAAGCTGGCGGCTGGTGTGACCGTGTGATGAGTGAGTAGTGCCTGTGTGAGACGACGTTTTGGGATGCGTTTCGTTTAACTTATCCTGAGTGCCGTCGTTCCAGAGTCCAGACGGACCGACTGAGCACGACTGAGCGGAGAAGGAGGGTCGACGGAATTACGGACGATCGTGCTAATTGGGGACAAATCGGCGACGATCGCCAGCCCTCGTCGTGCCGCAGCCCACTCCCTTCACGTGCCTCTCTGAGTTTTCTGTTCTCTCTGTTCTCTCTGCTGCAGCAACAGCAGCCGTGAGCCGTGAGCCGTGAGCCGTCTCTCCCTGAACTGAATGTCCTTTTTTTTCCTTTGGAAAGGCGTTTTGGGCTTTCGAAGGGGATTTGTCCTTTTGGAGAATCACTCACGTTATCTATTCGGCACAGTCGGTTGAGGTGATCCATCTCTCCAAGCAGGGATTATTTTTTGCTTTCTTGAGTAGGGGTAGCCTGACAGAATGCAACTGAAGGAACTGAAGTCAGACAAACTGACGGAACCATCTAATTTTGTTCATCCATCCATCACTCGTCCTAGTGTGCCCTGTCGGTGCACTTGAAAAAAATCCCCCCATTGCAACAATACTGATGCAATGGTTAGAGCATCGCCACCCTTGCTCTGAATACTAGCCTCGCAATATGGCTTGTTGCGGGCTCCATTCTCCTTCCGGGCTCCACCTTCCCCACCCTTGCTCTCCATATCTCCAATAACTTTGCATTCTCATTGGTGGGAATTGCTATAGTACTCCAACTTTTCTAAAAGGAGAAAAAAACATTGTTAGACAAGGAGAATCCAAGCTTGGAGAGAAGGAGAGCGGGCCCTAAAGGATTGCGGGTTGATGACATATTTGAGCGGGGCCGGGCTTTAACTTTTGGAATTTGGGGCAAGAGTAGGGGCAATTTCAGAGCGCGGGCCCTGGATTTGAGCGGCCAGGGAGCAATCCAGGGCAAGGGTGGCGATGCTCTTACGCAGTATAGTATTGAAAGAATATTGTATCGTTGGAGTATTGCCTCAGTACTGTGACAATACAATTTCAATAATGATACATTCTTTTATTGAAACTACACTATTGCAGTACTAAGACAGTTTTGCAACGGTATGTTTTTTATACTATATTGCATAACCATCAAAACTATACTGCATCAATATTGTTGCAATGGGGGGTATTTTTCTGACAGTCAGACAAACTGAACCGTCCAATTTTGTTCATCCATCCATCACTTGTCCTAGTGTGCCTTGTCAGTGCGATTTTAACAACCAAAATAAAAGTAAAAGTAACTTTTTAAATTTTTCATTCGTAAATATAAAAACTTTGAAATTCAATATCTCTTCTTCCATGAGTCAAAATACTGCAAAACAAAGTCTGTGCACCCTTCCTCATCAAGGGATTTCAAACAGTACCAAGAACACAACCGTGGGACTCACGGGCAAGGAAATCTCATCATATCAAACAAAACAAAACAAACAAATAGCCTAACTTAAGGTATGGATTGATATTTCAGTCACTTGTACTATACCGTGCCTTGTGCCGTTGCCACAACCAAAATAAAAATAAAAACAAAATTTTCATTTTTTTAATTCATTAAAACTTTGAAATTCAATAACTTTCACACTGTAGTGTAAGAGGTTGCGTTGTTGGTACAAATAGAAAGCTCTATGCACAAAAGAGTGCAAGGGCTTTGTTTTGTGGCGGTGTGAAAGTTATACTTTTTTATCAAAATGAAAGATAATTTAATTCTACTTTCAATTTAAAAAATCCATAACTTTCACATCATAGGTCCGAACTCCACAAAATTAGCACAAACAGAAAGTTCTATGCATGAAGGAGTGCAAGGGCTTTGTTTCACAGACATTTGGACACCCAATGTGAAAGTTACAAATTTTCTAAAATAAAATATAATGTAATTCAATTTCCGAATTCATAAAAACTTTGAAATTCAATAACTTCCACACTATAGGTCCAAACGCCACAAAACAAAGTCCATGCACCCCTCCTTGCTAAGAGCTTTAAAGTGGTTCCAAGAATGCCGCAAGAAACCTCACGGTTTGTTAAATCTCAATGTATCAAATAAAACAAAACAAATAAATAACCTAACTTAAGGTATGGATAATTATACTACTAAAATCATAACTCCCTCTGTAATATCACAAATGCTACCATTAATAATAGGGGCTCATGCTTGCTATGCTACGCATTCATTGTATCACATATTAGTAAAATTTTGATATATTTGAATAGAATGCATGATAATGATTTCAATAAGTCTTTGAAATGATTATTTTAAATATTTTGTAAGAATATTTTCAATCATGCATACATAGAAATTGTATTTTCACACAATGTGATATTACAGAAATAGAGTAGCAATTTGCAATCGCTTTTGTAATATCACTTTTTACAAAAGGTGATATTATAGAAATAATGTAGTTTTTGAAATTAAGGTGATATTAAAGAGGATCCATAAAATGATATTCTATTGTACATTTCAATATATGCTTGCTTATAAAAAAAATTATACAAAGATTTTAGTCATTTTTATTTGAAGATTTATTGAGATTTTTGTTCTACATTCTATCTAATACATAGAAATTCTTATAAAATTCTAATGATGAATGCATAGCATAGCAAGCGCCAACCGCTAGTATTACCTGAAGTAGTAAAAACTAGTGTGCCTTGTGTTGTTGCCACAACCAAAATAAAAGTAAAAGTAATTTTTTAATCCATAAAAATTCTGACATTCAATATCTTTCAAATTGGAGATCCAAACGCCACAAAATAAGAACCCGTTCACCCCTTGTCGCATACCTTCATCCCCTTTCCGATGATACAAAAAGTGCGACCGGGGGACATACGGTCCAAGAGATCTCATTGTAACAAACAAATCAAAACAGATAGACTCATTCAATGTATGGATAGTAGTAAAAATAGTAAATGCTGTCCATAAGTTGACAAACTTTAAATTTTTCAAATATGCTTTTAAAAGTTTCATTTGCTTTTGGGGGGAAATTTTGGATTCTTTTGGGTTCAAAGAGCTTCCTTAAATTGTTTGGAATAACTTCTTTGAAGCTATAGCTTTTTTCTTAAAGTTATTGAAATTCCAAATCATATGAAGTTCATATGAGAGTTGCATCTAATGTGGTATTGAAGTTTTCAAATCAAAAGTCACATATAAATGTTACAATGACAATGACTAAAAGTGTTGTTTTTTTTGGATAAAGGATTAGACCACATCTAATCTTGTGAAAATTTTCCCCTAGAATCACATAAATTTATTTATTTGTTGGGGATGAAAATTTTGAAAATTTTGAATTTATATTGGAATTAAGGACCCCTAATTTGTAATCAATTCTACATAATTCAAAGTTTGATCATGATTCCAAATATGATTTGGAATTTTTCAAAATTTATCATCCCTAAAAAATAATATATTCCTCCACTTTCTATAAAGGTGATTTTTTAATCTCGATGAGCACCTCAAAGAATTCACTGCCTACAAATAAACAAACTCATCTTTATTTTATAGCATCTCCATGAGTGAACCAAAACTTCATTACTTCAAAATGGTTGGTTGTTTGTTTAGAAAAGAAGGTGGATCTTATAATTTTACAAGTGGGCAACCTACTATATTACCTATCAAGCAATTGCAAATCTCTTAATAAGTGTGCAACAATAAAAAGAATGAGCACCATCTATTATGCCAATGAATTCTTTGCTTACATCTCTTCATCAAAACTTTTCAATGTTCTTCAAAATCAACCCAAGCACATTCTTCGTTGTCACTATTTTTCAAGCCTGCTTTGAAGGACATTGGGGTCCCTTCAAAGTTTGCCTTGTTTTCTTGCGTTGTCATTGTGTAAAAGATCATACCAACTTCTATTAAGTGCTTGTCAATGGTGACATCGCTATCACTAAGGATGATTTTGCTTGAGTGTAGAAGAAAAAACAATATTTCATTAAGTTTCAATTGTACCAATCCAAGTAAAAATTGTTTATTTAGTGTGGTTAAGAGAGACTAAAGTCAAGTCTAAGCATTAATTGCAAACCTCTTATCCAAACTTGGCCAGTAGATGGAATTTTGAAGTTTTGTAACAATGCTCTATAATGAACTAATTTGACCGTGATTGCAAAATCAAATCCCATATACTTTTGTCTAGCTTGTATTTTCGTAAGCTATGTTCCCACTAAGTCTTGAGAATCAAAAGAGCCAAACAATTATAATTAAAATATTAGTCAGAGAAACATCCCATAGATTATGCTTTGGATCTATTTTTGACAGGATCCTTACTTTACATATTTTATCTATATAAAGCACACAATATATTATATGTATTTAAATTATGTGAATAAAAACTTCACAAATAATGTGTGACCCAAGAAGGTTGTGAGTTATTTTACAAGTTTTTATGTACTAAAAATGTTGCACTAAATTTGAAAATTTTATATTATAGTGGCTTCTCCTTAATTACTACGGTCCATTGTATATGGTGTATGTAGTATAATTCCAACATAAATCATTGTCTTTCTTGATTTATGCAAGCACAAATAGACTTAGAGGAACTAAAGAAGAAATTTTAATCATGATCCGTAACCTCAAAATCCTTTGCTTTATTTACATCTATTTTGCAACTATATATGAATAAAAAAATTATATTATTTTTCAAAGATGGAATTGCATATCCTCTATAAGTCATAAAAATTAAAATATTTGTTTGTGAAAATTTGAAATTAGTGCGAGTTTTTAAAGAAAAGTGAAAAAAATTCATATCAAATCCAAATTCTAGTCTAAAATTTAAAAATTTCACCACTGGTGTATATTATAGGTATAACATCATATGGTATAACTCAAAGTTACTATAAAATATTAAACTTTAAAAAAAAAAAAAAAAAAATGGAAATCCATAGCAAAAAAATATTGAACTTTAAGAAATTTCTAATTGCAACAAAAAACAAATTTGATGAACTTCATTTCATTAGTTGAACTCAAATTTTAAAAATATCATTTTTATAAATAAAATATGGATTTAGACAAAAGAGCAAGAAATAGCCAAAATATGCTACAAGGGTGATTCGTGGATTCAAGTTAGTAAATAAGATTTGAAAGATGACTAAAAATAAAAAGTTTCATTTTTTCTATACAATTAAAAAATCTTAATAAATTTGGCATCTTTTAAATAAAAAAACATTTTTGTTGATCCTAAACCTCAAGGAGATCACTCAATGTAACTTCAAGATGCACCTGAGTTAAGAGGATATTTGATATATTTACCTTAATTATTGTATTTAAAATAACCGTAGTTTTACATCAAAAGCTACAAGGGACATATTTTCAACACATATATTTTTTGTAAATTCATTCATGTGGTTTTTTAAGCGGGTGTATCTTACATGTAGAATTTAAGTGTCTAATTTTTTCCACCTCAGCCCATTTTTCACAAATTTTTCCTTCTTTCCACTACATATACGTATAGGATATACACCATAAAACCAACAACAATCAATTCAATTCAAGTGCCATTGACCAAGTGGTAGCTTTTAATAACAAGTTTACCATTGGATACTTCAAAATCTCCATTCAAACTATCATGTGAATATTGCATCAAAAATTGAAGTTAAAATAGATTATAAACTTTGTCATTGAGTCGTGTACAGTTTTCAATTTGTTGAATCTATTAAGGCAAACCTCCTTATTTGTGCAATGTGACAATTTCTTGCCACTTGTGGTCAATGTCTTATATTACACTTAATTTTTTGATATATATGCTACTAGTATTAGACACAATTATAGTCAACCACTCTTCATCGTAAATTTCCTTGATTGTGTCTATTTTATCATCCACATGAAATTATCTACCCACATCTACATTCATTATACTATGAAAAATTTATGCAGCCCCTATTTGTCAAGGCTAATTTATTAATAAATAATTCTACTATACAATATTTTTATATAGCCTAAGTTATATAGATTAGAATATGTAGCATTTCACAAATCCTATAGTAGCCCTACATATTATATAAAGTTTCCTTCTTTTGAATTAAATAGACCTTATCTTTTAACTAACGTAGTTTTCTAAGAAATCGATAGTGATCTCTCCAAGTCCTAACCATTGTGTCCTCTAGTAACAAATTCAACATATTGTAACCCCTGAAAGAGGCAGGTTTAGACCAAAGTTGTTTGACACAAAAAGATAGAAGTTCCCAATTGTCTATATACTTCTTCCTCTAGAAAGATAATTTTTTGAATGACTTTGTACTAGCTAATAAATCAATAAATGTGTGAAACCTACAATAAGTCATTGATACCACCAAAATGCTTGTAAAGAAGTGTACACATTAGTACTTTCGGGTCGTTGCAAGAAAGAGTGTCCGTTTTTGTTCCACTTTGGCTGTTTTCGGCTAGTACTCTAGTACTATGAGCTTTTTGCATATAAATTTTTTAAAATAAATTAAAATAAGTATAATTAGTATAATACTAAAAACAACATATCATCAAAATTTCAGACCCCAAAAAAATCTAGGTCAAAAGTTATTCACAAAAACGTGTGAGCTGAAATTTCGAAGAAAATACATACTTTGACGTTTTAATTTGTAAAAAATAGGAAAAAACATTTCAAAGAAACTAAAAATAGATCATTTGGGAAGACTTTATGATGAAGAGATTTCAACAAAAAAAAAGGATCTTGGAACCATCTTCACTATTCAGAACTGCGCGCGCAAGGGGGCCCTCTTTGCATAGACATAGACAACATAAAATAAAATATTTTTAAATGCCCCTTGGTAGAAACATAAGTTCCTACTATGAAAATAGACCATAGAAATTTCAGATCTAAATCATTAAATTTGGGGACTCCATAGTACTCAAAACCCTTAAAACTCAAAACGTGACATTTCAAGATAATTGATTTTTAAATATAAAATGATTTTTTTAATTTCTGAAAAAATATAAGATATAATGACACTCTAGACATACATCTTCAATAAAAATTTCAAATTCATGCGAGTCAAGCTTCAGAAGTTATTGCAAACGAAAGTTGAAATACTCTGTCTGTGACGAATACCTAGTACCACTCTTTCTTGCAATGACCCTTTCATAAGACAAAGACCTCTGTGATCAACATGCATAATGTAAAGAGCAATTAGAAACACTCACATTATAAACAATAGATTCAAATTGAAAAGTAGTTCATTTATTATCACATAAAGAACTATCACATGGAACCAAAAGTTCTTCACAATTGAAAACAAGACTTTTAAAAGATAGTTATGAACTCAACATCAATCATATCTAAAAGGGATCAAATTTTTTTTATGATTAATTATAAAGGTGATGAGATAGGTTTTAAAGGATATCCTCTAATATTAAAATAATTTGATAAATCAAGTTACATCACCTTTTATTCTTGTAGCTTGGTGTTGCAATAGTGGTACAAAAAACTCTAATTTAGGGAGAAGAAAACTCATTGTAAATGGACTTTGTACAACTGTATCTAAATATTATCATTTCAAAAATAACCCAAATCAAAAATCTAAATGTAATTATGAAAAGTATTTATAAAATGGTCTTATAAAGGATCAAAAGTGACACATAAGGTAAAAGGTTCCAAAATGGCTTGGACATTAAGAACCACCCCATAATTGGCTCTGAAATGGATATAAGGTAATTCTTAAATTGACCTCCATAATCATTGAATCGATCAAGGAAAATAAGAGCCAATCATTTCTTTACAAGTTGCAAGTGAACAATTTATGGAAGACCTAGGGTCATAAATAGGTGCCTACAATACAACTCGATTGAAAATTCTTAAGTAATTCAATAATGCTTCAAACAAATATGAAAACACTTGTGTTACATTCTATATCTATTTCTCTTGGTGTGGAAAATGAGCTAAAAATATTTCCATCCAAGGAAACAAATGAAAAAGGCAAACCAACCCTTGAATGAGTGGCAGTTTTCAAGCTTCCTACCTTATTTCTGACCTTTCTTGCAGCTTTCTTGTTGCTCAGATTTGCGAGAGTGAAACCAAAACAATTCACTAGTTGGAATCCATTTCAATATGACTTGCTCTCATTACAAAAAGAACATGATTTCAATAAAAAAATTCAAATTTGGTTTTGCAAAAGAATCAAAAGAAGGGTCACATGGATTTCAACACCAGGATAATTTCCATTGAATTTCAAGATATTTTCAGTATCCAAATTGTAAAAAGCTAAGAAAAAACTTGAGGACAATAGGACATTTTGTTGAGGTTGCATGTAGTTACCCTCGGACATGACCGTTGTTGAGAGAAGGTTCAATATTGATGCATGCTCTTTGCATGAAGCATCCAGTACAAAGTACGGAATACAAACTTTCCAATGTGTCTGTAGGGTCCTGGATACAGGATTCCTTGAAGCATGAAGATGGAGAATAATTTAAGAAGTCAACACCACAACTAATTCAATGAAAGAAAGTTCAAGTGACGACGCATACAAGGGAAGGGAAGGGAAGGACTTAAGGGTAAATGACACAGCTGCAGTAATATCCACAGCAGCGAAAATACTGAACATGCTTCACGAACACAGCTAAATTGATACTCGAATGGCCGAATAAAAAGGTGATCTACAAGGAACGAACCTAAAAAAAGATTTAGCCCTTGATACTCGAGTAATCTCTGGATGATTGCTAAGAATTCCTCAGTGCTACAATTTACATCAGAATGCCACAACCAAGTAAGAGATGCAGCTCACATCATCTCCAGATTTTTTCTACTTGACAGCAGCATGATTATAGTCGTGGAAGTAGAAGGTTTTGTAGATGAAATTTGACAGCCAACGAGAGAGAATTGTCGACAAAACTGCTCCAATCACTAAGGGTACGGCGAGAGATGCTACCGGACGGATCGGGACAAGTGCAGAAGCTGCCACCAGACCTACCAACGCGATTGCAAGTACTTGCAGTCCCACTTCCAAGGCTTTGAAATTTCTCAAAGCATTTTTACATGACTTGCAATTCACTACGTGCTGGTAATACCTGTGAACCATAGCCATGAATCTGGTGAATAAAAGACCTCTCTATCGTAGGTATTGAAAATCAATAATTTGCAATACGAGGTTCAATGCAGCCTTACAAAACATGTGAAGCTCCAAAAAGTTCAGAAGAAGTGCTCAAGCACAGGAATTTGAACAAATGCCGAACTAGCATTCTGAACTATTGGAACATATGACGGACTCTCAACGTATGCGCAAAAACAGTCGGTGAACACATTTCGTTATGCAGAAGAGTGCCAGGAGTGAAATCTTACTTCTTCAGACACGCAATCTAGAAGCTAACAATGATTAACGAATGCAAATAAGAGCATATTCACCTGTCCAAAAGAATTTGTCTGGGTGGTGAGGGAGGCAATCGATTCTCAAACCTCCCTGCCCAGTCGGGAGCCCCGCCTGCGAAGTCATTTAACCATTTACGGAAGCCGCGTACGTAAGTATCTGCCGTTGTAGCTAAATAGTATCGATTGGACCAATTACTCGAACCTTCATGCTCCAACCTCCTTTCCTGTGGTTGAACCAGTACTGAAAAAGTCAACAAATCTTAAATAACTTGCCATTTAACAAGACCTGAGTGATGTTCTCCCTAATTCGAATATGCAATTAGGATCCAAAGACTATACCAACAGTACTTATTGAAACTACAGAGCCACGCTTTGAAAATACAGAGAGCAAGTACTGGTGGCTCTCAATATACTGGTGGCTCAATGTCACTCAAAGCATAGATAGGAACACTGGTCATTCTCGGTTCAAATAGAACTGCATAAGATCTGTATCGATTAGTAGTAGGATCGGACTTACCATGAGATGGAGTAAATACATGTCAGAATCAAGAACCAAGTTGTTGGTCATGTGTCGTATCCATTGCGGTGTAATTTTAAAGAAGAAACGAGCAAAGTTGAGAGGAAATGACCAAATTATCCGACTGCGACCCGGGGAAATAGGGATGCACAAGAGGACAAGCGATACTTTCTTTGGAGGCTTGTCTTTAGAAATTTTCCCCTTCGTATCGTCTTTTTGATTGAGCTTCCACCTCGTTCCCTATGACAAACCTCCAGGAAAAGCTCAGGATGTACTGATAAACTCTCGACGTGAAACAAAAATTAAAAAAGAAAATTCGAAATTGTGCAAGAACACAAGCGAACTACTGATCAACCAACGAAGCAACAATAGCATATTTTGTCCCTTCTCGAAATGCACCATGAGTAGTTTCACCATAACTCACACAGATTCGAAAATGTCCGAGTAATAATCTCATAATAATTTAGACAAAGGACTTTGTCCAATTATCTCATAATAATTAATACAAACCATCAAACAAGTGTCCACATTTGTCAAGCAAAGGCAAAATTTCACGAAACCATAATATCAACGCACATCTTGTAGTGAAATACACATCAGTATTACTTACAGGAACATGCTGCGACTTGCCAGGTACCGGTATAGTGTAACGCAGGGTGAAACAGCAAGGTGCATAGAAGGCCGCTTCGCTAATTTCGTCCCCCCCTTTGAAGCCTGCAGGAGTGATTTCTGTTGTAATTTTATAATTCAACGGTTTAGCATTTTTTCGATTACCCTGCAAATTCATCAGGCAATTCATAATCGATAAATAAGAAAAAAAAAACTGTTTAGAATAAACGAGAAATACAGACTTAGACCTCTCATAAGTCTGCATCATAAACCAAATGATGGCGTAAGAAAATGTGAGTAAGCCTAAAATAAAAACAAAATAAAACATGAGACTCTTAGATTCAAGGATCCATGTACAACCCACTCAGCTGTCTTGTCAATGGATCAACGAAATGCAAGGATATGGAGGATACTAACCTGAATATTGTGGTGAGCAAACTGGACGTGTGCCGGGTCCACCAAATTCTCAATCAGCGTTTCGTATCTATGAGGCACATAATTTTCGTCATGAGTGACAGAGCCATAGTGGAAATTTTGGTTAACTAATATTGATTTATACGTCAGTCATTGCTAAAAAAAGAAAAGTAAAAAGCAAAAATCGAAGCGTGAGTCCAGAAGCTAACCCGTATTGTACGTCGCGTGATGATAAGCTGAAATTGAAAGTTGGGTCATCGAACTCTGAGAAGACTGGAGGTGGATTGGCAGCGGCTTCCATGTTGATTGGGCCTTGTGAGAGATCCGGCCAGAACCAGAGGATACCTTGCTGTACCATGCTCGGATAGACTGATACGCAGGCCCTTTTGTTTCTATGAGCCTGCATGTACCAAACTTCGCAGACTTAATAAGACTCGCACATATCATATTGAAATGGACTTAACTACATGCTTAGAACTAAATGGATTGATGAAGCCTATCAAACATGAAGGCCAACTATTGCCTGCAAGGCTATACGGTACACCAAATGCTTTCCAAGCAGACAGCGCTTCGCTCGCTAGTCTATTGACTAAAGCTACAGGACTTGTCCTCGTAGCCTTCCCTGTCTAAGAAAGAAAGAAACTGCAACAACGCGGATTTCGCTATGTACAGTTTGTTCAAAGTTTGTAAAAGTTGAGGCATAAATTACTGACCCGTGTATCATCTTTCGGAGCCTGAGGTATATGTGTACACTCGCCAGAATCACCCTTGAAAGTCCAGCCATGGTAGGAGCATCTCAAATGTCCATCTTCACTAATGCTACCCTCCGAAAGAGGTGCTAGTCGATGAGGACACTGATCATCGTAAACCTGCCATTTACTACTTGACTTGTCCCACCATATTGCTAAAGGTCGACCTATAATGGTAGCCGGGGTGGGGGCATTTTCGTCAAGGTCTTCTATTACTGCAACTGGATACCACTGGGTGTTCCAATTGAACTTCTGGCTTTCGCTTGCTCGTTGCTTCTCTGGTAAATCCGGTTTCTTTAGTGCAGCCTGCTGCGTCCCTGCACCATTAATGTCAAAGCTCGCAGCACTGCTTTCAACAGACTGTTCAGCAGGCCCAGCTGAAGCAAGAACTCTCCTTGCTGAAAGTGGACGCTGTCTTCGTCAACCACACCAGAAACGCAAGGTGTCAGTATGGATTCGTCAGCGACTGAGCACAGAGCGCACTTAAAACATTCACAAGGTTGACAACCCGGAAAAAGCAAGGCTCAGCAACTCACCTTTATTTCAGTGCGCCTAGTTCTTTTTCTATGAGCTAGTCCCAGTCCTCGCAAACTCGTCACCTTCGACAAACCGTGCTCAAATTTATCAACATTACGAGGCGATACGTGCGTGTCGAGCACAATTCCACCTCCAACTGAACACACAGGGAACCGGAGCCCGAAGGCGTTCATGATTTCCAACCTGTCACAGAAATATGAAAAACACAGGCGCTTGGATTCTTGGCACTTCCGGTCGAAATTTGAAACCCACTAACACCAAGACAGCTCTAGAATCAACAAACCCATTAGCGTCATCCGCCACGACAAAAAAAAGACGATTCACTAACCTTCACGACCCTAACGAGACCTTCCCAACCTTCCCACTCAAGCAAACAAGAACTCTCAACCCTAAATTATAACGCAACTTGCGACCAGCCAATCTCTCCTAATCTATAAACTACACCAACAAGACACCCACTTCAAAACCGTACACTGATCGCCTTACTAGTTCTGTTTCTAATCAAAACGCCAATGTGGGTTCAGCTGAATCCGCGCCCCTCTTCTGCCATATCCGCAACAAAACGTCGTGAAGCTAAACACGTATCACACTACGGTACTCGTCATGTTTCAAAGTAAAACTATAACGACTGGTCCGGCTTCAATCGGGCGTCAATTCCCCTCAAACCAGGAATGCGAAGCAGAGGAAACCGCCTCCAATTCCAAACACCAAGCAAATCCAAAGGAACACAGTAGTAACTTGCGTAATCAGTGCAAGGAAATAGTTGTTGTTCGCCAGAAGCTTACCAAATTGAAGAAATTATCCACAGTCCCGGGTACAGTACAGTACTGAATTCTTCGGCTGTGACTTCTTTGCAAACTGCGCCAGACACACGAAGCACAGCCAGCGGACGGACGGACGGACGGAGATAGCGAAATGTAGCGATGACGAATGAGGACCGGGGTACCGAACCGGAGTACCGAACCGGAGGTGCAGCTCAGGGCACCAAGCTGTAAGATCGGGTGCATGCCACATCACGCTTGCGGTTGTCCACTGGTTCTCAAAGTAAAGTATCCACTTTCGTACTAACTTAATGTTTGGGCTACGTGGCATGTGGCAAGCTTGCATGAGTAAAGTGTGAGAGACCATGTGTAGAGACCATGATTGAGAACATCGGAACAAATCACAAATCTACAAATCAAGAGAATCTTGAATGAGGTGAGATAGGAAGAGAAGTGGAGGACAATTTTAGATACTTGTAGTAAATTGGGTTGATGGAAAGGAGAGTGAGTTTGCAAATCCTAGAAATGAAGAGAGTTCAAAAAGAGAGTGACTTGATCTCCATAATTAAAATCAAGTTGGTTGTGAATTATGTGGACTAGTTAGATATTGGGTCTGGTTCAAGCATGGGATCAACCAGTGAAGAGACTTTCAGTTCTGTTATTCTTGCCTTGTCCACCTATTCATTTGTTGATTTCAGAGTACCCACACCATGGCACATTAGGAATGATGCACAACAATCCAGTTGTGTGAAGCAACCATCTACACTCATATATATATGTAAATTGAAAGGGCCCTCAATTCTTGAATGGTTGAGCTTCATTTTGAAGAGCCCACAGTGTTTGGAACCATTGCCCTAGTGATGGTGAAATTATTGAGGGCCTACTATGAGGCATTGAGACTTCTGTGTCAATTCAACGATTTTCTATGCATCATCAATCAATATTTTCATGTTCACATTCATGAATGACCTCCAATCGATCTCTTAGTTGTTTTCTAGCCAATTAGGTATTTTTATAAGAGGGAAAGTATAAAATTCAAGAGGTTCAAGTTTTCTCCTCAATTTAACTCTTTGTACCAAGGGGGAGTTTTTTTAATTATCTTTATCAAAGTATAGCATTTAATATGGCAAATGACTATAAATCTTACATTTCTAAAAGTTATATTTTACACCATATTTGTATTCAAAAATATGTGTGTAAAGTCAAAACTTTTGACTACTTAAATATTCACACTTTATGATTAATGCATAAGCTCCCAAGACACTTTTAAAAATCAAAAACCTCTCAAAACTACCATTTCTATTGCAAAGTGCACAAAACTTTAGAAATTGTTTGTTTTGCATATCTAACCATAGGATCTTGCACTAAACTAGTATAAAAATGTGTAGAATTTTTTTTTTAAACTTTGACTGGGAAATTGCAAGATATTTGCATTTGAAGTGAAGAAATCTTTTTCTTTTGCACCTTGATTGAATTAATTTTTAAGGCTTTGAATCTTCATAGTTCAATTTTCTGCACTACACATTTTCAATTTCTAATTTTTAATGTTGAAGAATTGAGTTGAAACTCTAGGAATTAAAAAAAACTTAAAAAAAACTTAATTTTCACTCATTAAAAAATTATTAAGTAGAAGTAGGTTCAAGACTAAAGGAAAAACTAAACCACTAATAGCTCAAAGATGGAATTGAAAATCACTAATTCCAACTGTGAGAGTGTTCTAGTAAGCTAACTAAACCCAATGCAACTTCTTTTTTTGAAAAATTGTAAAAATTACATTCAAAAATGAATTCAACAAGTTATTTTTTTCAAAAAGATGCTTAAATTACCCCCAAAACAAGATTGTCTATAACTTTCTCATCACTAATCCAAATAGAATGAATAAAGTCTTTCCATGTAGAGAAAAACACTTTCTATAAGAAATAAAATTTTAAAATTTTTATTTTCAGTTTTTGTGATTTTTTTTGTGCTCCCAACAAACTCCATTTTGGACTTCAATTGGCATAAGTTTTGCATCGAGGCACTGATTGAAATAAAAATTATAATCCCTAAAAGCTAATGTGATTTCATGTCTTCACAAAAAATCTAAAAAAATCACCACACAAATTGAGACCGTAGGAGCTTATCTGAAATCCATTTTGTTCCCCAAGGACGATGGAAGTTTAGCCAGGTTAAAATATAGTTGTGGCATTTGTTGCTAATGGAGAAAAATTCTTCTATTTGAGCAAACAAATTCTCAACCTTCACCTTTAAAGGACTAGTTGATAGTCCACATTTGCAAATTTTGTAAAGATATATTATAAAATGCAATTTAAAAGAATAATTCAATGATGACTTTCAAATAGTAGTTGTAAAATAGGATCTATAGATCATATTTGTATGGCTAGATTCAACTGGTATACAAACCAATATTTTTCAACGATATTTCAAGCCAGAAATTGAAAATTTCTTCTAAAATCAACTAAATTGAATATTTGTGATTTTTACAAGGTTTTTTTTCTTCTAAGTTCAAAATATTAAGTTTTATTTATAGTGATTTTAGAAGATTTTTTTTTATTCGTCTTATTTGAAGGGTCATTTTTTGTATTGAAAATATTATTTTTTGAGGCCACATCTACCAATTTTCTTTGAATTATAGAATATTTGCAAAATATTCACAATCTATATTGTACAAATTTTAAAGGAATATTATGAAAATCTTTCCAAAAAATGATAGATGAGAAAATGCACTTTTGCATGCTTGGAATTTATTTGTGTTCATTTGTTGTTCAAAATTTGAATGCCTAGCCTTTTCCTTTAGGAGTTAAAGTAATGTCTATAAAAAAAATGAACCTTTTTAAATTCCTTGAGATACAAATAAACACCCATATTTTCATTGCCTTGTGTGTGTGTGTATGTATATATATATATATATGATTGTAGTGAATTTGAACATTGAGTATCAAAGGGCAAATTAAAACCTAATGATTAAACATATCACAATGCTCAGAGATAACCAAGACGTAGCTTTGCCAATATTATAGAAAGAAGGAAAAATTCATATTCAAATATATTATATTAGAGTCACATATTTGTAAAACCAAGTGAAAATTAAGGGTTTGTCAATTGGATATTACCATGTGAAAATGAATCAATATTTTGAGTTTCAAGACTTTTTCTTTCGTTACCAATTCTTTTGTTACCTAGTGAACACATATTCAAACATGTAACACTTTCATTTTTTTGAAGTTCTTTCAAGGGAACTGACAAGCTTGCAAAAATGCATTAGCTTTCCGTAAATATAATTTTTATTTCAATTGATGCTCGGGTACAAAAGTCCTTTTTTGAGTTTGGTGGGCAATAAAAAAACTTCAAAAAAACTTAAAATAATTTTTTTTTAACTTTGATTCTCATAGAATATATTTTTATCTACATGGGAATCTTTAATTCATTCCATTTGGATTTGTTATGAGAAAGTTATGGACAATCTTGTTTTTTGGGTAATCAAAGCATCTTCTTGAAAAAATAACTTTTAGGATTCGTTTCTAAATTCAAATTTCACAATTTTTCAAAAAAAAAGGTTTACAAGGTTAAAGTCTATTGCTAAAGCAATCTCATTGTTGAGATAAGTGTGTCTTAAGTCCATCTCAAAGCTATTAACAATTAAGATTTTTCTTCAATCTTGAACCTACTTGTACTTAATAATTTTTAATGAGTGAAACTAAGGTTTTTTTGAATTTTTTACTAGACTCTCAACTCAATTCTTCATCATAGGGAATTAGAAATTTAAAACCAGTAGAGCAAAAAATTAAGTTTAAAAGGTTCAAAGCCAAAAAATGTAGGTGGAAAAGGTGCAAAAAAACTCATTTCTTTCACTTAAAATGCAAATATCTTGCAATCTACGCAGTCAAAGTTTTTAAAATGTATTCCACACGTTCTTACACTAGTCTAGTATAAGATCCTATGGTTAGATTTGCAAAAAATACAGTTTTAAAAATATATTGCTCTTTACTATAGAAATAGCAATTTTGAATGATTTTTTATGGAAATAAGGCCTCGGGACTTTTAGGAGTTAATATATGGGTTAGTGTGCCTAGTACTATTGCTACAATCAAAATATGAAAATAAAAGTAATTTTTTAATTTTTTAATTCATATTCACTTCAAACTTCAATATCTTTCACATTGTACGTTCAAATGCCATTAAACAAAGCTTGTGCATCCCTCCTCATAGAAAGCTTTTCGACGGTTCCAAGAATGCAATTGGAAGATGTACAATTCAGGAGATCTCATTGTAATAAACAAAACAAACAGCCTAACTTAAGGTATGGAATGGTGTGGCTTGTGCCATTTGCCACAACCAAAATAAAAAAATATATTTTTAAATATTTTTTAAATTTGTAATAACTTTGAAATTCAATGACTTTTATGCACAAAGGAGTGCAAGGGCTTTTGTACGGTGTCAGAGGTTGCATTTTTGATACATTTAGAAAGCTATATGCACAAAGGAATGTAGGACTTTGTTTCATGTCATTTGGACGTGCGATGTGAAAGTTATGTTTTTTCCAAAATATAAGGTAATTTAATTTAATTTTTTAAATAATTCAAAAATCTATAATTTTCACACCATAGGTCTAAATGCCACGAAACAAAGTTCATGCACCCTTTCTTGTAGAGAGCTTTCCAATGGTACTAAAAAAAAGCAACCAAAAGATTCACAATTTGTTTAAATTCACTGTATCAAACAAACAGCAAAAAAAAAATCTAATTTAAGATATAAAAGACTAGTTTACCCTATACCACTGCCACAACCAAATAAAATTGAAAGTAATTTTGTAATTTTGTAATTCAAAAATAACTTCCAAATTCAATAATTTTCATACTGTACATCCAAATTCCATAAAACAAAGCCCATGCATCCTTCCTCGCCAAGGGCTTTTTGACGGTACCAAAAATGCGACCACAGGACTCACGGTCCAAGAATTCTCACCGTAATGTAGAAACAAAACAAAACAAATAGCCTAACTTAAGGTAATGAATGGATTCTTATATGATACCCTCGGAATGAGAGAGGTCCAGACGTCTAATGTATCCTAATAAAAATTCATTTACTAGCCCCCTGGAGTGAACCATTAGCTAAGAAGTCTGGGCGTGAAATAACTTATCTACAATCAAACTCAATAATCTTACAACCTACCTATAGTGCCATTTCAAAAAAATTGCATGATATAGAATACAATTGGCATTTTTTGTCTTGCATAATTAACATTCAATTCTTATGCAATTCCAATCAAGCATACAAGTAAAATTCTATTTTTGGTGATTATTTCATTTAATATTCATAGTTTTACATGATAATTGATTGAGAAAACATTAGTGATGAACTTTTTTAATTTGATTGTATAGATATTTAGGAATCATTTATACATATTCTATCTTTTATTAAGCATTTTCAAAGGAGTTTCATTATTCCCCCGATAGAGATTAATTTCAATGTTGGGGTGACAATGCCCAAATTTTCTTTAATAGATATTTCTTTGTAGTAACCAGATTAGAGTTTGCTATTTGACCCTCATACGGTAACTAATTTTGAACATTTGAGCATGATGATTGTATACCACAATTAACATTGTCCAAAATGTGACGCATCTTGATTTAGACCAATTAGCGTCACATAAAACTAGATATTGATTATTCCAAATGTACACAATCAAGAGTCGACAAGAATCTCATGTAAACCTAAAAATAATACTTCAGAAATTAGTAATTTATTCATATAGTGTCCAGATAATGCATGTTAAAGTGTGCTGAAATCTTCTTTCAATTTTCAATAATATCCAATGAAATCTTTCATGCTCAATAATAGTAACTATGCTCAATTGTAATTAGTGACGACTTAAAGAGCACAACCACATCTTATTTTTTATATTACATGCAAATTGTGTCACTCGATTTCATCCATAACATTTTCATCCACACAATTTTTCAATCAATAGTTCTTGCTAGATCCTAATGACATCCAAACATCTTCTCAATAAAACCTTTGTGTTTGATTAAACATTTTTGGTGTTTTTGCATTCCATTCCAATATAACAGGCCACTTCCTGTGTCTCGAAATGATTGTCTAGTGACAAACTTTTTCCAAGATTAAGGCAAAATTTGATACAGTAATGAGAAATGTAGACAAGTAGATTAACTCTGAATTTGCTTGGCGTTTTGCAAAAATGATAATATCATGTTTGAAGTATGAATCGCTTAAAGAAGGAAAGTTGACGCTGCAACTTCACATAAATGACCGGTTTACAATTTCCCACCAAAAATGAGCATTGAGCACAACAATACATTGGTTTTCCATCTTGTCTTTGCATTGCATGAATATTTTGTGAAGGTAGCTTAGAATTAGATTCTTCATAAGTAGCTTATGTGCAGGTTGTTGTGAGTAGATTGTGTAACTGAAGTTGACTATTTTGCAAATTGTGTCTTTGTGGAATTGGCATTGACTATTCATGAATTGTGACTTTGTATAACTAAATTTGAAATAAGAGACAATCATTTATGGGCATTTATTTTTGGAATTATGGACAATCATTTGGGGGACGGAGGGAGTATATTCTAGTAAGCATTCTTCTACCGTACCCCGATTAGCTCTACCAATCTACCTGGCTAGTCCAGACAGTCGAGCTTATAGTTGTATGACAAGCCTCCTGCTGAGGCCGTTTTGCCCCCCCCCCATTTTATTCCTGGAAAAAACGCAAGAACTTTTTAGGTCTAGAACATACCCTAGAGACGGCACAAAATAGGGGGTCTTTTTTTTTACATTGACCCTGGGCCCTGGCTTTACCTCCGCAAGAGGCTCGTCATACAACTAAAAGCTCAATCAGTCCAGACTCCGCAGAGCCCGCGTCTAAAAGCGGCATCTCGCGTCAGTTCCGTAAAACTGGGCTGCAAACGCGGCGACGAAAACGACTGCCTTCAGTCCCTCCAAGGAAAGAAACTAAAGTCCCTTTTGACTACACAATAATCACGACACAACAGAAACTCCTGGCGCCTGGCCGAAACTCAGTCACGCACTGCTTCTGGTGCTGCTGCTGATGGATGGAGCGCATCGATCCCAACGCCAGAAATCTCAACAATCCCTCCAAAACCTCGAATTCTGGACCGTGCGTGCCCACCCGTCGCTTTTCAAATTCCACGGGACGACGTGCGTCTCCTGAGTCCTGAGTGAGGAAATCGCCGAGTTTGGGGGTCCTCGAAGCGAGCCACAGCACTACTGATGAGTTGAGCGCGCTTGGAGTTGCAGCCTGAGCAGGGCGTGTCGATTCTGGTGGTGTAGATTTTGGCAGTTTGAGTCTCAATGTTTGTTTCGTTGTGTGGTTTTGGTGTTGAGAGTGGCCGGCGAGCGTGGTGCGCGCAATGGCCGGTTCGGAGAGGGAGTTCGAGGTTGAGCAAGGATATCGAAGGAGGTGGGGTTGGCCGGCGCTTTCATTGTTTGACTGGTTTGGAATTCATTCTGTTTTCGATTTTGAGTTTGTTTTGGGTTTTGCATGTTGCCCGTAGGCTGCTCTACAGAGGTTCTACTTGCGCCCGGTGATTTATACGTTCAGTGATGGCGACGTTTATGGTCACTTTCTTTTTGTTTGAAGTCGAGGGTAAAGTGAATGGCGCGTTGATGTGAGTTTGGTTCCATTGACTTGATTTGTGGGGGCGAGAGCTTGATATCTGGACGGGGATGATGGGAGTCAGCTCCGGATTTGTAGATCTGTGATAGGTTGTAGGTTTAATTCCCTAGCCTCACTTGGGTGATGTGCGAAGATCTCCAAGGTCTGCAACTCACTGACCACGCATCAGGAAGTCTGTTTTCTGGGGAAATATACTGGATTTTCTCGATATGGCAAATGGTCCTTTTTCACTCACTCTTATTTACTTCTGTTAGTGCTGAGATACCTAGGAGCCGGATGATTCAACACCCAAACCCATTTTTTTATGGATCAAGAGTAGTTCTTCAGTGTAGCGCATCATTCAGTGCGATTCGACTGCAGAAAGGGCCAGGCTTGCCAGCATTTTCTCTCATCATTTAGCCTATGATTGCAGAGCTTCGACGCTGCCATTCTGCGGTCCGGTAGCTTCAGAGAATATTGTGTAAGAGCGGTGACACTTTCCGGGATAGTTGAATGATTGAATGATTTTCCTGCCGAGTAATGGGTCAGCCAGTACGTCATCAACAGGGCAATGAGCGCCAAAGTGAACTTTAGTGCTGGCTTTCACGCCGAGTGTCCTCTGTTCCTCTCCCTCCCCTAGGTCTATTTCTAGCCCTGCAACCAGGGTACAGAGTGCCCTTTTGTGCACCAATATGGCACTACACTACAAATGTGTGCCCACAGTAGAACTTGAGTACTTTGGGACGGGTTTTTATATATGTGTAAAATCCTGTCAATATCTGGGACCCACCGCACGTATAGAAACAGTCGAGATCTTACAAGTGGATGTTGATTTCATGGCCTCTGCAGGTTGAAGCCACAGCATGCCACCGACAGGCCGCAAGATTCACATTGACATCTGATCCAATGGCACCCGCCTTGAGGAGTGATTTGTTTTCCAAGAGAGTGGATCCGCCACAGAGAAGTGATTCATTCTCCAAGGGATTGGAACCTCCACGTCGCGGCGACCTGAGGTTGTCACTGAAGAACACCGTTTTCGGCATCTTTTTGTTATGCAGTTGCGTCTTTCTCCTCGTCCACGATGTGCGGTACGCTCCCCTGGTCTTCCGAATGTTCCAAGAGGATCAGGCGTCTGCACTCCCCGGGGTCGTAGGTCCTGAACCTTGGCATCTTATATACCACAATGCCACAGATGATCAGGAATCCAATCAAGATTTTATGGTTGGGAATCTTCAGAACTCTACATCAGGTGCACTCTTGTCTCCCTCTTTCACTGCAACCATACTCAGGCGCTTAACCCCTAAATGTTCAACTAAACCATATCGTGAAAATAATGGAGCCAAATTTTTTGATCACCATAATTTGCAAAAGAAATTGTATGTGTTGGTCAAAATATTAATAAAATTGGACAAATGAAAGTCCCCTTGTGACTTAATAAAAGCTGTTAGAAAAGATTATTTGGCCTTCTTCTCTAGGGGTGAATTGTTTCTGCAATGGCGGTAATGGGCTCAAGCTTATGAAGGCGGCTCATGCGTGGGTGCTACAGAAACAGACGAGGCTCTTGCGGACATCGACTTGAGTGTGGAAGAGGATCTCACTGTAGAAGAAGAGTTGGGAGAATCAAATTCTACAAGCACAGATGAGTCTGCCCTTGACTCGAATGCTCCCCTCACATCCGCAATTTCTGAGAATGAAACAAGAGTGGACTCAAATGGAGGTATCTCTGGGTCTGAATGGGACATACCTCGAGCTATTCCAAAGACCTGGACGCCACCGAAGCAATGTGCAACAGCGGAGGAGATGGGGAAAGAGACACAGGGTGATACTAGAGCTGCCAGCTTGCGGGTACGCGCCTTGATCCAGGAGTGGATGGCCGAGAGTGGCGCAAAAAGGGTGTCCAATCTTGCAGGGTCGGAGTTTTGTCATCGAGGATTTGTAGTTGGGGAACCGATGGAAGATGGATTCGGCAACAATATGTACAAGGTGCTCACTGCAGCCGGGGTCGCCGTCATGCTCAACCGATCTCTCATCATAGGTAGGGCATCTGGTGTATATTGAATTGGCAAGGAGACACACTGCAAGGATTTACTAGAGATTTATCAATGACTGGTGTTAACTGTCAATTGTGCAGCGGAGCGCGGAAGTCTTAACCCAAACTACTCGCGCCGAAATCCTCACAGGAAACCTGCGTTCGGGGATTACCTGGAATTCTCCGACGAGGCGTTCACCATGCGAGAGGTCCGGCGTCTGTGGGCCGTGCACGAGTGCGCAACCAAGCACAGACGCGCTCTTGTAATTCACAACGACTCACTGGAGAAGGGGTTCCAGCGAACGAGCTGCATTTGCGACGATTGGACCAAGCTCGCCGCGCCGATCCTGCACTTTAGAGGCGCAATTGGCTCGGGCTCCATACAACTCCTCTTGAAGAACGCGCACCCCACCATGCGACGTGCAGCTGCGAAGCTGCTCGGCAACCCCGCCGTCCCGAGCTCGCGTCCCAACACGTTCGGGGAGCTTTTCCGGGTCTTAATCGCGCCGAATGCAGACATCCGAGAAGCCGTGCAATGGGCATTGCAGGGAGGCCGTGATCCTGATATCACACTGCACCTGCGTATGCTCCATAGCCGCACCAAACCGGCTCCGGCAGCTGCAACCTCTTGCATCAACCGCATTCGACGAACCCTTAATCCTAATCAACTCACCAGGTAAACCTTAATCCTGCATTTCTGAGTAGATTTTCTCTCGCTATGATTAGGCTCCTGATATCACATTGCATCTGCGTATGCTCCATAGCCGCACAAAAGCAGTGCTAGCACTAGCATCTCTCGCATTCGACGAACCCTTTGCACTAATCAGCTCACAGGTAAAACCTAATTTTGCACTTCCGAGAAGATCTGCTTTGAAGGCTTCCGAGTTGATCGTGTCGGTGGTGATGTCTGCAGCGATCGTCGTCCGCGCGTGGTGGTGGTGACCGACACGCCGGCCATCATTTTTCGGTTGCGCAGAGAGCTGGGCGATACCTTCGAGGTCGTCCGCTTCGATTATCTTGCCTACGCAAAGCAAACCACAAATCGGAGCGAAGTCCTGAGCCTGAATTACGGCGTCCCGAAGACGACGCTCCGGTTACGCGACTGGGGCGAGATGCCTCGCTGGGTGGCCATGGTTGACTTCTTCCTGGCGGCGCGCGCGCGTTCGGCCGTCGTCTCGGGCGCATACCGCCGCGTGAGCACCACGTACGCGCAGCTCGTGGGCGCCCTCGCGAACGCCAACACGCTGGAGTCCGAGTCGCCGTGTGTCTACTACAGCAGCCTGCAACCCAATCTTTTGATCTCGGGATTGGCGACCCAATCCGGTTGGGGCCACACTTGGCGGCCGTTTGGGGGAAAGCTCGGGTGCCGAAAGCAGGAGCAGCAGTGCGCGGTCACGGCGCTGTTGCCGTATACGTGGTGGGACGCGCCTTGGCAGATGCCCATCAACGCGGATGTGAGCAAATTGAAGGGCGTGGCGGGGATTGACGCCCTCGGCCAGGTCTCGGAACGACGCATGGATCAGTTCTGTGCGGAAGCGCGACGGCGCGGATCGCTGCCCTCGATTAAGCTACAGATTCCGAGCCATGACGACGCCATAGCCGAAGGCGCCTCGTGATCTCACGGGAATGCTCGCCTGGGCTAGATTCCAGGCGTCTTCTCTATTTATCACTGCCTCGCCAAGCACAATGGGCTCGCGCGTGGCTGTGGCTACCAACAAATACCTCATTTTCTTCAGTTCATTACTCTCCGTGCCATGGAGCCAGCGATGTCAGGCGAAGCTCCAAGATGGTTTCGAGGTTGGAAACTACCAGCATCTTCCCGTTCTTGCAAACACAAGGTTTGCCTGTCACTTCCATGTGAAGAGTTCAGTGGCACATTTGGCCACCTGAGCTTGCTCATAGAAGTCTCTTACTTGTGTTCCAAAATTAGGCACATAGAAGTCTCTTACTTGTGTTCCAAATTAGGCACTTGGGGACGACCCACTTGAGATTTGGCAAAATTGAAAGTCTGACACAAAAAGAGGACTAGAATTCAGGTGGGGATACACTACTCATTCAATATTTATTCAAGAGAATTAAAATTGAATTGGTGTAATACATTCTTTTCATTTGTTATCTTGGTCTTGACAAGGGAAGGTAGTCCTATTAGTTTGGTATAAGGTAACCAAGTCTATTTGGGAGGTTTTGGAGCAAATTTTCGCTAAAAAGAAATACAAATTTTTTTATAAGGAATATTTGGTGAGATATTCTTCCTTTTTAGTGGATGAAATTGCCAAATTGCTATCAAATCTTGGGACCTTGTTGCTCTGTTTTCAATGAATGTTTGTATACTCTTTTGGATGAATAAATGAATTTTCATCTATGTATTGCAAATTTCACCCATTTCCATGGACGTAAAATAGCTTCATCACTTGACTGATATTAATTGCTTTTTGCACTTCCCAAAATAAAATTTAAAAAGCCCTACCCTATTTCTACCATGTGATTATTTCTACCATCCTACAAGAGGCTCTTATTTTGTCACTATATCATCCCTAAAATTATCCATTCTCAACTTATAAGAAATGAGATTGTTTATGGTATAAGTGGTGTGCAATGGAATTCGAGTAGTAACTTCATACCAAAGGAAGTGGCTATAATGGGCTCTTGGCATGGTGACTACTATTTTGGATTTTGTCAATCTTAGGATGGAGCATGACTATTATCAACTCTCTACTCTTTCAATTTAGGGGAGCCTAGTAGTACTTATGCATTTTTTGCATGCACTCCAAAAATTATACAAATTACACACTTGAAAAAATATACTTGCTCTCGTAAGTTTTTGAACTGTAACAGAGAGCCTTAAAGCAGAAACACCCATTAGCGTCCCTGCTCCCATTCCTAAACCTTAGATTGTCACCAAATCTGTCCCTAGACTTTCCATTAATGTGCCCTTGAAATGCTTGGCTCTGATTCGCTGGCACATTTGAAGGACAGATACCTCACTCTCATTTACTAACTACTGATTTTTGCAGATTTCTGTTTTGGGTCCACCTATGTGACAATTTCAGTGGTCTAGGGAGCTGTCTCTTTGAAAAATCATAGAAATTACATAACACATCTGAAAAATCTTTTTATTTTATTTTTAATTTTCATCATTTTCACTCGCTAATACTTCAAAAATATCGATTTTAGGAAAAGTTGCCTCCAACTACGCTGAATTGCTTATTATTGACGGTTTTGGGTGCTTCCACCTTATGTGAAGTGAATCTTCTGTGGGTACCCTCGAGGCTAAACATGAGCCACGTTACTGAAACTCAAGCAGACCCATACCAAACTTCAAGTACTGCAGGTTGACAAGATATATTTTTTTATTCATAAATCTCGATCTCCACAGTAAGGTCTTTGACTCCGATATCATTGTAGATACTATGCACAGTACTCAGTATATTCTGCTCGTCGGCTCCATCTCTCACCTGAAAAAAAAAAGTCAAGCAATAGTAAACAATAGACACAAATGGATGTAGTGCACCATTAGCTCTAAAAGGACAGGCCGGTAACCGAGGTCATCAACTGTACAATTATCTACTGTGATGATGGAATGAATATGTGCATTCCTCTCATCTACAGTACCGCTAATAGTCATTGATTCAACACTTTTGGGTATCAGCGTCGTTACAGCGTTAAAAATCTGAGCATTCCGTACCCGCATCCATATCTTACAATCTCCACAACACTTACCTGCATCAGGAGTGTCCCCACAATAAATCCCGGCACCAAGTCCCAAAACCGAGCATTGTAACACTGCACCACGTCATCCAGCATCCTCACCTGCATCCAATACCAATCTCAAGATACAAGGGAGTGCAGAATATTTGCACAAGGCCTAAGGTAGGGTCACCGAATTTTAAGCGTGTACCCAAAAGATTGCCAAAATAAATCTATATAATAAATAGATACCCGCTGCAAAATGTTCAATAATAGGACAGAGAAATTAGGGCGCAGATTTAGAAAATATAACAATTGAACTTCACTCGAACTTGAATAACTTTTGCACATAATATTCAAATATCATTCTTGGACTTTACCTAATCTAATTTGCAATTGGGAATGTGTGACTGAAAAAAAAAAACTCACTGACACACAATGATGGCTGTCCGAGAAATTTGCTCGGTGATAACTGATCCTACCTTACTGATTTCAAATCTCTTCATAAGCTGCTTTGCAATGGTAAATATACGAAAGAATACGGACAACTAAGTTGATCTTCGTGTTACGGATGCATGGGATGTGACCACATATTTGAAATAACCAGGAGGTAGAAAGGACAAAGTCTCACCTGTCGGAGACACTTATTTAGTGCGGCAGCTGTGGTTCCAGAAGGCGCCATCTGTGAAAGTATAGCTCCAGATGCTTGAAAGAGGGGCAACGCCGTGTATAAGACAGTCATTGAGACTAATCCGAGGCATAATGTTTCAGCATACTTCACTCTGTCATTGTACAACAGGAGAACGCTAAGCGTTTATAGGAGAATACACAACACTCGAATCATTATCGCTAAAATCGCAACAAAAATGCATTTAGATTAATCTACTTAACTTGCTTAGCTCTACATTCCATAAACAAATTAGAATAGCTGACCTTCAAAACCACACACCAATAGCAATGTATCAGAGAATACAAAAATTGGGACACGAAATGCTCACCCCAATGCTAGAAGCCAAGATGCCAAGATGACACCCGCACTGCAAAACCATCAGCCAGGATAATATATGAAACTGCCTATCCTACTTGAAGCCATTCAGGTTATATGGATCCAGAATAAAAATTGAAGGGGCTGAAATTATGCTGTAGACACCTTATTGAAAATACCACTATACTGCACACTTTCATAATGAGGCGAACAGAAAACTCCAAGATCCCATAAGGATCTAAAGTCCTCTGATGAGAGGTACAGGACATGGCTGAAAGGTCCGCGTCGTCCCAATTCTAAACTATTGGATCAGGTGTTATAAAATTCCAAAGCAACACACCATACGCACCTTCGGAAAGAATCAGAAAGCACATGAAGACATATGGAGTGCAAATTTATGTCCCGCGCATTTCTATACGCTGCAGGGAAGTAAACAATTATGATTCACATCAGTAATTCAGTGTACCAACAGAAGTAAATATTACAGCTCTACATGAACGGAGAAACAAGAAAGAATTTAAGAGCAGATAGTATTTTGTCTGAAAATAATAGTTCCGAATGGGAAAGAACCCTGCAATGGCCAACGAAGAGTTCGCACCAATTGACGTTGAGATCAAATTTGCAACTTGGACAATAACAAACTTCATCATGAGCACTCACCGAAAGTAACTCGCGCATAACTTCGGAAGAACCATACACCCAGAAGATTGACCAGAAGGTTCGACACTGCTGAAACTATCAAATAATGCCTGTCAATTGCCAACAAGCGAGAGAGATTTAACATCAGAATGTGAACAGAAGTTGGCGAATAAGCGAAAACTTCAGTGTCAATAGCTAAGCATCACCAAAGACAGTAACCAAGGTCAAGATTATTTACTTGTGATCCGATTCATCTTGAACAAAGGCGTGCAGCGCTTCCACAGCGAGAGAGAACGAGAGAAAAAGCAGAAAAAGCTGCTCACGCACACAGACACCATGCTGTTATCCTGGAAACCCAGCCACCAAAGGACCTGCCTCATGAACCTCACTGTCATGACTGCTCAGAATATTTAACTGTTTATGTAAAGTTGGAAATTTATTCGAGACTTCTGAGATCATTTGAGACATTTGTAGACTTCCCTCTCGCAAGACGAGTCCTCACACACGCTCAAAGATACTAATGCTGATTTTGAGGACTTCAATAAGCAGTTTCTGGACTCAAAGGTGGCGAAGATTAAAATCAGGTGTAAAGCACACTTACAGCGTTGGTGAAAGCCGACAAGACTTCTAATCTCTTATACCTGAATCACAAACCCGGAGTAAGGCTCATTAGCACTCTTTGTGGAAGGCTAAAACTTCAACCCTCAGAGTTTATTCCATCTATGGAATATTGAGGAACACAGTTAATAAATGTCATTGGCAGCTTGCAATATCCGATTTCAGGTTAACCTATTTGCCAATGATGGAAACTCCAACTATCAGAATATTAAAAAAATGGAAGCAGTCTGTAAGCCCACATTACACGAAAGAAGATCGAGAATGCAGACAATCCATGTACCCGTATGTGTATGCTTTGTCAGGTGGACGATCGGCCCAGGTCATGGCAAAGAGAGAGAATGTGAGTACACCGCATCCGAATGATAAATGAAATGCATCGGACACCAAACCTGCAAAAGTATTAATTTCCAAAATCAGCAGATACGGAGAAGAATGCAGGCGAATTGGCAGCCGTTTTCCATCTATCATATAAAAGCCAAATCTGTTAAGACCAAATTGTATCACTTTGCATAAATTTTAAAGTGGGAGGTCTTAGACCAAAATTGAAGGGAAGTAGACAACCCATTTCCATTCAAAGATCAGTGGCCACAGACGTATAGCCATGTCATGATTACCTCTTGCTAATAACTTCAACCAAGTATATGAACGAATCAGCTGATGATGATAACAGAGGTCAATACAGGAGACAGGACCACATCCCTGACGGTTTTAGTATCCTCAACCTAAGAATCTGAAACTCAATTTACAAAATTCAATACCACTCAAACGATGACCCGGTGCTCACCTGTGCGGCGTGTGAAAAGCCCGATGAGAAACTCAGTGGCAGAGTACGCCAAGTTCAAAAGAATAAGAACCAGAAGCCGTTTGCTAGGCCGATTCCCAGGCCTCAGAATTAGCGCCAACAGTCCCCAGACTCCATCATCTCTATAATTCGCCTCCTCCGAATTCTTCCGCAAAAGTTTCCCGTCTTCTCCATACAGCGACTCTTCCCGCCTCGATCGCGCGCTACTACCACCCATCGGCGTGGCGCCCCGAACCACGGCGTACATGCGACTAAACGCATATGGCGACTTCGACGAGGCGACATGATTTCTCGGGGACCCCAGCGACGGACCCCGCGTCAGAAACGACGGCTTCCGCAGAAGCGCAGGGTGAGGCGACAGAATCCGGCTCTGCTGCTTCTCCGAAACATACTGGAACTGCGAGGTGGAATCCTGCGTATCAACAGGGGGAGCGGAAAATCGCCCTGACTGTGGATGCGAAGCTGTAAGCAATGACGACGGAGGGTACGAAGACGACGAAGACGACGACGACGAAGGCTCCGAGGGCGATGTGAGAGGGAGCGACATCAATCTGACAGGTGCTCCTCCCGACGGATTTTCCATTGTTTTCTGAATCGAATTTTTCACGGCAGCCACGGATCGCCGTCGTCACAAGACAACAGGCATCGACATCTCTCGGGTGCCGATCGCAAGCACGGTCGCTTCCGAATTGCGTGCGTCTGTCTTCCGAAACCCTAATTTTGGGAGAGATGAGGGATTGAACGTGAGCACTATGTGCTAAAATCCACAGTTATCGTAGATCTCAGGTTGCCGATTCTTGTGAAACAAGTGAATTTTTATTGACTGTCAACTGCTTGGGGATTTGAACTGCGGCATTTCGCCATTCGTTTTGTACTCACTTTCTTCCCTGTGGACCAGCGTTCCCTAAAGTGGCGAAAATTTGCTCCGTTTCTACCTAGATTCGGGGCACGCTAAATGTACATTGTAGAAATCCAAAAAAAATTGAAATTTGAGCAATTTTCCTACTTTTGTCGGAGGGAGGAAGCAAAAGTTCGTACTGGATGAATTTCAAATTAGCATTCATCCACTCCAGGGATAATTTAGGGTTAGCTGTAGTTTTACCTGGGCCGTTGATGTTTAGCGCGTTTGCTCCATCTTGGCCATTGATTTCGCCGCCATCACCTGCCTATCACCCTTAGTTTTAGCCACTTGTCTTCTCCCTGCAGCCTCCTGCATAGCACACAGACTCACAGACACAGAGTCACAAACACAATGTGATTATGTGAGCAACTGAGCATCTTTAAGCATTAAGTGTGCAATTGCGCATTAATTGAGTTGTGAGTTTCGATTTTTGAATGCTTGCCGCTACCCTTGGCCCCTTGCGTTGTGGCAAACCCTAGAAGACCAGAGATTTTGATTTTGCGATGCCATTCTCTTGATCTGCGCCTTTGAGGAAGTCAGAATTTGAGATTTGGGAGCGCTAATTCCTCTCTGGCGTGAAAATTTGAGAGATGTTTGCCTCAACTGTCTCCTATGCATTCACTCCAATCGGGAAATGGAGGCTGCTTGCAATTGCTGGAATTTTGAATTTGCTGTTGAGGTTTGGATGGCGGGCTCGCGGCAATGGTGTCTGTGCTCCACTGCTCTTGGAGTCCTGGCCTCTTGGGTTGCTATTCTCGTGGCCTCATGGCCTCGTGGCCTCGTGGGGGACTTAGGGTGCAATGCTGCAACATATAAGGCCTAAGGGTGCAAGAGCTGATCATCACTTGTTATTCCACATACAGTTTGAGCGATTGAGAGCTTTCTGCCTTTTGTTTCCTTGTCTTGGGCTCTTGGGATTTTGGTTGTGGGCGCAAGGCTGCATTCGAGCGATGGCGTCGAGGTTGAAGTTGCCCAACAATTTTCGCGTGAGGATGTTCGGATCTGACCGCAATTCTCCTGGTTTGGGGAAGTATCTGCTAGCGCCTGCTACGGAGGAGGTGACGTTGATATCGAAGACCCGTTTGAGCGACTCATTGATTGCCGATGTACCCCGGTTTCCTTCGTTGTCGGAGGCGACAGTTGTCTCGGCGGAGGCTGATCCAGCGCTCGCAATTACAGAGAGCGAGGCGAAGGGGAAAGGAGTTAGCAAACCCCACAAGAAGAGAAAGGTGGCCCCGGCGACGGTGACGCGGAGGTGGCAGGAGGTTTGGGCTTGTCGCTTCACTTGGGCCGGAGCAGAGTTTGACGCCGATGGAAATCTCATTGGGGTCGTTTATAAGTGCTGCAGCAGCGTGAGCGGCCGAAGAAAACTGATGGTTCCCAAGGGCGACAACTTGGAGAAGCACGAGAGGAAGAGGGTGTGTCAATTTGACGGTGAGCCATATCCGCATTTGAAGAAAGGCGAGACTTACATCAAAAGAGATTGTAAGCACTTGCAGTTCCAAAAAGTGTGGGCGGGGCGACGATTAGCGGGCACAGTGGTGGACCAGCTCATGGCTGGTTTGCAGGGTGAGGCGCGGAGGAAGGGAGTACAATTTTCAACTTTGTTTCAAGTCCTTGGTTCTGGTCGTCCCATGTGTGACTATGAACGAGAGCAGCATCTTTTAAGGCATTTGAAGCTTAAGAATCTACCTAAGAAGTATTGGTCTAAAACTTCTGGCTGGGAGATGAGTGAACACATGCATTCCTGTGTCATGTCGGCCCTCAAGGACGTGGTCCAATCTGCAAAATATGTTTCAATCAATGCTGATGATTGTAGATGGATTTTTACTATAGAGTTAATTATAATAAAATTCCTATAGTTTTGAGTTCGTTCGCAGGGAGGTATGGTTGCACTATAGGTAATTCCTAAGGGAAACTAAATAACCCCAAGTTGTGCACAATGGAAGGAAATCCATGGAATGTTCCTAACTTCATAAATTCAATAGATAGACTATTTTATTATAGTTAAATCCAGGATTGGAAACTTATCAATTCCTTTGTAATCCTATAGCTTTATCTTTATTCTCCATTGCTCCATCACTTCTCACCAACCGCTCTGGTACCAACTTCTATTGATTCCTCAACAACTTGTTCAGGTACTATTGATTTGACTCTCAGCTTCTTCTGGCTTTGTTACAATTGTATCCTTCTTTTCATTCTTACTCTCCTCCATTGTAACATTCTCCATTGATTGGCATTTCATCTTTATATTATTTGATTGACAACAATATTTGCACTTCTTTCCCTTTAATTTCAACTGTTTGCTATCCATTGTAATATCCCTTATTCTCACAATTCTATTGATTCAGTGTATAGACTCACTCTAATCACCCCGTCTCTATAGATTAATCTCTCGGTTTCAATCATAAAACACTCAATAATATCACGCTCATATACCATTGACACATCCCATTGGAATCAGCCATCACAATTGATAAAACAATTAAATCCAGATCCACACTTGCATTTACATTCAATCACAACAATAGAAATTTCTCACCCATTAAATCCACAGACTCCACACAATCACAAATTCAATCATTCAAATCACCATAGCATAACACATCCAAGAATTCACACCATTGATAACAGCCACTCATATTATAAACTCCGCATTATATTTCACTTTGAAATTTACAATTGATCCTCACTGATTCACCACTGTATAACAACTATCGATCCAGCACTTCACAATCACAAACACTAACACACAAAAACCATAGATCGCTCACACACTCCACACACTGCCGACCTCACCACCGCAGGAGCTCTGGCTTCCCTCCAGACTGAATTCTAATTTCGCCTGACAATTGAATTTCACCCCAACCAGCGGATAACTACTTAACCGCCATCAATAGATTTCATCCAGTTCCTCATTACATCCATCTATTGACTAAGTTCTATAGAAAACCTTTACTAACTGGTAATATTGACATATTAATATCTTAAGTACTATAGACCAAGGAAAATTAGAGAAATTAGCAAATTTTTGCTACTATGCACACATCCCCTATAGATTCTATGACTACATAGCCCTCTTCCCAGATAGTTGCGTCCCCGCAACTACAAAATTAACCGATAGCATCTGCACAGCAAAAAGTATCCACAGATCCCAACTAAACATTGAAAACCCACAGCATCAAAACACCAATTGATCTTGAGCTGCGCGCAGAATCACTTGTCCTTCAATAGTTTCGGAGCTGGCTTTGCCTTTGAGGATGACGCTTCTCCAATTGCTCGATCCACCTGGCACAACGTATTGTTGTTGTGCCACTCCAACGGCATGCGCAATAGTTCACCTTTCCCCAACTTCAAAATCTTCTGATTGTGCACGTCCATACCCTTGTGCAATTGTTGGTACCCAATCCGCCGCCGGTCAAGGTCATGACTCTTCTGGAGACGGTGAAAAGTATCCATAGCTGCATACCTGCTCCCTTTGTACTCGTCCAGGATCACATTGTGAGCCCCCTGCAGAAAGTGTGTCGTGCACATCAACTCAAACAATCGTAACCGTCTTGCTGGAGTATACTTGATCTTCGTATAAATATAGCCATCCTGCCCCTGCCTGCCTCCAATCCGTGGATCTATGATCATATCAAACTCGCGGCACCATTGAGATAAGGCATGGCAAAACACAGCCTGCCTGAAACAAACAGGATCTAGATGATGCCGATGCACTAAGAAAAACCTCTGGAAACTCTCCACGCAATTGTCCACCGAGTCCCATGTTCCATCGATAAGGCACCAATTGTACCACGGCGTATCCAGCCTATCGGTTACCCTCCATAGATACCGCCTCGGAACGTCACACAATCGTGAGTCTTGAGATACCATCAATGGTAACCCCGGCTGTCGCACGCCATGCTCCTGATGAATCAGGACCTCTATTGGGTGCATTAGCAGCTCTGTATTGCTGCCAAAGTCTTTACCGATCCACAATAGTGCTTCCCACGATAGAGAATCCCGCTGATGAGCCCGCTTGATAAAAAGATTCTCATATCGCCCGAGAAACCTATTGTCTTCCACCGTGGTCTCGAACAATGGACTCCAATCGTCTAAACCTGGCCCGATCCCATAAAGATTGGGTGGCCGCACCACCAATTGATACGCATTCTTCCCGATACTATCGCTCTCCAAATCAAACGGCAATAGTGCTGCGGGCCCCATTGCGGACGTCAACTGCTTCAAGTGTCCCTCGTGGTATCTATAGGTATAAAAATATACCGATGGATGAACATCCAGCTGGTTCGCCCGCACTATCCGCTCTTTACACAATCGAATCATCTCAATAGCCCAATCTTCATCCTTGTAAATCTGCAGCAATTGCTTCACTCGGCCCCGCCAGTCTATAATAGCCTCAGAGTTCCACGATTGGTTGTAACTATCGAACCCCTCCAGAATTGGAACATTCCAACTGCTACAAACTGGAATTCGACTCTCTGAGCCCATCGATTGCTCCTGCGCCCTCCGAGCACCTTGCTGGCGCTCCACCTCGTTACAATAGAGAAAAGTCCTCGCAGCCACATCCCCCATCAATAGATACACTTGAAATAGATCCTCCACCATAAACTCCCGCCGCACCAACATCTCTGCAAAGAGATTCTCCATTCTATAGATCTGGCTCTCAGCCCACAACTGCTCAAAGTGTAAAGCAGTCAAACAATCGCCCCTCTGCACGCCCAAAACCACACAAAAAACTTCACAATCCCACCGATAGGCCTGCTCCACTCGCTGCACTGGTGGCAAATTCTCCATCAGGCTCAATAGATCTTCCATTCGCAACGTCCCCTTCGTCCTCGAAGTAGAACCCATAACATCCATAGCCTCTCGCTCCGCGTCACTATCGCTCCGAACCTGTCCTTGCAACCGCGTTACCTGCTCTTGCAATTGAAGCTTCTCTTGCCGCAACTGAGCATTCTGCTCATGCTCCAATTGCTTATCCTTCCTCAGTTGCTCCACTATAGCACACATCTCCTTCCAAGAATTCTTAGCTTCACGTTGCTGGCGCTCCAAATCTGCGTTGGCATTCGTCAGCTTCGTGAACAATTGTTTTCCCTTTTCCTTCGCCTCCTTCTGACTTGTGGTCAACTCCTCCAATTGCTGCTTGAATCCTTGCTCCCGTTTGGCTGCAGCCTCTTTTGCCTCGTTCAATTGACCCTTCAGTTGTGCAATTTGAAGCTCCTCCTCACTCTGTTTCTCCATTTCTTGGTCCAATCGTGCCATCTCCTCCTGCATCTTCAATTTCTTCGCTACGAGCTCTGTTTTGGACAGCTTCCGTCGTGGTGCTGGCTCCAAATCCGCCTCTTCCTTCACCCGCACTCCCGGCAAAACCATAGAACTCCGCGCGCTTTCTCCCGTTGTTGTAAGTGATTGATTCCCCGGACTCACTATAGCTGCTGGAGAAATTGTAGCTGGCGTCGCCCCTGCTTCCAATTTAATTTTCTTCACTTGGGTCCATTTGATTGTGCCCTCTCGCTCTCCAACCAGCAAACAATCGTCATCTTCCTCCTCTGCCGCATTCACCTCCAGCGCCACAGCTTCTATCGTCACCTCAGGTGCTATCTGCAATTGATCCTCCTCCGCATTGTCCATAATCACCTCCGGCGCGACCTTCTGCAATTGTGCTACCTCTCCTGCCTCTTCCATCGCCTGCTTGACTGGCTCCATTGCAACCCTAAAACTCTCGAACTATAGTTTTAGCTTCTTGCAATTGCGTACTCAAATCTCGCACCCTCACAATTCCGCTCGCAATTGCACTCTGCCTATCACTCGATTTGCTCAAACCCTGAACAACTATTGATCCTGCAACACTCGCCCTCACAGATGCTCTCTTGCACTATGGTTTCTCCAATTGTTCCTCGTACTATAGTTTCAGCCCTCTTCCCAAGATGAAGACTGTTACACTCCTTCCCCTCGAGTTGTTGGAACCCAACTAACACTTCAACTATTGTTCCCACTTGGCGGCTTTCAGTCATGATTCTATTGATGTGCAATTCCTCTCAAGGTTTCTCATGATGTTCATCCATCCTCACCTCAATAGATTTCCAAACATGACTACTTGCATTTAATTCTTGTACAATGGGTATCTCTCATAAATAGCTCTTAAATTAACATTCCCCTATTAACATTATACCTTATCCATAGATTATTCCCTCAATAATTTCGTATTTTTATTATCATTTTTTTTTCTTTTTATCATGTTTTTCTATAAATTTTTCTTTTTCCATATGTTATTCATCTTTTTAATTTCTTTTATTCATCTCATTTTTTTTTATTATAAATTTACTTCTATTTCTATTATTAATATTTTATGTTTATTTTATGTTTTCTCTTTATCATTTTTATCATGTTTCCAAATTTTTTTTAAATTTTTTTTAAATTTTTTTTCACTCTTATTATTCTCATTTTTATTATTCTTCTTTGTCTTTTTTTCTTCTTTTTTTTATATTAAACTAATTACAATATAATTTTTTTTTTTAATTTTTTAATTAATTAATTAATTTTTTCTCTCGCCGTATAATATAATTTTTATTATCTATAGTACTCGTCAGTATCAAACTATAGTTTCAGTCTATAGTGTCCGTCACTATAGCTATCTCAATCACTTACTGAACTATCGATTTGGCTTTTTATTTTTATTTTTCTTCTTCTTTTTATTATTATTATTACTTTTTTAAAATTTTATAAATTAATTTTGTTAAATTATTAATTTTATCATGTTATTTTTATTATTAATGATTGTGGTTTTTTTTCTTTTCTTTTCTTTTTCTCTTTAATTTCCTGTCACTCTCTTTATTTTCTCTCTTATTAAGCCATCCCATACTTTCTTTTCTCGCCACTCTTAATTACTCTATTCTTTACACTATAGAGATTATGACTATAGTTATTTTATACTTATGTCCAATTAATCTTCTTCCAACCACCAAAATGACTAAATAATGCCAAATTAACTCCATCAACCATTAAACTTCAAAAATTTGAAAAATTTGAAAGAACTAACTGACCTAATATATTTAAAAATATTAAGCATTCCTTCTCCCCTTTCTAGGATAAGCCGACCCCGGCTTAAGTATAATAAAGTTTGAGTCGATATCCATTGATTCGGGTAGGAAGGAATTTTCCCTCAAAATCCTTCAATTGTGCAGACCTATTGGGATTAATATCTATCACCTCATAGGGTCCCAACCAATGCATTTGTAACTTCCCAGGGAATTTAAAAAACCTACTATCATACAATAGAACTAAATCACCAACTTTAAAGGTTTTAGCACCCAATTTACTATCATAAAATGATTTACGACGTTTTTGCATGGCATAGGTATGTACATAAGCATCCCTCCTTCTTTCATCCAAGGCTTCTAAATGAGCTAACCGGAGCTTTAAACTATTGTCTTCATCCAATCTATGTTCTATAGCTATTCTCAAAGAAGGAAGTTCATATTCTATAGGTAATATAGCCTCCTGACCATAGACTAACTGAAAAGGGGTAAATTGCGTGGTTACTTTATATGCAACTCTATAGGCCCACAACGCCCCCCACAACTTGTCATCCCAGTCTGTGGCTGATTGAGTAATAGTCTTAGTTAAAATCTTACACAATATACCATTGGTTTTCTCCGTCTGTCCATTTGCCCTAGGGTGATAGGGAGATGTTTTCCTATGCTTTATAAGAAATGTTTTGGTTAAATGTTCTATTGTTTCATTTAAGAAATGGGTACCACGATCACTAATTAATTCTATTGGACAACCAAAACGAGAGATTATATTCTCGTATAAAAACCTAGCAACCGTAGGCGCGTCATCATTCTTGGTAGCCATTGCCTCTGCCCATTTAGTGGCATAGTCAGTGGCTACTAAAATGTAGCGTTTACGACCCCTTTTTGTGGGTGGGGCTATTGGTCCTACGAAGTCTATTCCCAATTTTTCAAAGGGGGCTAAGGCTAAAATAGGCACCAATGGCATAGCCATCGTTGGCGTAGGTCGGCCCACTCGTTGACATGGGTCGCATTTACGGGTATATTGGTGGGCATCATGAAACATTTTTGGCCACCAATATCCAGATGTCAAGGCCTTCCTTGCGGTGACATCGCCCGCAAAGTGGCCACCGCAAGCATCGACATGACAACCCTCTAATACAAGTGGTATTTCAGTAGTAAAAAGACATCGCCTTAATAACCCATCTTTCCCTTTTTTATACAATACATCCCCTAATAAAGTATAGGGTCCACATTTATAAACAAAAGCTTTCAATTGTGAGGGACTTAGCCCATCTGGTATAATATTAGATCTTAAATAATTTAAAATTTCAGCATATTCAGGTTGGATAATATCCACCTCAAAAATATGAGCATCAGGCAATTGATCATCTAAAGGTTGTAAAGCCTCTATTGCTAAAGGTTCTAACCGGGAAATATTATCTGCATTCCCATGGCTTTTTCCTGGCCTTACAACTATTGTAAAATCAAATTCTTGCAACAATAGAACCCACCGGGCTAATCGGCCACTTAAATCCGGTTTATTCACTAAATACCGGAGAGCATCATGATCCACATAGAAAATAAAAGAATAACCCAACAAATAGTGTCGAAATTTTTGTACGGCAAAAATCATGCCCAATGCCTCACGCTCTGTTGTTGTGTAATTTTTTTCAGCGGCTATCAATTGTCGACTTGCAAAATAAATAGGATGGTCTAAATTTTTATTTTCTTTCTGACTTAATACACATCCTAAAGCTACATTAGAAGCATCGACATAAACATGAAATGGTTTAGACCAATCCGGTGGAACTAACACCGGAGCAGTACATAATTTTTCTTTCAATAGTACAAAAGCCTCCTCACATTCCCTATCCCAGGTGGGTCGAGCACCTATCTCCAATTTTTTCAATAGTTTGGTCAAAGGAGATGCTATAGATGCAAATGAGCCAATAGCCCTTCTATAGTATCCTGTCAGACCAAGGAATCCCCTGACCCCCTTCACAGTCTTGGGCCTAGGGAAATCTGTGATCAATTGTATTTTATCTGGATCCAATTCAATTCCTTTTTGACTCACTATATGACCCAATAGTTTACCAGAAGGTACTAAAAATTGACACTTACTAGCATTGAGAGAAATGCCAAACTTATGGCATTGTTCAAAACACTGACTCAATTGATCTGCATGATCTTCTTTTTTTCCATAGACACAAAAGTCATCAAGGAAAATTTCCATGAATTTTCTCAAGAATGGAAAAAAGGCTACCATCATCAATCGTTGAAAAGTGGCAGGGGCATTACAAAGCCCAAATAACATTACCACTGCGGCATATGTCCCCCAGTCCGTGGTAAAAGTGGTTTTCAATTGATCTTCTACGGCTAATCGAATTTGATTATAACCGGAAAAACCATCTAAGAAAGAATAGATTTCATGGCCTGCCACGGCATCTAAAATAGAATCCGTGAAGGGCAATGGAAAATAGTCCTTCTTAGTTGCCTCATTCAATTTTCTAAAATCCTGACATATCCTAATTTTACCGTTCTTTTTAGGAACGATAACAATAGGACTTACCCACTCACTATAGGGAACTGGGTAAATTAATCCCATTTCTATCATTTTTTCAATTTCGTCCTTGACTAACAAGGAATATTTTGGGTTCAATCGTCTTTGTTTTTGCCGGACTGGCTTAGCATCCTCTTTTAAATTAATGTGATGCTCACATATGTCAGGTGGGACTCCTTTAAGGTCTTTATAAGACCATGCAAAAGCAGAAATATTTTTCTTAAAAAATCTCTCCCAATATCTTCGCTCTTGCCTTGATAATTCCTTACTAATTAATATTCTTTTTAGTTCTTCCCCCTCACTTAACAATAGATCACAACATCGATCCTGTGGGACATGTTTAGCTATAGGTATTGAATCTATAAACTCTGGCTGGTCTGATAAATATTCATCTGTACTATAGTAAGGTTCTTCTTCAGACTGGTTGACTCCATAGACTGTCTTATCAGTCAACCAGGCTCCTATAGTTTTATCAGAATCATCATCTATAGAACATGGAATAACATATTCACCAGGACCCACATTTTTAAAAATCATCTTTTTAGACTCTATTGGTTTGTCTTCCTCAGTTTTAAAATGCACTCTATTGGCCACTAATTCTTCCACATCTGAACTATAGCCCAAATCACTGGTAACATCAGGGGAATACCATTGGGTTTCTCCCTGGTACCGCGAAGGATACATACTTAATTTGACTTTATTAAGACCCTGCCCTATAGTTAAAATGCCTTTACCCCAGTCATCCTTGGCATGGGCTTGGTATAACCAAGGCCGTCCCAACAATATTGGGTAAGACACATGAGGGGTACTAGGTTGAAAAACTAAGAAATCTATAGGATAAACAATGCCTGCTATGCATGTAGAAATTTTATATAATATTCCCAATGGCTTTACCCTACTCTGATCAGCCATGCGCAATATTAATTTAGTCTCTTGTAGACCAGTCAATTGCAAACTTGACATAGTATCCACATTCATTAAATTCACACTAGACCCGCCATCTACTTGTACTCCTTGTATAACAATCCCATCAATTTGCACATCTATTGCTGGAGCACCTGGATCAGGGCTCATAGACACTTCATTAACCATTGATTTCATTCTCTTCCTAATCAAAGTTGATTGAAGAAGAGAACGACAATGGGGTGCCACTCCCAACAATTGTGTTATGGAAATATCTGCTTTTAATTTACCCAAATCTGCCAATAGATCATATTGGTCTGTTCCCTGCATAATTCCTATTGGTTTTAATTTTCTTGTCTTACGACCCTTAATAGGTACTCCTAGAAATCCCGTAGGATGACCAATAGGAACCTCTGGGACTATTTGAGATTTCCAATTATTATTCCCAATATCCAATTGTTGTGGGAACCCACTTCTAATAGGAAATTGCCTCACAGGTTCTATAGGTGTATTTAATGACGTTGAAGACTTTGGATGATATCCCAAGTTTATCCTACTAGGACTGGCTTCTATTGTGGCATTTTTAGAATTTATTGTTCCCTCCATTGGGATAACTATTGGCCACAATTCCTTGGGCATACCAGTGGACGGATTAGGTACCCTGTCCTCAGCTATAGTTGCTGATTTTGGAACCCATACAATAGATTTTTGGCTGTTATCTATAGCCTGTAATACAGGAGGTAAATCCCCCTTATTATTAATTATAGTTGGAACTGACTCTATAGTTACAGTTTTCTTACTCCCAGTTTCTATGGGGATTGGTTTTTCACTCTGATCTGGAGAAGCACTTTTGTCTGTATCAGTGAGATGTGAGTCAGGCATGGTTTGCTTGGCCCGCATCCCACGAGTACGAACATCATGGACATTTTTCATATTATAATAACTATTGGAATTTTCCTCCTCTGGTTCTATAGTTATGTCAACCCATTTGACAGTTCTATTTTGGTTGGAATTTGTAGATGCATTATTCATAGGATAATCATCAGGTAATAAAACTAATTTAGCACTATTGTCCCTCGGACCACTGCCCTGGTTATCTCTAGGACCTTCCCTTCTAGGACCATTGCATTCCTCTGCAGTGTGGCCTTGTTGCTTACAATTGCCACACTGAGCTACATATGGAAAATCTGCCTTTGCATTAGGACAATTGGTTCTAATATGACCCCTTTGATTACAATGGTAACATACTACATTGTCCCAGCTTGCATTCCTACCACCATAAGTAGGATTACCCTGATTGGGGTTTCCATAGGGCATTTGATTCCAACCTCTATTTTGAGAGGTTGGATTTTGTGGTATAAATCTATTGGGGTTATTATTATAACCACCATTGTTAAAATTATTGCTATTAAAATTAGGTGAGACATTCTCTGGTGTAACAAAGTTATTAAAATTAGGATTATTATTATTATTATTATACCTAGGGTATCTAGGTCGTCTATTCCAACCACCCCCATTAGAATTATTCCAATTGTTATTATTATTATTATTATTTCCTCTCCAATTATTACTATTGGGATTTGACTCCTCATCTACTTGATATACTTGTTTATTTCTTTGATTTCGTTGGTGTCCATCCTCTACCATACGATTGCACACATCAATATCATGGGAGCCACCACAATAGCGACATTTAGGAGAAATCCCTTGTGGGGAGGGACAATCCAATTTAAAATGGCCTTGACCCTTGCAATTAGTGCACCATATGTTTGTTCTCTCTAATACCGGTTGTTCCTTTTGATTTCCCGCACTTGCTATATTCACTTTTAAATCATTCATTAAATTGGTCAATTCATGGATCATATTTGTAGGATTAAGAATAGCTTCTCTTGGTTGCATAACCACCGGATTTACTGGAATAGCCGGTGGGCCCGCAGCATATGTAGCTTGCATAGACGATGGTACATATTGCACCGTTTGAGGTGGGAGTACCGGACTAGCATATGGGTTTACATATGTTGCCGGTGTTTGGGGCACCTTAGCATATAGCTCAGGGTTGCTCCAAATATTTTCATATAATTTGGCTCTATTGTATGCCTCCAGCAATGTGGCTGGGGAAACTTCCTTAACATATCCTTTTAATTTAAAAGGTACTAATCCTCTAACAAATATTCCCAATTTCATGGCATCGTTAAATCCATGACCCGCAGGTAAACGAAGGACAATATCCTCCATCCTCCCATAATAACTATCGATAGTCTCATTGGTGTTCATTTGCAATTCATGCAATGATTCACTTAAACGCTCATCATACCCTATAGGTCTAAAATGAGCAATAAATGCATCACATAATGATAACCAATTGGGAAAATGACCCAATGGTTGTCTATGGAACCATTGTTTAGCATGATCATCCAACGTAGTTGGAAAGATTGCGTACCAATGACTATCGGTCCTAGCGTTATTAGCATTGCAAGCAGTCAAAAACTCACTTACATGCTTATCAGGGTCATTACCCACGTGACCATAGAATTTAGGTAATGGAACCAAAGAAATAGGGCGGTCTTCAGGTTGACCTGCTCTCATATTAACTGGCAATAAAGGATCACCCATGTTTTCAATAGTTTGTCTTAAGGTATTTATTGGCTCAGGTAAGGTATCACCAATTGAGCTAGTTGAAGAACTATAGCCTTCTCTATTAAAATTTTCCAATTCACGTTCTACATCCTCTTGAGAACCGATAGATGTAATGGAGATCCTACTTCCTCCCTCCCAAGAATTTCGAATTTCATTATCCACATGATCTTGATACAATTGATTTATACACCCCCAAATAATAGCTCGAGTAGCAACACTGCCACTTTCTATAGCAGTATTGCCTTCCCTACTATGATAACTCTCCGCTTCACTTTCTTCACCGTTTTCACCACCACTGGATATTAAATCATCCAATTGTGCATTTTCCTCACTTATAATTTCTCCACTCAAAGTTCCTTCTGGTGTTGGTAAATTTGACAAACAAATACCCTCACACAATGTATGAGGCAATCCAAATCCTTGATTTGATTCAGCAAAGGGTGCTCTCTGTTGTGAATGAAATTCAACTATAGATCCTAATGACTCTGACTGCCTGTCAGAAATTGGTTCAAACTGGCTCTCTTCTCCTTCTTCGGGAGAAGAGTCCAATTGATCTAAATTCTCTGATGTAACTATAGACGGTTCCTGAGCACTATCCCCTTCCGTAACTGATGGATCTATAGATATTTCACTCTCCTCAGCCACAGACTGCGAGACAATAGAACTCTCTGCTTTTCCACTAGGTTCTTGTTTATTTAAATTTCTTAACGCTCTTACTCTCGCTCGCTCCTCTCGAGCAGCCTTTTCCCTTTGCTCTTTAACAGAATTTTTAGGACTAAATGGCCACCTACAACTCATCTATTAGCCATTAACTCATGTTTTTCCCTCCTCTATTGATTCAACTAATTGAATTACCTATTGACGCTTAATCCATTGCCTCCCCGGCAGCGGCGCCATTATGTAGATGGATTTTTACTATAGAGTTAATTATAATAAAATTCCTATAGTTTTGAGTTCGTTCGCAGGGAGGTATGGTTGCACTATAGGTAATTCCTAAGGGAAACTAAATAACCCCAAGTTGTGCACAATGGAAGGAAATCCATGGAATGTTCCTAACTTCATAAATTCAATAGATAGACTATTTTATTATAGTTAAATCCAGGATTGGAAACTTATCAATTCCTTTGTAATCCTATAGCTTTATCTTTATTCTCCATTGCTCCATCACTTCTCACCAACCGCTCTGGTACCAACTTCTATTGATTCCTCAACAACTTGTTCAGGTACTATTGATTTGACTCTCAGCTTCTTCTGGCTTTGTTACAATTGTATCCTTCTTTTCATTCTTACTCTCCTCCATTGTAACATTCTCCATTGATTGGCATTTCATCTTTATATTATTTGATTGACAACAATATTTGCACTTCTTTCCCTTTAATTTCAACTGTTTGCTATCCATTGTAATATCCCTTATTCTCACAATTCTATTGATTCAGTGTATAGACTCACTCTAATCACCCCGTCTCTATAGATTAATCTCTCGGTTTCAATCATAAAACACTCAATAATATCACGCTCATATACCATTGACACATCCCATTGGAATCAGCCATCACAATTGATAAAACAATTAAATCCAGATCCACACTTGCATTTACATTCAATCGCAACAATAGAAATTTCTCACCCATTAAATCCACAGACTCCACACAATCACAAATTCAATCATTCAAATCACCATAGCATAACACATCCAAGAATTCACACCATTGATAACAGCCACTCATATTATAAACTCCGCATTATATTTCACTTTGAAATTTACAATTGATCCTCACTGATTCACCACTGTATAACAACTATCGATCCAGCACTTCACAATCACAAACACTAACACACAAAAACTATAGATCGCTCACACACTCCACACACTGCCGGCCTCACCACCGCAGGAGCTCTGGCTTCCCTCCAGACTGAATTCTAATTTCGCCTGACAATTGAATTTCACCCCAACCAGCGGATAACTACTTAACCGCCATCAATAGATTTCATCCAGTTCCTCATTACATCCATCTATTGACTAAGTTCTATAGAAAACCTTTACTAACTGGTAATATTGACATATTAATATCTTAAGTACTATAGACCAAGGAAAATTAGAGAAATTAGCAAATTTTTGCTACTATGCACACATCCCCTATAGATTCTATGACTACAATGATGTAACTGCGATAGATAACACATCGTGGATTGGGGTTCATGTGTATGCTGTGAGTGCCTGGGAGAGAATACCGCACTTGTTATATCTTTCATGCGTTTCTAACTGTGGGACTGCAGATCATTTGACAGAAGTGATCATGCAGGCCTTACTTAGCGAGGGAGGTCTCTCACGAGAGGAAATAGTTGGTAAGGTTGTGTCTTTCGGGGCAGATGGGGTCTCCACATTTCAGGGATCGAAAATTGGGGTTTCAGCCCAGATTCGAGAAAAATGGGCTCCATTCTGCTTGGGGGTGAGTTGTGCCTCTCATCGCATTAACTTAGTAGTAGAAACTCTTTCCAATTACCCCATGGTTTCTCGTCTAGAGGCTCTTTGCCAGGCTCTGTATTCCTATTTCTGCCATAGTCACAAGAGACACACTGAGCTTCAGAAACTAGCCGACCTCATGGAAACTAAAGGTAACAAGATGCTGAGAAACGTTGACACTCGGTGGATTTCGATGCGTAGCCCTCCTCAACGGATCATATCCAAGTATAAAACTTTGCTGGTAAAAATGGGTCTTGACATGTCAACGGCTGCTGGCCAGAAGGCCAATTCGGCAACAGCTACGAACTTCGATTATCTGACCGACATTGAGGTCCTCTTGTCTCTTGCGTGCTTCATACCAATGCTGAACTTTGTTCACTGTCTTATTAAACTCTCGCAGTCTCGTGATGTGTTCATTTGTGATTTTCTACATTCGATCAAGCTGTGCCAGTCGGATTTGGCATGCATGTTTATCGATGAAGCTACTGCTTTTGGCAGTCCCGAATTCAAACGGTACTAAGAGCTTGTGTCACTCTCTTGTTCTGAAATTCCTTTGGAGTGGAGCGAAACGCCCAGGGACAGTGGTCCTGTACACCTGGTTTTCAATTTTGGGTGCACAGTTGTGTTTGCACGGTGCCACTGTAAGGTGACGAGCGATCATATTTTTGTCACGAAAGAGAATTTCGTGCAGACGCAGGCCAACATCCAGCGTCAGTTTGCTGGTAAGCAATTTCCAATTCACATTTTTTTTTATGTCATTTTTTTTCAGCTTCCTATTTTTTTTTAACTTCCATTCTATTGGTTGTTTTGATGGTGCTGTAAATAGGAGGATTGCGGCAGGTTTGCTGGTTGAGGTTCAAGAATCTCAGTTTTCTGTGATTTTGCTATGTCTTTTGTTTGTCTTCTCTTGATGTCTGTTGTTTGTGCACTATGTTGCTTGGTCTTCTCATGTGTGTTGTGGTAATTGCTTAGGAGTTAGGACTCTCTTCTTGCTGTTCTGGTTTTACTTCAGTTGTTGAAACGTGACTACTGAACCTGGCAGAGCTAGCCCAATCGCTGTGCGACGAGCTTGATAGGCGCTTCCCGCAGCAGGACCTGCTCGATGCTTTTGACATAATTTATCCGCAATACTAGAAGCAAGAGGGGGCTGATGTAACCTTCAGGCACCACCTGTCTGTGCTCATAAACTTCTATTCTAACCCAATAGTATTGAATGCAGGCAGGCCTTTGCATGAAGGGGGATCGAGCTATACAGTACCAGAGATGCTTTCTGGTTCTAATTTAGATAACCAGCAGGGATTGTTTAAAATTACTATGAAAGCTAACTGTGCTGCTGCATGTGCTTCAGCCTCACGGGTGAATCTAGTGATCCAGCTTTGGCGGTCCCTGTCTCAGTCGCGGAACTTGACCAACCTGATTTCTGAATATTTTAAACTTGCAGAAATCAGGATGTGCCAGGTGCTCGGGTCGGTGGAAGATGAGCGCTATTTCTCCACATTGAAGTTTCTTAAATCTTGCCAGAGGAATCGCTTGGGAAAGCATTTGCCCCTTGTAGTCCGCATGTTTGGACATCAGTATTATATTCTAGAAAATTTTCCTTACAAGGATGTTGTGGAGTCTTGGAAGAATGCTGTGAAAGTTGGACGGCATGGAGATATATAATCCGTTGTAACATCAGTATCCTCTTGCTTTTTGAAGCCTTAGTTTTCATGAGGTTGAGCTGGCTTTGGGCTTCAAGGTAGTTTTAGTTTCCTTGACAACGAAGTTCATTTGTGGGACCTGCTTGGCGATGCACATCTCTGGAGGCTGGAGAGCGGGAGGGCGCCATCGACTTTGTAGAGCCTTCTCAGTGGTTTCTGGTTTTCTAACCTCTTTTAAATCTAACGTGGCTTGTTTGTTTTGATGTGCAGATCGCCAGTACTGCAAATCGGGCAGTCTTGCTGGTTCAGCAAGGAGGGTTCAATTCCCTCGCTGGTGCTTTCTTTTAGTTCATTTCAGATTTGCATGTTTTGCAACGATGGAATAAACTTGTTCTTTTGACTTTTGCACATCTTGTAGGTTCTTGTATGGCTGAATGTGTTGTTGGGTTCAATGTCTTGTTTGGTTGAATGAGGGCTCTGTGTGGCTGAATGAGGTATTGTGTGTAGTTAAATGTGTTTTCTTGAAGGATTGAATGAGGATTGTCGTTTTCTTGAATCTGGCTAAATGAAGTCTGAATATGGCTGGTTTACTGTGTGCTTTATGGGATCCCTTGTACTGAGTTTGATTGAATATTTGTGCTTGACTGAATCGATAAAGTTTTTGGTGTTTCTTTTTTTCGATTGTGGAATGTGGATGCTATTAAGTCACAACGTTGAGAAAGAAGTTCGCAAGTTTTATACATGTTTTGCAATAATTTCGCAAATGGACATGCCACAGCTCACAGCATTTTTCATAAATTCTGAGTTTTGTGGTAAAAGGCAAGTTGCAATTGGCCTGAAATTTCAGTAGGGCGTAAGTGCTAAATTTGACGAACAGTTTGCTAAAGAAGCGGCTGGTTTTTACTTTAAAAGTCTGATTTCGCAGAACTTTCTCCCTACTGCCTGCTGTTGTAGCGACATGGCGAAATACGCTCTACGTATTTTGGGATCGTTGTTGTGGACCATACTCATTTTCTATTATCAAACTCATGAAATTAATTTTTTACACCATTGGCAAGTGATAGGAGATTTAGATGCATCAAAAAATGCATCATTTGAGTATTGTTTGCAAAAGTTATGAAGAATCAAAGTTTTTTTTTTTTGATAGATGTTTTAAACCTGTTTCTTCAAGAAATAAAAGGTATGTTTGCACTTGGTGTTAGGGGTGATGTATGCAATGTGAATTAGTCCAAAAGTAGGTCTAAATTCCTTCCTCAGGCTCTCAATACCAACACTCTTTAACACCTAAAGGACCAGGGGGTCAGAGAGATGTTGTCAAAAACTGCGTTTTTTAGGTTTGTTATTCAAAAATGAAAATTGAATTTTTTTTTTTGAAACTTCAACCGTACAAAATTGAAGTAAAGTATTTTATTAAAGTGTCAAAAAAAAATTTAGCCCATTTGGCCTTGCAAATTGAAAGATTATAACCTTTGAAGTGAATAAAAATCCTTTTTTTCCGTCCTGCAAAACAAGGTCAGCAGAGTTTGGGCCCTTTTGAAGTAAAATTTTTATTCTACACAAAAAATGAGGCTTTTGACCTTTTGTAATTATATGATGTTAGGTTCACTCATGAAAAATTTTAGAAGCAAATATGGAGTCTAGCTTACTCAAAATCACCCTGCAATGCAAGGACATTGAGTGAATTGGAAATATAATAGTCATTTTTTGATGATTTCTTGTGCAATGAGGAAAAAATTTTATTTGAAATCCAAATGGTGAAAATTTAGAGACAAACATTTCTACTATCATTATGACTCGGTGTTTCAAAGGAAACTTTGATTATCTACTACCTTAAAATCAATGATGTATTGTTTCCTTCAGAAAGTAAGGTAACTCTTATTTCAACTTGCAGGAATATCTTTCAAAATTTGACTTTTTATGACCTAACTTTCAAGACTAACCTATTGTTTTATGCAATTTTGATCAAAACACCAAATTTTAATTTCAAAAAATAAAAATTCCATTTTTGAAAAATTATTTTGTGTGTTTTTCATTTTGACACAAAATAATTGATTGGAAAATATTGGTGATAAATTTTTAATTTTATTGTGCATATATTTAAAAAATATCAATGTACACATTTCACTTTTACAGAAAAAAACCATTACCTAGGAAAAAATTTATACTACAGAGAATTCAATATCAAGGTGCAGTAATAATCAAAAATTTGTATAACAAATGTATTTAGATTATAATTGGGATTTGGCAAATTAATTGCACCATCATGCTCAAAGGTACAGAAGTAGTTATTTTACAAGGATCAATTAGTAAAATATAATTATAATTTAGAAATATCTATTTCATAAAATTTAGGAAGGCTACACCTTGACTTTGTATTCTTTGTAAGGTAAATTTTTTCCGAGGTAATGGTTTTTTTCTGTAAAAGTGAAATATGCACATTGATGTTTCTTAAAATTTGCAAAATGAAATTTAAAAAATTCATCATCAATATTTTTCAATCAATTATTTTGTATCACAATGAAAAACACACAAAACAATTTTTCAAAAATAAATATTTTGTTTTTTGAAAGTGAAATTTGGCATGTTGATTAAGATTGCATAAAACAATAAATTTATTAGGTTAGTTTTGAAAAATAGGTCTAAAAAGGTCAAATTTTGAAGATATTCTTTCAAGTCAAAATCAAGGTTATCTTGCTTTCTATAGGGCACTGTACTTCCTTTGTATGTAACACTTGGTGATTGAAGGCCTTTTACGATTGTACCTACATGCTTGCAATAATGATAATGTTTAGTTGAACGTGTTCAACCTAAATCGGTCACAAAACATTGTGCTTGTCAAATCCCAAATTTGCAATATTTAGATAATTTCCAGGTTATGGTAACATCAAATGGGATTTTTACTTCTACAAGGCTTTTCTGGTTCCAGCATTTCCTTTATGGATTGAACATTTACTTCATAATACATAGTAACCTAACCTTGTGAGAGTAGATTTTGACCTACATTTCTTGAAAGTTTTGAAGATGATCTTAATACAGATATCCTTGAAAATAATATCTATGAAATATTCAATTATAAATATTAATGACAACACTAATATGACCACATGTAAATGTAATTCAAAATTTACTTTTGCTCACAATTCAACCTCATATATATCTAAGTTATTAATACATCTTCACAAAAACTCACAAAAATTCAAATCGAGATATAAACTGAACATACTTGGGGGTTAATTCTTAAAGGACATTGCAAGCCCCATGGGCATTTTGAAAGTCAAAACCTAAATTTTCACACAGTTTTTTATTTTAAAAGTTTTTAACTCCTAAAGGACCAGGCCTTTTTCTTGCCAAAAAACACTCAAAACTAGAAATTGTTTGGTCTGGACATCTAATTGTAGGATCTTACACCTAACTAGTATGAAAATGTGTGGAAAAAATTTCAGAATTTTTGCCCGCACAGATTGCAAGATATCTGTGTTTAATCCCTAAAGTACCAAAGCCCCTCGGGGGACACTTGAGATTTTGGGCAGGTCTGTGTGGCCTCAAATTTTGACCTGTTTTTTAAAGCTTTTTTTGAAGATATAGAATCATATTAGCTTCCTAAAAATATAATTTTTTTTCAATAGGTGCCCAGGAGCAGAAATTATGCCATCCTAAAGCAAAAAAGTAGTTCGTCAGGGAGGGAAAAAAATGATATTCTTAAAAAAAAAAATCCCTCAAAGATCATGTTTTTGTCTACATCTGAAGCTTTGATTCATTCTATTTGGACTAATAATGAGAAAGTTATGGACAATCTTGTTTTTCTGGCAATTTAGCATCTTCAAAAAAACAAACTTGTAGAATTCATTTTTGAATGCAATTTTTTAAAATTTAAATTTTTTATTTTAGACGAGGTCAAGTTTGTTTGCAAGAACAATCCCACCGTTGAGATTATAGTGTTTTAATTTCATCTACGAGCTACTAACAATTTAGTGTTTTCATCAAATTTGGACCTACTTCTACTTAACAATTCTTTTGTATATAAAAATCAAGTTTTAATATGCAGAAAAAAAATTTCCCAACTCTCAACTCAAATGTTCAACATAAAAAAATTTAAATTTATGGTGTGGAGTGCAAAAAAAATCCACAAATGCCGTCAAAGTCATCTGCAATTGCAGGAAACAGTTCAAAAAAAAATTCCAACTTTGAATGCTAATATCTTCCAATCGGTACGGTCAAACTTCTTGAAATTTTTACCACATGATCTGCGACAAGTTAAATACGAGATCTTCTAATTAGATTCTAAAAAAAATGTTTTTTTTTTTTTTTTTTGAGTGATTGCAACAGAAATGGCAGTTTTCAATGGTTTTGGAGCCAGAAAATGCCTTGGTAGTTTAGCGGATAAAGTGCAAAAAACAAGTTTTTCAACACATTGTTAGACTAGGTTTTTTGACTTTGAACGTTTTTAACTTAAATTTTTTGCACTACAGAGTTTTGAACTTTAAATCTTTACGGTGGAGAATTGAGTTGAGAGTCTAGGAAAAACAAATTCAAAAAACTTAATTTTCATTCTTAAAAAAATTGTTAGATAGAAGTAGATACAAGATAGAAGGAAAATCTAAAATATTAATATCTTTTAGGTGGAATTAAAATGCACTAATCCCAATGGTGAGATTGTTTTAGAAAGCATACTAAACCATTTCAAACATTTTTTTTTAAAAATTGCATTTAGAAATGAATCCTACAAGTTATTTTCTTCAAGAAGATGCTCTAATTGCCCAAAAAACAAGATTGTCCACAACTTTCTCATAACAAATCCAAATGAAATGAATCAAAGCTTTCCAAATAGACAAAATATAATCTATGAGAGAGAAAAAAATTTAATTCAAATTTTTGCAAATTTTCTTTTGCTAGCCCCTCTTCCTTGCTTTGAGCTTATTTGGGCATATTTTTGTTCTTGGGTACTGATTGAAAAAAAACACTATATTTCCACGAAGCTTACCAATTTTTCTATCTTCAAAAAAAGTTTCAAAAAATCAAGACAAAAATTCAGCCTGTAAGTACTTGCCCAAAATCGCATTTGCCCCCAAAGGGAACGGTCCTTTAGAGATTAAATTTAACTAAAAAATGTAGCTCCAAAAATCTACTTTTTACTCCATTTTAACTTTTTCAAAATAGTTGAAATTGTAATTTTTGTGATACTTTAAATAGATACATATTGATTTAGAAACTAAAAATAGATAGTAAACATCTCATCAAGTGGCACTTTTACACATCTGGCGCATTAGAGTGTTCCTCGGGGTGTTCCTACCTTTTGGACCTTTATCCAATTGCATCCCTATTTTATATTTGTCCAACATCTTCAACTCCTAAAATGTCGAGATGCTAGGACAAGTGTACTTAGGGATGCAATTGGATCCATAATAGGTAAGCATACCTTAATCCCTAAAGGACTAAGCTGCGTTTTTTGGCAACGTAGCGATTTCGGGTAGCTCACTACAAATGGATTTCTTATTTTTTTCTTTAAAAATTTCACATAACATGTGCCCAAGAAGTACCTTTAAGGCACAACAATTTTCATAACTTTTGACTACATAGTTAAAAAGTTATTGCATAATTTTTGTTGATCTTTGGGGCTGCCCATGCAACTCTAAAAATTTCTTTAAAAATTATTTAAATAAAAATAAAAATTTGAAGTTGATTCTCTAGATTTTTATATACGTGGGAAGCTTTGAATCATTCAATTTTGATTAATGAGATGAAAGTTATGAGGAGTTTTAGTTTGCAGATAGGTATGGAGTCTCTAAAATCCATACCTATCCGCAAACTAAAACTCCTCATAACTTTCATCTCATTAATCAAAATTGAATGATTCAAAGCTTCCCACGTATATAAAAATATAGAGAACCAACTTCAAATTTTTATTTTTTTTAAAGTAATTCTTGAAGAAATTTATTGAATTGCCTGGGCTGCCCAAAGATCAACAAAAATTACATATCATGCAATAACTTTTTAACTATATAGTCAAAAGTTATGAAAATTGTTGTGCCTTAAAGTTACTCCTTGGGCACATGCTGTGTAAAATTTTCAAAGAAAAAAATAAAAACTCCATTCATAGTGAGCTGCCTAAAATTACTATGTTGCCGAAAAAAGCAGCTTGGTCCTTTAGGGGTTATTCCATATGCAATGGTTAATTTTCCTAAATTGATAATTTAAAACACATTGTCAGAAGTTTATTTTGTACTTGTAATAATATTTCTGAAGTTAGGTAAGTTTTCCTTTAATCAACACAAGTAGCAGTTGAATATGTTTACTACCATTAAATATAAAGGATTTTAATTGGATCTAATTATTTGGCAAGTGAAAGGCATTAGAGGAGATTTGGGCTTCTAAAAGACCGTGAGTTCCCGGACCATGGGAACCCTGCAGGACTGCTGGGACGCTGCCAAATGGCCAGTCTGATGTGGCCAAGCGACTGCCACATCATTTTTTTATTTTGAAAAAAAAAATTAGTATTCTTTTAGCATTTTAATAAATAAATAAAAAATTAAATAAAAATTTTTTGACAGCAAGGGCTGGTTCCCAACATTGGGAAGAACCTTGAAACAGTCTTTCAAAGGCTCAGATCTCCTCTAATGGAAACTCCAATCCACTTGAACATGCATTATTTGGCCACTTTATATAAATAAGTAATGAAATTTTAAAATTATGTTTATAGTTGTATTACAAACTAACAAGCTAGGCTCTTCTAGACTCTCATCAATATCAAGTTTGTGTTGTCGCTTTTTGGTTCAAATGTCAGTAGTACATTTTAGACAGACATGATTATGGATGCACATACGTTAGCAAAAGCCCCCAAAATACTAAGAAATATTCTTTTGAGTGACCCAAGGAAGTTAGGCCACTCACCTTGTCTTTTGGAAGAACATGTTTTCTTGGATACCAAGGCTCTATTCAATTTAATCCCTAAAGGACCGTTGTTCCTTTGGGGGACAAATGTGATTCTGGGCAGGTATCTACGGGCTGAAATTTTGTCTTGATTTTTTGAAACTTTTTCTGAAGATAGAAAAACTGATAAGCTTTGTGGAGAATATAATTTTTTTTACAATTGGTGCCCAAGACCAAAAGTTATGCCCAAATAAGCTCAAAACAGGGGACGGAGGGTGAGCAAAAAAAATTTGCAAAAATTTGAATTTTTTTTTTTGAATTTTTTTCTCATAGATTATATTTTTGTCTATCTAGAAAGCTTTGATTCATTTCATTTGGATTTGTTATGATAAAGTTATGGACATTCTTGTTTTGGGGGCAGTTAGAGCATCTTCTTGAAAAAAATAACTTGTAGGATTCATTTCTGAATGCAATTTGTGCAATTTTTCAAAAAAATTAAATTTTCATGGTTGAGTTTACTTGCTAGAACAATCTCACCATTGGGATTAGTGCATTTTACGCCCTAAAGGTTTTTGACTATGTTTTCACCAAAATCACTCCAAAACTGCCATTTCTAATACAAGTACCAAATTTTAGAAAAAAAACATTTTTGAACACCTATAACCGTAGAATCTTGTAGTATACTAGTTTAAGAAGATGTGGGAAAAATTTCAGAATTTTCCACCATGTGGATTTCAAGATATTAGTGTTTGAATTGACAAAAATCCTTTTTTGTCCCTGCGAAAAAACGGGCAGCTGCCCTTCTCAAGGTCACATTTGTATGAAAAAATGTCCAAAATGGTGGTTACTCTTTGGATTGATTCTTCAAGGTAAGTTGGCTACATGCTTGAAAAATTTCAGATCATTTGGAATTGTACAACATATAGGAAAAAAATAGTAAGTAGAAAGAGGTAGAGAATGACTCAAAATACTAAATTGTCAAGAATTTTGTTATGGAATTGAAAAATGTCAATCCCAACAGTTGTAATGTTGTATTAATCAATCTACACCCAATGTTTTTGTTTTTTTTCAAAAATATTGAAAATTGAGTTAAATAAAGAACTTCAAAGTTTATTTTAGAGTAGAGATTCCATAACTATTCTCAAACTAAGACTCTTCATAACTTTTGACTCATTAATCCAAATGGAATGAATCAAAGCTTTCCAAGTATATATAAATCTATAGAACCAATTTCAAATTTTTATTTTTTCAAAAAGTGATTTTTAAAGAATTTTTTTCAGCTGCCCGGGCTGCCCGCCGATTGTGGAAAATTACATATCATGCAATAACTTTTTAACCATAAAGTCAAAAGTTATGAAAATTGTTGGGCCTTGAAGCTACACCTCAGGCAAATCTTGTGTGAAAATTTCATAGAAAAATAACAAAAAAGTTGTTCGTAGTGAGCTGCCCAAAATCGCTATGTTGCCAAAAAATGGTCTTTGGTCCTTTAGGGGTTAATTCCACCTAAAAGATATTAATATTTTAGATTTTCTTTCTATCTCGTACCTACTTCTACTTTACAATTTTTTTAAGAATGAAAATTAAGTTTTTTTGAATTTTTTTTTTATATTAGACTCTCAATTCAATTTTCCACTACAAAGATTTAAAGCTCAAAACTCTGTAGTGCAAAAAATTCAAGTTAAAAATGTTCAAAGTCAAAAAATCTAATCCCTCAATGTGCTGAAAAACTTGTATTTTTCACTTTAAATGCAAATATCTTGCAAACCGTGGGGTTGAAAATTCTGAAATATACACTATTTTATACTAGTTAGGTATAAGATCCTACAGTTAGATGTGAAAAAAAAACAAGTTAAATTTTTTTCACTCTTTGCTATAGAAACGGCAGTTTTTAGTGCTTTTTGGCAGAAAAAAGGCCTTAGTCTTTTAGGGGTTAATCCCTAAAGGACCAGCCTATTATTTTTAGCAACATAGCGATTTTGGGCAGGTATCTCTAACTAGAAATTTGCATACTTTAGGCTGAAATTTTAATAGAAGGTGAGGACAAAGAATATCTTTCATGTGCACTAAATTTCATGACATTTGAAAATATGAGTCAAAAGTTATGGCCTAATATGTTGTTTGTTTCTCAACTTGGGCAGTCGGGGCTAATAAAAATTCTGAAACCAATTGCATTTACTTTTGTTTTTATTTGCTAACACTATAATATGATATTTTTTTTAAATCGTATTCAAAATTGCCCATTTGAAGAAAAAAATGTTTATTTTAGTGCAGATATCTTAGGTTGAGCTAGTGACTTGGGTAGTGAGAATGGAATGATTAGTAATCATTATGGGGACTTCCATCTTCTGAGTATAAATCCATGACAAAAGTAACTTTTTAAGGCCTTCATGAAGCAATTATAAATAGGAAATATCGTGTGACCACAATAAATATAAGATGATAGTGATGGATACATTTTTTACTAGTTTTGGAGCAATTCAGAAACTCTTTTGAAGAAATTGAGCATCATACTTCAAAAATTTATAACAATTCATATTTTGTCAAAAAAATATAATTTCAATTTCTCTCCCATTTGTCCCATTTGTCTTCAAGTGAAAAATAATTTCAAGCAATGCCATGAGGGATTTCGCGTGTAATAGGGGGGTTTACATTATATATCCTACGTTTCTTTGTAATACCAGTGTTTCCTTTGTAAAACACAAATACCAATGTTGCCTTTATAAGACACAAAAGAAACATTGGTCTTAGAATATTAAAAAATAGAAGGCGTAAGGTAGGAGCACCCATAACCATCTATTTAAGCCATGCTGAGCACACCGTGAAGCCAGTGTGGAAAATAAATGGACAAAATGGAAGGCAAATGAGAGAGTGGGAGATGCCAAAAAAAACATTCTTGAAATTTAAAAATTGCTTTCAAAAAGCTTGGTCAAAGTGCAAAGATGAAAAGCACCCATTGCTCATTTTCAGAGGCCCTATTTCCGAACACCATCCGCTTCCACATGCACTAGTCTACAACAGCCATAAAACCACCTAATTGTTGTAGTTTGGTCTCTTGATGAATGGATTAGAAGGCTGTTACAGGGAACATATTTCGAGATGTGAAGCATTAGAAGAAATTCGGGGGCAATAAGAGATTGCGAGTTCCCGGGTCCTCTGGAACTCTGAGAACGCCCTGTGAGCAGTAATCTGACGAGGCCAAGACTGTGCCACGTCAAAAAATTAAAAAATAATAATTTTTTAAAATAATTTTAATTATTATTATTATTTTATAATTATATAATAATAATAATTTTTATTTTATTTTATTTAATAATTATTTTATTATTATTTTTATATTTTGACTGTTCCCAACAAACGAAACAACTTTAAAATGGCCCCTTGGAGGCCTCAAATTTCTTCTAATGGAAAATGGATGTCCTACCTTAATGAAAGGTGGAAACCTCAAAGGGTAGGAACATCCATTTCCCTCCATGTCCTACAACCCGTTCCCTGCTGCAACAATCTCCCACCGCTCATCAAGAGACCAAGTTGTAATGATTAGGTGGTTTTGTGGCAATTGCGGACTCATGCATGTGGGAGTACATGGTGTTCAAAAATGGGACTCTTTGAAGTGAGCATTGGATGCTTTTTGGCTTTGCACTTTGACCAAGCTTTCTAAAAGCAGTTTTTTGTTTGACATCTTCCACTCTCTCATTGGCCTTCCATTTTATCCATCTATTCATTTATTTTCCACACTGGCTTCATGGTCTGCTCTGCATGGCTTAAACGAACGGTTATGGATGCTTCCCCCTTCAGCAGTATTGTCAGATGTACAGTACAACAGGTTACAACAAGGAAAAAAGTCTTTCTAAAATTTTGCTGAAATTTTGTATTTTCCCCTACTCCTAACAGCCGATTGGATTCACATACCGGTATCAATTACACGGGTTTAGCTGCAGCATACTATAATGGGTGGTAATGCTCAAAGTGTCCGCATGTCTTTCAAGCATATTCTGTTCCAAAAGGAGCCAATTTGGCCGGATTTGGGGTCGCAAATTCCAGTTTAATCAGTAATGTTCCAAAATTTGCAGGAAGGAAAAAGAAATAATTTCACGTGCAAAAGATGCTACACTGAATAGGGGTATTAAAGGGACCCATACTAATTAATTGACATTTCACACTATATAAATATCTACCTTTTCTGAACATCAATAGTTATTGAAGTGTTATTGTTAAGCAGCAGTTGTACATCATATTTCAAACATCTACAATTTTTGAAGATAAGTCCCTTTAATTTTTTAGTCCCCTTAATACCCCTATTTAGTGGGATAATCAACCACTGCTGCATCACCGTATCAAGTTCCCTTCAGATGCGCAATCGATAAACCATAACAGAGTAGACAGAAAATTTGAGTAGAAAATTTGGATATCAACTCTGAACTTTTTCCAAGGGAAAATATATCGGTATCTCACAATATAGGTTGAGATAAAAAGTACATGGTCAAGATAAATACTCAAGCAATTCAAACCTCTCTGCACATAATTCTTATCCAAGCCGACACGTCACAATGACAACGACCTATCGTGAGAGTCCTGCCAAACCTCCAACATCGACCTAGCTAGGGATTTTTCCTCGGTACTAATTGCACGCTTCATTCGTTACACCGAACTCCTCCTTTCCTATCTTCCTGCTGGATAAAAAATCTATTGAAAATCCTCTTGCAGGTTCCGGTCCAGAGCACGCCCTTCACAAATGTATCAAATTTCTGTTCATGTGAAGTACACAATTTTTCCAGAGCTCTATGAGCTCTGGAAGAGCCTCCTTAGTTCACCCTTCCATAGCCTAAACCAAGAGAACGTACAGAGCATATAAAATGCCGGGAATGTATCCCAAGATCGTGAGGATTAGGCAAATCCAGAACTCAAGCTGTTAACAACCAAACAACCAAACAGCCACAGTATTAGTACAGGCAGTTCAAAAGAGTTACACAAACGAGTAGGTCAAGTGCCAAAGCTTCTAAATACAATTTCGCCGTAATCTAAGCAATAAGGTAAGCTCATACCCTAGAAATCCCCGTAACGTTCAAGCAGATGAGTTCAAAGCCAGATATTCGTCAGACCCATGAATAATACTCCTCTGTTTCTGAATAAGGCCCGTGTTTCCTTTGTAAAATACAAAGGAAGCACGAGTCTTATTCAGAAACATAATAGTAATAGCTAGAACCCCCAACCCACGAATATCGACAAAAGTCCAAGAACAGAGTCGAAATACCCCTTTGAAATCCATTGAAAACCACGAACATCACCACTTCCATGGGTCTGAGCCAAACTTTCATGACTTCGAATCAAGCTTAAATCCTACTAACACAATGCAGGTAAAGGAACTGCTCCTCTCCCGAGCTCCCAAAACATTTACTTACCCCCAAAGAGTACCTCAGAAACACTCCCAAAGGAGGTAACAAGATAGCGATCAAGATCTCGCAAAAGGTAGCGGCGGCCATGTTTCCAAAGCTGTTTCCTCCCCCCAAAAGTACGTCGCTGAAGAGCTCAAGTCTTGCAACTCCAAAGCTTCGAGTATTCGCAACAAATGCAAGCTACAGCACACACTGACTCGATTCAAGCAAGCAAGCGAGGAGAGTGTGATGTTTACGGAACAGAGTGCAGGCCGCCCTGCCATTTGTATGCAGTGGTCGGTTGCTGTCAGCGTCAGTGAATTAATCTATTGTATTGTATCAATTTCCTAGATACCGTCCTCCTCGTTCTTTGAGGTTCCGGTATCAACATCTGTCGCAAATGCGGCACTTGCTTCTTCGACGTCTCTCCGGAGAACGGGAATCTATGTTCTAGATCTACGGTTTAGGAAATGTACGATTTCGTGGAAATCTACGGTTGGTTGTCGTGACCTGGTGCAGGCGGCATGGGATAAGACCTAAGTGGAGGAGCGGCTTGACGCCACGTGGTGGGATTTGGCGGGAACTCTTTTAATAGAAGAGACTAACCCTGCGACGTGTTGGCTGGCGAGAGGTGGATGGCACGGCATAATTGTTGCCAGGCTTGGGGGTCAGTATGGGAGGCAGCAACTTTAGTGACTTCTGCATTCAAATTCTGCCTGGATGCTGGTTTGTTGTTGGATGTGCTTGCACTCACTGACTCATCAGCGGTGTGCCAGAGTGTGTGGTAAGGTAGGAGGTCCTGAAATCGCTCATTTCAGAGCTGAAACTGAATTTTGGAGAGGTGAAACGCTTCAAAATATTTTTCAGTGAATTTTTCTTGAAAGAGAAGAGGAATTGGCATCTAACCCAAGTCGTTTAATATTTTTTGGAACTTTCTAGAATTAGTTACAAATTTTTGAAGTTGGAAAAAAGTGGTCATTTGTGGTACATTGAAGAAAGCAAAATGTACCTCTGAGTCATGTTCGCTTTTAATGCCCGCTCCGTTTTATAGCCTCCTACCTTACTCCCTATAAATTTCAATTGAAGACTGAAGTGTCCCCATGATGGTCATGCAAGAAATTTATGTATTTTTTGGGGGTGGTTTACACCAAGGTCGGACCAATGGTAATGTGTAAAAAATTCCAATTGGAGGCACGGGTTTAGAAATTATTATGCCCAAAAAATTCCCGGTTGTTCAGACATCTTTTGCAAAATTCCTCATCTATGGGAGACAACCCATTTCTAACCACTTAACCCATAAACAACACCACGGCCATTTTCTAGTCAATGAATGAGAAAGAATCCTTTTGTGTAGGACAAAATTGCAACTATTCATCCTCGGAATTTTGTATGGAAAAGGAGATCATAAACAGTAATTTGACTTCTAGTGAGCACTTTTTGTTTTTAATAAAGTAGATGATGCCATACAGTGCCAAAAGGGATGATTTCTACGGTCACCAGCTCGGAGTTCAAAGGTTAAGCAATTTTGACCATCAACAGGGCGGGTTTCTTTAGTATATAAAATTTCCTTGTGCAAAAATAGACTACAAAAGGTTTCCATAATTTTCAAGTTTTTTTTTTCCAAAACATAATTACTATGAAATTTTTAGTTGAAGATTCTATTAAATCCATACTAGTCATATAGACCTTCCTATTTCCACCCCAAGGCCGGTAGAAAAATCCAACAAGGGTTGGTTGCAATATTGAAAGTCTTCTAGCCAATCATAATGTGTCACAATTGTACAAGGAACTACACCATAATTGATCACTATTCATCTCTTCCTTCACAAAAAGAGAACAATCTACACAACCAAAATGGGGGTGATCATGAATGGATTGCCTCCCATACTTTTGAAATTTGGCATGTATATTACTAACATGACAAAATATGCAATTGAAAAAAAAAAACTATCATTAGAGCAAAAATCTCATCCTAACTTCCTAAGGAGTCAAATCTCTACTACCGGCGTGACTACCGGTAACCTACTAGACAAGTTTGAAAAAAAAATCATTTTTGTTTAAGTACAAGGGCTATCATCTTAAAATTTTCAATTTCAAAATTTTCAAATTTTTTTACATACATTTCAAATATTTATCTGTAAGTTTTCACCATTTGGATTTCAAATCAAAAAAGTCCTTGCTGTATAAGAGATCATCCAGAATTGACCAATGTATTTCTAGTTAACTTAGCTTTCTTGTTTTTCAGAGTAATTTAGAGTAACTTCTTTGCTTTTGAAGTTTTGCATGAGTGCACCAAAAAAGATATAGTACTTGATGTTGTAGAACAAAATTTTACCGCAATAGGACTTGAATAATTTATTTTTCTGAGTTGAGAGATTATAATCTTTCAATTCACAAGACCAAATGGACTGAATTTTTTTACACACATTTTCTTGATGGTCTAATATACTTTAGTATAATTGAAGTTCAATAATAAAAAAGGCTTTATTTTCAATTTTGACTTAATGGCACTAAAAATTGGCAACTTTTGATAGTTTCTCTTGAAAAAAATCCGTGGTCCTTTAGGGATTAAGAAATAAATCAATTTGGTATTAACATTAGTAGTTGTAAATGTTCTAGACTAGTTTTTAAAAGATTAGTATTGCGATTTTTAATCAAAATTCTATGTAAAAAGTAGGGAAAAATCTAATAAATCTTTCCATATATTTAGAAAATTCATTTGCTACACAATTCTATTGGAGCTTTTTTATGCCATCATATACTGGCCGTACACATTTCAAAATTTGACATGTGCACTTTGGGCACATAGTGGCACAAGTAATCTCAATTGAATTATAGCACAAATTATAGCACAAGTAGAATGGTTTACCTTAACATTGAAAGGACTAGCTTATGACTATGTAGTTTAACTTCAAAATAGTGTTGATGGGTGAGTGCAAGAAACACTTGTCCTATTTCTTGTCCCCTTGCCCTTGGAAATTGGCTTTTTGCTCATAATTTTTGCATTGTTTGTCCATTTGTCATGAAATTTGGAATAAAGGTAGATGCTAAAGTTTCAGACATTGAGTAATTTTTTCAATTTTTTTCAAATTAGTTTACTATTTTTAACCTGCCCCCAATTGGATGTCTACCTTGCCATTTTGGGGGGGATTTAGTCCTATTTTTGACCCAAAAATGTGAATTTGAAGTCACAAATTGGACATGTTGGAGGTCTACTAACATTACAACGGCTGACGATGAGTTTTTATGAAAACAGCAACATGTCGGTTGCACACATGGGGTCAAAGTGACCTTCCTTTGTGCGAAAGCTACAAAGAGGGAAAAAATTTCTTTCATGAAATTTTTGGTGCAATGCAAGCGCAATCTTCTCCAAAAAAATGGCTTTTTTTATGGAATTTTTTTGAATTTTTTTTGAATTACTAAAAATGAAAATCTCCACAGACCCCTTTTCTGCTGCCAATGGCTTCTGCAGTACTTCATAGTAGTCCGTAGTACAGCATAGTATAGCATAGTACTAAATCAATGGTTTAGATCTGCACGTGCCTTGAATCAACGGTTTAGATTTGCTGGGGGGCTTCTAAAACGTAGTATTGGTAGTTTTGCATAGTACTGCCAGTCTTGTGGCCAAAAAATACAGTTTTGACGGAAAAACGTGAAGTGTTTCTTGCAACTACCCTGATTCTATAGCTAAGAATCTTCAAAATTCCAAAATTTAGAGGTATTTAACTCAACACAACCAACATCCGCTAGCTACAATCTCAAATCTTTATACGACTCAATCTCTTTACAATTAACTTAAGTTATAGGGACTTGTGTATTCAAGATGTGAATTCTCATTTTGAAGACTAAAAAACTTCTTTTTGCAGACAACTATCTCAAAATTGTGACTCAATTGCACCCTAAGCAACAGGGAATTTGAGCACAAAAAACGCATACAAAATCCTAAGCGGCAAGAGGCATGCATTGAGGACATAAGATTGTCGTTTAGAATTAGGGTTACTAGAACTCACGACGGGATACAAAATGCAATGTCCATAGGATCCAACAAGTTGTCGCATGATGTTGGCATACTACTACAAGATACTCTCATGGCTTGGCAATAAATCCTTTGGTCAAGCCTCGATTTTAAAAGGCAACCACCTCGCATGCACCATCAATAAATCATAGATAGTGCACGACATGTGGTTGTCTAAGAACAAAGTTGAAAGAGGTAGATCTATAAATTGTGGATCTTAAAACATGCACTCCAAATGGACTATTGAACAAAATGGCCTGTAGTGAAATCCTTCTAAAATCTTACAATCCAATCCAAAATCCCTCTAAAATCCCTCTTTTTAAGTTTAATCTATTTTATTAATAACTTTATATGAACATAAACATTAGACAAATAAATATTCAAATATTTAGCCTCGATTTTTTTTTGTAAACAGTTTTATTATATACTCCCTCCGTTCCATAATTATCTTCTTGTTGGCCTTAATTTTTTGTCCCAAAATGATCTTCCTAGTGTATTTTGTGACATTGCAATTTGGCCACATTTGACTTTTGATTGCTATTTGGTATCAACAAAACAACTCCAAATAATAATTCCCCCTCCATCCATGCAATCATCAATCAAAAAACAATGAATTGATTAATGGGTTCAATCAACATTGTTCATTCTTATTTTTTGCATCCTTTTGAATGTTGCCCAACTAAAGGAAATGAAGCCTTGGGAGGTGGAACAAACAACCACACATGGGCTTGGGCATGCACTAAATGCCTACAAAATGATGCCCTCACACTCAACAATTAATTGCCCAACGGTCATCCGTAAAAATGCTCAAGTAACTTTACTTTTCAATATTCCCAAACTACACTTTGAAAAGGGCTTTGAAACTCAAATTTTCTAGAATACTAGGAGTGCACCAAACTTTACTTATAGTGCAAAATAATTTTGTAAACTGTTATTTTTAGCCTTAATCCAGAATATATTTTGTCCAACAGGAAGATCATTTTGGGACGGAGGTAGTAATATTTATAAATGTAAACAATGGAAGTTGAATAAACATACAATAAATGGCACAAATTAAAAAGTTGTGTAGTGTATGAAAGACCACACAACTTATTTCATGCAATAGTCATGGCTTCCCTTAACACTATTTTTTTTTGTTACGGCTTTCATTCCATGGCTTTGGCTGTGAATTTAATGGTGGCTTCACTTTCTGAGCTTCATTTCACGATTTTGGTAGTGCCTATTCACACCTAGTGCACTCTATATTTGCCAACAAAAAATAGATATAAGATTAGAATACCGCCTAAGCCAATCCGATCTAAAGATGCCACAAGAATTTGGATGTAAAATTGCATTTCCTTCATTTTTCACATTGTTTACATTTGTCAAAAGATATTAAACAACTTGGTCGACATTTTAGGATTCAATGAAGTAATATGCAATATTGGGTGTGATAGAGACATTTTATAGTTGATTTGAAGGTTGCAATAGGGTCAAGTACTTTTGAATGTAAAACCATGTAAATAACATTTTGGGGCCTTTTAGTGTGAATATTTTTAGAAACATTGTCATCATTTTAGGTTTGTGTGTAATATGACCATTATAGATGTGTGTTTTTTGTTGATTTTGGAGATGACCAAATGGCACTTATCATCTCTAAAGTGGATCACTACAGAAATTTGGAACAAGTTCATACTTTGCTTAAAAAATATAATTTGACTTTCTATTACTTACTATGGAAAAATGAAAAATATAAAAATGATATTTTTTAACTTTCAAATCATAAATTGTTGATACAATATGATGTTTTTTAATCTTAGTGGGACATTTGTACTCCAAAGGCAATGATTTCATATTGTGAAGCACTTAACTACATAGCAAGAGGCTTAATAGACATATTTAGTAGATTGTTTGTTGTTTTGCTTAAAGTCCTAAGTATAAAGTTCATTTGTAAATGCCAATATAGTCTTATTTGATTTTTGGATCTCAAGCCAATGGGTTTCAATTACCCTTTGATTTTTTATAAAATTCTCATCACTTTAAATCCTTTTTAAACTTGGTATTACAATTTTTTGCCCCTATCTTTTTGGAGATAGACTCATTGTAAGGATCATGAATATCAATATTGGACAAAGTGTTATAGAGTGGAAACCTTCTCAATATTCATTAAAACAATCATATACAATTTATTACTATTGACATCTTATATTCCTATTAATTTATGTTTAGACGTGACAACATGAATAGATCCTCAATAGACCAAATTACGTCATTTGGAATTCCATTTATTTCAAAACCATTTTCTAATTGGGTGCTAGTAATTTAGCCTTTATCTTTTATTTATTTTTCGATAAGGATGAAATCACAAAATTTGGATGAAAAAATGTGAAAAGAATTGAAACGTATTTTTGGCCCACAATTTTGGACAAATGAAGAAATAGATGGTTGCACCAAATTTTAAATGGTTATAATACATGCACTTTCTCAACAATAAAAGACAAGCTTGTCTCCAATTAATCCAATTGATACCTTAAGTTTTACATTCAAGGGACAAATACTTATAGCGACCACTAAATGTACTTCTAATAGTGTAATATGTGCTACATGTTGCAAATTGATTTTTTTTTAGGAAAACATGAGTATATAGTTTAATTATTTCTTTCTTCTTGAATAAAAATCCTAATATAAAAAAGCCTTATATTCACTTAATAATTACATTATTTTCTAGATTCATCAATTATTTTAATTTTGATTTAGAAAATACAATAAATTATAATTATTAGCTATATAACTTTTTGCTTTTTAGCAAATCCAACCATAGAATCTTCTAGTTAACTTGTTAGAGCACATCCTTCCAAAATTTTAGAATAAGAAACCCTACCAATTGCAAGATCACGATGCTTGGATTTCAAAAAGAAATATTTTCAACTCTGGTTAGATTTCATCTTTCAAACCTTGACCCAAAAATGTAAAGATCCTACAATTTTCAACTCTCCATAATATGTTGAAGGAATAGGTTGGGAATAAATGTAAAAAATTTCAAAAAAAATATTTTATATTCGTATTTGAAAAAAATAACAAGCAGAAAGAAGTAGAGAATGATTTAAAATGCTAAATTGTTGAGAATTAAGTTACGGTATTGAAAAATGTCAATTCCAATGGTTGTAATGTTGCAATAAACAGTTTGCATCTTATGAGTTTATTTTTGTCCAAAAAGATTGAAAACTAAGTTAAATAAAGGACTTCAAAGTTTATTTTAGAGTAAAAATTCCATAATTGCCCGCAAACCAAAACTCTTCATAGCTTTCATCTTGTTAATCAAAATGGAATGATTCAAAGCTTTCCATGTACGTATAAATCTTAGAAAGTCAATTTCAAATTTTTATTTCTTAAAAAAATGATTTTTTTCTAGCTGCCTAGGCTTCAAAAGAAATTGCATATTATACAATAACTTTTTTATTATACAATAACTTTTTAACCATGTCAAACAGTATGAAAACTATTGCGCCTTATAGTTACTCCTCGACCACATGTTGTGTGAAAATTTCGAAGACAAGAAATGAAAATTCCGTTTGCAAATGGATGCCTGAAAATGATATGTTGCCCAACAATGCTACTTGGTCGTTAAAACATTCAAAAATCAATTAAACAACTATTATTTCAATTGAATTATAGGAAGAAGGTAGCCTATTGCAAGCAACTTCCTCAATGTAAAGTATATAAGTAAGAATGCATGAATATTTTGCATAAGGTTTATTTTGTTGTAAATTTAAAGCAATATCATATTATTGCATTGGACTTAGAAGAAAGTAATTTTGGAACTTGGCAAGAGATAGCTAGAAAGTAATGTTTCTTTGCATGTTTTATGTAGAAACTAATAGCTATATTGCTATCCGTTATAATATATGCATAGCAACATGGGCAATGTCACAATTTCATCTATTTGGATTTTTCACATTTTTATCCTTATACATTTTTGTGCAAAATTTGGAAGCACTCTTGAGTTCAAAGTCTAGTTTTGGCAAACTAAAGAAATATTATTGAGTTCAAAATATGTGATTTAATCATTTCTAAAAATCATTGAATATATATATATATATATATATATATATATATAAAACTTCAAAAATGTATACATTTGAATCATTCTATTGACATTATTAATTTCCTATTAATTATAAAATTAGATTTTTTTACAAATGCCTCTGTTGTCCATCTTTAAGCATCTAAAATTATTCATACCAAATATTAATCTCTCTATAGATATAAGGTAATCATCCCTCTATTGATACTTATTTCAATTTTATTCTCAAAGTCCACGTTTCTATCCATTTTCAATATAAATAAGGTCCATTCTAAGCATTTTATGGATTGAGAAGCGAAATGTAAGATTAAATGAAGAAGATTTGTTCAATTTTGATAGTTACTGTAGCAGTATTAATCCTTTCATCATCTTTGTTGTTTTTGACCAAACCTACAATATAAAACAAACAAATGTTGAAAATAAGATAGAGTGGACAATTTTTTAAATATCTTTTAATTGCAACTCTACTTCCATTGGGATCATGTAAATGTATGTCCACTTTTCCACCAATTTTTAAAACCTACTTCTTAAATATCTCAAGGATCATAGTGTTCAAAGTTGTATAAAAAAATCCATCCGCGATCCTTCCAAAAGGTTAGGTTTCAACTTTGAGATGTTTTAAGAAAAAATTCATCTTCTACAATTTTAAAGAAAATTTAGTTGAGAATCTATGAAATGAAAATCAATATAACTAAATTTGATCTTTATTATTTTAAATTTGATCTTTATTATATTGTTACGCAAAAGTTTGTATAAAATGATAGGAATAACTAAATTGACTAGAAACATAATGTGGAATTAAAACATACCAATGCTAGTGGTGGAAATGTTGTACCAAACTATTTAATCCTTTTGTACATGTGAAATTTTGTGAAGATTGAGTTAAAAAAAGAACTTAATACGTTAAGTTTTTAGAAGATTCACTGATACCCTCAAAACAAATTTTTTCCCAACTTGATCATAATGAAACAAACAAAACCATTTTTTGTAGGTATGGATTCATTCTTGAAGAGAATTATTTTTTCATTTATTAGAAGATTTTTTTTTAGTTGCTAAATTTTTTTGGAGAAGGTTTAAAATAAAAAATAAGTCTTGAACTGCAAAATTATTTCTTTTGCAAACTGTCTTGTTCAAAAGCTAAAAGAACGCCCCAATTTGCACAAAAGTTTAAGGATACTGTAAAAAAATTGGATGCAATAGAATTAAACAAACTACAAACAAAGTACTTTGTATAAATAAAGTTTTTATTTCACATAACTTGCTTGTTGTGCTTTATTACATCTCATAATAGCAAAGCAAATTTTGTTGGTAAATAAGTGCCTTGCTGATCCAATAGAATTAAACAAACTACAATCAAAGTGCTTTGTATAAATAAAGTTTTTATTTCACATAACTTGCTTATTGTGCTTTATTACATCTCATAATAGCAAACCAAATTTTGTTGGTCAATAAGTGCCTTGCTTTTGAACAATCAAGTAAAACATTTCTTCTTCACAACCTCTGATTTACTTTGTCATTACCTAGTTTATAAACTCTAAACCCTAAAATAGGAGATTACCTACATCTTGGACCCCCTCTACTTCACCCTTGCCAAAATATTCTAGTAACTTGTTCATGATCCAAGACTTGTGCTCTAAAAATGGAAGCAATTCAGATAACATGATTTGAAGTTTCTATTAACCCCTAAAGGCCCAAGGCATTTTTTGGCTCCGAAACCACTGAAAACTGTCATTTCTATTGCGATCACTTCCTAAACCAAAAAAAACTTTTTTTTAGAATCTAACCGTAGGATCTTGTACTTCACTTGTCTCAAATCATGTGGTAAAAATTTCATGAAGCTTGATTGTATGGATTGGAAGATATTAGCGTTTGAAGTTGGAAAAAGAAGTTTTTTTGAACTCTGGATTGCAATTTCAGATGACTTTGACGGCCATTTAAGGATTTTTTTTGCACTACACACCATAAAGTTAAATTTTTTTATGTTTAACATTTGAGTTGAGAGTCGGGGAAAAAAATTTCAGAATGTCAAAACTTGATTTTCACATATAAAAAAATTGTTAAGTAGAAGTAGGTCCAAAATTGAACAAAACATTAAATCTTCAATAGCTCTTAGACGGAATTAAAAAAACCATAATCCCAACGGTGGGATTGTTCTTGCAAACAAACTCAACCTTTTCAAAAAAAAAAATTTGAAAAAATTTGAAAATTGCATTCAAAAATGAGTTTTATAAGTTGTTTTTTGAAGAAGTTGCTTAGATTGCCCGAAAAACAAGATTGTCCATAACTTTCTCATTCTAAGTCCAAATAGAATGAATCAAAGCTTCAAATATAGACAAAAACATGATCTTTGAGAAAATAAATCAAAAAAAAAAAAAATTCAATTTTTGAAAGTTTTTTTTTTCTGCCCGGCGATCTGCTTTTTTGACTTCGGGTGGCATACCTTTTTTTTGTGAGCACCGATTGAAAAAAAAATTATATTTTTGGAAAGCTAATGTGATTTCCTATCTTCAAAAAAAGTTTCAAAAAATCAGGTCGAAATTTCAGGTCGCATGAGCCTGCCCGAAATCCCAAGTGTCCCCTGAGGGGACTTTGGGCCTTTAGGGGTTAAAGACCTAAGGGTAAGTATATTTGCATTTCAAGATCCTTCAAAAGCAATATACAAGGTAGCAATGAATTTCTCAAGTGACTCTAACATCAATTGATTGATGTGCACCTCACAAAAATATTTAGAGTATCAAACAATTCCCAAGCACTAAAAGAAACTACACCACAAACCATTCCCTTACAGAGCCACCACCAGGCGTTCTTTCTTCAGTTGGCGATACAATCAACAAGGGCAATTAAATGGTAGTATCATAATGAACCCAATCATAATATCCTAAACCTCTACATTACCATAATGGACCCAACCATTACGAAAAATGACCATCAACTAAGTCGATTCTATAATCATGTTTTTTTCTGAAAATAGTCCAAACATGGAAAAACAATGGGGCTATTGTGTACGAGCAGGAGTTCGATTCCTGTCTCATTGAGTTGACTTGGCGTCCCTGCAGAGAAGACTGAAGCACTTTCTATCCGTATATTTAAGAATTTGACTACATGCTGAAAATATTGAATGTAAAGAAACTTGTAAATTCTTCAAGGTGTCCTTGGAACGTAATCGTAGCAAAAAATGTGCTTCGTGTTTGCTTCTAAACGCATTGTATGGAGATTGATAGCTCTCTTCACTTTACCATTACACTCGATCGTTTTACTTAGTTCTGTGCTGGCTCTGGATCCACCCAGCGACCGTGCTCCTTGATGAGAAAAATCAGCTCGTTGGTAGCCTTCTCCATGGCGATTCCCCTCCTCACCACTTCCTGCAAATTAGAACATTCACCAGTTGAGAGCTCGAACCAAGTCAAAGTGATGAACGTAAGCAAGTGCGCAATCAAAATCAAAATACACTCCACTCTCTCTGATTGCACACTCTGTAATTGCACATTCCATGTCTATCCCAAGAACCTCTCATGTTGTGTACAAGGTCCACATGCCAAGTTAGAAACACATGCCAGAGTGCATTTACAAGCCCATTTGTCCCAACGAGATTGCAATTGGAGAGGTTAAAGGATCATACCTTGCCAACATAGAGGTCAATTTTGCCAGGGGCACCCCCCACGTATCCAAAGTCAGCATCAGCCATTTCTCCTGGACCGTTCACAATGCAGCCCATGATAGCAATCTGCGAGAGGGAAACGTCACAACTGTAAAGAATATAAAGAATTTACCTATGCATGTCGTTGCGATTGCAAGAAACTCAGTGTTTGCGAGAAAAAAACTGGCAAGGAAGGATCCCCAGATTATGATGGGCAGGCATGAAAATTCGCCAAAATCAAAATCAAAATATTGAGCGCAGTCGGAATCCACGTACCGAAACACCAGGCAAGTGGTCAGTCTTCTCTCTAATTTCTGCGCTGATCTCCTGAAGATCGAAGAGTGTCCTTCCGCAAGATGGGCACGAGACGTACTCCTGATTCCAACGGACAATCGCATAAGTTACAGATTGCTGATAACACAGCACAATCTACGACTGAAATTAGTTTTTATAATCTGCAGAGGTTAGGGATCTGATGAAAAGATAAGGTTTGAGGAACTTACTGTCTTTGTATTCCGCATTCGGCATCCCTGAAGCATGCCAAATGATGTGTTTCTAAGGAACTCGAAGTCCTGATCAGCAGCCTCCAATAAAACGCCATCTCCTAGGCCATCCACGAGCATAGCGCCCGCTTCACTGCCGGCCTTGATGACCAATGCGTCTCTGCAGAATGCAGGATTATTTGGAAAACTGTTGTAATCTTCCGTAAGATTTATCTCAAAATTGATAGGAGAACCATTGATGCAAAATTAGCACTCAAGTCCAATATGTTTGCAATAACTGTGGGTTCGAGATTACTGGGCCACAAATATACAATAGTTTACAAAATCTTCAAAATACAAAGATTTCTTCCACATCCGAAGATATTCTGCTGTAAAGCAACTTTTTCGTAGTTGGTAGTTCCCAAGGTAATTACAATTCTTGGTGTAGTTAAATTCCACAAATAAATTATCTGGAATACCTGTCACTGGCTGCAGGGAATTTTAGATGATGAATCACGGGGAAGTTCAGCTCATTGGTCTGCAAATATTCAAACAACCTGCAAAAGTTCCGGATATAATTGATGGTAAATGCGTCAGTCAAGTGCTGGGCGAATCCACAAACTAATATTTTCTCTACCAAACCACTGCCAGCACCCCCAGTTAAAATCCGATTATAACACTGAAAATCACTAACAAAAGTTGATTAGTAAGTCCCATAAGGACACTGAATATGTTTCAAAGATAAATATGGAAATACGACCAACCTCCGTGAAGCGTGTACACGGCTTGACTTCTCATCACCTTCAGGAAGATATTGTAGCAGCATGATGAGATCCAAATTTTTCAGCAATTCAAGTTTCTCTTCGGGTTCATCTCCACGAAGAGTCACTGCAAGACGAGTGCCTGAAAAAACATAAAATACACTTTAGCAACGAAACACGCTAAGACTGAACTTTAGTATTTGGACGTCAAAAACCTCTGCTTGCTATATTGATATTGATCACGTGACACAGATTGACGTCGTCAAATATTACTTGAAAGAAGATGCGGCACAGTGTCAACAAATCACAACTGTGATCACTAGGTACATCTCATGACACTAATTTGATCATAAGCGTGACTAAATAAATCTAAATGGGGTACCTGTCGGCAGTTCCTTGTGGGCTCCGGAAGAAATTTCATCAAGAGTAGCAAGAACCATAGCATGTTCAAGAGGATTAGCAAGCTGCTCAGTTAAAGGAGTCAGAACTCCTATACCAACGTCTGTCAATCTCTTTACTGCAAGTCTCTGCATCACGAGCAGACCAACCATCAAGTGAGTGAGAGAGGATCCCATTACACGGTGGCATTGTCAACAAATCATTAACAACTCTTTGACAGCACACTATTCTGAAGATCATAAATGAAGAGTTACTTCACTTACCGATGCTTTGTCTTCAGCACCTGGCAGTTTATTCAAAAGTATCGTGTCCACGGTAGCCAAATCCTGCACCCAAGGACAAAAATGTCTCAAGACCAAATATCCTAACTCATACCGGTGGTGATAGAGAAATCCAACAACTCATAAACTCTATGCATCAAACTAATGAACAAGGGTCACAAACTGCTTGAATATAGCTTCATATGGTGATATCAAAGAGGACGTTCAGAATTGCAGTGCAACTTCATCCAAGAGGTCGGCAGAGGGTAAGATCCCTTAAAACCAAACAGGTCGAACAATTGAACTATGCATGCAAAATTGAACTGTAAATTGTAAACATTCTCCCTGATAACCATCGAACACTGACAAAAGGAGCACTTATATGTGAGTGAAGCGCTACACTTTCATATACCGATTGTACAAGACAACAAGGCAATAATTCATGGAAACATTGTGGAATTGAAACAAGTTGTAATATTCCAGGTTAGAGCTATGACCACCACAACAAGCATCTGCTAAGACTGACAATGTGAGCGGCGGCATACCTTGTAAGGCATGCCGATGATCATCTTCGTAGCCAAGTTTCTGTATAGGGTTTCTGGACTCTGCACAGGAGAACAACCACTTAAATGGGGAACAAAAAGATTCACATCTCGAATAAGTCATTGGCAATAGATAAGACGTGCATGAACACAATCAAATCCAGACGACCTAAATTTACTAAATTTAAATCTCCAGGTTTCTTCCCCCATATCACAGCCAGACTTCATGTTGAACAGCAAATCATTATAGATCTACATCGCAGCAGATATAGACGCTCCCGACAATAAACGGGACGATGACAAGTCGAGATAGCATACCTTCAACTGATCCAATGCAACTGACATCAGAACAGAGCCATCACGGTGCAGCACGTTCCTGTAGTCTACCAAATCTCCCTGTCCAGAGCCAAACCATCAGATTGCTTAAGAACAGAAGTGCAAGTCCAAAAACATAAGCATTCTAGAAGGCAAGGCTAAAACGTACGTTTTGCCACTCTTGAGTGGTAAATTTACCCTCTGCAAAGATAAAATAAAACAAAACAAATATCGCAATATATGAGACGAAAACATTTTGAGACCATAATTAAGCAAAATCCCATCGACATGCTAGTGCGGCGCTGACAAGAACATCCATAGCTGAATTGGCACATTCGCGCAAAAGGTTGACTAACCTCCTTCTGCAGTGGAAGTTGACCAGTCCTCCGTTGAAAGTCGAAGTATCGCCGGTACTTCTCTTCAAATTTAGCCTGAAAATAATATACATTTCCATTTAAATAAATTCACCAGACATCGCAATCTAGAGTATCCTAGGTTCCATATGAATGCGAAAATACATTGACGGTTCAACTTTCAGGATGCGACCGTCAGCGTCAGAAGGGTAACTTTAAATCCAGGTTAAAATGCAAAAAATTGACGACCGACTTTGAATAGTTGAAACAATTTAAGCTTGGCAAAGCGGACTTAAAGAAAAGGGAAAGATTGGAAAGTCCCAGACAACTTCATTGCATCCAATTTCTCAGATACGTGACTCCAATACATCTGGTGCCAACTCACCACTCCTTTTTGCTCTGCAGATATCTTCATGCCAAGGTTTGCTAGCTTTGTGCAAGGATCGATTTCATGTTCAGGAGCTTCCGTCAAGGAAACACGAATAGTGTCACCAAGACCATCCTGCAGGACAAACATATGTCAGCAATTACAGTAGAGAAACAAGTCCAACACATGCTGCAGAAGAGCTGACACAAACTCGGGAGTTCAGCACAGTTTGAATCTGTATAGGATTGAATCTACGTTATTTCAACACAAACGACCAAAAGTATCATCATAAAAAGGAAAGTCGAACCTGAAGTAAAGCACCAATGCCGATCGCTGACTTCATACGACCGTCTTCTCCCTCACCAGCCTCAGTGACACCTAGATGTAATGGGTAGTCCCAGTTGTTCAAATACATCTCTGACACGAGAAGACGATATGCTGAAACCATTATGACCGGGTTGCTTGCTTTCATGGAAAACACGAAGTTATGATAATCATGTTTGCGGCAAATTCGCGCAAACTCAAAGGCAGACTCGACCTGCGGAAGCCATATTGACACGTCATTTAGGATGATGAAGTTCAACTTCCAACAAAAACTGACTGAAATGAAGATACCTTATTAATAAAGAAGATCACTGGGTTACTAGACCTACTATCTTCAATGTGGATCATATCAAAAACAGAATCCAATAAAAACAGGTCTGAGAAACTGACCATGCCTCTTGGAGAGTCTCCGTAGTAGCTCATAATACGATCAGACAGACTTCCATGGTTAGTCCCTATGCGCATAGCCCTTCCATACTTCTTACACTTCTCTACTAGAGGGGTAAACACCTGATGCAGAAAAACCCCAATCGAGGTGATTAGCCACCACCTCAGCAATATAGCATTCATACCTCCTCACATACGAGACAGAAGATTTACTCATCACAGGCACTATCAATCTTACATACCTCTTCGATATGCCGTAGTTCCTCCTCATAGTCGGCTTCTGTATACACCAATTTCTCAAACTGCGCACGTCGATCAGCTGCGAGACAGCGAGAGTTTGCCTCAGTAACAATGTGTGTTGGCAGGACTAAGTAATTGAGAGCAAGTAGCTAAGCTAAGCTAACAAAATAACATACCAACAGACCTTACCAACTTTGGGTTAATAGGAGCTTCACATTTCTTGTGTAGCCCTCAGGAAGATCTTTGACTATCAAGCCGTCCCAATCTGACCTTTATCATACTGATTACTAAGAAATGATTCGTAGCATCGAGCATAAAAGAACGTGCTTGGGGTGCAAACAATAGAAAGTCAATTCAGTGCTCACCAAAGTTGCCAGGGTTGATGCGAATCTTGTCAAAGCACTCGGCAACAGTCATTGCAATTGGGGGCGCAAAATGAATATCGGCAACGAGAGGTATATCGTACCTGTAACTCTCAACAAGGTCAATGTCAAGTCACATACATATTTGTAGGTTCCGAGCATGGCTGCGGACTAATAAAGTTGCTTGATCTTCCCAATGTCTAACTAATAAATGCATTACAAGAAAAGCCCTCGGTACAGAATCATCAGCAGACATAATGATTTGAAGACATAGAGGAAGAGTTTATGAGCCACTTCGATGACAGAGGAAAAGATAGCTAGGCAGTACCCTTTCTGCACAAGAGTATTCTTGATATCATAACAAGCATTCGCCTCTTTCCTCCCTTGAACCGTAATCCGTACAATATCACATCCTTTGTCCGCAATCCTCATTACCTGGGAGGCTCACGACCAAACAGGTTGTCACGTTAGGGTACGTTGTGAACCTAGGATTGCTTGCCATTTCTGCATGTTTCTAAGTTGAAATTTACTAAATAACGTTCAGACGGACAGACCTGCTCCACAGTGCCCTTGACGTCTTTTGTGTCTGTGGTGGTCATGGTTTGCACTCGGATGGGGTGTTCACTGCCCACGGTTACCCCACCAACGTTCACGGTCCTCGTCTTCCTCCTCACAGGCGTGTGAATAGCTTCGCAATACTTCTGCCGAGGCACTGCTTACACGCGACAATGTCATCACAAGCGGTTCAAGTAAATGAAACGGAGAGACTAAAAAGTCAGCCTTGCGTGAGAGGGTTCCTACATCTCCTCGTCTTAGTACCCCTGGGCCCATGTTCGTATCATGAAAGTTACCGAGTTTCTCAATGATCTTCCAGGAATTCAGCACATGCCTTCACTCTTCATATGTAGCTCAATTGCTTTCCTGTCCTAATCAAGTAAAAGCGTATACCCTAAGAATATTTCAACATAACTAGTCTCATAATTCCATAAGCAGCATTCGGATGCGGATTGCGCAATCACGGTTCCCATCCAATGCAGATTCGAAAGCTCCCTCATCGAGATTCAGTACAGTTGCATTCCAGAGACAAAGAAATTGGCAAGAATTTACTTCCAATTCAACCACGAAAAGCAAGGGCACATTTCCCAGGATCGGGCAAAGTCGAAAAAGAGTGCAGGAAAAAAAGAGACAGGACTAATTCAGCGAGAATACTACCAGCAACATCGAGAATCACAGTCGTGAATTTCTAATATCCTCCGCGTGAGGAATGCACTTGTGATAAACATACAATAAAAAGACACAAATTATCACCTAAAAGCTGGCTGCCTTGAGACGCGGGCTCCATCTCCACCAATTCAGGCGCCATATTGCGCACGCCAGCCACCCGCACCCTCTGCCCCCGCCTCTCCTGCGCCTTCACCGCACCTTTCAATTCCACCGCTCCACCTGGCTGCAAACTTCCGGACAAGGAGTCCATCTTCTTCAAGCTCGAAAACGAGCTCGGAATGCTGGTCGACATCGCCACATTCGTTATTCCAGCCATGGCTCCAAATCTCCAAGGCCTCACCTTGCGCTCACTGCATCAATCTCCTCGCAACAACCTCCACAGCAAAATTCACACTCCCACTTCCACCGCCTCTACACCAAGAACACACGCCAAACCTCTACAGCAAAGGTCCCCGAAAACCATGCAAAAGCAAACAGAAGGAACCCAATAGAAGAAGCTTTACTACAACTATGCAAAAGAGTCAAATGCAAGCGAAAGCTTGTCGTCAGCAAGAAAGGACGATTGACTAGAAACGAGGCGGCGGCTACATAGCTACGCAGACTGGACGACAGCAAAATTTCTAGGAGATTGCCGCTTGCTTCCCCAATTCAATTGCCAGGGAAGGAGGCTCTAAACTTCCTACACGTTGTAGAGAAGAACGTCCTGCAATCGTTGTCTCTTCAGCTGAAAAGAACGACGACGACAATAGAGAATGAGAGAGAGAGAGAGAAGGCATGCAGCTGCTGCTTGCAATCGAATAGGAGGCTCCAGTCAAGCAGAGCCCAATTCAAAGAGGATATCATACGTCATGGGATGCGCGCTTGGCACCGCATTATCAGATGCCCGGTACATTCCTTATACTGTATCCGACAGCCCCACCCATTCCCACTGATACCCAGACGCAATACCCGGAAGACCAGGCCAGTCCCAGCTCGTTTCTTGTAAGGTAGAACAACCCAATGTTGTCAGTCACCCAATTCTCACATGTATTGGACCCTCCCATTTGCGTCAGTCACCCACCTATTACTGCAATCTTAGCAACCCTTTAGCATCATGATGAGGAGGGGAGACATAAATTTGGTTTAGCTGAGCAGGGATCTATCCACGCTTTACCAATTTAGTCTCAACAAACCTTGAAAAATCATGAAAAAATCAGTTCATGTCAAAATGTCTTCATTCCACTTGCAAATGGCTTCTCTCAAACTTTTCAATCTCTAGAAAATACGTGAGTTGAAAAACAGGTTCTCCAAAGTAACTAGATAGCAAATTTGGGTGGTCATAGGTTGATCTACCTTATGTGTATCCATTATCGATACTATCCTATGCAGGGGTCAGATTCAGATGTATATTAAGTATTTTCTGAAATATCTGAAGTTTTGAAATATTTTGAGTGAATTGTCCCACGTATTGCAAAAAAAATTCTTCCATGTTAGCCTAATTTTTGGAACATAGATGTCCTCAACTACTAACATTCCTTCAAAATACAATGAATATTTATAGTTATGAAAACGTTACAATGGATATTTAAAGTTATGATCCAAGCTTTCTTTACATCTAGTGGCTTCTCCTACCTCATCGCTTTCTTCTTTCCAAAACTCAACTCCCCACAATGGATTCTACCCCTCAAAGCGAGATCAAAGTCTAAGCTAAAAGTCAGCAAAATAACACTTTTTTTGTATAATTGTATAATTCCTTCAAAAATGATGCTTTTTCAATCAAATAACTTATGTTCTCTTTCCTAATCACTCAACTACCAGAGTCCAAAATTTCAGCAAAAAAGACATATTTTGGGTGGAGATATTTAGGGTTATTTGAGGAATGTTGCTTTTTGAGGACATCTATAGTTTAAGATTTTGTAAGAAATTTCAAATAATAACATTTTCCAATATAAAATCCTAAACCGTTTATTCAATGATTATCATTAATTTGAAAAGACAAAACAACCAAGAAAAGACATAGAATCAAAAGCAAATCAATTAACCCTAAGCACTCAAGCGACCATTTTTTGGTCGCTGCCTGACTTTGGATAGCACTTTTGAGCGAAATTTTTTTTTTCTTCAATTTTTTAATTTTTAATTTTTAAAAGATTGGGTTGTCCTTCAATATTTATATTCAAAGTTAGATGGCTATAGTAAAAAAAAATTATAAGAGAAATAGCACAAAGTGTTTAGAATTTGCCTAGTGTTGAAAAATTTACTATTTGGAAAAAGTGTTGGTGTTCTCAATATTAGATCTTATGCATTTTTCACAAATCAATAGGAACCACAATTTTGACCGATAAAAATAATTAAAATGCTAAAGATAGAAATTATATTTCTGATGAATTTTTGAAGTTATATCTTCAAAATTCATTTGAAGAAAATCTAAAAATAATTTAATAATTTTGACCATATCGACACTTTCTACTTTTAGTGCTTTACATTATCTATTTGGGTGCAAACTTCAAAAAAGTTATAAAACTTATATTTTATAACACATTTGCGTTTTGTCCAAATCCCTTGGGCTTTTAGGGGTTAAAAAAAAAAAAAAAAAATTCTCCAATTCAAAGAGAAAGAGTTGTAGTAGACAAAATTGTAGAATGTGATTTTCAACTTGCCAAAACCATTCAACTCTAGAAAGTATAATATTCAGCAACTTCTTGCCAATTCTAACCTTCGCATATGGTAATTGCAATTGGGTATATTTTTTATTATAGAATATAAACTATTTCTATTGATTTTTATTGTTAAGTGAAAGGAAATTCCAATTCACTTTAGCATTCATTACTTGGACACCATATGTATGAGTTGTGAAATTCAAAGTATTGTCAATAGGTGCTAGTATCAAAAATTGACAATAGGCTCTCCTAGCATTAGATGTTTTTTGAGGGCATGGAAGGGTTGTTTCAAGTTTGTTCCCCTTGCTGTGAACCAATGCACTGCTGTCAAAATATTAAATAAAATTTTAATAATTTTAAAAAAATTAAAAATCATTTAAAAGTTTAAGAAATATTTTAATTTTTAATTTTTCCAAAAAATATTAAATAATTAATTAAATATTATTATCTGATGTGACAATCTCCCGACCATGTCAAATTGATGATGTGATAAAGTTCCTATGTTCCCCACTACCTAAGAACTCGCGGCTTTATTCAGGTCCAAAATCTCATCTAGTGGCTCTTATATTTTAATTGTAAAGATCTTATGTTATCAATGTGCAGGTTTCAATGCTGCTTTTGGATTCAAATGTAGGTGTTACATTTTTCTCAATGATTATAATAGATGTATATACTTTGGCATAGGGTTGGTACAAACCAACATTGTACAAGATATGTTGAGGATGCATCAACATGGCAAATGAAGGATAGAATGAGAGGTAGTAAATATCAATCTAATATCTTAAATGAACAATAGTCTAAGATTTTCATGTAGAAATATCTCATACTTGGACAACATTTGTTCACATAAAGACCATAGCAAGGGACAACTCTAATTTAGTAGTATTCTATTTTGGTGGGTTCCATTTTTTAGAGAAAGAGATTAACTCACTACAAGAGAAAGGGGTGTTTTAAGTGAATTTTTAAGTATAGTCCTAGACACATGATTTAAAATAATGACCTTTAAGGAGATTTTCAACAAAATTATAATTAAAACACATGTGTTTTAAGTAAATTTTAAAACACATGTTTACTTAAAACATCCCTTTCTCTTGTAGTGACTCCATCCATATATTATGGTTGGTGTACAATACGAGTTTGTTCATTTAAGGTCCTACAAGTGAGTCCAAAGAGACAATATAAGTTACACTTAAATTACATAATTTCATTAGAAGAATGAGTGTTTATCTAGGGAACTTTGAAGAAGTTAATGAAAACCAAAGAGACCCATTTGATGAGATTTCGGAGTTATAAAGGACTGCGAGTTCCCAAACTGTTGGGAATGTGGGAACTACTGATGTACTACATATTAGCAATTTGACGTGGCCAAACTTTGGTCACATCAAATAATAATATTTAATTTTTTTTAAATTAATTATTTTTTATTTTTTAAATTATTTTTTATTCTAGCCAACAATGGCTAGTTCACAACAGAGGGTTGCTATTATGTGAGCATAGGAGTGTGAGCCCATAAGCCTAAAATACTCACACACCTATGTTATAGGTGTATACACTATAGAAACTGTCTATAATTATAGGGTGTATATGTTACAAATATCCATATTATAAGTGTTTATGATACATACACCTTCTACAATGTGTGGTATCTATATTATAGGTACCTATATTGTAGGCTCAATGCTCACAAGCTCGCATTCTTGGGCTCACATACTAGCACCGTTGGTTCACAACATGGAGAACGGGTCAAGCATGGCCCTCCAATGCCCTCAAAAAACATCTAATGTGTATTAAATGTTGGCAATACGTTGGAATGATAGTATTGGAGGATGTGTCTGAGGTAATACAGTAGAAGAAATTGGCATTTTAGTCCACTTAAAGTATTTCTTTACCTTAGTATTTGTAGGGAAGAGGTTTTGATTTTAGTCCACTTAAAGTATTTCTTTACCTTAGTATTTGTGGAATCTGTAATTCTATTGTACTTCTATAGAAGTTAGCAATGAAGGTATTTGTACCAAGAAGAAGTGGGCTGTGATGGATGTACAAGAAGGTCTACTTCATTTACGAATATTTGAAGTCGCAGGGAAGGAAATTTCACATTTGCCAACTTTGACAGCCTCCCGAGGGCTCAAAAATTGGTCTTTGACTATGAAATTTTTACCACAACATCATCTTTAAGTTAATTATATGTGTGACAAATTTCAAGGCCAAATGATTTACCAAAAAAAAGATATTCAAAATCTACCAACATGTGTAGCCATGAGAAAAATTTCACTACTGCCAAATTTGACACCCTCCCAAGGATTGAAATTTTTTCTTTTGATATGAAATTTTTTTCATAGGACCATCTACATGTTGATTACATGTGTGAAAAGTTTCAAGTCCAAAAGACCCCCACAAAAATAGATATTCAAAATCTCCCAACATGTGTAGTTCAGTTGTGAGAAACAATTTCACTACTACCAACTTTGACACTATCCCAAGAGTTGAAAAATTGTTTATTTACTATGAAATTTTTATGATGAAATCATCTCTATGTTAATAACGTGTGCTGAATTTCAAATTCAAAAGATACACGCAAAAAAAATATGTTAATTCTACCAACATGTGTAGTTGTGAGAACGATTTTTTCAACCTTTGGGATAGTGTCATTTTTTGGGTTAAAATTTCACATGAATGTAGAAAGTCCATCATTCTCACAACTATACATGTTGGTAGAATTAAAATATCTTTTTTTTGGTAAATCTTTTGACCTTGAAATTTGTCATACATTTTATCAATATAAAGATGATTTCATGCCAAAAATTTCATAGTAAAATGTGTTTTTCCAGCCCTTGGGATAGTGTCAAAGTTGGTAGTAGTGAACTTTTTCTCACAGCTATACACATTGGTAGAACTAGCATATTTTTTTTTGTGTGAATCTTTTGAAATTAAAATTTGGCACACATGTTATTAACATAGAGATGATTTCACCTTAAAAATTTCATAGTAAATAAACAATTTTTCAACTCTTGGGATAGTGTCAAAGTTGGTAGTAGTGAAATTGTTTCTCACAACTGAACTACACATGTTGGGAGATTTTGAATATCTATTTTTGTGGGGGTCTTTTGGACTTGAAACTTTTCACACATGTAATCAACATATAGATGGTCCTATGAAAAAAATTTCATATCAAAAGAAAAAATTTCAATCCTTGGGAGGGTGTCAAATTTGGCAGTAGTGAAATTTTTTTCACGGCTACACATGTTGGTAGATTTTGAATATCTTTTTTTTGGTAAATCATTTGGCCTTGAAATTTGTCACACATATAATTAACTTAAAGATGATGTTGTGGTAAAAATTTCATAGTCAAAGACCAATTTTTGAGCCCTCGGGAGGCTGTCAAAGTTGGCAAATGTGAAATTTCCTTCCCTGCGACTTCAAATATTCGTAAATGAAGTAGACCTTACTATATAATATATGTAAGGCGTGCTTTTCTTTTAATAGTTTTGTTTTCAAGTGTAGTAAGTTAGTAGATTTTGGGTATATTATGAAGTTCACATTAAAGTAGGCTAGTACATGAATGTTTAGGAATTTAGAAGGATTTGGCAATTTATTGTTGTACCATTTGGAGTGTGGAAGGATGAGGATCATGAGGGTTGTTTGGTTGTTTTGTGCCACTGGCCTTGCCTAGTGCATGAGTTCATTAGGATCTTGAGTTTGTGATGGGTATACATGGCCATTGCCTATCCATTTGTGTGAGTAGGCGGGTCCTAGGGGATGAAATATTTTGCTGCTTGAATGGGAGGAGTAAAAGTGTTTTAATTGTGTGGGACATGTGAGAGATGAGGAGAAATAAGAATGTGTGATTTGGAAGTAGTAGAAGATGTGGGATAGAGTATTTTCCAAGGAGTGTGATTTGGATGTTATTCCTATCTTTTACTCCCTCTGTTCCAGAATGATCTTCCTATTGGACAAAATGTTCTAGATTAAGGCTAAAAATAACATTTAAAAAAACTATTTTGTGGTATAAATAGAATTTGAAGCACTCCTATCATCCCAAAATCTTTGAGTTTCAGAGTCCTTTTTATACTATAGTTTTTTAGTACTAAAGGACGAATTTTGGGGGCATTTTCAAGGAGCGCTAGTGGGCACTTAATTGCTGAGTGTAAGGTCGTCATTTGTGGGTAGTTAGTATGAGCCCAAGACCATGTGTGGACCTTTATTCTGCCCCCCAAAGATTCATTTCTTTCAATAGGACAACACTCAAAAAGATGTAAAAAATAAGAGCGAACAATGTTGATTGACCCCTTCAGTCATTTCATTTGTCTTTTGATTGATGATTGCATGGATGGAGAGGGAACTATTACTTGGAGTTGTTTTGCTTGTCCCGGATAGCAATCAAAGGACAATGTCAAAAGTGCAATGGGAAGATCATTTTGGGCCAGAAAATTAAGGCCAACAAGAAGATCATTTTGGGACGGAGGGAGTACTTATTAGTTTCAAAGAATACCACTAATTGCCATTAATCTATAGAAGACGATAAATTCATGATTTCATATTGCTTGTTTTGATTGGTCATATTGTAAAAAGTATAAATTATATATAAAAAAATCTTTACATCAATAGATTGAATGAAGAATTAAAATAGCATGTGCTAATTCAATTTATTTTAATTTTAATGAATAGAAATCCGCACGTTAGCACTTCAAAATTGTTAAAAAAAACAAATATGAGTCCAGAAAGTGGTCTCCATTGTCCGTAAAGGGTTAACATTTGAATCATATTTCATTCATACAAGTCCTTCACTGTATCTTTCAAGAACATCACTACATAACATTGTATAACAAAGTAGTGGTCTTCCCCATACTAGATGCCTGGGAGGGACTTTTCAATTAATTCAAGGATTGGGGTTGGCTGACCAACAATATAAGACAATTATATTCAATGTAAGGTCCCCTTTTCAAAGACGCAATGAGTTGGGCCCATTTCAAGAATGCAAAAGGGACCCGACCTCATTGGTAAACAATGTTTATGTGAAATTCCCCGAAACACTAGGAGTGCGTATGATTGATAGTCTAAGGCCATGGGATGCTAGATAGATAGATAGAAACTCCGGTCTTTGAAGAAGGCCGGCGTGAATAAAGTGTCTGTTCGTCATGACAATGAAATGCTAATGTAAGCTTGCTGCAAAAGCTTACGGCATCTGAGGTATAGGAGGATATGCTGAGAGAATCTGCTGCAGAGTGCAGACATGTTTGAACTTGTTCTTCTCAATGCTTGCCCATTGCTTCACGCCTCTCTGGTCACTGACCAAGCTTTCGGCCTTGGAAGTGACTGCCCTGTTGCCCAGAAGGGCATTTGGATGTGCAGGGTGAGGTCACCAAACTATCCATTGGCCTCCATGGACTGGTCGTACCGATGTTGTTTTGGTCTATAGGTAGATAATAACCCTTGTAATGGTAGATAATAACCCTTGCAGGACTGAGTCTATGACCATGTGAACAACCTTAACCCTGTAAGGACGCGGGGGGTGACCCTGGAAATCATGCATTGTATAACCGTGAGAGTCATTGGAATAAAAAAATCCAAAAGTACTCATTGGAAGTCAAACTACTGTAGATGTTCTCCACTTTCCAAAAAAAATTCCAAGGATGAATAGTTGTAGTTCTGTCCTACATTGGAGAATCCCTTGTCATTCATTGGACACTTATGGTCCGCGGCGTCCTTACTGGGTTAACCCTGAATAATGTGGGGGGTGGCCCTGGAAATCATACATTGTGTAACCCTGAGAGTCATTGGAATAAAAAATTCCAAAAGTATTCATTGGAAGTCAAGCTAATGTAGATGTTCGCCACTTTCCACAAAAAAATTCCAAGGATGAATAGTTGTAGTTCTGTCCTACACTAGAGATTTCCTTGTCATTCATCGGACATTTATTGTCCGGAGCGTCCTTCTTGGGTTAACCCATAAATGACTCCACGGCCATTTTTTGGTTGATGAATGAGAAAGAATCCTTCTGTGTAGGACATAACTACAACTATTCATCCTCGGAATTTTGTGTGGAAAGGGGAGATCATGAACAATGGTTTGACCTCCAGTGAGCACTTTTGGTTTTTTCAAAGAAGATTATGTCATACAGTGCGGAAAGGGATGATTTCCACAGTCACCAGCCCGGTGTTCAAGGATTAATTTTTCTTGCTTTGTACTCCCTCTATCCCACTAAAAACCTCCAATTTTTTTTCCAATAAGGGATTACTTCTATTTTTAGTCTTTGTGCCAGTGATACATGCATTCAAACACCTGTAACCCATCTTCTAGATGTATGCAAAATCTCCAACTTAAATGTCATCATTTTAGCCCCCCAAATCCTTATGGAAAATATTGTATTTGATAATAGCTTGCAAATGCCACCGGACCAGACATGAATGTCTTCATTCTAGGTTTCTTTAATAGTATTTAGTGACTGCAACATCAAATTGAACAGAAGATAGTAGGTGATTACATCGCTGCGACAATCCAAGCGTTTGAAGGCCTTGAGGTGAAGAAGTTGAACAACAACTTTCTCACTTTGCAACAGTGCATGGTTGAGACAATTAAAATGGAAGCAACAAATACAAGGTAGGTGCTTCATATGGGCAAGGCCAAGCTTGCTAGGAGAGGAATGCTCCTTGATCACTTAACTTGCCCTATCAAGGTCATTCAGTATGGCGAACGCTTGTTGAACGGTCAAAATCAATAAACAAAGCTTTTTAGTGGTACATGAACTATGTCTAATTTAGAATTTTTTAGTGAGATAGAGGAAGCATGCTCTACTTTTTGCCACTAAGTATGAGTGTAAATTTTTTATGTTGTTTTGTTCTAGAGAGATAAAATCACATATTTTCTATAAGTCGCAAAATTTTTAAATTTGTTTGTGAAAATTTGAAATTCTTGTGATTTTTCAAGTAAGAGTGAAGAAAACTCACATCAATTACAATATATGCTTGAAAATTCTGAAACTGTTTCACCATCAGTGTATACTAAAGTGTAGAACATCTTAATGTAATCCAAATTTTTGTGTCATTTTTAAATTAGAAAATCAATATATATATATATATATATATATATATATATATATATATATATATATATATATATATATATACTATATTGTGGTTATAGACGCAAAGTTTAAATAGTTGTAAATAGTTTAATCTTATAAAAATTTATGAATTTTCAAGTTTAAGTAGAAAATGGACTTAGTTAACTTCATTTCATTACTTGAGCTCAAATTCAAAAAAGATCATAATTTTGGCTAGAACAATGATGCTAGTATGTGAACCCAAGAATGCGAGTTTGTGAGCATTGAGCCTACAATATAGGTACCTATAATATAGATACCCCACACAATAAAAGGTGTATATATCAGAGGGTTGCTATTGTGCGAGCATAGAAATGTGAGCCTATGAGCCTAGAATACTACATACCTATGTTATAGGTGTATATATTATAGAAACCGTCTATGATTATACGGTATATATGTTACAAATACCTACATTATAGGTGTTTATGATACATACACCTTCTATAGTGTGGGGTATCTATATTATTGGTACCTATATTATAGACTCAATGCTCACAAGCTTGCATTCTTGGGCTCACATACTAGCACCATTGGTATATATCATAAACACCTATAATATGGGTATTTGTAACATATATACTCTATAATCATAGATGGTTTCTATAGTCTGTATATACACTTGTAACATAGGTGTGTAGCATTCTAGGTTCATGGGCTCACACTCCTATGCTCATATAATAGTAACCCTCTTCTGTAGAGTAGTCAATAACACCTCAATCAAGGAATTTTGACCAACATCATGTGCAACCACATCCAATAAATTCTGAAAAAAATTGGATGAAAAAAATACAATTCTTCACCCAGTTTTGTTCATTTAAAATCATTCAAGTGCTATTGTGGGTGTGTACTTGTAAGTTTTCCAAATGTCAAAGAAGACTTCAAATTATTATAGTAGCCAATCTAGTTGTCCTAGTTTGTCACATTGCAATCATTGAATTTGTCTTGTACTAATGTGGGTACACCATTTATTAGCAATTTTTGCCGCTCAACATTTGATGTATTGAGCCACATCGTCCATTGTAAGGAAGTCTTCTCTTGTAGTTACACCCATTGGATCCACTTACAAGATCTCAAGTAGCCTAAGCCTATGTTACTTCACAAAATACACAATGCTATCATTTTTAACCTTTGAAAGGCCCTTAGGGTCTTTGTATACAACCTTTATAACTCTTCAATTGTGGTTTAATATATCAATTGTGATACACTGTTATTTATTTTCTATCATGATCATTAATTTACTTTGAACTAATTTTTTTTTCTCATCAAATACCATCAAATACAAAATATACTATACAACCGTAAATGGCCTTTAGGCCCTTGTAGGATTAATGAAATTGTAGTGTGGCCTTACAAAGCAAAAATGTACATAATTTATGTAAACTTCGTCTATACTTTGGACATAATTCCACTTGTAATGAAATATCCTTGGTGATGCAAACAATGGTTGAAAAAATCATTGGAGGCAATCGTAAGCTATTTTCTAGCAATTTTTATAGAAATTCATGTATTTTTAGTGGTTGAGTAAAAATTGTATGTATATAATATTGCTAAATTTGGAAGAAATATAGTCAATAATTATTATTTATTTTTGTAGTATTTTATTAAAGTACCAATGATACAAATAGTTTCCAAAGAATTCGGTCAATTGCTCTATATTGATTTATCCTATTAGTTCATGTGAACTAATTTAGTAAATTCATGCAATTTTAAATTACTATGGGATGAAGCATCGTTAATTTATTCCAAAATATATAAATTCATAGACAATCTTCTGCAAGTGCGTACTACAGTGGTATGCCTAGGTAATTGACTATAGGATACCTATAGTCTATACAACTCCAAAATAGGGGGCTCCTTTTGTAGTGGGCACTTGCAACTGCATCCTCCACCTCCCTATTACTGCTAGCTTATATTTTAAATAAGGCAGATGTTCAAAATTCATTAGGATAGCTTTTAGCAATTCAAAGCCTCGACTTTTTTCCCCTTTGGTCCAATGCCAATAAACACTTGGTAAGAAAAATAGGACCTCGATAACAAATGACTTAACATTATTCAAGACCATTGAAAGGTCTTCACAAAACTACACTAATTTATCCTTTTAGCAACGGTGCAAAATTAGGGTAAGAGGCTCAAATTGCGAGTGGGCAATTTGAATTGTCTTGTAGAACTATCACAAATAGTTCAGAGAGTTTCACAGTTTGTTCAATGCGCTTTTTGTTTTTTTATTGTGTTCTTAACCCCTCAAGGATCAAGGCATTTTCTAGCTCCAAAACCACTGAAAACTGCCATTTCTGCTGCAATCACTTCCTAAACCAAAAAAAAACTTTTTTTCAGAGTCTAACTATAGGATCTTGTACTTCACTTGTCTCAGATCATGTGGTAAAAATTTCATGAAGTTTGACCGTACGGATTGGAAGATATTAGCATTTGAAGTTGGAAAAAGACTTTTTTTTTAATTGTGGCTTGCAATTTCAGATGACTTTGACAACCATTTGTGGATTTTTTTGCACTACTCACCATAAAGTTAAAATTTTTTATGTTGAAAATTTGAATTGAAAGTTGGAGAAAAAAATTTAGAATGTCAAAACTTGATTTTCACATATAAAATTTTTGTTAAATAGAAGTAGGTCCAAAATTGAACAAAACACTAAATCATTCATAGCTCTTAGGTGGAATTAAAACACCATAATTCCAATGGTGGGATTGTCCTTGCAAACAAACTTTCCAAAAAAAAATTGAAAAAAATTGAAAATTGCATTAAAAAATGAACTCTATAAGTGTTTTTTTTGAAGATGCTTAGATTGCCCAAAAAACAAGATTGTCCATAATTTTATCATTCTGAGTCCAAATAAAATGAATCAAAGCTTCAAATATAGAAAAAACATAATCTTTGAAAAAAAAATTATTAAAAAAAAAATTCAATTTTTAAAAGTTTTTTTTTTCCTGCCTGGCAAACTGCTTTCTGACTTTGGAGGGCATAACTTTTGCTCTCGAGCACCGATAGAAAAAAAATTATATTTAAAAAAAGCTAATGTTATTTCCTATCTTCAAAAAAAGTTTCAAAAAATGAGGTCAAAATTTCAAGTCGCACAAGCCTGCCCGAAATCCCAAGTGTCCCTCGAGGGGACTTTGGTCCTCTAGGGGTTAAATCCCTCTGAGTAAATTATACATTCATGTAAGGCTAAAATAAATGAAAACATGACGTGGATCATTCTCTGAGAGCCAAAATTATAGAAACATCCTAAATTTTAAGTGCTCCATTCAAAGGCTGATTTTGATTGAAGATTGGTTCAGTCTATGAGCACCAATAGCTACCTACGTACCTTTCACTTTGGAAATTCATAGTTAATTCATTCTAATCAAAAAATTACGATTTAAATTGTCAATGAACTGTTTCTCTTTTCTCTTTCTACCAAAAATATATGAAAAATGTTACGCTCTACTGATTTTCCTACAGAGGTCCATTATCCCTAAGATGGTCGATTTATGAGCCTCCAACCTTAATTCCACTTGCAAAATTAGTGTCGGTCACTGCTTGTTTTCCAGATATCTACGGGACGTTTCTTGAGGAAATGGATGAAATGAATATGGATGGATGAAAACCGGAGCTGCATCAAAACAATTTCCACACGATACATCTAGGGTTTTGGCAACTGGACCTCGGAGATGGCGATGGTGGGGTGGGCGATCTTCTGCCGTCTCTTTTCACGGTAACCGCGATTTTTTTCTTCTTCAGAGTCTCTATTTCCAACGACAGCAAAGTTGTAAGCACCTTGGACCCGTAGAATTTTTCAATTTGAACTCTTTTTGAATGGTACGAGGTCGGATGCTCTGGCATATAATCGTGGAATATGTCGTAAATTTTTTTGCTCGTGTGCAAGATCGTCGTTTTGATGTGGCTATGGTGATTCTACACTTGATCTGACACTAAAAATCACTACAATAGAACACGTGAGGCCGAGAATTTGTGGGGTGAGATTTGACAGAAAAGGTAGCCAATTTGGGTCTGTAACGAAACCCTAGTAGGAGTGTGAGTGAAAAAGTGTGCCGCAAGGAGTGAGAGTTGCGTTCTGTCAATGAGTGGAGAATTTCGGAGGAAGGCTCGGGACAAGCAAGGAACCGCGATCTGCGATTTAAGCGTTGTATAGGGTTTGTGTAATTGAATTAGGGTCACATTCTAGTTTGTTGTGCCTCTGATGGATTCCTTTCTCCAAATTAGATTTCCAATATATGATTTACTGTTCTGAGGGACGGTCGCATTGAGAAACTTTTAGGATTTCAGCAGATTGGTGTTAAGGTTTTTGACCCATCGTGATAATATTTTTTCTGAGTTTTGTTCCCTTGATCCTTTCCTCTTGGCAGGGATTAGATTGGATAGTTTTGCGAATTGGGGACAACTTTTGCGGATAGGGATTTATATTGAGGGAGAAGACCTTCAGGTACTTTTCCGTTTCATGCTTGGACTGTGAAGGTTTATTTGCACGAGACTTTGGGGTCGACCGTGAAAGATCCGGGAAGGGAACTACACCTAATTGCGACCCTTACCCAAAAGTGACCCTTCTGGATTCTTGTTTAAATTGTACACGATGAGAATCTAGTGTCGATTTTGGGTGCACCTGTAATTAACTCAAAATCAACTCGAAGGAAATGAATAGTTTATTCATGCGGTATTCGTAAAATTCATGCTAAATGCCAGGGAATGGTCTTGTACTTGCCAACAAGATTCCAACGAAAGTAATAGATTCAGCCTTAATAGAAACCATGCTCAGATGCTTTTTTAGGTGCACATTCCTTCAGTGAGGGCTTTTGTGGATATTCCAAATCTGCAGGTGAATTTGGTTGTCTGCTTTCTAGCATACTTGTCAAAGCAGCTTCCCTTTGCAGATTGCGTAAAGTATCGTGTCTTGCCTCTGTCAGGACATAATTTGCGACGCAGTGGCCTCAAGAAAGTCGACTAATTGGCGTGGTTCTCTTTTTAAGACCTTCAAATCTGCAAGGAACATTTTGTCACCAATTCCCGATCTATAGTAGGAGCCGAAATATGGAGCAGAACGAATGCAAAGCTCAAGTTGACGGAAGTGCAACTGAACCAGATTGGAAGGGGGAACTCAAGAAAGGGGGATCGTTGTCTTACATTGATGTTAGTGATACTAGTACTGGATGGACTTCGATTCCAGGGGACTCCTTCAATGTAAGGGGCCCTCAATATTTGATTGACCGAGTAAAAATTCCTGGTGGAGAGTCTCTACTTCAGCCTCTCGCATTAGATTGGTTGAAGAGCAATTCCAGAATCGATAATGTTCTAAAGCTTCCCAACAACAGAGTCATGTCAGCTTTAGATCAAGCAAAGAAGGCCGGCGCAGAGGACCCTTTTGTTTGGGCCTTTAATTTGCAGGTCAGTATTTTCCCCTTCGTCTTTGGTTGGCACTTAGAAACATCCAGATTCTGAAGGTTTCTGTCGTTTGAGAGTTTGGAAATCATTTCAATCCACTGGTAATTTGATTTTGTTTTTCTCACCCTGAGGACCCGAGGCAGCAACATGCTGAAGTGAGATTCTCCCATGGTCCTATTGAGAGGCTTCGGAAACGAGAACCCTTGCGAGAACTGAATACGTTGAGATTCAAAATATTTGGATGTAGACATTCAACTCTTGGATTGGTGTTCCTGTTAAGTCTTGGGCCTCAATTCAGAATCAAATAGAAATACCGTGAAGCAGCACTTTCACAATCCACTCTTTGGGCTTCTGGTTGAAATTTTAAGGTTGTGGTTACATAGAATCTTTAAGATTGCCGTCCTCAAACTGATAGCTTGTTATAACAGGTCCCAAGCAAGGAGCACTACAGTGTAATTTGTTATTATGTATCCTATAAAAGATTTGAGGAGGGATCTGTGGAGGACCTATTTTTGAAAGGAGACGATGCATTGAAGAATACTCGCTTGAAGCTTATTGCAAACATATCAGAGGGGCCGTGGATTGTCAAGAAAGCTGTTGGAGAGCAGGCCATTTGCATTCTTGGCAGATCTCTCACTTGCAGGTCACCCTCATATCCCTCAGACTTGTGAACAGGAAGTTTTCATTGTTATGTTTTGTACGCCCTGTTGATATCACGTGGCGTTAATCATGTGTTTTCTTCTGTTTGATATGTTCCCTTTTAGATCTTCCTTGCTAGAGGGTAGTTACTTAACCGAGTCATGGGGTCTGGTGACATCCTTAAGTTCTATTGACTTGCTTCTCTTAATAGGAGACCAATCTTCAAGTAGGTCATTGATACATCGTCTCCACAAGTTTTCTAACTTCGCCTCTGCACTCTCTTACACTTTCAAATATAGTTTCCTTTTTTTGACTGCTTCGGATCGTTCTAAGGCAAGGAACCCTTGGTATCTTTATTATGGGATATTGCAGGTACGTGCAAGGAGTGAATTTCATAGAGGTTGACGTGGACATTGGGTCCTCGATTATTGCAAATGCCATTGTGCACCTCGCAATTGGCTACTTAACGACGCTCACCATCGACATGGCCTTCCTTCTCGAGTCACAAACGGAGAGTGAACTCCCGGAGCAGATTCTGGGCACGGTTAGATTAATGAGAATGGATTTAGCAGCTGCTGTTCCAGTGGAGCTGCTGGCAAAGGAAGCTGCTTCGGAGGAGGAGATTTCCTTCCAGTCCCGGCTGTGGAGATCTTTCGGACTCTCGACACTCATGCAACCTGCTCCTCCCTTGCAACCTGCTACTCCGTTGCAAGGCACCAGTGATGATGAGGCTGCGTGAGTGTGCCATACATATTGGAATGCAATAGCATTTTCATTCTCTTTAGGATAGGTTTAATTTTTTGGGTGAAATCAAAAGGCATTGTTGGAACGACGGGATTGGATTACTTCTCAGGGTACAAGCTAATTCTCCAGATGTATCATAAATTCGTGATGGGAACCAATTTGAAGTTGAACTGCGAAGTGGAGTCGTAGATGTGAAAATGTATATTTAAGTTAAGTGATTTAATTTTTTATTTATATGTTGATTTTTTATATTATTTAAATTTGTTGGGTATTTTGGAATGACAAACTGACCTCTTACTAGAGCCAGCCTTTTGAACCTCTCAACTCCACCCAAGCTTGGCCAAGCTCCTTGCTAATGTGGAAGGTTCATTGTTGGATAATCTTATAATGCAAACTGTCTTTGAAATAGATTCTACTCTTCTACAACCCATTCATGCAAAATTCATTGTGATTCAATGTACTAATTAGGAACTAATAATGTTTGAATATTGTAGAGTGGTGGTATAACTTTAGAATTTTTGTAGGCCATTTACATTATCAAATTTTCAAGAATCTTAATGTAGAATTCAATGTACAAAAGTTTCAATGTTTGGAATGAGATGCAAGTAGATTGATGCTTAAGGGTCCTTGGGAAATTGTATGTGTGATAATGGATTCAACTCTACATTATGTATTGTGTACTAAAATATGGGAAGACATACAATATTGGATTGATAATACTTGAAATTCAAAGTTGAAGGGCAAATATAGTAACTTGAAAGACATTTTTTTTGGAATTCAGAAATGCAAGAGATGGTTTCTATTTTTATCCACTTTGAATCGTTTCTATTTTTATGCAACCATTTTTTAGCGTTTACACACTTCGGGGTTCGAATCGTAGAGCATGATTTCTTCTTTCTGAAGGTATATTTTGTTATCTTCCTTAAAGGTGCACAAATGATTCCTTTCAACTCAACATACAGAAGCAGACATTTAGAAACTTAGGAACAAGGCTCAATCTCCTAACTCTTACCCGCTAGAATAACAGGTGGCAGAAATAACAGGTCCACCATTTACAATCCAAACTCTTCATTAAATATCGGCAAATCGGATGAATCAGAAAGCAAACTCCCTTAAATCAAGCCACTGTACTTTAAACTCAAATGCTCCAGGTACTTGTGCTTATTCCGCACCATGTCATCCAGATCATGCACGATCTTGAAAACAGCGTCGGGCTGGGCCAACTTCTTACAATTCTCGGCCATCTGCCGAAGCTCCGCAGCTTTGACACCAAACCAGTCTGCAATAGTCCTCGAAATGGCTTTCGGTTCCTCACAGAATGCTCCGGCGCCATTGTCCACAACAAATGATACGTTTCCCACTTCCTGCAGGAAACGGACGAGAACTTTTAACCCATGGAGCTGAAGTCCCTTTGGTAAACAGCGCAGTTGAAACCATTGATACAACATGCAAATCTTGACTGTTACGTCACAAAGGTTTCAGAAAACCACTAGAAAATGATACAAAATACAAGAAAACCAAACTGTAGAAGAAAGAGCATTTACTTGTCCAGCTATGAAGTCGAACAGAAGCATCGGCAGCTCCCTTATCATTGCCTCTGCTATGGTACCAGGCCCTGCCTGCACGTCATGAATCATGCTTCATGCTTCAGGTTAGATAGCAAATAATATAAGCTATAAGTTGGTTCAAAACCCGTAATATGCTCAAACAGAGATACAAATCAGCAAAAGAAGTTCAGCTTACAAACAACTATCAAAAAATGAGGCTAGACCTCTAAATATGCAGAAGTCAAATGCTAGGAAACCTAAGCCAGAGCTCAAGTCAAAGATATCCCATATTCAACCACGAGATAGAGATTACCTTGGTAATAATGCAGTCGCTAGCTGCCATCCATTCGGACATGTTCGTTACAAAGCCATTGATCTACACGGAACACCAAAAGCGTAAGCTGGGTTTTACAATTCACAAGTTCTAAATAAATGGTCACCGTGCACCAAGTTCTTGAGGCAGAAGGAAGACCATCCTACTCGGAAGAAATCATGTGAAGGTCGAGAGAAGTTTTAAGCATTCGTGATTTACCTTTACGGGAATGTTCCATTGCACCTGCTCCATCTTCTTAATAAGGCGTTTGTTGCGGCCGCAGACCACCACCATTTGACCAATAGCCTTCCCAGTATTGGCATCATAAAGGGACTGCCCAAGTGCACGAGCGGTAGCTTCCACAGGACCCATGCCCTCCCCTCCCCCCACCAACAGCACAGCCGGCAGATTTCGGTCCATGTCCAGCTCCTTACGCAGCTCATCCTAGCGCAACAAACTCGCACGTCTGTTGTTTGAAGTTGTGCAAATTCAATTGTGACATACATTGCAACCCATTTTAGAGCTAAACTGCAAGCTTGGTCGTAGCGTCCAAACCTTGGGACGCGTGAAGGTGGCGAAGGAGGGCCGAATAGGAAGTCCGTGCACTCGAAGCTGAGATTCACGGAGGCCAGCCTTCAAAGCTCGCTGTGCTACTTCCTTTGTTGGACAAAAGCACGCCGTCACTAGCTTGTGGAACCTGACATACACAATCAATCAATTGCAGAAAAAGAAACCAAGCACAAGAGAGACTGACAAACATAACATTCTTCAGCATTTGTGAGAATTCACCCTCCTCCAACTTTGAAGATGGCAACCAAAAACAAATCTTAAGAGTCGGACATTCACGCAGCTGAGCATGAGTTACCATGTAGGGTGGCAAGAGCTCAGGTCTGTAATGACAGTCGTGAAAGGCACTTTGTCGAGTAAACCCCGTGCTCGTAGAACCCTCAATGGTATGTGCTGCATCAGTGGGTGCACGCTTACAATGACGTCAGGCTGGTACTTGGCCAACCCCTTCGACACTTCTCTGATATCCACCAAATAGCACAGTTTCAGAAGCATAATCACAGACACTCGAAACATCCTTGAGGAGCTCCATCAACACCCTTGCAAACAAACGGAATCTGGATTCTTTGGTGCGTAATCTTAGGTTCATCTCAAGTGAGAGGTACCAATAGCGACAAGAAGAGGACGCAGGGCACTCATAGAACGAACACTCAGTGAATGTCAGATTCTTGAGGGGGTTTTGGTTGCTGTTTGTAGTGAGGTTACACAAGTGTTCTTCCTTGAAATTTAAGGGACAGAAAATACTTTGACTTAAATCAGGGTATTTTCTGTTCGTGCTTCTAAGCCAAGGACGCACAATCCCAGTGCTAAGCTAGAGGAAAACTGCTGACTGAAAAAGTGCCAATACTCTCAAGCCATGACCGCAAATTCTAACTGGAAAGAAAACTTACCTGGAGACAAAGCAAGATAATGTAGCCATCTGCAACTGATGGACAAATTTGGGCGCTGTACCGTAAAACGCAAACCTCCACAGCGACTGGTGCTTCACCGCAAAGCTGTAGGTTCGTGGAATTTGATTGAAAGGCCACGGAGTGTGCTCCTTCCATAAATCAACCACATGTACCTGAAAATTCGAAGGCTCTGAACATTTGAAACTGAAACTTTCTCTTTCACTACGACATAAAATCCTTGCGCACCAGATAGAAGCCAAAACCAGATTCAAAAAGGCCTAACGTTCACTGGAGAAAGAGAGAGCAAGCACGGTGTTCGGTGAGAGTCCTGTCTTCTATTCCCCAGGGCGTTGATGCTGCTCGAAAATACTCTAGATTCTTTTCGCAAGGGCGTTCAAGAACATCATCTCTTAACCCTCAAAACCCTAAACCTCTAAACCCTTCCCTGGTTGCGCACCTTGTACTGATCTCCATACTCTAGCTCGAACGTCTCCTTGATAGCTTCCGCAGACGCCCGATGCCCACCTCCCGTATCGCTCATGAGAATCAACACCGACTTCCGCTTGCGCCCGTCTCTCCCCAAAGACTGCGTCTCGTCGTCTCCGCCTTGCGTCTCCCGCCTCCCCCCGAACCCTTTCGCTTTCTCCCACAGCTGCTTCTGCTCCTCCCCTGCTGCTGCTGCTGCTTCCGTGATGGACGCCCACCCCAACGGCACTCTCTCGCAATGTCGACGAATCAAGTCATTGAAATGACGGGCCAAGCTCACCCCTTCCACACCACCCGTGCCCATGTGCACTTCCGCAAGAGCGCAACGACCACCGACAACCCATTGCTGCCTCCCCGATCGCGGAATTCGACATGTGGTGACACTCGCGAGAAGGAAAGGATTGGAATTCAAACCCACCACGCCACTCGGGCTCTCCCCAAGCTGCCCGGCGAACTCCACCGAGCACTCCATCGCTGCAATCAAGCTCTCACCAAAGGCAGATTTCGAAGCAGAAGTGCCCAAAGCTCAGATTTTGGAGCCCGAAGCTCAGATTTTGGAGGCGAATTCGGGACCAGTGGGAGAGAAACCTCGCATTGGCGACATGGTGGGGGTCAATGGGAGAGTCCGAGGGAGTGCGGGGATCACTGGATTGCGCACGGGCTTTAGAAAATCCACGAGCGCTTGCGATTGGGGAGCCCGGAAGCCCTGCGCCTTCAATCCCCGGGCGACGGAGCGCGCAGATACGATCGCGGCTTTGGGTGCCACGGTGTCGTCCACGTGGATTTGATAGGGTTTTGCCCAATGGGAAGCGAGCGATTTGGCTCGTTCAATAGTCAATGTCTTTCCAATCTTAGAGAGACGCCGGTGAGCAGCTGCAGAATAAGTCACTGAGCTGTGCTTGAGGCGTTTTTTGACTTTGGGTTTAAGAGGGGACTTCTTTTTTTCTTTTTTCTTTTTTTTATAACAAATGGTAGAACCATTGCATTAAAAAAACGGTAACCAGATACAGAGCAGCCAAGCCATACGGCTGGACAAAATGAAGAGAGAGATGAGCAAAAAGAGAGTCAAGAAGGCACTTTAGTAGCAATAGGTGAAGGTAAGCTGTGAAGTTAGTTGCTTACAATTGTTGGTTCACCAATTTCAGTTTACCATAAGGTAGGTGCACGGCACTCATAGCGATTGAGAATCACTAGAAGAAATCTGCGTTATTGGAGTTGATGTTTTTTTTGTTGAATCCAACACAATTTATGTTGAAAATAACACATATGTAGACTAAATAATCTTGAAACATTGTTATTTTAGACACAATTGCGTTAGATTTAACAAAAAACATCAACTGGAGTCACACAAATTTCTTCTAGTGTTAATACTTTCTAATATGAAATATGAATTGTTTGTATTGGATCTGATTGGCAAATGAAAGAGGGTTCCAACGCACTTTAGCATGCACTATTTGGACATGGAATAAATAAGTTATGAAATTTCAAAGCTGATTTTTTGAAGAAATGTACTCCAAAAAAGAAACACTAGGCTCTCCTAGACTTTTGAATTTTTGATTGTGTATATCTTGTGCTTGTTGTTAATATCTAGGTTTTAGTGGATTTCTTTTGTTTAAATGTTGGTATTGCATTTGGGGCAATGATGATTGCGGGTGTGTATACCTTATTTGCAACAATATGGATATAATAGTTTGCCACTTGGTGCAAGTTTTTAAATTGGGAAAATCTTAAAAGGAAAACTGAATTAATTACCAAAAGAATTGATAAATTTTAAGTGGATTATGAAACAATAGGCTCAAACATTCTACTATATTATACTATACCATACCATGGACCATACCATTAATTTTCACATGTCTCAATTTCATTTGACTTAATGACTTGAAGACTTTCATTGAGAGATGTGAAAATTGAAACAATTTAAAACAATTTGAAGAGAATTGATTCAAATTGCAACCTACTATATGGATTTTCTATAGTGGTCAATAAGGCCCCGCGTCTTTAATTCAATTGAAAAATTCTTCAAGGACGTTTCAAATCAATGGTTCTTTTTTTTTTAAATAATATTTATTGATTTGGTATCAATACAGAAAAGTGGTGACCAATACTCGCAAGCTTTTATTTTTGTTCTGAAATGAAATAAAATTGAAATCCTGTGAAATATAATTTAATTGTTTAACCCCTAAATTTCCAAAGCCTTTTTTGAGCTTCTATGAATTTGCTCAAAATCAAACAAAGAACCAACATTTTGATAAGTTGTATCAATTTCATTTGTATACAACCATAGATACAGATATAGTTTTATACAACCATACATACAAATTCAAACTAGACGAGTTAGAGATCGCATAGGAAAAGAAAACACAACATTACTTATGGATTGAAAGATTATAATGTTTGATCATGAAGATGTTAAAACTGTGAAAGTGATTTGAAGTCTTTCAATCCTCTTTTTGCATGTCAATTCTAAAAAGTTGGTTACCAAAAAAATACTCCCTTTATCTCAAAATGATTGCCCACTTTGAATATCATGTTTTTTTAAAGTTGTTTTGAGTAGGTCAAAAAAATACTTTCTTGTGGCTAATTTTATTTAGGTTGCAATGAACACATGCAATGTTCTTCATTGATTCTAGTGCTATAAAATTTGGAACCTTTCTTAATTATATTTCTCACAATATGATCAATGCAATTGGCTCCAAAAAATACCAACAAAACTGTGGACAATGATTTCGGGACAGAGGGAGTATGAGATTAAAGGGCCTAACATGCATAACCCCAATCAATTTATGGCTTTTCAAAATCCATTCTAATTTTTTTTTAAATGAATTTCTAATATGATTTTTTCTCCAAGATCTATTGTATTTGAGGCTCATTTCCAAGAGCCCTCAACACTGCGGAAAGTCAAGATTGCAATGGACACCCTTGCACAAAATCTTAAGTAGAAAAATCATAATCAATCATTTTTTAAATCGGATTTTAGATGCTAAAATTAGACTTTGAAAAGAACTTTTCAAAAATTTAAACTACTAAAAACAACAACTTGGTTAGGTTTTATTGAACTTCAAAGTATTATCAACACCAAAATCTGGTGTCTTGAGCATTTAGGGGTTAATTAGAGTTGATTGATTTTATTGAAAAATATGATTTCATCACATACACAATTACATAGTCAAAAACTTTTGACTACCACTGATGATAAAAACCACATTATATCATCTATTCCATAATTCAATTGAAATGCAATCTAAAATAATAATTATTGAATATATTTGACTTCCACTATTATAATGATAAAGACCACATTATATAATTTCTTCCATATAATAGATGATACACTATTTTAAAGAATTATAGTTAATTTGGTATATCTCTAGCAAAAGTTCATTTATTGATTGAAAGATTAACTAAGGTAAATTGACCTAATTGCAACCCCCTTACAAGACTGAACCTTACAAATTCTTACCAATTGTAGCATACACTCTTTAAACATGAAAGCCTACAGTTAATTCTAGGTGCATCTATAATCAGCACTTTGAAAACTCATGACATATTCATAGTGTCCCCAAAACACACGCTAAGAGAATATGAAATCCTCTTTCAATTGCCAACAAAGATCTTATAAAAAGAATCGAGGTCAAATGCCTACTCGGATGCTTTTAGGTGTGATTACCTCATTTCATAGTCATGGAAAGGTCAGCACCTTAGGAGTCATCCTTTCCTCCCCGTACTACTCAGTTCATACCTCCAACAATAGAAGGGATACAAAAAACTAGGTAGGTCTTAACCCTCAAGACAATGCTCAGCATCTTCAAAAAAACACGTGAAAACATGTTTCACAAAGGAAACGCAACTACCCTCATGAGTGATTAATATACTCGGTAATTTGGTAAAATACACCATGAATTGATCACGTCTGAAGAATACGCGAGAATTATTGGAAAAGCGCCACTGGACAGCCTTGGTCTTCAAAACAGCTTGTTCGCCATTGACGTAAAGAATCCCCTCAGATGTCCGTAGGCTGCTTTTAGAGAATATCTGCAAAATCACCAAGTTCAAATAAAAATTCTTGAAATATAACCACAGTTCACAAATTATTCCCCGAGTACATATCATCAACATATTCTCAGGGAAGATCGTGGCACGTACATAGATGTGCAAGGCGAGCGGCCACCATTGACATAGTAAACATGGAGATAAGCATCATGATGCTGTCCGTCAATAAAATAGAAGTTGTGAAGCCTGCGTATGCACTGAAACATGTTCTTCTGGTAGAACATAATAGCGGGGCGATTGTAGGCTATGACATGCAGATAGAGAGCTCTAATGGACGACATTTGGTTCGCGTATTCTATCACCTCCCATAGCAACGCCGATGCTGCAATCAAGAAAACCAAGCTATCACATTAGCTTTCTGAGCGAGTAAATTGCTTTCAGGAGACTGGGCATGAAACAAATACATTCCAGTTGACATTGGATAAGATACAGAGAAGGATTGAAAAGAGCACTTGGATCCATAACAAGCTCCCTACCTCATTTAATTATTGAAAACCGTAGACAAAATTCAGAATAATAATCTTCTTAACCGCACTGCTATGAATATCAAGTTTTGACTGCACCTTCGATCAAAGAGGTCAGAATATAGTACCAATGCCCGAGTTTCTGTACGGCGGAATGACACCCAAGGTCAGTATGTAGATGAGTGACCTCTCTGATGAGGAAATTTCATAACCTAGCATATCAAGTTCCTGCACAACATAGCCCCAGTGGAATAATAAGTTCACAATGATCTTTACATAGTCCCAGCACAAGCACAAAAGGTGTACCGAAGCACAAAAGCTCTCATTCAAACAATGATCTCCCTGTTCAGGTTATAGATACAGCTGCAAAGAATATCTATTGATTCAGACGTTATTAAATACTAAGACTTACGTCACACTCGGAAGCACTGATAACTCGTGCTGTGACAAATCCAATGAGTTCATCACAGTGTGAATCTGATCTACTTGTGTCCACAGCTGCCCACGATATAATTCCTCGCCCATCTATAACATTCATAAAAAACTCCATTTCATATCTGCAAGAGGAAGATCTTCATCAGAAAAAGCCCAGAAAGACAACTTATTGACCTGCGTATACACAAACAACAAAACCAACACTTATTTTGGCAAAATCTTATACAAGATGTGGAACTAAGGAATTCAATTCGGTGGAGCAGACGAGACGACTCTAGAAGAGGTGAGATCCAATTCGTCAACCTATAAATTGTCCTAAAAATCCTACCATAAGCAAATTGATCGATACTCACATTCACAATATTCCAAAAGAAGAAAAATGGATGACAAAAGCACGAGTGTTGTCAAGAGCATCGTACTTACTTGATAGGGAATAAGGCTTCATGCATCTTCTGCAACACTTCTAAATCTGATGGGCGAATTTTTCGATATGAAATGGACGAACGATGGTTTATGACAGGCACTCTGGGTGGCACAGTTGGTGCCACGGCAACAGCTGCCGTGGACCCGGAACCATCTGATGGTTCCAAAAAACCCGAAGATGAAACTGGCTCGGACTCCGCTTTGGTTGCATAGTTGTGCTCATTCCCGCTCTGGTGTTGCAGCAGCTGAGGATGTAAGTCATACAAAGGATGAAGCTTATGCTGCTGTCCACCCACATAAGACCCACGTCCTCAATCAGAAACGGCCGACCCAACACAGACTCCATTATGGATGTGGCAGCTAGCTCAAAACGATACTTGCTAACCATCATCCAGCATTACATGTGCTAACCTCGGATGTTGCGCCAATCTTGCAAAAAGATTCTGACCTAGATTCTCAACATCAGAGTGTGTTCTCCACAGTTGAGATTAGGGTATGCACTCTCAATTCAGAGCATCCTCAATTTTAACGCACAGAACGAGTCCAAAGGCAATTCACAATCCAGTTTCGACATCACCCCATCATTCAAATCTCACAAAAGCTTCAACTACATCGCCGAGTTGCGGCAAAAACACGGGCACGTCTCTGGGGTTACACCTGGTGCAGCTAGATTGCAAAACCATCAACCCTAAACACTAATTCCACACACACACACATCCAATCGAGTCCAATCCATTCCAAAAAAGCAACCCCGAAACAAACGCCTTCCTTCCGTCTTGACAACCACGCCCGCCTCCAATTTTCCACCACCGGCTTCAACTCCATTCGACACAACCGTACCACACAAACCCTAGGCGCAATTCCCAACATGGGTCAAACAATCCCACCGAAATTCAAACCATGCGGCCAGCAGCAATTGGCAAGCGCCTTCGTACCTGGTGAGCTCCATCCATGACGATCCATCAAAATGTCATCCCAGCAAGTAATCAGCTGTTGGGGAACCAAAGGAGACCACCACCAACCGCTCTCTTTGGTTTGTACGAACCTTGCAACTCCTAAAAAAACAGCAGCAGCAGCAGCAGCAGCAGCTCGACAACAAGAAGAAGGAAATTTGGGCTGTGAGCTGGGGGGTTGATGACGTTGGTCAAACTTGTGGAAAGGGTTGCTTCCGGGGAAGAGCCAGGGCAGCCATAGCCGGCCAGCCGGGCTCCATGAACAAAAGTTGATGTTACAGGATGTCCCTCTTCAGACCATCTCATCACAAGCTGACAATGCTGAAGGCCAGTTATTACTGGTAAGTTAAGTTACGACTGGTAACTGGTACTTAAGTGAAACTTAAGTGAGGTGCAAGGTGGAAGTGTCTAAAACCAACTCCAACCTCAAATCAATCTTGAAAATATGTATAGTACCCTACGCAAAGGTCAGATTTGGCAGAAATTATGTCATTTTTGTTATTAAAAAAAAAATGGTCTGAGGTGATGTGGACCCCTGAGAATGAGAATTTGACATGTAAATTGGATTTCAACACTTAGGTGCCCAATCAGACCTTCACGTATGGTAGATATAAGGAGTTCAAAATGTTCGAGATGTGTATATGAATGTAGAAAACGGTTTAGGATACATCACGTACACAAAATAGTGAAATTGGGTTGCCTTAACCCCTAGAATCCTAAGGCCATTTTTACGTCAAAAACGACTCAAAACTGTCACATTTGCTACATTCATCCAAGAAAAATAAATAAATTTAGAACCTAACTGTAGGATCTTATACTTCACTTGTCTCAAATCTTGCGTTAAATTTTTATGAAGTTTGACCGTACAAATTGGAAGATATTAGGATTTAAAGTTGGATTAAAGTTAATTTTTTGAACACAAGATTGCAATTTCAGATGACTTTGACCATCATTTGTGGAAAAAATTTGCAAGTTGGCTGCATACTTGAAAACATTCAAATCATTTGGAATTGTACAACATATATAGGGAAAAAAGGTAAGTAGAAAGAAGTAGAAAATGGTTTAAAATACTAAAGTGATAAGAATTTAGTTATGGAATTGAAAAATGCCATTTCCAATGGTTGTAATATTTTAATAAACAATCTACATCCTATGATTTTATTTTTTTCCAAAAATATTGAAAATTGAGTTAAATAAAGGTCTTCATAATTTATTTTAGAGTAGAGAATCCATAACTACCCACAAACTAAAACTCCTCATAACTTTCATTTCATTGATCAAAATGGAATGATTCAAAGCTTTCCACGTATATATAAATCTTGAAAACCAATTTCAAATTTTTGTTTATGAAAAATGTGATTTTTTAAGAATTTTTTGAGGTGCCCTCCAAGCAATACAAATTACATATCATACAATAACTTTTTAATTATATAGTCAAAAGTTATGAAAATTGATGGGCCTTAAAGCTACTCCTCGGGCACATGTTGTATGAAAATTTTTAAGAATAAAAATAAAAATTCCGTTCGTAGTGAGCTATCCAAAATTGCTATGTTGCCAAAAAAAACAATGTTTGGGCATTTAGAGGTTAATTGCATGTGAAATCACCTAAATTAGCATTTGACCTTGGTACCCATTGTTGATTGTTTAAATTTTCATTAGATCCTGCAAGGAAACCAACTAAAATTTCATATTCTTTTCACGTGCATTATTTGGGCAATCATTAGAAAAATTATGAAAATAGATGTGCCTAACAATAATCTTAGGTTCTCATGCTAAGAAGATGTACAGTAAGGTCTACTTCATTTACGAATTTTTGAAATCGCAGGGAAGGGAATTTTAGATCTGCCAACTTTAACAGCCTTCCGAGGGCTCAAAAATGGGTCTTTGACTATGAAAATTTTACCACAACTTCATCTTTAAGTTAATTATATGTGTGCCAAATTTCAAGGCCAGATGATTTACACAAAAAAAGATATTCAAAATCTCCCAACATGTGTAGCCGTGAAAAAAATTTCACTGCTGCCAACTTTGACACCCTCCCAAGGACTGAAATTTTTTTCTTTTTCTATGAAATTTTTGGCATAGGACCATCTATATTTTTATTACATGTGTGAAAAATTTCAAGTCCAAAAGCCCCCCCAAAAAATAGATATTCAAAATCTCCCAACATGTATATTTGTGAAACAATTTCACTACTACCAACTTTGACACTATCCCAAGGGTTGAAAAATTGTTTATTTACCATGAAATTTTTAAGGTGAAATCATCTCTATGTTAATAACATGTGTGCCAAATTTCAAGTTCAAAAGATTCACACAAAAAAAAATATGCCAATTCTACCAAATTTCAGCCCTTGGGATAGTGTAATTTTTTGGGTTAAAACTTTCACATGGATGTAGAAAGTCATTCTCACAACTACACATGTTGGTAGAATTTAGAATATCTTTTTTTCGGCAAATCTTTTGACCTTGAAATTTGGCATACATTTTATCAATATAAAGATGATCTCATGCCAAAAATTTCATAGTAAAATGTGTTTTTTCTAGCCCTTGGCATAGTGTCAAAGTTGTTAGTAGTGAAATTTTTCTCACAACTACGCATGTTGGTAGAATTGGCATATTTTTTTGTGTGAATCTTTTGAACTTGAAATTTGGCACACATGTTATTAACATAGAGATGATTTCACCTTAAAAATTTCATGGTAAATAAACAATTTTTCAACCCTTGGGATAGTGTCAAAGTTGGTAGTAGTGAAATTGTTTCACAAATACACATGTTGGGAGATTTTGAATATCTATTTCTATGGGGGGATTTTGGACTTGAAATTTTTCACACATGTAATCAACATATAGATGGTCCTAGGCCAAAAACTTCATAGAAAAAGAAAAAAAATTCAGTCCTTGGGAGGGTGTCAAAGTTGGCAGCAGTGAAATTTTTTTCACGGCTACACATGTTGGGAGATTTTGAATATCTTTTTTTGTGTAAATCATTTGGCCTTGAAATTTGTCACACATATAATTAACTTAAAGATGAATTTGTGGTAAAAATTTCATGGTCAAAGACCCATTTTTGAACCCTTGGGAGGCTGTCAAAGTTGACAGATCTAAAATTCCCTTCCCTGCGATTTCAAAAATTCGTAAATGAAGTAGACCTTACTATACAGTGGGGTACCATTCAAAATGGTGTTTTTGAAATCGCAGGGAAGGAAATTTCACATCTACCAACTTTGACAGCCTCCCGAGGGCTCAAAAATTGATCTTTGACCATGAAATTCTTACCAAAACATCATCTTTAAGTTAATTATATGTGTGCTAAATTTCAAGGCCAAAAGTTTTACACAAAAAAAGATATCTGAAATCTACCAACATGTATAGCCGTGAAAAAAAATTCACTACGGCCAACTTTGACACCCTCCCAAGGACTGAAATTTTTTTCTTTTCCTATGAAATTCTTTGCATAAGACCATCTATATGTTGATTACATGTGAAAAAAATTTCAAGTCCAAAAGACCCCTAAAAAAATAGATATTCAAAATCTCCCAACATGTGTAGTTGTGAGAAACAATTTCACTACTACCAACTTCGACACTATCTCAAGGGTTGAAAAATTGCTTGTTTACCATGAAATTTTTATTGTGAAGTCATCTCTATATTAATAACATGTGTGCCAAATTTCAAGTTCAAAAGATTCACACAAAAAAAGATATGCTAATTCTACCAACATGTGTAGTTGTGAGAAAAAAAATTCAGCCCTTGGGGGATAGTGTCATTTTTACCCCATTTTTTGGGTAAAGTTTGACACGGATGTAGAAAGTCATTCTCACAACCACATGTTGGAAGAATTAGAATATCTTTTTTTTGGTAAATCATTTGGCCTTGAAATTTGGCATTTATTTTATCAGTATAGAGATGGTTTTATGCCAAAAAAAATCATAATTAAAAAAAAAAAGATTCAACCCTAGGGAGGGTGTTGAAGTTGGCAGCCTTGAAATTGTTTTTCATAGTTACACTTGTTAGTAGATTTTGAACATTTTTTTTTGGGTGAATCTTTTGGCCTTGAAATTTGGCACACATGTTATCAACATAGAGATGATCCTTTGACAAAAATTTCATAATAAATTAACAGTTTTTTCAATCCCAAGGAGGGTATCGAAGTTGGCAGTAGTGAAATGGTTTCCTTGATTGTTTCTCACAACTGCAGATGTTGGGGATTTTGAATATCTATTTTTGTGGAGGTCTTTTGGACTTGAAATTTTTCACACATTTAATCAACATATAGATGGTCTTATACAAAAAAATTCCTAGGAAAATAAAAAATCATTCCTTGGAAAGGTGTCAAAGTTGGCAGTAGTGAAATTTTTCTCACGATTACACATGTTGGTAGATTTCAAATATCTTTTTTTGTGTAAATCTTTTGGCCTTGAAATTTTCTACACATATAATTAATTTAAAGATGATATCGTGGTAAAAATTTCATGATCAAAAATCAATTTTTGAGCCCTCAAGAGGCTGTCAAAGTTGGCAGATGTGAAATTTCCTTCCCTTCAATTTCAAAAACGCCATTTTGAATGGTATCCCACTGTACATTTAAGGTAAGAATTTAGGAGGGACAACTTTGCAAATAGTTTACAATTAGAGGCAATTACCTTGGAGGGTACTTCAACTTTGAATATAAATATCTATTTCTGATTTATTCTATTAGTGAAGGCACAAAATTAGTATCACTGAAACATAAAGGTTAATTATAAATTCTATTTTTGTATAAAAAAATATAATAATATAATAATATTTTAATTCCTAAAGAAACTTAAGGTAGTATTAATTTCCATAAGTGTTAAGATGTATTATTAAATGCAACTTAAAGAAAAATTTATATTAACATTCAACAATAGTTGTAAACAATGACTCTTAAATCATATCCATCCAATTGAATTAATTGCACCATCTAATGTCCATAGATAAACTTTGAATCTCAAAATCCATTGATTATAATACCCCTAAAGTCCCAAGGCCATTAATTTTCCATCAAAAACTCAAAATTGCCATTTTCAAGGCAAATTAAAAAAATTTAAATATTTGATTTTTTTTGCATATCCAACTACAAGATCTTTATACTCGATTATAATGAGAATATGTAGAAGAAATTTCAAAACTTTGACCGTATCAATTACAAGATATAAGCGTCTAAAGTGAAGAAAATGAGTTTTTTGGTTCCTAGTATGACTAGATTATAAGGCTTTGAATCCTCTTAATTAAAAAATTTTGTACTATAGATTTTGGTTTCAAATTTTTTATATTGAAAAATTGAGTTGAGAGTTTGGGAAAAAAATTCAAAAAAATACCCTCTAACTCCTAAATGCCCAAAGCCTGTTTGGAGCTTCTCGAAATTTATTCTAAAATGAAAAAAAGTCAACATTTTCATAAGTTGTACCAATTTCTTTTGAATTGTAATCGTACAAATTCAAACTAGACATGTTAGAGATTATATAGGAAAAGAAAACATAACAATATCACTTATAGATTGAAAGATTATAATGTTTGATTATAAGGGTGTTAAAACTATGAAAAATTTTCAATTTTCTTTTTGCATGTCAACTCTAAAAAGTGGGTCACTAAAAAAATATGCGGTTATAGAGCCTAGCATGCACAACCCCAATCAATTTACGATTTTTCAAAATCTATTCTACAATTTTTTTTAAATGAATTTCTAGTGTGATTTTTTCTCCAAGATCTAGTGTATTTGAGGCTCATTTCCAAGAGCCTTCAATACTATAAGAAGTCAAGATTGCAATGGATATCCTTGCACAAAATCTTGAATAGAAAAGTCATAATCCTTCATTTTTAAGATTGGCTTTTTTATCCTAAAACTAGACTTCAAAAAGAGTTATCCAAAAATATAAATTATTAAGAATAGCAATTTGATTGGGTTTTACTTAACTTCAAAGTTTTCAAAACACCAGAATCTGGTGCCTCGGCCAGTTAGGGGCTAAATTTCATTCTTTAAGAAATTGCTAAGTCAAAACAAACATAATATAGAAAAAAAACCAAAGTGTTGATAACTTTAAGATGGAATTGAAATACATTGATAGCAACAATGAGACTGTTCTGGTAAACAAACTAAACCCATGCAATTTTTTTTAAGTTGTTGAAATTGAGTTCAAAAACAAATCCAATATATTATATTCATAAGAATTTACTAAGATTGCCTACAAAATAAGAAGCTTCATAACTATCACATTATTTATCGAAACGGAATGAATCTTCACACATAAATAAAATTATAATCTATAAGAAATAAATTTAAAAAATAATTATTTCAAACTTTTTTTCTTTTACTACTCTTCCTTGCCTGATTTGGGCTTATTATAATATAATTTTGCGCCTAGGCACCAATTGAAATAAAAATTATCTTCATAGGGAGCTAATCAGTATACCTATCTTGAAAAAAGGTTTCAAAAAAGCTTGCCAAAAATTGAGAACATAGGTATGTGCATGAACCTTCAAAAGTCCCCCTAGGTTTTTTAGGACTTAAGGGTTAAAATTAATTGTGATTGAATATTTGTGATTTTCATAAGATTTTTTTGGTGATTTTAAAATATAAAATTCTAACTATAGTGATACTTCATGTTTTTGTATTTCTTATTTATTGAATTGTAAAATACTTATAAGAAGAATTTTGAAAATTCACACTATGTAAATGTTAGAAATGTAACAAAAAACTTAATGAAATTTAATGAATGAAATTGCACATTCTTGTTGGATATGCTATTGCTTGGAAGATGGGAAGAATCTAAAGTGTATTGTTGGACAATCTAGAATTATTTGTACTATACATAAGGATCATGCAAGGGATTGCTAAAATTGAAGTCCTACCTCAAAATCTAATATGTCCTTATTATCTAAACCAATCACGTGCGGCACTTGCTGACATAAATGACTAAATTAACTTCAAATCTAACCTTCATGTACGGTGTTATAAGGATCACAAATAATGTAACTTTGATAATCATCATCTCGCCTACAAATAGGATAATGCAATGTAGCTTGACATTGATAATATTGGAGAGTGATTATTATACTATGCATAGAACCTTCCATAGTAGTAAAGATGCCACCATGGATGGGAGTATATCAATCCTACAAATGAAATTATTGTTAAATGAAATGTACCAATCTTTTACAAATCCATAGTGACAATCACATACAAATAAACATAAAAAAACTACTACAATACATAGCAAATGATGGTTAATTACCATCACTCTTGCTTGTTTTTGAAACATGTTCTTCCATTTGTCCCCTTTACAATCTAATTCTTGTTGGTGTGACATAGAAATTCATTCAAATTGAACAAACAAATAAACCATTTAAAATCTAAAAAGATTCACCACATTAACGCTACTCACTAGAAATTGTCCTTCAATTCTCCAAATTTAACCCTTAAAGGCCCAAGGCCTTTTTTCTGCCAAAAAACACTCAAAACAGCCATTTCTATAGCAAAGAGTAAAAAAAAATTTTAAATGTTTTTTTTTCACATATAACCATAGGATCTTACACCTAACTAGTATGAGAATGTATGGAAAAAATTTCAAAATTTTTGACCGCTCAGATTGCAAGATATCTGCATTTAAAGTGAAAAAAATAATTTTTTCAACACATTGCGGGACTAGATTTTTTGACTTCAAACATTTTTAACTTAAAATTTTTGCACTATAGAGGTTTGATCTTTAAATAATTATAGTGGAGAATTGAGTTGAGAGTCTAGGAAAAAAAAATTCAAAAAAACTTAATTATCATCCTTAAAAAAATTGTTAAGTAGAAGTAGGTACAAGATAGAAGGAAAATAAAAAATATTCATATATTTTAGTTGGAATTAAAATGCACTAATCCCAATGATGAGATTGTTCTAGCAAGTAAACTAAACCATGATAAAAAAAATTGAAAAATTAAATTGCGTTCAAAATTGAATCCTACAAGTTATTTTTTTCCAGAAGATGCTCTAACTGCCTAAAAAACAAGAATGTCCATAACTTTCTCATAACAAATCCAAATGAAATGAATCAAAGCTTTCCAAATAGACAAAACTATAATCTATGAAAAAAATATTTAAAAAAAAATCAAATTTTTGCAAATTTTTTTTTGCTACCCAGGTTGCCCCCCGTCCCTGTTTTGAGCTTATTTGATCATAATTGTTGTTCCCGGGCACCGATTGTGAAAAAATTATATTCCCACAAAACTTATCAGTTTTCTATCTTCAAAAAAAAGTTCAAAAAATCACGACAAAAATTCAGCCGTAGTTACCTGCTCGAAATCCCATTTGTCTCTTGAAGAGACAACAATCCTTTAGGGTTTAATTAACCTCTAAAGTTCCATGACTATGTTTTCACCAAAAACTCTCAAAAATTGTCATTTTTAGTACAAGTACCAAATTTTTGAAAAAAAAACTTTTTTTGACACATGTAACCATAGGATCTTCTAGTATGCTTACTTGAGAACGTGTGGTAGAAATTTCAAAAATTTACACCGCATGGATTGCAAAATATAAGCATTTAAATCCATTGGAATCATTTTTTTGGCCTTGCAAAAAACAGGGCAGCTACACTTTACAAGCTCACTTTTCTATGAAAAAATGTCCAAAATGATGGTGCTTCTTTGGATTTTTTTCCTAGACAAGTTGGCTATATACTTAAGAAATTTCAGATCATTTGGAGTTGCAGAACATATAGGAAAAAAATAGTAAATAGAAAGAAGTAGAGAATGATTCAAAATACTAAATTGTTAAGAATTTAATTATGGAATTGAAAAATGTCAATCCCAATGGTTGCAATGTTGTAATAAACAATCTACATTCTATGACTTTATTTTTTTCAAAAAATATTGAAAATTGAATAAGATAAAAGACTTCAAAGTTTATTTTAGAGCAGGGAATCCATAATTGCCCACAAACCAAAACTCTTCATAACTTTTTTTCTTTTTTTTTAAACACACAGATAATTTCCATTGATAGAGAAAACGGTACAACAAACCAAGGGAGCAAGGGCCCCCGCGAATTTTATTGCTTTACAGACAAATAAGACCGACCAACCAATGAACAAAACCAGCATCCCTCAAAGAGATTGGAACCAAGCGAGAGCAAGCCAGAGAGCAGTCCTTCAGTCGAAGCTCCCCATCTTGGGGTACACAAATTTCCATTGCATCGACATACGGGTCTGCACTCCAAAGAAGCTAGTTTGTAACCAGATGTTATCGAAGCGCCTTAGGAACTTATTTGTAACCAATTTGTTATCGAAGCGCCTTTGATAACACAGATAAGACAGCTAGTTTGTAACCAGATGTTATTGAAGCGCCTTCGATAAGTTTTTTATGAAAGTGACAAGGATATTTTTATTTATTTTTGGATTTTTTTGGGCCAATTATATGCATCATGAACTCTAGTCTTCCAACAAAAAATTTGATTCTAAAAATGCATTATATAGTAAAATATAAATTGAATTGTATTGCCCTAATCAACAAATATTTCAAATTCAAGGGTACTACGATATAACAATGGTCCATATTGCAACCTATATTCTTTCTACAATGGCTAATGCAATTTTTATGCTCTCAATTCCCCAAAAGAGTTCAAATATTGTGAAAATCATCATTTGCATGTTTATCAAATTGTTAATATTTTAAATTCTATAAATGCCAATTTCCTTCAATTTTTGTGTACAACAAACTAAGATGATGTATACCAACATGCCAAGGCACAAAAAGTTTTTTGGAGTTATAAGAAAAAATTGACAAAAGATAAAGTAATTCCAAATCATGGTGAACAAAACCGAGTTTTAGACATGGCTAACTTTGAAATTATTATTTTTTCAAATGACAACTAATTTTTTCTTCAAACTTCCATTATGAAGTGCAATATGTTGCATACTACAACTTTCATATATCCACTTTTGGATGCTTATGGTATAGTTGGTTGAATGAAAACATTTCAAATTTATACTCAGTTTTGTTAGTCGTTGTACCTATAGTCTTAATTTTTGGCAATATTTTTTGAATTTTTTACAAGATAGGAAAATTGATTTGCTTTCTGGAAATGTAATTTTTATTTCAATCAGTGTCCAAGAGCAAAAGTTATGCTACAATAAGCCCAAAAATAGGTGACGGTGGGCAATAGAAAACAAACTCAAAAAAACGGAAATAATTATTAAAAATTTATTTCTTGTGTATTATATTTTTTATCTATGTGAAAAGATTTGATGCATTCCATTTGGATAAGTGATGTGAAAGTTATGAAGCTTCTTGTTTTGCGGGCAATCTTTGAGAAAATAATGTATTGGATCCATTTATACACTCAATATTAACAATTAAAGGAAAAAAAAGGTTTCACATGGTTTAATTTCCTTTAATTCTAAAACAATCTTAGCATTGGAATTAGTGTGTCTCATTTCCATTTTAGAGCTATCAACAATTCAGTTTTTCCTTCTATCTTGTGCCTAATTCAGCTTAACAATTTTTTAAAGAATGAAGATCACAAAGGGAGAAAAGCCAATTTTTTTTGCCCCTAGCTTGACTAGATTACAAGGGAGGGCAAGAATTTTTTTTTCCGAATTCACAATTCAATTCTTCAACATAAAAGAATTTAAATTCACAATTTGTAGTACAAATTTTTTTACGTTAGGAGGATTCAAAGCCATATAATAGCTAGTCAAGCTAGGATCAAAAAAATTCATTTTCCTCACTTTCAATGCCTATATATTTTTATCAATACAATCAAAGTTTTTGAAATTTCTTCTTGACATTGTCATACTTACTAGTCTGGCGCAAGGTCCTATGGTTGGATATTAAAAAAATATGTTTGAATTTTTAGTTGTCTGCATTGAAAATGACAATTTTGAATATTTTTTGACGAAATAATTGCCTTTTGACTTTAGAGGTAAAAAAAGATTGATTTCAAGTTTAATTTTATATTTTGGAAACCATTTCATGTCTTTATGTCAAATCACACCAACCAATAAGATAACTATACCTAATTTCGACCTTTTTTTAAAACCAACCCCCCTATAGATTCTTGCCTAAAATGTACTCTCACATTTCATGAGAGTCTAGGATTGGATTTAGAAAAGCCTATTTTTAGCACTTTAAATATTTATAGTTTATTCATACAATGTCCAAAAAAATGCATTCTCAGATAATCTAAAATCCCCTTTTGACAAGCAACAAGACCACACAAAAAGGTTTTCATTATAATAATGGCAACCAATCAATTTTAGGTGCAGTTAAAGTACCCCCCCCCCTTCATTCCCAACCACTGACCCATTCCCGACCTATAGGTGCATGTATTTCTGACCAAGCTTAGAATGTTTTTTTTTTTTTTTCCTTTTCAAGGTTGGAACTAATAAATACATAACACATGTCCCAAATTGTGAAAAAAAAAGTAGGAAATAATGATTAGGTAAAAAGTTATTGAATGATCGGAATTGGAAGAGTTTACACATTGGCCATGGGTCCGGCGCACTTTTTGCCTCCCAAAATTCATAGTAATTTCAATTCAAGCAATAAAATTACCAATTTTTTTGCAATCCATGTCATTTCTATCAATGTATCTTTGAAAAATATTTGTTTTGCCTTCACTATTCCAGATCATGTCGAAATTCCTTATTCGGTTGGTTATGGGGGGTTTACCTTACCTTATTCTTACTCTAACAACACATTGAGCACACTCACATGTTAGTTCTAGACAAATTAAGTTAGAGCAAGCCTTGAATGAGTCCGCTTTACTGTACACTTTGCCAAGTACACAGAGTATTGTTGTCTTCCACATGAGATTTAAGGTAGGAGGTCTTGAAATCGACCGGGCATTAAAATTGCCCACCCTACTCATATGTACACTGCTTGTACATGTTGCTTTTCCATAGCCTTTAGTGATGTACAAACAGTGTACATTTTAGGGGGTGGGCGATTTCAATGCCCTATGCCACTTCAACTTCAAAATTTCATAACTAATTCTACAAAGTTCCAAAAAATATGAAACGACTTGGGTTAGATGCCAATTCCTCTTGTCTTTCAAGGAAAATTCAGTGAAAAATATTTTGAGGCGTTTCACCTCCCCAAAATTCAGTTTCAGCTCTTAAATGAGCGATTTCAGGACCTCCTACCTTATCACTGAAATCATGATGAAAAGAAGTAGATCAAACATGACACTTCAGTTGGAAGGACCGACCGACCACAGTGGCATGGAAATGAGATATTGTCCAGCCAATTTGAATCCAGAAAAATTGAAGAAACCTGCCCTGCAGGGCTCCCTGCAACTCAGCTTTCTATGATATTTTTGCAATACGCTCTTGTCGTCCTCTCGCTGCACGTGTGGAGGGACAAGAACAAGAATTGAGTCCAGTGAAAGGCAGCCCTGAGCCATTTGGCAAGGTTGGTGCATGGTGCTATTATAATGTAGACATGCCTCATAGAATTGATCTCTGGCGGGAGTGTCAGTTCAAGCGGAACAATAATAGCAATAATTTGTATTTTCATTCAATTCCCTAGCTCATTGGGCACCAGGGCTTTTTTTTTCATTTTTTATGAAATGCCAAAGTGACGATGTAAAATGTTACAGTGAGTGAGTGGTGCTTCAAATTTCAATATTCATCCACATATTGGATACAAAAGATCAAATTAGTTCATATCACATGTTTGTAATTATGTTTTCATCCACGATTTGGCGATTTCATCCAAGATTTTTTTTTTTAATTTAAAATTTTCTGGCAAAAAAAATCATGGTTTGTTGCCATTTTTTAGCCAAATTATTTTTTTTCTAGTGCAATCTGGCACTATAATGCCAAAAAACCCACCGTGTTGGGCACAATTCCGAAAAACTGACATCTTACTGGCTCTAACATACTACTTCACCTCTTTCTTTGTTTTTCAATTTTTTTCAAAAATACAATTTAAAACTGTTAAGGTAACAACACTTAATTTTGACCGCTTTCTAGACCCGCATAGTCTAGATTCTTGCCTAAAACATACCTTCACTATTCATGAGAGTTTATGGTTGGTTGCCCTAAACTCTGTTTTCAGCACTTTGAAAATTTGTAGTTTATTCATACGGTATCCAAAAAATGCATTCTAAGAGAATCTAGAATCTCCTTTACAAGACCCCACAAAAAGTTTTTCAATATACTAATGGGAACCATGCTGAATTGCTTAACCCCTAAAGTCCCAAGGTCATTTTTCCATCAAAAACCACTCAAAACTGCCATTTCTATAGCAAAGAGCAAAAAAGAAAATTTAATGTGTTTTTTGCATATTTAACCATAGGATCTTGCACTAGACTAGTGTAAGAATGTGTGGAAGAAATTTCAGAAACTTTGACCATGTAGATTGCAAGATATTTGCATTTAAAGTGAAGGAATCAAGTTTTTTTGCACCTTGCTCAACTACACTTTTTGGCTTTGAACCTTCTTAACTTAAAATTTTTGCTCTAATGATTTTGAATTTCTAATTTTACATGATGAAGAATTGAGTTGAGAATCTAGGAAAAAAAATTCAAAAAAGAAACACTTAGTTTTCTCTCATTAAAAAATTGTTAAGTAGAAGTAGGTTCAAGATTGAAGGAAAAATTAAATCATTAATAGCTCTAAGATAAAGTTGAAATATACTAATCTCAACGGTGAGATTGTTCTAGCAAAAAATATTAACCTTGTGAAACTTTTTTTTTGAAAAATTGTCAAAATTCGGTTCAGAAATGAATCCTACAAGTTATTTTTTCAAAAAGATGCTCTAATTGCCCGAAAAATAAGAATGTCCATAACTTTTGCATAACAAATCCAAATGGAATGAATCAAAGCTTCCCATGTAGATAAAAATAAAATCTATATGAAACAAATTTTTAAAATTTTTAATTTAAAGTTTTTTGTGAGGGTTTTTTTCTGCCCGCCGAACTAAAATTTGGGGGTTTTGTGCCATAACTTTTGCTCCCGAGCACCGATTGAAATAAAAATTACATTTTCGGAAAGCTCATGTGATTTTCTATCTTCACAAAAAAATTCAAAAAATTATGACAAATATTGAGAACGTAAGAGCCTGCCCGAAATCCATTTTGTCCCCCGAGGGGACAACGGGACTTTAGGGGTTAACTGTGCAATTCCATTTTAGAACTATTAATGAATTTATTTTTCCTTCTACCTACTTCCACTTATCAATTTTTTAAAGAATGAAAATCAAGTTTAATTTTTTTCCTTCCAAAACCTTCAATTCAATTCTTTAATACAAAAAATTTAAAAAACCAAAATTTGTTGTGAAAATAAGTTTCTAAGAGATCTTCCACATATTTTCATGCTAATGTGAGCTAAACTAAACTAGTATTAGTTTAAAGCAAAATGAGTGGTTTGCCCTATTACATTAGCAAAAAAAATCAATTGGCCCAATTGGCCCAAAAGAATCTCTAGACTATCCCCAAACCAACAAACAATGTATCCATAATGGTCATTTTACCACCTAAGGTAGCCTGCTCTAAAAGCGATCATGACACAGAGGTACATTTTGCTTTCTTCGATGTACCAATTGTATACATTTCAAGAGGTGGTCGGTTTTAGTGACCACTGCGTTTCAACTTCAAAAATTTGTAACTAATTTCAGGAAGGTTTAAAAAATATGAAACGACTTGGATTAGATGCCAATTCCATTTTTCTTCCTCCAAAAATTAACTGAAAATTGTTTCAAAGAATTCAACTTCCTCCAAAAGGCAAACAGCTCTTAAATGGTTGCTTTAAGAGCAGACTACCTTAAAGAAATCACAATATTTCCTAACATGGCCACAATGCAAAGGAATAAAAAAACCACTTTATGTGATGAATTTACACTAAAAAAAAGTAGAAGTTCTAAAAGCAACTCCATCATCTTCACCCAAGGCATTGATTTTGGTTACTAACCAATCTAATGTAATCCTAATCCTCTTTATTAGAAAAAGTCTGTCATGGATTGATGTAAGACTCTAATGGATCATTCCCTAGGTGCCTGTCATTGGTGGTTTGCTTGTCAAAGACTGGTATACCTTTGTAACAATGGCATTTCTACTGTTTTTTGGTGAAAAAAGAGCTCACTCAGGACAATATGGGTCCATAACAAAAAGTTTTGGGACATCATTTAAAGGATTAACCCCCAAAGGATCCAGGGTGCAAAAAACTATGTTGCAAAAGCCACCTTGTAGCTTTGTGGTCTTGTAGAGGTTCATAAATACAATGATGATGATGATATCAAACTAAGGAAGGCAACCCATTTCTGATCACTTAACCCCTCCAGGCCCAAAGCCTTTTTTCTGCCAAAAAACACTGAAAACTGCCATTTCTATAGCAAACAGTAAAAAAAATTGAAAAATGTTTTTTTTTCACATCTAACTATAGGATCTTACACCTAATTAGTATGACAATGTGTGGAAAAAATTTCAGAATTTTTGACCGCTCAGATTGCAAGATATCTGCGTTTAAAGTGGAAAAAACAAGTATTTCAGCACATTGTGGGACTGGATTTTTTGACTTTGAACATTTTTAACTTAAAATTTTTGCACTACAGAGTTTTGAGCTTTAAATCTTTAAGGTGGAGAATTGAGTTGAGAGTCTGGGGGGAAAAAAATATTCAAAAAAACTTAATTATCATTTCTAAAAAAATTGTTAAGTAGAAGTAGGTACGAGATAGAAGGAAAATCTAAAATATTAATATATTTTAGATGGAATTAAAATACACGAATCCCAATGGTGAGATTGTTCTAGCAAGTAAAATAAACCATGAGATTTATTTTTTTTGAAAAATTGCAAAAATAGCATTCATAAGTGAATCCTACAAGTTATTTTTTTCAAGAAGATGCTCTAACTGCCTGAAAAACAAGAATGTCCATAACTTCCTCATAACAAATCCAAATGAAATGAATCAAAGCTTTCCAGATAGACAAAAATATAATCTATGAGAAAAAAAATATTTAAAAAAAATTAAAAATTTGCAATTTTTTTTTGTTGCCCCCCGTCCCCACGCATTCCAAGAAATGGCATAACTGTTGTTCCCAGGCACCGATTGTGAAAAAAATTATGTCCCCACGTAGGTCTTCCCATTCTCCACCTCCATTAAATTTTTCAGAAAATATTACAAACGTGGTTGCAAAAAGGTACATGACCGAAATCGCCTTTGTCCCCCGAAGGGACAATGGGCATTTAGGGGTTAAGCAAATCTAACCATCTACAGGGCAAGTTTCTTCACTGGGGAAATTTTCCTGTGTGCGGAAGTAGACTTCAAAAGGTTTTCATAATTTTTCAAATTTTTATTTCTCAAAAACATAAGTATTGTGAATTTTTCAACAGAAGATTCTATTTCTCCCATACCAATGATATAGGGCTTGCTATTTCCAATCATGGGCTAAAAAGAAAATTGATCTAGAATTGGTTGCAATATTGAGAGTCTTGTAGCCAATCAAAATGTGCAACAACTGCCTCAGGAATCGCACCATAATTAATCACCTATCTTCTCTACCTTCATGGAAAAAGAACAGTCTACATAAGTTAGCAAGAATGGCGGGTGATCGATCAGGAATGGGTTGCCTCCTATACTTGTATTCTCCCCTTGCCCCTGTTTTTTTTTCCTGCTAAGAAAAGCAATTGGACTAAAAACTTGTGACGGAGCGCCCATCCTGAGTGCCACTCATGCATTTCCCATGCGTCCATTCCATTCTCTCCCACTGATTGGAGCTGGTGAACCTTTCCCTCCCTCCCTCCCTTGGGCCTCCTTGCAACAATAAGTTTCTACCCCCATCGATTCTATTTGTAAAAAGTGAAACTCCCCAGCAATCGGGGACCAGGTCGTTTAACTGTTACTGGCCTGATTGCCCCGAATGTGGGTATGGAACAAATAGCATAGAAAATAGATGCAGCCCAGATACAGGGGGTTGGTCACACCAAGCATTTCAAGTTTTCAACCCCACCAAAGGAAAAAATAAGGGCTTGGCCTTTGCTTCCGTACTCCTTTGCGTCTGTCAACATGTGAATGTACTCTACTGTATTGTACGAACAACTTGGGTGCATGATCAGCTGAGTGCAGTGATCACCATCTGTTCATCTAACATTCTTGAATAGGAAAAGGAAGGGAAGGATTCTTCTTGAAAAGCGTGAGTTGCTATGGCTTGAGGAAAGTAGAATCCCACAACAGTACAGTAATGCTTTTGGAATACAGGGGTGCCTTTTTTTGGACACGAGCATGTTGAACAACACACTGCAAGGGGTTTCCATCAGGTACTGTAAGTTAGAGAGGCTGATTTCACACCAAATAAACAACTTGTCACTGTCAAGTATCAAACCTGCAATCACACCGTTCGGTTTGGGTACCTTTCCACTATCATCTACACTAAATAGTGAAATTAGGTTGCCCCACACTAATTCCTCAACATTCTACACTATATCAATGTGTATAGTTACTTTAGAAGAATGCAGTAAAGTAAGAACTATGTGTATGGCATGGGTTGGTGTACTAATTTGTGGCTCGAGATTAGAGATTGGCATGTGCCTCCATCTTGACAAGTATTAGTCATGAGGTAACTTCTCTAAGGTAAGGCAACCTAATTGTCAAGGCAACCCAATTTCACTATTCAGTGTAGTATAGTTTAGGGTCATCTTGGACCTGGGGATGTCCTTTTTGAGGGGACAGTGACTCTCTCTTACTTCACTCACGGAATAAGTGAATGAATGAATTACTTGATATGTATATTTTTTTGGTAAAATAATTGATTTTCCTATACCTGTATTTTTTTTTCTAAACTTGTTAGATTGCAATTGATATGGGAGAACAATCATCTCTTGTATCTCATGTAAATATATGTTTATGTATGTCGTACAATACAACTTTGTATTTCATATCCCCATAACGTTACATATATCCATATATTGTGCATGCATATTCCATATGTACTTTGTATTCCATATTTGTATAAAAGTTTTTTTGGTTTTGGAATGGGTAGGTGGGTGGGCAAATTAGATGTTTTATTTTAATTTAGCGGGGGGGGACAAGACAGTGTCGGCTTCTTTTCATGGGATAGTGAGTGAATTCACTTTACAACCCGCTCATTTAATAAGTGAGTGAATTAATATGTATATTTTTCATGACGGACCCCATATTTATATTTTTTTTGAACATGTTAGATCACAATCAATATGCGATTCACAACCATTGATATTTCATATCATGTACCTACATTCTAAATATAGTACTATATCAATATTCCATATAGTACCCTATTCATGTGTATTTTGAATATATTCCATAGATCATAATTGTATAAAAGTTTTTCTGCTTGTGGTTTTGAAGGGTGGATGGGCGAATGAGTTTTTTTATTTATTTATTTTTATCTGTGGGGCGAATTGATTGATAAGATCTGTGCGTGTCCCTTCTCCTGAACGAATGATCCTGCCCTTCATGTTCAAGCAGGTTATGAACAAGTACAATGAAGGAGTTATAAACAATTAAAATGAAGGAATGATAGAGGGTGTAAGATTTTGGGGCCACCAGGTATAGGACTTGTCCTTTAGATCCTTTGAACTTTTCATTTGTATGAGCCTTCAGATTAGAGTTATTCTTCCTACCTTGCATTTTGGATCAACAAAATTGAAAAACATGCAAAATGTGGCATTGATATGAGGTCTTTTAGAGCCAAATTTCAACTTCAATTACAATATAACATATTCTTCAATAAAGTAAAAGGATCTCGTGACCTCTTTGGCTGTTTCAAGCTAAAAATTGTTTTAACCCCTAAATGTTTTAGACTATGTTTTCACTGAAATCACTCCCAAACTGCCTTTTGTAGTACAAGTACCAAATTTTAGAAAAGAAACATTTTAGTCACGTGCAACTGTAGGATCTTGTAGTAAGTTGGTTTGAGAAGATGTGGAAAAAAATTCAGAAATTTCCACCGTGCAAATTGCAAGATATCAATGTTTGGATTGATAGAAATCCGTTTTTTTGACTGCAACTTCAAAAGGTCACATTTGTATGAAAAAATGTCCAAAATGGTGGTGCTTCTTTGGATACGTTTTTCAAGGCAAGTTGATTGCATGCTTGAAAAATATCAAATCATTTGGAATTGTACAAGATATAGGAAAAAAATAGTAAGTAGAAAGAAGTAGAGAATGATTCAAAATATTAAATTGTTAAGAATTTAGTTATGGATTTGAAAAATGCCAATCCTAATGGTTGTAATGTTTTAATAAACAATCTACATCCTATGATTTTGTTTTTTTTCAAAAAATATTGAAAATTGAGTTTAATAAAGGACTTCAAAGTTTATTTTAGAGTAGAGAATCCATAACTGCTTACAAACTAAAACTTCTCATAACTTTCATCTCATTAATCAAAATGGAATGATTCAAAGCTTTCTATATATATAAATCTAAAAAACCAATTTCAAATTTCTATTTCTTAAATTGATTTTTAAATTTTTTTTTGAGTTGCTTCTCGAGCAATGAAATTTATATATCATACAATAACTTTTTAACCATGTAGTCAAAAGTTTTGAAAATTGATGGGCCTTAAAGCTACTCCTTGGGCACATGTGTGAAATTTTTAGAGAAAACGAATAAGAATTTCGTTTGTAGTGAGCTGCCCAAAATCACTATATTGCCTGGAAAACAATGTTTGGGCATTTAGGGGGTAACACTCTCAATCCTAAAACAATGTCCTATTGTCATTCCATTGGTAGTTGCCCATAATTAGACTTATCAATTCACAATTATTTTTTTGGTAATAGAAAAATAATTCAAAAAAATTTCAATATATAATATCCATTTTGGTCATCTCATTTTTGAGGGAAAAAACTCACATTAGAGGTGGTAGAATCAAAAACATGTAGTTTACCATTGTTGTCCCTAGGAGAGGACTAGTCTCATCCAAATTAGATGCTATGGTAATGTGGCTCTATAAATTCCCTACATGTTTGCAATGGTAGTTCAAAAGCATTCCTTAAGATTGTAGAAATATTGAATGAACCTTTTGCCATTTGTAGAAATTGCATGGCGGTATTTGTTGAATTATTAAATCATGACCTTGCAACTCAATTCTAGCACTCCAACCCAAATTCCATAGTAAGTTGCTAGCTATAATTCCAACCCTTGTATAGTTTCTAATACATTCGGATGCAACAAGGCAAAATTGGATTTAGAATTAGAGATCACAAGTGGATTGGAGTGCTTTGAGATTGCGTACCCTAAATCAAGGTAAATCAATTCTAGAAGGACCGAGGTAAATTAACCTTGTAAATTATCCCATGATCACTTTATTCAAACCTTACTTGTCTATTACTTTGTATGCTGCCATTTTGCAACTAGAATATGAATGAAAAAAAAATTATATTTATTTTTCAAAAATGAAGTCATAAAATTCACAGTTTTTTGGAGGAAGCATTTGAAATTATTGTGATTTAAAAAAAATGAAGACAATTCATATCAAATACAAATTATACTCAAAAAGTGAAATTTTCACCATGGATACATTATAGTGGATAATATTATGGTATAAGCCAAAGCTACTGTGTCATTCTAAAAGTACAAAATCAACAAACTATGGTTTTAGGTCCAAAGTTCATATTGCTATAAAGCATTAAAATTTACAAATGTTTTAAAATTATCAATTGGAATAGAAACTGCACTTGATAAGCTTCATTTCAATAGTTGAACTCAAATTCAAAAAACACCCTTTTTATGGCTAAAATTCTCATAAAAAAGTAAATAGAAAAAATGATTAAAATACACCATAAGATATGTGAATTAAGTATCTTCTTCTTTAGAAAAGCCAATAATACCATTGAATGGGGAAATTTACAATCCTAGTCACTGAAAAAGTACTCAAGTAACTTCCAAAAAAACAATTGGATGAAAAAACATTCTTTTTTCCATCCAAAAATCTTTGGTGAAGTCATCCAAAGGACGTTTTGCATTGTCAGTTGCGGTTTAGGATTCAACATTTTAGTGTTTCAATGTTTCTTTTGTGTTTCTAAAGATTCTTTAACCCCTTTAGAAGGTTGGTGCTAGAATTGGCCTACATTTGGGGTATATAGTCCTTTTATACAAGATTTTTTTCTTGCACAATCTTGTTTCAAAAATCCCGTGAAAATCATAGAGCAAGGGTGCGTTCCCAGACAATCTCACAAAAATGTTGCGATGAAAAAAACAATTTTTACTATGTGTTGAAGGCCTTTGTATATAGAAGTTGCATTAGTATATGTATTGTATGAGCAGTGCTAACATTCTTTAGGAATTAAGCTTATTGGACATAGCTAGCTTATTGTATAAGTGGTGGATGACTGGTAGTAAAAGTCCAAGGTGAGAGCCCCTGTCGCCACTGACACCTTTAACCCCTTCAGGAGGGTGGTGCTAGAATTGGCCTACATTTGGGGTATACGTTCCTTACATACAAGATTTTTGTCTTGCACAATCCTATTTCAAAAATCCCATGAAAATTATTGAGCAAGGATGCATTCCCAGACAATCTCACAAAAAATGTTGTGGTGATAAAAACAATTTTTACTACCTGTTGGAGGCCTTTGTATATAGAAGTTGCAATAGTATCTGCATTGTATGAGCAATGCTAACATTCTATAGGGATTCAGCTTACTGGACATAGCTTGCTGTAACTTATAAGTGGTGGATGACTGGCAGTAAAAGTCCAAGGTGAGAGTCCCTGTAGCCACTGACACTGCCACAAGCAAGCCCTTCTCTTCCCTTCCCTTGCACCTCCTGCCAGGCAGCCCCGCAGACTGGTATCCAGCCTTGCACCCCTGCCACCCACTTGAGCATCAAGCAAGCAAAGCGATGGATCCATCGACATGACACAGACGACGCACAAAGCTTAGTTCTCGATCCCCAAACGAAACCCATCCATCGTCTCCCCCCACCCCGTCCCCACTCAATTCACAACAACAACGGCATTCATCGTCAAGCTCTTGCTTGCTTGCGCGCTGTAAGTATTAAGTAAGCTTAAGTGCAGTTAGTTTCCCCCGTACAAACTACGAGCTTGGGACGCCAGTTGCATGATTGCAGCCCCACCTTGGCTTGGAGTCCTTGCCTTGGGGGTCCCTCCAGGCTCCAGCGCTCTCCCCAGGCCTGCATTATTACGCGCCTAGCCTCACGTACGGGTAGCTGTGACGACGTAGTGAAAGGAAGGCCGGTCACGCTAGCAGGCTTCATCAAATGTAATTGCTGCTGCTGGTGCTGCTGGTGCTGTAGTTAGCCATCGAGCAAGCGAAGGAACCGGAGTGACGAGTGCAGGGGGACGTCCTAACGAACCGGGTTTCGCAGCACCTATCATATAATGCTTGGTTTGGTGGTGGGTGGGTTCGGGGGGTGTTCGGTTCTTGGGTTGGGCCCCGCCCTCGCGTGGGCGTAGGCTTCAGCTGATGAATATCTGGAAAACTGCGGGACGGTGGTAGAGGAGGCTGGGTGAATTATTTGACATGGCCGACCTGGACGACTGCTGATCGAGTGCATGTTGCCATGCTGAAGCTCGGACGCTACTGTCCATGAGGAGTGTGGGAGTCAGGCGCTAGCTGCTAGTGGGGGACGATCGATCGATCGATCGACAGCCCGCAGAGGGTTGCCGAGGTTTTGTTTTTGGGCATGCGGTTGGAGTGTGCAATTGATCCGCCCTCGCCATGGCGCACATTCAGGTGGGGCTCTGCTTGTTTTCCCCTTGCTTGAGAACTCTTGGTAAATAATGGTTTTGACTCGGTGAGATCGAGGGTTTGGTTATGGCGGAGAGTCGAGCTGCAGTTTGCTTCTGAGGATGTCCAGTGGTATCACTACCAAGGCTGTGGCAATCTGTTTGCTGCGATTTGCAGTCAGCATTTTGCATTTTGTTTGGAAATGCCAGTGTTGCTGCGTCACTACTGTAGGTGTTTTAGCAATGAGGGCGTGAGCGAGTACATTGGTCACATCGGAAGTTCGTTTCTTGAAGCTGCTTGACTTCGCCAAGGTTGTTGTGTCTTTGAGCTGCATCTTGTCCTTGCTGGAGAGTCTGTCAAGTCGTTAGATTTTCTGGCACAGATTTATATCTTCACAGGCATGTACGTGTTGTTGATCTCGTGGTCTCCGATCGATTTCTTTGTTGGGACCAGCGAGGTTTGTTTTCCTCTTCCCAGCTGAAAGAAGCCGGGTGGTCTTGTCTTGAATGGATCTGACGAGTGCTGGAGTTTATTTCTGGTCTCGAGAGTGAAGAGAGAGCCTTTCTTTTGCATGGGCGACAGTACGTTGAAGGCGCATTGTGGTTGCCGTAACCTTGCCTAGATCAATAGTTTACAGAGCTTTCCCTGAAGGTCTCAGCAGTACAGGTTCAGGATTCATTGCAGTCTTTTGGAGCGGAGGCCTTCGTTCAGGCGTACCGCGAGTCTGGTGTGTGGCACTGAAATGTGGCTACAGTCATCCAACACCACGTTATGATCTGAGTCTACCTTTTCGATTAGGCCAAGAAGATAAGAATTGGTTATGAATCCGCCTTTGAGATTATAAATGACCAGTGATTCTCAAGTGCAATTGCTTGATTTCTCATCATGGTTCGGTGCTTTGAGCGCAGGAGATGACAGAGGACCAAGAGCGGCGTCCACAGACGCCTGAAACTCCCGAGGCACTGGAAACTCCCATGTCACCAGAAAGTCTCCATTTACCTGAAACTCCCGACTCTCCTTCAACAACCAATTTGCTTACAAGGTAAACATTTCTCGAGATTTCTCATTGTGAATAGATCAATTTTTCCACATCGATTGAATCTCAGTTCTCTTAGGGTTCACATTTAAATGAGTTCCGTCCAGGATCCGCCACGAATTCAAGTCTCATGATGAAGCCCAAGAGAGGTAGACAGTGCTTTTATTTGTGTTGGATGACATTTTTTGGAATTGCCGATCTGAGGTAATTGATATTCGATTTGTAGGGGTTGGAGTGGCGTTTCTGAAATGGAGGATCCAGATAGGGAAGCAGAATCCAATCACGTTGAGCAGACACTCACAATGGCAGACGAGGACCCTGAGATCGAAGCAACCGGGGTGCAGTCCAAAGTGGGGAGTTCCATTGAGCTGCTGCGCACAGCAGCCACTCCAGCGGAAGAGAAGGAGATCATCTCCAGGATATTATTTGAGTTGGTGGACACACAAGAGGACGCCAGGGTAGCAGTGGGGTTGCATCCCCAAGCAGTGCCTGCACTAGTGGCACTCCTCCGGTCCGGATCCTTACCTGCCAAAGTGAACGCCGCAGCCATTCTGAGGGTGCTGTGCAAGGTGGAGGATCTACGAGTCAAAGTGCTGCTTGGTGGATGCATCCCTCCGTTGCTGGCGCTCCTCAAATCCAGCTCTTCCGAGGCTCAGACAGTGGCAGCGCATGCTTTGAACGCAGTCTCGCAGGGAGGTGCCAAGGACCATGTGGGGTCGAAAATCTTTTCCACAGAGGGGGTGGTGCTCAGCTTATGGGAGCAGCTGCAACCACGGCAGAACTTGGACCCCTCCCTTCCAGGGTTGCTCACGGGCGCCCTTCGCAACCTGTGCGCCAGCAGCGAGGGCTTTTGGCTGGCCACTCTGGATGCTGGCGGGGTGGGAATCCTTGTACGGCTCCTCACTTCGGAGTATTCCCAAGCAGAAGGGAATGCAGCGTCTCTGCTGGCGAGTTTGATGACCACTGTTGAGGAAAGTGGTGAGCTTGTGCTGCACGCCGGTGCTTTGAATCCCCTTCTGCAGCTTTTGACAAACGACGACATTTCGGTGCGAGCAGAAGCGGCGGGTGCATTGCGAGCTCTCACTGCTCACAACGAGGAAGCCAGACAAGCTGTCAAAGCAGCAGGTGGGATGGATAAGTTGATCTGTGCCACGGTTGCTCCCTCTGTGCCAAGTAAGTTCACGCAGGCTTTGCAAGAGAATGCTGTGGGGGCTTCTGCACATATATTGGGCGGTTTGCCTGCTCTCATCATCAACCTTTGCAAGAGCATCAGCTCCAAGCCATCGGAAGCTGCAAAGACCGCTGATACAATTGGAGCCCTGGCTTATGCCCTGACGAAATTGAACGAAAGTGACCACGCGGTGGAGTCTGTAGATCCTCTTCATATTGAGGAGGTTCTAATTAAGCATGTTGGGAATCGCACGTCGGTGTTGATTCATGAGCGTGCTGTGGAAGGTCTGGCGAGTCTGTACGGGAATGCGCACTTGGCCAAAGGGATAGAGCATGCTGAAGGGAAGAAGATGCTGGTTGGACTGATCACCATGGTCACTGGCGAGGTGCAAGAGAGCCTGACGACGTCGCTCATGGACGTTTGCTGCGAGGGGCGAGATTTGTGGCATGCGCTACGAGGTCGAGAGGGAGTGCAGCTGCTAATTTCGCTTTTGGGGCTGCCTGTGGAGCAGCAGCAGGAAAATGCAGCTGCACTGCTCTCCATTCTGTCACAAGAAGTGGACGAGAGCAAATGGGCCATCACTGCAGCTGGAGGGATCCCGCCATTGGTGCAACTGCTTGAAATGGGCTCCGAAAAGGCCAAAGAAGACTCGGCCATTGTGCTTGGCAACCTGTGCAGCCACAGTGAGGAAATTCGCGTTTGCGTGGAGACAGCCGAAGCCGTGCCTGCGCTTCTGTGGTTGCTGAAGAACGCTGGTTTCAAGGGCCAGGAAATTGCAGCACGAGCGCTCACGCAGCTGGTGCGAGACTCAGACGCAAGTACCATCAGCCAGTTGACGGCCTTGCTCACTGGCGACTTACCCCTGTCCAAGGTTCACGTCCTGCACGTTGTGGGCTGCTTGCTTTCCGTGTCCTCTCAGGAGGATATCTTCCACGAAGGCGCTGCAGCAAACGAAGCTCTAGAAACTCTGATCGCGCTTCTGCTTACCAGCAAAGACGAGACCCAAGAGCAGAATGCTTCCGTTCTCGCAGAAATTTTCGCTTTCAGACCCGACTTGTGTGAGAGCCCCGACATTGTCAAGGCCATTGCGCCATTGATCCGGCTTCTCAGTGAAGCCAGCGAGCAGATCGCCTTGCAGGCTGCACGGGCACTTGCAGCTCTGTTCTGCTCCATTCAGCAGAACCGAAGCGCTGCGGAGGCAGGCAGGGATGCTATCCTGCCCTTGATCAGCTTAGCCAAATCCTCCAGTATCAGCGTGGCTGAAGTTGCAACCACGGCTTTGGCTAACCTTCTGTTGGATGCAGAGGTCGCTGAAAAGGTACCAGCCGAAGATATCATTCTCCCTCTCACACGAGTACTCCGGGAGGGCACTCTCCTTGGCAAGGAGCACGCAGCTGGAGCTGTGGCGCGGTTGCTTCGTTCTCGCCATGTTGACGATGTCCTGGCCGAGAGTGTTCACAATTGCGGGACTGTCTTGGCTTTGGTCTCGCTTTTAGCCACAACAAATTCAGAAGATCGGTCTACATCTGAAGCATTAGAAGCGCTTGCATCACTGGCAAGGACCAGAAGAGGAGGGGCATTCCGCCACCCATTCAGTGTACTGGCAGAAGCCCCATTCAGCATGAGTCCGTTGGTGACGTGCCTTGCAATTGGGGCTCCCACAGTGCAGGAGAAGGCCATTGAGGTTCTGTCAAGGCTGTGTCGAGACCAGGCCGTGGCGCTGGGTGATCTCATGGCTGATAATCCCAAGTGCATCACAGCCCTCGCGGATCGGATCATACAATCCTCCAGCTCGGAAGTGAAGGTGGGCGGGGCTGCACTGCTCATCTGTGCTGCGAAGGAGCACCGACAGGTGTCAATGGAAGCACTTCGGGATGCGGGATTCTCGGTGGAGCTCATCCGCTCGCTTGTGGAAATGCTGGGCTTCAAGTCGGTGGAAGACGCCGGAGATGATGAAGAGGCCACCAGTGATGCGGAAGAGGAAGAAGTGACGTTTACAGTTGATGAAAGTGGGGTGGCCAGAAGGAAAGAGAGTGGACACGAGGGAGTCGACGCCGACACGTTTTTGGAATATGGTCCTGCGCTAATCTCTGGTGGCACTGTGGCGCTTTGGTTGCTCTGTATGATTGCTTCCCATGATAGCTTGAGCAAACTTTCCATCACTGAGGCTGGGGCCATTGAGGTTGTCACTGAGAAACTTGCAATCTTTGCACCCAACGCTCGCGAGGTGAGATTTCTGCCACCACAGAATTTAATGTAATTCAACAACATTACTGACCAGCGAATCTTGTGATTGCTAGCACACAGTTACGGCTAAGCTCTGTCCTTCCTTTCGATGGATGTTTGCAATTATATTATTCATCGCCATCCTTCGTAACTCTATTTAAACCACTTTATTTCTCCAGCTAAGAGGGGTGCAGCATTACTCATTTGAATGTCTTACACGTTAGGTGTAACGATTTATTTGGTCAGGACTGTGGCAAGTTGAATTTCAGGCTTTAGATCAGACTTAGCTATCAAATGGACCGTGACAATCCTAACCTCACAACATGATGTTGCTGACTAAGGTAAAGAGTGTCAAAATTGATTAAGTCCCTCTAGCACTGGTGATAACCTTGTGATAGATACGTATTCTTGTATTGCCAATGTGAGTGACAGTAAGCTCACAACTGTAGTGTGGTATGTCCTTGATCATTTGCTGTTGTTTTCCTAAGTCGACTAATTCAGTGTGCCAATTTGGGGACTCAGGCAGAAGTAGAGGACAACGGAAGCACATGGGTCAGCGCACTGCTGCTGGCAATTTTGTTCCAAGACCGAGACGTAACGCGCACTCCCGCAACAATGCGAGCGATACCCTCACTGGCAACTCTCTTGAAGTCCCAGGAGACCACCGACAAATATTTCGCAGCTCAAGCTCTGGCCAGTCTCGTATGCAACGGCAACCGCGGCACATTGTTAGCCGTGGCCAATTCAGGAGCTGCAGGCGGACTCATCCCCATGTTGGGCATGTCGGAGTCCGACGTCCGCGACTTGGTGTTGTTGTCTGAGGAATTTGCCCTGCCTGGCCACCCTGACCAGGTTTCGTTGGAGCGTTTATTTCGAGTGGACGACATTCGTGTTGGCGCTACTGCTCGCAAAGCCATTCCCATGCTGGTGGACTTACTGAAGCCGCTGCCAGACCGCCCTGGGGCTTCCCCCTTGGCTTTGGGCCTGTTGATGCAGCTGGCGCATGACAACAACGTCAACAAACTCGCCATGGCCGAAGCGGGCGCCTTGGATGGGTTAACCAAGTACTTGTCCATCGGCCCACAGGATGCCATTGAAGAGGCCACAGCCGACCTACTGCGCATCTTGTTCAGCATTCCTGAGTTGCGGCGACACGATTCAGCAGTCGCTGCGGTGGAGCAGTTGGTTGCTGTGCTCCGTTTTGGAACTCGAGGCTCTCGTCTGAGTGCAGCTCGTGCTTTGCAGGGACTTTTCGTTGCTGAGCATATCCGGGCAGGTTACGCGGCAGGACAATCCATCGTCCCACTCGTGGAAATGCTAAGCTCTGGAGTGGAAAAGGAGCAGCGTGTGGCCATTGGTGCACTCATCACCCTTTCAGAAGACAATCCTTCCAAGGTGGTGGCGATTGCAGATTCGGAGGCCAATGCTGTAGAGGGTGTCTGCCGGGTGCTGCTCTCGGATTGCTCCCTGGAGCTCAAAGAGGATTCTGCCAACCTGTGCCGCACGTTGTTTAACAACCCCCGAGTCCGAGCCACTCCAGAGGCAACTTGTTGCATCTCCCCGTTGGTTGCATTGCTGGACGTGGAGTTACCCTCCGCTCAGTATGCCGGGGCTTGTGCACTTGACAACCTCCTTGATGATGAGCAGCAGGCGGAGGCTGTGGCTGCAAATGGCGCGGTGGTGCCGTTGGTGGATCTGGTTGTTGGCACGAACTATGGTCTGCATGAGGCTGCAGTCAGTGGGCTCATTAAGCTTGCCAAGGACCGTCCTTTGTGCAAGTTGGACATGGTGAAAGGTGGCATCATTGACAACGTGCTGGACATTCTCCCTGAAGCACCAGACTCTCTCTGTGCGCTCTCGGCCGAGTTACTGCGCATCCTCACGAACAACAGTAGTATTGCGAAAGGAGTAGCGGCAGCCAAGGTGGTCGAACCGCTTTTCTACACGCTCACAAGGCCGGATTTAAGTACTTCCGGGCAACACAGTGCAATGCAGGTGCTGGTGAACATTCTGGAGAAGCCGCAGCGGCTTGCCAATCTGGCCTTGACTCCCAATCAAGCGATTGAGCCTCTGGTGCTGCTGCTGGACTCGCCGTCCCAGCCAGTGCAGCAGCTGGCAGCCGAGCTTCTGTCCCATCTTCTGGCACAAGAGCAGTTTCAACGCGACGTGTTCACACAACAAGCTGTGGTTCCACTTGTGAGACTGGTTGGAGTGGGTGTGTCAAGCTTGCAGAAGGAGGCTATTAGGGCGTTGGAGAGTGCCTCCATCAGCTGGCCGAATGCCATTGCGGATGCAGGCGGGATCATTGAACTTTCTGATCTTTTGCTGCAAACCGATCCACAGCCACCCCATGCTCTCTGGGAGGCCGCAGCTTTGGTACTCTCTAACGTCCTTCGCTTTAGCTCCCAGTACTACTTCAAGGTGCCGGCCGCCGTCCTGGTCAAGTTGCTGCGTTCCAGCAACGAGGGCACCGTGCTGGTGGCTTTGAGTGCCCTCATTTTGCTGGAGAGAGAAGACTCCTCGAGTGCAGAAGGCATCGCGGAGGCTGGAGCAGTGGAAGCGTTGCTGGAGCTTCTGCGTTGCCACCAGTGTGAAGAGGCTGCAGCTCGTCTTCTAGAAGCTTTGTTCAACAATTACAAGGTGCGAGATACCAAGGCTGCCAGGCTTGCGATTGCACCTTTGGCTCAGTATATGCTGGATCCGCAGACGCGCACGCAGCCCGCTCGCCTTTTGGCAGCCCTTGCAGCTGGGGATTTGTTTCAACACGAGGGTCTGTCCCGTAGCAATGACGCCGTCTCAGCTTGTCGTGCGCTTGTGAGCTTGCTGGAAGATCAGCCCACGGAAGAGATGAAGATGGTAGCTGTGTGCGCGTTACAAAACCTTGTGGTGAACAGCCGCGCCAACAAGCGTGCTGTTGCGGAGGCTGGGGGCGTTCAGGTCGTGCAGGAGCTTCTGGGGTCCGGTAATTCAGAGAGTTCAGCTCAAGCAGCTATATTGATCAAGCTCCTCTTCGCCAATCACACCATCCAGGAATATGCTTCCAGCGAAATGATCTCTGCTCTAGCAGGTGAGGCACATGCTACATCACAGCAACCGTTACCAGAATTGCTATCAGAATGTCTATTAACAGTATACTGTCACTATAAATGCATTAGAGCATCGCCACTCTTACGTCAAAACAGTGGCAAATTTCGGATGAAAAATGCGCAATTTATGCCTGCACGGGTGGGGTAAACAAGTAGTCTACCGGCCTTTCTGATATGATGAAGTTTTCCTGGAGATGTTCTTAGGTTTCCATATGTGTGCACGCTTGACGTGGTTGTGTATTTATTGTTTTGTGAAACAGCTGCCCTGGAGAAGGACCTGTGGGCTACTGCTTCGGTGAATGAAGATGTTGCGAAGGCATTGACTGTCATGCTGGGCAACTTCAGGCGGTTGCGGTCGACCGACGAAGCTACACAAAGCATTGCACAACTAGTGGGTGCTTTGAAGGCTGGAAACGAAGTAGCCCAAGAAGCCGCACTCAATGCTCTCTATCTGCTACAGGAGGACTGGCCTGATAGTCCTGCAGAAGTAGGGAAGGCACAAGCTTTGGCTGCAGCGGAAGCCATCCCCATCCTTCAATATTTGGTACGAGAAGGGCCGCCAAGGTTTCAAGAGAAAGCTGAAATCCTCTTGCAGTATTTGCCTGGTAGCCTGGTGGTCACCGTCAAGCAGGGCCACAATCTTAAGCAATCCGTGGGGAGCACGAATGCCTTCTGCAAGTTGACCCTTGGGAGTGGTCCTCCACGTCAGACGAAGGTGTGTGGGTCCATTCATTTTTGTGTATTTGGAAGTTCAACTCCGTCAAAATATATTCTGTCCATAATTTTTTCTTAAATGCGAAGTGCATGTGATTGCACTACTACCAAATGGATGTATTCTGGACGTGTTTTTTCCGTACTTGATTCTCGTCTTGTACGGTGCAGGTTGTAAATCAAAGCGCGTCTCCGCAATGGAAAGAGGGGTTTGCTTGGGCATTCGATAATCCACCTAAAGGCCAAAAGCTTCACATAGCTTGCAAAAACAAGGGTGCTTTTGGCAAGGTCAGTACATAACATTCTATAGCATTTCTGACTGTACCGTTTTTATTGTACTGCACTATGTTTGGTAGTAACCACTCTTGCCTAATGTAGGTGGTCGGAATACCATTGCTTTCATTTGAACTCGAGATGTGAGGGGATCTTTGCCAAAGAAAGAATCTTAGCATTGTTTTCTTGAGTACCCTGATTCTTTCTTAAATGAGCAGTTAGGCCCAAGCTGTTCACAGTTCCTGTCAAGAATGTTAGCAGTAGATGGAATTTGAGTTGTTGATTGCTGCATTCTGTTCTTTTATTCATTGGAGACTTTTCATGAGACAAACTTGGTACCAGATGATAACTCTATTTACAACTGAGTTACAAAGGTGCTCTTGGCAAGTTCCAAAAACCCTCGCTGATTTGTTGATTAAAATCTATCATCTGCTGTTGTGTTTGCAGGGTTCACTAGGGAAGGTGACTATTCAGATAGACACAGTGGTGATGCAAGGAACTATAAGTGGCCAGTATACATTGCAGCCTGAGACCAACCGAGATGGAACACCTCGAACCTTAGAGGTTGAGTTTCAATGGTCCAATCGATAAGCATGTGCACACCACATGCAATTTGCTGGAATTGACGGGCCTTCGTCCATGTGCTGATGGTTAGTTGCATGCTGAAAGCATAAAACTTGGGGATCTAAGATATTGGAATTCATTCACAATAGGTAGCTCAAGTCTCCGATGGAAATACAGCGTATGACACTAGTATTCAGCACATGATAGACTATAATGGTTGGACAGAGTTAGCTGTTGGACGGAGCTACTTGTAAATGCAGACAACGAACCAGGTTTTGAGTTGTGGTCAAGAATTAGAGTTTGGTAATTCATTATTTATACCCTATTGTGGTTTTATTACTGGTCTGTGCATTGATTTATACCTGAAGAGGTTATATGGTACACCAGTGATCCGCATAATATCAAATAGTCGACACTCTGGACAACTGCGCGTAGTCCTACAATGTTCGACACTTTTATTCATCACCGTAACAATACAATCGTCGGCTCAAATAAATCGTCAAGACAAAAATCCTTTGTGGCCTGCATTGAAATTTCTACTTTGTGGGCTCCAACACTACTTGCTAAATCTTAATCGTCAATTGATTAAGCTTTCCCTGTGAAACTTTTCCTTGCAACTTCTGCAGGCTTGACCAGTGCTGGCAAGTTCACTCTTTTCGATGTGTCACTTCCCCCTCCACTCGAGAAGGGGACGTCGAAGGCTAAAGCCTTATATAGACAAACTTGATCCTCCTCACAGAAATAGACCTGCACATTGAGCTCGAAATGTCACAATTATTTCCGTGAACATGTCATAACATTCTTTAAAAACTGTGCGAACTCACCCTTCTTACTGAAGTGAAAACCAAAATAGCATAAATCCGTCTGAACTACCGGTAGTTAAAGTCTTGACAACAGAGAAATTGAAACATTCAATGCATTTTTTAAATACCGATACTCCGATAGTATCCTCATCTACGAATACCATTTAAAATCCCATCTCATACCTTGCACGATACCCTTGTAGCACCTTTAGATGCAGCATTAGCGTCACGCTTAAAGTGAATAGTTGCCGTGCCATCTGGTCCAATAGTGCCAGTGACAGGGTCCAGGGATATACCACTGTCGGTCTCCAGTTCCACCTCGTACTTGCTTTGAGCCTCCTGCAAGATAGAACATTAGAATAGAGCATGAAAGGCGCAGCACCAAATCACCGACCTTTAACGAAGAAAAATAAATCAATCCTCCAATTTCACCAGTCACAACTCACAAAACACTGGCATAGAAGTAGTCACATGACTTGCTTACAAGCTTCTACAGTCAACTGTAGCAATTCCAATACACTCCACCCTCTCTAATGACATTGCTTTGGGGACACATGGGAGTTCTAAATGCAATGTTGTCCAATCAGATGTGTACACAACAAGACAGATTTCGAAATTTGTTAAAGAAATGCGCAATTACAGAGTGCGTCATTAGAGAGGTTTGAGTATAGATGTAGAAGTGTCCACTTTGGTCCAGCAAGCACATATAATGAACGAATGAATGAGAACCGTGGACAGAAGTAGTACTCACTTTGCTGAAATGATAGCCAGAAGCGAGTGAGATTTGCAGCTGCAAGTCACCATTAAGAGCAGTGACGGGATCGATGCGGATGACTTGGGTGTCAGAGGAGAGCCGTTGGCGGAGCCTCCGAGGGCCACTGGGAGTGGCAATAGTGGGAGGCAGGACGCCTTTCAACTCCAGTGTTTCCAACTTGGGTCCACCTTGTGCACGAAGGTCTAGCACTCGGATGAGACTGTTGTTCGTGTCAGCCACGTAGAGCTTCCCTGCAGCATGCACACCAGCATTGATGCTCAACAATGTCAACACACAACTTTAATTTCAGACTCGAAGTAGAGTTTTCACGTTGGGGCATCTGACTCCCTCACTACACACTGAAGTATATTCAGTGTCGGCTACTTTAGTTTGAGCAACTTTTCCACTGTACCAATCATCTTACATCCACCTTTATAGGATTTGACTTCTTGATGACACAACTATTCACACTCCTATGCAAAATGACATGAATCGTGTCCACCTAAATTCAGAGCCCACACTAAGTAGAAAGAAGAGTGTCGTGTCCCAAGTCTGCAATTATTCGACATGGCAAATGGAAGGGAATGTCAAACCTATAGCTGGCTCATATCCATGAAGCATGTTTTTGAAATTTGGACACTTCAAGGGAAAAAGATGAGTATACTCTTACTCATGATTCTAGTCAGTAATATCCGCAGTTATAAACCTTCCAGAATTAAAAGAGCTTACCGTCAACCCCCAACGCCATTCCAGCAGGCTCGGATAGCTGCGTAAAAACAAGAAATTCATGTATCACAGAAAGCATAACACTTCAATGGCAGACATTCTTGAAAGGAGCTGCGTCCACCGGATAATTGAAGGAAGAAAAAAGATACATGAGATGCTCCAACTTCCTAAATCTTCCCTTGCATATTTAATTGGCACAGATTCTCACATCTTGAGTTCAAAAATGAAAGCGTTTTTATTCAACCAACTGTTCCAGGAAATTGGTAATTACTACCAACCGACACTGAAAAGGGAGGGTGATAAAGATCTCTCTAGAATGGTTCGGGACTGCAACACCCAACATCAGAGGGCAATAGTTTTCAAACTAGATCGATAAAGATACAATTCAATTGTTCGTCCTCAATCTTGTATTTATAAGAACATGCTACATACCTGCCCTGCCTGAGCAACCCCGTCCTTAAATCCAGCACTTCCAGTGCCGGCAAGTGTCCTGACCTTCTGACTGCTAGGGTCTAGGACTTTTATCTGCAAAATGACATTGCAGTGTGAAAGATGTTCATGCCGCAAGTAATTCGAAACATGTGACAACGTAACATGTCTGCAAAACTAGACAAGGTAGCATAGTAGCGCAAAAGTTTTACCTTATGGTTATAGGAATCGGCAACGTAAACCAGACCTTCTGGACTATGAAGAACTCCCAATGGATGCTGCAACAGCGCCTTGGAACCTACTCCGTCCTGGTCACCAAACTGTTCAAGAGGAACGCAACTGAATGTCACAAACAAACTCCAAGAGACCAGGACAATCCTAAGTGCTAAGAATCGTTGTCCTAGGCAATCCTTTTCAGTGTACTGTGCAGTACAAATAAGCATACAAGGTAGAAGATAACCATTAGGGACCTGATCCTGTCTCCTATAATGATGCCTATTACCAACATCAACTCATCTATTCATAAACTTGGTTGGCTTATTGGCAAGTGGTGTAAGCATGATTCGGCCAATGTCTATGGCCACTGATCTTTGAATGGAAATGGGGTTATCTACTGTCACAGTGATCTGCAACCTCCCCCTTTGAAATTGCATGCGATATTCATACATGGTGATAAAAATTAATCTCAACATATTTGACTCTTGTACTCAAATATCTTTCCACAGCTCTCTAAACCTCCCCAAAATCACCTCTACAGAAGCTAAAATGCTTGAAATGACGCAAATAGTATCCTCTACCCTAGATGTGTCTACCTCACCGTCCCTCCATTCAATCCGTACCTGAAATAGGTTATCTGAGAATGTTGGATCGCCACCTGCTAACAACTTCGAGCCTCCTGTCGTTAGATCCACTCTTCTAATGGAGCTGCTCTCACTGTCGGCTAGATACATGGATTTTGAATCTGTGCGAAAACCCCCAAAACAATAGTCAAAACATTCTTGAGGATCTCTCCGACAACCCTTGGTATCACCGAACAAGTTAAGAAAGGGAATCTAGATTCCTTTAGTTCACAATCTTGAGATAAAGCAAACTCTTGTTACAGAAAATACATTCATAATTCTCAGATATACAAACTGAACAGAGATAAGCATATGAACTGCCAATTCCTTCATTACCTACTCCTCTGGGCAACCGTATAGGCTCATACCTGAAGTCAAAGAAATTCCAGAAGGTTGGGCAAAGGAGGTATCTTTTCCTCTGCATTCCACACGGCCCACAAAATTGCAGGTTTTAAACTGTTTACAAATGCGCATCAACAATGTCCAGTGAATTACCTGAAACCAACATGTGAACTTTTCTGAGTCTACTGGCTAAGAGATTTCACCACAAAGATAATTTCTGCAGGTCCTTCGCATTAGTCTGTAGTACCTTCGCCCATTCTGATTGCGCTCATAACCGTCTCCACTAAAAACTGCAGTGGTTCCATCGGTAATGTTATGCCGCCAAATCTGATGCTGACCAGCCAACGCGATATAGACAAAACCGGATTCCGCATCATGGGCGACATCCCAAGGTGAGTTGAGGACCTAATCAGACATTTTCAAAGTCAGCAAGGTGGTCCAGAAATGCCGCAATAAGAAACCATAAATCTCCTGTGTGTATAGGCACAGCCCCTGAAGGACCAAGTTTGAAAATGCCCAATTCAAACGATCACATTGTGACAAGAATAATTCAGATGGGGCTTTTATATCACCAGAATCAATAAAGAATATTATCGCATGTGTTCTTCAAAAAATGAAAAAATTGGAGTACCTGATCAGAACCCTTCTTCCCACCTCGATAATCTGCACCCTTGGTACCATTTCCAGCTAGTGTCCGCACTGTCTCTTTCACGAAATCGATTTCCCTGCATACTTCTTTTTGTCAGCTGCCCAGAGCTTCCAGGAAATGCTTAGAACAAAAGCAAACTAAAGCAGAGAACAGCACGATGCACGCTGCATTGATTTGTCCACCCACTAATTTAAAATAGTGTAAATTTGGTAAATTAGTCTCACGCATTAATAGGATAAATCAATGTAGCGGAATATAAATGCAAGCAGCAGCAGCAACACCATCGTTCTAAAATCAATGTCGATTTCTCAAACGATGCTTCTCAAAATGATAGGCGCGATAGAAGAATTCGCAGTTGACTCATTTCCATGTCCAAAGGAGCTTTAGGGTTTCATCAAGTATATGCGCAGAGCACTGTACACTAACAATGCACTTCCAAATTATGCTACATGAACACATTCTTTGATCCGTTTTTTAAACACAAATGTTCTATTTCAGATTCTTATTCTCTTCAAGAAATGCATTGCTCACCGATTGATTATATATATCTTTGTTGACAAAAAGTGCATGTTTAAGGATTAGGGTTTAGAGTGCAAGATAGCAGATTCTATGTTGTGAGCTCAAAAATAAGCGCAAGAGAGCGAGGATTGTAACCTCAGGGCGTGATTCTCGGTGTCAGCAACATAGAGCACGTTCTTCACGGCATTGTAAGCCACGCCCTGGGGTCGGTTGAACAAAGCATCCGCGAACGATCCATCCTTGAGACCTTCTCCTCCACCTCCCACTTGCGTGACGAAATTGCCGTCCAAATCGGTTACCACCTGGTTTCCAACCACTGCCTCTTGTCAACCCCAACCACACATACCATGCGGGGTTTGGTTGCATCAATTTCACATATCAATAACAAATAGGTATTAAAAGAAAAAAAAATGCACAGTGCGACTTTGGTTTCCGTACAATGCGGTGATGGTTGCTGTCGGAGATGAACAAGCGGCCATTCACAAGGTCAGTGGTGAGCTTCCCTGGAAATTTGAGAGGTGATGCAACGAGACGAGAGTCCTTGTCCCTTTCTAAGCTCGGTACGAGAGGCCGCGGGTCCAAGAGACTCTTCTCTCCGTAGAATTCAAGCGCTGCCTCTACCAGATCATCTAAATCCTGAACCACAAAACCTAAACATTAGTCACTCGCCTCGCATTACCCCATCAAAAGAAGAAGATAATTTCAAGATCATCAGAATCAAAAGAGAACAAAATGCTTCACAAAAGTCCCTCCATACTGATTTCAATCGATAGCTTCAGTGTTGCTTCAATTGATTGATATCGTAATACTGACAAGCCAATGAAAATGTTTTGTGTTGGTTTGATGTGATGAGTGCAATACCGACCTCGCGATGGCCTTCGCCAGAGAGCATGGCAATCAGTCGGCCCTTGGGACTGACGACAGCCAAAGTGGGCCACGAACTCACGCCCAGATCCCTCCACATGGTCATCTCGCCATCGTTCACGACGGGGTGCGTCACATCGTAACGCAGAACCGCATTGCGGATGGCTCCGGAGTCTTTCTCATTGTCAAACTTCGCTGAGTGCACTCCCACTACCGTCATCGGCCGCTCTCGGTACTTGTTCTCCAAGTAGGCCAGGTCCGGGAGCACATGCATACAGTTGATGCAACAATATGTCCAGAAATCCAGCACCACCAATTTCCCTTTCAAATCCTGCCAAGTCCACACCGACAGTCCATCAATCCATCCATCAATCCAGCTCCTTCAACCCCTAAAGCACCAGCAGACCCAAACAGGGTTTCTTCATGTTCCTTTTTGCAGATTGGAGCAGGTTCTATGGGGACTTTCTTGTGCAGCCTGATATGTTTTCATTTTTAAACAACACATCCAAAGATTTATATTGATTTTGGAGGCATAAAATTCTGCCTCATCTGAGTTCTAGTTTTCACAATATGATCAATTGGATTGCTCATTTTCAAAACAACAATCTTTGGCCCTTTAGGGGCTAATGTAATGCGCTATTGTCAATCCATCTACACGAGAGAATAGTGCAAATGCATCTAGTTACCTTCTTCAGAGACAGAGGGGAGGAGTTGAGCCACTCCAGCTTGGGTTGGAAGTCGGGTACGGTTTCTCCATCTCCTCTGCCCACATCAGGAACCATCACGTCATTATCAGAACTAATCTGTTATCAGAACTAATCACTTCTGCTATTAGCACCCACAACTCGCTCAGCAACTAGAATAACATACAGTCAGGCCGTTGGAGAAGAATCCGTACTTCGTCTCGAGCTCTCTGATGTACTGCTTGAACTGGCGAACGCGTTCAGGACGAGCCAATTCTGCAGGTCCACCCGGCAAATCTTATTAGCGGTGGTCTCACTACTGCACATCAACAAGTTCATGGATTCACTAGGCCTTGACAAAAAAATCCGCGTGTTGATAATGCTATCAATGGACGGGATTGACTGGGTTAAGAGTCACAAGGATCATATTCGTTAATATTCGTTTAAATGGCTTGTTTCAGAGCCTCCAAATTGTTACCATCAAGTGCCCTGAGTTCTGAAAACTAGTACAGATATAGATATGAGGTTTAGGCCAAGAGACTGACACTCCGAGAATGTCACTGAAATCTACCATTTTAACAATTACGAGGTTCACAGGAGTTTGAGATGAGCTAAAAAAATACCATTTCCATTTGCAAGGAGTGGCTGACCAACTCCTTGAAGCGCATTGAGTAAAGCCTTGGGAGACACATAAGATAGTGCCTGCAATCCCAAACCATATATTTTGGGTGTCAGTACCTCTCATAATTAATTTTCTCTAGTAGAAAGCCCCTCAAAGGGTATTCTAGAAAACTTGGCCACGTCAAACCTTGCCAATTTGTTTTTATGCGAATATTAACGTAGACCCTCCGAATTGCAACATGGCTAGTTTTTTTAGGATACCTCTGGGGAGTGGGTTTTCAAGTAGCGAGCTGCTTCATCAGACACCTCATGAATGATCAGCACTGGGGCACTAAGATCTTCAGAAAAAATGAGTATTTCTCAGCATTTAAAGGGGATTTTGTTCAAGTTCCATTTTTTTTTCTTTCTGCCACTCTTAACATCAAGATTGAAAACAGCTTGAATTTTGGTCAACTGAAGTTCAGACTTGGTGACCAATTTCCTTCAACGCAACTGGAACATGTGCGGGCAAGTCAAACCTTGAGGTGGGTTAAGGCGAAGTAGGAGCTCCCTAAACCAATCCCAAGACTCCCAAGCTTCAGCACCTCACGTCTGGTTGTGGAGTATCTGCAGAATATGACCCAGTCGAATATTTGTAAAAACCCATTGGGGTGTCGTGGATGAGCAATTTTCACAAGTGGTCTAGTAGTAAGAATTTGTGAGTACAACTGGACTATTTATTTCAAACATTGAGACTTACGCAGAACAAGTAGTAAGTCAGAAGCTTTATTAATACAGCCAGCTACGGCGAGCTGGAAGAAACAAGGAATGAGACAAGGTCTAAAGCCTAACCCGCCAGGTAATGGAACTTCCACATTGAGGGCTGCCTGATAACTGTCGCTTATGCTAGTATTGACATCCTTCACAGAGCTCGAACTTTCTGAATTATCAAACCTTTTGGCATCTGCAGAAATTTAAAAAGAGTACACATTTACACAATATCCTTATTTTCTACACCAGAAGTACAAACTATCTATGCAGGGACAGTGAAGCCCTACATTACACTATGATTAAGGGGACACACCTAGCTCTTGTATGTCCTTGAGAGAGATTTTAGAAATATCCGATCTAACAAGTTGGGGCCCAGCCTCCATCAGCTTCTCCTCACTAAGAGTTGTTGTCACCGAAATACATCTGCAGCAAAGTGGAAGTGGCTAGATATGAACAGCCTCTGGATAGAGTGTACAGATTACAACTGACAAACTAGAAATTTGGACCAACATCATAAGCAACTAGAGGTGAGGTAAAAAGCTTAGGATCATGGCATTTATGACGCATTTGAGGTAACAAGTGTCCGATCCACCTTAGAGAGACAACTCGAAACCTTGTTATCTCAAATATTTCAAGCATGCCATATACACGCCATAGAAGCACCACCGCTTCAATCTCATTAATGTTACTTGGACTAGTGTTACGTCAACATTGAACAAATGAGTTAAGAAAATCAAACAAAATGAACCCAATCAAGGTGTAGGATTTCTTGATATCTCAAGCTTATTGCTTCAACTTGCGGCCCTTAAACTAATATACCGGTTTACTCATATCTTACCGAAATCCATTCAAATCGTCAAGCAGAAAGTAAAAAGTAAAACTGCAACCAAGCATGGCTAGGACAATTGACAATTTCGTACCTCATGCCGGCAGCTCTGGCCGCCTGTACTCCTGCAAGCGCATCTTCAATCACCACACACTGAAACCAAAAATTTCAGTTGCTTGAACTTGGAGGTTTTCCAGGTTTGAATTTGAAAGATACACTGCTGTGGAATCTTGATCAACGCAAACCAAATGGCATTGAATAATACCTCATGTGGTGGCAGATCCAGACTCTTGGCAGCTGCAAAGAAAACGTCCGGAGCAGGCTTCAGGTTTTCAAACAGGTCTGCCGAGATGATTGAATCGAAACTGCAAGTCACACTGTTAGAGAACAGCAAAGCATAGCAAAGCAAAGCATAGCAGCGAGGAAAAAAACACTTGTAAATCTCTACAGATATCTTCAAGTCCCTCCCTAGTGGGATTCTTCTGTATATACTTTGATCTTCTAAAATATCTGTATTTGAATTGATAATTCGATGAGGTATATCCTACCCTTCTAGAATAATAGAACCCCTAAAACTTCAATTATAAATCAATCCCAATATTGGACGTAAACAACAAGAGATCAAGAGATACGAAGGTTCATCTAAAATTAAATAATCCCTAGTAGGTTACAATCGAATTGGGAGACAGATTGAGTCAAATAGATCAAATTTTGGCAGAGTTTTGAGCTTCATCGGCAATAAGATAGGAAGGCATGCCAATCAACATGCCGACAGCAAAGACAAGATTCTACAATTGAATGGAAGGGAAGTAGACGACGACGTACTTGGACATCGGGAAGCCTGCAGCTGCGAGATTGGCATCCACCTTCACTCTATCCGCGCTTGAGGCCACGGCAATCTTCAAGCCAGCCTCCTTACACTGCCATCACATATCACGGATTCGTCAACATAGAATCAAATAGATTTAGGGCTCCAAAATTAAGGGTGAACAAAAGCCCCGTTCACTTGCCTGGAGGATGAGTTCTAGAGCCCCGGGATACCCTAATCCGGAGTTCGGTGTGGCGAACTGCGACAAACACAACAACAACCAGGATTAACCAATGGTTTCCACATGGATTGATGAGTTCAAGGTTTATGCATGTTACTAACCATAATGAAGAATTGGGGGATTGCAGGGAGAATACCTTTTCTACGTAAATTTGCATGAAGCGCTTCTTTGCCGCAGTGGTGTCAAAATCCTTCACTCCATACTGCTTTGCCACTCCACCCAAAAAGTTTGCCTCACCTGCAAGCGCATCACCCCATCACCGAATTGCAATTTCATTAGAGTTATTCTGACAGTCATCACCAATTCAAGGCTTGCCAACAATATTCAAGGCATTGTTCACTAGATTCACCCATGTTTTGAATGACTTGAATTGATTAAGTACAGCGCCAGTAGATTAGATTAGATTATCACAGCTCCAATCCTACTGCCCGCCCGAGTTTCCATTACGAGTGCAGCTCTTTCATAATTCTAGTCACGTGATCGCGCGACAAGACAAGACACCAATGCGCATTCACAAATGCCACAAAAATGGACTGCGAATTCCACAAGACAAGAAAGAACCCAATGTACGCACCAGTGCCCATGAAGGGAATGAAATCCTCCCCGGCCACAGTGAACCCCATCTCAGCAAAAAGCTCCACAGCAGTCTCCCGGGAGCAATGCTCGCTATCACACAGCACCCCGTCCATATCAAACAACACGCCGCGCACCGCGCCCCCAAGCTCCGGCCCCTTCGCCACTTCCGCCTCACTCGCCGCGCTAGCTCGCACCCTCCCCACCAACGACGGATTCCTCCTTTCACACGACGAAACACTCCTTTTCTTCATCCCCACACGCAATGGCACCATCGCTGGGAGCAAGCCCACCCTTTTGTGAGTAGCCATCACGGCCCTGCCCGCCGCGAGCTCCATGGCAGAGCTCAAGCTCGTCATGGCTACACCACACGAATTGAATTGATATATCGCGCGATTAGCTAGAGAGATCGGAATTGGAGGTCTGGGATTGTCAGAAACTGCAATCTGGGGTGGAATTTGTGTGCAATGCGAAGCTAGGGAGGGGAGTCAGTGACGGTGGAATTTTGAGTATGAATGGAGGTGGTGAAGTGAGTGGGTGGACGCGACGTCGACGTAGCGTCATCCGCATCCTTTCGTATTTTCATGGTGGCGGACTCGCATCTCGATGGCCGAGGCGTTGGAGACGACGAGTCCATGGTCGGGGTTCGCCGGATCAATCTAAGTTACCCGCTTCCCTCCATCGTCCTCCCTTCCTGCCTTTTGTGGTTTTGTAGTTTTCCATCGCTTTTTTTTATTGGTTTTGTCACCTTTGGACAATTCTGAATCCGAGTTTCCAAATCTTATCTACGACCGTATTTACATTGCACAACATGGTTCTGGTTTGGTTGGAGTAGAGAGAGCCTCATGGGCACACCATTCTTGTTTTTATTGGCTTTACCCTTTGGACAGACTATGGCATTGACTTTGATTTTTGAATCCAAGTTTCTAAATCTTATCTAAAGGGCATTCACATTGCAAAATATGGTTAGGGGTTTGTTAAAGTGGGGATGTGGGGACCAACTAATTAACAAATGAATATTGTTGTTTATTTAGTACAGAACCTCACGATTACACTATTCTTGTTTTTATTTTTATTTTTTTCTTGGATAGTGTAGAATATAACCAACTTCAGTAGAGTACATAAAGGTACGTTCACACCTGATTTTAGGATCTACCTTTGCGGCAGTCTTTTAGAAGGTTTATCTACTATTGTTCATACAAGTGATCCTTGAAAAATGCATTAGATGAGTTTTAGGGGGTTGGGAGGGCCGTTTTGGGCCTGTTCCCGACGCTAGTCCCCCCTGCAGTTTCAGGGAACGGCTGTTCCTAACAAAAAAATTTCAAAAAAAAAAAAAAAATCATTCTTGAAATGGAAAAAAAACAGAAAAAAAATAAAAATAAAATTCCAACGTGCCAGTTGCTCAGCCAGGTCAGCGAGTTGCCGCGGCCTTGAATTCAGCAGTTCCCACAGGCTAGGAACACGTAGCCCTCTACAGGGCTGATTTCTCATCTAATGCCAATCCTTTATAAAGGCCTTCATGGCGTACGATAAAAAGAATAGCTAGTAATGAAAGCCTTCTACTCCAGAGAAGTATGGGATAAGGCCATCCTTTACATAACAATAAATTTAAGGGTTTGGTTTATTTTAGGAATAAAACAAAGTTCTTTGCTAGTACGATGTCACAAAATTGTGCAAATAGGTCCAGAATAGCATGGGGTCTTTGCTATTGAATGCTTTGTGTAAGGTAGAGGATTTATTTCCAACCAAACTCCAATTTTTGCAGCTTAGGGTGGTCTCTTTCTGTGCAACTTGACATGAATCACTAATCAATTTTGACACATGATTGTCGAAAATAGGAGTCCTTACTTTTTAAGTTGATAGCTAGCTAGTGATAAGCAAGATTGAAAACTATTTATATTTGGAATGGATGTGGATAACATTTGAAAAATTAATTTTGCATTTGTGGAGTTGCCCATTTGAGGCAACTGATTGTCCATCTTTGGTTGGGAATGAATGAATTAAGTTTTGGAGATGAGCAAGAACATAGAATTATTGTTGCAAAAATCTCATATTAAACATTGATTATTTTCAATTCACTATTTGAATTAAAATTGTCTAATCTACATAGTATCATCTTTGGATAGCATGGTATGAGGTATAGATTGAAAGCATATTTACGTATTACAATTATTAATTACAAAAATCAAACATTCTCGATTTTGTAACCAGTTGTTAATTAAAAATAGAATAATCTACATGACAAGTATAGGACAAACAAAATATTTACTTCAAAAATTTATGGTAATTTTGTTTTGGAGAAAAAATTGTGAAAAATATGAAATTCTTTTGGAATATATTTTTCTACACAAAGAAATTTTTTCCTCATTATATCCATATTGCACATATAATAGATTTCTTAACTTATTGAGAATGGGTCATTGACATTATAATCTCTTTATACACTTACCTCCAAAAATAACTCTATATCTATCTCCAAATCCTTTTTTCCCATATCCCTATCCTAGAATTCCTAAAATAACCTAAAAACTGCCACAACTAGCTTTGACCTAACATAAATGGTATAAAATCGCTCCATATGCTTTGAAACTTCAGCAAAATGAAGATCAATTAGTTAAGTATTCACATATCAATTTTCATCCTAGTCTAAGATATTGTCCATCTTTGGTGGACATTTCTCCACTACTGACTTTCTAACTCTTCAAGGACTCCACATCCCAATTGTATTTTGTGCATGCTTTATAGATTCCAAAACATTGTAAACAAGTTTTGAAGACAAGGTAGTAGATAAATTGAAGAAAATTCCTCTTCAAGGTTTAGAGTTGCATCCCCAAACCTATATAAGATTGAAACTCTCCAATAATCTCCTTTTGAATGCCTTGGAATCCAGACATCTTCACTTTGAAGCCTCATATCTTTTTTTTCATAAAAGATCTAGATATGAAAATTGGTATCATGGTAGATCAACTATCCAAAAATAGAGATTCAAAATTTTGCCTTAATCTAACATTTTATCAAACCACAATCCAAAGCTTTTCACATCAATGCTTCCTTCAATACTAAATCACCAACAAACTTACAAATTAGCACTTAAATGCATTCCACACCTTAAACCCCATCAAGGACCACGAAAATGACAAGAAAATAGCCCTTGTCTATAAGTAGCCAACCATGCAACCACAACTCTAAAAGACTAGTTGCCGGTTAACCCTAATATCAATCGGTTATCAACTAACAACTACCAAGAACTCACTACACTACACTACACATATGGAGATGCCTAGCTACTTCAACTGGTGAACAACCCACATCATAACATTGTACAATTATCAATCACTTCAAGTGTAATTGACCTAAAGTGACAAGCCCAAATCTTAAAACTCAAGTTGTCTTGTATTTTTATATAAAATTATCACATATGTGAACATCTAGCAAAAAAATAGGCCCATTTAAAAAAAATTGTTTCTATTAAATATCTTATATGAGAATGAAAAAAAGGTTGTTTCATTTTACAATGACTTGCTCAATTCTAAGGCTAGGTGTGACTATGCTTTAATGTTGCTAACCAACACAAGGGGGCCATTTTGCCTCCTTCAAATGTAGGAAGGTCCCTGGCACCTGTCACTTATTGTAAACAAAAAGTTACTAATGAAGATAGTATAAGGTATTCCCATCAAGGAAGGCCTTGACCCAATGCTAAGGATAAGGACCATTAGGCTAGGGTTAGAGACTTCTTTGATGGGAATGCTTGAATGAAGCAGGCTTTAGCTTGTGTTAAGTGCATGACTTGTGCCTACCATGAGCCTTAGCTCACCAATTCAATGTAAAAATACCAATTACAAGTTGTAGTATACTATATGCAATACTCATTCTAAATCATAATTCATACTACATGAAGATGTATTGTCTATAGTGTAGAATATAATTTATATATTCTCTATAATTCAATAATTGAATCAATAACTTAATCAATAAAATTCAAAGTGCAATATTTTGAGTATGAAATCAATGATCAAAACTATAACCTTTGAATTGTCAAATGTTTACACATTTTATATATTCACCTAGTTCCCTTTTCATTCATTTTGGTCCACTTTTCAAAATAAGTAATAATACAAGCAAATTGTTTATTTCAGTGCACTTGCGAATATATATTACAACTTATAATTTCCTTGCACTCAGCTAATGTAAAACATTATTTTTTATTGCATAAAATCTACAAGTCCTAATAACTTAGAAATCCACAAAATGTAAAAAATATCGTACACTTCACCTGTCTAAGGCCAGGCTCCTTACGTCGAACGAATGAAGACATTCGTCACAGCCGTCCTTTGGATGAAGATATATATCTTCTTTCTCCAAACCTGTTTTCCCGGGCTGTGGCTGTGTGCCCTCTTGCGTCTCTGAATCAGGCCCTTCACCGCTTGCCTTCACTGGCTGATTGCATCACACCTCTTTACACATTTTCCATCTTCTTCAAATCATACTGATTTCTGTTTACTTCCAGTTTTCGAATTTCACGATTCGACGTTTTGATTTAGAGTGAACTGGAGCTCAATTGCGGAAGCTCTCGCCTATTCTCCAGCTATGGCGTGTGTGGGGCACCACGCAGTGCTCTCCCCTGCTTTGGTGCGCATCTTTCCCTTCTTTTCGAATTCTGGCTGTAGGTTCCAGTGCTTGAGATTGGTGTTAATATCTCCTTGTGTATCGTTGCAGAGAGATGGAAGCGCATTGGCCTCTGCTTCGGGATATCGTGTATCCGTCTTTGGTTCGCCTGAAATCTCACTCTGTGTGAACTGGCGAAAACCTCGTTCAATCTCAGTGAGGGCGCTTCGTCAATTGCCTGTGCGTTCTTCTTCTGATTCTGTAAGCGTCTCAATTTAATTTTTTTAATTTTTGAGGTATCGAGGAGTATTTCGGTTCGTGTATCCCTTCAACCCTTGCTAGGGTTTTGGTGAGATGTGTATGTATATGATTACAGTGCACAAAAGTGTAGATGCTTTTGAGAATGATTCTGGTGAATGCGGTACAGGATGATTTGTGAGTCGGGTTTATTATTATTTTACCTTCGAATTTGTAATTGACGCTTTTTTAGTAGTTGGAGTTCTGGAATGTTGCTATGCATTGTGGATATGATAACATTTTTGAGTAGCCCTGAACATCCTTGGCCTCAGCGAGCATTAAACCAAAAAATGAAATTCGGATTTGTTTTTTTGCGCAATCGTTAGCTTATGGTTTGTCTGCTAAGGCAGGTGTGGCTCCCATTAAAATGCTATATTTCCTTTCGCCCAGTCCTTAGTGGGCTCGTTTGCGTGTGGACTCACATGATAGTAATTGCATCCGTGACAATGGAAAAAACTGATGTACAAGTGATCCTGTTCTTTAATATTTTGTGCTCTATGATTTTTTGGTGCTGCAATGGAAAGGGCGCAAGCTGCATTCTACTTTAGAATTTTACGATCATAGGTTGCAGAAGTGGCAACGTATACTTGCGGACCTTGAATTTTGAAATTTGTGTGCCTGCTAAAGCATGACTACCCGACCTAAAAGTTTAGTGTTCTGTTTTGAATTTCAGTCGCTTTGGTTACAAGATTTTGGAGTTGACAGGAATTTGCACATCTTCGGATCTAATGAGGGTGTGGGTTTCATGCAGACACAATACTTAAACGTCAGTACGGGATCGATTCGGCAAATTAGGGCTCAGGCTGTAAGCGGAGACAATCAAGCCGTTGAAGGTGAAGAAGAGGAAGGCAAGCCAGCAAGTTCGAACGAGAATGCCGCTTCGTCAGGGACCTCAACCCCGTCTCCATTTGCCGCTGGAAAAATCTCTTCGAAGATTGCATCACAAACCTCCCAGAATGGGAAAACGAGCTCAGTCCCTTCAACAACTGAAGCACCTGCTGCCACGAAAACTGTATCTAAGGCCTCGATCTCAAAACCAGCTTCGGCTTCTTCAACACCATCGGTATTTCAGAAAGAACCGACCTCCAAACCATCAAATTCTGTGAAGCCCAAGTCTCTCATTGATGATGGATCCGCTGGCGCTTTCCCCACTGGAAAAGTGTCACCGTTTGCAGCGGATAGACTGAGGTCTCAAATGTCATCTCCTCCTAGCCAATATAATCGGACCAGTTCAGGGCGGACAATGATCAATTCCGGAAAGCAGGTACTAAATCTTGCTTTAGAGGGGGTTCGGTTAGGCGCGAAATTGTTATGCATAGACTTCTGATTCTAGTTCTCGAATGTATTAGGTTCTCTTTTATTTTTATTTTCAAGGAGTTTCCGGTTGAATAAGCGTGGGTAGTCTGATCTGTGCTGTTATTGTTGATATCTTGTACTCTGTTATTGGGAAGGTTCAGATGACTATTTTATTGGTTTTGTATTAACTCTTCATGGACTCTTGTACTTTTGAGATACTGCATATTTTCACTTTATTCACTATATTTGAATAAGAGAATAATTACTCACACACCTTAAGCTTGTACAAATATGATAATTTTTTTCCAAAGTTCAACTTGTTTTTTGATTTTGCGAAGAATCTCTTGTAGGTTTGGGTATAGATGAAGAATACAAACAAGTGCATATGCCCAAGAAAACTCTTTGGTCCTTAAGGGGTTAACATTTTCTATCTCAAACACATTGGTGATGTCTAGAATACCAGTTTGCAACGTATTTTGTGCTGCTGAGAAGCATGCTGTCGTGGCACGACTGGATACCCCTACCAGAAATTCTAAGAATATGCTGATTCTGATGAAATACTCTGTCGCTACAGTCGTTCCCGGTTGCGTCTGTTTGATGCAGAGAGGTTGGGAGTTCAAAGATTTTCTGCTTCTTTTTTGTTGCAAATGTCTCATTCTTAACCTGGAGTGTTTGACGTGCCTTGTCCATGCAGGTTCTTGACGCGTTTAAGCAGGGAGAGAAGGATGGGAAGACAACGAAATTTGGGCAACCCATTGTACCCAAGAACATTTTTGAAGATGTGAGGCAGACCCAGGAGGAGAAGGATGCTGATAAGTTTTCGTTTAATTTGAAACCAGGTGACATATTCTTAGTTTTTTCCTTTTTGCTAATTATAGGGATAATGTTAGGTACTGCGTTTATTGTATGGAAAGTGGGTGCTATCCACTACAATGAGTAGTTTTCTTTAATTTCATTTTGTCTTGGAAGGGAGAACGGTTGTAGAGACGGGGAGAAAAATATTAGCTGCGGAACTTTGATTATTTTTGACAGTAGGCATGAGTTGGGAATCCCTCATCATCTCTTTTGTCTTGATTTCTATTCCTCAATGAGAGGATTACTCGTCTCTGCATAGATACAACTCAATCTCTGCTGAGGCAATGGTACCAATTGTGACTTTGTGTAGTGCCCATGAAAATTAGCTATTCCGTTGGTCCAACTTCAACTTGAAATCATTACAGGGCTTAAATTCCAAGTTTTCTCTGCACATGTACACTGACGGTAATAAATTATAGAGCTTTGCCGCAAACTAGATGATAGTCTAAAGTTCATTTTGCAACCTTTTGCAGTGTCCCATAATACATCTTCTGTAATTCTTGAAAATTGTACAGATTCTGTTTCACTCTGTAATACGTCTCTGTTTCACTCTGTCCCCTGCAGTCTATGTGTTAGCTGAATCTCACATTCTGCTGATGCTGCATTTGAATGCATACGCTGGCAGATGAACAGTGTGCTTTGGGGTGATGTTTCGTCCAAACAAACTTTTTATCCAATATTACGCTTGGAACAGAGATATAATTTTTTTGGAAAAAATCAATTTAGGATTTTGCACATTACACGATTGGTCACACGATTGATCGACAGCTTCGTATGAAAATAACTTGACACCATTCTCCTTCGGGGTCGTTTGTTTTTGCATGTAGATGCGATTTTGACTTAAATTGGAAACACTTCCTGATGTTTGTGGACTGGGCACCGAATTGTCTTTAGAGGGAAGGATCAAAGGTCTTGTACATTAAGGGTTAGCTTGCAATTTTCCAGAGAAGATAAAGCTGAGGTCCACTCGCAAAATGCATTGCCATGTAAGCATGCATACCATTTCATTCACTGAAGATTCCTTCTCCCTGGTAGAGTGTAAAGTCCTCCGGGACAATTTATCAGCTTTTGACCACTCTTGTTGCTCAATTCCTTAGAATACGAGATAGTTGAATCCAGGTTGAAATATCTTCACCTAACGAATGACTCCGAAATCATCAATAACTTGGTTTAGATCTCCAAGCTTATTGTTTCTCTAGCAAAGTTTTGAGCAACTGTGCTGTGTAACATTTTTCATGTTTGAGCCCAGTCTTTGCTTTATTGAGAAGTTAACTTACAACAGGATCAATGTCACCCTTTCAAATGATTTTGAGCATGAACTGTTGAGAGCTCAGTTTTCTAACTCCGCTGAGTCTCATAGTCAATGATGTCAGGTGACAGTGGGTTCAGACCGGTATATATTTTGAAGTTGACTTGAAGCAATCATTCACATACATCTTATTCAGTGAACGTATTCAGAAAGTTTGAATTCCCGCGGAAGAAACCACTCCGCAAATAGAGCTTTTGCAGATAGATGTGTGAATGTGTAAATATCGTAAATGACTCCGAAAGAGAATGGAATACTCCTGCATCTTTTGAAGTTTTGCTCCATCAATGATCAGTCACTGGAATGCTTAAAATTAAGGTATGATTTCTGCAAATCCTTGCCCCACTGAACCACCTGCTCTAGAAAATAAGTGCTCACCAAACTGGAGTAGTCACTGATCCAGGACTACCCTGCTTAAAGGTCAGATTCGGCATAAGCTAAGTCACTTTTGTGTAAAAGAAAAGGTGGTCACATGTCCTCTTGTGAATGGTGTGAGGTGACCCTTGAGAATCTGACATGGAAATTCAATTTCAGCACCTAAGAGCCAAATCAGACCTTCATGTAGCCCTCAGTGAACTGTTTCAGAACCTAAAAACACTACCGGTAGTTTGCCACCTCCACAGTATTATAAATAGAGTTGCACACTACTCAAAATGGCCCCCAACTCCACCTTACACTTCTCCTTGTAATGTGCACCATTTTGGGTATCCTCCAATCCTCCCTATTCATTTTCCCTTCAAAAGGGGTCGATTTTGAGGAGTGGTCCATTTTAGGTGCAGTTACCTTGCTTCTAGTGATTCTTAGCCCTAACCCCTCCAGATGCCTCTCCATCAGTTCATAATCCGGTTACGAGGTGGGGTTGAGCTGAGGAATATTTGGATGGTACACACACACTCACACAGTATACGCAAAAGATGACTTAATCTGGTCTCTTATGCAGTTCCAGAAGCCTGCCAGCTATAAGTTTTCTCTAAGGAATGTTTGTTACTTTGACTTTGAAGCCTGAGACAACCATCATGAAGCCCAAATGGCCTTTCCGACAAGCAGGTACTATCAAGTAAAACAGGATCCTATGTTGTTCTCCGTACTGTACTGTACAGCTAATACCCAAAATAAAGAAAGTATACTTATTTTCTGATTTTTCACCCATGTGGACCTCACAAAAAAACACCACGAGACTGCCATTTCCTCTGCGCCCACAGTGGTCATGTCACGTCTTTTCATAATTTCTGATGGAGTGTTGACTACGATCGATCAGGAGCTTGATCAGAAGTTTTTTTTTGTCTGCGGCTGTGTTGAGAGTTTTGGATAACCATGAAGAAATTACACATACTTTCTTTCAGGTACTGTACTGCAAATCCAAGAGTCTCCAACACTCAGTAGTGCATACGTACAGTACGTACGTAGAGGCATTTGAACTTAATTACATACAAGTCAGGAAGTAACGGGGGAAGTAAAGCCCGAAGTAAAGCTTACATATGCGTACTGACATGCATGCTGAGAAGTTGGATGTAAGTTAAGTCACAATCCTTTGGGTGAATTGCACTACAAGTTGGGAATCAACAACGTACCACACACATGTTATGAAGGCAGACTAGCTTGCGTAGAGAAATCGATCAAGCTTTCAGCGTATATTCGAACACTAAGCTACAGACCTTTCGAACAGTTCGATCAGAATTGAAATAGCCAGTTTACTTGCAGCGTAAGTTACATTCAAACACAAGCTGCAGACCTATTGAACAGTTCGATTACTTCGATCAGAAGTAGCCAGTTGGTGTGATGCGGACTTCCCAAACATGTACGTACTGTTAGACTGCCTTCTGGTCGAAGTTAACTTACTCTCTTTAGTCCCGTTCTTCCAACCTGCAAAGAAGCATCTGAACCCCGAAAGGACGCAGAGGTCGTCAATGAATGACAGAGAAGGATTCTGTGTCAAAAGGGGAGGTCAGGTCTTGTACAGTAGTTTGATTTCCAACTGAGTGAGTGCTTTTGAATTATTATTTTTAACCAATTATTCACTCGGAAACAATAATTCACTTGGTACTAAAATGGATGATTTCTACAATCACCACCCTGTCCTTTAAGGATTAACCCTAAAAGGATGGGTCGGAAAGTCGGATGGGCCGATGACCATGTTTTCAAACTTGAAAGTCCTTATCTTTGTAAGCTCCCAATTTGCAACTATATATTAATGAAATTTTTTATGTTTATTTTTCATGTAGGCAATCACATATCTTCTACAAGTTATAAAAATTTCAAAAAAATTGGTGAAAATTTGAAATTAATGTGGTGAATTTTTGAATAAATAGTTTTAAAAATTCATATCAAATACAAAATTATGCTTTAAGAAAACTAAATTTGTCTCTGTAGGTGTATATTATTGTGTAGAAGTGTAGAACGTCATGGCAAAAATTGATATACCATTTATCTGAAATTAGAAAATCAATACATCATGGTTGTAAGCCTAAAGTTCAAATTCCAATGAAATATTGATTTTTTGGTAATTTTCAAATTTTCAAAAAGAAATAACAATCAAACTTAATAATCTTCATTTCACTAGTTGGAATCAAATTCAAAATATATCATTTTTATGATCGAAATTCATTTGAGAGAAAAGAATAGAAGTTGCCAATTTTTCTAGCTACAATTTGACATTTTTTTATAATGGAAAGAAAAAAATTATCACAAAGAAATTTAAATCACACCCTTGTAAATGCTTCTCATAGAAAATAAAAAGAACAAGGTAAATTATTATAGGGATCTTGAATCCTTCAATGTTGCATTTCTGCACCAAGTTGTGATTTAGATTATTATAAAAGTCTTATTACAAAAGTTAGTTCAATTAGGGCGAGACCCCATTACACTAATTTCAGGATTAATTTGGATTAATTTGGATAAATTTAAACTAATTATTGTAAACCTTTGGATGAAATTTAGAAGAAAATTGGATAAAATTAATTAAAATGGATGAATATTACGTTAACTGAAATAATGTAAAAATATTGTGGACTACACTATATTGAATTATCTAAAGTATTTTGAACTACCATATTAGTGCAATTTACAAACTTGCTTAATTTCAAAATTAGTACTAGTTAGTGCTATTAGTACAAGGCAAAACAATTGAGTTAAATTTGTTTAACAACAAATCTTCCAAAATTACTAATACATTCAACATTTTATCATCTACGCAATTAACGATTATACAATAACTGTAATTACATAGAGAATAATGTGTAGAGTATCGACTAGGATAATAGTATAAAAGCTAGGAGATTTGTCCTTGCAAACTATAAAAATACGTAATTAAAAATAATGGTATCAAAAATCTTTGAAATAGAATTTTTTAACCATTAGTAATATGTAGGATTTAAAATCTAAATTTATTTTGAAAATATTATTAGAATATTTGTAGGACTATCTTCAAATTCAAAGAATAACTAATTGCCTTAAATCATTGCAACAATGCTATTATATGCTTAATCTATTCTTAATACTTTTGTTCTTGCATGTATGACTTTTTTAATAGTCTAGGCAAAATCTCCTTTGTATTAAACTATGCCAAATCTCTACAAAATATCTTGTGGCTCATTATGGATTGATGCCATATGCCAATATTTCATTGATTTCATATACAAATATTTTATGTTTTTAAAGCAAAAAAATATATAGGGCTAAAAAGTTTTAAAGGAACCTTTTTCTTTTCTTTTTTTCAATTAATTTGTTGTGCATCATTGCAAGAAAGACCTGTACTGAAACATTGTCACAAAATGATTGGCGAAGCTTTCTTCTGCAATAACTTTTGAAGCTTGACTCGCATGAAGTTGAAATTTTTATTGAAGATATTTGTCATGAGTGTAACCATATCTCATATTTTTCAAAAAAAATTAAAAATCATTTTATATTTAAAAAACAATTAAAATAATATGTCACGTTCTGAGTTTTAGGGGTTTTGAGTACTACATGGAGTCCCCAAATTTAATGATCTACGGCTGAAATTTCTATAGTGTATTCTCATAGTAGGGAGTCATATTTCTACCAAGGAAAATTTACAAAATATTTATTTTATGTCCTCTACGTTCTTGCAAATAGGGCTCCCTTGCACGTTCAATTTTGAACATTAAAAATGATTTCAAGACCATTCTTTTGGTGAAATCTCTTCATCATAAAATCTTTCCAAATGTCCAATTTTTAGTTTCTTTAAAAATTGTTTTTTTCTATTTTTTACAAATTAAAACATCCAAGTATCTATTATCTGGTGATTTTGCATTTTTCTAGTTCTCCTACTTAATGAATTTTTTGGGGCTTTTCCTTCATGGGGTACATTCTTCTTACAAGTCTATGCATTGGTCTTATTTTTCATATTTTTTTTTTTTATGTTTTTTTAATTTTAAAGTACTCCCGAAAAAAACACCCAATACTGCCAAAGTGGAACAAAAACAGGAGGTCATTCTTGCAACGACCCTTGTATGCATATATATTATGTGCAAACCACATCATGCGGTCAGTAATTAGTCTCAATGATGGCTAGCTAATGATACAATGGTTGGATGGTCCATGTGCCTTTGAAAAGGCAACATGGCCAAAGTCATACTTGTCACAATGCTTGTAAGGGACCTCTCTTTGTGCCAACGTATGACACAAAACATACAAATTGAATAATGTTTTAACTTGAGTTTTACATCAAGCCACGAACTGCACTAGAAAATAGAGCATGTACGCACATATATACATCTACCACAATGAAAACAATAGATTTTTTTCAGGCCTTGGGAAGACTGTTTTAGTGTTGTGAACTATTGCACTGCTGTCAGAACATTAAATAATTAAATATATATATATATATAACAAAAAATAATTAAAATTTTAATAAAATAGTATTATTTGACGTGGTAGTCTCCTGACCACCTCAAATTATTGATGTGGCAAAGTTTCCATATTCCCTATAGCTTGGAAACTCGTAGTCTTGTTGAGGCCTCAAAAAATATCTAATGACATGAGTAACTTCAAGCTAACAAAGATATCCATATAAAGTGAGGATCATATTGGCCTCTTTGATTTACCCTTTGCTCCACCAATGAAGCCCCCTCTCATGATGGTGCACACCAATAATTGTTGCTTGAACTCTAAGCCCTCTAATAACACCGAAGTAGCTCCTATCATCCATTAACTGCATGCCTCCTGATCTCACCTATACTATGGACAAAACCACTTACCGATCAAAATTTAATCCAATGGTGGCACCAATTGCTGCATGGGCCAACCCATCAAACATAAATCACACAAAATCATAGCGGTGTCTCCCTAAGCTCTACCCCATACTATGCACTTCAAGCCAACTTTAACCAAAATAGAGCTCAATTTTGGATCCACTGTAACATCAATGTTGTGTGTGGTCCTTCCAAATGCTTCAATTACTACCTTCCAACTCTAGTACATCCACTGAAAGCATTTTTTTTACTCTAAATATAATTCTACCTATGGTGGTGACATCCAATGTAATTGGCATAGTCTATTGTAGATAAATAAAGTCGTGTACAATGGGGTCCCAATCAAAATGGCGTTTTCGAAATTGTAGTAAAGGAAATTTCAGTGCTTGCCAACTTTGATAGCCTCTTGAGTGCTCAGAAATTGATCTTTGACTATGAAATTTTTAGCATAGCATCATCTTTAAGTAAATTATATGTGTACCAAATTTCAAGGCCAAATGATTTACACAAAAAAAGATATTCGAAATCTCCCAACATGTGTAGCTGTGAAATTTTTTTCACTACTGCCAACTTTGACACCCTCCCAAGGACTGAAATTTTTTTCTTTTTCTATGAAATGATTGGCATAGGACCATCTATATGTTGATTATACGTGTAAAAAATTTCAAGTCCAAAAACTCCCCACAAAAAGAGATATTCAAAATCTCCCAACATGTGTAGTTGTGAGAAACATTTCACTACTACCAATTTTGACACTATCCCAAGGGTTGAAAAATTGTTTATTTACCATGAAATTTTTATGATGAAATAATCTATATATTAATAATATGTGTGCCAAATTTTAAATTCAAAAGAATCACTCAAAAAAATATATGCTAGTTCTACCAACATGTATAATTGTGAGAACGATTTTTTCAACCCTTGCGATAGTGTCATTTTTTGGGTAAAATTTCACATGGACGTAGATGAAGTCATTCTCACAACTACACATGTTGGTAGAATTAGAATATCTTTTTTTTTGTAAATCTTTTGACCTTGAAATTTGGCATAAATTTTATCAATATAGAGATGATCTCATGCCAAAAATTTCATGGTAAAATAATTTTTTTTAGCCCTTGGGATAGTGTCAAAGTTGGTAGTAGTGAAATTTTTCTCATAGCTATACACATTGGTAGAACTAGCATATATTTTTTTGAGTGATTCTTTTGAATTTAAAATTTGGCACACATGTTATTAATATATAGGTTATTTCATCATAAAAATTTCATGGTAAATAAACAATTTTTCAACCCTTGGGATAGTGTCAAAATTGGTAGTAGTGAAATGTTTCTCACAACTACACATGTTGGGAGATTTTGAATATCTCTTTTTGTGGGGAGTTTTTGGACTTGAAATTTTTTACACGTATAATCAACATATAGATGGTCCTATGCCAATCATTTCATAGAAAAAGAAAAAAATTTCAGTCCTTGGGAGGGTGTCAAAGTTGGCAGTAGTGAAAAAAATTTCACAGCTACACATGTTGGGAGATTTCGAATATCTTTTTTTGTGTAAATCATTTGGCCTTGAAATTTGGTACACATATAATTTACTTAAAGATGATGCTATGCTAAAAATTTCATAGTCAAAGATCAATTTCTGAGCACTCAAGAGGCTATCAAAGTTGGCAAGCACTGAAATTTCCTTCACTACGATTTCGAAAACGCCATTTTGATTGGGACCCCACTGTATAGTAGAAAAAATCTCTTCATTTGTAGTTGGTAGCCTCTTCTCCAAATGGTGGCATATCTCAAAGTATCTTGGTGTTGTGCAATAGTAAAATTTCCAAGGCTGTAGACATTACTCTTTGAAACAATTCCGCACGAGTCTTGCATGCTTCAACCAATAAATTGAAATCATCTATTTTAACGATTATCAACAAGTCCTTTTTACAATACAAGTTCTTGGCCATACAACAAAAAATAAGGAGATAAATTGGCTAATGATGTATGCTTGCTAAAACGATAACCCATAGCTATCCAGGGCAATTGCAAGACCCTAAACTCTATTATATCCTTATTGTAGACCATATTTCTAAAGACCCCTTTTAACCACTTACACCATGTATTCATGCAAGCCGTTTGTTTCAAGATGATCCCGAGATGTAGTCTCGTGATCAAATATGTATACTTGAAACTCACCCAAAAATTCTTTGCCTTGATTGGTCAACATCTCTATTGGTAACCAAATCTACTCAAGACTCGATCTTGTATAATGCATAAGTACCTCCTTCAATGAACTTGTCAAGAAATGCCACAAGCTCAAACCACTTGGGTCGTTGCAAGAAACACTTGTCCCTTTTCTGTCCCCTTAGCCTTGGACAGATAGTTTTTTGCTCATAACTTTTGCATCGTATGTCTATTTTCTATGAAATTTGAAATTAAGGTAGATGCAGTAGTTTCAAACATTGAGTAATTTTTTCCAGTTTCTTCCAATTAGTTTACTATTTTTAAATTGTCCTCAATTGGATGTCTATCTTGGGCATTTTGGAGGGTGTTGGTATTGTTTCTGATCCAAAAATGCAAATCTGAAGGTGAAAATTGGATACAAGGAATTCTATTATAGCTACACAAGCCCATAAGAGATTTAAAAATAATAATAAAGTGTCCACCTTCCACATGTGTTCAAAGTGCTCTACTGTTGCGCACGTGTAGAAAATACATTTTTTTCCTCCAAAGATGCAAATGGTTGAAAAGAAGCATCTTTAACCCTTAAATTTTTTGTCCATTTTGAAGGTGTTTTGAATCTGGATTTTGTAAGTTACAAAGGGTTGAAGCTCAAAGTATGATGAATCATTTTTGGGCAAAATTAACTGTAGGATCTTGTAGAAAGCCAAGTCCTTATCATCTTTACAAAGTTTGGTTTCAATCAAAATCATAGATTGGAAGATTATAACGTAAAGGTGAAGGCTATTACAAAGAAATCAATATTTGGAGTAGTTGAAGTTGTACTTTGACTGACTTTTTTAGACACATAACATTTTAAAAAGTTGGCATCTTATGCTCATTCTCAAGGTAACCAAGTTCGACATGCATGGAAACAAGTCTTGTATTTTTAGGACCAAAAATGAGTGAGAAAATGGTCTTGCAATCATTAAAGAGATTTGGGGCCCCTAGAGGACTACTCCACAGCCCTTTGAGGACCCTGAAGTTTAATTTTTTTTGGCTAAGGGATTTATTTTTTTCCCTACACCCATTCAGCTTCCGTCGGGATGTTGGGTGACTATCAAGGGCTCCAAAACCGAGTTAAAGTGTTCAATATTTAGGGCTAAGGTACTTTAATGCATCTTAACCTTAATTATTGAATATCTTGCATTAGAGAAAATCTGGGGCCTCCGGAGGGTTGCTCCACAACCCTCCGAGGTACCCTGAAATTTATTTATTTTTTGTAAAAAAAATCGATTTTCTCCTATTTCCGCGCAACAAAAACTGCAGCAACAGTGGCACAGGAACCGAAATTTACGAGTAAATTTTTTTTTTATAATAATAAATTTAAATCTTAAAAAAAAAATTAAAAAAATTAAAAAATTAAAAAAATTCGCAATTTCTTACCGTTTCGGCGGGATAGTTAATTTAGTTTAAATTTTGGCTGACTGCTTACTGCAGGATAGTTCTGGAGTGACAGGCTAAGCATTTTAATAGCTCGGCTTGTCATTCCGGAGCAACCCTCCAATGGGCTGATTTTTTTTCTAATGTGAGGTATTAGGAGCCACTAAGGACATGGAAAAGGTTCCTTTTGGAGTTCCTTTTGAAATCTTCTATTCAAAAACTTTATCAATTTCATCAAAATTAGTTTTAAAAATTATTCAAAGTTGTCAACAATGACAACTTCTATTCAAAATATCATCACTTTTAATGGAAAAGTTTCTAAATCATCTAATTTAAAATTCAACAAAGGAATAAAAAGCACTAGTTACATGAGGTTTTTTGTACTTAATTAAGATGAAATGATGACATCATAGACTACATAATAGTGTAACATGACACTATGACATTTATGAAATATGAAGCATATTTATTTTGGAGAGATTTAAAAAATTTGAGCTATACAATCAATAATGGTCCCAACAAAGCAATGGTTATGGTCCAAGTTGGCTCCTAATACCTCATTTTGACGCATTTTAACTAAGTTTTGGGGGGAAAAATGCAAATCCAAAATAGTCCAATGAGCATATACCACCAAAATTTTATTTTAATGGAAATGTAATGAACTTATTTCATTAATATTTCATGAATTCAAAAGTGAGAAGAGAAGTTTTTTATAGAAGTTGGATAGTAGTAGTGAACACAATACATGTGGAATATGTAAATTGTTATTAGGAGCTCAACTGCTCATAGTTAAGTTAAAACATAAGAATTGTGTTAAAAGTAGAATTTCAGACCACATTTAAGCATAGTATAATATCTTTTTTCAAAAAACTTTGAACTATAAAAAATTGGAGAATCAAGCTAAAGTTTACCTCCAAAAATCCGTTTGAGGTTTTGAATCTCCAATTAAAAGTTATGGACAAATTTCAAAGAGGGTTTTCAGTCTCCAACTAAAAATTATGGACAATTCTCATTAGAGAAAATTTCAAGCTTCCGGAGAGTTGCTCCATAGCCCTCCAAGGTACTTTGAAATTTGTTTTTTTGGGCTAAAAAAATCATTTTTTTCCTATTCCCACTTACCTCAAATTACAGTGGCAGTGGCACAGGAACCGAGTTTTAAGAGTTTAAAATTTATTTAAAAAAAAGCTTCGTCTGGAACATCTCTTATCAAGAGCACTAATCCAAGCTTGTCTAAGCTTTTACATTATCAGTTCTTAGACATGTGTTGTCTTATCTAAGGTCAAATCATAGTATTATCAGCTCATCCCAATGATGTAAAAGATATTGATTTCTTACACTATTATATTATGGTGCGCACAATATATATCAAAGACAAACATATAGATACATAATAAGGTAGAATTCTATCATCTATATATGCAGATAATAACGTAAGTAAGTAATTCATCACTTATGTATAAAAAAATATATAAAGAAATATTCCGTCATCTATGTATGGAAAAGATAGGAAGTAGAATAAATAGATATGTTCTCAAGGAGAAACAAAAGTAAGTGATAGAGCACTAATCTTTGTTTCATAAAGTAGAAATGACTCCAAGTAGTCCTTATCAAAGTCTAAGGCAAAAAAAAGCCAAAACACTATACATATTCTTTTTTTCTTTTTGGTATACAAGTAGGAGTAAGGTGTAGAATTCTCATACAAACTTTCTGCAAATCTTCAAGAGGAATTGGACTTCACTTGTGCCCGTCCCAAAAACACACCACAAAAGTGAGTTAGTGAGGTTGCACGAGATGTCTTCAGCCCAAAATCACATGCTATAGTTGTCACAAGAACATTACAAAGAGATCCATAGAGAATTTCAAACAACTCATAAATATTACAAGTAATAGAAACACACTCCAACAATCAAGAAACTTGATTGCTTGATGATGCTTGTGTAAAAGTCATTTTTGAAAAACTTCTCTTCCCAATGCAGACTTGAGGTCACAGTAGAGTAAACTCCCTCTCAGTAAAAAACTAGAGACAGATATTCAAACTGAGAAACGAGGTCACAATGGAATAAACTCACTCTCAGTAAAAAACTAGAGACAAGTATTCAAGCTGAGAAATGAAACTAGTAGCAGAGAGTTTGAGTAAAAATTTTGCACAACTGATGTGAGGCCACAACAACCGCTAAAAGATGTATAAGAACAGAATCAGTTTGAGAGAGGCCTTGGCAAGCAGAAGAAACCAATCCCTACAGGTGGTTGTACATCAAGCTCACAAGGTAGTTGGTTGATGTAATAATAAAGCTTAATTACACCTGACACAAGGCGGTTTTGATTAAGTGGCCTCCAAACCTTCTAATTAAATCTGAGTTTGTCTAAATCAGGCCATATTTGATATGGTTGATGTATGATGGTTTCATTTGTACAAGCTTTCTGGTGGCTAAATAACTAACCATTAACCTTATAGGTAGTTAAACAACCATTAGACAGTTAGAGTCTAATTGTCATAGTTTGTAATTTTATTGGGAAAATGGATGATTATTGGCTAATTAGATACTATAAGAGGTCCTATAGTCATAATAAATCCATAAATCTATCATCCTTATACTAAAATAGATAGCTCTCATAGTAAACTAATTTGTTTTATATGGCTAAAAAGAGATTAGTCAAAAAACCAAAGTATCTGCAATATCTTATGGGAAGGTTGAGACTATGTAAAACTACTAATAGGTTTTACAATACATCATCAAAGCCAAATTAAAAGTCAACACATAATCAAGGTCATGTGTACTTGTATTGAATTATATATCAAGCTACAATCTTAAAAATAGGCTTGAATAGTGAATCTTGAAAGAAAAAAAATTGTGAAATCTGACTGTTTCGGTGAGCAGTCAACTTGGCTGACTGCTTACTACGGCACTTTTCTAGAGTGACAAACCAAGTTTTGAAATAGCTTGGTTTGTCACTCTGGAACAGCCCTCCGGAAGGCTGAAATTTTCTCTAACGTATGTTTTAACATAACTATGAACGGTTGAGCTCCTATTAAGCCCAATTTATATATCTCACATGGATTGTGTTCACTATTACTACCCAACTTTTATAAAGAGCTTCTCTTCTCACCATCAAACACACCAAAATAATTTTGTGGCTTTTGAAGCTTGTTGCCTTTAGAAGCCACAAAATTATATTTGATTTGACTTAATTTGTTTAATTTTTCAATTAAACAAATTAAGTCAAATTAATCAAAATTAAGTATCCATTTAATTTGTTTAATATGTCAATTAAGCAAATTAAGGGATTGATTAATTTGATTAATTTGTCCATCTAACCCTGTGTATTCTACTCGCTGTACTCTGCTGCTTTAACATATTTTTAAAATCATCACATAACAGCCTTCACAAAAGTCAGATTGTATAAATTTTAAATTCACAAAAATTTGTAGGATTGACAATGACGTGGAAATAGCTTGGTTTGTCACTAGCAAGTGACCTTGTGGAGGCCTCTTTTTTTTTGTAATGAGTGACCACTTCATTGTTAAATTTCAAAAATTATGAGAGAAATAGAAGATTTGTCACAAATTTGAAGCCAAAATTCAAGAATGAACATGGTAGAGTGAAGGAACACAAAAAAGACACACAATAGGATTTTTTTTTGAACAACAGCTCAAATCCAAGTGCAAAATGTGTATTCCAATGGCTGATTGAACCCATAGATAGGATAAAGTTAAAAAAAAGGAGAAGTCAGTGCCGCTCTAGGTCTAATCTATTATTGGGCAATTCATCGAAAAGGGTCATAAACGGTCGACGCTGGGAACCCATTAGAATTCCTAGTGTCATCATTGTCCAAACACCTCTTTCCCATCCCAAAGGTTGGGCCCGGCCTTGTTAATACCAGACAATTCAATTTTGACCCTGCCCGCCCATGAACACATGCCTCCACCTCATTGGCTAGAGCTTCCTAAAGCGGTGACTTTTTGCTACAACCCCTAAAACATCCATACTTTGGATATTTTTGAAAATTCAATGGTGACTCTTCTTCTAAATCTAAAAACACCACTAGATAGCTAATTGATTTTCTTGAGAATGAGCCCAAGTTCAAGTGACTTCTTACATTTCTAAATTCAGAAATGGCCATTTTAAAATGAAACAATTCATTTTGGATGGTTAAAAAAATTGAGGATTAAGTTAAAAAAATTGGAGATTAAGTTAAAAAAAAAAATTTGAGTTTTTTTTTCAATTGCAAAAAATGAAAAGGTCCACAGACCCCTTTTTTGCTATTTTCTGCTATTTTCTGCTCTCAGTGACTTTTGTAGTACTTTGTAACAATTTATAACATTGCATAGTATTGCATAATGCCATAATATAGAATTGATGGTTGGGATCTATATGGGTGTTGTTGACATATAGTGTATAGTACTACCAATCCTATAGCCAAAAATTGCATTTTTGAGTCAAAAATGTGAAGTGTTTCTTGCAATCACCCACTTAAAAAAGTGTTCAATCATCACAAGACCATACTTACATTAGAAGAAATCTGAGCCTCTGGAAGACCGTTTCAGGGCTGTTCCCAATGTTGGGACCAGCCCCTACTGTCAGAAAAAAAAAATTATTTAAAAAAATAAAAATCATTAAAATGTTAAAAGAATATTAAATTTTCTTTTTAAAAATCTGACGTGGCAGTCGCTTGGCCACGTCAGACTGGCCATTTGGCAGCGTCCCAACATTCCTGCAAAGTTCCCACACTCTGGGAACTTGCAGTCTCTTAGAAGCCCGAATCTCCTCTAATGTTGTGTTGCTTTGTAATTGACAGTGACCGTACAAAGTCCAAACTCCATCGATGTTCCAAATTTATAATTGGCAATAGATGCAATTGTGGTGTAGGTGCATTAAAAGAGGCGCAAACTCGGTTACAAACTTTGCGCCATGATATCACATGTTGTATTTCCATTTGCACATGCTTCAATTCCACCAATATCGGTTTTATAAGAATTTGTGAGTCCTCCGAATTTCAAAATATTCAAACTTTAAAATATCCCAACTCCTTGTGTACATGTTTAATAATCTTCTTCCAATCTTGTGGCAATAGAACCGTGACTTTGCTTCACAAGTTCAATTTACAATTTTTCTGGATAGTATTGTTACAAATTTTGATACAAGAACAAGATTGTTGTATAGTTAGGTACTCAGGTCCAATTCAATTATAAAATTTGGATCTCTGCCTTGTCTGAGGCTATGCAAATTTTGATCATTCCTACATATACACTACAAACATAGTCACATTAGGTCTTTAGCCACCTACCTGCATAGCCATACCACACAGCTAGTCCTACGTCTAACACACTTTTTCTTGCTGCAATCTGCAACCACATTGCAAATTTATGAATTTACATTTCATAATTGCTTGAAGTGATGCTGACATTGGCGTTAGCACTTATTCTTGTACTATCCTACATCTTTGTAGCCTCCACTCTGCCATAAACCATTTGCAATCAAAAATTGCCCTTGCAATACTCTCCCAACTCCAAATCCACACTCAAATTCCAAAGCCACCATTACATTGCATTTGCGCTTGCTTTCGTACGCTTTGATTCTCGCATGTCGCTTTTTGATTGTGCTCCATTTGGGGGGGGGGGGGGCTTATACTTGGCCCAATCAAGCCTAGCCTAGGGAGGAGGTACAATGTTTATGGTTTAATTCCCATCAAAAAAATTTGCCATCTATTCCCAACAATGAAATGCTCGCCAATCATTAGGCTACATTTGTTGGCTGTTCTTTCTTGTTTCCATTCCATTTTCATCTACATCTTGTTTTTTCTTATTTATGCTTAGATCAATATCTCATTTCCACATTTTATTTCCGTCTCCATCGACATTCATTAACCCAGTGTTGACTTGCACAATGATATGATATTTTCACATTCTTTTGCCTACTGAATTTGTTTGTTTGTTTTTTTCCTTGCAAAAAAATTTGTCTATTCAATTTTGATGAGCTCTTTCACTCCACAAATTATGATGTCCATCCCAAACGTTAAGTGATCATGAGAGGGCTTAAATTGTAGGAATGCAAAAGGGTGGAATCAAATCTGAACGCATTGCCAAATTAATGAAAATATCCTATTCTATTGTATCTACAGTCTTGACAAAATGGAAGAAATTTGGGTGCTTTACTATTAAAAAAACAAAACCTTGCTCAATAAAGCTCTCTAATTGTTCACTTAGAGACCTAGGTCGGCTCATCAATCAGGATCACTGGCTCACTTTAGCAACACTTACACAAACATTTGACATTCATCAGAATACCATCTACAAGCATATCCATTGCCTTGGATTTGGGAACCGTAGAGCTTTAAAAAAATCCTATCCCAGTGTAGCTCATAGAAATCAAAGATTGACTTTTGCTCACAAATATAGGCATTAGACAGTTGAAAACATGAAAAATGTAATTTGGGCAGATGAGTCTTTGTTTGAACTCGGCAAAGACTACCAATGAATTTGAATTTGTAAAAAAGTCCATGAAAAATATGCAGACCATTGTCTTGCGCCTATTTTCAAATCTGGGAGAACATTTGTAATGGTAAAGGAAACATTTAGTGGATTTGATAGAGGTTCCTCTAGTTTTTATAACACAAGGGTAGCGAAAACAACAAATTTTGCCAAGCGTGTTTACAAAAGTACTCTTTGTGGATTCTTCTTCATGCATGATGCATCGCAAGAACTTATACTTGTGAAAGACTGCACTCTTGTGCATCGCAACAAACTTCTTGAACTGTGGAGACAAGCTCACAAGATGGAAAAATTACATAACCATTCCTTTGGAGGGATCATTAGTGATTGTGTAGCTCAAAGTTTATTAGATTTCTTCAAAATAAAGATGCTTCGTATTTCATAATTGTTATAGTGACATGTTTGACTATTACATAGTCTATGATGTCATCATTTCATCTTAATTAAGTACAAAATTAGGTTTGTAATTAGTGCTTTTTACTCCTTTGTTGAATTTGAAATTAGACTATTAAAATATTTTTATTGAAAGGAATGATATTTTGAATAGAATATGTCATTGCTGACAACTTTGAATAATTTTTAGAACTAATTTTGATGAAATTGATGAAGTTTTTGAGTAGAACATTCCATTGAAATTTCAAAAGGACCTCCAAAAGGACCCTTTACATTTTCACAATGGCTCCTAATACCTCACTTTGACCCAAATGTTGTATGATTTGAAGTTTACATGTAAATATTTCTTATGATGATAAACTACTCTTCACTACAATTCCAACACAACTTGCGGTTTGGAAATCAATTCATTTTTGAACATGATATAACTTCTTCAAATTTAGAAACTTTTTAGTGAAGACTGCTAGTGTCAAAAATTTGTAATTGAACTAGACTTGACTGGTCAATGTATAACCATACTTGTCCATGCATTTGTCAAACATAAGGTGATTTTGTCATATTAAATTTCACAAACATGTATTGAATCATGTATTGAATTACCTCGGACAATGAAATTTTTTTGGTCTAGTGATTAAAGGAATGATGTAGAAATCAATCTTCCATGATCCAGCTTTAAAATTCAATTCTTTATTTCTTGTTCTTAAAATCTTCCATTTTCTCAAACCATTGGTCATGCTTGATTTGAAATTCTTCATTATATGTAGTTTGTATGTATGACTTACATTAGAGGAATTTTTTGGCCCATAAACAAGGCCGCAACTTACTATTCCAAAAATTTATAAAATAATAAATATTAAAAAATCATATAAATTATTTAAAATAAAATAATACAAAATTTGACATGGAGCTAATGTGGCTATCTCTAGGCCACCTCAGATTGGATATTAATTTTTAATCAAATTTTTAATTAAAATTTTACAAAAAAATTTAATTTTTAGATTTTCAGAAGAGAGCAGGGCTTTTTTTTGGGACCCGTGTCCCTCCCTCTGGCTTCATTGCACAGGCCAGTTTTGGGAGGGACAGAGCCGTAGTGGTCAGTTTTGGCAGAATCTAGCGAAATTTCGCCAGAAAAAAAAGCCCTGGAAGAGAATTGAGGGCAAGAGAGGGCAGCGAGGTATCTTGAGTTTTCGGACTGTAGGAACTTGCCACATCAACAATTTGCCACGTGGTCGAGAAAGTACCATGTCAAATTTTTTGAAAAAAAAATTCACTTCTTAATTTTATATATATATATTTATGTGTGTATGTGTATATATATTTATTTTTTTGAATTTATTTTTTATGATAAGGTTATTGCTGGTTCAAAACAAGGGAACATACCTGAAATGGCCCTCCCTTGCCCTCAAATCTCCCCTAATGATTTTTTTATTATCTTTTTTTTAAAATTATTATTTAAATAATTTAAGTGTATTTTTGGTATTTTTATTAGAAATATTATAATTTGGTACAGAGACTGAAACTACCTTCTAAAGACTTCAAATTAACCCCTAAAGGATTGTCATTGCTTCGGGGGCAAATGTGTTTTTGGGCAAGTACCTACGGGCTGAAATTTTTTCGGGATTTAAAAAATAATAATTTAAAATAGAAAAACTGATAAGCTTTGTGGGAATATAATTTTTTTCACAATCGGTGCCCAGGAATAATAGTTGTGATCAAATAAGCTCGAAATAGGGGACGGGGGCAGCCCGGGCAACAAAAAAGATTTGCAAAAGTTTGAATTTTTTTTTCTTAAATTTTTTTTTCTCATAGATTATATTTTTGTCTATCTGGAAAGTTTTGATTCATTTCATTTGGATTTGTTATGAGAAAATTATGGACATTCTTGTTTATTGGACAGTTAGAGCATCTTCTTGAAAAAAATAACTTGTAGGATTCATTTCTGAATGGAATTTTTCAAATTTTTCAAAATTTTTTTTTGCATGGTTTAGTTTACTTCCTAGAACAATCTCACCATTGGGATTAGTGCTTTTTAATTCCATTTAAAATATATGAATATTTTAGATTTTCCTTCTATCTTTTACCTACTTCTACTTATCAATTTTTTTAAGAATGATAATTAATTTTTTTTGAATTTTTTTTCCTAGACTCTCAACTCAATTCTCCACTATAAATATTTAAAGCTCAAAACTATATAGTGCAAAAATTTTAAGTTAAAAATGTTCAAAGTCAAAAAATCTAATCCCGCAATGTGCTGAAATACTTGTTTTATTCACTTTAAACGCAAATATCTTGCAATCTGAGCGGTCAAAAATTCTGAAATTTTTTCCACACATTCTCATACTAGTTAGATATAAGATCCTATGGTTAGATGTGCAGAAAAAAATATTTTTCAAATTTTTTTACTCCTTGCTATAGAAATGGTAATTTTGAGTGTTTTTTGGCAAAAAAAAGGCCTTGGTTCTTTAGGAGTTAATGATTCTCTTATCTTGCAATTGCTTGTCTAAACCATCTCTGAAGAATGTTTGCTCCAACTGTCTGAAAGCACAACCTTTGGGGTGGACGACAAGCATTGGATGGGGGATTGTAGACAATGTATGCTAGATAGCCATTTACCGTAGTATAAAATCACAAATGGGAAGTCACCTAGCATTCAAGGGGGCTTAACCACATTCATTCTCTTTCCATCTTTTCTTTGTCCATCATCTACACGTCCTAAAATTACCACCAATAATAGAGATTTAATATAAAGTAAAATAATTCTTAGATTTCATATAAAACAAAACTTTAGTTTATTTTTGCATCATGCATTTCTCTCATAGTAGAAACTTATGTATATTCTATATTTATTGATTTTATTGATTTATATTTATATTTCTAGTATCAATTGAAAGTTCACAATAATATAAAAGGTCATTGAAAATTGTCTACTGATAAAAAGAGAGGCTATTGAAGCTCTTTAACTCCCAAAGTCCCAAGGCCTTTTTTTCATCAAAAAACATTCTAACTTGTCATTTCTATTGCAAAAGAGCAAAAAAATTTACGCATTGCTCTTTTTGCATATTCAATTATGAGATCTTGTACTATACTAGTATAAAAATATGTGGAAGAGATTTCAAAAACTTTCATCAAATAGATTGTAAGATAATTGCCCTTCAAGTGAAAAAAACAAATTATTGAGTATGTTCCATAACTCACTAGATTATTTGACTTTGAATCTTTTGAACTTAAAATTTTTGAACTACACAAAATAGTGCAATTAGGTTGCTTTAACAATTAGGTTGCCTTACTTCAAGAAAGTTACTTTACAAGCCATCAAAATCAACAAATATTTTTAAAAATATCTCCACTGTACACACACAGGTTCATGAGTCGCAATTACAACAATACTTAATTCAAAAGTAGTGCATTCTTGTAGAGAAATAATAAATATTTATATAGTGTAGAATGTTGAGAAATTAGTGAGGGGCAACCTAATTTCACTATTTTGTGTAAATATTTTGATTTTAAAATTTTAATATTTGATTTTTGAGTTCAAAATCTAGAAAAAAAAATTCAAAAAACAACAACTTGATTTTCATTCTTTAAAAAATTGTTAAATAGAAGTTGGTACACAATTGAAAGAAAAGCTAAAATGCTCTAGGATGGAATTGAAAGATACTAATGCCAATGGTGAGATTGTTTTATCAAGTATATTTAACCTTGTGAATTTTTTTTTAAATAGTTAAAGTTATGTTCAAAGATGAATCTAATACACTATCTTTTTAAGAAGTTTCCATGACTGTCCTTAAAACAAGAAGTTCTAAACTTTCACATAACTAATCCAAATGGAATGAATCAAATCTTTCTATGTATATAAAAATATAATGTGTAAGAATTCTTTTAAATTTTTATTTAAATTTTTATTAAATTTTTATCCTATCTATTTGAACTATTTTTTGGACATAAGGTGGTATAACTTTTGCTCTTGGGCATCGACTGAAATTTTAAAAAATCTACTCCCATAAAGCTAATGAATGTTCCATCTTCAATAAAAGATTCAAAAAATCATGTCAAAAATTGAGGTCGCTCGAGCTTTCTCGAAATCCCAAGTGTCTCCAAAAGGGACTTTGGGACTTTAGAGGTTAATACTACCTAGATTGCCAACTGTTCCTAAGATAGATAAGGTAAATGTATGGATGAGTGTCTTAATAAAACAGTTACATAGATGTTTTCAACAAATGTTAGCATTATAAAGGCTCTAGGCTACAAATGGCCACATCTTTTCACAATTTTTTTGCCCAAAATACTTAACAATTTGATTGTAAAGACATTTATGTAGTTGATTAAAGAACTTTCAATTTTTGATAGGAGTATGGGGCTTTTGAAGTGTAATATGTGGACTTGTCATAGGTGAACAAAACATTATATATGGACTTTTTAGAGAATACAAGTATATTAAAATGTTTTCCTAGTGACTTTTTTATGGGTGCTCTGAAGGTTTTGCTTGAGTAAAATGCTTTTTATATTACAAGAAGTTCTTTTAATATAGACTAGGGAATTTTTAGTAGTTAAAATGAAGGTCAAATTTTGGGGACGTTTATTTGAAAAGTAACAATAATAATAATAATAATAATAATAATAATAATAATAATAATAATTTGATTGTATTTTATTTTAGAAGATTAAGGTAGACTGCCCTTCACTTTAAAAAAATTCCATTTATTTCTAATGTTATAGCCATCAAAGAAAATAGCCTTCAATTTTAGTGACTTATAGTGAGGCCACAAGTGCCGCTTTTGAGCCACTCATCTATGCAATTAAAAAGCTAAATTCAATGTTTTAATGTTTAGATACAATGTATTAGCACTTAATTTGGATTTTGGGAACTTTATAAGAAAATATCCTTGCAAATGTGTAATTTGAGTACAAGGTCCAAATTTTGACTTCAAAGTATATTTTTTTAATTTGAAATTTAAAAATCTATCAAAACACCTTTTGATTCAAATGGGCCAATATTGAATTTAGGTATAAATGATGTTTTGGATCCATTTAGTACAAATATGTGTACATTTTGTACCGGTTTTTACTAGTTTGTATATTTGATAGGGGGGCGACCGTAGGGTGCGATCACCAAAGATGAATTTTGTTCATCATAGGGATCTCCTTTTCAAGGATGCAAAAGGGATCCTTGCCTCATTGGTAAATAATGTTATGTATAAAGAAATTTGTACCAACTTTTTCGATGTAAATTATGGCATTCATGCGGCTAAGGAGGCATGGAGAAATGCATTGGCATTTTGACAATGATTGGAGGAAGATCGTTATTTATTTTTCATACAAGTTTAGATACTAAGTACTATTATTTTGCAGTTACAAATTTGATAGCATCTCCATGCTTGAGACAACAGGATGAGATGGCAAGCCCCCATTTGGCATGCGGATTGAATGAGTCTGGCCCATGTATCTTGCCTATGCCCTACAACAACACGGGCTGAGAACATGTGGAACTGGGTCTTCACGGCCCTTAGAGCGCCACCTCATGAATACTGACATGGCAAAAACATTCATTATTCAAAAAGTACCTCAAAACTTGTGAACAAGGACAAAAGCTTCCTATTCCGAGCCATGGATAAGACGCACCATTTTCCCGTGTATCAACAACTTTGGCTATGCCCGGCCATTTTTTAGGCCTCGCCGCATGTGCCGAGGAGCACTACATGTGGCCGGGCCTAGCCACTCCCCGGATTTACGACACTCCTCGGATTTACGACACTCCCTGAGCCGCCATGAGGATGCTCTAAGCATGGTCATTGCTAATTTTGTTAAATTGGAGAGATTCTAGGATCCCCAAATTGAGAGAGATTATTTGTTCATCATTTAAAATATGGACTTTGGAGAGAATAGGGGTTAAATATTTGGCAAAATTTTCCAACTTTTGGCACTTTTCATGATACATGGCCTAAGTCAAATATTTGTTCCATTCCAAGGCCTAATTTTAGAAGCTTTTTGTAGATGAATAAATAGGCTGTCTCAATTTAGGGATCCTAGAATCTCTCTTAGTGCATAGTACCGGGACTATGCACTAAGAGGGTTTTATGCAATTGAAGAGGTCATGTATTGAACTTTGACTAACATGCCTTCTTACTATGGGGCCTCCAACTACTATTCACAAATAAATGCTTCAAAGTACGACCTCTCTTACTGCATATTATGTACTAAGATAGTATGCACTAAGAGAGGTTCTACTGTATTAGAAATGTATTGAAATTTGAGAAATGGTTGAGGCATTAACTTTGGAAGGATTGAATCTATGACCATATAATCTATCTCAATTTGTTTTCTTTGTTTAATTTCTTCTATTTTGCAACTAAGTTTAAGTGAGAGCTTCTTTTTTATAGATGAAATTAAGTATCTCCTATAATTCATAAACTTTTTAGATTTATTGGTTATGATTTCAAATTACCATAATTTTTTGAAGAAAAAGTGAAGAAAGTTCATGTCTAATTTAAAATTAGTTAAAAAATTGAATATATTTTTATAGGTGATTATTATAGTGTAAAAAAAAATTTCATATAATGATACATATAAAAAATAAATTGTGATAATATATCCAATGTTCAAAATTGCAATTAAATATTCAATTTTAGGAATTTTGTGAGAATTTCTAATTGGAGTAGACTTAGGGTCGGTTTACACTGGGGCTGGACCAAGGACTAGAAGTATTTTAGGGTACCCCACTTTGTTAGATGTGAGTCATGTGACTATACCAAAGCAAGAGCCCACGATTGAAAAAAATAATAACACTTTGCATGGTCTTGGTATAAATCCCAAGAGAGACCATAGCCAGACCATATCTATTTATTATTAGATTCGACATAGTCACCTGCAAGATCAATTAGATCATTTTTTTTTATAGTAGTGAAGTTCTAGCATGCCATGGTCTCCTAGAAATCCATTAGGCCTATCTCATAGAGATAGTCAAGGAAAAAGCTCCTGGAAACCGGCAAAACATTATCGGCTTTGACCATGTAGGATTCCAAGTAGACTTCTCATCCATGAAAAATGGCATGGGCCATGGCCAAAGTGTAAACCCAACTTGGACCACACCAATCTCTCCACCAATCCCTGCTTTAATAATTCAAGAGAACGTCAAAAATAAAAATAATAATTCAAGAGAACCTCTGGTCCGTCCTTGGTGAAAACCGGCCCCAAATAATTTCATTGGTTGGGCTCAGATTCCAAAAGTAAAGATCATCCACATGGCTCCCATTCAGATAAAGAGCAAGATAATAAGTTAGAGACTGAGCAAGGACGGAGTCAAGGACATAGGAGTTGACAAAAGACACTAAGTTTAGAAAGACGTCTTTTGCGATCTGTGGCACACACTTCCTCGTTTTTAGAAAAATTCTTGGACATTTGTTCTTCTGTGCGCGTTATGGACGGAGGAGAATCTTCTCTGACAACCACTCAGACAAAAAAATGGATGAAAACCTGCCGTGTATTGCATCCACCAGCAAGCTTGTATTGCAATCTGAAAGCCACATGATTTGGGCTCATGATTCGGGCTCCTCTCATCAGGCGTTCGAGGGTTGAGGGGTTGACAAAGTTGGCGATCGTCGCTCTAAGTTAGTTTCTTAATTTTTTCAGTTCTTAGTGGGGTCAGATACAGTTGTAATAAGATCGATCGACTTTCTCTCAATTACTGTAGCTACCTCGGAATGAACGAACACATGCATGCATATATATAAAGCGGTGGTTGCATTATCCATCACCTAGTGTCGGACTCGTGCTCATCAGTTTGTGTTGCTCGATCATTGATCGAATGCTTGCCTGGGGGGTCCAAAATTTGGCACCGAATGTCCGTGTGACTGAGTATCTGAAGTTCTTGCAGGAGTGATGCCATCATGCGAGTGGTGAATTGGTGATGAAGGTGAAGTAGCTGGAAGAGCGAGCTCTGTTCTATTGCATTGCAGTACGTCTTAACTTGCAGTATGGCCGGAGCTCTGACTGCCGTGCTGTTGTAATGTTCTGTTGAAAAGCTAGCTTGTACGACAGAACAATCAAGAGCTTTTCCATTGATGCGTCAATCAAGAGTATTTCGGCCATAGCCAACCTGCCAATGTGCGTGTACTTTGAGCGACGGGAGCTCGATCCCAGGAAGAAGCGCTACCGTAGATTCCAACCGATCATGTGCCTTTATAATTTGGTCAAATTTGGTCATGGGTTTGGTCTCTCCTGGATCCTCATCCTCAGTTTACGACTAATTCAAATTTGATCTGACAGAAACTGTCCATGTACTTGTGTGACGAGACGGCTTCCTGGGGAGCTTAGTGGACAACTTGTAGACGATCTTTCTTGCATCTTTAGTCCGATTTTGAGCTTGCAACTCCCGTTGTACGTGAAGTTGGGGTCACCTGCTTTTCATGCTGATTTGTTCGCTAGTCTTATAGCATACTTGTAGAGAGAGTTTCTTCGCGAATTCGAGAAAATAGTGTTGAGCGATATCGATCGCTTTCGTATCAAACCATTGAAAGCTTTCTCGGAGCTGCCATGTATCTAGCTCTTGATTGACGCATCAATGGAAGAGCCATTACGGACTGCAAAGTCGAGAAGATCGTCAGCTCTTCTTTCTGGTTTGTCATTTAAGCTTCTGTTTTTCTTGTTCTTCATTAGTGTCTGACCTCGATTGCGTTTCGTATCTGATCTCGTCATCTTGAGATTTTCAGAGAATGATGACTTCAAAGTCTCTTCAATAGTGAAGTCACCTGAATGCCATTCAGCTCGGGCAGTGGCACATTGACGACGACAGTGAAGCTTCAGCTGCAATTTGCAGCAACGCAGCTTCGAGCTTCCTCTTTGCAGATACTTGTTTGCAAGTGCTCAATGGCGATGACGATTATCGAAGAATTCGCTGAGCCGCTCATAAACGGGGAACTGCACCCGTCAACACTCTCCCCCTCGGGTTTCACGATGGCTGAAAACCACATCGCCTGCACGAAGCCCTTGAGCAATGGCCATGGAAACAACCCCGTGAGCCACGACCCGGAGGAGAAAGGCCTTTCTCGGTGGGTGTGGGGGGAGGTTCGCGAGCAGCTCTGGCTGTCAGGACCAATTATGTGCACGTATTTGCTGCAACACATCACGACTTTGGCCGCAACGGTGTTCTTGGGGCATTTGGGCAACCTCCCCCTCTCGGCTTTCACCCTGGCCAGCGCCTTCACCAACATGACGGGATTCAATGTGCTGGTACTACTTACTTCAATCCTTGCAACCTCAAATTCGATGGAAATCAATGGCAGATAATTTTCAGTGATTTATGTGCAGTCTCCGTCACCCAACTGAACCCTAATTCCTCAGATTCTAACTGTATACATACTCAGTACATTGGCTGATGTATTCTGTGTTTTGGGTGAAGTGTTGTGCAACTGTACGTGTACTTCAATTCAAAATCTAGACCCGTCCTACTTTTCTGCTTGCACATCGATCTCAGTTTTCGCAATTGAGAGACCGTCAATTTAATGAATACCTGATTACCTGTTCTAGTTGTATTGCCCAGGGAACTTGAATTGCTTAGGTTTCAGAGCTTGTGTCTGGCTTGTGGCACTTGAGCACTACAGATTTGGCAGTCGAGAAAAATGTCGTGTAATCGAATATGACCTTCTGAAATTGGCTATTGCATCCAATCGTTGTTCCAATTTGGGAACCAAAATTGTTGAAATATGAAATTATATGGCACCTGAAATGCTATTGCACCTGAATTGTTGCCCGAGTTGTGCTAATGTGGTTACAGTGGTGATTGAAGATAGGTATGGCGAGCGCACTGGAGACACTCTGCGGACAAGCCTACGGCGCAAAGCAGTACCACCTCCTGGGGATCTTCCTCCAACGTGCGATTTTCATCCTCACATTGTCCTCAATCCCCATCTCTCTCATCTGGCTCAACATGGGCAACATCCTCGTCGCCCTAGGGGAAGATCCGATCGTAGCTCAAACAGCCCAATCCTACGCATACTGGCTCCTCCCGACCTTGTTTGCGTTCGCAATTTTCCTCCCTCTCATCAAGTTCTTCCAGACGCAGCGTGCCGTAGTGCACTTGATGCTGGCCATGGCGGTGTCAGCGTTGTTGATCCATGTGCCTTTGTGTTGGCTGGTGATTGATAAACTTCGCGTCGGGACCAACGGCGCCGCCATCGCCTGGGGTGCTGCCGTCGTTGGGAACGTGTGTCTGTTGTCCTTGTTTGCGAGATTCGACAAGCGGTTCCAGAAGTCGTTCACGGGGATCTCGAGGGAGGCTTTGCGGGACTTCGGGGATTTTTTCGGACTGGCGGTTCCGTCTGCCACCATGACTTGGTATGGGATTGAACTCACCTTGCCTTGGATACTGGTCGAATGGTTATTGGTTCTTGTGCCCATTTGCATGGGGATTCTAATGTATTGAAGGATGTGTTAATTATTTGGATACTGGATGCAACAGTCATGGGGGTTCAAAGTTTTTGTGGAGTGGATGATCTGAAACTAAAATCTGATGTTTTTGAAGTATGTGCTCTTGTTGCCTAAGCTTTTAGTGCTGTTGGCCTATGATGCGACAGCTTGGAGGCTTGGTCACTTGAAATTCTGACGCTGTTGGCAGGCCTGCTTCCCAACTCCAAACTAAACATCTCAAGTTTCGCCATCTGGTAAAGTTACTGCACCTGTAGAATACACTATGTTCTATGTATGTTCAGTTGCAGTGGGTGAAAAATAATGTGACCACCCACAGTTTTGTCCAAAGAAATTGTACGCTACTTTGCAGCTTCCAAGACAGTAAAAAATTTTCTTGCTAAATTTGAAAAGTGCACGCTACTGTGGCCGCACATCATTCATGTGGTCCAAATTACATGACCAGTGTATTCAGTGTGGACCTGTGCTCATCTTTACTTCAGTTTGTTCTGGCTGCACTGCACTTGTCGTACTCTCTGTCATGTTGTGGACAGGGATCATGAGACCGATTTCAAAGATTTTTGGTCTTGTTCATGGACGTGGCATGCTGAAATGCCTTCCTGAAGGATTTTAGAAACAATGAGAGCGAAGTTTTTTCAGGATTATCGGATGATTTAGAGCAAAGATAACACGATTATCTGATGATTTAGAACAATTATAACAATTTTGTTAAACAGGCTCTTGCTGTGGAATAAATGCTTGAGCAGCCAGCGTGGAATCAGGAACACACTAACTGAGTGATGCTGCTCATTGTTTGCAGTATGGGTCTGCTAGCCTTATCAAATATGATTGCTCTTGCTCTCGGCATTGCAACCAGGTGATACGTTCATATACACCAGTTCAATTTCTAGAGAATCCATGGAGACAATGAGCCCATTCTTCTCATTCTCTTCACGGTTTAAGGTGAAAGATGAGTGAAATCAATTTGTGCAAGTCATTTTGTTAATTCGCCTCTAAGTGCCGAAGATAATACCAGATACAACACCAATAGTTCCCTATACTAACATGTAATATCAAATTCAATTGTTCATAAATGCAAGATATTATTTCAAGCTTTTGGCATGTTGCTCTTGCTCTCGGGATTTCAATTTCTAGCTGGGGTGTTTGCAGTGTTCGAGTAGCGAATGAGTTGGGAGCAGGAAGGGCCCATGCAGCACGATCAGCTCGTGCTGTGGCTGTGTTCACAGGGTTAGTGCATGGGATGGTGATGGCCACTTTCATCTACTCGCTCCGTCATACTTGGGGATGGGCATTTACCAACGACTATGAAGTGGTGCAACACGTCGCTCGCATTGCACCTTACCTCTCAGTCCTGGCTCTTCTTTATGCCTTGGGGGCTATTCTTTCAGGTTTGTTGTCCAATTCTCAGATGCAATTCAAAAGACAATTCCTTTTTCTACGTTGGCATGAAGTGAGAGCCGGTTTGTTCATACGTCAATTTCGTGAAATTTTGCGCACCCGCACCCTCAAGCAATGAAAGAATGAAATAATTTAGTGAGCCGGGAATCCACATCAAAGTCCACAGGATAATGTCGAGAATACCATGTACTAAGAACTATGTTCTTGTTTGTAGTGATCTTGAACTGCAGCCACAAGGAAAACAAATCCAGTCCAAATAGGGGCTTTAGAGGGGCTTGTTGTGTGGTTACTTTGCATTTTTGCAGAAATTACTTCAGTTGACTCCTTTTTTTTCAAAAGTTGAGCTTGAGAAATGAATGTCAATTTTGGTTCAATTAGTGGTATTCCACTACTTTGACACTTTCCAGGACACACACTTTAAACATAAATCTATGCCTCTCCTAGTGTTTAGTTTTTTAGAACATTATGTGGATGGATGTCGCAACTTTTGATGCTGAACTCACACCACTATTTAATGAAATTGACGATAATGGTTGGTGTCTTATGGGGTGCAGGAGTGGTCCGAGGTATTGGATGGCAACGAGCCGGTGCTATGGCCAATTTGGGAGCTTACTATGTCATTGGATTACCTGTTGCTATCATCTCGGTCTTTGTATTCAAGTTTGATGCAAGGGTGAGTTCAAACGTTCAATCCCCCCCAAGCTGTGAAAGATTCATCATCTGGCAGTTCGGGCACGTGATAATTGGAAATGCTGTCCATGACATTTTCGAAAGCCAATTTTTGCATGCTGGAGTAAGAATTACTTAGTCAGGTGTAATTATTCGCCTTTCACCAAATTTTGGAGAGGATGAAATTGACGTGTCTTAATTGTTGTGCGTTCCAGGGATTGTGGCTGGGTATGGGTTGTGGTCTTGTGACCCAAATCGTTGCTCTCGTCTGTATCATTCTCAGCCCAAATTGGGATCAGCTGGTAATGTGCCCAATCTAACCTCCATTTTGCTACATTCTGTTGTGGGAGCTTAATTAGTGCTAATGAAATCATGAGTCTCGGTCCCTAAATCAAAAGTAGCTTCATCAAGAATCGCAGACACACAATAACACCAGCTACAGAACCTCTGTCACGAAGGCCTCTTGTACCTTTAGTTAGTTGCTAGTGACAAGGGACATAATTCTGGAGCATCTTTACAAAACCACTTCTATATTTGCCTTCATGAAAACCTAGGATGCATCTTGTACATAATTACAAAAATCTATGCTCAAGATGCATCCTAGGTTTTCATCTAGGACAAAATGAAGAATCTGTACGAAGACGTAGGAGTGGACCAAGGTAGAGTATGCTAATGCTACTCATGCTCTCAAAATCAACCACAAGGGGTGATATTTTATTCTCATACATATTAAAAGTTCATATTTAAAAATGGGGACACTTTTAACATACTTTTATAAACCAAAGTTGAAGACTGCAAAAATTTCATAATTAGTTCTGTAAGACTCCAAAAAATTGAAACAAAATTAATTAGATGGAATTTTCTATTAAATTACTAAAATATTGTTTGACAAGCCCTTAGAAGAACACTTTATAAACATGCTACTATAGATAAGCTTGAGAATTGAATTTGGCATTATGGAAACAATTGCAAGGAAACTAGACTTGACATTATAGTTTGATATTGTTTGTGTTTGGTATCATGGCAGGCACAAGAAGCCTTGTTGAAATCACAGTCCTACAGTTCCCTACTACCAACGGCCTTGGTAACTCCTCTATTAAAGGTTTGTGCATAATAAATTCAAGCAAAATTAATCAAAGCCACAAAATACCACCTCACTTCACTTGGTGCAAGCGAGCTCAATTGTTGCACATTAAAAATCAACATATTATTATTTTGCAATGAGTCAATGGTGTCTTTAGGAGTCATTAACATTGTCCAAATCAAGCTATCTAAAGCAAAAAAATATACTAATTCAAGCATTGTTTTCTAATAGTGATCCAAAGAGCCCTCTTGAGTCACTCCAAACTTCGAAACTTCTATTTATTTGTTACAATTTGATGCTTGGAAGAAGAATTTAGAAAAATGACTTTCTAACAAAGTTGAAAACTATGATTCATAGATTACATTCACTTTCAAAATCTAAAAAAAAAAACAATTTCTCTAACATTGGAAATTTGTCTGTTGAATATTTATCCACAGAATAATGTCATGAACATTGAGTTTGAGTTTGAAGTCATTTTACAAATACGATAGTCAGATCCAATTTCAACGTGTGCTCTGTTGTTGCAGACACCTCAAGGGGACGGACATTCACCTGAAGACCTTCAAAAATTATCAAATGAAACATAAACAATCTTCATTCTGCATTTCGCATACCGTAGTAGGCCAATCATTTATACTGTACAAAATTGAAGGCAAATACGGCAATGCTTTTTTTTTTTTTTTAACTTCTTATGGATCCAGCAGGGAAGCTCAATCAGCAGATGTATTATTCATTACAAATTTACAATTGTGTCTTAATCCTGGGAGGACTATGCGACCCCTCTCCTGGGTCGATTTCAAGCTATACATCTGTCTCTTGGACACCAACAATTTGTTAATACAGTTTTTTTCTCCAGTCTTGTGTTAAATATTGGCCAAGTTCTGTGCATCTCGGAATAATAAACTGAACTCATCTAGTGGATTCCTGTAACTGAAAACTCCTACATTAAATTGTTGTTTTGACTCCACATTTACTCTCTCAAATTAAATACCACCCAATGCGCAATTACAATAAGCAAGCCACTAAATCGATATGTTAGCAACTTCAGGGTCCGTTTACACTTCTCTGGAAGAAGAACAAAGAATTGAGGACTATTTGGAGCCCCACAAGACAAGAAGACAAGACATCAATTTGCCTGTTTGACCATTTTGTGACCTTTATATGGCCATTTTGTGGTCTTTAGAACACCCTACAATATGGTCGAACAAACATGACCACTCACGAGAATTGTTGCCAAGTAAGTGTCCGTGTCATTTCATCACCCATTGTCAAGACTTTCCATGGTTGTCCGGACCAAGTGCAAAGCCCTTAAAGACAACTCTCAAACTTGTGACCACTAACATAGCTCATGTTAGATTTCTTAAAAATATGTTTTCTTTTCAGTGTCCGACAAATGTAAACGGAGCCTTGGTGCCAGTACTGGTAACCGTACAGTTACAACAAGGGATAAATGTCCTTGCCAATTCAGTAAGTTGTCAGCAGGTTCGGGAACTCCCTAGTTCAAGAACAGAAGGGGTAAGAGAAATAGAAATTCTGTATTTGGTGATGGGAATTTTACATGCTCCATGTCTTTACATAACCAGAATTGGGTGTCGCTCACAAAACACCTAACCCAGCAAAGAAGAGATATAGTGAAGGGGAATCACATTGTACAAGGAAGTTGCTTCAAGTCAATAAAGAGATTCCTAGTCAGAGTCGTTGGCTTGCGTGGCAGGCGCTGGAGCTCCACCGCTGTTCATGCGAGCACGCGCTTCAGCAAACATCCTTTGTTGAGCAGCTATGGCCTCCTCTTCTGTCATGCCCCCTCCTCCTTCCTTTGCCCATCGCCCTCCTACCTTAGGGGATTCCTGTGTGCAAAAGTGAAAAGATTAGAGAAAGTACACAGGTCAAGGATCAGTAATGGCATCATTCTTTCACAGGCAATTCGGTATTGCAGTCACATATTTGAAATCATATATTGCATACAAACTTAGTTACGAACATAAACCAGCGTCCACCTTCATATATTCATATATTGGTCCCCTGCAAAGTGGTACATATCCAGTTATCTGGCACAAAATATTCAAAAACTTGAGACTGAAATCCTACAGAAGAATTCTCCCCATACCAGAGTTTCATTCTTGTGTTGCTCGTAAGCGGCTTGAACTTCTCCGATGTACTCTCCGAAACCCAGAATCTGCATGGATTCACAGCCTGCTTCTGTTAAAATACCAGTCGCACGAGGAAGTGAAATTGAAGACGAAAAGTGTTTAAAAAAATTCAAAAAACATCCCACCTGAGCACCTTTCCAATGTAAGAAAATCAGTTTAATCAAATATTTACTGAGTAACAAAAGTATATGCGGAAAGCAATAATGAAGCCTGGAGATAACAACCACACAACATAGACACTTATGAAAGGTGAGAGACTATTTCTGGAAGGAACAACCCCATGTGATATGAGGAAAGGCAAGGGCATAGCCCACGCCCAAAGCATAAAACATAGTGTAATCCATGCGTACCTCAAGTGCTCTCAAAACATGTTCTGGAGCAATTGTCCGCTTCTCTTCCTTGCTGCAAATCTCATTAGATTCAGATGAGATCAAGTTGATGAACTCTGTAGCAACAAGTAGCCACATCAGGGTCAGCAAAAACAACTGATAATTGAGAAAAGAGGAAAGGGAATATTAAAATAAAGCTGTTTTAAGAAAATCAAGCACAAAAACAGAAACTCCGGAGCGGGTAAAGAGCTCACCAACACAGCATTCCACTAACAAATCTTGTGCATCTTTAGCAACCCGAACATCAGGCGGCAACATCTCCTTGATGATTTTAGTCATGGTAGCTGCACTCCATAAACCAATTAGCTTCATGTGAGCGCTGGAATGCATACAAGTCAATACCTGACGCCTTCTAATACAGCAACTAAATTACGTCAACACAGAAACTGAAGATGACACAGAAGCGTTGAAGCCATCCACAAACGAGTCACGGTAAGCTGAAAAATCCTTCACAGCTAGCTCCAAAGATACACCATCAAAAGAAAGCTTGCATGATACCGGAGAACAGGAAATATGCAACTTCAATTTTCAAGTCGAAAATTGAACAATCGAAAAGACTTACAAAGATACATGTTAATGAAGAATTCAACTAACGATCAAGAAGATGCTCACAGTAGAGAGAAAACATCCTAACCTTTTGGTAAGGAAACATCATCTTTCGGACGGCTGCCAGCAGTTTCCATTTTGATCGAACAAATAAGACAAAATGTTGAATACACCCGTTGGTGACGTGGGATTCGACACTATAATCCGATCAACAGATCCCGATAACACAGCCTTCAAATATCGATAAATTCAGCTCCCTAAGAGACACGCAACGCTTTTCCACGCCCTTGGCCTAGTTGCAATACCCTCCTGCTCCCTCTATTTCACTAATCAAAAGCTGGGGGCTTAGTGAAGCTGCGACCTCCTGTAAAATGCAACAATCACATCCATTATGACGTATTCAGCACCAAACCCGAGAAGGAAAACAGCATTCGTTCTGTAGGTTTCATTCACGGGACGCAAGGAGTGTAGTCTCCATCGTACTGTACATGGACAGCGTGGACTCCCACAGATCAATCATATGTCAGCCTCATGAATGAAAAAAAATGCGTGACCATCATGCTATTCCATACCTTCACATGAAGTAGCTACGAATAAATCACGATTAAACAGAATCCAGAGATCATTTCGCACATGCAAAATACCACAGAAAGGTGACTCGATTCGAGATTCTACTACGTATTTTGTAGTGCCCCCACACATTCCAACATATTCTGATATTTTGAACAAGCGAAGGAGTTAGCACACATATCAGGATGAAAAGACAGCCATCTCTGCGAAAGAGAGGGAAACGAAAATCAATCTCTGGAGTCTGGAAACCACTAGGAAAAGCAAATAAAAAATTCCGCGAACGTACCGACGAAACGAAAGTAATGAAATTAACCGAAAGAATGAGAAATCAGGCGGAACTCTCCATTTCAGAGAGCATACAAAACAGATAAAAATCAACATTCAACAACTTCAGGTTCCACCGATTGAGCACACATCACATAGAGAAGCACGGCATACACGTAGAGGACGAAACAAGAATTGACGCAAACCAGTTTGAATCAAAGCGAACTACTGCTTAACGATTGCGGAGAAAAAAAGTCAAAGCACCGGTACCGACAACGATCACCACAGGCAACCCCAAAAATTGAGACAGCAACGGAAAACAAAAACTTACTCATAATTTTTGAAGCTGGATCGAGATCTCGCACACTCAAGATATCGCAAGCGCCGTAGAATAAACAGAAAGCCTCCTCACGCAGATAAATCTGGCTATGGCGGGAGAAAAAAAAAACGCAAACCAAACCTGCGCTTGCGGAACCCTGGAAACCCTAAAATTTGTGCGAGGGAGTCGTGGTCACCGGTTGTAGCCGGTTCTCGGTCACCCAATTTCAACTTAGTATGAGACTGACGGACGAATGTACCTCCTGCAAACGTCCGTCCATCAACGAAGTTTCGAATCCGTCAACGAGGGTAGCTTCACGTTATTTCAAATTATAAAATCCGATTGATTCGGTAATTCGATAATATCGCCTGTGTGAAAAATAAAAAAGGAAAAAAAAATTAGCTTTAATTAACATCAATATCTATGCTACCATACTTGATAGAAAGGGAGTGTCGACATGTTTTGCTAGATTTTTAATTTTTTTTTTAAAAATGAGGTTCATTATATGCTAATAGTAGATAAGATTCTTTTTCTTCCAAAATTTTAAAAAAGAAATCCAAAAAAATTGCATTTATATCTTGGAAAACAAATGCACATTTTGGATAGAAATTGTCAAAACAAATGCCACTTTTAGAGTAGAGAGAATAAATTTAAAAATAAATTTAAAAAAGTAAATTCAATTGTACAAATTTGTACAAGATTACTTTAGGAAAGATTATAGTATTTGTAATTAGAAGAAAAAGTTTCTTTGCGATGTTGTTTTTGATAGGGTCAACAAACTTAAACCCCTCCTAGGATGAAATTTTTGCACTCTACATGGGTTTTTTTAATGTTGCATCCAACACCATTTTAATTACATGTTTGCTAAATTTCAAAAATAGCGGAAGAATTTTGTACACACTGCTTGAAGTTGCCCAATTAAAGTTGCATTGGTTGCTCAAATTTTTGGAACATCGTAACTTTTGATGTGGGTATTGTCCTTGTAAAGATAATAAAGATGAAATGAAGGTTGTTCTGATGCAGGTTGATAATAAAAATGAAGTGAAGACTGATCCCATGGAAGATAATATAGATAGAGGAATTAGTTATGATGGTATCAAAAATTGAAGACAAAGAAAGAAAGCAAAAAAATCTATAGATTTTGAATTAGATTCAAATTCACCTATAAAATCTTTTGTGTATAAATGTGGTTCAAAATTCAAATCTAGCCATCGAATGGGTGGTTAGAAAAAATTGTGCAACTAAAAAAAAATACCCTCATGTAGTTGTAGCAAAGGAAAAGTACCCTCAAATAGTTGTAGCAAGAATTGTAGAAATGGTAGAATTATTCATACATAAGTATTAGAGGTGCATCATAAATCATAAGATATGCATATGAAAGAATTAAAGCCATTGAATGAATTACAAGACGATGCGGTTATGAAAGAAATGAAACCACCTTATGAATCACAAGATGATATGGCTTTGGAATGCCAAGTGACGGATATTGCTACAATCATTTGAATCTAATATAATTGTTTTCTCAAAATTATAAAGATCATCAATTGTACAGCACACCCAGTCACCTTCTTCAACATCGTGATTGAAAATCTTTAGCTTTATAATTTTTTTACTTGTTGAAAATTGATAATATAATATATTTAATTATGTAGTTTTATAATACAAGTGATAAAAATAAAAATAATTCATATTAAGTTTTATAAATCCATCTGCAAGTTCTTAAAGTATTTCTTTGTATTCTAAAACATACAATATGCACCATAAGAGAAAATGGTTTCAATTCCCTTTAGAGATTTCACCATGATTGAAGATCGTTAGCTTTTATAATTCTATTTATCTATTAAAAGATTGATAATTATAAAATATACTTGATTAGGATGTTTTATGTTGTAAGTGATCAATATAAAAATAATCCATATTAGATTTTAAAAATCTATGAAGAACTTAAAATATGTTTTTGTATCCTAAAACACATAGTATACATGACCAAAGAAAATGGTTTCAATTCCTGTTAGAGAATAATCCTTTGGGTCCCAAAAAACCAAAAACTAGTTTGTACCTTGTGAAAAACTAAAATAACTCTTTAATTGAGAAGACTTGGAAGTGAATTAGGAATTAAAAGTTACTAATTCATTTGGTAAGGAATGAAATCAATTGGAGCAATCAGATCTAGAAAATACAATTGCATACAACAATTATACATTGCCATGTCTACCAGCCTCTATACAATTAAACATGGAAGGAAGTGCTAAAGATGCATCCGTTTTGTGTATTGAATAGCTAGCATGGGACATGACATCATGTGTGGCACCATGTCAAATGGATGTAGTTTAATAAATTACATTAATTTATGTAGTTTAATCTTGTTTTGGAACCTTAAACTATTTTGAGACTTGCTTGTTCAAGTAAAAGTTAACTCATAATTTATATAGAAGGTAACTTTTTATTCTTGTCAATTAAGGTTTGGGGTATTTAGGCTTTGAAGCTCCTTTGACTTGGCATTCTTTGCCAAGTTGACTCTTGTAGGTGTTTCAGTGAAAAAAGAGACAACTTATTGTTGGAGTTTGTTTAGCTATGGTGTTGTCCTTTTCATAAAGCTTCTCTTTTTTTTGCATGTGCACTGTTGGATTCTTCTTTTGTGAAGTAGGAGATAGCTTGCTTTATAGGTGTTTAGATCTTGTATCTAATCACTTGGCAAAGAAATCAAATTGAATCAGGTAAAATAGTTGAATTCTTTGCCAATTTGAATAAAGTAAATCCATGTTATTCTACCTTATACTCTTGTTTACACCAAAACAACTCTAGAGCCCAAGGGTTGAAGCTCATGACTTGATGTGCAAAGCAAAGACTTGGTAATCAAGAGTGATCTCAAGACCTGACACGTCATTGTGAAGTCCACAAGTCAAAAACCATGAGAGTAGGATCTAGGACAAATCTAGAGGCTCGTGAGCTTGTGAGACTAAGGCACAAGTGAGAATTGCTTTCAAGCCACACTAATAAATCCTATTACGCTAATAACACAATAAACTAATCACAGTTTCCGTAATGAGGTCCTTCAGGAAAGAGAATATGAGACAATGAAGCTACTAGCCTCTCGTTAGTTGTCGTTGTTGCTGCTTCCTTTGCTCTTAGCATTGCTGATCCTGTGGCGGTTGCGGTAGAATTCTTGCACTTTGTTGTTGTTGTTGCTGCATTGCCAACTATGGCAATGCTGGCGCCTCACCTTGTCTTCTCGTTGTCGTTGGTATCATAACGCCACTCAAATGCCGCCTTTCAATTCTTCTAGAGTTTATTTCCTAGTTTAGGTTGAATGTTTTGGTGCTGGATTGGGTGGTTTGTGGCGGACAATTCTCAAGTTGAATTGCTTCATGAAATCTGGTACCGAGTAGTGGAGAGTATGTACATTTTTTTTGCGGTTTTGGCCCTTGAGGTCATGGCAGGTATTTGTTGTTTCAAATCTTGAATTCAGAGTAGATGTGTTCTTAATTGGTTAATGTGTGTGTCTGTGTTTGTGTGATTGATGGAATGCACTTGAGAGGTTGAATGTTTGGCGGTTTAGAGTTCACTTGACACTGATAGATTTTGAAATTGGGTACTAAATTGGAATGGAGGGAAGGTTGGTGGTTTGTGGAGAGTAGAAATGTGGACTCATTGCTGGTTCTTCTTTTGAGTTGTGGCAGAGTGATGGAAGCTTAATGGCATCAGGTTCAGGATTTTACGGTAGCTGCATCGGTGGGGCTACTGCTTCCAGGACCGTTGTCATGCTTGCTCAACATATTACGCCGGCGCGAATGGTGATGGCGCCTGCCCAGCCTCAGCAATGGTCTCGGGTGATTGCATGAAAGACTGGTCGATTTTGTTCCACGTTGGCAAAACTGGGGTTGTCTTTTGCAATAACTTTTGAGTTATGAATCCAATGCCAAAAATAAAAATAAAATGTCTAGATGTCTTGATTGCAATTATAACCCTTATTTTTCAAAAAAAATAAAAAACCATTTAATATTTAAAGTTCAATTTCTCTAATTTGTCACACTTTCAAGTTTAGAGGTTTTGAATACTATTGAGCGGTTTAAATTAATGATTTTTAGTTGAAATTTCTATGGTACATTCTTATAGTAGGCAGACATGTTCTTACCAACGGGCATCTAAAAATACATTATTTTATGTCCTCCACATTTGTGCAAAGAGGCCTCCCTTGTGCGCGCAGTTGTGAACAATAGAAATGGCTTTGACCTCATTTTTTTCGTTGAAACTCATCATTAGGAAGTCCTCCCAAATGGCCAATTTTTAGTTTTTTTTATAATTGTTTTTTCTATTTATTACAAATTAAAACGTCAAAGTATATATTTTTTTGCAACAATTCTATGTCCGAATATATGTCCCAAAAAATACATACTTTGACGTTTTAATTTGTAATAAATAGAAAAAACAATTATAAAAAAAACTAAAAATTGGCCATTTGGAAGGACTTCCTAGTAATGAGTTTCAACAAAAAAAATGAGGTCAAAACCATTTTTATTGTTCACAACTGCGCGCACAAGGGAGGCCTCTTTGCACAAACGTGGAGGACATAAAATAATGTATTTTTTAATGCCCTTTGGTAGGAACATGCTTGCTTACTATAGGAATGTACCATAGAAATTTCAATTGAAAATCATTAATTTAAGCCTCTCAATCGTATTCAAAACCCCTAAATTTGAAAAACTGATAAATTAGAGAAATTGAACTTTAAATATTAAATGATTTTTTAATTTTTTTGAAAAATAGAGGATATAATTACAATCAAGATATCTAGAAATAGATTTTTTGTTTTTGGCATTGGGATCTTAATTCAAAAGTTATAGCATAGGACAACCTTGTCTTGCTAAAGTGTGACAAAAATCGACCAATCTTTCATGCAATCACCCTCTCCTGGTTCTATTGGAGCTGTAAGTCTTGAATTTTCTCTCAATTTTTGGACAAATAGAAGAGGTCTCAAGTTCCTTCCCATTTTGTAGTGGATTTCTTTGAATTTTCTACCAACAATTGGGATCATGGTTGCACAAAGTTTGTCAGATTAGGAAACACGCGAAAGTTACAGCATTTCAAACTACGCTATAGGAGTATTCTTTTCAACAATTTAAGCGGATTAACTTGTTACAGAGTGTGATTTTTGGGAGATGTATAGAGTTATAGAGATATCTTTGGGTACAAGTTGAGCTAAATCTAGTGAGATCAAGCTTTAATCACTATTTTAAACTTTCATGCAATTTTACAGTGGGAGGTTGTAGACCTTTGCAAGTGACAGTAGACAACCCCATTCCCTTGCAAAGATCAGTAGTCGTAGACATTTAGCCAAATCATGCTGACTTCACTTGCTAATTAGTCCAATTCATTGTTTGAATAGATGAGTTGCAAATGTAACAGGGGTTGGTAGTAGATGGGCTCAGGTACCTAACAATTTTAGTATCCTCTATGTTAGTCCCATTTCAGGTGTTGAGTTGGGAATTACACTTGCAGGAGTTTCAATCAAGAAATACGTGACATAGTACAATTCTTGACATGGATTTTTTTGGTAGTCATCTGTGTTTTTTGTAGTATTTATCTACGATATCAATAGGTTTTGAGCGATTAGTGATGAATTTGTCTGTGTCTACATTCTTTGTAAATTTCCTTTGTTTTATTGATCAATAACTTTCTCTTAGATTTGGTAGAAATCTAAGTGTCTCCTGTTTTTGCTATGGAAGAGAACCTTGTTTAACCTTTTAGTGACCGTGGTTGATTTGGGGGGCGGGCGTAGTTTTTCAAGAAAATGAATTTTGTGGCCACTCTGAAGATGTAGTCTTAGATCAAACCGTACAAGGTATTTCCATAAGGGAGATTCTTCAACCTAACAAAAAATCAAACTCATCCAACGGTACAAATTGCTATAAATAAGGTAGGCGGTCCATAAATCAGCCTTTTAAGGGCTAAAATTGAATTTTGTGGAGGTGAAACATTTTTAAATAATTTTTAGTAAATTTTCCTCAAAAGACAAGTAGAATAGGCATCTAATCCAAGTCATTTCATATTTTTTCAAGCTTTGTGAAAATAGTTACAAATTTTTGAAGTTCACAAAAAATGGTTATATGTGGTCATCAGAATGAATACCCTTCTAAAATGTGCAGATTTGGTACATTGAAGAAAGTGAAATGTACCTCTAAATCATGTTTGCTTCTAGAGCCTTGTTGGAGTTTGAGTTGCTTTCCTTAATTTTCAAAAATCAATGACTTGAATGACCCTTTAGAATTTGCGCTACATAAATACCAATGCATAAGTTTACTTTGGGGATTCATGAGATTATAAAGCAACACTTATACCTTGTCAAGACATCAAGTTACAAAAAAATCTTACAATTTGGTTGATATTTTTTTTGTATTTTTGTTGAACACTTCCCATTTAAAGGTCCAGTCCGTTTGAGTTTGCAACCTCATAGCTAATTCATCAATACTCAAATTCTCTTGAAATTGGTTTTGTTTGAAGCGCACAAAGACATTCTAATTGCATTCCTCTTTGAGATTTTTGTGATCAAATGTATTTTGAACAATATTAGACTGAGAGTCCAAAAATCAACCAAAAAGTGGTTGACCGGTCACTAAAGGGTTAAGAAGACTTGGTCATTGCAAACCTTTGGTGATTGCGAACTTTTCCTACAAGGATTTTGACCGCACATTGGTTTAGATTACGTGAAGCATGATGGTGTTGTAATCGACATTTTTTTGAATTGCCTCCAATGCTCATTACATGTGATGTTTCTTTTCTCTCTCCAGGTGAAGCATGCTATGACAACTACAGAGAAGATTTTGGCTAATGCGTCTAAGAAGACCAAGCTTACACCGGGAGAGAATGTATGGATCAAGACAGATGTTCTTATGATTCATAATGTGTGCGGCCCTGGAACCATCGGCATCTTCAAGAAGGAATTTGGTCAAAATGCCAAGGTATGTAGCATAGCTATAACAACATGATTAAAGTATATGGGTTGGTATTCCATAGACTGGATGTTGTCTATAGGGTCATGAGGCTTGTTTTTAAGCATGTAATGACTTGGGTATCTTTACCCACTTCAAAGGGATCTTAAGTTAGAATAACTTGTGTATTTTTTCTCGAGAATGGTTTTTTATTGTTTATTTTTTTCTCATTAGAGAGTCATCAAAAACTTTGGTAATGCATTTGTAGATCACCTCACGCAGGATTGAGTAACATTTTTCAACTAAATGATATTGCTTCAGTAGGTTTTCAGTAGGGTTTTTTTTCACTTTGAAGTGTCTGTGGTCCTATGGTGGAAATTGATTTGGGGTTCCATCCAATAATTTGGTGTGATAATACTTTTGTATAAAGTATAGGTGTGGGATCATGAAAAGATTGTGCTTATCCCCGACCATTACATTTTTACCACAGACGAACAAGCAGGCAAACAAGCCAATAGAAACGTGGACATTCTCCGTGACTTTGCTCATGAGCAAGATATCAAATACTTCTATGATACTATAGGTAGGAACAACTTTCAGGTATGTGTTGGTGCTTATTTTTTTCATGTTTTTTTCGTTTCTCTTTGTAAAGAAAGCTAGTAGTTCTAATATGTGTGAAGTCTCTTATCTTGTATGTCAAATATTAACCACTTGTGTGTTCATATTGTAGTATGACTTCAATCATTTGGATAGCTCATGTCTTGCAGAATCATACATAGATTTGTGGTATTTGGAATAAATGATTGTTAGATATTTAGAACTTGATTTGATACAATGTTTTAATGCAAGACTATAAGGGAGTTTGCCATACATGTGGCCCTTGCACAAGAGGGTCATTATCATTCTGAAGAGGTATTTATGACACAATTGTGGATTTGTGTGGAGAATCCGAGGATTTAAGCTTATTGACTGCATTTATGATGAACTGGATTCTAATTGCCATGGATTCTTCCAGATTTACGTGCAAATTGTGTATCTGGAAACCTCTTTTGTCTGTTATATTTGTAGCGCATATGTTGAACTTTTTACCAAGATTGTGTGTTCCATGATTGTAGGTTCTCTTCAGCACAAATTTTCATACATGCGATGCTGGAGCGTTCGCAATCGATATTATTAATACCGATGCAGGCTTCATCATGGGCACCGGCAAACTTCTGCTCAAGGTGCACCATGATTATTTAGATAATAAATAATTATTTAGATCATGTTCACTTTTGAAGGACATTTTTGGATGATTCTATGTGAAAAGAAACTAGAAGTGATGGACAACTTACTGCAATAAATAGCATTTATGAAGTAATGAATAGATAGTCACATTTGAACATGACCTTTAAACGTGTCTCGAGGGTATGGGCAACGAATTTGTGTTGGAAATCGTCATTGGCATAATTGCGCTCAGGGTTGTTTGTTTCCTGCAGGTTTCACCAACTTTGAGATTTGTTTTGGATGGAGAAATGCCAAAACACTTGCTAGCCAAGGACTTGATACTGCACATAGTGCTTTGCAGCCCTTTTTTTAAGCTTTTTGAGAAAGTGCCAGGATGGCGATCACTTAAAATTTGGTGGAGCATTGCATTTCTACATTCATCCATCTTTTGGACCAAAACTCACTTTTCTATCAAATTCATACAATTTTTCATCCAAATTTGACAACTTCATCTACATTTTTTAGAAAAATGAAAAAAATTTGGCGAAAAAAGATTACTTTTATCTGGCGAAAAAAAGACATTTATTTTGAAATGGTGAAATCTGGCCCCATGGTGCCACTAAAAAAAGGGTTGGTGCTTTGTTTTCTGAAGTGCACAATTTTGCTTCGTTTATTAAAATTTGGAATGAACGTGCCACTCTTCTTCCTTCTTGCAAATTGATTGATTCTATTTTTGCAAATTATTGGTGAAATCTCTGTTGTAGGAGCAACTTACAGAGCAATGGAGTTTTTTGGGACAACCGTTGATGCTATGACTGTAAGTAGCTCTTTGAAGCTCAACTAGAGTTGTGGCATGTCTGAAGGTAGAATTCAAGGTTATTTGCTACAAAATAAAAGTTTCATCCTTTGCTCTATGGTATTTGATAATGGTTGTTGTGCCTTGATACTGGGTCATATTTGATAAGAAGTGAATTTTGTTAATAAAAAAAGTAGGCTGCATTTTTTATTTAATCAGCTCTAACATCGGCCAGGGAAAATTGACCCCCTCATTGCTCCAGCTTGGGATAAATGTCAAAATCTGCCCCATATTTTGCAGTAGTTAATTTTTGTATTTCTTGACCTCTTCTAGCTAATTGAGGGCCTCTAAATTCAATTTTTTCAAATTTGATCATTTGTGATAAAAAAATAAATTCTTGTGTTCTCCCAAGGGTTGAAAATAGGGGCAATGAGGGGGTAAGTTCTCCTTGGCTCTCTTGTGTCTTATTATAATTGCGTGCATTCTATATATGTATCCAAAAAATGTCATTTTGTGTACACATCTGATAGGACAACTTCCATATGTCAAGTTGTGAACATGCATGAGAGTAATAATAGAAGCCCATTTGTGCTATAATAGAGGTAATTTCGTTAGAAAGTTTTGAGTATATTTGGACTGTTTTTTTTTTATACCTTTCCCTTTTAATGAAACAATTGAACGTATATATCTAGAGGGTTAGTAGGTCTCCTTAATTTCCTGTTGATTTTCCATATTCCAAGTTCCACCTCTTCGTAACATAAGCTTGAGAGAAATGTTACTTACAACCTGGTGGTTGTGCGACATGTAGATGGAGGATAGAATGACCTTGTGTAATATGGTTGTAGAGGCTGGTGGCAGAAATGGTGTTGTTCCTGTTGATGCCACTACCTCCAAATACTTGGAAGGAAAGACCACAAAACCATATCAATTTTTTACCAGTGATGAAAATGCTAGGTGAACACAAAACTGCAACGTATTTTTGTATTGCGCCATGTTGGTTTACAATTTCTTGTTTTCTCCAGTTATTGTTATCACTTGCTGAAAGTATTACTATACAATCTCTTTCTCATCATTTGCTTTTTATTTGCAACTTCTTGCGGGAATACACATTTGATGTCTCAAAGTTGGAGCCTCTTGTTGCTAAGGTTTGTTCAACGCTCTCTGCAGTATGCCACATATATTTTGCTTATGGGATATCGTTTTCATTGTGTAATTCATCTCCCCTCACCATCATTTATGGGAGTTACTTTCCTATGAGCCTCAGTTTAGTGTTCTTAGTTGATTTGTTGTTACAATGGCAACCACATTCTCCAAATGGAAAGGTGCCCACAACCGTGTACTGTTGCAATAGAATTATAGAAGTACTACTAACACCCATTTCTTTGACAAGACCAAAAGGTGAAGGTTCCAACTTTCCTTAGCTTGTACTTGCTACACAAAAGGTGTTGATGGACTTGTACTCCTTGCTAGTACCTGGCAGTGATGGGAAGACTTGCATGGAAATCTTTGAGCAAGCAAGTTGTAACACTCCTACTTCTCCGTCATGTGCCGCTTGCCCGAGTGGCCCTCGTGACACCTATGCTTGCATGAATGATTCTCAGGTATGTCTGCTCTAGCTTTTTAGATTGACATTACACGATAGGGAAATCGAAGCTATGGAATTTCTTTTGGCTATGTATCACTTTTTTTTATTACTTCTGTGCTAGCATTAATTATAATGTACTTATAAATCCAAGCATTAACAATTGGCACCTTCTTTTGGTACGTTGATGCAGGTTTGTGTTTCAACTATCAATCGCAACTTTCCTGGGCAAATGGAATACAAGGAGGGGTAGATATATCTTGCTTCTCCTTACACTGCTACGGCTTCTGCACTGACTGACTTTGTCACAGATCCTTGTAAATTTTTATAGATGGTTCATTTCACACACACACTGAAATTGAATTGTTTTCCGACGATGTTGAGAGAAATTTGTTGAGCTTGGAGTTGGGCTATTTGCCCCTTCTAGTGTGGCAATTCCATTCATAGAATGCTTGTGCTGACACTAATAGTTAGGATTGTTTTGTCAATCTTTTTTTAATTTGTGGAACAAAATTCAAGTTTGGAATCAGAATTCAATTTGTGAAAAGAGGTTGCACAGATAGTTATTACATAGGATAGACTGACTGTTTGTGTGAATTATCCAATTTGTTCGCCTATTTGGGACGTCCAATGATCTTGACCCATCTAATGTGACTATTTTAAGGTAGTCACATTGTTTGTTCCATTCACCCAAAATGTCTGATATGTCCGCTTGTTTGGAGCGTCTACTGATCCTAACTCACTTGATGTGAACAACATTTCGTTGTGTATAAAATACTTTTATTGTTTTCGAGGAACCAAAGCAAAAGCAGATTTTGAGTCATACAAACTGTGCAGGGCTCTTTTCTTTCTGGATTCAATATTAAGGCTCTTGCAATCTTCCATTATTGCAGTCTTCAATCGATTCTTGTGCCAATGACCACGGCTCAGGGAAAGATTTGAAAACACAATTTTCACTTAAAACAAATTCAAACCTTATGACCTATAGATCTATGGGAATTGGGAAAAAAAGAGATTTTTTTTTTTTCATTTTTAGTGGTTCAAGAAATTTTCATGGCTCTACTGCTTTGAAACTTTCAAAGTGTTACAAAAAATTATTATTGTAACCATTTTGAAAAAAAATTAAAATGGAATAAAAAGCAGTAGAGCTTGAAAATTTCTTGAACCATTGAAAATGAAAATAGAATTATGGAAGTAGTATTGACACGCCATTTCTTTGACAAGGCCAAAAGGTGAAGGTTCCAACTTTCTTTGTACCTGCTACGTACACAAAAGGTGTGGATGGACTTGTACGTATGTTGAACTTTTTACCAAGATTGCATGTTCCATGACTGTAGGTTCTCTTTGGCACAGATTCTCATACATGCAATGCTGGTGCGTTTGGTCAATTCGTAATTTGTATCAGTAATACCGATGCAGGCTTCATCATGGGCATCGACAAACTTCTTCTCAAGGTGCACTTAATTATTCAAATCATATTCACTTTTGAAGGACATTTTTGGATGATTATATGTGGTGGAAAGAAACTCCAAGTACTTGGGAACACAATCTTAAATTAAAACAAATCCAAAATTGTATGACCTATAGATCTATGGAAAAAAAAAATTATTTTTTTCATTTTCAGTGGTTCAAGAAATTTTAATGGCTCTACTGCTTTGAAACTTTTTATGCCACTTTCTCTTTCATTTTCAGTGGTTTAAGAAATTTAATAGCAGTAGAGCTTGTCAATTATTTAGTTACAAAGCACTAAAATTTGAAGCCTCATTACGTTTCTAAATGTGTATCTCTACTAACCATGTATATAATTACACCTCCAAATTGATTCCAATGACTCCCATGTTGCAACAAACATAATCCATAGTGGTTTGAGTGCACGTACCTTATTAACCCTTAAGAGGATGCATTCTGAAAGTCATGTTTTTAAATGTTTTTAGATTTAATAAAGAAAATGTAACTCCAATAATCTATTTTTTTATTCCATTTTAATTTTTTTCAAAATTATTACAATTGTAATTTTTGTAACACTTTGAAAGTAGCATCTTAAATGCTTAAAATATATCGTTTTTGAACTTTTTCTATCATATTTCTCTTGATGTGAACTCAAGTACCCCAATTATCAGTACATTATAATGTTTGTCACTATTATCTCTATTTATGTTTACCACTATTTTAAGCATTTTTGTAATTATCATGATTTTTGCAAAGAAATCATCTAAAAACATCATGAAAATTTCCTTTTAATGTTTTTAATTTGTGAAAACATAAAGATAAGTATATATATTTCAACATAAAAAAGGTACCAAAATTTTGAAATGTATATTTTAATATAGAAAACTAATAAAGTTTGACCAAGTTAGAACAGGCATAAATCCTTTCTTGAATTTTTGCACATTTTTGCTTATATCTTCATAAATACATATTATTTACCTCAATTTCATCAATTCATTATACTATTTTTTATTTTTTATTTTTAAAAGTTAGGCATTGGTTGGAATGAATGAAAAGTTTTTGTGATCAAAAAGCCCCTTAAACCTCTTCATATATTGTCCAAATTTCGGATATCGGAGCACTAAGGGTTTATCAATTAATGCAAATGTGCTTAACCTCAATTTTCACCTTTTTTAAATATTATATGAGTCAAATTTTCAACTACAATACTAATGGCATTCATGCTTTACATTTTCTTGAAAAAGTAAAGAATATATGGCACCTAGTGAAGCAATCAATAGCTTTGAAAAGATTACACTACATATAAGTTTGTTACAGTATTACATGGTGCCTTGGAGTGGTTTAGCCTTGTATGCAAGATTAGTATAGTAAGACCATTTTGAGCACAGGAGAGCAGAGTTTAGGAATTAGATGAGCAGATGATGGTCAATTTTATTGGCTTTGTCCTCTAGACATAGACTATGGCAACGACTTTGCATCAACTTCGGTTTCCGAATTTGAGTTTCCAAATCTTATCTACAACCACATTCACACTACACGATGACGTGGCCAGATTTATAGTGTAGAACGTGGTTTCGTTGAACCATTGGACTAAAAATGTGGGGGCACGGGCTAACGTGGAATTCGGTGGATATTACATAGTTATGGTCAATATATAATGCATGACAATGTTATAAATATTCCATCAAATATTTATAAAATATAATCAATCCTTCTTCGCTTACCACGGGAATTTTTGCACAAATTCATAAATTATATAATTATAGGTAATCAATATAAAATGCATGATAGTATTATAAATGTTCCATTAAATATTGATAAAACACAATCTATCCTTCTTTGTTTACCACATCAAGCTTTTGCACAGATTTATAATTATAAGTCAATATAAAATGCATAGCGATATTATAAATGTTTCAACAAATATTGATAAAACCAATCAATCTCTCTCGTTTACTTGAGAATGGTGGCACAACAGGTGTTTTTTTTATAAAATGCCTATTAGTATATAAATTTGCTTTTATGTCTGGAATGTATGCCTTAATGTGATTATATTAACACTGAAAGATTTGTTGAGTTCTCCATTGTATAGAGAATGAAATTTTGTTCAAATTCATCATTTTATAGAATAGTTTGTTTGCCAAACATCTGCAAGACACAACTTAAAAATGATATTTTTGAAGGTGATATTGCAAACCAAGACAATTTTTCAATTTTTTCACTGATTTTTTAGCAACATTAGCTAATGTAAATAGTTCCAATACTTGCAACCTAAGATGAATTCATCTTTATCAATTTCCCTACTATTTAAAAAAAAAAAAAGGTTTTGATTAATTTCCCTTCTATATCAATAAACTAATATTCATGTTTACCTAAGAACAGAGCCTCACGGTCACCGTTCTTGTTAAATTGGCACAATTCTCGGCATAAAAAACAATGACATTCGTCTTCAATCAACAATATGATGTAGGAAATGAAAGAACGAGGTGCATTTCTATACAAAATTAAGCCATTGCAAGATTTTTATTGCAGTTTTCAACGTGATCACGTGGTTACAGTTCCAACAGAAGATTCTCTTCTATGATGGTATCTAAAAGCTTCTGAAATAATCTAATTTTACAGTTACTGAAAACTCTGGAAACTCCAGGAGTAAACTTTGTCAATCCCATCGAGCAGAGACAGTGGAAGTAGTACAGCATAGTTCTAGTCCAAAGCATGAAAAACAGAGAAAGTTGGTCTTGGAAGGTCCTGCGGAGACCGCATGCGAGAGCAGAGCATGCATGAATTTCAAATACCTGATTCAGCCAAAGGGAGTTGTCCAGTTCTTACACGAATTGAGACATTTCCGTTATCTGGAAGGCCACTTCGGGAACACCATTTTGTCACCCAGAATATGAGCGCTGTCTGCGTATGCAGATCCCAAACCCACCCCTGCGCCGAAGGCCACAGCTGACCACCGGGTGGTGGGACTTCGGAACATGACGAGGGCGGAGGCTAACCCTGCCAACGATCCATACACAAAGCGTCGCAGCGTCAAGTCTATGCACAAGTCATATTGCTCGTCGATTTGCATCTGCGACGGCACCCGCTTCTTGGCAATATCTGTGCTGAGGTCCTTGAAGCTCCGAGGTCCATTGGCCTTGCATTCATCTTGAGAGTCCATAGCTTGAGGTTCATATCAGGACTTTATAACCATAGCCCACAACAGGACAAGTGATCGAATTGACCTTCCTACTCTTTTGATGGCTAATTCCTGGTACCAAGACCTACTGAATCCGGCTTACATTGGTGAAGTCACTCAATGGAAAGGATTACCCTAATAAATCCAACTCAAATGGGAGCTGAGTCAGGCATGTGACAGCTTACGCTCCAAATGTATCACAAAGACATTGAGAAGTAAAAATCAAAATGAGTCCACAACTGATTTCAATTCAAGGCACTGCAGTTTCCACAGGAATTTAAAAAAAAAATTCGAACAAAGATTACATAGATTTTCACAGATGATTTTGCCCCCACTTTGGGTAGCACATTCCAAGACATATGTGCCTCTATCAATCTCAACGTCAGGGTCCTGATGCCGAGATCTCACAATCTCAAAACCTAATCTGAGACCTAATCTGAGACCTAACCTAACAGTACAGACATGACTCACCAACTGTCAAGTCGCCAGTTCGAACGTTCGATCCCAAACCCCTTCTGGTTCGACATGAACTGCATTGCATTGAATTCAACTTCACGAGTACTTAGTGGGCATCGTAGTACCTGGCATTGTGGGTCGACACTCGCCTCTCCAACAACAAGATCGTCGTCAGCGAGACGGACCACTCCTGTTGAGTGCAACAATCAATTCCATAAATAAAATGCATATGTTTCTCCCGGACAGCTTTGCGTTTTCAACTCTGCAAAGATTGGGACATGCAACAATATCATCATCATCAACTCAGCAAAAAAATCAATGTGGCATTCATTTTCGTACACATTCATCATCAGGACAGAAATTGGAGTTCTTCAATGCCTGAAAGAAACAGAAATTTCTGGAAGCATGCCTAATGCAAAATTATGATCAAACATTGATGTCAGAGCAGGCTGCAAACGTATGAACCTGCTAAACTGCAAATTCATTACATGGCCAATTGATGTCAAAGTAATATCATGGCGAAGTTTACCTGCAGAATCGTTGTCCTGTCCAGAAACAAGCGTCGCCAATTCCCTTGCAACATAGAAACCAAAGGGACGGTGGGCATCTCAAAGACCTGCATAACGATGCAAAAAATTTAGGAGCTACGAAGAGATGGCTGGGACAACGTATTTCGCGCCATGGAGGGATTGACCAAGACAGGCTGAGATTGATAAACGAAATACTCAAATGACTGGAAATAACACGTTGGCCTTATAGACGTAACGATATTTGACCAGGGCATGCATGGGGGGCGAAGAGTCACCGAGGGAGGAAAGGAAACCAGCCCCCCAGCAGTAGTCGGCTCAGTTCTCTCCTCCACAAATGGCGTTTCCTAATCTGACATGGCAAGCAGATTGGGGAAGCTTGGCTGGACGGGAAAAAATTAAGTTCTCATGCTTCTTCCCAAGAGGTTTGTGTCCACACCCCTCTGTCTCTCACTTGACGAGCCCCACCTTCCAATTGTTGTGCCGAGCCTGTGCATCATTGTGATGCAAAGCTCTCGATTCGCAACTTCCGTTCTTGTCAAAGAAGTTCAGACTCTGCTCCGGAACATAGTTTTGGTCAAAATCATGCAGAGCTGCTGTTCAACGTTTTCTTATTTTGATGCAGCTATTCATAAAGTTCATGATAAACCATGGTTTCCAAAACTACGAAGACAGAAAAGGAATCGAAATTCGAAATGCTTACCCAATCGCCTCTCTCAGACTTGACAACAGCTCCACTGCATATCCAGCATTAATCTGCATTGTGTTCAAGCAAAGCTTTAAAAACAACTCGGCACAGAACACAAGTATAAAAAGAATTCTGGTTATCACTATGCTAAAAGAAAACAATGTGCTATAGCAATGCAATAACCAGCAGTGTAATCGGTTTCGAACATTAGGCATGGCAACGCAAGTTCCTGGTGCAGACAATCAAAGCACCACAGAACAAGTCCCTGGACCAGAGTCAGAAACATCAGTAGCGAGGCATGTAGAATTGAACCTGAACGTTCCCACGCCGATTCCAACTTATATGCTAGTGCAACAACTGGGTGCACAAAGCTACTCTACGTACCAACATGCCGACTCCCAACAACCCCAGCAAGGTTATTTGCCGAGTAGTGCTCATGGTGGAAGATTTTACACAGCACCGCAAGAGTTGCATCACGGGTACCAAGGATACCATCTCCCTGGGCAGGAGCAAATGCAGGGATATTCGGAACAGAATTACATGCAACAAGTAGAAGGGTATGTCCAGAGTAGCCAAAACCCATTTGAAACGAGTAGGCATCAAAGCCAGATGCATCGAGTTTTACCACGAAGGCTACCACATATGAGGCAGAGAGTCAGGAGGCGGATCAGGACCAATAGGTCAAATATCCACTCAGTTGCTGCAAATATGGTGTTTAACAACCGAGAACATAGCACTGCAACCAGTATCACAGGTACCCCGTCTACAAGGAACTGTAATTTCTCATTTCCCATTTCGCACAGGTATCAGAATCATTTTACAGCTCTAAAAAGCATGAATTTTTATATCTGAAACTGAATGAAACTTAGCAAAAAAAGACTTCCCTCAAGGGACACTAGCGCATCAGCAAAAACTCTGCACAGCAATATTGCACCAAAACCAACAGATGATTAACACAGATTGATTGCATTGGGCATTCTATGTCAGGGTCTGTGACGAGTGGGCCCGTCCTGCAAATACCAGTGGAAATTGAAGGGAGTCAAGAGAGGCTATCCCGACTGACTTCGACGGCAATCGAGGAAGCATCAAGCATTGGAGAAAATTTCGAGTGCAACATTTGCTTTCAAAAGGCGAATGAAGCCGTGGTGACGTGCTGTGGTCATCTCTTCTGCTGGCCATGCCTCTACAGATGGTTGCACGTACATTCGTACCATAAAGAGTGTCCAGTCTGCAAAGGTTCCATAGCTGAGTACAGCGTCACCCCCATCTATGGGCGTGAAAATGCCCTGGAATCCGCCAGACTGCAGAGTGCACTTGGCTCGGAGCGCATCCCCCCACGCCCCGCTGCAAGAAGGATAGAAAGTGCAAGGCAGCAGCAACAACGAGAGAGAGGAGAGCAGCAAGAGCGAATTGCTCCAGAACAAGTGCCAGGAACCCAAATTGAGCAAGCGCCCACTGAAATTGAAGAAGGCGAGCCACGCGCACCTGGTGCTGCAGATCCCAGTTTGGAGGCCAGAGGCGAGGACAACATCCTCCAAGGTGAAGGCACAGAAACTGCTGCATCCAGATTGCAAGACATGGAGCACCACGTGATGAATCCGTTGGGTGAACCAAACGAACACTCACAAAACAACAGTGGCTACTTGCAACGAAGATTAGCTTTCCGACGAGAGCAGCTCAGGCAAGCTCTGGTGAACTCACGGTACAGTGCTACCCTGAATCAGGTCCCCGGTGCTGGTGGAGAAAGGCAACAAATCGTGGCCGCCAATGCACTTCTGTCACAAGAATGGGAGCATATCATTAACAGCAGTCGTCTTGTGGCGGATCCTACACAGGTAATGCAAGCATATCCCATGCACGGCCTAACAAATCATGCCAGGATACCGTCTTCAATGCTACGATTCTTGTCTTGTGATGAATCTTGTACGAGGCAATATGTCTTTGGTCATCGTCTATTTTGATCTAAGATGAAGAAAATTTGTTAACTTCGTGTGCAATTGTGCTTAGCCTTGTCTGCAACTGAATCTCAATTGTACTATATATCCGATGTGTTGCTTGCAGGCCGCAGCATGGCTAGCATCAATGCATGCACGGCTCGCAAACAATGTGGAACCAAGCTCTGAAGCAGACACCCAACAAAGAAGGCAGATGATCGCTTCGGCCATCTCACAATCCACACAAGAACTCGACTCTGGCATCAGCAGCAACCGGTTGGCAGTACAGCCTTCCCAAGTCTCCGACTGGATCACCACCATGCGCACCCGTCTCAACAACATCGAACAACTAATGCACAACTTGGAGCGTCCCCATGAATCCATCGCCACGCCGGATGAAGGAAATCCTAATTCCCTGCTCCAGCTTGATGATGATGCTGATGACCTGAACTCCAATGAATTTCTCGCTGAGCTCAACGCAACAGCAGCTCAACCACCGAATGTGGTTGCCTCTGAACAGAATACAAATCCCGTTGCCGCTTTGCAACCTGCAACTGAGAGCGACCCCGAGCTGAGAAGTAGCGTGCCAGAGGCTCCAGTGGTTCGAAGGTCGAGAAGGAGGAGGGAGCATGGTGAAGAGGCTTCGCATGTGGTTGCAGCTCCAGAAGAAGGAGCCGAGCCAGCACCTCATGAGGATCAGTTGCCATTGACCCGCAAACGAAGAAGGCGATTGGATTGAGACTTTTTGTTCGACTTGAAAACATTAGAAATCCCGTGACTTGTTACCATTGTTCCTTGCTCATTGAGGAACCTATAATCCTAATTCTTCACGATTTGTTGAAGTGGTGTAACCTCTCTGGAGGGCAAAGAGGCAACAATCGTCATGAAAGTCTATTAGTCAATCACTTCGCAGGGCATTATGAAAATACTTGTACTTGTGAAATGAGCAAGGTTTCCTCCGAGGCCAGCGAATGAGCCATCCGGATTCCGGAGGCCACCGAGGAAGACCGGCTCTCACAAGACCAAACAACTCCTCCTGTTTTGAAAGCTTGATACGGTACTCTCGACTCTCGACCGCATCCACTACTGCAAAACCTCGAAATTTCGACGAGATAAGAAAATGAAAATCCGCTGACAATCTGCTGCAAGAGGATTAGGGTTTGACTTCTAGTATCTATGTCAGTAATAGATTTTACTTTTAGGGTTTAGGGCTTCACCCAGCCAGCTTTCTTTCCTTTCGCGCAAATTCGGTTTGGACTTCGGATTGCTCGTGTATTTGTCGCCTTCCAAGGAATCTTTGATGTCAGGTTTGCATGGATGAGGGCAGTTGCACGAGCAGGTGAATTCCTGCGCCGGAAGCGCTCAGTTGTTGCTCTCTTCTCCAGTTGTACCGAACACTTGAATCATAAGAACTCGGGGCGCCCCTTCTCGTCCATTGCGGAAAGGGGTCCATTGACAAGCTTTTGTCATCGCGATGGTCAGGAAGTTGAAAATCGAAGAATATCATCTTCTGTAGTTCGTTCGTATGACTGGTCTTGTCGGAGTAGCTACTCTTGGGTGGCGCAAGGTTTAGCTACGAACATGGAGGCACCTTCGGAAGGAGGGTCTGGGGTTTTGCTAGGAGAAAGTATAGAGAATCTCAAATCTTTGGATTCAGGGACGGAGACGAATGCTGTCAATTCTAGCCACACTCAAGTAGAATCCACGGTCGTTGACAGAATCGCTGGGGAGGATGTTAGGATAGACTTGGGATCTGAAATTTCGACCGCGAGCATACGAGAGGAGGTAGAATTAGCAGTAGAGGCCGATGGTATGAAGGAATTGCTGGAAGGGAGTGTTGCTGACGATGCGAATTTGGCGAAGAGGCTGAAAGTGGAGGCGTCGTTGCCGCACGTGGCACGGGCGTGGGAGCACTGGACCAAGCTCGGGGCGCCCAAGCTGATGGTGGCGCCCATGGTGGATCAGAGTGAGCTGCCTTTCAGAATGTTGTGTCGGAAGTACGGAGCCACGGCGGCCTATTCCCCGATGTTGCATTCGCGCCTGTTCGCGCAAGATGTGAAGTACCGGACGAAAGAGTTCAGTACATGCCCTGTAAGTGAGGATTGCTTTGCTCCGTGTTTTGAAAGTTGTGTCTGGCATGTTTTGGTGAATTCCTTGCAGTCTGTGAATTCTGTAGTTTCGGCTCATCCGAAACTACAGCTTACCCCTGGATGCCCAAATTGGCGCGAATGTCTTTTTGAAATAATTTTGAGTAGGGCATGTCCGGACTTTCGTTTTGTCCGAATTTAGTTATTTTTTTACCAACACTTGCTATGTTCTTACTGAAATTGGTGATGTAAAATTTGGCCCAATCTGAGTTCTCTTATTTTCACAATGTGATCAATCGGATTGGTCTTTTTAAATCCATGATCTTTTAGGGTTTAACTGCTGGCTATCAATCTGGCAGGAGGATCGCCCCCTCTTTATCCAATTTTGCGCCAACAATCCGGATACTTTGTTGGAAGCTGCTAAGTTTGTGCAAGACGACTGCGATTATGTTGACATCAATTTTGGGTATGGACCTTCTCTCCTTGTCCACCCTCATAGCCTCCTACGATACATTCTCGAGTACCGAAGTAGTGTCTCGACGCCTTTTGAAAACAGTGCCACCTAAGAGTTATTTAGAGCAAAGTCATAGTAAATCAGAGATTTGAAGATAAATTAAAGTTTTGTCATGCTCTCGCATGTGAAGATAGTAGCTCCCTTGACTTAAGGAGTTCTCACGTGTTTAAATTGAGCTCAACTTTGCAGAACAAGGTGTCAGGGATTCTTTTTCATGCAAATTCAGAGTATGCTCAGCAAGGGTTCTCTCGAATCTTATTGTAGTCCTGGTGTCACTTATCTGGGATGGAGCATCGGTATTCAATTTTTTTCTATTTTGCACCCATACTGAAGTCCACTAGATGCTAGGTGAAGCTCTAGCATCTTTTATGGTTCTCGAGTCGTTGGGTCATGTTATATGAAGTCAGAGTCATAGATGTAGTATTCAGCACTGCTCCTTGTAAGCGTCTATGAATGAGGTAAAGGTAAATTTTTGGTTGTAATGGACCCCACGATGATTACCAATCCTAATCCTGCTGACTGTCCTACTTGTGGAGCAGATGCCCTCAACGGATCGCCAAGAGGGGAAATTATGGAGCGTTTCTCATGGATGATCTGCCTTTAGTCCGGTCGTTGGTAGCGAAGCTTGCCACCGGCTTGACAACTCCCGTGTCATGCAAGATTCGCATGTTTCCGAAGTTGGAAGACACGCTGGCGTACGCCCGCATGCTGGAGGAGGCCGGGTGCTGCTTACTGGCTGTGCATGGACGCACGCGGGACCAGAAGGATGGGAAAGCTATTAGAGCGGACTGGGAGGTCATCAAGGCTGTGAAGTCGGCTCTTCGCATTCCCGTGGTGGCGAATGGGAATGTTCGGTGGTTGGAGGATGTGGACGAATGCATCAAGGTGACAGGAGTCGATGGTGTCATGTCTGCAGAGTCTCTCCTTGAGAATCCTGCTCTCTTTGCAGGTTATAGGATGAAGCCTCTCGACGAAAACGAGGAGACAAGTGGCAAATACTCGCTCGATGAGCCTACACTTGCTCTGGAATACCTGGAGCTCTGTGAGAGGTATCCAGTGCCGGCTCGGATGATTCGTGCGCACGTGCATCGAATGTTGGGCGCATGGTTTAGACGATACCCTGCGCTGCGCGACGAGCTCAATAAGGAACACAAAATTACCCCCGAGTGGCTAAAAGGGTTGGTTCACAGGCTCATTGCGCAACACAAGGCTGCAACATCTGAGACGCTCAGGGAGAATGGGGACCAGGTTGTCTGTAATGGAGTTACGCCTCAGCCGGCTCAGGCTGTAGCCTGACTTGGAATTATAGTTGCTTGCTTGTCTGTTACTCTAGGAAATTATTCGCCAGTGTACTTCCTTGACACCAACATTGGTGTCATTTCTTCTCAGTGTGGGTAAGCATACTGGGCATTTTATTTCAAGCGCTCTGCAATTGCTGCATGTTGGTGGCTCGCTAACTGGGATCGTATGAGGACGACTAAACCTGTATTTCATGGGCGTGATGGGTTGGTGTTACGAATTATGTTTGACCTTCTTTGTGCGTTTGTGTGTTACTAGCAAGTAGAACGCTTTCTGACTCTAGGATGTACCTATCTCTCAACTAATGACCTCCTGAGCGTGACTTTTAAACATGTCCACAGCGGCAGGAGACTGTATGTTTGAACTATGAATCACCCCATCCATGGAAATTTTATATTCTCAGCAATGGCACCACTTCCCTATCCTGCACATGCTCCTGCCCTGGAGCCATACTTGCTCTTTGAGGATGACGACCGATCAGGTGATTGATCATAATCCAGGAATCATCATATTGTACTGTACAGAGGGCTACCAAAAAGATACATGATGGCAGTTTGGGCCATTCAGTTTCTTTGCATAATGTAAAACAAAGTCACGGTTTTTGTTTTGCACAATCAACATTGATATTTTATGCAATCCCCCTCAAGCATGTCAAATTTTCAATTTAAAAAAACAAAACTCCATTTTTGGTGAATTTTTTCAATTTTTTTTCACGGTCTTACATGAAAATTCACATAAAAACATTGGTGATAAAGATTTTAAATTTGTTTGTAGAGAGATATAGGAAACATCCGTGCGCACATTTTTCCTTCACCAAGCATCTCCAAAAAAGTTTCACAATTCCCTCCAAAGAGATTTGAGTAGAGGCATGTCCAATGCCCTAATTTTTGAAAATAGATATCTCTTTACTATAATTAGATTTTTGCAAAGGAATTGTACCATCATGTTCAAATGTACAAAATTAGTTGTATAAAGAAGAAAAAAGGTAAAAATCTAATTGTAATAAAGAGATATCTATTTTCAAAAATAAGGGCATCCCTACTCAAATCTCTTTGGAGGGAATTGTGAAACTTTTTTGGAGATGCCTGGTGAAGGAACAATTTGCGCACAGATGTTTCCTATATATCTCTGCAAACAAATTTAAAAAATTTATCACCAATGTTTTTTTGTGAATTTTCATGTAAGACCGTAAAAAAAATTGAAAAAATTCACCAAAAATGGAGTTTTGGTTTTTTGAAATTGAAAATTTGGTATGCTTGAGGGGGATTGCGTAAGATATCAATGTTGATTGTACAAAACAAAAATGATAACTCTGTTTTACATTGTACAAAAAAAACTAAATGGCCAGAACTACCATTATGTATCTTTTTAGTAGCCCTCTGTATAGTGGGGTACCAAAAAGAATGTCGTCGTGGACTCATCACTGCCATTGTCATCACCTTTAATCAAATTCAACGGAGGATCTACATATTGATAAATTATGAAATTGTGCTATATATATAGTTTATATACAACGCATTGCATCTACAAAGTTTGGTAGGCATTGAGCCAGTCTGGTGGCAATTGAAAGATAGTTTATTGGTTGTAGTTTGAAGGGACTACAAAGTGACAACATTTTTTTTGGTACCCCACTATACATGCAACTTATATGAAAGCAACTATGAATCCATCCTTTCTCCCATGTGATAGGATAGAAGGGTCTATGACTAGACACTTGAGTTTGAGCCATTAACATAGAATAGTTTTTCATTATTAAATTGTCATAAATATTTTGAATCTTATTGGGAATTATGAAAAAGAATTCAAAACGTATTTGTACATAATTATGAGGTAGTCTACTTTAAAAGCGACCATTTAAAGCCTGGTCTGTCTTTTTCATGGGATTCCATGGACGGAGAGATTTTTAGCACATTTTTTAAGGAAATAAAAATAGATGCAGAATGTAACATAAATGGCTTCATATTTTTCAAAGCATCATTAAATTACTTATGAATTTTCAAAGATTTGTGTTGTAGGCACCTATTTGTTACTACAGGGCTCCCCAAATTCATCCACTTGCAACTTATAAAGAGATGTAAAAAAACCAAGTAGAATGATTGGCTCTTGCAATAAATAACACTTTTTCTTTAGTCCAGTCAATGGCTAAAGGGTTAATTCAATCTCTAAAGGACCAAATGGTGTTTTTTGGCAACATAGTGATTTGAGGCAACTCACTACAAATGGAATTTTATTTATTTTTTAATATTCACAGAACAGGTGCTTGAGGAGGAGTTTTAAGGCGCTACAATTTTCATAACTTTTGACTATATGGTTGAAAAATTATTGTATGATATATATATATTGTCCCTCTGTCCCACTAAAAAACTCCAAATTTCTTTCTTATGAGGGATTAATTGGATTTTTTGTCTTTGCGCCAAAGATGTATGCATTCAAGAAGCAGTAATCCATTCTCCAAATCTATGCAAAAGTTGCAACTAAGTCATTGTGATTTAGGCACCCAAAATCCATGCAATTTTTATCATATTTGAGCACAATTTGTGATTGCTGCCGACAATTCATAAGCAATCAATTTCCAGGAAACCTTGCCTACAGGCAGATTTGGATGGAACAAAAAGAACTTGATTCACAGCCAATTGACAAGTGCATCTTTGAAATTCACAAATTGCCGCTTTCTGATCCACGAATGTCATTGCTTTCTGATTCTCAAATTGCCGCTTTGGATCCACAAATTGCCGCTTTCAAATTTATGAATTGTATCATTGTTTGATCCACAAATTGCCGCTTCATGAATTGTCGCTTCACAAATTGCCGCATCACGACTTGCCGCTATGGATCTATGAATTGCCGCTACAGATCAAAAACTCATGACCAGGAATAGATATTGGAGTTCGACAGATTGGATTTCAGATCTATGCAAAATTTGCGCCCACGTTGTTGTTCAACACAGGCAATGCTTACTGAGTGGTCAAAATCAATAAACGGAGGTTTTTAGTGGAACACAAACTATGCATGATTTGGAAGTTTTTAGTGAGATACAATGAGTAATTTTCATTGATCTTTAGGCAACTCAAAAATTTCTTAAAAAATCATTTTTACAAGAAATAAAAATTTGAAATTGGTTTTCTATATTTGTATATACGTGGAAAGCTTTGAATCATTCCGTTGTGATGAATGAGTTGAAAGTTATGAAGAATTTTTGTTTGTTGGTAGTTAGGAATTTCTATTCTAAAATAAACTGTGAAGTCCTTTATTTAACTCAATTTTCAATATTTTGAAAAATAATAAAATTGTAAGATGTAGATTGTTTATTACAACATTACAATCATTGGGATTTTTTCAATTGGCATTTTTCAATTCCATAACTAAATTCTTAACAATTTAGTGTTTTGAAGCATTCTCAACTTCTTTCTACTTACTATTTTTTCTTATATGTTGTACAATTCCAAATGATCTAAAAATTTTAAGCATGTAGCCAACTTGCCTTGAACAATGAATTCAAAGAAGCACCACCATTTTGGACATTTTTTCATATAAATGTGACCTTGTATAGAGCAGCTGTCAGTTTCTCGCAAGCCCCCCAAAATGGATTTTTGTAAATTCAAACATCAATATCTTGCAATCTATACGGTGAAAAAATTTTAATTTTTTTCCACATCTTCTCAAACTAGCTTACTACAAGATAGCGTGGTTACATGTGTCCAAATATGTTTTTTTTCCTAAAATTTGATACTTGTATTAAAAATGGCAGCTTTGGAGCGTTTTTGGTGAAAACATAGAGTCAAAAACCTTTAAAGGTTAAGGACCACCTCATATCCATTTCAAAGCTAATTATAGGAGCGATTTGAAGAAGACGGTTACCTTTCAAGCAAACTACCTTAACATCGTTTACCTTTGCTCTCTTCCTTAAGATACCAAGAACAATTTGTTGCAAGATGCTTGGAGAGCAATTTTGAGTAAATTCCTACAAGTGGAGTGTTTGAGTAGGAAAACATTTGTGCATGAAAGTTGGCATTTGACATTGTTCTGATTAAAAATGTTATGCACTTTAAATTTAGGATATCATCATAATTTAGGAGATTTCTAAAACCATGCCCTAATTTTTATGTACATAGATTGAAAATCTTGAATTGAGTATCTACTCATTTTTTAGATTTTTTAGGTCACGGTTTGGGGTAGAAAGGACAGATTCACAATTGCTTGGAATTGGCTATGTCTACCTTATCAACTTTGGTGTTCAGTTGGAGGAGCTATCATATTTGGATCTAAGGTAGGTGGCTTTAAAAGCAACCTGGCTCTAAAAGCGACTCTAACACAGAGGTAATTTTACTTTCTTCAATGTACTGATAGTGTACATTTTAGAAGCGGGGCGCTTTTAGAAACCACTGTGTTTCAACTTCAAAAATTTGTAACTAATTCCTCAAAGGTCCAAAAAATATGAAACGACTTGGATTAGATGCCAATTCCATTTTTCTTCCTACCAAAATTTACTGAAAATTGTTTCAAGAAGTTTAGCTTCCCCAAAAATGCAATCAGCTCTTAAAGTGTCGCTTTTAGAGCCACCTACCTTAGAGCATTTGCAATCATGTTTGGCATAGGTTCATTTGAAATTTGAGGCGTTTGGATAATTTTCAGAGTGTTTGGGGCTCAGTGAGCACACTGGATATGTAGAAGAACAGCACAGTTTGTAGTGGTATCTTGTGAAGCTTCAGTTATCATCACTTTTGATGCCTGAAGCATTTGGTTAGCATTTGTCTCAACTAAACAACATAATTCAAACTATTTGACAAGTACTGTAGTAACTCTGATTCTGTCTCAATGTCAATGTCAATTTATCTGCTGAGGATGTAAGGTACCCCCCTTCCCGACCAGTGACCCATTCCCGACCTATAGATGCACATATTTCTGACCATACTTAGAATGCAATTTTTTTTTGTTTTTAAGGTTGGAACTAAAAAATACATGACACATGTCCCAAGTTGTGAAAAAAAAAAATAGGAAATAATGATTAGGTAAAAAGTTATTGAATGATCGGAATTGGAAGAGTCTAGACATTGGCCATGGGTCTGGCGCACTTTTTGCCTCCCAAAATTCATAGTAATTTCAATTCAAGCAATAAAATTACCAATTTTTTTGCAATCCATGTCATTTCTATTGATGTACCTCTGAAAAATATTTGTTTTGCCTTCACTACTCCAGATCATGTCGGAATTCCTTATTCAGTCGGTTATATGGGGGGTACCTTAAGCCACTGTCCGGGAAGTATCCTTACAGTAAACGGACCATTTCCTTCATTGTCAAACCTGGCTCGGTTTTTTTCAATTTTACTCGGAAGTCAGCCTGAGAAGTGGATTTTTTTCTGGTTGCAATCCTACATTTTGAAATTTCATTAGGCAATTTGCTGAATTTCTATATTTCCATTTGGCCATTTTCCTGAATGTGAAAAATAGAGCTGGTTTTTTGTTTTGGTGGGGGAGTTTTATTTCTATTCCCCATTTTTTTTTTGATGTATCCTTGGCAGGTATTGAACCTGGCTAAGCCCCTACCAAACTAGGGCCAAGGATGTAGCCTTCGGAAAATACAAGGATCCAAAAGAGGGTCTAAGTATTTTCCGGAGGCTGGTTAGTACGTTAACAAGTCAAGACATTTCAGTACCACTAGCATCAGTTTGAAGTGCCCCGGACGAAAAAGACCCAGTACTCACACTAAGTCCACCTGAACCACTCAAATACAAAGAGGGGTTAGAATATAAGAAACGATACTTGCTATCGTTTTTCCAAAGAAGGACAGCATCACAAAGAACATCATCTATCTCATCATCCGGGCCTTCTAAAGCTATCCGCAGCATTGCCTCCAAATGTTTGCTGCCCAACCTGTTCCTCACACGAGTTTTGATTAGATTTTGGACACTGAAAGCACGTTCACACGTGGCTGTGGAAACACATTGCATTGAAGCCAAGTTAGCAAGAACAAGAAGGTTAGGGTAGCGGACTTGCAAAGAATGATTCCACGTGATCATTCCCCACAAGTCCCTAAAATTTTTATCCTTCCATTCACTGGTGCACTGCAGCTTAAAAGACAAAAACTCACGCTTGCACGCTGTGACATCAACGAGGGCAGGGAGAGTGAAACCTGCATGGGATCGATCCACACCGAAATGGGCCAACAAAGACTCTAATTCTGCAACAAAGTAATTCTGCAAGCCCACTTGCCTTGATGGCATATTAGTGGGATTCAAAACTTTGAAACAAGAAATCAAATCGTTATCTTGAAATCTTGCATCCAAACCTGTACAAACAGCCTCAGCAAAAGCCCTCTGAAAATCTAGTGCCTCTCCTAGGTCTGTCCCTAGCCTGCACCTCTGCATTTCAAACCCATGAAACATCTTCCCTCGAATTTCAGACTGCAACCTCTTCAAATAACCCCCATGAGGCCCATATTCCGGAAGCAAATGAAAACCACTATCCTCATTGAATGTGGCAGCATTCAAGTCACAGGATTCCACAATGAAAAACATGCGAATTTGAGCAATTTCAGACCGAATTATGCTACCAATGCTACTGACGTCAACAAACTTGTTTTGGAAAACCTTGGACAACATAGCCAACGAATGCAAAATGTCAGCCAGAAAAAAAAGAACATAAATGAACTTAAATTGACCCAATTTGTGCAATACCTCCTTTGCCTGGGCTGAATCTTGATCATCCATAGTTTGGAAATAACTGAGAACCGACTCCAATGAATCACACAACGCAGTAACAGTCTGCCATCTACTAAGCCAACGAATCTTGTGGTACCTTTTCATTGTTTTCTTGGCATCAAGAAGTTCTTCCTGCAAAGCTGTCAATGCATGCTTGCGTTTGCTTGATTTGCTAAAGAAGGAAGAAACTGAATTCAACAAGGAATCAATTTCAGCAGACAAAGACTTGCAATCAAGTGCTTTGGCAGCATCTAGGGCTGCTAGATTCGTGCGGTGAGCGACACAGTGACAGGAGAGGAGGAACGGGTTAACCTGAAACTTGATTTTCGTTGCCACACCATTCTGGCTGCCGACCATAGTACTCGCCCCATCGCTGCCAAATGCAACTAACTTACAGAGGTCCAGCTCCCAAGTCCGCAGATGTGAAATCAGAGTATCAAAATGACAGTAGCATCCTTCTTGCCACCTAGTATCTGCAGCAAGCCTAAACAGAGGGTGACGGGCAATCCTTCTTCAATAATACTTGCAAAAACCACAAGATGTCCCGTAACACTAATATCGGTTGACTCGTCAATCATAATGCCATAAAAAGGGGAGTTACGAATTCTACAGAGAATTTTCTTTTGCAGCACTACTGAAATACACCAAATCAGGTCTGCACAAGCCTTTTCATCATGATACATGCTAGTTGTGATGGGGGCCTTCACTGATTTCAGCAAAGTACACAAAGCAGGAAATTTAGCAAAGGGGAGGGACTGCTTCCCTATAAAGTATGCTGCCCGGAAAAGAGTCATCAAAGCTTCATCACATGCACGTTGGCTGTGGAGGATAGCCCTTTCCATAGTCTTTTCACCACTGTTGGAAGCCCAGCTAAGTCGCCTATGCTCATTGGATCGGGCAAGGTCCAAGAAGGCTGAAACTTTGAAATTTTTTGACCCTTCTTTTGCATAGACAGAACGCCCCCCCTTCTCCATACAAATTGTGCAGAAAACTTTGCCCACTTCAGCAGAAAGTTGCAGCCATTCAAATTGGGTAGTCCATTGTTCTTTCCAAAGGCCTTGTGCAAGTTCTGCTTGGGAAGGGGGGGGGTTGATCTGTGCCAGATTGAGGACTGTCAGCTAATTTGGAGCTTTCACAAGTAGAAGATGGCAAATCAGCTGAATCCATCTCACGAGACTTTGCAAAGTAATGTTCACGGAGGGATTTCTGCCTCTTCGCCATGGAACCTGCTTCAATCAACATCCAAGACATCAGCAGCCATCAGGGAAGTGCAAATCTCAATCGACAATCATGCTCACATTCACCATAGCTCTAAAAACCACCCTAAACTCACCAAAGTCTCTGTCGTATATTTCTCAGCTCAAAGTGTCAGAGAGCAGAACTGCAGAAGGTGTCTCCCACTCCCACCAGTCTTATCCTACAAGCACAAAGTGATAACAAGAATTCGTTAGTAAACATCAACCAACCAAAAACATATGGAACAACCAATGAAATCAAACAAGACAGCCAAAAAAAATGTCGAGTAAAATTTCTGAAACTAGCAGTTTCAGAATCTGTACACCCGGCTAAGCTACCCCCATTTGGATTATCCTTTGGTAAAACTGAAATCCCCCTTGCAAATCAAGCTTAAATCCTCACCAAATCCCAGCATGCAAATCTCAGCAAGCAACTGCAACAAATCTCAGTAAGCAAGCAAATCCCACGACATACCAAAAACACCAGCAAGCAATCCCACTGACCCAAAACCCTACACTGCAAAACTAGATATTTTCGACATTGGTGAAGCAAATTCGACTTTTAAAACCTGCAAGCAAAAGAGGAATTCTTCCAAGATTAGAAAGTGATACAATTCTAGCTATTCAAATCCGCAAATCAACTGATGGGTTAACAGCAGAAGCGAGCTCTCATGAACGAGACGAGAACGAGACAAGTTAGCTTTTATCATCTCGTTCATCAGAGTTCTACGAGATCATAAAATCAGACTTTCAGAATTAAAAACATGATTGCATAACACAAATCGCATACATAGCACCAATCGCTGAATAGTTCAAATCGGCACCCACCTCACCTCGCAGTCTCGCAATCGCCACCCCACCTCGTAGTCTCGCAATCGTCACCCACCTCGAAGTTTTGCAATCGCCCCGCAACTCGCAGTTTGGCAATCGCCCCACCAACTTGCAGTCTGCCAAAATTGAACGTCGACCAAGAACGATAACCCAGACCGCAATTCCAAAGTCCGCAAGATTTGAAATTTTAGGACAATTGCACGCCAACATGCACACAAACTCCCAATCGCGCGTCTTCCTTCAACGATCAGTAGTTCACCACATTCGCAAAATTATTTCCAAGTTCCTACCACGCTCGCAGAGACCCTAAACTCACAACCAGGGGATAATACCCTAAACCGATCACATGTAATGAGAGTTCACATGAATCAAAGAGCGACAATGCATTGAACAGATTATTGCATGAGAGAAACCAGGGAGCTCAATGTTTCAAAATTCAAACTTCAATCGCTCCCCCAAAACCCAAAACCCTAATGTTGTGTCGTCATTGTCGTGTTGCTGTTGTCGCAAACTCACAATGTCATGGAGACACGGACTCACGGTCACGCGGTCACGCCTCACAGAGTCACGGTCACGACGGATCGACGGCTGAGATGCAGGCAGCTTGACGGCCATGATCGACGGTCCAAGATTCATTATCATGCTAGCAGCCAGCTACCCCAACAGTAAAAACTTCTGCACAGTGCAGAACTGCAGATTTTCAATCTCACAATTCACATTTACAGGTTGACACTTGACAGTCATTCACTGCTGATGCTTCTTAACAAAGAATAATTGGTGAGTTGGTGTGAATGTGTGATAGCCTTTAATGACTTATAACTTTATAAGAATATAAGTATACTATGTACACATTAAAAAAAATTCCTAGAAAGTATATGACTAGTCGGCTGCCCGCCGAGAAAAAGGTATTCACATCGGTAATTTTCCTATATATCCCTAGGACAGACGGCCAAATTGCCGAGGTTTAATTTTCCTACCCGGTCCATTTCCGAAAATATTATTTTTTCATTCGGTAACCCATCCTAAACATTTCTATGCCATTCGGAAATCTTCAAAAAATTTCGGCTAGGTCGTAACTAGATGCCGGTACTTCCGGTTCATTGCCTTAAGCCTCTTCCCATAACAACGACGATGCCACGCAAGTGCTGATAGATATCCACTGTGTACTGTACAGACAGTTTTTACAGGCAGACGACTATTCAAATGTGCAGTCGGGACCAATTGACATTGAGACAGGTGAACAAACTTACTATACGCAACAATCAATCGCAACCACACAATTGTGAAACTTGGACGGTGGTGGACAAACGGCTGGTGACTGTCGGTAATTATTCATGATTATCTCAAGAGCAAGAGCCCACGACAAAATTTAATAATGACACTTCAACATGATCTAGGAGTAACTTATTAAATTCAAAAGAGACTCTATAACACACACAATGAACAACAAAATTGATTAAATAAACAAAATCTATGGTTGTTAGAGTTTTATCTGTCATGGCCTCCTAAATATCTGTTAGGCCTACTTCAGAGAGGTGGTTAACTTCTAAAGGATCAAAGTCCCCTCGGGAGACACTTGGGAATTTAGGCAGGCTTGAGAAAACTGAAATTTTGACCTGGTTTTTTTTAACTTTTTTGAAGATAGGAAATCACATTAGCTTTCTAAAAATATAATTTTTTTTCAATCGGTGCCTGGGAGCAAAAATAATGTCACCAAAGTCAAAAGCAATTCGCTAGGCAAGAAAAAATTAATTAATTAATTTTTTTATTTTAAATTTCCCTTAAAGATCATGTTTTTGTTTACATTTGAAGCTTTGATTCATTCTATTTGGACTCATAATGAGAAAGTTATGGACAATCTTGTTTTTTGGGCAATCTAAGCATCTTCAAAAAAAATCTTATAGAATTCATTTTTTAATGCAATTTTCAATTTTTTTCAATTTGTTTTTGAAAAGCTTAAGTTTGTTTGGAAGAACAATCCCACCGTTGGAATTATGGTGTTTTAATTCCACCTAAGAGCTATTAACGATTTAATGTTTCGTTCAATTTTGAACCTAATTCTACTTAACAATTTTTTTATATGTGAAAATCAAGTTCTAACATTCTGAAAAAAAATTCCCCGACTTTCAACTCAAATTTTCAAGATTAAAAAATTTAACTTTATGGTGTGTAGTGCAAAAAAATCCACAAATGGCTGTCAAAGTCATCTGAAATTGCAGGCCACAATTCAAAAAAACTTCTTTTTCCAACTTCAAATGCTTCTAATATCTTCTAATCCGTACAGTCAAACTTCATAAAAATTTTACCACATGATTTGAGACAAATGAAGTACAAGATCCTACAATTAGATTCTAAAAAAATTATTTTTTGGTTTAGGAAGTGATCGCAGCAAAAATGGCAGTTTTCAAAGGTTTTGGAGCCAAAAAATGCCTTGGTCCTTTAGGGGTTCAGGAAAAAACTCCTAAAAACTAGGGCAAAACCTTATCTACTTTGACCATATACATATGATTCAAAGTGAACCTTTCATTTATGAAAAATGGCATGGGCCTTGGCCAAATTGTAAACCCAACTTAGACCATGCCTATCTCTTCCACCAATCATTCATGTGATAATTCAAGAGGTCCTTGACTTCAATCCTAGTGTAAATCAACCCTAAGACCTCAATAGTTTCTTGCCCAAAGTGCACAACCTTGATTCTTGAGATATTAGGATCAATTTTAGATACACTTTTTTTTAGCGCTCTAAAAATTTTAGTTTATTGAAAGGGTTTCCAAAAAATAAAATCTAAAAGAATCTAGAATACTCCCATCGAAATCCAAAAAAAATATAGCAGTTTAATAATAGAAACAACATGTAATTACTTACTTGGACGTATTTGAATTGTAGTTAGTTTAGAATTGTTTGGGCTTAGAACATCCACACCCTTACTCATCAAACTTGATATGCTCAAATTTTACATCTATTTTAGAAGAGCCCTCAAATTCCTTGTCTCCTATACTTGCTCACCAAATGTGACCCATAAATAGGCAAGCGACCAATCATCAAGTAGAGATAAATGATAAAACAACTAAACTTAGATGAACAATGATTTTAAGGGTCACTACTAAACACACTAGGATTAAGTGTTAAGATAATAATATTGTGAGGGACCCATAGCACTTATCATCCACAAGACCATATGTAAAGAATATATAGGAGGCAACCCATTCTTAATCACACACACCATTATGGCTACATAGGTTGTTTTCTTTCCATGTAGGAAGAGATGAACAATGGTTAATTATCATGCGTTTCCCGGAAGTGTGTGTTGTGATGTTCTAAGTGGATTTTTATTGGATTTTTTATATTTGTATCGTTGATAGAGCTATATGATTTCTGTTTCAAATGCTTGCGTTCTTTCTACCTTGTGGTAAGGTATTAACCTTTAAAGTTCCATGACTATGTTTTTACCAAAATCCCTCAAAAACTGCCATTTTTACCAATTTTTTGGAATTTTTTTTGACACATGTAACCCTAGGATCTTCTAGTATGCTGACTTGATAACATGTGGTAAAAATTTCAGAAATTTACACCGTGTGGATTGCAAGATATGAGTATTCAAATCCATTGAAATCATTTTTTTGGCCCTGCAAAAATAGGGCAATTGCACTTCACAAGCTCACTTTTCTATGAAAAAATGTCCCAAATTCTGGTGCTTCTATGGGTTCTTTTTCCTAGACAAGTTGGTTACATGCTTACAAAAATTTAGATCATTTGGAGTTGTTGTACATATAAGAAAAAAATAGTAAGTAAAAAGAAGTAGAGAATGATTCAAAATACTAAATTGTTAAAAATTGAATCATATAATTGAAAAATGCCAATCCCAATGGTTACAATGTTGTAATAAACAATGTACATCCTATGGTTGTTGTTGTTTTAAATATTGAAAATTGAGTAAGATAAATGACTTCAAAGTTTATTTTAGAGTAGAGAATCCATAATTGCCTGCAAACAAAAAAAACTCATAACTTTTGACTCATTGATCGAAATGAAATGATTCAAAGCTTTCAATGTATATACAACTCTAGAAAACCAATTTCATATTTTTGTTTTTGAAAAATGTGATTTTTTCTGATCTGCCTAGATTGCCTGAGTTGAGAAACAAACAATATATTTGGCCATAACTTTTTACTCATATTTCCAAATGTTATGAAGCTTAGTGCATATGAAAGATATTCCTCGTCCCCACCTTTTCTTAAATTTTAGTAAAATATACAGAATTTGTCCTTTCTTCCCTAAAACCATGCCCTAATTTTGATGTACATGGATTGAACATCTTGACTTGAATATCTACCTACAGTTTTTTCAGTTCTTTTTTGTCATGGTTTTGTGTAGAAAGGACAGATTCACAATTGCTTAGAAATGCCTATGTCTATCTTATCAACTTTGGTGTTCTGTTGGAGGAGCTGTCATCTTTGGATCTAACTAGAGCATTTGCAATCATTTTTTGGCATAGGTTCATTTGAATTTTGAGGTGTGTGCAAAATTTTCAGAGTGTTTGGGGGCTCAGTGAGCACACTGGATTAAGGTAGCACTGCCCAATACCGTCATCTACCTAATTCCGACACCTACATGGTCCTTCCATTTGCGTCAATGATCAATCCATTATCACAATCTTAGTAATCCTTTGCCATAATGGCAATGCACTTAGAAAGCGGACACGTCAGCCCACACTTTAAGAAGGATCAGCCCATGCTTCAACAAGGGTCTATTCATGCTTTAACATTTCGTCTTTGAAAAATCACAGAAAATTCAATTCTTGTCAGAATCTCTTCATTCTTTTTGCAAATGACTTCTCTCAAACTTTTCTATCTCTGAAAAATATGGGAGCTGACAAACATCTTCTCCAAAGTACCTAGATAGCAAATCTGTATGGTAATGGGCAATTCTACCTTATGTAGAAGAACAACATGGTTTGTAGCCCGTTTTGTAGTGGCACCATGTGAAGCATTATCATCACTTTGGATGCCCTAAGCATTTGGTTAGCATTTATCTCAATCAAACAATAAATTTCAAACTATTTGACAAGTAACTTTGATTGCGTTTTAATGTAAATTTATCTACCGAGGATGTAAGCCTAATCTACCTCTTACCATAACAATGATGATACCAAGTACCTGATACAGTAGAATTCCCATAAGTACACCCTCCATGATTAAAAAACAACAACTAAAGCAATAGGTCCGAGCGGTCCCGGCTTTCGGAATAAAATACGTGCTAGCAATTAATGAGAGCTTGCCAAACAAATTGTGGTGGCCCTACACCTTGTCAAAAAAAGAAAAACTATTCTTAAGAATAAGTTTGTTGGCCTCAAGATGTGGCATGTGTACCTCTGTGGCAACTTCCTATCTAGTGCGGATCCTCTCTAATGCCTTGAACCTCTCTAAACTCATTTTGTGAGGCAGTCCAAGACCTGTTTGAGTTATGGAAGTTCCATTGTATAGGTCCATTGTGTACTGTAAGGTAGAAGCACCTGAAAGCATCCCTTTCTAGGAAGGGTAGTCACTTCAGAACGTAAATGTAGACAAACAATACATAGCTTATTGTTTCTTGACCAAAATCATAAGCCATGTATGGTCCACCTGCATTTACGTTTCAAAATTATTCCCCTCCCTAAAAAGGGACACCATTGGGTCCACAACACTTTCCAATGCCTCCACCTTACAGACTGTTTTTGCAGAATTTTTTTTCAGACAGACAACTATTCAAATGCGCAGTCCATACTAAGGTAGAAGGTTCAAGAACAGTTCGGGCATTAAGAATGGCCCCTATAAAGGGCTCTGAAACGGACATGAGTTGGTTCTGAAATCGACTACTATAGTCATTGAATGAACCCAGGAAAAAAGACTTATTAATTGCAAGAGCCAATCACTCTCTTTGCTTTCCCCATTTTTATTTAGAATTGCAAGTGAACCATTTATGAAAGACCTAGGGTCACAAATAGGGACCTATGACCCAACTCATTTGAAAATTCATAAGTAATTCAAAAATGCTCGGAAAAATACGAAACGACTTGGGTTAGATTCCTCATCAACTTCTCTATGTCTGAAAAATGAGCTAAAAATATTTCCATCCAAGGAAATACATGAAAAAGGCGGACCAGACCTTAAATGGTCGGTTTATGAGCCTTCTACCTTATACAGACTATTCTTGCAGACATTTTTTTCAGGGGAGGAACCCATACCATGGAGCAGACATTTTTTTTCAGACAGAAAACTATTCAAATGCGCAGTCCGTACTATACAGACTATTCTTGCAGACATTTTTTTCAGGGGAGGAACCCATACCAGGGAGCAAACATTTTTTTCAGACAGACAACTATTCACATGTACAGTCCGGATCAATTGACAGTGAGGCAGATGAACGTATTTACTGTACACAACAATCAATCGCAACGGCACAATTGTGAGACTTGGACGGTGGTGGACAATCCGACGGTGACTATCGGTAAGTATTCGTCATTATCTCAATCCACAAGGACAGATTCCAAAGCAATGGCGTAGCAGTAATTCGATCTGATCGATTCTTTTCCTCCCTTTCCCAGCTGGCCAGTTCCCTTGCTCGCCCGACTATATATCCATGTAAGGTAGGAGGTGCATAAAGCGACCCTTTAAGGGCTGATCCGCCTTTTTCGCAGGTTTCCATGGACAAAATGATTTTTAGTTCATTTTTCAGAGAAAGAAAAATAGATTTGGAACACAGCACAAGTGGTTTCATATTTTTCTAAGCTTTTTTGAATTACTTATGAATTTTCAAAGATTCAGGTCATAGGTACCTATTTCTGACCATAGGTGTCCCAAAATTTGTCCTCTTGTGACTTGTAAAGAGATGTGCGGAAACTAGAGACAATGATTGGCTCTTGCAATTAAAAAAATAAATTTTCTTGAATTCATTAAGGGACCAAAGAAGTCCATTCAAGGATCACCTTGCATCCGTTCTACAAGTACCTATAGGACAGTCTGAAGAAGAGGGTCGGAATTGGAGCCACCTACCTTACTTCATACGGAGTATATGTTTTGCATGCCCACACAGCCGCACTGACTTCAGAAAAGACCCTCTTGCTAGCTACCAACGTGCCGATGCAACACGTCGTCTTTCTTTTTAGATTTGATGATCCGCAGCTGAGTCCCTTCCCCAAGTAACTCGATCTGCAGTTGAGGACTTGGGTTTCTGTGCACACCCAGATTCCTAGTAACTCGATCTGTTAGATTGTCGATTGTTGTGACGACATCCGACCAAACTCACTCGGTGCATGCGGTGCATGTGTCGAAACTTTGTTCTCAGCTCTGGGGCTTCCGATCTATTCGATTTCATGTTGGGAATTAGCTGGCTCTCCACCGGAGTTCTCTCGCTGCATTCTTGTACTGTTTCAAACCTGACTTGGCTATCGATCGTTACTCCTGGAATTTTAGTTTCGCACTTGCTTCATTCCTTTGCTGGCACAGATAGACTTCGTCTTTACAAGTATAGTTCGATCCTAATTATTTGTGGACCGCCAGGTTACTTCTCCCAAGTTGTATAAGTTCTATAGCGCCAAGTAGGTTGAGTATCCACAACATGGGAGAATTAGAAGTGGACGGCGATGGTTCAAAGTGGAGTCCACCAATCATTGTAACTACCCCTAAAGGCGGTAGCCGGGGGAAAAGGAGGCAAGGAGGCAAGGACTATGATCAACGAGCGATGTAAAGGGACGAGATTCATTGACTGCGATACTCCTCTGGATCAAAGCTCACAAGGATCATTCAAGGCATGTATAGAGTCGGTTCCTTCTCGAGTGCTTCTTCTCGTCCTTTTTCATCGCTGCAACACTTCAATTGCTTTTGTCATTGTCTCTGTTCCAACTTATCACTGATTGTTTGATCGAATTTGTTGACTGGCCAGGCCACCAATTTACACACGAGGATGCTATTCCCAAGACCTCGCGACTGAAGCGAAGGCTACTTATGTCGGGGAAATTTAGTCACTGTCACTAGTGTAAACACGGCGCATCAAGGAGATGAAGTGTCACAACTTTGGAGAGAAGGAGTCTGATGCGTCCAATGGAGGTCAAATACTGTTGCTAGTAATCAAACTCTTGGCGGTTCGAGGGCCAAAGAGGATTATTGTCGATGAGCCATGTATAGAGATGAAGTTCGTTGGCTGTGATTCTACATGAGACCTTCACTCAGAAACAAGAGAGCTCGTAAGGATCATTGTTGAGAGCGCACAAAAGTGAGTCCTTTTCAATTCCCTCTTGTATACTTTACCTTTTGCTAAGACTTTTCAAAAGAGTGACCAAGTGTATCACCTAAAGGTAGATTTATGGTATGGAGAACGCAATTTGTATAGGTTTTTTTGATGCTAAGTAGCAGGGTGAAGGCTCTTGGAAACTCATAAATTCACATTAACTGCCAGCTTTCCATGGCGGAAAGCATATTAGAGATGGTTCAGCAGCTCAAAGATGGAAACCATCTTGAAGCGGCTCAAGTGGTGGATTTGCCAGAATCGGTCGTCTTCAAGGTTCCAACTACCTTGCGAGCACAGGCCAAAACAAGTTTTCAAAACAAGGGTTTGGAGCTCGGCCTCCACCATCGCAGCTTGCAAAATTCTCATACCGAAGTCTTCAAATTCGCATTAGCCCGCATTGTGCACTCGAAGCTCGCCATCACACAGAGTTCTTGGGACTGTTTTGCATGTGATGTCGTTGGCGATGTGAACAAAGCAAGGCGCGCATATTCAACAAGCTCTCTCAAATACAATGATGAGGAAGTGCAGAACCTCTTGGCATTAGACGCACTTTTCCTAGTGGTGTTCTTCAAGTACGTCAATGGCCGGCGATTCTTCTGGAAAGAGTTTCAAACCTTGGCCGAATGGTTGAATGAAATCCATGCAGTGATCGTGAAGGCAGATTTCTATCTCATAGAAAATCAAGTGCCCATGTATTTGCTCCAATCTGCCATCAAGCAATTGTACGAGAATGATGAAGAAACACAAGCAAAAATTCGAAATGACCCTACTTTCAAAATCGAGGAACTTCTCGAGGATGAGTTGAAGATGGTGTTGAATGAAGCTATTCTTGCCCTCAATCCTTTCACGTACCCAGAGAACACTGGAAACATCCTTCCACGCTCTTACAACAACAAAGTCGAACTTCACAATCACTTACTCAAGATCTATCCCGTCGTTCCTCAAGAGAAATCTTTGATCAACTGCCAGCATCTTCTAGATTGCATCTACAGAGTCGTGTGCGGCCATTCCCTTCCTTTCAAGGTAGATCCCAACATGGAATTGAATCCTATTGTGGAAAGCATACCCTCTGCCTCTCGCTTGAAAGTAATGGGAATTTGTGTTGTAGGCACTATCCCGACTGTGAGTGACATCAGACTCAGTGGTAGGGGATACTTGAGGAGTGCAAAGTTGCAGTTGCCTAGCGTGGAGTTGCACGATTACAGTGAGTTGGCATTCAAGAACCTAGCACTTCATGAGCAACAAACTTACGGGGGCTTGTGTGGGGATTTCAGATGCTACCTCCATTGTATGGCTTCTTTGTGCATTGATCTAGCAGACGTACAACTTTTGTCCGAGCAAGGAGTAATCAACAATCACATGGGGAATGACATTCTTGTGGGGATGTGGGATCGTAGTTTGCGGGGTTGTTCGTGCCGTTTCCTTCGAGCACATGGAAGGAATGCTATAGTCGCATTCATCAACATCGGAACACAGCTTTCAAGCTATGGCGGCAGGAATGTTGGGTGTTGTTCTTTGCAAGGCCGTGGAGGCTAGTGAAGGTGATGGCAGGGATCTTGTTGTTGTTTCTCACTGCTGTGCAAACATGGCTCACTGCCTTTCCGCCCAAGGATACTAAACTTAAAGGTTGAGCCCATATTTAACATTATTTGATCTCCGAGGGCAGATGTAGAGAGAAAGAATTCCAACTAGTTTTTGAGGTTGGCATAAATTTATAAGTCTTTTCATCTAGGATTCCACATATAGTTCCTAAGAACATACATGAGTGACACCAAGACTACATACTATAGTTCTGAGGAGACTCTATACTACCTATTCATAGGTTGGTGTAAATTATGAGACTAGTTTGCAATTTGTTGAATATATTTTATATTTCAATTTGCTATGTAATATGCGTTTGAGATATAGAAAGTGTAATATTTGTGTAGTTGCTAAATATGCATCGTAGCATCCAATAGCATGCATTGTCACTGCCTTGGCTCTACAACCGATGGTGTGGAATATTCCACAATCAATAGTACGTCTTTGTACGTCTTCAGTAGGTAAGTGGACACTGTGATGAGCAAGGTGCATGAAGGAAAGGCAGTGGGCATGGAAGCTATGAATTGTATTTGATGATTTTTAGATGCTGATTCTCTGAGGGCGGCCCATGCATATCAAATAGACAGGATCGGACTTCACTAATTTGTAAGACACGTTGTTGTCTGTGGCAAATATTGAGAGATTTCATCATTACCCTTTGGACGAATCACTGTCAGGTGGATGAACACATCACCTAGCTGCTCAACCGATTCCAGAAGTAGCAAACATCCCGCACATGACATTACAGTCCTCATATGGAACTAGAATTCAATTTCACCATGCAGTAGTTTCACATGGGACGACGTTGTGCAGGATTTGTATGTTGCACTGTCGAATGTTTAAAATTTTTGGCAATCATGAAGTCAAAATTCAATCATGGAAGCAATGTGTTCCTGGAGAGTTTAACCTCCATTTAATCACAGTGATGGCGCCATTTTACTAGATTGCAGATTCGGGCTCACGTTGGTGATTTTGAAGTTCAAACCACAATGTGACCGGCTTTATATATCCTGGAGTCACTTGCAGCAGTCATGCAGCAGTCACTTGCAGCAAGCACAAGTGGAAATTTTTGCCTCACATTGCAGTCATTGAGGCCATTTTCTTATCAAATGTTCTCATCACATTGAATTTCTTCATTACCGTCGCCTGTTTCCTGTGCGTCCTATGCAGCTTCTTGTAATTCTGCCATTGCAACAGGACTTGCCACAGTTTTCTTGTCACTGTCCACACTACGGTACTGTACATATCAAGCATTTCCTAAAGGTTTTGAGCCCGCATTGCTGCTTTTCTGCATTATCAATTATCTCCAAAATTTGGATGATTCCCACCAGCCATTTTATTTTGGATCAAATGTTGCCAGATTTCATTCAAAGAATATGGTCTAGCTACAAGCCTGAAGGAAAAACGAGTAAAATTAAGGAGATAGTAGGCAACTGAATGTAGGAGTACTGTACATTCAATCAGCATAATTGATCTGTCCATTTAAGATACATTTATATATTTTTGTCACTCTAACCAAGTTTACTCCAAACGGCTTGCGTTTCAATTGAGTGTCAGGGGAGACAGAGAGAGGCAGACATTGCAGAGTCACACGACCTGATTACCATTGACAGGTTCAATGGCAAAGGCTTCGGTGTGTGGATGTTCATGACGCAGACTATCTCTTAAATGCACATAGGTCATCATAATACTTAAAGCTCATAAGTGACCGACAGTCAGTCATAGTGTAGAATTATCTGTCCAAGAACCACTCTAACTAGGATTTCTACAACCCCACAAACCAAAGTTCCAGTTTAACTAGCAATGAGCAAGAGCTCAGAGTGCTTCGTGAACACAAACCTTGATGTTGAGCAAATGTTGTGAAGGATAAGATACTGGTACATGCACTTACAATTTCACAAATCTGAAGTTATTCCTATAATTGACAGGAGGTTAATTCATATAGGTTCCTGTGAATAACTTCTACACATACGTGAGGCAAAACTATTAGCAAAAGGAAGAGGAGCCTAAAAATGAGCTCCTCAATTTCAGCACCCGAATTCTCATGGGCAATGTTCAGGGCAAGGATGACATATTGAATATGAGAAAGAACAGACGATCATGAATTGAGAATAGGTCATCTACCAAACAACAATGAACCCTCATGAATTTGTTATACAGTATCAATTCATACATGCTCAGGTACGTTAAAATTGTCAAATAATTTCATACATGGGAAATAAGAATTCTGCAGGTATTCAGGTAACCTCAGCGATCAAAGTCAAGGGTTGTGAACTCCTCTCCCTGAGCTGGTCTTCAGATGCTTTTTCGTGATACTATCCAGAAATAAGTCTAAATCTATTAGCCGTTCAGATGTTTTTCTCATACTACGAACCCAAAAATAAGAAGAGCTTGTCGCTTCAAACGAAAACGAGGGAGACTAGGGATCATTTGCGAGTGCCCAAACCCACCTTGCCCAATTCCAGTGTCAACGTAAGGACCATTGTAATATATGTAACCCAACCGTTTCCCACATGAAGCGCACGTCAACTTGGTGCGTCGCCTTTGAATGCCCCAGTAATCCAGCAACTCAAAGAATGAGAAGCATTGCGTCTGCTCTTTCTGGCAAAACTCGGCCTTATCAACCGCAGAGAATGACAGTGTACGTGCCTTTGTTGCCATCATCGAAGTATGCGTTGGGTGGGTATATAAAAATTCGTCGCTGAGATTTAGACACCGGTTGCATCCTTCGCAGCCGCAGAACCAGAGTAGGAATTTGGATTCATATGAGAATCAGCATTGAGGTACGATGAGAAAGCAAGCGTAGAAACTCACAACACATCTGTAAACGTGTTTTAGGAAACAGAAGTATGCTACAATTAAAGAGGCGGGGAATGCACTGACTAGTAATTCGCCATCCTTCACTCGATTCTCGTTCAACGAACACTTGACTTGGTGAATACCTAGAGAAATGCCCAAACATTGCATAGCAAAAATGAGATACATTTGTCGCGACATATGAAATCAAAGACTGGTTTGGGGTACTGTGAACAAAAGTGAAAACAGGATCATTGTAGTACATGGAGACAGGCTCTGGAAGTACGTCCATGGCAAGAGAAAAAGCGTGGGCTTCAAGGAATTGAATTGAACAAACCTGGGTTTTCCCTCACTGGATCCTCTATTGTATGAACTCGGCAAAGAAGGACATGTGATCAAGCTTTCGGCTATTACGAGTTAGAATCACGACTGAAGATTAAAGCTTTCAGGTGAAAATATGACACTAAACCCTTAAACAAAAAACTTCTGAATTATAAGAAACAATCACCTACTTTAGAAGAAGAATCTGATTCAGTAATTCGGGATCCCACTAAAGCAAATGTTGCGAATGATTATAGTAAACCTGCCATTTATTGCACAGATCCAAAAAAACATACAACAACCATTGCCAATATGATAACAATAACTACATGATTCAACTAACAATTCAATCGGGATGGGAACAAAATTTTGTATTACCACCCAATGAATGCACATTGCGCGATGAAGGGTTGCAAGGAATTATAAATTAAATTTCAGCTTCATTTCCTTTAAATTGCAATAAAATTTCTAGGAAAAAATCTATTTGCATTTTGTATTCTGAAGGTGAATCTTAACATGACATTTAATAATCACGCCAAATTTCAAAACATGCAAGTCTGTATGTTTATGTAGAGAAGGATATAAATTTTGTTTGTGCGGTGATTGGCAAGTTTACTGTAAGGGTTCAGAAATCTTGAATTCCTGCTACATATCGACTGTAATAAAGCTAAACACAAGCATTGTCTTACCACTTGAGAAACCCTTGCTCGGGGGGGTCACTTAGAGTGTCCATTAGAAAACACGTGCGAACAAAACTTTGGACCCCCTATATTATATCCTAAAATTTAAATAAAATGAAATAAAAAACATATGACTAAATTTTCCTACTTCAAAAGTTTATGTTTTGAATTATTGATATTTTTATTTGTTAATGATAATTAGTTACAAATTTTTGAAGTAATTAGATACACTGTACAACTGAAAAATAACTTTCACACCCCTATATTATATCCTAAAAAATTGTCTAAAAAATGAACAAAAAATTCCTAAAAATAGCTCTCTATTGAAAGTTCATTTTGAGTTGAGTATTGATGCAATGGTCATCTAAATGTGATCTCTATAAATATTTGAGTTGAAAAACATGCCGTTTTAGGCCATTTTCAACCTCTTGTACAAATCATTTCAACTATTATTTTAGTTTGAAATTTTGGCAATAGAAACCTATAGTCATTATTAAGCAACCCTCAAAATTTTAAGTTGAAATTATAGTTCATTAGAAACCACTTGTTCGCACGTGGTTTGTAGTAAAATACTAGGTGCCCCCCCCCCGAGAACCCTTGCTAGCCTTGATTTAAAGATTGATCCCAAATTTGAGGCTTTCGTCTAATTCAGCATGAAAGTACAGAAAGGAATTCTGCCCTGAATATTCTGAATACATAAAGGTTCAAAAAGCCCTGTAACACAGAGGTACAAATTGTTTTCTTCAATGTACAAATTGCACTTGTCATCAGTATCAGCAATCATGAACATATCTAGGGATGAATGCTTTCAAAGCCTTACGTGAATTCAACTTCAAAATCCATACCAAATTTCATGAAGGTCTGAAAATATGAGACGACTTGCATTTGATGCCAATTCCATTTCCTTTTCAAGGGAAATTTACTAAAAAATATTTCAAAAGTCGAACTCCTCCAAATTGCAAATCAACTTGTAAATAATAGCTTTGTAGACTTCCTACCCCAAAACTTCAATAGCATCTACAATCATGGCCTTGGCTCTGTAATAGATGGTGTAGGATATTCCACATCCATCAATAGTTAAGTGGACATGAGGAGGCTCAATGTGATGAGGAGGGTGCATGAAGGAAAGGTAGTGGGCATGAAGGCTATAGTCAATGTTATGTCCAAGGGAATCCTATGCAAAGACATCCAAAAAGGTACATTTTAATCCCCAAAAGACAAATTGGTTACCTTGGTTTTGATAATGGGAAGAAATTTATGAGAAAGGGGAGAAATCTTTGATTGTGTGGTTGCAGTATTGTAGAATTTGCAAAATTCAAGTATCCCAATTTTATCATGCCGCTGATTTTAAAAAGGCTAATTTGCCTTTATAAATAAATTTGGTAACTTTGCACAACTATCTTATTGCCATGCTTAACCCCTAAGAGAGTCTGCATCCATTGGATGGATTATGAATCTTTTCAAGAATTCATTGTCAAACCTACAAGAAACAAATGAAGTACATCAAAGTATATTGACAGAAGCAATTTTGTCCATTCTTCAATGATAAGTCTAGTGTGGTCACTTGGTGCTTCATGATTATTGTACAAGGTTCTAAATGAATTAACCCCTAAAATGTCCAAGGTCTTTTTTGAACTTCTAGAAAGTTGCTCTAAATTGAACAAAAAGTCAACATTTTGATAAGTTGTATCAATTTTTTTAAAATTGTAAGCATATCAATTCAAACTAGACATGTTAGGGATCATATAAGAAAAGAAAACACAACAATATCACTTATGAATTGAAAGATTATAATGTTTGAACATGAGGGTATTAAAACAACAAAAGTGACTTGAAGTCTTTCAATCCTCTTTTCACATGCCAAATCCAGAAAACTACGACTTTGAAGGACCTAACATGCATAACCCCAATTAATTTATGGCTTCTCAAAATCTACTCTATGATTTTTTTAAATGAATTTCTAAGGCGATTTTTCTCCAAGATCTAGTATATTTGAGGGTCATCTCCAAGAGCCTTCAACACTACGGAAAGTCAAGATTGCAATGGACACCCTTGCATAAAATCTTGAATAGAAATACCATAATCAATCATTTTCAAAATCGGAGCCTTTTGACGCTAAAACTAGACTTCAAAAAGAAATTTTCAAAAATTTAAATTATTGAAAATACTAACTTGGTTAGGTTTTATTTAACTTCAAAGTATTGTCGATACCAAAATTTGGTGCCGCGGGCATTTAGGAGTTAATCTAGGATGGGAAGAAAAGAAAAATTTATTTATTTGAAAATCTAATGTCTAGATTCTTCTTATACCATAATTTATTAAACCCAAAAAACTCAAAATCTACATCAACCTTCCTCCCGAGGATTGTTAATTCCTAAAGGATTATAAGGCCACCACATGGCTATTACAACTATAGTCAGGTACTGAAAGTTTACACATTGCCTTTTGGAGCCATTCAAAGATTTGTACATCAATAATATAGAATAACATTGACTTTTTTTCATCTTGCATAATTATCACTTAATTCTTATCCAATTCCATTCAAGCATACCAAATTTCAGTTTCAAAAAAGAAATTTTTTATTTTGGGTGAATTTTTAAATTCAGTTTTTGAGGTTTTACATAATATTTTATTGAATACAATTGGTGATGAATTTTTTTAATTCAATTGCATGGATATGTAGGGAACATCCATATGCACATTTTTCATATTTAAAAACATCCCTTTAAGTAATAAAAATATGATCAGTGAAAAATTCAATGAAAAGTGTCGTATGACCAAACTTTGAAGAAATGGATATTTCTCTATTTTAACTTGATTTTGGCAAAGTAATTGTACCATCATGATCAAAAGTAAAAAATTAGTTGCCATGTGAGGTGCAAATAAAAAATCTAATTACAATAAAGAGATATCTATTTTACAAAATTTGGATACAATCACCACAACATTGAAATCTCTATAGAGGGAATTTTGAAGCTTTTTTGGAGATGCTTGTTAGAAAGAAAGATGTGCATATAGATGTTTCTTACATATCTATGCAATCAAATTTTAAAAGTTCATCACCAATGATTTTCAATCAATGATATTGTGAAATCACAAATTTTAAATAAACAATTCACCCAAAATGGAGTTTTCGTTTTTTTAAACTGAAATTTGGGTATGCTTGATTGGATTGCATAACGATGCAATGATAATTTGCTTACTAGAAGTATACCAATTATAATCTACATTGTACGAAAAAAAATTGAATGGCTCAAAAAAATAGTTTATAAGCTTTCAGTAGTTGATCGTACATTTGTAGAAAATTTGATATGTTAACCTCACTAATAGTTTGTGAAAAAAAGAGACCCTAAATGATTTTTTTTTGCTGAATCTATTGGTGCATCCCAATTCAGAAATAGTTGAGTGTGCAATTTTTGGTAATTTTTTTGAAAATAAAAAAGGCTCTTTAGGCCATTACTTCACATCTTCATATCTTTTTCCACACCTCAAAATGATTTGAAAAAATTACACATCAATATTATGATGATATATACCTGTAAGAAAAAATTAGAGTTTTGGAAGCACTTTTGAGCATTCCAACTTCAACATTCCCATTTCAACATATGTATAAAGTATTGCCTAAATGGCAAATTTCATTAAAACTAGTGTGCCCTGTGTCATTGCCACACTCAAAATAAAAGAAAAAAAAAATAGTTTTCTAATTTTTTTATTCATTTAAACTTTAAAATTGAATAACTTTTGCACCATAGTGTGAGAGGTTACATACTTGGAAGCTTTATGTATAAAGGAGTGCAAGGGCTTTTTTGTGGCGTTTGGACATTCAATGTGAATTATATTTTTTCCAAAATAAAAGATAATTTAATTCAATTCTCTAATTAAAAAAATCCATAACTTTCACATTGTAGGTTCAAATGCCACGAAGGTAATATTGATAGAAAGCTCTATGTACAAAGGAGTGCAAGGCTTTTGTTTTGAGGCATTTGGACACCCGATGTGAAAGTTATGAATTTTCTAAAATAAATGATAATTTCATTCAATTTCCGAATTCATAAAAACTTTGAAATTCTATAACTTCCAATTGTAGGTCCAAACGCCACAAAACAAAGTCTTGTGCACCCTTCCTGCCAAGAGCTTTCGAGCAGTCCCAAGAATATTGTTTAACACCTCACAGTTAGTTAGATCTCAGTGTAACAAACAAAACAAACAACCTAACTTAACCCCTAAAGTCCCGTTGTCCCCTCAGGGGACAAAATGGATTTCGGGCAGGCTCTTACGGTCTCAATATTTGTCATAATTTTCTGAATTTTTTTGTGAAGATAGAGAATCACATTAACTTTCCGAAAATGTAATTTTTATTTCAATCGGTGCCCGGGAGCAAAAGTTATGGCACAAAACCCCCAAATTTTAGTTCGGCAAGCAGAAAAAACCCTCACAAAAACTTTAAATTTAAAAATTTAAAAATTTGTTTCATATAGATTTTATTTTTATCTACATGGGAAGCTTTGATTCATTCCATTTGGATTTGTTATGCAAAAGTTATGGACATTCTTATTTTTCGGGCAATTAGAGCATCTTCTTGAAAAAATAACTTGTAAGATTCATTTCTGAACCCAATTTTGACAATTTTTCAAAAAGAAAGTTTCACAAGGTTAAGATTTCTTTCTAGAACAATCTCACCGTTGAGATTAGTATATTTCAACTTTATCTTAGAGCTATTAATGATTTAATTTTTCCTTCAATCTTGAACCTACTTCTACTTAACAATTTTTTAATGAGAGAAAACTAACTGTTTCTTTTTTGAATTTTTTTTCCTAGATTCTCAACTCAATTCTTCATCATATAAAATTAGAAATTCAAAATCATTAGAGCAAAAATTTTAAGTTAAGAAGGTTCAAAGCCAAAAAATGTAGTTGAGCAAGGTGCAAAAAAACTTCATTCCTTCACTTTAAATGCAAATATCTTGCAATCTACACGGTCAAAGTTTTTGAAATTTATTCCACACATTTTTACACTAGTCTAGTACAAGATCCTACGGTTAAATATGCAAAAAACACATTAATATTTTTTTTTGCTCTTTGCTATAGAAATGGCAGTTTTGAGTGGTTTTTGATGGAAAAATGACCTTGGGACTTTAGGGGTTAAGGTATAGAAACTGAAGGTATAGATGTTGCCATTTTGCAACATTGGCACTTTTACAGTTTAGAAATCTATACTTGACTTAGATGGTTTAGACCACGTAGTCTGAAAATAGCATATGGAATATCACCATTTTAATGAAATTTGCCATGCATCTAACCAAACATCTTGCATCAATTTTGTCAACTGTTGCATTTTCTCAAATAAATTGTGATTTTAGAGACCTTTTTTTCATAGGAAAGCTACATAAATCTTCTTATATAAGTCTTCTTTCATTTCAATGGTGACAATTATCAAAATCATTCCACACAATGAAGAATTGTATTTATAGCAAGAGCTAGTTAAGAAAACAAGAGTAATTCTCAAACACCTCCGTTCCTTTTTCTTTAGGGGTTGAGGATTAACTACCATCTGCCATTGTATTTGAATCTTCCCTTGAGCAAATATTGATAGTTGCATTTTATGCCCAGAAAAAAACAAAAAACTTTCTAGCAATCTTGAATGCCACAATTGTAAGGCAAACAAAATATTGGATGAGAATGTAGAGTTCTGTGAGCTACAGAAAACTCCCAAGCCATTTGTCATACATTTTCAGTCCCCAGCATCATACACTGTATTTTGGCCCCAATCCCTATGCCCAAGGTAGTCACCAAAATTGCTCCAATTATTGAACCAATAGGTGCACTCGTCATTTCTACAATGAACAATGAAGTCACTCATCGACCACTTTTTGTCCTCAATGCCCTTTAACCCCTAAATGCCTAAGGCACCAAATTTTGGTCTTGACAAAACTTTGAAGTTAAATAAAACCTGACCAAGTTGCTATTTTTAGTAGTTTAAATTTTTGAATTTTTTTTGTAGTCTAGTTTTAGCTTCAAAAATCCGATTTTGAAAATGTTTGATTATGATTTTTCTATTCAAGATTTTGTGCATGGGTATCCATTACAATCTTGACTTTCCTTAGTCTTGAGGGTTCTTGGAAATGAACCTCAAATACACTAGTTCTTGGAGGAAAAATCACATTAGAAATTCATTTAAAAAAATTGTAGAGTAGATTTTGAGAAGTTGTAGATTGATTGAGGTTATGCATGTTAGGTCCTTTAACCTCATATTTTTTTGTTGACCAACTTTTCAGATTTGACATGTGAAAAGAGGATTGAAAGACTTGAAGCCACTTTCGTAGTTTTAACACCCTCATGTTCAAACATTATAATATTTCAATTCATAAGCGATATTGTCAGTTGTTTTGTTTTTCCTATGTGACCTCTAACATGTCTAGTTACAATTCATAAAAACTAGATAAAACTTATCAAAATGTTGACTTTTTATTCAATTTAGAACAAATTCCTAGAAGTTCAAAAAAGGCCTTGGGCATGTAGGGGTTAAGAATTAATCAAGTGTTGCCACAGTGGACACTTAGTGTCCGATGAATAAATTCAAACCGCGCTGGAGGATAGAATTATGCACATCTTCATCCGTGGATTTTTGTATGCAGAGCAAATGTAGCGTAGAAAACTTGAGAATTGAAAATGAACCAATTGAAGTGCTTGGGGTTTTTTTCTACAAAATAGAGATTCAAAAAAAGTGGCAGCAAGAATCTATGCGGAGCTATGGGTTTGCATTGCCCAAGTGAAGAACTTTGCTTGCAGTCTTGTAAGCTCTTTGAAATGTAGCATTATGCAAACATACTCGCCCCGTCTGAATTAAACATGATTACCATAGTTCACAGAGATGGCTGTAGGCTATAGGCACTTTCAGAGAAGGGTTAACCTGTTAACCCCTAAAGGATTGGGGTACATTTTGGACATAAATTGTCAAAAACTGCCACTGTGGAGGCAGTGAGAAAAAAATTAAAAAAGAAGAACTTAAAAAATAAATTCAACCATACAAACTTATAGTAGATAATTAAGGGAATGAATAGGAAAAATTTCAAAAGCTTTGACCACATGGATTGAAAGATCATAGCCTTTTGAAATTAGGAGATTTTTTTTCCAACCTTGCCCAATAGGGTCCATAGACTTTAACTCCAAGAATTTTTTTTTTTTAATAGTAGCATCATGTATTTTGTTAGTTACTACCTTTGTCCCAAAATGATCTTCTTGTTGGACAAAATATTCTAGATTAAGGCTAAAAATAACATTTTAAAAATCCATTTTGCGCTATAAGTAGAGTTTGGTATACTCCTAGCATTTTTAAGACTCTGAGAGCCCTTCTCAAAGTGTAATTTGGGAATATTGAATAGTAGAATCTTACCAAATCTATGGAAGTACATATCTACCAAATTTCATAGGTAGAAGAAGAATTTTGCCCATGCTGCCCAAAATTACCGCCTTGCCTGAAGAACTTTGGGTAGCATAATTTTTTATATAAGCACATGATCGGGAAAAAAAAATTCCTTACAAGATGGTATATGTTCATAGCTTGTGTCAAAATTTCAAAAAGATTCATTCAATATTGATCTTGTTGGAACCTACCCAAACTTCCAAATGACTTTGAACACCTTTAAAGGGTTAACACATGCAAGGACAAAATCAATGACCTTGCAACCCAACCAATGTTTTTCATTTGGGCAAGATATTATGCTTGTCAAAGGATTTCAACTAATGCACCTGACTCCCTCAAAATATTTTCCACTATTAGAAGGACACACAGGGCTCTATAATTTTGAATAAAAAAACATTTAGCCAAACATCAAATTCCTTCATATATACGACTCCATTTTACTTTAATATATATGTGAATTTTATTTGTTTTATTTTTCTATGATTAAATCACAAATTATCTATGTGTTATAAAAAAATTCAAATTTTTTGTTTGTGACTTGAAATCATTGTGAATTTTGGATGAAAAACAAAGAGAATTCATATTAAGTGGCAAAACTCGGCCTTATCAACCGCAGAGAATGAGAATGTGCCTTTGCTGCCAGCATCGAAGTGTGCATGCATTGGGTGGGTATAAAAACTAGTCGCTGAGATTTAGACACCGGTTGCATCCATTGTAGCTGCAGAACCAGAATAGGAATTTGGATTCACACGAGGATCGGTTTGAGGTATAATGAGAAAGCAAGCATAGAAACTAACAACAAATCTCTAGATGTGTTCTCGGACACAGAAGTATGCTAAAAAGAAGCAGGGAATGCACTGACTAGTAATTCGCCATCCTTCACTCGATTCTCATTCGATGAAAACTTGCCTCGGTGACCTACACAATTGCCAAAGCATTGCATAGCAATAATGAGATACGAGTGTCGCGACATGTGAAGGTCAACAAAGACTGTTAGGGGCACTGTGAACAAAAGTGAAAACAGGATCATTGTAGTACGTGGAGACAGGCTCTGGAAGTACGTCCATGGCAAGAGAAAAAGCGTGGGCTTCAAGGAATTGAATTGAACAAACCTGGGTTTTCCCTCACTGGATCCTCTATTGTATGAACTGGGCAAAGAAGGAAATATGATCAAGCTTTAGGCTATTAAAAATAAGAATCACCACTGAAGATTAAAGCTTTCAGGTAAAAACATGATACTGAACCCTTTGACAGAAAACTTCTGAATTGTGTGTAAGAAACAATCACCTACTTAGAAGAAGAATCTGCTTCAGTGATTTGGGATCCCACTAAAGCAAACGCTGAGAATGATTAAGGGTTAAGAAATCTTGAATCCCTGTTACATAGCGACTGTAGTAAGTTATTGCTAAACACAAGCATTGTCTTACCTCTTGAGAAACCCTGATTAACCCTGGAGCGCCACGGACGCCATTCCGATGACAATACTGTTGAGCTAAAAAGAGTTCAAGAGCATTTTTTCATCCTCCTTTTCCTTGTTGACCTTTCATATTGGGTTATTAAGAGTATCCAATTGAGTTTGTACTCTTTCCAATGTTTGCCTTCACGGAAATGAGAAGTTATTAAAAGAAACAAATCACAAAATATGCTATTTTAGAGTATTTGGGGAAGTTGTTGCTCCTTGCTTTAAATTTGAAAGTTCTCCACAAAAATGATATTTTTTGAATATGAGTCCAACTAACAAAATGAAGGTCATCTACTCTAGTTTCCACTCCAATTTGAGTTTTGAAAAACTTCCTAATATTGCATATTTTATTGCAATTTGAACTTTGGATGTAATTTCAATGTCTATTATTTTCTAATAATAGTATGACAAGGAAATTGAGTTTACACCATGATGTTTGTCATTGTAATATGCACATATGGTGAATTTTTTATATTTTTTGAGACAATTTCCATTTGATGTGATTTTTCTTCACTTTTTCTTCAAAAATTCTCAAAAAAATCAACTTTCCTCAAAAAAATCTAAATTTTTTCTAAAGTAAAGAAGACATGTAATTTCATCTCTGAAAAATATATATATAAATTTTCATACATATCTAGTTGCAAAATGGAAGCAAACTAAGTAATGGGCAATGAGGCTTGAAATCCATCATGGTCATGGGTTCGTCATCTAGGGGTTGATTCAAATTTTGAAGCTTGGACCATATAATTCAGCATAAATGCCCTAAAAACCTGAATACATAAGGTAGGAGGTCTGTAAAACGGCCAAGTTCAAAAAGCACTCTCTACTACAGAGGTACATATTGCTTTCTTCAATGTACTAGTTGCACTTGGCAATGTATCAGCACTGAGCATATTCCAAGATGGATGCTTTTTAGAACTTTACGTGATATCAACTTCAAAATTCATGTCAGATTCCATGAAGGTCCAAAAAATAAGAGACCACTTGTATTAGATGCCAATTTCATTTGTTTTTCAAGGGAAATTTATTAAAAAATATTTCAAGAAGTCAAAACTCCCCCAAAATTGCAAATCAACTAGTAAAATGATAGCTTTGTAGACTTCCTACCCTAAAGGAATCCCATGCAAGGACATTCAAGAAGGAACATTTTAATTTTGAAAGGACGGACCCATGACCACTGAGTTCTAGCTTCACTGTCCATCACTCTGTTTGCTGCCATTTTCCAACTAGATATGAATAAAAAATTATATAGATATTTTTCAGAGATGAAATCAAATGTCTAATACATGTTGTAAAATTTTCTTTGAAAAAAATTAAAATTATCGTAAATTTCTAAAGAAAAAAATAAAGAAAATTCTTATCAAATACAAAATATACTCAAAAAAATTGAAATTGTCAGTATACATGTATACTATAGTGTATAACATCATAGTATAAATCAAAGTGACTATGTCATTCATCAATTAGAAAATCAACAAACTATGGTTATAGGCCCAAAATTCATATTGCTATAAAATATTGAAATTTCAGGATTTTCAAAATTTCCAATTGGAATACCAAATGATGTGGATAAGCTTCATTTCATTTGTTGGATTTAAATTCAACAAATTCCACTTTTATGGCTAAAATTCACATCAAGTATAAATAGTAAGAAATGGCCCAAATTTACACTAGAAGGGTGATCCAGGGATTAAGCATCTTTTTCTTTAAAAACATCAATAAGATCATAATGAGGAACTTTGCAATATTTTTCACTAAAAATGTATTCAAGTATCCTCCAAATAAATAAATTGGATGAAAAAATATTTTATTCCATCCTCCAGTCTCACTTGAATTCATCCATTGGACACTTAGTGTGTGCATTGTGCAGTAGTATAGGGTTAATTATGAAAGGACAAGCTAATTACCTTGCTTTTGAGAAATGAGAGGAAATATAGGACTATGTAGTTGTAGTATTATGGAATTTGCAAAATCTAAGAAGCATCCCAATTTTATCATGCCACTAATTGGAAAAAACTAATTTGCCGTTATAAACAAATTTGTACAATTGTCTTATCACTGTCCTTAACCCCTAAAGGACCGTTGTCCCTTCGGGGGACAAATGCGTTTTCGGGCAGGTACCTACGGGCTGAAATTTTATCTTGATTTTTTGAAACTTTTTCTGGAGGTAGAAAATCTGATTAGCTTTGTGGGAATACAATTTTTTTCACAATCGGTGCCCGGGAAAAAAAGTTATGACCAAAAAAGCTCAAATGAGGGGACAGCGGGCAGCCCGGGCAGCCAAAAAAAAATGGACAAAAATTTGAATTTTTTTTTTAATATTTTTTTCTCATAGATTATATTTTCTTCTATTTGGAAAGCTTTGATTCATTTCATTTGGATATGTTATGAGAAAGTTATGGACATTCTTGTTTTTTGGGCAGTTAGAGCATCTTCTTGAAAAAAATAACTTGTAGGATTCATTTTTGAATGAAATTTTTCAAATTTTTCAATTTTTTTTTTTTTGCATGGTCTGATTTACTTGTTAGAACAATCTCACCATTGGGATTAGTGCATTTTAATTCCATCTAAAATATATTAATGTTTTAGATTTTCCTTCTATCTCATACCTACTTCTACTTAACAATTTTTTTAAGAATGATAATTAAGTTTTTTTGAATTTCTGTTTATTTCCTAGACTCTCAACTCAATTCTCCACTATAAAGATTTAAAGTTCAAAACTCTGTAGTGCAAAAATTTTAAGTTAAAAATGTTCAAAGTCAAAAAATCTAGTCCCGCAATGTGCTGAAAAACTTGTTTTTTCCACTTTAAATGCAGATATCTTGCAATCTGTGCGGTCAAAAATTCTGAATTTTTTTCCACACACTCTCATACTAGTTAGGTGTAAGATCATACGATTAGATGAGGAGAAAAACAATTTTCAATTTTTTTTACTCTTTGCTATAGATATGGCAGTTTTGAGTGTTTTTTGGCAGAAAAATGGCCTTGGCCCTTTAGGGGTTAATCCTTGAGTTAGTTTGCATCCACTAGATGGATTATGAATGTTTTCAAGAGTTCACTACCAAAGCTACACGAAATAGATGAAGTATAGTGCCCTACCAAAAAAATTTACTTCTCCAATTCGAACCTTTCTGTTTTTTGGCACAATATAGAATATAGATGACATTTTTGTTTTGCTCAATCAACATTCATACCTTATACAATCCCAATCAAAGAATATTAAATTTTAATTTCAAAAAACCAAAACTCCATTTTTGGTGAATTTTTTTATTCAATTTCCATGGTTATACAAGATAATTCATTGAAAAATATTGGTGATGAATTTTTAATTTTGATTGTGGAGATAGGTAGGAAACATCTAGACACACACTACTATTTCTTCAATAAACATCTCCAAAAAAGTTTCACAATTTCCTCTATAGAGATTTCAATGCTGGCATGACAATGCCCTAAGTTTGAAAAATAGATATCTTTTTATTGTAATTAGGTTTTTGTATTTGCCCCTCATAATATAGTTAATTCCATACATTTGAGCATGATGGTACAATTACTTTGTCAAAATCTATATTCTAGATTATGCCAAGAAATGGAATGGTCCAAATTGCATGTGTAAGAACTTTTGGTAGGACATTGTACATCAAAGTATGTTGTAAAAAGCAATTTTTGTCTATTCTTCAATGATGTGACCATAGTGGTCACTTGGTGCTTCATGATTATTATATAAGGTTCTGAAAGAATTCATGTAGGATGGGAAGAAAAGAAAAACTTGCTTAAATGAAGGTCTAATGTCAAATTTTATTTTATTTTCATGCCATTATTTATTTTTCCCCCAAAACTCACAATCCACATTCGCCTTCCTCCCAAAGACTATTAAGGATTAAGATGTCATTTGCCACGGTTATTGGATCTTCCCATGAGCAAATATATAGCTACATTTTATGTGTAGAAAAAACCCTTTCCTAGCAATTATCTTGAATGCCCCAACTATAGGGCAAACAAAATATTGGATGAGAATGTGGAGTTCCGTGAGCTAAAAAAACTCCCTAGCCATCCATCATACATTTTCAGTCCTTAGCGTCATTCATAGGTTATTTTGGCCCCAACCCCCATGACCAAGGTAGTCACGAAAACTGCTCTGATTATTGAACCAATAGGTGCACTCTTTATTTCTATAGTGAACAATGAAGTCATCCATTGACCACTTTTCGGCCTCAACGTCCTTCAAGAGTTAATCGTGTATTGCCAGGGTGAACACTTAATGTCCGATGAATGAATTCAAACATTGGTGGAGGATAGAATAATGCACATCTCCGTCAGTGGATTTTTGTATGCAGAGCAAATGTAGCATAGAATATTTGACAATTGAAAATCAATCAGTTGAAGTGCTTTGATTTTTTCTTTAAAAAAAAGATTAAAAAAAAAAGTGGCGGGAAGAATCTATGCACTCCTATGGGTTTGCATTGCCCAAGTGAAAAAATTTGCTTGCGGCAGTCATATAAGCTTTGAAATGTAGCATTCATATGCAAACATACCGCTCACCCCTTTTGAATCCGAAATGATTACCAAAGTTCACAGTCCCGGCTGTACTGCTGTACTGCGGTAGGCAATAGACTTTTTTTTAGAAAACCATGGTGATCCGCCTATCGTTCTAGAGTTAACCCCTAAAGGATTGGGGCACATTTTGGACATAAATTGTTACAAACTACCACTTTGGGGGCAGTGAGAAAAAAAGTAAAAATAAAATTCAACCATACAAACATATAGTAGACTACTATGGGAATGAGTGGAAAAAATTTCACAAATTTTGACCGTGCAGATTGAAAGATTATAGCGTTTGAAGTTAGGAGAATTTTTTTCCCCAACCTTACATGACATGGTCAATAGACTTTAGCTCCTTCTACAATGAGATTTGTGCACTACACATGAGATTTTTTTGATAGTAGCATCCTATATTATGTTAGTTACATATTTCAGAGGTAGAAGAAGAATTTTGCCCATACTACCCAAAGTTGCCCGCCTTACTTGGAGAACTTTGGATAGTATAATTTTTTATCCAAGCACCTAATTGGAAAAAAAAATTATATTTCTGACAAGGTAGTATATGTCCACAACTTGTGTAAAAATTGCAGAAATATCCATTCAAAATTGATTTTGTAGGAACCTAACTTAACTTCCAAATTACTTTGAACATCTCTAAAGGGCTATCACATGCAAGGATAAAATCAATGACCTTGCAACCAAACCAACCTTTTCCATTTGGGCAATATATTGTGCCTGTCAAAGCATTACAATTAATGCACCCGATTCCCTCAAAATATTCTCCACTATTAGAAGGATGCACAAGTAACTACAATTCCAAATAAAAAACATTCAACCAAACATCAAATTCCTTCATACATGTGGCTCCATTTTACTTTAATACATAATGAATTTCTTTTCTTCTACTTTTGTATAGTGAAATCACAAATTGTCTATGTGTCATAAAAAATTTAACATTTTTGTTTTTTGATTTGAAAATATTATTAATTTTGGATGAAAAACAAAGAAAATTCATATTAAGTAGAAAATACGCTCAAGAAATTTGAAATTTTCATCATAGGTGTAAATTATATCAAAGAATATTATAAGTTAAGAAAAAAATATAACATTTTATAAATTAAAAAAATTATAGATCGTGGTACTTGGCCTAGAACTCAAATTGTTATAAATATATAATTTTAGAAAATTCAAATCACTATAAACATATAATTTTGGTATTTTTTAGCAAAAGTCATGGAATTTATATGCCCATAATTTGTAAGAGTTGAAATATTGAAATTCCAACATTATTAGGTTTTCAAATCTTTAATTGGTCATCACTAGTAGCATGGAGATTGAGCAATAGAGTTCTTGCATGACTCTCTTTCTATATATAAAGCATCAATTTTTTCTATTTTAGATCATTCCAACAATGATCTTTAGGTCAAAATTGGTTGAAACCAGTTTAGAAGATTTTTCTTTTTTGTAACAAGTTTGAAATAAACCCTAAAAGATAAAAGAACTCCTTGCATTCTAATCTACATGTGAAGCTTTGTTTGATGTCATTCCACAAAATATTGCAAAAATTATAAATTTCTTTTCAATATCAATGTCAAATTGAGCAACTAAAATAAATTAATATGCATTTAGGTCAACTAATTTCATTTGATTGTGTACAATGAACCTGTACACATTTGAACCGTTCAATTTCAAATAATGTGATTAAAGTGATCAAGAGTTATATTTTGAAACCAAAGAAGTTTAAAAAAACATATAAAGTTGTTTTTCAAAATCAATTTTCAAAATTTTCAAAAAATGACTAAAAAAATAGAATATTTGTTACTTATTAGAGCGTTTTCACCATTGGGATTTACAATAATATTCTCAATTTCTTGTCAAAATTATTAGTGATTTAGATTATTTTTTTATTTTGTACAACCTTCCAATATATAATTTTTTTAAAGACAAATATAAAATTTCTTTTAATTTAAATTTCTTTCCATGTATTCTCAATTCATTTTCAACATATTGACTGTAATGTACAAGTTATGGGACATGAGGCTTCTAAAATTGTTGAAAGACAAAACTTCACTTTTAGAAAGAGCTTAAAAAACTACATCTTGAAGTTTAGGCACATTAATTTTGTAAAGGGTGGGGATTTCACTCTAAAATTTGAGAAGGATGTACTTCAACAAAATTAACTAAAGGATCTGAGGATTTGAATTTGATTAAGAATAAATATAGATGAAGATTTCAACCTTGCTTTGGATACTAGCAATTTGAAATAGCTTTAGGCTTCAAAACACTGTAGTCCTTTAAAGGATAAGGGGGGTATATATGTATTTTATGTATTTACATATTGACAAATATAGGATGCACTAGTAAAGAGTTGCACTAAAATCGTGGAATTTTGATGCTAGTCACATGAGGCTACTTGACAAAAGCTAAAGAATTTTGAAGCCACATAATTAATTGGTGTGTTATTTCATGTATTTGATAATTGCTTTTGTATAGGTCATTTATTTATTTATTTATTTTCCTCTAAAATAGTTATAAGTCTTTAGAGCTCCACACCTTTAAGAAAAAAATTATTTCCACCAGCAATTATAAAGAATTCTATTATAAAATCTACAAATCTCAAAGAAATCCACAATAATCATGAAAAAACTCATATCAAATGAAGGTTTTTGTGTGGAGCACAAGTAGTCTTACAAAAATTTCAAATTAAAATACAAAAAAAATAGGTAAAAAAATAGGAGTTTATTAGTTATTTTCAAAAATTCAAAAATTGAGCTAAAATATTTGCTTAAAATATAAATAAAAAACAATAATGAAATGACTATACTGTAGTTTATAAGACCTTGGGATGGCAAAATCATTAAGAAAAATATCTTAAATTTGATAAGAATATGATATTTTAGGAATTTTGGTCTAATAATAATTTTTAAATCTAAAAATATTTGAATAAAATATTTATAAACCATAAATGTAAAATGTAAATTGTAAAATTTAACAAAATATTAGTTTTAAAATATATAATCTCCATATTCATAGCATTCAAAAATTTAAAATATTGAAATTTTAACTGTTTGAAACTCTAACCCTTAAAGCACTAAACAAGCTTTTTTGAGAACATAGCGTTTTTGGATAGCTCACTATGAGGGGAGTTTTTATTTTTTTTCTTTGAAATTTTCACACAACATTTTCTTGAGTAGCTTTAAGGCCCAACAATTTTCATAACTTCTGACTACATGGTTAAAAAGTTATTGTATGATATGTGCTTTTCAATGCTTGGCGGGGAACTCAAAAAATTCTTAAAAAATCACTTTTAAAAAAAATAAAAATTTGAAATTGGTTTTCTAGATTTACATATACTTGAAAAGCTTTGAATTTTTCCACTTGATTAATGAAATGAGAGTTATGAGGGTTTTTAGTTTGCGGGTAGTTATGGAATTTCTACTCTAAAATAAATTTTGAAGTCCTTTATTTAACTCAATTTTCAATATTTTTGAAAAAAAAACAAAACATTGGATGTAGATTTTTTATTACAACATTGCAATCATTGGGATTGACATTTTTCAATTCTATATTTCAATTCTTAACAATTTAGTGTTTTGAATCATTCTCTACTTCTTTCTACTTACTATTTTTTTCCTTTATGTTGTACGATTCCAAATGATCTGAAATTTTTCAAGCATACAACCAACTTGCCTTGAAGAATGAATCCAAAGAGTAACCACCATTTTGGTCATTTTTTCATACAAATGTGCCTTTGTGAAGAGCAGCTGCCCGTATTTTGGAAGGGAAAAAAAATGGATTTTTGCCAATTCAAATGCTAATATCTTGCAATCCAAGTGGTGGAAAATTTTGAATTTTTTTCCACATATTTTTAAACAAGTGTACTAAAAGATCCTATGGTTAGATGTATCCAAAAATGTTTTTTTTCTAAAGTTTGATACTTATATTAGAAATGGCAGTTTTGGAGCATTTTTGGTGAAAACATAGTAAAAAACCTTTAGGGGTTAAAATCTTCAGTTGGTCGTCCTTGGAATGTGGATATTGATATCCTAAATAGTGGACTAATATTTGATATATCCGTTAAAATGTACAAAAAGGACAATATGTTCAAGAAAAATTTATTTTTTAAACTTACAGATTGTAATTTGCAATGCTCATTGTCTCATTCTACACTTTAACCAATATTCTTAAGGTCTCTAACTTACGCTCTCCAATGGCCATGAGCAACCTTTTCTTCAACCTTTTTCATTTTATCCTATTGTAACATGTCCTTGAAATTTGTGTTTTTTTTAAATTGTTTTCTAATAAATATTATTGATTCTTACATGAATTTTTCAATGTAGATAGTTCTTGGTATGCATTTGTTTCCTTTCACTAGTTTTCTTTAAGGTAATATGATAGACAAGATGTTTTTTGCCCCTCATCCCTGTTGTTCTCACTAGAAGAAATCTACGTTGAACTTAACAAAAACTACCCCATGTGTTTGTTGTGTCCAACGCAAAATTTGCATTTTTTTGTGTTGAAAAACGCAGATTTTGCGCTGGACACAACAAACACATAGGGTAGTTTTTGTTGAATTCAAAGCAGATTTCTTCTAGTATCTTTTTACCCAAATCTTCTTTTGTTTGAATAATTTGACCAACTTCTACATTCGTACTATCTCCTGTAATGACGCCTCCAGAGTCCCCACCTGCCCTGTCCCATTTGAAATTTTACATCCGTCAGATCAGCCACAAGAGAAGGGCCCCTCCTCCCCTGCCGTCGATTGTAATTTTGAAAGTAAAATACGAACCGTTGATGGGAAGCCATCCCAGCCTTTGGAAACTAGGGCTGGGAAGCACAACCGTAGTTCGAGTTCAAGTTCACAACCATTTTGAGTTCACAGCTCGCTCTCAAAATTAGGGTTTGGGTCCTTGCAGGTTCAGTAGTGTAGTTCAACTGAAATTCCGCCTTCCGACGTCGAAATTCATAGAGCCGGAGCTTCGTCGCTGCTTGCACTATTTTGATAGGCATTCAATGAATAGACTATCTATTTTCAGACAAAATTTGAGCTGGAAAAGTCCAAATATTTGCAATTCATTGTGTTGGACTTGTGGGTGTCAAGGTGATTTTGAAAATGTCGGTCTTTGATGATGGGGTTTCCTCCTCATCGGTTAAGTTGGATTGTACGCTCCAAGAGGCCAGAGCAGCAAGCGCAGCGAGACAAGCAACAACACTGCTTCGTTTGTTTTAGACACTCAGAAGACAGCCTGCTTCATTTATGTAATTGCTTGTGGTTTGTTTGTTCAAGCGTGTGATTAGAGGTTTGTTTGCGAATCGATTCTTGCTGTGATATGCATATGTGCATGTGTGCTACACATAACTTTTAAATTTGGATAAGTCAGATGGAGGCCATTTTTTGAATTTGAGTTTGTTTGAATGATCGAGTATAGTCTAAATAATTTAGTACTGGAGTCACCATTTTCAGATGGAGCATGCGGAGGTGTTGAGAATTGAAATGCTTGGAAGTTGATGGTAGTTGAGGAGATGAGATTTTTCAATTATGTTCGTTTTTGTTTGTGCTTCGTGCAATAGGGAGGTTCTGTTTGTTGGTTTGTCTGCTCGATTCTTGCTGTGATATGAATTGGCTAATATATCCCTAGGTTTTTTCGTGCGCCAGATCTATACCAGACCTGCATTAGAGCTAAGAGATTGATTAGTGTGAGTTTGGCTGCTAAGATTGGTTTGGTGAGGTGTGTTGTGCAGGTTTTGGGATGTGAGTATCTGCGAATCATTGTGTAAATTGGTTTGTAAAATGTTGGGTATCTCTATGCAACTAAGAAGTCCGACTCATCCAATCCAAGCTCATGGAATATAGACCGGACCATAGAAATTAGGGTTTAGAGTTCCAAAGAATTTAGGGTTAAATAGAATTGCAGGCAGAATTCATGATGACTGGATTTTCCTTGTGGCAAATTTTTTTGAATGAAAATTTTGAAGTTCTTATTAAAAAAAGATCACATGTATCCCTTTGAGAATTTTCTTAAGTAAAAGTTTTACATTCAATGGACAAATGACATGTGTACCGCTTTCAAAAATTTTATAAAAAATTTACAACCAATGAAAAAATGACACATATGCACCCTTTTATAATTCACCAATGCTTTTCTCCAAAAGTGAGTGTTTATCACTATCTACTCAAAAGACAACCTACTTTCTAAATACATTACTTTCCTTCTTCAAAACCTTTTTAGAAATTTCAACCTCTTTCAAGAAATGTTATTTTTATCCACTTCTAATTTTAGCTTGAAATTATTTTTTTATTTAAATTAATTAATGGCTCAATAACCATTCAAGGGCTGATCAATTGAAATGAGGCCAATCCAATCATTTAGCCAACTCATGTCATAATCATTTCATATGGTTAGAATACAAATGAAGGTGTAAAGACATGCTCTATTTACACAATCTTGACTAACAAAGCAAACCAAGAGAGACTGGAGTCGTCAAAATTAACCCCTAAAGGACCAAAGGGGTATCCAGATTTCCAAAATTGCGAAGATCTATTATAAAATGCAACTTAGAAGGATATTTTAATGATGACTTTCAAACAATAGTTGTAAAATGCAAGTTATAGATCACATCATTATGGTTAGATCAACAAAAACACATACCAATATTTTTCAATAAAATTTGAAGCCTAAAATTGGAAATTCCTCCTAAAATCAATTGTAGATTGAATATTTTATGATTTTTAAAATATTTTTTTTCCTATAAGTTTAAAATATTGAGTTCTAATTATAGTGATTTTTGAAGATTTTTATTTGATTTTTTAATTCAAATCATTTTTGAAGGGTCATTTTTTGAACTGAATAAGTTACTTTTTGACGTTAGACCTCTCGATACCTTTTGAATTATAGAATATTTGCAAAGCAAAATCGTCATAATCTGAACCGTACAAATGTTAAAGACCTAATATAAGAATCTTGAAAAAAAATTGATGGATGAAAAAATGCATCTTGATGAGTTTGGGACGTGTTTCCGTTCATTCATTGTTCAAAATTTGCACTCATAGTCCTTTAGGGGTTAATTTCTTCAACTTCTCCTAGTTACTCAATTGTTCAATTTGCCTATGACAATAAGTGAAAATTGTTCCTTCAATGTCACTACTTCAACAAAAAATTGTCAACAAATTTTTCAGATTTTATCGTCTATTTGAAATACAATTAGTGTCCACCTCATAATGTAGTTTTTAATTCTATATTTTTTTGCAGATATTCCATTCGTAATCTTTATTTCAATTCAATGGTTTAAGAATTTTATAAACGCCTTAACTATCATTAGCAATATATAATATTGCTTCACAAAATTTCAATTAACTTGCAACTAACTAAAAAGGCTTACTTGGTACAACCAATTCTACAAATTCACGTAGTACATCCAAAGGAATAAAAGCTGTATTAGATAAACCTACATAATATTCTAATGCTAATTTTAATTTTTTATAGTTTTTCAAAAGAAATATTTGATCTTTTTCAATGTCAATTCCTATTGTTCTTGTAACAGAGAATACTTTCAAAAATGTATTTTTAGTTGGTGCTCGAAATCTTAATGCCATGCGTGCTACCATATCTCTTGGTATGCATTTTATTGCTTCAAGTATCAACAAAGGGCTTCCAGTTAGCGTAAGAGAATTACCATGTGTTTCGCCACCAATATAATAACTCATACCTCGATTGGATTCTATACATAGTTTGTCTTTAGTAAATGCCTACATTTTTATGAAGAATTAGAAGCATTTCAATACAAATACGATCTCATTTGGGTGTGAATTAAAAAGAAAAATTCATGATTTCATGCTTATAGTATTTTATTTTTAAAATAGAAATTTAAAATCTATATTTATTATTTTTGAAAAAAAACTATAAATTAAGTGAAATATAAAAAATTATAATTAATTTGATTCAAAAATTCATGTTACCATATATAGTCTTATAATTTTTTATTTTTTTATTTGAATAAATTTTGTATTCACAAGTTTTGCACTTATACAGAAGAAGTCTTTATACACAATGTATAAAATAATTACGGAATGTAATTTATTAAAATTTGGATATTATAATTGTTAACCCCTAGTTCCATTGTCCCCTCAATCTTGAAACGACTTCTACTTAACAATTTTTTAACAAGTAAAAATTAAGTGTGTGTTTCATAAATACAATTTTTAGACTTTGAACTCAATTTTTCAACATAAAAAATTAGGAATTCAAAATCCATAGTGCAAAATATCTAAGTTAAGATAATTCAAAGCCAAAAAATCTAAAAGAGCAAGTTGCAACTTTTTTTCTCCTTCCCTTTAAATGCAAATATCTTGCAATCTATGTGATTAAAGTTTCTAAAATTTCTTCCACACATTCATATACTAGTTTAGTGCAAGATACTACGGTTAGATATGCAAAAAATAAATAAAAATAAAAATAAAAATAAAAATAAAAATTATAGTTTTTTGCTCTTTGCAATAGAAATGGCAATTTTGAGTGTTTTTTTTATGGAAATTTAGAGGTTAAATACCTTTGCTAAAGCTTTACATAGAACTGTTTTTTTAAGAAATGGAATAGGCATATGTAGACTAAAAGTCTCTGGTTCTTTAATTCGAAATGTTTGTCCTACTAAATATTCATAAAACTTAAAACATTCGTCAGCAATGGAGGGGCCAAATATAGTAATTGACCACTGCTTATGTCTATTGTTGTCAAAAAATGGATTATCAACCTGTTTCAATTATATTTATTTAAAAATAATTATCAATTCAATTTTTTTCATATATTCACATTATTTTTATTTTTATTTTTATTTTATGATAGAATATTATAATTTATCTTGAATTTTTTTTAATCACAAATGTTTTCAGATAATTTTAACCTTTTTGCCATGCCACTGTTTTCTAATATGGTGGCAATGTTGGTTTTGATCTTGATGACGTTTTTCAAAAGTTAAATATTCTAGACCATTTGTATTTTGGGCAAACAATTGTTCTTTTTCATTGTAAAATTTTAAAATACAAACCTGTTTTTAAATATTATAAACATGAATTCAAGATTATTTTTTAATTTTTATTATAATAAAATTTAAAAATTCATCAAATTAGTTTACAATTTATCAACAAAAGAACTTTGTTTTTTTTATACTTGGCATTTAAAAAAAATCAAACATATATTTTAATCATTAATATGATGTAATATTTGGTATAATATATGTATTATTATATCATTTAATTATGGTAATCAATGTAATAAAATATTTTATATATAAATAAAAATCGGGATAAGTAATTTTTTTTTTCATGTTTATATCAATGTAACATCAATGCAATATATTTTATTTTTATTGTGTGTTTTATTTACCATATATTGGCAATGTACGTAATTGCGGTTAAAATTATCACCAACCAATTGCATACATTGAAGTTTGGAAGTTCATAGAAACCTTCTTCAATAACATCAATTTTTCGATCTACTATATAGGCAGTAAATAAACTAAATGTATATGGAAGAAAATTATTAGTAGCTCCATACTTGAATAATTCACAAAAATGTTTTAATTTTTTCATATCTATCAAAATTTGATTATTTAGACGTCATATGTAAATTTTCAATATGTATTAAAAATACATGTAAATGTATATATATATATATATATATATATATATATATATATATATATATATATATATATATATATATATATATATATATATATATATATATAATTATTATTAAATAATATATAACATAAAATTTAAGAATAAAAGTTGGAAATTAACTATTCTAGTATTGTTATATAATTTCTAACTTACTTGATCCAATTTTTGATTTATATGAAGCATTAGCAAGTGCTAGCAAAGAACTTCGATTTGCTTCAGTTTTAAGAGCTAAATGACAATATTCATTAATTGGATGAAAAATTATTAAATTAGTTAAAGATTGAAGTAAAATTTGAGTAGAAGCTTTCCAAACGCCAGCAACATTTTCACACGGTACATGACATCGTTCAGTGTAAAAATATTCTAACATTGGATAGAAAATTGCACATGTCCATTCTCCCTTAATAATCTTATATATTCTTGATGCTTTTGATTCTATGTTTTGTACTGTATTATGTTGATATTCACGCTTACAAACTTCTTCTTCATGCTCTTCATCTTCTTCATCTTCTTTTGTTTCTACATCACCTTCACTATGACATACTTCAAGTTCTTTGGTTTCTTCATTTCCTTGCTTAATCTTATTTGAAGATAATCCATTTTCTCCTTCATTCTTCTCATTTTTTCCTTCACTTTCAATATTATCTTCTTTGGTTTTTTCCTCATTGTCTTTAGCTTGAAGTTGCCCGGGAATTTGCCATGCCATAGGAGGTGGAAGGCAAAGATCCAATTGTTGTTCAATTTCTAAAAGGTGTGCTTCATGCTCAATAAGTGGTGTTTTCTGAAATTCATAAAATTTAAAATGCAGAATGAGGGTAATTTACTTAATCAATTATATTTTTATACTTTATTATTCATTTTATTTTATAAATTATATATATATATATATATATATATATATATATATATATATATATACACACACACACACACACACATACACACACACATACAAACAAGTATATTCAAATAAACTATATATTTTAAGTATTCAAATTGTGCTTAATTTTTTCATTGCTATAAATATTTTATAAGAAAAAATTGCACAAAAAAACTACCAAATTAAACCTTAATCGGATATAAGATTTTTCTTATGACACTTTTTTTCCTCTTTAAGAGACTTTCTCTTCTTTTAGCTTTCAATTCTGCAAATACTTCACTTGGACTTTTGATTTGACTTCTATTAGTTTGTCCAATATTCCCACTTTTAGAATTCCTTGCAAATGAGTCATTGTTCATACCTCTCTGACTATTATTATCAATTGCAATCAAATCTTTGTCTTCTTTGTCTTCATTTTGTTTGACATTCAAAGAATTTCTAAAACTCTCTCGAAGAAGTTTTCCTTCAACACTTATACTATTAAGGTTGCCATCTAAGACATCACCTTGAAATTTAACACTTTTTTTATTATTATCATTCAACTTAGGATTAGTTAAGACAAAATACATGTCTGCCAATGTTACAAAGTTTTGTAGATCATCAAGCATTTGATCATCAAGTGTTTCTTTGGCTTCACTAGTGGCTAGGCTAAAAAGAAAAGGTTTGCATGTCAAAAGTAATGCATTAGCTTCAAATTTGCGCCTTTCAATTAGTTCCATATCCTCTGGGAGATTTGCTAATTCTTCTACCAAATTAACTTCTTGATCTTCTCCTTCAATAAGTACCGGTAGTAGTGGTTCTATAGTAGATTCATCATCAATATTCCCTTCAACATTTTCATTGGGAAGAGCTTCTTCTACACTTTGTTTCCGTACAAATTCTTTGACATCACTACTCAATTCTTCATCAACTAATTTGCGATAGTCTTCATATAGTGGATTTTCTTCTAGCTCATAATCAGATGCTCTTTCAAGTTCTTCACATTGTCTATTATCATTTTTTGAATCAATCCAATCTTTGATTGTTTCATGTCTAGAACAATATGGATCTATTGTGTCAATGCCCAATTTATTTTTTATCACAAGAGGTGGATGCAAGGTTTCTTCAATATGAATATGACATGGTAAATAAATTGGTATAATACAATCAGTTATTTGCGTTACTCCTTCCTCTAAAATTTCAAATATGAATATTTTTGTTAATAGAATAATGATAGAATCCTAGCTATCTAATTAGTATTCATTTTTTTCTATAAATTTAAGTTTATATGAATTTCTAAGATGAAAAAATTGAAAAAAAAATTGGATTGATATGGCATTTTATGTGAACAATGTGTTGTTTATTATCATCAAAATTGCATTGGCTTCAACCAAATATCTAGATATAGTTATACACATAATAATTATAAAAATAAGAATGCTACAAACGTATAAAAATATTCTATATAGGCTCAAGTCTACATACAAAGCAAAATTTTAATTAGGCATATGCATAACATATTAATATAAAAGTATTGATTTTACAAAAGAGGCCTAGAATATTTATATCAAAACATTTACTTTACATCTTAGAATTCTTCTCAACCTATAAGCCCATATAAACCTTTAGATAAAGTTATAATTTCAATTATATACCAAATACTCTATAAATTCAAAAAATCTTAAATAAAATAATACTTATATCAAATTATAAATAATCTATATTTGTAAATAAATCATCTTTTTAACACTCATCTAAGGAGATTCAAGTACATAGAGTGCACCATTAATTGAATATTTTACATAGATTATTTTTTTGCAAGTTATTTTGTATATTGTTAATTTTATAAAATCTAATCATTTTTGTAATGTGGATGTTGACATCATAAGAGTCATCAATTAGCCTTTGAGTTAAATCACTATATTTTTCAAATAAATCTTTTCATTAAGTATTTTTAATACTATTCTTGATCTTTTATTCTATTAACTTAAGACTAAAATATTTTCAAAAAAATAAATAAATTACAAAGTAGCTCATGTTATGCAACTCTACTAAAATGAAAGAAATTCAAGAGTTGATATATTTATCCATTATGGGCAATTGTACAATTTGTATACTAATTCAAGTACTAATTTCCATCAAATACCTCAAGTGCATGAAATGCTTGATTTGTACTAGTTTTGTACCAAAATATCCATTCATTGCACAAATATCTACATTAAAAAATCCTCTTTATTTGCCATGGCTAAGTTATGGCCTTCATCAAGACTTTCAAGACAGATACACCCTCATAAATTACATAAAATGCACAATTTTAGAAAGTGTAATAAATTGATACTTTTTAATATCCTTAGAAAGTATCATTTTTTTAAAATATGCACACACATGATGTAGTTGAAGTATTTTTGATTTGTCCAAAAATGCTCATAATGTATCCAAAGTGGTTATGGTGCAAAATCTTCAATAGAAGGGTTGGCGACCGCTAACTTTCTTGTGGGATTTTGTAGCCTTCCATTTCATAAACATCTTAGCAATTGCGAACACCTTGTAGATTTTCATGGCCTTATATATACAAATCAAGCTCCCCAAATAGAATAATTTATTATTTATAATATTGATAGATTTTAAAACTAAAATCTACCTCTATTATAAATACTAAATTATTCTATTTTAGTAGTCTGATTGTACAACTTTAGGTACTTGCAAAATCCTTACAAAGTTTTGAAACCTTGCTAAGAAAGAATGGTAGTCATTAAGCTTTTTGTTGGGATCAAAATAGAAGTAGATTGGAGGTCTCTAACATGCTTACAAATTCTAGTGCTTGCAAATTGATTTTTTATTGCACATGCATTTTAAGAAAATGGTGCTAAAGAGTGGTTGCAAAAAATACATGTACCATTTGTTGCATTTGTATGATCTTTTAGAGAATTTTAAAATTAGAGTAATATTTTAAGATTTTTAATAAAAATACGATCAATATTTTGACTAATAAGATAATTGTATCTTAAAATTTTTTAAAAATAATAAATTTAAAAATTAGAATACAACATCAAAAACATTGAAAACTTTATAAAATAATGCATAAACTTTATAAAAAAATACTAAATTATTCTTTTTCCTATGGAAAAATGCATGTTGAAAGTTGTGGAATTTGTGGAATTTTCAATATAGAACTAATTATTTCTTAAAATGTTTTTATTGATGGTTACAAATTGCCTTATTAAAAAAAATTAGAAATTTTAATTTTCAAATTCTTAAGAATGGATATCCAATTGTACTCCCAATCCTAAATGAATGAATGACATATTTTTTTAGTATTTTTTTAGTATTAATAACCTCTACCAAAAGAAAATTTAGAAATTTTTGTAACTTATCTACACAAAATAGTAGGTTGCCTTAACAATTAGGTTGCCTTACCCCAAGAAAATCACTTTCTAAGCCATCAAAGTCAACAAATACTTTTCATTTGCACACATGGAGGTTCATGAGTACCAATTATAGCACTACCCAAGTCAAAAGTAGTGCATTTTTGTGTACAGTACGTGAAATATTTATATAGTGTCGATTGTCGAGAAATTAGTATGGGGCAACCTAATTTCACTATTTTGTGTAAGAATATTATAATTAAAAAAACTAATGCAAAATTACTAATATTTTTTTCAAAATCAACAACATACAAAAGACAACTTGATAAAAGAATTAACCTTTAAGATTAAATATTTTATTTATTGATATTGATTATGCTTTCAAATTTATTTTATGATATATTTCAAAATAGTTACAATACCAATTAATAATCATAATATTTAAAACTATATATTATTATTCTTTGGTATATAATGAACTAATTTTAATATTTTCAAAAGATAGGAAGACAACTTTGAATGGTAGAATTCAAACATTGATGGTACTAGAAGATTAGTACCAAATGATTCTCAAACATTTATTCACAAATATTCATCAATAATGCAAAATTCAATAGAAAAATTATATGATTTTATTTGTTTAACTAAAAAACATTATTAAAGATTTCAAATGTTGTAGTTTCAACTATAGTTAAAATTATTTATATGAAAATTTGATTTTTCAATGTAGATGGACATATATTTAAAAATTAAATAATTCATATTTTTTAAATATTTTAGTTTTATTGAAGTATGATTTTCAAAATGAATAACTAACCAACCAGTAGTTGTGGCACAATGAATGTCTTGTTTTTCTTGCAACTCCATATTCCATACATACAAATCAAACATCTCTTTAAAAGCATTGGAGTTTTTATTCAATATTTCAGAATGACAAAGTATCCTTTCAGTATCTTGGGCTTGGAAAGACTTTCTCACCATGACAATGACATCACTTTGTTTTTGTATGTATTTAAGATTAGAATTAGGAGGTTGGAAAGGCAAATATATACTTGCCAATAGTTGAACTAAAACATCTATTGCGCTTATTGGTTCTGGTTCATGAATCAATTTTTTAAATTTGATTGGTTCTGGAACATTAAATTTTGGTCGAATCATAGCTAAGCTATCTTGTGCACCTCGCAAGGTTGTAAACAACAATCTTCTTGCATGCAATTGTTTTTTATCTTCATTATCATCTATGTGATAATCTATAAAATCTTTTGGTGCATCATCTTCACTAGCCATTGAAGTACTAATTCCAAAGCGAACTCCTTTTCCATTTCTTTTTGAATTTGTAAAATTGCCTTCTAAAAGAGCTTGGAATTTCATAGCTTGTTCTTTTGAGTCATCAAGGTTGTCTTGATTGCTTTCGTCTTCTTGATTGTATTGGATAGCTTTCAATTGCAATTTTACAGGCTTTGCAACTTCCATAATGTCATAATTTATTGTACTAGTTCTTCGTTTATATGTTGAAAAATTTATAGGTTCAACCTCAGGAAATAACTTTTGGTATTCTTGTGTTTCTTTAACAATAGTATTGTAGTTATTATAAAAATTACATTTTGGCGGCTTTGTAATGTTCACCATTTTACTCATTTAAAGAATTATTGTACATTCCATATTAAATAAGGTTTAATAATTGATGTGATATAGACTTATTCTTTATATTCATCAAAAAAAATTTGAATGTTTAATTCATGCTAAAAATAATGTTGAAGATAATTTTATAATATAATCTTAATAATAAGTATAATATATTTATAATTAAATTTGCATGATATAATCATAATAATAAATTAATAATCTCCAATAATTTTTATATCATTATGCTTTATGATTTTGGCTAATAAACTTTTGTTTATTTTTATGTGCATAAAGTTTAATTCAAATGAGTGTCGGTTGATTTTTAGTATTGAATGGATATGAGTAGTCATGAAAAAAGACAAGTTAGGAGGCAAAGTTCTTTTCAAACACATATTAAAATCACTACTTTGACACGTAGTGAAATTTACATTATAAATCAAACCAAGATTTGTGACTTATTTACAAAGCAATGATAAATACTTTAAATATGAAATTTGAATCATTATTTAATTTGCATGAAGTTGAAGATTATAGATAGAATTTAAAATATTTTTACGAATAACTTATTCAAAATAATATACTTTTGCAAAAACGGAAGGAAAATGTAATTAGCCAAACTATTTTTTGTGTTTGACTTAAATCAAATGTCTAAATATACAATTGGCTAGTTTAATTTGTTCATTATTAGAGATATGTGTATTGATCCTTTAATCCTTTAAAGTTAAGGATCACGTCATGAATTTGACATTACAAAAAAAGTGGAGTGGCAAGAACATCTATTATTCTCAAATCAAACCTCAAATGACCATTATATGAATTATGTTGTTCAAATTCTTGTGAATGCGTTTGCAAAATTTAAAGCAAATGCGTGCAATGGAATAATGCAAAGATTTTAATGTTTGATGGTAGTTTTTTGGAAAATTGTAAGTCATCAATTATATGATTTTACAAAACTGAAAATTTTAGAAATTGCTTTAAAATTGACAATCTAATGCTTCATGAAATGCCCACCCATGTACTAAAATCTTGCACTTATCTAAATGAGCAACATTAGTCTTTGTAGTGCACCAAATAGTGCACAAATGATGGAGTTGTCAATAAAACAAGTAAATGAATTGGCTTGGTTTGCAGCTTCCATAATTCCTTCTTGAAGGTAAATAAAAAACTGTTGATATTTTCAACATCTTTGATTGCTAGCCTATGGCTCTTAGGTATTTTGATTGTATTGTTTTTTACTATGGATTCAACAACTTTTAGTGTAACTTCAAATTGTGGTAAATTCAAAATTTCAAATGTTTTGGCAACTTTCATACTGTGTTTCACATGCCCATCCAAAAATAATAGCCAACCTTAGATTAACTATATTGTTTACATTTGAGTCTATATCTTTATTTATTTATATATATATATATATATATATATATATATATAATGAAAAAATGCCAAATCCTAATAAGATGGTTCAAATGTATATGACTTGAATGGAAATAAATGTTGATTATAAGTTTTCACACATTTAGTATTAGTTTTAACACGTATATAATATATAATCATTATTGATGATTGGTAATTTCTCCTAATGATTGCAATTCTTGACCAATGTTGACAATAATAGATTGCCCAACCATATCCATATATAAGCATGAAAATCAAAATTTAATTGTCTATGATCTCTCTACGAAGAACTTCATAAATTCTGACAACTACAATTATTGATCAAACAAAGCCCACTCCAAAGCAAAGTGGGCTTGAAGCATAGTTTATGAATTGAGCATTCTGTAATCATACATCATTGATACTAATTGTTGTATCAAAAAATACTCTCAAAGTCTTTTGACCATAGCAACAATGTCTACTAAGATTCAAATCCAAGAAGTATATTTACTTAATTACTATAGACAATAAACAATGCACTCAAGGGTGATTGCAAGAAAGACCGGCTAGAAAGCGTAGCGTTTTCCACAGTACTCCTTTTTTCTTTCTAGAGTATTGTATAATTAGAAAAAAAAAATTTTAAATGTGAAATTTTTTTTTATGTATAAAATTTTAAGAAGAAGGTACCCTAAGAAGAAAAAGTTGAGAAAAAATCTCTAAGTAGGAGAACTAGAAAAGTCTCATGAACTAGCAAAATCTTAGAAAAATAGGTACTAGCACATTTTAATTTGTAAAAAATAAGAAATTTTTTTTTAAAAAAAAAACTAAAAATTGTCAATCTGGGAGAACTTTATGATAAAGAGATTTCACAAAATGAATGATCTTAAAACCATCTTAAATGTTCAAAACTGCGCGCGCAACAGAGCCCTGTTAGCACACATGTGGAGGACATAAAATATAATATTTTTGAATTTCCTTTGGTAGAAACATGACTTTCTACTATGGGAATAGACCATACAAATTTCAGCTCTAGATCACTAATTTTGGATACTCCCCAGTACTAAAAAACTCTAAACCGCAAAGTGTGACAAATTAACTAAATTGAAATTTAAATATAAAATGATTTTTGAAAATTTCTGAAAAATAGGGGATCCTAACACTATCAAGTTAGTCATCTTCAATTAAAATTTCAAGTTAATCAAGATCATGCTTCAAAAGTTATAGCAGATGACAAGAGAATCACTCTCATTGTGACGCCAAAAACGGCCGGTCTTTCTTGCAAAGCATTTATCCATTTTCAAAACTCTCTCCAACTCCCTCAAGACATCTTGACTTGAAGACCCTCTTTACTTATACAAAGACTAAAACCCATAAGCTTTCTAAAAAATAATAAAATCCAACAAGGTTCATTTGATGCTTTAGCTATCGTATTGTTGGCTTATCCTAATTCTATCTATATAATTCTAACCATGCTACCAAGTCAATCTGGCCTTAAATTTAATGACTTGTCCTCAATTTAATTAACAATAAACCATGAATTATAACAGCACTACATTAACATTAATATACAAGAAGAGCAAAAATACAAATAAATGCCTAAATTTGAACTAATAGATAGCCTATATCATTGAGCAATGAAAGTTCTCCATCTAGGTGGACAAAACTCCATTGAGCAACTAGTGAAAAAAATAAGCATACAAGTATTCATTATGCTTTAGGAATGATTAAATAAGCTTCAAAATCTAATAGACTAAATAATGAACATCTCATATTAGGGATTGAATTGAGAGACAAACAAAAAGAATGTTTTGTAACTCACTTCTCTCCAAGTCAATGCATGTGGAGTAGTTGTGACAACAACAATAATCTTGAAAGAAAAAACACCTTGTTACACACTATATTCATTGTGTAGAAAGGATGCAATAAATCAATGGGAACCAATCAATAGAAGAAAATAAATTATTTTTAGATACAAAAGCTTCAAGTATCATAGACTTCTAAATGTTAGAAAAGCTTCTAAAATAAAAAAAACTTGAAGGTCTTGGCAAGGATCTTCAATAGCTTCCTTCAAGATCTCTGAATGCTCGTATAAATAGGAGGTAAGAGTGTAAGACAAGGGATGTACTCCACAATCTTGCCATCATTAGTTGTGAAATATTCCATAGTATTATAATAGTATTGTATTTTACTCTAGTCATCAATTAAATGTTTCTTACTTCTAAAGAACAATCTTGCATATCTTTGTGTCTCTTGTCTTTTAGCCTTTGCATTTTCAATACCAATTGTTATGACTATGATGTAAATTTTTTTTACATTTGAACACTCAATCACCTTCATTTTTTAAACCAAGTCTACAAGAATAATACAATTTGCACTAATTTTGAATAGACATAATGTTTTATAAATGTAAGGTTTATATAATTTCATTAAAAGAAAACATTTTCTAGATAAAGTTACAAGAAGATGAAAAAAATACTATTAGGTTATTAGGGATTATCAATTAATGAACAAAATAATCTACCAAAAGTTAGTCAAAGCCTTTTTTCCAACTACTATTTCCAAATGGCTAGAATTACTAGAATAATTATTTATCTTCACCCATCCCCCTTTTAAGAAAATGTGGACAATAAAATTGAAACCAAGAACATCTTACCTTAAGGGCTCAATGGTTGGATCTATCTCCTTAGCTCACATTGTAGATTTGCTCTTTTGACTTTATTGACTTGCAAAGGCTTGTTCTAATTCTGAATTTGAATAAATTTTTTGCATAGTATCCTATAAAAACTCTACTATCTAACTATGCAATGGTTTTTGTCTTTGCATTTTTAGAAAATTTGGTGTTACACATGGATCTGTACAAATTGCTGTACAAACATTGTATTGCCAAAAAAATTCTACAACTCCAAATGCTACTCGTATTATATTTGATCTATAGGTTTGATTAGGCTTCTTTTGAAAAATTTAGTTTGAAATAAATCTAACTATTAGATCTTGTAGATAATTATATAAAAATGTAGATCTTGTAGATAATTATAATCTTGTATAGAATTTTTTTTAAATCACAAAGAAATTTGAGATGATGACCATTTTTAGAAAGTACCTCCAACAACCAAAGCCTTCATTTCAAGCAATGAGCACCTTGTCAACATGGAATTAAGGATGTTCCAATGAAGTTAATAATAGTGGTTCCAAATGTGGTTTTTGAACATAATTAGTTGAATTTGATTTCTATAAATAGCTAAAAATGCTACAAAATTTGCCAGATACCAAATTCAATGCTTGTGATATTTACATGTTTTGTAGTATAGAATTGACTTGGTAGAATCTCTATTAAATTTAGATACATTTGCTAGAAACAAGGTCATTATAAGGGGTATCAAATCTAGATTTTCAAAGGAGTTCAAAAATGAAATTTAGATTTTGTAGTTTGTAGCTCTAATGTTTGAATTTTTTTTATCATTGATTAAAATTGCAGGCCCAATGGTTCTATAAGGAGGGGGATAAAATCAATCATAGGATCATTAACATTTTCTCCAAATAGAAAATTTTACAACACTAGACAAATACTCCCTCCGTCCTGAAATGATTGTCCATCTTTTCAAAAATAGATGTCCAAAAATGATTGTCTACTACTTCAAATTTAGTTGTATGAAGATGCAATTTATGAAATAGTTAGTATGTCACAATGAGAATTTCAATTAGATGAAGACACAATTCATGAAACAATCACTATCAATTCCACAAAGACAAAAATCATGAAATAGTCAGTTTTAGTTATATAAGTTGCTCACAGTAAGCTGCTGACAAGCTGCTCAAGAAAAATCTAACGCTAAACTATCTTCCCAAAATCTTTATATGGTACAAAGACAAAATGAAAAGCAATGCGTTGTTGTACTCAGTACTCATTTTCGGTGGAAAATCATAAGCCAGCGGGTGATTTTTCATATGAACTTGCAACCTCGATTTTCCCGCTTTAAGTAGTTCATGCTTTAAAATTGATATTGCCAGTTTTGCAAACCACTAAGCAAATCAAGAGTTAATCTACACGTCTACATTCATTACTTTACCAAATTCTCAAATTTCGCCTTAATCTTGAGAAAAGTTTTTCATGGGACAATCATTTCGGGACGGAGGGAGTACTAGTTACATTTTTATTTTTTCTTATAATTTTTTTGATTGCAATGATCTTAGTTTTGGATGTAAAAATTGAAAGGCAGACCTCTCTAGATTGTTATAAAAAAGAGTTGAACTAAGAATATTTTTTCCGCCCCAAAAATGTTGCTTGAAGTTGGGTTGTGACCATAAAATGGTTGCATGAGTATTTAAAGAGTAATTAATATACATGCAAACAACTTTTGTATGGTAAGCAATACCATCCTAGATGATGAAAACCTAGTTTTGGCCCCCTTTTGAAGAGAAGTAAGCACGTCACCAATAATGGTTCTCAAAATTCAAAAGATTCTCAAATTTCAACCTCCGCCCTTATAAAAAAGGCCATTAGAGCTACAAACTATAGGAGTTTTGAACTTATATTTTTCTACAGTAAAAGCTAGCCATCCAAGTCATCATGAATAGTGAAGTTTGGATTTTTCAAAATACAATAGAGGGGGGGAATTTTGAGTTTCTTTAAGATTTGAGAATTTCTTTTGTTGTTCTTTCCTTGTGTCTCTCTTATTTTCAACTAATTTTTTTATGCAACAAAGAGGTGTGATGACCTTATTTCAATCTTTTGCGTCAAATTCCTAGCCTTGACGCCTACTAAAGAATGTACACCTATGATCAATATAACCTAGAATGCGACATCTATATTTGGACTAAAAACTGTCACAAAAAACTAGATATTGACAGCACAAGATGTACACAATCACAACTTGAGATAATAATTTGAAAATTGATTTGATAATAACTTGAAAATTCATAACTTAACTCCAAAGGGACTAGGTGTTCAAATTTTGAACAACAAATGAAAGCAAACACATCCCAATCATACATGTACATGTGTTTTTTCATCCATCATTTTTTTTTGAAGAATCATGTGTTTGTTCTTTAACACTTACATGTTATAAATTTTAGAGACTTTGCTTCACAAATATTCTATTATATAATAGGCATTGGTAATTTTGGCCTCAAAAAATGATCCTTCCAGTTCAAAAAAAGATTTTTCAAAAAAAACTTGAATAAAAAAATATAATAAAAATCTTCAAAAATTGCTATGATTAGAACTTAACATTTTGAACTTAAAGAAAACAATTCTTGTAAAAATGACAAATATTCATTCTACAATTGATATTAGAAGGAATTTTCAAATTTTGCTTTCAAATTTTGTTGAAAAATATTGGTCTAGTAGTAGTTGATCTAATCGTATGGATACAATCTATGGATTGTATTTTACAACTATTATTTGAGAGTCATCATTAAATTATTATTCTAAATTGCATTTTATAATACATCTTTATAATTTTGGAAATCTGGACTATCCCCTGGTCCTTTAGGGATTAATCATAATGTATCCAAATAATGCATGCTAACTTGCATTAGAATCCTCTTTTAATTTATAATAAGTTTTAAAAAATTAATTAATGTTTAATAATAGTAACTAGATACTCGTTATGATTATAAGTGAACATACCTTAAAGGAGGTACTTCATTTTGTAAAGTTTCTCTCTTAACAAGCTATGTGTGATAACAAGAGTTCAATCCTCTTAATTTCTGAACTCAACCTCCATTATTATAAGGCTTATCTTTATTAAAAAGAATGTCTAATCAAACTACCCCAACCAATTCTTCCAACTACAATTATTATTGGGAAGTCACGGTAGCTTTGGAGATTTGAATATGGTAGTTGTTCACCAAGTTCATAGAAAGGATACTTGCCCTTCCAACCAAAAGTACAAAATCTAGCTTCAACGAGTCTCATAAAGAAATCAATAGCAACCTTCCTATACAAACTTCTAATGAGTTTACGGAACACATACAGTGAGGGCTTTGCATGTGAGGGTCTCCTAAGGTAACATCACCTAACTTATAACCCCTTTCTAAAACTGACCCCTATATATTCTTGTCTAAAATGAACAAGCTCTACTCATAAAAGCCTTTGGATTCATCTATTTTTAGCATTTAAAAAATTCATGGTTATTCATCCGTTGTCCCAAAATGCATTCTAAAAAAATCTAGAACCCCCTTTTGACTATTAATAAGATCCCTTAAAAAAATTCAATAAAATAATGGGAACTATACTGAATTGTTTATTTGGATGCATTTGGATATAGTTATCTTAGTATTATTTAGTAGTAAGGGGACAAAAATTGAAGAGAGAGAGATTCAGGGACCTATAGGGCGAAGATGCAACAATGTTAGCAATTGAACCATCTCCCAAGTCCCCAAACGATAAATCCTTTGAGGCCCCCAACTCCCCCTTCACAGCATCCTTGCGTCCCTATGTCCATTGATTGGACAACAAATGTTAGCACAATTTGCTATTTATTTCATTTTTTCCTTACCTTCGTACCATAGTTCATCAACATTTAAATTTATAAATACATCACTACTTCAAGAATGTTTTTTTCTTAAAATCAAAAGAAACGTTATCAAAATTGAATCCTAAATCTCTTGATGTTTATGTGCAAATCCATTATTGATAGATATATAGAAAGATTTCACTCATTTAATCATATGTTGTTTAGCTAAATTTGCATCAAATTATTATTGATTGAAAAATAAAATAATAAAATGTTGAAAATTCAAAATTATAAGGTTTATTCATTACAATAAGCACAAAGATTTAAAAAATTGGGCAAGAGAACAAGTGTTATTATATGTAACATTTTTTTTAATACAAAAGCTTCTTGAAAATATACAAAGAGATTTAGAAAGAATCTTATGATGGAATAATCAACGATATTATTAATTTAAATAAAAATTCAACTATAAAATTGCTAAAATAGTACAAGAAGATAGTGACGAAGAATGAAATTGTTTAGAAAAAATTATTAATAAATTGCAAACTAACAAAAAGTACAATATAGTGGATGACATAGAAGTGGACACATGAATTTTTGTACAAGTATTGAAAACATCAAAAAATATTTCTTTAGATTTATATATAGATCCACAAGCAAGACATTCCACAAACCAAAATTTAGAACATAGTAATCAATTTTTGAAATGTTCATGAATGAATTAGAAAATTTTAAATTACTCCACAATGTAAATGAAGAACAAAGAGCAATTTACAATGATCTCGTGTATAACAAGCGCATTAAGGCAGATAATCCTATACATATATTTCTAATTGATGGTGCCGGTATTAGTATAACATTCACATTACAACTTATTGTACAAGAATTATTGTGCTTTTATCATAGTGATACAAAATCAAATCCTTTAAAGCCAAAAGCACTATTGATGGCATATACCGGAAAAGTTGCATTTAAAATAGATGGACTTATTATACATTCAACTTTGCACATTCCAACAAGTCAACCACTATCAAATATTAGAAAACTATCAAATTGCAAAAAAAATTAACGGATCAATACAAACAAATAAACTTAATAGTAATAGATGAAATATTGCTTGTTAGAGCAAAGATGCTAGATGCAATTGACCAAAGACTCCGTTCTATCAAATATATTCATAAATGTTTTTTAGATGGACTAGATGTTATAATTTGTAGTGATTTTCATCGAGTGCCTCCACTTAGAGATAAATGGGTCTTTCAAAAATTAAATCATGGACTAAATTTTTTTAGCACCTAATTATTAGTATAAATGTATACAATGTTATGACATAACTACTATAATGTGACAAAACGATCCAATGTTTATTGATATATTGAGTGGATAACAAAAAGCATCTCATCCCATTGCAGATTGTTAACTTTTATTATCATTATCTAGGTGCAAATCACCTCCAAATGATTCCATTATTCCACGTTTGTTTTATATGAATAAAGACACAATGGCTCATAACATTAACGTTTTTTTTATCAAGCTAAAGGATCTATGTAGCTACATATCATTTAAAAGCAATTGATATTCGACACCCTTCTTTGTCTGCGTCATTTGAAATTCTTGATGATCCTAGCAAACTTGTTGGATTACATGTAAAATAATAAAAGTAAAAAAAACATGCTAGTATAACTTTGTGCAAGGAATTTTGCTAAACTTGATGGTTTACCTAATGGAGTTGATGATCTTTTTAAAATATCAACTCAAATATCAATTATCAGAGGTTCAAAAAAATATATTTGGATATAATTTTTAATGTAAAAGCTAGAACTTTAATACGTTTGACATATGCTCATTTATACAAAGAAAGGTATTGCATCATCATAGACACCTATAGGAGCATTAACAAAAGAAATAATGTTTGGACAAACTCAAATACATCTCATCATTTGCATTCAATTTCTTATACAATTCATCATTTTGCACAAACTATTCATCACTCTTAAGGTTTATCTTCAGATGAAATGTCATTTAATGTGAAAGATGACAACGAGCATGGACTTTCATATCTTACTTTGTTGCATATTAGAACAAAAGGGCAATTGTATCTATAATATTTATTAACCCCTAAAGTCCCAAGGCCTTATTTTTATCAAAAACACTCAAAACTATCATTTCTATTGCAAAGTGCAAAACCTTTTTTTTTTTTTGCATATTTAACCATAGGATCTTGCACTAAACTAGTATATAAATGTGTGGAAGAAATTTTAGAAACTTTTACTATATAGATTGCAAGATATTTGCATTCAAAGGGAAGAATTATTTTTTTGCACCTTACTTGACTAGAATTTTTGGCTTTTAATCATCTTAACTTAGAATTTTTGCACTAGTGATTTTGAATTTTGAATTTTTTATGTTGAAGAATTGAGTTGACAATATGAGATTTTAAAAAAAAACTAGTTTTCACTCATTAAAGAATTATTAGGTAGAAATAGGTTCAAGATTGAAGGAAAAACTAAATTGATAATAGCTCTAAGATGGAATTAGAACGTACTAATCTCAACGATGAGATTATTCTAGCAACAGAGCTTAACCTTGTGAAAATTGAGTTTAGAAATGAATCCTACAAGTTATTTCTTTAGAAGATGCTCTAATTGCCCCTAAAATAAGATTGTACATAACTTTTGCATAAGAAATCCAAATGGAATACATAAAAGCTTTTCATGTAGATAAAATTACAATCTATGAGAATTTTTAAGTTTTAATTTTTTTTTGTGTGTGGGATCTATTGTAGCGTTTTTGCCCGTTAAACATAAAAAAGGGTTTTTTGTACTATAACTTTTGCTCCCGGGCATCAATTAATAAAAATTATATTTCTAGAAAGCTAATGTGTTTTTCTACCTTTACAAAAAGTTTCAAAAAATCATGATAAATATCAAGATCTTGGGGGCCTACCCAAAATTCAATTTGTCCCTTGAGGGACAATGGAACTTTAGGATTAACCATGTCAAATTTTTATGTTGATAATTTAGTTTCTTGAGAAATAGAAAGATTGAAATCAACAGCAAAATGGGACTTATTAGTACCAATGTTAATAACCGTGCACATTTTGCATATAATCATTCAAAGCATTGATATTAATTCTTTCTCTAAATATCAATATGATATATGAAGTGATCATAATCTTCAATCATCCTACATATTATGTTTTCAAGAAACCCAAGTAAAACTTGCATAAGAAGTATCACAATTTATAAATACATCCAAGTACAAATATACATACATTTGACAAACACGGTTTACATATGTTCAACAACTACAATAAAAAAATTAGAATGAATCTAAATTTATATGAACAACATTTAATAAAAGCACTCAAAGTGTTATTCATGTAATAACTATTTATTGATTTCTTTTTATTTCTATGCCAATGTTTCTTGAAATTATGAGAGAATTAATTACTGAAGCACCAATAACATGTCCTATTCTTATTCTTGGAGATTTTAATGTAGATTTGTGTATGAAAAAAACAAACATAACAATTCTCAACAACTTAATTAAATCATGTGTAAACACCACTTTAACCCCTACATGACTAGGGGGGTGTCCAGATTTCTAAAATTGTGAAGATCTATTATATAAAATGCAATTTAGAACAATATTTTAATGATGACCCTCAAACAATAGTTGTAAATTATGATTTATATAGATCACATCCGTACGGATAGATCAACAATTACACAAACCAATATTTTACAATAAAATTTGAAACCAAAAATTGCAAATTCCTTCTAAAATCAATCGTAGATTGAATATTTATGATTTTTACAAGAATTTTTTTTCTATAAGTTCGAAATGCTAAGTTCTAATCATAGGGATTTTTAAAGATTTTTAATTTTATTTTTTGACTGAAGTTATTTTTGAAGGGTCATTTTTTGAACTGAAAAAGTTACTTTTTGAGGCTAGACCTACCAATACCCTTTGAATTATAGAATATTTGCAAAGCAAAATCTTCATAATTCAAACCATACAAATGTTAAAGAACTAATACAAGAATCTTCAAAATAAATTGACGGATGAAAAAATGCATTTTGGTGAGTTTAGGAAGTGTTTCCTTCTCGGTTTCCTTTCATTCATTGTTCAAAATCTGCACACATGGTCCTTACGGGGTTAAACAACAATTGTCAAAATCTACTACTAAATCAAATTCATTAATAGATCATATTTGGACAAATATTCCAAGCCAAGATAAAAGTATGGTGTTAAGGATGTGTATCGGCCAAATGTAATTTGTACAAATCAATTTTCAAACTCACTTTACTTTGAATAAATAAAAAATTTAATTAATTTTTTTATTATCAATTATTTTATTTCATTTATATTTTGTATTTAAAATTCAATTATACCCTACGTGTAGGTTAGTTTTGTAAATAAGTAGGGAAAATTTGGAACATATCTAAAATTTTAAAAATCGTACAACTATTTCTGAAAATCTGAAAAAAATTCATTGTTGCTAATTTTGAATATACAAAAATTATTTTTGAGAAAATTTAGAAAAAAAAATACATATAGAAAAAATCAATTCAAAATTAGGAGTGCCAAAAAATTAGAAAAAGCAAAGTGCCGAAAGCCAAGAAATCCAAATCAAGGTGCCAAACTGTACAAATTCTGGAATTAAATTATTTTGGCACCAAGGTGCCGAATCTGATCTAAATGTATGGTAGTCATTTAGCTATTACTAGTGTGCCTTGTGCCGTTGCCACAACCAAAATCAAAGTAAAAAGTAATTTTCTAATTTTTTCATTCGTTAAAACTTCAAAATTTAATAACTTTGACACCGCTAGTAGCTCCAAATGCCATGAAACAAAGCCCGTGCACCCCTCCTCGCCAAGGACTTTCCGACAATACAAAGTACACCATCAGGGGACACACGGTCCGGGAGATCTCAACGTAACAAAACAAACAAACAAAACAACCAATCAAACTTAAAGTATGGATTGTTGTTAGTACCTTAGGACCATGGCTTTTTTTCATTTTTTATGAAGTGTCAAACCATCGATATAAAATGTTATAGTGGTGTTCCAAATTTCAACATTCATCCACATATTGGATAGAAAATATCACATTAGTGTATATCACTTGTCTATAATTCTATTTTCATCCAAAATCTAGCGATTTCATCCAAGATTTTTTTTTAACCCCTAAAGGACCAAGCTGCATTTTTTGGCAACATAGCAACTTTGGGCAGCTCACTACAAGTGGCATTTTTATTTTTACTTTTTGAAAATTTTACACAACATGTGCCCAAGGAATAGCTTTAAGACCCAACAATTTTCATAACTTTTGACTACATAGTTAAAAAGTTATTGCATGATATGTGAATTTCTTTGAATTTTGGGCAGTCCAGGTAGCTCAAAAAACTTTTTAAAAAATGACTTTTAAAAAAAAATTAAAAATTAAAATTGGTTCTTTAGATTTATATATATGTGGGAAGCTTTGAAAAATTCCATTTCGATCAATGAGTCAAAAGTTATGAGGAGTTTTAGTTTGCGGGTAGGCATGGAGTGTCAAAGAAATTCACATATCATGCATTAACTTTTTAACTATGTAGTCAAAAGTTATGAAAATTGTTGGGTCTTAAAGCTACTCCTCGGGCACATGTTGTGTAAAATTTTCAAAGAAAAAAAAATAAAAACTCCATTTGTAGTGAGCTGCCCAAAATCGCTATGTTGCCGAAAAATGCAGTTTTAATTTTCCTTGAGGGATTAGTGTGAAGTTTTTTGGCAAAAAACTTCACAATTTTTTGCCGTTTTTTTAGCCAAATTACTTTTTTCTGGTGCAGTCTGGCACCACAAAGTAAAAAAAACAAAGCCCTGCTTGGGACAGAGCCTCACGGTCACACTGTCCTTGTAAGAATTGAAGAGAGACTCAGGGACTCATAAGTTAGGGCGAAGAGAAGATGCTCCAGCAGCATCTGAACCGTCTGAAACGATAAACCCTCGTTCTCGAAGCTTCGTAGCATCCCCGCGTCCCTGCGTCCCTTCCGCCGTGCGCCCGCGGACGGCTGGCCGCGCCCCCTCGACTCGCACGCCACCACCACAGTGACCACACTTGCCACTCCCTCCCCATCCAACTGAAAAAACGAACTCACCCAAAAGGTGCCCTCTCATTGCGTCACTTGGCCCGGACGGACTGACGCCGCCACGGGGGAAGCTCACTGCGAACCCAGATTCGCCAATTCAGTCACGAAAACTGAAGAAAAAAACAGACAGACACCCAGGCGCGCGCATGAAGGACGGATAAGTTAAGTTAACTTATCACCACAATCGCCCCTTTGACTCTTTTCTTGGGCCAGGGGTTACGAGTTTTGGCGCTTAACTTCTGCTTTGGGTTTGGCTTTGGGTTTGGCTTTGGTTGGAAACGACTGTGTGTGGTGTTGAGTGTGCACTTGTGTTGGGATTCGATCGAGTGGTGGTCGCTATGGTCACCATGGGTGCCGTCGTGAGGGAAGTGGTGACCTCGACCGTGCTGGCGAATGCGCACTCCGGCGCGGCTGGAGCGTCTTCCCCGGCGTGGATTGCCAAAGCCGGCGCTTCGTTCGTGGGGCGAGTGGGATGCATGCGTGAAGTGGGTGGCGGAAACGCCCTGCGCAGACGCGCGCAGTTTGGGAATCGCGCGGAGACGAAAGGGCTGGTAAGTGCAAGCTCCTCTGCTCGTCCGACGCTTCTGACCTGAGCACCATGGAATCTTTGTGGTTTACTCTTTCTTTGTCAAAGAACATTCGTTTTCCCCATCGACGCGATTGAAATTTGGGACTGAGAGTAAGCTTATTTCATGCGATTTGGATTGCGCAGGGTGTCCTACGAAGCGCGCTTGTGGAGCCTGAATTGTTGACCTCAATCAGTCAAGAAGAGAATGGGCTCCCGAAGTTGCATCGCCTGGTGGAGGAGGTGGCGAGATCGGGCGACGGCCGTGCGCGCCTGCACCGGATTCTGGAGCACGCGACGAAGCTGCCGCGTCTGTCTGCCGATGCGAAAGTGGGCGAGAATCGAGTGATGGGATGCACTTCCCAGGTGTGGCTCACCGTGGAGGTGTCCAACGAGGGGCGGGTGTATTTCGGAGTGGACAGTGACGCCGAGGTCACGCGGGGGCTGTGTGCCGTCCTGGTGGAGGCACTGGACGGGACCTCGGCGGAGGAGGTGCTGGCGGTGCCTGTTAGTGCTCTCAAGGGTTTGAACGTCGGGGTGGAAGCACAATCGCGGGCCAATACGTGGTCCAATGTTCTGCTCACGCTGCAGAAGCGCACCAGAATGGCGATGGCGGAGAAATCAGGATTGTTGAGTGTTGAGCCGTTTCCTTCTCTGCTCATCACGGCTGATGATATTCGGGCGCAAGGGGATTTTGCTCAAGCACAGGTATTGTGGATTCACGTTGGCTATTGCCAATGGTTAGTTCTGGATTTGATTTTGGCTTCAATTGCTTTCTGTTTTCATTCTAGAGCTCCCGAGTTTCATAACATTCTTGAAAGGAGCTCCTGAGTTCATCTCCTTATTTAAGGAGTAATCATGGGATACAAGATGCGCTTCTCCTCTGACGTGGTCTTTCGTGACACACATTGTTTTTCATCTTGAGTTCAAGAAATTTGAAGAAGGAAGCCCTTGATATCAGTCATTTCAATAGCTCCCTGACTAGCTCCTGGATTGGCACTTGTTAGCAAGCAGAAGTAACAGGCTGTTGAGCACAATTCTCAGGCATATTGAGTGAATCCAAATCACATTCTGTGCTTTTACATGGGTACAATCGTAGAACAACTTAAGAATGTTATGTCGGGGGTGGAGTGCATTCTGATGATACTTTTTTTCATTTGTTGGTGTCAATTTAATATCGGTATATGTAATAGTTGACTTGTGTTGGTTATTGAGCTGTGTTTGTTGTTTCGTTTTGCAGGCGAGGTACTTGTCACCTGACAACGCCAAAGTAGAAGAACTAGCAACATTGTTAAGGGAGAAGCAGATCGGCATCGTTGCACATTTTTACATGGATCCGGAAGTGCAAGGCGTTCTGGTGGCAGCCCAAAAGCTATGGCCACACATTCATATATCAGACTCGTTAGTGATGGCAGATCGGGCTGTCAGTATGGCAAATGCAGGGTGCAAGCACGTTGCAGTCTTGGGTGTAGACTTTATGTCCGAGAATGTCCGTGCAATTCTTGACCGCGCTGGTCATGAAGAGGTATGTCAGAGTATTCTTTGCAAAGTGCCTTGAGCGAATTGGATTAAGAGTAGGATAGGATTCTCAACTTCTTATGTCATTTTGTCATAACTTTCTTGAGTAGTGGCATGGTAAAAAGTTGTTTAGAGCAAATGCATGCTGGATGTGAGCAAATCAAGTGAAAGTTAAGCTCCGACATACTGTTACTCGCAGTGATTGTCAATGGCTAATTGGCTTGATTCACTCTCACTTCTTTGAATTGAGCTCAGTTTTACTAAGCAAGATGTCAGGAATTCCTTCTTATGCTAATTTAGAGGGTGCTCAACAAGTGTTCTTTAGAATGTTATTGTTACTGCTACTTTTTATGTTGGGGGCATTTGATCAATTGACTTTGTCGTCATTGTTTTGCGCTATCCAGGTTAGTGTGTATCGTATGTCAGCAGACCACATTGGGTGCTCGTTGGCGGAGGCAGCTGAGAGTGCATCCTATATTGAATTTTTGGACAAGGCATCGAAAATGCCCAAGTCAATGCACGTTATCTACATTAACACGTCACTTGAAACGAAAGCCCAGGCCCACTCCCGAGTGCCCACCATTACCTGCACATCATCCAATGTCGTGCAAACAGTTTTGCAGGTGCGGTGGCTCTTTATTTTGTAACGCCTTGCTTCTTGTGACGAGCTTTGTTAGGAACATATACGGATTGATTTTGAGAACTTGAATTTTGAGGTAACATCATAAATTGTAGTTCTCATTCATGTGAGGTCTCCTTGTAGTCAATGTGGTCATGTCGAAGCCTCCCTGTGTGATTACTGTGATCTCCCATGAATCTTTGAAATGTACTCTTTATGATGCTATCTAAAAGTTCCCGGATGAGTCTAATTTTATTGAATACCTTATTGTTCATTTTACCAGAATTATCGAAGACCTTATATTTATTTGATATGATTGCTATGATAGGGTTTTGCCCAGTTGCCGGACTTGACAGTTTGGTACGGCCCAGATTCATATATGGGTGCAAATCTTGCTGAAATGTTTCGACAAATGCTATCGTTTAGCGACGATGAGATAGCTGCCATTCACCCATCACACAACAGAGAAACCATCGCAGCACTTTTGCCACGCTTAAAATATTTTGAGGTACATGGTCTCTTGATATTATCCCTTTGGTGTTTGATGAGCTTTTTGACTCTTATCTCTCGTTCTCAAAACTGTTTTTTTTAGTAAAAAGACATTTTCGACAACCTTTCGACAACATCATAAAGACAATCTTCTCCATGATTCATGGGGTCGGCTCCTATGGAGACTTCCCTAAGTATGATGGGTTGCCTTCACTGTGATCATAGGGAGGCCCACCCATGAATCGTGAGAAAGATTCTTTATGACAACGCCTGAAAGATTTTTTTTGGAACGTTTTTGAAATAGTCGTATTTCAACTAAGATCTCTATTTCACCCTCTCAGACGAGTTGCTGATATTGTCGTGCTCTAACGCAGAATGGTACTTGCATAGTACACGACATGTTTGGCAAGGATGTGGTTGACAGAGTGCGACAAGGTTACGGAGATGCTTTCCAAACTGCCCATTTTGAGGTTCCTGGGGAGATGTTCGCACTGGCCATGGAAGCAAAACAGAGGGACATGGGAGTAGTAGGATCAACCTCCAACATTTTGGATTTCATCAAGAAACACGTCTCGGAGTCCCTGCAGCGAGGCTTTGAGGATCGTCTCCAATTTGTGTTGGGAACAGAGTCAGGAATGGTAACATCGATTGTAGGAGGGGTGCAGAAACTTTTAGTGGATCATCAGAAGAGTCATGGAAGTAGCGCAGTAGAAGTGGAGATTGTGTTCCCAGTATCCTCGGAGGCTATTAGTGCAACTTCAGCTTCAAGCTCAAACGTTGCCCATGATTCAACTTTTGCAAAGCTGCCAATCGTTCCAGGAGTAGCTTCTGGGGAGGGCTGCTCTATCAGCGGTGGCTGTGCTTCATGCCATTTCATGAAGGTGAGTAAAACTCTATTCTCCAGTCAGTTATGATCAGGGCTTTTAGTAGAACTAGACTGGATCAGGAACTTTTAGTAGTTCATGAGGAGTGTCCCTGTGGTCACAATGATCAGTCGAAAGCCTCCATTTTGAGCTTAAAGGAAAACTCTTTGGTGGGACAAATATTATGCTGACCGACAGTTTCATCGTGACAGGATTATTCCATGCTCTTAAACTTTACAACTTGCATCATGGTTCCTTGTGTTGTAGATTGCTTCTCAGTTTTCACTATATTCGCATGCCTCTTATGATCTGCCGGAATTTGATTCTTCAGTGTGTAGGACTGAAAGTATCTTCTGACAGTATTTCAATTGGTCTTGTGCACAGATGAATACTTTAAATTCTCTGCTGCGAGTGTGTCGATTAGTTGGGACTCCGGGCGAGCCTCTCCTCACCCCTCATCATGCACGTGCTTACACGGACCTGATAGATGGCCAAACACTCGGTGATCTTGGATGCGAGCCCATTCTTCACATGCGCCAATTTCAGGTATTTCATTTTTTTCTCTTTGATTATTTTTTGGGGGTGGGTGGATGGGTAGATAAGATTGAGGATACTATTTGCTTCGCTTTTAAGGATTTGAATATGTACGGGTATGATTTTGGGGAGCGTATCAAGCTGTGGAAAGAGCACTTTGGGAACAAGAGCAAAACGTTTTGAGTTCAAAATTTTATCACTTTGTGTGAATTTCTTAAGCAAGTTCAAAGTGAGGTTGTAGACTACTAAAATTGACAGTAGGCAATCCTATTCCGTTCAAACATCATTTACCATAGATAATTGCCACAAGTCCAGCTGAGTGTTTGAATAGATTAGTTATTGGTAATAGGGGTCAATATAGGAGATAGGATCAGGTCCCTCACAGTTTTAGTATCCTCTGCTTTAACTTAGGTGTGATGCTTTCCGAAGTGCACATTGACATGGGTTTCAATACGTCAACCAGGAGTATTCATGGGGTTTTCTTTGTGCAGGCTACGGGGAGCCTTCCAGACACACTGGTGCAACAGATTTGCAGGTGACAGATTTATCTATGATAAATTGGAGTGTTTGCTTGTTTTCTGTGCAGCTGGTGGGAAATAGATTAAAAGTAGGAAGATGGAAAGGCTGTTTTCGTTTTTCTGGAGGATTGAGCAAAAGAAGCTCCTTTGTACAACATATTTTGAATATTTTTACTGGACGTCTTTCCCTTACGTTGTTTATGGATACTCGCATTATTCTGTATTGTCCTGACAGTGTTTGAAACATGAGTTAGCAACTTGTGCACAGTAAAAGTAAGTTAATGCAACTCCAATTTGAACCGGAAGAATGTCTTCTAATTTTTGACTTTCAAGCGTTACCTTTTAAACCAGCGTATTAGCCCCTGAGAGTAACCTGATAGGAAGGCGGATGTTGAATTTTTTTGGCAAAATTGATCATGGCCTATTAAGTAGAATATAGACATCACCCTTTTTTCTAGTTTTTCTTTTCATCCCATCCCTGCATTTAGAACCTCCACAATAATCATGAAGTAACTTATCATGTAATTATGATAGTTGCATTGTTAAAGAATATAAAAAAATTGATTTTTCATCATATATGGATGCACTTCATTTGTTTATTGTAGCTCCCGTAATAACTAAGCTGAAAACATTGAAAACATTGAAAACATTGAAAACATTGAAGGCTTCCTCAACGGAACAGTAACTTGCAACTGGTAATGATACTAGCTGGATGGGGCCAAAGCAAAAATCACAAACTTGGCATCAACGTTGTAGCTTATTGGCTTGACAAGTTCATAGCCTTGGCATGTTTAGCCTCTAGATTGGCATTTCAACATTGTTTGGCATCCATCCATTGTCCTTGCATTATGCTTGCCATGCACAAGATTCTTTGATACTTCCACTTTCTTTCTATTCATAGACGATTCTACTCTTGCTTTTCTAAAGGATTCCTAATGTCACGGTTGTTTGAAAATGAATGTGTGAAAAGAAACTAGGGCTCTATTTGTCTGTCTAGACTAAGGTGTCCCAGTTGTGACATCAAATTAAGGCAGAATGAGGGTGCAACCTGAGCCTTGGACGTACTTGTAACAGGGTTGCATGATGGGGACCGATTGACGATGTCCTTATAGTGCACCTAGAGGATGCTAGCTCTTTTAGGGATAAATTTAAAAACTCATATGATTGGTCAAAATTGTAGTTTTAATTCATTTTCAAAAAAAGGTATAAGATTTAATGATGAGAACATCAACACTTTTTCTAAATAATAAACTTTCCAACACTCGGCAAAAACTAAACACTTTGTGCTAATTTCCTTACAATTTTTGTTTGACCGTAACAATATTACTTTTGGAATAAACATAGATAGACAATCCAATCTAGTTTTCACAATATATTTATAAATTTTTGAAAAAAAAATTTAGTCCAAACATTTTGCCTAAAGTCGGTCAACAACTATGAAATGGTTGATTGAGTCTTTTAGGGGTTAAAAAGGGAAAAAAAATCTCAAGTACCAATAGAAAGATGTGTAGAAACTTAAAGAACTAGTGGAATGTTTATTTAACGGTGTAATTTAAGTAAACTATAAATTTTTTTCACCTTTGTTTACTTGACCATTTTAAAGTTAAGTTGCTTTCAATGTAGTTAATTTTGGGTGATTGCAAGAAAGACCGGTACTATTTTGAGTCACAATTGAAGTGACGGAGTTGTTATTGGCTATAAACTTTGAAGTATTAATCCAATTAATTTGAAATTTTTATTGGAGATAGATAACTTGATACTATTTATATCCCTTTTTTTCAAAAAAAATTCAAAAATCATTTTATATTTAAATTTCAATTTAGCTAATTTGTCACACTTTGCGGTTTAGGGGTTTTCAGTACTGGGGAGTGCCCAAAATTAATGATCTAGAGCTGAAATTTCTATGGTCTATTTCCATAGTAGGAAGTCATGTTTCTACCAAAGGGAATTTAAAAATATTTTATTTTATGTCCTCCACGTGCGTGTAAATAGGGCTCCCTTGCGCGCGTATTTCTGAACATTGAAGATGGTTTTAAGATCATTCTTTTAATGAAATCTCTTCATCATAAAGTTCTCCCAAATTTCAAATTTTTAGTTTTTTTAAAAACTGCTTTTCCTATTTTTTTACAAATTAAAATGTGAAAGTACCTATTTTCATGAGATTTTGCACTTTTCTAGTTCTCCTACTTAGAGAATTTTTCTACACTTTTCCTTTATAGGGTACCTTCTTCTTAAAGGTGTGTACATTAAAAATATTTTTCACATTTTTAAAAAATTGTTCTTCTAATTATAAAGTACTCCCCCAAAAAATGAGTACTATGGAAAACGCTACGTTTTTTGGTCGGTCTTCCTTGCATTCACCCTTTTTCTTTACTATATTCAACACATGTTTGTGTAATATTGCCTTTTGTGTTGTTTTAGCTCATATGTATTGAATATGTTGTTTAACTTCATCTTCCAAGATTTTTTCTACATATTCAAGAAATATATGTATTCAAAAAGTTTTGTCACAACCTTGTAACTGGGATGGATTAGTTAGTTGTCTTGGTGATGGGTTCTGTCCCTCTCCATTGTGCTTATACACTTTTATTTTTTAATTCATTTTACACTATCAAACTTTTCTTTTTGTAGTCCCTTTCCACAAAAAACAACAAAAACAACAATTTCTATATTTTACAATGTGTCCAAGTTCCAAATGTCTCCTCTTTGGTATTGTTGGAAATAAGATGAAATTTCCTAAAAAATAGGAAAAATTAGAAAAATATGTCCACAAATGGCTATTGAAAATTTAAAAATAATTTTTTTGGTTGATTTGTCCCATAGGTGTAAAATCCTAAGTGCTCCAAGGTTCACATGTTGGATGATGAAACAAAATGCTTTAGAGCTAAGTTCCATTTAAATAACTTCTTTCTCATCCAAAACAATACATGAATTTTTTAAATGCATTATTGATTTTTTCTATGACCAATTTATTGAATTTGAAGTTAACAATGTATGTATTCAAAGATGTAAGCAAACATGTGGAAATTCAAAAAATGGATTCAAGTGTTGAAGATTAACTTACATCCTTAGTTTTTGTCAATTTCTTTTAAGGAAGAAGTACCTTACACTACAAGGTACCAAAGATCAACTCCTATTTTCTAACTCAAAGTAAAACCACCTCCCTTGTGTTGAGAATCTAATTTGATAAACCAAATGCTTATTCATGGGTACTAGCTTTACTATTGATTCCTTAGAACATCCATTGCAAACATGGATAAGGGCCTGACAACAACAAATGGAGGGCATAAAACAAAGTTTGTAACTGGTAATTTTTTTTTTGCCAGAAACCTTTTTCTAGCACAAGCCCACCACTTCAAACCCTAAATTTATTCTCATAACAAATTTGACTTTTAAGCACGCTACTCTCTCTTATTTTGACCTTTCAAGGGCAAGAAGTTTGGCTCCACAACCATAATCAATGAATCTTTTGTAGAGATGCAAGATACAAGCTTTTCACATCTTATTCACAAAGTACTGGCATGAAGAGTCAAAATACGAAGCCTGCATTGAAGAGCCATTAACCCTGGAGCGCCACTGACGCCATTCTATGACATTCCGATCACAATATTGTGAGATGGAGAGAGTTCAGAAGCATTTTTTCATCCACAGTTGTTTTGTTGACCTTTCATGTTGGGTTATGAAGAGTATCCAATTAAATTTGTAGTCTTGCCAATGTTTGTCTTCATGTAAATGAGAAGTTATTAAAAAAAACGGATCATAAAATATAGTATTTTAGAGTATTTTGGAAAGTTGTTGCTTCTTGCTCAAAATCTGAAATTTCTCTACAAAAATGATATTTTTTGAGTTTGATTCCAACTAACAAAATGAAGGTCATCTATTTTAGTTTCTATTTCAATTTGAATTTCAAAAAAACTCCTAACATTGAATATTTTATTGCAATTTGAACTTTGGATGTATTTTCAATGTCTATTATTTTCTAATAATAGAATGACATGGAAATTGAGTTTACAACATGATGTTTGCCATTGTAATATACACACATGGTGAAGTTTTTAGATTTTTTTAAATTATTTTATATTGATGTGATTTTTCTTCACTTTTTCTTAAAAAATTCTTAAAAAAATTAATTTTCCTCAAAAAAATCTAAATTTTTTGTGAAGTAAAGAAGACATATAATTTCATCTTTGAAAGATAAATATAATTTTTTTCATATATATCTAGTTGCAAAATGATAGGAAATTGAGTGAAAGGCAATGAGGCTTGAAATCAATGGTCATGGGTCCGTCATTTAGGGGCTAATTCCTTTTTAAAACAAACCATGCAACTATTCATTAATTGGTCTCTTTTGACATGTACATAATGGATGCTGTGAACTATTGAAGCATCTTTTTTTTGTCAATTTGGAGTTCTAAATTTGTTTTTTTTATCAAGTTTACAACCAACGGTGCTAGTATGTGAGCCCAAGAATGCGAGCTTGTGAGCATTGAGCCTACAATGTAGGTACCACACACTATAGAAGGTGTATGTATCATAAACACCTATAATATGGATATTTGTAACATATATACCCTATAAACATAGACAGTTTCTATAGTATATACACCTATAACATAGGTGTGTCGTATTCTAAGCTCATGGGCTTACACTCCTATGCTCACATAATAGCAACCCTCAGTCTACGACCAACTATAGGGGCTTACAACAAGAAACTTTCAAAATTAATAACATATTCTTGGAGAAACATAAAATTCTTATTCTACTTGGAACACCTTGTTAGGAGGCACAAAAACATGTACCATATTCAACCAATTTAACCCTATAAGCTTAACCCTGGAACGTCTGGATTCATCTCCAAAATTGACGATTTGAGAAAAACCATTATAAACTACAATTTGGAAGAATATTTTGGAATTGGTATACAAACAAAAGCTGTAGATTTTGATTTTTAAATTCTATCCGTAAGGTTAGATCTACTAATGCTATCACCAATCTTTTTCTATAAATTTTGAAAAGAAAATTTCAGAATTCCTTCTAAATTCAATTACAAGTAAAATATTATCATTTTTTGAGTAAAACTTGTTGGAATGGATTTGAAATAAGGTTCTCTTCATATGGTGATTTTTTGAAATTTTTGTGACCTTTACATCTTTGACCTCATTTTTGCACATCTAGTTTTGAACTGAAGTCAATGCAAATTGACCACTTGACATACTTCCACATTTGTAATTTTAGAAATATATATGTTCTAGTAACACCCAATCCAACCGATGGATAGGACAACAACTTGATAAAGTATCACCAAAAATTAAGATGACTTTCATCCAAGCAGGAATGAGACAGAAACAAGGATCTGAATCTGTTCATCGTCCAGAAAATGGACGTCGGAGCGCTCCAGGGTTAATGCACCAGTTGACCCAAAACATCTTTTGGACGAACGACAGATAGTATTATTGTATCTGAATGTGAGGCAGCTATTGTGTATGCTACGGCGGCTCCCTGGTTTGGATTTCGTCCCCATCCAAGTGGTGAGCTGGGAGGGGGTCAAACAAATTTTGGAAAGGCTTGTGCAGCAGGCAACCGGCATCAGCAGTGATTTTTATTTTTATTTTGGAGAAGGAGCCAATTGTTTCTTTGATACTCATGTGATACTTGGATGATACTTGGTGATATTTATATAAAAACTAGGTGATACCTAGGTAAAATTTGGCTATTGGTCTTTAAATACAACAATATGATGGCTATTTTGACCCCCCAAAAATGAAAAATTTCTTTGAAAAAAATAGCCAACATCTTTCAGCTATAATCAAGTGGCAAAAAATTGTGCATAAAAAAAACATTGGGCATCAGCTTTGGCTCTCCAACTTGTACGCACATGGGCAAATTGGAGAGGTCAAGTGATATGCGTTTAGGGCATGGTAACTCATTTTTATCCTTTTAAAACTAAGGGTTAAAAAATAGACTCAACATGTGTTCTTAAACATTAATGCCATGGACTAATAATTCTACACTCTTCTAATAATGCATATGTTGTCAATTTTAATCCCCATCATAGTCACACATAATATTCAAATTTTCTAAAAATAATCTCACAAAAAATCCAAAAATATGCAATTTTGGTTCTTTTTATACCGCATTAGAAGTTTTTTGAATCTCTCTCCTTTGGCTGAATATTTGGAAAGCATACTTGTTTTTGAAGTGATTTTTGAAGTTTGTTGCTAAACCTCGATAGCTATGGCAGTGGATGGAGATGAAATGCATTTGCTTCTTTTAGTTTTTTTAATTCATTTTTTTGGCAATTTGTCCTTGGCGAAGGTGCCTTGCACCTCCAATAGATAAGGTAGAAGCACCTAAATGTGACAACTTATTCAAGATCTATAGATCTTGAAGGTAGCTACAAAATAAAATTATATACGCTTGTTAGGAAATGGTTTAGGAAACCAACAAAATTGGTTTCGTATTTTTCCAAGCTTGTATGAATATAATGCAAATTTTTGGAAACAACTCCATAGATGCACCTACTGTGGACACTAGACTAACACCAAAGTGGGCACACAAACATCCAAAAGAGACACACTCTAATCTTGAATCATGCATAGGTAATTGGCCAACACAAGAACCTCCATCATGATAGTGACAACTTCTTGGAACCCCAATGGACTAATTTGGGTCCCCACATGTCTTCTTTGGGTTCACTTGCGCATCGATTTAGGTTATTTTGTAGGTGTTCCTAAATGACTCCTATCCAAATTAAGTGCTTCTGCCTTATTTTAAAGTTGCATGTAGGTGTAGTTGCCATTAGGAAGAATTTTGGGCCTGTAGAAGGCCGTGAGACTGCATGACAATAGTACAATTACAACGGATTTAAAAAAATAAATAAATTTTTACAATTTTTTCTAAGGAATCCAACGGGGCACTGTTAGTGCCATGTCAGATTGGTGTTTTAAAAAAAAAATTCAAAAAAAAAAATATATTTTTTATTTTTTATTTGCACTACGGCCGTGCTGAAAATGAAAATCAATTGGCCCTTTGTAGGGTTCATGTTTTTAGTAACACATTGCCATTTGTGGTGGTTGGTGCATAGCTACAACGATTTAATGGACAATTTTGGTGGGTCGAACCCCACCAATACATGTACATGATGTCGTAGAAGATGATATTTGGCTTAGGACACATGATTGACATGTTGGATAAAAAATACTTTGACACTTTTCGGTTGTCATTTTTGGCATTTGAGTAGCCGGTGCTAGAGTTGATTCCGTACTTACACTCTGATGCTCTTTAAGTTGTTAGGGCCCCCAAACCTATTCGCAAAGAAAATAAAGTAGTAATTTATTGGTTGGCTTGTTGTCATTCATGTGAGGAGATGAATGATTTGTATAGATGTAGTACATCCACCATCTGTAAATATACAAATATAGTGTGTGGAATCCTTTGTAGCTAGGACCAAGGTTTTTTTAGCACATATATCTATACACCAACTGGAGAAAGATTGCAGAATATTATTTAAAGATTTAGAAATTCCACAGGCTACTAAACATTTTTAGAGCCATATATGGGTTCCACATTCCTCTTTCTTGGCACCTTGGCATTCATCTCACACCTATGGCTACAAGCTTCTTTAACTAGAAGAAATTCAATAGTGTTGTGTTGTAGTGAGCCTATAACATGGATAAAATCATTAGGAATATTTGTGCAAGATAGCAATATAGGATTCACAATGTTGAAAAATTATGATGGTCTTTTTTGTACTAAGATTTGTATCAAAGGCGGATTTTAGCATATTTTATTATCTTGGTTAGAGGGGTGCAAGTGGAGCCATACTTGATTGGAAATTCAACCTACTTGAGCCGCCTCCATATGCTTAAGAACTATAATCCAACAAACCCTGCATTTTGTGATAAGAAGTTTGATTCTTCTATCAATACATGCAAGTTACTCATCAAGTATACGTTTGGCGCTTTGAAGAATCCGTGGAGGATTCTGAAGAGTTTTGGTAGCAACATCAACAAGTGTGGGACTGTTATGACTACATGTTGCATCACTACAAAAAAACGGATACACATATGATTGGGAAAGAATGACTTTCTGTTCAAAATGACTTAAGAATGACTGCTGCTCTGTAATTGCACTAGCTGTGTTTTTTCTACAATGTTGGAATCATTTACCGGCATTGGTTGCAACTGAAAGACGATGAGGTAACGAACTACAAGATTCATTTGCACTATTCCATTCACAATGTTGTCAACATTTTAATTTGGAAATTGGAAAATCCAACGTAGAGTTTGTAGTAAAAAATGCCTAGGCTGCAATCATATATTGTAACTAGGCTTCACTTTAGAGAAACTAGAAAATGACTCTAAAGTACCCTACATATATCTTCTAAGAAGTTTCACGTGAGTGATGTGGATGCCCCTAAGGCTGGTGTGTTTTTATGTAGCCTCCTCACCTTAATCTCCTACGACTACATTTAGAATAAGAGAGAGGCCATAGTGAAATATGAGTATCACCAAGTCATTCCTTATGAATAGAATTTACTACAGCCCTATTATTGTGCAATAATAGTTGCCACCTTTTAAGTGCATCTTTTTCTTTTCTTTTCTTTCTTGCTCTTGAACAACTTCTCATTTTTTCCTCTTGTTTTTGCTTCAAGTTTTCAAAGTAAGGGTTTGGTTTACATTCTTCTTTTGTTGTGTTTTTTTGTAGTCTTTTTTTTAATATTGTTTTTTTTTTGTTGTGCTTTTATTGTTGTTATATTGATGTTGTGTTGCATGTATTGTTCTTTTGATTTGTTGTTGTTATGTTTTATTTTGTAGTTTTGCAAGAAAGTTGTATTGCAGTTTTGTTGTTTTGATGATTTGTAGTTTTGTTGTTTGTTGTTTCAATTGGTACATTATTGGCTGCAATTTTCAATGGACCAAAAAGCAAAAAGAGATTATAGCACGGAAAAGATAAGAAATTCGAGGCAAAGTACGTGCAATCCTAATATAGTCATAGTGCATTCACAGTTTAGTCACAGTGCAATAATAGTGGTCATGAAAATGTAGTTACGTAATAAATATACAAAATGACTCATTAACAATTGTGCTAAAATCCTCTTACTTTCTTGTTTTTTGTTTGCAACTACAAAATAACTAATAAATGACTATAATAGTCATATATACAACTACTGCATAATCAATATATAAATGACTAAACAATGGTTGTCATATCATTACCAATGAATATCATATGACTACCAACATATGAATGACTAAACAATGATTGTTGGTCTTTGTGCCATGCTAGATCACATGTAATACATCATCTAAGATTTGTCCGTAAAACATTCCATGTCAGCAGCTACATTTGTAGTTGCATACCACATCAGTAAAATCCCATCATGAACTATTTAGTCCACGTTAACTACCATATTGGACAACTCATGCCACATCAACTACTGACTTGGCAGACAAGTCTACAGACTTGGCGGACAAGTCTACACAGTAGAAACATCCTTCCATGCCCTTATAACAGTAGAGTTGGGCTTCACAAACACTTACTCAAGACCTACCCTATTGTCTTCCTCGAGAAATCCCTGATCAACTGCTAGCATCTATAAAATCTTCTGCAACAATTTCCTTCCTTTGAAGGTGGATCCTAGCATGGAATTGAATCTTCCTTTGGAGAGCATCCCCTCTGCCTCTCGCTTGGAAGCAATTGGAATTTGCATCATAGCCACTGTCTCGACTATGAGCAACATCAGACTCAATGGCAGGAGATACTTGAATAGTGCTCAATTGCAATTGCCTAGCGTAGAGCCATTCAATTATAATGAGTTGGCGTTCCAAAACTTGGCACTTTATAAGCAACAAATTTCTGGGGGCTTATGTGGAGATTTTAGATGCTACCTCCAGACTCCAGTGCATGGCGTCTTTGTGCATCAATGTGGCGGATGTGCAACTTCTGTCCAAGTAAGGAGTGATCAACAACCACATGGGGAACGACATTCTTGTGGGGATGTGGGTCAAAGTTTGCGGGGGTTGTTCATGCCATTTCCTTCGAGCGCATGGAAGGAATGCTACTGTTGTATTCATAGACATCAGAATGCAGCGTTCAAGCCATGGCGGCAAGAGTGCTGGACACTATTTTTTGCGAAGCCTTGGAGTCTAGTGAGCGCGCTGGCAGGGATCTTATTGTTGTTTCTTGCTACTGTGCAGACATAGCTAACCGCATTTCCGCCCAAGGGTACTAAGCTTAAAGGCTGAGTCCATTGACAACGTTGAATTTAATAATTTTCAAGGATGAAACTATACACTTTTCTTTGGTTATATTTTTTTTGTAGTCATATTTCAATTTTTTTAGTAAAAAAGACTTGGGTCCAACTCCAACCATTGATGTAGCATCAGATGAGTTAGGACTACTACTTACTAAACATTCCAGATAGGGTGGACATATCAGATAGACCAGACAAATAATGTAACTACCTTAAAGTGGCCACACTGGGTGGGTGAGGGTCACCAAACTTCCCAAATAAGTGGGCAAATCGGACAGTTTGGATGGACAATCCATCCAATGTAATGACTATCGGACCAACAACTTATGTATTTGACCACCTAAAGTCCGAAGGCCTTTTTTCCAATAAAACCCAGTCAAAATTGTCATTTTTATTGCAAAGATAAAAAAATCTTTAATAATTGTTTTGCTTTCATATATCTAACACAAAAATCTTGTACTAGACTAGCATACAAATGTGTGGAAGAAATTTCAGAAACTTTGATTGTGTAGATTGCAAAAATTTGCAATCAAAGTGAAATAAAATAAAATTTGCACCTTGCTCAATTAGATTTTTTTGGCTTTAAATTTTAATACTACTGATTTTGATTTTTTAATTCCTTATGTTGAAAAATTGAGTTCAAAATCTTTAAAAAAAATCAACAAAAAATTACTTAATTTCCATTCATTAAAAAACTATTAATAAGGAGTATGTTCAACATTGAAAGAAAACTAGACCTCTAATAGCTCTAAGATGGAATTGAAACACAATAATTCCAATGGTGAGATTGTTGTAGCAAGCAAACTTAATCTTTTTTAACCCCTAAATGCCCAAGGCTTTTTTTAAGCTTCTTAGAATTTGCTTTAAATTGAACAAAACAACAACATTTAGATGAATTTTATCAATTTTTTTAAAATTTTAACCATACAAACTCAAACTAGACATGTTAGGATTGCCATGGGAAAAGAAAATACAACAATATCACTTAGAGATTGAAATATTATAAGGTTTGATCATGAAGGTGTTAAAACTATAAAAGTGATTTGAAGTCTTTCAATTTTCTTTTCACATGTCAAACACTCAAACCTAAAAAATTTGTCACCCAAAAAATGTATTATTAAAAGACACAATATATATAACTCCGATCAATTTACAACTTCTTAAAATCTACTCTACAATTTCTTTGAATGAATTTCTAATGTAATTTTTTTCTCCAAGATCTAGTATATTTGAGGCTCATTTCTAAAAGCCTTCAACACTAAAAAGTCAACATTTGCAATGGACACCTATGCACACAATCTTGGATAGAAAAATCACAATCATTCATTTTCAAAATTATATTTTTGATGTTAAAACTAGACTTCAAAACAAAAACTCTAAAAATAATAACTAGAGAAGGTCTTATTTAACTTCAAAGTTTTGTCTCCACCAAAATTTGGTTCCTTAGAAATTTAGGGGTTAACAATTTTTCTTTTAAATATTGAAAAAATGAATCCTACAAGAAGATGCTTTGATTGTCCATAACTTTCTCATCACTAGTCCAAGTAGAATGAATCAAAGCTTTAGATGTAGTCAAAAATATAATCTTTGAGAAAAAATGAAAAATAAAAATATTTTTTTATATTCTTCTAGCTTGGCCTTGAAATACTTTTTGGACATAGGGTGTCATAACTTTTGCTCTTAGGCACCGATTGAAATGAAAATTATATTCCCAAAAAGCTAATTTGATTTCCTATCTTCAAAAGAGGTTTCAAAAAGTCATATGGCAAAGATTGAGGTTACAGTGTTACACAAGCCTACCCAAAATCCCAAGAGTCCCTTGTAGGAACTTTGGAACTTTAGGGGGTCAAACAAGATGTGGGAAAATAAGTTGAAGATACATAAAAGAAATGTAGGTTACAATAAGACTATCATACGCACTTTGAAAAGTATAACTTTAGTGAGGAAGAAATAGTTGTTGAAAAATCTATGTATACATTATAAAATAGAAAGCAATACAAAGAATTAAAACAATAATATATATTTTTATTGCATATTTAAGAATCTATACAATTTTTTCATTATTTCTTATAATCCTTTCCCGTCCATTGGCTACAAATAACATTTGCAAATAATGCTACTACACGTTTATGAGAAGCCTACGTTTCTTGCTGAACATTCAATTCAAACTTCTTGTTGACCCTTTGAAGCTGAATTGTAGTCTCATCTATATCTGTTCAATACAAGCAAACAATTTTGCAAACTGATTCAACACACTTATCATGTCACTGTTGATCTTTTGACATTTTATACCTGCTCTACCAATTCCCGTAAATTACCAAGGTGATTGCAAGAAACAATCAAACACTTTTCCTTTTTTTGTCCCATTGGCCTCGGACATGTGTTTTTTTGTTCATAACTTTTGCCTTGTATGCTAGTTTTATATAAAATTTGAAATAAAGGTACATGTGATAGTTTCAAACATTGGATAATTTTTCATTTTTAGGAAATTATATCAATATTTTTAAACAATTAATTGGATGTCTATCTTAGCCATATAAAGGAGGGTAGTACTTTTTTTGACCCAAAAATGTGAATTTGAAGCTCAAAATTGAATTATAAGTATTTTTATGAAAGTTACACAATCTCACAAAGAAATATTCTAAAAATAGTAAATTTCTACATTCCACATATTTTTAAAGTGCACTATCTTTGCGCAAGTGTAGAGAACACAATTTTTTCCCCCAAAGATGACAATGGTTGGAAAAGAGCACCTTTGAGTTAGAAAAGTTTTTTTTTCATTTTTATTTTTTTATTTTTTCATTATTTCATTCATTTTTCTAAAAATCAAACATCAAAGTGTTAATTTTCTTGGCATTTTCCATCATCTTTTTTTAGTGCATAACTTTTAGAGATAAATTTTTCTAGGTGTGAATTTTTAGATTATACTATTTTTAATGCTTTACAAATTATCCATATTTTATTTCATTTAAAAAAATTTATCCAAAGTCACAAGACTCACGAAAATAGATTGTTTTGAAACAAAAACAGCAAGTGTTTCTAGCAACAATCTACTAGCATGAACTGCTGCATCACTAACATCAACTTCTTATAGAGCAACCTCGGTGTCAACAACAAGGGGCCCTTAATTATTTGCACTAGGAACGTTGTTGGCCCATTTGCCATTACACTCAACATGGCATTTATAGCATTATACCATGTTTACATTGTAAGCCCAAAATTGTCCCTAGAAACATTATAAATCTTCTTTTGACAAAAATATTGTTGTCACATCTTGCCCCACTTGCTCTTGAGATGCACCCTTTAGCAACTTGCCTCCAATAGAAAATGTGCAACCAAATGCTTGAGCATTGCAATCCAATCTTTGGGATTGAAAGATTGCCAACCCAAATTAAGAATGTGCTCACGCAATATCTCAAGCAAATATTGCATCTTGGCATTGCTCCACTCACGATTGGTGGAAACTGGATCACTCTTAGATAATGCCAAGGTTGAATGGAACTAGCAACTGGCAGCACCAAAGTTGGAATAGATATAGGTGCTTTAAAAAAATCCCCCTCAAACTCCTCCTTTCATGAACTATCCTCACCATTATCATTCAAAAACATCATACTTGCCAAGTAGCTCGGGTTGGCCATCCAAATCCAAAATAAAAACTCCAAAAATCAATGCCTAAAATCAAACTACACTTCTTTTAAAGCTTGGTCTCAACCTACAATCTTTCTAAGCACCATACTAGTATAAGTTGAGCTCATAGTCCCTAGTTCACTCAACCCGTGTTTCATCATGTGTTGCTACTATTTTGTAGTGGTGAAGTTATTCAAGGTGGTAAGTATAGCATCAACACTTGCATAAATAGTGGAAGGGTTGTTATATGTCTTGCATGGCTTCTCACACGGCTAGGAGCGGCTCTATATTTCTGGGGTCTTTGAGCAGAGTTTGGTGAAGCAACTCTTATCAACAATTTCATCCCCGGGAGTGGCTCTAGGTGGCTCCAAAGCCTCATAAGTGGGAGACTATGGAGTGTGCAGAAAAACACACAAAGTAGCTTAATGAAGAAACTACGACAATCATCATGAAGGGAGGAAAAGGAGCACATTTGTTTTGCACTCAGAGCTTATGCAAAAGGACTACTTTCCAAAGAGAAAATTTGAGCTTCTTCAAGTAGAATCAAACATGAAGGTGGGGCTTTACCCGTGGCTTTGCCACTTGAGAAGTTGTCATGTGACTTGTTTTTCTTTCAACTTTGCTTCTATTGCTTTAGAGAAGATGGATACGTGAGAGATACAAAAGTAAAGTCAATTTTGATTGGCTACAACTTTTTTATTTCAATAGCCAACCAACCAGATGTTTTCGTTATCTTCATGCCAAAATATCCCATAGAAAAAAAATTGTTTGTCCAGAATTAGAAGCCTGTCATTTTTCATTTTTAGATGCTATCCAAAAGTTCTCCACCAGGTTGCCTTTCACTAATTTTAATGTCCGCAATTATCCGTTGCATTAATTTGGATTTTAGATTTATTAATGACAACCAACTCCGTCACCAATTACATGAATGTCTCACTAAGAGCATCGCCACTAATTGCACTCCATCATATCAAGAAGTGGCAATCGAGGCACTTATTGTCTTGTGAGATGTGGTAGTGCACTGAAGACTCGAAGCTCCGCACCAACCACCCCTTAAAGTCCTTGCTAAAATTCTTCTCACTAGCCTCTACGTCTTCTATTGAGGCCATAATCAAAGTTGACCAAGTTAGCATGAGTATAAAAGTGCCTACTATAGAGGCCCTCCATTGCCAAGCAAATATAGGAGTGACGAGAAGAACGACACAATTTGTATTGTGAAGGGGTGTTGGTGTGGAGTCGTTTTGCTCTAGACAACATAACAAGCCTGAAGTCTCGGGGGGGTCACTTAGAGTGTCCATTAGAAAACACGTGCGAACAAAACTTTGGACCCCCTATATTATATCCTAAAATTTAAATAAAATGAAATAAAAAAAATATGACTAGATTTTCCTACTTCAAAAGTTTATGTTTTGAATTATTGATATTTTTATTTGTTAATGATAATTAGTTACAAATTTTTGAAGTAATTAGATACACTGTACAACTGAAAAATAACTTTCACACCCCTATATTATATCCTAAAAAATTGTCTAAAAAATGAACAAAAAATTCCTAAAAATAGCTCTCTATTGAAAGTTCATTTTGAGTTGAGTATTGATGCAATGGTCATCTAAATGTGATCTCTATAAATATTTGAGTTGAAAAACATGCCGTTTTAGGCCATTTTCAACCTCTTGTACAAATCATTTCAACTATTATTTTAGTTTGAAATTTTGGCAATAGAAACCTATAGTCATTATTAAGCAACCCTCAAAATTTTAAGTTGAAATTATAGTTCATTAGAAACCACTTGTTCGCACGTGGTTTGTAGTAAAATACTAGGTGCCCCCTTCGAGCCTGAAGTAGCATTGCTACGGCTGTTGGCAAGGCCTGTTGGTGATGCTCTAAAGTAAGAGCATCAATTCCCGTTCATGTATCCATTGTTTTACTATAGACTCTCCTTAAAGTGTCCCCACAAGTACCTCAAAACCATGCCTATGCTTAATTGTGGTTGGTGCTTGTTGATTTTCTTAAATTACCTTGTCGGAATCTAGGTAGCTTTACTAAAGTGCGGTTTGGAGTGCCCTACGAAGTTCTACTTTGAAAATTCTCAAAAAATAGATGCCTTATCCAAAAATTCTAATTTTTATTTGAAAATTCATGATTTTCAATTGCCAATACTGCAAATATTTTTTTGTAGCAACCAACTATGCTGAATTTATTAAACGGATGGAAATTGATGCTTCTACCTTAATCCATATGGATGTTTTCACACTGCAAGGATGATAGGAGAATCTAGACCAACAGCCATGGGTCCCAAATACCAAACGCCTGCATGGCCACAGGCTAGTTGCTCTAGGGTTTAAGGTGTCACTACCCCAGACTTGTAGGCGTTAACCTTTAAATGACAGGCTTGTAAGCAGCGTGAAAATCATTTGTTGGATTAAAATAATGCAAAAGCACTCATTGGAAGTCAAACTACTATAAATGGTCTTCCCTTTCCCCACAAAATTTGGAGGATGAATAGTTGCACTTTTGTCCTACACAGGAGATTCTCTTGTCATTCATCCGCCACAAAACATCCGCTTCGACGTTTAAGGGTTAAACTGTAACTTCGTGGAATGTTCCAGTGTTTGTGTATTCTGATGTGATAACTTAACTTTTGCCCCGGGCCAGGTGCCGAAAGATTTGGATACACGCCGACGTGTTCACACAGAGTCCCCAGGCCTCGACCTCACCTACGTGGCACAAATCAGGTGCCAACCAGATGACACTCACAGAGCACACGTTCGGGACCTGGAAAGAGGACCTGGATCAGCCCGTGGGACTTCCATGGGCTTCCAACTGCACTCGTGTCTCGCTTCTCCGCATCGGTGTTTCCGGTGACAGCCACACTCGTCACTGCCGTTGCAGGTGCAGCAAATTAGGGCTTCGGGGAATCCGGACTTCCAATTCGTGGTTTTTTTTCTCTTGCTGCGAGATGCAAGGAGCAGGGAGCATGGCGACCGTGAGAGCGGTGGCGCAGAGGGCTCGCGGGGTCAGGGCATTGCCCGCGCTCCGAGCGTTGGTGAGTGAGGAGGACGACGCATCGCGGAGGTTTGTGCATTCTGCGGTGCAGGAGCCCAGGAGAGAGCACGACGTGGGAGGGGGGAGCAGTTCCACCTGGAATGGAAGCAGGTGGATGGCTGCGGGCGCTGCGTTCTCGCTGTCGTTTGCTGCGTCCACCATGAGCGTGGCGCATGGCAAGGAGCGTGTGGCGGATAAATTCGCCCCGAAGGATGTTGTGTTGTATCAGTACGATGCCTGCCCGTTTTGCAACAAAGTGAAAGGTGGGAGACTGTTCGGCTCTATTAGGGCAACTACCTGGATGATGAGAATAAGTAGTGCGGAGCGGTGAGTGTGTGGTTGGAGTACTGTGTGAGCAATCGGGGGTCTCAGAATTTTAGCTGTGTCATATGTTGTCTTTTTTGAGGTTTTTGTTTGTTTGTGTTGCTGTCCATTCGTTATTGGAAATCAAACGGGTTTATTTGTGTCGATGGTGACTTTTTTTGTGAGATGACCTAAATCTCATTCGGATCTGCTTGCGCATCCATTTTCGGAAAAATGTTCTTCAGTTACTGAGGGAATCGACGTGTTTGGTTTATTCGCGTTCTGGACTTACCTATGGCGGTGTTCTTGATTGCAGCTTTTCTTGACTATCACGACATAGCGTACAAAGTAGTTGAAGTAAACCCTATGGGCAAGAAGGAAATAAAATGGTCTGAGTACAAGAAGGTTCCTATTCTGGTCGTAGATGGCGAGGCGCTCAATGATTCCACAGGTACACTTTACTGAATTGACCGCGTTCTCTTTCTGTATTCATGGGAGTGGCTCCTGGTTTTGCTCTGTTTCAATGCTTAGTCAAAGTGCAAGTTCTTTGTAGGTGGTAGTAGCTCTTTGGAATTGCCGTTGTTCTACGCATGCAGTGCTGGATACAATCACTTAGTTTTGGATATTGGGCTTAAGAATTTTCGTCTGCCGAAGTTAGCTTACGTGTAGCTTATTTTGAGGAGGATCCTTCTGTGTTTAGTGACGATGAGCAGCTGAAAGTGGTTGGGTTTCTTGCAGCAATAATCACAGAGCTTACCAGAAGAATAGAGGGAGAAAAGGCACGGGAGCCTGTATTCGAGGAGGAAGAGAAATGGCGCAGGTTTGTGGTCCTATTTATCATTCACTTGCATTCTCTTTCCGGAATGCGGTTTCTAATGCATATGCATGTCACCCTTTTCCTTATCATGGAATTGGAGTAGAAGACCATCTCCTGAGCGATTCTTCGGTTCATTGTTCTCATTTGGTTATAATGTTTTGGGAATTGCTACAGCTGGGTAGATGATCATCTTGTGCACCTTCTGTCGCCCAACATTTATCGTTCACCAAGGGAGGCATTGCAAGCTTTTGACTATTTGACAACTAGTGGTGAGCATTGACATGTACACATATTTTGATTAGTGAGTAGATCGTCGTGACCCTTTATAAGTTCTATCGTTTTTCCATGAATCATTTCATAAAAATTTGATTTGAGGTTTATTTTGCAGGTAATTTCAGCACAATGGAAAGGGCAACTGGAAAATATTTTGGAGCTGCTGCCATGTATGTCATTGGGAAGCGGTTAAAGAAGCGCCACCATATTGTTGATGAGCGTGCTTCTCTCTATGATGCTGCTGACGAGTGGGTGAAGGCTCTGGACGGTCGACAATTCATGGGTAATCAACTTACTCTTGAAATTTGAAACAGTTGACGGAAGTACTGTGTTTTTAGTTTTCCAGCTTACGAGTGTGGAGGCTTGTAGTCTTAGAGGTGTTGTATTGTTGTATGAACTTTCATTATTATTCTAGGGGAGGGGCTTTGCATTGACAGAAGCTACATGTGTGGAAGTTTGAGTAAGATCCATCCTACTTGGAAAGGGAGCTAGTGCCATTAGGACGGAGTCTTTCGTAGTGTAGCTGCTTGATTTTGCATGATCGTGGGTCAATCACATGATGAGAATTCTTATTATGTACGCTTTTGTGGTGCCTCGGAAAGGATTGCTGGCAATTGGCTGTAACTGTTTGGTAGTTATTATATTTGCATACATGTCTCACTCTGCTGCTGGGCGTGGCATTCCAATAGGGGGTACCAAGCCGAATCTGGCGGATCTTGCAGTTTTTGGGGTGTTGAGGCCTATCAGGTATCTGGATACAGGAAGGGACATGTTGGCTTCTACAAAGATCGGAGAATGGTATTCACGCATGGAGGATGCTGTTGGTGCTACCGCTAGATTACAAGAAGAGCCTCTTATGGGCACTATCGACAGCTCACTGAAGGTGTGAACATACTTCTGAATCGCATTGTCAGGACATCAACCAGTGAGCCACTCTAAATCTTCTGCCTTCAATAAGCACAGCTTGTCATGCGGTATAGTCATCGTCTTCCCGGAGCTTCTCCGTGATCAGTGTGTGAGAGAGTAGGCACGGTCTTAGTCAATGGTGCAGGTGTTCTTTGCACTGTAAAGAGGATTAGATTAGCATTCCCTTAGCATGCATCTAAGGTATGATGACTTGTGATTACTCGCCACAAGTTATTGAAGTCCAAGTTCAAGAGGAAACGGTATATTGAATTCCTCACGGAATTTTTGTTACTTTCGGGACAAGTTTCCCTTTGGGGAAGAATGAGGAACGAGTTATTTTCACATTGCCATATTTTTGGTTACTTACAGGTAGCTATCAACATTCTTTGGATAGACTAGAACTAAATGCTTTGAGCAAGTATGCCTGTAATTCTTCAGCAAAGATTGTCGTCAAAACCATGAGGAAGATGATCTAGGTGCATGTATTCAGGCTGAAGGTATTATATCTAAAAGCATCCACAGAAGCGCACCTGAGCATGGTTCAAAGTATTGCTTTTCTTTGCTCTAATTGTGCAATGCGTCTGGCATGCTGTGCCGGTATGTGCAATGATTTCGTGAGTGCTTGTTCGGTGTTATCCAAATGTAATGAATAACTGTATGGAGTTTCAAATACATTTAGCCCTAATCTAGTCCCAGTGTTCAATAAGGGTGGAAAGTGGATTGAAAAATGACTTCATGAATTGAACACAGGGATGAGGTTATAACACGTGGTAAAGGGTTCAATCGCTTGTACACTCATTTTCCCACAAACTGGAGTGATGTTTTTGGATTATTATTGCAATGTGCAAGGAGCCTAGCTTGACTTATGATACTGCTGAAGGTGTGTTTTGGTTGTTGGATTGGAGATGAAGAGTGGAAAAAAATACTAAATTTTTTTGAAGTGAAATTCTATAGAAAGTGGTCATAGGTTGTGTTGTGTTCATGTGTTGTGAAGACTTTCCATAGGACTCTTACATAGAAATGTTTAACCCCTAAATGCCTGAGGCACCAAATTGTGGTGTTGACGATACTTTTAAGTTAAATTAAACCTAACCAAGTTGTTATTTTTAGTAGTTTATATTTTTATAAAATTCTTTTTGAAGTTTAGTTTTAGCATCAAAAATCCGATTTTGAAAATAATTGATTATGATTTTTCTATTCAAGATTTTGTGCAAAGGTACCCATAGTAATCTTGACTTTTTGTAGTGTTGAGGACTCTTAGAAATGAGCCTCAAATACACTAGATCTTGGAGAAAAAATCACATTAGAAATTCATTGAAAAAAATTGTAGAGTAGATTTTGAAAAGCCATACATTGATTGGAGTTATGCATGTTAGGCCCTTTAACCTCATATTTTTTTGGTGACCAAATTTTTAGATTTGACTTGTGAAAAAAAGATTTAAAAGATTTATTAGTTTCAACACCTTCATGATCAAATATTATAATCTTTCAATCTATGAGTGATATTGTTGTATATTCTTTTTTTATGTGACCTCTATTATGTTTAGTTTGAATTTGTACGATTACAATTTATAAAAAATTGATACAACTTACCAAAATGTTGGCTTTTTGTTCAATTTAGAGCAAATTCCTAGAAGCTCAAAACAGGCCTTGGGCATTTAGGGGTTAAGAACTTCCCCACAACCATGTAAAGATGGTGAAGTTCTAAAGGCTACTTTACACTATGTTCCAAGTTCCAAGTCCCATTTCCTTATAAATTCTCAAAATTTGATTGGTAGAGAGCTGAAAATTGGGAATTGGGCTTCACACTATGTCTCAAGTCAAGAGTCCCACATCACTCCAAAATGCCTACATGGCAACACTTTTTGAGGAGTTTGGACACCAAAGAAGTAGGATGTATTGAAGAGACCAAATTAGATCTACACTAAATAGTGAAATTGGGTTGCCTTAACAATTAGGTGGCCTTATCCTAAAGAAGTTACCTCATGGCTAATGCTTGTCCAGATGGAGGCACATGCCAATCTCTAATCCCAAACCACAAATCAATGCACCAACCCATGCCATACACATAGTTTTTACTTTACTGCATCCTTCTAAAGTAATTGTACATATTGATATAATAGTATAGAATGTCAAGAAATTAGTGTGGGGCAACCTAATTTCACTATTCAGTGTAGCTTTTATGGAAATACAACTCAACCTCTTGTTAATTCCAACAATTTTTTGGAATATAATATGAGGAGAAAAATATCATACGAGGCATCCTTGTGGGTTGAAATTTTCTTTAAATTTATCCAATGCAGATTTGATGCTAGAAGTTCTCTGAAAATGAATCTTTTGACTTTTTGACCCATTTTTTGGTCATTTAATTCTTATAGAATATATCTTGTTGGAATATACAAAAGGCAAGTTGTGGCTTAGAATTGAGATTTTGGCCTTCACACTATGATTCCTAGGTTTTACATTTTTTATTTTTTATTCATCTTCTACATCCCACGAAAGTTGAGATTTGAACTTGAATCAAGACTTAGAAAGTTGGGATTTGGGATGTAGTGAAAAGGGGCCCTAAGAAATAACTTTCAAAACAAATTCTTATTGAGTTTTTTCATTGTGACCTTCTCGGGTTGTATTAAAAAGATTGCAAGATATTTTCCAGCATTCAATATCAAGGAGCTTTGTAGATAGTGATTAGTGATCTCAAACACAAAAACAAATGAACAAACAATCAAGACCCTGAAAAACAACCAAGCTAAAGTTTATTGTAGATTAATCCTTTAGAATTTTGTCACGCATTTACCACCAATAGAAAAAGCACCTCTGGTTTATGTTTGTGAAGATTTCTTTAACCTCCAAAGGACCAAACGTTTGTTCAACATATACACAAAATCTTGGATAGGTTCCTACAAAGTCAATTTTGGTTAGATGTTCACAAAATTTTGACACAAGGTGTAAACATGTACCCATGTGGTGAAAATATATATTTTTTTCCAATCAAGTGTTTAGATCAAAACTTATATTGTCCTGAACTTTTTGGGCAACATGTGCAAAACTCCTCTTCTAATTTTGAAATTTGGTAGGTATTTAATTTACATGATACAAGATGCAAATGTAAAAAATAATCACCATGTATAGTATAAAATCTCACTTTATGATGAGTTAGAGTCTGTTGACCCTCTCAACCAAGGTTTTAAGAAAAAAACTTTTGTTTTAACTTCAAATGTTATAGTCTTTCAATTTGTGTAGTCAAAGTTTCTGAAACTTTTTCCATTGACATTCCCATAGTAGTCTAGTACAAATTTGTACAATTGAATTTTGAAAAAAAAAAATTGTTCTCATTTTATTCTGACTACACTGAAATGTGGCAATTTTTTACAATTTTTGCCCGAAATGTGCCTTGATCCTCTTGGGGTTAACAACATTTAAGATAAATATAATGGCATTATAGTTGAATGAAAAGCAAAACATATGTAATGCAAGTGAGGTAAATAGGAAGAAATTTACATATGTAATCCAGATTTTAGGTTCTCTCTTTGTATGGCAATTAATTATAAAAAAAATTCCATAACCAAGATATGAGGATCTACTGCAATACAATATGCTCATTCATACACAAAATTGTATATAGTAATCTAGGAAAATTAATGTATGCAACATATCCCTACAATATTGTATTTGCAAGGAAAATATTAGTTGTAGAAAACAATACTTCTTCTAGTTGCTCAATGGGAATTTTAAAATTTGATATTGTAAGTGACAACTCATTGAAAATTTTGGAAAGTTGAAATTTAAAATTCCTAAAAGCAACTAAATATAGAAATGTAAGTTTTGAAACTCATAATTTTCTATTTAATAGTTTTTAAAGTTGTTGCCTATATGTTTGTAAATTAACAAATGTTAATTTTTTAATATTTTGATTTAAAAAAAAATTAAAATTGTTAAAATTGTTAATATATAGTAAAAGATTACATTACAAAAAGTCTTTGCCTAAATTTAGTTATAAAATGCGATCAACTAATTGTAAGTTAATATTAAAACAAATATATAGCAATGAAAGCGTATTCTAATAAATATAGATAATAAATAGATTTCTCATCACAGAATGGTCAATGCTATAATTCTAGTTTAGAACATTGAAACTAAAGCATAGATTTCAAATGAATTGAAATATGATCTATTTTAAATGTTGGTATATCATTCAAAAGCCATTCTTAGATTTCACCTAAATTTAGTTACAAATTGTCTATAAATGAATAAGTACTTAGATCAACTTTACTAATGCACAATCATGGTTGTCAATGACATGTGTTCAATGATATACAATTTTCTCTAGTTTATTGAAGAATCACTATTAATCATTAAATTTCTTAAATGTCGTTGCAAAACAAACATTCATTAACCAAGATAGTTACAATTTGAATAAATAAAAACCAATTTGAATAGCTAGTGATATTCTTTTCAAGTGACAAGTAAAAATAAACATATATAACATTGTTGAACATTCCAACTCAAAGAAAGCAAAAGTTTTCTCTTAAAAAGCACTGGCCAAATATTTTGCAATTTTTGAAGATGAAAATTTAACAAACTAATAAATGGAGTTGGAAAGAAGAATTTAGAATTATGTAGCAAAGGAATATGTTAACATGCATTTGCATGTTTAACAAAAGTTGCAATGGTTTTCTTTCTACAATTATTAATGAATAAACTACATTTCTCTATGTAATTTCTAAAGACAACTTGCTAGATGCTTAAATCATTGTATATTTACAGTAATAAAGACCACAATCTACCCAACTTTTGAATACATGACAAATGGACTATTATGTAATTAATCTTGAACCTTTGGAGTATTGATACTAATTTATTCTACTAGAGAGGGTATGTAATTAGTATGCTTAGCAAAATGAGTGCCACTGAAAAATTTCTTTGTGTTGAAATGAGTACAATACAATAATGTTTCAATCTATACAAAGATGATTGCAAAAAAAAACTATTTTTTGTCATACCATATATGTTGATTTGTTTTTTGATCATAAATTTCACGTTTTGACTTCAAATGATTCAAGATGCATAGGTAAGATATTCATGACTATTATACACTTTGGCTAATTTTTTTAAAAAAATTCAAAAAAATTTCTTCTCCAAAAATAGTCCATGATTTTTGTTACACTTGCTAAACGCCAAATGAATAATCTTTCTGAAATTAATATTTTTTTTCTTATTTTTTACAAATTAAAACATTGAAGTATCTACTTTCTTGAGACTTAGCATTCAACAGTTTTACCACTTAGAATTTTTTTTTGTAATTTATCTTCTTAGGGTATAATCTTTTTAAAGGTGTATATGTTGGCTATATTTTTTAATATTTAAAATTTTTATTTTTGTAATTTTAAAGTACTCCAAAAAACTAAACATGAGTATTGTGAAAATGCAACAAAATCAGCAAGTGTTTCTTGCAATCACCCAATAATTTGGAGTTCTTTGATTTTGGATATATTATACCTATTTTAGATCCAACCCCGTGTTGAACCAAAATTTTATGACCTAGTTATATCCTAAATCTCAATCAATCAAAATTCTTGACTTTAGGGTCATTGCAAGAAAGATTGGTACTAGGTCTTTGTCACAATAAGAAAGTTGTAGCTTCCACTTGCAATAACTTCTGCAGCATGACTTGCATAAATTTGAAACTTTTATTGGAGATGCCTCTCTTGAGTTTAATAAAATCTCATATTTTTCAGAAGATTTCAAAAATCATTTTATATTTAACCCCTAAAGGCCCAAGGCCTTTTTTCTGCCAAAAAACACTCAAAACTGCCATTTCTATAGCAAGGAGTAAAAAAATTTGAAAAATGTTTTTTTGCACATCTAACCATAGGATCTTATACCTAACTAGTATGAGAATGTGTGGAAAAAATTTCAGAATTTTTGACCGCTCAGATTGCAAGATATTTGCGTTAAAAGTGGAAAAAAAAAGTACTTCAGCACATTGCGGGACTTGTTTTTTTGACTTTAAACATTTTGCACTTAAATTTTTTGCACTACAGAGTTTTGTGCTTCAAATCTTTATAGTGGAGGATTGAGTTGAGAGTCTAGGGAAAAAAATATATATTCAAAAAAACTTAATTATCATTCCTAAAAAATTTTATTAAGTAGAAGTAGGTACGAAATAGAAGGAAAATCTAAAACATTAATATATTTTAGATGGAATTAAAATACACTAATTCCAATGGTGAGATTGTTCTAGCAAGTAACTAAACCATGAGATTTTTTTTTTTTGAAAAATTGCAAAAATAGCATTTAGAAATGAATCCTACAAGTTATTTTTTTCAAGAAGATGCTCTAACTGCCCGAAAAACAAGAATGTCCATAACTTTCTCATAACAAATCCAAATGAAATGAATCAAAGCTTTCCAGATAGACAAAAATATAATCTACAAGAAAAAAATATTAAAAAAAAAATCAGATTTTTGCCAAATTTTTTTTGCTGCCCGGACTGCCCAGTTACGAAAAAAAGTAACATATTTGGCCATATCTTTTGACTCCTATTTCCAAATGTCCTGAAATTTAGTGCATATGAAAGATATTCCTTGCGCCCACCTTCTATTAAAATTTCAGCTTGAAATATGAAAATTTCTAGTCACACGGACCTGCCCAAAATTTCTTTACGGCCAAAAAACGCATGCCGGTCCTTTAGGGGTTAAAAATCATTTAAACTAATATGTCACGTTTTGAGTTTTAGGGGTTTTTACTACGTAAGGAGTTTCCAAATTTAATGATTTGGAGCTGAAATTTCTATAATCTATTCTCATAGTAGGAAGTCAAGTTTCTACCAAGGGGCATTAAAGAATAATTTATTTATGACCTCCACGTCCATGCAAAGAAGGCTCCTTTGCGCGCGCAGGTAGTTAGTTCTGAACAATGCACATGGTTTTAAGATAAAATTTTTGGTCAAATCTCTTCATGATGAAATCTTCCGAAATTTTCTATTTTTTGTTTCTTTGGAAATTTCTATTACTATCTTTTACAAATTAAACGTCAAAGTATGTATTTTCTTCAAATTTTCAGCTCACACATTTTTGTGAATAACTTTTGACCTAGATTTTTTTTAGGTCTAAAATTTTGGTGATATGCTATTTTTAGTGTTATACTAATTATCCTTATTTATTTTATTTTAAAAAAATCATTTGCAAAAAGCTCATAGTACTGGGAGTACTAGCTGAAAATAGCCAAAGTGGAACAAAAATGGACATTCTTTCTTGCAATGACCTTTTAGTTCAAAATTTCAAAAGGCTAAAACTACCATCATCATTCTATGTACATCTCCAAAAACAATATATACTTCTGTGGAAGAAACGATTATATAACATTTATCACAAAAAACTTTGACCCTTTATAACTTTTGCATGCCGTATCCAAATGCCACGTTGTTTGGTGTGTTGGAATTGCCTTTCATTAGTCAAATAATAGGAACTAGGCATAGTAGCAAAAATGGCGGTTTTTAGGGTACCCACCTTAGTGAAGATTAACCCCTAAATGCCCAAGGCACCAAATTTTGGTGCCGACAAAACTTTGAAGTTAAATAAAACCTAACCAAGTTGCTTTTTATGGTAATTTATATTTTTGAAAAAAACTTTTTGAAGTCTAGTTTTAGTGTCAAAATTCCGATTTTGAAAATGATGGATTATAATTTTTCTATTCAAGATTTTGTGCAAGGGTACCTATTGCAATCTTGACTTTCCGTAGTGTTGAGTGCTCTTGGAAGTGAGCCTCAAATACACTAGATCTAGGAGGAAAAATCACATTAAAAATTCATTGAAAAAAATTATAGAGTAGATTTTGAGAAACTGTAAATTGATTGGGGTTATGCATGTTAGGTACTTAGGTCCTTTAAACCCTAATGGCCCAAGACCTTTTTTCTACCAAAAAACACTCAAAATTGCCATTTCTATAGCAAGGAGTAAAAAAATTTGAAAAATGTTTTTTTTGCACATCTAACCGTAGGATCTTACACGTAACTAGTATGGGAATGTGTGGAAAAAATTTCAGAAATTTTGACCGCTTAGATTGCAAGATATTTGCGTTTAAAGTGGAAAAAACAAGTATTTCAATACATTGCGGGACTAGATTTTTTGACTTTAAACATTTTTTAACTTAAAATTTTTGCACTACAAAGTTTTGAGCTTTAAATCTTTATAGTGGAGAATTGAGTTGAGAGTCTTAGAAAAAAAAATATATTCAAAAAAACTTAATTATCATTCCTAAATTTTTTATTAAGTAGAAGTAGGTACAAGATAGAAGGAAAATCTGAAATATTAATATATTTTAGATGGAATTAAAATACACTAATCCCAATGGTGAGATTGTTCTAGCAAGTAAATTAAACCATGAGAATTTTTTTTTTTTGAAAAATTGCAAAAATAGCATTTAGAAATGAATCCTACAAGTTATTTTTTTCAAGAAGATGCTCTAACTGCCCAAAAAACAAGAATGTTCATAACTTTCTCATCACAAATCCAAATGAAATGAATCAAAGCTTTCCAGATAGAAAAATATATAATCTACGAGAAAAAAAATATTTAAAAAAAAAATCAGATTTTTGCCAAATTTTTTTTGCTGCCTGGACTGCCCAGTTACGAAAAACAGTAACATATTTGGCCATATCTTTTGACTCCTATTTTCAAATGTCCTGAAATTTAGTGCATATGAAAGATATTCCTCGCACTCACCTTCCATTAAAATTTCAGCTTAAAATGTGGAAATCTCTAGTCACACGTACCTGCCCAAAATTTCTATACAACCAAAAAACGCATGCTGGTCCTTTAGGGGTTAACTTCATATTTTTTTGTTGCCCAACTTTTTAGATTTGGCATGTGAAAAGAGGATTGAAAGACTTCAAGTCACTTTGGCAATTTTAACACCCTCAAGTTCAAACATTGTTTATAATCTTTCAATTTATAAGTGATATTGTTTTATTTTATTTTCCTATGTGACTTTTAACATGTCTAGTTTGAAATTGTACGGTTACAATTCATAAAAAAATTGATACAACTTATCAAAAGGTTGGCTTTTTATTCAATTTAGAGCAAAATCCTAGAAGTCGAAAGGCCTTGGGCATTTAGGGGTTAAGATTCGCCAATATTTAAACAACCTCTCACTGCTTGCATCATCAATACTTTTCATGCAGTGACTTGATCATGAGCTTGATTTTTTATTTTATTTGAAATTGAAACAAAAGGGACGAAAGCCCAATGCTGAGCTTGAATTCGTCAAAGATTTCCAGTGAATTCACTGGCCGCCCGGCTCAGTGAGGCAATTCAACAAGTGCGCCGAGAAGAAAATTATGCGCCCTACCCTGAATTCTTCACCCACCATAATTTTCCTCTCAATGCCGTAACTGATAAGCACCAGTACCCTGTCTACCTTTATTATCCTATTATTTTTTCATTGGACGAAAACGAAAGAGGATTAACTTACAACTTCTTCTTTCTTCTTTTTTTTAACTTACAACTTCATCCTCTTAATTCATAAGTTTGTGTTTTTTGTTTGGCACAAATGAAAAGAAAATTCATTGCAAAAGAAAGAGTACAACCAAGCGCAGGGCAGGACTGCAGGAGTCTTTTACTACCCTCCGCAGTTAAGTTAAGCGTAAACCACACATGTTGTAAGAGTATGGATCCAGTCATCTAGCAGCTAGTAGCTTACTTGCGTTGAGCGTACAATGGTTGCAGGGACAAGGATTCTAGGAAAGTAATTGAACGGCCACCAGTCGGCGGGTCGTGAGGAGTACAAATTTCAAGTGGGCATTGTGGGGGAGTCACGAAGCGTCCGTCGTGTGCTGGCGGAAATCATATCTCACTACGACGTATTCACAAATCACAACTTGCAGATATTAATTAATTAAAAGACGTGAACGTCCTCTTCCCTTCACGTACAAAGCAATATTGAAGCCACAAATTCAAATATCAATTCCCATAATTACATTCTTCAATACTCCTGACTTACTGCAATGAATCTCAGTCAGTGGTAATTAAATGAATACAGTTACATCAGGTTGGATCATGAACCTACAGTACAGTTTGAGTGAGCCTGGCATTTTTTTTTTTTTTTTTTTTTTTTTTTTTGACACAAGCCTGGCATTTTGTGTTGCAGAGTAACCGGCCTTGACAGAATGAAATTCTGGACAATTCATCCACGATTGTTCTCAAAAATCTACTGCAGCCTGTTCATTCTTACAAGGACAAAATTCACCCGTTTTTTAAGTCACTAGAGTGTTCACAACAATCTCAAGCAATTGTAACTTGGAAAACCTTACCCAGTCGTTTTTCATTCCGGAAATCTGGACCTGTGTCGCTTCTCAGTGAAAACTATCTAATGTTAGTAGCCAACTCGGCCCCACGTTTTGACATTTGTGATTTTTTTTTCACTCACCCCACGTTTTTACGCTATTTCAGGGAATGAAAAGCAGTAGTGATTTCGTTAAAACGGTATTATTTTTTCAGCTCCAAAATTTGTGACATATATGTACATAAAAGGTCTAAAATCCAGGACAAGTATGGATTTATGTTTCAGAACAGTGCTTTGATACCTCCCATCCTACATGACCTCAAGATTGTGCATGAAATGAAATGAATCTATTTTTTTTTCCCCAAGGCTCCTCAAGAATGTTTTGTTTTCTATAACTTTGAAGAATGTTTTGATTTTGTGCGACTCTTTCGTTAATTCTGATTCAAATTCCATATAAGAAAATTTCTATATAAGACAATTTTGAATCTCAACAGTTTCAACACTTTTATGGTCATGCAGTTGCAGAATAATTGGGCTTGTGCAGGTCAGCCAAGAACAGGACAAGAACATCACGGGTGCCCACAATGAATGCCACTGCAGGGAAACGTTTTGTCTTCAGAAGTGATAAAGCCAGCAAAAGGTACGAACGTTGTTGGTGAAATAGTAAACAAATGCTGATCTCCTCAATGGAGATTCCAGAGCATTTGAACACCGAACAACTTCCTTAATTACTGCTCCGATGTTTCCTCGTGATAGACCATTGAAGGGAATCAAACAAAGCAGTGCCTCCAGGTTCATATGAAATAGGCGACAACAGGTACGAGTGTCGTTGAAAGCACTCTAGCTCCGTCTCTCCCTCAGTGAACTAGCACACATGATGATAATTCTTCGACAACTGAGGCGGCCTGGACTGTTGCGAAACGGCTCCATCTGACTTGAGTGTGGTACGTGCATGCAGACCCTATCAAATATAGTCCAGTTCTGTAGATTAATTAGCCTGCATAGTTTTTGAACATGAAGAGGTGGGGCTGGGAAGGACGAAAGACAGAAAGTTGAGTCGAGACTAATTAAAAGCTGGTTGGAAGGACTACGTACATTCTTAACGTTACTCTGAAATCCTGAACGTATGTTGATGTAAGAGCATAATGTGGGGCAAGCTCATGGCTAGGTGAAGAGTGTAGACTCTAGAGATCAATTCGCCCCCATTTTATGCAGTGATTAACGCATGAAAGTGCATGTTAAAGTCAATGCCGTATGAAGTATGAACTCCACGGACCTATAGCTATGCTCATGTCACGAAGTCCATTTTTAGTAGTACACTTGCAAACGAGAGGCGTGAGTCTAGATCTTGTGTGATTCAAGCTGGTCGCTAAATCTGGTGGTGATACAAGCGAAGTGTCGTTTTCAGTACCGTAGATATGTACAGTCTTCGTTTGCAATTACATGTTAATGACTATCATTATCATGCTGTCGTTTCGGAAGAGTTGTTTTTTCAAGTGCATGATCAATGTACTCCAGCATTAATTGCACCCGTGAGGTCAATCCATGTCTCAGTGACATTTGAGAGGTCGGAATTTAACTCATCTACTCAGCGTTAGCTAGCGTCTTCAATTTCAGCTTCATCTATTTTAATTAATTCGAATTAATTTCTAGCTTCTGAAATAGCTTTTTAATGTCATTTTTCAATGTAACTGAAGCTCTGATTCTCATTGAGAAAAGGATTGCCCTCTTACAACAAAGTACGTCACGGTTGAACGGAAGCTTACAGTTTTTTTGGAAGCGGATGTTTTACCAGGATTCTGGGAAAAGGAACCAGTCAAATCTGCTCACCCTAGCAGTGAGGAAAGTAGAACTAGTGCAAATCAAGGGAGTATTTGACTGTATTGAAAAACGGTCCAGTGTCTCCGGAATAGCAAGCAAAAGGTATATTCTTGAAAAACACCATTCAAGCTGGCAATCTGGGGTTGAGACTTGAGAGTTCCAGGGCCCCACAAGGAGCAGAAGAGATCAAAGAGCAGTACAGTACGGGCTCTCCGTAACACACTTTCATCGATCTGCAGCAACAATATCACATGATTACTGCAATGGTGAAGTAACTTAAAGGGAGCAGCAAGTGGTCTGCATTTGCACCTTCAATAACATAAAAATCATACCTTGGTGCACTAAATTCAACGAGCCAGAGTGGCAGATCGATGGCCCATATCTGTACACAAATATCTAGCCAAAAGCTCTTAGAACAAAGCTGGCGAAGATCTCCAAAGCAAATTAAAGATTATAAGCGTGCAGTTAAAATCTCAAATTCGACCATATACCAACAATTCAGTCGTTCTAGTGAATTAATTCACGTACAGTACAACTGAAAAGCCAGGCTAGGTCTACCTGGATCAAACCAGCTAAAACCTTGAGAAGTCTCAGATTTGCCAAACTGAAACCTTGAGAAGTCAGTCTCAGATAAGTTATTACATTGTTGTTTTACCCAAACTGTGCAAAAAACGACAAGACCCTCGTGCTGGAGTGTATCTGGATACTACTGTACCGTGCTGACAGGGGAGGCCGGGTGACATGTCAGCTACAGTAGCTAGCGTTCCTGCAACACGGTAAACCAGCCTATTACCATATCTATGATCTATCTTAATTTCGTCCTTATTTACCCATCGTCTCCATTCCAGAACGAAATGTACAGAGAGGTACATGAGGGCAGATTTCAGATGAGGGTGGTCATAGGCTGATTCACTGCCTAACTAGGCTAGTGCAAGAACCAAGGGCTCAAAGTGGAGTTGATGATCACGTCAGTTGTACTCCTCAGATGCACCTTCAGTGAAACAAATGAATCCTTCAGAGTCCCTCTCTAAGTTACCAGAACAGCTGAATTGGAATGTAAGCTTACTTGCGTTAGTGCCGCTTGAAACGGAGGAGAAAGATTGCAGTTAGCGTAGTCTGGTACTTCGTATGTATAATAACCTCCGCATGAATTCGCATTCACTCCTGCCGTGAATGTCAGTCTGCCATGTACTAGTTTTGCTGTCTAGTTGAGACCTCCAGTTGGGACATGCGCCACTAGCCCACTAATAGTAATGTAATTGCTTACATAACTTACACAACGTTGTGAAAAACATTTCTCTCTCAGTGTCCCTGGTGGAAATGACGATGATAGGCCGCTTGCTGATTAGCCATCACTCCATGGGCCTATCGCCGGGCCACGTCAGAGGTACCTATCCTTTCGCCTGAGGTTATTATACCTCTATCCCGTGAATAATAAAAAATGAATGACATGATATTAATAGCATTATTGTGAAAAATGGTTTGAGGAGGTCGTCTGAGGTCTATAAAATATTGTAATCTCAAGCTCAGTCCTCCGTGGATGTGAATTCATGCGGAGATCAGAATTAGAACTGTACGAAATTTTATACACGCCACGAAAGTTTTGGATATTTTTGATTTCGCACGGCAGGAAGGTTGCGTACACAATTTATCCGCAGAATGTGGTCCATAAATTGTGATTCACATAAATCCTGTGCAATATTAGAAATATTGAAACGTTAGCATGACGACCGCAATAGCCAGAAATCAAGTAACTTACAGGTGGTTCCAAGTTCAAGCAGCTAGCCCGCCGGTCATGGTATGCGGAAGCAAATAATAAAATTCTCTGGCATCACTTTATAATACTTATATCACCTTATATATATATATATATATATATATATATATATATATATATATATATATATATATATATATATATATATATATATATATATATATATATTGATGGTTATGCTTCAATAGCCATACAAAGAATTTCAACATTGCCCATTTTTAGCTACGATTGACCTCTAGATCAAATTATAAAGAGCGAGAGAATGGGACTAGAGCGGCCACAAAGCATAGGAATTGAATCTAATCCAATCTAACTTCGATCGGCATTCTAGCTAGCTAGATGAATTGAATTTTTAAATCTATGTCAATGACACATGATGTACATCTGCTGACAGGGAATAATATTTGCATAATTGTCGATGTTCTACTGGCATGTGAAGGACGCTCTCGACACATATTCTGAATGATGTTCTCGAAAAGAGGTGAGTCCGAATGATCAATTGTTCATTTGTTTCGAAGAAGGAAAAAATGAAAAATGGAAAGCTACGGTACGTCCATGATTATATAATCTGGGATGAGATCTTATTGGTTAGAGATAAGCATCCCGACAAGAAATTGGTGTCAACTGGTCTCAATGCAGTCAAAATTCGAGTCTCAATTGATGCAGTGAGTAAATAAATTAGATTCAGAAATTCGATTAGATTTAAATAAATTTTCAGTCGTGACATATCATTAGTTGTATTACCAGCCAATGGTCGTCTCCATGTCCCCAAGTTGGGAAGGTATTATGCTTTGCTAGATACTTGGGAGGGACTTAACAGTTAATTCAAGTTTTGGGATTGGATGAGGAGCCGCATAAGACAATTTTGTTCACTGTAGGGGTCCCCTTTTCGAGGATGCAAAAGGGACCCTGGTTGCCTCATAGATAAACAATGTTATGGGATCAAAGTTCGTACATCTCAGCGGCGTCAGTTGCAGTGCTCCAACTTCGTAACTTTCCCTGTAAGGACGCTGCGGACCTAAAAACGTACGATGAGTGAAAACGATGCACCTGCTTTGGTGACTACCTACTGTAGCTCGGTTATGGGGGGCCGCGTCCTTCCCGGGTTAAGCTTATCTGGACATCTGGAGAGAGCAGAAGGAAGGCGCAACTGTGCAGATGATAAGGCTCTCATGCAGTAGCACTGAGCGGAATGTACCTGGCCAGTGCGAACACAAAAATCTCACAGGAAAGGTCAAATGGTACTGTCTGAAAAGGTCAGAAGGTGGGTCCTTTCAAATCAGAGCCCTGCCAAGCTCATTCGCCAATTGGGCGGAGTGACTCCTCCGTCCACTGTACCGCAACTTCCTCTCACGGTCTCACCAGATACTCGAGCTCATCTCAGTAAGATAGTCATGATTATTCAACTAACTCTGACTCAAGCGAGAGTCTTGGTCAATAGATTTTTCTCCTTCAAAACCAACCCCATGAGTTACGGGAACCTACTGTATATCACATCGGATCTAACTTAGTACTGCATAGATTTGTGAGAATATAATGTCACTAACTGACTCACTGACGGGGTAAAACATGGAAACACAACGCTCTTATCGACTAGGTTATTAGTGACAGCTATGATCGGCATGGCGATGGAAGCAAAATGATTTTAAAATTGTCGAATGGGACCCCGAGTAAGACAGACAGAAGATTGCTAGCCCCATAATGGAAGGTCCTCCACACCATGATGTCCGGTCCCTGAAGGCCTGAACACGCCAGAGCTCGGCCCTCAGTGCAAAATTATCACACGGCATCATTCTATCCATGCAGCTATCTAAATTAGGTCAAAACATCGGGTACTCTTATAAATGGCAGCTTGGATGTTTGCTTCTTCCCGTCTCGAAATTGGTTGAGGTTCAATTCTTCTGCTAGCTCAGCTTTCCTCTCCACTTCCGATATGATCGATGGTCCTCAGATTTAGGCTTTCAGTGCAAGCCGCGTCTCGAAAGTGTCATTCAACTGCTGCTAGCAAGTTAAGCTAGCTAGAATTGCTTCCCATCTGCCCATTGCAAGCACCTGGTTACCATCTCGAGCATCAGGCTAGGCTGCCGTCGTGTCTGTTGTGCAGTTGTGCTTATGCATGTTTAGTTTTGTTTCGCTCAGCACCGTGAGTTCTTCATATTGTGTCTGGTGGAGACTAACTTTCTGACTGCCATCTGAGCGGCCGCAGTGTTTGGAGGTTAAATAGGATTGGTGAGTGATTGTGTGCTGGTGTGTCGGACGGCAACCCAGTTTTCTGTTTGTTTGCTGTTGTGTGTTCACGCTTGTCAATCGAGCTTTTAGTTTGAGTCTGGGATGGATGCTGCTCCAAGCCGTGCAACTTGTGATCACCACCGCCGCTACACCACTCATCTTCGCAAATCCACTACGTTCTTCGCGTCTTTGAGCTCCGACCGTCTATTGCCCAACTTGGACGTTCGTGACCGACTGGCACAGGCTAGCTTCCACAGCTGTCTAGACTCCACCATGTACGTCCTCTCTCGATCTGGTCGCTTTAACTTCCTGTAGATCTCTTTTTCCATAGCCAGCTGGCTTGACTCTGGTCCCAGAAATGAAGTTGCGGAGGTTTTGGCCTTTCTGGTTCGGATCGGAGGCCGAAATCTTGTTTTCAAAACTTTGGGCATATGAGGAACACTAGTACGACAAGTTTCTTCAGTGTAACGAAAATGAAAGTGTCTAGTGAGAACTCTATTCTTTGTCGGAGTCTTTGTTAAGTGCTTGAAATCTGGTGTGACGAAGCTCATTGTATCAATTGCGCAAGCTTGTGACTAGAGATCTGACTAGTGGTTGTTGATTCTGTGCGATTTCAGGTTGGTCCTACGAACTTGAGGTCTGCAATTTAAATTGCAACCCTGGAGTCCCGACAGCGAAAAGGCTCTACTTTCAAGTGATTTGCAACTAGTGAGCACAAATAAGATGGTCGGTATGGGCTCATGAGTTTGCAGGCTTGCAAATGTAGAGCTCGCTAGCCGAATCCCATCCCATCCATCCCACCTTTAGATTGGAGGGTAGAAGTAAAAGTCTTCGAAATTTTTAGGGCAAATGAAATTAGGAAGTTCTAGCTGGATTTCCTATTAGTAATGAATTAGTGTCACAAAAGAACTGTCGATCTGCTTCTTATCCGTTACGTTATTCCTAGTCGTACACGAGTGACGTTTCCAGTTGAATTTTCCTAACTAGAACGTAGGTTGTTATTGGTCCATGTGATCGGTGAGGATACCGGTATCTAATATCACGTGTATTACAGTGACCTTCACGTACTCGACGGCCTTTCTCCAATTTGGAAGAATGCGCACGAGATGGAAGCTCCCATTGTCTCCAGTCCAAATGTACCTCTCTTGCGTCCCCCAAATAACGCACATTAATTTATTGTTTCTGAATATATTTCTATCGTCAACACTGGCTTGCAGTTGTAAATTTGTACATGCTGTGGCATCTTGGTTTACTTGTAGGCACCTGGAACTATGAATTCGAATTGGCAGGCTCCAATGCAATATCTGACTGGCTCTCGTTCCCTTGGCAAAACAGACATTGATTCCTTGAGATACCGGACCGGTTTCCAGTAATCAAATGTAGCTCACCGGAGTTGCCAGCTGGTTATAGAACAAGTTTGTACATATCCAATTTGAATGGCCAAATTGGCACATTGGTAGCTTGCATATGAACACTTGAGTCCTCGTTTTCAGCACTTGAACGAAAAATGTTGGACTTACTGCAACTCTGCAAGTCGCTGAAATGAGGTTGTATGAAAATGTCAATCTGGCCAGTGAAACCTCATTAGCCGGTAGGAACCCCAGAAGCCAAAAATGATGTAAAAGTAATGCCAATTAATCTATGGTCAAGTCTCAATCTCTTCGTAAATCAAAAGCATATTCAACATCGTCAGTGGTTTCATGAACACCAAAAAACATGGATTTCTGGGGTCACACCTGCTGCACGCTCCAGCTAGTTCCAGTCTGTGTGGATTCTATTCCTCACCTGCGACTAACGATCTACGAGAAGTAAGCTAACTCATGCCGCTCTGACTGTGCCTGAATAGAAAATGAAACAATTCGTCTGATCAAATTAGTACTGTGCTAATATGGAGTTTAATTACTTCTCGAAGATGACAGGTTCGGCTCTAGGTCTTCGAACGTTAATTTCGTTGAAATTGGCGATAATTGACGACGTTGGCACTTTAAATTTGAAATAAAACATGTATTTGTACCAATCCTTATCATTCCTAGTATTTAGAGCCTTATCAATCCTAGGATTTTTGTCCAAATGAATGTCACAACTCACAAATTTGGGGCTCTGAATTGCACCAATAAAACGAAATGGACATTTTTATGAGTGGAGCGTCATTAATTATTTCTCTACACATGCGTTGTGAATGGAAGTCCATTCTCAGCTTCTTGTTCTCTCCAGAAGAGGACAGAGCTTGGATTGAACTGCCATTTATGTTTTAGCGTTATGTCGAATAAATAGTTCTACCTCGAACGTCAAATTCGTTATTTTGGCTAATTTCAATGTGTCACATTTGATACTTTCATGTGCGAAAGTTAGGAATTTGAAGTTGGTCAAAAAGATTTCAGTTTTAAAGCTATAAAATTCAAGATCCCAGGTACTCAACTCTCATATTATATGCAGGGTCATTGGCATTAAAACGGTTTAGAGGACTGTTTTTTTTATAAATTACATCAAATTAAAAGGACCAAAAATTTAGGTGAAGAGCAAATTAAATTAAATAAGATGTAGAAATGTTAGATTGCATATTTTATTTTTTTAAAATTCACAATACTTATAAAGAATTAAAACACTTGTGCAATTTTTTTTATATTCATATAAAATGTTTCCTCCACTTAAATCAAAATTCATTTGCATTGTTTTATGTATAATAAAATAAACCTTAAATTTTTTATTAAAAAGCCCAAAAATTTGGGTAGCTTGGCTTATTAAAAAACTCATATAATTAGGTTTTTAATGCTATTATTGTCCTTAAAAGATATTCATTTCATGTATATAATTTCATTTTTGGATTCCTTGTTGAAATGGCTACAAGAATTTTCTGCATCAAAACAAACTATATTTCTTGAGATTGGACTGATAGCTACAGTAGACGATCTAAAAACTGTGGTTACAGCAATTTCATCATTCTCTTCTCTCACTCAGCTTGTCTTTTTAATTTGGTATCAAGAAACACCCAATGGGTTGATTTTCTATTTCCAGCACATGCTTTTCTCAGAATACGTGTATACTCGAGACAACATTTTGAATGTGATCGACGCTGAAAAGATTAGTGCGGGGTGTCCGAGAAGGTTAAAACCAGCAAAGTTTGAAATAATGCGTTTCAAAGAGCCAAATTGGTGACATTCAAGTGCATGGACTCTATAAACTAGGATTGGCAGATCTGAGGTTCCAGAAAATTGAAAAATGACTATCTCTCGAAATTATGCCAATTCAAAATTAACGAATACGACATCTAGACAAGCTATTTAAACGTCCATCCAGTTAAATAGGCGGTACTTTGGTGCTCAGTTTTGACATTTTCTTTTTTTTTTGGAAACAGTTTTGACATTTTCATTAGCTTGTTGTTGTGCAGACAGATCTGCAGATCCATACGCAAATTGCAGTTCATCAACAGCATTGTACACCCCATCCATCTCCCTCCCGGCTCACTAAATCATTTCATTTTCTTCCTGTCTTGAGGGTCCACTGCGGCATTCTAATGGAATTGCGCCGAGTAATGAAATCGACGTTATTTCGATTAAATTCTGTTGCTTATGCTAAAACAGAACCCAATTTAGAGCTCCACATTGATCATGCATTTTTCTTCCATGTCCTAATTAGTTCCTTCAAAGAGATATAATCGGTCACTCAGCTGACTCATGTCAGTCTGGTGGCGTGGGCCGCAGCAGCTATGTATGATTGTGACGGCCAGTTTCCATAGAGATCACAGGTAATGGCAAATCTAAACTCGCCATTTGCAGGGCATCACTAAAATTATACGGAGTAGGATCCAAGGATAAAACAAGAATTTCGAGGATAGAACAAAGTGCTCAATATCATAGCAACATTACCCTGACATGTAACTCCACCCTAAGCTTTGAGTTCTAGGCTCCGGATGTGCACGACGGAGACGCGCATTCCCATTTCCCTCTGTCAATTGCGTGAATTCCACCCACTTGTAAATCTCTCGAGAATCACTCTCAGGTTCCCAGCCCTGGTTACACTTCACGGCCATCAGTTTTTCAACTGCTCAGGTGGCAGCAGTTTTGAGCTACCAAAGATTGAAAAAACTGTTTCCCACTCTGCATGCATCTAGCTGCTCCAAAGTTTTCGAGCTTTTCTTCTTTTCTTTATAAAAGAAGTCTGAAATCCAAATGCTATTCTATCCATCTGCATGACTCGAGTGGTGGAAATTAATCGAACTACAGAAGCTAGTGCCGACTTGCCCAACTTTGTGTCACGACGGAGTCGTCTAATTAATGAATTCATTCACCTACCGTCGCCATGTGTTCAAGGATTTTTTTTTTTAACAAATGGCATAACCATTGCATTAAAAAAGACGGACCAAAAACAACCAAGCCTTCAGGCTGGACATTGAAGAGAACCGAGTAGAAACCAAGGAGACAAGAAACTACTAAAACAGGCAAAGAGGAGGACCCTTCTTACTCCAAACAATGTTAGAGCCAGACAAGTGTTCAAGGATTTGAAATGTTCAGCAATGAGCTGCTTTGCCTTTAGATTGCTGCAAAATCGGGTAAAAGGCAGCATCACATTTCACATACAATCAAACTTCCCTTATTGTATGGGAACGGTGGAAGTAGTTTTTAGCTCTATGCACATACAGAAGTTCAAGTGCTAAAGGCCAGTTAATTAAACATGTTCATGAAGTACAGTAATTGTATTTGATTGGTTCAAATTGGTTGTTCAACTAAAAAAAATAGTGATGTATGACACAATCAGCTCCATTAATGGTTTGTGTAGTAGACTTTATGCACATAAGAAGTATGCAAATATGCAAATATAGAACTACAGTTTGTTATGCAAGTAGGGAATTTGCATTATGAAAGTTTTCACTATATAATTAAATGGAAAACTGGGAGTAGAGGAATTGAACCACTTATGGAAAAAAAAATGGTTTTTCATCCTTTCTCTATCAAGAACAAGCAGATTGTAACTACCTTATACAAGCTCACTCCAGTTTCTAACTGAGTAGCCCAAGAACATAGCCAATTAGAACTAGTTCTCATATTCAAAATTTAGTATTAAATTCCAAAAAATCAAAACTATTCAACAATTATTTCTTATGCTTTCAAAAGCCGTTTATTGCGAGTGAAAAGAGCTGAGAAGACAAGCTTTTTATACAAGTAGGATTCGTGGGAGCTCAAGTGCTCAACTGCACTTAGTTAAGTCAAAAGTAGGAATTATGTTCAAAGTAAAAATTTTGACCTCATTTAGGCATAGTAGAATATTTTTTTTCAAAAAACTTTGAACTAGGTTAATAGAAAAAATCAAATCAAATTTCATCTTCAAAAATCCATTTGAGATTTTAAGCCTTCAATCAAAATTTATGGACAAAATTCAAAAAGAGGTTGGAAGGAACATTTTCCTTGACAATTTCAAACATCTTCTCTAAATTTTGTCCATAACTTTTTTTTTAGAGATTCAAAATCACAAAAAAAAATTTGTATGTGAAATTTATCTTAATTTCCCAACTTTTCTTAGCTCAAAGGTTTTTTTCTTAAAGTTATTTTACTATGAACAAATAAAGTCTAAATTTTGCTTTGAACACAATTCCTACATTTTTGACAATGAGTGGTCAAGCTCTCATCTTCAAATTGTCCCATATCCTTTGAAGATTCATGATAGACAATGGAATTCATTATAAAAATGACCTTTCCATTCTTCATTCTCACTAAATGTCACTAAAGCAATTCCTTCATTTTGCCAATAAAAAATTCTTGATGATTTAGTGGATTGTTATTGGATTTGTTGGATTTTTGAAAAACAACTTTACATTAATTTGTAGATTTAGTTGTCTTCTCTCTCTTTATTACCAAAAAATTCAATTATTTTTTTAAAATCTAATTTAAGCCAAACACGCTATCTAAGTACAACAATGTGCAAATTGCCTTCAACTTAGTATTTGAACCAAGTTGTAATTTTATTTGTTGGTTTTTAAACCAATTGCTTTTGCAAACTTAAGAAAAATGACTAGAATGCCAAAAAAAATAGGTTTTTTTAGTGAATTAAATGACTAAGCTTGGACAACAACCAATTGACATGTGAAAAAAGGCCAAAAAAATGAGTCACCCCATAAACTCCTCGTTTATTAGACAATGGTGTTGGTTGTCAATATGTATATTCCAGTTGTGTGTATCATATCAACCATCTTTTGTACTACTAGCTAAAGGTGCTTGTAGTCACATGCGCGTCAACCATAAATAGTTAAGAGTTGAATCTTGATGATGTATTGCGCTCTCATTGACTTTTAGCAACGTAATTTTATACAATAACTATCGACTATCTTATGCAACGGTTGTTCTAATGTGACATGTTTTGACCTATCCAGTTGATACATTATCCCGGACATAGCTTGTCACCTTAAATGCTCTTGTCAACGAAGTACTTGTTCATTAACAAAAACATATAATTATTTCTATCATTAATAAAACATGGTTAATTATGTTTTTGTTAACAAATGTAATCACATACAATAACGGAAATGACGAAATGTTAATTTCTTTTCACAATTATATAGTGAATAATTTGACACATTTGAAAAATGATTTGTAAAATGTCATCTAGAAAGTTAGGTAATCCCAATTTTGACATACAAACACATCTTTCATAATTTGACCTTTTCAGACCTAAATTTAAAAACTAACCTATTAAATTTATTATTTTATGCCATCTTGATCAACATGCCAAATTTCAATTTCAAAAAACAAAAATTATATTTTGGTAAATCATTTTGTGGGTTTTTCATTGTAATATACAAAATAATTGATTGAAAAATATTAGTGATGAATTTTTAAAATTTTATTGTGCAAATATTTGAGAAACATCAATGTGCACATTTTACAATTAGGAAAAAAATCATTACCTAGGAAAAATTTTACACTAAAATGAATTCAATGTCAAAGTGTCACTAATTAAAAATTTATACAACAAATTTTTCTAGATTGTAATCGGATTTGGCAAAACAATTGCACAATCGTGCTCAAAGGTACAAAAGTAGTCATAATACAATGATCAATTAGTAAAATATGATTATAATTTAGACATATCTATTTTATAAAATTTGGAAAGACAACACCTTGATATTGAATTCTTTGTACTTGGTACAAAAATTTTCCTAGGTGATGGGTTTTTTTCCTAGAAGGAAAACATGCACATTGATGTTTCTTAAATATTTGCATAATAAAATTTTAAAAAAATTCACCAATATTTTTCAATCAATTATTTTATATCACAATGAAAAATACACAAAATAATTTTTCAAAAATAGAATTTTTGTTTTTTTGAAATTGAAATTTGGTGTGTTGATCAAGATTGCATAAAACAATAAATTTAATAGGTTAGTTGTGAAAGTTAGGTTTGAAAAGGTCATTTTTGAAAGATATTCCTGCAAGTCAAAATAATTGGGGTTACTTTACTTTCGAGATGGCACTATACAACTTTTGTTTTTGAAGATTATTATTTTCAATCAATTTGAAAAAACAATGTTTATACATCATTGTCATTGTATGAATGTATGTAGTAAAGCATATTCTATATTTCAATGTTCAAAGTCTATTTCTAAAATAAAAGTCAAGAAAACATGACACAAAGAATATCAAAATAAAAATTACATCCAGTTGCAATGTTATTAGGACTATAGGGCAAGAAATATCTTATTTTGTCTAAAAAATAACTTTCAAATTTTGTTGAAGGCAAAGCTTCACTATAAGAAACCTGCATTTTTGTTGATAGATTTTCCTAGACATCCACCTGTTTTTATGTTATATTTGACGTTACTCTTAACATGAAAACAGGTAAATATAAAAAAAAATCCATCAATAAAAACGCGGGTTTGTTATAAAGCTTTATGAACCAAAAAAAAAAAATCTGCAAATTCATATTTGAGGATATTTTCAGTCGATATGGAAGTATTGGTAAAACAAGAGACGAGAGTAGACAGTGGGGAATTGGATGCAGCTAAAGCAAGAAAAATTTTCAGCAAATATGGTCTGCAATTAAGACTAATAATGACTTATAATCTTGAGGCCAATGGAAAGATTGAGAGTGGTCACCTTCCTATTATTTACGCATTGATTAAGGTTCATAGAAGAAAGCCTAGCTTTGGTCTAAACTATTTCTATGTTAATAGAACCATTCATAGCATTGTTACAAGTTACATGCCTACACAACTAATGTATAGACAAAAACCAAGAATGCTTAGAGAAGAGTCTATTCCAACGTGGATATTTTTGTCATTAGAAGATGACATTAGTAGAAAAAACTTGTTAGAGCTTCACATTCAACAACTTGAAAGATTATGTGAAGCTCAAGAAATATCATTAGAAAAATTTAAGGTTACAAGACTTGGCAATAAAGAAAATTTTGATAGAACTCACTGGCTGAGAACCAAATAAATTCAAAAAGAAGATTGGATGTTGGTCTTTGATAGCAACTAGGAGCATCAATACTATACAATATGGAAGTTTGAATGACAATGGTTTGGACCTTACTGCCATCGACCAAGCAATAACTGTCTCTTTTCAGTGAATAGTGACACGGATGTCACTACCCACTGATTTTTTTTAAAAAAAATCGGATTTATTTATTTTTTTCAATTAACATACCCCCCCCCCAATGAACTCCAAAAAATTAAAAAATTAAATTAATTAAAAATTATTTCTCAAGTACCCCCCCCCATCCCACCCTTTTGTAATTTTGAACTGGGGTGGGGTTGGCAATCGATATGGGATATATCAATTGTATCCTTGTATCCGTGTCCTCATATAGTATCCATATTTGCATCCGTATGGTAATCATACCCATACAGTATTCATATCTATGTTCATAATTATATCGTATCCATATATTATCCATATTATATATGTATTAGTATTGTATCCCAAGTATTGAGATCAATGGCATTGGAATTTGGAAGGGGGATTGAATTTTTTTTTTTTAAATCAACGATTGAGAATTTTTTAGAGGAAGGGATGGGGGAGGAAATGAGGCGGACCATCATGTTTGCCTCTTTTCAGTGGATAGTGATGAAAGTACACAACAATGTGACAAACTCACTTTGAGAGTTAGATGGTATTCTTTCGAGGATCCCAAGTGAACAAATAAAGACTTTTGAAAAAAAGATGGAAGGTTTCATACTGAAGATCTAGGGGCATTCTATCACCACAAGATAAAGAAGCACTATAAGAACCTCCGCATTTTAGATGATGAGCCCTTATTTTTCTTGACAAATTTAAGTGGACATTCAATGCAACAAATCCATGTTTTAATGTCAACATTGATGTTATATTGGACATTTTTGTTGACAAAAAACATGGGTTTGTTGCATTGGATGTCTACTAAAATCCGTCAAGAAAAATTAGGGCTCATCACCTAAAATGCGGGGTTCTTATAGTGAAGTGAATGAAGATGAAACAAAAAGTGATATTGACAATAAAGAGGAATGAGTGTTGGCACATACCAGAGAATGTGCAAGTTTAGAGGGGGTGAATGTAGCATTGCAAATGTGTACATAACGTAAAAATATATATATTTATATGTTATTTAAATAATTTTTTATTGTAATAATACAAAAAAAGATATATTATATTGATGACATTTCTTGAAGTAACCTCAAAATGACGCCTTATCTCTGGGGTGTACAAGTCAAATATTCAGAAAAGAAAACCACCTAAGAGCCTCATTAGTTTGAAGTGATCTTTCTAAGTTATAGAGTTTCATTATTTTTGAGTTCAATTCTTGTTTTCACTTTCTTGAATTTTAGTATGTTGAATTAAGGGCGTTTTATAGAATTTTAAGATACAAAGTTACAATTAGAGTCTGAGTTTAAATTTTCTTTGTCACAACTACGAATCAACCTCTTCAACTGTTGAATCTCGCATCGCCATATGAATGTCTACAAGAAAAAGTTAGACCTTCTCAACTGCCAAAACAACCTTATGTGAAGCAACAATGGTACATGAGCCTTCAACATGATGCTTAAACCTTGGTGATCTTGTTATAGGTTGAATGTGCCAAACCCAAGAGTTGAGCGATGATGTTTAAAGGGGGTTTTGAGGGTCTCATGATGATCAATATTATTATATGGTTATGCCTATCAAAAGAAATAATGGCCTTCAACGTTGATTAGAAGAGCCGGTCAATCTTTTCATTAAACTAAACCCATAAATTGTGCAAAATATATTGCAACTATTATTAAACACATCCTCAAGTTCTTGCAAATGGACTAGCAGTCCTCTTGAAACTTCTTTATTATCCCTGTGAGATTCTAGTTCCTTTATTTTTATATTTTGAAATATTTTCAATTTTTATTTTATATATACAAAGTTAAAAGAGAAAAATATGAAGACAATTTACCTTCTAGTTGAATACTGAGATTATCTAGCTTCAAGATAAAAAGTTAATTGTAGGGACAAAAATGGTAGTAATGGTTGTTAAGCTCATTATATGGTCAAGGTATGAACTGAAGTAACCTACTCTAGATAACATTGGGGTATACTCAAGGGTGTATGATAAAAGGAGAGGTATTTTCTTCTCTTTTTATTTTTTATTTTTTTATTGCCATATATTTGTTCTTAATTGCAAGCGAGGAAATAAGAGTTTAGCTATAAATTTTTGAAAAGATGTTCCTCTTTGTATTATGTTTTTGAATGTGTAAAATTCATACTTTTGGAGTTATAATGCAAATGTTATATTCAAAAAAGTGAAGGATTAGCTGCCATTGAATTCAAAGACAAAAACTTTGTGGACTTATAGATACTTCATTGAATGTAATTTGGTTTTGAGATTTAATGAGAGTTTGCATTATATTTTTAGTTTTTAAAAAAGTTTTAGAAACCTTAGTTTAGAGCTTTGAAACATCTTTTATACTGTTTGGAATGTGTATGTGTTGCATTGTCATTCATTTTTAGAGCACATACTTTAGAGAGCTATACATTGCATCATAAGAATTATAAAGCTAAATTTTAGAGAAGTTATCAAAGATGAAATCGACTTCCAAAAAAGCTATGCATATTTCATACAATTTGGAGCTTAATTTTATGCAATGTTATGAAGTGAGGAAGTGATGGTTGTTATTGTATTGTTGAAAGAAGACTTTGTTTGTCTATAAAACACAAACTATAAGGCATGTGTCTAAGATTTTGAGGGTTTGTGTTACATTTTATTAGCTTTCCTAAAAGTTGTGACACATTTAATAAAAAAACTTATGTATAGTTGTGGTATTCATTTGAATGTTGAGTATAATTCTAAAGTTGTATATGGTTTTTCAAGGTTGTATTTAGATACATATGGCTTTGTGTATGGTTATACCATATATATGTGTGTGTGTGTGTGTGTGTGTGTGAATATATAAATACCTTATAGATTTGAAATATTATCCTTTTATTTATATTTTATACAAAGACATATATGTAAAGCAGATATATTATATATAATAAATACAACATTTTGCATTTGAATTTATGATTTATTTGTTTAAAAAACATTGAAGATTATAGCAAATAGAGTTCTTATAAGTATCAAATTGAAATTAGTTGCAACCAAAAACTACGCATTTTTCAAAGGCAAATCCTCTCAACCCAATAGTGGGTTTTAATTAGTGATCAAAGAACTTATTTTTTCAATGATTTCATTGAAGAACCCACCACAACTTATGACACTAACTCTAGGAAAACCACCCCTATCATCCAAAACAAGTGGTTGGGCAAAAAAGATGAACCAAATCATTGTGAGGATTTTGAGAAGAAACATTTGGGATAACAAAATAGATTGAGACACAAAGCTAAATGCGGCATAATGGGCATACCGGACAAATTTTATCTCCTAAAGTTCCATAACTATGTTCTCACCCAAAACGCTCCAAAACTGCCATTTTTGATACAAGTACCAAATTTTAGAAAAAAAGACTTTTTTTAACACATGTAACCATAGGATCTTGTAGTATGCTGACTTGAAAACACGTGGTAAAAATTTCAGAAATTTCCACCGCATGGATTGCAAGACGTAAGTGTTCAAATTCATTGAAATCATTTTTTGGACCTTGCGAAAAATAGGGCAATTGCACTTTACAAGCTCACTTTTCTATAAAAAAAAATGTCCAAAATGGTGTTACTTTTTTTAATTCATTTTTCTAGATAAGTTGGCTATGTGCTTGAAAATTTTCACATCATTTGGAATTGTACAACATATAGGAAAAAATAATAAGTAGAGAGAAGTAGAGAGAAGTAGAGAGTGATTCAAAATACTAAATTGTTAAGAATTTAATTATGGAATTGAAAAATTCCAATTTCAATGTTTGTAATGTTATAACAAACAATCTACATCCTTTAATATATTTTTTTCTAAAAATATTGAAATCTGAGTTAAATAAAGGACTTCAAAGTTTATTTCAGAATAGAGAATCCATAACTTCTCACAATCTAAAACTCCTCATAACTTTTATTTCATTGATCAAAATGGAATGATTCAAAGCTTACCATGTATATGTAAATCTAGAAAAAACAATTTCAAATTTTTGTTTTTGAAAAAAGCAATTTTTTTTATCTGGCCAAACTACCCATTTACTCATATTTCCAAATGTCATGAAATTTAGTGTACATGAAAGATATTCCTTATCTACACTTTCTATTAAAATTTTGGCCTAGGTTTCATATGTAAATCATCATTCACACTAGCTTGCCCATAATCGCTATATAGCCAAAAAAACGCAGTCTGGTTCTTTAGGGGTTAAAGTCACCACAAAATAAATCCTATTTGCTTTAGCCTATATGAAATAGAAGCCATTTTACCCATTGAGATCAAAATTTCCTCTTTCCATATTGCCAATTGAGGCTTGATTGCCAAGTTCAGATTCAACTTGGAACTCGGTTCTCAAGCTTAATGCCCACCACTTTATGATGGTTCAACGGAAGAGAAAGGTGGCATTTGACAAGTGTCACAAAAACACACCTTGACGCCCAAGACCATGTTTATGTTACAAAATGGCAAGAAAGGGTGATTGCAAAAAAGACTGGTACTAAAACATCATCACAAAGTTTAGACCCTACGATTTGGCAACAATTATCGTGCGGTTATCGTTGTTTCATGGGTTCGTACCATATTCGCACTGACTCAGTGTATTTTTACGCACTAAATCAGTGTGAAAACAATGAATATCAATAGCGTACGGTTTATGTACTTTAACTCTACAATTGTTGTGTCAAAACTGCACATCAATCATATAATTAAAGTACATAAACCGTATACTATTGATATTCATTGTTTTCGCATTGATTCAGTGCATAAAAATACACTGAGTCAGTGCGATTATGGTACGAACCCATGAAACAACGATAACCGTACGATAATTGTTGCCAAATCGTAGGGTCTAAACTTTGTGATGATTGTCACAAAGGTAGTGTTGAAGTTTCCTTTTGCAATAACTTTTGAAGCATGAATTGCATGAACTTGAAATTTTTATTGGAGGTGTCTCACTTGAATTTAATCATATTTCATATTTTTCAGATATTTTTAAAAATAATTTTAACTAATATGTCACGTTTTGAGTTTTAGGGTTTTTTATTATGCACTTAGGAGTCCTTAAATTTAATGATTTGAAGCTGAAATTTCTATGGTTTATTCCTATAGTATGAAGTCATGTTTCTACCAAGTGTCATTAAAAAATAATTTATTTTCTATCGTCCATGCAAAGAGGACTCCCTTGCGCACGCAATTCTGAATTTTGAAGATGGTTTCAAGATCATTTTTTTGGTAAAATCTCTTCAATATCAAGTCTTCCCAAATGGAAAATTTTTAGTTTCTTTAAAAATAAAATTCCTATTTTGTACAAATTAAAATGTCAAACTATGTATTTTCTTCAAAATTTCAACGCACTCTTTTTGTAAATAACTTTTGACCTAGATTTTTTTTAGGTCTGAAATTTAGGTGATATGCTATTTTTAGTGTTATAATAATTATATTTATTTTATTTTAAAAATTTGTATGCAAAAGCTCATATATTGGGAGTACTAGCCAAAATGGAACATAATAGAAGATCATACTTGCAACAACTTGAAACTCAAATTTCCATGAAAATTTGATGCCATTTAATTAGGACCTTATTGGATTATAGAATCCTACCCAAACTACACCAAGTTGTTTAGCTAGGCTAGATGGAACCTTTTCTTCTACACATAAAAACAGTGAGAGGTACAAGGTAAACCATGTATGATTGTACAAGTTTAATAGCGAGCCATTTTTCCTACAAGTTTTGAGATTCTCAGTCCATTGCATTCTCACATATGCCCTACAGATGGCTAACACCTATGAACTGCCACCACATTGGCTCACAATTTCAAATTGGAAAAATTAAGAAAATTTGAATGAAATTGCAAATCAAGAAATATTGTATGAAGAATTAATTCATAATTACAAATTAATGAGTTTTCTGAGAGATATAAAAAGAAATTGGGAGTTTTGAATGAAAAAAGTTTAAGGAAGAATTGGAAATGAAGCAAATCAAGCAAATGGTTAAATGGGGAGAAATTGGAAACATAGTACTACAAGTAGAAAATTGTATTAGAAATAATTTGGAAATAAAAAACGCAAATACAAAATACACAAAACTAATTACGGTATTAGAGTTAGAACAAATATTAGGACACTAGCATAATAGTAGGCACTCTAAAATAGGAAAAAAATAGTAAAGTAATATTATTTATAGCAAATTAGTGCAATTTATAGTAAACTAGTGTAGAGATGAAGTTAGGAACTATTGGAATTTAGTGTGGAAAATTAGGTTTTGGTATTCTCTCTTTCATTTGTGTTTTGGGTATTTTCATGATGTTTTGTGAATATTTTGTGATTTTTGGACTTTTTGGCATGAAATTTATGAAAAAAATTTAGAACAGGTTTAGAAATGAGGAAGGACATGACTTTAAACAATTTGTCAAGTAGCTTCTACCTTATTGTGAGAAGACTGGATTAGAAATGATTGGATTTGAGTTAGGCTAGAGAATAAGGAAAAATATGTAGTAATGGTAGGTGGATTTGGGCTGATTTAGAACATTAGAATTCTAGAGGTTGAGGTTAATTTGATTAAATTTAGTAGTAAAGGTCACAAATCCAAGAAAGAACAATAACCCTAGGCATCCATAGCAGCCAAAAGAATTGCAACATCGATGAAAAACATGGATGATAAGCAAGGGCAACAACCTACAACAACAATCGCTTTGAACATATTGAAAAGCCCATTATGGGAGTACCAAGTGCAGAGTAGAAGACAAAAGTGAGTAATTGAATATTAAGACAAAGACTAAGGTGGTGGCAGAAAAGCGACTAAGTTAGACGAGTGCGACCATGTTGGCATTGGTAATTCTAGCAAGGGCACTAGCAAAGGAATCAAGGGCCTTAGGGAACCACAGCCAAGAGATTGAGACCACATCATCTATGATGAAGAAAAAAGCAATAGCCTCAAGACTCACGATTAGCAAACAAGAAGATGACTTAGAACACAAAAATAGGATCCGGTCAATCCACCAGCACGCGCACCACATCAAGGTCAAAGGCAAACAATCTTGACTCGACCAGCCAAGGAGGTTCAACATGGCCGTGATGGCCAAGGCAGGATGCAGCTTGAAGCCGAGGGCCTTGTTCCTACCTTTGAGTTGGTGCAGGTTTTTTGTTTTTTCTAGTTATATTAATCATTGACTTCTTGAGACCAAATCTAAAAGAAACTTAACCAGGTTGTTGAAAGAAATACTTGTCTCGGATATGTGGTTTTTTGTTTATAACTCTTGCATCATATGTCCATTTTTTATGAAATTTGAAATGAAGGTAGATGTAGTAGTTGTAGACATTTAGTAATTTTTCCATTTTCTTCAAATTATTTTACTATTTCTAAATTGCCTTTGATTGGATAGACACCTTAGCCATTTTGGGAGGTTTAATATTGTTTTCAATACAAAATACAAATTTGAAGGTCAAATTGGGATTTAAACCCTAAACAACCAGTTTGATATTTTTAGCAACATAGTGATTTTGGGCAGGTACCTGTGACTAGGAATTTGCGTATTTTTTGTAGGCTGAAATTTTAATAGAAGGTGGGGACAAGGATATCTTTCATATGCACTAAATTTCATGACAATAGAAAATATGAGTCAAAAGTTATGGCCTAATATGTTATTTGTTTCTCAACTCGAGTAGTTCGAGCAGATTAGAAAAAATCACTTTTTCCATAAACAAAACTTTGAAATTGGTTTTCTAGATTTATATATGCGTAGAAAGCTTTGAATCATTCCATTTTGATCAATGAGTAAAAAGTTATGAGGAGTTTTAGTTTGTGGGCAGTTATGGATTTTGTACTATAAAATAAACTTTGAGGTCGTTTATTTCACTCAATTTTTGATATTTAAAAAAATAAATAAAACCTTAGGATGTAGATTGTTTATAACAACATTACAACCATTGGGATTGACATTTTTCAATTCCATAATTAACTTTTTAACAATTAAGAAGTTTAGAGTCATTCTCTACTTCTTTCTACTTACTATTTTTTTCCTATATGTTGTACAATTCCAAATGATTTGAAATTTTTTAAGCATGTAAGGTACCCCCCCCCCATTCCTGACCACTGACCCATTCCCAACCTATAGGTGCACGTATTTCCGACCACGCTTAGAATGTGGGATTTTTTCATTTTCCAGGTTAGAACTAATAAATATATGACACATGTCCCAAGTTGTGCAAAAAAAAAGTGCGAAATAATGATTAGATAAAAAATTATTGAATGATCGAAATTGGAAGACTCTACACATTGGCCATGGGTCCGGCGCACTTTTTGCCTTCCAAAATTCATAGTAATTTCAATTCAAGCGATAAAATTACCAAATTTTTGCAATACATGTCATTTTTATTGATGTACCTTTGAAAAATATTTGTTTTGCCTTCACTACTCCAGATCATGTCAAAATTCCTTATTTGATCGGTTATGGGGGGGGTTTAACTTAGCCAACTTGTTTAGGAAAAAGAACTTGAAGAAGCACCACCATTTTGGACATTTTTTCATACAAATGTGACCTTGTGAGGTGCAGCTGCCTTGTTTTTTGTAGGGACAAAAAAAAGATTTTTGCCAATTCAAAAGCTAATATCTTCCAATCCGCATGGCAAAAAATTCTGAAATTTTTTCCACATCTTCTAAAACTAGCATACTACAAGATCTTTTGGTTAGATGTGTCCAAAATTGTTTTCTTTTCCTAAAATTTGGTATTTGTACTAGAAATGGCAGTTTTGGAGCGTTTTTGGTGAAAACATAGTCAAGGAACTTTAGGGGTTAAGGACTTCTTTTATGATTGCATAAGTCTTTGAAGATATTTCCTAAGAATAGTAAAGTTTTCACCTTCCACATGAGTTCAAAATGCACTATCTTTGTGCATGTGTAGAGAACACAATTTCTTTTTCTTGAAGATGCAAATGGTTAGGAATAAACTTTATATATATATATATATATATATATATATATATATATATATATATATATATATATATATATATATATATATATATATATCTGTGTGTGTGTGTGTGTATGAATATATAAATACCTTATAGATTTGAAATATTATCCTTTTATATATATTTTATACAAAGACATATATGTAAAGCGGATATATTATATATAATAAATACAACATTTTGCATTTGAATTTATGATTTATTTGTTTAAAAAACATTGAAGATTATAGCAAATAGAGTTCTTATAAGTATCAAATTGAAATTAGTTGCAACCAAAAACTACGCATTTTTCAAAGGCAAATCCTCTCAACCCAATAGTGGGTTTTAATTAGTGATCAAAGAACTTATTTTTTCAATGATTTCATTGAAGAACCCACCACAACTTATGACACTAACTCTAGGAAAACCACCCCTATCATCCAAAACAAGTGGTTGGGCAAAAAAGATGAACCAAATCATTGTGAGGATTTTGAGAAGAAACATTTGGAATAACAAAATAGATTGAGATACAAAGCTAAATGCTTTTGAATTATTAAAATAAAAAAATCAAATTTTAAAGCATCTATTTTCTTACATTTTCCATCATTCCTTTTTTGTGCATAATTTTTAGAGATAAATTTTTGTAGGCATAAATTTCTACAAGCATATTATTTTGGATGCTTCATAAATTAAGTATATTTTATTTCATTTCTTAAAATTTTATTCCAAAATTCACAACACTCACATTATTATGCCGTTTTGAGACAAAAACGGCAACGACGCTAGCGTGTGAGCATGGAGCTGCGAGCTTGTGAGCTGCGAGTGTGAAGCTTGTGAGCTGCGAGCGTGAAGCTTGTGAGCCTAGAGCCTCCAAAAATAAATCTAGAATTTGGCCTCCCCAAAATTTGTTTCCAAATTTTTTCTTCAGAAAAAGGAAAAATTTACTATTTATAGTAAAATTTAGGACCTATGACTGCTATTTCTATGACCATGGATTTTAGTTACAATTTTTTTTTTCTCCAGCAACTATCATTTACTACAATACAAGACCTTCACACTTCTACGCATAGTTTAGGACTTTGCTTTCTCGGTACAATTATTTTCTACACACAATTGAAGATTTTGTGTAGAAGTTTGTTTAATCAATAGAACAAATAGTACTCACAAAAAACATAGGTGGATATTATTTAGGCTCTACTACAGCTGCTCTAGATCAACTTTGAATACTAAGCTCAGTATAGAGAATGCACCCACTGGCATAATTAGGGGCCTCACGCGATTTGAACGTAGGCCATTAGCTTCTAATCTCATCAACTCCTCGCAAATATACTCCAATCTAAAGGAGTGACCACCCCTTGTGAATTTTTTTTTATAAAATGCGGAAGATGTCTTCTAAAAGAATATTAAAAAATGAAATGAGTGAAAAAATTTAAAAAAAATTAAAATTGAAGAAAAAACAAGGGAATGTGTAAAAGGAGAAAGAATGGATGAGAAATAAAAAGGGAAGTCGAAAAAAAGGAAAAATTAAAATAAAAAAGGATTTGAAAAGAATGGAATAGAAAGGAAAAAAAAATCAATTACGTGAATTGATTTCATATTCATACATGCGTTACAAGATTAGGGGTCACCATCGTAGTTGTTGACCATTTATAACTTCTTATTCCAGAACATTTTATGAATGATACATATTCCCATACTTCATGAAAGCATAACATTTTGTATTCCATACATGTAAAATCATTTCAATCGTACCAAATTAAAATTAATTCAATACTAATGAAGTACATAGAAAAATGTGGCCACTTCTACATTAGAACAGTGATGATTCCTGCTCGAAGTAAAAGAAGCTTCAGCTCGTTGAAGCTATAACTAGGTGCATGAATGAATTGGTCATCATGCATGTCCATCTTGCAAAAATATCGGTATAGGTAGTACAAGTGTTTGCAATTCACATACACCTGGCGCCCTTCAATAGCGGAAACAGACATTTGAACAAAGTCCGGGCATGTGCACGACGGGAATATACCCAATGTAATTCGGTACACATTCTTGTTAGGGTCTGTCCCGATCTCCAGTGACACTATTGCACCTAAGTCTGGAAAAGGAAGCAAGGTCACTCCCACAATTTCTCCTTTGACCCCTAAAGGACCGAGGCCTTTTTTCTGCCAAAAAACACTGAAAACTGCCATTTCTATAGCAAAGAGTAAAAAAATTTGAAAAATGTTTTTTTTTCACATCCAACCGTAGGATATTACACCTAACTAGTATAAGAATGTGTGGAATTTTTTTGTAGAATTTTTGACCGCACAGATTGCAAGATATTTGCATTTAAAGTGAAAAAAACAAGTTTTTCAGCACATTGTGGGACTAGATTTTTTGACTTTAAACATTTTTAACTTAAAATTTTTGCACTACAGAGTTTTGAGCTTTTATTTTATATAGTGGAGAATTGAGTTGAGAGTCTAGAAAAAAAATAATATTAAAAAAAAACTTAATTATCATTCTTAAAAAAATTGTTAAGTATATGTAGGTACAAGATAGAAGGAAAATCTAAAACATTCATATATTTTAGATGGAATTAAAATGCACTAATCCCAATGGTGAGATTTTTTTAACAAGTAAATCAGACCATCCCAAAAAAAAAAATTTGAAAAATTTGAAAAATTGCATTCAGAAATGAATCCCAAAGTAATTTTTTTCAAGAAGATGCTTTAACTGCCCGAAAAACAAGAATGTCCATAACTTTCTCATAACATTTCCAAATGAAATGAATCAAAGCTTTCTAGATAGGCAAAAATATAATTTATGAGAAAAAAAATATTAAAAAAAAAATTCAAATTTTTGTCCCTTTTTTTTTTGCTGCCCGAGCTGCCCCCTGTAGCCTGTTTTGAGCTTATATGGTCATAACTTTTTTTTCCGGGCACCGATTGTGAAAAAAATTATATTCCCTTGAAGCTAATCATTTTTTCTACCTCCAAAAAAAGTTTCAAAAAATCAGGAGAAAATTTCAGCCCGTAGGTACCTGCCCGAAAACGCATTTGTTCCCCGTAGAGACAATGGTCCTTTAGGGGTTAATGTTTCCAGCACTCTCCGACTTGTTTTGCTGCTCTGTAGTTGGTACATTTGCATTCCTCCGTATGGTTTGGTTGTTCCTAACCGTCGGATACACACCTGCATCTTGTGGCAGCGGTTGATCATATTAGACACTCTTGAATATGTTAGACATGTTGAAGAGTCGTCGTGGCGACAATTTAGGGCGCTCTTGGAGATGGAAGCCAACATGTTATAGATATAGTGTCTCCTCTTGATTGAGGTTGGTCTCGGTCAAAACAGGCCAAATCTAGGGCACCTCGGGCCTATCAATCACGTACTTGTGCTTTGTACCCTTTACACACTCTTCAATATCATCCCAACAAAACCAGAAGTCTGCCACTACTTCTCGCTTAGTCCCGTAATCTTCCTTTCTTCTACGATATGTGGGAGCAAGGGTGCCCTTCCGTCCTCTTGCAATTTTGGCAGTGCACTTGATGTTGGACGTCCGTTGCTGAGCTTGACATTTGGCGTTTAATTTGTAGCTAATCCTTGCAATGTGCCACTTTGACGTGTCGCAATCGCTTTCAAATGCAATAGAAACATGTAGGGATGGTTGTATCTCAGTCTACTTTTCTCTGTCCTCGGCAATGTCCAATACATCTGTAGTTGACCTTGTTAGTACACGAGGTTGAGAAAAATTGACTTTGTCAGGTCGATGTGAATCTCCTGCATCGCCAATCGGAACGTCCAACTTCCTCTTTGTACTTCCAAAGATCTCTTCACCTTTCAAATGTGGTATGCAAGTTCCCACACCCTCGGCTCCAAGTAATGTGTTCATCGCCTCAGCCATTTTCTTTGGGTCTCCGCTTCGTCGTGCTGCTCTCAATTTCAATTCCCCCTTGGATGGACCAGATCCACATGTATGTCCTCTTAAGTAAGCACGATAGTTTGTCATTTGTGTCCATGCTCGGATACTGTCATCACAAGTGGCGTCAAACAAATTGTTGCCTTTGTTGCCGGACAGTTGAAGCCACTTGTTATGAATTGTTTCCGACAAGTTGCACGAAGGCATGTCCGCCAGCTCCTCCAAACTCAAATCCTACAAAGCCATTCCAGAAAAACATGATTTCACTAGTTACATTTCATACATCAAAGCTTCCAACCACTATGAAATAAAACAACTTAGTTCACATCTAGTTCAAATGAAATTGTAAACATTCCAATGCTCAAAACAAAATATATACATATATATTCTTCCTCTACAAAGTAACATTGCAACTACTATCTTATTTCATTTATAAAATAGAAAACAACAAATTTTTCTTATCGCTCTTTGGATTTTTTAAAATTTTTTTTGGTGCAATTGACCAGAAATGAGGGTACCACGAGGGAGTTCAAATACCTCTTTTAGATCCGACAGGGGCTATTTGGACTCCCTTGCGATACCCTTGTTTCTGATCAATCCTAGGAAAAAAAACACAATTGGTATGAAGAATCATTAAATTTTACTCATAACTCACATATGCCTACTTCAAACCAAAAATGAACAAAAAAAATTTAAACAAACAAAATTCAAAAAATTCAAATGAACCTTGAGAATCCAAATGTACTGTACACTTACCATTTGCATAAAGCTTCCCCATTGCTGATATCTGAAATGCCAAAATGCAAGCCAATGGTCTAAGTGATGAAGCGCATCTTCAGTGGCAGCTCTAGACGACAACCACCAAGATCGAATTGCAAGGTATTGTGTCTCTGCTTCCTCCATAGTCTTTGCATCTTTGTATTGTTTGCATAGTGTGTTGTGTTGTTGTTGGAATGATTCTTTGATGTGCTTCTGAGTGTTTTTTTGAAGAGAAGTACTCCAATGCAACAAGCACGTTCTTTCACGATTCTCCATTTTGTCATTGGCAAAACCTAATCCATAGACAATACGGACCGCATTCCAATTGGCCATAGCGCTATCTGCCATGAATCCCTTGAAATTTGGATGATCTACTCCGTGTCGTGACATGACATTGTTCAAGCACTTCCAGAATTGCACCTGGATCTTCGTATCTTCAGATTGCATGTCGCATGTTGAAATGGTCATCACCTTTTTGTATTCCGGATCATACACGTGGCAAGCCATTGTGGTCCAATCTTTCACCCGTTTCACGTAGTCAAACATCATCCATGCATTCTGCAAATTCCCTCTGGGTTGCATGCGCCTCACAAGGTCCACTCCACTTCCATGTCCATCGGTGAGCATCTTGAAAACGTACACCTTTTCTTTCCCTTGGCTAGAGAAGACACTATCATGAATATATTCGAACCTTGATTCTTAATTTCTTCATGGTCATGATGTTGTCGATAACACCTCCCCAATTGTTTGAGCAAAATGAAGATATTACGTTCCGTATATTTGGATTGTACAAATACTAGTATCGATCCATGACCTCTTCCAGTTCCTTCCCCTTCAACATCTCTTTTTCTCCCTCTCCGCTGTGAAATAGATAGTTTGTGAGGAAGTCCTTGCTAGCAGAGAGAGCAATTGCGGAGTTGGTGGCCGTCGGTGTCTTGGCCACTTGCTCCGCAATGAGTCCACAAATTTTCTCTGTTGAATCTCTATACATGCCTTTTGCCATCGGGTGAGCATGTTCTCCGAAGTGAACTGCGGCCCTACTCATTTTCAGATTCTCGTTGTAGCAGTAGTACATCCTAGCATCGCATGTAATTAAAGACGTAGGTGGTTTTTTACATAACTTACAAGCTAGAGTACACGCTTTGGGAGGATTGTCCCCTACTGTAAGAAGAAACAACGTATAACTGGTCCACTCTATTTCATTGCGTTTTGGAACCCGCTTCACATAATCACAGTCTGGATTCTCACAAGCAAGATGACCGGCACAGTATGACTTACGAAACTTCAGGTTGTTAGAGTTGTGAATGTTTGTTGTCACCAACTTGCACCATGGATGTCCGTCATAACGCCGGTCCATTCCCTCCAAGTTCCGGGCCGCAGAAGAAGACGAAGATGACCGACATGGAGGTATTTCAAAGATGACATTCCCGTTGAATACTGCTGGAAGATATTGGACACGGTGATGCTTCATGGCGTTCAAATCCATTGTGGACAGTTCGTTTCTAGAACGATGCATATTAGACAATTTCCTCAAACACTCCATTATGCTAACTCTATCGATTGGACTTGGATGCAATGGTGGACGTGACAATAGAGAGTGCGAAGGACTATTGGATGGGGTACTAGATACCAAGTTCACCACAGTCTTTTCTTGCGATTTAGCTTGCACACAGGTCGATTGCTTAATAAGTGTCAAATTCGGAGACTCTCCTTCCGATTCGGTTGACAACTCTATGATAGTGTCTAACCTCTCGACCTTTACTGCTTGGAGAATTGTAGGCTCCCAAAGGACTGGAAATACCTCTCGAGGTGGACTAGGAGAAACAGTGTGTGTGACGTAGGGCATATCAACTGTCGATGCATAAGATTGGCGACTCAAAATCTCAGTTGACGCAGCTAGCATGGACAGAGGAAGCCCATAAGCTCTGTAATTTCCTACTGCAAGATACCAACAGTGTCCATCTTCTTCCAAGGACTTCACTACGGGAACTGGCTGCTGCACTTCATCTGATACCAACTTCCGCTCTTCTTCAACATAGATAGAGGATTCTACAAATCTGAAGCGGACGTGAAGAAGATGGCTGAGCACTCTTGCATGTCTTCCCTCATCTACCGGAAATACGAGGGGAACCTGATGACCATCTAAGCGAATTGAAGCCATGATACAAACTATGTTGTTACAGAATAGTGCAAATAGAATACATCAATTGATGTGATGTGGTGACGGACTATAAATCATTGTAAAATCTTTCGGACTACGTAGTACCTATACCGTCAAATTTGGGTGAAGATAGCACGATGTAAGCAAGTGGATTAATATTTAGTGTCAGTTAAGAGCACAGTTGTCATTCCACCGTCCAAGCATACTATTAGTAATTCCATTTATGGAAACGTAAAGTGTGTAAGGCGGCTGCGTCAGGCACATTGAAGAGGTTTGCATTTGAAATACTGGCGCACCTATATTAATAACTATACATTTCTAAATTTCAGTGAGGCAAAAAGGAAAATAGCAGTGTCAGAGTGCTATTCAAAATTGGCGTCGCATTAACATTTTTATTGACGGCACACCAAACAAGCTGTCAGCTGTCATGATTGTCAATTTTTAATGGCGCCGTCTCTAGCCACTCTACTCTAGAATGTTGCATTGTAGGCTTAGTGTTCAGGCACTTCTTTTGTATAAGTACTCTCCACTTCTTCAGAGCTAAGTCTTTCTTCATGCCACTTCTTCAAAGCTAAATGGAATACCTTTTGTTTCTTACAGGTGTAGTTTGAATGTATAAGCTCTCACCTCATGCTCATAGAGGACTGTAGCTCTTCCTCTCTTGTTCCAAAGCAGTCCATTCAGCGTAGGAAGCGTATCTCTCTTTACTTCTCCTCTAGGAAGGCACTAAGGAGATCTAGAATGACACAACATAGAAAGAAAGTTGTATCAAAGACAAGTCAGTCGACCCCCAGGAACTTGAAGAAAGCTCTTTGCTTCCAAGGAGAAGGTAGTGGCACACCGGCAGATGCTACTGTGCAGAACTTGGAGTCCATCCAAGAAATGTCTGAGGATACCACAATCGTACAAGATGTAGATGTAAGCATTATTTTGTTCCATTTCTTTACTTCAAACCTCTTTTCATTCATTGTTATTTGTTTGGCAAAGCATCTATCGATGTGGAAATTAGTTTCCTTTGATGTAGTATTAGGCGTTTATACCTTTTGTAGTTTCTGAGGTGGATATGAACAATAAAATGCTATGAACTGAATACAAACAAATCGGTATAGGATGAGGAAGACAGGACACATTACAATGAAGGACATTTTAGAAGAGCATGTGCAGAGTTTGTGAGAAGGTTAGGTTGTACCACGCTAATAAATTTTGAGCTATTTGTGGAGAATGCATCCTTTTGAATTAGATGTAACTGCTGAACATGTGTGTGTAAATGCTATACATGGAGTACATGTGTTAATAAAATATACAAATATGCTTCAAGTGACTATAGAAGGCTATATATATGCAGGCGGAAGAACATTTACTTTGCCTTTACTGCCATTTAAGATTTTCATGGCAATTATAAATGAAAATTTTGGTAATCAAAACTGTCCTCAAGTGATATCAAAGTTCTTGATAGGTATCAATTCATTAGGTTCTAATAGGTTCTATCAAAGTTTCAATTGATTATTTATCGATTTATTCCAAAAGGATCAACATCCATTTTTAGGCATCAATAATATTTTGGGCAGGTACTTGTCACTACAGATTTCTATATTTCAAGTAGAAATTTTAATGAAAGGAGGGATGACAAAAATATTTCATTTGCACAATTTCCTTGACATTCTAAGATAATAGTCAAATTTATATTGCATTGTATGTACTTCGTTTCTGAACTCACGTAGTCCTTGCAGAATAGAAAAATACATTTCATTTAAAAATATTTATATAAATTTAGTTATTTACAAAAAAAACTTATTATTTTTTCCATATAAGATGTACAATTATAAATGACTTGAAAATATTCAAGCATATAGTCAACTTCTCTAGGAAGAAGAATCTAGAGAAGCACCACCATTTCGGACAATTTTTCATAAGAAGTTGAGCTTGTGAAATGGAATTTTATCATTTCTTACAGGGCCCAATAAAATGATTTCAAATTATTTGAATGCTGATATCTGGCAATCCGTGCTATTGTAATTTATAAAATATTTATCACAAGTTGTAAAGTCAACATACTACGAGATCCTTTGATTATATAGGTCGAATAAGTTTTTTTTCCAAAATCTCGGACTAGTACTAAAAGTGGTATTCCTGGACCGTTTTCTGTGATCACATAGAACTTTAGGATTTAAGGGTATCTGACCTTTTATAAATACAAATATAAATATGGATATAAATTATTTATATCTTGTAGACATCAATTAATTCCCACAAAATTCAAAGCTATCAACTTCTGCTGTAAGTAATTTTGAGGGTCAATGTTATTTTATCCATTTATTATCAACGTATTTGGTAGTATATGAGTACCTCCTACACTGGAGGGCATCAATATATATCATACTACAGGATATCAATAGCTGCCATACACGACGTCAATCGGAACATTAGCTGCCATACAGGGCATCAATTGGAACATTTCAGGGTGTCAATTCAGTTACACTTGCGAAGAACTTGGGATTATAAGATGCATTGAAGAAGACGATTTGAAGTTCCAGTTCAAGCCTTCAAGGTCTGCTATAGCTACAGGTGTCTGTTGCAAAGTCACATTCCGACTGACTTCCGGAACACTGCTCCCAAGAACATAAAAATGGACATTTCTAATTTGAAATTACAAACGCAATAGGTCCATGCAAATTCTACTCTCTTATCGGATAGTTCCTTTTCCCGAGATTTTCTGATCCTATCAAACTTTTAGTATGTACAAGTCATGAAAATCTCGGATTTGACGAAGTGATCACAGATTGACCACGGAAGATCTTCAACATATTGTCTTGTAGCCGGAATTGCATGTAAGTCATTGTAAATTTAGCAAGCCAACATGGGCGATTCGGAATACGAAAATTCTCCCAAGCCCCCGCTCTTCGGAATTTGAGCAAGCATCGCCGAGCTAGTTCAGCAAACACCGCAGAGAGTAGAGGACCACTCAGTGTTGACAACCCTCACCAACTTTACAAATTCTAGTTCTCGTGACTTGCTGTTCATTCAACCTACTGTGTGAGTTATCAGTGAAGCTATCTTTGATGAGGAATTTGAATGTGCATAGAGCGAAAGCCATGAAGAGGATCACGAGGAGCACGGCCAAGGAGAATGAAGAATCAATGTCGCTGGCAAAGCAACCACCACCATCGAACGTCAATGAGATTAGTTTCAAAATTCTAGTTCTTCTTGGCATTCACTATTCTCAAAAAAGGTTCCGAACTAGCACGGTTCTTCAGACTGTACAAGCCGACATACAAGAAAAGCTGTCTAAGATTGCATTTGTAAGTGGTGCATTTAGTTGTCCCGGTCAAGTAATGACCAAAATACAGGATAGCGCGAGCTACCCCCAGGACCCTTGTCGAGTCCGACAAATGTCCTAGGGGTAGCTCGTACTACCCCATATTTTGGTCAAAAGATGAAACTCATGCAAAAAAAAATCTTATCTAGCTCGTGATGTTAGTACAAAATCCTTATGAACTTTCTAACTTGTTCCTTTCAAAATTCTCTGAATTGGCAGCGTGTTGCTCGAGCTTCGGATCCAGACTAGTCTCAGTGCAATCAACAGGTGTTAATGAGATCGACCGGTGTTCATGATCTAGACCAGTCTCAGTGCGAGATTAAAGTCTACAGTAGCCAGATATCTAAAAGAGCGTCATAAGATTTGAACATTCTTACTAACTGTAGCATATGTATCTGCAAACGGCTACCAAATTCTTGACATGCCAATAAGAGGACGTGACGCTAGATTCAAACCCGACATTCACTTCATTAGGTAGATTTCGTTCCAAAATTATGAATTTTCTACTAACTGTAGTATCTGTATCTGAAATTGAAGTCTTAAACCTGATTTCATAAGTTCCAGATACGGATACAACTTTCCAGTAAAAGAGATTGTTTTACAGTTCTGATATTTTGGAGAGGAGTACCGATAAATTTACAATGACGCATCGCCTACTATTACAGTGGCTTTGGCGTTTCTTTAAGTTCGATGTGCACAATTCTAGGTTTCTAAGGCGTTTCATTATGTTTGGAGTGCATACTTTGAGGTTTCTAGAAGGCGAATATCTAGAACTAATGCTCGTCAGTCTGAAATTGAACGATTCGTAACAATTTTGTTGGTATGTAAAATCCGTTTCATTTGCAATATCTGGTACACCCTCATCGTCTAGGCACCAGACGAGATTCTATTTACTTCCATGATTCCTACTCTGTCGACGTTACACAAGTAGTCCCTGCAAGAATCACGTCTGATTCCTGCCTTGCCGACGTGATGCTTCCGAGAGTTCTGTCAACGTAGTAATCCTGTAATATTAACCAGGTTCAGGTTTCCAATCTCGATACAATCGTAAAGGTAGCAGCCAGTCGGATCAGATCCTCTCGACTTAGTTCAGGTATATCAATCGATTCAGATCCTGTGGACTTAGTTCTTGTTTCGATCTTGTAGTAGTAGGCAAAATCGTTTGGATATAGGGTTAGCATCTTATCAGTTGTTTACATTAATGTAATTTGATTTTAGAGAGTAATTTGTCTCTGTTGCTTTATATATTTGAATGACGAGGTATAGCTACAATTGAATTTGCAAATTGCTCCGATTTTGACAATTATCAATTAGTATCTAGCTTGATGAAGGAACTCTGACAGTATGATGCTTGCCATTTTTTTGTTTAATTTGAAGCACCACTAACAAATCTTGGTCAAAAAAATACAAAAGGAAGTGAACACATACGTTCGCAGAGGTTGAAATGAACCTAGAGGTGTTCATTTTCTGGCAAGTGACCAAAAATGGGGGTAATGCGAGCTACCCCCGAGACCCCTGTCTGGTCCAACAGTGGTCCTGGGGGTAGCTCGCGCTACTCTCGTTTTCGGTCACTTGCCAAAAAATGTCAAAGATATGAAGCTTCATACAGATTGAAGTGAGACTCTCTAACTGAAAGTCTAGTATTAGCTCACATGATCTAAGTGGACGCAGGGAGTACTAATTAGAGCCTTCGAGGGACTCGTCAATGTATCTGAGAACTAAGCGCAGACAAGATCTGACTAGCATACACCTCCCACTACAAGAGAAAGGGGTGTTTTAAGTAGTGTCCTAGACATCACGTCTTTTAAGTAACGTCTTTTAAGTAAGCTTTTAAGTCAAATTTTACTTAAAAACTTACTTAAAAGACATTACTTAAAAGACGTGATGTCTAGGACACTACTTAAAACACCCCTTTCTCTTGTAGTGGCCACAATGTTGAAATAACTGAATTGATCTAATTTTAAAGAAGCAGCAACTTCAAACATTATAACTTGACAAGAAATCCTTTGGTACTATCACCTCAAGTCCTCAATAGATAATTTTTTTGTAGAAAATGAGCTTTTTTGAAAATTCTTTCTTGTTATACAAAGCAATTCATAGAAAGAGTGAGTGCTTATGCTTACATTTGCAATCTAGAAATTTGAACAATTTTATTGAAGCTTGTTCTGTATACTAGCAGGGATAATACCATTATGAGTCATAGACGTCGAGAACAATCAAATGTTATTTGAAATGGACTCTTGTGTAGTATTTTCTTTGTAAATGGGAGACCTTGGACACTTTTCAAGCACATTGAGGAAATCATGATCAAAAAATGAAGACAATCCTAAAATTTTACTATGTGTCACTCTCCTTTGACCGGAAACAGAGGTAGCTAGCACTACCCTTGTTTCTGGTCAATGAAATGGAATTTCATAAATAAGATTTAGAGTCACTTGATTAATTAGACTTTCATTATTGTGTTTGACTCGGATAGTGGTAGAATGCAATAGTCATTTATAGATTTGACATTTTAAGTTGGTTTCCTAAATTGTATATTGAGTGATAATTTTATATACAATTTGTCCTTACTAATAAATGCATCTGATTGGTTTTCAAATCTTTTGAATTGTTGGTATTCCACAATGACTAGTTTAATTCTTCTTTACTTATTAATACATTCACAATTGATGCATATATTTATTTGAGGTTATAGTTGATAGTCATTTGCTTCTTCAATTTACAATCATGAATTGTAAATAAGTGAATTATTTCAAAGGCAATTGTCAATGAAAAAAGTCTTCTGTTAAATGTTTATGATGTAATCTGTCTACTACAAATTCAAGATGTTTAGTTCTAATTATGGTTCCTTTCTAAGATATTTATTTAATGTTTTAATTCATGTTATTGTTGAAGGATAATTTGTTGAACTGAAATAGTAAATTTGTGACGCTAGACCTACCAATACCTCGTGATATATATAATTTCTTTAGTATATACCATTTGATTGTTTAAGAACTAACTATACACGAAAACTTTTACAATTGATGGATAAAAATTTGCACTTGTGGTCTCTATGGGATTTATTTTGTCATTAATTTTTCCATTGAGCTTCACAGAATTCCATTTTGGACCATATGTCAACAATTATAGATCTTCTTTATATGTAATTGTACTTAAATACTTGAAGTTTGGTGGAGTCTCTCGCTCTATACATTCTTGTCTTCAAATATTTGTTGGCAGTCTTTTGAAGTGCAATAATTTCACTTTAAAACTTGAACGGTAATGTTGATAAAAACTTTGTTCATTGTGCAGGTGGAAACACGTGAAGCTCCTACAGGGCAAGTATTCTCTTCCACAGTGGGAGCTATCACAGTCCCGACTACGGATGTGGCAGGGCCTTCGGAGCTAGTGACACCAAAAGTCACCAACATGGACCTTTCGAGTGATTATGTACCACGTGATGTGCCAGACGTGGTAAATCTTGGCACGAGATTAACCATCATTGATAGATTCTATGATTACGTGGAAGAGCCACACTTGAGTCGGTTTAGTGCCCCTAAAATTCGAAAACAAAAACAGCCAGTGTGGCCACCAAAGAGTTCTAGTACGGAGTTCAGAGTATCATTCTGATGTTTCCGTTTACAGCCTTCAAGTGGAGGAGTTTTGCACTTGTGCCTGCAGTGGTGAAGTGGGAAGGCATGAGATTGTATTGATTCACCTGAGTTCTGACTCAGATTATACCATTGATTCTATTTGAATGAAAATGATAATATTTATGAGTTATTGAGTTTGTAAAAGTCTTTCACAACCATATATTGCAGTAATTAGATTGTCTTACTTTTCCAGCTTATAGTAAGTCAACAATATTATCACGTGAATGACAACTATGTTTCTTTCTATAGAACTCTTTTTTTCTATTGAATTGAGTTAGACTTCATTCAATTCAAAAATTTAATTTTAAAACTTTGATTGTTATTGCAGATGGATGAGTCTCCCTTGGCGTTGATCCAAATAGATCAACCAATTGTGACGCCAGGGACGAATGAGACTACCCAGCCCAAGATCATTGGCCAAGAGGAAGGAGATTTTTCTGTAGAAGGTATTTCTGATGAGGAAAGGGTAAATGATTTGCTGGAGACGATCTTCGAAGACTGCAGAAGATAGATTTAGTGACAACCATTGCTAGCTTGAGAATGCGGCCTCAAAAATTCTCACGACTACACATTCCATTGATCTCATTAGTGGCAATGCCCATGGTGAGGCCAACTCTTTCTTCAGACTTTGTGAAGTTGGAAAACGAATTTGCTCACGGATATCGCGAAGGAGCGGCCGTCTTTTATGTTTCTGTGACAGACAAAGCCGGGGAGAGCTCCGAATTTACTTTGGATGAAATGAACGGTTGGAGCCCCTTGTGGAAGAAACTCAACGATGAATTTGTGGAGTATGTTGAGTCAATCCCTAAGCTCAAGTTCATGACGAACTTGAAGTACTTTGTATGCGACGGGAACCATGGCCGCAGTACGTGGATGAATGTAATTGATTGCATGTACTCTGAGGATCCAAGATTTCACAATGCCGTTGATAGCATTGTGTTGGGAACAAAGGGAAGAATTGAACTGGTCATGCAAATGATGCATGATATAAACAAGTGAGTGAATTTGATTCATATGACTTTTTTCTATATCTTCTGTATTGTTTGTGACTTCAAAGTCAATTAGCTTTAATCATTTCAGATGTTAAAATATCCTTAATCGTTTTATGTGAATTGCAGATCAACAGAGGACTCCCATGTGAAGACAAACTTGGTACATATTCTGTATCGAGTCCAAAATTACGGAGTGACTCCGTATGAACGGTTTGACAAAATGCTGAGACCTTTGGAGAAGATACGTTGCAGTGTCCAGGGTGGGAAGAAACAGTGGTCTTCTATGCTTTAGGAGGTGTTCACAACATTTCTTTTTCGGGTAAGAATCTTATTTTTTGAATGATCATGAATACATGTCACTTCAATTGATCATATTGCATTGTTGTATGTTTTTTTGGTAAATGATTAGTAATGTTAATGCTCTTGGATTTTTGCAGCAAGAGATTTCACAAGCGGCGGATGCTGCAGTGCGTAAGTACAATGAGACAAAAGTTGTGGAAGAAAGAACTCCAAAGGGGGTTGCAGAAGCCATGAGAGTTAGTGCTAAAGTGATGGCGAGCAAGATGTACGCCAAGACGGGGAAGTTATTGACTATGGCAAGCCCGATAAACAGTCCCGAATTTCTTCCAGAGGTGCTTTTCTTTTCAAATCCATTTTGGTATTTGTATTTTTATTTTCTTTACATTTTGTTTGAAAGTAACCATGAATTATTCAATTGTACTAGTTGAAAGGCACTGGACGTCAAACGAAGTCCCCGAGATAACTCTGGAAAAATGGCAGATGGTTGCCACATGCAACACATCTGCATTCTAGAAAACCAAGTTTCTGAAGTGGTGGAACTGTTCGATGCCTTCCCGAGAGGCTAGGCGGTTTCCACCAAGGCCGGTTTCTGAAGATAAGCTCGGGTCCTTTGTCAACAAGTGCATTTGGTGGGCAGGGGTAAATTATTGACTATATCTTTCATTAATTATGATGCATGCAAATGTTTACTTAAGGAATGTATGAAATTTGAAATTCTTCATTTTCATTTGCTTCTAATCCAGTCAAAAATTTATGATTGCGGCTTATTTTTCAGATTCAGAATGCTGCGGTTGGCTACTTTGCAAAGGTGGAGAAGGACGACAACTTAAACATCAACATGGCATCCCCACTTGAACCGGAGCTTCTTACAGAGTATATTGAGGAATGGAGGAGGAAGTTATGAAATCACGTGTTTAACTCAACTCTGAAGGGTCAACATTCACTCAAGAAGTTTGATGCATTTTTTAATTATGATGGAGCAGATCATGCCGTTCGAAGAGCTATTTTGTGGTACTTGTTTCAACTTATTCAATCATAATTTCATTCATTCATTGTAATTTATAGTTTACGCGATTGAGAGTTAATCGTGTCAGAAAGTTTAACAATTTGAAGACAGAACCAAAAGTGGGGGTACTGGTAGGTAACTCTAATATCCTTGTCGGGTGCGACAAGGGTATTAGAGGTATCTACCAGTACCCCCCACTTTTGGTTCTGTCTTCAAACTTTTCAATTTTTTTTATATGATTGTATTTATTTTTTGTTAATTTTGATCCATTCATTAAAGTTACATTCAATATTTTTTTGGTAATTATAAAAGTGTATTCATCAATCAGTGGAATGCTGAATTATTTGTGATTTTTTTTTAATTTGCAATGTACTCTCTAGATTTTGATGGATCATTGTAGGCCACTCAACCAAAAGTGGAGGTACTGTGAGGTTCTCAAAATACTCCTTTCAGGTTCAAAAGGGGTATTTGGAGTAACTCACGGTACTCCCACTTTTGGTTTATGCTAATAATTTTAAAGAAATATCACTATTTTTTTTTACAAATATTTATGTAGTGTGAAAATTTAGTTTGATTTTGTAGAAATGCATGCAAATATTGTTTAGCAATAGAACATCATGGAAAACAATGCTGAGTGATATATGCTTTCTATTTGTACTTGCAATGTAGTCACTAATATATTTTTCTATGTTCTGTTGCAGTTACTTCAAGCTTGAGCTTCTGCCAAAGAACACCATTGCTAAAGAGGATCTCCCTCCGTTTTTTATCCACATGGCTAGATCAGAGTGTTGAGGAGTGCATGTACAGCGGACTCCAACTTCGGACGTTCATAACAGCACATCTTTTTGGTGGAGGGTGGTACCTTGAATGTCTAGTGACATTCACCCATCCGTCTGAGACAGCTTTTCGGCAGACATTTGAGGGACTTGGGGTCATTGATTTGAATGTTCCCGAGTTTGCTGATCTCATTGATGTGCTAAAAAAGAAGGCCATTGCAAAGAAGACGGTGGCTGACAAGAAGAAAGAAGACAAAGTATAAGAGGCTCAAGAAAACAAAGAAAAGAGAGAATCAAAGCGGTTGGTGAAGGTGGCCGAGAAAGCGAAAGAGGCGAAGAAGGAGAAGCAGGAAAAGAGCAAAGGTAAGAAGAAGGTCGAAGATGCTAAACAAGTTGTAGCATCTTCCACGGTAGACCAAGGCTCCCAGATGCAAGGCGGGTCTGGAGGTGGAATGAAGAGGAAAGCGGTCCTTCAAGAGCTCACTGAGGATATGGTTACTCAAGGTACTCAAGTAATATGCCTTGGTGATGATGACGACGTCACCTCTGAGGAGTTGATTCTAAACGTGTCCATTATCGAAGTCCAAGACAACGAAAATGAAGACGCGCCAAATTGCTACACCGAGGTGATGGACTTCTTGAGAAAGGTAAACTTTTGTTAATTTCAATTTAGAAATGCATAATATTATGGAATGATGTGTTTATTTTTTTGGCAATGGCTAACTAACTAAAAAATTGTATGGTTATAGATGGCGGTAGGGAAGGTCGCACTTATGATAGTGTAGTGAACAAATGTCCAGGAGTGGACCTCATTCTATTTGACTGCTCAAAGAATTTGTCCATTCCAGAAATATCTTTTCCGATGCACGCAGTGCTCCCGTGGAACTTGGACGTGGAGTGCGTGGCCCTGAATAATGTGTTTTCCTTTGTTGAGAAGCACTTACAGGATCATGGATGTTTGATTGTTTTTCATTCACGTTGTGGCGCTTCAAAGAGCAACATTGTAGGATTCTATGAGGTGTACCCGTCATTGGTGGAGAAGGAAGATTGATTGGGTATGAACCGGATGCACCTAACCTCACCCTTGGACAAGACGGCGACAGTACGAGTTTTGCAAATCTTCAAGACTTGCTTGAAATTTGGAATTTTTTTATATATTATTCTTTCTGATGTATGATTTCTCCATCGCTTGCAGACATTGAAGTTTAAAATCACCGTCTTGGTGAAGGATATTACCATGAAAGGAAAAGCAAGGTTCCAATACAAGCGGTCACAGGCCATGGCAAAGGCAAGAGTGGATCTTCGAAAAGACGACATGTACATGAACTACACCAACAAGGACACTCAATTGATGAATACGGCAACTTTCATGCCATGGCGGGGGGCTCGCGAAAAAGATGCTAGGTTCTTGCAATTCTTTATAGAAGGGAAAACTGAAGAAGGAGACTTGGTTTTGGATTGCACAACATCTATAGGTCAATTTTGAATTCAATGATTGTGCATTCAATTTTGCAATTCATTTTATAAAACACTGAACTAATGAATTGCATATTGTTTATTGCAGGGGCATCCATTACAGCATGTCGCGGCACTGGACGCCACATAGTGGCTTTGAAGGCGGGCAAGGACATTTTTAACGTCGTCCTTCTACCTATGAAGAAGATCATTCCGACTACAGTGGTAACTGAAGTCACACAATTGCCGCCGCCGGTTGAGTCTTCACAAGATCCGGATGCCGTGACCGTGGTGCCTAGGAAGTTTGTTTGGATAGATAGAACTAGTAAGTAAGTTTCAAGATTTTCAATTTGTTTTTGTGCATGCTACTGTTTATATTGTATGAGTCTGACATTGATTTATTTGTATTTTCAGACAAGAGAAGTGATGCATGCACAGACATTGAAGAAGAAACAAAGACTTTTTTTGAATTCTCAGAAGTCTTTTGATCTTCCAGTGTATGCTGAACAGATGGCATCGACATTTGAGGAGTTCGGATGCTCTAAACGAAAATCCCGTAAACCTAAATACGCTCTAAATGTTCTAGAGTTTATAGATAGGTCAGCGTTGGAGGATGGAGAGACTTCTGAGTCGTCTACGACTCAGGATTCCGTGACTAAATCTGTAAGCGCTTATTTACCTACCCTTGGCAAATAAACGAGCACAACCAGGTTCTTAATAATTCAGGTCCGATTCTCTCGATGGGTGTCTAGCGTCAATCCATTGTGCTTTCCAAGCAATGAATCTTTGCTATCTATCCTAAGTTTTTAATATTCTAATGACTTATCACGGTTTAGGACTAAAGTAAGGGGACAATAAGAAGGCTAAAATATGTAGACTTGAGACTCTTTCACCCCAAGGGGGTTCAAAGCTTTGCCGTCCCGACGGGACCAATAAATGCAAGGACTTGAGAGCCTTAGTTCCAACCCAAGGCCTCCCCAAAAAAGATGCAACAAAAAGACTGAGACACGTGGGCTTGAAACTCCTTCACCCCAAGGAGGTTCAAAGCTTCGCCGTCCCAACAGGATCAATAAATGTGAGGATTTGAGAGCCTTGGTTCCAATCCAAGGCCTCTCCAAAAGAATGCCATCAACGACCGGACTTTGAAAGTCTTGGTTCCAACCCAAGACCTCTCCAAAAAGATAGACTATGACTAGACTTTGAGAGCCTTGGTTTCAACCCAAGGTCTCTCCAAAAGACACCAGAAGAAACAAAAATCTGGCCCCAAGGGCCAGAGCTTAAATTAGTGTGGGCGCCACTAGAGCAGGAGGAAGTGTATGTACATGAGAGGAAGGGAGGCCCTTTTATACCCTCTCAAGACCTTGGAGTGCCCTCCAAACACCAACCAAGCGCTAAACTAGTGCCAACCAAGCGTCAAATTAGTGTCAACCAAGCGTCATGCTAGTACCAACCAAGTGTCATAACTTGCAGTTGACTTTGACCATTTCTACACTAAGGGCTGGTCCTAACTCCTAACTCTTGGAGATCAACTCCAAATTGAAAACCGATTGCACCATTGGCTCCAGATTGTCGTGTTTAGTCCAAGATCCCTCTACCCCCCATACCAAGGCCAAAAATCCTTCGTAGGCTAGCTTAGATTAAAACCCAAATCGTGGTAAAATCCTAAATCTTGGGGGTCTCCTATTTTGAGAAAAGTAACTAGCCTAGAGTCTCCGGTAGGTGCAAGAGAGTCGGAAAGGACTCTTGGTTGACTTTGTTTCGCCATCGTATGGTCCCAGAATGCGGGTCAACGTCGCGGGGACCCCGCCACGTGGTTAATTCCTAAGGAATCTCGCTGGTTCAGATACTTGCCGCTATCGGAATGTCGTGAAACTACACGAAGTGCATTATTGATATAAAAAAACTAGTCTAATTTTTAGTGAGATTTTATTGTAACCTAGATAATTTCCACGAAATTCCCGTTGGAGGTTAGAACAGTTGACCATCTGAAAAAGGTTCTTCTGCAAGTCGGAAGATGCCGTGAATTTTTATGGAACTTCTCAGGGGGTCACATGAAAGACGTGTAGGTGCGTTTCCGTACCTGGCACAATTAGTCAGTGGAGATTAAAACTAGCCATCTCCTCGAATTAGCGACGGTGCGAGAATCTTCTACAGGTGGAGGAATCTTGGCGAATCGATTTCGCCGTTGAACTCCTGGAATGGGATTTATCCTAGAACACCATCCTTGGGCTGTAGATTCCTCCACGAGCACTGTCTTACGTTAGAAGCTCCTACATGCTAACAATCGGGATTTTTGGGAATTCGTCGATCCAATGGGGAATTCTAAATCTAATTCTAGGACCCGACCTAGTGGCCTCGCTATGGATCCCTCAAACCGACTTAGCCATGAATTGCCACATTCATGGTGGATTTTAGCCCTTTTGGGGCTATGTGACTCAAATCCTCCAAACCTAGCCATCTCGTTATTTCTACTCTATTATTACACGAGGTTTGGAGGGATTCTAAGTATAAACATAAATCTAGACCAAATACTATAATGGGTATGACACAATCCTATTCTGGTTCTACACTCTTTTTATGGTTTTTTGTATATTTTTATCAACTTTAAATTGCAAATTTCCAAAAAAATAATTCTACGAGTCCCAAGTGACAAATTGGGAGCTCACAGAGTCCACCGCCACTTAGACTCAAGAGATTGACATATCTCTTGAGTTAAACTATTATGTGTTGATTTTCATTATGATTGGATTTGTGTGTTTTATGGCTACATTTTGGATGTCATTTCTTCCTCTATGCAATTTTGGATTTTTTTTCTTTAAAATATCATTTTTTTAAAGTTTTTATAATTTGAATACTATTCATCGTTATAGGTTTTTCATTATGACCCTAAACCCTTAATAGAAACCTTGTTTCTAGAGTTTTTGATTTACACATAATCCTTTCTTTTCAAGAATTTCAAAAGATCTTTATGTATGTGAAAGGTCTTTTTGTTAATTTGTCACATTTTTAGATTTAGAATTTTTTTATACTATTGAGCAAATTAATTTAATGATTTTCAATTATATATTTTATATCCTTCACATTTGTACAAGTAGGCAAGTATGAACCTACTTTTAAAATGTAGAAGTGGTTTTGACTTCATTTTTCTGGTTGAATCTCAATACCATACACTCCTTCCAATTTTCAGCCTTATTTTTGGTTTATTTTAATCTTGTTTTCCTATGTCTAAAAAATCCTAAATGCTCTCAGCCAGTTTTTCTGGAACAAATTCTCGAACATCGAATTCTAGTGATGTCCAATTAGTTGTTGCAATTAAGTTTTTTCAAATCTGGTTGTAAGTGACTAAAATTTTGGGAAAAATGAACTGAAATTTCTGATAAATTAAATTATGTACACCCACGGTCATAGGTCCATCATCCTTTTTTTTCCAAAAAAAAATTCCCGCTCACAGGCTCACATGCTAGCAACCCTAACAAAAACGGCAGGGGGTTTCTTGCAACGACCCAACTTTGCAAGGCCATCAGGTTGGGGCTTGTCATGAGGTTGCATCGGGCTACGAAAAGCAAAGAATGGACACAAAAAGAACCAAAGATATAATAAAAAATTAATTGGAATTGCTCAAAAAGGACTACTCTATAATATACAAATTTCTCTTAGAAGATGAACACACTTGATGACGATTCATTGTATTAATTAGATTTTTTGTGTAGCTAAGGAATCTTGACAAGTGATTTAATTATGACCAGTCTCTAGTGAAAAGATCATTAGGAAGAAAATGAGCCCTCAAAAGAGTTGTGAGGTCCCGGAGAGTAGGGAAAAAAATCAACCAACAAATTACAAGGCCTAATTAGTGCAGGACAATTCAATTCAAGAACTTAAAAAAATTGAAAAAATTGAAAAAAAAATTAATATTAAAATAAATACGGATGACGGAATTATAGGATTTTGAAATCTAATGTGGCATTAATACAACCATGTTATACTATTATTTTTGAATTATTTTTGAATTTCTAAAATAAATAAATAAATCATTATAATTTTTATTTTTAAAATTTTTAAATGAACTTTTTATTATTATTGTGGCCACTGTTCATCATTGAATTGAACAATGGTCACAATTCCTCAAAAGGGCTCTAAATTCTATTGAGGGGAACTCCTCCTAGGAAAACAACTCCCTTTGAAGGCTCATTTTTTTTCTATGCAAGACCCTAGTATTACTTATCAACCAAGAGTGTATAAGTAGGAGCACTAGGATTTAAATTGCACATGAAATGGGAGTAATTTTTGCTATAAGTGCGTGACATGAATTCACAAGTGTAGACCTAATTTATATTGCTCAAAATAATTATTGTAGGTAGATGAATGGCAAATAAAACCGGAAATTTGTGGTGAATTGCAAGTTTGTGGTGTAAATGCATATTTAGATAGTGGTTAGGACATTGTCTAAAAATAATAAATTATGATGCATTCTAGGAAGTTCATTACTCCATTGCTTAGAAGGTCTTGGTAGTCACACTCCCTACTAAACTCTTCTAAGGGGGTGGCCATTTTGGTTAAAAACCCTCAGACTAAATATATCTTTTTTTGTCGGTATCATCAATCATTTCATGATCTCTCCATATGAATTGGACTTGAAAGTTGTACCACATATTTGTTTAGTATTTTAAAACCCCACAAGATGTGTCATATATATGCTATTGTAATAGGAGGGGAATTATGCCATTGGAATTTAATGATATTGATTATATAGACAATCTTGATGAAGGAAATCAACAGCAGGATAAAATTTCAACCTTAGATCGTGCCCCACTTTGTAATAAGATCATTGGCTAAAGCAAAATACCAAGCAAACACCGGCCTAAACAACCAAAGTGTTGTGGGTCATAGTCGTATTGGAAAAATGGGAACTCTAAGCATCAATGCTATCAAAATATGATGCCACAACCAAAGTTGCCTTCTAATATTTCATGAACGTATCAAGCACATTGATCGAAGTGCAATGTCTTTTTATCATGGACAACATATGAAAGCTAAAGATACAATTACATTATATCCCATAGACATAGCAGCATGCAGATGTATTTACGCACATATTTTAACATACAAAGGTGCCTACTTCAATTGATAGACGGACCACATCACCGCACCGAGTTGTGAAGAGTTCAAATTTTAAAAGAGGATGTTGTAGATCTTTTCAAGTGTTCCATTAACGAGGCCAAGAAAGAGGAGCACATTCTTGGTGAGCATGACCTTCATCCCCCGTTATAGAGCTTGAGGAATGAGAGAAAATTATAGCTCTTTGGGGACGGACGGTTTGTCAAGCTAGTAGTTAAACGTCTAGCATAAGGATTTTACTTATTATACTACTTGGTCACGACAATCATCAGATATGCAGGCAGATATGGTAGGGCACTCTTCTAGAGGTTGTGCTCAACAATGCGATATTGGATCGCATTCCAGAGGTTGTTTTAGAGTACAATGTATATTATATTGTCCCATGAAGGCTATATTATATTCAATTGCAAACAAGACATAAAGTGTGTGCTCGAGAAACCAAAGTCCCCTAGTAAGAATTATCCATGCAGTTGTTTTGTAGAAGCCTACTGTACTACAGATCAATGATTCTAACATATGAGCCTAGAAATGCCAACCTACAAGCCTTGAGCCTAGGTGTAAGTGGGTATCCTACAACATTGGTATTTATAATATAGGTGTCCTATAATCATGGAAGGTGCCTATAACACAGGCACCTACACTAGAAGATAATTGCATTGCTCTCAACAAGCTCTCAACAAAATCTAGCTGATGTTTTTTGTTAGAAACAAAACATGTTGGTATCAACACCTCTTCTATGCAAAAACAAGTTATAAACACAGTTTTTAACCCCTAAAGGACCGTTGTCCCTTTGGGGGACAAATGCGTTTTTGGGCAGGTATCTACGGGCTGAAATTTTGTTGTGATTTTTTGAAACTTTTTTTGAAGATAGAAAAACTAATAAGCTTTGTGGAATTTTAATTTTTTTCACAATTGGTGCCCAGGAATAAAAGTTGTGACCAAATAAGCTTAAAACAAGGGACGACGGGGGGCAGCCTTGGCAGCAAGAAAAATTTGCAAAAATTTGATTTTTTTTTTTTTAATATTTATTTTCTCATAGATTATATTTTTGTCTATGTAGAAAGCTTTGATTCATTTCATTTGGATTTGTTATGAGAAAGTTGTGGACATTCTTGTTTTTCGAGCAGTTAGAGCATCTTCTTAAAAAAAGTAAACTTGTCGGATGCACTTTTGAATGAAATTTTTCAAATTTTTCAAAAAAATTCTCGTGGTTTAGTTTACTTGCTAGAACAGTCTCACCATTGGGATTAGTGTATTTTAATTCCATCTAAAATATATTAATATTTTAGATTTTCCTTCTATCTCGTATCTATTCTACTCAACAATTTTTTTAAGATTGATAATTAAGTTTTTTTGAATTTTTTTTCCCCCTAGACTCTCAACTCAATTCTCCACTATAAAGATTTAAAACTCAAAACTCTATAGTACAAAAAAAATTTAAGTTAAAAATGTTCAAGGTCAAAAAATGTAGTCCCACAATGTGCTGAAAAACTTGTTTTTTTCACTTTAAACGCAGATATCTTGCAATCTGTGCAGTCAAAAATTTTGAAATTTTTTCCACACTCTCATACTAGTTAGGTGTAAGACCCTATGGTAAGATGTGCAAAAAAACATTTTTTCATTTTTTTTTTACTTTTTGCTATAGAAATGGCAGTTTTGATTATTTTTTGGCAGAAAAAAGGCCTTGGTCCTTTAGGGGTTAACACAATCAACATGATACTCTTACGTTGAAAATCATGTTTATAATCTTTTTTTGCTTTCCAAAATTATTGAAACCAATATGTTTTGTTTTTAACAAAAAACATCAACTAGATTTTGTTGAGAGCTTGTTGAGAGAACCGCAATTTTCTTCTAGTGCTACAACATTGGCACCTATAACATAGGTGTCCTATAACTATATAGAAGGTGCCTATAACATAGGTTCCTAGGCTCACATGCTAGCAACCTTGTAATGCGGATCCTCATACAACTTGCTGCATTTGCTTTGTAAAGATAATGGTTTGGGGGTGCATGTAATTTTTCCAATGAATCTTCTCAATGTTTTTTTTCCTTCCCACAGGTGAACGAAACAACGGTTGCATGTTGGAAGACTAGAACAAAGTGGTGTGACGGACAAAAATTGCATAAAGTTGCCCATGAAAAAAGACACCAATCATAGCAAGCAAGGTCACTTGCCACAAGAAATGAAGAAAGTTAGCCAACATTAGAGCACAAAAAGAATAAAACTGAAAGAAAAAGGGATAAAAGATTAGGTATATCTAAATATTGTGAATCTAGACTTAGGTGCCACAACAGCTACTAAACAAAATGTCCTATTGTGACACTTTTTAAAACCCAAATAATTAAATCCAAAAAAATTAAGAAACCCGAATTGCAGAGATAAGGAAGTTGAAGGTTATGAAGGTTCAAGACATTGAAGACAAAACAAATTCAATTATACATTCAAGACAATCAAAAAAATTCATCAATTTCATCAAATGAAAAAAAAATTAGATATGAATATTACTTACTAAACATTCTTACCATTGGAGATAAATTATTCTTTCATTTTGATGGTAAAAGTAGAAGTAGAAGTTTTGTAATTTTGAATAAATATGCACCTCAAAAAAACTCTTCATCAACTTTCTTATTCTATATTTATAAAATAATGCAATTGTAGATGAATGAATATGCAAAAATAAATAAAAAATTGTATACCATATGAAAGGCCAAACAAATTATTTGATGTAACAATCCGTGGCTTCACTTGCCAATAAAAATTTTGTCATGGATTTCATACCATATCATTGGCTGTGGATTTAGTTGTGATTTTACTTTTATCACTTGACTTTCATGGCTTTAAACCCTAAAGCCCCAAAGTTCCCTCGAGAGACAAAATGGATTTCATATAGGGTCATGTAACCTCAATTTTTGGCATGATTTTTTGAATTTTTTTTTAACATAGAAAAGTACATTAGCTTTCTGGAAATATAATTTTTATTTCAGTTAGTAACCAGGAACAAAAGTTATGCCAAAGTGGTATTCTCCAAGCATCACAAAAAAATCACAAGTTTTCAAAATAATTTATTTTTTAAAATTCTCATAGAAACTTTTTTTTCCTACATGGAAAGATTTGATTTATTCAATTTGGACCAAAGATGAGAAAGTTATAGAGAGTCTTGTTTTTTGGGCAATCTAAGCATCTTCTTTAGAAACAGACTTATACAATTCATTTTTGAACTCAATTTTTAAAATTTTCAAAAAGAAAAGTTCCACATGGCTTTATTTACTTGCTAGAACAATCTCACTATTGGAATTCATGATTTTCTATTCCATCTCAAAGCTATTAATGATTTAATTTTTTTTTAGCTTGTATTTCTTCTACTTAACAATTTTTTAAAGAATGAATATTAAGAATGAATTTTTTTCTCAATCCCTCAACTCAATTATTCAACAGAAAAAATTAGAAATTTCAAAATGTATAGAACAAAAATTTTAAGTTGAGAACATTCAAAGTCTTATCATCTAGTCATGCAACATGCAAAAAAATCATGTTTTCTTAATTTTAATCGCAAATATCTTACAATCTATGCAGCCAAAGGTTCTAAAATTTCTTCCACATAATTATTCAAGATTATACTAGTCTAGTCTAGGATCTTATGGTCAAATATGAAAAAAAATAAAAAAGGGTTGAATTTATTTGCTCCTTGCAATAGAAATTGCAATTTTGAGTGTATTTTGATAAACAAAAAATAAATAAAAAAGGTCTTGAAACTTGAGGAGTTAATCACGTCTACTCACACCTAGTGCACCCTATATTGTTCAATACAAAATTATATAGAGATATATCTCATTTAACCCCTAAAGGCCCAAGGCCTTTTTTCTGCCAAAAACCCATCAAAACTGCCATTTCTATAGCAAGTAAAAAAAAGTGAAAAATGTTTTTTTTTCACATCTAACCGTAGGATCTTACACCTATCTAGTATGAGAATGTGTGGAAAAAATTTCAGAATTTTTGACCACTTAGATTGCAAGATATCTGCATTTAAAGTGGAAAAATCAAGTATTTCAGCACATTGCGGGACTACATTTTTTGACTTTAAACATTTTGCACTTAAATTTTTTGCACTACAGAGTTTTGTGCTTCAAATCTATATAGTGGAGAATTAAGTTGAGAGTCTAGGGAAAAAAAAATATTCAAAAAAACTTAATTATCATTCCTAAAAAATTTATTAAGTAGAAGTAGGAACGAGATAGAAGGAAAATCTAAAACATTAATATATTTTAGATGGAATTAAAATACACTAATCCCAATGGTGAGATTGTTTTAGCAAGTAAACTAAACCATGAGAATTTTATTTTTTTTAAATTGCAAAAATATTATTTAGAAATGAATCATACAAGTTATTTTTTTCAAGAAGATGCTCTAACTGCCCAAAAAACAAGAATGTCCATAACTTTCTCATAACAAATCCAAATGAAATGAATCAAAGCTTTCCAGATAGGCAAAAATATAATCTACAAGAAAAAAAATATAAAAAAAAAAAATCAAATTTTTGCCAAATTTTTCTTGCTGCCTGGACTGCCCAGTTACAAAAAAAAGTAACATATTTGGCCATAACTTTTGACTCCTATTTCCAAATGTCTTGAAATTTAGTGCATATGAAAGATATTCCTCGTGCCCACCTTCTGTTAAAATTTCAGCTTAACCTTTAAAGGCCCAAGGCCATTTTTCTGCCAAAAAACACTCAAAACTGCCATTTCTATAGCAAGGAGTAAAAACGTTTGAAAAATGTTTTTTTTGCACATCTAACCGTAGGATCTTACACCTAACTAGTATGAGAATGTGTGGAAAAACTTTCTAAATTTTTGACCGCTCAGATTGCAAGATAACTGCGTTTAAAGTGGAAAAAACAAGTATTTCAACACATTGCGGGACTAGATTTTTTGACTTTGAACATTTTTAACTTAAAACTTTTGCACTACAAAGTTTGGAGCTTCGGATGTTTATAGTGGAGAATTGAGTTGAGGGTCTAGGAAAAAAAAATATATTCAAAAAAACTTAATTATCATTCCTAAAAAAATTATTCAGTAGAAGTAGGTATGAGATAGAAGGAAAATCTAAAATATTAATATATTTTAGATGGAATTAAAATACACTAATCCCAATGGTGAGATTGTTCTAGCAAGTAAACTAAACCATGAGCATTTATTTTTTTTGAAAAATTGCAAAAATAGCATTTAGAAATGAAACCTACAAGTTATTTTTTTCAAGAAGATGCTCTAACTGCCCGAAAAACAAGAATGTCCATAACTTTCTCATAACAAGCCCAAATGAAATGAATCAAAGCTTTTTAGATAGACAAAAATATAATATATGAGAAAAAAAATATTATAAAAAAAATCAAATTTTTGCCAAAATTTTTTTGCTGCCTAGATTGCCCAGTTACGAAAAAAAGTAACATATTTGGCCATAACTATTGATTCCTATTTCCAAATGGCCTGAAATTTAGTGCATATGAAAGATATTCCTCGCGCCCACCTTCTATTAAAATTTCAGCTTAAAATATTAAAATCTCTGGTCACACGTACCTGCCCAAAATTTCTATACGGCCAAAAAAGGCATGCCAGTCCTTTAGGGGTTAAAATATGGAAATCTCTAGTCACACGGACCTGCCCAAAATTTCTATACGGCCAAAAAACGCATGCCGGTCCTTTAGGGGTTAACCCATAAACGTTGCAGAGGACGTCTTCCGGCTGATGAATGATAAAGAATCTCTCCATGCAGGACAGAAGTGCAACTATTCATCCTCCAAATTTTGTGGGGAAAGGGAAGATCATCTACATTAGTTTGACTTCCAATGAATGCTTTTGCATTATTTTAATCCAACAATTCACACGATCACAAAACAGAAACAGATGATTTCCATCGTTATGGGCCTGTCGTTGAAGGGTTAAAATTATGACTCTTGATACCAGAAGAAGGCGAATTTCGTAAAGGTAATACGGTAGGTTCGGTTACCTTACTTGGCCTCACTTGCAGCTGACCAAAGCTTTGACGCCGCGTCCCTCAATGTGCGCGGGCGACCTGTGGTTCCCGTTGAAATCATATACTCCGTATTGTGCTGTGCGTGGCCCTCGATCAGCAATGCATGGCGTTTGGGGAAACCAATTGCAGCCAAGAATATTTGGATGGTTAGGGCACGTGAAGTTCTCAGCAACACTGTTCCAAACAGTGCTACCATTGACAATCAGTCGAACCTAAACGGTACCGTACAGGTCCCAGAAAGTCACATCAATGCTATACTTGGACGTAACTGACCTTGAAAATCGCTCTGAAGATTCGTATAAAAGAGAATAATTAGTGAAAAATTTTAGCAGACATTGTGGGGGTTTGAACTTTGAATTCAGATTGAAGACCCACGGCAGACGGACCAGCCACAACATCCTGTAAAAACGACTTGCATGGAGTGACTGTTACACAAAATACAGTCGCATCAAGGGTGGAGCTACGGACTGTAGTAGTGCTGTAACTTAATGGCGAAAATCGGCAAGCTCGAAAACCAAAATTTCCAGACACGGAAGAATCCAAAAAGTTGGCAAGGTGCAAGGGATATAACATCATTTAGTGATACATTGCCATTGGCTTCAGTCGGAAGTACACAAGAATCCTAGGATTCTGATTTCCAGTGCCGCAATTTGCAGTCTTAACCCTTAAACGTCGGGCCCATAACCGTGGAAGTCATCTATTTGTCACCATGTGAATTGTTGGATTAAAATAATACAAAAGCATTCATTGGAAGTCAAACTACTGTAGATGATCTTCCCTTTTCCCACAAAATTTGGAGGATGAATAGTTGCATTTCTGTCCTACACAGTTTGATTCTCTGTCATCCATTGGCCATAAAATGGCTGCGTCGACGTTCAAGGGTTAACCCCTAAAGGACCGAGGCCTTTTTTCTGCCAAAAAACACTGAAAACTGCCATTTCTGTAGCAAAGAGTTAAAAAAAATTTAAATTGTTTTTTTTCACATCTAACCGTAGGATCTTACACCTAACTAGTATAAAAAAGTGTGGAAAAAATTTCAGAATTTTTGACCGCATAGATTGCAAGATATCTGTGTTTAAAGTGGAAAAAACAAGTTTTTCAGCACATTGCGGGACTGGATTTTTTGACTTTGAACATTTTTAACTTAAAATTTTTTCACTACAGAGTTTTGAGCTTTTAATGCTTGTAGTGGAGAATTGAGTTGAGAGTCTAGGGAAAAAAAAAATTCAAAAAAAACTTAATTATCATTCTTAAAAAAATTGTTAAGTAGATGTAGGTACAAGATAGAAGGAAAATCTAAAATATTCATATATTTTAGATGGAATTAAAATGCACTAATCCTAATGGTGGGATTGTTCTAACAAGTAAATCAGACCATGCAAAAAAAAAAATTTGAAAAATTTGAAAAATTGCATTCAGAAATGAATCCTAAAGTTATTTTTTTCAAGAAGATGCTCTAACTGCCCGAAAAACAAGAATGTCCATAACTTCCTCATAACAAAGTCAAATGAAATGAATCAAAGCTTTCCAGATAGCCAAAAATATAACCTATGAGAAAAAAAATTCAAATTTTTGTCCATTTTTTTTTTGCTGCCCAAGCTGCCCCCCGTAGCCTGTTTTGAGCTTATATGGTCATAACTTTTTTTCCCGGGCACCGATTGTGAAAAAAATTATATTCCCTTGAAGCTTATCAATTTTTCTACCTCCAAAAAAAATTTCAAAAAATCAGGAGAAAATTTCAGCCCATAGATACCTGCCCGAAAACGCATTTGTTCCCCGTAGGGACAATGGTCCTTTAGGGGTTAATACCGGTAGGCTCATCAGACCTAGCAATTCCACACAAGAATAAAGACGCATGCCTTTCGCTGGGTAGGTCCCCAAATCTCCCAAAGACGACCTAAAGCATCATAACATAAATGCTCCGGACATGCATCGACGTCCATTGGCTTTCCAACAGCCAGATTCCATTTCTAAGTTTGTGCGCACCTGCAAGCAATGAATATGCTATTGCTAGCCCAATTTAAAAGCCACAGTACGATTCCCTGGAATTCCCAGACACTCACTCACCCCCGCCCGCCACTGACCCATCATCCATGTCGTTTCTACGCACAGAAATTACAAGTTACAGCAGGTCTCCTACAGTATTCACAGCAAAAGTCTCATTTCATTGCCTGTACAATGAGAAGAATATCCAAGTGTCGACATTAGACATTTGTGTCCCAAACAAAACAGAAAAAAAAAAAAAAAAAAAAAAACTAGCATTAGAATATGTTCTTCGTTTAAAAATATTCATATGAATCATTTTTTGTAGAACTGAAGGAAAAACTCATAGTCGCTTACCGTAATTGTCACGAAACCTGCTTCACTACTGTAGCTCCAGCTCCCTAGGGAATACCGTCTGCGAAAAAGAAAAAAAATTCACTTCAGTTAATCCGAAATTACGAACCACTGCATGAGATTCCGTCCGGCACTACAAAACCGCTCTACCTGGCATTTAGATTCCAGTATCACAAATAGTGTCCGACTGCAAGAAGAGTTCACTGTTCCGTGAACGACTACTGTAATATTTTCCCTCAGACTATAGTGAGGCTATTTTGATTAGAATAAGCTGGGCCGGAGGAGTAACAAGGCTAGTGATTTGACGTCCATTTTATGTTTTGTTTTGTTTTTACACAAGCGTGTTGAACAACACACTGCGAGGGGTTTCCATCAGGTTGCGAGGGGTTTCCATCAGGTAGAGAGGCTGATTTCACGCCAGATAAACACAACCTGTCGCCATTTTATGTATTTCATTGTACACTCCGGTCGTACGAAACAAACGAGAATTCCCGTCATTGTTCTGTTTTTTCGACGTTAGAGTTTATTTCTGCGAGACGAAGAGAACAAATTGCAGAGAGCGGTATCCAGAGGCCTCGATCTCTGAAACTTCAGAGCAAGAAGTTACTATAAACGGCCATTTCACCAAGGACTATTCTGTTTGAGCATTCAGTTATATTTGTGTCAGAACCATATTATTCTACAGATAGGGTAAAAAAAACGTATTTCCCGCACAGAGAATACTGTATGTTGCGGAAGAGAGTGCGGAAAGAGAGTATGTTTCACGGCATTAACAAAGCTTCTAAAGCTCACCAATTGATTCTTCATTCCAAGATACGGTGTTCCAAAATTGTTAAAGAAGGCAACCTAGAATTCTCCCATCTTCCAAGCCGATCCAACAAAAATATAGCAATTTAAAAACATGCATATTGGGTCAATTGGTTATACTGACGCAATTAGACTGTGTAATCATTTAAGAGATGAGTCGAGGGAGAATTTTGGTCAGTCCAAATTAGAATATATTTTTATATAATAGCCAAACCTCTACACTTGTTACCTCAATACACATTAAAATGCCATATACGTTCCAGAATTTTATTCCCCTTCTATATTCTCAAACGTTTGATGTCAAACGTTTAGGACATCTTCCATAAATTTTATCGCCCCTCTACATTCTCAAATCTTTGATGCGAAACGTTACCAATTGTTTAAAACATATTCCGTAATTTTACCTCGCTATGTGATATAATAACCAAAATGCTAATATGTTAGAATATATATATTGTTAAATAGAAAAAACGTTCAGCAAATATTATTTGTTACATGTTACAATTTTCTATGCGTATAAAATCTTCTACTTCTTACATGTAACATGTAGAGGGGTGACTATAAAATACCAAGGGACCTTGCAAAGCTTTTCCAAAGACTGATGACGTAGCTGCGATGCACACATAGCCGGATGAAGCGCGGCACTGGCCCGACCCAGCCCGATGGGTCGGTGATTTACTAGTAATTAGCATAGACGGAAGCGGCGTATCGAGCCCCCTGTTTCCACTTAGAATATTAAGAAAATGGTCACTTCTCATCCTAAAGTGGACTCCAAGAACATCTGTTTCTCTAGTTACAGCTGTAACTACCAAACAATGTCCAAAAACATACCCAACAGAACCAGTGACTGCGTAACGGTATGATTTGAATTTCCAAGACAGCAGAATAATATATATATATTTAGTTGTCTGTGCTTCTTACAAGGAAGGCGAGGCCTCACTAAGTAGCTTCTTGCAATGAAAAAGCGTAGGACTACGACTACGTGAATGCCAGGCGGGGTCTGAACAACGCGGTGGCCCAAACTCAGTGGTAAACTCTCTTCACTACGCAAGCATGAAATGGGAAGGGAAATTGCGTATGATGGCAAACACTACACTACAAGCCAGGTTATATACACCTAGGCTGGTTCTGAATGAAGCTCCACTTCTGACATGGTCTGCCAGACACTGCACAAGTGCACAACACTGCCAAAGAAAATTAGTTACTCAAGAATGTTTCTGACAGAATCGCCGACAGGATTAAGTGCTGAGCCGGCGAGATGGGCCCCGCCTTAGACTTTGGCTCAGGGTAGGTCGAGCCGTCTTGGGAGTAAAGACTTCGCCGCAAGGACCTGCCTGTCGCACCCCTCGAAGTATTCGGATGTCAGCAATGCCATCTAATTTCTCTTCTTTTTTACGAGGCAAACTGAAGACTTTTTTTAATTTTATGACAGAAATGAAACGGAATTTCATTGCAAATGAAAGATATTGCAGTATCTCGGCGAGTGTCGTTCAGCGCCAGTTTCAAAGCTTGAAACTATAGTATAAGTTACTGTATATGAACACACCAACCTATACTGATTTATCCCAATAGTGATGGCAAAAAAAATAGTCGACACCAGACACCTTGGAAATCCTTACGTGCGAAGCAATAATACTTTATAGTACACTACATTAAAATAGTGCGACATTCGCACTATTATAGTATGCTGTGACATTGGCATATAGGATAAAATTTCCGTACCGAACGCATGGCTCTAGAAACCTCACTTATAGCCTCTTCTAATATTTCACAGCAAGAAAGTGAGTAAACATGTCACCAAAATAGCTAAACATGACCAGTCTACAACTATTCACTGCTAATAAAAACAAAATTCACAGCAACAACCTCAAAGTCTCCTCACCCGGACCGACAGGCGCGACACACTCCACCATTTCGACACTAAATCAAGCGCCGTACAATGCCGAGCATATACAGCTCAATCAGTCACAAGATTTCCTGTGTAGGGAACACGAGTCTCACGAGCAAATGGCAATGCAGCATGAGGAAAAGCAATTCAACAGTTATTCAGTACCAACTTTACAGTTGACAAGGACTTCACAACTTCTGCGACAGGGACCTTTAAAGAAGAATTTTAGCCCCACCAAAAACATACAATATGAACTCGGGGCTGATTCACGAAAACCTTAGAACGGTTTAGTTCCAAAAGCATGCTCTAGCTATCTGTATAACAAGGAGTTTTTTCATTTTTACCGCGACCACAATTGTCGATACATGACAGTAATATTTCCATTAGCACGATTTCAGTGGGGTTCGAAATAGTACCCTGATGGCAACTGCACAAGCTACTTCGTACGCCATTTCAGCAAAAAAACGACGGTACAAAACGCCTAAAAAAAATGCCGAATTCGCCACATTAAACCAACTGTCGGTGACCTGTGTTAATAATGGTCACAATAGGCGTTCGACTTGGTGCAGGGTGAGAAAACATAATTTCAGAACATCAGTACACGATACACAGATTTCACCAATGCATGCAGAAGTAGACGAGTTACAACAACTAATTTGCTTGACAGTGTCTGTAGCTTCGCAAAAGGATAGTGACCAAAAATGCTAGAGGAATGCCGACAGCAATTCCAGTCAAAGTCAGGAGATTGATGGATTACGCCCTTTCAGAACCAACTGCGATGCCACTGGGAGGCCTGCACCTTGCTAAACTTGTGACGCACGACAGACTAACAGACAGAAAGTAAGCTGGTCAAGAAACCAAGAGCCACAAACAAGCACAAAACTCACGAATTAAAAAATGCCACGACGCAAAGCAGAACAAATCAGCTATCAGCAGAGCAAGATTCAATCCAGAGGAAATCAGGAACGTGTAAGGTAAGGATGTGATATTGGCGCGGCTCAATCTGATGGCGACGCCAGGCACCCAGGCATAGTCATCTGATTGAGCGCCACCAACATCACATACCTCAAGAAATTTTCCCTTTGCCCAGTCAGTGCCATCCAATCTCCGCCGCTCCAACACTGCCATTCTCCAAACCTAATGCACCAACATGCATTCCCACCCGAAATCCATCCGTAACCTTCCCCTCCGCGCATGCCAATACACAATGCCACCCGATTTCACTCACTCTCCGTTTCTCCCCCAAACCCCTACCACGACCTGACAAGGGAACCGCGCAACCACCACCACTTTCGCCCAAATCCACCCACCCACCGAACCAGGCAGCCCACCGTGAGGGTGGCGACGGATTCATCGATGTCGAAAGGCAGCAGGGTGAAGCTAAGCTTAGGAACACTGTCTTCCGGAGTGCGAAGGGGGACATGACAGACGCTTTCCGAGGGCGGGCCCTTATAGTGCCTGGGCGAGGAGGGAGGGGGGCGAAATTCAATGCTCGCAGAGTCTGCACACACGAGTGACGAAGCGCAGTTGCAGGCAGCGTCGACATTCGCCATGAAGGCGAAGAACGGCCCGTCGTGGAGAAAAGCTGCCATTAAAGCCCCCGAGAGGGCTGCCTGTCTAGAAAACGCTACAAATAAGGCCAGCTAGAGTAGCAGCGAGCGAGGGGAGCGGGCGCAGCGCCCCAGAATGATACGGGGGAAGCCCAGCCAGCCGCCTCCTTTGGGAAGGAGACTAAAATAAGCGGAGACGCTCCATGCACATCATGGGAGTCGGGCTGGGGTGGGGAAAGCCCATTGGGGCGACCGATTGCGGCACCCCCGCGGCTCTGGCAAGGCCGGGGGCCCGCGGCAGGACTGCGCTGGCTTCAGTTGTCTTCCTGACGCCTGCCCCAGCTCGCGTATTTATGGGCTGGAGGCGGCCCTCATCTCCCCGGATGAATGAACCACGCCGTAGATGGATGAATTACATCACGCTCTCGGTGAACAGATGAATGGTAGAATGAATCAAGCCCTGCAAGGATGGGATGGACGAATGAATGAATCATGCTCTGGATGGATGGATAAGTGAATGACTCATGCTTTGGATGGATGGACGGGTGGTTGAGTCGTGTTCTGGATGAATTTATGGGTGAATGAATCATGCTCTGGATGGATGGACGGGTGGTTGAGTTGTGTTCTGGATGAATTTATGGGTGAATGAATCATGCTCTGGATGGATGGATGAATAAATGCATCACTCTCTTCAGTTGGTCAATGAAGAAATCATGATCCTTTGGATGATTGGCCTGCTTTCATCCTCTATCTGGTTTCCTAACTCTTTGGGGGCTGTTTTACTGCCTTGATCAGGGGTCTGGGAATAGTAGTAATGGCCACGCAATCTGGTCTTGGGAGATATGGCAGTTGTTTGTGCAGAATGGGAATTGCACACTTGAATGATGGATGTTTGACCCCATGCAATCTACACCATGAAAACTTAACTACCTGCAGCAACTTTTTGTGTTGTCTGAGGCCAGAGAATTGGCTTGCAGTTTTTGTTTTGTTTTTTGGAACAAATGAAGCGTAACTTGGGTTACTTGGCTTGCAGTTTTGGAAATTCACGGATTCGCAGGAGGAGGGGAGGGGAATTCTGTTGATCAGACAATCAGGGGGCTCAGAATAGGTGAAATCGGTTGGAAATCCCTTGGATGAGTACGGGTATTGTCCAGGCAATCTGGACTCTGGACTCTGGATTCCTCGCAGTTTCTATGTTAATCTATTTGCTGTTTTCATCCTTGTTGAATAAATGAAATGGGAAAAACTTTAGTTGTTGATGTGTGAAGAATTTGGTGGTGATTCTTTCTCCCTTTTCCCTTGAGGGATTGGCATCCCATTTCACTATTGGCAAGCATTTTTGGTGCAGGCAATCGGGGGGATTTCAAGCGTGCAATTCCGTTGGATGGGTAAGTTAATTGATGGCCACGCGATCTGCAATCTGGAGGAAGCGGGTATGACAGTTGCTCGCTCAGAACATGGAGTTTACACTTTTATGTTTCCATGCAATCTTCTGGTTCTCACTGGGCTTTTCTGGCCTCTGGAACCCTCCTTCTGTACAGTACAGTACAGTACATCTTCTCATCAAAATCGACAGTGTCCGTCAATGGTTACTTGACTGGTTGACCCATTGAAGGGCTGTTGCTTGTAAGGTAACATCTGCGTGAAAGCAGCCATGCTGCAAATGCAGACTGAAGTGGGAATTGGATGGGCAGTCCTGGTGTTCCCAGCAGGCCACTTGTGACTGTCCACTTTGTATTTTGCCCCTTGCCATGGAATTCCATCTTTTACTTTTTTTGCTGAAACTTGGAGTTTATTCCACGGAATTCAATTTCACTTTTTAAGAGGAAAAAAAAGGGGGATTTGATGGGCAATGCCAAAGTGCAAGCACTCGGTGCCCCAGGGTGACAGTAACAAGAGATAGGCTACTGTCAGTATACTACGGAGTAGTTGGCATTTGGCAATGTCCCCAGGGCGGGCCAAGTCAAGTCAAGTCATCATTCCCCCTAGTGTAGTTTTATTACACCCCATGTAAGCTTAAGTTAGTACTATTGCACTTGACGCACCAAGGCAGAGGCCGATTGTTTGTCAGATGTTGTCAATTGAAGTGGTCTTTTCAGTCATTTCCTATGCCATGTTCAAAAGTTCGAATTTTTCATCACAGACAAGCCGTCACAGTACTTGCCAGCAATGATGGTGCATGGCACTGGTAGGTGGACATTTGCATTGGGCCAAGAAGACCTCTGGAATATATGCTGCAGAGCATCTGGAACCCTAAACCCTAGTTTGTCTTTTTGTTGTTTTTAAACTTGTAAAGGAAACAGAGTTCCATTGCAAACCTAAACCCTACTTTGGGCACATCTACACAAAAGGCAACCCAATCCTGATCCCAGAACCCTTTCCTTGTAATTCATGGAAAAGCTTTACCTGTGTGAAAGGGGAGAGAATTCCGCGACATCATTTTTTTTGTGAAAATGGGCAGATAACAATGGGGAAAAAAAGGTAGTAATTTGTCTCCTTTTTTTCTCAAGTAGTATGAATTTGTGAACCTATTATAAATTTTGGGGTGAATCATTGCTACTTTAGTTGTTTTTTTGATGTTTGGAAAAGCTAAGAGATAATGGAAGAAGTGCAAAGAGTGGCGACTTTTTGGGCAAGTGGTGTTGACAAGTGTTAATTGTGTGCAATGGAAATTTGTGTAGTGGAATGGTAAACTTTATTGTGCAATGGAGGTTTTGATGTACAATGGAAATTTTTGTTTCACTAACAAGGGATTTGAATCCTTCTTGCACAATGCAAGATTGCCTAATGCAATGTCAGTGCTATGCACACAACAAACAAGCCACGTTAGTAATACAGGTTAGTAACAAACACAAAAAAGCATGATGTAGAAGGGCCGCAGTAGCCTTGCAACGTCACTAAAGCTGCAACTGTTCTTCACAGTTTTACAGCATCACGGCAAAGTCGGAGTTGAATCTTCAATCTTCTGTCTTCACATCCCGTGCACCCGAACTCTTGTCAAGGTGAACATGAGCACCAAGTCTTGCAAAATCTCATGAAAACTAAGGAGTAAAGATCAACACTACAATGTAAAGGATACTATGAAAAAGGATATTGTTATGCTAGACTATTGGTCCTAATTCACAAGGCCCCCTGTCGGCCAAACATGAGACAACACTTTTCCAAGAGTTAATGGCTTCCTTGTAAGGGAAAGTCTCTAGGATAAAATACTGTTGCCCAAACATACGCACAATAAGGGGGAGATGCTTTCCTAGTCTATTTTCTGTGTTGTGATTTCAGGAACTTCAAAGTGGAGAAACATCTCTCGTCCTCAACAGAGCCCACTACTAAACAACAACCTATCTTAGCTAACTTAAAATACTCAGACATCAGCTTACTCAAGTGGTGGGACTGTGAAAGTCTCTGCCAAAGCTTGATAACCGGATTCACAAGCACAGGTGGGCCGCAACCAGACTTGCAGTTTGCCTTCACAGTCATTTTAAAGAACCCTTGTTGTAAATCTAAGTGTGAAGTCGACAGCATTTCAGGCGCAGTATGAGCCTTGCCACCTTCATACAACGGTTGACCACTATTCACAAGTCGGGCTTGGCAGTAAAATTTTTTGAGAACAACCAAGTATTGCACGAAGCTAGCCTCAGCAACCTCCTGCCGCCAATGCTGGGGGTAAATAATCCTGAAAGCATTGAGGAATTCCCAGCAAGGAAAGCGGCAATCCAGCTCATCGCAAAGAGATTGTGCTATGTCTGTGCACAATTAAGTCAGTCAAGCCACAACTCAAAGCAGTAAGAGCACCGTAAGTGCAAGCCACAATTCAGAACAGCGTGAAAGCAAGCCAGCACTGGAACACCGTAAGTGCAAGCCAGATCTCAACACCATAAGTGTAAGGTACAACTCTACACATGCAATACTATACATGAAAGGCACTAGTGAAAGCACCGTAAGCCAGAACTGAAAACTCTGCAACTGCAAGCCACAACTTCAAGAACAGAAAGTTACTTCACGTTCAAACCCACATGCAATGAAAAAACAAGAAACTGGATCACATTGAACACACATTCAAACACACATGCAATGAAAAAAACATGAAGCTAAATGAAATTACATATACAAGAGAGTAAACATGACTGAAACAACCAAGAAAAACAATAGGAAGGAAAAAACCTGATGCACCTACAAACTGGCGTTCAATGTTGTCTTGAGTGTGGATGAAATCTTGTTGCATGACAAAAATATGTTGCCGTGTTGTCGTGACAACAAGTGTACGGCTGGAAAGTCTTCAGATCAAAGAGCAGGTGAGCAATGCCAGAGTCCTTAGGCACTTCCTTCCATTGTATGAAAATGTCCTTGCATTGCACAATGACCAACTCATAGTATGTGCAGAAGTCCTCCTTGTTGTACAAAGTTTCACCATCGACAAAAAGTCTTGCAAGCTCACTTTGGCAAAGTTTAACAACTTGAATGAAATCGCACACAAAAATGTCACGAGCCTGAAAAATCTTTATAAGACAATGAACTACGTTGACCAAAGGAATGAAACAAGCGAGAGAAAGTAACATTTCAATGTCAACTAAAAGATTAAAATTGTCACCTGCCCCTGCCTGAGCTCTCTAACCAAGACCACTGCTCATATCTTGTCCCATTTTGACAATGAGAGTGGTGTATTCATCTAGGATCCGCTGCACTGAACTCCTCGTGGTGATCCATCGCGTTTCCACATTACGCAGTACCTTATTCCCCTTAGTATGCATGAGATTTGCAAGTTTTGTGAGCTCAACATGTCGCTTGTTACTGCGACAGAAGTATGAATAAGTACACTAGAAGAAGCCCTCAAGCCTAGAGACCATCGGATGTTTCGAAAGAGTCTCAACAACCAAGTTAATACAATGCTCGGGGGGGTCACTTAGAGTGTCCATTAGAAAACACGTGCGAACAAAACTTTGGACCCCCTATATTATATCCTAAAATTTAAATAAAATGAAATAAAAAAAATATGACTAGATTTTCCTACTTCAAAAGTTTATGTTTTGAATTATTGATATTTTTATTTGTTAATGATAATTAGTTACAAATTTTTGAAGTAATTAGATACACTGTACAACTAAAAAATAACTTTCACATCCCTATATTATATCCTAAAAAATTGTCTAAAAAATGAACAAAAAATTCCTAAAAATAGCTCTCTATTGAAAGTTCATTTTGAGTTGAGTATTGATGCAATGGTCATCTAAATGTGATCTCTATAAATATTTGAGTTGAAAAACATGCCGTTTTAGGCCATTTTCAACCTCTTGTACAAATCATTTCAACTATTATTTTAGTTTGAAATTTTGGCAATAGAAACCTATAGTCATTATTAAGCAACCCTCAAAATTTTAAATTGAAATTATAGTTCATTAGAAACCACTTGTTCGCACGTGGTTTGTAGTAAAATACTAGGTGCCCCCCCCGAGATACAATGAATGACATAGCTGGCTCCTAGAGAAAAGGGAGCCCATTTGTCACGGATCTGGGCCGTGACACCTGATTTGGACCCCTAGAATCTACTAATGCCATCAGCTCCAAAGCAAACAAGTTTCGAAGCTATCTCTTCATGACTGAGAACACCCTCATCAATCAACGCCTACATGATGACAGCAATGAGCTAGTCCGCAACAAATGGGTCTTCTTCTTCCAACTTTCCATGGCATAAACGTGCATTCCGATCTAGCAGGTGTTATCGATAGCAGTCACCTCATCTACACTAATTGAGATGACAGACGCAGACTGCACAACGGACTTCAAAGCATTCAGGATGGAAGCGTACAAATGCTCGCTCATCTCACACCCTGTGCTTTCAGATCAATGTTTCCTTGGCAAATTTCAAACCTTCAAGTGCATGAGCAAAGACTCTTGCCTCTCGTAATTACACATAGGTCGACCAAAACTAAGAATCTGAAAAAGGGAGGAAAATCACACTCCCTTGCGCTTAATGTCGCTCTCCAAACCACCAGTAAGTTGATCAACCACGGTACCGGCTTGCTTTCGGGATGCCCACAGTTTGCACAGCTTGATATGCTTACAGTTGGATTTGAGATAAGTATCGCCCTTCTTCAAGTCTAGGAATGGCACACCGTCCTCCATGCAAACCCGCTTCCCCTCATGCTTCTTAAGATTGTCAACTTTGGAGACCAAAAGTTTCCTCCTCCCCATGATTGCAGTGCAACTTTGGCAAATTACACCAGTCACATGTCCAATTGAATCAAGGTCAGCCTCAGCCCAAGGGAATTGGCAGGCCTATACCTCCTGCCACCTTCTCGTGAAAGTCCCCGGAGCTGTCTTGCTTCTCTTCTGCGGCTTGTTTGCAGACCGTCCCTTTTTCTTCTTCCCCGCAAGAGAGCACTCACCATTACTCAATACATCGCATACAAGATCAGCAGCTTGAGGGGACACAACAATGTTCTCGGACGGTGGATTGCGGCCAAACGGACGGGTCAAGGATTGTGATAAACGCGTCTTCGATAAGTGCGTCACTTCCGCCACAAGAGGAACGGTGCTTGTACTTGGCAGATACTTCCCAATGCCATTTGTGCTTCGACTAGAACCAAATGTTTGGACCCGAAAATTGTAGGGAAGCTTTAGTTGTGGGGCCATTGGAACCTGTACAATGCACAAATGTACCGCAAAAGCACACAGCAGTACCACAAAAGAAATATTCCAAGCGCAAAAGCAACAACCGCAACACACAATGAACGAAAACAACACCAATCGCCAAGTTGCCAAGTCGCCAACCGAATACTCAATCGTTGAAGCGTGAAAACTAAACACCAAATTAGTCGCAATTAACAGGAAAGCCTAAACGCAATGACACAAAGAAGATTAGAGCATTGAACACATCGCAAGAATGCAAGATGCAACCCAAAAATGCCCAAATCCTTAAATGCACTAAATCACCGCGAAGCAGAACCTGGAAGCATCGATGCTGCCTTTGTCAAGCATGAATTTCAAGCCCACAACAGCTCCCTACAATTTTGAATTCTTCATTCACTCGTAGCCCCCATTTCAAAAGTGAAATGAATGCTAGAGACACTAAGCGCGCCTCCAAAATCTTCACAAAAAACTCGAGCTGGCAAAATTCCAGTGAGTCAGGAAATCAAAAACGTAAAATATGCCACTTTCAAACTAGAATATAACATGCGTTGGCACTCAAGGCATGCATCTCAAGTGCATTAGGGAAATGGACGGCTACCAAATTGCCAAAGTGCTAATTCAAAAATGACAAACGTGGAAGCATTGAAACGGCGCCATTAATGCGAAATCCGAGCAAAACCAGTGCAGAAACAAGAAGAGCGCTACTAAAGCAAATTGGGGGGGAAGCTTCAGAAACCCTTGCCGCTAAACAGAGGGCTACAATGTCGTCGCCCTGGAAGACGAGAAGGGCCCAGATTGTGTCACGTGTAGAGATGCTCCCCACTGGGAGGGGATGAATGCTACAAGGCAACGAATGACTCTGTTTTTGGCGAATGGACAAAAAACCACGTGTGCAATCAGGCTCAAATCTCCGATTTCAAAAAAAAAATTCAATACAGACATTTAGCACCCAATTCCATTTAGTAGGTTTGTGGCAATAATTCTCCGGTTTTAAGATAGCTGCCCCCCCCCCCCCCCGATCTCTTTCTATGAAGGAGGAGAAGAACAATGATTAATCCCTAAAGTTCCATGACTATATTTTCACCGAAAACACTCAAAACTGCCATTTTTAGTACAAGTACCAAATTTTTGAAAAAAAAACTTTTCTTACACATGTAACCATAGGATCTTATAGTAAACTAGTTTTAAAAGATGTGGAAAAAATTTCAGAATTTTCCACCATGCGGATTGGAAGATATTAGCATTTGAATTGGCAAAAATCCTTTTTTTTGTCCCTACAAAAAATAGGGCAACTGCACTTCACAAGGTCACATTTGTATGAAAAAATGTCCAAAATGGTGGTGATTCTTTGGATTATTTTTCCTAAACAAGTTGGCTACATGCTTCAAAATTTTCAAATCATTTAAAATTGTACATCATATACAAAAAAATAGTAAGTAGAAAGAAATAGAGAATGATCCAAAATAGTAAATTGTTAAGAACTTAATTATAGAATTAAAAAATGTCAATCCCAATGGTTGTAATGTTGTAATAAACAACCTACATCTTATGATTTTTTTTTCAAAAAATATTAAAAACTGAGTTAATAAACAACTTCAAAGTTTATTTTAGAGTAGAGAATCTATAATTGCCCACAAACTAAAAAACCTCATAACTTTTGACTCATTGATCGAAATGGAATGATTCAAAGATTTTCACATATATATAAATCTAGAAAACCAATTTTAAATTTTTATTTTTGAAAAAAGTGATTTTTTTTATCTACCGGAACTGCCCAGGTACAAAAAAAAGTAACATATTTGGCCATAACTTTTGACTCCTATTTCCAAAATGTCATGAAATTTACTGCATATGAAAGATATTCCTTGCACCCACCTTCTATTAAAATTTCAACTTAAAATATGGAAATCTCTAGTCACACGTACCTGTCCAAAATTTCTATGTTGCCAAAAAATGCATGCCAATCCTTTTAGGGTTAATTATGGCACGATTCCCAAGGCAATTGTGGCGCATATTAATTGGCTACAAGACTCGCAATATTGCAACCACCCCTTGGTCTATTTTTTTGCCAGACCATGATCGAAAATAGCAAGCCCTATATCATTAATATGGGAGGAATAGAATCTTTCGCTAAAAAATTCACAGTATTTATGTTTGGAGAAATAAAAATTTGGAAAATTATTGAAACCTTTTGAACTCTACTTCCGCACACGGGGAAATTTTCCCACTGAAAAAATCTACCCTTCAGATGGTCAGATTTGCTTAGATGATGAGAAATGGGTTGCCTCCTTTATGTTTAGTAATCCCTCCAATAGTCCAACATTCCAACTTGTATGTCTCACCCTTACACACCAATGTGCTTCATAACTAGTAAATTGACCAATCAAACTTGAATAATTCAACACTATAGTCAAATTTAATCGATTTGAATAATTCAACATTAAGTATCATTAGGAAAACATCCTAGTTTACTTGCACCTTCAATCTATTGATCTCAAAATATAAATTTTTAATTGCGACATATAGCATTAAAATAAAAAATTATTTTTAAAAAAGGTTTATATACTTGAAGTTTTGATTGAAATATGAACAAAATTGTTTTATAGATTTCTTCGTTTAAAAGTGTAACATATTGCATATGAAAGGGAATTTTTAAATATCAAATCCTTTTTATTCTTTTTGCCTATAGTTGACTCTAATGCACTTTGGATATTGTATTTTTTTCACATCGTACAAGGTATAATTTGAATATCAAAATGATTGCTAACTAATTGAAAATTTTGTATTGGAAATTTCAATCTAAATTTTATTTTTTTAAATATCTTGTATGATTGAGTAATATTAGAAAAATCCAATTAAGTTAGGCCATTTCAAAAGTCCATCCTTTATATATATAATTTACAGTTGTAGAAAAGTTACTTGTGCCAATAATATATGCCATATTAATAATTTAGAAAACAATACTAATCCTTTGATGCCTATAGAAGGGAGTCTTTGGTAATATTTCATAATGTTCTTTAGGATGAAGGGGGAACCCGTCCGACAATAGCCCTATGAAAGGCATATATTACTACAAGAAAAAGGGGTGTTTTAAGTGAGTTTTTAAGTATAGTCTTAGACACATGATTTTAAGTAATGACCTTTAAGGAGATTTTCAGCAAAATTTTACTTAAAACACATGTGTCTAGGACTATACTTAAAAACTCACTTAAAACACCCCTTTCTCTTGTAGTGTATTCATATTACATTTGCATTAATTGAGGAAAAATTTGCATTCAAGAATTGAGAGATGGTGAGTGGTATGGATATCCCACATAAAATGTATCACAAAGTTGGAACCCTACGAAATGTCAATGATTATCGTGTGGTTACTATTGCTTCATGGATGCGCACGTTAACTTACAATTTTATCGCATTATTACGATGCCCACGATTTTTGCACAAGTGTGAAAATCCTACAAAAATCCTACAACCCGCCATGTGGCAACCACCACAAATAGTGATACCACCAAGGTTTGAACCGTGGACCTCCAAGTTGAGGCCCAAGGTTCTTAGTAATTCAATGCACCACCAACTCACACATGTGTCCAAAGTAGGAGTTAGAAGTTATTTACCAAGTTTTTGCAATTTTTTTCCAAGTGCTTTGTAAAATCAACAGACTTCAGACCTCATTTAGGCATAGTAAATCAATTTTTTTCAAAAAACTTTGAACTAAGAAAAGTTGTAAAATGAAATTAACTTTCACCTCCCAAAATCCGTTTGTGATTCAGAGATTTTTATAAAAAGTTATAGACAAAATTCAGAGACAGATTTGTAAATGTAAATTAATATTTCAAGCACATCCATGTGCAAAAAACATAAAAAATTGGGACAACTCATTGAAAACCTCCATTGTTAAGAAGTTAATAAGCCTCGAGGGATTAACCCCTCACCGCCCAAGGGGCCCAAAAGTGTCCTCACACAGTTTTAAGTCCAATTCAAAGTATTGTAACTTTTGCATCTGATGTCAAAATTCAATAAAACTTGTTGAGAAATTTGTGCCTTCTCTTCTAGTTTGTGTGGTAAAATTTTCAGATCAATCCAATAGGTAATGATTTTTTAGAAGCCAATCGAAGTTCACAGGTTCAATTTGATTCACCAAAGTGCAATTCATGGCTGCTACTTCGGGGGCTTGTATCTCCTTCATCCGTTGTTCGATTTCAATAAAATTTGTTGGGTTATATTCCCCTTGAAGTCTAGTTATTGTAGTAAAATTTTCACATCAATCCAAGTTGTTTTGAATGTTTGGGAGCAATTCGAAATTCCAAATCCCGGCATTCTTGGACTACAGTGAACTTCGGCGGCTTGTATCTTCTTCATACAGTGTCCATTTCCAATAAATTTTTTTGAGAAAGTTGCGCATACTAGTCTAGTTTGTGTGGCTAAAATTTCATATCAATCCAAGAAGTTATGAATGACTGAGAAGCATTTTAGTAGAAGGAGGTCCAGCCTTGTCTGTGTTTTCTGCAACTTTTCTTGCCTATTTTTTGACATTTGCAAGCTATTTTGCAAGCACATTGAGTCAATTGAATGATATTTTTTTCATCAATGTGTTTGTATGCTGGTTTTGAATCACTTTATAGTTTAAAGTTTTTTCATTTGATTAGGTTTAGAAATCAAATTTCGCCTCTAAATGTGTTTTTAGGAAAATTTCAGCATCCTTTTTCAACACTAAAACATTATAATCTCGCAATCTATCCGGTCAAATGACTTCAAATTTGATACACATCAGTTACAACATGTACACTACAAGATTGTACGGTTAAGATCTCTATAGCTTAGTGACATTTAGATCTATATCACTTCAAAAGCAATGATGTTTTTGAACCCAAAATAGCCTTGGGCGGTGAGGGGTTAAGTAGACGAATTTTATTTATTTTATGTTTATCATTTATCCTATTTTTTCATGTTGGAATACTTTAAATGTAAGGGCTGTAAAAGTGTCATTTGGTTAGAAATGGGAGCCAACCCATTCCTAATCAACCCCCCATTTTGGCAGTGTAGGGTGCTCTCTTTCCATACAAGTAGAGATGATTAGTACTCAATTATGGTGCAGTATTCCTAGCGCAATTGTGCCACATTATGATTGGCTACAAGACTCTCAATATTGCAACCAGTACTTGGTTGATTTTGCAACCAATCCTTAGTGGAAAATAGGAAAACCTATATGATCAATATGGATCAAATATAATCTTCAGCCAAAAAATTCATGGTAATTATAGTTTGAAGGAAAAAAAATGAAATTTATTGAAATCCTTCCAAACTAGCGTTAGTTTTTTGAACAAAATTTTGCACTTGTCAGAGGGTTTGAGCCCCTCCCTATGGATTTGCTCTTGTGATATAAAGGCTTCTAGCGCCACTTGTCCAAAAAAAAACCATTGTTTCAAACTCTATTTTTGTTCACAAAAAAATTTTCCCACTCAAGAAACCCACCCTCCAGATCCAGGTAATCGCTTAAGTGGACAGAAATGGGTTGACTCCCTTAATTTTAACCCCTAAAGGACCGTTGTTCCTTCGGGGAACAAATGGCATTTTGGGCAGGTACCTATGGGCTGAATTTTTGTCGTGATTTTTTGAAACTTTTTTTGAAGATAGAAAAAATGATAAGCTTTGAGGGAATATAATTTTTTCATAATCGGTGCCCGGGAACAACAACTATGACCAAATAAGCTCAAAATAGGGGATGAGGGACAGCCCAGGTAGCAAAAGAAAAATTTGAAAAATTTGAAATTTTTTTAAGAATTTTTTTGCTTCTCATAGATTATTCTTTTGTCTATCTGGAAAGCTTTGATTCATTTTTTTGGATATGTTATGAGAAAGTTATGGACATTCTTGTTTTTCGGGCAATTAGAGCATCTTCTTGAAAAAAATAACTTGTAGGATTCATTTCTAAATGTAATTTATCAAATTTTTCAATTTTTTTTGTTTGCATGGTTTACAATAACAATCTTACCACTGGAATTAGTGCATTTTAATTCCATCTAAAAGATATGAATATTTTAGATTTTCCTTCTATCTTGTACCTACTTCTACTTAACAATTTATTAAGAATGATAATTAAGTATTTTTGATTTTTTTTTCCCTAGACTCTCAACTGAATTCTCTACTATAAAGATTTAAAGCTCAAAACTCTGTAGTGCAAAAAATTTAAGTTAAAAATGTTTAAAGTCAAAAAATCTAGTCCCGCAATGTGCTGAAAAACTTATTTTTTTCACTTTAAACGCAGATATCTTGCAATCTGTGCAGTCAAAAATTATGAAATTTTTTCCACACTTTTTAATACTAGTTAGGTGTAAGATCCTATAGTTAGATGTACAAAAAAAACATTTTTCAATTTTTTTTACTCTTTGCTATAGAAATGGCAGTTTTGAGTGTTTTTTGCAGAAAAAAGGCCTTAGTCCTTTAGGGGTTAATCAAAGAATGTTGCATCAATATTTCTATTAAAGACAAGGTAGAAGAAAATGAATAACCGATACAGTACAGTAGGATGCAGTGGGATGCACTTGGGCTGGAGTGACCTTGCGTCAGTGTACCTTAAAATTTAAAACAAGTGCCTTCTGGGAGAATGATCATGTATTCTACCAACGTAGCCAAGTTTTATTTTTTTTCAAGATCATATGAATGTGAATATCACTGCCAAAGGACACTGTACTGTTCGGCAATCCTCATCAGTGGAAAACACCAGGATACAATTGACAAAGTAACCAATTTTCGCAGGCCGTCAAGTGATGATCAACTCACGCCTAACTTACCTACCTACTTATTTTTCTGGCAAATCCCGTTTCATTTGTTTCAGAAAATAAAATAAAATAACTCACCTACCTACCGTAACTTAACTTGCAGCCTCATTGGGGTTCCAGTTGGTAAGTTATCGACTGCTGAACTTAGTTCTTACGTAGTATAAATCATGAAATTGTCTGCGTAAGTGCAGGCTGATGATCTTCACCTCAGTCTGGCTGGCTGCGGGATGCATGAGTGACTCCGGCTCCTCCTCCAGACGTGCCCCAGTTGCCAAAATAGGAACCTGCACAGGACTGACGGGAGTAATATAGTTCCTTTTTTTTCTCTCTTAGTTGTACCCTCAGACACAACTTAACATAATCATGAATTGGCCTCTGCAATTTCTTTCAGAAAAACTGTCAATGAACTTACTCCAAATTGCGGAGGAACAGTTAAAGTACTACTGGCTTCATTCTGTAAATTCACACGTGGATTAAGCCCTCTGTTGCAACGACCAACTGCAGTAAGAACTAAGACATAAACGACACAAATGAATGTTGGTGGAAAGCTGGGCAGGACTGTGGGACTGATGAGTCTGGAAATCAGTCTGCCCCGGAATAAACGTAGCTTACTGGTAATTTAACAACCCTGTGGCATTCAGAACTGACAACAAAATCTGTGCTTGCAAATTATGTTCATGGAAAATTGGGCGTCTAAGGTAGAGAGTCCCTTCACATGACATATGAGGTACGGAGGTATCATTAGCTTTCTACAGCATACTCCGTATAAGATAAGACATTAGAAGAGATTTGAGACCTCTAAAAGACTGCGAGTTTCCAGGGTGTTCCCAGTTTGGGAATTCTGCCACATGCGTAGTTTGACGTGGTCGAGAGAGTGCCATGTCAGTTTATCTATTTATTTTTTCACATTTGGGTAAAAAAAAAATTGAATTTTTTTTGGATAGCATTACTGCTGGTTCGAAACAGAGGAATAAGGAAGGGGAGCAGCCCTGAAATGGCCCTCCAAAGGCCTTAAATCTCTTCTAATGTCACTCATCACCAAGCCTGTTCCAAAATGTGCATTTCGTTTCATTTGTTAAAAAAAAGACAAAAAAAAAATAGAGCGTACAAATACAAATAAATTGAGATAATAAAGATATGCATAATGCATAATGCAAAGACATTGAAATGAAGTTCAAGCACAATTTTAATGGGGGGGGCACTACAAGAGAAAGGGATGTTTTAAGTGAGTTTTTAAATATAGTCCTGGACATACGATTATAAGTAATGACCTTTAAGGTGATTTTCAAGAAAATTTTACTTGGAACACATATGTTTCAAATAAATTTTTGCTAAAAATCACCTTAAAGGTCATTACTTATAATCTTATGCCTAGGACTATACTTAATTAAAAACTCACTTAAAACACCCCTTTCTCTTGTAGTGGGGGTACTTTCAAAGTGGGCCAAAATTGCCAAGAACTTGAGCATTTTTTTGCTCATTTTGTCTTGAGATCAGATAGAATGTAACCGTAGGATCTTAAAGTCCACACTGTCAGCAACTCTAAAAAATTTAGATTATTTGACCACATGGTTTAAGAGATATTTAAGTTTGAAGCTTTATTTGGGTCAATTGAAATACAAAGCAACACATTTTGAAGGAGTATATCTTTGAATTAATATTTTTAAATGATGTTTTTTTGTACTCAATGAAAGATAAGAGAGGTGAGAATGTACATGTAAAATTTCACAACATTCCAAGCATTTTTCAATTCATGGTGGAGCTTGCAATGCACGGTGGTCATTGAAATGAGAATAGTGTTTGTAAGAAGAAAAAAAGAATGGGATACTTACCTTCTCCTTGAATTCTTTGGATCTGCCCTTTTTGAGGTGGGCAAGAATTGCACTATTTGGCTAACTTTTCAGTCCATGTCCAAAACAACCCTAAAAAAGAGTTGTAAACTACTCTAAACCAATTAACTTTGAAAAATCCACGAGGCGGAATTTAACTTGGAATTCCATGAAACTATTGCCATTGGATTTGTAATGCAGTCTATTTCTTAGAATTTTTTTTTCTTTTTTTAAAACTCAAAATCTGAGAACGGAAAACTCAAAAAAGTGGGGCAACAACCAAATAATGGTTGTTAAGGTCATTAGGGGTTAATCAAACTTTGGCCTCTACAACTTTCATGTCTAACATTTAAATGCTATTTTTGGATTTTGCCTAATCTTAATTACAATTTGTTTTTGTATCTAAAAAAGTAGAACCTATTGATAGACAATCATGACTATAAGAGAAATCTTCTCAATGATAGGTAATCCAACCTTATAGAAAAACAAACAAACATAGTCAACATCAATAAAAAATGTGTTTATTTGGAACAAATTGTAAAAGTTGTAATGTAGATTATCAACAACTATAAAAAACAACATATTGAACTCTTAAAGACAAAATTTTATGGATGTATTAATAATAAGAATCTTGCTTCTTTGGGGGATGATCTAAATGAAGAGTGTTTCTTGAATAAGACTTCACATCATAATCCTTAATGACTATGTAGTGGAAACTACATTTCCTTTTGGACGCAGAAGTTGAAGTAGCAATTATAATGCCAATAAGAGCAACCTTCATATCGTCAGTTTTTGCCTCATCATCAATCTAGGAAATCATAACATTCAAGATTGGCAATATGAGTATCATCAAAATTTATCATGACATTGAATCCAGGAAAAAAAAATTAACACACAATCTTGAACTCATTAGATAGGTTTTCCAAAGTTATTATTTACAATTATTTAGGATCCCTTATAGGACTAGGTATGTTTTAGGCAATAGGTATCAAAAGAACTTCTATTTTCTATTGTAATGTTTTAAACTTTTTATAACATCAACCATACAAAATTGTGTGGAACAATCTTCATAGACTTCGATTATGTAAGGTAGAACCACCTATTCCCACCCAAGCTCCTATATTCAACTCATAGGGTGCATCCATTTTCAACTAAGGCTAGAACAAACACTACAAGAGAAAGGGGTGTTTTAAGTGAGTTTTTAAGTATAGTCCTAGACACATGTGTTTTAAGTAAAATTTTGCTGAAAATCTCTTTAAAGGTCATTACTTAAAATCATGTGTCTAGGACTATACTTAAAAACTCACTTAAAACACCCCTTTCTCTTGTAGTGAAATTTCCAACCGAAACTTGGAATGTTTTTTTTCTCCTTTCTAAGGTTGGGACTAATAAAGTCATGACACATGCTCCAAAATGTGCAGAAAGTAGTGAACAGGAAAGTAGTCTCTTGACTTATTGGAATTGCAAGATTCTAGACATTGAATATGGGTTCGGACTACTTTTTGACTTCCAAAAATCATAGTAATTTAAGTTTTGGGAATAAAACTGTAAAAAAGTTATAGTACTCACATTTCCTATCTTGCTACTTTAAAAAAATTGCATCGCCTCATACTGCTCACGATTGGTCCCGTAATCGCTTAAGTAATTGGGTATGGGTGGTTCTACCTTAGATTGCAAGATCATAATTATTGCTTGAAGTTTGAAGATTTTTAGGGGCCATTGCTTGATAGAATCAACAAACTTTGACTTATATTGTAATGAAATCTTGCACCCCAAACAACTCATTTTTGGACAATTATATACTATGCACTATACTATATTATGTTAACCCCTAAAGGACCAACATGCGTTTTTTGGCAACATAGAAATTGTGGGCAGGTACGTGTGACTAGAGATTTGCATATTTTGGGCTGAAATTTTTATAGAAGGTGAGGATGAGGAATATCTTTCATATGCACCAAATTTCATGACATTTGGAAATACGAGTCCAAAGTTATGGCCTAATATGTTGTTTATTTCTCAACTCGGGCAATCCGGGCAGATCAGAAAAAATCACTTTTTTCAAAAATAAAAATTTGAAATTGATTTATTAGATTTATATATACGTGGAAAGCTTTGAACCATTCCATTTTGATCAATGAGTCAAACGTTATGAGGATTTTTAGTTTGCGGGCAGTTATGGATTGTCTACTCTAAAATAAACTTTGAAGTCGTTTATTTTACTCACTTTTCAATATTTTTCAAAAAAAATAAATTGTAGGATGTAGATTGTTTATTACAACATTGCAACCATTGGGATTGGCATTTTTCAATTCCATAATTAACTTCTCAACAATTTAGTGTTTTGGATCATTCTCTACTTCTTTCTACTTACTATTTTTTTCCTATATGTTGTACAATTCCAAATAATTTGAAAATTTTGAAGCATGTAGCCAACTTGATTTGAAGAATGAATCCAAAGAAGCACAACCATTTTGGAATTTTTTTCATAATAATCTGACCTTGTGAAGTGCAGCTGCCTGGTTTTTCGCAGGGCCAAAAAAAGGACTTTTGCCACTTCAAACGCTAATATCTTCCAATCTACACGATGGAAATTTCTGAAATTTTTTCCACATATTCTCAAACCAGAGTACTACAAGATCCTACAATTATATATGTCCAAAAATGATATTTTTCAAAAATTTGGAACTTGTATTAGAGATGGCAGTTTTGGAGCATTTTTGGTGAGAACATAGTCAAGGAATTTTAGGGGTTAATTAACCCTTGAAAGGCCCTTTGGATCCCTCTGTACAACCCATATTTAGCATTATAACTCTTCAATTGTGGTTTAATATATGAATTGTGATACTTTGTTATTTATGTACTATCATAATCATTAATTTACATTGTACTAAAAAGTATTTGGTCAATGTTTCTTTGATCAAATACCACCAAATTCATAATATACTATACGGCCGCAAAGGACCCTTCAAGGATTAAAATAGTAATTTTTTTGAAAACGCTAAATTTGAGAAGGAAAATTTCTTCAAGTCATGGTGGCTTGGCAAAAGTTTTAAATGTGAAAGAAAGGCTTAGAAAAAGTTGTCCAAAGTTACCCCCTACACCCCAAAATATTAGACAACCTAACTTTTGATCTAGGCACTTGATTGGCAAAATTGTACAGTTCCCCAATCGCCCACCTTGCGCCAAAATTTCACAACAATTCATTCAAAATGATCTTCATAGAAATCAGCTTGAATTCCCAATTGTCCACTTGGTGGACACTTGTTGTATATGTTATAAAATTGTTTATTTTGTTTGTCCAGCCTTCGGGCTTGACTGCTGTGTAACTGTTGATTTGCAATGGATTCCCATTTGATTCAAAAATAATAATTAAAAATGAATTGCATTATCTTCATGTATCTAATGAAAACCAAAGCAACAATCATACCATACTCTAGATTCAAGCTCAACATCACCGAAGAGGTCGGATTCTTTTCATTTCTTTTCTTAATTGTGAAGAAGTACTGTAACCATCCATTAGAAAGTGCGAAAAAAACAAGGGCCCCAAAACAGGACACTCATCAGTCCAGGTCCCCAACAACTGTCTCTGCAAGTAAGACGGAGGGAGCCACGATCTTCCACTTGGGACATAAGAAGAACACATTAGAAGAAATTGGGGGGCAATAAGAGACTACGAGTTCTTGGGCCCTGTGAACTTTGGGAACGCCCTAGGAATAGTAATCTGACATGGCCGAGACTGTGCCATGCCTAAAAAATAATAATAAAATAATTTTAAAAAAAAAAATATATATATATATATATATATATATATATAATATTTTAATATTTTAATGTTTTTGATTTTTTTGATCTAATTATTTTTATATTTTGATTGTTCCAACAGCGGGAACAGCCCTGAAACGGCCCTTTAGAGGCCTCAAATTTTTTCTAATGGTATAAGTTAACCATGAGGCTTTGTCCACTCCCACTAAACCCTAACCGAGTTGTGCAGTGTGAAATGTGGTTGTAGATAAGATTTGAAAACTCGGATTCAAAAACTATAGAATCCATATCAGAGTCTTTCTTGAGAGGATAGAGTGAGTAAATTACAATATGGCTCTAGAGCTACACCAATAAGAAAGGAGTTGCTCCTCAACAATTGCCTATTAACTTGTGGAATTTTTATTTTTTTTGAATTTGAGGAGTTGAAGGTCTCTTGTTGAAAGATGTCTAACTCGGATAAGGGAGGCAACCCATTTTTGACCACTTAACCCCTAAAGGACCGAGCCTTTTTTTCTATCAAACAACACTTGAAACTGTCATTTCTATTGCGAAGAGTAAAAAACTTTAAAAATTGTTTTTTTTTCATATCTGACCGTAGGATCTTATACTAGACTAGTATAAGTACGTAAGGAAGAAATTTCAAAAATTTGACTGCGTGGTTTGCAAAATATCTGCATCCAAAGTGAAGAATTTTTTTTTTACACCTTCTATGACTAGATTTTTTGGCTTTGAATCTTTTTTAACTTAAAATTTTTGTACTACTGATTTTGATTTTTTAACTTTTTATGTTGCATATTTGAGTTCAGAATATAGGAATAAAAATTCTAAAAAAAATTTAATTAATTTTCACTCATTAAAAAATTGTTAAGCAGAAGTAGGTTCAAGAATGAAGGAAAGACAAAACCATTAATAACTCTAAGATGGAGTTGAAACACAATAATCCCAACGGTGAGATTGTTCTAGCAAGCAAATTTAACCATGTCCAACAATTGTTTTTGGAAAATTGTAAAAATTGCATTAAAAAATGAATCCTATAGGTTATTTTTTCAAGAAGATGCTTAGATTGCCTAAAAAACTAAGATTGTCCATAACTTTTTCATCACAAGTCCAAATTGAATGAATCAAAGCTTCACATGTAGACAAAAATATAATATTTTAGGAATTTAAAAAAAAAAATTATTTTGACTTTTTGTGATTTTTTTTGGTTGCCTGCCAATCTCTGTTTTTGGCTTATTGTGCCATAACTTCTGCTCCCAGGCATCGATTTAAATAAAAAATTATATATCCACAAAGCTCTTGCAAAAATACACTAGCTCAAAAAATCCCAAAATTGTTTACTACAAATTGAGACAATAGGAACCTACCCGGGTCCAAATTGTCCCCCAAGGGGACAAACGGTCTTTTAGGGGTTAAGTAGTTTTGACCATCTGCAGGGCGGGTTTCCTGTGGGGGGAAATTTTCCCGTGTGCAGAAGTAGAGTTTGGAAGGTTTCCATGATTTTTCAGATTTTTAACCCCTAAAGGTTTTTGACTATGTTTTCACCAAAACCGCTCCAAAACTGCCATTTCTAAAGCAAGTACCAATTTATTTTTTTAAACATTTTTTAACACATGCAACCATAGGATCTTGTAGTAAACTGGTTTAAGAAGATGTGAAAAAAAATTCAGAATTTTCCACCACGTAGATTGCAAGATATTAGCGTTTGAATTGACAAAACCCCTTTTTTTGTCCCTGCGAAAAATCGGGCAGCTGCCCTTCACAAGGTTACATTTGTATGAAAAATGTCCAAAATGGTTGTTACTCTTTGGATTCATTTTTCAAGGCAAGCTGGCTACATGCTTGAAAATTTTCAGATCATTTGGAATTGTACAACATATAGGAAAAAAATAGTAAGTAGAAAGAGGTAGAGAATGACTTAAAATACTAAATTGTCAAGAATTTTGTTATGGAATTGAAAAATGCCAATCCCAACAGTTGGAATGTTGTAATAAACAATCTACACCCAATGGTTTTATTTTTTTTCAAAAATATTGAAAAGTGAGTTAAATAAAGGACTTCAAAGTTTATTTTAGAGTAGAGATTCTATAACTACGCTCAAACTAAGAATCCTCATAACTTTTGACTCATTAATCCAAATAGAATGATTCAAAGCTTCCCATGTATATATAAATCTAAAGAACCAATTTCAAATTTTAATTTTTCAAAAAAGTGATTTTTAAATAATTTTTTTCAGCTGCCCGGGCTGCCCGCCAAACGTGGAAAATTATATATCATGCAATAACTTTTTAGCCATGTAGTCAAAAGTTATGAAAATTTTTGGGCCTTAAAGCTACACCTCGGGCACATCTTGTGTGAAAATTTCAAAGAAAAATAGTAAAATTTCCATTCGTAGTGAGCTGCCCAAAATCGCTATGTTGCCAAAAAATGGTGTTTGGTCCTTTAGGGGTTAATTCTCAAAACAAATTATTATAAATTTTTCAGCGGGAGATTCTATTCCTCCCATACCAGTGATATAGGGCTTGCTATTTCCAACCATGGACTGAAAACAAAAATTGACCAAGGGATGGTTGCAATATTAACAGTCTCGTAGCCAATCCGAATGCACCACAATTACCGTGGGAACGGCACCATAATTAATCACTATTCTTCTCCTCCTCTATGGAAAGAGCACAATCTACAGTAGAACCTCTCTAAGTCGATCGGTCCCGGACCGGTCTGACATGATTAGTTTATAGAGGTTTATTAACTTAGAGAGGGTCATTTTTAGTCACAGCCTTTGTTATCTGGCCCAGTCCGGGACCGGTCTGACATGATTGATTTAGAGAAGTTTATCGACTTAAAGGGGATCGACTTAGAGAGGTTCTATTGTACATAGCCAGAATGGGTGGTGGTTAGGAATGGGTTGCATCCTATATGGTAGAGCCACCCAAAACTAACCAGCATTCCATGGCTAGTCACTAGGGTGGTTTAAGTGTAGCAGATAGTGAGGGTCATTTCCGTTGTTGTTTTTGGTATTAATTTTGGCTAAATTATTGCATGCATACTCAAGGGCCATGACACATGGTCTTCATTTTCCGTGATTCACTGCACATGAATTATTCTCTTTGTGAGTAGTTTTTCAAGACTCTATATGTTGTTGTTGTTTTTGGAAAGGAAGGTGACCATTAAAAAAAACCCAAGGGGGGAAAAGGAAACATCAATCAGGCTCAAGACTCTATATGTTGGACATGGGTCCAGCGCAACTTTTGCCTTGCTAAATTCATTGTAAATTGACTTCAGGTGATAAAATTACTGAAATTTGAGCAGTCCCCATCATTTCTATCTCTGCACCTGCAAGAATTTTTCCTTCGCCTTGAAGTACTCCACATCATGTCCACAGTTGCTTATTTGGTCGGATATGGGTGGTCGACTATAACACCCCCGAGTTAAGTTCATCTGCCATAGGGGAGGAAAAAATTGGAGTTTTGCAGGTTTCTTTGTGTTGCACTAAGGTAGAAGGCTCGAAAACAGTTCGGGCATTAAGAACCGTCCCTATAAGTGGCTGTGAAATGGACATGAGTTGGTTCTGAAATGGACTACTATAGTCATTGAATGAACCAAGGAAAAAAGACTTATTAATCGCAAGAGCCAATCACTCTCTTTGCTTTCCCCATTTTTATTTAGAATTGCAAGTGAACCATTTATGAAAGACCTAGGGTCACAAATAGGGACCTATGACCCAACTTGTTTGAAAATTCATAAGTAATTCAAAAATGCTCGGAAAAATACGAAACGACTTGGGTTAGATTCCTCATCAACTTCTCTATGTCTGAAAAATGAGCTAAAAATATTCCCGTCCAAGGAAATACATGAAAAAGGCAGACCAGCCCTTAGATGGTCGGTTTATGAGCCTTCTACCTTAGAGTTTGCGGGCCTTGCCCAATTTCCTGTCCATCTGGACCAAGGGAGTGCTGCTTCTCCCCAACTCTGCTTCTTGGGCTTCAGTTTTTCAGGCCAATTTGGTACGATCGCATTGGAGAGAGGTTGGATTCTTTGTACAAAATGCAAGTAAGCTTACAACGCATGACTGTCTGCACTCAATTGGGAAACTTGAGTTCCTGGACGTCGATTATGAACATGAATCAGAATTCCACATTGGCATCAGGGATCCCCAGCGCTGTGCATTGGATATGATTTTCTAGTAACGAGGCTATCATTATAAACCTTGCCACAATAGTTTTGCTTCTTCACAGGGCTCTTGAGGGAAAGGGGGGGGGGACAGTAACTGTCAAGTGGACTGCCACTGCGGTGGATAAAACTTGCAAGGAGACATGTGAGGACCTGCCCAACCTGTCAGACAGAGCAACATATTGCTCAAAAAAGAAAAGCTGCTCTTGACAGTCGTGTCTAAAGTAGTGCAATGAGCCTCCTGCGGAGGCCATTTTGCCCCCCCCCTCATTTTATCCCTGGGAAAACGCAAGAAGTTTTTATTTGCTAGGCATGATAGAATTTGCAAATTCTGAGTTCATTTTTGCAATCAGAGGCCCCAAATTAGTTAGGAGGGGTCTAGAACATACCCCAGAGACAGCACAAAATAGGGGGTCTTTTTTTTTACATTCACCCTTGGCTTTACTTCCGCAAGAGGCTTGTTGCACTACTTTAGACACTTCCGTTCTTGACCACCACTAAAAATTCTCTTTAAGAAAAACTCTCATTTTGTGCCCTAGCCCCGAGCCTGCTTCCTCCTCTCTCTCCTTTCGGGTCGGTCCTGTTGTTTGCTTGCTTTGTTTTGTTTGTGATCCATCCCGCCAGGCCACTCATGGCTAGTGGTCCTGTATTTTATTCCTCTTGCAATGAAATCTCGTTTCATTTATGTAAAAAAAACAAAAACAAAAACAAAAACACTCATTGATATCCTACATGAAGGTCAAATTCGGCATAAATTAAGTCATTTTTGTAAATTAAAAAAAAAGTGGCACATGTCATCTTGTGAATGGTATGAGGAGACTTGCTTAGACCAGTCCAATCTGTCAAATAGAGCAATATATTGCTCAAAAAAGAAACACTGCTCTTGACCACCCTAAAGAATTCTCTTTGAGAAAAAATTCTCATCAGTACCCTACGTGAAGGTCAGTTTCAGCATAAATTAAGTCATTTTTCTATTTTAAAAATGTCACATGTCATCTTGTGAATGGTGTGAGGTGACAAGGCCCCTTGAGAATTTATTGCAGAAATTCAATTTTGGCACTTGACTACCAAATCAGACCTTCAAGTATTCCAGTAGTTAGTATGACAAAAATGGCTCAAGGTACAAGGCCTCCACTTTTACAACAATGCAGCCAATGATGTTCTTAATATGACCATTTTGTGGAGCATTTGGCATGCAATAATTATGCTCACTTTGGAGTAAGGGAAGATCAATACTACTAAGTTAGTTTGGTAGATTGAGATGACACCTTTTATGGGGCTTAGCACAACCAACATGTGAACCTTCTATGATATAGTTATATTTTGGAATGTTCAGTGGTTCTGGTATTCTTTGTAATGGACTATAGGTCAAATAGTTTTTGATAATGGATTCTTTTTGCGATGCTCAAGGCCTTAATATATGAATGGTTTAGTATTTCGAGAGTAGAACGTTGTAGAAACTTATGGAAATTTAAAAAAATCCTAAATTTTTTATTTCACTTGGATTTGTCTCTATTGAAAATTATTAAAGGATATAAAAAAATTCATATAAATTTATTGACCAAAGTTTCCAATTTGAATTATGAATAGTATAGTTACAAATGCTATCATTAATATTTATAAATATTGGTCAAAACTTAAAATTGAAAAATTTCCCTCTTTAACCCTTTACATACTAAGAATTCATGGTTTTAAACTATGGACTTTGATTGATCATATTGAAGAAAGTATAATCTAAATGGAAGTTTTTATTGTATCATTAGCTTGAATGAAGAACATTGTATGCATTGTTTTATAAAGATATTTATCAAGATAAATAAAAATCCCTATATAAACTCTTCAAAATTGCTTAAAAATATGAGGCCCAATTTGGGCTTCTTAGTATCAGTAAAGGGTTAGATAAATTACCTCAATTCAACATATATATATATATATATATATATATATATATATAGCCAGGACTTTAATTCAGTATTGTTACGGTAGAAGTACCTATTTGCAACAGCCCTTCTATAATGGCTTCATAAGGTGACCTATTGTTGACAATATTGGGATGCACTGTTTACTGAAAAAGATTCTCTGTTTGTACCTTCTCGTCCAGTCATCTCTCTTCCCTCCTTGTTTAGGGAGAAGTACCAATGCTAACATAAATAGGTGAGTCTATGAAAGTGGGATGGATCTAAATTAAAAAAATACACATTTATATTGAATAAAATACTCATTCTTGAAAAAAATTATTTTTATTTTATTTTTTGCATTCTTTCTTGTGTTCATCCCCTAGGCTGATCCGCCCACGTGAGTCGGACTCAGCGCTCTTTTTTTTCTTTTTTTTCTTTTTTTTCTTGGTGCAAATGAAACTAAGTTAATTGTTCTCTTGTTAATTCACACCGTTCTTTCCAAAGAAAAGGTTACTAGTCAAATGAAGACAGTAAATTCCAATCGGACATCAGTTGCATTTTCCCTTCAGTTGGGGTTGAATCATGTAGGAAAGTCAAGGGAGTTCCAGTTAAGTTGAGTTCGTACACTACAATGTGAAGAAATTGGAAGATATTTGTCCATCAAGTACTGACAAATAAATCTCCAAGTCCCTTAATTTCTCCCTCTGGCAACATGGCAACCGAAGGTACACCTCAACTGCTGCGGCATGCCAACAGTGCCAAGAGTGGGGATGCACTTGGGAAAGCATCATGAATCCAACAAGGAAAACCACTCATCAATCGAACATGCTGCTGTTTCTCTCTCTCTTTCTTCTTTGAACATGTTACTTTTCTTTGGCACAATATCAGACTTTGTATTCTTTTAACTTTGATTTTCTGCACTATTGAATTCTGAGGTTTAAAATTTTTTTTTTTCATTCATTAAATTTATTAAGTCAAAATAGGTACAATATGAAAGGAAAAATCATATTATAATAGTTTTAACCCCTAAAGTTCCATAACTATGTTTTTCTTGAAACCGCTCAAAGACTACCATTTTCAATACAAGTACCAAATTTTTGAAAAAAAACTTTTTTTTTGACACATATAAACGTAGGATCTTGTAGTACATTGGTTTGAAAAGATGTAGAAAAAATTCAAAAAATTCCACCATGTGGATTGCAAGATATTAGTGTTTGAGTTGACAAAAATCCTTTTTTTGGCCCTGCGAAAAATTGAGCAGCTGCACTTCACAAGATCACTTTTTTATGAAAAAATGTTCAAAATGGTGGTGCTTCTTTGGATTCTTTTTTCTAAACAAGTTGGCTACATGCTTGAAAATTTTCAAGTCATTTGGAATTGCACAACATATAGGAAAAAATAGTAAGTAGAAGAAGTAGAGAGTGATTCAAAATACCAAATTGTTAAGAACTTAATCATGGAATTGAAAAATGTCAATCCCAATGGTTGTAATGTTTTTATAAATAATTTACATCTTATGACTTTATTTTTTTCAAAAAATAATGAAAATTGAGTGAAATAGACGACTTCAAAGTTAATTCTAGAGTAGAGAATCTATAACTACTCGCAATCTAAAACTCCTCATAACTTTCATTTCGTTGATCAAAATGGAATGATTCAAAGCTTACCACGTATATATAGATCTAGAAAAAACAATTTCAAATTTTTGTTTCTAGAAAAAGCAATTTTTTTTAATTTGCCCAAACTGCCCAGTTACAAAAAACAACAACATATTAGGCCATAACTTTTGACTCATATTTCCAAATGTCATGAAATTTAGTGCACATGAAAGATATTTCTTATCCACACCTTCTAGTCGCACGTACCTGCCTCAAATTTCTATACTGCCAAAAAACGCAGGCTGGTCCTTTAGGGATTAAAATGGAATTGAAAGTCATCAAATCCTTATAGTGAGATTGTATTTTCTTTGTAGAATATATATATATATATATATATATATATATATATATATATATATTGTTGATGCCCGCATTTAAGTATTTTGTGTTTAGGAGGGCAATCCTTGGCATTGATCAAGATAAAAATTGTAATCCCACATTAAATAGTTTATCCCCTTACTTAACCCCTAAAGGACCACAAGGCCACTAGGTGGCTTCTACAACTACATTTGCAGAAAATTCAAAATGTGGACTTTACTAACAGTTTGTGAACAACAAAATGTGTCTAAACAATTTTTTCCATTGAATTTGTTAGTGCAATCAAATCAAAAAATGATTGACTATGTGATTTTTGGTGATTTTTTAGAGAATCGAAAAGGTGCTCTCGGCCAACACTTCAAATCCACATATATTTTATTCCACAATTCAAAATGATCCGTAAAAATTACACATTAAAATCATGATGATATGAATCCGTGGGGAAAAAAATCAGTTTCGGTAGCACTTTTGAGCATTTCAATTTCAGCATATGTATAATACAAAGCATATGTATAATACAAAGTCTCCCTAACCAATCATCTTTCATCAATCTTATCAATAATGAATTTTTTCAAAAATTGTGCAATTTTGTCAATCTCTTTTTGTAGAAAAGCTACATAAGTCTTATTTCATTTCAACAATGGCAACAATCAAAATTATTCCACACAATTGAAGAACTATGCTTGTTACAAGAGTTAGTCAAGAAAACAAGAATTATGCTCAAACTTCCCCAATCCTTTAGGAATTAATCCCCAATTGATGATGGCATGTTTTTGGCGAAGATTGTCAAAAATTACCATTTTCTAAAACATTTAGAAAAAATGGAAGATTTTTTTTGAAGGAAAAACTGATCATACAAAATTATAAACCCCTACTATGGAAATGTGGGGAATTTTTTTTAGAAGCTTTGACCACATGGATTGCAAAATTAACGTATTTGAAGTTAGAATAAAAAATTATTGAACTTTGGTTAGGGTCAACAACCTTTGACTCCTTTTGAAGTGAGATTTTTGAACTAAACATAGTTTTTTTTAATAATTATATACTATATCATGTTAGTTACTTATATGTCAAGTTTCAAAAGTAAATAAATGCTTTGTATAAGCTGCTTGAAGCTCCACAAAATTGCCCAAGTTGTCAAAAACAACTTCAGACTAGATTGGTACAAAAATTAATCTCCAAAAAGAGGTCACATATCCATCTTGTGTCAAAGTTTCAGAATGATCTATGCAAATTTGACTTTATAGAAACCTATCCAAATTTCTTATTGCCATTTGATAGACAATTGAACTTAAGGAATTAAAACAAGTATCAAAGTATCACAATAATATCATAAGAATCTCCTCCAAATCTTTAAAAACTCATTTCAAAATTTTGAATCATTAGTAGTTAATTATCAGGGACAAACTAAGTTTTATAAATTTATTATTGTATCATGTATTGATTAAAATTATAACTTTATAGTCTAAATAGTCTAAATTGATTAAATTTTAAAAATACAAGTAGAAAATTATTAGATATAATAAAAATGTAATCAATACTAAATTTGAAATTATATTTATAGAAACTAAATCCTTCAAAGTCTTTCCATTTCCAAATAGATATTCCTTAGTCAAATGCAAATTTTATCCTTAAATATCATTTTTGTGTTTCTATCTTACAAAAAGAAAAACTTGCCATGTATACTTTCTAATTCATTTGAAATGTTTGAAACATTTCAAATATGTAATAGATTATTTCAATTCCAAGTTATATATGTCAAAATTCAAAACATTATTGGATTTTATTTAAAATTTGTATTGAAAAATCACTTTTTAGTTTAAATTAGGACCAACAATTATGATTCTAACCTATTTTTTAAAGAATTTTAATTATTCAAAAACATGTTGTACTTGATAAGATTTTCTTTTACAAAAATATTCTAAAAATAAATTTATTTTTCCTCCTAATAAATGTAAAAAATATTTTGCACACTAAGAATAGTTGACCAACTTCTACAACCTTCACCCCCTCTCTTCATTCACAAATCTTTTGCTACATCCAACTTGACAAGGCCCAATTTACAAAAGATTAGCTTATTTAGATATATGTATACTTGGATTAGTCTCCTAGTTGTTGAAAAATGCACATTTAATGCCTTGCAAATGATATGCTAAGAACCAATTTATACAACTATATCAACACTCAACAAGAATGGCTAAAGAATCACAATATGATTGGATGTAGCTTCTTCAATATGATGACATTGGCAATGGGCACATGGGGCCCTTTTTAGGAAATAATTTGAAGGACCAATATGGCAATTAATATCAAAATTTGGAAATTTGCAATGTGGTTGTCATGCATATTTTTTTCAAGACTAACACTTTGAGGAGGTTTGAAGAATTTGCAACTACAAAGCTCTAATAGCAAGATTCTTTGTTGAAGTACCTCTTGCAATTAATTCACCTCCTGACCCTAGTGTTTGTCATAGAAGGTTGTTTTAAGGTTCGCTTTGGGGCAATCCATTCGATTGAAAAAGAAGATAGAAGGGACACAATTGTACCTACCTTTTCACAAGGCACATAACTATACTACTCTAGTTGTGATTGAGAATGCTCTACGGTAGTTTCACATAAATTTTTGGGAATTTGAATCTATACAAATAACATTGGTTGAAAATAAATTATATGTGGTTTCAGATGAATGAAAAGAAATTTTATATAGCTTACATTACTTTGCCATTGGTACCAAATGCATTTCCGAAGGTTCTTGTGTAAAAGTAGAGTAGGTTCTTGTGGTTTGTTCTCCAAAGTGCTTTTATCCATGTGAAGATGAATAGGTTTGTCTTTTATTTTTCACCTCCACTCAACATGCCCTTGCACTTGTTGTTGGTTCCTAAGCATCTATGTCCTTGGAAGTTAAAATTGGCCATAAAGTCACATCTATATTTGACAAGCCTTCCAACTTCTAATTTTCTATCTATAAACACTAAATTATTAGTAAAATTAGATTTTGTAGATTGAATCTTGATGAAGTGGGATATGGTCATTAAAGAATATTTGGAGGGGTTTGGAACACTTTTCATCTACTTTCACCAAGTCAATGCAAGAACTTGGATGTTCTAATATCACCAATGTATTACTTCAGACATTTAACTTGCTAAGTATCATACCATCTTTAAGTAGGAAGCCTCAAAACATATTTTAAATGTATGGCTGGAGTGGTGTGACTCATTTTATACAACCATGATAAGATGTGTTGATGCAAGCATGGTGAGGATGAGCTTTATGCTTAACCCTTTAGTGACCAGTTGACCACTTTTTGGTCGAAATTTGGATTTTTTGTCTTTTACTGCCCTCAATACAGGATATTTGAAAAAACTCAAAGAGTAACGCAAATAGAACTTCAGCATGCGCTCCAAACAAATCCAGTTTTTGAGAATTATGTGCAGTAACAAGGTTGTTGTACTTGTCCAAAGACAAGAGGGCCGACCTAAGTCAAACCTTCTAAGTCGCATATATATTCAACAATTCATGTGATTCTATTTGAAATTGACGCCTAAGAATGATAGAAACGTTGCCCAACAATCCCATGAATTGTGGAAGCATGTTTCAAAAATTATGGGCAATAATGTATTATGCTGCTTCAGCTAAAGGCTATTTCAATGCATCACACTTTGAAGACATTAGATGTTTTTTGGGGTCTCTGGAGGGCCGTTCCGAGGGCGATCCCCACTTTGGCCTAATTTTGTGAACAGTGGTACGCTGTCAAAAAATATTTATTAAAAAAATAAAATAAATATATATATATATATATATCATTTTGAGCAATTTTTGTTTTCCAAAAATGACGTGGCAATCGTTGTGCTACATCAGACAGTTGCTGCAGCGCGTTCCCGCAGTCTGGAAACGCAGGGGAACTCGGAGCCCTCCAAGATCCCCGAATCCCATCTAATGCATTACAAGAAATCTAGGCCTTGTGGAGGGCCGTTAGGATTTTGGCGGATGTACTAATACAACGGAAAAAAATTTAAAAATTTAAAAATACATAGATACATACATTTATTTTATAAAAAATAATCAAAAATAAATTTTTAATTGAAATTCCAACTGGGCATCCCACTGACTATTCACCTTACAGATTCCCAGACGGCTTTTTTGGGCTAATATTTTCCCTAAATGCATATTTTCATGCATCCATTCAGCCTGGACATGGCCTGAAAATTTCTCTTATGGATTTAGGTTTGTTTAAGTTAGTTATGTTCACCTTTTTCCAATTCTGTTGTACAAGGAACTTACTCCTTGTATCAAGATTTTCTATTTTGAACAATAAATTGCTTGAAAACAAAGCAAATTCATTTGGGTTGAATACTTGATTCCTTGTTTCTTATTAGATGAAATTACTGCAAACTCATGGGATAATATCACTTTTTTAGGAAGAAATACTTACTTCTTGGAGGATAAACATTTTTCATCCATATTTGTCATGTTTCATTCATGGATATGGATTCATCAATCTATTTTCTTCCATCCATCCATAAGTTAGGTTGTTTGTGTGTGTGGTTTTGTTTTGTTTTGTTTGTTACGGTGAAATCTCTTGGACCGTGTATCTCCCGGTCGCTTTCTTGGTACCGTCGGAAAGCTCTCTTTGAAGAGGGGTGCACGGGCTTTGATTTGTGGCATTTAAACCTATGATGAGAAAGATATTAATTTTCAAAGTTTTTATATGAATTAGAAAGTTAGAAAATTACTTTTACTTTTGTTTTGGTTGTGGCAATGGTACAAGGTACACTAGTCCATACCTTAGATTAAGCTGTTTGTTTTGTTTATTATGGTGAGATCTCCTAGACTGTGCGTCCCTTGGTCGCGTTCTTGGTATTGTTGGAAATGGCTCTACAAGGAAGGGTGCATGGGCTTTGTTTCATGTTGTTCTGACCTACGGTGTGAAAGTTATGCAATTTCAAAGTTTTTATGAGTTGAAAAATTAGAAAATTATTTTTACTCATATTTTGACTGTGGCAACAACACATGGCATACTAGTCCACACTTTAACCCCTAAATGCCCAAGGCACCCAATTTGGGTGTTGACAATACTTTGAAGTTAATAAAATCTAACCAAGTTTCTATTTTTAGTAGTTTCTATTTTTGATTTTTTTTGAAGTCTAGTTTTAGCATCAAAAATCCAATTTTGAAAATGATTGATTATGATTTTTCAGTTCAAGATTTTATGCAAGGGTGTCCATTGCAATCTTGACTTTCCATAGTGTTGAGGGCTCTTGGAAATGAGCCTCAAATACACTAGATCTTAGAGAAAAAATCACATTAGAAATTCATTTAAAAAAATGGTAGAGTAGATTTTGAGAAAATGTAAATTGATTGGGATTATGCAGTTAGGCCCTTTAACCCTTAAAGGTCCAGAGAGCCCATTCCGACCAATATTATACAATAGTATTTCATTGTATTTGGTGTGGTTCTCCACCTCCTATAGGATTAAGATCAAGAGTGAAATTAAAATTCATGTTGATATGGTTCTAATGAACTATTGAGGTCTCAATTTGGAACTTTCTACTAATAACTAATGTCACATATACGCCAACATATCTACTATTCCCTATGGTCCTTCAAGGGTTAACCTCATATTTTTTTGGTGACCAACTTTTTAGATTTGACATGTGAGAAGAGGATTAGAAGACTTCAAATCACTTTTGCAGTTTTAACACCCTCATGATCAAACATTATAATCTTTCAATCCAAATTGATATTGTTGTATTTTCTTTTCCTACGTGATCTCTAACATGTATAGTTTGAATTTGTATGGTTACAGTTCAAAAAAAATTGATACAACTTATGAAAATGTTGGATTTTTGTTCAATTTAGAGCTAAATGCAATAAGCTTAAAAAAGGCCTTGCCAAGGCCATATTCGTTATATTGAGACTTTTCACAGTCTCATTTTTACCTTTGACTCAAAGATAAACCGCTTTATCTCTTTATTAGTATTTTTTTATAAATAGTTAATAATATCAACTTTTAGAATCTTATTTTAGAATCACTATTTTAGAATTATTTATTTTTGGTTTCAATTAATATTTTTCAAAATGAATTTACAATAACTAGCATTCTGTCTCAAAATCTACAAAAAGTCTCAATATAATGAATATGGTCATTTGGGGCATTTCTATACCTTAAATTTGGTTGTTTGTTTTGTTTTGATTGTTTCATTGAGATCTCCCAGATCATGTGTCCCCTGGTGGCATGCTTGGTATCGTCGGAAAGCCCTTGGCAAAGAAGAGTGCATGGGCTTTGTTTTGTGGCGTTTGGACCCACGATGTGAAAGTTATTGAATTTCAAAGTTTGTATTAATAAAAAAATTAGAAAATTATTTTGACTATTATTTTGACTATGGCAATGACACAGGGCACAGCAGTGTGTGTGTGTGTGTGTGTGTGTATGTGTGTGTGTGTGTTCTATTAAGTTTGTCTTCTATCTTCTATTAAGTTTGCATGGTATATTATTTGTTTTGTTTTGTTTGTTTTATTGTTTGTTTTGTTTGTTTTATTTGTCACGTTGAGATCTCCCGGACCGTGCGTCCCCCGGTGGCATGCTTGGTACCGTCGGAAAGCCCTCGGCGGGGAGGGGTGTACAGGCTTGGTTTCATGGCATTGGGACCGATGGTGGGAAAATTATGGATTTTTGAGTTATTTTTTGTTTTTAAAAATTACTAAATCATGTTAAATTATGTATCTTTTTAATTATGTGTCAAATTCTCACGTTCTTGCTACCGTTGGAAAGCCCTCAGCGAGGAGGGATGCACGGGCTTTGTTTTGTGGCATTTGAGCATACGGTGGGAAAGTTATGGGATTTTGAGTTATTTTTGGTTCTAAAAATGACTTTTGCTTTTGTTTTGGGTGTGGCAATGGCACAGGGCTACACTAGTATATATAAATTAGGTTGTTTGTTTTGTTTGTGACGATGAGATCTCCGGAACTGTGCATCCCCTCGTCACGTTCTTGGTACCGTTGGAGAGCCCTTAGCGAAGAGGAATGCACGGACTTTGTTTCATGGTGTTCCGACTCATGACAGAAAACATATTGAGTTTAGAATTTTGTATGAATTAAATTATTAGAAAATTACTTTTACTTTTATTTTATATTATACTATGGCAACGGGTTGTAATGAAGATCTTGTTACTGCCCTGCCCCAATGCATTTGAAAAGAAAAGAAACTGTCCATCTCTGTGAAATCTGGATAAGGTAGAAGATCCTATAATGGAGCATTTAAGGGCTGGAACTGAATTTTGAGGAGGTGAAATATCTTGAAAAAATTTTCAATCAATTTTCCTCGAAAAACAGATTGAACTGACATCTAACCCAAGTTGTTTCATATTTTTTTCATGCTTTTTTGAATTAGTTAAAAAAATTTGAAGTTGAAATGGCATAGGGCTCTAAAATGGTGCCCTAGCTAAAATGTACACAGTCTGTACATTGATGGAGGCTATGAAAAAATAACATGTACAAACAGTTTACATTTCAGTTAGGCCTCCATTTTAGAGCCCGCTCCATTTAAGGACCTCCTACCTTAGGCAAGGCTGCAAGGGACTTTCCATGTTCAGTCCTTCCCTTCCCTGAGACTTCCCTTTCTGTTTTTTTTTTTTTTTTTTAAACAAACGGACAAATTCCATTGATAAAAGGACCAAGTACATCGAACCAAGGGCACAGGGCCCCGGCAGCTCCCTTTCTGGGTTTCAGTCCTTCTATTATGTAGTTTGCATGTTACTCATTATGGTACTCACATTAGCTGGGACATCATCAATTTGATGTAAGCTTCACTGAAGTGGGTAAGCTAATTGGGTGCAAAACAGGTCATTCTATTGCTATTGTAGGACACTGCTCGTCACTTAGCCATGTCCCAAACTAAATAGCAATTATATCGCAATCTTACAAAATCCCCGTAGCAGTTATGGTATTCCAACAATAACAAGAAGGACCATTCACTTCAGTTGGTGCACAATCAGTCTTGCCATGAACGGATTCAAGACAAGCAACCAAATCATGACACACTATCTCAAGCTTAAGATTTGGGAAGACTAGGAGTACCTTAGTACAACCTAAGCGAGAACCACCCATACCTGACTACTTAACCCTTAAAGGCCCAAGGCCTTTTTTCTGCCAAAAAACACTCAAAACTGCCATTTCTATAGCAAGGAGTAAAACAATTTGAAAAATATTTTTTTTGCACATCTAATCATAGGATCTTACACCTATCTAGTATGAGAATGTGTGAAAAAAATTTCAGAATTTTGACCGCTCAGATTGCAAGATATCTGCGTTTAAAGTGGAAAAAACAAGTATTTTAGCACATTGCGGGACTAGATTTTTTGACTTAAAACATTTTTAACTTAAAATTTTTGGACTACAGAGTTTTGAGCTTTAAATCTTTACAGTGGAAAATTGAGTTGAGAGTCTAGGGAAAAAAATATATTCAAAAAAACTTAATTATCATTCCTAAAAAATTTATTAAGTAGAAGTAGGTACAAGATAGAAGGAAAATCTAAAATATTAATATACTTTAGATGGAATTAAAATACACTAATTCCAATGGTGAGATTGTTCTAGCAAGTAAACTAAACCATGAGATTTTTTTTTTTGAAAAATTGCAAAAATAGCATTTAGAAATGAATCCTACAAGTTATTTTTTTTAAGAAGATGCTCTAACTGCCTGAAAAACAAGAATGTCCATAACTTTTTCATAACAAATCCAAATGAAATGAATCAAAGCTTTTCAGATAGACTAAAATATAATCTATGAGAAAAAAAAATACCAAATTTTTGCCAATTTTTTTTTGCTGCCCAGACTGCCCAGTTACAAAAAAAAAGGAACATATTTGGCCATAACTTTTAATTCCTGTTTTCAAATGTCCTGAAATTTAGTACATATGAAAGATATTCCTTGCACCCACCTTCTATTAAAATTTCAGCTTAAAATATGAAAATCTCTAGTCACACGTACCCGCCCAAAATTTCTATACAGCCTAAAAACGCATGCCGGTCTTTTGGGGGTTAAGCAATTTCTGAACATATGAGGAGTAGTGTGAGGTAGTGGAAATTTTCTCTCATGTACAGAGATAAGAAATATTGGGATTGTGAATTTTACGTAATTTTATTGCCGAAATTGAAATTACTATGAATTTTGGGAGCCAAAAAGTGTTCCAAACTTATAGCCATTGTCTAGAGTCTTCCAATTTAGCTCCTAGCCGAACTACTTTCCCACTCACTACTTCCTACTATCATTTTTTTCAAAGACGAGGTGACCATAGCACTTCCTACTATATATCTTGCTCACTACTTCTTGCGCACTTTGGAACATTTCTTTTTCTTTTTAAGGTCCCCTACATGAAAGGGTGACGTTCCCAATGAGGGGAACTTCGGCGCCTGAGGGGAACATCGGGAGCGGGGAGCGTCCCGTCGGGGGACGCCAGCGTGATTATGGTTTGCTGGCAGTCGCTCTTGTTAATTTTTGAGCTCTATCACTCTTTCTTGATTGTTTGATTGATTTGCCTGATTTCTTGATTGGCTCCTGCCCGGGGTGGCCTATCAAGTTCCAGTGTTGGAGCGCCAAAACCGAATACTGCTTTCCTGCCGCCTGTTGAGGAAGCTGGTAAGGGAGAGAATGCTGAAATACAATAGATGTGGCAACTCTAGATTTGGCACCAGAAGTGGCCTCAGCATGCAAAAGAGCAATTGAGGCTCTAAGAAAAGGAGGTTCTGTTCTGTTTCCAGTAAGTTAAGTCCCTGTGGATTGCTGCTGGAGCTTTTAGAAGAGTTCACTTGGGAGTTCAGCTTGGAGCTGCTACTCTGAAGTGAGTGTCAATTTTTACCTTTACAGACTTGGTATTCCGTGTATGCAAAGTCTTGTGCCATTGACACGATGCAAATGCAAATATCTCGTTCAAGCCTTCTGCTCAGGTTCCCTTTTTTGCTTTTTGGTCTCAGGCACATCCCTATTCACTATACTGTATCTCCACAGTGTGGCGAATATGGCAGCAGAGTGCACACAAAGTCAACCAGCGTTTCCTTATTTTGAATTTTCTTACTCATTGTTCAGTGAAATCATTGTTTTCAGTATTCAGATCACAGCGACCGACCGATTGATACTTGGTGGTCAGGGTTTCAAATGACATACGCAATTCTTTTATGCTGCCCATAATCTGATTGTTCTACCAAGTGATCTCAATGCTTTCCGCTTGTGGATGCAGGTAAAAGAGGAAGTAAGTTAAACGAAGGTTTCTTTGGGCCACCGGATGCGAAGACTCCTGACAAGGAAAAATATGAGTTAGCAGAATAAGAAGATTTAACTCGAGGAGTGGGACGCACAGGGATTCTCTTCCGGTTCTCAATGTGGGCAATGTTAGGTTTTATTACTTGGGTTTTGGATGGACGTCGAGCAAAAGTTGGTTGCTCTGAGTTTTTCCCTAATGTTCGTGAAAGGGACCCTGTTCCACAAGTCATCCTTAGGAAACCAACGAAATAGGGGTGTCAGGGTTCAGCACTCGTGCTCTGAGAATGGAGAAGATTTGGGCACTAAGATTTGAAACATCTGCGAAGGGTCTAGTACTTTGAGACGGGATTTTGTAGCTTAAGAATCATGAAGGGCTGAATTTGGAAAGAATTGGCTGAAATTTTGAATCTCTTCAAACACTCCTTTATCATGATTGAACTGTTTGGTGATCACTACGCGGCAGTTTATAGTCATTGTAACACACCTACAGCTCAAGAGAGTAACGTCAAACATCCATCTTTAGCGGTACACTTTTTGTAGAAGAGAGTTTAGACTTCTGTTTTGTTGTACAGTACAGAACAAATTGTGCAGATGCCCCTCTGGTCCCTTTTTGCCCTCTTCTTCCTTGACCTGTAACGTGTTTTCCTGTATAACTTAGTTCCAGCAGACAATGTATTATGATATCTCACTTGGGGTTTAGCTTTTTCTAGCATACATCAGCTACGCATCTCTCAGAAAGAATTTGCTGGGTAAAAATTCCCTTCCGATATGTTTAACTTGAATTGGAGATTTTAAATTTTGTATTGTCATATTGGTAGAGATACTTTTTGATTTACTCTCATTCTATTGCTACTGTAAAATCAATAAGACACTTTTGTGAGACATTCTAAATATAATATTATATAATACATAAAAGTGAAAATCAAAATGGGTCTCAAGTAAACATTTATTTTTTGCAAGTTGCATTGTGGCACCTTATGAGAATGAAATTATGTAGCAATAATCTATCCAAAATTTCTAAAATATTTCTAAAATTTCTTACAAAATTTTTGAAAGTTGATTTCTTCCAACATCTATTAAACTTTAACATTTATGAAATCAATTAAATTGTACCAAATCTTATTCAGAATCTTCCACATGCATAAGGTAGTTCAAAGATAGTCCATGCTAGTAATCAAGAGCCAACTATTTTGAACTTCAACAATTCCTAACTTAACCCCTAAAGTTCCTTGACTATGTTTTCACCCAAAATGCTCCAAAACTGCTATTTCTAGTACAAGTACCAAATTTTAAAGAAAAAACATTTTTGGACGCATGTAATCTTAGGATCTTATAGTATGCTAGTTTTTGAAGATGTGGAAAAAAATTCAGAATTTTTTACCATGTGGATTGGAAGAGATAAGCGTTTGAAGTGGCAAAAATTATTTTATTTGTCCCTGCAAAAAACAAGGCAGCTGCACTTTACAAGGTCACATTTGTATGCAAAAATGTCCAAAATGGTGGTGTTTCTTTGAATTTTTTTTCCTAAACAAGTTGGCTACATGCTTAAAAAATTTCAAATCATTTGGAATTGTACAACATATAGGAAAAAAATAGTAAGTAGAAAGAAGTAGAGAATGATTTATAATACAAAATTGTTAAGAATTTCATTATGGAATTGAAAAGTGCCAATCCCAATTTTTTTAATGTTGTTATAAACAATCTACATCCTAAGATTTTATATTTTAGTGGTAGACTCTACATTGTCTACCACTATATATATAATTTTACAATTAGATATAAAAACTTAATATGTGTGTGTCAATGTTACAATTAATAACATGTGTAAGGTAAAAGAGAGGCAAAGTATGTTGTAAGTCAAAAAGATTTAGACATTAAGCATTCATTACAAATAGTCTAAAGATAGTCTACATTGTTGCACCTATTATAGTTATTTTCAATGTTTTAAAGATAAAAAAAATTTAATAAAAAAAAATTAGTCCTTACAATGGATCCAACTTTCTTCAATGTATGATTTTGTAGGTGACTCTTTGGGGACCATACGTCTTGTTTTTTGAAAGAAAGGTGACCATTGTATTATTACCAAGAAGAGTACAATAATATTTTTTTCATCCCACAATCCACGCCAGCCCCCGAGGGAGATGGGTGAACTGGGAGGCAAGGGAGGACGAGGTCAGTCAAGCTCCCTAGGCTGATCCATCTTGGGAGGCAGGCTAATTGCTAAGTGCCATCTAGGATGGTAAAAATCTCCGGAGCAGAACACATCATTTGCACCAGGAGTCAGCCACTTTGGAACATTTTGGTACATGTGTCATGACCTTACGTGTTCCAATTTTAAAAAGGAGAAAAACACACACTCCAAAGACATAAAATACATTTCAAGCTTGAGCTCCCTACCTGGTCTGAAATAGTGCACCCTACAGATTAGCCATGACTCTGTGATCTGGAATGGGAGGTTCTACCTTAATCCCTAATGACCCAAGTGACCATTTTCTGGTCGTTGCCCTTCTTTTTTGAGCTTCTTGTTCTCAAATTTTATTTTTTTTAAAGTAAAAAATATTTCTAAAAATAGACTATAATATAAATCCAATGGTGGTAGTTTCATCAAATTCCAAGTTAAACTCCGCCTTGTGGAATTTTTCAAAGTTAAATGGTGTAGTGTAGTTTACAACCCATTATTTTGGGTTTGGTGTCGGCATAGCCTAAAAAGTCAACCGACCAATGTGATTCTTGCCCACCTCTAAAAGAGTAGATCCAAGGAGTTTAAGGAAAAGACAAGTTTTCCATCCTTTTTTCTCTTACAAACACCACTTGCCGATTTTAGTGACCCTATGCACTGCAAGCTCCACCATGAATTGAAAATGCTTGGAATGTTGTGAAATTTTACATGTACATTTTCAACTCTTTTATCTTTCAATGAGCACAAAAATAATATCATTTCAAAATATTCTCACAAAGATATGCTCCTTCAAAGTGCGTTGTCTTGTATTTCCATTGACCCAAATAAAACTTCAAACTTAAATATCTCCTAAACCATGCGGTCAAATAATTTGAGTTTTTTTTGAGGTGCTCACTTTCAATGTGAACTTTAAGATCCTATAGTTACATTCTATGTGATCTCAAGAAAAATTAATCAAACAAATTGCTCAAGTCTTTGGCAATTTTGGCCCATTTTGAAAGTACACCCCCTTTGGATTATTAAAGGTTACCTCCTAAAGGACAATAAGAAAGTGAAATTTTTACCAAAGATCTGTACTTGTATTAGCTTTGTGAAAACATAATTTTTTTTTCCAATTGGATGTCCAAATTGAAAAGTTAAGGGGCTCAAATATTTATGGGCAACTAAGGCAATGTGCTAATAGAGAGGGAAAGAAGTTAGGCAAGCAATTAAGTAAGCTATAAATATTTTTTCATCAACTTTGAATGCATATATCTCACAATCTTTGAAGCTAGATGTGCTGAAATTTTTTCTATACTTCTCATAGTTGTACTATACAAGTCAATAATATTTTACAAAAATTGAAAAAAAAACATTTTTTGTCCAATTTTCCTCTCAATGCACTAAAATTGGCAGTTTTAGAATAATTTTAGGACCATTAGTTCAAATTTTTGTGTGAATTCATGAGATTTCCCCCCCCCGCTTAATCTAGATAAATAAATATTTGTGTTGACTATTGGAATTTTGATTCTTCCAAAAAATTATTTCTCCAAAAAATTTGAAATTTTGCTCGTGTAGTTGCTTTTTTTGGACATCCTATCAATGCAAGAATTTTTGTGTTTGTTAGACAACTCCATTATCTTTGAAAATTAGCATGCAAGTAACTAACATAACTACTTATCCAATGGCCCCAAATTCCAAAGTTGGATATTATCTCCTCTACAACATTGAGTCAAGCTTTGCTAACCCTGGGAATAAATTTTTTATTTTCTTCTAACTTTTTATTGATCCTACATTATATTATTGTTATAGAGTCTACTATTCAATCCTTTTTCAAGGAGTTGTAGATGCCAAATGCAAGTTTTGGTATTACGATTTTGGATGAGCTGACCGGATTTATGATTGGACATTATTTTAAAAATCCAAGGTAGGAAAGAAAACTATGAAAGGCGCATTCTTGCAATACAAATTTATTGGTATTGTTGCTTTTCCTATAAGGCCTTGGTTTTGGTCACCTTTCAAGAGGGAAAAATAGATTTGTGTCGAGAAAGTGTTCAATGAAATTTCATTCAATCAAGCACTCAAATGGTGGTTGAGAGAACTCATAGAATTTTGAAAGGAAGATGGCATATATTGTTGAAGAAAATTGATGTTATATTGCAATATGTGCCAAACATTGTTACGGCAAGTATGTGTTCAAATATTCTTTGTATTATGGAAAATGATGACTTTAACATAGAATGTGCAAGAAAAGCAGAAGAAAAAATGCAGCAATTGGTCAATGATTTTTTAGGAGAACTATAGAATACAAGTCTATTCCATGTACTAGAAACATCATTATACGAAGAATGGAGCCTCAAGAGCACCCCCATATCTGCACCAACAATTGTTAGACTGGCTGTCTAGGTAAGACTTCAATTTTTAAATTGTTGTTTTTTTCCGACTTTTTTGGAAAAAAATTATTTTTTATTCCATACTCTCATATTCACAGTTTATCAAAGGAAAGGGGTCTTTCCTAGGCCCCATTTTTTTCTAATGTGTAAAAGAAGGAGAACATGAAATGCAAAGTGGTGAAACAATGAATGTATGGAGATCCAAAAAGAACATGAAGAGAAGCTGAAGAACATGTTACAAAAAATAACAGATGTACAAGAATTGTTGACCTAGAGCTTTTAGGAGGCAAAATTGGTTGGAAAATCTAACTTCCGTTTTGAAGGTAGTTTTGATTCAAAGTTAAATAGATAGATATTAAAGCTTATCAACTAAATGATCCATTTGCCGGTCCACTCTCTCTAGTAGTTGATTTGTTTTCTCAAAATGTTTTGTCAAATTTGTGCTATTCTCTACCATCTTTTCAAGAATATCAATTACCTTTTAATGAAAATTCATCTTACTTGTTTATGAAGAACTCAAAGTGGTCTAAACATTGGGTTGTTCTACAATGTTGTCCCAAGTAGAATTCTCTTCCACATCCTTAGGATCATTGGTTGTAGCAAAAATATGCTTCATTATTTGTCCAGCTTGGAACCCCAATAATCCATTGCATCAAAAAATTGGCATTGATGCCGGTCATTTCATAAAATACTGTTTGTTAATTTGTCCTCCTTGTCATTAGAAAAAAAATGGGCCCTCAAAAGGGATGTTTGACTCTGGCTAGTAGTGCACATACAACAAAAGTAGGAAATAAAATAATAATATATTTAAAATTATTTTATTTTTATTTTTATTTTTATTTGCTACATCATTTGACTTGATATTTTTTTTTAAATTTATTTTCATGTATTTGTATTGCTACTTTATAGTTAAACAACCCTCTCAAGGCTCCATTTTTTCTAATGTCTTGCTCTAATATATAGAGGAAATTTTTTTCTTACAAGCGACACTAGATTTGATAAAATTTGATACCATTACAAGCATCCTGCATGTAGCTTCATTCAAGTATCAATTCCTAGGTAAAGAAAGATGAAAACAATGAGAAATACCTCTAAAAGTGAATGGAATGAACAATTATAATACATATTTTCAAGCTCTAATGGATGAAGCAAGTGTACAAAATGGAGAATTTCTTTGTATAATGTATTAGATGGTAGTAGATGCATAGTATGACCATCTTTGAGAGTAGAAACCTAAGGAATGCGAGTCTAGAAACCACTACAAGAGAAAGGGGTGTTTTAAGTGAGTTTTTAAGTATAGTCCTAAACATAAGATTTTAAGTAATGACCTTTAAGAAGATTTTCAACAAAATTTTACTTAAAACAAATGTATTTTAAGTAAAATTTTGCTGAAAATCTCCTTAAAGGTCATTACTTAAAATCTTATGTCTAGGACTATACTTAAAAGCTCACTTAAATCACCCCTTTCTCTTGTAGTCGACTGAAGTTGAACACTCTCCACCAACTACTTGTTGCGATGGTTTAGGGGGAAAGGTGGGCCTTGGGGTCATGACTCCATCGGGCGCCTAAAGTTACAATCTTTTAACTCCTAAAGGTCCATGCATCCAAAAAATGGATGCATCTTGGTCAACCTTGGTTGTAATTTCCAATATAACCATTTTTGGTATTTGATTTAAACTAAGAAAATGAAGCTTGACAAGATCTCTTTTTATTTTTTGTAGAAAATTTACAATTTAAAAGAATTATTGCAATTGCAAGCTCCATGTGTTAGAATCCAAATAACATATTATGTTGTCTTTTTCATTCATATTTTCTTCTTTCAAAACGGATTTTAAATTTAAATTACAAAATTATGTTTTTCATTCTAACCTTCATCTATGGTAAGAATTCCAAATCATTCTAATATATAATATAATTGATATAATTTTATTCCCGCCTTTAATTTTAAAAAATCACAATAATTTTATTTTTTCATCAATTTTTTGAATAAAACAACATAAACAAAATATAAATTTTTCATTAGCAAAAAACATCAAAAGTTTATTCATCAATTAAATAAAAGGATAAAATTTGATTTAATAGCTGAATTTGACTTTAAGGTCTTTACTATGGCTACAACGGTGCTAGTATGTGAGCCCAAGAATGCAAGCTTGTGAGCATTGATCTTATAATATAGGTACCTGTAATATAGATACCACGCACTATAGAAGGTGTATGTGTCATAAACACCTATAATATGGATATTTGTAACATATATACTCTAAATTATAGATGGTTTCTATAGTATATACACCTATAATATAGGTGTATAATATTCTAGGCTCATGGGCTCACAATCCTATGCTCACATAATAGCAACCCTCACTATGGCTATTTTAAGTGTAAAAATGAAATAACCAATTGAAAAAAATTTACACTGATTTTCATTTTCATTTTCTATTTTTACTTATTTACTTTCAATTTTTACAACAAAAATGATAACAACTATAATTTTTTCACATAGCGATATATTTTTTTACAAAACTCACACTGATATATGATTCATAGTTTCAAATTATAAAAATATAGGATTGACATTCAAACACAATCTAGTAGGCTACATTCAACTAAGACATGATGATTGACCAATTGGCAATGGATCTTGTCTTAAAGGGATTAAAAGCCCGAATCCCCCCAAACCTAGTTTTTTGCAAAAATTCCTCCAAAAAATCTGATTAAATTTCACCTTGATTTTGGCCATTTTAGATGAATTCAAGCTCTACTTTTTCTTAAAAAACAATCAAAGTTTTCACATCACAATACTTATTTTGTTAGTTTGTTTTTGATGCATTTTCATCTTTTCCTTCACTTTTTAAGTCGACTTTTGTTGCCATGCCATATTTAACTACTTCTGGACTTTTGAAAGTTCAGAATTAATAATGGTCATTGTGAGATCTCACGATGGTCATCAGGAGTAATCTAAAGCATCGTGAGATTTCACAATGGTCATTAAAAGATAATCTAAATCATCGGGAGATCAATACAAACATGGAGGGATTTATACAAACATCGTGAGATCTCACGATGTTATTATCTTTGGATGTTTAGTCCATAATTCATTGAATAGTTCAAAAGTAGTTAAATGTGGCATTGCCTTTTTTTTTATTTGCCTTCTTTTCTAGAATTGCTCTCTTCAGTCTAGAAAATGAGGGTGATGGCATGAAATATCGGTACTATTTGTTGCATTTTGAACCAACACAAGTGATTCTTTCAATAATGCTTTAAAATTATTGAATCAATTAAAAAATAAATAAAAAATATGGCTAATGTTTAGATCCCTAAAAAAATTATATCCTAAAAGGATCAAGCTTAAAAAATTCTTCAAATAGGAAAACTAAAATAGTGCTAAATAAGAAAAAAATAGATACAATAACATTTAAATATAATAAATAGGAAATAATAAAAAAAGATAAACTGAAAAAAGACATTTCCAAAAAAAAAATTGGAGAATAAATTTCAAGAAATAAATGAAAAATATATATTTTTAAATGTCCACAATTGTGTACAATAGAGACATGTTTGCACCCTTGTAGAGGATAAGATATTTGCAATTTTTAGTTGCCCCTCTATTTGTAGGTGCAATCCTAATGGAGGAATGTGCCTTCAAAAAATTCCTAATGAGATTCACAAATTTAAGTACCCAATAGTACGAAAACTTTCTAAAATCTAAAGTGTAATAAATTAGAGAAATTGAATAATAGATGATAAAATATTTTAGAAATTACAAAAACTATAGAATATATTAGGCAATGAAATGCACACCTTTATTATAAATTTCAAGTTTAACAAGCAAAAATCCTAAAAGTTTTGGAATTTGCACACAACGTATGATGTTCAAATTGTACAATTGTTTCATGTCATAATCACCTATAACATAGTCTTGTATATAATTCTCCTCTAGATTTTAGTAGGCATCACTTCAATGAGTGATGGAATGAAATGCAGTGTACACATTAGAGAAAAAATCAGCCCTCCGGAGGGCTGCTCCGCAGTGACATGCCAAGCTATTAAAATGCTTGGCCTGTCACTGCAGAACTGTCCCTCGGTGAGTAGTCAGCTTGGCTGACTGCTCGCCATAACGGTCAGAAATCGATTTTAAAAAAAAATTTAAATATTTTTTTAAGACTAAAAATTAAAAAAATTAAAAAAATTAAATTTACTCGTATATTTCGTTTCCTGCGCCACTATCATAGCAGAAATTGCTGCGCGGAAATAGGGGAAAAACTAATTTTTTTGCAAAAAAAAAGTAAATTTCAAGGTCCTCTAGAGGGCTGTGGAGCAGCCCTCCGGAGGGCCCAGATTTTCTCTAATGAAATTAGACCCCAAAAAATTCTTCTCTCCAACTTTATAATTTGGTTGATTGTAACCATAAGGATTTTTTGAATAAATTCCTCCATTACAACAAACAAGAGAGTCTAATCACAACAAAAAAAAGCTAAAGAAATTTAACAAAAAAGAATCAACATAAAAATTGAGTAAAATAGCAAAAACAGAAGAGAAAACATGTACACAGTCGAGGTTTAGGATTTGGGTTGGCTCTCCTATTCAATAGACAAAACGACCATTTCCATCTGACATCTTACATCCTTCTTGATCTTCAATATTTTAGTCAAAAATTTGTTGGAATTTGGAAGCAAAGCTGGATTCCATTTTGGCTAAATCCATTTTTTTTTAAACACATGGACCGATTCCATTGATGAAAGGAACAAGTACTGAGAACCAGAGGCGAGCCTCAGCGAGTCATTTTAATATTTTCAGGAAACTAAAACGGGATAGAGAGAGCAGTGACAGGGACCGAGCAAAGCTGACACCCAGAAGCCCCTCATGTCCAAGCTAAAAAAACAAGCTAGTTTGCGGAGGAATGAACCTCCACCGTATGTCCAGGGCTAGATCCAATTTAGCCTCCAAGTTCCACTTCCTCAATGCCAAAAATTCCCCAAAGCGTTGCCATTTAGGCGTTTGGAAGTTATGTGGGACTTTTGAAGTAGTATGAAGCTCCAAATTCCAATTTTCAACTCTCTACCAATCATATTTCAAGAATTTAGTGGGAATTCGGACTTGCACGACATATTGTGTAATGCCCCTTAGATAGTTGAGCCATTCCCAACAAACACTTCATTCATGCTCATCTTTTAGATTGACCTAAACCTTCTTCTAGACCTACTATTAATAATCCATATCTCGGATTTGTGACACAAAGTTGATCTACATTGTGCCACATAATGCCATAGGGGTGATAATGTAGTTCCATATTTTCAAGTTCTATCTATCAAAGAATTTTATTTTGAAAGCATCTACACCCTGGTGCATCAAAAATGTCACGCAACATGGGTTGCGGAGGGCCCGTTTGGGGTCCCGGTCATGCTGCGACCCCTTAACCCTTCATCGCCGAAGGTCCAAACATGCTTAAAAGCAACCTGCCTTTGCAAGTGTTAAAAGTCTAAATTTCGGTAAGGTATGAAAATCTCAACCGTACAATCTTGTTGTGTGCATGTTGTAGATGGTGTGGAACAAATTTGGGGTCATTTGACCGTATAGATTGAAAGATTATAATGTTTTAGTGTTGGAAAAAGGTGCTGAAATTTTCTGAAAAACACATTTGGAGGTGAATTTCGATTTCTAAACCTACTCAAATGAAAAAACATCAAACTACCAAGTGATTCAAAAACAGAATGTAAACTCTTTGGTGAAAAAAAATATCATTCAAATGACTCATTGTGTTTGCAAAATGGATTTGAAATGTTAAAAAACAGTGAAAAAAGTAGCAAAAAAAAACGTCTATAGCTGAACCTCCTTCTACCAAAATGCTTCTCAGTCACTCATAACTTCTTGGATCAATATGAAATTTTAACCAAAAAAACTAGACTAGTATGCGCAACTTTGACAACAAAATTTATTGAAAACGGACCATGTATGAAGAAATTACGAGCCGCCGAAGTTCACTATAATGCAAAAATGTCTGGATTTTGAACTTCGAATTGCTCTCAAACATTCAAAATAGCTTGGATTGACATGAAAACTTTGCCTCAATAACTAGACCTTAAGGGGAACAAAACACAACAAATTTGATTGAAAATGAACTTTTGATGAAAAAGATACAAGCCCCCAAAGTTGCAGCCATGACAATGCAGTGTGGTGAACTCAAATTGAACCTGTGAACTTCGATTGGCTTTCACAAACTCAATCCGTCTTGGATTGATCTGAAAATTTTACCACACAAACTAGACTAGTGTGCGCAACTTTCACAACAAGTTTTATTCAATTTGGACATCAGATGCAAAAGTTAGAGCACTTCAAATTGGACTATTACAGTGTGTGAGGACACTTTTCGTCCCCTTCGGCGATGAAGGGTTAACCGTTGTGTGCTATGAGACCCATTGTAGCAATGTTTTTTTCCTTGTTTTACAAGCCACATGGCTGCTAGTGATCGGCTTCACAAAGGAGAAACAAGGAGCGTTCCTGTTTTGTTTTTTCGGGCACGAACTAAGGTAGGCACACCCAAATGTGCCACTGACCTTAAACTGCCATCTTTACACTGTGTACATCTCCAAAATCAATTAAGGTAGGAGGCTCTGAAAGCAAGCACTTAAGGGCTGATCCGCCTTTTTCATGTGGTTTCTTGGATGGGATTATTTTCAGCTCATTTTTCAGACGAAGAGAAATAGATTTCGATTGTAACACAAGTCGTTTTGTATTTTTTGAAGCATTTTTGAATTACTTATGAATTTTCAAACAAGATGAGTCATAGGTCCCTATTTATGACCCTAGGTCTTCCATAAACCATTCACATGCAACTTCTAGAGAAAAATGGGAAAGCAAAGAGAATGATTGGCTCTTACAATAAATAATTTTTTTTTTAATTGATCCATTCAATCACTATAGAAGGTCCATTTAAAGACTACCTCACTTCCATTTCAAGTGAGTCTATATGGCGGTTCTAAATGCCCGCTTGCTTTTAGAGCCTCCTACCTTATGTACCTATGTGGATGAAATGCTTTTAAAATCAAACTTTATTCCTTAATAACTTTTGCATACAATATCCAAATGCTATGTTTAATAATAGTAAATAGGCTCAGTAGCAAAAAGTGGCGGTTTTGGGTGTACCCACCTTAGGTTGTTTTTAACTAATCTCTGAAATCTATGCTCGTGCAACAATTGAGAGGGCCCTCAACTGTTGAGTAGCCGGACTTCATTTTGAAAAGCATACAGCGCTTGTTTTTGTTGCGTGAGCAACAGTGGGGCATTGATTTTGCTAAGTGCCTGCTAGTACTTGTTGAGGCCGCGTTGGGCACGCCAGGGTGCGGGTGCTCTGATCGATGAGCAAGGATTTTAGTGCTTCACAAATTCAAATAAGGCTCTCGACTGCACAACATAACACCGTCCTGCTGCATTTTGATTTAACTGTTGATGAAGCAATCTTGCACAACATTGTGCTTGAACCTACCGCAATGAGCAATCGTACACACCTCCGATGAACACTGAAACTGCCTCACATTACAGATTGCACCAACTTCAGCAGGTTGTTGCCCTTCTTGTTGACAGCTCATGCATGCTGGAGTGAGGAGATCTTGATGTGGGGGCGTTGAACTCTTTTGAGTCCTTCAGTTCTTACACCGTATTTTTTTTTGAAACAAATGGACAATTTATTTCACTCTTTAATTTGTTAAACTGGCGAGATTCTTGGGGTCACAAATTTTGACATTCATTTGCAAAAATGTTCCAAAACTAGGACTGGTATAGATTTACTTTTCAAGCCTCACGTCTTGAAAACTGCCAAAGTCGGGGAATTCTGCCCAATTGAACAAAATTGATCGAGAAATTCACAGTCAATTATATTATAGTTGACAGAAGTCGCAACATTGAGACTTTTTCAAGGGGGCCGCCTCGACCTACATATATTGTAATCCTCGTTGAAGAGGTTTGAGCACAGAATGTCCCAATTTTGACGCTCTGAATCATGCCAATACAATGAATTTGACTGCAATAGTACTGTACGTACAAATCAAACTTAGACTTAGAACCAAGGACAAACCCAAGGAGGAATCAATATTGAACACTAATCAAACATGCCTATTCGGGGCTAAAATTCTGATCATTGCACCCTCATCCCTTCGCAATCACCAAAGACGGGGAACAGCATCCAGACATTTTTCAAACTGTAAAAAATGGCTTGTGTGCTGAGGATGGAGTACCAGCAACATAGTTTGGTACGCAAGGATCCATTCTTCCGTTGATGAAGGCATCTCTTGCAGCAGAGCACCAAACTTCGGTCAGCACCACTCTTCATTTTGTTGAATCGCTGGGCGTTCTTCCTAATCCTAATTTCATAGCACCAATCCTCAATTTAATGACTGTATTGTTGGTCCTGCCTTTGAGTTGTTATGGTAGCAATGAGCAATAACTGGATGACAATTGTGGTTTGTGGTTTGTGAACATCGTCCCCAATATTGGCGAAATTTCACAACTTTGGCGCTTTTCAGGGGGTCCGGCTTGAAATGTAAATCAATACGAATCTAAGTTTTACAGCTTTGTGCACATGAATATCACAAAACAATGAAAAATGAAGAAACAAAAATTGTTCAAATTAGGAACTCTAGGATAAAAATTGATAAAATTTCAAGAAAAATCCTAGTTCTTATATAAATAGAGGAAATAACCTGAGTAGGTATGTGAAATGTTGACTGATGTGAGAAATGAAGGATAAATGCCAGTGAAGTTCAAAAAACTCCCCATATGTTGGAAGTGTTGGAAGTGATTCAAAGATCCATTGTTGCCAAATCATGTTATTAATATCACGAGTCATTCGATAGAGAATTTCAAGGAGCAAGTGAGTATTGTCAAGATAAGGTTCCATGGTCCTTTAAGTGTAATGACATTGGTTGAGTCTATGAAGCATAGATTTATCTACACTTGTAAGGCAACAATTGCAAGTTTTCTATTATGTCCAATTTGTATATTGCCATTGTCCAATAGTAGATTGACCAAATGAAGTTAATGTTTGCAGCTTAAGCCAACTCTCTAGATGTCTATTTAGGTTTGTAAGTCATTATCAATCCACCTAGCTATTACGAAGGATAGCATAATTGACAAGTTCTATCATAATTTCTTTACCTCTGATAAAATTAAGGACTTTGCTATTGAAATATAAGTGACTAATTTCCAAATCAATTATAGAAAGGAATATCTCATCTTCTAGTGGAATCCTCAAATGAAAAATTATTGTATTTTAGAATGTTAGTATTTTTTTTGAGAGGTTTTAAAAAGTGGCATATAGAAATTTATGTACATCCAAATTGGCATTGTACATAAATGGGCAATTTCATTAAAATGACAATATTATTTTAGAATGGCATGAAAACAATTCAAAACGGCCGTTCTAAAATCTATACTTGTCCTAGATGGTGAAAATGGCACACCGTCAAAGTGGCACTTAGAATACCACCATTTTAATGAAATTGCCCATATAAGCATAATAGTGAAGCATTCTCCATTCACATCAACCACAATCAAACATGAACCTAGCTATAATTTGTGTGAAAATCTAATATTTAAACTTCTAGATATCATCTCTTTTAAATATTTTTGAATATAACAAACCTTTTAGTTTAGTTGAATGTTATACAAAACAATGAAATTTGTAGAAAACCTCATCCAATCAGTGTGTCAGGATGAAGAATTACAACCACCCATTCATGTGGACTCTTTTGCATAAATCAACTCCCTTCTAGATTGTGGTACCTTTTTTCTAGACCCTTGATTGAATACTATTGGACAAGATTAGACCATTGTGATTATGTCCAAGAACATAAAGTACAACCTTATTATAGAAATAATATTTCTTTTTGTCGGCTTCAAATTCTTTTTTAAGGAATTCAAATAACCCAACCAAAGTTTGGGGAGTTTTTTGAGCTTCACCATCCATAATTATCCTTCATTTTTCATCTTCAAATTTTTTTTTAACCTAATTCACTCATGAGCTCTATTAATATTATAATTAAAGCTTTCCTTCATTCCTAAAGGACTAAAGAGTCCACTTTGGATTTTTTGAGAACTTGTTCACGCTTTATTGACTTCATAGTTGGAATTTTTACATAAATTGTTTTTGAATGGATGCCAATCATCCTAATTTAGATATGAAGCTTTATTTCACATCATTCTGATAAATATTACAAAATTAGAAGGTATGTTTTGATTTCAATGTCTAACCGAAAATATTATTGATTTTTTTCATTAGATTATATAGATTGATTCCTATTTAAAAACATTTGAACCATTCAATTCTAAATAATAAGGTGAAAGTTATGAGTTTTATTATTTGGACAAGAAAGGTAGAAAAATTAGATAAAGTTGTTTTTTGAACTCAATTTTCAAAATTTTCAAATAGGAACAAAAATAAAGTATACAAATTTTTTATTAGAACATTTTCACCACTGGGATTAATAATTTTCAATTTCTTGTAAAAGTTATTAGCGGCTTAGTTTTTCTTTCATTCAATACCACCTTATATTCTACAATTTTTTTAAAGATGAATATGAAAGTTATTTTGGCTAAATGTTTTTACACACATTCTCAATCCATTTTCCTACATTGACTAAAATGCACAAGTTATAGGAAATGCGTGAAGTTTAGGCATATTGAATTTGCAATCAATGGTGATATTCACTCTAAAATTTTGAGAGGATGTACTTAAACAAGTTCACTAAAAGATCTTACGATTGGATTCGTTAAAATATAAATATAGATGAAGATTTTAGCCTTGACTTGGAGACAGGTATTTTGGAGTAGTTATGGGCCTCTAAAACATGAAAGATTAGGGATTAAGATTGAATTCCATGCAATGGCTTGGTGTGACACAATCCTTACCAGGATGACACAAAGGAAGAACTCCCTCACCTACTTCCACCGTTGTAGTGAAGAACGCCAGGAAGCGTTCCACCGTTTGTTAGGAATTTTAAACTACTTGGTGCAAGAGCGAGTTTTTTTGTTTTTGTTCTGGTAATTTTTACAGGCTCAAGTGACACTTATCCCTTAATCTTCCGCCTAGGCCGCCTTGTCCGCATGAACCGGACTAATTTGTACTCTCTTTTTGCTTCTTAATTTACGCCGTTACTTTGAAAAAGAAAAAAAGATTGAACTCCGTGAATCAAGACAAGACTTTCTACTTCCTGAGTGTATGTTGCGAAAACTGCTTCATTTGGTTCAAGACACCATGAAGAGGGAAGGTACCAAAAACTACAAGAAAACAGACATTTGCCACTCACTAAGTGCCTTGCCGGATTTTTTTAATCTTCTTTTTGGGTTGCCATGTAAGTTGCACTAGAGTTGTCACAACTGCTAAAGAAATGCTACGATAGGTAGATCCAGAGAGTTTCAAAGATTCAAATCAATTAAAAGGTTACACTTGACACAGGAGGTTCCACTGGAATCATGAGACTAAAACCTCAGAAATGATGGCACCCGCTGCGCTACTTGGATCGCACCCAATCCCACAAGCTTCATGTAGTTTTAATTTCTGCACGCATGATCGAATGGCCACCAAGAGTACCGGCAATGCAAGGAGCAACAATCTAGAGGATTTTTATAAATCCAGACAGTACTCCAATAGTAAACGCAATTGATTTTGTACTAGCAAAGTGCTACGTGAGAGCTCTATCCAACTTGACGACGAGTACAAGTTAGTCATGAGGAATCGTTCAAGATCGACAGGACAGATCAATAGAGATATCCTCTAAGTACTTAATGAGTTTCATGCGGACTTTCATGCAGAGTTTTCCACCTATTGCAGGCTCTGTACAGAGTTTGGTGCAGAGTTTCAAATCTCAACCCTCCTCGTACTCTGTTTGCACTCCTTGGGCGAATATCTCTAATATAGGTATAATATGTTGCAAAACCGAAAAAGACGACTAAGAAAATCCATGAACAAAAAACCATAGATTCCGCAATACAGATGACGAAGCTCACCAGGCAGCTTAGAAACCATGGATCGGTTTGGTCATCTAATGAAGAAGTTGGCAGCAGAATCTCAGGCCCATTCCAGGCCAAGGTCGTTCTTGCTCGCAGCGTGTTTCCCGGGCATTGCAAATAGATTCAGCAAGTGGCCAACATTTGAATCTATATACTAGAGAGGAAGGTCTGTTTTTATCTGCTTGGAAGATCTCAAACCCTAAACCCTAAACTTTGGAACATTGGACCAAAGTTTTCAATAAATCTTTGGAGACCTACGGCTCTCTCAAAAAGTCAATGAGGGGGTTATGACTCCAAACCACCTTCAATCTTTGCAATTCCCCTGTGCCAGGTGGCAAAGAAAATGACAGGAGAGGGTTTATTGATGAGGCTTAGGAGTAAGAATCTGTTGGGCACAGGACTGTTGGGCATAGAACATGTTGAATTTGGATTGAGCAGTTTGAGCAAAGAGTAAAGGCTTAGGGGCGCTGTGGGAGCAAGGTCAAGACTAAGTCATTACAAGCCCAGCTCAAAGACCTTAGCTTGCTGCTACCGTAATCTGGGAAAACCTGCGGTACAATAATCCAATAAAGCATGGACCAGATATGGATACAAGCGAAACATCAAGAAACCAAAATTTAACCCGACTCATATCAGAAATTAAGGGGGAAAATATTCTTACATGTTCCCTGCGACAGCAGCTTCAATGCTCATCACCCTTTCGTACTAATACCTGCGCCGAGATCATACACTCTACAAGAAAGATGGCTGCAGGAAGTCTCATAAGCGACTCGGAATCCAAACCCAGACCTGTATGAAATCTAGATAGAATGAAATCAACTCCTGTGCCAAGATCGTTTACTCTACATGAAGTATGGCTGCAGGAAGTCTCTTTGACACGCAGACTCGAAACCTAACCCTAACCCTAAATGATTTCGGCATGTACACCTACGTCGTAATCAACTGCATCCCGTATTGGGCATCGACAGGCAAACAGTCTTTCAAGAACCCCACTTTGGCTATAACCCACTGCTTGTCCAACTCGGGCTCATACGGACAGTTGTAAGTAAACTTCGGAAGCTGGTAACAAGTATCCACGGTTTGAGCTCGGACACAAGCCAGCTCACTCTTGGGCCTGTTGTCAATGAACCACGGAAGCAGCCCTCCATAGCCCTGAGCTAACCCTCCGAAAGTTGACAACGGCGTGACGAACAAATAATCCGCTAAGCTCAGACTAATAATCTCGGTGAGTGCTTGCTTGTCTTCCTCGTCATTGAAATGCTGCTCTTTCCCTCGCGTCACTTGCACAATTGCCACGTCTTCCATCTCGGGCGGGTTGCGGATGTACCGCTCGCCAAGGAAATCATGGAGCGCGGGGTAGAGAGACGCAATGAACACGGATGTCTGGTACCTGGAGTTTGTGCCGGTGCCAGTGTCGTTTGGCGGTACGCCCCTGGCGCCTGCTTCGGGAAGAATTCCGTTCTCCAGAGCGCAGCTGAGGACGCGATCGATGATGAGCTGATGCGTGATGTTGAAATCCGCTTCTCCGTCTCGGTAGCGCACTTGGAAGCCGACGCGACGATCGGCGTTCCGGAGGTAGAGCGAGTGGATCTGGTCGATGCGTCGAAAGACGTCGTCAGCAGGCAGCATCGCTGATCGAAGGAGGTGCGGGAGCGCCATCTTGTCCGGGAAAAGCTCCAGGAGGACCGGTTGGAAGGACGGGATGGCGAAGAGCTTAGGCAGGTAGTAGAAGCATCCATTGACATACAGCCATGGGACCATGTGGTAGTAGAACTGCTCCGTGTCGCAGAAGAAGCGCTGCCCGGGTTGACACCATTCGTCGTTCGCCACAAGCCCGTAGATGAAGGATTTCACGGGCGTTTTGGAGTTGATCGCGCCGTCGACTTCCTTGTAAAACTCCTCCTTGTTAGCCCAGTAGTGTTGTCTGCCAGGGGCGTACTCCGGGGTGACTTTCCACTGGGGGTCGAAGAGCCAGGAGGAGCCCTCGAAAGGCTCGCACATGATGCCCGGCACGAGCGTGTCAGCTGCGATCAGGAAGACGCGCTGGGAGAGAATGGCGTACAGGAGGCTGGACACCATGGACAGCATTTTGTTCCCCAGTCCGGCACCGGGCGCGATCCCGGCCACGAAGAAGCGGCATGCGCTGCTATTGCCCCGATTCGCGAAGTAACTCACCACGTCGCCATTCACGTTTTGCATGCACACGCGATGGAGCGTCTCGTATTCCTGGAACACCGTCCTCCACTTCGCATTCGGGGCCACGTCCTGGACGATTCGCCGGAGGGCGTACAGGGGTTGCAGCTCGTCGCGGCTGCGACAGGGGTGTTGCTGGTGCCATTGCTGCCGGGCCTCGGTCGAGAACGTCACGTCGCGACCTCGGGAAGCTCGATTGGTCGCGTTTCGGATTGCCGCGACGAGAGCAGCCACGTCCGGGAGCTGCGTCAAATTCTCCGGAAACGAGCCGGGGAGAGTGAAGGTGGGTTCTGCATCCGCGGGAGGGAGGTCATATAGAGATGGGTGCGAGTATCGCGGAAACAGAGTGAACAAAACGAGCGCTGTTGTGGCTAGGAAAACCACCAGCGACACCACTCTCGCAGAAACGTACCGCGATGGCACTCCCGGAGGTGACCAGTGGAAGCTCCTAGGGACGAATCCTAGGGCTTGGCGGTTCATCTTGGTGGTATCGCATCTCACGCCTCACCAAGCACCCACCCTGCAATCCAAGAGAACATTCTCAAGGTCAGCAACTTCCCACAGATCCAGACGCCCTCGGATTCAATCCTAACTAGAAACAATCCTCCTCTCTCAACCCTAATCCTCCATACAAAACTTGCGCAATCAAACTATCGCGAAATCAATTCTAACACAGGTGACTTGAAATTTGCGCTTAAGATCCAACCCACAGTGCCGATCCGCTAAAGCTCCGAAGCGATTGCTCACCTCATGTCGCATCAAGACGATCCGTCCTCCACCACACTCCGAATCGATGGACAGCGAAAGCACAAGCCCCAATCATCTACCATTCTAGAAACAGCAAGGCGACCACGAGGATTGAACGCTACAGGAGTCGCCCTTGACTGCGATTTGCCGTTCTGGCTATCTATCGGAGGGGCGATCAAGCGATGATGGGCGCTAGGATCGTCGCCGACAGGGAGTTGGCAATCCAGCAAGCGTCAGAACAATCCGAGTGAGGCAGCGAGGACGGCCGTGACGGATCTGTGAATCTGTATTGGCGGGCGAACTCGCGCGTGACTAGCTGGAGGGCTTCGACGCCTACTGACGGGAGCTGCTTTCATGGCTGGTCTGCTAGATCTGCTCAGGAATTGCACCCAAGCCTCTGTAATATAATTTCTCTTACAGTATCTAAATAAAAATTCTGAAAAATTTGCAACAAACCTTCCGCTTTTTCAACAAACCTAATTCTACTTGTAAATATTTAATTGATTCATTACTTGATTACTAGTAGAAAGGTGCCTAGGGGCAACAAGCTACATTGCAAGAGCGTGATTTCAAAGGTCAACAATTAATAGGCACCAAACTAGTGCTCAAATAGGCTTTTGGAACCATGTTCTCGCATTATAGTTTGGTGCTCTATGACCTTTTTTCAACTACACTAATAATTAAATTTAGTGTTTGTAGCACTAATTACAAACTTCAATACTACGTGGAAACAATGGTATTAATATAATGTTACCAATACTAAATGACAACACGGATACTAATTGTCAACTAAATTAGAAATGAGATGGTTCATTTTGCACTAAAATATCCAACATGAATGCTAATTGTCAAGTAAATGAGAATTAGAGTGAATCAATGATAGTGTAAATACCACTATAGGAACCATAACACTACATTCCATTATTAACATGAATGCTAATTGTAAACTAAATGAGAACTAGAGTGAATCAATGATAGTATAAATAACACTATAGGAATCATAACACTACATTCCATTATCACTATAGTAAATATGTCACTTATTTTGAGAACTCTTAACAGAGATTTCCCTTTTTTTTTTTTTTTTTCTATTATTTTTTGAAATCTAATCTTTTTTGTTTCTTAAGTTGGAATTATACAGGACTTGATATATATACTCAAACCTCCTTTGCAAGAGCTTCCGTCAATGGTACCACGCATGCAATGTACGGGGAGTACCGGTATTTAGTTACAAGTTAGCCGGTTGAAATTAGGAACTGCCTAATTGATTTCAAAATCTTCGGAAAAAAACCGATCATTATAGAGGAAAATCAAAGAATATGCTTTCTTTTTTAAAGGCCTAGCCGAGAGAATGCTTCAAACTACCGGTTGGTCTGAGAAATTGTAGGATTTTAGCCAGTTGAGCTAAAAACCTCCTCGGACTGTGCACGCATGTTGAGTCAGTTGGATATTTGCTGAGAGTTTGAGGTACTATCAAAAACATAACAACCAACAAAATTACTTTGTATTACATTGATCTTAAAAATAGACAAATTTTACACCTTATATCCTTTCCACAATTATAAAAAAATCGGTAAGTGTTGAGCTCAAGTTTTTACTTCAATAATGCAACGAACAAAATCAATTTGCATATTTGCAAAACTCTAAGGAAGTTGAACTCACATCAATGGCCTTCAAAAAGATATTACAGTGGATTGCTTTATTAAGCAAAAAGATGTTGAACAACTATCTTCTTCTTTATAAGATGCAATTGAAAAGTTTTTAAGGCGCCTAAATTTGAATTTTATGAAACTATAAACATGTATATATTCTTCTTTGAATGCTTTCTAATGACACCAAAAACACCCACATTCACCTTCAATCCTTTCTAATTGGACCTAAATCCCTTTTATGACTACTATATATTGCTATTTTTCACTTATATTACTACCAACTCATTCATATCTATTGTACTTAAGACAAATTTCATTAAAATGGCGATATTCCATGTGCCATTTCAAATCGTGACATTTAGGACAAATTCACATTACTAACATCTAGGTCAGTTATAGATTTCAAAAATCTAGGATTGATAAAGATATCAGACCGTGCGGTCTGAAAAATCTAGGACAGATATGGATTTCAAATATCTAGGACAAATGTAGATTTCAGAAATCTAGGATTGATATATAGATTCAAGTTCAGATTTAATAGTTCAGACTATGCGGTCTGAATTGTTAAAAGTGCCAAATTCATAGAATACCTCCATTTTAATGAAAATGGTTGTACTTGCTCTAGATCAGAGATAGGAATACTTAAGGTAGAAACACCTAAAAGTGTCCCTATACCTAATCTTTGTTCCTAGATGGACATTAAACCGTCCCTAGACTTCCATTGAATGGTCTTTGACATGTGTCATAAAGTTTTCTCTTCTCTTCACTGTGATTGGATAAGTGCTGAATTTGTTAGAATTTAGATTTGGGTCCACCTACAGGACGGTTCCAGTGGTCTAGAGGACTGCAACTTTGAAAATTCATAGAAAATACATGCCAAGTCCAAATTTTTTTTTTTTTTTTTTAAATTCATGATTTTTTCTCAATAACACCACGAAAATATTATTTTTTTGAAATGGTGCCTGCAAATATGCTAAATTCCTTATTTTGACGATTTTGGGTGCTTCCACCTTAGGGTCTATTTATTTCCAACTTACGCACATACAATATATCATCATGAACATTGGATGATGTTTCTCTACGATGAAAATGTGATGAATTATGTGATAAGAGTTGTAACACTGTGTACTTAATAGAAGTGTTTATATTTCAATGGTTGATTATATAAAAAGTAAGATACTGACAAGGCTAGTTTTGTTTTTGATTTAGTTATTGGGGATCCAAGCAATCTTTTGCATCACCTCAATTTGAGAGCCCGAAGCTTTCTTCAGCAACTACTAAATTTTTTACTACAATAGAACCTCTCTTAGTGCATACTCTGTTAGTGCATAATATGCATTACTAGAGATTGTACTTTGAAGCCTTTATTGTTGAACAATGGTTGGAGGCCTTGTAGTTAGAAGCCATGTGGTTGGAAGCCCTGTAGTTAGAAGCCACGTTAGGCAGTGAACATTACTGCACCTCTCCAAATGCATAAACCTCTCTTAGTGCATAGTCCCAACACTATGTACTAAGAAAGGTTCTATTGTAGTAGGTCCATTTCTCAACTTGGAACTGAACTGATCGTTTACGTATTGGGCAATCACTGAGGCAGAGGGAATTTCAAAAATAAACAAGCTAACAAGGAGGATGAAGTCCGACGAGAAATGTCTGTTTATTTTTAGAATTCTTGACAACGAGGGGACATGTTGACGTAAACACTTGTATAGAAATGAATTAAATATGTAATCGATGAAAGAAAAATCTGAAATAACCAATCCCATGGATTTCATGCCCCGGAAGGGGATTACGGAAAATAATCCTCCCTCAAAATGAACGGTACATTTCTTGGCAGGGGATTATATATTTGATGAGCCTCTTCATGTGGATTTAGCCATTTTCCTTGACAATAGGGAATCGCACCTTGAGATTGTAAGGTGCTGCAGTTTGCAAGATTGGTGCTTTAATTTGTGGTGATTACGGAACCTTTGGATCACACGAAGGTAACCTCGTCTAAAAATGTTTGAATTAGTAGGTGAGCATGATCTTTGTATTAAACTGTGTTTTAGATGGAGGAGGAGTCTCTTTCCAATTGAAGGAAAGTTAATGCTTTTATAGCCAATAGCTAGACATTGTACAAATATATCATGAATTTCTAAAGTGTTGATTCTAGGTGCACTAAAAATCAATCTGAGACATAACATTCTTAACTCTTAAATGTATGTGGGAAACCATATATATGATATCATATTTGACTTTTAGAATACAAATAAAGTACTAAATGCAATAAGACATATACCATTGGATTGAGAATCCAACAATTAACATATTTCATTTAGATGTCATTTTAGCATCTACTCACTCTTTCTCAAAATAAATTGGTGGTTTTTCATAGAAAACTATAGAAGTACCATGGATTTATTTTGAAACAAAGGGAATCATTAGAGGAGATCTGAGCCTCTAGAAGAACGTTTCAGGGTTGTTCCCAATGCTGGGAACCAGCCCTTGCTGTCAGAAAAAAAAGTTATTAAAATTTAAAAAAAAGTTATTAAAATGTTAAAAGAATACTAAAAAAAATTTTAAAAATTTTTTAAAAATCTGACGTGGCAGTTGCTTGGCCACGTCTGGCTGGCCATTTGGCAGCGCCCCAGCATTCCTGCAGAGTTCCACAGTCCGGGAACTCGCAATCTCTTAGAAGCCCGAATCTCCTCTAACGTATGCCTTTTCATGTTTAAATATAGCACCATATGAGTAGAATATATGACAATTTTACAACTATTGAGACAAGTAGGAGGTGCAATTATATAAAGATCCAAATTCGGACTTCTATGTGTCATTAAACCCGATTCAATATAAATACAAATTGTCTATTGTCACCACCATATACCTCAATTCATGTCTTTTTTATGTCAAATAAAAAGTGTTGTAATCCAAATTGGACTTTCTAGACCTTTATGGGTTAAGTGGGAAGGCTATAGTACAGTAGCACTGAAACAAGGATATATTTTTATTATAGTAGTCCACAATATACAGGCAAGCTTGCATTCAAAATGTTTTATTGTGAACGGAGCCTTGATTCATGTAAAACAAAAGGTCCCCTACTTTTGAGTTCAAAAATGTTATAGGTTCTCATGTTTAGAAATCTACAATCTAGATAAGAATTTGTAAAGTTTTGTTTTGCAACACCACAACAATTAGATGTAGAAACATTGGGGAAGACCATTAATAGTGTCATAGGGCATTCAATGATATTTGAATTTCATCAAATATGTATGAAAAACATTTATTTCATTGTTGAAACTAATACTTCTTCATGATTTTTAATCAATGAACATATGACATATAGCACTTTAAAATTCTAAAAATCAATCCATATATGAATTTTTGTGTAATGAAATACGTCCCTCTATTGAAGAATGCCTTTTGGCTATTCTTTGAACTCATTAAGAATGAATATGAAGAAAGGTAGTTTCATCACTATTATTGTGATCAATTGCCATCCATGATGATAAAAGAAAAGGATTAGACAAAGGAATTTAATATGAATCCTTCTACTGATATATGCCCAATTGAGATTATTAGAATTATTAGAAAGTTTCTAAAAGAGCACTTTGGGATCAATCATGAACATCACAATTAATATGTTAAATACCTCTATAATGAATATTACATTACACAAAACAATAGCCAAATTGAATGTGCCAGAATTAGAATACAATCTAAAGTACAAACATATGCACAACTTTCTCACCAAATAACATCATAAAAGGTGAGTGCCCTAATAATGCAACCCAAATTTGAATAAAGAAAAAACTTCAATAAATAGTTCTACGAATTGGAAGTAAGTTTTCTACTAAAATCTATCATAAGGCAAGCATGCCTTATTCTATCAACCACCCAATTGTCCCACCTACAAGACATTCTCATTACCAAGATCCTTAGCACTCATTTAGCATCATAACACTGCACTTTAGAAAGGCACAAATGACTTCTATCCAACTTCTCAAATCATTGAAAAATGTGACACACAACTTCTTGTACACACATATAGAATTTGCTTGATAACAAGCATGTTTACCTCAAGTTACACGTAGATAGGGAAGATTAGCCTTGATACTTTCTTTGGGAAGGACGGGTCGCCTCTTCGAAACGCGCATCCAGCGTCACGAGCTGCATTCCCCGCGGCGTGTGGATGAGGGGACAAGCCCTAATTGCGCTCACCACGTCCATGATGGGCTTCCCGTCCACGCTCGCATCGTGCGGGCAGGTGTAGTTTGCAGCCGGATCCTGGTGGCACGGCTCCGTGCTGAAGCTGCGCTCACAGGGTGGCAAACTGGAGTTGTCTCGGTACTCCAGGTAGTAAGGTTTCAAAGCGCCATACGCTTGCGCCATCTCCCCGAACGTGGAAATGGGCGTGATCATCAAATCGTCGGAGAAGCTCAAGCACATGACTTCCGACAAGGCTTGCACATCTTCCTCCAGGCCGAACCTCTGGACCTCGCCGTGGCTGAGCTGGTAGACGCCCACCACATCGCCGGACGGCGGGGGGTTCCGGTGGTACAGGTCTGAGAGGAGGTCGCGCAGGTCGGGGAACAGGGAGGTGACGAAAACCGTTCTCGCCAGGGAAGATTTAGCCGTGGCGTTGTTTACGAGGGGAAGGATGCCATGGCTCCACCCGCACTCCAGCACTTTGGCATTGATCCTGTCGTGGATTTTTTGGAACTGGGGTTTGACGTCGCGGTACCGGATTTGGACTCCCACGCGGCGGTCGGCGTGCTCCAGATACATTCTGTCCACGCTCTTGACGCGAGTCCAAACGGAATCCGCCGGGTGCATTACTGAGCGTATCATGTGCGTCGTGGCCTTCCTATCCGGAAATAGGTCTTCCAGCACGGGCCGAAACGCAGGTATGGCGAACAGCTTCGGCATGAAATGGATGCAGCTGGAGAAGTAGATCCATGGAACATCGCTCCGGAGAAATGCTTGCTCCATGTTGCAGAAGAATCGGGGTACGGGCTGACACCATTGCACAGGCCGCACTGCGTACAACTGTTTAGGGTTTCGGTTGGAAAAGCCTTGGGCGATGCTGGTGTCTACCATAGCCTGGAACTCGGAGAATGGCCTCCACATGTCTTCATGCTCCTCGCTCGGCGTGAACCGCATCTCCGGGTCTATACCCCACGAGGAGCCTTCGAAAGGCTCGCACATGATGTCAGGGAGGAGCTTCGAAGCAGGGACGAGTAAGACTCTCTGAGTGAGGACGGCGTACAGCAACACTGCCAGCGTGGGGAGCACCTTGTTGCCCAGTCCTGCCCACCCTGGACCACCCGCCACGGCGAACTTACATCCCGAGCTGTCATTTCTGGCCAAGAAATATTTCGTTGCATTGAAATCGATCTTCTGGAGACAAGCGCGATGGAGTTTTGCATATTCTCGTAGCACTGCAGCCCATTTTCGATTCGCCTTGACATGCTTCACAAACTTCCGTCGCTTGTAAAAAGGCTCAAGCTCTGTTCGACTTTTGCAAGGGTGTTCCTTGTTCCAGGTTGCGCGATCTAGTTCGCTGAATTCGGGAGGTTGAACCCTTGCGGTTTCTTGCTTGATTGCGTCGATCAATTCCGGAACGTTCAAGATCTGGTACTCCCGGGCTTTCCTGGATGCGCCATCTTGGGGATATATCCCTGACATGTGAGAGAGGAATCTGATGTGATTGTATTCGAGGCCGAACAAGAGCAGAGTCGTGATGCCCAGAGCGCATACGATTACTAGGATCCCGCAGCTGCATGCTCGCTCAGGGATCCGTCGGGGGAAGGACGTCCTCCTCGACGTCATTCTTCCTATCCAAGTTTGTTGTTATCTGCTTGCAGATGGCCAACCTCTAGACATGATTGGGTGCAGAGTCTATGGAAAATAATTTAAGCTCACATGTGACTCGGTGTCAATGCCTGAAGCAGAGATAATCTCCTGTAGGAAAAACAGGTATACGCTACTGTAAGTAGTGGGCATTACATCAAGCTCTGCATCTGCAAATCAGAATTCTTGTACTCATGATCCTGAAGATTGTTTGATGTATGGATTAATGACTGAAGGAGTAATGTTCACCCCTACGTAAAGTTCCACATTAATGAAATACGCGGGACAAACTCAACCTCAACGAAGACATTCTCTTCTGTAATAAATCCAACTAATTTCTCTTTGAAGGAAGAATATTCATCCACATCATGATCCGTTAAAAAGTTACAGGATTAAGGGTTCAAAATATGCTTCTGCAATGAACTTTCTTTCAATTGCGCACTTTAAAACAACATAAAATACTCCCACTGCCGAGGCAACTATGACTTCATAGCAGACTTAGGAAAAAACACTCTAAAGTTCAAAAGTGTTTTCATTATAGCAGCACTTGGATCCAGGCTCCCACCAGAAACCTGTACAAGCAGGGGTGTGAGCTAACTTCTGCCTGGAAGCGTTATGCTAAATGGAATCCTGTGGAGTCTTGATCAAGCGGACAGACCCAAAAGTGTCCGGGGTTCTTATGGAATCATTGTATAACAAACGGACTCATGCCAACCTAAAAAAAGAATTGAGAATCTTCTTCTCCATGAAATTATTCTCTGAACCCAAATGAACTCTCGATTCAAGTGATCTCGATTCCGAAGTTCTTCTAAATGAAATTATACTGTAAAATTTCCCAGTTGCCCCCCATAAATCTCTTACCTCACAACACATTTGAGTCTGGCAATTCCAAGTGTGAATAGCAATCTCAGATTCATCAGCGTAAGACAAGCCACAATTTTCTCTTCTTCAGAATTCAAGCTTGACCTACTGTACTTCTGACGACCACGCTCGTAAGCCTAGTGACTTCATACTCGTTAAGTTGGCGGAAATTTTAATTTAAAAGCGCGCCTTTGCCTGACTGAAACCTTAGACCTAAATGAGTGGGACAGCTATTTTGAGCTCTGGGCACGTGAGCGCTCTGAAACACGCCCTTTTAACGGACATGAAAAGAATTCCCGTCGAATTCCATGGCGGAATCCAAGCTAATTGTTCCCACCAGCTGTTTTCACTGTATAACAGAGTAGGACCAAAACGATACTGACACAAGAATCGACCTTTCGAGCATTCGCGTCCCACAATTAATCAACCAAGATCCCAATTACTTAACATAATCAAGCACTAATCCGCTCTTCCTAGACTTTTCTAGAGCAGTGCCGAAGTGACCAGATAAAAAAACAATGATCATCCGACCATTCAGATCGACGGGATTCAATCGCAAGCTCACAGAAGATGAAGATAAGAACCTTACTACTGTGTCTAGAATTTCGAACCATTGAATGTCCCTCACGGACGAAGTTGTCGATCACCGGCCATGAAGCGCCTCCAGAAACAGAATCTCCGGACCGGACCTGAAATACAAATCTCTCGCCAGAAATAAAATTGCACCCTTCTCTGAATTAATCCTCCTAAACTCCACCGAGAATGGGTCCTTATCCTCAGTCTCCGCAAAGCAAATGAATTTGCGATTCAGTCCGAATTCATAACAGAGCTCGATCACATCGATAATACTCTCCCGGAGCGTTGCCTCCACACAGACGTTGCAACTTGCATCGAATCGGAATGAAACCGTCTTGCAAAGCTCGTGAAAAATTATGGCACGAAACTCGCACTAACTTAGCTAGCTTAAGGTGGACAGACAGATCGGCCGGGGACTAAGTTAGAACACGCAATTCAAGCAGCTGGAAAACGACTGCGAGGATCACTCTCAAAAATCTCTACGACTGCTTCTACCGACCTGCACAAGGATCAATAAGTTAATAAGAATCGAGGGACAGACGTCGACGTGCACAAGAAGCTTGAAGTAGCAAGGCTAGGCCTGTCTCTAGAAAAGCCGGGTAGCAGGGAATGAGTTTCTTCCAGCGCGTCACGTACGGAGCTCATCATGGCGCAGGGGCCCCGGCAATCAGTCGCGCCGGCTCAATGGAAAATTGGCAGGACGCTAAATTCTCCATTCAAAGTGGGACCAGCAGGGAGAATTTTGTGTTCTCCGGGGTAAATGTTAAAAAAAGATCCTCTACGGGAGATAACCCATTCCTGACCACTTAAGGAATTGCAGGTAGGTGGAGGGCGGTTTCTTTGAAGGGAAAATTTTTTCCATGTGTAGAAATAGAGTTTGGATAGTCTCCGTAATTTTCAGATTTTTTTGTCTCATAACGAAATTACTATAAATTAATCAGTTGGAGATTGTGTCCATCCCGTATTGGTGATACAAATCTTTCTATTTCCGACCAAGGCCTGATTGCAAAATCAAAAAAGGTCTGGTTGCAATATTGAGAGTCTTTGAACCAATCATAATGTGCCACAACTGCCTTGAGAATCGTGCCATAATTAATCATTGATCTTATCCTCCTTCACGGAAAGAGAGAAGTCTATTGTGCCAGAATGGGGTGCTGATCTGGAATGGGATATCTCCCCTAAGGTAGATGGAAGCATCCAACACCAACCTTGAATCCAATGGTGTCAGTATCTAAACATAGTAGTTATTTTAGAACTTAAATGTAGGTAGACCATAGATAGCTTATTGTTTGTTGACCAAAACGATAAGCTATCTATAGATTTAGGTTTTAGAATCATTGCCTTATCTAGAAAGTAATGCCATTAGATATAAGGACACTTTGGGGTGTTTCCACTTTATTTTGTGCCGTGTTAATTCTATATTCTTCACCTCTCCTACACAAAATAGTGAAATTAGCTTGCCGTGACTAATTTCTTGACATTCTACACTATATAAATATTTATTGTTTTTTACCAAGAATGCACTAATTTTGAATTAAGTATTGTTGAAATTGGGACTTATGAACCTCCACGTGTTTAAACAAAAATATCTATTAGAAATATTTGTTGACTTTGATTGCTTATAAAGTAACTTTCTTGAAGTAAGGCAACCTTATTGTTAAGGCAACTGGAATTCACTATTTTGTGTAGATAATTTGGAGTTTCTAATTACAAATATGAAATTCAAAATTTTCAAATTTTATCATCTGTGGCAAATAAAAAATTCCTGCGTTTTTTCTCGGGGTAAATTTACCCTACTGGTCCTACTTTGAATGGAGGACTCACTTAGTGTCATGTGGAAAATTGAACCTTCATTGCCCACTTTTCACCTTGGATATACTTCAACTTTTTATTTACCATGGCTGATAAAATTTGGAGGATTTGTCTTTTGGAATAATCTTTTAGAGCAAAAGACCACAAATGGGTCAAAAGAGGTTGAGAAAATTCAAGATTAATTACTACAAAATAAGGAGGAGATTTTTACATTTAATTTCAAATTGTAGCATTGAAAGAGTTAGTTTTCTCTAACGGTCATACAATCTTCAAACCTGACAACAATTTTTTTTCAAAATATAGACTGATATATATATATATATATATATATATATATATATATATATATATATATATATATATATATATATATATATATATATATATATATTAGAGAAAAAGAATGATATCAAAAGATTGGATTATAGTTAAGTATTGGCAGTGCTATTCTCACGATTCCTTGAAAATCCGACCCCTCGACCATCAAAGCTAAATTTAACCACTATACAATTGACTCACATATGAATAAATGCCTCTTTTATAAATGTTGATTTTTTAGAATTTTTGGTATAAAAATTCAATTATAATGATTTGATAAAATACCAATTTGAATATATTATAATAATCCATGATTTAAAACCAAAATAAAGGTCATAATGAGAAGCAATATCTTGTAATTTTAATTTAAAACTATAGTTAAAAGAAAAAATTATAGGTGAAATATGCACAATATTGTATTATGTAGATTCTAATAGTTCACCTTGGATATATTTTAATTTTTTATTTACCACGGCTGATAAAATTTGGAGGATTCATCTTTTGGAATAATCTTTTGGAACAAGAGATTGCAAATGGGTCGAGAAAAGTTGAGAAAATTCAAGATTAACTACTACTCCAAAATAATGGGGAGATTTTTGCATTTAATCTCAAGTTGTAGCATTGAAAGAGTCAATTTTCTATAACGGTTATGCAATCTTCAAACCTCACAACAATTTTTTCAAAATATAGAATGATATATGTATATTTGAGAGATAGAATGATATCAAAAGGTTGGACTGTTGTTGAGCATTGGTAGTGCTATTCTTACAATTTTTTGAAAATCAAACCCTCAAGTTGACTTTGATGTCTAACCTTTAAAAAAAATTCTATTGCCATACGTTCAAAGTTTGTTTTGAGATTCAATATAGCCTTCTAATTCATACTTGAATTTCAATCTATTATTTTTATTACATGAGATTATGTGCAATCCATCTATGTAGAAATCTTTATTAGATTTGTAATAAATTATAATTTTTTGTAATTTTAATATCCATAAAATAAATAAAAATAAATGGATGAATATAACAAAAAAAAATTTAAAAATTTAAAAATCTTCATGATATATATTGAAAGTAGCCATAAAGAATAGCATGAAAAATTCTTATATAATCCTTTTTTTTACACCCAAAACAACTTTGGTGATCACCTTTGAGTCAAATCACCACCATCAAAGCTAAATTTAGCCATTATACAATTGATTCGCATATGAATAAATGTCCCTTTTATAAATGTTGAAATTTTAGAATTTTTGGTATAAAAATTCTATTATAATGATTTGATATAATACCAATTTGAATACATTATAATCATCCATGATTTAAAACCAAAATAAAGGTCAAAATGAGAAGCAATATCTTGTAATTTTAATTTAAAACTATAGTTAAAAGAAAAAAATACGGATGAAATAGGCACAATATTGTATTATGTAGACTCTAATAATTAGATCCTCCAATTGCAATATGACATTGAATTTTTGAATATTTTCAATGTTTTAAAATAGAGTAAGCAAATAATTTTATTGGGTTCATTTTCTAAGTTAGTTCAATCAAAATTCAAAAACAACAAATGAGTATTTTGAAAGTTATAATCAAGTTTGACCAAGACACATCTACTTTGGGATGCGAGGACCTTTAGGGACTAAGGTAATAATTATATGTGATCCATTCATCGTGAGGGGACAACTTAGGGTCAAATTATGCAATTTCAAAATAAATGTCTCTTTTTGACAAAATAAAAGTAGACTATTTTCACCTAAAAATTTTCATTTCTATTTAATGTATTTGAAGTTGCCAAATTTGAATGAAAAAAATGCAGAAATATAATTGAAAGATGTTTTTGGTTCAAAAGATAAACTTTGAATGAATGTAGAAATACATTTACCAAATTTTTAAGTGGTCACCATCTTCACACTTTTTGTAAAAGTAGAAATATTGGTATGGATCCATCGTGCTTGGAAGTTGTTTTAAAAAAAATTAACTATGAAATGCCATTGAGGACGTTTTGCATCCTTTTGATGACTTCATATAGGGCTATAGAATAATTAAAACAAATACTTTTTCATCCAACCCTTTTTGGGGAGGAGGTGCTTGAGTGAATCTTAAGTGAATACTCCCTCACTATTATATTATTGACTTTTTAAAAGAAGAAAATGTTTAATCCATGGATCCCCTAATAGTGTATTTTGGTTACTTTTTATTCTTTGTACTTGATGTAAATTTGAGCCATAAAAATGATATTTTTGAGTTTAAGACTAGCTAATGAAATGAAGCCGTTTATCAAATTTGGTATATACTTCAATTGAAAAATTTGAAAAAATGAATATTTTATTGCACTTTGAACTTTGTATGGTTTGATGATTTCCTAATTCTAAAATCATACAACAACTTTGATTTATACTATAGTGTTAGAAACTATAATATACACCTTTAGTAAAAAATTCAGATTTTTTGAGCATATTTGATATTTGATATGAAATTTCTTCACTTTTTTCTTCACAAATTCACAATAATTTCAAATTTTCATAAAAGAAATTAAAAATTTTAATAATCATATATGACATGATTTCATTTTTGAAAAATAAATACAAAAGATTCCATTCAAACACAGTTGCAAAATGACAACAAACAAAGAAATGGATTGTAAGGCTTGAAAATCCGTGGTCATGGCCCTATCTTTCTAGGATTAACCCTGTAAAGTAACTAGATACCTAAAATGTCCGTTGACTGAATGACTTCAATTTTTGTTGTTGAAACAAAGAATGCACCTATTGGACTCATAATCAGAGTATTTTGGTTACTACGTACTGTACTTTTGTCACGGGAGGTAGTATCCTTCCAGAATTAATCCTAAAATAATACAACGGCCCGAAAGTATCCAATACATGGTAGAGAATCCTTCTATGTAAGACATAAGTGCGGATGTTCATCCTTGGAATGTTGTGTAAAAAAAGGAAGGCCTTGCACAATGCTTTGACCTCCAAGGAATGCTCTTGGATTTTTTTAAGCAAATGATTCACACGGTACCAAAAAAGGACGATTTCCACTTGGACCAGTTCCACCGGGATAAATCACCTGGTGACCTGGCATCATGAAACTGAAACGGGCATAGGTTCCTTTTGTTTAGTTGAGTGCGGAGAATAGTCGACGGAAGGACTCGGTCCAAGCCTCCAGGCTCAAGGGACAGGTGTCTTTTAGGGCACTTGCCACTTGCCACTTGCCCCCTTTTGATTCATTGCAGGATTCCCGTGGCCAGAAAATCCTGGGCTTCACTGGTTCTTTCGTTGTTACTACACTATATTAGTGTACCCTGTGCCGTTTCCACAGCCAAAATAAAAGTAGAAGTAATTTTCTAATTTTTTAAATCATAAAAACTTCAAAATTCGATATCTTTCACACCTAACATTCAAACGCCACGAAGTAAAGTCCGTGCACCCCTCCTTGTTTAGCGCTTTTCAATGGTACAAAGAATGTGATTGGAGACACACGGTTTCAAAGATCTCACCATAACGAATAAAACAAAACAAACAAACAATCTAACTTAAGGTATGGATTATTTTTGACAATTAACCTTGAAAGATCAGGCCTATGACCACAAATGTTTTTATACTCTAGAAAATAAACCAACGGATCATAGGCAAAATGACTCGTTTGGCATGTTGGCATTGTTGGAAATTTAAAACATTTAATCCACGTAAAGATAAATGCGAGAAATGGAAAGAACAATTGAAGTAGTTATATTTTTTTATAAAGTATGAATTTGTTATGAATTTTTGAAGTGTGGCACCCAATTAGTCCCAAAGAGGATCTGGACTATCCCCAAACCAACAAAAAGTGTATCCATAATGGTCATCTTACAGACCTAAAGTGGCTACAATATTTCCTAACATGGCCTTGAAGGCCTAAACAAAAAGTGCATTCATAATATTTGGTCATCTTATTCACCTAAAGCGGTCACAATATTTCCTAACATGCCCACAACATGAAGGCCTAAAAAAGTCACCTCCTTTGATGAATTTATACTCTGAAGGTGGAAGTCCCTATTGCAGTTACTAGGACTTCACTCCAGCACTATTATCCAAGACATTGATTGTGGTCACTAACTCAACCTAATGAAGCCCAAATCTCATCTACTAAAGAAAAGTTTGTCATAGATTGATGAAAACCTTTGATATGTCCTTTGCATGTAATGGAGTGGTTTATCTTATGTTGTGATTATTTATCCTTGAATTTTTTATTTTTCATATATAAAATCAAATGTCCTCGATAACATTTTGAAGTTCCATCTGCTCCCCCCTCCCCCAAGGATCTCACGAGATGTAATATCCTTTTCTTGGATCCTTGGTTTTGAATATAGATTAAGATGAAAACCATTCATATGAGAACCAGTAAAAATGCATTATTTTAATATTTGGGAAAATCTTGCTTGTGAGGAAAGCAAAAGTAACACACACACACACACACAAGGGGTTAAGAATGTCATGTCTATAAGTTATAAAATATTCATATTATTTTTTGAAAATTTAAAATTATTGTGATTTTCTTAAGGAAAAAGTGGAGAAATTCATCACACATAAATAAGCTCAAAAAATCTAAAAATTTCTTCACGGGTGTACAGGAATTTTTCAAATTTTCAAATTTGAGTAGAAAGTGCACTTCATTAGATTCACTTCAATAGTTGGACTCAAATTCAAAAAAGATCATTTTATGGTTCAAATTTACATTAACAACAAAGAGCTTGAAATTGCCTAAATATACTACATGTTGATATATAGAAAAGTCAATGATACCACAAGGAGAAGATTTCCAAGATTACCTTATTGCAAAAATATTCAACCAACTCCTCCCAAAAAAATGGATGAAATTGTTTTTTTCTGTCTTTTAGAGGTGCAAAATATCATCCACAAGCTAGTTTGGGTCCTCCTAGGCATTTTAAAATTAATACAAATTTTCAATTTTTTAATCAATGACAATGATAGATATGACAATTTAAGGGATTTTTTTCTATTCACATTGTAAATGTTTAAGTCTATATTTTATCATGTATTTGCAAAGTAGATTTGACAACTAATTCTAGTCATCAATCTCAAAAAGTGCATTTTCATAGGCTGATGAAGTAGATTTTGTAGATTCAAACAATTATTTATGATTTTTTAAAGGTATAGGTTGTAGGAGATTGTAAGGCAATTTAGATGAATCTAACACTCATTTATAAGCACTAAGAATAAAATAGCAACAATATTAGTATTGTCCAAGTAAGAGCTTAAATAAAAAAAACTAAATTACCAAAAATTATATTATTACAAATTGGCTACTTCTAAATTATTGTAAACAAAACCTTTCATTTATAAAAAATTATAATCAATTTCATATTATTATTGCCTTTCTACTATTTCAGTATTATGATACTTATAATCTATGCAAAACTTAATAATAAACCAATCAATATTCAATATTGGAGTCTTAGAGGCGCTTTACATTATGTTCTAAGTCCCAACTTTTCAAGTCTCAATTCAAGGCCAAATCCCAACTTCTTTCAATACAAGAGAAAGGGGTGTTTTAAGTGAGTTTTTAAGTATAGTCCTAGACATAAGATTTTAAGTAATGTTCTTTAAGAAGATTTTCAGCAAAATTTTACTTAAAACACATGTGTTTTAAGTAAAATTTTGCTGAAAATCTTCTTAAAGAACATTACTTAAAATCTTATGTCTAGGACTATACTTAAAAACTCACTTAAAACACCTCTTGTAGTGATAATATAATAAAGCGATTTGATCTTTCTCCTTTTCCTTCCCTTCAACATGCCATTGGCCTTGCTACCAATCATGTGAAAGTACCTATAGCAAATCAATATAATTAAGTAAGATGGACTATTTGTATGAATCCATCTTGAGAGTAGCAATCAATTCTTTTGTGCCCTCTCATACACATTTTTTGTAAAAAAAATGGCAAAATATAGAATAATCCACATGTAATTTGGTCAATTTTTTTTGGAAAAAACAACAACATTACATGCAAAACAAAATCACATAGATTCTCAATGTATATCCTAATGGAGGAACTAATCTTCTCCTTTTGGATTCAAATTATGTATATCTCTCTTAATTCCCTTTATGATTCCAATGACAATCCAAAAGTGTTCCTTTACAATTGTAGAATAATGGATGAATCTTTTGTTATGTTTAGGAGTTGCATATTGGTGTTCATTGAATTCATAAAATGGTGACTTTCCAACTCAATTCCAACTCTTTGAGCTCCAATTCCATAGTGAGTACAATTTTTACTCCATTAGGTTTTGTAAAAGAACAAAATCGGATTTTGAACCAAAGGCTCAAATTGGGTTGGTTTATAATGGGTTTCTTTAAGGTAGGCACCCCCAAATGCACTACTAATCCTAAACTGCCATCTTCACTCTATGTACATCTCCAAAATCAATTATATATCTATGTAGAAGAAATTGTTTTAGAACCAAACTTTGTTCCATCATAACTTTTGCATACGGTATCCAAATGTTGTATTTCTTTAGTGTGTTGGAACCTCCTTTCACTTGCCAATAAGAAAATATGACCGATTTAATAATAATAACTATGCATAGTAGCAAAATGTGGCGGTTTTGGGAATGCCCCAAGATTTTTTTTTCATTTATTTAAGGCAATGCAGAAAGCAATAATCTCTGAAAGGATGAAGCTATTTACCTCCATAGAAATGGATGAAACTTGCAATTTGTGGATGAAATTTCATTTATTCATCCAAAATGATGTACGTTCATCCGAAATTGAGCGATACCTTCCCAAGATTTGGTAACAAATTAGCAATTTCATCCGCAGAAAAGCCAGATAATTTTGCCAAATATTTCCTAGAAAAAAATTATCGCTTTTGAGCAAAAAATCGCTAAAAAAAACCCTATTGGGGTGTCCACCTTACTTTATTTAAGGTTCTATTGTTTTGAAAGTTCCTACTTCTAATGTACAAAAGGCTACCAAAAAGATACCTAACGGCAATTTTGGCCACTCAGTTTTGATTGCATATTGTGAAACAGAGTTACCATTTTTGTTTTGCACAATCAACATTGATATCTTAGGCAATCCCCCTCAAGCATACCAAATTTTCAATTTCAAAAAACCAAAATTCCATTTTTGGTGAATTTTTTCAATTTTGTTTCACGATTTTACATGAAAATTTATAGAAAAACAGTGGTGATGAATTTATTAATTCATTTGCAGAGAAATGTAGGAAAAATCCGTGCGCACATCTTTACTACAACAAGCATCTCCAAAACAGTTCCACAATTCCCTCCTAAGAGATTTGAGTGGGGGCATGTCCAATGCCCTATTTTTTGAAAATAAATATCTCTTTATTATAATTAGGTTTTTGCATTTTCTCTTCATACTACAACTAATTTTGTACATTAGAGCATGATGGTACAATTTCTTTGCAAAATCCTAATTATAGTAAAGAGATATCTATTTTCAAAAATTAGGGCATTGAACATGCCCCCACTCAAATCTCTTAGGAGGGAATTGTGGAACTTTTTTGGAGATGCTTGTTGTAGTAAAGATGTGCACCCGGATGTTTCCTACATTTCTCCACAAACAAATTAACCCCTAAAGGACCATAAGGCCACCACATGGCTTCTACAACTACATTTGTAAAAAAATTGATATGTGAACCTCACTAACAGTTTGTAAACAACAAAGAGAACCTAGATGATTTTCTTTGCTGAATCCATCGGCGCAATCCGATCGAGAAATGATTGAGTGTGCAATTTTTGGTGAATTCTTTTAGAATGGAAAAGGCATTGTGGGTCGTTACTTCACATTCTCATATCTTTTTTTCTACACCTCAAAATGATTTGAAAAAAATTTCACATCAATATTATGATGATATACATATATGGAAAAAAAATCAAAAATTTTGGAGCACTTTTGAGCATTCCAATTCCAACATTTTGATTTCAATGTACATAGAAAGTACTCCCTAACCAAACATCTTTCATCATTCTTGTCAACGGTGGCATTTTCTCAAAAATTGTGCGATTTTGTTGATTTTTTTTCCATAGAAAAGCTAAATAAATCTTGTTTCATTTCAACAATGGCGATCATCAAAATTATTCCACACAAATGAGGAATTATGCTTGTTACTAGAGCTAGTTAAAAACAAGGACTATGCTCAAACACCCCCGGTCCTTTAGGGGTTAAAAAATTCATCGCCACTATTTTTCTATGAATTTTCATATAAATTGTGAAAAAAATTGAAAAAATTCACCAAAAATGGAGTTTTGGTTTTTTGAAACTGAAAATTTGGTATGCTTGAGGGGGATTGCGTAAGATATCAATATTGATTGTGCAAAACAAAAAAGGGTAACTCTGTTTCACAATATGCAAAGTGCAAACAAAATTGAGTGGCCGAAACTGCCATCACGTATCTTTTTGGTAGCCCTCTACTGTAGTCAGGTAATGTTATGCCTTTATAGAATGATAAGATTTCCATGAACACCAACTCTCTACACATTGATCTCACCTATTGCACATGTTACATCATCAACCCTACATGCTCAAGGAGTCTCAATGAGCTATACTACATCATTTCCTCAACTTTTTTGAAATCTAGGCATGATTTTTAAAATGTCCACTGAGATTTCCACTCAAAAATGCTGTCCAAAGTTGGGGCAAAAAACATAAAATAGACTATTGCTTATATCCACCAAGAAGAGCCCTGGCCTGTTTTGTCTGAGGCAGTTCCCATGAAATATGCGTGTTCCTTCTGTGCATAAAGTTTTAAAAGAAGGCCACCAACTCCACAAAGATATATTGACGGTCAAATGGAGAGCCAGACTACCTAAGTTACGCGAATTGGAGTTCATGGAAAGCAAGAACATATGATTCCAATGATTCCAATGATCCCTTGCCATGGCCGGCCCTGGCCATGGCCGGCCCTGGCCATGGCCACTTTAGGCTCCTTTTGTCAGTTTTCTAATGTAGACAGAGGAGAGTTTTTGTTTCTACACTTGAGAGCTCATCAGAATCTATGATACAAGTTGGCAATGAAATTCAGTTTCATTTGATTAAAAAATAAATTAAAAAAAATCGACAAGTTGAGCATGTCCATACAATCTGTCCATACAATTGATGCTCACATGCGATTGTCAGTTTTGGTCTCTGCTTCCCAAAATTGCACAGGCAGTTGAAAGAGAGGACAAAAGCATTAACCCATAATGCAGGTAGGAACGTGAATGTGCTCTACTGTTTCAGGGTTTCTTCATTGTGTCCTATTTGTTTGGTCTCTGTATGTCAAATTCCAACCTGCAGTAGGGGTTAAGGTAGAACAGCCTACGACCACCAAGATTTGTAATTTGGGTATCTTGTGCAATGTGCTCATTGTTGTCTGTATTTTTCAGAGAGAGAATTAGTGGAATTGACTAAAATACAAGTGGAATCATATTAATATGATAAGAACTGGAATTGATATGAATTTTCAAACACATTTGGTGCATAAATATAAAATTGTTAGTAGGTGGGGTCATGACTATCTTAAAAAAAGGTTTAGAAATAGTGACCCACCACCCTAATTATCCCATTTGATGAGTGTTTTAAAAGCACAAGTCCAACATTCTAAAAGCACCTCTTTTATTGACTGAAAGCTACAACTTGTTTTGACGAGCATTTACTCACAACTAAGCCCACAACATTTATTGATCCACATCTTTATCAACCTTAAACTATCTATAAATAGATGTAAACTTGATGTCATTCTCTCACAATAGCACTTAATTGCTTGCCCAAAGAAAATAACTAACACATTGTATGGAAATGGGTGGGAGACCGGCACAAATGGGAGGATCCTGTAGGTGAACATAGGAATTGGGTGATTGACAGCATTGGGTTGTTTTACCTTATGTTTACGAAATGTGAACATGGATACCATACTTGTAGGGCAAGGTTGGCGGAAAATAATTCTTAAAATAGATGCCAAAATTTTAGGGAACTATTTTTTCAATTTTTTTTGGATGTGGTGGAAAAAAATAATGACAAAAAAATCTTATTTTTAGCATCTATCAAACATTATTTTTTTTTTAAAATAACTGATTGATAGAGAGGTGCTCACCCTACCCTAAACTTATGGTAGATCTAGAAAAAAAAAATCCCACATGGAAAAGGTTTGTTCAATTCTAATTTGAAGTGGTAATTTCATTTTAAAAAAAATTAAAATCTTCTGTTATTTTGATTTGAAAAATTTCAAGAATATTGGTAGCAACACTTAGCCCGTAAATGACGGGCTCATAAACACTTGTTCAAACTTCACAATCCTTCACTTAGTATATTGCATTTTGCAACTAACGTAGTTATCGCCTTATTCTACCCCTTGACCCAATCAAGTTCAAATGAAGTCCTTGAATTCATTTCACAACAAGAATTTAGAAAGGTTCATGATATTTTACCATCTAGTCTACAAGAGATACAGGATCATGCACTCTTCTAGATTTTTAAGGTTGAAATGATTGTAGAGACTTCATTTAGAGTGGATTGGGTCAGGGGCGAAATAAGGTGCAACTACATTAGTTACACAAGAATGAAAATTTTAAATTTATTTTTCAAAGACAAAATTATATGCTTTCTATAAATCCTTAAACAAATTAGAGTTTTGGTGAACATTTGAAATCAATGTGGATTTTTGGAAAAAAAGTAGAAAAAATTCATATCAAATACATTGTATGTTTAAAAAATCTAAAATATTCACCATGGGCGTATATTATAGTGTAGAACATCATGGTGAAAATAAAATTTATAATTTTATTCTAAAATTAGAAAAAAAACAAAATAAGGTCCTATATTCAAAATTGAAATTGAAATAAAATATTGAATTTTTAAAAATTTCAAATTTTTGAATTGGCCGATAGAAATAATTTTTTTCTATAGAAATGTCAATAATACAAGATTGAAGGAATTTCCAACACAAATTGTTGTAAATGAGTTCAAGCAACTTCTCACAAAATAGTTGGATGAAAACCTTTTTCATCAATATCATGTGCAAACTTACCCAAATTCATTCATCATACACAAAATGTTCACAATCTTGTTGTTAATGGGTTTAAAATGTATTGAAAACAAGAAATGTTAAATACAAGTAAAAAATATATTGTAAAAATTTAAGTAATTTGTTACTCCAAGATTCAACTTTTTGGAGGTTCATCTTTAACACTTTAAGTTTTGGAGGATATTTAGCCCCTTAAGGACTAGGGATAGTCAAGATTTTTAAAATTGTAAAGATGTATTATAAAATGCAATTTAGAATAATAATTTAATGATGACTCTCAAGCAATAGTTGTAAAATATGATCAATAGATCATTTTTATATGGTTAGATCAACTAATACATAAGCCAATAATTTTCAATAAAATTTGAAGCCAAAAATTGAAAATTCCCTCTAAAATCCATTCTAGATTGAATATTTGTGATTTTCAAAATAGTTTTTTTTGTTGAAGTTCAAAATGTTAAGTTCTAATCATAATATTTTTTTAAGATTTTTATTTTATTTTTTTATTTAAGCCATTTTTGAAGGGTCATTTTTTGAATTGTAAAAGTTATTTTTTGAGGCCAGACCTACCAAAAACTATTAAATAATAGAATATTTGTAAAAGCAAAGTCTTCAAAATCTATACCATAAATTTTTCAGAATACTAACAAACAAATCTTTAAAAAAAATGATGGATGAAAAAACGCATTTCTGTGTGCTTGGGATGTGTTTTAGTTCATTCTTTGTTCAAAATTTGAATACTTGGTCTTTTAGGGTTAAATTTTCTATTCTATAATTGCATAACTTTATATACCCTTGTATTTTCTAACCTTAACCCCTAAAGGCCCATTGTCCCTTCGGGGGACAAATGGGATTTCGGGCAGGTATCTACAGGCTGAATTTTTGTTGTGATTTTTTGAAACTCTTTTAAAAGTAGAAAAGCTGATTAGCTTTGTGGGAATATAATTTTTTTTACAACTGGTGCCTGGGAATAGCAATTATGATCAAATAAGCTCAAAACGGGGGACGGCGGGCAGCCCGAGCGACAAAAAAAATTGGCAAAAATTTGACCTTTTTTTAAATATTTTTTTTCTCATAGATTATATTTTTGTCTATCTGGAAAGCTTTGATTCATTTCATTTGGATTTGTTATGAGAAAGTTATGGACATTCTTGTTTTACGGGCAGTTAGAGTATCTTCTTGAAAAAATAATTTGTAGGATGCATTTCTGAATGTTATTTTTGCAATTTAACCCCCAAAAGTCCCATTGTCCCCTCGAAGGACAAATTAGATTTTGGGCAGGCTCCTACGGTCTGAATATTTGTCGTAATTTTCTGAATTTTTTTTGTGAAGATAGAGAATCACATTAGCTTTCCGAAAATGTAATTTTTATTTTAATTGGTGCTTGGGAACAAAAGTTATGGCACAAACCCCCCAAATTTTAGTTCGGCGGGCAGAAAAAAAACCTCACAAAAACTTTAAATTATTATTTTTTTAAATTTTTTTCATATAGATTTTATTTTTATCTACATGGAAAGCTTTGATTCATTCCATTTGGGTTTGTTATGCAAAAGTTATGGGCAATCTTATTTTTTGGGCAATTAAAGCATCTTCTTGAAAAAATAACTTGTAGGATTCATTTCTGAATTCAATTTTGACAATTAAAAAAAAAAAAAAATTCACAAGGTTAAGATTTCTTGCTAGAACAATCTCACCTTTGAGATTAATATATTTCAACTCTATCTTAGAGCTATTAATGTTTTAATTTTTCCTTCAATCTTGAACCTACTTCTACTTAACAATTTTTTAATGAGTAAAAATTAAGTGTTTCTTTTTTGAATTTTTTTTTTATAGATTGTCAACTCAATTCTTCATCATATAAAATTAGAAATTCAAAATCATTAGAGCAAAAATTTTAAGTTAGGAAGGTTCAAAGGCAAAAACTATAGTTGAGCAAAGTGCAAAAAAACTTGATTCCTTCACTTTAAATGCAAATATCTTGCAATCTATACGGTCAAAGTTTCTGAAATTTTTTCCACACATTTTTACACTATTCTACTACAAGATCCTATGGTTAAATATGCAAAAAATACATTAAAATTTTTTTTTTGCTGTTTGCTATAGAAATGGCAGTTTTGAGTGGTTTTTGATGGAAAAATGGCCTTGGGAGTTGGGACTTTAGGGGTTAAAAAAAATAAAAATTTCTCATAGTTTAGTTTACTTGCTAAAACAATCTCACCATTGGGATTGGTGTATTTTAATTCCATCTAAAATATATTAATATTTTGGATTTTCCTTCTATCTTGTATCTACTTCTACTTAACAATTTTCTTAGGAATGATAATTAAGTTTTTTTGAATATTTTTTTTCCCCTAGAGTCTCAACTCAATTCCCCACTATAAAGATATAAAGCTCAAAACTCTGTAGTGCAAAAATTTTAAGTTAAAAATGTTCAAAGTAAAAAAATCTAGTCCCGCAGTGTGTTGAAAAACTTATTTTTTCCACTTTATATGCAAAGATCTTGCAATCTGTGCAGTCAAAAATTTTGAAATTTTTTCCATACATTCTCATACTAGTTAGGTGTAAGATCCTACGGTTAGATGTACAAAAAAACATTTTTCAATTTTTTTTACTGTTTGCTATACAAATGGCAATTTTTAGTGTTTTTTCGTAGAAAAAGGCCTTGGGCCTTTAGGGGTTAAGGTCTTAAGGAAATGAGGCATATTAATTTTTATGATCCTTGAGGAGAACCACTTTGAAACATTGAGGATGGAAAAGAAGATCTAGCCAATAAAACTAAAATTAAAACTGAAGTTTAAGTAAGGGGCACCTCTCAAGTCAAGATAGGCAAAAAGACCTAATAAAGGTCAGTAATGTTTTGTAAATATTGACAAACAAGGATCATTGTCATTGTTAGAGTGTTTATGAAGCGCATTTTAACTCTTCATGGCCTAACAACTTTTTGAGAATGGAGGTTTTCAATGAATTGTCCTACTTTGATATTTTTTGCACATGAATGTGCTTGAAATTTTTAATTTTAACCATACAAAAGTAAAGACTACTTTGTCTAGTATGCATGGAATTAATTGTAGAAAATATTGACCATTGGATTTTTAGATTATAACAATTTTGGATGGTCAATTTTATAAGCAAAAAAAGCAGATTTTGGAGAAGAAAAATATGAGAAGATGAATAATGCCTTTTTACCCTAAAAGAAAATTGTATTGGAATCTAAGGCAAATGAAGTATTTTTTAATTTCAAAAAATGAAACAAAAAATCCTCTCAAATTTATACACATTTTCAAAACAGGAGGAATAGAAAGCCAAAACTAACCAAATTGGATCTGACAAAATTTTAAAAAATTCATATATGCGTCAATTTTTTTAATTTAATAATTAATATTATTAGCATATTTTTTGGAACATCTTCAAAAAATTTGGAAGCATTATATTATTTTGTGTTTTTAATCACACTAGATTGAATCTTGTATTTTTAAAATTGCTAAAATTATAAATGTGATTTTTTTTTCTCCAAGCCTAATTTTTGTATGCAAAGTAAAGACTAGAAATGTCAAAGAAAATGTTTTTCTCCATCCCTACTATTCCTTTCTTTGGAAACAAATTATATTTGCTCCCTTTCTCTATTAGACTATATTTCTTAAATAAAATTTTAAATACTTCCCACATTGAAATTTAGAAAATTGGAAAACGCAACAAATATATCAACTTGTTACCCTACAAGATCCTACTTTAACCCCTAAAAGCCCGTTGTTCCTTCGGGGGACAAATGCGTTTTCGGGCAGGTACCTACGGGCTGAAATTTTGTTCTGATTTTTTGAAATTTTTTTTGGAGATAGAAAAACTGATAAGCTTCGTGGGAATATAATTTTTTTCTCAATCGGTGCCCGGGAAAAAAATTTATGACCAAATAAGCTCAAAACAGGGGACGAGGGGCAGCCCGGGCAGCAAAAAAAAAATGGACAAAAATTTGAATTTTTTTTTTTAATATTTTTTTCTCATAGATTATATTTTTGTCTATCTAGAAAGCTTTTATTCATTTCATTTGGATATGTTATGAGAAAGTTATGGACATTCTTGTTTTTCGGGCAGTTTGAGCATCTTCTTGAAAAAAATAACTATAGGACTCATTTCTGAATGCAATTTTTCAAATTTTTCAAATTTTTTTTTTTGGCATGGTTTAGTTTACTTGCTAGAACAATCTCACCATTGGGATTAGTGCATTTTAATTCCATCTAAGAGATATTAATATTTTAGGTTTTCCTTCTATCTCATACCTACTTCTACTTAACAATTTTTTTAAGGATGAAAATTAAGTTTTTTTGAGTTTCTTTTTTTTTCCTAGACTCTCAACTCAATTCTCTACTATAAAGATTTAAAGCTCAAAACGCTGTAGTGCAAAAATTTTAAGTTAAAAATGTTTAAAGACAAAAAATCTGGTCCCGCAATGTGCTGAAAAACTTGTTTTTTCCACTTTAAACGCAGATATCTTGCAATCTGTGCGGTCAAAAATTCTGAAATTTTTCCACACATTCTCATACCAATTAGGTGTAAGATCCTACGGTTAGATGTGGAAAAAAAACAATTTTAATTTTTTTTAACTTTTTGCTATAGAAATGGCAGTTTTCAGTGTTTTTTGGCAGAAAAAAGACCTTGGGCCTTTAGGGGTTAAAAAATACTGAGATTTATTTAACCCTACCAAGAATTTGCCATTGAAATTTGAAGATGGAACACTGTATCTCCTTAATCCTTGAGGGGTTAAGCATTGTAAATCTTAAAAAATCAAAAGAATTTGGAAGTTCTTAAATAGGGTTCTTAAATGTTTTTGTACACTTTTTGGTGTAACTAATTGGTGAATTAGAAATTTCAACAAAATTTATATATATAATAATATAAGTAGTGTAAAATCATAAAATCGAGTTAAAAGCTTTAAAATCAAATTTTGATTTAAAAAAATAATACTAATCTCATTTAAAGGATTAAAAAATCTATAGAAAGTTAGTACAAAATTTATAAAATTCTTTACAAGAGGTATAAGAGTTTAAAAGAGACCATATGTTAAAAATTTCATGATTTATCTCTTAAGCGCGCTTGCATCCACTTTCTAGACAATGCACAGAGCGGAAGTGCCGTATCTCGGCTGTCGTCGGAGTTTTTCATCCATCCTTTTTTTTGTAGGTTGATGATACTCCCAAGCACTTGCAATTGAATGCAGCGCTTGCAAATATGGTGTCAGTATTTTTTGAGAAATTAGAAGGTGCACATAGGTGTCTTAGAGGTGAAGTTTGTCATTGCCCAATGATGAAATGGAGGGCACCTTGAGGAATTTTAACATTATCTTGTTGAACCCAAGCAGGGCGTGACTGTACAAGTTGTGTACGTCACTTCACTGTTCCGTTCATTTTTTTATTTCATGAATAGGACAGTGCTTTGTTCTTCTACTCTATAAGCTACACGATGGGAAAATGGACGACTCTCAATACAGCGCGGGCACTTGTCACCTGCCAGATAGATAGACTTCATATTCTATTGCAGCTGCACTACTGCGCCGGCTGATGCTTCAATGCATGCAGGTATTCATTCTAGAACTTTTACAGTAAAATAGCACCGTAAACAGTAAGTAAGTAGCAATCCCTACCTCTACTGCTTCAAAGACTATGATCTTGTAATGATAGTCGTGGTGTGCATCTTCAATGCAATTTTCTTGGAAGCTGTACATTCTTCAATAACAAGATGAAACTCTTCTACATGGTGCAGCTTTATTTTGCAATAAACATACTTCACCTTGGCAGTCACTCATGCATGTCTCTAATGTTGTATACGTGACAATAGGTGCTAGGCAAATACTAGCATTCATGAACTTGCAATTGTACAACTTGGTGTCTACTCTTCCCTTGCACATAAAAAAGCCTGATAATCACATGATTCACTCACACTCACATTTCGTCTTCTGACTTGTTACCTGCCTCTGCAATGCTCATCTCAGTAATTACGTCGTCATTCACTTGTTCGTCACATTTCTAACAGAATCAGTTTCACTCCGCATGACTGTCTTTTTCAACTGCTCAGGTCTTGTTTCTCTTCTTTGCAAACAGACGTTACATAGTTGTCATCGTCTTCCGTCTTCTACACGTGTTCGTCGTACAATTTTTCACGTGACCACTGTCTTCGTAGCCTAAACTGACCACTTCCGAAATTCACATTTGCACTCTCATGCTTCCTCAGGGTGTTTCTCGCTTTGTACCTGCATAGTGTCATGCATAAAATACGTTGTTAGGGTCCAGGTTGTGAAGTGTAGCACTTCAGGAAGACTGTCCAAGTCCGGTGAATTGACGTGGTCATTGTTGCATAGTGCCATGCACGTAGGTGTCGATTAACTGATTAGCATACAAAAGTACTGATTAGCTTACACCAATAGTCCTTTTGCTCATAATTTAGTGTCATTGATGTAGCATTGTAGTTGATCTCATCTCTATAGGCAACGGTAGTGAATTTCAGGCGTTAGAATTAGATCTACAGTAGTAGTAGTTTTTTTTCTGATCTGCAAGTATAGCCGGACTACAGGAGCAGTATGACTGGAGGTTGGTATGGACACCATCCTCAACCGCTCTGAAAACGAGACATCCAAGTTCACTTACAGTCGACAAATCATTAGATAGTGGTGCACTTTTATCGGAGCCACTGACGTCCAAACTCGTCAAATCATTTCTCTAGTGGACATGAAATAATTTCTTTGGAAGACTGTGAAGAAAGATATAAATAGAAGGGACACGCCATGAGGTCTCCGTTTCTCTGTTTTGACATCATTGCGCATGAATTTTGAGGTGGAGGGAGAAAGTACCTGAAGGTGACCCACACGACTTCAATGTAAAAGTGAACCACGCCATTTGAGTTTTTCTTTGGCCAGCTGTTGGTGCCAGTCCTTGCATTTTCCATATTTGCTCCTAGAGCAAGACATTGCCCTCATCATTGTCCATGTATTGTCCCGGTGTACAAATTGAACATCATCACTTTGTAGCTGAATATGGAGGGTTGTACAACAATGTCCATTGTGGCTCCGCACCCACTACGCTTCTATAGTGTCTCCCCTGCACAGAACTCTCTAAACACAATCTCAATGAAAGTTACTGGACAATGCCAGAAATGGAAGAGCACTATCATTTTTAAGTCAGCTCACGATAACAATGACGGTGGAGGGAAGAAAGTCACTTCGTCTCCGCATTTATTTGATTCATGATTGCCCAACGCTTCTTCGACGCCACCCACAGTGTTCCTTGCAGACTCCAACCAACGACCGCTTTCGAATAACGCGAACAACAACATTTTGACTTGGCAAAGACATTGATGGGCAGTGACAAACTCTGTTCTTGCATCCGTATCGCCAACACCTGCTGTCCCCTTCTCTGTTCGTTTCCACAGATCATTGCTGACCTCTGACAAAAAAAGTGAAGCTGGAGAGGAAGAGAACGAGTGGTCATTTGGATTGGTCATCCACTCGTACGTGCGCAATGATACGAGGTAGCTGATGCACGTTGTGGTTCTTGACAATGGTAGAGAATTCCATCTTGCCAGCGGTAACGTCGAACATGTTATCATTCAACAGTGTCATGACGAGGAAGACTTTCAGCAAGTTCCCGAGGCCTCCAATTTGCATGTCTTCGGAGGTCACGAGTCTTTGATGGAAAGACTTGACAATAATTACACGTCTATAGCAACTTTTGATTCTCCATTGGTTCAAACGTCCAATCTCGATGACTCCACTTTCCAAGACGACGTCAATGACTCCTAGTTGTTATGGTATCATTTTGCTAATACAAGTACCACAACTCCGATCCAACCTTCGACAAACTTGAACATAGTCAGCAGAAACGACGGCGGCCACGGCAAAAAGCTCTTGGTCGAAGGAAACCAGACCTCCGTGTAAAATTTCTGGGAAGTTGTTGTGGGCGACTTGCTACCGGAAGATTCGCATGCACTACTAGTTATTTCGGCTATCAATAGGAGTTCAACAGTGGCATCATTTGGAGTTCAAGGCACCAATCCTCTTCAAGCTGTAACGTTGAAAGCGGGAATAATCCCCGTTGACATGTCCGCTTCATCGTCCCAACCACGACGCACAACGTCAACTCCTACATCGGAGCGCGGTGCCAACAGACACGGTCGTTTTCAAGCACAACAGAGGACTCCCATGTCCGCAACCACTGCACCTCCGACGACAATGTTAAAAACACCAGCAACGCGCGGAAGGTGGGTGGCTTTTAGTTGCAGCGGTGCGCCTTGTGTTTCTAGAGGTTTTTGCTGAGAGTACATGGAGCATGGAGCAGCCTGCCTTTGTGGAGTGGCCAGCAGCCTTCACGGGATTTTTTTCAGGGCCCAACTTCCCAATCCATCGCATGCCGGCCAAGGCTGCCCTATTCTCTCGTTTTTGGGCAGATCAGACACTTCAAAGCATTTGTGTCGATACCAATCGGTATGCAAGTGAGGTACCAACTAGGAGGATGTTGCTTATTGGTGGAAGAAATTGGTGGCCTCTGCAGAAGCACAAACTGAAGGCGTTTGTTGTAGTAAATTTGTTGATGGGCATTGAAAGACTACCAAATCACAGAAGCTATTAGAATAGAAGTAATGAATTCTTGTACTATCCTTCAATCTCTACCATCATGAGTTGCCGGCGCTATGAGAACGTAACTCGTTGTCTGCACATAGCTGATGACATCGTGCCAGTAGTTGCAAATGACGATGCAGAGTTCGACAGATTGCGAAAAGTGCGTTGGTTGGTCACTAAATTGCAAAGGCGCTTCAAGAACAACTGGAATTTAAATCAGGAGGTAACCGTCGATAAAAGCGTGGTCCTTTACAAAGGCAAGTACTACCTTGTTAGGTAGTATAAGCTCAAGTACATGCCAAGGAAACCCACGAAGTGGGATGTGAAAATTTGATATCTTGCTGATGTACGTGAAAAACATGTCTATGATTTTCAAATTTATACTGGTTCTTAGTTTAGAGAATCTTTGGCCGGAGGTGGCATTGGTAAAGCAAAAATAGGGCATGATGTTGTTTTGGAATTAATGAGGGATTTAGAAGGCCGGGCACACATGGTGTGTACTATGCAGAGACAATTTTTTTACGTCCATCAAATTGAGGCTTGAGCTCCGTTTATGAGACACTTATGGAGTTGGGACAGTGTGAAGCAACCGCTTGGGGTTGTCTAACTGTTTCCAAGATATGAAGAGTTTGTCAGGAGGAGCGCAAGGCACCCTTTTCTAGAGGATGCATACAAGCGGCCACGTCTCTTGCATTGTGTTTGTTGATTGCAAGGCTGTGAAGATCCTCTCTACCTTTTACCTGCCGGTACTAGATCCTAATGAGGAGTGTCTGACTGTACCACGACACATGAATGGTATCCTCACCGATTTGGCCACTTCTCCGATACACAAAGGTTACTTTGACTTCATGCGGGAAGTGAATGTAGGTGATCACCTCCAAGGCAGTTATTTGTGCCAAAGCCGTAGCCACAAATGGTGGCACAAGATATTTTATCTTATAGATATGGCAGTTGTCAATAGCTACATCATGAATAAGGTTGCGGCACAACAACTTGGTATGAACAAGACATCGCATCTGTATTTTCAATTTCAATTGGTAAACAAACTAAGTCGTTCGTGGAGACTAGAGCGCAGAGCAATATCGCAATTTCACCTAGTAGTGCTTGGAGTTCATGGACTAGTGCGTACATGACGAAGACGCAAGTGTCGATTTTGCTTGGGTTCCAGTCGCACGAATTTGGTTTGCCCACAATGCAGGAAAATTTTTCTACATGCTAGCGACTACTTCCAACGTAGTCATTATAGTATGAGAAGGTAAAAGGGCACATAATCTTATGAAAGGAGGTAGTTACAGTAGTATACTAGACCTGAATATGCCTCTGGTCAGTTTACGGCAATTATATGTGTGAATAATGCGTATCAAGAACGCTTGCTTTTTGTATGTGAAGGGAGAAGATTACGTTCTCTGCATGGTGTGAGTTCCCAATTTGTCACTTGGGACTCATAATTATTTTTTTTCCTGAATTTTGCAATTTAAGTTGTAATTACATACAAAAAGCCCTAAAAAGAGTGTAAAATCTAAATGGGAATGTTACATACCAATATGCCCTTTGGTCCTAAATAGCCTTTTATTTCTAGAACAATCCTAAAACCCACTTGTGAATAGGTTAGAACTACGGAAGTAGTGGGAGCTAACAAGTTTGAGGATTTTTATCCAAAATAGCCTAAAACCACTGTGCATGTGACCATGCTTGGCTAAATTGTTCTGAGGAGAGTTTAGGGAGATTCTTAAACAGATTCCCCGAAAGAAATTTCAGTTTTCCCATTCCATTGACGAAATAGTAGAAACCCCAGTTGTTAGCATGCAGGTGTCACTTTCTTAAGACGGGCCAGCAGAGGAATCTATGGCCACCGGATTGTGATTTTGGGTCGGAACCATACCGGGAAGTCAAAAGCGAAATCCATTCGCTAAGATTGCCCCGTATGCGGAAGATTCCCTGATTGCCGGTAAACCAATGGGAGTGTATTTTTACCTTCCGTATCAAGACATGCAAGGTCAAGATGTGAACTTGCACATCTCTTAGGGGACGCCATGAAAGTTTCCCCAAGAAGTTTCGGAATTTTTTGGATTGAAGAGATATCCCTTTCGGACGGTCAACCGCCTAAAATCATGATGGAAAATTCACGATAATTACCCAGGTGGCGGTAAAATCTCATTAAAAATTAAGTTAGCTTCTTTTATGCTAATAATGTGCCCTGACAAGTTTCATGATGTTTCGATAGCGGAAAGTGCCCGAATCACCGACATCCTTTCAAATTATCAACTTGGGGGGATTTACATGGAGTTGACTGGCGTCTCCGGAGCATACGAAGTCGAAACGAAGTCATCGAAGGATCTTTTCTTACTCCCTAAGACCTTCCAGATCACCCTAACTAGTCACCTTAGTCAGAAAAGATACCCCCCAAGAAATAAATTTTTACCCTTTTTACTGATTCCAGTTGGCGCTAGTTTACTGTGGGATTTTGGTGTTGGAATAGGGGGTTAGAAGACCTTTGAAATGATTATGGCCTTCCAAAGCCAATGGCGCAATCGGTTTTCGATTTGAAGTTGATCTCCAGTAGTTAGAGTTTTGAACCAACGTAATCCCCAAAATAGGTGAAAATCCTAAAAGATAAGGATGAAAATCCAGAAAAATAGGATTACCTAGGCTAAAAAGAAGGGAGGTGGAGGCCTTAGAAGACTATAAAAGGGCCCCCACTTCTCTCTCAAACCATCCCCTATGCTTGTTTTGGGGTCCGTTGGATCCACATAATGTTGGATATTTTGGCATTTTAGCCAAAAATCCTGGCGGTGTTTTTAGGGCCTTTTTTGCCCCATTGTTGTTGTTATTCAAGCTTTCAAGAGATCATTTTTTTCTTGTCCATTGAGGATAGAGATATGTGTACAAGTCTTGAGGCCATTGTTGGTACTCTTTGCGTTGGTTTAATTGGTGTACTAATCCTAGAGCAACCCCCCTCCGTACCTTGACGATGCCGCTTAGGTTGGCCTCTAGTGTCTTAAACGTGAGTCACATTGTGCTAATGTGATGATTTATGGTCCTTGTTTTTCTTTGTTCATCTAGTTTTTGTCACCAAACGGCAGAGCTTTGCACCTCTTAGTAGTGAAATTATCTAGTTTTATCACCAAACGGCAAAGTTTTGGACCCCCTGCAAGTAGTCAGTTATCCCCACTCCATTGAATGACGAAGCTTTGAATCCCCTCGGGTTTAAAAACCCAAAGTTTAGTTTCCAAAAGGAGTTTGGAAATTACCGAAGTTTAGTATCCAAAATTAGGGACATAGCCATAGATTAGAATACATCGTCACGAGTAGGTACATGTTGGCCTAGGGAGTATCAAGAACATCACCGTTCCAAATATTATTGTACTTTTCACAATAGGAGACAACCTCCTATTGTTCTTTCAGAAAATTATTATCTTGTCTTCTAGAAAATCCCTCCGGAAGGAATTAAGCCCAAGGCCAGCCCGCAAGACCAACAATTCCAATAAAATTACGTCGGGCCAGCCCGCAAACCAGCCTCGTAGGCCAGCCCGGCCAAGTCCATAGGCCAAAAAACCGGATTTTTTTCCCAATTTTTTGGGTTTAAAGTTAACCAGAAAGGGAAGAAAAAATAGGGATTAAGAGGGGGGATAGTATTTAAATTAGGGGGTAGAATTAGAAATCAAGCTAGGGGGAGTCAAGGTTCACATGAAGTAAAGTAGAATTAAAAAAAGAGATAGAGGTACAATAGAGGTTAGGAAAAGACTGATAGGAAATAGGAGTCCAATTAGAAGGAGAAAAGAGGAAGATATAGTACAAATTAAATGCCAAGACGCCACCTGCACCCTCATCACTCAATTACAACTCCCCACAAACACTCACATCACACACTCCAAGAGCAAAAGTAAGCACGTGGAAGACAACCGAGAAGGAGGTTTTAGTAAGGAAGAAGTTGAATAGGAAATAGATTAACAAAAATCCTATGAAACTTTGTGGGCCACTGATCGCTCCTAGTGTAAGAAAAAAAAAGAGAATGCGTCATTCAAATTATTAGAAGTAGTTGGTAGACATTAAGGGTGCATAAGGGAATAGTGTAGAAGGGAAAGATAGAAGTAGAAGGAAAAAGAAATAGATAGCGAAATATCCATAATACACGTGGCCATCTTTTTACAAACACAAGGGATAAAATGACACACAAGGGGAACCTTAGCGACTTAATCCGTGATCTCCAAACTGAGGTGGGTTGCTAAACTCTCTCCGGTTGTTTTTAATCTTTAAATTAGGGCCGAGGACTAGGGAGGAATCAGGCCATTAGGACTAAGAGTCAGGTCAAAATTGAATAGAGAATATTAGAGTAGAAGTTTAGAGGTCTCCGAAAACCTACATACGACAAAATCCGAGCTAAATTGAAGAAGTTATAAGTGGATGAAGTTAGGGAGTCATGTTGGATGAAACTTAGCAAATTTCATCCAAGAAGAACAAGGAATAGAATTTGAAAAGAAGGAATAATTTAGGAGCCCAAAAGTGAAATTCTAAATTAGTTTCGAAATTAAGATTAACCATAATTTGTGGATGAAGTTTTAAACACCAATTAGCGGTTAAACTCCATCCATGGATAACTTTTGTTAGGAAAGATCAAACCTAAGGTGACTAATCACATTAGAAAGGTGAAATCAAGGTCTACAAGGAACAAGTCTTAATTTTCTAGAAATAATAAATTAGTAAACATAATTCAGCCCCTTAAGTAAGATTAGAAGGTGGATTAGGAGCTTTTAAGATTAAGTTTAGGTTAATTATAGATTTAGAAACTCATAGAACAAGCTTAAGGTAATCCAAAACTAAAATCAACTCAAGGAAAGACCTAAGCATAAAGTAGTTAGGAAGGGATGAAGTCCGGAACAAGTAATGGATGAACCCTAGAGGATTTCATCCATTTGAGTCAAGTCTTGGTAATTAGGTTAACCTTAGGAAGTTAGACTCATAGCGGAAGTTCCCAAGTCGAATTGGAATTAGGAACCCATAGAAAAGAGTGGATGAAGTTTAGAAGCACCCATGAGGGCTAAAACTTCATCCATCCATAACTTTATCTAAGAGTGTCCAAATTAAACAAACTTTACATTTTTAGAAATGGCATGAGGTTCTCTTTAACTTATAATAGATAATTTTAGACTAAGATCCCTCCTTTCCTAAAACCCCCGGCCCCTCTTAAGCTTTTACACAGCCAAAGCAGTCGTAGTAATTCCAATTAGGATTTTGTTTTCCTTATCCAAGTAAGAAAACATTAGGAACATAGAAAAGATTCATTGCTTGGAAGGCACAATGGATTGGCGCTAGACAACTATAGATCGAGTTACATGATTATTTACTAAGAGCCTAGTTGTGCTTGTTTATTTATCAAGGGTGGGTAAATAAACGCTCACACATGGTAGCCATAGAGAAGTAGCGTGATTGTTGATGGCGGAAGTGCGGAAAATCGGCATGGGAACTGTGAGCTCCCAATTTGTCACTTGGGACTCGTAGAATTATTTTTTTGGAAATTTGCAATTTAAAATTGATAAAAGTATACAAAAACCCATAAAAAGAGTGTAGAACCAAAATAGGGTTGTGTCATACCCATTATAGTATTTGGTCTAGATTTGAGTTTTTACTTAGAATCCCCCAAACTTTGCCTAAAAATAATATAGAAATAATGAAAAGGTTAGATTTGGAGGATCTGAATCATACAGCCCCAAAAGGGCTAATTTCCATCATGAATGTGGCAATTCATGGCTAGGTCGGTCCGAGGGATCCACAGCAAGGCCACTAGGTCGGGTCCTAGAGTTAGATTTAGAATTCCCCATTAGATCGACGAATTCCCAAAATCCTGATTGTTAGCATGCAGGAGCCACTGATGCAAGACCGGGCCCGTGGAGGAATCTACAGCCCAAGGATGGTGTTCTAGGGTGAATACCATGCCAAGAGTCCAACAGCGAAATCGGTTCGCCAAGATTCCTCCACCTGCAGAAGATTCTCGCACCATCGCTAATTCGAGGAGATGGCCAGTTTTAAATCTCCATTGACCAATCGTGCCAGGTACGGAAACACACCCGCACGTCTTTCATGCGACTCCTTGAGAGGTCACGTGAAAAATCCCGGCATCTTCCGACTTGCAGAAGAACCTTTTCCAGGTGGTCAACCCTCCTAACCTCCAACGGGAATTTCATGGAAATTACCCAAGTTACAATAAAATCTCACTAAAAATTAGACCAGCTTGTTTTATGTTAATAATGCGCTCCGTGAAGTTTCACAACATTCCGATAGCGGCAAGTACCCGAACCGGCGAGATTCCTCGGGAATTAACCACGTGGCGGGGTCCCCGCCCCATTGACTGGCATTCCGGGATCATACGATGACGAAACAAAGTCAACCAAAAGTCCTTCCCGACTCTCTCGCACCTACCGGAGACCCTAGGCTATTCACATTTCTCAAAATAGGAGACCCCCAAAATCTAGGATTTTACCACGATTTGGTTTTTTAACTAAATTAGCCTACGATGGGTTTTTGGCCTCGATATATGGGGTAGAGGGATCTTGGACTAAACACGGCGATCTGGATCCAATGGCGCAATCCGTTTGGCGATTGGAGCTAATCTCCAAAAGTTAGGATGTTGGTCCAGTATAGATGGTAGAAGTAGATTTTTAGGAATTTAGGATGAAAATCTCTGAGGATGAAGATGAAAATCCCCGTTGATAAGGTTACCTTAGAGCTTTAGAGAGAGGGGTGAGCCCTTGGAAACCTATATAAGGGCCCCATTCCTCTCTCTAAAACTCCCCTCACTTTTGTTTGGGTCCGTGGGTCCAATTTGCTTTGGATATTTTGGCGTTTGAAGCCAAAAACCTCTACGGTGTTTTTGGAGCACTTTTTGCTCTATTGTTGCTAGATTTCAAGCTTTGAAGGTCCTTGGGGGTCCTTCTATCTTGCCTTGTGTACTTCTCGTGCGGTTGTTGTATCTTTGTTACGAGTTAAGAGTCCTTGTTTCTCTCTTGTAGTACCTTTGTGAGCTAACTTGTGAGTTTAGGAGTCTTTTGGTGTCTTGTCCTAATCCTAAAGTCACCTCCCACCGTACCTTGGCGATGCCGCTTTGGGGGGCCTTTAGCTTGTGAAGTTGTGTGTCTTTACTTGTCCTAAACGTGTTGTTTTTTCTTCACTTACGTGTTCTCACCTTCCTCTAATCTTTCCCTTGTTGTGTGTATCCCCCTCGGGACGGCGAAGCTTTGACTTCGTCACGTATGGTTCTTAAGTTTGTTTTTTTCTATTTTTTTCTAATATCCCTCTTGTTGTGTGGACCCCCCCCATGGCGGCGAAGCTTTGAACTAGTGACCACGTCAAGTCCTATAGTGTGTGTTAAAATAGTCTTAGATGGCGGAGCTTTGAAACCGTGGAGTGTCACAAGTCCTAAAGTTGGTGTTAAACCCAATTTTACGGCGAAGCTCTGAACCTCCATAGCCTTAGATTCCAAAGTCTAGTTTCCAAGACCTTCTTGGAAAAGTCTAAAGTTTAGCTTCCAAAAGAATAGAGTGTTAGCAGGAAGTAGGTGTTGAGGGCCAAGTTTCACAAGCCTAGCTTTTGTACACGTGATTTCGCTAGCTTAGCATCTTTTCAGGCCCAAACCCCCCGAACGGCGAAGCTCTGACTTTGCCACAAAAAATCGGATTTATTTTTACATTAGTGGGATCCCCTAAGGGACCCCGTGTGTGTGGATTTGAGAAAAAAAGGCAACCAGCCAGCAGCAAGCCATCCAACCAATAGCAGCCAGCATAGCGGCCGCGAGCCCCTAGCAGTCCGGTACTCAGTAAAGGCCGGCACCCCGTTAGACCGGCACACTGCCTGTCCGGCGCTTGCCTGGTTTGATATTCGGTGGCCCTGGTCAACTGATCTTGGCTCACATACATACATGCTGGATTCCAGACCAGAAATCGGGATGATACCCTACGGGATCCCATTTTTTTTTTTTTTTTGATTTTTCCGACCAATTAAGAGTTAGTAGAAATTTAGTTAGGAAGGAGGAAAAAAGACTCAGTTAGGATCCAATTACTAAATTGGTAGAAAATTAGTTAGGAAGGGAACCCAGCTAGACTTAGTCATGCAAACCAGTTTAGATCTAGTTGAAAGCTAGTTAGAATCCAGAGTAGGACCCAAAGTAATCTAGTCTAAGCTAAGAAGGAAACCAAAGGTTCACCAAAAAATATCCATATTGTAACGGGAAATAAAAAGCTAAGGGAAGGAGAAGAAAAAGAGTCCACGCCTCCACGTCACACCTGCACACCAAACTTGCAATCTCCACTCTAACCAACCAAATACACACACGAACAATGGAAGGAGATTAGAGAAGGAGAAGGTGAAGTAGGGAGCAAAAGGAGAGAGACGATAAATAGTGACCTAGGTTTAGGCTAGGTAGGCTTTAGGAAGAAATCTTGGAAATGTGTGGTGACCGTTGAGAGGAGGATTAGGATGACACAAAGGCAAAATTGTGTAAGAGGATAGTTGGCATCTTTAAAACCCTCCTTGAAAATTGAGACCATAGTGTAAGACTCATAAAAGCTTAGGTGGAATAGTGCTAGTGTAGAAGACGGAGGGGGGAAGAAAAGAAAGGAAGAAAGGAAAGAGGGAGTTTAGATCATCAAAAATTGTAATATTTTCTAAATAAGCGGTGAGCTTGGGAAAAATTCAAAACAAAGCCAAAGACTACCATGGAGCGTGAGGATGTACACGTGGACATGGACGAAATTAATTCCGACACCGGTAGTGAAGAGGTGAGTTTTTGATTTAATCTTTGATGTTTCTCCCTAAATAGCATTCATTTTCCTAATCAGCCCTTAGAGCGTGATTAGCATCCGAGATTAGTGCAAATTAGAAGTTTAGATTCGAAAAGTTATAGATTAGGAATAGAGGTTTCCGAAAACATCTTATAATTAAGGTTTGACCGTAAACTGACTGCGTTAGGCTAAGTTAAGCGGTAGCGGGTAGGACGGAGGAATTTTGAATAAAATTTCATCCCAAAAGAACCATGGACGGAACTTAGGGGTTTAAATTAGAAAGAGAATTTAGGATTAAAATTAGGGATTAATTAGCGGTTAGAATTAGAATCAATTTACACTTTTATTTCTTAAAGTTAAAATTCTAAGGTCAAAATCTAAAGTTAACTGTGGGAAGTTAAAAAATAGAATTAATTTGGAAGTTTTAACTTAGGGGGGTTTAAAATTTCCAGTGAAACCTTAGGGTAGTTTAGAAAAGGAAGTTAGGGTTAATTAGGAGTAAAAAAAATCCGAGTAAGAAGTAGAAATTAAAAGTAAAAACTTTAGACTAAATTTAGGAGGTAGAAATTACGAGTAGAAATAGGAGTTAGATCTTGAAGTAGGAATTTGAAATTAGAGTGAATGTTAGAGGTCAAAAGAGAGTAAAATTTAGAAGTAAAATTTGGAGTAACATTTAGAGTTAACCTAGGATTAAAAAAATAGGATTAAGTTTGGAGGTAGAAAGTCAAAAGCCTAAAGTCAGAAGTTCAGATTAAAATTAAAGGTTAAATTTTAGAGTCAATCGGGAAAGTAAAAAGTTAAAGTGAAAAGCTAAGAGTAGAAGTTAAAAGTTAAAGGTAGTGGTAAAATTTTAGAGTTAATTTAGGAGTAAAAACCTAGAGTTAAAAGTCAAACCATAGAGTTAAAATTCAAGGGTAAATTTTAGAGTTAATTTAGGAGTAAAAACCTAGAGTTAAAAGTCAAACCATAGAGTTAAAATTCAAGGGTAAATTTTGGAGCTAGTTTAGGAGTAAGAACTTGGAGTCAAAAGTCAAAACAAAGTCAAATGGTAGCGTTAAAATTGTGAAGTTAAATTCTCTAATTAGTTGGGACGTTAAAAAACCTAGAGTACACTTAGAGGTTAAAAGCTAGAGTAAGAGTTGAAACATTAGGGGTAGCTTTTGAAAGTAGAACTTCTAGGTGGAGTTCAAAAACCCAAAATAGTCTTAAAGGTTCATGGACGGAACATAGGGGTTCCCCTTTTTACGTAGTTAGGGACGTTAGAAATGACGCCAACTACCTAATCTACCCTCGACATAGGATAGGTAGTTAGGGAGTTAGAATTTTACCATTATCCCTAAGCATTGCAGTTACCTTGTGAGTTACTACATGCATTCTAATTATTCGCTGCCATCCACGACACTTAGGAAACGTTAGCAAAAAAGATCCATTGCTTGGAAGGCACAGTGGACCGCGCTCACATCACCCCCATATATTAAAAAATGTGGATAAAGGCATAGAACCTGGTCGGTGTTCGCTCGATTACCAAGGGTGGGTAATCTAGCACCCACAGGAATGTGATTGCCGGCATCACCGTTCTTGATGTCCGCAAGTGATTGCTATAGTTTCAACAGTCTGAGAGTAAGCTGGTTTGGAAGGAAGACTAGAGTGGCGCTTGGAAGCACCGCTTGGTCTAGGGTCGCCTCTAGAGCTGTTCACATACCAGGTCCCTTATTTTTTTGGTGATATGGATAGTCATTACATCTTGCTATATATGAGTAGTTATTTTGGAACATCGGTGTTGAAGAGTAACGGAGGAGCTTGGAGTAGTACTCCCCCGTACGTATGGGTAGCAAACTTCAGTGCAGACGTAGAATTAGATGTTTTAGTAATATTTCAAAGAAATCAGTTGGCATCGTAGTCAGAGCATGCAGATGGAAGTTATGAAAAATATACCGAGCACATTATTAGACACTCATTTGGATGAATATGACTAATGTGTTAGCTCAATCTCACGCTTCCATTTTTTCCCCTATACATTGTCTAAGTGCATACATGTTGAACACGCATGTTTGTCGCGGTACAAGCCATGCAAATTAATTAATGCAAATAAATTTCATTCTTAAAAGTTACCGCCAATCCCATTACCAGAAGTCGACAATCACTCAATCGATGCAGAAAACCTCGACAATTTCTTCGCACCGCTTGAAAAGAACGAAAGCTTGCAATGAAGTTTGATCAATGAAGGAGATGGAAACTGAAGAACAGTGTAGTAGATAGAATGTCCCATAAGTGTTGTCGCGAGTAAGATCGACATGTGAGAAGGGCTTGTATAAGCCCTCCCCCCCCAAAAAAAACACCCTACAGACATCGAATCAAATTTGAAATAAACGGCCAAAATGGGCGGCCCGGTCATTAGAGTCCAAAATTGGAGTTTGCCAGATAAGGCGCTCGTACTGTCAAGAAAGAGTCCCGATAGCCGCCTGCACGTAGCTGATGATGGCAGTATAAGCCCCGATCGATCTGCTAGACCCGAATAAGTATGAGGGTTGTACATAATAAGTCATGAGCTGAGGAGACGGTGTCTTGGGCACCTTCCCGCTCTACAATTTAGCAGTTCAATGCTCGCTAATTGAAACAACATTGCGATGGGTGCCCTATGAATTATGTCGGAGGTGCTTAATTTTTTTTAATCTTCCGTAGGCATCGCTGACTTACCGACAATGTGGACAACATTCTTCCATGTTTCCATTATAGAATACTACTACTTCAAAGCTATTGTACCAATGTCAACTAATTCAAGATTTGGAGATTTTTAAATGTTGAAATTTCAAAATCTTAAATACTATGAAGTATGAACACATAAATTGTAAACTCGGGGGATGTACTCTCATTTATTTAGCTAGAGACGTGCGATCAAATGAAGGGTGGTTTTAATTAGGGTGGTCCTAAATTTTAGACATGGCTTTGAAATAAAGTAGCATCATCATAATGCATTGTAGGTCCTTATAAATAACAAAGGGTAGGAAAAAATAGAGATTTTTAGATTTTTTTTTAGTTCTACAATAGCCTTGCCAAAAAGGAAAAAGAAAAAATCTAAAGTTTAGTACAATATTGTGTAATATATGCTGTGAAACAGTATATACTCTAATTTTTACTTCATTTTTGTTTAAACTTGCACTAGGTTTTCTTAACTTTTTTGTGATGGGAAAAGGGGTAAGAAGATTTTGTAGACTAAAAATGGCTTTTTAAAGCTCTACTAGGAAATGACATCCAAATCAACAAATTGTTGTTGAAGTGGGCATTGTAATGATCATTTTCAATTTTTTTTTTTTGATTTGGCACAAGTTAACAAAATGGCCACATAATTTTTGCCGATTAGAATAGTGTAACAATCAAATCAACAAATTTTTGTTGATTTTTGTGGAATCTTTTGAAGTCTTCTGGAATGTCAACAAGTTATTTTTTGGATAATGTTTAAATCACCATGGTAGATATTCTATATACAATGGAAACATTCATTTTTAACTTAATCATTCAAAATTTGGTGTTTATTAATATCAACAGACTTTGTTGGCCATTTGGCATAGTAGAATAATTTTTTTCACAAAATACAAAACTAAAAGAAATTGCAAAAGTATGCTAAATTTCATCTCCAAAAATCCATTTAAGATTTTGCATCTCTAATCAAAAGTTATGGACAAAGGTCAAAGAGGAGTTGGAAGGGACATTTTCTTTGATATTTTGAAACATCCTCTCTTAATTTTATCCATAACTTTTGATTAAAGATTCAAAATCTCAAACGGATTTTTGGAAATGAAATTTAGCTTGATTTTGCAACTTTTTTTTAGTTCAAAGTGTTTTGAAAAAAAAAATTCTACTATGCCTAAATGTCCTCTAAAATTTGTTGATTGTACAAACCAATGGGAAACAAAAAGTAAATAAATAAAAACTAATATTAAGAGTAATCATGGATGGTGTGGTGGCTAAAAACATCCCCACCAACTTGTCCCCTATCCCTATCTTTAAACCTATAACTCATCTAAGAAGAGGTAGTAGGGAAGCCCCTCCCCCCACCAAGCCTTTCCTAAATCCAACTGTCCTTCCCTAAATCCAACAAAATTACCTTCCCAGTTACCTAGCTGATGGGAGACTTGTTGCGTGAGTGTGATGGAAGACATGGAGGATAGCTAGCCAAGAAGATTTGGTTTATTGTTGCTTTGCCCAAATGTGTGCTAGTTCACACATTATAATCATTCACAATTTTCAATTAAAAAAATTATTCACACATTGTAATTATTCACAATTTTCAAAGAAAACGAAAAAATTATCCACACATTATAATTATGCAGAATTTTTAAAGAACGCAAAAATAAAAATTTATTCACACATTATAAGCATGCGCACATTATAATCATTCAAAGAATTCACTAATGGTGGATAAATGGATTAGTAAGAATACCCTTTGCATTTTTTTTAAAAAACATTTTATTACATATACAAGTAGTGAAAAAGTCATATAGACCTTATAGCTCTTGTCCTATTATAAATTAATACTATGACTTAAACCTAAACCTTGACCTACAAATTCATTCTCCCCCTTCTTGCCCAATGATGTTCAATCAAGTCATTTCTAAGGTTAAAGAATCCTAATTCATTCTTCACTTGCCTTGAACCTTCCCGGTACTCAGCAAATGTTAACCCACGTTTTGCAAGTGCAGCATCACTTTTTTCATAATCAACAGGAGGAAGTCCATCATCCCTTTCATTTTCAATGATCATATTATGTAGAATTATACATGCCATCATTATATCTTCAATTTTATATAATTTTCATTGCCTATTTGACTGTTGCATAATACCCCACTTTATTTGTAAAACTCCGAAACAACGTTCAATGTCTTTTCTAGCAGCTGTGGGCGCTAGATTACCCACCCTTGGTAATAAAGCAAACACCGATGTCGCAGCACAGAGTAAGTGAATTCCCTGTTGTACTCCCAAAAACCACTTTAAAGCATAACAAAATGACTCTAAAGATCGAACCCACGAGATTCTGTGAAGTGTCTAGCACTATTCCCAACTTAAGCTCAGCCAGTATCCAATTTCTACATTCCGGTCCTAGATCTAAAACCGGAAACAACAACACTCCGAAAACAACGACCAGACCTCTCTCTATTTCCTCCGGTCTGTCAAGCTATTCGGTCCTGTAAAACTTCCACAACCAAGGATCCTAACACTTCTGATCCTGGAACTCCTCTGGACCGATCCGATCCGGTCCTCGCACACGTACTCTCACTCCACTCCGGTTTAGTTTTGCCTCTGTTTCACCATCAGAGGGTTCGCCGCTTGCTTTTGAGAGTGGCAGGCCCCCACTCCTTCCGTGACTTATAGTGGCTGAAGACCCACTTCTCTAATCCACTATTTCCTACACTAGTGCGGATCCGGTTTGATCTCTCACAGCCACCCGGACAACAATCCGGTTGGCAGGTCACACAAAGACCCCCCTGTACGATCCTCTCATACTACAACGACCTTGATGCCAAGTTCCCTCCGTGCGAAGTTAGGTGGTTACAAGCGAACCCGTCCGTTCCAACATCAACTAAAGTCCTTCCGTTTACCAACTAGGGCAGCGAGACCTCACGGGAGATCGGGCACTCAACCGGATTTCCTATCCAGGAGTTCTAGCGCGACTAAGGACTCCTTCCCTATCCGCCTAGCCTAACAACGGTTTTCTCGCCCGGAATCGTGAACTGAAGAGGTGCTGAGGAACTGAAATCCGCTCCCAACACTTAGAATACCCACTCACATGCACATAAGAGCAAAAACAAACACACCAAGGGGAGAAATCTCTCTAGAATCTGCACACATCTTCCTAACTCCTCACTAAAACAGCTCTGCCACCCACGGGAGAGACGTACAACAAGAAATCACTAGAAAATGCATGAAAACTCAAGGGAAAAGACTCCTAGTCTCCTTCGCAGAGACTGACTATATACATTTTAAAACTCAAAAAGTCAACACAAAGCGGCCCGGAAAGTCCGCGCGGAACTTTCGGTCCCCGCCAAGCCGGCCAGACCGGAAAACATCCGATCCAGACTAGACACACCGGATCAAATCTGGTCCGGTCCTAACTAACAAATATTTACAACTAAAATCCTAACTATCCTATCATAACCGGATCTACTCCTTGATCCGTTTCTTCGTCCATAACTTCGTCTTCGCCTTGGTGCACGCTCTGATCTTGATCCTCACCCTGATCTGGGGTCAGATCCATACTTTGATCTTTCCCCGGGTTCAGTGTGGGACTTTTGGGCGGTTCCGTTCCAAGCTGCTTGAAAACGTCCGTCAAGTTCCGGTTTCGCTCCCCGGTTTCACGTTCTGGGAGATCCGGTGACGAATCCAAGTTGATGGTGTGCGCGAGCTTCCTCCCACTCTTCTTTGATTGGGGTGTCCGATCCTTTCCTTCCGTTGGAATGCCCACGTTCGGAAAAGACCCGGGCATCGAAAGGTCGGACAGATGGAACGACCGTGACAGCGTCACTCCTTTCAGCTTCCTGCTGCTCTCGTCCATCCGGTTTGCAACCCCTCGCGCTTCCATCATGACTAACTCCACCTTTTCGGAGTAGTCCGTCAAAATCCGGACCAACCTGGTCCTGGATATCTTATTCTCCTTGAGGACTCCTTCGTCAAACAACTTTGACTTGGTGACGGCCTCTCCGGTTGCTCCGAATGTGGCCTTCACGTCCTCCGCTACTTTCCGGGTAGCCTCTGCCATCTCCCGGGTGGTAGCCATGTCCTCCTTGAGGAGCAACATTTCCGTCTTCAACGACTCGTTCTCCTCCTGGAGTCGTCGTATCTCCGCTTCTTGCTTCCGGATCTCATCCGGGCTGGAGATGAAATCTGCAACCACTCCTGCCAGGTTGCTGTCTGCTGGTGCTCCCACCAGCTCGCTGATCTGATTTAGAATCAGCTTCTTCACCGTCCAGTCTGCTCTCACATCACTCAGGATGTTGATCAGCTGGTTGAACGGATCCGTCGGATCCGATCCGGAAGGACCCAGTTCTTCACAAACCGGTTTCTTCCCTGGGTTGGAGGTCTCACCCGGAGGGGTTGGGGTTCCTCTCCGCTGAGGAGGCGTCGTCTTCTGCCGCTTGTGCTGCGGCCGGTGTAGCTCCTCCTCTTCTTCTTCTTCCTCCTCAGAACAGGATACTTCTTCCTGTTCTTCTTCTTCCGATTCCGATTCCCCATACTTCAGGAGTGACTCCTGCATCTTCCACTCCTTCTCCTCCGTATCCGTGAGGAGTTGATTGTGCTTGTACAGATGGACGAGGTAGGGACTCAACGAAGTCGGTCTACTTCCTCCGATCTTCGGAATTAGACGGTTGACCAGGTCAAATAAAATCCTGGCCCAGTCTACTTTCCGTTCCCCGCTCAGGGCTCCGAAAATGAGGTTTCCGATGGCGATGGTCACCCTCGTTGGCTTGTCCGGGTGGATGATCGGAACCAGGAACTGTAGGAGGTTCCGATGCCGGTCGTCCAGACAATCCGCGACCGCATGCCCATCCTTGGAGTCCACGTTGCACCGGAACTTCCCCCGAGTGTAACCCTCCTTCGAGGAGGCCATCCCTCGACCTCCGGACCGGAATTCGTACACGGCCTTCCACATCTCCTCCGTCCAACTGCCCGGACTTCCGCGGATGGTCTTGTCGAATTGATTCGAGAGCCTGCTTTACAACTCTCGGATCATTTGTTCCTCCCTAAACCCCCAGGGTTTATCGATCAGTCCTCCGCAACCCATCTTGGCCAGATCCTCTATCAGGTTGTCCTTTTCCTTCTCGTCCGTTGGAATAACCGGACACACCTTCCGGAGTTTCACTTCTGCTGCGGAGGAACTGGACGGCCTTGCTCTACTCTTACGGAGCTAAGGCATGGACACGAACTGTGCTAACCGGATTCTGACTGAGGCTACCTTTCTCTCTCCTAGCCGCACGTCCCGTTTCTCACCTTCGCTCTTCTGATCTCAACCGGAATACCTCTAAACCTGCAACGCACACTAAAGCGCTGCGCGCCCTAACACACTAACACGCACACACAAACCAACTCAAAACAAGAAAGCAAAGCGCTGGGAAGAGAAGCTAAGTACGCGCTGGAGCGAGATTTTCGCAAATGAAGATTGAAAAAGAGTGGCCATTGGATTGGTCAGCCCATATATAGTCTGATCTGTCATCATGACCAAATCCGTTCCTGACCCAATCCGTTCCAACTCAGATCCGTTCCAAATCTAATCCGGTTTAGATTCAGATCAAATCCGGATTGTCATCTATTCCGTTCCATTAGTTAATTTCCGGTTATCGGTTACCTCCTGCTTGAATCCGGATCCCAGATCACGGTTTCCGTTCCAAGATTTTGATAACTTACAAAAACCAGAAATTCACCTTGCGACAACCGACCAGGTTCTATGCCTTTATCCACAATTTTTAATATATGGGGGTGATGTGAGCGCGGTCCACTATGCCTTCCAAGCAATAGATCTTTTTTGCTAACGTTTCCTAAGTGTCGTGGATGGCAGCGAATAATTAGAATGCATGTAATAACTCACAAAGTAACTACAAGCTCAGAGGTAATGGTAAACTTCTAACTCCCTAACTATCTATCCTATGTCGAGGGTCGACTGGGTAGTTGGCGTCATTTCTAATGTCCCTAACTATGTAAAAAGGGGAACCCCTATGTTCCTTCCATGAACCCCTAAGACTATCCTCGGTTTCTAAGACTCCACCTAGAAGTTCTACTTTTAAAAGCTACCCTTAAGTTCCAACTTCTTAATGTAACTCCAGATTTTACTTCTTCAGCTTGGTTTTAGGTATTAACTACCGACTTCTATTCTATGTTTTGACTTTTGACTCTAGGTTTTTACTTCTAAATCAACTTCGAATTCTAACTCCCAAGTTTTAACCTTCTAGGGTAATTCTAAGTTTCACTTTTAATTCTATATTCTTATTTCTAAACTACTCTAAGATTTACCCTTTTAAAGTTAACTCTAACTTTTCACTTTTTACTATAGATTTTTACTCCTAATTTGACTCTAGGTGTTTGACTTTTAACTCTAAATTTTTACTTCTAAATTTAATCCCAAATTTTAACCTCTAGGTTTGACCCTACGTTTTCACTTTGACTCTAGATTTTTTCTACTTCCAACTAACTCTAAGATTTACCTTCTAAATCTAACTATAACTTTTCACTTTTCATTTTAGCTTTTTACTCTAACTTTTTACTTCCCAATTGACTCTAAAGTTTAACCTTTAAATTTAATCTTAACTTTTGACTTTTGACTTTTGACTTTCTACTTCCAACTTTAATCCTATCGTTTTAATCCTAGATGAACTCTAAATGTTACTCCAAGTTTTGACCTCTACTTTTTACTCTATTTTCGAATTTCTAACTTCAAGATCTAACTTCTATTTCTACTCGTGATTTCTACCTCCTAATTTTAGTCTAAAGTTTTTTTACTTTTAATTCCTACTTCTTACTCGGATTTTTTACTCCTAATTAACCCTAACTTCCTTTTCTAAACTACCCTATGGTTTCACTGGGAATTTTAACCCCCTAAGTTACACTTCCAAATTAATTCTACTTTTTAACTTCCCAAGTTAACTCTAAATTTTGACCTTAGAATTTTAACTTTAAGAAATAAAAATGTAATTTGATTCTAATTCTAACCGCTAATTAATCCCTAATTTTAATCCTAAATTCTCGTTCTAATTTAAACCCCTAAGTTCCGTCCATGGTTCTTTTGGGATGAAATTTTATTCAAAATTCCTCCGTCCTACCCCCTACCGCTTAACTTAGCCTAATGCGGTTAGTTTACGGTCGAATCTTAATTATAAGGTGTTTTCGGAAACCTCTATTCCTAATCTATAACTTTTTGAATCTAAACTTCTAATTTACACTAATCTCGGATGCTAATCACCCTCTGAGGGCTGATTAGGAAAATAAATGCTAATTAGGGAGAAACATCAAAGATTAAATCAAAAACTCACCTCTTCACTACCGATTTCGGAAATAACCTCGTCCACGTCCACGTGTACGTCCTCATGCTCCATGGTAGTCTTTGATTTTTTTGTTTTGAATTTCTCCAAGCTCACCGTTTATTTAGAAATATTACAATTTTTGATGATCTAAACTCTCTCTTTCCCTTCCTCCTTTATTTTCTTTCTTCCTCCTTCTACACTAGCACTATTCCACCTAAGCTTTTATGAGTCTTACACTATGGTCTCAAACCTCAAGGAGGTTTTAAGATGCCAACTATCTTCTTACACAATTTTGCCTTTGTGTCATCCTAATCCTCCTCTCACCGATCACCACAAATTCCCAAGATTTCTTCCTAAAGCCTACCTATCCTAAACCTAGGTCACTATTTATCGTCTCTCACCTTCCTTCGCCTACTTCTTCTCCTCCTCTCCTAATCTCCTTCCATTGTGTGTAGGTGTGAGTGGTGAGAGGAAACAATTTTGTGTGCAGGTACGGTGGTGCTCCGCTCTTTTCTCCCTTCTCCCTTTTTGGTTTAGACCCTAATCCTACTCCTCCCCTAGCTAGTAATAGGTTAGTCCAACATCTTTGTTGTGTTTTAGTTTTTGATTTTTTTGTTTTAGTTTGAGAGAACCCTAAAAAAACCAAAGACCGAAAGACCAAAAATTGAGTTCAAAAGTGGGGGAGCCCGATCTGGACCGGGTGCTGGACCACCGAGCCTGCCTGCCTCCCGGCTGGCTGGCTTCCGGCTGGCTGGCTGGGGGGCTGGTTAACAAAAAAATTAATTTAATTAATTAATTTTTTTTATTAATATGTTTTTTTTTTCGCTGGCTTCTGATGTTGTTGCTGTATGCTGGTCCCGATGTTGCTGGGCTGTATGCTGGTCCCGATGTTGCTGGGCTGTATGCTGGTCCTGATGTTGCTAGGCTGTATGCTGGTCCTGATGGTGGCTGGGCTGTATGCTGGTTCTTCAAAAAAACTGGATTTCCGGCTAGGCTAAAAAGACTGGATTTTTTGCTAAGGCTATCTAAGACTGGATTTTTGCTAAGGCTATTTTAAGATTGGATTTTTTGCTAAGGCTATCTAAGACTGGATTTTTGCTAAGGCTATTCTAAGACTGAATTTTTGCTAAGGCTATTTTAAGACTGGACTTTTGCTAAGGCTATTTTAAGACTGGATTTTTGCTAAGGCTATTTTAAGATTGGATTTTTGCTAAGGCTATTTTAAGACTGGATTTTTGCTAAGGCTAGGGGGGAATAAAACTTCGGGGGTACTAAACTTACTAAGACCTTGGAAACAACTAAACTAAATAAAACTTTGGAAGACACTACACTAGACAAATGCAAAGGAACCTACATATCTTGGAAGCTAAACTCTGGAGGTTTCCACAAAGGTCTTGGAAACTAGACTTTGGAACTAAACACGGGGTAGGTGCAAAGCTTCGCCGTTAAATTGGTTTTAACACCAACTTTAGGACCTCTTGACACCCCGGGGGTTCAAAGCTCCGCCGTCTACATTTTTAACACACGCTTTAGGACTTCTACTTTGTCACTAGTTCAAAGCTTCGCCGTTCCCAAGGGGGGCCCACACAATGAGAGAGACTTTAGAAGAGAAAAAAAAATTAAACTTAAAAAAAACCACATGGGTTCAAAGCTTCGCCGTCCCGGAGGGGGGTCCACTTAACAAGGAGAAGATTAGAAGAGGGTTTGGAAGAAACTTAGCAAAACATGTACAAGGAGGTTCAAAGCTTTGCCGTCGCGGAGGGGGGTCCACTCAACAAGGAGAAGATTAGAAGAGGGTGTAAGAAAAAAAACACGAAGAGGAAAACACACAAGTTAGACCACGTGGCAACACAAAGCTCACACGCTAAAGGCCCCCCAAAGCGGCATCGCCAAGGTACGGTGGGGGGTGACTTTAGGATTAGTGCAAGATACAAAAAAGACTCTTAACTTCACAAGTTAGATCACAACACGTACAAGAGGGAGAGAGAGGTTCTCCACTTACAACAAGGTACCAAAAACTTCACAAAAGAGTACACAAAGCAAGGTAGAAGGACCCCCAAGGACCTTCAAAGCTTGAAAATAAGCAACAATGGAGCCAAAAGTGCTCCGAAAACACCGTAGAGGTTTTTGGCTTCAAACGCCAAAATATCCAAAATAACTTGGACCCACGGACCCAAAACAAGAATTGGGGGTGTTCTAGAGAGAGAAATGGAGCCCTTATATAGGTTTCCAAGGGTTCACCCCTCCCTCTAGAGTTCTAAGGTAACCTTATCAACGGGGATTTTCATCTTCATCCTCAAAGATTTTCATCCTACATCCTAAATTTCTACTTCTACCATCTATGCTGGACCAACATCCTAACTTTTGGAGATTAGCTCCAATCGCCGAACGGATTGCGCCGTTGGATCCAAATCGCCGTGTTTAGTCCTAAATCCCTCTATCCCCCGTACCGAGGCCAAAACCTATCGTAGGCTAATTTAGTTTAAAAACCAAATCGTGGTAAAATCCTAGATCTTGGGGGTCTCCTATTTTGAGAAATGTGAATAGCCTAGGGTCTCTGGTAGGTGCGAGAGAGTCGGGAAGGACTTTTGGTTGACTTCGTTTCGCCATCGTATGGTCCCGGAATGCCGGTTAACGCGGCGGAGACCCCGCCACGTGGTTAATTCCCGAGGAATCTCGCCGGTTCGGGTACTTGCCGCTATCGGAATGTCGTGAAACTTCACGGAGCACATTATTAACATAAAACAAGCTAGTCTAATTTTTAGTGAGATTTTATTATAACCTTGGTAATTTCCATGAAATTCCCGTTGGAGGTTAGGAGGGTTGACCACCCGGAAAAAGGTTCTTCTGCAAGTCGGAAGATGCCGGGATTTTTCACGTGACCTCTCAAGGAGTCGCATGAAAGACGTGCGGGTGTGTTTCCGTACCTGGCATGATTGGTCAATGGAGATTTAAACTGGACATCTCCTTGAAGTAGCGACGGTGCGGGAATCTTCTGCAAGTGGAGGAATCTTGGCAAACCGATTTCGCTGTTGGATTCCTGGCATGGGATTCACCCTAGAACACCATCCTTGGGCTGTAGATTCCTCCACGGGGCCCGGTCTTGCGTGAGTGGCTCCTACATGCTAACAATCGGGATTTTGGGAATTCGTCGATCTAATGGGGAATTCTAAATCTAACTCTAGGACCCGACCTAGTGGCCTCGCTGTGGATCCCTCGGACCGACCTAGCCATGAATTGCCACATTCATGGTGGGATTTAGCCTTTTGGGGGCTGTATGACTCGAATCCTCCAAATCTAACCTTTTCGTTATTTCTATACTATTTTTAGGCAAGGTTTGGGGGATTCTAAGTAAAAAACACAAATCTAGACCAAATACTATAATGGGTATGACACAACCCTATTTTGGTTCTACACTCTTTTTATGGATTTTTCTATACTTTTATCAATTTTAAATTGCAAATTTCCAAAAAAATAATTCTACGAGTCCCAAGTGACAAATTGGGAGCTCACAGCAGCCTCTTGCATTTTTGCAAAATGTGCTTTCTTTTGTTCTTCTGCTCCATGGAGAGTTTGTACAAAAAGGGCCCATGGTGGATAAATAGAATTTGTTAGCAAATAATATCCTCTATAAGGATTACCATTCACTTCAAAGCTTAGATCATGAGCTTGATTTTGAAGATAATCATGCAAGACTAGACTACTATTTAAAACAATTATGTCATTGTTGGTTCCAGACATACCAAAAAAAGCATGCCAAATCCACAATGATTGATTGAATATTGCTTCTTAGCAAAATCCCAAGAACGGGGAGTAGGGTTTGAGGTAACGATGACCATTGTATTAAAAAACACAATAAAAATATTATTTTTATAATAGTTAAATCCCTCAATACACCCCCGTCTCCCAATAATCAGTAGTCACCTTAATGGACAAGCTATCCCTTAATTAAACAATCAATCATTCATCAATCAATACCTAACAACACATATATTAATAACTGGTCAAGGACTCAAGGCTGCCTGAGTGCAGGCTTAGTAAAGGAAGGTGCAGTTATTGCGAATGGGTAAAATCCAGTCATCTGACGAGCAAAACTCTGTACTTTATTGCTAAATACAGAATACAGGTTACCAATCCGACTTCTCTATCCAGCATCCCATATTGGGAATTGGGAGCCCTCCTCCCAAAAAATTTGGAGATACTGGAGAGTGTTTCTTCCCTATCCGGATGAAATTCAACTAGAGAGGTTTTCTTCCCTATCCGGATGAAATTCATCCGGATAGGGATAGGGAAGCTAGTTGGTGGGAATGCTTTAGGGCCTTTACACCTCAAGCATGAAGTGCAAGGTTCAAACCCTTGCACCTACCCACTCGCTTTGTGAACTGCCTAAGTAGTCTACTTGCCTGACGGACTGCTTAGGTGGTATTTTTTTTGTTGATGTGGCAATTGTCACGTGTTGGCTTTCAACTGGCCAATGATGTCTATTTTTTAATTTTTAATTTTTAATTTTTTGCACTTGTCCAAATCAACAAAAAGATCAACAAAGTTTTGTTGAACAATGTCCAAATCAACACATTTAAATCATTAAAACAAATTGACACTTTTTTGTTCATTTGGACGCAAATTTTTCTAAAAGTGATGTCAATGGCACAATCCATTTGTGATTTAAAATAATTCTCTAAAAAGTAGAAGTTTATACCAACGTAAAAGTAGAAAATTATACATATCAAAATTAAAATTAATAAAATTTAGATTATCATTACGTAAATGGGGGGAGACCCTTAGGACTTAGTATATAGGGGGCTTTTTTTCTTTCTAACCACCCCTTTTTCAAATGAGAATTTTTTTTCTTATTTAAATCTTGAATTTGGCCAATTTTTAGCCATTTTTATATCAATACAATGTTTTTGGAGCCTTTTGCCTTATTTATGAGTTTTAATGCATTTTTAAAAGATTCAAATGTCCCTTCAAGCTCGAGCACCTTGATTCTAGTGTTTGGGCGGTTTAAGTCTACTAATGAGTTTGGTTTTGTAAATTTTGTGAACCAAATATTGATCCTAAAGAGTTTCCAACCAATTTATGGTTAGGCCCTTAGATGGAGTTCTCTATAGCCTTTTATTTGTGGTTGTCTTGTTGCACGAGTTCCTTGGTGTGGAAATTTCTATTTTGAGACACTACAAAAAAAGGCCCTAATCAACACAAGATGAATTGATTTATGTTGATTGTGAAAAAAATGAAATTTTGTACATTGATCTGGCCACTGCATTTCTTGACAAAAATAGCAATCAACAGTAATGTATTGATTGTGACCAAAAACAAAATTTGCTTAGTTAATTTGGCAATCTATTAAACATACTCCAAGTAGAATTTTAAACCTCATTTAGGCATAGTAGAATCATTTTTTTCCAAAAACTTTGAAGTAAGAAAAGGTAGGAAATCAAACTAAATTTCATCTTCAAAAATCGGTTTGACATTTCAAGACTCCAATCAAAAGTTACGGACAAATTTCAAAGAGGGATTGGAAAGGACATTTCCTTTAGGAAGTTAGGAATAATATCTTAGATCTAAAAAAATTTAGGTTTAAAATAAAAAGAATAGTATAGGACAAATTAGATGCCCAAAGCCAAAAAATCCTCACATCATCAAATTGTTTGATTCCTTGGATAGATTAAATAATCATTAGTTTTAATAGAAGTCAACATGGCATTGTAAATATCTCAAAAATTAGTGTAAGACTATTAAAAAATAGTAGAAAAAATTTAAATTTAAAAAAAAAATATTAAAAAAAAATACAGATTAGAATATTGAGCAAAATTTCATCCAAAATTATAGATTGATCAAATTAGAGGGATGCAGAAGCATAAACAAATAAACAAAATGGAGTCCAAAACACCAACACATTAGATGTTTTTCTGCCCCTTTGGAGGGCTCTGAGTTCCCTAAAGTTCCCAGCCTATAAAACAGGCCAAAACTGCACTGCAGCAGCTGTACTGACGTGGCCAAGAGACTACCATGTCAATTTCCAAGAAAAAAAAACAAAAAAATTTTGTTTTTCATTTTAAGAATTTTAATTTAAAATAAAATAAAATCTGGTAGCGGCATTCTTTAAGGCTTAGGAGAACAGAGCCGGGAACAGGCCTGAAACGACCCTCAATCCCCCCCCCCCGAATCTCATCTAATGTATATTCAAGTGAACAACAATGGGACCATGATGGAGGTTGACACCAAGATATATATTCACCATTTTATTTTATTTTATTTTTATTTTTATTTTTAATCCAATTGCAAATAGGAGATTAGACATGCAAGTCAAACCTTAAAAAAGACTCCAGATTATAAATTTAGAACTATAACTTGGTAGCTTATTTTCGTAACTTTCCAAAAACATATTAAACTACGAAATCCAATAAAAATTGAAGAAGTTATTTTTAGATGAAGAATAGAAGTAAGAGTGGATGAAAAACTAGGAAAGTCACCCTAATTTATTTTTAAAAAATCTTAAAATCTAGAGTATTATCAGTTGCCAAAACTAGAAATAAAAATTGGTTCAAAAGTTTGAGTCAATAAAAATTAGTGGATGAAGTTTCAAGCACCAACTAGGGGTCAAATTTCATCCGTTTAACTCTCTCTAGAAAAATCAAAAGTTTTAAGATTTTATCTTTTTTTAAATTTAATTTTATAATCTACACATTAAAAATATTAAAAATATTAAAACTAATAAATTAAAATTAGAAGTCTAAAATAATAAATAACAAGTAGAAAAATAAACTGAATCTTTTAAAGACAACTTAAGAATTAGATAAAAGCAAAATCAATTAGAAAATATTTTAAGGATTCTAGATTTAATTTAAATTTTAAAAATAAATAGATATTAAAGGAGATAGCTTAGATTAAAGTTTAGTCTTAGTTTAGTTAGATTTGGATGAAGTTTTTGCAAATTTGATCAATTTTGAGTGAAACTTCAGATTTAGAAACTACAATTAGTTTTAAACTCAATCTTGAAATTCAAAGTTAGTTTGGATTGATAATTTGAGAGATATTAATAAATGAAGTTTTCTAGTTCAACTAAAGGCCAAACCTTCATCTACCCATAACTTTTGCTAGGAATGTCCAATTTTTAAGTGTTTTATCATTTTGAAAAGGGTAGACCATAATTTATAATTTGTAATAATTAAATATCGATTTAAGACAATTTTACTTTTACAGTTTAGAATTTTGGGCTTAAATTGGCCAAAACACCCTAAATTGTTGACTTTTGCAATTTGCAATTGTTTACGTTGATATTTGGACCACTTGGAGCCTAGAGGTAGAAAATGCTTGTTCATTGATTAAAAAGTCAATTGGACAACATTTAGACACTCACTTAGAATTAAAAAGCCAAAATACAAAGAACTCCACTATATCTGCTTTATTTCAAAAGTAGAGATAAAACGCTTCTATAACGGTGTGTCCGCCATGAGTCTTAAAGCAAAAAATTTGTTAAAAAATAATTTACAAAGAACATTGCGACATCAAGTAAGACCTAACAATTGGTTGTTATCATTTAACATTTTCGATAGTTATCGCCTGCCACCTAAGTAACTGTATTTAGACGATTAAGCAAGCTACAGTGACAACGAAGATAACGAGGTACTTCTGTTGGAAGATTTATTGTTCAGACCTTCCAATCTTGAGATTTTCTTCAAATTTTGGAATCACTTAGCTCAGCAGTACCTAGTGTTGCCAAATTAATGAACACCATTGATTACACAAGCAATTGCATACAAATCATTTGAGGTACCGATGAACGAGATTGTTAAGTTCTTATCATTTAATCATAATGTGTTGTTGACTATTTGGTGCTTCAAAAATGTTTATACGAAATGTTAATACCAACCAATATTGGAGCCTTAACTTTGTACATTTTTGTTGTTTAAATGGTGTATTTTTTGTAATTTGTTTCTATTTGACAAGGCTTTGACTTGTATTTAGTTATTAAATAACCTTAGTCATCTCCTTTAATCCTTCCTAACAATATTCTTAGTTAGAAGCATATAACGACAAAATTTTGATTGTATATTGAGTCCTCTTGAAGCTCCCTTCATGTGTTCCATTTACGTTCAAGGTTAAAATTTCACCTCAAAGTAGATTTATAACCTTCACTGATTTGGTTTCATATTTACAAATCTTCTAATATTGTCTAATTCATTTATTATTATTTTATTTCAAATTGATCATGACCTAGAGCATGTTTTTACCAAAATTTTATTTTTATTAGAGACTATTTTAAATAGGCCGATTTGTAAGATTGTTTTAAATGGATTAACTGAAAGAATTGGAGTTGAAAGTTCAAGACTGGATTCTACAAGGATAAGATTGGGGTTTCTAGAGGGACAAGATTGGGATTTTCAAAGTGAATGAGATTAGAAGCTTTAACTTTCTCGGATTTGATTGAAAAATTGAAACCTATCTTTAGGAATCAATTTAGGATTCTCATAGAAGTTTCCCTGAATCAATTTAGCCATGATCTATTACCTGCACGGTTGGTTTAAGTATTTTAGACAATATTTATTCAATATCTGCAATTTATACAAATTTTAGATTTTTACCTTTTTTACATATGAGATTTAGATATATTTTTAGCGGAACACTCAATTTAAGACCAAATACTATATTTGTTGTGATATATCTGTTTTGATTTTACACTTTTGGGAGAACTTTTTGTATATAAAATTTGATTAAAAATTCAAATAATATACATCATTTAATTTTGTTGTGCACAAAAATTGAAGGAAATTGGTTTTTAAGTAGGCAAGTGTTTATTGCAAAGAAACAAAATATAAGATTGCTAAGGGTTGTTTAGATGACTATATGTTGTAACAAAATCATCACACAAAGAAGTTTAAGTAAATTTTTGTTAATATTGAAATTACTTTTTATAACTAAGTAAGAAGCCTCAATAAGAGTTACTATATCCTAAAAGATTTGTTGGACCTGAAATTACAAGAAATAAAGTTTTATTATCCTCAAAAATACTGTCCTAAGCTTATTTAATATTAAACAAAAAATCAAACAAAAAATCAAACAACCAATCAACCAATCAACCATTATAATAGGTCTAAATCCTCATTTGTTAACTTTGTTGCAAATTGTAATGAAAAAAGGCTTGTTGCTAAATACGTGCAATGAAGACAAATAAATAGCACTCTTTATTAAATGAATAATCATTTGCAAGGTGCTGAGAGAATTAATTATACGTATAAAAAGATGGTTGTTGACATTGTTGTAAAGGATCTAAATGAAAAGAAGGAAAATACTAGTAGCCACAAGGTGGAGCAGAAAGCTGTTGGTACTTATAAAACAAGACAATAGTTCTAGAAACCTCTTATTATAGCGCAAAGAACCTATATCGACTACCATATTGTTTACAATAATTAACAAAAAATCGTTTTGAGGGATGATTGTGAGCGTTTATTTATCCACCCTTAATAAATAAATGAGCACAACCAAGCTCTTGGTAAATTACGTTTGACTCGATCTATGGGTGTCTAGCGCCAATCCATTGTGCCTTTCAAGTAATGGATCTTTCCTACGTTCCTAATGTTTCTTAATTTTCTATTTACTTGTCATGGTTAACCTTCGTTTGTCTAGTTGTGATACGTCTTTGAAAGACTTCTTCTACGTTGCTCTTCTTCCTATTTATCTTCCAGATCAACTTCAACTTTTAAACCATCTTAGATTTCTACTTTGTTTTTGAACTATCCCTCGAAGTTATTTTAACTTCCTAATTTCCTTTTGGAAACCAAACTTTGGATTTCTAAAACTGGGGGGTCCAAAGCTCCGCCGTTCAAGAGGGGGGTGATAACTTGCTACCAACAGTGGGTTCAAAGCTTCACCATGACTTTAATTTTAACACCAAATTTAAGACTTTTTAAATCCCTTCGGTTCAAAGCTAAGCTATTAGTGACGTTTTCAACACAAGTTCTAGGACTAGATTATCCAAGAGATTCAAAGCTTCGCCGTTGAAGAGAGTTCCACTAATATCAAATACTCTTTTAGAAAATGCTTAGGTCACTAAAACACTCACGAAGGCCTTCAACTGTTATAATATATTAATAGAAAATCAAGAGAATAAATTAGTACAACTTTACAATTAGATTCACTTGAAAACTCACACTAGAAGCCCCCCAAAGCGGCATCACCAAGTTACGATGGAGGGTTGCTCTAGGATTAGTACAATAAAAAAATTCAACAAAAACTCACACGAGAAGCTTTTCAAAGCGGCATCGCCAAAGTACGATGGGAAGTTGTTCTAAGATTAATATAACAACGAAATTAAAAGCCCAAGTCTTCCAAAAGAACTCAACCAAAAGGAACTCAAGAAGGTCAAGATAAATACAAAAATAAGACCCAAGGCTTTTCAAAAAGACGCAACAACGAGACTAAAATACATGGACTTGAGACTCTTTCACTCTAAAGGAATTTTAAGCTTTGCCGTCTCAACGAGACCAACAATAGTGGGGATTTGAGAGCTTTGGTTCCAACCCAAGGCCTCTCCAAAATGATGCATCACAACCGAACTTTGAGAGTTTTGTTCCAAACAAAACTTCTCCAAAAGACACAACCATGACCAGACCTAAGGCCTTGGTTGTATCTTGGTTTCAACCCAAAGCCTCTCCAAAAGACACCAGAAAAAACACTAAACAAAACAAAAATCTGATCCAAAGAGACCCAGCTTAAATTAACATAGTCGCCACCAGAGCGAGAGAGAGAGAATTCGTGAAAATGAGAGGACGGGAAACCTTTTATATCTTCTCAAGACCTTGGAGTGCCCTCCTAGCGTCCTCCAAGTGCCAACCGAGCGCCATAACTTATCGTTTGACTTTGACTATTTCTACACTAAAGGTTGGTCCTAACATTTAACTACTAGAGATCAACTTCAAATTGAAAACCAATTACGCCATTGACTTCAGAAGTCATTTTTAGTCTAGTTGTCATCCTACCTTCTATTCCAATATCAAAATCCTACCGTAAACTAGCGCCAACTAGAATCAGTAAAAAAGGTAAAAATTTACTTTTTGAAGGTTACCTTTTCTGACCAAGAAAATTAGCCTGAGTGATCTAGAAGGTCTTAGAGAGTAAAAAAAGACCCTTTATTGGCTTCGTTCTGACTTCGTGTGCTCCTGGGCCGCCGGTCAACTTCAAGTAAATCTCGCCAAGTTGATAATTTGAAAGGATATTGGTGATTCGGACACCTTCCGCTATCAGAATGCCGTGAAACTTGTCGAGGCGCGTTATTAATATAAAAGAAGCTAACTTAATTTTTAGTGAGATTTTACCGCCACCTGGATAATTACCGTGAATTTTTCATTGTGGTTTTGGACGATTGACTGTCTGGAAGGGGTATCTCTTCAATCCAGAAAATTTGGAAACTTCTTGGAGAACCTCTCATGGGTCCTCCAAGAGATGTGCAAGTTCACGTTCTGATCCTATATGTCATGAGATGAAAGGTAAAAATACACTTCCATTGGTTTACCGACAGTCAGGGAATCTTGGCAAATGGATTTTATTTTTGACTTCCTAGAATGATTCCGACCCTAGATTACAATCTGGTGGCCATAAAGTTCTTTATTGGCCTGTCTTGAGAAAGTAGCATTTGCATGCTATCAATTGAAGTTTCTATTATTTCGTCGATGGAATGGGGAAACTAAAACTTCTCTCAAAGAGTCTATCTAAGAATCTTCCTAGACTCTCCTCAGACCAATTTAGCCAAGCATGGTCACATGCACAGTGATTTTAGGCTATTTTAGGTGAAAACCCTCAAACTTGTTGACCCCCACTACTTTTACGATTTTAACCTATTTAGAAGTGGACTTTAGGGCTATTCTAGGAAAAAAAAGCTATTTAGAACCAAAGGACATATTGATATGTAACATGTTCATTTTGGTTTTACACTCTTTTTAGGGCTTTCTGGATATAATTACCACTTAAATTGCAAAATTTAGGAAAAAAGAAAACTATGAGTCCTAAGTGATAAATTGGGAGCTCACAATGATTTAGCATAAACATCCATAAAATATGCTTAATAGAATTTTACAATACGTAAAAATTTATAAAATAACAATAAGTAACTTTTCAAATATACATTTAAATAATAAATATATCCTATAGATTACTAATAAGCTGTTAAAAGTAAAGCTCAATATAAACAAACATATTTCAAATACAATCATTTGTACAGTTTGAATGCTACAAGTAAAGTCAAGGCAATACGAGTATAATAATTTAATTTATAAATATCAATTTTTGTAAATTAAATTTAAAAGATTAAAAAAAAGTATATTATGGAAACATGTAATAATAAATAAGCAAAAAAGATAAGATTTTTTTTTCCAAACATAATTAAAGTCAAACTTTTCGACCAATATATGAATATTAAAAAACATATGTATATTTGACTTCTTGCCTATTGAGTTAAATATCCTCTTTGTAACTTTGGGTTGAAGATCGATAATATCCTTAATTTGGTACCTTACAGTAGGTAAGGCATTGCAAGATTCCATGGGCTAGATCGAGAGCTTGAGATAAAAGCGGCTCGGTTCGGAGTTGGCTTGAGTTTGACGATCTTTTACTCTATTGGTCACAGAATTAACCTACTCAATTTGTTTCCTTATAACTTAAACTGATTTTTCACTAGAAGATGCTATTTGCAACACTCGAACATTTTAGCATATGAAGTTTGATTTTTGGAAGATGTATAGTGCAGTAGAAAGATCTTTCAGGTAGAAAAGCTATATCTGTTGAGATCAAGTTTTGATCACCGTATTGATAGTTGTATTTCATTCTCATGCAAATTCAAGTGAGCTTATTACTAGAAAAGTGACTGCACCATCCCAGTTTATTTCAAAGATGAGATGTGTATAAACAATTTTGATGACTTACTGTTGGCGGCAGGAGTCAACTAAGGAGATGGAATGAGGAGCCTAATGGATTTCACACCCTCATCAACTCATCCTTATTACTTCCATAAGCCTCTTTTTCAAAATACTAAACCCTTGTCTCATGAATTGTAAACATTTGAAATCAAAGTATTTGACACTCATCAAGTTTGTGATTGTCCCATGTGAAGGATGTGCTTGCATGATCTCATCAGTACAAACTCCTTGCTCAACTAATCTGTGAGGGACCAAAGGAGTCCTAATTTCCAAAAATGTGAAGATACAATAACAAAACAAAGAATAATTTAGAAATGATTGTCAAAAGAACATAGAAAAACTATGACCCATAGGTGAAGGATGGGACTAGGACTTAAAAATCAAGAAGTTAAATCAAAATGCAATCTAGAACAATCAGTAAAAGAATGACATTTCCAACTTAAAAGATAAACTCTAATATCAATCAACATTACTAATATTTTCGAATCCATTGTTAAAATATTTTGAAACCACGCACCATGAACCAAAGGTGAAATCTGAGAATCTGTTAACAAATCTTTGAAAAAGAGATATAGCAAACTCTTGAAATTTATGCAGCATAAAATCTAAAGGCAATGCTTGTTAACAAAACTCTTTGCATCCATCCATCCAACAAAGTATATTAGGCAAATTATACAAATATACAACATCAAATGTCAAATTCAGCCGCAATTCTTAATAGCTGCGTAGGTGCAAACCCCACTAGTCAAGACAATTCAGGGATTCTTTCTTGATACAAAAATGTTTGAACCTTTTTCAAATCATTGATCTTCGGTAACAATTTCACCTCAAGCAAGGAAACACTTCCAACTTGGTGTAATACAAAAATTGAAAACACATCAGCAACGTTGTTGAAGATTGCTTACTGAATCCTGTGTTTCGATTGTTATCCGAAAGCGTTACTATTGTGATCAAGAGCAAAACTGAAATGAAGAAAGAGACTTATTATCATTAATTTTATTTGTTAGATCGTGTGAGATATTAGTAGAGCAATGGACCTGAGCTTGAACCATTTAAACTCACAAATATTTTTGTTTCAAATTTTAGTTAGGAATTTAAGTTTAATAATTAAAAGGATAGGATGGTGTTTTATTTGCTAATACTTTGGTATAATTTATAACTACATATAATAAATTCGTGTTGGTCATTAAAATGCAAGACATTATAAATTTTTTATTTTACAGATATTAAGTATATGAACTTTCTGAAGAGCTATTTTTGAATATTTTTCACTCTTTTATACAAATTACAAAGCCTAATAATGACCGACAATAAAAATTACAGTCGTCATTCACGGGGGGTTCACTTAGAAAAACTTAGCAAACTACGTGCGGCATAATATAGGGAGGTATTAATTCAGGACGTCTAAATTTTAGAAATAACTTAGAGCTAATATATGGTGTACTAAATCATGTGCATTCAATTATAAATAATATACATAGATAAATAATACCACATTTTTTTTTAAATTGTTCTAAGATAAGGTACAAGATATAGATGCTAGAAATTTATTGTTACTACGTTCAATTTATGGGACTGCTGATCCATTCAGGTGGATGAAGAAATACTGGTATTGGTTGAATTTGGATGGACGATTTTGCCCACTGGTATCCGTTGCCTGCGATGTGGCAGCTCTAGGGTGGTTAGGATTTCGGGGTGCAACTGAACTGGTTTGGTAATTCCTGTGCATACTGTAGTATTCACATATTGTAGTGCATGTTTTGTGACTGTGGCTCCTAATTTTTTAAGCCTACTTACAGTATCACTTTCAAATTTTTGAACTTTGAGTGCAAATTCCGAAGTTCTTCATCTAATGTTGTTTCAACTGGCCGGTTACAAATTTTGGAAGTGCTAGATAGTGAATGGGAAACAACAAGAATTTTGTTGTAGCCAATTTGGAATTGTTATTCCTTTTGAGTGTTATGGGGTTCTACCTTCCCATTTTTTTGGTTGGTATTAGTGCCTAAAGAGTTCTTTTCACCTTCTAATTTATTTGGTTTGCAAGTAGTTTTGGCATGACTTTAGGGGAGCTCTTTCCTTCCTATTTTTTTGGACTTAAGGTAGTTTATGGTTTTTGTCCCTTCCCATTTTTTAGGTGATTAAGGAAGTCTACAATTTCTTTCCCTTCCCATTTTTTTGGGCTCAAGGTAGTTTACATTTTCTTTTCCTTCCCATTTTTTTGGACTTAAGGTAGTTATATTTTCATTCCCTTCCCATTTTTATAAGGATTTAGGTAGCTTACGATATTTTTTTTAATTTCCATTTCTTGTGGATTTAAGGTACTTTACAATTTTTTGGCTTCCCAATTTTTTTTCCGTGTCATTTACTTCTATCTTTAATCTTGGTATTTGCCTTTTTCACTTTATTTTTTTTTCTTATAATGAAATAAGGGTATAAAAAATTGTCCCTCCTTGCAAATTCTAAATAATGGTACGGGGGTCTAAAATACCATGAATTTCAAAATTAGGTAATGATAGGGACCATTTAATTGGTCTTGGAAATCTAAATACCCCCCTCCAAAAAAAACCTGGCCGCACGTGATATCCAAACATTTTCATGGAGTGACCCCCCCGTGTCGTCATTAAAAAATTTAATTGGTAAACTTGCAGTAAAGTAGCTTGTTGTTGACATTATTAAGAAGATTGGTTTTACAATAATGGAGATTAGTTGGTGCTGAAAGATTACAAGGTTCTTCTCATGAAGAATAAATTAAAAGAGGATGCTAAATTGTTAATGAACAATTTAATAAGAAGGAAAGTAGGTTCATTGTCTGAACTTGAGATATATGAAAATTGCGATATAAAAAGCTTGAGATACAAGAAGCTTGCAAAATTGTATATTCACAAATTCTTTCTAAAGTTAAGAAGTTACCAATAGAGGAGATTATGAATAACTACAAGTATTTGTATTGCACTAGCGAGATGCAAAATGCAATAAATGAAACTGCATTAAATATATTTGTAAGGTTTGTGGCAAAAGTTAAAAAGTATGGGATAATGCAGGCAATAAAAGATTGCAATACTATTATATCCTCTAGTATTCAAATTGAAGTGACTAGGGATGAAGAGTTTGATTCCCAATTGTTAACAAGACAAATAGAGCTTATGAACAATATTAAGTAAATTGTAATCCAAAATAATTTGTTAATGATATTATTGAGGTCGTTTTTGAATTTAATGTATTTTAAATAATTCTTTGATTGGTTTTTTAAAATACAATTCTACATTCTTAATATAATTATAGAATGTCACTTATGAAAGTGATCAAGATTTTGAAAGTTATTACCTTATTGGGATGAAAACCATAAAATTCATAGTTCATAGATTTAATATGCCAATTCTTATGGATTTTTTTGATTTATTTGTTGATTTCTACGCAAACTTTTCATAGGAATGTTGATGTTGTTAGTGGTTGTGATTTTGATGATTCAAGGTCTTTTCAAGGAACACATTCAAGAGAAAGTTACAAACAACAAAATTGTTTTACCATAGATTTTTTTAAATTGATATTTTTTTCCAAGATGTACAATACAATATTGACCACATGATTTGTATTATGCAGAATAGAATGATTATTGGCCAGCATAAAAGGACCCTAAAAATCCCGAAAACCATTTATAAGCACACATTTAGGTGTGGTTTATTGCTAATAACAATTTTCTATTTATTCAATTGAAATAATGTGCTTGAGATTTTTTTATTATTATCATTAAGGGATGTGTAAATTATGTGTAAACGTGGACAATGATTGTATTGTACGTTTTAAATAATATTTTTGAAACAGCGTTTTTTTGGTCCGTAGACCACATTCATCCATCAAGTCTTCGTCGTCGTCTGTCCCCTTGCTCTCCAAGCAAATCTTTACATTTAGGGTTGCTGCAGCACGATGTGGAGCATTGTTGATTACTTGATTGTGTCAAGTTAACCCTTCTGTGGTGGAGGGCAGCATCGGAAGTCCTTTGCTCCCTGTTTGGATCCCCTACGAGCTCCTGAAACTCCTCGATACAGAGCCTCTGGTTTCTTTTTTCTGTGAATTTTCATTGAGGTTTTTCGCCGCAATTTTGAGGGTAGGGTTTTGAGGTTTTGAGCACCATGGTGCGGAAGAAGGAGGACGCCGCGGCGTCAGGAGGAAAGGCGAAGACTGCAGGTGGTGGTGGAGGTGGCGGCAATGTGAAGAAGGAGCGGGTTTCGGTGTCTGCGTTTCTGAACAGTTTGGACAAGGCGAAGGAGGATCGACCGGCGAAGCCGAAGCCGGCTGTGAGCGCCAAGGCTCCGAAGAAGGCACCTGCTGCAGCGAGTAGCGCCTACGGTGACATTGATTTGCCACCCGAGGATGAAGAGGACGAGGGAATGGATAGCGAGGAGGAGGCGGCCTTGGCGTTGAAGCGGGGCGAGCGCAAGGGTTTGGATTTGACGGTAACAGACAAGACGGTGAAGAAGAAAGAGAAGAAGGAGATGGTGGCTGCCCATGCGGCGGAGCTGGCGAAGCAGGAAGCGATGAAGGACGATAGGAATGCGTTTTCGGTGACGATTGGGGCCAAGACCGCGACCTTGGAAGGGGAGGAGACTGCGGCGGAGGCCAGCATGAAGGACATTAAAGTGGAGAATTTCTCCGTGTCTGCTCGCGGGAAGGAGCTTCTGAAGAACACGTCGATTACTATTGTTCATGGCAGGCGGTATGGTCTGGTGGGACCGAACGGCACCGGGAAGTCCACATTGCTGAAGCTGTTGGCGTGGCGGCAAATTCCGGTTCCGAAGAACATCGATGTGTTGTTGGTGGAGCAGGAGGTTGTAGGTGATGAGAAAACGGCTCTGGAGTCGGTTGTGTCGGCGGATGAAGAGCTTGTTCGGTTGCGCGACGAGGCTACGAAGCTGCAGGAAGCCAGCAACGGTGGGGCTGATGATGACGATGACGATAGTGGAGAGAAGCTGACGGCTCTTTTTGAGAAGCTGCAGGTGCTTGGGTCGGACGCGGCGGAAGCTAGAGCGTCGAAGATTTTGGCAGGTCTAGGGTTTTCGATTGCTATGCAAGGGAGAGCCACGAAGTCGTTCAGTGGAGGTTGGCGGATGAGGATCTCGTTGGCGAGGGCTTTGTTTATGCAGCCTACCCTGTTGTTGCTTGATGAGCCTACCAATCATCTGGATCTGAGAGCGGTGATGTGGCTGGAGCAGTACCTCGAGAGGTGGAAAAAGACTTTGATTGTTGTCTCCCATGACCGAGACTTCTTGAATACCGTCTCGACTGATATTATTCATCTGCATGATTTTAAGCTGCTCACATACAAGGGCAACTTTGCAGCTTTTGAGGAGATGTATGAGCAGAAACGTCGGGAAAATAATAAGAAATACGAGGTTTATGAGAAGCAGTTGAAGGCTGCGAAGAGGAGTGGAAGCAAGGCTCAACAGGACAAGGTGAAGGACCGTGCGAAGTTTGCTGCAGGGAAGGATGCGAAGTCGAAGGGCAAGTCGAAAGCCGTGGCGGATGACGAAGACACCGCTCCAGAGGCTCCAAAGAGATGGCGGGATTACAATGTGGAGTTTCATTTTCCGGAGCCCACAGAATTGACGCCCCCACTCCTCCAACTGATTGATGTTGGGTTTGGGTACCCGAATCGGCCAGATTTTGCTCTCAAGGGAATTGATGTGGGTGTGGATATGGGTACCCGAGTCGCAATCGTTGGTCCTAATGGTGCTGGAAAATCAACGTTGTTGAACCTCCTGGCTGGAGATCTTCAACCCACAGAAGGACGGTCGCATCAGAGCCAGAAGCTTCGAGTGGGGCGATATTCTCAACATTTTGTAGATTCATTGACGATGGACGAGACGCCAGTTCAGTATCTTCTGCGGCTTTATCCAGATCAAGAGGGTCCGAGTAAACAGGAAGCCGTGAGAGCCAAGCTTGGGAAGTTTGGGCTGCCCAGTCATAACCATCTCACTCCTATTGTGAAGCTTTCAGGGGGACAGAAAGCCAGGGTGGTTTTCACTTCGATATCCATGGCTCGGCCGCACATTCTGCTGCTTGATGAACCTACCAACCATCTCGACATGCAAAGTATTGATGCATTGGCCGATGCCTTGGACGAGTTTATTGGTGGTGTTGTCCTTGTTAGTCACGATGCTCGCTTGATATCTCGTGTTTGTCAAGAGGAGGAGAACAGTGTAGTGTGGGTTGTGGAGGACGGATCCGTGAGAAAGTACCCAGACAGCTTCGATGATTACAAGAAAGAGCTGACTGAGGAGATCAGAGCCGAGGTGGACGACTAGAGGCAGCAACCGAAATTTATTTAGTAGAGCCAACATGGCAGTCGGTACAGTTGCAGATGTGCAGTGCTGGTTAAAGTGAGCCCAATGTTGTCAAATAGGCAGCTCTTGGGCTCTGTACACATACTGGTTGAAGAGTAGTTTAATGAAATAATTAGGCATTTCTGGTAGTTCCTTGAGTTGAGTGATATTCTCGCGAATATCCTACGAGAAGAGATCAATCAAAGGTGACTCTGCAGGGTGACCAATGACTGGTTATGTTCAACAACTAATTACAGAGCAAGAGCCAATTATAAATCTAATGTTTAAAAACCATTGTAACTGACATGTGTGCTTGTAGGGTTCCAACAAGAAAGCTTGAGCAAAACCTTCCAGTCATCAGCAGTGATTTGTTCCGTCACAAGTGAAAGGAAAAAGCAGTTACCAACCTTCTTTCCAGGCCTCACTAGACGTAGATCGTTGTCTGGATAAGGCTGGGTGGTGACTTAGAATCTATCGTATCATAATCCATCAATAGGGTTTAAGGACATCTAGGGTTCCCCCTAAACCCTAATCCGGGCGGCTCTATTGCTATTGCCAAGTATTCACCACACCCCGAAGGCTTGTCGTCATCCCTCTCGCTCTCTTGCCCGTAATTAACACAGAACTGGGATTAGGGTGGTATCCCAAGCTCTCCATTCTGAGTTTTCGTATTCTTCTCCCTTCCAATCCCAATTTTTCTTCACCTTCCGAGTGTTTTGGCAATTGCGTCAGAGTTGGAAACAAGACGAGACGGCGCGATGTCGGATGATGAGGTGAAGGAGGAGAAGGAGCTCGACTTGACTTCGCCCGATGTCGTCACCAAGTACAAGTGCGCTGCTGAGGTCGCGAACAGTACGTCGCTATTCCCTGCAAAATCAATTTTAGGGTTTGGAGAGTGGGGTCGTGAAGATTCGTGTTTTGGCTGCTGGCGTTCGATGGAGTGTCGTTGTGCTGAATAATGTGAATGTTGTGAATTTCGGAAAGCTGAATTATCGGGTTGGGATGGCATTCTAGAATTCGAATTCATTGTTGCATGGAATTCGGTGTTGGGATAACGATTTCAGAGCATCTGAAGCGAATGGGCATCATATTATAGAACTGGTAGTAATTCTGAGAGGAAGTTCACGCATTGGTATAGAAGGTAAGGTGGAGGATGTTAGTAGCGTTATTTCAAGCAGTTGAAGATATGTGATTTTTTGGAGATCAGTATAGAGCTGTGGAGGCATCAGTAGTCAGTACAAGAGCCAAAAATTGACTGTGATCAAACTTTTCTCGCTACCTATGACTTTCTTGTGCAATTTCAGTGTGGGAGGCTGTTGACCACAGGAGGTGTTAGTTGGTAACTCCATTTTCATTCTTCGATCTGTGGCTACTGACATTTAGCCTAGTCGAGCTTACTCCACTTGCTAATAAGTCCGATCAAGTTTATGAATAACTTAGATGAGTTGCTGTTGGTGACGGGTCAGTGTAGGAGACGGGATCAGGTCCCTTATGGCTTTAGTATCCTCTCTCTTACCGTTGTCAATTTCCTTATCCTTTTTGTTCATATAGGAGATGGAGAGGCCTTGTTGACCTTATTGAGGAGTGCTTCTGAATTTTTGGAATCCTTCTTTGTTCGCAGAGGCCTTGCAAGCAGTGCTGGCAGATTGTAAGCCGGGAATCAAGATTGTCGACCTTTGCGAGAAGGTGACGCTGTGATTCGCGAGTGAGTGGGATGGAGCATGCTTTTCTCCCTTGCGCTGATTTCTTTTACTGGGATCCTTTGACCGTCTGGAACCAAATTACGAGGCTTAAAAATTTATTTAATGTAATGCGCGTTGATTAGCACGTGCCTTTGTACTCATGACTCTGGAAGGAATCCTTTAAGCAATAGCAATGCTGAAGAAATTACTTGTTACACATGGTTTAATGGTCGAATATAGCTGTCCTCGTTATTTTATGATGCGCCTACAGACATGAGGTGAATGCGTTGTCAGTTCGAAACGTTATTTGGAGGTGGCAGAGTTCAAGATGTACCATTGCTGACAGAATCCTGTTTAATGGCAGCCAAACTGCATTGATGTACAAGAATGCCAAGAAGAAAATTGATAAAGGAGTTGCATTTCCCACCTCTGTGTCTGTCAACAACACTGTTATGCCACTTCTCGCCGTCGGCCAGCGATGATAGCGTTCTAGTAGCAAACGACATCTTGAAAATGTAAGTCACAGGTGCATTCCAGGACTCAGTATGTCCCCGTTCAAATGGTTGTCAAATGTGGGTTACAGAGCGTGTTCGCTGTTTATATACAGCTTGAACAGCTATAGCCTGGATAGTGCGATAAATTGCCCGTGCATTTGAACTCAGTGATTCTTGTTGTGATTTCGTAGCCTGATCATCTGCATTTCTGAGTCACATCGACATTGATCTTGCAGACATCTAGGATGCCACGTGGATGGGTTTGTAGCCGTTGTTGCACATACCCATGTGCTTAGTGAAGGGCCTGTTTCTGGTCGTGCCGCCGACGTACTAGCTGCCGCTCATACAGCTGCAGAGGTGGCACTACAGACAATGTTCAGAGTTACGGTGGAAACACCCAAAACCGTCAATATCAGCAGTTCAGCATGGTTGGAGGCACCTTTTCCTAGAGATAATATTTTTGTTGTATTAGCAAGTGAAAATTATGAATATTAAAAAAAAAATAGATTTTTTGGATGTGGTATGTAATTTCTATGCTTTTTCTAAGTGTGGGCTCCATAGACCATTGAAACTGTCACATAGACGGACCTTGAACCAAAAGTTGCAAAAATCAATAGTCAGCAAATTAGAGTTAAGTCTAGGGACACATTTAGTGGTACTCTAGGGTACAAGAATGGGAATAGGGATGCTTTTGGGCGTTTCTACCTTACACTACAAGAGAAAGGGGTGTTTTAAGTAGTGTCCTAGACATCACGTCTTTTAATTAACGTCTTTTAAGTAAGTTTTAAAGTAAAATTTTACTAAAAAGATTGTCTTTTTAGTAAAATTTTACTTAAAAACTTACTTAAAAGATGTTACTCAAAAGACGTGATGTCTAGGACACTACTTAAAACACCCCTTTCTCTTGTAGTGCTTAGCGGGTAAAATTGGGAACAAAATTAGTTGCAATTTGAAAACATTGGCAAAAAACCGGTGAAAAAATCTATAAAATTTCTATTTTGAGTAAAGATTAGAGAAAATAACTAGACTCCGTACTTGAAAAACCAATTCAATTTGGGAATTGAAAAAAAATAGCCGGTAAATCTCAAAAAAAATCCCAAACGTTATTTGCAAAGCAACAAAGGTAAAGTTTTGGTAGCAAAATTTGAACCCTTTGACTCTTGAATTCTTTTTTGATTTTTTGGACACTTTTCTCAGTTTTAGGTTTACGTAATTGTATTATTTAGATCAAATTTGCAACTCGATTGCAAAGGATGGTTGTTTTTTGAAAATTCACGAGTATTATTTGGGATGGATAATAAGTTATTTGGACAAAATATTGTTGGGAAGTTTTTTATTTATTATCCAGAATTTCCAACATTTAGGGGTTAAAAAAGTGATAAAGGGGATCCTACTAAAGTAGTTCTGCAAAAAGGAGGTGGGTGGATGAAACTTTGCTTTCAAACCTTTTACCTTCAAGAAAATGCAAGAACGTAATATTTATTAGGGATGATAAAATTGAAAAATTTTGAATTCATATTTTGAATCAAATAATACAAATTACACACAAGAAGTCACAAAATATAAAATTTACCATTCAAAAACATAAGATAGGCTTTACAACTCTCCTTCTTTGCCCACTTCATACAAAAAAATCTCATGAGAGACATTGGGTATTAATTTAGAAATATATATAAGTCCTAACATAGGGTTTTGAAAAAAACATGAGCAAAAAATTTGAATTCTTTTACTTCCAACAAAAGGGGCTAGTATATGAATTTATTTATGAAGTTATAACAAACATAGAGAGTACTAATCACCCACCATCTTAGATTGAACATATGATGCCATACAAAAATAAAATAGGCCTGACAAAGTATTGGATTCTTTTTGCATATAATCACTACAAGAGATGTGGGTATTTCTAGGAGGAAAGTTTAGTAAGAAATTGCTGAAAACACGTTAATTTTACTAGAAGGTCACACTGGAAAGTGAAAATGAGTATATTCAGTACCTCTATCCTCATCAGTCAAGAAAACCCAGAGAGTGACTGCATTTTTGGTCCCCTAGAACTGTAGAGGACCATTTAGGCACTGTTTCAGCGTTGACGTTGTACAAACGTCGCACATGCACCATTCTCTTCTAAAAACGGAGAAAGAAAAATGACAAACCATTGGCATTTACCTCTCGCTTCTACCATTCTGCGGAGTTTGTCCTTTTCTTCAAGGGCGGCGCCTAGGGTTTGTGTCAAAGATGGTTCTTTGCTGCAAGATTGTTAGCAGGTCGAGGTGGAGGTCTTGAGAATTTGTTCTATTTCTTTTTCCTTTCGTACAATCATCCTCAGCGATCATAGTGGCCATCTTAGGTTGGTAGCCATTCACACAATCTGAGGTTTGTAGCCGTCCTCGCTTTCTTATTCTGGTACGGTACTATTACTCTTTGTTTTTGTTTGGTTACTAAGGGCTTAGTCAAAGAAGAGTATTAGAACCGTCTCTGGTGAGGACTGATTACTTTGGTGAAAGACCAAGGCGATCTATTTAGCTGCATTTCAGAGAATTTTCTATTGTTGACCGCCATAGTTTTCTTACTCTGCTATTGTACCACTACCCTATTTTTGTTTGGTTACTAATGCTACACTTGTAAAAATATAATGATTGTTGTGCTTCTCTGATAGATCACATGGATCCATCGATTTAAAAATGTCATTTCGTTGGCATTAGGCAAATTGCAGAGTGTTGTGTGGCCGCACGTGAAACTATTGGATGGATCAATCCTCAAGTCTGAATAGGATTCAACTGAAATAGCCGTAGAGTCGCAGCTAGTAGCCTATGAATCTTCAGATCTTGCTCATGTTTGTGATGCGATCCTTCAAGTGTGTGAGCTGGATGTGAATGTGCATATTTGGTTTTGAGGTTCTTGGACATCGGTATTGTTGTCTAGTGAGTTCTTGTAGAGAATGGGAGCCGACTTCTTAGCTCTGCAACAAGTTTAGTATGTCTTCCACATGTACATGTTGTCGATGTTTTGAAAATGTATGTTTGGGCTCTGTAATAGTATGCATTTTTTTTATTAATGATGGTTTCTTCTCAATCTTTTTGGTGAAATTCTATCTTGATTACTAATATTGTTGCATTCTGTAGGTATGATCTGAGGTTGGACAATGCCATTCTTGCTTCACGTTTTGTTATCTGTATGCGCTCTTTGTGACGATTCCAACAAATTGGGCGACACTTGATGTAATCGGACGATTGTTTTGGAGTGTTACACGAGTACATGAGTACGAGTTCCTGACTTTGACTGTGGAGGAACAGGACAATCGGCTATGAAAAATCCTCATGTTGGCTAGGTGTACCTTGCGCGGCTGCCTTTGCACTGCAAGGTTCGCAAGTAAGAGATCATCCAGTGGTTTCAAACCTCCGCGCCTATTCATTTGATTTTTTTGTCAATGAGGTCAAGCCTTTTGTGGTGTTGTTCTCAATTAGGGTTTCGAAGACTGTCTATGAGTGGATCACAAGAAGACTCTCTTCTGTTCATTTTTTCTCAATTTTGGAGCAACACAGGCATGCAATGTACTCATTGTGCAGCTTCACTGCTGTTGGTGCCATAAATTGGGCTTTGTCAAAATTCTATTATTCCCAATTGAGTCAATCCAATTGGTCCTTCAAGAGTTAGTGATAAAGTCTATTCTGAAGAGCCTCACTTCTCTTTTTGAGAGGCCTTCCGAGTTTGTTTATTTACCTAGCCTCTGTTAATGTTGGAGAGTGGATATACTTGACTGTTATATGGGATGCTTTCTATCTAAAAGAGGCTCCACTCAATGTCGTGGGTTGTAATTGTGCTCATGTGACTAGTGTTGGCATTGCAGGTACAAGGAACTGGCTGCCAATCTCGATGTTGAGTACATTGGGGGGGTGCAACACAGAATACCAATAGGGTTGCCAGGTACATTATAGTCATTATATTGATGCATCCTTGTGTGATTAGGAAAAACTTGCTCTATCTCCTACTCTTCTTTGCACAAAATGTGATTTGGTAGTTGATATTTTTCCTTCATCTAATTTGTGTTGGTGAACATTGACTTGGTTGTTTTGGAATTTATGTAGATAAATATTGCAGATAGGGAACTTGCAAAACATGTGGAAAATCATGCTCCTAGCTGCATATGGAAGGTAAACTCTTTAATGGTTACAATGGCTGCATGAACAGGTTCTTGTCGCTGATCATCTTTCCCCGGAGTGGTTCGATGAATTTGACTAACATCTACACGCGTTTGGTACCCAAGACAATAAGGATAGAGACTATCTTCAAAGTAACCTTAAAGTTTTTGACGTTGTTGTCATTAATTATTTCTTGTTGTTTCACCGGAGGTTGACTGTGGCCAAGCATGCTGCTGAGATTGGAAAGGTTAATGTTCTCTTGCAGTTTACGTTACTGCTTTAGTTGAATGGTTTTGTGAATCTTCTTCCTAAAGTTTTTTAATACTTATACTGAAGACATGTTCAAATAGTCGCAGTACTACATGATCAACTTGGCTGCTCTATTTATCTGCCAGGTTTTCAAAGACCCTCTTTTGAAGCTTTTTCCGTAAGTGCTTCTTGCAATTTTGGTTTGGATATTGACTTGTGGAACTGAAACAATATACTAGTAACTGACTTCCATTGCCAACGTTGTATATTGTCTTCTCCTTGCAGTTAAGTGGATTTTTTTTTTGGTAATGAGAGCGAGGCCAGGGTATTTGCCCAGGTTCAAGGCTTGGAGGTAGGTCACCGAGTACTCACATATATCTGCTTTATTCTTTTTGCTTTATCTGATGTTGATAGTATGTAGCATTGTTTTGGAATATGATTGATTTGTATTGAGGTTCTCCATCTGCTGTAGGCATAGATTGTGAACAAGGTCATTTGTTTATGAATTGGTCATCATGGTTTATGGAATGCCACAGTTTAATACCATTTTGTAAGCAGGTCGGCTTGACGTTTGTTGGGAATCTCAGTAGAAATCATGGGCGATTTGTGTTGAAATGATTTTGCTAAAGAAGGCTTCAACTGCACCTTAAAGATATCTTCTAAGGAGTACGTGCTTTGTGCCTGCTGATAATTCTAACTTGGGTATAGGTGAGTGTGGTTTAGAAGGTAGAGAATAGTCGCGCCAAAGCAGCAAAGTGTACAGCAAGTACTTAATTATCTATGCAAACAAACTGTTCTGTATGTGTAATGGGTACAACATTGCCCTCTTTGAGTGTAGTGTGCACAAGTCGTTCTGTTGATAGAAATAAAGTGTATAGTGTGCAGAAGTTGCTTTACTAATAGAGAAAACTGTACTGGACACTTTTTAGTGAAAAAAGAGTGAGAATAAGAGGACATTTGAATAAAGAAAGTGAAAAAGGTAAATATTTTTTCTTCATACATTGTTCTTTTGGAGAGCACGTTGATGCTATAATGCTTCAATAGTGGAAGTCAATTGCGCAAGCAATTGGCTGCAAGGTGGCTACAAAACATATTCACAAAATGGGAGATGCTGCCATGTGTCAATAGGTAGGGAAAAATTAAAACCATGCAATTCACCAAGTAGTAAATCTTGTGAATAGAGACGAAATCCCACTGTCCTGCGAACAAGCTTAAAAGTCATGCACAGTTGTGCTGAAAGGACATTGCCCGACCGTTTAGTTGGGTACAATGATGCAAGTCCTAGATACATGTTTTTAAGCAAAAATTACTTAAAACACATGACCTTTCAATATGTTTTTTTTGCCTTAAAATTGCAATTAAAACACCCCTTTCTCTTGTAGTGAATGAAACAAGTCTTATCCCCCAAAAAAAATTTGTATTGTGGCACGAGATCTAAAATCTTAAAGATGACATGTGTGTCAAAAAAGTTTCATTTGTAACTTTCAATGAAAATAGAAACTATGTTGGTTTAGCAAACAAAAATATAATTGTGATTGGAGGTCATTTGCAAAAAACAATGCCAATGGTGTTGCCAATTTGCGGGCACTTCTTCCACTTGCAAATTCAACTTACTTCCAAATTTCAAGCTTCACAATTACATCTATTTTCAGTGCTTGCACTTGAGCGGTTTAGTATGGCCATGGAGTGTAGTACAAGGTACAATCGTATGCATTGGAGTTTGTCTCATCTCCATTTAAAATGGGCGAGTATAGATATTGAAGTTGAATCTTCTTTATTTTTTTGTTGTGCAAAGGGTGGGCATGCTAGGTCATGGCATTGTAATGTACTCTCTAAACATGAAAATATGTGATTTTGATTCTCTTTGCCCCTTAATAATAAACCGATAACTGTAGAAATTTATATTTTGTCTTGAACAGTGAATGTGATTGCTTGTACTTGTTGGACTAGCTTTTGTAAGGTTTTGTGGTTCCAATTTGTTCATTTTATCCACAATATTGTCATTGCACCGCATAGTAATGAAATCATATCATGTATAGGATTTCATGCTAAGCAACTTATAATGGTTTACTAAATTCTAAACATTCATTCTTGTATTTGCAATGGTTTGTTGTAGGTAAGTTGGGTGAATACTACTATAATAATACAATGTTGTTCTCTTGCAAAATATGTTGCCCACATGTGAAATAGTTATTGTTGTTATAGTAGCTAAATTTGCCCATACTTGTCTATGGATGCACTAATGGTATTGGCAAGAGTTTGACATGTTGCCTATATGTATTTATTGCAATTTTTGTTAATTTCCTAAACTTGACAAATGCAAAGCAAAAACTCAAACTCCTAAATTAACTAATAATAAGAAAAAAATTTAAACAAATAATATTCCTATTAAAAATTTCCATCTTAGAAAATTAGGTTACAATAGGATACCATAAATTCAAGGGAAAAAATATAATATTATCCTATAAAATACCCTTTCTAGTTTATACGCACATATATGGAAAATATAACATACAGTGAGGTTTCCTTGAGAAAAAAAAGTCCCTCCTTATAGAAGGTTTGTAGCCCTACTCTGAATAACTTCTTACTAAGGTAACTAAGTCTAATTGCAACGTGTTTCTAAAACGCCCCCCTACAAATTAATGCCTAAAGTGTCCAATCTCTATCAATCATTAGAAGAAGTTTCAGGCCTTGAAGAGGCCGTTAACAGATGTTTTTCGGCACCCCTGCAGTGCAATTACAGAATAATTTTTAAATTTTTTTTTTTTTTTTAATATTATTATTTTTTTAAATAATATTTATTTTTTAAAAATATATAATTTTAAAAAAAATATTAAAAAAATATTAAAGTCTGACGTGGCACTAGTAGTGCCACATCAGCACCCGAAGTCAAATAATTTTTTATTTGAATTTTTTCTTCAATTGCACCCGGGGAGGTCAAAACTCGCGGCCCCTTCGAGGGCTAAAATTTCTTGTAATGCATGATGAATATTTCCTTCTGTAAATGTAAGTCAGGTGTTTGGCAAATGAGGTAGCTTCATCGCTCTCATCCAAACTCTGCCTTGCTAATGGTTCTCTAAACAATGCTCCATTTGAATGCTGCAATTTTATTTAGACTTTAGACTAGGATTTTCTATATTATTTATTTTGGTGCATATAAGTTATATCCAATAACAAGTGCAGCAACTGCAAGCCAACACACAACAAGCTAGGATTCAACTCAAACATACTCGATTATTTGAAAACTCATATTAAAATGTCAAAGTTGATGCAACCTACTACTACAATAAGTCATGTACCCACAAAAAAGCTAAACAACACTCTATTAACAACAAAACTTCTGCAATAATGGTTACAACTTCTACATTTAAACAATCCCAGTAACTTATCTAGTTACAAAACTGGTAAGACAGAGAGGTACATGCACAATACGATGAACTTGATTGTTCTGACAAAGGACTAAAAAATGTCCAACACAACAACTAGAACCTTTGGTCAAATTTGCTAGTGAAATCTAAAATGTTGCTTAAAAGTAAGAGGCTCGGCTAAAATCGGGTTGTCCTGAAAATTTTAATTTCCAATTTAAAGGTAGATTCCTAAACATTGCTAACTTTTGTACAATTTTGTACTCTTCACAACTTATTGCATGAACAGTTGTAGTAGCTGCACTATCTAAACTTTACAATGCTAAAGTTGCGGTTTTCAAAGTAATCAACATCCTAACTCCTTACATTTTCATTCCACTGAGGACACTTGTAAGATAGTGAAAGTGCATAGGAGTGGCAATGGTTAGGATGTGGGGCCCCCTTGGCATGTTTTGAAGATCCATGAAGCTCTTTAACAAGTTCATAGTTATCACATTGGGCAGACCGTCCGTCTTAATTATCCAATTTGCCCGCCTGTCCGAGACATCCGGTGACCCAAATTAGTTTGGATTCCATTTAGTGCATTGCTTGTAATATTATCGATATTGCTGGAAGCTTGCAATGGTATGGCAAGGTTCGGTACTAGACTGATGGGATTGAACATGCGCAATAGTTGTGAACCTGTGTGATCTGGCTTTGATAGTTTGAAATTGACATGGATAGTCTATAAAGAGTACAACATGTCTATTTGCTTCATCAATTGAGAAGCTATTAAACAGTAGGAAGTTTACATGCTCCAAAACTTCTTACTACGCCTCTAGTACAAATTGAAAAGTTGGTCTATTAATCTTAGAGGTTCCAGCACTGAACTCATGAATAAATGATCTCATCACACAAGTGGATGTTGCACATTAAGTTTCCAAGTATAGAAAGAAGTATGAAAAAATCAGACAGGAATCATGGTGGTGCCCTGAAGATTCAGGGATGTCCCAGAAAAGTATTGTTTTGTTTGTCTAGATCATTGCTTCAAGCTTTAGAACATGATCTCAGACTTGATAAATAATCTAAACCTCTACTTGTACGAAGGTAGGAGTTACAATGGCAAAACATTTTGGACTATAAATCATGACAAGAAGATACTATGAGAAATTATTCCAGTGATAAATATTAGGGTTTTCCACCCTCCCACCCTCAGAGATACTGAAAGGATTCTAAGAATTTGTAAAGATTGGGAATATGAATGGGCTTTAAAGCTTAATATGCCACTAATCTTTTTAGCAAAACAACTCTTTCATGGCTTGCTTAATGACCAATTTAGTTGTTTCAGTATACAGTTGAATTCCATTTTATTAAGCAGAGCCTGAAACTTGATACATTATAAGGTGTTATTATGGAAAACTACATCCTGGGATGGCGTACATGAGCTAGCTAGGCACAATTAAGGATAGTTGATCCTAAATCTGAACCATTGATTTATTACACATCAAGTGGCTACCTGAGTAAGGGGTACTGTCTGATCTGCCATACTTTGAGCAATGTCATTACAGACTGAGCGGCAGTTTGGAAATTAGTTTTGAAAAAAAATTCTTGCACCATTTTTTGTTATTCCCGAGTTACTTAGTAGCACTTTGCTACGAAGTCACACAACTGCTGGGATACATTGGGAGCACTGGAATCATTACCATGGCAACTTCTACGTCACAACATCCAACTTATGGCCAGGTTAACCCCTAAAGGACCGAGGCCTTTTTTCTGCCAAAAAACACTGAAAACTGCCATTTCTATAGCAAAGAGTAAAAAAATTTGAAAAATGTTTTTTTTTCACATCCAACCGTAGGATCTTACACCTAACTAGCATAAGAATGTGTGGAATTTTTTTTAGAATTTTTGACCGCACAGATTGCAAGATATTTGCATTTAAAGTGAAAAAATAAGTTTTTCAGCACATTGCGGGACTAGATTTTTTGACTTTAAACATTTTTAACTTAAAATTTTTGTACTATAGAGTTTTGAGGTTTTATTTGTTACAGTGGAGAATTGAGTTGAGAGTCTAGGAAAAAAAAAATATTCAAAAAGAACTTAATTATCATTCTTAAAAAAATTGTTAAGTAGATGTAGGTACAAGATAGAAGGAAAATCTAAAACATTCATATATTTTAGACGGAATTAAAATGCACTAATCCCAATGGTGAGATTGTTCTAACAAGTAAATCAGACCATCCAAAAAAAAAATTGAAAAATTTGAAAAATTGCATTCAGAAATGAATCCCAAAGTTATTTTTTTCAAGAAGATGCTTTAACTGCCCGAAAAACAAGAATGTCCATAACTTTCTCATAACATATCCAAATGAAATGAATCAAAGCTTTCCAGATAGCCACAAATATAATCTATGAGGAAAAAAATATTTAAAAAAAAAATAAAAAATTTTGTCCATTTTTTTTTTGCTGCCCGAGCTGCCCCCCGTCCCCTGTTTTGAGCTTATATGGTCATAACTTTTTTTCCCGGGCACCGATTGTGAAAAAAATTATATTCCCGTGAAGCTAATCAGTTTTTCTACCTCCAAAACAAGTTTCAAAAAATTAGGAAAAAATTTCAGCCCGTAAGTACCTGCCCGAAAACGCATTTGTCCCCCGTAGGAACAATGGTCCTTTAGGGGTTAACAGAAGAGCTTTTGTGTCTTGTAAATAAAATGTGTGGTGTGTATGTTTTTTGTTTCCCAGTGAAGGCTATGGCATGCGATGTGGGCTGCAGACACCTGCTACTTCCTCACTAACATTCCAATTCGTTGTCGTGTTGTGAGATGGGTACAAGTGAGGTCCACATCCTCTAGGAGCTATTGGCAGACAAGCTTCATTTTATTCCTCAACCAAAACTCTCATGTTACTGCATTTTATTTTGTGCAATTAGCTATAGCACTCCACAATTTGCTAGAATAGTTACAGTATTATGCATTGGCAAAACTCTGTAATCTCAGTATGAGATAATGGGGTGAATGCATAGTAAATATTTCATTTTCAGGAAGGCACACAGGTTCTTGCAGTTGATCAATGGGTATGATGTTTAGTACTGAAGACAAACTTATAAGCTGGTTTATGCTACTTGATGTTATAAGTTTGCCCTCTTATGAGCCTTTAAATAGACTTAGCTTCACAGCAAGGTCTCATCTAATCCAAAAAAGTGTTGAACTCAAAAGGTGTAGAATTGATCGGATTAGTGCCCAATCCAGGGGTGTTCCAGCAAAATTTTGTTTTGTTTTGTTTGTTACGTTGAGATCTCCCGGACCCTGCGTCCCACGGTGGCGTACTTGGTAACGTCGGAAAGTCCTCGGTGAGGAGGGGTGTACAAGCTTTGTTTCGTGGCGTTTGGATTCACACAGGAAAAGTCCTAGATTTTTTAGTTATTTTTGGATCTTTAAACTGACAAAATTATGTATCTTTTGAGCCGTGTGTCAATTTGTCACATTCTTAGTACCATTAGAAAGCCCTCATCAAGCAGGGGTGCACGGGCTTTGTTTTGTGGCATTTGGACCTACGATGGAAAAGTTATAGATTTTTGAGTTATTTTTGGTTTTAAAAATTACTTTTATATTTGTTTTGACTGTGGCAACCAAGGTTTTTTTTTTCACTCTGACAGTGCACCATGCAAGAAATGGAGGATGTTCCCTCCAGATATAGACCACTGTGCCTGTGCCACGACATTGGAGTCTGACCTCATGAGGCCTAAAAAAAAACCCTGGTGGCAACTGCACAAGGCACACTAGTGACAATGAAGATCACAAATCAAGACTGTAAGAATGGAATTCATTCATGTCGCAAGGCAAAGGTTTCTTAAAACTGTTGGGGACCAGATTCTGCGATGCTGCGTGAAACTGGTGCTCCTCAGTCCACTTCTTTAAATGAAACCTTTTTTAAACATCCCTGTCACGAATTTCAACTAAATTCACTGCCTGTGGCCTGTGGGATGTTAGTGCATTTTTTAAATATTCAAAATTAAATAATACACTTTAAAAAAAAATTGGGTGCATGTGTCACTAACTTAGTAGCAATTGTTTCATTAACCTCAATCATGATTGATTTTCTTTAAGGGCTAATTTTTTCACTAAGTAAAATAGCCAACTACTTGGGACGTAAATCCGGCAAGGGTTGTCAGTCAATTCAGTTGAGTCTGCCAAACCGTTGCAGTCATCCCAGGGTCACTAATAAGAAGTATATTTCTTATGATACTAAATTTTATACCACTAGAATTAAACAACAAATTGATTTGAATAGAAAGTTCATAGTGGGACCATAATGAATTGTGGGTATATATGTTCTGCCATATATAGAAGTTTCATATATTAGAAATTGTTCCAACTTATTACCACCCTAATTTGCAATCTGAATATCTTGGGGCCAATTCCAAGAAAGGCACATATTTTTCACAGGTGTACACTTGTTTCACAAATTAAATCCAAATGGAATTATAATTTTTCAATTAAAATTGTAATTTCTGTATATTTTTGAAGTGGGCTGCCTTGAAATTATAGAATTGCCCATAAAATGGAGTCATAAACCTCCTGTTTTCAACCTATAACCACCCTTCCATGTATTCATAACACTTAAGTATTGACCAATGAAAGACTAATACATTTTCCTTTGTGGCATTAGCGGTCTGCTTTTGTCAAAAAAAATGAATGGATTTGGATGAATTTGGTGGCAGAATTGGGGTCAAAAGTAGCCTGGCGGAAATAGGAAGCTGGTGGCTTTAGGTTGACTTATCTTAACCCCTAAACGTCTGGATTCATCTCCAAAATTGACGATTTGAGAAAAACCATTATAAACTACAATTTGGAAGAATATTTTGGAATTTGTATACAAATGAAAGCTGTAGATTTTGATTTTTAAATTCTATCCGTACGGTTAGATCTACTAATGCTATCACCAATCTTTTTCTATAAATTTTGAAAAGAAAATTTCAGAATTTTTTGTAAATTCAATTACAAGTAAAATATTATCATTTTTTGAGTAAAACTTGTTGGAATGGATTTGAAATAAGGTTCTCTTCATATGGTGATTTTTTGAAATTTTTGTGACCTTTACATCTTTGACCTCATTTTTGCACATCTAGTTTTGAACTAAAGTCAATGCAAATTGACCACTTGACATACTTCCACATTTGTAATTTTAGAAATATATATATTCTAGTAACACCAAATCCAACCGATGGATAGGACAACAACTTGATAAAGTATCACCAAAAATTAGGATGACTTTCATCCAAGCAGGAATGAGACAGAAACAAGGATCTGAATCTGTTCATCGTCCAGAAAATGGACGTCGGAGTGCTCCAGGGCTAATGTACACTCAGTCTCAGCTTGGTTCATCTAAGTGCAAATGCTATTGGCATGCAAGAACTAGCTAACTAATCTAAGTACAAAACCAAATATAATTTTTGTGGCTGTGACGATGTGATCCAATTGAGGTTGAACCACCTATTAATTCCAGACCAAGGAGCAATGCCCAAACTATAGGGTGCACTATTTGAAGCCAGGCATGGCATTCAAGGTTCAAATGTTTTTTTTTTCTCTTTTTCAAGGTTGGGATGAATAAGGTCATGACACATATCCTGTAGTACACCAGAAGTAGTAACTAAAGCAAGAAAGTAAGTTTACTTCAACTATGAGCGGAATTAGAGGACTGTAGACATTGGCTATCGGTTCTAAACACTTTTTGCTCTCAAAATTCATAGTAAGTTCAATTTTCAGCAATAAAATTACAAAAAATTCACAACCCCAATAATTCTTATTCTCTACATGAGAAAAATTTCCACTACCTCACATTGCTCTTCGTTTATCCTGAAATCGCTTAAGTGATCAGGTATGGGTGGTTCTACCTTAATTCACAGCTGCTTGACACTTTCAAGTGAACACAAGGTAACAACACCTTCCTAACGTGACCTAAGTTATTACCACACTAATCAGATACAAACTCAATCCCATTACTACAGTATATACAAAATCTTCTTCTTCAACAGCTGATTAGTTGATGATACCATCTTGCCAATCCATGAAAGCAAATATATTCAAACCTGTTTCTATGCATATTTGCCTGATCCCTGAGGGGCAAGGAGAACAACACACCACTGCTGCACACTGCAACACATTCAGCTACTCGTGCAGCAACAAAGTTATTAGGATTCCCTACAAAGCTCTACTTTCACTAAAGTAAACACTGAAGTATCAGCCTTCCTTTACTACAAGCAGTGATTTACACATCACCATTGTAGCACTGTAGCACTGTAAGCACATCTACGGGAGTTAATTAATTCAAGGCACATACACGAGTATCCTTAAGCAACTTTAACCCTGGAAGGATGGGCTGGTCATCGTGGAATCATCCTATTTGGTACTGTGTGAACCATTTTCTTCAGAAAACCCAAAAGCACTCATTGGAGGTCAAACTACTAAGCAAGACCTTCTCTTTTGACACAAAATTCCAAGGATGAACATCATTCGGCACTTATGTCTTACATAGAAGTATTCTTTGTCATCCATATGACACTTAGTGTCTACAGCGATGTTACAGGGATAGCATCTTTTTTTTGTGTTGTTTTCCCACTTGGGAACCTCCTCATGTATAGATACCAATATAACCTGCATCATGATCACAGATTGGCACAACAAGAACTACACACATAATTCTTTAACGAGTGAATGTAACTGTTCATGATGATAACCACCAATTTTACAGCAAACAATTTTTTCTGACTTTGGTCATCTGCAACCACGGTGATTAAGACCATTATGACATTCCTATATATGTATAAGTCTTGGTCATGGGTTTTCACTGATCAAGTTGTATTGACTCTGCAAATATCAACAGCTTCATGTTGTGCAGCTGCGCTGCAGTATTATAGTTCAAGTAATTCCATGCACTGAGCGTTCCACAATCCAAGAAAATTATCACTCTTCTGATGCACAGGATTAGTGTGCACAAACACTTCTCCATCATCTTGCACTAACTTAGATTATGCATCAGATTGACCTCATCTAGCAAGACCAAATTTCCCATTGGGGAGCAAGTTCCAATCCTGTTCCAAACTTCACCAGTCGAACATATGAGATTCAAATCCATCTGTACCATGATACTGACCACGGTGAGTGTGTCTATCTAATGTCGATTCATTTGTGGGTACAGCTATAACCACCTCTTTCAAAATTCATAGAATGATTATGAACTATACTGTCCAAAAAATATAAGCTAAGAGAACCTAGAATCGCTTTCAATTACCAACAAGCTCCAACAAGACGATCAAGTAATAAGAGCCACACTCAGATTCTTATTTGGACTACTGTACCATATTTTAGGTGCACTTACAGGACCTTATTGCTTGCATACAAATTAAGACAATGCGTGCTAGTGTACTGTACATCCATTAATACGGAACATTTGATCGCAACAGCATAGTGCAGCAGCAGCGTAGCAGTAATTCCAAAATTCCAATGTCGATCAATAGTTTCCAAATTCATCAAAAATTATAGGATCACTCTGTAAGGTGCACTGACAGTACGATATTGCTTCCACTCATGTACAAATTAAGACAATGCATGCTCGTGCACATACATCAATTCTGATCAAGTAAACATATATCATTGATCGCAACAGCGTCGTGCTGTGCAGCAGTTAGGTTAGTAATTCCAAAATCGATCAACAGTTCCAAATTTCCAGTATCGAACTTCAATCATTAACTAAACGTTTGTTTGTTTTCTGTCAAAAAATTATATTATCATTATTCTATGAGCACGGGCTGAATCTAACTTAGAGTACGAATATCTATCCAATTAAACAGGGACCCTATTCTTGCACTAGCTGCCGAAGCAATCTCATAGCGAGGCAGCGATGTTTCCAAACGAGAGCACGTTCCAAACGAGCTCAAAATCATCACCAAGCGGAAGCTGCAGTCCCTTCAGCTCCAGAACTGAGGAATTCGCTTGGAGCGTGGCGTCCACCGCAATTCCATGTCCATTCAGTTTGAACGAGAATGGCTGCGCCGTCACGCCCATTACGCAAATGGTGTCAATCACAAGCCCCCGGCCGCGGACGTACTCTGGTTCCATGACAACAGATCTGACGACGAAATGCGCGCCCTCGCGCACCGCCTCCCATTTGACGAAGGAAGCCCGTCCCGGCGTGATGGCCATGGTGGGCTGCTCGTCGTCGTCGACGAAAACCTCCCCTGTGGCGACGTCGCGGTCGTCGCACCCAACAGCGTGGCCAAACTCGGGCGCCGCCGCGAGCGCCACCAGAAGCGTGAACGGGGAGTTTCGCGCCGCGGTCGTCGTCATGGCGAAGTCCTGCAAGGGGATGATGGCCCCCATGCGGATGTGCACGTTGATTTCGTCCCAGGCTGCGGGGAGCGTCTCCCACACGCCGTGATATACTGCGCGGATGGTTTTCGACATGTCAAAGAGGTTGTACCATGTGCCTTTAGGGAAATACGCGCGGACGGAGGTTTGGTTTGGGTCGAGAACAGGGGAGACGAGGATTGCGCTTCCGAGGAGGAATTGGCGGTAATTTTCTAAGGTTTGTGTGTCGTCGGGGTACTGGAAGAAGAGTGGGCGTGCGATGGGCGCGCCGGTGAGGGAGGCGTCGTAGAGGAGCGTGTAGAAGAAAGGAAGGAGATGGTAGCGCCAGTAGAAAACGTCCATGGCGGTCTTTGCCACGGAGCTCCAGATGTAAAACTCCTGGGGGCTGCTGCGGATGTCGCCGTGGGAGCGGGCGAAGGGGTAGAACGCGCCCACTTGCGTCCAGCGCTCGCAAAGCTCCGGAGTGGTGTCGAATAAGAAGCCGCAAATGTCCGCACCCACCATCGGCGCGCCGAAGATGCCTGAGGTGAGGATACTCGACATGGCGTGACGTAAGTCGGGCCAGGAAGCACCGTTGTCGCCCGTCCAGCGCGCGGTGTGCGCCGCGGAACCGATGAAACCCGAACGCGACAACACAAACGGACGCTTCTTTGTCACCTGCAGCAAGGCCACCAATTAAACACGGGACACATCCCCGAACCGGCAACAAGCCCAAAGACAGACACTCACCCATCCTTGGTCTAAATTGATCACTGCCGAAAACGACACCATGCATAAACCTGGAAATTTTCTTCAAGGACGACAGTTAAAATTTCATTGGATTGCATGTCTCAGATGATTGCAAGTTTCTATGTACATTTGCAATCATGCATTCACAATTTGGATATATCATGCACTAAACATTCGTTCACAATTTAGATCATACACTAAAAATTCACAATGGGGATCATGTACTGTACGTACTGGATAATACTACATGAATCTGGATCATTCTCCAAAATTGAGGAGAATTTTAGGTTATTTCTGGCTTCAGTTTCCTGTGCAATTTAATGTGCAAACAGGGTTTTAGGGTTAAGAAATCCAGGAGATGTTAAAAAATGACCTTAATAGAATGCATGCATGCGTTCGAGGGTCGAACCTTCTGGAGCGCCACGGTCGTGACTTGCCCTTCCGCCATGCCGTAAAGATTATGCGTATCATACATTCTGGACCCGTCATGGTGCAGCGCCGTCATCCCTATGGTTCTCGTATAAAACACTGCATCCCGGTTATGATAGGTATACACTTGATACGGCGGATTGTCCCACCTCGTGAGCACTTCCGGCAGATTGTCACACCTCATACAACACACATCAATCACGTCGCAGATCACCTCAGGGTCATCCCAACATAGCGACCCCGTGCAGAAATTCGCCGGCTCATTCATATCAAGCCACACTCCATCATACGGCACCACTTTGAAAAACTCCGCCAACTCCGTCGCCCACCACTCTCCCACCTTCGGGTGCAAAAAATCAGGGATGGTGCTCATCCCGGGCCACGTCTGCGCGACGTAGAATCCTCCGCCGCCCTCGGAGCCGTTCTTCAAGTACACCCCAAGCTCCCTCCCGCGCGTGTAAGTCGGGTAAGTCTCATCAATAGCAATACCTGGGTCGATGATGAACACGAATTTCTGGTCTTTCGCGTGAAGCTGTTCCACAAACTGTCGCACTCTCTCTTGCGGGTAGTGCACCGGATGCAGCGTGAAGTCTTTGTATCCATCCATGTGGTCGATATCCGACCAGATCGCTTCCACGGGAAACCCCATCTCCTCATACTTCCTCATCACAGTCTCAACCTCATCAATATTTTTGTAGCCGAATTTCGATTGGTGAAACCCGAGCGACCAGTACGGCATCGCAGCCGGCCTTCCCACCAGACGCGTGAACTCGTCGAGAACTTCAAGCGGCGACGGCCCATCGAAGAAGTAGAAATCCATGACTCCCCCAATGGCTTTGAAAGTAAGCACATCCCCACGGGAATACTCCACGTCCATGCCATTGGAGTTGAGAAACAGGAAGCCGTGGGTCACCCCACCAGGACGAACGTCGAGCACAAACGGATAGCTGGAGTACAAGGGAATGTCTGTCGCCCAGCTGCCCACGTCCGTCGCCCAGAGCGTGTACTTGCGGCCGTGCTGGAGTCTCACGCCGTCCGGGCGAGTCGAGTCGCCGAGGCCGTAGAGGTGGGAATCCTCCGGTAAGTGCGTGGCGAATTGCAAGTATTGGTCCTTGAAAACTAGTGGCGTGGACGCGGTGGTGAAGAGAATCTCACCGGTGGCGCGGCGCGTCACGGAGAAGTGGAAAGGCGAAGTCGTCCATGAGATTTGTAATGGGTGAGAGGGAAACGCGGGGATGGTGTGGGCTTGCGCGCCCACGGGGACGTCTTGGACGCGCTCGCGCGGGATGAGCGTCGTTGGGACTTCCCAGCGCGGATGCGTCGCGTCTGTAATATGGACGTGCAGACGACCGTGAGCCTCGTACCTGGATCCGATCAAAATCGAAACTCAAAAATGCAATCCAGTGAATAATCATCGAATTGCCAGTTCTCACCGAAAGTTTCGTGCAATTGTTCCAAAGCAAAATCTTGACCAGTAACATCAACTATTTCGTTAAAATGTCAGAATTTCAAGAGATGGACACATTCCGGACATCCATCTGGAACCTTTAAACAGGTCTAAGCTCTGAATACATAAATGTCACAATTTCGGTGCTCTGAAACATGCCAGTTTATCGAAAATTTCACAGGAAGACCAGGTTTGGGCACTTGAAACATTGCCAAATTAATGTATATTTCCATTTCTCACCGATTTCGGCAAAGTTTTGTGCAATTTTTCCCAAGCAAAAACCTAGACCAGTAGCGTCAACTATTTCGAAATTGTCGACATTTCAAGAGATGGACACATTCCAGGCGTCCATCTGGAACCCCTATTTAGGCCCGAAGTTCTGAGTACTTTAATGTCACAACTTCGGCGCTCTGAAACATGAAAATTTAATGAAAATTTCAAAGAAAGAATGAACAGATTTTGGCACTTGAAACACTGCCACATTAATGAATATTGTGTGAATTCCGCTCCAATGCTTTCAAGTGCAGTGTTCGAGGTTTTGGTACCTGGCAGTGAGTCGGAGATTTTCCAAGTCAGGGCCGTAGGTGTCACTTCCACTGATGAGCTTCAAGTTGGCGACAACGCCGCTCTCGTCGGCCAATTCATTAATTTCAGTGATGCAGTACTGGGCACTGAGGCTGGGACTGGGGCTACCATATACCTCCGTTGGGATGAGCCACAGCAATGAGGCCAATAAGAGAAGGAGCCTTTTGGCAGTTGTTATGTTCAACATCTTGTTGTGGTCTCCTCCGGCAGTCCTGAAACTCCATAAATCACCACATGTACCGAATTTAGCAAGCCTCTGTTATGGTAAAATCAGAGTCTAAAGTGCAGGAGGGTTCAAATTAAACCAGCGGTGTCAGGGTCCCAAGAGTTGTGATCAATCAGAGATTGAAAGCAATTTCAAGTCTCTACTTGAGGCATAGTCCTTTGAAACAAGACTAATTTTGTGGCTCGTGGGGCTGGATTTCGAAACACGCAACAGAGCCTTGTGTGTGAAACTGTGAACTGCGACACCCCTACCGAAGCATCCACTTGAATGGGCTTATAATACCAGCACAGTCACGACCTAATTGAGGCACAAATGCTCAAAAACTGAGAGCAATGGTAACTTAATTCTTGGGAGAAAAAGTTTAAGAACCGGTACATTACATAGCGTGGTAGAAGTGTGTCAACGGTCACAACGGCCACGTACACGGCGGACCACCAGGGAGAATATTCCCCATGCACTAGGACATTCTTAAGTGACAATAATATCTTCAAAAGCATATCGCTGGCATCGTCATCGTTTCTTCAAAACAAGGGCGCAAAAAAAGTCGATCTATCGCAATACTGTACTGGCGAACAACAATTATGGTATTTGTAAAGTAATGCAACCACAGAATTGGAGCAGAGCGGGAGCAGAAACTGGTGCCCAGGATCTTCCGAAAGCAAGTCAGGTAATGGCATGGCCAGCAGAGATGTTCATAGAAAATTTGAAGCTTAACTTTTAGGCAACTTGAAGCCTTACCTCAAGGAGGGAGGCCACTCCGATGGTTGTTGGAAGAGCAGTACCCACAGGTCTCTTTAATTTCCTCAGCAAACGATTCTCCTTCGGTTTCAGGACAGCATCACAGACACCCTCGGGAAACCCAGCCAAGCATTACATTTGTGTTATGCTGGTGAGGAAGGCGCCATAGCAGTTAGATCCTAAAGCTCTTCTCACGTACGGAGACACAAGGGATTTGCTAGAAAGGGCTGGAATGTGAACGTTGCTAACCCTCAAAGATCGGCAAACCTTGCACACACTCACAGAACTTGAGAAATGTGTAACACAGCTGAAAATTGGAACGAAAGAACTAGATACTAATCTGCTACAATATAATTCAACCAAACTAGTCTGATGGTAGTCTAAGTACTAATCCTAAGTAATTATAACCAAGTGGCTGTCGCAACTGGTTTTTCTCTGTTTATTCTGCAGCTAAACTTCTCTTCTATCTTCCTTTTGGAAGCTGACGGGTTTTATGTTCAATATCTGCGCACAACAATGCTCTGCATACAATATCCAACCGACACCAACCGTCCGGAATTAGAATCTGCACTGCTACTAGTTGCGGTAACCTCTCCGTCACCAACAGGAAGAATTCATCACGAGACAGGCTCCACCAAGAAATGCCTGCACACAATGACTCGATCCATCCCACTCCTTTCAATTGCAACTGAATACGTACCCAAACCTTGCTGTGCACACTCGCACTGACTGACCCATGTGCACAAGGAGCAACTTATAATCGTCCAGGCCACGACTGATTCCAACTTCCAAGCGATTGGAAACCAACGATCAACGTCTACTTCCACACTCCCTTCTCCCTTCCAGAAAGCTCTTTAACACACCAAATGCAGGCTAAAGTTACAGTAAAGGCCACGGGACACCTGTACACCTGCAGCGGCGGCGACCCCGCCCACGTCGCTAAGGAAGTGCGGGTGCGCCCCACCTCTCTGTCAAAGAAATGAAGAATATTCATCCCGGCTCAAATTATGCTCGCCCATCCAAAGTTAAATTTTTTTTTTAATATAACCAAAGGATCCTACTGTAGTCTGTCATAGAGATTATCCCTTCATGTTTGCCCTACACAGTGTTACGCGCCTGGGTACTGTAGCTACAGGCCTAATGGTGCTCCACTATGTAGAGTTTAACTAGGTGCTACAATGTTATTATAGTATGAGAAGATGAGGAAAGACGATGGAGGCGATGGAGAAAAGGGTCGCCCGGCCATAGCCAAGAGGTCGCCGCGAGGTACCGACTACCCAAAGGCCACACAACAGTTCCGGTTGTTTGGATTCCAGACTGGGACCCCCGAGTGCGTACTAGCTAAGCAACACGTACTCCGACCTACAAGTACTGAAAGTGAACCAGCGATTCGCAGCTGCGTAATGGGCGTGAAGGTAAGCAATGTACACTTGAGAAAATTTCGCTCCCTTGCGAAGATACTGTACATCACAGTCTGGAGACTTGAGCCAGGCGACCCTTCAACAACGACCATGTAGATGAACTGAATACAAATGACAAGTCTGTTAACCCCTAAAGGACCGGCATGCCTTTTTTGGTTGTATAGGAATTTTAGGCAGGTATGTGTGACTAGAGATTTTCATATTTTAAGCTGAAATTTTAATAGAAGGTGGGCGCAAGAAATATTTTTCATATGCACTAAATTTCATGACATTTGGAAACAGGAGTCAAAAGTTATGGCAAATATGTTATTTTTTTTTCGTAACTAGGCAGTCCGGGCAGATCTAAAAAAACACTTTTTTCAAAAATAAAAATTTGAAATTGATTTTTTAGAGTTATATATACATGAAAAACTTTGAATCATTCCATTTCGACCAATGAGTCAAAAGTTATGAGGTTTTTTAGTTTGCGAGCAGTTATAGATTCTCTACTCTAAAATAAACTTTGGAATTGTTTATTTAACTCAATTTTTAATATTTTTTGAAAAAAAAAAAAACATAAGATGAAGGTTGTTTATTACTCTGTACAACATTACAACCATTGGGATTGACATTTTTCAATTCCATAATTAAAATCTTAACAATTTTGTATTTTGAATCATTCTCTACTTCTTTCTATTTACTATTTTTTTGTATATGTTGTACAATTCCAAATGATTTGAAAATTTTTAAGCATGTAGCCAACTTGTTTAGGAAAAAGAATTCAAAGAAGCACCACCATTTTGGACATTTTTTAGTATGAATGTGACCTTGTGAAGTGTAGCTGCCTTGTTTTTCACAGGGACAAAAAGTACCTGAATGGAACCAATGAAAGTTTAGACATTTTGTGCTTCAAAGGTTTCCATCCGAGGTGAATCTAGTATTAAATATAGCACACCTTGTATTTTTTTTAAATTTAAAAATTTAAAAAAAAATTACCTACGAAAATTTGTAAAATATTACAAGAATATCCTTAAATTATGAAACCACCTAAGGTAAGGTAGGAGGCTCGAACTCCGACCGGGCATTTTGAACCGATCAGGACACACAGGTACATTTTGCTTTCTTCAATTTCCCAAAATGTACAAAGGATGTACATTCTAGGAGGTGGTCGCTTTTACAGCCCTTTGGCTTTTCACCTTCAAAATTTCATGACTAATTCCACAAAGCTCCGAAAAATATGAAACAACTTGAGCCAGATGCCATTTCTTCTTGTCTTTCAAGGAAAATTTACTGAAAAATATTTCAAGATGCTTTACCTCCCCAAAATTCAGGTTCAGCGCTTAGATGGTCGCTTTATGGACCTCCTACCTTATACTAGCCCATGACAAGCAAACCACCTACCGTATTATAGTCTTACACCAAACTATGGTAGATATATGTTAATAAATGAGAATAGGACTTCACTAGGTTGGTTAGTGGCCAAAATCAATGCCAGGTGATAGTGATGGAGTTATTAGTGACTATAGAAACTTCTACCTTTCTAGTGTAAATTCATTACAAAAACTAATTTTAGAATTCCTTTATGTCATGTCCCCACTAGAGACTTGTCTCTTGGTTCAATGTACTATTTTCTGGATTTTATTGAAAATTATATATATTATGGATATATGACTGCTTTAGTGATAAGATGACCATTATGGGTACAATTTTTGGTGGTTTAGGGCTGGTCTAGAGACTATTTTGGACCAATTAGGCAGCACACTTCAAAAAATTCATAACAAATTTATACTTTATCAATAAAATAAAATTTCAATTGCTTTCTCCATTTCTCATGTTTGTCTTCAGGAAAAAAATTAACCTGAAATTTTTCAAAATTGTCAACAAGTCTAACCAGCCATTCTGCCTGTCATAGACTGGTTTGCCTTCAGCTGCATTTCTCGCCAATAACCTCATCAATTTTTCGCAAATAACCTTATCAATTTTTTTTCGTCCTTTTAAAGTGAGACTTAAAAAAAGGGTTTTCTAAGTCATTCGACCAATGAGGCAGTGAGACTAGAAAAAGTCTCTTTTCGATGCTCGTTCCGTAGCCGGAGGTGACTGAAACATGCCTTGCACATTGCACAAGCTCATTGCTTAGGATAGGCGACTCATTCTGAATTTGTCAAGTTGTTTCAAAATCTTAATGAATATTCTGATCGGCGGTCACTGTCTCGTAGCCTTTGTTTAGCCTTTCATTAAATAACATTTTGCAAGATATCTTTTAGACACTCCCCCAAGTCTAAAAAAAACATACCATTCGTTCATAATGTCGAAATGGAACACAAGTAATCCGTAGACAGAGTTGTGCCAAAGCGAAGTGTGAAGACCATCGATAGGTACAATGCACTTCACCTCCAGGAGGCATGTGGAAATTGGTTACTCTTTGCAACTAAGTAGTGACATGGGTGTCATGAATCGGCACCTAGTGCTGGGATGTGCAAACCTCGTTAAAAACCTCCAGCGAACAATGCAGACAAACGGCACCCAAATACCGTCTTTCTTCAGTTCAAAATACAAATGTCTGTCCGCACTGCATGAAGCAATAGGTAGAACGAAAGTTTGTTTGATCATCATCAGAAAGCAAAAATCAACAATCGGTTTGAAACTTTAAGATCGTCAGATAACTTCCTCTAGCATTCATGGTCCAAAACCATGTAAGAAGGATCCATTGGTATACGTTATCTTCTCATCACACGATCAGGAGGTGAATCTGAAACATAATACAGAATTCAGACAGCATGTTTCCCATCACAGAGGTCAGTCCACGTGTTGGAAAATGTTGTCTCTCATCACGATCATTCGAACTACAGCATGGTTATTCGAGACTGTGTATCTTGTAGCTAAAGTCAAAACCAAAAGCTAGAAGGGAAAGTTATCTCAGATCGCTCTCGCACCATTCTCATACACTCATGGTACTCATTCGCCATGAGTGGTATTTTATATGATGCTCAAGAAAGTGCACTTCCAAAATACGTATCAAAGCATCAGCATATCGAGGACCACTAACAGGAGAAGCATTCCATAGGGACCTCAATCCTTGGGGTCTCGGTTCAAAGAACGAGCCCATCGGCACAAAATACCAACTATCAGTTACTGGTGTCAACAAACCCTAGACATGACCCAAAAAACGCTCTCTTCACAGAAAGCATCTACACCAGGAGAGGGAAATTCCGAACGCTTTCGAACGAAATAGACTATGAGCGTCCCATGATCTTGTAGTCAGTGCCCAGAGCGGCAGTCCAACCTCCATGAAAACAAGGGAAGCTGCTACAACGAGTACAGCCTACAGAAACTAAAAGAAAACAGCAGAAAGAAAACGTTTGAAAAACTTGAGCGCTGCTTCAATCCAAAAAACACAAATCCTACCAGAGTTTGGTTTGAAACCCAGAATCCTAGCAAACAAATGCATCCTCAAGAGCACACAAAAGAAGATGGATTCGGCTCCAAGGAAGGTACTACACGGTAACAGACTCGCTTGCGGTCACACTGCAAAACCCTAACCCTAAACTTGCGAACCCTAAGCATGAAATGTTCCACGTCAGACTGTAGGGTGTTGTATCCGGCATGTGGGGTGCCGGTTGGGTCCAAGTGTCATCCCCCGTGGAATAGTATATCGTTACTTTGGTGCAGTCTTTGGGTTTATTCAAAGACATGAGTCTGCAAGCCATGAGAGCCGGTTTCTATAGTCTGAGAGTCTGTCTGGGTGTCGACAATGAATATGGGATGAGGGCAGTTTCCATTGAAAACCCTAAAATCACAAAAAAAAACTAAAAAACTAAAATCCTGAATGTGCCGCATGTCTGGCGGCCAGGAAGGTAGGCTCAAAAAGCGACCCTTTAAGGGCTGGTCCGCCTTTTTCACAGGTGTGCATGAACCAAAATATTTTTAGCTCATTTTTCAGAGAAAGAAAAATAGATGCAGAACCTAATTCAAGTGGTTTCATATTTTTTGAAGCATTTTTGAATTAGTTATGAATTTTCAAAGATTTCAGTAGTAGGTACCTATTTGTGACACTAGGTCTCCCAAAATCCGTCCCTTGCAACTTTGAAAGTGATTTGAGGAAATTAAGACCAATGATTGGCTCTCACAATAAAAAAACAAATTTTTCTTGATTCATTCAATAGCAAAAGAGGTCCATTTAAGGATCACCTCCAATCCATTCTACAGCTAAATATAGGTTTGAAAGAAAGGGTCACATTTAGAGCCTACTATCTTACACCTAGAAATTGCACTCTGCCTGAATCCACCATGAGCACTCTGTGTATATCTCCAAAATCAACATGTATGCATGTGGAAAAAATAATTTTAGAACATCGACTGAAAAAAAACTTGAACCCTTTTGATAACTTCCGTGTATGGTACCTAAATGTCACATTTTTCATTGCATTAGATCCCCCTTTCACTTGCCAATAAGAAAATATGAAAATTTGACAAGTGTAATAATAGTCTCTAGGCACAGTAGCAAAAAGTGGCAATTTTGTACATACCCACTTTATATATTACTAGTATATAAGTTTCTCCATTCCAATTGTAAAAAAAAAAGAATGATATGTACAAAAACAAACAGTTAGGCTCTATTCCGGTAGCACTTGCACACTTTTCTAGTAAGGTACTCCTTACCTTCTTAAACATCCCTAATATAGCTTTTGTCAATGCAAAGCTTTCTCCCTTTGGTCCAAAGCTATCAAAGGTAGATAAACTTGTTTTATGAAATTTTGTATTTACCTTATTCAAAATGTTCTAGAGCACTGGGAAGATGCACCTTTTCTATTGTCTGCCGTACCAAATTGTATTTTCTTTTATAGCTTGACAGTCACAAAAGAGTGCTTGAATGAGTGAATTGAATAATACTACCTCTGATTTTGAAAAAGACCCGGGTTTCCTTTGTAAAATACAAAGGAAATTCGGGTCTTTTTAGAAACAAAGGATATATAATATAGTAATATAAAATTTGACAAAGCTTTGTATTTTGAGCTTAACATGATGTTAGAAAATCTAGATTATTTTTGTAAGGATGCACATGTTCAAAGGTATATTATTGAGATTGGATATTGATGAAGGTAAATTTTTAAGTTAGATAATACAAAATTTAAAATATTAATTTATTGGACCAAGAATAATTTGAGGTAAATGAGAGCAAGCCCCTTATTGACTCCAAGATGACCATGTCATCATCTTATTGGCTATTCATAAGAGGATTATAATTGATAATCTTTTTCCACATCAAAAGCCCTTAAATCAACCCAAAGTTTATATTCAAATGTTCTTGGTTGAATAGAAGGATTCAACATTTGTTTGACAATATTCAACATTATCATAAGGAAAGGATTACTAAACCTTAGTTTTGAAAGAAGACAAAATAATTACTTTAAGATATGTGTATTATACCTTAAAAATAGTCACTTGTGATTTAGGCACCTATTCTAAAATAAATCTCAAAATTAGGTTAATCCATGGATATGCCATCATTATAGAACCGGTCGAGCAAATTTGCATCCAAACCCTTGTAGATCTGCTTCTCCACAGACATGTTGACCAAATTGACATGCTCCTTCCCTAGATCCAAGTTGTACCCCACAATGGGCTTAACAACCTTAGCTTGACAATGGGCTTGACAACCACAATGGCCAAAAGTCCTCACTAACTGCAGTGAATTTTCAACCCTAGTAAGTGCACATCAATACGAATCGTTGACTTTGTGCAATTCTTCTTGTCAAAAGTTTGGACCATTTACCTCCGCATTCTTGACCCTTGATTGTGTCAACTCTGTCATGAATGTGTTGCGTCCAGACAAGTTGGACATGGAGCTCCAGAGCTTCATGGCACCCAGAGATATGAGGTTGTCGAGCTCCGCCTTCACGGTCTCCCAATCCTTCGTCACCGCGGCAGTTTCAAGGGTTTTGTCCTTCGTCAAACACGATGCTGGCACTTGCTCCCGCCGCTCCCCGCTCCCAACGTTCCCAGGGCGGCGCGGCGTTCCCTACATTGGGAGCGTCACCCTTCTTGGACGGGGCCCATAAAAATTAGACAATATAGCTGAAAATGGTTATTAGTATGGTCTGAGCTATGTATCACAAAAATAGGCTATTCCACATCAGTTGTAGTATTGTTGTAGCATTTGTGGTGTATAAGAGTGATGGCATTAAATTGATCATACTGATTTTTATATTAATAAATTATTCACCTATACTAAACAACCATTTTAGTGTAGTAGTTTTAATTTAAAGTGCACCTAAATATTCAAAGGTAGTTTGTTGCTCAAAAAAATATAAAAATAATAGTAATAATTATTGACCAATATTTATTCTAGCCGGAGACGAACAACCACTAGGTCCACCATCAAATGCTCAGTAGAAGTTTATAAATTTTTAATGTTTTAAAAGTAAAATTTTAAAAAATAATCAAACTCAAAATTCATAATATTAGAAAAGAAGAGGATTAAACTTACAGGACAAACTTCAAAGGGCTTATGATTCATTCTAGATTCCTAATAAAAGTAGCCAAATTCCTAAAGCTAATACAGCTAGCAATCTAATGGATTGTAGATGAAAAGATGCACAAAAATGGACAAAGTATTGACAAACCTCAAATGGCTTTTGACATTAGGGGAGATTTGAGGTCTCCAAGAGCCCGCGAGTTATCTGGCCCTGGGAACAACCTGGGAGCAGTAATCTGACGTGGCCGAGAGAGTGCCACGTCAGAAAATTAATTTTTTAATATTAAAAAAATAAATAATAATAATAATATTTTTTATTTTTTTAATTATTTTTTTATTTTTTTATTTTTTTTATTTTTTAATTATTTTTATATTATTTTTATATTCTAACTGTTCCCAGCTGCGGGAACAACCTGAAACGGCCCCTCCCAGCCCTCAAATCTCTTCTAGGGCCTACATTGAAGCAACAAATTCCAAACGCATTGTGGACAAAATGGTGGACAAAGCATTATCAAAATGAAAACAATTTATGAACTAATCCACCCTACATGAAATGATGAAATTAATCAAGTCCAAATGCATCATAGATGAAAAATAATAGAAAAAAGTGTAAATACAATGCGCCTTCAAAATTATAGAACTTTTGTTGTATGGTTTCAAAATTTTATGTCTTAGGCGTTCATCTCAATCTCACATGACCCCCATGTTTGCTTGAAAATTGACAAATGGACGCGATATACATCAATGCATAAACCACCTCCGACCTAATGGTGTCACTAGAATGGTCTTTAGTTAAAAAAATACTAATTACAAATTAATCTTGTTAATTAAAGATCAACAAAAAAACATAATTGGATGTTTAGAAGTTGTGGTACCTATAAATATTTTATATATAGATAATTCTATTAGATTCCTAATTCAATAACACCATTAGATGAACAACGCCAAATATCATTATTGTTATATTAGCATTCATCAACCATATTAAGTACAGAGTGTCATTACCTCTGTCACAACTCTTGTCACAAAATCCGTCATGTTTTCATCCCGAAGAAATATCATCCAATTATTTCATCCAATGCTTTTGATGAAAATCTAAAGCACGACAAGTATTTGTGTGATTCATCAAGCACATGTTTCCCCTATTTCTTTCAAACAAAAATATGCAGTAGGAGTGTTGTGGCAAACTTTAGCAATAGTTGTACAACTAGTATTTTGTAAAGGCATTGCTTTGTTAGCATCTTAGGAGCACAATTTAGAATCAAATTCATCTAAAGAAATTAATTTAAAAAGTGCAAGAGTTTGAATAGTGCGAGACCTCGTTACACTAACTGAATGAATTTTGGATGAATGTCATCTAATACTATAAGAAACCCATGTTTTAGGTAACGAGCCCTAATTTTTTTAAACAAATTTTAGGTGATGTCCAATGCAACAAACCCATGTTTTTATGTCAACATTGATGTTACGATGGACATTTTTGTTGACATAAAAACATGGATTTATGGCATTAGACATCACCTAAAATCCTTTTATAAAAAATTAGGGCTCGTCACCTGAAATGCAAGTTTCTTATAGTATAATTAGTACAAATTTTTGGATGAGAATATATAAAAATGGATGAAAATTAAGTGAATAAATATGCAAGTAGATGAAAGTTGGATGAAAATCACATTGTTTAGAATAATATAAAAATAGTATAGCCCACATCCTATTGCTTTTATTTGAAGTATTGTATAAGTGTACCTTGAAAATTTGCATAATTTGCAAATTAGTGTGATTATTGTAAAGTGCATTAATTTGATCAACTTATGTATTAGTTTCAAAATTCAAAATGTAATACTTCTCCTATTAAAATATTCACCCAACATTAAAATACAATCACTGTGAGTCTCATTGCAATATATTGTAAGATGTTGTATCATTAATCATTCTGCACATGCAAGAAAGTTTGCCAACAAGAACGGCGTGACTGTAAGGCTTTGTCCTAGGTAAACAATAATATTAGTTTATTGATAATGGATAGTGGAAAAATTAAACAAAGAAAACATCGAATTGATGATTCAAAATTCGAAATTTTGAATTGAATTGAAATGAATTTAATTTAATGCAATTCAATTTTTTTTATTGACCCCCCATCCAACCAATCACACAAGGAGAGTCCGACTAGTTGACCCCCTTCGACTAACCCCTAACCATGTTATTTAGTGTGAATGTGGTTATAGATAGGATTTGAAAATTTGAATTCAAAAACCATAGTTGATGCAAGTGTTAGGATTTTCATGTTCTTTATGAGAAAATTAACATCTTTATTTCTCTTTCCATCTATAAATTATGCTTGAATGCTTCATCATGTGACAAAAATGTAAGTTGGTTCCATCTTCGGCTCCGAATTATGGAATCACCTAATTGCCAAAGACCTCAAAATTGCCAATAGAATATTGCCTAGAAAAATATTACTTCCACTGTTCCAAAATGATCTTTCGGTTGAAAAAAATATTTGGAATGAAGGCTGAAAATAATGTTATTTCGACCTATTTCTAAGCATGTCAAGAAAGTTATTGTCCATTCAATGAATCTTCAAGGAAACTTGAATGATCATTATTTATCAACATGAAGAAAATTTGGTGACAAAAAAATTAAAGGGAACTGAAAGATCATTTTGGTATGGAAGGAGTACATACTTGCCATTTGGTCAACCTTGACTATAATTTTTAAAATAACCATTTTTGGTATTAGATTTAAACTAAAAAAAATGAAGTTTAATAGGTTCTATTTTTACTTCATCTTAAAATTTTGAAAAAACTCAAAAATTAAAAAATTACTGCAATTGCAAGCTTTAAATGTTAGAATCTAAATTACAAAATATTGTGTGCATTTTATTGTATTCTCCTCTTTCTAAAATGATTTTAAAACATAATTTATAAAATTTTATTTTTTAATGTAAAAATTTAGAACTTTCTAGTATATATATTATAATTTTTATAATTTTTATTTCATTTTTTATTTTAAAAAATCACAATAATTGAATTTTTCCATCAAAAATGCTAAAAAAACTCAACATCAATAGAAAATATATTATTTCACGTGTCAAAAATTTCAAAAATTATATATTATAGATATAATATAAAAAGATAAATTTAGCTTGATAATGACATTTGACATGAAGGTCATTAGCAAGGATATTTTGGGTGCAAAAACAAATTAATTGATTGATTAATCTTCACACCAATTTCCATTGGTATTTTCATTTTTTGAATAAAAATCAATTTAACCAAATTGTCTTTCCCATATTTCCTAATTTACTTTCACTTCTTGCTACAAAAACTATAACAATGACAACGTATTATGAAATGGATTGAATTTTTATTTAGTGATAGATAATCCATAATATTATGTATTAAAAATATAAATATTGATATTTGAATACAATTTAAAAGGCTAAATTTTTCGCTCATGCATGATGTTTGACCATTTTGTACTGGATTTGGTCTGGTAGGGTTTATGACTTTCAATTGAGGTAGTTCTATAACTATAGTAAACTAGTAATATAATCATTTGAAACATTTGGTAACTATCCTTGCATTGCAAATGTTAGAAACATAGTGTTTTTTTTTTAGTTTGACAAAACTGGAATTTAAACTTAAGAATATTTCCAAATTTTGGATGAAAATGTGTAAGCTAGGATGAATATATGACCATCCAAATGGATAAATTGTCACAATGGGTGATAACACTGTGTTGTACGCTTCATATACCAAGTAAGGTAGTGTGTTCAGAAATCGACCCTTTAAGAGCTAGTGTATGTTTTTCATGGATTTGAGATGCACAACAAAGGTTAGGCGGAATTTTCCCCGAAAGAAAAACTGTTGCTCAATCAATGAACATGGGTGCCATATTTATCCAAGCTTCTATGAATTAGTACTGAATTTCAAAAGAAAGAAGCCATAGGCCCCTATTTTTGATTCCTAGACCTTACAAAAGCCAGCCCTATGCAATCTAAAAAAAGATATCTCCACACTAAGAAGAAAGAGTTCCGCATGTATAAAGTAATAAAGAAGGTTCCCTAAAGCGTCATTCATGGAAGGGAAACGGACCCTATGTTTTGATTGTCAAACTTATGTATTTCCATTTGTTAAAAAGAAACAAAAATCCTCCCGTGTTAATTTATTGTGCCATTTTTTTTTTCAAAACTATTTGGACACCTGTCCACTACCTTCCAAATGGTCACACCGTAGCTCGTATTTGATCCTCTGACAAATTCAAAACCAACATTTACCAACCCTGAAATTGCTCTTCTTGCATGGATACACTAGAAGAAAAACGCGTTGGCCCTTGCAGTTTTGCGTGGGCTATTTTTCGTTGAAAACCACGTTTATAACACATTTTTCTGCGTTCTAAACGTGGTTTTCAACGAAAAACAGCCCACGCAAAACTGCGAGGGCCAACGCGTTTTTCTTCTAGTGATAGAGCACTTAATGGCTAGACAATGTACTGAAAAGAGGCTGTCACTCTTGGTTTGTGATTCAGTAACCAACCCCCTTTGTGAAAAAAATTGAAAGCCATTGATTTGTTTTTTAAAGAAAAATGCCCCCCCAACTACTGTCGATTTCTTGAAAAATCACAAGTCATTGATGTCCATCAAATACAATCTAGGCTGTTCAAATACGGATAGAGGATACAATACAAGATATGAATATAGATATAAGGAATATAGATACAAATACAGAATACGATACAATATAAATATAGAATATGATAAAAGCTAAGGATATACATACATGGGATACTGATACAGATACAAGGAAGTTTACCCCATATTGATTATATTGAGTTTGGTTTCTAAAAATTACAAGTAGTTGGAGGGAGGGGAGGGAGAAGAGGGAGTTAATGAATTTAATTAATTTTTGAAAACTGGGGGGAGAGGGGGGTGGGGGGTAATTAATTATTTTTTCTTTAAAAGAAATTAAAAAAATTTTGGGTGCATTGTGACAGCACTTAATGGCTAGACTAGACTGTATCCATTTCACAACCCTGTCATGACTCTTTCAAAGACTTTTTTAGGGATGCCTTGAAAACCAAGGTCGCTTTAACAGCACACTCCTATAACTCTTCTACAAGAGGCTCTGTCCCTCTAGCACTAGCTTGCATTTTGAATCTTTACTTCATCCTTCATCCATCCATGGAGTTTCTATCCATGCAAAGCCTCCTCCCATGCTATCCAGAATCAATAAATAGACCCAGATAGCAAGCACCACCATCATCATGCAGGCACCAACCTTGTTGAGTGGAAAGAAAACTTGGGTGAAACAAAGTTTGCCCCCTCGATTGTTAAGACCTCTCAGGTGACAAAAGCAAAGAATTGTCACAAGGTTGAGGTGGAAGAGAAAAGAAACAGTCACATCTTCATCAACCAGCGAGTTGCTACTGATGGTACCACACTTCATTGTGACCGTTTTGCAAAACTGACCGACCTGGAGAGACTCTTGCCTAATATGTTCCCTTTGAAAACATGACAATTGACATCTGAGGGTTTATTTTGGATTCACTTGGAATCAGCGTTTTGAAAAAACATACAACTGTCAAAAAGACCTAACTATTTTTTGAAAAAACTAGCCCTTGGTAATTTATTATATATATTGGGTAAAACTTTTTTAGAAATTTTACAGATTAATCTCGTTTATATATTAAACAAGAGAAGCCGTATGAAGCCATTAAGAAGTTCAAAAAAAAGGTAGTTGCATAGTGTTAACCTTATGCTTCTTTTATGCTTCTTTTATTAAGACAATTCAATAATAGAAACTAGCATATGCCTATTAATTCCCTACTCTTTCACTTTCAGGAATGGTTTCGTTACTATGTACTGTACTGTACATACTGTACCTTCATGATATCAGAGGCCACTGCAATTGTCTATGGAGAGAGCATCCAAGTCGAAGGTCACTGTCTCCAAAACCAACACAATGCATCAGATACATTTAGGGAACTCAAGTACGCAACACAATTCATAGTGCACTGGGTTTGGGTGCTCTGTTGGTATTGGGTATCGGCTTACCTTACGTCCACCCTCAGTCACGAATTAAAGCCATTCTTGAGCTCAAGATCATGAATTTTAACTAGTGAGCAAAGATTCAACGTCCCACAAATTCATCTAGAGAACTTTCCACGGCAAAATTTGCGCCACAATATCTGTTTGTTGGACTTTTCACAACATTCAGCGACTGTCGCTGTCACCGAGGTTTGAGTGGGTGACTCTTCAGACTTTCCAAGTAATAAGACTGAGATCTTCCAAAAGATCAACAGCTGTTAGTGTCTCAAGGTCATAGAATTTCTTCCGTGGAGGAACAGTGTTTCTAGGCTTTTCTAGGTAGACAGCTGCAACCACCTTCTAGGTAGAACCAAATAAACACTCTCCAGAACACCAACGACTTCGAGATGATCGATCTATTTCTTGATTTGAGATATAAAACACCAGCCCCCTCTTGAACAAAATCAATGGAGAATTTATAGCAGGCTCATTCATTCGTTTTTTTGGCTGCCAGGCCTGTCAAGAGCGCGATCGGGGCAACATGGATACTCTTGGGACTAAGGTTCTGGCACGATATTGTTCACAATGTTAGCAATATTGGAATGGAAGTCGGGCAATCCTCATGACTATAGGTGCCGCATTTGTGGTAGCCTAGCTTAAATCGATGTTGCGGCACATGTGGCGCGAGGAGAATTCGAAGCAACGATTGCCGCCAAGTCCGAAGGGTCTTTCGCTTCTGGGCAACCTGCACCAAGTCAGCAGCGCGCCGCACCGTTCGATCACGGCCATGCACACGAAGTACGGCAGCATCCTCTTCTTGCGCCTGGGATCGGTGCCTACCGTGGTGGTAGACAGTCCGGAGCTCATCGCGGAGATCACTAAAGCGCAAGACAACGTGTTCTCCTCGCGCCCCGCCATGACGTTCAGGAAGATCGTGGTGTATGACGCGCACGACTTCGCCATGGCACCCTTCGGAGCGCACTGGCGCCATGTGCGGCGGATCTGCGTGAACGAGCTGCTGACACCCAAGCGGCTGGAGAGCACCGCCAGGGAGCGGAGGGAGGAGTCAAGGTTGCTGTTGCAGGCAGTGCTAGAGGCGTCCAAGAAATGCGAAGTCGTCGATCTGCGGGATGGGTTCGCGGCCGTTTCCATGAATGTCATGTGTCGCATGTTGCTCGGGCGACGGGAGTTCGCCCCCGTGGGACAAGCGCCAGTGGACTTCAAGCACCTTGTTCACGAGCACTTCCACTTGATGGACACACTCACGTTCCGGGAGTTTGTCCCCGTTCTCGGACAATTCTACGACTAGCAGGGATTTGAACGCGACATGCACAAGGTACGTACATACATTGAGGCTTTGATCAATAGCTAGCCTTCAATGTCAATTAAATTTTTGCGATTCCAGCAACACAACGTACTTGAACGCTCCCGTCCATCTGTTCAAACGCAATTTTGAATCCATCTGAAAGTATTGGACCCCTCGTAGAGATTTCAAATTGCGTTGCCCAATATATACAAATGGCCGAGCACACTGAAGTCGATCTCGAGCCGCAACACCTCTTCCTAGTTTAGGTATGTAGAATTTAGGATGCAGATTTGATTCCTCTGTTCTAAATGAATGTCCATCCCGGCCCCATGACTGCAGCTGCGGAAAGCATACGATCACATTCTGGATGCGATCATCCAAGAGCACAGGGGCTTTGCAAGTGGCAAGCGAGCGGGCGGGAAGCCCGACGATTTCATCAGCTTGCTGCTGGAGCTTCCTGGCGAGAACGGCGCTCCTCATCTGGACGAGCGAACCATCAAGGCTCTCATTGTTGTAAGCCATTATTCACATTGTATTAGCTTTGTACCAAATCCCTTCATTCCTGTCGCAATGTGAATTTTTGGTTTTTTGTAAGTTATCTAAATCTTGGAACGGAAACCGTGATCTGGTATCCGGAATTAAGCAAAAGATAACTGGAAAACCGGAAATTAACTACGGAACGGTATAGGTGACAATCCGGATTTGATCTGAATCTAGACCGGATTAGAGTTGGAGCGGATCTGAGTTGGAACGGATTGGGTCAGGAACGGATTTGGTCATGATAACATATCAGACTATAAATAGGCTGACCAATCCAGTTGCCACTCTTTTTCAAACTTTCTTTTGCGGAAATCGCTCTCCAGCTCGTACTTAGCTTCCCTTCCCAGCGCTTTGCTTTCTTGTTTTGTGGGTGTGTGTGGGCGTGCTAGTGTGTTAGGGCGCGCATCGCTTTAGTTTGTGTTGCAGGTTTAGAGGTATTCCGGTTGAGATCGGAAGAGCGAAGGTGAGAAACGGGACGTGCGGCTAGGAGAGGGAAAAGTAGACTCAGTGAGAACCCGGTTTAGCACAGCTCATGTCCATGCCTCAGCTCCGCAAGAGTAGAGCAGGGCCGTCCAGTTCCTCCGCAGCAGAAGTTAAACTCCGGAAGGTGTGTCCGATCATTCCAGTAGACGAGAAGGAAAAGGACAACTTGATAGAGGATCTTGCCAAGATGGGATGCGGAGGACTGATCGATAAACCCTGGGGGTTTAGGGAGGAACGGATGATTCGAGAGCTGTTGGGAAGACTCTCAAATCAGTTTGACAAGACCATCCGCGGAGTTCCGGGCAGTTGGACGGAGGAGATGTGGAAGGCCGTGTACAAATTCCGGTCAGGAGGTCGAGGGATGGCCACCTCGAAGGAGGGTTACACTCGAGGGAAGTTCCGGTGCAACGTGGACTCGAAGGATGGGCATGCGGTCGCAGATTGTCTGGACGACCGGCATCGCAACCTTTTGCAGTTCCTGGTTCCGATCATCCACCCGGAGAAGCCGACGAGGGTGACCATCGCCATCGGGAACCTCATTTTTGGAGCCCTGAGCGGGGAACGGAAAGTGGACTGGGCCAGGGTCTTTTCCGATCTGGTCAACCGTCTAATTCCGAAGATCGGAGGAAGTAGGCCGGCTCTGTTGAGTTCCTACATCTTCCATCTGTACAAGCACAATCAACTCCTCACGGATACGGAGGAGAAGGAGCGGAAGACTCATGAGTCACTCCTAAAGTATGGGGAGTCGGAATCGGAAGAAGAAGAACAGGAAGAAGTATCCGGTTCCGAGGAGGAAGAAGAAGAAGAGGAGGAGCAACACCGGCCGCAGCACAAGCGGCAGAAGACGACGCCTCCTCACCGGAGAGGAACCCCAACCCCTCCGGGTGAGACCTCCAACCCAGGGAAGAAACCGGTTTTTGGAGAACCGGGTCCTTCCGGATCGGATCCGACGGATCCGTTCCACCAGCTGATCAACATCCTGAGTGAGGTGCGAGCAGACTGGACAACAAAGAAGCTGATTTTGAACCAGATCAGCGAACTGGTGGGAGCACCAGCGGACAGCAACCTTGCAGGAGTGGTTGCAGAGTTCATCTCCAGCCCGGATGAGATCCGGAAGCAAGAAGCGGAGATACGACGACTCCAAGAGGAGAACGAGTCGTTGAAGACGGAAATGTTGCTCCTCAAGGAGGACATGGCTACCACCCGGGAGATGGCAGAGGCTACCCGGAAAGTAGCCGAGGATGTGAAGGCCACTTTCGGGACAACCGGAGAGGCCGTCACCAAATCCAAACTGTTTGACGAGGGAGTCCTCAAGGAGAAGACGATATCCGGAACCAGGTTGGTCCGGATCTTGACGGACTACTCCGAGAAGGTGGAGTTGGTGATGATGGAAGCGCGAGAAGCTGCAAACCGGATGGAGGAGAGCAGCCGAAAGTTGAACGGAGTGACGTTGTCATGGTCGTTCCATCTGTCCGATCTTTCAATGCCCGGGTCTTTTCCGAACGTGGGCATTCAGACGGAAGGAAAGGAAGGAACTCCCCAGTCAAAGAAGAGTGGGAGGAAGCTCGCGCACACCATCAACTTGGATTCGTCACCGGATCTCCCAGAACGTGAAACCGGGGAGCGGAATCGGAACCTGACAGACGTCTTCGAGCAGCTCGGAACGGAACCGCCTAGAAGTCCCACACTGAACCCGGGGCAGGATCAAGGTATGGATCTGACCCCAGATCAGGGTGAGGATCAAGATCAGAGCGTGCACCAAGGCGAAGACCAAGTTATGGACGAAGGAACGGATCAAAGAGTAGGTCCGGTTATGATAGGATAGTTAGGATTTTAGTTGTAAATATTTGTTAGTTCGGACCGGACCGGATTTAGTCCGGTATGCCTGGTCTGGATCGGATGTTTTCCAGTCTGGCCGGCTCGGCAGGGACCGAAAGTTTCGCGCGGACTTTCCGGGCCCTTTGTGTTGACTTTTGAGTTTTAGAAATGTATATTAGTCAGTCTCTGCGAAGGAGACTGAGAGTCTTTTCCCTTGAGTTTTTGTGCATTCTCTATTGATTTCTTGTTGTACGTCTCTCCCGCGCGTGGTAGAGCTGTTTTGGTGAGGAGTTAGGAAAATGTATGCAGATTCTGGAGAGATTTCTCCCCTTAGTGTGTTTGTTTTGCTCTTATGTGCATGTGAGTGGGTATTCTAAGTGTTGGGAGCGGATTCCAGTGCCTCAGCACCTCTACAGTTCAAGATTCCGGGCGAGAAAGCCGTTGTTAGGCTAGGCGGATAGGGAAGGAGTCCTTAGTCGCGCTAGAACTCCTGGATAGGAAATCCGGTTGAGTGCCCGATCTCCCGTGAGGTCTCGCTGCCCTAGTTGGTAAACGGAAGAACGTTAGTTGATGTTGGAACGGACGGGTTCGCTTGTAACCACCTAACTTTGCACGGAGGGAACTTGGCATCAAGGTTGTTGTAGTATGAGAGGATCGTACGGGGGGGTCTTTGTGTGACCTGCCAACCGGATCGTTGTCCGGGTGGCTGTGAGAGATCAAACCGGATCCGCGCTAGTGTAGGAAGTAGTGGATTAGAGAAGTGGGTCTTCAGCCACTATAAGTCACGGAAGGAGTGGCGGGCCTGCCACTCTCAAAAGCAAGCGGCGAACCCTCTGATGGTGAAACAGAGGCAAAACTAAACCGAAGTACAGTGAGAGTACGTGTGAGAGGACCGGATCGGATCGGTCCAGAGGAGTTCCAGGATCTGAAGTTGAAGGATCCTGGGTTTTGGTAGGTTCACAGGACCGAATAGCTTGACAGACCGGAAGAAATAGAGAGAGGTTTGGTCGTTGTTTTCGGTGTGTGGTTGTTTCCGGTTTTAGATCTAGGACCGGAAAGTAGAAATTGGAGACTGACAGGAGCTTAAGTTGGGAATAGAGCTAGACACTTCACAGAATCTCGTGGGTTTGATCTTTAGAGTCATTTTGTTATGCTTTAGAGTGGTTTTTGGGAGTATAACAGGGAATTCACTTACTCTGTGCTGCGACAATTCCCCACCCATACCGCTTTAGCATTGGCACCACAACGCTAAAGCAGCTACATGTTACGAAAAATAACATGTCTCTTGCTATCAATGAGTCAAAGTATCTATATAAAAATGGGGCCCCTTGAGGTTATGGTTCCCATAATATTAGTTCGTCTAAATTGCACTTATAATCCTTTGTAAGAGAATCTTATTTAGAGAATTTGCAATCCGGGTACAGAACTATTGAGATTCAATTTCACAAATTTCAAAGTCTAAAGCTTTTAGTACTGATTATGATCTTTAGCATACTCAGACTTGACAGCTGAAAAGTTGACAAGAGAACAAATAACATCGAGATCTTCAAGTTAAGATCATATTATAGCTGAATTTGACTCATTAGGCACCCAAAATGAAAGTTGGAAGAATCTAACTTTGGTTGTCGGATTTAAATGCCATTCACAGTGACAAATGTTTCCAATAATAGCAGTCAAGACTATGGCTATCAGAAAGCATTACCCACGTACGTCCTTCATCGCCATGATCTAATCTCTTGGCCTAATCACTCCCATCCAATGCCCACCCCACGCAGGACATGATGGCCGGCACGACCGACACCTCCGCGGTGACCAACGAGTGGGCGATGGCAGAAATCCTCCGCAACCCTTCCATTCAGCTCAAGCTCCAAACAAAGATCGACTCTGTGGTCGGGCACCACCGCATCGTCACTGAATCCAACCTCTTCCACTTCCCTTAGCTCATGTACGTGGTGAAGGAGACGTTCCGCCTCCACCCCGCAGGTCCCTTTGCCATCCCTCGCGAGTCCATGGAAGACACCACAGTGGCAGGGTACCACATCGCGAAAGGCACGCACATGCTGCTCAACTTCTACTCTTTGGGGCGGTCGCAGCGCATCTGGGAGGAGCCTGGGGAGTTTCGACCGGAGAAGTGGGAGGGGGAGGATCTGGAGAGGATCCAGGACGCAGAGTTGAGGATTGTGCCATTCGGGAATGGGCGAAGGGGGTGCCCCGGGAGCTTGTTGGAGGGGCTACAATGGTGATGGCGACACTGGCGAGGCTGCTGCATGGGTTCCAGTGGGGGTGGGTGAAGGGCGTTACGGCGGAGATGATGGACATGGTGGAAAGCTTTGGGACGACCATTCCGATGAGGACCAGGTTGTGGGCGCGGGCGACGCCATGGTTGCCAGTGTACTTGTATGCCGAGTTGGAGGAGCGCCACTCCAACATGGCTAGGTAGTGTCAAACACACACGGCAAAATGGGGATGAGAAAAAGCTTCGGGCCTCCCTCCAAATTTTGTTCAAGCACCCCCATCCTACTGCGTCAAGGATGGAACGTCAAAACTATAAGTTGAGTTGGACTTTAATTGATGGGTCAATTCAATATTTATGGAATAGAATTGGTGTGGAGGGGAAGGAGACAAGAAGTTGAAAGGCTTGCCAACTATTAGATATGAAATTATGGCAAGTTGTTTTTTTTGTGTTGGAGAGGCAATGCCCTTATAGCATCATAACATTGTTTAGCAAGAAGCATTGGTCCCTAAAATAGTGTAGAAGACTAAAGAATACAAGATGATATCATTTTGTGGTATCCAAGGAAGTCAAACCACCTTATCTAGCTTTTGAAAGAATGTGCTTTCCAAGATACTAGGCTCTCTTCAATGCCCGCTTCAATGAGTCTCCTACAACTAGTGAATAGTATTATGATGGCTAGAAGTATGTCAAATAATAGTGAGCTTTGCCATTTTTTGGTTGAAAAGTATTCAATTAAAGCATGACCTTGCCAAAATATTTTCTACTTAGCACATCAAAAATTGCAATATTTTTGGAATTGAACAACTTCATCAAAATCTTTTTTTTTCAATAAAGAGTCCATTGAATCAATAATGATGGAGACCAATTCCTTTTGTTTTTGGATACTAATTGGTTGGTAGGCAAAATAGAATGTTGTATAGGTAGGGCAAACAAGTAATCCATTCCTCAAAACAATATCTCAAGTATTTTGACAAAATGAATGCCATGTTTCCCCAAACCATTAGCCATGCTCTTAGAGCGATGAAACACAAAGAAATACACACTAGATAACCGATTGAGACGCTAGTATTGGGCAACAATGTTAATGCATCTTAATGCACCTTTTTGTGTAGACAATGTTGTTTAATCATTGGTTAATAGGCAAAATAGAGTGTTGCATAGGTAGGGCAAACAAGCAATTTATTCTACAAAACAATGTGAGTCCCTTGTATTTTGACGAATTGAAAGATGTTTCCCTAAACCATTGGCCATGCTCTTAGGGTAGTAAAACACAAAGAAATACATACTAAATAACCAATTAAGCTGCTAGTACAAAGCAACAATGTTAATGCACCCTAATGCTCACCCTTTTGTGTAGATAATGTTGTTTGGTCAACTTCATGTGAAAACACCACAACCAAGTCTACAACCAATTCTTATAAGCTCTCCAAATGTTTGCAATGGTAGTTGGAGATATGAATTGAAGAAGTAGCAACCATTGCATTGGATCATTGTTTGTATGAAAGATATATTAGCCTCTAAATTCCCCATATTGAAATCCTACACATAATCTATGAAAAATTATGAGAGACCACATCCAAGACCACATCCAAAACAAGCACAAGCTACACAATATAGGTTTATGGATTTTAGTGATTCAAAATGCATAGGAAGGAGTTTCTAAAGACATGCTTGATTTTTTAACTTTCACAATGCCTTATAGAACAAGGTGGTACTACTAGATAATAGGCATGAAGGTAAAAAAGCTATAATGTTCTAAATTTTAATGCATTTTTTTAATGTGCCCTTATTACATAATTTAGAAATAGATTCCTAAAGTTTCCATTTCACTTTGTAGTTCTCAATTTCAAGAAACACAAGACAAGTGTCCATTACATCGTTGCTTTGTACTATTGTATGAAACTCTTATGAAACTCTCTGTATAACAACCATAACATTGTTGCCTTGTATTATACCAAATTCATTGTATAACAACCAATACAATAGAACTTGTCCATAACATTATTGCCTTGTACTATACAAAACTCTTTGTATAATAACTAGTACAATAGAACTCATGTTATTGCATCCTCTCTTCGTGCATAATTAACTCATGTTATTGCATCCTCTCTTCGTGCATAATTAACTCATGTTAGTGCATCCTCTCTGGGTGCATAACTAACTCATGTTAATACATCCTCTCTTAGTGCATCAATAACTATCAAGTATGCAAAGAGTAGATAGGCCCAATTTCAAGCACCTTTTTTTTTAAATGGTGCATAACTAACTCATGTTAGTACAACCTCTCCTAGTGCATGAATATCAAGTATGCAAAGAGGAGGTAGGCCCAATTTCAAACACTTTTTTTGAAAAATAATACTCCATATAATTAGAGCCAACATTAGTTAGATGGACATTGTTACTCCCCTCTAAAGTGCATAAACCTCTCTTAGTGCATAGTCCCCAATTCCATGCACTAAGATTAGTTCTACTGTACAAATCATGCAATGCAAAGATCCGATATCTCCGATATCTCACAAGCTCAAGAAGGTTAATGCATGGTTGTGTGCATATCCAATGGCATTGCACCACATTAGTATAGGCAATGACAGCAGAGGGTTGCGATTTTCTATCTCTTTCTTGCAGCCAGTCTGAGTTGTGAACTTGTTGGCTCTGGAGTTTGGTCATTCGGCCAAAGGAGAGGAGGTTCTGCATTGACAAAAGCTCCATCTACAGTAAATGTGATAAAGTTTTGATTACGATCCAAGGACTGGATTATAAGTTGGTCAATTGTAGATACATTAATTATTTCGTATTCTAATCCAATTTCAACTCAACTGCCTACGCACTGCAGGCTAGCATTAGAGGCATTGGGGTATATCACATTTGGAACACTCATATCCATGAACTTGGGAAACATACAGGGCACAATCATGACAAGAGTAATCACCACAGCAAAAGACTACCGATACATACAATGAACCATAACACTCAAGGCATCTGCATCAATATGAAACACTAAATCTTGATGGTGAATTTCAGAATAAATTATCCAATTTTCCCAACGAGATATATCTCTAAGCAAAAAAGAAGTAGACAAAATTTCCATCTGAGATTCTAAATCCAGACAAGCATCTAGCAGCCTAAAAGAAACAGAGAAAGTTACTTGTCCCGCATCTTATCCACCACCTTTCCTCTTCCTTTAGATTTCTCCTTATCTTTCTCCTTGTCTTTCTCCCCGTCTCTCTCTTCATCCTCATCTCTCTCTTTATTTCCACCCATCAGCTCGTCTACACAGAAGCAGTACAGCTCCTGATGCAGCTGTTGCCATTGCTGGCCGTTATTCAAAGCCCGGCGCAACTCTGATCTTAACCTTTCTAATTCCATTTGCATTGCTGCCGTAGATCCTCGTTGCTGTGCAAAAAACTAACAATTTAGTGCGTGCCCCATCGAACAATACGTAAATTTTCAAACAATGCATTAAGCTATACATATAATTTCAGGAACTGCAGGCGGAAATAATGAAGCGTAAATTCCTGAGATATATAGACATGAGGCAGAAAATAGTTACAATCGACCAATTAATATATTGTACTGCAGAAAAGAAATTACAACTAGCAGGGAACAACAAAGAAAGCTTCAGCAAGGAAGACATATGACAAACAAGCGAACTGACCTCTAACTCTTGTATTTGCCGCTCCATGGCAGCATAGCTATATGAATGTCCCTCAAAATCCTCTTCCTCTGGATAGGAAGAAGGAAGTACAACCAATGGACCTTCCCAAGAATTAGGCTCATGAGATACCGAATCTGACGCAACATATTTGCTTAATGGAGCCACAGGAATCATCGGAGTTCGTCTATTCATAGGTCGCCCCTGCTGTGTGCCATGCGGTAATAAAGGAGACCGTGGCAACACAAGCAGGCAACTAATAGGTCCTGCAATGATCACGAGAGAAAAACATGTTAGCAACACTTCATGAGTAGTTTGAGTACTTTCAATTGGTATGGCATAATAGCGAGAGCAAAGTAAATAAATACTGAAACAAGACAACAGATGAAATGATTTGTTATTAATCCCTAATTGCCTAAGCAATAGCTAGGAAATCCACTTTGGAAGCTAACAATCAATCAAAGAAACTTTCAGAATATACTTCAATTGTTCAAAAACGGTAGGATTTTCTCTTTTCGTTCTAAAGCATTTATTTCAACTCCAAAGGATATGGAAGCGGCCACTTTTGACCATTTGGGCACTTAAGGCTAATGTGCAAACCATATGAACCAAAAAATATCGGTTTGACACATTACACCACAATGCCTGCTACGCTTTAGGCAAGTGGAACATGGCCAAGAAACACACCTTTGTTGTGTGTAAAAGTTCTTAAAACTTGACGGCTTGCTGTGTCCCAGAGACGAGCTGTGCAGTCCTCAGATCCCGAAACTAGCGACACTCCATCCATACTGAAGGCTAATGAAGTGACAGCTCGGCTGCACGAAAACAATTGGAAGTAAGAGACTCAAACAACTGACAGATACATCAGCACAATCATGAACTTTCCTACAAACCATACTTGGTAATATCGTTTTTAGTAACAATTACTTTACCTGTGACCAATAAGAGCAGCATCAGTACCAAGAATCCCATCAGCGAGAATGCCAGACGTAGTAGGCACTCCAAAATTTAGAGCAGTGATAAAAATCCTGCCATCTGCACCACCCGCATACAACGCATACTCTCCAGGGTCTAATACAACAGCATTTAATGCTGTCGGAAACACTATTGACCTCAAGAGAGTTCCAAGGGCAAGGCTCCAAATCTGTACACACACAAAACCCTACCTGAGCCACTCAGAAACAATAAAACACAAAAAAGAAGAATAAGGGACTTATAGATTAAGATCAAGCTGTGCAGAATTTACATTGTCATGTGAAAGCATACATAACCCCTAAAGGACCCAAATTTATGGTTGTGACATGACCAATTTCAGTGATCATATTGTGAGTCATATAATTCGGAAAGGGTCAAATTATACACCATCAGGATCAATAAAGATCAATGCATGTGTTTGTCAAAAATGAATAAAAATTGATCATAAGGAAATTCCCATATGAACCACTCAAAAGTGCTAGAAAAAAACATGAAATTCAATTTGGACCTCCTGGTCCTCTGAGGTTTAAGATGAGGTAAGAGGAAAATGTAAAGAGTAATGAACGACCACCTTGCATGTGTGATCCAACGAGCAAGAAACGACAATAGCACTAGAGCCACCAGAGCCTGCAAGAAGCCCCGTCACTGGCAAGGTATGATCAGACCAACCATACATAGCAGCGACTTGTCCCTCCGCCCCTTGACCATCCTCTCCCATGTCTAAAACCCTGTAGAAAGAGGGTACATAAGACAGCAGTCAGCGATGAACGATCAACCAGCACAATGTCACACAAACAAGACGACGACTCCGTCGCAGAAACTGGAGACGGATTTCAGGGTTTAGGGTTTTAGCTCAGAAAGAGGGATGTTCCAAAGACAGCCGGATGAAAATAAACTAAGCATCATATAATGTGTAATTACAAGAGTCTGTAGCTGCTTAATCCAAACACATGAAGTATGGCATGCTCTAATCACTAGCTGGACACCACAGACGAAGGAAAGAACCTGATAAGAGGCCAGACATTGATGAGGCCGTCATCCGCTCCAGAGATGAGCAAAGAGTCGTCATCAGAGAACACTAAGCAACTCACATTCTTGTAGTGGCCTGGCCAAAGCCTCAGCAACCTCCCAGTCGCCACCTATAAACCAAAGAGCAAAAATATTTCAACATAAGGTTGACAAAATAATTAAGAATAAATCTTGCACAATGCATAATTCTTCTTCCTAAAGTGACATGCTTTCCACTAGCGATCCATTCATGATTTCTTCCGTGGTATGTCCATTCGACGATACATATCATAAACTCACCTCCCAGAAGTAGATTCGGCCAGACGCACCACCACCGGCAAGGTAAGCACCATCACTTGTGCACGCAAGAGGGCCGATGGGCTCCACCGGGTAGCTCTTGAATGCTACTTGGTTCTGCTTCCCCAAATACAAAGACAAGGAGTTAAAAAAGATATTACTTTCGTATGACTCTTTAGCAAAGCCAATCCCTCAAAGTACATCAAAACATGGTTCACAAGCACGCGGGACAAACATCAATTCCTCTGCCTGATTGCCTAATTTCAAACGTCAGGGTTTAAGCCCACTTTCTTCTGGTAGTTCAACCAATCCTAATTCGCTCATACCAGAAACACTTCAATCGAATCTCTAAACCCCAGCGATGATGACCTAAATAATTTTTAAAAAAACGAAACCTGCCAAAAGCTCACAATGTCGGAAACAGATTGACGTAATACTGCATTGTTGTTTGATGAACCACTGCAATGCGAAAGGGCCTCTTGCTTACCTTGTGCCACGCCCAGAAGTAGATGGCGCCTCCGCCGGCGGAGCCAACGGAGGGTTTATGCACCTGCGCGGCGGCCAAGAAGTGGAATCCCACGCACGCCAGCGAATTGCGCGGCGCGGCGCAGGAGCGCAGGTGCGACAACACGGCGCCGGAGCTCAAATCCCACACCGTCACGCCCGCATCCACCCCCGAGCACACCACCACGACTTCTCTTACGGTCGCCAGCTTGCTCCATCCACCCACGGCCCCTCCCGGCCGCCCCCAGCCCTCTCGGGCAACTCTCGGGCAACTCTCTCACACTCAACTATCTCTCTCTCTCTCTCACACACACACATATACACACTCAATCCTTCATTCTCTGTCAATCCTCCGAGTCCACCTCAACGCCAATCCGCTCTCTCTCTGTCTCCTAAATACCAAATCGCCACCCCTGACTCTTCTCCTCCTCGTCGTCTGCTGCTCCAAATTCAAAATCCTCCACCATGAATCCTCCACATCATCACCCCAGGCGCTTGTTCAAATCCCTGGCCCCACTCCCTTCCTCTTCGTCTTCTGATGATGATGATGGCGCCCCAATGGCGGCTAAAATAGATTAAAAAATAAAACCCTCCAGAAATTCGCCTCCTCCCTGTTCCAAAACCTCGTAAAATTCGCACCACTTACGAATCTCTGTTGCACCTGAATTCTACATACGACGACGAAGACGACGAAGACGACGAAGATGATGACCTAAAAGATGAAATTGGCGATGATAACAGAAAATGGGAACCCTAATTAGGCGATGATGTACTCTGGGATGCAAACCCTAGAATGGCTATGGCGGAGGTCATCCAGAGTTTTACAGCAACGATCGTTCTAAGTTAGGTCATGGTCATGCCCTAAATTTGCTATTACTGTATCTTGCACTTGAATTGGTGTCGGTTCAATTTTTAGGTTTTCTGAAATTGGGGGGTCTTGGTGGAAATCAAATTGATGTCAATTGGCCAATTATCAATTAATTATTGGATCTACATTTTTATGGATAAATTCTCATGGACAAACTCTCATAGATACTAGGTGTGTACTTTGAATTAATGCATTGAATCAAGTAAGAATTTTCTATTTTAGAGTTTGAATTATCAAAAATGGGAAAAGAGGATTTCATGTTGTTTTTATTGAATGGGACTTGATAATATTGTTGTCGTGGATTTGTATTGTATATGGCAACCATGATGGATAAGGATGTTCTCTAAAAAAGTACTCGTATATCTTAGTCTTTATTAAATGCAAGTTGATTTAACTTTTGAGAGAAGCCATTGTCAGTACAATTTTTATGCCACATTTTGTTGACTCTAGTAATTGCTCAAAGACACGTCAATTCTAAAGGCAAATTTTCACATATATTATCTGCAAATAAGGATTGCCATGTAGCATATGAAGTGAAGCATAAAATTAAATGAGATGATAGTATTGAAGAATTCAATTTGAAATTGTAAAAGTTGAATGTATAAAAAATGGTGTTTACATGTCTTGAGAGTATGTACATTCTAGTTTTGAAAAATTGTTGACTCAATCAAGTATTTCTTGTTTCTTTTTTTTCTAAAGGAGATTTTAATTTCATTGTCAAAACAAATCATAGATTGTCTTGTTAGATTCAATATTGAGAGTTAGAACCCTAGTGGGAAAAGACAAACCACACTAGTAACTTAGCAACCGCTTGGTTATCTAATGGTTATCAAATGTTGAGTTCTTCAAATGAAAAGGCACAAATAATAAAATAAACATGTTGCATTACAAGATTACTTTGTATATAAGTGTACAAATTTTATTATGATTAAACAAATACTATTGACTTAATGCTTTTCGGCATTTGTTGAATTGACAAAATAAATGTCAATTGGCACCAAAAAAATCACTTACAACTCCATTCCATTCTCTTAAGATAAAATAGAAAAATAAAAAATCTCATTTCATCACCTAGTGATGGAATTTGAACGAATATTTATCATGGTTCTATCAAACTAGCATGCAATATTGCCTATTGAATTTGGTCCATTCCCAAGCCACTAGATGTTTTTTTCCTAGATATTAACTTTTTTTCTATTTTTGATTTTGGTGCCAACATTCTTTGAGTATATTTGGTTGTAAGGCATAAGACACATTTATAAATTCTTCCAAAATACAATTTTCTAGATTGTGGATTGCATTAGAGGAGAACGGTGATGGCATTATTAAAAATCTAGATAGAAGACGTTGGCAATTTGGATTCAAATCAAGGTAGGAACAACTTCAAAAACACACAGATCACTGTTTTGGCTTGTTGCTGTTGTAATATGTACTCCATCTAGTAGTAGTTCTTTTAGTAAAAGCAAGAAACACTTCTTCTATCCTCCATGTAGGTCAGTTCCCTAAATAATTAGGGAAAAATGGGAACATGTCTAAAATATGAAAAATTGTACAATTATTTCTGAAAATCTGAGAAAATTTCATTATTGTCAATTATGAATATTCAAAAATTATTTTTGAGAAAATTTAGAAAAAGGATCACATTTACCCATGAATAAAAAAAAAAACATTACTGCAATAAGGAGTGTCAAAAATTTAGGAAGAACTACATGGCAAAAGTCAAGAAAATCTGATCAAGTTGCCAAACTATTCAAATGCCAAAATTAAATTATTTCAACACCCAATTGCCAAATCTGACCTAAACATACGGTATTTGGACATTACATTTTGTGAGTCTAATGTACATTGCATTATAACTTTTGAAGAAATGAGTTGAAAGAGCCAAAATTTACAACGAAGATGGAATGTTGCTCATTTTAACATCTTTGGAAAATAAAAATTTCAAAAATTTCAATCATATGCAGTTGCAAAATGGTATTGTATTCAGAAGCTACTTTGAAGTTTGAAAAAGTGTTCAAGTAGCGCCTGTCCTTGAAGGGAACCTGAATATGGTCTAGTGTTTTAGGGTTTCTTCATTGCGTCCTGTTTGTATGGTCTCCGTATGTCAGATTCCAACCTGCAGGAGGTGTTAACGCTCACACCCACCAGCAGCTAAGTTAAACCTGGTTTGCAATTCTAGGTTAACGTCGTGAAGACCGATCCATCCTTCTTGCGCGCCTGGTACTTTCTCTTTGTTTCCTCATCCGGCCAAATTTCCGTGGGCTGGTGGGCTGGAATCCACACACATTCGCCGACTTTACTTTCGTCGTCAAGCAAGGAAATAGCAGCTGCACGCGTACGGCACTTGCAACTTAGAATTGGGTGGTGGCAGGGTGTGAAATTAAGTTATTAGGGCAAATGAAATGGAGTGTGCATATGCAGCAGCAGATGGTTTAGGGTTTAGTGATGGTTCAGTCCGAGATGATATATTGTTTACCTGCGACCACTCTTTCCATGGTGACGAACCCTACTCGATCCTGGAGGTAGTCATGGAATATGGGCTTTTCTTCAATCAGCGGTGTCTCCACATACTGCATCAAGCGAATCCATGGCAAGTTTGTGTTTCAAATGAAGATAGGACAATGTGAATTGAATTGAATGCGGATATATCACTTTCAGTGTGTGAGAGAACATAACATTCAATAGCATTAGTGTCCATTGCCTTGGCTCTACAGTATTGAGTGTGGAATATCCCACACCCAACAGCCTTTGCATCCTCCACCTATTAGGGCTTCCTTCCATGTGAGTCAGGGGCCGGTCAAGCTCACCGATGATCGGTCAAATGGGAGTTGCAAAAAAATTGGACTCTCCATCTGACCGATAATCGGTGAGCTTGACCAGCCCCCGACTCATATGAAAGCCTGTCCTTAGTAGTTACTGATGAAGGACTGTTGGGTGTAGAATATTTCACATCCAACACTGTAGAGCCAAGGCAGCGCAAAAGAATTTTACTGAATGTTATGAAGGGCTTGGTAAGGTTGAGGCTCTTTTTATCCATTCGGTACTTTAGGGTCTCCATTGGGTATACATGTGAGCTTTTATTTGTGCTATGTGTGAAAATACTTAACCCCTAAGGGCCCAAGGCCTTTTTTCTGCCCAAAAAGACTCAAAACTGCCATTTCTATAGCAAGGAGTAAAAAAATTTGAAAATTTTTTTTTTGCACATCTAACCGTAGGATCTTACACCTAACTAGTATGAAAATGTGTGGAAAAAATTTCAGAATTTTTGACCGCTTAGATTGCAAAATATCTGCGTTTAAAGTGGAAAAAACAAATATTTCAGCACATTGCGGGACTGGATTTTTTGACTTTGAACATTTTTAACTTAAAATTTTTGCACTACAGAGTTTTGTGCTTCAAATCTTTATAGTGGAGAATTGAGTTGAGAGTCTAGGGGAAAAAAAAATATTCAAAAAAACTTAATTATCATTCCTAAAAAAATTGTTAAGTAGAAGTAGGTACAAGATAGAAGGAAAATCTAAAATATTCATATATTTTAGATGGAATTAAAATGCAATAATCCCAATGGTGAGATTGTTCTAGCAAGTAAACTAAACCATGAGAATTTTTTTCTTTTGAATAATTGCAAAAATAGCATTCAGAAATGAATCCTACAAGTTATTTTTTTCAAGAAGATGCTCTAACTGCCCGAAAAACAAGAATGTCCATAACTTTCTCATAACAAATCCAAATGAAATGAATCAAAGCTTCCTAGATAGAAAAAAATATAATCTATGAGAAAAAAATTATTAAAAAAAAAATATCAAATTTTTGCCAAATTTTTTCTGCTGCCCGGACTGCCCAGTTACAAAAAAAAGTAACATATTTGGCTATAACTTTTGACTCCTATTTCCAAATGTGCTGAAATTTGGTGCATATGAAAGATATTCCTCGTCCCCACCTTCTATTAAAATTTCAGCTTAAAATATGAAAATGTCTAGTCACACGTACCTGCCCAAAATTTCTATACGGCCAAAAAACGCATGCCAGTCCTTTAGGGGTTAATCTATTGACAATTGATTTCTTGCAAATTGATTTTTAGCTTGACACCAAAATAAATTTGTAGAATTTAAGATGGTACAAATTTCAAGATTGTTGTAGGACAAGGTTCAAAGTTCACTTGTATCGGGAATAAAACCTCTTCGTTACCATACAGTGCCCTACCAAAAGTTTTTGCTTATGCAATTTGGACCATTCCATTTCTTAGCATAATGTAGAATATAGATGACATTTTTTTGTTTTGCACAATCAACATTATACCTTATGCAATTCCAATCAAGCATACTAAATTTTAAAACCCCAAACTCCATTTTTCGTGAATTTTTAAAATTTAATTTCCATGGTTATACAAGATAATTCATTGGAAAACATTGGTGATGCATTTTTAAAATTTGATTGCCAAGATAGGTAGGAAACATCGATACACACATTTTTTCTTAAATAAACATCTCCAAAAAAGCTTCAAAATTTTGTTTATATAGAGATTTCAATGTTGGCGTGACAGTGCCCTAAGTTTGGAAAATAGATATCCGTCTTTATTGTAATTAGATTTTTCTATTTGCCCCTCGTACTAAAACTAATTCCATACATTTGAGCATGACAGTACAATTACTTTGTCAAAATCTATATTCTATATTATGCCAAGAAACAAAATGGTCTGAATTGCATGAGCAAAAACTTTTGGTAGGGCACTGTAAAATTTTAGTTTCAAAAACAACATGGTGAATGGAGACTTTACGTTACCTCAGGACAGATTGCATTCACCCGAATTCCCATTCCCAGGTGATCCAGCGACCTCGTGAACATGGCTACTCCCCCTGCATTTTATGTTTGCATTTTATGTCAAATTCATTTCCTTGTGTAATCGCTTCTTTCAGAGAATTCATCAGTCGATCGAGCCGTAATTGACAGTCCGGGAGATTGTTCTAGTTTGTTCAAACCTTTGCTTGCACTGTAAACAGGCCCAAATGGAATAGGTATGAAACTGCTTGCCGATCCGACATTCAAAATCAGGCCTCCCTGCTCTTTCATCGCTTGAATCTGTGCAGAACCGAGAAGGAGGGATTAGTATACTTTCCTGAAGGTAAGACTATATTGTATCATAATTTCTAGAGAGTAGTTGAAAAAGTACTTTAGAATTAATCTTTTTCGACATTGCTTCAGCAGTTGGACCCAACTGGCAACTCCAAGGAATGACCAGTTTGTTTGGGAGATGCAAGATATCACAATCCGACTTTCGACTCATTACAGGAGCTCAATTCCACTCCGCAGAATGATTTGAATGATGAGGTGGATGTTTGAAGAATCGTGCATTCTTAGCTATTGATAAATTGATTGTGTTGCAATTGTCGGACAAGCAAAGGGCTCGGAGTTGGGCTTTACTGCTTTGCTGGTGCCGTCAATTACAGCAATGAGATTGACCTCGATCACTTTGCGCCAGGAGTCGATCTCATAGAAGGGCTCTCCACCCCCGACACCGGCGTTGTTGACACAGATGTCGAGCCTTCCGAAGACATCCTGGTGGCGGGCAAATGCGGCAGCCAGATCGCCTGAATCAAACAGAAATTGTAAGCAAAGCATTTTTCATTCTTTAACAAACTATAACGCAATCAATGGTTGCATTCTGTTCAGAATTCTCAAGGAACTTGTTCCATACCAGTCTTGGTTACGTCGCACTGTATGAATATTGCTGAGGGAGAGCTTGACTGGTAGGATATCTTTGCATGCTCCTCTTCCACTGCACGAACGGTTTCCTCTCCTAGTGTGGTCTTCAAGTCGAGTACGGTTATGCGCACACCCCTGCTGGCTAGAGCCACTGCTAAGGCCCTGCCTGGAGACACCATTGACAATGAAATATGTGATTTGTACGAACTGGTCTCATCAGAAGAGAACTATACAGATTATCAGGCCTCTGAGTTCCATTCACTTCCCAAATAGTTGCCATCCATGTGTCGAAAAGTCATTCGCTTATCAAAATTTGTGCCAGCAAGGTTATTATCGAAAGGTATTACATCTATCATGATGCAAAACCAATGTTCTCTAGGGATTATGCAATAGTCAATACGGGGAACTAAGAGTCCTGGGAGCCACATGACCATGGAATTTCTTCTAATGTTGCTCTTTTATAGTTTCAACTAACATGAGGAGCTCAACTACAGTAGCCAATGGCGCCATGGCGTGATCAGAAGAGAATGAGGGTAAACGTACCTATTCCTCTCCCACCACCAGTGATGAAAGCAGCTTGACCCTGTTCAACCTTCATTTTGCGTGTTGATTTTAGGCGACCCACCTGTCAGTTTAAGATACGAGATTAGAAAAATTCCAATTGGAGGACAAAATCTCAATTCCGCAATTTTTTGAACTGAGTATCTCAGTTGATCTGAAGGGTGCTGAATCTCTCTGACCACCAGGGGTGTGGGTATTGCAGAAGTCGATTTGAAGGGCATACAAGTAGAGCAATGCACTAGATATAGTAAGTGGTCTTGAGTCTTGTTGATTCAAGGCGTACTGTGACATATGACATCATACAACTCTAAGCTGCTCCATTGTGATTGTATCCGCTCCAGGCGCTTGACTGTTCTATGAATGAACCAATTGCTTAAAGAGAGACAACCGCTCGAATTCACCGAAGAAACTAAAATCAAAAGCAGCACAAATTCGAAATCAGAAATCCAGTCCAGACAAGGTACCAGCACAAAACCTGCCTACTTTGGAGAATTCTCAGTAGCGCAAGTGATGTGATAATCCTGTGTGGTGTGCACCTTATAGATTAAGAGCTGACATTCACCGTCACTCACAACGGCATTGAGCCTCAACCACTGCGTCCCAACGTATGTGGTTGACCTTTGCGTTGCAGGGCATGAACTTTCTGCTACCAAACTTAAAGGGTTAGTTGCGACGAATGCTTTTCTTGAATCTTCAATTATTTAAGGGTTTTTATTTTGGTTTCTTTTTCAACTGATTAATTTCTTTGTGACAGCTACGATTTTGTCACGCCTTACACATCAAAATACTTTGTTTTCCAACATCAAGAACAAACATGAACCATTGCCTTTTGTTTGCTATCTGTGAGATTGCCTTCTGGAAGCAAAACACACCTGCCATTTGACAGTCATGTCCATTCGAAAGTGTGATGTTGCCAGAATGATTGCCTTTGGGTGAAAGAAGTTCACACCATGGTCATGACCAAAGTCGTGCCATCTGGTGAGATTGTGAAATGTTGGCCAAAAGAAGTAGGTAGCATGGCTCCAGTCACTGTCATGCAATGTGACTGGAGTCATGCTACCTACTAAAGGAGGTATCTCTACCGAATGTGAATACCTCGCTACAACCACTACAATGATGTAGAGCTCATTTGTTTCCTTTAATTCTGTCACGGTCTCTCACTCGGAGTTAACTATACACGTGGGTTACACATTGATTTCCCAAAGCACTGAGGTAACTTCACCTAAAATCGCATAAATAAGCAATTCAGCATGGTTCCCATTATTATATTGAATTTTTTGTGGGATCTTGTTGGTAGTGAAAAGGGGATTCTAGATTCTCTTAGAATGCATTTTTTGGACACCGTATGAATAAACTAAATTTTTTTAAAGTACTAGAAATAGGATTTAGGGTAACCAAGTGTAGACTCTCATGAATAGTGGAAGTAAATTTTAGGCAAGAATTTAGATTGTGTATTTTTAAAAAGCAGTCGAAATTAGGTGTAAGCTTAGTTATCTTAGCAAGTGGATTCATTGTGATGTGTTTGGAAATTAGGTGTAATCTTAGTTACCTTAGCAAGTGGAATCATTGTGATGTGTTTGGAAACCTACTTAATTTCCTTGTATTCACTAAGCTTAACCCATAAGCAATCCAATTTTGGGACAACTAACAGATTGAAACTCAAGTTTCATCTTCATTAATGCTTGGATAAAAGTCATCCAAATTTGTGGAGATCCTTAATCAAATTCTTGTCCTATCTAAAGGTTGGATTTGATGTTAACATAGTACATATTTTTTCTAAAATTGCAAATGTGGAAGTATGTCAAGTGGTTGACCAAGCCAAAATTGCATTGACTCTAGTTCAAAACTAGATTTGCAAAAATGAGGTCATAGATTTAAAAAACACAAAAATCTCAAAAAATCACCATGTCGAGAGAACCTCATTTCAAATTCATTCCTATAAGTTTCACTCAAAAATTGATATTATTTTGCTTGTAAATGAATTTAGAAAGAATTTTGAAATTTCCCTTTCAAAATTTAGTCAAAAAATATTGCTGATAGCATTGGTGAATCTCACCATACATATGGAATCTAAAATTCAGAGTGTATAACTTTTATTTGTATATCACTTCCAAAATATTCTTCCAAATAGCACTTTATGATGATTTTTCTCAAATCGTAAATTTTGGAGAAGGCTTCGGGTGGTTAGGGGTTAACTTCATTAAAGAAAATCTGGGGCCTCTAGAGGGCTGCTCCACAGCCCTCCGAGGGACCCTGAAATTTACTTTTTTTTTGCAAAAAAAATAGTTTTTCTCCTATTTTCGCGCAGCAGAAACTGCAACGACAGTGGCGCAAGAATCGATATTCACGAGTAAAAAAATAAAAAATAAAAATAAAAAATAAAAAAATAAATCTTAGAAAAATTATTGCAAGCTGACTGCTCACCGAGGGATAGTTCTGGAGTGATAGACCAAGCATTTTAATAGCTTGGCATGTCACTCCGGAGCAGCCCTCCGAAAGGCTGGATTTTTTTCTAATGTGTAACTGCAAAAAATTCTTGGAAGACTTTGGTTCTGCATGATGACAGATATTAATAGTACAGTGCCCTCTAGAAAGTAAGGTAACCTCTACAAAGTTTTTTGCACAAACAAAAAAATGCAAAGGGAAAACATGGCCATTGCTACATCATAAGCAGATCATGGATCAGTCTTTTTGCATTAGTAGAAAGCCCTAGACATATAGAAACATGTAACTCTAAATATATACTATAGAATGTGTAAAGATCACCACATAATATAGTCACAAGGGTTACCTTACTTTCTAGAGGGCACTGTACATCACAAAAAAATGCCTTGTTGGTCCAAAAATCTTGATAAGTTTACGACTCTTTGACACATGAATGGCAGAACACTTGAACTGAAGAGGTGCCTGCAATATGGACTGTCATAACGTGGCTCTCTTTATGTATCAAGGAATTACAACCCCTTGCCAAAATCTGCAAATTTGGGTCTAAAACAATCTGAGCGCATCAAGGTACATCGAAGTGGTGTTAGTACTTATAAACAAATGTTTAACCATGCAGGCCAACTCACCACCTGCTTCTTCAGTCCTTAAGTACCAGGTCACAAATTATGTCAAAAGTAGCTTCACGTGGCATAGGAAATGATGCACATCAAAATCACTCTGCGAACATTCTGTGGCACAAAAATGATGCTACAAATCAGTGGAAAGAATAATGTGGTATGGCAATTGATAAACATGTGAAAATGAAATGTACTCCATAATTTGTTCTACATTGTAATATTTGATGTTACAACAATGGAGTCAATAACTTGAAACCTTCAGTTACATTCCTTTCAATGTCACAAGGTTTCTACATAGACAATTTTGTTAAATTGGCAGAACCCATTAGAAAAAATTTGAGCCCTCGGGAGGGCTCTTTCCCTTTGCAAAGGGGCTGTGAGTTCCCCGCAATGGAACTTACAACCCCTTTGTGGGACAATGGCCACTATTCATCATCAATGATGAATAGTGGCCATAATAAAAAAATATTAAAAAAAAATTTAAATATTAAAAAAAAATATTTAAAAATATTTAAAAAATATTTAAAAATATTTAAAATATTAAAATAATAATAAAATAATGATTCAGGTTGACGAGGAAAATTTCGGTCACATCAGATTTGAGAATTTTGAAATTCTGTATTTATTTTAATATTAATATTATTTTAATATTTTAAAAATTATTTTATTGAACTGTCCCGCCAAGATCAAGCCCCCTGTTTGCTGTCCAAAAAAAAAATTCAAATTTTTTTTTTTTCATTTATCTGGCCAGTGTTCCCTGCTGTCCGAGAACTCATAGCCCTCCCGAGGGCTCATATTTCTTCTAGTGTTCAGTTGTCTCCCTTTCAATGCAGCAAGGTTTCTATAAAGACAATTTTGTTAAAATGCCAGAATTCCACAACTCTGGCACTTTGCAAGCCATGGCACCTTAACCCCTAATGTTTTATGCCTGTGTTTTCAAAAAAACGCTCCAAAACTGCCATTCCTAATACAAGTACAAAATTTTGCAAAAAAATGTTTTTGGACACATGTAACTATAGGATCTTGTAGTATGTTGACTTGAAAACATGTGGAAACTATTTCAGAAATTTTCATAGCGCGAATTGCAAGATATAAGCTTTCAAGTTCACAGAAATCCTTTTTTGGGCCCTGCGAAAAGTAAGGCAGCTACACTTCACAAGCTCACATTTGTCTAAAAAAAATTCCAAAATGATGGTGCTTCTTTGGATTCCTTTATTGTACTTTATATTTATATATACTACAGTAGAACCTCTCTAAGTCGATCCTCTCTAAGTCAATAAAGCGTTGTCAGGAAGTATTGATTGCCGGTCCCAATTTAACAATATGAACCACATACGAACATGATGACCCTCTCTAATGTAATAACCTCTCTAACTCAATGTGTCAGATCCCAACTCTATCGACTTGAAAAGGTTCTATTGTACTTTCTACTTGTCATTGTAGGTAATTAAATACAAAATCATCATTAACCAAAAAATGGCACATTCAGTGATTTAAAATCTTGTTTAGAATAAAGACATTAATTTTGAGGACGTACAAGGTTTAAACATTAGAACTTTTTGTCAATTCTTAGTATACCTATCACCAATAGTTAGAAAGTTTACAACTCATTTTTACATTGTCCAAATAATGCATCATAAATTGTGTTGGAATCCCTATTCATTTACCAATGTGATTCAATAGAAACAAATCTTGCCATTTAATAGTAATATTGCTTAGTTGCAATTTGTAGCAATTAAAAGTGCACATACCATTTAGGCATTCATTAATTTTTGTTTTGTAACATCTTGTTGACATTACAAATACTTGAGAGTTGTTTCTTTTCAATTTGTTCTAAAAGGGTAACTTTAGTTTGAAGGACCGCATTGAACTGTTGGAAATGGCTCATCTATCTGAGCCTCGTGGACTTAAATAGCAAATTCCATTCTTGATGCCTCCATTAAGAAATAGACCCTATAATAAAGAATCAACATATAGCTTCCCCGTGAAATTCTCAAGTTCCCATATGACGATAAGGTAGTTTTTGCCCTGCCTACTCCACTGTAGTTAGGTGGACTATGGTGGCATGGTAAGCACCTTGCCAATGCCTAAGTATGAATTCATGGCTCCCTCATTGGTGTGCCAAGGCCACAAGTGCCTAAATTTATTCTACACTATTTGCTTTCTTCTCCCCCCATAGTTGTATAGGTTGAATGCATGCAAATCAAGGATCCTTCATAATGTTGTTGTAGTATTGTTGTTTTCGATTTGTTCCCAACCTTTCTAACATGTTTCAAGAACATTGAGACTATTTGGTGGTTGTGCCACTAATTTTAGTGGGTAACAAATTGCAGTAGAAGAGAATTGCAAACAAAACTCCTTTTTTTTTGTCTACAATGTAGTGCACTTCTATTTTATGTAAAAACATGTAAAAAATAAATTCCAAAAAACACCATACACCAAGCAAATATAGAAGCATTTCAAATGAAATTTTTTGGGCAGGGACCCTCCTATAGTACTGGATATCTTGTTACATTTAGTGTACCATATATCAATGCTACTCCTTGATGAGTTCACAAGGCATTTCCTGAGCTTCGGATACGCATTTGCGTTTCAAGGTTAGAACTAGCTTCCATTATTGTAAACCCTGAATTTAAATCTAATGAATTTATTTAGGATCCAAGTGAATTGACAAGCAGATGGAAGACGAGATTTCAGCTTACAAGATAACCTACTGTGATGGGAGATCAGTCAGCGAGCCCACTGGAAGAGTACCTGATATCGGTCGATGCGTTCAGTGTGTAGGACCTGTGAGTCCATCTTGTCATTCCAAAAGAGTCAACTTAACATGTCACTTGTCACTAGAATATTGCAAATTACAGAGTGAAAGAAACATCTTGTAACTCCACAGTTCGCGTGCATGAAAACTCTCTGCGGATGATCGATCATAGCCGGGAGTTCGGTTATCTGATTCAGGTTCACTACTTGCCATTCCTGCTTCACTTTCAGGAAGGGTCGCAAAAAAAGGGACAGTTCAATGAAGACAAGATCATGAGGTGTGACTGGAGACCAAGCACTTCATGCCCAATCGCTAACTTAGTTCGAGCTACAAAATTGGCTCCGTTGCGTTGAACTTAGAGGAAAGAAAACTGCGAGCACTTTTTATATTTTATATTTTTCTTGAAACACATGGACAATTTCCATTGAGAGGGACGAGCAGTCGAGCACTCTTTTTTGATCCCTCCAGTCAGACCTAATCCGAATATGCGGTTACTAATAATACCAGGAAATCAGGATTCAGGAATCACATTGCTCTCCGAAAATACGGGAGACAGTCTGGCAAAAAGGACTTATTAAAGGTCCTCTCTACATAGAAGAACAGACAAAAGTTTGGATCATTTAAACGAATCTTCTACCCCGAATTAGTAGGAAGATAAACATTTTATGCTCGTTCTCATGATTTCATTACTGTTTACTCTGAAGACAGGCATTTTGTTCCGAATCATAAATATTGAAGTCCCAGAGTAGTATTGTGACTCTTGTCGTCCTGTCCTTCTTATAGGCTTGCTGGGCTTGATGTGGGTCTTGAGATGAACAGACAATTACCCCTTAAACGGAATAGATAAGTAACCCTTGACGTGCCATTTGGGGTTCCAAAATATGAGTTTTTGTGAGTTATTGAATTGGTCAAAAATAGGGTACAATATCAATATGGTCGGTATATATGGAAGTGTCTAGCTTCTACTTTTATGTCTGGCCGAACATTTGTGATGGTTTGGGGTGCACTCAACGGTTTCGAAAAGTGTCCTCCACTAATTATATCTTAACATGAAAGAAATGCTTCCAATATTGTCCATCCTCTGTTAGGACTCTATTTTATGCATGATCATCATGACAAGCTCATGAAAGATGGTGCTTGAATCCATTTTAGTAAATTGTTATGAAAATGGAGACAAGCTCATGGTACAAGTTAGTTTGGCCTCCTAACTCACCAGATCTGAACCCCATTTGAAAACCTTTGGAAGATATTCAAAGATTTCTTACAACATCACTTCAAGCCAAGGAATAGAGAAAAAAAATGAAACAATCAATTTCAGCTTTATGGATTGACACATCTCTTGAGCAACTTCAAAGGCCAATTTCTAATATGTCCTTCACAATGCAAGCTGTAATTTATGCAAGTAGACAATACCTGGTGGAATACCAACTTGTTGTATGATTTACAATCTCACTTATATAAACTTGTTGTATGATTTACAATCTCACTTATATAAACTTGTTGTATGATTTACAATCTCACTTATATAAACTTGTTCTATGATTTACAATCTCACTTATATAAACTTGTTCTATAATTTAACCCTTGAACGACGCAGCGGACGTTTTGAGGCCGATGAATGACAAGAGAATCTCCTATGTAGGATAGAAGTGCAACTATTCATCCTCCAAATTTTGAGGGGAAAGGGAAGATAATCTATAGTAGCTTGACTTCCAATGAGTGCTTTTGCATTATTTTAATCCAAGAATCCACACGGTGACAAAACAAATGATTTCCACGGTTATGAGCCCGTCGTTTAAGGGTTAAATATAATCATCTGCAATTCCAATGCAATTCACGATTTCAAAATCTTAGCATTTTTTAGCATGTAAGAGCATTTTGAAGTTTCTGGACCTTCTGTTGAATCTTGGTGGGAAGAAAATTTTGTAAAGATCTTGTACTCTGCTGTACAACTGACCAAATATCTAGTGATACAGTGTTTCAAATTTGGAGTATAGCAGAAGACAACAAAACTTTCATAGAAATTCAACATTGAATAATTGCAAAATAGTGCATGAGTGCTGTCGGAACAGTATGAAACAACTTGGACGCAATTTCTCTTCCGTAAATTTACACTCTCATCGATGCAACAAGGAGTCCCTGTACTTCAAGTATATTTCTATTTTCTACTTCAAGACAAACGCAATAGACTGTTCCTTGAACCTGAAGCCTATGTCTTGCACTGGTACTTTCTTCAACAATCACTGGGGCAGTCAGTCTACATGCAGTCACTAATCATCAATACGGTGTTTAGAGTTTGAGATTATAGACACGCCATTCTGTCGTCGTCTATGTTTCCAAACAAACTCCTAATCTCGAAGCATTAACCCCTCATAGACTTTTCAAATTGCGTTGCCCAGCTCGGAGCACAAGTCCGGAATTCTGGCAGAAACCACCTGCAATCAAGAGAAACGAATCATGTTGACAGTAAAACTTGAGCCCGCCTCGATATCGAGCACAAGACCTTCCGTAAAGAACACTCACTCACATCTAAAGTTAGCAGCTCCATTGACAGCACTTGCGACCTGAATTCGGCTAAAAAACATCGTAACAGCAGCAGCTGACGCAGGAACGAGCAAAACTAGTAGACAGCAGCAGTATCAAAGACGTATATGCCTCCACGGTGGATCGAACACCGGACCTTCAGTTTACAAGACTGACGCTCTACCACTGAGCTATAAAGGCAACGCTTTTCGCGCTCCCGATGAGTCGACTTTACATTATCACATACTTAAAATACAGAAACCCTAAAGCAGATCCCAAATTTGAAACCCTAAAACAGGGTGAGAGTGTCTCGTACCGTATTGCAGATGGAAGTGCATATGTTGAGTTCTTCGCCATGAATGTTAGGTTTCCGTGACATATGAGCGCACAACGACTATTCGCATCAAAATGTTCGCCGGCAGTACGATTGTTGCTTCCTCCAGGTGAGCGCAAGTAAGACTTGCAATGACGTGATTTAACTACAACAGGCAGGAAAACTTTGTTAGAAGACAAGTGCGCAAGACTACAAGTGTGTGTTTTCAAAACGAAGTGGAAAATCAATCGGAGTACAGACGCCTCTGTGTCGCAGAAGAAGTCGAAGTCCAGACAGCGCTTCCTGAATATGTACTGTACAGTACAGTGGCCTACAAAAAAGGTTGACGCCTTTTTTAATCACTTAGTTTTTTGAGCATTACTCACAATATAGTTGGAATTTTTTGTTTCCCTCAATCAACATTTTTATCTTACGCAATCCCCCTCAAGCATACCAAATTTTTAGTTCCAAAAAAACAAAAATCCATTTTTGGTGAATTTTTAAAATAAAAATCATGGTTTTACTTGAAAATTCAGAAGAAAAAAATTGGTGATGAATTTTTTAAATTTGATTGTGGAGATATGTTGGATACATCCATACGCACATCTTTCCTTCAACAAGCATCTCCAGAAAAGTTTCACAAGTCCCTCTATTTCTGGCTTGAATATCAATATAAATAGTGCTCAAATTTTTGAAAAATTCATATCTCTTTATTGTAATTAGATTTTTCTATTTGACCCTCACATTGTAACTAAGTTGGAGGTTAACCCTGTAAAGATAGTCCCATGACCACTAATTTCAAGCCTCAACTATCATTACTCTGTTTACTTCAATTTTATAACTAGATATAAATGAAAAAATTAAATTTATTTTTCAAAGAAGAAATCATATGTCTACTACAAGTTATAAAATTTTCAAATTTATTGGAGAAAACTTGAAATTACTATGAATTTCTTGAGAAAAAAATGAAGAGAATTCATATCACTCAGAGTACAAAACATACTCAAAAAATATGAAATTTTCACCATAGATGTATATTATAGTGTAGAACATCATAATATAAACCAAAGTTATTGTATCATTCTAAAATTAAAAAAACAACAAACCATGGTTATAGACCCAGAGTTAATATTGTTATGAAATATTGAAATTTATGAATTCTCCAAAATTTCCAATTAGAGTAGAAACACCACTTGGTAAGCTTCATTTCAATAGTTGGACTCAAATTCAAAAAACATCATTTTTGGCTGAAATTCACATTAAGAGAAAATAACAAGAAATGGCCAAAATACACTCACAGAGGTGATCCATGGATTGAGCATCTTCTTCTTTAGAAAAGTCAATAAGACCATGATAAGGGACTTTGCAATACTATTCACTAAAAATGTACTCCAATACCCTCCAAATAAATAAATTGGATGAAAAAAAAAATTTCCATCCTACAGTGCTAAGTGAAGTCATCCATTGGACTACTCTGGTCGCAGCAACCTTATAGGATTAACCCTATAAAAAAGTAACCCCCATGACCAAAATAGTCACCAAAATTTCCGATTATTGGACCAATAAGTCCATTTTTATTTTCTTCAATTAACAATGAAGTCATTCATCGGACCACTCTAGTCTATAGCATCCTTAACCCCTAAAGGCCCAAAGTCCCCTTGGAGGACACTTGGGATTTTGGCCAGGCTCAAACGACCTGAAATTTCGACCTGATTTTTTGAAACTTTTTTTGAAGATAGGAAATCACATTAGCTTTCTAAAAATATAACTTTTTTTAAATTGGTGCCCGGGAGCAAAAGTTATGCCACCCGAAGTCAAAAAAGCAATTCGCCGGGCAGAAAAAAAACACAAAAAATGAATTTTTTTTAATTTTTAATTTTTCCTCAAAGAATATGTTTTTTGTCTACATCTAAAGCTTTGATTCATTCTATTTGGACTAAAAATGAGAAAGTTATGGAGAATCTTGTTTTTTGGGCAATCTAAGCGTCTTCTTCGAAAAAACAACTTATAAAATTCATTTTTGAATGCAATTTTCAAATTTTTTCAATTTTTTTTTGATAAGATGAAGTTTGTTTGCAAGAACAATCCCACCGTTGGGATTATGGTTTTTTAATTCCATCTAAGAGCTATTGAAGATTTAGTGTTTTGTTCAATTTTGGACCTACTTCTACTTAACAATTTTTTTATGTGTGAAAATCAAGTTTTGACATTCTGAAATTTTTCCCCCGACTCTCAACTCAAATGTTCAACATAAAAAAAATTTAACTTTATGGTGTGTAGTGCAAAAAAAATTCACAAATGGCCGTCAAAGTCATCTGAAATTGCAATCCAGAGTTCAAAAAAACTTCTTTTTCCAACTTCAAATGCTAATATCTTCCAATCCGTACGGTCAAACTTCATGAAATTTTTACCACATGATTTGAGACAAGTGAAGTCCAAGATCCTATGGTTAGATTCTAAAAAAAAGTGTTTTTTTGGTTTAGGGAGTGATCGCAGCAGAAATGGCAGTTTTCAGAGGTTTCGGAGCCAGAAAATGCCTTGGGCCTTTAGGGGTTAGAGGATATAATTCTATAACTCTGTATGCTCCTATTTAGCAACTAAATGTTAATAAACTTTAATTTTTTTGCTTTTTCAAAGATGAAACTACACGTCTTCTTTACTTCACAATTTTTTTTTATTTTTGTGAAAAACTGATTGTTTTTTATAGAATTTTTGAAGAATAAGTGAAAAAAAATCATATCAAATAGAAAACTATCTCAAAAAAATTGAAAACTTCAATGTATGTCTACATTACAGTAAAGAATATCATAGTATAAGCTCAATCTTTGTGTCAATCTACAATTAAAATTTAGTAGACATTGAAAATATACTCAAAGTTTAAATTGCGTTAATATATTAATATTAAGATATTTCTCAAAATTCTAATTTGAATAGAAACTAGAGTAGATGACCTTTATTTCTTTGGTCAAATCCACTCAAACTCAGAAATCATCATTTTTATGCAAAGATTTCAGATTTAGAGCAATGAACACCAACTATCCAAAATACACTAAAATATCATATTCTAAAATCCAATTTTTTCACTAACTTCTCACTTACATGAAGACAAACACTAACAAGACTCTGCAAACTCAATTGCATGCTCTTCATAACACACTATGAAAGGTTATCAAGAAATTTTTTTATGAAAAAGTACTTTCAATCTTTGTCCAGCTCATTTGATTGTCATCCAAACACCATAAATTAGCATTTGCAATGCTCCACAGGTAAACTGAGTAACTAAATCCTAAAAAAATGTGGCCCTTGTGACCAAGGTAATCACCAAAACAATCTTATTATTGAACCAATAAGTGTATTATTTGAATCTACAGTTAACAATAAAATCATCCATCAAACTTTTTAGAGTCGTGGCCTCCTTACTGGGTTAACTTCAATTCACTAAGAGCATCTTCAATGGACACGCCAACAACACCTATCGGCACTTTACCAAGCTGTCAATCCTTACTAAAAAAATTGCACCCCAATGCAACCGTCATGGGCCCTGGCACTTCCACGGTCTTGGTATGTGACCTCCCGAGTCTGGCAAATTTCCAAAATTTGAAGGGCCCACAAGTTGGCTCTTGGTAGAAATAATCATTATTGTCAACCTTTAGCCGCATTGTCAACCTTTTTTTGCACGGTTAAGCGTACCAATCAATTCAAACTTCCCTAGTTTCAATGAAAATTCTTTTTATAATGCTAAAGGTCCGTTTGGCGTTTGGATTGTTGGCCTTGCATTGGGGCGATTTGTTTAAAAAAGGACTGGCACTATGCGGGCCTCGCGGAATGCCCCTCCATTTGCCAATAGAGGGATTGTTTGCCGAGACTCCACTACAGATGCTCTAATGGCTTGTAATTTGCAGTCCCTATTTGACATCAAAATTATAACACACACGATGATATCTTGCTATTCATTGAATATGAATAGAAATTCACATTTTGACTTCTCAAGCTTTAGGAGAAGAATGGGGCCTCTGAAAGGCTTTTTTTTCTTTGAAAATTGAATTTAGCGATAAACAGTGCTGCAAAGATTTTTTTTTAATTAATTTTTTATTTATTTTTAAAAAATAAAATAATAATAATAATAAATTGCACTCTAACATGGACAACCGTCGTCCATGTTGGATTGCAATAAAAAAATATTTTTTTCAAGCTTTTTTTTTTACAAGAGCTTTTTTTGGGATTAATTCAACAGCTGTATTCAATGCAGAAGTGGAGGTCTTTTGGAGGCCCCATTATTTTCCACATGCATTTTTTTTATTTGCAATCAGTAGTACAAATAGATCGGTAGTTCCGCCTTCTTCTAATCTGTTAACCCTCCGGATTGAGGTGTAATTTTATTTTATTTTCAATTTGTATCATCCATTTTAAAGGAAAAAAATTGATCACTAGTTTAGTGCCATCAATGTACATAACCCTATAAGGACGCCACCAACATTAATTGTCCAGTGGATGACTTCAATTGACACTGTAGGATGGGAAAAAATATTTTCATCCAATATTTTTTTGAGAAGTTGCTTGAATACATTTTGCTATGAAGAGTCATGTAAATTTCCTCATTATAGTATTATTTAATTTTTCTAAAGAAGAAGTTGTTTAATCCATTAATCACCCTTGTAGTTTATTTTGGCCATTTTTTGCTATTTTTAGAACATGAATCCAACTAATGAAATGAAGCTTATCAAGTGCAATTTCTATTATAATTAGAAATTTTGAAAAAATCCTAAATTTCAATATTTTACAGCAATATTAATTTAGAGCCTATAACCATGGTTTTTTTGTTTTAAATTTTAAAGTGACACAATAACTTTGGTTTATACTATGATGTTATACACTATAATATAAATCTATCGTGAAAAATTTAGATTTTTTGAGAAAATCCAAAAGAAAGATAAAACAAACTTCACCTTTCATTTTAACAACTTAACCAAGCCTAAACAAAATATAAAACAATCTCAAAAGAAGAAAAATGAGACCCCATATTTAATGAATGTACCCTATTAAAAGCAAAACAAGTTGCAAGTCAAGGACTTGATTGGATGGTTAAGATTCTACCGCCTCGTTTGGTCCAAGTTTGAGCCTAATTGGACTTGTTGAGCGGCATGGGTGGCTTGTAGCTTAACAATGCTGGTGAAATAATACAGGAAAACTATACAATCAACCTGTTGTCGGATAGAGAAAGTTAGCTTTGGAAAAATACATAGTTTCTAGCTGCAACTATATTTGGTTCATGATATGAAGGGTCTAATAGTCATATGAAGAATAAAGTGTGGTAATAACGCTCGTTAAACAAGCATTCATGTATGAGTGGCTGCATATCAAAACTCATGTGAAACATCTAGAATACAATATAACTTTGGAAACATGATACATATGAATCAATATTATATTCGTATGCTCCTTGTATAATATTTCAAATTGTGTATATATATATATATATTGTATAATACTTCAAGTCATATAAATATCTATATATACCTTATATAATACGTCAAGTCATGTATATTCCACATGTACAACATATAAGGTTGTATAAATAAAATAAAACACCATAAATTTGTATATAAGCCACATGAAGCCCTTTGAAAGTGTATCCAATATTGAAATGAGAGCCAAATTTGCTTCAAAATTACAAATAGAGTGTGATAGCTTCTTGGAAAGCTAACACAAATGTTTGTTAGTCATCTAAATCTCAAGTCTAGATCTCTTAGTGTCAAATTTTAAAATGACCCGTTGAAATCTCCTCCCTATAATTCAATGACAACCAACATTCCTTCACTTCCAAGCTTATAAATTTTACATACTAACTTTAAACTAAAATTGTAATAACTTTTTAGAAAGCTAACACAAAATCCTATAAGACCTCAAAGTTTCAAATCAATAACTCTTGTTGTCCAACTATTGTGGTCGGTCAAAGTTTTCTTTCTTCAACTCAAGGCAACTCATTACTACTCTACTTACAAGCCCATAACTCACCCATATTAACTTTAAACTAAAATTGTAATACTTTTTTGAAAAGCTAAAAGCTCAATACATAATCATACCAAAATTCAAAACTAAATATTTCCACACCAAACATTTATAGGCGCTCAAAAGTTATGCCTTCAAATTTGATGACAACAGACCTTTTCTTACTCCATCAAGCATAACTTTCACATACTAACTCCAAATAGAGAGAGTGATAGGTTTTTGGAATTACAGAAACAAAAGAATATCTTTCAATAATTCATTGCCAAATTTGCTTATATCAATTAATTTTAGCATTTACAATTAGTGCAAAAAGATTGAGGATGTCTTTACTTTTGTTAGAGCTATCAATGCCACCTTCTAGGTATAAATTAATATCATCAATTAGTGACACTATGCTCAATACTAGGGAGTTTAAGTCTCCAAATTCTTTCTTCTCTCTCAAGTATATAGCCTAGGCTATCTGCAATGACAAGGAGTTTAAGTCTCTAAACTCTTTCTTCTCTCTCTCTCTAAGGTAGGCAGACCTAATTCCGCTTGGTCCCCAATGCCGCACCCTACATTTAGCCCCTTCACCGTGCAGTTGGGATCCGGAAATCTCGTGTTTATTGTAGCAGACGGCGATGAGATTGGGAGGGCGTTAATTTGTGGTGGTTAGTTGTTGGATTTCTTGATTTTTTGGGCGGATTTAAATACAGAGAGTGTTAGTAATGACACTTGTTTGCACGCACAAATTTTCGTATTTCAATAGTCGGTTTTCAGTGAATGGAAATTTGGAAAATGGTTTGCACTGGACAAGTGTAGGCTTTAATTTGAACGTAATGAAGTGACTCGGCAGCTAGATTAGTGCTCCTCAGGGAACGGTGATTGGGTTCCAGAATGTGCAGCTCAGGCAGCAATAACGCACGCCTCCAGGGAAAGACCATATAAGCTCTCGAAGACAGCCTGAGGGTGCAAAAATCACATTGAAAATTTCCATGAGTGTATTCTCCCGTTCAATGATAGTATGTGCAAGCATTCGACCACGTTTCATTGCTTAAGTTAGTTCGTGAAGTGTATATGTACGAGATCTAGCACAATACTTTGGTTTAGTTGCATCGATCAGTTCGGGCATTCAAGTTGTATGACAGCACGTCGATCACTGCATTCTGGCAAGTGCGAGGACAACCCTGTGAAGCTGAATTTCTTTGTCCGTTGCGTCAACTGGTGTGTGCAAATTGAGTGAGCACCGAGGCAGAGCAAGAGACCTCACCACGATCCTGAAGTCCGGTAAGTTATTGGTCGCACTACTGTTAATTTGTTTTATCATAGAAGTTGCGATGACTCTGAAGTTACATGAGAGTGAGGTACTCGCATCATTGCAAATTGCAGCGTCTTCCCGTGCTTTATTTGAATTGAAGACACACTAGTTCACAAATGTCAATGACAGTCCACTTCACTGAAAGTTAACATTGTAGATAACGGATAGCATTCCTCAGATTTGAGCTACGACCAGAGTCTCACCTGTCAATATACACGCATTGTTTTAGGAACTCTGTCACCATGACCTACTAAGGTAGTTGTTAAAATTTTACACTTCCGTCTTCTTTCTCTTGTAGCAATTGGTGAGTACATATGACATAGAAATCATTTAAATTATGTGAACGTAATTATCACTCCCTGCGTTTCACTAATCAGAGAAGACGGTAGCATAGACAGCTTCATTACATCATGCTAAAGAAAGGAAACCACGGTAATCCCATTGTCAGTTTCTGTTAGCAGTACATTGTCAATTTCGTTTTCTCTATTTGCAAGAGTAGAAAACGTCCTCTGTGAAGCTTAATATAAGATAAGAAGATGCACCGAGACAAAGAGAAACCATACCCTATATTCTTCCGATAGATTTAAAAAAAAATTACAATCCCATAGCTTATTCAGTAGAAAGAATCAGATGACAAAGAGTTGCAGGAACGTACCATGTCTTCAATATCATCCTATGGGGCACCACTAATTTCTTTGTCCACTTATCGACTAGCCAACACGTTGAGTCCACTCTCATGCACGTGCATGATTGGTTGATTTTGTCCACGATGTGAGCACTGTTAATAAAGCGTAGACACTGATCAGCATAAGAAATTGTCGCCTTCAGGAATTTACAGAAGATTTGATAACAATTTCGAAATCAATAAGCAAGAATAGAATGATGAGAATGTCAAGGTATGAATGAAATGTACAGGTGCTCAGTAGTTCTGCCTCTAGGTTCGTTCATATCTTCCTACACCTGCTGATGTCACGATTGTTCTAATTTGTTGCAGACTCTAATTCCCTGGTATATGTGAGCGGTGGATGTGCAGGTCACAGGTCGATTCATACAAGTCATGGGAACCAACGTCAACGCTTCCCTGAGGCCATGCAGACGCGAAGAACAGTAGAGGTTGGGCAACATTGTTGCTCCAACAACAGGAGTTGTCCATCGCCCATCTGCCTTCAGCATGCCGCAGATCAGAATTCAGAGTGGCATCGGCAACTCCGTGCTTCCACCAAGAACAACAAGGATGTCCACGAGAGGATCCGTTCGCGAGGCACATGTCCACGAATTTGGAACGCCATCTTTGCAGGAAGATCAGGAGCTTGTGCCAGATTGGGGCAATCAGAGTCCGCCGTCTCCACAGCTACATGATCCGTTGTGGGCCGGCCAAGCTCCACAGCTACATGATCCGATGTGGGCCAGCCAAGCTCCACAGGTACATGATCCGATCTGGGCTGGCCAAGCTGCAAACATGCAGACTTCCCTACAGTCTCAACAGTTAAACAGGTCAGGCGCTACAACGGCAACATCAAACCCCACCGAGCTACCTGCACAGTTACCACGACCTGTAACTAGCCAGAGACCGAGGCAAGGAACGTGGTCAAGTGGATTGCTAAGATATGCTTTTGAAGCTATGGAGCGTGGAGGTCACATACGCACTGTCGCTTGTCATTATGGTATCCCTGCGTCTTCCTTACGAGATCACCTGTATGGAAGGACTGTTCGCAAAAAACGAGGCCGACAAGGCGTTCTTACTGACGAAGAGGAGGAGGAGTTAGAACATTACCTCTTGCAGATGCAAGATCTGGGCTATCCCCTCACGATAGCACAACTCCGATTAAAGGTGGCAGAGGTTGTCCAGACTCGGGTAACACCATTTCGAAATGGCATTCCTGGGGAAGGCTGGCTGCGCTGGTGGCAAAAACGGCATCCAAATTTGGTCCTGCGATGTACTTAGGGCCTGGACACGAACAGGGCAAGGGGATTATGCCCAGAAAATGTGAGCTCTTTCTACCACAATCTAAACATTCTCTACTCACGACATGGCTATGACAGCAGCCACATTTGGAACTGCGATGAGAGAGGAGCGCAAGCTGGTAGAAATGGAGGGGGTACCTTGGTGTTTGCCAAGCGTGGCTCAAGATCTGTTCATAGCATTGTACCAGACCAACGGGAGTGGCTGAGCGTTCTGGCTTGCGTCAATGTTGCCGGTGAGTACATTCCTCACTTCTACATTTTTCGAGGGAAACGCATGCGTAGAAACTACATCGAAAAATGCGAGGCAAATGCAACCATGGCCATGCAAGCGAAAGCTTGGATGACTGGTCGTTTGTTCTCCTCGTGGATCTTGCATTTCGTGAAGGCTTTAGAAGACCGTGGTGGCATATCACCTAGCAACAGACACCTATTGGTGCTCGATGGTCACGGTTCACACGTCACACTAGAGGTGGTGCACAAAGCGTCCTCCATAGGTTTGGACGTCCTCACCTTACCCTCCCACACTAGCCACAGACTTCAGCCTTTGGATGTGAGCATCTTCAGGCCCTTCAAATGCGCCTTTCGAGGTTACAGAGACGCATGGACACTACAAAACAGAGGACATGCTGCACAGAAAGAGGATTTGGCGCAGTGGGTGGATTAGGGACTAAAGAGAGCTCTAACTAAACATAACATCCAAAAAAGATTTCTAGGCACTGGGATTTGGCCATACAATCCAAGAGCATTAGATGACAAGATGGGACCTAGTAGACAGTTTGCGCGTCTTTCTAACGTTGCAGGGAACGAAGAAGACTTGGGGACAGTCAGACAAGACGATCTCCCTCACGGCAACCAAGACATGGGCAATGGGGATTCACAAACTGTTGCAGACCTGGGTGCCGTGGCTGACAACGTCGTTGCTCCAACACACGTCAATGAAGACATGCAGGCGATGCCCGAGCTCAGTGACGACGAGGCTGTAGAAGAAGATATCCCAACAGATGATGCCGGACTCCAAGAGCTCCTCGGCGATCGTGTTTGCGACTCTCAAGGTCATCGAGGCCACTTTTTTGTCGAAAATCAGACGGCCCCAAATGAAGGCAGTTCTTCAGACTCCGACGATCCAGATGCAGACGACGTTGCTGAGGTGTAGGGTCCGAAGTCACCACCGCAGCAGGACTTCTTTCAACTCCCGGAGGTCGCTGGTCCTGCACAACAACGGAGAAGGCAAAACCCAATCATTGACTACAGCAAATCAATCATCATGACAAGTGATGATTACCTACGAGCCATGGAGGAGAAAGCGCGGTTGAAAGAGCAAGCGGAGCAAGCAAGGGAGATGAAGAAGAAGGAAGCGGAACTTACAAAATCAAGGCGAGAGGAAGAGAAGAGAATCAAAGAGGCCGCAAAAAAGAAGCGTCAGCAAGAGGCCGCCGCGAAGAAGGCGTTCAATGAACGCTGGTCAGCAGCGGCGGTCGCGAAAGCCGGAGATGAGCTCCATCGGCGGATCAAGACAATGACAGACCCACTTCCCGGACAATACACCGGGAAATTCCTCACTTATTGTCCTCCTATTTGTCGCGAAAATCAGAAGATTGCAATGGAGCGACTGCGTGCCAAACGCCAAAGGTGTGCTTTTGATCCGACGATTCGAACCACTCCCCCTCCTTGGGTTCATCGCGGCAATCCTCGCTGGGTGTTGCATGAGTCTGCAGAGGAAGACAACGATGCAAGCTGTCCATGAAGCCGTTGCAGCACCTCCCGTCCCCGCAACGGCTACTTCTACAGTACCACCCCACACGCGCGGCAACAGGCAATTCGTAAGCAGGTACAGGATCAAAGCGATTGGATAAGCGCTCCAAGTGCGCGGTTATGCAGGAGCGTTTGGTGGGCAAAGCGCGTTGGTGGGGTAGGGTGCATAGCTGTGCGAGCGGAAGACCGGCCATCGAAGGACGACTTTACTTTTTATGCTTCTAATTAAAGGTGCTACAGGCTCGGCAATCTGACATGCTCTGCGTTTACCAACGACACATGGGTGATTGTCTGCCTAGTTTTGCGCTAGGTGGAGTAATGTCCAATTTTGAATATTGTATTGTTCAGAGCAGTCAGTTATGGGTCCACAGAAGCTTGACTGTAGTGTAGGTCTACAGCTGGTTTTAGGGACCTACAGCTTGTGACTTTGCACTTAAATAAATAAAAATCCATATTATATTTCATTATTTTTTTGATGTTCACGCACTTGGTGCGGAAAGGCTAATCTTGTCAACATTTTTTCCAGTTCTCTGGGGTCTTTGCAGCACCCTACCCTCTTAAACAGACAGGTATGGGTCTGCCTACCTTAGTATATAATTTAGGCTATCCGCAATGACAAGGTATACATGCAAATGGGACAAGTGACACCCTTGTTTAATGAAACTAGCCAGAGTTTATAGGGCTTGCTAAGTGTGCCATTAAGGCCTAATGAACATTGAAAGTCAATGTAAAAGGCTCTACTTCATTTTATCTACTGGTTGTGAAAACCCATGGACCTCTTAGAATGGTTGCTATTATGTGCAAAAGAACATCTTTCTATTAATGCTATTTTGCATTAGCAAGGAGTCTAGATCTTTTGAATAGGGTAGTGAAGACAATCTAAAGTGGCTAGAACTAAGAGGAATCACTAGATATTTAGACCTTCCAATTAGACTTCCAAGTCACCAGGGAACAAAGATTCCAAATAATATTAGAATTTTTCAAAAAGAAACTAGCATATTCATTTGGAATACAACCAAATTAGCTCTTACAAGTAGGATTCTCAATGCTAAGTAAGTGCTCTTTTCTTCAAGTTGGTATATTCGATTTTGTTGGATATCTCACTTCCAATCTATAAAAAAAAATCTTATTTGAAATTACATTTGGTGAAGCAAAAACAAAGAGACAAGGTATAGAACAATAGTAGAATGTAAGTTCTTGATTCAATACCAGAACTACACCATAGAGTCATCTTTTCAATTTTGAATTAAATCCTTTTGCCCCAAGCAAGGCGGCAAGTGACTATCAAACATCTATTTCATGATGTATACTAAAAATATTGGAAGTACAAATTTTGATGTGTAGTTGATAGTTTGGAGAGCGACGTGTTACATTTGACATGACCTTCAATTTATCAATTTGGAGAACGATGACACTACCACACACCACCAATTGTTTGTTTTAAAACGCAAAATTGTGCAATGGGAATAAAAGGATGCATAGTGACTTATTGTAATCCTTTAGAAAGACAAAGTCAAGGAGAGGCATTTGGCAACTCAAAGACATATGACACAATCAATAAAAGAACCCAATTAACTTACAACTTACAACATATTCTCAAATACAAAGATATTGATCTCTACCTCGTTCAAATCATTTCCTCTTTCTCCAATCATTGGTCCATAATACAAAATTGAATCTATAAAGAAGGGATATGAGTCAAAAATCCCACTACCAAGGAACTATTATGGTCGAAGAATCAAGAGGAGGGCAAAAAGTTTGTTGAAGTCAAGTGAGGCCTATTTGACCCCAAAGTTAACCATGACCTCCACAACATTAGTAGGCGAAATCTTCCAACATGCACATGTCATCACCTCTAGTGGTGACATATAAACCACTCTCATAGATCCCAACACTACTTTTGGAGGTATAGAATGGCACTTGGGCGTGGTTTAGGTATTCCAGTTTGATCCATGCAACTAGAAATTGAAGGAAGTTCCTCCATTGAAGGAAGTCCCATTTTACAATTTATCCACCAAGTTGGACTAGCTGCTTCATTGTATTGATTTGAAGGCACTCCAACATTCATCTTCAAACCAAATAGGTCTAGGTCCACGTCACCTTGGAGGAAATTCAAGCATCAATTGAGCTCATTTGAGAAACCAACAACTTAAAAAAATTATACATTCCTTTAGCAAATCAATCATAGTATCCTTCCTGTAGCAAGTTGTTGTATTATGGGACTCCCATCAAACTACATGAGTTTCTTGATCGACACTCATGAGACTTTGCCTTCATGCAAGAAAAACATATAGTTTCTTTGATCACACAAGATGGCTCTTGAAAATTCCCTTGGCTCCTCTCACGAACATAAATCCTTATAGGAATTTCCAAACACTCGCTATGTTTACTCACTACATATTATGAGCTTCCCCAATCTTGCCTAGAACGTCCTGCAATTTTGTAGCAAAATTGGAGTACTAGATGCGCACTCTTTTTCTCTGGTGAATCCATTAATTCCATTCATATTTGTATCATAGTTTGGAAGGAAACCATCTATGTTGGGATGGCTAGGAAAAAACATATCCTTAGCTTCATAGACCAATGTGGTCATGACCGTAGTGCCATCATCAAGAGCAAGTTTAGTGATACTTGATGTTCAAATGGGGTGTCACGTTCTAGCGAGTTTTAACTTCCCAAGGTGAAGTCTTTCCCCTCTGCTTTCTCCAATCCTGTGACTGTCCCTGGAGAGCCGGATTGAGCTGAGTGTATTCTTTTTTCTCTTATACCTCCACCGTCCGTTTCAAAGAACAAAACCAAAAACTTTCAGTTGGGCTGGTCTGCCTGGTCAGTTGTTGCCCAGCCGAAGTGGTCTTCAGAACCTTGCGCTTCCTTCCTTTTCTCAAGTGATTAACTTAACTTAACCTCAGTTCCATTGAGTTAAAGTTGCGCAGTTCCAACCCACAACTGCAGTGACTCCGCATGTGTGTCCCGCAGTCCTCCCACCTTGTCTTGCTTTTACTTCCGCAGATTCTTCACTTCTTTAATCTGGATTTTCAACCCCCAAGGTGTCAAGTGTCAACAGGAGGCTTACCCCAATGCGCCATGAATGCGAGGAATGGGAAGCTCCCATTATCATAACTTCAATTCCTGCCACAGTAAGGTACGAGCCTTCCAGCCCCCATTCATTCATTCATTCATTCGAGCTGCAATGAAGCCGAAGCTTAACTTAAGTGAGGCCCACAGAGACTTGAATGAGAAGCAGTTGCGGCCTTGTGAGACAATGACCAAAGTTATTGGAAATCTCGTCGCCCGTGATTCGACCAGGATTCACGAAGTAATGGGCCCTTATTAGCCTCCTTGAATCCGTGGAAATGAGGGGAGTAAACAAAGATTATTCGCAGATTGGGGCCTATTAACTTAAGCTTGGCAGCATTCAGTTAAGTTATGAGTGAGGAAACTGGAAATGGGTGCATGTACTGGGCAGCCTGGATGCTAGACCTGGACAGACAGACGGAGCCTTCAGTCAGTCGTCAAGTCTCAAGACATCACGATGAGTTCTCGCCTGCTGATGGCACCAGGGCGGAGGCTAAAAAAAAACTAAAACTGACCGCTGGTTCTTAAAATAACAACAAATATTGTGTTTTGCTCAGGCACTTTCCACAAGCCGGAATGGCATTCGTCACTCAACCTGCCTCTCAGGTTAAACAGGCCCAGGGCGCCTGACTGATGTTTCCTTTTTTTCCCGCTTTTTTTTTTGTAATGGTCACCTCCTTTTACAAAAAAAAAAGAAAAAAAGTAACAACGGGACCCCAAGACAAACAAGCTCTTAAGGTACACAAGCCTAAAGGGTATCCTTTACTTGTGTAAAAAAGAAAAAGAAAAAGAAGTACATTGACCTATTACCACCCTGATTTTGCAATCTGAATATCTTGGGGCCAACTCCAAGAAAGGCACATATCTTCCACATGTGTACACTTGTTTCACTAGTCAAACCCAAGTGGAATTATAATTTTCCAATTGAAATTGTAATTTTTGTGCATTTCTGAAGTGATTTTTCCTAAAATTACAAAAGCGCTCACAGAGTAGAGTCATAAACATCCTATAAACAAACTATAACTGCCTTTCTACGTATCCAATGGTATTTAAGTATTCACCATTAGAGGATTGACATGTTATCCTTTATTTGGCATCAATGCAATGATTTTGTTAGAAAACGAATGGATTTGGATGTTTTTCTAAGGTTGAGGCATTAGCAACCAATCATTCAAGCAATTTTGGAGCAGATCGTGAGCAACATGAAGTGGTGGAAATTTTTTCCATGTAAGAAGATAGGAAATACAGGGATAGTAAAATTTTCAGAATTTTATTTCCAAAATTGAAATTATTGTGAATTTTGGGAGCCATAAAAGTATTCTTGACCCATAGCCAATGTCTAGAGTCTTCCAATTCCATTTGTTCAAGAATTACTTTCCCGCTCACTACTTCCTACTTTCTTGCTCACTATTTTGGGAAATATGTCATAACCTTATTAGGCCCAACCTTGAAAAAGACGAAAAAACAACATTCCAAGTTTGAGTTCCACCCTAAGGTTAGAAATAGTGCACCCTACAAGTTGGATATTGGATGTGGTTGGCCATAAGTGCCTCTACCTTTGATAGAATTAAGGCCAAAAGTAGGAAGATGGTATGTGAAAATACACATGGAATATATACAATAACATGTGGGATATATGCATATCCATACAAATTATGTAAATATACGTACGACAAATAGAGTTTAGATATTCCATATTGTTTGTAGACAAAATAGACACTAGAAGAAAAGCACGTTGATCTAAGCAAAAATTGTGGGTTGAAATTTGATTCCAACGTTGGAAACATGGTTCTCAACAAATTTCAGCCCACATTTTTTATTTAGACCAACACGGTTTTCTTCTAGTGAGATGTTAGAGAAATATAAATATAGGGTAAGGGGAGATATGTTACAAGCACCCATCTCATTTTGTCAACCAATGGCAAAGTGACACATATAAACCTTTCAGATTTTTTGGAAAATTTTAATTACCAATGGCTGAATGACATGTGTACCCCATTAAATTTTAATGTACGGTTCTCTCAAAAAGCCACAATTTCTCTGAGCAATGAGCTCGAAAGAGGCGGTAACTTCCTTTTTTCATTTCCATATATGCTTTTCAATAGGATCAAAGTCATACATGAATGATCAATAAATAGATGTCTTCAACTATAGATCAATTTATACTATGTATTAAGGCATAATGATAGAGTAGTCGTAAAAGTGCCACAATGACACTATGTGACTACATGATTCCTAGTATTGTATCACGGCTTGAAATTGGAGGAAGAGACATGATTGGATTAAAAAATCACGTTAGTGAGCATGTAAATATATCAATATATCTTTGAAAAAAATAAAAAAACTACACTAATTGTTTAAGTATGATTTTTCTAAATACTTAATTAACTTTAAAGGATCAAACAACGTTATTTGGCAACATAGCGATTTTAGGCACCTCACTATGAATGAAATTCTTTTTTCTTTGAAATTTTCACTCAACATGTGCCCAAGGAGTAGCTTTAAGGCCCAATAATTTTCATAACTTTTGAAAGATTTTTTTTTAAGAAATAAAAATTTGAAATTGGTTCTATAGATTTTTATATATGTGGGAAGCTTTGAATGATTCCAATTTTGATTAATGAAATGAAATGCTATGAGGATTATTAGTTTGCAGGTAATTATTGAATCTCTACTCAAAAATAAACTTTTGAAGTTCTTTATTTAACTCAATTTCCAATATTTAAAAAAAAAGATAAAAACATTGGATTAAGATTGTTTATTACAACATTACAACCATTGGGATTGGCATTTTTCAATTCTATAACTAAATTCTTAACACTTTAGTATTTTAAATCATTCTCTATTTCTTCCCACTTACTATTTTTTCTTACATATTGTACAATTCCAAATGATCTAAAAAATTTCAAGTATGTAGCCAACTTTCCTTGAACAATGATCCAAAGAGTAACCATAATTTTGAACACTTTTCATGTAAACGTGACCTTGTGAAGTGCAGTTGCCCCCCAAAAGGATTTTTTAAAGTTTTTTCATAACTCCTTTCTACAAATGATTAATAGTTGACATAGTCAAGATCAAATTCATGACAACATGTTTCACCAAAAAACTAGGTTTTTCAATTTAAATAAATTTCCTTCCAAAGTAGTTACAATTTTTTTAATGTAAAATCTTTAAAAATCACCATAGTTACAATTTCAGATTTTAAACTCATAGCAAAAAACATTTGCAAAATTAACTACAATAGGTATTGGCATCAACGCTTTTTTTTTTACAGTAGAATCTGTATTCCTGGCACCATGCCATTGCATTGAATTTGGAGGGATGCCAGTTCATTTGTTGGTTTCTATCATAATTGACGAAATTTCACCCAAATTAAAAGCGTTGATTGGCATGGTTTAGTGCACTAGATTTTTTTTTTTTTTTTGAAAGGAAGGGGACCCACTAGATTTTGTGTTGCAACACACTATTTTTCTTTGTTTTATAAGAAAAACAAAACATGTTTTTCTAGTTTCTTCGGATTTTCAAATTTTCAAAACATCCCCCATTAATTTGTGACCTACTATTTTGCAAAAGATATATTTGAATTGGATAGAACATCCTTCATTTACTTGAGAAAATTCTGAAAATTAATAACTTCGTTGAACTGAATCCTCTAGAAATAGATCAGTGCACTGTCACACTGCCTGGTGCAGGCCCAAAGCGTATGGGTCGATTCTCGCCGCCCGGGCAGCCCGGGCAGCTTGGGCAGCATGAGAACAAAAGAGTCTTTCACTCCCGCAGTCGTCTCTCTTCTGTTTCCGCTGGCTGTCCTGATTCCCGAATTCTCACAAAGGCCGCCGCCATCTTCGCCCCGCGTGCCTGCGCTCCCTTCCTTCTTGTGCCCAGTCGTCGCCCCCTCTCGCAGCTCCCGGATCCCCTGCTTCCAAATTTGGCAGCTCCCTTCGCATCGCCTCCTCACATTGCCTTTTCGACAAGAGCAGTAGTATTGTGGATCAGTCTCGCAGGACATGGTCAGAGAACAGCGGAAGCAAACGCATGCGCCCCTCCCAACACTCGCCACAGACCCCACCCACTGGAGAGACCTAAGTCAAGGTGTCCCGATGATGAGTTGATTGGAGAGTCGCGACGAGCACGATGGGGTGGCTGTGGATGTGCCTCGGAATCAGGGGCAAGTCAGCTCGAAGAATTGGGGTAGGCTAGCTGGCCCGAGTTCACGACCATTGATGCAAGTAGTATAGAGCCACGCTCTTCTTGTTGGTTGTGCGAGACGATTGTTGGAATTGAGCTTGAATTGGGTTGGTTTGTGGTTTGGTAGGGAAGAGTGAGCAGCGATACGTACCTTGCGCCCCAATTCGACCCCACCAAGACGCCGCGGAGTGAAGGTACGTTCTTGCTTGGCTTACGGAGGAAGAAAGATGCTTGCTACGCTTCTGGTAGAGCTTGCTGCGCTTGCGGTAGAGCTTATGGGAGTTTTTTCTTGCGTGCAGATTACTTGCGAGCCAGAGAAGTGGGGTATGACGTTTTCGTCAATGGCCATCCGCCCGCCTGTCCCAAAAATTGCGACAAGGATCGGGTTTCGGGCATCAATGGGTCGGTTAAGGTGTGTTATTGTGCTGTCAAAATTTGGAGTTCTTTCTTGAAAATCGTAGTTGCTTGGGGTGCCTGGTTTTGCCGCATTTTCTGAGAATTTTTGGGTCTTTCAGGGGACGCATGTTGGTCCACAGTATGGGCCGTACTGGGGCTATTCGGACGGCATGCCCGCCGGGGAGGACTATATGTCTGTCGAGTTTCCGCGAGGGACTGCTGGCGCACGGAAGTCGTTCTCCGAACTTTTGATCGAAACCGAGACGCTTGAAAGGGGTCCCTTGGCGTTGTAAGTCTTGCATCCTACCAAAGTGGTGTCATTCTCTCCTCTACGTTTGTGTTTGAGCCGGTTGTTGATGGGATAGAACTATGAGCAGCATTTAATTCATTTTAATGGCATGGCTTGGTGGGATGACAGGGCGGCCATAGCTGCTGCTGCGGAAAGGGCTGCAAGGCTTGAATTGCTAAAAGAAGGATCCAATACACCTCCAGGTTCCCAGGGGAAGGTATAACTTCGACAGCACCCGATTTCTATTATTTTATTTTACTCATCGTCTCTTTTACAGTATCTGTCAACTACACCGAACTAGTGTAGAGTGCACTCTTTTCCGCCTTATTATCTCATCCCACTTGTACTGTACAACTTTGAGTAGACATTCCTTGTACTTCTTCTAAGACAAGCAAAGGTGATGGAGGGAAAGGTTTATCTCATTCCTTTCTCAATGTTTTGATCATTCTTGTGCCGAAACCACTTAGTAAGAATGTTTACTTAATGCATACTGCCCGAAAGCCTCGTGCATTTTTAACGAATTCGATATCCCCTCTGACCGGGATATCGCGGTTTTTATGTGTTTGTGTGTCAGTCAGTCAGTCCGGCAGGCAGGCATAGCGTTGTTAAGGAATTTGATCGTGTGCCTAATTTGGTCACCTGTTACAGGAAGGAACGAAAGCGGAAGACAATCGAAAAGCTTCTCGAAGGGCTATGGAGGGTTTTGGATCTTTTTCCATGCCACTGCAGGAAACAGCAACCATTTCCTCTCTTTCCAAGCACCATGTGGAAGCCTCAAAAGCAGTGGCGGCTTTCAAGGAGCGTCGACGACAGTCTCAACTGTCCTCTTCCTCGCAGCAAAAGCCTAATCCTTCGTACTTGAGCACTTTATTTCGGTCTTCCCGGAAGCGTTCGATACCACACAGGTCTCATCGTTCGTTTCAAAGACCATTGTCTCCTGTTCCAGAGGCTTTGTCCCTGGACGAAGGCAAGCGCAAGAGCGACGTGAGCCTCCCAGTAGCTCGTGCGGATGACTTTCCTGACACCGTCAGGGAATCTAACTCTCATGAAATGGGTACTTCGGGGAAGCCATCGTTGTTGGTTCCTGGAGAAAATCAGCGAGAGGATTGGGATGATTTTGTGCTTGTGGAAAGAATACCAGAACCTCCAACTTCTGCACCTGGTGAGGATCATGTGCAAGGTAGAAAATCTACTGCAACAAGTAGCGTCAATGGCCGTATCCTTGAGGAAGACTCCAGTTCAAAAGCTGCATTGGAGGACGACGCCACATCCAAGGTAACATCGACAAGCCAGAGTCCGGGAGTACAGTTGCCTTCGGGTTCTGAGGGTCTTCAGGAAGACGACTCTCAGTTACTCAAAACTCCAGTTCGAGACTTCATGGTCACTCCCGAAGTGTTCATTTCCCCTAAAACCACAAGTGCAGAGTATAATTTCCTCAGGGTGAATGACATGGATCCAGAGGAGAGGCCCATATTCGGCTCCCTGGCTGATCACTGGGAAGCTGCGTGGGCTACCAAGCGTCCCGTGTGGGATGGCAGAGGCATTTTGAACGATACCAACAAGTATAGTGAGGTGAGTGTCACCCTTGTTTCATGTAGAATGGAATAATGCCATACTGTACAACATTCTTAAGTGTCTAGGAAGACCATCTTTTAATGAACATTTTTGTTTAGGGTCCTTCGGAAACATAGGAATGGTGCAGAGAAATTACTGGAATTGAACAAGAGAAAATGGAGGAATGGAATCGTGTAGTGAATGGGAACTGTTAAGCTTAGTGATGATTTGCATTAGTTGACTAAACCATGAAGAATTAGTCTGCTTATTTAGAGTGTTACTCTGAGGTGCAGGATCAGAAAGTAATGTGGCATGCTGTGCCTTTTGAGGAACGCCTTGCACAAGCACTAGCAACACAGGAGGATATAGTTCTTCCAAGGTACGTTATGGGGGTCCGAATCTGTGATCCACCTTTATCATTCCCTTTCATTAACACGATGGGCTAACGTGCGTCCGTAATGTTCACATGAGTTTTGAAGCGTAAAATTCGCCGCAGGAAAGTACTCTCGTTAGGTTGGCAAAGCTCTTAATGTTGATATTCACTCGATTCTTATAGATTTCATGAATGATTAGTTAATGTTGATTAAATGTTAATGTAACTTAAATAGTGAGTCTAATGTTAGTGTGATGCAAGTGTTATTCACAGAATCTTGAAATTATATTGGTTAGTATTAATTAACGTTAACTTGACATTAGTTTAAAATAATCACAGTGCCGACCTAATGTTCTCTTCGATTAACATTGCTGACTTTGTGAATCTAATGGGGGGTTCTTTTGGGATACAACAGGTAATAAATCTTTTGCATTTATATTAATGACTTTCCAGCTTCAGTTCCACCTTGTTTCTTTGTCAATTAGTCTTCCTTGGCGCATGAAAGAAGGGTCTGTTGAGGATTTGATCACCCTCAAGCTTTCAAATGTTGATATCCGATGGATGGTGGTGTGCAGAAGGACCAGTTTCAAAACAGCAACTAGTCGATTATCCACATCAAGGAATATCAGGAGTTTGCAGGCGCACTAAGCTTGTCCCAAGCCTTTCTAATTTTCGATTGTTTTTCAATTGAGATGGGTGGATATTATACTGACGATTATGACCTTCGGAATATTTGAATCCTCAAAGTGGCACTTTTGTATAGATTTCTGAATAGGTTTGCAAGGGTAGAACCAACACCTGCACCTTGCTTGCCTGTCTCACCATGTAAATTCAGCTTGTGTTGATCAAGTGAAATACTGCAGAAGAACAAGGACACTGCCATGAAATGTCCTTTTGTGATTGACGTGATTTCCGAAACTCTTGCTCTGTCTCGTGGGCACAAACACCCACGTTCCGTCCGCACTGGAAACGATTGACTTTCAGGACTTGCACTCTTTTCTTGAAGTCATACCTTTCAGTATCAGACTGGGAATTTGCTCAATTCTCTGTATCTTGCAACAAAGACGTTTGGGAGAACGTCGATTACAGTGATTGTGTGCCAGACATCAGTCCTGTAAATGCTCTAATCCTGTCAATGGGGGTGCGTGTATTAAATGGAAGCTTAAACACTCGTGTCAGCATTAATCACACTTTGTGGCCCTGGGACAATCAGCCCCTGATTACTTATTATGTTTTCTGGCCCCCTTCCTGGCAGTGCGTCCCACTGTATGTGATTTTTTAACCCTGGAACGCCGGACGGGCGGAGGAGGCGAAGCGTGGCTTCTGGATGACGAAAAAACACACTTGCAGGAGGATGTAAAACGTCGTAATCTCATCCAATTCTTGTGTTACAACAGAAGGTTTTTTTATGTCATAACTCTACCAAGAAAGGCCTTATGGGAGAATTTTCTACAAATGTCATAACTCTACCAAGAAGGGCCTAATGGGAGAATTTACTACAAATGTCATAACTCTACCAGGAAGGGCTATTTGGGAGAATTTACTACAAATGAGGCAGTGTAGTTGCTCCCAATGCCTTGTGAGGCATTGTGTGCGACGACATTGCCAGGCATACGATAAGGTAGGAGGTGCTAATTCTGCCCATGTTCCAAGAACTGCTCCTACAAGTGTACCATGAATTGTCATTTTAGGAATGAAAAATGGCCCATTGATGAATTAGTTTCAATTAAAGGTTCCCATTGCACAATTTCAGGAATGGTTGGGAATTGAGTTTGATTTGGAAGTAGACATAGTTTTAGTGTATGCAATGTAGAGTTATGAGTGATGGAAGACTTTGTGTCATCCTAAACAATTACATGCACCATATTGTTGCATTTTAAGGCTAGCACATATTGTTGCATTTTTGGACTCCATTTGCACCATTAAAGGACAAGTGTTTGACATTTCATGGTTGTAACTATAAACTCAAAAAGCCCCCTACTATTGTGATTTTTAGAAAATCACATCTTATTCAATTTAACTCTAAAGATTACGAATCAAATTGTGATGGAAGTGTCTCTCTTTTCTTTTTCTGAAAATTTGTTAGAAAATGCTTTGATCAACATTAAAGACATCATAAGCCAAAACGCTCTTAAATGGGTGTTTTCTGCACCTCCTACCTTATTTGCAAGATTGTATGGATTGCAATCTTACATTGCCACTAATCACCAAAAAGCTCTTCTAAGGTAGCAAGCTCGTTGTGGACTATTTTTGCATAGATATGGTTATTGTAATCACAATTTTTTGGCTAAACAATAGCAAATCAAGGGTTATTTCACATTTATTTTGGTCTATTCATTTTTGGACAAAAAGATGATACATTATAGGCAGTCAAATAAAAAATATATGGCTTTCCATTGTGGCCTTTAGTGGCGGACTATGATAGGACCACCCATTCCCAACTAGAGACCAACACCCAACTTGTAGGGCGTAGTTATTTCCAACTAAGGTTGGAACAAATTTCCAACCGAAGCTAGGAAATGTCTTTTTTTCCTTTTCAAGGTTGGAACTAGTAAGGTCATGACGCATGTCCCAAAGAAATAAGCAAGATAATAAGAAGTCATGAGCGGGAAAGTAGTTCTTGAATGATCGGAATTGGAAGAGCCTAGACATTGGCTATAGTTCCTGGGAGCACTTTTTGGCTCCGAAATTCATAGTAATTTCAGTTCAAGGAATAAAATTACAAAAAAATTTGCAATCTTTGTGATTTCTATCTTTCTACATGGCAAAAAAAATTGCATCGCCTTATATTGTTCTTGAACATGCACATAATTGCTTAAGTGATCGGCTATGGGTAGTTCTATAATATTCTTGTCCTTTTGAATTCTAACTCTAGAAGGATGAGCCTATGACCATCGATTTCAGACTTAATTTCCATTACTCTCTTTGCTAATATTTTGAAACTAGGTATGCATAAAAAACTTTGTATCTATTTTTTAGCGATGAAATTATATGTCTACTACAAGTCATAAAAATTTGAAATCATTCTGAATTTTCTTAAAAATAAATGAAGAAAATTCTTATCAAATGCAAAATATACTCGAAAAATCTAAAATTTTCACCATAAATGTATGTCGTAGTGAATAGCATCATGGTTTAAACCAAAGTTACCGTATCGTTTTAAAATTAGAAAATTGACAAACCATGGTCTTAGGCTTAAGGTTCATATTGCTATAGAATATTGAAGTTTATGAGTTTTCAAAAATTCAAATTGGAGTAGAAATTGCACTTGATAAGCTTTTGTTAGTTGGATTCAAATTAAAAAAATATCATTTTTATGGCTAAAATTTGCATTAACAATAAATAGCAAGGAATGACAAAATACACTATATAGATAATCCATGGATTCAATGTCTTCTTCTTTAAAAAGTAAATAATACCATAATGAAGGAATTTGCAATAGTATTTGTACTAAATGTATTCTAACAACTTTCAAAAAAGAATTTAGATGAAAAAAACGTTTTTATCCATTCTATAGACTTTCAAGAAGTCATCCACGTGGGCACTTAGTATTTGTAACAAGGTTAGCTAGTATAAATCTCTTACTTCTCTATATGGTTCTAATGGAAATCAAAAAGCCTCCTTTGTATAGAATAACAATGAATGACTACATTTTATAATGAATATGCTTATCTTAGTGTATTTTGGCAATTCTTAACTCATTCTAGATTTGAATTTGAGTTGTATGAACAATCTTTTTGGAATCTAAGTCGAACTAATGAAACAAAGTTTATTGATCCCAGTTTCTATTCTATTTATTTTATTTTTAAATTCCTAAAAGTGAACATTTAATTGTAATTTGAACATTGGACCTATTACCATGGTCTATTGATTTTTTTAAATTTATAATTGGACATGAAAATTTTGTTTACACTATAATACTATTTACAATACACTAGAAGAAAGCAGTTTTTTTTAATCTCTGGATTCTGCGTGTTGATGTCTTGTGTGATGTCTTGAAGTGTCTTTATGGACGTCCAAAAAATCGTGTTGCTTGAGATGTGAGAAAAACATCAAAATAGACGTTGGACATCAACATGTTTTTGACTAGACATCCCAAAAAACATGGGTCAACGGGGTCCTCAAAGGCCGCCATGTGGCTGCCACTTAAGTGCCACGTGGACAAGGGCAGCCACATAGGAATTTTTTTCATCCATTCCCATCCATTCCCATCCATGATGTGGCATATGACGTGGCATCTAACAAGGATGACGTGGCATGCCATGTTAACCCCTAAAAGCCCAAGGTCTTTTTTCTGCCAAAAAACACTGAAAACTGCCATTTTTATAGCAAAAATTTAAAAAAAATTAAAATTGTTTTTTTTTCACATCTAACCATAGGATCTTACATCTAATTGGTATGAGAATGTGTGGAAAAAATTTCAGAATTTTTGACTGCACAGATTGTAAGATATCTGCATTTAAAGTGGAAAAAACAAGTTTTTCAGCACATTGCGGGACCAGATTTTTTGTCTTTAAACATTTTTAACTTAAAATTTTTGCACTACAGCGTTTTGAGCTTTAAATCTTTATAGTGGAGAATTGAGTTGAGAGTCTAAGAAAAAAAAAGAAACTCAAAAAAACTTAATTTTCATCCTTAAAAAAATTGTTAAGTAGAAGTAGGTATGAGATAGAAGGAAAATCTAAAATATTAATATCTCTTAGATGGAATTAAAATGCACTAATCCCAATGGTGAGATTGTTGTAGCAAGTAAACTAAACCATGCCCAAAAAAAATTTGAAAAATTTGAAAAATTGCATTCAGAAATGAGTCCTACAAGTTATTTTTTTCAAGAAAATGCTCAAACTGCCCGAAAAACAAGAATGTCCATAACTTTCTCATAACATATCCAAATGAAATGAATAAAAGCTTCCTAGATAGAAAAAAATATAGTATATGAGAAAAAAAATATTAAATAAAAATTCAAATTTTTGTCCATTTTTTTTTGCTGCCCGGGCTACCCCCCATCCCCTGTTTTGAGCTTATTTGGTCATAACTTTTTTTCCCGGGCACCGATTGAGAAAAAAATTATATTCCCACAAAGCTTATCAATTTTTCTATCTCCAAAAAAAATTCCAAAAAATCAGAACACAATTTCAGCCCACAGGTACCTGCCCGAAAACGCATTTGTCCCCCGAAGGGACAACGGGCTTTTAGGGGTTAACATAGTTTTTTGCTCTCTAAGAATTTTAATATTGTCTTTGAAGACATCAAGTTAGACATCTATACGTTTTTTGAGACGTCAACTTAGACATCCAAACGTTTTGATAGACGTATTTTGGGACATCACCTTAGACGTTCAGATATCTTGTGACATCAATGTAGACGTCTACTTTTCATCATAAATACCCTTGGCAATGTTTAGTGTGATTTAGGAAAACAAAATGATGTCACGTTAGACATTCATGTGATTAAATGCACTATTCGGCATGATGTTAACATGGACAGTCTCATATCTACATGACATTCACATGCATTGCATAATATCCAATACAACATATCATATACATTACACCATACATAGTACACTATACAAAATATGCCATACTTGGCAATTATATCACATGACATTAAAAGTCACTTGATGTGAGTATATAGAGGGGAGAAGATGGGCTCTTTATACAAGTGGAGTGGTAGGAGGGAAGACAAACCATATGGGATATATAAAACAAAAGAAATACGTTTTTGTGAGGGCAATACACAGGTGTCTAGCAGGACGTCAAGCGGGACGTCATGAGGACAGAGTGGGTTGTCCACTTCCATGTCTTTTGGAAGAATACAAGTGTCTTCTAGACATTCATAGAGGGACAAAGGTAGTAGTGCCTGATGCTGAGTGTGACATGCATTTGACATCATTGCCATGTGTAGATTATCTTATGTCATTCAATATATGCATCATTTTTTCAATTGCCCAATAAATTGCCGCATCTAGAATTTTCTCACTAGCAATGCAACTATAGTTCACGGGACAGTTCATTATACTATTTCCCCCCAGCGAAACTGAAGCCATACCAGATGTGGTTCAGCTGCAAAACGAGTAAACGACAAAGAATTTGTTGGCTTGCAACCTCTAGTGTTAGAGATAGACCCTATTAAACATCCCCGGGGCAATGTGGACGACTTCAGAGACATACTAGGCAACAATGTTGTGTCGTAGGACAAAGGTTAGCGCTTGCCAGTCTTATATGTTTCAGTGGAGCTACATGCAGACATCTAGGCGGATGTCAATAAGATAGAATGTGTGGTCTACATGTATGTCTGCTAAGACATACCAATGTATTTTCAATAGTCATCAGTGGGGGAGGATAACATGAAGGCAATTGTACACACCACTGTTGCCTTAGACGTATTTGACATGTTGATGCCGTGTTAAAGATCACTTATACGAAATGCAGGCATGATTTTTCACTACAAGAGAAAGGGGTGTTTTAAGTAGTGTCCTAGACATCACGTCTTTTAAGTAAATTTTTAAGTAAATTTTTTCTAAAAAGACAATCTTTTTAGTAAAATTTTACTGAAAAACTTACTTAAAAGACGTTACTTAAAAGATGTGATGTCTAGGACACTACTTAAAACACCCCTTTCTCTTGTAGTGTTTGAATGGACATACAGATTGCCTTGTCTTGTATGTAAATAGTAGTATTCAGAAATCCGTACGTTTATTGCATTCATTATCTAATAAAAGTGGTCTGTCTACTTTGTTCAAACCTTCTATTCCTCGCCATATGCATGTGCCATTCCACATTCATGTTTGTTGTCCAAAATCAACCGAGATGATGTCTTGTGCTAAGAAACTAGAAGAGAGGAGTACCGGCTATGTACTTTTGTACTATTTGTCGTCGTATATGGAATACACTAAAGCAGGAAGTAGTGGACATTGATGTTGTCAAAAGAATGACTCTTGGTCATGTCCTAAGCAGTAGGACATGGAAGAAGACACTGTCCTTTGCTGGTTCCAAATACCAAAACTCCCACATAATCAAATAAAACACAAAAGGTACCACATCATTCATAACGGAATGCAATAGTGCAAGATCCTCATTGAAATTGCATCTTCCAAAATGTCCAAACGTGTCCATTGATGTCTCCTTAGACGTTGAGACTCCTGTGACTATGTCTCATTTCACGTGGTGACGTCTATAGTGACGTTATAGAAGACATTTTATTGTCTTATACAATGTCTGTGACAACGTCTCTACATCTACGTAGACATCTTCAAAATAAGCGTAGAAAATGCTTAGAAATAGACCCCTTTTGCTGACGTGGCATGCCACGTCAACAATATTTGATGCCACATCAGTCAATTTCCACGTGGCATGCCACGTCATTAGCCACATCATCTTTTTTTTTAAAGCTTGCTTGGTGGCTGCCCATACTCCTTTTTTAAAACCTTGGTTAGCCTATTTTATCCAAGACCAAAGTAATTTTTATAAAATTACCCAACGTGAAAATTGGTCAACAAAGCTGACGTGGCAATTAATGTTTTTGCGGACGCCCTTGAGGATATCACTGCGTCCTTATCCATGTCATCAAAAATCTTGGCATCTATGGTAACATCCACTTGTTTTCAATGTAATTTGTTGGTGTCATCTAAAACATCTACAGAAATCCCCCCGAAATCGTGCCCCGTGTCTCAGACATCTTGATGTCTCCGTGGACATAGTATGTTCGGCCTTGGACATCACATGTTTTTGCTCCGACATAAAAAAAAACACGGGTTTCTTATAGTGATAACATACACATGCAAAGAAATTCAGATATTTTGCACTAACTTTGAATTAGATATGAATTTTCTTCACTTTTTCTTCAAATAATCATGGTAATTTGAAATCATCACCAATACATCTGAAAACCTTAAGACTTATAAAAGACTTATAATTTCATCTTTAAAAAATAAGTAAAATCAAATAATTCTCATTCAAACCTAATTGAAAATTGCAAAAATAGAGGAAACAAAGTAAAAAATTGAGACAAATTACATGATTATAGACTCCATCCTTCCAACGTTAAATCCATATTTGCATTTTGGATAGAGTAATTGATTTTGCCAAGAAAATTGCAGACTACAGAGACAATGACAAGCATTATTATTTTTCTTGTCAAAGCACTCTTCAACATTAAGTTCAATAATTGGAAAGTGGTCTTTGATAGAAAGCAATATTAATAGGTTCTTATAGGTCGACAAGAATCTTCCGTTTGTCGACCTATAAGAACATAATTACTATGAATTTTTTAGTGGAAGATTCTCGTTGACCTATTAGTAGTTAACGATTTAATATTTATTTTAGAAGTTGTTTGAGTATATTTTCAAGAAAATATATTACAAATTCCCTCATATAGTATTATTGAATTTTCTAAAGAAGAAGATGCTGAATCCACAAATTATCCTTATAGCATATTTTGGCCATTCCTTGCTATTTACACTTGATGTGAATTTTAGCCATAAAAATGATATTTTTTGAACATGAGTCCAACTAATGAAATGAAGCTTGTCAAGTATAAGGGAGCTAATCCATTTTGGATCACCTCCTCCCCCCTCCCATTTCAACCCTATAGGTTGCTATCTTTTGGAGAAGTTGTGGCTCAATTCCCAAAGTAGATGCGACGCATTACAATTGGTCTAGCCCTTGTTCTATTTTGCAATCAGCTTATAGTTAGAAATAAAAAGGTCTATATCACCATTATAGGTCGACGAGAATCTTCCACTAAAAAACTCATAGTAATTATGTTTTGTATAATAAAATTTTGGAAAAATATGCAATGCTTCCAAACTCTATTTCTGTACTAGAAAAAATTCCACACTTAAAAAAATTGTATTCCAAATATGCGCAATTGTTTAAGTGGTTGGAAATGGGTTTGCTCCCTTAGTTTCTACTCCAATAGGGAATTTTATGACTTGTAATAGACATATGATTTTATCATTGAAAAATGAATATAAATTTTTCATTCAGATCTAGTTGTAAAATGGTAGCAAATAGAATAATGAATAGTGAGACTTGAAATCGATGGTCATGGGCTTGTCCTTGTAGGGTTGATAATCAAAATATCAGATTGTCTGCATTAATCTTCAACGTTAAAGTTGGTACATTTTGTTGATTAAAGGGCTCATAAAGAGTACAAAATCTCTTATAAGAAACAAGGAGCTCTACTATAAGAGGCAATTCTGTTTTGTGGGTCTGCTTGCTCACTTATGAAGTCCCACTCAGCCTTTCTTGCATTTAATTTCTATATTTGCAAAACCTCTGCTACTTTAATCCAATTCAACAAATGGAAGAGTAATACAAATGCCATTATGCCATTGTAGATTAGTCTTTAACCCCTAAAGGCTTAAGCTTGGACTTTTTGAGAACTCAAGCAGGTTCTATTGACTCCATATTTGGGAATTTTTGTTTAAAATTTTAGAACTTCTACTCATCATATTCTATGCATGAAGCTTTGTTGCATTTCATTCTAATAAGCATTTCAAAAGGAGGATTTTCTTGGTTTCAATGTCAAAGCAGGTGGCAAAAAATATGCTTAAAAAATAGATTAATTAATTTAATTTAGTTGGATAGACTGATACCTACACAAAAAACATTGAACCACTCAATTTCCACTCATGAAATGAAAGTTACAAGGAGATTCTCTATAATTTGCAGGAAATAAAGGCAAAGAAACAAATAAAGTAAATTGTTTATTAGAGTTAATTGTAAAGTGGGAGGTCACTGGAATTTCCCCCTTTTGAATCGCAAAATATAGAGAATTGGAGATCGAATTCATTTTGGGTATAAAACAGAGCTTTTTCAAGTTTTGTCCCTAGTTTTGATTCCACCAATGAAAACTCACAAGCATGTGGTGTGTGGGACTAGGGATTGTAACTCAAAATAGGAACCATGAGTTTAGAGCTTAATTCAAGATGAAGTGGTGGATTACAATGCATTTATTGTCGGGGACCACAGATTAAACTTAGTTTGCAACTACACACCAAGTTTAGACCACTTTATGATTATTTCTATTGTATACAATTTTTTAATCTTTAAAATAAAATCATGGGATATATATTGCTTATTAGAACATTCTCACCATTGGAATTGACAATTCTCATATTCTTGTCAAAGTTATTAGCAATTTTTTTTTTCTTTCATCAAGTACTACCTTCCACTTTATAATATTATAAAGATGAATATGAAAGTTTTGGGGCTCAAATCTCTATACAACTTCAGAGATTAACTCCTACTCAACCTTTCTCACATGCAGCTTCTATGTATGCAAAACCTTGTCCCCTTCGATCCTGAGTCAAGAAATGGGAGAGTGATACAAATGCCATTATAAACATTCAATAGGTCGGTCTTCAATTCCAACCTTGGCACGAGCAGGGACAGGGACAAGCCGCTGTGTTTTCTTCGTCAAAGTCCTCTTCAACACGAAGCTCAACAGTCGGATGGGAGCAATGAGCAGAAGCTCCCTCACGTTGGTGGCCCAAGAGTCCTCAGGGACAGGGCCTCGGGACATGACCGCCATCAAATCGCCCACCCAGTCCGTGGTGATCAAGAAGGTGCCTCGCTTCACTCCCTCCCAAGTGCCCTTCGCCACCTGCCTGGACGTTGCCATATATTTGGTATCTACGAAGTTCATCTCTTGCGAGATTTTGGTCGCTTCTTGCTGTGCGCCTTCAATTCCCCACCATCAACACGAACGTCGGTTCAGTCATCAGAAGGAAAAAACATCTCTGGTTCTCGGCAGACCAATGTCAATGAAGAGTATGGTGGGAGTTAGTAATACTGTCAATTTCGTTAAATTGGTGCAACTTGGCGCCCAAAATTGTATCATTCATCTACACAAACACAAAAACTAGGACTGGTGGAGATTTTCGTTTCAAGCTGTACCAAATTTGCACTTATGCCGGGCATTCCTATTGGCTATTGTACAGTTTGTATATAGAAACGAGGTCTCAAATCTCATTTATCAATTTTTTTCTGGATATAAATGCAGCAAGCATTTGTTTCCAATTAAAGAGCTGGTTTTCTCAGACTCTAGATAGACTTCTGAAAAGAAAAAAATGCTAAATTTCTGGGACTCATGAACTGTCGTGATAAGTTATCACGTAGAGCATGTTTTTCATATACAAACAAAGAACACTAGTGAATATGTTCTTACTATTTTACGTGGACGCAAATAGTGATTTCTACCCTTGAGAGTAAGTCATACATGCTACTCAACGAACTATGTCGCTCATGATCTCAAAGTGTACAATATAATTATGAGGTATGCAAGAAAATCTAAGAAAATAGAGCACCATAAACTCATAATAGAAACCGAGTGTCGTAGAATGTCTACAGGGTTTATAATGCAGCTCCTCTTCTATTGGCTGCCTGCCACCAATAGATTAACAGTCCTCATTGCGATTATGGACACGTTCCAGGCAGGCCAAAGTAAGAATGAGAGTCAGAAGTAACCTTGGAACAAGGGGGTATCTACAAAGCCCGGGCAAACGACATGCATGTGTATGTTGTATGGAAGGAGTTCCCACTTGAGAGTTGCTGCCAGGCCTCGTTGAGCGTACTTTGTTGATGTATACACACTGGCCCCATACCATTGATACTGCCAGGACCATTACTGAGATTAGTGAATTAAACATGGATTGCAGAAACAGAGGCAAAATGAGACATGGAAATCCTGACGATTTCAGAACAGATTCTGAATAATCAGAGTTCAATTGCAGTTAATCAATAAACACAAATCGAAATTAGAGTCACATTTGTAATTTGAGGTAGGCAGTTAGCATGAAATATTAACGTCAATCTAGTTTTTTAGAGTACTGAAAGGAGAGTCGGTACCAGGCCTGCAACAGAGCTGACAAGGAGGATAGATTGCGGAGTGGTGGGGCTGCTGCGGGTCTTCATGAGGGGAAGAGCAGCACGGATTGGAAACACTGATCCCAGAATGTTGACCCTCACCGTGTCTTCCAAGTGCGCCGTAGAAACTTCGTCCAAGGCGCCAATGAAGGTCACGCCCGCATTGCAAACCAGCACGTCAATGGGTATGCGCTCTTGGGCGTCACGAATGGCCGCTGTAATGGCTGCCGCCTCGCTCACATCCGCGGACTCCTGTGACCACGGCACGCCAACAATCAAGACATCAGGCAGATTATTATCACACTCGGATGCTGAGGATTGTGAAGTAGCTGGTTCTATCTAAAACAGAGGACCCATGAATTCCTGTGGGATCCTTTTCCAGTGTATTGAAATGTCACGCATTGACAATGCAAGTGTCGTCCAATTCATGCAGGTATTTTGCAATGAGAGAACTCTAGGACTGGTTACACTTTAGTCAAAGATACTTCCGCGAGATATCTCATAGATATTGTCAATTTCGTTAAATTGGCGCGATTAAGGGTGTTAACAATCGTGACATTCATATGATAAAGCTCTAAAGCTAGGATTAGAAAAGCTTTACGTTTCAGACCTTGCACCGTGAATAGTGCCAAAGTCGTGGAATTATGCCAATTCAAGGAAATTGTGGTTCAGATGCATTCCGTATGGCTTAAGCCTACCAGACTAACTTGGCGATTGGACCCCACTACTTCAAATTTCAACAATTCGTAATCAACCTTGAGTCGGCATTCTGTCCCCTTTCTTTTGTATTTCCGGAAATCTGTTCAACCGAGGATGCTGCACGTACACTTACCAGGACATGGACAGCAGCGGGCAAGCAATGGAGGTCGTGAATCAGAGAAGCCTTTGCCTGTTGAAGTTTGTCCACGTTCCGAGCAATAAGGGTGACAGACGCGCCCTCCATGAGAGCATGCTCAGCCAGGGAATAACCGATGCCGCTGGAGCCTCCCGTGATCACAACGTGCTTTCCGTGCAGGCTGGAATACAAAAATGCAGCCGCTCCTTTCCCTCGCCAAAGCGCAAGCAGTCTCGTCAGCAACCAATTGCTCAGGTAACCCAGGCTGATGGCCATCACCATTGCCATCCAATTGTCCCATTTCATGAGTGATTCCATCAAGTTGCCCATCTGCATGTCTCCTGTGCCCTGCAACACAACAACGATATAAATTCCAGTTCAGCCAAGGTAAGGTAAAGGATTCTAAAATCGTTAGGGACCAGATAAAATGCCGTGTTCTGCAGACTCCTGCTATCAGCGGAAACTCATCTTATCCTGTATTTGATTGCAAGTGGTGTAAGCATGACTTTGATAAGTATCTATGATCATTGATCATTGGATGAAAGTGGAATCACGTACGTTGTCTACTGTCTCTTACAGTGTCTGAAACTTTGCACTTTGAATGATTGGATAAGAAATTCATACATAGCGATTAACATTGATCTCAACGAACATCGATCTCTCTTGGACCCAAAGATCTCTCGATTGCAATATTCATCTCGCAATAATCACTTCGAACTTTGTAACAAGGCTGAAAGTGACGTTAATAGCAAAACTGTCAAAACCTGCAAGCTTCTGAGTACAAATTGGTGTTCTCGTGAAGCTTCAAATCCTTGGACACGATGCTAAGAGTGGAATCAGGTGCAGTCAATTTCAAGAGGGATGAAGATTGATGTGCCGCACTGCCACTCTTCATATACAACACCGTGAGCAGATTTACGCAGAGCAAATGATGCGATATTCAGGGGCGGTGAGCGACTGAGCGCGGTATTGGTGAAGAGCGGAAATTCACCGTCACCGGCTACGTCATTCAGTTGCCCCAACACCGTCCCCTGAGTAGGTCTTGTCTATTCTGCCAACGACCTACCATGGAACAGTATAGTTGTATATCTTCATTACCTGTTGGTTTTGGTCAACTACTTATTTTCTGATTATTGTCACACATTCTGCGTATAATCATCAAACAGTCCGGTACAATGAGAACATAATGATTCGTTTTAGAGCCTGTTAGGGAGCCAGCACGCAGTGTGTCAACATACTATACGTGTTTGCTTCCCAACACAAGATGAAAGCTTTCAACTGTTCCAAGATCCAAATGCCAAAGCTGAAAATAATTAAGTAGGCCTGAGGTTACGAGAGCTTCTTTGAATTCGTGTGCATAGTTATTGGCAAGATGTCCGAGTAAAGTGATGTGTAAACACGTGCAAGATACTTCGTCACTAAGAAAGTCTTACACTTACAATCAAACAAATGCATTACAGTTTTGGAAAATATGTCCTCACTCTGACAATCACAGAGGACCGTTCATGTTAACATTGTTCATTACACTGATTCATATTGTCATCACTTTCACTAGTATTGGCATAAAAGGTTGGTCGGGTGAGATTCAACTACTTCGATCCAAACTCCACACTTCCCACCTCTGGGTCCTCATTATCTACAATTTGGCAAGAGGGACCTTCCTCTCGGTTATGATTCACATAAAGAGCATGGAACTGTCCTCAATTTATACTAAGGATTATTCCAACACAAACTCTGCGGATCACCTCAACTTGGCGGGAGACTGACCTACTTATCAATATCAATGAAAGACATGAGAGTGTCTATGTCTCGTGCTCCTCGATGCCTTCCCACTGGCATGCCATTTTTGAACATGATTAGTGTAGGAAATCCTGCCACCTCATATTTGTCTGCGAGCCTGGTATGCTTTGTCGCATCCACTATTGCCAGCTGCTCAGATGAAGACGAACATTGGTCAGATGTATTACAGATCAGATTGTGAAATGTTCTAGGAGTCAATCGAGCATAGGGGAAAATTAAGAATGTGTCGTGCAATTCTAAGAGTCAAATGCAATAAGTTCAATTTTCCTAAGGCGCTCAAATCTCTGAAGTTACCTAAGAAATGTGGCCAACAATTAACAGATCCCTGTTTCGGTACAAAAAATGAGGAACAGAATCAATTAGAATTGACAAAATACCTGAACATTGGATCCTCTTTTGTTTAACACACCAGCAAGCTGGGTCCATACTGGGTGCAAGCGTTGGCAATGATGACACCATGGTGCGTAGAACATGACAAATGTTGGTCTGCACAGTAAAAGTATGCAGAGATGTTCAGAACCATAGTGGAGAGTAACTCGTAGAAGCGTGATGCTACTTCGAATCCAATAGACCACAATCCAGGAATATCGATTTCGGAGCCAGGCTTCATATGGAAGAAGATTAAGAGAGCTATAATACTTTCACTTACCTGATGAAAGATTGATAAAGCGCCAGGTTTGCAGAGAATATAACGAAGTGGACAGACGATTTTATTCTCAATATGACACAATATGCATGCGAACTTTTCAAGTCATGGAGGACTGAGGAGTTCCTCGACTCATCAAAAGAGTTACCTGTTCTTTATAGTGTCATTAAACGAGAAGGCGGTGAGCTCCACAACTCCCATCGCACCTTGACTGGTAATCCAAACCAAACAAAAGAAAATAAACTTAGTAGTGTGATGATTTCTTTTCTTTTCCTTCTCCCAAACAAAGATACACACTTTCTTGCTTTGCAACTTGAAAAATCAGAACAGCTGTGAAGAGTGCATGAGTGGAAGGCTCTTGATATGAGAAGTGTACGCTGGGGCTTTGGTTTCTTCATCATCAGAACGTCCCCAAAACCCGTTGTAGGCCACATTATTACTAACTCCCAGATTTGGAACCCCGATAGCCTTCGCAACAAGAACCGCCCCAGTGATTACCCAGACTGTCAATCCAAACGCGGCAAGAATTTCTTTCCACCAATGTTTCCTCTTTGGGGGGCAACCACGAGACCACACACTTATTGGCTCTTCATTCTCGTCTTCCTTTTCCGATGGAGACTTCTCCGAGGCACACAGATCCAGGACAGCTTCAGAAACGCGATCTTTTTCAACAGTCTGAGCCATTTCCTTGTCTTCCTTGAGGAGCAATTCCTTGTTACCGATTTGCTCATCATCGGATGGTCTGCACGAATTCTGTTTAAATTCTGAAATTGCTGAACTGCTCCTCATCATTACCGAATGCATGTATGGCGTGTAAGTCTGCAATATACCTTACCAGTCAAAAAGTAGACATAGAAGACAAAACCGTGACCCCGACTTGATACCCGTGAAACTCTAGTCTATAGTTTTCTCCCTTTCCATAGTAGCACAAAAAGAGTTTGGAGTTCTAAGATGTCGAAGAACTGGCCTACTATTAAAGCAATTTAAAATTGTCAAGCATGCAATCACTGTCATGAGTGCCCATATGCAAACAGACTAACCAAGTACTGCTTGACAGGAAAATAAATAATTCTAATGAAAACATAACATGAGCTCCAGATTGTGCACAAAAGCGAATCTGGATTCCTTTTAGTATCTCAGTGTTCATTGACTCCAACTGTGTGCAAGGTGCCCTCAAGAGTGTTATGAACTGTTTCATCACCAGAAGAGTGTTTCAATACACTTATGGGGTGGCAAATACCAGAGTCTGGAGCAGATGCGGGTCGAGGGGGCCACCCCTAGCTGCAGGGAGGTCAAGTGATCGCAACATCATCTGACAGAACACCACGCAAGTCATAATCCACACAATCAAAGTAGGAGAAAAAAATAGCCATGTGCCCTTCAGTGCACAACATTACATAACACCACTAATGTAGCTATGTCACCTTGAGAGATTCAATGTCGCAGCGCATGAGGTGCAAAGTCTTCATGAGACTGTTGCGCTGATCAGAATGCCAGGGCTCAGTACCCCACGCGTCGTTACATTTCTCCTCGATCCACGACAGATCAGAATTGACTCCCATATCCGAGGCATCGACTAATCTGCCCACATTCCCGCCACAAGCAGCGCCATAGGCAGGGACAGAAGCGAGGTTTCTCTCGTCATACAAATCGAAAATACGAGCAATCGACTCCTTCTGAATGGCCGCGCATATCTTGCTGTCCGCCATGGGGGTTCGCCGAGTCGACTGGAACCCCGGCATCTCCATCATGAACTGGCTCGAATGCCCCGTCACGAGGGGAAAACACGGAACGGTAACTCGCTTCTCCAGCGACAGCATGCTGCTGAGCTTGGATCGCAATCCACGACTCTGCGAATGGAGATTCTCCCCTGCCTCCTCGGCATGATGCAATGTGGCATCCCCTTCGACGATACTATGACTACTACAACTGCTACTTCCTGATTCCGTCTTCTCTTTCGCATTCCCCTGATTCTCTGCCACTACTTTCTCGACTTCAACGTCCTGCTCACTGTAGCCGCTCAGTTCGAAAGACGAAAGTCTCTCCAGGGCTTGCGGATTCTCGAGATTGTCCAATTTCGAACTCACAGCCAACAACCCCGCAGTCGACGATGAAGCCCCTGAGCATTCTTTCGCATCGCCAGTGTGGGTGGACCGAACGCAAGCTGGCATGAAATCGGAGAGAGGGGACGGCACGGGTGGCAGCTGCAAGCCTAGGAGACGCCCACCGCTCGCCATGATGTTTCTTGCTCCAAGAACCAGAAACTTATCCAACGTCTTCCCTGAGGAGGAACTCTGCAAACCTGTCATTGAAATTGAAAAACAACAAAACCGCCACCATAAACACAAAGAAAACATCCGAATGCAACCAATTGCAATTCAACTCTCGAATCCGCAATCCACACACACGATGCACAACACATACCAGTAGTGCTCCTGGAGAGAACACCACACTTCATTTAGACCGCCGCTGCAACCCATCCCCCTCACTCCATCGCTAACCTTTCCCAAAGTCGATCAAAACTCCCGCTTCAAAATTCAAAATTCAAAATTGCGAGCTCGAATGGGCGCTGGACTTGGAGCATTCAAATTGTGAAGGTGGGTCGGCAAGTGCGAATGGAAAGCTTGGGATGCATGGCGATGGCGATGGCGATCTCTCCACAGCGCGCGCGAGCTGCAGAGCAGTCATGGGGAGAGGAAACCAAGAGGGGTCTCGTTCGGGGGTGCTGACTGAGATGAAACGGGGTTGCGGCCAACGAAAGGGCGCCACGTTGGTAGATTTCGAAGAAAGGTCTGGGTTTGAAAGGGCACGGTATCATGGGGACATGGGCCTTTTGCAATCCGTGGGTTTGGGGTCCTCCTCTTCACCCTTAAGGTAACTACACCTAAATCAGTGTGTGCTAATAAGCAATTGAGTATTGTTCTTCTTATTAAATTGCCTAATTTTTTGTTGGATAATGTTGATTATATAAGGACATGCTAGTCATGTTAGAAATCATTCTTTCTAGTACATTGTGAATCATCTACTTAAAAAGAAGCCAAAAACACTCATTGGAAGTCAAACTATTATGCAAGACCTTCTCTTTTTGCTTAAAATTTCAAGGATGAACATATGCATTTATGTCATACGTAGAAGGATTTTTTTGTCACCATTGGACCACTCTAGGACGCAACTTTCTTGTAGGGTTAAAAGTCAAAGGAGTAGTTTAAATTCTTTCGGTACACATTTTTTGAACACCATATGTATAAACTATTATTTTTTTAAATGATAAAAACAAGTGTATTCAAAATTGACCATAGGCTCTCATAAATAGAAGTTTCACATTTTAGGCAATAATCTACATGGTTTGATTTTAGAAAGAAATCACTTTTAGGTGTAGTTTTCCAATGGAGGAGTTGTGACCATCGCCAAGCATATATCTTCTTGATTTGAAATGTATCTAAATAACACATATTATTGCTATTCAATATTTTACATTGTATTTTTTGGGCAAGTTTTGGCTGATTTTGTTTGCAACTTCAAAAAAATTTATTCCATTTTACATAATTAGATATCATTAAAAAAATTCATTATAGGAACAACAAAATTTATGCATTTCATGACAATTTTTTGTCACGTGGATTATTTTAGAATAAATTTATATATGCAATACAAAACAACCTCTTACATTAGTCAAGGTGGAATCATGTACTTAATAAATCTTTTTTTATTATTTGGTAAAGAATTTTTTATCATTGAGGCTTCACATTTCAAATTATTTTGTAAAATACAATTTAACTAATCTACTACTTGCTTTCAATTTACTTAATTTATTTTAATTCATTTTTAACTCACTTTTTAATCTCCTTAATGTAGTGTACTACATGTGTTCATGTGTACAAAATTGACATGACACAAGGCACTCTAGTTTTTAATTGATTTTTTCTTAATTACCTTTTTTTTAAACATCATGTATTTTGGTTCATATTTTATAATAATTGATTATTTTATGAAAATTCATGTAGTTTTTTTATTAATTGATTTATGCCAAGTAACTTTACAAAGATATACTCTTATAGAATTTCATATTTGAATCTTGCACATTAACAATCAAAACCTTGCAAATGGATGGATGCATTACATTTCAAAAGTATATATTTATAAAATCTAAATTTTGATTTTTAAATGTTTTAATTAAAAATCTAATCATAAAATTGCTTCTAATCTTATCAAATATGCTATATCAAATTTCTTCTTATATCACAAAATCCTAAAAAGGACATATCAATATTCTATTGAAAATTCATACCACATTGTTATTTTTGCATAAACAATGTAATAGTGTAGAATTTAGTATGATTGTATGAAAAATCACTACTACAATTATTTTAATATCATACTAAAAAATTATTGAATTAAAATTAAAATTATATAAATGAATGGTATTTTATACTTGCATCAAATGATTGAATTGTAGATAAAACATGAACTAATGTGTGAACATTTGGATGAAATTAGGCTGAAAGTCATACTATTTACAATAGTAAGAAAATAATATAGACCACACTCTATTGATTTTACCTAAAACACTTCAAATTACCATATTACATAGTGAAACTTGTGAATTTGCATAATTCCAAAATTAATATTTATTAGTGTTATTAATGTGAGGTGCATTAATTGAATTAACTTGAGTAGTGTAAAGTAATGATGATCCACAAGAACATTCCACTTGTATCATTTTTTAGAATTGCGTCAATTCTCTTAGTACCTTGCATGTTGTTGGAATTAACTTTGGAAAGACAAGGCCTATTAGTGACGTAGTCATCAAAAGAAAACTAGATTTTTGGATGGATAAGTGCATTATTTTTTTTCTATAATTTCTTTGAAAGTCATCATTGCTCACATTTTCTCCTCTTTAGCATTTAAAGGTTAAATTAATTTGTGTTTATTTTATTTTATTTTTTCCTCAAAGTATACAAATTAAAATATTATTTTTGAATATTAAGATTGCACTTCATGTTGAATATTTAATTAAAGTTGAATTTTTTTTATAAATGCTAAAAATAAAAATATTATAAAAAATAAAAATAAATTATATAATTAAAAAAAATCTTTAACATTTTGGCATCTATTTTTAGAATTATTTTTTGCTAACCTTCATAGTTGTAGAGGATACAATAACACAATGCCACAAAAGAACAATAGTATGCAATACCTATCAACCAATAAAATCCACGTCTACCTTAAAAGACAAGGTTTATAAGTATACAATATCTACCAACCTTTCCAAACCCCCCCATGACTATCCTTTGAAAAGATGCAAGCAAGTCTTGTTCTTGCAATTCCCTCCCCCCACACCTTTTGAAAAAATCCAAAGCCGTTGATATCGGCTAAAAATATCCTCCCCCCCTCCAATTCCGTTGATTTCCAATTTAAAAAGTAAATAATCACCATTGATTGTTGTCATAAGAGACGATCGTGTACATAGTATCTCAAAAGACATATGTACAGCTTTAAATGTGTGATTAGAGGGGTTTTTTTGCCGATATTCATTGCTGTCAGTCATGTTTTGACACTACTCCTTCAATTTTTTTTATTGCTGCAAAAGAAACAACAAAAAAGAGATCAAGCAAGAAATTAAGCCATCCTTCACCTCTGGTCAGATTTTGAAGGTATATTTTTTATTTCCAACCCTCTTTGAATCTCCATCAAATACAAAATTTGTATTTCTTTCTTTATGCTTTCTTTGGAATGGGTGCTGGAACATTGTGGCTCTTTTTTCTATACTTGGAAAAATATTATGTGTAGATATCAAAGGTCAACGAAGGTCATGAGCACTTCATCTGGCAATTTAATCCATAGAATTTATCAATTTTCAAGTGCTCCTGGAATTCACCAAATTGTTTGTAAATTATAGGGTTTACAGGGGTATGTGATTAATCGGCCAATTTTAGAAATAGTCTCAGCTTGCTATTGTAAAAGATAAATTAACACTGCTTTGTTGACATTATTGTTGTTTGGAGAGTGCAAGAATGCAATTGGATGTACTACACCATGAGCGCTTTGAAGGTTGGCAATATGTCATGTAGAATTTATTAGAATTCAAGTGCTCCAAGAATTCTCAAGATTTTTATAAATTTTGGGGCTTGCAAGGGGGTATGTTTGATATTGAAGTAGGGACAAGGGCACAATTGAGGCACATTTTTTGAAGTAAGTTGTCAACTCCCATTCTTTGTTTCAACCTCCCAAATGCACGTGTTTTTCCAACTTGAAGATGGTTTGCACTTATGTCTTAATTTTCAAGTTTAGTCAAAAAGAAATTGTTTGTTTACAAAGATTGAATGAAAATTTGTATACAAACATTTCTTATAAGAGCCTTTGTAGGTTCATTGCACCTCATATTTTGTTACAATGGCAATTTTGAATGGCACAAGTTTTGTGGAAAAAAATTGCTTGTTCACAAAGATACTTAAATCATAATCGCAAAGATGGAATGAAATAGAAATTTTGTATTAAAGTGTGTTTGAAATGTGAATAGTGAAATTTTATGATAGTTGTATAATTATTATTATTCAAATGTTGCAAAAAAGAGGCAGAAGGGGACAAAGTTGGAGAATGAGACATAAAATTGAAAATGAGGTTGTTGAAGAGATTAGGGTTTAGGATTGAATGTAAAAGTATTACATTCAATGAAAAAATGTGTAGTTTACCCCTTTGAGAATTTGTATAAAATTTATACAACCAATGAAAAATTGACATGTGTACCCTTCTTATAATCATCTATGGTTTTTATTATTTTTGACATGGTTTGACTATCACTATCACCGCAAAAGAGGTTTATAAGTATACAATATCTACACCCCCATGACTATCCAAGAGGACAAGAATATGTAACACCAAGGCTTCAAGGGTATTTCTCAATAATGTAATGCAAAGCTATCAATAATGCTCCAAAACTTGTGTTGGCAAGATTGAGATTTCTCTCATCTTGCCATCAATATTTAGTATCATTATATCCTCGAGTATATCTTGAAGTTTCTTCAAAGAAAACTACGAGTCTTTTGAAGGCACTAAGAAATCTTAGGGGTTACTAGAAGGCTTTGAAAAGCTCTATACATAGTTTAATTAGAATAGACACTTTGGAGTTTCAAATAGCCACACATAATATTATAGTAGTCTCCTAATTTACTAGGGAGATATATTCAACATTGTAAGAAGGTTTAACTTGACTTCTACAAAGTTCAACAAAGTTAGGAGAAGTTATTTAGGATGATGGCTCAAGGAATATGTTTGTGACAATAGCCGGATATGACACATGGAGACCGGTGGGCCATCACCCAACCCCCGTGTCTCTAACCACATAATGTAATCAGAATGACAAAGGCTAACTTAGCTCTAACACCGTGGAACCTTGGCAGACCCTGATGGACTGAATGCAAAGAAGCACTTTTTTAATTTCTAATTCCAGTTCTTTGATGTACTTTTTGTTCAGTTACACAAGGTCTCGACTGACTCTTATTAAAGTGTTTCCTATCCTTCAAAGAATTGCCAAAGGAAATTGTGAAATTAGAGATTTAAAAAGAAAATTTGTGGTATAAAAAATACACTTTCAAAAAATAAAATCCTAAAAATCTGAAATAATTTTTGATAAATTAATAAGTTGTAATAAAACTTAATAATGGCAATTGACTTTTCACACACATAAATTTTTTTCAAGAGTTTTTAGCAAGTAGAATGACAATTTTTTTAATAATATTTTTCGTTAAAAATTTCACTAATTTCAAATTTTTATGAAGTTAAATACTATTGAGTAAAATATAACCCTACATTGCTATACTTTTTATTATTATGAGAAATCAAGAACTGCTTTGAAATTTTATTTATCAATTTTTAAAATGAAATAATACTACATTTGCCTAAGATTCAAAAACAATTTTTTGTTTTTTGGGGGAGGTAATATTATTCTTCTTATTTTTCTTCCCCCAAAGCTACGTTTTTTGTTTTTAAAGTTCATCATCTAAAATTGGTATTATCTAAAAATCTAAATGTCAATATTTTTTACAATTAATCCACGTACACTAGACAAAATAGTCTTCTTTTTTGTATAGTTTGAATTAAAAATTTCAAACCATACATGTTAAAAAAAATATCAAAGTATGACAATTCATTGAAAACTTTCATTGTCAAAAAGTTGTTGGACCTTGATGGATTCATATTCATTACTCTACAACAATTTTGTTTATTCTTAGAACAATGTATTCTATTCTTATTGAATACTTCAAGGCTCATATTACCTCAAACATATGCATTTTCACTTTTAGATTGTTTCTTCAAAAGAAATTTAAAAAAATTATCTTCACATTCAAATTTTTAATTGTTTATTGAAATTTTGGTTATTATAACATTAGCTTCAATATATAAGAAATGAATTTGTCTAATCATTTATTCATTGGAAAGAATGAAAATGACATTAGAATTCAATATTGATAATTTATTATGCATACAATTTATCCATATTTTGGTCATTCAAATTTGCATGTATTTTTAAATATATTTTGTAAATGTACTTAGAAGTTTTGAAAATAAAAATTGCACTCACAAAGAATCTTCAAAATTGAATAGTTGTACAATGATTTATTGATGATCTCACCTTCTTCTACCATTTCAACTTTTAAATAATGCTTAATTATACATTTTCAAGACTTCTCTAGTAAAACAAACTTGCAATTAAGATTAACATGAAAGCCTCAATTACCAAGACATAAGTGAATTTAAACTTCATAAATGAGTTCCTTCAATTCTTAATGAATATAAATAAATATGCAACCGTATGTAAAAAAAATTCTTTGAATTTAATTTACATTTTTCCTATTAATACATAGAGCACCTTAAAACATAAAATGATCAAATAGAATTTAATCCTTAACTTCTAAAGTCCGAATGCCATTTTTCTATCGAAAACCATACAAAACTGCCATTCCTATTGTGTTCATTCAAGAAAAAATATTTAAAAAAGTAAAAATCTAACCATAGAATCTTATACTTTACTTGTCTCAGATCATGTGGTAAAAATTTCATGAAGTTTGACCGCACCGATTGGAAGATGTTAGCATTCAAAGTTGGAATTCTTTTTTTTGGATTGTTAGCCTGCAATTTCCAATGACTTTGACCGCCATTTGTGGAATTTCTTTGTACTAAAGACTTTGAATTTAAAAAATCTTTTGTTGAATAATTGAGTTGAAAGTCTAGGAAAAAAATTTCAAAAAGAATAGACTTGATTTTCATACTTTAAAAATTGATAAGTAGAAGTACATAAGTACGTTCAAGATTGAAAGAAAAAACTTAAATCGTTAATAGCTCTAAGATGATATTGAAACACTATAATCCCAATGGTGAGATTGTTTTAGAAAGTAAACTTAACCTTGCCAAACAATTTTTTTTGAAAAATTGTGAAAATTGCATTCGAAAATGAACCCTATAAGTTATTTTTTTCAAGAAGATGCTTTAATTGCTTGAAAAATAAGGTTGTTCATAACTTTCACATAACAAGTCCAAATGGAATAGTTCAAAGCTTCCCATGTAGATAAAATTACAATCCATGAAAAAAAAATTCATTTAAATTTATTTTTTTTGTTTGGAGAGATTTCTCCCCGCCGCACCAAAAAAAAGGACCTTTTGTCCCATAACTTTTGCTCTCGAGCACCGATTGAAATAATATTATATTTTTGGAAAGCTAATGTGTTTTTCTATCTTCACTAAAAATTTCAAAAAATCATGATGAATATTGAGATTGTAAGAGCCTGCCTAAAATCCATTTTGTCTCGCAAGAGACAATGTTTGGGACTTTAGCGGTTAAATAAAGTTAAGACAAGGTAATGACAAACACCTATTGTAGAACCAATGTTTTTTCAAAGGAATATTCATCATTATAATTGGAGAAATTGGAGAAGTTGGAGAAATTGGATAAACACTATGTATCAATGTTTACAACATACTTATTAAGTATTAAAATGCTAATGCACTCTAAATTTACCTTAAACTTAAAAAGGTTTATATAGAACTCCTAAATAGTCCTTCATATTCCTTAATGAAATGTAGAATTGGATAAATAAGAATATTTTCTTAAATTAAGTTAATGATGTTCTTCATAAAAATGTGAAATTAATGATTCCTTGAATAAACATAGGACAAACTCAATGACATCGATGATATTATTGAATATCATGTTCCTTTAACATCTATAGTCTTTTTCCAAGGCCCTCTTTCATCAAATTCCACTTAAAACTAACATTGCTATGGTTAGATATGTAGAAAAAACAATTCCTAATTTTTTTTGCAATTTTCAATAAACGAATACAAGGTTGTGCAGAATAAATTTTAGAACCATTGTGATTGGCTTTCCATTTTTCAATTCCATAATTAAATTCTTCACAATTTTGTTTTTTGAAGTATTCTTTATTTCTTTCAACTTAGTATATTTTTCCGTAAATGGAGGTACACTTTCAAATGATATAAATTTTTTTTAAAGCTTTCTACATATTCATTTATTAAGAAAGCCAATCTCAAAATCTTATCACCTTAAGCTGTGATCTCCATGAACACTTATGAAGACCATTGTGTATGAGGAAGTTCTGCCTCTTTTGAGCTCATTGTCATTGTCATTGTGACAGATTGTCACAATGAGCTCAAAAAAGAAATTAAATCAAATTTTTTTCATCCTCCGATAAGCTCAAAAAATACTTTAAATTAAATTAAATTTTTTTGTATCCCCCAATCCCACCCCTTTGTAATTTTCAAGTGTGGGTGGCATTTGATATGGGATATATCCCTTACGCGTATTTATATTCCATATCCCGTACCCGTACCCATACCCAATCTATATCCATATCGTATCTATACCGTATCCATATCCATATCCAGAGTTGTTTTTCAAGATCAACGGCATTGGAGGAGGGGAAGAAGGAGGATTTAGAAAAAAAATCAACAACTCTCAATTTTTCAAGCGGGGGGCAAGAATGGAGGAACAAGAAGGTTTGCCTCTTTTCAATACATTGTAAAAAGCGGTCCAGTGCATTTGCAAACTCACACTTCACCCATTCCAATTTTTTTCAGCGTACAACAGAAAATTGGAATCTATAATCTTTGAAAGTTAACTTTCAATTCTTATGCAATCCCTTCCAATCAACAATACTAAATTTATGTTTTATGTTTTATAAAAGCAAAATTCCATTCCTGGTAATATTTTCTAGCCAATTTGTATTCTTTCTTATAACATTACTAATTGAAACAATTGGTAATGAAGACTGCAATGCAAAACAATATATTCACGAGTGTATTCATCAACCCAATAAGAACTTTTGACATTCGAAACCAATTTGTACTACAAAATTAAACAATTTTCCAGATGATTGCAACAATTGTAAAGACGGACTACATGGTGCGAATCCTTAAAAAATGATTCATTTTCTTCAATAGTGCGGTACATGAATCTATGTTCTTTTTGTTTATAAGGTGTTCCTAAATAAAACCAACGTTAATGTACAGTAAGGTCTATTTCATTTACGAATTTTTGAAATCGCAGGGAAAGAAATTTCACATTTGCCAAGTTTGACAGCCTCTCGAGGGCTCAAAAATTGGTCTTTGACCATGAAATTTTTACCACAACTTCATCTTTAAGTTAATTATATGTGTGAAAAATTTCAAGGCCAAATGATTTACAAAAAAAAAAGATATTCGAAATCTACCAACATGTGTAGCTATAAGAAAAATTTCACTACTACCAACTTTGACACCCTCCCAAGGACTGAATTTTTTTTTCTTTTGCTATGAATTTTTTTTAATAGTACTATCTATATGTTTATAACATGTGTGAAAAGTTTCAAGTCCAAAAGACCCCCACAAAAATAGATATTCAAAATCTACCAGCATGTGTATTTGTGAAACAATTTCACTACTACCAACTTTGACACTATTCCAAGGATTGAAAAAGTGTTTATTTATTATGAAATTTTTATGATGAAATCTTCTCTATGTTAATAACATGTGTGCCAAATTTCAAGTTCAAAAGATTCACACAAAAGAAAATGCTAGTTCTACCAACATGTGTAGTTGTGAGAAAAATTTCACTTCTACCAACTTTGACACTATCCCAAGGGCTGAAAAAAAAACATTTTATTATGAAATTTTTGGCATGAGATCACCTTTATATTGATAAAATGTATGCCAAATTTCAAGGTCAAAAGATTTACCAAAAAAAAGATATTCTAATTTTACCAACATGTGTAGTTGTGAGAATGACTTTCTACCTCCGTGTGAAATTTTTACCCAAAAAATGACACTATCCCAAGGACTGAAATTTTTGTTCTCACAACTACACATGTTGGTAGAACTAGCATATTTTTTTTTGTGTGAATATTTTGAACTTGAAATTTGGCACACATGTTATTAACATAGAGAAGATTTCATCATAAAAATTTCATGGTAAACAACATTTTTTCAACCCTTGGGATAGTGTCAAAGTTGGTAGTAGTGAAATTGTTTCACAAATACACATGTTGGTAGATTTTGAATATCTATTTTTGTGTGGGTCTTTTGGACTTGAAACTTTTCACACATGTAATAAATATATAGATGGTCCTATTAAAAAAAATTTATAGCAAAAGAAAAAAAAATTCAGTCCTTGGGAGGGTGTCAAAGTTGGCAGCAGTGAAATTTTTCTCACGAATACACATGTTGGTAGAGTTTAAATATCTTTTTTTGTGTAAATCATTTGGCCTTGAAAATTTTCACACATATAATTAATTTAAAGATGAAGTTGTGGTAAAAATTTCATGATCAAAGACCAATTTTTGAGCCCTCGGAAGGCTGTCAAAGTTGGCAAATGTGAAATTTCTTTCCCTGCGATTTCAAAAATTCGTAAATGAAGTAGACCTTACTGTACTTCTCCTTTTGGTCCTACACATTTCGTAGGCTATAGCACAATTTCTATTGATGTCAACTCTCATGAATTTATGTTGAATTGACTGCAATGGTTTTATGCTTGTTTCATCAAATGGATAGAAAACATCAATTTCTACCACATTCATGTTAGTCACTTCATCTACGTCATCCTTGTATCAATGTGCAGTTGGTATCCAAGTCTATTTTAATTTATAATAGTTAGCGGCAAAGTACAATGGTTTTATGCTTGTTTACCAATGTTATTGCCTATTTTACAATTGAAAACAATTAATTAAATTAAATTGACCTGCATTTTTAACAACATGCAACTATCACTACAAGAGAAAGGGATGTTTTAAATACAATCCTAGTAGTATAGTCCTATAAGTAATGACCTTTTAGGGGTGTTTGTAGTAAAAATTTACTGAAAATACATGTATTTCTAGTAAAATTTTACTTAAAACACCCTCGAAAGATCATTATTAATAGGACTATACTACAAGGACTATATTTAAAAGACCCCTTTCTCTTGTAGTGTATTAAAGGAAGTCACATTTTGTTCCAATTCGCACCAAAAAATTTATTTGGAATGAACTGCTTACAACCATAAGTTTGCTAATCCGAATGTAGTTGATTGGTATAGGGGAGAATCTTCAAAGTAGTCCGAGCTTGGTCAAACTTCATTAGATTTCTACATTAAATTATAGATTGCTAAAATTTGGTAATTTTGACACCTAGTAATGTATATTTGAAACCTAATCTCATTTTTTCATATTTTCAAGCATCAAATTGAAATTCATATGATTTTAAAAAGAAATTATGGAGTAAATACCATGATGATTTTAAGAATGCCAAACTAGTAAGAAATTTTAAAGAACAACTTAAATAATAATAACAAACATCATGGAGTAATTTAATAGGTACTCCGTGAGATAGCACCAAGAAAAATCCAATAGAAAAATTCAATATTAGTGGTGTTTTTGGAGTTTTCAAGATGATATCTTTAAAGTATCAAGAAATCTGATTTCTATTTTGAATTTTTCAAAAAATTCATAAAGAGTACAAAGTAGATTATTGAACCTAAATATCCCTAGAGTTATAAATCCCTAATGAACACTAGTAGAAAAACCACAACCAAATCAACAAAAAATCAACTGATTTCTGTTCATTTCTGTTGTTTAGAGCAGTGTAAGGACTTTCTGTGAAAGCCAACAAAATGACCAACTATTTTCTGTTGATTTGGATAGTGCAATATTGCAATGACCAAATCAACAAAATTTCAAGGAATCGAGAATCTTTTTGGAATCTTATAGAATCTTATAGAATCTTTGGGAATCTTTAGAAATCTTTTAATATTTTGGAATCTTTTAGAATGTTTTTGTTTCATTGTAATAGGGCAAGGTTAATACATTGAAAGCCTTACCAATTGCGAGATTATGTCGCTTGGATTTCAAAAAGAAAGTATTTTCAACCCTTCTCAAATGATTAATTAGATTTCATCTTTCATTACAAACTTTTTGGACAAAAATGTGTAGATCCTACAACTTGTTACTCTCCATAATATGTTGAAGAAATAAGCTGGAAATAAATAAGAAATATTTCAACAAAAAATATTCCATATTCATACTTGAAAAAAATTATAAAAAAAGAAGTAGAATATGATTTAAAATACTAAATTGTTAACAATTTAGTTACACAATTGAAAAATTCCAATGCTAATGTTTGTAATGTTGTAATAAATAATCTACATTCAATGGTTTTGCTTTTTTGCAAATATTGCAAATTGAATTAAATAAAGGACTTCAAAGTTCATTTTTGAGTAGAAATTTCTTAATTGCCTAGACAATAAAACTCCTCATACCTTTCTTCTGCAATGATTCTAAGCTTTTCACGTAAATATAAATCTAGAAAACCAAGTTGAAATTTTTTATTCTTAAGAAAACGATTTTTTTTTAGTTGCCCAAGTTGCCCACCAAGCAATTAAAACTATATGTCATGCAATAACTTTTAATTATGTATCAAAAGTTACAAAAATTGTTGTGGCTAGCTTGAAGCTACTCTTTGACCACATGTTATGTTATGTTTTGAAGAAAAACAAGAAAAATTCCATTTGTAATAAGTTGCATGCCCACAATTATTACTATGTTGCCAAAAAAACGCCATTTGGTCCTTTAGGAGTTTAAACATCGGGGTTCAAATACTATGTACAATGAACTTTTTTTTACTTAATCATTCGCAATTCGTGTTTTTTTTAAACTCAGCAGACTTTGGTGGCCATTTTGGCATAGTAAAATAACTTTTTTCAAAAAACTTTGAACTAGAAAAAGTTGTTAAGTCAAGTTAAGTTTCATCTCCAATAATCCGTTTGAGATTTCAAGACTCCAATCAAAAGTTATGAACAAATTTCAGAGAGGGGTTGGAAGGGGCATTTTCTTTGACATTTTCAAACATCCTCTCTGAAATTTGTCCATGACTTTTGATTGGAGTCTCCAAATCTCAAACGAATTTTTGGAGATGAAACTTAAATTGATTTACCAACTTTTTTTAGTTCAAAGTTTTTTGAAAAAAGTTGTTTTCCTATGCCTAAATGGCCGCCAAAGTCTGCTAAGTTTGAAAACACAAAATTCTAAATGAATAAGTAAGAAAAATATATGTACATTTCACATGTGATTACAAGTGTGGTGTGTTGGTTAAATCGTACGGTTACCAAGCCTAAGGTCTTGGGTTCAAATCCCATAGGCGGCGGGTGATTGCTAGGGCTGCTCAAAATTTTCGGGCAGCATGAGAAAATTCTATTCTGCTGCCCGGAAATTTCGGGCAGCCAATTTTTTTTTTTAAAATTTATTTATTATTTGAAATTGACCAAATCAACAGAAATAATCAACAAATTTCAGTTGTTGATCAACGCGACCAAATCAACAAAAAAAAAACACTTTTATGTTGATTTGGACGTTGAGTTTTCTACTAGTGGAAGGTGCATTTCTCGACAACATAATGATATTGGGCAGCTCACTACAAATGGAGTTTTCTTTCTTTTCTTTGAACTTTTCATACAACTTGTGCCCAAGGAGTATCGTTCAAACCCAACAATATTCAAAACTTTTGACTGCATGGTTGAAAAGTTCTTGTATGATATGTAGTTTTTAGCGACAAGCGGGCAGCCCATATAGCGAAAAATCTTTTTCAAAAATAATTTTCTTAAGAAATAAAAATTTGAAATTGTTTTACTACATTTATAAATACGTTGAAAGCTTTTAATCATTCCATTCAGATTAATGAAATGAAATTTGTGAGGACTTTTAGTTTGCGGATAGGTATAGAGTCTCTGATTTCATACGTACTACGTATCATACAATAACTTTTCAACCATGTCACTACAAGAGAAAGGGGGTGTTTTAAGTGAGTTTTAAGTATAGTCCTAGACATAAGATTTTAAGTAATGCCCTTTAAGGAGATTTTCAGCAAAATTTTATTTAAAATACATGTGTTTTAAGTAAAATTTTGCTGAAAATCTCCTTAAAGGGCATTACTTAAAATCTTATGTCTAGGACTATACTTAAAACTCACTTAAAACACCCTTTTTGTTGTAGTGTGTCGTTGAGCATGTAGTCAAAAGTTATGAAAATTGTTGGGCCTGAACAAAGCTCTTTGAGCACATGTTGTATGAAGATTTCAAAGAAAAGAATGAAAATTCCATTTGTAGTGAGCTGACCAAAAGCGCTATGTTGTCAAGAAATGCAATTTAGGGCTTTATGGATTAATAACTATATGGATATCTAAAATCTAACTCAAGAAAATATAACTTAAGAAAATCTGCAATCAAAAATTCTATGAAAATTTGAGTTTTCTCTTTCGCAAGGGCTTTGCATTGTTCTTTAGGTAATCCTACTTGAATATCATGTTCTTCATACTCTCTGTTCAGTTTTTCCTATTCACTCTTGAATTTTCTTAATTTGAGTCTTCCTATTTAAATGAAGATTTTTAAGTATATTTAATAGTATAATGTGAAATATAAAAAAAAATTATAAATTTAAATTTTTATAACAAGATTGTTTTAAACCAAAGATTGTGTATTACCTATTTATGGTGGATTTTTTTACCATGATGTTATAAACTAGTAGTTTGCATTGTGCCATTGCCACAACAAAAAAGAATGTTAAAAAAAATTCTAATTTTTTGTCCACTAAAGAGTGCAAAGGCTTTGTTTTGTTGTGTTTGGACATGACATGTGAAAGTATAGATTTTTTTGAAATAAAAGGTAATTTAATTCCGCTTTTTAATATTAAGAAATCCATAACTTTTACACCATAAGTCCAAACGCAACAACATCGGCACAAATTGAATGCTTTTGGTACGAAAGACTGCAAGTATTTTGTTTTCTGGCATTTGGACATATTATGTGAAATTTATGTTTTTTATCAAAATAAAAGATAATTTAATAAGTCAGAGTTTTTGTTTGTTCTCTTTTCTTTTGTTTGTTTGTTATGGTGAAATCTTGTAGATTTCAAATCTCCTAATTACGGGCTAGGCTCCGATGGAAAAATATGTGCAAGATAAGGTGCACAAATTTCCTTTCGTGATTTTTGCATTTATGCAAAAATATATTGAATTTCAATATTGTTTTGTGTAATAAAATTAGAAAATTAATTTTACTTTTCTTTTGACTGCGGCAACAACATAAGGCACAATATAGTATGCACTATGCATAAGCATTGACTTGAATTAGGTAGTGCAGCTCATTGGCCTTGCACTATTCATATTTTATTTCCATGTAGACCACCACTAATTAGCTCAAGCATGATGGTTTATTTGCTTATTAGTGATGTTTATTAGTTTATTGATGATTGGGAGGTCAACCATTGGGTGCTTGCAAATGAAAACTCTGGTTGAACAGAAGAACTCCACTTCAACTGTTTGTTGCAAGTATGATTTTTCTTAGTTTTTTCAATCACATGTGGATGATAAAAGATTGTTAAGTACGAGTAGGCTGATAGTTGTCAATGAATAGACAAAATAACTCGTTAGAAGGGAAGTCTTATGCTGCCATGTGTTCTCCGTTTTGTTGGGAGGAGACAACACTTGTCCTCGTTGATGGCGGTTGCCGCTTCATTTCTTGATGTTGAAGCTTGCTTGCTTTGTGCGGGGCTTGGTGAATGAAATTAGCGAAGTATTCTGATGTAAAGAATTGCTTTGATAGAAGTGGTTTTAAGTTTGAGAACTAAGTGCTACAATAACGGCGAAGAGTTTCAGAGCTGGAGCATTTGACTCATAGTTGTCACATTAGACGGACTTTCTGTCCAAATCATCTGATTTGCCCACCCACTTGGGACATCCAATGACCCTAATTTGCTCGATGTGATTACTTCAAGGTAGTCACATTAACCGTCCGGTCCGTCCAAACCATTCAATGTATCCACCTATTTAGGACATCCGATGATATTAACTCGTCCAATGTAATAACTATGATTTGACTATTTGAGCTATGAGAGTTGGTGGACATGTGTCTTATAGTGAAACATTTGGTCATCGTGGTGGTTTGAGGTACAAATAAAAGTTTCTCATGATTTTTTGAAAGCAGCAAGTTAGTCATTTTTTGTTTTGTTGTTTGACTGAATTTGTTAAATCTCCCTTTCGAATTCCTCTTCTCTATTCCTACTAAGAAGATATCAGAAGCTATAAACATTGTGTTGATCCCGCAAATAGTACATCATGTTGTAGGTGAAAGAATTATACTCGATTATAATCAAATTTTTAGACCACCTCCTTTGATTCATAAGCTTGAGGGCAAAAAATATGGATGTTCATTTTTGTGTGATTATTATTTAACATAAGGGTTAAAATATAATAGGAACATGAAGAACGCAACTAAATGGTTCCAAGATTCAATGGAATAGTCTCCACAAAGAGCAAGCGAAACTAAACGAGAGTGGTTAAGGAAAGTTTGTTATTTGAAGATTGCCGAAAATGTTAAAATAGAAACTTTAAATTTTTATGAGGTCAGTATGACATGGGAGGTAGAAGACATTGTAGAACATTTAGTAGAAAAAATTGATCAAATGCATAAAAGGAGTAACCACAAATTTTTTTTTAACAAGAAAATTCTTAAAGACTAGAAAAACAAAGAAATGGAGCAGGTTAATCTAGAGAGTGACACAGTTGATGACACATTTATTGTTCTCGTTAAGGTAGACATAGAGAACGTCAAAGCGATGATGAGAGACTAGTGATGGAGGAATTGAATGAAAATGTGCACACGGTGAGAGGTAAACTATTCAATGAAATAAAATATTTGAGAATATTTGTCTTTTGAAAATAAAAAAGATGTTTTGACGAATATACTTTAAAAATGGACAAAAAACAACTTCATATGGTGGCGAAATTCAACCGAGAGAACCGAAGGTGCAATGAAGCTACAAATCAAACATGAATGAGGTATTGTAGATAAGGATTTACAATGGATGAATATTAATAAATCCTATAGTTTAAGTTCGTTCGCAGGGAGGTATGGTTGCACTATAGGTAATATCTAAGGGAAGCTAAATAACCCCAAGTTGTGCACAATTGAAGGAAAACCATGGAGTATTCCTAACTTCACAAATACAATAGATAGACTATTTTATTATAGATAAATCCAGGATTGGAAACTTATCAATCGTATATGTCACTTTTTCAAATTCTCTAATTGAATCCTCTTTTCCACCAACCAGGATCTATTGTTTCTTCATTTCTTTATTTGATCTGCAGCTTTATTCTCCACATTGCTCTTGTTTGGTTCCATAGATCTTTGACTGCTTGGATTTGCTCCTTTCTGGTCCGAGTTCAATTGTGTCTTTATTCCAACTATAGAGCTTTCACATTCTGGCTTTGCATAATTTCTTTTACAATAGAATTTACATTTACCGCTATCTCTATAGGATTCTTTCATATTTGTATTCTTTCACTCAAGACAGCAATACTATTGCATTACATCAATTGATAGAATTCCTATTAACTCTCATACAGTCGTTCACAACTCATATTTTCAGTTCATACACCATTGATAAAATACCATTGAAATCAGCCATCATCCACATTAACTTTCAATTACATAATAGATCATCTCTCCAAAGACTGAATCTATAGATCTAGCACTCAATCCAGAACACAGCATACACAATTGATTCATTTCAACTCCCACACATTCTCAACAACCACCAAGGCTCACAGACTATAGAATCACACATCAACATCAATCGATTTCAATCCCAAACAATTAAATTTATACACACACACACATTTATTAAATCCAATTGAACAATCACAATTATACTCCAATTCCCAATTAGTTTCCGCCTCATATTACATCATGAATTTTACAATTGTTTCTCACTGTAGCTTCACTGTATAACAACTATCGATCTAGCACATTCACAATCACACACTAACACACCTACTGCCAGTCTCAACCGCAGGAGCTCTGGCTTCCATTTCCAAACTGAATTCCAATTTCACAAACAATTGACTTCACCCAATTTAGCGGACCAGTTGGTAACCGCTTCTATAGTCGCACCCCATTCATCCATTTTCTATACATCTATTGATAACATTCGATAGTAAAGTCTGTTGTACTGGTAATATTGACAAATTAGCTTCCTAAGTACTATAGACCAAGGAAAATTAGAGAAATTAGCAAAATTTTGCTATTATGCACACATTCCCTATAGATTCTATGACTACATGTATTTTTTTAAACTAGAGAAATCAAAGGTTTAGGTATTTTCTAAGTTATTGGTTGTTAAGGTTTATAGAACTTATGCATCTTTGTCATTGAGTTCCAAGAATCGTCTCCCTTTGTCTTGCAAATTTGTCGTAAGGTCGTTTTATTTAAAATGTCCACAAGCTGCATTCAGTTCTCCAAAACTTGCATAGATGGAATCTGCTTTCATGTGACTCAATTCTCCCTTGTTTCACTACTCATATATATCTCCTCTCTTTGAAATTAATGCTTGCAAATTGTTCAAACTTGGATAAGCAAGATGCATTAGTTCTTCAGTCAGGGTTTTGAGTAGCGGTTTCAAGCGGCGGTTCATGAGCTTGAAAAGTGGTCAAGACGGTAGGTATAGTGCTCTTTAGTAGGGATTCAAACTTTACCTTCGATTTTTCCAAAAGATGACTTGACTTTGACCTGGCTTGTATGCCAAAATATATCTCTGGGAGTGGCTAATGGCATTTATTATTTGCATTCTTTGGATCAACTAAGGGTCACTCATCGCTACATAAACAATGCAACATAATTTTGGATCAGAATCTTGAGCCCAAAATTTCAGGTTTGCTGTCAATTTTATTATCTTCAAACACTATAAGCAACTTTTAGTCACCACGACTGGACGCCACCCCTCTGTAAGCTCTGTTATAAAATATAGCGACTTCATGGCTAAACGCTTAATATGAAAAGATGAAGCAATCATCATAGTTATCACATTGGACAAGTTGGATTCATCGGACGTCCTAAACAAGCGGACACATTGGATGGTTTAGACGGACCGGACGATTAATGTGACTACCTTGAAGTAATCACATCGGGCAGATTAGGGTCACTAAATGTCCCAGGCGGGCGAGCAAATCAAACGGTTTGGGCGGACAGTCCGTCTAATATGACAACTATGGTAATCATTTATTCGTGAGGACTATTTGTTTTTCTAATGTTCGTCATTTTATAGCTAGGAATTGCTAAGGGTTGTGTTCTTTCTCTCATCTTATGCCCTCTTTGCAGTCTTAGACTCCGTCTTTGACATGACAATGTTGGGTTGGTCTATTGATGCTCGCATTCATCACGCAAAGGTTACTTATATGAAACCTCGGGAGAAGTAAGTGACAAAGTTGACATCTATAGCTTTGGAGTCTTGCTTCTTGATATTGTAAGTGGGAGAAGAAATTTTGATCCAAAGTTGCCTGAGGGCGAGCATGATCATAGAGAGCAAGTGAGTTTCCTTTGCATGAGCAATATATTTATTTTTTTAAATTGTTGGGAGTATTGGCTGGTTTTTGGTTGAATACCCTAAATACTTCAAGTTCGCTTAGTGCGTCATTAATAACTAACTGGGAAGGAGCGTTGTGATATTACTAGACAAGGGAATTACACAATCAAGGGAGAATAAAAAAGTTCATTGATTTGACTTTAAATCTTCAGGCAATCAAAGAAATCGAGGTATTGAGGATGATCTTGATAGCCTTGCTATGTATGCACTCGGCAGAAGAGACTCGACCCAAGATGAACCTTGTGTTTGCAATGCTCCAAGGAAAACATAAGGCTTGCGTTTGCAATGCTCCAAAAACGGATAATGATAATGAACTGGATTTCCATAGTCTTTGTAGGAAGTAATCAAGCACAAGATTGGGAAGAGTAGTATAGGTCTTGAACCCGGTACGGATGTCAATGTGATGTATCCACTTGATTTATTAATATTGAATATTAGTTTTCCATATTATCACTCTGCTTATTTTGTAGTAGCACCTTATTTGGTACACTATATCGATTGTTAGAATTCATCCAACCAATAAATACTTCATCCAAAAAAATGTCATTCATGTACCCTAATTTCATCCATCCAAAAGAAATCCATCCATAACAATTCATCCAAAATTATGTCATCCAAACCATGAAACTTCATCCATCCAATAAATTAATAATCCAAAATTTTATAATTCATTCATCCATTATTTCATCCATCCAACATTTTTTAATCCAAATAAATGTCATTTGTTAGTCGTTTTTCTATTCGCAGGCAATCTGAATTCTAAAAACATCGGAGGGAGGGGGTGAAGCCTCAATTTTGATTGGTGTGTGCATTTCATTTGACCCCCCTCCAATGCAATTTTCGAGAGTTTTGACTGGGGGGTGTACTAGCCTACCGATTTCTCTGTGCGGTGGTGTGCAATTCACAACATTAAGTTTTAAAATTTGAATACATTAGCCTAAACAAATTTTTTAAATGTGAATATTTTACAAAATTATTTTTTATATTTCCTTTATTCTTCTACAATTGATAAATTTTAACCTATTTGTACGTAAATAATCATATTTGGATTGCAAATAAGTTAGAATGAAATTTTAACAATGAAAAATGATTAATTCAAAACAATTTGGATGTCTATAGAGTATTAAACTTTAAAATCTTTGACTCAACTACTATAAAATCAAAATTGGACATTTCTTGAAAATTGAGTGGTAATTGTGTATACAATCTGAATACATAATAAATTTTACGCTTTCAACCAATCATGTCAAAATTCAAATTATATATTATTATTTTTTATTCAAGTGACAACATTTAGGTCACAATTAATTGCATTATGCATTGATGATTACAAAGTTCATATATATGAGCCTAAGTGTGCAACAAAAAATTAAATTTGAAGCCACAATATGGCTATGTTCAATTTTGTTCCTTTTGATGTTTAGAATGTATCATTTTTATTTTGCATGTGACAACTAGCTTTTCAAATGCTCTGTTTTGTGAGTCTTTGGATCCTCCAATTCAAGTATTCTCATTGTTTTTAAAGTCTTCTTTTGTACACACCATTTTTATTTGTCTTTTGATCCTCCAATTCAAATTCGTCAATTTTGGTGGTGGCCTACGCTCATCATTATTGCTTGTTCTGTGATCTATAATAAATTTTGAATTTTTGCCTTAAAAATAGATCTAAATTTATAAAATATGCTCAAAATTATCACAATATATTTTTTTATATGAAAAGATGAGACTGACAAAAATTACCAAACAAATTTCAAAATAGTATGATATTGTTGCATGTGACATGTCCTAAATACTTTTCACCCCTTAAGTCTGGTTTGTAGTGGTCACCATTTGTTAATAACAACTAACAACTTATTAATTGAATGTCAATATGTTCAAGACTCCAATAGTTATATTACAAATGTATTGATCAAATTTCCAAAGTCAAAATTCTTCAACCTCTGATCTTTAGAGTGAAGAGAAGTCAAGATCTACTATTTTAAGATCTATAAATAGATTTTTTTCAAAAATATATAATAAAAATATCAAATTAAAAAAATTCCAATATACAAATGATATGTTTTAATTTGTCACTTCAATCTTTTTTTTCAATTTGAGTATAAAAAATTGAAAATTTGTATATATTTGCATCCTTAATTTTTATAAAAATGATTAGACATTTATTTGAGGGTTAAATTTCTTATTACCATCTTAATTTATATCTCATATCCACTTAATATTGAATTAAATCCTTCAAAATGGATGCACTCTATTGAACATTCACTCTATATTATTACAATTTTGCTCTCAAATGCTAAAATATATTAATTTATCCTATGAGTAAAATTTAATTTATTTATCAAAGCTACACAATTTTAAATTAGTAAAAGCTAATTTTAAAGTAGTGTTGTACAATTTTTACATGAATATATATTTTTTAGCAATAAATTTTTTGAAGTGTCAATGATATAATATATTTTCTTGTAAATAGTATTAATAAAATTATGTCAAATTAAAAAAAAAAAAAGGTTTTAATAGTTCATGTAGTGACCTCAAATAGCGAGCTCTACAATTTATTTTTAATTTTTAAAACTATATTAAAAAATTGGCACTTACAAGTGCATTGCGATAAATTTAAATTTAAATCTTTTAGTATTTAGAATGTCATAATTATTATTATTTTCAAATTTCAAATTAAGGAATGAATCAAGGCTTTCAAAAATTAAAATATATTTGATTTTTTAGGCTTTAATAATAACAAATTCTAAGTATATGTAGGATTACTTTATTGTAGATATTTCTACATGAAGTATATTTCATAAGTTGATTTTTTGGTAACAAAAATTTGAATATATTTTATTAAATGAATAAGTATTACATACTATTTTACAAAAAAATGTGAAAATTCAATAAAACTTGATGAAAGTTCAATGAATTGAGAATATTTGATGATATTAATGTTTAATTTGATATTTTTTAATTTAACAATCCACAAATAATTATTTATAAGTTGAAAAAAATTATATTGATTAATGATTGGTTTGATCATATATCTATTCAACTCTATTAAAAGATCTTTTTTTGAGACAATTCAGTATGAATAATAATTCTAAAATATTATTTGTTTGAATGCAATCAATATTTAATGTATACTAATTTCTAGTGGAATGGACATGTACATAATATAGGAATGATGAATAAATAGTCAAATTGTGTTTTATTTTGATACAAATAATTAATCAAATATGATTTATTTGTTGATACTTCATTGATGCAATTATACATTTGAATTTTGAAACAAATGATATGATTTACAAATAGGAGGATTAGATTCCAAATTAAAATCTATAGTCAAAATTGCCTATATAAATTTTAAATTTTGGTATACTCTTGAAATTACACAATCTTATGCTAATTTTCATTTCTCACCCATTAGAGAAAAAGTCGGGCCTCTGGAGGGCTGCTCCGGATGATTGTCAAGGGCTCTAAATTTGAGATTAAGTGTTCAATAATCAGAATTAAGGTACTCTAATACACCATAATCTGATTATTGAACACCTTAAAATTGGATTCTAATTGAACTCTAACCAAGAGTTGGAAAAAAATGCAAATGTTAATGAAGTATGTTTTCCACATTGCCATCACATTTTTTTTTATGGCAATGTGGAAGACTAACTTCATTGGCACTTGGTGTGCATAAAGGGTGAAGAGGTTGTTTTTATAATGAAATAAATTGTCCATCATGAATTGTGAAAGAATATGGGATAGTTTGAAGTTGAGAGATTGGCCGCTCATTATCAAAATGCAGAAATTGTGTTAATAGTTAAATTTTAGACTTCATTTAGGCATAGTAGAATAACTATTTTGAAAAAACTTTGAACTAAAAAAAGTTGGGGAATTAAGCTAAATTTTATCTCCAAAAATCTGTCTGAGGTTTAGAGCCTCCAACCAAAAGTTATGAACAAAATTCAAAGAAGGTGTTTGAAAATGTCCAAAAAAATGTCCCATCCAACCCCTCTCAGAATTTTGTTTATAACTTTTAGTTGGAGTCTCAAAACCTCAAACGGTTTTTTACAAATAAAATTTAGCTTAATTCCACAACTTTTTTTAGTTCAAAGTTTTTTCAAAATAATTATTCTACTATGCCTAAATGAGGTCTGAAATTTAACTTTTAACACAATTCCTGCATTTGGCTTAACTATGAGTGGAGTTGAGTTTCAATTAATCCTAATTTACATATCCCACATGGATTGCTTGACCTACTACTACCCCAATCCTATAAAGAGCTTCTCTTCTCCTCTCTAGACTCTCAAAATGAATTAAGTGGCCATTAGCTTCAAAAGCCACAGAATTTTAGAATTTGTCCATGTGATTCAAAAAAACAAATCGCTTCATTTGGCTTAATTGAACCTAGTTGGACTAATTTGTCAATTAAACAAATTGTACTTAGTTGCCCTGTACTCTGTTGCCTTGATAAAGGTCCTGACATTTTTGGCGAAAGTCAGATCGGGTGAAGTTCGTGATATTGAGAATCTCTAAGGCCAGCGATGACATAGATATTCATAAGGATGTCACTCTAGAGCGGCCCTCCAGAGGCCCGGTTCTTTTTATAATGCTTTAGTTGCTTTTCAAGATTATGAAACATGATGAGAGAATTATAGCTGAAGCAATAAGCAACCAAGCATTTTGGTCTTGATGTGCATTGCTTGATTGAGATTGGTCTTGGCTGGCTTCACTTATTTGAGGTTGGTCTTGACTCTTGACTTGCATCATTTATTTGAGGTTGGTCTTGATTTGCATTACTTGTTTCAAATTTGGAACATATCAATGAATGCCACATTTGTAGCATACAAAACCAAGCTTCCCTTGATTGGACCAATCTTCAATTGCAATGCTAAAATGCGTAGTTAGGCGGTCAAAATAGTTGTGTTCAAGTTGTACCTTTTTGAAGAAGAGTGGATTACAATCCATAATGCTGCGTTCAATATGGGCCTTGTGATGAGACAAAAGTTAAACTTATGAATATTAGAGATTTTTATTCAAAGGCACAGTTTAATATTTAGTCCTCTAACATCTTGAACTTTATTTCACTAGTCCAACTTGCTTTCTCAAAATTATATCTATGTGTTACTTCAAAAAGTACAAGGAGCCCTTCCTCTTGCACACACTATTATCAACATACAAATTAATGCACAATGATACTTAAAATAATTTCTAATATAAAAGATTGATTTTTGTACCCTTTATAAGCAAGTGCATTTTTTGCTTGCATTATTTCAAACACTTACAATTGCATGGTTTACCAAAATTCTTTGAACTTGAAATTTTTCTTATTGTAGACACAAAATCATTGAAAAGTAAGTGATACAATTGAATTGACATTTCTTAGCAAAATGTAGAGTTGTATTATAAAAAAAAAAAAAAAAAAAAATATATATATATATATATATATATATATATATACATATATATATATATATATATATATGTATATATATATATATACACTCTGGGTCTCATTGGACATCTTGTTTACAATTTGAATATTCTATTGTCAAAACATGTGAATTTGTCAAATTATTATGTAAGTAAGAATCTCTATAAAGTGTTGTAGTAGCTGGATCAAGTAGGCATAGATGAAATTGGATTTCAATAGGAAGATTCAAACGCAAATTTATTCATTGGAAGTAGCTAAAGAAGAAAGAATCAAAATGGTTTCTGAAAAATTTAACTCCTTATATTTCATAGCTTGTTTTATCCATTTGGGTTTATGACTCTAGTAGAAGCAATGCAAATGGTATATTAATATGGTATTGACTCAATTGCTTAAATGTGCAATGGCATATCATTCCTTAATTGATGTTGTTACAATAAAATTTGTCATATTATCAATTTATCGATGTAAGACCACTAATTATTTTGATGCATTTTGTAGACCTAAAAATTTTAGAAAATAGTTTAGAATAGAAAAAGGGACCAATTAGGGGCCCCTTAGTGTTTAAAAATAGAAATAAAAGCTATTTTAAAGTCGAAAACTAGTTCTACGTGTAAATAGGTCTAATTAGATGGATGGATGGATGAAAAAGTATAAAAATAAAATAAAGATAATAAAAGGGATGAATGGTGTGTGTGACGAGGTCTCACCCCTTCCCAAGAGGCGTGGCACCTCATTTGGTCGGCTATAAATAGCTAAAAAAATAGAAAAGACATGGCATTGTAAGACCCAATATTTTTAATATATATATTATTATTATTTTGTGTAATTCGTTTTATAAGTGTTTTTCGAATAATTTGTTAGAATTTGCAATACTTTGCTTGAGTGCGTTTTGGTATATTGTGTAATTCTTGGGACTGTAAATTACAATCATTATTCTGCAAATCAAAAGTATTAATGTTTGAAGCCATTGTGCAAACAATTGAATTAAGAACTGGGTTAAGTTTGAGAGAATTGAAGCATTAGTCTGTGAGATCTGGGAGCATTGTCGGAATTTGTATCTGTGGCTGAGGCGTTGTGCGCATTGGGCGGTATTGGAATTTCGAGATTGATTTGGAACTTACAATTGGGGAGCCAGTCGATACAGAGCAGCGAGAAAAACAATCAAGATCCGGAATTCTACAAATCTGGTTTGTTTGCAATAATCTCACTAGGCTGCAGCATCTGGTTGCTCCATGGAGCACCAAAATTCTGAGAGATTTCGACTCAATGAGTGAGAATGAGATCACGTTTTGAAACCAGGAAAGAAGGCCACAAGTAGCACGGTTTGGATTCATGGTAGATTCATGGAAATTTTAAGAACTTGTCGAATTGAGGTTTGGTACGGATCGTAGAGATCAGTTGAAGACTAAATTGCGACAAATTTCAAGAGATTTGGGCGATTGATTCAAGAAAATTTTGAGAGAGTTCACTGCAGTCACATTCTGGATTAGGTTTTTCTCTATCATTCTTAGAATTTTATTCAAATTCCTCGGTGCCAGTGATCAGGCGTGCTCAGAAGAGAAAGCGAGGTTGAATCTGAGACGAAATTTCAACAATTTCGATCAAATTCCGGTGATCGGAGGCGTGTGGGCAACGCCGGTGCAGCCAAGGAGCGGCGACGGACAGGCGCGACGTCAGATCGGGACCTCCGACCGGCCTTCCCCTCCCTCAAATTGAGACCCTTGGTACCCGGCCCTCCGGTCGATATCCGCCCCCTTTCCCGGTTGATATCCGTCCGGTCCCAGTTGATACCAGGCCATGGTCTTGGGAGGGTAGGACCTGTTTTGCATGGATTTGGGTCTATTTGCCTTTGTTTAAAACAAAAGTAAAAGAAAGGGTCAAATTTTTCGAACGGCCGTTCGGCCGTGCCCCTAGTCTAGGTGTGAGCTACTAATACGGCTACTAGTTTGGAGGTTAGATTTTAGTGGTTGTATGTATTAAAGTGTTGTATTGAAAATTGCATATGCATGTTGTAAGTTTGAATTTTGTATATTGTAGGTAGTTGCTAATCCTTGATATTGGCCATATTGTCCTAGAGTTTAGGGGGTGACTTTTTGTAAATATATCCTAAACTCTTAAACTCTAAATATTTTGAAATATTAAATATGTATATTTATACTATTTTCAAAGTACTATAGTGGGCTGTACTAAAGTCTAAGTCCTGTATTGCATCCATACACAAGTCAGTCCACCCTGAACTATTGTCAAGAACTATTGTCACAAGCCCTAGAACACTAGATAGGACTGAGACGTGCATGCTGAGTCTTTTATCTTATAATGGACTGTTGAGTGTTTCTTGGGGTATTTAGTGGGAATAAGAATGAATTTTTATCCTATCTTCAAAACTTAAGTACATAGTGACATTTGAACACGCTACACTAACCTTATATAGATCATTCCCTGGTGTTCGAACTTGGTAGCGTTTGGAATAGGGATTCCAAAAACCTAACTACACATTTATACTGCATTTGAAAACCTCATTTTGTTCATTCAACAAGCAATTAACACTACAAGAAAAATAGTGTCTATTATAACATATATATAATTCATATATATAATTCATATATATTGGTAATTTTAATTGGTTAAGACATTTTGGTTTGGAAAAATAATCAGCATTTTTTTGTTGATTTCATTTTTTGATTTAGTTAAGTTTAAATAAAATTATTATTATTTGAAAATTTGCAACATAGGCAAAAACCACCATGTAAGGCTGTAAGCAAGGTTGGAGCTTTACGAACCTAATAGTTTTTTTTTTTTGTTTGTTTCTCCAAAGTCAACATTTTTTCCTTCATACTCACTCTATTTTCATTGATTTTATATAAAATTACTATTAAAAATCTTATTTTTTGGGATCAAATCAACAAAATTATTTTGATTGATGTTTAGAGGATTGCCAAATCAATAAAGTCAAAAAAAAATTTTCATAATCAATGTAAATGTATTGATCTTTTGTTGATTAGGGCCTTTTTTTCTTGTAGTGTAATATTAGCTTATAGAACTGTAATAGTAACAATTAAACATTATATTGCTACAGTTATTTTACAAATTTTCATATTGATTTACACAAAATTCAAATTCAACTTTGCATTGTTTTAAGATTTAATGCTTGAGGAGAACATGGTTAATTCAAGAATGCCTAAAAATTGGCAACAAGTTTGTATTTATACAAATATATTTACAGAAATGTTTACACTATACAATATTTTACTATGTTATATTAGTTTGTATATTAACTAAACATCAAGAAAAGATAAAGTTAATTCACTATAAAATCACATTTTAAGAAAATCACTATTTGAATCACTACTATAAAATAGTGAAGGAAGTTCAATGATCTTCATACACTTCATAAAAGGAGCACATTCTTCCAAATGTTTTTGCACTTTTGTTATATCCACTTTGTGCTAGCTATAATCCCTTTATCTCAAATTACAATTTGTCATTGCAAGGTCCAATCACAAAGCAACACAACAACATATTAAACAAATCATTAAAGCAAAGCAAAAGATAATAAGTCAATACAAAAATCAAGTGGTACCAATGAAAAATGTTGTTTACTTATAGCATACACGAAAAATGTTGCTTGATTCGTTAAGAGTTTTATCACTCTATTTCAGGAATATGTTGAATTTATTATAATTTTTAATATTATTTACTCTATGTATTGCATCTGATCCGTAAGGATCCTTCAAATTTACAACAACACTAGAGTGTGAGTAAGGAGCATTGAGCATTGAGCTTCAAGCAATTAGATTTAAGTGCTTAGTTCTAGGATTTTTATTAAAAATAGACATATTTGAATAATAAATAGGATTGTCAAAAGTAAATATAGTAGTGTCAAAAAACAAAAAATTCAAAAAAATTCAAAAAATTTGCAGAAGTTTTATTCAAAATAATCAATTTTGCAATCAAATGTTGCATGAATGGGCATCAATGAAGCATTTTCTACAACAAGATGATTTTAAAACCATAGATCCGATTCACCAATGAATTTTATTCATGTCATCATCCATCCAAAAAAGATTTTCTTTAGACATTGCTAAATATTTTCTATAAAAAATAACTTCACTTCAATAAAGCTTAGATTTGAGGGTTCAAATGAGGTAATAGGAGCCAATTTTGACGTAACTATTGTTTTTTTGGATCATTATTGATTGTGTAGCTCAAATTGTTTTAGAATTCTCCCAAATAAATATGCTTCATGTTTTATAAATGTTATAGTGTCATGTTTCACTATTATATAGTCTATGATGTCATCATTTCATCTTAACTAAATACAAAAAACCTCGTGTAACTAGTGCTTTTTACTCCTTTGTTGAATTTTAAATTAGACAATTTAGAAACTTTTCCATTGAAAGTGATGATCTTTTAAATAGAATTTGTTACTATTGCCAATTTTGAATAATTTTTAAAACTAATTTTGATGAAATTGATGAAGTTTTTGAGTAGAACATTCCATTAAAATTTCAATAAGGAATCTAAAGGAACCTTTTACAATGTCCTTAGTAGCTCCTATTAGCTCGTTTAAATCCTTGGAGCATATATGTACTGATTGTCCTCAACAATTGCCTTGAATATAAATCTAAAGACAGAATACAAATGCTTGCAGTTCGCTCATAATTTCTTAGTTCCTACTACCAAGTACAACTGTACTTATGGTGAAGAAATCTTTGCATATATAAATAGAAAAATTTAAAATTGTGATTTAATAGATATTTTAGTAAGGAAAGATATCAAACATTAAAATTCTTACTCTACCATAGCTAGAATATGGAATAACAACTACAAATTCAACAATAATTTTTAAGTTTCATGATGTCTCACATTTGAATATTGCGGTGGTCAATTGTGGATGTATTAGAGTTACGTTGGATGGTCTTTTTCAATCGTTTCGTGAAGTGTATATCACCATGAAATGGTTGTAAATTGTTATTTGATTTTTTTGAATGAAGGAAGGACACACGTGTCCCTATACTCTCTTTATTAGAAATGTAGAGCGTTGGTTGACTTTTTTAGTTTGCAATTGAAATTCAACTTTCTCTAGAAAAGCCAGATTTATCATTGACTACCAATCTCCAACGTCTTAGTTCCTCCTTCTCATGTTCTTGCTTCGAACATGTTGAATCAAGAGGAGGGTATTGAATTCATTTTAAAATTTGCTTCGGAATAAATTCATAATGATGGAATACTTTTGTTGTTTCATTTAGAAAACAGAAAGATAAAAGAATTTATATTTGAATGTGCCGATATGTACGGCTTTTGTCGAGTTGACTCGTGAATAGACATCAACAAGTTAAAACTTTCCAATTACAAAAAATCTAAATGTTAAGTAAGCTCTATTATAATTTTTTTCATTTATAATTTTTGAAGCTTAAATATTTTTAGCAACATTGTATTTGTTAAATGTTAATTGTCATACTTATTTATTCTTAATAGTTGTAGCGCTTTCGGATCTTTCTTTTTGTATTGAAAAAAATGAAAGGAAACATTGGTAGTATCTAAATTTACTATCTGTATGAACCAACAACAACTTAGCAATACAAATACAAACCTTGAAAAAGTTGACCTAATCCACAATTTCACTTTTTTGCAGATTCAACTCATAAATGGTACAATTTCGTAGAAAATACCTTTGAGAAGAATCCTCTATTTACACAAGTGTAACGTATTTGCTATAACTAATGATATTGTATTCAATGAATGGGGGCCTCCTATGAGCACTAGATTTCATCATTTGCATTCATTTATGTTTTTTTTTTGTTTTTAAGCATCTTAGAAGAAAATTTGAAGGAAAATTAGGTGTCTTTGATTACTTTAATGTTGAAAAGTTGGTAGTTTTAAAAATCAATAGTAACTCTTAAGCCAAATTTTATAAAAATTTGGCTTAGAGGTAGGTTAGGGGGGTAGAAGTGCTTGGCTAAAGGCTTTAGGGGAGAAAAAAGGGTCAAAGTCCAAAAAACATTTTTACATGTATAAATTGTAAGAGATGTAGAAGTGTGGGAAGGTCTAGAGGTAGTTGAATCTCATGTAAGAGGTGTAAGAGTGAATAGAAGCAAATGAGTGGAAGAATAGGATGGTCAAAGTCAAAAGCGTCATATATGTAAGTTGTAAAAGGTGGTTGAATTTTGTGTAAGGTGTAAGACATATGTGAAAGTGTAAAGCATGTATGAAAGATGTGAGTTGTAAGAACCAATGAGGTGAAAATTAATGTCAAGGTCCAAAAAACAAGAGTTGAAGTCAAAGGTGAAGGATGTATAAAGAAAAAATATTGCAAAAAGAAAAAATAGAGACTCATAAGCTATAAAGAAGAACCAAGAAGAACAACAAGGCACCATTCTTCTACAATACATTTTCATCCTCAACTAAAGTTTAGCCACTCATTGTATGCTTCTCCTTCTTTTTCACATTCTAAGCTACTAATTAAGAGTGCTATGAGATAGTAATAAAATAACATTTCTATTTTTCTACCTTTGGCTTCTTTCATCTGTAGTGTTTAGAGTATCTCGTTTTAGAATTTGAAATTGAAAGAGTGATTTTTTTTTATTATTAGCTTTTCAAAAAGTCAAGATTTGTTCAATTTGGAGTTTGTATGTAGGAGTTGTGTGTAGTTGAAGGAAAGTGAAGCAGCTGCCTTCATACATTACAAGTACAAACTTTGAGCTTCCATAACTTCTTGAGTAAATTCGATCTGTAGTTGAAATTTTTTGGAGTATTTTTATCATTTTGTTATGATCTCAGCAAGTTAAGAGTCGTTTCATTTGGAGTTCATATGTAGGAGTTATGATCGTTTAAGCAATAGAGGTTTGAATCACAACCACAAAGGTATCCTTGTTTCTTTAGCCTCGAATTTGTGAGTATATCTACTTGACAGTAGAAGTTATTAGTATAAAACTTTTTGGAGCTTGTAGTGCTTATCTTTAGGGTTCCAAAAAGCTAAAAAAACCTTTCATTTGGATCTCGGACAAAGTCGTGGCGGTTCTTCAAATGGCGAAAGGTTTGTTGTCCATGTTTGCACCTATGATATGCTATTTTCTTCTACTTTCCTTTCTTATTTTCATGGTTGAAAACATCTTTTTGATTTTTTTCAATTAAAAACATAAAAAAAAATATAGATTCTCTTTTCATTTAATAATTAAATGAATAGTTGGTTTGACTTGGAAGGCAATCAATACAAAAAGAAGAAAACATTCATAAATATTTCCCTTCATTTCCATACATACACAAAGAACCTTCAGTAAGACTTGTATGTTGTCTAAGACCATTGCTCTAAACAAGAAGGAAAGGTTTTTTTGGTTGACACCTCCATCTATGCATGCTATAGTATTGAACAGCATTTGATGGCTTTGGAGAGCAATAGAGAGATTTTCAAAGCTCTTTTTTAGCCTTTAAACATCTTCTATCTCCACCTTCCAACTCAAGTACTCTTTATTTATAACGGTTGATGATTCCAATGACGAGGATGTTATGAGGCCTTCTACAAAGTTTCAAAAAAGACGATGTTGTAAATAAGTTGGTTGTTACTTTTATGCATGTTTTTATTTATTTTTATTGCGCAATATTTTAAAATTTATTCAAAATTTCTAATTGTTTATTCATTATATCTTATAAAGAAAATTCTCTCTGATATCTTGTGTTCTTACCTTCTCTTAGTCCCAAGAGTTTGTCATATTACATCTTGACTCTAATGAAAGCTATGGCAGGGTTCCATCAACCATTTCTATTACTAAAAGTCTTTCATACAATGTTGCTGTCAAGAAGGTTTTAGACCTAAAAACTGATGTTGAGACACCAAGTCATGCATATAGTAATGATCATTCTTATCCCATATATAATACATACGGGGTCAAAATGATCAAATTGATTTTGTTCTAGACACTATTGTTATTACTGATTTTTTCATGTCATATAGTAAGACTAAAAGGGCCACTATATTCTTGCAGCTTACTATATTCTTGAGATATTTTGCATTTTTATGACCTTTGGTGTGACAGTTAAGATCATCTTTATTCTAAAAGACATTCATTCTAAAAGGCATCTTTATTTTAGAGGTTAACTATTAGGAATTTCTATATATTGAATCTATTTTTCTCAATTAGCAACTTGCCGCTTCATAAAAAAATGTATTCCTTCCGTCTTAAAATGATCTTCTTGTTGGGCCTTAAACTTTATTTCAAAATGATCTTTCTGTACAACGTAGAGGAAGGTCCCATAGAATGAAAACCATTTACATGAGCACAATAGTACACCAAAACTCTTCATCTATGATGAATTTGGAATCTTGTTTTTTGCAACATGAATAGATCATTGGTAGACCCTTCAATATAGATTTTTTTTGCAGCAATCAATGCTTGTTGATAGAATAAAAATTAATTAATTAAAGGAAAGTTTTAACTGGGTTGTATTTAACAAGTGACGAGATGGGAATCGAAGTGTCGTGTGTTGTGAAAATTAGCCATGCCAATGGAAGAGAAAAATGAGTCGTGATAAACACATTTGTGCACAAGGGTCCTACTGTTATGTTTTTGAAGCCATTTTAGAAAAAAATTGTGTGAAAATACAAGTGCATTGAAGGGACAAAAAAACCTTTCTACCATTCTAGATGGCCCTTCATATAAGGGCATAAAAGTGTTGATACAAATGAAGAGTTTCATGAACTTCAAGAACCTCCAAAGTCATCAATTGGGCACTTTTAATCCACACCATTGTTCATCGGTTAAACTTCAAAGGACTTGGCCCTCCGTGACCAAGGTAATCACCAAAATGCACCAATTATTGAATCAATGGGTGCATTTTTTGTTTTTACATTGAACAATGAAGTCATCCATTGAAACATAGCCATCAATAATGAATTTTATTAGGTCACATTTTTTTGCCAAAATGTAACTTGTTTTTCAAAAAATTCATCAAATTTTTTTGTAGTATTTTTTCATCCATTTTTTCTATGCATGACTTATACTTTAAAGTATACATACCTTAAATTATGTTTGTTTGAATGTTTGTTTGTGTGTTTGTTTTCAATTCTAGGCTCTAAAAAAACTTGAGTTCCTCTGTTGTACTTTGGTACAATTGGAAAGTTCTCTACAAGGAGAAGTGTATGGAATTTGTTTCAAGACGTTTGGAACTACATTGTGAAAGTTATGGATTTTTGAATTATTTCTAAATTAAAAATTTGAATTAAATTACTCCATATCTCTTATTTTGGAAAAACCATAACTTTCACATAGCATGTCCAAAACATGTCCAAACACCACAAAAAAAACTTACACTCCTTTGTGCATAAAGCTTTCTATTTGTATAAAAAAACACAATCTCTCATACCGCAACGAAGTAGTGGAAGTACTTGCCTTCCTTTCTATATAAAATTTTTTATTTATATGAAGAACACAACCTCTCACACCGCAACAAAACCTTGCACTCTTTCTAATGTGAAACTTATGAATTTTGAATTTTTTTTCAAATTCAAAATTTTAAAAAAATACTTATATTTTTATTTTTATTGTGGCAATGGCATTGGCATGGGCACACTATTATAGCATCTAAAGATGATTGGCTGCCTACAATACCTGTGAGCTTCCTATTTTCAGGGACGAATTTCAATAAGAGGTCAACAAATTTGGAAGTGCTTTGGGGCCACGCAAATGTGGGATCAAAGTAATGTCATGGGACACACCTTGGGACTTTGATGTGGACAATGTTAGTGCGGCTACAATGGGAAGAGACACACAAAACATGGAAATGACAGAACAATTGGCTTGCGGTGCTTGTTAAAAAAGATCCCAAAATCCAATTTTCAAGTGCTTCAAATGTAAACTTCCAAAACTTATTTGAAACTCAAATTTTCAATACAATAAAAGTGTATCAAACTCTACATGTAACTCCATTTGTTTTTGAAAAAATTTATTGTAAACCTTAATTTGGAACATTTTGTCTAACATGAAGGTCATTTTGGGATGGAGGGAGTAATTAGAACTTGTGAATATTGGTGTTAGATTAGAAATTTGTGAACCTCAATAATACTTGAAAGGATTTATAAATTTTAATTGAAAATGGTGCTTTCCTTGAAATACTTTCATAACACCATGTAAATACAGGTCCCTAGTTTCCAAAAAGTCACCCTAAAGGCCTAAACCTTGGATCTAAGGTTCTTGGTAATTGACCCTTATCCTAAACAACTAATTTTAAGTTCCAATTAACAATCATTCAAATCCCTTCTCATCCAATGCCATGAACAACAAATGTATTACTTCCAATAAAATCAACTCACATAAAAAAATTCATCCAACTCCATTCATCTCCATTCATCTCCATTCATCTCCATTCATCCTCTTTGGGCACATTTATAGCCATATGTTTTTTTTTTAAATCACGGATATAGGCATCTTATGATGAAAAGTTATAAGGTTTTTACAAATTCTTCTAAAATTGCTCAATGCTCATCACTTGTTGCTCCCTACTCGTACTTTAGCAACCTTGTCCAAATTTATACTAGAACGCAATGTGTCCTCTAAGACAATCACATGTATAAAATTTAATAATACATAAAGATTTCTAAAACTATTAGGTATCGATCATTGTAAAGAAGATTAGAAAGTGAACAAATTAATATATTTATTTAAGATTAATGAAATTCTCTTGACTATTCAAGTAAGGTAATGAAATTTTCATGACTATTTAAGTAACACGGTTGTAGAATAGAGACTGATTTTTCAAACAATACATCTATTTTATAATATTAATAAAGATAAATATACATACCTTCTTGCATCACAGCAAGTTTGCTTTTCCACAAACCTTTTACTCAATTGTTTCATTGGTAGGGCCTTAGGGGGCTTGGAAATCTCTAAGAGATGGTATAATTCATCCTTCAAGACTCTTGTAATGTAACCTCTAGTATTTCAATTTTTTTGTGAGACTTTGTTGTTGAGGTCAATCTCCATATTCAACTGTGGTCACCATGCCTGATCGAATTGCCTACACACAATTGGATCATCAAATACACCAAAGTCCTCTCAAATGGCTCTTTTAATATTGTCCTACATTGGATGAATGCAACTTGTAGACAAATCCTTCCCAAGAAGGAAAGAAATAATGATCAAAGCCAACCTTTGCTCTCATGTAAACATTTCAATTTTTAGTAGCACCAAATTGAAACAACTAACATACAATATACAAATACAAAAAACTATGCAATAAATGTGAAGGTATCTACCATATAAACCTAAACCATACTTTATAAACTCCCACCAAGTGTACCGAGGAGGGGATATGGTCTCCCAAACTATTACTACCAACATGTTAGTGAGCTTCAAAATCTAAGTAGATTGATCTTTGGTATCTTTTTTCAATTTGTGCAAAAGTATCCTTTTGAAGCAAAGATTCCATCTTCCAAATTTGCATAAATATTATTGCACAAAAAGGTAAGCTATGTAAACAATTTGTGGCTATTAAATAGATGCTCATGACAATGCATCAAAAATGCATTGCATCATATCACATCCAAATTGCATCATATTCAAAACACATTACATGCAAAACATATAGCAATGCATTGCATAAAAAACAAGCACAACTCAAACAAGCACAAACAAGCTCAAACGAGTACAACTCAATTTACAAACCAAAAAGAATTTACATACTCCAAAAATGTAACACAATTGGTCTTTTACAAATTCAGATGTGCACCGTGGAGAATAACACAGAAATAAATAATCACCAAGAAATATAGGGAAGAAAATAATATTACCTTGTGCGTTTGGAATAGGCAAATTTGACGTTGTGGCATTCCCAACAGTAGTTTCTCCTACCATAGGATCAACAATGCTATTTGGAGGCACTTAAAATTTGATAGATTTCCCAATAGAAAGTTGTGAGTATTGTAACCAAGTAGCAGAAAGAAATGGAGAGTACCTTATAGGTGGTCTCAAACTAGAATCCATCAAGAAGAAATGTCAAAGAAAGCATTAAAATTGAAAATGCAAAAATAAGAACAAAGTAATGAAGCATACAAAACTCTAAACAAGCTCGCAATTGTCTTGGTGCCATCGTTCCATTTGGTGCCATCACTCACATTAGAAAAAATTCAGCCCTCAAAGGGGTTGCGAGTTTTTTATTTTTGGCACCCTTATGAAGCAATTACAGAAAGAATTAAAAAAAAAATTATTTTATTTTAAAAAATTACAATTTTTTTATTAAAAATATTTAAAAATATTTAAAAAATATTTAAAAATAAAAAATCTGACGTGGCGTTGATGTGGCACCAATAGTACCACGTCAGCACCCAAAATTTTGAAAATAAAAAATACTTTTTTATTTTTATTTTTTCCATATTTGCATCGCGGAGGTATAGAACTTGCGGTCCCTTTGATGGCTGCAATTTTTGGTAATGAAGTAGATGAAATCCTATATTTGTTGGATAAATGATCCTAAATTGTCATTTGGAATAATAGCAATTTTGAAGTCTAGGAGTTGGCCTTCACCATCTCACAGAATTGTAACCACGAAAAATACGCAAAAGTAACTTTTTAAATTTGCTGGAATGGCTATTTCACGAATAAAACTAATGAAATGAAGCATCAATTGGATTAAACAAATTCTCAAACACTGTAAGAGAAACAAACTCTTATGAAAAGCAAACCTTCAAACAAAGCAAACATTGTAAAAGAAGCATAAATTGTGCATCAGCTGTAAAGGAAAAAACCCTCAAAAGTCATAATGGAACTCAAAAGACTTGCAATATATTGTGGCTTACTCTCAAAACTTACAATAGAATGCATAATATATCTTAGCAATTCTCAAAAGTCTCAATGGAGTTCAAAATGGAACTCAAAAGACTCATAGTGTATTGAAGCAACACTCGAAACTCATAATAGAACTCATCATGCATCAATTGCAACAATTACTCAAAACTCATAGAAGACTCTAAATTTAGTATATTTACAACTTCAACACTTAGAAATAGAAGATTATAGAAACAACTCGGAGCTTCACGAACGCAACAACACTAAGAACTTATGATCACCAAAAACTCAACAATATTTAGAAACTAATATTAAACAACACTCCAAAATTCAATAACGCTTACAATTCAATAACATTCACAACTTAGAGACACATATGTCAGGCTCCCAAAAGGATAAAAGGAGCCAAATGTCTTGAATAACCAACTATGTATAACCCTAAAAAAATTTCAATTGTTGATTCTTAGCCCTAATCACCAATCTAAGCCACTGATGCATGTAAATCACTAAAAAAAAAACATGTCCGTTACAATTGGTTAAAGAACAACTAAGTGTCCTATATAGTTGTCTTGCAATTGTAGCCCTTGTTATAAGTACCAGATCTCATTTGTACATTGTTATAGTCACAAAGTAGTTGTAGAATAAAAGGTAGGGTTATGGAAGTATAACAAAGTTCAAATTCAGAATGAATGTGAGCTATATACCATCTAATATTCATCACAGTTGTTGATGTATACAAATTGCATTGATTTGCAATCATAGAAAACCTAGATTTGACTAGAAAGCAACTGCAATTCGACTAGGAAACAACTACAACTTTACAATGATAGTGGTTTTCCAATTGTCTTATGTAAATTGTCCCGTGGGTGATTGCAAGAAAGACTAGAATTATTTTACGTCACAATTGAAGTGACGGAGTTGTCATTGGCTATAACTTTTGAAGTAATTATGAACTTGATTAACTTGAAATTTTTATTGAAGATGGCTAACTTGATAGTATTCAGATCCCTTATTTTTTAGAAATTTTCAAAAATCATTTTATATTTCAATTTCAATTTAGCTAATTTGTCACACTTTGCAGTTTAGGGTTTTTTAGTACTGGGAAGTATCCAAAATTAATGATCTAGAGATGAAATTTTTGTGGTCCATTTCCATAGTAGGAAGTCATGTTTCCACCAAAGTAAATTTAAAAATATTTTGTTTTATGTCCTACACATGCTTGCTAACAGGGCTCCTTTGCACGCACATTTTTCAACATTGAAGATGGTTCTAAGATCATTCTTTTGGCGAAATCTCTTTACCATAAAGTTCTTAAAAATTTCCAATTTTTAGTTTTCTTAAAATTTTCTTTTTGTATTTTTTACAAATTAAAATATGACAATATCTATTTTCCTAAGATTTTGCTATTTCATGAGACTTTTCTAGTTCTCCTACTTAGAGATTTTTTCTATGCTTTTCTTTCTTAGCGTACCTTTTTTAAAAAAAAAAATTTCACATTTTTTTAAAATTGTTGTTTTAATTATACAGGTCTCCCGAAAGAAAAAAGGAGTATTGTGGAAAATGCTACAAAAATCGGTCGGTCTTTCTTGCAGTCACCCCCATATCAATTGTCAAGCTAAGTAGGCTATTAGGTTGGACATACAAAATTTGTAAATTGTTGTACTTTTAGGTAATAAATTTTGTTAATAGAATTCTAAGATTACTACAATCTAGAGAAATCTAAAAATATTTAAAATCTTAAACCTATGAATTGTAATGTTTCTTAAACAAGGAAAATCTATTAAATACCAATATTTTAAATTTTGAAATCTTAAGAAGAAGCTAGATCTGAAATTTTGAAATCTACAAATCATTGAGATTAAAATTTCAAAACCAACATATTTATAAAACCTACAAATCTACATGGCAATAAAATGCCATAGACAACCACATCAAAAAATATGTCAACGAAGTTCCAACTAGTCTATTGAATGAGAAACAAACCCCATTGTCCTTTACAACTACAAAAAACAGGTTTTTGCAACTACAATTTTAAGAATGACTTGTCCTAAGCGACTACAAGTCCCCAGATTAGCACCACTTGCAAATGTCCCATTCATTCAACTTAAAAAACAATTGTTTTTGTAGTTGCAAAAAACTTCATTTTCTTCTAGTGGATGGATTGAGGTATTCATTCCAACCTAAAAAATTCATTTGGTGCTCCAAATTCTTTTTACGGCTTTCAACAAGTACTTTTGTTGCTAGATATTCATCCAACAAATGATAATTAGCAAGACATCAAATTGGTCCACGTCTTCACTTTTCATTCAGAAGTTCTCATCCAATACATATTCATCCCACTTGGTTGTCATAAATCATCATCCAAGTCTCATCAATGTACGTCATCTTTTTCATTAGTTTGTTTTATATTTTGCATCCACAATTCATCTGGAATCAGCAATCCTTCAAAATTTCATCCTCTGGTTGCTGCAATTTTAGTGACAAGTGATCCAAAATTGAAATTTCATCCATCAAATTCTCATGTTTGCATATAACATTACATCCAGAATCACCAATTCATCTACTTTTAACTACTGTCTTTCTCAATTGGCTGGAGCTACATTAAGGTAACTGTACGCATTCCCAACCAGGACTCATATCTAACCTACAGAGTAGCAAAACTCCCAACTGAGGCTAGGATTGATTTCTAACCATCACTTCTTGGTTTCCGACCATCTTCTAACCATTTATGTCATGACACATGTCCTTGGTTTTGAGAGCCAAAGTAGTCTCTTGAATGAGCAATTATGGAACACTCTAGACATTGGCTATGGGTTCCAACCAACTTTTGGCTCCTAAAAATCTTAGTAATTTCAATTTCACAAATAAAATTACCAAAAAAATTGCGGTCCCCATATTTCTTATCTTTCTTCAAGAGAAAAACTTACATCTGCTCATAATCTGTTCATGATTTACCGCAAAATCGCTTAACCCAGTAAAGACGCCGCGGACCATAAGTGTCCGATGAATGACAAGGGATTCTTCAATGTAGGACAGAACTACAACTATTCATCCTTGGAGTTTTTTGTGGAAAGTGGAGAACATCTACAGTAGCTTGACTTCCAATGAGTACTTTTGGATTTTTTTATTCCAATGACTCTCACGGTTATACAATGCATGATTTCCAGGGTCACCCCCGCGTCCTTACAGGGTTAAGTGATCAAGTATGGGAACAGTTACCTTACCCTGTTTGTTTTTTCAAGTCTCAAAGCAAGCCCTGATTGTTTGTGTGTCTCCAGTCCTTGAGGTTTGGTGACAATTGGTCTCATTTGATCGCATCAGAGTTGCTGCCATTTGATCGGAATTGCTGCCATTTGATTGCATTGTTGCCATTTGGTCGCACCAGAATTGCATTCCGAGATCAGCACGGAGCAGCTTGTCGACGCGGGCGTGTCTTGGATGATCCAGGGCCACTCGGAGCGTGGCCACGTGATCGGCGAGACCAATACCATGATCGGGCAGAAGAGCGCGTACGCACTGTCCAAGTGCCTAGGCGTGGGGGAGAAGTTCGAGGATCGCGAAGCCAATCGCACGACGGCCGTGGTTCTCCTCATCCGATCAGGTTCTTCTCATCCGATCAGGTTCTTCTCATCTGACCAGGTGTTATTTCAGTGTTTCTGTGAGAGTTATGCGGTGGCTACACAAAAAAAATGTGATCTCCAAAAGTTGTTTCACAAGCGTGCACGAGTGCACAAGATTGTCGGAAACGAGGTATCATATTGAAAATGTGCATATGCATAATCCAGATATGATATCAAACACTTTACAAGGCCCTGAAGATTCAAGAATGTGGTGTGGAAATGCATATTCAATTCGGTGTAAACATTCCCGTCAGCGCGCGTGAGGCTGATTCTTCTTGGATTTTCTCGAACTACTGTAATCTTATCACTTGCCTACAGCTGGCATGGTAAGCTCAAACCAGCAAAAGTGGAAATCAATGATGTATTGTACTGTACAGTACAACGTGTCCATAGCTTTCTCGTTTTTCCCTTTCTGTAGGCTTCCTTCGACCCTTCCTTCGGCCGCCTGTCTGCATTTGGCAGAGCTGGCTTTGTCTTGTATAATTTCATCTCCTCTAGCTTGTCAGTACTTAGCTGCCACGGAATTTCGAATTCAATTTCTTTTCATTTCACTTGATGGGAAAAAGTGAGATTTCATAGAGAAAAAAGTGAGATTTTCTGTCTGTACAGGATTTTCTGGCTGTACAGAGCACATGTGCTGCATATGGATGCTGAATTTTTTAAAGATGGGGTCATGTGGTTTTGACCAGTGATATTCAACTCTTGCAGAATCGATGCTGTGATTCATTTTGTGGATTTGAAGGCAGTTGGAGAGAGCTGTGCAAAACCCTTGGCATTATTACATGATCAACAATATCCTGGGAACTTTGAATATCCTGGATGTATGAACACTCGCAACTGCAAGAAGGTCTGAATGCACTTGACTTCTAATCTTGTTGTATACCTTAGACAATGGGAGTCGCAATTTTGGTTCTTCATGCACAATTGTGATTTGAGGGATATTAGCAGTTTCTTTAGTGTTGACAAATGTTCTGTTTTTATTTGCTCTATTTGATGGAAGCACACTCTATTAGTCAATTAATTGATCTCCTCTTTTATGTGTAAGTCAACAAGATTTGTACAGATTCTCCGAATCAAGTTTGGGATATTGGACCTTAGCATTCCAGCATGACAGCTTTTCAACCAAAGTTCATTTTTGTGCTCCAATAGTTGAGTGCACTCGATGGAAGCCTTCAGTTGTACTACTTGTGGAGCCACTGGGTTTGGGAAGACTTGGGCTCCTTGGTGCTCATAAGAGATATGTGGGTTGTGGATCTGAAAGGCCAAGAAGTTCAACTATTGGTCACAATTTAGATTCACCAGCTTATGCCAATTTAGATCCACCTGCTCCTATATTTGAGTCACTTGAAGATGATACACATTTTCTATCTTTGAAAAAGATGATTCTAACGTCCCTTATGATTCTACATTCAGTTTGGTACATTCAATACGCACTTGCAGAAATAATAGCAGTTTATCAATAAAAGATATAAATGTTGTATTCAACCAAGTTCTATTTCACCCATGCTTTGAATTGGAAGACGTTGCAGTAAGATCAACTATTAATCTGGAGACCTATGAAGGAGATACCTTAACTACATCAGTTGGTTGGAAACAAGAATTGTGATGCTATTTGGAGGTCTAGTATGCCATTCAAATATAGCTCTAATCTTTATGAGCACTAATCTTTAATGAAAGCGACTTTATAGATGTAGCAAACAGAAAGACTATCAACTATATTGTCAAGCACAACATAAGATTATAAACACTTCGGAAAAATGCCCCCAAGAGAGAAGGTTTTGCACCCACTATTGAGAAACAATAGTACATTGCTTAATACGAGCTTCAAATTGGAACTTGTTGAGTTGGTACATATATTTGAGAATTTTTTTTACATATGCTTGCAATGTGTCATTGGAATGTCCAATTTCATGTCCAAATTATGAGGCATATGGCAATTCAACTATAGGGTTTAGGTTTATTAGTTCCATGGGCTAAAAGATGAATCAATGTTACTCATGAATAAATGTGGAAGGATGTTCAGGGCATTTATTCATGTCTGTAAAAGCATACTACCTAGATTCTACCATCACAGTAGTACTCAAATTCTAATGAAAACTTCACCCTGTTTCCTAAACTTGGGTGAAGAAGGTAAGTACTCGGGGGTTGTCTGTTGAAATTTCAGCACCTAGCAACAACAGAATATTCTACCTCTTCAACTGTACTGAGGACGACTTCCAGCCCTGCTAAAAAAAATGCAAAGTAATTCTTTGCATAGGATTAATGGAACACAGTTTTGGGAACTTTTGTGTATTCCACCATGAAATATACAATCACAAATGATAGTTTCCGCTTAGCATCTATTGTCAAATTTCATAGATGTGAGAACCATACTATAGAGCTGAGACCTCAAATTCTTTGAATGGGAGGGGGACGGTTTTCACTGCTCTGTACTTTCCAACGTTGTTAAGATGCTCATTCTCCAATCTGCACATGTATTTCACAAGGAACTGAGTCAAAGAACTCCTTGGATGACAGATAAAAATGTGCATATGACGATGACAATACTCCAATCAATACTCTTTCAGCATAGACTAAGTTATACAAAACAAGCTTGGGTCCCTACCATATCCTGTTTCGTGAAGGTAACAAGGAGAGTGAAAGCACCTGTAGAAGTTCCAATGGCCACGGCGTATGACCTCCAAGGCTGCAAAGATGGTATCCCAGCCTGCTTGACTGATTCCAGGAAAATTGTTCACATGTTGAATAGATGAAACCCATGCAAGTCTCAGTACAACATTCACAGCCTGCTCATCACAATCCCACACCACAACGGTTGGAATGAGATTCTCCTTCTCCTTACAGAGTAATTACTCTCAAGAAATATAATTAATTATTCTAGCCATGTAATAAAGTGGAGAGATAGCAGGGTAGTCTGCAAGTCTACCCTCTCAGGTATTGAGATGGAACTTCGTACCATGGAAACAAAATAAAGATACTTTTTCTTCAAAATAAGATTGTCACGGAGCCACCGGTTCTTTGAGTTGGGCTGAAGCAGTCCCCAATCGACCACAAGATCCCAGTACAGTTGATAAAGAGTAGCAAAACAAGAAAATAAAATGTACAGAACAAGCCAGGTTGTGTCCCCCTTTATCATGTAAGTGACCTTGACCACCATAGCTAACATTGCAGATCCATACTTCCCAGCATTGTAAAGCTGATGCTTGTCTCCTTCATCTCGCCATCTCCTAAGGCACTGCAAAATTCAAACAATTTGGAAGAAATAACTAATTATATGGTAGCGATTCATATGCACTTACAGTAAAAGGTCAATTGGAGCACCCAAATAGTACTGTAATTTAACCTCCTTTGCTCCAAGGCATATAACATTCTTCAAATCACTAACGAAGGTCCCTTCCCATTTTCAACCAATTCAGGATATACTTTTGACTTGTAAGTCAGCACCCAAAGTGGCAGCATGACATGCCCCAAAACCTTCAACTCAACTCTCTCTCGTAGAAGGGAGATATATTCCTTCTACAATGTGTTCGGTGTAGGGACCTTCAGTTTTTGGCCTTCAAGAATGTTAAGCAACGAGAAATTGTGTATTATGCCTTAAATTTATAAAATTTATAAATATTAAATCTATTATTTATAAAATAATAATAATAAATCCATTAGTAAATTATTTTAATAATATTATAAAACGTAAACAACAAAAGATTACTTCGACACTATATCTCATCCAAGTCAAAGAGTGTGTAGTTTGCGAAGCAGTTCTGACAAAATCAATCAACATTTTTAAAGTACCAACTATTTAGCTAGAATTCACCGCCATTTTAATGAAATTGTCCATGTATCAGGACTAACAATGCGACTTGCAGAAGACAGCAAAGTAGAAAAAGGGACAGAAATATACGGAAGGGTGCTCTATATTACCTGCCAAAACCGGAAAGAATACGGCAGCAACGACAAGACGTACATGAGCACCCGGAACGTTATGTTCTCAGAGCAAGCGTCCACGTGTCGTTCTTGGAAATATCCACCAGAATAATAACATAACATGAATTCAACATTTCGGAATGAAGCTACTTGACTGGTCAACTGATCTCCAAGAAAAAAGTCTGCTAGAATCACCTGCAAATCATAGGATTGGTCACAAAATAGATGAGTTACTTTCACAGACTTGCCCCAGCCTGTCGGACATTCTGTGGATATATATTCCAGGTTCATGTCTATTGTTGGGTTTCTTGGGTTCTAGAAACTGCACCTCTGTGAAAGTAAGAGAAACTCAACACTGAAGTTAACAGGAAATTACTGAGGGGTTAAGGTAAGTACCTTGTAAAAAGGCGCAAAAATCACACGCTGCATGCAGCGAAGAAAGAACATCCGGGAGGATCTGTAAAGGATGTTCAGAGGTGCACAAAGTGCCAACAGGAATACCTGCACATGAGGCAATCAAATAATTGCAGGAATTTGTCATTGCTTTGAAAATTGGTCATGCTTGGCATGTAACCATCCATTTAATATGGAAATTCAAAAAATGAAAATGAAAGGCTTGAATATTGGTTCAGTTGTAGAGGGTCATTACCAGGGTGACTCCCAAAGGAGCAAACTCCGAGGTGTAGATTCTCTTATGAGCCTGACTGGTGCTTGCAATGATGTGCACAATCATGGAGCTCACCAACACGCTTGTGAATGCAGTACAGACAAGAAGAACCTCACGGTATCGAAGCTCTGTGCCAGGTGAGAACTCGAAGATAAAAGGGTAGTTGATGCGTACTTGCTGCCATGCGTAGACGTTCCACCCATACATGTACATGTGAAGAAGCACCAACCCCAAAGTGCTGAATACACGGAAGACAGTGTCCATGTACAGGTGTCCTCCCACTGTTCTATATTCTTGGACAGAAGACACCAACACTAAAAATCCTACTAACAAAGCTATTGAAGCACCTGAAAAAATACCTGCAAAATATGGGTATGACAGGATGAGAAATGTATTGAAGGTAGAACGCATCGTTGAAGCAATTGCAAAGCAGACCCCTCTTCCCTCCATTTGCTTCTAAATTTGGGTTGTAATCACGAATACATTGTGAAAGAGGAAAATTCAACTGCTCGGCAGCAGAAATGTAAGCAGTGAATCTCATGTACCCAAAAAGAATGTTATGCTGTGCCCTTCATGTTGCTGCATAGGTCTCAGCTGCTGCATGGCTTTTCGTCGGTCATGGTTGGCAAAATGCTTTGTAAAAATCTCTTCCACCTTAGTCATTAACATCGTCACCTGGATTACAAACAACCAGAGAAATCAGGTACTTTAAATGGTCTAAATTATCAAACAATGGCTAAGAACTCTAAGGTCATCGTCCATATCATCGATTTTCAATACCAGGTACCGATTTCATCATCTGTCAGCCCAGTTCATGTCTTTGAAAGCTGAAATCAGATACGGGAGAATGTAATGAGAGAGCTTAAGATCGAACAAATGCTGAATCTTGTACCTTTTCTGAAGCTGCAAAATAGGACTGCTCCACTTCTTTAATATACAAGGGTCCAAACTTCTGTCTCACTACCTTATCATACTTTTTCATAATCTTGGCAAAGGCCACCATATTCAAGGAGCTGCAAACATCCGCAAACAAGCAACCTCGATTAGCAAAGAACACATTAAGTACCATGCCACTGACGTACGGAAGCATACAAATATTCAGAAAGACATCAAATAACCAAATCATATGGGGCCAAAGCATGTTAGACCTTTTTACTCAGTACGTCACACTGCAATTTACCAGTGACAAGTGGTACGCACTTCACAAAAACGACAGTCTGAGATTATTTTTTCAGATTACCAATGCTTTCAAGGGCAAGGAGATACACACTTAACTTAATGTATGTGAGATATACGAACATTGTATCAACTACTCCGTATGTCCTAAGTATAATATGTACCTGTAGCTTTTAAGCAAGCCAAGGCCCCGATAGAATTCAACAAAGGCAGTGCGAAGCATTTTCTCCGAGCTTTGGACCTTCTTCTTGCCAAGGCTCATATCTATCATGTCCTGGATGATGCGCTTCGGCCGCTTGGATTTACGGCTGCTCCGCTTGGCAGTAGGCAGAGGGTTCAATCCATCAGCCTCATTCACAACAACAGAGGATTCATCAGAGGACATGGCCCCTGCAGGTTTCATTTGTGGAGACGACTTGCTGCCACTAGTCGTTCTCCAGACCAGACTTTTAACGCCTTCGTCTTCGGTTGAGGGTGCCAGATCCTCTGACACCGGATACTCATCCGCGGATTCCTGATCTGTCGCCTCTGTCGCCTCTGTCACCTCTGACAACTCAACATTTTCTATAAAATTGGCTATGATTTCCATCTCCTCATCTGAAGACCCGCTGGCAGAGGCTTCCTCGTTACCTCGAAGCCTCCTCTTAGACTTCAAGAATTTGTTCCGCGTAAAGAGCTCGTCTTCGGGTCGCACTGTAATGACTTCCAGAAGCGGACTGTCATGGTCCGGTTCTGTCGAGAGTCCAAGAAAAAATTCAAACCAGTAAGCAATCCAAACCCTTTGAGAATCGCGTATAATATTCAGACAATGTATCCAACTCAGAAAAATCTAGGCACGGGTTTAGAAAAATGGCTAACTCACCAGAATCGGGGGAATCGTCTCTGTCGATATCCGGCGGATTAGAAAAGGAGAAGGTCTGCATCTTGAGATTCTGGCGTGCAAGGGCTTGCTTAACCTCAAACAAGGCCTGCAGCTGCCTCTCCAGGCGAGTCGCTTGAGCGACAAATTCTGCCTCCTTGGTTTTGTAAAATCGATTTATCTTCTCCAACTCAGCGTCCAAATGGTTAAAGAACACCTTGTCTTGCTCAGCGTGACCGAGCGGTTCCATCAATTCTGCGTCATAGAGCGCCGCTTCTTCACCGGTCCAATCCGTCGAGTATTTGAGCCCCTGTTGTCAAGAAAATCAAGATTTCAAGTTCATGTCATTCTCTTGCCGAACTCGGCGTTCACTCATTCTCGCGCAAATCTCGGAGAATGAAGCAGAGACTCAACTGTCCTTCTTTCTGATAGATTGAATTCCTCAGAATGTGTTGCACAGGACAACGAAAATAGTAAGACAGACACGTACTAAAGAAACGTTTCAAGAAAAACGAAAGAATTTGCCAGGGTTACCTCATCATGAATGCCGCGGTTGAGAGGGCTCAATCCAGTAGCAGTACGCTTGAGGTGCGAGCTAAGGCTGTGCAATCCCGAAACGGAACCTATTGATCTCATACGACTTTCGAAGCTGCTACGGGGGCCATCGCTCTGCATCAGACGGTCCTGCTTGATGCGGTTCACCTCCTTCTTGAGTCCCTTGTAATTGCAATACGCGCCTTTCCATTCCGGCACGAGGGAACCTTCGAGCTGCTTCGAAAATTTCACCATTCTTCAACTCCAACGTCAACCTCTCCACCATGGAATTAGAACTTCCTTATCAACCAGCGCACAATCGATTCCCAAACGTAACAACCTCGTCAAAATCCTGCCAAATTCTGAAAAAAAATTCCCCGAGCAGACTCAGTAATCATCACCGGACAAGCAGAGCACTAATTTCTTTGACAATTCGAGCACACGACAGCAAGTACACATGCCTCCGACCACGGCGTGGAATTCCACCGACCTCGATCGTTCACTTCTCCCTAAGCGCTTCCAACTCTAACGATTTGGTAATGGATGGCAATATTTGCTGTGATATGAGCAGAAACAAGAAGAGCACACGGCGAGGAATTCATTTAACCTCTCTTACTTCTCACTAAGCTTCATCAACCGTAATGGTATCCACTTTTCCTCAAAATTTCGCACTGTCAAGTGTTACAAGCAGAAACAAGATGCGCAAACCGCGAGAGATTCCACCAGACTCGCTCACTTCTCACCAAGCGGAGTAAACTTACGCTTCCAACCGTAATGATACCCGAAAGTGACTTAAATTTTCTGTGCAAATCGCTGAAAACAGAAACAAGATCAACACACTCCTTGCAAATATTCTAACCTCGTTTACTTCTCGCTAAGCTAGCTCCAACCGCAACGGTATCCAAAATTGACCAAATATTGCTTTGCTAATTTTTATAAGTAGAAACATTCAAGAATGAGCATACGGCGTGAATTTTTCTAACCTCGATGCTTCTCTCTAAGCGCTTCCAACTGTGAGGGTCCAAAATTGACCAAATTCTGCTTTGCAAATCTTTCTAAGCAGAATCAAGAAGAGCACATGGCGTGCAGTTCTTCCAGACTCGTTGACTTCTCTCTGAGGTCTTCCCGCTAAACTCGTCCAACCGTAATGGTATGCGCTTATGTTCAAATTCTGCAGTGCAAATCGTAAAGAGCAGAGACAAAAGAAAAGCACACAGCGTGACCTTCTCAACAATAATAAGCTTTTCCACCCGTACTGGAGTTCACAATGGCCCAAAGCTTCTCGTGCAATCGGTATTAAAGATGAGCACATGACGTCGGCGGCGAAGAATAGCCCGAGGACGGACTGGCGGAGGAATCTCAGAACCTCGGTTTCCGTGGGCAGCCGTCCAAGTAGCAACTACACGAGCATTAAGTTATTCATACCTTCAATTGGATTGGACATGCCTTTGACCCCTGTGTACCCGAAACTTCTCCCTCCCAACCACATGGCCCCCCTTTCACCGTTTCTTTTGAGACCGTGCGCCACAAGGTGGACACCAGTTGGTCACGGTGAGTGGAGTTGTTCCTTGTGGAACCGTGATCGGAGTGGAACCGTGAATTGCATGAATTCGTGGTGACAGGGCGGTTCTCATGAGCCTGACCTTTCGTGACATGGCGCTGACGTGGCCAGAGTTTTCGGAAGCGGCGGAGGCGGAAGGCGTCCAAGCGCGTGCATGGGAGTTTCATGCAGAATTATGCCCAAGTGGATCAGCCACGTCATGTTGGGAGGAAGGGAAGTGAATAGTGTCAACTATTTATTTATTTAACCCCTAAAGGACCGAGGCCTTTTTTCTGCCAAAAAACACTGAAAACTGTCATTTCTGTAGCAAAGAGTTAAAATAAAATTTAATTGTTTTTTTTTCACATCTAACCGTAGGATCTTACACCTAACTAGTATATAAAAGTGTGGAAAAAATTTCAGAATTTTTGACCGCATAGATTGCAAGATATCTGTGTTTAAAGTGGAAAAAACAAGTTTTTCAGCACATTGCGGGACTGGATTTTTTGACTTTGAACATTTTTAACTTAAAATTTTTGCACTACAGAGTTTTGAGCTTTTATGCTTGTAGTGGAGAATTGAGTTGAGAGTCTAGGAAAAAAAAAATTCAAAAAAAACTTAATTATCATTCTTAAAAAAGTTGTTAAGTAGATGTAGGTACAAGATAGAAGGAAAATCTAAAATATTCATATATTTTAGATGGAATTAAAATGCACTAATCCCAATGGTGGGATTGTTCTAACAAGTAAATCAGACCATGCAAAAAAAAGAAAATTGAAAAATTTGAAAAATTGCATTCAGAAATGAATCCTAAAGTTATTTTTTTCAAGAAGATGCTCTAACTGCCCGAAAAACAAGAATGTCCATAACTTCCTCATAACAAAGTCAAATGAAATGAATCAAAGATTTCCAGATAGCCAAAAATATAACCTATGAGAAAAAAAATATTAAAAAAAAAAATTCAAATTTTAGTCCATTTTTTTTTTGCTGCCCGAGCTGCCCCCCGTAGCCTGTTTTGAGCTTATATGGTCATAACTTTTTTTCCCGGGCACCGATTGTAAAAAAAATTATACTCCCTTGAAGCTAATCAATTTTTCTACCTCCAAAAAAAGTTTCAAAAAATCAGGAGAAAATTTCAGCCCATAGGTACCTGCCCGAAAACGCATTTGTCCCCCGTAGGGTCAATGGTCCTTTAGGGGTTAAAAAAAAAAAAAGTGTCAACTACTATGGCTATAAGCCTACCACTATAGTACTGTACAGTAGTGGGCGTGATCTGTATCTGGACGAAAAAAGACTCCAAATACTTCGATTGAATATATTTTCCAAACATGACTCGCATTGATTTGGGAACTGGTTCTATAAATGGAATGTGCGAATTGCAGCGAAAAGGGTACATCAGTATATCCTGCACGGTATCATTTCCCAGATACAGATTGGAGGGACCGGTGGAGATACTCTACACTCACCTGGCCCGGAATGCAGATTGGAGGGACTGATCATGGTGATAGAGAGAAACTCCCACCAATTAATTGCAAGTCCAATTTGAAGTGTTTGTAATTTTTGCATCTGATATCCGAATTTAATAAAACTTGTTGAGAAATATACGCTCTCTCTCTCTTCTAGTTTGTGTGAAAGAATCTTCAGATTAATATGATATGTACTAATTTTTTGGGAGTCTTTCAAAATTTACAGGTTCAATTGAGTTCACCATACTATATTTTGATGGCTGCAACTTTGGGGGCTTGTATCTCCTTCATCCAATGTTTGTTTTCAATAAAAATCTGTTGTATTAGATTTTTCTGGAGTCTAACTATTGTGGTAGATTTTTATGTCAATCCAAATTGTTTTGAATATTTGAAAGCCATTTAAAGTTTAAAAACAAGACTTTTTTGGATTACAATGAACTTTGGAGGCATGTTTCTACTTCATGTGGTGTCCATTTCCAATTTTTTTTTTAAATTGGAAAAGTTGTACATATTAGTCTAGTTTCTATGGTTAAGATTTCATATCAATCCAAGAAGTTATGAGTATTTGAGAAGCATCTAAATAGAAAGAAGCTCAACCTTAGATGTTTTTTTTGCAACTTTTTTTGCTACTATTTGACATTTTCAAGCCATTTTGTAGATGCAGGGGAATCATTTGAATGATATTTCTTTCACCAATGTGTTTGTATGCTAGTTTTGAAGCACCTTCTAGTTTAAAGTTTTTGCATTTGAGTAGGTTTAGAAATCAAATTTCATCCCTAGTGTGTTACTAGGAAAATTTCAACATCCTTTTTCAACACTAAAACCAAGACTAAAACATTATAATCTTGCAATCTATGTGGCCAAATGACTTTAAATTTGATTCACATCATCTAAAACACTTATACTATAAGATTGTACAATTGAGATTTATATATCTTAGTGACATTTAGACCCATAATATTTCAAAAGCAATGATATTTTTAAATTGAAAAAATGCTAGGGACTCTTAGGAGTTAATGGTTGGTGTAAATGAAGATTTTGTTCAATTAAGGTCCTAGGATTGACTTTGAAAAGAAGAACAAGTGACTTTTAGGCTACACACCTTCGTTTAGGGTGACACATTCAACTCACATAAATGCAATTAACTTTATGTACTTTAGAGCAAAAAGGATGAAGCTTTGCATTGACAAGAGGTATTGTACATGTGAGAAAGTTTGAGTAGGACTTTACTTGAAAAGCGAGAGAGTGCTATGGAGATAGAGTCTCTTATAGAATAGTTCATTGTTTTAGAGGCTTGGTTATCTTCACACTTAGAGAGAGAGATCAAACAATGTTACTTAGTGATTTGAAAGTTCAAACAAGGTTTCAAAAATTCTCAATCAATAACTTATATATATTGAATATTTAATAAATCAACAACTTATATATATTTAATATTTATATTTAATAAAATATTATATTAAAAAATACATACAAAAAATTGTGCATATTTATTGAAGTAGAGACTCTTGCAATTATCTATCGGTGTAAAATTTCACTAGTCAATGACCACAACAATAGTAACTACCTGTATGAAGCGACATAAAAAGACAATATTGAAACTTGCTCTTATTCACCTCTCACCAACTATTGTTAAAACTAGCCTACATTGCCATAGATTGATATATTGGTGCTTGTAGGCATAAAATATTCCTAGATAGGCTATGACTTTCCTAAACGGACCATGCATAATTTGTCATTTTTTTGTCCATCACATTTTCAATGGTATTTGTTTTTATATCTTTTTGATATTTACCGTACTCTCATACTTTATGTTGATTCAAAATTAATCTTATAGAAAAATTCATGACTTAAATGTGGACATAGAGGCCAATTTCATTTTTGGCAAGATACTTTTTACCTCCTCATAAGAAAAAAACCCCTTCATCATTGTCAAATGAAGTTCATTTGACTTTCAATGTATGAAATTCATTATTACTTTAGATGTAATTTTCTTATGAATTCAATTTAGGTTTAAAAATAATAATTAGATTTAGAAATTTCAAAAAGTTATTAAATTTTCAAATAATATGAAATTCAAATGAAAAACACGTGAAAATCACATCAAAGTCAAATGACATAACAACACATAAATTTTGCATCTAACATAGTATAAAGTAGATAGTGGAAAAAATTTGAGATACAAGTAGTCTCAAGTGCCTTGATGGCTTCATGCCCCATGTGACCCTAAAAACATCCATTCCCTTGTTTGCAATAGTTAACATAGTCAAATTTAACATCTATTTATAAAGAGCCCTCAAAATTCTTGTCTCCTATCTTTATTCACCAAATGTGTCCCATACATAGTCAATTGATCAATCACCAAGTGGAATATGGAATAAAGGTAACAAGATGTAGATTCGAAGGGCCCTCACTTGATATGCTAGGATTAAAGCAAAGGAGAATACTGGAGGGGATCTAAAGCAATTATCTTCTATCTTTGGTGAGTATTTCCCCCACTTTGAAAGCAAGGTGTAGATGTTCTAATTCTTTCGTTGGCAAGCTTGTTCACTAGAAGTAAACAAGCAATTTTTGCTTTTATATAAGAGCATCTCGCCACCCTTGCTCGCCAAACTTGGCATGCTCAAATTTTTCATTTATTTTTTAAGAACCTTCAAACTCCTTGCCTCCACTCTTTTTCACCAAATACGAGCCAATTTTTTTCAATTGACCAATCATCAAGTAGAATATGGAACAAAAGGACTAAATTTCAAACAATGATTTCAAAGACCATTTCTTGATATCTTAAGATTCAGTGTCAAGAGAATATTGTAAAGGGCCTGAAACACCTATCATCTACATTTGAAGAATGTCACACCTTTTAAGGTTAGAGGTGCGGATACTTTAATGGACTTGAAATGCCCAATCAAATATGGCAAGTGACTATGTTACATGTTTTGGAGTTCAACAAATGTAAAGTTGTCAACACTAGCAACTATCTCTCAATACTATACCACAATTTTTTTAATTAGTGTATTTTAGAGGGCTTTAATTTCCTCCATCAAGGTACGGGGAATAGGCTTTGGAGATGGAGATTGGTCAAGATAAGTTAGTGGTAAGGAATGCAAACCTACAATCAACTCAAATTTACATTTGAACATAGTTATTACTATTATTAAATATATATAACTTTTTATTGGATCTTATTGACAACTAAAATTAGAGTTAATTGTAAAGTGAGCAAATGCGGGACCAGGAGCCGGAGTTCGGGAAAAATACAGGACCAAATTCGCTGGAGCACCAAAACTCAGGTTTGATGGAGTTTGATGCAATGTTTCTTCTATACTATTCTTAGTTAAACCTTTCTCCGACACCCGGCTACAAATATAGGACGACCTTTACAATTAACTCTATTGTCTTTAGGTATACAAAAAGCCAATACTCAACTTTCATAGGCTGTCATTTTCAGATTGTGTACATCTTGTCTTATCAATATTGAGGAAAAAGTGACTCTTTTTTTGGTCCAAATGCAATGTTCATCCTGGGTTGGTGTCCCTCCTGCACCTAAGGTAGAAGGCTCATAAACCGACCATTTAAGGGCTGGTCTGCCTTTTTCATGTATTTCTTTGGATGGGAATATTTTTAGTTCATTTTTCAGACATGGAGAAGTTGATGAGGAATCTATTTCAAGTCGTTTCGTATTTTTCCGAGCATTTTTGAATTACTTATGAATTTTCAAACAAGTTGGGTCATAGGTCCCTATTTGTGACCCTAGGTCTTTCATAAATGGTTCACTTGCAATTCTAAATAAAAATGGGGAAAGCAAAGAGAGTGATTGGCTCTTGCAATTAATAAGTCTTTTTTCCTTGGTTCATTCAATGACTATAGTAGTCCATTTCAGAACCAACTCATGTCCATTTCAGAACCAACTCATGTCCATTTCAGAACCAACTCATGTCCATTTCACAGCCATTTGTAGGGGCCATTCTTAATGCCCGAACTGTTCTTGAACCTTCTACCTTAACAGTCCATTTGCAGTTGCATGGCATATTTCTCCTACTTGCAGACCCTTTTCCAGCAATGGATGTTGAAGATGGCTTGTCTGCCTCTGCTTCTGTGCAAAATTTTGATGCCAAGTCTTTCATAGAAATTGGAAAGCATTTTGTCTTCACACAGTTGTGGACTGACTTTCTGTTACGGAGTACTTTGGAAGTTGGGTGGTTTGGGGGCCCATGTCAGTCGTGCAAATTGTGGCCCTGACCGTGCTTGATTGATGGGTGAAAATTTGGCCATATTCCGCCATTCATGGTGTGCTTGAGGTTTAACCTCAATCATTCATAACATTGGATAACCAGGCAATGGTTCTCCCCATGCTTGGAAAGGTATTATATGTTTTCCTAGATGTGTTGTGGGAGAGACTTTCAATATAATTCAAGGATTGGATTGGCGGAGAAGTCATACAATAGAACTTGTCTTAGTGCTTCCTCTCTTATTGCATAATTGTCAAGTGTAGGTGGGCCCGATTTCAAGCACATTTTTATATAAAGTAAACTTGAAGTCTAGTATATACAGGGAGCTAACTTTGACTCCCTATGTGGCTAGGCATATTCCAACAAACTTAAATAAACCTAATATCTCTAAATGCGTATCTTCTATGTGTGCATACCTAACTACCAATCCCGACACCATGCACAAAGACAACTTCTACCATATAAGACAATTTTGTTCATTGTAGAAGTTCCCTTTTCAAGAATGGAAAAGGGCTCCCTACCTCTTTGGTAAACAATGTTACAGTGATTGAGGTACACTAATTTGTACTATTAGTGCTTATTACAAAATGAATTTACTTGTGGTTATAACTTATAGCAAGGGAGGAATATTTTTACCAATGTTACATTTTATAATACTCCCTCCGTCCCAAAATGATCTTCGTGTTGCACTTTTTGACTTGCAAATTGGTCAGATTTGGCTTTCGATTGCTATCAAGGACCAACAAAATAACTGCAAGTAGTAATTCCCCCTCCATCTATGCAATCATCAATCAAAAGACAAATAAAATGATTAAAGGAGTCAATCAACACTATTCATTCTTTTTTGTGCGTCTCTTTGAATATTGCCTGATTGAAGGAGATGAAGCTTTGGAAGGTGGAACAGAGGTCCACACATGGTTTTAGGTTCATACTAAATGCTTACAAAATGATGACTTCACACTCAACAATTAAATGCCCACTAGTGCTCTTTGAAAATGCTCAAAATATTCCACTTTTCAATAGTCCAAAACTACACTTTAAAGAGGGCTTTGAGACTCAAAATTTATAGCAAGCAAAGAGAACCTTAAACCCTACTTATAGCTCGAATCGGGTTTTAACCCCTAAAGGCCCAAGGTCTTTTCTCTGCCAAAAAACACTGAAAACTGCCATTTCTATAGCAAAAATTAAAAGAAAATTAATTTTTTTTTTTCACATCTAACCGTAGGATCTTACACCTAATTGGTATGAGAATGTGTGGAAAAAATTTCAGAATTTTTGACCGCACAGATTGCAAGATATCTGCGTTTAAAGTGGAAAAAACAAGTTTTTCAGCACATTGCGGGACCAGATTTTTTGACTTTAAACATTTTTAACTTAAAATTTTTGCACTACAGAGTTTTGAGCTTTAAATCTTTATAGTGGAGAATTGAGTTGAGAGTCTAGGAAAAAAAAAGAAACTCCAAAAAACTTAATTTTCATCCTTAAAAAAATTGTTAAGTAGAAGTAGGTACAAGATAGAAGGAAAATCTAAAATATTAATATCTCTTAGATGGAATTAAAATGCACTAATTCCAATGGTGAGATTGTTCTAGCAAGTAAACTAAACCATTCCAAAAAAAAAAAATTGAAAAATTACAAAAAATGCATTCCGAAATGAATCCTACAAGTTATTTTTTTCAAGAAGATGCTCTAACTGCCCGAAAAACAAGAATGTCCATAACTTCCTCATAACAAATCCAAATGAAATGAATCAAAGCTTTCCAGATAGACAAAAATATAATCTATGAGAAAAAAAATATTAAAAAAAAAAATTCAAATTTTTGTCCATTTTTTTTTTGCTGCCCGGATTGCCCCCCGTCCCCTGTTTTCAGCTTATTTGGTCATAACTTTCTTTCCCGGGCACTGATTGAGAAAAAAATTATATTCCCACAAAGCTTATCAGTTTTTCTATCTCCAAAAAAAATTTCAAAAAATCAGAACACAATTTCAGCCCGTAGGTACCTGCCCGAAAACGCATTTGTCCCCCGAAGGGACAACGGGCTTTTAGGGGTTAAAAATGTTATTTTTAGCCTTAATCTGAAACATTTTGTCCAACAAAAAGATCATTTTGGGACGGAGGTAGTACATAATTAGGACAAATTATTGTACATATGTTGTAGTTATATTACTTCAAACCGTAATGAAGAAACATTATTCTCTTGAATTATGAGAGGTGTAAGAAGCTCAAAGTAGATGGAAAAAACTCTAGGGATAGAAGAAGTTTTAGATGTAAGCACACCTAAAACTATTTGAATATGTATTTGCACATGGTTCTTATGATCAAACAATGGAATTTTTTGTTGGGTCTTTTTGGAAGTCAAAAGGAGATTCCATGTTCCTTTAGTAAACATTCTTTAGAGATAGATAAATAAATTATGAATTTCTAATGTGCTAAAAATAGGTGTGACTATCCCAAATCAACCTTTGATTCTTTAAGAATAGATGTTGTCCATTTTAGGCAAAAATATTTAGGGTTCAATTTTAGAAACATGTTGTAATTAGGTCAAAAGACCGGACATTACATCAAAAGATTGGGCATTTGTTTACAAAGTAGAATTACTTGTATATCCTATTCATACAACCTGCTATTTTAACTTCTTTCTAACCATGAGTCTCTTGGTGTGAAAAAGCAAAAAGAATAAACATCATTTATTATGCCGAAGTAATGATTGTAGAAGAAAATATTATATTTGGCAAAATTACTATCTTCAAAAAATAAGCATTTTTTGCATTGACAAAAAAAATCTTTTGGTAGATCCAAGCATTAATTGTTGACACATTTTGTCCAAAATATGTCATTTTCTTTTGTTTAATTCATATACAAGTGGTAATATTCTTAGGGTACAACCTGTACATGTAACAAATAGATTTTAGATTGAGCACTTCAAGGTCTTTCAATGGTGCAATCATATGAGGCTCTTATTGCAAGCCTAATGCACTAGTCCTAATTAAGCAATCTAGCAAAAGAGCTTTGTTAAATTCAATAGTTGCCTTTGACTTACAATGGATGGTTACAATTATTTTACAACCTAATGTATCCAATAGTAAAAAACCTACTTTAGCTCCAAAAATTATGAAAAAAAAAACAATTCCATTTTGAATTGCAATTAAAAAATAGCTTGAATGACCACTTTCTAGTTGGTTAGTCCATTGCGGGTTAACCTTTAGAGGGCATTCTATATTTCTGCATCATCAAACTTAATTAGTTTTCTATATTAAAATACACTCCTTTCAAAAATATGATATTTTTCTCAAAAAGAAATTTATATATATACAAAATTTGACCTCGTTCTCCATAATTAAAAGCACTAAAATTAATTTTATATGATTTTTAAAAATAATTCTTTGTAAAAATCATATTCCTTGAGTAGTTTAAATTAAAAGAATTCTTAAAATAGCTTGAAATTTTTATTAAAGAAGGGAGATGATAGAGATAAACATCGTGGTGTGATTGATGTACACCTTGAGTTCACACTAAGGGAAATTCAAAAGAAAAGTTAAAATTCAATATATTTTAAGATTTCAAGGTGCTAACTTTAAAGTGTTACAAAAATTATAGTTTTAAATTTTTTTGAAAATTTTAAAAATGAAATAAAAAATAGATTGTTGGAGCTACATTTTCTTAGTTCAGTTTAAAATCAAGAACTAACGTAGTCTACTATAAGAGCAACCGACCACTTCAAATGGACCCTATATTTAGGTCTTAAATAGACATGGGGTTGTCCTTCAATGGATCTCTTTAGTCATTGAGAGAATAAAGAGAAAAATATTATTTATTGCAAGAGCCAATTATTGGTCTTGTTGTCCTCAAATCACTTTAGAAGTTGCCAGTGGACGGATTTTGGGAGACCTAGGGTCTCAAATAGGTGCCTACATTAAAAATCTTTGAAAATTCATAAGTAATTCAAAAATGCTTCAAAAAAAATATGAAACCACTTGTGTTATGTTCTGCATCCATTTTTCTTTCTTTGAAAAATGATCTAAAAATATTTCTGTTCATGGAAACCTATGAAAAAGGTGGGCAGACCAGCCCTTAAATCATCTCTTTTAGAGCATACTACCTTATGTGAAATTCAGGTTTGACTTTAAGAATTAACATATACTTTACACACAATTGAGATTGCATATGTAATGTTCGTCAGCCATTCGAAAGTGCAAATGTTACAGTGGATGCCCCAAATGAATGGATGTCGTCATTGTTGTGAAGACCTGTCAACTTGGTGCTGGTCACAACTCCTAATTGGGGTTCCCAATTCAATTGTGGACATGTCACATTGCTCTCTAAAATCATTGCAGATGAGCATGAGAGAAAAATGTGGGACACCTGACAGTTGGTACTTTTTTGTGATAGTTGATAGAACTTGAATATAAGTTACATTGATATTGCAGACTCAAGAGTCAAGGTGATGAGCGTTACAGACTTGCATACAACTCCAGTTAATCAACAAACAAAAATGCACATCGATCACAGATTACAATGAATTAAGAATCTATGGAACAACAAAACGTGAATGGCATGCAGGTCTCAAAAACCATTTGGAGTTCTCCCTGGCCTGTATTTCAGTTTTTTTTGGAGCATCTGTTGATCTCTCACTTTTTTTTGGCGTGTGCCTGCATGTTGTTTGAAATTTGTTTTTCATGAGCAACAAGCCATGGAGGTATACTTATGGTAGCAAGATACGGAGTATATCACAGCACGATTTGAAAGTACACATGGTTGCATGATATCAACAGCCGTTACTTTTCATTTGTTTCTGGTGTCCAAAATCAGATCCATTGTCAACACTAAAGAAGAGGTAGTGAACTGCAGATGTTTTCCTTTACTGCCTCATCCTGCTAAACTTATAACAGAATTGAACTGAAAAAGGAGATGTAGTGAACTGTCATATGTTGTCTCAAATGAACGTGTTTAACTAATACTTAACTGCACCTATAATTATCAATTGTTCAAAAAGTCATTGAGTTGCAACTACAGTTGTATGGAAAGAGTTGATAAAATTAGGGTGGTCTGAGACTTTGGACTGTATGCAGCAATCCCACCAAGAGCTTACTGTATGTGTTCATTGCAATCCCCTCCTTTGTATTACTTGTATGCTCTCCTTTGACAGCCTTTTGTGTTTGATCCTGCACGTCACTCTATATGCATGTGTGTGTACAACGCACTCATGTACCCTGGCATCTAATATAAGCAATATGCATTCACATCAATTGTAGCTTGTGTAGTGTGTACACATCTCACATCGCCTTCACAACTGGGGACCACTGACATAGCTTGAAGTTGTCCATTGTTCAATGAAGTCGTCAAGCAACTACTTACCTTACTGAAGCATCCATTCAACCAGCTACGTTAAAAACCACAACTCTTGCACCAGACCTGCACGGAAATCGACTCACCATGGGCCTCTTTCAGGGGCTTGGGTTTGGGCTTCTGCTCCTCCCTCTGCTGCTGCTTACATCTCTCTCTGTTCTGCAGACTTGTCACAGTGATGTTGCACCTTTGAAGAAGAGCCATGGCGAAAATGGCGTGGATTGTGAAGTGGAAGTGGATGCAGGTTCGATCATGGCCACCACCGATGATACATTTGTGTGTGCCACTTTGGACTGGTACCCACAGGATAGATGCAGCTATGGAAGCTGCTCCTGGGACCATGCCTCCATCCTCAACCTTGTAAGTTGCGTGACCAATTTTGAAACTGCAAAAAAAACAAATCATTTCCTTGCCAAATTACGTGTCTCACATGAGCAAACCTTTTGCCATTCCTATGCTGCTAGACAGTAGCTATGGATAATTGTCTATTTGCTTGGAATCTACGTGCAGGTAGAGAGGCATCATCTAATGTAGACACACCAAAAGTATGTGACATTGTTCTGGTACCATTTGCAAGATAAGATGTGGAGCAACACTACTTGCTGCTGGTTTTAGGTACAATTGGGTTATCTGAGTTTGTGATTTCAAATGTGTGATTCTATTTGTGTATTTCTATTTCTAAATCCAGCCCTGAGTGATTCTGAGCCCCAAGATCTTGTCTCACAATACTGCCTCGCTTTGGAGATTTCAAATCATGTTTCCCAAATTGTCTCCATTCTTGGAGCACAAGTCCAGAACTTCAATGCCCTCTAGTGCTGATTTGAGGTGAATCTATGGATCTGTATTGCCAAATTAGAACTGGTGTCTCAGCATTTGTATTCATTGGATCGTTCAGTCAGGCTGTCAAATTCATGGCAAGAACTTGCACAAGAGCAGAGCCCTCCTATGCCAAGAACTTGCATGCGGAACATTTTTGCCTCCTATATTGTTACGCTAATTGGCGGATATTATTTCGTAGAAAACACTAACAGATGGTTGTAAAAAGAAATCTTAATTAAACCGGTTGTATGACGTCTCTCCAACTGTGTAACATTTTCTCAGTCACGAGCATTGCTCTTCCGGTGCCCGAGAAGGGTAAGTGGAACACACAATTTGGACTGACAATCTGAGGGTCACAACATGTACTTGCACTAATGAATCATTAGGTATTAATATTCCAAGAGCAGCGCAAGCCACATGTATTGTACATGTGACTGCCCAGGACAAAGCAAAATCTGTAAGTGCCGATTTTGCCTGAAGGGCAGATTGCTGACTAATGGCAGTGGACGTACCCTATACTGTATGTGCAGAATCTCACTCATCCCCTGCTTGAGAAGTCGCTCCAAGGTACAAGATTCCCTCACCTGTGCAATCCTTTGGAAATCATCATGTGCACATGCAGCATTGAGGAGTTGTTAGTAGTACTGAAATTGATCTGGAAATCCACACAGCGTTATCTCCGTTGCGCCTTCGCCTTGGAGGCACAGTGCAAGACGAAATTGTTTATGACATAGGCTTGAGCGATCCTGCGAAACAATGTCTGCCGTTGGAGAAAGACGCCGTGAACATTACTGGCTACCGAGGTGGATGCTTGTCTATGGAGCGCTGGATTGCTCTCAACAAACTATTTGCCAAATCAGGGTGAGGCCAATTCATATCTATCCAATCATATCATTCTTTAGCCCTTTTAAGCCTGCACCCTTTGCTAGGAGAATCGGAATGACCATTGCATTATGATATTGCTGGCTTTCTAAATGCGAATTTTATTGAGAAACTTGAATTTAATGAAAGATAGCAAGCTCATGCACAAACTTTAGCTAAACATTTGATAGAATCAGAGTGATGGATTCAGATTCTTGAGTGAACCAAAGGACCTCTACAGAACGTTAATGCCCTGAAGAGTATTCCTGCTACTAATGGTGATGAGGTTGTAACGAGGTGCTAGCAATCTCACCTTCAAAACAAGAGACTGCTACCCTCACTTGAGTTGAATTTCATGTTTGCAGAGTTCAGGTTGTATTTGGACTAAATGCCCTTTACAACCGCTCACGACTTGTCTCGGGCACATGGGGACCATGGGATTCCTCAAATGCTCGAGACTTTATCAAATTTACCGTTGAGCAAGGCATTGCAGTGGAGGGATGGGAACTGGGTAATCACCAAACCCTAAACCATGAAAGACTCTGATTCATGCAGTGCAATTGATAACTTTGACCACTCATCAGCCACTGAATTTTTCTTCAATTTTTCTTTTTTGTTCTTCTTGTTTTTCTATTGAGTGATTAAAATGGATATTTCTATATTCTTACTATCTAATTTCATCTAATTTGATTTCATCTTGTCGTTCGAAATGGGTACTCTTCATAGTTTCACTAATACACTTTGCACCAATGGCAAACTCAATAATCTAGTCCATTGCGGGAAAGAGCAAATTTCTGACTTCATCTTAGTATTCATAACAAAGTCCAAACAGGAACTACTTGCACAGCAATAAAAAAAAAGAGTTGAAAACGATTCACAAAATAAGAAAGAATGCGCAAGAGCCTATGACCTTTGAGGGTTTACAATTGAGAAAAATCAAATCCAGTTTCCAAGACTAAATAGATAGCTCATTATGTGCAGGAAACGAGCTGACGGCAAACCGTGTGGTGACGAGCTTACCAGCAAAGCAATATGGAGACGACATCAAACAGCTGCGTTTCCTGGTGGATTCCCTGTACCAAGAGTTCGGCATTCCGAAGCCATTGGTGGTGGCGCCAGATGGAACTGGAAATGTTGCTGGGACTGAGTATGAGTGGTATACCACCTTCCTCAATGAGTCTGGCCCTGCTGTTGTTGACGCCATCTCACGCCATATCTACAACCTTGGCCCAGGTCAGATCAAAGTCGAACTCACAAATTTCATTGTTCATTTCAAAGAGCATGCGAACATCAGGAGCTCATGAATTCTATGTGTTACAAGCTGTACAGGCGACAGCACTATTTTGGTGGAGAGGATTCTCGACCCTTCTGTCTTAGACGACGATAAAGGCAACTTCCGAGCCGTCCAGCAAATCATTAAGACTACTGCTCCCTGGGCAACGGCTTGGGTGGGTGAAGCAGGAGGAGCCTACAACAGTGGCAAACATCTCGTCAGTAATGCTTTCGTCATGAGCTTCTGGTCAGTAAAAATCTTCCATTCTCAAGACAAGCAGCTAATTGCAATTGCCTCTACCCCAAAGAGAACTGCATAATTTTCATTAGTCTCTTTCCTACACTCTTCAGTATAATCGTCATTGATTAAATGTTTTTAAAGCCGCATTCAATAATTGGAGAATGTCACTATACCTATAACCATATATCACTATTCTAAGACAGAAGACATTTCTTGTTTGGAAATGACGGACCCCATCATGCTACTATTGCTTTTTAAATGTGTCTCATTTTCATTTTACGCTGCAGCTTCCTTCACTTTTGAATTGGGTTAGACAAAAAATTGAAAAAATTCAGTGAGGACTCAGGAGGGCCATACATCAAGCATGATGCGAAAAAATTAAAAAAAACTTAAAGAATTGGTAGATACCAATTACAAATTAATTCTCACCATATTGCATGCTCCGAATAGTTGATTGTGTGACTTCCCAAATAGGATTGTCTCGGTTAACATGCATTGTTCTCTGAAGGTACTTGGATCAACTTGCAATGGCCGCAACGTTCAACACCAAGTCATACTGCCGTCAAACTCTCATTGGCGGTAACTATGGTCTCCTCAACTCCACCACTTTTAGACCCAATCCAGATCTGTACAGGTGAGACACTGCAACTCCCGGAACTCCATAACCTTAATATTCCTCAAAACAACTTTCAATTGACTTCACTGTTAACAGGGAATTAGACAACATCAGAAAGGGAATCTTTCCGATGATTCATAAGGAGGTCTCTCTAATCTCTATACACAGGGACGCCACAGTTTGATCATTATGACCATAGGGAGACCTTCCCCACAAGCCAAATTGAAGATCCTCTTTATGACGACATCTGAAAGTTTCTAAAACATTCAGACCTTTTAGATTTGACCCTCTCTTCAATGACATTATGGAATATCTTGCACTTGCCATACTTTCATTGACTGTAGCTCACCTGTCTCACATTCAGACTATTTGACCTCTACAATTCTACATACGCCTGTCTTCCAAAGAAGTCAGATTGAGGAGAGGAGAGTGTAAAGTTTTCTAATTATTCACCTTGTACAACAAAATGGACTAACTGGGATTGAACGCATGACTACAGCGCGATTCTGTTCAAGAGGTTCATGGGGACCAGAGTCTTGGCAACAACAGTAGAAACCGACTTCCCAAAACTGAGAGCGTACACACACTGCCAAGCAGGATCCACATCTGGAGGTCTCGTCATGCTCTTGATCAATCTTTCGAATTCATCATCAGTGAATGTGGAAGTGGATCTGAAATCGTCTACCACGACTGAAGCACCAATCTCCACACAAAAATCTGGCAAGAAATCCAAACATCTTATCGGCCACAAGTCCAAGGGGATGGTGCCCCAGAGACAGGAGTATCACTTAACTGCTGCCAATGGCGACCTTCACAGCCAAACCAGTTTGCTGAATGGAGTCCCGCTCGAGGTGACACCCTCCGGAGATTTGCCCAACCTCGACATCGCTGTTGTGAAAGACAACTCGAACCCTGTCTCCGTGGCCGCTCTCTCCATTGTCTTCGTAGTTTTACCAAACGCTCAGATTCCTGTCTGCATGCCGCAACTCAGAAAAAACTAACTCTAGGGTAAATTTATCCAGAATAAGACGCTTCTCGCATTCATCATCATCACCATCAACATCATTCATTGACCGTGTAATATAATAAAGTAATTCATGCTCAAGCATGCTGAATTCTTCAAGTGGTTGTTCCTCATTGTCTTCCTCTCATGTGATCGCCATTAAATAACCTTCCATCCCAAAACCAATGCTCAGCATTTAGTCAAATGTACGTAGCATTCTAGGTAACTGCCACCCTTTTCAATGTAGTTAGCAAAAATGAAAGGATTGGTACATTGAAAGAATCTGTGTTAAAGAAAGAGAATGTTAAAGGATTGGAGATTATGGATTCCGTGTCTCTTCCCTTGAATTAGCAGAAGGGCCCCATGTGTTAGCACCTCCATTCAAGACTGTTACATATCCCCAATTGTTAAAGAATCTAGACAAAACGACTTGCAAAACGAAACTCAAGAAGGCATACCAGTATCTCCATTGACTGACACAAGACGGAATGCATGTACAATCTTTGTAGCAACAGGCAAGAAATGCACATCAAAAGTATACTCTTCATGTAAGGTTCATATCAACATCAAAAGTTCATGAAAATTGGTACAATTCCCCTGGCCTGAATCAGAAGAAACGATGCCGAAGTATCCATTATTCTAAGACCTCTCTGATCAGCTTCTAGCAAATTTACTACACAAGGTATGTAGGAGAATCCATCCGTGATGACTCTTCACTTTTTAGAGCCTGGAGTGATAGCTGCCCATATTTCAGCAGCTATGGCTTCCACCTCCTCTACAGCACGTTGCATAATTCCTGGCGCTTTTACTTCTGTCTGTGCAGTCAAATCCTCCCTCCTGCCGTGCGATTCTGTTTCCTGTATATCTGTATTCTGTGTCCACAAACAACACGCTCAGAATCAGGGACACTTCTACAATACTGTGAGTGTTGGAATGCAAAGATTTCACGTATCTGATGTCTTTCACTGCAAATTCACAATGCTCACAACTTTTCTGTGAAGAAAATCTGTCACCACTGTCCTAAGTCCTAACCCACCTGCGGAGTCTTAATGGGTTTGAAGACGTCCTCCTTCTGGGAATTCGCCCCGCTGGACGCCATTCTGTTTAAACTATACTTTGGGACTTAGCCACTTCCTATGCACCTAATGAGCCTCTTCCGCAGATTGATCGAAACGTCTTACAACCCTTCACCCAAATTATCATTCCACAAATTTCGAATCAAACTTCAATGGCATCATATTGCCAGAGTTTTGCAAAGCGATACAAAGCGCAAACCCTCACTGGGCTCTAAAGGACAGGTGGAAATCGGAAAAGGTTCTTGAAAAACGGATAGAATTGATTAAAAAATTGATTAAAAAACTGTTTCTTTAGGCTTTCAGAGTTTTCGGTGACCCTGCATTTCAGACCTTACAAGTGTTGTGTCGTGAGAGTCACACCTGGCGTCCTCACTGTGCCTTAGGGTTTTAGCGTAGGGAGTAGGGACTCTTCAGTGGGCATGCAAATATCTTCGGTGAAAGATGAAAGACCTTCCTCTGGGGCCAAGAATCTGAAACGAGCATGCAAGGTATGCAGATTGCATCAGACCACGTACTAATTGATATGCAGTAACTTACTGTAGTTGCAATTAATGCAGGGTGACTCAATTTGAGAAAGACGTGATGGAATGCATTAGAGTTGCACTTCTACGCTGGCTGAGTTTTCGATGTCTTGCGTCACTGTTGGGGAAGGCTTTAGGTGTTGAAGTTTATCATTGACGCTTCCAAGGAGTGCTTGAAGAGGAACGATGGAGTTGGATGGGAATCACAAGGGCCAGGACGCTTCAATGTGCTCTGAATCTGAAGGTCCGTCTCATTACTCTGTTTCTCTTTTGCGGGGGTTCCGCTACTTGCTTGAGTTGGAAAGATTTTGTAGCTCTTCGTTGGAGCCATTGCGTAGATCGAACATTGTGCAGAAGCCATCTCTGAAACAGTTATATGAGCCGGACTGGCCGAGTGTATGAAACCAGTGTTTCATAGTAACTATCTATGGCTGCGAAACCACCATGCCCAGCTAGGGTTTAAGCAGCATTGATGGGTCTGTTTTATAGTGTCCTACTCAGGTCGGATAAAATGCAGGAAAGACTTTTACTCGTCGAAATTCTCTGCCAAAATGTTACACTTTACAGACCAGCTTCCTATTTGTAGGGATCGCGTTTGCAGACCACCGAAGGGGCTATATTAGGGCTTTTCATCAAGCATTTGGAAGACGATGCTGGCATTAGCGTGCAGTAATCACAACTTAGGCAGGCACCGTGCTTGTTGTATTGCTGAAGGAATTTCGTATTCTTGTTTCCACAGGCTACATTGCAGATGATGAGACACGACCTGGCTCTACAGCAATGCAGAGACCGAAGGAAAGAGTCGGTGACTATGAAAATCATATGAAAAGTATGGAGAGTTCGGACAAAGAGAATCCTCACCCCGAGCTGGCCTACATCACTCCCGTGCCACATGAGGAGAAGCCGGGTTTTTTCTCCAGAATGGGCCATAAACTCGGACATGCAAAGGAAGATGAAACTGCTCCCACAAAGGTGATTTGTCTACTATTATGCAAGATTGAGCTCCTGTTGTAATGGTGCGTATATGTCAGTCTTTGGGATACTCGGAGCTGTTGTAGCCCTCCTTCAATATGATATGGGCATGCAGGGAGTGGAGCCGGCACCAGAAGTGCAAGCGGCTGATAAAGGAGTTGGCAGCAGTGAGTTGGGCACTGGCTATGAAGAGGATGGCGAAGAGGTGGTCAATCCTGCGATAGTTCCGAAGGTAACGAGCAAGCACTAAAGTTGATTGCAACTCAAGGCTGCTGTTGTATGTGTACGGACTTCGATCTTTATATGACACTGAATTTGTTAATAATGTATGTGAATTTTGAAAAGTGTGCATTATGCCTAAATTCTTGTCAGGCGCTAATCACAAAAACGATTATCAAAGACTTTGGGAAAGGAGGGGACAGCCGTCAACCCCTCTAGCTCTAATTATCTTCTTAGAAACACGATGACAGTAATATTGGAGGTCGTAGAGGTGGAGTGGGATAATTAAGCAAAAGCAATGCAAATGGCATCTTAACAAGTTTGATTGTATTTTCATCAAGAATCATTACTTGTATAAATGATTGACTGTTCACCGTGGGCTTGCAGTATGATGAAGGAGTGAAGCCGCCATTTGAAATGCAAGGAGGTTATAAAAGTACGGGAATTAGCGAGGTTGACACAGGCTACGAAGAGGGATCAGATGGATCGTTTAGTCATTCGTACCCGCGACATATCAGATCTATCCAGTGAAGAGGTACAGGTGATCCATCTTACTGCAATCCTCAGTATTCATCTTAAATTTGAGTTTTGAAATCACTGGAAAATGGCTGTTATCATTTGATTCTTTCCTTCGTTTCTGGATCATTGCCTTTGGGAAGAACATTTGTGTATTGAGATTTCGTTAGCAATTCATTACTCCGGTTGTAAAATCCAGTAGGAAGAGGAGCTAAAAAACCGATGCACCTACAGAATTGATGGCGTTCATCCCTATGCCAGAGCTCCCGGCACACTTGAAGGACGATAAACAGGTTGCCAGCGAGAGCGGATCTGCAAGTGGAGATGAGACACAAAAAGCTTGGCTTCTTCAGCCGATTACTTGGAGGATAAAACGAGATTCCTGGAAGAGATTTCCAGTGGTGTTATAACACACGGGTTAGTGCAAATATGAACCTGGTCACACTTAAATGTTGCAAGAAAGGCAATAGTTTTCTTCCGTTTGTTGAGCTGTACTTGGCCTTATGCAAAAAGCTCCGAAATCTATTGCTGTAAACTGGTATTTGAGCAGTTTTGGGCTGAATAAACGAGCAGACCTTGCAGAGGTGTAGGCGATTGAATACCAGAGACGAAGGACTCCCGGTTGCTTTATGTTTTCTTTTTTGAATAGAAATCGTCCGTTATCACCATGTGAATATTATAGAACTGGTTCCTGTTGCAATTGCATGAGGGGGGAAATTTTGTGGTAATGATTTCAATAGTTCCTCTGTCAAAGTTGATTCAGGCAAGTTAGGACGGATTTTTGTGTAAGTAAGCTTTTGGAAGTTGGACAACCATCTTTCCTTATTGGTGAACGAAGGCTTAGACAATCACTTCCATTGGAGTAGGCAGAAACCAAGTCGAGCAGGATTGCCTTTTCCAAATAATCCTCAAGTTATTGGTATATTCTTCATGCTTGACCATCCGTTGGGTGAATGATGAATGTTGTAAAATGTGCACTTCATCCAATTTCAAGCAATTGGGGTGCTTAAATTTTTGGGAAATTATTGATTTAGTTTGTTTAAAAAATATATACATTAAAGGATTGTCTAATTCATAGAAACTCAACTTGCATGTATTGTGTTCTAATAAATAAACATCTGACGTGTTCTAAAGTTGGCATAAGCACTAAAGTAGTAATACCTATTTGCAAGAGCCTCCCTCTAATGGCTTTATAGGGTGATCTATTGTTGACAATAGTTGGATGCATTGTTTATTGAAAAGATTCTTTGTTTGTACCTTTTCATCCATTCAGTTTTCTTCCCTCTTTGCTTAGGGAAAAGTGCCAAAGCTAACATAAATTGGTGCGTTTATGAGACTAGAATGGATCCAAATGAAAAATCCACACTTATATTGAATAAAATATTCATTCTTGGGAAAAAAAATTCTTTTCGTTTGAGCATTCTTCCTCACCCTTATATCACGAAGAGGGTGCTGAAGCTGAGCTTGCTTTTCTTTTATTCATACCAAAGCAGTGAGTCATTACTGGCGCTGTATCTATTCCAGGAAGTGCTGGAATGGAAGGGCCAAATGCCGTGAAAAACATGTACTTCCCCGTGAGAAGCTGCATGTGTATCTTACAACTAGTGAAAACGCCATTTGCATTCTAGTTTTCTCTCTGCAGTACTGTAAAGTTATATTTCTTGAAGCTGGATATATATTGTCCTGTTTGACGATGCTCTTGTGCAACTCCGATTTGTGGGTCCTTGAGTTTCTGAACGGGACCCTACATATGAATTTGGACTACTTTTCATATTCTCGTCTACGTACACGTTAATTATGGTCAGTTTTGTTCAACAGATATTTGTCACTGATGCTCTAAACTGCTTTAGAAGTCTTCAGAACTATTCGCGTGTAGGAAATGGAAGCCCTAGGAACGATCGTCACGTTGCGGTTAGCATCTTCTACTGATATTTGTCAGTCGATAGACTGTCATGCAACTGCCCGTTTTCGATTACAATGTGGAGGTCGACTCTGCGTGTTTCTTTTTTTACTCGAACTCTCCTCTCCCTTGCGGTATGACGATATTGTACAGGTACTCTGGAATGTAGGGAAATTGCTCTGCAGCTACAGTGGCAGTCGGCTGTTGACAATCCATTTGAAATGCCCCGACTTTCATTCTCCACGAATGTACAGATCTACACCTTCGACATTGAGTATATATCCAGCTGAATGGAGAATGCTGACAACAATGCTCGTAATTTATCAGTAAATAAGTTAAGCCGAGAATCGGCAGCAGGAAAGCGTTCGAATTCCTGAGAGGATGTGACTTGCTGGCCGCCTGACATACATACTGTATGAAGATTAGCTAGAGAAGTCAAGCATTCTTAATCAAGGTAATGTTTTGAAAAAAGTGTTCTTAAGAATTCTCGAGGTTTTGAAGTGTTATTAAGAATTCTTGTTACTGACCTGTAAAAGGAATAAATTGAACTTCATAGTTGTCGTATACCTCATTTTTGCCAATGGAATCGATCTCCTTACAATCTCTGCCTCCTATCGCCAAAGAATCCTTACAGGACGGCCATTAAGTTGAACACAGGTCGAGTGCACGAGAGTTGGTACTGTGAATATATACCAAAGATGTGCACTGGATTTGCCAAAGTTGTTTGAGGTGCATTGCTGACTAGAACCTCCAACCAGAACCTCCAACTGCCTGACCACAGTATTCTCTCCCATCAGTCCCATGTGTTCAGGACCACATTAATGCCCTTCTATCGTTCATGCTCCGCAATTGGTGGGACAGGAGAATCTTTGCTGTTGAAGAAGTCATTACTGTAGAATAGATGGCCACTTATGAAACATGCACTTCTAGAATCTCATGCTCTTCTAGAATCTCATGCTGGCTATTCCCCTGCAACTGTGGTCGATCGTCCTAACAAAACGCAACGATTTGTGTGCATTCTGAGTCTGTCCCCTGTTTTTTGGTGTAAATGTAGTCTTTTGGTGTAATCGTTTACAAAACAATTAGACAATTGTGTCTTATCCCCTTACAACTGAACTAATGAATTTTATTTTATTTTTTACACAAATGAAATGGAATTTCGTTGCAAAGAATTAAAATATGAACCAGCATAACCTTCAGTAGCACTGCCTTCCTTCCACGATGGAGGGTGTGGAATATTCCACATCCACCAATCTTCATACCCAACATTCAATAGCATTGCCTTCCTTCTACAATGGAGGGTGTGGAATATTCCACACCTACCAATCTTCATATCCAACTGCCTTTCCTCTGCATCCTCTAATTATCACTTAGCTATCACACCATCTACTCTAAGCCAAGATAGTACCAGTCCATCAGCTATTGAATGTTTTGAGCCAACCACAAGTGGCTTGGCTAATAATGACTTTTCAACTTAGAAGCTCATAACCAATTACAATAACTTCCAAAATATATTTTTATACTAAAATTGTAAGGCATAATTTCTTCTTTCTAATTAATCTTATATGATAATGTATGAATTGTTTAACCCTGAAGCATTTTATCAACTCCAAAATGAATGTTATTTTTTCACTTTCTAGCAAGTTCTTATGAATGTAATTTTGACAATATTTTTAGAATCTTTTACTATAGATTTGGGGGGTTTCCTATCTTTTCATTGAGGAAATTCATAAAAAGATAAAAGTTTATAGTTAGAGATTTATATCAATGTTTTTTTACATTAACTTTTGGGCAATTAAAAAAGCATTTTTATTTATTTTTCTTATAAGACTCCTTTTAGAAATTATCTATATATACAACAGAAACTTTTATTTATTCCATTATGATCAATGAGGTAAAAAACATACAAAATTTTGTTTTGCAGATAGTCATTGAACAAAGCAAAATCTATATAAAAACAATAAAAAGACTGAACAAATTTAGTATTCAATCATTATAAATATTATGATTAAACATAGGATTTCAAATCTATTAAATCATTATGGTAATAATGATTCTGCAAGTAGGTTGATTGCAACAAACAATTAGATCAGGTTTTCGGAAATCGGCAAACTCAAAAGCATAACCATCATCTTTCAAAGAAAACAATATCCCTCATGTAGTGCCTTCAAATAGGCCCTACAAATAATAATGATGAATCATGCAAACACACGTCGAAAAGCATACCTTGTTGCTGTCGACGGGCCCAATGAGAGGATTGCTATTATGTGAGTATAGGAGTGTGAACCCATGAGCCTAGAATATTACACACCTATATTACAAGTGTATATACTATAGAAACCGTCTAAGATTATAGGATGTATATGTTAAAAATACCCATATTATAGGTGTTTTTGACACATATACCTTCTATGGTGTGTGGTATCTATATTATAGGTACCTATATTGTAGGCTCAATGCTCACAAACTTGCATTCTTGGGTTCACATACTAGCACCGTTGCGCCCAATGACGAGCCAAGCATTACGCATTTTTACAAAACCCTACGCAGGAAGAAGATTCCCATGTATATAAGCCAAAATGTCGAGTTCAAAATCAGAGCATCGAATTTTGAAATCCGATTGGCCTTCATTGCATGGAGAAGAGAGCAGTTGACAGAACAAATGCAAGAAGACCACCCATCCTTGTCCTTGTTCTCCAAACCTAAGATTGACCCCTATCTACGACAATTGCAAGAAGACCACTCATCCTCGTCCTTATTTTTCAAACCTAAGATTGACCCATGTCTACGACAACTGTGGTCCTACCACAACAATTCATCAGAGATGGATTTCAAATCAGTGTTATTCCATCAATGAATACTTGTTTTCAATTCTCATGCAGACTGCATTGGATGACACAAAATCAAATTCCATGTGAGAAAAATAAACTTTTCTTCTAATCTACAATGTTGCATGGATAGGCACATTGTTGTCACATCAGGTAAGTTAGGATTATTAGATGTCGTGGACGAGTGAACATATAGGACAATTCAAACGGAGTGGACAGACATTGTGATTACCTTAAAGTAATCACATCAGATGGGTCAAGGTCACCGAGGGTCCTAGACAGGTGGGTGAATAGGATAATTAGGACGGATGGTCCACCCACTGTGATAACTGTGGGTAGGCACACATCAACAAGCTACAAAGAGCATTTTCTTGTCACAAATACATCCTAATCACAACAAAAATACAAAACATATCTCAATTCAAATGAATTTGAACAATTCAATATTTGTAGTTGCTCTTCCCTCCAAAACATTTGGGCCATGCTCTACTTTTGAATCATCTTAATCATTCTTTGGATTTACATTGTTTAGAAATCTAGCCAACAAACTCTTATTAAATGTTTGTGATGCCCATGCTTCATTGGAAATAATGATATCTCTTGAATTGATCCAACCTTTTTCCTTTGCATATCTCAAGGCTAACCTTGCCCGAAATCCACATAGGCGTCTGGTGGTTGTGCAATAGTGCAAAATTTCAATAATTGGCCATAGAGATCTTTGAAAGCAAAGGTCTAAACTGTTCTCTACCTTTTTAGCAAAAAAAATTGTATCCAAACTCTGGATTCAAAAATCATCAACCTCCCTCTGGTATCACATGTATTTCAAATGAATTTTACTTCTTCTCAATGCTATTCAAAAGAAAGAGAATATTTGTCGGATCATGTACTACTAAGCCAAATACTTCTCCAAAATAATTTCCAGGCCATTTTTGCATGTAGATATGCCTTGCCACAACCACCAACTCTCTAGAAACCAACAGCTAGTCATAGAATAAAACAACTTGCCCAAACTCCTCTCACTTCTACTACCAGTGTATATGGAAATTGCTCTGCATCTATAGTTCGCAGACTATGTTGAGGTACCGGTTGGTGGAAATTGACACCTCAAGCACATATCATGAGTCAAGGTTACCACATCATACATAGACTCCGCTTGTCCTTTAGCTGGCTCACTTTGTCAGATACCTGGTCCAAGTTATCAGACATAGGCTCCATCTTGCCCTCTAGGTGGCTCACTTTGTCAGCCATAGTTGGTTTAAGTTATTAGACATAGGCCTCATCATCTCAAATAGCAGCTTCAACATCTCATCAAACATCTTCAATATACTTGCACCATCTAGTTATCAAAAGGAAGGAAACAATTGTACATAAGTTAGTTCAAGAACATCTCAGCCAATAAACAAACAATAAAAAATAAATAGCTCAATCATAATTGTCACATTGGATGAATTGTCCGCTCGATATGTCCGCCTGTTCAAGATGTTCAGTGACCCTAAACTGTCCGATGTGACTACTTTAAAGTAGTCACATTATCTGTTTGGTCTATTTGAATCGTCCGAAATGTCCGCCCATCTGGGATGTCCGCTGATCCTAAGTCACCCAATGTGACAACAAATTGAGCTCAATAAGCATACGGAAACCACAAAACCACTCCAAAAAAACTACTAACAATTCACGGGAAGAAATAACACACTTGCTAACTTTGCAATCATGTGAACAAATACCGCAAAGTCTTTAGATAGCCCTGATGTGGATCCACATAATTCCCATACTTTGGCAATCGTTATACCCTCAATTGTCACTTCATCACCAAACAAGAGTGTTCTAGATCGTATATCAAGTTGCATTGAAATTTGTGCAAGATTGATTGTGCCTTGATCATCAATAGCCTTTTTACAATAATTCTTCTGAACCAGATTGCTCCATCCTATTGCTTCAAGAAGCAAGTTAAAGACATTCTATTGCACCAAAAATCCAACAATCCTAAGCTCATAAGTTAGAGACAAAAATGAGAGAGATTATCCACCTTTGCAACAACAGCCAATTATGTACAACATTATAGCTTACAAAGGTAAAATCCTTTAAAAAATAAAAATAAAATCCATAAACTTACAATAAAAGCAAAGAAGCGCAATCTGATTCACAACAGAAATAGGTTTGTACTAGGGCTTCTAATCTAATTTCCACGTACAAAAACAAGGCAACAGCTACAAATCAAGGGCAACTTACAACTATCAAAATTTAGCACTTGACGATACCCTGCATGGAAGTTGGAACAATGAAATTTGGAGCTTCACCTGTTTGAGCTTAATTTTCTTCAACTTCGCAGGTGGTATCCTAGTCGATAGCAAAATCCTAAACCTACAGTTGAAGGCCAGAAAGACAAAGTGTGTGCGTACTGTGAATACTGGTAACAACAAGAAGCGTAAGATTGTAACTTACACGGACGAGTTTCAACAGGAGGACAGATATGTTTGCAATGGAACTGTCTGTCTGACTGACTAGTCTTGATTTGATGTCAGAAAGTTAGAGGGTTCATGATCGAGCTTAAATGAAACTGCTCCTTCAAGAAACACGTGCCTTCGTTATTGCTCCTATAAGCAAGGAGTTCTTTTTAAGTTATAGATCTTGCAAGAAGCTAAATCAGTCTCACGAAGTGTGACCAGCCGGGGGATAACATAGGAATTCGTCTCGGAGGAAAATGCAGGAATTTTTTTATTTTTCACACAAATATTTTTTTTGCAAATTTTGAATTCATATTTCTGATCAGGACCCCAAATTAGCTAGGGGAGGTCTACAACATACCCTAGACAAGGCTCTGAATAGGGGGCAAAATTTTACTTTTACCCCCAATACTTGAAAACAATACTTGTGTTTTCACCCTACTGGTCCCACTTTCGTGATTTTAGCGTCCTGCATAGATCTTGAGGTTTTGAATTTTCAATAAGTATAAAGTGAACTCCCACTGAGCTAAAATATGAACTTACTCCAGATTTGCAATTGGGATTGGTAGGGGCCGCGCGAACGCGAGCCCCTGCTGCCACAAATTATGACGTGTATGCCCTCTGTTGAGAGATACTAGAGTCACCCGGCCCGAAGTGCAATGGGGCAGGCTCCCCTAGGCCATCCACCTTCCGGATAATGGATAGACCCCGCCCAGGTAAGTGAGGAGAGCCGCGCACGCTGCACTACTTGAAGGCCTGGGACGTCCACTGCACCACCGAACGATATGGGACAAGTCTCTCTCTCGCTTTGGTGGACGGAGCCTTTACACTACACTCCAGGAACTTACCGTCTGGGGGCCATAGGGAGTCTTTGTGCTCGGCAACCCACTGGGCGGAACTTAACAATTCTCAGCACACTCTCAGGAATCAATCGTTAGGTCAGGCCTTCGTAATCTCACACTGTTGCAATAATCAAGCTCCTCAAACTAAGTTACATCAATACATGAGAATCATTGCACTGAGATTGTGGATACCTGATCCTATCTCCTGCACTCACTCATCCATTTGTACAGTACTTCTTGAATGGACAAATTAGCAAGTGGTGTGGGCATGACAGGGTTAAAAGTCTATGATTGTTTGTCTTGTCTTGAAATGGAATTAAGTTAAAGTTGTCCAATGTCACTTAGAGTGGTATACAACTGAACCCCCCACTTTGAAATTGCACAAGAGATTTTCATATTATTGATAATAAAGAACTCGAAGTGATCCCTGCGCAGCTCTACAGGGAACCCAAAATATTACTCCTGCATGCGTTGAAATGCTTCAAGTGACACAAACGGTATCCTCTACCTTATTCGAAGTGTTCTGATTGTGCTAGACATTGTAATCCGCTCTCAGTCTTCCTATATTGCAATTGCCAACGGATGGTCACAGACAAGCACATAAATGTTTTAACAAGCGAAGAATCTCCAATTCCTGATGCACTGATTGTAGAGAAGGGGGACAAAATGCAATAGAAATGGAAACCATAAATCCAGAACCAAGGCAGACCACACCTTGATAGTGTAAAAATGAATTCGCATTACAACAATATTTTACAACATTGGAATGAGCAGGGATCAGGTCTGAAAGTAAGTGGAAGTTCGGGTTAAAGACCTAATCTCCAAAGTGTGTTTCAACGCCGATCTACTTGTAAAGGCCAATGCGCTGGTTGACCGACGGCTTTGGGAGGTGGTCGAGGAGTGCAGAGGCAGCAGGCCCAGCAGTGGACGCCGCTCTAGCAGCTGCGGCAGCTCTCCGCTTGGCTTCATCGTACTCTTCCTTGTCTTCTGCCTTGAGCTCTAGCCTTGTGGGTTTTCGCCGCAACATAATTGAGAACTTGGATCAATCAGCACACTGCCAGCAAAGTTTAGGGTCAGAAATTTCTCAAGGAAGAACTCAACTCAATATCAACGGCTCCATAAAATGACATTCTTAGGGTTTCAAAATGTATGCACAAATTTGAGTGGGAACTCTCGGCGACACGAGAGCGTACACGACACATACGATAGAATAATGGCAAAACTACTCCTGCCTTACCGCGATCATGCACGACACGAATTTCTTGATCCCGTGAAGGATCAATCCGTCACCCCTAAACCCTAAACCTTGCAGCACGTCTACATCCTAAATCCGGAGCTTCATTCAGTAGTCAATAGCACCAAAAGGAGTCGAATTGACCAAAAGTAAGCAGTTTACAAACATAGAATTGGCATGCATCGACAGAGCTTGCAAAGCGTGAAACCCTAGACTCGGTGCTGCGAAATGTTCATTCCAAAGCTGCAATCCACCAAAATTCTTCAAGAAAGCCGCAAATGCTTACAGATAAATTGCTTACATTTACTTGAATTGTTCGAGAAGAAGGATGCAGAACGATATGAGACCAACAGCACTTGCGAAACTACAAAGAATCCCACTGATTTTGGAAAGCTGATGCATCAAACAGCGGACTCACAACTCCGGATCTGATAACATTTCATGTGGGCAGTAACGTAACTTGGTTGGAGATTTTTTATGTGACTTTCACAAAGGTTGTGGAATGAAATGCGGTTCGTGAAGAAGGCTTTCACTGCTGAATGGGGATGGCAGCAGGGCTTTTGGGGGGCTCTATAGTGCCAGATTGCACTCAAATAAAATAATTTGGCTAAAAAATGACGAAAAACCTTGAAGTTCATAACATTCAGTAGCTCTACGGTGATGGTGTGGTATATTCCACACCCCAACAGTGCTTCATCAGTAGCTACTGATGAATTACATAGGTGGAGGATGTAGAGGCACAGAACCAAGGCAACATCAACACATGTTATGTTTTTGATAAAAAATTTCAAATTATAAAAGTTAAAAAAAAGTCTTCAATGAAATCACCAGATTACGGATGAAAACATGTGGGATATGTGGAGTGATATTCAATACATGCTAATGTGTAATTTTCTATCCAATGTGTGGATAAATGTTGGAATTTGAAGCACTACTACAGTATAACATTTTATATAGCCATTTTGACAATTTATAAAAAATGAAAAAAAGTCTTGGATGGAATCTAATTTTTGAATTATAGAATCTCATTTTTTCATTCTACAATCTCCTAAGGTCAAAATTCAACATTAGAAATTTGTACTAGTCTACTATAGAAATGCGTGGAAAAAAATTCATAAACTTTGACTGCACAAATTGAAAGATTATAATGTTTGTAGTTAGAAGAAAATATCTTTTCTAACCTTGCCCAACAAGGCCAATAGAGGCTTTTATTTACTTGTCCTAAAGTGAAATTTTTACAATATGCATGGGTTTGTTTTTTTATTACATTTGCATCTTGTGTCATATAAGTTACATACCTACCAAATTTTAGAATTTGAGGAGTAGTTTTGCACATTGCCTAAATCTACCTAGACTACCTAAAAAAATCAAGGCAGCGTAACTTTTGATCTAGACACCTGATCAAAAGAAAAATTATATTTCTACTAAGGAGGTTCATGTTCACACCTTGAATGAGTTTAAATTTCAAAAACATCCATCTAAAATTGACTTTGTAGGAACCTACCCAAATTTTCAATTGTTTGTTTAACGGACAATTGTTCTAAAGGAACTAAGCCATAATAAAATCTCTCAAAAAGGTAAATTTTCCAAATAAAGGCTTATGGTTTAATCTTATACAATGAAAACTTGTATAATTGGCAAAATGGTCAAATGTCATTTTATTTACAAACAATTGTGCATCTTTCATAAAAATTAGTATTCAACTTGATGCTCTTCTTATATTCTATAACCTAAGTGCACCATTTATTGTAAATCTAATTTTGAAAATGTATTCTAAAAAAATAAATCGCTTGACAGTGAATAATCAAATTCTATATTTATAAATTTTCAACAAAAAAATAAATTGTAATTTTGGTGATCTTCAATTGTGGAATAAAAGAAAGTAAGTGTGTTGCATTAGATGAGGCATTAGATTGATGATCTCCATAATTTTGAGAAATCTATAGTGTTTGATTCAATTGATTGTTTGAATATCCTCCTTCTTTAGATTCATTGTTCAAATCCATATCTTCTTGTGATTCTTGAGGTGATTGGAGTTCATTCATAACCGCATCTTGTAGTAATTCATTAATTGGCTTCACTTCTTTCTTTTCCGTATCTTGTAATTTATGGTATAGCTTTGATTTTTTCGAATTTATACTTTCATGTTTTACAAAAGTACTACATTTGAAGAATACTTTTCCACTACGGTTGCATGATTTTTTGTGGCCACCCAATCCTTGGCCAGATTTAAATATTGAACCACATTCACATTCAAAAGATTTTGAAGATGAATTTGATGCAAGATCTGTATATTTTTTCGTTTTTTTTCTTTCTTTTCGATTCTTAATTTCATCGTAATTAATTCCAGTATCATCATTATTTTCTACAAAAAGAATTGTCTTGTTTTCATTATTTACCATGGGGAGAGTCGTCTTATTTTCATTATTTATCATGAAAAGAGTCATCTCATTTCTATTATTCACCTTGGGAAGATACTTCTTCTTTTCATTATATACCATGGAAAGAGTTGTCTCATTTTCATTGAAAATCATAGGAGAATTGGTCTCAATTTCATTATTTATCAAGGGAACACCTGTCTTGTTTTCATTATTTACAAAAGAAAAAGTCCTCTCATTTTCACTATTTATTGCGGGCAAAGTTATTGATTTTTTAGAAAGCATTAGAAGAGCTTTCATAACTTCTCTTTCATTAAAAGACCATTCCTCTCTTTCATTTTTGTTATTGTTTTGAGCTTGCATCGAGGCTTCCATATTGATATTAGAGAACAATTGATATTATAAATAAATAAATAAAAATCAAGATTATTTTTCAACTATGAAACGAATCTTGAATACAAAAATATATATTTGTGTTTATATATGTAAAGTGATGTAATGCAAAAAGTAAAAGTTCCACTTTACTTTTGAAATTTAAAAAGTAAACAATTGAATTATTTTATTTTATTAAAATCTATTATTAGGTTAGGATGTTCTTAGAAACTTAGAGAAATAACAAGCCGGGGATGTATCTTAGATGATTATGAAATTTATTTGTCCTTTAATTGTACATGTGTTTGAAGATAATACATTTTTTTTAAAACTTTAGGTCCTTGCTTGCCTAACTGACCATTTAGCTTTGCTACATATAAGCCGTAGCTTTGTGCACACTCCATTTTCTTAGCTTTCCAACGTTATGAGGCATACACTACTCTGTTGAAGAATTCCTTTCCAAATACCTACTTCCAACATATATACTAGGAGCCACCAAGATGTTGCCAGCGTTGAGGAGACATTTTTTATTCTTTAAAACATTGAACAAATACAACACAAAAAGTGAATAAGGTAATAAAACATGAGGATTCATGAACAATGTGTTGTGGTATTACAACAAGGTAGTATTATCAAGGGTATCTTCCAACTATTTTTTTCCATCTATTTAAAGTTGTAGAAAAATTGCTGCAAATTTTGTAACACATAAGTTAATTCAATTAGTATGCGTTACAATATTATCACAAATTTGCACTAATTTAAAAACTACTCAAATTTGACAGAGCCCTAAAATGTTTTTCAAATTATTCTAGGTGAAATCAATGTAAATGTTCTACACATTTTTCATACTATTCCAAATAGTCATATTTCCATCCAATTTTCATTTGCTTTCATCCACATTCATACATTTTATAAATTGTCATCCAAATTTTATATGCATATTTATATCCAAATGTTCACACTAATTAGATCACATTCATTCATAACTCATTTAATCAGTGTAAAGGAATTGCTTACTATTCAAACTCTTATACTTAATAAATTTCATTGTTTTGTATACATACATAATTAAATGATAAGGAATTTTAAACCTACGACAGTTTCCAAAGTGGTAGTAGTTGAGAATTGGTTGAGGACCACACACAATTCACATAAAGAGCAGCGGCTTGTGGAGTGAAAGTGGAAGAAGAAAAGACAAAATAATTCATATTCCTATCTTTTCTCATCACATGTCAACTCCCATGGGTTGTCTCCCAACTATGATTGTCACACTTTTTTTTCTCCACATGGGTCAACTTCCACTACTTCCTCTTAATCCCTAAATGCCCAAGGCTTTTTTTGAGCTTCTTGGAATTTTCTCTAAATTGAACAAAAAGCCAACATTTTAGTAAGTTTTATAAAAAAATTAGATTGTAAATGTACAATATTAAACTAGATGTATTAGAGATCACATGAGAAAATAATACCCAATAATATTACTTTTGGATTGAAAGATTATTATATCTGCTCATGAAGGTGTTAAAACTATGAAAGTAATTTGAAGTCTTTCAATCCTCTCTCATGTCAAAACTAAGAAAATGGTCACCAAAAAAATATGAGATTAAAGGGCATTACATGCATAACTCTAATCAATTTACGGCTTCTCAAAATCTACTCTACAATGTTTTTAAATGAATTTCCAATGTGATTTTTTCTCCAAGACTATCTAGTGTATTTGAGGCTCATTTCCAAGAGCCCCCAACACTAGAAAATCAAGATTTGCAATGGACACCCTTGCACACAATCTTGAATATAAAAATCATCAACATTTATTTTCAAAATCAGATTTTGGATATTGAAACTTCAAAAAGAATTTTTCTTAAATAAAAACTATTAAAATTGGTAATTAGATAAGGTTTTATTTAACTTTGAAGTGTTGTTGATACTAGAATTTGGTGCCTCGAGCATTTAGGGGTTAATCTATAGGGACTAATTTAAAATACTATACTATATTAAAAATTTGATTTTGTATCTTATAGCCTCTTCTATCTCATTCCGAGTCTTTGATTTTGAATATAGATTGAAAGCTTCAAAATCTTATCATCCATGGTTAATAATTTGTTTGTTTGTTTTTGGTACATGCGGCATTTTGTCCACAACAAGAAGTAACAAATTGACCAAGCCCTAAAATTTATTCCAAGGGCTCCTTCCTAATAGTGGCAAGTTTTTTTTCTCCCATCAAACCAGATGATTGTGCTTAGGCTACGAATACCAATTTGAATTAGACCGTAGACTTCATGGGCCCAATGAGTCCAACAAGCACTACAATTCTGGGCTATTCTTTGGAGGTACCAAAAACCAAAAGAATTAGTTCAACGCAAGTGAATAAAAACTAAATTAATCCCCAAAGTTCTTTGATGTCTTATAGACAAAAAGTTTTCCAAACCCCATTTCCTTGTAACAATGCTAAATAAATTGTTTCTTTTCAATGTTTTGATAAACCCAATAATAGTTAGGGATTTTTTAATTAACCCCTGCCTAACAAACCATATATTGTTGATTCAAAATTTTGGACTCGTTTTGATATAGGCAATTAAATTCTTTTAACCATTCCAAAATTTTATAGGCAATATTGAAAATTAACTATTGAAAGCTTTTATTTCTCACTAAAAAAGGCAAATATTTGATTTTTGAAAAGTCTTTAAAGGCATATATGTACCACTAGTGGAAGTGTAAAGCTTACAAGTTTTACTTGATTTCCCAACTTTAAGCAAAATTTGTCAATTTCACTTGAATTGAGATCTAAAAAATAGTACTTATCCATTTGCTTTGAAAATGGTCCCAATGGAAAAATAAAGTGTTTTCATGATTTACACCATTGAAAATTTGAACATTCAATTGTTGATTTGGAATTATTTGCAATTTCTACTTATTAAAAAAATTGCATTTTAGCAAATGCAAGGTGGATTGTGTAATGAATTTAATAGCTCCTAATTTGAACTTAAGGCTTTTGGAAGTGCATTTTAGTGCGCTAATACAATTTTAGTTGTTTATGTCACCTCTAAATCCAAAAGACTCTTACATGCAAATTTCTCAAACATTGTGGAGAGAATTGGCATACTAAAACTAGAATATTTACATTTCTCTTGTTATAATCCCACAACTCTTATACAATTTTGCACTCAAAATTGGTACACATACTAATAAGCAAGCTCTTTAAACATATATACAGTTAAGTTTTGAATGGAAAAAAAATTTGCTTCATTAGGGATAACTAAAAGCTTGTGCTCTTTTTTTTATAGGAAAAACACACTTGAAAAGGCATGGGCACTTAGGGGTTAACTTGTTCAAATATGTCCTAAAATTTCAAAGCAAAAATCTCACTACTTGCCAAGTTATAATGCTTGACTTTTCAAAAGAACATTTATTTGATCCATTTCCAACGGTCATAGCTTAATTAACCCCTAAATGCCCGAGATACCAAATTCTAGTGTCACCAAAATTTGAAATTAAATAAAACCTATTTTTTTTATTATTCTAATAACTTATATTTAAAAAACATCGTTTCTGAGGTCTAGTTCTAGCATCAAAAATCTGATTTTGAAAATGAATGATTATGATTTTTCTATTCAAGATTTTTTGCAAGGGTGTTCATTGCAAATCTTGATTTTCTAATGTTGAGGGCCCTTGGAAATGAGCTTCAAATACCCTAGAACTTGGAGAAAAAATCACATTAGAAATTCATTAAAAAAATTTGTAGAGTAGATTTTGAGAAGCTATAAATTGATTGGAGTTATGCATATTTTGTGCTATAACCTCATATTCTTTTAATAACCAACTTTTTAGTTTTGACATGTGAAATGAAGATTGAAAGACTTCAAATTACTTTCACAATTTTAACATCCTCATGATCAAACACTATAATCTTTCAATCCATAAGTGATATTGTTGTGTTTTCTTTTCCCATGTGATCTCTAACATATCTAGTTTGAATTTGTACAGTTACAGTTTTAAAAAATTGATTAAACTTATCAAAATGTTGAATTTTTGTTCAATTTAGAGCAAATTCCAAGAAAATCAAATAAGGCCTTGGGCATTTAGGAGTTAAACTTCAAGCCGGAGAACCTTTTGTTTTCCTTGAATCAAGGCTCCTTTCATTAGAGAAATCTTGAATGCAAGTTTGGCTATTATTTGTGGGTCACTATAACACAAATATATTCTTGTTAGAATGATCCTATAGGATTATCCCACCTTCCATTCAAGAATGTTATGATTAACCTTGCAAGGACGCTAAGGCTGAAAAGTGGCAAGTGGATGACTTCAGCTAGATTGCTAATTGAGGAAATCACTTATGGTAGAAATGAAGAATGCACGTATTGGTCCAAAAAATAAATCATTTTTGAATGACTGCCTTGCTCATAGGCCGCTGTCCTTCTAGCATTAAATTTCATCTTCAAACTTCTATTAACCCTTGAACGCCAAAGCAGACGTTTTGTGTCCGATGGATGATAGGGAATCAAAATGTATAGGAAAAAAGTGCAACTATTCATCCTCAAAATTTGTTGTGGAAAGGGAAGATCTTCTATAATAGCTAGTTTGACTTGAATACTTTTGCAATTTTGGAGACTACTGGTTCACACGGTAATAGAAAATAATGATTTTGAGGGTCATCCCTTCGATGTTTAAGGGTTAAAAATGAACATGTCTTGTGCAAAACTCTAATGGCTAGATATTCATCCTAAGATGTACAGTGGGGTACCAATCAAAATGGCGTTTTTGAAATTGCAGGGAAGGAAATTTCACATTTGCCAATTTTGACAGCCTCCTAAGGGCTCAAAAATTAATCTTTGACCATGAAATTCTTACCACAACATCATCTTTAAATTAATTATATGTTTGACAAATTTCAAGGCCAAAAGATTTACACAAAAAGAAATATTCGAAATCTACCAACATGTGTAGGCGTGAGAAAAATTTCACTACTGCCAACTTTGACACCCTTCCAAGGATTGAAAAAATTTTCTATTCCTATGAAATTTTTAGCATAGTAACATCTATATATTGATTACATTTGTGAAAAAACTTCAAGTTCAAAAGACACCCACAAAAATAGATATTCAAAATCTACCAATATGTGTAGTTGTGAGAAACAATTTCACTACTATTAACTTTGACACTATCCCAAGGGTTGAAAAATTGTTAATTTACCATGAAATTTTTTATGGTGAAATCATATCTATGTTAATAACATGTGGGCCAAATTTCAAGTTCAAAAAATTCACACAAAAAGAAATATGCTAGTTCTACCAATGTGTATAGTTGTGAGAAAAATTTCACTACTACCAACTTTGATACTATCCCAAGGGCTGAAAAAAAAACATTTTACCATGAAATTTTTGGCATGAAATCATTTCTATATTGATAAAGTGTATGCCAAATTTCAAGGTTAAAAGATTTACACAAAAAAAAGATATTCTAATTCTACCAACATGTGTAGTTGTGAGAATGACTTTCTACATCCGTGTGAAATTTTACCCAAAAAATGACACTATCCCAAAGGCTGAAAAAATCGTTCTTACAACTACACATGTTGGAAGAATTAACATGTCTTTTTTTTCTGTTAATCTTTTGGACTTGAAATTTGGCCTACATGTTATTAACATATAGATGGTACTATGCCAAAAATTTCATAGGAAAAGAAAAAAATTTCAATCCTTGGAAGGGTGTCAAAGTTGGTAGTAGTGAAATTTTTCTCACGCCTATACGTGTTGGTAGATTTCGAATAATTTTTTTTTTGTAAATCTTTTGGCCTTGAAATGTGGCACACATATAATTAACTTAAAGATGATGTTGTGATAAAAATTTCATGGTCAAAGATTAATTTTTGAGCCCTTGGGAGGCTGTCAAAGTTGGCGGATGTGAAATTTCCTTCCCTGCAATTTCAAAAACGCCATTTTGAATGGTACCCCACTGAACAGTGAAAAGATTCTACACCCAAGCAAGGCTCGGTTTATACCCAATTGATACAGATACCTTGACTTGAAACATACAATTACATGCATTCAAAGGATAAGACACAAATATTTCCCAAAATCCCTGGAGAACACTCAACGATAAATTTGTTTACATATTCGAAGGGAAGTACTGATACTAGTACAAGGGAAAACTCTTTGCTCTTCATGAATAAATACCTTTCTAGGGCCCAATAGTGACCAAAACTACTGGTACTCGGACTCAAGATCTCCAATAAAATCACTACTCTACACACACTGGCCTGATGAGGCATGACTCCCAACCGAGAGCTGTGTAAGCTGTACAAGGCACTTACATATTTGAAGCAAGTGGTACTCTCATGTGAAGAAAGCAATTGAGAAGCAACTGCTCTCAGCACATGAAGGTACCATTTCTAATCCTAATACTAGATGAAAGTCGTCTACCACTTAAAATGGTTGGTGATTTCGCAAGCCAATGAAAGCCAACGAATCGAGCTTAGAAGAGATCAAGATTTGCCGTGAAAGAATTGAAAACATTACTTCCAGTTTGAATCGCTCGGCAAGATGGGGTCATTGTAGAGGAACTAAAGGCAGTCAAGCAGGACCTGCAGCTGCAAACTCTCGCCGATGTCTTTGCCTTACACATATAACAATAACCAGGCTCGTGAGTAAAGTGACTAGCAATGCATCAAGTTCATCCACGGTCGTGTTGTTAAACCAATCCTCGAGATTGATCTTTGCGTCCGGCAAAGAATCAATAGCTCTCACCTGCAATAATCCCCCGAAAAAACACCATTAACACGATAGCAACTCGAAGAGATTTCTGAAGTGCTCCATGAACCACCTCCTTCAAGCATGTACAAGCAATGCAAGTTCTTCAAAACTCAACAATGTACCAGAAAGCTCCCGCTGTAATGCTGCCGAAACCAGAGACTAGTTAGAGCAAGAGTAACAGGTATAAATGCTGCTGGCTCCTCCTCCAGTGCTTCATCATAGTATCGCTTCGCAAGGTGGAGATCTGATGGCAAGCCCAACCCTCGTTCATGCATGTAGCCCAGATTGAACATTGCTTGTGAACTATGCTTCTCCTTTGCCCTGAGGTAAGCCTCCCCAGCTCTTTCCAGATCTTTTGCAGCCCCCTATGAACAAAAACAGAAACGCTAAATTGAGTCTCTGTGGAATGACGAAAGAAATACAATTCAGCAGCTCGAATAAGCTGCTAAAGTACGATTTAACTGTCAGATCCCTCCTACAATAACTTCATCCCGAACAGAGATCAGCCTTACGTATTGCGTGCTATATCTGAAAACTGTAAAAAAACTGCCGAAGTGAGAAGGCCTATATTCACAGGCAACATATGATGCTCCAAACGCACCTTGTTTTGTATGAAACCATGTGAGGCTTAATAGATGCTTTAATTCTTGGAAAACGAGGAAATTTGTACCTAACCAAGAAAGGTATTTACTTAAAGAGACAGAATCGGCTGAACACATACCCGACCATAGTAGTAAGCGTCCCCTAATAGCAATGATGCATGCTCGTTACCCTGCTCAGAGGCATGCCGCCACAGGTTGTGAGCACGCTGATGACGCTCCTCTGATGAGCAAATCCCAGAACTTCCAAGGCAGATCCCAACACGGTACTTTTCAAGCAACCATGCAGCATTGCTTTGGCCCACTTCATATCCAAGCTCTGCTGTGCGAGAATAAAGTATAAGGGCTTTGCCAACATGACCCTTAATGTAAAAGTCCAAAGCCTGCCGCATCAATCTTCCCCAGGGCCCCCTCTCCGCCACAAGCTTGTACAATGCAGCAGCCTGAACAAACAAGGTAATTAGTACTGTACCAATATCCTCATCAAAAAGTGCTCCTATATAGATACAACAAGAAAGATATGTAGCTGGGAAAACGTGCACTCACACCGGCAAGATCTTTCTTCATGCCTGCCGAGCCTTTGTGCAACATATTTGCAAGATGATATCGTGCTTTGGGGTGACCTCTACTGGCAGCCTCCACTAGGAGTTCCCTTGCACGTGCATAGTCTTTTTCAACCCCCAGGCCCTTCAAGTAAAGGATGCCAAGATTGTAAACCCCATCCAAGTTGGCAGCTTCTGCAGCGCGTTGGAAGAGTTCCTTCGCCTGGCATCCATTGCCACATTTACATGTTAAAGCCATGTAATGAACAGCATGACAAGCAGCACATTCATCTATCGAATTGACTGCCAGTTAAATCAGATGCTGTTACCGTATAGAGAACCCATATTGGGAACATAGCAAGAGGCCAGAAATAGATCCTCTTAAAGATGCTACAAACTAAGCGTTATCCAACGACCAAGATTACGAAATCAAAACAAGGAATCGATTTGCCTCTATAAACACACCTTAGTATAATTCTTGCCATCCACGCCCTGTCCTTTTATGTAGAGGAATCCCATTCCATTCAGAGCGGAATACTGTTTCCGTTCGGCAGCCTCCTTGAACCAATCCAGGGCTTTAGTATAATTCCTCTCCACACCATATCCACGTGCATAAATCTCCCCAATCAATTCATAAGGTCGTGTTTCACCCTTTTCCACTGCCTTCAGCAACCAGTGGAGAGCCTTACTATGATCACGGCGAACCCCTCGCAAACCATAGTAATAAAACGCTCCCAGCTGAAACATGGAATCTGGATGTCCCTTGCGAGCCTGAAATCGAAAAACATGCTTTCAACACCTTAGAGTGATGCTGCGAAGCATAACATTACAGAAAAATGGCACAGACGTCTAACCGTTCAAAATACCCTACATCTGCCAACAAAAGAGCGATCTCTAATGACAGCGCAAGAGAAAGGTCGGTTTGTCGATAATCATCTGATCCAAACTGAAGAACAGGAAAGAGTCAGGCAGCCACCAATTCCAACAGACCTGATACTCCAAAAACTGGAAATCATCATCTTCCTCTCCTCGAAACTTTCGCAGAACATCTTTGCTCTCCTCCAATCCGTAGTTCAATCGCACGTACTCTAAAAGAGGACCTTCTCTTGAGCTAACAAAACTCGCCATGGTTATGGCAGCCAGTTCAGAGTAAAGCTTCACCGCTTTGTCGAACTCCTGCACCACCACATATTTGAGAGTGAATATAAAGGTAACAGTTTAAAGCGGCCGTAATTAATTAGAAGATTAAACCCTGAGTAAATCCGCCATAATCTAGATATGAAACAAACCTGATTGCGGAAGTAGCGGTACGCAAGGGCCATTTTCGACTGAGCATTTCCACCTTCTTTAGCAAACTCATGGTAAAGGTAAGCCTTGGAGTCACTGTACGGTACCCCACATGCCATCCAGTGCAAGAAACCCAGAGTTGACTGCGCATGGGCATTCCCATCGACTGCCTCCGATTGCAACACCTCAACCGCCTCATTCAACATATGGGGATCTTCTTCATTGACCGCCTCCATCATCTTCCGAATACCTAAAGCAAACTGGCCACAGCACGATATAAGCTCAAAGCAAAACTCAAGACCTCAATTAGGTCAAGTAGATTTTAATGAACTTTGAAGTGCACGCACATAACAGATGCTCAAAGAAAAGTAAAATTCTAAATCAGATCAACTAAAAATGTGAGTAATTGAAAAATACGCACATCACACAAGCTCAGAGAAAAACTCAAGACCTCAATCAGGTCAAGTAGATTTCTATGTAATTGAAAGTGTAAGCGTATAAACAGAGTCTGAACCCCATACCCCCTTTCATTCAAAATTGAGAGCACAAGTGAGCTCGCCGCAAGATGCACGAGTTGATAGAATTGTTGCCAAGATTTACCTGCTTATTACGAGTGTCCCAAATCGACGATTCCTCAAGCACCTGGCTCCACGACCCAGGATCCAAATCCTCATCGCTCCGGAGTGAATCAATGCCATTACTAAACTCATCCCACGCTGGAGGTGCCTCTTCCACTTCCGTCGGTGCGTTCTCGGAGGGTCCGTCTTCACTGTCGGACAGGCTTCCGTCATCCGACTCCGAGCCCAGAAACAACAGAATGGTGGTGGGCGCTCCCTTCTTGTTGGTTGCAGCGCTAGCCGCTGCTGCCACACAGAAAGCAGGGATCGATAGGACTACTACGATGAAGGCCAGCGCACACAGGCTCTTATGCGGTTTTCGCCATCGCACTGGACCCATCGTTAACCCCCTACACTGACACAAATCTAACAAACCCTAATCACCCGAATCTCCCGAATCCTCCACAATCACCTGGAACACAATATCCTATCCGCCCACGCCTTGATTGCTACTTCACTACATCGACCCCCCGAATTGAAATCCCTACAAAATCCATCAACGCAACTCTATCATCCGGAAACCAAAATTTCGCAACGAAAGATCACCACAAGCTCCAACTCAGAGCAACGCAGATGAGAGATCCTCCATTACAGACTTACAAGCGAGAGGTAAGTAGGATGCGAGCAATGGAAATTGTACTGTAAACGCGTCTTCGGATGATTCTAAAGTCAGTCACGCTTCGCCTCCTCGTTCTGTGAAAAATTGGTGTGTGTGAGCTCGAAATTCCTGTGAGAGAATTGTGTGGAAGCATCCCATTCAAGGCAAGAGCGAACTCGCGCTTCCGTCACTGGAGACCTTGCGTTGGGGAAGACGACCGTTCTGCGTGGAATGGGACGCCTGGCGGTGGCCACATCATCGTTGGGCTGGGAACCAGTCAGGTGCTGCCATGTAGTCGCCCAGTCAATTAACCCTGTAAGGACGCGGGGGGTGACCCTGGAAATCATGCATTGTATAACCGTGAAAGTCACTGGAATAAAAAAATCCAAAAGTATTCATTGAAAGTCAAGCTACTGTAGATGTTCTCCACTTTCCACAAAAAACTCCAAGGATGAATAGTTGTAGTTCTGTCCTACATTAGAGAATCCCTTGTCATTCATCGGACACTTATGGTCCACGGAGTCCTTATTGGGTTAAGGGCCGCTGCACACAAGCAAGAGCAAGATTTTTTTAAATTTTTGCCATTTAAGGTACCCCCCATAACCGACCGAATAAGGAATTCCGACATGATCTGGAGTACTGTAGTGAAGGCAAAGCAAATATTTTTCAAATGTACATCAATAGAAATGACATGGATTGCAAAAAAATTGATAATTTTATCACTTGAAATGAAATCGATACCTTAACCCAGTAAGGACGCCGCGGACCATAAGTGTCCGATGAATGACAAGGGATTCTCCAATGTAGGACAGAACAACAACTATTCATCCTTGGAGTTTTTTGTGGAAAGTGGAGAACATCTACAATAGCTTGACTTCCAATGAGTACTTTTGGATTTTTTTTTATTCCAATGACTCTCACGGTTATACAATGCATGATTTCCAAGGTCACCCCCCACGTCCTTACAGGGTTAAGGCAGGGTGTTTGTTTTGTTTTGTTTTGTTTGTCACGGTGGGATCTCCCGGACCGTGCCTCCCCCGGTAGCGTGCTTGGTACTGTCGGAAAGCCCCTCGGGGAGGAGGGGTGCGCGGGCTTGGTTTCGTGGCATTTGGAATTACGGTGGGAAAGTTATGTTTTTTTGAAGTATTTATGGAGTTATCACGGTGGGATCTCCCGGACCGTGCCTCCCCCGGTGTTGTGTCTGGTACCGTCGGAAAGCCCTCGGGGAGGAGGGGTGCGCGGGCTTGGTTTCGTGGCGTTTGGAGTTACGGTGAGAAAGTTATGTTTTTTTGAAGTATTTATGGAGTAAAAAATTAGGAAATCACTTTTTACTTTGATTTTGGTCGCGTGTTTGGTACCGTCGGAAAGCCCTCAGTGAGAAGGGGTGCACGGGCTTGGTTTGATGGTGTTTGGACCGGCAATGGGAAAGTTATGTATTTTTGAGTTATTTTTGGATCTTAAATTCTACTAAATTATGCTAAATTATGTATCTTTTGAACCATGTGTCAATTTATCACATTCTTGGTATTGTTGGAGAGCCCTTGGCGAGGAGGGGTGCATGGGCTTTGCTTCGTGGCGTTTGAGCCTACTATGAAAAATTTATGGATTTTTGAGTTCTTTTTGGTTTTAAAAATTATTTTTACTTTTGTTTTGGATGTGGCAATGGCACAGGGCTACACTAGTTATTATGAATTTTGGGAGGCAAAAAGTGCGCTGGACCCATGGCCAATGTCTAGACTCTTCCAAATCCGATCATTCAATAACTTTTTACCTAATCATTATTTCCTATTTTTTTTCACAACTTGGGACATGTGTCATGTATTTATTGGTTCCAACCTTGGAAAAAAAATCGCATTCTAAGTGTGGTCAGAAATACGTGCACCTATAGGTCGGGAATGGGTCACTGGTTGGGAATGGGGGGGTTACCTTATTTGGAAAGCGATGTTTGTGCTATAAAGTGAAAGCACCCATTCCCGTATCTGTACCCAATTCCGTCTCCATGTACCAGCACAAGACATTTCTTACTAAGAAATGTACAGCATTGGTATATCAAGACGGAATTGGGTACAGGGACGGGAATGGGTGTTTTCACCTTAGTGATAGATCCATATGCATGGATGAAACATGCAAAATATAGATGAAACTTAAACTAGTATGCATTCAAAAGTATGTTTATTCATTCAAAAGGAGCGATATTGTCCTAAGTGTTTGTAGCAATTCAGTGATTTCATCCAATGAGAGAAGGGAATATATTGTCAAATATACCCTCTATAAAAAATTGCATTGTTTTTGAGTGAAATATCACCCCTTTATCCCCTTCGAAAGAAAATTTGGACTACAGAAACAAGTAGAAAGAGCGTCTTCAAAGCCCAATAAGATGGTAGCCACAATTCACACAAGTAGCACCTGATGAATAGAAATCTTATGTGACTTAGATTGGTTTGTGATTCATACCAAATGAGGGTTTACCTTTATTTTGATTGTGGAAATGGCACATGGCACACTAGTCCATACCTTAAATTAGACTGTTTGTTGAATTTGTTTTGTTTGTTATAGTGAGATCTTCGGAAGAATACATCCATTGCTCGCGTTCTTGGTATTGTCGGAAAGCCCTATGCAAGGAAGGGTGCACAAGCTTTGTTTCATGACATTCCAACTCACGAAGTAAAAGTTATAGATTTTTGAGTTACTTTTGAAGTTATTAGAAAATTACTTTTACTTTTATTTTGATTGTGGCAACAGCACAAGCCACACTAGTTTTTATATTGAAATCTAAGAAATAAACAATTGAATTCTTTTAGTTTATTTACAATCTCTATTATCTATTATTAGATTTGGATGTTTCTGGAATCCTAAATTGATGAGGAGGTTGATTGTATAACTGATCTGCTCTTTTGAAGACAATCCAGAAGTTTTTGAGACTCTAGTTTCCTATACCATTAGCTCATAGCTTCGCTACACATGAGCCTTGGAAACCTGCACTCCGCCATTTTCTTAGCTTTCCTGTATGGAGAATTCATCTCCAAATCCCTACTTCCAATCCGTATCCTAATAACAAGTGACACTAGAAACACTGCCAACTTTGAGGAGCCACTTGCATGAATGCAACACAAAAAGTGAAAATGGTAATAAAACATGAAGATGTATGAACAATGTATTTGGTATTACAACAAAGAAACACCTTCCATCTCGAATTTTCCAGGTTGAATTTTGAAACCTCAAAAGCAACATTAGCAAAAGTTTGCAGAGCTTACTAAGTAATTAACAAGCAGAAGGGAGCCAATATAATTACAACAGTCTGTTTCTTGACGAATCCAGAAGACTAGTATCCAAACACGCACTCCAGTTCCCCATACTTTATCATCCTAAACTCAAGCCCAGTTACGACACTACATAACAACTTGTGGAACTGCATGTATTAACCTCAAAAAATGTAAGCTACGTCTCTATGTACAGATCATGCTCTCCGTGCCTTCGTATCAAAACTGTGCTACCAAACACGACCCAAGCATAATTCACTTACAGGCCAAGAAGCAAGCTTCAGTCTTGAAGATTGGCTAGCTTGGAAACATCGATCATCACTCCGTTTTGTTGCTGCTAGCTGTGATCGAGGAAGGCAGGTCAAAGATACTTGTAACCCTAAACCATCTCATCTTCGTGCCGAAGTCATTCATTCAGCGTTCTGTGCACTTCTCAGTCTGTGCACCAGTCCAAGTTCTCAGATACCATGCAATGACTGCAACCATAGTCGGCCAGCTAGCTAGAAAGGGAATGCACAAAGTAACAAGCCCATGCCCTTCTGATACCATTCTGATAAGGTTCTGCAAAGCAATGCCGAGCTCCTTCCCTGCATGTCACCACCATTCCTCGGATTCCACGCTGATGTTGGAGTTCAGAATTCAAACACATTATTGATTTAGGATTTACAATTTTCTGGAGATGACGTCGTGGAATTGAAAGAGGAGCGTGTCTTCGGAGGAGCTGTGGTGACTGAGGGAGAGAGCTTCGCTGTGCTTGGCGCTGTACATGTCGACGTAGCGGCGTTGTTGGGTGGGGGCAGGCCCAGGGCCGGTTTTGCAATGGAGGTCGCCATCGCCGTGATTCTCATCTTGCAGCAGTAAAGAGAGCAGCACTTGCGAGACGTCGTACATGGAGGGACGGTGCGAAGGGTTCAGCTTGGCGCAGAGGAGCGCCAGCTTCAGCGTCTTCTCGAGAGCGTCCATGTCTTTGCACGTGCTTCGGACGTGGGGGTCGATCACGTCTTGTATGGTTTTGCCCTCCAGTTGCGACATCACCTGCAGGAATTCAGAGACAAGTTAAGCGCCAACATCTTAGATGAATCTCAAATTTCAATTTCGTATAATGTCCCCTCGATCAGGGGCCCCTTCAATCTGTTGGAGTTGTTCGAAATGAATCACTTTGGAGATTGTAGGATGCTTGTATGTATGTACAACCACTTCGTGCTTGAATTACAACGAGATATATCCACTTTGGTGGAACCCTTCGATCGAAAAACTCCAGAAGCATATTGTTATGGTTCGAGAAGTGTAGAGTATGGTTTCTTATTAATTTCAGTGGTATAATTTGCTACCTTCCTAAATGCTTTAATTCAGACTCCTAAAGGTAGTTTTCGCTTTGGACATTTCGCAATGAGGTACCCTTACACTTGAGGGATGATATTTCACCCTTGTGAAGGAAGTTAACCTTGACACAAACTTTCCATTCTTTTGTTTAGGCACTTACGAATTCCTCTCCAAAAACTACAGTATGCAGTGCGATGACTCTCAGCTATGTTGGATTTGACGTCATGTTTCAATGTATCGAGAATACAATCCGAGTGAAGTTATACCGACCCATTTTTTTTCGATGCAAGTTGAAAAAATGGTGCTAGCTTTTAATTCAAAACTGGTGGCTAAACCATTGATTAGAATTACGTGAGTATCAGTTCACAGTAATTGCGTACATTCCATTGAAGCTGATTTTCAGAATGAGTGAGAAGTTGTTATGGTTTGTGGTGAATGTGCCTACCCAGTCCAGGAGATTGATTTCGTCGTCGACGGCTTTTTTGTTCGACAGAAGCTCCAGGAGCACGATGCCGAAGCTGTAGACATCCGACTTGTCGTTCAAGCGCGAGGTCTGCGCATACTCCGGGTCGATGTAGCCAATGGTGCCCATCACGTGCGTGGACGTGTGCGTTCGGGCGGGCTGGATGTTCTTCGCAATGCCGAAGTCCGCCACATGCGCTTCCAGGTCGGCGTCCAGCAAAATGTTGCATGACTTCACGTCGCGGTGCACCACTTGCGGCTTGCAGTCTTTGTGGAGGTACGCCAGACCCTGGGCGGCCCCAGAGGCAATTTTCAGGCGCGTGTTCCAGTCCAGCTTGTTCTTCCCATGGCCTGCCACAGCAACGTCGTGCTTGCTTAGTTTCTAAGTCAGCCTAACACCAAATCCTAAAAACCTAAAAACCCTGAACCCTAAATCCTGAAACTCTCGAGCCCTCAAATATGAAACCTGAAACCACAAAGTATGCTCCGATCCACACCTTGTGCATGTTTTTCTTGCTTCGGAGTTCCACAAACTTTTATGAAGGTCAGTTCGCGAGGTTGGTGCACATTGTGTACTATTTACAGTTTGAACACAATATTCATTTGATTAGCCATTTTCGAATTTCCAAACTGAGGTGGGCAAGTGGTTCTTCCTTCATACACTACATGTCGCGTTTAGATTTCAGTTTTGTAGAGTTGCAGAAACCTTTCATTGGCACTTGATTGAAGATTGTCAAGTTTAACGCAATTCCCTATTTGACAGCAATGTCACTTTTGAAAAATGTAACTTACGATTTCAGTATCAGTTTAAGCTTATACAGAAAAGCTAAGGTTGAGATTCATCTACATACTTTAATCTCTGAAGTTCTAGGTTAGAGATAGACTTCAATACAACAATATGAAATTTCAAAACTCTTGACATCAATTTCACCAAATGTTTCACCTGGATGAGTATGGTTCTTATTTCTATTACTGCAGTTCCAACGTCGGTAAGGTCTATCTAAAGCATTAAAGCATATTTCATTTAATCCTAATGTGAATCATCTTTTAATGTTCATATTTAATAATGCAGGTTTCGAATAGAATCCCTGTTGTTTAGGAAGGAGATAATCATGTGCAGATGAGAATCGAGAGAGAAAGCTACTAACCGTGAAGTTGGTCATACAGGCTTCCATTTTCCATGTAATCATAGAAGAGGAAGTTGCCGATGGAGGACATAGAATAGCCACGAAGCGTCACCAGGTTTCGATGCTTGATGTTGCCCAAAGTCTTGAGCTCATTTTCAAACTCGTGGACATCTTGCGAAAATTGGTTGAACAACTTCTTGACGGCAATGGGATGTCCGTTCTTCAGGCAACACCTGTAAACTTTGCTTGAGCCTCCTCTTCCGATCACGAACTTCTCACCCAGGTTCTCTGTCAGTCGCATCATCTCGTCGTAGGATTGAGGAGCCATGCCAAGGTGGAATATCACAAAGCTTGGTGGACCTGCCATTTCACATTTATAACATCCAGTTCAAATTAGTTGAGGTAAGTTCATTCAATTGATGTCAAAATCCGATCAATACTCAAGCAATTGTTACAGGAATTTTCATCTTAAACAATGAAAATACCAGGGTGTGAATTGTTCTACTGGAGCATCACAAAAGATGCCCCTCAATAAAATTGACAAGGCTTTTACTGTTAATTAGTTAATAAGCATTAATTTTTTGGTCCTCGATCATGTTGAGTTAGTGTTCATGTTAGCGTGATGTATGTGTCCTTGGTATTAATTTGATATTGTATTGACAACTATTAAGTTAGCATTAAGTCAACATTAACTGAACATTCATTAACACTTTTTGCGTTCATATTGATCAACTTCCTATTCTACTAACATTATTTTATCACTAATAGAGGATTTATTGAAATGTGGGTTCATGAAACAGAGTCTCATACCTTGAGCCGTCTTGTTGGAACCTTTCAAGAAAACACGTGGTTGTGTGTATCGAATGGCCACCACTATTAGGAGAGCAAGCAAACACAGGGCTGATATCGTTATACCCCATGTGGCTGAGGACCCAAGCGTACCTGCACACATAATTACAAACACTTAGCTGTGTCGTATTGGCTTCGGAAACACCACTAAATAATTTCAAATTTTATTTAAATTGGGGATGCAATTATATCAGAGGGTTTCTTGCACTTGGACTATGCAATATCTTTTGAAAGTGCTTTTAAAATTATTACCTGGACGTTGCGATGCCATTTCTTTGGGCTGCTGAGGATTCAAGCCACATGACGAACTTATATTTGTGCACAACAGCGGGTTCCCAATGTAGCTGCCAAGACCAATTAAGAAGTATTACTCTCTTACTCTCTATTTGGTCGGAAGTACACGAAGTGAAAAATTACAGAGGACATCAACTAGACCAATGTAATACGGTACCATATATACGATCTCGTTTCAATTGCATACTACTGATGGTCAATGCAAGTATCATCAGAGACGTGTAATTCTTTCTTGTTGATTGCTTACCAGCTGGATGGGAACCTCAAGAAGACCTGATCTCGAGGAATTGCACCCGAGAGACGATTGTACGATAAATTTCTGCAAAAAAAAAACAGTTTGAGAAACCAGTTTGAATTGAAACGAACAAATAAAAACTAGCAATGAATTTGTACCTTATATATCCAAAAACTTTTAGTGAACCCCAAAATTTGCACCACTGGCGTTCTTTCAAGAGACATGAATGTAATGCCAATAGTACACTGTGTTGGTTTTAATTAGACACATCTTATTGAGCATTTCATTGACCATCTGAAACATTGCTCGAGTTGAAGTAATCTGAGAGATTGCAAAGTCAAGTCCCCCAAAGCGTTAACCCCGAAGTGTGTAAATGGTCAAACTTACCACTTTCAAACGCATAGGGGTTGAAATGAATCAACAAGGTAATAAAATTCACCAATTATAGAAAGAAGAAATCATTCCCTACATGTTTGAACGATAAAAATATGTTTCAAAAGTTATTGTGGTTCATTTGAGTTTTAGCGTCCAAATCAGACATTCTATCATTACCTTGGGACACTTAAGGGTTGATGTATACACAGCGCAGGAATTGTAGAAAGGTGAGATATGTGAAGCACTCACAGGAATGTCAGTTCAACAAGCTGACCCAGTTCTGATGGAATAGGTCCTTGTAGATGATTCTTCGACAGATCACTGCGCGCAACCAACACAATTCAGGAACAAATTTAAAATGAAACGGTTCTTCAAACTCGCAGCCATCCAAATGAAGTAACAGAAGTTTTAGAGGGATAGTCAACCAAAGCATGACTTCATTAACTCCTTAATTAAAGTTAATCTTATGGTTTTGACGTTATATTATACTTCAGCATTCTGCACCTCCCCAACAACTTTGTAGAATATGCGACTTACAGATAGCCAAGACTCTTCAGGTTTCCAAAGGTCATTGGAATACTCCCGTTCAATCTGTTGCCGTGGAAATCGCTGTCCTCACAATAGAACTTGTCAATACTAGTATAACGGGTACCAGGCATCATTAGTGCTTTTCAAAGATTCGCAGCGATTTCATTCAGTGGTCAAACTTTGAAGAAAACTAATGTGAGAGGATCCTACATGCTGAGCAGATGCTCGAGGTTTGCGATTGAAGATGGTATTTGCCCAGTAAGACAATTGCTTGATAAATTTCTGCACAGAAAATAACCTTAGTGACTGAGGCAATATAGTAGAACCTGCTTTATCCCATATTTAGGTGCCTAAGAGTTGGTGTAAGTGCCTCAGAAAGTAAAACTCCTGACCCGTCTTTGACTCACAATATGTCAAGGTTCACAATATTTCCGATCTCCTCTGGCACAATTCCGGTGAAGTTGTTGGATGCCAAATTCCTGATCATTACCACGAGTAAATTTTGATGAGTACATAACCTTGGACTTGAAGATACCGATAACGAACAATACAATTTCCACAAGGTGCAATTAGTATTCACATTGTCAACTTACAGTAAGGTGAGGTTGGTTAGCTTTTCAAGTTCTGGAGAAATGCTTCCACTCAGTTGGTTACCATGCAGATTCCTGAACATAGTCCACAACAATACACATCATTAACTAAGCATAGTCAGGATGTTGCTATGGATGCTGGAAAAAGGAATGATGCTTGAATGCATACATATACCGAAGTGCAAATTATTAAAGCACCCCATTCAGGAGGAATTTAAAGAAAAGGACTTTAAGAAATGATCTTACAGAAGGTTTAGAGCAGCAAGAGAGCTGATATTCTCTGGAATGGGTCCAGTAAGCTGATTCGCGGACAAATCCCTGCCAGATGGAAACGCACAATGTCAAGATTTGATTCTCTGAAATTATAGCAGCACAAATTTGGAATATTTGGGAGTTCAAAATACAACTATTTCTATTTTTTTATTTACACGCATGCCACTCCTCTGTCCGAGGATCCGAGATTGACAGAGAAGACTTACAGTTCAAAAAGACCTGTAAGGTAACTTATTTCGGATGGTATCTCCCCTGTCAAACTATTGTTGCTCAGTTCCCTGCATAAAATTGCAACATATTTCAGCTCGATTGTACGACGATGAAATATACGCCTTTGGAACGGCGACGGTAAATACTTCTGCTTTTGACATATTATCAAGAAAAAATGTCAGTCAGTGTTGGATGTTCTTACAGGTAGTTTAGACGTGACATATTTCCAAATTCTGATGGTATTGGTCCTGAGATATTGTTGTTGTAAAGATACCTGCAAGATGTAGCAGATGGAAATTTCTTGTCAACGCAAAAGATCTAGTTCGAATTCACTCAATCGCCCATTAAATGCACAATCAGCTGATCTTACGAATCTTCATCGTGTAAATAAACAATAGCAATTTAGTACACAAAACTTGAAGTAATCAGTATATGGAAATGAACTCCACTTACAGTTTAGTGAGCGCGGTTAGATTCCCAAGTATTGGAGGTATCTCGCCTTCAAGTAAGTTGTTGCTCAGATCCCTGAACAATGTAATAACAGAGTTTCAGTAGACCTCATTGCATCATTATATTGACCAATCCACAATGCTTTCTAAGATTACATGCACTTCTGATGTCTAGTTCAATGTGCACTTTCATGACAACTAGCATCGAAACAATTGCTTGATTTACATTGTAACACTCGAAGTGAAAAACCCTTACAGAATCACAAGTGCCTGCATCAGCCCTAAAACATCTGGAATTCCACCAGTAAGCATGTTCGATTCTAGCGACCTGCAATTTCAAACGACAATCCAGTCGATGAGCCTCAATTCATATACATTTACAAGAAACAGTGAGCTTGGCAAATGAAACACAAATTCTATCGTCAATAGAAATAAAGAGTAGAACAAGGTTAGCACGTGGCTCTTACAAGGTGCTGACTTGCAAGTAGCCAATGTTGTACGGAATGTCTCCACTGAAGTTGTTGTAGCTCAAGTCCCTGCGAACACAAACATTCAGACTCCAATCAAAAATCTGCCATCACATTATGGAAGTCTAGCAAATGAATTTTAAGGTAACATGAAATGGCTCATCAGAATCTGTTGCATAACTTACAAGATTTGAAATGATGTGCAGTTTCCAATGCCTGCTGGTAGCGGCCCCGAAAGTTTGTTATCGCGAACATTGCTGTGACAAACAGAAACCAATACATTTGTGAGGATTCTTATGGAGGGACTTATTTACTTCTAATTTTTTTTTATGATACTCTCTAAGTAAAAATAATAGAAGAACAATTTCTGGCGAATATTCTATCCTCAGCAATTCCCTATCCAGAAACGGAAGCAAATAACCCATACATAGACTATGTGGCTGGAGACAATGACACTCACAAATAGGCAAGCTGCGTTAATTTGCACATTTCATCAGATAACCCTCCTGTAAATTGGTTTGACTTCAACATTCTGCGTAACAAGATGTATCAGTCTTTGAAGACCAGAAGCAGGAATAGAAATGCAGATAGTTAATGAGAAGGTGCCTGAAAGAAAGGTTAATTTTAAAAGACCCGAAATAGACGAAGTATTTTTATTCATACCGTAGACCAGGGTAGCACGGATCTTGCTAGAAAAATGTACGTACACAGAAACTGAAAGAGATACTGCAAGCCTGCAATCTAAAAGCCAAAGGCAACGGAGGGAAATAGACAAGTCTTCGGGATTTATAAACTTACAGGTACTGCAATGTCTCGCTCCAGTAGAGTAACGGAGGTATGGAACCGGATAAATTATTGTACTGCATGTCCCTGTAATGAGCAGGTAGTACTCCGTAAGTAGTGAGCAAGTACGACTAGGTGAATGTAAGCTATCACGTAAACATGACCTGCAAATGGCGAAGCAGAAATTTAATTGGATCACAGTAGCATAACATCTGAAAATAAAGTCAGAGGAGTAGTTGTGCTTACAAGTGTCGTAGGTTTGAAAGGCCTGCAAAGGAGGAAGGAATGGGCCCCGAAAGCTTGTTCGTCCGCAAATTCCTTCACCATAAAATTCAGACACTATATTCAATACGTCTTCAACTTACGCTACAAACTAAAAGATTTGGTCATCTGCAAGCCATGACAGACGTTCAAAGCAGACATGTGCACCAGCTTCATAGGTAATTAAAAAGATAAGCAACTTACAAGAACTCAAGGAACTGCAGCATTGATAGGAGGTATGGAATCTCGCCACTGAGGTTATTCTCGGACAAATCTCTGCAAACAACGGAAGCATCACTTAGTCCCACTTCAGGTACGTGAACCCTCAATCAAAAAGGCACCATTGGAAGAATTTCTTTAACCCCCTTGTGCCGGGAAAAATTTGGGGAAAGTCGTTGTTAAGGAAGAGAGACTTACAAGTGTACCAGGCTTGTGCAGTTGCACATCTCAACTGGAATTTGTCCGGAGATATTGTTGCTACTGAGATCCCTGCACGAGGATGAATTTGAAATTTTCAACAGAGATTACGACTTCACTATCCTCGAAAAGACTCCAAAGTACTGACACATGCCACGGCATTCAAAAACGAAACTTTCAGGTTCAGTCAAGTTCTCACAAGACTTGGAGGCTCCCCAAGAGGCCTATGGACGGCGAGATTTCTCCTCCTAGAGTTAGGTCCGACAGATTCCTGCACACAAGGAGAGAAGGACAAATAAGACTTCGAATTGAAGACCGCCTATGTCGAAGAAATTTGAAGAAATTGTGAGCATGGCAGTCTGAGAAGCTTAAGCAGATGATAATCCCCATATTAGCCCCCAAACTCCAAGTACTATACTAAACACAGTACTTTGTGTTTAGCATTGTAGAAGTCTTTCCACAAACTTAGAGGGGTAGTCCGAAGTGCTACTCGAATAAACCAACTTACAGTGAAATCACTTCAAATGTAACATTGTTGCAGATCACCCCCTTCCACCCACACGGAGATTGGCTTGCCACGTCCCAGTCGTGAAGCTCTTCTTCCCCATTCCAGAAGGCCGCTTTGAGGTTCATTAAAACGTTCACTGCGAGCAACAATAGCACATTCCTTGACATGAGCTTCTCGCATCTCTGGAGCAGAATGCATGCATCCGTGGTAGTAGTAAATAATGTGCTTAGATCATATTCTCGGAGCTGGTGAAACTACAACACCTTGGACGTCACATCTTAGTGTTTCCCTCTCCTACAACATCTCTGGCTAGCTGCACTTGAAATCGACGGTGTCATGGCCAAGAAGTAATAACAAGACAATGCTGCTAGCTAGTGGGAAACTCCCAAGTTCTAAGTAAGAAAATTCTTACAACAAGTGTTCATATATTATACTTATACGTATCACACAACCCAACCAACATTGTCAAAAAAATACATATGTGAAGCAAGGCAAATTTCCAAAGCTATTGATCAGCTAGCTTGATAAGAGCTGCAACAACTGGTGCGATCACTCGTTCACTAAAGCTCTTACGATCACATCGCGACATTCAAAACGGCAACAAAAATTTACCCACACACCGAAACTTCAATGTCCCTGCAAATTCACTCACCCTCATCAGATAAGGATATTGCTCCAGCTCCCCGTGCGCTCCAGAAGCTCAAAAAGACCATCACAACCCATGGAAGAAGAAGCTTCCAAACTGGCCATTGCCGCCTTCCTATCACCATTTTTCCTCCAAGCTCTCACTCTATCACTCTCTTTCTCTCTCTCTCTCTGTCACTTACTCACTCACTCACTCACCTCCAGCACTTAACCGACAGCAGCTTCAAAACAGAGCCACCACAAAATGCCACAAATGGGCTCCAAAATGCCACTAAAGATGGACACACGCGATCACAAGCTTCCAGAACTGCGATCGATGATCGAGCTAAAATCCTGTGCAGCTGGTTGCAGAACAGCAGTGAGCTCTGGTGGAAATCCAAGAGTGACTAGCTAACGCAATGCCGTCCCACAACACTACCTTGACCTGAGCATCGTAATCCCAGCTCGTACGTGAGACCTTAGTTTACTAAACAAGGCTCGAACTTACTGCCTTGCACTCCTTGCATTGCTTGCTGCTCCTCCAAATGAGCTGAGCTGAGGCTTTGCTTTCAGGGCTGGCCGACAGGCATCGTCAATGAGTACTTGAGTCAGAAGGAAGTGGGGCCTCACTCCCCGTAGACAGCGAGCTCAAATAGCTGCTTGCTGCAACTCTAGCCAGCCAGCCAAGCCAAGCCAAGCCAGAGGCAGACGATGCTAAAATCCTGTGCAGCTGCTTACTTCTCCGGTGCATGACAGTTGCTGCTTCTGCAGCAGATGGACAGTGAAAAAGATGGCCATGTAAGAATCAGATAAACTCAGGCCGTTTCTGAAAGGGACAAATTCCAAGTGAAAAAAGGTCTGGGGAGATTCTCGCTTCATTGACTCTTCGCACTTCGATCAATCAACACCTGAAAAGCGCATGTCATGGGCGGGGAGACTCCACCCAGAGATCCCGTGTAACTAAAATAGTGTGGACGCGGAAGGACGGACGGGTGTGCCAGGAAACGCAGCGTAGTACCTCGTAAAGGACTGGGAAGGCCGTTCTGGGTGTATATATGTACTCCTGTGTAGTTTGCATGTAGATATCAATAACTTAAGCTTAGTTTCTCTTGGTAACTTAGAAGTGAGTTTACATTCCTACAGTGCTCTGATTGTGACCACTGCCATGAGGACACAAGTCACAGAACCTGGCCAGGCAGGCTCTGGTGGAACTTAAAAAGCTTGGCAGCAGTTTCAGGACTTAATTTGATGTCAAATTGGCAATAAAAGTTGGGCTGAGTGAAGTCTTTTCAAAACTTACGGTGCATAGACAAGTTACATGAGTAAGAGTAAGAGCTTGAGCTTGAAAATTAACTCAGTGAAGTCTTGTCAAAACTTATTGTGCAGAGACAAGTGACATGAGTAAGAGTAAGAGCTTCAGCTCGAAATTGGGCTCCGCGAAGTCTTTTCTAAATTTATTGTGCAAAGACAAGTGACATGAGTAACAGTAAGAGGTTGAACTTGACAATTGAGATAATTTGTGCTGAAACTAAGCTTAAGTTACGGTAAGTTAGCATTGGGATGGCAAGTTCGACAGGGTGAATCTCTGGTGAATTGCAGAGCTTGTCCAGAGATCTGGAGTTTCCGATGTCTGGAGTTCCACATCATTCAGATTTCAGAAGGTAAATTTCTAAAGCATGGTCCAGGTGACAATTATGCACAGTACCTTGTGAATCGAGCTACATTACTTTGTTACATAACAAACTTTTCTTGGTTTCTGGTGAGGGATCTCGCTCAAAATTCTATGTAGTACCACTTCTGCAGCGCAATATGGGAGGCTCTGACACCTGCACAGACATAAAGAGAAAAGCAATCTTAACTGTACTGGTACGAGACGGAGTGGTAACCTGGATCTGGTACGCAACAAGATTAGGATCGAAGCCACTGACTGCATTATGCATCCTACTAACCACTAAGGTAGGAGGTTCTTAAAATGATGCTTTTCGGTTGTACCAGTAATGTCCGCGCAATGTACATTTGAGGGGGTGTGCGATTTTGGAGCCCTCTGCCATTTCAACTTCAAAAATTCATAACTAATTCCACAAAGCTCCCAAAAGTATGAAACGACTTGGGTTTCATGCCAATTCCATTTGTCTTTCAAGGAAAATTTACTGAAAAATATTGGAAGAAGTTTCACCCCCCAATTCAGTTTCACCCCCAAATTCAGTTTCAAGTCTTAAATGGGCTCATTATGGACCTCCTACCTTACCATAGTTTGAAGTTGAGATCAAGGTTACTTATCATTGTGCAAATCAGCAGCATATGAAAAGGGAAGAAGGACAATGCTTACATAACTGCTGCTAAAAATGTTAATTTTGTTTCATTTAGCTTGAGTGAGAGCGACAAAATTTCGACAAAATTCAAATGCACCAAAGCTCACAAAACTCCAAACTCAGCAAAAAAAAAAAATAGACTGGTCTAGATTTCCATCCAAGGCGCCGACCTCGAAGCTTGCCATTGCTGTGAATTTTGGCTGATTTGTCCCAATTGACATTCTAAAGTGCAGCCCCCACTCACGAGCTGTTGGGCTCTCATGGCCAGCAAGGCATCCCGTGAGCTCGCCTTGTCATGATTTCTCAGCTGTTTTTCTTGTCTCAGTCAATTGTACTTGAGAAGCTCCATGAGTCCATTCAGTTCAAACTGGACTTATATGAGAATCCATTGGCTGGATAATAGTGCATGGATGGGGGCTGCTCTACCTTTCTCGTTATGATAACATTCTTCAGTTGATGGAAACCACACCAATTTTAGCAACTGAAGGTGCCATGTTATTTACTTGCAATAGTATGCAGTGTACGGTTCTATCTATATTGAAGAAATGTCACCAACTTAATTCAACCCAAATGTCTGAGAGGGTGTCCCCAGCAATGGGAGATCAGTATTTGACAATGGAAATTATGAGCTAATTTCCTAGGAATTGGATCAATGTTGGTTTACAGAAAAACTAACTTATGTTAATTGAGAGAGCATGATGGTACGATGTTGCACAGTACTGCAGTACTATACTGTTACAAAATAATTGTGCAACTGAGAAACGACATTTCAAACAGCACTCGCAGTGCACGTAAATTTAAATTTACGTGCAAAATCTAATCAAACTATCATATCTGCAGTACTCAGTGGTCAGGGTTTAGGGTATGTGATTTAAACTAAGAAAATGACGGAAGCTTGAATAGTTCTATACTTCTATTCCACTTTTAAGAAACTAAAAGTTTCTAAAATTCAATGAAATATTGCATTCACACAATCCATGTGTTAGAAGATCGTGTGTGTTTCATTTGTATTTTATTTTTATTGTAATTTATTTTGAATTTGAATTTGAAAAAATATTGTTCCTATTCTAACTTCCTTCTTGTGCAAATAAAAGTGAAAATTATTGTAATATAAATTGTAATAGGTATAATTAAATTTACATGTTTTTCTTTAACCCCTAAAGGACCTACTGTAGGCCTTTTTTCTGCCAAAAAACACTCAAAACTGCCATTTCTATAGCAAGAAGTAAAAAAAATTGAAAATTGTTTTTTTGTTTTACATCTAACCGTATGATCTTACACCTAACTAGTACGAGAGTGTGTGGAAAAAATTTCAGAATTTTTGACCGCATAGATTGCAAGATATCTGCGTTTAAAGTGAAAAAAACAAGTTTTTCAGCACATTGCGGGACTAGATTTTTTGACTTTGGACATTTTTAACTTAAAATTTTTGCACTACAGAGTTTTGAGCTTTAAAAGCTTATAATGGAGAATTGAGTTGAGAGTCTAGGAAAAAAAAACTAATTAAAAAAAAACTAATTTTTATTCTTAAAAAAATTGTTAACTGCAAGTAGGTATGGGATAGAAGGAAAATCTAAAATATTAATATCATTTAGATGGACTTAAAATGCACTAATCCCAATGGTGAGATTGTTCTAGCAATTAAGCTAAACCACGTAAAAAAAAAAAAATGAAAAATTTGAAAAATTGCATTCAGAAATGAATCCTACAAGGTTTTTTTTTCAAGAAAATGCTCTAACTACCCGAAAAACAAGAATGTCCATAACTTTCTCATAACATATCCAAATGAAATGAATCAAAGCTTTCCAGATAGGCAAAAATATAATCTATGAGAAAAAAATATTAAAAAAAAATATTCAAATTTTTGTCCATTTTTTTTTGCTGCCCGGGCTGCCCGCCGTCCCCTGTTTTCAGCTTATTTGGTCATAACTTTTTTTCCCGGGCACCGATTGTGAAAAAAATTATATTCCCACAAAGCTTATCAGTTTTTCTATCTTCAAAAAAAGTTTTAAAAAATCACGACAAATTTTCAGCCCGTAGGTACCTGCCCAAAATCCCATTTGTCCGTTGAACGGACACTTGGTCCTTTAGGGGTTAAAATATCACAATAATTTTATTTTCCATCAAAAAAATTAATTTAAATTTAGCCAAATTTAGCTTGATAGTAGTCACCATACAAATGGTACCTTAAAATCTACCCAAATGGATTTCATTTTATTGTGATCCTAAATTTGCACAAATGAAAAAAACTACAATTATATAAATCTCCAAGTGGATCTAAAGCTACAATTTAAACTTTTGACGTAGTAAGACGTCAATTTGGAAATGTTTGTACACCATATTGGACTTCATCATCAACTACAAGAAGGGCGGAATCGATAGTGTCCTAATTTTTAACTTTTTGAAAAAAGTTGTAGATTGATGCATAACTTTTACGAGGTCTTCTTAAAAGACCTTATTCAAGCAATTGGTCAAATACATGAAAAGTATAACGTCCTTGTCTATGCCCCTACTCTCAGCAGTCCTAGCTAGTTATATTCCTGATTGATTAAGTCAATGTCTGCTTATGATTATACATAATTACACATGTCCATGCGCGACTAAATCTATTCAAAAGATGTACCAACCAATGAGATGTTAGAGCATGTCATTGCCGTCCTTGACAATGGCATGGATATGATCCAAGCATTATTATGGATTTCTTCCAAAATTAAACAACAGATTTTGACTAGTCAATGTTGTACCAAATTATATCACCTTTATTACACATACAAGAGTACATACCAATATATTTTCCTACATCCCTTGCAATATGTTTACTCAATAAAACATATTGGTAGGGTAAGTTGGATATATAAATGATTTTTGTCTTCATCCCCGTTCGCCTTTTCTTACACTTCAAGGGATGTTGTATTGAAGTGAACTTCGACATCAATATAGCGAGGGAGGAGGGTGTACAATTCATTACATATTAAAGACTAAATAGCTCAAAATATAGGTTAGATACTCAAAAACATCCTTTTTTTTGGCTCACTCGCAACATATTTTCATTTTTTCTACAACCAATATTATACTATTCAAAAGAAACAAAGAAAATTGTGCAAAACTAATATGGTTCCACGGACATGAACAGAAATTCTTATGCCCAAGAATTGAACATTTCATGAATCAAACTTCATGCATTTCTGCATGTACAAAAAAACTCCTTGGTCCTATATTACCAAACAAATGTCTAACCCTTGACAGGTTAATGCCATTTTGCAAACTGTCTAGCCATTTATTACCGGTACCATCACATTCACACCAGCCTGCTTGCACTAGTATACATGATCTTCCACTCTGTGTTGTGAAATGAAATGTGTCATAAGGAAACCAGCCGTACCACTCTCATCTCAATTCCATGAGGGTACATTTTAGAGCGAAAGCGTAAACCGCATGCACGTACAGTGGAAGCACCCAAAACCATCAATATCAGCAATTCAGTATAGTTAGAGGCACCTTTTTCCACATATAATATTTTTGTAGTATTAGCAAGTGAAAATGATATTAAAAAAACATAGATTTTTCAGATGTGGTATTTTATTTCTATTATTTTTCAAAGTGACGGCTCACTAGACCATTGAAATTGTCACATAGGTGGACCCAAAACTGAAATCTACAAAAATCAGTAGTTTGTAAATGAGAGTTAGGTATGTGTGCTTCAAATGCATTAGAGAATCAAAGTTAAGCATTTCAAGGACACATTAATGGAAAGTCTAGGGACAAATTTAGTGACAATCTAAGGTACAGGATTGGGAACAAAGACGCTAACGGGTGTTTCTACCTTAACCCCTAAAGGACCAATCTGCTATTTTTAGCAACATAGAAATTTTGGACAGGTATGTGTGACTAGAGATTTCCATATTTTAGACTGAATATTTAGTAGAAGAAGGGGACGAGGAATATCTTTCATATGCACTAAATTTCATGACATTTGGAAATAGGAGTCAAAAGTTATGGCCTAATATGTTACTTTTTTTTACAACTAGGCAGTCCGGGCAAATTTAAAAAAATCATTTTTTTCAAAAAAAAATTTGAAATTGGTTTTCTAGATTATATACACGAGAAGCTTTGAATCATTCCATTTTGATCAATGAGTCAAAAGTTTTGAGGAATTTTAGTTTGTGGGCAATTATGAATTCTCTACTCTAAATAAACTTTGAAGTTACTTATTTCACTCAATTTTCAATATTTTTTGAAAAAAATAAAATCACAAGATGTAGATTGTTTATTACAACATTACAACCATTGGGATTGATATTTTCAATTCTATAACTAAACTCTTAACTATTTTGTATCTTGAATCATTCTCTACTTCTTCCTACTTACTATTTTTTTTCTATATGTTGTATAATTCCAAATGATTTGAAAATTTTTAAACATGTAGCCAACTTGTTTAGGAAAAAGAATTCGAAGAAGCACCACCATTTTGAACATTTTTTTCATAGAAAATTGAGCTTGTGAAGTGCAGCTGCCATGTTTTTTGCACGGCCAAAAAAATGAATTTAATGAATTTGAATGTTTATATCTTGCAATCCACGTAGTGGAAATTTCTGAAATTTTTACCACATGTTCTCAAGTCAGCATACTACAAGATCCTACAGTTACATGTGTCAAAAAAAGTTTTTTTTCAAAAATTTGGTACTTGTACTAAAAATGGCAGTTTTTGAGCGTTTTCGGTGAAAACATAGTCATGGAACTTTAGGGGTTAAGGATAGATTTAGAAATTGGGAGATAACAAGTTGGTGTGCAAGTAAGAGATGTTGATTTTTGTCATTGACTACAGCATAAGGTCGGGACGCCCAAAAGCATTACACTTTTTACTAATGCACACAATTTACTATTCTTTGACTAGCCCTTAAAGGATGGACCCATAACCATTGATTTCAAGCCTCACTGCCTCTCACTCAATTTTCTACCATTTTGCAAGTAGATATGAATGAAAAATTTTATATTTATTTTTCAGAGATGGAACTACATGTCTTCTATACTTCATAAATTTTTTAGATTTTTTAGAGAAAAATTGTTTTTTTTGAGAATTTTTGAAGAAAAAGTGAAGAAAAATCATATCAAATAGAATATTATGTCAAAAAATCTGAAAATTTCAACATGTGTGTATATTATAGTGACAAACATCATGGTGTAAACTCAATTTCCGTATCATTCTATAATTAAAAAATAATAGACATTGAAAATGCATCCAAAGTTCAAATTGCAATAAAATATTCAATATTAGGATTTTTTTCAGAATTCAAACTGGAGTAGAAACTAGAATAAATGACCTTCATTTTGTTAGTTGGACTCAAATTCAAAAAATATCATTTTTGTGGAGAAATTTCAAATTTGGAGCAAGGAGCAACAACTTCCCAAAATACACTAAAATAGCATATTTTGTGATTTGTTTTTTTCACTAACTTCTCATTTACGTGAAGACAAACACTCGCAAGACTACAAACATAATTGATTACTCTTCATAACCACACATGAAAGGCCAACAAGAAAAATCCGGATGAAAAAATACTTTCAAACTCTGTCCACCTCACAATATTGCCATCCGGATGCCACAGAATGGCGCCGGCGGCATTACTGGGCTAGTCGTATTTTCACATTTTCTAGTTGGCAAATGAAAGAGGTTCCAACACACACAAAAAAAACGCAACATGTGGATACAATATGCCAAAGTTATGAGTGGTCAAAGTTTTTTTTGGTACATGTTCTAAAATCATTTCTACCATATTGAATTTTTTTTGTTGTTTTTGTTTTTGTTTTTTGAACTATCATATTGATTTTGAAGATGTACGCAGAATGATGATGGCGATTTGAGACGAAGTGATTTTGGGCATACCCACCTTTGTGTAAATGTAAACGTAGGATGTCATTCTCAGTAGGTTGCTGAGCAGTCTGTGTCCATTTTCATTTGTCACTTTCACAATGTCATTTAATCACATTCTCAGGTACCCTCAATTATTTATCTATTGGTTCTGATCCAAAAGGAAAATTTATCCAATGGTACCTTGCAATATTTTGCTTTTGATGAAGTGTGGCATATATATTTTTTAATTTTTGAAAACATGTGTGGCGTATTTCACTACTGTACTGTAGTAGTAATTTCACAATTCATCTGGGGAGACATTGATAATTATATGTCCTGTTCCCACTCTGAAACAAGACTCCTTGGTTGGAACCAGACATGATTTCCACAATTTCCTTAGTCTTTCTATTTTTAGGAAGGAATCATATTATGCACTTATGTGCTAGTCAAGCGAACAATCTAGAGCGAGGGTAAGGAACCACACAACACTAATTTTTGTTCTTATTTTTTAATCAAAAGAAACCAAATCATCAAACTGACCAATTTTTGGAGTTTAGGCATACATTACAAGTCAGTCTGTTTTTATTCACTGTCTCAATGCCAAACCACATGACAGTAAGAGTGACAAGAAAACTACATACTCCTTTATATTTTAGAGTGTAGACATACACCAGGCTACTGTAGGTCACCATTCTATCCATATCCATGCACTTGCCTAATTAAAACTCAAGGTTGCATGATCCACCGACATATTATCAAATTCGTGCAACCTTATTCTGGAGTTTTGGTTGGGAAGCATTCTGTTTGCTAAGCATCAGTAAGCTAGCCTGTCCATACTCTGTCCATGCTCTAAGAATGGTCCCTACTATTGTACCATGAATTGTTCTCCTCCAAAAATGAACAATTGTCCAATGATGAATTGGTGCCAATTTGGGATTACTTAGTGTTGCACAGTTTCATGAGTGTTTGGGGATTGAGTTAGATTTGGAAGTAGACAAAATTTCAATGTAAAGAATGTGGTGTTATGAGTGGTGGGACACTTTGTGCCATCCTAAATAATGACATGCACCATGTTGTTTGAATTTAAGGTTTGTATGCCTTCATTTTGGGACCCATTTGCACCACTGATGAACAACTTAAATGGTAGTAGCTATGGCCTTCAATAGCACCCTAGTATTGTGAGCTTTAGAAAATCTTATCTAATTCAATTTAGGTCTAAAAATTACAAATCAAATTGTGATGAATGTGTCTTCCTTTCTTCTTTCCCTTGAAATTTGTTATGAAATGCTTCAATCAGCATAGACTGATGAAGAGATCCTAAGCCAATATGCTCTGAAATGGGCAGTTTCCACACCTCCTACTACCTTAGAGGGTTCCACACAGTGCGACCCCAGTTGATGAAGGACATTCCCTTGAGTCCAGCCGAGCCACAAGATCCAAATGACTGATCATTCCCAATCCAAATTGGTAGTCACCATTAAAACTAAGTTTATTGTATCATATCCCGCCTCACTACAAATCATTGCCCTACATTCCGCTGCATCCATTTTTCTGGCGTAAAATATGATGCAGTAGAATAAGTTACCATAACTTCCGAAGCCCCGCCCGCCCTGGAAACTTCTTTCATCTTCCTATTCTTCCGCTGCTGCTGCTGCTGCTGCAGCTGCAGACTGTGGCCTGCCTCACTGCCTGCCTGCGGAGAAGAACCCTTCTTGTTTCATCCATGTCAGAGCCTCATCAAGAGTCTCCATTGCACAGGCTCTGGAAGGGAGCTCCCTGCAGGAGCCATGTGAGACAGTGGGAGCCTTGACAGACGGAGCCACGTTGCCAGTGGGGTTACGCAGTCCAAGGACAAGCATCCATACCTTCTTAAATCCAGAAATCACTGCCGCAAGATCGAGATGCTCACTGGTTTGGTTTTTGGAAATGCAGTTGGCCAATATGCCAACGGATGGAACGTTGCGACATTATTTGAGGTCGGATGGTATTGATCATAATCCTCGCGCTCTCTCCCTCCCTTGGTGCACATGATCAGGGCGGGCAGGAGGGGCTCACCGACCACATGTTAAGTTACCAGATTGAGTGATCATGGGAGTTAGATGGAAAGGGTGAGGAGGGAGGGGCCTGCTCGCTTGCTCGCTCGCTTGGCCTTATTGCAAGGAAATGGATGACCTTTAAGTTATTAGGGCCCAAAGTGAGCTCTCGTCCAAGAATTGAAGGAGCTAGCGTCCAAGAGAGGCACCCTCACATGCTTCGCACATTGATAGACAATAAAGGAGATGACATAAAGGGGAAAGCTCAATGTTGGTAGCTCTCATCCCGCCTGCACAGAATGCAGGCTGCTTTGGCTGGGCCTACTACAGTAAAAGAAAGAATTGAAATGCAGAAAATGGCCATGAGTTCCATTTGGCTTTGATTGTCTTGATTGTTACTTTAATGTAAAGAATTGGAGTCTGGAAATTAGAATTAGAAAAATCAATGCTTTCAGAATGGACTACTCACGCTGGTCCGGAGGTCCGGGCCTAAGGGAAGGAAGGTGACCTTATTTGCATTTTGGGACTTAGGTAGGAGGTTTTAAAAGTGCTCAGGCTCTTAAATCACCCACCTCCTAAAATGTACACTATTTGTAAATGTTGCTTTTTCATAACCTTCAGCAATGTACAAGCAATGTACATTTGAGGAGGTAGGCAATTTTAGAGTCCTATGCCATTTCAACTCACTACAAGAAAACAAGGATATAAACAACTTGTCTACAATGACTATAGTAGTCATTTCTTGTCCACAATGACTGCAAAACAGTCAATTTGCAGACATTCTTGTGCTTACAGTCATTGTAAACAAGTCGTTTATACCCTCTCTTTTTTGTAGTGACTTCAAAATTTCATAACTAATTCCACAAAGCTCCAAAAATAATAAAACGACTTGGGTTAGATGCCAGTTCTATTTGTCTTTCAAGGGAAATTTACTGAAAAATATTTCAAGAAGTTTCACCTCTCCAAAATTCAGTTTCAGCTCTTAAATGAGCAATTTATGGACCTCCTATCCTATTTGTGCCATTGCATAGCTACTACGGATTGTACTTGTAGAGTACACATAACAATTTAAAATGTATAGTATTGGTATTTAGTAATGCAAATAGGATGACTTTTGAATTGCGACACAAATAGGTCTACTACCTTAACCCTTAAAGTCCCAAAGTCTCCTCTAGGGACACATGGGATTTTGGGTAGGCTTGTATGACCTCAATTTTTGACATAGTTTTCTAAAACTTTTATTGAAGATAGGAAAACACATTAGCTTTATGTAAATATATATTCCATTTAAATTGGTGATTGGGATCAGCGAAAAGAGTTGCCACCTTAAGCCCCAAAATCAATTTGGCAGGGCAAAAAAACAACTAAAATTCATTTTAATTTGTAGATTACATTTTTGTTTACACAAAAAGCTTTGATTCATTCCTTTTGGATTTGTGATGTGAAAGTTATGGAGCTTCTTATTTTGCGGGCAATCATTGAAACTTCTTGAGGAAATAATTTATTGGATTTGTTTTTGAACTCAACTTTAACAATTTAAAAAAAAAAAAAGGTTTCACAATATTAGCATGTTTGCTAGAATAATCTCACTGTTGGATTTAGTGTGTTTTAATTCCATCTTAGAGCTATTGACAATTTACTTTTTTCCTTCAATCTTGTATCAACTTCTATTTAACAATTTTTTAAAGAATGAAAATCAAGCTGTCTTTTTTTGAATTTTTTTCCCTAGACTTTCAACTCAAATCTTCAATATAATTTATTTTTTAAATTAAACTGCTTAGTTCAAAAAAAAAATTCACCCTTGAGTGCCTAAGCCTTTCTCAAGTGTGTTTTTCCTATGAAAAAAGAGCATGGGCTTAAAATTATCCCCAATGAAACAAATTGTTTCTTTTTTCAAAATCTAACTATATAGATGTTTAAAGAGCTTGCTTATCAATATGCATATCAATTTTGAGTTTAAAATTGCATAGGAGTTGTGAGCTTATAACATGGGAGATATACATATCTTATTTTTAATATGTTGTCCCTCCCTACAATGTTTGAGAAATGTAAATATAAGAGTTTTGGGTGATTGGAGGTGACATAAACAACTAGAAATTGTGTTAGCATACTAAAATGCAGTTTCAAAAATCGTAAGTTCAAATGAAGTCAAATCCATTACACAATTCCACCTTGCAATTGTTGAAATGCAATTTTTTTTTTATAAATAGACATCGCAAATAACTCCAAATCAACACTTGCATATTTAATTTTTCAAGAGTGAAAATCATGAAAACACTTTAGTCTTTCTATTGGGACCATTTTCAAAGCAAATGGATAAGTACAATTTTTTGGATCTCAAATCAAGTGAAATTAGCAAGTTTTGCTTACAAAGTTATGAAATCAAGTGAAATTGGCAAGCTTTATTCTTCCACTGATGGTACATATATGACTTTGAGGAATTCTCAAAAATCAAATATTTACATCATGAAAAATAAAAGCTTCCAGTAGTTGACCTTCAATATTGCTTCTAAAACTTTTTAGAACGGTCAAAGGAATTTAATTGCCCACACACAAATGAGCTAAAATTATGGAGTGAATGTACATGGTTGCTTAGGGAGTTTGGGGTTAAAAATATTCAAAGTCGAATAATTTAGTCATAGAAAGTGCTCAAAAAATAATAGTATAATATAATTGAAATAGAAAAAAATATTTAAAAAATATTTATTGTTTGAAACTTTACAATTTGGAAAAAGTGCTATAATTGTTCTCGTTACTAAACCTTATGCATTTTTTAAAAATCATTGGAAACCACAATTTTGACCAATAAAAAAAAATTCAAATACTAAAGATAGAAATTGTATGTTTCATGAATTTCTAAAGTTATATCTTCAAAATTCATTTGAAGAGAATCTAAAAATATTTTTATAATTTTGACTACATAGATACCTTCAATTGTTTGTGCTTCACATTATCTTCTTTGATGCAAACTTCAAAAAATTATAGAAATTATATTTTATAACACATTTGTGTTTTGTCCAAGCCTCTAGGCTCTTTGGGTTTAAATACAATTATCTTGCAATCTGCTTGGTGAAAGTTTTTGAAATTTCTTCCACACATTCTTATATTGGTTAAGTACAAGATCTTACAATTAAATATGCAAATACAAAAATTTGCAAATTTTTTGCTCTCTGCAATTAAAATGGTAGTTTGGAGTGTTTTAAAAAAATAAATAAAAATACTCATACTACATAACATTGTTAATCAATTTTTGGGGTGTCCCTTTTGCTCCCTCGGAAAGCGAAAGCACTCCAATGTTGAAACTTTACAAGTTACCGTTGAATTAGAGGATGTAACCACTAAAATTCCCTATGCTTTGTATCCACTTCTCTCAAATCCAATGCCTGACCACCAACTCATACAAACATGTCCAACTAGTCATCCAATAATTTCTTTCATATTATAACTTGATTCTTCCCATGTATCTAGAAAGGAATGATATCTCAACTGAGGGGAAAAGAATCAAGGCAATTAACATTGTTATGTATTGTGCATGATCTCCCCTTTTTGCACAAAATTTCAAGGATGAACAATTGCACTTTTATCCTACATAGAAAGATTTTTTGTCATTCATCAAACAAAAAACAGCTGTGGCATTGTTTAACTCCTAGAGAACCAAACAACATTTTTTGGCAACATAGCAATTTTGGGCAGTTTACTACAAACAAAAATTTTATTTTATTTTATTTGAATTTTTCACTCACTATGTGCCCAAGGAGTAGCTTTAAGGCCCAAATTTTTTATAACTTTTGCCTACATGGTTAAAAATTTATTGTAAGATATGTAATTTTCATTGCTCAGTGGGCAGTTCAATTTTTTTTTAATTTCTTTTTTAAGAAATAAAAAATTGAAATTGGTTTCCTAGATTTATATATATGTGGAAAGCTTTGAATCATTATATTTTGATTAATGAAATGAGAGTTATGAGGAGTTTTAGTTTGGGGTAGTTATGGATTCTCCACTCTAAAATGAACTTTGATATCCTTATTTAACTCAATTTCCAATATTTTTGAAAAAAAGAAAAGAAAATAAATTGGGTGTAGATTATTTATCACACCATTGGAATTGACATTATTCAATTTCATAACTAAATTCTTCACTATTTAGTGTTATGAATCATTCTCTACTTCTTTCTATTTTTTTCCTATATGTTATACAATTCCAAATGATTTGAAAATTTTCAAGTATTTAGCCAACTTGCCTTGAAGATTGAATCCAAAGAATTACAACCATTCTGAACATTTTTTTCATACAAATGTGACCTTGTGAAGTGCAACTGCCCGGGCCCAAAAAAATTTTTTTTTGTCAAGTCAGATGCTAATATCTTGCAATCTGCATGGTGGTAATTTTTGAAAAAATTTCCACATCTTCTTAGACCAGTGTACTACAAGATCCTACTTACGGTAACATGTATCCAAAAATGTTTTTTCTCTAAAATTTTATATTCGTACAAGAAATGGCAGTTTTAGAGCGTTTTTGATGAAAACATAGTCAAAAACCTTTTAGTGTTAAGGGTTCAGCATATCTGACATCTTTGGCTTGGGCACTGGATGTGGCATTATGCTGGTAAGGTATAAATATGCTGCTCTGACCGCCTGGGCAAGCAGGCAGGGAGGGAGAACCAACCGGAGAACTCCGAACTCCGAAGCCCAGTCCCTTTGCAAGCTCCCTTAGCTGGCGTGAAGAGCCCATTCTGGTACTGACAGGACTTTAGTTCGCATGAATACAAGCAGTTCAATTATACGGGATACGTTATAACTTGCAAGTGATGGAACGGAGCCAACACTCAGACTTGAAGACCTGTGACTGTGGTGATCCTCCGATCTTCTTCCATACTGGAGAATGCCCCCTAGAGGGCTAGCACTGGTCCACAAGCAAGGCAAAATGCGTGGTAGAGCAGGTTCCTTAGCCCCTCCTAAAGGACCATTGTCCCTACGGGGGACAAATGCATTTTCGGGCAGGTACCTACGGGCTGAAATTTTCTCCTGATTTTTTGAAACTTTTTTTGGAGGTAGAAAAGTTGATTAGCTTCATGGGAATATAATTTTTTTCACAATCGGTGCCTGGGAAAAAAAGTTATGACCAAATAAGCTCAAAACAGGGGACGGGGGGCAGCAAAAAAAAAATTTGCAATTTTTTTTATTTTTTTTATTGAAGTTTTTTCTCTCATAGATTATATTTTTGTCTACTGGGAAGCTTTGATTCATTTCATTTGGGTTTTTCATGAGGAAGTTATGGACATTCTTGTTTTTCGGGCAGTTAGAGCATCTTCTTGAAAAAAATAACTCGTCGGATTCATTTCTGAATTCAATTTTTCAAATTTTTCAATTTTTTTTTTTTTTTTTGCATGGTTTAGTTTACATGCTAGAACAATCTCACCATTGGGATTAGTGTATTTTAATTCCATCTAAAATATATGAATATTTTAGATTTTCCTTCTATCTCGTACCTACTTCTACTTAACAATTTTTTTAAGAATGAAAATTGAGTTTTTTTTAAATTTCTTTTTTTTTACTAGACTCTCAACTCAATTTTCCACTGTAAGCATTTAAAGCTCAATATTTTTAGTGCAAAAATTTTAAGTTAAAAATGTTCAAAGTCACAAATTCCAGTTCCGCAATGTGCTGAAAAACTTGTTTTTTCCACTTTAAATACAAATATCTTGCAATTGGTGCGGTCAAAAATTCTGAAATTTTTTCCACAGACTCTCATACTAGTTAGGTGTAAGATCCTACGGTTAGATGTGGAAAAAAAATTTAATTTTTTTCAACTCTTTGCTACAGAAATGACAATTTTTCAGTATTTTTTGGCAGAAAAAAGGCCTCGGTCCTTTAGGGGTTAGTATTGGAGCGGCGTTCCTGTGCATAATCGGCTCCTTCAGCACATTCTATGAGGCCTTGCCGATTCTGCAAACTAGCCCCAATCGCTCACAATTGACCTTAGCATGCGGGATCATGTGCTCGCATGCCAAATCTTTCACCCAAATTGTTCTTGAAAGATTGTCTTCATGTCTGTAAATGTTCTCCAAGATTCCTCACTGTAAGTCCTTCCTTGGAAATAAGAAACCCTTTTTTGAGATATGGTACGTTTTTCCTGCTCCTGCTGTGACCGGGCCCAATATTTTTCCACATAAATTTTCTTGTTGGATGCAAGAAGCTTTTCAATCCGGTAGGAAATTAAAGCTTTTGAAGTTAAAAAAATAAAATAAAAAATCAGGAAGGGATAGGGAAAGCCAGCAACAGGTAAGGTAAGCAACCAACAGAACAGGCAGCAGCCGCCTGAGCAAGTGGGAGAGTGAGCCTGGCTGGCGCGGGTGTCCTGCTGTTTTTCCTTCATACGGTCAGCTTACTTGAAGCTTTTAGATGAGCCTGCCTTCAGTTCTCTGCCCACTTTTAGGAACCATTTCTACCAAAGGGAGGCTTACTGTAGGAGCAGACTGCCAAAGATGGCTCCCCTTTTCATTGATGGAAGCCAGGCTTCAGGCTTCAGAGCCTGAGCAAAGCCGGGAGCATGGAACCAAGGCAATGGCAATGGCAATGGCAATGGCAATGGCAATGGAAAGCAGGCAGGCGAAGTTACTCGTTGTCCTTAGTCCATTGTACTGTACTGTACAATAGGTAGGGGGCTCTAAAGGCGAACCCTGCACGAAAAATGACATCTAACAGAGAGGTACATTTTGCTTTCTTCAATGTACCAATCAAGTACATTTCAAGAGGGCGGGGTTGTTTTTAGTGAACATTGCGTTTCAGCTTCAGAACTAATTCATAACTCATTCTACAAAGGTTCAAAAGATATGAAACAATTTGGGTTAGATGTCAAGTTCATTTTTCTTCCCAAGATGAATTTTTCTTCCCAAGATGGCCAATTTTTGACACAATTAAAAAAAATTGCACTTCAATGTTCTACACTATATTATAAATATGTAGATAAATTTTGAGATTTTTTGAGCATCAATTGCATTTGTTAAAAAAAAATCACTTTTTATTTAGAAATCTCAAAGATTTGAACCCCATTGGTTGTCTTCAAAAACTTTTAGTTGACCATCATATTCATCTAATTTGAATTCCAAAAAAACTCAAACTTTGTTTAGTAAATTAATTGAATCCCAAAGGTTCTTATTGATTCCTTCAAAAATCTTTTGAACTCCACCAATTGAAAAGATACTATGGGCTTCAATTATAGGACTCTTGTGACTTCAAAATTCCTATGTTTTTGTCTTGGCTTCATTCCATCATTTTGGTTATTATACCTCAAAGACCTTCCAAAGTGCTAAATGGCCCCTATGTATGTCAATACAGAAATTCCAAAGACCACTCCATGGAAATAGGTTCTGACCTAAACATCACTCAGGTAGAAATACCAATAACGGTTTCCCCCCTTTAATGACATAGTAAGGTGTTTTGAAACCAACAATAACTGACTTTGAAAAAGATTCAATTTACTTGCATTTGATTGGCTTACACTTGATTAGGAACAAGTCCTTAACCCCTAAAGGCCCAAGGCATTTTCTGGCTCCGAAACCATTGAAAACTGCCATTTCTGCTGCAATCGCTTCCTAAACCAAAAAAAACTTTTTTTTAGAATCTAATTGTAGGATCTTGTACTTCACTTGTCTTAGATCATGTGGTAAAAATTTCATGAAGTTTGACCGTATGGATTGGAAGATATTAGCGTTTGAAGTTGGAAAAAGAAGTTTTTTTGAACTCTGGATTGCAATTTCAGATGATTTTGACGGCCACTTGTGGATTTTTTTTTGCACTACACACCATAAAGTTAAATTTTTTTATGTTGAAAATTCAAGTTGAGAGTTGGGGAAAAAAATTTCAGAATGTCAAAACTTGATTTTTACATATAAAAAAATTGTTAAGTAGAAGTAGGTCCAAAATTGAACAAAACACTAAATCTTCAATAGCTCTTAGATGGAATTAAAAAACCATAATCCCAACAGTGGGATTGTTCTTGAAAACAAACTTAACCTTTTCAAAAAAAATTTGAAAAAATTTGAAAATTGCATTCAAAAATGAATTTTATAAGTTGTTTTTTGAAGAAGACGCTTAGATTGCCCGAAAAACAAGACTGTCCATAACTTTCTCATTCTGAGTCCAAATAGAATGAATCAAAGCTCCAAATATAGACAAAAACATGATCTTTGAGAAAAAAAATCAAAAAAAAAAATTCAATTTTTTAAAGTTTTTTTTTTCTGCCCGGCGAACTGCTTTTTTGACTTCGGGCGGCATAACTTTTTTTCCCGGGCACCGATTGAAAAAAAAATTATATTTTTGGAAAGCTAATGTGATTTCATATCTTCAGAAAAAGTTTCAAAAAATTAGGTCGAAATTTCAGGTCGTACGAGCCTGCCCGAAATCCCAAGTGTCCCCCGAGGGGACTTTGGGCCTTTAGGGGTTAAGGTAGCCATTTTAGGTGAATCTATGAGACACGAATGGGGTCTAAATGAAGAGTTCACATTTATATTGAATAAAATATTCATTCTCGAGGAAAAAAATTGTGTTCTTTACATTCTTCTTCATCCTTGTTTTTGCACATATTGAGCTCAATTTCTCAAGAAATTCTCCATATCCTACAGGCTGAAAAGCTTATTTTAACTGTTTATGGTATTCCTACCTTCACTTAGAATGAAAAACTTTACTCAGTTTGTGGTCTCATGGTCTCATACTAAATGTTTGAAGAAAAAAACGAAATTGTTTATGTGTTAAAAAAAATGTTTGAAAAAAACTATACAAAACAACCCAACGTCCCTGCAGCTGAATTTCAACAGAAAGTTGAGGATTTCTTTTCTTCCCTGTTCACTGTCCAACTGCAGTAAAGATTTATGATTGTGATACATGTCAGAATTTTCCCTTATCCTGTGAGTGAGAAGGATAAAGAAATAATTAAATTTTCAGACCTAGATTGACCCTTTAACCCCTAAAGGACCAGAGGGGTGTCCAAATTTCCAAAATTGTGAAGATCTACTATAAAATGCAACTTAGAAGAATATTTTAATGATGACTCTCAAACAATAGTTGTAAAATGCTATTTATAGATCACATCCATACGGTTAGATCAACAAAAACAAATACCAATAATTTTCAATAAAATTTGAAGCCAGAAATTGAAAATTCCTTCTAAAATCAATTGTAGATTGAATATTTATGGTTTTTAAAATATATTTTTTCCCAGAGGTTTAAAATATTGAATTCTAATTATAGTGATTTTTGAAGATTTTTATTTGATTTTTTTATTCAAGTCATTTTTGAAGGATCACTTTTTGAACTGAAAAAGTTGTTTTTTGAGGCTAGACCTCCCGACACCTTTTGAATTATAGAATATTTGCAAAGCAAAATCTTCATAATCTGAACCATACAAATGTTAAAGAACTAAATACAAGAATCTTCATAAAAAATTGATGGATGAAAAAAAGCATTTCGGTGAGTTTGGGACATGTTTCCATTCATTCATTGTTCAAAATCTGTCCTTTAGGGGTTAAGCTTAGATGTATTTCTGAACTTTGTTAATGAGATCAACTGAGATTCAGTGGGAGGAACATACTGTACTTAAGCTACTCATCAGTTTGCATTGGGTTTAAGTTATGATGGGCAAGTGATCATAAGGGATGATGATTCGCAGAGTAGCCAAAAACTCACTTAATTAGACATTGAAATATAATGAGTTCTCTTCATTACAATGAAAGCTTACCCTCAAGCTCCATGAGTAGGTTTTACTGGAAAACAGTCCAAAACGTCTTATCTGTAGTACAAAGAGTAAAAATGACCCCAAAATGTTTAATAGATATTCAATAGAAATATCCATTAAATTTCTATTCAATATTATTAAAAAAATCATGCAAAATTTAAGCAAGGGGTAGTTTTCTTTTAGTAAAAAACAACCAATTGAGACCCAACATAGAGTTTGCCATCAACCCAAGCATTTTGATAGGATTTGGGCTGAATTTGATAGAGTTTGGCTTTAGTCCCCGACCTTTGCTGGTAGGATTGGTGATAGTGTTCTTCAGAATAGGACAGGTGTTTTTCCATGTTTCTTTTTCTAGGTTCTGATTGTTATAAGTTTTGTTCATTGTTCATATTCTCTTCATTTGTCCAACCTATTTGGCTTGGCTTGGACGTCTTATTTCTTAGGTTTTTTAATGTAATGGGTTCCCATTTGTTTTAAAAAAAAATAAAAAAAATCCAATTGGATTGAAACTAATTAAACAAATTTGAAATAGATGTTGTTGACTATTACATACTAAGTAAGGTGAAGGACCCTTCAAGAGCTTTAATCCCTTAAAGACCACGGGATAATCTAAATTTCTAAAATTGAAAAGATTTATTATAAAATGTAATTTAGAATAATAATTTAATGATGACTATCAAACAATAGTTGCAAAATATCATTTGTAGATCATATCAATAAGGTTAAATCAACTAATATACAAACCAATATTTTTCAATTAATTTTGAATTGAAAAATTGAAAATTCCTTTGAATAGTTGATTGTCAATTGAATGTTTGTGATTTTCACAAGAATGTTTTTCCTTGAAGTTCAAAATGCTAATTTCTAGTCATAGTAATTTTTGAAGTTATTTATTTATTTATTCAAGTCGTTTTTGAAGGATCTTTTTTAAATTGAAAATATTATTTTTTGAGGCTAAACCTACCAATACCTATTGAATAATATAATATTTGCAAAGTAAAGTCTTTAGAATTATTATAATATAAATGTTAAAGAACTAACACATAAATCTTTCCAAAAAAATGATGGATGAAAAAATGCATTTTTGTATGCTTGTGAGGTGTTTGTATTCATCCATTGTTCAAAATTTAAACGCTTGGTTCTTTTAGAAATTAAATGTCATGCAAGGACCTTGGGCTACAAAGTTCACAATGATAACAAATAAAATGATGGCATGGTTGTATAAGAAAATGTATTACCACTTACTTTAGCATGACAAGAGCTTAACTCAAGATAACTTTGTTCACCATTGTCCCACCAAAAATTTATTGAACTTGTCAAGTTTTATAATAGAATGTGTATTTCATAATACAAAAAAGTGGAAAAAATACATAATGGAAATACATCCATTTTGTTCACTATTTGTGTTAGCAATATGATTTTTAAATTTTCTTAAAACAAAGAAAAACTTAATGATAAAGTAGTATACCACGTGTTGTTGCTACTAGCATTTGTATGTCATTTGTAATTGCCACAAAAATGATGACAAATCTCTCCTTTGATCACCTTTCATACTAGTTTATTGTATAATACCGATGTTTAATTCATATGTGCTATCAATTTTTATATTATGTTTATTTCTTAAAAATTTATATGACATATGAAAATAGTAAGCCAAACAAAATTTTAAATAAAAATAATAAATAATAAAATCCACGCTTGTTGCGACCTTTTGAAGCGTTCTATATCTCGTCAACATATAGGTTGGATGGTTGGATGGCCCTCTACAACATTAGAAAAAAATTTGGGCTTATTGAGGTCCGTTTGACTTTGGGCAACAATGCAAATACTGGAAAAAAAATAGTTTAAAAAACAATATTTTTAGTTTTAAAACAACATTTTTAATTTAAATACAATATTTTAATTTGAAAAAAAAAATTGAAAAACATTATCTTAATTTGAAAAAATTAATTAATTAAAAATAATAATATTTTTTAGTTTCCTTCTTTTGTTGTATTTGCACTATTGGCCAATGTCAATGACCCTCAATGTAATAAAAACTTTAAAGTTCAATGTCTTTCGTCCAGTCTGCCAAAACACTGTGATACTTGCTTTGTGTACACACACACACACTTGTTGAAGGCTTTTCAACAACACCAAGAGCACCTCCATCAATTTGGCACTTGTCAAGATCCTAACATATATCACAAACAAAATGTAAATAATAAAAAACAAGTTTGCCTAAATATAAAGACAACGTAAGTTAAATTTAAAAATATTACAATCTATTTTTTAATTTCATTTTCTTAAGAAAACATTTTGATTTTTGAAATAGTAAAAAATCATTTAAAAATTTACATTCTGAATTAAGCTTTGAAATATTAATTAATATATATACCACTTTATTCTTCATATTTTTATATTATTTTTATAGAATATATTTTTGTCATAATAGAATTTGATTTGATTTGTTCCATTTAGATTAGCAAATGAAAAAATTATGGAAATTCTTTGTTTTGCTGACAATTAGAGCATCAACTTTGTAAGAAAACCATAAGAGGTGAAAGCACCCATCACCAACTACCACCCCATCAACAATCAATAGGGTGTCTGAAATTTAAGAGAGTCTAAGACTAATTTACAACCATTAGTTCTTGGTTTCTAACCATTAAAGCCTCCATTCTTATCACAACACATGTCCTTGGTTTGGAGTGCCAAAGTGAACAAGAAGTAGTATCTTAAATTAGTGGTTTTGAAATAGTCTAGACATTGGATATGGGTCTAGACCAACTTTTGGCTTTCAAAATTCATAGTAATTTTAGTTCAAGCAATAAAATTACCAATTTTTTTGCAATCCCCATCATTTCTATCTTTGCACATAGGAAAATATTTGCTTTGCCTAATACTACTCCGGATCATGTCTAAAATTGCTTATGTAGTTGGTTATGGGTGCTTCCACCTTACTGTATTGAATTTGTTGAGGAACTCCACTTTCAATTTGTAATTTCAAACAAATGTCCAATAAGGTAGTTTGTTCTAAAAGCACCCATGCTCTAGAAGCAATCATGACACAAAGGTACATTTTGCTTTCTTCCATGTACCAACAATGTGCATTTCAGGAGGGCGGGGTCGCTTTTAGTGACTACTGTGTTTCAACTTCAAAAATCTGTAATTAATTCTACGAAGGTCCAAAAAATATGAAACAACTTGGTTTAGATACCAATTCCATTTTTTTTCTTGCAAAAATTTATTGAAAATTATTTCAAGGAATTTAGCCGTTCTCCCCAAAAGCAATAAGCTCTTAAATGGTCGCTTTAAGAGTAGACTACCTTAAGAGCATTTCATTAGAGAAAATTTCAGGCCTCCGGAGGGCTACTCCACAGCCCTCCAAAGTACCCTAAAATTTGATTTTTTTGGGCTGAAAAAATCATTTTCCCCTATTCCCGCCCACCTGAAATTGCAGTGGCAGTGGCGCAAGAACCGAGTTTTAAGAGTTAATTTTAAAATTTTTTTTTTAATCTTAAAAAAATATTTAAAATAAAAAATAAAAAATAAAAAGACTCGCAAAATCTAGCTATTTCGGCAAGCAGTCAGCTAAGCTTACTGCTCACTGTGGCACTTTTCTAGAGTGACATACCAAGCTTTGAAATAGCTTGGTTTGTCACTCTGGAGCAGCCCTTCGGAGGGCTGAAATTTTCTTTAATGCCACCAGTGCCCGCTCAATCTAATGTGCTAGAGTAGATTAAGCGGTGAAGGCCAAGGGGTGGGTGGTAGACTCCTATCGTCACTTGTGGTCCTCGCACTTGACTCCACCTCCAAGCTAGATTTGAAACCATATGTCTGCTTGCGCGGCTCTTGCATCAGCTGCTGCAACCCTACTGCTCCCAAAACAACCAGGCGGACAAGGTGTGACAGCAAGAATCTCCCCAATTTTACAATCCTACGTCACTCGAGAGGGCTTGCTATACATAACATTCAGTAGCAGTCACTGGCTCTGCCCTCCTCCAAACGAAATGGTGTGGAATATACCACACCATTTCATCCGCGGGATGAAATGGTGCAGTATATTCCGCACCATATCAATAACTACTGATTTCATGTGGACAGTTGTCAATATTTGTCAGAACCGAACTTCGAGCCCGTGCTACAGCTGTACACTGAAGTAGTGGAAAATTAAAAATTTCCAAGTAAAACTGAATACAAAACAATAGGAACTTTAAACAAAATGCTAATGGATTCATTGAGAGTATTGATTTCTATGTTATTATAGAATTACCTCACTTTGAATTGGAACCCATTTATGCATTGTGCTTTAGAAGTGAGAAGACAACTCTTTATATGCACATGGAGTGGTAGGACGTAGAGCAATCCATGTTGGATAAATAAAATATAATTTGTAGGTTCTCATGCACTCATAGTTAAGTCAAAAACAAAGAATTGTGTTAAAAGTAGAATTTCAGACCTCGTTTAGGCATAGTAAAATAACTTTTTTCAAAAAACTTTGAACTAAAAAAAATTGGTAAATGAAGATAAGTTTCACCTCCAAAAATCCGTTTGGGATTTTGAATCTCCAATCAAAAGTTATGAATAAAATTCGGAGAGGATTTTTAATGGACATTTTCTACAAAGTCATTTTAAAATCCATTCCAACCCCACTCCGAATTTTATTCATAACTTTTGATTGGAGATTCAAAATCCCAAACGGATTTTTGGAGGTGAAACTTATCTTCATTTACCAATTTCTTTTAGTTCAAAGTGTTTTGAAAAAAGTTATTTTACTATGCCTAAACGAGGTCTGAAATTCTACTTTTAACACAATTCTTTGTTTTTGACTTAACTATGAGTGCATGAGAACCTACAAATTCTATTTTATTTATCCCACATAGATTGCTCTACCTCCTACCACCCCATGTGTATATATAGAGTTATCTTTCACTTTAGTACCCAAAATAAGTTATTGATTGCAAACATTAACAAGGTGTTAGTGTATTACTCATTGGATTCTTTGTCAACATTTTTCACTACAATATTTGATGATTTGTATGTCTAGTCCTAAAATTAAGAAAAGAAAATGGAACATACTATAATGTACTGTCTCTATCCTGATACCGAAGCTTACATAAATTAAGTGCGGATGAAAGTCGTGGATGAGGACTTCGGAGAGGAAAAGGCAGCCTCTCTGAAGGCTACTGAATGTTATGTAGTTGAGTGGCCGGGTGTGTTTTTCAAGTGGCCACTCTCAAAGTGGATATTGCAAGAGTGACGGTGGGGAGGAAAAAACAACAAGGGCCGGCTGGGAGCTGTTGAAGCCGCCTCCAGCGTGCGTTGGTGGGAATGCTGTAATAAGTTAAGGTTGCATTTGCTTGCTCGAACAGAACCATGTTGTTATCTTTGGACCCGCCTGTTTGATGTCAGTCCCGATGTCAACACACGCTTTCCAATGCAAAAGAACAGATCGAGTCCCTGGCTGGATCCGTCTGCCAATGCGGACTGAATACCCTTTTTGATTCTTTGTAAGTTATTGGCCTTCCAGCCCTTCCGTTGTCTCACTGTCAATCTGTCATTCCACAAAGCATTCCGCAAAGCAGACAAACCAATGCTTTCCTTGTTCACGTGAAGCCAACCACCCCCACTTTTGATTTAGTTTGCAACGGAAGGAATTTCGTTCAATCTTGGACAGAACTCAAGGCAGTTTTCTCTTGTCTCTTGTGAGCTTTCGGAAGCGAGCGAGCTTTTCCAGCATCCGGGTTCAAGCAGTCCGTCATGAATTCGGAAGGTAGAATGTTGGATTGCTGATTGCCCTTTGGCTTGTCAAAAGAATAACTTGGCTCTTCAAGTTTTTTGTCTGGAGTATGTGTCAAACAAAGAAGGAATGTAAACGTACATTAAAGTATTAAAATGGGAAATTTCATTAATAATCACATAGAATAAAACTTCGTTGAAATTCAGTACTGTACACCGACAATTTATGTTTGAAACTTCAAACGAAGAACAAATATACTGGTGAAGCTTATATACCGTAATCTATCAAGTGATGTAGGTGTCCACCTTATTTCCTTTCATGGGTTCCAGGAACTGAAGCTCAGCCTGGCCTGCATTCTGCCTGGCTGCCTGCTCGCTCTAGATTCATCTCCCTTATTTCATGATCCGCAAGCTTAACTTGCAGACTAGAACTAGCTAGCCGTAGCATTGAATGGGTTGAAGCAAGGAGGGGAGGAGGGGCTAACTTATTCTGCAGAGGGAGTGGCGAGTGCCAGCCCCAGTTTGACCACTATAATGGAACTTATTATTATGAGCGATTGTGGAGCAGACTCCAGCCAGCACCACCATCTTGTCCGATTTCTGTGAAAGAGAATCACCTGAATTCCTGAAACTCCCAGAACGCCCAGAGCGCCCACAGCGGCCTGAAAGTGAAGAGACTGGGAGACTGGGAGTCTGGGACCCTGCCTGCCTGTGAGAAGCAGCTAATGTAATGCAGGCTGCGGATTAGATTGACTCCACTGACAACGCATCGTTCGCTCTCTCTTTCTTCGGGCTCGCCTCAGGAATCAGGATACCTTACCTTATCTTACCCAGCCTAGTGAGTGCTTACTCACTTGAAGGATGCAGCCTCCATGATCAAGGTAATCACCAAAATGCTCTGATTATTGGACCAATAAGGTAGAATTGCCCAATAGCGTCATCCACCCCATTCGGCCACTACCCACATGATCCTCCCATTTGCGTCAGTGGCCCACCCATTACCACAATCTTAGCATCCCTTTATCATGATGGCAATGCACTGGGGGAGTGGCGCAGGGCTTCTTTTATTTCATTTTTTTTATGAAGTGCCAAAGTGGCGATATAAAATGTTATAGTGGTGCTCTAAATTTCAACATTCATCCACATATTGGATAGATTATATTATATTAGCACATATCACATTTTCATAATTCTATTTTCATCGACAATCTGACGATTTCATCCAAGGTTTTTTGTTAATTCAATTTTTTTTGGCAAAATACTTCACGGTTTTGTTGCCAATTCTTAGCCAAATTTATTTTTTAGGTGCAATTTGGCACCAGAAAGCCCCCCAAAAAGAGCCCTGAAGTGAATACGTCAACCCACGCTTCAACATGATTGGATCTATTTACGTTTTAACATTTTTAGCTTTGAAAAATAACATAAAACTCACTTCTTGTCAGAATGTCTTCATTCTTTTTGCAAATGACTTTTCTCAAATGTTTCAATCTTTGAAAAATATGGGAGCTCACAAATAGCTTCTTCAAAGTACCTAGATAGCAAATTTGTGTGGTAGTGGATTGATTTACTTTATGTAGGTGCATCCTCTATTCCTACAGTTAGCAATTAATCATCCATTGGACACTTGTGGTCTACAACGTCCTTCAAGGGTTTAGTTAACCCTAGAAGGATGGAGCCTCGGACCATAGAATTGGTCTCAATTTCTTCTTCTTGGTTTCCTACATTTTGCAACTAAGTTGGAGTGAAACTTATTTTAGTTTATTTTTCATAGATGAAATTGCATGTCTTTAACAAGTCATAAAATGTTCAGATTTATTAGTGATGATTTCAAATTCCCAAGATTTTTTGAAGGAAAAAGGAAAAACACTCATATCTAATTCAAAATTAGCTCAAAAAATCTGAAAACTTCTTCATATGTGTAGATTTTATAGTGAAGAATATTTTAGTGTGAACAAAAAATATGTATCCAACTATATATAGAACACTAAAAGACTATGGTAATGGCTTAATGCTCAATATGCAATGAAATGTTCAATTTTAGGAATTTTTGAAAATTTCATATTTGAAGAGAAAATACATTCAATAAACTTCATTTCACTGGATGGGCTCAAATTCCAAAAAAATAATTTACATGGCTCAAATTTAGAACAAAAGCAAGGAGGTAGAATAAGTCCAAATACACTAGAGGGGCTTTTTTTGTGGTCGGCGGCAAAAAATTTCTCATCTCTGGTAATTCTTGGACAATCCCATATATCCCTTTTTGTTTGTAATATGACAAGGAGAATCCTCTCTTCCAACAAGAAAAATTGGATGAAATATATTGTTTTACATCCTCCGACAACTTTTTTTCGTCATCTCAAAGCTACATTTGGGCTCTTCCGACATTCTACAATTAACCCCTAAAGTTCCATGACAAAATTTTCACCAAAAAAGCTCAAAAACTACCATCTTTAGAACAAGTACCAAATTTTTGAAAAAAATCATTTTTGAATACATATAACAATGAGATCTTGTAGTATGATGACTTGAAAACACGTGGTAAAAATTTCAGAAATTTACACCCTGCGTGCGGATTGCAAGATATAAACATTCAAATTCACTGAAATCATTGTTTTGGCCTTGCAAAAAATACGATAGCTGCATTCACAAGCTCACTTTTCTATGAAAAAATGTCCAAAATGGTGGTGCTTTTTTGCATTCTTTTTTGTAGACAAGTTAGCTACATGCTTGAAAATTTCAGATCATTTGGAAATTGTACAATATATAGGAAAAAAATAGTAAGTAGAAAGAAGTAGAGAATGATTCAAATACAAAATTGTTAAGAATTTTATTATGGAATTGAAAAATGCCAATTACACTAGTTGCAATGTTGTTATAAACAATCTACATCTTATGATTTTATATTTTTCAAAAAATATTGAAAATTGAGTAATATAAAGGACTTTGAAGTTTATTTTAGAGTAGAGAATCCATAACTATCTGCAAACTAAAATTCCTGTTAATTTTTGACTCATTGATTGAAATGGAATGATTCAAAGCTTTCTACGTATATATGACTCTAAAAATTTCAAAGTTCAAGTTTTTATTTTTGGAAAAAGGTGATTTTTACAGATCTGCCTAGGCTGCCCATTTACGGAAAAAAAGTAACATATTAGGCCATAACTTTTGACTCCTATTTCCAAATGTCATGAAATTTAGTGAACATGAAAGATATACCTCGTCCCTACCTTCTATTAAAATTTCAGCCCCAAATATGCAAATCCTCATTTAAATTAACCTGCCTAAAATTTCTATGTTGCCAAAAAACACATGATGGTCATTAAGGGTTAAAGATTTCATTGTTACATTAGACAAAAGATTGGTCAGAAGCACAATGTTTGTCATCAAAAATGTGGAATTCAAAGTACTTAGGGATTATTTGTCTAAAGATGGAGCCTACAACTATATAATCAAAGCTCAAATTCATAATTGTCTATTCTCAATTTTGGCACCATGTATGAAAAAAAATATATATATATATTCTTATTTTTGTTTTTAAATTATGAAATCTCACATCTTTTATATGCAATAAAATTCAACTATTTTTCGTTAAAATTTTGAAACTACCATTAACTTTGAAGGAAATTTATAGCAAATACAAAATATTAAGAATCTATAATTCATTGTAGGTATACATTATAGTTTAGAATGTCATTTTGTGGGTCAATATTTCATGTCATTCTATATTTTAAAACATGGCAATAGAGTCTAACTTCAAAGTATAGGAAAACATTTTGAAAAATTCTTCAAAATTCTTCAAGCTAACTAGAATCTACACTTTGGAAGTCTTATAGTATTTGTGTTATTCAAAAGAGGAAGGAAAAAATACTTTGAAAGTCAAAGTCAAGTACTAAAAATAAGAAGACATAAGTACTCAAATATACTACGCATATATATATATATATATATATATATATATATATATATATATATATCAATTTTTTGATACAATATCCCGTATTTGAAAATAACATACATGACTTGAATTTAATTCAATGGTGCAAATAACATGAACAAAATTGCATTAAAAAAGATGGATGAGGATCACCTATTTTTCAGTAGGAAAACGAATTGTTTGGCCATTTACAAGCCATTGTTGTGCTCTTCCAAATTTGCAACAATATAAGCATTCCCATTATGCTCCAAAAAAGCATGTAATAATATGAGATCAACTAATTCTAGATGTCCACTCATATAATCTAGCTAATAGATATTCATTGCAAAATGTTCAAAGCTAGGATATTGAAATTAGGGCATGAATTTGGAAAAATTCCAATTGACTTTGGGCTTCTTATAATTTTGATCAAATATCCAAAACCTTTTCACTAAAATTTAGCCACAGTTTATTTATGTATATGTGATTAAAAAATTATACCATACTCATACACAATTAAGGTTGTTAGTGAAATATTCTTTTGGATAATTCACCCCATCCTTTACATTCAAATATTCACTCCATTCCAAATACATCAAAGAACATAAGTGGAAAACAAAAGCTATAATTCTAAGCCTATTGGCCTACTATTCACCAGTATGTTTACCACCCATTACATGATTTAAGAATAGTTGATGGTGCACATTAAAAGGGTTTAGAAAATAGTGTTGATATTCCACTTTAAACCTCCAAATGTTCAATTTGGTAAAAGAAGATTTTGTTGAGTGTATTGTAAGTGTGTAACACTTAAGTTGGTTATTTGTATGAGTCAGAATCTATCTCTATGAAGAGGCATAAAAAATAGCATCCTTTTTGTACATCCATATGGCGTAGTCAGTAGAATTGTGTATCTCCAAAAGATTTTTTATTTATTCAAGTTCATTAACTTTGAAAGAATGAGATCTATTACCAAGGTAGTTAGTTCATTTCCTAGATGAATATTTGCATTTTTCATCTCTACAAGAACCCTATAAGTCATTCATCGAACAATTGTCATGTGCAATATTATAAGGTTGGATATATGTTCAAGTACATTTGAACCAAAAAGCGTCACTAATTTTATTTATTTTTATTACACAATATGTACACAATCAAAGCATGAGAGTCTATGAGAGTCTAGTGTTTATTTTCACTACATTTAAAAACATTACTTTTAAGAATTTATAACTTATTTATATAGCTTCTAAAGTATGCATGCTAAAGTGCGTTAAAATCCACTTTTAGTTACCAATAGAATCCAATAAAAAAAATTAGGCTTAATAATAGTAAATGTTTTCTTCTTCATCTTTTCCTTGTCAGCTCTTTCAAGCCATTGTCATTGTTCATGTACTCCACCTAATAGGAGAGAAATAATTCCAACCATTTTTTTTCTCCTTAGCTGGAATAAATAAAGAGTTTGGACATCTTGGGTCCCATATTAAATCTCAAAGGACAAGAATGAATGACACTGAGACTATATACCTTTGTTAAAGGAGGGACTCTATGCCAACTAGGATACATTGTGTTGAGGGTCTAAAATGATTGTATGTGGCAAAGTCTATTTCCTTTGTATGGTTATTATGGTCAGGGTGAACTACCTACCTCGCTCATCCTCCCAAAGTCATTCTTGGGGTGCATATAAAAAAGACCCCCTATTTTGTGCTTGATTAATTCATCTTCTACACCTCTCATAACTAATTATGAGGCCTTTAATTCTAATTATGAATTCAAAATTTCCAAATAAAAAGTTATGTTTTCCTTAGGGATAAAAATGGGGACAAGTGAGGAGGTTGGTTCACCCCAATCGTTATTATGGTAATGTATATGCGCCCAACATTTTACATAACATTGAATAACTACACAAAATAGTGAAATTAGGTTGCCCCATACTAATTTCTCAACATTTGACACTATATAAATATTTCATGTAACTTTACGAGAATGCACCACTTTTGAATTAGGATATTGTTGTAATTGGGACTTGTGAACCTCCTCGTGTACAAATAAAAATATTTATAGAAATATTTGTTGAATTTGATGTCTTCTAAAGTAACTATCTTGAGGTAAGGCAACCTGATTTCACTATTTTGTGTAGGCAATGGTCCTATCTATGCCATTAGAGGATTTTTGAGGCCTTTGGAAGACCGCTAGTTCCTGGACTGTGGGAACTCTGGAAATTCTGGCACGTCAGCAATGTGCTATGGTCACAAGAGTGCCACGTCATATGATAATATATATATATATATTTTAAATTTTAAGTTTAAAAAAAAAATTACTTAATAATTTGACAATGTTGCGTTGTTCCCAACAAGGGAAACAAGACTAAAACAACCTCCTAAGGCTTTATAAAATCCTCTAATTGTGGGAAGGTATTATGCCTCCCTAGATGCCTGATAGAGACGTATCCGTATAATTTGAAGATTTGGGCAGGCTGAGGAGCCATCAGTCCATAAGACCATTTTGGTCAATGGAGGGGTCTCCTTTTCAAAAGGGATGCAAAAGGGCCCCCTGCCTAAAAAAGGGCACCTGCCTCAAAAGGGCCCCCTGCATCATTGGTAAACCATGTTATGGATATTTGTTTTTTGCAATTTTGTAGGCCAGGATTGCTTATTTCTCAAGTTTTTCCAGCTCCTGAGCTTAACTTTGTGCGTGGTGGTATAATTGCTTCCCAAGTGATTGCTTTCCGGCAAACTGGCTATAGGTTGAGCCCCGGGAGGCCATGCCATGGGGGCCGGCCTGCAGAGGGCAGAAGGGGCTTTTTGTTTGCAGCACATGAAGGAGGGGTGTGGAGGGGGTCGAGGAGGGGACCAAAGGCTGTTTTTTCTTGGCAGACGAGAGAGAGGAAAAGAGCTGCCGCTGCCGCTGCAGCTGCCATGGGGTTCCCGGCGCAGGTGAGAACCTGAGCACTAAAACCATGATTTGACATGGCGGTTATTTATCTCCCCCTTTAGGCTGACATGCTGCAGCATATCATTCGAACTCACTCATCACAAGTTTGGTTTCTTGTGTTTGAACTATGCGAGAAGGGGGCGACCCCCCCTAAATATCTCAACGAGGGACGGATGTGGATAGAAGCCCCGAGGCTTAATTGCCGGATGCTCGCGTAGTCTGCTCTTGAAGTGACCTCTTCAGAGCTGATTGCATCGGGGGAGGCTAAACTCCTTGAAACAATTTTAAGTAAATTTTTTTAGGAAAAAAAGATTTATTGGCAAAAAGCCCAAGTTGTTTCATATTTTTGGGACCTTTGTGGAATTAGTTACAAATTTTTGAAGTTGAAATGGAGGGATCATTGAAAAGCGACCACCTCTTGAAAGGTACACTACTGGTACATTGAAGAAAGCAAAATGTACCTCAATCTATGTTAGTGGTTGCTTTTAGAGCACCCTACCATAATTCAAAGGTGGGCTTTGAGTATCAAGCTCTAGTAGTGTGAGAATATGATTCCAACAATCAATTTAGCAATCAAGTTGGTGCTTATATGTCCCTAATGAATCTTTATAACAACAAAAAAGAGGATGAATGATATTTGAAGAACCAATAGACACAAATAATTAATGCACCTATTCATGCAAAAATTTGATCATTTTTTTTGTTGTAGCTTAGTGCTTCAAGACCTTCTTTTTCCTAATTTTTTCCAGAGTTAAGCAAATAGTGGAAGTGAGTGCAAATTGAAAAATAAGATTTGGAACAAAGATGAATCAACTATAAATTTTTTTTAAAGAAATATAACATAGAGTTTCCATTCACACAATGTAGGCAAAGCCATTGTATTGATTTATAAGTGATTCATTTGCACATTTTACAATTACCAAAACCATTAACAAAGACCCAATGGTTAAACCTAAAGGACATAGGATCCCTTCAATTTGAGAATTTGCAAAAATTTGCTACAAAATTTGATATGGTGGAGCACCTTGGAATTAATTTTCAAATAAGATTTTTAGATTTTTGAATTTTAGATTGACCCATTACAGTTAAATCAATCATAGCTATTGCCATTATTTTAATATTATATTGAAATTTAAATTCTTAAATTCCTTCTAAATTTGATTTTTTTTAAATGGTTGATAATTTTTGGTAAAACATATTTGAAATGTGATGTTCTTACAAAAGTATTTTTTTTAGTTTGTAAAATTTATTTTAGTTATTGAATCTACAGATTCATCTTTTCAATAATAATTCAAAATTGAGAGTCAACTCAATTAAAGTTTTACAAGCTTCTCTTTCAACGATTTTCTTGAAGTAAACATTCTAGTAATGTCAAATCCAACCATTCCCTAGCAAATTACTCTTGATGACTTGCTTAACTCCTAAAGGACCAAGGCCTTTTTTTTGCCAAAAAACATTGAAAACTGCCATTTTTATAGCAAAGAGTAAAAAAATTTGAAAGATGTTTTCTTTGCACATCTAATCGTAGAATCTTACACCTAATTAATATGAGAATGTATGGAATTTTTTTTAGAATTTTTGACCACAGAGATTGCAAGATATCTGCATTTAAAGTGGAAAAAACAAGTTTTTCAGCACATTGTGGGACTAGATTTTTTGACTTTGAACATTTTTAACTTTAGATTTTTGCACTACAGAGTTTTGAGCTTCAAGTCTTTATAGTGGAGAATTGAGTTGAGGGTCTGGGGGGAAAGAAAATTAAAAAAAACTTAATTTTCATTTTAAAAAAATTGTTAAATTGAAGTAGGTACGAGATAGAAGGAAAATCTAAAGTATTAACCCCTAAAGGCCCAAGGCCTTTTTTCTGCCAAAAAACACTAAAAACTGCCATTTCTATAGCAAACAGTAAAAAAAATTGAAAAATGTTTTTTTTTGCACATCTAACCGTAGGATCTTACACCTAACTAGTATGAGAATGTAAAGAAAAAATTTCAGAATTTTTGACCGCTCAGATTGCAAAATATCTGCGTTTAAAGTGGAAAAAACAAGTATTTCAGCACATTGTGGGACTGGATTTTTTGACTTTGAACATTTTTTAATTAAATTTTTTGCACTACAGAGTTTTGAGCTTTAAACCTATATAGTGGAGAATTGAGTTGAGAGCCTAGGGAAAAAAAAATATTCAAAAAAACTTAATTATCATTCCTAAAAAAATTGTTAAGTAGAAGTAGGTACTAGATAGAAGGAAAATCTAAAATATTAATATATTTTAGATGGAATTAAAATACACTAATCCCAATGGTGAGATTTTTTTAGCAAGTAAACTAAACCATGAGAATTTTTTTTTTGAAAAATTGCAAAAATAGCATTCAAAAATGAATCCTACAAGTTATTTTTTTCAAGAAGATGCTCTAACTGCCCGAAAAACAAGAATGACCATAACTTTCTCATAACAAATCCAAATGAAATGAATCAAAGCTTTCCAGATAGACAAAAATATAATCTACGAGAAAAAAAATATTTAAAAAAAAATATCAAATTTTTGCCAATTTGTTTTTGCTGCCGGGCTGCCCATCGTCCCTTGTTTTCAACTTATTTGGTCATAACTGTTGTTCCCGGGCACCGATTGTGAAAAAAATTATGTCCCCACATAGATCTTCCCATTCTCCACCTCCATTAAATTTTTCAGATTATATTACAAACGTGGTTGCAAAAAGGTACATGACCAAAATCACATTTGTCTCCAGAAGGGACAATGGACTTTTAGGGTTTAATATCTTTTAGATGGAATTAAAATGCACTAATCCCAATGGTGAGATTGTTCTAACAAGTAAACTAAACCGTGTGGAATTTATTTTTTTGAAAAATTGCAAAAATTGCATTCAATAATGAATCCTACAAGCTATTTCTTCAAGAAGATGCTTTAATTGCCTGAAAAACAAGATTGTCCATAACTTTCTTATAACAAATCCAAACGGAATGAATCAAAGCTTTCTAGATAGAAAAAAAAATAATCTACAAGAAAAATATTTTAAAAAAAAATCCAATATTTTGCAAAAAGAAATTTTTTGGGCCTTTAGGGGTTAAAAATGATCATTTACTAAACTTAGATACACAATCCTTGTATTATACGTTGGGGGCTTCCGCATTAAAACAGCTTAGAGGATGGCTTTTGTAAAAATTATATCAAATCAAAAGGACCAAAAAGTTAGGTGAAGACCAAACTAAATGAAAAAAAAAATTAGAAAATTTTGGAGTGCATTTTTATTAAAAAACAAACAAACCTCATCATGCATATGAAGAACTAAAACACTTATGCATGACTTTCAAAAATCTATACAAGAAGTTCCTTCTAATTAAAACCAAAATTCATTTAGAATGTTTTATTTATTAAAAAGCCCAAAAAATTGGTTAGCTTGTCGGACATACAAGTATTAAAAAATTCATATAATTAGGTTTTTAATGCTATTATTGTCCTCAAAACATATTCATTTCATACATATAATTACATTTTGGGATTCCTTGTAAAAAGAGCTACAACAATTTTTTACATTAAAAGAAATTAAGTCCCTTGAGATTGGACTAAAATGCATTTCAAGTGATTATAATAAGGGCCATATAATATGGGAGTTGCATATCTGGGCTACCAAAGTGCTTTTTGATAATGAGTAGTGAAAGTTGGAATCATCCATCAATGTGGATCATATTTAGTACTCCAGAGTATTAAATAAATTGATATTATCACACACAAATAATATAATGGTAATGCCTTGATATAGAAAAAAAAATCAAACCTATGGAAGCAATCTTGGCAGGTAAATGAAGCAATATTAATAAAGCAACTTAAAGATAAGTAATTTGGTACAGTAGAACCTCTCTAAGTTGATCCCCTCTAAGTCAATAAAGCGTTGTCAGGATGTATTGATTGTAGGTCCCAACTTAACAATATGAACCACATACGAACATGATGACCCTCCCTAATGTAATAACCTCTCTAACTCAATGTGTCAGACCAGTCCCAATTCTATCAACTTAGAGAGGTTCTACTGTACTTGAAAGTCCTAAAAATCATGAAAACCATAAGCTTTGCAAAATAGCAGAATCACATTTTAAAAAGTAAATGATTTTTCAAAAATCTATAAAGATAAAAGCTATTATTAGGGTATAACATCCACCTTCTATACGTATTCTGACTTCAATTAATTCCTTCAAAAATTATGACACTAGACATGTCAAACTGACCAAGCACATTTGAGGCCAAAAGAGTATAATTGTTGCAAGAATTCATCTAACAAAAAATAAAGTCAAAGATGTGTTGAAATCTTTTTTCAATCACACAAAAAATTAAAATATAATAATAATGCATATGTTGTATGCTTTCACAATTGTGTCATTGTACATATTACAAATGCTTTCTTTACTTATATCAAAATAATACATTGTATCATTTGGACTACACGATCCATCGTACAAACCAATGTTATCGCATGTCATTTTCTATTTTAGCAATATCCCACCTAACTCTTGGATTTAGAGGTTGAAAGCGCAAGTGTTATGTTTGGTATTTATTTTTAGGGATCTTTTTTGCCGACCCTTATTGCCAATTTTGGTAAACTACAAGACAAACTACATTTGAAGAGGCCAATTGCAAGTGACAAGACCACGAGGTCCACAAGTTTCCATCATGGATCTTCATTATTGTCAATAGATGTCATTTTTTCATGACTTAAAAGGAAGATATACACTACTAAATTCGTACATATTGTCTTCACTCACAAAATTCATAATAAATCTTTTATTGGAGATCACATGACTATATGGATTGATGCTCAATAATGTGATGTTTAGCCAAGGCTCCAAAGGAATGAGAAGCTTTCCGTTTGGGGTCATGAATTTAAAGAGCTCAAGAAGTGTCTATATAATATTGACACTAGTGGAAATAAGGATTGCATAGACTAGGAAAATGACTGTAATAGGAATCAAAAGCTTCTTGTTTGGGGTCATGAATTTGAAGAGCCTGAGAAGTGTCTATATAATATCGACACTAGTGGAAACAAGGATTGCATAGACTAGGAAAATGACTATGAGAAGATCCACCGCTGCATCAAGGTCGTCATGTGGGGCCCTATTTTGGGTCATTTCCCTCGTCTCCACACCCCATGTATTTCGTGTGAGTGCTGTAGGGTGGGATGGTTTAAACTCTCAATGTCCGGCCGGCACCTACTGCGCCGTCCGTCCATCCATCCAGGCTGCGAGGGGGTGAAATGCTCTGATGCCCCCATAACTCTGCTGCACAGCTTATGAGCTCCCTCAGGCAATGCTATTGGAAGTGCTTGCTTGTCCGTTTCCACTGACTCTGTCTCATTGCAGCACTTGGCCATCCAATCCTGCCACTCAACCATATTTTGCTGAATGTTTTGACACTCAGTTTGCATCGCAATGCATCACCCATTATGAGTCCTTCCCTGTGAATGAATCAAAGCGACCTTCAATATTTCACAGCTGGTGCTCTGTACTCCACTCTAGTCAGCAGCAATGGTCAATCCCACCGACTCTGTTAGACTCCACTCCACTTGCGCAAATTAACGGATTGGCGACACACACATAAACATGGAAACTACAAGACAAGGAGCAGATTGCTGCATTCGGAAAATCATCAGAGAACACATTCAACTGATTACAACATATGTACAGCACACAGCACACACTCTCAGGGCCAGCAAGCTCAATGCACTGGAAAATGGTAAGGTAGACAAGCCTCTTACCACCCTGATTTGCAATCTGAATATCTTCGGGCCAACTCCAAGAGGGGCACATTTCTTTTTAAAGGTGTGCACTTCAGTGTTTCAACAAATCAAATCTAAGTGGAATTATAATTTTCCAATTGATCTTAAAATTCTTGTGAATTTTTGAAGTGTTTTTGTCCTGAAATTACAAAACCGCCTATAGAGTAGAGTTATAAACGTCCCATGAATAACCCATAATCGCCTTTCCATGTATCTAATGGCACTTTAAATACTCACCAATGAAGGATTGACATGTTACCCCTTGTAGGCATTAATGCATTGATTTTTTTAGAAAAATGAACGGATTTGGATATTTTTTCTTGACAGAATTGGGGCCAAAAACAGGAGACGGAATTGGGCAGTGAAAGGAAGTGGATTGGTCTACCTTAGTTTTGACAAGTTCTATCCAATTGTAGCAATGCTCCCTGAGGGGGTAAGCAAACCCATACATGATTTTTCTAGCCCCTCAGGCAGGGCATAGCTGCATTGGAATAATCCAGGTCTATTGTTTATCGGAAGGGATCGTTGTGTTTGTACTCACCGACACAAGGATTGCACATGTTAACCTGCATTGGTGCAACAAGTTCAAATTTCAAGGGAGATTTCTCAATCCATGGTTGGTTTGAAGCCCCAGGACATTGCCACTGTTGAGGTGTGAGAGAGAGAGAGAGAGCCACATGACATTGACATTGAACAGTGAATGAACAAAGCTCGCCTTGTTTCCTAGACCTTGCTCGGCTAACTTAGATATCCGGCCTCAGTTCTTCTTCTTCTTCTTTTTTTTGGGAAAGAACAGTGGCATTAAACTTCTGTCCCAGTTCTAAAATTTCTGTGAACCAAAATGTCCTGTAAGGGTTAATAAGGAGGTCTGGGATGTACATTAAGTTAAGTCGGTTCTGAAACTTATCTTCGTTTTTTGCTGGCGGGGGCAGCTGGGCAATTGGGCTGCTGGGCATCTACTTGGGATGGGTCAAAGATTTCCTTGTCAGCCTTCTTGTTGGTTCATGACTGAGAGCAGCACCATCTTAATAAGTTAACAAACAATTGGGGATCATGCTGTGAACCAACAGGCCCCCATCTTGGCAAGGCAGACGGATCCTGGCCATTATGCTGACCAGAGGTTTTGTGGGTTTTTTTTTTTTTTAAATTTTAAATTTTAAAACAACTGAACAGAATTTCATTGTATGGGCAAAATGCAACACCTGCCTGCCACAACCGACTGAAGTGGTCTGGCAGGGGCACCACAAACAAACAAATCAGAGGTTCAACGAAAAAATAAAATTTTAAAAATCAGAGGTTTTGTTTTCAATTTTCCAGAGGATCTGGAGTGTAATTTGCAGTCTTTTTTTCTTTTTCAAAGAGATGGTGACCATTGCATTAAAAAACACAAGTGAAAAACAAATCAATCCGGTTCCCGTAGATGAGGTAACCTGGGAGGGAGGTTAAGTGAAAACTGCCACTTGGGCCTATGGAAACTACCGGAGCAAAAGACTCCATTTTTGCACCAAGAATCTTGGAAGTCTTGACTAATGAGTAATTTAGGCTCCTCACTACATCTGTGGAAGTAAGAGAGAGTGTTGTTATGCTACGCCATGCCGGCCATGATGGTATCCCGCCACGGTGTAATTTACAGTCTTGAAGACTGGAGTGATGAAGCTTTACAAGACATTCATAAAAGATGAGTTTTTGGATGAACTTCCAATTGCTCATCCAAATGTTTGTACTTTCATCCAAATATTGATGGTGATATCATCCTATTTAGAATTTTTGGAGGGTGAATTTTGGTGATTTCATGCCTTATAGAAAGACAGAGAATTGATTTTGTAAAAAACTTTAGATTTTTTTCTCCCCCCAAATTGCAACTCAGAGAAAAAATAGCTGCAACTAAAATCTTTCAAGTTGAAGATGTCATAAGTTGAGTAATTTTGGAACTCAATGAATAATGAGAACTAGAACTTTGATCTCTTTTGGGTTTGGGAACACATAGTTACCTTAAACTTCATTTTTGTCCCAATATTAAGGGAGAATAAGTTATGAATTATTGATTTTCACAAATGAAAGATTTCATTGCAAAACATAATTGCTCCCACTCACAATGGACATAGCCCTAATGGTAATTGGTACCTTCTCATCCAAAATTTGAAGAACTAATATTTTCTTTATGGATAGGAATTGCCCAACCTCTAAGATGTAGATACAAACTTTGACCTTTTAGGGGCATGGGGTGAACATGAAATAGGAGTCAATATCAATGTGTAACATGATAATGGTACCAATACCAATAATTGTTATCCAATAACTCTTGAAGACAAGATGTTTCAAAAGAATTTGAAGAATTTAGCAATGTAATTGATCAATAGCTTGAAATGTAGGTTTTAAAGTCTTTACTCTTTATTTCATAGGCTATAAAACAACGGGGGTGGAAAAGAACTAAAAAAGACATAGAAGCCTCAATAAAGGTGATTTTACTAAATTAATCTAAGGTAATTTTTCTAATTAACCCCTAGACTCCTAGTACCATTTTTTTGTCAAAAATATTCAAAATTGTCATTTTTAATACATACAGCAAAAAATTTAAACATTTCTTTTGTGTATCCACTTATATGATCTTATACTAGACTAGTATGAGCATGTATCAAAGAAATTTTAGAAACCTTGACCATATAGATCACAAGATACAAGCATTTAACCCCTAAAGGATTAATTTGCTATTTTTAACAACATATCAATTTTGGTCAGGTACCTTTGACTAAAAATTTGCATATTTTAGGCTGAAATTTTAATAGAAGGTGGGGATGAGGAATATCTTTCATATGCCCTAAATTTCATGGCATTTGGAAATATTTTATAAAAGTTATAGCCTAATATGTTATTTGTTTCTCAACTCGAGCAGTCCAAGCAAATTAGAAAAAATATGATTTTTTCAAAAAAAAAAATTTGAAATTGGTTTTCTAGATTGGTTTTCTAGATTTATATATATATATATGGAAAGCTTTTAATCATTCCATTTCGATCAGTGAGAAAAGTTATGAGGAGTTTTAGTTTGCGGGTAGTTATGGATTTTCTACTCTAAAATAAAACTTTGAAGTCGTTTATTTCACTCAATTTTCAATATTTTTTGAAAAACTAAAATCATAGAATGTAGATTGTTTATTAAAATATTACAACCATTGGAGTTGACATTTTTCAATTCCATAACTAAATTCTTAACAATTTAGTATTATGAATCATTCTCTACTTCTTTCTACTAACTATTTTTTTCCTATATGCTGTACAATTTCAAATTATTTCAAATTATTTAAGCATGTAGCCAACTTGCTTAGGAAAAAGAATTCAAAGAAGTAACACCATTTTGGACATTTTTTCATACAAATGTGACCTTGTGAAGTGCAGCTGCCCGTCTTTTTGCAGGACCAAAAAAGAACTTTAGTCAATTCAAAAACTAATATCTTGCAATCCACAGAGTGGAAAATTCTGAAATTTTTTCCACATCTCTTAAAACTAGCATAATATAAGATCCTACGGTTATATGCGTCTAAAATGTTTTTTTCTAAAATTTGGTACCTGTACTAGAAATGATAGTTTTCGAGCGTTTTTAGTGAAAACATAGTCAAGAAACTTTAGGGATTAAGGGTGTTTTGAAGCAATTTCTTGCACCAACCAACCCCAAATGATATTAATGAAACGAAAAGGTTTCAAGGCATATTTGAGAGTATTAACTACATGCATTAGGCTTAGAAGAATTGTCCTATAGCGTAGCAAGGACAATTCCAAGATAAGGTTGACCTTTGGAGCATTAATGATAAAGGCCATCCCAAACCAATCTTTATGGATTTCGCATGTTTTTTTTGGTTTGTCACGCAATTATAATGATATTAATGTCCTAGATTGCTCCCCATTAGTATGCAACTTATTGCGGATAGAAAGTAGCTAGTGACATCACTTTCTAGGTGAATGGGCATAGATATAAATGCTATTATCTCTTAGCCAATGGAATTTATTCCCTTTGGAGTTTCTCTTTGCAACCAATACATGAACCTTGGGGTGAGAAGCGAGAGCATTTTGTAAAAATGCAAACTACAGTATAGAAAAATGAGAAATACACATGCACATTGGAAGGTTATTAAAAATCATGTAGGTCTTGGGATTTGGAAACCATTGACAACATCCTCATTGCATGCAGTATAATACACAACATGGTGATTCATGACGATTAGAGGGAAGACTTGGAGCCCGTACTCAACCAAATGATTGATGGTTGTAATATGCCACTTGAATTCATGTTTCATGAGTTCTACACATGTACTAGAGAGTTAGAAAGCATGCATGCAAATAATGGTTTATACAATGATATCATTGACTAACTATGGTAGCTAAAGGAAGAGTTTTTTTTTAGATTTGTAATTGCTCATTGCCAATAAAAACTTTGATTTATGTTATCGATAGGAATTTGGGAAAGATAAATTTGAGAATAGGTTTCGGATTCAATAGGGAATTAAGGTCACAAAGAGATTATATGCAAAGCATTTTTATAGCAAAGTCCCCATGCTATTTTGGAACTATTTGCACAATTTGTAACAACTGTGAACTGGAGCATTGTCTTCTGTAAGTGCCAATTACTCATAATGATTGTACAAAGAAAAATCCAATTAATGTTCCTTATAAACAAAATTCACAAAATTGTCTTTTTGTCTAGAAGTATAATAATAAGAAGGAATTTATTAAAATCATTGCATGCACCTCAAACCATCACTAAGAAAACTAAATTTGAATGATGGTGCTACATAGTCCCACGCATATATTTCATATGATTTTTGCCACACTCTAATTTGCCTTGAATTCTTATCCATTTCAAATGAAAACTTGTTTGACAAAATTACATTGCCCTAGTCCTAAAATTCCAACTTCCATGAGTTCAAACAAATGCAAGTCTATTTGCTTTAAGCTTTTCATCAAGATAGGACTTTTTTGGTACAATGCAAAAAAATGAAGCCCATCCCAAGTAGGTATGACCATGTTGTATTATGACATACACTCAAGTAGCTTGATATTTCCAATAGTATTTGTCTTCTATCATCTTTAATTAAAACATGACAACATTCTAGTACCACAATCAAACATTTTTAGATGCCTACTACATTGCTTTTTTAAGAATTCTACACTTCCACAGACCTTCCAATTTGTTAGAATAGTGGAAATGGTTGAGCATAGAACATTCAAGACTACTCTTATTGTCCTTGCATTCCATCCCACCTTCAAGCATCCCCCAATACAAGTCTTTTCCTAAGTATTCAACATTCTACACGTCATGGTGCTCGATCGAACCTCAAAAGTCCATCAATTGAATTTGTGACAACAAAAAGAATAGTCAGAGTCCTACGAGGCCAACAACAATAATTCTCTTTAATGTAAGCTAAGTTCTCGTAATGTTGCTCACTATAGTGCAATGAAATTTGATGTTCCACTCTCTAGACCTTTAAGCACTATGAAGTGCAATGAACAATTGCTATAGAAACATCACAACAAGTTTAAGGAGCTCAATAGTCAAAGATCCATTTCTAAACTCCTAACAATGCATTTTACTAAATCTAATTGTATTCTCTAATTCATGACATTTTTTATGATTGATTTGTAGAAATTAATGATTACTAACGGCTTGATAAGTTGCAATTAGTTTGGTGGAAAGGTGGTTTAGATCAAGGAAGCTAGATTCAACTATACAAAGTGCCTTTTCCTGAACAATGAAGATCCCACAAGAAAAATTTGGACCCTTCAATAAATTTTGAGTCCCTTCAAGGTATAATTTGATCCTATTTAAACTAATATAGCCAATTCATTGCAAAAGTCATTAAAATCTACACGATCTTAGAAGCTTGACAAAATTTGATAGGAAAAATGTCCTCACTTTTGAAAGTATTTCTTGTAGGTGTTGTTGTTGGATCTCGAGATTGCAATGGTTGATGATGAAATGGGAAATAGCTCTCCATCCTTGCTAGAAGGCAAAACAACTATTGAAGGCACCTGAATTGAAACTAGAAGACATGGAATAGAAATGACAAGGCACGGAGTCATATTGTAAAAGGATTCTCTCAATTTATTTGAAACTCTAAACTTGCAACCAAGGTGTTGTAATTCCTCAATACTATGAACATGACAAGTACTTCAATTGCACAATGGATTCCCAATACAATTGCAATGCTATTGTCAATTGGAGGGTTGCTATTATGTGAGCTTAGGAGCATGAGCATATGAGCCTAAAAGACTATACATCTATGTTATAGGTGTCTATATTATAGAAACCTTCTATAATTATAGTGTAACTATGATATAGATACCTATATTATAGGTGTTTATATAAAAAGCACTTTCAATGGTTGTAGTATATCTACTTATATATGTGTTCAAAGCTCACATGCTCGCATTTTTATACTCACATACTAGTTTCATTGTCTTCTAGAGAATCCTAGGTAGCAATAGATTGGCACCAAATGAAGTGCATACGAGGTGAATTGTGTTTGCAATTTATGGGTGTCAAAGTCACCTACATTTTGATAAGCATCCTAGTTGCCATTGTCAATGTGCATGTTGTCTTTGTGACTCAACAAAAAATTAGAGATGCCACCACTAGTTGTATAATTGAAGAGCATTGCTAGGGTTGGCGTTGGTGATTCTTCCCCTTCGTCTTCATTGCCAATCAAATTTGGTGTGGAAGAAGTTTTAGGGCACATGGGTTGTAGCAAAACTTGGTTTCTGGTTGCATATTGTAGCTCCTTGGCATTTTGCTATGCCTCCTTGGTCATCTTAGCACCTTGTTGTGCATCCGTTGTTTCTATTTGCAGCAATTCAATTTCACAATTTCTTGAGCTTTTTGGCACACTTTAGGTCAAGATATTCACGATCTTGCTGGGAGTCAACACGAAGTATTATATATAGAGAGAGTGCTGATTAGTCTAGCAAAACTTGTGCTTTTTTGTAATACATGGTTGCCTTGCTTACAACAGCTCTTGCTTCGGCGAGCATGGTGCAATCCTTTTGTTTGGCCAATTTTTGCTCTTCACTTGCTATCTTCTTGCCCATTGAAAACTCTAACTTCTCTAAAGTTACCCCACTTTATTTATTGGACATTGGCAATGATTCCAATTCTTGTCGAAATTGGCTATTGCCCACTCCAAGATCTTACATGTTGCCAAACTCTGTATCCCTTAGTGGAGTGGCCTAGGATGGCGATGCTTTGAAAATAGCCTACAATTGCCACTGTTTTCTGAGCGTTTCCATCCACGGAGATGATCCTTCAAGTTAAGCCAACAATGAAAAAAATAAAACTCTATTGTCATCGGTGTTTCACTTTGTATACCATAGCTATAGGGCAGGGTTGGCAAAAAATAATAATTTTAATGAAAGCCAAAAAAAAATGAAAAAGAAAAATTGTCGAATTCAACAAAAATTAAATGACCAAGTTGTCAGAAAAAAGGAAAATGTTCAAAATAAAGTCCAATTACCATCTACCATCATGAATTTTTTTTCTGGCAATGTGAAATACTTATTGACATTTGACATTTGGTGAGTCATTGACATTTGGTGAGAATGAAGGGGGGTAGAGAGGTCATTTTTATAATAAAATCTATTGTACATCATGGTCCCTCAAATGATATTGGGAATAGTTTGAAAAGATGGAAGCTTGATTATTCATTGTCTAAACATAAGAATTGTGTTTAACCCCTAAAGGAGTAGACTGCGTTTTTTGGTTGTATAGAAATTTTGGGCAGGTACGTTGTCGCATTGTAAATGCGCACATATTATAAAAAACATATATTTATATATTATTTTGATATACTTCATTATAATAATTTAGATAAAAATGATGACATTGTTTTAGTAACTTCAAGGTGACGCCTTCTCTTTATGGAGCAATCCATCTATTTAAGAAGAGGCATCCACCTGAGAGTGTCATCAATTTAATATAGTTTTCCTTGTTTTTCACTTAAAATTTTAGTATGTCAAACAGGAGGATTTTTTCTAAGTTTCAAAATGAGGAGCTTCAACTGGAATTGGATTCGAGTTTTCTTTGTCACAATTGTCGAATCAACCTCTTCTGTCGATGGATCTTGTACCGCCACTTGAGGGTCCTCAAGATGAACCTGGGCCTTTTTGATCGCCAAAGCAACCTTGCATGAAGCAATGATGACACAAGAATCTTCAGCGTGACGCTTGAGTGCTGATGATCTTGTTGCAGATTGAATGTGTTGAGCCCAGCAACCGAGTAGTGACATTTGAAGAGTGTTTTGAGGGTTTAAATGACGATCAATACTTTTGTATGGTCTGAACTATAAAGGAAAGTCGTAGCCACCAACGTTGATTAGAGGGGCTGGTTAATCCTTTAACTAAGGCGGATCGTACAGAATACGTTGCAGTAACCGATAAATGCATTCTCAAGTTTCTACAGATGGAGTGAAGCTTCTCTTGAACTTTGATTTTTTACCTGTAGTGTACATCTAATAAACATGTTAATAATTTATGTATTTTATTTTGTATGTTCAAAGTCATAGAAAGAAAATATAGAAATAATTGTCTTCTAGTCATTTTAAGGTGATTTATCTTCTTTGTAAGGAGGTGAATTTAATTGTATGGTCTAATTTAATGACCAATGAATATTAATATAGCCACATGGTCAAGGTATGAGCTGAAGTCCATTTGATTTGCATGGTTGAGGTAGAAGATGAGGTGGAAAATAAAAAAATTACTATTTATCTTCTTCCCCGTTACTGGTTTACAAAGCCCGAATGTTTGAGGAGCCATGGTGTGTTGTATTTTGAAAATTTCGCAATGAAAATTGTAGGAGTTGTGTATTACGGTGTTGAGTTTTTAAAAAGTCTTCTCTTGCTTGATTAAAAGTTGTGAATTGAGATTTGTGCCAGTTTGAGTGGAGGGAGGTCTGTTGCCTCCTATGTGAAGGAGCAGAGATTTCGACCTACTATAAACAACGGACAAGTCTTTAATTTGCAATGAGATTTTGAAGAAGTGTGAGAAATTATTTTGTCTTTGTAGAAATCTATCACATTCAATTTGAAGTTAGTATGAATGAATTGTGAATGATGAAGTAAAGAAGGGTCTGTTGCCCTCAATTTTAGAAGCCAAAATTTTAGGTGGCCGTGAAAGTTGGATAGAGTGTTAGAATGAATTAACATTTGAAAAAAAAAGTAAAATTTTTTGTTAACTTTTTATGAAGCTATCATTTAGTTTATTTAAAGTTGTTATAAGGGAATTATGATTGCTGAAGTGAATGAGGATCTATTGCCTTCATTTGTAAAGGCTGAAACTTTGAGAGATCATAAAATCGAACAAAGCGTTAAAATGAGTTGAAATTTAAAAGAGAAGTAGAAAATTGAGTTAGCTTTCTAAAAAGTTATCATTCAACTCATTTGGACTCTAGATGAAGCGATGGCACTAAATCAAAGTTCAACCAAGGAATTGGAGTTGGAGTTGGGGTTGGGGTTGGAGCTGCAGTTGGAGTTGTAGAAGACATTCAAGACTTGAAGACAATAAGATTGAAGACAAGAAGACTTGAAGATTCGTGTGTTGTGATTTGTAGCTTATTATTCTTAGCCAGCTTTGGAGGCTATATATATTCCATAATTGCAGCGCGGGGGGCAAGACTCGCGGCCTTGTTGAAGGCTGAAATTTTTCCTAATGATTTACATATTCCACATGAGTTGTTTCACCTCCTACCACCCCACTTGTATAAAGGTATTTTCTTCTCAACTTCACGCACACCAAATTAAAGTGGTTTTTAAAGCTAGTTGCTAAATATTTTAAAATTTATTTGAATATAATGTCAAATTTTTAATAAATAAATTTTAAAGTGTCAAATCTACTTTGAGAACTTTAATTGATTATTTGGCATCAATGTGCCAACGCTGTACTACATCTACGCTAACTCAAGGGTGTTTTGGAGCACCTCATTTAATAAAGTGCCCAACTCTCACACAACATAGCAATGACCGTACTTGACTATGAATCTTGAAACATCATGATTGATGTTTTCCCACTTGCTCTCAAGAGATTAGAAAAGATGCATTCCACCACTAGTCGGCTTGTAGCTATTATAATGTGATGCATTTCTATCCTAGAATTGTCTATTTTATTGGATAGGATCTTGTGAAATGTGAAGCACGTAGAGATAAACTTGACGCTTCTCATTGTTTGAGAAGGTTTTCCCCTTCTTTGCATAGGAAGAAGAAATCGTTGCCATGATGGTCAAGGAATCTCTACTTGGATAGACAAAATTTATCAAAGTGTTGGTCCTAGATAAAAGCTTGCTAAGGCCTTGAATGTGCAAATGGGGTATAATGGTGGGCATTGAGGCTAATTTTAATCAACAACCATAGCCCCATTGACGCAATGCTGTTGTTGTAGGCTAGTAACAAACCCAATGCATTTCTAAACCAATGAAAAGTTAGAAGTTTATTTGAAGGAGTTGTATAAGAGTCCCTTTGAATATGCCCCAATGTCATCCTCAATGCACTGTGAAATTTACCCCTTCAAATATACTTCTAATTTTCCACCAATTTATAATCAGAACTTGAAAATTATGATAAGAATGAATTGACAAATATCTTCTCCAAGGTACCTATACTAAATAGTGAAATTGGGTTGCCTTGACAATTAGGTTGCCTTACCACAGAGAAGTTACCTCATGTTACCTCATGACTCATTGTTTGTCCAGATGGAGGCACAAGGCATTCTCTAATCCCCAACCATCAATCAGTACACCAACCCATGCAGCACACATGTTTCCCACATCACTCCATCCTTCTACAATAACTATGTTACTGCTATAGTGTAGATGTTGAGATATTAGCGTGGGGCAACCTAATTTCCCTATTCAGTGTACATAGCAGGGTTTTGGGGTTCTTTTTTTTACACAAATGAAACGGAATTTCATTGCAAGAAGTTAAAATACAAACCTGCCAGCCTAGATAGCAAGTTAATTGCTTGGTAATAGGCCTGTTTACCTTGATAACATATTCAATTCAGAGACCTGACTACTGTAGTAATATAAGCTACAGTAGAGAAACAAAGATCTCGAAGATTCTGAATTTCTGACTAACCCAGGTGAGATTGCCCCAATCAAAGCTGACCAAATTGAGTTTTGTGTTTGTTCTCATTTGTTTCTAACTTTCTGGGTTAACAGAGTCGCAGCTGATTGTAATTAAGTCATTGGAGTTAAGCCGAAAGCCTTCTTGGAATGCGGGCAGTCTTCCATGGGCAGTTCAAAGTTCAGCTGAACCTTGACAATACCCTACACTAGGGTCAGATTTGTTAAAAAATAATTCAAAAAATAATTCAATATGGCAGTGAATGAAATTTTCAAAAATCAAAACGTGGCATAATTGAATAGTGTAGAAAATATTAATCTGAATCCTCAAAAAAAAGTCATGAAATGGAAGTCATGAGTATTGGTAAAGCCACAAGCATTGGTACAACTTTGAGTACTACAAAAGGTCAAGGAATATTTCAAACCTTGCATAATGAACTTTCAAAAATTATAAATCAAGTTAACCCCTAAAGTTCCTTGACTGTGTTCTCACCAAAAATGCTCCAAAACTGCCATTTCTAGTACAAGTACCAAATTTTTGAAATTTTTGGACACATGTAACTGTAGGATCTTGTAGTACTTTGGTTTGAGAATATGTGGAAAAAATTTCAGAACTTTCCATCATGTAGATTAGAATATATTAGTGTTTGAAGTGGCAAAAGTCCTTTTTTTGGCCCTGCGAAAAACCGGGCAGCTGCACTTCACAAGGTCAAATTATTATGAAAAAATTTCCAAAATGGTTGTGCTTCTTTGGATTGATTCTTCAAGGCAAGTTGGCCACATGCTTGAAAATTTTCAGATTATTGGAATTGTACAATATATAGGAAAAAAATAGTAAGTAGAAAGAAGTAGAGAATGGTTCAAAACACTAAATTGTTAAGAAGTTAATTATGGAATTGAAAAATGCCAATCCCAATGGTTGCAATGTTGTAATAAACAATCTACATCCTACAATTTTATTTTTTTTGAAAAATATTGAAAATTGAGTGAAATAAACGACTTCAAAGTTTATTTTAGAGTAGACGATCCATAACTGCCCGCAAACTAAAAATCCTCATAACGTTTGACTCATTGATCAAAATGGAATGATTCAAAGCTTTCCACGTATATATAAATCTAATAAACCAATTTCAAATTTTTATTTTTGAAAAAAGTGATTTTTTCTGATCTGCCGGGACTGCCCGAGTTGACCAACAAACAACATATTAGGCCATAACTTTTGACTCGTATTTCCAAATGTCATGAAATTTGGTGCATATGAAAGATATTCCTCGTCCCCACCTTCTATAAAAAATTTAGCCCAAAATATGCAAATCTCCAGTCACATGTACCTGCCCAAAAATTCTATGTTGCCAAAAAAGGCATGTTGGTCCTTTAGGCATTAATGAATAAAAAGTCAACCAAAAAAGAAATGATTTCATATACAAACTAATAAATTTGATCCCAATGTATGATATACCAACTAATAAATTTGATCCCAATGTACCATATACCACCTTTCACTTTCTTTGATTGATAGATGAGTGTGCCAATAAGTATCTAAGGAGCTTAACCTTTAAATGTCCAAGGCACCAAATTTTGGTGTCAATAAAACTTTGAAGTTAAATAAAAATTTACCAAGTTATTATTTTTTGGGGGCAATTTTTTTCAAGTCTAATTTTAGCATTGAAAATCCGATTCTGAAAATGAATGATTTTTCTATTTAAGATTTTGTGCAACAGTGCCTATTGCCAATCTAGATTTTCTAGTGCTAAGGGATCTTGGAAATGAGCCTCAAATACTCTAGATCTTAGAGAAAAAAGGACATTGAAAATTTATTTAAAAAAAAATTGTATAGTAGATTTTGAGAAGTCGTAAATTCATTGGGATTATGCATGTTATGTCCTTTTATCATATTTTTTTGGTGACCTTAATTTCAAATTTGACTTGTGAAAAGAGGATTGAAAGACTTTAAAAGTTTTTTTCATAGTTTTAACACCCTCATGATCAAACATTATAATGTTTCAACCCATAAGTGATCATACTGTTGTGTTTTCTTTTTCCATGTGATTTCTAACATGTCTAGTTTGAATTTGTATGGTTACAATTCAATTTTTTTTGAAGGAACATATCAAAATTTTGTCTTTTTTAGGGGTTAATTGGGATTTGTTTTTGTTTTCATTTTTTTTGTTACTTGCATTTTTTATAGGAGGTTACTCATCTTCAAAGAAAAAGGGAAAGGAAAAAAGAAAAGGAAAAGACAAAAAAAACATGTATGCCACATGAGTGTTTAATGGACCAAATATGGGGGCTTCAAAGTTGTGTTATTTAACCCCTAAAGGACCAAACAACATTTTTTGGCAACATAGCAATTTAAGGCAGCTCACTATGAATGAGTTTTTATTTTTTTTGAAATTTTCACACAACATGTGCCCAAGGAGTAGCTTTAAGGCTCAACAATTTTCACAATTTTTGACTCCATAGTTAAAAAATTATTGTATGATATGTAATTTTCAATGATCTTCAGGCAGCTCAGGTTTTTTTTAAATCACTTTTTTCAAAAATAAAAATTTGAAATTGGTCTTTAAGATTTATATATATTTTGGAAAGCTTTGAATCATTCCATTTGGATTAATGAGATGAAATTATGAGGAGTTATAGTTTGAAAATAGTTATGGAATCTCTACTCTAAAATAAACTTTAAAGTCCTTTATTTAACTCAATTTTCAAAATTTTGAAGAAAAATAAACACATTGGGTGTAGATTGTTTATTAAAACATTATAACCATAGAGATTGGCATTTTTAAATTCCATAACTAAATTCTTGACAATTTTGTAATTTGAATCAATCTCTACTTCTTTCTATTTACTATTTTTTTTCCTATATGTTGTACAATTTCAAATGATCTGAAAATTTTCAAGCATGTAGCCAACTTGCCTTGAAGAATGAATCCTACAAATAACTACCATTTTAGACATTTTTTCATACAAATGTGACCTTGTGAAGTGCAACTGCCTTGTTTTTTGTAGGCCCCCAAAAGGATTTTTGTCATTTCAAACGCTAATATCTTGCAATCTACACAATGAAAATTTCTGAAATTTTTTTCGCATCTTTTCAAACCACTATACTACAAGATCCTATGGTTGCATGTATCAAACCAACGTACTATAAGATCCTACGGTTACAGAAGTCCAATTTTTTTTCCCTAAAATTCGGTACTCGTATTGAAAATGACAATTTTGGAGCTTTTTGGATGAAAACATAGTCAAAAACCTTTAGGGGTTAAAATCCAGCTTTGAAGCCTATTATTAAATGGCCAAATAAGAATTGAAATAAGTTCTTTAGGAAAGCAATAACTTTATAAAGGAAAAAAAATACATTCTAGATATGTGGACAATAGATTATTTTAATGTTATGTTTCAAAGGTGAAATCACATTTCTTCTATAATTTGAAAATACCTCAATTCTTTTGTAAAATTTGTATTCTATTGAGAAAATGTAGGCCAGACATTTGCTACGTTTTCATCCATTAGACACAATCACATGATTGATTATCCAAGCTTCAACATAGAGAATAATGTCTTAGAAGCGTTTTCATCACGACATCAGAGACTTTAGCTCAAATGGCCCTTTTTTTAGTATAGATGTGGAAAAACATTATTGATGAACAAAAAGAAGATTAAAAGATGCGTTTACATTGTTGCCACTTGCCAATGCACGATGATGTCTAAAAAGTGATTTACAATAAAATAGGGCCATATCACTTGTTCCTATAGTAAAAAATATTTGTTGTATAAATATGTTTTTAATGTTTTTACAAATGAATTTCATAAATAATTGAATCCATAGTGAAAGTACTAGCTACATGTTGGTCCATAATTATCAATGAAGTTTGCAATCTACTCAATACATGAACAAAATGTTTTAAACCTTGAGTGAGTACCTTACTTAGGAAAGATTTAAATTTTCATTGAAAAAGATAACTATGAATGTAGACAAACTTCAAAAAATCTCTATGTGTCTCAATAAAATTATTTATCAGACATTAAACCTTGAAAATTTGCCAAAAGTGTAAACTTGTATATATTTAAAAATAATGATTTTAATATTTTATTAAAATAGTTATTTCAATGTTTGCATTCAATTGGACAAAATTTTATTTCCAAGTTTGATACTCAAACATGTAGCATTTCTATTGAAAATGTAATGTATACATAGCTCAATTCCATGGGTTTTTTATTTCATTTTTTAAAGTAATGCTTGAATTATGAAATTCTTTACATCCATGTAAGAATGTTAATTGAAATATATAAAATATGGATAATAACTCATTTATTCTTTCAAATACACATATATTTATCTAAGATGGAATTATCTTTAGAAGAGATTTTATAGCAATGTAGCAATTTTATTCATTGCAAGAGAAAAAATATATTTCCAAATATTCTCTCAAAAAAATTAACTACTTTTGAGTGATAAATTGCTCCAAATAAATTCAAAGTGCATTTATGTCACTATATTTTTTTGTTGTAATGTAAAAAATGCACTTTTTACTTAAATTATAAAGTTATTGTACAACCATAATGATGCTTGGATGTTTGGAGCATCTATAATAAAGTATCAAAATTTGGTTCATCTTTCTTGTATTTTTTAGAAATTTAGAAATTAAATGAATTTCTTTGGAATCTTATTTTTATGAAGATTCAACAATTGAAAATCAAATTATAATTGGAATATGAAGCTCGATTCAAACAAGCAAAAATACACTCAAGACAAGGAAGCAACTCATGCTAGTCATTTTGCTTAGAAACTTTAGATGCTTGAGACTCTACTCAAAGTCAAAGTCCTTAGATCTTTTTTGTAAAGGAAATGTGAGTTGTAGAAGTTAAAAGTATGAAATGCGGCCTTGAAAAAGAATATTTTGATCCACTTTGCATTTGTATTTTCACACATAAATTGCATGCATACCTTGATTTTTATATATGTGAATCAAACACTATTGTAAACAAGATCCTATAGTTACAAGAGATGTGCATTTTTGCTAACTGACCAAAAAGAATATGAAAAAAGATCAATATCTCTATATAATCCTGTCCCAATTTGACATTCCTTGTATGCATGTGGCATAAAAAGATAATGCATTATAAACTCTTCAAAGATTTAGGATATTATTTAAAATATTTTGACAATATATAAAATGCTAAATGTATTTTAGTAGATAATAAATACGACATGATTATATTGGATTTGTTTCAATGCATTATAATGATAAAGGCAAAATACAAAGCAATGTGATAGTTGGTAGGAAACTAAAGTTAGTACCAAGATTTGCAACAATTGTTTGTTTACACTTTGCCACCATGTCACTACAATGGTTTATCCTATTGGTGAGGGTGCAAAATTAGTCTCACTCAATAATCTTCTTTGCTATTGATCTTCGTATTATGAGCAAGTTTGTAAGAAACTAATTCGGTATGAATTTCATAAAAGTCCTAAAATATGCTTTCTCAGATGCCGTTTGATCTTTTAGGTGCTATTGTAATAATATATGCTTCTTTCTAAAGAAATTTTCTGTATGTCCCTAGTAAACCTGCTCCCCCCCTCCCAAATGTGTATATAAAACTGAAATATTCATCAAAGTACTCTTTATACAATTTCAAAGATTCAAGAGGCTCAGAAAAAAAACACGCATCACCTGAAAGAAGCTCGAGATTGAATTGCCCAAAATCAGGGGCTCCTAAAGGATTGCCTGATTGCCTCACTACATCATGCCTTCAAGCTTCATAGCGTAACCAAAATATGGATTTCATCCATTCAACAAAAACCTATCTGATCTTTGAGGTGACAGGTCTGTCACACAATAAGTTAGGCAGTCTCAGAGACAAAATATGCACAGTTTACAGTTAGACCAACAAGACACCTCACAAAAGTTTGAGATTCACTTACCAAAATACTACTGACACATGAGTCCATTTGGCACACCCCAAACTTTCACCTTAAAATAGTTGCAGCACCCCTCACTAGATCGAAAGGTTTCTGCAAAAGAGCAGAAAACAGAGAACTCAGTGCACCTTTCCTTGAATTCCAAGCTCTTCTTTTCAGCAAGCAAATAACTCCTCACAACAGCAACAATTTCATATGCCACGGAAGCATGGTAAAGTGATACGTGAAAGAAAATGATTCTGCAGCATATATACTCCAGCTAGAGAATCAGAGCTAGAGATTGGGTTCGGATATTACCTTACAACTCTAGAATCGTGCAGCAAGGTTGCGCAGCCAATGTGAAGAATATGCTTGCACTTGCTGATTCTAAGTTAGTGCAACACGGGGAGATCATGTTCTCTTCCATGGTATGTGACGGAGCGACCGACTACCTGAGAGCAAGACATATCTTCACATAGACCTGCATGAACGGGGCCATGCACAAGCTGCCACCAAGCCTGAAGTCCAAGGAACAGAGATATGTATATGAGAAGGATTGATGGTCTTCGAAGCCTGTGTGGCTGTGCCTCAGTGGTAAGAGACAGGGAACTCATCCGTCCAGCCAAATTCAGTGATGTCATCTAGGCTAAATATCTAAGAGTCTGTGATGTATCATCTTTTGCTCCTGTCACAAGTACATCTGAAATATCAGCACCAGAAGCTGATCCGTGAGGCTTGGCCTTTGCAAGGAAGCTTGGAATGCTGTCTCCAGGCATCATCACGGAAAGATTTGTCTCCTGCAATTCAAATCCAGAATGGCCCCAACCTTGTTCATTCACACGCATGTAATGAACTCCAGAAATTGCACCAGTGTATGTAAGTGACACTTACCAAGCTCAACTTCACTCACAAGAGGGACAATACAAAGGTTGGAGCATAAGCCACTGCATGCAATTGAAAACGCTGTTAGACAAGCCTTAATAGGGTGCTAAGCGAGGCGACAGAATTTCCTTAGTTTTTACGTAAGACAAGCTGCCACTCCACCTTGTAGTCCCTCAGGAAACCGAGACTTGGTGGGGCTAATTAATCCCTTTGCACATTGTCTTAATAAAACCCCTTGATGGAGTAACTTACCCTAGTACACAATTTGTTAACGACAACTCTTTTTTCTGCCATCGCCACATACACGGCACAATATTGCGGTTGGCAAAGAAGAGTCTTGGAGGGCCAATAGTCATATATCATCCATGTCCTTTCTTGCATACTCAGAGGTCCATAAATCTTTGAGAGTGGACGTCCTAATTTATTCAGAAGGAGAACTCAAGGTCATAAGCATCTCCAAGACTCCAACCTCCCAACCCTCAACCCTAGTACTGCAGTACCTTCATTTTATAAGTATGAGTCATCGTCATTTAGACGGCTATGAAGTTAGCTTTTGCATAAACTTATAATAAAAGGTTGAGATCATCAACCAACAAAACTTGAACCCTCCATAACTTTTCCATATGGTATCAATTAGCAAATTATTGGTTGCATTCAAGTCCTCTTTCATTTGCCAACAATGACGTATATGAATCTGAGCAGGCTCATACTCAATAGATACTATATTCATCAAGAAAAGAGAAGATTTATTTGGATGTCCCTTCGGTCATCAAAACAATTGGTACTTAGCCTCTCAGTTGCAAGTGTCTATTACACAGCATATCATCAGATCGACTTCCAATCTCATCAGAATGTCGCAGACGTTGAAAGATTGGGCCAAAACTAATTGTTCTCTGCAATTTTCCGCAAATGTTAATTCGGACCTTCAAGTTTAACTCCACGGTGCTCACAGTGGGCAATTAGTTGCATTTCAAAGCGTCATTCTTCAACAGATACAAGCAGAAATTCGGTGAGAAGTAAAGACCTCCAACCCAAGTTTCCGCTAACGCCACTGACAACATACAGCAGCAATGCAAGCGCCTAACTGCACAATGCAAGCAACTAACCGCAGCATTTCCAGGCCGCAGGAACTAAAAAACACCCATGAAAGAAAAACTAAAGAAACCCTACCTGCTTGATCTTCTTCCCGCCGCGAGTGATCCTCTCGTGAGCGCCTTGCAACCCCGCATTGCCGCGGCTTGCCCGTCGCGCTGCGTTTCGGGCCTGCAGGCGCAATCGCCACTCCAAGTGATAGCAGCAGCAGACGAGCGCCACGACGCTCACGGCCATGAACACGGCCAGCACGATCCCGAGGTAGAAGTTCAGCCGGTGCGAGTGACGCGAAACCGGGGACGACAGGGGCGGGTGGTGGTGGTGCTCCGGCAGCCACCGGTTCACTACATGTGCAACCATACTATCATAGTCCAAATGAAATTTCAAACACTATCACCGGAAGCAGTTAATCAAAATCCTGGCCCTTTAATTCATCGTCAATCCGTGCGTCAATTCAATCCATGCATGATCATTCTGCGCCTAATTGAACTCACTCCACTACTCCAATGTCCCTACTAATCCACCATCCCTGCATCCTCTCCGGCCATGGCTTGGATACTCATGCGTACTCGTCCCTAAGGCCCGGATCCCTCCTACCCACCAGAAGCGCAGCACCGATCGCATCCCAGAAGCTGCAGCCATTCTGACAATTGCAAGGCGATCCAAAATGGGGGAACCCTTGGAGCAATGTCCCAACATTGATCGATAGCTAGTACTGTTACGCGGATTGATTTCCAGCAACCCTAGTCACAGATCGACTTTTGGGTCGGAGTGGATACAATAAAACCTACAAATTAAGGCATTCAAACTGCAGACACAAAGTCGATCGATCGGTCAGCCTAGCCTAGATTTTAGAACAGCGCAGCATTGTGTCGATCGATCACGGATAGGGATCTAAGTTAAGCGCCTGACGTCAAGAAAGAGTCCTAACTTAGCTCCGTGAGCGCTTGCTGGCGAGGGATGCAAGCACCCGCAGTTCCGCAACGCGATCTCCGTCGTCCACGTCAGGATCACGAGCGCATTTTGCAGCTGCTGCAGCTGTAGCTGGCCAAGCCAGAGAAACAGACAGAGAACAGACACTCGTGAGTGGGAGCGAAGGGCTGACAATCATGAGAATCAATTGCAAGCAGTTCAGTTCTGCAAGGGGGCTTGCCGTTGGCGTGGAATCGTAGGTCGTCTCCACCGCTAACAACAAGAACCTCAATCACTATCTTAACCGGGAAGCGCTCCGACATCCATATTTTGGACGATGAGTGGAGGGCTTCAAGGCACTGTTTACGAACTAGTCCATCTAACTTCTTATTCCTCCAATGTAATACTACTTGAATCTAGAGAAGACAACCTTCCATAATGCTCAAATTCATGAGATTCCGGTAAACAATGTTTATGTTTAAAGATATAAGCAAAAATTTGTAAAATTTCAAAAAAGGATTGAAGAGTTTTGGGGTTAAATCCCTTAACGTCAGATTGCTTCAAAGTCCATATTTTCCATGCAAGACGTCAAATCCTCCATTCAAAGTAGGCCCAGTAAGGTGAATTTTGGATTCTCTGGTGTAAATGTAAAAAAAAAGTCCCCCTATTTTGCACTAAGCTAGTTCTATTCTCTTCACCTCTCCTAGCTAATTTGGAATCTAATTGCAAATATGAATTAAAAATTTGCAAATTTTGTCATGTGTGGCAAATAAAAAATTCCTCTGTTTTTCTCCCGGGCAAATTCACCTTGTTGGTCCCACTTTGAAGGGAGGATTTGGTATCTTGCATTCTCAATGATGAATTGAGTACTTTAGGATGAAGTTTTGTCTAATTAATTTATGATTCATCCAAATTGATGCTTGAATCTTTAAAAGACAGTCTTTTATGATTAGTTTGATGAATATAAAATAAATAATATATGTAATAGAGATACAAGGAAAAGTCTGCAAATTTTATTAAAAAAATTGAAATATCAAAGGACTAATGCTTGAGGGCTTGAGAAAAAATCCAAGATTTGCTTAGATCTTAGATGTTTGAGGGTCCTTGATGTACTTTAATACATGACTTTGTCAACTTTGTGGATAAATGCATTAGAAGAAGAGATGTTAGGTATGATTTTTTTGAAATTATCTTTTTATCAAATTTGAATAATATTCATAAATTTTAGTATAATAAATTTAGAAACATTTTGCTTCAAAAATTCACCAAAAATACAATATCTAATTTTAGTATTTGAATTTTTGTATACTAGGCTAAATTTATGAGGCAATTAACATAACATCAGATGAACACCAATTTTTTTAATTTTTTGTATTATAAATATTCTAAATTTCTATATATAAAAATTTATTAAAAAAAAAAATACTTGGACCTTATGTTGAATTTTTTATTTTTTATGCATTGTGTAAGTATACATCCATAGAAAGTATCAACATTTTTTGATATGTAACTTGTTTGTGCATTCAACAATTATATTCATCAATATCTTCCTATAAGCTTCTATTGAATGAAAATTAACTTTAACCCCTAAAGGACCAAGTATCTATTCAAAGTAATATTGGGTAGGTGATGATGAAGTATAAAATGAATGGGTGTTTTTGAAACTTTAACACAACATGGAGAAATTCACCCCCCCTTTGTGGAAATTTAATCCCAAAATGGCCAAACACCGTTTTTGGCAACATAGCAATTTTGGGCAATTCACTACAAACAGAATTTTTCTTTTTTTTCTTTGAATTTTTCACACACCGTGTGCCCAAAGAGTAGCTTTAAGGTCCAACAATTTTCATAACTTTTGACTATATGGTTAAAAAGTTATTATATGATATGTAATTTTCATTGCTCAATGAGCAGCCTGGGTAGCTCAAAAAATTCTTTAAAAATCACTTTTGAAGAAAATAAAAAATTTAAAATTGGTTTTATAGATTTATATATATGTGGAAAGCTTTGAATCATTCCATTTAAATTAATGAGATGAAAGTTATGAGGAGTCTTAGTTTGAGGGTAGTTCTCGGGGTAGTTATGGAATCTCTATAAAAAAAACTTAACTTTGAAGTCCTTTATTTAACTCAATTTTCAATATTTTTGAAAAAAAAATAAAAACCTTGGGTGTAGATTGTTTATTAAACCATTACAACCGTTGGGATTGGCATTTTTCAATTCCATAACTAAATTCTTGACAATTTAGTGTTTTGAATCATTCTCTACTTCTTTCTACTTACTATTTTTTCCTATGTATTGTACAATTCCAAATGATCTGAAAATTTTCAAGCATGTAGCCAACTTGCCTTGAAGAATGAATACCAAGAGTAACCACCATTTTGGACATTTTTACATACAAATGTAACCTTGTGAAATGCAGTTGTATTGTTTTTTTTATAGGGGACAAGAAAGGATTTTTGTCATTTCAAATGCTAATATCTTGTAATCCACACGATGGAAATTTTTGCTACAACTTTTTAAACTAGCGTACTACAAGATCCTATGGTTACATGTGTCCAAAAAAATTCTGAATTTTTTTTTCACATAATTGAATACTTAGCTTTATGTATTTATTGTTTGGATTTCTAAAATACAAATATATATATTTTTTTGAAAATAAAATACAAATCTTCAATGCACAAGAAATCATCAAAAATTGGCTAGTGCATTGTCTATTTATTTGTCCTCCTTGTATTGAAGTTGATTTAGAGTTAAGTAGACCCTTTACTTGCTTTTGAATTCTTGCAAGTGTGTATTTAATAAGATTTAGTATTCAATACTACAAAAGTTCAATTTTTTGTAGACAAAAATTTTACTCCAAGAAGGCTTGAAGTTTGCTAGCCTTATTTCATAAAAATGAAAAGAAGTTTTTTGTCATATGATTTCCTTGAAATTCTTCTATAAATAATAGGCAAAGTTTTTTTAAATTACTTTTATTAACAAATGTAAATGTGAAAATGTGAAAATGTGACTATTTGTAAACTTGACTTTTGTTTTGTATAATACACACTTCAACAGCTATACTTACATTCCTTAAAAAGCATTTTTAATCCAACCGTTATTTGGTCTTCCAAATTTATTCGTAAATTTTGAATTGCATATGATTAGAACTTGAAATTTCTATAATTGGAAGTGCATTTCAAAAAACTTTGAGTAGGTACAATAAACTCCAATTTGACTTTCGACAATGAAAATGAAAAGCTTCAAAAGTTAGCTAAAAGACAAAATTATTGAGGTCTTAGCAAATCACGCTTATATATTAACCCCTAAAGTCTCAAGGCCATTTTTTTGGTCAAAAAACACTCAAAACTGCCATTTCTGTTGCATTCATCTATGAAAGCAGAAAAAACATTTTTTTTAGAATCTAACCATAGGATCTTGTACTTCACTTGTCTGAGATCATGTGGTAAAAATTTCATCAAATTCGTACGGATTGGAAGATATTAGCATTCAAAGTTGGGCAAAAAGTTTTTTTTCAAGAACTACTTAGATTGCCTGAAAAACAAGATTGTTCATAACTTTCTCATCACTAGTCCAAATAGAATGAATCAAAGTTTTACATGTAGACAAAAATATAATGTTTTAGGAAAAAAAAATTTAAAAAATTATTTTGACTTTTTGTGATTTTTTTTGGGCTGCCCACCGACCTCTATATTTGACTTTTTGTGCAATAACTTTTGCTTCTGGGCACCGATTGAAATAAAAATTATATTCCCAAGAAGCTTATGCATTTTCCTAGCTTTACAAGAACTTTTAGAAAATTATGATGAATATTGAGACCATGCGAGCCTACCCGAACTTGCATTTTGGCCCTTGTAGGGCCAATGGGACTTTAGGGGTTAATAAAGTTAAATTTTGCCAGTTGTACTCCAAAAATGGTGTTGGCCAAAATTAGCTTTGTTAAGCGTGATTGGTCAAGACCTTGATAATTTTAGTCTTTTAGCTAGATTTTGAAGTGGTTTATTTTCATTTTCAAATATCTAAGTTTGAGTTGTCTTGCACTTATTCAAAGTACTTTTACATATGCTTCTAATGATGAAAATTTCAAGTTCTAATTATATACTAGTCAAAAGTTAGAAATAAATTTGGAATGCCAATACCCCGGTTGGACTAAGGATGCTCTAATGAAATTAGTGCTATATAAAGGTCCTCTTTTAAGCAATATCATCAATAAAATATCCAAAATACTTACCATGAAAATGTATAATACCCTCCATAAAATAAGGACATCTCCAAGCACCATTCGCATATGTGAGAAGATGATTGACCTTGTAAATCATATTAGACAAATGATTCATACAGAATAATTTGGAATTAAAAAGTTCAAATATTTAGGAATGCATTGATGAGTGACATGCTTCGAAAATAGAAACTACATGTATTACAAAGCATGTTTAGTAGCTGGTGGTAAGTGAAGCATTGAAGCAATGACTGTGAATGGGGAGCTTTGTGAGTATACAATTCAATAAATTTTGGTTGCAATGTGATGGAAGACAAATAGTTGTATTGATTTTTGAATTGAATTGGTTACACATTCTTGTATGTTTTGGCTACAAATTTTTGATCTTTTGTAATGTTGTAGTTGTTGATATAATAGCTCACAAAATTGTTGTGTGAGTCATACAACAATGTGATTTTGAGTAATCTTAAGTAGCATAATGGTAGGCTACTTTTTAACACTAGAAAAAAGGTATTATTAGAATGAGCATGATTGTTTGGTTCTTTTCTAAGTCAAATTTTTAATGCAATTAGTAGATCAAAGAAAACCATTTCATTAGTCTTGGAGAGATATTGAGAGCGAGATTCAATATAGATTGCAAAAAAACCAAGACATCTACAAAAGTTGTTGGAGCATGATCAAAGGATTTGCAAACATGAGATTGTCAAAAATTGTTGTATGCCTCTTGCCGGAATTGCCGAACTTGTTAATAACTCACGAATTTCAATGAACAACAACACTAAAAGGAAGGAGGTGTATGAGTTTGGATTTGGCAACCCAATTGCAAAGGAGAAACCTTTCTTGAACTTGAGATGCAAGGAACAGATGTTAGCTTTTTCACAAGAGCATAAGAATTGGATTACATGACAATGGAGGTTGGTTGATTGTTAGTTACGACAATTAAAACAATGAGTCATCATTTAAAATTGGTCAAAATTCACATCAAACTTGAATATTGTGAACTACTAGAAAATTTGATTTACAATGTTTAGTACCAACATTCAAGTTTGTCAGGATGTCAATCATAGCTTGTGGTGCTTTCATTGCAACAAGTGTTTCATCAGAAGAAGAATGAGCCTTGGAAGAGCCACAATTTCCCAAACTCTAGGGAACAATGCCCCTCCTTCCGACCCCAAAAAATTCAACAAATTGCAAGGCTTGAATTGTGCGGGACAATATAAAGAAAATGATAAATTTTTATTTTTTTAATTTTAAAAAATGAAAAAAATAATAATATTGAAATGATTGGGAACTTCACCACATTAGAAATCTAACGTGGTAGGGACACTGCCACATCAAATTATATTATTTAATTAATTTTAAAATAATTTCAAATTTATTTTTATTATTTAGATTTTTCTATTTGACCCTCTCATAGTGACTAATTTTGTACATTTGAGCATAGTGATACAATAACTTTGCCAGAATCTAGTTAAAATATAGAGATATATGTTTTATAGAATTTAGACATTGTCACCCCTACATTGAAATCTCTATGGAGGGAATTTTAAATTTTTTTTGGAGATGCTTGTTGAAGGAAAGATGTGCATCTGGATGTTTCTTACATATCTATGCAATCAAATTTAAAAAAAATTATCAATAATGTTATTCAATCAAATATGATCATGTAAAATTATGAATATCAAATGAAACAATTCTCCAAAAATGGAGTTTGTTTTTTTGTGAAACTCAAATTTGGTATGCTTGATTGGAATTGCGTAAGAATTGAATGTTAATTTTGCAAGACAAAAAATGACAATTTTTTCTTATATAATTATGGAAAATTCTTTGAATGGCACAATACATAGTTTTTAAGATTGTTCAGGACCGGATTGTACATCTGCGGTCTAAGTCACAAGTGTAAAAATTCCCTGGAATTAGTACAGCAGTGCATTGGCAAGCTAAGGTGGTGATGGCACAACTTCCCTAAGGTAGTCTCTTCTTAAAGCAACCATTTAAACCTATCTAATTCATCATCGACAATAATAGATATTTCAAACAACATGTCAATCATTCCTAGATAGAGGTTGCTTCTGGAACATAGTCGATTTTAGAGCAGACTACCTTACCACCATTGTCTTGTTCAAGAGCTTAAGAAACTGGTGAGAGATGACGCTTAGGATTTGATATGAGATTAGGGGTTAATAAATCTCATATTGATCACAATTAGGGGTAAGTAGAATTTAGTTACATGACCATCATTCATGTAACTTACAGGAGAAGCACCCAAAAACAAAAGTGTACCCAATTTTGATAATTTTTGGACAAGGTAGTCATTCTAGAACTTAACTCTAATTAGACCATAGACAACTTAGTATTTATTAACCAAAACAATAAGCTATCTATTGTCTATTTAGAATGACTACCATGTCTAAAAATTATCGCAATTGGATACACTGTTAGTTTAGGGTGCTTCTTCTTTAATTCCAATTTTGCTTTTTAGCTACACTAAATAGGGATATTAAGGGGACCAAAAAATTAAAGGGACTTAGTGTGAAAAATTGTAGATGTTTGAAACATGATGTGCAACCTTTAGACACTTCAACAACTATTGATGTACAACAAACGTAGATATTTATATAGTGTGAAATGTCAATTAATTAGTGTGAGTCCCCTTAAAAATCCTATTCAGTGTAGTTAATTTTTGCTCAACCTAGGAGGACCATAATAGTTGGATTGATAGTTGTGAACTGAAGCTCTGCAACTGACAAATAAATGCATGTTTTCATCCAAAGCTTAGTGTTGTGATAGTGTGCGTAACCACAACTTTGCTGACAATGATAGCAATATTTCTAGAGAAATAAAAATTCTGAAGATGAATAATCATGTAGTGTATTTGGCAACTTCTGACTCCTCGGTTTTGAATTTTAGCCATAATAATGATCTTTTTTCGAATTTGGGCCCTACTAATGAAAATGAAGTAAATCAAATCAAGTTTCTACTCCTACTTAAAAATTTGAAAAATTCCTAATGATGAATGTTTTAGTGCAATTTGAACTTTGGATTTTAAACCATGGTCTACTGATCTTTTAATTTAAAAATGGCATTCTTCACTTTTTCTTCAAAAATTAACCATAATTTCATTGTTTCATCAAAAGAATGTAGTATTTTGATGACTTAAAGAAGGCACATGATTTCATCTCAAAAAACAAAGATGAGTTTTTTTTCTTCACAATTAGTCATAAATGAGAGATTTATAGTGAGGGTGATATTTGGACTTCACTTGCCACAAGGAGCATTTCTTTTAATCGCCCTTCCAAAATTGGGCATTAGTCATTGGCCACGGAAATAGCCTAATATCATTAAAAAGAAATGTAAGCCATAGGCCCATTTCTTCAGGGTTAAAAAGAAATTGCTTAAAACAATAATGAATTATTCTTGTTAAATGTTGCCACTTTTTTTTTCTTTGAAAAAGAACTGTGTCTATTAGAAAACAAAGAGGGGTAAAAACAATCCATCCGTCTGCCGAGGGCAAGCATGACTGAGAGGCCAAATTAAAGAAAGGTTCCACTTGGGGGCCATTTGGGGTCCACTTGGGAGCATGGAGTCTGCTTGAGGAAAAAACATGTAAGGTAGGTATCCCAAAACCGCCACTAATTGCTATTGTGCCTAATTACTACAATTAGACTGTTCAAATTCTTATATATTCTTATTGGCAAGGGAAAGGAGGTTCCAACGCACCAAAGAACGTGACGTTTGGATACTGTATGCAAAAGTTATGAAGGAACAAAGTTTGATTCTAAAAGCATTTCTTTCACAGAGGTACATAACTGATTTTGGAGATGTACACACATTGAAGATGGCGCTTTAAGGTCAGTGGTGCATTTGGGATGCCTACCTTAGTGTCACTTTGCTGAAACTTTGCAAACCATCCAAAAAAAGAGTTTTTGGATGACTTCAGAATAGGGGAGGAGATGACTGCAAATCATTTTTCATCCAATTCTTGTTTGAGGAGTTGTTGAATGGATGTTGCTTTGGATGATGTTGGAAAAATTCTTAAAATTCAATATTTTATTGCAATTTGAACTTTTGGGTGTATTTTCAATGTCCATAGAGTACAATTTATATAATGACACGTAATCTCTTTTACACTATGATGTTTGTCACTGTAACATACACTTGTGGTGAAATTTTCAGATTTTTTTGGATAATTATCTACTTGATATGGTTTCTCTTCAGTTATCCTTCAGAAATTCTCAAAAAAATAATTTAGCACAAAAAACTCTAAATTTTCTTGAGACGTAAAGAAGCCAGGCATGTGATCTCCATCTCTGGGAAATAAAACTTAAAAAAAAAAAAATTCAGTTTCACATTTGGTTGAATCACTAAATGGGAGCATGGAAGGTGAAGGAATTTGGCTTGCAACTCTGTGGTAGTACGCCCGGCGTTTCAGGGTTAAGTTGAATGACTCACCTGCAACTGCGTACCGGTAAGTTACATGAGTTTCCACAACAACATTGTGAGTTGTGAGTGATTGATATCTCAACTAACCATCAATGGCAAGACTGCATGGAGACCGAGATTTGGTGGTTGGATTGGAGCGCCAGGGTATTGTTGTGAGGATATGCTCTCAATAATTGGATTTTTGTCACTGCTTTGTGAATGAGGAGAGTTAAGGTGGGCCAAATTTTCATATTTTCTTATTGGGAAGTGAAAGGAAGTTCCACTGCACCAAAGGACACACCATTTGGAAACCGTATGCAAAAGTTATGGACAAACAAAGTTTGGTCCTAAAACAATTTCTTCCACATAACTAGGTACATCATTGATTTTGGAGATGTAAATAAAGTAAAGATGGCGGTTTAGGGTCAACGGTGCATTTGGGGGGGGATCCACCTTATTGTGAATTGGTGAAGGACGCAATACATTTCCCTAAACTGAAGCTTTTGGTGTGGGGTTCCAGACACAAGTATCTATAAAAGCTTGGGCATCCAAATTTTTGGGCTTTGGACCAAATGGGAGGAGGCTTTGCATTGATGAAGGCTACATTTACAATGAAGTTATTCATAGCATTGTTTACCAATTGTATATCTTCCGATTTGAGAAGGAATGTTCTTCCAAAGAATGAGGTGGCCAATTGTGTGTGACTCACATAAAAGACGACTTTGTGCTTTGAGACTATATTCTTGAAGTTCAAAAATTTATAGTTTATCCATATAATTCATAAAATTATCAATTTTAATGAAGACCTTTATTTGGTTTAGTCAAGTTTTGAAGTGACCTTTTGGATTTCTATATTGACATACATATAGGGTCCACTTTGTGACCGTAGGGGGCATTTGAGGCCATGACTAAAATTGAAGCCATGATTAGGATGATGGAATGAAGCCCATACAAAAATGGTAGAATTAAGCAAGGACAAAAATAATGGAATTTCAAAGTCACACTACTAAATTTTTTTCCATTTGTAAAATTTGTGTCTATGATCCTAGCAATTGACCTAGAATTGAAGATTCTTGATTTGTATTATATTTGGCATGTTTTGGATGTTGCCACAAATGTTGTGTGAGATTGAATGTTGGAAGCTTGAAATAAAAACACTAAACGACAAAGATAGAGAGGTGAAGTTGGAAGAATCTTTATTTTATTTTTATTATTATATTTTTGAGTTACTCAATGAAGGAATGGGTTCAAATTGGAGGTGCTACGGTATTGTTTGCGTGTTGTTAAAAGAAACTAGAGAAGGTATGTGTTGATAATGGCAAATCCTTATAGCCAAACATTTTTGGTTATTGCTATGCGTAATTGTTTATGTAAATTTGACGTATTTAGAGATCAATTGTGGATTTTTCTTTTTTCAATTCATTGAGTTTAAAGTTTATAGAACTAAAACCATAGGTTACATTAGAAATCAGTCTGGCAATAAGAAAGGGCGAGAAAGGAGGTTGGCCTCTTGTGGTTGATTTAGCATAAGGGGGTGGCAGTCAACCACTGGAGAGGGCGGATCGATGACTCCATTGACACTTGGTGCCCTGTTTGTTACAGACGTTCTGAGGAACAATCCTCCACCGATTCTGGGAATGTTTGGCTGCCTAGCATGCTTGGCAATGGGCTTTTTACATCTTGAATACCTTAGTTTCAGGAAGAGCCATGTCCACGGACCATGGAGGCCCTTCACATGGAGGCCCTTCACATGGAGGCACGGCATTTTCTCCATCAACCTCCCACGTAGGTTCAGTTTAGTGAAGCGGATTTGGGTGGAGCTCCGCACCATGGTGCTTTGGTCTTTTTGGCTGCAAAGAAACAACTGGGTTTTCAACAACCAAATCTAGATAGTGGAATGGTTACTTCAACACATTTGGAATGGACTCATCGACTATGGGAGAGTTGAGTGGGCCCATGTGACCAGCTTTGAGTGTAGATCCCCGACTCTTCAGCGTAAGTTGCAAGCTTTTTTGAGAGACACAAGTGCAAGTCCAACCTCTTTGCGGTAATGGAGGCAGAGTAGCCGCAGTAGGTGGCCTCTGGTCCCCAAGCCGGCTTCGTGTTCCAACCCCCTTGAGCGTCTCTATTGGCGGGACATTGCTGCTTCGGCCCCTCTGCTGGCCGTGAGGGGCCTCCGGACCTTCACCGCGTTGTACTCCGGCTCTTGCTCCTTGTTCTTTTTTTCGGTCTGTCATTGTGTCAATCCCCACCAGGTCCTTGTGGCTCGTGGTTTTGTTCTCTATTCTTTGCAATGAAGTTCGGTTTCATTTGTTTCACCCCACCCCCCACCCCCGTAGATTACAAAGTTTCTCAATTTATTGAATTACAAACACTAGTAGAAAACAGGGCCAAATGTAACTAGTAAAAAAATGACTGGTCACTAAAAAGCAACTGAACAATGACTTCTAGTCATTAAAATGGAGCCAAAGAAAATGCATCGCAAGTTGTAGTCATTTTGCAGTAACTCACATGAGTAGTGGATGACATTTGGATGAGACCAGCAACAAGAACTGGTGTCATCTGTAGTTCAATCTATGTTATGTGGCCCTATCACTAATGTGAATTGTGTGGAGTCATACTTGAGTTGTGCTGTCATAAATTGATCTCAATAAATGACTATGGTAGAACAAAGGAATGACTGACTATAGGACACCGTGGAGATTGAATTTATTAAATTTATTGTCTACACCTCTATAAAGGATTGCTTGCATTGTAGTCATTTTTAAGTGACAAACTAATTGCTAGATGGACGGCTTAGATGGATGGATTAGATGGATAGCTTAGATTGATGGATTAGATGGATGGCTTAGATGGATGGATCAAATGGATGGCTTAAATGGATGGATCAAATGGACAGCTTAGATGGATGGACCAAATGGATGGCTCAAACTGTATCTCAACAACAAATGGATGGCTCAGATTTTAGGTCAGCCGCCACATTTTAGGTCAGCCGCCCTTCTACTTCTATGGTGGTTGACATATGGTATGTTGTAATTGCGTTTCATTTGTTAGTCATTGATTAGTTTTTGTTCAGTCATTGTGTAGTCATTATTTTGTCATAGAACACATTGTGACGTGGTAGTTGTAGATTGAAGCTACAGCTGCTGAAGATGAACGATGGAGATTTTGGCTCTCTCATTTATAGTTAGGTCTAGGTTAGCCGCCGCCGCCTCTTCCTTAGTGCATCTTCTTCTTCTTCTTCTTCTTCTTCTTCTTCTTCTTCGGCAAATTGTTTAATTTTAGTTCTAAAAATTATACAACAATTTACCATGTGAAGTTTATGCTAGATGTTTAAAACATGTCATGGTATGGTTTTTTGTCTATTAACCATTAATGATTAGATCTTTACTTACCTATTCCCCATAGTGTATGATATGTCCCAATTTCTTCAAAGCACATATTTGGTAATGGTATATACATGTATCCATTTCCTAGTATTGATATTTCAATATGAATTAAATTTAAAATTCCTAAAGTGGCAATATTTCAATATTTCAATATTTTAATATTTTCATACTTTTACTAATTTTTATTTGGCATTAGAAGTAAACAAATTCTCTATGGCTTTGTCTCATTTGAGAAATTTACCTATAAGGTCCCTTCTCTGCATATGACTTTCAATTTTCTCATCAGGTAGGATTTATATTTTATTCTTGAATATCTATGCAAAATCAAGTGTGATGGGCTACTTCCCACCCACCCACCCACTATGGGTGCGGCCTTGATGGTTACTTTACTATCCACATTTGCCACTACTTTGGCTGGGAGTTATTTCCAACTACCCAAATCAATTATTTGGTGTTCTTTTCCCTCCAATTAGGTTTAGCATAAGACGGCCGCCCACATTCTATTTGCCTCACTTCTCGTGACTTTGGCTGTGGCGGTTCTATCTTGGAGCGATTGATCTCATTTTGTGCTTGTCTCTTGGGCTTCTACCTTGTGGGAAGAATGGCAAAGGTCTCCTAGCGTTTTGCATCTTTGTAGATTGTGTTTGGATTTTGTTGTGACTATGATGCAATTTACTTTGTGACCTGTTTTACTAGTTCCTGGTTTTGTTTTTGTTGGGTTTGCGACATAGATAGCAATTGGTTGTTGCTGGAGACACCTCGTGCATCCTCACTGACTTCACATTTGTTTGTGTTGTGTTTGGGACGGGCACAGGTGAGGCACAACCTTCAAATCCGGTTTTCACAACATGGAATTAGTGCAAGTTTTTGGTTAAACAAGCACATGGACTTATCTTGATGGGATTTTTTATCCTATGTTTGATGCTTATGAATAGACATTGATGGGTTACAAGCACTTCTTGGAGATTACAGTTACGTTACTATTTGTTTGGAGATCTCTAAATTTAGCTCTAGGGATATCCAAAATCTCAAATTTATGTATTTGTGATGTGATTCACAATAAGACAAAAAGTTTAGTGTTGACAAAGGTGAAGCCCTGTTACAGGGGTGTTTCAGTTTAGTCCCTTCTTCCTTCTTTGCTCCTATTTTTCTAAGTAAGGGTTTAGTTTACAATCTTCTTTTTGTTGTGTTGTTGTTTTGTGTTGTCACTTTGTTTTGTTGTTGTGTTGTTGTGCTGTTGTTTTGTTGTGTTGTCACTTTGTTTTGTTGTTGTTTTGTTGTGTTGTTGTGCTGTTTTGTTGTTGTTGTGTTGTGTTGTCACTTTGTTTTGCTGTGTTGTTGTGTTGTTGTTTTGCAGTTTTGTAGAAAAGTTGTTTTGCAATTTTGTTGTTTTGTTGTTTTGTTGATTTGTGTTTTTGTTGATGGTTGTTTCAGTTGATAGTTGGCAGCAATTTTCAATGGACCAAGAAGCAAGAAAAGATTATGTCGTGGAAAAAAGAAGAAGTTTGAGGCAAAGTGCCGTCCTAGTATAGTCATATTACAGTCCTAGTGTAGTTATACTGCAGTCCTAGTGCACTCATATATAGTTTAGTCATAGTGCAGTTATAATGCAATTCTAATGCAATCATATATAGTTCAGTCATAGTGCAGTAACAGCACAGTCATAGTGTAGTCATTTACTGCAATCATAGTGTAGTAACAGTGCAAGTATGACTGCATTATAAATAGTTTAGTTATAGTGCAGTAACAATGCAATCATATAAATGTAGTCATGTAATAAATGTACAAAATGATTCATTAACAAGTGTTTTGAAATCTTCTTACTTCTTGTTTCTTTGTTTGCAACTACAAAATAACTACTGAATGACTGCAATAGTCATTTATTCAACAATGGCGTAACCAACATATAAATGACTAAACAATTGCTACCATATCATTACCAATGACTATCATATGACTGTACCCAACTCAAAATTAATTGAAAAATGACTGTCGACACCTAAATAATGACTACAAAATGACAAATAGGGGACCAAACATTTTCCACATCAGCTTAGAATTCTTTTGACGTGAAATAGGGTCACTTTCAAACCAGCCAATAGGAAACCTCCAGCTCAGCATGTCAGATACGCAGCCACGTGGCTCAACGCCATTGGAGGTGCCCCATATAATCACACCTTGACAAAGTTCTACATCAGCATCGGATGAAAAACAATGCTAAGGCAAAAAATGACTGGAATGTCCGTAATTACTCGTCCTAAATTACTCTGAATCCAAAATTCGGCTTTAGTCATTTTGTTGTCATAAGTGTCCTAAATGACTGGTTATATAGTCATAAACAACAGTCATTGATAGCTTATTTTCTACTAGTGAAAGAGTGGAACTGCCAATATTCTTTCTTTATGTCATATAAATATAGTTCATGTTAGAGGTATCATTGGTTTCAATGATTTTGTTCAATAGTAAATTTTTGTGCTTTTATAATTTTATAAGAGGAATGTCTATGATGTTTGTAATCTGGTTTGTAATTCTTGCTCATTCCTATTTGGTGGTAAAATAGTTCTTACTAGAACATTTTAATACACTTACCATTTATGAATGGACTCTTTCATTAGTGTCATTTGTTCAATCTGTAAATCACTAGTTTTTGTTTTTAATGTTACAATTGATTCTTCTAGGGCAACATGTTGCTTTGCATAATTCTCCTCCTCCTGTTGGCTATCATGTTGGCTTTATTTCCATAGGGGGGCTCCTAGTAACTCAAAATGCTATTGATGATGTGCAATTTGCTTGCATACATACACATGGGAGTGCCCTTGAAGTGCATGTCTATGGAGATTCAAATTTAACATTTGTGTAAGCTTATTTCTTGGAGTGACCTTAGTTTTTATTTATTGAAAGAGGAGACTTTGTTTCTAATCCTTAAGACATGTTCACATTTTGTTTTTGATACATTTGTAGTCATCTTTCTATTACATATGGGGACAAGCTATGACTTAAATCCATCTTATTCACTTGGTCTTCTTATATTGTTTCTCCTCAACGCAAGTGACAATCGTGATTGAGTATTGTAGTATTTGTCGTTGACAAAGTTACTTGGCATATATGTTTATATTGAATAGCAACCTTCTTGTGTCATTTGGAATGAATGATGCCAATACTTAGGATTATTCATCATCACCTCCACAAACCTATTTCAAATTTGGCCCAATTTGGAGTGCAAAGTGCATTGGTAATGGTGACTTGCCCAAAACTCTACAATTTTTTTGTATTTTAGCTAGCTTTTGAAGTGCTTATTTTCATTTTCCAATTTACATTAGTGCAGGAAAACGGTAAGAGGTCCTGTGACTGAATTTTTCTGGTGTTGTAAACAGGTCCAAGGCTTAAATTGTAAAGCCTGGTTCGCATTCATTCTTCGACAGTTCTTTTCAACGACGTAGTGCTTAATTTGCACCGACCTTCTGCGTGAACACCAGTTGGAGTTCCTGTTCCATGCTTCAGCAAAATTGAAATGCAATTTTAGCCTTGTTAAATTGCAGAGTGGCGGGAAATCGAAACGTATGTTGTTCTCACATTCTGTGAATAGCGTTTTTCAGTGCCTTCGACTGCGTACTTTTCAGTTCTTTTTTTATAATTTTTGTTCTCAAGCTGTCATAAGTACTTTATCCAAATTGCAAAACGCTGAGAATATCGCTGATGAAGAAGTTGGAGAACGGGAAATAACTTTTGTGTTAGTAGTGACACTATAAACCAAATGCCTGTGTGTAATTAGACTGTGGTCATGGGAAATGGCGCTGCTGAGTTTGTTCTATCATTTTTTGGTTACATGCATCGATGGCAGCATGCTTCAGGAGTGCTGGGATCGTGCTAGCTGATGCTCTACCGTAGAGAACTTGAAGTATGTGATTACCATAGCTGGTAGTTTGAATTTGATGTACTAGTAGTCTTCACTGCAAGTTCTAGGATAAGTAAAATATATGTAGCAAAATGATTGGCAGGAAGGTTTACATTCTGGCTCTCACGGTATATCACGGGCATTTTACTGGTACGACGGCAGATCATACACTAGTGTGTGTCTACAAGCCACAATCACCTTGTATGTTCGAATTCCTCTGTTCAAAACCTACATGCTGAATCAATGCTCTTCGAACCAGTTTTGCGTTTGCGCGTTTGGTGGGCTTGGCTCACCCTTGTTTCATGTCTACAAAAGTTTTGGATGAAATTTCCAAATTTGAATGAAAAGCGCATGAAAAATCACTAAATAGTCATAATTTGTTTAAAAGATTTATGAATTTAGAAATGCATTGTTTCACCAAAATATTAGTGATTGCCATCTTGGTACTTCTTCAGTTCTTCAAAACTGAACAAAAATGATTAAAAGAAAAAGAAAAGGACTTGGTTGTAAATGATCCCAGCACAAAAAGTAACAACTTGCACTTGAAATGCAATCATTGGTTGTGCTGAACCAATTGCAAGATCACGATTCAATATAATTTCGAACTAGACCCAAGTTGTAGGATTTCATTGAAAAGTTGTGAAGAACAAATGAATGAAAACTGTATGGATGAAAACTAGGCAAAAACCATGGATGAGAACTTGACATAATCGTGACACAGTTTGCCTTTAATGTAGCAGATGTACCGATAGTGGACAAGCTTCGAAAGCTGGATAGACTCTGATTGCCTGATTTTCACGCCGGCCACTAAAGAAGCCAGGGCCCGGTTCTTCTTCTTCGGAAAGGTCGCCCATCCTGTTACCTTCACCAGCGACAGAAAATGATATTTTATACACACGCCCCCAAAAATCTCGCCAGGGGATTCGATTCCCTCAGATCTAGGCTAGCTGATGATCGATGAGGTTCGTACTGCACTTTTGCTTTAGAACAAGCTTCCGACGTATCCACAGAAAATTAAAAAAACTCCACTCGCAGCACAGAAAGAGAGAAAAAATGAACGATTACCAGAGGCAAGAGCCCACGACTCCTGTACGTGCACACAATTATATAGAAGTGGATTGTTCTATCTCCCGAGAGATCGAATTGAATGCGTATACATGTTCCATCGTCAGCAAACGGGCCGGGAGGCAAAAGCCGAAGAGAATCAATGAATTTCATCGGAGAGGATCGTCACCGTGCAGTGATCTCTCCGCTGGGGTCCTACACTTCGGTCACGGCAATTGCGTGCACAGCAATCAATGCAATCCTATTGAAATGTAGCTAGCCTTCAATCGATCACGGACATGCTTCTCACGTGACTGCAGTTCGTTTTTCTTTCACGAATTTCCGCCACTTTGCAATAGAGAAAACACAAAGGCTATTTCTCTTAAAGGAAATTTAAGTTCATTTTCTACAATATAGTCGGATTCCTGCACTCCTGCTGTATTTTAAAACCACTAGCCAAATTTCACTGAGGTATCACCTAGATTTCATGTAGGTATCACCAAATATCATCCAAATATCACATGAGTATCTGGCTTCTTCTCCAAGAAGGCGACCTCTCGTTGCCATTTCTAGAAGGAAGAGCAGGTGAACGCCTCTTGTTCCACTTCTCTATCGAAGAAACAAAGGACATCCGTCCTGCCTGCCTGAAATTTTACTCACCTGCCCAATGTTAATTATTTTTTATATTTTTTATATAATCAAAAGATCCTAGCCAATAATGAGATTATCCTTTCATATTTATCTACATGATGCTACGCACCTAACGGCACTCTACTATAGGCCTAAACCCTACATAGCAATGCTACAATAGAGTTAATTGTGAAGATTGTCCCCTATTGTAACAGTGGTGTCGAAGGAAAGTTTAACTAAGAATACTACAAAAGAAACACAACTCCAAACTCCATCAGACCCCAATTTTGGTGCTCCAACTTGGATTTTTCTCAAAAAAATCTGTAAAATTTCTATTTCCAGTAAAAAATAGAGAAAATAACAGGACTCAATTCTTCAAAAACCGGTTCAATATGAGAATTGAAGGAAATTAGCCGGTAAAAGTAAAAAAAAATCCCGAACACTGCTTGCCTGGCAGCAGGCTGTGCGACGTAAGTTAATCGTGCGGTCCAGGAGGCATTTGGATTGGCTCACCCTTCGCATAAAGTTTTCCTAATTAATGATAAAAGTGTAGTGCTTTTGCAAGAACTTCGAACATATATACTGCAATGATGACCGTTTCATATATATCCGGAAATTTCTAAATTAAAGAGGCTTGTAACACTGGCCAATCCGTCCTATCCGAGCGAAGAATCGATCTTTTGTTGTGTGCCGATCTCAGGAACTTGGTTGATTGTGAAGATCAGTCAAATTTGCAGGGTCATTGAAGATGAGAGTCAACTGGTCCTTGAGAAATGGCACGGAAAAGCATCGTCTTCACTCTCTCTTCTTCTCCTTCTGCTTCCTCTGTGTCCTCATTCATCTGCCCATTTCAGCAACCTTGCGTCAGAAATTCCGGGTTTAAAATTGCATCTATTCCACAGTGAAAAGTTGACTCACTTATCATTCGTTTACCTCAAGGCTCAAATGCTCGACCACTATGTCGTTGTGGCAAGCAATCCTGGTGTACATGATGGTGAGCCCTACAGATTCGATGGCCTCCATAATCTCCACCAGAAGGCCAGGTCGATTGGCACACACTATGCTAACCTCCAGGAGGCCATTCCGTTTCGCCACATTTACCTGTACGTTTTTCAAGCAATTCCAAGCAGTCAGAACATTCAATTCAAATCTCTTGCATATATACTCTCACTGATCATCTCCTTAATGACCTCGATAACAAAATGCGCAATTGAAGTCGAACTGACTAGCAAGTGGAACTCACCACAGGCTCCCTTTGATATGAAACGCTTTGACCTTCGCAGAAGAGCTCTTCAGGCTGCGTGTGGGCAGAATTCGAAGTAGAATCATCGAGAAGCTCAGCTATGAGGTCTTCCACTTGCCTTTGTAACGTTGTAATGTAGTGATACGCATCCAAGACAATGGCTGGACTTTCTTTACACTACAGCAACAGAACAACATCAATCAAACTCACCCCCCAAAAAACTGTTGACTAAATACACGATAACCTCGTCAAACTTGCAAACGCCCTCATCGAAATGAACACGAACATCACGAGCGTGGGGTGTCTCCGAAGAGTGCAACCATATTTGCAGCCCAGGCACCGGAATTGGGACCCAGTGCAAGAACATCAATCAGTGAGACTCAAGCGAAGCATCGATCTTAATATCCTTACGGATTTTTTGCGACAACTGGACATTTTATTCAAGCAATGATACATCTAAATGATCCACAAGTACTAGCAAACAAGACTGTGCGCTCGGAGGCTGTGATTTCAAGCTTACCAAGGTGTCCCCCTCTGGAAGAACTGCACGTAATCCATCCAACCGCTCGTCAAGCTTCGCAGCCTTGTGTCTCCTCTCCAAACTCGAATCGTACTCAAAAGCTCCAACACCACAAGCCCTCTTCAAAAAAACCCGCTCATCCAAAGCGACGACGAAGTTCCCACCGGAGGAGCTCAAGTCACTCTCGGAATCCGAAGTCTCTGAGGAAGAATCCGAGTGGTCAACAGCACTAAGTCCATTTTCCAACGAAGGATCACGAATACAAGCGGCCGCCATCGTGAAGAAGCCGCAGCATCTAATTCTCCGACCCTATCGATCTTTTCTCTCTAACTTGCCGGAAACGCTCACTGATCAATTGTACAGGTAGACACAGGCACCGACCTTGCATTCCTGAAATAACCGCAGCACGAAATATAACTATGCTGTGTCGCTATTCTCGTGCCGGATACATATGGTATGGGGGTACATCGCAGAGATTTCACTTTTCTGTAACTTCAATTTTTTATTATATGGGCACAAGTAATCGCACTTACTGTAGTTTATTGGCAATTGCTGCATGAGTTAAGTATCTCTCTCTTTTCGTCGTTTCTTTAAAACACCGACATGCATATATATCGCACTCTGTTACGACGTTTTGTTGGATTGCAAAAGGAGGTAGGGGTCCCGGTGGCGCAAGGGAAAATGAGTGGTCGCAGGAGTGGCCATCTCAGCGCAGCAAGCGAGGGAGCGAGGGTCCGCCAGACCCGTAAGCATAAGTGAGTGCGAGAGCGCAGGAGCTTCCGCGCAGCGCAGGCAGCAACTTCATCGCATTTATTTATTAAAAAAGGAGTGCTTTCAATATGCGGAGCCGTGCCAGGGCGGGGGGGGGGGGTGCAGCAATGCCAAACGACACATTTGCAGACGACCACGTAAGTGTGAAGGTGAGCATGGAAGGTGTGGAATTGGGCCCAAATGGAGAAAGGCAACAGGCGGCCATGGCGACGGCCGCGCGTGGCGGGCGCGTGGCGGGCGCGCTGCTTTTGTTGGCCCGCGCACCGACGCGGCCTCGCTCCGGCCTCCTGCATTGGGGAAAGCGGGCGATCGGATGGGGATGCTGCGCCAACATTCTCTCCCCCAATTAACCCTGGAGCGCTCCGACGTCCATTTTCTGGACGATGAACAGATTCAGATCCTTGTTTGTGTCTCATTCCTGCTTGGATGAAAGTCATCCTAATTTTTGGTGATACTTTATGAAGTTGTTGTCCTATCCATCGGTTGGATTTGGTGTTACTAGAATATATACATTTCTAAAATTACAAATGTGGAAGTATGTCAAGTGGTCAATTTGCATTGACTTTAGTTCAAAACTAGATGTGCAAAAATGAGGTCAAAGATGTAAAGGTCACAAAAATTTCAAAAAATCACCATGTGAAGAGAACCTTATTTCAAATCCATTCCAACAAGTTTTACTCAAAAAATGATAATATTTTACTTGTAATTGAATTTAGAAGGAATTCTGAAATTTTCTTTTCAAAATTTATAGAAAAAGATTGGTGATAGCATTAGTAGATCTAACCGTACGGATAAAATTTTAAAATCAAAATCTACAGCTTTCATTTGTATACCAATTCCAAAATATTTTTCCAAATTGTAGTTTATAATGGTTTTTCTCAAATCGTCAATTTTGGAGATGAATCCAGACGTTTAGGGGTTAAGGTAGAACAGTCCATCATGGTCAGAATTAGGAGTTTGCACTCATGCCATTGCTGAAATTTTTAAATTTTTTTCCCACATTTGTCTTCACTGTAAATACAAGTGTGAGAAATGGTGAGAGCAATTGAAATTATATTTTTTCCATCAAAGTATGAATTCATTACCTTAAGTTAGGCTATTTGTTTATTTTATTTTGTTTGTTTATTTGATATGGTGAGATCTCCTGGACCATGAGTTCCATGGTAAAGTTCTCGGTACCGTTGGAAAGCACTTGGCGAGGAGGGGTGCACGGACTTTGTTTTGTGGCATTTGGACCTATGTTATGAAAGTTATTTAATTTTGAAGTTTTTATGAGTTTTAAAAATAGAAAAATTACTTTAAGTTAGGCTATTTGTAAATACTACATAAAGAAGTACATGTATCTTGTGTTTTATAGGCTAGATTAGGGACATTCTTGTTTACTATTGGAATTGATATTTGTGTCATTGTGGCACGTCTTTCTATGACGAAGCTCCAAAAGTGAATGGATAATGCCTTTATATGTGATGCTTGATCATGTATAGCTTCCATCCATGCTATCTAACATTTTCAAGTGAGGTGTTAGATTCCTTCCAAGCAAAAATATATTTATACACTTGTGTGAAACGATGTCTAATATGACACGCCCTCCGCTACCATTGCCTTTGATATGTGGCCATTGGATATCAAGAAAAAAAATACTCCATTGACCTACGTACATTGATTTCATTACTATCCATTTGTGAGCCAATATTAGTGATGCTTTAATATGTGGTCATAAATGAAAGAGCTTATTAGCAAAGTTATTGGACCCAGTTGGTACAGAATAATTCTAAAATAATTACAATATGTTTTGAATTTAAAATGTATATATATATATATATTCCAAAAATGAATAAGTATTTGAAAAAGTTATGCAAATCCTACCCTTTACTCATTGTATCCCTTCAAAATGGTCATCTAAGTAGTTTTTTAGGAAGCAAAGTGGAAGAAAACATCACAATAGATTTTTAGGGTCTAGCATGGCCATAGAGTGTACATCTAGCTACATCTTGGCAAACAAGGGCTTCTCTCTAGCATCCTATAGTTTCGTTGTCATCACCCTAAGTTGCATCTTTCTACTAGGGTTTCATCTACATGTCAAAAGGTAAGGAATTCACCTACATGTGAAGAGACATGTTAAATTTAAATTCCTCTTTCTCTTCAACATGCATGCAAAGAAGGCTCTCTTGTACATATTTTTAGACATTCGTAAACATTCTTCCATTGTTTCTTTAGGTGAATCTCATCTTCTTCAAGTTGTAAAAAGATGGGCTATTTTTTATTTAATTTTGAATATTTCCACTATTTTCTACTAATTGAAACATCAAAGCATATATGTATTTTCCTGAAAATTTTCATTAATTATTTTTGTGCATGACTTTTGTACAAAATTGTTTCTTATGCCTAAATTTTTCAGTGTAAGTATATATATATATATATAATGTGCTACTATTTCTCCATATTTTTTCATGTTTACATTTTTTTTCCAAAACCTCAAGTACTTCCACTTCTAAATCCCCCATACAATAAGGTAGGAGGTCCATAAAGCGACCATCTAAGCGCTGAACCTGAATTTTGGGGAGGTAAAACATCTTGAAATATTTTTCAGTAAATTTTCCCTGAAAGACAAGAAGAAATGGCATTTGGCTCAAGTTGTTTCATATTTTTCGGAGCTTTGTGGGATAAGTTATGAAATTTTGAAGGTGAAAAGCCAAAGGGCTCTAAAAGCGACCACCTCCTAGAATGTACGTTGTTTGTACATTTTGGTAAATTCAAGAAAGCAAAATGTACCTGTGTGTCTTGTTCGGTTCAAAATGCCTGGTCGGAGTTCGAGCCTCCTACCTTAGTACAAAATCAGCAGGTGCTTCATGCTTCCATTGGTCTCACAAGCTGTCAGAGATGAACTTCTCGCACTTGCATCCCTGCTCTATTTTGCTCTTTGCTCTTCGGTGCTGTACTTCGTATACTTTCTCCGCACTCCCTGAGACATCTAGTCTACATTGGGTTGCGTGTGCAATGTGTTCTGTTTATATACTGTTTTGTCGTTGGAGGGCTCTACATTGGGAAAGCTTACTGTACCTTGCGTGTTTTTCTTGGACTTGGGAACAATGTTAATTATCCCGAACACACATTGTTGTCAATCCTCTTTGAATGTTGCATGTTTTGCATGTTCTCGTACACCCCTCGGATTCTGTTGGTGTGTAATAGAGGATGTATTGGAGGTGATTGTGTTGCATTTTCGAGAATTGCCAGCATTTGTTATCATTCTAGCAAGAGCATGCTGTCGGTTTGATTTACAGATTTGGCCTTGAGTTTGAATTTCAAGGCCAGCTTTGTTTTGAACATTTGAGGAACATGAAAGGTATGAATGAATAGGGGATGAGGTATGCAATTCCAAGCCCAGAAGTCGAAATGACATAGATAAGCTTAGTTGAAAACAATGGCAGTTTCATTCTTCTCCCAAAAAATGGAAGCTTCGACAATTTAGCTATTTCAGTCATCATATTTTCTGAAAGTTTCATTGAAATGTGGCACCGTCTCAAGGATGTCTGCTTTCAAATACAATATATCCTACAATATTTCTTAATTAGTAGACTGGAAATGCTCATACTATACCAGTTCATTAATATCCACCTTGGGTGTGACTATCCTTGTTACCTCAGGTGCTTATCAGTCACTTTTAGTTCATGATTTATTCTCACGTTGCTTTGCATTTACCGAGCCTACCTGGAGTATGAGTAGTGTTTAAAAAGCGAAGTGCTATGGAACTTTTGGAGATAATGACAATACTGGTATCAGTTTTGTCGAAGCAACTCAATTTCTGGAAAACGAAGATTTTCGTTCATTGAGGGTGGTACAATGGATTGTTGCAACTTTGTGGCCACTACATAATATTGCCTCTGCTGTTAACCGCAATGGGCATGCAACTGTCTGATTGTGTAGATGTGAGCAGATCTGATCGAATTCTCAAAACCCATGCATCTTTGGTTTTGGAATTCTCAAACCCTTGCTCCTTTTGGTGTTGACATTCTCAAACCCTTTCGGCTTCTTTGGTGCTGAGGTCTGCCTCTCTCAAGTAAAGCTACCTTGTGCTCAATGAAGTCACACCGTGACCACAAATTAACAGACCCCACAAGAGTTATTACACACAGCAAAGAGGAAGGTTTCGCAATCCTAGTTACAAATCACAATGTAACAACTTAAGTATGTCCATTTCAGTTTGAGTTGTTGTAGCACAACTGAAGAGACTTGAGAAGAGCTCACAAGCAGAGCAAGATGGAGTGAATCCAAATTGAGCACACCAAATTTAAATTGAAGTCCCCAAGATTTGGAGGTTGTTGCAAGAGGTTACGAGTAAGATCTCGGAAGAGGATACAACAAGGCGAGTAAAGAAATTCACAGTTGTGAAGCTACAAGAGGAGTCTGTGTGTGCAAGATGAAAATTTTACATAAATATTAGAAGTCAAGATTTTGTCGAACTTGAACAAGTAACCTTTTTTAACAAATCTAGCATCTTCTTTGAATTAGGTGGGAGTATTATGTTTTAAAACCACTTGTTTCCAAACGTTGGGTGGGAATGAATCTTAAGTAAAGAGATTGCACCTATGTGTAACATGTTTGCAAAACAATCTCATTTAGATACTTGCCTAAAATGCAAGTCCTCTCAACATGAGAGCCTAGAGGCGATTTTGGATACACCTATTTTCAATACTTTAAGAATTCAAAATTAATTCGTATGCTATCTAAAAAAATGCATGCAAAGAGGATCTCAAATTCCCTTTTGACTCTCAACAAGATCCATTAAACATTTAAGTATTTTAATAATGGGAACCATTCTCAAATGTTGTTTGCAAGATTTTAGGTATAAAGAAGGAGGTTCAAAAAGGGTTCTTTTCCCAATCAAGGGCAAGTTGAAGGAAGTAGAGAATGCCCTCTTTTCTTACTTTTTCAGAAAGTGCTAAGATGGTGATCACTTAAAATTTGGTGAAGCCTTGTATTTCTACATTCATCCATCTTTTGGACCAAAAAATACTTTTCAATCATACTCATACACTTTTTCATCCAAATTTGGCTACATCATCCACATTTTTAATAGAAATGGAAAAAATCTGGCAAAAAAAGATTACTTTTATCCAACAAAAAGTAGACAATTATTTTGAAATGGTGCAATTTGGCCCCATGGTGCCAAAAAAAAGGCTGGTAGAGATGGCTAATGAATTTTGAGAATTTACTTTTGAAAAAAAGATGAAATCTACTTGCAATCACAAAAGTTTCAAAATTTTAGAGTGTCTATGGAATTAGCAAACATTTTTCAAAGTGAGCAGTAGTAGGTCACTATTTTAGCCTATAGGTGGGGTAGAAATTAGATGGCAAGTAATAGTGAATTGCACGTGCTGACCGATTAAATATACTTTGTTTATAACATTGTTAACCAATGCTGGGGGGCCCTTTTGCGTTCCCAAAATGCAAGATGACCCCCCTAGCATAAGACAAACAATTCTCAATTCATAGGTCCATTGGAAAATAGTAAACCAATCTTAGACTTACAATTAAACATAATTGAACCCACAAGTATCCTAAGAAGGTTTCTATCAGGTTCTTGGGAGTGAGAGACTTCACACTTTAGCAATGTTATGTTGGAGGCTGAAATGGTGAGACTTTATTGGGGCCTCCACCTTGAGAATTTTTTTACCTCTAAATTCTATAAAATTAAAGCTTTTAAATTGAAATTATAAAATCATTTTCCAATTGAGTTGTCTCCATCTACTCATGCCAAATTCTTCTTAAATAATTTACCAAATTTGATGCATTATCTATTCCTATTCCATTTATCTATCAAGTACAAACTAGCCACTTCATCACCTCATTTTGTGTTCACTCCAAGTTTGACCATTTTTGAGGTGAAAACACCCAAAATTGTCCATGTATCCACTCTTGACAAGTAGACTTCCATTGAACCGTGTCCCTCCAAGTGTCATTAAATCGTTCCTATACATAATTGCAATTAGTTGACTGTTGATTTTTCTAAATTTAGGTTTTAGAATCAAGCTATATGGCGGCTTCAGTGGCCTAGGGAACTTCTACTTTGAAAACTCATAGAAATTACAAGTCATATCCAAAAATTCTAATATTTTTTCAATTCATAATTTTCAATTGCTAATACAACAAAAGTATTTTTCTACAAAAAAAGTGCCTCCAATTATGTTGAATTGTTTATTTTGACAATTTTGGGTGTTTTCACTTTGCAACTCTTTCCTAACAATTTTTGTCTTGCACAATCACTATTGTGGATTCTATTATAGGGGCAATCTAAAAAGATTAGTCAAAATAGGAACCTCCTAGTACCTCAATTACTTGGAGTCCTAGGGCCATTTTCTCATCAAAAAACATTCAAAATTGCCGTTTTCAATGCAAACAACAAAAAATTTAAACATTTGCTTTTTTCATATCCAATAGTAGAATCTTATACTACACTAGTATGAAAATGTTAGGAAGAATCTTGAAAAACTTTGACCATATTGATCTCAAGATTTAAGCATTTAAAGTGGAAAAAACAAGTTATTTTGTTCCTAGCCTAACTAGATTATAAGGCTTTTGAATTTTTTTTAACTAAATTTTTGTACTACATATTATAAATTTAAATTTTTTATATTTTAGAATTGAGATGAGTTTTTTGGAAAAAATCCTCCCTCCTTATTTCATTCTTTAAAAAATTGTTTAAGTCAAAGTGGTCACGAGATAGAAGGAAATACTAAACATGGAATTGAAAGACCATAACCCCAATGGCGAGATTGTTCTAGAAAGCAAACTAAACCACGTGCAACTTCTTTTTTTTAAATTGTTAAAATCAAGTTCATAAACAAATCCAATACATTATTTTCTTTAGAATTTGCTCAGATTGCCCTCAAAACATGAAGCTTCATGACTTTGACATCACTTATCAAAATGGAATGAATCATATCTTTTGACATAGACAAAAAAAATAGAGTAATTTATAAGAAATAAAAAATTTAAAAAATTATTTCAAATTTTCTTTTTTGTTGTTGTTGTCTACCCTTGCCTATTTTGGATTTATTGTTGCATAACTTTTGCTCACCATGCATCAATTGAAATAAAAATTATATTTCTAAAATGTTAAACAATTTTTCTATCTTAACTAAAAGTTTTTAAAAATTGAGATTATAGGTAGATACTTGAACCTTCAATAGTTCCCAGAAGGGACCCTTGGAACTTTAGGGATTAAAAAAATTTGTCATATTCACTAATCTAGTATATTAATATTGAAATTTAGTATAAACACATTGATTGATTTGGAATGCTACAAGTTTTTATTTTTTATGAAGAGTTTTTTACCAAGAGCACAAATATCTATACTATTCAAAGAGGGGATCAATATGAACATAGTTGTTAAAAATATTCATTAGGATTAGGAACTTATAGCATTTATAAATCAATTAGTGAGGTTTACACTAAATTTAATAATTAGTATAGAGAGAAGAGCACACTTCTACAGATCCCAATGAATGTCTACTTCTTCATTGATGTAGAGCTTGTTAATAACAATTAATTAGCAATTCTAGAATACAACTCTTCCTAACTTCTAACATCAACCAAAGATGAAAACACCCAAAAACATCAAAATAAGCAATTTAGCCTAGTTGGAGGCATGTTTTCCAAAAAAACACTTTTCGTGTAGTATTAGCAATTAAAAATCATGAATTTTCAAAAAAAATATTAATTTTTTTGGATAAGATATGTAATTACTATGAATTTTCAAAGTAAAAATTCTCTAGGTCAATAAATCTGTCACAAAGCTTGGTCATAAAATTGAAATTTAGAAAATCAACAATGCACAAGATGTAGTTAAGTTGTATACAATTCAATTGCACTTTGGGGGATACTTTCAATAAAAGTCTACTTGTGAAGAATGGGTACACAGACAATTTTGGGTGTTTTCACTTTATATTACATACAAACAAATTGCAAGAAATATACCATACAATATACAACCAAAAATTAAGAATCCTCACACTTTACGAGTTAAAAGTCATAACTTTCCCAAAATATTAGAAACATGGAGTAGACCTTGAATGCAAATCCATATTATAAATGTGACTAAGGTAGGAGGTTCTAAAAGCACTCAAGTTCTAAAATCACCCCATTCCTCAAATATACACTATTTGTACATGTTGCTTTTTTTGTTTTACCAACAATGCACATATAGTATACATTTGAGAAGGTGGGCAATTTTAAAGCCTTATGCCATTTCAACTTCAAAAATTCATATCTAATTCTACAAAGCTCCAAAAAATATTAAACAACTTGGGTAAAATGCCAATTCTATTTGTCTTTCAAAGAAAATTTACTGAAAAATATTTTAAGAAGTTTAGCTCTCTAAATTTAGGATTCTACTCTTAAATGGGCACTTTATGAACCTCCTATCTTACACCTTACCCTTGGCTAATTCATTATCCAAAATGGTCTCTACCTTATCCCTCAAACAACAAGTAACACCATGGTCATTAACCAAACAAATTACCCGCTGACAAAGGTAGAGCCACCTGTAACCGACCAAATAAGCAATTTCAACATGATCTAGAGTAGTGCAAGGCAAAACAAATATTTTCAAAGGTGCATCAATAGAAATGACAAGGATTGCAAAAAAATTGGTAATTTTATCACTTGAATTGAAATTACTATGAATTTTGGGAGGCAGAAAGTGCTCTAGGCCAATGTCTAGACTCTTTCAATTCCAATCATTCAAGACCTTTTTTCCTAGTCATTATTTTCTACTTTCTTTCTCAAAACTTGAGACATGTGTCATGAAATTAGTTCCAAACTTGAAAAGGAGAAAAAAACATTCTAAGCTTCAAAAAATTTGGTGCAGCCTTGGTCGGAAATAACTGCACCTATAGGTTGGGTATGGGTCTCTGGTCAGGAATGGGTGGCTCTACCTAAGATGAAAAGCTGCAAGGTGAACTTCACCTTGCTCTTATCCTACTGCTCCGTCACCATGTTGGATACTTTGCTTGGGTCATTTTTTATACAAATAAACGTAGGGTAGGTATTCAGCAGGGGTAGGTTTTAGCAGTAATTGTCGTACTGCACAGTGTGACACCGCAGATATGGTTCAATGTCTCTAGAATATTATCAGTATTGGGCACCCGGAAAACAGGCAACCGCTGGCAACGCTCGACAGCATCATGAATACTATGGTCGCCTCCAGAGTACGACCTTGACTCCAATTTCCCAACAATCCTGCATCCTAGCATTCAACACCGCAAACACTCTGAACTTCCAGCACGGAGGTTCCTGATGTTGGCCACGCCACGTGAAATGCAATCAACAAAAATGAGAAATGATTGCGAAACTTGACAGAGCGGAAGACGATACGATATCTTGCAAGGAAAATGAAGCAATCACTAGTGTACATCATAACATCACCAGGCACAGAATTCTGCAGACCAAGCCTGAATCTGTACCAGTACCTGCTTGAATCAAATTGCTGCTCTCAGGCTTTCCGAATTAAATGCACGAGTAAAAACTCTCCCCAAACAGGGAAATTTAGTTGCTTCTTAAAACAGATTCTGGGGACAGGGTTAGCCAATCTCAGTCAAGTGTCGTGGAGTCCATATTTTAAGAGTGAAATCCGCAGAGCAGGTTGAAAGGATCGGATCTACAGGATGGAAAACGGCGGCACAAACACGGTCACTATGACCTTCCAACCGCTGCACAAGCTCGGCAGTCCCCTGGAAAAACCATAAAGCAAAAAGAGCAAGAGTTCAGAAAAGCACAGTGATTGTGTGGGTCAGAAAGGAAGGGGCTTGGATTGGTGGAAATATGAAAGCTGAAAGAGGAAAAATAATTCAAACCTGTCCTTCAAATGTAGGCACGATCGTAGTTGCTGAACTACGCTAATATTGCATGAACACGTTAATCAAAGTAGGACTACTGTGAAAAGGAGCACTCACGCTTGGACCACTGACATCGAAGATGTATGCAAAATTATCTGCACTTCCCGTTGCCAACAGCAGCGCATCGTGCACACTAGCATCTTGAAACGGTCTGCAAGAACAGGACCATTAGACGTGCACTACAGCTGCAGAAGAAATGTAGATAAAGATGTATAAATGGACTACTAGAAGCATATTTAACTCATTCAGCAGGAATCGTCATTACAAGAGTGGGCACATTTAACCAGAAATCAAGAAATGCTTACGAGGCTTCAGGACTTCGAGGTCTGAAATCGCCATTTACTGATAACCCATCAATACTCTTGTGCCAACGCCTTCGGACAGCATGTTGATCTGAAGAAGTAAAACATAGTGAAGCGAATAAGAGACATTAACAGGAGTGACTATCAAAAACGCTTCAACACCGTGACATGAACGCAGAATATCCTACAGATGACCTCCTCTACGCTATCTCCCACCAAAACTTTAGCGTTGACCATAAGTAAATCTCTGATAACCGAAGTACCGTATACGATGACCAAAAGGGAATCTTTGATAACAGCCTTGGTTAAAAAATAATCATTCATGATCCAAGTAACACCCTCAGCGGAGAATGATGTAGTATTCGTGGATAACTCACAGTCGTGTCCTTGAAACATAGAGCTCTTGATTGGCCAATTCTTTGTACGGGTGCCATTTATAGCATGGACAAGCCTCAAACTTCCAAGCTTTAATGGTGGTTGTTCCGTCACAGAATATCTATCATACACTCTCAGAACTGCATTTCCCCACCCCGCCCCCCGAAAAAACACAAATACAATTGTCAGGAGCATGAAAAGAAAGATGCAGAGCTTCAAAATTGAGATGGTGCTCAACATAATCACCGACTTGAGGGTACTTACTATCACCTTCCAACTTCTAAACTGGACTTCACGGGATGAAAGCAGTCAAAAAGCATTTTCACAGATAAACCTGACCAATGAAAACAGTAAGAATGTCCTATTACCGTTATCATAGCTGTTGACAGCCAGATGGACGCCCTCTTCGCTGGCAGCTGCACCCAAACGAATTGCAATATAATCACATCGGGTTCAATCAATCCCTTGCGGCTTTCCCACGGACTCTTCAAAAATCCAAGGAACTGAAAATGGAAATGGATGTGATGAAAAAGAAGCAATATAAGGTGCATCATAGAATGTGAGATGCAAATTCGAAGTGAATATTCAATAAGATAAGTTTACCATCTGGATTCGCGGAAGACGTGGATAGAGAGGTGATAGGTTTATGGCCGTCTTCATTGTACACAGTCTCTACACAGGCCTTACTCCTTAAATCCCAAAGCTTCATCGCACCATGTGAATCTCCCGAGAGGCAAGTATTGCCACTAGGGCTCATTACAAGGGCACCTACTTTAGCATCGCCAGTGAGGAGCATTGCCACCCCTCCAGAACTTTGCAAGCGACGGTCCAGTACAAAAACATGCTTTGATGTACTTCCAGCCAAAAATATGAAATTATCTGCAGGACAAACAAAGCTTTAAAAAATTATTCGTGTTCGAGAAGAGTAGAAGTATCTCGTAAGAAAATCACAGGCCAGCAGAGTTACTGTATAGATTCTAAAACAGAAAGTCCAGTCAAAATTCTTAGAATTACTCCCACTCTTAATTGACAAGGTTTGTACGCTTCACCATGTATAGTACATGAGACCATTATGTTAACTCAGACATAAGTTGAAGGGTGAAAATGGTAAGACTACTCGCCTGCAGGATTGAAACGGACAGTCTGAATAAACCCTTGCAAGTCGCTGTAAGAATGCACGGCTTTCCCTGCAACTACATCCCAGTCCTTGACACAATGATCGAATCCACCAGAAAGTAAACGAGTTCCATCACTAGACCAGTCAACATCTGCAACATTCTGTTGATGCTCCTGGAAACATTGCACCTATTAAACACACAAAAACGCACTATGTTAGCAACGAAGATCTGATCATAACGTACTATTCACCTAAAAGCAGGTCGCTCAGTAAGCGTCCAGAATGTTGAGAATTTCAGCATTCAGGTATCTGTGAACCAATCTTGAACATTTGGATGTAAGATTGAACTAAAAATGTATTCAAAACTAGGTACCATTCATGTATGTATGCGAAATGGAAAGCACAAGCAGTAGGAACATGCACTCTTGAATCTTCAAGAGAAGCTCGTTGAATAAAAGAGAGTAAGGTTGACAGAAACAATTGCAAACCTCACGCTGTGTTTGCACATCCCATATTCGAACACTTTGGTCAAAAGAGCCTGAAGCGAGGAGATTGCTCGCTTTAGCAAACTGTGCAGCATAAACTGGTCCTTTGTGACCCTGCCCAGACGTAACATAGCTCAGACGTTCTCTTCATTTGATATAACACCCAATGTCCACAACTGCACGAATGGCTACATCTACAAATATGCCCATACTAGCTTTTTCTCAAACGAACATTTCGTCTCGTTAGGTGAAATACCTTCAAATCACAAGCAAGATAAAACTGTCGAGCATCTGCTTTTCGTTTGCTTTTGGGTACAGCGACACCTGAAGGTGGCACATCAGGCATCAGTCTAAATCGAGAATTCAAGAAAAAGAGTCTCAGCTCTTACCCAGCATGCCTTGCGATATTGGAAAAGACAAAGAGATAAGAAAGCAATACATAACGTGCCCACGCAAATACAGAAAATCTACATTTAACTATGTATCGTATAGCAGCACTGACCTTACACAAAAACCATCATAATATTACAAGATATTTCTCGAAACATACTTGGGATCCCCACTTTTTGAGGGACGATGTCAGGCAGATCAGCAGTTTCTAGGGACTCCGGACCGGCGCTCTCCGGAGTAATAATGCTGTTAATGTCAAAAGGCTTCCCAGTGCGGCCCAAATGCTCTATGCACGCACTATGTCTGCTACGTCAAAATATAACACGTAAGCCCACTGAGAACCGCAAGAAACTTAAGAATCACCATACATATGGCACAATATGTAGGAGGTCATTCCAGAACACTATATTCAAAGCACTAAAAAGAATTCAATGGAACAATTCAAACATGCAGAACTGCAAAGCTTAGCATCACCACCACGGGGTCTGGAATGCGCACCTGACACTAAGATCATATACAGCTTTCTTGAGACCCCGATTCTCCTTTTCTAGCTGGTCAAGGCGCTGCCGGAGCTGCTTGTTTTCCTTCAATACCAGATCCAGGTTACTTTTGTAGTAGGCTTCCGATCCCGAAGTTTTGACACTCGACAGAGACAGGCGAGATGATGGGGCCGCCATGGTCCTCGACCTTTTTAGAATACAACACTAATCCGCTTCCCTTTACCCGGTGTCCCACACAAAATTGCTCAGACATTCCAGTGAAGAGGAACATCTAACCAGGCAAGTCGACTCGCCACCACATATCAGTCTTTTGAACGAAACCTGACGACAGTTGGAGATCCAGAAACCCTAATTCTCAGAATTTCGTGCCTGGCCACTTCAGTGCATACAATTTTGCGCTTTATGACCTAATCAGACACTTGAGCCGTTGGTAACGACAGTCAAATCAAAATAGAACACTCCTGCTAAGTGCAACTATCATAGAGTCTTCCAGGTCGATGAGTCGAAATGAAAAGGACACTTGCTATTACACGACATCGAAAATTTGAAAGTGCTGATACAACCTTGGCACAGAAACCTTCATCCTGGAAACATCCCACAAAATCCTGTCATCCACTCGCAAAGCAAAACCCAAAGCTATGGCACCAATGCAGGTATCAAAGCTTGCAATCCACATTGCGATGTGCTAACCCTAAGATTCCGGAATTAAACATTGGACTTAGAACAGCCGATTGCCATCGGCCGTGACTAACGCAAACCAAATCTGGTCTGCTCTCAATCACAAAATCTTCTTTCACGCAGAAGCAAGATCCCTCCTACGCCCTTAGGCCCTGCATCCAGCTGAATTTCATAACCCCTAAAGAACAAACCTAGCTGTAATAGAATTTAAAGCCACACATGACAAATTCCGCAACCTCACATCCCCACCCAGCTCCCAAACAAACAATCCAACCCCCAAATCGACCTCGACCTCCCGTAACGCATCCCCCGATAAGCAAACACAAATTCACGAAAACCCCATGTCGAAGGTGCTTCAGAAATTCCACAAGCGGATCTCTGTTCCAAGACAAGACCCTCGGTTTCCTGTACCCCAATCTCCGGCTCGCCAACTGGGACTCGTTTCCGACGTTTTACCTCTCAATCGGAGGTAAAGCTTCAGAGGAATCGGCAACTGAGAAAAGAAAAGAGAATTGCGGCAAGATGAAAGATAGCGAACGAGGCAGAAACACTTACCAAGGAGGAATCCGGGGCAGGGGCGGCAGAGAGCACCAGAGAGCGACATCGGTGGCGGAGCAGAGCAGATTCATGGTGATGTGGGTTCACTGGGTTGGAGATTCTCGAGATGCACTCGCCGGCCTTCCCCAGGGCCTTGTATCCACCCCGCTATAAGAGCATCGCCAGCGGTACGCCAAACAAGCCCAACCCACTGTATTATGGATGAAAAGTGTGTACCGTTAGTAGCTTGGGCAGCTTTCTCCCTAATTATTAATTAAAGTGTAAAAAGCAGTTAGGCAGAACAAGAAACAACGTATTAAAATCACATAATTTTAAAATATAATAATTAAAATAAATTAGGCATTCATCCAAGCTGTTTTTATAATTTTAGATGTTTTTTGCTATTTTCATCTTAGGCAACCACATTTACTTAAACCTTTGTCTTGACTTTCAAACCCTAAACTCTCTACCTTGAGTGTTAGGGCTTTGTTAAGTGTCAAGGTTTATTGCGTGTGAGAGATATGTTTGTTTGTCAGAGACTGTGCTTTAGAATGGTCAAAATGGCAAGGTATAAAACTTTACAATGTACCAGTTTACAGTTATCAACAAAGAAGAGATGCAAGATTGTGTGGAGCGAGTTAAATTTCTATAAATTAAGCAATCTTTTAATATGTATATTTTGTTTTGAGGCAAATTAGGTCATTAATTTTCCAAAAATTTAGACACCCTTTTAATTATTTATTCTTTAACCAATAAAAGAAGTTGTGATAATAAATCTTTGACCTCGCCAAAACATTCTTTTTTGAAATAGCAAAAATTGCAATTTTGTTGGGGACAACAACTCCGTTAAAACTAGGGATATTTTTTGAGCAAATTTTCGCTAAAAAGCGATGCAAATTTTTTATAGGGAATATTTGGTGAGATATTCTTCATTTTTCAATGGATGAAATCACTAAATTGCTACCAAATTTTGGAACAATATTGCTCTATTTTGGATGAATGTACACTCTCTTAGATGAATAAATGGATTTTCATCCATATATTGTAGGTTTCATCCATTCTATGGATGTCAATAGCTTCATCACTCCAATGAATATTGTTTTCTCCGTCATCTAAAATAAATTTTTTTAAATCCTAGTTAAAACTATTTTTTTTCCACAAATAGTTCATTGGATCAACAAAGATGGAGGTTCTTTTGCTTTAGGCCACTAGGAGCCTTGCGGTTGATTGGAAGACAAAATAGCAAAGTGCATTGGTGGAACAAACAAATATTTATTGTAATGAAATAGTGTCCTTATATTTCTTCAAGATGATATTTTTCCATACTACTAGAGATGCTCTAACTCTACAGGAGCCACTTAGTTGCTTATTTCTATTTCCGATGTGACTCCTTGTAGCACTTAAAGACTAGTTGTTGGTTGCATTGATTGTACCAAGGGATTTTGCCTAGAGGAGGAGTTCTTAAGAAATGCATTGACAAAATGGAGGTCTATAGAATTTGAATGGCAATGGTGAAGGCTACAAGGGCACTGCAAAAGAGGAGGAAAAGGAGCAAAGCAAATTGTCAACAAAGAAAGTAAAGAAGGCCAAAAGAGGTGAGAAGAAGTGGAATTGTGATGCTCAATGTGTGATGGAAAAGGCTCAAAAAGCAATAAAGATGGTAATCCAAAAGATTAAAGAAGAAAAAACAAGATTGAAGCCTTCTTTCAACTACATTGGCGATGTTGGTTGACTTAGCCGCTACAACCACACGTCACGCAACCCACTGCTTTACACTTCTTGGTCTTGAAGAAACAAGATGCCACTTTAGCTAGTCTTTCTATATCGCAAATGCTAGAAGTTGGCATGTCTAGTAGCTCTAAAAATCTAGATGCTCCAGATGTCTCCATCCACAAATTTATTTTTCATGCATCCTTTGATTGCATTGACACTCATTATCATCAATACCAGCTCTAGTTGGGTGAATAATAATTAAAAGTGGAAAACAAGAGATCGGCATCCATTTCCAAATTTAAACTGATAATTCGACTTTTGGAAATTCAATTTGTTTTAAATTTGGCTACTCACCTTAAGCATAAGTCTCTCACATAGCTTCAAAAGCCACTTAATGTTTGGAGAGAGATGAGAAGACAAACTCTTTATACAAGTAGGAGGGGATAGGAGGTAAAACAACTCCATGTGGAATATATAAATTAGGATTTGTAGGAGTTCAAACGCTCATAGTCATGTCAAAAGCATGAATTGTATTCAAAGTAGAATTTTAGACCTCATTTAGTCATAGTAGAATAACTTCCTTCACAAAAATTTGAACTAAGTTATGCACAAATCAAGCCAACTTTCATTTCCAAGAACCCGTTTGAAATTTCAAACCTCCAATCAAAAGTTATGGACAAAGTTTAAAGAGGGGTTGGAAAAGACATTTCTATAAAATTTTCAAACATCTTCTTTGAATTTTGTCCATAACTTTTGGGGAGGCTCAAAATCAAAATAGGTTTTAGAGATGAAGTTTTATTACCTTGATTTACCAACTGTTTGAATTCAAATTTTTTTGGAAAAAGTTATTCTACTATGACAAATTGAGGTCTGAAATTCTACTTTAGATTACAATTCTTACATTTTGGCAATGAGTGGTCAAACTCTCATCTTCAAATTATTCCTTACCCTTTGAGAATTCATAATGGAAAATGGGTTTCATTAGAAAATTGATCTCTCTACCCTTTAATTGCTCTCAATAAATATCAATGAAGTAATTCCTTCATTTCACCAAGAAAAAATTCTTGATGGTAGATGGTCAAATGATGGACTGGTATTTGACTGTAATATATCAAATTTTCAACATTACTTGATTTTATTTTCCTCGATTTACTATTGTCATTAAATCCCAAAAATATCAATTTTATTTTATTCATATTATTTTCCGTTGAACGTGCTATCAACCTATGGTATTCCAAACCTGACAATTTTTCCAACTTCTAGAGGGAGATGTAGGGTTTGTAACACAAGGTACAATTCAAAAGTGTTGATGTACTTCCTCATCTTGAATTACATTGCAATCAAAGTCTTAGATTCTAATGAATCTGTATTGTCTTTGTAGTGATTGCTCATATTGTTCAAATTTGAACCCTTAGAAATATCATATGCTTTGTTTAGAACTCATATTTATAGAAAAAAATTTACTTATTATTTGATATTCATTGACAATATAATTGAATCGTCCTAAGTCTTTCAATTGTTTTGAACATCACTTGTGGTATGGATCTTACTCTACTTGACATTTAGAGAATCTCATGATTTATTTTCATTCCACTTTACTACCATATGTTCTTTCCTGGAATTCTTTGAAACCTAATTTTTGGATGTGATTATTAACTTTACAAACAATCACATCAATGACAATGACAATATTGTTTTTCAAATTGACTCCACGGGTACCAAGCTAGAGTGAAGTCTTTGATAAAAGCCTATCACTTTAAATTATTCCTAAAGTGGATGAAAATTAGTTAGTTGTGTATGACTAATGCAAGGGACTCCTCCAAGATGGTGTAGGGTAGAGCGGGTTTTGCTTTGGAAAAACATTGGGTTTCTAGCTGCAACTAGAATTGACTCAGGATATGAGGGAATTCTATACTCATATCCTTGTATATACTATATACATGCGTATATCACTTTGTATAAAATATGTACAAATGGCCAAATATCAATATTTTATAATACGTATAAACTAAAGTATATTCATATTTGCATATACCACATATAAGAATTTTATAACTTGTATACAATATCATATAAGAGCATCTGCAATGGTGGCCCGGTATATGGCCCGGTATCGGTATAATTAACTTTTGAACAGGAAATAATTAGAACTTGAATATTGTCTCATTGGAAGCGCATCGGAAAGAACTTGGAGAAGGTACGAGGAAATTCAAAATTAAACATTGAACAAGTACTTCAAAAGCAAGGTAAAAATATGAAATTATAGAGGTCTTAGCAAATCACGGTTACCAAAGCAACATTTGGTCATTGACCCTATACATTTGGCCATATTTAGAGGGTCAATGGCCAAATGTTGCTTTGGTAACCGTGATTTGCTAAGACCTCTATAATTTCAGATTTTTACCTTGCTTTTGAAGTACTTGTCCAATGTTTAATTTTGAATTTTCTTGTACCTTCTCCAAGTTCTTTCCGATGTGCTTCCAATGAGACAATTTTCAAGTTCTAATTATTTACCGTTCAAAAGTTAGTTATACCGATACCGGGCCATATACTGGGTCACCATTGCAGATGCTCTAACCATATAAGAGCCTTTAAATGTAGTCAACTCTCAAATGATTCCATTATTGCATCTAAATCCCAATTCAAGTGTATTATAATTTTTCAAAAAGCTAACACAATTGTAGGTAATCACTCTAAGTTTTAGAGTCAAAATTCTTGTTGTTTGACTTTTGTAGCCATTCAAAGTTTATTTTTCTAAATTTGGCAATAATTCTACATTCTTTTATTTCCAAGCCCATAGCAATTGTTTCTAACTCCAAACTAAGAGTTCAATAATTTTATTGAAACCTAACAACTTAATACATATTCACACCAAATCACAAATTTAGATATTTTCTAATCAAACTTTTATAAGCGATCAAAATCTCTACCCTTAAATTCTATAGTAGTTGACCCTCTTTCACTCCATCAAGTGTAATTTACGTATACTAACTCCAACAAGGCAAGTCATATCTTCTTGAATTTACAACAAAAAAGAAAACATCTTCTTAGAATTTTATTATAATATTATAATACTAGTCTCACACAACTTATTATTGCTCCTCAACTAGTTGGCTCACATACATAATCTATGAGAGAGAGGAAGAGAAGACCGTCCCTCATTCTATCTCCCTTAACCCCTAAACCTCTGGATTCATCTCCAAAATTGACGATTTGAGAAAAACCATTATAAGCTACAATTTGGAAGAATATTTTGGAATTGGTATACAAATGAAAGCTGTAGATTTTGATTTTAAAATTCTATCCGTATGGTTAGATCTACTAATACTATCACCAATCTTTTTCTATAAATTTTGAAAAGAAAATTTCAGAATTCCTTCTAAATTCAATTACAAGTAAAATATTATCATTTTTTGAGTAAAACTTGTTGGAATGGATTTGAAATAAGGTTCTCTTCATCTGGTGATTTTTTGAAATTTTTGTGACCTTTATATCTTTGACCTCATTTTTGTACATCTAGTTTTGAACTAAAGTCAATGCAAATTGACCACTTGACATACTTCCACATTTGTAATTTTAGAAATGTATATATTCTAGTACCACCAAATCCAACCGATGGATAGGACAACAACTTGATAAAGTATCACCAAAAATTAGGATGACTTTCATCCAAGCAGGAATGAGACAGAAACAAGGATCTGAATCTGTTCATCGTCCAGAAAACGGACGTCGGAGCGCTCCAGGGTTAACTACCTAGACTAGGAGATTTCAACTCATACTCCACTATAGTAACTATTTTTCATCCATCAACTATCATTTGCTCCATTATAACTCTATCCATATCCTATGGAGCTACAAACCCTCAAAGATCAATAAAAAGGTAAAACAAGATTCACCTTACATTTCAATAACTTAACCAAACTCAAGTGAAACATTAAAAAAAATTTAGAAAAAGAAAAAAAATACGAAAATGGGATCCATCAATCATCAAATGGAGGCAATAAAAGTCTCAAGAAAGCGGAAACATTCACAAACTTGGTTGGGTGGTTGAGTTTTGCCACTCCAACTAGTCCAAGTTCGAGCCCACTCTACAAGTCCAGCAGCATCAATAGTTCATGGCTTGGCACTACTAACAAGAGTATGCAAAAATACCAAACAATCAACTAGTTATCTAAGGTAGAGCCCCCCGTTCCCAACCACTGATCCATTCTCGACCTATAGGTGCACGTATTTCTGACCAAGCTCAGAATGTTTGTTTTTTTCGTTTTCAAGGTTGGAACTAATAAATACATGACACATGTCCCAAGTTGTGAGAAAAGAAGTAGAAAATATTGATTAGGAAAAAAGTTTTTGAATGATCGAAATTGGAAGAGTCTAGACATTGGCCATGAGTTCGGAGCACTTTTTGCCTCTCAAAATTCATAGTAATTTCAGTTCAAGCGATATAAAATTACCAAAATTTTTGCAATTTGTGTTTTTTCTATTGATGTACCTTTGAAAAATACTTGTTTTGCCTTCACAACTCCAGATCATGTCGGAATTCCTTATTTGGTCGGTTATAGGGGGCTCTACCTTTCTCCCCTTGAGCTATGACAAAATGCATGACATCCAATCCAATATAAAATTACAAGCTCCATCATCAAGCTCCATCTCAATCAATGAGGTATGACATTGTGAAGAGGTCAGAGTAGAAGGACCCCATGTTCCTACAAATCCTCATAGATGCATGGACTTTTGCTAGTGACATTGTCAGTCTTAGTTGCATGGCACCCACCAATCAATTACTATTCCCTCTTTAGTTTTTGATGTCTTTACAATCTAATTTTTTGTTGTTTATTTATAGTTGTCCTCAATTTCTATTTTTGTTTATGGGCTAGTATCCATATCTACTACAAGGCAGCTTGATATGTCTTGGCTATGAAAGAAGATGCTATCATTTTTAAAGCAATCTTGAAACCATTGTTAAGTCCTAAAGTGGTTGAGGAGTCAATAAAGGCTAAAGTAGATGTTGTGAGACTTAGGGAGGTTGCCAACGACAATAAATGTCGAAATGTCCATGAGCATGTACCTCCAAGTTGATTCTATAAGTAAGTCTTTTATCATTTTACTTAAGCTTGCAACTTTGTTCATTAGTCCACTTTGAGGATTCTAAGACGCATCAAATTATTGTTAATGTTGCATGGGCATAGAAAAAAGAACTATAGGATCAACGATATTACAACTTGCATTATTTTGGACTCAGAGAAACCTTTTTGTTTGTCTGTCTACATAGAGTCAATGGTAGTCGTCTCCCTTGTAACTATAACAAGGCCAATTCTTTATAAAACATGACTAGTTCTTCATCTTATAGTTCTTCAATTTCTTGATGTTTTTGTTGTTGATAAAAGTTTATCAATTCATTTTAGCTCGGATAAAGATGATGAAATCTTAAACCTAAATCTACATGCCTCTTGTAGCTTAGATTCAAATTACCGATATAGTTGTTGATCGGTGTGTAGTAGTTCTATTTGCAGTTTTGGTTTCAACATGCCTCTGCAAAATAGAGGTTATTTTGTTCTTAACCATTCAATACCAATTTTAGGATTTTTGATTTTTAGAGTCTCTACCTTAATATGCCATAACTATTACACCCAAATATGCACACAATAATAAATATTGTCTCACACAGTGAGTCTTGGATAAACTAGCCAAGAAGTACTCAAAATCCATACTCCCCTATTTTTCGCTCTTCACTCCTATGCCAACATTCCTACTACCTAAAGTTGTTTATTGCCTCTAAAGTCTAAATCAAAGAGGAGGAGGCTTTGTATCGATAAAAGATAGTATGAAAAAGTTTGAAGAAGTTGCGTGCAATACTTGGTGGTTTAGAGATAGGTTGGCAAAAAATAATTCTAAAAATAAATGTCCAAATTTTTGAAAAATCATTTAAAAAAAAATATTTTTATTGTGTAAGAATAAGGGAATCTTTTTTTTTTAAAATTATTCAAATCATATTTCTTTATTTTTATTAGATATTTGGCATGGAATGCTAACCTTCACCACTAAGTTTGGTTATACCTTAATTGAAAACCAAGCCACTTTAAAGATTAAAAAAATGAAGAGATAGACACTTTTCTCTACTCAATGTTTTGTGTTCTATGTTTCTAGTCTTGTGGATATAAAGTTTTTTGTAGCATTGCTTCATTCATATAAATTTTCTAGATTCTTGTGTATAATACACACAAATTTCTTCACTTCCTTTAAAGAAAGCCTCAGTCATCACTGTTGAAAATGGAATTTAGAAAATTTTAGGCACAATCTTAACCCTACTAGGTCGCAACTGAAAAGTAGTCATATATTGTACCTAATCTAAAATATTAGGGCCAGTGAAAAATATTTCTAAAAAAATTCTATTTCTTGGAAAAATATATAAACTAAAAAATAAATCTTATAATATTACTATTTTAAGGCATTTGTTGCTTCATTTTCTTCAATTTTAATTAAATATTTGACAATAAATGTCAACCATGAATATTGGGTATAATAGTTTTTGTTTATAGTGAAAAAAAGGTGATTTTCATTTAGTACTTTTGCACGCCTTTATTTATGGTATATCCTTATAATTGAATTGAATTCAAGTCATGAATTACGTATACCATGACTATGGAACACTATTTGTATTTTAGCACTTTCTAATTATTTACTTTTATTGAAATTTGATATCTAATTTGATATTCTTCTTTTAAAGAAAATTATAAAATGGAGCTTTTGAAGTCTAATTTCTACTCTATTTAAAAACTTCAAAAAAAAAATCTAAATATGAATATTTTATTGTAATTTGAAGTTGAAAGTCTATAAGGTCCGAAGGTCCCAAGGCCTTTTTTTCATTGAAAAAACACTCAAAATTGCCATTTCTATTAGAAAGAGTAAAAAACTTAAAATTATTTTTTCACATATCTAAACATAGGATCTTTCATTAGACTATTGTAAAAATATGTACAAGAAATTTCATAAACTTTGACTACATAGATTGCAAGATAATTGCATTTAAAGTGGAAAAATCAAGTTCTTTTGCACCTTGCGTGACTCATTTACACGATTCTGAATCTTTTTAGATTAAAATTTTGCAATAAAGATTTTTATTTATTTTTAAAACATGTTGAAGGATTGGTTTTGAAGTCTAGGAAAAAATTAAATAAAACCTCTTGATATTCATTTAAAAAAATATTATGTAGATGTAAATATGAGATTGAAGAAAAAACTAAATCACCAAGAACTCTAAGATTAAATTAAAAAAACACTAATCCTAACAATGTGATTGTTCTAGAAATCTTACCAAACCTTATGGAGCTTCTTCTTTTGAATACTATAAAAGTCAAGTTAAAAAACAAATCCAATTCTTTATTTTCTCAAGAAATTTCTAAAATTGCTTGCAAAATAAGAAGCTCTACGACTTTCACCCCACTAATTCAAGTGGAATGAATAAAAGCTTTTCATGTATGCAAAAATATAACCTATGGGATACAAATTTTGAATCTTTTTGTTGCAAGACATTTTTTTTTTCATTTTCCCAACAACCTATTCTACATTTTTTGCTTAGAATAGCAAAACTTTTGCTTCCAATCCTCAATTGAAATAAAAATTGTATTCACAAAAAGCTAATGTATTTTTTTTTTTCAAAAGATGTTTCAAAAATTGAGCCAAAAATTGAGATCATAACAGCATGCCTAAAGTTTTATTCGCATTCCAAGGGGACAATGGGACTTTAGGGGTTAAATTGCTGATTTAAAAATTTAAGTTTTTTTGAGTGGCCATGTAGTGAAAAATTTGTTCAACTGGTTTTGCAAATTGTAGTGAAAATTTTTACATGTAGAATCTAGAATTTTTTGTTGCTTAAAAAATATGATATAAATTTAACCAATTGAAGTTATAAATTGAAGTTATAAATTTTACATATAGAATCTAGAATTTTTTGTTGCTTAAAAAATATGATATAAATTTAAATAAATTGAAGTTATAAATTGAAGTTATAAATTTTTAACATAACCAATTGAAGTTATAAATTTTTTGTTGCTTAAAAAATATGTCATAGATTTTGTATAAAACAACTTTTTTGGAACTTTCATACCATAGAAAGTGATTCCTAAATTGTTGTACCACTGAATAATAATTTTGACCACCAAATCAAATTTTGAATAAGAAATTGATAGTTTCATATGCAAATTTGGTTTGCTATTAACTCGAAGCTCGAAGCTAAAAATAGAAGTTCATTCAAGGTGACATTGGTTTAATTACTTTTTTAAATATAGAATGATATTGACATTTGATTTATATTGTTATGGCAATTATAGTAAATATGATTGCCAATGAATTTTTTACATGACTTGTTCAACTCATTTGAAGGTACGTATTAGTAGCATTACATGTTTTTTATAATTTTTTTACACCTATATTTTATAAAGTTGAAGTGTAAAAGATGTGTATCTAATGGAACTATTTGCCAATAAACTATTTATGTTTCATATATGATCAATCCTTCTATTTTTTTCAAAATTTGTGAAAAAATAATAGTAATTATATTTGGTTTAAATAAATAATATAAGAGGTGCAACAATGATCCAAAGGTTGATTGACATATCCATTGTACATTTTGTTACTTGCAAACCGCTATTATATCTAGATCCACTCATTGTTTTCATGTCCTTTAAATAATAGATGTACTAAAAGCAAACACACAAACACCATTACAACTATAATATCCATGCAACGTAAAAATCAGCAAGTGGCTTTAGTTCGACCTTTCAATCATCATGTCTTGATAGAGTGACATTATATGTGGAATTGCACTATTTCCACTTATTCTATATGTGAGTACAACATTTTATAAAAAATTGCACTACAATGTCTAAAAAATCACAAATTTTATACAACTCTTGCATTGGTATTTTAAAAATTCATGAAATATTCAATTGAATCAAAGCTTTTATACAATTTCAAATATATCTTTATATCTTACAACACTCATTTTAAACCAAGGGAGCAAATGTATTAGAAGTTAGAGAGTAGTAATTTAGTAGACATGACATGGTACCTTAAATGCCCGGACTCTTTAACCCATAAACAACGTTATGTCCATTTTTTGGTCGATGAATGACAGAGAATCCTATTGTGTAGGATAGAAGTACAACTAGTCGTCCTCGGAATTTTGCGTGAAAAAGGTAGGTCTTGTACAATAGTTTGACTTCCAATGAGTGCTTTTGGATTTTTTTTTTAAGCCAACAATTCACACAATGCTGGAAAGGATGATTTGCATGGTCACCAACCCGTCCTTCAAGGGTTAATCTAATCATCCTAATAAAAAGATCAATAAATATTATTGGTATGGATCCCCCCCCAATTAGGCCAGGGTAAATTGACCCCCTTGCTCATCTTCCCTAAGTCATTCCTAGGGGCACATGTAGAAGAAAAGATTCCCTATTTTTTTTCTTTCAAGAAACGGTGACCATTGCATTGCATTAAAAAATACAAAAGATTCCCTATTTTGTGCTTGATTAAATTATCTTCTACAGCTGCACATGGTAATTTGGAGCCTCTGATTGCAAATATGAATTCAAAATTTGCAAATTTTATCATGCATCAAGCCATCAACTGAATGACAAATAAAAAAATTCAGCGTTTTCCACAGGGGTAAAATCGGGGACGGGTCGGTTCACCCTGGCTTGAAAACTAACTTACTGCCCCCACTTTTGGTCGTTCAGTAAGTAGTCAGTACTTGTTCAGTTGATGGGCAGCAGCCAATGGGTGCTTGATTAAAGCTTTCTTTCCCAATCCCGAGAGAGCACGCCTGGCAAGGGATTCTGTCGTTGGGTACGGAAGAGAGAGCAAGAGCCCGAGTGGGCTACGAGTAATTAAGCGACCCCTAGCGGAGTAATCAGTCTGTAATCATGGGGTTAACAGCAGCGCCGCCTGCAGCAAACGTGCACTCATAATGCCAAACACCCCAGGCCCTCTACAACTTACAGGCGGGCACAGTAGTAGCTGATTAGTAGTTTAGTACAGTACATTGCAGAGCTTCAGAATTAGTAATCAAGACGTTGAAGGAAATACATGCGTTCACACCAGCCCTTTTTTTGAAAGTGCCGAGGTGGCGATCACTTAAAATTTGGTGAAGCAATGTACTTCTACATTCATCCATCTTTTAGACGAAAAACACACTTTTCAATCATATAAACAACACTTTTTCATCCAAATTTGGCGACTTCATCCACATTTTTAATGAAAATAAAAAATTTATGGCGAAAAATATTACTTTTATTTGGCGAAAAGCATACATTTATTTTGAAATGGTGCAATCTGTCTATGTGGTGCTAAAAAAAAGGGGTCACACTGACAAAGGCACTCAATGTCTTAGTCCGTCATCAGAGAGATGGATGATCAAGTTGCATGGCTTCAGTTCAGATCGCCTTGTAAGATAGGAAGCTCAGAAACCGGACATCTAAGGGCTGGTTTGCCTTTTTCATGCATTAGAAGAGATTTGGGGGCATTGGAGGGCCGTTTCAAGCTTGTTCGCCATTCTGTTCTCGATGCAACAAAGGAACGCCGGGCGCTATCAAAACCGTGATTACCAAAGAAAAAAAAATGCTTCTGAATTTTTTTTAAAAAGAGAAAAAAAATCGGAAAAATGATGTGGCACTCTCTCAACCACGTCAGACTGCGCGTGTGGCAGAGTTCCCAAGCTAGGAACGGCCTGGAAACTCGTAGTCTTCTACACCCCTCAAATCTCTTCTAATGTATTTCCTTAGATGGGAATATTTTCAGCTCATTTTTCAGACTAAGAAAAATAGATGAGAAATCTAACACAAGTGGTTTCGTATTTTTCCAAGCATTTTTGAATTACTTAAGAATTTTCAAATGAGCTGGGTCGGAGGTCCCTATTTATGACCCTGGGTCTTCTATATCCCATTCACTTGCAATTCTAAAGAAAGATGGGGAAAGCGAAGAGAATGATTGGCTCTTATAATTAATAATGTTTTTTTTCCTTCCTTCCTTGACTACAGAGGTCAATTTAGAACCACCTCATGTCCATTTCACAACCATTTTATATATGTGGTTCTTAATGCCCGTGTGATTTTAGAGTATCCTACCTTAAGGGCATCCCCACCCCTACTCAGTATACGGGCCTAGGACTCTATGCTCTGGAACCGGGAGCCAAAACAACTCCCACTGTACACTTTTTTCAATTGCACTAGCACACCATATTTTTATTTGAGTAAGAGCACGACCATTGTTGCACGGATAAATAGCCACAGGGAAGACAATCTGGTGGGTTCTCTACACATGGCGACATTGTGACTCCAGGACCCTAGCATGGGCCGGCAACCAACCTCATTAGCACAATAAATCCCTCAGCATCATTAACAACTTGCATACGCATTGAAGGTGCCTTAATATTTTATTTAAAATCCAAATAAGCTTATGTCTTTGAATCTTATTGGTTCTAGATCCTAAGGTAGACACATTGCATCAACACAATCAACTCTGAGCCGTAGGAAAATTTCTCTATCTACGAGATGCTAAGGGAGAAATGAAAAATGCAGCGCTTCCGGAATCACAAAAATAGTTTGGCGACTGGGAGTAGGGGATGCCCTACTTCTTAGTCCTTGTCAAAACTACCCCACCTAGATGTGGTGAGTGGAGGTGGGCATGCTCTAAGTTACCTCAACTTGGTATAGGCATGGAGATTTCCGGAATTGACCAATTTTTGCTCAAGGGCACGGTTGAGGAGCAATTGAAGTAGGCACGTAGCTTGAATTTGAATTTGACTTTAATGCAATTATTACAAGCTAGGAGAAATCCTACTGCTAAAATGCTTAGGTCCTAGCCCGCGTTAACCCCTAAAGGACCAAGCCATTTTCAGGCTCCAAAACCACTGAAAACTGCCATTTCTGCTGCGATCACTCCCTAAACCAAAAAAAGCTTTTTTTTTACAATCCAACCGTAGGATCTTGTACTTCACTTGTCTCAGATTATGTGGTAAAAATTCAAGACATTTGACTGTTTTGATTGGAAGATATTAGCATTCAAAGTTGGGAAAAAAAGTTTTTTTGAACTGTTTCCTGCGATTTCAGATGACTTTGACGGCCATTTGTGGATTTTTTTTGCACTACACAACAAAAAGTTGTAATTTTATTTGTTGAACATTTGAGTTGAGAGTTGGGGAAATTTTTTTCAGAATGTCAAACCTTGATTTTCACATATAAAAAAATTGTTAAGTAGAAGTAGGTCCAAAATTGAACAAAACACTAAATTGTTAATAGCTCTTAGGTGGAATTAAAAAAACATAATCCCAACGGTGGGATTGTTCTTACAAACAAACTTGACCTTTTCAAAAAAAAAATTGAAAAAAATTGAAAATTGCATTCAAAATTGCATTCTATAAGTGTTTTTTTTTAAGATGCTTAAATTGCCCGAAAAACAAGATTGTCCATAACTTTCTCATTTTGAGTCCAAATAGAATGAATCAAAGCTTCAAATGTACACCAAAACATGATCTTTGAGAAAAAAAATTTAAAAAAAATAAAAAAAAATCATTTTTCTGTTTTGTTTTTTTTTCTGCCCGGCGAACTGCTTTTTTGCTTTAGGATGCCATAACTTTTGCTCCTGGGCACCGATTGAAAAAAAATTATATTTTTAGAAAGCTACTGTGATTCCCTATCTTCAAAAAAAGTTTCAAAAAATCAAGTTAAAATTTCAGGTCGCACGAGCCTGCCCAAAATCCCAAGTGTCCCCCGAGGGGACTTTGGTCCTTTAGGGGTTAAGGGGGCCCGCTCACCAAGCACTTTGCAATCCCTGAGCTTGCCATTGTCGCTTCATTGTTTTGGGGTTTTAACTGCCCTATGGTGGCAATGCTCCTAAGGGCATCTTTAATCCATGAGCAAAAACATGCATAGTACCGGAATTTTCTAGTGGAGAGAAGTAGACTTCATTCCATTTTGATGACTTTAAAAAAAAGCAATGACCCAATGCAAAGGCATTAATTCAAACCTCAAATGAATTTTTTTGCATTATAAAAAGAAAGAGAAGAAATGATTTTACATTGAAAAAAGAGAAAATCTAATTTATTGGCTTACATAACAATGCTTATATATAGCATTTGTCAATATCAAGCTTTTTTTCCCTTTCAACCCATAAAAGCTTTGGTAAGTATTGCAAATGTTATGAGGACTTTTAAATTTCAAAGTCAAATCAGGCAAAAATTTTGTTTTCTTATTTTTATTGCAAAAAATAATTTTAGTAGGATAGATTGATGTGCACACAAATAGTTTGAAATTGTTATTATCCAATTAATAAGATGAAAGCTATGAAGATTTTTATTTTTGACAACAATGAAGGCAAAAATAAATTTGAATTCTTTTTTAAATCAATTTTAGTAATTTTAGAATAAAACAAAAGCAAAAAAATGGTTTACTTATTAAAATATATTAATATTAGTATGAGTCTTTTGGCTATTTTTTGCGCTTATATTTTCAATTCAAGTTCTAATTTTTTGCTTAAATCGGCACAAGTTGTTGTACAAGCAAACAATTTGCTAAGAATGTTGAAACACAAAAATTTAACCTTTGTAAAGGACCCGGTAAAGGATTAGAATAAAAATGGTTTTAAAGTTTAGGCGCTATGATCTTGTAATCTCTTGGAAATTCTACTTTAGAATTTCAGGAGCATGTATTTGAAAAATGTTAACTAAAAGGTTCTAAAGTTGAGATCATCCAAAAAATTAAGAAAGTTTCAAATTTTAAAGCAGTTTTGGACTTCAAAATATTATAGAACTTTAAGGATTGAGCAATATTTGAAGCAAAACTAAATGCTTGTAATTATTACAATCCTTGTTTTAAGAATAAGAAATTACAAAATTTTATGTAAAATATTGAAATCTCATTGAAATTGTTTAATTTTCACCTTATTATTGAGCTAAGTGTGAGCTTAGTTTGGAAGAAGAATTTGCTTGCTTGGAGAGGTTAATACAAACTATAAGTAGGCCTATTCATAAAAACTTAGATGTAGCGATCCTTCTTATATACATTGGGAAGTTTTGAATAGTATTTAAATCTAAAGTGTTCAAGCTTCCAAGCATTCATTGTAAATTTCTTAAAAGTTTGATGTTTGATAATTTTTGTTGAAAAAATACCATCCTTAAAATCTCTCAAATTGATGGAATACAATATTTGAAAATTCAATGGCATAATAGAACACCAACATGGAATAATAACATCAATCTATAATAAATGGTCAAATTAATTTTTTTTTACTGTATATTTATTTTATAGAAGATCCTATTGTTGAGATTAGACTACCCTTGGGTAGGCACCCTTGAAGTATATAATGCTTCAACTCCCATTGGTTGTCTTACAAGAATTCTTCAACTCCCTCATTGAATACTTTTCAAAACTCCAATTAGTTGTTTAGACCATGAACTTTTGGAAGACGGGATCGTCATTGTGGAAATCATCCTTTTTCGTATAGTGTAAATCATTTGCTCATAAACAAACCAAGATGACACTTATTGGAGGTCAAACTATTGCACAAGACCCTTCCTTTTTATACAAAATTCTAAAGATTAATATGTGCATTTGTATTTTATATAGAACAATTTTCTATTGTCCATCAGACAATAAACATCCGCATCATTGTTCAAAGGTTAAATACTAATATAAAATATAGGTTTCAAGATGAGACATATTGCAAGAAGGTGACAATACCTTAGGGCTGCTTTACACCTAGAGGGTGGTTCAATTCCCTTTGAGGCTGATTACACAAAATTTCAATCTTTTTAGGCTTCGGGTTGTCCTCAACTAATCATTAGAATAAGATTATTATAGTAGCCAATTCTCCCATATATAAAGGCCTTGAAGCCAAGAAGCCAGGTCGATTCAATAAAACCTTGAAAATTTCAACCTGTTTTTTTTCACTTTTTTTACCAGGGACGCTCTATACCTAGAGGCCATGCAAATTATCCTTTAGGCTGATTGCACAAAATCCAACGGATCTGATTTGTTGAAAAAATATATTTTTAATTGAAATCTCACATTGAATCTAAGGCCAAGAGTTGACCTTTCATTCTTGGTGCACCCAATTCTTTGAGCTTGGAACGTGTGAGATCATGTCTTTTTTTAATAACAGATTTCATTCCACCAAATTGATTGGACCCTAAGTGTAAACAAGTTGGGACTTGAGATCAATTTCAACCTTTTGTCCAGTCACAAGTGAGGATTTTGGGCCTCTTACACAACAAATTGGCCCCCTAGGTGGTGTGAAGCAGCCCTTAGTATTCAACTCTCTTTTTCCTTCAAAACCCTTATCGTTTTTTTTCCCAAGGTAAGTGTATGCTTTTTCCTCTCTCTTTCTTATTTTCTTAACCCCTAAAGGCCCAAGGCATTTTCTGGCTCCGAAACCACTAAAAACTGTCATTTCTACTGCGATCATTTCCTAAACCAAAAAAAAACTTTTTCCTAGAATCTAACCATAGGATCTTGTACTTCACTTGTCTTAGATCATGTGATAAATTTCATAAAGTTTGACCGTACAGATTGGAAGATATTAGCATTTGAAGTTGGAAAAAGAAGTTTTTTTGAACTCTGGATTGCAATTTTAGATGACTTTGACGGCCATTTGTGGATTTTTTTTGCACTACACACCATAAAGTTAAAAAAATTTATGTTGAACATTCAAGTTGAGAGTCGGGGGAAAAAAATTCAGAATGTCAAAACTTGATTTTCACATATAAAAAAATTGTTAAGTAGAAGTAGGTCCAAAATTGAACAAAACACTAAATCTTCAATAGCTCTTAGATGGAATTAAAAACCCATAATCCCAATGGTGGGATTGTTCTTGAAAACAAACTTAACCTTTTCAAAAAAAAAAATTGAAAAAAATTGAAAATTGCATTCAAAAATGAATTTTATAAGTTGTTTTTAGAAGAAGACACTTAGATTGCCCGAAAAACAAGATTGTCCATAACTTTCTCATTCTGAGTCCAAATAGAATGAATCAAAGCTTCAAATATAGACAAAAACATGATCTTTGAGAAAAAAAAATTCAAAAAAAAAAAATTATTTTTTTATAGTTTTTTTTTTCTGCCCGGCGAATTGCTTTTTTGACTTTGGGCGGTATAACTTTTTTTCCCAAGCACCGATTGAAAAAAAAATTATATTTTTGGAAAGCTAATGTGATTTCCTATCTTCAAAAAAAGTTTCAAAAAATCAGGTCGAAATTTCAGGTCGCACGAGCCTGCCCGAAATCCCAAGTGTCCCCAGAGGGGACTTTGGGTCTTTAGGGGTTAAAAAGGGAGTTTCTTCCCCTCACTCTCTCCGACTAACTGGGTGATCAGTCTACTAATGTGGAATTCTCATGATGATGAGAGACATTATGAGGTTTTCAGTCAGTAAAATTCTGTTGATTAGGGAAGTTAATCCTGCTCCACACTGAAATCAGCTTTTTCATGATTAACTTAAGCTTAATATCTGAGTTACGAGGAGTATTGAGACATCATTTTTTATTTTTTTTATTTTTTTGGAAAGAAAGGTGTGCATTAAAAGTCATTGAGACATCATCTAACTTATAGTTGAGTTACCTACTTATCAATGATCGAGGTTGTTCAATACCTTTCATAAACTGGGAGAATCTCGTGGATTCCACTACTGACTGAAAGCCGTCATTGACACAATAAAAGAGTTCGAGCTCAAAGGCTGCTGGGAAAGGAGTATACTAATGGGAGAGTGGGGGTCACAAATTCAGGATCCACAAGGATTCGGAAAACTAAAAATTAAACGAAATCTTCAGAGCAGTCGGTCATTTAAGAAAGGAACTCTAACTTATAGATCTCCGAAATCTCTTTAACCCCAAAGAGTTACAAAGGAAGATTAGTTAACTACACCTAGAATCCCACAAATGAGCAATTCAGCATGGTTCTTCTTATTGTATTGAAAACTTTCTGTGGCCGGGGGTCTTGTTGATAGTCAAAAGGGGATTTTAGATTATCTAAGAATGTATTTTCTGGACACCGTACGAATAAACTACAAATTTTCAAAGTCCCTAAAAGAAGCGTTTCTAAAACTGACCATTGACTCTTATGAATAGTGGGAGTATATTTTAGGCAAGAATTTGTCGTTGTTAGTTTTAGAAAGTGGGCCAAATTAGGTATTGTTACCTAAACTAATTATTGAGATCGATGGAGCTTTTGAGATAAGAAAGGTTTCTCTTTTGTAGTTACAATTTTTGATTTGACCCCTAAGAAGATTTTTATCATACAAAATAATAGGAAGTAAAACCGTATTTTTGTGACTAAGGTAAACCAACCTATGGTGGGTAGAATGATTAGTTTATCCTATTGGCATTGTTGAAATTTTTTTAATTATTTTTCGTATAAATATAATTGTATGAAATGGAAACAACCAGTTTTTTTTTTTGGTTTTCGGACAAATGGTTATGTGGCTCCAAAGAAAGAAGGTTCTGAGTTTTGTGGCTCCTTCATTCTGGGGGTTTGAATTGAAGGAGGCTAATTTAGAGTATGCAATTATGAATATATAATTTTTGTGTGCAATTTTTGTATTCATTGGCTCTGCACAATGGATGAAATGAGGTTTTGGAAGCATTGTGGCAATAGTGTGCACGGCCATTATCTTAGTCTGGCATTTTTTAACACATTTGTCCCTTTTTTTCTATAGGCTTGAAGCTGGACATTTTTTTTTGAGGAAATTTGGCATTTAATTGCCTAAAAAAAAAACACCTGGAGACAACAATTGGAAATTTATTTTTTGGACCAAAAATGACTTTGTTATGAATTTTTGAAGTGTGGTGCCCAATTGGCCCAAAAGATGTTCTAGACTATTCCAAAACAAAACAAAAGTGTATCCATAATGGTCATCTTATTCACCTAAAGTAATCACAATATTTCCTACCATAGTCACAATATGAAGGCCTTAACCCTGTAATGCCGCCACAGTCATTTGGTAGCTTTTGGATGACGATGCCTTCATCTACAGAAAGATTGGAAGCATTTTTCCATCCATGTTTTTCTTGTTGACCTTTCATGGTGGGTTATGAAGGGTATCCAATGAATTTGTAGTCTTGCTAGTGTTTGTCTTTACGGAAATGAGAAGTTCATTAAAAAACGGATCACAAAATTTTGCTATTTTTAGTGTATTTTGAGAAGTTGTTGCTCCTTGCTCTAAATCTGAAATTTCTTCACAAAAATGATATTTTTTGAGTTTGAGCCCAACTAACAAAATGAAGGTCATCTACTCTAGTTTCTACTCCAATTTGAATTTTGAAAAAATTCCTAATATTGAAGATTTAATTGCAATTTGAACTTTGAATGTATTTTCAATGTCTATTATTTTCTAATTATAGAATGACACGGAAATTGAGTTTACACCATGATGTTTGTCACTATAATATACATGCATAGTGAAAATTTCCAATTTTTTGACGTAATTTTCTATTTGATATGATTTTTCTTCACTTTTTCTTCAAAAATTCTCTAAAAAATCTAAAAAATTTATGAAGAAAAGAAGACATGTATTTCCATCCCTGAAAAATAAATATAAAAAATTTCATTCATATCTAGTTGCAAAATGGAAGCAAATTGAGTGATGGACAGTGAGGCTTGAAATCAGTGGTCATGCGTCTGTCCTTTAAGGGTTAAAAAGTCATGGATTGGTGAAAGGCTTTAAAAGATCATTTTGTGGATGTCTGTGATGTATCTTTTGTATGTTATATGCTAGTTTAATTTATTTTCTATAAATAGGCAACCCACATGTTTGTGTGTATACATATACTATATTAATGGATACAACTATTATATATAGACAGACATTTGGATATGGTATGATATATCAATTGTTATCACACATGTGTTCAAAAAGATATATAGTAGGGGATAAATAAAAGTGAATATAAATTTATTTTTATTTTTTGGGATTGAAAAAATAATAAATAAATAAATAAATAAGGATTTGGACTTTGGTATCCCTTTTGAGTGACTATCCATTCAAAAAGATAGACCCCATCATCATACTTTTATAACAAAATATGATTTAGATATAAATTTTTGAAGTGATTAGTTGCAAAGCCTATAAGTGTTTGCCACTAGGCTCTCCAAAACTCATTGCAAATCATTCTTTAATGGTCATCTAACTCACCTATAGTGACCACAATGTCTTTTTTAAACAACCTATTATTAAGGCCTTAAAATATTTACATTCTTTACTTGGTTTACACTCAAAAACTATGATCCTATTGAATCCACTAAGACATTTTAAAGTCACTTGCTTACTCTAGTGATGCCACTAACACATCCTAAAAAATCACCTAAAAAGGTATATTGCTTCATTTATTTAAACAAGTAACATGTACTAGGCTTCTTACATAGTCATAATGGGCATTTTGAGAGTGGCGAAAACAATTAGGTTTCTGCAATAGGGGGCATATAATATCTGTAGAAAAATAATTTAGAAGTTGAAACTTTATAGTAAAGTGACAAAGTTTAACATTTAGTATGACTACGGTGGGCATTGTTCTAACCACCACACCTAATGGATGCTACCAAGGTTCCCTCTTAATTCATCAATGTTTAGAAAAATGATTTTTAAAACACATTATGTTTAATAATTCTAATCGGATTTTGGTCAAACCTTTGGGACCTCCTAACTATATAAAAGCAATTTATAGAATGTTACAACTTCTCTAATCCTACTTTTTTCTAATTGTTATAGAAAGTTTACTAGCTAAGAATCTTAATAGCCTTTATTCACTAATGATCAATAATTTTAATGTTGATAAAGTACTTTCAATATTATATCAATTTAATGATGTGTAGGTACTAAAGTGCCGTTACAACAAACTTTCAATACAAGCTTTGTATAGAAATTTCATTTTTTGATATTCCTATTGGATAAAATATCTTAAAATTTTCTCAAAGAATGAAAATTTTGTTGATAAGGGTATTGGAAAATATTCAAATATGTCCTTTTAATAAGATATTTATATATTTGCTATCCATAATTGTTCAAAAGATATTCATACTTTGATCTTGGTTGTTAAATACTTGTTGTATTCATGCACAAGTTTATTGTCATTTTGATAATTTTAAAATTTAAAATTTATAGATTTTTTAAACAAAAATAGAATAGCACCGTCTAATCACATGAATTAAGTGAATCAATCCATAAATGTCTAATAAAGATGTGTGCGACCTACCTAATGATTAGTGAACATTACAATAATTTAATCACCTCATTTTCTTTTGGGGTAAGGGAATTTGGCCAAATATGTTTTTAAATTTTTTATACACTCTTAAGAATCAAACATATGTGCATGTACACAAATCCAATCACATACACATCTAAAACAAACATATTTGTACAAAAGTAATTAATACCCCAATTGTTTGTATTCAATAAGCATGATTATTACATTGTTTTTTCATGTACTAATATTTAAAGGAATTTTGCACGAAAACATCCTTTTTGCATTTTTTTTAATACTAAACTTGTACACATGTAAAATGCAACTAAAATATTAATTTTGATGTTATTTGGCATTTATGCATTAATTCTTCTATGTGTATCTATCAATTAATTGGAAAATAGTGATGAAACTATTGATAAGCCTTGTGATAATTAAGCACTATGTGACTATGTGAAGACTTATGTGATGCAATGAGAGAAGACAATCAAAATTTGATTCTTCATTTAAGGTGTCCCAAACTTTCAAAATTCATTTCAATGTATCTCTAAAGGATTGGAATTTTTTTTAGTTAGAAATTGTTAGAAATTGCACTTTCTAGGGCAATTAGAAAAAAATGACAAAGACAATTAATTTTTGAAATTTCACAGTACAAAATTGTAATAAACTACTATAGAAATATGTGGAACTTTTTTGAAAATTTTGCCTGGGTAGATTGAAAGGTTATAGTGTTTGAAGAATTAAAAAGAATTGGGTATTTTGACCTTAGCTCCTCTTGAAGTGAGGAGCACCTTGTCAATAATTTTTTTGAATTACCACAAAAAAAATACATATATAATATGTATAACTTACATTTCAAAACTACCATCAAAATTGACTTCATACCCTTTGTTGTCCCACCAGGCCTCTTGTGGCTGTTTTTTTATTATTTATTATTTATTTATTTTTAAAGTGACGGTGACCATTGTATTAAAAAACACAGGAAAACAATGTGGCTGGTGGTTTTGTAAATTTTTCCCTGGCAATGAAATCCCGTTTCATATGCTTCAAAAAAAATAAAAATTGACTTCATAAAATCATGCCCGACTTCCCAATTGTCCTCTCCAAACGACTCTTTTAAAACTGGTCAATAATGTTATGCCTAGAGAATAGCCCTTTCACAAATTTATTTACCGCACCAGACTCCGTTTTATTATTCACCCCACTCATTTACTGCGCCTATCTACCCCCCTTGACTGCTCAGTAACTACGTATTCTACGGAACCGAGTAAATACTCCAATAAGTAGGGGGACGAACTAGCTACGTAGCTCTCCTAGCGTAGACGCCAAGTAAACTACGCGCCCCAGTTCCGCAGTAAATACGGCAGGCCGGGCCGGGTGCACTCCCAACGCCAGTTCGCCACCCGTCCCATGCCGACCCGTCCGTCGCCTGTTTGCTTTCTGCCGCCATTGAGCTTCCCGAGAGACCCCGCCCGCCAACCCGCCCACCCGCTTCTTCGCATTTCGCATTCCTGCGACCGGCCGTTTCCTGCCGCAATCCCATAAGGACCCCCGCACGCCCTCAGACATCGCGACTCACATTAGCCTCGTCCCCCCCCCCGATTTCCTGAGGCCTCAATTCGTGTGAACGCTGATTGCGCGATTGTTTCGCTCTGACTGTTTGCTTTGGATTTGGTGGAGGCGCGCGGGTGCACGGAGGTTTTGCGATAAGGAAAGAAGTGTTGATCAAATCTCATGGAGCTTCTTGACGTTGTGGATTAGTAATCTCGCATTTCAAGACACAATTCGTTCTCGTGGTGATTTTTTTTTTTCCTTCTTCTTCTCCCTACCGGAGTCCCGAAGTGGCGCTCATGTAGGTTGTTTTTTCAGTATATGGAGGAGTAGGAATGAAATACTGTAGTTCTGTGTTGGAGGAGGATGTGCATTTAGGTTTCGGCATGCGAAACGCATGGGGCAGCGTGTGAGGAAAGTCAGCTTGTACTGCTGGTTGTGGACGTGGAGCTAGTTGTTCTTTTTGGAAGGACTGGGAGCTTTTTTTCGCTTCTTTGAAGCCTGTGACGAGTTGCAGCCTTGCAGGGGGTAGTTTGTTTTATCGTCTTTACAAGTGGCAGTGGTCCGGAGTTGTTGCATTGGATAGAGACTCTTTCTCTCCCCGCTGAGGTTGTTATCTGCAGTCTGGACGTCTCTGGTCTTTTGTAGTGAACGAGAAGGGGAGGTGTAAGTGCGGAGATAGTATCCCTGAGTTCTGCAGATCTTCGTTCCGTTTTTGTTTCTGCGTGCTCACATTGGAGAGAATTTGACTCCTGTACAGATTGGGAGTTCAGTTTCTACAGTTGAGCGACCGTAGCTGTACACGAGTCTGCTCACGTGAGCGTGTCCTGAGGTCTTACTGTCGCGTTTGGTTAACCTGTTCGCAGAGCGCATGTCCTCCTTCACTTCAAGCAAAATTACCCGTGGATTTTCCTCATTATCTCCTGTTCTTGCTGAACCCGGGGACAATTTTGTTTCCTAAAAGTTTCATTCGTAATTCGTCACCTTCTGCACTGGAGGTTCCAAACAGTCCACCGGCGTTTCATCTTGTGCACAATGCAGTGCATTATTGTTGTGTTTCAAAGCATTTGGATACGCGAATTCTTGACGCAAAGCAGTCAAGTCATTAAAAAACAATTTCCCCTCGGGCTGTCGTCGATCAAGTCCTCTGAAGCCATAAACCTTGAGCTTGACCACAAGGCCCTGCAAAATCCAGTTGAGAGCACCTGAAGGCATGCGCTGCTCGCTTGATCATTTTGAACGGTTCAGTGTGATCGCATTAAAACAGTCTTGTATTCCCTTCGTAGAGCAGTTTGGGCTTCTACGGGAGTGAGTACTGAGACCACAGCAGGTTAGGCCTGCGAGTCTGACTGTAGCGGAACTGCAGGGTCTGTATGCTGATCTGATTAAATTTTATGGAGCGTCCAAACATTTGTGGATCTTCTTAGACTCGAAGTACGGCAGGAGCTGTAAGTTCAGTTCCTGTCAACTGGGGATGGGCTTGTATTGAACTTCAGCGCAAGTAACTACACTGACGGCGGCCGCCTCGTCTGGATTTCGAACTTGAAGAAGTTAGTGCCGGCCAAGGGCAGCGGCGGCAGGTTCTACACAAAGCTCAGCACCAATTTGTCTGCTCTAGGCTTGGATCGAAGGCAACACACTTATATTGTAGAAGCTTCAACAGTGTTTCGGTGGTGCCGCGATGAATGCCATTATCCCAGCTCCTTTGCAACCACGAATGCTACTCGTCTTTTCTCTCTCCTGCCTTCTCTTCTTCGCCTTGCCACGCTCCATGCGTGCTGACTCTACATCAGGTTCGATGCTTGATCCTCCTTCCTGCCCCTATTTCTTCTCTGATATTTCCCTGTGTGTATCAGTATCTCCTGCAAAACAGGATGGTGCTTTGAGCTGCTAAAGGTGTCCAATGAGAAGTGTACTTAATCAGCAGTCTACTTTTGAATAATACTTCATCGAGAATTTCTTTCCAGATACTGAAAAGAATCAGTAGGCTGAACTTTGGATCAGTTTGGACTCTAGAGTCACCGAACTTGATGCTTTCGCATAATGTTTACTGACTGTATGTCTCAAATCTTTGATGAAATCTTGAATTCCGAAGACGAATCTCATCTCTTTCAGAGATTTTTTATTCTCTTTACACACTCAGTTAATTGGACTCCTTCTGCAGACAGTATTGCAATGCTTTAATTAGGCAGTAGAAATCGAGATCCCGCTGAACTAGCTTTCCAAACTTGTCACTGAATATATTGCGTCTGTATGCCGTACTTAGAGGTTTGTCTTACTGCATTGTATGATCGATTTTAATCCTCTAGTGTTAATTGACTTACCAGTGGAGCTTTGTCGGGTCATTCTACTGAACCTAATTCTGAACTATCGGTCTGTTTACGTAGTTTTCAATTGAAACTTCTTTGATTGGATTACTCCCCGTTCTTCCGAGAGCAATTGAACTCTTTCAAGAGCATCCATGCTAAATAAATGAAATCATGTCATGCATATATTTCTCCAGGTCTTGGAGGTGTTAATATCTTCATGGATGCCAACTTGAACGAAACAATTCCGCTGAATGACGCCCCCAATTCTGTAGGGATTGCATCTTCTACAAGCAGAAGATCTGTGAAGTATACGAATCGTAGATTACTAGATGGTGGTAAGCTATTCCATTTCCCACGTTTTCTTTGGTTGGTTGTGTGGTTTATCCGAACAGGGAACAACATGAAACCAGATGAATGGGTGTCAAATGAAAGCGGAACTATAACGGTTAGATGGATTCATACGTGGAACATTGGGTTGATTGCAGAAATCTGTACAAAGTTTGACATAAGCATATTCCAAGGGCCGGGAAGCCCGCTGCCGAACGGCATACCAACATTTAGTGTTCAAATCTTCAACCTATGCACAGTAGGGTGTCCGATATCCGATGTGCATGTGGCTTGTGGCTGGTTCGCATCGGCCAAACTTGTCAACCCCAAGGTGTTCAGAAGAGTAAAATTCAATGACTGTCTTGTCAATGATGGCAATCCCATTCCGTATGGAGATAGCATCACATTTCAGTACGCGAATTCCTTTGCATATCAACTGAGAGTTGAAACTGCCGTCACATGTAAATGGCCATGACTGCTACTTCATGAATAAAAGTAAATTCTCTTTTTTCGACCCTAATTTGAGCACGTAGTTATTAATACATTCTCCTGATTAATCTTTAAGAATATAGTCGGCGTCTATGTGGGAATGTGTGCTGAAACTCTTCGAGCCATATCCAGGCGGAGGTGCGAGGAAATGTGCTCAGATGATTAGTCTTCTTGATACAGCCTGATCAGTTCGAATACTAATTTCAACCCATAAGAATCTCTTTGCTCTACCTATGCGCAATATCCTCCTATTAATCTTTTGATGTGCAGACAGCGACCCGTCTTGTAAGAAGCGACAGATCTTTCGGTTTTTGAGCTTACAAGATATTTTTGTGAGGTTATGTCAGTCTTAAGAAGGTGAGGTTGGTCAGTTTTGGTCTTTACACTTCTTAGTTGCTCGAATGCAGGGTTGGAGAGGAGGTCTAAGTCACCAGCAAATATGCTAATCCCAGATGAGATGGTTCAGAGGACCCAGTATTCAAATCGTCGAATCTTAGCAGCTAGTAAGTGTCCTTCACTGTGAAATTGTTCTGAGAAATGAAAGTCACCAATGCCGAGTACTTATGGGCGTTGCCATATTCAGTGAGCAGGTGAATAATGCTTCTTGTGTGTTATCTGCAGATATGTGTACAAACAAAGATATTAGCATATTCCAGGGCCGTGATACCTCTTCAGGCATCCCGCAATATATTGTTCAAATTTCCAACACCTGCTTGTCTGATTGCGCTCCATCAGACATCCATGTGTTCTGTGGCTGGTTTGCATCAGCTTCGCTGGTCAATCCCAATACCTTTAAGCGAATTGAGTTCAATGACTGCCTTGTAAATGGGGGGAATCCGCTTAGACACGGTGACATTATTCGGTTTGCATACGCAAACTCGTTTATGTACACCATAAGATTCAAATCTGCTAAGTTTTGTTAATAGAACTGATAGTCAGTTTGATTTTGTTCAAGTACCTTAGATTTTGATCCGTCTCTCCACTGTTTCACTATTCCAACTTGGTCTTCAGGGGTTACGTTTGTGGGAACCCGATGGGGTCTGGTCAACCCTGGGCTACCTACGGCATTTTGTCATACGCGAGAAGTCACTTCCTCTGGAAATCTGTTTTTTGTAGTAAGTCTCGGAGTAGCCTAGCGGTGAAATAATGGAGTGTCCGTTGTGGTATGATGCATTTGCAGATGTGAAAAGAGGCAAAGATATATATATAAGGATTGACAATGACCTTGAGTGAGAATTGTACAATAAACTGTGCATATTGAGAGCATATGCGTATGCTTCATCACACATTCATGTCTTGTGAGTGTACTCTGCTTCTTTGGCCCTCCCAAATTCCTTAGTTTCAACTTAACCTTTGCTGTCTGCCTAGTGGAGAATGGAAATGTCCTAAATTGTGCAAACAGAATGTGGTTTGAATTTTCCAACTCCCCCAGTCACTTTTTGTACCTACAAATATTATATATAGAGAGAGTTTACTTGGCCCAGGAGGAAGAATCGTTCTCCGAGAATGCTACAGTATGTCATTGTGAGAATGAGCTTGCCTATAAATGCAATTATGCCAGTTTTTTCATCACATGGATGTCATATTTTATTCTACCCAGTAGATATCAGTGAATATGGTGCACTACATATTGCAAAATGATGTGGAAATTTGTCACAACTTTGTATATTGCAAAATTTCATAGATGTATGTGTGAAGTTTACTAACTTATAAACTTACAACTATTATTGAAGAACAAAGTGCACTGTCTAAGGAAGAACTGAACAACCGACAAAACCTGGATAGTGACGTCATAGCCACAGTGGAGCCAACAACTGATGTAATTTCAGCTGCAGTTCAGCAAGTGTTTGTAGTCTTTTCATTTTCATTTTCATTTTTATTTTTCACATTTATTTAGTGTGCTGGCATTATGCAACCCCCTGCAATTGTACACTGACTCAGATTTCTCAAATCTGGGGGATGTGCATACTAGCCACATGAAACACGATGCCAGGGAGAAGAGAATTGAGAACTAACTTCCTTCACTAGCACGACTGTGCTGTGAAGTTTTTCATCAGTGCTCAAGTTGCTGAGGACATGTCTGACACATGCTGGGTCACCAACCAGGAAGACCAAGCCAGATATCTGAAGCCGATCAAAAAGCTGAAGAGCTTGTTGCAATCATTAACATACAGAGCCCCAAGTCTTCTCAGAAGCTGGCCGGACACCCTGTGCACACTTGCAATCCCAGTATGTTCCTGCAGAAATGGCGGAAGTGCATGCAGCTCCAATTCCTGATTCTCAGACCAATAAGTAAGTTTTCCATGGTTCAATACTCTGACCCCAGCTCTGAGGATGACTTTGTGGGCTGCACATAAGCTACAAGACTTCTCCCTTTGTCATTTCTCTTTGACCTGAATACATTTTGACGGTGAATCCATCTCTAGTTAACATAGCCAAACACTTTCATGGCAACACATGCAAGAGTCCATCCCTCCTGTCAAACATTTTGGAAGTTCTTGTTGTTGTTTTCAGAAACTACATTTATCATGGACTGTTTTGGTGGCGGAGAGTTTACAATAAATTGTGCATGACACAGCAAGGGAGCTAGGTTTCAAGTCGATGGAGACCACGTGATTGTTCATGTTGTGAGGGTGTTGGCTGCTGCGTCATCTGTCATTGTTTCTAGTAGGTAATTACAGGAGGCTGTGATTTATGAAATATCATGTGTCAAATCGTGGCAGATGGAGGAGTGGAGGACCATGCGACCGTGGCTGTCAGTTCTGTTGGTAATCAGCACCAATCCGACAGTAGTGGTCAACAAGCCTGCCCCATACAAAACACATCAAGTTGAATGGGTACTTGGAGCCGATCCTTATGGATCTATACCTTGGCTTGACGCTTCCTTCTGCCCTGTAGCCCGTACACACACTCCATTCGCTCTCTAATTGGACTGCCCGGGGGCTCCGGTCACATGTGTTTAATTGACACCACCTTCAGGGCTCCTGCCAACTGTCAAAATTTGGCATGTGAAAGTTGTCCCATCAGATGTGTACGCAACAGGACAGAGTCTCTCAATACTAGGAATTTGCACTTTTTAAGTGTGCAATTATAGAGGATTGATTGTATCCTTAGTACTCTGTTTTATTTGCACTTTAAGAAAGAAAGATTGAAGCTTTAAACGTGTTTGGGTAAACATTGAGCATACGGATAAACATTGAGCTTACGAGCATGGTTTTCTATTTTGAGATCATGTTTTGTTGGGATTTGTCTCTCGTTGTCATTGTAAGAGGATTCTAAATGCAAGTTAGCAAATATTTTTTGGACATCATGTGAATAAACTATACATTTTCAAATCTTAATTATGTGTGTCTTCAAAATCAACCTTAATTCCTGAAGGTATATGCATCCAAAAAGTGAATGTATCTTGGTCAACCTTGATTGGAACTTTCATAATAACCAATCTTGGTATTTGATTTAAACCAAGGAAATGAAACTTGACAAGTTTCATATCTATTCCATTTTAAAATTTGAAAGAACTATTGCAATTGCAAGCCCATATGTTCAAATCCAAATTACACAATATTGTGAATATTTCATTTTCATTTTCTATTTTTAAATTATTTTTAAAAATTAGATGACAAAATTATGCTTTTTAGATTCTATATTTCATTGTGGTAAAAATTTCATAATATCATAATATGCATTATAATTGATATAATTTTATTTTCATTTATTACTTTAAAAGATTACAATAATTTGGATTTTCCATCAAAAATTATAAAAAATCCCAAATCAATAGAAAATGCACTTTTTCACAACCAAAAAAATACCAAAATTTTATATATTGATTATGTAAAAAGATAAATTTAGCTTGATAGTGGCATTTGACTTAGAAGTAATTGGCAAAGGTGTGTTGAATATAAAATGTAAAATAATTAATTGCTAAATCTTCACACCAATATGTATTAGGGATAGTCACACCTTTTTCAAAAACAAAATTTCTATGAAGAATGAGAAGCCTTGGAGGTAAAAGAAGAGCCAATTAGGAGCCATAAACCGTGAAGAAGGTGTAGCACCCCTTTGGTTGGTGAGGAGTTCAATCTCATCAATGCAGGAAAAACAACAGATAAACTACAAGAAAATACAGTACCCCCCTAGCTATTAACCTGCCATTGCATAGATCCAATATATAACTTGTAATTGTAAAGCAAAACAAAAACCAGACATACTATTAGTATTAAATCACCCTCATGATAGCCCACCTCCAACCCACCTCCAACCTAATCTAGTAATACAATTCATTGAATTCACATACTGCCATGACAGATTCTCACTAGATATCATCACACACAAAGAAACAAGATATAATATGTTATTAACCAATACACTAAGGATGGAATGTAGCACTGCTCTTAACAATTATTGCAGGCGTCAGAGGAGCTATACACTCAAGATACAAAAAACTACTACATGAAGACCAAAACCTAAAAATTAAAATCAGCTTCATAAACAAGACACTCCGAGAAATCCACCAAAATGCAATAGAATACCTTATGCATATCATCCTCACCAAACGCAAAATAGAACATCACCAACCTCTACCACCTGATCCTCTATAAAAACACATAAAAAAATACACAATATTCATCTTAAGAATATATATATATATATATATATATATATATATATATACGTATACACAATAAAATACAATATATTCCCTCTGTTTTTGAAAAAGACTAGGCATCCTTTGTAAAATACAAAGGAAACATGGGTCTTTTTCAAAAACAAAGGGAGTATTTAAAATAATAATTAACTAATTTAAAATTTAAAATTATTATTGATAAAATTTTAAAAATAAAAAAATAAAAAATGTGTGAAATTTGAACCACAAACCCTAGCTCAATATTAGGAAAGTGCCCACAACTTAATACGGTGCAGTCAATAGGAATTGAATCCAAACCAACATTCTCACAACTATTAGTCTCTTGTGCCACTTCTTGCAATATACCTTAATCCCTAAAGGACCAAGGTGATTTTCCTATCAAAAACCACTCAAAACTGTCATTTCTATTGCAAAGAGGGAAAAACTTTAAAAATGGTTTTTTTTGCATATCCAACCGTAAGATCTTATACTTGACTAGTATATGAATGCATGGAAGAAATTTCAGAAACTTTGACCGTGTAGATTGCAAGATATATGCATTTAAAGTGAAGAAAACAAGTTTTTTTGCACCTTGCTTGACTAGATTTTTTGGCTTTGAATCTTTTTAGTTCAAATTTTTTGCACTATTGATTTTGATTTTCTACTTATTTATGTTAAGTAGTTGAGTTGAGAATCTACAAAAAAAATTTAGGAAAAAAAACACTTAATTTTCACTCATTAAAAAATTGTTAAGTAGAGGTTGATTCAAGATTGAAGAAAAAACTAAATTGTTAATAGCTTTTAGATGGAATTGAATCACAATAATCCCAACGGTGAGATTGTTCTAGAAAAAAAATCTAACCCTCTCTAACAAATTTTTTTGAAAAATTCTAAAAAATGCATTCAAAAATGAATTCTACAAGTTATTTTTCCAAGAAGATGCTTAGAAGATGCTTTCTGTCATTTTGATTGACTACATTTTGAGGAATGTACAATTTAGAAAAGCTTGTACAATTCCCAATCTCTACCAACAGATTGCCCAAAATTGGTGTAACTACAAAATTTATATTACTTGGTTGAGACTGTGAGGTTCATGTTTAGGTGATAGCTGTCCAACTTCTCGCCCATTGTTGTCACATCAAGCAAAATAGAATCACTAGATGTTCCAAACAAGCAGACATATTGGATGGTTCGGACAAAGTGGACAGACAATGTGAATACTTTAAATAGTCACATCGGGTGGATCAAGGTCACCGGACATCCTAGACAGGTGGGCAAATCGGACAGTTAAGGCGGACAATCCGTCCAATGTGATAACTATGTTCTTGCCTTATTTGCCACGATTGCGGCTCTCCAATTGTGAAAGACTGCAGCTCCCCCAGTTTAAGCTATTGCCGCCAATTACAAATGCAAATTATAAACATTCTCCTGATTCCATTGTCCATCCAACAATTAGCTTAGAAATAGCCACCAAGACAACACAACGGAAAAGTCGTTGCGCCTAATAAGTTAACAATGGAATTTGAAGCACTCACACAAATTCACAAAAGAAGGAAAGGCAACATGCCGAGAATTCTGCTATAAATATTATTCTACAAAATTGATCTTCATCCATTCAATAGTCAATGAAACAATATCATCCACTTCGGGGGTGCACTCCCAATTATTTGGTTGGAGACGTGCAATCAAATGAAGGATTATTTTAATTAGGGTGGTCCTAAATTCTAAACAAGGCTTTGAAATAAATTAGCATCATCATAATGGATCTAGGATCTTTATAAATAATGAAGGATAGGGGATAATAATGGTTTTTATTTTATTTTTTGTTCTACAATAGCCTTGTCCAAAAAAAAAAAAATTGAAATCTTTAGAGCTACAATATTGTGGGGTATAACTTTGTGACAAGTATCCCAAGCCGGGGATCCAATGTCTAGAGTAGTGTAAGTTTAACTTAGTATCTTTGTACTGCAATTACAAAGTACATTCAATCGTTGAAGGCTCCATTGGATGAGAATAACAAGATTTCATTTTCGATGCAGCAGGAGCGTCATTCCCAAGCTTCAACATTTTTTATGGTTTAGGATTTACCTTAGCGCTCTCACTCTACATTTTTGAATGTTGTGAATGTTGTGGTTGCAAAATGTTGTGAATTCGTGGATGAGCAGGCTTAGGATTCACACAAGAGCACACTCAAGATTTGAGGTTTTTACAAACAAAGAACATTTGGGATTTAGGGCACATCAATTGTTTTGCATTTTAGGTTTTGGTAAGGCTTCCAGTATCCTCCAGAAGGTCATGTTGTGGACATTGTAGGCGGTGTTTGCACATGCTAATTTGTGGAGAGGGGCAGGTTGAAATTGAGGTCATAGATGGAGAGGGGCATGTTGACTATGGCAACGTTTGGGTGACCCCGGCAATGTGGTGAGGTAACACACTTACCCTAAACCAAAACTGCTCAATGATTAGCATTCCAGTCCATTTTTTTCTTCCTCAATTTGATTCACTTGTTTGCCACTTTGGAATCTGCAGGTGCCCTGCATTGAATTACAAAATGCACCACAACATTCATGAGGTTGAGGTAACACCATAACCCTACAACCTAGAACCGGTCAGTGATTATTGCTTGAATTTCATTTTCTTCTTGTCTATTTCATTTTTAAGGCATGGCATTGTGGAACGTGTAGGTGCCCCGCGTTGCATCTAAACCAAAACAACAACATTTACGAGGCAAATAGTTTTGAAAATGTTTGTGAGGTTGAAGAAGTCAAGTTTGGTTCAAACCAATTTTTGTTTGTTTTTATGTTGCATTTTGAACCTTTGACCCTAGACCCTGTCATACTACAACCCTCAATCTCAAAAACAATGTAAATGCAAGCAATTGTGTTTGGTAGCACATAAACTCATTTTTGCACACTGCATTTTCACACAAATTCTAGGTTGCATTTTGACTCAAAATTCACCAACTTCATCCCTTTGTGTATAATTTACAACTTTATGTATGTCTCGCTAGTTTGTATGCGGTTTGTGCTTTCCCCCACTTTGTGTTTTTTCATAGTACTTTACAATTGGCTTTGAATGTATGAAAATACTTTGGCTTTGACAATAGTTTTATTCAAAGTAGTTTGTGCTTGAATTGGTTTCACTTTGCAAGCAATTTGTGATTGCATCTACTTTGGATTTCAAAATATTGTGTGTTTGCAAATAGTTTATGAAATTCACTTATGTCGTACGTTTGCAAATACTTTATGAAGTTTACTTATTTTGTATGTTTGCAAATACTTTATGAAGTTCACTTATTTTGTACACCATTTTCTATATGTCAAGTTTTCAGTGACGGATTTCAATATGAATCGATGAAGTTTTTGAATTTTTTTTGTCAATGTTCAATATTTATAATGAACATAGGGTACATAGAAATATCCCCCCAAAACATTTTAGATGAAATATAGGGTACAAAAAATGGTTAGAATTTATAATTTTAGGTAAATATAGCCCTATATATAGAAATTCAAAAATTTTATCTACATAGCGCCCATGTAATAGGGGCTTGAACACACGGTACCAACAAACAACCTATATAGTGCATCCCCCGAGACCATCCAATTTACATTGTTTCACATTCACGAAGGATTCACGACCTCCCCGTTGGCACTGACGAGGCAAGTGGATGCTCTAAAGCCTTGCCGCTATGGATGCATGGAGCCAGAAGAGAGTTATCAAGGATTGGACATAGATAGCAGGAGCTAGTGGTGGTGAACAAGTTTAGGGTTTAGGGTAGAATTTTGTGTGGAAGGGGAGTTTGGGCAACCGGCAGCACTATTGATAAGGAATGTGCATCCAGCAGTCTTTAAAATTTGTGAGAGAAAGAACTAAATTTGTTGCAAGGGACTAGCAAAGGCAAGCGCAAGGGCTGGGTCCACATTTACAATTATGCTTTGTATAAAGACCTTGGCCACACGGACAAGAAATTTGACCTAAATTTGTTGGTTCTTGGCGGGACGGCATTTCTTTAGCCAAGTTGACATTTTAATGCTCCATTTCTTTGTTGTCTCATTTCAGTATGTCCTTCACTTGTCACTTGTCTTATTAGCTTCATGCGTATTTTTGAAAGTATGGAGCCTTTGTTTGTACAGAGCTAGAACACCTTGTTGTTGCCGGTGAGGATACAAGATGCCCTCAAAACCTAACGTTCAACCTTAAATTGCATGAAAAAAATATGTTAAAGATTTATACATCGTTACTGCCCACTGCAAAAAAAAAGGGGCCCTACTTAATAGAAGATCAATGCATTGACGTTGATTATGATCCAAAAAAATTGGACTTAGTTGATTCAGCAATCTTCTAAACATCAATCAAGATAATTTTTTTGATTTGCCCAAAAAGAAAATTTGCTCAATTGATTTGGCAATCCTCTAAACATCATTTTCATTTTTTTACATATTGTAGTAGAAGGGCAGGGTCGGCAGAAAATAATTATTTAAAAATAAGCCAAAAAATGAATAAAATGAATAAGAAAAATTGTCAAATTCAACAAAAATTAAATGACCAAGATGTTGTAAAAATTGAAAATGTCCAATAATAGCAAAAAAGTTCAATGACTATTTACCATCAAGCAATTTTTAAATGGTATGGTGATGGACTCACTTCATTGACATTTAGAGAGTATGTAGGATAGAGAGGTCGTTTTTATAATGAAATCCTTTGTCCATCATGAATCCTCAAAGGATATGGGACAATTTGAAGATGAAAGCTTCACCGCTCATTGTCAAAATGTAAGAATTGTGTGTAAAGTAGAATTTTAGACCTCATTTTGGCATAGTAAAATAACTTTTTTCAAAAAACCTTGAACTAAGAAAAGTTGTGAAGTAAAGCCAAAATTCATCTCCAAAAATCCGTTTGATATTTTAAACCTCCAATCAAAAGTTATGGACAAATTTCAGAGAAGATGTTTGAAATTGTCAAAAAAAATGTCTCTTCCCACCCTTCTCTAAAATTTGATGATAACTTTTGATTGGAGGCTCAAAATCTCAAACGGATTTTTGGAGATGAAAGTTAGTTTGATTTTACATATTAAATTAGTTCAAAAGTTTAAAAAAAAGTTATTCTACATTGCTTAAATGAGGTATGAGATTCTACTTTTAACCACAATTCCAACTTTTGACTTAACTATGAGTTGTTAACCCCTCATCGCCGGAGGGGACGAAAAACATCCACAGAGGATTACAAATTTGGTCCACAATTTGCAGATGGCTCAAATAAGCCGGTTTGAAATTTCAGTCGTGTAGGTGGGCTGGTGTCTACCAGAAAATGTGTACTCCCAATCTCAAATCGTGCGACACCTTAGGATTTGCCACTCCAATTGGTTGGACCCCATGCTTTTGCGAGGACAATCTATCCTCTCTTGCTCAGAACTGACCGGAAGATGCCAATTGCTTACCGTTGGCCTTGGATTCCCTTCTATCAGGCGGCAAAATTGGCTCGAAGTGGGGTGCCATATTTTTTTTTCACGGCACTCAACCGACGTTGTAACTGTGATGTTGCATTGTGCATGCAAAATTGTTTTTGTCCAAACTTGCAATAACCGACGTGTGAGTCCATGAATGAAGCTGGTCGTCTGTAAATAATTTGAAGTCGACGTTGGATCGTATGTGAATAACCGTCGTATGAATCCACGATCAACTATCGTCTGTGAATGAAGAAGTTGGAGCCTACGGCACTGAACCCCACTTCTAAATTGCAGAGACTCATTTCAAATGCAAATTTTATGTGGCCGATCCCTCAATCACTGCATGTTTGAGGGATTGTTGTTTGTCATTGAATGTCAAAGTTGCAACCTATCTCCGTGGATTGCCCGATGCAGTTGTTCATTGCCACCTAGCTTGAATCTGGAGTTGTGTAGAGTGAAACTGCCGCAAGCTTCCCAGGTGCCCAATGTGTGTTGCGTGTGACATTGGGCGGAACGTGTTGTGACTCGTACCCAGAGACGTCCCTTGTAGGTCACCCGGTCACCACCTCCAGCGACTCCGATCTTCAAGGCTACATTTCACAGCCTCTATGCAAAGTTGTGCTCTAAAATTTGGGCCTCGCTTTTGAACTGACCATTCCAGCATACCCAAAAAATTGCGTTAAAAAATTTCTGGTACTTGTCGTAAAATTTTGCTCTCAAAGTGCATGGGGGGCGGCAAAGAGGTTGGTCGGGCAAGAATAGTCCAAGACCCAATGTTATAAATGCAAGATCCGGCGCACCAATTATTGATCGAAGTCGACGTCGCAATGCTATACTAAGTGAAGCACCATTTTCAACGGTGAATTTTTGCACAACCGAGGGAATTGACAGTGCGATCAATTTTTCCTTAACGCACCATACGAGCTTCTCCAGCATGCCATCGTAGTTCAAGCGGTGAAGGATTAAGCTCCTACTAATTCTCACTTTACACATCCCATGTGGATTGTCTTACCTCCTACCACCCCACTTGTATATGGACCTTGTCTTCTCCTCCCTCCTATCACCGAGGTAAATACCATTCAAAGTTTTATTGCAATATGCATTGAATTAATTTGGAACATAGTGGTGGATTTTGGCATTCAAAGTTCAATTGCTATACACATTGAATTACTTTGAACATAGTGCTAAATTTTTTTAAGTTAAAATTTAAAGTATAGAATTTATTTTGGAAACTTTAATTAATTATTCGGTATCAATTTTTAGGCTACTAAGGTGGCAATCAAATCTGTTTGGCGGGTCTACTGATGTGGCAGTGTTGCCTGCATGGCAAATTTTGTTGATGTGGCAACTTATGTGGCAAATTATTGAAATATAATTACATTTTTTAAAATTTGACCGAATCAAGATATAAAATTAACATAGAAGTGTTGAGTTTTAAAAAAAATTGCCAAAATCTTATTGAATTTTGGTATTAAAAACCTTCATATGAAAAAAAAAATCATGATGACTTCACAAAATCACAAACAAACACTACTACACAGTGACATCTATAATTCAATTCTAAAATTTCTTCTATGTGTCCTAATCAATGATCCTAACCAACATATATAAGTTGATTATCATGTTGGATTGGACATTGTTTTTTCTTGTAGTGGCCTGGCACACCTTGTCGTTACCGACAAGGCAACTAGGCGCCCTATAGTAATACCTTGTCGTTACCAACAAGGCAACTAAACACCCTGTAGTAACACCTTGTCATTATAGGCGAGGCAACTAGACACCCTCAAAACCTCCTCTATCTTTGGGGGAGTACATAAAGCAGACAACAGTTTATGAAGTAGATTCACAAGTAGGTTTCTTATTAGGTATGAGGGATTATAAATAGTCCCAAATTTGACCCCATTCCAATATCATATGTTCACGGGATGCCGGTCAACTTTGCCGTAATCTTTAAATTTACTAGTAATTAGAAAATCTTGCCGGTTTAGGTACTTTTGTATGTTAGAATGTGTTAAAATTTGTTAAAGCATCTTATCAGCATAGAAAAGCTAGTCTAATTTTTAGTGAGATTTTACCACAACTTGGATAATTTTTAGGAATTCCTCGTCATAGACTTTGGTGGTTGACCGTTCGGAAGAGCATGTTCTAAGTATCAAAAAACTCCAATTTTTTTTATGGAACCTCTTATGGAATTCCACAAAATATATGTAGGCTCATATTCTTACTTTACACATTTTCAAAAGGAAAATCAAAGTTTACCACCTCTTTTAAATTTTGGTAATCAGAAAATCTTTTATACGGAGGAGACTCTTTGCAAATCGATTTTAATGCTAAGTTCCAAATGTGATTTCAACCCTAGAATCCTATAATCCATCCATAGATGCCCCCCATTGGTCCGCCTTGAGGTTGTCACTCCTACAGACTAACAATTGGGGATTCTAATATTCTACAAAAGTGACTTGGAACTGAACCTTTCTTTGGGAATTGAGCTAGGATACTTAAATAGGTTACTTTCAACAAATTTTATCCATAAACTGTCACATGCACTGTAGGTTTAGGCAACTAGGCAATATTCACTCTAATCTACTATTTACATGAATTCCGGGTTTCTACCCTATTTACAAGTGGAATTTGGATTTACTTTGGGGAAACCAATCTAATTAGGACCAAATACTATATTAGCATTTGACATACCTATTTTGGTTTTACACTCTTTTGGGGACTTTTTGTATATAAAACTACATTTAAACGTGTAAAAAAAGAAAAAAAGAAAATCATAAGTCCCAAGTGATGAATTGGTAGTTCACAGCTTTTACCTAAAGGTGCTCAAGCAAACAACCGGAGACCATAGACTTTCACAATGGACTCAACCTCATTGAAAACATGACATCTTTGCCTATAGGATCCCACGGCGATTTTAATTAATCAACCGGCTTTAGCTTCTTCTTAAAAGGGGGCTTTTTGACCATCTGGCTTGCGAGAAATGACAAAGTCTTCAACGAGATTTAATGGAACAATGAAAAGATACATACTCACATTTGAAAAAGGATCGTTGACTATGCTCAAGTCACATGAAAACGGTGACTTTATTAGGTTATCCTTGAAATACCTAAAGCACCATATTCTGGTGTCGACAATACTTTGAAATGAAATAAAACCTAATCAATTTAATATTTTTAGTAGTTCATATATATTTAATTTTTTTTTGAAGTCTAGTCTTAGCATCAAAAATCCGATTTAAAAAAAGAATGATTATGATTTTTCTATTTAACATTTTGTGCGAGGGGGTTTATAGCAAATCTTGATTTTTAAGTGTTGAAGGCTCTTGGAAATGAGCCTCAAATACACTAGATCTTGGAGAAAAAATCACATTAAAAATTCAAGATTAAAAAAAATGTCAAGTAGATTTTGAGAAGCCATAAATTGATTGGAAATATGCATATTATGCCCTTTAACCTCATATTTTTTTAGTAACCAATTTTTTAGATTTGACATGTGGAAAGAGGATTGAAAAACTTCAAATCTCTTTAACCCTTAAAGGACCGCTGACCCTTCGGGAGACAAATGCGTTTTCGGGCAAGTACCTATAGGCTGAAATTTTGTTGTGATTGTCTTAAAAAAAATTGGAGATAGAAAAACTGATAAGCTTCATGGGAATATAATTTTTTTCACAATCGATGCCCAGGAACAAAAATTATGACCAAATAAGCTCAAAACAAGGGACGGGGGGCAGCCCGGGCAGCCAAAAAAAAATGGACAAAAATTTGAATTTTTTTTCATAGATTATATTTTTGTCTATTTGGAAAGCTTTGATTCATTTCATTTGGATTTGTTATGAGAAAGTTATGGACATTCTTGTTTTGGGGGCAGTTAGAGCATCTTCTTGAAAAAATAATTTGTAGGATTCATTTCTGAATGCAATTTTTTCAATTTTTCAATTTTTTTTTTCATGGTCTGATTTACTTGCTAGAACAATCTCACCATTGGAATTAGTGCATTTTAATTCCATCTAAAATATATAAATATTTTAGACTTTCCTTCTATCTCGTACCTACTTCTATTTAACAATTTTTTTAAGAATGATAATTAAGTTTTTTTGAATTTTTTTCCCCTAGACTCTCAACTGAATTTTCCATTGTAATGATTCAAAGCTCAAAACTCTGTAGTGCAAAAATTTTAAGTTAGAAATGTTCAAAGTCAAAAAATCTAGTCCCGCAATGTGCTGAAAAACTTGTTTTTTTCACTTTAAATGCAGATATCTTGCAATCTGTGCGGTCAAAAATTCTGAAATTTTTTCCACACGCTCTCAGACTAGTTAGTTATAAGATCCTATGGTTAGATGTGGAAAAGAAAACAATTTTCAGTTTTTTTTACTCTTTGCTATAGATATGGCAGTTTTGAGTGTTTTTTGGCAAAAAAAAAAGCCTTGGTGCTTTAGGGGTTGACAATTTTAGTACCCTCATGATCAAACATTATAATCTTTCAATCTACATTTGATACTGTTGTGTTTTTTTCCCTATGTGTTTTCTAATATGTCTACTTTGAATTTCTATGGTTATAATTCAAAAAAGTTTGATAAAGCTTATCAAAATGTTGGCTTTTGTACAATTAAAGCAAATTTCAAGAAGCTCAAAAATAGTCTTGAGCATTTAGGGGTTAACCTCAAAAGGACCAACATGTTTAGGGGCACTTCACACTACGTCCAAAGGTTGAAAGTTCATCACTTAGACTATTGGCTTACATTTTGGTATTTGTATTATAGGCAATAGAGAGGTTTAATACAAATGGTATGTGAACATGAATTTTTCCTTCCAATAGTAATGTCATCATGGAAATGTCTAATAGGTTGAATGGTATTATTCATTTTTTTGAACCCCAGGCAGATTCTACTAAAGATTTTCATGGACAAAATAGTTTAGAAGATTTCATAAGACTTTGTTGTCAAATGTTTGTGAGCTGATTGACAAGTAAAAAATATCAATTTAATTTTCCTATTTTTATTTTTTTTTTCATCATTTACTAGAAAGAAAAACAAACATCCTATGAAGTATTTTGTCCTCCTACATCCTAGTGAGGATCATACCTATGAGGTTTTTATAGTACAAAATTATTTAGATAGGATTGAAGTAGTCTTTTAGTAGCACAAAATGCACTCCAAGAATATTGTGGCTTCAACGTAGGAAATGAATTCTTTCAATTAAAATACAATTGTATGTGGCTTTGTAGGACTTGACTTTGAAGGAAATGGACAACATGCCTTCTTACAATTTTTTAGAGACCGTTCACAACAAGTGGCTTTAAATGTCTGAAAACCAAAACAACAATTTATTTGATGCCACTTGTGATGACAGTATCTGTATATGGATACAAATGACAAATTACAAAGCCTACTTGAGAGGTCATACCTATTAATTTGGTTTGTAAAAGAGAGATTTGAAATTGAGAGCTCCAAGACAAAATTACTATCAAATAAATTCACTTCCGTTTTAGCATAGATTTTGCATAGTTTTGTTGATTGAAAAAGTTGATTAGAACAATTTGATTCCAACATTTTTAGCATAGTTTAGTTGATTTCATATGTTGATTAAGACAACCCAAAAAATATTTAAATCCAAAACAAAGATTTTTTTTGTTGCTCAAAGTTTTTTTGGACAAGAGACAAAAAAAATATTTTTCCGAAAGAGTAGCGGCTATATAGGCGGCATTTGAGGGGCAAGGATTCAAACCTTGCACCTCGGAGGTAGGAGCCACAAGCTTCATCTATTGCACCATGGATGGAGTCCCATGATAAAATGTATAATGTTTATTTTATTTATTCATTTTTGTTTTCATTTTGTAATGTCAGCTAACTTTGTAATGTCAGCTAACTTTGTAAGTCATTTTCTTCTTCATGGTAAGTCCGTTTTTTCATAAAACTTATTGGAAACAATTGATATTGAAGTCTAGTTTTAGTGGTAAGATTTTCAGTTTATTGTAACATGTTTTGTAAATTTGACAAGCATTTTTCTAGAGGTGGTTTGGTCAAAGTTAGTTTTATTTATTCATTGTTGTTTTAATTTTGCAAAGTCAGCCAACTTTGCAAGTCAATTTCTCCTTCATAATAAGTCCATTTTCCATGAAGTTTGTTAGAAACGATTGATATTGAAGTCTAGTTTTAGTGATAAAATTTTCATTATAATATGACATGCTTTAAGAATCTGACAAGTACTTTTATAGAGGTGGTTTGGCCAAAACTTAGAATTAAATAGTCCCATTCTAGAGTAGTTCAACATTAGAAGTTTAAATAGTTCAAAACTTAGAATTCATATTTTAACCTCTAATTTATCATTGTCCCTTTAAGGGACAACGTAGATTTAAGTTAAGTTCATATAACATTAACTTTTGGTGAAACTTTGTCATAAAACAAAAAATCTTATTATCTTTTTATGAGTACAATTTTTATTTCAATTGAGTTTGAAAGTAGTGTTTGTAAATAAATTGAGAATGCTCATAAAAAATTTCACAACATTTTGGTCATTTTGCAATTTTAGGAGGAGCTTGCAACGCATGGTGGTCATTAAAATGAGAGTAGTGTTTGTAAATAAAACAAGAATGAGTTTACTTGTCTTTTCGTTGAGCCCCTTAGATCTGACCTTTTTGAAGTGGGCAACAGTTTCATTGGTTGGTTGGCTTTCCAATCCATGTCCAAATTGAACCCAAAAACATGAACCTTGAACTACACCTACCATTCAACTTAAAAAAAATTTCACAAGGCAATTTTTATTTTGGAATTTGATGAAACTAGCGCCATTGGATTCATAACGCAATGCATTTTTTTAAAATTAATTTTTAATAACTAAAAAACTCAAAATTTGAGAACGGGAAGCTCCGAAAAGAGGGGGCAGTGACCAGAAAATGGTCACTTGAGGACATTATTTAGGGGTTAACAACCCAATGCTCTTTGAAATTTGGAAAGGAAGAAGCCTTAAATCTTCCTAGGCTACTATACTTTGTATTCCGTATTGAATACACATGGTAGCATTTGACCGCAACTCACTCCTCCCTTGTACCTACACAGAATAGTGAAATTAGGTTGCCTTAACAATTAGGTTGCCTTACAACTTGAACGTTACTTTACAAGCCATTACACTCAACAAATCTTTCTAAAAATAGTTTCATTTGTACACATGGAGGTTCATGAGTCTCAATTACAACAATATTTAATTCAAAAATAGTGTATTCTTGTACAATAACTAAAAATATTTATTTAGTGTCAAATGTTGAGAAATTAGTGTGGGGCAACCTAACTTCACTATTTTGTGTAACTTGTAAAGTTGTAAGGTACCCTTAGTGGAGGTTATTAACTATAATAATCCATGGGATATGGCCTCACCTATATGAATCAACGGGGGGTTTTGGAGCAAAATTTCGCTCAAAAGAGATTATTTTTTTTTGTAAGAGAATATTTGGCAAAACATTCTTGCTTTTGAGTGGATAAAATGACTGATTTGCTACCAAATCTTGAGATGGTATTGCTCAATTTTTGATGAATGTAGATCATTTTGGATGAATAAATGAAATTTCATCCATAGATTGCAAGTTTCATCCATTTTGTGGATGTAAATAGCTTCATCCTTCTAGAGATTATCACTTTCTGCTCTACTTGAAATAAATTTTTAAAAAATGATGCTATAAATCCCAACATTTGAAAATTAGTTTGTTAGTTGTCCTCTAAGATCCTATCACCCTAAATTCCTCAAAAGTACAATAAGGTCTACTTCATTCACAAACCGCCAATGTGAGCCATTCCATTTTTATTGCATGGTATAGAAAAAAATGGAATTTTTTGTCTTGCATAATTAAAACCCAATTTGTTCGCAATCCCAACAAAGCATACCAAATTTCTATTTTAAAAAAAGAAAAATTCCATTTTTGGTGAATTTTTGAAGTCAATTTTCATGGTTTTACATAATATTTTGTTATAAACAATTGGTGATGATTTTTTTAATTTGATTTCACAAATATGTAGGGAACATCCATATGCACATCTTTCATATAAAAAAACATCCCATTAAATAACAAAAATATAAGCTCTAATATGAGGTGTCATATGATCAAACTTTGTGAAATAGATATCTCTATAGTTTAACTAGATTTTGTCAAAGTCATTGTACCATCATGCTCAAATGTACAAAATTAGTTACCACGTGAGGAAAAAATAGAAAATCTAATTATAATAAAGAAATATCTATTTTTACAGCATTTGGGCATTGTCACCTCAACATTGAAATTTCTATAGAAGGAATTATATATCTTTTTTGGAGATGCTTGCAAAGGGATAGGTGTGGATATAGATGTTTCCTGCATATATCCATAATCAAACTTAAAAAATTCATCACCAATTTTTTTCAATAAAATATTATGTAAAACCATGAAAATTGAATTAAAAAACTCACCAAAAATGAAATTTTGCTTTTCTGAAGCAAAAATTTGGTATGCTTGGTTGGGATTGCATAAGGATGCCATGATAATTATGCTTACCAAAATATAACAATTATACTACACATTGTTCAAAAAAATTGAATGTCTCAAATAGGCAATTTGTAAAAGAAGTAGAACTTACTGTATAAGGTTATTTGCAATGTTTGCATTTTACATTCAGATTGTTGAAACTAAGGTTTCATTTTGCAATAGTTGGATGCACATTTTTTCAAGGAAAAAAACTCTTTGTAGTATTAGCAATTAAAAATCCTGAATTTTTAAAAAATTATAATTTTTAGATAGGACACGTAATTATTATGAATTTTCAAAGTGGAGCTCCCTAGGCCTTTAAAGTTGTCTCATAGTTTGGTCATTAACCCTTAAAGGCCCAAAGTCCCCTCGGAGGATACTTGAGATTTCAGGCAAGCTTGTGTGACCTCAAATTTTGACTTGATTTTTTGAAACTTTTTTTGAAGATAGTAAATCAAATTAGCTTTTTAAAATGATAATTTTTTATTTCAATCAGTGCCTGGGAGCAAAAGTCATGCCATACAGAGTCTTAAAAGCATTCAAAAATGATTTTTTAAATTTATTTTTATTTATATAAAAGATTATATTTTTGTCTACATTTTAAGCTTTGATTCATTCTATTTGGACTAATAATGAGAAAGTTATAGACAATCTTGTTTTTTGGGCAATCTATGCATCTTCTTCAGAAAACAACTTATAGAATTCATTTTTGAATGCAATTTTCAAATTTTTTTCAAATTTTTTTGATAGGGGTAATTTGTTTGCAAGAAGAGTCTCACCATTGGGATTGTGATGTTTCAATTGCATCTTAGAGCTATTAATGATTCAGTATTTTGTTCAATCTCGAACCTACTTCTACTTAACAATTTCTTTATATGTGAAAATCAAGTTTTGATATTCTAAATTTTTTTCCCCCAAATCTCAACTCAAATGTTCAACAATTTTTATTTTTAAACTTATGGTCCGTAGTACAAAACATTTCCACAAATGGCGGTCAAAGTCATGGGTCAAATCACACTCAAATGTACCACAAAAGGGGTCAAATCCACTGAAATATGCAATTTAATTTCTTTTTGGCCATTGTTTTTCAAAGCTAATCTATTGATTATAAGTAGTCTAGTCCTTTTTGACTAGTAATTCAAGTCATGTTAACTTTAGTATTCTTTTGTTTATCAAAAACACAAATATTCTTTACTAAGGTTCAAATTGAAGTTTGGGTGTCAACTTGTCAGGTTTTTCCATGGACGAAAAGGAATCAAATTTCTAATGAATAATAATGTGATTGAATCCAAGAAAAATCATGTGTATATAATCATATAATATTTTCTAAAAAAGGACTCATTTGTTGTAATTTGAATATTTTACTATTTCCTATAATAATTAGAAGTAAAAACGTGTAAGTGTCCTTTTCAATATATAAAATAATCCAAATGATGATTGTGTCAAAAACAAAAAATGTATATATTATTCACGTCAAGGACGCTATGTAATCCATTTTTGGAATTCAATGTTTAAATAAGTTTTTAGAACAAATCAATAATCTGTCAATAATCAATTAATGAATTAAAAACTTACAATATTCTGTGTTTGAAATTTAATCACTAAAAATTCTTTCTAATAGTTGTATGCTTGTGAAGTAAAAAAAAATTGGATAAAAATATCCTTTTAAAGTGCTATATTATTAAAAAAAAATACCAAATTTAGCCTTAAAACTGGTGATTTATGCTATTTTAAGGATTTTTTATATGAAATGTTTTTCTCCAACTTATCAAAGGGACATATTGCAATACTATTCATCCATAAACTTAAAAAAAAGTAAAAACATCAAAGCAATTTAGAGCTTTAAAAGTTCAGAAAAGGACTCTAGTCCTGTCCTAGCAAAGTAATCCCAATGGTACCTTTGAGTGTGGTTTGACCCTCATTTGAAATTGCATTTCAGCATTCAAAAAAACTTACTTTTCCAACTTCAATTGCTAATATCTTCCAATCCGTACAATCAAACTTCATAAAATTGTTTCCACATGATTTGAGACACGTAAAGTATAAGATCCTATGGTTAGATTCTTAAGAAAAAATGTTTTTTTGGTTTCTTAAGTGATTGTAGTAGAAATGGCAATTTTCAGTGGTTTAAGAGCTAGAAAATACCTTGGGCCTTTAGGGAATAAACTAAATTTGAGATAATCAATAGTCAATGAATCACAATTAATTATGACAATTATTACTTTCCTATTGTGAACCAAGTTATAGGCACTTCATATTTGACCAACTTGCTAGGGTTGGGAAGGAAAATGGTGGACCTAGGAATAAAGAGAGACCAATCCCAATTGCATTGGGGCATATTTTTTGGAGTTTTTCCATTAGCATGCCATTGGCGTGGTGGTTTCTGGTCGGATTGGGGCTGCTCTAAGTTGGTAAGTAAGAAAGCCTCTAAGCTTCATTGACGTTTGAATTGTAAATGGGTGCAAGGCCATGTCACCATATAAATCTATCAACAATTGCTCCACAAATATCAACATGCCTTGCACTTAAGGTAGAAACATCCATTAGCGTCCCTGTTCCCATTTATGTACTTTAGACTGTCACCAAATTTGTCCCTAGACTTCCTATTTATGTGTCCTTGAAATGTTTAATTCTGATTTGCTGACGCATTTGAAAGACACATACTTAACTTTCATTTGCTAACTAGTGATTTTTGTAGATTTTAGTTTAAGGTCGACCTATGTGACAGTTTTAGTGGTCTAGGGAGCCGTCACCATGAAAAATCATAGAAATTACATACCACATCCAAATTTTTTTGAATTTTTTTATAATATTCATGATTTTCACTCGCTAATACTACAAAACATCATTTTCAGGAAAAGGTGCCTCCAACTTTGCTGAATTGCTTAATATTGATGGTTTTGGATGTTTCCACCTTATATAAGTTCCACTGACATATGATTGTGTTGTTTTTGAACCAAGATTTTGACTGTCCTGGGGTTTGTAAGAAGCTGAAACTAAGTTAAGTTAAGGTAGGAGGCTCGAACTCGGATCGGGCATTTTGAATGGAACATGCCTCAGAGGTACATTCTGCTTTCTTCAATTTATCAAAATGTATCAAATTTGTACATTTCAGGGGGTGGTCGCTTTTACAGTCCTCTGGTGTTTTGACTTCAAAATTTCATAACTAATTCCATGAAGCTTCAAAAAATATGAAATGACTTTGGCCAGATGTCAATTCTCCTTGTCTTTCAAGGAAATTTCATTGAAAAATATTTCAAGGTGTTTCACCTCCCTAAAATTCAGTTCCAGCCCTTAACTTAGATGGTCCACTTATGGACCTCCTACCTTAACTCAACTTGCTGTTGCTGGGTTGTGGAAGCCACTGAGAATGGAGAACGACAGACAACTGGGGTGACAGGCTCTGGCAGCAATTGTCGTACTGTACGTGCCCTTGGAAGACAAAGTTGCATGTGCATGGCAGAAAAAACCTTCATCATTCCGGATCAGTTGACACTAAGTTACTGTACAGATCCACTTGTCCACCTCACGTTGGTGGCAGTGTTGCCCGTGGGTGGCCGGGTGCGTAGTAACACAACAAATTCCATCTCAGAAATTTTGTTTTTCTAATCACCGATTCAGTTCCATTTCAGACAGTCCATTACAGTAGAAGGCATGCAAGAAGGTCACAGAGAAATGCAGTCACTTGCAATGTCTTGTCTAGCTCTGCCGTGCTTCAGAAGCAAAAATTTTGTGCTTTTGGAGCAAAATTGTCACCAAACAACACATGTGAAAAAACAAGCTGGAGTGGATAAATTGGCAATCTCTTTTGCAACTTCGAACCAGAGGATCTTGTACCAAACTTGTACAACTACAACTTCAGTCTATTTCTCCAACAATTTCTAGAGCCTACATCTCAAAAAAGACCCGTGAGAAACAATATTGATTCAATATTGTTTCAATATGATTGTTGATTCAATGTTGAAACAAGATATTTACGGACATTGGAATAGTGTTGATTGAATATGTAACACTACAATATTGATTCAATGTCTTTGTTCAAATATTGAAATGGCATTGTTTGAGAAAATTATTGATACAATGTTGAATTGACTGAGTTGCTTCTTATGTGACATTACGTTATTGATTCAATAGCAAAGTTCTAATATTGAAATGGCAATGTTTGAAACAATTATTGATATAATGTGGAAGTGGCATTATTATATAGAGATTGGTCCAATGATGGAATGGTAAAGTTGTTTGCATATTCTCAAAGTTGAAGAAACAATACTATTACAATTTTGTTGAATCAAGATTGCAGTGATGTTCTAAGAACTTGTATTATAGATATACTGAAATGGTAGTGGTTGAAATAATGATTGCTACAATGCAGAAGTGGCTTCATCACATATCGATTGATCTAATAATGGAATTATAAAGTTGTTTTGACATTGTAAAAATTAAAGAGTCAGTATTATTACAATTTCAGTTATCTTGATTGTTGTAATGTTGTAACAACTTGTATTATTGAAATTGTGAAATGGTAGTGGTTGAAATAATGATTGCTTCAATGCGGAAGTAGCTTCATCATATATAGATTGATCTGATAATGGAATCATAAAGTTGTTTTAATATTCTCAAAGTTGAAGAGTGAATACTATTACAATTTTATTGATTCAAGATTGTAGTGATGCAATATCAACTTGTATTATTGAATTATTGAAATGGTAGTGCTTGAAATAATTATTGCTACAATGTTGAATTGGTTTCATCACGTATAGATTGATGTAATGATGTAATTATAAAGTTATTTCAACATTCTAAAAGTTGAAGAGTCAGTACTATTACAATTTTATTGATTCAAGATTGCTATGATGTTTTAACAGTTTGTATTATTCAAATAGAGAGATGGCAAAAGTGGGAATGATATTGAACTAGTGTCAAGCCACTTCTACATGAAAAAAAATTCATAGACATATTAATATCATGGTTTTATTAAGGTCGAACACTTTGTTCATTCTTGGAACTTTGAATCAATGTTGAAACAACAGTGTGTTGGAATAAGCATCAATGCCTTTCTAAACATTGGATGAATATCAATTTGTAATTTCAGTAACCTTGAATTCAACAACATTTTGGTATTGAAACATAATTGAATATAAGTTTAACATACAGAAAGATTTTTCTGATAGCTCCTAACAAAGTTGAAACATCATATTAGATAATGCATCAAGATTTTCCAAGCAATACAAAATAGATGCTTTATGAAAATTGGTCATCATATTCAAACCAGAATCTTAGAACTTCCATTTATTAACAAAATATTGATCAACATCACAGAGTCGGTCTCCAAAATGTGGAATAACCTGTACAACTTTCAAAATCTTCTGAATGTCAATTAAGAAATACTTCGGCAATCGAATTTGCCTTCTAGTAGTTCCAGTTGTATCCAAGTTCTGAGATAATGACCAAGAAATTTGTGTGCACTGTGTGATGGCGCTCAGTATGTCTGAGTCCAATACATAGTATGGACGCACAAATGCTAGATTCAAGGTTATCTTCGTACACCCATCTGCTGTCTTCTGTTGACAATTACTACAATGAAGGAAAAGACGAACCTCTGCATAACAAGTGTAAGGAGAATGTTCAAGGTCTTCCATTTGTAATGCTACCTTGCTGAACCATGGGCCTCCATGAAAGTCATATGTGGCTCTTGCATACATAGCCCAATCACCATAGTCATCTCTTGGTCCCGGAGGAATTGCCACCGCCTTGACCACGCCAAACACCTATACATAAGTTGAGTAACCATTGAATTAATTATTAAAACATTTTATTCAAGTACCTTCATTTATCAAATTCAGTTGATTCAGTAGGTTCACGACATTCTTAAAGCAATGATCTTGAAGATCCATCATTTTGTTTGTGAGCTGGTTCCATTTTCATTATAAATAATTGAAGCTATTTCAATAAAAAGATTCAATAATTCAATAAATTTGATAATTGAATGTACTATCATACTTCAATAAAATGATTGATGCACTTTGATAAAGCTCTAAGTGAAAACAAAAAATTGAAGAGCAGAACAATGTTGGTCCAAAAAATAAATAATTATCATACATCATAATTTGAAGAAGTTACCTATATTCAATGTACTCATCATTTGATTAACAACGTGTACTTGAGTAACATTGTGATTACCTCTCCAATGCACACATCTTGTGCCACTTCATATGCATGCAAAGCCTGGTATAAATGTTCTCGGACTTCTAGTTGTGCTTTCACCAAATTCCGTACAGCTGTAGGTACAACTGCTACTGAATATCCTCTTCTGCGCATATCATGAATGCTTGAAGATGGAGTGCAGTATAAGGAAGTAATATCCCTTCGTAGCCAAGCTCTATGGATGTTAAAGGCCACTCCACCAATAACATTCATGCCCATCTCTATTGCCTGGAATGAAAGAAGATAATGCAAAATATTATCCATTGGTCTTCGTACATTTGTACCTATTAGGTTCACATATTGGGTTGAATTACGTGATACATATAAATCGAATACCATTGAACTTTGCAGAAATTACCTTATGTATAGTTGATTTCTTGTCAGTTCTTGAATTTTCTGCACTTTCAACTTCTTGCTTCGCAATTCTCAGAGCTTCAAGTCTACGGTTATGTTTCACTATCTGTGCATTTGCCTCTCTTCTATTACTTGCCCTATATGCTCTCTTCATAAGTGCAATGTGCATCTGCTCAAACATGTTTGTAGAGTATTCCCAAGGCAACCCGGACCTTCGAATGGATGAAGCAAAATGGGACATGGTATGAATCTTGATTGTATTAAAGCTTGATTTCTGCCATTCCACCAAAGTGCTCTTGAAGGCCAATACAGCTCTGAAGAATTTATCAGAATAAAGGTTCCATGAGATGTTTAGCATCAATTACTAAGTACAAATGTGAAACACATTGTTGATTCCATTGTCAAACAACGATACCTATAAATTGCCCAATAAAATTCATCTCACTATGAATTTGAACAAGATCTAATAACCAAGTTTGTATGACATTACCTTGTCATCAAATCCTCCATGGTCTGTAAGCTCCTCATAGTATGGGAAGGGCTTCTACAAGCACATACATACCATTCCAGAAAGTATACCATGGCTTGATTGATATTATCCTCATATAAGCCAACCATACAAAAAATAATGACTTGCACACATTCAATTTACGGATACATTATTACGAGCTCATGATAAATGATGGATTGAACAATTGTAAGTAAGCAGGCGAACACGTCATGATCACATATTACCTGCATAATGGACCTATGTTCAAAGGCGGCAAAGTTGGCTTGTGAACAGAAATACCCCCCCTTCTCATTGCCTGGAATGCATAAATGTGCAAAACGGGCTCCAGCTTTGAGTTGCAAAAGTCGCTTGTCAAGCTCTTGTAGAATGCGTATACAAGGGCTTTCAGTTGCAATGTCCCTAATGATGCCAATCAACATTTTGAATATCCCCAAATCACTTTGGTGTAAAATGTCGACATGTAATGCTTTATAGGGATTCCCCATGGTTGTCTCTCCACCGTTGAAGCCCCATAAAGAGCACTGGTAAATACAAATAAATAAGACAATGTTTACCCGTATGCAATTTTTAAATGATGAAAGAAATGTAATGCAAATTCCTATAGTATTTAATATTTCGAACTACTGAAGGATTTAAAACACAAGTGTTCATTTTGTCTACTTTAAGACTTTCAACTTACAATCAAATTAATTGAGGGATACTCGCACCTTTACAGCATGCAACGACCACCTCTTCGAAATGGAATCTGATTGATGTTTGGATGAACCTTGCATCATTGTATAAATCTCCTTCATGTTTTGTTCAGTTCGAACTTCAAATGTTGTATCCACATTACTAAGGTCATCCTTAGGGCACTGGCATAGGCTGCATGGAAGTTTGCAAACATTTGTATCGTATGTTGACGTAACCTGTATACACAACACATGAGAAGATATTTTAAATTGAAGTTGAGAATGTTCAACATTTCTATGTATGAAGTACAGGAACTTTCAAAAACATGAAAATAAGGCATATGGTCAACAACAAGAAAATACACCTTGCAACCTTCAGGATGGTCGGAGATGTATGCGTACAACAAGGGATAAACAAATTGTGGTATACCGAATGGATCAATCATTGTAAGCCCCCTAATACATGTCCAAATCACCCCAAAATAATTTCAATATTCTCTATATGGTATACGAAGTATGTAATCTATGACAGTATCACTACAACAACTTACAAGAGGCACAAAACATCATTACTTCTACTTCTATGTAAGGTCCCATCCTTGAGATGACTTACTTGTAACTTGCAGCTTTAAGTGGTGCTAGTACAATCTCCAAACACTTATGCAGAAGTTGCAATCGTTTAATATGAAATGATTCTCTATTTCCTGCACATCATGAGAGAAAACGCAGTTCATATCTGTGTTTCTTGCATTCATTGACTTCAATTTATAGATTTAATGAATTGAAGATCATGTGGTGAACAAATGAACCTGTATGATCAAAAGCAATTATTGGCAAGATTGCTAGTAGAGCATGTCCATCATCTCCTTGTCGTTTTTTGCAAGAGATGTTTGCTATGGACATGACCAATGGATAGCCTGTCACGCGCATATTATTGGAAAGGCTTGTTTGGTCACTGTAGAACATGAGTGGAGCCACCACACTTCCTTCACACCCCAGATGCATCTGCAAATCAATCATCCACATGTTATTGAAGTTCTTGACGTTATTATTTTAAACCCTAAAGGAAAAAGCTGCGTTTTTTGGCAACATAGCGATTTTTGGGCAGCTTACTACAAATGGAGTTTTTATTTTTTTCCGGAAAAATTTTACACAACATGTGCCCGAGGAGTATCTTTAAGGCCCAACAATTTTCATAACATTTGACTTCATAGATAAAAAGTTATTGCATGATACGTGATTTTCTTTGAACTTTGGGCAGCCCGGGCAGCTCTGATAATTTCTTTAAAAATGACTTTTAAAAAAAAAAAAAAATTGAAATTGGTTCTTTACATTTATATAAGCTTGGGAAGCTTTGAATCATTCAATTTTGATCTTTGAATCAAAAGTTATGAGGAGTTCAAGTTTGCGGGTAGTTATAGTTTTCAAAGATTCCATGCCTACCTGCAAACTTGAACTCCTCATAACTTTTGACTCAAAGATCGAAATTGAATGATTCAAAGCTTCCCAAGCTTATATAAATCTAAAGAACCAATTTCAAATTTTTGTAATTTTTAAGAGTCATTTTTAAAGAAATTTTCAGAGCTCCTCGGGCTGCCCAAAGTTCAAAGAAAATCACATATCATGCAATAACTTTTTATCGATGAAGTCAAATGTTATGAAAATTGTTGGGCCTTAAAGCTACTCCTCGGGCACATGTTCTGTAAAATTTTCGCCGGAAAAAAATAAAAACTCCATTCGTAGTGAACTGCCCAAAATCGCTATGTTGCCAAAAAACGCAGCTTGGTCCTCTAGGGGTTAAACCGGCACATATTCATTTTAAAATAAATTTCAAACATATATAAGACAAATGTGAAACTACATGATGTTAGTATGTACTTGCAACTGTAATCAAGAAATTCAGATATACGGATGATTTTATTGATTGTACAACTCTTCAATGTAATTTTCACCTTTTATACAAACTTTTTTGCATAATTTGTAAACCCAATTTTTATGGATTACGAGCACTACCTGCATAGTTTCCCACCATTCACATGTGTCTGGTGTTGAAAATACCCGCTCTCCATCATTGTTCAGTGTGGTTGTAGGGGCAAACTTGAAACCCTCACCATTATTTGGTGCACCAAATAATGATGCAAGAGCTTGAATAGAGTCCCTATGGTGAAGTACAACCTCTTGTTCACCAGGTTCTGATACAATTTGATGTTGCCAACCCTAGTACATTTGAGCAACCACCTTTGTGAGATCTTGGATATTTGTTAGTGAAATAAAGAAGATGAACAATTAAAACATGTTCTAACACCTGGAACTATAAGAAATCAAACAAGTTTCAAAAGCCAAAAAATTACATCTTCGGAATTGTACAACTTCTGTTCCCATTTGCCAACATCATGGGCACTTTTCACGGTGACATCATTGATTTGAAACCGTGTATCAAATAGCAAATTCAGTAGTGCATTGATGTCTATGGTTGATAGTCCTTGATTCGTTCGGCAACTCCTCATGAAGTGAACAAGATTAAATGTTGAATCAAATGACTTCACCAATGTTGCTTGAAAGTCCCTTCTCTCCAAGTGAACATAATCCTCCACAAATTGACTTGGTTGGCTAGAACAGCAGGGCTCATCAACTTCAATTTCAAGGTCCACTACTGGGCGGCATAGTACAGCAGGTACACTACTTGGCGCAACATTGTGAATTTCAGTAGTGCTACGTCGAGTTGTACTTCGTGGCAAAGTGCGACATCTTTTTATATGGCTAGATAGTCCTGCAGAGCTTGCAAATATCTTTGCCCCACAATGAGGACAATCCAAAGTCATCTTCAGCACTGGGGATCCTACATTCAACAGTTCTATATGTAGGTGAGTGAACTCAACTATATACTTCCTATATGATGACAAAAAATGGTAATTCTCAATTTAACCCTAACCAATTCATTAGATGTTTGTACAAATCATACACTACATGGCTTGGCAGATTCAAATGAACAGTACACATACCAAATACAGGTGGTCACTTTAAAACCCTGAAAATGTAAATTATGCAAACAAGGTTGATATTACACAAGAAACTTACCTTCAATGGCCAACACTTGCTTCACCCTCTCCACGTCTCTCATTCAGTCCATAGGCACGTGCAGCACAACATCCTGAACAACCACCTGTGGTACATATAATCTCAAGCTGATAACTGGTGCAAAGTAGCAGCTGAATTATGAAAGTATAGGGATAAAAAATGTCATATCTTTTTTTTAATCTTCTCTGTTGAAAAAAGACAGATCTTTTTTGTAGATATTGTGTAGGCAATTCTGGCATGGCAGTCCCTGCCTCTTTTGTAAGTATAATATATGTACAAATTCTCTGTTGAAAAAAAATAGATTTTCTTTGTAGATATTGTGCAGGCAGTTTTGGGATGGCAGTTCCTACCTCTTTTGATCCCATTGTGATAAACTGTAGTTTTTCTTGAAAAGCAAACATGAAAAACAAAAGGGGGTACACGTGTCGTTATCATATTGTTTGTAAAAATTTTACCAAGAAATTAAAAGGGGTAAAAAAGTCATTTTTCTATTGGTTAATTTTCAGTTTTCAGCGCAACACAAATTTCAAAGGATCACAAGCAAACTAAGGTAGGAGGTCCTAAAATGGAGCGGGTTCTAAAACCAATCAAGCTCTAGAGGTACATTTTGCACTTTCCAATGTACAAGTGGTGTGCATTTGAGGAGGTGGTCGGTTTTGGAGCCCACAAAAATGCACTTTTCTGCATCTTCAGAAATTCATAACTAATTCCACAAAGCTTCAAAAAATATGAAACAACTTGGGTTAGATGCCAATTTCTCTTGCCTTTCAAGGAAAATTTACTGAAAAATATTTTAAGAAACTCTACCTCCCCAAAAGTCAGCTTCAGCTCTTAGATGAGCGATTTATGAACCTCCTACCTTACCGTATACTCCACAGCAATGTTGAGAAGTCAGTACACCGGTCTTGCATAGCAGTTCGTAGATTCTCGTAGCCTACATTTTCAGGACAACAAATATGAATTTGCGATTAATTCTCCAAACGTGTTCATGAAAACTGGATCCCAAATCGATCCTTAGTTATCGTGTTCAAGAAGGTGTACACTTTCATCTAGAATCTTTCGGGACTGGTTTTGCCAAGACGTTCGCAATTAGGTGTACTGGATACCTTACAACCAAAACAACTGAAGTCAAGCTTATCAACGGTTTACCCTTCAGGCCTTCACCATGTCAACTCTGTTTTTTTGCTTCTACCGCTCCGTCATTGATTCACAGCGCTTGTTGTTCATAGAGTTTTTGTCAAGAACTGGAAAGAACAAGCTTTTAATAGAAAAAAACTTTCTTTCTGCGAGACTGCAAGAGTAGCAGATTGTTAGTATGGAAACACAAATTGATTGTTAGCTCTTAATTATTTTAAATGTGGATATGTGAGCCTAGATGGAGGATTTGGAGGAGCAAACCGAACGGCGGACATTGACTTACAGCCATTGGGAGAATAAAGTTACAGGCAGAGGTCGCGAAGGATGGCACTCTGTGACATATACTTTTTCAGATGCTACCCTTGAGGCTATAAAGAATATTCAGGTATTTCCATCTTTCCCTCAAATCAAAAGGTTTCGGTGCACTTGGTTGCCTTGTCTTAGTTGATTCTGTATCAACACTGTGCCTGCATTCAATAAGAGAGTACCAGACCTTGCGATTCCTGCTCCGCAATTGGGCAAAATGCGATTTTGCCTTGGATTCTTGTCTCCCTAAAGTACTACCTCCTCGTACAGTTTACCCTAGTATAGTAGAGTTTGGTGGCTGTCCAGTTTGTTATTGAAGCCTGGAGGCAGTACTACCATTTCAGATAGAACCATGAAAGTTACCATGGAATCTCACTCCAAAGTTACCAGGCTCCCAATTCGCAGGTCATAACTATTCAATGCAATGCAAGTTCAGTAGTCAACCTCTGCCATATTCTGAGCTCATGTTGAATAGAACAATCCGAGCTCATTTAGTAGTTTCTGTTAATATTGCAGGCTTGTGTGGAGTTGATAGTACGTGACTTGAATTGAGGATTAATTTAAGTGCCGGCACTGCGTAATGGGGAAGCTATACAAAGACCCTGAGTCCAAAACGTCTCAGAGGAAGTCTGGAAAGGAGAGGTCGGACAAGTCCATCCCGCATGAGGAGCCAAAAGACACCAACATGGTCGGCAACATCACCAAGCTCCTGCCTGGGAACACCTTCCTCATGTTCCAGCTGCTGGCATCGGTGGCCACTAACGACGGCTTTGAAATGCCTTGAAGCTGTACCAAAAGGATCAGGAATTTCAAGTTTTGATTTGTGCTTCACAGTAAAATTGACATACATACCCCTCTGTATGCATGCTCTACTATTGCTGTTTACATTCAGTGTAAAGATATGGTTCCTTTCATGTGGCTTTGAAATCCTGGAAAAAATTAAAAATTCAGAGTCAATGTGTCTTGCACCCAGCAACACAATCAAAATGTTTGGACTTTCCCATCGAAACGATTGTAAAATACATTTCATGAAACTTTCACGCATACTTGGAACTTGGCATCGTCGAACTGAAGCACTCATTCAACGTTATTGAAGTGCACCTATGTATAAGCTTCAACGCAGGAGACTCATCAGTTTCTGTGTAGAGGACGACTGCGGTACCAGACAAGGATCATGTACCAAGCGCGTTACTCCGTCTTGTACAGTCCTAGTTCTGGTTTGCAACATGACCACCCTGGCAAAGAAACTTCTTCAATTTAGGAGTTGTCCAAACATGTAACAAAATTCTCAAACATCTTCACTGATCAAGCCTGGAATACTTCTGAGCTTTCTGTTCGACGAGAAACCTACCCTTCAACTAACACCCGCAAGAGCCAAAGCCCCCACTCACAGACACAGACTGCGCTCGATAGAAAACAAATTCCGCGCCATGAAAGCGAACAGGGAACAAATTACTCTGCCAACGGGTGGAAGATTCCAACACCGGACGCACCGAAACCAACCGCTAGAAAACAAATTGAAGCAAACAAGAGAAGGGCTTTGATCAAAACTTACCAAAAACGGTGTTGGTCGGGTTCATGGCCACTTGAATCTTGGCGGCGTCCCCGACATTACCAACACTACTGCTCATTGATTGTGTCGCGAACTCACCTACAGGAACACAAATTGACGCGCCGTCGGAGGAAGAGAAAACCTGAAGTCAATTCCTTAGAACACAACCAGGTCTATTTCCAAAGCAGAGAATAAAATACTCTTTTCTCCTCAAAGAATGCTTGAAATATTATTTAAAAAAAATCTGTATAGGCTACAAACCTGCAGTGCCGGTTTGGCGGTGAGGTTCGGCCGGGCTTCAACAGGAAGCTTCAAGTTGCGTGACCGTCAAGGTACGCCACCTTCAAGCTGCATGAACAGTTACACTTTCAGTCTGCGCGAGCGGCGAATGGCGGACGCTCCGTGACCACCGAAAAGGCGTGGGAACTTGCGCTTTGCTGTAGGTGAGTCCCACGTGCCCTGTAAGGTTGGACCGGATTGCAAGATTCTGTACAGACGTTGTCAAATAATCAAAAGTGGACTTCCTATCTTAGCATGGGCACTTAGGGGTTTGTATGGTCATGGAAAAGCTTTCCCAGTTGCAGGAGTTTGGGAAAAACGTAATGCCCGAACTTCAATGGTAAATATTGTGAAGGTACCTTTGTCGTCGTTATGGCAGGTCTCGCCTTGTCTTGTTCCCACACTGTGATCGAACTTCTCTTCCCATTTATTACCCCACTTTGTACCAGTGTCACTCTCTACCCACTTATCCGTCCTGCATTTTAGTATAGAATGATTTAAATCGCTGTAATTGACATAAGATACTAATCACATGTAATTGAGTTCTCCTGAGCAATTGCACGCCTAATTGTAGACTAAATATGAGACTCAATGGAGATGCAATATTTGCTTACAAATTCTAGAACATGCCTAAGTAGTGTACTAGTTTAACGCACCATTTCAAAACAGCACCTTTGCCATCGTACTGCTCCTCCCATTTCTCCCACCACCCTTGGTCGTTCAAGCGTCCATACTTATGCGCTCCTTTCTCTGACCAACCCTTGGCGTTGTATTTTTCCCACTTGATAAGGGCATAACAATTAGAGAGGCAGAAATAAAAATGGTAAAAACCACAAGCACCTTCTTGCGGAGAGTTTGGGTCTAACAGGAACAACCAGTAGAAAAGGTTTGGATCAGTATCTTACCACTTCTCAAACCATCCAGCCGACCTGGATCCAGATTTTGCTTGCTTTTGGGCGCTTTTCTCAATCCTGGCCATGAATATTTTTCCTATTCAATTACATCGTGTCAATCCATTGCTTCACGTGTGCCGTGACCATTGGAAATTTGTTGTACTTATTTTCCATGATGGACGCTGTTGAAGATCATTGTTTTCACTGAAGGCTTTGAAGGTTGTTGAGTATTGTATGGTACCATTTCCTTCATCGTTGCTGGATTCCTACTCGTGTCTGTTTCAATTGTGAACTTAGATTTAATTTCTTGTCTAGATTGTGAAAGCTACCTTCGAACATGTTTTTTAAGCGCTTCATACCCAATCAAGGTAAGAAACTCTTAATTGAGTTGGAGTTGCCAGATTTTGCATAGCAGGTTGATTTCTAGAATCACTCGCCATTGCAGTACTTGCTGACCCAAATGGTGTTCTGGTAATTGCTTCTTCGTTTTCCTCCAAATTTCCTCAGAAATTGGATAAGCTGGAATTTGGAATCTAACTTGCAGGAGTCAGGAAGATGATCTACAATAGAACCTATTTCTCTTGGAGTTCTATCTATAGGGCTTGAATTCTGTCTTACTTGCTAGAATTCTATCTGACATGATGTACTCGTTTGCACAGGCTCAGAAGTTCCATCAGTATTTTAACCCTAGGATTTGAAGTTAACTAAAGTAAACTAAAGTTACAAAGAGGACAAGCAACGGAGTGTCGTGGATGAATCTGAACTGAAGTCTTCATTCCAGAAAGAATCTTGCTTGTAGATTGCTTGCAGATTTTCAAGTTTTTATGAAGCCAAAAGGACCACCAGAACCTTCGAAGAATGTGCATGCAGGCCGAAAATTCCTTTCGACGAACAGATCACCTGAGAGCCTAAGAACACTACTCTCGCCATTTGATTGGCAAGGTTCAACGTATGCTTACAAGCAAAACCTGTGCCTCCACTCACATGCACTGAATAAGCCACTCCGTGAAGCCCTCGTACAATTATTTCTGCAGTACAGGCCCATCTGGTGGCTGGAGTTCTTATGCAATTTCAAGCCACAGAATCCTGTCGCTCATTCAGTCTATTTTTTTGTTGTTTGTGCAGGGGCAAGCTTGTATGACATTAGGACTTGGAATAGGAGCTGGGCACAGCTATATTCGACAAATTTACAACCTCCTATATGCGAGCATGCAACTCATTATCATTGGTCTTGTTTGTAATTGGAAACTGAAATTGTCAGTAGGTTTTGCCAACTTTAGTTACACAAGTGGATTTTGTAATTCAATTCCTCACTCCTCACATGTGATGATTGAGTTTCCATCACCTGTACTCATTGTATAGTTTCTCAAACTTGTGGCTAAATGTAACAGTACATTCCATGACTACTCAACAAGAGGCTAAACAGTTGGCTGCATTGAAGGCTCAATTTAAAACTCCGATGCGTAGAGGACGCCATTCTAGCGTCACTGCATCTCATGGAAGCCAATGTAGCAGAGAAAAAAGCATTCCTATAGCACCGGCCAATGTAAGTCGAACCAGTGGGGGAGTTGCAATTCAAAGCTTGAACCAAGGAGTAGAAGCTCATGTCATACGAGTAGCTAGCACCCCTGTGGATGAGATTGGACGATAGGAGAGGACAACTAATGTTCCTGGAAACCATCAACAAGGTCAGGAATACTTCAGCACTCCAATGGACGCAATCCAGAAAAGGCACTATGCGAAACTCATAAAAGAAAATGAGTTGCTCCGCCAGCAAGTTTTGTCTATCACAAGAGCATTGGAAATCTCAATGGAGAAATGTAAAGACATCATGTCGTGTTGCAATCCAACACAAGTGAAGGTATCAATCCTGTCAGCTGAGCTTTCTGTACTTTTTGCTGGTATTAGAGTGTACATCTATGTCTTACTTCTATACTATTGTACAAGGTAAGTTACCTTAGTGTGATGAAATGTTTTTCATGACTACATTAATGTTTTGTATTCTCTATTTTAACTAGCTCTCATTGAACCTGTGTTATTGGATATTGAAGTGATTTGAATGTCTATGCAACTTGACTTGTTGTACTATGTAGAACTTTTATAACTAAGGTATTCATTATAGTCAAGTTGAACATATTACATATTGCAAGAGTTATATGGAGTCACGGTAATTATCATATTAACAACATTCATGGCATTTTTTTCAGATGAAGCAAACCGAGGTTGTCTGTAAACTTCTTCTTGGCAAATTCTCCAACTCAACAATGTATCCCTCAGATGACATCCTATTTGAGGCCATTATGATCTCCTTCGACATTGAACAGAATGAGTTGGCAAAGGTTGAATTCTTAAAAGCATGGGGACCCCTAGGGCCAAATGGTGGCCTATCAAAAATGGTGAACAAAAATGTCAGGGATCGAAGAAGCAGTTTGATTCGAGATGCTAGAAATGGAGCTTTACAGTAAGCTAGGTTGTCCTAAGCCAAAGAAAAATGCCTCTCACGAAGAATTCAAAAAGTGGTTTGATGAGCTTGAGCTACATCGTGAAGGTACAAATAAACCTAAAGTCTCAAGTTAGTCAAACACATGCAACTACTAGTTGAGGTGTCATTAGTTCTCCAGCATTTAGAGTTTGTAAATCTGGCCTTCTTAACAGTTTCACGCATATCATATAGGTTGGTTGGTTGTGCTTTTATTAAGTCCAATTATGTTGTAGTCGCAATGATCTTGAAGATCAATACTTTAGTGAACCTGAAATGAGTACGCAACTAATTCTTATTGACTTTGCATATTCTGTTGAAGGTCAAAAATGGAGGATTCAAACGCATGAATCAGGCTGCACAGATCCTTTTGGAAGTGATGCAGTGTATGGTGCAATTGCACGTGCAATGATTGGAGAGTGCTATGATTTGCATGGCGTGGTTGAAATCACGAAAGAGCAAGGTGGATTCTTCTTCTGCGCTGTAAGTTAAACCAAAAAACAACTTTTAGTGGATTTTTGTATGGCTAAGGATGAGACAACCTTCACTAAAACTATGAAGGCATGGTTCATGCTCAAAGACTAGTCTTCAAACTTTTGTTAGTTCTTTTCCTAGCCCATATGTATGTCGCTCAATTTTTCCACAAGACTTCTAAAATAAATAACCATTGAGGTCATTCTCAAAGTATTAAATTCTATATGTGAAGTGCAATGTCACAATTAATTTGGGCAAAGATTGAACTCTATGGTTTTGTATTTGTTTTTAGTTGGAGATAGCAATGTTGGGGAAGACGTTCAACCCCCTCAATATGTCTACTACAAGATCACAAATGAAGATTGCCGAAGCAGAGATCCTTGAAGCTTCTTCAAGGATGAGGAGGATTCAACTTGTTGACAAGATTGGAATTGACAACTTAGAATTTGAGGTATGAAATTCCTCACTGCACTTTTCATTTCAAGTGTTGTATACAATCGTTAGTGTGAGGTATGCAATTTCAAACTCATTTATGAATTTTCCTAGTTTGCAGCAGAATGAGGATGGCATTGGAATGTAAGATAGGTAATCTGAAAAAAGCAACAAAGTTTTCGGTGATATCCAATCAAAAAATGTTTAGTTTTCAATATAGGAAAAAGAATAAGGTTTTGGAAAGATCTTATAATTCATCTAATTAGCTTAAAGTGCAATCTTCTATATTTTTGCAATGTGCCCAATGAATTCATCACATCTCTTTTTTTGTGCCTCCATTATTAGAGATTTAGTACAATCAAAGTCTTTAGAATAAAGTCAAAAGTCAGGCTCCTCTAATTGGATATTTGTCACTAGTACGTAGAGAACGAACACCATGTTTGTGTTTGTCCCGTTCAATGTGGTTGTGCTTGCTATGATGAATGATTTACTTTAGCTTGGTAAACCCAACAATTTTATGAAGGTTTGAATTTGAAATGATTTCATATGATTTTATGACTTCAGGTTTCACAATGATGGAGGAATTGAACCTGGATGTAGTATTGTCATTATATTACGTCTTTGAAGGGGCTAAGGAAGATCGGATTACTGCATTGGAGCAAAAGATTTTTGACTTTTGTCAGCGCTTATAACACCTTGTATCCCTTGATGTAGAGGGCAAGTGACCTTTTCTCTTGTACAGTACAATGTAAATGGTAGATATTGTCTATGATAGAACTATCCTTGAAAGCTTCGGCTCCTCAACATTTCAATGTAGAGGATTTTGAAAACTAGACACAGAATGTGAATTTGTAAATTTTGGCTATCTTATTGTACTTTATGGAAATTCGGCTAGTTTTGTCAATAGAAGTTGCATTGACGTGTATTTCTAATTCAATGCACTTCTACTATTGACGTGATATTGTTTCAAGATTTTCGAGGTGATATTGATTCAATAAAGCAGAATTATGAAGTGGATAATAGTACTTGTGTTTTTGTTTCAAAATTGGAAAAATTGGCAATACAGTATCCCATCAATTTATGATGTTGCATTGACATGTTACTGACCTAAGATTGTATCAATACTTCTAATCTAAAGTTGTTTGCATGATAAGACAATCAAATATTGAATGACATTGAGTGTGGCATTGTTGAAATAATGGAACAACCAGTATGTTGTAACATTGAGTTTGGCATTGTTGAATTAATCGAACAACCAGTATGTCCTAACATTGATGTTTTAATTTTTCCAATAATGGAACAAACATTATGTGATAACATGGAGAAGTAGGCATTGTTTCAACAATGGAAGAAGCTCAATGTGGTAACATTGAGATGTATACAATGTTTCAACAATGGAACTAGCAAAATGTGATGACATTGGGATGTACACAATGTTTCACTGAAGGAACAAGACCATTCTTGAATAATATTTTTCCAATAGCTCATTTACAATGTTGGAGCATTCAAAATTGACATAATACCAACAAAACATTAGAACATTAATAACAATTTAATGTTGATATGTTTTTTAATGTTTCAACATTGTTATGATATTGCACCCTATTAATGTTTCAAAACCCCTATCACAACATTGACTCAATTTTGTTTCAATGGCATGGGAACTTTGAGATGTACTTCCTAAGAGTCCATGTTTGAGAATACAAGTATTTTTGGCATAGGATGCAAGTGCACCATGGAATTTGCCAGAATCAAACTTAGTGTTAAAACTTTGACCATTTGCAAACCTTCTCTAGACTTCTACATGTAATGTTATGTATAGGGGAATTTCCAAGCAAGAGGGTCCAATTGGATGATAAAGAGTTGGCACAATGAATGAAATAAAACGGTTGGGGATGACAAACTTGGAAGTCTTGGTTAGTTACACGGAAATGCCCTTGAACATGCAAAAGAAACCTAAGAGCAGCTTCAGTGTGGATGTTGGAAAGACCCCGTCAATCTATCATGCTTGGGTTTGTTGCCAAAGCGGGCGGGGGGGGAGACAGCCTCATTCCACCATGCCCAATGCGGCAACGGATGCTCTCATGGCAAACATCTTTTTTAAAATTTTCTCGAGTGAATCTCTTCTAATTTTGAGTACACTTTTCTAAGCAAACCCCAAAACCACCACCACTTGTTGTCATTGTCAGAGAAGTTAAACTTCCAATGTATTGTTCCGTACTCAACAAATTGTGCTAAGATGCTCAACAGGGGCTCTCATGTAAAGAGCCCTAAAAAATATCGTTGGCTACTACAACTGCATTAGGGAGCATTTTTTTTCCAAGAAGGATGCTATAAGCCCCGTTGGCACCGTTCTTGTGCTTGTTCCAGTGTTGCATTGAACCTGCTCTAAGGTAGAAGGTTCAAGAACAGTTCGGGCATTAAGAATGGCCCCTACAAATGGCTGTGAAATGGACATGAGTTGGTTCTGAAATGGACTACTATAGTCATTGAATGAACCAAGAAAAAAAGACTTATTAATTGCAAGAGCCAATCACTCTCTTTGCTTTCCCCTTTTTTTTTATTTAGAATTGCAAGTGAACCATTTATGAAAGACCTAGGGTCACAAATAGGGACCTATGACCCAACTTGTTTGAAAATTCATAAGTAATTCAAAAATGCTCGGAAAAATACGAAACGACTTGGGTTAGATTCCTCATCAACTTCTCCATGTCTGAAAAATGAGCTAAAAATATTCCCATCCAAAGAAATACATGAAAAAGGCGGACCAGCCCTTAAATGGTCGGTTTATGAGCCTTCTACCTTAAGTACAACACAGAATATGTCCTGAACTGAACTAAAGCCATTTGAAAATTTGTGGCAGTGCTTTCTGTTTTTCTCGTCTCTTCTCCCATCCAATAAATCTGAGACTTGACCCCAAAGAAGAGTGGAACCCTCTCCTAAGGTGGGCTTGCATTGCAACTTGTTAATTAGTTTCAGCTAAGCTAGTTTGTGACATCCTCCTCACTTAAGCTTAGCCTAGCTGATGATGAAGGTTACCAGCTCCCTTTATTGTTCAGGCTCCATGTCCTCATCATTGTCTTTCCATCAAAGCCTGGATACGGGCCAAGATTTGGTAAAGACCTTTTGCTAGGAAGTCATAACCACAGTCCGGGGAGTTTTTTTAGCTCAACCGGCTAAAATCCTACAATTTCTCAGACCAACCGGTTGTTTGAAGCATTCTCTCGGCTAAGCCTTTAAAAAAAAGAGAATATTCTTTGATTTTCTTCTTAAATGATCGGTTTTTTTCCGAAGATTTTGAAATCAATTAGGCAATTCCTAATTTCAACCGGCTAACTTGTAACTAAATGCCGGTACTCCCCGTACATTGGTCATAACCTTCATGTTTCCCATCACTCTTGCCACTCATGTCATGGATAACTTACATACAGAGAATTGACAGTCAAGGGACCGAGGAGAGTGGAAGAGTACATCCCATCCGTCCATCCGTCCGTCCTCCAGAAGCTACTGTAGTGAGGCTCTCCAAGTGCCTACACTATATATCTAATAATTTCCTCACTAGTTGGGACTGTTGTGAAACAATGATCAGTGGACTTTTTATTTATTTAAGTCTTACACTTCAGTTGGAAAGGGAAAACACTTCAATCCCTCTCTCTCTCTCTTTCCACGGTGCAGACCATCCTGGCCAGTCTTACTCACAGCAGGAGGATTACGAAATGATGATTAGGAGGAAATGCCAATGAGCTTCATCTGCGTCGTTGTCGGGACGTCCAGGAGTGTACCTTGCTGGCAAAAGGAAGACCACAACATACTACCACAGTATCTATTTGTATGGTATTGCATTGCATTGCATATGGGATAAGCTTAATTGATGAATCCCATGAATACAGTCATGTGCTTGGGTAATGGATGAACACCGTATCTGAATAATGAACTGAAGACTGGATAATGTAGGAACAGGACTGATATACTGTAGTAGTACACCCAGTACTGGCTAACATAGTAATGAATTCATTAATTAATTCCATCCATCTTTCATTGATTTCTAGGTGTTGAGAACATGCAAAAAAGGTTACACAGGCCGGACCTTGGGGGCTTTGCGGATTGTATGTAAGGTAGAGCCACCGGCTATTCCGGACCACTGACCCATTCACGACCTGTAGGAGTGCATATTTCTGACCAAGCTTTAGAATGTTTTCTTTCCTTTTCAAGGTTGGAACTAATAAATGCATGACACATGTCCCCAAGTTGTGTGAAAGGAAGTAGGAAATAATGATTAGGAAAAAGTTCTTGAATGATCAAAATTGCAAGAGTCTAGACATTGGCCATAGGTCCAAAGCACTTTTTGCCTCCCAAAATTTATAGTAATTTCAATTCAAGCGATAAAATTACCATTTTTTTTTTGCAATCCGTGTCATTTGTATCAATGTACCTTTGAAAAATATTTGTTTTGCCTTTACAACTCCAGATCATGTCAGAATTCCTTATTTGGTCGGTTATAAGGGGCTCTACCTTATGCCGGGTTTGGTAGGCTTTTTTGCTTTGAGTTGTAATTTTTATTTGTCAAATTGAATTTACCTACTCTTTCAAAGAAAAATGTGACACGGTTGTGATCGTTTTATCTCCACCCTTAAGATGAAGTGGGCACAACCCGGTCATTCATTTTTTGGTTGTTGGATCCTAGGTTGGGTGTCTAAGTGTCATCTAATTGGCCTTCTAAGTAATGGATTAGTCTTTTTTTTAATGACAAGCCTAATAAGTGATTCAAATCTCAACTATAATCAATGAAACTTGCAGAAGTTTGAAATTTTAGATGATTTTTGCCAAATATGGGCCAAAACTTTAGACCTTCAAATGAAAGTTGCTCAATTCCAACTTTTGAGTAGCCTAAGTTGTAGAGTACTACTTGCCTATTCCAAAATAGTAAAAAAAACTCTTTAATTGGACCTTCCTACTAAAATTTACAACTAGATGAAGTTTCCCTCTAAGTTGGTCCAACAAACTTCATCAGTCATTTCCTACTAACTTGTTGGTCCAAATCAACTTTTACTTTTGGTTCCTAGTTTTAGATTTTGAGGTTTCTTTTTCACTTGAACTGGATGGATATTTGCAACTCTCATCCAATTGTAGCCTTCTTTACTACTAAACTTTATCTTATTTATCTTCTTTGGTTTTGATCTATTATTTAAATACAATATAATTATGAAATCTTCTAAAGATTCCCTGAGTGATTTTGAACTGACCTTTGTATTTTAGTTTACTTTTAAAGGTTTGCTTTGAATATCTACACAATATCTACTACTCTAAACTTTTAATTTCAATTTGCTATTTTTGAATTTAAATGTAAATAATGTAGAATATTTTAATTTGTAAAAAATGAAATTGAATTTCTAAAATGTTAAGACACTTTGAATTTTCTATTAAAAGTTGTAGGCAGATGAAGTTTTGCCTTTAGTTCATCCTTTAAAACTTCATCCGACATTTTCTATTAGCCTACAATTTCAAATTAATTTTTCTTGTTGTATTTTGATAATAAATTTTAATCAGTCTCTAATATTCTTTCTTGACTTGATTTGGATAATTTTTGGATTTTTTCATCCAAAATTCATTGTTTTCACTATTGAACTTCATTGTTTTCACTATTGAACTTCATCCTAAACTATCTTCCTTAATATTTATCTATTTTTAAAGTATTATGTGTTTTTGGAAACTTTTAAAAATTATTTGAGTGATTCTAAATTCAAATTCAAATTTTAGCAAACTCTTAAAGGTTTGATTTGAGCATCTAATTTCTAACTTAACTATGGTTTCTACAAGAAAGGAAATAACAAATTGGCAAGTTTAGGCATATACCTTGGATCCCATTTCCTAAAGGACTATTTAAACCCATGTAGGACTGGGGGCCATTTAAACTCGTAAAGGACCATTGTTCCCTTGAGGAACAAAATGGATTTTGGGCAAGTTCCTAGGGGCTCATTTTTTGTGAACCTTTTTGAAGCTTTGTCATAAGATAGAAAAATTGATTAGCTTTCAAGGATTACAATTTTTATTTCAATTGGTGCTTGGGAGCAAAAATTATACCATAGTAAGTCCAACACTGAATGTGGCAAGTAGAAAAAAAAAAATTGAATTAAAAAAATCTCATAGATTATGTTTTTATCTTCATGGAAAGCTTTGATTCATTCCATTTGGATTTGTGATGTGAAAGTTATAGAACATCTTGTTTTGTAGTCTATCAAAGCATTTTTTTGAAAAAATAATGCATAGGATTTGTTTTTGAGCTCAATTTTTACATTTTTTCAAAACAAAAAATTCCACAAGCTTAATTTAGAGTTTTAGAAAAATCTTACTATTGGAATTAGTGTATTTTAATTCCATCTTGGAGCTATCAATGATTTAGTTTTTTCCTCTATTACATATATTCTCTACTTAACATTTGTTTAAAGAATGAAAATCACCTTATTTTTTGAACTTTTATCTTTCTTGTATTCTCAATTCAATTCTTTAAGGTAGAAAAGTTTTAATTCCAAATCCATAGTGCAAAATTTTTAAGTCAAGAAGATGCAAAGTCTCATAAACTAGTTTGCCATGGTGCCTAAAAACATGATTTCTTCACTATGGATGCATTTATCTTGCAATCTATGCATTCAAAGTATTTGAAATTTTACCGTGCATGCTCATTTTAGTCTAATGCAAGATCCTATTGCTAGATATGCAGAAAAAAATTATTTTTAAATTTTTTGCTCTTAGCACTAAAATAGGCAGTTTCGAGTTGTTTCTGACAAAAAAAATACAGGCCTTTGTGCTTTAGGATTTAACCTTGCAACGTTGCGCCAAACTATAAGTGTTTGATGGATGATTTCAAAAGCTTTCTGAACGACATAAAAAAAATCTTTTCATTGGATATTTTTTCAATAGCCTTGGGTGATGCTAGGAAGTTTATAAGATTACATATACCTTCCATTTATTGATTTTGCTTTCTTATCGCCCACAAAATTAAAAAAGCTGTAGCTCTCTTCTCTCATTTCCAAATCTAAAATTCCCAAGCTTTGACTGCAATTGCATTTCTTTCTTATCTATAAGAACAAAAGTCTATTTAGTCTAGCTTTCTTCTCCGCGATCCCTCATTTCAAGTGATTCTTGGAAGTCTACAACTATTCAATTAATTGTAAGCCAACTTCTCTCTATATCTAAGAGTGTTTTATACAACGTCCTAAGTCCTACATCACCCCAAAATGCCTATACAACAATAGTTTTGGAGATTTTTGGTGACAAAGAAGCGAGGCTTGGTTGCTAGATTGCATCTAGCCAAAATAGAAATCCTATGTAGCTTCCATGTCCTAACAAAAAATTTGACCAAAATACTAAAGATCAAAACGGATGTAGTCCGTTAGATGGAAATGTCTGTTTTCTCTGTTGAGTAGAAAAGCAGTCCAAAAACCTAAAACTTAAATGTATATATTATTATTGCACTCAATTTTCTTCTTGAATTTTCTAGGCTTGTTTTTGTTTTTGTTTGTCCCTCTTGTTTGTAGAGACTAAAAGGATTTTTGTGAAATCCTTATAGTTAAAGTTGGAGAGGAGAATTTTTTGGGCCTAATTGGTACAATGCATTTTTTTCCTTCAAGTTTCAAAGTGATACCCAACTAGAACAAGAGGAGAAATATACATAAGGCACTACAAAAAAATGGATACATATATGACTAGGCAAGAATGACTTTGTGTTCAGTATGGCTCAAGAATGACTTTTACTCCATAATGGCACTAGCTCGGCATTTACTATAGCATTGTAGTCATTTTTCAATCATAAGTGCAACTGAAAGATAAAAAGGTCACCAAATACAACATTCATATGTGACATTTTGTTGATGACGTATTTGAGATTCTAATGTGGGTATTGGAAAATCCTTAGTGGACAACACGATTATAAGTGAATAGAATATAGTTATATCTTATAACTAGGGTTTACTTTAGTGTGACTAGAAAATGACTTACTCTTCACTTATATGCGCCTTCTAGGAAGTTTTGCATCATTGACGTGGACGCATATCTGTTGACCTGGATGCTTGACAGTTTTACATTAGTCTCTTACAAATGCACTAAATGGAAGAAAAAAATAGTCAAATATGAGTAGAAGGCAATCATATCTTGGTACCAATGTTCACTTCAATGCAACTTCAAAATGATTGAGGGTTGGCTCATGTGTTCCTTCCAGAAAACTAGTCGCAAGAATGACTACCACATGAAGCGTCGACAAGAGCTCGAATGAAAACTACTTTTGTCTACGGGTTCCCATTATTTCATGAAGGCTTTGATTGATGTAGACTTCAGAAGTACGATGTGGATGGCATGAAGTTGTAGAGAAGTTGTAAGATAAACAACTACGTATTGAAAACTATTGAAGATCAATTCATAAACAACTAGTGATTTCCATTCCCAATTTTTTTTTAATTTCTATTTTGGACCGTGATGATAGTACTGTTTGACTAGGATTACATAGACCATCTTCTTGTGGAAATTGTAATGATGGAGTGATTAGTGACTGCAACAAGAACTTCCACCTTTTTTACATTAGAAGAAATTTGAGGGCTGCAGAGGGCCGTTTCAGGGCTGTTCCCGCAGCTGGGAACAACCAGATATAAAAATAATAAATAAATAAATAAATAAATAATAATAATAAATATTAAAAATATTAAAAAATAATTATTTTTTTTGAAAATAAAAAATAAAAAATAATAAAAATATTTGAAAAAAATATTAAAAAAATATTTTTTTTATTATTTTCTGACGTGGCACTCGCGTGACCACGTCAGATTACTGTTCCCAGCGCGTTCCCAGAGTTCCCAGGGCCAAATAACTCGCGGGCTCTTGGAGGCCTCAAAAATCCTCTAATGAACGTAAATTCATCATAGGAAGTGACTTTTTTAGGCCTTCACGTTGTAGCCATGTTTGGAAACATTATGACTACTTGAGGTGAGTAAGATAACCATTATGAATACACTTTTGTAGGTTTTGGGGTAGTCTAGAGATTCTTTTGGGCCAATTGGGCAATACATTTCAAAAATTCATAACAAATTTATACTTTGTCAAAAAAAAAGTATTTCAATTGCTTTCTCCATTTCTCACATTTTTCTTCATATAGAAAAAAATTTAAAATTTTTCAACGATGCCAACAGGGCAAACTAGTCATTCTACATGTCATAGGCTAGTTTACCTTCGTAACATGCACTTTCGTATTTACATAGATAGGAACACCCATTCCCGATTAGGGAGCCATACCTAACATGTAGGCTTCAACTATTTCTAACCAAGGTTGAAACAAATTTCCAACCAAAGCTTAGAATGTTTTTTTATCTCCTTTTCAAGCTTGGGACTAATAAGGTTATCACACATGTTCCAAAGTAGTGAGCAAGAAAATAGGAAGTAGCCAACGGAAAAGTAGTTATGGAATTGGAAGAGTCTAAATATTGGCTATTAGTCCAGACAACTTTTTTGGCTTCCAAAAATCACAGGTGTTTTCAATTTTGGGAATAAAATTCTAGAAAATTTGCAATTCCAATATTTCCTATCTTCCTACATGGCAAATATTTTTATTTGCCTACTACTACTCAAGATCTGTCTCAAAATTGCCTAAGTGATGGACTATGGGTGGTCCTACCTTAGCTATGATTTTTCAAACCTTTGCAACGATATTATTAATTCCTAAATGACATAAATTCCTGCTGTGTTTGAATCCACATAATTGTTATTGATGTGGAAACTTGGAAAGGTCCTCGAAAAGCAGTTCAGTTCTGGCCAAACAGGCTCTCCAGTAACTTAGTGTTGTGGCACAGCTGAAGCAAAAATTATGAAGAAAAATCATGAGTTATCACAGCGAGAGATGATGAACAGCACACAGACACACTCACCGCAGCAAGATCAGAGGCTATAATTTACAAGTACTAAGGCTTAGGTACTCTTTATTCAATGCTCATTCTTCAACAACTGGTTAAATTTTCTGTTTGTCCAGTCCGATCCTTCAGAATGATGATATGTGGAAATGGTACACCCTCAGTGCCTGAGCTGCTGGAGCATCATAATAATAGAATAAATAATGTAATATTTTATAATTATTAGGTAGTAGTGGGGGTACTTATTCGGAGGATTAGAATTTTGTGACTGACCGATTCTTTCAAAAACTTTATAATTCTTATATATCCTTATTGTACAGTACAGGCAGGATGATTGATTGTTGTTTGTGGAAAAAAATCCATGGCTACCATTATCATCTCAAACTTGGATTGTTATAAAAAGTAATCATATTCTGCATGTTGTGCATGGATAGAAGGGATTATGTTGTTTTCATGATGTCAATTATTAACATAATATATGTGGTAGTTGTTCGGCATTCATTTTTCTTTTAAAACTTAAAATTTTTTATTGAATTTTTTGAGTGGAGTTGTATTCTCCAAAATGCACTTCAAAGTGCATTTGAAAAGAGGTGAATGTCTAACAATTGTTACATGTATTGTCTAATATATATTGTTTTTAATGTATGTTTCATAAATAAACAATACAAACTCTCATATTTATGTAAGACATATCAAATGCAATTACTTTTTTAGGTCTTTTTTTTGTTGAACAAGATGTTATTGAGTCAATTTTTTGAGAATCTTTTAAATTTTATATATCCCTACAAAACCTCATAGACCTACATGGTGAATTCCATCCTTGATGTTTTGTCAAGAAGTAGCCCCTGCAAAGAATTGACATGTTCTTTTCCCTAAGAAATTCTTAAATCCCCATATGACCACAAGGTCATTTGACCCACCAGCATAGTTGAGTGGACTATGGTGGCAAGTATCTTTTCAATGTCTAGGTTTGAACTCATGACCACCCCATTTAAATATCAATTCTCACTGTTAATTTGCAATATTTAGTGTAAATTAGGATACTAAAATGGAAGCAAAAGAATAACTTTATTCCCATGATACCAAATAATGGAGGTGATTTTATAGCCTCTTTGGAGTAGAGATATTCTAATTTTATATTTTACTACGATGAGTCTTTTATAGGATAGCATAAATCCATTAGAATGTCACTTATAGTTGTTTGGCAACGCCAAAACACAATTTGGCTTTACTCCCAATCTAACTTCATACATGAACAAAGTCGCAAATTGCCATTAGAGTAGGTGAATACAAACTTCTAACACATTAATGTAAGGGATACATCCTTTATCTTATGGATTCATTTGTAACATAAATAGATTATAAACATGATTTCTACACAGTCATCAATTGTGCTATTAGGTAGAAGGTTGGACCAAAGACACCAATGTGGTTGTGAAATAAATATTAGTCTTTGAAATTGAAAAGTTGATGAAGTTGTGACATCCAATTGTTTGGTAGTTGCATAAATTAAAGAGAGTTATATATATTCCTAGGACACGTGCCATATTCATATTTACAAGATAAATGGGATGGAGAAGGGGTTAATAGAGATATTGGTTTCTTGCTTGAAAACTAATATGTGGAAACTTTCCCTAATGGTGTTTCTAAAGAATTGCATAAATTCCTTGCTAAATCTTCAAACCTCATTTTTTTTTGTATACCTTCTTGTCTCAATAAGGTACACCCCTCCCCCCCATTCCCGACGCTGACCCATTCCTGACCTATAGGTGCATGTATTTCTGACTACACTTAGAATGCGATTTTTTTTTCCGTTTTCAAGGTTGAACCTAATAAATACATGACACATGTCCCAAGTTGTGAAAAAAAAATTAGGAAATAATGATTAGGTAAAAAGTTATTGAATGATCGGAATTGGAAGAGTCTAGACATTGGCCATGGGTCCAGCACACTTTTTGCCTCCCAAAATTCATAATAATTTCAATTCAAGTGATAAAATTACCAATTTTTTTGCAATCCATGTCATTTCTATTGATGTACCTCTGAAAAAATATTTGTTTTGCCTTCACTACTCTAGATCATGTTGGAATTCCTTATTTGGTCGGTTAGGGGGGGGTACCTAGATTCTTTGCTTAATCATGTGGTAGTGTGACAACTTCGCAATCATCGTGGAAATAAAATAGCATGGCAAGAGATTTGGCAAATAAATAGGATAAGCATGTATATAGGAAATTGGACATGGAGTAACAAAAGCTACATGACCTCTATTAGGGTTGGAGATTCCATTAGAAGATTGAGGTTGCAAGTCTTTCAAGAGAGATACCTGCTTCCTAATTGCACCTCATAATTGCCTTAGAAATTATATCATTCTAAACCAATTGCAAGACTATATGCTACTTGTTTATAAAAATGACTTGATTTGTGCTCAATATAAATATATGAATTTCACGTAGGATATATTGGAAAAAAAATACAAGACATCTAGTCACCATATACAAGAAAAAATTATAATAAAGTAATTGCACCTATTTGAAACCCGTTGCTAAATCTAAACCCTATAGATACTTGCCTAAAATATACAATTTCTATTTTTGAGAGTCTTAGAGGTGGCTTTCAGATACACCTATTCTCAACAATTTCGAAAATTCATAATTCATTCATGCAATGTCCAAAGATGAATAAGAAAATAAATCTAGAATACTCTTTCGATTTCCACCAAGATCCAACAAAATATTAAAGATTGTAATAGTAGGAACAATGGCCAATTGCTTATTCAAGAATGTAATTAGATTTTGCTACCTTTAATTGAATCCATAGATGGCTTTATATTGAAAATTGAACCAATTCACCTTTTCATCGTATGGCTGCTTATATAGTGCTTAAGTGGTCTTGTTTGGGCACCCAAAAATTGGGCTCAAGTGCTAACAATTGGATGACTATAAGACTCTAATTCAATTTTCAACTTGGACTTAATTGAGTTGATCCATGAATTATAAATTTGGGCCTACTTCGAATTAGGCCAAAGGCTCTAATATAAAGTCTCCCTTTTAAAGAAGATATGTAATAAGGTAGGAGGTTCTAAAAGTGCTTAGGCTCTAAAATCACCCCCTCCTCAAGTGTACACTACTTGTACATGTTTCTTTTTTATCCTTCAACAATGTACAATTAGTGCACATTTTAGGAGGTTGGCAATTTTAGAGCCCTATGCCATTTCAACTTCAAAATTTCATAACTAATTCCACAAAGTTCCAAAAAATGCCATGGATTAGATGCCAATTCCACTCAAAATTTCAAAGAAAATGTACTGAAAAATTATTCAAGACGTTTCACCTCCCCTAAATTCAATTTCAGCTCTTAAATGAGCGATTTTTGGACCTCCTACCTTATTGAAATCCTGAGAGTTTATTCTTAAACTTCATGTGGAACCCAATATGAACAGACTCTTCATTTCAGCCAACTCATTAACCCCTAAATGTCCAAGGCTTGTTTTGAGCCTCTTAGAATTTGCTCTAAATTGAACAAAAAGCCAACATTTTGATAAGTTTAATCAATTTTTTTGTAAATTGTAACCGTACAAATTCAAACTAGACATGTTAGAGATCATAAAGGAAAAGAAAACACAACAATATCATTTAAGGATTGAAAGATTATGATGTTGGATCATCAGGGTGTTAAAACTATGAAAATCTTTGAGCTCTCTTTTTGCATCTCAAATCTAAAAATTTGAAGACCAAAAAAATATGAGGTTGAAGGGCCTAACAAATATAACCCCAATCAATTTATGACTCTTCAAAATCTACTCTACAATTTTTTTAAATGAATTTCTAGTGTGATTTTTTCTCCAAGATCTAGTGTATTTGAGGCTCATTTCCAAGAGCCCTCAACACTACGAAAAGTCAAGATTGCAATGGGTACCTTTGCACAAAACCTTGAATAGAAAAATCATAATCATTCATTTTCAAAATCGGATTTTTGATGCTAAAACTTGACTTCAAAAAGAATCTTTCAAAAATATAAACTACTAAAAGTAGCAATTTGGTAAGGTTTTATTTAACTTCAAAGTTTCTTCGACACCACATTTGGGTGCCTTGGGCATTTAGGGGTTAAAAGGGTTGGTCTCGGATCTGTGCCTTAGTGTGAAGCTGGTGCCCTATTGATATTGCCGTCCCTTCGTCTTTCTCCTGCATGGCTATGGCGGACTTTCCTTGACCTCTTCCCTTTCCCTTCATGCCTTTTTATTTATGGAGAAGCAAACAGCCGAAGCGTTGGCGAAGAAGGGCTATGCCATCATCAAGAGCGCGGCCAAGAGTGGCGTGGCCGCCATCTCGCACGGCGTGGCCAGTGTGCGCAAGGGCTACGCCACCAAACACGAAGCCGACGTAATCGCGCAGTTGAAAGCCCAGGGCCTGCACCCTGCGGAGCATCTTCATGCAGGTCCCTCACATCTTCCACGCTAAATTCACGTTTTGAATGTGAGTGCTGCTTTCGCTTCTTTCTGACATCTTTCTGACATCAGTAGAGTTTCGTTGTTCACGAATTGAGCGATGTGTATGCTGTTCCGATGATGTGGTCGCGTCACGTTTGATCGGATCATGCCTGTATGGTTTGTAGTTTCGTATTTTGTGAAATTCAAATGTAATTCAAAATTAATTCATTTTTTCATTCCAAATTCGAAAATGCAGTGGTTTCAAATTACGTATCAGCAGAATTAATGACTATTGAATGTGAAGATTATGACTATTACATATTACCGAAGAATAAATAAAATTGGACGAACGAGAATCGTTATGTAGCCTTCTAGAAACGGATTTTAAAAACATGGGATTCTATTTTGTGCATCTTGGTCCTTTAGGGTTAAGGAGCCCTTTAGGACGATTTGAAATGGTTGGCGCTGGATAAGTGGTGAAACCTAATTCGGCAAAGCCAGAGTTGCATCGGTCGCCGTATGAATTGATTGATTCGAGTTACATGAGACTAGCGCGTTAGAAACCCGTGGTTCACTTCAAGGACAATTTAGATGTGTTCGTTGACATGCATAAATCGATTGTTTTTGCACGATGCGTGAATGCTCAGTTAGGGTTGAATCAGGGTTTATTTTCTCTGGCATTGGTTTCATCTCTTCTTGTCTACTTTGAATCCAGGAGGTAATCAGATTTTGTTAGTGGTAAGGAATCTGTTATTACAATCACGCATTGTTTTTTCATTAACATTTTGAGGTTTATGTTGCAGCATTGCGCAAGCTCAATTTCTTGTATTTGTCGGGATATGAACATGAGTTGCAAGCCGTCACCCAGCAAGCAGCAAAGAGGCTGGTACGTTTACTCTATCCGATCGTTTCCATTGGGAATCGTATGCATTCAGTTTATTTTGTCACTCCGCAGCAAAATTCACATCGATGGTGGAATTGAACTTCATTTTCTACTTGAGAGCAAGTCAACCCATCAATCCTGTTCATGAATACTTTGAATGCAGACCGATGTGGCGCGCAGTACTGTCCCGCTCGATGCCCTGATGTGCATGGGCGCAGCCGTGTACGCGGAATCGCTTAAATCTGGCGATTTCCAGCAGGGAACAGTATTTCAAGGCCTGCAGGACTTCTTGAACAAGTCAAGAATGGGTAGCAATCACTTTGATCGTGATAAATTAAGCCATGATCTATACTACTCCACCCTCTACATTGTTGAGGTTAGCACCTTCATTACTTGCTCTCTACTATCTCTTAAAGTCCTTGATATCTACTGCAAGCATTTTTAGTCGGTTACCCCGTGCTTTCCACATTGTGATCTCTCTTATTAAACTGGAACGGCGGGTATTACAGGCCCTGCTAACCAGAGATGAAGTAGTTAAATGTTGCACTCAAATCTCAATCAAATGTTTTGTGTGAATATCTTGCTGGAAAGCGACTGAAACTGTGCTTCTCATGAGATCTAATTTCCTCTGCTAACTCCAAGTTTTGACATCACAATAAGCATTGGAAGGGCAGGTGCGCAGTGAATATGACAGTTTAACTTGGCAGTAGACTACACAGAGGACCAGCCAACAGCTCATATCTTGAGAATTCTTGCTATTGTCAAGTCAAATTGTGCTAGTGAGTGATAGCTTGTTGGAAAGCTATCACTAAAAAGCACCTCTAAAAGTCTAATACTCAGTATCACAGTGACTGATTGAGGTTTGCTGCCTAGGGTTTCAATGACGTCAGCATGGAATGTATGCACGCCATTTCGGTTTAAGTCAAAATATCCTTCCAGCCTCAATATTAGCAGTCATTTGTCAAGCTTCCTTCTACGGCTCATGCGTGATCCTGCATGTCTTGACACTGAATGTCCTGGTTGACCTCTAAATTTGGGACATGGAGTATGGTGCACTGGCAGGAGTATGAAGGTGATTTGGAGGCTTTGGAGAAGCTTTGTCGAGAAGTCGTGGCACATGTCATATCAACAGCTCCCGCTCCAGACATAGCCTCACAGCCCAAGGCAAATGATTTGAGCAATGATCCTCAGTGAGAAACCACAATTTTAACTTGGGTAGAAAGCTATCGTTTGAGATTTGTTCTTATATATTATGTCCATGGTCTGGCAGGTCGTCAGGGTTCTCAACAATTTAACTGCGATGATTTATGGAGAGGAGTGATTCATGCTCAACTGTGATATAATTACATTCGAATAGATGCATTCTGGTTACTGTCTGATGCAAAATGGCGAGGATACAGCTTGATAAGCATTTTATCATTTGGGTACGTTATTACCACAGATCCAAATCAGGGGTTTGAGGCAGCTACTTTCAAACCTTTTTTTCAAACTGTGTGCTACAGCCTCGACCTATTCCTGAGTTGAGCTTCATCATCCAGTTTTCCGTGACTTTCTCTGAATCTCAATTGCGGCATTGAATGATCCAATTTGGCATGTGAAGGAACAATATAATCAATGCAAATCCAGATAATTAGGAACGATGAAGAACAGAATGACTTGGTAAACGATCGACATTGTGAAAGACAAATAAGTGACAGTAGCACTCCGGAAACGCTCTTGAAAATTTCAGTTGCTTTTTTGGATTTGTAGGCAAATTGCTGCTAAAGCGTGCTTCTATTACTCGATGGCGTTGAACACAGCAGCTCAAGAGAGGGAGGACAAGCGCATGAAGGCTCTTCGAGAAGCTGAGGCTCTGGTCCACAAAGAGCAGGAAAAGGGTAAGCACCATCCGATCATAATTCATGTACTACCTAGAAGGAAACAACCGGACATCGGAAGAAAATTGAAGTTTATGCTGAAAATTCTTTCTTATGTCCACAATATCATGATGCTCTCTTGAAGAAGATTTCCATCGTTGTCAGAGTAGTGTGTGTATGGAACAAAGTGACTTCGGCGTACTACTGTTGTGTACGATACTGACAAGTGTATTATGTGGATTGTTCAATCATCCAGTTGCACAATCAATGCAAAGAAGTTCTTCCCCAACGCTTCCGCGTTAGAAAAGGTTGGACTTTTTTCATCAGGTGATGATATTTTCTACTGTATGAATTTGAAAACCTTGTTACTGTTGACGCCGGGTTAATTGACGATCACTTCAATTGATACGCCAGGTTTGACTATCTTGCTTGGGCGTCCAATTGCCCACTCGTGACTTCGCAATTTTTCTTTATTTTTAGAAACGAATGGGACCATGCCACTGCATTTACACAGGAACGTAAAAATGAAATTTTAACACGTTTCCTCATGTTGAATCACCTTTCTGTACGTGGTAATCTAGTGTGCGCTGTTGAATTAGTATCATCTCTTCGGGACCCACCGTTGAAATTCTTCAGGCTAGTCAGTGCGCCGTTTTCGTGGTGTAGTTGGTTATCACATCAGTCTAACACACTGAAGGTCTCCGGTTCGAACCCGGGCGAAAACATGTGGCGGGGATAGCTCAGTTGGGAGAGCGTCAGACTGAAGATCTGAAGGTCGCGTGTTCGATCCACGCTCACCGCATTTTGGCAATATTTTTTTGACCTTAATTAGGAAATTCTTGTTAGCAATCGTAATGGGATTCCGTTTGTGACTTTGCAACGCAAAATGCAAAGTTAAGACAGTTTAAACTTTTGCAAATAATCAATCTAAAATTTGTCCATTACCTCTTCAGGGGTATACTATTCTACAGTGATTTGTTATGTACATTGACTTGACCAAATCACATGAAGTGGAGATGGTTTGATTTTTAAGTTAACTAAGTGGTCAAACTTTCCAACTTGAGTCACAACTTTTAAATGAAAGATAAACATGTTAACTTTGCAACAAAAAGTACAAAAGACTGTACCAAATATTGACTTCATGAATAAAGAGAAAAAGGAGTGGAGAAGTGTCATTGAATGACATTAGAGTGTTCTTGTTGTTTATGATAGTTTTACGCATTTGGATGCTCTTAGGAATAAGTCATGTACATTTGAGGACTAGGTCAATGTACATTTGTTATCTAATGCTCATTGCTTGTATCTATTTGATTTTTTTCCTATATTTTTCCCTTGTATTTGTTTTTTTTTCCTATGTTTTTTTCCTATATTTTTCCCTTGTTTTTTCCTATTTTTTGTCCCTCGTTCCTAATCTATCGTTACACTAAATAGAAAAGGCGTCCAAAATTGTGCAAATGGTAAGGAAATTGATGTTTAGATCTAGGCATTATTATTGTGTCCAAAACTAAGCATCAGTTTCCTTGCTAGCTGCATAGTTCGAGGCGCCTTTCCTACTATTGTTATCTTTGTTCACATTGTCCTTCTTGACTCCAAAATTTGTCTCCTTTTTCTACTTATCTTTTTAAATTCTAACTTGCATAGCACTTACCTTGCCATCTTGGTCATACTCCCGCATTTCAACTCTTCATACATTCATTGCTACCAACAAACATTTGTCTTTTGAGATATCTAGAGAGTCCTAAACTATTTCTAGGGTATCAAGAGAGTTCTAAACACTATCAAATTGAAATTCTGACGGGAATCCCAAACCGTTTGCTTCTATCAATCATATACACCTGATTTATACGTTTTGGGAAATCTCAACATCCATATTTCCAAAATTGGTTTAGGGTGCAAAGCTGGGAATGGGAGCCTCCACGAAAGGCCAGAGAAAATTGGTTCGATGATGGAACAGTCCGCCACATAAACACTCGTCTGAACGCTCTGCAGTGCTTGCCCCAAAAGACTGCTCCCCCCCTCCCCACTTTGGTAGCAGTGTGAGAGGGTCTCAGTACAACGATCACCACTATAGAAGAAGAGCAATTTCTATCGTTATTTTCAAGAGGCCAGCGTGAAACATTTGTCCGTTGGATGTCAAAATTGTATCCTGTCCAAGAATAGGATGCCAAAATCATTTCGGAAGGTAATCTGGGTGCAAAGTAATTGATGAAGAGATTTGAACACATCCTGGACACTGAGTGGATGAATAGAGAAGGGGACGTCACAATTCATTTCTGACGTCCCGATCACGGATCACTTCTTAGAGTCAAAATAGAGTACAGTACAAATTTTTGTAAATGGCGCTCATGGCTGCACATGTGTGCTCCACCTCTAAGTACGCCTGCCTAATCTTTATACACTTCAAACAATTCCGAAGCTGTCAAAGCTCCGAATTCCAGTCTCAATTGGGGAATTACTTGAGCAGACGCCCTCAACGCTGGCGTTACCTCCCGTGCGGGTGAATTCACCTTGGCGTTGAAACCAATCCACTCTGAATCCCAAAGAATGCTCAAGAAATCGTCTTGAGATCTATGTGCTAATTATCTACAAAACTCCTGGCGCATCTGCTCTACCAGTTCCCTTGGTAATACTGCGATGACCCCGGGTACGTGTTTTTGTTGCGCCGTGCTTTGGAGCCGTAGCACTTCAAATTGCTGTAATAGCTGGAGTAATCCACCTGAAGCTCCTCGTGAGGGCCCTTCGCCAGGCTCTGCAGAAACTCCGCCCAAGGATCGTCGTTGTCCATGGCGGGCGCAGCCGCGGTGAATCCACGCGACGAGCACTCGTAGCTTGACGGACTGGGGAGCGACATGAGCGATTCGTAGGCGCGGTTCACCTCCATGAAGTTCACGTCGCATTCCTCGCCTTTGCAAACATCCGGGTGGCACTGTAAAGCTAGTTTGCGGTACGCAGCTTTCACCTCGCCTTTGGACGCGTTTGGAGCAACGCCAAGAACCCTTCCGTAGTTCACCACTGCAGGCTCTCGGTAGGAAGTTCCAGCGGCTGCTCTCACTCCTGCGACTCTCTGAGCGGGACTGAAAGTCGAGCACTGGGCCAAAGACGCCATTGTGAACCAAAAACAAATGAACCACAAACCGGGAACCCTGTCTGCAAGCTGGGCTCCTTCACTAGAGCGAAACCAAGAACCCTGGAACGCAGTTTGCAAGATAACCACAACCAAAGCACGACCAATTCTCTGAGTTCTCTAAGCAAATGAACCCACTGACACTAGCGAGATGTCTGAGAGTCCAATTCGCCTCTCTCTCGGGTGACAGTCTTAGCTTCCTGCTCGATTGCTTGCTTGGTGGGTGCGTGACCTTCAGTTAATACCATTCCTGGACACCATGTTTCCTATCTTATACCCCTCCGGCAATCCGGCTGCCAAGTCGAACATCTCAAAAAAAAACATCGTAAAGAAGGTCACTTTAAGACTTACTTTTGACTTCCATCGCTACAGTACAATAGCGATGTCTGACTGCAGAGAAAGGAACCACACCCTGGCAGGCGTGGAGAAAGACGCGGCAAGACGCGGGGGGGTCAAGGTCAGCCAAACTCTGCGTCCTTGGACTCTGTCCGGGCCAAAGCTGCAAAGCAACGGTCTTGCTGCAAAGGAAACGTTTTTTTTTTGTTTTTTTTGGAGCAAATGAAGAGTGCATTGCAAAGGAGTGTACCAGATCAATGGAATTTCTCCATGTGTTTCAAGAAAAAAAAAGAAAAAGGAGTGTACCAGCCCTTCTTTTTTTTGGCACCACGGGGCCTCGTTGAACAAATTCAAAATAAATCATATTGCACCATCGCCAAAGAAAAGTTGTCTATTTTCATCAATAAAATTTCCTTTTCTACTGAAAATGTAGGGGGAAGTCACCAACTCCAGATGAATAAGTACATAAATATTATTTGAAATGTGGGGGAAGTCACCAACTCCAAATGAATAAGTACATAAATATTACTGAGAAGTGATTTTTTTGGTCCAAAAGATGAAAAAATGTAAAAATTCAGTGCTTCACCAAATTTTAACCCATATAAGACATTTAAAGTCTAGGAAGGTTGCCCAAACTTTGATTTCAGAATCTTTCTTAGTCCTTGAAGGACGTTGAAGCCCAAAAGTGGTCAATGGATGACTTCATTGTGAAGTGTAAAAACAAAGAATGTCCCTATTGGTTCAATAAGCGAAGCATTTTGGTTACTACCTTGGTCCTAGGGAGTTGTGTGTTTCAAGGATTAAATGGACATCCTCAAAACTAGAGGCGACCTGAAAGCTACTATTCCAAAATTTTATCAAACTTTGCAATGTCAAAACTACAAATTTAAATTGTAATTCAAAATCCAAGACTTTGATTGACAAGTGGCATCCTCTCAAGACCAAGAAAATGATATCTAACTAAGTTCACATGTAGTTGAGTACTTGAGAAGTTTTAGAATTACTGAAGATTCTCTGAAGATCCAATCTGTCCAATTGAATCTGTCGTTTACGGGTTAACCTTGGAGCGCCATGGATGCCATTCTGTGGCATTCCAATGACAATACTGTTGAGCCAAAAGAGTTCAACAGCATTTTTTCATCCTTCTTTTCTTTGTTGACCTTTCATATTGGGTTACGAAGAGTATCCAATTGAGTTTGTATTCTTTCCAATGTTTGTCTTCACGGAAATGAGAAGTTTAAAAAAAAAACGGATTACAAAATAGTGCTATTTTAGTGTATTTTGGGAAGTTGTTGCTCCTTGCTCTAAATCTGAAATTTCTCCACAAAAATGATATTTTTTGAATTTGACTCCAACTAAAAAAATGAATGTCATCTACTCTAGTTTCTACTCCAATTTGAATTTTGAGAAAATTCCTAATATTGCATATTTTATTGCAATTTGAACTTTGGGTGTATTTTCAATGTTTATTATTTTCTAATTAAAAATAAATAGAATTTTTTTCTTACATATCTAGTTGCAAAATGGCAACAAATTTAGTGATGGGCAGTGAGGTTTGAAATCAATGCTCATGTTCTAAATGTACTTGTTGTTGGTAAGGATGCAAAGGGGCCGTGGTGACCTCTCATGTGGAAACAAGGGATCTTCTCAGGGAGGATTCCTTGCAAATTTGATTCGGTTAGTAGCATTTGGATGGCTATGTGTACGGTGATCATGTGGACGTTATGGATTGAATGGAACAACATGGCGTTTAATGATGTCAAGTGGCACCATGCCAAATTGGAGCAGCGTATTTGGTTGGGGATGGTTGATTGTGGACGCTGTGAATGGGATTCAGTTTGTAGGCTTAGGAAGGGCAGATCCAACCGTTGGATAGGGGCTAAGGGTCGTTTTGAGCTTCGTTGGACGCGTCATGATTTGTTTGCTGTGATGGTTGATAGTTCTCCGAGGTGGTCTCTTTCCGGCCCTAGGGCCGGGTTTGTTTTTCAACCGCCATGGTACGGTGGTTCCCGCCCCTCCTGTGGTGGCGCTTAGTTTGTAGTTTATTGTTTTTGTGTCTTGCTTTTGTTGCTTGCGCCCACCCCCCACCCCCCCGGCCGCTTGCGGTTGGGGTCTTGTTCCTTTTTTCTTGCAGTAAAGGTCAACCTTTACTTGTGTCAAAAAAAAAAAATCAATGTTCGTGGATCCGTCATTTAGGGGTTACGCTGGCGCCATCGCTACAGTTTCTCAAAAAATATGAAAACAGGCCTGGACTCTGGAGTGACTAAAACGAGGATTTCGAGGAGAAGGGTAGGGGCAGCTCCTTGTCGGCACGCTTGCGTCCGTAGATGCAGAAAGTCTGCAAGTCTGTGCCGGCGGAGAGCCTCGTGCAATGTGTGCCAATTCCGGACTTGGTGCTGTTCTGCACTGCCGGGTGGGGGCAACTGAATTGTCGGTTTTTTGGCAGATTATGTTACCCAAAAACTCTAGTCCAAGTGTCGGTTATTCGATGCCTGACTTTGGAATCAATTTGACAGTTTTCTTTCTCCTTACTTTCTTCTTTGGAAAAGTCAGCATGTGAAGTGCAGAGCAGAGCATAACATTGTTTACCAATGAGGGCGGACCGCTGCAATGAACAAAATTGTCTTCTACGGTTCCGTAGCCTGCCCCAATTCCTTGAATCATTACGTCACAAGTCCCTCCTAGGCATCTAGCATAGTATAATACCTTCACAGTATGGTGGCCACGGCATCAAAGAAGTGGCAAGGCACTTATTGCCTCGTGAAATGTGGCGGTGCACTAGAAGACCCAATGCTCCACACGACAACCATCCCTTAAAGTCCTCGCTAAAATTCTTCCCTTTCTTCTCATACCTCTCACTAACCTCCACATCTTCCCGTAAAGTTATAGTCAAAAGTTAACCAAGTTGGCACAAGTGTAAAACTGTTTGCTACAAAGGTCCTCCCTTGCCGAGCAAATGTGGAAGTGACAGGAGGATGATACAACTTGTACCTTCAAGGGGTGCTCAGTTGGAGCCAGTTTTCTCTAGGCAAATGTGGCAAGTTTGGAGTGGTGTTGGCAAGGCCTGGTGGCAATGTTCATACACAATGTTATGGAGAAGAAAAGAAGAAGAAGAAGAATATCTAAAGCTAAGGTAAGAATATCCAAAACCAAGGATAGATGTAAAACCAATACTACCATAGTCCAACAATGGTTTGTCAAAAAATATTCCTATAAATAAGACTTGAATTATTTGGAAAATCAAACTTCAGAAGAAAAAAATTTACAAACAAAAACAAAGGATTTCATGGAATATTCGAAGAAGTGAACTCAATTTTCTAAATAATATTTTTCAACAAATGTGGTGAACATGTTGATTAGTCCCTAAAGGACCATTGTCCCCTCAAGGGACAAATTGGATTTTGAGAAGGTACCTATAGTCTCAATTCTTGTCATTTTTTTTTTGAATTTTTTTTAAGATAGAACAATTGTTTTGCTTCGTGAAAATATAATATTTTTTCAATTAGTGTCTAGGAACAAAAGTTATGCCCAAATAAGCTTAAAACAAGGGAGACCGGGCAACAACAAAAAATTCAATCATTTGGATTTTTCTTTTAAATTTTTTTTCCTCTTACATTATATTTTTGTGTACATGGAATGCTTTGATTCATTTCATTTGGATTTGTTATGAGAAAGTTATGGACAATCTTGTTTTGGAGGCAATTAGAGCATCTTCTTGAAGTGATAACTTGTAGGATTCATTTTTCAAGAAGAAAAGTTCCACATGGCTTAGTTTGATTGCTAAAAACATTTCACCATTAGAATTAGTGTGCTTTAATTGCATCTTGGAGATATTATTAATTTAGATTCTCCTTCTATCTTGTATTGTACCTATTTCTACTTAACAATTTTTTTAAGAATGAAAATTAAATTTTTTTGAATTTCTTTTTTCCTAAACCCTCAATTCAATTTCCTAAAATAAAGATTTAAAGCTCAAAAATTTGTGGTGCAAAAATTTTAAGTTAAAAAGGTTCAAAGTCAAAAAATCTAATCCCACAAGGTGCTAAAAAACTTGTTTTCTTCACTTTAAATGCAAATATTTTGCAATTTGTACAGTAAAAAATTCTGAAAAAAATTGCGCACATTTATATACTAGTTAGGTGTAAGATCCTAAGGTTAGATGTGCAAAGAAAAAAAAATTCAGATTTTTTTACTCTATGCAATAGAAATGGCAGTTTTGAGTGTTTTTTGGCGAAAAAAAGGCTTTGGTCCTTTAGGGATTAGGTATGGTATGTGTTGTTGCCAACTCATTGAATATTCAATGTACCTAAATGCATGATTATGGTAGGAAGAAGGAGGTGCATAAAGAAACCATATGAGGTAGGTTTCCAATTTGGAGAGTACTTAAATTCTTGAAATAGTTTTCAATGACATCTTAAATTAAAAATGGAAGCTACACCTATCACAAGTTGTTTCATACATTTGGATTATTGGGGAATTAGTTATGAATTTTGAGGTTAGAATTGAATTATATAGGTTTCTTTTAGTCTTTTAGCATCCCCACCTCGAAATGTTTACTTCTGGTATATTGAAGAATGTAATATGTACCTATATTAAAGAACATATTTAGATCTTGAACTACTTTAGCACCTCCTAGCATATAGTGTCAAATTTTTTTAGTTTGTGAATTATTAGTATATGTAAGTCAACCCACTTACATACATTACTTACATATATACTACTATACAAATGAAAGTTAGAAAACAAATAAACACTTTCCCATATACACAAATTACTCTAAAACACCGCTTCTACCCAAACCCTATGCTCACTACACACACTTTTTCAATTCTAAAAAAATATCCAACTTTCAACCTAATACTCCCTCTTCCTTCTCAAAATCCCCCTTCTTACTAAGGTAGGTAGTCTAGGTGGCACTCAAACCTGCTTTTTGGTGACCAACATGGGGCCCTAAATAAATAGACTCTTCACATACACCAACTATTTAGAGTGATTAGAATTTTTTTTTCTCTCTCTATTCTTTAATTCCTAATGTCCCAAGACTTTTCCCCCCTCAAAAACCACTCAAAATTGCACTTTCTACTACCTTCACGTAAAAAAAATAAAAAGTGATTTTTTAAAGAATCTAACCACAATATCTTGTACTAAACTTGTATGAGTTCATGTGGTAAAAATTTGACCAAAGATATTAGCATTCAAAATAAATAAAAGATTTTTTGGGACCTTATTCAAAAAATTTAGATGACTTTGACTATTGTTTGTGAATTTCTTTTGTGCCATGGGTTTTGAATTTCTAGTTTTATCATTATTAGGGACATGTTAGGCACATATCCACCAATTTTTAGAACAAACAAAGACATAACACCTACAACAAAATCTTGCAATGCATGAATGTGCTTGGAATTCACAATACACTAAGTTTTTTTGCAAATACTTTTGCCACCACATATTTTCCTCAAAATATGAATTCCACCGGTGGATTCAAAGATTCAGTTCTGTTTCACAATTTGAAAAAACACTAAACCTCTAATCCATACCTTAAGACAGGGTGTTTGTTTGTTTGTTTGTTTGTTTGTTTGTTTTGTTTGTCACGTCGAGATCTCCCGGACCATGTGTCCCCCGGTGGCGTGCTTGGTACCGTCAGAAAGCCCTCGGCGAGCAGGGGTGTGCGGGCTTGGTTTTGTAGCGTTCCGACCGACGGTGGAAAAGTTATGGAATTTTGAGTTATTTTGTGATCTTAAAATTACTAAATTATGCTAAATTATGTATCTTTTGAACCGTGTGTCAATTTGCCACGTTTTTGGTATCATTGGAAAGCCCTTGGCAAGGAGGGGTGGACGGGCTTAGATTTGTGGCATTTGGCCCTATGGTGGGAAAGTTACAGGTTTTTGAGTTATTTTGGGGTTTTAAAATGACTGTTACTTTTGTTTTGGTTGTGGCAACGACACAGGGCCATACTAGTTTTTATGGAATTTAGAAGCTCCATGTGGGCTACAAAGTGCAGGGCATTCCTGAAAAATGGGTCCCCTTCTCTTCCCTTGATGTTCCCGGCTAGTTCCCATCCTGAGTTCCCCTATGTGGGAGCGATGCTCCTAACTCGTTCCCCTAACTTTCCCACATCCATCCGAATGGTGCTAATTGGAACCATTAGAGGAGATTCAGGCCTTTAAGAGATTGCGAGTTCCCGGACTATGGGAACTTTGCAAGAATGCTATAACATTGTCAAATCATCAATTTGACGTGGCCAAGCGACTGCCAAGTCAGATATTTTTTTTGAATTTTTGAATTTTTTTAGTATTCTTTTAACATTTTAATTTTAATTTTTTTTTTTTTAATATTTTTTTTTCTGATAGCAAGTTGCTGGTTCCCAGCATCGGGAACAACCCTGAAATAGTCTTCCAGAGGCTCGAATCTCCTCTAATGCTCCAGTAATGGTCTCTTGCACGGTGGAGCTGATTGCATTTGGGGGAAACTAAACTCCTTGAAATAATTTTCAGTAAATTTTTGGTGAAAGGAAAATGGAATTGGCATCTAGCCCAAGTTGTTTCATATTTTTTGGACCTTTGTGGAATTAGTTATGTATTTTTGAAGTTAAAATGCAATTGTATCTAAAAGTGACCATCTCTTAAAATATATACTATTGGCACATTGAAGAAAAATGTACCTCTATATTAGTGATCGTTTTTTTTTTAAAACTTGGAGTTTATTTTAAGGAATAAGAATATTACTGATCACTTTAATTTGGAGCAGGGTCACTTTTAGAGCACCCTACCTTAGTGGCTATGTGGAAAGTAAGTGAAGCTAGTTTCTATTATAGAACCCCTCACATTCAATAACTAAAGTATAGATCGAATTTTGAAGACTTTGAAAATGCCTATTTTATGCATACGGCGTTTTAAAAATGCTTTTTCAAATAATCTAAAATAAATATTTCTTTCCTCCTACATTACAACAAAAACATTTTCCCACATCCATATAATAAAGCATATCTTACAGGTTTTTCAAAATATTATATGTATCTTTTGGTCTCCACATGAGCTTAGCCTAACACTAATTCAAAAGTAACACTAAAAATTGGCAAAGACAAAATAGAAAATGGGGTTAAAAAAACACTCACATCACACATGCCTAATTAAATGAAATGTTCATGATAAATTTAAAATCACCCTTTCCGTCAACATATGAATTAGTTGTCTTTGGCCTTATTAGGGGATGATCCATTGTTGCAAACAACAGGTGTTCTTTGGAACTTGCTAAAAGCCAAATAATACACAGTCATGTGTTTGATGATTTCCTTCATCACTATCCTTCTGCCTCTTCTTTGGCTAATTTGCCGTCAGTGTTGTACACATTTGAGTTCAAAACTATCGATGAGTCATTGGTTGGCAAGGAGGTTTAGTTTTCTTCATATACATATTTATGATGCTGATGTCAATGAGGAAAAACAAAAGCTAGTGCCATCACTTGTGTGACTAGGTTTGATATGTAAGAAGCTCGCAACTGGTCCACAACGTCAACTCCTTGCATATGTGTTGTGTATTAGAGGTGCATTGGAAAGTCTAACTTTTTCTCAAACTAAGCCATTTTGCCAAAGCACCGACTGCCAACGATATACAATGACTTCAAAATTGAGTCACTGCTTTGTTCAATTTCGCTCTATGTGCCATACATTAAAAATGAGTGGACACAATACAAATGAGCAAACATGAATGTTGTAGTATCCTATGTATAATATAAACCTGAAAAAACTTGAAGTAAGAAACAATAACCATTTGGAAGTAAATGAATTCCAAGCTAACCACCCATATAGATTCAATTGTTGAGGTGGTTTTCGTAATCACTCTAAAAATTACATGTGCTTCTTTTTTGAGCCATGATGACTTCAATATTTTATTGCATGTTGTTGTATTTCATTTAAGACCTATTTCCATTAACCCCTAAAGGACCGGCATGCGTTTTTTGGCTGTATAGAAATTTTGGGTAGGTACTTGTGACTAGAGATTTCCATATTTTAAGCTGAAATTTTAATAGAAGGTGGGCGCAAGGAATATCTTTCATATGCACTACATTTCAGCACATTTGGAAATAGGAGTCAAAAGTTATGGCCAAATATGTTACTTTTTTCATAACTGGGCAGTCCGGGCAGCAAAAAAAAATTGGCAATTTTTTTATTTTTTTATTTAATATTTTTTTATTCATAGATTATATTTTTGTCTATCTAGAAAGCTTTGATTCATTTCATTTGGATTTGTTATGAGAAAGTTATGGACATTCTTGTTTTGGGGGCAGTTAGAGCATCTTCTTGAAAAAAATAACTTGTAGGATTCATTTCTAAATGCTTTTTTTGCAATTTTTCAAAAAAAAAAATTCTCATGATTTAGTTTACTAGCTAGAAAAATCTCACCATTGGGATTAGTGTATTTTAATTCCATCTAAAATATATTAATATTTTAGATTTTCCTTCTGTCTCGTACCTACTTCTACTTAATAAATTTTTTAGGAATGATAATTAAGTTTCTTTGAATATTCTTTTTCCCCTAGACTCTCAACTCAATTCTCCACTATAAAGATTTAAAGCTCAAAACTCTGTAGTGCAAAAATTTTAAGTTAAAAATGTTTAAAGTCAAAAAATCTAATCCCGCAATGTGCTGAAATACTTGTTTTTTCCACTTTAAACGCAGATTTCTTGCAATCTGAGCAGTCAAAAATTCTGAAATTTTTTCCACACATTTTCATACTAGTTAGGTGTAAGATCCTACGGTTAAATGTGCAAAAAAAACATTTTTCAAATTTTTTTACTCCTTGCTATAGAAATGGCAGTTTTGAGTGTTTTTTGGCAGAAAAAAGGCCTCCGGCCTTTAGGGGTTAATTGGTGTTGTAAAAAGTTGACATATGTATGCTTCAAAAAAATTTATATATAGAAAAATATAGATAACATTAGTTTGAATGGAATTTGAAGACCCTTAATAAATCAAAGATTTGAGATTCCATTTATTATTATAAATGATCTATAGGTTGCAATTCGAAACGTTGTTGCATCTACTTTGAGTAGATTTCAAGATATTTGTCCTATTACATAATTAATACAAATAATTTTATTTAATATCTAGCAACCATAACTATTATTTTCACCATATTCATTTTGAATCCGTGTGATTGCATGAAACACTTGTACTATTTTCCGTCACATATTATAAATGGAAATAAGTGGTTTTGTGGCATAAGTATTTCAAAAATGATCCAATAAACAGAAAACTTACAGCAAAGGTTTTATTGGAAATTGTTCACGTGCTCAATTATTTTTAATTTTTTTCAAATTACTTTAGCAGGTCAAAGTGAATTTTTTTAATATGTTGCACTTTCAGTTTTGGGTATTTTCAATACTGTAGAGTACCCAACGTAGCGAATTCTGAGTTGAGCTTTGGTGAGCCTCTTTCCATAAGCAACGTACACCTTCTGTCGAGAGGAATTGTGCAAACCTTGCTTCAAGTGTGTTCTGCTTTGCCCTAAAGTGTGCTTCATTGAGCATGCAATTTTGAAAAATAGAATTTGATAATCCTATGTTTTCTTCATACTTACTTCTCCCCACTAAGTTATCTACAATCGGGCCATTTTTTTCCACAATTTCTGAAGCAGTTTCACTAATTTTTAAAAATAGAAATGTATGTAGCCTATGTCTACAGTCTATTTTCAGTAGAAATTCCAGTCTCTGCTAGAAGATAGTATTGCAAGGCTCTCCGCAGTGTCCACAATACTTAATAGTATTGGTGGGGTCCATTTCAGATGATATTCTTCAACGTGGACTACATTGGGCTTTAGATCTTCTGTCATTGCTAGTTGGATGGCATCCCTGTTGGACATATACGTGTTAATGGCCCTCGAGATCCGGAAAAGATCAACAATCCACGTCTCTCATTTCTTGCCCCTTGTAGTACTAATAGTACTTGTAGTATTTGTAGTACTGATTGAGTGAAAATGCAAAATGCAACAAATTGTACTAGTGTTTCATGCAATGACCCATCCAAGATGTTTATTTGTAAAGGCATTTATTATTACATTTGTTTGAATTACAGGTGATTTAATATGATATGACCATAAAAATTTGATATCAATATTTTAACAATATGTCATAATTTTATTTTTATTATATGCATTTGTTAATATTTTATCATATATATTTTTGTTACTCTATAACATACATATATATAATGCATCAACAAATTATTGGATTTCAATTGAAAGTATTTATTCAAATAATTCAAAATTGTCATTTTCTGTTGCATTGAGTTATGCAAAAAAAGAAATGGTTTTGGGATAAATCCAATCGTAGGATATTTCATTGAACTTGTATAAGAGCACGTGTTAAATTTTTTGCAAATTAAATTTAATCCTATAGATTGAAAGATATTAATTGTACATAGAAGTTGAAGAAAAAGTTTTTTAAACCCTACCCAAAAATTTTAACTGCCGCTTGAGAGAAATTTTTGCACTATGAATTTTGACTTTTAAATCTACCATATTGAAGACCATGTTAGGCATATTTCCACCAATTTCAAAGGTAACAAAGACGTGTGACACCTCCAATAAATCCTCCAATGCCAAGATGTGCCGTTAGAATTCACAATATGCTACATTTTTTGCAAAAACTTTTCCTATCATACAATTTCTCAAAACAAGGAGTCCAATGGTGGATTGAAAGATTTATCTACTCTTGACAAGTACAAAAAAAAAAAAAAAAGAGCATTCAAAGTTTAGTTTAGAGTAGAGAATCCATAACTGTCCGTAAACTAAAACTCCTCATACTTTTGACTCATTGATCAAGATGGAATGATTCAAAGCTTTCCTAGTATATATAAATTTAAACAACCAATTTCAAATTTTTGTTTTTGAAAAAAACTGACTTTTTAAAATCTACCTAGACTGCCCATTTACAAAAAAGAAGTAACAGATTCAACTATAACTTTTGACTCATATTTCCAAATGTCATGAAATTTAGTGCACATGAAAGATATTCCTCGTCCCCACCTTCTATAAAAATTTCAGCCTAAAATATGCAAATCCTCATTCACACCAGCTTGCCCAAAATTTCTATGTTCCCAAAAAATGCATGCTAGTCCTTTACGGTTAACTGGCTGCATGTACACTGCTTGCTTCCAGAGCTGGTGCTCTGTGCCGGTGCTCTGTGCCGGTGCTCTGTGCCTAAGCAAATTTGACTGGAGCTGGATGCTTGACCACGTTCTGAAAAATGAATGACATGGGATGGAAGAATCAAGTTACGGACAGATTAGACTTGTTGTGGAATTCACTGTACTTTTCTTCCTACTCAACATAAAATTTGAACATAAAATTGTCCACTCCCAAGATTTCTCTCCAAGTCTCCAAACGAGGACCTGGGCCTGCACACTCTACTGTCGACGTAATGGACAAATTACACTGATACTATTAAAGCGAGAGAGAATCATAGTTATCAATAAGATGCAGACAACATCAATCTTCAGTTCCGACATTCAAGCAATATAATAGATCAAATTTTTGAAAGATGGGCAATTTCGTTAAAATGGCAATATTTTTTTTAAATGGCATGAAAACAGTTCAGAACGGCCGTTCTGAAATCTATACCTGTCCTAGATGGTTCAGAATGGCCGTTCTAAAATCTATATCTGTCCTAGATGGTGAAAATGGCACACTGTCAAAGTGGCACTTGGAATGCCGCCATTTTAACGAAATTGCCCATAAAGGCAGCACTTGAGAGTTGCCAATTTATTTCAGAGTCACCTATTATGCATTTGTACAACATCTCTCCTCATGCGAAAGTAATAAACTCAGTCCATGGGCTCCTTTTTTCCCTCGCAGAAGGACATTAAAAACATCTTTTAACGGTTTTTGGTTACATATCGACTAGATAACATTCTTCTCGTCACTGGCAACCTACTCTAATGGTATTCAATCGCGATCACCTCACAATCCTATCCTGATGTAGAATGCCTATGCATGCGACCACAACTGCAGCACTCGGCGACTGAACGTGAACATCAAATCGGAAGACAATGAAATCAGCTACAACTATCAATTTAAAAATATTCCCACATTGTCCTGCCAACCCAATGACAACATATGGTGAACTCAATGTGACATCATATCACACAGAACATGTTACGTCATCTCAGAAACGTCAGCTACTATGTCAGCCATGACGTTGTTGTTACATGTCATCGCCTAATGAAGACGTCGTTCTGGCCCAGGGTGAGCACGGTGTACTGACGTATTGTTGCACTGTTGCAAGCGCCTTCTTAAGGTCCTCGAGGTAGATTGCCGGCCGCACTGCAACAGGACCAATTACAAGGACATGCGAAACAGAGTCGTTAGTATCATTATGATGTGGAAAACACACCCTGCAAGAGTTCACAATAACAGTCACTGTAAGATCGAATCAACGATCTGACCTATCCGATTGATCTATCTATCTAATCTTGACTGATAACGTCAATTTCGTAAAATTGGTGTAGTTGAACCATTTGAAATGGCGCGGGGATCCTCAAGCAAGGAAGAAAATGAAATAATCTAAGGATTCTGGAGGGGATGGGGGTGGATATATACCGTAGAGTTACGGTGCACAATGTTGTGGATGAAATGCAATTTGCATATCAGTTTGCGTATCTATCGGCACAGCTAGCAAGTTACAGAATGGCGTATGAAATTTAACGGAGTTGACGTTTGATTCTGAACATTTGAGCAAGCACAGGGGTGGCAATGCCAAGTCACAGATGTTCCATACCTGTTCCAACTTTGGCGGGGTCGGCAACAGCCTTCACGGATTTGGCTGCATGGGTGAATGTTGTGTTCAATTTGATCGAGTCGGCATCCGACGGCTGAGTCAGAGAACCAGCGGCACTGGCGTCCCAGAAGTGTGTGTTGAGCTCTTTGTACATGTTGGCATCCATGGTCCCGATCTCTGTCTTATACGTCAAAATCGCTTTGGAATCCACCGCCGAAGGGGTGTACACGCCCTGCACCACAAGCACTCGCCACAATCAGAACGTACTAATCCTGTTAATGAGGAAATTCCAGCCATGGCCATGCCGGTGGCACACCTACGTACCTCTGTTAATTAGTCACTGCATGACAAATAAATTTACATTGCCGCTCAAGCGGCAGGTCATGTTAGACTTGAAAGAATGTCGCTACCATTACTTGTTTGGATGCACAAAAATTGAAGAATCGTTCCAGCATAGTATCGATCTCACCAGTGAGAAGAGGATTGCGGCGGTGAAGCCCACGACCACCACGCTCCCCACCTGCAGATGACCTGCAGGCCGAAGTGTTTCCAGTGCACGCCCGACCGACTTTCCATGCTTCCCTCTCCCACCACGGCTCCCACAGTCCAGAATTCCTTACTGCGGTAAATCGTACCTGCCATTCAGGGGCATTATGTTAATTCCAGCTCGCCGAATCGACAGGACTTGCTCCGAATGAACTGCTTTACCAGTTTGATAGTCAAGCACAAGGCAAAACACAAACTTTTTATATGTTTAGAAATTTGAAGCTAGAGGTGATCAATCGGCAGGCAGCTAACTGAAAACGTCAAATGATGCAGTGTACCCTCAAGAAAAGGAAAGACAAGAAATGATTTAGAGAGCCAGAAGGGGATGGGTGGAAATTCTAGCTCAGAGGTGCGCAGTGTTGTGGATGAAATACAAAATTTGCATATTAATTTGCATCTCAATGCAAGCTAATGAAAATGTCAAAATGGCGCTTAAAATTGACGTTTGAATGTTGTACTCACTGTGACGCCACCGTGGCGGTAAGGGCCGTGGCGAGCTCCGCAGCGAAACCACGAGCCGGGGTCAACTTGACAGTTTCACACCCATGGCACGCTTAGTGTGGTAGCCGTAAATGGCTAAACCTACCACCAGCGCCCTAAAGAAGATGGCCCATATCGGCCGCACCTGACCTTTGCTGAGCTTCCCGTCGCGGTACACGTGATGGATCGTCGACATGGGGCCTGCGGCATAGCCCACTTCTCCCACGCCGTGCGCGAAGATCACACAGATGGCGGAGAACACCTGCAAAGCACATTATATTGACACATTCAGATTGAGCCACGAAATCCCCATGTTCGTTAAAATGGCGACATTTCAAGACATTGGCAATTCTCCAAGCGTTTATCTGGAACCTCAGATCTATACCAGTACGGGTGTCATTATTTCCAGACAGTAGAACTCCAAGGCTCTGTATCAATGGGAAGTACTCCCTTGTAAGCTATGAATGGGAGGAGAGAAACTGTGGTGTTCCATTTTGAATGGTTTCTTGGTGTGAATCAGACATCCACAAATTTGAAATCGTTGGGTAGTGTTTGCCTTTGCGGGACACTACCCATAATACTTTTAGAGATGGTTCACTTCCCAGAAACTTTTCCGCAAGGTTTGTGGAAGATTTGCATTTGACAACCCGTGGTCACAAGGGAAACCTAACCGATGAGAGAGACGCCCACTGTGGGCAAAATAATTGCCAACTTGCCATGCCCCCACCAGTGTCATGAAAAAGCAGCAAGTTTAATGTTAGCCGGAAAAATTGGGAAAAACCCCGGCTACAATTTCAAAACATTGGCAAGAAATCGGTGAAAAAATCTATAAAACTTCTATTCAAAGTATAAAAAAGAGAAAATAACTGGACTTGAAAAATCAACTCAATATGGGAATTGAAGGAAAATAGCTGGTAAAACTCAAAAAATATCCCAAACACTGGTCCCCCACATGATGGTGACATTTTTTATTAAATGTTTTTACACGAATATGTGATGAGGCAATAGCCATTGAATTTAGCCATGACAACCATGACATCAAGCCTTTTCAAATAGGCACTTAATGACACTTGACAGGTAGAAGTCCTAAAGTGGACATTATTACAATCACTCAACTCTCTGATTTTGGCTACTGAGTGACTGCATCCAAAAGACACGAGATCATCGATCTTTACTTCAACATCGCATGATTCAGAACCCGATTTTAGAATCCTCATGGTGTAAATAATATTTCCAAGGTATGTAACTGAAACTTCCGATCCCTTTCAATAATTAATGTTTGAAACATAGCAGCAATCTGTTTAATCTCAAAGGCAAATACACATGAGGAAAACAGATGACTAGATTTAGTACACACGATCATTTTACTCTCGATATTACTCAAGGATGTCAATTCTCAATCCCAGGATTCTCGGAATGCTTGAGAATTCTGTTAACGAGTTGTGTGATTACGGTAGCACAGGAATTGATTACTGGTAGTCTGGTACTACCTCAACGCGATGGCCGGTAGTTCAAGGGCTGCATTTGGACCGAGACATTGAAAGTCAGCACCCGACGCTCTTCCATCCGAAGCCATCTCGAGTCTCTACTCATTCCATTTGCTTATAGCTCGACACTCCTTGATCAAAACCAATGCAGCAGAAATTGTGAACTATCAAGATGCCACAATGTGATGACAGCAAGCCTCACTGAAACATGCACCCCTATGATTTGGAGAGCACAATACAATGCCATCATCCAGGCTATCGTCTGAGATAAAGTAGGCGACAACACCATTTCCAGTAACAAGCACACCCAGGTAAGCAACCAAACCTAGCAATGCATACGGGATTCGGCGTGGCCTTTTCCGATCACAAACCCGAACTATAGCGCTAAACTGCATTGCATCCAGTCTGGCATAGTAACTCCCATGGTCGATACACAATATATCAGGACATCAACATTCGGCCCTCCAAAATTGGCTTCCATATACCACTAATAATTCAAAACACTGATACATTTCACGGCAGATACCTCTCCATGGAGGACTTAGTGGTGCCATGCGTTACGAGAACACAGGACAAAGTTGACTGACAATGACATCCATTATTGGATTTCAAGATTCAAATGGTAGTCTTTACACAGAACCACGGCAGTTGATACCATGACAATATCTGTAACTATGTAATCTGCAGTGTACAACCTGCCGATCCTAACAAAACCTAACTTATCATCCCGTCTGTTCACCTTCTAGATTATACAGAATATTACTCTTGCCAGCCTGCTAGAAAAAATCTCGGATTCATCGAAAGCCAAGGAACTGAAACAGAGCAAATTGGCAACATCACCAAAAAATGCAGAAACTCCTCCGATTCCCGATCATCCACATTTGGCACAGACGACAGAGCAATTGATAACGCAGGCAACCAAATGATGGTCTAAAACGCGAAGTGCAATTGCAACACCACTTCAAGTGGCAAGTCCACCCCGTCACGCAAATCTAGCCTCCGAATCCATACAGGGTCCGGCCCTGTCTCTTCAGAGCATACACCACGTCCATAGCCGTCACCGTCTTGCGCCTCGCATGCTCGGTGTACGTCACGGCATCCCTGATCACGTTCTCCAGAAAGATCTTCAGCACACCACGAGTCTCCTCGTATATGAGCCCACTGATGCGCTTGACGCCGCCTCGCCGGGCCAGACGCCGGATAGCGGGCTTGGTGATGCCCTGGATGTTGTCTCGCAACACCTTCCTGTGACGCTTGGCGCCACCCTTCCCCAAGCCCTTCCCTCCCTTGCCACGCCCTGACATGATAGCTAAAACACCGCTCTGCACACTCAAATCGGAGAAGATGCGAAGGCACTGAAAATACAAACTCACAGGGGAATGGATCGAGAGAAAGCTCGCAACTATTGGGGCTGAAGGAAGCGAAGGCTAAATAGGGTTTCTTAAGATACACTCGCCATTCCAGAGGCAGATTTGAAGTTTTGAACGGGATCGTGGCGCCCAATCCTTCAGTTCGCGCCAACGTTTAGGCGGGAAAGTAGAGCATTGATGTACTTTATACGTAGATAATGCGGATTCTGGGCGGAATCTAGATTTCGAAGCTGGAAGTAGATTTGAGGCTTTGAATCCACTGCTACAGTTACAGGGCCGGCCCTTCAGAGTTGAAAAAATGTTCAAAGGGCCTCTTTGGTGGGTGGGGAAACTTCAGAGGCGGTGCTACAGGTGCAAATAGCATTTGCACTTTCATGTGGACCTGGTGAGTGGGGAGGGATCTAGTAAGAAATTTACACGTATTAGATTCCCTCAAGATTGATTAGTTTCCACCAATGGGGTTGTCTATCGATATTGAGGAAACTTCAATTTTGCTTTCCCGCTTGCCCACTTCAGCAAGACAATTGATGGAGCCTATTTTATCTGTAGTTTAGATTGTAGTGGCCAGATTGTCTACCAAGCTCACTTGTAAATCCGCCTAAGATCATCCTTCTGGAATAAATCATGTGTGGGATAATGTTGCGGTATTTGAAATGATAGCAAAAATAGTGGAGAAAGAATTGAATGGTTAGAAGAGACGGTGAAAAACTTTATAAAAATGAAAAAGATATCTTGACTATGATATTCATGGAAGGTCAAAAAATCATCCTTTGAATGACATTTTGACTTCTAATAGATAGAAAAAAATCATTTTTTCATTCAATTTGGAGGGGACTTAGTTGCCTGCTCATGCAAGAAGGTGGTGTTGGAAATTCTCTCTTTGTGATATTATTGACTTTTCTACATAGGAAGATGGTTAGTTCAATGATCACAATGCATAGTATGTAGGCAATTTTAAGTTCATTGCTCTTAATGGGAATTTGAACCTTGAGCTATAAACTCTATTAGGAAAAAATTGAACCCAAGAACGGGCCACTTCATAATGTAAAAAATTTGGGTGGGGAAAAGCCTTGTCAACTCACTAATTTGGCCAAGATTTACATGATGGGCTCAAACATTTGTCATGATTACCCAATCCATCTCCACAAATTCTTGGCTTAGTCATGAAGGATGGCTAGTACAGGCTTCCCACAAATTTCCACTTGCCAAGTGGCCACTACCAACTATTAGTGGTCCTATATGGTGGTTAGAATGAGGATGTGGACAAAGAAAAAGGTTCCTATATAAACAAAGAAAATTTTCTATCACTCTTTGTAACCTCAACATCGTTTTAGGGTTAACTCTTGAAGGACATAACCTATGACCATGTAGTCAAACTTGAAAGTCCTCACCTTATACCCTCCATATCTTCACTTTGTATGAGTGAATTTTGTTGGTTTTATTTTTCAAAGATGAAATCACATGTCTAACATATGTCATAAAATTTTCAAAAGTTTTTGTGAAAATTTCAAATTACCATGAATTTCTGAAGAAAAAATTTAAAAAATTCTTATCAAATACAAATCATTCTCAAAAAATCTGAAATTTTTAGAACAAATGTACCTTACATTGTAGAAGATTGTAGTGTATAGAAATTTTTCATGTCACTCCATATTTAGAAACAAGGTAACAGATCCTCAACTTCAAACTTCAACAAAATGCTTATTATTAGGAAGTATTCAAGTGGCATAGAAACTATACTTTAGAAGCATCATTTACGTTGGTTTGCTCAAAAGTAAAAGGAATCAATTTCAATGTCAAAATCAAGTCTTGAAGAAAAATGAATGCAAAGTGTTGAAATTCATTGGATAGTAGAGTTAATCGTAAAGTGTGTGCAAGGCGGGACCAGTAGCCGGAGTTTGGAAAAAACACAGGACTAAACTCCCTGGAGCACCCAAACGCAAGTCTAAATGAGTTTGGTGCCGTGTTTGTTTTGGTCTATTCTTGGTTAAACCTTCCTCTGACACATGCTCAGAAACACAGGACAACTTCACGATTAACTCTAGTGTATCACTATTTTGATAAACTATCCCATATACAATTTAAAAACAACTACTAAACTATCTTGAAATTATGTCAATTATGTGATATAGCATCAAAGAAGTTGCACACAAAAAATCAAATGAAAACCATTCATTCTTCAATAAGCCTAGTTTGTTTGACCATCCAAAGGACAAAAAACGTCCTCAGCATCCTTCCAAAGTTCCAGGGTTAAGGAAATAAGAATTTGAGGGAAGAAGAATTTGCATTGTGCCCAATTTGGTAAAACGTCAATTTTTGTTAAATGCATAACATTCTTAACTGAGCTCCCGCGTTCCCCCTTGAGAGAAGGATAATCCCTCCCTGGATACTAGGGAGGGTGTTTAGTTATAATGAAAATGGCCACCATTGGCCTACAGATTTTGACTTCTGAGTCTTGTCAGAGTTCTGGTGAGAGCTCATTCGCTAAGGTAAAGTAAACAGTGCACAAATCAATGGAGGCAACCAGCAATTGGTTAGTTGCAATGCGAGGGGGCTCCGTGTTTGGGGGGAGGCAAAAGGGACCCCCCCAGCATTGCTTAACCCAGTAAGGATGCCGCGGACCATAAGTGTCCGATGAATGACAAGGGATTCTCCAATGTAGGACAGAACTACGACTATTCATCCTTGGAGTTTTTTGTGGAAAGTGGAGAACATCTACAGTAGCTTGACTTCCAATGAGTACTTTTGGATTTTTTTATTCCAATGACTCTCACGGTTATACAATGCATGATTTCTAGGGTCACCCCCCGCGTCCTTACAGGGTTAATAATGTTATGTAGGTGGAATTCCACTACTGTACTTTCAGCATTTTTCAGAGCGTGCGGCCTATTACTGAAATCTATTTCCGAAATCTGTAACAGATCTAACTTAAGTGTTTCGTGAACAATTTTTGCCACTCAGAATCACGCCAACACAACGAAATTGACATGTAACAAATTGCAAAGCAAAAATTGCAAGGTCGGACACCCCATCATGCACAAAATCCGAAGACTAATCCGTCCATTGGAAACGAAATTGAATTGGAAGCAGCCCAAAATGACGCAAATAAATTGAATGTTGTCTTTACTGCTTACGAATCACTGCCATATCCATCGCCAACTTCGGTGAGAGATTCTGAATTTAGAGCTCTACTGCCTCCGTATATACAGCTATGTCCTCCATTCCGAAGCACAAAAGGAGAGAGTCATCTCTTTTTAAAATAAAAACTAAACGCTAAATTAATCAACTGGCGCTTGGATGTGGAAAATAATGTTATTCTAGTGCTAATACCCAGACGAATCGGTTTCGATTCACAAGTCGGGGTTAATATGATTAGTGTAGTCGTAAGTGCCGGCACCCTCCCACCCCATCCATTCTTCCCACTCTTCCCAGTTATTGTCTCCCACGCCCATGAAGCTGTCCAAGTTGTCCGAGAGGTCGTCTTCGAACTCTCCAAATTGGGATGTCGTGTCTTGAATTAAAGCCTGTCAAACAAAAAACAAAACAAGTTTGTCAGTCGAGTCTTCGAAACAAAAGCCACAGACCGAGTGTAACTCTGCATACTGTATATCATTCACAAATTCCTCGAGCCAAAAATCCAAGCATGATCACTGTGGAGAAAAATCATTTCATGAGGGAAAGATGCTGACCTCGTAGGCTCTCTGAACTTGCTGAAACCCCTGGGAACAGTGATCGCCGCTGCAGACATCTGGGTGAAGCTCCAGTGCAAGGCGTCGGTAACTCTTTTTGATTTCTTGCTTGGTTGCAAACCGAGAGACTCCTAAAACACGATGATGGTCCTCAGTGGAATTTCTTTGAGGCAGAAACGCTCTTGCCACTAATGTTGATGTCCTAGTCCTCGGGCAACCCACCACTCCTCGGTCCCAAACTCTTGGAGCTACCGCGTCTCGACTTAAACTACCAAGAGAGCTGTATCCGCTGCGTAACGTTTTCAGATCCATGAAATTGAACTTGGATAATCTCCTGCTTTGCTGCAATTACAGGAAATGTTTCTGACATCAGCTCGAGAATTTACCATGGCAACGCAAGACTTTTTGCTTCGTACTCTGCACTGGGCAAATAATCAAACCTCCTCTAAAATTCTCAGACCTAATTTCAAGACTTGGAGCCCAACTGTAGATTCACTTGTTTTGTGAGATCCAAGAAAAGATCGCACCAATTGAAACTGTCTTCCTCTCAATAATCAGGTGCAGAAGCCATGTTAGGGAGCTCACCTCTTAATTTTTGTTGACACTCCTGCAAGTTTGGCCAGTGATTTCTTGACGAACTTCAGCCGACACAGGGTTTTTTGGAGTTTCTCAAATTGCAGACTTGGGAAAAAAAATTGCAGTCTAACTTGAAATTTCTTCCGAATTTGTCCAGCGGAATGAACGATCTCCGATTTGCGGCAGTACTCACGAGATCGATCTGGAGTCGGTACTTCCACGGTCAATGGAAACAAAAGAAACAGATTCTGCGTATGGTTTGGACACAAAAGCTTCAACTTGGAGCTCCTAGCGAGTACCCCACAAATATTGCGCAGCTTCGATCTTCTTACTAGTTGCGTATAGACTGCACCTCGGCGTTGCAAGAATCTCCTACTTAAAGTCTCACCGATTACACTCAACGTCGAAACGAAAGAGAGTGAGAAGTGTCGCAACCGTATGAAGGAAGTAACGGAAGCCCACCACCTTTTATGACTTTGGGGAGAAAAAAGTTGGTTTTTTACCGCGGTGCACTATGACCTCCACAGTTGCAGTCCAACTGCTCACGCGCACCTTCCTCCGTGAAAACGGAAGCTAATCGCCTAATCCGTAGATGCATGGATTACGGGGGATCAAGTGACTCATGAAGTCCCACTCATCAGGATAGAATTTAATTCGGTAATCAAAATCTCGTGACGTGACATTATTCCCAGATGCTGCAATCGTTGCTACAGTATCATTATTCTACGAGTTTCTTCATACTCAGAGTTGCCTGGTCTGTTCCGTGCAACAGCAGACGGCCACGCATTGACTTCACAGAAAAGAAAACGAAATATCCGAGCTAGCTAGGGCCGCCTGCCAGTCCGGATTGCTACCCCCACTCTCAACAGTTGAGGTCAAGTCAAAGGTCATGTCCATTGGATGCACGAAGTGCGCGGTGAGCCCGACAAGAAGTCGAATCAAATCCGCGTAAGCCACCGAAGATCCAATGAACGAAGACATTCGAGAACGAATATGCCATGACGATACCAAGATAAACTTGGAAGTAAAGATAAGGAAGTTGCGTGACAGCCGTCATCATCCTACGCAGACACACCCTCCGACTGGGAGTTGTCTGTGTTGTCTGTGTGGAGCACTGGGAGTTACGTGAAGGTCAGATTCAGACATAAATTAAGTATTTTTTGGGGTCTTTGAATTTTTGGAAGATTACAAGTGAATTTCTGGAATATCCTAGAATATACCACCTGTCGAATCTCTTTGCACCTGAAAAAGAAACTAATTTGGCACTTCACTACCAAGTCATACCGCTTCACGTACGGTAGACTTGAGACCTTCCCAAGGTAGGGTAAGATTTATTGTCTTTGTACAAAGGACGGAGACTCTGGCATCCACTTCGGTTTCAAAATCTGAGTTTCCAAATCCTATCTAACTTACAACCGCATTCACCCTGCACAACGTGGTTAGGGTTTGGTCGGAGTGGGGACGAGGGGTCCAACTTCATGAAATAATTGACCTTTAAATTAATATTGTTGTTTTTCCTTGGACAGAGCCTCTCGGTTGCACCTTTCTTGTTTTTTCCAATTCTTGAAGAGATAGATGTAAAAGTTTGTCCCCTGGTTTAGACTATCTTTTAGCACCAATAATGCATTAGAAAAAAACCCAGGGCTGCTTCGGAGTGACATGTCAAGCTATTAAAATGCTTGGCCTGTCACTCTAGAACTGTCTGTCGGTGAGCAGTCAGCTTGGTTGACTGATCGCCGAAACGGTCAGAAATCGCAATTTTTTATTTTTTTATTTTTTATTTTTAATTATTTTTTTAAGATTAAATTTATTTTTTTATTTTAACTCGTAAATATCGGTTCCTGCGCCACTGTTGTTGCAGTTTCTGTTGCGCGAAAATAGGGGAAAAACTAATTTTTTTGCAAAAAAAAAGTAAATTTCAGGGTCCCTTGGAGGGCTATGGAGCTACCCTCCGGAGGCCCAAATTTCCTCTAATGGTGGGATTAGGGTTTCAAATTCCAAATATAGTCAAATTTCTCTTACTCCATGGGAACAATGGGGAGTATTTTTTAGCGATATACACATGACTGAGAAGCTCAAGTTCCAAAGGTCAATTATTTCAGAATGCTCATGTTGTACAATAATTGTATTTCATTGGTGGCTCATTTAAGAAAATCATATAATAGTCCTAGTCTAACACAAATAATACCATTGGTGGTTACTTGCAATAGACTTTATGTCATAAGGCGTATGCAAATAAAGAACTACAATTGTTTATGCAAGTATAGAATTTGCATTATGAGAGGTTTGACTATATAAATTCAAATTTTTGAAATTTTGTCATCCATGGTAAATAGTTTGTTTTCCAGTGAGTTTTTTCTAATCTCTAAAGTTTTGCTTTCCAAAGGAGGCTTGTAGCATTGGTATAAGTGAATCTCCAAATGTAGATGAAGGTCAGAGGGATGGATTGCATTTAATATCAATTTTGATCATATGGCCGAGTACTCTATCTCCGAGAATTGTGACTTGTATATGCATGAAGGTCTCAAATCTAGGAGAAGAATGAATTTTTGTTTCAGAATGTGCATTCTTAATCATATGAAGACATTGAGACCCAAAAGTGGTTGATAAATGACTTTCCCAATCATTGTAGAAATGAATCATTGCAAAAAACTTGGACCATGTGGAGGGCTGTTTTAGTTTTGGGGATGTGCAAATATAGTGAAATAATGTATTTTTTAAAATAATCAAAAATATTTTTTTAATCAAAAATCCAACAAGGCACCCAAGCTGATTTCCACTGGTAGGATTCTTTGACGGCCAATTTGGGCTCATATTATATGGAATTGCACATTTTCAAGAAAACAACCCACCCATGGCCTAAAATCCTCTCTAGTGTAATGCACCTATTGGTTCATAAATCAGATCATTTTGAGCAAAGTACCTTGGTCATGGATCATCCTTTCAGGATAAAGATGTCAAAGTATTAGAATACGTTATTTTCTTTTAGTGATCGATTGCAGCGGAATAGAAGGGGAGCGATTGTTGAGTGGATAAGTTGAACGGTGAAACAGTTGCTTTGGGCCTGGCAGGGCGATGAATTGGGACCACTGTCGAACTGAAGTGGAAGACGCAGTGTCGTGGTCAATCAGTTGCTTTTGGGCTTGGCAGGGTGATGGTTTGGGACCACTGTCGAAGTGGAAGACGCAGAGTCTGTGACACCATAGTTGCTTTGGGCTTGGCAGGGCGATGGTTTGGGACCACTGTCGAAGTGGAAGACGCAGAGTGCGCGGTGAATCGTGGTGATAAGCTGCAGATCCTTCTCTTATCCCTGCGCCGGCTGAATAATCCACGTGTAGTGCCCGCTTGGTGAGACCGTGGGACCACTTCTCCACAGATCTGAATCGCACCCTACTAGCTACCCTCACTACAGTAGCAGTGGGAGATTCCAGCTCCTGTTTTTTTTCTGCAACTCGTCGGGAACCTGAAATGCCCGGGGAGCACGACTGAATTACCGGTACGTCGATGTCCTGTAGGACTTCGGTTCAGGAGATCATTGCAGGCATCACCGAAAGCTATGGAATGATCAACTGTCATGTAACTTGTGACTGTGTTTCTAAAGGTTTTGGAATGCCTGGCTTTTCAGCTCTTTGTCATCAATCGTTCACGGCCATTATTGGGATCCCATAGCTCCTGGAGAAAACAGAAAGCAGAACATGACCACCAGGGCCTTTTTTTTCGCACTGTAGATGAACAGTGGAGCCCCTATGTGTCCTCCGTTTGTTGGTGAATATTTGGAGGGAGCCAGGCATAGTGGTGGAAATGTGTCACAGAGAATAGGAATCTGGCAACATATCGCCAAAAAAAAAAGCCTTGTCCCTTTTGGAGAAGGCATGAATCACTGGAGTCTATTTTGAGATAGCGAAAGTATCCGGTTGAATATCATTTTCTACAAGAACGAATTCCTTTGCAATGCAACAACACCCCGACGTGAGAGCTATGGGAATGTCATTAACCGTGTAAAATCGTTTTAGACACTAAGTGTCCGATGGATGACAAAGAATCTTTCCATGGAAGATAAAAGTGCATGTGTTCATCCTTGGAATTTTGTGCAAAAACAAAAGGTCTTGAATAGTAGTATGACCTCTAATGAGTGCTTTTGGTTTTTTCTTAAATAGATGATTCACATTGTAGCAAAAAGGATGATTTCCACAGTGTCCAGCCCGTTCTTTCAGGATTAAGGTTTATTAAAGAGGAACAAATGAAAAACTTTGCAAATGAAAATATGCCAAAAATTGATACAAAAAGAATCGAGATATAGTTTGTATTTAATATAATAGGTTTTATCTTTAGATGTGGACTTATTACACAAGCATATCATAGAGACTCTTTCCAAAGGAATTTTTAGTATTCTATTCATTTTTCAGTTATTCCACAAAAGTTCAAAATGAATTACTTGCAATTGCCCTTTGCAACTTCTAACTATGGGATATTATCCCCAATATTTGTACCTATCTTTTGTATCCACTTCTCTACCAATTATTAGTATTTATTTATGTGAATGACTGGCCAAAAAATTCTTAAACACCACTTCATCAAAAATTATGAACATTTAAATGGACTAGTGAATCATATTGAATCTAGATATGGTTAAATTGTAGTTTGGGTTGTTGCAAGCCAAAGAATGTATGTTTTTAATCCACTTTGGCTTGTTTTTAGCTAGTACTTCCGGTTCTATGAGCTTTTGCATACAAATTTTTAAAATTAAAATAAAATAAGGATAATTAGTATAATACTAGAAATAGCATATCACCAAAATTTTGGGCCTAAAAAAAATCTAGGTCAAAAGTTATTCACAAAAAAGAGTGAGTTGAAATTTTGAAGAAAATATATACATTGACGTTTTAATTTAGAAAAAATAAGAATTTTTTTTTTAAAAAAAACCAAAAAATGGTCACTTAGAAAGACTTCATAGTGAAGAGATTTCACCAAAAAATGATCTTGAAACCATCTTCAATATTCATAATTGCGTGTCAGGGAGCTCTCTTTGCATGGCCGTAGACGACATAAAATAAAATATTTTTAAATGCCCCTTGGTAGAAACATAACTTCTTACTATGGAAATAGACCATAGAAATTTCAGCTCTAAATCATTAAATTTGGAGACTCCATATGTATTACTCAAAACCCCTAAAATTCAAAACATGACATATTATTTAATTGATTTTTAAATATTAAATGGGTTTTTTAATTTTTTTGAAAAACATGAGATATGATTACACTCAAGACATACATCTCTAATAAAATTTTCAAATTCATGCAATTCATATTGCAAAAATTATCACAAAAAAAAACTTCAGCACTCTCCTTGTGACAAATATCCAGTATCACTCTTTCTTGCAATGACCCTCTTCTACTTTGTTTTGTTCAATCTTCTTCTTCATCCACAATATGAAATTTGTAAGGCTCCATATCTTTGTTTTAGCGGTTGATGTGTGTGAGATTGAAATTAAATGTTAATTTAAATTTGCAATTAATTTAAATAGTAGAATACATTTACTTTGGTTCTCCCACAATTCAAAATCATCAATGACCTCACCATCAACTTTCAACCTCCGCAACTATCTTTTATTTCATAATTACCTCCAATTTTTGATTTGATTCAAAAAATTGTATTTGTGGAGGTGCAATTATTCTAGAATTATAGTAGAATGTACTCCATTGATTGTTAATTACTTTTAATTATTAGAGGTCAAAAGATAACACGATGCAAATCATTGAGTTGGAATTAACGGATACCTCTTGCTTGAAAAGACTAACATTGATACTAGTAAAAACGCATGTATGGTCAATTTTGTTAAAATGGCGGTATTATTTTGCCATTTGTAACACATTCTATGCCATTTTAATGGAATGCAGTGTTATCTTTGACAAATTGAGTGCCATTTTAATAGAATGTTGTACCATTATAATGGAATACCGCCATTTTAATCAAATTGACCATATGTACTAATGTGTAGAAAATTGTGTTAATTATATATTAAATAAGATAACAATAAAATAACTATCAGATAACTATTGTCCATTTCTAAAACCATTGAAAACAATAGCAACAATTGGTTGTACACTTCTTCGTTATGCCAAACAAAGCCTTCAACATATTCTTGAATACGATGTGATTTGATTGATTTCAATGAGGACGTTGTCTCCAATAGTATGAATTGCAACTATATAAAGAATATAGAATAATTTGCAAACAAGGTGGGGGCCAAATTGCTTATAATACCCAAAAACAGAGTGGAACTTCAAACTTCATTTACACATAATAAATCAAATTTTATCCAAAAATTCAACTAAAAATGCATTTATAAAAGTTCAATTTTGAACTCCAAGAATATGTTTGAGATTAAAAAGTTGTAGACAAAGTGTAAAGAAGGATAGGGTACACTTTGATACCCTCTCTATGAATTTTGTTCATAACTTTTAAGTGAAACATCCAAATCACAAATAGATTTTTTAAATTAGAATTTAACTTTGTATCCTACATTTTTTTAGTTTATTAAATTATAAAAGTATTGAAGTACTATGCTAAATTGAGCTCTATAGTTTTGCTAGTTCTCAACTATTGCCGTTTGACATATCCTATATAAGTGGATTGTCATGCTTCTTCCCTCTTGCATAATAATTTACCTTCTTTCCATATTCAAAACATTGATTGCCTTGAAAGTTACAATTGAATAATAAGATTTTCTTACATATCATTCAATTATGTTCAAATTATTATTGATTGAGTAGGGAATGCTTCAATATCATCTTTGTGGCAATAATTTACATAATCCATAAAGAGTCCAAACATCAAATAATTGCAATTTTTTGGTACCTATAGTCCTTCAAATATTTTCAAGTCACCTTTTTTTAAAAGATAAATGGAATTAATTAGCATCTGATTTAAGTTGTTTCATATTTTGGAAGTCATTGAAGATTTAAATGATTTTCAAAGTTGGCAATTGCCAAATTCTATTTGAATTCATAGTTGAAGGAAAAAACACTTATCTTTTGTCCTTTAATGAACTTTGAAGGGACTCAAAGTAATTTAAGACATTAGAAAGTAAATCCTTATACTTTTCTAATGCATTCACAAGTGCATTCATATCTTCAAGTTTTTTTCTCACATATGCTTAAATGAAGGTATAAGTTTTAGTTGGACGACCAATTTCTTTTGAATACAATGGATTGAAATAGAAGGATTAGTTTTGTATACCCAACATTATCCATGTTTTGATAATCCATTATGCCTAAATTCAACAAATGAACTGTTAAAATATTACAATAATTACATTAGGGCTATTTATAGGAACAATTTGAAGAGCACAATTGGTTTATAAACATTATACATTAGGCATGCAACAACAAACAATGAATCTATGTCAATAACTATTCACATCAATACCACTTGAGAGATCATGGGTAAATTTCTTTTTCACAATATCTAAGTGGCATGTCCACCTCACAAGACATTAGAATTGTAATAAGATTTTGTTTTGGCCTTGTCATTTCACTCCACACAAATGCTTTGCTTCTGCACAACACACTTTTTTTTTTGAAAATGTGTTGAAAATTGTGTTAATATTATTAAATGGAACACTAATTTTTATAAGTATAAATCAAAACATCCTTGCAAGGGCTGATTTTGTATATAAATTTGTTCATCATAGACCCTATGCATAGAGTGATGGATCATTGTAAGAAACACCGAGCGTTTTTTGTAGCGTTTTGGCAAAATTTGGATTTCAAACCAAGAATACTAGGAGTACTTTGTAGTAGAACAATCTCAATGGATACTTCAAGATAACACAACTTATACTAAATGGCTACCACAAAGACAACTCTTCCCGTTTAATCAACCAACGGTAATCACACACAATGTTAATCTACTAACACAATATTACACAAAACAACAACATAAGTACTATAGAACCATCATCACGATAAACTTTAACCATGAACAATCTATAGATACTAGATTCATCCCACCTCCAACAATAATCCCACTTACACATATTTCCACTACCAAATGCAACCCAGAAAAAGACATATTAACAAATACACATACCATTCTAACACAAAATGAACTAACACACATATACCTCGATACTGGTAAATACCTTACTACTATCCCAACCACCAGATTACAATGGCTATGGAAACAATATCACTCTGCCATCCATAACACACATGGCCTTGTACCGCCTACACAAGCATTTGAAACCGAAATCATATGCCTCTATCAACGATACAAATATAAAAAATCCAATAAAAATCCACTTAGAACACCACAACACACCCTTCCACAAAATATACTAAATTCCCTAACAACAACATTCAATATTTCTCACTCATATTTCTCCTCACCAATCACTTGCTCCACACAAATTACACAATTTTACTCTCTATTTGAAAGAGATAAAGTATTTGGTTCACTCGGCAAAGCCTTTGAATACAAATGGAAAGGCATCGATTTTGCACATCCACACAATGAGGAAACAGCTCATCAAGCACTACACTGCGCAAGACTAGCAGCCAAACATGATCCAAACTCTATAACTATACTAGCCATACCAGACTTGGTACCAAAACTTGGTACCAAAACTTCTCCCCATATATTGGACCATTTGAAGACACACACGTTATTACCCATTTTACCGCAAACACTATTACATACGAAGAACCAATAATCCCTCTTGACCTAAATAAAAGACCACGTACTGAACCCCTCGCAATACACATTCTTTGCACACACCAGGGTGATTGCACGAAACACCTGTACTGTCTGGTTGCGGGGTTTTTTTGGACCGTTACAACTTTTGCTATAACTATTGATTTATAGGTTTATTGCCAAAACCAAAAAAATGCTTCCTAGATGTCTTGATTGTAATTGTATCCCTTATTTTTCAGAAATTAAAAAAAATCAATTTATATTTAAAATTCAATTTTGTTAATTTGTCACACTTTGACGTTTAGGGGTTTTTAGTACTATTGAGTGGTTTAAATTAATGATTTTCAGTTGAAATTTCTACAGTATATTCCCCTAGTAGGTAGACACATTCCTGCCAAAGATCATTTAAAAATACATTATTTTATATCCTCCACAGTTGTGCAAATAGGCCTCCTTTGCGCACGCACTTGTGAACAATAAAAATGGTTTTGACTTCATTTTTTTGGTCAAATCTCATCACCAAGAAGTCCTCCCAAATGGACAATTTTTAGTTTTGTTCAAATTTTTTTTTTCTATTTTCTACAAATTAAAATGTCAAAGGATGTATTTTCCTCTTCGCTAGAATAGTCTGCAAAATTGTCCCAGAAAATACATCCTTTGACATTTTAATTTGTAGAAAATAGAAAAAAAAAATTTGAACAAAACTAAAAATTGTCCATTTGGGAGGACTTCTTGGTGATGAGATTTGACCAAAAAAATGAAGTCAAAACCATTTCTATTGTTCACAAGTGCGTGCGCAAAGGAGGCCTATTTGCACAACTGTGGAGGATATAAAATAATGTATTTTTAAATGATCTTTGGCAGGAACGTGTCTACCTACTAGGGGAATATACTGTAGAAATTTCAACTGAAAATCATTAATTTAAACCACTCAATAGTACTAAAAACCCCTAAACGTCAAAGTGTGACAAATTAACAAAATTGAATTTTAAATATAAATTGATTTTTTTTAATTTCTGAAAAATAAGGGATACAATTACAATCAAGACATCTAGGAAGCATTTTTTTGGTTTTGGCAATAAACCTATAAATCAATAGTTATAGCAAAAGTTGTAACGGTCCAAAAAAAACCCGCCTCGAACCCCGCAACCAGACAATACAGGTGTTTCGTGCAATCACCCACCACTATAACCACAATATCGGCCCACCCAACCAAATAGATTCTCTCACAATGATCCTCCAAAATATGCAAATACCACAATATCACATACAAATTGCTGCTCCAACACCTAGTAATGTAAAAGTGAACAAAAACTCTAATTGGAATAAACTCACATACAAAACCAACCTCAACCCAACAAATATATATATGCCCATGATACCAACATAAGCAAATAATCTTCAATTAAAATTCCCACCACAATATAGCTATTACACCGACAGATCATTGTACCACCTCAACAACATGCAGACGGCCATTGGATACGCGAAAAAGCAGGTTACGGTATATACAATCCCTTCAAAGAAGAAATTCAAATTTCTAAACGACTACCCGGTCTACAAACTAGTTTTAGAGCCGAACTCATGGCCATACATAAAACACTACGTATAATCACTACTCAATATCCATATGAACCAGTACACATTTTCATTGACTGCCTAAACTGTTTATATGTACTAAATACACAGCTAAAACATCCTACACTACACCGTAATCATGCAGACAAAACCATATTAGAATCCATGGTAGAAATGCTCCAAAAACGTACACAACCTACAACAATTTCCAAAATTAAAGGCCATGTTAATATAAAAGGTAATGAACAAGCAGACAAACTCGCAAAAAATGGTACAACAAAAGAATACAAATTTGCCTCAAAAAAATATGAATTTGCGCACACTACTCCATTCTACTACCAAAAAGACGAATGGCCAGGCCCAGCCCGTCGACCAGACAAAGGCCTGGTTAGATGCCTAGAAACATACATCACCAAACATGATCGTGATAAAAATCTAGAAATAATGGCACAACGATTTCCTAACATTAGCAAATGGACACTCAATCCCGATATAGATAAAGAACTCTCCAATGAATTTTGGTCTAATCCTGAAATAACAGACTCGCAAAAAATAAGCTTATTAAAATTCCGCACTTGCCAATACATGGGAAATGCTAGAAAACAACTATTTTTTGGCGTAGAAAGATTTCCATCCATCACATGCTCCATATGTAACTCTCATGACATAGATACATGGCTCCATGTACTCCTAAAATGCAAGCAACACCATATTCACGCCCTCCGAGTCAAAAGACATAACAAAGCAGTATGGGAATTGAGAAAGCTAATCCTATCCACCAAAAACAGTAGATACTATACTCTCATGAATGCAGGAACATTCAACAACAACCCACAAGAAAATACAGTCCCCCCATGGCTGCTAACTTGTTCCTGTGAAAGACAAAGATGTCATTGCAACACTAGATTCAAACCAAATATCCTTTGGGTTAAAGGACTCCCCTACCAAAACAACCCACCAATTAACCCAGATAACAATCTCACAGTACAATTCATAGAATTCACATATTCTAATGACAGATTCTCGCAAGAAACAATAAATAATAAAACTCAAAAATATCAACCACTTATAAATAGCATCATGGCCCAAGGTTGGAATGTAGACCCACTCATTGTCATTACAGCAAGAGCTAGAGGAACAACACATATTCCTTCAATGAAAAACCTTGAAATTAAACTCAAATTAACCGAAACCGCTCTGAAACACACTTTTAAAGCAATCAACACCATTGCCATACAATATGCTGGTTCAATCATCCTACATAAAAGAAAAATAGAAAACAACCAACCACTCCCTCCAGAATAAGAAAATGTATCAAAACAAAACAAAACAAAATAAAACAAAAACAAAAACAAACCCATAAAAACAAAAACAAAATAAAAACAAAAACAAAAGCAAAAATATAGAATATACACCCAGATACTTTTTATCTTGGTTATTTATACTGGTTACTTTAACTACAGTGTCTATTCTCAAAAGGGAAGAGTAGTTTTGCATCAATGGCCCTTGATCCGGTGAACATTGGCTCATTGTCAAGACGAACGGACACTTTATTCACGCCGGCCTTCTTTAAAAAGACCGGAGTTTCTATCTATCTAGAACAATCTCAGCCATTGATTAGAAAATTCAACGGCTAAAAGTATTGTTGTAAGTACTATGGACTGTTTGTGAATACTAAAACAATACTATGTGAAAAAAAGATGGATTGTCACAAAAAATAGATACAATGAGGTATAAATTAATAATAAATACAAAATCATGAAAAAGACTAAAAATTTGTCATTTGTGAGGACTTGATGGTAATCTAATTTCACCAAAAAAATGAAGTTGAAACCATCTTCAATGTCCCAAAGTGCTTGTGCAAGGAAGCCCTATTTGTATGGACCTAGAGGGCATAAAATAATTTTTTTTTATGCCCCTTGGTAGACATATGCCCACCCAGTGTGGGAATAGACCATCAAACTTTCAACTCTAAATCATTCAATTTGGGTTCGCTGAACGTAGTGAAAATTCCTAAATCTCTGAGTGTGACAAATTAACAAAATTGACTTTTAAATTTAAAATGATTTTTAAAATTTAAAAAAATATAGGATATGATTACCATCAAGTTATACATCTTCAATAGAAATTTCATGTTCATTTGGACTTTTGCTTCAAAAATTATAGAAGATGATAACATCACTCTAATTGTGATAGAGAATAGGACTGCTATTGTTTCCTGCAATGACTTTGACCCAAGAATGGGATTTTTTACTTTAAACCCATTTCAGTTGACCTCGATTCTTAAAGGATGCTATACATGAGAATACATGGATTTAGAATTGGAAATTTGGTGTCCACATCATAGAGCAGATATATAATATTCGTTACTCCTTTGCCCTAAAAATAATTCTATGGTTTGAGAAAACTAGTTAAAATAAGTTCAGATTTTGTCAAAAACAAATGTGCTTATAATATGTGTTATAGTTTCGTGTGCTTGTGGTGTGTGTATTGTTACAGTACCATATTGTGAGAAATTGTTATCAGGAATATCAGTATGTTTGTTTTCGTAGTGAAATTCCATTGATCCAATTTGAGCTTATTTTAACTAGTTTTTTCAAATTGTGGAACTATTTTGGGGCGAAGGAGTATTACTTTCTATAATTCAACAAAGTTGAAATTTGGCTTGGAAATGGAACTTGGCACATAATGAGAACAAGCCTTTAGAAATAAATTTCCATTCAAACTCATAGAATGGGTTGTTACACCTTCTCTAAGAATCAAACCTCTATGAAGAATGAGAAGGAGGAGAAAGAAAAAGGAAGCCAATCAAAAGCCCTTTTCTATGAAGAAGGTATGACACCCCTTAAAGGTTGTGTGGAGAATGAGAATGGAAAATGGGTAGAAGCAATGAAAAGCAATGAAAGCGGGCAATACAAAGAAAGTGGTGAAAGTAGTAGCATGGTGAATGTAGTGAAGGTGGTAAAAGTAGTAGTGCGGTTGGGGTGAAAGGGACGCTTCAAATTTGAAACATTCGCAGGCAAAAACTTCTTCATGCTCATTCTTCACCTCCAAAGGTGAAGAATCTTCATTCTCAATCTTTAGAAAATGGACCCTCCGCAAGTTTCTGCAAGCCAACAAAAGAGTGCCACGTCTTCATTCTCTGAAGATTGAGAATGGGGAGAAGAAGGTGTGACGACCCTTAGAGCTACAAGGACAATTAACTAAACCCGTTCAAAATTAGTATGGCCCACAGCAATCGACATTCAAAATGTTCTGGCCTCAATCAAACCGTGACCTTTGGCTCGAATTCCCTTCCGAGCCGTGCAGTACTGCAATTGGTTCAATAGGCAACCTGCATTCAGATCCTCATCCCATCATGACAGCCCCAGCATTGGTCCCTGCTCAGTCTGGACCTGTGCTTCAATGCCAGTCAGACTTCAAGTAGCTTGCAGACGGTCAGATGCACCCTGGCCTCAAAGACGGATGCAACCCCAACCCCAAAGATAAGATTTTGATCGATGCATGACTCATCACTCATGGCTAAGCTTAGAAAAGGGCACTCCCACCTTTCTGGGGATCATCAACTGAATTCAGTCACATCCCCACATTCCGGGGATCATGCCGCAAAAGCAACGCAGTTTGCACTTAGGGCAGGCGTCACAGCAGGATTTGCAGTCAGCAGGAGGAGCAGGAGCCCCGTCGACTGATCGATCTCCACTTGGAAGTGGTGGTGACCGCATCTTTCATTGGATCGATCGATCGATCGATAGATGCATGAGGTAGCGTAAAGTTTAGAGCTTCAGATTTGTGATTCTCTGTCGTTGATCGGGCTCATTGGATGGAGGGATCAGGGATGACAGTTACAGTCTGGTTACAACAAGCCTCTCGTGGACTGTTTGCGACTCCATTTGGGGAGGTTTGATAGATTTCTTTTTTGATGATTTCAGTCTCTGGTTGTTTTGAGTGTCCCGATTGTTGTCCCGGTTGTTGTGATTGAGACATTACGAGATGAGGAAGTTGTTGAGGGGAAGCCAGGTGAGCATCACCCGAGCGTTTAGAGACAGTAATGTGGAGCGAGTGGTTTTGCAAAGCTCCCTCCATGGCGATGGTGCGCGGAGTTTGAGCTGTGTGAGTCCCCCGCGGTCGTTCAAGCTTCGGAGAGCGGGCAGTATTCGAGCATGTGAGTCTGTGGGCAGCCATGGCGATCCTTTTGCCACTCTAGGACTCAATGCGGCCGCCTCCAAACAGGACATCAAGCAGGCGTACCGCAAACTGGCTCTGCAGGTGCTCTTACAGCCGACCTGTCGCTTTCCTCTTGATGAATTCTCAATAATCAGTGTGATGCAAAGTGCGATTTCTTTGGGATACCGACAACATTTGCTGAATATTGGCTATGTCGGGATTACAGCCAATTGCTAATACTGGAACTAACGCCGGCCATGGCTGTGTACAGTACCATCCTGATGTTTGCAAGGGAGATCACTGCACTCTGATGTTCAAACAAGTGAACAACGCCTACGAGGTACATGCCCTCGAAGTAGAGGACTCTATTTGCATTCAAGCATTTGGGAGGTCAGGGGAGAGACAACTTTCAATTGATACAAATCTGTCGAGAGCATATTTTTATCACTATTTATGAATTTCTTACTCTATTTCAAAGTGAGAGGTTGCAGACCAATATCAGTGAAAGCAGACAATTCGATTTATGTTCAAAGATCAGTGGCTGTACGCATTGAGCTAGGTCATGCTTATGGAACAAGTTGCTAATAAGTTTAACCGAATACATGATTAGATACCTTGTTCTTTGATTCAAGAGACACGGTCGCTACTACTTGGAAGGACGAAGAAACCACATACGGCCTCATGGTTTTAAATCAGTTTTGAGTAGTTCGTATAGTAGAAACTATTAATTCTAAAATTCATTCTTTTTAATTAAGCCATGCACTATTCTTCACCTGGTCTGTGATATAAATTTTGCCCCCACTGAAATTATACTTTGTACAATAAGAGCAATGAAAATGGTCAGTTTGAACCACGAATCTTTGGTCTTTGAAGGGTATTGAATTCCGCATTGTTTGCCTGGTGCAGGTTGCTTTAGAAGTGGAAGAGCAAGAGGTGGTTGCCGAGGTGAGAAGTGAGTCTTTGGATGGATTTATGGGAGCCACCGATGACAATTGGGAAGAGTGGGAGGAATGGATGGGTTGGGAAGGAGCTGGAATCACTGACTACTCTTCCCACGTCAACCCTTCCTATAGCTTTTAAATAATATCATCTACTTGGATGAAAATGTACATAAAACTGAATCTGCCGAAATCACTTTTTATGACATGGAAGGGGAATCCTTCATGCATGTCCCTTTTGTACAGTACAGATTATGAATCATCCTTGGAATGGGGATTAATCTAGAAGGCACGGAGATTGCTTCTAAAGTTGTGCAGATGGACTTGATGTTCTTGTATAGTTGATTGCTGGCATCAATTGCAGACGTGTTTAAATTGTTTATAGTATAGTGAGCTTCTCAGATTTTATCTGAGCATTGTGTTGGGCATTTTGGTAGGTTTCTGTTTCAATAGGGATTAATCTATGTACAGTAGAGTGTAGAATACAGCAAAAGGGCTGTTCTGCCTAAGATTTGTCTTCTTTGATGGTTATGCAAGTAACATGGAGCATCAATCCTGTTAAAACTTGTATTGGAACTAATCTACGACTGATCGTCCTAAAAGTTGAACTTTTCTTTGCACACAAGTTTCATATACTGTTTGTATTAATAGGCCTTACCAAGACAACTTGGATTATCAGGGAGCTTTGCTTAAATCTAGTCTAAATTTCCCACTGAAAAATAAAATAAAAAAGTACCTCTTGAATAAAAAAGACTGCCTTCTATTGTGTACCTCTGTCCTACGCCCTCAGACATGAGCAATAAAAACCTTGAGCGAGTGATCCAACCACTAAGGTAGCAACACCCATAACCGTGAGTTTAAGCAATTTGGAGTATGACAACTTGGAGATGAGTTCTGAAAATTATATGGTTAGATTAGCAAGTGGAAATGAAAAATATTGGCATTAACTGAATGCTTTCAGTGATGAACATGTATCTGAAAACAAATTTCAAAGTGGTAACTTGTTCAAAATGCAAATCTGCTTGTAGGGGATGCTGAAATAGACTATGCGAGTAGTCTTCACTGTGCTGCACTATTGGAATACTAGCCTGAAGTTGTACTAAATTAGAGAGGCACGGTACTCTAATCCGCACCAAAAAAACATGAATGACCATGCTTGGGATAATGGAACACTGCGTGAGTGGACCAAATTTTCTGTTGAAGGACAGCCTGGCATCAATGGATACAGATCCCCTCGTCGACGCAAGGAGCCTCCAAATCCGCCATGCACTCTCTCTGGCACGCTCTGAAGACTCCCATTTTCGAGAGGCTAGGACCCAGAGCCGGCCCCGTAGCCTGGTTGGCCGTGTCAATAATGGGAGCTACAGTAGCCGTTGGCCCAGTCCATTCGAAGGCGGGGAAGCGCCTTCCCGATTTTGAAACCTTGCGCCCGCTCCCGCTCTCGATACAGGCGCCGTTCCGATGCCGCGCCCTGCTCCCACGGCTGCTCCTGAATCAGGCGCTACTCCGACACCGCGCCCTGCACTACTTCGTTTCTTGCTCTGGGGATCAGCATTCTTCCGTGCTCGCTCCGCAACCTTTCTCAGTCACTCGCGTTCTCAATCTGCCTTCTTGCGCTCGGCTTGAATCCGGCGCATTAGTTTATTCGTCTCCTTCCTTGTTTTTTCTGATTCACGTTGTGCCTTGCGCTGCTCCGCTTGTTGCTTGCGCTCCTCCCGCTCTCTCACCACAGCTTCCTTTCTTGCCGCTTTGGCAGTCATGGCTACAATGTAGTCCACGAAGGTCATGATAATGGACTTAGAGTAGTCGATTAGGGGCTCTCCTGGTTGTGCTTGTCTACGACGAGGATGCTGCACCTGAGGCAGGGGAAACAAACTTCGTCATGTCTCGCTTGTTGTAGCCTCCCCTTCACTGTCTATGTTCTCTACAGATGACAGATCGCTGTTAGACTACTCTTAGACGAAATACTGCGGCACTTCAGGCTGAGTCTCGGGGATGCACTGCTCCGTTGCTTCTGTACTGTTGGGGTTCGCTTCTTCCTCTTCTTCGTCGCCCTCTGGGTCATCTACAGGAAGTTCAACATAGCATGCACTTGGTTTTGTGTAGAGGTCCATGGCGCTTGGACGGAGTGGCCAAATGCCAGTGGCAGCAAACACTTTTGTGATTTTGGATACAGTAAGTGCTTTCTGCAATCCTAAGGACACCCATTGTGCTAGTTCCTCTTTCCTTGCACCTCTCCCTTTGTTTTGTATAGTCCAGCGATCTCTACATGCTCGAAATGCAACCTTAAACGGCTTGAAAATACTAACGTCGAGTGGTTGTAACCTGTGACTTGTGTGACTAAGCAAAGTGATAATGTCAAGGCCCTCGGATGAAGCTTTCTGGACCACTTCAAGAGTCACATGCGACCCGTGGCCATCTAGGATCAGTAGATGTCTGCTTTCCTCTGAGATCCCATACCTCTCTTTCACTATACTGATAAAATGAGAGATCCAGGCAGAAAAGAGAAAGGCTGTCATCCAACCATTTGGTTGCATGGCCATGCACGACTGATCTTCACATCTAGCAATGTAATTTTGAAGTTTGCGTTTACCTCTGAAAATGTAGAAGTTGGGGATGTAGTGGCTTGCTACATTTACACATGAGAGCACTATGAGGTGCTCCTTGTTGTTAGGTACTACTGTGTGGACAAATTTGCTACCATGTCGAGCAAATACAAGAGTTCCTCCTCCATTTTTGCCTGCCTAAGCTCCACTTTCGTCAGCATTCCAGATGTGTGACGGCGGATATCCATGTTCTTCATATGCATTTTGCAAGTTCTCGTATAGTGATGCTACACTAGTGGGATTTAATCCCTTGGCCCGTCCCTCGTCTAAAGCTTGAGGAGATCTAAGAGTGAGCTCAGGGTGTCGATTTCTAAACCAACGTAGCCACCCGCGTCCAGGGATACCATCCGTGAAAGGTATCCATCTTTCTTGAGTGATCTCTGCCACCTTCTTCCTTAGCTCGAGGATGCAAATCGGGTGTGCGTGATCTTGCATCTGCATTACCCATGTCACAAGAGCTGATTCTTCTTCCACAGTAAGAACTCTTTGCCGCCCTCTCTTTCTTTTCAGAGTTCTCCTATGTAGGTGATCTCTTAGGGACGATGGTGGGATGCCTTGGTCTCTAGCAATTGCAACAATTGGGGAGTCTGCATCGATGGCAGCCATGGCAGCAACCAACGTTGAATCAGTCCACTCCCCCGTCCTTGTTCGTCGTTTCCTGCTCACCGTCGTTGCTGCAGGTTTGGTGGCTGTTGGGGCCGACCTCGCGGTCCCTGTCGGAGCTGTAGCTGCTCTGCTCAGCCGGCCAATGCTTCCCTGACTTGCAGCAGTCATGCCGGGGAGAGCACCGCCGTTGGCTGCAAGGTCTCCATTGGGATCGGTCTGGTACTGAACAGCCTCCGAGTAGCCGTCCCCACCTGCCGACTGCCGCAATCCATCGGAAGACCACATGACGGTGTTAGCTGGCCCCGCAGGCATGACTCCGTTGTGAAACCAGTGCCCGGGGGTCGATACAACAGTACGCCACTGTTGAAACTGCCCCCCGCCTCGTCGTGTTGCCACTGATCTAGCGATCCGGTTTCCGCCTTCATCGATGTTGATCTGCTCACGTCTGTTGTGGTCAACATATAGAGACCACCCCCCACCTCGCACGCCATATGGTTGCAGCTCGGGCGCCCAATCGCCTGGCATGTCTGGAGAGCTTTCATAGTCACGGCTGTCATGAACAGGAGTCGACATCCTTGCTGATCGATCAGCCTTTCCTGATCACTCTTGCTATTGACTTGTTGATCACTTGCTGGTCACCTTCTGGTAATGACTTTTAGATTTTCCTTTGCTAATCACTTGTTGATCTCCTCTACCTAATGACTTCTTATCACCCTCTGCTAATCACAATTGTTGATCACTCTGTAATGTAAAGTTTGTAATTGTTTAAGCACTGAAAGATTTCTCGTTCAGCAAGAAACCCACTCAATTGCATTATAGGAACTCAATCAGACGCACTCTAGACATTCTATCGACTTGCACTTCAATCAAACGCTCAATGCATAGCAATGAACATGCTTAGGCTGTGCAGCTTCAGGCCAGTTATATTTTTTTTCGACAATGCAGAGCTACCATGTGAAGATCGAAATTTTGAATGCACATTCATGAAATACTGCATTAGGTCAGTTGTATCTGTTCTCGAAATTGCAAAGCCGCCATGTGAAGATCCAAATTCTGAGTGAACATTCATGAAATATTGCGGCTCTGTGTCCCATACCTCCGTCCATTAATGCACAAAATCACTGGAGAGTACATGCTTAATTGTGTGTGTTAGTCCCATAGCCACCATCCATATGCAATAAAACTGCCTCCCCATTCCACTTCCCCATCTTATTAAATGATCCTGGTGGTGACTCTATTCCGTCACTTACAGAATCTGTCACCAAATCCATTAGCATTTAATCTTGCTGCAATTGTCACCCATCACCGTCATTTTTTCTTACCTCTCAGTAATGGGACAAAAAACAACGGGCATGGGTGCCATTATAGGTCACGCCCATGGATACACCCTTTTTTATGGGTGCAGCTACCTTGCACTGAGGTTACTGCAACGCCTTCGGAGTTTCTGAGAACCATATTCTTCTCATGCAGGAAGATTGACAGATTGCAAATCATAGCACAGTCGTGAAGATCTTATAAGGTAAAGGTCTTTGCGAATTTGCTGTCTGTTTGTGTACAGTAGAAACTAAGGCACACAGATCCAAATGATAACAGTCAGTTTGGACAATGATGTGAGAATGAAGTATATTCCTACATACCACGAGTGTCTCATGCCCAGTTAAAGAAGGGGCGTCCCCATAAATTGTACTGAAAGGTCTAAAAATCGATTTCGTTGGTCATTTTCAAACTTACTGCCATTGCTTTTCCTGCAGTTTGACACTTATGTCTGACCAACTGAAGGTATTGGTACAGAGACCAAACGTAATCTGAAATATCGTCTGGTCGGACTAATTTGCATCAGCCGACTGCCAGTGTTCTCAAAAACATGACTTACCGTAACAAACAACCTCCAGAAGCTCAAAACCACCTCAAATTTTACACAATCGAATTCAACTAGAGATAACTGCGAAAGGTTGCGAAATGTAGACGTTACAAATGTCTGCATACGATACTAAATTAAGCTAGCAGAGGTACTGAGGATGCAACAGCATATATTGTACTTTTGAAGAGATTCGAAGTTGAACAAAATCTATCATTTTGCTGGACTGAGTGAGCCATTTTATTTTTACAAAGCCCAAGTATAATCATGTAGTGGAACTCAGATCTGGTGGGCATCGTATATACGATCTTGTATTTTACTCTTGAAATACAAAACATGTACTAGAATATGGCATGATAAACACCATTGGAATGAAAATTCAACAACTAACTTCTTTCATTTGGAGGTCATTTTAATCCATAAACAATGCCGTGGCCATTTTCTTGCCGATGAATGACAGAGAGAATCCTTTTGTGTAGGATAGAAGTACAACTATTCATCCTTGGAATCTTGTGTGGAAAGGAGAGGTCTTGTACAATACAATAGTTAGACTTCGAAAGAGTGCTTTTCAAATATTTTGAGCCAACTATTCACACAATGCCAAAAGGGATGATTTCCACAATCACCAACCCGTCCTTTAAAGATTAATGTCTAAACCTTATAATGTTCAAATATGGCACTACTAATCCGTCTTTTAAAGGTTAATGTCTCAACCTTATATTATTCAAATATGGCACCAACCCGTCCTTTAATGATTAATGTCTAAACCTTATAATGTTCAAATACAGCACTATCAACACGTCCTTTAAGGGTTAATGTCTAAACCTTATACTGTTCAAATATGGCACTGTATATGAATGCATGATCATTTTGCAACTTTTGAAACATATAGAAGGTACAATACAAATCTACATTGAAAGTGTCATATATTATTGGATCTTGCTGAATATAAATATAAAGTTTTATAACTATTGTATTTGTCAATTCATACACCTTGTATTTTAAATACTCAAGAAACACCATGTTGCAATCCAAAATGGACTTCTCAACCTTCAAACCCTAAACATTGTTCACTATATACGCTCCATTTTGAATATAAGTATAAAGTTTTGTAACTATTGTATTCGTCAATCCATGCACCTTGTATGTCAAATGTAGATGTCCTCAACTAACAACATTCCTCTAAAATACAATGAATTTTTAAAGTTATAAAAACACTATGATCTAAGCTTTCTCTACATCTAATGGCTTTTCCTACTTCACTGCTTTTTTCTTTCCAAAGCTCAACTCCCCACAATGGATTCTACTCCCCCAAAGCAAGATCAAAGTCCAAACTAGAAGTTAGCAAAATAACACTTTTAAAAAAAAATCATATAATTCCTTCAAAAATAATGATTTTTCAATCAAATAACTTGTGTTCTCTTTCCTAATCACTCAACTTCCAAAGTCCAAAATTTCAACAAGAAAGAAATATTTCGGGTGGAGATATTTAGGGTTATTTGAGGAATGTTGCTTTATGAGGATATCTATACACAAAAAACACCATGTTGCAATCCAAAATGGGCTTCTCAACCCTCAAACCCTAAACATCATTCACTATGTATGCTCCATTTTGCCTTGTATATGAATGAGATTTTTTATTTTTATTTTTCGTACATGAAGTCTTCCATATTTATAACATTATAATTTTTTATTGTAAAGATTTGAAATCACTGTGAATTTTTGAAGAAAAAGTTTAAAAAAAAGTTTAAAAACACATGCACAAAACCGATCATGGCATAAAAAAAAATCCATCAATTCTGATATCCTTCACCTTTGCTATTTCTTATAAATCAAATGAGATCTCCCAGGCTGCATATTGTACATTGCAGGGCAACTCATTAAGATAATCAACAACTTACATCTTTTCCAAGGATACAAAGTAACTTCAGTTCACAAAGTCCATGAAACACCAGCAATCATGTCAGCAAGATTCCACAATTTAGCAGTGTCAACGCCCTGCGAGCTTCACGACTGGCGAACAAACACAAAATGCCTTGCGACAAGCACTTGAATATATTACTCGACACAAAATTGCGAAGTGTACAAATAGCTGATGTTTGGATCAGTCAGCTAACATCAACACATGGAACGTGATTCTCACACCTTCAAGTGGTTTCACATTGTCATCAAGGGATTCTACAAGGACTCTAAAAAAACAATGAAGAATGACTCAATGTCTTAAATTGAATCAGACCAAACTAAACCATCACAGGCATCGTGTGAACAATCTAAAAATGGGAAATGAATCCGCATGTTTTAGCGCTGAATGTGATTATCAGTCTCCAATCGACGTTCTGTAAGCAATCCAAACAGTGAACAAGATGTCGACTGCAAAAAGGAAAGCGGCAAATCATCTGACAATGGAAATTCTGACCAAAGGAAGTACAAGTCCACAGTCAGAAGTGATATTTACCCAATTTCAGAGGATTGCAGCCTCTTCCTTGTGATGAGATCAACTATCCTTGGAAAGGTTGGCTGTTGACTACCACAAAGTAAATTCACATCTAACCCAGCAAAGGGCTATAGTGTCAGCTCCGGAGGAAGGCAAGGTAACCTTCGTATTGCAGCACCTAAGAGCCGCAATTTCTTATCAAACTGCTCATATCCGCGATCAATATGACCGACTCCCTCGACAAATGTAGTCCCCTCGGCTGACATTCCCGCCAAGACGAGAGCAGCTCCTGCCCTTAGGTCAGATGCCAAGACAGGTGCCCCATAAAGCGAGCTGCAAAATGCCCACACTGAACATGTGAAGACAAAGAGAAAGCACTTTCGTCTGAAAGGTACTCAGAACCACTGTGATTTATGGGTAGTGCTCAAAGACATTCGTGTCCAGGCCCCAACTCCACGTGTTATATTTTGCTAACTACCACAAAGAAGCAACATAAGAGGATTACCTGCCAGTATCTCTGCCATTGATGAAAGCAATGTTTCGACTAACTTTCAATTGAGCCCCAAGTTTCTGTAGCTCCTCCGCTGAACAACATGCGAACTGGGATAAGAAAAACACTCTAACAAAGATAGCAAAAGGAGAGAAGAATACTGAGCGCGCAACCTTTGTAGAAGGCTATAGAACATACCATGACGCATGCGTCCTTCAAAAACTGTCTCTTCCAGAACACTTTGCCCAGAACAAGTGGTAAGAAGAGACATCAGCTGTGGTTGCAGATCTGTAGGAAAGCCTGGATAAGGGAGAGTCTTCACGTCGCAGCTTCTGAGCAGCTCGGTACAATTTATCTGCAGCCATTCAGCGTCAAAACATTGAGATTATAGGTAGTTAAAATAAGGAGTGCTGCCCAGAAAACAGACGTCACTGGGTCTCGGTTATAATGATTGCTTTATAGATCTACCCGATATAAAAACACTGTCCGATTTCCGGAGAATTTACTCTTGCACAAACCGACGAGGTTGAGACTTTGAGAACCAAGTTCCAACTCAATACGAACAGACATTGGCCTTTCTAAGGCAACCATATTACAACGGGCTACAGTAAGTACTCAACTATAAGAACAAACAGAAAGGCACAAGATAAGGGACAGACGACAATAATTAAGACATACCGAAAGAGAGTTCCACGTTGTTTGCTGAATTCGGCAACCTATCGCGCGAAGTTTACCAATCACTGAGGTCAAATGTTTGGGACTGACCGAACTCATGGATATTGCAGATCGAGTAATTGCTGCAGCTATTAAGAACGTTCCAGCCTCAATCCGATCGGGTATAATCTGGTGCTCTGTACCGTGCAGTTTTCTTTTTCCAGTGATTTTCAAAGTATTGGTTCCAGCTCCTCTTATACATGCCCCACAAGATATGAGAAAATTGGCGAGATCTACTACTTCTGGTTCCTGTACACCACAAGTAACTAAACGTAAGAACATAATATATAGAACTCTACGTAAAATATAACTTCCTACAGGGTACGAGTGAACATGCCACACTGCTTGATTTCACGTAAAGAGAGAACAGGAAAAGGATTAAGGACATGATTGAAACACAAGAAAACGTGGGTAGCCATATTCTAAATTGTGAAGCTAGAAACAGTAGACTTGAAAAGAATAGTGCGCAAAGTAGAGTAAAAACCTACTGAATTCTAACAGCGTGCGGGCTATCTAGATTCATTAAGGATTGAACAGATTGCTGAATCGACCAATTCGAAATTCAGAAAATTTAAACCCGTCTTCTTCAAAACGCCCGAGGGGACTCAGAATGCCAACCTCGATATCCACATTTGGCGATTTCGATTCCTCTACAAGATTAGCATGCTACCAATGGCGAGCAATCACATTTTCGTCCTTAGCAGATGCACAGGATGGGAAGTTGAACTTCATGGGCGAGGTCACATGAAGAATACCTGAGCAACGTTACATAACGTAGTGTGTCCATCTGCAAGAGCAGCTGCCATCATAAGTGTCTCTGTAGCGCCCACACTCGGATAATCGAGACAAAAACTGCCGCCAATGAGGTTTCGTCCATTGAGCGCCCGAGCGTGAACTTTACCTTGCCTGCCAAAAAAGCGCAGGTGAAATATACAAATCAGCTACAGATCTCCAGCCCGTTGCACGACAGTACTCAAAATAATTTGGCTGGAAGAGGAGTTCGTTGGTCAGACTGTGCTATCCTACGTTAATTAGCGTGAAGGTTTTTCCGGATTTTTCATCCAACTGATCAACTGATATTGTTCAATCTCCTCGCTCCCACCACTAAAAATATGAGCCACGAAGACCAGCTACTTATCAACTTATGAGAAAATGTGGCAAATACCGTTGGTGATTGCAAGACATATACCAAGATCGAGAATCGTTAAGGATATATTGAAACTAACACACACTTCGTCAAGTCTTCATCTAACAAAGAATCACTCATAACAGTAACAAGGCCCCACAATTACCACAAAGCAACAAAGCATAGAGTGGAGAGACGAACCTGATATCAACCTGAGCGCCTAGAGCTTCCAAACCCCGAACGTGGAGATCGATAGGACGCGCCCCAATGTCACAACCTCCTGGCAGTGGAACAACCGCTTCTCCTTTCCGACCCAGAAGGGAACCAAGCACAAAGAAACTAGCTCGTAGCTTTCGTACAGTCTCTGGGCATGGCTCTACCGATGTCAAATCCCTTGCGTCGATCACGAAACCACGAGAAGTCGTCTGTACTTTGACCCCTACAGACTGCAAAACTTGGAACATGCGGTGAATGTCATGGAGGTCAGGAATCATCGCCAAGTGAACTTGTCCTTCACAGCAGATAGCACCCGCTAGCACTGCCAACGCAGAATTCTTCGCCCCTGAAATCTTCACTTCACCGGATAGTCGCCTTCCTCCTTCCACTTGAAAACATTCAACCTGATGTCCTGGCCTGAAAGGACTCAACTCAGCGAGTTCTTCGGTAACCGAAACTGGTGCCTTCAAAGCAGTTAAAGAATGAGATCCCTTGGAGCTTCTACTACCTTGCTCCTTCCTATGCAAAGCTAGAGATTCAATGTAATTGGAAGATTGTAGTGTAACTGCGCCAGGTGTATGGGAGGGTATGTTGGTAGGCGGAGCCTCAAGAACAACCTCTGAAGCAACGCCATTCTCTAATCCGCAAATCGGAGCTACACGAACTTGCTTTCTGCTATTCAAGATCCCGTCAAAAGACCTGGGTTTCCATAAAAGTGAGCCAAGGTGCCCAACCCTAACCCTAGAAGACAAAACAATACTCTCTTCCCACCTCCCAAATCTTCCTTCTTCCGTCTCTAGTTCAGAACCTCTAGCAACTGATGTCCCAAGCTCCGACGCCGCGTGGCGGTCCCATGACTTTCTTTCAAGATTTCTCAAAGAATGTGAGGATCGCAGACCCCCTAAGACAGCTTGGACTGCTTCGTTCCCGTTACTGCATTTCCGAGCATGCGAATGCTTTCCAAAAGATGATAGATTCCTCGTCGAAGTCGCTCGAGGCGAAGAACACCCGGCATAAGAATTCTTGGCGAACTTGGAGGGCACCCTAATGACTTCCATAGCGAGCTTCGAACCACAGTGCGCCTCGCCACAAGCTTCTATCAACCAACTCACGATGTGAACTCAGCGGGTTCAATAATCAGCGCAGCCAAGATCCACATGATTCGATTCAACAGCGTCACAGAGCAGTAGCATAAAGAGCGACCGTCTATAAAGTATTGGATAAAAGCTCAAAGAAGAGAATTCAGCTACCTACTAATCCACAGACACGTCTCCATAATCCACATGAAACTAGAAAGACTCTTCCCAGCTCTGCGGTATTAACAAAGAACCCTTACGGGTCATTAACAACGTGCACAACGTGCAACACTCACCACCCCTAACCTGCCAGTGGTCAAAGATCAACACTAATACTCTGCTGCCATCCATACAACTGGACACCTGTTCCGTCCGTCGAACTTCATTGATAGCAAAGAGAATCAAAACCTCTCATTTCCAACAAATGCCTGCTGCTACATGCAATGAAGCCACCAACACAGTCACTCCACTCACTCTCTCAATCGCTCTCTCAATGACTAACTTAAATCCAAAAATAATCAAATTATTAAACTTGAATATTACTCGGAGAGCCCGTCCGGGCACTCAAAGCTCCAAGAATATCATCACCGGCTCCCTCCGTCCCCACGAAATCACACAGCGCAGCGTAAAACCCGAAAACTACACCAAATTACTCGCAATCTAACAATAACTTGACTAATGGCGAGCGAAAATGCTACTGCCATGTGTGAGGGTGAGCTCAAATCGCAGGTGGAGAACGATGACGGCACAGCGGACTGGGAATCACGTGAATACCGTGGCCGGTGGGAAAATGATATTGATCTTTAAACGGAGTGCGAAACTGCGAATAACTTAAACGCATGCAACAGTGGCACTGGTGGTCTGATCAAAGCTTCCACGGCACGAGGAGCATGTGATGCGAAGACGCTTCGAAATTTTCGAAGGGAAGGCAAGGGAAGGGCATGATCCACCGGCGAGCGGCCGAGCGGGCGGCACCTCAGCCTGATAGCATGGCATCCCGGAGCGACGATCGGAGTGCCGCGGAACCAAGAGTTTCGACGCCCAGGAGAAGAACGATCGGGCGAAGGCAAGATAAGAAAAAGGCGCCAACTGAACGGAGCATGCGCGTCGTCGTCGTCGTTCGTGGTTCGTCGTCTCTGACTCGTTGTTGTTCGCCTTCGTTCGTTCTAAAAGTGAACGTCTCGTTCCCAGCCACAACGATCGGAGTGCCGCGGAACCAAGAGTTTCGACGCCGAGGAGAAGAACGGCAAAGGCGCCAACGAAACGGAGCGTGCGCTTCGTCGTCGTCGTTCGTCATTCGTGGTTCGTCGTCTCTGATTCGTTGTTGTTCGCCTTTCGTTCGTTCTAAAGCGAACGTCTCGTTTGGTTTTCGTCGTGATTGGGGGGACGTCGACTGCAATTTCCGTCACTTCCGTGGTTAGTGATTGGGAGTTGAGGCTCAATTGGATGTAGGGTTCGTTCCGCCAATGGGCGATTGTCAAGTGGAGGATTCAGAGCTTCTCTGGACTGCCGACTCTGCTGTCCATTACAAGTGGGTGAATTGATTCGTCACCCAGGCTGGCCACCAGGGTTTTTTTAATTGGCCACTGGATGGAAGAGGCTGGAGGGACTCCGGCCCATCCTCCAAACCGTATGAGTGCCAAGTGTGGAGAAAGGGCGCGGCACCAACTAAGTTCCTTGAACTTGGTGAAGTTTTCTTCTACCCAGCCCAATCCCTAATTACAAGTTCTCCAAAGTTGATGAAACCTGCCCTATGTTCAAATAATTGCACTTTAATTTGTTCATCTCAACAAATGATAACAAATGATATATACAGTAGAACCTCTCTTAGTGCATAGTGCCGGGACTATGCACTAAGAGAGTTTATGCAGTTGGAGAGGTTCTGTACTGAACTATAGCTAACGTGGTCTCTCACTATGGGGTCTCTAACTAAAGTTCATAAATAAATGCTTCAAAGTACTTCAAATTTTGAAGAGAGTATGCACTAAGAGAGGTTCTATTGTAGTAGAACTTCTAGTAAGCAACACTTTCTAAAGTAAAATTTACTAATGTGCCCTTTGTCGTTGCCACAACCAAAATAAAAGTAAAAGTAATTTTCTAATTTTTTAATTCATAAAATCTTCGGAATTCCATAACTTTCACACCGTAGGTCCAAACACCACGAAACAAAGCCCGTGCACTCCTCCTTGCAAAGAGCTTTCTGACAGTACCAAGAACACAACTGGGAGATGTATGGTTTCAAAGATCTGACTACAGCAAAAACAAAAAAACTAACTTAAATTGGTGAAGTTTTCTTATCCAGTCAAATTCCTGATTACAAATTCTCCAAAGTTGATGAAACTTGCCTATGTTGAAATAATTGCACTTTGATTTATTCATCTCAACAAATGAAGTACAATACAACTTCTAATAAGCAATACTTTCTAAAGTCATATTGATTGTTGGTCCCAACATAATCCACATACAAATGTCATGAATGCAAATGACTCTCTCTAATGTAATAACTTTTTTAATGCAATGTGTTAGATTGATTGCGGCCAATCTCTTTATAAAAATTCTATTGTAATTACACCCAAATTTTTGGAAAGGATAGTTGTTGTGATTTACTCCATTGCACTTCCTAATTGATTCATACAAATGCAAAAACTATATTCTTGGAGAGTGGAAGAATATCTTTGTGTAATGTATGCACACCTATAATTGAAAATCATCATTTTGGTGCTTAACCCTTTAAGGACCAAAGTCCCCTCAGGAAACTTTCAAGATTTTGGGCAGGCTCGTATGACCTCAAAGTTTGACCTGATTTTTTGAAACTTTTTTTGAAGATAGGGAATGTTAGTAGCTTTCTAAAAATATAATTTTTTTTCCAATCGGTGCTCGGGAGCAAAAGTTATGCCACCCTAAGCCCAAAAAGCTGTTCGCCAGGCAAAAAAAAAAAAACCACAAAAAAATGAATTTTTTTAATTTTTAATTTTTTTCTGAAAGATCATGTTTTTGTCTATATTTGAAGCTTTGATTCATTCTATTTGGACTCAAAATGAGAAAGTTATGAGCAATCTTGTTTTTCGGGCAATCTAAGTATCTTCTTCAAAAAAACTTCATTTTCCAACTTCAAATGCTAATATCTTCCAATCCATACGGTCAAACTTCATGAAATTTTTACCACATGATCTGAGACAAGTGAACTATAAGATCCTACGATTAGATCCTAAAAAAAAAGTTTTTTTTGGTTTAGGGAGTGATCGCAGCAGAAATGGCAGTTTTCAATGGTTTTGGAGCTAGAAAATGCCTTGGTCCTTTAGGGGTTAACAAGGTGTTGTAACGTTCATTAACCCCTAAAGTACCAAAGTCCCCTTGGGGGACACTTCAGATTTCAGGCAGGCCCGTGTGGCCTCAAATTTTGACTTGATTTTTTGAAACTTTTTTTGAAGATAGGGAATCACAGTAGCTTTCTAAAAATATAATTTTTTTTTTAATCGGTGCCCGGGAGCAAAAGTTATGGCATCCTAAAGCAAAAAAACAGTTTGTCGGGCAGAAAAAAAAAACACAAAAAAAAGTTTTTTATTTTTTTTATTTTTTCCCCTCAAAGATCATGTTTTTGTCTACATCTGAAGCTTTGATTCATTCTATTTGGACTAATAATGAAAAAGTTATGGACAATCTTGTTTTTCGGGCAATTTTAGCATCTTCAAACAAACTAACTTATAGAATTCATTTTTGAATGCAATTTTCAATTTTTTTCAATTTTTTTTTTGTCGAGGTCAAGTTTGTTTGCAAGAACAATCCCACCATTGGGATTATGTTGTTTTAATTCTACCTAAGAGCTATTAACAATTTAATGTTTTGTTCAATTTTGGACCTACTTCTATTTAACAATTTTTTTATATGTGAAAATCAAGGTTTGACATTCTGAAAAAAAAATTACCGACTCTCAACTCAAATGTTCAACATAAAAAATAACAACTTTTTGTTGTGTATTGCAAAAAAAATCCACAAATGGCCGTCAAAGTCATCTGAAATTGTAGGAAACAGTTCAAAAAAACTTTTTTTTCCAACTTTGAATGCTAATATCTTCCAATCAGAACGGTCAAATGTCTTGAAATTTTTACCACATAATCTGAGACAAGTGAAGTACAAGATCCTACGGTTACATTCTTAAAAAAAATTGGGGTTTAGGGAGTGATCGCAGCAGAAATGGCAGTTTTCAGTGGTTCCGGAGCCAGAAAATACCTTGGTATTTTAGGGGTTAAATAGGTGTGAATTAAGGTGAAGCAAAAAATGTAGATCCAACAATGGAACAATCTTTGAATTATTAGTCTAAACTATAGGAAATATTGTCTTTGACAAAGAATAAGTTTCATGTTTAGTATGCACTAGGTCCAATCTATAATACCCAACAGACAAAAGATAAGTTGGACATTCTTGTATGAATATTACAAAGGTCTTTTGTATTGGTTCCACTCTCCCAAGTCAACAATTGCAGTGTTGGTTGTCACATCCATTGTGATACATGTAGCAATGGGCACCTTTTCCACTCAATATCCTTACATGTCCAAATAGACAATTCATAATTTTACAAGTATATTTAACAAGCATTCAACTTCTTATTTCTCACATTTACATGTAAAACGTGTCCATCAATGGTAGATTGACAAATCACACTTAGAATGTAGAAAAAGCCAACTCTACTTAAATTTGGAGATTTTAATCTTGAAACTCAAGGAAAAAGTCTTTCGAGAGTACTTGAAGGGACCAGGAACACTTTTCATCCACTTTGGCCATGAATCAAGCCCATCCAATGCAATAGCAACCACTATGAAAGAAAATGCTCGGGGGGGGGAGGGGGGGCACTCCCAATTTTTTTAGAAGTAACGTGTGATCACAAGAAGGGTAGTTTTAATTAACTTGATCTAAATATTAGACAATTTTTAGAAGTACATTAGCATCACCAAAATGGGATATTTTAAGTTATAAATACATAAGGGTATGGGATAATACACAATTTTACCGCTTTTTTTTCTAAGGTAGGGTAGCCAAAATTCACCCCCAACAATCAGAACTTTTATGAACTATAATAAGTTTGGTTCCCCCCCCCCCAATTGAACTTCGGACAACTATGCCTTCGGGAATCCCAGGCATTGGATCCTATGCGCTATGGAATTACTAAAAAGCCAGCGGATGTGAACTACTAGATGAACTGGTAGTGGATGACGAGTTCACTTCATTTAGTCCGGAGTCAGCGATTCAACCTTGGTTTCAACGTTTCCTTGGAGTTCAGGGTTTTGGGCTTGAGACTATTGTTCCGCAACGGCTGCTTCTATGAATGCTCAAACTGTCCTTGAACAAACTTCTCGGAATGTTGCTTCACAGTGTGTTTGGAACTTTCATTGGAATCACATGTAGTTTGTGCTTAGTGTTTAGGATTCTTGTGATTAGGGTGTGGAAAATTGAGCCTCTAATTACAGTGGAACGGACTTTTAGTTCAAGGGAGCAGATTCAACCTTACAATTTCTCCTACTTAAGGTTAAGCTTCTTCACTCGGGACTACACAAAGGTTGCTAAATAGGATTTAGAGTAGACTTTTGAGTTGGAAGAGGTATTGCAGCACTTCATCTTGCAGCACACTATGTGAAGATTGAAGGTCTAGAATTTTTTGCGTCCAAGAAAACTAGGTTTATTTTACAGGCATTCGACAGGAACATGGAGCTCTTTTCCAAGTTCTAGAGAGTTGAAGTTAAAGTCCCGGAGAATTTGCAAACCCTAGCCCTTGGCAAATTGCATGTTACGGACCTGCATTAGTTGCGACAAATTCTGTGTAGCGGATGGCAAATTGAGTGTAGTGGATGGCATTTTGACCTTATAGTCTTAGACCTTACAGAATGTAGCCTTTAGTTTTTGAACCACATTGTGGGACGATTTGTTGTGTTTGTTAACACATCCCTTGCATTTGTGCTCATTTCATTTTTACCATTGATTGAGAGGACTGTTACTTTTTGTCTACATTGTGTATGCTTTGTGAATGCTTTGTGCATGAAGTTTTCACTGGTTGTTAGTTTGTGTATAACTTTGTATGTAGTATTGCAAGTAGTTTCACTTTGAATGCAATTGAGCTTTGTTTGAAAGTAGTGTTCTTCTGGGCTGCAAATTTTAAAGAATTTTCTTTCATGATTTCTACACTTAAGAAAATATTGAATGCACTTTTCTTATCCAGAAGTATTCACATCCGACTAGTGTTGGGCACTTCACAGTAGCTGTTTGTTAGTTATGAATTTATAAAAAAAAAAGGATATTCAAAGTGAAGCCAAAAAAATTCAAATGAAAGATAGGGTACATAAAATAAGAAGAGTTTAGAAATTTAGGTTAACATAGCCCTAGGAAAATTCACTAAATTTACCTACATAGCCCCCATCCAAAAGGGGCTTGAACGCACGTGATGTCTAAGCATAGGGTCATTGCAAGAAACACCGGTACTAGATATGTGTCACAAAGGGAGTGCCGAATCTTTCTTTTGCAATAACTTCTTAAGCTTGACTCGCATGAATTTGAGATTTTTATTGGAGATGTATATCTTGAGTGTATTTATATCTCATATTTTTCAGAAATTTTAAAAAATCATCTTGTATTTAAAAATCAATTAAATTAATATGTCACGTTTTGCATTTTAGGGGTTTTGAGTACTATGGAGTCCTCAAATTTAATGATTTAGATCTGGAATTTCTATGGTCTATTTGCATAGTAGGAACTCATGTTTCTACCAAGGGGCATTAAAAAATAATTTATTTTATGTCCTCCAAGTCCTTGCAAAGAAGGCTCCCTTGCACGCGTAGTTGTGAACAATAAAGATGGTTTCAAGATAATTTTTTTGTTTAAATCTCTTCATCATGAAGTCTTTCCAAATGTTCTATTTTTGTTTTCTTTGAAAATGGTTTTTCCTATTTTTTACAAATTAAAACGTCAAAGTATGTTTTTTCTTTAAATTTTCAGCTTTTTTCTTTTGTGAATAACTTTTGACTCAGATTTTTTTTAGGTCTGAAATTTTGGTGATATTCTATTTATAGTATTATTCTAATTATCCTTATTTTATTTTATTTTTAAAAATTCATATGCAAAAACTCATGAGTACTAGAGTACTAGCCGAAAACAGACAAAGTAGAACAAAAACTGACGGTGTTTCATGCAACAACCCATACTATATTATGCACCCCTCAAGAGAAAATGAAGTTTTTTCAACTGCAATTTAAACAATTGCTTGTGCTAAATGAGACATTTGTGATTGGTGCAAATTTGGGGACCCGCAGTCATTGTAAACAAGTTGTCTTTAGAAATGTAGTTGTAATGAACAATGGGGTTGTTTCTCATCCACCAAACAAATTGAAAATTTGTCAATGTAGTCTTCTTATGTGGTTGACAATGTGGCATTTATTGCCATGTGAGGTTGGCCACTTAGTTGCATTGTTGTGCAACTAGATTGCTATTACTATGACTCATTTTTTTATAATTAATAAAATATTGAGGATCTTCATTTTCAAAGAACTTTGACAATGCACAAGATTATAAAATGTACCAATCATATGTTTGCATCTTCATTATCATGTAAAAATTTGTACATTTGAAGGATTTTAAGTCTAGTCATATTCCTAGTCAAATGAAGGAATAAATCTAATTCTACTTGAAGAAGTCTAATTCTATAAAGACCTCCAATTCCATTTAAATTTTCAAATCTATTAAAATTTTAACTTTTAAGCCCTAAATCTTGAAAAATCTTAAATTTTCTAACCTAAATCTCTTATTCCTCGACAAAGAAAGTTTGAATAATCCCAAATCCCAAAACAAAGAAAAAAACTTAGCCCAAATCAAACAACTTGGGTCAAAAATACACTTTTAAGGATAAAAGAATACTATGAAATATTTTTAAAACGAAAAAATACAAAATGAAAACAGTGTACTACTGCAACATGAAATAAATTGACCTACATCTTCTTTGCAAAGTACTTTACTGAAATCCTAACTTGTGTCTTTAGAATTGGCTTCTTGAAACTACAACACCTACTCAATCACATCACCATTGTGTATTCATTAACTCTCTAAAGTTTCTCAAGTTTCTCCCTACATCCAAAACAAAAATTTAGAATGAAATAAAAATGATGATTATATATGTCATCAATGAATTCTTTTCTTCAAATTTCAACTAGCAAAGGCACATGACTTTGGATTTGGAAGTTGGAAATAGAAGTATCCCGGGGCTTGGTGCTTCAATTTACATAAACTATTACATAAACTAAAGAAACACCGCTTTTAACCTTGGATTAGGGGAAAGGGCTTAGGCTTTCTCACAAGCTTGCTTCTTCTTTGCCTTGCTCCCACTCTGCTATAGCACTTCCAAGTTGACTAAGCCTGATATGAAATTTGACGTAATTCCAGCAAATAGAACAAAAAAAAATGGAGATGCTGTACATGATCCACCATTGGAGCTCCCCAAATTTGTAATGAATGACAACATAAGGTCGTGTGCTCTGAAAGCGATCTTTTAAGAGCTGATTGCATTTGGGAGGAAGCTAAACTCCTTGAAACAATTTTCAATAAATTTTGGTAGGAAGAAAAATGAAATTGACATCTAACCCAAGTCGTTTCATATTTTTTGAACCTTTGTGGAATTAGTTATGAATTTTTGAATTTGAAATCCAATGGTCACTAAAAGCGACCCCCTCCTAAAATGTACATTGCGGGTACATTGAAGAAAGCAAAATGTACCTTTGTGTTAGAGGTCGCTTCTAGAGTCGGGATGCTTTTACAGCACCCTACCTTATACCAAATATACCCACCAAAACCATCACTACAAGACCTCAAATTACTTGTTCTAATTCCTACAAAAACACAAAATCTACTTGATCACTCTCTTTAAAATCAGTTACTTGAATTCGTGGCAATTAGACTCGGAATGGAAAGATGTTGCAATACAGACAAATCTCATTAAAAAGAATTTAAACTGAAATGCCAAAAACCCTTAGTATTTGTCATTACACAATATTTTCACCACGATTATATGCATGTAAATGGATTACAATCGAGAAAAACACAAAGCTGTAATTATTTCAAACTACCATTCAATTCAAACCACTCTAACCACTTAAGCTTCTAAAGATCTCACCATTACCCACCATTCTTGCTCATGCATTTTGGATCACTTGCTTCGCAGGAACTTATGGAGAACAAAGAAAAGAGCAGCACATGAAAAGAGAGAGACTGAAAGCTTTAGAGATACTATAACAACAAAGCTTGCGGTAGTCTTATGATTGTGTGAAAAAACCTAAAGAATCCCAATTGTATGACAATCAAATGATTTCCCACAACATTTTGATTAGAAAACGACAATCATTTTATAGTTGCAATTATTTCCTAGTCGAATTCAACTTTGAGCAACTGTACTTGCAATTATTTCCTAGTTGAATTTAGTTTTTTTGCAACTTTAGATTGACACGGTGGATTCCACAAAGCGTACACTTGTCTTACATCGACAACTATGATGAATACAAGACAAAGAATCTTAGGGAGATAATTCTTTGTAATTTAAGGTATACACCTAAGGAGAGTTGCTATTATGTGAGCATAGGAGTGTGAGCCCATGAGCCTAGAATACTGCACACCTATATTATAGGTGTATATACTATAGAAACCATCTATGATTATAGGATATATATATGTTACAAATACCCATATTATAGGTGTTTATGATACATACACCTTCTATAGTGTGTGGTATCTATATTATAGGTACCTATATTGTAGACTCAATGCTTACAAGCTCGCATTCTTGGGCTTACATACTAGCACCATTATAAAAAGCTACAAAGGGTGTATTTTCAATATTCTATGGTTTTTGGTAAATTCAATCATGTAATTTTCTAAGTGGGGCTATTTTATATATAAAATTTAAATGTCCAATTTTTTCTCGCCCATGCCTTTCTTCACAAATTTTCCCTTCCTTCTACTTCATATATGCATAGGGTATACACCATGAAACCAACAACAATCAGTTTCATTCAAGTCCCATTGACCAAGTGGTGTTTTTTAATAACAAGTTTACCATTGAACACTTCAAAATTCCCACTGAAACTATTCCGTGAACATTTCATTTAATATGAGTGTGTTTAACACATATAGCTTCAAAGATTGAAGTTAAATGGACTATAAATTCTATCTTTTTTATTGTACAATTTTCAATTTGTTAAACCCACTAATATAAACCTTTCTATTCGTGTAATTTGACAATTTATGCCATTTGTGGTCAATGTTTTACTTTTTACACTTAAATTTTTTTAATATAAATACTACTAGTATCGTGGTACAATTTAAGTCAGTTTTTCTTGACTATGTCCATTTTATCATCCACATAAAATTATCTATATACATAACCATAATATAAAAAATTTGCATGACCCCTATTTATCAAAGCTAACTTATTAGTAAAAATTTGTGTGTAGTTTTTACATAGTCTAATAGAGAGAGAGAGAGAGTAAGTAGCATTTCATGAACCCTCTAATAGCCCTACTTACTATATAAAATGTCTCCCTTTTGAATTAGATGGACGCTATTTCTTAACTTCTGTAGTTTTCTAATAAATCAACAGTGATCTCTCTGGTTTGGAAATAGCTCACATTAATTCTAAAATTTGAACTTTTTTACACTTCTATAATCATACACTTCATTCTACAAATTCACTACACAAAATAGTGAAATTAGGTTGCCCCATACTAATTTCTCAACATTTGACACTATATAAATATTTCATGTTATTGTATAAGGATACACTACTTGCGAATTAGATATTGTTGTAATTGGGACTCCTGAACCTCCATGTGTACAAATGAAAATATCTTTAGAATTATTTGTGGACATTTATGGCTTGTAAAGCAACTTTCTTGGAGTATGGCAACCTAATTGTTAAGGCAACCTAATTTCACTATTTTGTGTAGCTATATTGATTTATCCTATTAGTGAATGTACAAAATGAATCCCATTGCAAAATTAATGTCATTATTCCCCCAAAAAATTAATAAGTGATAAAAAAAATTTAATTAATTTTTTTTTCAAACTACAATAATTACACTATTTAAAAACAATGTGACTTTGGTAAATTAGTGTCAAAGTCACTAATAGGATAAAAAACCAGTTGCTTCCATAAGAATGCAATCTACGATAGCCAATCCCAAGAGTTGACAGAAGTTCCCCTGCAGTGAGCCAGAGTTCGCAGTCGGTTCCCCCAGAAATGAAATCTCTCATTTCAGTCGCCTTATCCTCGAAGCAGTCCTTTCCAGTTGGGCTGTTGTTGCAATTGCCACCTGCCGATCTCCACAATGCAGTCTGGGGAGCATGCATGCCACGTGTCGTGCATTGTTGCGTTGGAAGGAGATCCCCATTCACACATGCTGCTTCCCACTTTCCCAGGCCAAATTTCACGTGCAGTTGCCACCGTCACTTCCCGGTATCTGTAGTTCTGGAGCCCGAGTGACTGTTCAGCACAAAAGAGCTGACTGTTGGCAGACATGACTAAGGTAGAAGCACCAACTGTCAACGACGCCCAGTACTCAACTTGCAGGGGTGCAGTATTTCCGACCCAAGGTTGGAACAAATTGAAGGGAAGCTGGGAATGTGTTTTTTTGGTCCTTTTCAAGGTTGGGACTAATAAGGTTATGACACATGTCTCAAAGTAGTGAGCAAGACAGTAAGAAGTAATGAGCAGGAAAGTAGTTCTTGAATGATCGGAATTGGAAGACTCTAGGGAGTGGCTACTAGTGAAATGCACTTTTTCGTTCCCAAAATTCACTGTAAATTCAATTTTTGGAATAAAATTCTGAATTTCTTTTAATCCCCATATTTCCTATCTTCCTACATGGGAAAAATTTCCAACACCGCTTACTGCGCACAATCTGCTCCAAAATTGCTTAAAAGGTCGACTACTGGTGCTTTTACCTTACATGATTCCTAAAATGGATTTTGTAGACATGACTACATGAGTGCATGACTTCTAAGAGCCGGTTGCCATTGGGTCACTTGTGCCTCAAAATCTGCGCCAAAGCATGCATACGGTCAATACCGTCAATATTAAGCAATTTAGCATAGTTGGAGGCACCTTTTCCTAAAAATGATATTTTTGTAGTATTAGCAAGTGAAAATCATGAATATTAAAATAAAAAAATAAAAAAATTCGGATGTGGTATGTAATTTCTATGATTTTTTGAACTAGTGACTCCCTAGACCATTGAAACTGTCACATAGGTGGACCCTAAACTGAAATCTGCAAAAATGAATAGTTAGCAAATCAAAGTAAAGTATGTGTCCTTCAAATGCGTCAACAAATCAGAATTAAGCATTTGTAGGACACATTGATGAAAGTCTAGGGACATACTTAGTAGTAATCTAGGGTACAAGAATGAGAACATAATCTGTAGTTCACGGGCATATAGTGTACGCCCATTGGGAACGCCAAAGTATTTCATGGAGAACGGCAGGGAACATGTTTGGGGAACGGCGAGTCATATTTGCCAGTCATATTTTTGGTTGAGTCCTATTTTGTAGTCATATCTCCATGGTAGTGACATTGTTTTGAAGGGGGCAGGCAAAGGGAAATTTGGGCGGGCAGCCGTATTTTTGCCTCAGTCATATTTTGTAGTCATATTTTATTGTTAGTTGTATTTTGTACTCATATTTTTTTGGTAGTAATTTTTTTTCCTTTTTAGGCGGCACAAGCAAAAGGTGAGCAATCTAAGAAGGCACTCTTGTATTCCTTTGGGTGTAAGTGTGAGTTGATTAAATACGTATTAATTTTTATTTATTTTTGGATGTTGTATCTCGGGGGATGCACTCCGTGAAAAAAATAAGGATATAGGTGCGAACACCGGGTATTTAAATGGGGGGGTATTACTTTTTGTCCATTGATTATTCTGAGGTCTATCATTATATAATTTTCTAATTTGAACCATTAAGAAGTGGGCATACATTAATTATAATTCCTAATTGCCATGAATATGTCATATGCTATATTGGTTCAATTTTTTTGCAAGTAGTGCAAAAAAATTCACAATTAGAGTTCACAATTAGGGGGCTTCTTAATCATTTAGTGCTTTGAAGTCCAAAAATTTGTATCTAATTCCACAAAGCTCCAAAAACATGAAACAACTTGGATTAGATGCCAATTCTATTCGTCTTTCAAGGAGAATTTTTTGAAAAATATTTTGAGAAGTTTCACCTCCTCAAAATTCAATTTCAGCTCTTAAATGGGCGATTTATGGACCTCTTACCTTTTAAGCTCAATTTGTAATCAATTTCTCATTGACAAATTTTTAGTAGCAGAATTGGTATTCATAAAAAAGTGCAGATATTTGCAGCTTCAAAAATAATAATCCAATTGTAAACTTCATCATTATCTAGATTTTTTTTTTTTAAAAACAAATGAAACATATTTTCATTGCCAATGGTAAAAAATAACTTACAAGCTAGCTAGCCAAAAGTGGCCAAGGTGAATTGTCCCCATTGCTTGTTCCCCCAAGTCATTCTACGGGTGCATATAAAAAAAAGCCCCCTACTTTGTATAGGATTAATTTATCTTGTACAACCTTCGTTGCTAATTTTGGGACTTTTGATTGCAAATATAAATTCAAAATTTGCAAATTTTATCATGCATTGCAAATTTTATCATGCATTGCAAATTTTATCATGCATTGCAAATTTAAAAAATCAACATTTTTCCTTGGGAGTGAGTGAGGGGGTCAGTTCACCCAGGCTTTACAGGTAGCCTGGCCAGAAGAGAAACAAGACATACATGATCAGACCAAGTAAGACTAGGGAAGAGAAAAGACATTAGGCTATGTGGATTGTAAGCTTAGTCAACTATTTCATTCTAAATTTTTGATGATACTGCTTTTGGGGAAATGCATTTATGAATGCACCTCCATAACTTATGTGTTCACAATTTATTACTCACATAGAGTTATAACCACAGTTTGCACATGGTAGGTTGATATCCTCATTTAACTTTGAGACTAAGAGTGGTAGGTAAAATATAATAGATCATCATAGCTTAAAGAATCTAAAATAAAAGGACAATGTAGTATAAATGGGGGGTTAAATGCCAGCCCTAAATCCATAATTAAGACTTTTGACCCACTAAACTAATAAAAAAAGGGGGTATCTTAAGTCTAAATTTTTCCTAATGCATCCCATTATTCTACACCCTATAATATTTACAATACACCCAATGACATTTTATGTATGCTATAGTATAATCAATTAGTTTATAATTTTTAGCTCCAATATTTTTTTGGCACCCTATCATTTGTTCGCACGTAGTTTGCTACTTCTACCACTTACTGCACCCCCCGAGTGTTGTATCCATTACACAATTGGCGTCAAATATCTTCAGGTGGCTTATGTTTTTTTTATAATTAATTAATCAATTTTTTTGTAAGATTTACAAAGGAAGTAGAGAAAAATGAAGTAGATAACAATAGGAGACAATTGATGGGTCATTCTCAACCGTTGTATTAGAAGGGACGGGGGGAAAGGTCTCAAAATGCATACATGTTAAAGATGTTTTGGTTTTTTATTTTTTATTTTTTTTGAGGTTGACATATATATTTGGTGAAAAAGGCTTTCTTCAAATGTAGTGGTTTAAATATACAAATTCTGGAATTTTTTAATTTACATAGAGGGTTCACTATTTAACAAATACAGGACATGATCACTTGTTGAATTTGTGCATAAGTAGATTTAATGGTTGGTATGTCGTACAAGTACAATATTGAATAGAATTTGTCAATACTGAATAGAATATTGAATAGGATATGATATGATATTGAATAGAATTTTTCATTGTTGACAACTTTGAATAATTTTTACATCTAATTTTGATGAAATTGCTGAAATCTTTGAGTAGAACATTCCATTAACATTTCATAAAGGATTCCAAAAGGAACCTTTTCACCATCGCCATCGGCTCTTATGGGTTCATTTATACCCTTATAGGCTAGAAGAAAATGTTGGATGAAATCTTGAAGAATAAATTAGAGACAAAACTTCATCCATCTATATTTTTTGCTAAAAATATTCCATTATAAAGATTTTTACTACTTTAGAATAGGCTGCATGCAATGCTCTACAACTTAAGCTAACAATTTTTTTGAATTTCTCAACTTGAATTTGGAAGTTTAGAGTTTTGGCCTCAATCAACCAAAACCCGGGGAGATCACTTTTTGTAATTTAAGGTATACACCTCAGTTAAGAGGGTATTTGATGTAGGGCTATCTACTTTAATTATTGCATTTAAGATGATCATATTTTTATATAAAAAGTTATGAGGGGCATATTTTCAATCCCCTATGGTTTTTGTAAATTCATTCCTATGGTTTTTTAAGTGGGGCTATCTTACAAATAAAATTTAAGTGCCCAATTTTTTCATGCCTCCATCCTTCTTCACAAATTTTTCCTTCCTTCTATTACATATGTGTATAGTGTATACACCATGAAATTAACAACGATCAATTGAATTCAAGTGTTATTGACCAAGTGACAATTTTTAACCTCTAAAGGTCAATTGTCCATTGAACAAACAATTGAAAATTTGGATAGATTCCTATCTCTTGAAAAGAGACAGCCAGACAGGCAACTTCGCCTTAGCCCCCCTCCTAAGTGAAAAATCTGCAACCGTGCAATTAGTTTAAAAAAAAAACCCACCCTTTGCCCCCGTGCGATGTGAATTAAAAAAAATTGTCTATGAAGTAAAAAAAAGGAAGACCACTGTTCGCCCCAGAAATCCCCCCTTTGATAAATCAACAACCGTGAGATTTGAAAAGAAAACAATAACCCCCCTTCCTTTGAAAAATCAATGGCCGTGCGATTTAAAAAGAAAACAAATAACCCCCTTTCTGCAAAATCAACAACCGTGCGATTCAAAAAAAAACAATGCCCTTGGTGCCGTGCAATTGGACTTGAGGAAAAAACCATTAGTACAAATGGAATAACAGACACACGCACATGTATATTCTTGTGCCTTATACAAATTGACGCAACTCCTTGAGTGTCTCGGAGAATTCGGAGAGATTCCATGTGAATAGATAGGAAGATGTGTATAGATAAAAAAAATTGCGCTTGTGATTTGAGGAGATTGTGCAATAAGGTTGCTAAGGAGATTTTTTGAATTTCATAAGTCTTAATAAAGTTTAGAGGCAACCAAAGCAAAGAAATTTTCAAGAAACTTATGAATGGGGTCTCCAATGATATAATCTTGCAATCTTGTAGCCTAATCAGTGTATTCAATTCCATCATGTTCCTTTCTGCTGCTCCAAAATTTGACAATGATGGGCAGGAGAGGATGGTGACATTGATTGTAGCATTGTCATTGAAGATCAAAGGCATTGTGGATGGATACATCCAGGAGTGCAAGCAAGTGCTTCCCGTGAACGAGATTCATTGGCTTAATTTTTCCTATTGAGGTTTCATCTTTCTTCTTCAATCTTTTTCAATTTGGATTTATGTCAGTTCTAAGTAGCTACGGTGAGGCTAAAACTTCTTTTTATTGTAAATAGTTTATTAAAAAAATTATACAACAATTGAATAAAAAATAGATTGGATTGAAGCATGAGTGACTTAGAGACATGGATGCATTATTTCTTTCGATTCTTTATCTTTTAAGAGAATTTTTTTTAGCTATTAGTGCTTGTGATAAAAAAATTAGACACAATTGGCTAGGATTTGATTGTGGCTTTGTGGAATTTTGGTTTCTAAATGTTGGGCCGACAGAGTCCACTGAACTTAATTGTGGCAAATGTGTTCTCCTTGTTGCAATGAACTTGAACAAAGCAATGAATTTCAATTCCAAAATATTCAAGTTTTATTTAAGGATTTGCCTCAACGACCAATAAACACATATGGATATTAATTACGACCTACTTTTTCTGTCGATTTTGAATTTGTTGCTCTATTCAAAGCTTTTCTTTTGTTTGAAGATGGGATTTGACCTTCAGTTTGCAAAGAGGTTTTATGAGTGACAACCCTGCAGACTTTTCCACAACCGGACTCAAGAAGACTTGAGAAGATTAGAGAGCACTAAATGCGATGAAGATTTGAGCACTAAATTTGAGTTGAGTTTCTTTCATTTGCAAGGAGCTGTCGTTCTCGTTTAGATTGCAAATTGCAGTAGATTGCTCAATAGTCTTTTAATGTAATTATGACCATTGAAACACTTCTTGTGTTTTGTGTTATACGTGTGATGCAATATAAGGAAATTAAAATCATTTCCGACCAATTATGGTCTGCCACATGTACAAAAATTATTCTTTGACTACTCGCTACTATTGCATTTGTGCATGGTTTTGCACTATCACTATCACCTCAAAAGAGGTAGTAACTGCTTGTACACACATTATCCTATGAAATTAATTTTGGTCAGATGTTCACAAAATTTTGAGACACGATGTGAAATTGTACCCCCACGGTGGGAATCTAATTTTTTTCTGCCCCCAATTTTTTTGTCAGCTTGGTGAATTTGGACATCTTAGGAGCATCTTTTGCAAAAACTCTCATCAACTATTGAAATTTGGCATTTATATAACTAATAAAATATGACATCCAATTTTCAAAAAATAAATTTAATTCTCACATTACATTCTAGCAAGAGTCAAATTTTGTTAGCTATGTCGGGGTGGTTTTGAGAAAATATATTTTCTTCTGATCTCAAGCCCTATTATCTTGCAATATGTATAGTCAAAGTTTTTGAAAATTTTCCCATATATTCCAAATTTTTTATCTCTAATTTTTTACCATTTTTATTTTAAATTAAAAAAAATTTCATTGCACAAGAAATCCTCAAAAAAAATGATTTGTATATTGTCAATGTACTTAACCTCCTTGCATTGCAGGTTGATTTAGAGTAAGTTAGGTTCCATATTTGCTTTTGAATTTTATTTTTGAGTAAACCTTACATCATATACTTATGAATAGTCAAAATCTTCATTTTTGTGTAGACCAAAAATTTGACTCCAAGAAGGCTCCAAGTCCCCTGACCCTAGTTTGTAGGAATGAAAAAAATAATTCTTATTTCAAACTTTATGATCTTACAATCCACATGGTCGAATGGGATGAATTTTTTTCAATTCATTGCCTTGACTATTTTTACAATTTTTTATGATTGTAATTAAAAACAAAAGTTTCTTTTTTATTTTAGACAATGCATAAAAAATTGGCAGTTTTGGATTTTTTCCTCTTCTAAAATATCCTTTAGCCTTCAGGGGGTAATTGATAACATTGACCACTTTAGAATCCCTAGTATTGAAATTAACCTATGAATATTTCATTCAATATGAGTGTGATTAACACAGATGACTTCAAATTTTAGAATTAAATGAACTATAAATTTCATCCTTGTGTTTATAGTTTTCAGTTTGTTGAATCCACTAAAGTAAACCTCCCTATTTATGCAATGTGACAAGTTTTGCCACTTTTGATTAATGTCTTACATTTACACTTAATTTTTTTGATATATCAGTATACACTACTAGTACCATGGTACAATTTCAGTCAAACCCCTTCATTGTTGATTTTCTTGACTATGTCCATTTCATCATTCACATGAATTTATTTGTCTATGCCTATACTCATCGTTATGTGAAAAATTTGCATGGCCTCTATTTGTTAAGGCTAACTTGTTAATAAAACTTCCTACTACATGATGTTTTTATATAGCCTAATTTACATATAATAGCATATGTAGCATTTCATAGACCCTGTAGTAGCTGTACGTATTATATAAAAATTTTCCGCTTTGAATTAAATGAACCCTATTTTTTAACTCACGTAGTTTTCCAAAAATCGATAGTGATCTCCCCGGGGCCAAAACCATCCAAAACCTCTAACTTTAGCAATTTGTATCAATTTTAAGATGTGAACCATTTATATTTTATATTTTATTAATTAAAATTGAATATATATTTTATATTTTATTATTAGAAAATACTTGTTCATTGCTTAGAATGCCAATTGAATAATACTCAAATATCCAACTTAAGATTTGGAGCCCAACAACAAAGAACATGGATGTGCATGTTTTATCTTAAGGATATAGAAAAACCACTCACATATGTCATGTATTGAAGTTTGTTTCTTTCTTAGAAAGGTTCTCAACAATGTCATACAAGCCACATTAATGGAGGGTCTCTATAGGCCCAAAAGAAGTCACAAAATTGTTCATATGAAGATTGAAGCTTACCGTGAGTACGCGCGCTCGTAATGCAATCAAAAGATGAACAAATGGTTGTTTGGATGTTCTTATAAGGGTATAGATAATAAAAGCATAAAACTTTTATTTGCTTCAAAGATGCTTTTAAATAGTGCCTCTATCAAATATTTTTGCTCTTACACACTCTTTGTATATGGACATAGATATTTTGATAGACGCATGGCATCTACATATATATATATATATATATATATATATATATATATATATATATATATATATATATATATATATATATATATATATATTTTTTTTTTTTTTTTTTTCCCCCATAATTGTAAGGTGCTTAAGACTTTGCAGCTCCCCTTCATGCATTTTGTAGAGTTATAGTATCAAAATATCCACTTTGGATCAAATTTGATTGTTAAAATAGCTTACTTGCTTAATATAGTCATATTTGCTTAGTTGCATGATTGAAGAAAGTCCCATAACTAGAGCCAATCATGTACATGACTAAGACAAGCCACATGACTAGAGCAAGTCATGTGCATGATTAGGACAAGTCACATGACTAGAGCTAGTCATGTGCATGACTAAGGCAAGTCACATGACTAGGGTTTTAAAACCCTAGCCGCCATTGATTTAGGGTTTTGAAACCCTAGCCGCCATTTAGCTAGTTTTACTTCTTTTAGCTCTTGTTTCTTATTGCTTCTTACTTCTTGTTTGTTGTTGCCTCTTAGTTTTTGTTTTTTGTTGCCTCTTAGTTCTTGTTTGTTGTTGTCTTTTAGTTCTTGTTTGTCGGTGCCTTTTAATTCTTGTTTCTTGTTGCCTCTTAAGTTTTGCTTCTTGTTACTTTTTAGCTCTTGTTTCTTGTTGCTTCTTAGATTTTGCTTCTTAATATACATTTTAGATCTTGTTTCTTTTTGCTTCTTAATTCTTGCATCTTGTTGCTTATTAGCTTTTGCCTCTTATTGCCTCTTAGTTCTTGCTCTTTGCTTTTAGTGTCCTCTTGTTACCTCTTTGTTTTTGTTTCTTGTTTCTTGTTTCTTGTTTCCTCTTGTTGCTTCTTTGTTTTTTGCTTTTAATTTCTTGTTGTTGCATATTAATTTATGCTTCCTAATGCTTCTTATTGCATCTTAGTTCTTGCTTCTTCTTGTTATTTGTTGCAATTTCTTGCATCTTAACTTGTGCTTCTTGTTGCATCTTCATTCTTGCTTTTTGTTTCATTTTGTTGCATCTTACCTCTTGCTTGTTGTTACCTCTTAGCACTTGCCGCCTATTGTTTCTTGTTCTCTCTATAACCATTGTTATTCTTTCTTCCTATTTACTTGCGATTTCTAGAGATATAGTGGTTGTGGCTTTTTCTTACCTTAAAACTTGTGCTACACATTTTGTGTTTCCTTAAATCTTTGAAGGTTGAACTATATTGTTCATTCAACTACAAATTATCCTCCTTGATTGTACATGTAGGTACCAAGCTGGAATGAAGTTATTTAAGGCTACTTGCAACACCAAAGAGGCAACATCTAAACATTTTTGTAAGGAATATAGGTCCTATAAGCATGTGAAAATATACATTTATAGAGTGTCATTGTGATATGTTTTGTGTTAGTGACAAATAGATGTCATTGAGAAAAGTCACATTATTTCTTATAGTTTATTTCTCTAATATGACTGTCTCTTGTGCATCTCAAGAATCATATATACTCATTTTTAATTGGATGGAGTCTCTTATTTAGCTACTAAATCATATTGATGCATGATTGCCATGCATCATGTTCATTTAATTAGAATGTATGAAAAATGTGACTATAATTTATGATTGAAACTATTATAAACCTCATGTATCACAATTACAAACCACGCACACAAATCTAAGAAATGTGACTTTCTTTTGTTTGGAATATATCATTTGCTTGAGTCATATTTTACAAAAAATATTGGCCAAAATATGACTGGCTATCGTCACATAATGCTCAAAGTCATGCCAAAAAGTAACTCTATACTTTTAAAAATATGACTACATTTAATCATAATATTACTAGTAACATTCTATGTGAATTACTACAATAGCCAAAAATATGACTCATAAGAGTCATAAATTAAATAAACAAAAAATATGAGTAGTGAATATGACTCATGAGAGTCATTTTCTACATCAACAAAAAATATGACTCACAAGAGTCATTTCCCACATCAACAAAAATATGACTTACAAGAGTCACTTCTTATATCAACAAAAAATATGACTCACAAAAGTCATATTCCACATCACATCAACAAAAATATGACTTACAAGAGTCACTTCTTATGTCAACAAAAAATATGACTCACAAAAGTCATATTCCGCATCAACAAAAAATATAACTCACCGTAGTCATATACCACGTCAGCCAAAAATGACTCACTACAGTCATATTTTGCATCAACCAAAAATATGACTGAACAGAGTCATATTCCACATAAGCTTTTTTTAATTTACCCGGGCAGGTCATGAGAAAGTCAAGCCTCCAAGGATAGTCAACATATATGCCACATTGGCAAAATACGGCAAAATATGGCTAATTATACCCCCAAACCCATATGACTGGTGCAAAATATGACTCATCGGTAATGATTGGGCGCAGTCATATTGTGAGTCATCTACAGTGATTTTTGGCGGAGTCATATTTTCAGATTTTATGACTCAACGCAGTCATATTTTGCAGTCATAAAACACTCATTTTCTTGTAGTATTAACCAATGAGCCGCGCTAGCCGTGAATAGGTTATTGTAGATAAGTGGTTATACATTTTTCAATCACAACCTTTGATCTTCATGATCCAAGGGTGTAGGAAGCAAGTTGCAAGGAAAGAATGTTATGAGTTGCACTTTGTAATGGCAACGGTGACGGGTTGCCAATGGGAAGGTGCCATGTCAACATTGAAAAGTCTACAACTGGTTATGAGCTCCTAATCACGTCTTCTTCCAGCAAAAAGTGAATCATTTTTTGACACTCAAATAACAAAAGAGAAATCATTTTGTTTCTTTCTTCAAATAATCCCGTTTAGGCTAGGATCCAGGTGCCCTAGCTTTGCAAAGCCGATTTACAAGGGTTGGAGGCTGGAGGTCAAGTCGGAGGTGAGCCTAGAGTTTGTTGGACAATGGAGAGTGCCTTGACCTCCCAAACCTAGAGGTCTAGGAGCCTAATGGCAACATGCTCTAAGTTAGTTGTCTCCAAGTTTGGCGGCCAAAGAGGATTGACCGCCTTAGAGCATCCCTACCCTGATTTGCTAAGGGAATTGACTTGGGAAAATGGTGAGCTAGGCCAAGTGGATTGCCCCGTGGGAGGACGCAAAGTGCCAAAAATAGACCTGCCACTTTAGAATTTAAAGAGCGCTTGGCCAAATGTTGAGTCTTGAACATGGCGTGCCAAGCGCTTTGCCTTGCCTTTTTATTCCAATTTCGAGGTACCACAAGACACGCAAAGGAGGGCATAGGAGCTAAGTGGTTGACGTTGTTAAGGTGGAAGACATGCGTCCTTCTTCTACCATTTCGCAGTGGGGCTAACTGCCACTTCACCTGTTGGCCACATTGGAAGGGCACTTCATTGCCCCACTTGGTGCCCTTCCTTAGTGATTCAGCCATGGGGATGCATTTAATGCCTCGAAAGCGGGAACCTTCCAATATTGAAAACTTATTAGTTTACTAAAAGTTACAACTTTGTAAATTTAGCCACCTGCTCCATGAACTTTGGCGCCCGGTGTTGAAAATATCTCTATACTCAAGCAGCTTTGCAACCCACATTATCATGCTTGTTGATTTTGTGTGCTTGGGTATGGCTCAATTCACTCCCAATTTTCAAACCATTAGAAGAAATTTGAGGGCTGCAAAGGGCCTTTTCAGGGCTGTTCCCGCAGCTGGGAACAGTCTGAATATTAAAATAATTAAAATAAATTTAAAAAATATATATATATATGTATAATATTAAAAAAAAATTAAAATTTTTCTGACGTGGCACTCTCGTGACCACGTCAGATTACTGTTCCCAGGACATTCCCAGAGTTCCCAAGGCCTGATAACTCGTAGTTTCTTAGGGGCCTCAAAATTCTTCTAATGCCCTTCCAATAGTCTAGCCAAACTTACATCCAGAGAGCTAATGTTATGCTTACGATTATAACTTAATTCTCTCCTATGCATCTAGGGGCGAATTATACCTCCATGTGGGATAAAGATTCAACTGGTTAACAATATTATGTTGGAGTGGAAGTGAAGCGGGTTAAAGTTTAACTTATTCATCTTCTTGTCTTTTTTTTCACATGGGTCAAATATTTTGGGGGATTATCACTTTATGTCAAGAGGAAGACTACTTTTTGAAGTCATTTGGTATCAATCAAATGGCAAACCATCTAAGAACGTATCTACCCTTATTTGGATCATGCATAGCCTAGAATTGAAAGTGCATGGCCATAAAAATGTCTCCTACCGCAAACACAATGATCAATAAAACAAGCCCAACCACCTCAAAAAGATTTGTTATTCATACCAACTTGTAGCATTAGGAAAAATTTCAATTCTGCTATATTGCAGTGCAATTACAGCCAAAAAATTATTATAAAATAAAATAAAATAAAATTTAGGAGCCCATACATGATTACCAAGTTGTACTACGTTAGATTGACCTTTTTTTCATTATTTATTTCAAAAAAATATTTTTTAATTTTTTTGTATTTGCAATGTGGTTAAAAGTCAAACAACCTTCTATAGGATCAAGATTCTTTTTGAAGTCCTTGGCAATTCACCACTTAGTTTGAAATTAGGGACTACAATGTCAACATGCTACTCAACAAACAATCCATGATTTTGAGGTGAATGGTGAGAAGACCAAGATTTCAAGGTGAATAGTAATGAATATGGCGTAAATAAACATGGCATGACCCTAGCCAATCAACTTTTAAAAAAATTGAGCTTGATAGATCACTTCTAGCATAGTCCTTTCATCGTGAATGGGTGGCAATGCTTTAAGCTATGAGAAGCCACATATGATTCATTTCATTTGCTCAGTTGCCAAAGATGGATGTAAAACCCTCTTGAAAGTTGTGTCCAATCCTTGTACCCCCTACCAAATATTCTTGTTTTTTGCCTCCCAAACATGGAGCTACCTTTAGTTGTTAATGAATTTATCTAAGTTACTATTGTTTTGACTCATAAAAAATTAATTTTAAACAATATTGGAAGCCATTGGGGGACCATACCATTATAAGGATTATTGAGACTTAATTTCTTAATTTCTAAGTGTCCCTATATTTGAACACTAGATGCACATTTGTAGCTTTCAAATATGCATATTTTGTCTTTGAATTAAATTAGGGAAGTGAAATATGAAAAGTTTATGTTTTAATCTTTTTTAGCTTTGAAAGGACCAAACGTTCATTCAATGGACAATTGGAATTCCGGTAGGTGATGATGAAGTAAAGAATGAATAAATGTTCTTAATAATTTGACACAAGTTGGAAACATTCACCTTATTCTCATGAAATTAAAAAAATTCAACCGGAGGTCCAAATCAAAAGTTATATTACCCCCCTAAAAGTAAATGATTTGGGTGGTTTCTCGGGTGGTTTAGTCATCTTTTGCTAAATTCCTCATCTACTTTTGAAAGTTGGTATGTATAAAATTGACATGATGTAGTATACAATTGTCAATTTTTTTTACCAACATTTGATTCCATGAAGAGTCAAAACTCTACCAATTAAATGAGGTAAATTTGGAAAAAATTCTTTTAACTACAAATACTATTATCTTGAAGTTTGCACTTTCAAAGTTCTTGAATTTTTTACATATTTAAACATTTGTCTATATCTATATTAACCCCTAAATGCCCAAGGCCTTTTTTGAACTTCTAGAAATTTGCTCTACATTGAACAAAAAGCCAACATTTTGATAAGTTGTATCAATTTTTTTGAATTGTAACAGTACAAATTCAAAATAGACATGTTAGAGATCACATAGGAAAAGAAAACACAACAATATCACTTATGTATTGAAAGATTATAATATTTGAACTTGAGGGTATAAAAAGTGTGAAAGTGACTTCAAGTCTTTCAATCTTCTTTTCACATGCCAAATCTAGAAAGTTGGTCACCAAAAAAATATGATGTTAAAGGACCTAACATGCATAACCCCAATCAATTTACAACTTCTCAAAATCTACTTTATAATTTTTTTAAATGAATTTTTAAGGTGATTTTTTCTCCAAGATTTAGTGTATTTGAGGCTCATTTCCAAGAGCTCTCAACACTATGGAAAGTCAAGATTGCAATGGACACCCTTGCACAAAATCTTAAATAGAAAAATCATAATCAATCATTTTCACAATCGGATTTTTGACGCTAAAAGTAGACTTCAAAAAGATTTTTTCAAAAATATAAATTAATAAAAATAACAATTTGGTTAGGTTCTATTGAACTTCAAAGTATTGCTGACACCAAAATTTGGTGCCTTGGGCATTTAGGGGTTAAGTTTAAGTTGTGGTTCTGACAATAAATGCATTTTTAGCCCATCAATTAGTCTTTTGTTAAGCTTTCAACTCCAGATCTTGGACCTCATTTTATTGCAATCCCTCATCCCACATGCTTCTTAATTCTCATTGCTTGAAGCAAAAGCAGGATCTAAACCTAGAAAAACTCCATTTTGGAACAAAGACGGGTTTGATCCCCAAATTTGGGAATAGCACACACTTTACAATTAATTCTATCAGCATTCAAAGCTGAGGTTCCTTTGAGAAGACTCAATTTCAGGAGCTACCAGTTCAGTTTGATGCACCAGGTGTGCAGTTTGATGCAATGCTATTTGACCATATTGCCGATTGTTGATCAGATCATATTTGCATTACTAACAGCTGTTCATAAAATTATAAAGTTGAATACCAAAATCAAAAAGTACGACTGGGGTGAACTTGAGATGAAAGCTTTGGCCCTCCCTAGAAATGAAGTCTCTGATGAGCATCTAGTTCTCGCCTTCTCGGTGGCCTTCCTGGCTAGATAGGAGCACTGCCACCTTCATATTTTTTTACTTTACACCTATCATTTTAAACAAGGTTGTCCAATAATTTCTACAACATAAGTTATCTTCCTAATTTCTTGAAAGTTAGAGGAATATTTCACCATTGGGCTTAGCCAATCAAGCCCAACTGGGAAATGAGGCTGCACCATTTTGCACAATCATGTGAGCAGAAAACGGGACTCGGATACTCTGCAGAACAAAACTCGAGAAAGAGTACAAATATTTGAAAGATCTTTTTTACAAGGGGTTCAGCCAATCCGTGCACATAAAATTATCCCTGCACTTTTGCTGCAGTCATGTACACACTCAGTAACCCTGGTCCAGTCAAATTCCTTCCTCAAGCAAATCATCCCCTTTCTAATTGCTTCTACAGCAAAGAGTTCACATACTAGCTACATATTGTTCCTTTCAACCAGAAAATGCACAAACCTACAGTACAGACTAGGAGAACACTTCCCCAGTGATGCGCATCATTTTGTCATTCCACAGCGAACCTGATTTTGTGTCGTTTGATTCACAAGGATAAGCAAGTCAAATTCTCAAAAATGTTTGAAGTGATGGTTCACACTCAGATTCCTCGCATACGATCACACACTGCTCTTACTTGATGCCACTAAGTCTGGCCTACAAAACATGACGTCAAATTTGTCAGTTAAAATGGCAATTTTTCAAGAGATTGGCACTTTCCAGGCACCTACTTGGAAACGCAGATGTGTTCTGGTCCTTCCTGGTCCTGGTTTTCCAGAGCTTAGAGCACTTGAACGTCACAGTTTTGCTGCTCTGAAACGGCAAGACAGTTTGATGAATCAGTGACAACATTTAAACAACTACAATGAGACACGCTGTCTATCCATTGTCCCAGAATGGGACACCAGAGCGCTTAGGGGTTAAATCCTTGCAAAACTTCATAAAGCAACTCCAACAAAATCTAGACTACCACCAGAATTCGTTAGATGAAGTCACCTTCAACCACATCAGATCACTTCTGCAGAGAACCTCGCTCCATGGCATCTGTAGGAATTCACACACTTCATATATGAACAGCAAATGATCCAATCAGCAATTAATCCACCACCCCACGAGCAAAATAGTTCAGGCATGACTGCGTAGTCTGCAAGCAAATTGGGGACAAGTATACACTGGAGCACTTTGAAACTAATATGGTCAATGAACATAAATCCTCTGTGCCCAACCTAAGCTACAACATGAATAATTTTGAGAACGTTTGCACCTTGAGGCTACAGAAAAAGCCTAGAATTTTACCAAAAATGGCAACATGGAAAAAACCGCCACCCTAATTGAAACTGAAATGCAACTTTATGAACTCATTGCTGCAATCACCTCCTGAACAGTTCTCACATTGATTTTGTGCTGCAAGATCCCAGCACCTCGAAAGGGAGTAGAGCTCAGGACTTCATGACAAAGAAATTACATTCACACATGTAAGTACCAATGGAAGAAGGTGGCACTTGCATTGGAGTCATATGTGAATTCCCTTTCTCGCCTGTCATTGGACATCGCTTTCATTTGCATCGTCTGATATCGTTGAAGATAGTCAGATGCTGCTATGTTAGATCCAGCCCTTGAGATTTCGAGATTAAGTTTAAGTTGAGTTTCAGACTCTTGAACTTGAGTTTAAGTTGAGTTTTTCTTGAATTGCAGCATTTAACAATTTGAGTTTAACTTGAGTTCCAATCGAGTTTCAGACTCTTGAACTTGAGTTTAACTTGAGTTTAACTTGAGTTCCAATTGAGTTTCAGACTCTTGAACTTGAGTTTAACTTAAGTTTAACTTGAGTTTCAATTGACAGGGTCTCATGCGACTAGATTTTGCCACTTTCTGAAGGTTGTTCTACAAGTGATTGACTTTCTGTAGAAAAGAAGGGTGATTAGATTAGGAAACTTTTTGAGGCTTCAAACCTAATGTCATATGTTTTGCTGTTTGTTGTTCTCTGTTTCAGGTGTCTTGGTAGCATGCTAAGTACTGATGGAGTGTACTTGGATTAGCCCTTTGATGGATTGGCAATTGTGTGAAGTTTGCTCTGATGATTCTGAGTTGCTCTTAATCTGTTAGTGACCTGAACGTTTGGTAGAAGTATGAGTGCGATCGACGTGCAGTGTATGCTCTGATACGTGAAAGATAGTCACCAACATAGTCTTGATATCTGTGAAGTCAGCAGCATGTCTATGGAAGGATCTTTTAAAAGACCAGAGAGTGCTACGGGTCCTTGTGAAAATGAGCAAGGATCCAATTCTAAAACAGAGGGTATTCCAGAGTGGAGTTTAAATGTACAAACTTACCAGTTGTTGCAAGAGAGACATTGCACATATAATGCTGAAGAGCAGTCACTTGTTTGGCCACCTATGTTGTTGATCTCTGGTGTAGTCGATTCATCTCGCACTGACATAGACAAGGATCTTCATCTGACAAGACACTTGTTGGCTTTTGAGGGAGTTCAGGCAAACAGCGTGGTAGAAACGAAATATGTCTGTTGCGAAGGGAACAGGAGCTTCCATCTGTTAGTGCTGCCACCAAGCAGCGTGTCATTTGCGGCTGCGAAAGCTGTTGACTCTGCTCATGGATTATTCTGCGGTATCTTCTACCCAAGCTTGAAAGACATGATTGATATTAAAAATGGTCGCGTCCCTGAGTTTTCTCGTCGGGTTGTTGAGGGCCTCAAATATCACGGGAGGCCCAAACAAGCTTGGATTGATCTTGCAGTGGACCTTGTTCGTGATGATGGTATCTGTGTTGGACGGGGAGTCAGAAATATGAAGCCATGGATAGTGTGGATGAGGAACCCCTTGGTGAATTCCATGTGGTTGTACGAGTTTTGGAAGTGTTGGACGACTTGCTTCCTTCTCATTGGAAGGGCTCTTTGCGTTGTTGGAGAACGACACATGTTTTATACAGTGGTGTATCCTTGTTTGAGTGTTTGCGACAACATATGCAAGACAAATATGAGGGTTTCTTTTATAAGGACGGCTCCGACTTTGTAACTATTGTACAAGCTGAAGGGGTGTTGAACGACTAGTCCATATCAAGTGTGGCTCCGTCGGTAGGCACATGCAAGGTCAGTTTGAGTTTTGAAAGTACTGGAACATGAGGATCAGAAAGTTAATGACTCTTAATTACGGCACTTCGAGCACTGAAACATCTTCTAGTGTTAAAATGGTCAAATTTTAAAACGGCTGTTTTTGAGAGCCAATGAAAGTAATTCCAATACTCCAGAGGATGGATTATTTGGATACCATGTGCAAGATCTGTAAGGATTCAAAGTTTTATTTGAAGATGATCTTGAAGTCTGGGTTTAAAGTCTTATTTGTAGGCTTGATGTTGTGGTTGTTTAGATTCTTTAAATTAATATTTACTTATTGTGCAAGATTTTGGGGTCTCATTTTGATAGGTTTGCAATTAGGTCCAGTTTTCTGAGCAACTGATACCAAGTTTAGTTCAATATTTCGCTTTGCATGGCCAGTTTGTCTTTAATTGATTTCAAGCAAGAAATCATGGCTTATTGATTATGGCCTTTCGCTACTTGCAGCTTTGACATCTATTTGTTTTGCTGCCGTTGTATGAATCGGTCTACTTGTAATTTGCTTAAGATTTTGAATGAGGAGCTTGGCTTGTGCATGTTTGAGGTGCCTACCAACTAGAGAAACTGTGAAATTAAGTTCAAAATTAAGCTAAGAGAATTTTGTTCTTGTAACGCAGGATTTGAATGTCAATTTTGATCTACTTTCAGCAGCATGTTCCAAGACCTGTCAAGATGCAATTGATGCCATTGAAAGGAGTACTTTCAAGAGTAACAGTGAAGCACCAAATCTGTATGACGGGAAGTCTTTTGCAACGAAGGTGTCGCACAAACTTTGATTACTTTTTAAATTCTAACAGTATTAAAATAGGGAAATTGTAATTTTTTACTTCGAATTAGACATGCAAAATTTTCACTTGGTTTCCATATCTGAGGCAATCAACAATGGGAAGTATACATGTAACCCTTGTGCTGATATTTTTATTGTTTTGCAGTACGAGAGTGACGAATCTCTTAGGAAGGTCGACATAGAGATAATAATAAATGATGCCTCTAAGGAAAGGAACCTGATGGAGGTCTTGGGAACCACTAATAGTTTTCACCTGGCAAGGGATGTTGTAAAGCGTCTGACGGTCTTACAAAAGTTGACTGATCCTGGATGTTCGAGCACTACAATCTCGTCAATGTAAGTGGTTATTACAGTTCACTTCAAATATCATATTTTTGCATTTCATGGAGACCGTTATGCAGGTTATCGCCTTCTTAAGGTTCTTGCATGCGATGAACATGAATCACATTGTTGTATGGTTTTATCAGGGATTGAGAAGAATTCTTTTCTTCTTTTGTCTGAGCAGGGTTGGAGGGGCAGAACTAAGGGAACTCAGCACCCTTGACTCTATTGGGAAAATGTCAAGCGGGAAAAACAAAACAAAACGGTCATTACTGGCTTCGGTAGCGAGATTGAGAGGTTCATTTTACAGAGAAGGAAAGAACAACACAAGATGTTGCTGAAGGTTGTTTATTTTGTTTGGATTCTTCCTCACAAGCTAAGTTTCTATGCTGCATGCTTTTACACGTGGTTGCATCCTTTCTTATTTGATTTGAAAAAGCTGTTTGTTGAATAACAATATCATGCAACTGAGTCTCTTGCAGGAAGTTGTAAATACTGAAGCTAGGCATTTATGTACATTAGAAGCATTTGTACTAGTTAAGTTCAAATTTGTGGACGACGTCGGAAAAAGACGGAAAGAGACGGAAGGCATACATGAGTGGCTCTCTCATTACACCACCAAAGCAACAGACAAGGTAGTCCAAGACCTATCTTTTGTTATTCTAATGTATACTCTACTCACATGCTAGTGAGAATTAAATGCATGGATGTGTAGCATTTAAGATCTCAGGTTGCAAAGTTTTAGCACAGAAGTAAGTATGTTGGAAACTTGAGGGCAATGGTTCTCTTAAACTTCAAAACATAGTATATCACATTCTTCTCCATAATCTATCATTATTTACACTTGATTTTAGTAATATTAATTGTCTCTATACATTTTACTCTTTTTTGATAGATAAGAAATTTAAATTAACCCCACAATCGAAGAATGTTTTGCCTCTATAGTCATCAAATTGGTAGACAAGTCAATCAACTCCAAGTGCCTAAATGGACAAAAATGCTCAGTTTCATATCTATGGGGCTCAAAATAATTCTTTAGGAATCTTCAAGGAAGATATCAAAGTGTATTGATAGAAAGAAGAAATTGTCTCTTATACCTATGAGCAATTAAAATTTGTGTTGGAAATGACTATAATTAGCTTTTGACTTCCAAAGAGAATTTTTAGTTTTCATTTGGACACTTGGGAGCAGGGTTTTTTTTAGGCGTTTAACCCCTAAAAGCCCATTGTCCCTTCGGGGGACAAATGCGATTTTGGTCATGTACCTTTTTGCAACTACGTTTGTAATATTTTCTGAAAAATTTAATGGAGGTGGAGAATGGGAAGAGGACATAATTTTTTCACAATTGGTGCCCAGGAACAACAATTAAGACCAAATTAGCTCAAAACAAGGGACGGCGGGCAACAAAAAAAAATTGGCAAAAATTTGATATTTCTTTTTTTAATATTTTTTTCTCGTAGATTGTATTTTTTTTCTATCTTGAAATCTTTGATTCATTTCATTTGGATTTGTTATGAGAAAGTTATGGACATTCTTGTTTTTCAGGCAGTTAGAGCATCTTCTTGAAAAAAATAACTTGTAGGATTCATTTCTGAATGCTCTTTTTGCAATTATTCAAAAAATAAATATTTTCATGATTTAGTTTACTTGCTAGAACAATCTCACCATTGGAATTAGTGTATTTTAATTCTATCTAAAATATATTAATATTTTAGATTTTCCTTCTATCTCGTACCTACTTCTACTTAACAATTTTTTTAGGAATGATAATTAAGTTTTTTTGAATGTTTTTTTTTCCCCCTAGACTCTCAACTCAATTCTCCACCTTAAAGATTTAAAGCTCAAAACTCTGTAGTGCAAAAATTTAAAGTCAAAAATGTTCAAAGTCAAAAAATCCAGTCCCGCAATGTGCTGAAATACTTGTTTTTTCCACTTTAAACGGAGATATCTTGCAATCTGAGTGGTCAAAAATTCTAAATTTTTTTCCATACATTCTCATACTAGTTAGGTGTAAGACCCTACAGTTAGATGTGCAAAAAAAAAAAAATTCAATTTTTTTTATTGTTTGCTATAGAAATGGCAGTTTTCAGTGTTTTTGGGCAGAAAAAAGGCCTTGGGCCTTTAGGGATTAAGTGCCAAACTAGTGTCGTGGCTCATTCAGAGAGGTCTAATTCTGGAGGGACCATCTTGTATTCCTCGCATGGTGACTGCTACAATCCAAAACAAAAACGCTACTTGGGAGTTAATATTTCATTTTTAGAACTATGGGGAAGTTCCAATTGAGGTGGTTGATACAAGCAACCAATACTTTGTTGTCTAATCTAGGAGAAGAAAAAGTGGGAGGAAGAAGTAGCAAAGGCTCGCAATGAGGAGAAGAAAAAGTGGGAGGAAGAAGTAGCAAAGGATCGCAATGAAGAGAAGAAAAAAAAGGGAGGAACAAGTTGCAAAGGCTCACAAAGAGGAGCATAAAAAGTGGGAGGAACAAGTTGCAAGGGCTCGCATAGAGGAGCAAGAAAAAGCAACAAAGCTTATGACTGAGTTGGCAAGTGCTAGGCAAGAGTTCTCTGACTAGAAAGAGGCAATTCCCAATTAAGTGTACAATTTGTTTTGAAGACTTGGAGGGGACAATGGCCAAATGTGGCCAAAAACGCAGTCGAATTGATGTGGTGCAGCAAAAAAGGGCATGTTTTACTCCATGCATGCACTCAAGTATGTGTTTGGAATGTGCCATGGTGGCTAGGGAGAAGTTCAAGAGATGTCCAGTGTGCAGTACTCCCTGCCCCTTGAAACCACAACCCATCTTCATGTGATTTAGGGTTTATTCCTGGGTGCCTTGCTTCAAGTTCTCATTTTGTTGGATCAATTTTCTTTCTACTTCATCTCAGTTTCGATTGAAGGGGAAGTGTTCACTTGTTCTGCAACTTTTGAAGAGTCTAGCTACAATTTTATAGTTGGGATAGTGGGGGCAATGTTTCTTCTTTTCATGTAATTTTTGGAAGTAGTGAGGTCTATCTTTCATTATCTCTCCTTTGTAAAGTCGATTTATTTTGTGCTTGTGCACAGTTCAATTTTATGATGTAAGGTTTTGGAGTCTGATGGTGTGGTGGAGAATTTAGACACTTTGCTAGGCAGACTTTCCTATTGTGGTGTATGGACTCTTGCATAGTTTTTAAGTTTGTGTCAAAGTTGTATTTTCTGAGTTTGCCTTTATTTAGATTTTAACTTTGATGCGGAATGACTTCCAAAGTCATAGCTACTATGCTCAAAGGATGCAAAGTTTGGGAAATATCTCAAGCAAGCCATGTTGCTTTCTAAGTAACATTGTAGCAATAGAAGCAATGAAAGACAATTGGAAGTAGAACTAAGGTAAAATTTGAGCTTTTGTACTATAGATCTAAGCTTGGACATTGTATGAATAAATTATGAATTTTCAAAGTAATGAAAATAGGTGTGCCTAAAATCACCCCTAGGTTTTGCTTAACCTAGGTTCAACATTAGGTTGTACATTTTTAGGCAAGAATTTGTAGGGATTAGTTAGAATTTTGTTTCAATTAGGAGCAATTTTCTAAATGTTTGCACTTGCGTCTTGTAAACAAGAGGTCTCTAGGTTGTAAGCCTCATCTACATTAAAAAGAGACTTGCACTGTGTTTCACATTCTTCTCTTTCACAATTGAAGAGCTTCATGGGAACCCTACTAACAATGGAGTTATCAATTGTAATAGGGTTGTTGATTAAGAATGTTGACATTAGGGCCCAATGAATGGTATCAGTCTGTGTAGGGGCATGCTTAGTTCAATGAAGTATGAATTCCTTTTTCTCTTCCAAGTAGGTTTATAATTCTATAGTTATAACATTAGTGGAGCCCATTAAAAGACAAATAATTCTCACTTTGGATGAGGAGAGGCATGTTCTTTTCTACAATGTCGGATTGCTGTAGTATTATAGTGCTCTTCTTTTTAGACCCTTGATTGAACATGGTTTGCCACAATCCAATCATGTTGTCCGGTAATGTGAAAACAGAGACTCATTGTGAGAAATAGCATCCCTCGCTACTTCCATGGCTTGGCATGTTACTTCTCATAACAAGGCTCTCTTTGCTTTTACATTATGTAGTCCATAATTAGAGAATTAGGCAAGATTGAAGAAATACAATGTCTAAGAATTTTATTGACAGTATCGCTAAGTCCATCTTCCAATAGGGGTGAGCTGCTACTTTTGTCTAAAGGTAAGTACATAAAATTTAGTGAGCTAGGTGATGTTAGCAGATCTTAAAAGAGTGGAGAAAGCATACTCTTGACTCAAGCTAATCTACAAAGGAAGCCAAAATCCTTTCATACATGACTTCGAAATTGCATTTGTTGAAATTGGTAATGCTTTCACTTCTATGTGAGTAGGAGGAAACTACGTTATAGGAGTACTTGCTTGCCAAACAAAAACAACCGAATAGCTCATGTCCAAAAGTTGAAAGTAATTTTCCAAAAATCGGGAACTTGCCTCTCCACATTTCATAATTTACGGCCACCAGATTTCGTTTTGAACTCTGGTCTGCATATTTTGCTCTCTTCCATGGAGATTTCCAAAATTGTTGCTCTAATTTGTCTGGTGTGAGTTGTTTGTCCGATTTTATGCAGCATGGAAGTTCGTTTCAACTATTAGTGCCCTTCACCGTCTCTGGTATTCTCCACGAGTAAGCAAAAGTGTTGCCTTGACCCATTTTTTTTTCGTAAACTCAAATTGAACCTTGACACACTTTCCACAACTCAAACACAACCTCCCATTCCAGAAGCCGAAGTCGGTGTAAGCTGCAGGTGGGAGAATATTCGGTGATCCCAAAATGCATATATCAACGTCCATGGCGAATACAGTTATCCACTTTTATCCAAGATAGGTGGGAATGGCATCTGCTTAGATTCCGTTTCACTTTACACTGGGTCTCATTCTCTTCTATTTGTGCCGCAGTCATTCAGGTCAAACTCCATAGCCATGCTTCAGAGCATCCACTGCAATTGGATTCTGGTAGACCGAGCTTACAATAATGTATCATCATTAGCGGTTTAGAGGTAGTAGCCTAGTAGGAGCAGGTAGGGTATACTGTGTCACTGTGTCAGAACTTTGTGTTGATTCCGATGCATTCTTCAAACTTCGGTTGCACAATGGCATCCAGCGGCGAGGTAGCGGTGGCCCCTCGGGCCCAGCCTAGAGCCGAAGGGCCAGCCTACGTGCTGGGAATCGGCACTGCCGTCGCACCCGCGGAGATTTTGCAGAGCGATTAGCCAGACTTCTCTTCAACATCACCAATTGCAGTGACGAGGAAGCCCTCAAGGCCAAATTCTTCACGCATAATTCCTAGTTACGTTGTCGTCTACCTCATTCGTACTTTGTACTCATAATTCCATCTCCCATCTCTGAATTGCTGAATTGCTATATTGCTCCCAGTGATGAAAGACTGATGTGCTGAATGGGTTAGCTGCTTTCTTATGCGGGGGAAGATTACAACGCTTTCTGTGGATGCTATTTAGAAACGTGAAAGTTCAGCTGGCGTGCTGAAAATGTCTGTTGTGGGGATGGATTTTGACCCCAGTTTGGAATGTGGGATTGGTGAGATTGGTGCTTGTGTGCTTGCGCATTCCTTATGAGAACAGTAGGTACTGTATCCCCAATCTTTTGAGTATTAGCTGGGGTTGCAAAAAGAAAAGAAGTTCTAAAGTTCTGGTAGTCCAACGGGAGGAGATGTATAATCTCAAATGACTGTCATAGATGCGGTGCTTATGCTTTTATGATCATCAGTCGTGGTACGTAAACAATGTTGAGCAGCGGAATTATATATTTATCTTTTTACATGGATGTCTATAGATGAACCGTGAATTAGCAGCTGCTGCTTTCTGAGTTCTATTTGCGAGCTATCAAGAAATATGTGATCTAAATTTCCACAATGACGTGATTTATTGCAGATCTGCTGGCCATTAGTAATGGACTTCAGACTTGAAAGAGCAATGCACCGCCTGATGACAGACAAGAAATGGAGTAATTTACCAATTTGAGATACAATTCAACAATTTGACTCACAACACGCTTCAGAAATATTGATATGCCCGGTGGGTGAAATCGTGGCATCTTCAAATTGAAGGTAATTTGTGATTTGCACACCACTTGTTGAAGCTCATTTATAGTTGAATTGGATGGATTCAGGGAATTATATACAGAGCTAAAAATTTATAGCTACACCATCTCTTTTTTCAACAGCTACTTACGATACGTACCCGGCGAAATTGACAACTTAGTCTGAGTTGCTTTGTGTTCTGTCGTCGTAATTAATTCCCTTATAAACTCAATGCAACAGTATGTACAATTCGTACTCTACACTGAAAATGTTGCAAAAGCATCTTGGCGTGCACCGAGCGATAGCAATTTCCTGGCTTGGATGGTACGATGGGTTTCATTGAATTACATTGCTTCGCAGTTGGCAAATTTGAAGCCAATGCGGTTGTTGACGAGATCATGCACAACGAGATGGTTCTGCTGCTGGATGTTGCCGAGGATGCTGAACCCCGTGCTGCTCGCCATAGCCAACCAAGTGGTGCCTATCGTGTCCAATGCCACAAAGACGTTGTCTGGAGCGAGGTTGAAATCCGCGCCTGCGAAGTGGAATACCATTGTAGGGTAGGTCGGATTAGCAACGCCAGCAGTGTTGAAACAATACTCCAGTCCATAGGAGGATCCATCTGCGGGTGGGTATGAAATGCTCGCTTTCACCGCGGCCACGACGGCAGTGAAGGCGCTGGTCTCCAGGTATGTGAGCGTCGTGCCCGAATCAAAGATGAAGCCCCCGTTTCCGGATCCGTCAATATTGAAAGCGCCGGCAGGGTAATTCACTGCTTTCCCTGCCACCGTGATTCCCGTGACGTCCGCGTAGTAGAAGGTGGGATTGCCGTTGGTCACCATGGGCGTGTACGCCACGCCGGCCGCGGCCGCGGCGTCGCCAATGTAGAGCGGGCTGGTCCTGCCGCTTCCCAGTGGCACCAAGCAGTAGGAGAATTTCTTGCTAGCCACAGCGCCCGCTTGCGGAATGAGCGACAGGGGCCCCCTGCCGAACCCAACTAGACCGCCCGCGCCTGCGAAGGAGCCCAAGTTACTGTGGCCACAGCCGAAGGCGACATTGGGGATCACGCCGTTACCGATTGTTAGCTTTTCGGATGACAATGCGCCGCTGGTGGACGAGCCGTCGCCGTACATGTAGTCGTATTGGCAGCTCGAGGTGCACGTCTGGAACGGCAAATTCTGCAACCACGCAACAGGCCGCCATGGATTCATATCAGGCGCACATCGTCGAAAAATTATTCGGACAAAAATTAGAGATGGAACTTTAGACAAGAGTGAGCTATACAAGGAGATGGTTGGAAAATTGGTAATGTGCAGTGTGAACTTACTTTGCAGAAATTGCTGGCGCAACCGACTGTCGCGTAGCTTGACGACTTCGCGGGGTCGAATTTGGCGCTGTTTGCATTGTAGCAGCTTTGGCAGGGCAAGCACTGGACCCAAATCAGATCACTGCCCGTGTCCACAATGGCGGTGGATCTCTGCGGCGGGCTGCCGAAGGAGATGTCGATGAGATATTCCCCATTACCGGATGAGACCGGCGTTTGGAATAACCTCCCCGCAGCAAGTACGTGGTGAGAGAGACGGTCGCGACGCTCGTGACCGCGCTTCACAGCCGCGACGAAGATTTCGCTGCCGGTTTTCAGGGTGAGCGATCTCAGTGGCGACAGGGGATGCTCTCTGTGGATCAATTCTGCTCTCAGTACCTGAACAGAGAACGACCTAGCATGAATCAGCATGTGTTTGCAGCCATGTCGATCCTCTGTAAGTCGCAGAAGCAGGCACAAATGTACAGCCTCGCATAAGATAGTTCAAGCAGCAGTGCTAATGAATTCACAAACAAACATGCGAATATTGTATCACCTTGGGGAACGAGGCACTAGCACATGTCAAGCTGTTAGGTCTGTCAATTTTGGCAATCGATCATAGAGTGTACTGATTCGTCCGGACTCAACTGATACAAGCATCGTCTAGATTTCTAAAGGTGACAAAGTCCAGAGTAGTAACGAAGTTGATCTCTGGAGGAGCCGACGCTGTGCATGAACAAGAGTGACAAGACGTCTAGGGATTTCTTGTAGTACCACATACAGTCAACAATTAGCATCATTCAGAATTGACCAACTCGTTTGTGAAGGATTTGAGAGATCTTGCCTTGTCGTTGATGGTGTCTCTCGCTGCGAGAGTCCGACTGATGGACAGTAAGAGAACTAGCGTTGTCAAACCCAAACCTTTGCATCCAATGAATCCCATGTTTCAGCGCTCAGAATAGCTTTCAGTCTTCCTAGCAAAGGTGCAAATGCGTGCTATGGCCACCGAGTGGTGGTGCTGAAACAGAGTAATGAAACAGCATGGATGCCCAGAGGTGAGAGACAGAGTGATATTCTAGTGAGTAAGCAAGACTCAAATCGAGGCACAGACTTTGATAGTTGTGTGGACCACTGAAGAATCGTTGAGAGTTATGTAGTGGTGGATTGAAGGAACGCTTTAGCCCTTTGCAGCATGGCTGTAACTGCCTGCGCGTAGTCCTTTCAATCAGCCGCCATGTGAGGTTGTTGAAAATTTGCAAAAGATTCGATCAACTCAGCTTCCCTGAAATTCACGGACATATTAAAATTTGGTAGCTCCGTCCCTTGTTAGTTCGGCTTTTTCTTGGACGGCACTGAATTTGCTCCTATCATTTACTGCACGAGCTTGGTTGAGAAGTTATCCTCACAGGTGCAAGTGCAGTGTTACATTTCCTTTGGACACGGAAACAGCTGGGCTTTTACCCAGATTTCGTATTCTTTACCGATAGGAATTTTGGAGCCCTGCTGTCTTTAATTTACAATGCAGAAATTGCATTTCTGGAACCCTTTTGTCTGTAGCAAACTTGTCGCTTCGACAGTTGTGATGACTTGTCACACTAGTAATTGAAGGGGAAAAGAAACAGTACGTGGGACATCTCTAGTCTGAAAGGAGTTTCCAAGCCCCGGGGCCGAGTTGCTGAGTTGCAAGTTCTCCGATCTCTTATTGCCAGCAATGGCCGTGTTCCAACTTTTCCGCGATCGTTCGCTTTTCGAGAAATAATTCGGTGGCCCACGGGCCACAATCCATATCATTCTTGTGGTTTCTTTTATGGAGCTCAAGGGTCAACTTCTGCGTCATCATCGGAGTGTTTTTGCTCAACAGCATGTACGGGTTCTCCTAGCTTGGCACTAGCTTTATGATTGTCTCCTATTAGGCAGTATATGTGTGTTGTTGCGACTCGTTTATTGTTGCCAGTCCATGTATCTACGCCTTCCAGTGGGCTCCAATGTGATAATCTTATGTCCATGATTTCACGCAACTCAAGCCCACTAGCGTGAGTCTGTACAGTAGAGTTTTACCACTAATCCCTCGTTAGTGATCCAGTATTGTTCTTGTTAAGTTAAATGAGATTCAAGCGGACATGGACATTTCACTAGCGAGCAGCCATACCGAAACAACATATAATTATATAGCTAAAGTTTGCATTCATCAATCTAAAGTGGAAAGAACATCTCTCATTGAAGAAGGTCCTTCTACTGATGAATGCAATCATGAGGAGGACAAATCTTCAGGCACACGGGCGAGTTGATGGTATGTATGTCAGATTCTGCAAGAACTCGGGTGGATCGAATATACTGCAGCTATAGATAATGTACTTGTACGTGAAACTGCCAACTTTTGATCGCCAATGATCAACGTCGTCTGTCAGTGCCCGAGCTTGGCGTCAAACGAAGATGGAGTTTCGGTAGTCTGATCAAGTCGTATCCGTTTCCTGATAGAAATGATCTCCGTCATCATCACCAACCATGCCCTCCCCATCGACAAGCATATCACGCCAAGCAGCACTGTCTGCCGTCATTTTGGCGGAATCCCTCAGGAAGCTACTTGTCACTTCTTCCACTCTCTTCAATCAAACAATAACTTAAAATTAATTAATCTAGTCGAAATAGCTGACAGTAAGAGAAAACTGCTTACCTAGAATTGTAGCTGTGCAAGACCGTGAGGTAACGAGGTTGTGACTCGTTCAAATTATTCCTTAGAAGCGAGCATCACTAGTAAGCTAGGGGACAGTTAGGGAAGTGATCTTGTTTCCATTAAGTCCTGACCCTTGTTACCTACAGCAATCTCCGTTTCTTACACTTGGTTGACCTTCAATTAGCAAGTGACGTAAGCTCGACTTGGCACGCTGATTGTGGCCAATTGAAGGAAAATACCGTTCCACTTACTCCACTGTCACTTTCAGTGTTTTTTTACCTTCAAATTTGAAACAAAATAAGAGAACTCATACACTGCGATAACACTTTGACACCAACAAATTGGGTTCTTGAGTTGAAACATCTCTCCACAGCTCAATAGACCTCACATATCCTAACAATGCTTAGATGTGAAATAGTTTATCCCCTACTTTACAACCCCCAGGGAGGTGAAGAAACTTCCGACATTCCCGTACGAGAAACAAGGATATATATAATCTCCCGTGGCCAGCGATTTAGAGTATAATTGTGGGTATACATGACTAGAAACAATAATTGTCTCTGTCAGAGGAATGTCGACAAAGTGTATCCAAGAAGTCTTCCATAGAGAATGAAAAAACAAAGCAAGCGACACAAACTCAATGAGTGGTTGCTTAATTATGCTTCTAATTTTGAATTACGGAGTTCCTAATCCGAAGTGTGTCTTTAGTACGTCGGCTGCTGCTGCTGCTGCATTGATAAGAAAGTGCCTGTAGCTAGAAAGTGCAAAGAATGCCTTCACACTTGTTCGATCGGAAGTCACAGCATGTCAGTTGGTTCAACTGAATGGCTTGATGGTGTAGCTTCCCTGCTGCTGCTACTGCAGTTACGTTGTAGCCGACGGAGTTTGCGCGCAGAGCCTAGCTGGCTGGCTGGCCGCTGATTGATTTGGCTTGTGGAAAGTGCCGCCAAAAGTACGTGGGCGTGATGTGGCCTTCGACCCTCTCTCTCACACTCGCTCCAAGAGGCCCAAGTGCGTGAGTGGAATAGGACAAGTCTTTTCAATTGCTCCAAGCTTTGCCATGCCCAGCACAACAAGGGCATGACAACCGTCCACATTGCCGGCACTCTGCTGGTGGGATTGCCGTGCTTTCTATCGTTTGTGGAGGGGAAGACTTTCAATGGAATGCTGCTGTTTGCTGTGAAAGGGAATTGAACATGAGAGGCTTGGAAAAATGATGAACTAGAACATGAAAATTTTGTAACTTTTTAAAAGTGAAATGGTAACTGAATGAATGATGCCGATTTCTATCTTTTAGAGACGAATGTATTGTTCTGTACTGTATTGTACTGTACTCGTACTGTACACTTGAACTCTTTGGATATATTCCAGACCAAGTGGAAAATCTTAACCTTTCAGTGGGACAAAGTAACTCCACTATGATGAAGGGGTCAAAAGAACCTCACTATATTCCCCTCCAATCTCAATCTTCCCTTCTAGTGCAGATGATTTTATCCCTCATAGACTAAGGTATGTCCGCCCTGCTTGGTGTGAATGTATGTAACTACTCTAACAGTCATCTAAAGTTCATTTTTGATTGGTGATACGAGTCTTTGCAAGTGATGGGTTTTTTCTAAAAGATTTTCATATAATACAAATTTACTCTCACAAGATTTATTTCTTTTTGAAAGTTAGTAACACATGTCATCTTTTGATTGATTGGAATCCATTTATGAGTAAGTGATGAAGATCCTAATTTTGTCTGCAAAGATACAAACTTGATATGTTTGTATAAATATTTATGAGGGACGGATTCAAGTCAAGTGATGGAAATGTATGTTGAACCCAACCCTAGATACAACCTTAACCCTGAAAAGTTTCAACTGTGGTTTTGTGTCCTTTGGATGATTTCAAAGAAGCCTCTAGGATGGAAAAAAAAATCATCCAATTTGGGGAGTAGTTGCTTGAACTCATTTTCAATGAATAGTGTTGGATATTCCCTCCAAGTGATACTCTTTGAGTTTCCTACATAAGGAAATGGCAATTCCATAGATCACTAACAATGTATTTTATTTTAGCAACTTCTATTCAGTCCTTTCTTTGATTGAAATTTCATCCATCAAAATTATCTTCTTTGATTTTGACCCCAACTAATGAAATGAAGCTTATCAAGTCTAGTTTCTCTTCCAATTTGAAATTTTTTGAAATTTCTAAAATTCATTTTTTTTGGCAACTTCAACTTTGGGCCTATAACCATGGAGTGCTGATTTGTTTAATTTTAGAATGACATAGTAAACTAATTTGCACCACAATGTTCTATGCTATAGTGCACACTGCTATGAAGAAGTTTCCGATTTTTTAAGCATATTTTGTATTTGATATGATTTTTTTTTCACTTTAAAAAACAAATTAGTAATTTCAAATTTTCACAAAAGTTTCTGAAATTTTTATGACTTACAAAAACTTGTAATTACATCTCTGAAATGGAAGCATGCAATTAGAAGAACTGTGAAGCTTGAAAAAGTGGCCATAGGTACATCCTTTTCAGGGTTAATGCCAAAATTTTGCAGTGATAATCATCCATTCAACCATTATAAGCATGTCTTGTAAGCTTACTGCAATTTCTAACTTCGTCACGCCTTCTGATTTTGTGTCCCGTTCGCTCATGAACGTGATCCGTCGAAACTTTCAATTGACTATTAAACAACTACTACGTCTATCCGAATCATGCAAAAATTGCAGAGTGTCAGTACTACTGCGCAGGTTAGTCCCTAGCTTCGCAGACAAAATCATGAACTTGTTCTGTGTCTGCATCACTTAATCGATTAACTTATTCCAAGTTTCCAAATTCCAACCCACATATCAAGCGTTTGCATATGCCGGCACATCACCACTTGTTTTTCGAAAACTGAGATAATCATTTTGAGGCAAATCTGTCAGTGTATATGTGCCGTACTGCTGTGGTATACATTCATATTACAGTTTTACTCCGTCAACTAAGGTAAGCAGACCCATTATTGCCCCTCCAGATCCCAATTGCTTCCCCTTTCGCGCTGCACCTTCCAATATTTGTGTGCTGGACAGCTGCTGACAGGGAACGTACTCCATTGCGTGAAGTGCAGTTACCGTAGTCTGGAATGCGCGCAAACCCCGGCTAGCTAGAAGCCAGCAATTATCACGGATATGTCACCGACACCCACAACCAATTCCAACAGCTCGGGATTGGCATATACACGGCTGTACAGTAGTTTGTAAACAAGCATCGATCGGGAATGTGGATGGAACATTATCAAAGGGTCTGGACACATACAGACAGCCTTGCGCGCACCAAACTTGCAGCAGCAGCATTTTCTACCAGGACTGAGTAAGTGAAACCCCATTTTCGATCTACACCTGAAGTTCTTAGCCATTGGTGCTTCACTACGCGTCTGGTGAAAATTATTGCCATGGGCGGGGACTGTTGTCTTGATCCCACACCCAACGGAACTGTTGTGGGGAATGTGGGCCAGTTTCAATTCACCCGGTTGGACCCTGGAAGCCGTTTCTACCAACCTGCTGGTGTGCCAGCCATAGCCAGAACAGCAACCGCCAAGGAGCCAGCTGAATTCCAGTGAAATTCCAGTGAATTGGCACTCACTCTCCAGTGAGATGGGTTGGACCTGAGGAATGATTTGGGTTCAACCTTCTTTGTAGGTATTGAATTATCATGGATAGGCCACCGATTGCGGCGACCGTGTCCATGGCTGAGTTGGGACAAGAGAAAGTCCAATGCACGGGAGGAGGCTCGGCACAGCCAAAAGAGCCGAATGGTGCTGCGTGGTCTGCTTGCTGGAGGGGGTTGTAGATAATCAGTACTGACTAGCAACTTCAAATTGCAATGGATTGTGGCGCTAACGTTGAGAAAGAACGCTCACTTGTTGCACTCTAGGTTTTCACTGCGAACGTTGGATAAAATAATTGGATGACGTTTCTCTAGGATGAAAACATGATGGATTTTGTGACAAGAGTTGTGACAGAGGTTGTGACATTGCATACTTAATATAGTAGATGTATACCCATTGTCAATCCTAATGCAATTGTGGTCCTATGTACAGTTGTCCAACATTTTAGTCTACAAATGTTGGACAATTGTAGATAGGGACGCAATTGGGTTTGAGTTGATAATGGATATAAAAAACTTAGATTGTATAATTGGCGAGTGTTGGGAGCAGCAAGCAAGTAATGGATCAGAAAAGAGTTATTAATCCCTAAAGGACCATTGTCCCTACGGGGGACAAATGCGTTTTCGGGCAGGTACCTACGGGCTGAAATTTTCTCCTGATTTTTTGAAACTTTTTTTGGAGGTAGAAAAATTGATTAGCTTCAAGGGAATATAATTTTTTTCACAATCGGTGCCCGGGAAAAAAAGTTATGACCATATAAGCTCAAAACAGGCTACGGGGGGCAGCTCGGGCAGCAAAAAAAAAATGGACAAAAATTTGAATTTTTTTTTTTAATATTTTTTTTCTCATAGGTTATATTTTTGGCTATCTGGAAAGCTTTGATTCATTTCATTTGACTTTGTTATGAGGAAGTTATAGACATTCTTGTTTTTCGGGCAGTTAGAGCATCTTCTTGAAAAAAATAACTTGTAGGATTCATTTCTGAATGCAATTTTTCAAATTTTTCAAATTTTTTTTTTTTGCATGGTCTGATTTACTTGTTAGAACAATCCCACCATTGGGATTAGTGCATTTTAATTCCATCTAAAATATATGAATATTTTAGATTTTCCTTCTATCTTGTACCTACATCTACTTAACAATTTTTTTAAGAATGATAATGAAGTTTTTTTTTGAATTTTTTTTTTTCCCTAGACTCTCAACTCAATTCTCCACTACAAGCATTAAAAGCTCAAAACTCTGTAGTGCAAAAATTTTAAGTTAAAAATGTTCAAAGTCAAAAAATCCAGTCCCGCAATGTGCTGAAAAACTGTTTTTTTCCACTTTAAACACAGATATCTTGCAATCTGTGCGGTCAAAAATTCTGAAATTTTTTCCACACCTTTTTATACTAGTTAGGTGTAAGATCCTACGGTTAGATGTGAAAAAAAAAATAATTTAAATTTTTTTTAACTCTTTGCTACAGAAATGGCAGTTTTCAGTGTTTTTTGGCAGAAAAAAGGCCTCGGTCCTTTAGGGGTTAATCTTCAGAAAGTGATTCAATTGCCTTGAAACTTGAACCTCACATTGTGGTACCATAAGAGCATTTCTACTAGGGTATTGAATACTGCCCCAATAAAAGGTGTATTGAGTCTGATGTCGGGTTGAGAAGCCTTTGTCTTACGAAAACTTTAAGTTTTTAGCTGCAACCAGACCTAATTTAAGATATGAGGGAAAAAGTGGCAAGATGTACCACTTCAAAACACAATAAATGTGTTGCTTGCTATATAGAATGTTTCAATCTTATATAAAATATAAAATAAAAAGGACTTCATATATACATGTGTATGTATCCGTATACAACATGTATAAATATCACGTACCAATATTTAATTGATATATAAATCAAATATATATATATATATATATATATATATGAATATTGTACATAAATATCATATAAATATAATACATCAATACAAGTATAATATATAAAAATTAAATATCCTCATATTTATATATACCATGTAGAAATATTATAAAAATCGTATAAGCCATGTACAAACCCGCAAACCCTTGTAAATCTTCTTGAAAATGTGCCAAAGTTGCATACAAACTCCAAATTAACCCCTAAAGGTCTGAGACTATGTTTTCACCAAAACTGCTCCAAAACTGCCATTTCTAATACTAGTACCAAATTTTATAAAAAAAAACATTTTCGGACACATGTAACCGTAAGATCTTATAGAACACTGGTTTGAGAAGATGTGGAAAAAATTTCAGAATTTTCCACCATGCGGATTGGAAGATATTAGCATTTCAATTGACAAAAACCCTTTTTTTGTCCCTGCAAAAATCCGGGCAGCTACACTTCACAAGGTCACATTTGTATGAAAAAATGCCCAAAATGGTGGTTACTCTTTGGATTCATTCTTCTAGGCAAGTTGGCTACATGCTTGAAAATTTTCAGATCATTTGGAATTGCACAACATATAGGAAAAAAATAGTAAGTAGAAAGAAGTAGAGAATGATTCAAAACACTAAATTGTTAAGAATTTATTTATGGAATTGAAAAATGCCAATCCCAACGGTTGTAATGTTGTAATAAATAATCTACATCCAATATTTTTATTTTTTTTCAAAAATATTGGAAATTGAGTGAAATAAAGGACTTCAAAGTTTATTTTAGAGTAGAGATTCTATAACTACCCTCAAACTAAGAATCCTCATAACTTTTGACTCATTTATCCAAATGGAATGATTTAAAGCTTTCCACGTACATATAAATCTAAAGAACCAATTTCAAATTTTTATTTTTAAAAAAAATGATTTTTAAAGAATTTTTTGAGCTGCCCGGGCTGCCCGCCGCGCATCAAAAATTACATATCATACAATAACTTTTTAACCATGTAGTCAAAAGTTATGAAAATTTTTGGGCCTTAAAGATACTCCTCGGGCACATCTTGTGTGAAAATTTCAAAGAAAAAAAATAAAATCTCCACTCGTAGTGAGCTACCCAAAATCGCTATGTTGTCAAAAAACGGTGTTTGGACCTTTAGGGGTTAAGTGTGTCTTAACTCTTTGGACAAGTTAACAAAATATTGTGCAATTTCTCTAAAATTCAAAGTTAAAGAAAATGCTTCCCGTTATTTATAGCTTGCTAAAATGAACATTTCCATTTTTGATGGCAATTGTACACACTTCTACTTTGGAAAGCATAACTTTTACATCCAAACTCCAAATAGAGCAAGTCATAAATTTTTGGAATGACAACAACAAGAAAAACAACTTGTCAAAATTTCATTCAAAACCTCGTAATACACACCACAATATGACTCTTCAAATATACAACAAAAACTAAACAAACTATGAAGAAGATGAAGAAGACTTTGACTCTTTATCCTACTTGAAAAAATCACATCAACCCATGTTTATGCCACATGTACACTTTTTTCTAATTAGTTGTCTCTTTTGACCTTCCTACAATTCTATGTACTCCCTTATTTTAGCCAAAAACCCCTTAAGTCTACAAAAAGGTAATTTCTTACACATAAAATAAAGTTTGAAAATTCTTCTAAATGCAAAAGCAAAGGACCTAGGATCTAATAGTTGCCTGATTCAAGGTAATTAATAGAGGTCCAAGAGGAACATCACTCTATTTGCAAGAATTTGAGGATGCGTTTGACGATAATTACAACATAATTTGTATAATTTGTCTTAGTTAAAGAATTAATTGATCCTTCTAATTAACGTTAGTGGCCACAACTCCCTTTGATAGGCCTGACTATAGAATAATATTGATTGTCATTTAAACCTTCAAAATACCCTTCAAATGGTATTCCTTGGCTATCAGATTTGATACATCCAACTAGCAATAAGACCATCAAGGCCCAAACATTATTCTGCAAATTTTCGTACCATCATTGCTTTACACAAGGTTGGTTTGGTGGTCGAGAAGATTCAACAACAGAAGTGGTTGATTGGACGATTACAACAAAGAAAATCCAAATTCATGCTTTGTTTGTGGCTTTTTTTCTTGAGACTCCAAAAAACCCTCCAGACATACTGAAACTCAAGAAAGTAAAAGTAGAGATTGAACATAAAAACAATGAGACTCTATAGCTTAGAAAGATTATATCAAACAAACTAGGCCCTAAGATGGTTCTTTCTCTTAATAATTGACTCGTGCATGTCAGAGATAAAGTATCATCTTGAAGCCACTTCAAATGATGTCATCTTCATCTTTGTATAATTATATTCAAAATTCATCAAAGTAAAATATAAACATGTGTTTTCATATGGTGTACACATTTACAATGCCACACTAGTTGATTTCTTTTGTCCTAACAATTGGAGACTTGCTAGTTTTTCAGTACAAGTCACAACAAAAATTTGTTACTATAGTGCAAGTTAAAGTATTGCACGTCTGACTTGTGCCATGGTACTAACGTAAAGAGAAAGATTCGGTGTTGTTTCCAATGTCATTGTCAGAAACAATCGCAGCTATAGGATGGGAAGGTGAGCGGGCTTATGTATAAACTCGAGTTTGGAACAAATGCCTAGAACCTTTTGTGGCTAAGCGACTGCTACAACTCTCGGCCGTGCTCAGGCCCTTAGCCTAGCTCATAATATAACTGCACCCAGGGAAGCTGGTTTTGTCGAGTTGTTGGCCCATTTCAAATATCTACTGGTAGGGGCTAGGAAACCAAGTGGGGCCTTTGTCCAAAAAATGACAAGCCAAAAACAACCTAACGTACTCATTTTTGGCCTTAGTAGTATAGATGCTCTAATGTGTAGTTTAAAAAATCATAAATGTCCAAGTGTACCAAAAAATAGTGCATTGTTTGTGCCTATCATGTAATCAGTTGCCTTTCAAGAGAGCACCATACATATTATGTTGCCAAGTGATGACAAAGCTAACATTATATACTTGAATAGTAATAACTATTTGCAAAAAGGGCTATTTTCAAATAGATTTTCTTTGACAAGAGTTTTATATTTCATTTTAAAAATGAAGCAAGGTGTATATATATATATATATATATAAATTCTAGATAATAAGTCTAAAAAATCAAAGTCTATGAATGGACAATTTAGGATTTCAATTACTAGATTCTCACAATATTAAATTTTTTAATGATTTTTGGAATTTTTTTTGAAGTTGGAAGAATGAGGTAATGTTGTGGTGATAATCATTAGAAGAGATTTGAGGGGTGTAGAAGATTGTGAGTTCCCAGGCAGTTCCCTACTTGGAAACTCTGCCACACGTGCAAGCTGACATGGTCGAGAGAGTGCCACATCAGATTTTTCGATTCTTTTTTACTGTTTTTTTTTAATTTCAGAATTTTTACAAATTTTTTTTTTGGGTAATTAGGGTCTAACAGCAAACCAACGTTCCCTTCCTGCATCAAGAACAAATCTGGGAACGGGCCTGAAACGGCCCTCCAATGCCCCCAAATCTCTTCTAATGAGATTTTGTATTGCCAATGATATTGTTCTAAGCAAAAATAAGGGACTTTGGAAAGCTAAAAAAACTCAAAAATTGTGATTCAAAATGAATAAATAATCCATTTTTGAATAGATTATTATCTACAAAAAAACTTTTAATCAACCAATGTTAATTTGTGAGTTGAAAAATATAAAGACTTTTGTTTTGAAGGCAATCATGGCATCTTATATCTGAAAAAATAAAATATGGAGTTTGTTTCTAAAACCTAATATATTATTGGTGGACCACCAAAATTTGGGCAAGTACCTATGATCTCAATTTTCAATGAGATTTCTTGAAATATTTTTGGGGAAGTAGATCAAATTAGTCTTCTCAATATATCATATTTTTTCAATCAGTGCATGATAAAAAAAAATTATGCCTTCCAAACTTGTATGCCTGAGCTTAGGTACTATAGATTAAAATATTGAAATGATTTTTAAAAACATTCATTTACTAAAAAAATATATATATATCAACATGCAAAGGATTTATTCATTCAATTTAGATAAGTGATGTGAAAAAATAGCTTATTGGACTTTTTTTTACTTTAATCCCTAAAGTCCCATTGACCCTACAAAAGCCAAAATGCGACTTTGGGTAGGCTCATATGGTCTCAGTATTTGTTGAAATTTCTTGAAACTTTTTATAAAGCTAGAAAAATACATAAGCTTCCTAGGAATATAATTTTTATTTCAATCAGTGCCTAAGAGCAAAAATTATGGCACAATAAGCAGAAACCAAAGGTTGGTGGGTAGTTAAAAAATATCAGAAAAAGTCAAAATATATATTTTTTAAATCCTAAAATATTATAATTTTTTCAACATGTAAAGCTTTGATTCATTCTATTTGGACTAGTAATGAGAAAGTTATGGATAGTCTTGTTTTTCGGCAATCTAAGCATTTTCTTCAAAAAATATCTTATAGGATTCATTTTTTAGTGCAATTTTGACTATTTTCAAAAAAAAAATTTTGATAGGATTAAATATGCTTGCTAGAACAATCTCACCTTTGGAAATATTTTGTTTGAATTCCATCCCAGAGCTATTGACAATTCAGTTTTTTGTTCAATCTTAGACCTACTTCTACTTAACAATTTTTTAAAGAATGAAAATCAAGTGTAAGTTTTTTTGAATTTTTTTTCCTAGAATGCTGCTCAAAATAATCTGAATTTATAAGACAAAATTTAAAAAAAAATTCAACTTTGAATTATCTTCATAAAAACCCCACCATTAGAATTGACATGTTTTCATTCCATTTTAGAAATACTAAGGGTTTACTTTTCTTTTTATTGTACCTATTATAATTCATTATTTAAAGAACATGGTTCAATTTTATTTTTTTGAAAATTTATTTTTTGAATATCAATTCAATTTTTAAAATTCAAACACTAGTGGAAATATAGGCCGCTTAGACTGAAAAAATATGCCCCAAAGATTCACATCCAGTCAAGTTTGTCATGTGGGGTCTTCTCGTAGGTCTTTTCATTAGTCTATACACCTATGTTTCTACTAGTGAAATGTCCATACTACAATTTTTTTGAATTAACATTTATTGAAATGCCTAAATGATCTTAATATGGTCACTAAAAAACTTTAAAAGAAATTCAATGATAAAAAGATTCACTCCAAATGTTTTACATGACTTTGACTGCCGTTTATAGAATTCTTTTGCAATACACACTTTGAAATAAAAAAAAATTATGTTGAAGAATTGAACTGAAAATCTAGGAATTTAAAATTAAACCAAAAAAAACTTGATTTTCATTCTTTAAAAAATTGTTAAGTAGAAGTAGGTCTAAGATCAAATAGAAAACTAAATTGTTAATAGCTCTAAGTTGGAATTGAAACACAATAATTTCAATGGTGATATTGTTCTAGCAAACATATTTAATCCTATTACACACACACACACACACACACACACACACACACACACAAATATATATATATATATATATATATATATATATATATATATATATATATATATATATATATATATATTTTTTTTTTTTTTTTTTTTTAATTTTAATTATTATTATTTTTTAAATTGTGAAAATTGCATTTAAAAATGAAATCCTATCAATTATTTTTGAAGAAAATGCTCAGATTGCCCAAAAAACAAGATTGTCCACAACTTTCTCATCATTGGTCCAAATAGAATGAATCAAAGCTTCACTTGTAGAAAAAAATATAATATTTTAGGAATAAAATAATATTTTTTTAATCATGAGGGTATTTTGAACCTATGATCCGAATGATAAAATGAAACTTGTACGAAAATGGTGGAATGAAGCCTATACAAAATTGGTGGAATGAAACTAGGACAACAAGAGGAAAATGAATTAAATTTTGAAGTCACAAGACTAAGATTGAAGCCCACATTGAATTCAATGTCTTTTCAATGAGGGAGCTGAAATTTTTTTTGAAGGAATCAATAGGGATCTTTCAATTAATTTCTTAAACCAAGGACGGAAGAATATGGAATTAAAAAAAAAATATATATATATATATATATGACAATTGAAAGGTTTACTTTGCAAACATAGGATCCAAATCTATAGATAATTCAATGTCTTTTCAATTGGAGTTAAAAAGTGTTTTGAAGGAATCAATGGAAACCTTTGGGGAATTCCAATTGATTTTCAAAATAAAGGCTATAAAAATTTGGATTGGAATTTGGATTTGGAAAAACATGAGGGTTGGAAGGCTTCACTTTACAACTACATGAGCTAGATCTTTGGAGTTTCTATATTGACAAATATAGAGTTCAGTACCCACTATTGCTCAATATACACCTCCAAAGTCTAGTATAATGAATTTACAATTGTCAAGACTTTATTTGCAATAATGTAATTACATGTCTTCTATTAGTTCTAAAACTTTTACACATTTTTGGATTTTTTGAAATTACTATAAGTTTTTGAATAAAAAGTGAAACAATTCATATCAATTGCAATATACACTCAAAAAATTTGGAAATCTTTCTATAGGGATTTATATTATAGTATAAACATCATGGTGCATATTTTTTATTGTTCATTTTAAAATTAGAAGATTAACACTCCATTGTTGCAAATTCATTTTTCCAAATTATTGGTCAATTTTAAAAAAAAAATTATTTTACAAATGAATATCTGAATAATATCAATGAAAAATTGATTTCCATTAGAAATCTAATGCTTTCTTGACTCCAATATCTGTGGGCAAATTCCTATTGTCAAGGTCTCCCGACCCAAAAGCAAGGCCTTAAACCTTCAGTAAAACATCACTAGTAGTAGGGTGAGCAATGAAGCTCTAGTTGTTTTTTTAATTAAATGTTACATTGGTTAGCAAAAATATATGTGAAATTTTTTATACTAAAAAATAAAATATATGCAAATTTACATCATATAAATATTTGTACTTATTGCAAAGGTAGAAATTAGATATTTTATATAATGGACATGCTCGTGGACATGATAAATGTAAGCAATTTTTGGCATGTCATAAATCTCATTTTTGTAGCCAATCATAATAAAATCAAATATAATTAGTTAATTTTTATATTTTAAATATATTTTGGTATGTAATCTCTTAAACATTTGTAATAAGAAATGAATGATATTTTTAGAAAATCCATCCTTATAATTGACATATCTAGGTTATCACTTTATAATCATTATTTTGAATCCAAGTTCAAAAGAGCTCATTTATAATTATTTGTTTAGTTATGCTCAAAATTCCTAGGCATATAAAGGCCAAGAGATTCAAAGTTTAATAATCTAATATGATAAGGTGCAAAAAATATTTTTTGGGGGTTAATCATAACTTTATTCTTTTAAAGTTTTGTTGTCCATGCCAAATGAAATTTTTTTTGCACATCAATTCATGATTGAACTACACTTCTCCTAAAAACAAGCCTGAAAAACTTAAGAGAGCCTAAATGTGGCTTATGAATAGTCAATTTTTTTTTATTCATAGCAAAAAATTAACAATTTTCATCTAGTTTTTTATTGATTGAAATTCCAGTCATATTACTTTTTTTGACTAAATATGGTATATTTTCAAAAATTGGATTTTTCAAATATTTTATTTTAGCAATTTTTCCTTCTTACTCTTACAACCTAATTTTGACATTTAGAACAACCTCCCATGTCAAATTTCAACTACTCCTTGCTTGAAAGTTTTAAAATTTCCTAAAACTGAATATTTTATTGTAGATTGGAATTGAGAGCCTATAACCACAATTGTAAGTATGGAATGACACAAAAAATTGGTTTTGACTATGATGTGCAATACTATAATTTACACATGTGATAAAATTTCACATTATCTTAAAAGTATTTTGAATTTGAGATGTATTTCCTTCACTTTGTTTTAAAATCAAAACCCAAAATATTAAACCTTCACAAAATAATCCAAAACTTTTGTGATCAAAGACAAGTGATTTCATCAATGAAGAAATAATAAAAATGAAAATATCATTCATATGAAATGCCAAACTGCAGCATTTTGAAGTTTGAATAAAAGTCAGAGAGGTTTAGGGTTTGTACTGAAATGCATCCATCATGACCCAACAGGAAGTCAGGAATGCTCTTGCATTACCCCTGAATCTCATCAAATGATCTGCTTTTTCATCAAATTCTCTGTTTTTTTAGGGTTTAGGGTTTAGGGAATCTGCAATCTTTTCAGAGGATATTCCTATTGTTGTCTTTCAAAGGTTTTGAATGACATCAATGCAGTTGAAGAATTCAGTCAGTCTGTGCACGCATTTATATTTGAGCTCCTATTGTGTCTTCTCCTTTGCATTGTCACTTTGTTGAGCCTTTCAATTGTCTAGGCCAGGGTTTGCTCCTCACCTGATTTCATGGTCGCCAGATGACTAGGGTTTGTGCTTCTTTGGAGGGTTTGGTCCAGAATTACAATAGCTGTGAGGGAAATCAGTAGCGACTACGGCGGACGAGTAAGCCGAAACCATTGTTCAATGCATTGTACTTCGAAAGGATATGGGAGGCACTTGGGACTGTAATTTCGCAGGGTTTTCAATTGGTTCAGAAGGACTACTCTGTAGCAACTTGAGTGCTGCGGGATCGGAGCACTATGTGCAGAAGGTACTCACATCCAAACTTGTCTCTGTTATAAAATTGAACCAGAAATTAATCCAGCCAGGCTCAAAATTAGGTCAAGGATTGTCGTTCTCTTTGGAACGATAAAAGAAGAGTGATTTCTATGGATACATTATTCAGGTCGCTTCTGGAAGTGAAAGGAGAATTATAACCGCGCAATTTAGTCTCGAAACTGGAGGAATAAAAGCTATGGATGGAGCAACCTGAGAATTTACCCACTTGCCTTGCAGCGAAACCCTAACAGAAGAGCGACGTCACCACAAACGCTGCTGGTAAATGTTGGAGTCGGATTGTAGTTGCTCTTATTGAATATTTTTAAGATTCATCTTTGTCATTGTCAATTGATGGTAGGGAGAATGCTCCATTGAGTTCGCATCTGTATATATGACATGATCATGGGACACTGCGTTTGATTGTTTCTCAGGCTATCAATTTCTCCATTTTTTCTACACAGAAAGGCCCTCCTCTGTGGTTCATATCCAAGGTCTCCCCGAGATGTCAACCCTAAACTCTCACATTGTTGAAACCCTAAAGTCACTATGTCGTGCAGGTTACCGTATTCAGGACCAAGTGCTGAGTCTCCCGAGTGCATTTGAAACCTACAAATTGTACAACTCAACTCTGATTGTGGACAAGCCTCGACGATAATTGCACAGATGCGGTTGTTTTCTTTATTTCCTTACGGTGCACCTTAAACATGCAATTTGAAGTTGTAATTGTACAAGGCTAACTATCGTATGGTCCCTGCAGAACTGCACAGACTGGCTATTGATCTTATCCCAAACATGCGACAGAGAGTACGACACTCACTTGAGCAGTTTGGTGCTAGGGATGATCGATCCTTTGCCATTGATCAGTGGTACCCAACTTCAACAGGGAGTTCCAATTGCTGAGCTCCCCCAGCAGAAAAGTTCAACGCTTCCGCTTTAATTTCTAGCGAGGACCGTCCGAAGAAGAGCGAGACTTTCAACCTGCGAGCCTTTTGCAAAGTCATGTCCTGGGAGATATCAATCACGACTTCCCCCTCCTTCTTCACCCACTCGCCAACTGTGTACCTGGGCTCGATCTCGTCGTCGCAACTTAAAAGCTCCAGCACCATCGACTTCTGGTCCTGATAGATCGGCATGAACACCGAGCTGAAGCAATCGTCCACATCGACTTGCTCACCCTTATGGATGTACACCTTGAACCTGTTCTTGCACTTCAAGACGCCGTCGATGTCTTCCATGTATTCACGAGGATCCACTCCCTTCTCGAAAGGCTCGACGGAGGTGAATCCGTATGTTTTTTTGCTGATCCTTGAGGCTATGGAAGTGGGGTTAAGGGCTAGAGCCACAGCTCCTTGACATACGGCACTGCCAGGGTTAGGCGGACTGATGATCAGCGACACCTCGGATGAGAATCGCCGTTTGATGCAGCTCATGAGATACGGCGACCCGGCGAATCCCCCAACCACAATGAGAAACATCACCCCGCCGGGAACTTGACCTAATTGGTGCGCAATGAGCGCTATGTTCTGTTCGACGACGGGATCGAAGACTTGTGTCTGAACCTCCTCGTAGGAAAGCTCCAGCTCGTCGTAGGACTCCTGCGCGGGAGCGCCGCTCTCCTGGTCGTAAAGCTCCCACTCCGTCGCCAATTTGCGGGGAAGGTTGATCTCGATGGGCTCGCCGATCGACACGGGATCGCCGAAGCTCAATTTCACTGTTTCCCATGCTTTGAGGATCTGGGCGTAGATGTTGGGGTGCTTTCTGGTGCAGTCCGCCAAGCTCGGGCCGATCTTGCGGTGCAGTAAGTCCATGAAGCCCTTATCCACGTATGTGCCTCCACATAAGCCTCCCGAGCTCGTCGTGAGCTCCTTCACTTTGTAGCTTTGATGGCTCGTCGACACGACTTCTTGCACCACGATGTCGGTAGTTCCCCCTCCGATGTCCGCCACCAGGAGCCTGTCGCCCACCTCCATCTTCTGCTCACTCAAGGCCCGGTGGCAATGGAAGGACGCAGCTTCGGGCTCCAGCACCATGATCAAAGGGTGAGGGCTCCCTTCCAATCCATTGAACACCAACCCTGCCGCTCTCATGCACGTTTTCATCACCTCCTTGGCCGCGTTATCCCAGATGGACGGCACCGTGACGCACCACTGGATCACCTCGATGCTCAATTGCGCTCCGTAGTTGTTCTGCAGAGTGATGACGATCAGGGCGCCCATCTCCCGGAGGTAGTCCGTGATCAGAAGCTCCGCCGTGAGTCCCGGTGGAAGCGCACGCGCGGACGACGCCCCCAAGTCCTTTGCGGCCAAGTGGAGCTTGAATCTCGTCAGATAAGTCCCGAGACTTGGCCCCTCAACGTCTGGTACTCGGTTGCCACGGCGTTGACGACTGGTTTGAAGTATGTCGTGGGCGAATTGACTGCGAGCAGGGTAACCCCACGACTGGAGCTTCAAGCTAGATCCCACTCCGGGACCCTGTTCTGACTTGTAGTAGCTGGCGGTCAGGGTTTTGCAGTACGGCTTCTCCATCGCGCCCGCCTTGGGATAGTCGTAATGGGTGTAAATCTGATTCGGCTCTGTAATGTGTGCAAAGGCGAACCCGGAATACGTGGTTCCGAAGTCCAGCCCCACTACCACCCTCGGCCTACTGCTGCTGCCTTCCATCTCTCAAGCTTCGCAAATTGACGATTTTGGTTTCGCAATTTGGCGAATTTTCGATTCTAACAGTAGCTACAATACATGCACTGACAATTGAAAGTGTTCAACCAAATCAAGTGGGAGAAAGAATCGGTAAGAAGGGCAGCATAAAATGTCGGTACCAGAAAGAGGGCGTGTCATGTCCGCTCCTAGCGACCAGGCGCACTGCAATGCTCCAGGTGCGTGACCGATGTCGATGAAGATGTTAGACCGCAAAAGAAACTCAACTGTCCATGGCTAGATACCGACAATTCCGTAGAAAACCTCTGATCAGTCTCCATCGCAATGAAATCGCATCAAACTGGACTACAACTATCTGAACGCAATCCACTCCAGTGCCCCCATCCTCTGAACTTGATTCCAGTCGGAGACCTGCAAGCCCAGGAGCTGACTCTAAACCTTTTGTAGCGTACGCAAGTCTATATCGTCTGCAGACGCTGGGAGAGAGTCGGGGACTTGTATCAGGTGAAACAGTCGGTAAACCTCACAATAGGGTTTGCCTGCCGAGCATAAAGGTTGCTTCCTCGAAGGATAAGCAGACATTATAATGAGAAACTCCGTAGTAATCAACTCCGTAGTAATCAAAGAGGGCTGCATCAGAAAAACGGCTACGCGGTGCATAATATTATTTTTAACCCCTAAAGGACCGAGGCCTTTTTTCTGCCAAAAAACACTCAAAACTGCCATTTCTATAGCAAAAAGTAAAAAAAAATTAGTTTTTTTTTCACATCTAACCGTAGGATCTTACACCTAATTGGTATGAGAATGTGTGGAAAAAATTTCAGAATTTTTGACCGCACAGATTGCAAGATATCTGCGTTTAAAGTGGAAAAAACAAGTTTTTCAGCACATAGCGGGACCAGATTTTTTGACTTTAACCCCTAAAGGTCTGAGACTATGTTTTCACCAAAACCGCTCCAAAACTGCCATTTCTATTATAAGTACCAAATTTTATAAAAAAAACATTTTTGGACACATGTAACCGTAAGATCTTATAGAACACTGGTTTGAGAAGATGTGGAAAAAATTTCAGAATTTTCCACCATGCGGATTGGAAGATATTAGCATTTCAATTGACAAAAACCCTTTTTTTGTCCCTGCAAAAATCCGGGCAGCTACACTTCACAAGGTCACAATTGTATGAAAAAATGCCCAAAATGGTGGTTACTCTTTGGATTCATTCTTCTAGGCAAGTTGGCTACATGCTTGAAAATTTTCAGATCATTTGGAATTGCACAACATATAGGAAAAAAATAGTAAGTAGAAAGAAGTAGAGAATGATTCAAAACACTAAATTGTTAAGAATTTATTTATGGAATTGAAAAATGCCAATCCCAACGGTTGTAATGTTGTAATAAATAATCTACATCCAATATTTTTATTTTTTTTCAAAAATATTGGAAATTGAGTGAAATAAAGGACTTCAAAGTTTATTTTAGAGTAGAGATTCCATAACTACCCTCAAACTAAGAATCCTCATAACTTTTGACTCATTTATCCAAATGGAATGATTTAAAGCTTTCCACGTACATATAAATCTAAAGAACCAATTTCAAATTTTTATTTTTAAAAAAAATGATTTTTAAAGAATTTTTTGAGCTGCCCGGGCTGCCCGCCGCGCATCGAAAATTACATATCATACAATAACTTTTTAACCATGTAGTCAAAAGTTATGAAAATTTTTGGGCCTTAAAGATACTCCTCGGGCACATCTTGTGTGAAAATTTCAAAGAAAAAAAATAAAAACTCCACTCGCAATGAGCTGCCCAAAATCGCTATGTTGTCAAAAAAACGGTGTTTGGACCTTTAGGGGTTAAACATTTTTAACTTAAAATTTTTGCACTACAGCGTTTTGAGCTTTAAATCTTTATAGTGGAGAATTGAGTTGAGAGTCTAGGAAAAAAAAAATTCAAAAAAACTTAATTATCATTCTTTAAAAAATTGTTAAATAGAAGTAGGTATAAGATAGATGGAAAATCTAAAATATTCATATATTTTAGATGGAATTAAAATGCACTAATCCCGATGGTGAGATTGTTCTAGAAAGTAAACTAAACCATTAAAAAAAAATTGAAAAATTACAAAAATTGCATTCCGAAATGAATCCTACAAGTTATTTTTTTCAAAAAGATGCTCTAACTGCCCGAAAAACAAGAATGTCCATAACTTCCTCATAACAAATCCAAATGAAATGAATCAAAGCTTTCCACATAGACAAAAATATAATCTATGAGAAAAAAATATTTTAAAAAAAATTCAAAATTTTGCAAAATTTTTTTGTTGCCCCCCGTCCCTACGCATTCCAAGAAGTGGCATAACTTCTCGCTTGAAGGTCTGATTTCAAATTTTTTTTCCTCCACGTACCTCTCTCAATTTTTCACGTTCACAAAAAGTTTCAAAAAATCAAGAGAAAATTTCAGCCCGTAGGTACCTGCCCGAAAATGCATTTGTCCCCCGAACGGACAACGGGCCTTTAGGGGTTAAATATATTATACCATATTTTCTTGCTATAAAATCAATAACTATTGTATGCTAAGCTGGTAGTCAAGATACCTTACGCTAGGGTCAGATTCGTTAAAAAATTAATTCAAAATACAATTAAGTATGGCATCTAATGATATTTTCAGAAATTATAATGTGGCATAATTGAATAGTGTAGAAAATATTAATGAAAATAATCTTAATTCTTAAAAAAAAAAAGCTAGAATTGTAAATTCTAGTAAGATTGCAAGTATTAATAAAGCCCTTAGTACCGATAAAGCTATGAGTACTACTACAAGTCATGGAATATTTTGATTTGTACTTAAGGTCACAAAGTATTCCGAACGCTATAAAATGAACTTCCAAAAATTCTAAATCAAGTTAATGAATAAAAGTTCAACCGAAAAAGAATTGATTTTGTATCAGGCCTAATGAATCTGACCCCCAAGGTACGGTAGACACATCTTTGTCTACGATGCCCACTTCACCATTCTTTGACCTCTAAAAGACGAGACTTATTGTCAACTTCAAATTTTGCCACTCTATATGTATGCTCCCATTTGTAAGTATATATGAATGGAATTTTTTATTTTTCCATTTTTTAGAGATGAAATCACATGTCTTTTGTCTAGAAAAAATTAAGATTTCTTTTGTGAAGATTTGAATTTATCGTGAATTTTTGAAGAAAAAGTGAAGAAAATTCATATCAAATACAATACATGTTTTAATGATTTGAAATTTTAACTATAGGTGTATATTATTTTGTTGTACATCATAATTTTAAATGGATTTCTATGTCACTCTATAATCAGCAAATTGGATATTCATGGTTATAGGTTGAAAGTTCAAAGTAGACGATATTTTGTATTTTCAAATTAGAGTAGAATCTAGAGTTGAACTTCATTACTATCATCAAAAGCCCATAATGAAAATATGTGTTAGAAAAAATAGCGGTTACAAGTAGTAAGTTGTTGGGGCTTGTGAGTTGCAATAAAAATTGGAAATGGGGGGAAATCACAAGGGAAAAACAACCTAGGATTAGAAAAGCATGCTTTTTTTAGCCTACACATGGAAAGAGGGGAAGGAGAGCCCCAAAAGGTCTACACCATGAGCACTAAAAGAAATCTACGTTTGCCTCAACAAAATCTACATAACATGTTTGTTGAGGCGAACGCAAAATCTGCATTTGCCTCAACAAACACGTCAAGTAGATTTTGTTGAGGCAAACGCAGATTTCTTCTAGTCAAAATACAACAAAAAAATATATGGAAGGGTTAGTGCAAGCGAAGGAAGTACAAGATGGTGACAATTGTTCAAGCATTGGAGAAAGCCAAAAAGTGTACAACTTATTTCACAATGTTGCAATCATACTTGAAGGTAGATTTTAGATGCCAAAACCAAATTGGATGGTGTGATGCCAACTTTGAAAAGGATAATGCCTTCCATTTAGGATTTCTCACTAAAGACTTTTTGGCACCCGGTTACCCAAATGAACCTAAAAATGGATGATTGTAGAAGTTTCCAAGAAATTTAGGTACAATTTGCATTGATAATTGCAATTTGCCAACTTTATAATTTTTGTCTTTCAACTAGCTTTTTGAAGCAAGTTATTTTCATTGTCAAATGTCTAAATTTGAGTTTTTTGGTACTTATTCAAAGCACTTGCACTTCCAACAATAAACATTTCAAGTTCTAGTTTTAAACTGGTGAAAAGTTAGCAATTTATTGAGGAGTGCATTGAGGTCGTGCACTGAGGATGCTCTATAATCACCTTCAAAGAGTCTGCTTTCCAGTTGAGCATTACTGTCTTAATATACAAAAAGCCACAAGGGGACTGGTGGTGTACGAAAACCACCCTTACATGCAACTCGTTGGAAAAGGGCACTCACAGCAGGACACAATCACAAATGAAATATATCCACTTATCACACTATCCTCAGGAATGCCATAAATCCACCAACCGTGAACTCTTTGTACTTGCGTGCAAGACCGAATTTGCCTAAAATAGCAACGATTCAATTTGGCTGATTGGATCAGAAATAATACACGACCTCATCATGTGAATTACAGGAAGAGGAAGTCTATTTAGCTTCTCTACAGTACAAGATGAAGACCTTTCGAAGAAGACAGTGCCAACAGAACTATGATACAGGTAGAGTAGCAAAGAATGATATCGAACCCAATTTAGGTTTGCTTTAAAGGTCGTATCGATTAATAAGCCTCTTCTAAAGGAGATCTGTGCCACAACCTGCTTCTGTAGCACTTACCAAGTTAAAGATGAAAGTATGGAGCTGAAAGGAACAACAGGCGAAGACTGCCCCAACTGCGCAGCAGCTTGAAAGCAGTCAATAGCTTCTTGCGTGTGGCCCTCAGCCTTGTGCAACAGACCCATCTGCAACCAAGCCTCCTCATGGGTGGGCTCAGCTTGCAAAGCCTCTGCCAAGTAGCTGCGAGCCACTGGCAGTGAGTGTTTACCACCTCTTTCACGGAGAAGAGCTCCCAACCGTACTTTACTGTCAATATGAGCTGTATCAACAGCTAAAGCATTCTTGTAGCTTGCTATTGCCTCTTCTGTTTGCCCTTGTGCCTCATGTAGTTTCCCTGAGAAGTGCAAGATGTTGAAGAGTAAGTTGTAAGATATATGCGTCTGCATGGACCTTTACAGACTGAGCCATGCACAACCAATTGCTGCATCTAATAATCTATCTTAAGAGATAAACTGAGATGTGACAGAAAGTTGAGTTGCTCACCAGTGGCACACCAAGTGACAGTGGAGTAGGTTTTCAAAGCTTGCGCTTTCTCCAAGCAGGTTTCAGCATCGCGCCATTGCTTTAAATCAGTATATACACTTGCCAAGTCTTGCCACACCTCTACCTCTTCCACTCTTCCTCCTGTCTGCAGTGCATGAAATTTCCGTGCGGGCACTTCTAAAGCATCAATTACGATCTCCTTAAAAAAACTTGAACAATCTGTCTGAAAAAACTGAAAGGAGTCCATGGTGTAGAGAGGGGTTTGATATGCTTGGTGATCACTAGCTAAGCTATTTATCTGCCGTTACGCCTCTAGATTAGATCAAGACAAAAAGCAGATAAAATACCATACACATCTCATGAACTTCTAAATGAATTATAAGTATGGTAGGATCATAAAGATGATGATAGGCTGAATTAACCTTATTCTTCTGCCAATTCCAGGCCTCATAGCTGAAACTCTGGAGACTGGCTTGCACCAAAGACAGCAATTGCCGATAGGTGTGAACGGCACGAAGGGATTGGCCTGCAGCCATCTGGATTTTGGCTCTCGTTTGCAATAAACGTCCCTGCTGCCAAGGGCTACTCTCTTCTGATGCAGCTTCAAGGACCAGCTCCGCTTCCGAATGCCTTTCCTGCGCTGTCAGCAGCAAGGTGAAAAACCGCCAGCCCTCTACCCATGCTCCACTGCTGATGTCCAAGAAGCGCTTTGCACAGTCAAGTGCTCGGCTAAGCTGACGTTGCATGGCATATTCTAAACCTAAATCAAAAACTAACCTCGGGTCTTCACTCTCTAAAGCAGCTGCTTCCTGAAAAACAATTCCGCCATTGAAATTAGAATCATAGCTGTATTGCACATTGACTAAAAACGAGCATTCAATTCACAAATATGGAAAATTTACAAGCCTTCGAGTAAATACACCGCATCACCTCAGCCAGAGCCTTCTCTCCAACAGTAAGTAGAAAAAAAAAACATTCCATATACCTATAGGTTTGTGCACTACTAAAACAATGGCACCTAATACTTGGCAGCACGGAGTTCTCTGACCTACATGATGATCTGCATTTCCTGGTACTCACTTGAATTTGAATAAGCGGACAAAGTGGTGATTTCAAGCATACAGAATTGACTTCCAGTCACAGTCAAACACTGGAAGGTTAAAAAAGAAGAAAGCAGTTGACTGACATACTTCCAGAGCTTCCACAGCTTTATGCTGAAGCTGTCCCCTCTCTGAATCTGATGATGCAACCCTAGCCTGGGTACCGAATGCTACACCTAATATATGAAGTGCACGGCTTTTCATGTATATAAGCTCAGGAGACATCTGTTCCAATGCCCTCTGAGCATAGTCAGCTCCCTCCGTCGCAAGGCCCTTTCGTGCTGCACACATGGTAGCTGCCAAAAGTAGGGAAGCTACATCGTTCGGCCTCTCCACTGGGCTTAAAGATTTCCGCAAGAGATTCAGGGCTAGATCGTCCTCCCCTGCTCCACAATAACAAAGGGCCAAGTCGTACCAGCGGTCCGTCCTTGTCATTGTGCCTGGCAGCAGCTCTTCAAACTGGTGAGCCAGCACGACGGATTGACCACACACGGACAGGGCAAAAGATAGGTGATCCAAAACACTATGATCCAAAACACCTTTCGACAAGATATTTCGTCGCAAAAGGAGGAGCAGCAGTAAGATAGCCTCCTCTGTATTATTCTTAGGAAAGTATCCACCGTCTCTTGAATCAGCAGTGGACGGCGCAGAATATGAGGCATCAACACCTCCATAAAGCAACAGAATGGCAAATTCCTTCCGGAGAGCTGCACGAGTGGCCTCGTTAGGACCCCAGGTACTGAGTAATGCCTGACGATAAGCAGGTACAGCTCTATCATTAAGGCCCTCTCGAGCAAGTAGCTGGGGATAAAGAACCGAAATCTTGTTCACTAGCATTGCTACTTTCGTATCACCCAATGTACTCGGCATACCCTCTGGAAAGGCCTCCTCCATCAAGTCGAGCACAACTTTGCACTCATGTGCAGCATCTGCAAAACCATTTATTTTCAGCTTAGAGAGAGATCCAGCTCCAAAACAGGAATCATAAAACACAACCCTAATAGAATCTTGCAAAATCTCGACCACCCTCACACCACTTTGCTCTCTTCTGCAAACCAACGTTCCATAGAGAGGGGCATAAAACCAAATGGAACAAGAACAAAATCGATGGGCAATCTGCGTGTAGCACCTTCAAAAGCACCAAGCTTTTCGTGGGACTTGGCCTTAAGGAAGATCGCTTCAATCAACAAGCTGGATGCATGCAAGAAGTTGTTCAACGTGGCAGGCTTTTGATTCTTCCCTTTCCTGTGACTCCATGTTGTTTTCTCCGATGCGAAGAAACGCATGCTTTGTGCAAGCCCGCTCAACCGAATCCCTTCTAAAACCCGTAAAGCTCCTTGGAAATTACCCTTTCGATACTCAATTCTTCCAAGTAAGGCTCGAGCCTCCTGCAATGCTCCCCAATTTCAAGGTCATGATGGTTCCCTAAACTAGGACTTTGCGTGTACATAGCTCCGCCATGAGAATTAGGGTTTATGCATACGATTCCACCCAATACTGTAGTAGCATTGCCAAAAATGCGCGAGGCAAGGAAGTCGGAGTGCATTTTATACACAGGGCGTACCTCATTATTGATAGAAAGGGCTTCACGAAGCGTGACTTCCGCTTCCTCAAAGCTTCCTTGCTCAAGCTTCGCTTCCCCCTCGAGAAGCTTCCGTGACAGCTCCTTGGAGGCCACCTCAGGCAGACTCCCCCCACCCTCCGGCATCCCGTCGTCGTTGTCGAATTTGAGTTGGTTTCTGGAGCAACGGCAACACAACATGGCAGGTGCTTGGTGTTCTTTTTTCTACTCAACATCTTTCTTTCCACCGCTCTCGCAAGTCATGCATTGCCATCCTGCTTTCCTACTGGGTCCATGGATTCCTACGTCTCCACTCTTCGAATTTTAATTCATTGCACAATCTCATCCCACGATTCGCAACAAAAATGTGACATCCAAAGAAAAATGATCGGGAACTCACTTCTTCACCTTGCGACCACCGGGCCACGCCAAGGACCGCATGGCATCGACGTCCCCCGCAACAATCGGATCACCGGGTCATTCCAGCAGGATTGGTGACGCGAGGATTCAACTCCGCAGAATCTTTACTTGAAGCACTTGTAGGGTAGTGCTAGAGATCTGCAAAAGGTAAGATTTTAGGGATCCGCAAAATTTGCAAAGAGACATAGTCGATTCCACTGATAAAATCTTCCAAACACACGCAGAAATGTGCCAACAATCTGTTCAAAAACGCAGCGCACGCAATCACAACAAAATCCTGAAAGCGGAAATTTCCAGATCCCACAGTCAAAGTTTCAGAATTCAGAACCCCACCAACCCTAGTCAAATTTCTGGTCAATAACTGCTCTGCTTTTTCAATCGTTCTCGTCAGTATGCTTACAGAAGCGAGAGACAGGAGCGGATTACCCCTCTTCATTCCATCGTAAAACCCTACACATGGCAAAGCTCCACACTGCCACTCTGTGTGAACCTTGCAACACTAGTGTGCGTCGATGTTCACAACTTTCAGTTAGCGTAACCCTAACTTAACCAGACTGCATATACCATTGATTCTGTGCACCACTCCAGAGTAAGTTAGTGACCAAGAATTTTCTCGAATTTGGTGTGGATTCCTCCTCCTCCTTGGAAGCTGCGAAACGCCAGTCTGGCATTTGATACAGTAGAACCAGTGATCCCAGAACTAGTTTATGGAATTTAGTGCAATATGCTACCTAGTTTAGGGAATTTAGTGTAATATGCTACCTTCAAGACAAAGAAGCACCAACTTTGCCTTGAGAGTAAGTGGCATCAAGAAAAAATAGAAAAGAAAGGATTTTGCAAGTTGTAAAGGATGATTGGGAATACTATGACTCAAAACTAACTAAATAGATGCTAATTCCAATGTAGAGGAGGTAGCAAATTGGCTATCAAATTTTATTGGTTGTTGCAATCTTGGCTAAAATATAATTTTTTGAGGATTTTCTTCAATATACTTTTAGCTACTGAAAAATTTAAGTAGCAATGGAGCGAATTTTAGCCAGTTTTGTGAACGCTAAGTAGAACCTCTCTAAGTTGATCCCCTCTAAGTCAACAAAGTATTGTCAAGAAGTATTGATTGCCGGTCCCAACTTAACCCCTAAAGGCCCAAGGCCTTTTTTCTGCCCAAAAACACTGAAAACTGCCATTTCTATAGCAAAGTATAAAAAAACATTTAAAATGTTTTTTTTGAACATCTAACTATTTAAAATGTTAATTACACCTAACTAGTATGAGAATGTATGGAAAAATTTTCAGAATTTTTGACCGCACAGATTGCAAGATATCTGCGTTTAAAGTGAAAAAACCAAGTTTTTCAGCACATTGCGGGGCTAGATTTTTTGGCTTTAAACATTTTTAACTTAAAATTTTTGCACTACAGCGTTTTGAGCTTTTAATCTTTATTGTAGAGAATTGAGTTGAGAGTCTAGGAAAAAAAATATTTATAAAAAAAACTTAATTATCATTCTTAAAAAAATTGTTAAGTAGAAGTAGGTCCAAGATAAAAGGAAAATCTAAAATATTCATATATTTTAGATGGAATTAAAATGCACTAATCCCAATGGTGAGATTGTTCTAGCAAGTAAATCAGACCATTACCAAGAAAAAAAATTGAAAAATTTGAAAAATTTCATTCAGAAATGAATCCTACAAGTTATTTTTTTCAAGAAGATGCTCTAATTGCCCGAAAAACAAGAAAATCCATAACTTTCTCATAACATATCCAAATGAAATGAATCAAAGCTTTCCAGATAGGCAAAAATATAATCTATCAGAAAAAAAATATTAAAAAAAAATTCAAATTTTTGTCCATTTTTTTTCTGCTGCCCGAGTTGCCCGACGTCCCCTGTTTTGAGCTTATTTGGTCATAACTATTGTTCCCGGACACCGATTGTGGGAAAAATTATATTCCCACAAAGCTTATCAGTTTTTCTATCTCCAAAAAAAGTTTCAAAAAATCACATGAAAATTTCAGCCCATAGGTACCTGCCCGAAATCCCATTTGTCCCCCGAGGGGACAATGGGCCTTTAGGGGTTAACAATATGAACCACATACGAACATGATGACCCTCCCTAATGTAATAACCTCTCTAACTCAATGTGTTAGACCGGTCCCAACTCTATCAACTTAGAGAGGTTCTACTGTACCTATGTTTGTGGCCTACTTCATTGGATCCGTAGTATCTCTACTTACAGGTAGCCTGTAGACATTGACCCTTTCCAGTTTCTTTTTGGAAAAATACGATTTTAGGTACCCACTTGGCCACTTACAAAATATTGTTCTTTATGGAAACATGAAAGTGTACCTTATACGTATAAGGGCCTCCTGCCATGTGAGCCGGGCCCGTAGAAAAAACACTAGAGGACAAGAAATGAACACCGATTGTCTTACCGGCCTCGGTGAGCGGAGAAGAAGGATTCCAAGTTTCACCGATCATCGGTGGACAACCCTATTGGTGAAGATGGAACAATCTTGAAGGAATCAATATATGGGGGATTCTTATTCAATCTCTCCCCACCCACCGGGTCCACATGATAGGACAATTGCGAACTTCAGGCCTATAGCTCTCCGGTGAACTTCACCGACCTGGCTCACATGGCAGGAGGGCCTAAGAGCATCCTCAATGCACAAGTGGTATTCAAATATAGTAAGCTATTTGTACCGTGTCCTTTTTTGGCCTCTAGGATTTGGCATTTCATTTGCTAGTTAGAACATCCCAATGTACATATTAGTTTCAACTTGGTTAAGGGAGCTCTAGCCACTATTTTAGATCTCCTTGAGCAATGGAAGCAATTTTTTTCCTTGCGTGACCTTGAAACAAGTGAAGTGATCATTATAAATCCAATTGACTTGTTTTTTTTTGTTTTTTTTTTTACACAAGCGTGTTAAGGAAACACACTGCGAGGGTTTTCATCAGGATGAGAGGCTGATTTCACACAAGGTAAAGAACTTGTCGCCGCCAGGTATCGAAACTGCAACCACGCCATTCAGTTTGGGTACCTCACAACCATCACTCGATAGTTTAGGGTCATCTCGGACCATTTGATTGTTGCTTTAGTTGTTGCACCTAGCAAAAAAGACAAATCTACCAGGCCAAAATCTTATTGCAACCTTCAAAGTGTTGGGCTACATGTTGATCACGTTGGGGCTTTTCTTTTTTTCTTTTTTTCTTCTGTAATGTCTCGGGGGGTGCACTCCCATTTTTTTTATTGTTAACCTGCGATCAAATGAAAGGTCACTTTAATTACCTTCGTCCTAAATTTTAGAAATTATTTTGAAGTAAATTAGCATTACTAAAATGGGATATTAGGAGTTATAAGTAAAGAAGGGTATGGAATAATACTAAAATTTACCTATTTTTTAATCTAAAGTAGCCTTGCCAAAAAACTCCCCCCAAAATCTGAACTTTTAAGAACTAGTATGAAAATCTCCCCCCCCCAATCTAAACTACTAAGAAATAGCGAAGCATCCAAGGATGGGATCCTATGTGGTGTGGAGGATATCTAAATGCAAAAGCAGTGGATGAAAACATGTTCAAAACGTGGATGAACTGAATTAGTTTACGTGGACTGAGCTGTTCAGAGTGATGTTCCATTGAGTTCAGAGAGCCCGTGTTTTGAAAAAATCAGGATTCTGGTTGAGTGTGTGCACACCCCAGAAGGAAGGATTTCTGATTTGGTTTGCAAACAAGTGAAGGTGTGTCAAGAATGCTATGGGGAATGATTAAGCTTAGTGTTACAAATTACATTGTAACATCTGGACTTTGTAACGCAACAGGAGGGGATGGCCGGTTATGGCGGTTATGGCAATTGCTTGTTTTCTCCATTTAAACCACGGGAGGGGGTTTGTCCCTCACACGTGATTTTATAATGCAGATACCAAAACTTTGAAACATGTGTAGACTCCGTAGCAATTGATTCCAATTGCTGGTTTGATTAATGTTAGCCTCTTACGTCATTCTGACCGTCTCAAGAGCCCGGTTGTCTGAATTGGCTCATCAGTTCCAATTTTGTGCTCTGTAATCCAGAGCCTCAAACCTCATAAGAAGTCTGGGTTCGGGTCTGCATGACTGATTGAAGCCTGGGTACTTTAGTTGAATTGTAGCCGAGCATTGGCCGTGATCCAAGTGGCTGGAAGCCTACTGGAACAGGCTAAGCTTATACTGCTTTTCGTGTGCTTGACTGCAATTCGAGCCTTGAATAGAACTGAGACCAATTGTGCTGCTAATAAACTGAGTGGTTTGAGAAGATCAGAAATTGAGCGTCGACATGACCTGGGGCCTCAAATTCCGGAGGCCTAACACTTAGGGGTTTGGACTTGCGGTGATTAGGGTTGGTCTAGGGTTTAGGATCAGCAAGGATTGGGTTGATTCTGAGGGAGCTTTTTGTGTGAGCATGCTTTAGGGTTTCCGTTGCAAAAAGAAACTCAGTGTTTAGGGTTGCAAACAGCAAAAGCTTTGAGGTTTTGGATTTAGGAGAGGCTAAGAATTTTTTGTTTTGGATTTTAATGTTGCTCTTTGTTTTTCATCATATTTGCACTTTGGAATTGTGCAGGTCGCCTTCCATTTTTTGCATTCTCCATGACCATTTCCTTAGGCTGCCAGTTTCTTGTTGTGTTCTTTACTGTCCAGGATATGTGTATCAGGTTGCAGCTCCTTTTTTCTCCAGGACTTTTGAATTGAACTCCTGGACTCTTGAACTTGCAGCCTTCAATTTTTGACTTACTTGTAAATGTTATGCATTGTGCTTGTAAACACATGCACGGCATGTTTTTGACCTTGCATCTAAACCCTTGACTCATATGGTAATACCTGTTGTTTTCCACATGGTGATACTTTGTGGTTTGAAGTAGTTACACTTTAAATCCCACTTGGTGTTTGAACGTGATATGTTTGAATCTCATTGGTGTTTTAATGTGATAATGTTTGAATGCAGTTGGTGTTTGAAAGTAGCATTTGTTTGAATCCAGTTGCTATTTGAAAGTAGTATGTGTTTGAATCATGTTTCCAAATGGTCCATTTCTTATTTAAGGTGAAGTCTATCATGATGTTTAAACACAACTTTTTGTCAAAAAACTCCATTGTGACCCGAGGAACTATTTGTAAGAAACATGTAGATTTTTTGTATTTCAAAAGATAGGGTCCTTGAAATAAGACAAATTTAGAAATTTAGGTAAAGATAGCCCCTTGTAAATTCACCAAATCCACCTACATAGCCCCCCAACAATAGGGGCTTGAACGCATGTGATCATTGAACTTCCTATGTAGTGCACCCCCCGAGTGTAATGTATAAATGTGTTGGAAGGCAAAAACTAATAGTAGGTATTAAAGAAATTTGAAAGGATTTGTGTCTTTCTGTGTGTATTTTGCAATGTGTCTGGAACCCAAGTGTATATATTTGTGAACTTGTGTCCAACTCTATGTATAAGCAGTAGGTGAATTGGTTATTGTTATTCATTCTTAGATATTCACTCATGTAGAATATGTTTCCAATAATGTTGCAGATATTATTTCATTTCCGCTTTTGAATTGTTTGAATTGTACTCTAGTCATTGTTAACCTTTAAAATGTCAACACGGACATTTGGCGTCCAATGGATGATAGGGAATCCTTCTATTAGGACAGAAGTGCAACTATTATCCTTAGAATTTCATTGTAAAAAGGAGAGGTCTTCTACAATAGTTTGATTTCCAATGAAAGCTTTTGTTATTTTTTAAGCCAATGATTCACACGGTAATGAAAAGGGATGATTTCCAAGATCACTTATTTGTCCTTTAAGGATTAAAGGTATACACAATCATTATTCAATTATTGTTGTCGTATAAAAATTGATTTCAATTGTTCACTAAATAAAGAATGACAATACAATAGAGTGAATTCATCCCACTTTTACGACTGAAAAAACAATTATTATAGTTGAAAAAAGTACCAACATACACTACAAATCAATTGTTACTGAGGATTGACTAAGAAACAAATGTGAACATTCTATGCAATACAACTATAAAACAACTACTGGAATGTTTTCTTATAATTTACTATAGAAAAATTGGAGCTAAAAAATTTAAATTATTTTAAAAAAAAAGGTTCACCAACATAAAACTTGATTATATCCCCCACAATGGAAAAGTTGATGTACATCGTACTCACGTTTCAATGCGACTACTTTTCTACTGTCATAGTTGAAAATGCTACTTAGAATGGCATCTAGTGGCGGAAATGTTGAATAAACGTGTTGATGTGGAAGTGAATGCCACAACACTAGACACGTTGGTAAAACTTGTCAATGAACTTCCAACTAAGCTAACAGATGAGAAATAACCCTCTCTCTTGCGACTATGTTTTCAAGAACAACTTTTTAATGATGACTCTAACTCCCTAGATTAACATTAGTCACACATGTCCCCTATGACTCAAAAAGCAGTTGTAAATGTGGTAAACAAAACTTATTTTCTTCCAGTATTACACAAAAATCATATGAAAGAGACACCTAAAATTAAGCATTTTTTTAGATAGAAATATTTGCAATGTGGTTAATTTGCAAATATTTCCATCCCAAAAAATGTTTATTTGGATAGAAATATGTTCAAACGAAATCCACACTAAAAACTTGAGAGTTTGAACATAAAGAGTATCTCAAAAGCCCCTTCTTAACCCCTAAATGCCCAAGCCCTGTTTTGAGCCTCTTGGAATTTGCTCCAAATTGAACAAAAAGCCAACATTTTGGTAAGTTGAATCAATTTTTTTGAATTGTAACTGTACAAATTCAAACTAGACATGTTAGAGATCACATAGGAAAAAACAACACAACAATATCATTTAAGGATTGAAAGATTATAATGTTTGATCATCAAGGTGTTAAAACTATGAAAATCTTTGAGCTCTCTTTTTGCAAGTCAAATCTAAAAAGTTCAAGACCAAAAAAATATGAGGTTGAAGGGCCTAACAAATATAACCCCAATCAATTTATGACTTCTCAAAATCTACTCTATAATTTTTTTAAATGAATTTATAGTGATTTTTTCTCCAAGATCTAGTGTATTTGAGGCTCATTTCCAAGAGCCCTCAACACTATGAAAAGTCAAGATTGCAATGGGTACCTTTGCACAAAATCTTGAATAGAAAAATCGTAATCATTCATTTTCAAAATCGGATTTTTGATGCTAAAACTAGACTTCAAGAAGAATCTTTCAAAAAAATTAACTACTAAAAATAGCAATTTGGTAAGGTTTTATTTAACTTCAAAGATTCTTCGACACCACTTTACATTTGGGTGCCTTTGGGCATTTAGGGGTTAAAGAATTATTAAGAGAAGCCACTTCCATCCTTGGAGGTTCTCACTGCCACACTCTAATGTGGGTGGGTGTCAGTTTACAATATTGAAATCTCATCCTTCATGCTTTGTGAGACTCATTTCCCTCTAGCTAGGAAATGGAGAGAAAATGGAGATTTACAGTACCCCCCCTCCTATTGCTCTTCCCAATTCAACGTTGAAAACATTCAAGGTTGAACATGTAAGTTCTTTCCTACGTGCTACTACAAAACCCACTGATTAGGGGTGATAGCTAGGATGTTGTGACTCCTGATCCGCAATGTACTGTACAGAGTTCTTACCAAATTGAGCACACGACACAATATATACTCTTCACTCCTCAAACGACTAACCTCATCGTAGCCCCGTGGAATGCGATTCTGAAATCGCCATCTCCGGCAAGCGGGTAAATTTCGACACTCCCAATTGCATCCACAGATTCCATGGAGGGAGATGTAATTGGGCCAACTTCGACACTCCCAATTGCACTCACAAATCCAATGGAGGAGGACGATGTGATTGGGCCAACTTCGACACTACCAATTGCATCCACAGATTCGATGGAGGGTAATGTAATTGGGCCAACGTCGACAGTTCCCAACTGCATACCCAGATTCAATGGAGCGTGATATAATTGGGCAGACCCCAAGGCTGGTACCCCATCGCCAGCGCCAGCTTCCCCAGCGCCTCCGTCTCAATCGTCTTCTCATACGGCACGGGCAGAAACACCAGCCCCTCCCGATGCAATCTCCCTCTCACCAACAACACCGTCCCCCCCACCCCATCCAGCTTCACCACGCTCTCATTCCCCCCTCGCATCACCCCCAAAGAGACTCTCCCCGTGCTGTACGCGGAGTATCCTTCAAACACCACCACCTCCCTCGTCCTCTCCAAAAACTTCCTCGACTCCTCTGTCTCGCGCCAACTGTTCCGATCATAGGGTTGCTCCTCGCCTCTCTCGTTCCGCCAGAAGCTATTCGGCACCAGAATGTGCTTCTCAGGCCCTGTGAATCCCAACAGATCCTCCACCAGCGTCGAAGGGTAGGAAGAGACGTCGGAGTCCAGCCAAAGCACCCAGTCGTGATGAGGACGAAGCGCAGAGAACAGCAGGTAGTTCCGGCTCTTGGCTAAGACTGCTCGACGAGGGATCTGGTTGCGCATGCTATGAGTGTCCAGCCACTTCTCCCCGGGCTCATAGCCAAAGTCTTGGCGAGCGAGAATCACGTCCTTGTATTTCTCGGTTTGGTTGGTGACGCTTTGTTGGCGGTGGAGGAAGTGAGTGCGGACGCGGGCGTACGAGCCGTCGTGGCTGTCGGAGACGAGGAAGCCGAGAGAGATGGAGTTCTTCGGGTAGGAGAGGGAGTGCAGGAGGGTGAAGTAGCGGTCGATGTGGTTGCTCACTTTCTTGAGGGGGGAGAGGATGAGGACGCTGGGGTAGCCGGTGTGCAGCAAGTCGGAGCCTGGGACTTCGACTGCAGATTGCGGAATCTCGGTGAGCGTCTCCAATGGTTCTTCAAGGACTGGCATCCCATTATGGGTGGATTTCGTCTGCAATCATCCCAAGCACAAGCATCCACCGCAAGATCGTTAGCACCTACACAACAGGGGTAGGTAAAAAATTTGGTATGCCGAAGTTGTGACGGTAATCGAACAAGTCATTCTGCATTCTATGTCGGTAATCTGACAAAAAAATAATATTCAGACAGGGTTTGTAGTAAGTAAATTAGATAAAGTGTTTCAGGTTTCCTCCCTTATGGTTTCTTAATTATACTTGGACCTCCAGATAGCTCAATGGGGACGTTCAACAATCAACATAGGGAGGTCTTCATAAGATCAATGTGACCATAGGGAGACCTCCCCATGAGAAAGATTCTCTTGTCTAAAAGTTCCTAGAACATTCTTATTTACCGAAAACTCTGTTTTTTCTATACTGGCTTTCTGACAAGGGACTTCAATTTTCTACCTCCACAGAGCGCTTGCATTAACGAAGAAAAAAGCAACAGTTCAGATACTAACCGGATCTCCATCGTTTTCGTGTGATTGCTGACGTCCAAATGAGCTCAAGGCCTCGCTCCAGCCTGACCAACTGAAGCCGGAGAGGAGCAACAGCAACCACAAAATTGTGCCAGCAATTGCTGCTACGTAGATTCCCTTTCTGACCACCATAGCTCTCGGCATGCCCTGCATCAGGAACTCAACCGGGATAACAGGTTTCATTGATCAAACTATGCAGAGGTCCAAAGTCGAAGTACTCTGATCGAGTTGTAACAACCTTGGAATAGTTCTTTTGAAAACATCAGTTAGTAATTTTATATTGCATGAACCACCCAACCATGAGATTCCTTCTAGGATAAGAGTGTTAGAACGACAAAATGTCACTCTTCTTCTGCATTTAGCTCAATTATATATCTCCCCGCCGTGCCCAACTATTTACTTAACTTTTACTTTACCAAAGCAATTTAAGAAGCAATCCGATCATTACAGTATGGAATAGGATGGAATAGGATGTAGCAGCACTCTGTTATAACTTCCGACACAAGCGAGAAGGTGCAAGAAAGGATCGTTAAACGGCACAGATGCATCAACCAACACGCTAGGCAGAATTATACGTTCTCATATAAACTTCACGCCTCAAGCACCTCAAAAAATTAAGAAGACAGTATTTTACATGCAAGAGTAATCCCATTTCTTCTACATTAGGGTTGAAATCAGGACCCTATCCGGCGTAGTAGACGAATCCAACAAAACCCTAGTACCAGTCCAAACCACATCACAGAAGCCGACAATCGGACAATAATTAAAAACATCCCTGTTCACAAGTTCTAAAGCTACAACCGATGTCTCAATACGTTTTAAAGCAGGCTTTCATTCAAATAGAAGCCATGAAGATGACTAAAACTAAACTTGTGGCTTTATCTCAATTCAGGGCTAGTTTGTCCTGTGAAGGACTCGGAGGAGGAAACCCAGCATACTCTAGGATTTCTTCCTCCAAGCCCAATGCTTTAAAGACCCTCACAACTAGAGACCCCTGATTCCCAGCTTCAAAATGCTCTTCAAAGACCCTCCTAAATCACAAACCCTACGGCGTGGATTAAGTAGGTTCTGCAATGAGGATGGAACGGCTGCAAGGTACTGCAGGTCATCCTGCTTAGGGTCCGATAAAAATTCACGAAAGGGGAATCTCATAAACCCTGGGATTTTAAAATTATAGGACTTCGTCGCCTTACAAACCCTACAAAACGCCAGGCCTGGACAGCATATCCTCTACACCGATCTTGTCCCCAATTCAGTTGTGACAACGAGAGACGCAGACGTGCAACAACAATAAGCTAGTATGTGAGATGGAAATAAAGTTCTTACAAGGGTTTGCTTCAACCATGACTTGCTGTTTCTTACATTTCACCGACAACCCCACTTCAGCATCCAGCGTTGCATCTTGGTGCCGTTACCGAAGCCAACGGCATCCCCAATTTGCAACCAGCTGCTGAGCAGAGTACTGCGCGCTCTTGCCAATTCCCCACCACTTAATGAGTTAACATAATACCAGGACAAATCACACACGAAACGCAGGTGACAGACATGGTTCAAACATTAGAAATTTGGACGCAAGGAGCATAATTGGATCCCCAAACTTTGCACACGGTACGAGACCTAGCAACACTCGAAATTCGGAACAGCAGAAGAACCCAATAACCTAATTATCCTTTCCAAATTCCTTCCACCCAGTAAACTATACTCCGTGTGCAAGCAACTTCACTCGGAATTGCAAGTAGTATCAGGCAAATTCAGCAAATTCAGCAATACCTTGACATTGACCTACGTACGTTTGATAGAAGAATCCGCTCCGCGATCTCGTCTGCATGCATCTGAGCAGGACTGGCAACATCATCAATGGGCAATTGAGTGAAGTGTGGGTAAATGTAGTTTGACAACCAGACGACGTTCAACATTGTCGACGGAGTCGGCACGATTGTCAACAAAACTCGGTATCACGTGCGGGCTTCAAGTGTCAATGACGGTGAGTGACTTGGGGGGCGCGAAGAGTTGATACCCTGAGGCTGCCTACAGAAATGCCCGGCATGAAATGGGTATCAGTGGGTTGTTTGGGAGCGATGGTTTTGGGGATGCGGGATGGCGTTGGCTTACCCTTCACTTTTGCTAACAAAAGAGCATCTGCAGTGGACTCTCGGTAAATAATCCCTGTATCGGCAAATGCAGGGGCTGGAAACGAGGTCTGTACACTGACGGTCCCTTTTTGGGTACGGGTGCCCCACTGCGCGACCGCTTTACAAAACAGTATCTGCAATTTCATTTGAAAGTCAATGTGAGGTGCCAATAGATTCTCTGGCTCAATCACGATTCACGAGGTGTTCCACTATTCACGATGTATAAAGCTGCATTCTTTTCTTTTTTTTGAAACAAATGAAAGCTGCATTCCTTTTGGCATCCATTCTGTACTTGTTTAGAAATTAGTGAATCGTCATGATGATCCCCACGAATCAATTTACCAAGATGCTTTGAGTAGTAGGCAAGGCAAAAAGGCAGAAAATGCCAGTCTTGCATGGTCCTTTGGTGAGGCCGTGGAACTAAGGTAGTATGCTCTAAAAGCGACCATTTAAGGGCCGGTCTGCCTTTTTCACAGGTTTCCATGAATAGAAATATTTTACAATCATTTTTTAGAGAAAGAAAAATGGATGCGGAATGTAATGCAAGTGGTTTCACATTTTTTGAATCATTTTTGAGTTACTTATGAATTTTAAAAAAACCTTGGTGTAGGCACCTATTTGTGACCTAAGGTCTTCCAAAATCCGACCACTTGCAACTTCTAAAGTGAATTGGTTCTTGCAATAAATAATGCTTTTCTCTTGATTCTCTCAATGGCTTGAGAGGTCCATTTAAGGACCACCTAATGTCCATTTCAGACCTAAATGTAAGGTCGATTTGAAGAGGCCGCTCGTTTTTAGAGCAGACTACCTTATAGTTTGCCATAATGGTCACATTGGAACGTGCATTTAATTAGAAATTGCTTTTCAAATGGTACAATGTTGTTATCATGATTGTTACAGGGTGCACTGCAGGTGCTCTAAAGTAACTTAACTAGGATTAAACAATCCATTAAGGTCAAAAGACCCATTCTGGATACCTTCGGAACAGGTTTTTTTTAAATAAATGAGAATTGGGTCACAATTAATGTCTTAGATGACAATAATGGAGTGATTAGTGATTGCAATAGCTATGAGACATTAGATGCGTCATACAATTGCAAAATCTGCAGTTTCATCCCTTAGGAAAACATTGGAATTTTTTATTTGCCACTAATGATAAAATTTGAAAATTTTGAATTCAAATTTGAAATCATGAATTGAGAGAGGTGAAGAACACATGACACTAACAAACCACAAAATAGAAGTAACTTTTTACATTTACCCTTGGCTAGGGGAAGCCAAACTCTAGTCTCAAACTTAATATTGAATGTAAATTATTTGCAACAAATGGCTTTTTGAGGCTTTAATGTTGTGTCCATATAAAAATACATAGTAACTACTTCAGGTGAGTATGACTATTGTGGATACACTTTTTTGTTGTTGGTTTTGGGGTAGTTTAGAGACTCTTTTGGGCCATGATTGGCAACGCATTTCAATAATTCATAACAAATTCATACTTTGTCAAGAAAAAAATTATTTCAATTGTTCTTGCCGTTCTTTTCATTTTTCTTTTATAGTATTATGTATTTATGTGGAAAAAAATATAAAAAAAATATAGCAAGGCATGAGGGTAAACTCCTTATTCTTACTATGATGGATTGTTTTACCTTACACCTAAATGCATTTGACTGAGCAATTGAACATTCATTTGTTTTTGTTATTATATTGCCTAATTTTTATTGAGTCTTGGACCTTTGTAGAATTAGTTATGAATTTTGAAGTTGAAATGCAGTGGACACTAAAGTGTACACATCCTAAAATATACACTACCGATATATTGAAGAAAGCAAAATATATTTCTGTATCACGATTGCTTTTAGAGTATAAGTGCTTTTAGAGTAGACTATTTTAGTTGCAATTACTTTAGGCTTTGAATTGGACATTGAATTTTACAAGCTTGTTGAAGGGCAACGTAATTATGTCTATATTTTACATATCAAACTTGACTCCACAAGTGCAACAACAAGTCAACTTAACATTATACACCCGACATGCTTTTATTTCCTAGGAGACTCAAGAAAGTTATTGGACGTACTACTAATTGTCGTGCCATAAAATTTTGAACTTCTACATCAACACTTTTCAATTGATGAGGTTATTAGTAATAATTTGCAATTGTCCAGCCAAGATACAATAGCCTCAAAACTCGAACCAAGCAATATATGCATAGAAAAATGTTGACTTCTTTTACATCACTAACGCCAATAGACCCCTCAAATTGCATTACAAAATAGAGTTCTACTAACACCGAACCTAAAAGAAACGAGAGAGTATTGCAAATTTGTTGGCACTAGATCAAAGGAGAGGAGGCTTGGCATCAATCGACAAATAGAAGCTATTGTCAGAAAGTTTGAGTAGCTTCCTTATTTAAATATTGAGCCAATTTAACCCCTAAATGCCCAAGGCCTTTTTTGAGCTTCTTAAAGATGGTTCAAAACTAAATTTATAGTCTTTCAATCTTCTTTTTACATATCAAATTCAAAATTGAGGTCATTAAAAAATATGAGGTTTAAAGGCATAACATATATAACCATCCTCGATTTATGGCACTTCAAAATCCACTCTACAATTTCTTTCAATGAATTTCAAATGGGGTTATTCCCCCAAGATTCAATGTATTTGGAATTCATGTCAAGAGCCACCAACACTACAAAATCGAGATGTGCAATAGATACCCTTGCTCAAAATCTTCAATAGAAAAATCTTAAACAAATTTGTTCAAAATCATATTATTGATGCTTAAAACAGAATGGGTTTAAGATTTTATTAAACTTCAAAGTTTATTTTATTTTATTTTTGAACAAATGGCTGAACCATCGCATTAAAAAAATCAAACTAGAAACAACCAAACCATGAGGTTGGACAATGAAGAGAACCAAGTAAAAACTAGAGTGATAAGAAACTATTGAAACAAGCAAAGAGGAGGACCCTTTTTGCTCCAAACAATGTTAGAGCCAGACCTATGTGCTAAGGAAGGAGAGTGGATCCAACTAAGTTCAAACTTAGCCCAAATTCTAGCGACATGAGTAGGATGTTGACAAGCCCCAAGTTGGGCTTTAAGTTGGGCTGCCCGCCCAAAATCTAGTAATGCATTCCACAAGGCATTTTGGATGAAGTTTAGTGAACACCAAAATATGAAACTTTGGACATTTATGGGCTAAAGAAAGACCAAAAACACACTAAAAGAGAGGCATTGATCCTTCATCACCACTCCATTCCAGTTTCCTCTCGTTCCACGTTTCTAATGCTAAAAATGCAAATGCTTGTTTGTATTTCTCCGCAGTCGTCAAAGTTTTGATCAGTTGTAAAATTCAGGCGGCAGTCGCGGTTTGGCAACAACTCGCAGCGGCACCGCTCTGGGCACCTCCATCCCCGGGCCTTCCTCCATCCCCGGATCCTCCTTCACTTCCCATTCAAAGGCCTGCAGCAGACTCGCAACACAATACTGCAACGTCACAATTCCCAGCGCCGTCCCGGGACACATCCTCCTTCCAGCACCAAACGGCAACCACGTCCCATCGATCGCTTCCTTCCCCAACCACCTGCTGGGATTGAACTTCATGGGATCCTCCCACACACTTGGGTCTCGCCCAATGGCCCAGACGTTGATGAACAGGCGTGTCTGGGCAGGAATGTCGTAGCCGAGGGCCTGGCAGGAGGTGATGGATTGGTGGGGCGCCAGCAAGGGCCCTGGAGGGTGGATACGCATCCCTTCTTTGATGATGGCGAGGAGGTAGGGGAGATGGGGGAGGTCGGATTCTTGGACGCGACGGAGGGGGAGGAGGACGGTGTCGAGCTCGGCTTGGGCACGGGACAGTGCGGTGGGGTTGGAGACGAGTTCGGACATGATCCATTCACAGGACACGGTTTCCGTGTCGGTGGCAGCTGCAAATGAATTCTGGTTGGGGGATGCATGAAGGCACTTTGTCAGTCATTCAAATTCTGCACCCGACGATTGCTACAGTGAAAAGCAAAGATTTTCGTTTGAAGAACTCCTTCCATAGTCATTTGGCACACTAGACTCTTAGTTCCCGGCGAAATTCACCATTGCACAAATCGTCATACTTGTTATCAATTTCTGAGAAATGGGCTGTTTTCACTTGCCTGACTAGAGCAGCACATGTATGCGAGCCGTGGGTTTTAAAGTTCAGTGCACTTGAATAGTTGAATGTCACAATTTCGACCTTTTGAGACATTTCATTTTCAACAATTTTGATGCAATGTTCTATCGAAGAACTGTGATGTTGCAAGATGATAGATGAATAGCTGATAATTTTGACGTGATCAAACTTATTGTTGGCAGAGGCTTTGACATGTGTGACTGTTTGACACTTGTGTGTTCAAACTACTAGGGATCGGAATGAGACTCAGGCTAGGGACCGAACCTACAAAGTTTTCTTCGACTGGCAACGTTGGTTTCAGATTGTGTCATGGAATTACAAAGGAGAAGCAAATGACGGTCAGAAATGAATTGAACATATCGTCTTACCCACATGATGCCTTTGACATTGGCCATCGTGATTTGGGGTTCTGATTTGTCAGTGCCATTGTGGTCCACTTCATCCAGCAGGATATGCACCATGTCTTTCTCATGCTCAGCGACCGGTCCCTTCTGGAGCTGCTCTTGATGCTCCGAAATGATCTTCGTCGCGAATGCGTCCATACGCTTGTTGGTTTCCTTGAATCGGCGATCCAGCCCTCGAAAGTCGAACCACTTGAGCGCCGGAATTAAATCGGAGGGGTAGAATGCAGTGAGGCACTTGGAAATAGCTTCCATGATTTCTCGGAAGTTCTGAATCTCCAGCATCTGCTCTTCGGTGATTTCTTCGTGTCCTTCCACTGGAGCACTGAAACGTCGGTTAAGAATTAACCGGGAGATGATGTTGGTGAAGAGCCCGTGCAGGTGCCACCTGAGCTCGAAATCCTGGTTGCGAGGCAGCGTGCGAAGTAGTTGCGCCATTTCTTCCTCCCGAACATAACGAGTCGCTTCAAGACGCTTCGTGCCAGTGAGCTCCATATGGACGATCTTTCGCATAAGACGCCACACTGGAGAATTGTTCTGACACAAAATATCTGTCAAAAATCGATCAATAAGTCCGTCCGTTTTGAAATTCACGTTGGTGTACTAGCACAGTTTTCAGTAATTCGAACCCTGAAACAACATAGAGAAATATAAGCACGAAATATACAGAGACGCGGTTTCAACCAACCGAGAGGTTGAAACAAGATCCCAATTTTTGCTTCTTGATGATTTTTTCAAAAACATTTTTCAACAGGGGACTTGCACAGGTAGAGGACACAAAGTCATTGCTTTTTATGCTGATCCCTTTTACCAGCAGCAACTCTGCACAAGAACTTCATACATATTGGTAAAAATTTGACTCTCTACAGCTCACTAAGTACGAATCTCTCAGAAATTATACTCCTTCATATGTTAAAATGCTTCAAGGACTAGACGCAAATTATAGTATCCCGAGTCTACCTGAGCATTACGAACCAGTTGTAAAAGATCCGAATTCAACCATTAATCTTGAGCAAATGCATCACTTAATTACTTACCTGGTCCAAACAGAACTTGACCAGCTCTCATGGGGGGTCTTGCGCAGAAATTGGCATCCTGTTTCTTGAGAAACTCCATGGCGGTAGCAGGCGACGATGCAACGATGCATTGTGCTTGCCCCAGGCGCAGTGACATAAGAGGGCCATACTTCTTTGCAAGCTCTGCTAAGCTCCGGTGAGGCGATGGGCGGAGCAAGTGCAGAGACCCAAGTAGAGGCAACCCAGTTGGTCCCGGAGGTAAATTTGTGGGTCTTCTCAGCACTATCCTAACCAGAATGATGACCAACACCGTCGTTGCCAAGACCTGCAAGACGGTCGTTTGTTGTTAGAAAACTGCAAAGAAATCACAAGAAAAATTTCCTTCTCAAATTTATGAACCAGACAGACAGCAAGCAGCAGTACTATGTAACAGGTGAGGAAAGAGAGAGAAGTGTTCTGTACATAGAGGACAGGAAATCCAGCAATAGAGAAAGCCATGATTTCGAGAAGCAAGGCCTTGCTCACAGAGTATGCATTCTTTTGGCAAAGAACGGCCACAGCCACCTTCTAAAACCCGAAGACACGCTCGCCTTGAGATTCAGTGCTTCATAATCTCTTGCATTAGACTGTATATACAAGTGGACCTCGATGGGAGTCCATCCTGTTCCTTGAAAATTCGTCGTACAACTGGATCTCCGTGATATAAAGGACCCGTGTAGATCTAAACAACTAAGTTAAGTATTGCACAGGTACGCTTACTGTATGTTGCCACATCTGTACTGTTTCGCAGACAGAGACTAGCCTCACGGCGTAACATCCAGTAGCATCCACTGTCATTGCCGGCTTGGCTTTACAGTAGATGGTGTGGAGTTTTCCCCACTAGATAGTACTTCATCATTAGCTACGTGAGAATTGATGTGATGAGCAAGGTGCATTAAGGAATGATGAGCAAAGGACATGAAGGTTGTGGAGTGTGGAATATTCCACACCAACTACTCTAAAGCCAAGGCAATGACAAAACATGCTACTAAATGTTATGCGGTCCAAGATAATGTCAGCAAAGCATCCAATGACAGTTGAAGCATCTTGTACTAGCTTCAAGGACATCCAATTAAGAGTAGTCTAGTGTTGATAGGAGGTGTTCTCATGTCCTCAACTGTAAAAGTTTGTAGTGCTGTACATTCACACAAAACTCTAAAAATTCTCAAATCACTTTTGCTTTCATGTGCCAACATTGTGATATGAAATATTACCTAAATTGTGTTCAAAATTAGTTGTTTGAAAGAAAGTGTTTGTTTTAGGTGTAGATACATTAGTCTATCCTTAAAGCAACCAATTATGAAGTATCTAAGTTTCTTGAAATGTTTTTTTAAGTAAATTTCTTATACTTATGATTCCCAATACTAAGATTTTCTTATTTGGGTTGAGATCACAAAAAGTAGACACTGTCACATAATGGCCCCCAATTATTGGCCCCCATAATTACCTTTTTTGCCCTCAAAATTGAATTGTCAAAATCAAGCACCGTGGCCCAATTTTGCAAGAAGAGATCTATGGTGTACGCCACACATTCCTACTAGAAGATGTGTGGGTACGTGAAAACAATTTCATCCATTGCTCCAAGCATATTTGTTACATGGTCCGTAGTCCGTACAAACATCAAAGACGATTTTTAGACCTACATTCTCAATGAATGCTTTTAGCTTCGCTAGTATATAGATCATGGTTTTTAATTTTCCAAAAGTGTCTATGGAGCCAATAAATACATCACAAGTGGGGCATGATATCATCATGTCTGCTAATTGACATTATTCCAACTATTGGTGCAAATTGTCACCCCATAATTATACACCTCAAAATATTTTTTATTTTTTATTTTGTTTTCTATTTGCAATTTTTTGGGTTCAATAAATTTAGGACATCTAGGGAGAAGATTAGGAGTTTTTTAGATAACCACTTTGAAACGCAGTGTGTTATTGAAGTATATATTGATTGTATTGTACTATTATCTTGGGGAGATCAATCTTTGTAATTTAAGGTATACACCTAAGTTAAGAGGGTATTTGATGTGGGGCTATTTACCTTAATTTTTGTATTTAAGATGATTCTATTTTTACATAAAAAGCTACATGGGGCATTTTTCCAATCCCCTATGGTTTTTGTAAATTCATTCATGTGGTTTTTTAGCCCCTAAAGGACCGTTGTCCCTAAAGGACAAATGGATTTTGGGCAGGTATTTACAAGCTAAATTTTTATCTTGATTTTTTGAAACTTTTTTTGAAGATAGAAAAATTGACATTAGAAGAATTTTCAGCCTCCGGAGGGCTGCTCCGGAGTGACAAACCAAGCTATTAAAAAGCTTGGTTTGTCACTCCAACTGACTGCTGCAGTGAATAGTCAACTCGCCAAAATAGTTAGCTGTCGCGATTTTTTTTTTTACTCATAAAATTTGGTTCCCGTGCCACTGCCACTACAGTTTCAGGTAGGCAGGAATAGGGGAAAAACAAATTTTTCAGCAAAAAAGAAGCAAATTTCAAGGTACCCCCGGAGGGCTGTGGAGTAGCCCTCCGGAGGCCCTAGATTTTCTCTAATGTAAGCTTTGTGGGAATATAATTTTTTTCACAATCGGTGCCCCGGAACAACAGTTATGACCAAATAAGCTCAAAACAGGGGACGGGGGGCAGCCCAGGCAACAAATAAAATTTGCAAAAATTTTAATTTTTTTTTTAATTTTTTTTTCTCATAGATTATATTTTTGTCTATCTAGAAAGCTTTTATTCATTTCATTTGTATTTGGTATGAGAAAATTATGGACATTCTTGTTTTTCGGGCAGTTAGAGCATCTTCCTGAAAAAAATAACTTGTAGGATTCATTTTTGAATGCAATTTTTTCAATTTTCTTTTTCGCATGGTCTGATTTACTTGCTAGAACAATCTCACCTTGGGATTAGTGCATTTTAATTCCATTTAAAAGATATTAATATTTTAGATTTTCCTCCTATCTTGTACCTACTTCTACTTAACAATATTTTTAAGAATGAAAATTAAGTTTCTTTGAATTTCTTTTTCTTTTTCCTAGACTCTTAACTCAATTCTCCACTAGAAAGATTTAAAGCTCAATACTTTGTAGTCCAAAAATTTTAAGTTAAAAATGTTCAAAGTCAAAAAATCTAGTCCCGCAAGGTGCTGAAAACTTGTTTTTTCCACTTTAAACGCAAATATATTGCAATCTCTATGGTCAAAAATTTTGAAATTTTTTCCACACTTTTTTATACTAGTTAGGTGTAAGATCCTACAGTTAGATGTGCAAAAAAAACATTTTTCAAATTTTTTTACTCTTTGCTATAGAAATGGCAATTTTGAGTGTTTTTTGGCAGAAAAAAGGCCTTGGGCCTTTAGGGGTTAAGTGGGGCTATTTTACATATAAAATTTTAAGTGTCTAATATTTTCTCGTCAACACTGTTCTTCACAAATTTTTCCTTCTTTCTACTCCATACATGTATAGGATATACACCATAAAACCAACAACAATCAAATCAATTCAATTCAAGTGCCACTGACTAAGTTTTTAACCTCTAAAGGCCAATTGTTTGTTGAGTAGAAAATTAGAAATCCATGCACGTTCTTATGAAGTCAATTTTGGTCGAATGTTCACAAAATTTTAACACAAGGTGTGAACATTTGTTCCCTTAGTAAAAATATAATTTTTATCCAATTCGATGCCCAAATCAAAATTTATACTTTTCTAAATTTTTTTGGCAATCTGGGCATCTTTGCAAAAATACTCATCAATTTTTGAAATTTGGTATGTATATAACTAATAAAATATAGCATACAATTGTACTAAAAAAATTATTTTTCAAATCACATTCTAAAAAGAGTCAAACTTTGTTCACTATGTTGGGGGGTCGTTGCAAGAAAGACTTACTGGTTTTATTCTACTTTGGCCATTTCAGCCATTTGGGGGGGAGTATTGTAAAAATAGAAAAATGCAAAAAAAATTCTCTAAGTAGGAAAACTAGAAAAGCGCAAAATCGCAAGAAAATAGATACTTTGACGTCTTAATCTATAAAAAATAGGAAAAACAATTTTCAAAGAAATTAAAAATTGGCCATTTGAGAAGACTTTATAATAAAGAGATTTCACCAAAAGAGTGTTTTTGAAACCATTTTTAATGTTCAAAATTGCGTGCGTAAGGGAGCTCTATATACATGAACATAGAAGACATAAAATAAAATATTTTAAAAATTCCCTCAGTAGAAACATGACTTCTTTCTATGAAAATAGAGTATAGAAATTTCAACTCTAGATCATTAAATTTGGTAACTCCATAGTACTCAATACCCCTAAAACTAAAATAGTGACTTGTTAATTTAATTGATTTTTAAATATAAAATATTTTTTTGAATTTTTTGAAAAATGTGAGATATGATTACACTCAAGATAGAAATCTTCAATAAAAATTTCAACTTCATGCAAGTCGTGCTTCAAAAGTTATCGCAGAAAGAAGCTTCTGCATTCCTTTTGTGACAATATTCTAGTATAGGTGTTTCTTGCAATGACCTTGGGGTGACCTCAAAGAAAAAACATTTTCTTCTAATTTCAAGCCATATTATCTTGCAATTTTTAAAGTTGAATTTCCTAAAAAATTTCCCACATATTCCAAATGTTTTTTTTCTAATATTTTACCATTTGAATTTCAAATAAAAAAATTCCTCATTGCACAAGAAATCATGAAAAAATGACTAGTGTATTGCCAATGCATTTAATCTCCTTTCATTGCGGGTTGATTTGGAGTGAGCTAGACTCTATATTTACTTTTGAAATTTTTCATGAGTGAACCTAACATCATGTACTTATGAATGGTCAAAATCATCATTTAATTTGTGTAGAGCAAAAAATTTACTTTAAAAAGGCTTGAAGTCTACTACCCTTATTTTGCAAGAATGAATTTTTTTTTTAAAAATTTACTTCAAACGTTATAATCTTTCAATCCACATGATCAAATGGTCTGAAATTCTTAATAGATATTTCTTTACTTGTTTAATATATTTTTATGTGGATGAAATTCAAAAAAATCTAAGATTTTTTTATTTAGACAATGCATCAAAAATTGGTAGCTTTGGGCTATTATTCATCCAAAACCCCCTTTGCCTTTAGGGATTAATAACAAGTTTACCATTAAATACTTCAAAATCCCCACGGAAACTATCCCATAATCATGTTTTTCAATATGAGTGTGTTTAACACATATGGCTTCAAAGATTAAAGTTAAATGGACTATAAATTCTATCCTTGTGTTTTACAGTTTTTAATTCGTTGAACCCACTAAGGTAAACCTCCCTATTTGTGCAATGTGACAATTTCTTTCACTTGTGGTCAATGTCTTACAATTACACTTAATTTTTTTGATATGTATACTATTGGTCCTATAGCAAAATTTTAGTCAATTATCCTTCATTGTAGAATTTTTTTATTGTGTCCATTATCTATCTACATCTACACTCACCGTACTATGAAAAATTTGCACAACCTCCATCTGTCAAGGCTAATTTATTAATAAAAATTCCTATTACACAATGTTTTTACATAGCCTAATTTATATATAATAGAGTATGTAGCATTTCATGGATCCTATAGTAGCCCTATATATTATATAAAATTTTCTTTCTTTGAATTAAATGGACTCTATTTTTTAACTCACATAGTTTAAAAAAAAATTAATAGTGATCTCCTCGGGACTATTATTATTTTGCTATGCAATGCATTTAAAATCTATAAAATATTTTGGTTATCATAAAGATGAGTCACGAGTGCATGTGTACTAGCTGTCAATTTGTCATGTATGCTAAATACATTGTTGATCAATTGTAGTTGGTACTACATGCAGCATGCTTTACATTAGTAAAATGATATTTGACAATGTTGTAGATAAGTTATGATCAAAGAAACTGTTGTAATTACTTACAAAAAAAACAGTATGAATCCTTAAACTATGATGCCATTTGCACTTCTAAACCACATAGTCACAAAATCCATGCCTTGGTCAATAAGTAACTAGGTATACATTACCACCCAACTATGTACGTTTGCATGCCCATACAACTAATGTCTACGTCCGTGCCTAAACAAGCGATGTTGTCGCCCACACCATACATCCGCGCCCAAACAACCTGCGTTGCCATAATCCGTTTGCTTCCACGCCCATACATCAATATTGCCACCTGAACCCATACATGCACGTCCAAACAACCTATGTCGTCATCTGTCTGCGTTCACACCTAGACAAGGACGTTGTTGCCCACATCCAAACGTTTGTGCAATCATACATAGACAACCTATGTTGCTACCCACACCCTGTTTGCACCTTGATAAATTACGTTGTCGATTGTCTATGTTTGCGCCTAAACAATGACATTATAGCCCACATAAGGTAGGAGGTCCTTAAATGGACCATTTAAGCCCACATACCTCATCAATGATAGTAGTAGATTTTTCAGAGAATATGTCACTCATTCCTAGATAAAGGATGCATTTAGAACCCGATTCATTTAAAGACCTCCTACCTTAACCGCATGAATATGCCCGTGCCCCAATTCCAGCATGAAAAGCCACATGTATAGACCCCATGCCATGTCACTCAGTAAAAATAAATCACAAACTAGATAACTTTTTTTATTTTGCAAAATCTCAAGCTATCTTGAATTTTAGATTGTCTGCCAATCCCTTTTGATTTGTCCGCCCACTTGGGACAACCAGTAACCTTAACCTGTCTAATGTGACATCCTTGCTTCAAAATCTATTCCATAAAAATGTTAAAGAACTAACATATGAATCTTCAAAAAATCGATGGATGAAAAAACACATTATTGATTTTTGGGGTGCTTGGGGGGTGTCTGCATTCATTTGTTGTTTGAAATTTGAAAGTCTAGTCCTTAAGGGGTTAACAAAGAAATTTATAATGTCATTATTGTGCATTCCACTTATCTTTTAAGTTTTGAAGAATTGATAGATCATTATCTTTTGGATTCATTACCATTTGAAGTATAATTTAAGTACATGTCTATAGACACTAATAGGAAACTAGCTACTACCTTCTACTTCAAAAAGTCATACAAATTTTAGATTAAATTTTTTAAAGATATTAAAAATTTCCATTCATTTTTTTTCCAAAAGGGCTAGTATCTAATCAACCCTGATTTTGAAGGTTATAGCAAAGCACTAAATTCAATACATATATATATATATATAGCTAAAAAAAAACATCACTATTCATATATTTGTATAAGTCATGCTAGTACATTCAAGATTCAGAATATCAATGTTATTAAATTGGCAAAATTCAATGAATTTGGTACTTTCCAAAGTGCACAACCCAAAAAATAAAAATATTTTAACATAGATTTCTTGGCATTATAGAATTGATTGTCACAATTTTTAACAATAAAAATTGCTCTAATTAAATACAATCAACAATATTGGACATTGTATCTATAATATATTTGATTATAAACAATGCATTTAAATTTAATTTTTGAAGGCAAATGACCTCTTTAGAATCTCACATTGAAACATTTTCCATGAAAGAGATTTAATTTGGAAAAGGGGATTAAAAATAACATTAATGTAATAATAATAACTATCATTCTTAGGTCAATTATTTAATGGCTCTTTGAAAAAAAATTGATTAGGATTTTGAACTAAGATTCTGCAACATTACCATCTTCTAGCAACTATTCTATGAAGACATTTTAGGAATGATAAATTTCTAATTTAAAAATAATACATTAATCATGGGTATTAGAACAAATACAACAAAATCAACATGTATTTCTTGCAATCACTTGATGACGCAATGACATTTATTTATCCCTCCTTTTTGAATGGCAGATGAGAAAATAAAGCATCAATTTCATCACAGTGGCACAAAATTTTGGCACCAAAAATTGTGACATGTGATTATGTGTATATGAAGGTCTAAAATCTAAAATATATATGGATTTATGTTTCAGCACGGCAACAAGCAAGTATTGAAAGGTGCCAACTACTAAGGTATTGGAAATTTGAAATACCAACAATTTAACAAAAAAATTGGCATTGCAAGGGAAGGGTCCAAGAGAGACCACACACTAGTAAAGTAGTAGGAAAAACGTGTTTGAATACCAAATAATAATGTAAGAGTGTGATGCTAGAAGCCATCACTACTAGAATTTTGTACCCTTTGCATCATCTAGGTTGTTGCTTAATATACTAAAGAACCAAACTTTGAAGGACCTTCAAAAGATATTTTAAACCTAACTAGAGATGTTGTTTAAGTAAAACAACATTTTGGTACATGAATTTAGCAATGTTTGTTGCGTATATGGGAATGGGTGAACATGAGTTCTCATGTTGCTTTACTTGTTTTCTTCTTTGGTAATATGTGTTCCCAATAATTCATCTTTTTTGGGAGGATAGATATTTAATATTTTAATAATTTAGACCAATGAAATTTTAATATCTATGTACAATATTTATATGATATCTATAATATACAATATATTGTATAATATCCAATAAAATATCATATATAATACAATATATAATATTATATACAATATAATATATAATACTAGGTATACTTCTTGTATGAATGAAGTATATGTTGTGAAATTACATGTGAGAGACTGTGAGCCCTCAAGTTAGCACTTAGAACTTTGGAATTATTTTTCGCAATTTTTTGTTAGTTTTTAGTGTAATTTTATACAAAAATGCATGAAATGAGTAGTTGAGAGAGATTTGGTAGAGGTCCCTACCAAATCAATGAGGTGTCTCCCTAGAAACATGAAATACATAAAATCCCTTGTTTTTTCATTTTTAGGTCCTAGTTAAGAGTTTGAGAGGTTAGTTTAGCCTTTCCAAGAGAAGTGAGCATGTAAGAGTTAACCGGTCCTAGTGTCTTGTCCATGTAAAACTAATCCTGCGCAGTGCATGTGAAAATTTGGCTAAGTGTTATAGTCTATTTTTAAGTTCAGAAGAGTCTAGATTTAGTTCACAAAGAATTTGGATTAGTTAGTTTAAGTCTTACATGTAACTTTGAATATTAAACTAGAATGCAAAGTAGACAGCAGAAGAGGTGATTGGAGCATATAGAGAGGTGCTCTTAAAATAAAGGCGCGCCAATCAACCAAGATTTCTCTCGATACCAGAATGATTTCTCCTTCTTTTGGAAATTATAAAAAAGTTGCTAATTTTAGCCTCCTTATGAATAGTACAAACGGAAATTTGACTTTGCACTTAAATTTTGAAAGCTTCCTAGAGGTTATCAAAAAAAAAATTTGGAATTTTTTGGAATTTCACAATGACTCTATGGGAAGTCAACCGCCTTCGAAACCGATGGTAAATTCCTAGAAATTAACTAAAGTGCGATAAAATCCCACTAAAAATTTGGATAGAGTTTTGTATGCTAATAAAGCGCCCTGTCAAGTTTGAAGACATTTTGATAACCGCAAGTACCAGAATCAGCAACAACATTGAATTTCAAGAGAATTTATAACTGGCATATCAGGAGCTTAAAGTGTCCGAATGTTGCAAATGAGGGATCTTTTTTTACTCCAACAAACCTTCTAGACAACCCTAACTAGTTAGTTTCTTCAAAAAAATGCAAATTTCAATAGTTGGAGTTTTGACTTTTCTTTGGCGTTACTATTAGTGTTTTTTACAAGCACGGATGGCTTAGAAAAAGGGGATAGAGGATTCCTTCCACTAATTTGGATCTTCTGAACACAATGGTGCAATTGGATTTTTATTTTGAGTTGTTCCCTAAAAAATAGAGAGGGTCCAACAATAGATTTGACTTTTTAGGAGTAATTAATGGTAATTTAGAGCTAATTTTCAAAATATCTTAGGAAAAACTGAAGATTGGATTTGATTAAAATTTCAAATCTTTCCTTAAAAAACCACATTAGAAGAAATTTGAAGCCATTAGAAGACTACGAGTTCCCAGCACGTTCCCAGCTTGAAAACTCTGCCACATGCGCAATTTGACGTGGTTGAAAGAGTGCCACGGCAGATTTTTGATTAAAAAATATTATTTTTCCACTTTTGGGTTTTTTATTTTATTTTATTTTTTTAAAATTCCGATAGCATTATTGTTGGTTCAAAACAAGAGAATAGACCTGAAACGGACCTTTTTTGCCCTCAAATCTCCCCAAATGTCTTTGATTAAACTAGGATTATTTAGAAATATCTTGGGGTTATTCACAAAATATCTTAGGGTTAATTAGATTGATTTTCAAAATATTTTTGGAAAAAATCCTAGAATTGATTTAGTCAAGATTTTATTGCTAAATGAGGCTTGTTCTAGAAAAATCTTGGATTAAACAAAGACTAATTTGAAAAAATCTTAGGGTGATTTAGAATATATCTTGGGGTTAGTTTTAAAAATATCTTTGAGTAAGAAAACAAATATCTTGCTATAAATTAGGTGATGGGGCCTTCTAACGAGTATATAAGGCCCCCCTCCAAAGTTTCTAGCAACCTCATTTTGGTTACCAACATTATGTTGGAGTGTGAGTCTTCTACACTCTTATTATTGCTCATTGACACGCTGTTGGTATTATCTATCGAGGCCAAATTAGGCCAAATTTCTTCTCAAATCTCATACTTCTAATAGAAGACTTGGCTTGAAAAACGCAAGGTTCTTCTAAGACCAAAATCCCCTCTATATTTCAATTGAGAGGTTTAGTCCTCCAAATTCGACATCTCTTTTAAGAATACTAACAAATTGTGATACTTGCAGCAGACTTTAGTTTAGAAAGCTTAAGGCAGCGAAGCTTGACTTTGCCAAAGCGACCGTCGATATGGCCTCAGTGTTCCGGGGATGCTCGCTTGACCGCGACGAATGAAACGACCTATTGAAGACACAAACACCCTAGTGCAATCAATGGAGTAACACGACGTTGACTCAATCAGGAAACGTATTAAGCTTGCAAGCTGAACTCTACTATTCACTGAACTAAGAATAAATTTGCTCAGGTCACAGGTTCTAAACTAAGACCTTTGCCAACATTCGTTGTATAACGGAGTTTGGTTTGACTAATTCCTAATTTTCAATTAAACACTGTCATGTGTACCTCATTTAGGAGTTAAACTTGGATAACTTAAGGATTTGAGTTCATTAATCTCCAAATTTCGGTTAAAACACTATCATGTGTACCTCATTTGGAAGTTAAAACATTGAATACCTTTTATACAAAATTTAGCCTGGGATTGTTTCTGCATGCCAAAACTTTGAACTTACAAGTTCAAAATTAAAAAATCCAGTCCGAGATGACTCTAAACTACTGGATGATGGTGGAAAGGTACCCAAACCGAATGGCGTGGTTGCGGGTTCGATATCTAGCGGCGATAGGTTGTGTTTATCTAGTGTGAAATCAGTCTTTCTACTTGACGGAAACCCCTTGCAATGTGTTCTTCAACATGCTTGTGTCAAAAAAAAAATTTAAAGTCCCATAACGGGTTCTTTTTACTTTAAAATTATTTTGCCCTGAGGTTGCCTCCTATGACAATGCTTTGAACCTAAAATTCACCTTATCTTTTCTTGAAAATCTTTATCACTTGTGATAAAAACACCATTTGTCCAACTTTGGCTTGACCAAGGCTATTTAAGTCCCCAAACACCAAGTTGGCCTCCTTTCTTTCCGCTTGAATTTGCTTGATTTTGTCTTTGATTTATGCTAATTTGCCTAGAATCACAAAACTTTAGTTATAGTCTTTTTTATTATTAGTTTGTTTTAGAAAATTTCCCCCAAACCCCAAAAGATTAGAGTTAGTTAGAATTATTTGATTTAAAAAAAATTCCCCAAAAAACATTAAAAATTAGAGTAGTTAGAATAGTTATGAAGTTTAGGTCCTGCTTGGTTTTGCTTTAGTTTTTACTTGTCATTTTAGTTAAAATTTAGTTAAGTTTTGAAGGAGTCCAGAGACTAGTCAGAACAAAAAATCAAACCGGGTGAGGGTCCAAGGGAGCAACCAGTCGAAGGTCCAAGGAAGCAACCAATCAAGAACTAAGGAAACAAACCAGTCGGGAACAAGGGAGCTAACCAAACAGGAACATGAGGGAGCAAACCATCAAGAACTAGCAGATGGTGGCCACCCACGTCGCGACATGTGGCGGCAAGAGGAGCCGCGGAGGGTGTGCCAACGTTGGCCAGAATCCAGGCAGCAGCAAGGCAATCAAATTCAATACAAAGTGATCAAAACTCAACATAGAGTGATCAAAACTCAACATCAAAGTGATCAAAACTCAACATAACAAGGTACGCTTCTATTTATCAAAACAAAGAATCAAATCGAACTTGAGAATAAAACTAGTTTACTCTCAAATCAAACAACGAGTCTCTCATTCCAAACATCCAAACTCAACAATTAAAAAATAAGAATGAAGTGAAGTGAAGGAGGTAGAAAAAGAATAAAGATTGGAAGGCCCGGAAAGGAATGTATTGATTAAAAACCCATTTAAGTGAGCATCTTACTATTCAAGCTAGAATTGTTTTTTTGAGCTTTATTCCTTTTCCTATTCATCTTTCTATTGGAGAATTGTTTAGATTTTTTATTCTTTTTACTATTCACTAATTTGGTTGTTGTCATTAATTGCAATTATGTTGGAAATTAGTTGGTTAAATGTTTGTTTAAATTTTGTTTTATTAGGCCTAATAAGCTTATAAGCCAAATAGGAAAAACCTAAACCATCCAAATATCTTAGAATAATAGAACTGAACTACTAAACTATTGAACAAAGAATAATTTAACTATTCATTAGAATTAGATAATTTAACAAAATTCTAGCATTTGAAATTGATTCAACAATTAAAGGAATTAACAAGGCAAGAGGAAATGAGGGTTGCTATAATATGAGCATAGGAGTGTGAGTCCATGAGCCTAGAATACTATACACCTATGTTATAGGTGTATGTACTATAAAAACTGTCTATAATTATATGATATACTACGTATATGTTACAAATATCTATATTATAGGTGTTTATGATATATATATACCTTCTATAGTGTGTGGCATCTATATTATAGGTACCTATATTGTAGGCTCAATGCTTACAAGCTCGCATTCTTGGGCTCACATACTAGCACCGTTGAAGAGGAAATAAGGCTTTGAAAATTCATTTTAGGAATTGGGAAAACATCTAGTATTCAATTTAGTCCCTAAAATTCAAAGGAATTTATTCAACATACTTTAAAACTAACAAAGCTTTGTAGGAATTAGTTTAGCGGAAGAATTAAAGAAAGGAAGATTTTCAAAAGATTCTAAAAATTTAATTTTTCATCAATTAGGATTTAGTCTTAGAATTCAATAGTTTACATAACTAATACCTCAACCCTAAAATTTGGATTAATTTGAAATTAATTTGCTATTTTGATTGAGTGGATGAAATTTTTAGGTTAGATTGGGGGTCAAAATTCATCCTTAGATATTGTTCACTAGGAACGTCAAAATTCAACTTGCCTTAACATTTTGGAAAGGAAAAATTGCATTCTACAAATTGGATTAGATATAATTTTAGTTTAAACTAGCGGTTGGCGCTTGCTATGCTATGCATTCATCATTAGAATTTTATTAGAATTTTTAGATATTAGATAAAATGCAGAACAAAAATTTCAATAAATCTTCAAATAAAAATTACTAAAATCTTTGTATAATTTTGTTTATAAGTAAGCATATATTGAAACGTACAATAGAAATTTATTGAATGATGAATGAAATATATGCAATGGTGAATACTGTAAAAGATACACATTTATTGTAATGCATTCAAAAGTTGACTCAATTGTTACGAACAATGGCAACCCAAAAACTTGGTGAATTGAAAAGAAAAATTTGTAAATTTCAAAAACTTCATGAACAACTTAATTGTTGTGAAATCCAAAATCGCTTCAATTGAATAAATTTCTCAAATCATTTGGTAGTAGCAATAGAATTTTGAAATCATAAAAGCTGTAAAAGTGATATTACAGAGGTGATTGCAAACTACTACACTATTTCTGTAATATAACATTGTGTGAAAATATCATTTTTATGTATGCATGATTGAAAATATTTTTACAAAATATTAAAATTAATTATTTCAAAGACTTATTGAAATCATTATCATGCATTCTATTCAAATATATCAAAATTTTACTAATATGTGATACAATGAATGCGTAGCATAGCAAGCATGAGCCCCTATTATTAATGGTAGCATTTGTGATATTACAGAGGGAGTTATGATTTTAGTAGTATAATTAGGTTTTGTTTTATTTTTATAATTTGCTTTAATCACCAAGCTCTTAAGCTATTAAAAATTAGTGGATTTTGAAGGTATTTGAATTTGATAGGATCAATATAAACAAAGTGTCCAGTGCTTGGAAGGTTAAAAACTGGACTAGGATTTAGACACCCAGGAGTAATTTCCATTTACAAGCCGCTAGAATCTGTGTGTAACTTTCTAGCTCAAGGATAGAGTTAGAAACACTCATAGAGACAAGCCTATTATACTTCATAGGATTCTCACCAAAGACATTGTTTATGGGATAAAGTCCTCAACAATGAAGATGGTGAACTCCATTGGGAACAAAGTACTTTGGCGTTCTCTCATTAAACATTGCTTAGATGTTACTTAGAAAATTGCCTCTTACCAATCTTGCCAAATGTTGCTTAAGGTAGAAACACCCAAAAGAGTCCCTGTTTCCATTCCTGTACCCTAGAGGTCCACTAAATGTGTCCCTAGACATTTGTTAATGTGTCCTACAAATGCTTAATTCTCATTTGTTGATGAATTTGAAAGATACATACTTAACTTTGATTCACTGACTGCTGATTTCTGCAGATTTCGGTTCAAGGTGCACCTATGTGACAGTTTCAGTGGTTTAGGGAGCCGTCACTTTGAAAAATCATAGAAATTACATACCACATCTGAAAAATCTATTTTTTTTTAATATCCATGATTTTCACTCGCTAATACTACAAAATATTATATTTAGGAAAAGGTGCCTCCAATTATGCTGAATTGCTAATATTGACGGTTTTGGTGTTTCCACTGTAGACATTGCTCTATTCCTTGGTAGCACTATAGACGTTGCTAACAAACGTTGCACCCTCCCTTATTCTAGTAGTGCAAAAATCTATCCATTCTTCATAAGCAACAATCTGAAAAATAGTGTACTATACAGGGTACCATACATTGGAAATGGACTCAATGACCATGTGAATAGGGATATTCAAGAAAGTTATATGACATGTATTAGACACAGTTGCATTCTTTAATCAACAATGCCCATGCAAGAGTATATCTATTAACACATTAGACTACTCACATTGAACACAACAAAAAGTGGATACACCCCAAACCTCCACTTTTTTCTACTGAGGCTATTTACTATTGTTAGACATGTCAAATTTTTATACGTTCTTGTTGGCAAGTGAAAGGAGGTTCCAACGCACTAAAGAATGCAACATTTGGATACTATTTGCAAAATCTATTAACCCCTAAAGGACCAAGCTGCGTTTTTTGGCAATATAGCGATTTTGGGCAGCTCACTACGGATGGAGTTTAGTTGTTTTTTCTTTGAAAATTTTACACAACATGTGCCCGAGGAGTAGCTTTAAGGCCCAACAATTTTCGTAACTTTTGACTACATAGTTTAAAAGTTATTGCATGATATGTGATTTTCTTTGAACTTTGGGCAGCCTAGGCAGCTTAGAAAATTTCTTTAAAAATGAATTTTAAAAAAAATAAAAAATTGATATTGGTTCTTTAGATTTATATGCACATGGGAAGCTTTAAATCATTCAATTCTGATCAAGGAGTCAAAAGTTATGAGGAGTTTAAGTTTACGGGTAGGTATGGAGTCTTTGAAAACCATACCTACCTGCAAACTTAAACTCCTCATAACTTTTGACTCCTTGATCAGAATTGAATGATTCAAAGCTTCCCACGTATATATAAATCTAAAGAACCAATATCAATTTTTTATTTTTTTTTAAATTCATTTTTAAAGAAATTTTCTAAGATGCCCGGGCTGCCCAAAGTTCAAAGAAAATCACATATCATGCAATAACTTTTTAACTATGTAGTCAAAAGTTACGAAAATTGTTGGGCCTTAAAGCTACTCCTCGGGCACATGTTGTGTAAAATTTTCAAAGAAAAAAAAACTAAATTCCATCCGTAGTGAGCTGCCCAAAATCACTATGTTGCCAAAAAACGCAGCTTGGTCCTTTAGGGGTTAAGGAACAAAGTTTGGTTCTGAAATGGTTTCTTCCACATAGGCACAAAAGTGATTTTGGAGATGTACACAAAGTAAAGATGGCGGTTTTAGGACTAGTGGCACATTTTAGGGTGCCTACCTTAATCAAGCTTTCAATCTCTCCCTCCCAATCAAATCAAACTTGACTTCATAAGTACAATGACAAGTCAACTTACCATTATGCACTCAACAAACTTCTATTTCCTAGGAGGCTCAAGAAAGTTATTTCATGTTTTGTATATTATGAATGTAAATTTTAGTATCACTCATTTGAATAGATACATGTTTGGTTTTATTTATATAGGTAATTTAAGGTGTCTTATATTACAATCACATCAACTAGCGCATGAAGGCTGCAGGTAACGTGATTGGCAACCTGGATGCTAAGGTAGGACCACCTATTCCTGATCAAATAAGCGATTTCAGAATAGATGAGGAGCAACGTGAGGCAATGGAATTTTTTCTCATGTAGAGAGATAAGAAATATTAGGATTGTGAATTTTTTGTAATTTTATTGTCAAAATTGAAATTACTATGAATTTTGGGAGGCAAAAAGTACTCCAAACCCATTGCCACTCTCTAGAGTCTTCCAATTCCAATCATAGTCAAACTACTTTCCCACTCACTACTTCCTACTATCTTGCTCACTACTTCTTGCACACTTTGGGACATGTGGCATGATCTTAATTGTCCCAACCTTGAAAAGGAGAAAATCACACATTCCAAGGAGAAAAAAACACATACCACGCTTGGGCACCCTTCCTGATCTGAAATAGCGCATCCTACATGTTTGCCATGGCTCCGTGATCTGGAATAAGTGGTTCTACCTTAACCCCTAAAGTCCCAAGGTCATTTTTCCATCAAAAACCACTCAAAACTGCCATTTCTATAGCAAAGAGCAAAAAAAAAATTTAATGTTTTTTTTGTATATTTAACCGTAGGATCTTGTACTAGACTAGTGTAAGAATGTGTGGAAGAAATTTCAGAAACTCTGACCATGTAGATTGCAAGATATTTGAGTTTAAAGTGAAGGAATCAAATTTTTTTGCACCTTGCTCAACTACATTTTTTGGCTTTGAACCTTCTTAACTTAAAATTTTTGCTCTAATGATTTTGAATTTCTAATTTTATATGATGAAGAATTGAGTTGAGAATCTAGGAAAAAAAATTCAAAAAAGAAACACTTAGTTTTCTCTCATTAAAAATTTGTTAAGTAGAAGTAGGTTCAAGATTGAAGGAAAAATTAAATCATTGATAACTCTAAGATAAAGTTGAAATATACTAATCTCAACGGTGAGATTGTTCTAGCAAGAAATCTTAACCTTGTGAAACTTTTTTTTTTTTTAAATTGTCAAAATTGGGTTTAGAAATGAATCCTACAAGTTATTTTTTCAAGAAGATGCTCTAATTGCCCGAAAAATAAGAATGTCCATAACTTTTGCATAACAAATCCAAATGGAATGAATCAAAGCTTTCCATGTAGATAAAAATAAAATCTATATGAAATAAATTTAAAAAAATATTTAATTTAAAGTTTTTGTGAGCGTTTTTTTTTGCCCGCCGAACTAAAATTTGGGGGTTTTGTGCCATAACTTTTGCTCCCGAGCACCGATTGAAATAAAAATTACATTTTCGGAAAGCTAATGTGATTCTCTATCTTCACAAAAAAATTCAGAAAATTATGACAAATATTGAGACCGTAAGAGCCTGCCCGAAATTCATTTTGTCCCCCGAGGGGACAACGGGACTTTAGGGGTTAAGTTACCCTGATTCTGCAGAGGCCCAAGTTGAGTCTTCACAAAGAGGAAATCCGAGCCAATTTGTGTGAGCTTCTGGATGCGGATCCCTCTGTCATCAACTTGAAAGCAAAGACACATGAGAAGGTGGACAGTCTTGGTGAAAATCGAAGCATTGCCGCACATACTGTGGTGCTTCTCATGCTCCAGTAAGTTGCAAATGTATGGCATTTGTAATTTTTTGTAGGTGCTGTAGCAGTGCACCTGAATTTTTGTATTCTAGCAAAGACGTATGGTTCAATAATCATGCAAAATGGAGATTTTTCTAGCACACCTGAATCTCAACTACTGAACTGATGTGTTCGATGAACTTGATGAACCTGAATAAGTATGTAATCTATGTTTGAAATGAGATGTTTGAAGTGTAAAAGTCAATGTGTAATATATCTTGTGAATGAGATGTTGCAACTTAGTTTGGATAATAAGGACTAGTTTTGACCAGTGCCATACTGGGCAGATGAAGGTAAGGTTTTATGGGTTGCCACATCTACATTGGCCAATCTGTGTGAAATTTCCTTTTTGGATAATTCACCTAATTTCAGTGCTTTGTGAGGTCAAATATACTTCAAAATTTAATATTGTCCACATTGCAGGTTTAAATTGTGTGAGATTCCTCCATTGTGCACAATGATGCTTTTGAGGGCTTTCCAATGATGTCAACAACACCTTCACTCATTCACCCCACAAGCTAATCCAATTGAAATAATTAGCATTATCCAAAATCTTCTTGAATTATTTGAAGATTTGCACATTTCTGATTAATTTGGGCATACTAATTGACAATAATTGATGCATCGGTCCCCCAATTTATTGTGTGTCGAAATATCTCCAAAAGTTATAGATATCTTCATATTGTAGCTTACGTTTGACTATGAATATTCAATGCAAATTAAAAGTAATCTCTTCATAACATTCAGTAGCCTTCAGAGAGTCTGCCTTTACCTCTCTCGAGTCCTCATCCACAAAATTCATCCTCAGATAACTAACGTAAGCTTGGGTACGGGGACAGTGGCAATACATTACGGTAAGTTCCATTATTTTTTGTTAATCTTAGGACCCGACATACAAATCAACAAATATTTGTAGAAAAAGATGTTGGCTAAGAATTCGATGAATAATGCTATACAATCATTTTCCATCAATAACTTGTTTGGTTTTTCAAATGAAAAGACAATTCTATATATACATATGGGGTGGTAGGAGGTAGAACAACCCATGTGGGATAAATAATTTAGAATTTGTAGTTTCTTAAGCATTCATAGTTAAGTCAAAAACAAAGAGTTGTGTTAAAAGTAGAATTTCAGATCACATTTAGGCATAGTAGAATAAGTTTTCTCAAAAAACTTTGAACTACAAAAAGTTGGTAAATGAAGGTAAGTTTCACCTCCAAAAATCCGTTTGGCATTTTGAATCTCCTATATAAAGTTATGGACAAATTTGAGAGAGGATTTTTTAAAATGTTAAAGAAAAAAGGTCCATTTCAAACTCTCTCTCAAATTTGTCCATAAATTTTTATTGGAGATTCAAAATGCCAAACGTTTTTTAGGAGGTGAAACTTACCTTCATTTACCAACTTTTTGTAGTTCAAAGTTTTTTGAGAAAACTTATTCTACTATGCCTTAATGTGGTCTGAAATTCTACTTTTAACACAATTCTTTATTTTTGACTTAACTTTGAATGCTTGAGAAACTACAAATTCTAAAATATTTATCCCACATGGGTTGTTCTACCTCCTACCACTCCATGTGTATATATAGAATTGTCTTTTCACTTGAAAATCCAAAGTGCTTTTGGTTTTGTATGAAAGCAAGCTACATGCTTGGTTCATTTTTTTTCATATTTTTTTGTGTGTTTTGTAATGTTACAAAACACACAAAAAAGAATGAAAAAAATGAACCAAGCATGTAGCTTGCAGTCATACAAAGCCGAAAATATTTTGATTTTTCAAAATACACAATGTATGGGTGCAGAACGTTTATTGTGTTTTATTCAATTAGTGTATAAACTCTGGTTTTGTTTCAATTTTAACCCCTAAATGTTTGGATTCATCTCCAAAATTGACGATTTGAGAAAAACCATTATAAACTACAATTTGGAAGAATATTTTGGAATTGGTATACAAATGAAAGCTGTAGATTTTGATTTTTAAATTCTATCCGTACGGTTAGATCTACTAATGCTATCACCAATCTTTTTCTATAAATTTTGAAAAGAAAATTTCAGAATTCCTTCTAAATTCAATTACAAGTAAAATATTATCATTTTTTGAGTAAAACTTGTTGGAATGGATTTGAAATAAGGTTTTCTTTATATGGTGATTTTTTGAAATTTTTGTGACCTTTACATCTTTGACCTCATTTTTGTACATCTAGTTTTGAACTAAAGTCAATGCAAATTGACCACTTGACATACTTCCACATTTGTAATTTTAGAAATGTATATATTCTAGTAACACCAAATCCAACCGATGGATAGGACAACAACTTAATAAAGTATCACCAAAAATTAGGATGACTTTCATCCAAGCAGGAATGAGACAGAAACAAGGATCTGAATCTGTTCATCGTCCAGAAAATGGACGGCGGAGCGCTCTAGGGTTAAATGTACCTTGAATTGTTATGGCCAGCCGACTGACTCACTGACAAATCGACGCGCGGTAATTAGCTACTAATGGTGTGGTATATTCCACACCATCTCATCCGGCGGATGAAATGGTGTGAAATATACCACACCATTCCGTCCGGGGAAAGGCAGCCCAGCAGTCTGCTACTGAATGTTATGTTTAGAATTGGCATAGCCCACAATAGTTGCAAAAGAAAATGTAGATTAATTCAAAGCCTCTACTATTGTGCTATTTTCAAGGTCAATTGAGCTTCAAAAAGTAATCTACATGTAATAAAATAGTTCACTGCTTTTTGAATGGATGGGTTTAGGGCCTCCTGCCATGTATCGGTGACCGGGGGAACTTCACCGGGGTTCTACAGTTGATTAAAAGTTTGTATCCTTCCATGTGGACCCAGTGGGTGGAGAGGGATACAATTAGAAAGCCACGCGTATTAGATTCTCTCAACATACTGTAAATAGCCACCACCAATGGGAATGTCCACTGATGATCGGTGAAGCTTCAACTCCTTTCCCGCTTGCCCACCCCTGCAAGACAATCGGTGAAGCTTGTTTGTCTTGTTGCTTGAATTAGAACGGAACCCACCTGCCCGACTCACATGGCAGGAGGCCCTTACACAGATGGAGGGCCCAACAAATTTGCTTCGTAGATATTGATTTAAAAAATAGTCTATTTTCAATAGTAGGTTCCCTATTACCGGTAGTCTGTACCGACAGTAGGAGCCGCTTTGACTTTTGAGCTTTACAGCAGGCTTTGAGCTTATCCAGGGGACTGTTGAAGTGGCGTGATCAATGTACGGGGAGTACCGGCATTTAGTTACAAGTTAGCCGGTTGAAATTAGGAATTGCCTAATTGATTTCAAAATCTTCGGAAAAAAACTGATCATTTAAGAAGAAAATCAAAGAATATTCCTTTTTTTAAAAGGCTTAGCCAAGAGAATGCTTCAAACAACCGGTTGGTCCGAGAAATTGTAGGATTTTAGTCGGTTGAGCTAAAAAACTCCCCGGACTGTGGGCGTGATCAAAATGTGAGCTGGGAATCGGGACGGTAACGAGGTTATCTTGCCACGGAGCAAGTGCACAGCAGTCGATGCACTATGTGTCGTGTTGTCGAAGGCAGCCCAATTCCCAATTATATGAGAATGTGGAGAATGTGTTTCCGTGTCTGTACAGTGCACTTCTCCAATATAATTGTAGGAGAACATGACTTAATATCTAGCTTCTGCTTCAAGTTATCGGCCGACTTCGATACTTCAGTTGCAAAACTTCCTCTCTTGTGAGCTATCAATAGCTCCTCTTAATTTATCTGAACTAGACCAGGAGCGAACTGAGAGTGATTGCGGTTGTAGCTCCAACCACAATATCATTTGCGTGCTTGACATGATGTGTTTGGAGATTAGCAGATGGCTTCAAGCTCGTTGAACCTAGATCAATGAACGGGGAGTACCGGCATTTAGTTACGACCTAGCCGGTTGAATTTGAGAATTTCCGAATGAAATAGAGAAGTCTAGGCTAAGGTTCCGGATGAAAAAAAAAAGTTTAGGAAATGGGCCGGTTAGAAAAATTATGTCTAGGCATTTTGCCGTCTACCCTTAGAGTAAGTAGGAAAATTACCTATTAGAATTTTTTTTTGTAGGCGGGCAGCCAACCAATTTTATACTTTGTAGGAAATTTTTTTAATACTATGCATAGTATTCTATGCATAGATTCATACTTCATAGAATACTATGCATAGTATTAAAAAACTAATTTGTACTTGTCTTAGACTCTAAGACTGTGTATTACTGACAAGACACTAAGACTGTGTATTACTGTAACTTTCACTCTGTAAATGTATTACTGTCACCTGACTGCCGTCACCTTTTGTTACTACTGACTACTCACTTACTCAATGTTGAACTATTGATCAGCTCATCAGCTGATGAACGTTGAGGAATGGGGATCAGGTCGTCACTCGTCAGGAGCTTCAGGTTTAGTGTTGGGCCATTTGGGCCGTTGATCGCTCTTGAAGAAATTATCTCCACCGTTGATTTCAGGGTGTGAGTGTGCGTCTGAGAGTCTGAGACTCTGAGCTTGTCACTTTCGATTTTTGAATTTCGAGTTGAGTTTTGCTGTCCCGCTCCTGCAGTCCTGCTCTCGCGGTCCCGCCATCGCCGCCTTCTCTGATTTTCAAGTTCTCACTTCGTGCTGAGTTTTGAGTTTTGTTGTCACGCTCGGCCGCTCCTGCTCCCGCCATCGCCACCTTCACTGATCGTGCACGTCGTCACTTTCTATTTCTGATTTTTCACTTGGCTCGTCCCGCCTCCACTATCGCCGCATCGCGTTGCTGTCACACCAACCTCGATCACCTCGATCACCGCACCATCGCTGATTTCTTGCTGGCGCCGCCTTGCTCGGTCGGAGGAGCTGGAGCGCAACGCATCGATCGTCGATTCCCTGCTGGCGCTGCCTTGCTCGGTCGGAGGCTCGGAGGAGTTGGAGCGCAACTGCATCGCCGATTCCCTGCTGTCGCGCTGTTGGAGCCGCCTTGCTCGATCGGAGGCTCGGAGGAGTTGGAGCGCAACTGCATTGCTGATTCCTTGCTGTCGCGCTGCTAGAGCTGCCTTGCTCGATCGGAGGCTCGGATCGGAGGCTCGAGTTGGAGCGCAACTGATTCATCGTTCGAGACTTCGAGGTGATCCGGAGTGCAACCTGATCCCCGTTCAAGGCTACATTGATCAGGTTTGTGTCTTTGTGAATCGCACTATTGCAAAAGTTCAGCTTGCTAAGTTTTTAGAGTTGGTGGCATTGTCGGGTTTTGCTGGCGTAATCACGCTCATTATTTTAGAATGCAAACAGAGAGTTGGAAACTGCTGCAATTTCAGTCTGATATTGATCCATCTTTTCACGAATCTGAATTCTATAACGATCAAATTGTTGATCCATCTTTCACGAATCTGAATTCTATAACGTTCAAATTGTTGATCCATCTTTCACGAATCTGAATTCTATAACGTTCAAATTGTTCTAGTTTCCAGTCAAAGCCTTTAATCAGAAACAGATTTTGCATCTAAGGATAATCCTGAAGTTGTTGAGTCTTAATTCTCAAGTTGTTGCATTCGGTAACTGGGTCCTAGTTTTGAACTCTTGCTGTCTTGCATCGTGAAGTATAATATATTTTCTCGTTTGAAAAGGCAGTCTTTTCCGTTGAACCTTTGTTGAATGCTGTAATATAGAACTCCTGAGCAAAATATGATCAAACTCAATCTGTTTGGGTATGGTGCTAAGCTTCCACTCCTAACCTCTGCTTTATATTGCACTATGCTTGACTGAGACATCAGTTTGTAGGATCAATCCATGAGTACAATGAACAGACTCCCTGATTCACGAAGTTCAAGGTATATTAGTGCATGTTCAACATGGAACCCAATGTAGACAACACTTTTGCAGCTTCTGAAAGGTCAAGCTCATGTTGAATTGCTGAATTAATTCACTGAGTTTTTGGACAGTACACTTAACTAGGATTTCTAATTGCAAATGTTGTTCCCCTATGTGTTGCAGGCTGGATGGCTAAACGGCAGAGGTCCTTAAGGGACAATTACTTTGCTAAATCAAGGGAAGTTGATGTCATTGAGATACTCTCATCAGCGTCTGAAAACTCTTCTCCCCAAACAGCTGATTCAAGGGCCAACACTCCTCCATCAGAGGCTGAAATTGCTCAAGGACAGTGGAAGGAACAATGGGGCGTTCAATTCGATTGGTTGCATTTTTGTCCAATTGTTGGGAGGGTTTTTTGTAAAGTGTGTAGGGATAAAGGTGGACGATCAGCATATGCCAAAGATGGTGCCAGAAACTTGAAGGTGAGCTCTTACCAGGATCACGCTCGATCTGGAGAGCACAGACGATTGATTTGGGCGTCTCAAAGTGGTGAGAAGGTCATGGAGAAAGCTATTTTACAAGGGCAGAGGGCGTGTGATGAGGCAGTGGCTTCACTCTTTCGGGCTGCTTATTTTTTGGGGAAGCAGTCTTTACCCTATTCAAAATTCCCTGCTTTATGCAAATTGTTGGTCACCGTGAAAGCTCCAATGACCTTGTCTATGCATCAGGATGAGAAATCTTGTGCTGACCTCATGATGTGCATTTCAGTTGTAATTTAGAAGCGGGTCATTACCCGTGTGCGGAATTCAGCATTTTTTGGTGTGATGATCGATGAATCAACCGATATTAGCGTTACAGGACATCTGGTCGTGTTTGCAAGCATTGTGGAGGAGGGTTTGCCGGTTACTTTGTTTCTTGGCTTACTGCAGATTGAAGGGGGTAAGAAGGATTCAGCTGTCATTTATGAAACTCTAATTTCAAACATTCGGAAGTGGGGGCTGGACCTGCGGAAATTTGTGGGATTTGGGAGTGACGGTGCTAGCACCATGGTGGGCAATTTGACGGGAGTGGCTGCCCGGATCAAGCAACAGGTAAATCCTTACCTTCTAGCTGTCCACTGCGTTGCTCATCGGACGAATTTGGCAGCCTTGGATGCAACAAAGTCTCCTGATTGTAAGGTAATCTCTTCAGAAGTTGACTCTCTTCTCAATTCAGTTGCTGGCTTTTTCAATAAGTCTAGCAAGCGCAAGCATGCGCTTACTAAACTTCAAGAGGAGTTCTTTGATGTAAAGAAAACAATGAAGCGTTATCATAAAATTCGTTGGTTAAGTCGATGGCAAGCAATCACAACCTTGTGTGAGTCGTTGGAGTCTGTTTTGGAATTCTTTCGTGACCTGAAGGGCAAAGATGCAGGTACAGCCACTCCCATCTCGCAGAAGTTAGGGCAGTTCAAGTTCATTTACATCTTGTATTTTCTTGCCGATATCTTACATTGCTTGGCTATGTTGTCTAAGGTATTTCAATGCAAATTTGTGGATGTGACCACTGTAGGTAGCATTGTGCGTTCAGAGATAGCCCAGATTCGTATGTTGTTCATTGTGGAAACCACAGATTTGAATGCAGACACGTTTAATGAAGATTCAGGTTACCATGTCCTTCCTGAGTATGGCTCTTTGGGGGGTTGCCTCAGGAAGCTTCCATCTGAGATTAGGGGAAACATGTATCACGGTTGCGAAATTCAGCGTTCTAGGTTAGGAACAGACCTAGAAGAAGCTCTGCAGTTCCAACGTTCGTTTGCTGAGGCTGTTTGTGCCGGTTTAGAGGCTAGATTTTGTGACAATGATCTGATTTCTTGCTTTAAAATACTTAACCCTTCTAATATGCCGTCTAAGCAAGTTGGACTGCAGAGCTGGGGCGTCACTGAGTTGGACAATTTGCTTCAGCTCTATGGAACTGATTGGTCTCATTCAGGTTTTACCTTCCCCCCCCTTCTGGATGTGCAGGCTTGTAAACGGGAGTTTTTAGGGTTTAAATTACAGTGTACAACTGAATGGGGGGACAAAACCTTCCGGGATTTGTGGGGTATGATTACTTGGAATCATGCCCTACAAATCCGATATCCAAATTTGCTTATTCTTGCTGAAATTGCTAGAGTGCAGTGCGTTTCCACTGCTACTTGTGAGAGAGCTTTTAGCATTCAGAATTTGATCAAAACTCGTGTGAGGAATAGATTGGGAAGCAAAAACCTGGAAGCTTTACTTAGAGTTGCTTTAGAGGGACCAGAAGAGGAGTATGATGCTATTTTGATGGATGCCATGCCCATGTGGAAGCATGGAACAAAATACAAGTTTCTTTATGCTAACCCAACTACCTATTTGTCTAGTTCAGCCATGGGTCCTATTGCTAGTACTTCAACTTCCTTATTTGACCTTGAATTGTCTTGACAACTTGTGCTTGCTTGAATCATTCTCTCCCCATTTTTTTTCCCAATATGTTTTGATGTTGATCATGCTTGGTTGAATTTTACTCTCCCCATTTTTTTTTTCAACATGTTTTGATGTTGATTATGGTAGCTTGTATCCTATTCTCCCCATTCTTTTCCCACATGTTTTGATTCTTATAAGTAGTGGATTGCATGTTCTTCTCCCAATTTTTTTGCACATGCTTTGATTCTTGTAAATGTTGAATGTTGTGTGGGCATGTTGTACTAACCAGCCTCCTGAAAATGCATGGATCCTGTTTTGGATTTGTGCATTTTCGGAAGGCTGAATTTCTGGCCCTAAATTGGTAGGGGCAATGCCAGGTTCAAATCCTGCCAGAGATATGGCTATATGCTAAAAAACATTTTTCAAAGAGAAAAATAACTTAAGGAAGACACAAAAAGTCCTCAACTGGCTAGATTTACTTAGTGAAGGAAATTTGCCGATTGAAATTAGACAATGGCAGCAATGCTGCCGGCCAGAATTGAAGTTCTAGGAAATTAACCGGCAAGTTTTGCCACCTCACTGCACACTTCCGGACAGATTTTCAAAAAACAAGAATGGATGAAAGTTTGTAGGAAATCTACCGGTTAGCCCACAGAACTAGCCGGACTGTGACCTAGATATGTGTCATCTGAAAAGGTATTGAGCTAGCCCACAGTGTTTAATTATTCCTTTCAGGCTTCTTCGTCCTTCTGCGGAGTCGGTGGCTTGCTTACACCGGAATTAATGTTGCAAATCTGCACGGGGCTGTTAATACCCTTCTGTCAAGTCTGCACAGTCTGTCAGGAAAAGCAGAGTATGTATCCTACTATCGTTGAGGGGTATTTCTAGTGTGTATTACATCAAAATTAATAACATGGGAGGGTGGTTTTTTTTCAGAGATGAAGGAGCCTTTATCAATTTAGTCACACCGAGGCCGGTCTAAATTTTTAGCAACATCTCCGTTGCTTTGTGGAGCGAATGAAGTGGTGAAGCCTCTTTAACCTCCTGGTATTAGAAGCGATCATGATTGCAAAGGCAGTGTATCTTTTTCTAGCGGTGCTGTCGATGCTTAGCAGCACAGGTCTGCTCCGAAAGCTCTCAATCTCTGGAGTTATTTGGACAGGAGTCGACCTGATTCTCACCATAGTGAGGTTCCTCCAAAGCGCCAACCATTTCCATACCAATCCTTTAAAACTCGTGCTTCACATGTGGTTGGTGGAGCTTCTGGGGGAGTATTCCAAGGTCATCTCTCTCGTCAGCGCAAACTCACAAGGACCTGCTTGGGATTTCAAGTCACCGCACTATGAAATTTTCAAATGGCTCTTTTGTTGCTCTAGTTACTCCGACCCTTTCAGTGGAATCCCTCAACGGCTGGAGTTGAGCACGAGCATTGTCGTTGATGAAAGTCCTGTTCAGGGACCTCTAGCAGAACTCAAGCCTCTGAAGATGAGGGTGCGTAGCTGCATTATAGTGCTTGATGAAGAATCACCAGGGTGGTGTTTAATCCTAAAGTCCACAAATATTTCTAAGAAGTGGATCTTTGATCGGGTCACGGCTGAAGTTCTCTACCAAGTCTTTAGTTTGATGAATGATGAAAGTTTTATCATAGAAGGGGACTGTACCGGAAAAGTGCTCCACTGCATTGAGCTTGACAGATTCGTGCACAGAACAATTGCTGAAACGAGGTCAGGTTTGGTTGCACATCGCAGAGTGGTCTTCAATGATGATATGAAAGCATTTGTTTAGTGTGAGATTTTGTTTAGCGTTGCCAAAGTCACAAAATTGTGACAAAGCATTTGTAGTAGTGGCTTATCAAAAAAGCTCACATGATCAATAGATTTGTCTCACCACAACCTTTAATACCTATCTTGTAAACTTGTCATAGGTATTACATTATCAAGGTAGTCAAGACGTTCCCAAGGTAAATGGTTAGAGGGAGAATATTCTACAATTGTCAAACTCTTAACCTTAAGCAAATGGAGACCAACCAAAGCTACATCTACCTTCACTATTGATTGTTCATCAAAGACACCCCAATTGCATGGGTTAATAATCATAACATTCTTGAATAGGAAGATTGGTCGGTTTTTCTACAGTGACAAGTGGCATTGTACTAGAGAGAGGATAATTAATTCCTTCTATAATGTTGTGATATTCATGAATAACCTTTAGCTCAAGATTCAACAATGAATGGGGAGAGTTTTACTAGTTTTCACAGTCTTCAATAGCGAAAGGCTTTTTGACATTTGCAATCACATGCCTTCTAAAATTTTGATGATAAATATATGTACATAGATGTTGAACTCGGCAATTGTCAATTGCATTTTTACTGATTTATTTACTAAGTAAGTTGCTTCAATTAGATAGTGCCATAAAATCTTGAACTTCTAAATTGACACTTTTCAATTGATGAGGCTATTAGTAATAACTTGCATCTATCTAGCCAAGACACAATTGCCTCAAAACTTGAACCAAGCAATATGTGCATAGAAAAATGTTGACTCAATGCCAATAGATACCTCAAATTGCATTACAAAATAGAGCTCTACTAACACTAAACCTAAAAGAAACGAGAGCTAGAGCATTTTGGATTTGTTGGCATTGGACCAAAGGAGAAGAGGCTTAGCATCAATCGACAAATAGAAGCTATTGTCAAAAAGTTTGAGTAGCTACCTTATTCAAATATTGTGCCAATTTAACCCCTAAATGCCCATTGTCTTTTTAGAGCTTCTTGGAGATGGTTCAAAACTAAACAAAAAGCCCAAATTTTTATCAACTTTTTATTTTATTTAAATTGTAACCATACAAACTCAAACTAGACTTTTTATGAATCACGTATAGGAAAAGAAAACACAATAATATCCCTTATATATAGATTGAAATTTTATAATGTTTGATCAAAAGGGTTTTATAACTATAAAATGATTTGAAGTCTTTCAATCCTCTATTTACATGTCAAATTTAGAATTGAGGTCATGAAAAAATATGAGGTTTAAGGACATAACATGTATAACCATGATCAATTTATGGCTTTTCAAAATCTACTCTACAATTTCTTTAAATGAATCTCAAATGGGATTATTCCCCCAAGATTCAATGTATTTGAGATTCATGTCAAGAGCCACCAACACTAAAAAAAAATGATGATGTGCAATAGATATCCTTGCACAAAATCTTCAATAGAAAAATCATAAACAAATTTGTTCAAAATTATATTTTTAAGGTCCTCTACAAGAAAGGGTGACGTTCCCAATGAGGGGAACTTCAACGCCCAAGGGGAACATCGGGAGCGGGGAGCGTCGAGGGATGCCAGCGTGATTAGAGTTTGCTTGGGTGCAATTTCGCTTTGCTTTGAGCTCTATCGGTCTTTCCGAAATGTTTGATTGATTTGCCTGGATTGAGAAATTGGGGCGTTCGAGAGGTTGTCGATCCGACGTTCCGTCTCAAATTAGGGTTTCAAACATTCTTCTTTTTCTTCTTGAAGAAATTTTGGTGGATACCCACTTCCCGAAGAAGGGTGACGTTCCCAATGAGGGGAACTTCGGCGCCCAAGGGGAACGTTGAGAACGGGGAGCGTCGGCGTGATTAGGGTTTACTTGGGTGCAATTTCGCTTTGCTTTGAGCTCTAATGCTGGCAGTCGGTCTTTCCGGAATGTTTGATTGATTTGCCTGGATTGAGAAATTGGGGCGTTCGAGAGCATAGTCCGGGGAGTATTTTAGCTCAACCGGCTAAAATCCTACAATTTCTTGGACCAACCGGTTGTTTGAAGCATTCTCTCGGCTAGGCCTTTAAAAAAAAGAATATTCTTTGATTTTCCTCTTAAATGATCGGTTTTTTTCCGAAGATTTTGAAATCAATTAGGCAATTCCTAATTTCAACCGGCTAACTTGTAACTAACTGCCGGTACTCCCCGTTCATTGTTCGAGAGGTTGTCGATCCGACGTTCTGTCTCAAATTAGGGTGTCAGACTTTCATCTTTTTCTTCTTGAAGAAATTTTGGTGGATACCCACTTCTCGAAGAACAGTCTGGCAGTGTCCGGAGCTTCATAGCTGTACGCAAGAGGAAGGGAAATCAGGATGCATTGCTGAGGCCATCTGCGAGGATTCGTCTGAACCATGAAGAGGATGGGAAGCGCAGAGATTGTAAGGAGATGAGTTCACTGTTCAAAGAGCTGAATGGACAGGTACTTCCAGATCTCACCTCAAGAGATCTTCAGGAGGCTTGTGCCAAAGCTGGCTACATTGTTGAACCTGTCATACCAGCTCCATCTTTGGTCCCACCTATGACATCCTAGATTTTGGGACCCAGGTGAGACTTTTCATGCTAGAGATCCTGATTAAGGGCTTAATAAACTACGAGCACGTTCAAGTTTCTAGAAGTGCACAATTTTCAAGCTACGACCTTAAAGGAGAGGCATTAAACTTGTCGACGTTGACATAGAAGCCGCTCCGGTGCTCGGACCTTGGCAATTGTTTTCTCCTTTGTTGGGAGAGTATATGCAGGAAACGCTCTCTTAAAAATTTGACAGCTCAGAAATCCTGAATTCAGCGAAGGGAAAGTAGGCGACTACTTTTGTTAGTTTTCTTCCCTTTCTTCCTGGTCCCTTCTCTTACTGTTATTCGAATACACGAGTGGGCAGGAGCCTTTGGAGGAATCCCTCTGCTCTCTCAATCAGTCCTTTGGTGAATAAAGTTATAACAGCACAACATGCCAGTGCGAATTCTTCAACCCAATTCTGAGTTTCTCCAGATTATTTTGGGCTTGCAAATCTCATAATTTTTTTTCTTAAACTCGCCCTGACCTTAGCTTAGAGCAAGCTGCCTTCAGGCTTTAAAAATTGAGATCAGCTATCTCGGTCGTTCAATTTGCTTCATGAACAGTCCATAGCTAGTATCTTAATCTGTTCTGCTCATGATGTCCTCGACTAGGACAAGGGCTTATTGCAATGATGACTGGAAGGTAATTCTATTGGAGTTTCTAGATATAAAAGAATAGTAAGGTAGGAGGTCCTTAAATGGAGCGGGCTCTAAAATGGAGCCCTAACTGAAATGTAAACAATTTGTACATGTTATTTTTTCATAGCCTCCATCAATGTACAGACTGTGTACATTTTAGCTAGGGCACCATTTTAGAGCCCTATGCCATTTCAACTTCAAATTTTTTTAACTAATTAAAAAAAGCATGAAAAAATATGAAACGACTTGGGTTAGATGTCAGTTCAATCTGTTTTTCAAGGAAAATTGACTGAAAAAAATTTCAAGATATTTCACCTCCTCAAAATTCAGTTCCAGCCCTTAAATGCTCCATTATAGGACCTCCTACCTTAGAGAGATTTGTGATGAATAGGATAGAGAATTCTTTCTCATCATTCCTGAAAGACTGTCACGCTACCTCCAAAGGCGGCCAGGACTGTTGGAACCGTAGATTCCCTTGAATCTTATGGTAAAAACCAACTGGCGCAGACATGGAAACACTAAAAGTAAGCAAATTCAATTTGCCTTCTTTCATCAATTTAAGCTTCACATGTACACAGTAGTTTATATATATATATATATATATATATATATATATATATATATATATATATATATATATATATATATATATATATATATATATATTTCAAATCTTTATTTAAATCTCAAAAAGTTTTTACAATAGCATACTACACTTGCACTTACACATATTATATATATTGTATAATAGACAATCATGGGCATTATGAGTGTTTTTTACTATAGTGGCAAAAAACACCCCTAGAAGAGTCCGGAGGGGAGTGTGTACTAACTTCCTAGCCTTCCAAGCAATGGAATTTTCCCATAACACTACAGATTACTATATTTAGACGCTGTCTTCAAACTCCTAAGCAAACATGAAAAAATACCATAATTGTAACCCATTCATGGTTCCCTTCACAATTAGATTATTTCATTCCTTCAAACAATCTGATTTGAGTTACAATCCTCTAGAAATGCATAAACATACAACTCATTGCACCATATCCATTCACTTGCAAATTGCACATATACCCCAAGGACTCTATTTTATGCACCTTGTTATTTTATCAATTGAAGAATAATCTTTCACCTTGGAATTTACTTAGTGACTAGTTCACTTATACATATTTTGATAACCATGCAACAATCAAAGGCAACACACCTAAATCCTAAATAAGTGTGTTCATCAAATGCCCCAAAATCACAAAACCTCAAAGTCGTTGTTGAATCTAGGGGCAGCAGACCCCTTCGCACTAAAAAGGACGCCCTCTCTTCATATCCACTCCGATTTGGTTGAGCCTTGGCTTTTTGGAAAGCTGACTTGCCGATCTACCACCTCCCAAAAATTCAGCTCCAGTTGAGTTACTGTCCGCCTGATCTCGTCCGTCGAAGTTCGCTATCTTGTTCCAAGCCGGCAGCAAACCCCTTCGCACTAAAACGGACGCCAAATCTTCATCCTTACTCCAAATGAAACAAAACTAAGCTTGTTGGAAAGCCAACTCAATTGCGCTCTAGATCACCAAGTTTCGCCTTCAAATTTGTTGTAGTCTTCTCGATCTTGCCCTTCAAAGTTGTTGCTCTAATCTAAAACTCATTTCCTAACTCTAACTTCAACCAACCTCCTCTCAAGCCATGGAAGAACTTGTGTCAAACCTCCTTGACAAATTTTCCTACTCATACTATCCTAGATCTTTCACTAACACTTTTTTTCTTCCATTCCTCTCAACCATTTTTCACAAACACCATACACACACCAAAGAAGAGAAGAGCCCCAAAACAAAAGAGAGCTTCTAACCCTAGTTTCCCACCCTAAAAGCCAATAATTTTAAGATTCATCCATTAAAATTACATCCCTACACTAATCTACTAAAATTTGCACTAAATTGCGGAGAATTGCACTACTTTACTGTAAATCCCACTAGTTTACTGTTTTTTTGCTATTTTGGAGTACCTTTCACAATGTTAGTGTTCTAATAGTTATTCTAACTCTACTAATTAGTTTTGTATTTTTTGTATTTACGTTTTTAATTTCCAATCCATTTTTTTATACAATTTTCTTTATGTAGTATTTTATTTCCAATTTCTCCACATCTAACCATTTGCCTATTGAATTAAATCTCCATTTCTTACTTAATGTCTTTTTTGATTTAAGATTCCTAATTTTCTCTAAAATTTCCACATCATTTGGTTATAATTGCAATTTCTAAAGTTCATACCTTTGTTGTAGAATTTCCATTCCTATCTATTAGAAAGTCCAATAGTTCATGGTTATAGCTTACATTCATGCAACTAATCATTTCTAACTTGTAATTTTATCTAAATTATTTAATTTTCTCTACTTCTAAGTTGTGAGCCAAAGTGATGGCTCACAGGCATGCCTAGAGATATATTGTTTACAAAATCACTTGCACGACGATATCACGAATTTATGTTGGTCAATCTATAGACCCAAACAGACGATACAAACAACATAAATCAAATCCCCCATCTTGTATGAAATCTGACGTAAAGAAATTTAAACCATTTGAAGATTTCTTTAAAATGGATGTTCTATACAAATCTACAATAAAAAAGAATGTGATACAATTGAATTAGATACAATAACCACACTCCAAACATTAGGAAAAAATGGCTATAATATAACAAAAGGAAATCCTTGTAAGGACTCTAAATTTAAATATTTACATTCAAAAGGAATTATCTAACATGTTCAAAAATATGATGTTTGCAATGGAAATTGTCCACGAGTTTCAAAAAATAAAATAAAATAAATAATTGATATTTTCGTAAACCTTTTTTGCAACAATTTACACCTTTCATTTTCATTTCCATTCTATTGTCAAGGTTTTATTTCAAGCATGCGAAAATGATCAAATATATTGTTACAAAAGAGGAATCTGCACCCACTTCTGGTGAGATAGCCAATTTGATTCATCTGGGTTGGGTTTGTCTGCATCGTACCATACATGCTCAAGGTGACCTGATGTGACTTTCATACTTGGCTTGGCTATGTTGTACATCAAGATCGATAATCTGTAGAGATATAAGTTGGAAGGAAAGACTACTAATATGGTTTCCCTCATCTCTGAGTAGAACAAAAAGCTGATTTCAGCACTACCCTTCAACAAGCTCTAGAGTATGTTGTTATATTTTTACCATCCCTTTATCATTATTTCTAGCCCGTTGTGCTATTTGATTTATTATCTTCTTCACAATATTAAAAAAGATGCTCTATGATTATAAAATTGAAATTTTTTTAAACAATAAAATTTGAAAATTAATCTTTTACAGTAGATCAATTTTTCTTCACTACATGATTTTGTGGGTGATTCTTTGGGGACCACACGTCTTGTTAAGGTCCCCTATAGGAAACGCTGACGCTCCCAACATTGGGAACGCCGCGGCCCAAGGGGAACGGGGAGAGCGGGGAGTGCCGGGGACGCCAACATGATTAGGGTTTGTTGGGTGCAATTTCGCCCGCTTCGGAGCTCACCTCCAGCGAATCTTTTTACCTGCTTTGCCATGGCATTGAAGAATATCGCGGAGGACTATCGGCTGACTAGAGAGGCATTCGATTGGTTCATTGGTGAGATCGAAACATGCTTCCTTGAGTCCCTTGTGGCCCCCGGAGAGATGATCAGATGTGTTGCTACGTAGTCGATTGGAGAACCCGCCACATAGATGACATTGAACACTTTCCATTTCGCTGGTGTGAGTGCAAAGAATGTCACTTTGGGTGTCCCACGTTTACGTGAGATTATTAATGTTGTAAAGAAGACCAAGACTCTGTCGCTGACAGTATATTTGGATCCTAAAGTGAACAAAGAGAAAGAGAAGGCCAAAAATGTCCAGTGTGCGCTCGAGTACACTACTCTCCGATTTGGACCTGCAGCGAATCTTTTTACCTGTTTTGCGATGGCATTGAAGAATATCGCGGAGTGTCTGGAAAGCGATGAAATGATGAAGGTAGAGTGTCGTTCAAATAAGGATTCTTGCAATTTTGGTGTGAAGTGTGTGTTTAGAGTGAGAGAGTGATGCTAAGATTTTCCAATGATTTCGAATTCAAGACGTGCTGAGATTTCATCACCGTTGATGAGATGCTTGACCTTCATTTTTAAGGTAGCTTCTGATGGAGAGGGAGCTGGTAGTGGAGAGACATGTGCTATCTGCCTGGAGGATTATCAAAGTGGAGAAAAATTGTGACTCTCACCTTGTCACCATGGTTTGTTGCTCTTAACTTCGACTGCTCATGACTCAAATAAATTTTATAAATTTATCAGAGTGTGCTCATAAATGTTCGGTATGTTGTTGCCTCATCAAGTTGCTTTCTGTAGACCCTCTGTTACTATGTCTGATCAGCGTAGATTTGCAAACTGAATAATTTTCAATCTTATATATGGGAAAAATGTTTTTTTGTGCTAATTTTATTCTTATGTGTTTTGTGCAGATTTTCCAATGCACAAAACACTTGCAGCGAATCTTTTTACAACTAGGGATAGTGTCGATGGAAGTACATGTTTTCCCAGAAGCGTTGGATGCATTTGTGCGTTATTTTTACACAGGCCATATAAATCACAGGGACCTCAAGAGTTATGCACCCAAGCTCCTTACTGCAGCCAAGAGGTATGGCGTGAGATCTCTACAACTCATAGCAGAGCGTTACATTGCAAAGCATGTTTCCAGAGAGACAGCCCTTAGTACATGGGAACTGGGTGTTGATCACAATTCAGAGATTATAAAAGACTCTGTGCAAGATATTCCTAAACTCGGAGAATATCGTACATACTGTTGCCAAAAGGACCCTAAACTCCTTGTTGGACTATTCGAAAACCTCATTGGAAGGATAACTTGATGGCTTTCATGCATTCATTTCATGTAAAGAATCATGGAGAAACTTTTGCCAAGAAACTGGAATTATCCCAATCCTAAGTTTTCAAAGCTTCCAAGAATTTTTGAGCCAACATTGCTATCCATGTCCTATCTTTTTTACTGAAACTGCGAGGCTGATATGAAAGAAGAATCAGACCTCCCTTTTCTGCCGAGTCACTGCCCTCAAAGGGTTGCACAAAGATTGACTTCGCATCCTTTGGAACAATCGACCAACCCTTTGTATCTGCACACCCAAACCTAGTCATATAAATTTTATCACTTACCCTAGAAGTTCATCATACGAAATCCAAATCCAACCGCTTGAGGCTGAATTACTATCTTACTTGTGCCGTCAGATACATAGAGAGGGACATTTGAAGTGATGAAAGGCGTGTCATTGAGCCCCGCATTGAGCATATTCTGTATTAGTGGCAAAGCCTTGGAACCTCCACTTCTAGCCATAGTACCAAGATCCAAGTAACCACGAGCGCAAACAACCTTTCCACGATGCCAAACAATCTACATCCACAAGACAAGACACATAAGAAACAACCGTTGAGGATGGACAGGTGGAAATCCATAAGAACTCCATCACAGCTATTAAATAATGGAATTATAGCATTAATAATAGCAATCATAAATTGTAGATTTAATATGCTTCCAAGATTGATATTTCAGAATATAAGTGAATATGTAAGTTAAAAGATGCAATTCAGAACTTGCTTCAATTGAGACAGCACTCCTTGTTGATGACTCCACATTTTACAACCAGCAGCCAAACATCTTACCACAGTATTTGTTTTGGTATTTTGAAGTAAAGCGAAAGAGCCCCATGCCAACTCTTGCTTCTGCTTGCCACTAAGTGTGTGAGCTAGTTCGAAAATGGAGCGACGATCGGGTGCTTTGTTCCCCTCCTTTGCGGCTTCTCCTCCCTACAATGGCAACGAACAGTTGGTATACCTTGGCTAAAGTTAGAAAAAGTTCCCCATGCAGCACGACCTACAAAAACCTTCAGAAATAATGCAGAGTGCTTAGAGGAGAAACATACTCAGAAAGAAGGATAGCAGTTTATACTTTGAGGCGACGACCAATAGAGGGTAGACTGACCACCAGTGCAGCTAGAAACAACCCAAGAGCTTCAGATGTCTGTCCCACAGAAACGCCCAGATATTAGTACTAAGCAAAATCCTACACAAAGTGTCTTGAATGCAAGTCTCTGTCCTGGAAATGTTAGAGCCAAAGGGAGAGACATTTACCAGCTGTGCACTGGTCATAGATTCGCACCTTTCATTTTCACACCTTTCATTTTCATTTCCATTCTATTGTCAAGGTTTTATTTCAAGCATGCCAAAATGATCCAATATATTGTTACAGAAGAGGAATCTGCACCCACTTCTGGTGAGATAGCCAATTTGATTCATCCGGGTTTGTCTGCATCGTACCATACATGCTCAAGGTGACCTGATGTGACTTCCACTGCCGTTTGTACTTGGCTTGGCTATGCTGTAGATTGAGATCGATAATCTGCAAAGATATAAGTTGGAAGGGAGGAATATTGATATGGTTTCCCTCATCTCTGAGCAGAGCCAGAACAAAAAACTGATTTCAGCACTACCCCTCAACAAGCTTCAAAGTGTTGTTATATTTTTACCATCCCTTTATCATTATTTCTAGCCCGTCATGCTATTTGATTTATCATCTTCTTCACAATAAAAAAGATGCTCTATGATTACAAAACTGAAAACTTTTGAAACAATAAAACTTGAAAATTAATCTTTTACAGTAGATCCAACTTTCTTCCCTACATGATTTTGTGGGTGATTCTTTGGGGACCACACGTCTTGTTGATACTTAAAACAGACTTCACAAGATATTCCTCTAAAAGAGAAAGTAGCCCAAATGGTGCTTTGGTAAGATTTTTATTAAACTTCAAAGTTTAGTGAACACCAAAATATGGGGACTTGACCATTCACGGTTAATCCTTAAATGTAGAAGCGGACGTTTTGCGGCCAATGAATAACAAGAGAATCTCCTATGTAGGATAGAAGTGCAACTATCCATCCTCGGAATTTTGTGTGGAAAGGGAAAATCATGAATAGTAGTTTGACCTCTAGTAAGCACTTTTGATTTTTTCAAAAAAATGATGTCATCCAATGCCAAAAGGGATGATTTCCAAAAGGAAAGAGAGGCCTCATTACTAGTCCACTCCATTCCCGTTTCCTCTCGTTCCACGTTTCGATCTAATGCTACAGGGGCAAATCCTCCTTCCAGCACCAAACGGCAACCACGCCCCTTCGATCGCTTCCTTCGCCAACCACCTGTCGGGATTGAACTTCATGGGATCGTCCCACACAGTCGGGTCTCGCCCAATGGCCCAGACGTTGATGAACAGGCGTGTCTGGGCAGGGATGTCGTAGCCGAGGGCCTGGCAGGAGGTGATGGATTGGTGGGGCGCCAGCAAGGGCCCTGGAGGGTGGATACGCATCCCTTCTTTGATGATGGCGAGGAGGTAGGGGAGATGGGGGAGGTCGGATTCTTGGACGCGACGGAGGGGGAGGAGGACGGTGTCGAGCTCGGCTTGGGCTTGGGACAGTGCGGTAGGGTTGGAAACGAGTTCGGACATGATCCATTCACAGCACACGGTTACCGTGTCGGTGGCACCTGCAAATGCATCCTGGTTCGGGGGATGCATGAGGGCACTTTGTCAGTCATTCAAATTCTGCACCCGATGGCGATTGTTATATTGAAGGAGCAACGATTTTCGTTTGGAGAACTACTTCCATAGTCATTTGGCACACTAGACTCTTAGTTCCCGGTGGAATTCACCATTGCACAAATTGTCATACTTGGTGACAATTTCTAAGAAATGGGTTGTTTTCTACTTGCCTGACAAGAGCAGCAGATGTATGCGAGCCCTAGGTTTTAAAGTTCAGTGCACTTAAATGCCACATTTTCGACCTTCGAGACATTCCATTTTTAAACAATTATGACGATGCAATCTTCGATCGAAGAACTGTGATGTTGCAAGATGATAGATGAATAGCTGATCATTTTGACGTGATCAAACTTATTGTTGGCAGAGGCTTTGACGTGTGTGACTATTTGACACTTGTGGGTTCAAACTTCTGAGGCTAGGGACTAAATCTACATAGTTTTCTTCGACTGACAACGTTGGTTTCCGACTGTGTCATAGCTGGCTCAATGGAATTACGACGGAGAAGCAAATGACGGTCAGAAATTAATTGAACACGTCTTCTTACCCACATAATGCCTTTGACATTGGCCATGGTGATTTGGGGTCCTGATTTGTCAGTGCCATTGTGGTCCACTTCATCCAGTAGGATATGCACCATGTCTTTCTCATGCTCAACGACCGGTCCCCTCTGGAGCTGCTCTTGATGCTCCGAAATGATCTTTGTAGCGAATGGACGCATTGTTGGTTTCCTTGAATCGACGATCCAGTCCTTGGAAGTCGAACCACTTGAGCGCCGGAATTAAATCCGCGGGGTAGAATGCACTGAGGCACTTGGCAATGGCTTCCGAGATTTCTCGGAAGGTTTGAATCTCCAGCATCTGCTCTTCGGTGATTTCTTCATGTCCTTCCACTGGAGCACTGAAACGTCGGTTCAGAACTAACCGGGAGATGATGTTGGTGAAGAGCCCGTGCAGGTGCGACCTGAGCTCGAATTCCTGGTTGCGAGGCAGCGTGCGAAGTAGGTGCGCCATTTCTTCCTTCCGAACATAACGAGTTGCTTCAAGACGCTTCGTGCCAGTGAGCTCCATATGGACGATCTTTCGCATAAGACGCCACACTGGAGAATTGTTCTGACACAAAATATCTGTCAAAAATCGATCAGTAAGTCCGTCCGTTTTGAAATTCACGTTTGTGTACTAGGACAGTTTTCAGTAATTCGAACCCTGAAACAACATAGAGAAATATAGGCACGAAATAAATATAGACGCGGTTTCAACCAATTGAGAGGTTGAAACAAGATCCCAGTTTTTTGGCTTCTAGATGATTATTTCAAAAACATGTTTCAACAGGGGACTTGCACAAGGTAGAGGACACAAAATCATTGCTTCCTATGCTGATCCCTTTTACCAACAGCAATTCTGCTATTCATACACTTGCTTGGACTAATTAGCAAGTGGTGTAAGCATGACTAGCAGCATGGCTATGGCTACTCATCTTTGAATGGAAACAGGCTTGTGTATTGTCACTCCTAGTAGTATAAAGCTTCTCACTTGAGAATTGCACTAGAATTTCATACATGTTGATGGCATGGCTATGGCTACTCATCTTTGAATGGAAACAGGCCTGTTTGCTGTTGGTAAAAGTTTGACTCTCTACAGCTCACTAAGTACGAATCTCCCAGAAATTATACTCCTTCATATGTTAAAATGCTTCAAGGACTAGACGCAAATTATAGTATCCCGAGGCTACCTGAGCATTACGAACCAGTTGTAAAAGACCAGAATTCAACCATTAATCTTGAGCAAATGCATCACTTAATTACTTACCTGGTCCAAACAGAACTTGACCAGCTCTCATGGGGGGTCTTGCGCAGAAATTGGCATCCTGTTTCTTGAGAAACTCCATGGCGGTAGCAGGCGACGATGCAACGATGCATTGTGCTTGCCCCAGGCGCAGTGACATGAGAGGGCCATACTTCTTTGCAAGCTCTGCTAAGCTCCGGTGAGGCGATGGGCTGAGCAAGTGCAGAGACGCAAGTAGAGGCAACCCAGTTGGTCCCGGAGGTAAATTTGTGGGTCTTCTCACCACTATCCTAACCAGAATGATGACCAACACCGTCGTTGCCAAGACCTGCAAGACGGTCGTTTGTTGTTAGAAAACTCCAGAGAAAACACGAGAAAAATTTCCTTCTCAAATTTATGAACCAGACAGATGGCATGCAGCAGTACTATTTTATGGTATCAGTACTTGAGACCTTCTGGAGCATGTGCACAGTAATTCGTTAAATTGGTGTGATTCCAAATTACCGTAACGCACACTATGCAAGTGCTAATGCTGTTATCACTCGCTCGTAACCTTCAGGAGTATGTTCACGTTAGTTCATTAAGCAGGTGTGACTAGCCTACAATAATTCTCTCCAGTACATATGCTCATCTCATATTCAAACATATGACTTACCCTTGGGAATCTACTAAAGCAAGCGTTCTGTTCAAAGTTAGATGATTACAACAAAAGACTGACATTAAGCAGTAATTGTAATCAATATTTCCTCTTAATGACAAAAATATCTGGTTACATAAGCTAAAGAATGAGAAGCAATACTATTTTCTAGCTAACCAAGATTTCCTTAGTTGTCTAAACGTATCAATCAAAGGAATTAAGTCTAGGTCTATGCAATTTTTGATGGCTTAGTTTAGTTAAAGAGTGATACTCAACTTTTGTGATCAGGATTCCAAGGCTCAAGATGAAATTGGACCGTCTAATAAATCTCACGCCCGACAAAGCTCCCAGAAATGCAAATGTAACCAGCATTCCGTAATTTAGCAAGCAATGCGACCAATCGACAACAATATAGGATTTAGCAATAATGAAACAATTCTGTCATACTTATTAACCAATTAATCCAAGCGTTAATCAATTAAAATTGGAGTCAGAGTCAAAAATACTCACCTTGACGAAGCAGTCATGGAAAAACAAGCGAAGAAGGTCGGCAGGCAGACCCGCTTTCATCTTCGTCATTTGCGACATTGTACTAAAAATAATCTGCTCTGCACGAGGACAACTAATGGCGTAGAAATTCTCGGCCAGCTGCGTTTCGACGCCATTGAGCATATTGCATGCATGACGGCCACAACAATGCCACGACCAACAACAAATGCACTCTCGCCATGATACTCAATTCGAAAAACCACTCGATCGATCGATCAAGACTCACGGGTATATGGATCGACTATCACAATATGTACTTCGATCAGAATCCCTCACAGCTAATCGAACTGCAATCACTACAAACAATACTATTGCACTGTTGCTTGCATTCACTTGCATCCTAGCGTAGTTGTTGTATACTGTTGCAAAACGTGAAGGGGATGAAGATTCTCCAGGAGGATTAGGGTTTGGTGCGCAAAGATGGGGTCCTAAGTGCGCGGTGATAGGAGTCTGCGTAACAGTAGTAGGGCTTTGTACCCTATATGCGAAGAATGAAAGGGGCTTGAACAGTGCTTCAGCCGAACTTCAGTGTAGGCGCTTAAAGTAAACAGTCTCTCAGAAAGAAAAGCAAAAAAGTATCTCAGAAAGAAAAGTAAAAAAGTATCTCAGAAAGAAAAGCAAGAGGACGTTGAAATGAAAGATGGTCGACCAGGGAAGCAAATGCTCTCGCGTTGCTTGCGCTTCGCGATTTCGGAAGCTAAACTTCGCGATTTCTCAAGACTGTCTCATGCCGTGACCTCAGCAAACGTTGCCTGAAGCAGTCGCCATGCTCTGTAGACACGCATTCCATCACCATCTGTAAGCCAGATCAAGCATCTGTACGCGACGCGGCGTTCATTGATGCCATGGAGGGCTTACTGAAGCGAGGTTTGCGCATCGCTCTGACTGAGGGCGCCGATCCGTTGCTGCATTGAAGTCACGATTGCCGCTCTCGAGTGCCCGAATGGCGCTACAACGGAAGGAATCGGACTTCATGGATGATGTGAGTGCCCTGTCTCATGGTGTTTGCTCAATTGTTGCAGCGACCCTGTCTTTGGTGTTGTAGGGTTTCTCATCCTTTTAATGGTGTTCGTTTCTGAAAATTGAAACGTTTGTGATTGATTTCATGCGTAGTTATGGATCCCTTCTAAAATATTACTGCAGTCACGTAGCGATCCTGTCTTTGGTGTTGTAGGGTTTCTCATCCTTTTGGTTGTGTTCGTTTCTGAAAACTCGAAACGTTTGTGATTGATTTCATGAGTAGTTATGGATCCCTTGTAAAATATTACTGCAGTCATGGAGTCGTGAGGTTTAGGGTGGGAGGTTTAGGTTAATTTGACCGTTTTTCTTCATAAACTGTAGGGGTGAATATGTTGAATTTTGAAAAAAAAATTGGTTTTATGCGTGCGTAGAGAATGATTTTGTGTAGCGATTGATGAAAATGTGGTGGAGTTGTGAAACAGTTGGAGGGGTTTGACGACTTTACAATAGCGTCGCCCTGGGAGAGGTACTTTATAGTCGCGTGGTTTAACCACTTCCAAGTTTGTGTTTATGGCCACTGATCTTTGAATGGAATTGGGGTTGTCTACTGCCACTTGCAGTGTACTGCAACCTCCATTTCGAAATTGCATAAGAAATTCATGCGCAGTGATAAAAATATGATAGCGTCTTGTACTCAAATATCTCCTCACAGCTCTACACACCTTCCAATAATCAATCTCCTGCATATGTTAAAATGCTTCAAGTGACGCAAAAAGTATCCTCTACCTTAGACTTCATGGAACTGTTGGTTGTTGCGGAGGGATTTCGTATGAAGTTCGGCAGTTGTCTTAGGCTGGACTCCTGTTGTTGTTTTTGGTAGATTTATTGCGAGAACAGAGGAAATTTTGCGGATGTGGCAAACCATTTCGGTCTCTGAGCTTGTGGTGAGTAGCACGTATGACAAAGTCTTGGTAATGCAACTCAGGGTTCATATTATTTTAGGATGAGGATTCGTGTCCATGACACTTCGTTTCGTTATTCTGCTTTATTTCCCACAGTATTAGAGATTGCGAAACCGAAGTAGTTTTAAGAATCCAGAACCTGACACTAGTGTGGTTTAATAGGATTCAGGTACAGAGGTCGAGGGCGTACTTGGGCTTCATAAAGTTCACGAGGAGCTGCCTTATGGCTCCAAGAACTATGGCATTGATTTCTACTTCGTGACTGACGATGAGAGACGTGAGTCGCCAATCCATGGACTTGTAGGGTTGCAAATGCATGAAAATCCATTCCATGTGAAACGAAATATGTGCGTCGTGTGACAAATTCGTCACAACTGGTTATCACGAATCATCACATATACCTTCTTTCTCACGTTGACGGATGATAAAATTATCAGGACTCGTATGTGCAGGCAGCAGGGAAGAATGGGGAGACGGTTTGCATCCCTTGCAAGTGTGTTTCGGAGTTGTAAATTTCCTGGTGAGTCTTTCATATTCTTCACCAGTGTTGAAGTAATTGATCAGTTGAGGCATGCATGGAAGGTTTTCGAGTTATTCTGGCTGTCAATCTCACCGCAACGCATGATTTACGGGTGAAGTTTAGAGACTATGAAAAACTTGTTCCAGGTTGCAATGAGATGTGGGTCTGAGATTGTAGCTGGATGCAGGTCATCTCACCCATGAGCATGAGTGGTGTGGTGCTGGATGCTCCAGAGGCGACTCTCCTCTTGAGTACCATGGCTGTTGCACTGTCTAATTGTGGCAGGTGTTTCCTGACCCATAATCTCGTTTGATGGTCTTTCAGAATGGAAATCTCGATGTGTACGTTCAGTTTTTAACTGCTCATAATTTAGTTTGGGGAAAACTGCTGGACTAACAGGCATCCACATTTTGAAGAAGTCACCAATGTTGAAGTTTTCAGAGTATTTTGGATCACTGCATTTGTTGACCATTGTAGTTGCCTCAAGGATGACCTGTTAACGGTCTGCGGGGTACTTTCTGGTTTTCGGGATTTGCAAAGGCAGTGATGGTAATTGCTTCAGGCCTGATGTAAACCATCGTACAGTAGGAAGGGTAGCAAAAAGTAACAGAGTGGCATATCTTTGCAGCGACTTGCCAGCTTTTGTCCCTGTACATGATCCGACGCGCAAAGCTTATTATGGAGTCAGAGGAACCAAAACCTTCAGTCTGCGATACGAGACAGACCGCTTGGGGAACCGGATTCCAGATGAATTTACGCATTTGGAGGGCTTGCATAAAATATTCGACACCAAAGTGGTAAGGCGTCGTTCACCAAATTCTTTAGCCCTACTTGATTATCAAGTCACCGTTGAACTTCAAACTCCATCGAATCAAATACGATTTGTTTGTTGAGAAGCGCTGCGTTATTGTATCTTGGGATGAATATGCGAAATAGCTGAGTAGATGACTTGATTATATATCAAGATTTGTGTTGGCTGTGTTGTCACATAATTGGTTGTACCTAATATTGGAATTCTGTGCTTGTGAAGGCGTTCAGAACAGGGGCTGCAGATCTCCCCAAATTTGATGTGGAAATCACTATGCAGTTAACGTATAGGACACCCATGCCAGGCTTCAAATTTCTTGAAGCTAATGCTGAGCCCATTTCCAATTATGACGGAGACACTTTTGGAGATTTGGCTTGGGACGAGGATTGTTCTTGGGCTGAATGGCATTCAGTGGAGGATCCTGTCAAAGGTATTATTTGCAACCGTGACTGCATTTCCAAATTTTTTATGCTCCAAGCACCAAAGAAATGGTCCCAAATTTTGATAAACTACCGTGCAAATTGTGGGCTCTCAAAATTTGAGATTCAAATATGGCCTATTCTCTTGCATTGACAAGCGAAATTGAAAATGCTGCATATGGGATGAGCAGGATATGAATTAATTTGCACCTGGAATAAACGAACTCTGAAGAATGCAATGGAGGCGGCCGAATATGGAAAGTTATCTCCTACACAAGCGGACAAGTGGGCACTTATTATTATCAAGGTCAAAGACCAGTAAGTAAATTGTTATTGTCTCAAATTCTAAAAGTGATCGATATAAATTTTCTTTCCCACAACCACGTTCTAAATTCAAAGCTTAGTTGAATTCTTCTTAGAGGAAATTGAACGTGTAATTCCTGGATCTTTTTAAGGTCTGCTTTTTGTTAAGCTAGAAACTTACTTTTGTTTTCTCATTTGTATTCTAAATAATTGTGTCTACCATGATGGCATGCCATTTAATGCAGCTGTTTGTCGTGCAGGGCAGGGACGCAAGAAAATGAGACCGCTGGCTTCACAGGACGTCTGCGAGCTCTAGTTGATGCCTTTCATGTCTCCTCTCAAGCGCCCTTCGTCGAAAACTTTGCAGCTGGTGCAGAATACTAGCCCTCGTCAGTCACCACACTGTAGACTTCTTGGTTCACAATTTAGGCCTCGTTTCAGAGCATAGTGATATTGTCAATACCAGTGCAACCGAGGTTCTATCTGTGTTGCAAAGAAGCCCTTGTGAGCTGGAATCTTCAAGCGCTCGTTCACTACTCAAAAAATGGCATCTTAAAGATGATTTGTATATTAACTAGTGCACTGTACTGATGTATTGTAGTTAAGTTTATCCTTACAATCAGTATAATCCTTATTTTGCGTCCTCGGATTCTTTACTGGTTGTTAGTACACACCTGGATGTAAATACTCACAGATCCTCCTGGCATTTGATTTAGATATTCCCTCCGTCAAACATGTGACCCATCATCATATGGTTCCACCGCCAACTGTGCTGGAGCGTGTCATTAAGGACCTTTTTGAGGAGGGTAAGAGTTTTGCTGACAGATGTGCTTAGCTTTCAAATCCCTTTGGAGGTCCTCATTGTAAAAATGTAATTCTGATCCTTCTTTTTGAATTTTACATTTATATACCTTAGTCATTCAACTGATGCCACTCTATGGTCTATATTTTGGGGTTCAGATAGCACTGTTGTCGAACTTTAACCTGAAAGTTGTTGGACTGACAGAATCGGAAGAGCAAGCTGTACAAATTAATCCTAAAGGTGTTAAAGGAGCTCCTCCAGACTCTCTAATTTCTCGGTTCTGCCTTCATGCTCTTCGATTTGGCACTTGCAATATTCGAGGTACAGAAAAGTTCGACACTGCTTTTTATCTGCTTTTAAGATGCTTTTCGACAGCTCATTAATGTGTATGTTTGATCAGGTACCAGTAATATGAAATTCGAAATGATAGCCTGCGCAACTTCTCGTTCTCAAGAGCTATGTCTTTAACACTTTTGTGGGCGCATTATTGTGCAGCCATAGCTGTGCTGTGGATCGACTTTGTCCGGGAAGTGCGCTGGTGCTGGGACGAGGGTTTTCGACTACCTAGGGTGTCCGTTGACGGATCTCCTGATCTGGAATCATGTATTTTGCACCAAAAGTTGCAAATGGTGATATTCTGCTTACAAGAAGAACCCCATGGAGCTCATGCCTTTGTACATATTCTACTTGTTGGTTCGTAGCAGTTTTTAATTTCTAAAATGTACTAGGGCTTCATCAAGTTCACTATATGGTTCATAAAGAATCATCTATCTTTGGGTGAGTGGACTCATTTCGGGTACTAATAAGAGATATGTTTCCATTACCAGCTGGCTCTTTGTATTGAGGAAAAAGCGTCACAGCGAGATTTTGCTGAAAATCTTCATGATGGTCATTCTGTTCAGGTGAAAATCTTATCCGACGCACCAGGCCGTGAACAATTTGGAAAGTGATGTAGGGCGCTCGTGCAGGACTAATTTTTTTGGCTGGTGTGACAGAATTCGACAGTAAATGGAACCAAAGGGGTAGTTACGAAGATGGAAACGATTTCTGGAGACGTCGATGTTGAGAGGAAGGGTTCAGCAGGGCCGGTGGGTACGCTGATGCTATCGAGAGCAAATCGCAGCTTGCACGCCCCTCTCACTCAGGTCTAAAGCTCCTGCTACTCTTTTTGTAGTATATGTATTTTATATGTTTATTTTTTTTCTCCTTTTTTCATTTTGGGTTTCTATTGAATTCAAAGTTGAGAGAGACAGGCCTTGTCAGAATTTCCAGTTGCTAGTGCCATGCTAAAAGGTGTTCCATAGACAAATTGATTGTCAGTTTGTGTTTAGATATCTGGATGTCCAGACCAAATTGTCGGAATCTTCAACTGACTTCTCAAAGATCTGTATATTTCAGAAACTTCCAATTTTCACGGAGGACATGTTAGAAGAGCGCGAGCAGACATTGACCACATTGCGGGACTTGGTATGTTTTAAAGTGGCCAAGTTCATCAAGAAATCACATTCCTTCTTTTGACTAAGCTCGTCTGTCAAAGTTTTGCAGACCTTCATATCGACTTTCGTATCATCAAAGTCGATAATCTGACCTGTGTCCTTTTCTAGACATATGTTAGCTAAATGAACTGCGCTTGGTTTCAGGATGACTTGACAAGGATCCGTCATCAGCGTAAAGTACTGGCTTCAGGTTAGACTCACATGATTTGTATGGGTGGGGGGGTGCAAGTCAAGTTCACTGAATTTCGCTGATTTTTGTGTTCCGATTCGTTTGAGAGTTCTTCAGTTCCTCTTTGCACTTCGTGTTTTTATACCGGTTCATTCTTTCGGGTCTCGGATGTCTGATGATTCATGATTATCTTCGTAGCAATTTAGTGGAAAGTCCTCTTGGAAATCTTTGTGCATTGAAATGGTTCTAATCATTAATCTGTGGAATCTCCTAGATATGGCTGCATTCAAGGCAGCGAATCCAGGGGCCTTACTGGAAGACTTTATGGAGTGGTATTCTTACGAAAAACAGATTCATCCTGGAGACTTTGGAGAGGAATATATTTCTGGATTCATTGAACAAGATCAAGCTGCAGAGAATGGGACGGCGCTCAAAACAATGTCCCGACCAGATAATGTTGAAATCTGGGAAAGTGTTGATGCTTGTGCGGCATGTGATCAGAAGCCCCTTTTTGACTATACACGTGAAGCTGAAAAGGTAAACCTGCAGTTGAAGTCCAGTTATTGGCAACCATCCTTCTCGAGTTAGTCCATGTGATTTCTATGTTCAACGTTAAGAGTAGTCTTGGAGATCGTTCAATTTGCGATTCTCCTCTTGTTTCATCTCCTGTAAAGGACCCAGTTGTTCTCAAGCGAACGCCTTTAGTTTTTTGAAGATTATTATGATACTGATCATCAGTTGAAAGTTCCTGGTGCGTTTGTAGTGATAACGGTTTATTAGAACCAAACAGTTGAACACTTTTCCAGCCCAATCTATGAGGTCGGTACTAACTCTCTTTGAAAAATCATGAAACCCAGGCTCTGCATTACTTGGAGAATATCCGACCACATTTGTTGCTGGCGCAGATGCTAGCTTGTTCTTTTGCTGCAGCGTCCCATACATTGGACCGCAGTGTAGGCAACATCAGGGTGGCAACCCTTACGTGGGAGCTGGAAGAGCTCTCTGCTTCCATGGAGTCTGTATTTCCATCTCTAGAAGATTATGTGGGTCGCGGTAAGCCTTGTCAACAAACAGTAAAAAATTATCTTTTTATACTCTCGCCTGGTTACAGAAACGTCTATGTGCAGTGAAAATATCTTGAATTGGACCCATGATGCACTTTTTGGTAGATCAGGGGATCTTGCTGTTGAACTTAATTAGATACACCAGAGGACCGAAGATGGAGTCTCAGCAATATATTTTTTTAAACCTTGTCCTGCTCTTTTTGAGACCGTGCAGTGTAGATTCACTCTTGCAACTGCGTCTTCGCTCGCTCATAAATTAACTACTAAACTTTCTGTGCAGGTACAGGCACGTCTGAGCAAGCAGCCGATTGGCAAGGAAAGTTGCTGCAGTTGTGTGCGGTTTTCCAAAGAGTAGAAGGGAATGTGATTCTTGCAGCGTCTCTGGGGAAGAAACTGAGTAACGCCCCAAGAGTGCTTGCTGCTTTAATCAATCACCATCTTGAGCCGCACAAAGTTCCAGTTGCCCGCGTTCCTGTAGAAAAGGGGTTGGCTTCAAATAGGTGGAAGGTTAGTGTTTTCTTTTTTCAATGTTCAAAGTGTTTTTTTTCAGTTTCTAACTGCGATTATTAGGAGACAACCCCCCATGGAGGTATTCTAGAAAACCCAGCGGCTTTATACCCTTTAGGATGTAACGCAATGTAAGGCAGTGTCTAACGAAACCTTGCCAATTGTAACACGGCTAGGTTTCTAGATCACCTCCAGAGGTTCGTTTCTGTACTACTGAATTTACCATTTGCACTGTTCCCGCGGAATGCTACACATTGTATTGTAGTGAAGACACCGTGCATTTAGTGATGGTGCTATAGCATTGAACTCGCTGCTCAAAGTAATTGTGTGGTGTTGACAGGACTCAGAATCTTTAGATGAAAGGGAGGTGGTGGCGACCTTGTTTACTCCAGAAAGCACTAACGCGAACTGGCGAACAGGGGCATCCATGGGTCATCTGCTCAACGGGCATGAACCTATTTCTCGAGAGGTGATTCTGTTCAGTCCGAGCAAATTAGAACAGACGTCAACAGTCCAGGAAGAACATCAGCTCCAACAAGTGCACTCTCACAGAATGTACGTGCATGCAACCTTAAACGAAGTACAAGTAGCTCATGTAGCAATATCCACCGACTAGAGTATTTCATTGTAAAGATTCTTTTTAATTTTTGAGCCGTGAGATCCATTGCAAGACCGTTCAGATTTGCAAGCGGTTCACAATTTCTAGGTACGTTGACATGGGTTCAGTTGCCCAACATATAAACCATGCCTGTTCACAAATTATAATTGTCGGTAGTGGGTGTCTGAATGTGAGGTTTAGGTTCCAAATATAGAATTGTTCTGTTTCAAGGGTTGAAGACTCTGTGCAAAGGCAACTGATTTGGAGACGAGGTTTTGGTCTAAGCAAGTCAGCATTATGTGGGATCAAATTTGGAAAGAGACAGAAAAATCTTGAGCTCTGACAGGGAAACTTTTGAATGAAGTGATGCATCTGCACGGGTCTCTGTATCATAGGGCATTTACACATATTCACAAGCTAGTCAAGTGACTTCACCAACAACTTTTTTTGGTATTTTTCATTTCCACATACTCATGAGTGAAGCTACTCTATAGAAGTATTTTTAGCCCTTAAAGGACCATTGAAATCACCCCTTTTGGTACTATGTGAATCATTGGTTTAACTCTTAAAAGGACGGGTTGGTGATCGTGGAAATCATCCTTTTGGATACTGTGTGAGAAATTGGCTTAAAAAAATGCAAAAGCACTCATTGGAAGTCAAACTATTGTAGAGTACAAGATCTCCCCTTTTTGCATAGAATTCCAAAGGCACTTTTGTCCTACATAAAAGGATTTTCTACCATTCATTGGCCAAAAATGGTTGTAGCGTCCTTTAAAGGCTGGATTCTATTTTGCCTGGTAGCATGGTAGCATCCCATGTGATTAATAAAATATTTTTTGAAAAGACATTTTTTTAGATTCCTACAACACCTTTTTTTAGGCTCACTAAGGTAGCATTGCATATCATTTGGCTTTAAAACTCAATGTGAAAATTGACTCTTGTACAAGTAAGCTAAAGTTTTAACTTAATATATGATGTTGATTATATCCTACACTTGCTCACTTGGTAAATAAGTGCAAACACCCCAGCAACCATTCCAATAGATGTCTATGCGACTATAACACCAATATGGCACAATATGACAAGGTTCCATACATTATTGTCAACATTACAATTGCAAGATTTTGATTGTGTTTTTTTTAATTATTCTTTGAAGTGAGACAAAAAACCAAAGGATTGAGAGGAAATTGCCAAGAAGGGATATTGGTTGTATTTAGAACTCAATACAAATTAGTTAGTTGACAATCAAGGCATGTGAAGTAATCTCATAAGCTATAATTTAAACCAATTCTAAGTGGTCATCATTATTGAGTGTTGATGCTTGGAGTGCCACGTATAGAGATGCTCTTACATTATAAGATAACAACACCTAAGTCCATCCAGATAAGCAATTGAACATTATTCCTATTATGAAATCGCCTAATTTTTTTAATTGAATCTCATTAGAAGTCAAAAGTGATTATTCTAGATATGAATTTTTAAAGTGCTAAAAATAGTTAATCTCAAAGCAACCCTAGGCTCTTATGAATAGATATTTTAGATTATAAATTTTAGACAAGAATGTATATGAATTGCTTTTAAAAAGGAATCACAATTAGGTCGAATTACCTTATGGAAGTAATGAAAACTAAATATTATAATCAAATGTGTAAAACTAAATTCCTTTTCCAAGTAATCCTTTTTGTAATAATGACAATACATTGCATGAAGATTGTAAATCTTGTTTTGTGTAAGTACTCACTTCATTTATGGTTGAATGTGTTTTGGACCACAACCATTAGAGGCCCCTCGTTGCTTGCTTTACAAAATTGTGTGGCCCTTCAATGGAAGATGCAAATGGTAACGAGTACTACAAAAATAGCTCCAAAGCCCTTTTAGAAAGCTTGAAGGCACATACATATTATAATCTAATGATTTTGACCTACAATCTTTACTTTTTCTTGTCCTTGGACAAAAGACTAAGTTTTCTTTCTATTCATGTAATTCAATTCTTGAGTCTTGCTCCACATCTTTTACAACAAACAACTTTTGGATATACCTATTCTTAGCACTTTGAAAAGTTGTAGTTTAGTCATACAATGCCCAAGAAATGCATAAGAATATCATTTAGAATATTCCTTTGACTTTCAACAAGATCCAACAAAAAAAATTAGACAATTTAAGTAGAGGAACAATACTCATTTGTTTATTTGGATGCAATAAGGTGTAGTTACCTTAATGTAATGTACCAAAGTAAATGTTTTTCCCAATAGACATTTATTCAAAAAAAACTTGGAATCTTGACTTTTGCATTGAGTCTAAGATGAGGGCCAAGGTAAATTGACCCCTCTCATTGCTCCGCAAGGAAAAAACACTAGAATTTTTTACTTGCAATACATGATAAAATTTTGAAATTTTGAATTCATATTTGCAATTAGAAGCCCCAAATTGGCAAGGAGAGGTGAAGAAATACCAAAACGTGGCACAAATTAGGGGGCAATTTTTTTTAATTACCCTTGGTTGGGGCAATGAGGACCTTGGGCCAGACGAAGATCTACCAGACTCACTCGGTCTTAGGTGCGGACCACGGTTCCGACGCCGCAGCACCTTCGACCGTGTCGGTCCTCGTTTTCGTTCCACTGGCCTGCTCAGCTCATTGCGTTGTTCTATCGCGCCTCCGTTTTCCTCTTGTTGCTTGCGTAATCTTCAATTGTTGCCGCCCAGATGAGCTCCCTGCAGGTGTTTACGACGCCGGGCGAGGTCCTGGGTTCCCTCACCGAGTACGCACCCGGTCCTGGAACTTACGCATGGAGCGGCAATGTGCTCTCTTCTGTTGTCGGCCTGCAACAAGTGATTCCGTCCCCGCCTAACGCATCCGATCAGGTACCAGTTCCAAAACCTAGTGAAACCTCCCAATTCGAAATCACACACACACGCGTTCAAATTCTCCGGGTTTAAGAGCTCAGGGTTTAAGGGCTCAGGGTTTAACAATGCAGACGGTTGTTGTATTCGTTTGAAAATGGATTAGGAAGGATCACGTTTATAGGAGATGTGATTAAAAGATAGTAGGTAGCGGGCGAAGCAGGCCGGTGTAGAATTTTAGGTCATAAACAGAGTTCAGCAATAAAATCTCATTTAGGGTTAGGGGAGTAAGCGGTTGATTTGGAGCAATGTTGCAAGAATGGATGCTCAATTATTGGAAACAAGTCTGTACCGATGTGATATAAGAACAAGTTGGAAGTGTTGCATGGAACGAATACGTGTCAGGTCTATTTTGTGTTTTTTGTGCGAATTAGGGTTTTAGAAATGATTGTAATGGGAGCACATTGAGGAGAGGGCATAGTATAGCTCATAAGGATCGCAAAGTATGTGCAGAAGCCAACAATAGAAGTGCACAGAGAGAAGGAACAAGGAGCAGTACCTGGACCTGGTGCTGTGGTCACTGCGAAGGTTCGTGATTTCAATTATCCCACTTTGGAGTTTGATGTCTAGGTTGAGCTACTGTCACTGGCCTTATGTGGAAGCAGTATCCCTACCATCTTCGTTAATGATACAGAATTGTTGCATTGTTTCAGTAGGCTATTTTAGGGTTTGGGGATACGAAAAGAGTTTTTCACTTAACTTCGGTGTATGCTGCAGATAAGAAAGGTTCAACCACGACAGGCAGTTGCCGACATCTTGTGTGTAGGAACCAGGGCAGTCAAAGAAAAGTTTAGAGGACTTGTCAGGTATATTCTTCGAGCATTTTTTAGTTGCAAGGAATGTTTTGAGTACGGATGTATCATCATATTATGAGGTCTGTGCGGGAGACTGCAATCCTACATTTTCTGAACATGTTGACATTGGTTGCAGGCAACAAGATGTGCGATCGACTGAAATAGATAAGGTGGACATGCACCTATCATTCCGACCTGGTGATCTCATAAGGGCGGAAGTAGTATCCTCCAATAATATTCTGCCCTCTTATGTGACTTTTTGGCAACAGAAATAGACATTAATTGTGTGCTATGCGTTATATGCAGTAACTGTTTCATTGTATATTTTCTGTAATGCACTAGGTTAGGTTGAGGTGTCCTTAACTGTAAACCTCCGCAGCTTTCCCTTGGAGATGCTCGAGCTTACTTTCTTTCTACGGCCAAGAATGAGTTGGGTGTTGTGTCTGCAACCAGTGATGCTGGTAAGCTTGTTAGTTCATTTTCTGCCCTCGTGTTAGATTTATTCAATCCCGATTTTAAATGGCGATGTCTTTATCAGGCCACGTTCAAGTTTTTGCTGCCGGGAAAGATATAGACGACGAATACTGATTGAAGGACATGTCTTCTGTTTTCAGGAGCACAGATGGTGCCGATCAGTTGGCAGGAGATGCAGTGCCCTGTGACCTTCCAAAAGGAGTTTCGCAAGGTAGCCAAGGTTGTATAATATGGTTGACGCATATGGCAGTTGAGAGCTTTCGAACATGCGTTTCCAGGCGTATTCTTAGCGGATGAGATGGACATATCTACCCTGTACAAGTAATTTAGAACACGACTTTCAATGAAAGCTCTAGCACTGCAAGAGCTTGGAGGAAGCTGTCGCAAATCAGGTTACAAATGACGTATTTCCATGAGAGAGACCCAACAATTGATTTTGCTAGAGTAGTCAGGTTGGTGTCTTTCACTCTCTAGTCATGAAAAGATTACATCCGAGACATTGTGAGGGTGCCAAACCTAAGCGCCACACTCAAAGCCACACTCAAACCTTCATGATCATGAATTCATGGTCAAACGCCACAATCAAACCTTCATTGCTCTTATTCTGTGTTTGAATTGATTAAAAATTTGAATTCATTGTCCTTTAAAAAGAGGAATATGCTACATTGATTATTCAAATGCAATTACTTATTGGAGGTCAAAGGAAAAAATGTAGCATGGGAGATTTAACCCCTAATTGCCCAAGGCTTCTCTAAGCTTCTTGGAATTTTTTTAATATTGTAGTTCTATGAATTCAAACTAGATGTGTTATGTATTGTATAGAAAAAGAAAACACAAAAATTTCACCTAAAAATTTCACCTAAAAATTTCACCTATGAATTGAAAGATTTTAATGTTTGGAAAAAGGGTGTTAAAATTATGAAAGTGATTTGAAGTCCTTTCATCATCTTTTTACATGTCAAATCTAAAATTGTAATTATGAAAATAATACTCCCTCCGTCCCAAAATGATCTTCTTGTTGGACAAAATGTTTCGGATTAAGCTTGAAAATAACAAATTTTTAAACCTAATTTTTGCTGCAACTAAAAATTGATGCACTCCTATTGTTTTGAAATTTTTAGTTTCAATTTAGTTTTTATAGTGTAGTTTTAAATTATTCAAAAGAGGAGTTTTTTGGGCATTTGAGAGAAGCACCAGAGGCCACTCTCGTACAGTTCCCACGTTGCTTGCATTGATGGTCTGGTGTTCCCGCAATTTTGCACTATCCACGTCAATAGACTTCCATATGAACAGAATCCGGAGAAGAAACCATTGTCAATATTGCAATAAAGACTGATTAAAAAATCATGTAAAGTTTTAAAAAGGGCGAACTAGGGTATAACTTGCTCCAAAAGCAAGGCTTTTTTTTTGGACTCGTGTCCCCCATGTTGGCCTCGCAGCAAAGGTCGGTTTTTGGAGGGACGACACAGCCGCAGAGGTCACAGGCCTGAAAGGCGAGTGCTCTCTCTACAGCTCTAGTTGCGGAGCACCTAATGAGGGGGTCCTGACGTCACAATGATGCAAGCTATTTTAGGCGGTTTAGGCATCTGAGCCGTTTGAGCTTCTCAATCGTCTTTCAAACCATTGGATTTCGAGACTAGTGATTTTTTTTTAAATTTTGGAGAGGGAGCCAATTATTTCTTCATTATTTATGTGATACTTGGTGATATCTATATAAAAACTAGGTGATACCTAGGTAAAATTTGCCTATTGGTTTCAAAATACAGCAGTAATCTCGCTATTTTGACCCCCCAAAATGAAATTTTCCTTTACAAAAAATAGCCAACATCTTTCAGCTATAGCCAAGTGGCCAAAATTCATGCATAAAAAAAACATTGGTAGAGTATTTTGCATATTCCGTGATGGGTGCATTTATAGCTCTTGGTCAAAAAAATTGTAGAAGCATATGACTTTTGACATTGTTTCTCTTGACACTATGCAAAAAGCACCAAGAATCCACGTCACAATGCGAAGATCATTTTGGGACACAAAATACATAGCAACCGGAAGATCATTTTGGGACAAAGGGAGTATGAGTTTAAAGGACATAATATGCATAATCATAATTGAACTACGACTTATTAAAATCTATTCTACAATTTTTTTAAATGAATTTCAATGTGATATTCCCCCAAAATTCAATGTACTTGAGGCTTGTTTCCAAGATCTTCTAACACTAAAAAGTCAAGATTTGCAATGGATACCCTTGCACAAAATCTTCAATAGAAGGATCATATGCAAATCTTTTCAAAAATCAAATTTTTGATTTTTAAAATAGACTTCAATAGGAATTCAAGTAAAATAAAAAATATCCAAAATAGTACTTTAGAAAGAGTTTATTTAACTTCAAATTTAGTCAATACCAAAATACAATGCCTTGGGCATAAAGGATCTCTATGATATCTTGTCAATCATTTAGTATTTGCTACTAATTTACTATTAATTTGTTACCATTTGCAAATCCATGAACGCATTATCTATTAATTTAAGTAACTGACAAATCATTTGAGGATTTTCACATTAATACACAACATGTTATCTTATGTATTGACAACATAAATTAAATAAAAAATTCTATAAGATCCAAGGTGTCAAATTAAAACATAGAGATGATGTTTGGCTACTACATATCCAAAGAGTTAGTCTTTAATCCTTTAGATGATTTTTTTTTATAAATCTAATTTTCAATAGTTATTTATGAAGAATTGTTTTTATAGAATGATGGAAGTGTAAGGTAAACCAACTTATGATTGTTAAACCACCAAGTACGACAAATGCCTAGGGAATGATCCATTAGTCTTGCATCAACCTATGACCAAAAAAATTCAATAAGTAAGATTTGGACTACATTGGGTTAAGATAGTGGCCACAATCAATGTCTTGGATGATGGTAATGGAGTGATTAGTGACTACAATAGGAACTTCTATCTTTGAGTGTAAATTCATCACAAGAAACAACTTTTTTAGGCCTTCATGTTGTGGCCAACTTAGGATATATATTGTGACCACTTTAGATGAGTAAGATGACCATCATGAATACACTTTTTGTTCGTTTGGAGGTAGTCTAAAGCTCTTTCAGGCCAATTGGGCAGCACACTTCAAAAATTCATAACAATTTTTCACTTCATCACAAAAATAGAATTTTGATTGTTGTCCCATTCTTCCATTCATCTTCATGTGGAAAAATGTTTAAAGTTTTAAACAATGCCAGTAGGGCAAACCAATCATTTTGCTTGTCATGTATTGATTTATCTTATATGTAGATTTCAAACATAAAAAGTGCACTTGGTAGAGTTATGGTATGGCATGGCAGTTAGTGCACATCCAACAAAGCACTTTGCAATAGATTTTGAGTATTAAAAGACATATGTTTAGAGTATTTGTGCATTGCTCAATGACTTTTTAATGTTCACAACCATTCCAAAAGATTAAAGCAAACAAAAAATCCACTAAATTTCAAATGTGGACTTGAAACTAGACATTTGAAAATTTAATTAGTTTTGACAAATTCTAAATTTAGACCAATTTCATATTATTCAAAATTACATGCTTGGAGGGACTACTTTTGAGTCCAATTGGATCAAAAGATTAATTATTTGGGGTCATGTGGCATTTGTATGACATGTTTAGATTTTAATGAAATATGACAATTTTTGAAGTGAACAATAACTTGGAAACTCATAGTTTAAATTGCATATTTAATTTTGGTCAGAATACCATAAGTGAAGGGCAGGGGCAATACTTCTCTGCTCCAATTTTTTTTTTGTAAAATAAGATTCAACAGATGCTAAAAATAGAATTCTTTTTGCCAATATTCTTTTTTTCACCATACAGTTTTTTTGGTTTTTGAAAAAACGATTTCCCGAAAATTCCGGCATCAATTTTTGGAATTATTTTCCGCTGACCCTACCCTACAACTATGGTACTTAGGCATTTAAGAGTAAACCTATTATTTATTTATTAATTTTAACTTAGGTAGTACACAAAGCTACTTCAAAAGAGTAACAAAACTATTTATATCTACCGATAATCACATGGATTGATCATGCATGTGCAAATATATAAAGAAATTTCATTTTCTTAGAAAATTATGTGTAGAAAAAAACTAAATGACCCTAAGATTTCAAAATCTGCTAGTGAAAGGAGATAATATGTAACCAAATACTATTCCAAAAACTTTTGTAATACTTTTCAACAAAAAAAAATACAAATAAAAAATACAAATAATTGTAAATGACCTTGACATATATAGTCCAAGTTTTAAAAATGAAAAGATGGTTGTATTATATAGTGCAACTTAGATGAAGAATTTATTGGTGACTTCAAACAAATTTTGTAAGCACCACATTTAGATAACAACTTTGGTTGATAATATTTCTAAAAATAGATGCCAATACTTTTGGAAAATAATATTTTCAAAAAAAAAATCATATAGGAAAAAAAGATCTTACAAAATATTATTATTTTTATCATTTTTATGACCTTACTTTTCCCGGAATAGATTATGTATTTGGCAAGGAAGTACCAAATCTTTTGTCTAAATACAATAATGACTTGGAACGACCATTTTACTAACCAAATTTATAAATAAAATTTGGAACTAAAGATTTGAATTTCCTCCTACAATTGACAATGAATTGGAACTTACTAATTTTTAGAAGAAGCATTTTGCTAATAGCTTAAAATGTAATTTTGTAACAATGATGATTTTTTTAGATATTTATACAAATTTGTTAAAGCAATTCTTGATGGGCCATTTTTAAATCGGAAAAGTTTAGTTTTGAGGGGAAAATATGCTTGCACTCTTCAAACCTTAAAATGTTTGCCAAAATGAAATTTGTAAACTTATCTCATACAAACGTTAAGAAACTAACACATAAATCTTTAAAAAGTTGGATGAATGAAATTGGAGGAGTGTATTTGATACATTGATATTTGTAAAAATGACAACCACCTAAATGTACAATACAAGGTGAAGGGGTTCAATATATATGTGTGTGTATAAATAACCACTTTTAATCATTTTAGACCCCTACTCATATACAAATTCTAGTATATTGACTATATTCACGAATTCTATACAAAATAGAGAAATTAGGTTGCCTTAACAATTAGGTTGCCTTACTTCAAGAAAGTTACTTTACAAGCCATCAAAGTCAACAAATTTTTTTACAGATATTTCTGTTTGTAAACATGGAGACTTATGAATCCCAATTACAACAATACTTAATTCAAAAGTAGTGCATTCTTGTAGAGAAATAGTAAATATTTATATACTGTAGAATGTCCAGAAATTAGTGAGGGGCAGCCTAATTTCACTATTTTGTGAAGTTATCACTGTCTCAACGTCTCCATCCTCAACCTTCAAATCCGAGACCCCTTCCCCCCAAAATCAATGTCGCAACTAATTCACCCGCAACCCAAGCCTCACAGCCGGGTACAACTGTATCCGGGTGTAAACCGCAATAGCCGTGGCGGGTTACAGTCAGCCAATGAGTGGCGGGCAGGGGGGCGCCAACGAGTTCCCGCCAATCTCCCTGCGTCCAGTTGGCTCATCGTTCAAACCCCTTCCCGCCCCGTTCCCGCCATCGTCCCGCCAAAGTCCCCTTCTCGCGAACTGCCGGGCCTTCTTCGCCATCTCTCCAACTTCTCGCATACTCCTCCTTTCGCCTCCCCCATTTTCGCTTCTCCAGGGCCGCTTACGATCGCTGCCCCTTTCGCGAGCATGCATGACGTCGTGCTTACTCTTCCTTCTCTGCGCGACCTCGAGTTTTTTTTCTATCCAGAATGGTGGTCGGTAACTTGTGTTTCGGTCTATATTTGTGGAAGCTTGTGTTTCCGAGAGATTGAAGTGTTCCGGTAATCGAAGGATTCAAGAAGTGAAACCAAGTGAACTTGTGCTCTTTGCGGTTGCTTGTGCATCTATTCACTTGTTGGAAGTATCGAGAGAGTGGAAATATTGGAGATTTTTTCGGGAGACATTGAACGGGTGTATTTCCCGGAATTTCGAAGCAGATGAAGAAAAGCAATTCGGTAATGCGTTTCCGGTGTGGTTTAGGTAACGCGGAGCGTAGCAATTGTGTGAGATAGAGTGCAATCTATAGGGGATTTTTTATTGTGTTTTTTCATTTTTTTTTTTTTGCTGCGAAATTAGTCGTTGGAGCTCGTTCGGCTGATTCAGGATTGTAGCTCTGAAACTGGTTAGCCATGGGTAGAGGAGGTACTCCTTGTGATAGTGTACCGGACGTGGTATTCGCGAAGATTTTTTCTCTGCTCCCGTCAGCGCAGATTGCGAGTTCTTGCGCACTTGTGTGCAGAGCTTGGCGGGATTGTGCTAACGATGCAACATTGTGGAGTGAGCTATGCGAGGGCTCTGGATTGCGAGGAATTGACGCAATGCGGTGCCTCGGCGGGTGGAAGGGCTTGTTTGGTTCTGTTTATGGTGTAAATTTGGTCGCCAGCCCGCACTTTGAGCGCATTCATGAAGTCGATGCGGATCGTATCAAGAATGAGTCATTAAGACCGTGGGAGCCCAAGCACCGTCTCATTATAGACCGCATCTGCAGCGATAATGAGACCGAAGAGGAGACCCACTCGTACGGCTACTGGGCCACCGAGGGCGGCTCTACTTTTCAGCGCGGTGGTGGTGACGGTGTGCTGCGTGAATGCCCCGCACTTGACTGCTCTCCGTGTCCCGCTGCCGCAGACAAACCCGTTATGGCGACGTCGTGGGAGTGGGGAAAGGTGCAGCAATACATTGGCCTTCAAACATTTTCCAACAAATTCCTAGATTGTAGTCCTCCCATGATGTTCTCCATCTGGTACGCGGGGAAGAAAGGCGCTCCCAGTGTGTTCAAAGCACAAGTCGTGCTGCGAAACGAGCTGAAGAATATTATTTTCATCTGGTACGCTCCTATTTCGAAATTTCTTGACCGTTGTTTGACTGTTGAGTGACAATTCTTTTTTAAAGATATAACTTCCGATTCTCACGTTGCTGACTATCAATTCCAAACTCGCGTAGAATCAATCTATCTTGTTCGCACTAACCGCGTACCCTGCCCTTCTGTAGGGAATCAGGTGAATTAGAGACAACCGAGAACGTTTGGAAACAGGAGAAATACCTCATTCACAAGTATCCACCTGTAAGTTGTGCTAAACAATTTCATTTTTGTCGTTCTTTTCATAGCATGTTGGTTTGGAATTAGGTTTCTGTTTTCATTAGGTCAGAATTGGTCAGACAAAAGGAAGAATATTCTTTGTTAAGGCATTTGCAACTTGCTCATCTCGCTCGGGACATTTGTGGCCGCAGGGAATGCGATCAATCGTAGTGAGAGCCGCAGGTATGAGTGCCCAACACATTAGCGGTTTCCATGGAGCCAAGTTCACTGCTGTGAAGGTGCAGTTCGTGCCCCTCAGTGAGGTATGCATTTCTATCTCGTGCAAGTTCTATGAAGTGCAAGCCTACTGCTTCGATTGCTTTCAAGGTTAATTTCCCATTCAAATTCTAACGATGATCCTTTTGGGTAACTGTGCAGATACCGTTGCACACGGAGGAGCCTTTGTGCAAGAAGTTCTCACAATTTTGAAGCCCAGATCTCGAAGCGCTTTTTAGTTTTATTCAACCCAGAAAGTTTTGGACATTGATGACTCAACTTTTCCTGTACACATCAAATGCAAGATCCCTTGAATCCCTTTTTCAGAGTCGCACATCCAGCATGAAGAACGAGGAGGAGTATCTCACCTACGGAAGAGTCATCCATCATATATTAATATCTTGACCGACCACCAGCTCTAGGAACTGTTTGGTCCACTTGTAATATTATTCGCTTAGATTATGCCAGGCCACACCATTTTTTCTCGTCCTCACTTTGGACTGAGTGGACTCTGTACAAAATTCTGGACATGGAGACGGCGAAATTAAACACTTCATGTGCCAACTGATCAGTCGTTGGACAAAATCTATATTTTCTCTTCGTGTCATTCGGCCTGAACTCATTAAGACACTTACTGTAGAGATGCTCGTTTCTTTGTCGAGGCACGACGCATCTAGCACTCCTTTACAGGCTGGTCACTTGACCGACCAGTACCCCAAGCAGAGACTTTCGCAGTCGCATTATGTGGCTCCTGCTGCATTTATTGAAGGCATCTCTGAAACAAGTCGAAACCTCAGAAGGCTGAAACTACACAGATTTTTCCTTTTAGTGTCAAAAATACTGTAGTAGAAATTAATTGAGTTCAGTAATGTTTCAGCCTGTGCTAATTAAAAACTATGACTTTAGGAATTTCGTGTGACGCGCAATTAGAAGGTAAATCGCGGTAATTAGGTCTGAGGCCAGACCATTAGAGTCTCCGTTCCTTCATTGAGCACTTGGGTTCTGTACACTGTCCGGGAAGTATCCTTACAGTAAACGGACCATTTCCTTCATTCTTGAAGCTGGCTTGGTTTTTTTCAATTTTACTCGGAAGTCAGCCTGAGAAGTGGATTTTTTTCCGGTTGCAATCCTACATTTTGAAATTTCATTAGGCAATTTGCCGGATTTCTATATTTCCATTTGGCCATTTTCTTGAATGTGGAAAATAGAGCCAGTTTTTTGTTTTCGTGGGGGGGTTTTATTTCTACTCCCCACTTTTTTGTTTAATGTATCCTCGGCAGGAATTGTATTTGGCTAAGCCCCTACCAAACTAGGGCCAAGGATGTAGCCTTCTAAAAATACAAGAATCCCAAAGAGGGTCTAAGTATTTTCCGGAGGCTCTCCACTTTTTTGTTTGATGTATCCTTGGCAAGAATTGAATTTGGCTAAGCCCCTACCAAACTAGGACCAAGGATGTAGCCTTCTAAAAATACAAGGATCCCAAAGAGGGTCCAAGTATTTTCCGGAGGCTGGTTAGCACTTCAGATTTTCAATTTCACACTTTTATAGATTGACAGTGAGTAAAAGCCATTCACTGCTTATGCCTCTTAACAAAGGATAATTGGTGAGTTGGTGTGAATGTGTGATAGACTTATAACTTTATAAGAATATAAGTATATTATGTACACATTAAAAAAATTCCTAGAAAGTATATGACTAGTCGGCTACCCGCCGAGAAAAAGGTATTTACATCGGTAATTTTCCTATATATCCCTAGGACGGACGGCCAAATTGTTGAGGTTTAATTTTCCTACCCGGTCCATTTCCGAAAATATTATTTTTTCATTCGGTAACCCATCCTAAACATTTCTATGCCATTCGGAAATCTTCAAAAAATTTCGGCTAGGTCGTAACTAGATGCCGGTACATCCCATTCATTGGTTCTGTAACTTTCACTCTTTTGTGTAGGGCACTCTGAGTACCTCCTTCTAACCCTTAAGGACGGATGGACTAGTGACCATGGAAATCATCCATTTTGGTGCTATGTGAGTCATTGACTTTAAAAAAATCCAAAAATACTCATTGGAAGTCAAACTATTGTAGTAGGATCTTTTGTCATTCATTGGCCCCCCAAACAGCCACAACTTTGTTTATGGGCTAGTCATGGGATCATGAAAGTTTTTGGAGGGAGGTCTAATGAATGAATCCTTGTTGTGTCCAATTTATGAAATGATTATTTCTGCCAAAACAATATTTCTAAATAAAGAAAGCCTCAATGGTATACTCTAAGTAAAATTGGCATTTTTTATTGGTAAAGATTTTATAGTTTAGATGATTTTAAACACTACTAGATATCATTTAAAATAGTTCAACATATAATGTCCTTTAACCCCTATTAGTAAGGCCTTTGACTATATTTTCACCAAAAATGCTCCAAAACTGCCATTTCTAATTCAACTACCAAATTTTAGAATTTTTTTTTGACACATTTAAACATTGGATCTTGTAGTACGCTAGTTCGAAAAGATGTGGAAAAAATTTCAAAAATTTCCACTATGTGGATTGCAAGATATCAGCAGTTGAATTGACAAAAATCCTTTTTTGGGCCTTGCAAAAAACAAGGCAACTACACTTCACAAGCTCACATTTGTATGAAAAAATGAATAAAATGGTGGTGCTTCTTTGGATTCATTCTTCAAGGCAAGTTGGCTACATGATTGGAAAGTTTCAGATCATTTGGAATTGTACAATACTATGTAGTAAGTAGAAAAAAGTAGAGAATGATTCAAAATCCTAAATTGTTAAAAATTTAATTATGGAATTGAAAAATGCCAATTTCAATGGTTGTAGTGTTGTGATAACCAATCTACATCCTATGATTTTTTTTTTTTTTTCAAAAAATATTGAAAAATGAGTTAAATAAAGGACTTCAAAGTTTATTTTAGAATAGAGAATCCATAACTATCCGGAAACTAAAACTCCTCATATCTTTCATCTTGTCAATCAAAATGGAACAATTCAAAGATTTTCATATATATATATATGTAGATATAAATCTAAAAAATCAATTTCAAATTTAAGTTTTTAAAAAAAGTGATTTTTAAAATTTGCCTGGACTGCCCGGCGGGTGAAAAAAACTACATATCATACAATAACTTTTTAACAATATATTTAAAAGTTTTGGGCCTTTAAGAAAAACCCTGTCCCCATGTTGTGTGAAAACTTCAAAGAAAAAAAAACAAAAAACTCCATTCATAGTGAGTTGCCCAAAATTGCTATGTTGCCAAACAACGCAATTTGATCCTTTAGAGGTTAAAGGTTAACTTAAAAATTTCTGCATTAGACATTTTGATTTGATAATCTTTCTAGAATTGAGTTGAGGATCTAGTAAAAAAAATTCAGAATTAAACTTGATTTCATTCTTTAAAAATTGTGAAGTAGAAGGAGATAGGAGATAGAAGGTAGAAGGAAAAATTAAATTGTTAATAGCTCTAAGAGAGAATTGAAACAGACTAATTCCAACTATAAGATTGTCCTAGTAAGCATACAAAACCTTATAGAATTTTTTTCCTTTGATGCTGTGAAAATTGAGTTCATAAATGAATCCAATATGTTATTTTTTCAAGTTGATGCAATGATTGCCCCTAAACAAGAAACTTCATAATTTTGACATCATTCATCCAAGTGGAATGAATCAAATCTTTACATATAGAAAAAAATTTAATCTATGGAAATATATGTAATTTGAAGAAATTTTAAATTTTTATTTCATTATTTATTTTGTAGCAGTTCTATTATTTTATTTGTATGTTGAGATATTTATTATGCCTATTTAGTATACTAGTAGTACAATTGTTGCAACATTTGCAACAAATCTTTATTGAATAAGAAACATAATGAGCTCTTTAGATCGACAAAATTGGATTTCAAACTTAACTCCTAAGGGCCAAGTGTCCATTCAATAGCCAATTGAAAACTTGAATAGAGCCATATAAAGTCAATTTTTAGTGGATGTTTTCAAATTTTTATACAAGATGGAAAAATTCACAATCTTCATGAGAATTAAAAAATTACAATCAAACACCCAAATCAAAAATTATGTTGTCTAAAAACATCAAAAGGCAATTTTGGCATCTTTTGATAAATTCCTCATCCACTTTGAAATTATCTCATACAAGAAACAATAACATGATATAGTAGGGTGTTTGGACGCTAGGGTCACATTCAAGGTTTTTTTGTCACAATGCACTAAAATGCAATGTTTTGAGAAATTTGAAAAATGTCTATGATAAATGCAGATGGAGGAAAATTTATGGTAGAAAAGGCTACCTAGGCTACTTCACCATCATAAAATATAAATTAAAAAACCCTTCACATGCTCAAAATTTGAAAGTTTACAGTGTGTTGATGTACAGTATGCATATGAAATTTAAACTAATCTCACTGAAAACTATTGTGATAAATTTTAATTTTCAAATATAGATTTTAACGATTAACATAATTATATTTTTTAAATTCATACTATTTTAGGATTTTTTTGAATTTTTACATTCAACTTTGAAGGTTAAAATCTTAGATTCAATTGTAAGGATTTTTACTTTTTTTTTCAATGTTTATTTGAATGTTCATAAGAATCGTAAAGGTGGATTTGCCTTAAATTTTTTATTGAACAAAGGGGTAAATATAATAATGTAGATTTTAGTGAAAAAAGTGCAATTTTGATGCAAAACTAGTGCAAATCGAGCATGCTACACACCTTGAGTGTATGATGGGACTTTGTGTACTGTAATGTGCAGATAATTGTTTAAAAAAAATCCTACATTCAGTACAAATATTTCATTCTAAAAGGAATCGAACTCTTATAACCCTACTAGACAAGTTTGAAAAAAACATTTTCTTCTAACTTCAAACGTTATCTTAAAATCTATGATCTCAAAGTTCTTGAAATTTTTTCCACATATTCCAAATGTTGTCTCTAACTTTTCATCTTTGAGATTTCAAATAAAAAATTTCCTCATTTTACAAGTAATCATCAAAAATGACTAGTTTATTGCCAGTTTTTTTACCCCCTCGCATTGTAGGGTGATTTAGAGTAAGTAGACTCCATATTTGCTTCTAAAATTTTGCATGAGTATATCTAATAAGATTTACAGTTCAGTGATGGAGAGATACAAATTCATCAAGAGCAAAAATTACACACCAAGAGGGCCGTCAAAGCCTAGTGATCTTGTCTTGTAGGAACAAAAATAATTTTTTTTCACACTTCAAAAGTCATTTTCTTTCATTCTATGTAATCAAATAGTGTGAAAATTTTCCAAATATTTCAATAATATTCTATTGAAATTTTGTATACTTGATGTTCAAAAAATTTTGAATTTGAATTTTAGTCAATGCACAAAAAATTGGCAATTTTGGCAATGTCTCTTAAAAATACCCCAATACTTTAGAAGTTAAAGGTACTTCCAAGTTTTGGACAAGAATAGGTAGGGATGAATATGTGACCAAATCCAATTTGATTAATTTTTGACAAGAGGTCATGACAATGTGCACCCAATACAATATATAATAATTGGTGTCTCTGTGTTTTGTTATTAATAGAGTAAGAGATGAATAATATTAAAATTTTAAAGTGTAAATTACTTTTGTACCATTTAATTTAATTTAATTAATTAATTACTTTATTTATTACTTTGTTGAATATCAAAATATATAAGACAATAAGGAAATAACTCCAAACGCCTTTTAATCTTATATGCTGTGGGTGTAGGTGAAAGACTATAACCAAGTACAGTATTTGACTTCAAATTTGAAGTTTTTGATTGTGGCTCCTAAAGAATTCAACGAGGACTTAAAATTTGAAAAATCAAATTTATACAGTATATGCCAAGGGATAAATTAGCTCCGACCTAAAGGTCATTGTTCTAGTAAACATAAAAACACAAAATCAACTTTAAGAATCAAAAAGTATGTGACAAAATGTCTCAAATAAAAAATTCAAATTTGTGACCATGTATGGCTTTAAAATAAAATGAAAAATATTCTACATACTCTACATTGAAATGATATAACAAATAATTATGCAAAAATTATTCTTGTCAATAGTGACAAAATGTGAAGACCTACGATGTTAAACTTGTCGAGTCAACCCAACTTCTAAGAAATTATAGTGCTACTAGTCCAGTAAAAATGTAAAATTTAAAAACTTTTGAAGTAAAAACTACTTCATTTTTTCGAAATTTCAATTCAAAAATGTAACTAAAGGAAATATAGCTCATTTACAATTTTCAGACGTCAAATTTTATGAATTAAAATGATTTATAACTATGAATTTAAATATAAAATTAATAATCTACCAAATTTTGAATTTATAAACACAATTTTTCAAAAAATTTAATAGAAATTTAAAAATCTATACATTTTAAGATTTTAAAAGTCTAAACAATGCAAAATTTAGGTTGTCATCGATGGTAGTATAAAAGATTAGTATTGCAATAACACTAAGTTTGTTTTAAATTTTTTTTTTTAAATTCTTCAAAAAAAGAAACATGTGAAAAATGAGGAAAGCAATTGAATTTTTATTTATTTTTGACAAAGTAGGAATTTGTTTTGAATTTTTAAAATTAAACTGCCCAACTGGCCTAAAAGAGTCTCTAGACTACCCCCAAATCAACAAAAAGTTCATGGTACTCTTGTAAAGGAGTCACAATATTTCCTAATATGGCCATAATTGATGAGAGTCTAAAGAGGTCACTTCTTGTGATGAATTTACACTCAAAACATAGAAATTCTTATTAGAGTCACTAATCACTCCATTACCATCATCCAAGACATTGATTGTGGCTACTAACTCAAGCTAATGTAGTCCTAATTTCATTTTTTGAAAAATATCTATCATGGATTGATGCAAGACTTTAAGTAGGTTGTCCAATTCAACTGATTAGAATAAGAAGTGTTTGCACTTTTAAGTTAAATAAAATAAGAATGCATTGCCAAATTTGGAGTATTATACACATTTTCTAAGCCAATGGGTGTAATCCATATAAAACTTATCATCATCGTGAGTGTGAACAGAGACAAGGAAAAAGTTTCACCATTTTCTTGAGAATTGCATTTTAATGAGTTTTTGGAAGACTCCTAAGAGAGCTCTTTGAAGATCCATTCTTTTCCTAATGCATTCTTGGCCAATCATTTGGCATAAAATCAGAAGAGAGTCTATATAATATGAATCCAACTCAATGACATGCACAAAGCATTGATAAAGCTCTACAAAAGCTTGGATGAAGAAAATCCAATATTTTGCTTGTTATGGCTAATTTCCATGAATGGCAGGATGGAGTCAATGATTCAATGAATATTAAAATTCTCTACATAATGAAAATAAATGGCTACATGAAATTTGCCATATGAATAAGTACACTTGAATTTGCCTCATAATATGTCAAAGGCAAGATGAAACACATGTGCAGACTCAAATCCGCATCTCTACTATGACATTCTTTGACATCAACCAACAAGCCAAACGCAAAGTGCTTTTATTATAATTCTTTATATTCAAAAGTATTTCAACTATCATCAATGTGTTGAAGAGTTTATGTTTAAATTTGTATCCAAATGTAATTTGTGCAAAGAATTGCTTCTAAAATCACATAATTACTAGTATTGGAATACCAATATCCTCACTTTTTATTTATCAAATATAAAAATTAGAATCTATATCTCATTAGTTTTTGTCTCTTGTTGTGATAGATGGACTACTATTGTACCCGGTGTACTATGTATGATTTACAGCTTGTAGTTGACATATGTCACTGCCTTGTCACTCTGTGACATGGTGGTGCTATGTATCCAATTCAAATTGTAGAATACCAAGTTATAGCCTACAATAGTGTAGTTAAACTCATGAGCTACAACATAGAGTTTTAATCATTCAATTACAAATGAGAATAGAAAATAAGAATGAACTATTGCAAGATTCCAAATGACAATTCTTTCTTGTAAGTCTTTTTACCATAGGCAGGCTATAAATAAGGAATACTATGAGTGGTGTAAATGTCATAATAAATGCATCTTTTAAAATTTAAGGCTATAAGAGTATCTCCAGCGGTCCACACTACAAGGGACACGCTAGACCGTATGTAGCGTGGGTCAAAGCTAAGAAAGGGGATGGCGCATTCATAGGACCCCAACAACACCGAGCTAAAATTTGATTTTTGAGGTTGAAGCCATGACAAACTAACAAACCCGCTAAATTCTACACCCGAGATCTTAAGTACCAAGTCACACTAGTTCCCTATGATCACTCGAGTTGGGTTGCCATTGGTTGATCATCATAGCCATAGGTTGCTTGAAGGAGGTGGAGAGCTTATATTCTAGACATATTGAATGCACTTGCTTGACAAAGCATGTTATCAATGACCGCACGCCTCGAGAGCAACAACACACCTTTGCCTTTCTGTTAATAGCGCAACCTAAGTCAATTGGATCCGGCCTGTAACTTAACAAGTGGCAATTGAATTTTCACATGGCTTGGGTTGACAAACTCAAAAGTTTCCACTTGTTGGGGCACCAAAAATCCCCCAAGCGTGACATTGTAACTTTACATGGCTTGGGTTGACAAACTCAAAAGTTTCCAATTGGTGGGGCACCAAAAATTCCCCAAGCGCGGCATTGTAACGCGATTGCTAGAGATAATGTTAGAATAAATACATATGTTGAATTTAGTGCAGAACAATTGAAGAATAAAAGCCTAATCACATGATTTTACTCACTACATGAGAAAAGTCTTCAAAAATTCGTTGTGTATTCATTGTGTATTCATTGGGCATTAGGTGTCCAAAAAATACAAATCTTACAACATAGGAACCTACATGTAAAAGGATGGACCCACTCAATACATTTGAAACCTACAAAGATTCAGTTTCCTTCCTACCTACCAAAGCTCAATTCCAGTACACTGATTTGTCATCACCTTAGCAACACCTAGAAAATCAGTGGTACCGGCCAAAATTTTATTTTTTGGAAATTGGTACAATGCAGTAATACTATTTCAACACTATTTCAACATGCACTATTAACATTCAAAATAGCGTGACTTCAGTAGATTAGTGTCACACCCTATTAGTACGCAAATCAGCGTACCATGTCAATGTGTTAACTGAATCGAGCTAAGCTGATCGAACAAGAGAACAAAACTATCATCAAGTCTACTCGAAGTCCAAAGATAATCACAGTCAGATTAACACTGGATCAGGATTTTCTACGTCCAATTCTAGCTACAATACTATTCCACAACTGAACACGACAATCATGGAAGGGCAAAATGAATGAAATTATATACCGTATATATTACCGAAGCCAGTCCTAAACTGCGTCCGTTGATTTTGTTTTCTGAAACATCCAGTCCGTTTCTCTACTCCCATTGTTGTGACCATTACCCAAACCATTGTCGTCGTCGTCGTCTTCGTCGTCCTCCTCCTCCAAGTGCTCTCCATAAACATCAATAACATCCAGTTCATTCTCCTCTTCCAAACGAAACTTCTCAAACTCGTAGCCGGTACCGAGTTCGGCGTCCGCCAGGGCTAACGCACGCGTGCGGTCGCGGTCTTTCGGGTATGTCCAGTACAGGAATGTGTAAATGAGGCAACACAGGATGAGGGGGAAGCCCACGGCCGTGTACAGAGCTTTGGAGAGAGAGAGCGCATTCTCTTTGTCGATGACGAGCTCCGTAGCATGGTCTCTTCCTGGTTGAAGGGGAATGTAGCCGTAATATCTCTCGGCGAGGATTCCCACCAAGGGAGGCGCAAACGATGCCAGCAGGGATTCGAAGGACCGGTCGAGGGCGTAGATGCTGGTTCGTGCACTGGCAGGGACAATCTCTGCAAAAATGGGGCTGCAAGCAAGCAAGCACATCCACAACAAACAAGTCGACCCAACTCAGTGCCAGTCTTTGTACGAAATTTACAACAATGTGGGAATTGTACTATGTCCGGCCCCTAAATGCCGTGCACGACATGAATGGCCCATTCATCCACTACTTGCATCCAGTAAAAAACTTTCTTCGAAGACGTGTTGGATATTGCCAGGCTCAATTAAAATCCAATGGATTTCTAAAACTTCTATTTGCAGCACCAATGCAAGTTTTCTTGAAATATAGAAAATCCAAAACGGCAACTAGGTGTACTAGATAATTAACATATTAATAAAAAACATATATTGCACTTATTATGCTATGATGATTACCACACAAATGAAGCCTATCATGCCAAAATTTAAATTGTAAAGATAAAATTTGTATTTTAGGAAAAGTAAGGGCAACAAGACTGGGAGGTGGGGTTGGTGAATGAAAATCCAATTATCACACTGTCGTAGAAGGAGGTGAAAAACTTAAGAACCGACTTTGACGCTCTTCTTGCACGCTTGCTCACATTGTGTGGAGTGGCACTTATGCTCTTGCTTGCTTGTTGGATTCTCAGAAATCTGTCCAACTTATCGGATTTCGAGAATACTTCTATCTTGCTTATGTGTTAGGCCCTCCTTCCAAATAGGAAACCAACTTTGGGAAACCAACTTTGGGAAACCAACTCCACTGGCCAGCCTTGACACCCACTACTCTAGCGCATCTAACTTTGGTCCAAGTCCGGTAGGGCAGCATTCAGGGGTATTAGGGTTTAGGGTTCATGGGCATCAAATTGGACAAATCGAAAGATTTTTAAGAAACGAGGACGCTTACCTGTTAGTGGCGGACGCATTCCATGAGATAAAGAATCCGAGAATGAAGAACATGATGCCGTGCAGCACGGGCGTGTTGGGATCGATGGGCACCACTAGCAGCAGGATAGCCCCCAAAGGCACGCCAAGTCCGGAGCTGATCTGCGAGAGCATGATGCGTCCTGCGTTGGGCATGCGCAGCGACAGGATGTCGCCCATTTTGCCCCCGAACAGGCCACCCAGGGAGGTGGCCACGGAGAATACGCCCAGCAGGACCGCCGTGGTCCAGTGGGAGAATCCTGTCAACTCCAACCACATGGGAGCGAACGCCAGCGCCGCCCAAGGGAAGTTGCCCGCCACGCCTTGAGCCACCAAGATCTGGAACGTGCGGATCTGGCAAACGTGCTTCGCCTCCACCAACATGGCTTTCAGACCCTCTATTAGACCGCGCCATCCCCTTTCCCCTCTGCAACAAGCAGATCGTTCCAAACACTCAGGTTAAAATCTTTTGCGTCTACATTGGGTGCCCATCATGCTATCACAGCCCGCCCGATGTTTCGAAGACCCCTGATCCCAGTTTTAGGGTTTCGTTTTTTCTTACGACCCTTGAAGATCACAAACACTAGTATAGTATGGAGTGTAGCAAGTAGGGTTTGGGATAAAGGCTGGAACGGTTGCTAGGCAAATGCAGGTCTCATAAATTTACGAAAAGGGGATTTATCCACAAGACAAATGAACTCTATCCAATGTCTGATACATCATACTATCACAGCCTGCCCGATGCTTCGAAGACCCCTGATCCCAGCTTTAGTGTTTCGTTTTGTTTAAGACTCTAGAACATCACGAACACTACTGCAGTATAGAGTGTGGCAAGTAGGATATGTGGTAAGGCTGGAACGGTTGCTAGGCAATGCAGGACTCATATATTTGCGAAAAGGGGGTCTGTGGAGGCTTTTTCTATCCACCAGACAAAAGACCTCTCATTTACACGAACGTGTAATCGCAATCATGCACAGACGTGTGCCCTTTCAATGCATCCACAAGAAGACGAAACTCTCGCACTTTGATCGTCAACCAGAATCACTCGGACTTGTGCCATCCACCAGACAGAGAGTGCAACTCTCATTCATACAAGACAAATCAAGCAAAGAGATGCTAGAACTGAGAACGAGTAAGGAGTGACGGTGTTGGAGGGTGTTGAAGCATGCGTGACAGTGGTGACTTACTGCGGAGGAGAGCGACCTCGGGAAAATCGTGGATCGACTGCATAGTAGCGAACTAGACCTCCAACCAATACGCTTATAAGGGCCACCAGATGGAACGAGACTCGCCATCCCGGAATCCCCAGAAACGATCCTCCCGCTAGTAGCACCGACAACAAGCCCCCTAAAATCGATCCAATGTTACCCGTCACTCCCAGCCAGCCGAATGCCACGCCGCGCTCGTGCTCTTCGGTGGAGTCCGCCACCAGTGACTGAATCGCCGGCACCACCATCGCTAATCCGATCCCATTGAGCGCCCGGGAAATAGCCACCTGCAACAACCTCACCAAGATTCAAAAAAAAAAATCGACCTTGAATTCGAGACGAAATCAACCCTAATTTAGGCCATGGATTCTGATCGTCTGGTGCAGGTGACCGTGCCCCGACCTGTGTGAAAGTCGCCGAAATTCCCACGAAGAAAGTGGCGATGGCCCAGAGCACGGCGCCCAACGCAATCACGTCGCGCCGGTTGTGATGCATGGAGGCGTACGCGGCGAGGGGAGCACACAAGGCTTGCACGAGAGATCGGACCAAGGTGAGTGACCCCAGCTTCGCGGGGGAGGCATTCAACGCTAACCCTATCTCCCTATACACGCCCGGCAGCAACGCTTCGTCCGCCCGCTCCATGATGGACGCCAGGTTCACCATCAACAGCGTGCGCGTGGCATCATCGTTCCACCACTGGCGCCCGCACAGCCTCATCTTGGCTGAAACCACGGTGGGTTCCGCACCTGAATGATTCCTTGGGTGCGATCGATCGATTCCAGTCAAATCTTTCAGTAACCTGGCAGCAGGGGCGGAAACACTTTTGGCAACTGCATCTCACACAGGACTGGCGTTCCTGAGAGACTAGTGCTACTAGTCAGAAAGCCGTTCACGGCTTCGACGGCATGAACCGCTCGAGCTGAGTGCAAAAATCGCCACATCCTGCAAACTTCTGCGTTTCCAAACCTGCTACTATCATAGGTCTGCCATGCACCAAAAGATCTAATTTTCCGAGAACTCCAAATCGAGACGTAGCGCCAGCTCCAGGAACAAAAACCTCAAAAAAGATACGCCGCGATGATAACAAAATTCCAGGCAAACTCGCACACAGACACACACACACACACACACACACACACACACACACAGTGCACTCAGGTGACTCAGCCAGTCAAGCAGTCATGTCACACCAATAAGTTCCTCACTAGGGAACCGAGACGAAAAGCTGGAGTTCCTGACAGAAGCTGGAAGCCGAGAGCACGAATCTCGGCAACGAACCCACGAGCTTTGAATACAGAGCACCTGCGGGCGTGCTACGCATGCCGGAGTCGAGATCTCCTGCGCGGAGTTGCGAGGAAGGGCACTGCCTAGAAGCTCGACGGGTGGCCAGCGACGATTTCCCTTGGGATCTGAAGAAGAAAGCACCGAAGCTATGCAGAGAAGCTACAGTGGCTTAGCCTAACTGACGGAACTTTGTATGAATAATAAGCTTACAATGCGACATTACGTGCTCCCTTCTGGTCAAAGGCGAGGCGTGAATGTGGGCGAGTTTGCGATGCACTTCAGTCACTAAGTTACGGCGTCCACCATGTCTGTCCCGTACTCAGTTTCCGTCACTCACTCGAGTCACTCCTACTCATCAGTCCTGCCGGGGGACAATAGTGGACTGTACGATGATCCCTTCTTCTTCGCTATCATTGACGCAAGAAGCAACGGTGCTAGTATGTGAGCCCAAGAATGTGAGCTTGTGAGCATTGAGCTTACAATATAGGTACCTATAATATAGATACCACACATTATAGAAGGTGTATGTATCATAAACACCTATAATATGGGTATTTATAATATATATATCTTACAATTATAGACAGTTTCTAGAGTATATACACCTACAACATAGGTGTGTAGTATTCTAAGCTCATGAGCTCACACTCCTATGCTCACATAATAGAAAGCCTCACACAAGAAGCACCCTAAAAGTGTCCAATTTGGATCATCCATCTATCTCTCATCCACAATATTACCTAAAAATATAAAACTTCATTTAAATATGGGCGAATTGCAGAGATGATTTTTGGCGATTTCATCCACCTTTTTCTCTTTTTTCCCCTAGTGTAAAGGGAGCCAACTCAAAAATTAGTTAAGATTGCAAGGATACTTTGCCAAGAAAATTTTTACTACTCTACAAAAAAGAATCAAACTAATTTTTTTGGAGGGGGTGCCACATTGCTCTTGTAGTGGCCATGTGGAGATCATTTATGACAATGAAGCTATCATTGATGTACTTCTAAATATATACTCCCTCGGTCCCAAAATGATTGAATGTCATGTTTTTTTAAGGTTGTTTGAGTAGGTCATATGGAGACTTCCTTGTGGCTAATTTTTTTTAAGTTGCAATCAACACATGCAATGTTCTTCATTGATTCTAGTGATATAAAATTTGTGACCTTTCTTAATGATGCTTTTCACAATATAATCAATGAAAATTGGCTCAAAAAAATGCCAACAGAGTTGTGTTTAATCATTTCGGGATTGAGGGAGTACTAAAGAGACATGTTGCATTGCGAGAGATCAAAACAAATTTCATCAAGTTGCATTGAAAAGATGTTTGGGTCATTAGGAATTAACAATAATGAATGAAAAATTGTAGATGTGAAAACGTGATGGTTGAAATGAAGACACAATTTTCATTTTATGTAATAGATTCATCTATGTAGGTGATAAAATGTACTATTAAAGAAAGATTAGTCACATAAATCCATATATCTCATTCTCTTTTGAAGAATTAGATAAACTTCATCCACTAACAACCATAGAATATTCACCTCGATCAAGTCACTACTTCTCAAGTCATTTTTCTTGTTTTTTTGCTGGAAAGAATTACCTTGCCTCACATCTCATATAATCCACAACTTCCTATATACAATGGATTGTACAAATGATCATGCTTGAAGCATTTAATTAGCATAGAAGCATGCAAGTTTGTGGAACTAACAAAATTTAGTGCTTTATTGAGCATAAAGAAAAAATAATTGAACAAGCAAGGAGTTTGTTTTCTAGCAATAACTTGCTCAAAAGTGATGTAAGATGAAATTGAGAAAATATGCAACAATAAATTCCTCCTATCTGAATCCATGCAATTACTTACTTGCTACAAAATCTTAAGATAGTGATCATTCTTTTTGAATGAATGTACATACTTTGGGACAAATGAATAAAAATCTGATTCCATTTATATATTGTATATAACACATCTAGATCATTATTCTATGGTTGTACACTTATACATAGCTTTATCACTACCATTACAAATTCTTCTAATATGTACAACCCAGTATTTATGATAATTATTAAAAAAAACTTAGCATGTCTTGGTGGAATTCACATCACTTTGTAATATATGTGAGTGGGTTCTACATTCTAAACATACGATTACAAAAAAATCATTGCATCATGCCATTATGTTTGGTAAATATAATTCTTTAGAAATAAAACATCCATTCATGAACTTTCATCTCTTATATCATGTCTTTAAAAAAATCATATCATCACGAGGCTATATCGTCTCATTTATTCAAACAAAGCACACATTTGCTTCTTACATGCCTATAAATATTGCCTTGTCATTTCTAGAATGGTAGAAATAGTTGGGTGGCCACAATAGAATGCCTTTCCTTATAGACAATGACTTCACCTAATTTAACTGGAATTGGTGACTAATCCCATGTGGTTGCAAGAGTTAAAAAATGGCTTATGAATGGTAAAACGATATTTTTCATATTGATGTACAAATCATTTTCATCCAATTTTTTTGTAAACAACTTTGTTAATGGTAAATCCATATTCTTGAATTAAATTCAAGTCATATTAGGTATGTTTGATTTAGTAAAAGATATTGTATCAAAAAGTAAAATAGTGTATTTGTAAAGTGTTTTATAACTTTGGTTATTGTGCTTTTGACTTTGGTTATTATTGTTGAAACTTGTTTAGCCATTCTATATGCCACATTTAACTACTTCTAGACTTTTGAAAGTCCGAATTTAATAATGGTCATCAGGAGAAAAAAATTGGTCATCATGATATAATCCAAAACATTAGGAGATCTATGCAAAAGATTAGGAGATCTATATAAACATCGTGAAATCTCTAGATGTTATTATCCAAAGATCTCCAAATGTTTAGTCCATAATTCACTGAATAGTCCAAAAGTAGTTAAATGTGGCATCTATATGGTTTCTTTGTCTTTTAATGAAATTGATATAACAAGATGAAGCTTCCCAAATCTTGTTTCTATTTTAAAATTTTGAAAATTTATCCCTCAAAATGATTGTTTTATTGTAGTTTGAGAGCTGAAGTTTTGTACCATGTTTCTAAGTTTCAATGTAAACTATAAAGACACAAAAATCTAGTTTACACTACAATTATATTGTTATTGGCTAAAATTTACTCCTATTCTAAAAGTTTCAAAGTTCTAAAACATATTTTGTATTTATAGAACTTTTATTTATTTTCTCCTTCAAAAATTTACTATAATTTGAAATTTGTACAAACTAACAAATATATTTTAAGACTTTTTAGAAATCAAAGATTAAAAATTTCATAAATATATATATCTTAGTAGCAAATTATAATATACACAATGAAGGATTTTGAGGTTTGACTACATGATCATAATCTTTGTCAATAGAAGGCTAATTATAACCAAGTTGAATACGAGATGAGTAGAGTCCATAAGAAATTATATCCTCTGATATTGAAGATCTTGTTATTCATTAGATGCTTTTCGAGGGCATTGGAAGGCAATTTCAGGCTCGTTCCCCATGTTGTGGACCATCCACTATTGGCCAGAATAAATAATAATAATAAAATAATTAAAAATATATTAAAAAATTAAAAAATTAATTATTTTTTTAATATTAAAAAATAATTAAATATAATTATTTGACATGGCCGAGTTTGGCTAGGTCAATCAATTAATGTGCTGAAGTTCCCATAGTCTAGGAACTCAAAGGAACTTGTAGCCTTCATTAGAGGAGATTTGAGGCCTCCATAGGCCCATTTCCGGGTTGTTCCCATTGTTGAAAACAGTCAGAATATAAAAATAATTAAATAAAATAAATAAAAATAATTAAAAAATAGTTATAATAATTATAAAAAGTTTTAAAAAATAATATTGAAAAACAATAATAATAAATTAATTTTTCATTATTTTTTGATGTGGCACAATCTCGGTCACGTCAAATTACTACTTCCAAGGCCCGAGAACTAACAATCTCTTATTGCCCCCGATTCTCTTTTAATGGTTGAGGTCTTGAGGTCCTCAATCTCATCTAAAGTTCATCCATACTTCATGTATTTTGGGCAAGTCTTTGAAATTCATCCATTGAAAACCATAGACTGTTTGTGACCAAAGATTGCAATTCTGATTTTTCAGCAAGGTTTTGAAGAAATTATTCTTGCAACATCGACTCATCTCACGCCAATTTCCATTGGGCACTTTGAGGGAAAGAAACTGGAGGGGGTTAGAAGGAGTCCAAATGCTCTAAAGGTTTGTTTCCACCTAGCCTTAACCCCTAAACGACCAAGGCCTTTTTCCTGGCAGAAAACACTCAAAACTGCCATATCTATAGCAAAGAGTAAAAAAAAATTAAAAAATTGTTTTTTTTTCATATCTAACTATAGGATCTTACACCTAACTTGTATGAGTGTGTGTGGAAAACATTTCAGAATTTTTGACCGCATAGATTGCAAGATATCTGCATTTAAAGTGGAAAAAACAAGTTTTTCAATACATTGCGGGACTGGATTTTTTGACTTTGAACATTTTTAACTTAAAATTTTTGCACTACAGAGTTTTGAGCTTTAAATCTTTATGGTGGAGAATTGAGTTGAGAGTCTAGGGAAAAAAAAAATTCAAAAAAACTTAATTATCATTCTTAAAAAAATTGTTAAGTAGAAGTAGGTATGAGAAAGAAGGAAAATCTAAAATATTAATAAATTTCAGATGGAATTAAAATGCACTAATCCCAATGGTGAGATTGTTCTACCAAGTAAATCAAACCATGCAAAAAAAAAATTGAAAAATTTGAAAAATTGCATTTAGAAATGAACCCTACAAGTTATTTTTTTCAAGAAGATGCTCTAATTGCCCGAAAAACAAGAATGTCCATAACTTTCTCATAACATATCCAAATGAAATGAATCAAAGCTTTCCAGATAGACAAAATATAATCTATGAGAAAAAAATACTTTAAAAAAAAATTCAAATTTTTGTCCATTTTTTTTTGGCTGCCCGGGCTGCCCCTCGTCCCCTCGTTTGAGTTTATTTGGTCATAACTGTTGTTCCCGGGCATTGATTGTGAAAAAAATTATATTCCCACAAAGCTAATCAACTTTTCTACCTCCAAAAAAAATTTCAAAAAATCAGGAGAAAATTTCAGCCCGTAGGTACCTGCCCGAAAACGCATATGTCCCCCAAAGGGACAATGGTCCTTTAGGGGTTAAGGGGGCAATGTTAAAGTATTAGATGAGCTGTAAACTAAAGTGCATTCCCACCTAAGTGCTTAGCTATGTGTTGAACTTACATGGCAACCAAAGTTGCATAGACTTGACAACGCTCCTATGGCTATTAATCATTTTTTTTTGTTGGCCCACCATTGCGAAAATATTGCGTAATAAGTTGTTGTTGGCTATTTCTAAACATGAAGATTTCAGCATTTTTCAATTGCTCTTATGTAATGGAGCTATGCATAGCCGATTACATAAGAGCAACCACTACTGAAGGCAAAAATTAGTGGGATTTGATGTGAGAAACTCAAGTTTATTGAAGTTTTTCAACAACTACCTCATACTAATTTGAAAGTCACAATTGATGTGAGTAAAGGAAGATGTATAGGCAATCTCTTTATACAAATGGGGTGATGGGAGGTAGAACAACCCATGTGGGATATGTAAATTAGGTTTAGTAAAAGCTCAAGGGCTCATACCTAGTTTAGTCAAAAGCAAAAATTGCATTAAAAAGGAGAACTTTAGACCTTATTTATGCATAGTAGAATAACTCTTTTTCAAGAAACTTTAAACTAAAAAAGTGGGTAAATCAAATTTTCTTTCATCTCCAAAAATCCATTTGAGATTTCGATCCTCCAATCAAAAGTTATGAACAAAATTTAGAGAAGGGTGGGGAAGGACATCTTTTTTGACATTTTTATACATCCTCTCTGAATTTGGTCCCTAACTTTTGATTGGAGGCTATAAATCTCAAAAGGATTTTTGGAAATGAAAGTTAGCTTGATTTACTAACTTTTCTTAGTTCAAAGTTTCTTGGAAAAAAATTACTCTACTATGCATAAATGAGGTCTAAAGTTCTACATTAACCCCTAAAGGACCATTGTCCCTTTGGGGGACAAATGCGTTTTTGGGCAGGTACCTACGGGCTGAAATTTTCTCCTGATTTTTTGAAACTTTTTTTGGAGATAGAAAAGCTGATTAGCTTTATGGGAATATAATTTTTTTCTCAATCGGTGCTTGGGAACAAAAGTTATGACCACATAAGCTCAAAACAGGGGACGGGGGGCAACCTGGGCAGCAAAAGAAAAATTGCAAAAATTTGAATTTTTTATTTTAATATTTTTTTTCTCATAGATTACATTTCTGTCTATTTGGAAAGCTTTTATTCATCTCATTTGGATTTGTTATGAGAAAGTTATGGACATTCTTGTTTTTCGGGCAGTTAGAGCATCTTCTTGAAAAAAATAACTTGTAGGATTCATTTCTGAATGCAATTTTTCAAATTTTTCAATTTTGTTTTTTTGCATGGTTTAGTACACTTGCTAGAACAATCTCACCATTGAGATTAGTGCATTTTAATTCCATCTAAGAGATATTAATGTTTTAGATTTTCCTTCTATCTCATACCTACTTCTACTTAAAAAAATTTTAAGAGTGATAATTAATTTTTTTTGAATTTTTTTTTCCTAGACTCTCAACTCAATTCTCCACTATAAAGATTTAAAGCTCAAAACTCTGTAGTGCAAATTTTAAGTTAAAAATGTTCAAAGTCAAAAAATCTAGTCCCTCAATGTATTGAAAAACTTGTTTTTTTCACTTTAAGCACAGATATCTTGCAATCTATGCGGTCAAAAATTCTGAAATTTTTTCCACTCATTCTCATACTAATTAGGTACAAGATCCTACGGTTAGATGTGGAAAAAAATTCAATTTTTTTAACTTTTTGCTATAGAAATAGCAATTTTCAGTGTTTTTTGGCAAAAAAAAGGCCTCGGTCCTTTAGAGGTTAAAACATTACAACCATTGGGATTGAAAATTTTCAAATCCATAATTAAATTCTTAACAATTTAGTATTTTGAATCATTCTCTACTTCCTTTTACTTACTATTTTTTTCCTATATGTTATACAATTCCAAATGATTTGAAAATTTTTAAGCATGTAGCCAGCTTGATTAGGAAAAAGGATTCAAAGAAGCACCACAATTTTGGACATATTTTCATAGAAAAGTGAGCTTGTAAAGTGCAACTGCCCTGTTCTTCACAAGGCCAAAAAAAATGATTTCAATGAATTTGAATGCTTATATCTTGCAATCCATGTTGTGAAAATATCTTGAAATTTTTACCACATGTTCTCAAGTCAGCATACTACAAGATCCTACAATGTATAAAAAAAATTCAGAATTTGGTACTTGTACTTAAACTAATAGTTATTGAGCATTTTCAGTGAAAATATAGCCATGGAACTTTAGGGTTAAGTAACAAAAATATGATCTATGAAGAATTCAATGTAAAGTGTCATATGACCAAACTTTAAAAGATAGATATTTTTTTTATTATAATTAAAATTTTCTATTTGCCCTTCACATAGTAACTAATATCGTACATTTGAGCATGATGGTATAATTGTTTTGCCAAAATCTACTTAATTAATATAGAGATATCTATTTTTCAAAATTAGGTCATATGACACTTTACAATGAACTCTTTATAGATCATATTTTTTTTATTTAATAGGGTGTTTTTGAATATGAAAGATGTCAATATGGATGTTTGTTACATATCTATGCAATCGGATTAAAAAAATTTGTCACCAATTGTTCACAATAAAATATTATGTAAAACTATAAAAATTAACTTTATAAATTCACCAAAAATGGAATTTTGCTTTTTTGTACTGAAATTTTGTACGCTTGATTGTGATTGCATGAGGATTGAGTGATAATTATGCAAGATGAAAAATTCCATTTATTTTTTCTATGCTATGCAAAATCTTTGAATGGTCCAAATCGGTCGATTGTAAAATTACACTACCTGACTGTACACCTCCTGGACTTTTTTGTTGCTCTTGCGGGTTCTGTTGTTTGCAAGTTGTCACCTACACTTTAGCTGACCAAAAATCAAATAGCCTGAGCTCCAAGAATGGGAACCAAATTGGAAATGGGTGATCTTCTTTATTCTTTGTCCATTTAAAAAAGAATTCAATTGACAGAATTTGAATCGGGCCTGATGTCCATTCTCTTCCATCTCAAGCACAAACAGCTAGTGATTTGAAAAGATTGAATGGAAAAAAATCTTCATTATATATGGTCTTTTTAATAAAATTGACCTTAAAATTTTTGAGGCAATTAATGAAAGAATTTTCTTGTTTAATCCAATTCTGTGACTGCCCTCAGGTAAAGCTTTTATTTCCAGTAGAGCGGCACCTACCTAACTAGATATGGAGAGGCTCAATCTACTTGGAGAGGATTGTTTTGCAAATATGACTGGTTCCAATGTTCACATGTTGTTAAGTTTTGAAGCAGTGACCACACTTCTAAGGCAAGTTGAGTCAAAGGCCAAAAGACATATACTCTGAAGATATTAGGGATGAAAAATGCAACGGAGCTATTCATATGCTTACTAGTTGTATAACTCAAGTTTAGAGTTAACAAAAAACAACGTCTTGGACAAAATCATGTTCAAGTTTTGGACGTCCGGACGCAATGGATGTTATATTGAGGGTGGGTAAAATCACAATTATATCAAAGTTATCATAATGTAAACGGATGCAGCAGACATGCGAGCGGACAACGGACGTGCTGGTGGACGGCGGACAACGGACGCACAAGCACACAGTAGCTTGTTGGTCAGTGCTAGCAAACTTCAAAAAATCAGTTGTGGACTTGTGGTTTTGAAACTTTTTATATTACAATTGTCATTGAAAAAGATGGAAAAGTCATACACAACCTTGTGATTCTCTTCATTTTCAAAATTACCAAAACTAAATTGACCATGAAGCCAAAGTTGTTGCATAACCAAGTCCCTACCTATGCACTTGTTTTTTATTTGATTACCAAACATGAAAGGATACCAAACATAGACTTTGTTGAAAGATACAATTTTTATTTCTATAATAATAGGTGACATAATGCAATGTCACAACATGACATAGAATAGTCCTATCAAAGTAGGAAAGTATTTGCCTCTCTCACTAGGTACATGTAACTAGGTATTTATCTATTACAACACTTTTAGCCACGGGGAGAGGCTACCAAGCAACAAACGCAGATGTAATTGGTTCCAAAAATAGATTGTTGGGTATACAGACTTTGGTGAGAGATAGAATTTTTATTTCTATAATAGAATATTGTCACAATATGACATAGAATAGTAGCCATAAATTCTAGTGTCAACTAGAATTCTAGCTCAACGCCTCTCTCACTAGGCAAACTAGGCCTTACAACTATTTCAGCCACTAGGAAGGGCTACCGCGCAACAAACGCGAATGTCTACAATTTGATCTCCTAGCATGTAGTTCATAGGAAGAGAGATGATTGCTGGAGGAGAAGGGATATTGCTGTCACAGCAACAGTCAGCGTGACTCCTTTCTTGAGCAGGGTTAGTGCTGTTGCAACAGGGTTTGAAAGGGCATGCATTCCTGCAGCACGCTTCAAGGTTCTAGAGTTTTTTGCTCTACAACACCCTCCTCATGGTTGGACTTGGGCCATGGAGCACCAAACCAAGAACATCACCAACACAATTTTGCTATAAGTGAGGACCATTTTCAGAATAGTAAAATGATAGTTTGCGAATGATTTTGAATGCTAGTTGCTTCTATGGAGTTTAAGTTTAGAAATGCAACCATGGCTCACCTACCCTTGTGGGCATCGTTGTCACATTAGGTGAGTTAGGATCACCAGACATTCTAGACGGGCGGATACATCGGACGGTTCAGACGGACTGGACGGTTAATGTGACTACCTTAAAGTAATCACATCAGGCGGATTAGGGTTAGTAGACATCCAAGGTGGACGGGCAAATCAGACGGTTTGGACAGACGGTCCGTCTAATGTGACAACTATGCTTGTGGGATAGGTGATTCATGTTCACATGAATTTTAGTTAATTTGTACACTACAAGGGAAAATATGTCTTAGTTGACAAAAAAATGAGATAATTTTGTCAACTGTCCCATCAATTAGGACTACCTAATTTGGACACTTAATTGACAAATATGTGTCAATTAGGACACTCAATTGACAAAGTTTTGTCAACCTAGTTGTCATCTAGGACCAGAATTTGGTCTCTCCTAGTAAATTAGAAACAATCATGTGTCCTACAAATGTCTACATTTTGACGCATATATAACTTGAGGTCAAATATAAGAAGCGCTATAAAGAAAAACTACTGAAGATGCAATTCATTCTGATACAACAGAGCAAATGCAAGTATGTGGTCACATAGTGAGTACAATGCTTTTTTCATCCCTCGTTTTGTTGGTCCTCACAACCTTTCTTGCACTTTGACACCAACCACAACACCACCTTTGCATTATTGCAAGGAATCTAAATACAATGGTCTACAATATCCAAAACCAACTCATATGCCTTCCCACAAATATGTTGCAGATGCTATCAAGCAAGAACCTCAATTGTAGATTTTTATAGGGTTTTCAAAGTTGTGACGATTTTGCCAAAGTTCCCAATAGCGAAGTCAATTGTAGAGAATGCAAGGGAAAATAATCCAAATAAAACTATAATTCACAATCTCCAAAAATAGAAAAGATCATTAAAAAAAATTAACTAAATTACACACCTGGTATGTGGTGTGCAACCTTGAAGGGGCACTGTTTGTGTGCTCCAATCCCAAATAATGTTCCCATGTACCATAGGTGTCTCGTTTCTGTAAAATTACAATTGAGCCTTCGGTAATCATAATGCTGATACTTGTAGATTAAAAAGGTTCTTGATGTAACCTACACTGTAGAAAACTTTTAAAAAGAAACAAAATCAAATGAACTGACCATTCAAACAAAATTAAAAGCAATTGCCAGTTAGGGGCATCTTGAATCAACAAACCTAGAAATGAGCTCCAACCAAATCACCATCTTAAAGATACTCACACTCACATAACATTCAATAGCAGTCTGACAGGCTACCTTCTCACGGACGGAATGATGTGGAATATTCTACATCATTTCATCCAAGGAATGATTTGATGTGGAATATTGCACACCCACACTAGCTAATTATCCACGCATCAAAAACTATAAAAGTTCAATAAGCTAGCAAGGTCATGACTGCACACTTCAATACTAAAAAATCAAACTTTTACAATTAAAATTGTACACTAAATAGCGGGTTTGAACAAGTGGCTATCAACTCATTAAAGTCAATAATTTTGAGTGTTTGAAATTTCACCCTTCACTTTGTGAAGCCATTCACATTCTGTGATGAGGATTGAGAAGACAACTCTATATGTATTTATGGGGTGGAAGGAGGTTAAGCAAACAATGTGGGATATGTAAACTAGAATGAATAGAAGCTCAACCGCTCATAATTTAGTAAAAAGCAGGAATTGTATTTAAAGTAGAAGTTCAAACCTCATTTAGGCATAGTAGAATAAGTTTTTCCAAAAAACATTGAACTAAAAAAAGTTGGTAAATTAAGCAAAGTTTCATCTTCAAAAATCCGTTTGGTATTTCAATTCTCCAATCAAAAGTTATGCACAAATTTCAAAGAAAGGATGGAAGAATTTTTTTTGACATTTTCAAACATCCTCTCTGAAATTTGTCTATAACTTTTGATTAGAGGATTGAAATCCCAAACGGATTTTTGGAGATAAAACTTAACTTAATTTTCCAACTCTTATTAGTGCAAAGTTTTTTGAAAAAACTTATTCTACTATGCCTTAATGAGGTCTAAAATTCTATTTCAAACACAATTCCTACTTTTGACTTAACTATGAGTGGTTGAGAAACGACGGATTCTAATTTATATATCCCACATGGATTGTTCTACCTTCTACCACCCCAAGTATATATAAAGAGCTTCTCTTCCAACTTCAAAATTGCAAATAAGTTAATGAAGGCCACATGGAAGATGCATTGGTAAGTTGCTCAATGGATTCTAGATTTGTGTTTTTTGGAAACCATTTTTCTCACAATTATTTGATGAATTTTATGTTCAGTCCTAGAATTAGCAAAAAATAATGGAACACACCGTAAATGTACTGCCACTATCTTGATACTGAACCTTAAATTAATGATGGATCGATGATTTTGGTGGATGAGGACTCCGGAGAGGAAAAGGCAGCCTCTCTAAAGGCTACTAAATGTTATACACCTAGTGAAAGAACTGCAAACTTCCACTGCAGAGATTGAATTTTTTTTGGTTTAGCATACCTTACACATGTCTCTTTATACAAATGGGGTGATGGGAGGTAGAACAACCCATGTGGGATATGTAAATTAGGATTAGTAAAAGCTCAAGGGCTCATACCTAGTTTAGTCAAAAGCAAAAATTGTGTTAAAAAGGAGAACTTAAGACCTTATTTATGCATAGTAGAATAACTTTTTTTCAAGAAACTTTGAACTAAAAAAGTGGATAAATCAAATTTTCTTTCATCTTCAAAAATCCGTTTGAGATTTCGATCCTCCAATCAAAAGTTATGAACAAAATTTGGAGAGGGGTTGAGAGCGGGGACATTTTCTATGACATTTTCAAACATCCTCTCTGAATTTGGTCCCTAACTTTTGATTGGAGGCTATAAATCTCAAAAGGATTTTTGGAAATGAAAGTTAGCTTGATTTACTAACTTTTCTTAGTTCAAAGTTTCTTGCAAAAAGTTATTCTACTATGCATAAATGAGGTCTAAAGTTCTACATTAAACACAATTCCTGCATTTTGACAATGAGTGATCAAGCTCTCATCTACAAACTGTCCCATACCTTTTGAGGATTCATGATGGACAATAGATTTCATTATATAAATGACCTTTCCACCAATTGTTTAGAGGACATGGGTTGGCATTGAGTTGTATTGAAATTTTTCCAATATTTGGCTTTTCTTTACAATCAAGTTTCCTTTAAATGTGACTTGTTAATTTTCAAAATTTCAGAGTTTGAAATTTTAATTAATTTTTGTCAAGTGTGACCTCTGGCTATAGTAATTGGATGTGCAAGGGGCTTGAGGTCCCTAGAACCGCTGAAGAAAGTAACTTAGGAGCCATGTGAGAACTTCACTTAATTAAAATACAATTACAGCAGTACCAAACCTGAACTCCCGTTTCAAAAGATTATTCTCTTTTTATGTGCAAGTTATATCTTTTAACACCTATACTTTGCAAACGCCAGGTGGGAATGGACCTTAAGAGCTCTTGCTGGTTTCCATCACCACCACTACCTTCTGAAACTGGAGCAGCCTAATTAAAATAAAGTGGCAAATTTGCTCTGCTGAACAAGGGCATATAGAAAATTGATTTGTGTCTTTTACTCGAAACTCATAATCCACCTTTGAACTGAAGTGTACGCATTCTAGCTTAGAAAATTTGTATAGTAGAACCTCTCTTAGTGCATAGTGTTGGGACTATACACTAAGAGAGGGTTATGCCATTTGGAGAGGTTCACTGTCTAATGTGGCTTCTAACTACAGGGCCTCCAACCACATGGCTTCTAACTACAAGGCCTCCAATAACTGTTCAACAATAAAGGCTTCAAAGTACAATCTCTCTTAGTGCATATTATGCACTAATAGTGTATGCACTAAGAGAGGTTCTACACTGAATAGGGGTATTAAGGGGACCAAACAATTAAAGGGACTTATCTTCAAAAAATGTAGATGTTTGAAACATGATGTACAACCCCAGGACACTTCAATAACTATAGATGTACAAAAAAGGTAGATATTTATATAGTGTGAAATGTCAATTAATTAGTATGGGTCCCCTTAATACCCCTATTCAGTGTACTGTATTCTTCTTGAAATCGACGGGCTCCAGTTGACATTTCAGGCCCTCTAGGTCTGTAACTGCTGAAAACACAAGGATGGAGGCTGCAGGGGTGGCTGGAGGCCCTAGATCTCAGTTTGCTTCAATAGAAACCATTCGTCAATCTCCAGTTCGGAGCTCCGATGCATCAATGGAAACATGATCTAAAGTGGGTACACCCCAAATTGTATCCTGCCTAAAATTACCATTTTCACCGTGGATACATCTCCAAAATCAATACGTACCTATATGGAAGAAATGATTTTAGAAAATCTATCAAAAATATTTTTGACCATTCATAAAGTATCCAAATGCCACATTTTTTGGTGCATAAGTGCATTAAGACCTCGTTTCATTTGCCAACAGAAAAATATGAAAATTTGACCAGTCTAATAATAATAACTAGGCACAATAGCAAAAAGTGGCGTTTTTGGAGGTGTCTACCTTACTAGCCTTTATAGTCTACCATATTTGAGGGTCAACAATAGGCTGCCAAAATACTTAACTTTTTAATGTTGAATGGTTTCGACAAGTTGAATATCACTTTTTAGAACTTTAGCACTTTTGGCTATTAAATTTTTTGGTTTTCGTTTACTGTGACTCTTCTTGTTTGGGTTGCTACATTTTTTCTTACTTTTATTTTGTTGTTTTATCTTTTCTTAATTGATGTATTTTTTATTGCTATATCTTTTCTTGGTTGTTTCATCTTTTTATATTGATGATGATCACTAAAAAATGATTTATAATTTATTCTTTGAAATGTTATCCTTTGAAGATTCTTATCAATTTAAAAATATTCCCAAAATTAAGCAATGTGGATGAAATTTCACTTATAATATTCAAAACTTCAAAAAAAAATACTTAACCTTCGAATGCCCAAGCCTTCTTTTCTTGTTTCAAAAAGGCATTTTAGACCTTTTAGAACACAAGCTTTGAGCTTCAGTGATAAAAAAAAATGAACAAAAATTGTAACTATATGATCTTGACTTCAAGGCTAGAAAATGGGTTGCCGTAAAAATTAGAACAATTAGTTGCACAAATGTAGGGATTTTCAAGACTGAATGTGGATGGATAAAATTGGTTATGATGGTGTATTTCTTATAGTTCTTAGTAGGAAACAACTAATTTCCTTCCCTAATCAATCACATCAACTTTGGAAATGATATTGCATTGCAAAATGCCAAGGAGCTATCATCTAATACAAAGGAAATTTTTAACCCCATTCACTGGAGAAAAAATACTTCGTACAAAGAAAATTTTAGAATTGGATCAATTTCACAATATATAACAAAAACGATCTGATTGAAATCAATGATAAACCCATCTAGATTTTCTTTGATGACAAGTTTATCATGGATTAGGGCTTCATTGCCCATGACTAAACTTCAAGAATATGAGCCCATTTGTATGGTACCTTGATTTCTAATGATGTAGAAATCTTGATGTCTAAAACATTTTCATTGGTGGAACTCTAATTAAGTTTAGGATTGTGACTTTTGGTAGAACAAACATGGTTGCAATTGAGTTCCATTTTAATTTTTTTGGAAGCTAGTATATTGGAGACAGTAATTGATTATGGAAGTAGATTTCACACCGCAACTTATTAAAAAAAAATGTGAAAAAAAGTAAAGCAATGATTTCAACATTACTTAAAAAGTTTTGTGAACACCAAAGTTTGGTGCCTTAGGCATTTAGGAATTAAATTTATATCTAAACCTGACCCTCAAGTAGGATATTCTCAATTTTCTTGGCTCACTTGTGTGCATTATTAGAGTTAATCGTAAAGTGTGTAATGCAAGACCAACAGCCCAAGTTTGAAAAAAAAACAAGATGAAAATCCTTGGACTCTTGGAACACGGAAATTAGGGCCTGATGGAATTTGATGGTGTATTTCTTTTGTATTATTCTTAGTTGAATCTTCCTTTCATACCATTGTTACAACTATTTGCGAGTAACTCTATTGTCTAGATGATCACATCGTGTACAACTACCAAAGTTTGGGCTCAGTCTTTTATTCCAAACTATTGTATCGATATTTACTTCATTTACTTCACTCCATACATGGTAGCAGCCCGTATTGTATGTTCAAGTCAGATTCAAAATAATTTAATTTTGGTATTTGGACAATTCAACAACTTGATCCAACTTTCTTGGCTTTTGACATATTGTTCTTTGTAATTTTTCAACACTTTGATGAAATGATTTGATTTTTCCTATTTATACATGAATATGTTCCTTTCCTCTAAATTTTCTCAAGAATAATTTTTGAATATCCAGAATTTTCAACAATAAATTTTCTCCAATTTTCAAAAATAGTCATCCAATTTTTCATATTTTAGACGCTCCAATATTCACCTAATTATTTAAGAAACTGACCGACACGTAGGGTATGCTGGAAAATATCAGTCCCACAGATGATCCGATTGAATTTCATTATCGGATACCGAGACCCCTATACGTTGGTGCCAAACTTCACTATTGTGGCAGAGACGGTGGATTAAATTTGGAGGGACCATCCTCCATTTACTGCATGGTGTACTGCTACAGTGCAAAAGAAAAACCCTGCCCCATATAGCCTGCGGCTATATCTCCCAGGCCATGATAGCATCACTTTGAGCTCTTTTTCAAAACGCACAACAGACATGTTCAGTACTAAGTTAAATGTAACAATTTTGCAGACTAATCAACATGAATTAGTGTCCACTCCTATGATATTCCAAGTACAGAAGAATATTTGCAAGCACAAGCCCATTTAAAACCCCTATTCCTTGGATGGTCCTTAGTGGTATGTAACAAGTGTTAGCACCAAGTATCTTCTGTATTGCAATTGGTACCATGACAGCTCGAGCAGGACTCAGCCATGTTACTCCCAAGACCCAGCTTGAGGCCACTAACTTACATAGCACACAGATTCTACTAACGGCTTTTATGCTTCACCTAATGTCCGAAGGCTGTTCGCACTCAGAGAAATCCAAGTACAGAGCCTGCATCGTTATAGGGGATACAGATCCCTATTAACTGCAATTCCCCTCACCACAAAAGACCACAGATTCGCCTCAAAATTACCCTCTAGGGCCTCTCAGCATGAAGTTACTCGGCAGGGGGGGTTCAACCCAAACACTCTCTAGTTCTCTATTGTCGCAACTCAGCTCTGACGTAGTCAGCGTCCTCAGACACAGCGATGTCCACAGTGGGCCTCAACTCCGCACAGACCGCAATAGCCTGGTGCACTGGGTCGGCCCGGAAGCTTTCTAGAACGTCTTTGTTGATGGGAGCTCCGTTGTCTACTGCGGTGTAAGCCTGCAAAATTGAAAGCACGCCAATCGTCTTACAAATCGTCCAAATTCTTGTTGACCTTCAGAAAATTACGACTGACATCTTCCCTCACCAATCAAATAGAAGATCTTTGAAGTGCGCTATCCTCAAGACTGAATACTGTTTTAAGATGCTGCATGAACATTTACCTGCTGGGTCAAGATGTAGTCAAAACGTGGAGCCCACTTGCGAGAGCCAAGACGAGCAGTTGTTGAGCAGTTGTCCACCATGAAGGCGACTCCCCGGGCGTGCATAAACGGGTTGAGGGAATCCACAGCCTCAATTACACTCTCGTTGACCATCTCTGAGTAAGAGTGTCCCTTCTTCCTCAAGACCTCAATCTGTGTAATAAAAGCACGAAATTGGAATATAGACAATAGCACAGCTACGATATGACATGAACAGGCAACGATAGAAATACGGACGTGCAAATTTGAACCTCCTAATTTGCCATGAACGCCTAGACTGGGTCTCACGTTTAATTTCACCACTTTTAAGTGGATCATTGATCGCCTACCAATACTTTCTTCGGTTTGATTTGTTTAGTTTTGGACTAAACCATGTAGTGCTCTTCATTGATTCTGGTGACATAACATATAACCTTGCCTGGATTATATTTTTCAGAATACGGTCAATCAAATTGGTCATTTAAAACCATGAAATCTCTGTCCAATAAGGTTAATCGCCACAGTATTTACGTACCTGTGCCATCATGAGAGCGCAGTAAACACCAGCCGTGAAAGGATGCAGTGGGCCAAGGTCCCCCTTCGGTCGTGAAGCTCGCACTTTCTCGCCAACGGTCCACATACGAGTTCCATCAATCTTTCCCATGGGGAATGCTGGTAGACCCTCTTTCTCCTGACATACACAGGAACTCATTAGCACCCAATGATCCAACACAACTCTTCGTATTAGTAACTCAATTATCAGAAACCATATGTACCCTCTAGAATTTTTCGCCTACCAGTAACAGACTGAAGTCCACACGAATCGGCGATTGAACTAACGAGCCTGATCCGAAGCAACTGATTTACATCAAACTCAACACCTTTGGGGACGAGATATTGCTCTTTCCAATATTTCAGAAAGTTTTGCATGTTTAGTACTCCTGCATGTGAATATTGAACCCAAGGTACCAGATCTTTGGGTGATTGAAACTTACAGAGAATCGGCGACCAGCCAAGACCACACTGCGGATCTCGTTGCCGGAAGCAACGTCCTCGTAACACTCATACAGGATATCCATAGACGGATAGAAGGACGCGCTGTAAGCTGCCTCAAATTCTTTCTTGCCCTCCTCGCTCAAAGATTCGTACACAGCCAAAATGCCCTGCACATTGTCCATGTTGACATCAAAAAATAATTCACTAGAGGAACGAGGACTTCACCTCTCAACTATGAGCTCCGCGACTAACGAGGCTAGCAGCTAAGAGATCTGTACTACATGCCAGTAAAACAAACCTTTGTCGAGATGGTTTTGGAGATAACGCCAGTGATAGCCTCCACTGTGTTTTTGTAGGCATCTTCTTCAGACATGCCATTGGCAGTGTACCGCCTAAAGAGGGATTCAACTATTCCGTGCACGGCTCCCAACAGAATACCTGCACATAACACAATAAGCAGTCAGAACACGTACAAGAATCTCATACTCAATCCAATGCTTTAGTCTGCACTGAAAGACAAAGAACCCCCCCCTAAAAAATCGTTGAATCCCTGACGCACAATTGAGCAAGATAATAAACAGATCAAACGTGGAAAACGGTAATGCAATTACCTCTCTCTCCATAAATGTCACTCTTGTACTCATCCTCAAGGGTGGTTACGAAGGTGAATGGCGAGCCCAGAGCAACGGACCAACCCAGCGCAACGTCAGTAGCCCTTCCATCAACATCCTGACACCCCAAGAGCAGAAAATTATGATCACGGTTCGGATTTCGACATGAAACCGCAATTCGGCGTAAAGAATTACTTCCATCACCACGCTTTGCTAATTAGGGAAAATACAAACACCAAATCCACTCTGAAGGCTCTTCACACATAATTGAGACAATTCCCTTGTATCTAAATTTTTTCTAGAAGTCAAGATGCCATGATCACACACCTGATGCACGGCAAAACTGGCATTGATACCGGCACCGTTTACTTCCTTGCCCTGCACGTACAAGCGCCTTACTGAAGGTCCCATTCCCTTGGGACAGACAGCGATCACGCTGATGTCCTCAGGGAAGTCGTCGCCCACTGACTGGAGGTGACCCAAAAGAAAACCATGAGACAGACCCAAGATGGACTTGGGCTTCATGGCCTTGAAGATTCCCTTGTAGTTGTCAGCCTGCAGAAAACTCAAGTCTGTAGTGAGAAGCCAGCTCTGAACATACTACAGTAACATCAACAAAAAGGTTTCTAATTTCCAGCTAGTTCCATCCATAAACTCGAAAACCAAGCAAATAATGATGAATAGAACATGCCAATGAATGAATACGCTAGTTCAATTCAGGAATCATCACCTGAGCAGCGTCAGAAATGAGAAGCAGAACCAAATCACTCTCCGCCACTGTCTCCATAACGTCACCCAAGGTTCCAGACTCCTCTGTGAAGCCCACAGCCCTTGCATCCTCCACGGACTTGGAACCCTTCCTCAGACCAATCTGTTGGACACGAGAAAGCGCCATGAAATTCAAGATCCTGTACTCAATTATATAAAAATTCCGCACTTTTCTACTTTGGCAACACCAATTGCACCTCATTCTGTCCCGCTCCATAAAGGTAACAGTGCAAAGCTCTCCCATTGGAAACTATCCAACACATGGAAACGCACCTTCACAACAATATCAGACTTGATTTCAGCCAAGGAGTCGCGGATGTTCATGGCTTGAGCAGGTCCCTGCAATAGCAAAAGGGGCAATCAGACTGCGATACGTAACTGGGCAGCGACACGAAGCAGGTAACAAAACAAAATCTTCCAGCCACAGGATAGAAATAATTACTTGAGATCCCCATCCAATGACTCCTATTTTCTTGATTCCCTTGAAGGCTTTGGGCAGCAAGTGGAACAGGTCCCGTCCACCACGCACGATGTACTGCAATTCAACAGCGCATTCCCGTCAGACATCAAGAGAGGAAGCAGGGATGCGTCCAAATAATATTCTCTTCAGCACGCACCCATTCCCATTCCCATTTCAAACAAAGAGGTGACGAATTCTACCAAACTCCTAGCATGAAATGTACATCCCCTCACTAATGTTGGATCTTTAAAATTCAATTCAAAACCAAGTGGGCATTGCAGTTATCCTTAACGTTCAACAGTATTTGAAAGTAGTTATTGAACCACCAAATAACAAATACCTATCTCATGGAATTGCCTTATCTAATGGAATTGCCTTATCTCAAGGACTTCTCTATTAAAACAAGGTTGGTAAATTCATTCTGCATGACTCTAAGAATGTCTCTATTGGCATAGCAATCCACAACCGCTTCAGAGACCTCGCTACAACTCAGGCCAACACGAAACGTGGGCGGCATAATCGAAAGGAGCAAGGCACTTGCTGCCATATCCCCGGCATGTAATTCGACAAGACTAAGCAATGCAACTTCACCGAAATGCTAGTTTTCAAAATCCTACATCCCACTCCAGAAGGCTCCAAATCCAACAAACCTCATCCCGGCCCGCAAGGGTGGTCTTCTCCTTGTTGAAAATCTCCGTCTGGAACTCCACATCGGCACCACGCACCGCAGGCGTAGCCACCATGCTGGCCACCAACGCGCCGGCGCTGCCGCCACGCCGGGAGGCCGGCACCGCCGCCACGGCGTCCCGCAAGCTCTTCTCCAGCTTGGGCGCGAACGCCACGCTCCTCAACCCTGCGAAGGAGCCCATCTTGGCACCCGAGGCCATCTCGGAGGAACGGTGCGTGGAGATAGCTGCTGTTGCTGCTGCTGCAGCGCAGTGAGAGAGCGTCACCGCGGCCATGTTGTATTGCTAAACCCTGTCTCGGAACCCTCAAAGAGTGGCAGCAACCTTCCGCGACAAAATGGCAGTCTAATCTAAACCCTCACTGTGCACCCGAGGAGTAGAAACCCAATGTGGAATGATCGTGCCCTCTCGCGGAGGATCCCGGGGATAGAATGCAGAGAGGAAGGAATGTTGAGGGCAGAATGAGAGACGGGGTGAGGAACTGAGGATATAGTAGGGCTCGGGGTTTAGAACCGCCTTGGGGCACAAGTCGCTGCGTCACAGAAGGACAGGAGGGGCTAGAGAACTGCTGTCCATAGATTGACGCTGCAGAAGATCAACGGCACGTAGCCTTTGCGTAGTGGGCACTCTGGGAACACGCTGTTTTTGGATTGGGAACACGAATGAAGTGACCATTGTACACTGAATAGGGGTATTCAGGGGACCCATACTAATTAATCGACATTCCACACTATATAAATATCTATCTTTGATGTACATCTATAGTTACTGAAGTGTGCAGAGGTTGTACATCAAGTTTCAAAATCTACAGTTTTCTAAGATTAGTCCCTTTAATTGTTTGGTCCCCTTAATACCCCTATTCAATATACTCCGTACTAGGCAGCATTTATACAACCGGAAGAGGGACAGAAGGTCCTTCCCATTGTTCCCATCCAAATGAGATTTGCAACCCGTAAGTTATATTCCCTCTGTCCCACTAAAAACCTCCGAATCAAGCACAATTTCTGTCCCACTAGAAAGTTCTGTTTTTAGATTTCAATTGTTGGATAAGTGTTGGCTGTGTTGAACGACCTCCGAGGGGCAAGTCAAGTGATTAGGAAGTATTCTTTGCCAAGAAAGCTTGGCCTTGCCTATACGAGACACTTTGGACTCGTTGTGCTTCCTTAGACAATAGTATTGACAATGGATTTGGTGACCACTTTGACACTTTGAAGAGTCGTTCTTGAAGTGGTGTAGGGATCTTTGTTGTGGGTATTTAGGTTGCATTAGATGTTTCTAAAATCCCAATGTTGCTACCAACATTTAACCCCTAAAGGCCCAAAGTCTCCTCAGGGGACACTTGGGATTTTGGGCAGGCTCGTGTGACTTGAAATTTTAAGCTGATTTTTTGAAGATAGGGAATCACATTAGCTTTCTTAAAATATAGTTTTTTTAAAATCGGTGCCCGGGAGCAAAAGTTTTTGCCATCCAAAGTCTTAAAAGTAGTTTGCCGGGCAGGAAAAAAAAAAAAAAATGATTTTTTTTAAATTTTAAATTCCTCAAAGATTATGTTTTTGTCTACATTTGAAGCTTTGATTCATTCTATTTGGACTAAAAATGAGAAAGTTATGAACAATCTTGTTTTTTCGGTAGTCTAAGTGTCTTCTTAAAAAACAACTTATAAAATTCATTTTTGAATGCAATTTTCAAATTTTTTCAATTTTTTTTGACAAAATTAAGTTTGTTTTCAAGAATAATCCCACCGTTGGGATTATGGTGTTTTAATTCCATTTAAGAGCTATTAAGGATTTAGTGTTTTGTTCAATTTTGGACCTACTCCTACTTAACAATTTTTTTATATGTGAAAATCAAGTTTTGACATTCTGAAAAAAAATTCCCCGACTCTCAACTCAAATGTTCAACATAAAAAATTTTAACTTTATGATGTGTAGTGCAAAAAAATTCCACAAATGGGGTCAAAGTCATCTGAAATTGCAAACCAGAGTTCAAAAAAAATTATTTTTCCAACTTCAATTGCTAATATCTTCCAATCCCTACGGTCAAACTTCATGAAATTTTTACCACATGATTTGAGACAAGTGAAGTACAAGATCCTACGGTTAGATTCTTAAAAAAAAAAAATTGGTTTCTTGAGTGATCGCAGCAGAAATGGCAGTTTTCAGTGGTTTCGGAGCCAGAAAATGCCTTGGGCCTTCAGGGGTTAAATCATCAAGAATGATGGAGCTGGCAGCATTTACAAATTTTGTCAAAAATGGTACTTTCTGCATGGATTTTGGGTGCCTAAACGATGGTGCCTAAGTTGGAGATTTTGTAGAGATCTAAAGGATGGGTTGCTAGTTTTCAAATACATGTATCACTATCAGGAAGACTAAAAATGTAGTTAATTCCTCGTGGGGAATCTTTTTGGAGTTTTTTAGTGGGACAGAGGGAATAAGTTACAGTAGAACCTTCCTAAGTCGATCCTCTCAATGCCTGTCCAAAGTGAACCTTCCTAAGGGAATAAAATAAGTTGTAGCAGTAAATGAGAGCCTGCCAAGAAATTGTGGTAAACCTAAATCTTGTCAACAAAAGGTAAAATATTCTCTTCAATAAGCTTCTTGGTCATGATGCTTCCTAAAAATGTGGCACATGTCCCCCTACTCGCCTTCCTATGTAGTGCAAACCCTCTCTAAAGCATCCAAATTCTCTAAGCCAATCTTGTCAGGCGGTCCCGGACTAATAAGTTTAGAGAGGTTCTACTATACAAGGGAGAGAATTGCAAGCTCAAGTGACTTTGAGATGCATATGTGGCGTGTCTAGATGAAAAAAAATATATTCTACATAACTTAGGGCAGCTTTATACGGTCAAGGTGAACTAACTCCCTCGCTTGGCCCCCAAGTCATTCCTGGGGGCATATTAAAAAAAAGAAACCCTATTTTGTGCTCAATTAGTTTATCTTCTACACCTCACCTAGCTAATTTGGGGCATCTGATTGCAAATATGAATTCAAAATTTGCAAATTTTATCTTGCACGGAAAATTAAAAATTTCAGAGTTTTTTCAAAGGAACGAGCAAGGGGTCAGTTAACCCCGGCCCTTTATATTATAGTGGAGAGGTGCACCAATTAAGAAGTGTAGGAAAATGGAGCAATATAATTGGTGCAAATTTCATTCTTCACCGGATTGGATTTACACTACGACCAAGACTTGTCCTGAGTGGAAAACCTCAAGCATGGATGAAAAAATCACATGGTTGCCTATATGGTAGCACTTTTTGTAAGGGGAGTTCTTTGGAGGTTGAATTTCTTGGGTAGCTACTATCCCCCAGACAAGAAACTTGGTGGCTATAATATTTTAATGAAGTAGGAGGTTGATTAAAATATTATTTTTGTAACAAGTTTGATTGGATGGACTCCCTCTCATTTGTTGCTCTCTCCTTGCTATGCTTAATTCTCATGATTGTAGCAAAGCTACTACCGTTTGCACAACCTACAATATGTTGATTATTGTATATGTAAATGAAGATAAAACTCTTGATTCATTATAATGAACTATGCAAGTATCTTACATTGATACAAAAGCCAATAATACTTTGTGTTTCCAGTGGAGAATACTATATATATATATAGGGTAATAGTAGATAAAACAATCCACGTGAAATATTTAAATCAAAATGAGTAGGAGTTCAACCACTCACAATTAAGTCAAAAGCCAAAATTGTAGTTGAGTAGAATTTTAGACTTCATTTAGGCACAATAGAATTATTTTTTTCAAAAAAATTTGAACTTAAAAAAGTTGGTAATCAAGTTAAATTTCATATCCAAAAATTTGTTTGAGATTTTGAGCCTCCAATCAAAAGTTATGAACAAATTGAGAGAAAGGTTGGAAATGACATTTTCTTAGACATTTTGTATCATCCTCTCTAAAATTTGTTCATAACTTTTGATTGGAGACTCAAAATCTCAAACAGATTATTGGATATGAAATTAAACTTGATTTAACATCTTTTTTAAGTTCAAAGCTTTTTGAAAAAAACTATTCTACTATACCTAAATGAAGTTTAATATTCTACTTCAAATATATTTCCTATGTTTTGACAATGAACGGTCAAGCTCTCATCTTCAAATTATCCTATACCCTTTGAGAATTCATGATGGACAATGGATTTCAATATAAAAATGACATTTCCACCCTCCATTCCTACAAATGTCAATGCTCGAAGCAATTGATTCATTTTACTATCAAAATTTGTTTTAGATGGTTAAATGGCATTGAGATATTATTAGTTGAATAGATTGGCTTATGAGTTTTGGCAAACCAACTTCCTTAACAATTATGTAGTATTTGTTTATTTGTATGTTTGGTTTTAGAATTAGCACAAAAAAATAGAGTACACCATAAATTGGTACCACCACTATCCCAATACTAAAGCTTACATTAACCCCTAAAGGACCAAGGCCTTTTTTTGCCCCCAAAACACTCAAAATTGCCATTTTTATAGCAAGAAGTAAAAAAAATTGAAAATTATTTTTTTTCACATCTAACCATAGGATCTTAAACCTAACTAGTATGAGAGTGTGTGGAAAAAATTTCAGATTTTTTGACCGCACAGATTGCAAGATATCTGCACTTAAAGTAAAAAAAACAATTTTTTTAGCACACTGCGGGACTAGATTTTTTTGACTTTGAACATTTTTAACTTAAAATTTTTGCTTTACAAAGTTTTGAGCTTTAAAACTTTATAGTGGATAATTGAATTGAGAGTCTTGGGGAAAAAAAATTCAAAAAAACTTAATTATCATTCTTAAGAAATTGTTAGGTAGAAGTAGGTACGAGATAGAAGGAAAATCTAAAATATTAATATCTCTTAGATGGAATTAAAATGCACTAATTCCAATGGTGAGATTTTTCTAGCAAGTAAACTAAACCATGCAAAAACAAATTTGAAAAATTTGAAAAATTGCATTCAGAAGTGAATCCTATAAGTTATTTTTTTCAAGAAGATGCTCTAATTGCCTGAAAAACAAGAATGTCCATAACTTTCTCACAACATATCCAAATGAAATGAATCAAAGCTTTCTAGATAGACAAAAATATAATCTATGAGAAAAAAAATATTAAAAAAAAATTCAAATTTTTGTCCAATTTTTTTTTGCTGCCCAGTTGCCCCCGTTCCTTGTTTTGAGCTTATTTGGTCATAACTTTTTTTCCCAAGCACCAATTGAGAAAAAAATGATATTCCCACAAAGCTTATCAGTTTTTCTATCTCCAAATTTTTTTTTCAAAAGATCACAACAAAATTTCAGCTTGTAGGTACTTGCCCAAAAACGCATTTGTAACCTGAAGGGACAACAGTCCTCAATGACGCTAAATTGTGAGCCTAAAAGCGTGAGCTTGAGAGCAGTGAGCACACGTTTTGTAAGCCCAGAGCGTTGACCAAAAAAAAACTTGAAATTTTAGAAGTCAACAAAGTAAATAGAGGAAAAATTCCAAAATTTTATTATTAAGCCCTATGACCGTGGGAATTTGTCAACTCGCCCGCCGCACTTGGCTTGGTCCTCTGGAGGGCGACAATTTTAACCCACCTTGAGCCCCAGAAGGGATCTTTTAGTATTGAGAGGGATTTCTTGGGATGACAAAGTCGCGGAAAAAAAATTTGAAAAAAAATAACTTTTTTTTTTTTTTTTTTTTTTCACTTTTTTTTTCTTTTGAAAGGCCCAAACCCCAAACCTGGGAAAGAGTCTCTCGCTACCGAGAGGGATTTCTCGGGGTTGCAAAGTTGTAAAAAAAAAAATTTTGAAATTTTTTTCGAATTTTTTTTTTCGAATTTTTTTTTCACAACTTTGTGACTCCGAAAGGGGTCTCTCTGTACCGAGAGGGGTTTCTCGGGGTCACAAAGTTGCAAAAAAAATTTGGAAAAAAAAAAAAAAAAAAAAAAAAAAAAAAAATTTTGAAAGTTCCAAATTCCAAACCCCGAGAGGAGGCTCTCGCTACCGAGAAGGGTTTCTTAAAGTCACAAAGTCGCGGAAAAAAATGAAAAAAATGAAAAAAATCTTTTTTTTTGCAAAGTTCCAAACCCCTAACTCCATAAGGGGTCTCTCGGTACCGAGAAGGGTTTCTCAAGGTCACAAAGTTGCGATTTTTTTTGAAAAACTAGAAAACTAAAATCTAAATAAACAAATTGAGAGTCTCAAACTCCAAACTCCAAAAGGTCTCTCGGTAACAAGAGGGGTTCTCAGGGTGATGAAATCTCAACAGAAAAAAAAATTGAAAAAAAAAATTAATTTAATTTTGAAGTCCCAACCTCCATACCTCTCAAGGGTCTTCTTCGTGCTGAGAGGGGTCTTTGATTCTCTAGGGGTGACAGAGTCACCACTAAAAAAAAAAATTTTAAATGAATAGGATATATAGATAAGGTGTTTAGAAAACATTTGGAGTGTCTCAACTCTATTTCAAGCCATTTGACATATTTTTTAAAGTTCACTAGCTATAAAGATCCTCAATTCTTAAACCATGGTTATAGGTCTACACCCTAAAATTACAAAAAATTGTGCCGAAAATTGAAGGCTCACAAACTCTCCGGCTTTTGGGCTCACGCTCCAAAGCTCACAAAATAGCACTCCCGCAACAATCCTTTAGGGGTTAATGATGTGTGGATGAATTTTGTAGATGAGGACACTAAAGAGGAAAAGGTAGCCTCTCTGAAGGTTACTGATGAATGTTATGATTTCTTATCTTGCACTATTACAAATCTACATGTAGACAATCATTAAAAAAAATTGATTATTATACTATTATAATTGATCAGACAAAGATTAATCCCTTCCTCTATGTAACTTCTTACGCAAGTTATAATTAACATTAGTAAACTAAAATTGAACCCCATATACTAAATATGTGGAATTCATAGAATTTGTGGAATTTTAAAATTCCTAAAAATTTGATGAATTATAAATTCCACAAATTTTGAATTTCAGATCCCACAAATTCAATACATAATGGATTGATGTAAAAATATTACCACATAATCTAAACAAGTAGACACATATTTTCCAACAAGTTTTATTAAATATATGCATTAGATGCAAAAGTTATAGCTTCTCAAAGTTCATTGCAGCCTCAAAACATATAAAATATGTCCATCCGGGGCATTGTTGGCCGGTGAACTTCAATTTGTGAAGTTGTCCGGAAGACTTCTCTGGTTGGTGTATACACTAAAACTGGGCAAAACTTCTTAAGGTATTATTTCATTGTCTTTCCAACTGCCTCAAATAACCATGTCTTAGCCAAAACTTCTTAAACAACCAATGCACTTCTCCACCAAGGTGTAAAGTAGCCCTTAGTTGTTGTACAATAGGCTCCAAGTGAAAATGGCGTTTTTGCATTTCTAGGGAAACAAATTTCATTGTTGCCCGCATTGCTGTCAACTTTGACACCCTCCCGAGGGCTGAAAAATTGTTTTTTTATCATAATTTTTTTGTCAGAGGATCATCTCTATATCTATGTTAATAATATGTGTGCCAAATTTCAAGTCCAAAAGATTCTCACAAAAAAAAATTGAAATCTACCAACATGTGTAGTTGTGAGAAATTTTTTATTGCTGCCAACTTTGACACCTTCCTGAGGGCTTAAATTTTTTCTTTTTACCATGAAATTTTTGGCATGAGATCATTTCTATGTTAATAACATGTGCACCAAATTTCAAGGTCAAAAGATTTACACAAAAAATTATATTGTAATTCTACCAACATGTGTAGTGGTGAAATTGATTTTTTTAGCCCTTGGGATAGTGTCATTTTATAGATAAAGTTTCACACGGATGTAAAAAACCATTCTCACCACTACACATGTTGGTAGAATTAGAATATCTTTTTTTATGTACATCTTTTGACCTTGAAATTTGGCTTACATAATATCAATATCGAGATGATCTCATGTAAATAAAATCTTAGTAAATTTTTTTTTCAGCCCTTGAAATAGTGTCAATAGTAGTAAACTTTTTCTCATAGCTACACATGTTGGTAGAATTACAATATCCTTTTTGTGTAAATCTTTTGACCTTGAATTTTGGTGCACATGTTATTAATATAGAAATGATTTCATGAAAAATATTTCATGATAAACAAATCATTTTTCAACCCTTAGGATAGTGTCAAAGTTGATAGTAGTGAAATTGTTTCTCACAACTACACATGTTGGTAGATTTCAAATATCTTTTTTTGTATGAATTTTTTGACATTGAAATTTGGCGCGCATGTTACCAACATAAAGATGATCTTATGCCAAAAATTTCATGGTAAAAAAAAAAAACTTAAGCCCTCAGGAGGGTGTCAAAGTTGGCAGCAGTAAAAAAATTCTCACAACTACACATGTTGGTAGATTTCAAACTTTTTTTTTGTATAAATCTTTTGGACTTGAAATTTGGCAAACATATTATGAACATAGAGATGATCTTATGATTAAAAAACAATTTTCTAGCCCTCGAGAGGGTGTCAAAGTTGACAGCAATGAAATTTGTTTCACTAAAAATGCAAAAACGCCATTTTCACTTGGACCCTATTGCACAATGGGGGAACAAAAGTATTGTCGCCCCTTTTGTTCCCCCACACACGCCCCCATTTTCAAACACTATTTTTCACAGTTTTAATGCAATTCTTGCATCATTGCATTCCTATGTAGTCTTGATCATGCATACCAAATTTCAACTTCAAAAAAACAAAACTCCATTTTGGGTGAATTTTTAAAGTCAATTTTCATAGTTTTACATAGTATTTTATTGAAAATAATTTATGATGAAATTTTTTCATTCAATTGTGGAGATATATAGGGAACATCCATATGCACATCTTTCCTTCAACAAACATTTCCAAAAAAGTTTCACAATTCTCCCTATAAAGAGTTCAATATGAAGTGTCATATGACCAAACTTTATGAAATAGATATCTTTATATTTTAAGTAGATTTTTCTATTTAACCCTCACATTGTACCTAATTTTGTACATTTGAGCATGATGGTACAATTGCCTTGCCAAAATCTAATTATAATTAAAAGATATCTATTTTCCAAAATGAACATTGTCATCCCAACATTGAATTCTTTATAGAGGGAATTGTGAATTTTTTTTGGAGATGTTTGTTGAAAGAAAGATGTGCATATGGATGTTCCCTACATATATATACAATTGAATTAAAAAATTCATCATTAATTGTTTTCAATAAAATACTATGTAAAACTATGAACATTGATACTTTAAAAATTCACCAAGAATGGAGTTTTGCTTTTTCGAAGTTGAAATTTGGTGTGCATGATCAAGTTTGCATAGGAATGCAATGATGCAAGAATTGCATAAAAATTGTGAAAAATAGTGTTTGAAAATGGGGGCATCCAAAAGGGGTCGACAATACTTTTGTCCCCCCTTTACAGAGTAAAAGAATACCGATGGTGACTTTACTGTGCCAAATAATCTTAGGAAGCTGATCCTTGAAAAAAGGATTCCAGATTCTTTTCGTCCTTGTGGAGCGGCTACACCACCATTTGAAAGGAATCAAGATATTTTCACTGCTCAGCAGCGGCTTGAAACACCCTTGAAAAAGGAATTCCAACTCCTCCACCATTACGGAACTGCCTCTGGTACGTCCAGAACTGCAATCCAGAATTCCAGATTCTTTTTGTGCACAATCTTGAGCTCATTCCAAGTAGGAGGTACCAATAGCTACAGAAATAACGCGAAGCGCTTACCACTCATTCCGCACCATGCATGCTCAGCACTGCTCCCTACAGTGAACGTCAGACGTTCTTGCAACCCACTGTCAAGAACAGTTTCTTCTCGAACCCTAAGAATGCTGCACGGGTCTCTAGGAAGAGTGATTGATGAATGGCCTACTACATGCTGCACTAGTATATGAATCAAAAGCATTAAATACTCTAATCCAAAACATTGTGGAGACCAGGTGTAATTTATTTATTTCAGAGTGAGAAATACATCGGAGTAAAGACGTACACGAGAACAGGACTCTAGCTCAACTTCTGTGGCGCCCAGAAGCGTATTATTCCTTTATTTCCTCCAGAGCTCTTCATGGTCTGAAAGCTACAAAAAATACCTCCTCATGGTCAATTAGTCTGAAACTCTTCCAATACTCATTCAAACTCCTGCGCTATCAAAATTGTCCAGTGCCTCAATTCAGTGATAAATCCAGTCGATTGGTATTTCCGCGACTGAGGCCGAAGCATAATGATCCCACGTCGAAACAGATCGCACAAAAAGTAATAAAACGGGTAGCAGCAACAAGTTTCCTGATGTATCAGCCCGAAGAAACCTACCATGTCGACTCATTCCAGCACCTTACAGTGGCTCCCTTACTCCCCAAAGATGAAGTGACATCTCTCAATCTACCTGAAAATTGCCTAAGCTAACCTTTCCTAAATCAAATTACAAACCACCAACGGTACGGTAACACAAAAACCATCCCGTATGGCAACCAAGACTCTACCACAGACCCAAAAACTTCCACCATACACCACCCACTGCCAGCCAGATGATGATGTTCACCACGCTGCACAGAAAACCGTAACCCCACCACTCAGACAAAGGAACGTAACCTGCACCGTAAAACACCGGAGCCGAACCGATGCCGTAGTGGGTCAAACCACCCATCAGATTCGAAAGGAAAGACAACACCAAAGCGCCGAACAGCGGGGGAGTGCCCAGAGCCGTCGATACCGACAAAAACGCCGTGAACATCGCTCCAATGTGAGCGGCACCGCTCGCAAAGAAGTAGTGAGTGTAGAAGTAAAGCAACACCAAAATTCCGAACGAAGCTTGCCACGCCAGCCCAAGCCCTCCAACCACCTGAAAAAAACAGCAGGCGAAACAAAAAAACTCAAACTTTAGACACAATCGACCAAGAATGGCCAACACTACCAATGTTCCCCTCAATCACCAACAATACAACAGACTTCACTCCTGCCATTGAGTGCACTCAGAGACACAAACTAAAGAACACTCGCATTCGCATTCCAACCAACACAAAACAACAGCTTCAAAAAAACTCGAGCAACCCAGCAATGCAGATGACGAACATCAAGGTTCGTCTGGACGTTACCTTCACAACATTCTCGCTGAACCAGGCGATCAAGCCGTACTTGTTCAAGTAACCCGCCATGGCAATCAGGGCAGCGAACCAGGTCAGTGTGTCCCAAGCAACGGACTCGGCCAAGCACTCCTTCCACGTAACCACACCGGTTGTCAGAAGAACTGACAGGCCCAGAATGGCAGCAGAAACAGCATCCACACCCAAAGCGCTTCCGAAGATCCAAAGACCAACCTGGAAAAAAGTAGACAAGAACCCAGCTTTCATTAGCTTCAACGAATCCATGACCCGTGTCAAAAACACCTGGCTACAAACTTCAATCGAGCCCAAATAATTCGGAAGGAAACCAACTTCGGACAACGCCCACTGAAAATAATCCTCCACAAAGCCATTTGCTTCCTTGCTTGCTTCATGTGCAACTGAGAACTGGAATGTGCCCTAATGCACAAAATAAACTATCGGCGTGGAACAGATGAATGTCATAACACAAAAGTAGAACCTATCCAATTCCTCACTTTCCTAAAAGATGCAGGTGGAAGACCTACTAAATAAAAAATGCCGTAAGGTTCCCCAAGAGTTTCTACTAAAATTATCATAAAACTGTACACATTCTCCATATTGCTGCATTGAGGGGCACTTATCCGGGAACACCAAATGGAATTTGTCACAGGCACGGGTTTACAGCCTACACTACAGATAACCAAAGCGCACCAGCGATTGAAGCACACGGAAACGCTGCAAGGCACTTCTAACGGGAACAATGCCACACCAAAGTCAATCGAAAAAACAAGGAACAACGGAGAAGCGTAACCTAACAATCCTACAAAGACGAAACTGGATTGGGGCCTGCAAACGTACCGTCGCCACCAGGGTGACGGCCATGATCTTCTCGTTCTTCGTCATGGGACCCATTTTAGACAAATTCTCCTCAGCCAGACGAGGCGCGTCAGGGCTGCTCTTCACCGACGGAGGGTAGATCACGTACAGCAAAGCGGGAATCACCAGCAGAGACACCAACCCCGGAACGAACGCCGCCACCGCCCAGTCCGTCCAAGTGATCGTCTGACCGATCGTATTCATCGCCAGGTTCACGCTCAAAGGGTTCGCCGCCATCGCCGTCAAAAACATCGCAGAAGTGATCACCGAAGTCTGGAAGCAAGTCAGCATCAACCAAGAACCCAGCTTACGCTCCGTCCCGTCGCCCGTCCTGCTCCCGCACGCCAAACAAAGCGCCTTCACCAACGGAAGGAAGATCCCGCCCGCGCGAGCCGAAACCGAAGGAATCGCGGGCGCCAAAAACGCCTCCGCGAACACCAGGCTGTACCCCAGACCCAAAGAGGTCTTCCCGAACAGCTTCACGAATTGGTACGCCACGCGGTTGCCCAGACCCGTCTTGATGAACCCCTTCGCGAAGAAAAACGCCAGCGCGATCAGCCAAGGGATCGGATCGCCGAACGCGCTGAACGCCGCCGCGAACGTCAGCGTCTTCGTCAACACCGCCGCGCCCAAACCCATCAACGCCACGGCGCCCAAAGGCAGCGGCTGCGTGATGATGCCCACTATGGTCGCCAGGAAAATCGAAAGCAGCTGCCACGCATTCTTCGTCACGCCCGCTGGCACGGGGATCAACCACACCAGCACGCCCACGGCGATCGACGCCGCCAGAGGCTTCATCGCGGCGCCCTGCCAAGGCTCCTCCTTCTTGGGCACGGCCGCGGCTGCGTCCACGCGCACCACGGATCCGCCATGATGGCTCCCTCGCTGCTGCAACGCAATGGCGCCCTTCCCCAGCAGCGACGCCGCTCCATGGTCGCCCCCGAAGAACAACCCCCTCGCCGAGGCCTCCAAATTCAATCCCCTCGCGCTCTTCCGGGCTCGCAAGCCCTGGCACGCGACCCGGCAGCGCGAAGACGACGACGCGACGCGCGAGGCAGACACGGAGGGGCATCGCAGCAGCCCGTGGGAATGCACAGCGGCCGCGGCCATGGTCGCCATCGCTGCTACCAGCGAGCGGCGATTCCAATGCAAAATGAAAACCCAAGCGAAGTGATCGGGAATCCACGAGACGGTGCAGTGAAACTTTACGAATGCTGCAGCACCAGCAGCAGCACGATGGCAATGGGAAGCAGCCGCAGTGAGATCCACATCGAGCGATGGGAACGCGAGGACACGATGGGCGAAGTCGCGGGAACTCCAGGCGACGGACCTGAGCGCTGCGGAGCCTGTTGCAGGCACCAGGTTGGCACGTCCTCCGGGATTCTAACTTATACGGTAGAGATGCCCGCGAACATTATTTATGGACGGCTCACATTTCATGCGGCGTTGCAGTGAGACGGTTTCAATTCATTTCTTTATTCGAAGGAGACTGGAGGCTTTGCATGAACAGAAGCTACAGTAAACCAGACTATATGAGTTTAATTAGAGGCAAAAGATCCATCAGAGACAAATTAGTTTGATTATAATTTCAAGTTAACCCTTGACCGTAAAAGACAAGACATTCAGATTTTGAACAAAAGATGAATGCAAATATATAGCCTGGGTACACATGATTTTAATTTTTTCACCCATCAAAATATTGGTAGATTCTTGAAATAGTTCTCTTACATTTTAATGATATAGATTTCTCAAACTATCCTTTGTAAATACTCCACAATTCAAGGTGTATAAATATGTCCGACTTCAAAAATGACACTTCAAAAATGACTTCAATAAATAAATAAAGTAAAATCTTAAAAATTCACCATATTTTAAACTTAGTATTTTGAAATTGAAGAAAAAAATCTTGTAAAAACCACAAATATTTAATCTATAATAAATTATAAAATATATTTTCAAATCTTTATTTCAAATTTTATTGATAAATATTGTTCAATGTAGCAATTGATTTAACCATATGGATATAATTTATGGACCATATTTTGCAACTTTTACTTGGTATTCATCGTGAAATTGTTATTCTAAATTATATTTTGTAGTACATCTCCACAATTTGGAAATCTTGTCTATATCTTTGGTTCTATAAAAGATTAAAGACCAATTAGAAGTCTAAATCTTCCAAAATATGAAAATCTATTCTAAATTTTGAAGAATAATTCACCCCTAAAGAACCAAGGCCTTTTTTCTGCCCAAAAAACACTCAAAACTACCATTTCTATAGCAAAAAGTAAAAAAATTGAAAATTATTTTTTTATACATCTAACCATAGGATCTTACACCTAATTAGTATAAGAATGTGTGGAAAAAAATTCAAATTTTTTGATCACACAGATTGCAAGATATATGCGTTTAAAGTGAAAAAAAAAACAAGTTTTTCAACACATTGCGGGACTAGATTTTTTGACTTTGAACATTTTTAACTTAAACTTTTTGCACTACAAAGTTTTGAGCTTCAAATCTTTTATAGTGAAGGAATTGCGTTCAAAGTCTAGGAAGAAAAAAAGTTCAAAAAAACTTAATTTTCATTCTTGAAAAAATTGTTAAGTAGAAGTAGGTACGAGATAGAAGGAAAATCTAAAATATTAATATCTTTTAGATGGAATTAAAATGCACTAATCACAATGGTGAGATTGTTCTAGCAAGCAAACTAAACCATGTGGAACTTTTTTTTTCTGAAAAATTGCAAAAATTGCATTTAGAAATGAATCCTACGAGTTATTTTTTTCAAAAAGATGCTCTAATTGCCTGCGAAACAAGATTGACCATAACTTTCTCATGACAAATCCAAATGAAATGAATCAAAGCTTTCCAAATAGACAAAAATATAATCTATGTGAAAAATAAATAAAAAATTCAAATTTTTGCAATTTTTTTTTGTTGCCCCCTCTCCCTTGTTTTGAGCTTATTTGGGCATAATTTTTGTTCCCAGACACCGATTGAAAAAAAGCTATGTTCCCAAGAAGCCAATCATCTTTTCTATCTTCAAAAAAATTTCAAAAAATCAAGATAAAATTTCAACCAGTAGGTACTTGCCCGAAATCCCATTTGTCCCGCAAAGGGACAATGGTCCTTCAATGGTTAAAGGATGATTTTCAAATGCACATTATAAATGATTAGTTTTTCACCCATTAGTGACACTTATCTCTTCATGCTCACCCCGAGCGCCTGTATAGCACTTCACTAAAGGTCACAATTTTCCAACATTAGAGATGCCATGCACCCACAATATAAAGTTCCAAATTTAGTCACATGGTCCCATTTCCCATGACTCCCATCACTTTACTCCCAAAAGATATACAACATTTCATTTGATGAGATGGAAAGGAACTTTCATTTATGACCAATTGCCACCAATATTAACCCCTAGAGGACCGAGGCCTTTTTTCTGCCAAAAAACACTGAAAACTGCCATTTCTATAGCAAAGAGTATAAAAGGTTGAAAAATGTTTTTTTTGCACATCCAACTGTAGAATCTTACACCTTACTAGTATAAAAATGTGTGGAATTTTTTTTAGAATTTTTGACCGCACAGATTGCAAGATATCTGCGTTTAAAGTGAAAAAAACTAGTTTTTCAGCACATTGCGGGACTAGATTTTTGACTTTAAACATTTTTAACTTAAAATTTTGCACTACAGAGTTTTGAGCTTTAAATTGTTATAGTGGAGAATTGAGTTGAGAGTCTAGGGAAAAAAAAATTCAAAAAAAACTTAATTATCATTCTTAAAAAAATTGTTAAGTAGAAGTAGGTACAAGTTAGAAGGAAAATCTAAAATATTCATATATTTTATATGGAATTAAAATGCACTAATTCCAATGGTGAGATTGTTCTAGCAAGTAAATCAGACCATGCAAAAAAAAAATTGAAAAATTTGAAAAATTGCATTCAAAAATGAATCCTACAAGTTATTTTTTTCAAGAAGATGCTCTAACTGCCCGAAAAACAAGAATGTCCATAACTTTCTCATAACATATCCAAATGAAATGAATCAGAGCTTTCCAAATTGCCAAAAATATAATCTATGAGAAAAAAAATATTAAAAAAAAAATCAATTTTTTGTCCATTTTTTTTTGCTGCCTGAGCTGTCCCCCGTCCCCTGTTTTGAGCTTATATGGTCATAACTTTTTTTCCGGGCACCGATTGTGAAAAAAATTATATTCCCACAAAGCTAATCAGATTTTCTACCTCCAAAAAAAGTTTCAAAAAATCAAAAAAAAAATTCAGCCCGTAGGTACCTACCCAAAAACGCATTTGTCCCCCGAAGGGACAATGGTCCTTTAGGGGTTAACCGACTTTGAATGGTACCGAGCTCCCTACTAGGCCCAAGCAATCTCACTTCACGACTCATCTCAAGACTCATTAGTCAAGACTCATATCATGGCCTAGTATGGAGTGTGACACCATCAAACTAATATCAAGGAGTGCACAAGAATACTCTACAGTAATATCAAGGCGACTGTGAGGCTCTATTACCAACCTCACCACCCATGACACTATTTGGAAAAGAAGATGGAGATTGCCCTTCCTCATAGTAATGTCTACGGGATTCAGTAGACCTCCCTCCTAGACATCTTTGAGACATCCAAGACACATTCCCTTCTTAAAAGACAACCTAATTCTATGTATTTGTTTGAAAATTGCGCCAAAGCCTCTCGACCATCCTATCAGAATAACTTTTAGTTGCAGACTTCAAATCTAGAGTGCAAATCTATTTTTGTAAATTTTTTTAGATTAGCACGGGCTATTCACTTTCCCAATGCAACAAGTATTGAGTAAATTATGACACTTTAAAGGTCTAAATCCAAAAGGAGGTGTAGTTCTCCAAGATTCTACCTCCTTTGTTTGCTAATAATTTCTAGCTCATATCTAAACTTTAACAAACTTAGACTTCAAGAATCTTTATCTCATTAGCTTTCCAATGATATGCGGCATGCCCTATTTGGACAAGGGGATCCTCCTGGAACTTGTATTCCCACATCCTACAATTTGGGTTTGTGGCCAAAACAATGACAACTTTGAGGAGTCATAACTTTTGACTCTTAAAATTGGATCCTTATGTTCTTTGGATCCCGATCGGTGCGTGCTTCCACCAACTTTCTAATAATGTGTAGCATACCATTCAATTCATTTCGAATAGAACTCTATGACGTCCTATCTACTTGAGACTCCTTATTTCTCTTACTTAGTATCTTACAAGGCTTTGAAAGTCACTCCAATGTTGCCCTTGCTTACCAAGGTGACCCATGCATGCTTTGAAATGAGGCTCATGACAATTAGTGGCCCATTGAATTCATCCATATAGATGGATCTACGACTGCACTAACCAATAAGCATTAATAAAATTTAAAACCAAAATTCAAAAATTCCTCTCAACACTAATAGTTGATTGTATATGAGTGATTTTTTGAAGGTTTTTTTCCTATGTTTATACTGCTAACTTTGTAATTATGATGTGAAGTTTAAGATTTTGATCTTACATACTTTTTGAAGTCAATTAAGGAGGGCCATTTTTCAAACTAAAAAAAAATGGTTTAAAAAACACTTTGAGTAGAATAGAGGAAAGTAGAAGAAATGGTTCTAACTTGTGAATTTTAAAAATCAAATTGCTTTCATTTTCTAAATTATTAACAATGGCAAGTTCTTTTAATAAGTAAAATAATATAATCAAAATAATGTGAAGTTTAAGATAAAAATTTCCAACCCTCTCAGCTTTCATTGAGTGCCAAAGGCTACTATTTTGAAGTGTTGTTTTTGATAATGTTCTTCCAACATGTAGTGCCCAATTTTTTCAGTTTTTTTATTGTCGCAATCTATATTTGAAGACCCCCCCCAACTTCTTGTTTCCCAAAGTTATCTCACAAATAATACCTTGACTAAACACAATTCGAATGTAGGATTTAGTTGAATAAACTTGAAATTGGGAGACCTATACTTGACAGACACCATTAGAGATTTTGAAAAATATTTGGAAGATCTGAGAACACCTTAAGTTTGAGGTGGTTACCTCCAAATGTGCCACTAATCCTAAACCACCATCTTCACTCTATATACATCTCCAAAATCAATTATGTATCTATGTAGCAGAAATTGTTTTAGAACCAAACTTTGTTCCTTAACAACTTTTGCATATGGTATCCAAATCTTACGTTCTTTGCTGCATTAGAACCACCTTTCACTTGCCAATAAGAAAATATGGAAATTTGACCAATCTGATAAAAATAACTAGGCATAATAGCAAAAAGTGGTGATTTCAAGGATACCCACCTTAACCCTTGAAGGACGTTGAGGCCGAAAAGTGGTCGATGGATGATTTCATTGTTCATTGTAGAAACAAAGAATGCACCTATTGATCCAATAATCGGAACAATTTTGGTGACTACCTTGGTCATGGGGACTGCATTCTTTACAGATCAATTCACTTTGGCTACATACCCTACGTGAAGGTCAGATTTGATAGAAATTCAGTCTTTTTTTGTAAAAAAGCACCGCATGTCATCTTGTGAATGATGTGAGGTGACATGGACCCCTGAAAATGTGATGTGGAAATTCAATTTCGGCACCCGAGTGCCGAATCAGACCTTCATGTACCCTATTTGACCCACCCATTCCAATTCCTCTGAAGGTCGCCAATTGCACTACAGCACCTCAGAAATTTGAAATATAAAGTACCAGAGAGAGGTACCGTCAGCGAACAACAGACACAACCAAATAGATGCCACAAATTCAAGATTCCCAGAACCCAGAAACCCAGGGTCCAATCCCCCAAGGTCCAAGCCTCCAAGGCCCATCGGAAACGAGCAAGGGAATCCCAACAGACGGAAACATACCCAACCAGCAACCGCCAAGTGGCTCATACAAAGCATTTCACCGGTAAGTATGATACGATGGTGTCCACACAATCGTCCAAAGTCCAATCCCCCAGCCAGGGCCCAACATCCAGCTCTTTCCGTATTCTCCCGGACCGGACCCGCAAGCCATCCGCGATACCAGATTCTCATCACTCTCGGGTTTCGCTGGCATTCGACTTGGAGTGGCAGCGATGGCGACCATGGCCGCGGCCGCTGTGCATTCCCACGGGCTGCTGCGATGCCCCTCCGTGTCTGCCTCGCGCGTCGCGTCGTCGTCGTCGCGCTGCCGGGTCGCGTGCCAGGGCGTGCGAGCCCGGAAGAGCTTGAATTTGGAGGCCCCGGCGAGGGGGTTGTTCTTCGGGGGCGACCATGGAGCGGCGTCGCTGCTGGGGAAGGGCGCCATTGCGTTGCAGCAGCGAGGGAGCCATCATGGCGGATCCGTGGTGCGCGCCGCGGCCGTGCCCGCGGCGCCCGCGCCCAAGAAGGAGGAGCCTTGGCAGGGCGCCGCGATGAAACCTCTGGCGGCGTCGATCGCCGTGGGCGTGCTGGTGTGGTTGATCCCCGTGCCCGCGGGCGTGACGAAGAATGCGTGGCAGCTGCTTTCGATTTTCCTGGCGACCATAGTGGGCATTATCACGCAGCCGCTGCCTTTGGGCGCCGTGGCGTTGATGGGTTTGGGCGCGGCGGTGTTGACGAAGACGCTGACGTTCGCGGCGGCGTTCAGCGCGTTCGGCGATCCGATCCCTTGGCTGATCGCGCTGGCGTTTTTCTTCGCGAAGGGGTTCATCAAGACGGGTCTGGGCAACCGCGTGGCGTACCAATTCGTGAAGCTGTTCGGGAAGACCTCTTTGGGTCTGGGGTACAGCCTGGTGTTCGCGGAGGCTTTTTTGGCGCCCGCGATTCCTTCGGTTTCGGCTCGCGCGGGCGGGATCTTCCTTCCGTTGGTGAAGGCGCTGTGTTTGGCGTGCGGGAGCAGGACGGGCGACGGGACGGAGCGTAAGCTGGGTTCTTGGCTGATGCTGACTTGCTTCCAGACTTCGGTGATCACTTCTGCGATGTTTTTGACGGCGATGGCGGCGAACCCTTTGAGCGTGAACCTGGCGATGAATACGATCGGTCAGACGATCACTTGGACGGACTGGGCGGTGGCGGCGTTCGTTCCGGGGCTGGTGTCTCTGCTGGTGATTCCCGCTTTGCTGTACGTGATCTACCCTCCGTCGGTGAAGAGCAGCCCTGACGCGCCTCGTCTGGCTGAGGAGAATTTGTCTAAAATGGGTCCCATGTCGAAGAACGAGAAGATCATGGCCGTCACCCTGGTGGCGACGGTACGTTTGCAGGCCCGAATCCAGTTTCGTCTTTGCATGGTTGTTAGGTTACGCTTCTCCGTTGTTCCTTGTATTTTCGATTGACCTTGGTGTGGCATTATTTCCGTGAGAGGTGCCTTGCAACGGATCCGTGGGCTTCAATCGCTGTTGCGCTTTGGTTTCATTGCTTCTGTGTATCTGTAGTGTAGGCTGTAAGCCCGTACCTCTGACAAATTCCATTTGGTGTTCCCGAATAAGTGCCCCTCAATGCAGCAATATGGAGAATGTGTACAGTTTTATGATAATTTTAGTAGAACCTCTCGGGGAACCTGACGGTATTTTTAATTAGTAGGTCTTCCACCTGCATCTTTTAGGAAAGTGAGGAATTGGATAGGTTCTACTTTTGAGTCCTGCTCAACGGCGATTGTTTATTTTGTGTATTAGGGCACATTCCAATTCTTAGTTTCACATCGAGCAAGTAAGGAAGCAAATGGCTTTGTGGAGGATTATTTTCAGTGGACGTTGTCCTAAGTTGGTTTCCTTCCGAATCATTTTGTCTCGATTGAAGTTTGTAGCCAGGTGTTTTTGACACGGGTCATGGATTCGTTGAAGCTAATGAAAGCTGGATTCTTGTCGACTTTTTTCCAGGTTGGTCTTTGGATCTTCGGAAGCGCTTTGGGTGTGGATGCTGTTTCTGCTGCCATTCTGGGCCTGTCAGTTCTTCTGACGACCGGTGTGGTTACGTGGAAGGAGTGCTTGGCCGAGTCCGTTGCTTGGGACACACTGACTTGGTTCGCTGCCCTGATTGCCATGGCGGGGTACTTGAACAAGTACGGCTTGATCGCCTGGTTCAGCGAGAATGTTGTGAATGTAACGTCCAGATGAACCTTGATCTTCGTCAGCTGCATTGCTGGGTTGCTCGATTTTGTTGGAAGCTGTTGTTTAGGGTTGGTTGGAATGTGAATGCGAGTGTTCTGTAGTTTGTGTCCCTGAGTGCACTGAATGGCAGGAGTGAAGTCTGTTGTATTGTTGGTGATTGAGGGGAACATTGGTAGTGTTGGCCATTCTTGGTCGATTGTGTCTGAAGTTTGAGTTTTTTTGTTTCGCCTGCTGTTTTTTTCAGGTGGTTGGAGGGCTTGGGCTGGCGTGGCAAGCTTCTTTCGGAATTTTGGTGTTGCTTTACTTCTACACTCACTACTTCTTTGCGAGCGGTGCCGCTCACATTGGAGCGATGTTCACGGCGTTTTTGTCGGTATCGACGGCTCTGGGCACTCCCCCGCTGTTCGGCGCTTTGGTGTTGTCTTTCTTTTCGAATCTGATGGGTGGTTTGACCCACTACGGCATCGGTTCGGCTCCGGTGTTTTACGGTGCAGGTTACGTTCCTTTGTCTGAGTGGTGGGGTTACGGTTTTCTGTGCAGCGTGGTGAACATCATCATCTGGCTGGCAGTGGGTGGTGTATGGTGGAAGTTTTTGGGCCTGTGGTAGGAACCTGGAGTTACCAAATCATGTTTTGATTAGATTCGCCGATTTTTCAATGCACAGGAACTACTCTTGTGTTCATTGAGTTGGTCCGAGCTTGTACTATGAGGTAGGGTATGAAATTTCAGTTTGTGCTGAGGTTACGTTTACCACTGTTGGTCACAGCTGACTTCGCGGCATGCAATGCTTCTTTGTCTGGAATGAGTGGGTGGACTGTGAAAACTGGCTCTTCTGTGTCACAGGGGAGTTTGACTGATTTCTTTTCGCTCTCTTTGCGAGTATGTAGAGGGTTGTTTGTTTGTCATTGAATTATCTTAACTGCCTTTGTAGAATTGAGTAAGGAATATCAAGTTAGGTGAGGGAGATTCATCCTATCACCCTGGGGAATCCTTGAAGTCATGTTCATACTGTAATGTCCGGAGGACAGGATTGAGATATGGATGGTCTCGTTTGTCTACGTAATGTAGCTTGAACTGTCGGTGTCATTTTCAGTATATCGTATGTCCGAATCTTTGTTCAAATTTTGTTACCATATACTCGATTTGATCTGCTCAGTACCCCAGATCCAGTATCCATGTGTGCTTCTGTTCCGTTTTGCCTTTAACTTTGCGGATCAGAATGCTTTTCAGGTGGACTGGATCTTAGCACGTGTTACATTTTCAAGACTGAACTATATCAAATTTTATATATTGATTTTATGGATAGGATGAACATGATGGTATCAGATTGTTACTCTGTATGCCTCCTGTGTCCAATGGAGCAGGAAGAGCCCCAGATGATAGCTCTATGTGTGTGTTACGATAGTAACATTGAAATCGAGTGAAGTGCAGGGCTCAAAAAGTATTTCCATCGTTCCTAATTTCAAGCTTCACCCATCCCAGTTACAAATCTTCTCTCCATCGGCAGAAGCAATTTTAGCAACAGTTGGCCCTATTTCAAAGCAACTCTCAATCCTCACTCCCCCTTCCGGAGCAGTAGCATATGAGGGTTTCATTCGTAGAGCCAGAGTTATTGAATTTCGCAAGAAGTCTGGGGGGACTCCTTCTCTTTTCTACTCTGGTGATATTCTATCTTTGAAGTTCGACCCTGGACGTTGGCAATGGGACACTGGGCATCAATTGTCAGCCTACTCGACCTCCTTGGAACGTCAACTCCTCACCAAGCAATGTCAACTTAAGCGATCCATTCCCTCCAAATGGCCGGGACAGCTTCCCCTCAATTTCCTACTTGATTGGAGAGATTTGTGGCACCAATCCAGATCTCAGAAAGAAGCAGCGTTTATGTGGTCCGTATGGCACAACGCGGTGGTGGTCCATTCATGGAGAGCACGTATCAACCCAAGTATTGACGTCAGATGTAACTGTTGTATAGACAATGTTGAGGAAACTCCGACACATAGGTTCTACCAATGTTCTCAGGCTAAGGAATTGTGGGAGTACGCACAGTCAATTCTCTATCACATACGGGGAGTACAACCAGTTATGGGACCTCATAGTCGTTTTAGTTTTACCCAATGTATATTCGGCTCTAAGCTTCCACATAGATTGTATGCCCTCAGGTCAATTTGGACTCTACTTCGAGGTCAAGTACTATGGATTATTTGGATTTCTAGGAATAGTAAGGTGTTTGCTAATGCTCCTTGGCCTTGTGCCAATGGGCAACAGGCTCTATGGGAAGCACTCTTAGATGCGGGTCATGCGGCGCAAATTAAGGTTCAATGTGGAGCTCGCCATCATCCCCATCTGTCAGATAGGTTCCACAATAGGTTTGAGCAGGTCTGGCTTCAATCCCCTGTCCTTGCTAGTAGGAGGGGAGATAAAGAGGTGTTCTGGAACAAGGTTCGTCCTCCAAAGTGCTCTTTCTTTTAGTGGCTCTTGGTTCTCTTCGCAGGCCGGTTTTTGTGTCTCTCTCTGTCCAGCCGTTGAGGCTTGGTTGTTGTTCTTTGGTTTCTTCTAATGCAGTGGGGCTCCCATTTGTTCAAAAAAAAAAAAAAAAAGTATTTCCATCAAGAAGACCAGCTCTGCCGGTTTTTGACAAAGTATGAATTTGTTATGAATTTTTGAAGTGTGCTCTCCAATTGGTCCAAAAGAGTCTCTAGACTATCTCAAACCAGTAAATAGTATACATCTTACTCACCTAAAGCAATTACAATATTTTCTAACAAGGCCGCAACATGAGGGCCTAAAAGAGTCATTTTTGATGGATTTACATTCAAAAGTTGAAGTTCCTATTGCAATCATTAATCACTCCATCATTGTCATTGAAGCCATTGATTGTAACAACTAATTCATCCTAATGGAGCCCAAATTTCAATTAAAAAAAGGACGTCATGCAAGAGTTATATGGATCATTCCTTAGGTGCTAATGATGGTTTTTTTGCTTGTGATGGATTGGTTTACCTTACTTATTGTGAAGAAAGTTTGTTGCAAAGAATTAAGACTTCATATTTACATAATGGATTTTTATGTAAATAAATTTTTTATTATACTTTTTTGAAAGAAAATATATAAATATATATGAAAACAATGTAAAGAATTTTTTTGGTATACAGTAATTGTCTTTGAATACAAGATCACCAAATTGTGCATCCATTTACTTTTGTTTGTTTTAAAGAAACGTCCATAATTGTGATTGATAACCAAAAGTTGTAAATAAGAAATTTAAAATTCCAAATGAGAATTTTAGATTGTCTTTGAATATATTCAAAAATCTCATGAATTTAGCCAATCACTCCAAAATTTATGTTTAAATATTTATTTTGTATTAATAAGAAAAAATAGAAAGTTTTTTTTTTTCATTGAAATATTTTCATTTCATAATGAAAATCAACCCTTTACCCATGTACGCTAGGACTTAAAATATAGAGAAGGGCTTAAAATTTTCAAATTTTGTTTGATGTATATTAGATAAATTTTAGATATATATTAGATAACCACATTAGATAAATTTTCCTCAGCATATAATACTCTTAATAAAGCCGTAAAAATCAAGATTTATGGAAGAAACCTTGACGTTCAAATACATATTTATAAATTTTATTTACATCCATTGGTAAATTAATCTAAATTCATTAATTGGTCATTAGAAGAGAAAGTAAACTATAACTTAACCATTAAAGGTTTGTGATGAACTGCATATGACTCCTCAAATACTAACTATGTACTAAAATGAGGCAAGTCATATACCATTAGATTTATAATTCAACAAGTAGCATCTTTTATTTGAATGTCACTTGAGATGTCAATTTTATTATGCTTCAATTTGGTATTGTACATATAGTATATGTGATTATTTTGTAATTTCTAAGATATGTAGGTGAGGCAATAATGATCCAAATAGGAAGTGCCACATGTCATTGGATCTAATACAACATCATAATAAACTTCTATGACTACTATTGATGCCCTCAATTAACATACCTTCTATGTCAAATACACAAAAAAAACATTTGTTTCCAAAATTTGACTTCCCAAACCTATAAGGATCAAGGTAATGTCACCTTGAATGTTTGATTGCATCAATTTTTAATATTAAAATTAGTTATTAAAATTTTCAACCAAAATATAAATAATAAAAGACATGCAAAAAACCACACCAAAAATCACAATCACAAAATTTCTTGGGCCAAAATTAGAATGTAGATTGTGAAAATCTTTAGTTACAAAGATTATTTCCATGTAATTAGATTATAATGTGTAGTAGACAATAAGTATTTTGTAATTAGTAGTATCCTAGTTATTATTATTTTTGGTATAGTGAAGACAAATACAAACATACAAAGGGATCAAAGACAATAAGATCAAAGCTAGTGTGGACAAATACAAGCATGCATGAAGAATCTACTTGAATGTAATATTAACCCCCAAGGGATTAATGAGCTCACTTGGGTTTCTTTGATAACTTGAATATGTTTTGTTAACTTCATAATTAAGAATTATTGCATGAAATTTTAGGATGGATTCTAATCATTCTAATTCACATGTAAATTGTCAATCCAATAAATATTGCAAAAGTTATTTAGATGGCTTGATTTATTTCAATGTCAAATACGACAAAAAAAAATATTCTAAAGGAAGACCAATTAATTTTATTAGATTGAATAGATTGGAATGATATCTACTCAAAACCTTTGAACCATTCAATTCCAAATAATTAGGTTTAATTATTTTTTTCATTCATTAATTGTGATTGCAAGAAACAGTTGTCCTATTTCTTGTCCCCTTGCCTTCGGAAATTGGCTTTTTGCTCATAACTTTTGCATTGTTTGTCTATTTGGCATGAAATTTAGAAGAAAGAAAGATGTGGTAGTTGCAGACATTGAGTAATTTTTTCAAAAATTTTCAAATTAGTTTACTATTTTTAACCTGTCTCAAATTGGATGTCTACCTTGGCCATTTTGGTGTTTTTTAGTCCTATTTTTGACCCAAAAATGCAAATTTGAAGCCACAAATTGAACATGTTGAAGGTTTACTAACATTACAAGGATTGACCAAAACTTTTTTGAAAATAGCAACATGTCGGTTGCACACATGGGGTCAAAGTGACCTTCCTTTGCGCGAAGGCTGTGAAGAAGAAAAAAATTTCCTTCATGAATTTTTGGTGCAATGCAAGTGCAATCTTCTCTAGCAAAATGGATTTTTTTATGGGAATTTTTTGAATTTTTTTTGAATTACTAAAAATGAAAAAGTCCACAGACCCCTTTTTAACTATTTTCTGCTCCCAATGGCTTTTGTAGTACTTCATAGTAGCTTTTGTAGTACTGCATAGTACAACATAGTACTAAATCAACGGTTTAGATCTGCAAACGCTTTGAATCGACGACTCAGATTTGACGGGGCGTTGCTAACACGTAGTATTAGGAGTATTGCATAGTACTCCTAGTCCTATGGCCAAAAAACGCAATTTTGACGGAAAAGCGTGAAGTGTTCTTGCAACTACCTTTAAATTCAACCTTGAGTTCTACTTTGTAAATTTTTTAAAACAGAATGTGAAATTTCTTTTGTTAAATTTTTTTAATTGATATTCTCAATCTATTTTTTAATATATTAGATAAATTTCACAAGTTCTGGACATATGTGTTATTTTCTAAAAATGTTTAAAGACAAAACTTTAGTTTTAAGAAGGGCTTAAAGTTTAGGCATGTTGATCTTGGAATTGGTGGAGAGCTTATTATAAAATTTTGGAAGGATGTATTTGAACAAGTAAACTAAAGGATCCTACAATTAGATTTGTTAGAGAATAAATATAGATGAAGATTTTAGCCTTACCTTGTATGAGTATTTGCAAGTAGTTTTGGACTAACTTATTCCACAAAGATCTTAAAAATAAAATAAAACTTGAATAACATGCAATTTCCATTTGTCTTTCAAGAAAAATGTACTAAACCCCTAAAGTTCCTTGACTATGTTTTTTACCAAACACGCTTGAAAATTGCCATTTCACGTACAAGTACCAAAACTTAGAAAAAAAAATTGGGGGGGACACTCGTAATTATAGAATCTTGTAGTATGCTAGTTTGAAAAGATGTAGAAAAAATTTCAGAAATTTCCACCTCATGGATTGCAAGATATTAGCGTTTGAATTGACAAAAATCCTTTTTTTGGCCCTGCGAAAAAACGGGCAGTTGTTCTTCACAAGGTCACGTTTGTATGAAAAAATGTCCAAAATGGTGGTGATTCTTGGATCATCCTCCAAGGCAAGTTGGCTACATGCTTGAAAAATATCAAATCATTTGAAATTATACAACATATAGGAAAAAATAGTAAGTAGAAAGAAGTAGGGAATGATTCAAAATACAAAATTGAAATATAGTTATGATATTGAAAATGCCAATCACAATGGTTGTTATGTTGTATTCAACAATCTAAATCCTATGATTTTATTTTTTTCAAGAAATATTGAAAATTGAGGAAAATAAAGGGTTTCAAAGTTTATTTTAGAGTTGAAAATCCATAAGTACCTGCAAACAAAAATTCCTCATAACTTTCATCTCATTAATTGAAATGGAATGATTCAAAGCTTTTCACGTATATACAAATCTAAAAAAATAATTTCAAATTTTTGTTTTTGAAAAAAGTGATTTTTTGGGATTTGCCTGGATTGCCCAGCCAAGGCAAAAAAACTACATATAACATATTGTACTATAACTTTTTAACCATGTAGTCAAAAATTATGAAATTTTTTGGACTTTGAAGAAAAACCTTGTCATCATGTTTTGTGAAATTTAAAAAAATAAAAAACAAAATTTCATTTGTAGTGAGCCGCTCAAAATTGTTATGTTGCCAAAAAACTTAGCTTGGTCTTTTACGGGTTAAAAAACATTTCAAGAAACTTAGATACTTGATAATTGGTTGCTTAACCCCTAAAGGCCCATTGTCCCTTTGGGCGACAAATGGGATTTTGGGCAGGTACCTATGGGCTGAATTTTTGTCATGATTTTTTGAATTTTTTTTTGAAGATAGAGAAACTGATAAGCTTTGTGGGAATATAATTTTTTTCACAATTGGTGCTCGGGAACAGCAGTTGTGACCAAATAATCTCAAAACAAGGGACGGCGGGCAGCCTGGGTAGCAAAACAAATTGGCAAAAATTTGATTTTTTTTTTAAAATATTTTTTTTCTCATAGATTATATTTTTGTCTATTTGGAAAGCTTTGATTCATTTCATTTGGATATGTTATGAGAAAGTTATGGACATTCTTGTTTTTTGGGCAGTTAGAGCATTTTCTTGAAAAAAATAACTTGTAGGATTCATTTCTGAATGCAATTTTTCAAATTTTTTTTTACATGATTTGGTTTACTTGGTAGAACAATCTCACCATTGGGATTAGTGCATTATAATTCCATCTAAAATATATTAATATTTTAGATTTTCCTTCTATCTTGTACCTACCTCTACTTAACAATTTTCTGACGAATGATAATTAAATGTTTTTGAGTTTGTTTGTTTTTTCCTAGACTTTCAACTCAATTCTCCACTATAAAGATTTAAAGCTCAAAACAATGTAGTGCAAAAATTTTAAGTTAAAAATGTTCAAAGTCAGAAAATCTACTCCCGCAATGTACTGAAAAACTTGTTTTTTTTACTTTAAACGCAGATATCTTGCAATTTGAGCGGTCAAAAATTTTGAATTTTTTTTCCACATATTCTCATGCTAGTTAGGTGTAAGATCCTACGGTTAGATGTGAAAAAAATATCATTTTTCAAATTTTTTTACTCCTTGCTTTAGAAATGGCAGTTTTGAGTGTTTTTTGGCAGAAAAAAGGCCTTGGGCCTTTAGAGGTTAAAGGATAGATTAAGATATCTGCACCTAAAGCAATCAAACACTTTCATTTTTTCAAACAAGTAATTTTAAATACAATTTAGGGAATATATCATATCACGATGTTGGCACATTCAAGCAAAAGTTTTGAGAATTTTTAGAGTTTTTAGTGAGAATATATTACAAATTTTCAAAGCTGAGGTCATGGGTATACCTCCTATTAACACTAAACTACCCTTGAGTGGACATCCTTGAAGCTAGTACAAGATGCTTCAATGTTCATTGGTTGCTTTATATAACTCCAACATCCATTGGTTCCCTTTGAAAACTAGTATTGAATTTGAGCAAATACATATTTGGATGAATAAGAGGTTGTGAAGAATTCTATTCTAGCTGGTGGCAAATGGCTAGTGTTGCAAAAATGCTGCTAGCATGTATACTTAGAAATCCGAGTCTACGAGCCTTAAACCTGAATGTAAGTAGGCACTCTACGACCATTGAAGGTGCCTATAATATACATCACAACGGATTTGTTTGGAATTCCCTGTGTTTGATGTGGAGATTATGTCTTTGTTCCCTGCTAGTTTTTGCCAATTCTTATATTTCTCGGTGTTCTAATGTCATTGTAGAAGGGATCTTCAAAGAATTCATGTACATAAGAAAATTGTGAATTTTCTTTGAAGGAATTTTCATAAATTCTTTCCAAATCCCTTGTGTGCAATCCAAATTGGTAGACTTTGCAACACATTTACACATCTTATATCTCAATGTTGTTTCCACCTAATATTTGGTAGATTTTACAAGACACAATTATCCCATATCGGTTGTCGAGGGTATCGTAAGGTTGGACACATAAGACTTGTAAGTTGTCAAAGATTAAGTCAATATATTTTATTCATAGAAATCTAAAATTTCAAGAGTTTGTACATTTTACTATTTTAGAAGCCTGAGATTTTATTATATATGAAATTACAAAATGTTTAAACAAATAAAATCTACATATTACTAATATTTTTAACTCTTGAAATCTAGAAAAGGTGAAGATCAGAAATTCTGAAATGTACAAATCAATGAGATTGAAATTCAAATCTACATAATACTGAGATTTGAGACTGCAAAATCTACAAATTGTATTGATTATGCGTACTAAAATCTACAATAAATTTAGATTTTATAGGTATAAATCTACATTCTAGAATATTAAACTTCATAAATTGAGTTGATTTGGTGGTAGGCGACATCTACAAATAACACTGAAAAATGCATAAATTCTCCCTTGATAAAATTCTTTGTCACGCATTTCCCTGTGAGAGCCACATTCCCTATGTTTTGAAAAAACAATTAAATTTTGTCATCAAAGGAGGGGATTTTCAATAGAATGCCCGCATGGAATTTTATAAACGTTTTCTTGTGCATACCTACAACATAGATCATACCTTATAATCATGGAATGTGCCTGTAACATAAGTACCTATAATATAGGCACCTACAACATATGTACCCTATAAACAAGGAAGGTGTCAATAACATAGGTACCTAAGCTCATGGGCTCAAGATCATAGGCTTACATGCTAGCAACCCTCATGTTGCAAAAGGGTGTCTGAGGATACCTTAGGGCCTCCTTCCATGTGAGTTGGGTGGGCAGAAAAAGCACTAGAAGACAAAAAGATCCCATCGATTGTCTTGCCGGCCTCGGTGAGCAGAAAAGAAGAAATTCATGTTTCACTAATCTTAGGTGGACAACCCCATTGGTGAAAATTGGTCCATCTTGAAGGGAACCAATCACGTGTGCTATTCTTACTCAATCTCTCCCCACCCACTGGATCCAAATGTGAGTGCAATTGCCCCAACAGACCCTCTAGCTCCCCTGCCAAGTTTGCCCGCCCAACTCACATGGAAGGAGGCCCTTAATTAGTACTCCGTACCTTACTGCTTACCTTACTGTGGAGAACTTCCAGTCCTGAATAGATTTATGCATTCGGTCGAAGAAGTCAAGTAATGCAGATCGATTGCTGACATTATAGTGGACCGTGAGACCCTCAGAATATCAATACTTTACTGCTAGTCTCTGAGAGTTGCTGGGCGGCCTTGGCCTTTACCAAACAGTGATGTCAACATATAAGTTAGTACGTAAGCTTACCTGTGCAGTACGTACTTAATTGCTTAGAAGACATCTTCTACACGGTTCCTGCTATATCAAAGAGATGACGTTGCACGAGGAATTTTCAAGGAACAGGATTGACTCCCATCGATGTCCACGTCTATATACAGACTAATGCAAGAGATTCCGAAGCACTGATCGAGTCTCACTTAGGCGAGCGTGTTTTGGGGTTGTAGAAAGTGGCTGTGCCCGTTCTTTACGTGCCAAAGGAATGCATACTCTTTGAGCAAAGCCTTGCTTCTCGAAATCATGACTTTCTCTGTTGCTGGATTTCCTGTCCTCTATGTACAGAACATTTCTCTCTCTCTCTCTCTCTCTCCTCTCTGTTAATTAGTACTGCTGCATGCTGTCTGTCTGATTCATAAATTTGACGAGGGAATTTTTCTTGTGTTTCCTTTGGAGTTTTCTAACAACAAACGACCGTCTTGCAGGTCTTGGCAACGACGGTGTTGGTCATCATTCTGGTTAGGATAGTGGTGAGAAGACCCACAAATTTACCTCCGGGACCAACTGGGTTACCTCTACTTGGGTCTCTGCACTTGCTCAGCCCATTGCCTCACCAGAGCTTAGCAGAGCTTGCAAAGAAGTATGGCCCTCTCATGTCACTGCGCCTGGGGCAAGCACAATGCATCGTTGCATCGTCGCCTGCTACCGCCATGGAGTTTCTCAAGAAACAGGATGCCAATTTCTGCGCAAGACCCCCCATGAGAGCTGGCCAAGTTCTGCTTGGACCAGGTAAGTAATTAAGTAATGCATTTGCTCAAGATTAATGGTTGAATTCTGGTCTTTTACAACTGGTTCGTAATGCTCAGGTAGACTCGGGATACTATAATTTGCGTCCAGTCCTTGAAGCATTTTAACATTTTGAAGAGTATAATTTCTGGGAGATTAGTAAATAGTGAGCTGTCGAGAGTCAAATTTCTACCAATATGTGCGAAATTCTAGTGCAATTCTAAATTGAGAAGCTTTATACTACTAGAAGTGACAATACACAAGCCTGTTTCCATTCAAAGATGAGTACCCATAGCCATGCTGCTAGTCATGCTTACAGAACTTGCTAATTAGTCCAAGCAAGTGTATGAATAGCAGAGTTGCTGTTGGTAAAAGTGATCAGCATAGGAAGCAATGACTTTTTAGTCCTCTCACCTTGTGCAAGTCCCCTGTTGAAACATGTTTTTGAAAGAATCATCAAGAAGCAAAAATTGGGATCTTGTCTCAACCTCTCAATTGGTTGAAACCAAGTCCCAGTGTGCTTATATTTCTCTAATATGCTGTTTCAGGGTTCAAATTACTGAAAACTGTCCTAGTACACCAACGTGAATTTCAAAACGGACGGACTTATTGATCGATCTTTGACAGATATTTTGTTTCAGAACAATTCTCCAGTGTGGCGCCGTATGCGAAAGATCTTCCATATGGAGCTCACTGGCACGAAGCGTCTTGAAGCGACCCGTAATGTTCGGAAGGAAGAAATGGCGCAACTACTTCGCACGCTGCCTCGCAACCAGGAATTCGACCTCAGGTCGCACCTACACGTGCTCTTCGCCAACATCATCTCCCGGTTAGTTCTCAATCGACGTTTCAGTGCTCCAGTGGAAGGACACGAAGAAATCACCGAAGAGCAGATGCTGGAGATTCAAAGCTTCCGAGAAACCATGGAAGCTATTCCCAACTGCGTCAGTTCATTCTACCCCGCCGATTTCATTCCGGCGCTCAAGTGGTTCGACTTCCAAGGGCTGGATCGTCGATTCAAGGAAACCAACAAGCGTATGGACGCATACGCCACGAAGGTCATTTCGGAGCATCAAGAGGAGCGCCAGAGGGGACCGGTCGCTGAGCATGAGAAAGACATGGTGCATATCCTGCTGGATGAAGTGGACCACAACGGCACTGACAACTCAGGACCCCAAATCACCATGGCCAACGTCCAAGGCATCATGTGGGTAAGAAGATATGTTCAATTAATTTCTGACCGTCATTTGCTTCTCCTTTGTAATTCCATTGAGTCAGCTATGACACAGTCTCGAACCAACGTTGCCAGTCGAAGAAAACTTTGTAGATTCGGTCCCTAGCCTGAGTCTCATTCCGATCCCTAGTAGTTTGAACACAACAAGTATTAAACAGTCACACACGTCAAAGCTTCTGCCAACAATATGCTTGATCTCGTCAAAATCATCAGCTATTCATCTATCATCTTGCAACATCACAGTTCCCCAAACGAAAATCATTGCTTTTCACTACAACAATCACCATCGGGTGCAGAACTTGAATTGCTGACAAACTGCCCTCATGCATCCCCCCAACCAGGATGCCTTTACAGCTGGCACCGAGACGGTAACCGTGTCCTGTGAATGGATCATGTCCGAACTCGTCTCCAACCCCACCACACTGTTCCAAGCCCAAGCCGAGCTCGACACCGTCCTCCCCCCCCTCCGTCGCGTCCAAGAATCCGACCTCCCCCATCTCCCGTACCTCCTCTCCATCGTCAAAGAAGGGTTGCGTCTCCACCCTCCAGCGCCCGTGATGGCGCCCCACCAATCCATCACCTCTTGCCAGGCCCTCGGCTACGACATCCCTGCCCAGTCACGCCTCTTCGTCAACGTCTGGGCCATTGGGCGAGACCCGACTGTGTGGGAGGATCCCATGAAGTTCAATCCCGGCAGGTGGTTGGGGAAGGAAGCGATCGACGGGACGTGGTTGCCGTTTGGTGCTGGAAGGAGGATGTGTCCTGGGATGGCGCTAGCAAATGTGGCGATGCAGTATTGTATTGCGAGTCTGCTGCAGGGCTTTGAATGGGAAGTGAAGGAGGATCCGGGGATGGAGGAAGGGCCGGGCATGGAGGTGCCCAGAGCGGTGCCGTTGCGAGTTGTTGCCAAACCGCGACTGCCGGCTGAGTTTTACAATTGATCAAAAGTTTTACGACTAAGGAGAATTGCATACAAGCATTTGCCCCTGTAGCATTAGAAACATGGAATGAGAGGAAACGGGATTGAAATGGAATGGTGATGAAGGATCAATGCCTCTCTTTTAATTTTTTTGGTCTTCCAAGGTCCCATATTTTGGTGTTGACAAATCTTTGAAGTGTAACCCCTAAATGCCCTCAGGGGACCAAAAGTGTCCTCACATAGTTTAAGTCCAATTCAAACTGTTGTAACTTTTGCATCCGCTGTTTGAATTCAATAAAATTTGTTGAAAAATGTGTGCTCTCTCTTCTAGATTTTGTGGTAAAATTTTCAGATCAATCCAAGATGAATTGATTTTTTGGAAGCCAATCGAAGTTCACAAGTTCAATTGGTTAGTTTCTTCATTGGTCATATCAACGAAAGTAGGCGTTGGACTGACTCCCATGTATGGTTTTCCTTGTATTATTTTATTGTCTTAGGTACTTGCACTGCAAAGTGACTTGTTGCAGGACTTATGAAGCAGACAATTTCATCGTCTTAGATCAGCAACACTCGTCTGGAGCAATTTGTGAGTCTGATGCTTGTAAATAATAACTTGGAGATTGGATTCATTTGAGAAGTTCTTGTCATTATTTGTGTTCATTTTCTACTATCAGTGCAGTGCTTCTGAATCGGTGAAGTTTTTGATCTTATGTGTGATTTCATATTTGTTTTGGTTAAGAGGAAGTTAGGAGTGCTGGATTATGGTAGTGGTAGCTATGGCCGTGTTGAGCGGGACGTTCCTTAGCCCTGTTCTTCCACATGATGCGTCCGAGAGCGCTTTTGTGATGGTCCGTAAGGTGGAGTGCGTTTCGAATCAATGTTGTAGTAGTAGGTCTGCACTTCCAGTGTGCGTGCAAGCAGGGCAGGTTCCGAAGATTGTCGATTTCGTGGCGAAGCAAGAACGAGATGGAGAGGAGAGAGGTGAGGTTGTGGTTGGTCGGAGAAGAGCGTTGGTAGGACTTAGTGTGAGCGTTGCCGCTTAGGCTGCTCTGGTCTTAACTTGTCTCCCGAGAATGCGTCTGCTGTGTAGCAGAATCAGCTCGCCGGTAAATCGTATTCCTGGCCTCTCTGAGCCGAATACAAATGGTATTAATCCTTCCACTTGCATATTCCTCAATGGACCTTGATTATTGCACAATTATTCCCTGAAATTTTGATATCTGTAGTGTCAGCAGCAAGGATACGATTGCCTTGAACTCTTCACTACTGAATTGTGACCCTATCCGGCGCAAGGAATCGCCCTTTGTTACGCTATCCTATGTATTTTTCTCTCAAGGGATTGAGAACAATGAATTGGAGTTGCGAAATAAATGTAATCAGAACTCTTAATTTTGATGGCACTCAAGCGTTTATTCCAAAGACCTTAATCATTCATTGCCAAGTGAGAAGTGAATATCCATTTGATTCGATTGGAGTGTTATCTATGGACGAATACATTTAACTGTTGCGTTCTGGCTTGACACGGAGTTTAAATTAGATGAAGAACGTTTTCTGACGGGCATATTCCGTTATGTTTGTGAAAATTAATTTTGGATTGCTGGTGATGAAATTACACCTTCTTTGAGGCCTTTGATATCAATTAGGTTTCTCCGAGGTCGCTGACTGCTTTGTACTTCTTTATAACAGGAATGAGGACTTACAGTATATCAGAAATGAGGAGGGCATGGGGTTGGCTGGAGTCCGATTTCTCCTTACTCTTTCAAAGTTCCTCAAGATTGGGAGAAGGTGAGTTCAATAAGCGGTAGAGACGATCACTGTACCGGATGGTTCATGTAATATTTCATCATTATTTCTAGAGAAGCCGATTCAAAAGGAAGCTCTGAAGTGTAACGCAGATTTCTCATTCATTTAAATTAAAAATTTACAGATCGACTCCAACTTGTATCCATACCTTAAATTTGTTTGTTTGTTTTGTTATGTTGAGATCTCCCGGACCGTGCGTCCCCGGGTGGTGTGCTTGGTATGGTTAGAAAGCCGTCAACGAGGAGGGGTGCATAGACTTTTTTCGTGGCGTTGAGACCTACAATGTGAAAGTTATGGATTTTTGAGTTATTTTTGGTTCTAAAAAATAAAAAAATTAGTTTACTTTTGTTTTGGTTGTAGCAACGGTGCAAGGCACATTAGTTCTCTTGATATTATGATATTAAATGAATGTTTTATTTTTACTTTCAGTGTTTTGGTTCTAATCAGGCCTTTTGTTTTTTACACTGTAGTGCTAGTTTGCACCATAAAATTTTACCTGGTGAAATGACAATGGAATTTTTTTGTAGAAAGGCCTTTTCACCATTGTGGCTGTTGGACAGGAGAGCCTGCGGCCAGATTGGCACTCATCTCTTTGTCCTTGCATGGCCGTGCCGCCAACGGGATTAGGATTGGGCGCCTGAAGCCGTGGCATTATCGCCCACTTCCCCCACTTTGTCTCTCTTAATCTTCCGCCCATAATTCCTTGTCGCCATTGCGTCTTCCTGCCACACAACTTCATCGCCAACACCCTCCCTAGGGCTGAATTTTTTTTTGTTTAATTATGAATTATTTTGGCATAAGACCATCTCTATATTGATAAAATGTGTGCCAAATTTCAAGGCCAAAAGATTTATCAAAAAAAGATATGCTAATTCTACCAACATGTGTAGTCGTAAGAATGACTTTCTACATCCGTGTCAAACTTTACCCAAAAAATGACACTATTCAAAGGGCTAAATTTTTTTTCTCACAACTACACTGTTGGTAGAATTAGCATATCTTTTTTTTTGGGAATCTTTTGACCTTGAAATTTGGCGCACATGTTTTTGGGCCCTTGGAAGACCTTGAGTTCCCAGACTATGGGAACTCTGGGAACGCTGCCAAATCATTAGTTTGATGTAGCCCAAAGACTCCCACGTCAGATATTAATAATAAATAAATATTTAAATATTAAAAAAAAAATTTAAAAATTTAAAAAAATTAATTAATTAAATTTTATTTTTAAATTTTTTTAAATTTTTTAAATTTTTAAATTTATTCTGATAGCACAGGGCTGGTTCCTAGCAAACGGGAACAGCCCTGAAACAATCTTCTAGAGGCTGAAATCTCTTCTAATGAGAGATGACTTCACAATAAAAATTTCATGGTAAACAAGTAATTTTTCAACCCTTGGGACAGAGTTAAAGTTAGTAGTAGTAAAATTGTTTCTCACAACTACACATGTTGGGAGATTTTGAATATCTACATTTGTGGGGGTCTTTTGAACTTGAATTTTTCACACATTTAATCAACATATAGATGGTCCTATGCCAAAATTTTCATAGGAGAAAAAAAACTTTTTCAATCCTTGGAAGGGTGTTAAAGTTGGCAGTAGTGTAAGTTTTCTCACAGTTACACATGTTGGTAGATTTTGAATATCTTTTTTTGTGTAAATCTTTTGGCCTTGAAATTTGACACACACATAATTATCTTAAAGAAGATGTTGTGTTAAAAATTTCATGGTCAAAGATAAATTTTTGAGCCCTCGGAAGGCTGTCAAAGTTGGCAAATGTGAAATTTCTTTCCTTGCGATTTCAAAAACACCATTTTGAATGGTACCCCATTGTACAAACTATTAGTGGTATAGTCTTTTCTTTCATTTAGTACCACCTTTTGTTTTATAATTTTTTTAAGATGATATGAAAGTTTTTTTGGTTAAATGTTTTTACTTATATTCTCAATCTGTTTTTCAACATATTGACTCCCGTATTGGCTAAATTGTACAAGTTTTGGACATAGATGTTATTTTCTAAAATGTTGAAAAACAAAACTTTACCTTAAAGAAGGGCTAGAAAAAACTATTTTTTAAAGTTTAGGCATGTTGATTTTGCAATTAGTGGGGAGTTTACTCTAAAATTTGGAAGGATGTATTTGAAGTTTGAACAAGTTAACTAAATAAATCCTACGGCTGGATTTATTAAAGAATTATAAATATAGATGAAAATTTTAGCCTTGCTTTGGATACAAGTATTTACTAGTAGTTCATGACCTCAAACATTGCATTATTTCAGGAGTTAAAATATTTATGCATCATCTTTTTTTCATATTTAAGATCATAAATAATTCCACAAAGGTCCTAAAAATACTAAACCAACTTGAATCTGATGCAAATTCCATTTGTCTTTCAAGAAAAATTTACTTAAAAAAATATTTCAAGATACTTAGATACTTTATAATTGGTACAAATAAACTAAGGTATCTTCACCTAAAACAAACACTTTTTTTCAAGCAAGTAATTTTGAACACAATTTAGGAAAAATGTCATATATCACAATGTTGGCACATGAAAGCAAAAGTGATTAAAGAATTTGTAAAGTTTGTGTGAATACTGATATACTACAAATTTTCAAAGTTGAGATCATAGGAACATCTACTATTGACACTAGACTACCCTTAATTGGACATCCTTGAAGCTAGTACAAGATGCTTCAACGCTCATTGGTTGCTTAATATAACACCAACTTCCATTCGTTCCTTTTTGAAACCTAATGTTGAATTTGAGCAAACACATACATTTTTATGGGGTGAATGCGAGGTTGTGAAGAACTCTATTCTAGCTGGAGGTGAAATAATGACTGGTGTTGCAAAAGGGTGAGGATACCTTACCTTCCAGTCCTGAATAATTTTATGCATTGGTCCGGAAGATCTCAAGTAATGCAGATGAATTGCTGACGTTATCCTGGACCGTGAGACCCTCAGAATATCAATACTTTACTCCTAGTCTCTGAGGTTAAGTGGGCCTTTACCAAACAGTGATGTCAACATACACTAAGCTTACCTGTGCAATATATACGGAGTACTTGTTTGTTTAGAAGACATCTTCTACACGGTTCCTGCTATATCACGGAAATCCAGTTGCACAACGAATTTTCAAGGATCAGGATTGACTTTCATCAAATGCCCACTTGTACATATAAGGGATTACGAAGCAAGTGCTGAATCTCAAGGCGAGCGTGTTTTTGGGTTGTGGAAAGTGGCTGTGCCCGTTCTTTGCCAAAGGAATGCTTGCATACTGTTTGAGCAAGGCCTTGCTTCTCCAAATCATGACTTTCTCTGTTGCTGGATTTCCTGTCCTCTATGTACAGAACACTTCTCTCTCTCCTCACCTGTTAAATAGTACTGCTGCATGCTGTCTGTCTGGTTCATAAATTTGAGAAGGGAATTTTTCTTGTGTTTTCTTTGGAGTTTTCTAACAACAAACGACCGTCTTGCAGGTCTTGGCAACGACGGTATTGGTCATCATTCTGGTTAGGGTAGTGGTGAGAAGACCCACAAATTTACCTCCGGGACCAACAGGGTTACCTCTACTTGGGTCTCTGCACCTGCTCAGCCGATTGCCGCACCAGAGCTTAGCGGAGCTTGCAAAGAAGTATGGCCCTCTCATGTCACTGCGCCTGGGGCAAGCACAATGCATCGTTGCATCGTCGCCTGCTACCGCCATGGAGTTTCTCAAGAAACAGGATGCCAATTTCTGCGCAAGACCCCCCATGAGAGCTGGCCAAGTTCTGTTTGGACCAGGTAAGTAATTAAGTGATGCATTTGCTCAAGATTAATGGTTGGATTCTGGTATTTTACAACTGGTTCGTAATGACTAAGGTACCCGCTAAGGTAGACTCGGGATATCTACCATTTACTTCAAGTCCTGTGAAGCACTGTAACATATGAAGGAGTATTTAATTTCTGGGAGATTAGTGCATAGTGAGCTGTCGAGAGTCAAATCTTGTATCAACATGTATGAAATTCTTGCGCAATTCTAAAGTGAGAAGCTTTACACTACTAGAAGTGAATATACACAAGCCTGTTTCCATTTAAAGATGAGTAGCCATCGCCACAACTTGCGTCCAAGCAAGTGTATGAATAGCAGAGTTGCTGTTGGTAAAAGGGATCAACATAGGAAACAGGATTAGGTGCGCAATGATTTTTTGTCCTCTACCTTGTGCATGTACACTGTTGAAACATGTTTATGAAAAAATCATCAAGAAGCAAAAAAGTTGGGATCTTGTTTCAACCTCTCAATTGGTTGAAACTGGAAACTACGTTCCAGTGTGCTTATATTTCTCTATGTTTTTTCAGGGTTCGCACTACTGAAAACTGTCCTAGTACACCAACGTGAATTTCAAAACGGACGGACTTATTGATCGATCTTTGACAGATATTTTGTTTCAGAACAATTCTCCAGTGTGGCGCCGTATGCGAAAGATCGTCCATATGGAGCTCACTGGCACGAAGCGTATTGAAGCGACTCGTCATGTTCGAGAGGAAGAAATGGCGCAACTACTTCGCACGCTGCCTCGCAACCAGGAATTCGACCTCAGGTCGCATCTGCACGTGCTCTTCGCCAACATCATCTCCCGGTTAGTTCTCAATCGACGTTTCAGTGCTCCAGTGGAAGGACACGAAGAAATCACCGAAGAGCAGATGCTGGAGATTCAGAACTTCCGAGAAATCATGGAAGCCATTCCCAAGTGCCTCAGTTCATTCTACCCCGCCGATTTCATTCCGGCGCTCAAGTGGTTCGACTTCCAAGGGCTGGATCGTCGATTCAAGGAAACCAACAAGCATATGGACGCATTCGCCACGAAGATCATTTCGGAGCATCAAGAGGAGCGCCAGAGGGGACCGGTCGCTGAGCATGAGAAAGACATGGTGCATATCCTGCTGGATGAAGTGGACCACAACGGCACTGACAACTCAGGACCCCAAATCACCATGGCCAACGTCCAAGGCATCATGTGGGTAAGAAGATATGTTCAATTAATTTCTGACCGTCATTTGCTTCTCCTTTGTAAGCCAGCTATGACACAGTCTGAAACCAACGTTGCCAGTCGAAGAAAACTTTGTAGATTCGGTCCCTAGCCTGAGTCTCATTCCGATCCCTAGTAGTTTGAACACACAAGTATCAAACAGTCACACACGTCAAAGCTTCTGCCAACAATATGTTTGATCTCGTCAAAATCATCAGTTATGCGTCTATCATCTCGCAACATCACAGTTCTTTGATCCAAGATTGTATCGTCGTAATTGTTAGAAATAATGTCTCAAAGGTCGAAATTGTGACATTGAAGTGCACTGAACTTTAAAATTCAGGGCTCGCTGCTCTCACTGGGAACTTCGGATCTGTTAGCCCCCCGGGCTAGACAGTGGGGAGGGCCAAATTTTCAGAAAAGTCAATAATATCACGATGCAGAAAAATAGTAGCTTTATTTTGAACCCGCTCACTGTTTCACTTTGTCCCTCCGAATCCGCAAACTCGCAACCGCCGAGCCAAGAGAAAAGGAGCTCCGAAGTGAAGAGACAAGAGTCGTGCTCGAAACCCCACATTTCTGAGTGGAAGAGTTTTCGTTAGGTGCGTGCGGAGGACAGAGCGCAGGTACTCACGAATTTTTTGTTCGAAACAAGTGGAGGATATCCCAGGTATCGATTGCTAGTCCTTCCTAAACCATCAATGCCCATTTTTGGTAGCTCTTAACTAATGATTAACTTGCCTGGTGGTGTGTTTTTAATTTCTGCCGTAGGAGATGCTGGGAAGGGTGCGCCGCTCAGAGCGTGACTGAAGGTCACCATTTACAAATCAGTTGTGTACTCAGTGATGGTGCAAAATCTTAACTGAGTAAGTTTCAACAGTTCGTGCGCTTGGATGTCTGCTACTCTTTGAATTCCATACTTTCCCCCAGTGGCAGAGTTTCTGAATGTGCGTCCCGTGTGTGCGCATCCATTGTGCTTATGTTTTTTGTTTTGTTTGTGAACTCTGCGTCTTGAATTTGCAGGAACTGTATGAACTGAAGCGTTGCACAACAAGATTCTCAAGTACCTTGCTGCGGATTGGCACACTCTCAAAGTATTTCATCCAGTTTCGTAAGAAAATCATCCAATAATATTTATGAACTTCCTCCAATTACTCAACGAAATTCATTCAAAAATGCCAAAAAATCATCCAATTTGCTTTTAGCAAATTCCAAATTAACCTCGGCTACTATCAATCTTAGCCCCAGTTAACCCTGTAAGGACGGGGGGGTGACCCTGGAAATCATGCATTGTATAACCGTGAGAGTCATTGGAATAAAAAAGTCCAAAAGTACTCATTGGAAGTCAAGCTACTGTAGATGTTCTCCACTTTCCACAAAAAACTCCAAGGATGAATAGTTGTAGTTCTGTCCTACATTGAAGAATCCCTTATCATTCATCGGACACTTATGGTCCGCGGCGTCCTTACTGGGTTAAACATGAAATATAGCCCCAACTAGTGGAACAAAAACGGGGCTAAATCTTTTAGCCTCCCCCCAATTTCCAACTAGTGCTAGAGGGGGCTGAAATGGGGGTTGAACCACCCCCGTCTAGCCCCGGGTAAACAGCTTGAAGTTCCCAGGATCTAGTCAGGCAAGTGGAAAACAGCCCATTTTGGCTTTAGTTAGAAATTGTCAACAAATATGATGATTTGTGCAATGGTGAATTCCACCGGGAACTTAGAATCTAGTGTGCCAACTGACTATGCTAGGAGTTGTCCAAATGAAAATCATTGCTTTTCACTAAAACAATCACCATCGGGTGCAGAACTCGAATGACTGACAACGTGCCCTCATCCTCCCCAACCAGGATGCCTTTGCAGCTGGCACCGAGACGGTAACCGTGTCCTGTGAATGGATCATGTCCGAAGTCCGAACTCGTCTCCAACCCCACCGCACGCTCCCAAGCCCAAGCCGAGCTCGACACCGTCCTCCCCCCCCCTCCGTCGCGTCCAAGAATCCGACCTCCCCCATCTTCCCTACCTCCTCTCCATCGTCAAAGAAGGGTTGCGTCTCCACCCTCCAGCGCCCGTGATGGCGCCCCACCAATCCATCACCTCTTGCCAGGCCCTCGGCTACGACATCCCTGCCCAGTCACGCCTCTTCGTCAACGTCTGGGCCATTGGACGAGACCCGACTGTGTGGGAGGATCCCATGAAGTTCAATCCCGGCAGGTGGTTGGGGAAGGAAGCGATCGACGGGATGTGGTTGCCGTTTGGTGCTGGAAGGAGGATGTGTCCTGGGATGGGGCTGGGAAATGTGGCGATGCAGTATTGTATTGCGAGTCTGTTGCAAGCCTTTGAATGGGAAGTGAAGGAGGATCCGGGGATAGAGGAAGAGCCGGGCATGGGGTCGCCTAGAGCGGTGCCGTTGCGAGTTGTTGCCAAACCGCGACTGCCGGCAGAGTTTGATCAAAACTTACGAATGTGGAGAAATGCAAACAAGCAGCTATACTACAAGAGGCTTTTCCCTGTAGCATTAAAACTTTGGAACGAGGAAACAGGTTCAATACCTCTCTTTTCGTATTTTTTGTCTTTCTTTAACCCCTAAATGTCCAAGGTGCTCTGTACCATATTTTGGTGTTCACTAAACTTTGAAGTTTAATAAAATCTTACCAGAGTACTATTTTGGTACTTTCTTTTCTTTTGTTGAATACCCTTAAAGTCTATTTTAAGTATCAAAAATATGATTTTGAACAAATATGTTTATGATTTTTCTATTGAAGAGTTTTTGTGCAAGGGTGTCCATTGCAAATCTTAATTTTTTTTAGTGTTGGTGGCTCTTGAAAATGAGTCTCATATACATTGGATCTTAGGAGAATAATCCCATTTGAAATTCATTTAAAGAAATTGTAATGTACATTATGAATAGTCAGAAATCGATTATGGTTACACATGTTATGCTCTTAAACCTCATATTTTTTAATGACCTCAATTCTAGATTTGACATTTGAAAAGAGGATTGAATGACTTCAAATCATGTTCATAGTTTTAAAACCCTCTTAATCAAACATTATAATCTTTCAATCCATAAGTGATATTGTTTTTTGTTTTTTTTCCATGTGATTCATAAAAAGTCTAGTTTGAATTTCTATAGTCACAATTATAAAAAAATTGATACACTTTATAAAAATTTGGGCTTTTAAAAAAGTTTTGAGCAAACTTCAAGAAGCCTCGTTATCCCTAATTAGGCATTTGGCATTCAGGGGTAAAGTGGACTCAATTTTTTAGTAAAATAGTTGCTCAAATTTTCTAATAGTAGCTTCTATTTGTTGATTGATGCTAAACCTCCTCTCCTTTAGTCCACAACCAACAAATCCCAAATGCTCTCTTGTTTCTTTTAGCTCTTGTGTTAGTAGAGCTTTATTTGAGGTGTCTACTAGCATTGATATAAGGGAAGTCAACAATTTTCTTTGTACATATTGCCTAGTTCAAGTTCTGAGGCAATTGTATCTTGGCTGGACAAATGTAAGTTATTACTAATTAATAACCTCATCAATTGAGAAGTGTTGATTTAGAAGTTCAAGATTTTATTGCACAACTTGGTATTATATCCAAATTTAAAGTCCAATCACAATATATAACAACTACCTACTCGTTTTTGACCGGTGCCCCAATGTGCAATTTCACACTATCCAAGTGTTAAAAATATAACATAGTATTTTGTTATCCATTGAATGTTATTTTTCAAGAAAATCTTCCATTTGCCACATCATCCAGTAATTTTTACACATTTCATGGGAGCATGTTGGCCAAATTGGTAGGGCATATTGGTGGTGGCATGTCCCTCAATCTTCACTCTCAAAGAGTCCATTTGGTCCTGCATCATCAATTCTAATTTCAGCTAGATTTCATACTACAATTCTACCATTTTATTCATGTAGTCGACAACACATGTTTCATAATATTTGTCTTGAACAATTACAATGGCCTTTCAATTTATAAAAGTAATGAAATTACAAATTAGCATTCTTGTTAAATATATTAGTGCAGGTAGGTAAATGTAAGTACCCCAAGGAAATTCTTTGTTGCGAATGTGCAAGTAGGAGTATGCCTGCAACAAACAAAGTTTGAGTTTCCTTAGGAATTTCATATCTTACATTGAAATGATTAGTTCAAGCTAATTCAATCACAGTTTACGCAATAAGTTAATTGCCCTTAATTGTAATTCTTGCTTACACAATACACTATTTGAATATAAAAGCCTAGGTCAACATTGAGTACACTATACCAATAATCAAAACTTTGAAAAGTCAAAGTCTATTTGTCCGGTGTCCAAAACATATTCATGCGAAAATGCATTGAAATTGTCTTCCAATTGCTAACTAGTTCCAATATAGATTACAAAAGTTCAAGAATAGGAGCAATTTTCAAAAGCGTGTTTGGACTTAAGTCTAGTTCTATGCATATATGAGCTCTATGAACATCCCTTTTTGATGATTGCTATTGTAAATGAAACTCATTAAATCAAATTAATTGAATAACTGTCAATCACTACTTGTCATTATGCTATGGGTTTACATAGTGGGCAGATTGGTAGAATCTTAGTACCGGCCTTTCTTCAGGATGGTGGTGTTCTTCACCGGAAAAAGTATTGAATATCATTCCCACACAGCCAATCGTTGCTGCAATGGTGATGTTCCTCCATTTGAACGTCTCCTCTACTCACAACATCACATCACATTTATCACTGAAGTTAAAGTTGAAGCATACAAATTAATGTTGGAAAAGCAACACTTGGTCTCAATCATGGATTTAAATTTTGATTAGAGCAGTGCTGAGATTCTTGATGCAGATACATTTCACTCATTGTCTTTGAAAATTACAAATGTAGTGTGAGCTATGTAAAGGATTTTTCATCACACAATGTGTAACTCTTGTTATCTGAGGTCTTGCTAGTGTTGTGAGTCAAGTGCTAAATCATTTTTACTTTTCATTGTTGATCAGAAAACCTTGCTTGGTGAGTTACATTTATTAAATCAACAATTTGGAAACAACCTTCTAATTGATAAAAAAAAGATTCATTTATAAGCTCTTGAAGGTAATATAGTACACTTTTAGGATTTCACAGATCTCTTATCAACACTCTCTATGTGATTGTCAATAGAACTCATCTAGACTAGAAGATAAATTGCCAAGTTTGTTAAGATGGAAAAAATTCTCTCTATTGGCACTATTTGAGGCAAATGCCCTGAAATGTAAACCTTACACCAGTCCTAATTGTTAGAACTTCTTGTTCATGAACATCACAATTTTTGGCATTATAAATCCATGCAAACAAAAATAAAAAACGCACCCATATTATTTTATAAACCCAGTTTTTCTTGTCTGTTAAGTAAAACACTCCATATAATTTTGAAATCAACTCAACAACATACTCCCAAGATACTAAAAGTGTGTACAATCTTTTTGATAATAAATATGGCGAATCATAAACGGAAAAAACCTGGTGAACAAATTGGAACTACTAATGGAAAGAAATGGTCTCAAATTCAATTACCAGCATCATCGCCTCCATGTCCACCCATGAATCGCTTGGCTATGGCAAACGAAGGATGGGCCGGATGTTGCAAGTGTGCAGACAACAAATGTTTTCTGCATGCTCCGAATTGTTGTCGCAATACAGTGGCCATGGTAAGCAACTCTAGCTTCTCTTCAAAATTCCTTTAATTCAACATTTTACAACCTCTAGCAATGAGAGCAAAACTAAGTTACATCCACACAATTGAACTCAAAGTTTTTTCATTTTTGTGACTTTGTATAGATCATCACTCAAGCAAGGCTACTGAGCATGGATTGATTGCAAATAGATTTGTTGCAACTACTTTTGGTCAGATTGAAAATTGGCATTGCGATGCTTGTCATCTAATGCTTTGAAAGGATTGCAATCAAACTAGGAAGTCTTGGGAAGGAAGTGACGGTTAGGGTTTAGCGGCTATAGGTGACATTTGTATCACAACAAGATTTTGAGCGGGATGATAGTAGTCCAGGGTTAGCATAGGGACAGTTGTGGGTGCTTGTTATTGCCCCAAAGTTCTTGCAAAGTCATGGTATAGATTTTGTGCATTCTAAGAGTTAAATTTTTTTACCAAAAATACAGTCCTTTAAATGAGCCCTGAGATATCCTTCAACATGAAATTAGCAAGGATATATATATATATATAAGATTTGACCAAGAAAAAACAGTTTTTAAAAAAAAATGTCACATTTGAACACCATATAGCCTACATAATATGCTCATTGAAAATGAAAACAATCTTCCACCAATCAGCAAGAAGAAAGTAACCAACAATAAATTCTAATCAAGAAACTCATTGATATTTATAGTTTAATGTAATTGACTTAAAATTAAAGTTACAAAATATTCTAAAATACTATATAAATCAACACCTAAAATCTTTTGCTAGTGGCTATTATCTACCAGTATGAAAGGAGCTTCTTCATAATGTGTCATGACCATGGACACATTCTTTTGAAGGAAGTGTACTTTTCCAAGCTATACAAGGCAAATGTACAATCCTTAAATTTAAGAGCATAAAATGGCAAGTGCTTGCATATATCACATGCTTCATCACAGTTTCTTCCAATGTCATGCTTGCTTTCAGAGAGTACTTCATGACATACATCATGTCGATTTATAAGTGTATAAGGTAGAGGTTGGCTTTGTTTAGGTCTTAGATGTGCAGGCTGGTATCTAAGTTGGCTCCGTTTCCAGGTATGCAACATCTGGATGTGGCTGGGGGTATAGGTACTGTTGTCCTGGTGCCATTTCGGGACACCTTGATAGATTGAGTCCATATGGCATTGGTTTCTAATAGTACCTGGTCATTGCATTTGCAACATCTTCTCTTTCAGATTTTGAAGAATTTTGGATTTTGATGCCTCTGTAGTTGAAGTTTTGTATGCCTTCGATGGTTTTGCTTCTCCAAATTTTTTCCATGTTTTGAACGAAATTGGAGGTGTCTGCTTAGGTTTCTGTATTGCTTGGGAGTATTTAAACTATCATGACATTAGACTGGGAATCTGTATGCAGGAGATGTTGCATTCCGTGTTGTGGATGCAATTCAAAAGGCAGAGCAAGGAGTCTGGCAATACGTTATCTGATGCTGATGAAGAAGATCCAACACAAGTTTATGTTTGTGATATCAACCCCAATATGGTCGTTCCAATATGGTCGTTTTCATGAGGTTTGCGATCTCAATTTGATAGTCTTTGATGATTTACCCTACTTCGCACCACAAGGAGGATGGCACTGGAATGTGATCAGGGCAGTCATGTTGCTTAGCGTGCTGCAGAGTGTCCTGCAATTGCAACGAGACAGGCGGCAAGGAGGGAAGCTCCACTGTTCTGCAACCCTATTCTGGAGGAGGGAAAGGAGCTGGGGTCGTTAAGTAAACGGTGGAGGAAACTGCGGATGCTCTTGGGATTCCCTTTATTCAGAGTAGTAAGGAGTTAACACAGTTGCAAGCTGAAACAGAATAGGTTATCCGATGAAGAACAACCATTTTTTTTGCTGGAACGGCGAGGAATAGAACAAGTTTTATTTTGGATGAGGAGTTAGGTTTTCAATAGATGGTATTATTGCTGTCATTCTCTTCGATCAAATGTTCTGAATTGGGGTCCTATCAAACGAGGTTCATGAAAACTCAGTGGAAAGACTGCCTGATGAAATGCAAAGAAATTTGATGTACTTCACTAGAAGCAGCAGTGGTGTAAATACAAATGCCTACAAGTTTGCAATCTCTTGCTCCATACTGATGAAAGATAACTTATATATGGAGTGTTCGACCCCCGCCCGTTCGTCACCAATCCGTCCATTCATGCCGTGAAACCCCCCTTCAATACTATCCGTCTGTCGAAGCTGGCCTGGTTCAACAACACTAAGGCCAAGCGAACTCGCATCCGGATCTCGCATGACCACCTGTCCCCAACCGTGGTTCTGCTGCCCCAAATGCGGAATAACCCTAAATCATCGCCTGTAACGGGTGTGCAAACGGGCCAGCATGTGGTTAGGCCACAAGAAAAAGTGACCCTAAATTCGAACCCTAAAAGCCTAAAATCCGAAATCCACGGTCCAAAACTGCATTTGCCCACACCTTGAAACTGTTCACCCTAAACTCCCAAGTTCTATCCACTTGTGAGCAATTCTTTGCTCATTGACTCTTGCAACTTTCGACAGTTTTCAAACAATAGGATTGTTCTATGCGCAATTATGTTCGTTTGTGGAGTGCGGAAGGATTCGATTCTTATCTGCAAGTAAGCGTAATCTGCATTCATTCTCAGTTTTCACCGCGTCACTCCAGTGCCGCGCGCTCCAATTTCGTGCACTTTGTGTAGTGAACTCAAGTCGTCAAGTGGATAAGCTTAACCCCTAAATGCCCCCAAGGCACCCAAATGTGGTGTCGAAGAAACTTTGAAGTTAAATAAAACCTTACCAAATTGCTATTTTTAGTAGTTTATGTTTTTAAAAGATTATTTTTGAAGTCAAGTTTTAGCATCAAAAATCCGATTTTGAAAATAAATGATTATGATTTTTCTATTCAAGGTTTTTTGCAAAGGTACCCATTGCAATCTTGACTTTTTGTAGTGTTGAGGGCTCTTGGAAATGAGCCTCAAATACACTAGATCTTCGAGAAAAAATCACACTAGAAATTCATTTAAAAAAATTGTAGAGTAGATTTTGAGAAGTCATAAATTGATTGGGGTTATATTTGTTAGGCCCTTCAACCTCATATTTTTTTGGTCTTGAACTTTTTAGATTTGAGATGCAAAAAGAGAGCTCAAAGATTTTCATAGTTTTACCACCTTGATGATCAAACATTATAATCTTTCAATCCTTAAATGATATTGTTGTGTTTTCTTTTCCTATGTGATCTCTAACATGTCTAGTTTGAATTTGTATGGTTACAATTCAAAAAAATTGATTCAATTTATCAAAACGTTGGCTTTTGTTCAATTTAGAGCAAATTCCAAGAGGCTCAAAACAGGCCTTGGGCATCTAGGGGTTAATGTCGGTCTCTGAGGTGAAGTTCTGGATGGAAATTTTCCCCCAGAATTGTACGCAAAGGCAGATGACCAGGAAACAGATCGACAATGACTTCCTGATCGATGGATGTGCCTCCTTCGTGATCAGAGCAAATAATGAGCTGGATGGCACAAGAGGCGAGAGATCGAGACACAAGCAAGCATTTGTTGTGAAAGATTCTATTTTAAGGTAGAATGGACGTTTGAACAACTTGGTGCGGGTGGGATTGAGTGTTCCATGGATTTCTTGTAACTTATCCAAACTGCAAGGGTGGTGTACGTACCAGTGTAACTTACTGTATCACCTCCGCTTGTCAAATCACCCATGACTTGATACCAATCTTGCATGGCTAGCTTCTTGCACCACACTCTTTCTTTAGGTCTATTTAGGTCTATTAGGATGTACAATACTCCGTAAGTTGATAGCAACTTCGGCATTTCTATTTGCTGAATCAAATTGCTTTGTGTTTACCAATCAAGAAATTAATGACATGTGGCTTTTTGGACCCCAAAACAATTTTCTACCAAATTTGTTTTCAAACTATTGTAATACTTGGATATTCATTTTTTTTGGTGATAAGACAGATAGAAGATGCCGGCATGTTCAAAGGGCAAGGCACACACCGCTGTTGAAAGAATATTGACTCAAATGAATGGATCAGTAATCTTGATATGGCTGACAGTGCTCTCACTGTGTTTGGGGCTTTGAGGGTGTCAAGAAATTTTTGACAAATTTTGTCCTGGGAAAACAGACCGAGGCAGAAGGGCATGAAAAAAACTATGAAAAACAATTAGAACCGCAGAAGCACTAATTTCACTTAGTCTTGTTATGCTATGGGTATTCCAGAACTCTTTCAATGCTTTCTATACTCCATTGAAACAACTTGTAAGTACTTGCATTTAATTATACTATCTCAATTTCCAATGTTTACCTGCTTATACAGTAGAACCTCTCTAAGTCGATCCCCTCTAAGTCAATAAAGTGTTGTCAGGAAGTATTGATTGTTGGTCCCAACTAAACAATATGAACCACATACAAACATGATGACCCTCCCTAATGTAATAACCTCTCTAACTCAATGTGTCAGACCGGTTCCAACTCTATCGACTTAGAGAGGTTCTACTGTAATTGAGAATTTGTACAGTTAAACTTCAATTATTAATATGTTAAACTTGGCCACTCAATTCTGTGTCTTTCTTTAAATTCCACATGCTAAAGTGGTTGTACCAACTTAATCACTAAACTAATTGACTATAGCGAAACTTGTCAATTTGTGTTTCAACTCCATTGTGTTTCAACTCAATGTTAAATTTTGTTTGAGAAATTTCAAAAATTTAGCAAGTTATTGTCATTGCAAGCTCAATGCATTAGATTCCAAACTATACAACATTTATGGCTCATTCATTTGAATTTTCTATTTTGAAAATATTGCTTATTTTTAAATTAAAATTTATTGTTTTTTATTTGGAAAGTAATTATATTTTTTTTATGTTTTATAATTTGAATTTTTTTACATATTATATTATTCAAAGTCACAATTATTTTAATCTTTCACTTTCTTCTTTTTGAAAAAATAAATATTCAATCATAGAGTCATAGTAACAAACATGAGATGAAAAATAATAAACATTAAAAACTAAGATGAGATTGTAGAAAGTAACATGGCATTTTTAATTGAAAAACACACATTATATTAAACTTTTCCAAAACTTCATAATTCAAAATATGTTACAAATTTTAAACCAAAACAAATCTAATGCTCAAATCTATATAATTTACAGACTTTGGGCCGGAACTACCAATTTATCATGATCAATTTCATGTACTTATGACGGTCTCTATGTGTAGGAAGGAGGTAGAAACTATGCATTATCATAGTCTTGCATTATTTTTGATATTTTGAATGGCATAAAACATCAAAAGAGCCCACTCATTACCAATTTACACCACTTTTGACTAGCTAGATTGTATGTACCTTTATGCTGGTTGTCCAAATCTACAGTTTAAAAGTTGATATCCCAAGTAAATCTTTATTGTCCTTTAATTTTGAGATTAGCCCTCGGTTTGTAAGGTAGGAAAGAAATTTGGACATTTTAGCGGATCATTAGCAACTACCTACAGTTAAGATTGTAATTGAAATTCATAGCCGTATTCAACTACTTTGGATGAGAATCATGTATTGCACATCAAATTTGGATGTATATTGAACCTCATTTTGATTTGAGCTTTGCAGACTACCCACAAACTATCCATCTAAATCTATAACTTGAAAGTTGATGTTCCAAATAGGTCTTCATTTGTCCTTCAATTTATTGAATATTCCTTGTATTATAAAGTCACATTTTGTTGCATCTTTCACAATGAAAGGACTCCCTTTTGGGGTGGTGCTTCATTTAAATGACTTTCATTTTTCCCTTTCATTTATAGATATATTATTATACAATGTGAAGAACATTGAAGTCTTAAAAAAACAACCACTACTCGATGTATCATTGAAAAAAGTTTGGGGTCCTAGAATGTCATTAGCATTTAACCGTAGATAAGATAGTAACTTAAGTTCATAGCCGTGATGGCTACGTCAATCAACCTTCAAATACTTTTAATGAAAATCATTCACAGCACACCAAATTTAAATGTAAATTGAAGCTCAATCCAATTTGAGCTCAATAGACTCCCCCAAAACTGCCCATCCAAATTAGGAAAAAAGTTTGGGATTTTAGAATGTCATTAGCATTTAACCGTAGATAAGATAGTAACTTAAGTTCATAGCCATGATGGCTACGTCACTTAGTCTTCAAGTACTTTTAATGAAAATCATTCACGGCACACCAAATTTGGATGTAAATTGAAGCTTAATTCAATTCGATCTTCCAAAACTGCCCGTTCGAATTAGGGAAAAAGTTTGGGGTTCTAGAGTGTCATTAGCATTTAATTGTAGATAAGATAGTAACTTAAGTTCATAGCCGTGATGGCTACGTCACTCAGACTTCAAATACTTTTAATGAAAATCATTCACGGCACACCAAATTTGGATGTAAATTGAAGCTCATTCCTTAGCAGACTCTCCCAAAACTGTCCGTCCGAATTAGGTAACAAGACAATCCATGTGGCTGTGGACCCGCCTGCCTTCGACTGCAATCTGGCAACGGGCAGCATCTATACAGATGAACTTCATTCCAAAGACGAAAAACATCCAATATAATGGATGGATGAAGGCCTTCCTACTGAGCTGCAACCAAGATTTGTCATGAGCTTCGGCTGCGCTCTTTTTTTTTTTGCCCTCCAAGCTTGCAAAATATAGGAGTAGTAGAAGGAGGAAGACGCTCGGAAACGGAGATGCATTGCCATGCGGAAGGCATTTTGGTATGGTGCATGCGGTGAAAGAGAGATGTGGCAGGGAAGCTCCACGATCGAATCAAGAAATTTGGTGCTGGAAGTGCTGAGAACAAGAAATTTGTAGAGAATTGAGGGGCGAGAATTGAGGTTAACGAAGCGAGCGATCTATGAGAGGCAATTGTTTCTTTCTTTTTTTTCTTTATTCTAGCAGACCATGTTGTATTCAGGCCGTAATCGCGATGGAAGCATGATCGAAGGTAATGGCGAGAGTGTATGTCACATGCGCAGCAGCTGCGTGCACTATCGCTATTGTGATTGTGAAGCAACGTTGTATAGTGCAATCTCAGAAGTAGATAGCGCGGAGAATTTTGCTGGAGTTTCAAGAGGCGTGTGAGACACCACTTGCGCACTTGCATCAGGTGGTGGATGCGATGGCCATCGAGATGCATGCTGGTCTGGTTTTGGAAGGCGGGAGCAAACTGAAAATGCTTCCTACGTACATTGACCACTTACCGGATGGGTAAGTCGCGAATTCATTGTCAATCTTTCTACTCCTTTCGTTTTTATTAAAAAATTTAAGCTTCTTTTGGCGCTTTTTGTCTTCTTGTAGCGTCGAAATTTTTCGTTACCTTTGATGCAACTGGTTTGACTTGTTGGAGACTTTCGCAGCTTGCATGCTGTTTTAGTTCGAAATGCTTTTGTGTTGTGCGACCTTTGTTTTCTGAGTTGGAGATAGTTTTATTCTTTCGGGCCATTTAATAAATCACATTGCAGTTTGGTTTTGAATTTGCAGTCCTGATCATGCAGCTTTTGATGTCTCTGTTTTAGATGAAATTTGTGCAATATAATGCAGACAGACACTACATGTTTTGTTGTTTTGCTTAATTTTGGTTCCAGAGGGTGCGCTTGACATGTTATAGCTGCCTCTGATAATTCTCAACGGTCGTTTAATAGTTTATTAAGAATCTCTTTTAAGCATGTAACGCATTATTTGGAGGAGACAATATATTGCACCCTGGGGCTTAATTATTGGTGCAAGTTAAATCTGTAGTTCTAATGTATTGTCGGATACTTTCCAGTTAGATCCAGTTTATTCTAGCTAGTTGAACTCACTTGTGAAATTAGTAGGAGTAGAACCCCCACCAGATTTCTTGAAAAGTAGGTGTAGTTCGTGCTGTGCGTTTTATCAAATTATGTAACGGCCTTGAGATGTTAGACGAGCAACACTTGAAACTCTTGTGCAATTAATATAATTGCGAAGAAGCTTCTGTGAATCGTGTGCAGTGCAATTTTTGTTTCTGCTGCCAAGAGCTTCTTTGTTTTGCAATTGATTGTCTCAGCTAATATATGCTTTTTGTTAGGCGTATTCTCATTCCTGGATTGCTTAATTTTCCGTCCTAAAGACTTACTTTAAGAGGACGGTGTGTGGGGATTACTATAGCCTTGGTTAGTTGGAAAGTAAACACGTAGTTGAGGAATCAGGACGAATTGTGCTTGAACACCGCCTTTGCTGTCGGAAATTACTTTGAGAGATTGTGACATGCACTTGTTGCCTCTGGATTGAAGGAGAGGAGGCATTTGCATCGACACAAGCTACATCTACAGTGAAGGGAGAAAGTTTGAGTAGGCCCTTATGAACTTCGTTTTTTGTTTCTCAAAGCAGAGCCGTAATCCCTAACATGAAATTAGCTACATCTACAGGCAGTTGCATTGTTATATGCGCTACAAAGCCCCTCGTACCTTTGTATCAGCTCTACAAAGGGACAGAGCCTCTTGTAGTGTAGCTTCTTGTTTTTAAGATATTTTAATGGGTTTTATTGTCTTCTATGGGGATTGCTTTGAATTTACCTTCAGTTGCCGATCAGTGAAATAGTTTCCTGTTCAGAACATGTTAACCTGTATAATGTGCTACAAATGTATGTTACTCCTCTTTTATTGGAGGTGGACATTTTTTGAATAATTCATTATAAATCTAACTCTTGCAACGATTTTGCTTATAATGTATTAATGAGTGCAATCGTTCTTTCGGGGCTGGACAGGAATGAGAGCGGTCTTTATTATGTAGTGGACTTGGGTGGCATGAACTTCCGGGTGCTCCGCGTCTAGTTGGGCAGGCGTGAGGGGAGGGTAATTCAACAAGAGTATGAGGAAGTTGCCATTCCTCCTGAGCTGATGCTTGGAACGCGCGACGAGTTGTTTGATTTTATTTCTAAGGAGTTGGTGAGTTTTGCGACAAGGGAAGGGGTGGATTTCAGGCTACATACTAGTCATTTACGGGATGTGGGCTTTACTTTCTCATTTCCCGTGAAGCAAATGGCTGTGGATTTAGGCACTCTCATCCATTGGACGAAGGGCTTCAAAGTGAATGATGCTGTAAGTTTTCTTACCCGCCCTTTCTTGTGGATGTGTTGTAGCTAAGCATTTTCAGTGTTTACTTTGATTTGGTTTCAGTAGGTTGGAAGGATAGCTTATTTCCTGTTCAAGTTACGTACAATGCTAGAAATGGAGACGAATTGCTATGGAATACTACTGGACTTGCTTGCACTGGTCTTGTAAATTTCTCGCAAATACAGAGGCAAATTGGGCTTTATTTCTGATAGCACTTTTCACTAGGTCTAATGGGGACTTTATTTCCAATTTTTCTTTACTTTTCGACCAACACATGCAATGTTCTTCACTGATTCTTATGACACAAATTTTCTCCTTATCTAATTTATATTTTTCACTATCAATCGAATTGGTCATTTTCAAACCATGGATGCTGGGTTATTTGGGGCTTAAAGTTGTTTGGAAGTATTACTTCACCTTTGAGGTTATGTGTGAGAGGTTTAGAAGTTTTAAACTGATTTCATAGGATAAAAAAGTAAGCTTAGGCATGGCTCTGACAAAGGAGTTCTCTATTTGGATTTGCAGGTTGGTCAGGATGTTGTTGCAGCTCTTCAGAGGAGCATTGCAAGGAGAGGGCATAGGATGAGGGTTGTTGCTTTGGTAACACTCTTTGAAAATTGATGACTTATCAATTTCTGCATAGATTTTTTATATTGCGCTGAAGACTCTTACAAAATCAAACGACTACTATTTTATTTTACAAATTTAATTGCACCAATTTAGGGATGACTTGTTCAAGATGTTGAGGTTGTTAGATTCTGATTGATTTTCAAGAGAGGACCCTCTCAGAACCCTAGAAGTTTTAAAGCTCAAGGCCATAGAGTGAGAGCATTGTGACCCTGATCTTTGTATTGAAAAGCGGTGGGAATGTAGCGGTTAGATTATGTCTAGCTTCGGAGCACACGCGCGATGTTAATGGTTGTTTTGCGAGGGAATAATTTTGATACATTTGTCTAAATTTAGAAGTTGAAAGTAAGTCGAAAGTAAATCTGAAGTTGTATTTGTAGCAATTAGCATTTAACAGTGAAATTTTCAGAAGGCAGTATTGAGGGGTGCTGAAAAATCTAATTAATGGATTGTTTTGAAGAAAGTAGTCTGACCTGCTCATGTCTGGGGGCACGTTTTGCAGGTGAACGATACGGTAGGCACCTTAGCTGGTGGTCGGTACTGGAATAACGACGTCATAATAGCTGTCATTTTGGATACCAAGACTAATGCGTGTTACGTGGAGCGAGCTGAGAACATATCAAAGTGGGGTGGCGAAAATCCGAAATCTGGACAGATGGTTAGTATGCATTGAGACGAATTTGCTTATTTATTTGGTGTTGACCTCTTGTAGTCGCATGCTATAAACTAGATAATTGTTGACATCTAAATTTTTGCGCATTATGTGTACACGTCATTTCTGGCCGTGTCGCTATTTCCAGTTTATGAAGAGGAACAGAGTAGAATCGTAAGTTTCCCATGAAGGAGATGCAGGTTTACTTTTCTTTTCTTTCCTTTTCCTGTTCTGTTTTTTGAGTTTTTGGAGGGCAAAAAGCTTGGGTGGTTTAGCTTCTGTTGAGCTTGCAGGTCTCTGGAGAATGTGCAAGGTATTTGTGTTTACATGTAGCATTTAATTAGTAGTTGGTCCTCTTGGCAGGTGATCAACATGGAGTGGGAAAATTTCTGGTCTTCACATTTGCCTCGGACTTATGTGGACGAGTTATTGGATAACGAGAGTCTGAACCCAGGAGAATATGTAATGACTCTAACCTTTACTTATTCTACTATCGAATTACTCTGTCCCCCTTTTGGAACAGAGCTGAACGTGATGACTCTTGGTTGCAGGGTTTTGAAAAGATGATCTCTGGGATGTATTTGGGCGATTGTGTGAGGCGCGTGCTTGTGCGAATGGCACAAGAAACTGGCATCTTTAATTGGCTCCTGCGTCTTACACAAGCTTTTGGAAGCCTTCTCACTCCAGTATGTTATAAATTTTGTTTTCTTTTTAGAAATTGATCTTTGTTCCGATACTTTTGTTAAAGGTTGCTTTGGACATCATGTGTTATTTGAAGTATTTTATGTAGAATTTTGTTAGCATGAGCTTGTTGGTTCTGGTTTATGTTCTGGTTTATGAAGAAACCCATTTTGTGAGTTGCTTAACTACATGTCTTTCACTTAAATGATATGGTTAAAGGAATCCTTTTGGTGCTAATTCTTAGAAACAAGCACTATATGTAGTGTTTATTTATCATGATCACTTGGTGTGAAAAAACATCATACATTTTGAGTGCATTAATAGTAGGATTGATTTATTAACCCCTAAAGGACCGTCATGCCTTTTGGGGCTGTATAGAAATTTTGGGCAGGTACGTGTGACCAGAGATTTTAATATTTTAAGCTGAAATTTTAATAGAAGGTGGGCGCGAGGAATATCTTTCATATGCACTAAATTTCAGGACATTTGGAAATAGGAGTCAAAAGTTATGGCCAAATATGTTACTTTTTTTTGTAGCTGGGCAGTCTGGGCAGCAAAAAAAATTTGGCAAAAATTTGATATTTTTTTTTTAATATTTTTTTTCTCATAGATTATATTTTTGTCTATCTAAAAAGCTTTAATTCATTTCACTTGGGTTTGTTATGAGAAAGTTATGGACATTCTTGTTTTTTGGGCAGTTAGAGCATCTTCTTGAAAAATATAACTTGTAGGATTCATTTCTAAATGCTATTTTTGCAATTTTTCAAAAAAAATAAATTCTCATGGTTTAGTTTACTTGCTAGAACAATCTCACCATTGGGATTAGTGTATTTTAATTCCATCTAAAATATATTAATATTTTAGATTTTCCTTCTATCTCATACCTACTTCTACTGAATAATTTTTTTAGAAATGATAATTAAGTTTTTTTGGATATATATTTTTTTCCTAGACTCTCAACTCAATTCTCCACTATAAACATCTGAAGCTCCAAACTCTGTAGTGCAAAAGTTTTAAGTTAAAAATGTTCAAAGTCAAAAAATCTAGTCCCGCAATGTGCTGAAATACTTATTTTTTCCACTTTAAACGTAGATATCTTGCAATCTGAGCGGTCAAAAATTCTGAAATTTTTTCCACACATTCTCATACTAGTTAGGTGTAAGATCCTACGGTTAGATGTGCAAAAAAAACATTTTTCAAACATTTTTACTCCTTGCTACAGAAATGGCAGTTTTGAGTGTTTTTTGGCAGAAAAATGGCCTTGGGCCTTTAGGGGTTAATGTCAACTTTAAGTGTAGGATTTTGTGTGACGTTGTTGTTTGCGAGGCATTGATAATGATGTAGGTTGTATTGCAGAACACCAGATATTTCTAAGATGCATCATGATGACAGTACTGACTTGAAAGCGGTTGCAGAAGTTCTGAAAAGAATATATGGGGTATGTGCATTATAACTTGGAGGGATTAGTAAAGATTTTTAGTAAGCATGCCACGTTTAGGAATATACTTGAGCACAATTTTTCAACAAATATGCAAATTTTGGAACAACGATTTCAGCAAACATATTCCAAATCATTGGACAACGTTTTGTAGCAACATTGAGTTTCAATCTTTGTTTTTTTAGGGTTATCACACGCTTAGTTTTAGTGTTATCACAACGTTTTTGGTGTTGCTGTAGGGGGTGAATTCTAGATACCTTTTGAAATGTCAACTTAAGGATTTGGGCTTTGCCATTTGAAGCTGGTTGATTGATTTTGAATCTTGGTGATCGAGTAAAAGTGTCTCTTCCTGCAGGTCCAGAGCACAACGTTGGGCACTCGAAAGATTGTAATTGCAGTTTGTGATACTTTATGCCAACGAGGGGCAAGATTGGCGGCCTCTGGGATTGTGGGAATATTGAAGAAAATCGGAAGAAATGGAAATACAGCAAATGGTTTTATCAGACGAAATAACTCGTTCGAACAGGGTGAGATGAATGACTTCCCAGTGCATTATACATCAAGCGGGAGAACTGTTGTGGCCATGGACAGTGGCTTGTATGAACACTACACCGAGTTTCGTAACTACATGCAAGAAGCGGTGGTTGATCTTCTAGTAGAAGGATGCAAGAACGTCTTCGTAGAGTTGTCGAAAGATGGATTGGGCATTGGGGCAACCCTTCTTGCTGCATCACATTCCGAGTATGTTCCTACCTTATAACAAAAATATGAGCACATTATATGTTATGAAGATTAAGCCATTAAGGGTCAGTTGAGGAAACCCAACTGTTTTGTCAGGGTTCTTACTTCACCAATGTTTGAGGAGCTACAGTTTTCTCTTTTGAAGCACATGGTTCACTACTTCCTGTATAAAGTCTCTCCTCTTTACCCCTTAGGTACTCATAGATTTGAGAGTGTCTAGGACAATGGAGAACCCGCTTTTGTGACTGACATCAAAGTTGATGCCATAGGTCTAGGGTGGTTTGGTCGAGGATAGAGTTTTCTATCTTTATTGCGACCAATCTTAGATATTAGAGGTTGAAAAGAAATGTTTTGCATTCACATACTCCTTGTGTCCTGGGGGACGGAAGGCCATTAGTGCCTGATGCGTACGCTCTTTTTTGTTTGTCGGAAACAAAAACTTTGTTAATTTTTTTCCACTTTGCGAAAATGGGATAGATTCAGAAGCTGAGGATTTATTCCAGTGAATGTTTATTGCTTTATTTTGTATTTGTTCTCTTTCTAGGATTCAAATTTTCAAGCTAGTTTGATGTATTGGTTAATGAATTATATTTTTGAATTGTGAGGTTTAGGGTTGACCACTGAGCTTACTCTACATTGTGAAGCGCTTGCTCCTGAGTCCCAAAGACCATATTTTTTCCTCTCAAGTGAGTCAATTTTTGAAGCACCAAGGTTATAGAATGTTGTTAATATTTCTAGGACTTACTGATTATAATCTAATCTTTTGAGCTTCGTAGTTGTATAATTCCATAAACTTATATGATATGAAACGAAAATGTTTCAATACATTTGACTTGTAGAATTGTCAGTTTATGTCATGACGGCTTGTAGCATAATTTAAACAAGTGTCGAATTTCAAACGATAGGATGTAAATTTGATACAGAACAGGGCTGAAACTCCACGCTTTAACTAAGGCTTGATGTCGTGCTTGAAAATCTTCAACAGAAAAAGAAAGATGAAAATGTCGAGCGAGAAAGTTTTGTGTACTCAGGAATGCATGGGACACCCAACTGTTGGATATCTGCTGGGTGCAACTATAAACTGAATTGGGTTGCTATAACGAATGAGGTGTACGATTCTTGTATGATACTTTGTAAATTAGAATGAGCTGGAAGTGAAACCCATCTGCATTTTCAATGTGTAAGACTTTGGAATCTGCGGTTGGAGTTAATTTAGGACTAGAGAGGTATTCTTTTCTACCAATGAAAGATGAACCTTTCTGATTGTTGTTTGTAATCTAGAATTATTTCCTGAACATTCATAAAGATACTCTTTAATCGTGTCAAAGTGGCACCCTGTGTCAATAATAAAGTAGGGATATACAGTATCGGTGACCCTGATTGAATCTGCAGGTGTTGGTACCCCTGTTCGGGCGCTTGTTTTGGCAAGATCGGCGTGCTTTTCATGTAAACATCCACTACACATGATATTCGCTCAACGTGCATGTGATTGGCCTGATGGAGGGATTACATCACGGTTTGTGATTAATCAAAGTACTAGCTACAGCAGCAACATTGCAGTCACTTTGCAGGCAACTGATAGTGTCTTTTGTCTTTTGTCGTGAATGTCAAATAAAATAATTGAATTTCTCCAGGATGAAAATGTGACGGATTTTGTGACAGGAGCCGTGACATGGGTTGTGACACTGGTACGCATAGATTGTCCCAGGATGTGAAATAGTATTCTGAGATGATATCATGATGGAATCTGAAATCAGGTTCAGTTCAGTATAACAACAAAATTAAGCTGTCATTGTTGATTGTTCGTGCCCTCACTTGAACTTAATTTTATCCCTTCATATCTTTGCAAAAAACAACATTATAGCTCGCATATCGCATCTACAGTACATGGCAAGTTAATTTCAGTCACTTGTGTCTACAAATACTTAGATTATAAAATAAGGAGTAAGGATCCATTTCGCCATTGTCCATTTGAAGAAAAAATTAGGAAAGCCAACCCTAGGTATTCATACTTCATTAATGAATCAATGTAAACATACAAATACTTGATTTTTCTATCCTTTCAAATGTTTGTAGATTCTTCTATAAGTTTTTTGATATCAAAACTCTTCTTTGCAAATATTTTTTAACTCAAAGAATACAAACATGTTTCATTTCAAAAACTAACTTTTCTAGGCACAAAAATGACCTTTCAAAAATGACTTCAAAATGTAAGTAAGACATGTCTTTCTAAAAGTATCATAATTAGAATTTAACATTTGAAACTTAAAGAAAAAACAATCTTGTGAAAATCAAAATTTATCAATCATCAATCAATTTTATAAGGAATTTTTAAATTTTGTTTTCAAATTTTATTATTAAATTATTAAGCATAGGTTGGTGTAGTGTTAGATCCAACCATGTGGATATGATCTATATTTCATAGTTTACAACTACTATTTGAAAATCATCATCAAATTATTTTTCTATAATACATCTTCACATTTTTGGAAAATTGGATTAGAACCTATTCCTCAAGGAGTTAAACTAGTGATTTCCAATGGAAACTAACATAGTTATCATGCTTCCCTAACTGCACGGACTTGGTGTTCATTGCTTAGATTTGCTTCGGTGTGCTCCTTCAAATACTCCTTGCTATGAGGGACTTGGTGCTCATTGTTTAGATGTGCTTCAGTGTGTTCCTTCAAATACTCCTTGCTATGCATTTCAGTCAATCTGCAAAATTGCACCATTATCGTAAACAATACCAAAGGCAAAAGTGATGGAATTAGTGCACTAAGTCATCGTAATTATATTGTGCTAAAACTTGTGGAGAAAACACATCTTAAACCCTAAACTTGAAGGGGGGGAAAAATGCCATCATATGGTTGTTGACAATGTACTTCCCAATAAATGAATTGCATCAACAGAGAAGCAAGATCTAAGAGAAAACAAGGGGTAAGGTAAGATCACTTAAAACTGAGCATGTTCCTAAAACCATGCCCTATAAAATCTAAAGAATGTACAAATACTTGTTGCACAATGTTCCAACTTAAGGATATTGAAATTAGGGCACATTTTTATAACTTTTACGTACTATAATCAAATGTTGTTTACAATTTGTGTTGCGTGATTCAAAAGTGAGGGCTCCCAAACACACTGAAATGGTTGCCAAACAAATTCATATTGTGTGATTCAAATTAGCTCAATTTTAGATCATTCTACTTTATTATAGACCCCATTACACAATAGCAAATGTAACTACATATGTTAACTCAATTAGTTCAAGTCACTCTAGTTGTATACATCTATTAAAAATCATTTTATTTTTAGTTGTTTAGTGTGTACTCAAGAAAAGAAAAGAGTATCTTCATTATCTTGAAGTCATTAAAATTTTGGAAATAAAATTTGTCCTAATAGAAAAATGCAATACAAAAACAATTAACACGCCTTTGCACTGATTGATTTTTATTGTGTAGTGATTCTTTAAGCTAGAAAAAGGCCAATTGAAAAAATGAATCCCTAATATATATTTATTGGATAAAGATTCATATTCTTGTAGTCAATTTTCATCCACAACTAGAAAAAAGGTTTTTTGTACATAAAGAAAAATGCATTTCTATTTAGCTTTGGAGTGAGGAGTGTCGATGCAACAAGATGGTTTGTGAATGGAATCTGATTAACCCCTATAGAACCAAGATGTCCAATTTTTTTTGAGTGAGTTTGAGTAGGTCATTTGTGGTCTTTTCTTTTGTTCAATCTGGTTAATTTTTTTACCAACATGTGTAATGCTTTTCACTGATTCTAGTAACATAAAATATAGCCTCATCTAAATTATATTTTTCACAAGATGATCAATTTAAATTCCTACTCATCTCTGGTTGTCTTGAAGTGTAAATCTCACAAGTTTATAGTTCTCTCTCTCAATTGACTAGTGATTCATTCATTGACTTTGACACCCACTAATGTGAAAATGTTGGCTACACAATGAATTAAATTGTAGCCCCTACTGTGGCTTCAGATTCAAAACATCCAAAAAAGAAGGATGTAACTCAGACCTGCTCATGGTTCGGTCCTTCGCAAAACCCAGTTCGTCATCTACCAACAAATCTGCATCCTCGTAACGACTAGAGCGAGCATCACTCTTCCGAGGAGCCTCTGCTCGGGTCACGACCTTCTCAAAGAGATCTTTAGGGGTTCCCTCTGCTGAACACATGAACCGCGCCCTGTGTTCATACATCACCTGTCAAACCACATTCAAACCACATTCAAGCATGTGCAAAGCTTGCAAATAAACACAAACAACAAGTAGCTAAGCTACGCTACGAGAGGGTCTGTTCCCATAACATAACATAGGATTCATTTCTGAGTAAGGTCCGACTCAAACTTGAAGCAACTTTCCAGTCTAATGCTTTTGGGGCAAAATAAATTATGACTTATGACAAGATTCTAGACGTAAAATTTCCTTTGACAATATAATCTTTGGTCAATAAAACTTACAAAGCTGGAAAGACCCTTCAATCGACTGATAAATAGAACATGGCCACTGCAACAATTGGAGCTGGAACTTACATCTACTAGAGTAACAAAACGATAAGCAGAAGATCGGTTGTGCGATCCAAATATGGGGACATTGTCTAACGCCAACGTATGAAAGCTCTCTGCGTTCATGCCACAAAGTAGTTGAGTCTTTTATCAAACATAGGTTCTCCATGCAGTATCCCATAGGTTATCCCTAAGCATGATAAATTTTAAAATTTGAAAGCCAAGGAACGCACTCTCGAACTCCATATGCAAAGAGTCTGTCGCTACCAAATTGTAAGTCAGCAGCACTTACTGAAGAGTCCAATGAAATCAGCAACACCCAATGGCATCTCACATAACTCGTGAAACTGGAACCAGGCACAACCGGCACCTGCTAGAGGGACCTGTGAACATGCCTCACAAGAAAATTTAGCATGTCTTGCTCTTCTCATTGGGCACAAAAAAATTGACTTGTTCAAACCATTGCTTAGACTCTTCCCCTTAGGGCCGATTGAGACAGCAAATTCCATTCAGGTCGTAAGGATGTATCCCATCCCATTAGTAGCACGGCTATATCATACAGCACAACAAATAGCAGCAGGATTATATTAATTAGTCATACCTTCAACTTTCTACCCATAATAACTTCCACAGTCGCTGGTCTGGCCTCCTCTCCGTCCATCTCTGCCAGAAACAACTTGCGCAGAATTGCCGAAGCATCAGGCCCCATGAAGTAGAATCCACTTTCAGCCTGTTCATTACACCATCAAGAGATCAGAAAACTGACTTCACACAGGCTTGACGTCCCTTACGACTACAGAGAAATCGTTTATCCTTAAATGTGAATCAAAGGCTTGAAGAGTAAGAATATTGAACAAGAAGGCTTCAAGATTCATGACACTTGTATGTCTACTTGGAGACTTCTGTTATCTTACAGCCAGTCCTTTTTTCGAGCACCATAAGCGAAATTGCACCATTTCAAAACAATTCTTTAAATTTGGTGCGCTTAAAAGTAATCTTTATTCTTCATTTCTTTTTCATTTCCATTAAAAATACGGCTGAAATCACCTACTGGGGATGGTAAAGTGCGTTGAGTATAACTAAAAATTTATTTCTTGATTAAAGGTTAATGATAGTGGACATCTTTTGCTTCATCAAAATATATGTGGTTGCCATGTTGGCACTTTCTCAAAACTGAAAAAAGAGGGGGCTACTTACAGCTGTCAATCGTCGATAGTCGGTGGCTGAACCTATCTCATGGATCACACATCGCTTCTGCATATAATATGGGAACCATATTGTCAGCCATTGCCTCTTGAGCGGGAATACAACAAACAGAATATCTGCGTGAGGTAAAGAGGACTTGCAATTTATGAAACTCATGAAAAAAATGTTTCTGAGTTAGCATGGGGTTGTTAACTTGCGTACTTGGAGTTTCGCAATAAACGGAAGAAAAAGATCCCGTTGCAAGCCACCCTCATAAAGCTTTGCAGGCGCCCTGTTCGAAGTTGACACCAGTACCTGCACCATCAGCTCTAGATGTGAGCTTCCTTGCAGCTGATGAAAAGCAGCAACAAGTGCTGCAGTAAATGGTGCAAGCAGGCAGGAGTAATGCCAAGCATGCGTTGATAACTTCAAACAAGGTTTCCAGTACTATTGGACTATTGAAGAAACTCTTAAAACAACACCATATTTAACGAATTTTCCCCATCATAAGAGATCTCCTGAAGTCCCTATGGTCACACTGATCATACAGAGGCCTCATGATTTATACCGAGGCTCCTGTTTCCGGAAAAGAAAAAGAAATCCATATACCAACAACTGAGGTTCTGTTGTTGCTCACAACTCCGTTTTTGAAGAGATGATCAAAAAGTCGATTCAAAATGAGTGCGTCGGCAACATCTGTGACCTGCGCACCTCAGGCAAGTCATGACTTTAGCATTTCATAAGTTCAAAAGGAATCAAAACTAAAAAATATATATAAGTTAGTGAGTTTGAATCGTCTCCAAAATAGGGACAAGATCCACCCCCAAAACTCCCATTCAAATAAATTGCATAATTCCCTATTTGTTCAGAACATCATGTTCATGTGAAAAAAAAAACATTGAACATTGGGACGGTGATTACTCATCACAGTTGGAATGCTTTTAATGTATTCTATGTGCTTAATGTTGTTTCCAAAGGGGGCTTGCACTAGTCACTGGTTCCAGACGCAAACGAAGCTGGCTAGAAACAAACCATGAACTCGTCAATACACAGCAAAACTGATTCTTCGGCGATTTCCTCGGCCACTATCTCCAGCGGATCTGTCATACCTCGGCTCTTCTGCGCCCACAGTTCACCTTTTCTTACATTAAACCCACCGTCGAGCATCATTACACAATAAGCAAAGAATTACATTTTACCAAAATCAATGAAGAACATTTCATGTGCTCCGTGCAATTTAAACAAAATTAGACACAAGAAAGCCTCTATATGACCTGCTCAAAACAACCTTAATAACATGAGATCCAGACACTTATTTCTGGACAAGACAGGAGCTACATTGGAAATTTTCATCTCTTTTGAACTCATCAAAAATTTAGTAGAACTCTTCACAGTTTGCTGCGATCAGTTCACCAACTCCTAGCATGAACTCCTTGTTAACGAATTCATCCTTATTAGTCATGAGAGCATGTATTCCAGAGCTTACTTGTAATCGACTATGAACATTCAACATGAAATCGTGGAAGTGAATTCGCCGCTTCCTCCACGTCGACGGCCTGTTGCGGATACCAATCACACTGCAGGTGAGAGCAGACACCACAGTTTCTGAGTGGTCATGAACAGAACTACTACTGGAGCTGAGTATGGAATTTCAAGACAGCGTGTGGTTGATAAAAGTGGAGAGCAGACAAAAGCTTACAACTGGTGGTAAAACATGTCCATGAGCATGGTTTTTCCTGTTCCAACGCCTCCGTAGAGGTAAAGGCCCCTCGGAGATGGCGTGTTCGTCTTGGACATGAAGTGCTTGAACAGCCAACCTCCTCCACTGCAAGCCACAGCTGATGTCAGATCGGCAGAGAAGCCCAGTTTTGAGTAGCGCAAACGAGGACTTTCGTTTGTTCAATTGTATTTGTTTTCTCAGAAATACATGCAGTGCTCTTCACTGATTCTAGTAGTATGAAATTTGACCTAATATGTAATCTATTCTTTTCACAGTAGGAATTACAAATCAGGTCGTTTCAAAGGTATGAATCCTTGGTCCTTAGTGGTTATTGTACCGCACTGTTCCTTCCACGCATTGACATGAGTATGTGAGAGCGTCGTCAGTGGAAATCTAACCTGTTACGCTGGGAAGTACGAGGCGAATCCTTCTCTAAGCCAATATCATGAGCGTCCCTCATCAGATTTTCAAACAAGTCTTGAAGCTCCATCAATGTCTTTTCCTGCTCCACCACACATACGTTCATCACGTCAAGGACGCTGGCGAGTCCACATACAACTTACAACACAAAAACTCAAACGTATGAAACGGGCAGTCTCAGAATAAAAGGGTTAAACTCGTCTAATCCTCGACATCCACGACGTTGGCAATGAGTGAACGTGATAACATCATTGCTGGGAGTGGACCAAATACCTGAAACTCGTCGTCAGGCTTTAGTTCCCCAGCAGCCACGCGGCGCTCGTATTCTGCCAGCGGACCGGCCTTATACTCGTCACCTAGAGTTCACGAAAACCCAATACCAAGTTAAAGAATCATTCACTGCAACAGGAAGCAGCAGTTGCAGCACATCATCAATTATTTTGCAAAGGTTTTGTAGTGGTTCCGTACTTCGATAAAAACTTAAAGACAATTGGGAATCATTGCAAAAGTGCTGCAAACTTGTTGCAAAGTCTAACTTGGGCAAGGAACCAATGCCCATCTCTGCCTAGACTGTTGTAAAAACTATTGCAATCTCAAAGAGTTGCAAATTATCCATTGCATAGTGTTAAACGAAACCATTGCAAACAATTTTTAATAGATTTCTGACGGTCATTGCAAAACCACTACAGAACCTTTGCAATATCTGCCTTCCGTACAGTTAGTGATTAGTCCAGCGTTAGGGCATCGATCACCACTTCCCCACCCTATTGATGACCATCAGAAACGAAAACAAGCCGAATCCTTCAAAGCCTTAAAATCAACTGTTGCAAAAACTATTGCAATCTCAAATACTTGCAAATTATCCACTGCATAGTGTTATGCTAAACCATTGCAAACCAGTGTTAATAGATTTCTGACGGTCATTGCAAAACCACTACGAAAACTATTGCGATATCAGCCTTCCGTTCTACTCCGTAGTGATTAGTCCAGCGTTAGGGCATCACCACTTCCCCACCCTATTGATGGTCATCAAAAACGAAAACAAGCCGAATCCTTTCAAAGGCTAAAATCCAATGTTACGGCAAGTCCTACACACCAGATGTGGAGGCGTCGGCAGAATTGGCGACGCCTCTGGTGGCGAAAGGATACTCGAATTCGAGCACGCCATGGTGGGCACTTGCGCTGTCTGCGGAGTCCCAAGGGTCTGTGACTTGAACTCCAAGTGGGTACCGAAGCCCTGCCGCATGTAATTGTGCTTGCCATGGCCGCCGCGGGCGCCATTGCTGGTGCAGCCCGCGTGAGCGGCCCACCGCCCGCATCGAATTTTACGCGAATTTCCTCAACTTCAGCCGATCTTCTCGATCGATCTCCCAGCAGCTAGCAGCTGGTGAAGGGGATAACAAATGATCGAGATATCACTCTGCCATGGAGGAAAGCAATCCTGTCGCCCAAGAGTGGCGCCTGGTTTCACCTCACTTCGCCTCGCACCGTGTCAACTACTCCACCCCCCGAGCAGAAGATGGCTTGTATTCCACACTCCTGGCACGAGAATCGTCTCACCAAGGTCCACAAAATACGCCCCACACACTGAAGAGGCCAAGCTAGCGTACAATTTTCCACGCAATATCGGTTGATCACGCAGACTGAAGCCACCAGCAAGGTCCAGGGTCGCACTCGCGGTCACGCTGATCGTGAGGAATTGAATTCAAGTAGTCGATCAGTCACACGCCCCTAGCTCACAGACTTTCCTGAAATAAAAACTCCTGTGCTAAGAATCTGAAACCGAAACTAAGGTTGTTGGTTCCTGGCTGCTGGTGACTCGTCCATAGTCATAGAGGGTAACTGGGACCTCTTCAAAGGGAAACAGGGGAGGACACAGTCATAGTCATAGAAAAGTAAGGTATCGCAATCTAGGTTCACGTACTTTATTCCAGGTGATCCGAAGACCAGTGTTAGTCTAAGTACTTCAAGGAAACCCATTGCGGCAAACGACACGACAGAACTTCGCTACTGTAGTCCAAAAAACTGGAACCAGAAGAAGAACTGCATCACGGAAGAAAATCCATACCTTAAGACAGGTGGTTTGTTTTGTTTTGTTGGTTTTGTTGGTTTGTTTTGTTTGTCACGTCGAGATCTCCCGGGCCATGCGTCCCCCGGGGCGTGCTTGGTATAGTCGGAAAGCCCTCGGCCGGGAGGGGTGCACGGGCTTGGTTTTGTCGCGTTTGAAGTTACGGTGCGGAAGTTATTGAATTTCGAAGCATTTATGGGTCAAAAAAATTAGGAAATTACTTTTACTTTGATTTTCGTCGCGCTCTTGGTACCGTGGGAAAGCTCTAGGCGAGGAGGGGTGCAGGGGCTTGGTTTCGTGGCGTTTGGACCTACGGTGCAAAAGTTATGGATTTTTGAGTTATTTTTGGATCTTAAAATCTACTAAATTATGCTAAATTATATATCTTTTGAACCGTGTGTCAATTTGTCACATTCATGGTACCATTGGAGAGCCCTCGGCGAGGAGGGGTGCACGGGTTTTACTTTGTGGCGTTTGGACTTTGGAGCTACGGTGGAAAAGTTTTGGGTTTTTGAGTTATTTTTGGTTTTTTAAATGACTTTTACTTTTGTTTTGGTTGTGGTAACGGCACAGGGCTACACTAGTTCGAACTAAGTTAGCTAATTTATACGAGAAGTTCAGCTGAGAAAATCCTAGTACGCAAGAAAAGCGGAACACAAGTACCAATGTACGTGGCATCATTCACAAAACTAGCTAAAATTCGCTCCATTGCTACTTAAAATTTTCAGTAGCTAAAAGTATATTGGAGAAAATCCTCAAAAAAATTATATTTTAGCCAAGACTGCAACAACCAATAGAATTTGATATCCAATTTGTTACTTTTTCTACAATGGAATTAGCATCTATTTAGTCAGATTTGGATTATAATACTCCCAATCATCCTTTACAACTTGCAAAATCCTTTCTTTTTTATTTATTTTTAATGACACATACTCTCAAGGTAGCCAAAGTTGATGTTTGTTTGTCTTGAAGGTAGCATGTTGCACTAAATTCTCTAAACTAGATAGCATAATGCACTAAATTCCATAAACTAGTTCTGGGAGCACTGGTACGTAGCCGTGGGGATTGGAGAATTTGTCACGGAGGGATAAAAGAATGTGGATATTACAAGATTCTCACATCACCCACACTAACATGCCACCAGCTTAAATTAGCAGCAGTGATCCCACAACTAGATTATGGAATTTAGTGCAATATGCTTCCTTCAAGACAGACAGGGCATCAACTTTGGCTACCTTGAGAGTGAGTAGTATAAAAAAATAGAAAAAAAAGGATTTTGCAAGTTGTGAAGGATTATTGGGAGTACTATATGACAAAACTGACAAAATAGATACAAATTCCAATGTGGAGGGGAAGTTGCAAATTGACTATCAAATTCTATTGTTTGTTGCAATTTTGGCTAAAATGTATCCATTTAAGGCCCTTTTCTACTACTCCCTCTGTCCCACTAAAAACCTCCAAAAAGCTTTTCCACGAGGGATTAACTACATTTTTAGTCTTTCTACTAGTGATACGTGCATTTGAAAACTAGCAATCCATCCTTTAGATCTATGCAAAATCTCCAACTTAGGCACCATTGTTTAGGCACCCCAAATTCATGTGGAAAGTACCATTTTTGACAAAATTTGTAAACGCTGCCAGCTCCATCATTCTTGATGATTTAACCCCTAAAGGACTGGAGGGGTGTCTAGATTTCCAAAATTGTGAAGATCTGTTATAAAATGAAACTTAGAAGAATATTTTAATGATGACTCTCAAATAATAGTTGTAAAATGCTATTTATAGATCACATCCATACGGTTAGATCAACAAAAATACATACCAAGATTTTTCAATAAAATTTGAAGCTAGAAATTGGAAATTCCTTCTAAAATCAATTGTAGATTGAATATTTATGATTTTTAAGAGATTTATTTTCTTATAAGTTCAAAATATTGAGTTCTAATTATAGTGATTTTTGAAGATTTTGATTTGATTTTTTGATTCAAGTCATTTTTGAAGGGTCATTTTTTGAACTGAAAAAGTTACTTTTTGAGGCTAAACCTCCCGATGCCTTTTGAATTATAGAATATTTGCAAATCAAAATCTTTATAATCTGAACGGTACAAATGTTAAAGAACTAATATAAGAATCTTCAAAAAAATTGATGGATGAAAAAAAAACATTTCAATGAATTTGGGACGTATTTCTGTTCATTCATTGTTCAAAATCTGTACTCATGGTCCCTAAGGGGTTAAAGGTTGGTAGCAACATTGGGATTCTAGAAACATCTACTGCAATCTAAATACCCACAACAAAGATCCCTACACCACTTCAAGAACAACTCTTCAAAGTGCCGAAGTGGTCACCAAATATATTGTCAATACTACTATCTAAGGAAGCACAATGAGTCCAAGGTGTCTCATATGGGCAAGGCCAAGCTTTCTTGGCAAAGAATGCTCCCTAATCACTTGACTTGCCCCCACGAGGTCGTTCAACACGGCCAACACTTATCCAACAATCGAAATCTAAAAATGGAGCTTTTTAGTGGGACAGAAATTGTGCTTGATTTAGAGGTTTTTAGTGGGACAGAGGGAGTATGTATTAGTAGCGCAAGGATTTTTTGGATAGAAACTCAGCTAATTTTAGGCAATTTTAGGGATCGCTGGTTAGTAGCCGGGATTCACGATGTCAATTGCCAATGTAAGCAAATTAAACGAACCATCTAAGAACATCTCCTATGGCCTTGAAAATTTTGGCACTCCAAATTGATGAAAAGTGATGAGATTTTGAAGTGTTCAACATCGCGGATCATAGAAATCCACTAAAACTAAATTTTAGTAGGGCGAGTTATTATCAAGCAAATTTCACTTGACATGTGTCAATAGAATTAATCGTAAGGGGGGAACATTTCTAGGATTTTTTTTGCCTATGAATAGCAACAAATAGAAAAACGGAGCTCATTTTGAGTCTTGTTGTTAGTTTTGCTTTTACCAATTATCATGTGGCATGTGGGACAATTTTGTTTCAAAGTCAAGACCATTTTGTGACTTTTGGGGATCACATATAATTAGGCAAAATTGTGGTAGAACTTCGTGAAGTTCAAGACTGGCATTTAAATACTAAATGCTACAATTGTAAGAGGTCAAAATTGAATTGATAAATTTTTCAGATTCACACCCTAATTTCAATGTCATAGTGTTGAATATTACTCTATAGAAATTTGCTTATCATCCAGACTCATTAGGGCACACTTTTAGGGTCAAACACTATTTTTGTTCATACTATTTTAATGTTGGAGGCCCAAAGGACATTTTCAAAGTCTAAGATACAACAGATGTCATGTGATTCTTGATTTTAAATGCAGATAATCAAGGAATAAGGGATTTTGCACCAACCCCTAAAGGACCGATGCCTTTTTTCTACCAAAAAACATTGAAAACCGTCATTTCTATAGCAAAGAGTAAAAAACAAATTAAATTGTTTTTTTTCACATATAAACGTAGGATCTTACACCTAACAAGTATAAAAAAGTGTGGAAAAAATTTCAGAATTTTTGACTGCATAGATTGCATATTTAAAGTGGAAAAAAAAGTTTTTCAACACATTGCAGGACTACATTTTTTTGATTTTGAACACTTTTAACTTAAAATTTTTGCACTACAAAGTTTTGAGCTTTAGATCTTTATAGTGAAAAATTGAGCTGAGAGTCTAGAGGAAAAAAAAAAATTTAACTTAATTTTCATTCTTAAAAAATTGTTAAGTAGAAGTAGGTACAAGATAGAAGGAAAATCTAAAATATTAATATCTTTTAGATAGAATTAAAATGCACTAATCCTAATGGTGAGGTTGTTCCAGCAAGTAAGTTCAACCATGAAAATTTATTTATTTTGAAAAATTGCAAAAATTGCATTCAGAAATGAATCCTACAAGTTATTCTTTTCAAGAAGATGCTCTAACTGTACAAAAAACAAGCATGTCCATAACTTTCTCATAACAAATCCAAATGAAATGAATCAAAGCTTTCAAGATAGACAATAATATAATCTATGGAAAAAAAATTCAAATTTTTGCAAATTTTTTTTGCTACCTCCCGTCCCTTGTTTTGAGCTTATTTGGTCATAACCTTTTGTTCCTAGGCACCGATTGTGAAAAAATTATATTCTCACAAAACTTATTAGTTTTTCTATCTTCAAAAAAAAATTCAAAAAATCAGGACAAAAATTCAGCCTGTAATTAGCCACCCAAAATTCCATTTGTCCCCCGAAGGGACAACGATCCTTTAGGTGTTAGATAAACACTTTTACTAGGAACTCTCAAAATAGAAAATTGGATCATGAAAAGTTTGTAGTCCCTCCATCATCCAATAATGTTCATTTGAAACCATCCAGGTGACATGGTGGAAGGATTATTAAGAAACAATTGTCAAACTCCAACCAACCTCAAACATTTTCATTGATAGAGGGTTAAAATAGGAATTATTTAGAGGGATTTTTTAGCTACATGTCATGCATTCCATTTGACTTAGCTAGGGTTGGAATTTTTACAAAAAAATTCTATAATAGTACACTATATAAAACAAATGAATCGATAATCATTGTTAAATTCAATAAGGCAATACCAAAATTGAATTTTACATTAGATTTTGAAAGGTTTACATCATCCCAATCTAATAGCATGATGATATGTAGTTGTTGTTTTTTTAGTAAAAAATTACTTTAGTTAATTTATATTCAATTTGACTTCGAACACATGATTCAATTTCAAGAGGGATGGTTGATACTGACAAGAGGTCCTCTCACAAATGAGATAGGTAGTTCATTCATCAAACAATCGAGCTTTCATTGAAGTTTGTACATTGGATTATTTAAGTCGAAAGTTTATCATGATTAGTATTGTAATACTATTGGAATAATCTAAAGCTAATTATAAATAAACAACCTGGTAGCATTAGAAAAAAATCGAGGGCTCTAGAGCGTTGCTTTGCAGTGACAAATGAAGTTATTAATAGTTGAATAAGGAACTTATCAAAAGGGTCTGAAATGCATTGTTAGTTGGTCTAACTTTTGTGAAAATACTTGATATAGATTCAGTGTTTAATTGACAATTGAAACAAATTAAGTCCAATAATCCTTGTGGGATATGTAAATTCACTCATTTGACAATGAGTGGTCTATCATCAAATTATCCCATAGCCTTTGTGGATTCATGGTGGACAATCAATTTCTTTATAATTAAAAGCAACCTCTTCACCCCTTCATACTCATCAAATGTCAATGAAGTAAGTCTTTTTATCACATTGTCATCCAAAAATAATTTAGGTGGTAGACAGTTATTGGAGTATTTTTGGACATTTGTATTTTTTGCACAATTTGGTTTGAATGCAAGGTGCATCCGTGTACAAAGTATCCAATAATCTGGATTAAGGTGCATTAGAGTAACTTAACTTTGATTATTTGACACTTTGTACTCGGATTTTGAGCCATTGACAAGCATCTTACATTGTAAAATAAGGTGAGCAGGATTAGGAAAAAAACTAATCCTTAAACCCCTAAAAATATAATTAGCGGAGATCAAACTTGATAAAGTTATATAAGGTAGTGTGCTTTGAAAGCAACCATTTAAGAGTTGATTGCATTTTGAGAGAAGCTGAACTCCTTGAAACAATTTTTAGTAAATTTTTGTAAGAAGGAAAATGGAATTGGCATCTATCCAAGTCGTTTTATATTTTTTAGACCTTTGTGGAATTAGTTACAAATTTTTGAAGTTGAAACGCAATGGTCACTAAAAAAAACCACCTCTTGAAATGTGCACTATTGGTACATTAAAGAAAGAAAAATGTTCCTCTGTGTCATGATTGCTTTTAGAATATACTACCTTATTTACTCTGTCCCATCCCATAATACTAATACAAATCCCTTTTGTTTTTTCATTTGTCTTGAGTTACTTATCGCTTTCACTTCAAACTTGATTTTAGGATTGAAGATTATTAATTTTTATTTTTGATTGTTATTAATGAAATGAAGTAGGAAAAGTGTAGATTTTTTAATTAAAAAAATCTTAAAATTGAATTTTTTTTTAATAGCAATTTGAAGTTGATTGGATAAAGAAACAAAAAGACATTGAATTTTTCATTGAATCTATTGAATTTCAAACCATTCTTGTACAAATCTATGGGAGGCAACCCATTCCTGATTAGCACCCCACTTTAGGTGTGTAGACCATTCTCTTTCTATGAAGCAGGAGGAGAGCAATGATTAATTATGGCATGGTTCTTGAGGAAGTTGTGGTGTACTTTGATTGGCTACAAGACTCTCAATATTGAAAGTATCCCTTGGTCGATTTTGTTTTCAGCCCATGGTCGGAAATAGCAAGCCCTATATCACTGGTATGGAAGGAATAGAATCTTTTGTTGAAAAATTCACAGTAATTATGTTTTGAGGAAAAAAAATCTGGAAAATTATGGAAACCTTTCGCAGTCTATTGCTACATAGGGAAAAATTTACCCGGTCATGATAGCAACCCTATAGATATATGGAATTTTTTAAGTGGTCAAAAATGGATTGTCTCCCATAAGCACTCGGAGAAGGCAACATAGTTGCATAGGAAGTCCTCCTTCATTATTAAGCCTATTCTTATGCAAATATTGATAATTATGCTAAAGAAATAAAAAACATCAAAACTTGTGAGATCCAATTTGAACATGGATTGAAGTACAATATTGCAATAGATTCTTCATATTTTTTCCAATAAAATTAGAATGTTTTAGGATCTCAAGTGGGCACCCAAAAATTTCCGCTTTTTGATATTGTGTATTGCTACTGTTATTAAATTGGTCAAATTTTCATACTTTCTTATTGGCAATTGAAAGAAGGTTCCAACACACCAAAAAATGCAACATTTGGATAACGTATGCAAAAATTATGAAGGGTCAAAAAAATTTGGGTAGAATTTCTAAGATTGTTTCTTCCACATAGATACACTAGATGTGCAATTAGCTGGCTCCCTTGCACACCCACCTTACAGACATCACCACATAGAATATCATTCCCATAAATTGGCCAAGGCTAGATGGCATGCCCCTACATAGGCTTGCCAAGCTGCCCTTCACGGCGCTCCGTTCATTCCGGCTCACGGACCTTCCCAGGCTTTCTCATGTTCACCGTGGCATTCTTCTATCTTCCTTCTTGAGCTTGATGATGCTTGTTGTAGCACTACGCGATGCTTGTTGTCAATCTGCGTGTTCCACAATTGTATTGAGGATTGCGTGTATTCGTTTTACTTATACTGGCGGCAATCTTCTGAGGATGACAAAACCCTAAACTTAAGGACGATGCACTTTTGAGAAAGTTCAGATTTTACTGATTTTGATTGATATTCCGTCTAGGTCGCCTTGCTTCAAATTCTTATGCTGGATGAGTCTTTCAGCAGCAAATTGAAAAATTTGGGTCTGCAAGGGAGCCAACTAATTGCACACCTACCTAAATGATAAGCATGAATGTACTGCATTATGATATCTCTTCAAAGAGTGATGAGCATCGTTTCAAATGGAGCAGAACATGCTACAAGTCGCTGCCACCTGCTCTGGACGTCTATTATCACCCTGGACTTCGGGCTAGCTCTTAAATTTAATTTTTTTCAGATCGGAGTTTGATTGCTTTGAGGAGATCTTAAACTGTTGAAGAAGCATTCCGCTTCCTGCGACTATTCCAAAAACGCGCCATTCATTGCTGTGGTTCGATGATGGTTCGATTGACCTCTCCAAACCTCAAATTTCTGTGTGGGTCTTCTCGATCGAGAGGCTCCCGACCCCTGCAGTTGAACAAACTGTGACAAATCCCCATGAGAAGACTCAACTGACCGACAAGTACGTCATAAGCTCACTGGAGCCAATGAAATCCTCGTCGTTGCAGACTCCCAGTTCACAAGCTCACCGTTCTTGAATGCGGAATCTACCTTAGAACACTCTTCAAGTTTCATACCCTGGAAAACTCTTCAAGTTTCATATCCTGGAACACTCTTCAAGTATCAGAATGATACACCACTGTGACGATCGAATCGACGCAGAAAGACAAGAAGAACACGCAAGCTCTGAATGGGGAAAGCAGGAAGATGAGGTCCGCGATTCGGGGACGAGCGGAGCGCCGTGAAGGGCAGCTTGGCAAGCCTTTGTCCGGGCAGCGACGAGGCCGGGATGAGGCGGGGCCCAGGCGCCCATCTAGCCCAGGCCCTCTAAATCATGCGGATGCCTTCCCTGCAGCTCGGCTTTCTTACTGGACGCCTTATCCCTTGCAGCACCACTACCCAATCCCGGGCCTTTTTCCAATTCCCAATCCAAGGGACCCAAGGCCGCGGGGCAGAGCAAATGCCAGTGCAATAGTTCATGTGTCGCAAGGTGCTCGGCCATCGTGTGTGCTGCGACTGCTGCTGTTTGGTTGAGCATTGCATTTGGCTTGCGGGACTTGATTTTGGGTAGCGAAGTTATGGCGGCCTCCGTCGCATCCGTCGGGTGCAAGGTTTCGGCGTCTCTGGCCCCGTCCAGCTCTAAACTCGAGAAGAGCGTCCGACCCACCTCGGTGAGCAGCGCTTTCGGTTTGAGGCCCGCGGCGTCTCGCGTGTCGTGCAGTTTGGAGGAGAATGTGAGGAGCATCGTGGATGGCGCCAAGGCCGCCGCTATTGTCTTGGCTTCCTCCGCTCTCATGGCCGGGGTAAGTGGTTTGCATTTGTACTCGCTAGCTTGGAATGTGTTGCATTCGTTCGTTTCAATGTCCTTTTGAATTGACTCAAATGCCATGGCGTACCGTAGTAGGCCATGATGGAGACTGGAACGGTTCTGGACAGGCATCCTTCTCAAGAGCAGTCAGACTTCGTTTGCTTAGAATTGATGTCGTGAATGGCATGAAAGAATCGCGTGTTGTGCAAAGCATGAGCATGAGCATGAGTAGGTCCCGAATGGACCGTAGGGTTATGGAATTTGTTGGCAGCATGTGCAGTGTGTATGGTTTCTATGGTTGGGGAATGGTCCTCCAATTCGTTACGTTGATTGCCTGGGCGTTGTTGATTCTTCTTTTGCAGGCAGCCGTGGCCGAGGGCAATCCCGCGCGGATGACGTACGACCAGGTGGTGTCCCAGACCTACAACGAAGTTAAGGGCTCCGGCACCGCCAACCAGTGCCCCGTCATCGCCAGCGGCTCGGACAATTTCTCGATTAAGTCCGGGAACTACACTTTGAAGAAGCTTTGCATGGAGCCGACCGCGTTCACGGTGAAGGCGGAGTCTCCGTTCAAGGGCGGCAACGAGGGTTTCCAGAACACGAAGCTGATGACTCGTCTGACGTACACTCTGGACGAGATCGAGGGCCCGTTCTCGGTGGGCGGCGACGGCAAGGTGAAGTTCGAGGAGAAGGACGGGATCGACTACGCCGCGGTGACGGTACAGCTTTCGGGCGGCGAGCGCGTGCCTTTCTTGTTCACCATCAAGGAGTTGGTGGCGGAGGGGTCGCCGACTTCGTTCGGCGGTACGTACATTGTGCCTTCGTACCGCGGGTCCTCCTTCTTGGACCCCAAGGGCCGTGGTGGTTCCACGGGCTACGACAACGCCGTGGCGTTGATCGCGGGCGGCGCGGGCGACGAGGAGGAGCTGGCGAAGGAGAACACGAAGAACACGGCCGCAGCGTCGGGCAAAATCACGTTCAGCATCGCCAAGTCGGACGCGTCGACGGGCGAGATCGCGGGGACGTTCGAGAGCGTTCAGCCGTCGGACACGGACTTGGGCTCGAAGGCGCCCAAGGAGGTCAAGATTGAGGGGATCTTCTACGGACAGTTAGAATAGAGGGAAGAATGTTCCCTATCTTGACTGTCCTGAGGTTTTGATGTTTATACTCCAACCGTGTCTCCTTTGTAATGTAATCTGTACTATTTTTTATTGTCCAATTAGTCGATCATCATGTATGGCGAAAGCTTTGTGTTCATGCATACAGGTATGAAAGTCTTTTGAAATCGGTGAACATGAATTTGAAAATGTCGCCATTACACCACCTCGTTTGCAATTTCCACTTTTTCTGTCTTTGTGCTTCATTCCTCTGATGATTTGAAATTTGATGTTATTTATGGTGTCGGTGCTCCTGTTATGTGATTAATTTCTGAGTCTGTCTACTACAATGGATTCAAGTACTGCTGTAGAGGAAAACCTTGCACAGTTTGAATTCTTTTCAGTTTGTTTCAATGGCAACCTCGTGAGTGCTTCGGCTGCAACCTATTCAACATGAAAATGAATTCCAACGGATAGACTATGCGTAGTTTCCTGGTTGAAAGTGAGGACGATCACGTGTTATCTCCAGCATTTCCATCATGTCTTCGAATGCATCAAGAGAATGTGTGTGCCGCTCAACCGTATGATAATTTTAGCAGAGATTGAAGGCGATCCCTGGGCTTCAGATGCGTTAACCCCGTCAACTGCTGTGAAGATATCGGGGATCACTTGCTGGAAACGGGCAAGAATGCACTTCACGAATGACTCATTGTTCGCAGCGGACAGACCATCCACACGCCCCGGAGGTCCTATCCACGGCACTCCGTGTCCCACACTCCTGCCCCCGCTTGAGTCACAGGCAAGCGCTACCTTGTCCGGATATCGAAACTTTCCTGAAGATAGTGTAGTGTTGGAGATTTGCATCGGAAGCGCCACTGTAAGTAGGAGATTGTGCATAGTCTTGAACAGTACCCTCAGCAGGCTTCGGATGTGAAATCCAAGTGACGCTAAACAGGAGGAACATTGAGGAGCACACTGTGCATCAATGCGCTTGAATTCGTGTTCATGCATACAGGTTCGTTGTGTTTTGAAGACGGTGAACATGAATGAATTTGAAAATATCGCCATGAAGCCATCTCACTTGCAACATTCACTTACAACTCTCCCTATGTTTCATTCCTCAGATGATTTGAAATTTGATGTTATTTGTGATACCGAAGCTTTGGTCATGTTATTAATATCTGATAATGTGATTGTGTATGTACAAGAGGACTCAAGTACTGCAGTAGACGAAAAATCTTGCACAATTTGGATACTGTTCAGCTTGGTTTCAATGATAACCTCGTTACTGTTTCTTTCGCTGCAACATATTCAACACGGAAATGAATTCAAATGGAGGTTTTCGATATCTCATGATGACAATGTTGTGTAGCTGTATTATTATCTTGATCATGTGAATCGCTTTGTGAACTGCCCACCCTCAAGTGCGCGCTCCCTGTCAATATCAAATATACACTCATTCGTACAAACCACACATCCAAGATACATCCAAGCCACGAAGAGAAAACCCCTTCTAGAGTGGACTCTTTAGTGAAGAAACAGTCCGAAGGCAGGTTACACGCGCGGGGGCAGAGGAACCAAATGCCGAGAACACACCGCGAGGGCCAGATTGAGGGCGAGAGGGAGACCAGACGGAATGAACACACCAGAGCATGCGCAGATGTAGCCAACATGAACATCACAGATCTCGTTCCACGTTGCTTGCACAAATCTGCAACTTACACTTGTTACACCAATTGAACATACACTGGTGTATGTACTCTAACCTGAATAAAGAACTCCAAGAGAGCAAGAGGAATCATCTTCTTAAGCAGAAAATCGTAAAATCATTATAAATGCATGCCCACAACTTATAAGAACATAATAATTGTACTGAAATCATACACAATTTCGTAGGTTTAAAGCTATGATTACGTATATCCCTGGATGGATAAGATTGGAGCACCATTTAGAAAAACAAAAACATCCCAAACTCCCAGGTCACTTCTTGATTGCTAGGCTATTCACTCAGATTTCTCTCCTCTTTCGCTGCTAGTCCCTAGGTCAAACCAAGTGCACTATAAAGAAGTCCATATACTATATGACATGCAATTTTGATGGCACAATAATCATGGATGACATTAAGTAGAATGAGACGGTGTACTGGTCAGGCAACTTCAGCACCATCACATTGCTCATCAGCGATTTCAGGGGATATCATATGAACATCCTGCCAACCGTATGACGTTCCTCCACTTTGACATTTTAATATTGAGCTCTGTAGTAACGAACACGAAAGTGTTGCAGACGAATCGACCAAAAATTGTTTACTCCTCAGTCTTCTTTCACCGCTCTGCATTTGATGCACACTTTTGTTCTCACATGATCTGCTTTCGGAAGGCATCCTCGTTCGTGATAAGAGACGGGATTGTCCATGATCCTAGCACATGCACAGACTTGCTCCCACCTGCCACGAGCATTTGAGCAGCAATGATTAAGCGACATGAACCGATTCAAAAGTTACCAAAATGATATCAATGACCCAAGAGAACCGACTAAATGAGGTTGTCACCTTCTTTCACAGCCTCCTCACAACGCTTCTGATATTTGACTCGAATGTTCGGTTCCAGTTCTTCCAATAGCTTTTGATACTTGACTTCACTCTTTCCAATGAACTCAGCCTGCAAGTCAGTTGTCCCAGACATGAGTATTTTCATGTGATGTGATGTAGAGAGATTACGTCAAGTCAGGGACTATGCAGAGTCACAGTAATCAAGCAGTTCTGACTTGGATGAGAATAGTACGCTAGTCAAACGATTGTCCTACCAAGTAGAGCTGCTCAGAGATGAGGACCTACAAGCCTGGTGGGAGTCTCGCGAGGCCCATAAATGTACAAAAACATACGGAGCACGTTGAAGGTGTTCTTTCCTACATCTTCCTGCACATACACATATTTTAAGCTGTAATTTTTGAAGTAATTTTCTTGTGGAAACCAGCTGTCAACAGAGGCGGAGCACGAACACGTTTAGAAAGAGCCGTGGGCCAATAGTAATCACCTCATAGTCGAACCTGCCATACACAGAAAAAAAATTAAATCGCTTTCACTGGTTTCTTCCACTAGTGTATGAACCAAAGCAAATCCATCACGAAAATGATCAGAGATGTGCTTTAAAACATTCACTTGAAATCATGAACTTCTTGGAATGCGTTAGAAAATGACGGCAAATCAAATTCCAACAATCTGACCTAAAACTCATCAAATTCCAGATTCAATCGATTTTCGGTAATTACTTAAGTAGACAGTCTCACTCACAAATCATCAGCTATCTCCACAAGAAGCTCCGAAATAGAAAGAAACTCGAAATGAGCCACATCAACCTGCTCAATTGTGACATGCCAATGATCAAGTCACGAAGGTGTACGATAACTTAGTGTCATGGAATATGAGGTCTGAAAATCAAGAACTGGAGTATAATAGAAATGGAAACAAAGCCTAGTAGAAACCTTAGGGATAGCACATTATAGGGAGCGTAGAAATTGACTCAAGGGTCTGGCATTAAAAGTGATGAGTACCAACCGGTTCGTTGCGCAAGCCATACAAAAGGAGGTTCAGTACACGATAGTCAAATGATTTAAGGCGTATAGCTCGCAAAACATCCTCAACCTTGACCTGTTGAAATCACAGAGTCATGAATGAATATAATCACTTCACCCAGCAAAACAAGCAGAAATATTTTCATCATTGTACCAAAAGCACAAAGAAAAATTAGAGCTCTAAAAACTTACCTCTTCCCTAGCTGTGAGAGCGGTACAAAGAGACTGCTCCAAGCGCCAATACTGAAGACCATCCACGAGCTCATCGTCAATCCTACACCAAATGCAGGAATCAAATTCAGTTCCCAAGAGATGGATCCACATACCTCATTCCTGCGTCAAGAATATGCGTCATATTTCAGCACATTAAGGGAGTCTTATCGTTCACTACAATATCCACAACCAAAGCTTCAGATCGGTGATTTTACAAAATTCTTCATGAGCGCTCCTACTCTTTGCTTAACTAAGCGCATAGCAGCTCTAAATGAAGGTTAATAAAACATTTGCAAGTCGATGCGATTGACGGTCTGTAAAATAAGAGATATCAATAGAACAAGATTTCAGGCTGCTTACCTCTTTGTCAGTAAATCACTCTCATATAGTATTGCTCGCAATCCTGAAAATGGATCCTTTCCTAACCCATCTGCAACAGAACTCGACGTATCGTGTAGAGGGTTTGAGACCCCCATCAATGCAGATGAACACAATTGATCTTCATTCTGCTCATCTAACTATTTCCACAGCCACAATCACAACAATGATCTCCTCAGTTTGAAAAGCGCTGAGTTTGGAAACGAAGCTTAAGCCAACCTATGCCTGTCCAAGTCACACACAATGAATAAACCACTACATAAACTCTCCAACGGTTCTGTCTTCACAAGGAAGTAACATACACATAACCGGAGATGATATTAATAAATTACCCACCTCTAGGCTGCTAAAACCCAGCACTCACGCAAACTGCAGTGCAGAGGACAAACCTGATATATATAAGACTCCACAAATACAAGCAATGGGAGATGGCGAAAGACATGAATGGGATTCTGCACGTCCATGTCATGGAACATAAAATATGATCTGCACTGTCACCAGAAAGGCCTTTATCACAGCTGAAAGATCAAGTGCTGACCCAAGCAGATGCCATAAATTGTTAATTAAGCTGAAGAAATAAAAAACATCAGAACTTATGAGATCCAATCTCGACATGGGCCCAAATACAATACCGCAATAGACTCTTCATAGGTTTTCAGTAAAATTAGAATGTTTCAGGAACTAAAGACATCATCATATAGAATACCATTCCTACAAATCATGCGGATGTCTTCCTACGTCACGCTGTTCTTAACGAGGTCTCTCCGTGTACGAGTCTACTTCACTGAAAACCCTGTTTCTTGATCTAGGTCTAGCAAATAAAAAATGCATCTCACAATCGATGATAAGCTACCCGAAGTAGTCACAGGCACTTACGAAGTCTTCCAGTGTAGATCGAGCCCGTTCCATGCTCTTAAAACTGACCATGCAGTTCAAATCACCGCCTTCGAAAGATGCACTTCTTTGTTTCTGGGTAGTCAATGTTTGTTCACCTACGTCATCAATTATTTGTAAATCTGTACTTCGGTGATCCTTTCGATTGCTTAATCCCTTCTGTGAAGTCATTAGCTTCTTTTTGAGCTTGTCTTCTGCTGCAGTTTTTGACCTAGGCGAGTTACGCTGCGTCTTGCTGTCAGAAACTGCAAAGGAATTCCAATCCACAGATGCGCTCGATTACGTAGCATTTTAGAGACCCTGTAAGGACTTGCAAAGAAAGGAACTTTCAAAAGCGTTTTAAGGAAGTCGACGTACCTGAGGTATGTACATGTGCCATTTCATCAAATAATGTCGAAGCCATCATCTGTCGACAATAACTTGAAATAAAAATCAGTTCATTTTTCATATTTTCTCTGCTTCCTTTGGACATGGACCGCTGCAGGAACCCAAGCGGCTTCCTACCATTACAAGAAGCTTTGTCCCTACTATTTGTATCTCTAAGTATTTTCCAACTAAAACTGGATATAGGAATTGCAGTTTCACATATTGCATCCGTAAGTGTAAAATCCATACTTTCAATACGGTCTATATTCTTGAATAAACTGTGTAGGATACATCACAAAATGCCTTCTATACCAGAAATCAATATGCAATAGTGCATAGCAAGGTAAGACAATAGTGCATATGTTGCACCCTGTATCAAAATTCACTGCAGATACGGTGTGAATCCAGTTCAATTGCACAAGATTCTCTTAATCTAGGGTACAGTGATCGTACCCCAGAAACCATTATCCCCACAATGCCTCTATCCTTAAGGAGACAAAACCAACAAAGAGAGTGGGCTAATTAATGCCTGCAAATCGTAAATTAGACGAGAAACATTAAATTTAAAAAAATCTCATGTTTCAGTAAAACGAAGCTCACCTTCGGAACCGCATCCACCAGGACTGCACACAGGCTCTCCATCTCGGCAGAACTCTTGCCATACTCACCCTACATCCAACAAAATCTCATTATAAACACTGCAACCTTTTCCAAACCGACGAGCCTAATTCACTCCTGTCAATAAGAGACATATTATTAACATTTTTCACATGTACATAAAATTCCTCGTCGAGCCATAAAATTTCTTATCAAACACATATGGAGCCCTAAACCCTAAACCCTGACCGCTGCACCGATTTGTCGTATTAGTGCCTGTTACGAGATGAACTATTTCGTTTTACAAGGGAGGAATATTTTTATACATTGTTTGAGTAATGTACTAGTGCTATTCATGTTGAAGAGTCTCCACAAATATAACTGGTAAAATACTCCTCCCCCATAAAAAGTTATAACCATTTGTAAGTTCATTTCATAACACGCAACGCACTAATAGGACAATCAGTGTAGCTCAAAACCAATTCCATTCCATTCCATGCGGAACTGGAATTCTCCAGAACAACCAATTTCGAATCATAAACGGCAAATCAAATGACGATCCCGATGAAATCAAAACAAGACTCAGTGAAAAAGCGAACAAGAAAACACTTGCACTATTTCGAAGAATGCACAGCGGGGTTAATGGTCGCAAAAGAGAGACAATGAAGTGCATTCACCAGAATTAGGAGAAACTTGGCAAGAAAGCGGTTGGTCGGGGAGTGCGAGGTGGCGATGGCATGGGTGTGAAGAAGCCGGAGATTTCCATGAACGGCTTGCAGATGCTCCAAAGCCTCCATCGCCGAGGTAGGATTCTTCCTTGAGACGCAACAAAATGAGCTCCAAGGATTCAAGGAGTTTTACATAAAGCCCAGCATCGAATAACTTGTTGCAATTGACGAGAGGAGCGGTAGATCTTTGTGCCCAAGTTTCGAAGTCACCGCCACTTCGCAACCTTCAGTTCATGGTAGTCCATAGTCAGTCCAGAATGCCAGAATCAGGAGGCCTAAACCCTAAAACCCTCTCCTCTAATTTTTGGATGATAAGCAATCAATTCTAGTATATGTCATGCTCAACCTTCACTTTCCTCCCCCAAATAAGTCATATTTGAAGGGGTCACTAAGGGCCTCCTTCCATGTGAGAATGGGGGTTGAAGTAGGGTTTTTTTTTCATTTAATTTAGGCAGTACAAAAATCGATAATCTCTATAAGGATGAAGCTACTTACATCCTTAGAAATGGATGAAACTTGCAATTTGTGGATGAAATTTCATTTATTCATCCAAAATGATGTACATTCATCCAAATTTGAGTGATCCCATCCCAAGATGAGGTAGCAAACACGCAATTTTTTGTGCCATTTCGTTATACAAGAATTCAGAGGATTATTTTTCATCGCTTTTGAGCAATTTTTCACTCAAAAAAATAAAGTTGGGGTGAAGTTGACCGATGATTTATTAGATGGGGAGTTTGATTTTTCTACAACTCCCATCCGACCAACTATTGGTGGGCTTCACCCCCCCATTCTCACATAGAAGCCTGCCCTAACCCCTCTACACGCTATATATTCTCTTGGGATTAGCAAGTCCTTGTAACAAATGATAGGGTACTTATTGCTTTTGCAAGTTTTGTGACTTGTGATTGGTTGGAAGTATGTTTTAGGGAATTGTATTGTTGGGGATACAAGTAGCCATCCCTTCTAAACTAGACAAATCTAGATGAAGGAGCCTGGCTAATTGGAGGGTTTCATGAGATGCTGTTAATTACTCAGTATAGACTTTTTTACCATCATAATTGTATTAGAGATCTTTTTTCAAAACTTATTTTTCGGTGGAAAAATTCAATTTTTCATTGCCAAACAATGGGTAATATGATGAAAAATGATTTCTACTAGAAAATGGTTGCATGATGGATTTTTTACACAACGTAGGCATACTCAATCCCATTCCTGCATCCAATTCCGTCTTCATGTACCAATGGAGTACATTCTAGAATGAAAATGTGCATCACTGGTATATGAGGGAGGGATTTTTGAGGGGACAAAATTGGATATGTTTGAGCCTAAGTTTTGACCTCATCTAAAAAATAGTGTTTTTATTGAGTAGAGTTAGTCATTTGGGTATTTCAAAACCTTGATGGTTGTCATTTAGGTTGAATAGGACAGTTCTTCATTAGTAGGATGATTTGTACTTTAGCCAAATACTTCAAATTTGATTTTTTATCCTTCTTTTAGGTTTTCAAAATAACTCAAGCATGAAGTTAGTACTTAGATACGAGAAGACTGCAAAATAGGCACGAAGAAGTTAGGTGGTTTACACAATGAACGTACATTTCAATTCTTGTTATAGTCACACCTTTTCCAAATCTAGAATTTTTCTTAAGAATGAGAAGCTGTAGAGAGAAAAAAAGAGCCTGAAACCATGAAGGTGTGACATCCTTTTTTTCTTTTGTAGTTTAGCCTCTAAATGCCCGAGGCACCAAATTTTGGTGTCGACAAAACTTTGAAGTTAAATAAAACCTAATTGAGTTGCTATTTTTAGTAGTTTATATTTTTGAATTTTTTTAAGTCTAGTTTTAGCATCAAAAATTTGATTTTGAAAATGATAGATTATCATTTTTCTATTCAAGATTTTGTGCAAGCGTACCCATTGCCATCTTGACTTTCCATAGTGATGAGGGTTCTTGGAAATGAGCCTCAAATACACTAGATGTTGGAGGAAAAATCACATTAGAAATTCATTTAAAAAAATTGTAGAGTAGATTTTGAGAAGCCATAAATTGATTGGGGTTATGCATGTTAGGTCCTTTAACCTCATATTTTTTTGTTGACCAACTTTTTAGAATTGATATGTGAAGAGGATTGAAAGACTTCAAGTCACTTTCACAGTTTTAACACCCTCATGTTCAAACATTATAATCTTTCAATTCATAAGTTATATTGTTGTATTTTCTTTTCTTATGTGACCTCTAACATGTCTAGTTTGAATTTGTACGGTTACAATTCATAAAAAATTGATACAACTTATCAAAATGTTGGCTTTTTGTTCAATGTAGAGCAAATTCCTAGAAGTTCAAAAAAGGCCTTGGGCATTTAGGGGTTAGAGAACAAGAGTGGAGAATTCACAACGAGATTTATGAGCGAAGAACGCGCAGCCAATGAGGAACGCAGGATGAAGGCACATAATGTATAAGGTAGGGTGCTCTAAAAGCGCCTTGGCTCTAAAAGTGACCTCTAACACAGAGGTACATTTTGCTTTCTTCAATGTACCCACAATGTACATTCCAAGAGGGGGTCGCTTTTAGTGACCACTGGGTTTCAACTTCAAAAATTCATACCTAATTCCATGAAGGTTCAAAAAATATGAAACGACTTGGGTTAGATGCCAATTCCATTTTTCTTCCTACCAAAATTTACTGAAAATTGTTTCAAGGAGTTTAGCTTCCTCCCAAATGCAATGAACTCTTAAAAGGTTGCTTTAAGAGCACACTACCTTAGGCTGTGTGGAACGCATGATGGAGACACTATGAAAAAAACAGGAAATGCCAAACGTGAGCTCGGGAGCAGAATATTTTTCTCTTGCAAAAGATTCTCCACGTCCATGATTCTCTTTGCAGAACAAGAATATTCTGCCAACCGGAAGCCAACTCTAAATCGCCATGTCCTCATTCTTCAGAGAATGACGGAACTCGCAGTGAAGGAGGTGTGACTAAGTTACCCTTTCTTCGAAGGATTGTTGAATTTCTTGTTCTGGTATCAACCTTTTCAGTGTTTTGGATGTGGATCTGAAGGTCTCCTTGCATCCCTCCTCCGCTGTGCACAGTTCTCCGATCGCTTTGCTCTACATCGCAATCTGCTCTTGCTCGACTGCCCCGATTTTCATTCAATCAATCAATGCGCACTTCTAGTCATGTATGATCCCTGTCATTCCCTTTGTCTCTGCTGCGTTGGATCTCTTTTGTCTCACAGTTTCTCTGGATAATATCGCACATGTTGTGGCTTGCTGTGTTCGCTCATCTTCTCTCTCAATCGAGGATGCCAATTAATCTCTCAATGTATCAATTGTGTATGCGGGTGGGTGTTTGTGGTACATCTAGGAGGACGTGACTAGCGATCAATGTGTCTGAATGAAAGACAATGTAGGAATTTGTTTTGAGTCAATCGCAGAGGTTGAGTTTCTTAAATGCAATTGGGCGCACCGATGGTCTAGAGAGCCAAGCAAGGGAGTATCGATCTATTCTCGATGCGGTTGCGCCAATTGGACGAAAAGTTTCCTGAGGTTTACTGGTTTAGGGTTGTGGGTTGTGGGTTATGGGAATTGGCGCTTGTGCAAGTAGGCGTTGTTGAGGGGAAAGAAGCGCTGTGTTTTTCTTGTTTTTCTTTCCTTCTTGAGAAATTGGTGTGGTGGTCAGTTGGCGACCGACTGGAATTTGTGCATTGAAAGGAGAAGATGAAGACTAATGGCAAGAGTATCAAGTGTGAATCGTATGCGCGAGTGGGGTTGCTGGGAAATCCCAGCGATGCCTATTACGGCAACACCATCGCCATCGCCATACGCAACTTCGGCGCCTCCGTCACTCTCGAGCCCTCTGATGCGCTCGTCTTTCGCCCTCACTCTGTGCACGACCCTGCGCAGTTCGCCTCCTTACAACATTTGGTATGATTCTTTTTGCACTTAGGACTTGATTGCGTAGTAGCAATTAGGGTAACCTATCCTGAAAGTGACACTTTCTATGATCCCACCGTTTGTCTGAGGGTACTGGAAAAAATTAGATCAATGCATTAGCAAATGGAAGAGAATCACATCGAAAGTTGTTTAATGTTTCTAGTTCTCCATTAACATTCTAAACTTTTTCAAAGTTGGAATGTCGACACCAGATTGACCTTCAGAGTACCCCTGAATTGGACTTTTCTGTTTTTGTTCTTCAACTCCCATGGGTTGAATTAAAGAACTCTTCAACTTTTTTTTGTGACTTTTGAAAACGTGTGACAGTTTGGGAGATCATGGGCTTCCCTTTCAGTGCTAAATGTCGGTGTTGCATTTCGGATGGTGTCTCTTTTAGGTATACCGTAGGGGAATTTCATTTTGCTGTGGGATTCGGCTATAGTTGGGAGTGATGTTGTGGCGGGAATTTGGTGGATTTAGGTTGAACGGGTAGAAGGAGAAGGGTACTACGGAGGTGTGCGTTTGCTTGTGGCGACATGCAAGGTGTTCCATGCCTATTGTGCAGCTCATGGCATTCCTTTGCACGATCGGAAGTTTACCTTGAGTTATGATACGAATGTGCCAAGACAGGTGAGTGGTGCGGAAGTATTTAATGTGCTAAGAATGAGTTTGAAGATCACTGGCGGGTCAGATATTTCTTGGAGATTCACATTCTTGTTTCGTAGGCTGGTCTCTCAGGATCCAGTGCGATTGTCTGTGCGGCGCTGTCATGTTTGCTGGAATTCTACGACATTGGTGATCTTATGAAGGTGGAAGACCGACCGAGAGTTATCTTGAGCGCCGAGGAGGAACTGGGCATAACTGCAGGGTTGCAAGACCGTGTGGCACAAGTCTACGGAGGCCTTGTTTACATGGTTCGTCCTCACCAGTTCAATTGCAGTTTCGTTTGTCTATGAATTTACTATGAATATTCAATGTACTATTTCAGAGTGATTGGGAATGAGATCATGACAACCCGCTAATGCTGTAGAACTTCCTTCGTTCGCATTGGACTAAGTTTGAAATTGCACTTCTTGCTTAGTGAGAGCGTTACTGCACTACTGCACCAACACCACTTCCGCTTGGCCTAGGCCACATGGCATGAATAATGAATAGTACATAAAATTTCTTTCTATTCCCCATGTAGTTCCAAGCAATAATGGCCGAAAGAACACTTGCTATATTTTATGGCAGTGTCATCTTTCATGCATCACATAGGATGCCCGAAGCAGCCCAAATGAAAAAGAGACTCCTCAATCTTTCTTGCCATTCCTGCAGTGTGATAGCCACTTGGTCTATTGCAGCAATGACATGCTTTCACTTCATTGCCTTTCCTCTAGATTCCTCTAGTTTTTACTTGTGTGGGAATCTCTGTTGCTGGTTAATCCGTGTTGACATATTGTTATTTCTTACATGATTGCGCAGGATTTTGACAGAGATACTCTACAGAAGACTGGAAACGGCATTTATACACCTATGGATCCTCAATTAATTCCACCACTTCACCTGATCTACGCGAAGAATCCCAGCGACTCCGGCAAGGCTCGTGACTTTACTTATGTTCCATGCATGAATGTCGTTTTCCTCGTCAAATCTTTAGAACTGCAGACCTAGCTGAAACATCTGATTTTTCCAAGAACTAGTCGTTACGAGGTTGTATCCGACGGTGGCATTTAGCTTGTCAAGAGATTATGCACATTTTTGTCTTGAAGTATCTCCCCGGGCATGTTGTGGAGTGCTTTCTTTTACTCGCTGATATCTTTCGTTGGACTTCACAATGCAGGTGCACAGTACGGTGAGGAAAAGGTGGCTGGATGGTGACGAGATGGTGAGAAGCTGCATGAAAGAAGTTGCGACTCTCGCCGTGTTGGGTCGAGATGCTTTGCTTCTGAAAGACTTCCCCACCATTGCAAAGCTCATGGACCGCAACTTTGACCTGCGGAAGTAAGTTGGGGCTCTCAATAGGTGCATGCCCAGTTGTAACTGCCTGCCAGTTGTATTTAATTATTCAAATCCTGGCAGCCATTTAACCCGTCATTTTTATGGCAGGACAATGTTTGGCGACGCTGCTCTTGGCAAGATGAACATTGATATGGTCGAGACTGCGCGCAGTGTTGGAGCAGCATGCAAATTCACAGGAAGTGGAGGTGCGGTAATTGCATTGTGTCTCGACGGAGATAATCAAGTGAAGGCTCTTCAGGAGGCTTGTGCCAAAGCTGGCTACATTGTTGAACCTGTCATACCAGCTCCATCTTTGGTCCCACCTATGACATCCTAGATTTTGGGACCCAGGTGAGACTTTTCATGCTAGAGATCCTGATTAAGGGGCTAATAAACTACGAGCACGTTCAAGTTTTCTAGAAGTGCACGATTTTCAAGCTACGACCTTAAAGGAGAGGCATTAAACTTGTCGACGTTGATATAGAAGCCGCTCCGGTGCTCGGACCTTGGCAATTGTTTTCTCCCTTGTTGGGAGAGTATATGCAGGAAACGCTCTCTTACAAATTTGACAGCTCAGAAATCCTGAATTCAGTGAAGGGAAAGTAGTCCCTTCTCTTACTGTTATTCGAATAAACGAGTCGTCTACTTCCCCTCCTGATTGAGAGAGCAGAGACTCCTCCAAAGGCTCCAACATGGTGAATAAAGTTATAACAGCACAACATGCCAGTGCGAATTCTTCAACCCATTTCTGAGTTTCTCCAGATTATTTTGGGCTTGCAAATCTCATAATTTTTTTTGTAAAACTCGCCCTGACCTTAGCTTAGAGTGAGCTGCCTTCAGGCTTCAAAAATTGAGATCAGCTATCTCGGCCGTCCAATTTGCTTCATGAACAGTCCATAGCTAGTATCTTAATCTGTTCTGCTCATGACGTCCTCGACTAGGACAAGGGCTTATTGCAATGATGACTGGAAGGTAGTTCTATTGGAGTTTCTAGATATAAAAGAATAATAGTGCATCTGAGAGATTTGTGATGAATACGATAGAGCCCAGTGAGAATTCTTTCTCATCATTCCTGAAAGACTGTCAGTGGGCTTTCACGCTTGCCTAACCTCCGGAGGCGGCCAGGACTGTTTTCACTGTTGGAACCGTAGATTCCTTTGAGTCTTATGGTGAGGCGCAGACATGGAAACATGTGTTTGTGGAGGACTGCCACTTCTCTTTTACTCTGGCGACTGCATGGAGTTCAAGGCATGGGCGCTTGTTGTATGGACCCCGCAAGCCGACCTTTCCATTGCCTGGAAAACGGTATGTCAACATCTTGACTCTTCCATGAAACCGTGAACCCATCAACGACCAAGACTGCTTTTTTCAGCAGTTTTGATTGAGGCATTTGGGGACTTCCTTTGTCGATATTTTTTTTTTTGGCCGCCAGCACTTGTAGTGTTCTTCGCTGATTGTGATGATATATAATTTGGTCCCTTGTGAATTATATTTTTCACGTTATGATCAATCAAATTGGTCGAATTAAAACCATGAATCCTTTGTTCTTCAGGGGGTAACTTGCAAAATGCAAGAAGAAATTACGAAAAGAAGCCAACCAAGATTCAGAGGTTCGGATGTTCTGACAACCGTTAGGCTCCGACCGTTAAGGTTGGTTCTGGATTTGCTGCATTGGAGATGTAGTGGGTAGCTAGAACCTGGATGGATGCGTGGCTTTGACCGTGCTTTAATTTGGCAAGTGTATGAGGGTCGGTATTCACATCAGCTCATTGTTGTTGGTGATGTCTGGAGTTGGCGCTTTAGAGGACGAGATGCGTACAGCTTTGAATTAGTAAGAATGGAGAAGCAGTGTGAGACTCAGGTGCAGACGAAGCACTAAGAAATGGAGTCAATCACGGATCCTCTTCCACAACATATGCGCTCACTGTAAAGACCTGCAGCAATGCAGATGTGTGGCTCCACACAATTTTGAAGTGACATCATGACAATACCATGAGATTTGAGTTTTTTTGCTGCTGCCAATCTGACCAATGTTGCACTGTGCATAATTATATTATGAGGTTGACCATTTTGTTAACCGGGAAACCCTGGCTACTCCTGAAATCCAGTTTTTGTTTGCATCTCTGTTTTTTTACCCATTGAACTCTATTTGAACAGCAAATAAAAAGTACGTACAACAACACACACATGGAGGCGAGGCTAAAGGGTGCATCTTTGTTAATGCTATATTCACATCACAATGTTTTAATCATATTAATTATTTTTTTATTTTATACGGGGTTTATGTTTCAATTAAAGAGAATACCCATGTAATGTATTTTAGGTGTTTGGGCTTTTGGTTCTGAAAATTTGATTCTGACATTCAAGATTTTATGTATTTGAAGATAGGGGACACAATTGGAATAGGGGCAATTTTGGATTTGTCCATCTCAAAGCACCATAATTTCAAATCTATATTTGAAGAGCTCTCCAATAACTTGTTTTCTACCCTTACCAAATGTATCCCATAAATAGTGAATTTAGCAATCACATGTCAAATGACATTCTTCACCAATTGTAGTATGACAATTTTACCTTAACCCCTAAAGGACCAACATGCCTTTTTTGGCAACATAAAATTTTTGGGCAAGTACTTGTGACTGGAGATTTGCATATTTTGGGCTGAAATTTTTATAGAAGGTGGGGACAAGGAATATCTTTCATGTGCACAAAATTTCATGACATTTGGAAATACGAGTCAAAAGTTATGGCCAAAAGTGTTGTTTGTTGGTCAACTCGGACAGTCTGGGCAGATCTGAAAAAATCACTTTTTTCAAAAATAAAAATTTGAAATTGGATTTCTAGAGTTATATATACATAGAAAGCTTTAAGTCATTCCATTTCGATCAATGAGTAAAAAGTTATGAGGTTTTTTAGTTTGCGGGCAGGTATGGATTCTATACTCTGAAATAAACTTTGAAGTTGTTTATTTAAGTCAATTTTTAACATTTTTTGAAAAAAATAAAATAATAGGATTTAGGTTGTTTATTACAACATTACAACCATTGGGATTGACATTTTTCAATTCCATAATTAAATTCTTAACAATTTAGTGTTTTGAAGCATTCTCTACTTCTTTCTACTTACTATTTTTTTTGTATATGTTGTACAATTCCAAATGATTTGAAAATTTTTAACCATGTAGCCAACTTGTTCAGGAAAAAGAATTCAAAGAAGCACCACCATTTTGGATATATTTTCATACAAATGTGACCTTGTGAAGTGCAGCTGCCCTGTTTTTTGCAGGAACAAAAAAAGGATTTTTGCCAATTCAAATGCTAATAAGGTAGCAACACCCATAACCGTCAAAATAAGGGTTTTAAACATGATTATTATTAATAAAGATTCTGAAAATTATAGGATCCTATTAGCAAGAGAAAAATAATGCATGTGCACTTTTGAATGTATTATTTGGATACTGTGAGAATAAGTTATGAATTTTTAAAGAGCCAATTGCAATTGCACCTAATACCAACACTAGGGTTTGATGTTCAAACATAGTACATCCTTGTAATCACATCTATTTATTTCCACAGATTTTTAAGATTTTAGAGGTGATGGTTTTGGGTACAGTAACAGTTATGGATGTTGCTACCTTATCTTCCAATCCGCATGGTGGAAAATTCTGAAATTTTTTCCACATCTTCTAAAACTAGTTTACTATGAGATCCTACGGTTACATGTGTCAAAAAAGTTTTTTTTCCAAAAATTTGGTACTTGTACTAAAAATGGCAGTTTTTGAGTGTTTTCGGTGAAAACATAGTCATGGAACTTTAGGGGTTAAACACAAAAGATGAGATGACATAATCTCCTTGGTTCACACAAATGATGATTCCATGCTTTGAGCCTTCAATTTTGAACCTTTCATAGTGTTTTAGAGCCCCATAAACATTGTTATAGAATTTTATAGGATGTAAGGACAAAGTTGGCTAAACTTAGAGTTGGCAGGCCTAATCTTGATAGGGCATGATAAAGTCTTTGGACAATATTTGGAAGGGCCAAGAAGTAATTTTCATTTACTTTGATCGTATTTGAGATCCTTTAAGAGTGCACAACTAGGGACCGATGCCCTTTGTGGGAAATGTGAAAATCAACAATGTTTAGAAAAGTGTATTTTGAAACAAATTTCATGATAGAGCACAATATTTGTGTTTCTTGGACATGGTGCACTTTGAGGAAGCAAAAGATGCTTTCACTTTAATAGTTGTTGACAAAAAAAAAGTCGCAAATCGACACTTGAAATCATAGACAAACCTCACATATCACCTCACATTGGCTAATTAATATCCTCTCAAAACACTAGCCACTAATCTCCACCTTGAAAATCTTGAGGTTTTATACATGTATTGGAAAAAATTATTTGGCATCTATAGTGGATATATGGATATGGTATACTATCCATCGCAGATTTTCAAATATGGATACACGTATATAATTATGGTTTTACAGATATAGGTATGTATATTTGATAATGTGTAATGAGGTACACATGCAATTGCATCCTTTTGTTGCAATTGCACATAGATATAAGTATATCATCTGTGTATAAAAAAATTGATTGGTTTGGAAAAAAATCCTAGTAAGGTAGAAGTACCAATTTCCAATAGCCCCCCATGATGGCTATGTAGGATGATCTATTGTCGACAATAGTTGGATGCATTGTTCATTGAAAAAGATTCTTTGTTTGTACCTACCTTCTCATCCACTTATCTCTCTTCCCTCCTTGCTTAGGGAGAAATGCCAAAGCTAATATAAATAGGTGAGTGTATGAGACCGGAATGGGTCCGAATGAAAAATCCACATTAATATTGAATAAAATGTTCATTCTTGGAAGAATTTTTTTTTAAATTTTTATTTTGGCATTTTTCCTCATCCTTATGTTTGCACACATTGAGCTCAATGTCTCAATGAATTTCCCGTATCCTTCAGGCTGAAATGCTTAAGTTCTCGAAAATAGGTACTTCTTCCTTAGTTTGAAAAAAATCAGCCCTGGGTGATGTTTTTGAGGCAATGCCGAGAGTGACTGCTCAAAATCAACACCATGAGAACCCGGAATCAGCACTGACTGCTAATCGTTCGTACCATGTCATGGTACCAGCGTGCATTGACCCGCTTTCAGGAATCAGAATCAGAGTGCAATAAGTTCAGTTACCACTGAAACTGCTACAGTAGAACCTCCCTAAGTCGTAATTCCGGACTGGGCCACATAACAAAGGTTGTGAGTTGTGACTAAAAATGACCCTCCATAAGTCTATAAACCTCTATAAACCAATCAGTCAGACCGTTCCGGGACCTATCAATTTAGAGAGGTTCTAGTGTATTATTAATAAATCTGTGTAATCCATTGCAAGTGATTTTCAGAGGTCGCGACGTTGTGCAACCCAAGTGATTTTGATGATCAAGACTAATAATTTAATAGTATATATTTCAGATGAGTCTAGCTGTGAGACTCGTTGACTTGTTGTGAGCCAGTAGTTTCAAAACAGTTAAGGTAGTCTACTCTATAAGCAACCATTTAAGGGCTGATCCGCCTTGTTCATGGGTTTTCAAGAACAAAAATATTTTTACCTCATTTTTTAGAGAAAAATAAATAGATGCCGAACATAAAAACAAGTGGTTTCATATTTTTTGAAGCATTTTTGAATTAGTTATGAATTTTCAAAGATTTCTGTTGTAGGTACCTAATTGTGACCTTAGGTCTCCCAAAATGTGTCCACTTGCAACTTCTGAAGTGATTTGAGGAAATCAAGGCTGATGATTGGCTCTTGCAATAAAAAATATTTTTTTCTCGATTCAATCAATGGCTAAAGTGGTCCATATAAAGACCACCTCATATCCACTCAATAGCTTTTTATAGGGCCGATTTCAAGAGGACAATCTGTTTTAGAGTAGACTCACTCATCTGACTGATGCATGGCCTTTGGGGGGCATCATAGTATAAGTTTGGGAAATTTTTTGGAGCCCCCGTGGTTGATTTCCTCCTTCTATGGAAATGTATTGTTTTTTCTTCAATAGTCGCATATTGCATCTTTCAGCCACAAATTATACTCGTTCATTTTTTGTAATATCAATCCTCACTAGCCAATTTCCTCCAAACTCAAATTGATACTGACTGAAAAGCCAATTTTTAGACTAAAAGTACTAATGCATATTGCATTCTTGATTTTGGTGTAGGGTCCTTCCGGCATTGATTGATATTTTGTAGCATATTTAGTGATGGTTAGGATTCACATTCCAATTTGGCCAATGGATATCAAGGACCTGTGTATTGAAGTTCCAATGTCTCTTCTTTGCTCTCCACAATTTTCAAGTGTCTAAATTTCCTTCTTTTTTTTGAAATTTTTTCTTTTGCACTCACTGAGCTGATCCATTTTTTAACGTTTTGCTCTAATCCATAGAAAGATTGGAGCATTTTGTTTGACTTTCAATTGTACGGTGCTCTTTGAATTTTGCAACTTCCTTTGCAATCTTTAGATGATTAGGTTTAGGTGAAGGCGAACAAGGCCCTTTATGCATTAGGTAAAATTTCTCTATGTATTCATGGTCTAAGTACACATGCTCAATTTGGTCAATGGATATAAAGGGCCTGATTTTGAAGCTCTAATGTAACCTTCGTGTTCGCCACAATTTTTTATTGTCAAAACTTTGATTTTCTTTTTTCAAAATTTTCTCTTCCCTTGTTGTTGAATAAGGCCATTTCTTAATGTTTTGCTCTTCACAATTGTCAATTTTGTACAAGTCAACAATTTAGGGCAATGCATCGAGCTGATGACTATTACAAAGCATTGTTAGTCTTAGCTCCAATGGCTAGCCCTCCACCTTCTATATTAATATGTGCCCTCTAAAATTGGTACCTTGCCCACCTCATTCAGGTATCTCATCCCACTCAAGTATTAGCCACTAATTATTATCTTATGGCAGTGAAAATCCAATAAGTGTTGAAAGGAAGTTGTTAAAATATCCTTTAGTGGGGGGGGCACCAACTGATTTCCGACCCTACCAAATTCTTTTTGGTTTTACATCGTTTATTTTCAAAATGCAACTAATTTTTTTCCCAATTCCACCAACTAACTTTGAACTAGCCGATGGTTTCTCCCGCCCATTCATACAATGCATATGAAACCTTGGATGCAAGAATTTGACGGCTTGAAGTGCCAATTACAATACCCCCTAGCATTGAATGCAAGGGCATGGTTGACTCCAAAATTTTCACTTTCAAGGAATGGAGGAAACTCTAATTAGATTGTTAAAATTACCCGAGAAATTACCAAATTCAATATTCGTACTTAGACACCCCTTACTTGTTTGGTATGGTGGAGAAATACAAAATCAACCAACTACAACATACAGTAGGAGGCAAGTTTATTTGGAAAAATTTGGAATCAATCCCAACTCCACAATGAATGCTACCTTGCAATATAGAACTAAAGTGATATTACCCCCTAAAGGCCCATTATCCCCTTAGGGAACAATTTGGATTTGGGGCAGGTTTCTATGAACTCAATTTTTAATGAAACTTTTGAGACTTTTTCATAAGATAGAAAAACTGATTAGCTTTGTGGAAATATAATTTTTATTTCAATTGGTGCCTAGGAGCAAAAGTTATACCACAAAAAGCCCAAATTTTTATTAAGTAGGTAGGAAAAGAAATCCAAAAAAAATTGAAATTTTATTTTAAATTTTATTTCTCTCTTATAGATCATATTTTTGTTTAACTCTGAAGCTTCGATTCATTCTATTTGGATTGGTGATATAAAAGTTATGAACAATCTTGTTCTTTCGGCAATCTAAGCATCTTCTTGAAAAAATAACTTATAGGATTCATTTTTGAATTCAATTTTCACAATTTTTCAAAAAAATTGTTTGACAAGGTTAAATTTGCTTGCTAGAACAATCTCATAGTTGGAATTATTGTGTTTCAATCCCATCTAAGAGCTATTAACGATTTAGTTTTTCTATTAATCTTGGACCTACTTCTATTTAACAGTTTTTTAAAGAATGACAATCAAATTTATAAAAAAAAAAATTATTCTAGACTTTCAACTCAATTCTTCAACACAAAAATTTATAAATTCAAAGTTTGTAGTGCAAAAAATTTCCACAAATGATGGTCAAATTCATTTGAAATTCCAAGACAATGTTCAAATTTTTTCCCCCCAATTTTGAATGCTAATATCTTCCAATTTGTGCAGTCAAACTTCATGAAATTTTATCACATGATCTCAAACAAGTATAGTACAGGATCCTATGGTTAGATTCTAAAAATATAATTTTTTTGTTTTTTTGGATGAACGTAGTAGAATTGGCAATTTTGCGTGGTTTTTGACAGAAAAATGACCTTAGACCTTTAGAGGTTAATTGATGATGGAAGGTTTGACTTTGAATGCCCACTGAGTATTTCGACTTACAATTTGTAACATTAACCCCTAAAGGACCAAGGAGCCCAGTTTGAGCTTTTTGAGAACTCGGGTAGGCTCTATTGACTTCATAATTTGGAATTTTTGCATGATTTTTTTTGGATGGATGCTACTTATCATAATCTATATGTGAAGCTTTGTTTCATGTCATTCCAATAAGTAATGCAAAAATTAAAGGGTTTTTTTCAATTTCAATGTCAAACCGGGCAACAAAAAGTATATTTTAAAAAAATAAAAATAATTTGAACATTTTGGAAGGACTAGAAAAGCCTACATTTTGAAGTTTAGGCACATTGATCCTGCAATTGGTGGGTATATTCTTTCTAAAATTTCAGAATAATGTACTTGTGCAAGTCAACCAAAGGATCTTAAAGTTGAAGTTGTTAAAAACTAAATATTGATGAAGATTTTGACCTTGTTTTGGGGACAAGTATTTTGAAGCAGTTTTGGGCCTCTAAATATGTTGGTCCTTTAGGAATTAACTTTGAAGTTGATAGTATCTGAGTCTTATATTAAAGTTGATTGAATCTAGCTACAATATTCACATCCATGTTATTATATTTTAATTTGGAGGGGGCATTAAAATTTGACTAGAACAACCATGCTCATGCACTAAAAAAGCAAGAAGCCCAATCTGTGCCACAATTTAAGAAACCATCTTGTTTGTGCCATTATATATCCATAGTGCACATCTTAAACTTTCAAAATGTATTATATAGAAATAAAGTGGCAAAAAAGTGACTCAAATACTCATATGACTCAAAATAAGGTCTTCTACCTTAACCAATGTCTCCTCACTATAGAATTTCATCGTAAATCGGCTTCAAATTGGGAATTCCTATTTCCACCGTAATAGGCTTGTCCATTGAAGGTTTATACCAAATGCAAACATTTCTTTCTCAAAAAATGCCCAAGAGGTCAAAGAACAATTGATTTGACTTTAGTTCAACCTCTAAGCCACTAAAAGCGGTGTTCTAATCTATTATTTTTTGGAGGTGCTCAATGAGGCTCGTCTTTCCAAGATTTACAAAATCACATGTTCCAATGACATTTACGTTGTAAAGTAGACATACCCAATACCAACAGCTGACCTAATATCACTCAAATGTAGGACCCTCATTGATTCTAGAATGAGAATCTATGATGCAAATATATGCCTTAACCCCTAAAGGCCCAAGGCATTTTCTGGCTCCGAAACCACTGAAAACTGCCATTTCTGCTGCGATCACTCCCTAAACCAAAAAAAACTTTTTTTTAGAATCTAACCGTAGGATCTTGTACTTCACTTGTCTCAAATCATGTGGTAAAAATTTCATGAAGTTTGACCGTACGGATTGGAAGATATTAGCGTTTGAAGTTGGAAAAAGAAGTTTTTTTGAACTTTGGATTGCAATTTCAGATGACTTTGACGGCCATCTGTGGATTTTTTTTGCACTACACACCATAAAGTTAAATTTTTTTATGTTGAAAATTTGAGTTTAGAGTTGGGGAAAAAAATTTCAGAATGTCAAAACTTGATTTTCACATATAAAAAAATTGTTAAGTAGAAGTAGGTTCAAAATTGAACAAAACACTAAATCTTCAATAGCTCTTAGATGGAATTAAAAAACCATAATCCCAACGGTGGGATTGTTCTTGCAAACAAACTTAACCTTTTCAAAAAAAAAAATTTGAAAAAATTTGAAAGTTGCATTCAAAAATGAATTTTATAAGTTGTTTTTTTGAAGAAGACGCTTAGATTGCCCGAAAAACAAGATTGTCCATAACTTTCTCATTCTGAGTCCAAATAGAATGAATCAAAGCTTCAAATATAGACAAAAACATGATCTTTGAAGAATAAGGAAAAAAAAAAAAAAAAAATCAATTTTCTAAAGTTTTTTTTTTCTGCCCGGCGAACTGCTTTTTTGACTTCGGGCGGCATAACTTTTTTTTTCCGGGCACCGATTGAAAAAAAAAATTATATTTTTGGAAAGCTAATGTGATTTCCTATCTTCGAAAAAAGTTTCAAAAAATCTGGTCGAAATTTCAGGTCGCACGGGCCTGCCCGAAATCCCAAGTGTCCCCCGAGGGGACTTTGGGCCTTTAGGGGTTAACTTCACTCATTGTGAAGTCAAGGCATATACTGCTGTCATAGATTCTCACTCTTGAATCAATAACGGCTCTACATTTGAGTGGTATTAGGTCAGTTGTTGGTATTGGGTATGTTTACCTTAAATCAATAGGGACAGTTACAATTATAGTTTGAGTCACTTTAGCAAGTTGGGGGGAAATAGTTTTATTCACCTTCTTGAGCAAAACAATAGAATTGTCAAATTCTCCTTGCCATTTCTCAACTTATTACCTCATTCCACTTGCATTCATTTAACTAATTGGGGTCCCCTACCGTATGCCACTTTCCTATCTATGGCAAACTTGGGGGGAGGGAGTACGCAACTCTTTCGTGTCTACGGCAAACCGAACTTGAGCCCCCATGCCAATGGGCTTCCCTCGGTTACCTACAGTAGCTTGCATGAAACTGCAGCGGCAGCATCAGCGAGCTGAACACGCAGTCCCTCTGCTCCGGAAGGCACGGGCCAGCTCCACATGCACGAATTGGCCAATTGGGAGGGAGAGTACGTGCCCAAACTTCGAGTAATCGAGTCTAGTCTAGCTTAGCTTCGGGCAAAACTGACGTCACGATTCCATCCGGCAGCCTACGTCAGGCATCTCCTGGACGACAGGTGGTTTCCGGAGTAAAAAACAAATACGGTTCAAGCTCAAAAGCAAAGGCAACTGACAAATTCTTGTGGACGATTGGACGATGGGACGATAGAGTGCCTGTAAACAATGTTCTGTGGACGATTCCGTCATGCATGCATGCATGCATCACTGCAAAAATATGGAGACGGTTGGCACTCTGCATTGGATGAAATCGCACGCAACACAATTTTCATCCAAATTTGGAATGTTTCATCTATGGTTGAAATAGCGCCATCTTTTTCCGACAAGAGCACTTTTTGTACTTCCCAACATAAGTTAATAATAACTGACCTAGAGTAGGATATTGTTCCGGAGCCCCACACGCCGGATGTGCTACGGCTGCCGTATGCAAGATTCCTGAACAGTTAAGGAATGCTAAGTTTAGAACGACTGACGGAGCGGGTTGCTTGGTTGTTGTTTTCTTTTTCTTTTTTCATTTCTTTTTCTTTATTTCGCTCGAAAGTGAGCGGCCCTCAGCCCCTCAATGAACTGAATTCGGTTCGGCGATTAACTTAGCATGGGACTCCACTTGGTTGTGATCTCCGTACGACACGTGTCGTTCATGGAACGTTCTGTCCCGGCGGGGGAGTTGACGCTCCCTGTGCTGGCCGTCGTCCTATCCTCGGGGTGTCCTGGGGAGTTGCGGACGAAACTTCCGGGGCTGATGCCGAAGGCTGCCGAACAACACTGCGAACACCATGCAAACGGAAACATGTTTTCAAAGAAACCTCGACTGCCTGCCTGCCTGCCTCTGGAAGGAAGGCTTGTAGATTCCTTGATTCCTTGCATGTGTGGCATAATCGTCATGAAGGATTGCGTCAGAGTCTCATTACAGTAGCGCTCAGCCGTACCTACAGTGGAACCACCCATTCCGGACCAGGGAGCCATACCCAGTTCCAGGGCTTTTTTTTTTTTTCATTTTTTGAGAAGTGCCAAACACTGTCCGGGAAGTATCCTTACATTAAACGGACCATTTCCTTCATTCTTGAAGCTGGCTCAGTTTTTTTCAATTTCACTCGGAAGTCAGCCTGAGAAGTGGATTTTTTTCTGGTTGCAATCCTACATTTTGAAATTTCATTAGGCAATTTACCGGTTTATTTCTATATTTCCATTTGGCCATTTTCCTGAATGTGGAAAATAGAGCCAGTTTTTTGTTTTCGTGGGGGAGTTTTATTTCTACTCCCCACTTTTTTGTTTGATGTATCCTCGGCAGGAATTGAATTTGGCTAAGCCCCTACCAAACTAGGGCCAAGGATGTAGCCTTCTAAAAATACAAGGATCCCAAAGAGGGTCCAAGTATTTTCCGGAGGCTCCCCACTTTTTTGTTTGATGTATCCTTGGCAGGAATTGAATTTGGCTAAGCCCCTACCAAACTAGGGCCAAGGATGTAGCCTTCTAAAAATACAAGGATTCCAAAGAAGGTCCAAGTATTTTCTGGAGGCTGGTTAACACTGCAGATTTTCAATTTCACACTTTTACAGATTGACAGTGAGTAAAAGCCATTCACTGTTGATGCCTCTTAACAAAGGATAATTGGTGAGTTGGTGTGAATGTGTGATAGACTTATAACTTTATAAGAATATAAGTATACTATGTACACATTAAAAAAAATTCCTAAAAAGTATATGACTAGTCGGCTACCCGCCGAGAAAAAGGTATTTACATCGGTAATTTTCCTATATATCCCTAGGACGGACGGCCAAATTGCCGAGGTTTAATTTTCCTACCCGGTGCATTTCCGAAAATATTATTTTTTCATTTGGTAACCCATCCTAAACATTTCTATGCCATTTGGAAATCTTCAAAAAAAATTCGGCTAGGTCGTAACTAGATGCCGGTACTTCCCGTTCATTGGTGCCAAAGAGGTGATAGAAAATGTTATAGTGGTGCTCCAAATTTCAACATTCATCCACATATTGGATAGAAAGTATCACATTAGCACATATCACATGTCCATAATTCTATTTTCATCCACAATTTGGCGATTTCATCCAAGATTTTTGTTTAGCTTGAAGTTTTCTGGCGAAAAACCTCATAATTTTTTCCCATTTTTTAGCCAAATTATTTTTTTCTGGTGCAATCTGGCACTATAAAGCCAAAAAAAACACCTTGATACCCATCCCAAACTACTGGGTTGTTTTCGGTCGCGTGTCAATTGGTTGGCTTCATTGTATAGGCCAAATTTTGGGGGGGCAAGGGCAAAGTGGCTAGAATTTGTCAGGTTGAGCGAAATTTCACTCAAAATAAAAAAAACGTTGCCCTAGTAAACCTATAGTGTGTAGTTATTTCCAACTAAGGCTGGAACAAATTTCAAACCAAAGCTTGGAATGTGTTTTTTTTCTTCTTTTCCAAAGTTGGGACTAATAAGGTCACGACACATGTCCCAAAATAGTGAGCAGAAAAATAATTCTTGAATGATTGGAATTGGAAGAGTCTAGACATTGGGTATGGGGTTCAAGTCAATTTTTGGCTTCCAAAACTCATAATAATTAGAATTCAAGGAAAAAAATAACACAAAGTTTACAATGCCTCATTTTTATCTTTCTACAGGGCAAAAAATTTACATTGCCTTCTATTGCTCTTAATTATCTCGGGGGGGGCACCTAGTATTTTACTACAAATCACGTGCAAACAAGTGGTTTCTAATGAACTATAATTTCAACTTAAAATTTTGAGGGTTGCTTAATAATGACTATAGGTTTCTATTGCCAAAATTTCAAACTAAAATAATAGTTGAAATGATTTGTACAAGAGGTTGAAAATGGCCTAAAACGGCATGTTTTTCAACTCAAATATTTATAGAGATCACATTTAGATGACCATTGCATCAATACTCAACTCAAAATGAACTTTCAATAGAGAGCTATTTTTAGGAATTTTTTGTTCATTTTTTAGACAATTTTTTAGGATATAATATAGGGGTGTGAAAGTTATTTTTCAGTTGTACAGTGTATCTAATTACTTCAAAAATTTGTAACTAATTATCATTAACAAATAAAAATATCAATAATTCAAAACATAAACTTTTGAAGTAGGAAAATCTAGTCATATTTTTTTTATTTCATTTTATTTAAATTTTAGGATATAATATAGGGGGTCCAAAGTTTTGTTTGCACGTGTTTTCTAATGGACACTCTAAGTGACCCCCCCGAGTTAATTATGCACAAAATTGCTTAAGTGATCAACTATGGGTGGTTCTACTATATACCTAAAATTGCACATATAAACAATCCAAGATGGTTTTTATTATTATATTGATTTTTTTTGTAGGGTCTTGTTGGTAGTCAAAAGGGATTTCTAAATTTCTCTTAGAATGCATTTTTTGGACACCTTGTGAATAAACTACGAATTTTCAAAGTGCTAAAAATAGGTGTTTATGAACTTGACTGATAGACTCTCATGAATAGTGGGAATACATTTTAGACAAAAAGTCGTAGTGGTCATTTATAGAAAGTGGTCAAAATTGGGTGCAGTTACCTTACATGGATATTATTTACCTCTATGCGCTCAACACTCCATTGGAAATGATGAATGCTCCGAAGGGTGCACTTCATCTCATTAATATTCATTGGAGAAGTTCCAAGAAAATAATAGAATGAATTAATGAGAAAAAATGAAGAGACAATGTTCCTACACTAGGTTCCTGCACAAATCAATGATCTTGATATGTTGAAGGAGTTTTAATTATTTGTTTTAAAATTTAAAAAAAAACATCTTACTATTTTTAGAATAAGTATTTAGAGGGGGAAGGTACAAGCATCCATATCCAACCAAGCACTCCAAACCAATCTTAAACTACCATGATACACATTTTTTTTACATAAATATTAATTTAGAATATATATATATATATATATATATATATATGTATATAATTTTAGATTACCTTTTTTGGTTTGCTATACAAATATTCTAAATATATTCTAAATTGGAGTTCATTGCAGCGTTTTGTTTTTTCTGGCGATTTGCTCTACAGTAAAGCCCTGCGTGCCCTCCCACAAAATTCTAAAGGTGAATTTTGGGAGGGAGCCAGGCTCAGTGGCTTACAACACTGACAATATCGCCAGAAAAAACCCCGCTGGTTCATTGTAGGAGGTTTCTAACACCCGTCTCAACATTAGAGAATATCTCAAGAGAACCAGAGATATAAGCCAATACATTGCATCCTTGCCCACGGTGGCATTACATTGTACTTACATCAAAAAAATCTACAAACAGTGGTCCTTGGAGCTGTTCAAAGAAAGAGCCAAAGAAACACCCTTCAAAAGATAATAACACAATCCTTGCCCACGGTGGCATTACATTGTACATTGGTAACGCCTCTTGATAAAGAGGCATATTGTATCCATCTATCAAATAATATTTCAATTTATATTTCAATAGAGGACACGATTCCTGCTTTGTATTTCGACTGGCAGTTTGGCGCTGCCTTCATGAAAAGCTGCAGTCTCTAGGCCTCCCACAAAAGGTGTCGCAGTGGGAGTGGAACTCTTTTGGAGAGGGCCCGTTTTACACAGCCGTCCGTTCTGCGAGGCGGACTCACTGGTTTCTAGAACGAAACTTGGAATCATCGTCTCGCGGCTTCGAGTGATCATTCGAGCGATTCTTCTTCGCGACCTTCGACTTCGGTCGCTCGATTCTTGTGCCGCCTCTGGTTAGGCAGCTGGCTTCTGAAGTGGCTTTCGAAGCCCTGCATGCCTTCAATTCGCACAAGGTTGTCGTTCGTACGTCTTTCTTTGTGGATATAAACAGGTGCAATTCCATTCCGAGTTTCGTTAATTCCTGCAGTGAGGTAGAGAGCAGGCCTTCTTCCCGAAGGAAGCGGGGGAATTGGAAGTTTGCAGGTGAGAAGAGCCTTCTTCCCGAGGGGAATTGGAAGTTTGCAGTGAGAAGAACCTTCTTCCCGAGGGGAATATATTGGAAGTTGGCAGTGAGAAGAGCCTTCTTCCCGAGGGGAATTGGAAGTTGGCAAGAAGAGGTGGAGGGTCGCAATGGCGGACGCTACGGTTCCCGAAGGGGACCCCTGGTTTGAACGAAAGCATGGCGGGTCGCGGAGTTGGTCTGATTTAGGGAGCGGTCGCACTCCATTTAAAAGCTCCAGCAGTCACCGTGGAGAGTTGGACGACCAGGCGGAGCTCGAGTGGGCCGCTCTGGAGAAGCTGCCGACGTACCACCGCCTGCGCACGGCGATTCTTGATTCTAACGACGGCGACGCGGCGCAGGAGATGCGCGGACCTATTGATGTGAGGCATCTGGCGAAAGGACAGAGGACGAGCATCGTGGAGAAAGCTTTGGCCACCAGCGAGCAGAACAATGAGCGTTTCTTGTCGAAGGTCCAGGAACGGCTGCTTCGGTTAGGACATGGACACTCTTTAATTTCTTTTTCGTCTTGAGAAATTATTTAATTCCTTGCTATGTTCGTTTGTTGCAGCATTCGTCTCAAGTGTGAAGGTTTGAACGCGCGATGTCGCGAATTGCCTATTTGATTTGTCTTGGTCGCTTCGAATTTTTCGTGAATACGTTCGGGACGCGAGCTTGCATGGCCCTGTGTGACGAAGAACGGGCGCGTATTCCAGATTCCAGATTTTTAGAATGCTTTTTCGCTCTCTAGTTTTGCGTTTTAGTACATTCTTTTTCAACCTACCGTGTTCTTGAGAATGTCATTTGAAGAACGTGGGAGAAACTTAAAAATTGGTGCTGAGCTAAATGCGAGAACGTTCAATTCTTGAGCGCCGTTCTTCCGACTACTCTGTAACTATGAGACGGCAATGAACTTCCAAATTATTTTTTTTCTAACAGGTTGACGTGATCTGTTTCCGCAGAGTGGGAGTAACTCAGCCCACCGTAGAAGTTCGCTTTGAGGATTTGTCCGTGAATGCAGATGTTTACGTCGGAAGTCGAGCGCTGCCGAGTTTAATAAATTTTACACGAAATTTTGTGGAGGTAACTGATTTATTATATTCATTTTTTCACTTCGCAATTTGACGTTAGGTGTAATATCTTGAAAGAATTCAAATATTTATGGAACCTGATACCTGACCTGATAGCTATTTTTTGTGCAGGGTATGCTGGCTTCTTGTAGAGTTTTGCCAAACAATAAGCGGGACTTTCCTATCTTACATGAAGTCAGTGGCATTGTTAGACCTGGCAGGTACTAGTCTTTGGCGCTTTTTCCAGCTGTTTGAAATAGTAGTATTGATTGGAATGTATATTGGTAGCAAAAATGGTGGAAGGTGGCTCCTTGATAGGTTGGGATGCCATGGATTTGCTCTGTTCACCAGACTCCAGTCGATCTGATGAGTTAGCTTATATCATCATTTCTATTTTTGCAGGATGACTCTACTTTTAGGTCCTCCAGGTGCTGGAAAGACGACGCTGCTACTGGCGTTAGCTGGAAAACTTGACAAATCCTTGAGGGTAAGCCACGAAGCTATATTCTCAGAACGTTATTGTTTCTAACTAGAAATTCTAAAGCTGCCAAACTTGGAGTACGGTAGTTAACTTAAGTCAAACTGTGCAGAACACTTTTTGAGATGTTTGTACTACTATAGTTGAGCTTTTCTTTTTCCTTTTCATTGTGCTCTGATTCTTATATTATTTTTTTGTTTGCAATTTATTATTAACTTTTTTTTTTTTTTGTTAATAGCTTTAGAATGTCGTTCCTCGACTGGATTGAGACTCATTTGAACTTGACATATCGCAGACTTCCGGGAAGATCACTTACAACGGACACACCTTTGACGAATTTGTTCCTCAAAGAACTTCGTCATACATTGGCCAAACTGACAACCATATCGGGGAGCTTACCGTTCGAGAGACATTGGATTTCGCCGCAAGATGTCAGGGTGTTGGCTACAAATATGGTCCGTATCCATTATGTCGTCCTGAAATTATATAGTTAGCACTTCGTCTCGCTAAATTACTACCGCAGAGTATTATTTTGGGTGCAAATAGAATAAGTGGATCCAGGAGCAGTAATTGTCATCAAACAATAAATTTATGTGTTATGGCTTGCAACGAAGGTTTAGCTGCGGCTTTATAGGTCGAGCTTGGTTTCATTTTCTCAACATGGTTTATGTGTTTAGTTGCACCTGTGACTATAATCCCGGTGACTGAATCTTGTAAGAACTTCTGTTCGATTCTTGTAGACATGCTGACAGAGCTTGCTCGTAGAGAGAAGGAACACAATATCCACCCGGATCCGGATATAGATGCATACATGAAGGTAAGTCTAAATTTGTACCATGGAATTCTGAAGTGCTGTTGGTGGAATATGGATACACAATGTGAAACTAATCGTCAATTAATGCCTTGGTTTAATCCTTTAGGCTTCAGCCGTTGAAGGGAAGAAGCACAGTCTTTCAACAGATTACATCATGAAGATTCTGGGTCTTGAAATATGTGCCGACACCGTTGTTGGCAATGAAATGCTTCGAGGTATTTCCGGAGGTCAGAGAAAACGAGTGACAACAGGTAAAGCAACTTTGAACATGGACCATTTCAGAAATGTCAAGCAAGGTTCTTATTCTTTGCTCGCACGCGTCTGCACTCATGTGTCATTTATGGCCTAATTAATAGCTTTTCTTTCTGAATGAGGTGACACACACTCCTGACTGTTAGTTGCTGAAGCTTCTTCTGCGCATGGTTTGGTCGAAGGGCTTCTCAGTGATCCTGCAACATGCGCTTTTTGTTTTGATTGGACCAGGCTTCTTGCTTCCTGAAGCTATTAAAATTTTGTGCTCCTGCAGTGAAGTCTGGGTGACAGTGTATTTATAATTGGTCCCTGTTGCGTGCTAGACTTAGTGTGGAATGACTCTTAATGCAGGTGAGATGGTGGTTGGACCAAAAAAGACTTTGTTCATGGATGAAATCTCTACTGGTCTGGACAGCTCTACGACCTACCAAATTGTAAATTGCACCCGAAATTTTGTGCATTTGATGGATGGGACCGTTTTAATGGCTCTCCTCCAGCCTGCACCAGAGACTTTTGAGCTGTTCGATGACATCTGTTTACTAGCTGAAGGTCACATTGTCTATCTTGGACCAAGAGAAGACATCTTGGAGTTTTTTGAAATTGTTGGTTTCAAACTCCCGCCGCGAAAAGGAATTGCGGACTTCCTTCAAGAGGTACGAGAGAGTAGAAGAAATTTTCAATTCAATTTTCAAGTGAATTTGGGGTTGACATATTTCTGATTCTTCTGGTCGCTTAGTCATTCTTAATTTACATGAGCTTGCTTTTTCTTGATGATTAAAAAATATGTGTCATTTTAGTATTATCACTGGTATTTGACTTCGAGAGAGCTTCCCACTGCAGGTTACGTCTAAAAAGGATCAAGAGCAGTATTGGTCTGATCAAAGTAGACCATATCAGTATATACCTGTTGCTGAAATAGCAAGTGCATTCAAGGATTATCGCATTGGTAAGGAGTTGGACGAGAAGCTTGCTACTCCCTTCGACAAAACTGAAAGCCATCCAGCAGCTCTTGTTTCCTCTAAGTATGCTTTGTCTAAGTGGGAACTCTTAAAAGCTTGCGTGGAGAGAGAAGTATTGCTTATGAAGCGAAACAGATTCTTATATATATTTCGGACCTGTCAGGTGAGCATTTACGATTTCTACCTTCCATGCCTTTGAAATAACATGATAATAATTCCTTTCATTCTTTTCTAGTGAAAACGATCAGTGAATCCTGACTGTGTTCAAGATTTTGACTTTCAGAACCGAATTTGAAAAACGGTAATAAATGCTTGACTTGAGCTTTTTGATCTGGTGTTGCAGGTTGGCGTCGTAGCCTTCATTGCTTGTACTCTTTTTTTCCGAACACGGTTACACCCAACCAATGAAATATTCGGGTCGCTATATCTCAGCACACTCTTCTTTGCCCTCGTGCACATGATGTTCAATGGATTCTCGGAAATGTCTATCACGGTGGCACGGCTACCTGTTTTTTACAAGCAACGGGACAATCTCTTCTACCCGGGTTGGGCATTTTCAGTTCCCAGTTTTCTTCTACGCCTGCCATATTCTGTGGCTGAATCCTTAATATGGTCATGTATCGTCTATTACATTATAGGGCTTAGCCCAGAACCTGGCAGGTAACGACTCTGTGTGCACTGGTAGCAACTCCTTCGTTATCTATTAGCAGATTTAATTTGTACTCCCTCTGTCCCACTGAAAATCTCCGAATCGGACATAGTGCGTGCCACTAAACCGCTCCATTTATTGATTTTGATTGTTGAGCAAGCGATGTGGAATTTAAATCACGTGCGTGTATCCACTCCCTCCATTCTACATCGCTTGGTCAACGATCAAATATCAATAAGTGGAGCCTCGATCAGAATCAATAAGTAGAGCCTTTTTATAGTGTTACATGCACTATTTCCGATTCGGAGGTTTTTTGTGGGACGGAGGGAGTACACATTCTGCGACTTGTTGGTTCTTGTTCATCATGTATGGTTTCTCAGGGATCGTACGCGTCTCCTATCGTATGTGTCGTAATCTTTCCTAAATGTCTTGATGCATTTACTTTAAAGTCTTGTCTATTTGAAAAGGGGGCACCCGATTGTCTACTGATAAAAGATTTGTATCTGGCAGGTTCTTTCGTTACCTGTTACTTCTGTTCTGTATGCATCAAATGGCAGTCGCTCTTTTCAGACTTATAGGTGCACTTGGTCGGAACATGGTGATTGCTAACACGTTTGGTTCTTTTTCTCTTATGGTTGTATTTTTACTTGGAGGCTTCATCCTTGCAAAGCGTAAGTCCATCTCCTGTGAATGTCAGTTTTACATATTCCTATCTGCGCTCAAGTTAAGTAGGAAAGTGACATTTCAGTGAATGTTGAAATTTTGTTTTCTACGATATCTCCACATAGCAGCAGTTATTTAAAATTAGTAATTGAATTTGGTCCGCACTTGGACAGTATTATTGTATTAAAAAATATCTTTCTAGAGGTACGTGTCCTGAGGGTCACTTGTTTGAAAGAGTTTTTTGCCCTTACTGTATGTCTTGTTTATGGAACAGAGAGCATACATCCTTGGTGGATATGGGGATATTGGATTTCACCTCTATCGTATGCACAAAATGCTATTGCTGTTAATGAGTTTCTTGCTCCTCGGTGGCAGAAGGTCAGTATTTCTACCATTGTAGTTTATCTAGTGCAGGACTACATAAGCTAATTACACTTCCGAGTCATTATTCACAAAGTGTATCTTTATTCGGTTCAACACAGAGTCTGAGTGACGTGTCTTTTCATTGTCACCTGTGCTTCCAATCATCCTCAAGAATAATATGGGACTTTTGTTTCTAGATATTGCATATGTTTTAATTACCTCAGCATTCAAGTATCTCTACTAATATATTTTTTGGAGTTTCAGCCCAGTAGTATCACGGGACAACCACTGTATCTGAGCATACTGAAGGGTAGAGGGATATTTACTCGTGGGTATTGGTATTGGATTGGCATTGCTGCTCTAGTTGGTTATATCGTGCTTTTCAACATATTGGTGACCTTTGCCCTACAACACCTGAGCCGTAAGTTATTCATTTCTGTTTCTTCTTAAGACATTTCATACTCGCTGTTTTGCGTGTCATAATGGACATCGTTCAGCAAAGAACTTTGTTTCAGAATCATTACAAACTAGACTATCCTTGTACGATGGATTGTTAAATTGCTGATATCGATGTTTTTGCTTTGACCAGCAATGGGCAAGCCTCAAGCTACGGTAGCAGAAGAGACCGTGAAGGAAAAGATTGAAGGACGTGCCATGGCTTCTAAGAGTAAGAGGAAGAGCATGAGTGTGCGTGACGGTCATTCAGATGGCCACCGAGAAGGTTAGTTGCAGAGCCTCATTACATGAATTTCTATGTTTTGAGTGTTTCAAAATTTGAATGGAAACTATCCCTGTACCAAATTTATATGCTGTGTCCAGAAGTTGTGTGTACTTGCGAAGAGGGGACATCTATGTTATAAATAGATTTCAGGATACATATATGAATATACATATGTGAAACCTTTCTCTGATTCAACGTAGAATTGAATGGGAGAAGAGTCCTCCAAACCAAAAAACAGGGGGGGTTATGCCTCTAACCTCCGTGATTCAATTGCCCCTCGATGGTCCTTCTCCGCTAAACTATCGCAGCATTTGCTCTTTTCGAATTCGCTGTACTGAATGTATACCATTTTGGGGTTTTCAATATACTTCAAAATGACAATGAATCTGCTTTGTTAGCGAATACGAATTGAGTGAAATGAAGTAGAAAAAATAATTACTGAAGATCTCTTGTTTTTCAGAAGAGGTGCAGATGGAGGAATTCTCTCGTGACACGCCTTCTGAGACGGCAATTGACATTGCGAACCTGAAGAAAGATAACCAGGGTCAAAAAGGAATGATTTTGCCTTTCGAACCCTTGTCATTAACTTTCCACGACGTCAACTACTACGTTGACATGCCCTCTGTAAGTTGTCAAAGTCCTTTAATTCAGTTTCAGTTTCTCATTGGACAATAAAGCTCAGTAATTTAATTGGATAGCGTGACTAGTGCGTTTATTCATAGGAAATACATGATTTTTTAGAGCAATCGGTAGATTCTTGATGAATCCTTATGAGTGTGTGCTTGTATTGCAGAACATGAAAGGTGAAGGTGTTGCTTCTGATAAGCTGCAGCTGCTACGAAACGTAAGCGGAGCATTTAGGCCTGGTGTGCTGACTGCACTGATGGGTGTCTCTGGAGCGGGGAAGACTACGCTGATGGATGTCCTTGCTGGAAGGAAAACAGGAGGTTATATTGAAGGAGATATTAGGGTGTCTGGATATCCCAAGGTTCAGGAGACATTTGCACGTATAGCAGGGTACGTGGAGCAGTCGGATATACATTCTCCACAGCTGAATGTTCACGAGTCTTTAACATACTCGTCTTGGTTGCGGCTACCTAAGGACGTTGGTGCTGAAACTCGAGAGGTGAGCGGTCTTCACTCTGCCCTTTAATCATTCAAATGTTAAGTAAGATTCGAATTCTGTTTGGAGGATGACCTTAATCAATTGTTGCAAAATCTCTCATCATACAATTAGTCGGTGTTATTCCTTCTTCTAGGTTGTGGATTTACGGAGCAGGCAATGATGCTCTTAGTCAAGTTCTATACTTTGAAATCGGTGATCGTCCTGACAGAAATTTGTTTTGGTTGTTATTTTGCTTCTCAAGACCTTCGTGGAGGAGGTTATGGAATTGGTGGAGTTGAACACTTTGAGAAATTCTCTTGTTGGTCTTCCTGGTAGCACTGGACTGTCGACAGAGCAAAGAAAGCGTCTGACTATTGCAGTCGAATTAGTTGCCAACCCATCCATTATTTTCATGGATGAACCTACATCAGGACTGGATGCTCGTGCAGCAGCAATCGTAATGCGCACTGTTCGAAATACAGTGGATACAGGGAGAACAGTCGTTTGTACCATACATCAGCCCAGTATTGATATATTTGAGGCATTTGATGAGGTATTGATTTCCTTTACATTTTGCATCGTCTTTGTGATTATGGTGCTTTGCTCAGTTACCACGTTCTTTCTTCTTGGATTATATATAGTTGACTTTGTGGGCATATCTCAATCATGCCATGTAGATTACTCTCACTACGGTTTTGTACCCACTATGGAGGGTTCTAATTGCACAACAATTTGTACTATGTGTAGCTGTTGCTATTGAAACGTGGAGGACAAACCGTATATGCTGGACCTCTTGGTGAACAATCAAAGCTCTTGGTGGAATATTTTCAGGTACCTGCAATGGACAAGTTCTAGGTGATAGTCTTGTCATTTCAAGGATGAGTTTTAAAAATTAAAAGAAAATTAAAGCCGGAATTGTGCAATGTGGTGTCTAACGGGGTGAGATGAGATCCTCTTCCATCTTATGTGCTCAACGACATTGCAATTGTTCTCTGTGAATTTTTTTAATGAATCGTTGTTATGGAGCAGGCAATCGAGGGAACTCCTCCTATTAAAGAAGGGTATAATCCAGCAACATGGATGCTAGAGGTCTCAACTCCAGGAGCAGAGTTGCACATCGGCAAGGACTTCTCTGATATTTACAAAGATTCCGACTTGTTTGGGTGAGAAACTTGTGCTTCTGCAGCTGAAATCCTGAGAGCTTAAAACCTTTTTTGTATTGCTTGGAAATGTAGATTTCGTGAAAAAATGCTGATTTAAATATTCAATGGCATATTTCGTACAGGCGAAACGAGGAGATGATCAAGACATTGAGTGTTCCTGAACCTGGATCGCATGACCTTGAATTTCCGACTCAGTTCTCGCGAAATTCTTTGACCCAGTTTAAAGCCAACCTGTGGAAGCAAAATTTGACTTACTGGCGTAGTCCTTATTACAATGCCGTGAGATTTTTCTTCACAGTCATCTGTGCACTGATCTTCGGGTCAGTCTTTTGGAACCTCGGTTCCAAGAGGTAACCACTATCTTCCATATTGCAGTGGCTAGTTTCTGGAAGAGAAAAGTCAGATTCGACATGCTCAACGTTAGTGACATAATTTTACTCCTAAATTAGTTGTAAGCAGTTCTTGTCTTTGATTTTAATTTTAATTTTCTTCACTAAACGAGTATTATATTGTGAAATCCAGACAATCACAACAGGACGTTTTTAACGTGATGGGGGCGTTATATGCTGCTGTGCTGTTCTTGGGAGTAAACAACGCGTCCAGTGTGCAACCTGTTGTAGCAGTAGAGAGATCAGTGTTCTACAGGGAGCGAGCAGCTGGCATGTATTCACCCCTGCCGTACGCCTTCGCTCAGGTATGGCGATTTCCTTATCGTTGTAGTTTAAAACCCAGTTTGTCTTCATTAAATGTATTGAGGAATGAATTAGCTGGAATCTGCTCTCCAATGAGGTTTGTAATATAGAAGTATTGTGGGTTCCGTGTCATCATTCAACAGTATTCCGAAGCATCTGTGGCCCTGATTGAGGGTCATTTCGCTGATTTAGTGGATACGTAAAGCTTTTCTTAATAGGAGTATCACTTCCGCGCGCCTCTCTTGAGTGTTTTCTTTCTCTTTAAAACCCCCTTAGAAATGAACCTAACGTAATTTGCGTCCATGTGCAGGGTTTAATCGAAATTCCTTATGTCTTTGTTCAAACTTTGGTGTATGGGCTTATCACATACTCCATGATCCAGTTTGAATGGACGGCAGGTACGTGCAACGTTTTACTACTGTAGCGAACTTGTTTCTTGCAGGCTGCCAATGAGTGACTGGAGTTTTGAATTCTTAGGAGATTGGCATACTGCATTTTTCACTAAATTTTTGGTACTGATATTTTTGTGGGTTTTGTTTGCAGCTAAATTTTTCTGGTACCTCTTGTTCATGTTCTTGACATTCTCTTATTTCACATTTTACGGCATGATGGCGGTTGGATTGACTCCCTCTCAGCAATTGGCAGCTGTCATTTCCTCCGCGTTTTACTCTATCTGGAATCTCTTTTCCGGATTTCTCATTCCCCGTCCAGTGAGTGGCAGTCATACTAGTCTCTGAATAATTGCCCTATGGAAAGTCTTAATATCAGATGTATTATATGTATAGTATGTGCTTCTTCTGCTATCTTTTTCTGATTCTTGTAGTTAGTTAACTTTGTGGATTTGTATGCTCCAGCCTAATGAAGAGTAATTGGTTGTCAATGCAGAGTATGCCAGTGTGGTGGTTTTGGTATTACTACCTCAGCCCTGTCGCATGGACTCTCTATGGTTTGATTGTGTCACAACTTGGCGATGTAGAAACACCCATCAATGCCTCAGGCTTCCCCAACGCCACTGTGAAACAATACCTGCATTCTTACTTTGGCTTCCAACATTCAATGGTTGGAGTTTGCGCTGTTGTCTTGGTAGGTTTTGTCGCTGCCTTCTGGCTAGTATTTGCGTTCTCCATTAAGTTCCTAAATTTCCAACGACGTTAGAGATGCTGTGGAATTCATCTCGAGTAGATAAATAAGCCGGATGGAGCAAATGCGCTTCAGTAATCCAAGAAGTACTTATTTGCCTGCCAATTGCGTGTCGACCACAAGATGTGGAGTGGATTGATTCGTGTCCAGCAGAATTTTCAAGTTTTAGCTTTACCAGTTCCTTCTCTCTATTGTAAATGGAAGCGTAGATAGTAGTGTTGAATGCTCAGAAAAGGCTCTCCGCAGATAGCATGTCATGATGATCTGTAAGAACATACCTGCAACTATGCCTTCTAGGGCAAATGATGTTGCGAGGATAGAATTCATGGAACAGTGAATGAAAACATTCTGAAAAAAAAACAAGTTTGAATGAAGGCTTGTTGCATCATTGTCGTTGTATGAGTGGAGGCGTGGTCCTCGTGGAGTCCTACTGTGTAATCAATTTTGCCAATTTGACACAGCAATGGAAGTGCACTTTCCGAATGTTCACATCAAGGACGGATTGCTGTTACAATAGCGGTTGTCAAGATTGGACATTGAATAGCTTGAACCATAACGGCAAGATGGAAGCTAGCCTGAAATGCCGGTTGCCGGACCATATGGTCAAATATCAGAGTCTTCTATCCTGGGTGCTTCATTTTGCCGTTGAAAATGAATAGAGTTTTTATTTTTCTATTTTTCAGAAATTAAATCAGCTGTCATGTACGTGCCATAAAAGTTTCAAATTCTTTTTGTGAAAATTTGAATTATTAAGAATTTTTTAAGAAAAAGAAGAAGAAAGTTCATATCAAATACAAAATAAGCTCAAAAACTCTCCATTGGTGCATATTATTGTTTTGGAACATTGTGGTAGTAAACCAAATTTTTGTGTCATTCTATAATTAGAAACTTGGTACAATGTGATATAGGACCAAAGTTGAAATGGCTATAAAATACACAATTTTAGGATTTGAATGAAATTTCAAAATCAAATAGAAATTAGACTTAATAAGATTTATTTCATTAGTTGGGATCATATTCAAAAAAGATCATTTTAAAGATTGATATTTAGATCAAGAGGTAGGCATTGTTATATTCACTAGAATGGCATCTTTTGTGATCCAGAATTTTGTAGTTCCTCAATGAGGGGCTTTCCACCACTAAGTGATGCATACTGTACACATTCAAAGAACTCTCCAAAAAAAAAAAGATGAAAATCATTTGTTTATCAATTAGATAAAGGCTTGTTTAACCTTGGAACAACGGGCGGGTCTCCGTGGTTCTTTGAAAGTGCCTATTGCCTACAGCCAAAGCTGTGAACTTTGGTAATCATGTCGGATTCAACAGTGGTCAGTATAAACTTGCCAATACAATAACTTACATTGGTCAGGTCCAGTGTTTTTTTTTTGGACCCGTGTCCCTCCCTGTGGCTTCGCTGCAGAGGCCAGTTTTTGGAGGGACAGAGCCGTAGTGGCCAGATTTGGCAGAATCTGGCAAAATTTCTCTAGAAAAAAAAGCTGAGTCTCAGGCCATGCCCTGTTCTTACCGATCAACTCCAAGATAATAGCTAATGTCAATTCCGTAAAATTGGCACAATTCGGGGCCCTAAATTGGGTCCCAGATCTACACAAAGCTCTAGGACTTCAAACACGCGCGTATTGAATTACGTTTCAGATCGAGCATTCTGAAAGTGCCAAAGCTGGGAAAGACGACATTATATTTAACGAAACTGACGTTCACTGTACGTGTGAAAACCTCTCTAAGCCAATGCACTTAAATCTGTTTCCTAAATGGTCCAGTAATGCTCAACATGAGTTCGGAAAGATGGACGTACCTTGAAGAAATTCTGAAACGTGGCTTTGATATTTGCTTGGAAGTTGTCATGTTGTTTGAACAAAGAAAGGCCCAGATGACTCCATTCTTTGAAGCTAGCTTCCGTTAATGGAAATTGCATCAAGTTTCAACCAGACATGGGTGCCTGTCAACACCTCTGGCCGACCCTGCGCATGCTAAAAAAGAGAATCCGACTCAGTAGCAGACGTGAAACTTCATCAGAAACCCTCAATTAGCATGAGAGTATTCACAGACTATATTCATACATTTCATAATCTGATGAGAAGACAATGGATTTCAAAATATACGTGTCACATAAACCATATGTCACAACCTAATTCTTACCTGCTTGTAAGTTAGCATTGAACACAGCCTCATCAGGAGCTCAATTACGAATGACAAAATTCAGCACGGAACAACTACAAGGGGCACGTGTAAAATCGGGAACCTCCGATGCAACCACAACCTCATCTGATGAGAAGACAATGTATCACAGTAAATTAGATTCCGTGTGTTCCTCGACCTATATCCAGTTTTCTCCCGAGTCATTGTCTGCATTTTGGAAATTGTGCGCTGCTCCTCTAAATATAATAAGCTCGTCAAATCGTGGCAGTCATTCCGACATCGTTTGTAGTCAACAGGAAATTAAAGTAAATAATGACCATAAGTATTGGAAGGCGACCTTTAAGGGAGTCATCTATAAGATGCCCTGCTGTGGAAGTTGTTAGTTTAGAGGAGATTGCCTAATGTGCCTGGTGTCCTGTTCTCATCGTACAAGGATGTTAGACGGAGGTGATGATAATGACCCATAATTTTGTGTATTGTCAGGTGGCTGCCGAGTATGATCACCTTCTCACGATACAATTGGACAGTCAACGGCAGGTATCATTTGATTATTTTCTGTTGGTTATGCTTACTTTTATTAGTAAGCGACGTAAGTGTTGAATGCGTAGTGAAAGTTCCGTTGGTGTTTTTGAGTATGCCTGCACTCTGTTGCTCTCTATGAGTTTTTCTTCCCCGAGCTTCATCGATATACTTGTGAAGGTGATCATCTTTGCTTGTTGACATTATTTTGTCTGTTGTGCTGATTAGCATCACTAGTGGCAGTATTATGAACAAAAAATCGCAGAAATGGAGGAGGAGAAAGCTGTAGCAGTCCAGCAGGCTGTTGATGAATCTGTAAGCCTAAAACTGAGGAAGTCACACGTTCGACTTGAGAATATGGAAAGGAGAGCCGGGATTTACGGGGGGTAAATTTCTCAGTCTGCTTTTGAATAGAGAGTTTCATTTCTGAATTAGAGGGCAGAGGGCAGTCTGTAGAGTGTGGTTTTCTGACTTCTCACGTCTTGGCTATTATGGTCGTAGTTAGACTCTCATGATCGTTGTTAGTGCATGAAATTCCAAGGGTTGTTAGCACAATCTATTTCAAATCATCCATCTCTTGAGCTATCTATTTTTTTGAAAATTATCAACTCGTTTCGTCCATGAGTGCTCTAGGAAGAGTTTATTTACAGTAGTACAACCTATTCTTGGTCATCTATGCTCTGGTGTATCTTCCCGGGTCCATGGCTGTTGCACTTGAATAAATGTCTGCTTGAGAATCAGAAGGTTTATCAGCAGCGTATCAAGGAGTTTGAAGAGAGGTTTGTATTTAGTCTTTATTTGACCTGCTATTTCTATCATGCTTTCTGTCTTAAATAAATAAATCCGTTTGAAGTCCAGGATCTCACTAACCTGGTGCATGTTTGTTAGTGCGAAAGAACGAGATGATAAAATAGCCGATCTTGAAGACCAGGTCAGTGATATTGTGGTTCTTGGAAATTCCTTTTGTAATGCAATTTTAGCTATGACACCTATGTTAGCTGAGTGAATGCAAGAAACACTTGTACTATTTTGCGTCACACTTTGTGTTTTGATTAGTATTTTGGCCATAACTTTTGCATTCTGACTCCAAATGACTCAAGATTTATAGGTAAGGTACTCATGACTATTATTCACCTTGCATAATTTTTTTGTAATTTTCAAAAATAGTTTATTGTCCAAAAATAGCCCCCGATTATATGTCACACTTGCCAATTTAGAGGTTTTTAGTATTATTTAGTAACCAAAAAAACGAATTTCGAGCTGAAATTTGGAGGGCATGGTCTTCTAGTAGACTTATAGCTGCAAGGAAGGAATTCTAAAAATAGTTAATTGTATGTGGTGTGGAAGTCTACAAAGTGCACTTCTTTCTGCTTACATTTTGAAACATATAAAATATTATTTTGAAGTTTTTTTGGATGAATGACCATTTCCATAGAGTTGTTACAAATGGCTAATTTTCATTTTATAAATTTAATTTTGTTTCCTATTTTTAATTAATTTATACATCAAGGTAGCCATTTTCTTGAGATTTGGCACTTTTTAGTTTTCTAGCTTCAAGAATTTTTCTATGCATTTCCTTCATCTTAAAGGTCTATATGTTAGCCATATTTTTTTTGTTTTTAAAAAATTGTTTTTCTAATTTTATAGTACTCCAGAAGAAAAATCATGAGTATTATAAAAACGCAACAGAGTCAACAAGTGTTTCTTGCATTCACCCAGCTATGACTAGTTGATGTTATCTGAACAATGGACCTATTTCGTATTTTGCATTCTAATAAGTATACTACTAGCAAGTCAGAACCTTCTGGTTTGCAAGACCCTCCATATAGGTCTAAGAATCTGGCACTTGGGTTTTGAAAGTACTCCATATCTCTTTGGGGGTAGACTAAGGGCATGTTGCAATATTTCAGCCTCTCGAGTTGTATCTATCTTCTTAGAAAACAATAGACCTTTTGTAACGGTAAGGGAACCAAACCTAAATGCGACAATTCAATCGTCAAGCATCGATATTATTCTTGGAATTGTCAAACTTCGAAAAATTCATATTCGAGAATCAAAGAGAATTCCTAACAATGACACTATATGCAAAGTTATAAATTGCTTCTTGAAACTCAAGTCAGTTACAGTAAGCTTGCTTTTGTAGAAGCTTATTTCGTTTTGAGCAGCACCAATTCTAATACATATCAAATTGCTCACGGTAAGCTTAGGGCTTTAGTTTTCAGATTAGGGAAAATACTGGACTCACACTTACAAACAAAAGTGTCTCATGCTGCAGTAAGTTTCTCAAAAACGTCACTATGCAGGGAGTAAGAGTTCCAAAACGTTTCGAGTTCCAAAACTTCAGTTTCATGCAAAAGCTGTAACTCTCCGAATAGAAACTACGCGAAACTGGAAATTTTGAGCCGGCGACCATACTGGCCTCTTGCAGCAATCTGAAGATAGAGTCCAAAATGTGTGAGCATTGAGAGGCTCCAGGAGGTCGTCTTTGACAACCAGCAGAGCTTGACAGCAAACAAAGGCAGAGCCAGCAACGATGCCAACCTCATGACAGAAAATAAATCCCTCAATATATTTGCTCAGAGACCATGTGGTGCATAAATCCCACCGTCCAATCTCATCTGCAATTCACTCCACGTTTTGGATCTTAGAATGGGTGATTATGAAGCTCTCCACATTACTTCATACAATACAATACAATTGAAGTTGAATGTTAACTACTCCTGAGGGCACTGAAGACAGACAAATTTCATATGCCACACATTAACTCAATATGATGATTAAATGAATGTTAACTATTCCTCTGAGGGCACTGCAGACACTGAAGACAGACAAATTTCATATGCCACGCATTAACTCAATATGATGATTAAATGAATCTAGTGCAGATTAACTTGACACTAACAACATTGTCAATTGACAACGGCAACAAATGCAGAAGCAAGTTCCTAAGAAAAATCCAAAGCTACCAATTAAAGATGAGAGAATTTTTTGATGGAAGAACCACTAACAAAAGCATCTATTTACCTCAGTGACCAAAGTATTGAAGGTGCATCACAAACTTCAACGGTTTGCAATCAACACTCTTGTAACATATTTTGGAGCAATTCAGAGGTCTTATTTTGGAACACGCGCTTTTTTTTTTGCAAAGACCTCAATTTTCTCCCACGTCTTCCGATCCAAGTTATACAGAATGGCCCTCTCCTTAGCCTCCAAGCAGTTGTACACAAGCACATGCTCACCACAAAATGTATTTAGAAAATTTTGGTGCCCTAAACCCCTCATCATCCATTTACACAAGTCTTTGGGCATGCAATCAAACACAGTCCACGACTCATGAAAATGGGTATTCATCTGCCACGCCGTAAGAACCAACTTGGGCCCCATTCCAAACGCAAACCACCTGTCTCGCCACACCCCAATGCCGCCATACTCCCACTCACCGGAACTCCCACTCTTCGGAACCCCAAAACACTCATAACCCCAGACATGTTTCTCGAGATCATACGTGTGCACATAACACCCTCCTCCCATAAATCTCTCGGTCCACATATACAAAAACTTTTCATAATGTACGCTTGATAGTGTGCAAGGTATGGCCCATTCCCTAGTCCCCACAAACATATTCATAGACGTCGGAGTTGTCCAAGCACCGCTACTCGAGTCGTAAATACTGGTTCCACAGTCCTCAGTAATAAAAACCCTAAATCCGTAGGGAATTAGGGCTGTGTCCACCGTCATCCCCACGATAGAACCATCACCCTGCACAAATGCCGGGTACAATCCAACTATCATTGGAAGAGCAACCACGCAAATGCACAAATTACTGATTCAAATTTCATAAGACTCTCAATCCAAGAGATGGCTAGTGTAACCGAGAGACAAATAAACACACGGCCAGTTCCTCAAATTGCTGTTTCGGGGACTGACCATGAGCTCCCCGGAGGGAAGAGGCGGCAAGGAGTAAAACACGCGAGTGTGAAGATCGAAGACGCGGTGGAGGTTGGAGTCTTCGTAGAGCAAGCCCGACACTTCACATCATCTTGGAGGCAGAGGCGATGAAGTCCACGAGCCGGAGGAGTCTTGGGAAGAAGTCCAGAGACGGTGTCCCGTTCTTCGAGCGACGACGAAGTACAGGTTGGAAATGGGAGGTTTGAAGTGTTGTTCCAGAAATTGGCGATCCGAAGCCAGGCGGTTCCATTCCTTGCAGACTTGACGCAGGCGGAAGAAGGGCGCCAGCGGGAGCTTGGCGTAGATCAGCGAGAGGTCAATGAAGCTCTGCAGCTCGCCCCAGAGAGAAACATTCATGTCTTCGCCTTCGCCATCGCCATCGCCATCGCCATCGTGAAAGCTTGGTGGTGTGGCCACAATTGTGCGTCCGGAGCGCAACTTCATCGGAGCGGTGCTTCCAGCGCAAGGAGGTACGAAGCTCGAACTGGCAATAAGCAAAACATGGACTAATTGAGCTCTCGGGGGCGTCAAGGGGGCCTTTGGGGAAACTTGGTTTAGTGTTTGTGCATTGCCATGGTTACTGTAGGATTTCTTACCTTTTTTTTCCTCCTTCCTTCAGCTATTACTAGAGTGCCCTGTGCCGTTGCCACAACTAAAACAAAAGTAAAAGTAATTTTTCTTAAATTTTCAAATCATAAAAAATTTCAAATTCAATAACTTTCACATCATAGGTTTAAACACCATGAAACAAACCCCATGCACCCTTCTTCGCCAAGAGCTTTCTAACGGTACTACAAAGGCGACCGGGGGACGCACAGCCCATGAGATCTCACCGTAACAAACAAAACAAACACTCTAATTTAAGTTATAGACTAGTGTAGCCCTCTGCCGTTGCCATAGCCAAAACAAAAGTAAAAGTCATTTTTAAAACCAAAAATAACTAAAAAATCCATAACTTTTCCATCGTAGCTCCAAACATCACAAAACAAAGCCCGTGCATCCCTCCTTGTCCAGGGCTTTCCAATGGTACCAAGAACGTGGCAAATTGACACATGGTTCAAAAGATACATAATTTAGTGATTTTTAAGATCCAAAAATAACTCGAAATTCAATAACTTTCCCACCGTCGGTCCAAACGCCACAAAATCAAGCCCGTGCACCCCTCCCCACCGAGGGCTTTCCGACGGTACCAAGCACGCCACCGGGGAACGCACGGTTTGGGAGATCTGAACGTGACAAACAAAACAAAACAAAACAAAACAAACATCCTATCTTAAGGTATTGATTGTGTGGTTGCCACAGCCAAAAATAAAAATAAAAGTATAATTTTTTCATTTTTAATTCATAATTTTTTTTTTTAAATTTAATATCTTTCTTTGTGTGAATTAGAATGCCATGAAACAAAGCCCATACATCCTTCCTCCTTGAGGGCTTTCCGATGGTACCAAGAACACGATCAGGGAACATGGGGTCCAAAAGATCTCACCATAATAAACAAAACTAACAAACAACCTAATTTAAGGTATGAACTAATGTGCCTTGTGCCATTGCCACAGCCAAAATCCATCCATCCATACCATGAGATAGGTTGTTTATTTGTTTTGTTTTGTTTGTTGCGGTGAGATCTCCCGGCCCATGCGTTCCCCGATTGTGTGCTTGGTACTGTTGGAAAGCTCTTGGAGAGGAAACATGCACGGGCTTTGATTTGTGGCGTTTGGACCTATGGTGGGAAAATTATGGATTTTAAAGTTGTTTTTTAATAAAAAAAATTAGAAAAAATTACTTTTATTTTTGTTTTGGTTGTGCAATGGTATATGGCACACTAGTAAGATAGAAATACTTTTTTGATCTTTTAATTTGTAAAAACTTTCAAATTCATTATCTTTTGTACATGAAGGAGTCCAAGGACTTTATTGAGGTGCGAGAGGGTGCGCTCTTGATACGAATAGAAAGCTTTATGCACAAAAGAGTGCAAGAGCTTTGTTTTGTGGCGTTTGGACATGAAATGTGAAAGTTCTGGTTTTTCCAAAATAAAGTATAAATTAATTTAATTTTTCAATTCCAAAAAACTTTGAAATTTGACCCCGGGGTGCAATTATAATTATTTTTTATTTTTTTTAAATATTTTATTTTTTATTAAATATCTAAATTTTTCCAATCTGACATGGCACTAGTGGTGCCACGTCAGATATCAATTTTTTTTTTAAATAGTATTTTTTTTTCTATAATTGCACCATGGGGGTGCAAAACTTGAGGTTTCTTTGAGGGCTGAAAATTTTCCTAATGCCAAAAGAAGCTATGCTATGAGAGGGTTTGCCTCTTTGTTGTGCACCTACAAAAAAATCTACAAAATGCTCTATTTAAGAAAAAGTACAACATATTAAATACAAGATGCTCTATTCAAGAGAAATGTAAGTCTAAATAGTCATCAAGTTCCTAAAAACACTTTATAATAGAGCTAAAATAGTACACAATAAAAAATATGGAAACATAAGTAAGGTCATGTAGTCAATATGATTTAGCTAGAAATCATTAGGAAGAATTCCATTTGGCACAACATTAAAGATCAAATTTGTCAAGGTGTCAAGTATAAGAGCCTCTTGATGAGTTGTATCATATTTGCATTGACTTGATTGAATCATTGTGAGCCGGTAGTATACCTCCTTTGTGGTTGCAGCAACTTAACGAACTTGACAAACTAGAAGTGTACTCGACACATAACCCCTACCGCTCAACTATTGCCGTCCTTTTGGTCTTGTCAACAACAATCAAGATGGCAATCCTTGTCTAACCAACACTCTTAGCTATCCAGAAATTTGCATCATTCTCAAGAGCATGAAAATTCTTAGACCTCTCCACCTCCAATACAATGAAAGGCCGATTAATCACCTTCCTGTATTTAGTTGGTTGGGCACTATGCTCCATCTGCCCCCTTTCGACAAAGATTGCTATGATAAATAATAAATAGATTCCATAGGAATTAACGACGTCACCCTGATGTCATTCAATCGCATGGTGATCAAACAAACGGGTCGCTAATTCATGGGCCTTGCTAACTAGAATCTTGGTTAATAAGATCACTAGAACCCCCCCCCGTGTTGTTTTTTATGTTAGCTAGAGACATGCATGCTTTACAAAACATCAAGATAGAGGGTGCCGATGGCCTATATTTTTATTGATGTTGCGGAGGACGTTGGCAAATTATTGTAAAAATAAGTTGATGCTATCATTGATGTTGATGTTTTATTTGACATAAAGTCATATATAGTGATGTTTTTTTGAACGTCCGAAAGAACATAGTGTTGCTACGTCAATGAACATACATGTTTTGATTGCAAGTAAGTATGTGAAAGTTACTATGGGTTGAGATAAAACACTAACTAGATGTGAAAAACAAAAGGGAAGGGTAGTCATTTGGCATACTTCACAAAAAAAAGGAAATGGATGGATGGATACCATGAATGAAAAGAAAAGCTCTTTATACAAGTGGGGTGGTAGGAAGTAAAATAATCCATGTGCGATATGTAAAGCAAGAATTGTGTTCATAGTAGAATTTTTTAAACAACATCAAAATGTCCAACGTTAAAGCTTTCATCTTTAAATTATCCCATATCCTTTAAAGATTGATGACAGACACTGGATTTCATTATAAGAATGACCTCTCCACCCTTTATTTTCACTAAATGTCAATGAATTAATTCCTTTATTTTGCCATCAAAATTCTCTTGATGGTAGATGGTCTTTGGACTTTATTTTGGACTTTTTGGCTAACGTCAAACATATTGTTTTTTTTACAACAACTTGGTCATTTAATTCATCTTGAATTCGACAATTTTTCTAGTTCATTTTTTTCTTACAACTTTCTTTTAAATAATTGCTTTTATTTTTAGTAAACTTCTTGCATTAAAGGCACAAGATAGAAGGACACAACATGGACAGGTGGAAACGACAATACATGTGGGATGACAAAAAGACACAATATACAACATGGAAACTCACAAATGATTGACCTATGGTGCTCCTCCAAAATGGTCAAAAAATGCCACTCTTCACTACTCCACAAATACATTTTGATAACTTATTGGCCAAAACTAAAAAATTTAGGACAATAGGAGTGCATCAAATTCTATTTATAGCTAAAATTCTTTTGAAATTTTTTAATTTTCAAACTTAATCCAAAATATTTTGGGATGGAAGGAATAGGACAAATCAATGTACTTCTCAAAAATAAATTTCGTTAAGTTCCGACTGGGATACCCAAAAACATTGTCTCCACTACAATTTTGATCCACGTCAGTGTATCAAACAAGTTCATCTTTTAATTATAATAAAGTATGGCTTCACCAAATGAGGTTTTATTTGTCTACACTTATAAAGTATCAAAAAAAATTCATCATAATCAAAGATATTTAAGTATTTTTAATGAATTGTTTAGTAGAAAAAGCAAGTCGTGTCTTATTTACCTAGAATTTTCAAAATCAAGCATTTGGAATATCAGACAATTTTATTTTAATATCATTTTTGGATATGACTTACATTTAGTTGTGAATTGTATAAAACAATTCATTTTATCAATTTTATCAATAAAAATCTAATAAATTGTGCTCTATGATGCCTGCAAATCTCAAAATTCAGCAATTTATACAAACAATTCAATAGATATAAAAATAATAAAAATTCAAAAAAAATTCATCAAGAAGACAAATCTTCATCTCATTTACATGGAGGATTTTTTTTTTCATTTTATAGTCTTTTTAATTGCTCAAAATGAATAAAATAGACAAACTTTGGAGGTTTTAAGCAAATATCACCTATTTAGTATGTTCCAAAAATGATACCTTAAAGAAACTTATGTATTTAATTATTATACATAAATTATTGGTACAAACAAAGAAGGTCCCACCCAGTGATCCCAAAACTAGTTTATGGAATTTCATGTGATATGCTACCTTTAAGATAGACAATGGAATTTAGTGCAACATGCTACCTTCAAAATAGATAGGCATCAACTTTGGCTACTTTGAGAGTAAGTATCAAAGAAAAAAATTGAAAAGAAAGAATTTTGCAAGTTGTGAAGGATTATTGAAAATACTACAACATAAAACTGACTAAATAAATGCTAATTCCAGTGTAGAGGAAGTTGCAAATTGGCTATCAAATTTGATTGTTTGTTGCAATTTTGGCTAAAATGTCTCCATCAAAGGCCCTTTTTTTTACAATGTACTCCGTTATTACAACGTTAGTAGCACAAGGATTTTTTTTAATAGAATCTCAGCTAATTTTAGCCAGTTTAGGGATCGCTGGTCCCACCTTATCCATCTCTCTCTCCCTCCCGGAAGCACTGAATCCCAACGCTCTTGGAGTCTGCGCTGTTTTGCAGCCGTTTTGCAGCAGCCCCGCAGCTATGGCGTCCCCCTCGCTCCCCACGGTGAGGGCTGCCACTCCTGCCAGTGACCGCACTCCCGCCGTCTTCTCCAGCCTTCGCCGCACCCTCCCGTCCTTCTCTCCACTCAAGCATCCCCAATTCAGCTTCGCGCATGGCGCCCGGAGCTTGGGCGTGCGTTGTTGCAATGGCAACGACAACGGGCGCAACCCGGCGAAGGCGAATTCGAAGGCGGGGGCGGGTCGTTCGTGGGTGAGTCCCGACTGGCTCACTAATATTTTGCGCCTGGGCAAGGGACCCGACACTTCGGGCATTCCCGTGACGGACGCGAAGCTGGAGGACGTGCAGGACCTGCTCGGGGGCGCCCTGTTCCTGCCGCTCTTCAAGTGGATGGGCGAGGTCGGGCCCGTGTACCGCCTAGCCGCGGGACCCCGCAACTTCGTCATCGTCGGGGATCCTGCCGTGGCCAAGCATGTGTTGAAAGGCTACGGGACCACGTATTCCAAAGGACTGGTGTCCGAGGTCGCGGAGTTTCTGTTCGGATCCGGGTTCGCCATTGCGGAAAATCAGTTGTGGATGGTACGCACACTCTTGTTGCATTGGGATACTGGGCTCGCTGGTTTTATTTTAGACTAGCGCACAGCCTCAATTTCTAAGCCCTCATTGGCTCGCTTGCACATGATGTCCACATCAAGTAAGGGAACCATGCCTGAATGCGCGAAGCTGAGCATATTTACTTTGAGAATGGTGAGGTTTTCAATTTTCTTCTTGTTAGCAATTCAAAGAGGATTTGAAGGCACGAGACAATGCGTGATTTGGTTGCTATATGCGAAAGTTATAGGGGTTTAAAGTAGATGACCTAATATGGACAGGAGTTTGGTTTCGAGGCGTACTACCTCGAAATCAATCGATAAATTTTGTTCTCGTTGTGAAGAAATTTTGAATATTGCATTTGGGTAGGCATCGCAATTCGCTGTAGTTAAGGTGGACAGACTTATTTCTGTCATGTGAAGGGAATTGTGGAATTCGCACATGGGACTCTCTTTGATACATTGGGAATCAGCACCATGAGTTTTTTGATAGAAGAAGTTTTAATTTACTGAATCTAGATGGAAATGCTATAAATTTATGAAGTTCATTTGTATAGGGTACCTCAAACGAGCACTTGCATTCCAGATGTACATTTTGGAGCAGCCGTATCTATGTATTTGCCAGATTTAGTACAGGCAGTTTGGGATGAGGGACGGAATGGGTCTGTCCACCCTAATTCCGGAGCTCGTCTCGTCCAATTTCATGGCTAGTGAGGATAATGAGTCATCCAGTCTGCTCCTTTTTGTTCATAATAGTTTGTTGAGTGTCTTGTTGTCTCTCTCCTATCCCCGAATACAGGTTTTTAGGGTCATGCACAGGTTTGTTGCTCAGCTTCTTTAGAATGGAGTAGGTATTGCCAATCAGGACATTGTTATAAAATGGTTGGCAAGTCAGTTTGGCCTGGTAGGTATAAACTTGCGAAATAGTTTTTGTTAACCGTAGCATGGATTGCCATTACCAGCCATAATGTGAATGCCAATACAAATGGCATTTTAACTCACTATCAATATTTGATCCTTCTTAAATTAATTTGGGGAACCTACTCAACACCGGACTTTGAACTTGACGGAATATTGTGGCTTTAAATTGCATTGGTTGGATGCTTTCTAAGTCGGATCTGGTGTGGATTGCGAGAGCGATTACGAAGGGCTATTAGTATAGGGTTTATGGTTTCGAGACCTCCTCTCGACTATTAAAACTCTGCCCCCATCAGCTTCAAAACCCTGCATGGGCATTATGATGTGGTGTGAATGGGACTAGATCATATTTCGCCTTTCATTGTGCAGGTTCGGCGACGGGCGGTCGTTCCCTCCCTGCATAAGAGATACTTGGCTACAATGGTGGACCGGGTCTTCTGCCGATGCTCGGACACGTTAGTTGCCAAGCTGGAGAAAGCGATGGAATCAGGGACCGCCGTGAATATGGAAGAGCAGTTTTCACAGCTGACGTTGGACATCATCGGTCTTTCTGTCTTCAACTACGACTTCGACTCCCTGAAATCCGACAGCCCCGTCATTGAAGCCGTTTACACTGCTTTGAAGGAAACCGAGTCCAGGTCCACTGACATATTGCCCTACTGGCAGGTTAGCGTCTCTTTCTTCCCCGTTCTATTCTTGTATCTACTGAGGATTTAGCATCGGGATGCTGCTTTCCTTTACAATGAAAGAGTTTCTGATATTCTTCTCAGTTTATCTTGGTTGCATGTTAATCAATTCTAGTTTTGCATGTTTCAGAGCTCCAAAAATGTGACATTCTAGTGTGCACAGCTCTTAAATCTAAGATTAGTAAAGATCTGACGTTGTTCTTGACTGGCATCTGGAAAGTGCCAATTTCTTGAAACTTCACCGATTTAACAAATGTAAGAGTGAGGTTGGGAATATATATGGCATATTTGTGGTCTACTTAGGGCAAAAGGTCTACCACCAAATAGATTCACTACTGGAGGCAACGGCAAGAATTGATTTACAAATGCGACAGACCACGAGTGTGATGATGTGTTCACAGCTTTTTGCGAGGGTCGTTGACATGCTCTCAGAATCTCTTCCTCATGGAATTATTCGTGATGCTGGACATGGAATGGAATGCAGATTCCTCTGCTTTGCAAGATTGTACCTAGGCAACAGAAAGCTGCGAGAGCTGTCGAGGTTATCAGGGAGACGGTCGAGAAGCTCGTAGCACAATGCAAGGAGATGGTGGAGGCCGAGAAGGAGACTCTGCAAGGAGAGGAGTATGTGAATGAGTCGGATCCTAGTGTCCTGCGGTTCTTGCTGGCAAGCCGAGTAGAGGTATTGATTCCCCCTGAAGGACCAGGGATACATGGCATTGGAACGACCAGTGTGATTGATGCTGTTGTGAAGATTATCATTGAAATGTGGTTACATCGCATATGTGGTGAGAAAATAAATAAAACTGAACAAGAGAGAGTCCGCATGTGACCTAGTCAAACTGCTAAAGGAATCATGGGCTTCTTGCTACTTTAGGAGTTACTCCTACCGATTTGGGTGTACGAGGCAATAAATAGGGTTATGAGATGGCATATCACTGTAGACATCAGAAGCTCTCCCTAGTGGCTGAGACATATAGTGGCTGAGACTTGTGATATGGGTGCAGGTATCTAGTGTGCAACTTCGAGATGATTTACTGTCGATGCTTGTGGCAGGCCATGAAACGACAGGGTCCGTGTTGACGTGGACTGTGTACCTTCTGAGTAAGGTGAACCGGTGGCTCTTCAACTGAAATCATATCATATTTTGCATCTTGGTGGTTATTTTCTGTATTTGAATGGTCCTGTACAGTGCCCTACCAAAAGTTTTTGCGCAGAGTCTCTCACTCGGGTGAGACAGTCTGAGCACAAACTTTTGGTAGGGCAATGTACAGAGATTTCAGAGCCTACATTAGCTGCCTGGTATGCTTCCAGTCTTTCTGGGTTCTTGAATTTACAACTAACTGGATACATGTGGTTTTTGCAGAACCCGTCTGCACTGGCCAAGGTTCAAGAGGAGCTTGATAGAGTTTTGGGAGGAAAGAAACCACAATTTGCTGACATAAAGGAATTGAAGTATTTAACGCGCTGTATTAACGAATCGATGCGCATCTACCCACATCCGCCGGTATCATCTCTACATTTTAGACATCACTCTTGGCCTATTGATATATGATTGTGGTTTTTATGTGCTGTTCACCATCTGATGTTCACATCCCAACCATAGCTCTATTAACAGTTGAATCCTATTTAACGCCAAAGTGAATAGAAAGTCCACTTTGGATTTAAATAGGACTAAATCCCAATATCATAACTTTCAACACATATTCCTATTGTTAAAAATGCAGGGTATGATTTCCTCTTTCTGTGGGTACTTTTTCTTATCTTCCGTCGAGCTTCCTATAGGGTTTACTTCAACCCCTATAGAAATGGAAGCTGACACAATTGGCAATTTGGGCACTTAGGTTAAGTTCTATTACATAAATAATACTCTTGTAACAATTTGAAGGGCACACTTGAAGACACCATGGCCAGATTGTTGTAGTTGCAGCTCAGTGACGAAGCTCGAGTTCGGAGTCTTCCCTTATCAATGTTCGTTCGTTCAGCTGCAGAACTAACTAAATGCGACGTGGTTTGATTCTTCCACCAGGTTTTGTTAAGGAGGGCGAACGTGGCTGATGAACTACCTGGAGGTTACAGAATAGAAGCGGGGCAAGATGTCATGATATCGGTGTACAACATTCACCACTCTCCCGAGGTGTGGGATCGAGCTGAGGAGTTTCTTCCGGAAAGGTTTGATTTGGATGCACCTGTGCCCAACGAAAGCAACACAGACTACAAGTGAGTAAATTGGACGCTATCAGCACTTATGTCTTAACCCCTAATAGACCAAGGATTCATCGTTTTTGTTTGACCAATTTGGTTGATTACATTGTGTAAGAACAAGAATTTGGATGCGGCCAAATTTTATATCACTAGAATCAATGCTGTTTTGTTCAAAATAACTATATAGTTGGACAATAGAAAGCCTCCGTATGATCTACTCAAAACTTCTAAAAGGAACATGAGGCCCAATATGGGCTTCTTGGGGCTAAATCTACTATCCTATAAATGGAGATATTTATCAGATGACTGTCGTTCATAATACCGTCAGTGACTGCTCTGACCTATTGATCGCAAGGAGCACGTCTTGTTGCCTAGCGAAACTAAGACCTGTAATGTGATTCTGTGTGGTGGTTGCAGATATATTCCATTCAGTGGGGGGCCTCGCAAATGTGTGGGTGACCAATTTGCTATGCTAGAAGCGACGGTTGCTTTGGCAGTGCTTCTCCAGAGGTTCACCTTCGAGTTGGTTCCTGACCAAACAATTGGGATGACAACTGGAGCCACTATTCACACCACTACGGTAAATAATCCTGCAGTTCTGTACTTCATGTGCACTTTCTACCATGTCACTGCTCTCTTACAATGCATGAGTATGGCTACCCAAACTTGCTCCTCGAAACAATATACTAATAACTAGTTTAGGCCATCGCCATTTGATTGTTGAAGTCTTTAATATTAAGTTTATGATTGACAAGCATTAAATTCTTGTAGTCCTCATTTTGGTCAAATTCGCTGAACTCTTGCAATTCAGAGGACCAAAATTTTGACATTCAAGTGCACAGAACTCTAGAAACCAAGACTGGCATAGATCTGAGTTCCAGGTGCCTGGTTGAAAAAGCGCCACTTTTGTGAATTTCTGCTAATTTAACGAATTTGATGGTTCATGCTGTGCTAATGTTAGTGTCAGTGTGATGTTATTGTCATTGCCATTATCTTGCTATATTCAAGGGCTATATTCAAAGGGCATTACTTTAACAACTTGGTTTACATTATTTCTTATTTTATTCCATCATATTAATGTTGACATTCCATAAAGAATATTGTTAGTCTAATAGGAGTATCTTTTGAGACGTTCACCCTATTGCCCGAGAATTGTTCTTCTCTGTGAGCGTGTGCACATTATAAGTTTCTGACTCGGCACTATGTTGCGCGTGGGTGTGGCAGGGGCTATTTATGACCGTGGCGAACAGGCAACCAAACAAGGTTTCCGAGCTGATCCTTGCCTGATCGAACAGGATCACTAGACTGTGAGTAGATTGTCTGTACACTACTAGGCTTCACCAAATTGACTGTCGACTGATAGGGTTTTGTAGTTCAGTAAAAACCCTCGTATAACAGTTCAGTCGGGAAAGCTGGTAATCGATTATCCGTACGAGATCGACACTGGACCACAACTTGTGAATGTCCCACAGCGGTGCGTCACCTCCTATTGAACATGAATAAACTGTTCTCAACACCGATCAACAGCGAATTAGCAATGCAGCGACGCCGTCTTGTTACGCCATATGCGGGCAACCCTCTGGCTTCCCATGAGAGATTTGTTCGTTGTAGCAAGCTTTGCTCCTATCTGTTGCCCTACTTCTACTGCTCACCATTTTTTTGTGGTAGTGTCCACACAAAGAATGTCTTCAGCAAGAGTATATTCCTCGTCTACGGTACAGTAGTAGGAATTGAGCGAATTAAGTATTGATGAGGTTAGCGCGGGTTGTTTAAACCGATCATGGTTATTCTGAAAGAAGACTATCCTTGTTGCGGGTATATATTTCGTTGTATCTTCTTGATAGGCAGCAATGGCGTCGGCCCTGCCGTGGGTTAAGAATGATCACCGCCTTTGCAACCTACGGTGAAAGAAGGGCACTTGGTCTAGTGGTATGATTCTCGCTTTGGGTGCGAGAGGTCGCGAGTTCGATTCTCGCAGTGCCCCTTTTGCGAATTTGGGTACATATACCGGTATTCTGACAAATTTGAATCAGGTTGACTAATTTTTTCTTAAAGCTAATTCAATGACATTAACTACAAAAAATTTCCCATGGCTTCCACGTCTTGCAAATAAATTTGTGGAGTTTGGATTAGCGAGTTGCTACTAAGTTACAGTAACTTACTTGTCCAACTGCTTGGAAGGAGTCCAACCAAACTCTGCCTGCCAAAATACGCCTCCTAGTGGTGTACTGGTCACAACTCACAAGTAGTGGTAAACCACACTGTTTGAAAAAGCTCTTGGAAATCTGCGAGGGTCAGGCAGCCCGCACTTGGGAGGGCCATGACCAACAAACCAAGTCCCAAGTGAACAGTCCCAAGTGGATTGGCGATAGAAAACGGGCTGGGCTGGTCACCGTGGAAATCATTTTTTGTACCATGTGAAATGTCTATTACTGTCATCCTATTAGTGCCACAATTCACTCGAGCCTATTGGTGTCACTACAAATCAATAGTGCTCATGCTCATGTCAGATTTTGTCATGTGTAAAAACTGTTACATTGTGGCACAAATAGGTCACTACCCAATTGTGGCAGACAGGATAGCTTACCACACCTCTCCTTCACTCTACAGTGAAAGGCTAACTAGGAATTTTACGAGAGTTTTGTAGCGCCATTGACAATGCATTCATTGCCTGTCCTCACAACTTGAATACCAATACTGAAGACTTAGCTGTTACGGAGTACTAAACCCTGTTTTGCTTGCTTTCAAAACTCTGTTAAATGTGGGTTCCTGAATAGACACAGAACTCCTCCCGTACTTGGGAGCTGCAGCAGAGGCCGGGGTAAGAATGGGCAAAGTGCAGAAGAAGTGGCCGACCTATGTGGGTGTTTGAGCATGACACCAAAACAAAAACAGAAGAGCTTGCAGAAATGAGGGTGAGACAAAAACACAATATGCAATAGTATCCATGATGGGGTGTTTGAATGCTCTGTACTTTGTAATTAAGGAGAGAAAACAGCAACAGCAGAGGAATAAACTTCAATTTCGTTAAATTCACGGAATTTCGTTCTTGTTTGACTTCAACGGTCTTGCATCTTTAGAAACAGTCTTCGATTGGTGTTGGATTGTGCACTTGTAGGTGTGGAAGTGGTGCAATTTCACTTGATTGAAATTGAGCTTTTCACAACGTTGTGAGCTTCTGGGAGCTGATTGCAACTTCAGGGTTCAGTTTCTCCCAGGGACGGCGCCTGCACTTCAAGCTCCGGCGCAGATTGAACACTTGTGTTGGGTTTCATCAGCGGTGAGTCTTTTGTGCAGCACGTTTCTGAGGTGGGATACATTGGGGATGCAAGTTGAGGCTTCAGAACTTCTTGGTATTGAGTTCTTTTGTCAGATTCAGAAGGATCTAAGTGGAGGATGCATGTTGACTCAAAGAATATTGTTCTTGAGTTCTTCTTGAGTTTAGAAGTATGTAAGTTTACAATATGATCGAACTGGGGATGCAAGTTGAGTTTTTCAGAGCTTTCTTTTCCCTGAGTTTCTCTCAATTCTAAAAAAAATTAAGTTGAGGATGCAAGTTAGGAGTCTATAGTTTTCCACGTATTTGAATTCTTCTCAAGTTCACAAGTATGCAAACCGAGGATGCAAACCGAGGATTGCGCCATTTCAAATATTTCAGTATATGTGGTAAGTTTGATTAGTGGGAGACGGGAAAGAGCTATGATGCAAACCGAGGATGCAAATTGAGGATGCAAAGATTTCAATGTGATCTTTCATTGTATATTTAGTGTTGTGTGTGTTTTTGGCTTTGTTGCCTCCATATTATCATTGAGTGTACACCATATGAGCAGTGAGTTTTTGTTGTGCTCTGTTGGTTTCGTCAATTATTATTTGATTTGGAAATACCCCCAGTGCAGTTGTTGGAACTTTACACTCCCGGTCTCCCTGTGGTGTGAGCAGAGAGTTGAGACTTGAGAGCCGACAAATGAAGTAGACCCCTCAGGCCCTCACTGTTGGTCGGTTTGTAAAGCTGGAATATTCATTCTGATACTGTCTATACTGTTAGTATCGTCGTCACGCGTCAGATGTCCTTTGTGGTGATGAACCGATGACGCACCCTAGTTCAATCAAGTTGGTGGCGGGGGTATCTGCTAGCGCTAGGACTGAGAGTAAAACTTAACCTCCGTCACTGTTCTCTATTTTGATGCCTCGCATATTATAATGGCCAGTTGCAACCCAATTACAGTATGTTCTAAAGTTCTGCTACGAATTCGACGATCCTGGGCTGTCAGTCCATCCGTACGTACGCCACCGGCATGCATGCGGACCTAAGTGGAATCCAGTGAGGAGATGCAGGCTGCCAGGCTCTGCTTGAAGGTCGCTCTGGCGCCTGGAATCGATCATCGCCCATTATCAAAGTCTGTAATAACAATAATATAATATAATGACACATTGGCTGGAATTGGTAGCCACATGAAATACTTGGAGTTCACCTGCCCACCTCAGCCAGACAAAAAGGAAATTGAACGGAAGAGTTCTGTAAATATTTTTGGCATGATGCCGGCATCCATTGCAAGCAGTGAATAAGTTATTTACGTGATCGATCAATGAAGGCGGGAATGAAGGCCGGCTTCCGAAAGACTTGGATTGAAGCAAGGATCACTGTTGATGTGTTGATCTTTTCTTTCAATTTTTAATAAATTAACCTGCGTATAAAATTTTATCAGTGCACTGATAATGCACAGTCTTCCAAACCAAACTCAATGAAAAAGAGATAATCGTAAAGTGCCTGAAATTAGGGACTAGGAAGACAAAGTTGTAGGAGCCAGAGTTTGAATATAGGATTTGTACAGGATTTGTGATGATATGATAGAGATTAGATTACATGTGAGATTGTGAGCCATAGTTCATAACGACAATATTTTATTATAACTTTTTAAGGTCATAGGATAGTCTAAATTTCCATTAATATAAACATTTTACATCCATGAGGTTGGATTTACTACTACATGTCAACTTCAATGATTGCAATTGTCCTAGTTTTTATCCAATCACTACAAAAGGAATGAATGGTAAAAATAATTCTCTCTCTTCAAAATTTAAATTCCGAAAGACATTTGTCCTATTTTGTACATAACTTTGGAGAAAATTATGTAGCCATAAAATTTTGGATTTATAATATTTATAGGATAGTTCTACCATCTGGTGAAAAGATGCGACTCAATCTTGAGGTTCCTCCGCCCCCATTGGAAAATCCCTACCATCATATCAATTTTTTTTTTTTAAATGACCCCATCCTTGCTGTTGATCATAATGCTGAAAATAAAATGCACACCATTGATATGGGATACAAATACAAATACAATATGGATACATAAAGACGGATACGGATACCAATACAAAAGATAGATACGGCAATATCCCAATATCCCAATACCCCGTATCGATTGCTTATCCCATTGTAAATCTGAAATTACAAATAGGGTGGTGGTTGTGGTCAAGGTTGGGAATAAAAAAAAATTGGGTTTAATTGGGTTTGAAGCACTTGTAACTTCTGCCTCACTATGCGTTCTAAATATAGGTATACAACTCTTATTGCCTCCATTTGGCATAAAATTTAGCAAGTGTTTTCTACAAAATTCCACACTAACCAATATTTATCAATAAAACTTGAAATTCTTTCTAAATTTTATAACATTAAATTAATCTCTAAATGTTCAAGGCTTCACATTTTGGTGTTGACAAAACTTTGAGCTTAATTGCAATTATACCAAATTGTTATTTGTAGACACCTTTTGAAGTCTATTTTTAGCATCAATTAAACACATTAGATCTTGAGGGAAAAATCACATTAAAATATTTGTAGAATAGATTTTGAAAAGTCATAATTTGATTGTGGTTATACATGTTATGTCCTTTAACCTCATATTTTTTCATGAACTCAATTTTTGATTTGGCATATTAAAATAAGATTGATAGACTTCAAATCTATTTCACAATGTTAACACCCTCATCATCAAAATTATAATCATTCAATCTGTAAATGATATTTTGTGTTTTTCCTTCCTATGCAGTTCATAATACGATAGATTCCTAGCACCTTGGACAATTTTTTGCCAAATGATTAATAAAAATATAAAAAATAATTAGACAATTCCAAAAATAATATATTAAAATCAGGCAATTTCAAAATATAATCAAATTAAGTTAGACAATCATTCATCTGAATTGTTCTTACAACTTTGGATCATTGATGCTACTTTGAATTCAATTAAGGCAGTTGCATTTACTGAAACTTTTTAGATGTGCAATTCTTAAATTATCTACTCATTACAGAACATTGCAAGCTTGAAGTGGGTTGCTCCAAAGCAACTGAAAGGACCCCATGATAACATTTAAATTTGCTTAAGTACTGCTTTTTCTCCTATAGTCGTTCACCTTGCCCTGTGACGTCAGATGATTGTCACTGGTTCAATATCCAAGTACAAGGCTTTAAATAATCAGGGTTCAGGTATTGTAATGCACCTTAACCTTGATTATTGCATACCTTGTACTCTAACCAAGTTTTGGAAAAAAAATCAAATGTCAAAATTAGTCTAATGACATCTACCATCAAGAGTTTTTTTTAATGGCAATGTGATAGTCATAATTCATTGACAATTGGTGAAACTGAAGGGTGAAGAGGTTGTTTATATAGAAAAATCAATTGTCCATAGTGAATCCTCAAAGAATATGGGATATTTTGAAGATCTGCAATGTTTATACCGCAAGAGATTGATGAGATCATTGAGATGGTTATCTAAATGGGCCTTTTATCCTGACCAGGAGCTTTGGTGTTACTGGGTACGTGTTTGCACATGGCTTTCTGATGGAGGGTCTTCAGAGTCATTGCTATTGTTTATCCTACTTCAATATTTACCATGGAATTCTGATGTTTGCTCTTGTTGGATAGATAACTTACATAACAGACTCAATTCTGTAGTCATTATCAAGGTTCTGCAACGATTTTCTTATGTGGTCAAGTAGGTTCACCAATTAGCGTTAACTTAGAGCATTCAATGGAACACCACTTGCGGGCGTGCGTTGCAATTCCTCTGTTCTTTAAGGGCTTTAACACATCAGCCCAACAAAGTCAGTCCTTCCTTCCGAGTCCAGAACCTTCAGTTTGCCATTTGTAGTCAAATCCTTAGTCATGAAGCAGCAATTAACCTAAGGCAGGAGGTCCATGAAGTGAACATCTAAGCGCTGAACCTGAATTTTGGGAAGGTAAAACATCTTGAAATATTTTTCAGTAAATTTTCCTTGAAAGACAAGAAGAAATGGCATGTGGCCCAAGTTGTTTCATATTTTTTGGAGCTTTGTAAAATTAGTTATGAAATTTTGAAGTTGAAAAGCCATAGGGTTCTAAAAGCAACCACCTCCTAGAATGTACATCTTTTGTACATTTTGGTATATTGAAGAAAGCAAAATGTACCTCTGTGTCATGTTTGGTTCAAAATGCCCTATCGGAGTTCGAGCCTCCTACCTTAGTTTAGAAGCATGAGCTACTTATTAGTGTTGGTCCTCAAGATTTGTTCCGATAATTTGTTGTAATTTACAGAGTAAGCAAGGACGTTGTGATGTAAACTAATATAGGAGAGGCAACCTATTTCTAATTAGCACCTTCATTTTAGCTATGTATATTCTTTTCTTTCCGTGAATAGTGATTCATTGTGGCACGGTTCTCGACGCAGTTGTGGCACATAATGATTGGCCACAAGACTCTCAATATTGTGACCACCCCTTGTCAAATTGTTTTCAGCCCATGGTTGGAAATAGCAAGCCCCATATCACCGGTATGGAAAGAACAGAATCTTCTACTGAAAAATTCATAGTAATTATATTTTGAGAAAAAAAATCTGGAAAATTATGGAAACCTTTCAAACTCTATTTCTGCACTTAGAAAAATTTTCCCACCAAAGAAACATGCCCTGCAGATATGTGTAATTGCTTAACCCCTAAAGTTCCATGACTATGTTTTCACCGAAAACAGTCAAAAATTGTCATTTTTAGTACAAGTACCAAATTTTTGAAAAAAAAACTTTTTGACACATGTAACCATAGGATCTTATAGTAAACTAGTTTTAGAAGATGTGGAAAAAGTTTCATAATTTTCCACCATGCGGATTGGAAGATATTAGCATTTGAATTGGCAAAAATCCTTTTTTTGTTCCTGCAAAAAAAAGGGCAGCTGCACTTCACAAGGTCACATTTGTATGAAAAAATGTCCAAAATGGTGGTGCTTCTTTGAATTGTTTTTCCTAAACAAGTTGGCTACATGCTTAAAAATTTTCAAATCATTTGGAATTGTACAACATATACAAAAAAAATAGTAAGTAGAAAGAAGTAGAAAATGATCCAAAATACTAAATTGTTAAGAATTTAATTATGGAATTGAAAAATGTCAATCCCAATGTTTGTAATGTTGTAATAAACAACCTAAATCCTATGATTTTTTTTATTCAAAACATATTAAAAATTGAGTTAAATAAACAACTTCAAAGTCTATTTCAGAGTAGAGAATCCGTAACTGCCAGCAAACTAAAAAACCTCATAACTTTTTACTCATTGGTCAAAATAGAATGATTTAAAGCTTTCCACGTATATATAACTCTAGAAAACCAATTTCAAATTTTTATTTTTGAAAAAAGTGATTTTTTTTATCTGCCCAGACTGCCCGACCGGTGAAAAAAGTAATATATTAGGCCATAATTTTTGACTCCTATTTTGAAATGTCATGAAATTTAGTGCACATGAAAGATATTCCTCATCCCCACCTTCTATTAAAATTTCAGCTTAAAATATGAAAATCTCTAGTCACACGTACCTGCCCAAAATCGCTATGTTGTTAAAAATAGCAGGCTGGTCCTTTAGGGGGTTAAGTGATCGGAAATGGATTGCCTCCTCTACCAAAATGGACTCTCTAGAGCTCTATTTGTTTCACCCTCCAGTTCGAATAAACCCTCGGTGATTGCAACTCAGCAAATTACTCCAAACCTTAACCCCAAAGTGACAAAGAGGACAGAAAGTGTCTTCACAGAGTTTCAAGTCTAATTCAAAGTAATGTAACTTTTGCATTCAAGGTCCGAATTCAATAAGACTTGTTGGGAAAGTTGCATTCTCCCTTCTAGTTTGTATGGTAAAATTTTCAGATCAATCCAAGATGTATTGATTTTTTGGAAGTCAATCGAAGTTCACAACTTCAATTTGAGTTCACCAAACTGCATTTTAGGGCTGCAACTTCGGGGCCTTATATCTTCTTCATCCATTGCTCATTTTCAATAAAGTTTGTTGGATTTTTTTCCCCCTTGAAGTATACTTATTGTGGTAAAGTTTTCATGTCAATCCAAGTTGTTTTGAATGTTTGGGAGCAATTCGAAGTTCAAAATCCTGCCATTTTTGGAGTGTAGTGAACTTTGGCGGCTTGTTTCTTCTTCATAAAGAGTCCATTTTCAATAGTTCTTTTTGGAAAAGTTGCGCATACTAGTCTAGTTTTTGTGGTTAAAATTTCATTTTAATCCAAGAATTGATGAGTGACTGAGAAGCATTCTAGTAGAAGGAGGTTCAGCTTTAGATGTGTTTTTTGCAATTTTTCTTGCTGATTTTTGAAATTTCAAAGTTGTTTTGTAGACACAATGATTCAATTGAATGAATTTTTTTTTCACCAATGTGTTTGTATATTAGTTTTGAATCTTTTTGTAGTGTAAAGTTTATGAGTAGGTTTAGAAATCAAACTTCACCTGCAAATGTGTTTTTGGAAAAATTTCAGCATCCATTTTCAACACTAAAACATTATGATCTTGCAATCTATGTGGCCAAATGACTTCAAATTTTGTACATGTCATCTACAACATGTACACTACAAGATTGTACGGTTGAGATTTGTATAACTTGAAGACATTTAGATCCATAAAGCTTCAAAGCAATGATGTTTTTGAACCCCAGAAATTGAATGTCACTTTGGGGTTAAGGAACGGCGATTGCAGATAGAGACCACTAGGAGAAGAGTGAGATCAAAGCGATGTCCCAAATTGCAAGAGAGGCCGCAATGGTATTCACACAAGCTGCAAGATCCGCAACAGTAATGTGCAAATGCACAAGCACCGAACCTAAACAGGTGAGCATCCAAGGATGTAAGCATCATGGTGATAAGTTTGTTAACCACCCTAAACTGAAACTGGCTAAACTGGTCACTGACACCCCACGGCAATGTACAGTATTTGCATCGCACGGTCTCACAAGAGATACGGTCTTGCAATAGATACATTGTTGGCTCACTTCCAATAGGCAGAGATTCAAAATATCTCAGGATCAACCTCCTTTAGGGGTTCAGAGATTTGATAAGTGGTCAAAGTTATATATATAGCATCAAAACACCACTTCTTCATTATAATTTATTTGTAGAACTCTTCAAAAAATGACGTTGGATATCCATCATAGACTCAATTGTGAGTTAGTGATGAAGATAGAAACTACTAACAACATTATAGCATGTAACAACCATGCTAGAAGAGAGATAAGGGTGCTATAACCCCTAAAGTCCCAAGGCCTTTTTTTTTAAACAAAAACATTCAAAACTACTATTTCTATTGCAAAGAGCAAAAAAGTTCAAAAAATATTTTCCTTTTCATATCCAAGTAGAATCTTGCACTAGACTATTATAGAAATGTGTGGAAAAAAATTCAAAAACTTTAACCACTTAAATTGCAAAATATTTGCATTTAAAGTGAAGAAAATCATTTTTTTCACCTTGTTCAACTAGATTTTTTGGCTTTGAATCTTCTTAATTAAAATTTTTTGCACTATTGATTTTTATTTTATAATTTTATATATTGAAAGATGGAATTTAGAGTCAGGGGAAAATTTAAAAAAAAAAACATTTGATTTTCATTCTTTAAAAAATTGTTAAGCAGAAGTAAATATAAGATTGAATGAAAAACTCAATCATTAAATAGCTCTAAGATTTTTTTCAAATCTACAATTAATATCAAGAGAAAAAATAGGGGAAAAAAGAATCCTCAATAGGAATCAATTTTAAAATCTACTAAAGAACTTTCCATTATTGTCTTTGTACTTATGCCTATTATACAATAAGGAAAATGGATCCCACCTTGTAAATAGGGAGGCAACCAAAGTATCAAATTATTATGCAAAAGTGACCATACTTGTAAGTAGTAAAGAAACTTACTATACCTAATCATCTAACCTCTTTCTATAATTGACCCATACAAATTCTTGCCTAAAATGAACTACCTTTATTCGTGATAACATATAATCATTTTCGGATATGCCTATTTTCAACAATTTCAAAATGCATAATTTATTTGTATCATGTCCGAAAAATGCACAAGACCGAAATCTAAAATCCTTCCAAATTTTTTATAAAAATAAGAAAAATAAATTAATAATAGGAACCCTGCTTACTTTTTGGGCGCATTTGGGTGCAGTTACCTTAAGCCAAAAATGGATAATGAATTTTTTTTAATCTCAGAATTTTTTTTTTTTATATAAACGGACAAATAAAGAGCGCTGGAGAGTGGGGAGTCAAACGTAAGCACAAGTCAGAGAGGAGCAGAGCCCCAAAGGCCCATGTGTTCATAATGACCGCCCCTCGCTCGCGGACCCGGCCCGTGCCGCCCCAACCCGTGCTCCCCAACTCCGCCGCCAGCTAGACTTTACCAAGGGTATCAGCCAGTAGAGAGTCGCCAGCTGTCCATCATCTCGCCAGCCTGGCTCGCTTCCCGGGCTTCCTTGCCTTGCCCGCTCTGCCTGCCTGCTTGCCTGCCAGCCAGCCAGCCAGCCAGCCCTTGTGCGAGCGGTGACCCCGTCTTGCTCCTTCTTGTCTCGGAGCTTCCCGAATCACCCCATCTCATCTCGCCGGCTATGGATGCTGCTGCGCCCCCTCTGGCTTGAATCCCTCCACTTTTCTCAAAATCCGAGTCGCCTCTGCCGTCCATAGCCGTTCCATGCTGAGTGGGGATGCGGGCTGCTGGGGTTCGGGGATCGCTAATCGCGCTTGCTACCGACTTAGGTTTGTACCATTTGGGGTTGGATTCGGCACGGCGGGCGCCAGGGGTGCACAGAAATTGCTGTCTGCGGTAGTGCGAGGTGGGTTTGGGGAATCGACCCCTGGCGGTGCCTGGATTTGATTCTTTCGGGTGGAGACACAGAGAGAGGGAGTGGAAGGCGCCCGTGTGGTTGGTTTTTGGGTTTTGGAGGATCGACTGGCGTTGCGAGATTTGGAAATCTTTGTGGTTTCCGATGGGAAATCTTTGCTTACCGTGCTTACGGAGGAAGCTGCGCCATGAAGACACGAAGTTCGGCAACAACAAGGTGGTGAATCATTCAGGCGAGTATTTATTTTTTACCTTTTTGTTTTGAATTCTTCAGCTTGTTTGTTGTTTGCCATGGAAGTATAATCGTCTTAAGCTTTTGCTGTTTTGTCAAGTTGGAAGAAGAAGTGGGGGTCGGAATTAGGTGTCTTTTGTGTTTTTTTCTTTCTTTTTTGCGACCTAAACTGAGCGGCATGGGTATGGAAATGGCTGTGGGAGATGGTTGTTCATGCGACTATGTTCATGTTGGTGTGAGTGTGTGTTTTTGGTAGTTGGTAGTTTGAAAGTTGAGATTTTGAGTGTCGGTAGAATGGTTTTGTAGGTCAAAATTTTGCTCCGGTGTGAACATCTGCATTAATAATAGAAACAAGATAATTGTGCAACAAGATCGAAGTCATTTTATTGATGGATTCCGGTGTCTTGTTTTTCTGTATTTTGACCAACCTGAACTGCGCTGCATGGTTATGTCAATGACTATGTTTGGCGGTTATGTATGCAACTATGGTCATGTTAGCTCTTCGAACTGTGTGTTTGTGTTTTGATAGTTAGCTCTTTGAAATTTTTAGTGTCGGTAGTATAGTGCTGTAGGTCGAAACTTGCGCTGTTAACATCTGTGCCTGCATTTTACAATAGCAACAAGCCGATTATGCCCAATATTCAAGAAAGCTTGCAGCTAATTGCTCTTTGAATATGATCTTCGCTCTGAATGAGATTACTATCTAGCTTTCACTTACTTGTTTATCATGTTTGTTAAGCCCGGTTTTGTATCTGTGGACTGATCTGGACTCTTTGCTTTGGCAGGCGTGCCTCCTTCGCAAGAAAGGGCGCCTGCATATTCCAGTCAACCCAATATTCCGTTCTCTCCTAATCATGCGTTGCAGCCAGGAAGACCTGGCGGAGCCTTGAAGTTTACTATTGCTGAACTGAACAAAATTACGGGTAACTTTTCGGAAAGTCACAAGATTGGACAAGGAGGTTTTGGAACAGTGTATCAAGGGAAGCTCCGGGACGGCACCACTGTTGCTATTAAGCGAGCCAAGAAGGTGATGCGAGCTTTTATAATGTGTTTCAAATCATTATTATAAGTGAGCTTCATTATGTGTATGTGCGTGTTTCATGTCATCCGATGAGTGGGATTATCAAGGTACTGACACCGGTGTCGGTGCCAGGATGCATTTGAGACCAGAGTCTCCAGGGAGTTTCAAACTGAAGTTGATATGCTGTCTCAAGTGGAGCACTTGAACTTGGTGAGGCTGTTGGGGTTCTTGGAGGAGAAAAACGAGCGGATTCTTGTGACTGAGTATGTGACAAACGGGAATTTGAGGCAGCATCTTGATGGTACAGCCTTGAGATATATTAAAACTTATATTAAATGATCTTTGTGGAAGTAGTTTCGAGGGCGCTTATCAGGAATGATCTAGGCTAGCATCTAATCTAATGTTTGACAGATTTATTGCAACCTGTAGGAATGCCTAGGAATGTGCTCTTTTGGAGCTTAAGGATGCTGTGAAAGCTGTTAGACAAATGAGATGATTGATATATCGTAAAACATGGTGATTTCTGAAGGGGGGGGGGACTATCTGAATGCTACCGGTTCTTCTTTTTTCTTTATTAGGGTATTTTACTCATATTCATGCTCTATGTTTTCTAGCTGGAGGTTGTCCATATGGTACTGCCAACCTTGTCTTTATAGCTTGAATTTTTATTGACAAGGGGTAGTGTGATTTTGTGCAGGTGTTCCTTACGGGGTCGTTCTGGACATGAGCAAGCGTTTGAACATTGCTATCGATGTTGCTCAAGCTCTTACCTATCTTCATTACTACACTGGTACTTTAGTTGGAGCATTTGCTAATTAGATCTTAGTCCGTTTATGAGTAAATCCTTGCAGTTGACCATTGAATTACAGATAAGGTTTACCTCTTGTTATCTTGTTAAAAAATAAAAATTTGAAATTGGTTACTTTAAATTTATATCTACGTGGGAAGCTTTGAATCATTCTATTTATCATTTATACCCATTTGCTTTGCTTTGATCGTTGCAGACAGACCCATAATTCATAGAGATGTCAAATCTTCCAACATCTTGATCACTGACACCTTTCGCGCGAAGGTGGCGGATTTTGGATTTTCTCGAGCGGGTCCATCTGGAGATGTTGGTGCTACTCACGTTTCCACTCAAGTCAAGGGAACTGCAGGTTATCTGGACCCGGAGTATTTGACAACGTATCAACTGAATGTGAAAAGTGATGTGTATTCTTTTGGAATATTGCTGGTAGAACTTTTCACTGGGAGACGCCCTATAGAATTGGGACGTACCAGTAATGAGCGCGTGACTGTAAGATGGGTAAGTTCTCTTTCGCTGCTTCACTTGTAGTTTCGTAATTTCTGGATGTTTTGAAGTCTTCATGACGTGAACAATGATGAACGGAACTGCTGACGAAATGTTATGTCATCATTTTGGGAAATGATTTAATTTAAACTCGGGGTTAAACTACTCCAATAGATATGCGGGCGGTCACTTTTTGCTCTAGGGATTAAGAACAATGTGGGCCTCTGTAACTGTCCTTGACAGCTGGTTGAAGGTTTTTAGTTTTAGTTTTTTGGGTGGAATTTCCTTCCTGGCTTCATCTCTGAGATATTGATTGGTTGATTTCCAGGCATTTAAGCAATTTGTGGAAGGACGTCTGAAGCACATTATCGATCCAATGATTCATTTAGCATCGGCGGATCTGGCCATTTTGGAGCGCATATTTGAACTTGCGTTTTCTTGCTCTGCACCTACCAAGGTTGACCGTCCCAACATGAGCGAGGCGAAGGAGGTTTTGTGGAATATCAGAAAAGATTACCAATTTAGATTAGACCGACAGTCGGAAAGCTATGAACCAGAGAGTCCCGACGTTGGTGACTCTTTTGATGGTGGTTACAATCGACACGGGAACACTCCCAGAACTCCCAGGGGTAGTCGGTATACTGGAGACTCTGAAAGTTTGAAGGCTCGAACCAGCAGGCGGTCAGAAGATAGTACCAGGAATCACTTAAGCTGAGCTAGCACTTGATAAAGAGGAGTGCGAGGTCAATAAAAGATGTCAGAGGGCATTGCAAGGAGGACGGTTATGCTTCAGCTGATGGTTTTCAGTACCGAATTACTGCATATCCTTTGAGGAGACGCCAAACTCTAGACTTCCTCTTCTCGTGTTTTGAGCAACATTGGCTGATTACCGTAGCAGATTCAGCACTTATTTGCCGAATATATTATTTTATTTGGAATTTCAGAATACTGTCTATGACCAGCGGGAGAAACTTCATGGCACTCAGGACAGTCTATACCTTTTACAAGACTCAAATTCTTCCTGTGACTTGTATTTGAAGATTACGAATTGGAGGTATTTGGCTCACAATCTTTTGGGAATTTTCTGACCCTAAGACTATTGCATAAGTTGACTGGACCAGCCCAATCTGCTCAACTGCTAGGGACTGAAGTAGATGATTCTATTTCCGTCATTTTATGCATTTTAACATGTAAAGGAGTGCTATTTTTGGGAAATTCATAGAGCTATGGAGAGGTCACTTTGGATAGAAGGGCCAAGTCTTTGAGATCAAATCTTATCTCGATTTATAAATTTCTTATGCAGTTTTGAATTGCGTGTTTGTAGACTGCTAGAAGTGACAGTAGGCAACCCATTTTCCATTCAAGATGAGTGACCATGTACATTTAGTGAAGTCATGCTTACATCACTTGCTAATATGTGCAAGAATACATGAGTTGCTGTTAGTAACAGCAGGGGTCAATAAAGGAGACAGGACTAGGTCCTTAACATTTTTAGCATCCTCTACTTCTACTTCTTTGTTTCCGTTCATAGCTATGAAATATGGTGTACGATTCTAAGTATGTGTACCCGTGCATCTGTTGCAAGATAGGGGGAAGCCGAGGCATTGAAGAAATTTAAAGGCTCAGAGGCATTATGGAGCGTACTTCAATTTTGCTTCTGATTCTGTCTTGGTAAATTGGCAAGTCGGAAACTTCTCGGCGCTCGCCCCTCGTTCGGGAGACTTGACGGTGCTACTTTTGATGTTTTTCTACGTCAAGGGTTCAGTTGCCTCTCTTTCTGGCATGGGTCCCTGGACTTTAAGACACAGAAACTGTGACGGCATACGAAGAGAGATAGTTGTCAATCCTTACCCTTGCATGGCTTCGAATCTCAAGTTGACTGCAGACCGTCATTAGTTGCTCAGTAGTACAAATTGGACTGTAGATGTATCGTGTACAGATTCCATGGTATAGGGAATTTCTTCGGCTCAATTTCGCAGTGATGAAAGTGTCCATCTCTTCTTACTTTCCTAGTTCATAACACGTGCTAAGGCTTCTGAAGTGTATCGTGACTCTGAATTTTTTAAGTCTCACTGAACCCTCTCTAGTTGCACTCTCTAATTGCGCTATGTCGGGGTACAAATTTTCCTCCCACTTATGTTCAGCAGTTACATGGAAGGTGTCCAATCCTCAGATGTCTAATCAGATGTGTTCACTCACAGTTTTTTGGTTTTTTTTATTTACTCCGTTTTATGAAACTTGCAGAGATGGGTTGGTTAAGGTAAGTTAGTGGCACCTTCAATTGTCAATATCTGCGTTTTATGTCGTCTATGTGGCCACATGGTGAAAATTTTGTTCAATGAAATTAGCAAATTGTAGTGAAAGATGTTGCAAGTACAATCTAGATTTTTTGTTGCTTGGAGAATATGATATAAATTTTGAAAGCATTTCAAAGTAGACTCCTACAGTTGGTTATAGACTTTGTAGGGAAAATGCATTTGGAACTTTGGAGTATTATAAAGTATTTAAGTGTTGTCGAAATAGTAGCACCCGTGAATAGCCACATTGATCATCTAATCAAGTACTAAATAGAAAAGTGATGATTTCACATACAAATTTGGTTTGCAGGTAAGCAAAAAATAAGAGGTCATTTTAGGTATCTAATGGCATGTGCATAGTGGATCTTCTTGGTCAGCAAGACAATTGGAGGAAGCTATATATTTCATTTATAACATGCTAGTTGAACCAAAAGGGGTAATTTTGGAGAGAGTTAATAGATGTGTTAGTAGAATACATGGTAATGCGGAGTTGAACGAACTTGCCCACAAATAACTTCTCAAGTTGGAACTCAAGATTTCCTTACATATGTATTCCTTTTCAACGTCTATGCCTCTACTAGAATGTGGAAAGAAATATCGTTGATGTACATTATGAAGCAAGAGAGAGAGAGAGGTATATACAAGCACTATAGCATAGCAAGATCGAAGTTGAGAACAAGATCTAGAGTAAAGCGGCCATTGACCACACGCATCCAATCACCGCACAACACCTTCCAATGACCAAACACTAACCGTACACCACCCCTCCAACCAAACACTAACCGCACAATTCAACTACCAATTCAATTGTGATGGGAACAAAATTTTGTATCACCACCCAATGACTGCACACCGTGCGGTCATTGGTTGCAAGGAATTTTTAACTAGATTTGAGCTTCATCACCTTCAAAATTTGTAAGAACTCTTTTTACATTTTGTTTTTTGAAGGTGAATCTTAACATGACATTTAATAATCATGCCAAATTTCAAAACATGAAAGTCTCTATATTTATGTGGAGAAGGGTTCGAATTTTGCTTGTGCGGTTAATGGCAAGTTTATAATATACCTTTGTTGTCATGGATAAATCTCACTAAGGAGAAAAGGAGATATATGCTAAAATCAACAAATTGCATGTAGAAATTAACCCATTGAGGTCTACTCGACCACTTTCTAGTTGAAATTGATACTTTTTTCATTGGTAGCCAGAGTTTGATAATGAAATTTGGGGTTGGATGAAAGGCGACAGGTGTGGGGAATATGGAAATGAATATATTAGGACAAAAATCCGGAAATTTTGTGTTGACATGCAATTTAGGGGTTGAAAAAACTAATGACATATAGGGTGAAGAGATGCATTATAATATCTAAATCGGGATGGTCAAATACCACAAAATTTACTGCGGAGCCCCAAGCATTTACGTGGATTTCAATTAGTATCAGCAGATCTCTTGAATTCATTGTGGCTTGGTATTTTTTATCATGTTCACTCTAAAACTAGAAAAAGTCTCGCCCGTCTCGAGAATCGACACAATCTTTAATGGGTTAAGGTTGTAGGCTACATTCTTGTTACTTATCTATTGTAGTATTGCTAAATATTAGTGAAGAGGATATAGAACTAATCCTTTGCTCTCATAGTGAGAAGTTGGCTATTGCTTATGGACTATTATGGTTGCCTAATAGACAATTCATATACACAAGAACCTTTGGATGTGCTCTAATTGTCATATTGCAACCAAGTTTATCTCTCAAGTGACTAAACAAGAAATCATAATAAGGGATATTTATTGCTTTCACCACTTCAAGGATGGTGTGTTTTTATGGTGATTATTGATAATGATGATTTATATTCAAATTTCATTCTTGGCCTTCATCTAAATTTAGATTCATTTTATTCATATATGGACAAAATCAAACCTCATTGACTATCATTGATTGTTACATAGATTTGCTTGATTTTAGATGATATGGCCTTATGACAAGCTCGTATCCACTTATTCAATTTGTTTGACATTATAAAAATTCAATTGAGACATGAGTTAGAATCTAGTACTATATTCAAATTTCTAGCATCTAGTAAAATTGACATTCATTTTGTTTCCTTAGTCAAAGTGGAATGTAGATCAATGTAGCTAATTTTTATTCTCAAAGACTCAACCCTCTCTAATTATAATTGCCCTTTCTCAGGAGACAAATGGGCTTCTAATTGACTCACATGTATTCCTAACTTGAAAAGTGAAAATTGTCCAATAAAATTTGTACACAACTTGAGATGCACAGATGTGACAAATTTTGAAGTGTACTAGATACATGCATGCAACGTATCGTATGATAGTATGCTAATTGAATCACCTCATAAGATTCAAAAAGGCTAGTTAGATGCTTTGAACATATTGATGAAGCTTGGTTCAAGAAAAAAGAGGATATGACAAGAAAATTTCTACCACTTGACATTAGGACTCCAAACTTTAAATTTCATAAAGAGATCCAATAAAACTTATTTTTTGTTAGTTTTTTGTTCCATCTAAATTTCCTAACCTTTTTCCTTTGGATTCAAGAAAGATTGGCTAAACTACTAGCATTAGAGAAATTTTGGACTCTCTAGAAGGCCGCTAAGAACCCTTGCATTACATTTATTTTGCATGAGAAGGAACTTTTTCCCTATTGATTTCTTGCACTTTGTCATTATTCCCAAATGTCAGAGCATTAGTCCACAAGAATGGGTACTAAAATGGAGGAGGGTTGCGGAGTTAGTGCTTTATATTCAATCACAATTAACCTCTAAAAGCCCATTGTCCCTTGGGGGGACAAATGTGTTTTTGGGCATGTACCTTTTTGCTGAAATTTTCTCCTGATTTTTTTGAAACTTTTTGTGAACATGAAGAATAAAAAGAGGTACGTGGTAGAAAAAAAATTTGAAATCGGACCTTTGAGCGAGAAGTTATGCCATTTCTTGGAATGCGTGGGGATGGGGGGCAGCAAAAAAAATTTGCAAAATTTTGAATTTTTTTTTTAAATATTTTTTTTCTCATAGATTATATTTTTGCCTATCTGGAAAGCTTTGATTCATTTCATTTGGATTTGTTATGAGGAAGTTATGGACATTCTTATTTTTCGGGCAGTTAGAGCATCTTCTTGAAAAAAATAACTTGTAGGATTCATTTCGGAATGCAATTTTTGTAATTTTTCAATTTTTTTTTTGGAATGGTTTACTTTACTTGCTAGAACAATCTCACCATTGGAATTAGTGCATTTGAATTCCATCTAAAATATATGAATATTTTAGATTTTCCTTCTATCTTGTACCTACTTCTACTTAACAATTTTCTTAAGAATGATAATTAAGTTTTTTTGAATTTTTTTTTTCCTAGACTCTCAACTCAATTCTCCACTATAAAGATTTAAAGCTCAGAACGCTGTAGTGCAAAAAATTTAAGTTAAAAATGTTTAAAGTCAAAAAATCCAGTCCCGCAATGTGCTGAAAAACTTGTTTTTTCCACTTTAAACTCAGATATCTTGCAATCTGTGTAGTCAAAAATTCTGAAATTTTTTCCACACATTGTCATACCAATTAGGTGTAAGATCCTATGGTTAGATGTGGAAAAAAAAATTTGAATTCTTTTGTACTTTTTGCTATAGAAATGGCAGTTTTGAGTGTTTTTTGGCAGAAAAAAGGCCTTGGGCCTTTAGGGGTTAAACAAAGCCATAGTAAATGTGTTTCTTTGACAATCACGGAATAGAAAACTCATATATATTCTTTGTTAGTGAAGATATTCACACAAAGTGAATCTCTCTTTTGTCAGAGATTCCCGTCCTTTCAATAGTTCCGTAGGGCTTTCAAAATTAGACTCGCTTGTCAAAGTCTGGCAGCCTTCAAGAGAGTTCAAAATTTCTCTAATGAGTCTTCCCTATCATTTGCATATAGAATTGGAAATGGATTCACACTCTAATCCCCATAATCTCATTGTTTAGAAGGTCATCATAGTATAGGTCAAATAGTTTGAATGAAAGAGAACTGTAAACTAAAGAATGATATTATGGCAAGTGTATAGGATATTTTGTAATGTCTTTATCAAGATGATCAAATTAAAGAAGTCCAAATGTAATGAAGTCTTGGATTCTAATGAGGATCAATCACCCTAATCTCATTGTCCAAATTCTTCAAAGAAATCTTTTAAAAAAAACTACTTATTGAGCTTGACAATTCAATATACATAATCTAAAGTAGGGACACCTAAAAATGCCATTTTTTCTATTGTGGACACATTCTTTTATTAAATTTGAGATCTTTTATACTTAGACTTTGGTGCTCTCCATTCTACTAATGACGTCCAACTAAAGGTTTTGAGTCAAGAAACCTTAACCCCTTAAGGACGATAAGGCCACCACATGGCTTCTACAACTACATTTGTAAAAAATTTGATATGTGAACCTCACTAAAAGTCCGTAAGCAACAAAGAGACCTTAGATTATTTTCTTTGCCGAATCCATCGGTGCAATCCAATCAAGAAATATTGAGTGTGCAATTTTCGGTGAATTTTTTGAGAATGGAAAAGGCATTGTGGGCCATTACTTTACATTCTCAAATCTTTTTTTCTGCACCTCAAAATGATTTGAAAAAAATTACACATCAATATTATGATGATATACATATGTGGAAAAAAATCAGAATTTTTGGAGCGCTTTTGAGCATTCCGCTTTCAACATTTTGATTTCAACGTATATAGAAAGTACTCCCAAACCGAACATCTTTCATCAATCTTGTCAACAGTGGAATTTTTTCAAAAATTGTGCGATTCTGTTGATCTTTTTTTAATAGGAAAGCTAAATAAGTCTTGTTTCATGTCAACAGTGGTGATCATCAAAATTATTCCACACAAATGACGAATTATGCTTGTTACAAGAGCTAGTCAAGAAAACAAGGACTTTGTTCAAACACCCCTAGTCCTTTAGGGGTTAACAATGGAAATTTTCACAACGATATCAAAGCTTGGAAAGCATTAGATTTGTATTAGAAATAAATTTTTCATTGATACTCTTCAACTATTCAATTGTAATTCTACTTAGAATATATAAATTTCTTTAAAATATTGAATAGCAATTTTAAAAAATGAATTTGCAACCATGGAGTATTGATTTTCTAATTTTAAAATGACACAATAAAAATATACGCACCCTCATATGTTTGACACTATAATATAAACTCAGTTGAGAGAATTTGGGCCCTCTAAAGGGCCGCGAGTTCCCATGAGTTCTCCACAAGGTTTGAATAGTTCTTGACTGCTGAAACTGCGCCACCGCAGCAAGGTGACGTGGTCGGGACTCAGCCACATCAGATTTTCGAATTTTTTTATTATTATTTTTTTTTCTTAAAATGAAATTTGGTAAAAATTTATTTATTTTTATTTATTTTTATTTATTTTTAAATATATTTTTCGGACAGCCCATACCACTATTCACAGCATGGAGACAAATTGGGGAACGGGCCTGAAACGGCCCTTTCTTGGCCCCAAATCCCTTCTAATGTGGTGAGATTTTCAGATTTTTTTTAGCATCAATTGCATTTGCCATTAACCGTTTTATTTATTAAAAAATTCAAAGTAATTTTAAAAAAAATCCAAAATAATGTGAAATTTTTACAACTTATATAAAACATGTAATCACATCTCAAGAAAATAAATACAAAAAAATCTTATTATTACATACTTGCAAAACAAAGTTTGAAAAATAATTATAAATTCATCTTTTGACAATTAAAAGTCTCCAAAATTAAATTGACATAGAAGTCTGGGGAAATGTGAACTCTATATGTTGAATTTTAGAGGTTTATGTTGACCATTAGCCAACGTCAAACTCTACATTTGTCAATAAAAAATCCCAAAAATCTAGACTCTATAAATGCAAAGTAGATTGTATCAACTCTCATATTTTTTTAATCCAAATTCCAATCTAAATTTTTGACCTTGGTTTAAGAAATTGATTGAACCCCAAAGGTTTCCATTGGTTCTTTTATATTATTTTTTAACTCCCTCAATTGAAAAGACACTAAATTTTCTATAGATCTACCCCCACAATGGTTGCAAAATGGACCCTTTCAACTTTCATTTTTCTCTTTTACTTTTAAAAAACTTTTGGTCTAATTGATTCCCTTAAAAATTTTCAACTCCTTACTTGAAAGACAATGGATTCTTTGTAGGCTTCAACTTTAGTTGTATAATTTTGAATTTCCATTATTTTCCTCGTAGTTTCATACCATCATTTTCATCATGGCTTTGTTCTACCATTTCCACCATTTTCTTAGTCATAGTCCATATAGAAATCCAATTGGCTTGCTCACAAACCTTTCAACTCACATATTTAATTTTTTAATTCCAAAATTTCTGGCCTTGGTTTCATAAATTAATTAAATCTCAAAGGTTCCCATTGGTTCCCTCAAAATCTTTTGAACTCCTTCAATTGAAAAGACACTATGGGCTTCAATTTAGTCTTTTGACTTCAAAATTCCATTATTTTTGTCTTGGCTTCAATTCAACATTTAGTTATGGTGCATCAAAAGGCACCCTGGCAAAGTAGACCCTATATATATCAATACAAGAATCCCAAAAGTCACTCCAAAAATCATCTAAATGTTGTCACTCAAATTTTCTCATTAGATAGTGATAAGAAATTTCAATACACCAAGGAGCGCATTGTTTTGATACAATACAAAGTTATGAACAATGAAAGTTGTTTAAGAAGACGTTTTAAAATATTTTCTTTATAAATAAATAAATATTGATTTAGCCAAATCAGTCGAACAGTGCCATCTTCCCTAAAGGGCAATGATTGACTATCTTTTTGTATATATTTTTTTTCTTGTTTCCTTCTTTTTTATATTGAAATAGATCATTAGAAAAGATATCATGACACACATGTTTGTTTTAATACCAAATTGCCATAGGACCTCTGATTTAGCAAATCTTCTAAATGTGAATTTGCAATGAAGAACCATGAATGGTGTCTCTTTTTTTTCTTTTTTTTCTTCTTTCCATTTTTTAGCATGATATGAGATTTGAATCTCCTAAAAATATCATGGAAGTCTTCTAAATTATGAATTAAAAAAGATGTGCATAAGCATATGTTTATGAGTTCATTAGAATAAGAAAACATCATGTGTGTTTCCTTCTTTGCACTCATTGCTTTTAATATGAGTACTTTTTTACACATTTTGATTATTTATACAACTAGAACAGACCTTATGATATGCATTTATAAAATACATATTATTGTTTTTTACTAATTTCTATTTCATTTTTATTAGAAGGTTTGTCATCAAAGATTTTTTTGAAATAAGCACTTTGTAGTCTTATAGAGTCTCCAAGCATGGCAAAACAAATAATTTTGAAAATTATACATTGGCATGGCCTTCACTTCTACATTCAACACTTATTAAGCCTTCATCAAATGTTAGTCCAATAACATTCATTGACGTTAAATATTGAACTTTTGTGACTTATTGCCTTTTAACAAATATTTTGTTAAAATGGCAATATTTGACAAACATGGCACTTTTAGATTTATATCATATGGTCTAAAATGCGAACCGGTCCTAGATTTTAGACCATGTGGTCTAAAATCTATACTAGTTCTAAAAAATGAATAGAAAAATGGTGGAAGAATATCGCCATTTTAACAAAATATCCGTTCTTTGTTTCCTAGTTTTTTTTCCTTCCATTTTTATTGCCATAGAGCAAATTGTACTAATCAAATATATAGTGAATGTGGAAAATATGTAAAATTCAAGACTAGAACTAATGGAGGTAAGAAAATAAAATAATAAATCTTTACATATAAAAATTTATGCATATATGTTAATGAAAGAAAATTGAATATCAATGCACAATTAGGTTTGGGATTATAAATAGAAATTTATATATACATGTCCTTCCAAATGTAAAAGTAAGATACTTTACAACTATGCTAGTATGTGAGCCCAAAAATGCGAGCTTGAGAGCATTGAGCCTACAATATAAGTACCTATAATATAGATACCACACACTATAGAAGGTGTATGTATCATAAACACCTATAATATGGGTATTTGTAACATATATATATCCTATAATCATAGACGGTTCCTATAGTATATACACCTATAACATAGGTGTGTTGTATTCTAGGCTCATAGGCTCACACTCTTATGCTCACACAATAGCAACCCTCAGATACTTTAACGTAAAACTTAAGCTTGAACTTAAAGTAAAAGCACGTTAATGTAAAAAAATGTTAATGTTAATGAATTTATATTAAGTGAAAGAAAATCATCTTGAATAAAAGGAAAAGAACTTAAAGTGAAAGAAAAGGAAGTTAAAAATGAAAGCAAGTTATTTTAAAGATAAAATAAGCAAATTTAGTCCAAGTTAACTTAAAGTAAAAGAGCTTTTGAGTTTTGACTCCAAATTCATGATTGTCGTACCAAAAATTCTACTATTCAAAACCCAAACTTCATGAGTTTGGGCCCCAAATCTGTAGAACTTCCAACCCAAACTTCATGGCTCTTGGTCTGAAACTTGTAGAACATAGGACCCAAACTTCATGACCTTGGGCACCCAACCTGTAGAACTTAGGACCTAAAATTCATGACCTTGGGCTTGAAACCTATAGGCCTCAGGGTGAGAATGTATGATGCATTATCTCCATTCAGTTACTCAAGATGGGTCTTTCCGGCCACAAACTGTCCTTGCGTTGGAATTATTTAGATGAGCTTTTGTTCTTATGACTTATGAGCTTCAATAACATATAGATTAGTACTATGTAGAAACGCCATAAAATACGTCTTATGAGCTTAAACAACGTACAGATCAGTACACTGTAGCATGCAAGAAAATTCTACTTTAATGAAACATCATTTTTAGTTCAAGAGACTCTACTCAAGTGATATGTGGGGATAATATTATCATTTTTTTTTGGACCTAATCTCCAAGAGCATCTAGGGTTCAGTGTTCTTGTCGGTGAAGCGAAGGGCAAGTCACTCAGAATCTCGGTACAGGTGCCGGATTCTCTCAACAGTTGCGGCTTGGACCAGATCTATGTAGGTATACCCACGATATCTCTCCACGTCTAAAGGCTCATCGTCACTATGAGAATATGAGGTAAGTCTCCGTCGTCAAGCAAAAGCCAATCTGAATTATTTTCGTCAAAAGAATTATTACCTGCAAAGTCCGCAACGTCGAGTGTCCAAGCCATGTCTCGAGAATCAATGGTCCACCCACTGCTAGTGTCAACTGTGCTTCCATGGGCTACTCCCGCAAATGGTCGCGGTGGTGTACTGAAGGCGTCCCCGCCTTGCGTCACTGAGTTCGTATCGTCGGAGTCGACAGATAACACCCCAATTTGGTTTTGCAGATGTCCAATTGAATCTTCCCTTGCACTTGTCGGACTCCTCTTCGCATGCGGTGCAGTCAATGGCAATTGGACGGCCGCTGTGACCACTTGATGTGGACGCCAATCCAGAAGCAAACCTTCCCATGCGATCCCAGGTGTTGGGACCTCCTTCGCGGCAAGGTCAGTGACTGATCCTCCGTATTCTAATCTACCCACTACGTTGTCAAACGCGGTTTGCAAGTTGATGGCGCGCCCGGGCAAAGCTTCCACCAACTAAACTCTCTGAATTTTGGACTCCTTTGCTGTCCCCAGGGGTGATAATTGCGTACCGAGTCATTACATTCCTTGGCTCCGACCGCTTCCGCCAATTCCCTGTGGCCCAAGTCACCTGGAACGTCGTTGGCGGTGACCACGCCTTGATTTTGGCGACTACGACAATGAGCGGGAGTAGTACTGCTCCCAGATGGTGCAGGCGTTGTCAACTTTGTCTGCTTGGTGAATCAAACCGCAAGCAGGGCAATTCCCTGGAGCTGACTGCTCCCCTGCTGATGATCGTAGAAGGTGTGGCGATCTGGGGGTGGGCACAATTTCAAGTGCGACGCATCCTCTGGGCCTTCGAGGCGGCTTGGAATTACTCCACTTGCCATAGCCTCGCCCTCCTAGCAGTCCACTCCCTTACCTTGCTTTAGGAGCCAACAACCCTAAACCCAAATTCTGTATACTCGAATCCCCTACACCCAATTCAGTTTTCCCTCCCATGAACCCAATACTTGAATCTCTCATCCCAAGCTCATTATTGTGCAGATCTTTCCTTGTTTCAATCAAATTCCCCAACCCTCCCCTACACTGCCCACCTTGCCTCTGCCGTCCCCCCTCCATTGTGTGCCACTTCGCCCCACAACGTTCTGAGTGAGTGCGACATCGTTAGAGGCGCATGCCATACTGGTTTGGATTGGCGCAGCCACTGTCTGGGTCATCCTAGCGACCTCGCTTCCCGCTTCTGAGGTGTTTCTGGCTGTTGCCATTGCTCGTCGAATCCGGCCCCGCTGCTGAGGCAGTCGGGCATCCAGATTGGCAGACGCCTTTGCCCGGCCTCCCTCTTCATGATCTTCCAAATTTGGCCACTATTTAGTACGCAACCACAAATTCAAAAATGCAGGAATCCCACGCTTATCTCCTTCGGCTAATTGTTGGGTCCAATCGAGTAACCTTCCAATTTGGCGACGACACAAGTATCACCAATTGCAATTCTCTGGCTTTGCATATTAGTGATGGTTCTGCCTCGGTTGGGCCAACGACAACAAAAAATCCTCCTGCAAGCAGTTCACAATTTTTTGAGTTGTGCCCTTGCAAGCACCCTTCTCGATTGCCCAATAGAATAGTTTGTCTTGCAACTGGAAGACCTCTTTCTTTGTAGCCCGTCCAGACCACAAAGCAGTTGTCATTTTGAGATGAAAATCAGATAGCAACCTAGCCACACGACGTCAAGGGGGCCGTGAGTGGAAGTAGTGCACTGCCTTGCTTGCCTCCAGTCGACAATCCTCGCAAACCACCTTCTCATCTGCGCAATTCCTAAAATGATGAACCTCTCACCATTCGCCACTCTTCCTCCTCATATTGCCTCCCCGCTGTACAGAAGCACCCTTAGATTCTCTCTGAAATTCGTGTAGGGAAGGGTACATTGTTGTCCTCAACAAATCAGAGCAATTCCTAGGTCGCTATCTCCACTCCAATCCCAAAATTGACAGAACCGCTCTCACCTTCCCACGGCTCGTTTGAGCGTAGCCCTAAACCCTCCCCCCGACAATAGTGTCTCCATCTTGTGAGGAATCCGAGGCCAACGGTCTACCACCGGCTCGTCCCGGTCACTTCTGTGACATTGTAGGCAAACTGCCAAGTCCCGTGTTTTACTATCACACAATTTGATCTTCATTTTTGACATTGTCACATCGCAATGGCTCATGCAAGGCCCCTGCATGCTGCAAAATTCTGCCTAAACCTACGCCTCATTTGGCCTCGGGCTGCCCGATTCACTGTTGAATGCAATTGGGGCGTTTTTCAATTCTGAGCGGCCAAAATCCGTCCCCTTGGGCGGTTTAGGGTTAAACGTGAGCCAAGAGGAGGCGAGAGAAGGCCTTGATCAAACATGAGGCGCTAGTTGCCGTTCTCCATTCCCGTCTCTTGGCGCAAAATTTGATTGCAAATTAGGTACTATTAATCTTCTTCTTCTTTCTCCACGGATGCGTATGGTTTAGGATCTATTGGCGACTTAGTTTTGTGCTACAGGCCATTCTTCAGCGTTGTGGATGGGAAAGTTAATAAATAGAAGGTATGAGAATTCAAGATTGCTTTGCAAATCAGTCGGACAATTTGTTTGTTCAGTGAAGCGTTGTAGATTAGGAGCGATTTTCTCTTGACTCGGTTGAATTCTGGAAATTTTGTCTTTAAATAATGTTAGTGTTGACCTTGGTTCCTTTAGCTTCTTTCAACGTGAAAAAGTTAACAGTGAAGATCAATGGCGATTAATGTGAGGTGTCTTGTCTTTGGTCAGTTTTCGCTTGTAGTGTTAGTTTCAATTTGATTTATGAAATCTTGAAATGTAGGGGAAAAAGTTGGCAGGTACCTAAGGTTTTGGGCCGGTGTCTCCAAGACCGTACATTCTCACTCCCTCAGTGGGGAATGCAAGTTACATTGTATCCATTTAGTTAATCAAGATGCGTCTTTCCACAGACCATCTTTAGCTGGAATTATATAAATGAGCTCTATTCTGATGAGCTTCAATAACGTATAGATCAGTAGACATGCAGGACATTACGTACTACTTTGTTTGTGTCATCGTTTTTCTACTCAAGAGACTCTAATGAAGTAATATGTGGTTACAATGTTTCTCATCATTTTTTTGTGGACTTGATCTACAGAATTGTTTGGGCTTCAATGTTCTAGCCGGTAAAGCAAAGGGAAGTTACGTCATGGTGGACAGCATACTCAACATGGTCCAGCTTCTCATAGTTGGGAACCATCCGGATGTGGATGGAGTGCTTGATGTGCCAGAGTAGGCGGTCTTGAAGGTCCCAGAGCACTTGCGAGCTCAGTGTCCTGGAAGTTTTGCGAACAAAGGTCTGCACCTGGGCCTTTACGGTTGTACCTTAGAGCGTTTTGAGACGGAAATCTTTAAGTTTTAACTTGCTTGCATTGTTCACTTGAGGCTGGCCAACACACAGAAGTCTTGGGATGATTTTGCAAGTGTTGTAGTTGGGGATGTGGAAAAAGCAAGGCGGGCTTATTCCACTAGCTCTGACTCTAAGAGATTCAGCGATGAAGAGGTCTAGAATCTCCTTGCATTGGACACCCTCTTTCTCGTAGTCTTTTTCAAATATGTCAATGGCCGGTGGTTCTTCTGGAAGGAATTTGAAGTATTGGCAGACCAGTTCAGTGAGCTCTTGTCACTGGTGCAAAAGTCGGATTTCTGTATCGTTGAGAATCAAGTGCTGATGTACCTGCTAGAAACTACCATCGGACAATTGTACCAGAATCACGAGAAGACACAAGAGAAACTTCTAAATGACCATGCTTTAGAAGTTGAGGAGGTTGTCTTGGATGAGTTGGAGCAGGTGGTGATCGAAGCGATGCTTAATCTCACTCCATTCACGTACCCAGTGAAGAGCATGTCCTTTCGCGCGCTTTCAACAACTTAGACGAGCTTCACTCGTGGCTTCACTCACACATGGTGAATACCTACTTGGCTCTCCCTTTAGCAAAGTCCCTGATTAACTTTGATCATCTACTTGACTACCTCTACAAGGTGGTCTGCGGCCACTGCCTACCACTTGAGGTGGATCCTAGCATCAGAGCTAATCCTCCTTTGCACACCATTCCTTCTGCATCTCGGCTGAAGGCTACGGGAATTCGGGTTATCAGCACTAATCCAACTCTCAACAGCATCAGGCTCACTAGCACAGGATATATCAGAAGTGCAAAGTTGGAGCTGCCTTGCATGCAGTTGAACAAAGAGAGTGAGTTGGTGTTCCACAATTTAGCTCTGCACGAGCAAAACACTTTGGGAGGCTTGTGTGGAGACTTTAGGTGCTACCTCCAATGTATGGCGTCTTTAATTCTTTATATAGCAATGTGGCGGATGTGCAACTTCAGATTGACCAGGGAGTGATCCATAGCCACCCGGGTTGATGAATCCGAACGTCCGACCGAAATTCACGTCCGAATTCCGGACGTCCGGACGCAGCAGACGATTGGTAATTTAGCAGTCGGAAAATTCACTCCGCGATAAACGGCGGCCAGTATAGCGGACGGCCGGGGGGTCGGGTTGGCAGTTGGGCTTTCCGTCGGGGAGTCCGAGGGTCAAGCGGTTCCGGACGAGCGGTCGAGCGGGGCCGACCCCCCACTTGGCGATCGGTCGAGGACAGCGGGGCGGCGGCCGAGCGTAAGTGGCCGGTTTTGGGAAAATATTAAATAGTAAACATGATTAATGAAAACTTTGAATTAATGAAAATGGAAATGCAATGTGACATCTTGTTGAGACTTAGAAAAAATAGAGAAGGAAGTGGGCCTTGGCCCCTTAATAGCCCAAATTTGAATGTCATGGATTTCCATACGTAAAGGCTTACATTTTTTTAAAGGAAGATGTAATTACACTTACGATTTAGATTCCACTAAAATATTCAATTTGTTACTATTCAAAGTTAATCTTATTGCGAATTCACTACAAGAATATGGGACTTAAATGACTGTGAAATATGATTGAAATTTGGTCGTGTTGAACACTTTCAACTACACAATGACTCAAGGGTTCTACAGTCATTGTGGACAAGTCCTTTATGTAAATGACTGCCGGTATATTATCACCATCCATTTAATACCTGGATGTACAAATGGATGAAGAATTCAATGGTTAGCTAAGTGATAAAGAAAGTTTGGCTTAAAGAAATGGCTATGCAGCTGCCATGTGGAAAGCACAGACCCATTGAAAATTTGATGTGGACATCCACGTGGCTAGTCATTCTACAGTCATTTTGTAGTAACAACAAATCCATTTTAACCCCTAAAGGACCGGCATGCGTTTTTTGGCCGTATAGAAATTTTGGGCAGGTCCGTGTGACTAGAGATTTCCATATTTTAAGCTGAAATTTTAATAGAAGTTGGGCGCGAGGAATATCTTTCATATGAACTAAATTTCAGGACATTTGGAAATAGGAATAAAAAGTTATGGCCAAATATGTCACTTTTTTTCATAACTGGGCAATTTGGGCAGCAAAAAAAATTTGGCAAAATTTTCATTTTTTTTTTTTTAATATTTTTTTTCTTGTAGATTATATTTTTGTCTATCTGGAAAGCTTTGATTTATTTCATTTGGATTTGTTATGAGAATGTAATGGACATTCTTGTTTTTCGGGCAGTTAGAGCATCTTCTTGAAAAAAATAACTTGTAGGAATGATTTCTATATGCTATTTTTGCAATTTAAAAAAAAAAAAAATTCTTATGGTTTAGTTTACTTTCTAGAAAAATCTCACCATTGGGATTAGTGTATTTTAATTCCATCTAAAATATATTAATGTTTTAGATTTTCCTTCTATCTCATACCTACTTCTACTTAATAAATTTTTTAGGAATGATAATTAAGTTTTTTTGAATATATTTTTTTTCCCTAGACTCTCAACTCAATTCTCCACTATAAAGATTTGAAGCACAAAACTCTGTAGTGCAAAAATTTGAAGTGAAAAATGTTTAAAGTCAAAAAATCTAGTCCCGCAATGTGCTGAAATACTTGTTTTTTCCACTTTAAACGCAGATATCTTGCAATCTGAGTGGTCAAAAATTCTGAAATTTTTTCCACACATTCTCATACTAGTTAGGTGTAAGATCCTATGGTTAGATGTGCAAAAAAAACATTTTTCATTTTTTTTTACTCCTTGCTATAGAAATGGCAGTTTTGATGTTTTTTTGGCAGAAAAAATGCCTTGGGCCTTTAGGGGTTAAATCTGACGTGAACACCCACACGGCCAGTCATTTCAAAGTCATTTTGAAGTTATAATTGCCACATGGCAAGTCATTCTGTAGTCATTTTGAGGTGACATGGTTTTAGGGTTTAGGTTACTTTCTTAGAACAAATAGAAATGTAGTGAAAAATGCATGAGGAATAGTCATTCTATAGTCATTTAAAAATGCATTTGGAGTTCTACAACAAACATTGTACACCATTCATCATTCAAGCTACGCCAAATACAATACACCATACAGAGTACATAATTCAAAATACAACATACATAATTTTGTACACACCATACACCATATTTGGACAAATGGGTTGTATGGCTTTCAAAGCCGCTTAGTGTGTGAGTATATATTGAGTTGAAATGACAAGCCTTTTATAGTATTGGGGTGGTAGGAGGCTTGACAAACCATGTGGGATATGTAAATTGCAGGAATTGTGTTACAAGTAATATTTTAGACCTCATTTAGGTACAATAGATTAATTTTTGTCATAAAACTTTCGACTAATAAAAGTTGGAAAATCAATCTCATTATTATCTCCAAAAATCCATTTCAAAATTCAAGCTTCAATTCAAAAGTTGTGGTCAAATTTGAAAAAGAGATCAATAAGGATATTTTTTTGACATTTTCTAACATCTTTTCTAGATGTAGTAGTGTAAAAGATGTAACGTAGTCATTACTGAGTCGTTCTTTCACTGCGATACTGTAACACAACTTCAACTTGACTATGTAAAAATCATAGCTAGGCTTGTTGAATTAGTATTGTAAATTACTATTAGAAATGTTCATTTATTTTTGAAATTAGGTAGATTTATATGTCATGTAGAAGTATACAAAGTGAGTCTCTTTTTACCTGCATATCTCAACATGTAAAATTTTATTTTGGTGTTTTTTGTGGTAAATACCACCTCCATAAAGTTGTTACAAATGTCTAATTTTGTATTTTATTATTATTTTTAGTAATTCAAAAATCAAAATATTTATTATCTTGAGATTTGGCACTTTCCTAGTTTTCCTACTTAGAAAAATGTTCTATATTTGTTTTTTGGTGGTTACATTCATCTTTTAAGTGTATGCATTGTCTATATTTTCAAAAACCAATTTTTCCTAATTTTAAAGTATCCAAAAAATGACATGAGTACAATAAAACGTAGCAAAATTGATAGTTTTTTCTTGCACTCATCCAACAACATTGGCAATAATTATCAAAAATAATTGCTCCTATAAGTATAAAAGATAAAATAAATCATATAAGAAAATCCAAGGAAAAGAGCAAGACAGTTACACCATAGAAAAGGATAAACCATCATTAATTCACCAATTGATAGTATTCTAACTAATAAGTGGAAGTCATATCCTCAATCCCAATGACATCATCATTTGCAAAGCATAAATTTTCTATTTTTTCTATTAATTTAATGAATCGAAGTAATTAGAACTTTAGGCACTTAAATTCATTCTCCAATATTTACTAATTTAATTTTGGATAAGACATAATCTATTTTAAACCTAAATCTATTGACATGGCACATGGCAACATCCTTAAGAATATAAATACTTTGTATGAAAGTCCAAAGTCAAGTGCAGTGACAAGTCACTCATTCTGTAGTGGCCCTACAATGAAACTAAAGTCATTTACAAAGTCTCTTTCTACCACATCTTTTGTTGTGGCCTATTTCTTTCTCCTTTTCTTTTAGTAAGTCAAAACTCCCTAGAAGACGTCTATAAGGGCTTCTAAAGTCATTATCTAGTTATTCTACAGTCATTTTTTAGTTAGCCTAAAGTAAAGTGCAATTTGAATATATCACAACAGTCCACTTTAGAAAGTTGTCAACATTGTGAATGAAAAGCAGTGGATGAAATTTTCACCTTATGCATTCTTCATCCCGAAATCACACTGGCGACTGCAAAATGACTAGAAAATGACTTACATGCTATGAATATTGCACCATTGGTGCAATTACAGAGCTCGAGTCATTTTTTAGTTCTTCCGGACAGCTAGTCATTCATTTGCAGTTGCAAAATCGGCCATTTTCTTGTAGTGATTAAAGAAAATGGGGAACGAAATGGGCATTGGCCCTTAATAGCCGAAACTTATACATGTCATCCATTTTCATACGTGAAGGCTTACATTTATTCTAAGAAGATGTAATTACACTTAGGATTTAGATTTCACTAAAATATTCAATTTGTTACCATTCCAAATTCATCTTCTTGTGAAGTAAAAAAAATGGGGAATAAAATGGGCCCGGTCCCTTTATGGCCCACATTTGAAAGAATCATGCATTTCCATACGTGAAGGCTTACATTTATTTTAAGAAGATGTCATTACCCCTAGGATTTAGATTTCACTACCACATTCAATTTGTTACCATTCCAAATTCATCTTCTTTTCAATTAAAAAAAATGGGGAAGGAAATGGGCCTTGGCCCTTAATGGCCAAAACTTGAAAATGTCATCCATTTCCATACGTGAAAGCTTACACTTATTTCAAGAAGATGTAATTACACCTAGAATTTAGATTTCAGTAAAATATTCAATTTGTTACCATTAGAAATTCATCTTCTTGTGAATTAAAAAAAATGGGGAATAAAATGGGCTCGGCCCCTTAATGGCCCACATTTGAAAGAATCATGCATTTCCATGTCTTACAATCACTTAGATAATGATTTGAGCTAGGAATTTCAAATCAAATATCTTGTCTAGAAATTTATGTACAATACAGCAAATAGAAAAAAAAATATTCAAATGAATTTGTACCTTGTCAGCATTTATAGATGTTGACAACCCTCCCTCCCCATGAATGGAGTTGAAATAGAAGCACCTATAACCTACAGTGTAAACAATTCCACATATTTTGGAATTTAATCAAGACTTTCAACTATTTTTATTACATTTGAAAATTGAAAATCATGAATTTAGAAAAAATATATTAAAATAATGGATGTTTTTTGAATTTGTATGAAAGAACTATAATTTTTTGAAGTTCAACTAGATGGTGGACTCCAAACCATTTTTTGCATTCATATATGCAATTTGCACATTTGGACTACTTACATCAACATATTTTCAAAATTGATTTAGGATACAAGGTTGGAAATGGGTACTCCTACCTTAGTATTATTTGGATTCATGCATCTTGTATATTTTTTTATAACAATACCACTTTGTCAATGATATGGTGCCTACAATTTGGAAGGTAATACAACACCACAACTAAAATTTTCAGAATAAAGATTTGAGCATGTATTGGTTCCTCAATCATTTAATTCTCTAAATTTTGTAGGATCTTGCGTTGGAAGTTAAAAAGAAGATCTCAAAAAAATTTAGCATGCATTTTTTTGGACAATATGTAAATAAAAAATATATTTTATTTTCAATGTACCCAAAACAAATACACTAAAATTTATCCTAGGTGCTCATGAATGGAGAGTCGGAGACTAAACCAAATTTTTACTTTTAAAGGACATTTTGGATCCTCAAGAAGATGTCTAAAATGGGAGTTCATAATGACATACGCATCATGAAGCTTGCTCAAAAGGCTAATCAACAATGAGCTTCAACCCTCCTCAAGCCAATGGACAAATTCAAAGCTACTATTCATAAATTCTAACAATGTAAGAATCACACTTTCAAATCGTGATTTGGAATCCAAAACTTAGCATAATAGATGTATCTTTTGGAGATAAAAAAAATGATATTAAGAAATTGGTATGTAGTTACTGTGTACTAGAGATGTATTGTAAAGTTTCTTTTGAAACCAAGCCCCTTGGATCAAGTTTCTTTTAAAAGCATTAAGCAAGAATATCTAGGGATTGATTTAGAATTAGGCTTAAATTAAATATTTTAGTTCAAAATAAAACCATCAAAACAACTTAGGAAAAAAATATATATTTAAAAAATATTTTAAATAAATTATTTTTAGAAATCTTTATTTTGACCTCATAGAAAAAAATCTTGTACAAATCACAAGTATTCAATTCACAATTTGTTTTAGGAACAAATGTAAGTTTATTTTTAAGTAGAATCAAACTTTGTCAATAAATATTGAATCAATGCAACAATAGACGCAACTACGTGAACATTGTCTATGGATCATAGTTTTCAACTTGTATTTGAGAGTTATCATTAAATTGTATTTCTAAGTTGTAATTTTCAAGACTTATCTTCACATTCTTGAACTTTGGCTAAGGTGTGAGCAACCAACATCACTTAGAAAAAAATTGGGACCAAATTGAAGCCAAACTAAAACTAGATATTGATGATGGAGGATGTACACAATTAGAACATGAGAGCTTGTGAGAGCCTAGTATTGATTATTGGTACACCAACAAACAATACTTTGAATATTCATAACTAATTCACACTATTGTCTAGGTAATATATGCCAAAGTGGGGTGCAATCCTCTTTCACTTGCCAATAAGATCCAATAAAATTAATTATATTTTATACTAACAACAATAACCATTAGTGGTGATTGTGAATGTATTACTTTACCAAAACGACCTCTAAAGGTTATTTAATGTTATGATTTTTGCCTTGCATGTGAGCGCTTAGAATTTACAGAATTGTTCATGACCTCAATGGAGCAAGCCCATTTCAAAACAGATGACAGTTTCTAATTGGATGAAAAGATTTTTTTGTATCAGACTATAACATGAAATTGTATAGATACTAAAATATCCTTCTTTTAGTCGCTTAATTGAACATGGTGGACCAAGATCCAACCATATATCCAACATATTTGAGGTTATTTTCAATAATGTGAAAATAGAGCCTAGTTATGAGAACTAACACCCTTCACTATTCTTGTAGCATATCAATTTATTTCTCATGACAAGGCTATGCTTTTACATTATTTAGTCTATTTTATTCTTAAAAAACAAAATGAATTATCTATAGTCACCATTATTCAGTGGAAAGAGTGTATTAAGGTAGACATATCTATTTCCAAGTTCTTCTCCAAAACTAAGCGCTAAAAATTCTTGAAAATAAGTAGATACTCAATTCAAGATGTTTAATCCATATGCATCAAATTAGGATATGGTTTTAGAAATCTATTAAGCTAGACTTTGAAAAATAAAAATTAATTCATAAGACATTCCAAAAGTACACAATAAAGTATTTTGGATTCTTATTTGAATTGCAAATAAGATCCAAAAGCACTTACAACAACTTAATAATGTAACTAGTCTATATGGCTTAAGTGTTCACTTGTAGTTCCTTCTACCTTATTACTAATACAAGTGGGATCAATGCTAAAAAGAATGGACATATAAAGGTTGCCATGGGTGCCTTAAGGTGAGGCTCCAACTAAGGCCCTGGTGCGGGCCTCTCCATGTCGTTCTTTCATTGTTTTGTTACCTTCAGGGTTGCTTTACACCTACAAGCTAGGCCAATTTGATGTGTAAGGGGCCCCAAATCCTCACTTGTGATTGAACAAAAGGTTGAAATTAGTCCCAACCCCTCTACATCTAGTGGCTCGTCCAATTTCGGTGGAATGAATTTTTTATTCGAAAAAGACGTGATCTAACATTGTCCAAGCTTGATGAAATGAGTGTACCAAGAATGGGAGGCCAATTCTTGGCTTTGGTGCGAATGTCAAATTTCAATATAATTTTTTTATAAAATATCATTTTTTCCAACAAATCAAATCCATTAGATTTTGTGCAATCGGCCTCAAGGGGAATTGGCCCGGCTTCTAGGTGAAATTAAAGGAGTCCTGAAAAGAGAGAGGGGGACTGAATTTTTTTAGGTTTTATTAAATCATCCCAGCTTCTTGGCCTCAAGGCCTTTCCATATGGGAGAATTGACCCCCTTCATAATCTTTTTCTAATGAGTCATTGGGGACAGTTTTAAGCCAAAAAGAGACTGAAATTTTGTGCAATTGACCTCAAGTGGAATTGGCCCGGCCTGCCTCTAAATGTAAAGCGACCCTCCCTCTCTGACCCCTCCGAGCTGTATTCTGCTGGGGTTTGTTGTACTAACTTAGTTTATCCCTGCATTGAATTTTTTTCCCATTTGTTTCATTTTTCTAGTGAATTTTTTTCCATTTCCTGCAAATGAAAAGCATGGACGTCATGTGGAGTCCGTCAGGAGAAGTGGAGAAGGCCCTTTCTTTCAATTTCTGGCACGCAGAATCCCACATTCAACTGAAGCCAGCCAGGAGTGTTCAGTTCTCCAATCTCAAGGCCCCGGCCTGTCTTCTGTCAGTCAGTGGAGCCGTGCAGGTGACCCAGACTTCAGTTCTCAACAGATCAGTCAGGTCTCCACTTATTGAAAACTTAACTTACACAGCCGGCAGGCGAATTGAAGCGCTTGCAGTTGTTGCAATTGGATTGTTGGATTCATTTTCTCATTAAGCTTAGGGGTAACACCTTCTTGCTCCCCGCCCATTCTCTGAAGAATGAGGATGTGGCGGTTTAGGGTTGGTTTGCCATTGGCCGAATATATTGTTTCTATGAAGCCTTCGTAACGTCCATTATTCTCCTGGGGAGGTGAATAATGGGCGTGGCAAAGGCTTCACGAGTGAATTTTTTTCATCTGGTGCTCCTTGCTCTAGCCTGCGCCCCCTTGCGACACCTACGATTCTGCAAGTTGACTTGCGTATTTTTAATTCAGGTGAATCCATTCTTAAAGAAATCCTCCAAACGACACAAATAGGGTGTCAACACTTTCTTCACCTAAAATTGCTCCCCATTGTGGCTCCTGTTTTCTCTCACCAACTCCTCTCCTCGTTCTTTTTCGAAATCTGCTTGCTGAAGAAGGTGTAACTACCCCTACTTCCTGAGTGCCGGAAGCAAAAGAGTCCCGGCCCACTCCGTCCATCCCCGGTTTAAAAGTTTAGTTCCCCACGGACTGCAACTAAACACTGTTAGTACGACTGAAGCTTTGGTGAAGTTCCCTGGCCATTCAATCCACCGTGAGTGGGTTCGCAAGCTTAGATTCTTGCAGCAAAAGACAAGCACAGCAGCCTCGCCAGAAGCCTCGTACTTGGACTCCGTCATGGACTGAACTTCCGTCAGCATTGACCGCAGGAGCATGGCCATGCCATTCATTACATACGCTTCTCCACGAGCAGCCAAGGCACAGAAAAACAATTACGAAATCTGGGACCGAAGGGACCAACGTATTAAATTCAGTACTGTACTGTAGTTTCAAGAAGTTTAGGAGTTTCAGAAATGGGAGAAATTCACAAATTGGAAAATGAAGCCAGGGCAACGGAGCCAGGGTTGCACTCTTACTAACTTACTGTACCAGATTTGATCTAGGATAGACACTTCACAAGTAACTTAATACAGAAAAGAGGTACATGATTCGCTATCCAGATCAAAGGATTCTTACACAATGCTACTGAAAAATTAATGAAATGCGTGGAGTTCTGTTGGAAATAAGAGTGGAAAGAAGCTACTGGGTTTAGTATTGATGTCAAAGCTGCCTATAACCTTTACAGATTTCATGAGGCATGATTTCAAGCCACTTTTCACTTTGGGTAGTTTGGGGTAGGTCCTTTCGGGTGCAATATTTGTTGAATTCTTGTGAATTTTTTACTAGAGGTGTATTTCACTACTAGCTTGATGCCTAGAAAAATTTGAACCCTCAACAAGTTTGTGAACATAATCCCAAAAGTTGAAAGGCATATAAGTACATGATTTTGACTTACAAGCCTTGGGAAGTGGGCTTTGTAAGTTTTGAACATTGCCTGAAGAGGAAAGCCCAATTTTAAAGGCTTGTAAGTCAAAATCATGTACTTGTATGCCTTTCAACTTTTAGAATTATGTTAACAAGCTTGTTGAGAGTATGTAAAAAAAAATTCAGCCCAATTGGACCTATCTGTCATGGCTACTCAAAACTACTTAAAACTGAGAAAAAAATGTCTTTTTGAGGCATACCTTTTTAACCACAACTTAAATTGGTATGAAATTTCTAGGCATTAAGCTAGTAGTGAAACACACCTTTGGTAAAAAATTCTCAACAATCCAAGAAATGTTGCACTAGGAAGGGCCTACTTCAAAGTGGAAAATGGCTTGAAATCATGCCTCAAAACCTTTAAGGGTTAAAAGTTTGTTACATTGATGTAAAGGTGGGTACCCCCCAATCCACCATTTTTTTGCTATTGTCACTAGTTATTATTATTAGATCGGTCAAATTTCCATTTTTTCTTGTTGGCAAGTGAAGGAAGTTCCAAGTCATTACAAAATGCAACATTTGGATACAATATGCAAAAGTTATGAAGGGTCAAATTTTTTTTTGGTAGAGATTATAGAATTATTTCTTCTACATAGGTACATATTGATTTTGGGAGATGTACACAAGTAATGGCGATTTTAGATAGGGTGTAATTTTTGACGTACCCTCTTTATGTGACTTTGTGGTAAAATTTAGGAAGATAACTTTTAGTTTAAAGTTCAATAAAAATTCAAATGCAATCTAAAATTAAGAACAAGCTAGGGATCCAATAGAAAGGGAATTTTATGACTTTTAGGGTAACTTTTTCACTAGTACAAATCCACCCTGATTAAATCATTTTAGGCCATGGTTTTGTGTTGAATCTACATTTAAAAAAATATAGTTGTGTTAGTTTCAACCCAAATTTGACACAAAAACATAATTTGAAATGGCTCATCCAACATGGATTGGGATTTAATGTTTCACCAAATATTACTCTATAACTTCTATTTCTAGTGCAAAGATCTAAGGTGGAAAAAATAATGATTTTTATCATATTCAATCATGGGATCTTGTATAATAGTTGTATGAAAATTTGAGGATTAAAATTCATGAACTTTGACCATATACATTGTAAGATATTAGCATTCAAAGTGATTTCAAAGAATCATTTTTTTTCACCTTGCAATATTAGATTTTTGGGCTTTGAATTGTTGTAAATTAAATTAAATTATTCTATAGAGTTTTGATATTTAAATCTTTATGGTGGAAAATTGACTTCAAAATTTTGGAAGAAAATTTTACTACTAAATAATAAGTTGATTTTCATTCTTTAAAAAAGGTACAAGTAGGTACAAGATGGAAGGAAAAATCAAATAATAAATAATTATAAAATGAAATTTAAACATGTCAAATCTAAGGGTGAGATTGTTGTAACAAGTAGTCTAAATTCAGTGGACCTTATTGTTTTTAAAAATTATAAAAATTGAATTCAAAATAAAAATTTTACATTATTATTATTTTTTAAATGCCCTAATTTCTTGCAAAATAAATCTTCACATCACTAATACAAACAGAATGAATCAAAGATTTCAATTTACTATATGATGTGAATATATTCTATGAGAAAATTAAAAAAACAAAATATTTAATATCGAGTTTTTGTGGATTTTTTTGTTTATCTAACTTGAAAATTTTGTGCTTAGAGGAGTATTACCTTTTTTTTCCAAGCACAAATTGAAAGAGCATTCATATTCCTAAAAAGCTAGTTTGTTTTCTATCCTTCAAATAAATTTTCAATATCTAAGTAAAATTTGACATCGCAGGACCTTGCCCAAGATCCTAAAGAATTCAATTGAGGTCTTTCAATCTATAAGGGATAAATTGTCACCATTGAAATGTTTAATCATGAAGTTTTATTTGTCCTGAATTAAATGTTTGATGTGCCTTGCATAGCCTCATGAGCACATTGAACAATGCTTGCATTAAAGTGGAGGTGAGTACACAAAGTAGTGAAATTAGGTTGCCTCAACAATTGGTTGCCTTACTTCAAAGAAAGTTACTTTTCAAGTCATCAAAGTCAACAAATATTTCTAAAAATATTTTCATTTGTACACATGGAGGTTCGTGAGTCCCAATTACAATAATACTTATTTAAAAAGTAGTGCATTCTTGTACAATAACTCAAAATATTTATGTAGTGTCAAATGTCGAGAAATTAGTGTGGGGCAACCTAATTTCACTATTTTTTGTAGGTAATTCCGGAATTCTCTCTAGTTGATCTTTTCCCATATGGTTGTACATTCTCAAGCACTTTCTCCACTCTCTAGAGTTGTGTTGTTTTAGCATTTGGATGACAATTATTTATCCAACGGTGCTAGTATGTGAGCCCAAGAATGCAAGCTTGTGAGCATTGAGCCTATAATAGAGGTACCTATAATATAGATACCACATACTATAGAAGGTGTATGTATCATAAACACCTATAATATGGGTATTTGTAACATATATATCCTATTATCATAAACGGTTTCTATAGTATATACACATATAACATAGGTGTTTAGTATTCTAGGCTCATAGGCTCACACTCCTATGCTCACATAATAGCAACCTTCTTTTTGGTTGGAAGTCAAAAGAGTAGTATAGAGTCCTTTTTATGCATTTTTTGGACACCTTATGAATAGACTATGAATTTTCAAAGCACTAAACATAAGGTACTCCAAAATGTTTTTAGACTCATGAATAGTAGGAATACAATTTAGGCAAGAGTTTGAAGGGGTTGATTTTAATAAAGGAGTCACAAGTACGTGTACCTTCTAAGGTAAACATACTCATTTCTGTCCCACTTAAGAATTCTTCTTGCATGTATCAATGATGTAAATTTGTTTCCAGAAGGTATTCCATTGGTATATGAAAATTGAGTGTACGAATGGCAATGGATATGTCTACATTAGTCATTATAGAAGAGGAGATAATGGATGAGAGCAAGCGGGAGCCAAAAAAATATTAATATTGGAGGTCCTAAAATTGACCAAATTCTAAAAGTGTTCTCTAATACAAAGGTACATTTTTCTTTCTCCAATGCACCATCAATGTACTAGTGGACGATTCTGGTGACTATTGCATTTCAGCTTCAAAAATTCACTAATTCCACAAAGGTCCAAAAAATATGAAATGACTTATCAATTCTTTTTTTCTTTCTATGGAAATTTATTGTTAGCTTCCCGAAAAAGGCGATCAGCTCTTAAAAAGGCACGCTTTCTGGACCTCAGCTAGTCTACCTTCTTGTGGGCCAAATCCAAATCCAATGTCTCTTTTTTTCCCTCTATTTTTTCTCCTTGGCAATGAAATTTGGTTTCATTTGTTTAAAAGAAAAGTCAAAAAAATCCAATGTCTTTTGTGCGAAATAAAGATTCCTCTGTGCAAGAATGAAATGCAATGGCAGGCACCTGGTTGAGGAGCAGCAGGTGTCGCCTTTCTTTATTTTGTCTAACAAGGAATGAACGCGCAGTCACGAAGATTATGACTGTCAGTCTCATCACAGGCACTCTTTCTTCTCCTTCCCCACGACTTCGCCATGGCCTTCATTTCCCTGCATGATCGAAGCCAGCCCACGAGCTTTGCACAACAATCGTATCGACACAATGGCCTCGCCTTCTCGAACTGAACTTAGATTGCTCCACACTTGCCATGAACGAATTGCACCGGACACGGTTTATTTTTCATTTTAATTCAGGTGCGATCAATATATGACTTCCATCATCGGAGCCCGTGTCGTGCCGTGTCTGCTGCAGGGCGACCCAGCTAGCTAGCTAGCTAGGCAGGCAGGAAGCGGGAGCGTTGGCAGGCAACGTCGGGATTGATAGATAGATTGATTGATGTTCCAATTCGGAGCGAGATGGGCCCAAGCTTGAGCCTAGCTAGCCGGGAATTGCAATAGCCTAGACACATGTAGCAACGGAGAGGTCGTGCAGACTAGCTATTTTGTACATGTTTTTGCAGGTTTGGTTAATTTTGAGGTGATGGGACGGAAGCTTCGAGATGGCTGGTGCGGCTTCTGGTGCGTAATTGCTTGTGTTTGCTCCTCTGGAGACTGAAGGGTGTGCATGTCAGAGGCTTGCATGGACGAGTCTAGATAAGAGGAGGCGGTACGTTGATTAGAACCAGGACGCTCACTTGGCGCTTCGGTGAGGTAACGAATCCCACCATTAAGCTAGCGGCCAGCTCTTTTTAGCTCTCACCATTTGGGCAAAAGAGTTGGTTTAGTGAATGCAAAAGGTTTAGTTATTTGGGATTCAGGAATGGAAAAGATTGAATCATATGTAATGGAAGTCCTTTCTTATTTTGCCGATTCTCCAATAGTTTGTGTGCACCGTTGCAACAACTGCATTCTCGAAACGGAAATTAAAGAGTTGTAATACAATTAAGCCGTTTTGTAATTTCCAGATACTCCAGTAATATATAGGCTACTGATTAGATTTTAATAAGTTGAAACATGGGGAGCCTAACGATGACAGTAGACTAGCCCGCAATTGGACATTCTTGAAGTACAACAGAACTCTTCACCTTCCAGACAGTTTTGGAACATATTTCCTCGCTTCCGTTATAATTGTATTGCCCACTCTTTGCTCTCGTTTTTGTGCTACATTAATTGAGGTGTTGCATTTCCAACCGTGTCTATTTTTGGTAAAATTTTAAAATTACCTGCTTGTGTCGTTGTGATTGTGTTGAATGCAGCTTGGGAGGATCGAGTTTCGGGTGTACAAACTGCTCATGTATAGTATCGACAGAATGTGTACAGCCTTTGGAAGACCTCTTCCGTAAGGAAACAGGGCGAGCGCAGTAGCTGTAGAATTGCCGAACACTCGATCATTCCGAGGTAGAGAACTACACGATTAGTTGTTAGGAAATTGCAAGATGAGTCCCCAGAAGTTCGATTTTGTTGACTGGTGGAGCAAGGAAGAGCCCCGAGGAGGGACTCCCGTAATTGTGAAGATGGAGAATCCAAACTACTCTATGCTGGAGATTGAGAGCCCTCAGTTGGACCAAAAGGAGAAAGAGAAAAATGCTAAACAGCTGACATGGGTGCTCCTTCTCCAAGCACACAAGGCTGCAGGTTGTGTTGCGTGGGTGGCCTCCGGGGTGATGCTGTTGTTTGCTGCGATTAAGAAACGGCTCATCCTCGGCCAAGGATTGGCTCGGTTGAGGCCTCCCAAGGGGAAGCTTGTTAAGGCCATTACAATTTTTTTGGTGTTTGCGGTGGTCATGTTGTGTGTGGAAGTCGGAGCCCACGCATTGGGATGGCAAAGACCAAGACCTTCCTCGTTTCGTATTAAGGAGCTTCCAAATGCTGTATATGTTGGGTGGATGTACTTTCGTGCTGGCTTCATTGCGCCACCGTTGCAGAAATTGACGAGTTTCTGCATCTGGCTGTTTTTGCTTCAGTCCGTGGATCTCACCGTGTTGACCGTGTTGGGCTATGTGTATATCAAGTGGAAGGATATCAAGCCGGTTCCTGTTAACCCTTCCCTGGAATCTGATGACGCGGAGAATCCGGATAATGGGCATCCCATGGTGCTTATTCAGATCCCCATGTGCAACGAGCGAGAGGTATGTCCGATCCCCAAGATTTCGTAAATTTAAAATTGCCACTTTGGTTGTTCCAATTGTGAAATTTTTTAGTATAGACTGGGCCAAGTCTCATATCACTGGACTCGTTGAAGAAAATTGCATGCGTAAGTCAAAATCTACGTATACATAGAGCAAAGATAGACTCCGTAGGACCCTCTCAAAAGTGCTAAATAAATCATGATTAGCCGTCTTGATCCTTTAGTGGATCTTCATGTTTTGCAAACACAGTGGGAGAGAGAGACTGGTTTTTCCAGGTTTATTTGACATGGGATCTGTTAAGGCATTCTTTTTTGAGAGGCAAAATCACTGTTTGAAATTGAAGGAAGGATTGATTCCAATTAGGCGGAAGAATACGAGAATATCATGTTGTTCTCCTAAAATTACCGACTTAGTAGAAAATTCGTGAAGAGCTGCCTTAATTTGTGAACAGAGACTTGAACTGATTAAAAACCCGTTACGTTGCTGCTCAATCACTTTGATGAATTGTGGAGTGACAGAAACGCACAACACCTAACCTCTCTAATGGCACGACCTGGACGGACATATGGGCTACTGATTGCACTCACGTAAGGGTGTATAGTCCATGTGCAAATGCAGAGTTTGTCATTCGAGAGGCTTTATTGTACAACGATCGAATTGTTGAAGTTTTGTGCATGTCAAAGAGATCAAAAGTTCCGTTCAGTGCAGAAGTGGTTCAATTTCATTTTTCCTGTGCTTCATTGCAATCCATGCAGGTGTATGAGCAATCCATATCCGCAGTTTGCAAGCTGGATTGGCCCCAGAGCCGCATTCTGATTCAGGTGTTGGACGATTCGTCGGATGTGGAGACCCGTTTCCTGATCCAAGGCGAGGTGTCCAAGTGGCACCAGAGGGGAGTCAATATAGTGTACCGTCACCGCATGAACCGCACAGGGTTCAAGGCGGGGAACTTGAAATCCGCCATGCAGTGTGAGTACGTCAAGGATTATGAGTTTGTGGCCATTTTTGATGCCGACTTTCAGCCCAAATCCGACTTTCTCAAACGCACCGTCCCTCATTTCAGGGTAAGCCTGGCCTGCCGATCGACTAGATCTCCTCATCAATGGACTCAAATCACTGGCAAATGAGCTGATTCACGAAGCAATCCACTACATTATAATAGTCTCTCTCCCTCCGATTAATTCTCACCTGTTTTAGTGTTGCTTCAATTAATGGAGGGGTTGATTTTGGACTACTATTGCTTTAGTATCATTTAATTTAGTGCTTTCTGTTGCCCTAGGACCATGTTCAAGGATCAAAATCTGAAATGCACCAAAAAGATGCTTGTAAAAACATGGAAATGACACTCGTATATATAGTTCCGTTTCAGTAAGAACCCTGCAAGCAATTGAAAGAGGAAGAAAAGTATTGAAAATCAGTGGAGAGGGCGGGGCATCCTGATTTTGATCGGGCTCATTCACAGATAGGGCTTGTTGTAAATTTCAAGGCTTTTAGTATTAATTCTGAAATAACATTGTTTTGAATTGGTATCACTTCAATGTTTTCTATTTCCCTATTAGTGTGATCAAAGATCTAAACCTGAAAAGCACCAAGAGGATGGTTTTAAAACGTTGAAATGGCACTTAAACAACCCGTCAAGGAATTGAAGCAGGATTAAAACAATTGAAACTCAGTGGAGAGGGACGTATGTGATGATGGGCCAGTTCACTGGGAGTAGAGATCATATCTTGTTGTGCTCAATTTAATGGCTTTCGTTCCCTCTCGTTTGGACATCATGAATGTTATGGAATAATTTACTTCTGTAAAAATAATGCAAATCAATTTGATTGTGTGCTTGCTTGCACTGGTGGTTGCAGGACAATCCAGAGCTGGCCCTTGTACAGACCCGTTGGTCGTTTGTGAACAAGAATGAGAATCTTCTCACGCGCCTTCAGAACATAAATCTGACGTTCCACTTTGAAGTGGAGCAGCAAGTGAATGGCATCTTCCTCAACTTCTTCGGCTTCAACGGCACGGCTGGAGTGTGGCGAATCAAGGCGCTGGAGGAGTCGGGAGGCTGGTTAGAACGGACCACAGTGGAGGACATGGACATTGCTGTTCGGGCTCATTTGCTGGGATGGAAGTTCGTCTTCCTCAACGACGTCCGGGTCAGTAATCTTTCTCGTAAAGATATATATGTCTTCTCATGAATAATAGAGCTAGCTTAGGAGATTTTCCAAAGCATTTCTTGTCATTCCAGTATGGGCTAATCTCCCCCTCTCATTCTAGCCTTATTCGAGTCAGTTTTCTCTACTTTAATTTATCATTACACCCTAGCTAACCTCTTTAATCTGACTGACTGGAGGTGCCAAAACAGTATCTATAACATGACTTGAATGCATGGAAAGTGTGTTACAGCGAATGATAGTTTGGCAAGTGGGCAGAACGTTGCAGAATGAATGTCACTTTGGAGGTCTGAGTGTAAGCCGCTACTTTAGAGTATTCTAGATTTGAATGAAGTGGAGACAATTGGTGTGCAACGAGTGATTCTGTGGGTTGCAGTGCATGTGTGAATTGCCGGGGTCCTACGAGGCATATCGTAAGCAGCAACATCGGTGGCACTCTGGCCCTATGCAACTTTTTCGCCTCAGTATCGCAGATATCATCAAAGCGAAGGTGCGTACTGACTGATCCGTTCACGGAGAGTTCAGGCAGAGGATACTCTTTTCATCGCTTTAAAAGCATTTCATGCTACACATAGAATAGTTTTCAATCCATTGGGAGATAACCACAATAGAGCACACTGGAGAGATCACTGTGGATAAAGAGGCCACACTCTCTTGAATTAAATTTTCTTTCACTACGCATTAAAGTGCGTTACAATTAGTCAAAGTGAGAGGTTGTAAGTCCAATATTGAAGGCACAGTAGACATCCCTATTTCCATTCAAAGATCAGTGGCCATAAATATTTAGCCAAGGCATGCGTACACCCTATTCGCTAATTGAAGGCCAACACCGAATCGAAATGTTGATTGAAAGAGATGAGTTACCGTTGGTAACAGGGATCGAAGTCCCTAACAGCAATATTAATATCATCTACCTTTTCGTCCATGGGACGATATACTACGGTTTTGTGAGCATGTATTATGGGCTAATTAACAGGCCTTTTGCATTGTGTGCAGATCTCATGGGCGAAGAAAGCAAACTTGATCTTCCTCTTTTTCCTCCTCAGGAAGTTGATTCTTCCATTTTATTCCTTCACTCTCTTTTGCATCATCCTTCCCATGGTGATGTTTGTACCGGAAGCCACTCTCCCCCTCTGGGTGGTGTGCTACATTCCCATGTTCATGTCGTTTTTGAAGGTCCTGCCGTCGCCCAATTCCTTTCCTTTCCTGATCCCTTACCTTCTCTTCGAAAATACCATGTCGGTGACCAAGTTCAATGCCATGATCTCCGGTCTCTTCGAACTCAGCAGTGCGCACGAGTGGGTGGTCACAAAAAAAACTGGGCGCACTTCTTCCGAGGCAAATCTTTTGGCCATGGAGACCATAGCCGAAGAATTAGAGGAAGAGGAAATAGAAGAAGAAGAAGAAGAAGAAGCAACAGCGAAGACCACGCGGGGTCTGGAGAAAACCAGATCCATGTCTGCCTTAGATGCACTGAAGACGCACGATGTGCAATTCAAAACTCTACTTCCTCCTTCAGCTCACACACATCCAGCACCAAGCCGGAGAAACAGGTTGTACCGCAAGGAGCTGCTACTGGCGTTTTTGCTCCTGGCAGCTTCGGCACGAAGCTTGCTCTCGGCTCATGGACTTCACTTCTACTTCCTCCTCTTCCAGGGTATTTCATTCTTGGTGGTTGGGCTTGACCTTATTGGGGAGCAAGTCAGCTGATCCAAGGTTCACAATCATGTTGAAGACGGACTCTGCTCTCCTTGAAGTCACTCTCCTGAACGACGGCGACTAAATTAATATGCACTTGGAATAAATATCAACTTGTGGAAATGAGGGTTGGTACGTTGGTACCTTGCATCAAGTTTTGAGGTATTGGCAGGAATATTAATTTGTATGGTTTGATGTGGAGATCGTGGAAGGTACCAGGTGTAACTTAATAGTGGAGGTTGGATCTGGGTTCTCATCAAGGAGATGTGGACTTTCTCTAGTTGAGGAAAAGAGGTTCGGAATGTGAAAACAGCAGGATTTCATTTGCTGGTTATGTAAAAAGAGCGCCTCCAGTAGGTACCGCTATTCATTGCGATCAGGTCATTGATTTAGACTATATTATTAATTTCATGTGTTTCCACTTAGTGTATTGTACTAAAATTTGTGCCTTCGGCTTCCGTTAATAAAATCTTTGTTCTCTATGCACACGACCAGAGATTGGCATGTGTCTCTCTCATGAGATGGAGATAAAGATTGCTGTTTAAGGATGCATGTTAATCAGTGTCCTCTGTTGCTCAATTACTTCTTCAAATTTGCAGTTCTGTCTATATTTGCCGACTTCGATCTTTGCCGACTTTTTCACATGGACGTCTGCCCTAACTTGTGTCAAGCACCAGATCTCATGGGATCTCGCACTGAACGCCACACTGCCACAGCCATTACAACAGTGCACGTCGTTGCCGCTACAGTCAGACCCCTGAATCCCGGCATACCAATCTGGAATCCGATATTTCTTTCTTGAACGCTGATCCATGCACATCCATACATTGGACTGACGGACCCAAATAGTTACTAAACGGAAAAAGGGACCAAAGCTCCTCGCAGGCTCTGATATTAAACGAGAATGGAAACTGATCTCTTCCAGTACTACAAACAAATGAAGGCAAACACGAATGCTTTGGAAGTTAAACCCTGACTTTCAAATCTGAAGTTTGAAAAAACGACCTCTTTTGGCATGTTATCTCATGCGGCTATAACCACATTTTGATGCGGCAAATCAATTAACCAGAACGGAAATATTCAACAGCTCGACGCTGAGGAAAATACGGCATACTTGCTTTCTCATTCTCAACTAACACAACTCTCCAGAGTTGGCCTACTTACTAATGGAAGTTTAGTTGGGTTAAGCAATTTTAAAGCTCATCCTTCAAATCGTGCTCTTCAAATTGTCCTGCTTCGTCCTCCTCTTCAAGTGATTCTTCACCTTCCTCCACTGCATGACCTTCGCTTTCACCTTCACCTTCGAACTCAGCCTCGGGCTCGGGCTCTGGAACGTCAGGCGCTTCGAATGGAATGGTAGCGTGGGACGCCAGGAACTTGACGAAGCCACGTGCTGTCCTCTCCGTGTCAATAGGAGTCTGAAATATCCAGACGACGCTTGATTTAAGCGCACGATTGAAAAGAGATCGGCCAATTTAACTCCAATCAAAGATATAGACAAGGGTATAATGATCGTGATGCCAGCTCGAAACAAATCAAGCTTCTATTACTACTGTAAGGAATTCCAGCAGAAAATATCCAAAATATGAACTTATTAGAACAAAAACTTACTGGCTCAGCGCTCTTGTCTCCTGCTGGAAAGAATAGAATAGTAGGGTATCCTTCAATCTGCAAACAAGTTGTCCACATATGACGCACGTCAGGTCAAACAAGATTTCGGATGAGAAAACATTTAAAAGGCACGTGGATTTCACAATCGACATAAGAAATTGCAATTGAGAAGCCACGGCAAGATGTAAAGCTGAGGCTACATTGAGGCGTTCGTGCTCATTCTTGGTGCCATCCATCTTCGCAATCACAATCGAGCTGATGTTTTTCAAAGCTTCTCCTAGCTTGTTGTACTCCGGCTCAAGAGATTGGCAGTGACCGCACCATGGGGCATAGACCTGTAGAGGTAAAGAATTAGCGCAACAGCAGGCAGTCACATCTTTGATGCAGAAGTAGACTATGCCACTCAATGTAAGACTTGATTCTGGTATGCATTGTTCAGATATACTAACACAGATGAGGAAAAATACAAGAGAAGTGTTTCAGATTAAGCTGGTACCTCAAAAATGACGTCCTTAGATTTGTCAAGAACAATTTCATCAAAAGTAGATGCTACGACAATTTTCACAGGTCCGTCATTCTGCAATCGCCAAGTAACCATTAGCTTCAAGTAGATAAAGAGAACACAGAGCGCATGATGATGAAAATTCACATGATAGAGAAACAATTGTTCTCGCACGATTAGGACACCGAACCAAAAGATCCCCTCTGCAGTCAATCTGCCATACCTTCTCAGGTACGCTCTGCGATTTGCGGAATGGAGTCAGGTCTCCAGCCAAAAGCTTCTCTGAGAATTGCTGCAATGATGAATTGAAAATGTTAAGTCTTGACTCAAACAAGTACACAAGCTTTTAACACACTACCAAACCAGATGGAACATGGAACGAATTGCAACGCAAAATATCAGGTATGTATCCTAGACAGAATTTCCCATTTTTAACTTACTTTAAGTGAATCCACACTAAAGTCTCCATCATATAAGTACTTGCCAGAAGACTCCTCGGAAGCAAATCCCATGAGCTACAAACACGTAGAAACCATTAGTATTACGGTTCCACGTAGCCCATACGCTGAACTCATTACCCAAAAGTTAAGATTTGGCTAGAAAATACGTAAGAACCCCAAATATTTTTGTACTTCGGATGCAATATAATACCAATACGTTCCCAACGGGTCAACAACATTGTTGTGGAATTCAGAGACAAGCTTTACTCAAGTGCCAAGTACCTGAGTATTTAGCATACATAAATTCAGCAGAAGTGTGGAGAAATACCCTTGTCTTCTCATTATCGAGAGCAAAAAATTCCAAAACGGGAGAAGCCACCTCCTCATCAGCAAGATCGATGAGGACGAAAACAATCTGCAGAAATCGAGTTGCGTAAAAATGTTAAGAACGCAGGTTGCAGAGACCAAGTATTAGCCAACTACTGGTTAGGGAATGTGAGGTACCATACCTTCTTCTTGAAAGACTTCGCCGCTTCTTCATAATTAGGGCGAATTTTCTCGAACTCAACAGGATTTACAAACAACAAGAGCTGCCAAAAGAAAAGGCAATGGTGTTAGCTAAGTCTTGAATACTGATCAGTTGGAAATACACACCAGTAGATAGAGTTCATCCCTTACTACCTTCCCCACCATACGTGATGAGTCTCTGAAATTTTGAAATCAGAAACTGGAAACGATAACGCAAGCATATGCAAGAATGAAACCAACTTACCTGTTTGGTGACAACACCATCGAATATAACCGATGCGGTCTCACGAGTGAATGGAATTACAAGAGGAAGCTTGTTCTCAGTTATAAAATCAGCAATAGCCCTCTTCTCAAACGATCCATCTGTGCACATTGCAATTGAAAACAAAATTAACTTTCATTGTGATATCCCACGAGACATCGGACCGTCTCATTACTAACAGAGGAACAAAGTCATTACAATATGAACGAAAATTTCATGACCAAAGCACAGGGTGATAGGACACATACCAAAAGTAGCAACTTTCTCATTCTGCTTTTTCAGCAACACAAGAGCAGGAACATTTTTATTGAGACCAAACTTCTTGGCAATCTGGTCATCTGCAGTCATGTGGAAATCAACTCCATCTTCCAGCCTTGCTACCGCAGTAAACTCATCTGCATCAGCACCCTCTGCGCTTTGGAGGTAGGCAATTGCAATGGGACCCTCACTCTCCAACAATGCGTCCGCATCAGCAGCTGATTTGATAATACTGACGGCGGGTCCAATCCTCTTCTTCACCCAGTTAACAATCTCATCGCTGCAAACATTGCGATGAATATTGCATAATGATCATTGAACTGAACGATTAATGATGAATACATTCCGCGGGTGGTTGAAGCTGTATCGCTATTTTAGTAACGCCCCATTAAGCCTTACGTTAACAACAAGCTCTAGACAAGAAACTGACAAAGTCGAATAGCTACTCTCGCCAGAGTGGTACATCACCACTCACGCTTCAAAATGGAAATGTGATAGCCCAAGCGCAATATACGGATCATGTGGCGTAATGCAAACCTAAAGTACTCGAAGCGAGATTTGATTTTCCGAATCACACGAATCCCGTCAAGTCAGTTGATAATAAATTATTACTATTATTTAACACTTACTGAAAATCAATTGAAGATAAGCATGAACAATCTGTCACTCAAGGCAGAGTGATTGCAGAATGAAACAGATCATGGCATTCATCAAATAACACGAAATAGAAAACAACACCCGGCCACTCTCTCAGATGCAAACGCTGACATTTCTCTCAGGGCTTTGTCAGCTCTCGACCGGAGCGGCAAACAGAAAACAAGCCTGGTTCGCCCTCCATGATACGGAGGATCAGGCGAATCCCGCGAATTCAGTTGATCTTACACAATTTATAATTTTAGCACTTGTGGAAAGTCCAAACGCAGAAAAGAATGAAAGAGCACGAAAAATCATGCCACTCGTCGCAGAGAAATTACGGAATGCATGAAACAGAAGATGAAATTTATCGAACATGACATTTATCAAACATCACGAAATCGCATTTCAATAAAACAACAATAAGCCGCATTCTCTCAGATTCAAATGCTGACATCTCTCTCGACTCCCGACCGGGGCACCAAACAGACAATACAAACCTGGTTCGTCCTCCATTGTATGGCCGCTTCTCGCCATCAACGAAGAAGTACAATGTCGGATATCCCTCCACGCCATACTCCTGCGCCAGATCGCTGTGCTCGACGGCGTCCACCTTCGCGAGCACCACACCAGACACCTTGAGTGCCGTGGCGGCTCTGGCGTACTCCGGCGTCAACGACTGACAATGCCCGCACCAGGGAGCGTAAAACTCCACCAACACGTACTGATTGCTCATCACAAATTCAGCAAAATCTGTGGCGCCCAAGACCACAACATCCTTCTCGTCGACGGGATCAGCAGATCCCTCAAGCTCCCCCTCAGCAGCTTCCTCCTCCTCCTCCTCCAACTCGCCGCCGTCGTCCTCGGGGGTCAGCACCTCCCGCTCGTCCGCCGTCAAATCCACATCCGCCAAACCAGCCTCGGACGCTGCAGCCAATCCTGCAGATCCAACAACCAGAAGCAATGTTCCGAGAAGCAGCAGAAGCGCAGCGCGGCTAAGTCTCGCCATTGCTACGATCGGATTCAAAATGCGAGCCCCGCCTTGCCTTGGCCTCGAGCTTCTTCTGGTGCCAAAGTTTCCTCAAGCAGTCTCAAGTACAGAAGGGGGAGAAGGAGACGACGTGTGTGTGCGCACCGGTGCTCAAACCCGGGAATACCCGGATGGCCGGATCTCATGTTTTCATCCATCCGTGGTGAAGACTAGTACTGCGGGTGCGCCAATGAGGAGCCACCGTTGTACGACTCTGACGTGTTTTCATCCAGACGTAATGATGTGTGCACGTTATATGAGTTCGTGCACGTGATCTTTAAGGGAGTAGTACCGCCATTTCATTTCGCAGGACGCTAAACTGCTAAACCCGTCCCACAGTGTGAATTTACCCCGGGGAAAACGCAAGAATTTTTTATTTTTCACACATGAAAAAATTTGCAAATTTTGAATTTATATTCGCAATCAGAGGCCCCAAATTAATCAGGATGGGTGGTGAAGAAAATAGGATTAACATGGTACAAAATAGGGGGCTTTTTTATACATTTACCCATCAAAACACAAAATCCATCTTACTTGTTCCACTTAGGGGATGGATTTAGTGTCCTGCTTTCGTTTCATTGTGAAACACCATGGTGAGGTTTTCTCTTGGTGTTGTGACTTTTGCTTAGTTGTTTTATAATCCACTTTTCTACTAGTGCAAAATTCATTTGCAAATTTTTTTATAATTTAAGGGCAAAGAAGGAGCTTAGTCATGTACTTCCAATAGCCACAAAATAAAAATAAATGAAATGACTTTTTATATTAAAAAATGCTACACAATTCTTTGAGTTCATATATTGATAGAATTAACTTAAAGAGGTGAGATAAAGTGGTGGCCTGGGTGTATATTTATTTTAGTTAGTAGAAAAGTTAATCTTTATCTTTACTGAAATAATTATTATTTAAATCTATGGAAATGAAATGAATAATGTAAAATATAGATGAAATTATATTTATTCATCCAAATTTATTAGTTATACTCATCCCTAACTAGCAATTCCATTCTAAAATTTTGTAGCAATTTCTAAATTCATCAATAATGAATCAAGAGAAAATATTTCCAAACATTCCTTCAAAAAAACTATTCCAATGAATTTATAAAATCCCATTAGTAAATGTTTTTTCAAATTTGGCTAGATAGATATATAGTTTTTAAAATTCATTTTTGACATCTCCCGTTGTAGCACAAATCATAGCACATTAAGATTTTGTTTAAAATCCTTAAATATTAAAGAATTAACCTTTAAACATCATACACACTTTGAAAGGTTTGATTTTGGAAGAATCTTTGGGAAAAATTATAGGCACATTACTTAATTTTTAAATGACATTTTATAGGGGCCATTCTATCTACCATTCTTTTGTACAAAGCAAGATATGTAAAATCTATCATTCCTTTATGCTTTTCTTATATATTTGAGTTTAATAAAATGAGATTTTTAATATATAAAATTAATATATAAAATAACAAATATTGCTTAATAAAAACTAAGATCATGATTTTGATTTTATGTATAAAATACTAGAAGATGGATTCCAAATGCATACTCATAGTTTCTTTTCAAGATTCCCTTCATACTCAATTTTTGGTATTGGATCACCAATCTAACTACCAATGGTCATTATCTTGTTGCAAATATGGTAGTCTTCAAAGAGGTTTTTGATATTCTACCACTTTTTCTCACTTGCCCTTTAGAGTTTATTTTAAGAGCATAGTCTTATGAACACTAGACTTCTATAAATGTAAAAGTACATTATGAACGAAGTTTTGCTAATAGTTTTTCACAATATAATAGCGAGTTGCTAGCTACTCTTAGAGAAAAAAAATAGATGAGCGCCCCTCGAAATCAATGGAGTTTCAATATTTGGGTATTAAATTGATGAATTAAAATTAGATGAAAGAATATATTGTAGATTTAGATTTGATTTGTACTCCAAGAAGTTAAAGCCTTTATCATTGTCTTCTTACTACGTGAAGTATTTGTTAATACTCGTGGCAGGTTTAGAATTTCAAAACACTTGATTTTGAGGTAGGCTTTATATCTAAGTTTCTTCGTATGAGGTTTAATTTATTTTGAAGTTGAAAATTATATATATTTCAATTTACTAGAAAGGTTTGAATTCAGGAATAAAATTGGAGATAAAGTAGAAGCATCCCAAACCAATAGTGTATCCAACTGTGACACTTTCTAGAGATGGTAGTCATTTTAGAACGTAAATCTTGGTAGACCATAGATATCTTATTGTTTGTTGACCAAATTAATAAGCTATCTATAGTATACCTAGATTTATGTTCTAAAGTGACTGAATTGTCTAGAAAATGACGCAATTGGGTACATTGTTGGTGTTGGGTGCTTCTACCTTAGGTTGAGAAGATGACACTGCAAAAGAATGGAAGAAGTGTGAGATTTAAGCAACAAACCCTCATTTTTCCAATCATGAAGGTTTAACTACAACATTACTTCGGAACATCTAATTGCATAAATGTCCACTTCAAAGAACAAAGATGCAAAATCTATGAATGCAAGTGCTATGCATGTGGCACCTTTGTCTTTGTCTTTAACCCCTAAAGGACCGAGGCCTTTTTTCTGCCAAAAAACACTGAAAACTGCCATTTCTATAGCAAAGAATAAAAAAAATTGAAAAATGTTTTTTTTTCACATCCAACCGTAGGATCTTACACCTAACTAGTATAAGAATGTGTGGAATTTTTTTTAGAATTTTTGACCGCACAGATTGCAAGATATTTGCATTTAAAGTGAAAAAAACAAGTTTTTCAGCACATTACGGGACTAGATTTTTTGACTTTAAACATTTTTAACTTAAAATTTTTGCACTACAGAGTTTTGAGCTTTTATTTTTTATAGTGGAGAATTGAGTTGAGAGTCTAGAAAAAAAATAATATTCAAAAAAAACTTAATTATCATTCTTAAAAAAATTGTTAAGTAGATATAGGTACAAGATAGAAGGAAAATCTAAAACATTCATATATTTTAGATGGAATTAAAATGCACTAATCCCAATGGTGAGATTGTTCTAACAAGTAAATCAGACCATCCAAAAAAAAATTTGAAAAATTTGAAAAATTGCATTCAGAAATGAATCCTACAAGTTATTTTTTCCAAGAAGATGCTTTAACTGCCCGAAAAACAAGAATGTCCATAACTTTCTCATAACATATCCAAATGAAATGAATCAAAGCTTTCCAGAAAGCCAAAAATATAATCTATGAGAAAAAAAATATTAAAAAAAAAAATTCAAATTTTTGTCCCTTTTTTTTTTGCTGCCCGAGCTGCCCCCCGTAGCCTGTTTTGAGCTTATATGGTCATAACTTTTTTTCCCGGGCACCGATTGTGAAAAAAATTATATTCCCTTGAAGCTAATCAGTTTTTCTACCTCCAAAAAAAGTTTCAAAAAATCAAGAGAAAATTTCAGCCCGTAGGTACTTGCCCGAAAACGCATTTGTCCCCCGCAGGGACAATGGTCCTTTAGGGGTTAAGTATTGTAAGTTGATGCTTACACATCGATCAATGCTGATCATAACTGTGCCAAGATCAATTACATTTCTAGGATATATGATGTCCTAGGAGTCTATGTAAACTTTACGATAATTAGGATTATGAAGACATGCTTAAAAGACTTGTACGCATTTGAGTAAAACCCTATATATTTGATGGTAAAGATGATAATGTGAAAAAACCTTGAGGATAGAAGAAATACAAGAACGGGTGAACATGTATTGAAAGCAAAAAAATCAACTTTAATTGCAATTGTAATTGCAAGTAGTTTAATCAAATGTAAGAAAGTAAAATTTGCCATGATCTTCTATGTGGTCAAGTAGAGCATATTTCAAAGTTGAATAAAACATCAAAGATATATGATAGAGCATCAAATTCTATTTAACCCCTAATGGAACAATATGCTATTTTTAGCAATATAGAAATTTTGGGCAGGTACATATGACTAGAGATTTTTTTATTTTAGGCTGAATTTTTAGTAGAAGAAGGGGACAAGGAATATCTTTCATATGCATAAAATTTCATGACATTTGGAAATATTAGTCAAAAGTTATGGCCTAATATGTTACTACCTCCGTCCCAAAATAATCTTCCTTTTGGATAAAATGTTTTGGATTAAGGCTAAAAATAACATTTAAAAGACCTATTTTGCATTGTAAGTAAAGTTCGGTGCACTCTTAGCGTCTAAGAAACTTTGAGCTTCAGAGCCCTTTTCAAAGTGTAGTTTTGGAGTATTGAAAAGTCGAATTTTGGGGGCATTTTCAAAGAACACCAGTGGACATTTAATTGTTGAGTGTGAAGTTTTTATTTTATAAACATTTAGTATGTGCCTAAGACTATGTTTGGACCTCTATTTCACCTTCCAAAGCTTCATTTCCTTCAATTGAGAAATACTCAAAGAGATGCAAAAATAAGAACAAACTATGTTAATTGATCCCTCAAATAATTTCATTTGTCTTTTGATTGATGAATGCATAAATGGAGTGGGAACTACTACTTAGAGTTGTTTTGCTAGTCCCAAAAAACAATCAAAAGTCAAATTTGACCTATTTCAATGTCATAAAGTGCAACCAAAAAATCATTTTGAGACAAAAAATTAAGGCCAATAAGAAGATCATCATGGGACAAAGGAAACACTTTTTTTCGTAACTGGGCAGTCCAGACAAATAAAAAAAAATCACTTTTTCATAAATAAAAATTTGAAATTGGTGTCCTAGATTTATATACGCATGGAAAGCTTTGAATCATTCCATTTTGATCAATGAGTCAAAAATTATGAGGAATTTTAGTTTGCGGGCAGTTATGGATTCTCTACTCTAAAATAAACTTTGAAGTCGTTTATTTCACTCAGATTTCAATATTTTTTGAAAAAAATAAAATCATAGGATGTAGATTGTTTATAATAACATTAAAACCATTGGGATTGAAATTTTTCAATTCCATAATTAAATTCTTAACAATTTTGTATATTGAATCATTCTCTACTTTTTTCTACTTACTATTTTTTCCTATATGTTGTACAATACCAAATGATTTGAAAAAATTCAAGCATTTAGCCAACTTGTTTAGGAAAAATAATTTAAAGAAGCACTACCATTTTGGACATTTTTTCATAGAAAAGTGAGCTTGTGAAGTGCAGCTGCCTTGTTTTTTGCAAGGCCAAAAAAAATGATTTCAATGAATTTGAATGCTTACATCTTCCAATCCATGTGGTGGAAATTTCTGAAATTTTTACCACGTGTTTTCAAGTCAGCATACTACAAGATCCTACGGTTATATGTATAAAAAAAGTTTTTTTTCAAAAATTTGGTACTTGTACTACAAATGGCAGTTTTGAAGCGTTTTGGGTGAAAACATAGTGATGGAACTTTAGGGGTTAAAGTTCCCCCCAAGCCCTAGTCACATACAATTGGGAGGGAGATGGTTGAATTTGTATACCTTGTGATTAACCTAAAAACAAATGAGGTAATTTCTACTACAATATTTTTATTGATGTTTTTGGACAAGGTAGTTTTTTTTAATAATTAGATTTGGATATGGATTTGTATGAATGCATTCTAAGATTAAACTAGACCCTATTAACACTACCACAATTGTGGTGGATACTGAGATAATCAAATAATAAGAAATTACTATAATGTTGTTTCTAGTGATGAAGCGTCAAGTTGATTGCATATAATAAGTATATTGCAAGTTTGCAATGCTAATTGGTCAATATATTACTAAAAATTTGTCCCTTTTGGTTAATGGTTACCGAATGGTAAAAAAGAATGACTAAATGAATGGAAAAAATGGTTATAAAATGAGCCTCACTGTAAAAATTCATATTGGTATCAACTTCTTTCAAGGTTCAAAACATTTGGAAGAACTTAGTTTAATTTGTTTTTTTGTTGCATTTGAAGAAAATAAATTGTTATTAAAGGGTTCTACATCTCTTGTCATATATATGCAAAAAAATGTAAAATAGACACTTCATGTTATACAAATTTCAAAGTCACCTTTGGTTTCATATATAAAGCAAGATGTAGCAAGGTACTAGGTTCCCACCACCATTTATTAGATGAGGGGTTCAAATCTCATGGCTTACGGACGAGGGTTGCTATTATGTGAGCATATGAGCGTGAGCCCATGAGCCTAGAATACTACACTTATATTATAGGTGTATATACTATAGAAACCGTCTATAACTATAGGGTATAGGATATATGTTACAAATACCCATATTATAGGTGTTTATGATACATACACCTTCTATAGTGTATGGTATCTATATTATAGGTACCTATATTGTAGGCTCAATGCTCACAAGCTCGCATTCTTGGGCTCACATACTAGCACCTTTGTTTAATTTTATCCTTGTGCTATTAGTATAAGTTCTCATTGGCACACATTCCAAAAAGGACAGCCGCTATAAAACCAACTAAATTCATTTTTGAACCTCATAAAAGTAAAGAAGTATGTTTGTGACAAGCATTTTAGAGAAACTAAATTACTCTAGTAGAGATGGAGCTTCTATTTATGAGGCTTCTAAAATTGTGTCATCTCTAAACTTCCAATATTACATGTACAACAAATGTGATAGAAATGCATTGTTGTGCAAATAAAAACAATTTAGTTATGGTGTATTTGTTGAAGTTGGGTTTTATTTTGGTATTGAGCATTCTTTTGCTTCCATACTTTCCTACTTTAGTATACTATCAAAGAAATTAGTCAAGACTGTACACATAACAAAGATCAGAAACAATAAAATCTTTTGTAATGGTAAGAATAACTAGATTTCTATGTTGACCATTTGGAAGGAGCTTTTGCTTGAACATTAAACTTTTCATACCAAAATGCATTGCAACCATTTTATATTAAAAGATCGCCTTGTAGTTAACGCAAAAAATCATATATATGTATATATGTGTGTGTCTCTCTTTCTACACACTATCCCTTGAAAAGATGCAAGCACATCTTGTTCCTCCAATTTTCCTCCCTTTTGTTTTGAAAAAATCAAGTGACATTGATCTTGGTTAAAAAAATTCACCTCCCCTCTCCAATGCCATTGATCTTTAATTAATAAAGTAAACAATAGCCGTTGATTGCCATTGTGAGAGAAACAATCTTGGTCATTGGTGCTGAAAAGTCAATGATTTATTCAATAAAACCTCAAAGTTATATGTGTCTTTTGAGGAAACCTTAAAAGACACATATCTTAGCTTTATATTTGTAATTTAATATTTTTGTTTGGTGTTGTCAGTTAAATTTTGAAACTACTTGCCATCAATATTCTTTGTGCTTACATTTTGAGTCAATCAATATTATTGTCTTATCTTGTATTGCATTAGTTGTGTTGCGCATATTGCTTTTGTAGCTTGTCTTGATAGTGAGTGAAGTTGAATTTTTTGCAATTGGTTGCTTAAAAAACATTGCTTGATGCTCTTTGCTTTTGAGATAGTATAATTTTCTAATTTAGCATTTATTTGTATTGAATTTTTGTAGACAAAAGGAAGACTTGATTGGCGAGTTGCTTCACCAAATTTGCAACTTTCGTTTCATGGTGGGGACTGGGGAGGTAGTAGAATGGAAGCAAAAATTGTTGTGGATGTTGGAATGTTTCAATTATTTGAAGCAAGATCAATACATCAATGTACGTGCATTTTTGGCCAATGATAGAATTTCTTTGCTTATCACTGTCACTTTCCTTTGTTTTGTATTCTTAGGTTGGTAAGATGCTCTAGTCTTCCTTTATATCTTCATATTACCTTTATTTTCTAATTCTCCTTCATCGATTTGTTTCTACATTCATTGTAGTGTTTCTATTACTCTTGTTGATCCAATGCTTTGTTTATTGTGCTTTGAATGAAGTGATGTGTTAGGATTGGCAAAAAGGTGATTATGGCATTATGAAGAGTAAATTGTAGTATGTTATTTGATAGCTTGAGCATTGCTATTACAATATTGCTGACCAAATCATTATTATTGTGGTTCTTACAGAATTGAAATTTTCTTATGCAATTTAGGGCTTGTTGCTTCAAGAATGGAATTGAGGAAGAGGGAAAGAAAATTCAAAGAGGCAATGAAGATCATTGTAACATTGGTTTAGGGTGTCTTGTTCTTTATAAATTTGAGTATTTGTTTTAAATTGATACTTTTATAGCATGTAATTTAATTAAATGATTATTTTTGTTTTAAATGTTTTTTTATCCAATGGAAAAATGACAAGTATACTTATTTAAATTCATGCTTGGTTATCACAATTTTTGACGTGGTTTGATTATCATCTCAAAAGAGGCAATAACTGCCTATACACACATACATACACATAATTGTTGTATTGAGAGCTTTTTTGGAGTATAAAAATTTTACAAGTAATTCATTGAAGCAATTTTTTTGTTAACTTTGTACATGAACAAATAAAAACCTATTTTAAAATAAAAATAAAAATATATTGTTGATAAAAAAAACTATATGACTTCAACTTTTCAATATCATCACATCTTGGTGCATGATGCATTTAGAGATTAATATTTAAGCAAAAAAAATTCAAGATCTTCTCAATCTTTTGAAAATATAAGACGGTTTCCTAAGTGTAGCTAAAAAATGCTAGCATTAATATATTGTTTGTATTCTATTTGCATTAGTACCACATCAATTCCTATTTGTTAGAACAAATAATGATAAGATCAATTTCTATTTTGAAACTAAATAACAATAAATCTTCTAAAATGTCTATTTCATTCATTTATATATATATATATATATACACATATATACAATTTTTTTAATTTTTTTTTAATTTTTTTTTTTCTATTTTTTTCTATTTTTTTTTTCTATTTTTTGTATGCAAACTTCCTTAATAAATATCAATTGAATGAAGTAAACTTTTCAAAACATTTGTCATCTTCCTAGGAAATTTGCATGATTGAATCACTTGTAATATTTGTTGGATTTTTTTCAACTCTAGCATTTGATACTAGCCCTACTACTATTATGTTTGAATTCTATTGGCTCAGTTGGCTAAAAAATCACTGCCTTTAGTTTCTAACTGATTCATTAGTGCGTCAACATGTGTATATTTCTAGTAGGTATAATTGAAGGATCATGAAGTCCGATTTTTAAAATTGGACAAGTTGCAATTGTGCTCCAAAAAATTGTTGTGATTGGAGGCCTTTTAGTGCAAGTGTAGAAGAAAAACGGAATATTATTAATCAAAATTCACCTATAAGAATGTATCTATAAATCAAGGGATGAGATTTTTTGAGTAGGAGCGTGTATTGACTTCTCAAATTGCAAGTGTGACACATGTTTGAAATTATACATTCCAAATTCTACAAACTTCAAGTCTAACAAAGTAGTATTAGTTTGGTCTACATTCCAAATTATGCTTGATAATCTAGTAGACAAGAAAATAGTACAAATGTATCTTGCAAGTTGCAATAGTTGATTGGGTATTGAATGACTAAGCATTTAGGCATGAATGTCTATCCACAAATAAATTCATTTCTATCTTGACTTCAAAAATATAAACAATAATTTATAATCTTAAAGGATTAATGAATTTGTATATAACAACAAATAGAGTTACAATTTTGTATCAAGCTCCATTTTTTTATTCCATAATTATTTAATAGACATATGAGAAAATAACCTTCCATTTCTATTAATTATGTTTGACATTCTATATATGAATGTGTCAAACATAATTAGTATTTAAATAAATAGCTACAACTACCAAAAGGTCTTTTATTCTTTTCTACTCATACCGTATGGTCCCTCACCATCTTCAAAATTTTCCTCATAGTCTTATTTCACATATACAAGGCATATATGTGATGTATCATAGCACAATGATTAAGTAAGTCTTCTATTGTTAATTGAACCTGTAATTTTTATCAAATAAATTCTAAGTTTTAGTTCTTTTAGTTTTAATTTTATAAAAATGATATAATTCATTTAATGTTGTACAAAATAATTCATCCATAATCTTACACAAATTGGATTCTTATCAAATTGTTCATAATTCAAAAAAGTTAATTACAAACATGAATTAAATAAATAAATAAATAAATAAAATATTTGAGTCATGATTTTTTATCTAAATAACCTACATTGAGTGTTTTTTAACCATTATTAAAATAAATTATAAAATATAATGCCTTTTTAATTTTATTTTTATTAATCTTAGTTCATCTTTTAAAAGCATTAGTACAAAAAATTATTAATGTATTATTAATTATCATTGTTAAAAATTTGTTGTTAATATTTTATAAAAATTGGCAAAAAATATGAAAATTGGAAAAAGTATGAAAATTCATCTAAATTACAATCGCTATAAAATTGAAAAGATGAGATCATTCAATTTGATAATATTGTAACATTCATGATTGTTATAGAGTGTATATTTTTGTACTTTTTGTATCACAAAAGAGAGACTTGAAATACATAAATCATTAGGTTACAAAAGAATTTTTTGGATTTTTTATTTATTATATTCGTAAATATATTCCTCAATTCAATTATGGTTATTGAAATATTTTTCATTCTTTTAATTATCAATTGGTGAATAATGCTTTGTACCACATGAACTCAAGGTGGATGGCAAGTTTGAAACATCTTTTCCAAAAATAATTTGAAAGTAAAATTTGAGAAAAAATTAAAATATGTTTATTTTATAAGATATTCTTATCCATGTTAAAAAAATTGAGGAAAGAATCACAAAAATTTTGACATTTGATTTATTGGAATTATTTTCCACCAACCATGTTGTCTACCTAAAGTATTTTTTTCCACACCAAAGACTCTAAAAGTGATGTCAAAAGTATCATCGCTATCATCTTTTTCATTAGTAATAAATCAGTAGGAAAAAATGACCTTCATTGTTGAAGGTTGGTGTATATGAAAAAATATTGATTCAAAATTTTCAAAGCTGCACCATTTATAAACTGTGGAATGAAAAGATTTTATGATTATAATTTATATGAGTGTTAAATACTATATTGCAACAATATTACACATAAATTCATATTAAAATAAATCAAAATATATTAATAATATCTTATTATTAAAAAATCTATTATATATTATATCCTATAATATTTTAATTTATCAATTTTTACTATCTCACAGTAATTTCCATTTTCTAAAATCTGAATGTTATTTTATAATTTTTTATAAAAGATTTTTTAGTTAAAGCATTTGCAAAACTAATTACCATTTTCTTACAAGATCAATACAGATTTGGGTTGAAGTCAAAAATACTAGATGTCAAAACTTGTTCAATAAATAATTAAAAAATAGAATATTCAAAATAACCTCAAAGTAAGGCTTATAATGGTAACAAATATTGAATATAATTTTCATTTGAGTTCATAGTAGCGATTAGTTTTTGGATCATAGTAGCAATCTAATGTAGTATCATATAATAAATCCAAATCATCATTAGGCCGTTCATTATTTGTTATGAAACATGCATCTATTTCAGCAAATAATCAAAAATTCAAAGGCTAATCAATGTTATTAAAATTTATATTTTATAGTTTCAATTAATTACAAATTATTATATTATATTTATCAAAAAATGATAATAAATATTAACATAAATTATAAGGCAAGAAACAATCAAATCATTATTAAAATAAAGATTTAGAAAGTTTTATATAATTATAAAAATTTAAATTTAGTCATATATGCCATTAAATTTTTTTAATATAGTGAAAATGAAGTAAGAAATATTATTTAAAGATTTTAAAGTCACCTCATTTATACCTTCATGTTGTGAAGTGTAGTTGGAAATTTTCATTTGTCTTAAATCTTCTTGTTTATTTTTCAATGTCAAAAGTGATTCCAAACGTTTATTTTTGGAGTCAATGCATTCCAAAGATGAAGATAAATTCATTCTATGTGAAACACCTTTTTCAAATGTTGAAGTTTCTATATTCCTAAATGAAAAATAATTTAAGTTCATGTGTCTATTGATGGGCATAAAATATAATAGCGCCTTATGGACTTTTTTGATAAGAGCTTAAATATTTGTATTAAAATTTCACATGTTAAAATATTTAGCATGCTATATAAATATTACCGTATATTACAAATTGCATATTAGTTTATTATTATAGATAGATTGTATAATATAATACTAACGTCTATAAAAAAATTCTACATTAGAAGATGGTTTAAGACCTTCATGATTGTAATTGAAATTGATGGTGTTACCAAATTCATGAGAATTATGGTCATTGCAACTTGAAAAATGATCAGGTGAACTCATTTTAAATTTTTTATCCTGAATTTTTTTAAATATATTTTCTATCATTAAATGAATGTATTTATCATTTATATCAATTTAATTATTTTAATAATATAAATATAAATATTTATAGTTTCAATTCTGCTTTATTAAAACTATATCCGTACTTGATTTCTAAACGCTTCAAATACTTCCAATGTGCTTTTAGAGTTCATCTCTAATGATTTATCTATCACAAAAATTTGATATAAATTTATTATATGGTTTAAATAAATTTATTATTTTTAATAAAATATTTTATTTTTACTATAATTTGATTGATTAATTGAAAATTGAATTGAAAATAGAATATCATTTATAGCCAATGTTGAAAATATTTGATTATATATATATATATATAGTTAGTTAGTTAGTTAGTTAGTTAGTTAGTTAGTTAGTTAGTTAAAATACTATTATTATAAAATTTATGATCTATTACGCATTTCAACAAGTTGGTTATTTATTACATCATATATGATAATTATGCATTTGTGTAGTATGTAGGATACCTTCTACATTATTTATATTATTTGTATCTATTATCCTCCAAGAATCATGTGTAATGGCATTGTCATTGTTAGGATCATTTGAAGAAGAATTAAAGAGGTTTAAAGTAAGACATTTTTCATCTCCATAATCATTTGATGACCATTTTTTTCTTTCAAAGCCATGATCTTCATCCACCATTGTTCCGGGAAATCTTAAACTTTGAAACATGCAATTACTATCATTTTTTAAATCAAAGTGTTCATATTTTTCTCCTACCAACCTTTGCTTCTCTCCAATAAAATTGTTGACATCACAATGCAACATAGATTCCTCTATGTCCTTCATAGATTGGTTTGAATAATCATATTTTATATCATTATTATTGAATTGTTTTAAATCATCTTTAATACTTTGTCCACTACTTTCTACAACATTTCTTGAATTCATCAAATGTAAACCATTAGTGATAGTTGAATTAACATTAAATTCATCCTTTGACATTTTTATATCATCTATGTTCTCACAAATTTTATTAAAAAAAGAAGGTAGCTTAAGAGTTTTTTCTTCAATGTCATCCTCTACATGACCCTTCCAACCACAAGGAGGGCTTCCCGGTGGAGAGTCCAAATATCTAATATGTTTATATTCTTTTTTTCTATCACTATCAATATGAAAACCTCGACGTATATTTTTTCCGAGACCCACTTTCAACTCTGAAAATTTATGTTCTTCAATTTTTTTCTTTAATGATTGTTCTTCACAAAATACTTCATTTGTACTTGTCTCTTTTGTGGAATCACTTATTACTTCACAATTCACTAATGGTGCTTGTGACATTTGAGTTAATTGATATTCATCATTTGACAATTGCAAATGGGTGGTTGTCTTAGGATCATTTGAGGGAATATTTAAAATATCATCTTTGACCATGGAAGTTTGTATTGGAGAGTTTTTAACTTCTGCATTTTTTGAACTTGATTTATGATTGATATCATCTGTAGTGATCATATTTGAAGGTAGTTGAAAATCATGAGTAATAAATTGAACATTCTCTGATCTTTCTGTAAATTCATCAATAGCCAGCAATCTTCTTTGATCCAATAGTAATTGTTTTTTTTTCAACTTGAGTGATGCATGGTTTTTATTAAAAGTATTAGCATGTTTCAAAAGAGTACGTAATGTTTCCACTTTCATTTCATTTTTTTTTTCAACTTGAATTTTTTTACATGTTGTAGAAGATATTTCACATTGAAGTTGTGAAGTGTGACCAATCGACTCAACATATTCACCTTCTTTACAAAAAGTTCTACTGGAATGAGGTTTGTAGTCACCAAGAAGATTTGTATTAATTTGTACTGTAGATAATGGTAAAGGGATTCTAGACCCAAATGCCACATGTACCTACATATTATAAAGTACAATTTTTAGATATAAAATTACACAAGAGATAAACCTGAGTTCATTTCTTAAATAAAAATGTTGATTTCTTTAAAATAGTGTATTTGATTGCACAAAATTAAACAAAATTTCAAATAGATAAGTTTATAGATAGAATTATAATCTCAAAATAGACTTGACAAATCTTAATATCTATTGAAATTTTTTTATTATAGAAATAAAACTTGTAGCATTTTAAATTGGTCATAATACGTGTTTTTTTTAAAATAAATTAGTTGAATAAAATGTTTGGCTCCTATGTTATAATATGTTAAATTAAACACTTTATTTTAAATTAAACACTTTAAGCCAAGCATTTTATTCAATTTAACATATAAAGTCTTTAAATTAAAGCCAAACATGTTTTTTGAAAAGTGTTTAAATTTAAGCCAAACATTTTCTTCAAATTAAACATTTTATATGTTAAATTAAACACTTTTCAAGAAATAAATTCATTTGATCTTTGGATCTATTAATTGGTTTTTGTAAATATGTATATTTTTAATAACTATTTCACTAATAATTAATAATAATTTCCAAAATCACCTGTCGAGATTCTAACTTGTTCATTTTGACTTTTTGAAGCTTCAAAATATTTTCTTGTGTATCTAGATTTGAAAATTTACGTCAATAAACTAAAATGATAAGATTTTTTAGTTTTTGATTTTTATAATAAATATTACACTTATATATATAGTTTATCATAGAAATATCTCTAATTTTAAGAAGATTAGCATACCATTGGAAGAGTTAGATAGATTTGATACACACATTTTTAAGGCTGCCATATCTACTACTTGAATTGCATTATTCACACCTAGTGCAAACATGTGTTCTTGAGGTAAATAATCTTCAATACTTGTAACAAAAGAATCACTAACACCTCCAAAATCTTTCAATTTGTCGCGCATTGTAAATACTTTTCGAAGCTTACAAATAGGACCCAAGACTATTGTATCTATCGAACTGCATACCAAATAAAAATAAAAATAATTGAATCAAAATCATTGTATTCAAAATATATTGTAAGAATATTAAAATTACTTGTTATCTATTAATCGTTTTAATGACTAGATATAGAAGTAAGTCAACTTATAATCATGTTTCAAAGTAATTGTGGCTTTCATGCATGACTAATAAATATTCCAACCTTGAAATCTCATTCTCTTAGATGGCATAATTTTATTTGACAACACTTATCTTAAGTAGATTCTATGAGTTTTCAATTTTACTCATTGAAATTCATTTTAGATTCTTGTGTTGGTTGTTTTAAATTTACAAGGAATTAGAATGGAGCTTGTTGCAATGCAACAACACCAAAAAACTTTCATCAAGTTGCAAGGTTTTGTTGATAATATGTTTGGATGTCATTAGAATTTAGCAAAGAACAAATGAATGAAAAATTGTGGTATTCAATGAAAGTGTGATGGATTTAATTGTGATAAAATTTGCATCACATATAAGAAATGAATTACTTAAGAAAATTGTAGACAAATATAGGTATATTATTTCAAAACATGATTTTTAAATTAATCCCTATATGACCAAGTGATTGTTTAATGTAAATCAGAAATCTCACGTAGTTGCACATGAAGTTCAATTTTGGTCGCATATTTTCAAAATTTTAATACAATGTATCCTTTCTAGTGTAAATATAATATTTATTTGATTGGGTGCTAGCTCAAAAAGTTATGTTGCCTTGAACTTTTCAAGTAAATCAGACAAGTGGACAACTTTGGGTAACATGTGCAAAACTCCTCTTTTACTTATGAAATTTGGCAAATATGCAAATAACATGATATAGAATGCATTGGTAAAATAAACTCCATGTGGAGTGCAAAAATGACACTTTAGGAAGAGTTGACCCTTAAAGGTCTACGCATCCCGAAAGTGAATGTGCCTTGGTCAACCCTAATTGTAACTTTCAAAACAACCATTTTTGATATTTCATTTAATCTAAGAAAATGAAACTCTCATTTGAGAAAGTTTCAGGCCTCCAGAGGACTCACAACCCTCTAAGGTACCCTGAAATTTGTTTATTTTTGCTGAAAAAATCAATTTTTCCCTATTCCCGCCTACTTGAAACTGTAGTGGTAGTCTCGATTGTGGCGCAGGAACCAAGTTTTACAAGTAAATTTATTTATTTACTTTTAAATCTTAAGCGATTTCTGACTGTTCCGGCGAGCAGTCCGCCAAGCTGACTACCGAGCTGACTACTCACTGCGACACTTTTCTAGAGTGACAGACCAAGCTTTGAAATAGCTTGGTTTGGCACTCTGGAGCAGCCCTCCGGAGGGCTGAAATTTCCTCTAATGACAAGTTTTGTTTCTATTCCATTTTTATTTTTTTAAGTTCAAAAATTGAAAGAATTATTACAATAGTAACTTCTATAAGCTAGAGTCTAAATTACACGATATTGTATATATTTCATTTGTATTTTCAAAATTTTAAATGGTTTTTAAATTTAAATTTTTATCGTAACCTTTATTTTTGGTAAATATTTCAAATTATTCTAATATGTATTCTAATTGATGTGTTTTTAATTTTATTTTCTACATTATAAAATCATAATAAATTGATTTTTCTATTGAAAATTTATGAAAAATCAACATCAATAGAAAACAAATCTTTTGATAAGCAAAACATATTAAAATTTTATATCAAATATATAAAAAGATAAAATTTAGTTTGATAGTGGTATTTGACTTGAGGGTTATTGGCAAGGGTGCTTTGAATGGGAAATATAAAATAATTAACTCATAAATCTTCACACCAATCTCCATTGCTACTTGTATCCCTTGAAACAAATTCAAATTAAATTATTTTTGCTATATTTACCAATCTATTTTCAATTTTTACTACAAAATTATAAGTGGCAATTTTATAAAATGACCATGTCTTCAAAACATATGTACTTTGTACAATCTTACCGAAAGACCATGCCTTTAAAACAATGAGTAAAAAGTTCTGCTACATGGATTGATAATGATAACCATATGTCGCGAGCAATCTGAAAAATAAAAATCATCATTTACAATGTTTCAATGTCTATCTATTGAATTCAAATTCAAACATCATCAATATTGAATGATTTATACAAAATGCCAATTACAAAACAACCAATAAAAAATCTCCACATACATACATTAAATATTTTCTTATAACATTTATTAATGTAAATGCATTATTATATATGTAATTTAAACAAAAAATTTAAAAATCTTACCATAGTTATTGGTATTTGACAATGTAGTGGTGTTGACTTCATATCACTAAATGATGTCGAAAAATACATTTTTCGTCCAATATTTGATGTAGCACTTGCCCTAAATTTATCTTAAAGTTTAAATATAAAATAATTTAAATTTAAATTTTAAAAAAATACTAAGCTAAACCTACAATATAAAAAATTTATTATTAAACATTTCTTGAGACATTTAATATAAATCCATATATACATTGGATTGATTTTAATTATTTAATGAAGCATTAAATATTCAAACTATTCATATTCGAAATTTTATTATGAAAATAATTTGTATTGATTAAATATAATTCAATTAGGTAATGATTTTTTATGTTTTTTTTGGCATTCTAAAAATATGCAATATTATATATAATTTTTATTATTTATGTCAATATTAAATATTATAAATCTATAATCATAAGTAGTAGAATATTTTATATAGAATATTTATTAGTATACATGAAAATTTTTAATACTAATAATTACACTCTTAGAAGCACTAGATATATATTTTTTAAATTAAAAAAATAAATATAAAATTAAAAATCAAACCTTAATTCAAATGCTAATGGTTGACCTTCTGGTACAAAAATTTGAAAGACTATAAATGGTTGTAACAAGTGTAAACCTATTCATCCAATAATGTAAAGAAAGCAAAGAGTCAAATGCTATATTAAAAATATGATAATTTACTATTTACTATTATCTAAAAGAAATATTCAAAGAAATATTCTAGAGGATTGGTACAAAAATTTGAAAGACTATAAATGGTTGTAACAAGTGTAAACCTATTCATCCAATAATTTAAAGAAAGCAAAGAGTCAAATGCTATATTAACCCCTAAAGGACCGGCATGAGTTTTTTGGCCGTATAGAAATTTTGGGCAGGTCCGTGTGACTAGAGATTTCCATATTTTAAGCTGAAATTTTAATAGAAGGTGGGCGCGAGGAATATCTTTCATATGCACTAAATTTCAGTACATTTGGAAATATAAGTCAAAAGTTATGGCCAAATATGTTACTTTTTTTTCGTAACTGGGCAGTCCGGGCAGCAAGAAAAATTTGGCAAAAATTTGATTTTTTTTTTTTTTTAATATTTTTTCCTTGTAGATTATATTTTTGTCTATTTGGAAAGCTTTGATTCATTTCATTTGGATTTGTTATGAAAAAGTTATGGACATTCTTGTTTTTCGGGCAATTAGAGCATCTTCTTGAAAAAAATAACTTGTAGGATGCATTTCTAAATGCTATTTTTGAAATTTAAATAAATAAAAAAATTCTCATGGTTTAGTTTACTTGCTAGAACAATCTCACCATTGGAATTAGTGTATTTTAATTCCATCTAAAATATATTAATGTTTTAGATTTTCCTTCTATCTCGTACCTACTTCTACTTAATAAATTTTTAAGGAATGATAATTAAGTTTTTTTGAATATTTTTTTTTTCCCTAGACTCTCAACTCAATTCTCCACTATAAAGATTTGAAGCACAAAACTCTGTAGTGCAAAAATTTGAAGTGAAAAATGTTTAAAGTCAAAAAATCTAGTCCCGCAATGTGCTGAAATACTTGTTTTTTCCACTTTAAACGCAGATATCTTGCAATCTGAGCATTCAAAAATTCTGAAATTTTTTCCACACATTCTCATACTAGTTAGGTGTAAGATCCTACGGTTAGATGTGAAAAAAAAACATTTTTCAAATATTTTTACTCCTTGCTATAAATATGGCAGTTTTGATGGTTTTTTGGCAGAAAAAAAGCCTTGGGCCTTTAGGGGTTAAAAATATGATAATTTACTATTTACTATTATCTAAAAGAAATATTCAAAGAAATATTCTAGAGGATTTAAACAAAACCTGTTTTATCATGCTTGGGAAGTTGAATCTTTGAAAATGGTTTACCACATAAGTTATATACATAAGTCTTTATAGACTTGTCGTATAACTATAAACAAATTAAGAAACACATTATTTTTATAATAAATATTAATCATTTATTACTTCAATTGATAATAAAGAAATATCTTTTTAAATCTAAAAATTTATAATATAATTATTTACAAATAATTATTATAACAATATTTTAATTTTAATTTTAATTAGTATTTAATTTTTTGATCTATTTTATAATTTAGAAGGAGATTTTGTCACAAACTTTTTGAATGCCCTTCCCGCAAACTTTACAATCTCCTATTGGATTGCTTCCCTGTGACATATAATAAGATTTAAACATAAATTTATTAGGAAATAATCTTTAAAATTCAACATAGTTGCCAATTAATATTTCACAAGATTGATTATTCTTCTAATCATAAAATATTCTAAAATATTTAAAAATAGATTTAACTATCGTAGATCATAAATGAAATATTATGTTTTTTATAATCAATTTTTTTAAATGTCATATCAAATTCCATGAAGCTAATATAATGACACAACAACTTCTTTGAACCTAATAAAATAAACATCACATAAAATTAGGATTTTTATTTTATATAACGCATTAATGAATATTTTTTTAATGAATTTTGTAGGTACATAAATTTAGAAATTATGGTATGATATTTATTTTAATGATAATGTCATAAATATGGGTGAATAAAAATAAAATTGATTGAAATACATTTTGTTGAATTGTTGGGCTATGCTAAAATCAATCAAGTCAAAAAATGTAAATTATAATAATTTTTGACAATTAAAATATAATATAAAAACTTTTAGCAATTTATAAATGGTTGAATTTGAAACATGCATTCCAATAACAACACTATTTTGTATGATATAAGAATTGTTGTCATTTGAATCAAATCAAATAGACCAAGGCATAAGATGAAATATCTAATAAAATTGAAAGATGATTTTGCTATAGATTGTACATGAGGGTTTATATTTTAAAATCAAATGGTTGAAATTGGAATTGTACTTGGGCACTGAAGACGTTGAATGAGATACCACCTTGGTATTGAGCAACTCGATTTATTTGTAGAGCCATCTTTGAAGTTTAAAAATTGAGCAAACTTAGAGTCATATATTTAGGAAACTTTAAAATTGAAGGAAAAAAATTCTATAACAAAAAAGAACTCAAATTTTGACAAATATTTAGTTATATTTTGAGAAATTCTTTTTATAACTTTAACATTGCCATAATCTTAAAATGTTAATTCCATATTCAATAAGTTTTTATTTGTAGCAAAGTTTTTGCCGTATCATCAATCCTTCTTAACCATGTGAAGTATATTCAAATGTTTTTGTTCAAAGTCAAAGATCATTAAAGTACCTTCTTAACATATTTTGGTTATTATTTGCAAAATAGGTAAGATATTATTACAATTATAGCAAGATAAATTTTATTTTCACAAACAATAAAGATTCTACATTTGTTATTTTTGTCACTTTCCTACTCTGTATAATTTATAGGAGTTTACATCAATACTAATGTATCATAGAATTTTATAGAATTTCCTCACAAATTTTTTTTCCACATAGTTTTGAATGTTTGGGGGCACTATTTATAATCAATAAGAGTTTTCTTGATTCAAAAACTTCAATATCTACAAAATATTTAAATATCTTACAATTATAAAAAAATAAAAATAGAATGCATGGATATGTTAACATCTAATAAACCTATTGTAGAGAATATTGCTACAATAAATTTTGTTTGTATTGTAACTTAAATAATTAACTTGTATAGTATAAACTTTATCTTAAAGCATATAGATTAATTGATTTTGCATAGATATATGTACTAGTTTTTATTTCACAAAGCACTAATTTTTATTAATCCTTTAGGATTTCCAAATTTCCAAATCATCATCCATTAAATTGTAAACCAATATTATGTAATTTTTTGTAAAAGACCAATAGATATCATATCAATTGCTAAAAAAAATTTAATTGTAAAAAAAGTTTAAAAAAAAAATTACATGTTGTAAAATATCAACTCTAAAGAATTGGATGAACAATAGTCAAAGTCTTTGATGACAACAAAGCTTTATTGTTATTTTATGATGGTTGGTTCTCATTGCTTTCCAAGTTCTAATTCTATAAGCCCCAATTCAAGCCAAATTCCAACTTTGTTGGATTGTACAAGGGCAACAAAAAATATTTTATGTAGGATTTGCAACTCTATAATTATTTAAAGACTAAAATCCAAACTCTAAATTTCAAGTTTTCTCATGTATAGTATACCACTGTGGCGAAGGTAGGTCAAACATGTCTCAAAAAGCCAATGCAAAAATCTTGTTTTGGAGGCACTTTAGGAATAGAATTTGCAATGGACGTATTATAAATTAGCCTCTGATATCTTGATTTTGTGTTAATTCTTCTTATAATATGTACAAAATTATAGTTGGACCTTTGAGCAAAAGTTTGGTTTTGGCTAGATAGAATTCTAATTCTTACTCCACCTGAGTTCCAATTCTTGCATGCCAATATATATAAAAAATTGTTGCTATTTAGGCATTTCTAAGAAAATTGGGATTTATTAGAGACTGGAGGCATAGTGTGAAGCTATAAATCTAGATTTCTTAGACCTTGAGGCCTTGACCTATTAAATTTTGAGAATACAATACAATATGGGACTTGAAACATAATGGAAAATGGACCTAAGTGTTTCTTGTCTAGAGTTGTAAGGATGAAACTAAAACCTCAATTTATAGAGAGAACAATTCAACATGATTTAATTGCATATAATCATGTCTTGTTGTCATTCAATTCCAAATAAATAAATAATTCAATTAAAATTAAAGTACAATCTAAAGTAAGAGTTGAAGGAGTGAAATCCAAATCAATAGCCAAATTTCATGGCTAATACAATAATACTTTTCTAGGATATTCCTATTTTTTGTACCACTCATTACTGTGCAAGCCTAAATTAAAAATTCAACAAACATGTCAATGGAGAAGATACACTAGCGTCAAGCTTTTAACAAGTGTGAAGAGACAATATTGCATTCACAGAGTGTTTGACACAAACTATAAATGGTTATCTTTATCATCTTTTCTTCCATATTGATGAATTTTCATTGACAAACAACTTTAAGAAAAATGATCTTTCTACTTCAGAATTTAATGCAAGGGGGACATTGCAAAACTTGATTTAAAAAAAAGTCTTGTTCATTTAAGGATTAAGAATGTTATGACAATTAGGGCAAAATCTATCATCTAATAAGAATACATAGTTTTTTCTTCACATACACCATCCTATGGATTTTGTCCTAGAATCATGAACAAGTGGACTTTTAATGTACACTGATTCCAAGAAGAATCGGGTTTACTTTTCTCTCTCTTCATTTTAAGGTATAAGCACCTAAAAATACCACTTTCTCTATCCCTGGTTGGTCCAAATGATGTTTTTTGTAAGAATGTTGACCTCTTTGAAAGAAATCCATCCTAAATTAGTTTATAATTTTTTAACTCACACAATATTTTACAAAATTTCAAAGTCAATTTCCTTATGCCACAAGACTCCCCTTAAATAGCCATCCTTGAATTAGGAAAATGCATCAAATTCCATTGGTTGTCTCAAAAAACTCTTTATTAATCATTGGTTGCTCTTGAAAGCTTGTAGTAGATTTAAGTGAATGAATGTGGCTCCAAATATGGGTGGCGCAAAAGGTTAGTGTTGCTCTTAGGTGAGAATACCTTAAAGCATCTTCAATTCACGAACAATATATAGCCATTTCAAAAAGAAGTGCAATGCCTCCTTTTAGGCCTTTTTTTTAAAGTAGAAGAGGAGTCTTCCAATATGGCCCACATAGTTTGGGAACTTTGTAGAACCTTGTCTAGTCACAACTAAGGGGTGAATGCAAGAAACACCTGTTGATTTTGTTGCATTTTGACAGTACTCATGATTTTTTTTCTAGAGTACTTTAAAACTAGAAAAATAATTTAAAACTAGAATAAAATATGGCTAATGTATTAACTTTAAGATGAAGGTAACCATCAAAGGAAATGCATAGAAAAATTCTCTAAGAAGGAGAACTAGAAAAGTGCCAAATCTCAAGAAAATGGATACTTTGATGTTTTAATTATTTAAAAATAGGAAAATAAATAAATATATAAAATAAAAATTGGCCATTTGTAACATGGAGATTGTCATTCACCCAAAAAACCTCCAAAATAATATTTTATATGTTACAAAATGCAAGCAGAAGGAAGCGCGCTTTGTGGACTTCCACACCACATACAATTTATTATTTTTAGAATTCCTTTCGACAATAGCTACAAATCTACTAGAAGACCATCCCCTCCAATTTGGCAAGTGTGACATAAAATTTGGGGCTATTTTTGGATAGTAAAATATTTTTGAAAATTACAAAAAATTAGGCAAGGTGTATAATAGTCAATTGTACCTTATTTATAAATCTTGAGTCATTTGGAGCCAAAACACAAAAGTTATGGCCAAAAAACAATTCAACACGCAGGGTGTGATTCAAAATAGTATAGGTTTTTGTTGCATTCACCCTAAGGCTTCCATAAGAGTAGGCAACTTTGTTGACTTATCATGAAGAAAACTACTTTTAGTTGACCATGTTCACTTTTTGCTCCTCATTGGCTATGTCATGCTTCATTAACCCCTACACGACTAGCCTGCTATTTTTAGCAACATAACGATTTTGGGCAGGTACGTGTGACTAGAGATTTTCATATTTTAAGCTGAAATTTTAATAGAAGGTGAAGACAAGGAATATCTTTCATGTGCACTAAATTTCATGACATTACAAAATAGGAGTCAAAAGTTATGGCCTAATATGTTACTTTTTTCATCAGGCGGGCAGTCCAGGCAGATCTGAAAAAATCACTTTTTTCAGAAATAAAAATTTGAAATTGATTTTCTAGAGTTATATATACGTGGAAAGCTTTAAATCATTCCATTTCAACCAATGAGTAAAAAGTTACGAGGTTTTTTAGTTTGCGGACAGTTACGGATTCTCTACTCTGAAATAAACTTTGAAGTTGTTTATTTAACTCAATTTTTAATATTTTTTGAAAATAAAAAATCATAGGATTGAGGTTGTTTATTACAACATTACAACCATTGGGATTGACATTTTTCAATTCCATAATTAAATTCTTAACAATTTAGTATTTTGGATCATTCTCTACTTCTTTCTACTTACTATTTTTTTTGTATGTGTTGTACAATTCCAAATGATTTGAAATTTTTTAAGCATGTAGACAACTTGTTTAGGAAAAATAATTCAAAGAAGCACCACCATTTTGGAAATTTTATCATACAAATGTGACCTTGTGAAGTGCAGCTGCCCTGCTTTTCGCAGGGACAAAAAAAGGATTTTTGCCAATTCAAATGCTAATATCTTCCAATCCGCATGGTGGAAAATTCTGAAATTTTTTCCACATCTTCTAAAACTATTTTACTATAAGATCCTACGGTTACATGTGTCAAATTTTTTTTTTTCTTCAAAAATTTGGTACTTGTACTAAAAATGGCAATTTTTGAGTGTTTTCGGTGAAAACATAGTCATGGAACTTTAGGGGTTAAGTTGTAAGTGTCTTTGCTAGTTTAGTTGGAGGGCACCGGAAAGAGCCAAAAAAATGCTATAAGAGAGCCAAAAAGTGCCAAGTCAGGGAATGTAATGTGGATGCCCGCGCAGATGCCGTGAGCATTGGTCAAATTTTTTGGACCCATGTGGGACTTGTTGTTGTTGTGCCTTCATAAAAAGTAGATTGAAGATGATCTTACTTTTGAAAGAGCGAAATTTAGTCCAAAATGACCTAAAACTATCCTGGGTGATGGTCAAGTGAAAATGACTTCTAATGGAATCTATGAGGTTCCTAGTTCAACTCCCTATGCTGACATTATTCACATTGGGACTCCTTGCTGCTAACTTTGTTCGCATGGGGAGGGGGTTGGTTCCTCCATTTGTTCCTAATGGAGAAAATCCCATGGTCTAAATCCCTGGTGAAATATTAAGGGTTGCCATGGAAGATGTGTCGTGTCTGTCTTTGTTGCAGCCCTCATAGGTTGTATGTTGAAAAAAAAAAAGAAGCTCAAAATTGAATTTCAGTTCTGTTTTGCCTCTCTCCATTTACCCCCTAAATGCCCAAGGCCTTTTTTGAGCCTCTAGGAATTTGCTCTAAATTGAACAAAAAGCCAACATTTTGATAAGTTGTATCAATTTTTTTTGAATCATAACCGTACAAATTCAAACTAGACATGTTAGAGATCACATAGGAAAAGAAAACACAACAATATCACTTATGAATTGAAAGATTATAATGTTTGAACATGAGGGTGTTAAAATGAAGAAATTCTTTCAATCCTCTTTTCACATATCAAATCTAAAAATTTGGTCACCAAAAAAATATGAGGTCAAAGGGCCTAACATGCATAACCCCAATCAATTTATGGCTTCTCAAAATCTACTCTACAATTTTTTTAAATGAATTTCTAGTGTGATTTTTTCTTCAAGATCCAGTGTATTTGAAGCTCATTTCCAAGAGCTCTCAACACTACGGAAAGTCAAGATTACACTGGGCACCCTTGCACAAAATCTTGAATAGAAAAATCATAATCAATCATTTTCAAAATCGAATTTTTGATACTAAAACTAGACTTCAAAAAGAATTTTACAAAAATATAAACTACTAAAAATAGCAACTTGGTTAGATTTTATTTAACTTCAAAGTATTGTCGACACCAGAATTTGGTGCCTCGGGCATTTAGGGGTTAAAAAAACACAGTTGCAGCATTTGTGAACAGAAAGTCTAAAACCTTCGGTCTTGAACTTGGTGGTTTGCATACATATCCTGTAGCCAGAGAAACAAGTGGAATACAAGTGGATTGTAACTTTAAAAGCACCGCTACAGAATTTGTCGGCACCCCATTATAAGAATCGAGTCCACGACAGTGCCAAAGGCCGGCACGAAGCCCGAGCCAAATAAACGTCTCTTCCGTGAGTTGTGGCCAGCTATTTCTTCAGTACTCCGTCATGTGATACTTGAGTGAAACTTAGGTGATACCTACAAGTAGGTAAAATTTGGCAATTGGTTGTAGAATACAGCAGAAATCTGTCTATTTGGAAAAAAAAGGTTCAATTTCCTTCACAAATATAGCCATTGTGTTTCAGTTTCTCTGTAGCAAAGTGGCCTAAATTCGAGCAAGAAAGAACACCGAGTTCAGTGTTCCTCGGAGCACTGTAGTCGCTCTCGCCGTTTCGAGTTTGGACGTGCAAGCTGTGATTAGACTCTATTCACGATCAGAGTCCCCTCGTTGACTTTCGATCCGCGCGGGAACTATAAATAAGACCTTCAATAAATCTCAAACAGATAAGAGTGTATGGGCATCGACAATCACGTGAATCAATTCGCCTATATCCTTCTGTGAATCACACACCAGATCACACACTTGTTAGTTTGCTAGCTAGCTATGGCGTTTGCAATGCAGTCTGCGTTGCTCCTTGCGATCTTGGTGTTGGCGATGGTGGCCGACCTGGTGTCCGCAGATTCAGGGCCCTCCTGCATCTCCACCTTCGCCGTGTCCGGTCGGAAGTTCAAGCTTCAGAACCGTCCCCTTCAAGCGGGCGAAGGCGTCGTGTGTCCCGAGGGAATTCCCAGCAGCACGGTGACGTTCTGCAAGGGCGCGGGCAAGCAGGTGAAGATCGTGGGCAACTTCGCCGCGGCCGATCTAGGGGTGTGCAAAGCGTCTGATAACCCGTACACGCTGTCCGCCACCGACGTGGTCACGTACGAGCAGTACGGGGACACCGTGGTGATTCGTATTGTGGGAAGAGTGCCGGCAGCGTTCCGCGTCATGGTGGTGCAGGGGAAGAAGATAGGTTTAGGGCTCAGTGGACAGCGATATGGCGTGTCCACTTTCATCGACGCCGGTCCCGCCTATTGCTAGCTGATCGTTCGATCTCACTCCAGGCATGGCAAAATGCTTGCAAACAGCTAACTTACCTGTAATAGTGATTTGTGCTTGCATTGTATGCGGCATTACAGTACTTATCGGTACAGTACAGTAGGGGTACAGTAGCTAGCTCGGATCCGTGCATTTGGACTGTCTTGTACCTGTGGTATTCTACATAAGTTCATTGATTCAGAACTGCAGTAGGAGTGTGAGAGCGGAATCTGCAATTTCGGTTGTTGGGATTGGTATATGGAATTTCTAGCTTATCTCTTGAGTCGCAGGAATGGTAAATTTCGCGATAAAGATACGGTTTTCAAGTAATGGTGAATGGAGTTATTCGCATGGACAGGTGGTTTTGGCGTGGACATTGAACCCGTTTCCCAATGAATTGTATTGAATTGATTGTTGCTGCTTTCGATCACCTAGATTACATACTTCGAAGCATGCTCGAATACATATTCACTTGCACAAGATAATCGCTTGTATGCGTTATTACAGTAGCCGTACAGTAGCTAGCTCGAATCCATGCATTCGGACTGTCTTCGACTTGTGGTTATCTACAGTAGATAAACTCATTGGTTCAGAGCTGCAGAAGGAACTAAGTGTGCGCGGAATTTGCAATTTAGGTTGTTGGGATTGGTATATGGATTTCTAGCTTCAATTTCGTTACACTGGACAGGTGGTATTCCATGCGCCATTTTGGCATTGCATTGGCTTGTTGTGCCGATAGATATGAAATTTTGTATGAAAATTACATTTCATCCACAACTATCCACAACATTGTGCATCGCAAAAGTTAAGATTTCAAGCCATCCACTGCCTCCCCATGTCATTTCATTTCATTCCTCGAGGGTCCACCCCTTCATTTGAATGGAATACTGCCAGTTTAACGAAATTGGTGTTGGTACTTCTTGAGAGTCGCAGTAACACATGGTGGGCTTCGCGATGAAGGTTTTCAAACAACGGGATATTTGCATGGTAGTTTTGGTGAGGACATTGAACTCGTTTCCCATTGACTTGTATTGATTTGATTGTTGGCTTATCCTCTTGCTAATCACCGACGTGTATACATACTTCGAAGCATGCTTGTATATATGCAGACTCTCACTTGCACATGATAATCGCAATGCGCTTTGAGTCTCGAGGCTCAAAAGTTTCTCGGCTGGTGAACTTAACGCTGTGATACTTTCGGACCTCTCGAGTTCATCGTGACTCTCTTTCAGCGATTGCTCATTTCTCAAGGTCTGGAATCAGTACCAGTAGCATATGTAGCTGCGTCTATTGCTTTAACTTATTTGACAGTAGGCTGATTATACTTATTCTGGATCTTTCTCTTCTGGAGAGAAGTGCTGCGCATTTGATGTGGAAGTTAAGGGAGCGTTGTTGGTTTGGGGGCTAAGGCAATTTCAACTTAATTGGAAAGTTCCAGATTGCCTGAAATGAGACGCCCAAGCAGTTTCTAGGATACTTATAGATTTATGTTCAGTACAATTGTGATTAACTCTTGCCAATTTAATTGAAATATGCATATTTAGTGGAAACTCTGCTTATTCAAATAAATGTTTTTTATTCATGATAATTGCGAAATTGAGGGAAGCCTGGAATTTTTCATCCTTGAGTTCCAAAGACATTGGCTGCGAGGCAATTGTGACTACATCTACAAGTTATCATTTTTCTTGTTCTCTGCACTCATTTGCAAGAGTGGTCTCACGTTTGTGAGATGGTCTCAGCGATGGTACACTCAGACCTGTTTTTTTTTGTGCGTGCAGATGAGTTCTGTTGATGATGCAATTGATAAGAGAATTTTAGAAGGCAGGTTGGCGGGGCGCATGAGTTTTCATGTTTAAGTTTTGGCTTGCACACGATCTTTCATACCTTGGAGGCTGGAGAAGATTTATTTTGGTGGTGACAGCGGCAAAGTAATGTCTTCATCTGATGATGCCAGCCGTTCTCCGTGGGCTGTTGGAAGGAACGACTTGGATTTGCCACTGGAGCGTGAGCTGCTTGATTCAGTCGCCTGTGATTTGTTCACCCTTGTATTGAATTCACGGTGTATTTTATTTTGGGAGCAGAACTTGTTTGAGGCGACGAATCTTGTTGGAATAGTGCAAAGCAACGACTCTTTTTATCAGGCAAATGTAAAACTTCACAAGCAAGATGCTTAGTGTGTTGAACAGATGCCACCAAATAATGCGACTTCGGCAAATGCCTTCTGCTTTTCTTGCACCGGAACAACAAGAATGTGATCATGGAGTGAGCCACTAGGACATTTTTTAAGTACATGCTACAGACCAATCAATGTATGCTTGTGATCTACTCATTATCAAAATGAAAAAGTAGAAAAATGAAAGAATATGAGTAAACAGGTTTTAGCAATACTCCAATTAGTCAATTGAATGATACTCTTTATTTCAAATGTATCAATTCTTATTACTATACATATTTTAGTAATGTTTGGTATTCAAGATACAATGACAACGTTAGGCCAGAGGAAACAAAAGAATGTGAGTTATGAAAACATTGAAGAAATTTATTTTTTGAAGTCAATGAAATTTATCCGTATTAAACTAGACCATTTCAAAATTCTTTTAAAGAGTACTAAACCACAAGCTCTAATCAATGAAAAACAATTTTAGGTACTAAAGTTTTTAATTTTATGAATATTGCTTTTTGTTTTGAACTCATGAAAATTTTCAATTGTGATACAAAACCAATCTTATCAACATAGCATAGACATACAACTAATACATATAATGACAAGATTACATGTACTTGATGAAATATGTCTAAGTACAATTGCTCTGGTGATTGCAATTAAGCAATCCAACAAAAATGAGCCAATAATCATGTTAAGTAATTCCAATGATTTTTGAGGTCATGTCTGACAGGATCACTACACTAAAAAGGGTGTTTAGTGTTGGCAACACTATTTGCAAACCATGACACTAAATATCATTAAGCCTACTAAAATAAGTAACATTAAATGTAATTTCTAACATTAAATATACTCTATGGTAAATCTGAAATCTGAAAATGTTTACATTTAGTGTTAGAACTTATTAAAGGAAGGTAGAAGGGAAGAGAAGGCGAAGGCGGCGCATTGAAGTTTAGCACTACACTAATCGTCCTAAAATTGACATTTAGTGTAGGGTCAAGTAGGGTGGTAATTACACTAAATGTAATCCAACACTAAATACCCTTTTTAGTGTAGTTAGTCTATATTAGACTTTAAGAGGGGCTTGTTGGTTTGTTAGTTTGGTATTATGAAGGTAGTTTCACATGGGATTTGAAGTTTGAGTTTTGTCTTACTTTCATTTCTTTTGAAAATGAAGGCAAATTGTATAGAAGCTTCTATGTATATCACATGAAGGTATGATCACAATTACCATGTGAAAAAGTCTTTAAATCCCTAAAAGTCTTTAAATCCTTGACAAGTTGTTCTTCATGAGGTTTATAACATTTTAAACTACACTAAATTATTCTACTAGTGCATGTCACACTAATATACAAAATTGCATTGTTTGAATACATTTAAATCAATGCTTGTTGAAATACTATTATATTGTATTGATAATCAAAAACTACTAATTTCGTAATGACGTTAGGTTTGTACCGTTGTTAATAAAATAAATTAGTATAACTTTAGTAAAGCGCCTTCGCCTTTCACAAAAATTTGAGCCTTACTCGTGAAGTTAATTCAATTAGTACAAGATATATTAATTGTTTGATATTGCATTTAGCTACTAGAAATCATTTTATTTGTTTTATAGTGGCTAATATAATATGACAAGAAGGGAATATCTTTGTTGTCCTAAGCTCATTTTAATTTTTGAAATAAATTTTGTTTCAATTAAAAAATGCAATATAAAACGAGAGTCACACTAATTGATTACTTAGAGTGGTGAAATGTGATTGGCCACATTAATGAACCCTCTTGAAGAATATTAGAGAAGATATTGCTATTCTAGAATAATGAGGTGCAATAAAAGTTCTTATGGAAGAAATCTTTGTTAAGGTGAACCAACCAATTGTTGAGGCTTGGACATCCGCTAGGATCTCCAAATAGATGGTTTATTTTTTATGTTATAACTTCTCCCATCTATTTAGGAATCTTCAATTCCAAATATAAACTCAAAATTTTCACCCATGGTAAATAACAAATTTAGGTATTTTAACCATAGGCCAAGCATAAGGGTTGATTCTCAACAGTTTATTTTTTCTAGCAAAATATCCAAACATCCTACAAGAAGCGATTAGTATTGTGACATCCCTCCAAATATTCCATATATTAAGTGAAGTTGTTTGTTTGTTTGTTACGTTGAGATCTCCTAGACTGCACGTCCCCTGGTCGAGTTCTTGGTACTGTTGGAAAGCTCTCGGCAAGGAGGGGTGCATAGGCTTTTTTTTTGTGGAGTTTGGACAATGGAACAAAAGTTATTGAATTTTGAAGTTTTGAGAAATTAAAAAATTATTTTTATTTTTATTTTGACTGCGGCAACAGCACATGGCACACTAGTTCTTGAATGAAGTGAGTACAACAAACGGATTACTATTCTCTAAAGTAGAAGCACCAATTCCTGTTCGTGTACCTATTGTTTTACTGTAAACGCCTTTTAAAGTGTTCCCAAAAGTACCTCAAAACCATGCCAATGCTTAGTTGTGGTTGGTGCTTGCTGATTTTTTTAAATTACCGTGTCAAAATCTAGGTAGCTTAACTAGAGTGCGGTGGCCAACGAAGTTCTACTTTGAAAATTCACAAAAAATAGATGCCTTATCCAAAAATTCTAATTTCTTTTTTGAAAATTTATGATTGCCAATATTGCAAAAATATTTTTGCTAGCAGCCAGTGCCTCCAACTATTCTGAATTTCTTAAACGGTTATTGGTGCTCCCACCTTATAATAAAAACGTTGGTTCTCAGTCCCCAAGAGATCTCCAGGCAGGTTATAAAAATTTCCTAAAAGAATCTACAGTACTTTTACTGAAAACCCTGTTGATGGATGAATGTGCTGGACACTTGATTTCATTGGGAAGAACGGATGAAATGTGTCTCTCTCGGGGCTGCGCTGTTTCCCTCCGCTGCCTGCTGGCCTACCTTTCTCAGTCTCTCTCTGTCTCGCTCTCTGCCTGGGGTTCCCGCATTGCTTGCCTCCTCGCAGCTGCTGCTCCTTCTCCGTTCTCTCTGTTTTTTTCTGCCGAACCTGCCGCTCCCCCCTTCTGTCTCCCGCCCCGCCTGGTCTGATCATTCGTTACTTGCCGCATCTCACATTGCAAGCTTTTCTGTGCCTTCTCCCATTCCACATTGCTTCCATTCCACTTACAGCAGCTGCAGCAGCAGCATTCCCTCGATCTTTCTTGTCGTCGACGCCCTGCCTTCGATCTCGTTCGGCCTCCCGCCGAGATTTTTGCTGCCAATGTGCTTCTCCTCACGCTCCGTAAGTTCTGCTGAAACCTTCTTGTACTCTGTCTCTCTCTCTCTGTCTTTCATGATCTCGGCATTCTTAACATGATCCACCGCCTAGTAAACGACTTCTCGACGTCTTAATTGAAAGCTAGTATGTCATTCTAAACACGGGTCGCATGAACAATGACGAAGAGTTTTAATTGGCCGTGATCTCTTGAGGAGTCTCGTTTTGCGCTTTTGGTGCATTCATTCATTCTCTGTTGTTGAGTCTTGTACCGTTTGCTTTTCTGTGTGTTAGGTTTAAGAGCGAGGGATTAGTAATGATTAGCTAATTCTCCATCTACACTTTCTCTTCGGGAGACAGCGAGGTGTTATTGCATTCAGTCATTATTGGCATTCTTAATGTGATTTACTGCCTAGTGACGGACACCTTTCGAATCGCAATTTAAGCCATTTTTTCTTGTTTTGTACAAGGACAATCTCAGAGAGTTTTAATTGGCGGTGATATCTCGAGAGGCCTCCATTTTACGGGTTTTTTTTGGCTGCTGTGGCATTTTTTCATTTGTTGCATCATGTACCTTGTGTGAGTTTTTAGAGCAAGTAACGATTAGCTAATTGTGTAATGTAACGATTTAGTAGGGTTTAGTAAAGATTAGCTAGTTCTTCATCTAAACTCTTTCTTTTAGCACTGTTAGGTGACTCGACGTATCATTGCGGCCAGCCATTTTTTTATTTGATTTGCTTGTGGTCCTGCAATAAAAAGCATCGAATTTTTCTCGACCGAGGTGAATGTTTTGGAGGTTAATTTCGTTGTGAGAGCAATTTTACATTTATTTAAAATAAAATTCCCTGTTTAATTGAAGCATGCTAGTCTGTTTTGATTTCAGAAAGTCTCAATTGGGCGTTGATTACTTGAGAGGTCTCCATTGCTCTATTATTGGCTATCATTGTATACGTTCATGCTTCCTTGTTGTCGCAACTTGTTCCTTGATTTTGATTCCATATATGAGGTTTTAGCCGAAGTGATTAGTAAAGATGAGCCAATTTCTCCATCTAAACTCTCTCTTAGGGAGTCGGCAAGGTGTTTTTTCAAAGCCAGCCAATGTAGAGTTGATCGACTTGTGTTTCTGCAAGTTGCAGCATCGAGTTCAAGTTTTTTTCATGGTCGAGGTGAAATTGTTGAAAGTTGTTTCAATGCGAGAGATTTGTTTTGTTTTGTTTAAGTGAAGTACTGGTTGCTTGCTAAGCTGTATTGATCCTTTTCACTTCCAGGACAGCACTTGATTGAGCGACAATGAGTGATTCTTCAAGATTGTCGGAGAAAGCGCAAGGATTACACCTACTAGGTCATTCTACTGCACACAGTAGTGACAAATCCTCCATAAGATCTGCTGCAACTGCTGCTGCAGCTGCGTATGCTTGGAGGAAGGCCTCGAAATCAAAAGGTGGCAATGGAAGCAGGGCCGGTCTTACTGTGGTGCCCTCCCGGCCGGCCGTGGAAAATTTCGTTGCTACAACTAATGGAATCCCGTCTCCTCCTGTGCTAGGGAGGAGAGTTTCTACCTCCACGGTTAGCTTAACGCATCAACTATCTTTTGGCTCAAGGGATGTGGAGTCCAGTCCTGAAATAGCAGTAGATTCTAGAAGCGTTTTGAACGAGGCTAGGGCCAAACTTGCGACCGTGGAGAAAAAAACAGTTGACCAGTGGAGGAGAGCTGCAGCCGAAGCTAAAGCTCTGTCGAAAGCAGAGAAAGGAGAAGAGAGAATTCTGCAACTAGAACAGCAGTTGGCAAAAATGGAAGAGGAATTGCGGGACGCTGCATTGATCGAGGTTGCATTGTATTCGGTCGTGGCTGAGCATGGGAGCTCGGCGCATAAGGTTCACACTCCTGCACGGCGCCTTACAAGGTTTTACAAGTATGCGTTCAAGAACTGGAGTCCAGAGAGACGAGCAGCGATTGCTAAAAATATTGTGTCCGGGCTTGTGCTGGTTTCTCGAGCGTGCGGGAGCGATGTTCCAAGGTCTTTGCGCTGCTACTTCCCTCTCTCATCTGTTCCGCACCCGATGTTTGCAGACGATACAGTGGAGTTTTCTTTCTCACTGCAGGTCTTTGTTTTTCTGCGCAGATTGACATACTGGTGGTCGAATGTGGTTGTTCTGCGAGAGTCCATAAGCCATTCTTGTGAGGATAGTGATGTAGGGTCTTCTGGCGTAGAGGTAGATGCTGATTCTTCCCTCGGTAATGACTTTCAAGCTAGGGCCTTTCGGTCCCAGCAACTACGGAAGTCAAAGAGTGACATCAGTTACCTATTAAGTCCACCTGTTGCCAACAAAGACTGGCGAACGATTGGGATGTTTATGACAACACTCTTCAGAATAGAGTCGTGGCTTCATGCACGCGTGCTGGAATCCGTGTGGTGGCAGGTATGCAATAAACGCCTTTCGTCGAAAAATCCCGCCTCTATGTTTCGAAGGTCTATTTGGGTACTAAATGGAGAAGGCAACCTTTAACTACAAATTTTCTGTGGACGACAGGCAACATGCTCCTCCTTTCAGATTCATTTGTGCTTGGTTATGTACACAGGCAATGACTCCACGAATGCAACTTGGGGGATCGACAACCACGAATGCAAAGGGCAGCTCTGCTGATCTGAACGGTGACTTGAGCAAATTTTCTGGTGATTCAAGAGATTTTGCAAAGGATAAAGTGAACTACAATACCCGCAAGTTAGGTGATACCCGGCAAGGTAACATCTCCGTGGAAATCTGGAAGAGGGCATTTACAGATGCAGTTAAGAGGCTTTGTCCTCTTCAAGGGGAGGGGTTAGAATGTGGCTGTCTGCCAGCATTAAACAGAATGGTAAGTTTGGGGGGATGCTCTGTGGCGAGTATCGGAAATTTTGGATTTGCCTAGCCGGACTGGAGTTTCAGTGCATTTCTTCTGTGACCCTTATTGGGGGTTTTGTTGCTTATTTTCAACCAGGATATTCGACACCCTAGTGCTTTCGATTTCTGTGTTCTGGTATTAATTTCACCGTACTGGAAACTTTCCAAGCTGAATTCAGGAAGTACTCTTCTGCAGGTTATTGAAGAATGTGTTGTTCGACTCGATGTAGCCATGTTCAATGGAATACTGCGCGATCCAGAAGATGATGCTCCTACTGATCCTTTATCTGATCCAATAACTGATCTTTCAGTTCTTCCAATTCCTATTGGGAGCCTTACTTTTGGAGCTGGATCCCATTTGAAGAATGTGGTATGTGTTCTGCGTAACAGTACTTTTCAAAAAGATTTTAGGATTCGTGGAGGCCTCGAAAATGGGCCCTGTTTAGTAAATTGATCGATATGGCTATCTAACAAAGCTTCTAAACTGCTTCCTTGAACAGGTAGTAAACTGGTCAACGTGGTTGTCTGCTCTTGTCAGCTGCAAAGACCGCGTGCCAGCTGAATTCAAATCGTCTCTGCCGGATGATGCTGACGATGAAGAACCTGTGCAATTCAATCTGCTTAAAGCTACAGGAGACTTGCTCATGCTTCCCAAGGATATCCTCCTTGATGCTGAGATCCGGAAAGAGGTACACCTCGTGTTATTTCTATAGTGAATGTCTCGGCTGTCCATGCATTTCCTCAATGTCACTCTCCATTCACTCCATGACACCTCTTTTTGTTTTCGTTGTATGGTTTGAAAACTCTAATATAATGATGAAAGGGTCTTAACTCTTAATTCTTGACGCCCAATTTAGACTTTTCCGAACACGAAAGTTTTACAAAGTTTAGATGGACGAAAATGACCATTGCATGATCGATTCTGGATGGACTTGCTAGTGCAACAGAATTTGTACAACGTTATTCAGAATTTGTACAATTTTATGACAGGTTTGTCCAGGACTCAACTTACCACTAATTCGACGAGTGTTGGCCAACTTTGGTCCGGATGTCTTCTCCCCGGATCCCATTTCGCCAGGCCTCCTGAACGCTCTGGCTACCGAGGTATGTAGAGTCTCATGTTTATGGAGCAGTAGTTAGTGTAATTGGTGTCACATTTGACATTCAGGTTCTGTTTGTAATGGAGACAACTGAATTGTAAGCATGAATCTGACTAGAAGTACCTTGAAACAGTAGGTTTGCAGAAATGGAGTATTTGAATGATCAATTGAGAGACTGGGTTCAGTTAAATATTCTTGCGTCCAGTTTCGCTCCCTGTAGTTGCTGATTTGCATTTGGTTTGGCAGGTAGCAAACGAGCGGAGGAAGTTTGGAGAGGATGATATTAGCCCAGATGATATCGCCATGGCTTGTGTTCCTTCGGCGGTGTATTCGCCACCACCCACGAGTTTTGTGAAGCTATGGATCGGAGAACCTGCAAACTCTACTCAGTGGGGAAGAAGTCCGTCTTCAGCCTTGCGAAAAGGTTATACAAGTGATGATGAGTTGGAGGAATACGAGAACCCCCTATCTTTGTTGCAGGACAAACCCAGGTATGGTGCAGAAAATGGCAGTGGGAAGAAGAAAAAGAATGAAGGTTTGGGAGCCTCGCGATTTCAATTGCTAAAAGAAGCGTGGGCAAGCCCATGATCAGTGGGCAATTGGTCAGGACGCTCAGATGAACTGAAAACTGAACGCATACATCTTAAGAGCCCAACCGCCTATATGTTATGCAGTTTTAAAAGTGTACAGTTTATTATAGGGATGTTAAGATTCCCATGTGTGGAGTTTTGTGTTAATTTACTATTTTACCTTACTACTTTGTTTTCTTCTAGTCGAGAACAACATTGATGTCTTTCGTCTTAACCCTACTACTATCTACAGTTTTTATGGAATATTAGTACAACAGGTTTGGAATAGATGGTGTGGTTTAGAGCGTTAAAAGAACAATTATTGGCAGCGATGAGTTACCCAATTGGGTAACACATGAGCATTTTAGAACACTGCCCTCAGGTCTCGGGTGCTCGCTGGACTCCCCACGTAAGGTATTCTGTCATGCATTAACTACGTGGGTTGAAAGTTTTTCCGTTGAATGCACTAATCGGATTAACTTATTCAGTAGAACCTCTCTAAGCTGATAAGTCCCGGCTGGTCTGACAGATTGGTTTATAGAGGTTTATTGGCTTTTGGAGGGTCATTTTTAGTCACAACCTTTGTTGAGTGGCCAAATCTGGACCCAGTCTGACAGATTGGTTTATGGAGGTTTATCTACTTATAGAGGAACAACTTATTAGAGAGGTTCTACAGTATGAGATAGTGTTATTGTTTTCTGGACACCATCCATGTATCATTGTGAACTCTTTTGGTCCGATCATATTGTGTGCTTTTTAGCAGAAGTGCTTGAATTACAGAGAGCTCGATTTGTAAGCCTTTTAATATATTTCACTGGTATGTTTGTAAGACCTGAAGAATTGGATAAAGTTATTCCAAATGGCATATGCACATTTGTATTATTGGTTGCCTACCATATTGTTGAACCCTTAATCCTTGAACGCTGGGTTGGTGACCGTGGAAATCATCCCTTTTGGCATTAGATGACATCATCTTCTTTGAAAAAATCAAAAGTGCTCACTGGAGGTCAAACTACTATTCATGATCTTCCCTTTCCACACAAAATTTGGAAGATGAATAGTTGCACTTCTGTCCTACACAGGAGATTCTCTTGTCATTCATCAGCCGCAAAGTGGCCGCTTCGGCGTTTAAGGGTTAGAGGACCATTTTTTGGCAACATAGTGTTTTCAATCATCCATTTACAAAAAAAAAAATTTATTTATTTTCTTTAAAATTTTCACACATGCATTTGAAGAGTAGCTTTAAGGTGCAACAATTCCCACAACTTTTAACTACATGGTTAAAAAGTTTTTGTATGATATGTGGTTTCTTTTGGACCTTAACAACACGAACAGCTTAAAAAAAATCATTTTTTTAAGAAATAGAAATTTGAAATTGGTTTATTAGATTTATATACATGTGGAAAGCTTTTAATCATTCCATTTTGATTAATGAGATGAAAGTTATGAATAGTTTTTGTTTGTAGGTAATTATAGAATCTCTACACTAAAATTAACTTTGAATCAATTTTTTGGAAAAAAAATTAATCATAGTATATAGACTGTTTATTATGGAATACAACATTACACCCATTAAGATAATTGGCATTTTTCAATTCCATAACTAAATTCTTAACAATTTAGTATTTTAAATCATTCTCTACTTTTTACTTACAATTTATTTCAAGCATAAATATGAAATATTTTTTGTTGAAATTTTTCATATGTATTCCCAACTTTTTTCTTCAACATATAATGGAGAGTTGCAAGTTGTAGGATCTAGACATTTTTGGGATAATCTTGTAATTGGTAAAGTTTTTTATTCTAAATTTTTAGGAGCAAGGGTGTATCCTAACAAGTTAACTAAAAAATCCTATGGTTGAATTTGTTAAAAAGTAAATATAGATGAAGATTTTAGTCTTGCTTTGGAAACGAGTATCTTAAAATAGTTTTGGACCTCTAAACATGAAAGAACTTTAGGGATTAATATCATACTTCTTCTTTGCTTTAGTGTGGTTTTTATTTCTTGTCATTCTTGTATGAATATTATATATTGTTAAACAACAATTTTTATTGCATTAAGTTATTAGAGTACAATTTGTAACAAACTCAGATTATTATTATGCTCTCTAATTATGGGTTTTTAGTCTTCATTGGGTTTATGAGTATAAATTATTTTATTTTTTAGGTTATTTATTTTGATAATATTTTAATCAAAAACATTGTTTTCATATCAAAGAGTTTGCAGCGCACTTAATTTCAAGAACTTTTGGGGAGACCAAAACGTTGTTTTTAGTATTTTGGGCAAGCTTAGTGGTTTGTTTTTTAATATGTTTTTCTTGTAATTCCTAACCGTCAATTTTTTAATGTCAATTTTTGTTCAATGTAACTCCAATAAGTATTGGAATAGCTTTTAGAAATTTTTCCTTTTGGTGGTTCCAATGGAGGGTTGCTATTATGTGAGCATAGAAGTGTGAGCCCATGAACTTAGAATATTACACACCTATGTTATAGGTATATATACTATAGAAACCATCTATGATTATAAGGTATATTTGTTACAAATACCCATATTATAGGTGTTTATGATACATACACCTTCTATAGTGTGTGGTATCTATATTATAGGTACCTATATTGTAGGCTCAATGCTCACAAACTCGCATTCTTGGGCTCACATACTAGCACCGTTGTGTTCCAATGTAGACAACCAAAAAAATTTGATCATTTTACAAATTATTTTAGAAAAGATTGGACTTGGCTAAATAAACCTATAGGTATATGAGAAGCTTTGAATCATCCATCACAATTAATGAGATATAATTACGGCAAGTTCTATTTTGGAAGCAAGGATGTCATCTCTTTTCTAAGCAAAAATAGAAATATCAAGTAAGTCCATCTCAAAAATTCAATTTGTGATTTTTCTATGTCTTCAACTAAGTAATTGTAATTAATTATCAATGGAATCATATCAATCCAAACTAATTTGGACTCAATTCTTTAATCAAATAACATGGTTGAACTCCCCTTCTTTAAAATAAAAAAATAGTGACCATCAAAACTAGGGTTGAAGTCTAATGGACAAATCTCCTTTCGATCAAACGTGTCTAAATTCAATGTGTCTTGCTCATATAGCCCACGTCTACATTTGGTTCCTACCAATTTGTCAATGGATGTGCAAAAATTAAACATACATCACTAGTGGGTGACATAGCTGCACACACAAGATCAAATTAAAGTGGAGTCATCTTGTAAGCTATATTTATTTCAATTTAATTTCAAAAACAACCCGAAGTTTTTTTACATGCTCAAAAATTCAATAAAAAACATATGCATGTAGGACAATTTAGTTCTTAAGCTAGATAAGCATTAGACTTTCTAAACTTGAATTTAATTTATAAAAAAATTCAACAATACCAAGGAATTTAGAATATTTTTCAAATTTAAAATATATATATATATAAAATTTTATTATTAAAAATGAGCTTTCCCAAACCAAATTGATTGGAAAAAATGATAGTCAAGGTACAAGTAAAGGGCAAAAACTAACAAGAAGTGGTGAAGACTGAAGAAAAATATAAAGAAGAAAAATTGCATAAGATGGAGGCTCTAACAAAGTATCAACATGCGTAATATTATTTACCAATGAGACAAGGGGCCTTTTGCATCCTTAAAAGGAATCCCTCCATAGTGAACAAAATTGTTTTATGTAGCTCTTCAACCAGCTTCAATACTTACATTGACTAGCAAGTCCCTCCCGGGTATCTAGTAAAGAATAATTCGTTCCAAGCATAGAGAGGACCATTGCCTAGTTACACAAATGTTATGTGATTGGCGAGTGTTGGATGGAGCAACTTCACCTTGTTGTAGCAAAGCCTTAGAATTATAGCGGCATACTCAACTTATACTAAGCTTAATTCATCTATAAATTGTGTATATACACTCAAATGGCTCACTCTCTACACCCAACCAATAATTGTCCCCCCGTTTGGCTTAAAGCTCAATCATTTCATTACCTTAGGAATATGATCCATATCCTACACTTAGAGCATTGCCACCGTAGGGTGGCCAAATCTCCAAGGTAAACAAGGCATGGTGAGCTCTGCGGCTCTGACCCTTCCCAACATGGGCCGCCCAAAGCAACCAAAACTCTATAGCTCCTTTCAACACATTAATGGCTCTATTTCAATTTTAACAAAAAATCAAATTCTAATGATAGTGACAATCTAGGCTACAATGTTGATCTTCATGTGAATACATATTCCAAGGATTATTTCTTATCCCACAATTATCAAAAAAATCAGCTCAACAAAAAAACAATCAAAACAACACTGAAATCAGTTAACATTAGGCTTCCTAAAAACTTCCTTGACCATTGGAAGTTAGAATATTCCATGCAAAATTGGACACATGCGGTGTTTTAAACGTAATTTCTAATGCCGCGGTAGGAAAGTGGCTTAATTTCCAGTCTTTGCCCTTAGCGTCTCGGTTGGATATAGGGAGCAAGGTGGAAATGCTCGTGGGAATCCAAATATTATAGTGTGCTAGCCCATTTAATACAATCAGATTATATTCATCACAATCTAATGTTGAAAGTCTCATAGCTAGTTAACTTATATGCCAGCGCATGGCAATGGCATTGGATTCTTCACCTAACATTACAGAAAATCTAGGCCCTATGAAGGGTTGTTTCAATTGCGTCGAATGTGCAAATACAATGAAATAAAAAAATATGTAAATAAAATGTAAATAAAATAATAATAAATAATAATTTTTTAATCAAAATTCCAACAATGCATACAAGATGACTTTTATTAGCATGATTCTTTGACGGCCACTTTGGACTGATATTTTCTGGAATTGCACATTTTCATGCAAGAAAACGGCCATCCAATGGCTTGAAATTTTCTCTAATGCCTAGAGGCAAAGTACCTTTAGTTGCATTTGTACCTTATAAAGTATGATTGCATTAAATCATACCCAAAATCTTGAAACCAATGAAGTTTAAGGTCTTCACAAGGAGAATATTCTATATTGAATAGTGAAATTAATTGCCTCTCACTAATTTTTTGTTATATTATACTATTTAAATATTTATTGTTATTGTATATACAATAATTTTCAGCAACCTAAAATTATGTGTATGGTTTAAGGTTCGGTTTAGAGAGTTGCATGCGCTTCCTCGTGGATAAGCAGTGAATTATGAGGTAATTTTATTGATAAGGCAACTTAGATTTAGTTGCGACTATACTAGTTTAGCGTTTGGGAAGATTTTGGAGCTCTACCAGTAGAAATCCTCTTTCCACAAGAATGGTCCGGGTTTTTTTCAAACGTCACCGGTTTCATCCTTTAAACTCTGAAATCACCCAATTTTTTGCCCCCCATATTAGTTTGTGACCGACCTATTTCCTTCAAATTAAAAATTTTAGAAGTTAGAATCCTCTAATGTCAAAATGTTGCCGGTTTACAATCTAAAATAGAGATTACATTCTTGGCAGGATTTGAACTTGGCATTGCCTTTCACCAATTGAAAGCCAAGAATTATCCAGACCCATGCAATATGGAGTTGAGGATGGTCATGAAAAGGTTGCAAAAATCAAAATTTAGGGTTCAGAATTTTCACCTTCTTCAAAAGAATCTTTTGTTGCCCTTATTAAATACTTCTCAAGATTAATAACAAATATCTAAACTTTCTAGCATTCTTCCACAAGGTGATGGCATCCACTAAAATGGGCTCAAAGTCTTTGGTTGGTCCTTCCATGTTCACACGCATGACACTACATCACAAAGTTCCTCTGTCACGAAATGTCAATAGTAATCGCACGATTATCGTCAAGCACTGCTTTCGTGTTACATTCATTCATTTGGGAATATTGTTGTGACACGATATTGGCATTCATGATGACAATGCGATTTAGGCATCTCATTCACATGTAAATTTTAAGTGTTGAAGCTGCACGATAGCTGTGCCTTACTAAATATGTATAACTTCAGTGCTATAGCGATGGATGACTGACTCCGCGTCGCATTAGTGCTTATTTTAGACACATAAAGTTAGTGCTTCTATCACACAACAGCATGCCTGTGCATTGAATTTGCACTACTACTGCACTTTCTTCTGTTTCAAAGTTTGCACACTAAATCCGTCTATTTAACACAATAATATTCAATTCATATTGTATTTTGATTTGTACTTAGAGAATAGTATTCAATTCTAGCACTCAGTTACATTGATCCGTCCAAAGGCCAGGTATTAGGATAGTTTACTGTAGTACTTAATAAATGCCTACTATATTGCACACTAATAATTAATAAATTTAATTGTACCTTTAAAAATATTCATTCCATGTATTCAATTTATTGTAAAATGAAACCCGTTAACTAAAAATTTTACTTGTAGTTCAGTTCAACTAGTATACTTTAAATTTTTTTTAAAGTTAATTGAAAAATTCTAAAGTCTTAGTAAGAACTCGCAAAAGCTACTACAAAATATTATACTACGTGTAGTGCATGTATTCTGAGGCATTTTGTGACACTGACCAACTAAACTACAATACTTCTGTCAGTTTGCCGTAATTGTTGGGGTCACTAAATTATATTTGTCATTTTAATCTCCAAGTCATTCTTCACTATAGAAATCATCAATAACCATCAAATTATCTAACAAGACAGAATGAAAAATTTTACACACATTTTATAAACATTGGACGTTTAATAATTACATGATGGTTATGCAGGGAAAAATAATCTATAAGGAGTTATATAAGCAGGAGTCCCGGATGATAAAGAAAGATTAGAATTTGTATTTATTGAGGAAAAAATGACCATCTTCTACAAAATTCGGCACAATGTGGACGACTCGAAGAATGGTAGCAACATCTACCACCAAGTAACAAGAATCTATATATGGATCCCATACAAGCTGTTTGCATCTTACCAGCTCGTTCAATCGACTACCATGCACAACCTTATACATGCGTACAAATGCTAAGTTCTTCGGTGCCAACATATTACTTTCAGAATCTACAAAGGACACTTGGAAAATGAGTCGCAGTTGGGCATACATTGTGATTTCATCCATGCCTGCATCCTCCATTTGCAGAGCAACATCACTATAGTATGGTGCTCCATGAAATTCATGGCTTGCACGACCATAAAGTGGCCAATCTCCAAATCGTTCACCTGGTCCAGCTGGTACAGCCAAAGAAGAAAAGATGCAAAGAACTTCACCTCCTTGTAAATTATTTGCGTCTTTAAAGACATGAAGGCTTTGTGGCAGTTGGAAAAGCTCATGTTGTGCTGAAAGAATGGAACACACACGAGGTAGCAGTTTATTTCTGAAAGGCAGTTCAAGGGAAGTAGGTATCAACCAGGACAATCGAAGGTTTGCATGGGGGCCGGACATGACATTCTCTCCAATCTGCATAGCCTAAACAGACGTCCAAACAAATGAAATCCGTTCATTTGGTTGTCATTATAATTAAAACCAAAGAAATGCAAATCCTTTTTATATAGTCCTTCAAAGCATATGATATTGATTCAGTAGCAAACCTGATCTAAGGCTGTTACTTTTTCAGTTGCTGATTCAAATGCTTCAACTTCTCCAACTTTTCGTCGATAGGATTGCAATCGAGAATTGTGTTTCAAGATTTGACCAGTGTAATCACGTCTATTGCTTGATCGATAGGCAGACTTCATGAGATTAATGTGCAAGTGCTCGTACATGTTGGTGCTGTATTCAAAAGGTAAACCTGAACGCCGGATTGCATCACTGAAATGACGCATTGCATGGATTTTCACCAAATTGAAAGAAGATTTCTGATGATCTTTTAAGCTCCGCTTGAAAGATGTGATTGCCCTTTCATTCACAAAAGTACATGAAACTATTAGAAAATTATCACCTAGGTACTGAAATTTAGATCAACATCTTCAAAAAATCAATATTTTCTTACTATATGATTGGAATGAACATGAAACCTACAGAAACTGTCATGCAAGTTCATTTACTCACAAGCACATGAGATCATCCATCTCTTTGAGGGTCGTCTCGGTGTACACATGTGTGTGGCACGCTAACTGATACCATTCGAGGAACTTTACCATTGCCGATATACATTCGTCTTCAAATACTCCAATCATGCAAAAGACAATAACCTGATACAACCAATATCATCTTATTATCCAAGATTTGTATAGTTGAATTTTCAAGAATTATAGTTGAGCTACAAGATTCTTCAATTCACATCACTCATCATCAATTAACTTAATACTCAAAAAATATATACTATAACTGTAAAATGGTTCATGTCTGATTCTAATATATAGTTGTTTTATCATACCTGCATCACTACTCGATGTTCAAATGCTGCAAAGTTGGCATTTGAACGAAAATAGCCACCTTTGTCAGTTCCTGGTATCCGAAAGCTCTGATATCGAGATGTTCTTCTGATAAAGAGAAGGCGCTCATCCAACATATGCAACACATTGCTTGACCCTCCCAATACTTTTAAAATATCTACCAAGGTTTTGAAAACTCCAAGATCTGATTGATGCATAATATCAACATGCAAACACTTGTAGGGATTTCCCATGGCTGTGTCACCGCCGTTGAAGCCCCAAAGTGCACACTGCAATTCAAGAATAAACACATTGTTAGTACAGATCAATTAGCACGTGCCTCAAACTTACTATGTACATGCAAACACTTTTGTAGTGTTTCAGAAAATACAGAGACTGAACACAAGAATCTTTTTACTATTTTCCAACAATTGGTAGAAAACAAATACAAAGGAAATTGAAAGCTAAAATTTCATATTACGTACCTCAACTCCATGTAAGGAATGTAATTTTGAGATAGCCATTTTCTCTGTTGTTGTTCTTGCCTCTTTCATTTCTTTGAATATGGACTTCATACTTGATTCCGTTCGGTACTCCAATATTTGATTTGTCATATTCAGTTCATCTCTTGCGCAAAGACATAAGCTACAAGGTAGCTCGCATTTGTTGGTTTCATATGTGCACGTAATCTAACAAAGCAACATCTCAACATTTAATATAGAGTTACAATGTCCTATTGCATGTCATTACACATGGACTTCATTCTTATGAAGACATTGAATAATCAGGAATTCAAATATTACTACAAAATATATCATTATATATTCCAAAAGCTTGATTTTGGGTAGCAGTACGTGCCTTTGATCCTTCTGGATGATCACAAACATATGCAAAAAGAAGTGGAAAGACAAGCTGTTCAACCCCATGTGGATCACAGATGATGGTTCCCCTTCACATGTACAATTGTAGTCAGTACTTGTCATCACTATTAACAACTTCAAAGTGCAACTATAGAGAATATGACAAAATTCGTTTCATACTTTAGAATTCAAATAAATTATAAGCTTACGAGCTCTGGTAATTGGAGACTGCAACCAATGACCAATCTCAAATGATAAGCAATTTTTAACTAAAAAAAGGATTCACATAGTTTAAATCATACCTGAAACTTAATTTCTTCAAGGGCTGAAGAATTTGATTAAGACACTCATGGAAAATGTCAAGTCTTCTATGGTGTGAAGACAAGTCTGATGCAGGAATAACAGGCATCACTCCTAGAAGTATATGTCCTTCTTCTTGAGCACGTAATTCACAAGCAATGTTTCCTAGAGACAGAACCAAAGGGTAGCCACTCACCCTTCCATTGTTTGAGAGAGTTGTCTGATCACTATACAAAATGAGAGGGGCTATGATTGCACCTTCGCAACCAATGTGACCTTGCATAAATTGCCACCAGTTGCAAGTGCTTGGAATAGAATATGACGGTTCTGCTGTATTGGATGGCGTCGTTGATGATGTGGGGCCTAGATCAAAGTTCTCACAGTTGGCTGGGGCTGAAAATAATGAAGACAGAGCTAATACCGGGTCCTTGTAGTAAAGACATATTGGATAAGGGTCTCCTATTTTTTCCTTGACTTTATACTCCAACCAACCATCTTCTACACGATGAAGTGCATTTTCATAATTGTTGCAATCTGAAGTTGATTTGACAGTGACATTCTCTAACTTGAAGGACTTGTGGAAAAGCACATTTCGAAACAAATTTGTGATGTCCCGCTCCGATAAACCCATACCATTTTTACAATGTCGTATCCAATGAACCAAGGAAAACGTTGAGTCATACGGTCTTTCTTCGTGGACAACATTAGCAGTTTCTAGAACTTCCGTGAAATTGAAGTTCTGATCTGGAGAATTTTGGTTCTGCAAGGCTTCTTCAACCAATTCCTGCAGCTGAGTGTCTGATGATTTACACTTCTTTCTATGTAAAGTTTTACAATGGATACTTTTTTGGTGGTTCGTCAAATTTGCTTTGTTGAAGAAGTTTACAGCCCCACATCGGTCACAGTTGAATGATACCATCACCAATACCGAAATGGAGTCCTGCAAGTTTGCCAAAAGTACCAAGCCTTGATACAATTTTCCAAAATAAAATCATGTCAACTCTAAGAAAATAGTTCACTAAATCTTTTTCTATTTTTGTCTGCTATGGAATAACTGTATGTATCTCAACCTCAAAATGAATAGAACTACATAGTATCACAGCCAAAAATATAATGAATGAAATGCATTGTGCAAATACAATCAACAAGACTACTTACACTAATTTAACTGTACTATATATACCTCTTCATTTGGATTCTTATATTCAAATACACAATTAAGTGAAAATAAAATAAAACATACTACAATTAGTAGAGAGCTGATCCCGTTTTATAGCACCTCCTTTTCATTACCAACATATCATCTCTTCTAATTCAGGACGGTGGACTTCATTAAGTATTTTTAGTGTAAATATTACTTCACTGAATGTGTATATCCACTAACCTTAGAATGTGGATGATTTTGTCTACTGCCACTCAAAGTTGGAGACTACTTTTGGAGACTACTTTAAATGACACTACTTGAATCTTTAAGAACTTTCATCTATTTTCCAACAATTTCTTCAAAATATTGTGTAAGAAATTCAAGCATACTAATCAAAATTTTATTTCAATACATTTTGATGGGACACCCAAATTAATTTTCAATCTCCAATATTCACGGATCTTACAATGAAGCATACATCTATTATTAATTAAAATGATAATTATATGCAAATAATATCCTCTAAGTTAATACAAGGGAAGATGAATACATACACTATAGTATTGTAGTTGGCACAACTTCCTCAAGAATACTACCAAAGAATTTCACTACTCAATATAAAATCACTATACAATACAACAAGTTCCGCATATTTTTACTTGATAGGACTATTAAGCCTGTGATTCATGCTCACCCAAGTATTGTACATTTTAGCCGCATTTAATTTATTGAAGGTTTGAGCATTAAATACAGATTGTTAAGCTACAATAGTTGGTAATCAACCTAGATAGTGTTTTGTTTGAAAATCCCTTTGTCAAAATTGGCAATCTTGTCTCCATCAATCCTCCACTCAATTGTTGATTTCTCATGAACCCCTCCTAATATTCATATAGGAACTCAAAAGGTAATGTCTAAGGATTTTCAAAAATCTAACAAACCACCAAATCACTAAGTTCATTGACAACTATCTCCACTTTGAATCAATCACACAATGAAAATTGTTGATTATCAAGAATTGTCTAGTGGCTATTAACATTGACACTTTTTTCTGAGGTTTTTTCTACTAATCTTGCAAATTCACCCATATTTACCAATTCAGGAACTCCATCATTGCCAACGCCAATTTGCTAATTCTATTCAATAGTATAATCTATAACACATTTCAGGAATTCGCAATGATAGAAGCAGTGAATCCTTCTCCAGGATTATGTTTGCAATGTTTTTTCTTATCTTTCATTTATTTCTGCTATACATAAATGTTTCTCCCTTTTGACTTGTGAAACCTCTGACTATCACCTTTGTTGTGAAAGATTAAACAAAAAGATGTTGCATACGAAGTTCATATCTAATAACAAGAATTGCAACGCAACAATTACAATACAGAAGTCGTAGAATTTCATGAGGCCACTAAGTGCGCATGTCATGAAGAAAATTCAAACATATACAACAATCTACTATCTGTGCAGTATCCGAAAGAAAGCAGAAACAAAATAATAGAGCAGCACTTTAGATTCCCCTTCGAATAATTAGATGAACTTCCTAAAGACCTCGCAGGTGATTTAGAGTGAAAAAACATTCTATTTGTGAAGGTAATGATTTTCAATTCTTTGAGCTTCACCAAAATCCAGCTCAAAGACATATTTGTTTTTTCACTAGTTTCATTATCTCCTTAAATTCATAGTCATTTAGAAACAAGTTTCTCATGACCTACTCTGATTAAACACGTATCCAATGAAGAAAAATCTACATTCTTGGCTTCACTTTGATATGAATTACAATGCCCAACAAGTCCGACTCTTGCGAAATTGGTTACAAGAATGACAGAACTATGCTAAACTATAACATTTTAGCCTCACATTCATTCACCAGAATTGAATTATAGGCTAAAGTAATTGTGTGAAGACGTTTTAAAAAAAAACTAGTGCCTCATGTCCTTACTTCAAGAATAGTTATTCCCACTTTCACAATTTTCCATTACAATTAATTGTTCCTACTGATCTTCTATTAGGAACTGGAGAATAAGGAAATTGAACTATCCCGTAAGAATTCAACCAAAAGAATGTAAGTCAAAAGGCTCTAATATTGGATGGAAGCTTGCTCAACCCAAACAGTGCACTGTGCTCAAATATGAAGAATAAAACGTTGAATTGGCTCTACTTCCATCAACAAACAATGAACCCCACATTGAAAAATTGGAAAGACCATTGATAAAGAAAAAAATTAATCCTTCACAATTGAATTCACAAATGCAGCAATGACATTGCACATCACAATATCAAACGATATTCCAATCTTGTACTATTGTCGCACCACATATCCATTACTAAGGATGTCTGCACCTTGTCATCCATTTAGGACTCAACCTTCATACAACGTTTTCCCACTTGATAACTTCTATACACTATCCTCTTATTTAAATAGGCCACTGCTTGGATTACAAAATTTTAGCGATGGACGAATGTTGTAATGCTTTCATTGTCATGCTCTCCAGGTTGCACATTATAATTACTACAAAATTATATCCCTCAATAAACCTATTGAACCCGAGTGCCAACATTCCAAAGATTGGTTGGTGCTAAAATAAAAAATATTCAAACCTGAGAGAAGCTTGTTCCATGGGAGGAACAATGCAATTCATACTCTAGGCCATCACCAAACGCGCATCAATCCTAGAATCTTGCAGCAACAGGGCACAGTAGTTGTGCTCCACCTGTAACCCTGTCCAAACCCTAAGGTGTCAATGCATGTTTTGAAATGAATGAAAAATTCCTTTCTAATGGCTATATTTTTACACAAACCTATTCACTTGTGGACAACCTTGCTTTATCGTGCTTTTCATCTTCTAGGTGGAAGCAACTAGTCATAATAGAAACAATTGAAAAGCACAACATTGCTATGGGAGATTTCAAAAAAATGTACAGTAGCAATTTCTGAAAATTGTCATGAGTCCATTTCATCATGGCTTTGGAAACAATCATGTCTTACCTATTGTAGTTGCATCTCCATGTGCATTTCAAGGAACACGATTCTTCCTGCTAGGAAAAAAATTCTATTTGCAGTTTGCAAATTCAAATTAACGGTACCACTACTTGCACCCATTTCCAAGTGTACATATTATGGCGCGGTGACCGCACAAAAAACAAGTTCTAACTCTATGTTGCATCCGCACACGGGGAAGAACTTGACATGAAAAATACATTGACTCCACTCCATCAAACAAGTAGAAGGATAGTGCATAATCTAAGAATACCATTCTTGGAGGACATTTGTTGGAGGACTGTGGGGAAGTAAGAGCTCCAATTTGTGAGTCACTTTTCATATCCGCGCGGCATTGCCATCCATCTACTGCACATGACAAGAATTCCACCCGCCACCCACCATCCGCCAAGAGAGGTGATGGGGAGTAAGTGGCTACAAAGTTCCCGCCGGGGTAGGGTTTTGCTATGCCTGCCTACCTTGCGCATATGAGGCCTCCGCCGCACCTTACCAACAAGTTTTTTCCTAGAAGTTCTGGCACAACCACAAGCCCAAAGTTCTACACTGAGCTATCTCACAAATTGCTGTTTGTCACACTAAACTCCTCTTGAGTCATTTTAAAAACTTTTTTGGGTCTTTTAATTTAGATTGCGGTGACCTCTCTTTAGTTTTTTTGCTTTGTTTTCAAAATTTGTTTCTTAAAATTTGTTCATGAAGATAAAGATCAGAACTTGTGCAACTCCAGTCAATCAACAGCTTCTCAAAATTATGTAAAGAATTTAAAAAAAAATCTCATGCTGTATATTTTTCAGTGCTTCTACTGCATTTGTGGCTCATTTCAGAGTGAGAGCCTAGAACACAAAAAATTTGAGGCTCATAATGACCATCCGTGCATGGAATTTTGAAAACAACAATTATAATCATCCATATTAACCCGTAAACGTCTGGATTCATCTCCAAAATTGACGATTTGAGAAAAACCATTATAAACTACAATTTGGAAGAATATTTTGGAATTGGTTTACAAATGAAAGCTGTAGATTTTGATTTTTAAATTCTATCCGTACGATTAGATCTACTAATGCTATCACCAATCTTTTTCTATAAATTTTGAAAAGAAAATTTCAGAATTCCTTCTAAATTCAATTACAAGTAAAATATTATCATTTTATGAGTAAAACTTGTTGGAATGGATTTGAAATAAGGTTCTCTTTATGTGGTGATTTTTTTAAATTTTTGTGACCTTTACATATTTGACCTCATTTTTGCACATCTAGTTTTGAACTAAAGTCAATGCAAATTGACCACTTGACATACTTCCACATTTGTAATTTTAGAAATAAATATATTCTAGTAACACCAAATCCAACCAATGGATAGGACAACAACTTGATAAAGTATCACCAAAAATTAGGATGACTTTCATCCAAGCAGGAATGAGACAGAAACAAGGATCTGAATCTGTTCATCGTCCAAAAAATGGACGTTGGAGCGCTCCAAGGTTAAAAATTAGATTTTCAATGCTGCCATCTGAGTTCCAAAATAGTTTTCAAACATAATTTAAACACAAATTGTGTACACTATAAGTGATGAGATAACTTTTGTGAATCCAAACATTTTTAACACTTTAATGTACAAAAAATATTGATATTAGCTTACCATGCACTAATTTCTCAACATTCATCAATATATGAATATTTACTATTACTATATACAAGAATGCAGTACTTTTGAATTAGATTTTGTTGTAGTTGGTATTTTTTAACGATCACATGAACAAATAAAAATCTCAATACAAGTGTTTGTTGACTTTGATGGCTTCTTCAGTAACCTTCTTGGTGTCAAGCATCCTCATTTACTATTTTGTGTACATGTAGGAACATCTGTTACAATATTCATAATACATGACATCCTTTGCTCAGAGCAGTTGCTAAGAATATAACAAAGTTCCTTAAAATTGAAGAATTATTCTCAATTCTCATAAACCTTTTGCAATACATACATTTTCTAATACACGTCTAATATGCATAGAACTAATTGTGGAATGTTCTGACAGTTGTATTTTTAGATTATAATAAATTTGGTTGACTAACTTTATAAGCAAAAAACGCAGCTTCTGGAGAAGAAAAAATATGAGAAGATGAATAATGCTTCTTTGCCCCCCCCAAAAAAGAGTTGTATTGGAATCTAAGTGAAATGTAGTATTTTTTTCTTGTTCAAAATCAGAAATACGAACTCTCCCAAATTTGTTTACATTTTCAAACAAAAGGAGTAGAAAGTCAATACTGACCAAATTGGATCCTACAAAAATTTAAAAAATTTATATATGCGATCATTTTTGAAATAGGACAATTGATATAATTAGCATATTATTTGGAACATCTTAAAAATATTTGAAATCATTCTAATTATTTTTGTATTTTTAATTCAACCAAATTGAACTTCGTATTTTCTAAATTGCTAAAATTACTATGTTTTTCCTTTAGATGTGGTTCTTTTTTCTAGAGTAATGACTTGAAATGTTCAAGAATTTTTTTTCCATCCGTACTATTCCTTTCATTGTAAAAAAACTATATTTGCTCCCACTTTTCTACATTTTCTGAACAATTTTTAAAATAACTCTTTCATTAAAATTTTAATAATCAAAAAGTGCAACAACTATATAAAATGATTACTCTACAAGTTCCTAGTTTATAAAATATTGAAATTTGTCTCACCCTAATGCCAAATTGCCATTGAAAATTAGAATAGGACACATTATGTCTTTTTAGTTTTTCAGGGGTTAAGCATGTCGAATGTTATGAAAATGTTTGTGTCTTGGAGCTACTCTTTGACCACGCTTAGAGTTAAATTCTAAAGGAAAATTTAGCATTTTTCCTATAAATAGACAACAAAGTATGCTTTGTTGTCAAAAAATGCTATTTGCTTCTTTTATGGTTATCCTTGTTTTTACATAATTTTGGGATTAAGAATGAATTGGATCTATATTCTAATACAATTATTGATAGTTTTTCTCTTCTTTATTTTCTCATTGTAAAATAATTGTACCTTTTTCTTTGACAATGCGGGTTATAAAATTCATTTTTATGAAGTCCATGTCATTCCTATCATTTCTACTGCAAAGTTAGTTGAACATAATTTAAGTCCAATATGGCAGTTCACATAAAAATGATGCCATTCCAGAACTTTGGCATTGTTATATTTCAAACCGCCCGGTATGAAATGTATACCCATCTTACATGGACAAAATTGCACACAGAATACCGCCATTTAAACAATTTTTTCCATCAATATTACCAAAAATGTAGATGAAAAAATATTTTATTAGTGAATTTTTATTCCTCAACAAAAGTATTTAAAAATTAGTAATTAAGAAAATGGATGTTTACCATTCACTTTACACCATAGAAGAAATTTTGGATTGGTAAGTGCATGCATGGACTGCTTTTTTTAACCCCAAATCTGTGTATTATATTTTGTTGAACCTCTAAAATTTCTTTGCATTTTGAGCCTTCGAGATGCCCAAGACTGTAAGTTTTGCGTCAATAAATTTCTAGGAAACTATATAAATCTGTTGTGGCAATTATACAAGTAAGATTTGAATTTCACCTTCATGTACAACAATATAAACAGTTTCTAATTCAAAATTCTTTAGCATTTTTAAGACCTACAAAGACAAAATAGAAAGTATTTTATTGTATATCCATGGGGGATCTCAACTTCAAAATTAAATCACAATTATAGGATTTAAAAATAAGTTTGGAACTTCTAATTTACCCCCCTAATTGCCTAATAGACAATATACAGTCGATTGAGATTTCTGAGTTTGTTTTGCTATAGGCAATTAAATTCCTTTGACCGTTTCAAAATTGTTTTCGGGTAGTAAAAAAATTACATATTGAAAGCTTTAAATTTTCTTTAAAAAAAAAATTTTTTTTATTTTGTAGAGGTCCTCAAAGGCATATATGTACCATGAATGGAAGAGTGAAGCTTACAAATTTTACTTTATTTCTCAGCTTCTTGAAAAACTTGCCAATTTCATATAAATTGAGATTTGAGAAATTGTACACATCCAATTCTTTTGAAAATGGATTCAATGGAAAGAATAAAGCATTTTTGTGATGTTCACCATTGAAAATTTTAACATTCAAAATTTGTTGATTTGGAGTTCTCTGGAATTTCTACTTTTAAAAAAATGCATTTCAAGAAGTGTCAGGTAAAAAATGTGATGAGTTTGATAGGTTTTCATTTGAACTTAATTTTTTTGAAAATATAATTGACTGTGCTAACACAATTCTAAGTTTCTCATGTCACCTCCATTTTCAAAAAACACTTATATGTAAATTTATCAAACATTGTGAGGAGGGACAACATACTGAACCCCTAAATGCCCAAGGCATCCACATTTGCTAGCGAAGAAACTTTGAAGTTTAATAAAACCTTACCAAATTGCTATTTTTAGTAGTTCATATTTATGAAAGATTATTTTTGAAGTTTAGTTTTTGCATCAAAAATCCGATTTTGTGCATCATATGATCATATGATCATATGAATGACTATGATTTTTGTATTAAAGATTTTGTGCAAAGGTACCCGTTGCAATCTTCACTTTTCCTAGTGTTTAGGGCTCTTGGAAATGAGCCTCAAATACACAAGAACTTGGAGAAGAAATCACACTAGAAATTCATTTAAAAAAATGTAGAGTATATTTTGAGAAGTCATAAATTGATTGGGATTATATTTGTTAGGCCCTTCAACCTCATATTTTTTTGGTCTTCAACTTCTTCAATTTGACATGCAAAAAGAGAGCTCAAAGATTTTCATAGTTTTAACACCCTAATGATCAAACATTATAATCTTTCAATCCTTAAATGATATTGATCTTTTGTTTTTTCCCTATGTGATCTCTAATATGTCTAGTTTGAATTTGTATGGTTCCAATAAAAAAAGAAGTGATTCAACTTATGAAAATGTTGGCTTCCTGTTCAATTTAGAGCAAATTCCAAGAGGTTCAAAACAGGCCTTGGGCAATCAAGGGTTTAAAATATAATATGCAGATTTCTCTTGTTATAATCTCAACACTCCTATGCTATTTTTCACTCAAGATTGATACAGAAACTAATAAGCAAGCTTTGTAAACATCTACATGGTCAGATTTTGAAAAATAAAGTTTACTTCATCAGAGATAACTAAAAGTCCTTACTCTTTTTTCATAGGAAAAACACAATTGGAAAGGCTTCGGCTCAATTGAAACATTCAAGGGTTGGAAAAGGGCATAGCTAAAATGATAACTTGATAACTTGAAATCCAGTTTGAATTACTACAATCCCATTCACAAGAGATAAACTCCGGAAAACATTAATAAAAAATTTCAGGTCTAAATTTTTTGACAAAAATGCATCTATTGTAGGATGTGGATTCAAAATATTTTCCACAACTTCTGTACAAGATACTCATCCTAAAATTAGTGGAAAATGAAGCCGCAATTTATAACAAAAGAAGGACAAATCCAGTTTCTAAAGTTATTTTCAGAAGATGGAATGATCTGTAATGTATATGTACTTTCGATTTTTGTTTTTCAAAGATGTTCCTGAATGGAGTGGCTGTGACCATGTAATTGAATCTCACTGAGTGGCTGGATGATGCATTTTACTTTGTATATATGAAAGGAATTCTTGAAATTTTATTCTGTAAAGATGAAATCATTCGCATTCAAAATCGTAGATTACTTTCAGTTTTTTTATAAGCAAATTGTAAATTTTTTAAGTAAAAGTTAAGGAAAGTTCAAAAAAGAAGGTTGAACCCGTAAACATTATAAGTCTTCTTTGAAATTGACAATGTGAGAAAATTTATTGTAAAGTACTATTTGAAAGAAAATTTTTGAATTCATATACACTAGAAGCTGTAGATTTTGAGTTTTAGATTCCATCCATACGGTTAGATTCACCAATGTCATCACTGAAATTTTTCTAAAATTTTTCAAGGAAAATTTCAAAATTCCTTCAACATTCAATTACATGCAAAAAATTATAATTTCTTCAGTGAAATTTGTTGGAATGGATTTAAAATGAGGTCATCTTTACTAGGTGATTTATTGAAGTTTTTGTGTTTTTAAAATCTACTGATCTCAATTTTGCAAATCTAATTTAGAACCAGAGTGAATGCAATTTTGGCTTAGTCAACCATTTGATATACTTCTACATTTGTAATTTAGAAAAATATGTTTTCTAGTAATACCAAATCCAACCATTAGAAAGGGCAACTATTTACTCAAAATTTCCATTTATTAGGATGAAGTCCTTTCATCTAAGCAATACTGAGAAAAAAATTTGAACTTCAATGTGCTCATCATCCAGAAATTGGATGTTGGAGCGCTTAATCCAATTAGACATTGTATATATGAAAATACAACAGCCTTATTTTAGACATGAGTATTTTCAAATAATTTTGAGTCCTACATCTAGCATAGGTGTAGGAATTCAAATGAAAATTTTATCTTTTACATTGTATCTATATATATACACACATACACTCATGCACTTAAATATATTCATATATAATTAGGTACACGTACTTTTAAAAATAAAAATATTCTTTATTTATATGTTCTTATTTATATGAAGTATATTTAAGACTTGTCTTGCACTCTCTATATATTGGTTCCTTATATTCTTTATTGTATTGGATCTCTCCATCTTTTGAAGTATAAGGTGTGTGCATTGTGATGAGTTGCATCCAAAGCGTCCCCTCATACTCAAAGTTATTAATTGGAGAGATTCATGAATCATAGTTTTGTTGTGGTTTTCGATGTTTTTCATTTTGAAAGTATGAGGTGTGCACTGTGATGAGTTGCATTCAAAGCGTCCCCTCATACCTAAAGTTATTTGTTGGAGTGAATCATGTCTCATTGTTTAGTTTTGAAGTTTCTTATTATAAATTCCTCCATTTCTAAGTTTCATGCACTACAGTAGTGACATTAACCCCTAAAGGACCGGAGGGGTGTCCAGATTTTCAAAATTGTAAATATCTATTATAAAATGCAACTTAGAAGAGTATTTTAATGATGACTCTCAAACAATAGTTGTAAAATACTATTTATAGATCACATCCATATGGGTAGATCAACAAAAATACATACCTATATTTTTCAATAAAATTTGAAGCCCGAAATTGAAAATTTCTTTTAAAATCAATTGTAGATTGAATATTTATGATTTTTAAGATATATTTTTTCCTATAAGTTCAAAATGTTGAATTCTAATTATAGTGATTTTTGAAGATTTTTATTTGATTATTTGATTCAAGTCATTTTTGGAGGATCATTTTTTGAATTGAGAAGGTTACTTTTTGAGGCTAGACCTCCCGATACCTTTTGAATTATAGAATATTTGCAAAGCAAAATCTTCATAATCTGGAAGCGTACAAATGTTAGAAGAACTAATATAAGAATCTTAAAAAAAATGATGGATGAAAAAATGCATTTCGGTGAGTTTGGGACGTGTTTTCGTTCATTCATTGTTCAAAATCTGCACTCTTGGTCCTTTAGGGGTTAAAATGATCCATACCCTTTCCATTTATACAATGTACGTATCCTTGCTTGCCTATGACTGTTTTATGATTTTTCTTTTGAGTGCATAATGCATTTATTTTGTTCTATACTTCTACAGTGCTAGAGAGCAATTCATCAGATGCTTGGTTTTTTTAAAACTACCTTTTTGTAATTCATAACTAGATGAGCAATGCACATTACATGTTTAGAAGATGAAGGTCTGCATGAATATATATTTCATAATATCTTCATAAATAATACTATAATAGTCAAACTAGGTTGTAGAAACTATTATGTTCCATTACCCATAGGAAGTCACTTAACACGAATGCATTAAAGTCAAAAAATATTTCTACAAATATTTCCATCTATAAACATGGAAGTTCAAGAGTTCCAATTATAACAATACAATTAATTGTAAAATGTGTTGAAGGTGGGACTGGGAGCCAAAGTTTGGGCAGAACACAAGACGGACCTCCTTGGAGCACCAGAACTCAAGTCTAATGGAGGTTGGTGCCTTGTTTCTTTTGTACTGTTTTTAGTTAAACTTCCTTCTAACACACCTTCACGAACATAGGACGAACTTTACAATTAACAACTATTTTCAAAGTAGTATATTTTTATTTAATAATAGAAAATATTTTTATAGTGTCAAATGTCAACAAAGTAGTATAGGACAACCTAATTTCACTATGTTGTGTATAAGGTAGCAACATCGATAAGCGTGAGTGCACCCTGACACCAATTGTAGAGTTCCCTTAAAGTGCTCCCAAAAGTTCTTTGAATCCGTGTCTATGCTTAATTGTGGTTGATGGTCTGTGTTTTTTTATATTTTGGTGCTAGAATCGAGGCAGATTTACTTTAGTGTGGTTTAGGGTGCCTTCAAGAGTTCTACTTTGAAAATTTGTAGAAAAGAGATGCCTTATCTAGAAATTCTATATTATTTTTTGAAAATTTATGATTATCAATTGTTAATATTGAAAAATTATTAAATTTTTTTTTTGTCTCCAACTATGTTGAATTGCTTAATTTGATGGCTATGAGTGCTCCAGTGAAATGAACGTGATGACAACTGGGTTCCTTTCTAGATCCTAAATCCCACAGAGACTTTCCTTTTTCCACTTGTTGTTTTCTCCTTAGAAGTGACCGTTAGTATAAGCTTAACCCTGGAGCGCCGTGGACACCATTCCGTGGCGTTCTGATGACAGTACTGTTCAAAAGAAAGAGTTTAACCCCTAAAGGCCCAAGGCTTTTTTTTCTGCCAAAAAACCATCAAAATTACCATTTCTATAGCAAGGAGTAAAACAAAATGAAAAATGTTTTTTTTTTCACATCTAACCGTAGGATCTTACACCTAATTAGTATGAAAGTGTGTGGAAAAAATTTCAGAATTTTTGATCGCTTAGATTGCAAGATATCTGCGTTTACAGTGGAAAAAACAAGTATTTCAGCACATCGTGGGACTAGATTTTTTGACTTTAAACATTTTTCACTTAAAATTTTTGCACTACAGAGTTTTGTGCTTCAAATCTTTATAGTGGAGAATTGAGTTGAGAGTCTAGGGGAAAAAAAAATATTCAAAAAAACTTAATTATCATTCCTAAAAAATTTATTAAGTAGAAGTAGGTACGAGATAAAAGGAAAATCTAAAACATTAATATATTTTAGATGGAATTAAAATATGCTAATCCCAATGGTGAGATTGTTCTAGCAAGTAAACTAAACCATGAGAATTTTAATTTTTTTTAATTGCAAAAATAGCATTTAGAAATGAATCCTACAAGTTATTTTTTTTTGAAGATGCTCTAACTTCCCAAAAAACAAGAATGTCCATAACTTTTTCATAACAAATCCAAATGAAATGAATCAAAGCTTTCCAGATAGACAAAAATGTAATCTACAAGAAAAAAAATATTAAAAAAAAAATCAAAATTTTGCCAAATTTTGCTTGCTGCCCGGACTGCCCAGTTACGAAAAAAAGTAACATATTTGGCCATAACTTTTGATTCCTACTTCCAAATGTCCTGAAATTTAGTGCAAATGAAATATATTCCTCGCGCCCACCTTCTATTAAAATTTCAGCTTAAAATATGGAAATCTCTAGTCACACGGACCTGCCCAAAATTTCTGTACGGCCAGAAAATGCATGCCGGTCCTTTAGGGATTAAAAGCATTTTTTCATCCATAAAGTTCTTTGTTGACCTTTCATATTGGGTTATGAAGAGTATCCAATTGAGTTTATAGTCTTGCCAGTGTTTGTCTTCACGTAAATGAGAAGTTATTAAAAACATGGATCACAAAATATGTTGTTTTAGAGTATTTCGGAAAGTTGTTGCTCCTTGCTCTAAATCTGAAATTTCTCCACAAAAATGGTATTTTCTGAATTTGGGCCCAACTGACAAAATGAAGGTCATGTATTATAGTTTGTAGTCCAATTTAATCTCTGAAAAAAATCCTAATATTGAATATTTTATTGCAATTTGAACTTTGGATGTATTTTCAATGTCCATTATTTTCTAATTATAGAATGACACAGAAATTGAGTTTACACCATGATGTTTGTCATGGTAATACACACACATGCTGAAATTTTCTGATTTTTTGAAAGAATTTTCTATTTAATATGATTTTTCTTCACTTTTTCTTAAAAAATTCACAAAAAAAACATTTTTCCACAGAAAAATCTAAATTTTCTGTGAAGTAAAGAAAACATGTAATTTCATCTCTGAAAAATAAATATAAATTTTTACATATATATCTAGTTGCAAAATGGTAGTGAATTCAGTGATGGGCAGTGAGGTTTGAAATCAATGGTCATGGGTCCGTCATTTAGGGGTTAACTTAATCTACTGCCGTTGCCATCATCAACTCGCACATTTCAAAGTTTTTTCTTTGCACTTCGAGTTTAATAATTTATCATAAACATTGTAGGAGGGAATGAAGACCCTCCCATGTGCCGTTCATGTTCACAAAAAATAGGAGGCCTTGCATGTTAGTCACCACCCGCTTCACGTCAAGTTTGGGTTAGGGTAGTTGACTTTGGCTAGGTTACGGAACTCAACTGTGGCCGACGTTCAGTGCGAAGTTAGCAAGGTTTTGCTGGTGTGGTTTCGGTGGTTTGGTTCTTCATCGTGAGATTGTGCTTCATTGTGAGATTGTGCTTCATTGTGAGATTGTGCTTCGTTGTGAGATTGTGCTTCATTGTGAGAGTAGTGGAAAAGGTCTTAGAACTCAAACATTTTTTTGCTTTTGAAACACTCCGCTAGTGAGTTCCATATGTACCTGAAGTAAGAGAGTATTGAACTGTAGCGTGACGTGAAGCATTGCCGTAGGGTACAGGGTTTTGCATTTTCAATTCTCAATAGAATGTCAAACTTGTAGCTATCACCCTTCTGCAGTTGGAAGTAATGGAGGGGCGTGGAGTTTGCGGACTGCGGCCAGAGTAGCATTTCTCAGGTGCGACTTCCATTCTTTCAGGGCTACTGTGCTTAAAGTGCCGACCAATACTGTCTGTGAGCCGATCTTTGGAAGTGCACTATTCACTACAATCACGCGAATTTGCACGTCATCTCCATGATACGCTCTGCTTAGAACTCATCGAACCTAGTCGTGGGTTCATCCATGAAAAGCACCAGTTGAGTTTGCACGCAGTGGACAATGGACAATCGCTTCTTCTCGCCGCCGCTGATGCCGTGTACCTTCACATCCCAACTTAAACTTTTTGAGCAAACCACGATCTAGGGTTTCAGTTTGTGTTGTGGTTGTGGATATGTATTCAGGTGTGGTGGCAAGGTTTGTTATGAGATTTGTTTGTGATGAAGGTTGAAAGTGTGAAGCATTAACACTAATCGCGTGATTCTTTGTTTGTGCATGGCAGATATGGCACAACATTGCGAGACAGTGTCATTTCTTTGAAGGTTACCATTACTTTCAGGTACAGCGCTTTCAGACAAGATTTTTGGTCTTCAGCACATTTTCCAATAATTTGGGTACTTTGTTGTCCATTTCTATTGTACTAATAGTAATGCAGGTCCAAAGGTTTATGTCGTCATTTTGAATAGATGACATTATAATATGTGTCGCGTCATTGACGAACCTGCAAAGGTGTTGGACCGTGACGTACGCTGATGAATCTGCGCAGTTTCGCATTGCTGTCGATCGGGTGAAGCTCGCAAGGACGCTAACTTCGCTCAACTAGGGAAGACGACGGGCAGAAGCTGGAGAGAAAAAGAGGGTCCGGATGAGACGGCAAGGGCTGATGTGCGTCCGGCAGGACATTGATCTTCTTATGACTTATATTGTTTGGTCCAGATTTCATTCAAGAAGCAGATAATGCAGATAGAAGTTTTGCTGAAAGTTTTGCCCAGAGACAAGGTGTTTATATTCCTCACATTTTTAGGGTAAACTTCTTATTATTGTTTATTATCTTAGCATGATTAACGAGTGATTAACGTATGATTAGCAGGTGATTTCGAAGTCAGAACTCAGAAGAGCATCTCCATACAGCGAAAACACTCTCACCAATCTTCTCATTGTGTTCAAACCAGGTCTGTAACATGCAACAACGTAACAAGCATGGCAATTCTTCTGTACTTTAGGTTCGGGAACTGGGATGTCTGTCAATGTTGTTTCTTGGCTGGATTTGACCTCCAAAATTACCTTTGTCAGGAATATAGTCTGTATTTTGATTTTTCTTTTGCAGGAATTATCAACAAGCAGGGTTCTGACCATGGAGTTCATGGAAGGGTGCAAGGTAGGTGCTGATGTGAGTGTATAATGTGCTGGGATATTCTAATAATAATGAAGTCACATCTTTTTACCAATGGCAGATTTCATGTTGCCAGAGTTGATGCTAAGGGACCAAAGCTTTGAAAACTTGGTCAGGTTTCCATTCTCTGGTTCTATGTTGGTGTTCAAATCTTTGATAACAAATAGAGTTTTCAGATGTTTTAGAATGAGGAATGCACCTGAGCATTGAAGGCGTCAATTCTGAGGTAGGAGGTCCAGAAATGGAGCATCTAAGCGCTGAAACTGAATTTTGTGGAGGTAAAACATCTTGAAATGTTTTTCAGTAAATTTTTCTTGAAAGACAAGTAGAATTGAAATCTAACCCAAGTCGTTTCATATTTTTTGGACCTTTGTGGAATTAGTTACAAATTTTTGAAGTTGGAAAAAAGTGGTCATTTGTGGTCATCAAAATGGACCACCTCCTGAAATTTGCATAGGTGGTACATTCAAGAAAGCAAAATGTACCTCTGAGTCATGTTCCATTTTCATGCCCGCTCCGTTTTACAGCCTCCTACCTTAATATTCAAAATTGAAAGTATTCAGAGTTTAAAACAATCAGTAGCCTCCATTTACATGTGTATATATAGATATCCGTGTTTTGTTAGGTGGTCCTATTGGAGACTACTGAAGATCAAATGTGTCAATGCAAAATGGAAACATTAAACTTCATGTAAAAATTAGCTTGGAACTGATTTTCTAATCGCGGTGTTATTGTGCAGGTGTAAAATATCAGAAGTCTGGAGTAAGCCGGAGTTGATCTCAAGGAGGTAGGCACTTGCAGAATATATGTACATCAGAATTGAGTTTATTCATGGTGTGTAACTATCAGGTCAATTTCTTTCTTCTTGGCTAATACTAGTGAGTGTCTCCTTTAGTCATTTGTTTCATATTTTGCTGCGTTTCAGCTCTTCCGTGCTTTGCTTGGTCTGCTGCTATGATTCTCATCTGCTGCATTGATTTTCCTTTCTGTATTCCATACGTGCTCGTGAGTGCCATACCAACCCCAATGCCGGCATTACTCAAGAACTCCAGTCAGTTGAGTTCAATCGTGAATTGATAGTCATAGCTACTGTTTTTTTACTTTGTTTTTTGTAGTAATACCTAGTAGACTGATGCTTGAGGATTCAGGTTTTCCATGGTCCTTGATGTTGCTTCTCTCGCCTAGGTCAATTTCGCACTCCCAGGCCAAGTTTAGGCAGTGATTTGTTTTCACAATTTTGCCTTCGCCTTTGAGGTTAAAAGACTCCTCCCTTGGTATGTTTGCTGGTATTTTGAATGGTGGAGAGTAGTTCAAAAGCTTGAGGGGCCCTTGTCTGAGTTAGACAGTCACTCGGGTGTGTATCAACAATCAGTATTTTAGGGTTTTTAGAAAGAGTGGTTAGGGCATCGTGGATTGGAGAGAGCCTTCACAACCTTGACAACTGAAATAAACTCTAAGAGAAGACGGTTGCAAACTCTGTTAGCAAGTGCGAGGTGTGTCTACCATAGCTACGGTGTAGGATTCAAAAGGGTTTCAATTCTCTCATTTGAAGTTGGCATGTTTGTAATGGGTTTCTTTTCTTTTTTGAAACAACTGTTTAGAATCGTCAAAAGTGGACGAGCCCATTGTTTCTTAGTTTAACAATTTATTGCCTGGGCCTTGGTATATTGAGTGAAAATATTCCTTACATGTGACATTATCACTAGTCAGTTTAGGACATTGTTGGATTGCAGATAGTTCTCACACAACATAGAGAAAGGTCACAGGTTCATAAATTGCTGAGCCTACATCCACTTGGTTCATCGATTAAGAACTACATAAATAGCCGTTTTCCTCTTACTGAAAGTTCGAATCTAGGCCCCACCCGCACAAACCAAGTAGCAAATACAGCTAACTGAAATTAGTTACCAAATGCCAGCAAAACGATGATAACTTCTCTGTCTTTTCTTCGAGCTTGCCCACGTTGTAATCGTTAGGCTAGCTCTTCATGTACTATTGTAGTTATCCTTCAAGGTTGTGTAATGAGAGCATGCAAATTCTTTACGCCAAAATATCTTTGCTTTGTTTTGTTGTACAATGCTTCTCTACAATGGATGATCTACAATGGATGATTACCAAGAACTTTGCTATTAAGATTAGTGTTGCTCTTCATGACTATATTAAGAGTATGGAGGTAGTGAAATTGAAGGTTAGTCTTAAAGGTGCGATGCAAGTATCCAGTCTTGGCAATTATTGGCAGGTATATTAATTAATTTGTTTGAAGGATGGATGGTACATTTTGATGGTAGAAGTGTACTTTGCCATCTCATTGCACCGGATGCTTTGATTGTTGCATTGCTGAGTGACAACTTATCTTTTGTTTTGACAAATTATGCTAATGGCAGGAGAGTCGATTTTGGAAGTTGTTTAATGAGGATCACCCTTCATGTGTCATTGTATTGAAGACATCAGTTGGGGTGGTGCACCTTGTAGCTTCGCTTCTTGAGCCTTCATGCCATCATTCTCCTAGGAGGTAAGAATGTAACCGTTTCAAGTTTCTGATGTTTTTTCTTTACTTTGTATTGTAGACGTTTAGCCAAAGCGTAAGGTATACACTTCTTCAAGTTGATCCAACGCGTTTTTGTCACCATTGATATTCACTATTTCTTGACTCCTGAGGTGCAGGTTCTGAAGACATCAAAGCGCAAGCTCAACACATTTGCTTACAATAGGTGGTGGGCAATGTGGAAGCATCTAATATATTTATACTATTATACTTTTTCAACGAGGATTAGTTCTTCAATTAGAAGTCATTTTCTATGTTAATTTGGTGCATAGCCAATATACATGTATCCTGCTTAATTCACCTCAGTTTTGTAAATCAAGCCACTGTGTTTGTCCATTTCTATCAATAGAAGAAGATGATGCTTCAAACCTATTAATATACTGTTTGATGATTGAAGGGAAGGATTTGCGAATTGTTACATTTGGATTTCTGCGAATATGAGTGACCTCCGATTTTGCTCAGTCTGGATGTAGTGGTGGAGGGAGGGACATACGAGCTGGATTGAAGCAAAGGTTTCTTTGATCTTTATGTATACTTGGCCGTTTTGATTATGCTTTGATGCTCTATTTCAAAAGTATTGACATGCAAAATACATGGTAGAGATCTTGAAAGGTAGGATTCTTGTTTATGTCATATTTCTCTAGTGTTGTGCAATTGAATTGTTGTTATAATAGAAGTTGATTGGTTTTGGCTACTCTTAGGTTTGATGTACTAGAATTGGATATGCAAAAGTGAAAGGTGAATGAAGAAATGAGGTCACCAGATGATGCAAATGCTTGTTTTTTTTCTGTTGAAATGATTGGAAGACGATGTCAGAACTTAATTTTAATGGAATCCACTTCTAGTTTTCATTTCACTTTGGATTCTGTCTCAAAACTTGGGTCTTACAACAATCATTCTACTCTTATGTGGCAAAGTATATCTAAGTTCTCATGCACCTGGTTTTTTCAGAACTAAATTTCAGTGGTGTATATTACGAGTCTTCAAAAGAAGTTAGAGCTTAACTTTCGAAGACTTAGAGAAGGCAACATGATATTCTTCTGAAGACCTCGAAATAGTGGGTGGTGGTTTTGGCAAAGTTTTCTATGGTGACTTTGTGGACTGAAGGACCCTAGCCATGAAGCGTGCTTCAAAAATTAATCTATAAGGCATTACCGAAATTAGAAATGAGGTGGGAGAATGAGCCTTGCCCTCTCTCTTGCATGGTTTGTGAGCCAAGGATTGAAATTTCTATCTACCCATGTCTTTATGAAGTAGCATTGTGAATGAAAGACTTCTTGCATCATCTAATGTGGTTATTTTTTGTGCAGGTATAATTGTTGAGTAGGTTCCATCAGGAGAACTTAATGCACTTAGAGGAAATCTCCGAAGACAAGCACATCCTTCTATACGAATACATGAGATTTGGAAACGTGAACAACCATCTCTTCAGTACGTCTCGTAGTGGTCCACTATTATGTCTAAGTTTGGAGAATTTTAGGGACTAGCATTTCGCTCTTTATTAGCATGAAGAGTTTAACTAAGTAACTTGTTTAATGTTCCTAGCAATTGGTCTTTGTTAATGTTGCCAATGGCGATTTCTAATAAAGTGTTATATTTTTAAGGAAAAAAAAAATCCTCATGAAGAGAACATTGGAGCCGGGGAGTTGCGGCTCCTTGCCGAAGAAGGTTGTCAGCATCTTCAATGAAGGAGATCTATCAACTTCAAAAGAAGTGGAATTGGCTGGCGTGAGGTGTGAAGGACGGGCTTTCAATTCAACTGGAAGGCCTCAAGATTTTGAAGGTGAGCTTTTGAATTTCTAATAGTCTTACTTTAAATTCCATTGCATTCTAGTTTTTAGGTCAAGTTAAAGGTTTGTGCAATGTTTTCTGATTCAGTATCTCTTCTATCGCATCGTTGTTCTCTTTGAGATCAACCATGCTATAGAGAGATGAATCAAAAGAATATATTAGGTTGATATGTAGAAATGTGATGCTTGTTGATTTAGTATCTCTTCTATCGCATCATTGTTCTCTTTGAGATCAACCATGCCATAGAGGGACAAATCAAAACAATATGTTAGGTTCATATGTAGAAATGTGATGCTTGTTGATTTAGTATCTCTTCTATCGCATCGTTGTTCTCTTTGAGATCAACCATGCCATAGAGGGACAAATCAAAACAATATGTTAGGTTCATATGTAGAAATGTGATGCTTGTTGATTTAGTATCTCTTCTATCGCATCGTTGTTCTCTTTGAGATCAACCATGCCATAGAGGGACAAATCAAAACAATATGTTAGGTTGATATGTAGAAATGTGATGCTTGTTGATTTAGTATCTCTTCTATCGCTTCGTTGTTCTCTTTGAGATCAACCATGCCATAAAGGGGCAAATCAAAAGAATATATGCAGATCACCATATTGGCTTTTGGATGTTTAGATACAAAAAATTTGGAATTGTATTGTTGTCATTTTTAAGATATTGTTAATATTTTGTAGGGAACTTGGTGGCAAGAAAAAAAGGAGTAGAAGCTGTTCCTCCTTTTCAATGCATGACATGTCGGTCCAAACCTACAGCTTACAATGTTGTCTTTATTAGTAGACACCAAGCAGGGGAGAAGCATAGGAGACTGCAGGAATTGGTGGACCAGAAGGAAATTCTAGAATCTTGGGGCATTCACCTTGTTGACAATGACGAGATCAAGTACATGTGTACTGTATGTGACTTGCAAATGGAGTCTAGCTTCAAGAAAATGGAGCAACATTTCAATTCAATGCACAAATCTCCTCCTCCGACTCTCGAAAGTCCCACTGTCGAGGTCACCAAGGTTTGTAGTTCGAATTTCACTTGTAGTTTTCTATTACATTTTTTTCCATTTTCATTCTATATGAATAATATAATGTGCATTCTTATTTTTTGATGACAATACACATTGCACTCATTACTTTGAATTCATAATGTCAAAGGTATAAAATTTTATTAGATGTTTAGAATATGACAGTGTATAATGTATTTTGACAGGTTTATCGTCGGAAGAAGTTTTTTGAAACTGGCTACGATTTTGACCAAGATAAAGCTAATTTTTTACTTGTGAATGGTTCGGTCTCCATTCAAGAGAGTACTGGACTATCTAAGAGTTCTATTGGATTACTTAAAAGAGATTTGATTCCTAAAAGTGACATTCGAGAATTGTATGGTATGGCTTCCATTCTTGAGCAACTTGGAAGACCTGTCAAGCGGTCGAAAAAAATTTCGGGCTCAAGGATGGTCATGTACGGCTTGCATGAACGTTATCAGTTGGGATGGTGAGATCAACCATCTTAGAAATATTTTGTTTTCATTGATGTGAAGAATTTTTAATTTTATTTTTTTTGTGATACAAAATGCAATGTGCTAATGTGGATATCATTTGCATTTGGCAATGCAGGTTTGTGCAAGCATATCCTGAGCTATATGCATTGTCTGAGAAATTTGTTAAGAAGATGGCTCGTTACTTTGAAGTTGCAATTCCCGAAGTGATGACAAATTTTGAGCAAATTTTGACTACTGAAGGCCTTGATACCACGGAAGGTCATTTTGGGGGCACTCCTTTTACATCATTCGCCATTACTCGAGATTATAGTTGTTTACCACACAATGATCCAAGAGATTATGGATTTGGCATCATTGTGTGGTTACATCCCGGTAAATTATTTGAATTTGTTAATGCTATTAAGAATAATTTCCTTTTGCAATATTTGGAGTTGATATTGTTTGAAATGTATAATTATTCATTAGTAGTTGAAAAGTTAGTAAATATTTAATGAAAATCAAATAACTGTTGTGAAAATGTATGCCCCTACAGATGGAGAAGTAGAGGTAGAAGAGCAACCTCAGTTTTGGCTCCCCGAATACAAGCTCCATTTCCATTGTGGAAATGGAGCTGCATTCGTTTGCGATGCAAGCACAACTGTGCATTGCACAACATCCCCGAAGCCAGTGGGTATTTTAGGGATGGCTTTTGTTCAATTCCGCCCATTTATTGTTCAACTAAGTAAAGCATTGAAGAATCCGACTGGCAGCCGTGCTAAAACTTATTTTGAAGCACGAGAACGCTACATCAATGAACGGGTAAGTTGTTTCTCTAAACTTAAGTAATTTAAATTTTTATTTCATTTGATTTGAAAACCATTTAATTTGCATGATTTTAGATGGTTTTCATGAAAACACTCTTATTTTTTGGTACATGCTGCAGGATGGAAACAGAGGCAAGGGAGTTGCTGCCATTTTCTATTAGTTTACAACTTTTGTTCTGTGAACTTTGTTTCTTGCAATTCGACATTTTCTTTGGTATTAAAACTTTTTTTATTACTATTACTTTTGTACAGTTGACTTAGATTGTATGGTCATGCTATTAATTTGGTTGATTTGTATACACTACATTATATTGTTGTGCTTGTTGTGTAAGTTTTGTTGCCTACAGAATTACTTGTATTTTAATTGATTGAATTTTTACATAGTGATGTTCCATTAAAGTTTGTTGCTTGATCATTTTATAATTCTTAGTTCATGGCCATGATTCTTATAGTGTCACAAATAAAATAGAGATTTTCTAGAATATCCTTTGATCTTCATATGTTCTTGTTCATTGTAAATGTATGAGGCTGTAGGATTTTTATGCCATTCTAGAAAATTATTTTTGTGAAGTTTTGAACTCTATTTCTTTAAGCGTAGGTGCTTAATATTTACCTTGTAAAAATTGTCCTTTTGTCAAGTGAAACGTACTTTCAGTTGTTATAGTAATAAAGATATTTCTAAAAAAAAAAAAAAAATTTTACACTAAAAAAATTACTCCCATATGAAGTAGTTGGCTTTGAAATTTTGCTTTAAGTTAATGGGCTATTTATTCAAAGAAAGCATTGCAGAATTTACATGTAGAAATCTTTATTATAACAAACATCATTCCAATTGCACCAAACTCAAATATAGAGGAGGTTTTAATTGCCATTGACAATTGCATTCATTTAGATGGATGTAGGTATTGCATCATGGATGAACATAGAAAAAAGTTGCGGCTAAAAAAATGGTGATGAATGTCATTAAAGGTGGCAGGAAACTAATAATGGGATTGTCAGGGCCGCCGAAATTGCTTGTCTTATAGAATTGCTGAGCATAGTTCATAGGTATTCTGTTGTAGACATCGTGGGATTGTACCACAACTTTCTATATGAGTGTTTCAGTAGAACTGAGAGGTATGGCGTATATTTTCTTGTTAATGACTGCTGAGAACTAGTTAACATAGTGAGGAACTAATTATCTTGCGCACAATTGCATTGCCCAGTTCAATGTTGTTACAATCTGGAGGAGGAATTTTGCAAGTGGGATTGTAACATAATTTATAATACGAGTGTTTCAATAGACTTCAAAGGTATGCAGATTTGTTTGTAAGTAAGTGCTAACAACTCGTAAAGCTAGTTAGAAACTGATTGTCTTATGCTATATTGGCATAGTCTTGTTTTTTTGGTTTAAGATACATAGTATTTGTAAATTTATATGTACGAGTTGTTGCATTCTGTTATAATTTTCTACGGAAAATTGCAATTTTGCAGATAAACATTCAAAATGACCGGCTCCAACATATTTCAAACACCGTATTCTAGAGTGAGTGCTGGTGTTGTTCGCGGTGCTGTTCGACGACGCATAGTGTCTCCAGTGGATGCAATTGAGAGTAGCTACACCAGGAACTCGGAGAACCCAAATGAAGTTCAAGAATTACTTACACCAAGTAAGCGGCCTTCCAATGAAATGTCTTAAAAAATATATTTTGAACAGTAAAATTAGGTAAGGCTCTAATTGTTGTATTCATAGAATGAAATCATAGCTAAAGAGTACATTGTATTGCTACAATATGTTTGCTTGTATCCATTCCCTATATTTCACGCTCATTACTTTTCTGTGGTTCATTAGTTTAGAATCATGTTTTATAGAACATTTTAACGTTCCATATTTTGCATTTTATAAAATTAAAAATTGAACTTCAAAAATAAAATTGTATGAACCTATTCACTTAAAGTTTGTTTGTTCAGATATTAATGTTGACCAAGAAGGTGCTCCGAGTCAAAATAACTTGAACGCCCAGGAGCGCTTGATGATCTTGAACTTGAAGCGAATTTCAGATGAGCAACGGAAGCAAGTAACTGTTTTGAGCGAAAGTGTGCAACTTGCACTTGAGCTCACACGAACTATTCCTGAATATGTGGATTGGTCCTATATAAAGGTTTGTGCATTCTACTTGTTTTTTCCAAATTTCCTTTCCTTTCCTTTCCAGTAAAGAATCATTGTTAGCAATTCAAAAATACTTACCATATTGATATTAATTTCTTTAGCGAGCACATAATCAAATTGAATTGTATGAGAATGCTTGTAGAATTTGTGTTCAATCGTATATGGCAGTTAAATCAATATGCAACTTTCCAGGTCTGAATAAAAAATAAATTGCTTTTTAGATATAAAATAAGATATCCTCTACAAGTTATTAAATGTTGTGGCTTTGATATTGAAAGAATAGAATGTCCATCAATGTTTTGAAATCTGAGAAGTAGTCGTATTTCTTCCCACACCCAATTCTTTTATTTTAAAAAATCTTTACTATGGATGTGCATTATAGAGTTGTAGTGTAAAATACCTAATTCATAAGCAAATGTCCACATCATTGCATATGGAGGACTTCTAAACTACAGTTGTTCACTAGCCACATATTTTCAAAAATATGAAACTTCATTTTTGCAATGCATGTTTCCGTTGCTAGTGAGTGTTATTCAAAAAAACTAATAGCAATTGTGGCTGTGGTTTTTAAATTGCAGCATAAAATGCTAGCAGTTGCTCGAAATCTCATTCTAGGCTTTCAGAAATCAAGTTCCATGTACCCAGAGTACAACACCATCAGAGATGAAGTACTAGTTGCCTTCAATGTGAGTGTTACTGATGGTGCAAACATCAAATTGTTTCAAAAACATTGGGGTAGTCAAACCGACAGAAAGGGTGGGTTGCAAAAACCCATTCTCTGTTACTTGAGAGATTATCGAGGGAAAATCACCGGGAAGCTTCGAACGGAGCTTTATGATCAACTTGGAGTTCGTAAACCAAAAAATCGGCGTGGAAGAAGTGAAGAGGTTGATGTTTGGTTGTTGAAGTTGAAGGACCTGAAAGACAATGATGTCTGGCGAATGAATGATGATGATCCGTTTGGAAGTGTAGCGGTCCATGCTGCAATTGCATTGGTGATGAAAGGTTCACATTTTGATCCATTTGAACCAGTAGAGGTCACTATCGAGCAAGCAGGGTTTTTTTTCCATGTGGTAAGTTTATATAATTGTTCTTCCCATTATATACTTGTTGGCATTTTCATTGATTTAGTCATGAGCAATGATTGAAATGTTACTCCCTTTAGAGTTCATTACAATGTTACTAATTGGTCCAATTCAACTTAGAAATTGAGTTCTGCAATTTAGCCTACAATTGAAGACATGCTGGAGGCCACATACTTCAATGCATTTAGGTTGTAAGGTAAGTACACCTAAAAGCATCCTAACTAATATTCCAAAATGGTTTCTATTGCGCAATTTTGTCAATTTTTGTGTCTTGTTGGTAATTGATAGAATCAAGTGCGCATGTTTTTTTATCATATACTCTGCTAATAGCATATGAAAAAAAACCCGCTTCAAATGCTTCATTGAAGGTGTATTTCTAGATTGACCTTAGGTTGTCATGTGTTTATAGCATATTTCTAAACCGTTTTCTATGACTAAATCATGTGTGCTAAAATTTTTAATGCATTTGGTTATATATTGCAGTTGGAATTGGCGATGGAGGGGAGGTCATTGGATCCCGGAAATCAAATGTGGCATTATCGCCAAATGAAGATGATGGAACAGACCATAATCCGTTCGAGTGGGCAAATGCAGAAAATCCTTGTTGTGGAGAAAGATGGAATAGAAGAAAATGCTCCTGAGGAAAATGCAGGTGAGTACTATACAAGAACTTTGTAATAGGTACACTTTCTACAGATTCTATGTTGAACTATGTTTCATTGAATGTTTGGTCAAGCAATATTGATGTTAATTGTGATTGTAGACAACAATGTTTATAAGGTAAGCATAGTAGAAAAAGTGTCAAAGTATGGAGATGTCCTATTTGTATTAGTTGAGAATTAATTTTGAATATGAGCATAAGCAAATGAACAAGGTCACAATTGTTTCTTCATTGTTTATTGAAATAATTATGAATTTCTAACGCATTGTACTATTTTCTTGAAGACCATGTGCTTGAGTAAGTACATTTGGGCTGTGTACATAAGAAGGATAAAAGTAAGGTACAACCCCAAATACCAACATGCACCACTGTCCATTGTTTTGAAATTGCTATTTGATGGCATTGAGCAGCAATATTGACTTATGGTGAAGGAGGTAGATGGAGTCAAGGCCTCTACCTTATTTACTAGCTAATGACATTTATGACTTTGTTTGTTTTAGAACCACACTTGGAGGATGTGGTGGTGTGGTTCTCAGAGCAATCTAGCAACTCTACTATTCAATGGAACCTTTCCCTTGTACAGATAGGTATGTTACATATTTGCTTTTAATTCAAGAAAGCCTATCCATTTGCGTATGGTATTAGGGAAGAATAATGCATATTGTCAACTAGAGGTGTGTGAAATGTTGTACATTTAAATAGAATATAAGTAGTGAAGTTGTATTTATAATTTTGTCCTTCGAAGAGTAAGATTGAAAATAAAAGATCAATGTTCAGCAAGTAATTGAATACTACAAGTATCAATTGCTAACTTCCAAGTTCTTCATTATTGTCATGATTTGTTTCTTGTACATCATTGTAGTTGATACCTAAATTGCCTTGTATCCTCTTGAATTTTGTGTAGGAAAACCTACGTAAGCATCTATTGGAGCCAGATGAAATTAGGGAGCATGGGGAGCTACTTGAAGCCATGATTCTAAAATCAAAAGCGTTTCACTTGGCGGTCCAATTACTTTATGGTTGTAAACTTTGATAGTGACATTATCCTTACCTAAGTTTTTATCACAACCTGATGTATAATCTGTACTGTGATGCTTGTAGTTGTTATACAACTACACTAGAACATGGTGTACATTTCAAACTATCTTGCAATACCAATGTGCTTTACGTCTTCACCATCATGATGCGCTTGAGAATATTTGCGTATTATTAAATTTCAATTGGAACTTTCAAATTTTTCTTTTGAAGCTATCTTTGAATTATAATTTCATGATTTTATGATTTTGTTTATCAATTGATAGTATCAATTGAATGGCAATTAAAAGTATTACAAATATTTTGATTTGTAGGATTTTCAAATGTTGTACCGTATGGATTAGGCAATCAAGACTGTTATTCTTACAATTTGTTTTTAAGCTACAACAGTGAATATATGAATTGAATTTTCAAATTGCAAACAACTGATTAATATACACCCAAATCAATTTCAATTTATATCTTCATATTTAATAAGCATTGTTGCACTACAAATAGCAATGACATTATTGCTATGAATTTTCCATGTAATTCAAAACACATAAAATGCACGACAAAGATGATCCATTTTTGTGCCTGATTTGTGTTGTTTGCACACTTGTGATTAACGTATAGAAGTTACATAGTTAATATAAATTACAAAGTAGTGCCATTTCTTTGTAATTACCGTGTACATCGTAACAATGCGATAATTTGCAAATTAACGTACGCACCCATGAAACAATAGTAACTACACAGTAATTGCTGACAATTCGTTGGTCCTGAACTTTGAGATGTATCCAAATGTGTTGTTGTCATGTGATTTCAAAATTTTTGCTTGATGCCATTCTGCACAGAAAAAGCTCTCTCACACGTTGCTGTACTCACACATTGACATCTTGCAATTTCAACAAGTATCAAAAGGCTAGGATACTTTAGTTTCAAAGATGCACTCCAAGCAATAGAAGCTCACAAATCCCCAAAAGTTCTTTCTATCCATTTAGTGGTTCCTTGAAGCTTGAAAGCAAAGAATTCTTGCTTACAAGTTGCAGCATCCACAAAGGGAGGGAAAATTGTCCCTCCCTTGCGTTTTTCCTCTCCATATTGCTTCAAAAACAAATTTAATTGTCCCCCCTTAAGATGCTAAATCAAGCTGTCTTTGAGGCATATGAATTGGGTTCAAAATTTTAAAAGCATCAATAATGTCATTATTGACAAATCTGGCCTCTAAGGCCACACAAGCAGATTTAGAATACATTTTTTGGAAAGTAAGGGCTGCCTCTAAATCCAAACCACTAGGATCTCTAACCACGTCTATGGTATAGAATTTGGATCCCCTAATTTTGCTTGACAAGCGATGAAGATAACCACTAGGGGGGCCAAATTTTGGGAAGATGTGAAATCTTGTGGTAGGGTTGAAGATATCCTAGTTCAGATCACAAGAGTCAATAAGAAGCATATTCTTATAGTGACAATTTCAGTTTTTACTATGGACCCTATATAAGAAATATCCACATTCAAGTTTGTTTTAAAAAAACTTTGACAAGCATTTGCAAGATATCAGCTAAGAAATAGAGGATATGCATGAATTTAAATTCCCTTAATTTGGCATATAAGAAAGGTGCTGATCTATCATCTCTTGATGTCGGAGTATCACGCATATAAACTAGGAGAGATTCAAAAGAATCACAAAGACAACTTATTGCTTGAAATCTAGAGAGCCAACAGATTTTGTGATATCTCTTTAGTGTGTTTTGGGCATCATTCAATTCATTTTGTAATGCTTGTAAAGCTACCTTACGTTTTGATGATTTCTTGAAATGACCAGCCAATGTATTGACCGCAGAATCAACATCAGCAAAGATTTCCTTGCAGGATTTAGTTTTAGCAACCTCCAATATAGCCAAATTAGTCCTATGTGCAACACAATGAGTAGAGGTAAGAAACAGATTCACCTTTTTCAGAAGAGCTGCAACTTCCGTGTTCTTGCCAACCATGGTGGATGCTCTATTTGAACCAAACCCTACACATTTATCCATATCCAGCCTCCAAGTCTTCAAAGCAGCCATTAGAGCATCAAAAAATCACTTTGGAAAATCACTTTGGAGTCTTTTTTTCCATCTACAATGAACAACAAATCCAAAAAATATGTCAAAGGTAAACCTCAATCTAAAAAAGTAGCAAACACAACAAGATGACCTTTAACTGAAATATCAGTTGATTCATCAATCATGAGACCAAATTTTTTTGAGTCCCTAACTCTATCTAAAACTTGCCTTTGAACAACTCTTGTGATAGAAAAAACCATATCAGCACATGTCTTTTCATCATGATAGAGTTTTTTAGTCATAGGAGCATTACAAAAAACAAGTAAATGACACAAACTAGGAAATTTGTGAAAAGAGATTGTTTCTTTCCCCATGAAGTAGGCAACCTTAAAAAATAAAATTAGAGCCTCATCACAAGTCCTATTTGCATGTGCTACAACCTTTTTTAAAGCTTTTTGACCCCCATGCTTAGCCCGAGACAATTTCCTATGTTCAACAGTTTTAACATGATCTTGGAGGGCTGATATTTTTACATTTGTAGAACCTTCATTAGCATATGCAAATTTGCCACCTCCTTCTCTACATACCTTACAAAAATCTTCTCCAACTCCTTATTAAAGTCAATCCAATCAAATAGATCATACCAAGCATCCTTCCATACTTCATTAGCTTTTTCTAAAGGATTGAGTTCTTTACTAGGTGTTTTGATTGATGAAAAAGAACTAGTAGCACATATTTGCATATCCATAGAGCCTCTACCGGCCCCAGCCCTAAACAACATATCTTTCATGGTTTTCTGATGTTGAACCATAATGAAACAACTAACAACAACAAAACAAAACAAAAAAAGGTGAGAGATCTTAATTGATGCTCGTAGCACTTGAGTTGAGAGAGGCAGGAGCAACACCAATAGTACTACCACAAGTAGTTGCAGCAGCAGTAGGATAGACGTAGGCGTACAGCTCAAGAGTGACAAAGAGAACAATAATAGAAGGAACAAAGGAACACCAGCGAGCAACAATTACAGTGAAGGTCGAAGGAGCAAGGACAAAGCAGAGAGGCGATGAAGAGAGGGAGGCGACGCTAGGGCAATCGGGAAGTAGGGAGCAGCTGGCCTGACCCGATGGGCGGACTACCCCAACCTGGCTTGGCATCCTGGCCCAATTCAAAAGGTGGGCTAGGCTGGCGTGCCACAGCCTGGCTCAACTCAATGGGCGGTCTGGCTGGCCTACTAAAGTTGGCCTGATGGGCAAGCTGGGCTGGCTTGGCCCGGCCCGATGGCTAAGAGCCGTTGGGAGGCTTTGGCTGCTTGGAACATTGGACGGGACTACGGGAGGCCGGAGCTTCATTTTTAAATGATCTACCTCAATACCTACCTTTACTACCCGGATTGATATCTGTCCCTCACTCTTGAGTACATGCCATATAAAAAATATATATAGCAACTGAAATTCTCCCTTTTGCAAAGCAAACCGATTAAAATCCACCCTCTTATAATTCGAGGCGGGTAGTTTATTCCCTAAATTTTTACTTGCACCAGTTGATTTCCTATCTTATCAATTTTTCCTCCGATTTTTTATCCTTCATTTTTGAAACCCAACCAATTTTTTGGCCATTTTCAGTGGCTAACTTTGTATTAGTCGTTGGTTCTTCCCGGACATTGTACTAGTTTATGGAGCCTAATGCAAGGTTAAGGTTGGGATACAAGCAACTAGACCAAATCCTCCTCGCCCCCGCTCAATGTGCTACTACTCTAGATCCAAATTTTTTTTGTGTCTTCCTTTGTTGTTGTGCTAGTCATTGAGCTCGTCGCTATATGTACAAGGTTGTTCCACCTCCTCCGTACTCATTATTGTGTTCTTCAATCTCTAGATTGTGTTGCAATCTTCTGTTGATTCCTTGTGTGTTGGATAGCTACTTGTTATGTTATTATGTAAAGATTGCTTTTAATATGAAGCTATTCGCATCGCTATTTCTTGGTCAAGCCTCCTTTAAGAGTTTGAGCTAACATTGAACTTAATCCTCTGGTGCCAGAAGACAGATATTGACCTTCAACACATATGTGCTGCAGCTGGAGAGAAGAAGCCGCCCCTACCACAAAGAAAGACAGTTAAAAGGTTGTAAAGCAAGCTCCAGGTTCCTTTTTAGGTCCATTTGACAAAAATGACCTCCAATAGGAGCCAGAGAAGATAAGTGAGAATAGATTCCAAAGAGATGTAATGGAGGTCACAATTACCTAAAGTTGGTTGAATTATTTTGTTGATGGCAAATCTAATAGAAGAGATTGACTGTGCACATTCTTCGAGGTTCCAAAGTCAAATAAAGCCAATGGGAGTGTGTTATATGCTCGAAAAGACACAGCCGCAATGAAGATCATATTAGTCAATTTTTTTGTAGTTTGTACATCATTTTTTTTTCTTGTGTACTTGTGAGTTATAATTTGTACAACACTATGGTCAGTTTGAACATTGTTCTATAAATGTCTGTCCCACATATATTGGTGTGAGTATGGACTAAAAATTTATTCTTGAAATGTGAAAGACTGAAAGGGCAAGCTGAAAAGATTATTACTCATGTCTTAGGTCACAAAAAATGATTGAGTCCAATATAAGAGCAAGAGAAATTTGAGAGGCAAAGGTAAAGGCAAAGGCGACTAGAATACTTAAAGTGGTAGAGAAGAAAGAAACGGTAGCTCGGGAGAAGGCCAATCTGCTTGTTGAAGAGTTCAATTCTAAATCAGATGCTTGCCCTATCCAACAAATGATAGTAATGTGGTGCCTGCCACATTTAATTAGGCCACTATGAAGCCAAAAAAGAACTGAGGAAGTTTCCTTAATGAATATGTATTTTGGAATGTCAATGAAATGTGATTTCTAATATAAGTTTACAATTAAGCGGCTCTACTTCGACAATGCATTATGTAAGATCCGTTTTCATCAATAGTATGACATACACTAACCTTGCTGGAAATAAATGCCACAATGTTGCTTTTGTAAGAACCAAGTTTGCATTGTTGGGTTGAGAGGCCTTTGCCTTGTGAAAACATTGGGTTTTTGGTTGCAACTAAATTCAGCTTAGGATATGAGGGTACAAAAGACTAAGGCGTACCACCTCAAAATAAGATTTCCGTGTTGTTTGCAGTAGAGGATCTTATAATATATAAAATGAATAGAATATCATATACAAAGACAAATGACTTTATATATAAAATATACAAATATTGTATATTAATATTTATATAATATATATAACTTGAATATATATATATATATATATATATATATATATATATATATATATTCAAGTTATTATTAATAAATATTGCATTAATACAAAGTATCAATGTATATATAAATATAATATATGTATAAAAATAAAAATATTCATACTTATATATACCATATATAGATACTGCATTAAAAGATCTTTGATGCCAGAAGAAGACTGCGAGTTTCCAATTTGTTCCCAACCTAGGAACTCTGCTACATACGCAATCTAACATGGTCGAGTGCGTGCCATGTCAAAAATTAATATTTAATTAATTTTTAATATTTTTTAAAATTTAAAAAAAAAAATTCAATTTTTTTAGAATTTTTAATTTTAATTTCTTTTTTTTACTGCGTTCAGTAGTTCCTAACAAGGGGAACAGGCTTGAAAAGGCCCTTCTTTGGCCTCAAATGTCCTCTAATGTATAAGCCATATACAAACCGTATAAGTCATGTACAAACCCAAAATCCTTTGCAAAACATCATGAAATTATAGTCTAACTCCAAATGTATGCCAAGGCCGTTCTATAACTCCAAATCAAGAGTGTTTTAATTTTTTGAAAAGCTAAAAATATATAGTACAATTTCTCCAAAATTCAAAGCAAAAAAAGATATTGTCCATTTATTATAGCTTTTTGAAGACCTCACTCTCAAATATGTTGGCAGCTGAACATCTCTTCACTTTGGAGTATGCTCCAGCTTTATAAAAGTTTTAAATACTTTGTGATATATTTTCTTAGAAATCTAACTTTATAATATACATCCTTCAAAAATCTTAGCTCAAAAAAATAAAAATTCTGCTTTCAAAGCTCCGTCGGAGTTGAAACTAATTCTAAGGTTTAGTTTTGGCAACTGTTCTAGACCCCCTTTATTTCTATACTCATAACTCTTTCAAAACAACTTCAAACTAAAGATTCTATATTTTTTTTAGAAAGCTAAAATTTTTGTACACAACTCATTTAAAATTTTGAATTTAAAAACACTAACAAAACCTCTATAAGCGCTCGAAGTTTTGGTCCTTGATCCTAGTAGGCAATTGATCCTCTCTCACTCTATCACTTATAACTTTTGCATCCAAATTTCAAAATAGAAATAATCATAATTTTTTGGAATTACAATAATAATAAGTACATTCTTACAAAATTTCATTTCAAAATTCAAAGTACACACTAAAATATGTCTCTTCAAACTCACGACATTCTCAAATTAATTATAAAAGAAGAAGGAGAAGACCCGGACTCCTCATCTAACTTCAAGGGCCACATCAGCCCATGTCTCAACCACAGGGACACCTTTAATCTAATTGGCTACCCCCTTTGACCTTCCTAATACCTTATCTATTTTTTTGTATAGCCATAAAATTACTTAAGTCCACTAAAGAGGTAAACTATTTCCATCCCTTTTACCTTCAATTTCAAATACATCAAATAACTTTTGAAAATATTTTTGAGCGTAAAATTAAAACAACTAGGATCAAATACATGTCTATTAGAGGTAAAAAATAGAGTTTCAAGAAGAACATTACTCCATCTGCAAAAACTTAAAGTTACATCTAATGGTAGTTGCAACATAATCTGCACGGTCTACTTTAGTCAAAGAATTGGCTAGACCTTCCAACCAACGTTGGTGGCTACAATTTTCTTTAATAGATCTAACCATGCAATAGTATTGGTCATTGTTCAAGCCTTCAAAACATTTTTTAAACGTTACTTCTGTACTGACAGGTTCAATACATTCAACTTGCAATAAGATTATCAATGTCCGAGTGTCTCACTAAAAGTTCTCATGCCATTATTGCTCCTTGTGAAGTTGCATTGGCAATTTTATGAGCCTAGCTTCATCTTTTGAACGTCTATGCAGCGGTGCAACACCTAATGGCAGAAAAGATTGATCCAACATGTGAATAAAAAAAATTCAAATTTTGATTTCGGTTGAGGTTTTTTTATCTTGAGACTCAGAAAAAATCCTCCAGTTCGGCATACTAAACCCAAAATAAAAAATAAAGAAGAACTACATTAAACTATTAAAACTCTTGGGTGGTTTGCACTTTTTTATATTTTATAACATCAATAAAGAGGCATCACTTTGAAGCTTTTCTATGTGATGTCATCTCTTTCATTATATTATATTATTATTATTATTAAAATCCAATCAAATAACATATAGACACATTTTTTTCATAATAAGCGCATTTACAACGCCACAGAGTTAGCATGACGTTTGTCCATAAAGACACGTCAACGGATTTTGTTCATGTTACACACGAACTTGCCACAAAGTTAGGTCATAACAATGCATTAAGGGAAGATTTTTCAATTGGCAAAGAACATGACCCTCACTTATAAAACTTTTACAATGCCAACGGATGTTTACAATTTTGCTAAAGGGCTAATAAAGGAGAATTGATAGTAACATCCGTGCAATACGATTAGTATACGCATGTGGATACAAAAAGAGCCTAACAAATGTTTGTACTATCATAAAAGGGGCACTGTAGATCGGAACGAATTTATGATAAAAGGAGCATCTATTTTGCCTCACCATTTGGACAAAGTGAATGTAGTTTTAAATGCTTCTGAAATTTAGTCACACAAAGCTCTATCAATGGAGTCTACATTTGGTACTAATGAAGCCCACATTAGTTTTTTTGTCTAAGACCTTTATGCCTCTCAAATTCTCCTTTAGTTGAAGACTTGAATCTTGCTTTCACTTTATCACTTCATTGATGTTGTCTTCTATGTTCTTGTTGTAGTATCCTCTTTACACTATCATGGTGTTTAATAATTGAGAGAGTAAGATCCTAGTGACATATTATAATTGAAATTTTTGAACAGTAGATATTCTACCATGGTTAATTACGTTGCAACAGAAGCGTATTGATGCCCAACCTGATTAGTATCCAAATGTCATTGTCATCAATAACACATAAATCGAGTTGAATGCCATTGAGCAAATGACTTCGGCAATAGTCGTTGTATGCTTTTATTGTTTCTCATTGAATTTAGTTTAAAACAATCCATTGTTATGTAATGAATTAAAAAAATCTTGAAATATATATTTTGTATTCAAAATATAGGATATTTTTTTGAAATAAAAATTAAAAAAACTTTCAAATTTTCAAAATATTTGATCTTACGGATTGGACAATACTAGTGTTTGACTTTTTAAAATGAAAGGATTTTTTTTTTTTGCAATTTGAAGACCATCAGACTTTGACTTGGCATACTATCAAATTTTTGCACCATGCATGCTCTAAATTTTATAGCAATACATTTTAGATGATGTTAATTCCATGTAGACCAATTTCTACAAGTACTAGAAGGGTCTACCATTTTAAGAAATAATTGTAGAAGGAATACAAATTCAATTTTTGAAAAAATACATTTTTTTTCTGTGAATTCATTACTTCATGTTAAGCAAATCCATAAGGTTAGTTTAAAGATTCATAGTAAATTTAAAATGAAAATAAAAACAAAAAATACAATCATAAATTTCAGTGACTCTTTTTAGTATCCTACCCGACATTGCTTGGCTTCTTTTAGATTAACATAGTGAATTATGCCCTTGTTTCTTTTAGGATCGTTTTTTCGCACTCCACAATAATATTGTGTTTGTGGCATGTTCACAAGGCCTAGTTGAAAAATGTTGTTTTAAAAATTTGAATGGACTATGTCAAAGTACTTTAGTTGTTCTCAACTATTCAAGGCTCTTGTAGATGTAATGCATATTTGATGGATGTATATGAAAAGATGTTGTTCATCATGCATAGGCAATATTTGAAAAATTGAAGACTATGTACTTAGAAACCAAAGCCTTTATGACATTTTGAACAAACGTAGATGAAGTAGACCAAAATGTCAATCAAAGGCTATTGTAACATCCTACACGCCAACCAAAATACAAATGTTACAATAGAAAATTACTATAGCAACTTGAAATCAATATTATTCACTTCTATGCATCGTTATAGTGGTCGGTGCCTTGATTGGCTTCTCCAAATACTAAACAAATATGTGATTACGCACTATTAGTATGCCATGTGTTGCCACATTTGTTGTTTTGTAAATAATAGTAAGGTGGAAGGTATTGTTGTTAGTACTGTTTTTTGTATTTTTGAAATTCCCAATCACTATGTTGTCTTGTAATCCAATAGACATAACCCAGTTTTGTTTGCATCTGCAAATAATTTTTTTATAGTGTATACAATTACTACTCAAAACACTAATTGGACACATTGTGATTGCCTAGTGAAACAACACAAAAATATGTGCAAACACTCTATGAAGGTTTTCAAGATGATCAATCCGGAAGTGAATGACACTATGATAATCCATCATGTAGGGCCTCTTTGGGGTACCATTGTGAGGGATATGATGTTTTGAACATTGACTCATTTGGATATTAAAATTTTGTTGAAGAGGGAGAGATAGGGATGGCTCGCAAAGAGGGTGCCTAGATGTATGCATTAGCCTTGGACACACCCAAGAAGTAGCTATCATCAACCATAAACCTGCTAAAAGATATTGCTATGTTTGCCACTAAAAACAAATTTTTACAAATCCATATGTTGTCTTCCTTTAATATGGTAAAGAATAAATTCTTGGAGATCATAGCAAAGTCAAACACTAGCATTTTTTACCTACTTTCGCAACTTTTTTTTGTCCCTAGCAAACAAGACAAAAATTTAAGGAGATGTGTTAGCTTCTTAGAATGCAAGCCATGTAAGGGTGAAAACAACATATGGACTTTCATCACTGTGCTGAATGTGTTGCTCGTACCTTAGGATGTGCACTTTACTATTGTAGCAAGTTCTAATTGTAAAGTTTTATTTGTGTAGTGTTTGTTTGCAAGAAATTGATTTTATATAAGAAAACAAGGAGATTCCCAAGCAGTGCTTCAAACAATTGTCTACTGCCATACAATTTTTTTTCTATATTAATGTGCCTCTAAGTAGTACTTGCTTCTATGTAAATTATTATAAATAATAAGCCTACAGGTAGAAATAATAATTGCATGGTGACTTTGGACTTAGTGGTGTACATATTTTGGACCTGCTATTGGTCAATACATTTTTGGAGGAGCTTAATTATAACATCCGTCTTTCCACTTGATTTGCTTTGCCTAGAGTATTCGATTTGTCTATTTTATGTGTGGTATTCAAGTTGACAAGATGTCTCTGTGATGATTTATAGTAACTAAGCTTACTAAATACGCCACAAATGTTAATGTGGCTATAGCCCAAGAATTCATTTATGTTGTAGGAAAAATTGCATTACAACAATATGCCTTCAACGTTATTATTGATTAATTACTTGAGTTCCTTGAAATAGAAAAAGACTTGTTTGATGATTACTGTTCATTATTGTTCCATTATTATTCTATTATTGTGTTTTTATTGTCTTTAACAATGATGTTTTATGACTACTTTCAATAGTATGTAGCTTTTGCTCCTAGTGACAGTAGCCACAAGATTTCAAAAATATGCTAAATCATAGGGCTAGTGGATGGTTCTAAGAAAGATTGACCATTTTTTGTAGTGTTTTGCCAAAAATTGGAATTTCTACATTGAATACTAAGAGTATTTTGTAGCAGAATGATTTTAGTTGTCGATTCAAAAAATCGACGGCTAAAAATACCATTGTAAAATAAAAGATAATTTATCATAGAAAATAGATATAATGAGGTATAAATTAATAATAATAGAAAATCATAAACAAAAAAAAAAAAAAATATTTTAATCTGTAAAGACTTGATAGTGATCAGATTTCACCAAAAAAATGAAGTCAAAACCATCTTCAATATTCAAAAATGCGCATGCAAGAGAGCTCTATTTGAATGTGAAGGCCAATGATAATGTATTTTTAAATGCCCCTTGGTAGGCATATGTCTCCCTACTATAAAAATAGACCACAAAAATTTCAGCTCAAGATCATTAATTTTGGATTCTCCCCAATACTAAAAACCTCTAAACCACAAAGATTGACAAATTAGCAAAATTGGATATTAAATATAAAGTGATTTTTTTAATTTCTAAAAAACAAGGGATGTGATTACAATCAAGTTAGCCATTTCCAATAAAAATTTCAAATTCATCAGGTTCTACCTTCAAAAGTTCTAGTAGAAAATAACTCCATCACTTTGAATAGCACCAATCTTTCTTGCAATCTCCCTAGCTTGTTTCTACCACTTGCAAATGATTGGATTTCTCATAAGCGCAAGCAAATGTACTAAAGAAAAGGTTGACCATGTTGATTTTGCCTTGTAAGCAATCATGGGGCGAGCTTATAGGACGAGCCCTATGACCATACACAAGGTAGAATCACCCATAGCCAACCCTTTCTCAAGCATTACAATTAGGTGAGGGCACAATTGTGGTTGCCTTTTTTTGCTCATTTGATGCTGTTTTTGCGCTCTTTGTTTACGGCAAAACTAGACTTGAGGCAAAATCGGCACTTGAGGCAGATCTTGTCATTAAAAAAATCATGTGAAAGTGTTGGAATGTGCCTTACCTCATTTTAACGTTAGTGTTAGTTAATCTTGTGATTGGATTTGACTAGGTACTAGTAAAAGACTTCTTTTGTAAGTATCCCTAGTGGAGCCATGATTATACAATATTGTAGTGGTCGGTAGCATAAGCAGTAAAATTTTAGCAGAGCCAAAAGCAAAGTTAATGTTAGTTTGGATGTAAGTCCCAAGTCTCTACGCAAATAATAAACCTACAAGTGAAAAATAAAAAAATCACACATACACAACTTGGCTACTAGGAGAATGGACTATGAAGGAAGTAGTGACACATGCGGATGGAATAGCAGCACGTCAGGTGGGAGGAAAAGCAGCGTATTCAACAAGGGTGGGGAGGATTTAGTCTGGCTATCCACGTCCAACCGTGACCCTGCATTAGGCTTGATGAACTACAATAGAACCTCTCTTACTACATCCTCTTTTAGTGCATAGTATGCAGTAAGGGAGTTTATAGGTGGGCTCAATTTCAAGTATTTTTTTTGAAAAGTAGTGTAGTTAGAAGCCACATTAATTAGGTTTCATTATTACATCTCTCAAAATGCATAAACCTCTTTAAGTGCATAGTCTCGGCACTATGCACTAAGAGAGGTTCTAATGTAGTATAGTCGCAACCCCTGGATGTTAAGGCAACCAGATCAGCCCTAATAACAATGTTATGCAAGGGACATCACTTAACCCCTAAATGACGGATCTATAACCATTGATTTCAGGCCTCAGTGCCTATCACTCAATTTGCTGCCATTTTGCAACTAGATATGTATGAAGAATTTTATATTTATTTTTCAGAGATGAAACTACATGTCTTCTTTACTTTGCAAAAAATTTAGATTTTTTTGTGGAAAATTGATTTTTTTTGAGAATTTTTGAAGAAATAGTGAAGAAAAATCACATCAAATAGAAAATTATTTCAAAAAATCTGAAAATTTCATCATGTGTGTATATTATAATGACAAACATCATGGTATAAACTCAATTTCCGTATCATTCTATAATTAGAAAATAATAGACATTGAAAATACACCCAAAGTTCAAATTGCAATAAAATATTCAATATTAGAAATTTTTTCAAAATTCAAATTGGAGAAGAAACTAGAGTAGATGACCTTCATTTTGTTAGTTGGGCTCAAACTCAAAAAATATTAATTTTGTGGAGAAATTTCAGTTTTAGAGCAAGGAACAACAACTTCCCAAAATACACTAAAATAGCATATTTTGTGATCCGTTTTTTTAAATAATTTCTCATTTATGTGAATATCATGACTACAAATTCAACTACTTACTCTTCATAATCCACCTGGAAGGTCAACAAAAAAAACCCGGATGAAAAAATGTTTCCAAGCAATGTACAGATGACCGCACAATCATCCGAAAGCCACAAAATGGTTGTGCCGGCGTTACAGGGTTAATAGGAGTCCGGTGTGAACACAACCATCGACAAACTCCCTTTGAACACTGTCAGCAATGATTTCATTCATACTCGTTGCAGTGATCTGATGGCCAAAATATTTATATGACCGCTGGATCTTCTCATCATATAGATCGTATTCCGCACGATGTTTGCGTTGTTTCATGTACTTGGACCAAGTGCTTGAGGCGTCGTTGAGGTCCCGTTGTGTACAGAATTATCTTTTTGGTATTGCTCCGCCATCTCGGGGATTCCCATTGTTACAAGTCTGTATTTGTGACTGCACAGGTTTAAAGGTTCAGCCTGAGGGCCATCGAGGGGTTACGATAAGGCTGAGTTTGACGATAAAGCGGCGTTTGAAGAGCCCCAAGTGACTTACCAAAACAGGAGACAGCTTCAAGAAGTACCCAATACAAACGGCAACAAGCACTTCACTGTACAAGGCATTTTTTAGCAATAAACAAACAGAGCCTGTACCAGCAAAATTGCAGTGAGCCACAACTCCCAACACTGCCAAAAATACAGAATGTCTTAAATAAATAGTCATACATTTGCCTGATAAAAAGCGTCCTTGCTCAGCACCCATACAACCAGATTCATCGCGTCGCAACTAAGTCTACCCCCAAAATAAAATACACCGTCGATTCAATTTACTGGTGCAGAAATCACCAGCAGCTGAATAGGGCAGCGCAAGCTCCAGTGGCATATCGAGGTCGTTGCTTTCGTCGGACCAAGAATAACGGCTGGCCTCATCACATGAAAACACTACTTGGCCGTCTCTCACCACCAAATACCTCTTCTCCAGCCTCCAAGTGTGGAATGATCGTTTACAGGCAAAAACTTACACATGAAAACTCATTCGCCCTGCCAACCTGCCTTCTAAGATTCTCCTATCAATTGCATCATCAACAGAACTCATCTGTACACAGAAAACAAACATGTTAGAAGTACAGCTCCAGCTCCACCTTAAATTCATACGAGACGATACTGCACGCGATCAAGCAATCCCCGATCCTGAGCACATCATCACATCATGACCTTTCGCTTACTTGCATCGTCTCGTCGTGAGCCTGATACTTCCGCAAAGATACCCTCCGCTCCTCCTGCAACAGATTCACAGTGCGATCATACTATGAGGACCTCAAATTTTCGATGGAGAATGCTCAAATAAACTCCTAAACGAAAAACCTAAAGGAAAGGAAAGGAAACCATATCAGAGCGGCCAGAACATTTATGCAGAGAAAAAAACAGACAACTCAACAACAGCGCGTCATCAACAACACTCCACCGTTCCAACTGGCATCAGGAATCGAACAAAACTTACCATAGACGAAAATTCGTCGTCCCAAACTAGATAAACCTCGTTCGTAACCCCAGCTGGCCCTGGTGGCCTGTTTGAAATAACAGGTGGGGGTCCTATCGATGGCCCTCCGGTGTTGGGTCCCGACGAGTACATGTGGCTACTCAGCGGTGGGGGAGGTGGCCCACTCATACCTGCACGCCATTGCCAAAACGTGTCAGCACATATAATACAGCACAATGACACAGAGTGAGAAATGCCAGTGCTAAGACAATCATTCACCTAAACTTTAAGCAACACTGGCTCCATCCACAAGAAGTATACTCTACAATAAGCAACCAAACCTTCCCTCCATAATCATGATCCATTCCACAGATGTATTCTCATCACTAAGTCTCCAACACACTCAGACTTCAATCACGGGCAATCAAAAAAACGAGCATCAGCCAGCAAGAAACGACATCAAATCTCACCTCCATTGGATAACGGAGGAGGCAACCGTGAGTTCACACCCATACTATTGCTCATCGCAGGGGAACCTCCAGCTGGTGGAAATGAAGGGGACATGCCAGGACTTCCACTCAAGCTTGATTGATTGCCGCCACCACTAGGCGGAGGTGGTTTCACAAGTGGCCCAGCTGAGCTGTATAGTGGAGGAGGAGGAGGCCCGTTTGTGGGCTGACCTACAGGAAACAGAGGTCGAGGCGGAGGGGTTGCTGAACCTGGAGGCAGAGGAGGACGAATAGGAAACAGAGGTTGGGAAGGAGGTTGAGAAGGACCCAGCGGATGGGGAGGTCGTTGGCCCTGTATAGGAAAAAGAGGCTGCGGAGGCTGGCCCATGCGAGGTGGACCTGCTTGTCCAGGCGCAGGACCACTCCACCCTTGAGGCAGTGGAGGTTGCGGCTGCCAGTTCGGAGGTGGTCGTGGACCCGATCCAGGCGATGCGCGGTACCTGCAAACAGATAACCAGTCAGAAAACACCCCAGCGACACATCTCGCTGCACCACTCAAATCACAGCGTTCCACCAACTAATCTAGCTACAAGACCCTCACCAAGTTGTACGCCACAACAAAACTCCTTGCAGCACGTTGCACACAAGGATAGCCAAACAGAATTTATTGCAGCACAACAAATCATGAAAACGAACAGATGTTTCCATCTCTGACAACAATATACCCATTGTACTTTCCAACAACAAGCTGCTCACTGTCACCAAACCTCAGCACTCGGTGAACGCAAGAATGTCGCCTATCTAGACCTCAACTCGACAAAGAATGACCTACGCACCTTGCATGTAAGCATGCATCCATTAACACCTGGAAAAACAGACAAGCAATGCATTGTAAGGGTTCGAAGAATAACTTACATAGGCTGCATTGCAGTATACATTGGTTGTGGGGCCATACCAAGAACATTCGGTGCCATCATCCCCCCTCCCACATAGGGTAAGGACGGAGGGACCTCCACCTTCGCAACCTTTGATGGGTTCTCATCCTCTGCGTGAGCCGAATCTCCCAATCGACATTAACAAAGACACTCTCTTGCAACAAACTTACTATAAAACAACTACTTACCATCATTTGCACCCTTTGCACTAAGACACTCTCCAATGCACCATCCCAACGGAGCACATTGCCAAGCAATGTCATCCAATTGCAAACAACAATTCGCCATTCATCACTCAGACCTCAGGGACCATCCCAAACCAAGAGCTTGCAATGTAATGTGAACATTCCGGATAGGGCGCAAGCACAACTTCCCAACTCGCCGAAAATGAGGGGTGGATAGGAATCGGCTAAACTACGAAACAGTAGACACGGCAAATGGTCCGGAAACCAGGAAAGGATGCTTCTAGTCCCTCACAGATCACTACCGTAATACATGAACAACAACACCGTGTTGCAAGCGTAGAAACAGGAAGCTGATCTAAATACAGGAGCGCTGCATTGGAGGATTGCACACGACCTAACGACAAGTCCAGCCAACAAAAGGTCGGGTATCTTACTAAAATAAAGCCAAAGTGGCACGATCTCGGGTATTGATGCAGACAATCTTTTCAACACTTGCCGGTCATGTTATCAGCATGCTACAATATCAACAACATTCCAAAGCAAGCACTGAACCCAACACCATGCCAACAAAATCGACATGCAAACAAGAGTGGATCGCTTGAAGGACGTACCATCGTTATCCCCATCATGAGCTGCAAGGATGTCAGCTGGTATACCCTCCATCCCATATATTTCCAAATCAGTCATGGATTCCCTTTCCGGCTTCGCATTAGGTATCCTACACATCAACAAGGATAGGTCAGGTTCCACAGGAAAACACCACGTCAACACCACACCTATAGTGCTCAGAATTGCGTTAAAGCCAGAACTGTAATGAAATCGAGCAGGCCCGAAAGACATAAAGAAGTCGTGCAACCGCAAGAGTGCACTACGGCTGAGGATACATTTTAGCCCTAAAATGATCATAGCCTCTTCTCCGCTGCTCTTAATCACGGCATACAAAGTAGCTGAGCTGCTTGTGAGGAGCCTCCCTAACCAAATATGAAGGGGGCTAGCTAAAACGAACAACTAACACTCCAAGATGAGAGACACTTCGTCAAGTTCCAAGTTCAGCACGTTGGAAACTCTCGAATTCTGCAATCAGTCGTTCCGTAATCTCAGTACCACAGGCTACCAATCACGCTCAGAAAAGCCGAATTCTCAACTCAAGACAAGTGCACGACGTTTTCTCGTAATTAGGGTTGAGTGCCACACGACATTGTTATGCAATCTAATTCCAAGAACTCGCCCCCGCGAGTTCCTGAGATAAAATGATTTCGATTGAACACCAATTAGAGGACGGATGACAAGGCAGCGGGCCAAATATCCCCGACCCAAACTACTAATGAAACGCAATTCCGGGAGGCTGAGAGGGTGTCGGGCGCACTTGGAGACGGACTCCTTGTGCACTTGCAGCACGTGGATGAGCATGCCGCTGGCGGATGAAAGCTTCTTGTGGCACACGTAGCACTTGAAGTGCTTGGCTTTTTGGTGCTGGATCAAGATCTTCTCGTCCTCGAACTCGCGCTCGCAGTAGAAGCACCACACCTTGGGCGCTTTCTTCTTCTTCTTCCCCATGGCGTCACCCTTCCTTCTCTCGTCGCTCGCGCCTCAGCTTTCTGTTTTTGCAATCAGGCGAGGATCGTCGGCCCCTCCCCCGGCTCCAGGAAGCGAGCTCCAACGAACTCTGCGAGGGAAGGCCGGGCGTCTGCCAAACCCCAAACCAAACCCTTCACAACCAGCAGCAGGCAGCGTCGGATTCAACTGCCAGCCCAAACCCTAAATACCACTCCGGATCTCCATAATTGGTCCACCAGTGTGAACAGGGTTTCAGTTGCGGCAAGCGATTTTGTTTAGTCCTTGACTTTGATCATCACGTAGGTACTAGGTACAGTAGAACCTCTCTAAACCAATAGAGTTGGGACCGGTCTGACACTTTGAATTAGAGAGGTTATTACATTAGGGAAGGTCATTATGTTTGTATGTGGTTCATATTGTTAAGTTGGGACCAGCAATCAATACTTTTTGACAACACTTTATTGACTTAGATAGTATTGGGTTAGAGAGGTTCTATTGTACCTTGCTTTTGCTAAATGAGCAAGGTCGGCAGAAAATAATTTTAAAAACTAACTCTGAAACCGAAAGTGTCCAATAGATGACTTTCCAAAACTACTACAAATAGAAATGAAGAATGCATCAATTGGTTCATAAATCAAATCATTTTTGGCAAAGTACCTTAGTGATAGGTCTCATACTTTGGGTTAATCCCTAATTGCCTGAATGACCATATATAGTCACTTTAAAATTTCAGCTATTTTGTATATAGGTAGTTAAATTCCTTTAACCGTTCTAAATTTTTTTACGGATGATATTGAAGGTTAACTATTGGAATGTTTTATATTTTACTAAATAATTAAATATTTGATTTTTGAGAGGTCCTCAAAGGCATACATGTACCACTAGTGGAAGAACAAAGCTTGCTAATTTTACTTGATTTTCCAACTTTGAACAAAGTTTGTCAATTTCACTTGATTTGAAATCTAAAGAATTGTATTTATCCATTTGCTTTGAAAATGGTCCCAATGGAAAGATTAATTTTTTCATGATTTTTACTATTGAAAATTTAAACATGAAAGCGTTGATTTGGAGTTATTTGTAATTTCTACTTATTAAAAAAATTGCATTTCAAGAATTGCAAGGTGGATTGTATAATGAATTTAATAACTCTTTATTTGAGCTTAAGTTTTTTAGAAGTGCATTTTAGTATATGCTAACACAATTTTTAGTTGTTCATGTCACCTCCAATCCAAAAAAATTCTTATATGCAAATTTCTAAAACATTGTGGGGAGGGTCAACACACTAAAAATAGGATATATACATATTTTTGTTATAATCACACAACTCCTATTCAATTTCACACTCAAAACTAGTATGCACTCTAATAAGCAAGCTCCTTAAGCATCTATACGGTTAGGTTTTATCCCCTAAAGGCCCAAGGCATTTTTTCTGCCAAAAACCCATCAAAACTGCCCTTTCTATAGCAAGGAGTAAAAAAAAATGAAAAATGTTTTTTCTGCACATCTAACCATAGTATCTTACACCTAACTAGTATGAGAATGTGTGGAAAAAATTTCAGAATTTTTGACCGCTCAGATTGCAAGATATCTGCATTTAAAGTGGAAAAAAAAAGTATTTCAGCACATTGCGGGACTAGATTTTTTGACTTTAAACATTTTGCACTTAAAATTTTTGCACTACAGAGTTTTATGCTTCAAATCTTTATAGTGGAGAATTGAGTTGAGAGTCTAGGGGAAAAAAATATATTAAAAAAAACTTAATTATCATTCCTAAAAAATTTATTAAGTAGAAGTAGGTACGAGATAGAAGGAAAATCTAAAACATTAATATATTTTAGATGGAATTAAAATACACTAGATCCCAATAGCGGACATTATTGTTGACATAAAAATACGGGACGTCACATTGGATGTCACCTAAAATCCGTCACCTAAAACACGGGGTTCTTATAGTGCTTCTTCGTCGTGTTCTTCCAAATTTGGATAGGTTTGCCCACATTTTTCCAGAGATGGTGGCAGTGGACAATTCAAAGATGTCTAAATATTGCTATAGTGATCTTCTAAAAACGCAAATAGAATCCTAAATTGCGCATCGCCACCCACAATTGTCCGTCCACAATCACCCACAATCAAGGAGTCTCCTTGAAAGCTTGAGTAGCTGCAAGAGCCTTACGCATCGCAATTTCCACAAGAAACCATGTATAAATTTTTAATGCAATCGACTTTTAGCTAGATGGCACATGATGCTAGTTCTGTAATCTTAATGCCAATCCTAGTTTTCCAAGGAACTACAAGTTCAAATTTTGCATAAGTGTTTGTATGTTACAAAACCGTTTGTCACACTTTGAAGTTACACAACGTAAACCTTAATCCCTAAATGCCCAAGCTTTTTTTGAGCTTCTTGGATTTTGTTGGAAATTGAACAAAACAACAACATTTTGATTAGTTTTATCAAATTCTTTTTGAATTGTAACTGTAAAAATTGAAACTAGAGATGTTAGAAGTAACATGAGAAAAGAAAACACAACAATATCACTCACAGATTGAAAGATTATAATGCTTAATCATGAGGGTGTTAAAACTATGAAAGTGATTTGAAGTCTTTCAATCTTCTTTTCTCAAGTCAAATCTAAAAAATTGGTCACCAAAACAATGAGGTTAAAGGCATAACATGCATAACCCCAATCAATTTATAGCTTCTCAAAATCTATTCTACAATTTTTTTAAACAAATTTCTAATGTGATTTTTTATCCAAGATCTAGTGTATTTGAGACTCATTTTCAAGAGCTGTCAACACTAGAAAATCGAGATTTGCAATGCACACCCTCGTACAAAATCTTAAATAGAAAAATCACAATCATTCATTTTCAAATTCGAATTTTTGATGCTAAAACTAGAGTTCAAAGAGAATTTTCCTATAAAATAATAACACTAAAAATAATAACTTGATAAGGTTTCATTTAACTTCAAAGTATTGTCGACACCAAAATTTGGTGCCTCAGGCATTTTGGCGGTTAACCAAACATACAGCTCTATATACCTCTGGAAGAGCAAATTTTTCATTGTTGTTAGGTTCTTTTATGGCATCTCAAGTTACGCCTTCAACCTACTCAGAAGAAGGCCTTACAAATCATTCTCCCTTTGTTTTTGAAAAAGACCTATGTTTCCTTTGTATTTTTTACAAAGGAAATTTAGGTCTTTTCCAAAAACAGAGGTAGTATTAGCACCAATATACATATTAATTAACCATTAAACGACGGGCCCATAATAGTGGAAGTCATTTGTTTTGTCACCGTGTGAATTGTTGGATTAAAATAATGCAAAAGCACTCATTGGAAGTCAAACTACTGTAGATGATTTTCCCTTTTCCCACAAAATTTGGAGGATGAATAGTTGCAATTCTATCCTACACAATTTGATTCTCTATCATCCATCGGCCATAGAATGGCTGCGTCGTCGTTCAAGGGTTAAATGATGCCAAAAGTCCACCACATTCTGATTGCAAGGAAAGGAAAGGATTTGCTTCGAAGATTGGCAGGCAGAGGTGATTATTAGACAAATGATTGTGCTAGACGGATTATATGTTTCCAAGGTCATACCGTACGTGTAGGTCAGTTTCGTAAATAACTCGGGAAAATTTGGAAAATGCTGAAAATTTGGAAAATTGTACAACTATTTCTGAAAATCTGAAAAATTTTCATTGTTGCTAATTCTGAACATCTAAAAATTATTCTTGAGAAAATTTTGGAAAAAGGACACATTCATGCATGAATAGAACAAATCAATCCAAAATTAGGATTGTCTAAAAATTAAAAAAAGCAAAATGCCAAAAGTGAAGAAATCCAAATAAGGCTGCCGAACTGTCGAACTTCCAAAACTAAACTATTTCGGCCACAATGTGCCGAAACTGACCTGCGCGTACGGTACCCATAATGGTATGTTTGATCCTGAGTTGGAAATTACTCACTTGAACTAATTTCAACGATTCTGAAGGTTTGACCAAGGACGTACTGAGAACTCAAATCTGGAGGCCGATGGAGGAAATACTGACAATCGTGGGAATCTGCTCGCTCGAATTAAAAGCTGTCATGCCGGTAATTTCATAACGATTTGGAGGCAAACACATGAAAAGCCGCATTTATCAATTGCGGATTGTGAAGGGACCCGCTTGCATTTGTTATCAAAGTCGGTTACGGAAGAAGAATTTCGCAACACAGTTAAGCGCAAAAATAATCGATTACACACTGAAATACATTGCTGAATGCTACTAACCCAGAATTTCGTCTAAACTCTCTCACCAAGGGAAGCTCTCATGAGCAACAGCGTGCACAACACGGAGCCTCTAAATAATATGCCATCAAGCTGCCAAACCCTGCTACGGTATTTCACAACATGATGCCAGGTGGAATCTAAATCTGTATGACACCATTTCGAAAGATGGCAATCTTCACACCCAAAAATGCTCTGGGTGCATGCAGATGCCGACATGATTCATAGATAAATTGTCCTCAAGGGCGTTGTGGTAAAGGCCTGAATCCACAAAAGCAAAGTTCAACTTCAGTCCAAAAGATGAGCATGGTCAAAACATGGTCATATTCTGAAACTAAGCATGGTTCTAATCTAATCAACTAATGGTCGATTTGAGAAGTTAGGTTCGTCTTAGAATCTCTAAGTTGTAAAATCTAGGAACATGTTTATTTAAGCGAAACTTAGACGAAGATCGGCAACAGTCTAAGGGTGAAGCAAATACGTACTTGTATTTCTGTGAGAATGCACGCAGGTAGAATTTGGCAAATCCGAATCCACAGCTAGCAATGGCGATGCTCCCAGCGGCCCAATATGGCATACCCACTGACTTTTCAACAGCTTCCGATTCAGAGAGTCGATCCTCGGCTAGTTCACCATCCTGGGGGAAAGCTCTGTAAAAATCTATTAAGTAATAGTACACTGCCTCCTCGTCCCAGCCAAGGACATCATCCGAGCTATCCCGGCAAGCAGGGCATTCCTTTTCCAGTGGCCACAACTTCCTTGTTGAGTTTCCTGTCACTTTGTATTCCTCTTGAGCAACAACCTCTGTGACCTGAAAATGTGGCAAAACGTCCCATTTTAGAACTCCCATATCATTTACTGGGCGCACCTGTATCCCCATCTCTCTTACACTTACAGATATTAATGCCTCTTCTCGAGTAAAGAAGATCATTGCGGAACAGCTTGATTGCTATAGGAGATTGGACTCTTTTTAGTTGGACTAATAAGTTTGAGCATCTAACGTTAAAGTGGTACGATTCCGGCGTTAAAAATTGTGACATATATGTACATCGAAAGGTCTAACATCTAGGACAGGTGTTCTGAAGGTGACAAAGTACTGGAATACCGCCATCTAACGAAATTGACGTTATCTTAGTAAGAGAAGCACGTTGCATTTGACAAGCAGAGAAGCGCACCTTGTTGTGGCTCCTCCATAACCATAAGACGACGTCCTTCTTTGTGAATGCCCCATCTACTGAATTTCTGGAAACAGTCATGCCACAGTTGAAAATTCTGAAGTTTACATATGAGATATAGATCAGAATATGCAGAATAAAGTCGATCAACAGAAAGAGTCACAAAACAAACCTGGTGAATGCATTCAGAAAATGATCGCGACATTGATCACATTGGTAAAAGTCTTTAACAAATGCACTTATTGCTGATACAGCAAAGGAGCCCTCAAAGTCCTTCACTTGGACAGTCAATGAATGAAGCAACATCCACAATCCACAGCTGCAAAATGGCAACCAGAACATTAGAAAAGACAACCAGCCATGCGAGACAGTACAGAGGGCAGATTTAGTTAAAGCAATGTCATAGGAGTTAGAGACAAGGATAGTGCCACTAGCTTCCATTTGTCCACTCAGTTACTTTCTAAAGGTATGATAAGAAGTATTGTCAAGCTAACCGATATAGCAATGTTCATTACTAGAAAATCCACACCAAAGTATTCTAGAAACACTACCCGCATTGAACCCTGCCAGTTGTAACGCCATCGAAGGCAGTTTCTAATGTAAACCCCGCCTATTGTAACACGGCTAGATTTTCTAGAATATCTCTAGGGGATGGGTTTCCCACTACAATATGTTGAAAAGAATATATAAAATTCCAGTAGGAAGTTGCTCACTTGTAACCACGACCACCTCCATCACAGGTCTCCTGAACAAGCCACGCATTCATGAGAAAGTTTGATACATCAGGAGGAGGCGAGAGGGATTTCAGACTTGGCTAGATGAATACAAATTCAAGTGCTTTCATTCTAGATAAATACAGAAAAATAATGGTTAGACAAACCCAGAAGCCACGAGGTAAGCCTGGACCGCACAACTGGTGCTCTCTCAATGCGCTTGCAGGAGGCTGGCGAAGAGGCCACCATGCCTTCAAATTTCGCAGCACTGTAACACTTCCTCCCCGACACCTGATTGACCATGAGCTCCCAGATTATATAAATGAAGTCATGCACATTGCACACAACTTATCAGTGAAGCGATAAAAATAACACTTCTAGAATATGTCCTAATGTCGTATTCAAACATCATATGCAAGTTGTGGCTCATTGAGGGATTCCAACATTTGTTTGAACTGATACAGGACTTTGATAGCACAAACAATCATCAGAAGTGGACGAGTCTTGAGAAAGAGTAACACCTTCGTGAGGGATGATGCCTTGACAAGAGGTGAATAAATTGAATGAAGGAGCCTCGACTGGATGACCGCATCATCTGCATGGGCCATCAATACGGAGCGTCAGGAGAGTATGAGATAGGTGAGGCCGAATACCTCTTTCATGCTTTGATCATGCCGACTGTCAATTGGATCACCACCTAGAGCTCAAGTAGAAACCCTCCAGACGCATTCTAGAAAACTTAGTCACGGTAAACCCTGTCAATTGCGACGCAGCCAGATTTTTTAGAACACCTGTAGAGAGTGGGTTTTCTAGTAAGCCACACAGTTTATTGTATTTAATCTAAGTCACACAGACTTTAGGCAATTGCTCTAAACTGGAGTTGATTTTTTACTAGCTAAACTAGAAGAAGCCCTTTAACATGACAAGTGTTGAAGCTCTGTCAGTTGGCAAAAAAAACTTTCCTGTTAAAAAGCTATACCCAAACGTTACTTGATTTAGGGTGCAGCATTAGATAAAACAAAACGGTTTCTAAACTAATTCAGACAAAAGTTAGTTTCGAAACCAAATAGCCAACCATTACCCACAAGATTTCAACGTAGAACAGAGTGAAAAATGATAGAAAGAAGTAGAGCGTCATTCCGTGAGAAGTCGGTCAGTGGCTTGCCTTCTCATCCATCATGTATGAAAAAGCATGAGCAGTTGCTTCTTCCACATCAAGCAGCGTTCCAGGCATCTTCTCACGACAGGCATGTACAACAACTTCCCATCAGGCTCCAAACAAAATCAATAACTGTCACTTTGAACTCAATAAAAAAACCTCTTGACAGAGTACACTTGCTAAAATAGTCACGACACATGCGACGTCTTTAATGCTCCAGGCCAAAAAGTTTCACAATCCCGAACTTGAGACAGAAATCAAAATGAGAGCCAATTACTTCATTGCTTGTTGTAAAGTTTTAGTGGAGATTCTAGACCTGCCAAAGCCCAGGGGCATCCGCGGAAGATAGTTTTGTTGTGGCGATTTCTTCGTTACTTAGCGCATCCGGCCTTCTGTCTGTCAATGAGTACTGTCTATTTTCAAACGGTGTACGATTAGATAATGAAATTGACAAGACGTTAAACTATGAAAAAGAGACCAGTAATCCAAAAGGCATGAGACTAAGAGTCTAATGTCCTATTAAGTCTATCATGCTCAACAAAGCCATTGAGAAAAGAACCTCGACAGTGAAAATACTAAGACAACATTGTAAAAGACCAAAAGAAGAAGTGTCAAAATCCGCCATTATGTTGTGGAGGATGTTGCGTGCCATTTGGCCTATATGGTGCAGTATCCAGTGGTCCACAATCCTATGAGCATGATGTGTCACCGACTTGAAAATGACGCGAGTTTTAACTTTCTATTGTTTGGGGACGACCCACTGGAATTCTTCCTTTTCCAATAGCTTTGCAAGGGCCCCGATTACTCTTAAATGCTCGATGTCCACAATAAAATCAATGAATCTTACACTTTCCACAATACCCTCCAACTCAGATGATAATCAATCAAAGAAGTCAGAGCCCTTCAATTTAACGACATGATTAGAAGAAGACAGTTGTTACGCAGGAGATGAATAATGTGTTGTACTGTACACTAGGTGTTGGCAGAACCTGTTACCACCGAACTTCTTTCACGACAAGCTTTAGGTGATTACTAAAATAACAAAAATGAAATAGTCTAACAAAATTAAGAGTCTTACTTGTTTATGCGCAGATTAATCCAGTCGAGTAAATCTTCAGCAGTGCTTACATTCCCCCCATCAACAGAATCGAGTCCTAACTTCGCTTGAGAAGACGCACCGCCTGATGCCAGGATTTCTGGGGGTCCCCAGTACATAGTCGGGTATCCTTGAACATTAAATCGATCGCAGAGGCCTTTATTAGACTGCTCCATTTGCGCAACAAAATCACAAACAGAGGTCAACCGAACTTACTGGCGCGAGTGATATGACAGCCTTTATGTCAAAGTGTAGACGATAGTCAATGCTGTCATGGAATGACAACACATTAACTAAAAAAGACTGAAAGGAATACCACAGCAAGGCTAAAATTGGACAAAAACAAGGAGACAAACAAAACAGTTTCATGGCATTTAGAAACTCAATGCAACCGTGGTAGAGTTGCAAGAAATATTAAAGATTGAGGAACAGCAAACCCTTACCTCAATAGCGCAATCCACCTTGGTGACAAATACCTCACCCTCATGAACTGGACGTGGGGCATTAAACAAGCACGCTACTAGCTCAAAATGCGACTGCACGATCACAAAGTAGACTTAGAAACTAGACTTAGAAACTGTTTCTCACCATGTGCTCTACAACGACTCCCTTCATAATGATTAACCATTCCTTTCAGAAGAACCTTGCCATTTAATTGTCTGTCAATCCCAGTTATTTTTGAATTGCACACATTGCATTCGAAGAAAATATCAAAATCTCCTATAAAATGCAACCATACCATCATTGAATAATTTCATGAGGTGAGCTCACCTTGTATTCCTGGCAAGCAGGTAACCTGCACAAACATGATTCTAAACATCATTCAAATGCTGATCATGAAGATTGCTAAAAATCCCAAAATCAGGGTCGGAAGCACACGCAAGGGTAACCCTAAAAACCGCCAGGTCACAGGACCTGACAACAAGAGAACAACAAGCTAGTGGCCACTTCTAAAGACGATTAATCGTCGATCATAAAACATGCACAAATGCATCATACTCACACACAGAAAAAGAAGAAGACAGGCATTGATCTTGAAGTTGCCAGTACACCGACACTTTTGATTCGATTCACAAAACGCATTCGGATCACTCACGAAATGGTGATAAAAAGTTTCGAGGATCTTAAGTATTTTCTCTAAAAAAACACCCAGTTACAATCGCAGAATGTACCCATATGAAACTCACATCTTGGAGATTAAATCCACTACTCTTGACGTTTCTAGGACCCAGAAATCAAGAAGGGACAACGCAACCACCCACCAAGATTTGGTGAATTTCAAGTACGGGGAAAGTGGAGCTACCCGAGAGGAAAAACGGACCCCCAAATTTGCATGACATGCAAAGTGAGGTGAATCTGGTGTTCAATGCAGTTTCAATGGCAGCGTAGAGCGTTGCTCAGGGGATACCAGCGCATGTTCTACGGGAGAATGTGCCAGAAGAGTACATTTCAAGGGGAGCTCCACTCCCCCCCCCAACAGCATTCCTAGACTCAATGTACATAGCATCCCGAGAGTAAGCTGATTACCAAGAAGAGAAAAACTGCACCAGCGCATATGGAGTCTTCACTTGTCCTAAGCTCGCCTTGAAAATCCTGTCATAAAGCTCCACAGAGCAGTCCTCGTGAAAGCTCTGCGTCTTTCCAAGGTCGGCGCCCACCAGCAACAGCAACACAAGCAGACCTATTCCAGCATAGACCTCACTCATCTTCATCTTCATCCTCATCTTCATTTTGCACTTCCCCAGCCAAATCCTCACTGAACTACCTCTACCATCAAAATCTCCGGTGTTTCCGAATCCAGAGCCAAAATGTACCCTCACTGTATCACCATTCGAATTCAAGCATGAACCGGAAGAAGCGCTCTGCAGGATTGGTGACCCAAGTTCATCAAATCCCTGCCAGCACTTCAGTAGTTTTGCAGTTTGAATTCTCGGGGTCCGAGAATTCTGGACGACGCTCAAGTTGACAAGCTTTGGTGCTTGTTGCGGCGATCAAGTGGGGTGCGGCGGGGAGCTTCAGTTCAAACGAGTCTCCGTTGTTACTGATTTGAACACGGCGCTTGTACAGTACAGGAAGTTACAGGAAGTGTCAAATTCAGACTCTCCAGTCACCTGGCGGTAGAAAGTGAAGCATTTGGGAAGCCTTTAGTTGCATTATTATTTGAGGATTTCAGCTGGGAATCTGGCTGCTTGGCTTGGAATCCTTGGATCTGATGCCGCAGTAACCAGTGGTTGTGTTGCAATAATTTGCATTAGAATAATAATTGAATGTGAAATGGGGGAGTTCAGTTGGGGGAGCCCCGGTTCTCGGAGGAGGGTCCACCCTGCTTTGAACTTGAGACTTTGAACTTGGGATTGTGATAAGGTAGGAGCACCGCAAAGCACCACTTATTCTTGTTCTGCAATCTCCTAAGATCAAACACCACTTTTTTCCCTTAACAAGGTTATTACCATAGCAATCTTAAGAGAAATCGGATGTTGGTCATTTTGTAATTTTTGACACTCGGACGTATTGAATTGTACAGAATCCCGTACAGAATGCTTCAACTTCTATAGGTTGCTTCAAAGAATATCATATTGCTAACCTTCATTGGGGGATTCCTTGTTGCTCTTTTCAAAATCGGGAGCCCCCTAGCGAAGGAACTTATTGAGTGAAGGAAAAATTACGGTGTTATAGTCTTGAATAGCAGTATTCAGTTTTGTTTTCTTGACTTCACATGTCAATGCCCAGGGATGATGGACCAATTCACCTGGCCAAAACCGTCCTCTACCCATGACATGCTCACAACCTAGTCCAACCACTTACCCAACCAGCCAATCTCCTTTATCAAATTATAACTTAATTCCCCCTTAGGTATCTAAGGGGGAATTATACCTCCAATTGGGGGGAAGAAAGTCATGTGCTTAGCAATGTTATGAACTCTTCAAGTATCATTAGCTCTCTTAATTTGAGATTGTAGTGGTTTAGTGGGAAATAGTGGCAATTTTTCTAATCCTTTTTTGTTCCTTTTCCAACCGCTACTGGAATAGGTGACACCAAATGGAAAGAGGCAATATCAAGTATTCCTAACTTAATGGAATGTTCTCACTTGGTATTAAGGTGTTAGTGAAGATCTTAGAATGAAATTATATATGCCTTTGGACTAGATTTTCATTGTATATAGAGCATTCCTAATGTCAAGTGTAAATATACTCCGTACTTTTTATTAACGTAGAGGTCAAATGACTAAGAAATATTTTCTTCTAATGAATTTTTGTTGTATGAATCCTTTGAAGACAAAGAAGCCCATGTAGAACCTCATATTTCTTAAATAATTTTCCAAAGTTTATTTGATTTTTTGTGTTTGTTCAAATGAATTTTTGTGTTTGTTCAACACATTCAATGTTCTTCACTTAATCTACAATATAAAGGTTTTCTCTATTTAGATTATGCTTTCCACAATATGATCAATCAAAATGGTCATTCTAAAATCGCAATTCCTTTAGTTTTAAAGGGATAGTATCATGTTGTGTAATAAATTATATTGAATGTAGGAGAAATTTGACAACATTGGATCATTCTAATTTATAATCCAATTTAGTTCATGTAGAATGGATCACATTAGAAGGAATTTGGGGCCAAGAAAGGGCCGTTTCAGGCCCGTTCCCCAATCTGTCCCCATGCTGTGAATAGTGGTATGGGCTGTCCGAAAAATATATTTAAAAATAAATAAATAAATTATATATATACATATATATATATATATATATATATATATATATATATATATATATATATATATATATATATATATTTTTTTTTTTTTTTTTAACAAATTTCATTTTAAGATTTTATTTTATTTATTTATTATTTATTTATTTTTATTTTTAAATCTGATGTGGCCGAGTCCCGGCCATGTCACCCTGCTGCAGTGGCGCAATTTCAGCAGTCAGGAACTATTCACAACTTGTGGAGAACTCATGGGAACTCGCAGCCCTTTAGAGGGCCCAAATTCTCTCTAATGAATCTCTTCATTCAATTCAATTTTTAAAATATATGTCTTTAGAGGTTCAAACATTCAAACAATGACTTGGAAAAAGAGGACAAATCTTCTATTTTGAGTAATTTAATCAATAGATGTAGAAGATTGATATATGGTACAATAAATGATAGTTGCCAAAATTTCAATTGCTCTGCTTACATTCTTTTGAATCCTAATGTACGCCAAAATGTTAAGTAATGCAAATACATACAACACAAAGGCACAATGAGAGTACAAGTACCTATATTGAGATGAAAATTGACAATTTTTAAGAATAGTCCACATTCATTGACCTAACTTTCAATCGAACTTCTTAACCCCTAAAGGACCAGACTGCGTTTTTTGGCAACATAGCGATTTTGGGCAGGTACATGTGAGTGGAGATTTTCATATTTTAGGTTGAAATTTTTATAGAATGTGGGGACGAGGAATATCTTTCATGAGCGCTAAATTTCATAGGGTTTGAGTCCATGAGTAAAAAGTTATGATGGAATATGTTGTTTATTTCTCAACTGGGGCAGTCTGGGCAGGGACGTTTGCACTACACCAAAAATTTCTAAGAAGTGTCCAAAAGTGTAAGGGTAGGGTTCAGGGCAGGGATTAGGAACTTGTCATGGCTGGGCCCTTTCTTGGGTTTGGCCTGACATGTTATTGTGGTACTGAATGCACTAACTGCCACAAACTATACATGCGATTTTTGGCAGTTGCACCAGCTAAAGTTCCTAAACCCTGTTGAAATAGACAATATAACCGCCACATACAACTGCAAACTCAAACAACACTAGGGTGGTCTATACATGAAATTTTTAAGGCATGAAAAGACATTTGAAATGAAAAATTCTTCATAGTAATGAACATCTCTTCAATTTACAACATTGTCATTTTCTTTAGGCGTATATTTCTAGGCTGTTATCAACATTTTGAATCTACTTCAACTACTAATCAATATTTCCAATTACTTCAGAAATTAGGGAACATACTCACTGACATCCTAAGCTCCCATCTTCCCATACAATTGAAGGCAACAATCATCATTGAAACATGCAGGCATATCACATTTACAAGATCTACTTCCACTACTTTCAGTACTTCCAAAGCAATAACATTTCTAAAAATCTGGAGTACACTCCCACTGATGTCAGTAGGCGCCATCTTCCTGTAAAATTGAACGAAACATTTATCATAGTCTCCACAGCCGCCATCTTCCTGCAAAATTGAACAAAACATTTATCATAGTATCCAGAGCCGCCAAGAAACAAAGAATTACCAAAATTCTATTTAGTCTCCAAGTGACTAATTCTGCAATGGAGTAAGGACATGTTCCCTGAAGGCTGCTGATGCAGTGTCAGTATCGATCATCACTACAAGGCCTGTAGTGTTTCGTCACAAAAACAAGTTCCCCGCAACAATTTGATGCAAGAGAGCAAATCACCAACACACAAGACAGGCATGGATAGGTCTTCACGTGTTGAGGGAAGTGAAGTTCAACCTGCTAGTGCTATACCAAGTTTAGGGTCCACTAGATTTCTGTCGACGTTGCCTGAGAAAAGTGCAGCTACTGCGGGTCTTCGGAGGTTGGTCGTTCAGCTGCCACTGGCGGTGGAGGAAACTTCGACAGCAGCTACGTCTTGGCAGGTCCATCCAAGTCTCGACCCCCTGCACATCAAGCTATGGCAGCTGCTCACGGAGCGTGAAGGAGCGAGTTCCCTCCAAGTGTCTACAGTAGTTGCACTCCTTGACGTTGAACATTTGAAGTCTCTGCCTGTTCGTAAAGGAACTGCGAAGTGGCCTACTCATCCAAAATCAGCAAACTACAGGCATCACTTTTACAGACAAGCAGCTCATGCTTTAGGGTGGCAAGAAAGACGACAATTCCACGCTGATATTCATTCCTTCATCAAAGACGACATCTGGCCAAATCTTGCTTCCACATCAATCACAATAGGGGTCAAACGAGATGCCAAGACTGTCGCGCTTCCTGAAGATCAACTGGGTACGTGCATTATTTTCCTTGGTTCATTTTCGAAGTTCATGCATTGACGCGGCAATCTCTGATGCCTTCAACTAGGGCTATAGAGCTCTCATGAATTCCAGGGCACTCACAGAATCACCATTTCTGGGGAGGCCTTCCAATCCCTCCCCATTTTCTTGGACGACCTTCACGGCAATGCTGATCGAAATAGCTAGAGTACATCAATATTCCTAGTTGCGCACGTATTCTTCAAAAACGATCAAAAAATTGCTAGCCGTGACTAACAAAGCCCAGGCACGTAGGCAAGGACCACAGATCAGTTTGTCAAAACCTAATGTTCTAAACCTCCGCTAACTTTGCAGAAGTTCGATCACCTGACCCCAACCAATCTGTTGAACCAAATACGCGCAACTTGTAACCACGGCAGCCTCTAATGTCTATCGGTTGCAATCAACCGCAAGAAACTAGTTTCTTTGTTTTTGACATTGCATGCACGTACTAATCTTTTCAAAAACCCAGTTTTGGATTCATGGGGTCACAGGGCACAGAGACAAACATCAAACTGCAAAGTCAGCGGTCACAAGCTGGGGAGTATATTCTAACCTGTTGTGTGGCCGTGGTACGCAGGTCCCAAGCGACGACAGGCCACCTCGCCGAAGTCGCCGCCTCCACGATGCTAAGTTGCGAGAGGCTACTGCTCGTCCACGAAGTCCGACTCCAAATCCGTTCGACGGGCTCTCGGACACCAGCGACGACTCAAGAGATGGGCGCGGCGCTCACGAAGAAGGAAATCTGGACTTGCTTGGCAGGTCTGTGGTGCCAGGCAATCATGGATTCTACTCCTCCAACTCGATCAGCGGCCGACCAGTGCCTTCCACGCAGACAGGAGACCAGAACTTCTTACCTGCACAGATAAACAACTCCATTGATGAGGACTTCTTTGTGAATGATGCACATACTAACGACTCCAACAATGACGGCCTTGAAGTGCAGATTGGCGACGCCGAAGACGACTTCAACATGTCGCAGGAGAGAGACTTACCAAGTTTCGGCCGCGACTCTAGCTGTGGGGAGTTCACTGAATCTGACTCGGAAGACTCCGACGACTACAACAGCGCCTTCCCCGATTTCGAATGGCCCCTGGAGTTGCGCCACTCCTCCCACTCATTGCAGCAAGAGCGCTCGTCTCGGCATCGACGTCAAAATCAACAACGTCTTCAAGAAGAGCGGGAACGTCCGGATGGCGGGCAACTCGACCGTTGTGGAGAAGTGGCAGAAAGCAGCTAGAGGGGCGCTGTCAAACCAAGGTAGGGAAGCAGTCGCGGCGCGCAGTCCCCCCGAATCCAAAGCTGCGGCATTTTGCAGGGCGGGGAGGAGGTTAGGGGACCAGCGGAGCCCAATCCCTAGCCCAACGATGAAGTTGTCCCGGGGACATATGGTCTTGGTGACCCGATACCTTTAGAGCTGGGTCTGCTCCTAGAGATCCAGGCCTTCCAGGGGGCTAGCAAGGGCACCCTCCCTCCCCGATGAAATTTTTGTACCTGAGTTTCCTGGTTTTGATAATATGAATGAAGGCTATTTTTCAGAGTATGACATGGCTATGAGTGAAAACCCTTTTTTGCATGCGGAAAATGAAATTGGACATGATGGAGATAGTAGTGGTGACAATGGAGACCCCGGTAATCCAAATGGTGTCAAACACCTTTTTAGGGATTCAACGTGGTCACGATCTCATTCTACCTACTCTCCTAAGGCTCGTGAATTCCGAGGTATGGCGGGCCCAAAGAAAAATTTCCGTAGAATGTCCACATTTATGGCATTGTTTTCTCTATTTTGGCCATAAACTCTTTTGCGGAAGATTGTGATTGAAACAAATCGGTATGCGACTACGGCAGATGAACATGGAGTATTACCCGGTGGACGAACATGGGAGCCTTTGAGCGTGGCGGCGTTGAAGGCATATTTGGCGGCGTCAATGTTCATTGGATTGAAAAGACAACCAAATATGAAGACGTATTGGGCAAAAAAAGGTTCTTTCTTTCATTGTCCAAAAATTTCTCAAATTTTCACTCGTGCTAGATTCCAAGCAATTACAAGATGTCTTCATGTGACAGACCCAGCTACCTATGTGACAGAAAAAGAGCTACCGGGCTATGATAAAATGGGCCAAGTTCGTTGGCTAGTGAATGAAGTGAGGGACAATTTCAAACAAAATTGGGCATTAGGAAAATTCCTCACAATAGATGAGATGATGATTAGGTACAAAGGATCCTATTGTCCCGCTAGGCAATATATGCCAAAAAAGCCCCAGAAATGGGGCATCAAAGTTTGGTGCCTAGCGGACTCTACATCCAAGTACGTTTACAACTTTGACATTTATTGTGGGGCGAACCCTAATTTACGCTTGGATGAGGTGCCAGTGGTAATTCGTGGAGAGCCTCGACTAGCTCACAACGTGGTTATAAACTTAGTGCAGGGCCTAGAGGGAAAGGGTCATGTTCTTGTGACCGATAACTTTTTCTCAAGTATAGGCTTATTTACGGAGTTGGCTGCCCTCGACATTTATACCACGAGGATAATGCGATGTAATCGTGTAGACTTGCCTTTGGAGTTGAAGGCGGTGAAAAATTGGAACAACTCTCCACAAGGGACATTGGAGTGGAAAATGCACGAGAGTAGGAGAATATCATGTGTCCTTTGGAAGGATAGGCGTCCAGTACTTCTAATTTCTACACATGCCCGGCCTATTGGATTTCCCTGTGCTCCGGTTCCTACAATGCCTCAAAGGGATGGAGCAGTGAGAAATCCGATTCCCACTTCTCCAGTGCACTTGGAGTACACCACGCATATGAGGGGGGTGGATGTCGCGGATCAGCTGAGGGCATCATATTCCTGTCAAACTAGATCACTCAAGTGGTGGCACCGTGTATTTTCATTTCTCTTGGACACAACTGTGGTGAATATGTACATTTTGTACAAAGGTATTTTGCTATAAAGTGGTCGTTCCAAGAAGCCCATCACGCACTTACAGTTCAAGGTAAACTTGTGTGAAGCTTTACTACAAAATTGGGCGGGACGTGTCGTGGATGGTGAGGAGGAGGATCCGAGGAGGCATTTGCCCACATGGACTCGCATACGCCGCCCATGTCTAGTTTGTGGTGACCCATCTTGTCATTTTTATTGCTGTGCACACAATAGGGCATTTCTTTGTCTCAATCGAGGGTGCTTCGAACAATTTCACTATGGGCCAAACAACCGTGTAGGTGAACGCCGTGCACGTCGTGCTTCACAATGAAGGTCTATTATTTTTCTCCCTTATTGTGTTTTGTTGGGGCCTTTTTTAAAATTTTGTGTGTGGACTTTGTTGCCTTTTTTTGTCTTACTTTCTTTAGAGACTATCTTGACATTTCTTTGAAGCCTTTCTTTCCCTTCTATTTCCCTGTCTTTACTATTTTTTCTCTTACATTTCTTAGCCTATCTTTCTCTATTTTTTCCCTCTTTTTCATTTTGTGGCCCTACCTTTAGATTTTGCTCATCCTTCTTTTACTATTTTTTCTCTCACAATTTTTAGCCTATCTTTCTCTATTTTTTCCCTTTCTTTCATTTTGTGGCCCTACCTTTAGATTTTGCTCATCCTTCTTTTACTATTTTTTCTCTTACATTTCTTAGCCTATCTTTCTCTATTTTTTCCCTCTCTTTCATTTTGTGGCCCTACCTTTAGATTTTGCTCATCCTTCTTTTACTATTTTTTCTCTCACAATTTTTAGCCTATCTTTCTCTATTTTTTCCCTCTCTTTCATTTTGTGGCCCTACCTTTAGTTTTGCTCATCCTTCCTTTACTATTTTTTCTCTGACAATTTTCAGCCTATCTTTCTCTATTTTTTCCCTTTCTTTCATTTTGTGGCCTTACCTTTAGATTATTCCCTTCCTTCCTTTACATTTCTTTGCTTCCATACACATTTTTCTATATTTGTTTATTATGTATAGAATTTTTTGCTTCCGTCCTCATGCATTTTCTGCACTACTTACGATAGTAATTAGAATATCGAGGAGAAGCTGATTTTTTACAAAAGACTACATACAAAATTCTAACCTATACAAATGGACTAAAGTAATTTTTCACAGGCTTGAATTGTGTCCACAGGTTGGAAGGACCCTGGGCATGGCTGCAGCAGGGGCCAAAGGAATTGGGTGGGGGGCCCTGCGGGGCGGATGCAGGGCTAATGGACTAGGCGGGGAGGAAGCCGGCCCCTAGCATGGCTTGCCGGAGGGGGTGCCCTTATCCTCCCAGTAAGGGGGGCCAGGTGGCGCCCGCCAGGTCGCCTGCACCCCGGCACTCAAGCAGTGGCCCCCCCTTGGGCAGGCTGGCCACCTGCCTGGGGCGCTGTGCCACCCGGGCATTGCAGGCCTTTTCTTGGCAGGGTGGTGCAGGAACCTCCGCAGGCCGGATGGGTGCATGGACGACCCCGGCATGTTTTTGAATTTCACCCTGTTTTCCATCTGCCTTGCTGCGAAGTAGGTCCAAGAATGCAATCTACTTCAGAAATGGGCAAGATTTTACAATTTGAGGGAGCAAAAAATTTCTTGTCATAGAAGACACAACAGTGGAGGTGATGACCATTCAGTTTGTGTAAACAAGTTTTTATGAAGGAGATATGGAATTCCAAAAATTTGCCCTTGTATGCCTTTTTTTGTGAACATGTTTGCACATTTCTATTTTTTGGGGCATGTTCCACAATTCGGAACAACTTCAATTTTTTGGAGCATGTAGATTACTTATAATAGAGAATGAATTCAAAGTTGCACAAGTGACATGGACCATTACAAGGGTGAATTAGTGCAAACGAAGTGCAGCTGCCCGGAATTTGGAAGCCCCCCAAAAATGGTTTCTCTCACCCTAAATACAATTTTCTCCCAATCTATGTAGTCAAACCTTTTGAAAAAAAATACCCTATACTCCTACACCACCCTAGTACAAGATCCTACGGTTAGATATGGCCAAAACTTTCTCCAAAAAAAAATTTACTCCTTGCAATAGAAATGGCAGTTTTGGAGCGATTTTAGTGAAACATAGTGAAGGAACTTTAGGGGTTAATTACATTCTACAATGACACATTTAGGTAATCATTTAGAAAATATATGGAAACTCAATTAAAGCAAATTAGGATTAGAAAGGGCAATAATACTGACATCCAATCATAACATTTAGTAGCAATCACTGGCTCTGCCCTCCTCTGAACAAAAGTAGCATGGAAAGTTTTCAACAACAGAGGGTATTCTTGGCACTCCACCTCACACTCTTCAATAAGAAACTGGAATCTAAAGAGCAGTACAGAGCTACAGGCGAACACCACAGTTCACAGGGAACAGTATTCTCTGTTGGTTCTCAATAAAACGAGATTGGACATTTAGAAGGACTGAAATTGCTTGGAAGACTGCTTATAAGAAACAAATCATTCAACACGCAGTTTTCACAAAGGCAAGCACTCAATATCTAAGTTACCTTTCAACTATAACAATCAGATGCGATGGTCCATGGATACAGACCGCATCTTGCCGCTGCTGATTTAAGTCTCAGGAATGATCTACAGACTGATTTGTTTCTGCTGTTGCCTGTATGAATCTTTTCTTTCTTCCACTAGCACATGCCCAACCGTTGTCATAAGAGACGGCTATATTTTCCAAATACTGGGAATAAGCTTCCTTCACATGGGCGACCTACATTCTCAGCCACAAAAAAATGGATTAAGATGCATTAATTAAGCAAATATATGCAAATATTGTCTTAATTGGTTAATCATCACCCATTTCAACTAAAACCAAAAGACGGTACTAATGTGGATCATTCACATGATAACATTCACTTGAAGGTGGTATTGCATAATAGAGCCAACCTGCTCCACAAGAATTCCAGAAACCCCTACGAGACCTCCTGGTTTGCAGTACCCTGTTATTCGTCCAGCAAGCTCTACTAGTGGATTCAATAATATATTGGCAGCCACTACGTCAAAGTCTGTAAAATCCTTAGGTACTGGATCTTTTCCATCAGCAAAGGCAACATACACTTGTAATGTATCAGGCGTAAGATTGTTCAAGGAAGCGTTATACTCCGCTGATGAGATGGCTGCTGGGTCAATGTCTACCCCAATTGCACATGTAGCTCCTATCTGTTTGTAAAATCGTTTTGTTAGCATAGCTGTATTTAACAACGAAAATGAATCCACCCTTATTGCGGAGTTAAAACTCCTGATGTAGGGGGGATAGCACAAGGATGTATGACCAAAATACGTAGATGATGACTGACATGGAGGCACCAGCTTCAGAGGAAATCGGGTAAAACGATAATAGAAAAAGTAAAGGATCCACATCACGGGCACTCACCTTTAGAGCTGCAATGGAAAGGATGCCTGAGCCCGTCCCATAGTCAAGGATCCTATCCCCAGGGCTCACTACACGATGCAGCCATTGTAAACAAAGACGTGTAGTTGGATGCTCTCCAGTACCGAAGGCAAGCCCTGGATCTATGATTACATTCAGAGCCTTTGCATCCTGTAGATACGTCAAGGAAAGGAGGTTGAAGCTTAGAAAATAAATAATTCCAGCAATAAGACTTAATTTGGAATATATACTGGTAGCACAACACAGCTGTGAGTTTCCAAGAGGAAATAGTACTAGAAAAAGTTCTAATCTATGTTCAAGATTCACTCATCCAGTCACATTAGAAAAGTCATAAGTTGTTGCAACAAAGTGGGAGATCTGCTGCAGGGTCGAGGATTTTATAAACTAAACAGTCAGCAACAACCGTACAGATTAATAGGAAAAAGTGGTGAGACATACAGGTCGGCATACATACAGGGGGATGGCTCCACTTAGGGACAATCCAAAGGCCTTGTGAAACCTCAATTGGCTTAAATTGGCTCTGCACCAAAAGACACAGTGAGGAAACAAGATTGTAAGACAGATTATTCCTTTCATCTCCATGTGACACTTTCAACAATAGAGTCCAGACTGATTACATCTACAGGGTGTCCACTTCCGTGCACTTTTAAAACACTGTTAAAACAGTGAAAATCTTTGTCAAAATTTCACCAAGTTCCTAACCACAGAGTAGAATAAATAGAATTTCCATTCACATAATGAGTTCAACAACTTGGTAACACGAAAAGCATAAATTGAGGGTCGCATTAAGTAACAAAAACAAAGACAGTATGGCATACAGTACCTCCACTTCCAGAACCCAATCGCAGTCTTCCAGCTCTTTCACCTCATAAAAGGGCATTTCCTTGAGTCCAACGGAATTTGCTGCCATGGCAATGGCTTCGCCTACATCATCACCTGCTGCAAATAGAGTAGTGATCGAACTCTGCAACTCAAAACATATGATTTAAGTGTATTCAATACACATGTAAACACAAACGAGCTGGAAAACAGGAGGACACGATTGCCTTTGGCATTGAGCGATAATAATGATTGAAATCAAACTCCATACGAATGGAAAATTACCCAAACTAGTAACGTTGAAAGCTCACATAGCTTTGTTCAATAGAGACAAACTTACGATCTTCAGAGTGCAAGTGTCACAACTACAGCAAGTTAGAGAATGAGCATAACCTTGCAAGGGGCGCCCAAAAAGCACGACAGCATCACTTCCATCATGGAGTGCAAAGACAGTAAGCCACCACGTCCCACTAGATTCACCAGCTCCCAGTGACAAGTGTGAACGGAATTGACAAAGATGGTCAAGAGCTGGAGACCAATCATAGAGGAATCCTTGCTCGTTGGGACTCGGGGTGAGAGAAACACGCATCCACAGAAGGATTGTTTACCTCTTTCCAAAGCTAGCGCTTGCCTGATTGCCAAGGAACTGGCCCGTCCGAATATATCTGCAGCAAACACACAATCAACAAACAAGAGTAAGGTAGAGTATCGTAAACCGTTAGGGACCTGATCTTGTTCCTACACTGACCCTGCTACCAACAGCAATTCATATACTCATACACTTGGTTGGCTTTCAATAAGCAAGTGATGCAGGCATGACTTGGCTAAATGTCTATGGAAATAGGGTTGTCAACTGCACTTATAGTGGTCGACAACCTCCCACTTTAAACTTGCATAAGAAATTCATACATACTGATAAAAATTTGATCTCAACAGATTTGTACCCAATGATATCTCCACATCTCTACACTGATCTCCCGAACATCACACTCCTACAAATTGTTTTAAATGCTTAAAGTGACGCAAATAGTATCGTCTACCTCACGTGTTACCTAAAGTACAATCTAGCTGCTGAAAGTGCATAAATATAGAGATTTTCGCGGGCAGGAGGGCATAGTAAAGTAATTCAATGAGAAGATGAGGAGGACCTCTTGTTCTTGAGGTGCACCCAAATTGGCATCTTCAATGCTACAAGTTGCTGCACCGAAGCAAAGCAGAGCTTCCATCAACGCATCCTGCATTCAAAATGCAAACTAGATCATCCCTGTAACGACGCAGATATGAACATGAGGAGGAGGTAAGCATAGGAGATGAATATGAGGGTACTTACAGCAATGTCGCCATTGGAAGAAATGCGCACGGATTGCATGGCAGCAGAGGGGGTGTAGCAGTAGGTAGGAGAGGATGAAGATGCGAAGCACCGAGAAAGAAGAGGAGGGCGAGGAAGAGGGGCAGCAAAGCTACAGGTGCTGGAGGCTCCCAGTGTTGCCAAGGATCCTCGACAACGAGGAAAAGACAGACGTATTGGCAATGGCGATGAAGAACGCCTCAGGAAAGTCAATGGCAATTGCGAAGGCGATGGCAATAGCAAACGCCTGAACAATTAGTCCATTGTCAGTTCGCCGAACCAAAAGGAGCCAAAACAAGACCGTGATTCTTGCTCTCCGTCACTATCTCGCAATAAGCACTCTACTCTCTATTTTCTAGAACTCGGGAGTAAGTAAATTCTAACGTCTAACTTCTATAGTGAAACAACATTCAAACATCACTTAATTAGAGAACGTCGTAAAGCCATGACAACTTTTACGCATTTGCTGAATAATTCTCAAGCTGGAGAAACTTGAAGGTAAGAAATTATGCTCCTTCTCTAGTTGCGTACGAGCTGGATGACATTTGCACACATAAATACTACATTAGGTCAAATTTCCAGAAATTCCTTGCCTTCCCTCCCTTCCTTTCCCATCCCAAAAGATCACTTATTAGTAATTCACCTTCCTTTGCTCTATGAGCAACTTGGGTCAGGACTGCAGGGAAGAATTCTAGACACCAAATACCATCTGCAAGTGAAATTCAAAGCCGAGGTACCTGAGAGGGTAAGCTTCAATGCAGAGTGTCCACCAGTGCGGCATCCCGTCAAAAGAATGAGACACTCCCACAAAGCTCCTGATAAAAACTCCAGTGTCCGAGAGTTCATCCACAACCACTACTCCACCAGAAGGGCTAGAACCAACTTCATATCGTTTTTAAAATGAAACACAACATTCACGGAATGAACTGAGATGCTAAAACCCTGGAATTCTACAATTAGCGATGCAAAACCGAGCAAGGCACCGACTGATGCGCGAGTGGAAGGCCGCCACAAGATTGCAAACAGAGCGACTCCGTGCGGACAAATTGGAGAAACAGAACCTCGAAGTGGATTGTGTCGGCGCTCGTGGTAGGCGGGTGGCGGGTGGCAAGCCGGGAGAGACGACCTAAGTTGATTCTAATTCAAATATTTAAATTTGACGCCAGATGCTGTGAGTGGTCAATAGGTTTTGAATCAAATCTGACTTTGGGGAGTCCGTCAATTTCGTTGACCCTTGTCCTTCTGAAGGGGGATTACAAAGGTACAACCAACTTATTCATTTGTAATTTCCATTCTATGGTCCAAGGCTCCAAGCACCCAAAGTCCCAAAACTAACAGTGTACCCAATTGTGTCACTCTCTAGAGAAGGCAATCATTCTAAAACGTAAATGTAGGTAGACCATAGATAGCTTATCATTTTGGTCAACAAACAATAAACTATCTATGGTCTACCTAGATTTAAGTTCTAAAATGACTACCATATCTAAAAAGTGACGCAATTGGGTACACTATTGGTTTTGGGTGCTCTAACCATAATGTAAGCTTCAGCACTATTTAGTGGCAGTACATGTGGTGTATTCCATTTTTTTTGCTAATTCTAAGACCAAAAAAAACACCCAACCAAAAGAAAGATGATTTGCCAAAAATCCAAAGAATCCATTGAGTCAAATACCAATGCCATTTAACCATTTGCCATCAAAAACAAATTTTGATGATTAAATGAAGGGATTACTTCATTGATATTTGTAGGAGTGGAGGGTAGAGCTGTCATTTTTATATTGAAATTCATTGTCCATCATGAATCCTCAAAGGGTATGGGATAATTTGAAGATGAAAGCTTGATCGCTTATTGTCAAAACATAATAATTATATTTAGAGTAGAATTTTAAACCTCATTTAGGCATAGTAGAATAAATTTTTTCAAAACACTTTGAACTAAAAAAAAGTTGTTAAATTAAAATAAATTTCATCCCCCAAAATTCTTTTGAGATTTCAAGCCTTCAATCAAAAGTTATGAACAAAATTTAGAAAAAAAGATGTTTGAAAATGTCAAAAAAAATGTCCCTTCCAATCCTTCTTTGAAATTTATCTATAACTTTTGATTGGAGGCTTTATTTATTCTACTATGCCTAAATGAGGTCTAAAATTCTATTTCAAATACAATTATTCCTACTTTTGACTAATTATGAATGGTTGAGCTCCTATTTGTTCTAATTTACATATCCTACATGAGTTATTTTACTTCCTACTACCTCAAGCATATATAAATAGCTTGTCTTCCTCATTGGGAATAAAAAATATAATTAGCTTTCGTATCAATGTAAGGTGCTTGCTCAATTCATTGTTTTCAATGAATAGAATTTTGATTTTAATGTATTAGAACTTATTTTAGTGTATAGTTGCAATTCAAGTAAGTGCACTTCATTTTTCTGACAATTTTTAACACATTTCACCTGAGGGATGAAATGATGCAAAATATTCCACATAAACTATCACATGTCCCTTTAGTTATTGATTGGGTGTGAAATATTTCACATCATTTCATCTAAGGGATAAAATGATGCAAAATATTTCACATCATTCTATTCAGAGGAGGGCAACACTATTTAATGCTACTGAATGTTATGCTTTCACTTGTGGGAACAGTTTTCGAATTAGATACTATTGGGCATTATTCCTGTAATGCTCCAACCAACGAACTTAAAACTGGCTAATTTGCGCCGGTTTTATACCAAAAATAATTGGGAGCTAAATGACTATGGAGAATTTTTTTTCCAAAATCTAGATTTGAGCCAGGATGCACAGGCTTTTTCATCCCGGTGGCCGATTTGAAAAATCATCCACTCCCTGTTCGCATTCATCCCCTACGTGTTGGGCGCACCTATCGCGCTGGCGCGATCCTGGCCGCAGGTGTCTCGCGCGGCAGTGTCATCGAAGCGGCTCCTTTCGCAATTAGGATTTGGATTTTTGTGATCGCTGGCTACTTGTGTTTTCCTTCAGTCGCCTTATATTTTGTTTTGGTTATTTCCCAGTCGCATTAATGGCGCTCCACTTGTCTCCTTCGTCTTGAATGTTGCCTCTCATTGCAGCTGTCCAATCTCCGCGATGGTCTGGAGATCCGTGCCTTGAGTGCCTCCATGAGATTCTAGTTTTCAAAGTGGCATCTTCAGCGTTTTGAATTTCGATCCTTGAATTGCGAGAATGACGCCACTTGCCCACTTCCGGGTTACTGTGAACATTTTGGAGGCGTGCTCAGTGTCTCATGCATTCACTACATTTCTAAAATGGGGGCTATGAGTGAATGTTGTTTTCAATTTGAGAGTTGCAAGGAGCTATTGTGGCTTGGCGTTGGGCTGCTTGCAGAAGGCGACATTGGAATTGGTGGATGCTTCGTGAACTTCTCTGTGAATTTAAGGGAAAGCGATTTCTGTTTTTTGCACCTTGCCATTTTGTGAAGCTGCAAGTTGCGACGTGCTTTCATTGCTGTTTTGCTTCCCTGCGATTTGCAATTTCTTTTTCTGTTGGTTCACTTGCTCTTGCTGTCTCACTTGCTTTTGTTGATTTATTCTCGTGTAGTGCTTTTGTGTGTTCGCGTCTGTTCTTCTTTTGCGGTGGGTGTGTAGGTTCCAATGGCGCCGAAATTCAAGCTTCCCAATAATTTCCGGATGCACACATTTGGTTCCACTCGCAATACGGATGGCGTTGGGAAGTACCTGATGCCTAATCTTGTTGTTGCTCAGGCGACGGAGGTCACGCATGTTTCTGAGACGTGGTATTCGCAGTCCCTTGATCGGCCATCTGCCGACCCACTTTCAGAGGAAACAGTTTTATCACCTGGGGTACACAATCTCGCGTCTGATACAATGAGTGGGGAGGAGGATTGTGGTACGAGGAGGAGGAAGAAGAGACGGGCTTCAACTGCGCCTCACAAGAAGACGAAGACTGCTCCGGGGACCATCACCCGCTGGTGGCAGGAAGTATGGGCATGTAAGTTCACTTGGGCTGAGGCCGAATTCGATTCAAATGGGCATTTGTCTGGTGTCGTTTGCCAAAGCTACACTGCGATGACGGGGAGGAGGAAGGTTCTGGTCCCCAAAACTAACAACCTTGAGAAACATGAAGGGAAACGGATTTGCGTAGAAGACGGTGTGCCATTCCCAAACTTAAAGAAGGGCGACACTTTCATGCAAACCGACTGCAAACACACCAAACTTTGTAAACTGTGGGCAGCACGCAAGCACGCTAGGAGTGTCGCCGATCAGCTCATTGCTGGTGCGGAGAGCGACTTCAAACGCAAGGGAGTACAATTTTCTACCCTTTTCCAAATTCTCAGTCACGGTCGACCAATGTGTGATTACGAGAGGCAGGAGTCATTGTTTAGGCACTTGAAGATTCGTCATTTTCCACGAAAGCATTGGTCTGAGAGCTCTGGATGGGAAATGAGCGAGCATTTGCATGGCATTGTCTTGAGCGCTTTGAAGTCCGTTGTGCAGTCTGCCAAGGTAATATCTATTAGTGCTGATGAGGTCACTGCGATCGATAACACCTGCTGGATCGGTATGCATGTTTATGTGATGCAAAATTGGGAAAGGATGCCGTATTTGTTGCATATGAGTTGTATCTCTGATGGCAATACTGCAGACCACCTTACCGCTGTTATAATGCAGGCGTTGGTTGATGAGGGGGGTCTGGGTCGTGAGGAAATTGCTTCCAAACTTCTGTGCTTTGAGGCTGACGGTGTTAGTACCTTTCAGGGTGCAAAGACAGGTGTTATGACACAGATCCGCGAGAAGTGGGCTCCCTTCACTTTGGGCGCTAGTTGCGTCAGTCACCGTCTTAACTTGGTCGTTGAGACACTATCGAAGTACCCGATGGTTTGTAGGCTCAAGGGTCTGTTTCAATCTGTATATTCTTACTTTTGTCGCAGTAACAGGCGACACGCTGAGTTGATGAAACTTGCAAACCTCATGGAAACTAAGGGCAATAAAATGCTACGTAATGTGGAAACGCGTTGGATCTCCATGAGGAGTCTAGCGCAAAAGATCATGGACAAATACCCCACTTTGCTCTTGAAAATGGGAGTTGACATGACCAATGGTCCTGGATAGAAGGTTCATGTGGGGGCGGGTGATAATTTTGATCTTCTGGCTGATCTGAAAGTCTTATTGTCACTGGCTTGTTTCATACCGTTGGTCAATGCAGTTCATTGTCTGATGAAACTCTCTCAGTCTCATGACATTTTTGTCTGTGATTTTGTGCAAGCCGTGAAAGTTTGCCAAAGTGAGCTCGCAAGGCTCTTCATCGATTGGCAAACTGCTTACAACAAGGAGGAATTCCGCACATATCACGATTTGGTGTCTGTGCGGTGCAAAAATATTCCGGTGCAGTGAAAAGACCTTGGGGGTGACTGCGGTATTTCTCACTTGTACTTTAATTTGACGAAGAATCACATCTACGCTCGGTGTCACGATAAGCAAGCTGGCCAGCACATTTTCGTGACGCAGTAGGATTTCCTTCGGGTCCAGGACACCATCGAACGCCAGTTTTCAGGTACAGGTCTTTCTTTTTGTTTCCAAATTTCTTTTGTTGGTTTGGCTTGTTCCATTTTTGTCCTTCAGTTTCTTTTCCCAATTTTTTTTGTTTAAAGTCTTCAAGTCTTGGACTCTTGAATTGTTTCCTTGCACTTGTATAGTTGTATGATAGAACTTGTATTGCTTGTTTGTTTCACTTGCACGTGGTTTTGAACCTGTTATTTGGCGTTTCCTGTAGCGGTGGCTTGGCAGGTCGGTGACTCGTAGCTGGATCGCTTAATCACTTCCTGGTTACATCCAGGGTTCATGAGTTTGAGCCACGGCTTTCAGCTGCAATATTGAACTCTGGTTCTGGCCCTGGTTTCTGATGTTTGTCTGCCGGTTACTGTGCACACACATAGCGCAGTCTCTCTGCGATGAATTGGATCGACACTTTCCCCAGCAAGAACTTTTGGATGCCTTCGGAATTGTTTACCCGCAGTACTTGCGTCAAGACGGCGCTGATGCGAGCTTTCCGAAGCACTTGGCCGTTCTGAAAGAGTTCTACTGCCAGGTGCGACTTGTTAATAAGGGACAGTCCTTTTATGAGGATGGCAGGCCTCACACTGCCCCTGAATTGCTTTCAGCTTCTAACTTGGACTTGCAACAGGGGTTGTTCAAAGTAACAATGAAGGCAAACTGCGAGGCAGCTTGCGGTCCCCCCTTGCACGAGAATCCGGTGATGAAACTTTGGCGGAAACTGTCACAATCCTGCCCCCTCTGTAAGTTCATCTTTGAGTATTTTAGAGTGGCTAAGATAGGATGTTGCTTAGTGCTCGGATCAGTTGAGGATGAGAGATGTTTCTCCACTTGAAGTTTCTGAAATCCTATCATAGAAATTGACTTGGAAAACACCTCCCGCTTGTTGTGCGTATGTTTGGACAGCAGTATTTTTCCCTTGAGAACTTCCCTTATAAGGAAGCCATCAACTCCTGGAAGAATGCTGTCAAGGTTGGCTGCCAAGAGGATTTGTGAACAAAAATCAGCACATCAATATCCTTTCCTAAGTATCCTTGCAATTGTAGTCTTTTAAATCCTTAGTTTTCATGAGGTTTTGCAAGGCTGCCTACTCATATACAGTTGTAGACCTTGACACGGAACTTGTGTTGCCCGGGAGAAGAGTGAAGGATGAAGAATTTCGGAGCTTTGGAGAAGAGTGAAGATTGAAGGAGCTTTGCTGAAGATTGAAGGAGATTTGGTGTCACTGCAAGGCAGCTGTGGCCCTTCTACAGCTTGTGACTTTGTTTTCAAGTACTAATCTGTTGTACTAATGTTGCTTGTTCTTGTGTATGCAAAACAGTAACACTGCATTAGGCAGTCTTGCTTTATGCAAGAAGGGTTCAACTCCCTTGTTACTGACCCAAAAAATTACATTCCACAATGAACACACTTAATACTACACCACAATTTCCATTGCACAACAGAATTCAACATTGCATGAAATTAGCACTTGTGCACAGCACCTTCACTAATAGCCAAGTCTCTCACTTTTTGAATTATCACTTAGCAAATTTGAACAGCAGAAAATAGATGCAGTAGCAATGAAGCAACTCCAAAATTTTCCCTCAGGTTGCAAATACAAGCTACCCCAAAAAAAAATTGGAGACAAATTGCCACTTACTTTTTCCACTTTTATCTCGTCTCTTTCACCAAAAAAATTTAATATCACGGAAATAGCCCCCCCTTTCACACGGGTATAGCTTTTCAGCGAATTGCAATAATAGGGTTCTGTGATCGCTGGCTCCAACAATTCAAGGAAAGCATAACGTGGTAGGATTGGGCTCACGTGCTGTCCCAGGATTTAATTACAAGTTGGCAGACCGCACATGCAAGCATTCATTCAATTACAAAACATCAACATCTCAATCAACAAGAATTCTTCACATCCAAGCTGGTAAGATTAAGTGATTTGTCAAATTAAAAATAGGAAAGAACATTTGATAAAAATAGACTTCTCATCTTTCAACACTGTAGCCGGCCAAATTCCTGGGTCCAATTTCCTTTTTACACTTCAACGAGGAGCTGAAGTCAACTTGCCTAACTACGCAACTATTCATTCTACAATACAGAGTCGATATAATTCTCCTTATCAGCTTGTGGAGTGGGCATCGATTGGATGCCCTCAGCCAATTTAAGAGGTACAGCGATCGCTGGACAAATAAAAATATGATCAAAGATCTCTTATGCTACAAACCATGTAGTGTGAAATTCGATTGGGGCCATGACAACTAGAGAATATTCACAACAGCAGTATCTCGTGACCGACTCATTCGATTTACGGACAAACTTGAGAAAACGGATCATCAAAAGATTTCAAGTTTCAACCATATTTAAGCGAATCTGCTCATCGTTGTCAACTTCATAGTGCCAGAACCAGGTGCCATTCGTTGCCGCCTCGCCAACTAGGGGAGTCAATGTACAAGAGAGTCCTGCATCACAACCAGATTTTTGTTAAGAGCAGTAGAAGAGCAAACAAGAACGGAAGTCATCACCTCATGTGTCACAACCTCACACTACAACTAAGGCACTACCGTATAAGATCTACAAATTGTAAGTCAAACCTGTTCCGCCAGATGTAACCCGCATGCGATGACCATTCGGCACCACAAATCTGTGAGAACCCTGCAATGCAGAAAGAGGAAAGGTTCGTTGATGAGACACTATATCCAAAGCGTTAGTACTGACAAAGTAGAACAGAGGAATGCAAGCTTCACTGCCTTATTTGGAAAACAATAGAAGTTACAATCCCAACTCACCTCCAGCACAACGTCGAAAGCTTCAAATTCTGCATTTCCATGCAAAACAATCTCTAAAGCCTCTAGTCTGCGGACTTGATGCTTCCAATAGACGTTGCTTTTACATTCCCAATCAACACCCTTGTTTCGTATTTGCACTTCATGCAACCGACAGCGCCCACATCTGCAGCACAATTCCAAAGGCCATACCTCAACATACAATCCGGCGAGATAAATTTGACTGGTCCTTTTCAGGTATACATAGGTCAACAATCTTACCCAATGCCATACTGCAGAATGCCCTCTGCACCATTAGCTTGGGCTTTAACTGTGCCCATGATGTTACTGGCCTTGACGAGGAGACTACCGTTCATCTGCCAATACACGAACACCAATTCAAATTCTGTGGAGAACAAGAATGGATACGAAACAAATTGATCAGAATATTATTCCCAGTTCGTTAATTGCAATGTATTTGCAGAGCAATAGCCATACTACATGGTTTAGGAGAGGGGCTCTACTTCTAGGAGCAGGAACTGGAGGGTGCTGCAAGAGAGCATGAAGTATGGGAACTACCTTAACATCACGCCAACTGAATTCAGCAATCTCAAGTTGCAGCTCCGAGCCCTCAGCAATTGAACCGCCTCTTATCTGTGAACAATAGTAAGCATTGATTTAATATCTAGCACGCAACGCATTACTCATCCTGAACTACTGGTTCATGATAGCATTTCAACAAATAAAATTAATCTGAACTTGAGCAGAAGACATGTAGCTAGTGACGGGATCGTTGAACCTTTCACACTCAAATTTTTCATTGGACAATCTATTGCAGGTAGCTGCTAGAAGCGAGTGGATAAAATGCTAGACTGATGGATCCTCGTCATAACACACAAGAAAAGAATCACCCTTCAAGATTTGCATCAGTAAATAATAGCTGCATGAAGACACATAGAGCTGTACCTTCTGGCGGATGACGTCCCACAAAGGTCCTAAAGCAGGATGCTGCAAGACGATGAAGGGAGGCCCATTGTCCACATAGCAGTGATTGCCTAGCATCTGTTTGACCAACAAATATGCTCAAACGTTTCTCAAGTAACCTAAAACGAGATTCAAAACAAGGAAGGTTTGGTTTGACAACCCTTCTATCAGTAACTGAAGAAACAAGAACTTCAAACAAGTACCATTGAAATGAAATATTACTAACCTCAGGCATGATAACCCCACATGACCTCAACAAATCATATGCATTCCTCGTCACGTCCAAAAACGATCCATCTGGAGTCTGAAGCACAAAAAAGAGAATAATAAGTGCAGATAGAACCAAAGCAATAGGATGCTCCTTTGAAGCATACAGGAACAATAGGATAAGATGCCATAGAAGGAAACTATACTGATTACACTAGAGATTGAGGACCACAATTAACGATGAGGGTCTGAGATTTCCAAATTCAAATGCCCACTTGACATACCCCAGAGAACAGGACATGTCGACAGCAATCTTGATTTTCACGAAAATCTCAGACTTCAACCAATTATTGAAACAGACTCTCCGACAGACATGTATGACTTACAACCGACCTGGTGCAAAGAAGCATCATTCGGTTTTCTTCGTCGTTTCGCAGATGAGGTCACCTTTCGCCTCTCATTATAGATTACGTAAGTATCCAACTCATCTGTCCAATTTCAAAGCATCGAATCAGAAAACATGTGCTGCGCCAACGGCGAATAAATGACTTCTTGCATTGGTGGCAAACTAACGCCGCGATCATGGCATACTTTCAGCGATAACGAGCGTAAAACCATATGCCAAAAGTCAGCAACAAATCCTTCAAAAAAAGGCAATAAAAAAACACTGGGAGACGGTGATGAGTTGAACCATGTTCTTCGGACGAAATAGTTGATGACCGCCGATTTACCAGCAGGTCTGCAACGTTCTGCATGGTACACTCAATTCTTCCGCCCTGCACACTGCTCAGCACAAAGACTAAATTGATTAGTTAGCGTCTTACAAGGAGAAGCATCAGTTTACACATATCACTGCTAGTTGCAGACAATAATTTGTAATGCTACATGTGAAAGTGAGTTCTACGCAGAATTAGACCTATGTTTCAAGCCATGATGGTCATGAAAGACAGTGGGTTTCTTCAGGTTCATGATCATTCCAGGCAAAGAAGCTGCAGTCTGACTCGATGCAATGCGCTCCACCGCTGCCAGATCCACGTACAGCACATTCGTGTTGGCAGGATATTGTGCCTCCAGACTGTACTCCATCCAAGCAGCCCATGTCAATAAACAACTACGAATGAGCTTTACTGCCTTAGAGAAAAACAAATATTAAGGCTCCATACCCTCACACACCCCTAATCACATCTTCATTACCTATCAGGAAAAACATTAGGAAGTGAACCTGGACCCACAAAATTCATAACTACATAATTTCTAAAGCGAGGTGTCAGCGGCGCACAACCTGCCAGAGGAAACTGGCACATCAGCGATCCCAAGCTTGCTGAATTCAGTGTATTCAATACATGTGATGGCGTATTCCAACGAACCATCGCCTTTCCTCTTCTCTGTAAGGACATTAACACCCTCTGCCGCCCCAACATTCCGACGGCATGAAGCAAATCCAAATTTCTGCTTCACAATAACAGAGTTTTGTTAGCATTGAAAGTAGTTCCCCACATTGACACCATAATATTCTCGAATGTGCTAGGTAGAGACAAGCATACGATTATAGCCTTCAGCATATGGTCGCCAGAAGATGAAAATCATCACCTTGTTATATTTGAGCCCTATACCCGATAAGGCCAATAAAGTTGTATCCACGCCTGCCATAGGGTTACTGCCACAATAAAGAAGAATCCTTTCAGAACAAACTGAAGCAAAATGCTTAAACCTCTAGATCAAGTCACTAAAGCAGAACCCTTCATGTCAAATACAGAATTGCAATAACAAAATACTCAAATCATTGTAATGAAGCCAGCATCACTACTTAACCCGACTCGAAGCTCAGAGAATGGACACGGAAAATCTCTAAGAAGCAGAGAACTTCTAAAAATACAAGTGCCGATGCCTAACCAGATATCGTTCAAGACTACCATATGTCTCAATGAGTTTTGTCAGTGTTAAGGTTCAGACCTGATCTGCCGAACAATTGCTGCTTTCCGACCATGTCGAGCAAACCACTCGAAAACACCCTCATCGCTGGCCAGTTTCCAGATAACACCATGCCCTCCTGGTTTGAGTACTGTCGTAAGAGGTTCGCTGACCATCCAGCGCGCATCAGCAGCTCCCACCGTCGGTACCAAAGGCTGAAAAAGAAAGTGCTCATTTATCGATTAGTAAATGGAAAAGTTAAGGTCATTGATATTGTGATTAAACTACGACGCTAGACAAAGACGCCGGCAACTATATCATCAACGAATCGATTATATACACCTCCACGATCCTAAACAGGTTTGAGTTATAGAGTTTGCGAAAGTTGGCACACTCAACCTGTTCAAAAAGCAGAAAATTGCGTTTGCCACGCCCAAACCACCCAAAGCTCTCACATAATGCATGAACACGTTCATTATTCTTCTTTGCAGAACTTGTCATAATGGCCACTGGCGTAATATGGTGAACTCCATGAACCCTGTAATGAAGATATTCTCTGGCCTGATCACAATGCCCAACAATTCCAAAATATAGATCTGTCAAAAGAGCACTCACTGCTACAGAAACGCATCAATCCTTTGTTTAGTATGGTATTCAAATGACGATAAAAATTTCACTGCAGGATGTGCACACATTGATAACGATTCCTCATAGTTGATGACTAAATCGCAAAAGCAAGATGACACTGTTCAAGAGTTACCTGAAGATCACGAATCAAGCCTTCCAACAGCGTGCGTCCACAATACGGTAGCATAGCGACTGGCAAGCACTCCCCCGTTTCTGCATCGACCAACCCAAGACGATCGCCTGCTCCGCCAAGAGGGTAGATTTCGGCCATAGCGGAAAGTCCCTGCGTGGAAAAATAATTTAACAATCTCACAACATAATAACAGTTTGATGGCGCATAAATAACAGATGTCCTGGACCAGCACCACAATGACAGTCCAAAATGCCTTTTTACATACGAGAGAAGATAGATTTCATGCACTGTATAGTTCGAAATGTACCTCAAGGCCCCAGCTTGCAGCTTGATTTGCATATTTGTGGTCTTTCGCAAGGTCAGGTCCATAAGGAACAGAGAAACGCTTCTTCATCTGCCCTGCGTCCGCTGCTCCATGCCTTGTCCATTGAGAACTCGGCTTATCCTGCTCTAGTTCTGAGGCTTTTATGAGCTCCAAAGCCGCCACTTGGTAGCTGCGTCCATTTTCCACATTAGTAATTGTGTAATAACGTACAATCTAAATGCACTTGGAAACTCCTACTGCAACAAGGCAGAACAACAGAGAATTCAAGGCTATATAAGCGAGTGTAATCCACCAGGGGAAGACTGGTACCCAATAATACCCCCAACGCTGTCATAGAATTTCTCCATTCGCTCCAGCATGCGAACAAGATTAGTCAACGCTTCTGTATGCCGTGCAACAACTGCATTACTTCCAGCAGGTACTGCCTTCACATATTCCGTGGTAGGCTTTGATTCTGTCATCAAGGGCATCCACTGTCCAGGCGCAATGCAGGCTGGAACATCTGAAGACATATCCCAGCTCTTGATAATACTTGCCAACATGGAAAAAGCGTCCTTGACAGGATTCCCTGATGGCTGCTCCTGCAAATTGTGGGACTGGTCCAGCTTCTGGCTATCAAACAATGCGGCCAACGAATCTGAGGGAATATCCAGAACGTGATCTTGCCCAGACGCTACCATACACTTCAGAAGGGTAAGATCTTTTACACTTAGCACCTGTATTGCTAACTCAACCACAGGATTCACGTAAACTCCGGATCGTCCATAACCCCCAAACAAGGCCCGAACTCGCCTATTACTATCGAGAATGCTGGTCTTCTCTCCAAAGCTGGATGCCGACTGCAAGCGCCTCATCAGATTCTTGAGGTCCCTAAGTTCGCCATCCAGCCTCCACAGGTCGAAACTCCCAGTCTCCTCCGTGGGCCTCGCCACTGGGGCAGTTGAGAGAGCATGACGCATGTGACGACTGCCAGTCGGTGGAGCGCTGTGGGACTCCTTCGGCACCCTGGATTGAAGCCCCCACCCGTTTTTACTTGCGGTTTCATCCCATGCAGTGTGCTCTCCACTAATCACTGGCAATTTCAAGTGCCTCCTGTGTTGGGTGTTTGTACGCACTCTCGCTGTGAGGCTGTCCCCCCATAGCACACTCCTACAGGGTGACATTGACTCCTGGGCAAGGATTTCCATCGACGAGACCTCCATGGTGGGCAATCAGTCTGTACTAAATCGCTGATCGGCTTCAGATCTCTTCACAGTACATTGGGAATCAAAGCGTTATGGCTAGTCAATCATGCGGTCTGGCCGCGTCCCATTGAGCAACTCACCCAGGCACCTTTAAGTTCGCTGCATTCAAAATGAAAAAATAATGTTTCAAATGCTGTCATTTCTGGATACATTCAACTTGATTGTTGAAAAAACACGACCACTGACTTTACCAGGCGTTATTATTTCTTCACTTTTAAAACTCTGAACGAAAGAAACCAAAAACTGTCTCTCTATGTAGCTTGAACAAGAAGGAGCACCTTTGACAGGGCCTAATAAGACTCAAATATTAGACTGTGAAATTCAACTACTTTGGTCGCTCAAGAAGTTCCTCAATGACCTAGGAATTCAGCGACAAGAGGGCTGATACTTCAGAATTCCCTTAGAAAAGGAAAGAGTGAACGATGAAACGCAACCAAAATTGCTTGTGTACAGGACAGGTGCACTGAACTCGGCCACCGAGGCTCCCCAACAGACACGTATCGGATTTCTGAAAATCTGGCGAAAAACAATGCAAATCTTTCACGAACCTAACCACTCATACTTTGATCACGGTGCATGAATGCCACGTTTTGCATGTTCAATTCCGATCACAATATTCGGACAACACCAACTGTGTAGGCCAGCTAGTTCGGGAGTAGGTGAACAACCCTAAAATTGCGAACCGTAAATCATGACCTCTCTAGCTCCCAGAATTCCAATTCTACTAGCTCCACAATACGAACAAAGCTCCACAATACGAACAAGAGCTCTGCGTCAATTCCACACCCACACAAAACTAGACTCCCCACACACGCTCCTCGCGTAACTCTATTTGAAGACACGAAAAAACACAACATCGACAAAATCCCGTCCCACAGCCCTCAAATCAATATAAACAGAATTGCCCTGCAGCGCTTCCACCGAGACTCCATTGCCACCGCCCCTGTTTAAATTCTGAGCCAAAAAACGTGACACTACGCGGTGCCCAAAATTGTGACCCCAAATCCTGCCCCCCCCAATTTGTACTCTCCGTGTCCCCTGGCAAATGCCCCAGTCCCCAACAAACCCAATGACAGAAAATTGAGGCGGGATTCAGGAGAACGCACGCACCTGCAGCTGAGAAAGCTCGTGAAGCAGGTGCACAACGCCCTCCGCGTCTCCCCCGCCTTGGCCTGGGGGTGGAAACCAGCTACTCCTCCACCATTCCTCCTCCACTCCCTCCTCCACTCCCTCCTCCACTCCCTCCTCCACTCCCTCCTCCAGGTGTGCGAAGCCCGTTCTCCAGCGAAGTCCGTCCGTTGCTGCCGTTGCAAGGGAGTGAGCAAGCAAGTCGGGCTTTGAGGCCTAGTTGGAGGGAATGTTTGGGGGTATCTGGAAAGGATATGTCACCTGTGGAGGATGATGCTGCGAGAATCTAAACAGCACCTTCGGGCAGGCAGTCGCTCCGACTCACCGAGTGAGTTTCGGGTGGTGCGGGACTTGCAGGCCAATGGCTTTCGCTGTTGTGGTCCTCTCGGCTTCAGTTGGGTTCCACGTTTCGACTCTGGGGAAAGGGGACACTTGTGTGACACTTAAAGATTACTGAGTACGTACTGGCTGGGCACTAACACTTCCTTCTTCGGGAAGAGTAGAACAGAAGGAAACTACTGTAAGTTTTTATTTGTTTTGTTTTTATACAAATGAAACGAAATTTCATTGCATGGGAAGAATTAAGTACGAGATTGCCAACCACAGGTGGCCTGGCAGGAACAGAAGGAAACACATGAACACAATTACACAAGGGACCACAGACAGACGACCAGGAAAAGGGGAAGGAAACGAGCAGGGTACATGGAGAAGGAAATTAGTTAAGTGAAGTTAAGACTTCAGCTTAACCTGAGCCTTAGATGAAATTAGGAAATAACTTAACGACAGTAAAGGCTTGGACGACTCACTGCGTGCTTGGCTCTCTGGGTGTTCAACTTCCAGTAAGCTTCAGCTTCAGCTTACTGTTGCTTTGGGGGGGTGGACTTTCGGCTGCAAGAATGAGAGAGCCAGGGAGGGAGTGTGGCGTTGGGAGTTGTGATGTTATGACAAGTGCTTGCTGCATGTCCCACCGCTTTGCGGACTTCGACCAATACGAGGGAGCTACCTCAGCAGATTTCTCGGCTTGCTTATTGGCTACACGCAGACCACATCCTGTACTTCATTATAGAGTATTACGGAATAAGGTAGGAGGTCCATAAACCGCTCATCTAAGAGCTGAAGCTGACTATTGGGGAGGTAGAACTTTTTAAAATATTTTTCAGTAAATTTTCCTTGAAAGGCAAGAGAAATTAGCATCTAACCCAAGTTGTTTCATATTTTTTGAAGCTTTGTGGAATTAGTTATGAATTTCTGAAGTTGCAGAAAAGTGCATTTTTGTGGGCTTTAAAACCGACCACCTCCTCAAATGCACACCACTTGTACATTGGAAAGTGCAAAATGTACCTCTAGAGCTTGATTGGTTTTAGAACCCGCTCCATTTTAGGACCTCCTACTATATAGGAGGTAAGAAACCTTATTTGTGCCACGTGACTATTTCTATCATTTTGAAATGGACTCTACTAATAGAGTTAATCATAAAAGTTGTACCGGTAGTATGAGAGAAACATTTAACTGAGGGTTGGTCTACACCAAGGCCATGTCAAGAACCGAAAGTACTCCAGGGTATCCCACTTTGTTAGATGTGAGTCATGTGACCATCGCAAAACAAGAGCCCAAAACAAAAAACAGGAATGGCACTTTGCATGATCTTGGAATAAACCCAAAAGAGACCATGGCCATGCCATATCTATTTATTATTAGATCTAAAATTGTCAACCACAAGATCATTTAAATAAACAAAATCTATGGTTATGAGGTTTAAGCCCGCCATGGTCTCCTAAAAATCTATTAGGCCCAGCTCAAAGAAGTGGTCAAGAAAAAAGCTCCTAGAAATCGGCAAAACATTATCTAGCTACTTTGGCCACGTAGGATTCCAAGTAGATGGAAGGTATCAGTTGGAAGGTATGTATAAATTTGTTGCAATTAATTTGACTAATCACATGAAGTTGTGAGGAGAGTAAGATTTTCAACTGGAAATTTTACCATGATTTGCAACTTTGAAACAAAAGATAAACAACATGCTCAAAGCAAAATGAAAAGAAAATTATTTGAAAGATTCATTTCACAAACAAAAAAAAAATGTAAAGCAAGTTAAGATGTGTTAATTGATGACATAATAAGAGTTCATTGTTCTTGTTGTTTCTAGCAATTTTTCACAATTTGAATGTTTTTAGAATCAACAAGGTCTTTTTTGGCATATCATGTATGTTTTGTTTTAAGTATTGTTTGAGATTGTCATTGGTAATTTTATTTTATTTTTTTAATATTTTTTATTTACCTTGTACAATGACGAACAAAATTGAGTACAAATTTGAAACGTTTTCATTCAAACAACCATACCATAAGCATCAATGGACAAAGTCCAAAAGTGTATACACAAAAGTTGTAGTATACAACATACTACACATTACCATGGAAGTTTGAAGAAAAAATTAGTTTTGATTTGAAATAAAATCAATTTCAAAATTAGCCATGTCTAAAACTCAGTTTTGTTCAATATAATTTTAAATTACTTTATTTTTGTCAATTTTTTTCGTAGAACTCCAAAAAAAGCCTTGGCACGTTGGTATACATCATTTCACATTGTTGTACACAAAAATTAAAGGAAATTGACATTTATAGAGTTTAAAATATTAATAGTTTGGCAAACATGCAAATGATGGTGGTTCTCACAATATTTGAATTTTTTTTTGGAATTGATAGCATGGGATAGCAATAGCCATTGTAAAGAAAGTATAGATTGCAATATGGATCATTATTACATCTTATTGCCATTGCATTTGAAATATTTGTTGAATTAGACAATGCATTTGATTTATGTTTTACATTAGTATAACGCATTTTTAAATTCAATTTTTTTGTTCAAAGACTAGAGTTCATGATGCACATAAATAATCCAAAAGATTCCTAAATAAATAAATTATCATTGTTCATATTGTTGAAAAATTGAAAATTGCCAAAAATTACACTAACCTTCATCAAATTGGTAGTTTTTTGGCACTTGAAATGCATGAAAATTTAATTAAGCTTTTTGTAATGAGTTTTAACTTTTTAACCATAGATAAACATCTTGGTTATACTCCCTCTATTTCTAAAAGAAACCCGGATTCTATCATTTTCTTTTGTTTCAATTTAAAACCTGGATTTGTGATTCTTTCAACAATCAAACGTCGAAAGATGATGGAGAGGGACATGCTCAATGGCATCTTCCTTAGGAGTTATGAATTCATGATCACATTGCAATTGCATTAGTATTTCATGAGGAGTCTTCATTCTAAGGAGCTACACAGGACTAGAGGACCAAGCAACTGTACGTAGTATCGATCAGAATTCTCATGAATTCATATGAAGTCACAATTCATGTATTTGTCACCACTGCTGGACAAATTACAAACTTCTAGCAACTTACTCCAAAAGATGAGCACCATATGGCATTCACTCGAGATCGTTTCGTGATTCCAAAGAATGTCTGCGACAAAGCATCGACATTGTTTTGGAGGCTTCCTAGATAAGTGTGTGACCTCTCGGAAAAGACCATAGTTTCTTTGAAAAATGCACTACCTCTCATATAAGCATGTTACCTCTCCAAAAAGCGCATTTAAACTCTTCAACTCACAAAATTAGCCATAAGTTTGCACATTTTCTGAAACCCGGGTTTCTTTCAGAAACAGAGGGAGTATCTAACAGGACAGAAGAGCACAATAAAGGCCTTCATTACAAGCTATCTAGGACCTCCATAGTACAGTGGGGTATAGTTATTTTACGAATTTTTCAGTCAGTTTTCACTAATAAAAAAGTTCAGCAACTTCAGGAAGCTCTAGCATGCTCAAAACTGAACCAATTTTGGAACCGAAAATTGCATTGGAATTGCAATGAAGTGCACTTCAACTTCATAACAAGCAAAAATGAATAATTTCAAATCATACAACAATTTCAATTTCTTTTATACACTATCTACCATTTCATAGAGAACCTTTGGAAGATAGTCAAAGTTTTTTTTGCAATGGAGTGAAGAACAAGCAAAAAAACATATAAGCAATTCAAGTGGTATGAGATTAAGTATCTCTAAAGCAATTGTGAAGGTTCGTTCCTTATATGTACCATTGGATACAAGTTGTAATTTTCACAAATGTTGGCAACACTAGATAGTATATAGTGAATAGAAAACATCAAACTTTTTGTATGTTTTTCAACTACATATGTGTGTTTGTAAAGATGATAAAGTAGACTTCAATGTGATTCCAACGCAATTCAAAATTCAAAATTCCGTTCAATTTTGAGTATACACTGGCCTATCAAAGTTGACCCAATCTCAACAGGATGCAAAAAATTGTAAATGAATTGTACCCCACTTTGCAGAGCTGCAGGTTTATAGCAACTTACTATAGTATTGTATTTAACCTCTAAAAGACCCGACTTCCAAATTTCAAACAATGGATGAATGCAAATATGTTACAAGCTCTTTGAATCTTTGTTTTTTCATTTATGTAAATAGTTGTAAATTCTTGTATTAGTTTTCATACATTTGAAAATTGCAAATATTTAATTTACAATATATTTTAGAAAGAGTTTTCAATTCATGGTTTCAAATTTTAATGAAAAATATTGGTTAGTATAGCAATTGATTTACTAGTGCTTCTGAAAATTTTAGAGCTCCATTGGCTCATTTCCTCCTTCCTTGGAAATGGACCATTTTTTCTTCAATGCTAACCAGAGTGTATCTTCTCAATCACAAACTAAAGTACTAGTTTATTTCCTACAATATTAATTTTTTACTAGCCAATTTCCTTTCAATTGAGCTTGGTATTGGCTAAATTGTTAGATTTCTCTAATGTAAAAAATAACAATTTCAAAATGAAAATACTAATCAATATTGCATTTTGGACAAGGATACAACTTGGCATAGTCCTTCACCACATGAAGGCCAAGGAACCTTTCAACTCATCCAAAATGGAGTTGGGAATAGTAATAAAAATATTGCATGAAATCAAAAGAGTTTATAAATCAAAGTTTTCACCTTCTATAACTTCATTCTAAAGACTAAGCTGCGTTTTTTTGGCAACATAGCAATTTTGGGCAACTTACTACGAATAGAATTTTTTTTCTTTGAAATTTTCACACAACAAGGGGACAAGGTTTTTCTTTAAGGCCCAAAATTTTTCATAACTTTTGACTACATGGTTTAAAAGTTATTTGTATGATATGTAGTTCTTTTCCTCAACCGGGCAGTCTGAGCAATTTTAAAAAATAACTTTTTTTAGAAACAAAAATTTGAAATTGGTTTTCTAGATTTATACACTTGGAAAACTTTGAATCATTCCACTTTGATCAATGAGATGAAAGTTATGAGGAGTTTTAGTTTGCGGGCACTTATAGATTTTTTACTCTACAATAAACTTTAAAGTCCATTATTTAACTCAATTTTCAATATTTTAAAAATAAAACAAAATCATAGGATGTAGATTGTTTATTACTACATTACAACCATTGGAATTTTCATTTTTCAATTCCATAACTAAAGTCTTAACAATTTAGTATTTTGAAGCATTTGCTACTTCTTTCTCATTACTATTTTTTTCCTATATGTTGAACAATTCCCTCGACAATTCCAAATGATCTGAAATTTTCAAGTATGTAGCCAACTTGCATTGAAAAACAAATCTAAAGATGCACCACCAACATGGACATTTTTTCATACAAATGTGACCTTGTGAAGTACAGCTGCCTTTTTTTCTGCAAGGCCCCCCAAAAGAATCTTTATCAATTCAAAGGCTAATATATTGCAATCCACACGGTGTAAATTTTTGAAATTTTTTCCACATCTTTTCAAACCAATGTATCACAAGATCCTACCATTAAATGTGTCCAAATTTTTTTTCCCTCAAATTTGGTACTTATACTACAAATGACAGTTTTTGAGCGTTTCTAGTGAAAACATAGTCAAGGAACTTTAGGGGTTAAGCAACTCTACTCTATTCGTGGAAGGTATTGTTTAGAATTGGTAAATAAATGATGAAACTTAGTAGCATTCTTCTACAAGACAATGACATCCACTAATACAATGTAAAAGTCTTTTTTTGGTCCTTCCATGGCCGATCACATGACGCTATCCAAATTTGTTGTTGTTATGCAATTTCAAAGTTTTTGCTTAATGTTATTATGCATAGAGAAAGCCCTTTCACACATTGCGATGCTCACACACTTCATAATTTCAGTAAGGGTTAACCCCTAAAGGACCATTGTCCCTACGGGGGACAAATGCGTTTTCGGGCAAGTACCTACGGGCTGAAATTTTCTCCTGATTTTTTGAAACTTTTTTTGGAGGTAGAAAAATTGATTAGCTTCAAGGGAATATAATTTTTTTCACAATCGGTGCCTGGGAAAAAAAGTTATGACCATATAAGCTCAAAACAGGCTACGGGGGGCAGCTCGAGCAGCAAAAAAAAATGGACAAAAATTTGAATTTTTTTTTTTAATATTTTTTTTCTCATAGGTTATATTTTTGGCTATCTGGAAAGCTTTGATTCATTTCATTTGACTTTGTTATGAGGAAGTTATGGACATTCTTGTTTTTCGGGCAGTTAGAGCATCTTCTTGAAAAAAATAACTTCAGGATTCATTTCTGAATGCAATTTTTCAAATTTTTCAAATTTTTTTTCTTGCATGGTCTGATTTACTTGTTAGAACAATCCCGCCATTAGGATTAGTGCATTTTAATTCCATCTAAAATATATGAATATTTTAGATTTTCCTTCTATCTCGTACCTACATCTACTTAACAATTTTTTTAAGAATGATAATTAAGTTTTTTTTGAATTTTTTTTTTTCCTAGACTCTCAACTCAATTCTCCACTACAAGCATTAAAAGCTCAAAACTCTGTAGTGAAAAAATTTTAAGTTAAAAATGTTCAAAGTCAAAAAATCCAGTCCCGCAATGTGCTGAAAAACTTGTTTTTTCCACTTTAAACACAGATATCTTGCAATCTATGCGGTCAAAAATTCTGAAATTTTTTCCACACTTTTTTATACTAGTTAGGTGTAAGATCCTACGTTTAGATGTGAAAAAAAAACAATTTAAATTTTTTTTAACTCTTTGCTACAGAAATGGCAGTTTTCAGTGTTTTTTGGCAGAAAAAAGGCCTCGGTCCTTTAGGGGTTAAAAGATTTGAGTACTTCAATTTTCAAAGATGGACTCCAAATAATTGAAATCTACTAATTCCCAAATGCTTTGTCCATCCACTCAATAATTCTTTGAAGCTTAAAAGCAAAAAATTCTTGTTTACAAGAAAGGTCCTTCTTCCTCGGCTTTTCTCTTGCCAATATTGCTGTAGAAAAAATCTCACACCCTATGGTGAGGCATGTGAGGCATGTGAGGCATGTGAATAGGATTAAAGACCTCAAATGCATGAATGATATTATTTTCCTCAAACTTAGCATCTATAGCCATACAAACTACCTTAGAATGAAACTTTTGAAATGTTTGAGCAACCTCTAGATTAATATTTGTAGGATTCCTAACTATGTCAATATTGTGGAATTTGGACCTCCTCATTTGCCAAATAAGCAATGGAAGTAACCATTAGGGGGATTCAAATTTGGAAATGACATAAAAAAACTATAGTTGGATTATAAGTGTTCTAGTTTAGTCACAAGAGTCTACAAAAGAACACATCCTAATAGATACCATTTCCATTTTCACAATAGACCTAATAGTAGAGATATCAATAAGCTGCTTCCACTAAAAAATCTTAGACAATTTTGTAAGCATGTGAAGAATATCAATCAAGAAACAAAGGATCATCACAAAGTTTACATCCTATGGTTTGTAAACAGTTTTTATGTAGGTATCATTGTTTCATGGGTTCGCACGTTAATTACAATTTATCGCATCATTACAATGCATTACTTCGCATCGTTACAATGTAGTTGCAAGTAATGCATTGTAACAATGTGATAATGATGCAAAGTAATGCATCGCAATGATGTGATAAATTGTATTTAATGTGCAAACCCATGAAATAACAATAACTACACGAAAATTGTTGACAAACTGTAGGATGTAAACTTTGTGATGATGTAGATAAATTTAAACTCATACAACTTACCAAATACTTGAAGGATGGAGTATTCATCTCTAAAAAGAGTACTATGCAAATAAACAAAGGAAAAATCCAAAATTAAAAATCTATAGATCATATTTTACAAAAAAAATTGAAGTTGTCATAAAATTATTATTCTAAATTATATTTTATGATACATCCTACAATTTTAGAAATCTAGACTAATTAATTCAACTTTGTTTGCCCAATGAAAATTAATCATTATGCTACTCTTATAATGATATTTAGTATTTGTATATTATGAATTATGAATTCTAACCCTAAATGTCAGCATGAACATTTTTTGACAATTATTTTAAGTTTTGTAGTGTTCATGTTGACTTGTAGTGCACTAAATGTCAAGAATACCAATATTATTACCAACACTAAACATCAACTTTGAACATTCATTTGTCAACTACATGAAAATTAGAATGAGTTAGATAATAGCTTAAATAACTTTAAATATCATAACACTAAACATATAACATAACATTAAATATCATTATTAGTGTAGTCACTATGTGGTCAAAATGTAGCTGGTTGTTTATTTTGTCCTTACCAAGTAAATTACCATAAGTCAAGGCCACTTTATATTGCTTAAACTACTACAGTAGCTTGATTTCTAAATCACCAAAATCAACTAACATGAGTGCTTTGATCAATAAATTGGGCCATAAATTGGGCCTATATGCTTTTCATTGAAAATTGGACCAATTCTCTTTTCATCCAGTGGCTACTTATGTGGCACTTACGTGGTGATGTTTGGCATCAAAAGAATTAGACTCAAGGGCTAATAATTGGATGGCCATGATCCTTGACCCAATTTTTCAACTTCAACCATAGATTGTAAATTGGACAAACTTTGAATCACGCCGCGGCAAACATAGTGTAGGGCTCAAAGGAATATGAAGGATATGAGCCTAAAGTAACTATAGCCAGAATCACATAGTGAAGCAAATCAACATGGTTCCCATTATTATATTGAAAAACTTTTTTGTGGGGTCTTGTTGGTAGTCAAAAGGAGATTCTAAATTCTCTTAGAATCATTTTTTTGGACACCGTGTGAATAAACTAAGAATTTTTAAAGTGCTGAAAATAAAGTTTAGGGCAACCAACCATAGACTCTCATGAATAGTGGAAGTACATTTTAGGCAAGGATCTAGACTGTGTGGTTTTAGAAAGCTGTCAAAATTAGGTGTAGGTACCTAGAGCCGAAAGTCTGGTTTGAGGGAGAAGAACTCCTGCGACAGTTTCAGGTCACTTTGTTTTGGCTGCAACATTTGTGCTGCAACGTTTTTTGGTCCAGTCGTGGTTCTCAAGGAACTAGATCAGTTTTGAATATAATAACTAAGTGTGTCCCCTTCGATTCCAAATGGCACTACTGTAGCTTCTTGAAGACACGAATTGCCAACTGCAAGTCTTGCATGCTTACCACCTGCACAAGAACACTTTGTGAACATGCTTTTTAAGTAAATGTTGTATACTCCAGGCGTTGATTTCATACATTCAATGATCATCAATTCCAACATTTCCAGTCCCAATTTAACACTAAAGCTGTCTTAACGTGAAACGATTATAATTTCTGTTACATTACGCTGACAAATAACAAAATTCAGTTTTATTCTGGGGGTGGGTTGCAATTGGGTTGGGACTGCAATGGATGATTCTACCTTAGCAGTTAGAGTGAGAAGAAGGTTGTGTCCAACAGTTGATTCACAGAAAAACATTGCCAAGGAGGAGAGATGACATCAAAGAGACTTCAGATAATTTGCTAAAATTACCCTGATAAGTTGTGCCACTATTTACCGAGAAAAAATTCATCATTCAAAAGGTGGTAAGATTTTGCATCATCTCCAGAAGTCAAAGCAGGTTCACCTAATCCAACCTTCTGGTAACAGTCCTTCATTGCGCCAGTGGAAGCTTGTCTTTCACACTTGAAGCTACATGTTTCTGTTAATAAGCATCTGAAGTTAACAAGAATGTCCGTTTCATAGTGTAACTTACACCAGAAGTAATGCTCATGCACAAAGCATGTGGAATGAGACTGAACGCTTACGAAAACAAGGCTAGTTCCTGCATGATCAGTGATGCATAGTAAGATATATTGCACGGCAAACATGTAACCGTAGGTAGAAGCATTCAGAGAATGAAGCTCATTTTGCAATGCTTAAAGAATGAGGACATTTAACTTGGCGTAGTGGATTTGCATGTATTTGATCACAATGGTTGCACAAGGAGGAACTTGAATAGAGTGGGTTGGGTGCTCCGTAAATGTACTGCACTATTATGGGTAGACTCTTAGACGTAAGAGTTCTTGGTAGGGAGGGGAATGTAAATTTGGTGCTTTTTAGGCCAAATAATTATGGCTGGAGACGAATCTAGACATACAATCTTCATTTTTGCAAGTTTTTCATTTCTTCCCATCCCCTACATGAGTTGATTCAAAACCTAGTACAAAAATCATGAAGCATCATGAAGCACCAAGAGACCACACTAGTCACACTGTTGAATACAAACAAATATCACTTTCTCGAAATACTTGGACGTGCTTCATTTGTAACCTGTAGCTCCAATGATAAGCTCTTGAAGACATTCATGATCCAACCTGTGGACGTCCAAACTCTTAGGGGTTACAAGTTCATACTCTATTCATAGTGTCCAAAACATACTCTGTACATGCTAATTTATGCCCAAGTACAGGATCATGATCGTGTACATGCCTCAGTTGAGCACTGTTGGTTGCCATGAACCTCTTAAGCCCGTCGCTCTGAGGAAATACATGATGTCATGAACTTCTAAGCCGAGTAAACACAACAACGCAGGAAAAGTATCCCCTATCATACCTCTAGAACTGCAACAATCTTCCAAAAGTAGGGAGAAATAGAACGTTTGGAAGATTGATGTTACTGGCTACAAACGTTCTACTTGCCAAGACGCAGAGCACGGTCTTACTGAGAATTTGGCAAGGAGATTCCAGTCGTACCGAGATCGGCAGCAGCACGCTCCTGCAGGAAGGAGAGAGCCAAACTGGCGTGCAAGGCAGCCCCAATGGGCAAAACATCCTCGTTGGCATAAAACTGGGGAGAGTGGAAGGCATTCTCAGCAGAATGTGTGGCATTATCAACACCGACAAAGAGGAAGGCTCCAGGAATCCTCTGCAGGTACATGCCAAAATCGTCCGAATACATCATCTGAGGGGAAAGCTTCACATTTTCCTGTCCCAGCATGTCAGCGGCCACCCTCTGCATGTAATGGTGTGCACCTTCGTCGTTCACGAGAGGCGGATATGGCGGTCGAATTCTGGCAAAAAACACCTCCGCGGTGCATCCCAGCGCTGCTGCTTGTTGCACCACTATCTGCAGAACACACACACCAAGTACCCCCAACGATCAGTCCACTTTGTGCATGGCACTCAATTGGGAAGACCAAATTCTCAGAGCGTGATGTTTTTTCGAAGTGGTATTTGAGATACTATAAATATCTGACAATAAAAGAGAATTGATTCAAGGCAGATGATAAGTCTCAACTCCACTTTTCACCTTCTGTTTTGCTTTGACCACCTTTTGAACGAGTGTGATCGGTAATTTAACAAGTAACTATGCTAGAAGAGGCTTTGTCCCTAGAGAATAGGCTCGCATTTTTGAGAAAGGTCCTACTCAAGCATCCTCACATTCATTATGAATTAGCTTTGATTCGTCAATGCGAAGTCGATAAATAACCATACTTCATTACATATCTCCATACAGTTACTGTGGACCACAAAAAGTTAAGATTGTGGTCTGCACGAGTTCAAAATCTTCATACTATGAAGATATCTTCAAATTTTGAAGACATTTAAAACCACTCTATAATTGAACACCAGTGATTTCTCCGCTAAAGAAATTGTACGGGGAAATTGTAGAGTAATTGAACTCCTAAGAATCAAATTCACAAACCAAGAAAGTGTTGGCGGTTCACAATAAGACATTCAGAGGTTGAAAGATGGCACTCAATCCACCTTTACTTTGTTTTTGTTTTGTGCTTTCACTTCCACCTCCTAGAAATAAATGTACTCAATGAAGTATTCCAGACTAATTGTGCCTCTTCAAGCTCATCTTTAATCAAATCTAGGATCGGAGTTGCACAACATGAGATTCAAAGGTTGGGAGGTAAATGTGAGAGTCTAACTCCTAACTCTAACAAAAGCGTTACATGGTTGATTTTCACCTCAACTATCGTCTTCCAACCATTGTAAAAATTAGCAGATTCTTAAACTTCACATCTAAAAAGCAGAAATGCAATAGTAGGTGCACCTCTTCCACTCGACGTCGGAGTCTGGCAACAGTGTCGTCGTTGAATGCACGCATTGTTCCCTTCATTTTCACAACGCTCGGTATCACATTGAGTCCATCCCCACCATCAATGGCTGTCACACTAATCACCTGGTATCACAAAGTGAAGAGAAGGAAAATTTGAATATAAGCGTTAAAAGGAGACTGACACACGCTACCTGTACACGCTACCAATGTACACACAAAGGGAAGAATTCTACAAAACCATTCGTGCCCCATGACCTCACTTCAAAGCACAGACAACAGACCCCCCCGCCCCCAAGGCATGCGAATAGAATCCCAACAAGTAACGTGTAGAGTTTCAAAATTTCAATAAGAATACGGATATCCTATGACTCAGAGAAATACCAAACCTATTTCCAAAACAACAGTGGCAAAAACTATCAAGAAAAGATTGTGAACACACGCACCAATTCAATCAGGGTCATAACTTCGTTGGACAATTTTAGAGTCATTTGACGACTGCATTTTTTTACTGACACACCCACTTTTGACAGAATTGAAGGTTATCGGGAATGAAGGTTCAAAATTCAATGGTCGAGGAGAACAAAGCGATGTCTGTACCGCAGTGTCCAGAGGGTCACATTCCCGCGACACCAATTGCTGGAGGCTCAGCACGAGCGACGCCGCGGTGAGAATTGGATCCGCTGTGCGACTGGGAAACGCAGCATGACCACCGTCTGCTCGAATTTCCACCTCGAAACTACAGCTGCTGGCCAAGAAGGGGCCAGGCTTGGAATTGACCACACCGACTGGAGAATACGGGTCAACATGGAAGCCGAAGATTGTGGATGCGTCTCCCAAGGCACCCTCGTCTATCATCACTTTGGCCCCTGCGCCACCCTCCTCCGCTGGCTGGAACAGAAGCCTCACGGTGCCCTGCCATGTCATTCAAATTCTGCTTCAGCAACCAGGGCAACCTGGTAGTTCTGTGCAAACCCTAAGCTCCAAACTCTAAAAACCCTAAAGAAAGAAATCGTAATCGAAGTATACTTAACCACCTTTTCTGAAATGACAATTTGGAATATCCTGCAGATTTGCCACACTACACTACGAAGTACTGTAGCATACGAAGTACTTGTCACACATTCAACCTCTGGGCACACTTTCGGATCCCAAAGCAACCAGAGTAAAGATGCCGCGGTGTAGAGTGTAACATCTAAGAGATGGCGATGTTGAAATACCGCTTCTGTCAATGCCCACTCAGTAGATGTGTGCAAGCCCTAACAACTTCTAAAGGCAATGAGTTGCAAGTAGTATGTGACCTCTAAGAGATGGCGGTGGCGATGAAGGAGCTTCGCCGCTCCCAGAAGCATGGTGACATGCAAATCATGGCCACAGGCATGCATCTTCCCCGGTCGCTTGCTCTTGTGCTCCCATGATCCTGCTTCCTGCTTACACTTCACAATTAGGCAATCTCATACCGTACCTTGATTGCGCTTACTGTCGTCTCTCTCGCTATTCAAGTAGAGATTCCGCTTCTCAAAACGTTTCGCCTAATTGGAATTGGCCTCTACGCAATCGATTGACCAGACCCTAAACTGGTAAGCCCCTGAGCGAACCTGAATTGGGAGGGCGTCCATGTCCGCTCGAAGAGCCACCACAGGAGCATCCGAATTACCGAGAATTGCAACGACGCCATGCTTTGCAACGGGGTACTCGTACGCGATCCCTATCCGGTCAAGCTCCTGCCGTATGAGCGCACTGGTTTGCTCCTCCTCCCACTTCAGCTCCGGATGCTCGTGCACGGTTCGTCTCACATGCCGCAACCATTCCACCATAGCCGGATCTCTCGCTTCTTCCAGCAACTGTCGAGAGGAGAATGGTTCCCCTCTCGCGGAATTGACATTACTAGCGAAGAGGAAGAAGGCGGCCAAGCATATCACCCACATCGTCGCCATGAATTCGGCCATCGCCGAAAAGATCCAGAGCTGTTCGCGAAACAAATTTGTCGCAATACTCTTCGTTCGGACAACCCAATTAAACGTCGACTGAAATGGTTGCATGCAAAAATCTCACATTTCTCACTACAGTAGCTTCCAAATGCTCACTTGATTCCCGAATCTCTCGAATCTCCCTGCTGAGCACGGCACAGTTCTCGTTGCAAAATGAGTTCTTGTAAGAGTACGTTTTCGGACGTCTGAAAGGCTCAGATCTTTCTTTGTATTTCTAGCATGATCGAGGCATTGGGACAACCGAGTTTTGAACACATGGTTGTGCCGTTCGCAAAATCGGGAAAAATTAATACTCCCTCAGTCTCGAAATAAATTCGGGATTTCCAAATATACAGGTCTCAAATTCAATTCGAAACTGGCTCTTCCAACTTGATGTACCACAACTAAAGCTAGTACGAACATCCTGAAGCAAAAGAATCCGCAGATGCGATGCTCAAAGTCTACATAGCAAATCCATTCCTGCAGAGGGAATCAACCTCTAACCAACCAAAGGTGATGAATTGAACTAACAACTGTATTAAACATGTTGCTAACAAATCTCTTATTGAGAATTTCTTGGCTTTGAATCACAAGACATTGTTATAAATGAATACAGAGGACATCATTGGACTTCCCTACTCCAACATTGCTCAAAGAATGATCCAAATTAATAGCACTGGAGCAATTCCAACGAAGGGAAAAATTTGTCAATTTCGCCATATGTTTTCAACTTGCACCACTTCATTGTTGACTTCCATTCTTTCACACCTAGTAGGGTTGACTAGAAGCTACAATGACTATACAATCCCCTGAAAATAGGAACAACTCATGCACCAATCTACCCATTTCTAAGAAACCCTAGATTTATTTTGAGATAGAGGGAGTACTTGAGAAGCGGATGATTTGGGGGAACATGGGCAATCATGACATTATTGGTTTTTGAGGCTAAACCTACCGATACCTTTTGAATTATAGAATAATTGCAAAACAAAATCTTCACAATCTATACCATACAAATGTTAACGAACTAATGCAAGAATCTTGAAAAAAAATTGATAGATGAAAAAACGCATTTTGGTGAGTTTTGGATGTGTTTCCATCAGGGCTTTTTTTTCTAGCGAAATTTCACCAGATTCCAACTTCCTCTGACAGATTTCTGCCATTGTGCCTGGCTCCCTCCAAATATTCACCAACAAACGAAGGCCACAGAGGGACTCCATTGTTCATCTACAGTGCGAAAAAAAAGCCCTAGTTTCCATTCATTCATTGTTCAAAATTTGCACTCATGGTCCTTAAGGGATTAAAGAATGAGGACATTTAACTTGGTGTAGTGGATGGGATCTACATGTATTTGATTACAATGGTTGCACAAGAAGGAACTTGAATAGAGTGGGTTGGATGCTCCGTAAATGCACTGTACTATTATGGCTAGACTCTTAGACGTAAGAGTTCTTGGTAGGGAGGGGAATGTAGATTTGGTGCTTTTTAGGCCAAATAATTATGGCTGGAGACGAATCTAGGCATACAATCTTCATTTTTGCAAGTTTTTCATTTCTTCCCATCGCTTCCATGAGTTGATTCAAAACCTAGTACAAAAATCATGAAGCAACAAGAGACCACACTAATCACATTGTTGGAATACAAACAAATATCACTTTCTCAAAATACTTGCCGACGTGCTTCATTTGTAACCTGTACCTCCAATGATAAGCTCTTGAAGACATTCATGATCCACCCTGTGGACGTCCAAACTCTTAGGGGTTACAAGTTCATACTCTATTCATAGTGTCCAAACATACTCTGTACATGGTAAACTGCTTATTTATGCCTAAGTACATGATCATGATTGGGTACAATTGGGTACAAGAACCTTACGAATTTTTGCATCCTATTTAGATTAGGTCAACTTTAAGAGGCCCATGTGTGCTCAAAATTGAACAGAATTTCAAATTGCGAATCGCGTTGGAGTCACACTGAAGTCTACTTTATCATCATTACAAAAAAACGTATGTAATTGAAAATCATACAAAAAGTTTGATGTTTTCTATCCACTATGCACTATTTAGTGTTGCCAACATTTGTGAAAGATACAACTTGTATTCAATGGTACATATAAGAAATGAACCTTCACAATTGCTTAAGAGATACTTGATCTCATATCACTTGAATTGCTTGTATGATTTGTTGCTTGTTCTTCACCCCATTGCAAAAAAACTTTGACCATCTTCCAAAGGTTCTCTATGAAATGGTAGATAGTGTATAAAAGAAATTCAATTTGTTATATGATTTGGATTTATTCATTTTTCACTTGTTATGAAGTTGAAGTGCACTTCATTACAATTCCAACGCAATTTGCGGTTCCAAAATCGGTTCATTTTTGGGCATGCTAGAGCTTTCTGAAGTTGATGAACTTTCTAGTGAAAACTGACTGGAAAATTCGTAAGGTTCCTGTACCCGACTGTACATGCCTCAGTTGAGCACTGTTGGTTGCAATGAACCTCTTAAGCCCGTCGCACTGAGGAAATACATGACGTCATGAACTTCTAAGCCGAGTAAATACAACAACGCAGGAAAAGTATCCCCTATCATACCTCTAGAACTGCAACAATCTTCCCAAAAGTAGGGAGATATAGAACGTTTGGAAGATTGATGTTACTGGCTACAAACGTTCTACTTGCCAAGACGCAGAGCACGGTCTTACTGAGAATTTGGCAAGGAGATTCCAGTCGTACCGAGATCGGCAGCAGCACGCTCCTGCAGGAAGGAGAGAGCCAAACTGGCGTGCAAGGCAGCCCCAATGGGCAAAACATCCTCGTTGGCATAAAACTGGGGAGAGTGGAGGGCTTTCTGATCAGAATGTGTGGCATTAGCAACGCCGACAAAGAGGAAGGCTCCAGGAATCCTCTGCAGGTACATGCCAAAATCCTCCGCATACATCACCTGACGGGAAAGCTTCACATTTTCCTGTCCCAGCATGTCAGCGGCCACCCTCTGCATGTAATGGTATGCACCTTCGTCGCACACGACAGCCGGATATGGCGGTCGAGTTCGGGCAAAAAACACCTCCGCGGTGCATCCCAGCGCTGCTGCTTGTTGCACCACTATCTGCAGAACACACACACACCAAGGACTCCCAACGATCAGCCCACATTGTGCATGGCACTCATTTGGGAAGACCAAATTCTCAGAGCGTGATGTTTTTTCGAAGTGGTATTTGAGATGCTACAAATATCTGACAAAGCAGATGATAAGTCTCAACTCCACTTTTCACCTTCTGTTTTGCTTTGACCACCTTTTGAACGAGTGTGATCGGTAATTTAACAAGTAACTATGCTAGAAGAGGCTTTGTCCCTAGAGAATAGGCTCACATTTTTGAGAAAGGTCCTACTCAAGCATCCTCACATTCATTATGAATTAGCTTTGATTCGTCAATGCGAAGTCGATAAATAACCATACTTCATTACATATCTCCATACAGTTACTGTGGACCACAAAAAGTTAAGATTGTGGTCTGCATGAGTTCAAAATCTTCATACTATGAAGATATCTTCAAATTTTGAAGACATTTAAAACCACTCTATAATTGAACACCAGTGATTTCTCCGCTAAAGAAATTGTACGGGGAAATTGTAGAGTAATTGAACTCCTAAGAATCAAATTCACAAACCAAGAAAGTGTTGGCGGTTCACAATAAGACATTCAGAGGTTGAAAGATGGCACTCAATCCACCTTTACTTTGTTTTTGTTTTGTGCTTTCACTTCCACCTCCTAGAAATAAATGTACTCAATGAAGTATTCCAGACTAATTGTGCCTCTTCAAGCTCATCTTTAATCAAATCTAGGATCGGAGTTGCACAACATGAGATTCAAAGGTTGGGAGGTAAATGTGAGAGTCTAACTCCTAACTCTAACAAAAGCGTTACATGGTTGATTTTCACCTCAACTATCGTCTTCCAACCATTGTAAAAATTAGCAGATTCTTAAACTTCACATCTAAAAAGCAGAAATGCAATAGTAGGTGCACCTCTTCCACTCGACGTCGGAGTCTGGCAACAGTGTCGTCGTTGAATGCACGCATTGTTCCCTTCATTTTCACAACGCTCGGTATCACATTGAGTCCATCCCCACCATCAATGGCTGTCACACTAATCACCTGGTATCACAAAGTGAAGAGAAGGAAAATTTGAATATAAGCGTTAAAAGGAGACTGACACACGCTACCTGTACACGCTACCAATGTACACACAAAGGGAAGAATTCTACAAAACCATTCGTGCCCCATGACCTCACTTCAAAGCACAGACAACAGACCCCCCCGCCCCCAAGGCATGCGAATAGAATCCCAACAAGTAACGTGTAGAGTTTCAAAATTTCAATAAGAATACGGATATCCTATGACTCAGAGAAATACCAAACCTATTTCCAAAACAACAGTGGCAAAAACTATCAAGAAAAGATTGTGAACACACGCACCAATTCAATCAGGGTCATAACTTCGTTGGACAATTTTAGAGTCATTTGACGACTGCATTTTTTTACTGACACACCCACTTTTGACAGAATTGAAGGTTATCGGGAATGAAGGTTCAAAATTCAATGGTCGAGGAGAACAAAGCGATGTCTGTACCGCAGTGTCCAGAGGGTCACATTCCCGCGACACCAATTGCTGGAGGCTCAGCACGAGCGACGCCGCGGTGAGAATTGGATCCGCTGTGCGACTGGGAAACGCAGCATGACCACCGTCTGCTCGAATTTCCACCTCGAAACTACAGCTGCTGGCCAAGAAGGGGCCAGGCTTGGAATTGACCACACCGACTGGAGAATACGGGTCAACATGGAAGCCGAAGATTGTGGATGCGTCTCCCAAGGCACCCTCGTCTATCATCACTTTGGCCCCTGCGCCACCCTCCTCCGCTGGCTGGAACAGAAGCCTCACGGTGCCCTGCCATGTCATTCAAATTCTGCTTCAGCAACCAGGGCAACCTGGTAGTTCTGTGCAAACCCTAAGCTCCAAACTCTAAAAACCCTAAAGAAAGAAATCGTAATCGAAGTATACTTAACCACCTTTTCTGAAATGACAATTTGGAATATCCTGCAGATTTGCCACACTACACTACGAAGTACTGTAGCATACGAAGTACTTGTCACACATTCAACCTCTGGGCACACTTTCGGATCCCAAAGCAACCAGAGTAAAGATGCCGCGGTGTAGAGTGTAACATCTAAGAGATGGCGATGTTGAAATACCGCTTCTGTCAATGCCCACTCAGTAGATGTGTGCAAGCCCTAACAACTTCTAAAGGCAATGAGTTGCAAGTAGTATGTGACCTCTAAGAGATGGCGGTGGCGATGAAGGAGCTTCGCCGCTCCCAGAAGCATGGTGACATGCAAATCATGGCCACAGGCATGCATCTTCCCCGGTCGCTTGCTCTTGTGCTCCCATGATCCTGCTTCCTGCTTACACTTCACAATTAGGCAATCTCATACCGTACCTTGATTGCGCTTACTGTCGTCTCTCTCGCTATTCAAGTAGAGATTCCGCTTCTCAAAACGTTTCGCCTAATTGGAATTGGCCTCTACGCAATCGATTGACCAGACCCTAAACTGGTAAGCCCCTGAGCGAACCTGAATTGGGAGGGCGTCCATGTCCGCTCGAAGAGCCACCACAGGAGCATCCGAATTACCGAGAATTGCAACGACGCCATGCTTTGCAACGGGGTACTCGTACGCGATCCCTATCCGGTCAAGCTCCTGCCGTATGAGCGCACTGGTTTGCTCCTCCTCCCACTTCAGCTCCGGATGCTCGTGCACGGTTCGTCTCACATGCCGCAACCATTCCACCATAGCCGGATCTCTCGCTTCTTCCAGCAACTGTCGAGAAGAGAATGGTTCCTCTCTCGCGGAATTGACATCACTAGCGAAGAGGAAGAAGGCGGCCAAGCATATCACCCACATCGTCGCCATGAATTCGGCCATCGCCGAAAAGATCCAGAGCTGTTCGCGAAACAAATTTGTCGCAATACTCTTCGTTCGGACAACCCAATTAAACGTCGACTGAAATGGTTGCATGCAAAAATCTCACATTTCTCACTACAGTAGCTTCCAAATGCTCACTTGATTCCCGAATCTCTCGAATCTCCCTGCTGAGCACGGCACAGTTCTCGTTGCAGAATGAGTTCTTGTAAGAGTACGTTTTCGGACGTCTGAAAGGCTCAGATCATTTTTTGTATTTCTAGCATGATCGAGGCATTGGGACAACCGAGTTTTGAACACATGATTGTGCCGTTCACTGTAGTTCGCAATAATCGGGAAAAAGTGATACTTGAGAAGTGGATGATTTGGGGGAACATGGGCGATCATGTCAATTCACTTTGGAAAACAAGTGCACAAACAAGGAGGCGGAAATGAGACCTTTCGTAATCCAAACAATTTCTTAATGATTTACAACCAAAAGGGGGCGACAAATATCAACAAAGAACGCTGCTACACCTGTACACAATTCATGAACCTAGAATCCGGATGCACTTCAAATTCGATCGGTATGTTACAGAAGCGAGCACAGAACTGATGATGCAAAACTGGAATGTGAGATTCATTCAAGAGCTACTCTGCGGCGACGTCATGGTGACCGCTTTGAGCTGCGCAATAGTGGCATTCAGCTCATTGACTTTCAGCTGCAGCGACTTGACGTACTCGACTGTTTCGTCCAGCATGTCGGAAGTGTTGGTCGTCTTCTCCATGTTGGGCACCAGGTCCTGGAGCTTCTTCATGCGCTCGCTGATGCGCGTCCGCCGCACTCGCTCCGCGATGCTGCGTGGATGTGTGGCGCAGCCGCGCTTCGCACGAGCTCGCATTTGGACGTAATGGTCGTCGTTGGCGGTGGCGGAGGCCACCGCTGCTGCTGTAGCTGCAGGTGTGGGCAAGCTTGCGTGTCTTATGAGACCGTTCTGATTGTTGAGCCGGAACGACTTCGGATTGTCGGGGGTGCCGCTCGAAGTCTCGCTCTCTCCTGCGAAGCCCCGTGCTCTCTTCCCACCCGGCGCACCTGACGGGCAAACATCACAACTCTTCCGTAAGCATCTTGAGGGTTACAGAATTTTCCAAAAATCCCAAATCACTTGTCTTTGCACAACTTTGAGTAGGACATGCGAAGATTCAATTTTTGACCTTCTTTCTTTATTTTGGACCAACACATGCAATGCCCCTAACAAAATTTGGCCCCATCTGTATCCTATTATTTTCACACCATCATCAATCCAGTTAATCATTCTATAACCATGAATCCTTGGGAAGAGGTTTCTGGTGTGCAAGCTTTCGGAGACCAGGCTATGGAGTAGTACCTGGACTTGTTGGCCAAGTGGAGAAGAGATCGTCATAAATGGATGCTTTCAGCCCATTGACGAGAATATTGTCGTCCGACGTCCCGGAGATGCTATCCTCCGAGTGCTCCTCCATCGGATCTTGCTTCGGAACAATCGTGAGCGGCGGCGGAACTGGAAGACTCCTCTGTCGCAGCAACCCGGAGTTTTTCCCAGGCGGAAACAGATTCGAAAACATCTCTGTTACATTCACCACAGATGGTACAACCCCATGAGCTCAAGCACAGACAATACATATCCGTCTGCAATCAGAGAGATGGGAACCAACCCCAACCTCTTCAATCTCAGCACCAGAGGTCCCAAATTGAACATGATGAAAAGTTTGAATGTGTGCATACAGTCCATGATAGTGTGGCAAGTGCGCATATAAGAGAAGATCACGAAATTGAGGCATTGGATGTACCAGAATTCTCAGGTTTAGCTTGCGCGGACATGGCAGCGCGACGACTGAAATCACTGTCCGGCGAAAGGAACTGCTCGAACTCCGTCATGCTGTTGCCGCTCCCCGAGCGTTCGACGTCGAGCTCGGTGATGGGCGTGAGTCCGCCTTCAGAGAACAGGTGGCCGCCCATGGTGGAGGTCGGGGGGTTGGCTCCTATGGGAGGGATTTGGGTGAACGCGTCCTCCGCGAGGGCTTGTAGGAACGAGCCCGGTGCCGAGTGGTAGCGATGCAGGCCACCATTGCTCGTCGGAGGAGGTGGAGTGGGTGCCGCGAACGTGGGCATGAAAGTGTCGAAGGATGCACTGAAGGAGGCGTTGGAGAGATGAGGGGAGTGGCTGGCCAACGCTGCTTGCGACATGCTGGAGGCTCGCGCGAGGCCGCTCGTGCCTTGGTGGTGGGAACTGTGGCTGGCGAAAGAGGCGAATATGTCTTGGCTCGTCAAGGGCGCCATGACGCCGGCGAGCGAGACGCTGCCATGGCTGCTCTCAAACATGGCGGAAATGTCGTCTTCCACGCTGCCCATCCCTACAGAAATTTCCACGGAATCGATCCATCAAAATGGCTTCGAAACGCGCTCAGATCGAGGATTCTGTGCGTGAGTTCCATTCACAGCAGAAAAGTAAAAGCCAAACGTACCTAAATTTTCTTGCTTGGCTTGAGCTGACACAGCAGCTCGACGAGTGAAGTCGCTGTCCGGCGCAAGAAAGTGCTCAAAGTCGGTCATGATTGAAACAATTGGGTTGATTAGCCGCTAATTGGCATCGAAATAGTCCTGCACCAGGCCGCGCGAATCACAACGATGGTTGTCAACACTACGAACGAGCGGAATTCCGATCATGGTTTCACTCCGAAATACGCCTGACTGCGTGAACCTGTGAGCCAATGTGAGACGTGGCTGACATCTGAAACAGATCCTTCCACCACCCTAATTCGTACCAAACTAATGCTTAAGTGACTTCGGCGGAGAATTACCTGCTGCTTAAATCGGACTCCAGTCAAGAACGTGAACAATCATGAAACTTTCCTTATGCTGCTGCAACTCTTCCTCTTCCGAATTGCATCGTCTTCCAAGACGCATTTCGCTGCGTCACCCTACTGCATAGCCACGAGTGCAAAATCGGCAGTGAGAAATCTAGACAAGTCTAATCGAATAGACTGTAGAAGAAAGAAAGATCCTCAACTCGTACTCGGAGCGAGCACTTCCTAATGGGAAATCGGAAATGAGAAGTGCTCGCTCCGACTACGACAAACCCCAACTGCAGGGAACTACCGAAAGCTTGAGCTCAAAGAACACTACAAGCGATATTCACTGCAACAATTTGACGACCGAATCTCCAAGAAAACCGAATGTAAATGCAGGAATCCTGAGCAGACCCTGTCTTACAGATCGGGCTAAGGCGAAATGACCTTGTCGATAGTCAGTCTGCAAGGAGGCAACCAGTCGCCGAAATTCGGCAAAAATATCCCGAACTCTCTATTCAAGCAATAAAAGTTTCTGAAACCACCAAATCCACACAAGCCTAACGCGATGTGCAAATTCCGTGCACATCGATTGCAACCACTTCCCATTTCGAAACTGCAAACCACAAGATTTGCGATTCCAAGCCAAGACTAAACCCTACCCCATTCTTGCTGCGACTTCCACTACCGATACACAGACAAATTGCCACTTCTGAAGGCGCTCCAAATCAACCCGCCGCAACCCAACGACCCCCACCTTCCAAGCCTCAAAATTAATAATCGGCTTCACGGTCCCCGTTCCGCTATTTGCGTGTTGCAGAACGCAACGGGAGCTTCATCAAGGCGGGAGTTTGCGGCCACCACGGGTTCCTCCACAGACTTCCCAAAGCAAAATACTCAAGCAATCAAAGACTATTCCAAGGTCACCAACTTACGTTGCTATTCTCGTGAGCTGGACGGAGACGAGAACCCAAGCTCACCGCATCTCGCTCTCTCCGACGCTAAGATCAGTTCGGATGGTCCCCCAGTCTGGTGTCGATTATTCGCCGTGTACCGATAAGCGCTAGTACAATGACACTGATACCGTCCTCGGAGCTTGAATGCTCTCCATGCGTTGGCAGGAACCAGCGGAAGAGCGGTCTGCAGCGAGACAGGGACGAGGAAGCAAGCGACAAACCTCGGCGCTTGATCTTTCGTGCACAGGAACTGCCGCAGACGAGGCCTGGTGATGCCGCAGGCAGGCAGGCAGGTAGGCAGGTAGTGAGGCAGGCAGGCAGGTAGTGAGGCAGGCAGGCAGGCTGGCTGGGACTGAACTGACGAAGGTCGCGACTGGATTTGGTAATTTCTAAGATTACTTTCACCGCTCGGGCGATGGGCGCAGTGCCACAGTCAGTCCTTTCCGGGAACATCACGGCTGACTTGTTTCTTCCATTTCGGGGCGGGGCGTCAGGCTGGCCGTCCGTCGCTGGAGACCGCGAAATCTGCGCGACGCAATTGCCGCCGAGAGAGACGGGCGCGACCGCGCGGCCTGCGGTGACGTCAAGGTGACCGGAGCGGAGTCCGCGGCCGTGGGCGACCACAGAAGGACACGGAAAGAAGGGAACGTACGTGTCCAGATGTCCGATGCCTCACGGTTCAGGAATTTGTGGCACGGCCTGAAAAATCAGTCGCTTGGGGGCCCAAACAACAGTCCGCTCTGAGCACAGCGCACGTTATCAACATTCGCAACTAATTCTGCAAGCACTGCTCAAGACAGCAGGATGCCACCCAGCGCAGAGCTAACTTACAGGGAGGAATTGGCAGCGTGATTACAATTAATTTGGGGAGGTTAAGACTTCTTGAAAATCATCCTTTTGCATTACTCTCCAAATCATCCTTTTGCATTACCATGTGAATCATTGGCTAAAAAAATTGCAAAAGTGCTCATTGGAAGTCAAGCTACTCTAGAAGATCTTCCCTTTTCACAACAAATTCCGAGGAAGAATAGTTGCATTTCTGTCCTACACAGTTTGATTCCCTCTCATCCATCAACCATATAATGGATGTGTAGATGTTTAAGGGTTAAGACTTCTTGAAACATTTTTCTTGAAAGAAAAATGGAATTGGCATCGAACCCAAATTGTTTCATATTTTTTGGAGCTTCATGGAATTAGTTACAAAATTTTGAAGTTCGAACGCGGTGGTCACTAAAGCATCCACTTCCTGAAATGTAGTCTATTTGTACATTGTTGATGCAATGAGAAAGAAAAACATACCACTACATTAGCCCTTAAACACCAACCCATACGTTTTTGTTTGATGGATGATACATAATCCTTCTATGTAGGACAGAAGTACAACTATTCATCTTTGGAATTTTGTTGGAAAAAGGGGAGGTCTTCTACAATAGTTTGACTTTTAATAAGTGCTTTTGCATTAACCAAAGGGATGATTTCCACAGTCACTAACCCGTCCTTTAAGGGTTAGAAGACGCTTTTGGAGTCCAAACACTTTATTGACCTCCTACCTTATCCTATAGTGTTTGGATTAAAGATAGCAAGCCCACTTTCAAAAGCTTAATATATAATATTTACTCCCCTAAATATCTAGGTCATTTATTCATATAGAACATTCATTTTTTATTTGTGTTTTTGATCATTCTTTCTTCTTTTTATTAATATGTTATCGTACCTAAGGGAGCCAACCCATTTCCGATCAGCCACCCATTCCCGTTAGTTAGACTGCTTTGTGATCTAGATCAGTTGGTGGTTTAGGTGACAGCCCACGCAGATATTTGTGAGAAGGGGAAGCACAAATTTTAGGGAGGTGTACATTGAAAGCATAGAATGACTACAAGATGTACATTGGAGGCTACAATTATCACTTGCATTGAAGCATTGTCGATTTTGTAACTGGACTATGGTTGGAAATATGATGGCCTCCATAACAAGGATAGTTTGAACGGAATCTTCACAAGAAAAATTCATAGTAATTTTATTTTTGAGGAAAAAAATGTACAAAAATATGGAATCCTTCTTAAATCTATTTCTCTAAACGGGGAAATTTTTCCCCTCATCATACCCATACACCAAATATGTTGAATTGCTTAAGTTATCGAAAATAGGTCGTCTCCCTTAGTAGTAAAAGTTAGCAAGCAATAATTCTTAAAAATATGTGCCATAATTGTTGGGATATTATTTATTTTAAATTGAGTAAAAAAATGAACCTTTTTATTCTTAGGCATCTTTCAAATTACATTTGCCAATGCTAATTAATTATATAACAAGGAATGTCAATCATGACCATTAGGTACGAAATACTAATTGGATGACACACCATGTGAATGAGGTGAATCCATGACACATGCATGAAAAGAAAGACACAAGGTATGATCATTTTAGAGCATTACTTTTTTTGGTCCAACCACCTCACTAGTCAAATGATCAATTTTTTAGAATAAAATTATTTGTGAACTTAAGACAAAAGCAACCAAATGTGATTTTATAATTTTTCAACATTTAGGTAATATCTTAAGAATTTTCAATGTTGAAAAAAGAAGTATTGTATACGTAATGTTGGATTCACCTTGAAGGGACATCCTTGAAGCACGAAATGTCTTGATTGTCATTAGATGTTTGAAAGCACTTGTCACCTCTCCTTTGTTGCTCTCAAAAACTTGTAGTGCTTTTGAGTTTAAAAAAAGCATTCATTCAAGTCCATTTCTTTTGGTATTGGAAAAAATAATTTGTCACATTTGGATGCACTACTATATCCAAGTAGCAAGGAGGTGAAGAAATTGACATTGATTCTTAAGAAATTATAAAAGAAGAAAAGTTATGAAAAAAAGAATGATGTTTAATTAGATATGACATTTTTATTGAATGGATAATGTTAGTTTCAGGAATCTCAAATTTGAAGTAAAATATCAATTTTTATGTAATACAAATTTGATCATAAGGCACTATATTTTATTGTTCACTAAATTTTGAAGCTATACAAAATTTTGAAATAATATTATTTTAGTATTTTTCTAGTTGAACATCCTTTAACTTTTAGTATTATTATTTAAGAACCAGTGTTGAAATAACATGTTTATGATTTCTCTAAAGAAGATTTTGTTTAACGGCATCTATTGTAAATCTTAATTTATTAGTGACACAAGTTCTTAGAACTAGGTCTCAAATACATTGGACTTTGGAGGAAATTGCATTAAAAATTCATTCAAAAAATTTGTAAATTAGATTTTGAGAAGTTGCAAATTGATTATAGTTATACATATATTATATCCTTTAACCTCATTTTTGTGACCTCAATTTTAGATTTGACACGTAAAAAGAGTATTGAAAAACTTCAACTTCCAAGACAATCATTTTTAAATTTATAATAATTTTAGCATCTAGAAATTCAATTTATTTTGAAATTGGCCATTTATCATGACAATGTTTCTATCACACAAGCTCTCTAAACAAGTGGATTGGTAGGAGGTACAAAAATCCAAGTAGGATACGTAAATTAGGATTTGTAGGAGCTCAACCACTCATAGTCAAATCATGAAAAAACAAGAATTGTGTTCAAAGTAGAATTTGAGACCTTCTTTAGGCATAGTAGAATTTCTTTAAGAAAAAATTTGAACTAAGTTAATGTGGTAAATCTTGCTAACTTTCAGCTCCAAAAAAACACTTGAAATTTCAACACTTTAGAAAATAGTTATCAACAAAGTTCAAAGAGGGTTGTCAGGAACATTTTCTTTGACATTTTCAAACTTCTTCTTTGAATTTTGTCCATAATTTTTTTTTGAGGCTCAAATTACAGAAAGATTTGTAGATCTGAAATCTATATTGATTTCACGCATTTGCTTAGTTTAAAGTTTTTAGAAAAAGTTCTTCTACTATGCCTAAATGAGGCTAAAATTCTATTTTAAACATAATTCCTATGTTTTTACAATGAGTAGTTGAGCTCTCATTTTCAAATTATCCCATACCCTTTAAAGATTGATGAAGGAAAATAAATTTCATTATAAAAATGACCTCTCCACCCCTAATTCTTACAAAATGTCATTAAAGTAATTCCTTCATTTCACCATCAAAATATTTCTCGATGGTCAAATTATGAATTGGTATTTGACTATAATATATTAAATTTTTAATATTGTTTGGCTTTAATTTTCATGATTCCATCTCCTATGGTCATCAATTTCAAAAAGATTAACTTTGTTTTTGTATTATTTCTATCAAATATGCTATGAACCTATAATATAGAATTCATGTTCGTATCTACAATGTCAATTTTGAAATGATATTCTTGGAATTTTGAAAACAGTTGCGAGATTGTGTAAGCTGCATAATATTAAAATTATTTTTCTGATCAGATGCCCAAATCAAATGTTATGAGTCTGCAACAACATAGGTAGGGGACTAATAGAGGTCAAGAATTTTAGGACAAAATTGCCACATAAACAATTTCTTTGAAATCTAGCAATCTAAGAAGGACTCCAAAAATTATGAGATTCTAATACAAAATCTATTGTTATATAGGATTTTTGTATTGACTTCATGTAGAGGAAGAAGCGCTATGTTCACCATTGGGTTTGGAGTACTTTCAACATTTGAGTTTTTAAAAGAAAAATTGAAATATTGCACGTGTACTTGCTATCTTTGGGACATCTGGTTAGTGCAATATGATATCATCCTCTTTAATCCCTAATGATCCAAGGGGAGTGTATTTTCAATATAGGCCAAAACTACTAAGAACTTGAGCAATTTGCTCATTTTTCTTGAGATTGGATGGAGTGTAACCATACGATCTTGTATAATGCCTTACCAAAAGTTTTTGTACTGTCTTTTTGTTTCCATACAAACATCTCCATTTTCAAATGCTATTTTTTACAATTTTGATGCAATTCTTGCATCATTGCATTCCTACGTAGTTCCAATCATGCATACCGACTTCATAAAAGTAAAATTGTACTTTTGATGAATTTTTTCATTTTATATTCATGGTTTTACGTGATAATTTATTAAAAAACATTGGTAATGAATTTTGTAATTTGATTATGGAGATTTTAGGGAACATCCATACACACATATTTCCTTCGACAAGCATCTCCAAAAAAGTTTCACAATTCCTTCTAGGAAGAGTTCAAAGTAAGGTTTCTTATAACCAAACTTTGTGAAATATATATCTTTGTATTTTAATTAGATTTTTTTATTTGACCCTCACACTATAACTAATTTTGTACATTTGAGCATGATAATACAATTACCTTGCCAAAATCTAATTACAATAAAAGATATATATATATATATATATATATATATATATATATATATATATATATATAACTAATTAGGACATTGTCACCCTGACATTGAAATCTCTATAGAGAGAATTGTGAAACTTCTTTGGAGATGCTTGTTGAAGGAAATATGTGTGTATGGATTTTCCCTACATATCTCCGCAATCAAATTAAAAAAAAATCATTACCAATGTATTTTAATAAATTATCACATAAAACCATGAAAATAAAATGAAAAAATTTACCAAAAATGGAGTTTTGTTTTTTTCAAGTTGATATTTGTTATGCATAATCGGAACTATATAGGAATGCAATGATGCAAGAATTGCATCAAAATTGTGAAAAATAGCATTTGAAAATGGAGGTGTTTGTCTAGGAACAAAAAGGTAGTGCAAAAACTTTTGGTAGGGCATTGTATTTCACATTGAAAGGGAGCACCTCAAAAAAATTCAAATTATTTGACTACACAGTATTTTAGTATATATTTAAATTTGAAGTTTTATTTGGGTTAATGAAAAAACAAGACAACATACTTTGAAGGAGCATATCTCAGTGAGAATATTTTGAAATGATGACCTTTTTGTGTTCAATGAAAGATAAGAGAGTTGAGAATGCTCATCTAAAATTTCACAACATTTTGATCATTTTGCAATTTTTGGTGGAGCTTGCAAATTGTAATGTATGAAGGTCATTGAAATGAGAGTAGTATCTATAGAAAAAACAAGAATGGACACACTTATCTTCTCCATGAGCTTGTTGGATATGTCCTTTTTGAATTTGGCAACAATCGCGTTGGTTAGCTGACTTTTCAATTCATATCCAAACTGAACCCAAAAAACATAGATTGATGATTGTTGTACACCATTCAACTTTTAAAAATTCCACAAGGTGGATTTAACTTGGAATTTGATGAAACTACCACCATTGGATTCATAGCACACTCTATTTTTTAGAAAAAATAATTTTTATTAAAAAAATTCAAAATTTGAGAACAAGAAGCTAAAAAAAGAGGAGCAGCGACCCAAAACTGGTCACTTGGGTCATTTGAGGTTGAGTATGTTAGATGGATCAACTATCTTTGAATATTGGCACCCAATTAACCAACAAGCGTACCTATGCAGTAGTCAAATAATTCAAAATTATATATTTCTATATACAGTAGAACCTCTCTAAACTGATTGGGCCGGGACCGCCTGACAAGATTGGTTTAGAGAGGCTTTGCACCACTCAAGAAGGTGCCGTAGGGTAACATGTGCCACATCTTTAGGAAGCATGATGACCAAGAAGCTTGTTGAAAAGAATATTTTACCTTTTTTTGACAAGGTGTAGGTCCACCACAACTCCTTGGCAAGCTCTCATTTATTGCTACAACTTATTTTATTCCCGAACACAGGACCGCCCAGCCCTATTCGTTTATAAAGGTTCATTGGCTTTGAGAGGATCGACTTAGGGAGATTCTACTGCATGTGAAAACATATACTCCGTATGAGTCAAACTTTGCTCACCGATCTAGGCAAGGTCCACAAATCACTTTCTTCTAACGTCTATTGACAACACCAAGAACTCACAAATTACATTTCAAAAGTTTTCAAAAGTAATTCCACACATTACCAGTAGTATCACTACACCTTTGTATACTATAATTTTTTTAAATAATATTCCTTTTTGACTCAATGCACTCAAACTGAATCATTCAGTTTTTGTCAATTTTGAAGGCAATTGTTTGTGAACCGTGCCCAGTCTTTTTCCGGGTCAGACGATTAGTTTTTTTTCATATTTTTTCCTTATATTCAATGTTCATCAAATGCATCAAATGTATTCAACTTCACATTGAAACGGAAAGTGCTCCAAAACTATAATTTCTCGACCGTACAACAAGGATAGCTCATCATTTGAGTGTACCTAATGTTTGAAATTTTTGCCACCTGATTCCAAGAGCAGCGCTTCAGATTCTCGTTTCTTCCTTCCACATCAAGCGTTCCGACGTGCAGCAGACGACGAAGACTTCGTGTTACAAAATCACAGTCCCTGCAGGACGGAGGTCGGTTCTCCGTCCTCTCCATCAAGGAAAGTGCAAAGCTCTTGTCGTGAAGGCTAACTTAACCGCACAAATAACTCCACAGTCCACAGTGACATAACTTAATAACTTCACAGTCCACACTCCCTGTGAATCCCATACACGGAATGCACGTGCAATGGCGTGTCCGTCCTGAGTCCTGACTAGCAGCAGAAGGATGAAAGTCATGAAACCTGTGGCGCAGCTTCACTGTGGCGGGGTCACGAGTGTCTGAGCACTCACTCATCAGGGGCTACACCGCTACAATATCGACCGAACTGCAGATGAACTTAGGCGTACTTATTAGACGCTCACAGACGCCGGATAACCGCGGTTAAGTTGAGTGACGGAGCAGGCTTTTAATTATAACGCCCCTGACGACACTCCATATTTCGAGGCATTGCAGATATAGAACATGACTCATCAGTCAGGAAATTTGCTAAAACTGTTTTTGTTTGCATTCGAAACTGAACCGACTAATTTAACTTCACTACACTAAATAGGGTATTTAGTGTTGGCAACACTATTTGCGAACCATGACACTAAATATCATTAAGCCTACTAAAGTAAGTAACATTAAATGTAATTTCTAACATTAAATATACTCTATAGTAAATCTGAAATCTGAAAATGTTTACATTTAGTGTTAGAACTTATTAAAGGAAGGTAGAAGGAAGAGAAGGCAAAGGCGGCGCATTGAAGTTTAGCACTACACTAATCGTCCTAAAATTGGCATTTAGTGTAGGGTCAAGTAGGGTGGTAATTACACTAAATGTAATCCAACACTAAATACCCTATTTAGTGTAGCATTTGCTAAAAGGCAGTAATTGTCAGTGCTACAGTGGTTGGCATAAATATTTGTACACTTCAGAAATTGTCATAACTAATTGAAAATTTAGATTTTCCCAACAAATTTTCAACATATTGAAGTTTAAGTAACATAATTGTATAAAATGATTTTTCAAAATTTTAAAAAACCATTTTGACATTTTTTATAATTTAATCAAATTTATTAGTGAAAAAAAACTTTTAATGGAAGTAAAATTTTTGAAAGATTTTTTAGTAGTTGGAGTGAGAATTCTTTCTAGAATTTTCTGGTAGGATTTCTTCAAACTTTGAAATTTTATTGAGTGAAATATTATTGACTAAAGTATGACTCCAAATTTTTACATTTCTTATAATTCATTCCAAAAATCTCCAAAAAATCATGAAAAATAATATATAAACATTTCATATACTTTTCAAATTTTTCATAATTTTTGGAGATTTTTGGAGTGAATTATAAGAAATGTAAAAATTTGGAGTCATACTTTAGTCAATAGTATTTCACTCAATAAAATTTCAAAGATTGAAGAAATCCTACCAGAAAATTCTAGAAAGAATTCTCATTCCAAGTACTAAAAAATCTTTCAAAAATTTTACTTCCATTAAAAGTTTTTTTTCACTAATAAATTTGATTAAATTATAAAAAATGTCAAAAAGATTTTTAAAAATTTTGAAAAATCATTTTATACAATTATGTTACTTAAACTTCAACATGTTGAACATTTGCTGGGAAAATCTAAATTTTCAATTAGTTATGACAATTTCTGAAGTGTACGAATACTTATGCCAACCACTCTAAGAATGGGGGAAAGTGGAACTTGTGTACTTACTGAGAATCTCGTGAAGAGGTGCGGAGTAAATAAATGGAGGTCCTTCAGGTCCAGGTCGCGGACTCGCTGTTCGCGTGCCTAGCGAGATCGCGGTGCTGCGAGTACGTGGAGCCAGGAGTTCTATTTTAGTGAGGTGAAGCTACTGTATTTGGGTTTAGTCAGTTCTTAATGTTTTGTTCGGTTTCATTTGGAAAAAGTGGAAGATTCAGTTGTCTTGAAAATGAAGACTTTTTTTTGGAGAACTGGCTGAAGATTCGGAAAGTGTGTCAGTGAAATGTAATAATTGCAATATTTTCTAGAAAGAATTAGGTCTGTAATTATGTTCATCCTTGAAAGACATTCTATGTTCCTGCTTGGTCAAGCTTCATTAGTTTTCTATTAATATACACCTTTCAATTATTTGACTTTTTTTCATGTGTATGAATACATGAATACATGAACGTATAAATTCATGAATATATGTATGTATATATATATATATATATATATATATATATATATATATATATATGCAAAATTTAACTTTATTTGCATAATGGAAACATTCAAAATAATTTTATATTGTTTTTTAAAATAAAAATCATTGTATTTATAAAAGCACTTAAAATAATATGAAATGTTTAACAAAAATGAAGATGATAGCAATAAACATCATAGTGTCATTAGTGTACTCTTTGACCTCGCACTAAGAGAAATTTGATAGAAAAGCTCACAAGTGATACAATTGACTCTTTCAATATGTTTCTTCAAAGTGTTACAAAAATCAAAATTTTAACAATTTTAGAAGAATTAAAATGGAATTAAAAGTAGATTATTGGAGCTTGCATTTTCTTAGTGAACCTTAAAGACATTTAAAATCAAGAATTATGTGGAATTCAAGTTTGACTTTTTATTCAATAGAGAAAATTTTAGGCCGTATTTGGGCTACAAGGATGCATGAAAATGTGCATTTAGGAAAAATATCAGTCCAAAAAGGCCGTCAGAGAATCTGCAAGGTGAGCAATCAGCCGATGTGCCCCGTCGGAATTCCAATTAAAAAATTATTTCTATTATTATTATTATTATTATTATTATTTTTTAATTTAAAAAATTAAAACTAAAAAAAAAAATTCCACTGTAATTGCACATCCGCCGAAATCCTAACAGCCCTCCAGAGGGTTCAAATTTCATGCAATGTGTGCCCTCATGCTTGGTTGGTCCTTTAAAGATTAAATTATAATGGTTTTGTGATTTTCTTTAAACCTTGCAAGGATGGGCCAATTCCTCTAGGCACCTGGTTCATACTACCATGTCCGTGTGGCTTATTGGGGGATAACCTAGTTAGCAATAATAACTTAGTTTTTGTTCACTAAGAACATTTGCACTAGCACTCGCCAAGGGTTTGCCACTTGTGTAAAACTTAGATGAGAAGTGTTTTAGATCCCTCCAAATATTTTCATGGCACTCAATTCTAGTGAGTCAAGTAATGGCCCTTGAAATCAATTGACTATTTATGAGGCTCATTTGTTGAGTAAGTAGGTGGGGGACAAGAGTTTTGAGGGCTTTTCAAAAATAGATGTAAGGCGAATTTCATTAAAATGGCGGTATTTTGTTATTTTGGCACTTTCAGCAGTTGAGATCGCACAGGCTGAATTGTTTTTTTTGCACCAGAATCTATACCAGTACTAGATTTTTGAAATCTATACCAATCCTAGATTTTTCACACTACGCGGTCTGATATCTGTGTCAGTCCTAGATTCTTGAAATCTAAAATTGGCCTAGATGTTAGCAATGTATACTTGTCCTAGATGTCACAGTGTGAAATTGGCATATGGAATGCCATTTTAATGAAATTTGCCATATGTACACTTCTAATACTTCAAATTTGGTGAGTGTCGGTGTGAATGCTCTAAGCATGAGCAACAAAGTGGGCACCTTTGTATCTACATAATTTCAACATTAAACACACATCCTTCAAAGCCATCCTAGAGAAGTAATGTACCATTGATCATGAATTAATATGAATAGAAAAAAAAGCATTGATGTGCCTTATTTTTTATGTCTTTTAGTTAGCATAAGTAAAAGATACTAACTAAATGGATGAATCTTGACATTTTTCCATCCTCTAGACCTTCCAAAAGTCATCCATCAGCTACTGCTGTGCTTTAGAGTTAACCCTTGAAGGACCATAGGAAATAGTAGATACATTGGCGTATACGTGGCATTAGTTGTTAGTAGAAAGTTCCAAATTGAAACCTCAATAATTCATTAGAACCATATCAACATGAATTTTCATCACTCTTGATCTTAAACCTATAGGAGGTGTAGAACCATGACAAATACAATGAAATACTGTCGTATAATATTGGTCGGAATGGGCTCTCTGGACCTTTAAGGGTTAACCATATGTGCAAATTAAACAACATATATTTACAAATGATCTCAAATTTTTATAGAAATACATTCCAAAAAATAATAATTAATCATTTCTTGATCCCTAATGACCCAAGTGACATTTTGGGGTCGTTGTCCCTCTTTTTTGAGGTGATTGATCTCAAAATTTGAGTTTTTTTAAAATAAAAAATTATATGTAAAAAAAATTGCATTATGAATCCAATGGTAGCAATTTCATCGAATTCCAAGTTAAAACTTCGCCTCGTGGAATTTTTCAATGTTAAGTGGTGTAGTGTAGCTTATAACTCATTTTTTGGATTTGGTTTGGACATGGACTAAAAAGTTAGCCAACCAATCTGATTCTTGTCCACCTCAAAAAGATTAGATACACCTCAAAAAAGGAAGATCCAAGCAATTCAAGGAGAAGACAAGTGTCCCATTCTTATTTTTCTTGCAAACACTACTTACATTTCTGTGACCACCGTGCATTGCAAGCTCCACCATGAATTGAAAAATGATTGGAATGTTATGAAACTTTCATTTATTTGTACTTGAATGTACATTTTCAACTCTCTTATCTTTCACTTAGCACAAAATGGGCATCATTTCAACATATTTTCACAAAGATATGCTCCTTCAAAAAGCTTTGTCTTAATGATGAGTCTCAAACAATAGTTGTAAAATATGATTTATAGATCACATCCATACGATTAGATCAATAATTACACAAACCAATATTTTATAATAAAATTTGAAACCCAGAAATTGAAAATTCCTTCTGAAATCAATTGTAGATTGAATGTTTATGGTTTTTATAAGAATGTTTCTATAAGTTCAAAATGCTAAGTTCTAATCATAGTGATTTTTGAATATTTTTATTTTATCTTCTGACTCAAGTCGTTTTTGAAGGGTCATTTTTTGAACTGAAAAAGTTATTTTTTGAAGCTAGACCTCCTGATCCCCTTTGAATTATAGAATATTTGAAAAGCAAAATTTATATAATCTGAACCGTACAAATGTTAAAGAACTAATACAAGAATCTTCAATAAAAATTGATTAATGAAAAAATCCATTTCAGTGAATTTGGGATGTGTTTAAGTTCATTCGTTGTTCAAAATTTGCACTCATGGTCCTTAACCCCTAAAAGCCCGTTGTCCCTTCGAGGGACAAATGCGTTTTCGGGCAAGTACCTACGGGCTGAAATTGTGTTCTGATTTTTTGAAATTTTTTTTGGAGATAGAAAAACTGATAAGCTTTGTGGGAATATAATTTTTTTCTCAATCGGTGCCCGGGAAAAAAAGTTATGACCAAATAAGCTCAAAACAAGGGATGGGGGGGCAGCCCGGGCAGCAAAAAAAAATGGACAAAAATTTGAATTTTTTTTTTTTTAATATTTTTTTTCTCATAGATTATATTTTTGTCTATCTAGAAAGCTTTGATTCATTTCATTTGGATATGTTATGAGAAAGTTATGGACATTCTTGTTTTTCGGGCAGTTTGAGCATCTTCTTGAAAAAGGTAACTTGTAGGACTCATTTCTGAATGCAATTTTTCAAATTTTTCAAAAAATAAATTCTGGCATTGTTTAGTTTACTTGCTAGAACAATCTCACCATTGGAATTAGTGCATTTTAATTCCATCTAAGAGATATTAATATTTTAGATTTTCCTTCTATCTCATACCTACTTCTACTTAACAATTTTTTTAAGGATGAAAATTAAGTTTTTTTGAGTTTCTTTCTTTTTCCTAGACTCTCAACTCAATTCTCCACTATAAAGATTTAAAGCTCAAAACGCTGTAGTGCAAAAATTTTAAGTTAAAAATGTTTAAAGTCAAAAAATCTGGTCCCACAATGTGCTGAAAAAATTGTTTTTTCCACTTTAAACGCAGATACCTTGCAATCTGTGCGGTAAAAAATTCTGAAATTTTTTCCACACATTTTCATACCAATTAGGTGTAAGATCCTACGGTTAGATGTGGAAAAAAAAACAATTTTAATTTTTTTTTACTTTTTGCTATAGAAATTGCAGTTTTCTGTGTTTTTTGGCAGAATGAAGACCTTGGGCCTTTAGGGGTTAAGGGGTTAAATATCTTCTAAACCTTGCGTTCAAATAATTTGAATTTTTTTGAGGTACTCACTCTCAATGTAAAATTCAAGTTCCTATAGTTATACTATTCTATCCAATCTTGAGGAAAAATGAGAGAAAAAATTGTTCAAGTTTTTGGCAGTTTTGGCCCATTTTGAAAACACTACAAGAAAAAGGGGCCCTAATTAACAGAAGATTAATGCATTTACATCGATTACGACAAAAAAAATTTGGGCTTAGTTGATTTGGCAATCCTCTAAACATCAATTAACATAATTTTGTTGATTTGACAAAAAAAAAATTTGCTCAATTGATTCGGCCCAATCTTCTAAACATCATTTTATTTTTCCACATATCATTATAGTAGGGTAGGGTCAGCAGAAGATAATCATTCAAAAGTAAGCCAAAAAATAAATAAAATGATTAAGAGAAATTGTCAAATTAAACAAAATTTAAACAACCAAGATGTTGTAAAAAATGAAATGTTTAGTGTTAGTAAGAAAGTCCAAAATAGAATCCAATGACTATTTACCATCAATTAATTTTTGAATGGCGTGGAAAAGGAATTTCTTCATTGACATGTAGTGAGTGTATAAGGTAGAGAGGTTGTTTTTATAATGAAATCCATTGTTTGTCATGAATCCTCAAAGGATATGGGACAATTTGAAGATGAGAGCTTCACCGCTCATTATCAAAATGTAGGAATTGTGTGCAAAATAGAATTTTAGACCTCATTTTAGCATAATAAAATAACTTTTTCCAAAAACTTTTAACTATAAAAAGTTGTGAAATGAAGACAAAATTCATCTCCAACAATCCATTTGAGGTTTCAAGCCTCCAATAAAAAGTTATGGACAAATTTCAGAGAGGGTATTTGAAAATTGTCAAAAAAATTACCCTTCCAATCCTTCTCTAAAATTAGACCGTACCTTTTGATTGGAGTGTCAAAATCTGAAATGGATTTTTGGAGATAAAAGTTAGTTTGATTTTGCAAATTATCTAAGTTCAAAGTTTTTTGAAAAAAACTATTCTACGCTACCTAAATGAGGTCTAAAATTTCAGTTTTTAACCACAATTCCTACTTTGGGCTTAACTATGAGTAGTATTGTAGAGCTCTTACTAAACCTAACTCACATATCCCATATCGGTTGTCTTACCTCCTACCATCCCACTAGTATAAACAGCTTGTCTTCACTTCCCTCCCTACAAAAGGTAAGTGATATTCAAAGTTCAAATGTTGAATATAATCAAACACTTCGAAAATAGTGTTGATTGTTTAAAATTATGTTTTAATTAAATTATTAATTAATTAACATTAAATTTTTAATTAATTGTTTGGCATTAATATGTTGGCCACATATGTGGCACTCTAACTTGTGGTGAGTGTTGACGAGGCAGTCTTGCCTGTGTGGCAGGTTTTGCTCACGTGGCATCTACGTGGTAGATTTTCAAATAGTAATTTATTTTTTTAATTTTGACAAAATCTAGAAAAAATCAACATAAAAGTATTGATTATTGTTTGAATCAAAATGTCCTAATCAACTGTCCAAATTAACATATATTTTTTGATTTCCTTGTCGAATCGGACACTGAATTTTCTAGTAATGAAATATACCTCCCTTGGATCATTAGGGGTTAATCCCCAAGTGCTCAACTTAAAGAAATAAAATTATTTTGAAATTTAATAATAAATAGTTAAAAAAATTGCAATCTATTTTAATAGTTGAGAGACGTGTAGAACATTTTACCTTATTTCCATAAATATATAACATGATTTTTCTTGAAGCTTCCTCATTGAATATTAATAATATGAAGTGTCCTTTTTACAATGTTCATTATACACCTAGAGGATTGACAAGTGCTCGTGGGCTAACAATAGGATCATGTAAAAGTCTCAAATAATACAGCCTAAAGGATCCTACATCCCTCCAAAACTATCTAGTTTTTGGATGTAAGAATCTCTAGTAGTTAATTCTTCTTTAGGATTCTATCTTTAATTTTTAGTTATTGTAATGTGTATGATCATTTGAACTCATTTGTACACATAAATTGTTTTATTGCCAAAGATGGGATTAAATATCATATTTATTTTTTGGAAATTTTCTAAAAGATAAATTCTAAAGGCATTCAATGGGTACAAAACAAAATTTATACGTGCCATACAAAGACTTCCTTAATTTTATTGATTTATGAAAGATAGTTACAATTATCTTCATTAGAATGACAATGATGATGACAATTTCAAGAACTTTCAAATCCTAAAACCCTCTGAAAATGCTATTTATTGTTTAACATCCAACTCCTTAATTGAATATTTATATCTTTGGGCAAATATATATTATTTACCTTTATACCATTAAATTTGTCAAAAAAGAAGTTTTTTTTTAGGATTGTAACATTAATCCAAATGAATGAGAAGTTATTTGGACAAAACATCATCTTTACTCATTGTTTAAAACTTGGGCCCTACATGGGGGAGTGCTAGCATGCAAACAGTATAGAATTTATGAACCCATGAGCCTAAGAGTCTATACTATAGACACCTTCTATGGTTAAAGGTGTTTATATTATAAGTACCTGTGTTATAGACTCTTTCTGTGTTATAGGTACATGTGCTATAAACACCTTCAAATGGTTGTAGGTACATATTTACAATTAGGTTCAAGGCTCATAGGCTCATATCTCTTCGTTCATGCGCTAGCATCGTTGGTAGAAAATAACAAGAACAATTGATTTTCATCTCTAGGGTAGAGACTTTTCAATTTTGCAAAGAGCACATATACTATAGCTTGTATTGAATCAATCAAGCCAATTTTGCAAAAAAAGCTCATTCTTTTTAGTGATAATTCACTAAAAAGTCAATCCAATAATAATTGGGGAATATGCACAGATATATATTTTTCTTAGTAGATGAATTCATTGGGTTGCTACAAGATTTATATTGAATTTGAATGAATGTACATACTATTGAATGGATTTTAATCTATGATTTTAATTTTCATTCATGCTTATATATAGATATAAATGTCTTCATCACTCTAATGAAACTCTCCTTTATGTTCTCCAAAATAAATGAATGTAAGACCTCGACTACAAACTTGGTACAACAATTATATTTTTTGCTATTTTTATTACAAGACTGTATCCTTCTATAAGTTATTATATGACATTAGTGTATGCGAAAGCAAACATATATTTTACTATTATTAACAATATATGATTCTGCCATGAGCATAAGCATGAACGGATTTGCAGTCATGTCAATTAAAAATTGAAGAAAAATACATCAATATCATACTATTAATGATATTTAATATAAAATATATAAAATTTAATTCTTAGTGAATATTTCTATGAAGAGTATAGATATCAATACTTTTCAAAAAAGAAGATCTCTACAATTATATCAAGTAAAACTTTTCATCAAGAGTAGAAACTCATATCATTTTTAAAACAATAAATATTGTAAATTGGCAAGCTAAGTTGTTCCCGGCTCCCAAAGAAAGCTTTTCCAGGAGCTTCTTTAGGACTAGCAGTACATGCTTTGTATGTTATTTCTCCATTTATTGTGTTTCATTTAGTCTCCAATACAACCTCTAGCCCCCATTTCAGTGTATAAATCGACCCAAATTTCGCATGCCAACTCAGAATGAATTCATTTTTGTCCCATCTGAAGCCAAACAAAATTATCCACATCCTTTTGGGGGGCACCCAAACTGAATATGTTCTCCATCCATTCGTATGAAATAGAATACTCCCAATTTGACCAAAAATGGTCGACCAAACTTTAAAGGGTTAAGTTACCAATAAAATCAATGGGATTTTTGGTGGCCATTTGCACCAAAGTAATGGGACTTGCAAGGTTGCACCACACCTTTAGAACACAAATAGTATTGAAAGGCCAGCAAATCGCCAGAAAGCTTCAAATTAAAAAAAAATCTTGGATGAAATCGCCAGATTGTGGATGACCTGATAGAATTATGGATTTGTGATATGTGCTATTTAATGTAATATTTTCTGCCCAATATCTAGATGAATGATGAAATTTGAAGCACCAATATAACATTTATTATGGCACTTCACAAAAAATGAAAAAAAAAACCCACCATGAATGAAGTCTTTCCACAAAGAAGATGGATGAAAACCATCCGTTTCTCCGCATGAAAAAGAGATGTTGACATTCCTAAAAGCCCACTTTGGGGCTACTTAACAAATTGACCAGTCCTTGAATGAGACCGATTAAATTTAACTTCCCGGCTTCAGTTCAACACTTTTGCTTTTTCCGTTTTGCTTTCTCTTTATTCAATGTGGACTTCCGGCATGGCTCCGTTCAGCTGTTGGTTGGATGAGCCGGTACGAAAATGGTAAAAGGCGGGTCACGCTCCATCCCTGCCGGAGACCGAAAAGCGGCACTGATACTTTTTTTTATTTTTTTATTTTTTTAACAAATTTTTTAATGAACTAATGAACTTCTGTGCCGCAATCTGTAATAACACTGCATCCATCACTTTGATAGCGGTCCTCTTTAATGTCACCTTCTGTAATATAACATCTTCCATTAGAGAAAATCTGGGTCCTCCGGCGGGCTGCTCCACAGCCCTCCGAGGGACCCTGAAATTTATTTATTTTTTGCAAAAAAATTAATTTTTCCCCTATTTTCGCGCAGCAAAAACTGCAGCAACAGTTTCGCACGAACCGGAAAATACGAGTAAATTTGTTTGTTTGTTTGTTTGTTTGTTTTCAATCTTAAAAAACAAAATTATATATATATAGTAAAAATTAAAAAAAATCCCGATTTCTGACCGTTTTGACGAGCAGTCAGCCAAGCTGATTGCTCACCGAGGGATAGTTCTGGAGTGACAAGCCAAGCATTTTAATAGCTTGGCATGTCACTCCGGAGCAGCCCTCTAAAGGGCTGGGTTTTTTTTAATGTATTCTCTCATTATGGGAACCAATAGGGGTAGTCACACCTTCTTCTTCTCCCCAATCTCAATCTTCAAAGAACCAGGATGTGGCACTCTCTCCTTGATTTGCAGAGGGCCCATTCTCAAAAGATTTGTCATGCCATTTGTGTCATTTTCCTTTCTTAATCCTTCAAGGATCAAGTAGTCGTCAAGTGACTAATTAGGGATTTCAATTAGGTTCAATTTCGAATGGGTCTTTCTAGAAAGGAACAACGCTAGCATGTGAGCATAGACTAAATGCGAAAATATGAGCCATTAGCTTAGGAATAAATAAACATCCTACAACCCTTAAAGGTACTTTTAACATAAACACCTATAATACATGTATCTATAACATAAGTATCCTATAATTATGAATTTTTTTCATAATATAGACATTTATAATATAGGTGTCTTGATTCTTAGGTTCATGTGCTCATGATCCTAGGCTCACATAACTTATTAGCACCCCTACCTCTTGCCCGTGCAACTGTGTGGGCATCAATGGGGCCAAAGCCACCTTCACCAACCACGCCAAACCAAAGATCAGATGTCGTCCCCTTTCTATAGAGAAACGGTGGAAATGGTAGTACTGTAACCAAGAGATCACTCACGTCATTAGGGGCAGTTACACCTCCTCCGACCCTGAAACCATTCTCCGAGATTGGACGCATGGCACTTTGTGGGTGGAAAATCGTGGTTTGTGGAGCTCTCAACCTTCGAGGTTTTGGAAGTGTTGTTCTCCTCCTCTGAAGGTGAAGAAACGTTCTCAAAGAAAAATTTCTCGAGGAATTTTTCAATTTCATTGGTTGTGCGTGGCTTGCGGAGCTCCCATCCAGCTTTGCAGGTAACACATCCTCTGAGAATTGCTTCAAACAGGAGAAAGGGGTGTCACACCTCCTTCACGTGGAACGACTCGCCATTGGGTCCTTGTTTCTCTCGCTTATTTCTCCGACTTCATAGATTTATGTTTCTCGGAGAAGGTGTGACTACCCCTATTCCTTGCCGCAGAAAACTGAATGTCTAGCTAGCCAGCCTGCAGTCAGCCCAAACCCTAAACTCCCAAACTCCCAAAACTCCAAACAAGTTCCAAAATATCTTTGATCTTTGACCTTTCCAGGCTTCAGAGACCTTGACCCAAGCCTACAGCAAAACTCCAAGTCTCCAACCACAGTCAAGCAGACCCTCCCATGTCCGATCGACATCTCAATTTCAGTCTCTTTTACTGTGGAGAGTGGAGACTCCTCCGATCCTTTCTGGAAGATTTTTGTTGTCCTCGCAGTTCACGTGACCTAGACAATTCGGCGAAATTCTCTACTGTACAGGAGCGAGCATCGCAGCATCATCTTGGAGGATTCCGCTTGGGCTGTTGCGCAACCACGGAACCTCCAGATGTGCGGCAGTACAGTGCCGTTGAAATTCGCCTCCGGGTGCAGAGATCGATAGTCCGTCGATAAGCTTACTGCATGTATCATAGTGTAGGTTCATTACAGCAGTTGAACTGCTCCGTCCAGATGATTGAAGGAGATTTCTGGCTTCCAATTCGTAACTGAAATGGCACGCACCACAGCATGCCAGGTGGTTCATTTGCGCGGCAGTTCTAGCTGCAGCAGGGACACGTCAAGCTGGGAGCTTGACACGTGTAAAAATAATATGGAAAATCTCGGAAATGGAAGATTAAGGACGGAGGTATAAGAGTCAAAGTTCGTGGATGAGATTGAACTGCTTTGAAGAAGGCAACTATTTTTTTCAGTAAAGGAAAGAAAAAGAAAAAAGGTGCTTATCCCCTAAATGCCCGAGGCGTTTTGTGAGCTTCTTGAAATTTGCTCTAAATTGAACAAAAAGTCAACAATTTAATAAGTTTTATCAATTTTTTAAAATTGTAATTGTACAAATTTATACTACACTAAATAGTGAAATAAGGTTGCCCCACACTAATTTCTACACTATATCAATATGTACAATTACTTTACAAGGATGCAGTAATGTAAGAAGTATATGTGTGGCATGGGTTGGTGCAGTGGTTCTTGGCTCGGGATTAGGGATTGGCATGTGCCTCCATCTGGACAAGCATTAGCCATGAGGTAACTTCTCTGGGGTAAGGCAACCTAATTGTTAAGGCAACCCAATTTCACTATTCAGTGTATACATATTAGAGATCACATATAAAAAGGAAAGACAACTATATCACGTATCGATTGAAAGATTATAATGTTTGATAATGAAGGTGTTAAAATTGTGAAAGTGATTTGAAGCCTTTAATCCTCTTTTCACATGTATGTCAAAACTAAAAAATTGATCACCAAAAAAATATGAGGTTAACCCTTAGAATACCAAGGCATTGTCTGACTCTGGAACCTCTAAAAACTGCCATTTCTGCTGCGATCACTCCCTAAACCAAAATAAACTTTTTTTTAGAATCTAATGGTAGGATCTTGTACTTCACTTGTATCAAATCATGTGATAAAAATTTCATGAACTTTGACCGTACGGATTGGAAGATGTTAGCATTTGAAGTTGGAAAAAGAAGTTTTTTTGAACTGTGGCCTGCAATTTCAGATGACTTTGAAGGCCATTTTTGGATTTTTTTTGCACTACACAACATAAAGTTAAATTTTTTTATGTTGAACATTTGAGTTGAGAGTTGGGAAAAAAATTTAGAATGTCAAAACTTGATTTTTACATATAAAAATTTTGTTAAATAGAAATAGGTCCAAAATTGAACAAAACACTAAATCGTTAATAGCTCTTAGGTGGAATTAAAACACCATAATCCCAATGGTGGGATTGTTCTTGCAAACAAACTTAACCTTGTCGGGAAAAAAATTGAAAATTGCATTCAAAAATGAATTATGTAAGTTGGTTTTTGAAGAAGATGCTTAGATTGCCCCAAAAACAAGATTGTCTATAACTTTCTCATTTTGAGTCCAAATAGAATGAATCAAAGCTTCAAATGTAGATAAAAATATGATCTTTGAGAAAAAAAAATTTAAAAAATTCAATTTTTTAAGTTTTTTTTTTCTGCCCGGCCAACTGTTTTTTTGACTTCGGGTGGCATAACTTTTGCTTCCGGCCATTGATTGAGAAAACAATAATATTTTTAGAAAGCTAATGTGATTTCCTATCTTCATCAAAAAAATCAGGTCAAAATTTCAGGTCTCACAAGCCTGCCCGAAATCCCAAGTGTCCCCTGAGGGGACTTTGGTACTTTAGGGGTTAAAGGGCATAACAGGCATAACCCCAATCCATTTGCAGCTTTTCAAAATCTACTCTACAATTTTTTTAAATGAATTTCTACTATATCTTTTTCTCCAAATTCTAGTGTATTTGAGGCTCATTTCCAAGAGTCTTTAACACTAGAATATCAAGATTTGCAATGGACACCTTTGTACAAAATCTTGAATAGAAAATTATAAATCTTAAATTATTCATTTTCAAAATCCGATTTTAGATGCTAAAATTAAACTTTAAAAAATCCAAAATATAAACTATTAAAAATAATAACTTGGTAAGGTTTACAATAACTTAAAAGTTTTATCTACACCATAATTTGGTGCCTCCGGCATTTAGCACTACTAGAAAATCATGACCAAATCAAAGGAAAAACAATAGATTTCGGGTAATTAAATGACCATTTCCATTGATTTTTGAACTTTATGGAAAAATCAACAAAATTGTGTTAACCTTTCTGTCGATTTGAATAATGCAATGAGTATTACTAAAAACCCAAGACCAAATGAACAAAATTTTAGGGAATCAAGAATCTTTTAGGAATCTTTTAGAATCTTTTAGAATCTTATAGAATCTTTTGAAATCTTCTAAAAATCTTCGAAAGATTTTTAAATGTTCTTGTATCGTAGCACTAGGACAAGGTTTGTACATTGATGCCAAATAACTAATTAACCCTTAAGGCCCTAGGGCATAATTTCAAGCCATTTTCTACTCTTAGGTAGGTCCTTTCAACTGCAATATAAATTCGTTGAATACAATTCTTGTGAAATTTTTAGTCAAAGCGTATTTCACTACTATCTCAATGCCTAAAAAATTTCAAAGTAATTTATATGAAGTTGCGATTAAAAATTTATGTTTGAAAAAGTCATTTTTTTATGAACGGGCAATTCCAGGCAACTATGACAATTAGATCCAATGGGATTGAAATTCTTTACCTATACTTTCAACAAGATTGTTTACAATTAGATCCAATGGAATTCTATGTTCATTCTAGATTCTTTTTATTTAACTTAATTATTCACAATTCGGTGTTTTTTGAAGTCAATAGAGTTTGGTTGTCATTTTGGCATAGTTGAACAACATTTTTCAAAAACCTTTGTACTAAGAAAAATTGAACAAACAAGTTAACTTTCATCTCCAAAAGTCCGTTTCACATTTGGAGCCTCCAATGAAAGTTATGGGCAAAGTTCAGAGAGGGGTTGGAAGGGACATTTTTTTTTTACATTTTCAAACATCCTCTCTGAATTTTGTCTATAAAATTTGATTGGAGGCTCCAAATGTGAAACGGATTTGTGGAGATGAAAGTTAACTTGATTTTACACCTTTTCATAGTTCAAAGTTTTTTCAAAAAAGTTGTTCTACTATGTCTAAATGGCCTCCAAAGTCTACTAACTTTACAAAGCAAATGAAAAACAATTGGAAAACAAAATATACAAAATTCTATATGCTTTGTTAACACTTACAATGATGCATGGTGTAATGGTATAGAACCTTGGACCTCGACTATGAGGTCCAAGGTTCTAAACCCTATGGCAGCACCCGCCCCCATGGCGGACTGCCTAAGAAGCTTGCCACTATGGCAGGGTTGACTAGGTGGCGCTGCCCTATGGTCGGCAGCTTAAAAATAATATTTTTCATGTTGCTCAGGTTTTTTGGGCAGCAAAAAAAATTATTGAAAAAAATATATTATTATTATTATTATTGTTATTATAATTCGTTCAAAACAACAAAAGAAAACAACAGTTTTTAGTTACATATTGTCCTAAACAATGCCGCCTAAATAATTGAAAAATCAACAATTTTTAGTTGAATTTTAGTTGTTTCAGTCATGACATTTTTTTGTCACAATTTGTCATTCACAATTCCATGTTTTTAGAAACACATATGATACATTATTTTTTCAAGAATTTGCTAAGATTGCTTACAAAATAAGAAGTTTTATAACTTTCACAATTACTTACTTGTTCAAATGGAATGGATAAAAAACTTCCAAGTAGAAAAAATATAATCTATGAGAAATATATATTTTTTAATATTTCAAGTTTTTTTTATGCTTGTCCTCGCCTATTTTGGGCTTATTGTGGCATAATTTTTGCTCCCATGCATTGATTGAAATAAAAATTATATTTCCAAAAGCTAATTATTTTATCTATTTTGATATAAAGTTTCATAAAATTTAAACTTGCCAAAATTGAAATCATAGACACCTCCCAAAACCTAGTAAAAGTTCCTGAGGATATTCTGAGACTTTAGGGATTAATGTAGTAATTCTCAAGTAATTATTTTAAATTTTACACCCAAAATATTTGTAACAATGACCTTTGAAAGACTTTGAACTAATACAAGGCCATTTTTGTATAGTAGAACAATTTTTTTTAAACTTAGAACTAATAGAAGTTGAGAAATCAAGCTAACTTTCATCTCCAAAGATCCGTTTGAGGGTCATGGGGGACAAAATATAAGTAAGGAGGAATGGAAGCGCGATGCGGATCGTAGTCACTGCAGGAATGCAGCTTTTTCTATAGATCTTCTCCAAATCTGAAATCGTTGCTACTTTCGATTAAGAGTTAGCAACTTGCTTTAGTCCGTGTATACCTCAGGAATACTACTGGTGGTTTCAGATCTAGATTTTAGCCACTTGAACCTAGCGAGCCACTATATCTCCCTCTTAGTCAAACCCTAATATTTTATTTTTTTCCAGATCTAGTTTTCAAATCTAGTATCCAAAGCTTTGGTATATTGAGATCTCGCACTCACAGTCTTGTTGATCTTTATTGTAGGGTGAATGCATGAAACACTTGTACTATTTGTTGCTTTTTGTCACACCCTAGTTTTTGATTTTTTTTTTGGCCATAACTTTTGTGTTTTAGCTCCAAATGACTCAAAATTTATAAGGAAGCTACTAATAACCATTATTCACCTTGCCTAGTTTTTTTATAATTTTCAAAAACAACTTACTATTTTTAAACAGCCTTGATAATTTCTCACAATGGGTGATTTAGGGATTTTTTGCACTTTTTTAAACCCAAAAAAACGAATTTTGAGCTGAAATTTGGAGAGAATGGTCTTCTAGTAGACTTATATCTATTGTCCAAAGAATTTTTAAAAATACTTATTTTTATGTGGTGTACAAGTCCACAAAGAGAGCTCCTTTCTACATTTTTTTTCAAAGGTATGAAACATTATTTTGGTGCATTTTTTGGTCAAAATCCATCACCAAAAAGTTTTCTCAAATGGAAAATTTTTAGATTTAAAAAAAAAATCCTATCTTTTACAAATTAAAATGTCAAAAGTAGTATTTTCTTCACTAGAATTTTGGACATAGAATTCACCCTAAAACTTTTCCAACAATTTTTATGAAAAACGGACAAAGTATGAAAGGAGAAAATGGCTTTCAAAGTCTACTGAATTTTGCAAGACACCCAAGCATGCACCCGGGAAAGAATAAATCAAATTAAAATCTACCTGGTATACATTTGGTTGTACCTTTGGTGCAACGTTTAGAACCTTGGACCTCCAACTTAGAGGTCCAAGGTTCAAACCTGACCGGAGGTGGGTTTGCCTATGTGGCACCTCTACCTGCGTGGCGAGGGTTGCCTACATGGCACCTCTGCCTGCATGGCGGGGCTATCCACGTGGCAACTACCCACGTGGCGGGGGTTGCCTACGTGGCGCTTCTGCCCGCGTGGCAGGACTATCCACGTGGTAGCTGCCCGTGTGGCGAGGGTTGCCTACATGGCATTGCCTTTATTGCCATGGCAGCCTTTGTGGCACTATTGCCACATGGGAGTTTTCCATTCGTCAATGTGGCACTAGTTTATACGACATTTTTTTAAAATTTAAAATTTTCATTGTCCAAATCAATAAAATTGAACAACAAATTTCAGTTTGATTTTGACCGGGACAACACGACCGAAACAACTGAAATGAACAACAGATTTCAGTCAATTTTTTGCTGTTTTGGTCATGGATTTTCTAGTAGTGTTTTTACAAATTTTTGTTGATTTGGCACAAGTTAACAAAATGGTTTCAATTTTTTTGTAGATTCGAGGAGTACAATGTCCAAATGAACAAAGGAATCAACACTTTTTTTATTCATTTAGACTTCGAAAAGTTTCAAATAAGTTTTTGTCATTTGGGCAATGTTTATATATTAAATCCCCATGGTTAGATTCTTTGTACAATTTTTATTTTATTTTAAATTTAATCATTCACAATTCGGTGTTTTTTGAACTCAGCAAACTTTGATGGCCGTGTTGGTACAGTAGAATAATCTTTTAAAAAAAATTGAACTAAAAAAAGTTGGAAAATCAAGCTAACTTTCATTTCCAAAAATACGTTTGAGATTTTAAGACTCCAATCAAAAGTTATGAACAAAATTCAGAGCGGGGGTGGAATGGACATTTTCTTTGACATTTTTAACCCCTAAATGCCCAAGGCCTTTTTTGAACTTCTAGGAATTTGCTCTAAATTGAACAAAAAGCCAACATTTTGATAATTTGTATCAATTTTTTTTGAATTGTAACCGTACAAATTCAAACTAGACATGTTAGAGATGACATAGGAAAAGAAAACACAACAATATCACTTACAAACTGAAAGATTATAATGATGAACATGAATGTGTTAAAATAACGAAAGTGACTTGAAGTCTTTCAAATTTCTTTTCACATTTCAAATCTAAAAATTTGGTCATCAAAAAAATATGAGGTTAAAGGACCTAACATGCATAACCCCAATCAATTTACAGCTCCTCAAAATCTATTCTACAGTTTTTTTAAATGAATTTCTAATATGATTTTTGCTCCAAGATCTAGTGTATTTGAGGCTCATTTCTAAGAGCCCTCGACACTACAATAAGTCAAGATTGCAATGGGTACCCTTGCACAAAACCATAAATAGAAAAATCATGATCATTCATTTTCAAAATCGGATTATTGATGCTGAAATTAGACTTCAAAGAGAATTTTTTAAAATATAAACATCTAAAAATAGCAACTTGGTAAGGTTTTATTTAACTTCAAAGTATTGTCGAAACCAAATTTTGATGCCTCGGGCATTTAGGGGTTAAACACCCTCTCTGAATTTTGTCCATAACTTTTGATTAAAAACTCAAAATCTCAAATGGATCTTTGGAAATGAAAGTTAGCTTGATTTCTCAACTTTTGTACGTTCTAAGTTAAAATAAAGTTGTTCTACTATACGAAAATGGCCTTCAAAGTCTTCTAGTCTTACAAACTAATGAAAAATGACAAGAAAGTAAATAAAAACTAATTTGCATTATAGTCATTTGAGATAGTAGATGGTTCAGTGGCCAAGGGCCTTGCACCTCAAGCACAAGGTGCAAGTTCAAACCCTTGTTATCTTACCCACCTACATGGCGGGTGGCCTAGGTGGCCCTGCACCCGGTGGATTGCTTAGGTGGCACTTGCCATGTGGTAGCTTCTTATTGGTCTAGTTTTTATTTTTTATTTTTTCAAAAAAAAAATCACTTGTCCAAATCAACAAATAAATCAACCGTTCTTTGTTAAGTATTGTCTAAGTCAACGTGACAAAAACAACTTTAGTGTGTTACCAATTTGAGCGTTTTTTTGTAATTTAAAAAAAAAAATTGGTTTTTTTCTTTTAGTAGTCTTATGCCATTTGGTTTAGTGATGTAAAAGTTATAGACTATCTTGTTTTTTAGGCAATCATCTTAAAAAACAACTTACATCATTCATTTTTGAACTAAATTTTTACAATTTTAAAAAAAAATTCACAAGGTGAAGATCTCCTACTGGAACAATCTCATTGTTAGGATTCGTATGTTTCAATTCCATCTTAGAGCTATTAATAATTTAATTTTCCCTTCAATTTTAAAACCTCCTTTTATTTAACAATTTATTAATGAATGAAAATTAAGTGTATGTTTTGATTTTTTTCCAAGACTCTCAACTCAATTTTTCAACATAAAAATTAGAAATTCACTAGTAGTAGTGCAAAAAAATTTAATTAAAAAGATACAAAGCCAAACAAGGTAAAAAAAATTTCAAGCAAGGTACAAAAATACTTGTTTTCTTCAGTTTAATTGCAAATATCTTGCAATCTACACAGATAGTTTCTAAAATATCTTCTAAACATTTTTAGACTACGCTAGCTCGAGATTGTACGATTAAATATACCAAAAAAAATTGAAAAGTTTTTTCACTTAGTAATAGAAAAAATGACAATTTTGAGTGTTTTTTGATGGAAAAAGACCTTTAGACTTTAGAATTAGATTAAAAAAATTAAATTTTCCTTTCTAACCTTTATTTATGAGAATAATAAAAAATTATTCTAATATATATTATAATTGACATAATTTGATTTCCACCTTTTACTTTGAAAATCACTGTTATTTGTTTTTTTTTGTTAAATTTTTGAAGGAAAAATTGAAGGAAAAATTAAATTATTAATAGCTCTAAGATGGAATTGAAACATACGAATCCTAACAATGAGATTGTTCTAGTAGGAGATCTTCACCTTGTGAATTTTTTTTTTAAATTGTAAAAATTTAGTTCAAAAATGAATGATGTAAGTTGTTTTTTAAGATGATTGTCTAAAAAACAAGATAGTCTATAACTTTTACATCACTAAACCAAATGGCATAAGACTACTAAAAAAACAGCAACCAATTTTTTCTGCAAGTGAAACTACATTTTTTCCTTCAATTGAAAATACATTTTTTTGCAAGTGAAAAATGTCAAGGTTTTCTATATCAACTATAATTTAGCTAAACAATAATTTACCTCTATAATAAATTTAGCTTGATAGCGGAATTTGACTTGAAGGTCATTGCCACAAATATCATAACATTGTTAACATGGAGAATTCCTTCCTTGTCAGAGGAGGAATAGTCCCCCCCGGGATGCCTGGGAGAAGATTAAGTTTAATCCCCTCCATCCGGTTGATTCTGACACGTATGGCTGGGTTGTTCATTGAATGGCGGGATGTCCAAGTGCCCTGGAGTGATTGCATAACCGCACATTCAAAAAGTTTTTTAATGCTAGAGGGAGTTCGAATTTTGGAGGGAGCTAAAGGGACCCCCCAACAAACGGTTAACAATGTCATGATTTTGGGTGTAAAATTTAAAATAATTACTTGAGAATTATTATATTAATCTCTAAAGTCCCAGAATATCCTCATGGACTTATAACAGGTTCTGGGAGGTGTCTATGATTTCAGTTTTGGCAAGTTTAAATTTTATGAAACTTTATCAAAATAGATAAAATAATTAGCTTTTGGACAAGAGCAAATGAATAGGAACACATTCCAAACTCACATAAATATATTTTTTCATCCATCAAATTTTTTTGAAGATTCTTGTATTAGTTCTTTAACATTTGTATAATATAGATTATGAAGATTTTGCTTTGCAAATATTTTGTAATTCAAAGGGTATTGGTAGGTCTAGCCTCAAAAAATAACTTTTTCAGTTTTAAAAATGACCCTTCAAAAATGACTTGAATCAAGAATAAAATAAAAATCTTCAACAATCACTATGATTAGAATTTAAAACTTTGAACTTATAGAAAAAAAATTCTTGTAAAAATCATAAATATTCAATCTACAATTGATTTCAAAAGGAATTTTCAACTTTTAGCTTCAAATTTTATTGTAAAATATTGGTTTGTGTATTTGTTGATCTAATCGTATGGGTGTGATCTATAAATCATATTTTTCAATTGTTGTTTGAAAGTCATTATTAAAATATTGTTCTAAGTTGCATTTTATAATAGATCTTCACAACTTTAGAAATTTGGATGACCCTCTAGTCCTTTAGGAATTAATATTAACCACATTTGTAAATTATAATAAATTATTTTTCTAATTTTAAAGTATTCTATAGTTGTTGAAGATGGTGCAATTGGATTTAGTTAAAAGTATTGAAACTTCAGAAAGCAATTGCGAGAGTAGTTTTTATCTAATTAGATGTATAGCATACTGTTGGAAAGCTCTTTCAACCAATTCACCAACTATACATTTTCATAAATTCAATATTAATTATAGATGAGCTAAGTCACTCCATTTTAGTCGGATCTTACACAATAGAACATCTTCTCATTCCGTAGTTGCAGACTTAGATATTGTACCATTTTATACTAGATTACTTGTTATTGTACCTTGAACTTTCAAACATAGGCACTCCCTACCTAAAAATGTCAGTTAACCCCTAAAAGACCAACTTGCGTTTCTGGGCAACATAGAAATTTCGGGTAGGTATGTGTGATTGGAGATTTCCATATTTTGGGCTGAAATTTTTATAGTAGGTGGGGACAAGGAATATCTTTCATACGCACAAAATTTCATGACATTTGGAAATATGAGTCAAAAGTTATGGCCTAATATGTTGTTTGTTTCTCAACTCGGGCAGTCTGGGCAGATAAAAAAAAAATCATTTTTTTCAAAAATAAAAATTTGAAATTGGTTTATTAGATTTATATATACGAGGAAAGCTTTGATACATTCCATTTTGATCAATGAGTCAAACGTTATGAGGATTCTTAGTTTGCGAGCAGTTATGGATTGTCTACTCTAAAATAAACTTTGAAGTCGTTTATTTCACTCAATTTCCAATATTTTTCAAAAAAAATAAAATGTTAGGATGTAGATTGTTTATTACAACATTGCAACCTTTGGGATTGGCATTTTTCAATTCCATAATTAACTTCTTAACAATTTAGTGTTTTGAACCATCCTCTATTTCTTTCTACTTATTATTTTTTTCTTATATGTTGTACAATTCCAAATGATCTGAAAATTTTCAAGCATGTAGAAAACTTGCCTTGAAGAATGAATCCAAAGAAGCACAACCATTTTGGAAATTTTTTCATAATAATCTAACCTTGTGAAGTGCAGCTGCCCGGTTTTTCGCAGGGCCCCAAAAAGGACTTTTGCCACTTCAAACACTAATATCTTGCAATCTACACGACGGAAATTTCTGAAATTTTTTCCACATATTCTCAAACCAGAGTACTACAAGATCCTATGGTTACATGTGTTCAAAAATGATATTTTTCAAAAATTTGGTACTTGCACTAGAATTGGTAGTTTTGGAGCATTTTTGGTGAGAACATAGTCAAGGAACTTTAGGGGTTGAATTTTTGATTTAGTTCTAGAGACTCATCTCATGTATGCACGTACAAGTGAATTAAGTTTCTACAAATCTAAGGTGAGTTGGAAAACTCAAGCGGATAAAAGAATGAGGTTTAACTCCCTTTTTGTCCCCATTCCAACTCAAGGTTTAATTCATTATACGTGGTCTCAGTATTGTCATTCAAATTCAACTAATTGATGCATTGGGCCTACATGAAATTCAACTCACCAATAGATTAGGCTTTGGTTGAGTTTGAATTTCAACTTTTTTGTGCAAGGCTTGGTTATGAATTTGTAATAAATACATTGGCCTAAGTGGGCCTTTTTTACAACTCAATTGCTTCTATAGGGAAGGTCATGTTACTTCTATTTATTGCTATGTGTGTGATAGTGGTTGAACAAACTTTTCATGTATGCCAATCATAAAAATAATGGTTTGAATTTTTCTCTCTCACATACATGGGTTATTTTTCACACGCAACAATTGATCCAATCACAATCCACATGGCTTTTAAATGAAATACTTTTATAAGAGCTTTTGTATAAACAATGTAAAAGTAGAATTTCATAATTTATTATATTTTGTATAAGGAAAGTCATAATTTCATCCATTTAGATGGTTAAGTATTCATCCTCACATACTTTCATCCAAAACCAAAAGCATTATTGAGTTTAACCCTTGAACGCCAAGCTGGTGACTGTGGAAATCATCCTTTTGACATTGCATGACATCATCTTCTTTGAAAAAAATCAAAAGTGCTCATTGAAGGTCAAACTATTATTCATGATCTTCCCTTTTCACAAAAAACTTGCTGGATAATTAATTGCACTTCTATCCTACACAAGAGATTCTCTTGTCATTCATCGGCCGCAAAACATCCGCCTCGACGTTGAGGGGTTAAAAATCCCCATATGAGAGCATCTCCATTGTGCGTAGGGACCCCACTCCAAATGCCGGGCTACCGTGGACGCAAATGTGGAGAAGACCACTACAATGGCGATCTGCAACCAATAACTTAGTGCGGGTCAACAAATTCAGGGAATGTAAGGCGGCAGAAGTGCTATGGATGTCAGTTGGGTTGGTTGTTTGCCGTTGTTGAAGGGCGATCCGTGGTTGGTACATGGTGGACTTCAGTTGCTTGCAACCCTTTTCTCTTTCAATGCAACCAAAGTCAACCAGAGCAACAGCCAAAGAAGCCGGTTACAATGGGGTGGTGGCTTAGTGCAATTTGTAGTGCTTTGTTGACCTCTACCTCGCTGTTGGAGTGTGGAGATGAGTCAATGTGAGGGATGGAAGTGTTTTGACAAACTCAGGGCCAGCTTACATGTGAGCCCCGTGGGCAAAGAAAGCAACTAAAAGACAAGAACAGTGCCACCGATGATCGGCAAACGTGGAAGTAGGAGAGAGAGTTCTACCGATCCCAGTGTATTCCACACTGTAGAAGGAGCATAAAAGTGCTTTCTATATTTCGACCTTGTTGACTCCTCTCACCCACTGATAAATGTAAAGAGGCCCTAAGAAAAATACTCTATTCCTTATGCAAGGGCAGTCTTGTTCCAGTTGTTGCAACGACTGTACTACGAAATATCTTTAATGTCCCACTCACTTTTAGCACGTACTATGGACCATGCCATGATGTAAGTATCGCCAGCCATGATTTTTCCATCTACACTCTCCAAAAAATCCACACTAAAATCCAAGCACTACAATCCAAACCCAAAAGCCCTTGAACTGTGATTTGTATCCTTCCTGAATGCAACGGAAGTCAAGAACACTGTGGTATCGAGCCATTTTTTTACATTCCAAAACCTCCTTCCGTGAATTGTGTGGAAGAGCACGCATTGCCACGATTCCGCTTGACCAAAAAATCTCAGCATCCGTCATCGTCCCAATTCCCAAATTCCGGCACTCGTAACACGACAACGCATACGTAACAGCATGGCGTATCCACTCAAGCATCAAAAAGCAGTAGTGTGCCCCACTTCTGGATTCAGCATTTGTACAAAATGCGAGGAGATGTACGGATGGAGTTATGCGAGAGATTCCTTAAAGTAGAAGCGCCAAATCCGTCGAGGCCCAATTTGTGGCTCGGTGGTCTGGAAGCTTTGCATCGTTTGCATCCATGGAAGCTAAGCTACCTTGAGGAAGTTGGAGCCCTAACTTGGAGTACCGTAGCTCTCTTACTTGAAAAGCGAGCCTGCATGTTGTGAGAGAGAAAGAGAGGAAGGAGGAAAGGAAATGAGGCAGTGAAGTTGCAGGTTGGCTTTCAAAGAGTACCAAAGGGTAAGCTTAACTTAGCAAGAGCTTGCACGCGACGGACACTCCATCAAGCTCCAGTCTTGTTAAATCCTTCCCTTTCCAAATTCATTGTCATTCCACTCGCTTGCATGTCTTGCACTTACCCTTCAGTCGCCATCTTCTCCTCGTACTCTCATCACCCACGAGTGCCATCGCCGCAACGGCGGTTTCGCCTTTGCCAACATTCCTCATTTAGGTTCACTCGTACGTCTTCGAATTCGCTTGTATCAGATCCCATTTAGAGTTTCTTGTAAGAGATTCGTTTGTACAATTCCTCTCGCGCGTACCTTGTGATTGGCTTTGGTTCCGGCGTGGGGCTATTTCTAGAGGCGGTGCTTTATTCGGATTTGGTCTAGATTTTTGGAAGTGGTGAAGTTGGAGAGGAGCCAGTAGTGGAGTATTGAATTTTCTGTCATTGGGTTTGAGAGGTTTAGTTGGGATTCAATTTGGAATTTGAACGGTTTTAGGGTTGGAGAGGGAGGATTGCGCGTGTTTAGACTCTTGCTTGTGCATGCACATGCTGCTCTGTGCTGTATTTCTTGCTGTTTCAATATTGTAGTACTGAGAAAGTCGATTGCAATGTGTGGAACAGGTTTTGATCTTGGGGAATTGCAAGTTCGGGATTCCACTGTACAATCAAATCTCGAGGTGAGTCGTTGTGACCTACTATTGATTGTTTTCCAGTAGCAACAATTTCTGCTAGAAATGTAACGTTCTTGAGTAATGTAGAGTATCACTGACTCTTGGTGCCGTGATTCTCTTTTGAGTAGCAGATGAGCCCAAGGTGTGGAGCTGATTTCAGAATGCTATGAAATTAAGTTGATCAATAGTAGAGAACACTGTTTGATGTAAATGTTTGCATTGCACAGCTTAGACACGGTCGTGTGTAGCATTAATTTGCTAGGATTTGGAAACAATTTGCAATAATCTCTACCATGATGTGCATTATCTTTCATACAATTTTGCGAATGCTGTGGACAATGTCTTCTGAGTGAGATTAACAAGGTATTGTTGTTTTGTAATGCAGGGTTTCAATCCTGTTCAATGGCTGACAACAAGTCCGCATTGGTGACCAGGCTTCTGCAGGCCAAGAAGGAAAGCGGCAAGACGTACACTGAGATTGCGAAACAGACGGGGTTGACGAATGCCTATGTCGCCCAGCTCTTCCGTCGCCAAGCCCACCTTAAACCCGAAACTGCAAAGGTCCTAAAATCTGCCGTGCCATCACTTTCGGACGATTTGGTCGCTGCAATGCAAGAGATTCCTCTGCGCTCATACGATCCCGCCATTGTTCAAGACCCCACCATCTACAGGTGAAACACATGCAACTGGAATGGCCTCCGTGAATTAATTTTCTTTGTACACGAATTGTTTCTCCTTGTTCAAAGTGTAAAGCTGACTTTCTTTTGCCAGGATACATGAGGCGATTGTTCATTACGGCGAAGGCATTAAGGATATCATCAACGAGGAGCTTGGAGACGGCATGTAAGTTGGCAACCTGTTCGAAGCCCTCATGTGAAATGCATTTGGTTTTGCTTTGTCAGTTGTGTTTGTTCTCTCAATGCCAAGGGGAGAGAGTAAACATGCAAATATTGCTGTAACGCATTTATCATTTTCGTTTGGTATCATTTTGAAACCATTGCGCAGCCCATCGTTGGAAATAATAATTTTCTTTATGTCTAGCAGAATTGTGACATGTGTTTATAGGAACAGTGATATTCTGTGATTTTCAAGTAGGAATTTTGAACTTTTCAATCAGTGAAGATTACAGAGAGGATTGTATTGAGATATATTGGAATTTAAAACTGTCAAAAATAACGGAGGCAGTTCATAATGTCACAGAAGAGCACACTTGAAGATATATGACATTCTTACATATCCATTTGCGGTAGAGACATTTGCGATTCTCTCTCGTTTATGTTCATTCAGGGTCAGAAGTTCACGAAACCCTAGTAGCACCTTAAACTGTATTATCTTTAGCCTGAGGATATCGGGGTTTGTGTAACTGTTTCAAAGGATTACTTATAATCTCTATATGTTTTTTGATTGGGAATTTGCAGCATGTCTGCTATTGGTTACTATTGCTCCGTGGAGAAGGTGAAGGGCAAAGATGGCGAGGACAGAGTCGTTATCATTATGAATGGAAAATACTTGCCATACACTGAACAGGTAAAGTGAAACTTTGTGCTGTTTCAGTGTGGTTTTGAGAGTAACTATGGTAGGGACACCCAAAACGTTTTATGTCTATGTTTTATGTCCTTTTTAGCAATTGAAAGAGGATTTCAAAACACTAAAGAATGCGTCAATTGTTTGGATATTGTATGCAGAAGTTATGAAGATTCAATGTCTTATTGATAGATCATCTAACTTACACTTAAAGCAAATGTTTAATTGATCTACGTCCTCATAATCAATATGTACCCATTGTCTAAGAGATTCTGGGTCAGTGGTGATTATGGGTATCCCTATCTTGACATAGATATGAGAGCTGTGGTAACTGATACTTTATTTGATTTAGTTTGTGTATTCTTTCACTCGATACGTATCTGATCATACTCACTGTTTTGAATATAAATATTGAATTCAGAGAATCTTGTGGACGCAACTTTTCTTTACCATCTTTATAGCTAGTGCGTTTAAAGCACCTTTACACCGTATAACAGTTTTGTGACTTAGATGAGATCCTATCAAAATTAATTAATGGAATGGACTCTTAACAAGTGTTTGTGTGTTTACAGAAATCTGAGGGGAACGTTGCAACATTGGCATCCACCTCATGAGAGACGGTGTCGTATACTTTCTGTTGCTTGCTGTACACAACTCGACACATCTCGAATAATCTGCAAACTGGGTGATTAGATTACCTGAGTATGGCACTTGTAATTGACACGAACAGAAAGGTCTAAAGGGTTTCAGATGTGCAAGTAAGATTTCTGCAATCATGGCTGCTGCAGACACATTTGACGTTTGATTGTCTACTTTCTGGAGTGCTGTGGGAATGGGCTTGTGCCAAATATCAGTATAGTGGAACTCTGCTGATGTGTAAAGGTTTTGCTGGTTTCATTTGAAATCGTACAACGTGAACTTCAATATCAGAATTCGAAATTGAATTTCAGGACGTGGGTAATGAGATATCACTCGTTTCTATATGACATATCAGTAGCAATATTTGGCTCAGAAATGAGCAAGAGATTCCAAAAAACAAAACCATTTGGCTTCTTGTTTCATTTAACCCTTAACCCCTAAATGCCCAAGCCTTTTCAAGAGTGTTTCGACTATGAAAAAAGAGCATGGGCTTATAGTTAACCCCAATGAAGCAAATTGTATTTTTTTCAAAATCTAACCATATAGATGTTTGAAGAGCTTGGTTATTAGTATGCGTACCAATTTTGAGTGCGAAATTGCATAGGAGTTGTGAGATTATAACAAGAGAAATGTATGCTTTCTATTTTTAGTATGCTGCCATGTTTTAGAAATTTGCATATAAAAGTTTTTTGAGATGGGAAGTGACATGAATGACTACAAATAATGTTAGCACACTAAAATGCACTTTCAAAAAACTTAATTTCATTTGAAAAGCTATCAAACTTATTACACAATCCACCTTGCAATTGGTGAAATGCAATTTTTTTTATAAGTATAAATCGCAAATAACTCCAAATCAGCACTTGCATGTTTAAATTTTCAATGGTGAAAATCATGAAAACACTTTACTCTTTCCATTGGGACCATTTTCAAAGCAAATGAATAAGTACAAGTTTTTAGATCTCAAATCAAGTGAAATTGGCAAAAGTTGGGAAATGAAGTAAAATTAGGAAATTTTACTCTTCCACTTTGGGACATATATGGCTTTGAAGACCTCTCAAAAATCAAATGTTTACCTTTTGCAGTGAAAAATGAAAGTTTTCAATAGTTAACCCTAAAAACTGCCCGAAAAAAATTTTAAAACGGTCAAATGAATTTAACTGCCCATACCAAAATGAGCCTGAAATTTCAGCTCGACCATATATGGTCGCTGAGGCAATTAAGGGTTAAATGCCGAAGGGGCAATCCTCAAAATCATCCTTTTCTATTACCGTGTGAATCATTAGCCTCCAAAATTGCAAAAGTATTCATTGCAAGTGAAACTATTGTAGAAGATTTTCCCTTTCCACAATAAATTTCGAGGATGAATAGTTGTACTTCTGTCCTATACAATTTGATTCCCTGTCATCCATCAGACACAAAACGTCCGCCTTGACGTTTAAGGGTTAAATTGTTCTCTTGAAATTATTTGTGATTTCAATAGTTTGAGTTAGGGCATATATTGGTATTTTAACTCATTAAGATAAAGATTCAAGTGCATTTTTCTAACAAGATGTCCCTAAAAACATTTCACAACATTATATGGCCTAGTAAGGTAGAACCACCTATAATCGACTACTTAAACAATTATGTGCAATTATGCATATGTTCCGGAGCAATATATGGCAATGTAAATTTTTTACCATGTGGAAAGATAGAAATCACAAGGATTGCAAATTTTTTGGTAATTTTATGCCTTGAATTGAAATTATTATGAGTTTTAGAAGCCGAAAGATGGTTTGGACCCACACCCAATGTATAGGGTCTTCCATGATTGTCCACTGGAGTTAAGGTATCCAACTACTTTGGCTTTCAAAACCAAGGACATGTGGAAAGATAGAAATCACGAGGTTTGCAACTTTTTTTTTATAATTTTATGCCTTGAATTGAAATTACTATGAATTTTAGAAGCCAAAAGTTGGTTTGGATCCATACCCAAACTACTTTGGTTCTCAAAACCAAGGGCATGTGTCATCACAGTAATGGTTAGAAGATGGTTGGAAATCAAAAACTGATGGTTAGAAATTAGTCATACTATGTTGAATTTCCTAGTATCTATAGATTGCCAATGGGGCCTGGGGTGTTGGTTGGTAATGGATGGTTCTACCTTAAAAAGATGTTTGGCATGTGGCCACAATATGAAGAGAGACATAAGAATATTTTGTACGTCCACCGTCCCAAAATGATTGTTCACAATTTTGTTGGTATTTTTTTGAGCCAATTTCATTGATCATATTGTGAAAAACATAATTAAGAAAGGTGCCAAATTTTATATCACTAGAATCAATGAAGAACATTGCATGTGTTCATTGGAACCTAAATAAAATTAGCTACAAGAAAGTATGTTTTTGACCTATTCAAAACAACCTTAAAAAAACATGACATTCAAAGTGGACAATCATTTTGAGACAGAGAGACTAGTTGTCAACCCTTGAAAACAATGAAGGGTTGACTGTAAAGGATTATATAACTTAAGTTATTATGATCTTTTTCACCAATTATTTACTCTACCATAGTGAATAAATAAAAAATTTCCCCAGAGACACTTTGCTTCCATTGTTGTATAATATTATTTTAGTTGAAAACTGCATAAAAATCCTAGCTTAATATTTTGAGAGCACCTATTGATTATGTCATCTCTAATTATTAAGCCTAAATCTCTAAGTGGATCATAGAATTATAGTGTTTCCGTACAACTTTGTAACTCTAATTTCACTCTTAACTACCATGTTGGTCACTTTCTTCAACTACAAAATTAATAGCATTTATAGTAGAATTTATAGTACCTCTAAGAAGAGGGGTAGTATACTGTAATGTCTATACAATATATGGGGGCTCCGATTGTCGGGTCATTGTATGCCATTTTGTCATGTAAATCTACCTTGTACACAGGTTAGAGCAACCATTAGAAAGCTACTTTGTATAGCCAAGTCCATGGGGATTGTATATTGTTATAACCTCTCTATTAGGTTCAATCTACTAGGTTCTATACCCATCAAATACTAAATAGATTTGTCCTCAAGGAACTAACCTTCCATTTATGTGCCTCCATTCTACATGTCTTGCACTTTAATACTAGACATTTATTTTGTACACCCTCCATTTGGAAATAGTATATCCATTTCATGGATTTTTTTGTGTTTGGATTTATTGTAGAAGCAAAAGTGAATCCTTGCGAGTATGTTCTTGGGAGTCAATTGCGGCTTAATCAATCTGGAGTGTCTCTTGATTTCACCATTTTTGAGTCCCTAAAACACAACCCATGTTGACACGCCTAGTGTAGAAGCCAATGATTGGATCATCTTATGGCAACCAAGCAGGACTTCAATGATCCACTTGGTGGTCTTGACATCCTTCTACTTCTATTCAACACAATTCATCTTTTAATCAAAAACATTAGTTGATGAGTTAGAAGATGCTTCAAGAGCTCAATGCCAGATATTTTTTATAGTTTGATGGTTGACCTTGAATCACTCCTTTCTTGAGTTTCTTCTTGTCACTATACTACAACAAATGCTCGTAAATCAACTGTCATTGGTCATTCCAATAGTTCTCAAGTATTAGAACTATTGTCTTCATCAAAAGTCATGACACTCACTCCAATAGTAAATTAGTAATCCCAAAGATTCGGCTTTGAAGATGCAATTTCAAACTGTTGTATCTTCACAACCAACAACACAGCAATTGGCAATTGCACCAATCAAAGAGATGGAAAACCCTCTACAAACATAACTTCAAATCAACCCGCCAAAACTGGCAATTGCACCAATCAAAAAATACGCTTAAGTTTTGGAAAGTGCATGACATGGATGCACTATTTCCAACTGAGGGAATACAAAGTATGCTTCAATTCCACAAGTCTTGCACTCTAATACTAGACATTTACTTAGTACAAATTATGCTGCAATGTTTGGGTATTTTGGGAGGAGGCACATGAATATTTCCCTGAATTCACAAGTTATGGATGTGCAAAACTTGATAGCACAAGCAAGTTAAGGACTTGCATATGTACACATTAAGAAAAAAATCATTTAAAAAGAAATCAACACACTCTGGTGATTTCTTCACATCTTACAGTCCATTTGAAGGCAATGTTTACACGTTTTCTTTGTATTTCATGGTCAAGCACACGTATAGGAAATTTAAGCCCTGTACTGTACAACGATGTCCAAAAAAATCCAAACTTTTTACAAAGCCTTTGGAGTTACCCCACCTTGCTACATTAAAAATCTCAAACATAACATAACATTCTAACTGTACATGCAATTTCTCATATTCAAAACAACTGCATCCCATACGCCAAGAAGTGAAACATAGTGCGATCCACTTTGGGTTTAAGTTCGTACGATGTGCTCTACTCCCCGGTGACAATGGAGGACATACGTATGCATGTCCAAAGAAAGAATCATGGTTTTGTAATTTACAACAAATCTTAAATCAAGTGTACAGATATATAATGGAAAAGGTAGGGTTTTTTTATAACTAAATATAGAGCCCAAGGCAGATCCATACACAGATATCACACAGCTCTGTACTGTACTGTACTGTACAACCCGGGCACCACAACGGAAGTACAACAGCTGCTAAAGAACAGTTCCAAGTGTGTACTCCCCATGTATGCATAATGCTCCTATTTTGAGGTTGTGCATAGCCCTCCTTCCAATGGGGAATCCGTTTGCACTAACGCACATAGAATGTACACACACAGAAAAATTCATCTCCTAATAATATGCTTAGACATCTGGAACTTATTGACCCTGAGGTAGAGGTGACCTTCTTAACTTATCATTTTCCACGAAGCTCCTCAAGAATTGTGCTGCTGAAGAATTCGAACTCCTTTTCCAGTCCCTACTTTCTAATGTTTTTGGTGTGCCATCTCAAAGATATATAAAACAACAGGCGGTATACAAAAATGAAGCCCAGCATGGGACCAATGCAAGCCCACAAACGAACTTTTCCCATCGAAAAGCTTTCAAGGACGCCTTGGGAATCCAAATTGTTGTACCAGATGACGCCTTTCTGGCTCGCATACTCATTATGCAGAATTGCTTCGTAGGGGTATTTGAATATGGACAGGTAGTGGAACCAAACCCAGTACTTCGGAATAGCAGATCTGCACAAGAGCAATCTCACACATCACGTACAGGCCACAGTATGTACCACCGCTTTCAAGTTCTGCAATTCACAAACCATGATCAATCGACACTCTGGATTCTCTTCATAGAATATTCATACAAATTCATAAAACTACAATTATTTTTTGGACATTCATGATTCTCTACTACCCAGTGTGTTTCAGGAATAGCCTCATGATTTGATTAAACACCAAAGTATGCGGAAATGCTTAAGATGTTGGTTATAGGCGATTCCACCTTACCAAACGTAAGCATTGAGGTGTTAGTGGCCACTTTAGTTAAAATCCCTCCCCAAGAATCCTCAGGATATTGCATCCTCTTAGAAGGCATCATAGAAGGCCTAAGGAAGGAAATCTGTATGTTAGAGAATGTTGAGTCAGGGAATTCGGGTTGAAAGGCCAAGTGGAAGAGAGGGTGTTGTATTACCTCAGAATGAACAATCCGGAGAAGAGATAGAAGAAGGCACAGATGGCTGACACAGTGGGCTGGCCAGTAGCCATGTCAGGCATGAGACTCGCCACGAACGACACAAACGCATCGGCCACACAGAAGGTGAGGAAAAGGAAGAGAATGTACACGAGGACGTTGTCCACATGATTCACCAAGCCCACCAACCAGTAGGAGGTGACGGTGTAGATCAAAGCCAGAAGAAATAAGAATGGCAGGCTCACTATAGGTTTGGCTAAGGCGTAGCTGGAGGTTCTGTATGCCCCTCGAGATGTCTCACGGATAAAGATCTGTCTCTCTTTCAGAATCACGGGGAGTGCATCAACGGCGGTGAAGACGATGAATGCAAGTGTAAAGCTGACGAAGCCCTGGCGTTGGGTGACTCCCGTGCGATCCTTCTTCGCATGTAGGAAGAGAGTGCCCAGCATTATGCCACAGGCAGTCTGCCACACAAGGTCGGACATCAGGTGCTGATCATACTATTCGAAACCTTATCACGTTGTGGAATTGATAAACAACTCACCAGGTTCTCAGGAAAGTTTCGACTGATTCAAGATCTTTTAGACAACATCGTGGATAGGTCTCCTTGTGGTCACAGTGATCATACGGAAGCTTCTCCATAGGGAGGTCTCTGTGACCGTAGGGAGACCTCCACATGAATCATGGGGAAGATTATCTTAATAATGCTGTCAAATAGATCTTAAAACTGTCGAAACTTCACTGGAGAACTCTATTTAGCCTAAGCTTTGAGCACTTCTGTGGATTTCTGTTAACACTTTCTAGAGGGATTCAGATCTGAACATATTCTGCAATTTTATTACACCCTTGAATGAACTAGATATGAAAGGTGCAGGAGAATTGAAAGTAAGGGAGAGCAATTCACACATACTGCGAGGAAAATGCGAACGAAAAATATTTCTGGAGTGCGGAGAAAGCCCAGATACTCCCGGTGCATGAGTACGGCAAGCTCCGTCACGAAAGAGTTGGCGAACACTGGTTGTTCCTCGTCTGTGGATCCTGGTGGAACTGTTTCAAGTGTGAAACGCTCTCTGTTTTCCTCAATTGCGTAAGCCTTCCGCTGCAAAGCAAAAAAGAGCGTGGTGAGCTAGTAAAGCATGTGGTATTCTTATTAAGCGTACATGCTTTGCAGGTAATGGAGAATCCAACATAACAACACGAAGAATAAAATTCTCACTTGATATTCTACAAGACGTTGGAGACCGTCCGGATAGTCTTGTGCCTCCTCTATAACATCCAATGCATATTCCACTACATTCACCTGCAAAATTCCACAAGCAAACTGTTTCAATTTTGCTTGAATGCTATTCACCAACATGGTCACCAATTATCCTTACAATCAATGATACCTTGTGTACACGATTCTGTGAATACCTTCGAACCCGGCTTAGTTTGAATCCTGACAACAGAAATACATAGCAGACAAGGTGGAGATTGTCACTCACATGTGCGGGCATACCACGTTCGATGCAGTTGAAGTAAGTGACCATCCCTGAGACTGGACCATGGTAGACAACATTGCCCTTCGCCAGAACCAAGAACTTGTGAACCGTGGCGAGTATTCGATAACTAGGTTGGTGAATGGTCAAGAGAACAGTTCGCTGACGCTGCACTGCCATTTGCGATAAGATTTGCATGACATGGAGAGCAGATGAGCTATCCAAGCCTGAAGTGGGTTCATCCAGGAACAAGACTGCTGGGTCGTGAATTAAATCTACTCCAATGGAGACACGGCGCCTCTCCCCGCCTGACAAACCCCTGACCTGACATGACACAAAATCTGGTAGTTGGTGACTAGGTCTAACTTGCTGAGACTTTGGGCCATTTAAAGTAAATGCTAATCAAGAAGTATGCATCCAGAGATTGGGCTCGGTTAACGTCAATATGAGGGAAGGACTGAATCTCGGCATTGATTATAAGGTCTTCTGAGTGACAACGCTATTACTTATTATCGATTCTCCACGTTGACTTACCTTATTTCAACCATCATGATTTCTGTAACAACAAAACATACCTTAAAATGTTTTGTTTATCTGAGTTGTACATAAAGAGAATCTGTCTTCAAGATTGACTATTAAATCATAGGAGATAGATTGCACCTTCTGGTCTCCAACATATGTGTCAGCACAGGCGGTGAGACCAAGCGTCTCAATTAGGGATTTCACTCGCTGTCGCTTCTCCTCAAACTTCATGATTCCCGGAAGTCTGAGCCGTGCGCTGAACATGAGGGTCTCTCGAGCTGTCAAATGTGGGTGCAAAGCATCATCCTGCGCGGAAGATTGCATAACTCAGTATCACTCACTACATATGCAGTAAACCTACTCAAAAAACAAATTTCCTGGCCATGTACATTACTGATTTTTGCTTATCTCACAGCATAGTCATGCTCGATATATTCCTCCATATTTTTGTAGACTCTTGCGTTGAAGAAATAGAATTGTCTATACCATACCTGCATAACATACCCAGAGATACGCTTGAAGGCCGAATCCATGGGCTTGCCATTGACAAGAATCTGACCTCGAAGCGCCTTCCGATCGATGCGCCCCGCCAGAGCGTCGAGGAAGGTCGTCTTGGAGGACCCAGAAGGTCCCGCAATGGCCAATACTTCACTGGGACTTGCCGCTGCCGACACATTGTTGAGCAGTATTTTCTCCCTCGACTCTCCTTTAGTGACTTTCGAAATCACCTACACACAACATCACCGTCCAAAGAAGACATGTGCATCAATTCTTCCATGGCTGGGATCCAAATAGCCTCCAACTTCTTCACAACACTCAGTGGCAGCTCATGGACATACAAGACCATTCTTAGGGCTATCGACCACGACTGTGAACCCTACCTTGTAAGTAAGGTCGTGCACAGAAAGCTTATATGCAGCAACCCGATCAGGAGTGTATGGAAACATGGCAGGAGACTGGGCAAGGCTCTGCATTTGATGAGAAGGTCTCATTTGGGTGAACCCCCCCGCTTCTCTCAAACTACCAGACCTTCCAGAGGCTCTCCCGTCATACTGGAACGCCATTATTTCTCAAATACAATCACTACCAACTACATCCTCCAAAACGCAAGTACGTCATGTTGCTCCCCAAAGCGCCACCTTTCTTTCCTCGGCCAAATCTAACTTATCTGCTTTCAAGGCCTTCGAGGGAGGTCGGAAACCTAAGTTAAGCTGAGATCAACAAGGAGGAAGGTTTGTCAATGCTGAGGTTTGAAAATACACGGCATGGAAAAGTCCCGTCCTGCAACCGCGGACTATCCTGGCCCTCCCACATTGTAGCACTCAGAGGAATTGAGGCAGGGTAAGTTTGTCAGTCATTGTCTGCACCCTGCAGCTGCAAGAGGGGCCGGCTAGCTTGTTTCACCCACTCCTCACGTCCTCATTAACTTCCTGATCGATGAGGGACCCAACGGCAGCTGCAGCTTTCTCGAAATTAGCTCAAAGGAGGAGAGTGACCAATCCAGCTAGACAAAGCTCCTCCGTTTCGAGTCATAAAAGCTAGAACTGACTTAACCTACAGTGAGAATGCACAGTCTGTGACAGTATGTGAGCTGCGTGGCCATGGTTGTAGGTGGCAGTGCCTTTACCGTCCACTTAAGCAAGTCCGCATGCTCCAATGCGGAATCAACATATGAGACTATTTTTTTAACACATGGCCAATTGAAAATCATGAATTTTCAAAAAAAAAAATTGTAAGTTTCTGGGTACCGTATGAATGAATATACTAGGAATTTCTGAAACTCAACTTCATGGCGTATCTTTTCCAGCTTTCATGTACGCATTTGAGATTAACTTACGTGCATCTAAATATTTTCAGGATCAGTTCATGGTTCAAGTTGATTGTAGGCACTTTCCACACCTACTTAATGGCAGCAGGTGATAGAGACACTGGGCCTTGAAACTCCAAGACATGATATGCAAATGGAAGAGGCCCAGACTCTGAGAGGCCTGTGAACTGGAGTTTGTGACACTCTCTGGTTTCGACAATGATTGACTTTGCAGGGCGCTGGTCAGTTGCTCTCTTGAAGACTTGCTGCCAAGGAATCATTAATTGTTCTCAACCTTGGCTAATGTAGAACCACCCATATCCAATCACTTAAGCGATTTCACGACAGATGAGGAGCAGTGTGAGGTAGTGGCAAATTTTCTCATGTAGAGAGAGAAGAAATATTGGGACTGTGAATATTTTATAATTTTATTGCGGAAATTGAATTTTCTATGAATTTTGGGAGCAAAACAGTGTCCCAAACCCATAGCCAGTGTCTTGAGTCTTCTAATTCCACTCATAGCAGAACTACTACTTCCCGTGCACTTTGGGACATGTGTCATGACCTTCTTCATCCCAATCTTAAAAACAAGAAAAAAAAACATTCTAGGTTTGAGCACCCTGTCTAGCTTGAAATAGTGCACCCTATAGGTTGGGCATTGCTCCCTAATCTAGAATGGGTGGTCCTACCTTACATTTGTATCATTTTTTTCCAAGATTCAAATTATGTGAAGAACCGGAGTGTTAAATTTGAATTTTTAGCAGTGTTTTAAACAACTTGAGAAGTTTATGAAATCGCATTTGGGACCACGGATACTGGTAAGATTTTCCCAGTAGGCATTCATAAATCATGAATTCATGATTAAATGGAAACATTTTTGGAGTAAGGTGGTACACTCCAAAATCGCCACTTTTTGCTAGTGTGCCTAGTAACTATTATTGAATTGGTCAAATTTTCATATTTCTTGTTTACAAATGAAAGAAGGTTCCAACTCACCTAAGAACCCAATATTTCAATATTGTATACAAAAGTTACAAAGGGTCAAAGTTTTTTTTGGTAGATGTTATAAAATAGTTTCTTCAACATACGTACATATTGATTTTGGAGATGTGCACATAGTGATGACGACGGGTTTATACAAGGTGAGATTTGGGGTATACCCACCTTAAGTGCAATCCTTCCAAGGGCCACTTTACATACATGTGTGTAGACTTTTTGTGTGGACATATATCATTTGTTTTTTGTATTTGGAACCCATATGCATGTATTCATTGAGCTAGATATGTATTGGATAAGCCACTTCCATCCATCAAGTGGTTATACACTAATATATCAATCTAACAAGGACAAAAGTCAGAGTCCTTGATAGGTTGGTTTACTTTATAAAGAAGTGATGAAACCACCTTGGCTATTTAGCCTTCTATGTTGAACTTAAGGTATGCAACTATATTGCGGCCATAAGACTATCATGTCTATGGTATAAACTTGATTTTGTCTTTTTCATTATATATAACTAATGTGAATTATTGAAATGTGCCAATGGCACTACTAGGTTGTGTAAATGATGGCTTAGGAACTTTTCAGTAGTCACAATTAATAGGGGCAAGTATTTTTTAGGCATAAAACCATAAGTAATTGTGACCATTTTAGAAACACAACTCATAGAAAAAGTCAACTTTTAGAAATGTTCACAAAATTATGTTCAAGTCAAATCACAGTGAGTTTCAATTGGATTTTTCAAGTGACTATCTGGATGAAGTGGGCTAAGCAAATACAAATATTTTATTATCAAATACAATATCATGAATGGAATATACAACCTCTTGTTTTCCTTGGTGTTGGAGTTAGAAAACACTTCAAGCACCCCGCTAACAACTCCAAATACCTAAAAGCACCTTACCAAAAAATTTCATCCGTATTAACAACATTGTCATTAAATATTCTACATGCATTTTAGTATACAAATACAAATTGTAAAATAACCAATCATTTTTCAATACTATTGACCTCTGCTAAACCTACCCATACCCCAATCCTTACTATTGCAATCGCAATCTACCCTCTTATTCCTACTCTAGTACATATATAATCCACCTTCTCACCCATAATTGCCCCCTTGCCTCCCTCAATCCTTTCTTTTGAATCAATTATATATTAGAGTTACCACAAAGTCATCCTTCTAGCAAGGATATGTAGTGTAGTCTAAGATTCGCTCATTCTTTGCATTCGGAGTTAATCTACAGTAGGGAATTTAGGTAATAGACTTTTTACTATATTAACACCAACCATTTAAATTGATTGGAGTTTCTCTCTCTACAATGCAGACTAAACGCTTCAAAATATTTATTACAAGGGTTATAAAATACGTGAACTAATCCCTAAATGTCTTCATGTTTGTGTAAAAGAGAAGATGCTAAGCTTAAGCATGGAAATTATCCATACAATCAGTAACAAAATATTAACAAAATCTACTTTCAAATTGATTTTGAAGCAAGTTCAATTGCAATACATCTTAGTTCTTTATGAATTTTTTGGGGTCCATACTGCTATTTGTTTATGTAAAAAATTTATTAAAAAAAATTGTGTTCTATATATAATTGAATTAAGAAGTGTTGGATTTATAATGGAATTTTTTCATTTTGGGCTTGACCTTTTGAACCATCAAACTATAAATGAATTTTTTGCTACATGCAATGTACAATTCCACATGAAAAATAATTAACCTAAGGATCATCATGATCAAAGAATATTTTGGGTTTAGCTTTACTAACTCTACTACGTGGGCAACAAAACCATTGTACAGTGGGGTACCATTCAAAATGGCGTTTTTGCATTCGCAAGGACGAAAATTTCACATCTGCCAACTTTGACAACCTCTTGAAGATTGAAAAATTGCTATTTTTCCATGAATTTTTTTTCACATAAACATCTTTATGTTTATAACATGTGTATCAAATTCAAGGTCAAAAGATTAACCAAAAAAAAATATTCTACCAACATGTGTAGCGGTAAGAAAATTTTCACTACTGCCAACCTTGACACTCTCCTGAGGACTGATTTTTTTTTTTCCATGATATTTTTGTCATGAGGTCACCTCTACATAGCAAATATGTATGCCAAATTTCAAGGTCAAAAGATTAACACAAAAAAAGATATTGAAATCTACCAACATGTGTAGTTGTGAGAAACAATTTCACTACTACCAACTTTGACACTATCCCAAGGGTTGAAAAATTGTTTATTTACCATAAAAAATTTATTATAGAATCACCTCTACGATAATAAACCATCAAACTATAAATGAATTTTTTGCTACATGCAATGTACAATTCCATATGAGAAATAATTAACCTAAGGATCATCATGATCAAAGAATATTTTGGGTTTAGCTTTAGTAACTCTACTACGTGGGCAACAAAACCATTGTACAGTGGGGTACCATTCAAAATGGTGTTTTTGCATTCATAGGGAAGAAAATTTCACATCTGCCAACTTTGACATCCTCCCGAGGACTGAAAAATTGCTATTTTTCCTTGAATTTTTTTTCACAAAAACATCTTTATGTTTATAACAAGTGTATCAAATTTCAAGGTCAAAGATTCACCAAATAAAAGATATTCAAAGTCTACCAATATGTGTGTAGCGTTAAGAAAATTTTCACTGCTGCCAACCTTGACACCCTCCTGAGGATTGAATTTTTGTTTTCCATGATATTTTTGTCATGAGGTCTCCTCTACGTAGCAAATATGTATGCCAAATTTCAAGGTCAAAAGATTAACACAAAAAAAGATATTGAAATCTACCAACATGTGTAGTTGTGAGAAACAATTTCACAACTACCAACTTTGACACTATCCCAAGGGTTGAAAAATTGTTTATTTGCCATAAAATTTTTATTATGGAATCACCTCTATGATAATAACATGTATGCCAAATTTCAAGGTCAAAAGATGTACCCAAAAAAAAGATATGCTAATTCTAACAACATGTATAGTTGTGAGAATGATTTTTTCAGCCCTTGGAATAGTGTCATTTTTTGTGTTGAAAGTTCCACACGGATGTAGAAAGTCATTCTTACAACTACATATGTTGAGAGATTTTGAATATCTTTTTTTTGGTACATCTTTTGACCTTGAAATTCGGCATACATGTTATTATCATAGAAATGATTTCATAATAAAAATTTTATGGCAAATAAACAATTTTTCAACCCTTGAGATAGTGTCAAAGTTGGTAGTAGTGAAATTGTTTCTCACAACTATACATGTTGTTAGATTTCATATATCTTTTTTGTGTAAATCTTTTGACCTTGAAATTTGGCACTCATATTTTCTACATAGAGGCGACCTCATGACAAAAATCTCATAGTAAAAAAAAAAAATTCAATCCTCAAGAGGGTGTCAAGGTTGGTAGCAGTGAAAAATTTCTCACCACTACACATGTTGGTAGACTTTGAATATCTTTTTTTTGGTGAATCTTCTGACCTTGAAATTTGGTACACATGTTATTAACATGAAAGACATTTTTGTGCCTAAAATTTCAAGGTAAAAAAGCAATTTTCGGCCCTTGGAAGGCTATCAAAGTTGGCAGTTCTGACATTTCCTTCCCTTTGAATGCAAAAACGCCATTTTGAATGGTACCCCCGCTGTACTATACATTTGACAAGTTTATTTGCTAAAATGTCAATGAGATGATATTATTTTATTTCAAAAAAAATCATGAATTTAAATAATAATTAAATGAGTGCACGATTGAAATTAGTTTGCATTGCCATTACAAAGCTAAATTAAAATCATTGCATTGAATGTTGAGACAACAATCAAATTTGAATATTTATCTTTTTCATATACCCAACAAAAACACCAAAAGTATGAAGTCAATTAATATTAAAAATCAAATAATTGAGTTCCTTCAAGAGATGGTGATTGGACATAATGACTTTGAGGAAAAAATATATAAATCTTAGTGAGTGAAATCATGAAACACATGTACTATTTTGCGTTACATATTTTGCTTGGAACACAAAATTGAACATAACTTCTAGAGTTTTTGCTTGTTATACTCGTGTAATTTCTAAAATATGTTTATTATTAATTACCTAATTTCTCTAACTTGTCACACTTTAGGTTTTAGAGGGATTTAGCATTATAATGAGTCTAAAATGATGTTTTTTACTTCAAAATTTGGACACTATATTCCTTTACCAAACGTTATAAGAATTTGTTGAAGGAATTCTAAAAAAAATGAATTTATTGTACTCCACATAGATGCAACAAAGACTCTATTGTACATGCATTTCTAAACATCCAAAAGTACACTTTTATAATATTTTTGGTGAAATCTTATCTCCATCACATTATTAAAAAAATATATTTTTTTAATATTTTTAAAATAAATTTGTAATTATTTTATAGCAATTTAAACCAAAAAAACAAAATTATCTTTTTTTTGTGTGCATAGATTTTGGAATAAATTTCTTAGGTCCCAATTTTGGAAACATATTATTTGTAGTATTTTAGAAGAAATTTTTATTATTTGAAATCCACAAAATAAAAAATTAGAGACAAACATTTGGAAGAGGTGGAAAAAGTTTTAAGAACTTTAAAAGTTCAAATTCAAGATAATAGCATTAGAAGTTAGAAGAAAATCTTTTTTTCTTAAACTTGCCCCATATAATCAGTAGAATTTGACTCCTCTAGGAATGAAATTTTTGTACTTATGGGAGGCAACCCATTCCCAATCACCGCCCCATACTGGCTATGTAGGTTGTTTCCTTTCCGTGAAGGAAGAGATGAACAATGATTAATTATGGCGTGGTTCCTACAATAGTTGTGGAGCATTTTGATTGGCCACAAGACTCTTAATATTGAAACCACCCCTTGATCGATTTTGTTTTTAGCCCATAGTCGGAAATAGCAAGCCTTATATCACTGCTATAGGAGGAACGGAGAAAAGTTTATAGTAATTGTATATTGCAAAAAAAACATCTGGAAAATTACGAAAACCTTTCGCAGTCAATTTCTACATAAGCAAAAATTTACCCAATCACGACAACCGCCTTGCAAATACATCGAATTCTTTCAGTGGTTAGGAATGGATTGCCTCCCATAATAGTGCATTTGTGTACTTTACCTTTCACCCTTGAAGGATGCTATGGATTAAAAGAGTCCGATGGATGATTTCACTGTTAACTATTAAAACAAAGAATGCACCTATCGGTCCAATAATCAGAGCATTTTGGTGACTACCTTGGTCATGGGGAGTCGCATCCTTCAAAGGTTAAAGGACCACAAGGCCTCTAGGTAGCTTTTGCAACATGTATTTGTAGAAAATTTGAAATGTGAACCTCACTAACATTCATGAACAACAAAGAGACCTTGAATGGACAATTTTTTCCCTTTGAGTCTATCGATGCAATCTCATCAAGAAATGATTGACTATGTGATTTTTGGTGAATTTTTGGAGAATGGAGGAGGTGTTATAGGCAATCACTTCAAATCCTCATATCTTTTTTTCCACTCTTCAAAATGATCTGAAAAAAAATTACGCATCAAATTCATGACGATATGTACCCATAAGGAAAAAAAATCAAAATTTTTGGAGCACTTTTGAGCATTATGATTTTAGGATATATATATATATATACAAAATACCATCTAATAGAACATCTTTCATTAATCTTGTCAATGGTGGCATTTTCTCCAACATTGTGCAGTTTCGTCAATCTTTTTTTTTAATAGGAAAGCTACATAAGTCTTCTTTCATTTCAACAGTGTCAATCATCAAAATTATTCCATCCATATGAATAAGGACTTATGCTTATTACAAAAACTAGTCAAGAAAACAAATTTCTACACTAGATTGGGGACCTTGACAGTGTGGTCACCATTTAGAGCTCATTTTTATTTGTTCGTTGCCATTTGATGCAATGACAATCAAGGGGACCAACAAATTCTACAAATGTAGCATGTGGGAAGGTCAAAATGCAAAGGATAGGAAGAATGGCGTTTCTGATTATTTGTTGGGGCTGCATTTGAAGCCTCTGTTGGGTCCACCCTAACCATACGCAATTAACTTAAGGTAGACATACCCAATACCAGCCGCTGACCTAATACCACTCAAATGTACGATTGTCATTGATTCTAGAGTGAGAATCTATGACAGTAGTACATGCCTTAACTTCGCAATAAAGGTCATTCTAGAATCAACAAGGGTCCTACATTTAAGTGGTATTAGGTTAGCGGTTGATATTGGGTATGTCTACCTTAGTGTGCCTTCTGAAGTGAGCCATTGATGACTCTGATAAGTTATCTGGACGCCTTCACATGTTAAGGTAGAAGGCTCGAGAACAGTTCGGGCATTTAGAACCGCCCATCCCATAAATGTACACAGTTTGTACATGTTTTTTCATAGCCTTCACTGATGTACCAACAATGTACATTTCAGGGGTGGGCGGTTTTAGAGCCCTAGGGTAGTTCAACTTCAAATTTTCATAACTAATTCAAAAATGATCCAAAAAATATGAAACGACTTGGATTAGATGCCAACACCTCTTGTCTTTGAAGGAAAATTCACTGAAAAATATTTTGAGAAGTTTCACCTGCCTAAAATTCAGTTCCAATGCTTAGATGGTTGGTTTATGGACCTTCTACCTTATGGCATCTAAGTTAGAGTGGGAGATCAGATTGTTTGGAATAGGCAAGGGCCTCTCCCTTGTTTCTTCTTCTTTGTCCAGTCCCTGTGGCCTGGCTGCTGTGTACTTTTTGCTTTGCAATGGATTCCATTTGCTTAAAAAAAAGAAAAAGAAGTGAGCCATCAGCTGCTCTTAGAGAGAAACCCATTCCTGAATGTAGAAACTTCAGCGGACTTGAATTGTGTAAGAGAACTCACTGTCAAGTGATCATCAATTTTGAATTGTGCTGTACTGGAGCACATTTCAGGCTCACAATGGCTTGGCCAGTAGGGAGGCGACACCTTCCTGGGTCCTCAACAAATTCAACCAATTATGATGAGCGTACAGAGGTAAAATTGCCAACCCTTACAAATTTCAAAATCTAAGTTATTCAGTGGGTAGACACATTACATTGTTCCTCTTATCCCCTAAAATTTTTGACTACCATGCTTGGCTACCAAGGTTGGGAAAAAAAAAATGTTGGAATTATGGGAAAATTATTTTTTCAAAAGGGGAAAACCTTGTATGGTGAAAACATAGATTTTAAAGCATATATTGAACTTAATTTTTCAACTTTAATTAAAAAATCTAGCATAAAATTTTATGAAACTTTATTCAACTGTGAAAGCAAGGGGTGAGATGTTTTGCAAAAAACACTCTAAAATTGGCAATCCTAGTTTCTTAGACCTGAACTAAAAAAGATTTTTTTTTCTATAGATTCAACCATATGATCTTAGAGTAGAGTTTACCCTCCATACATGAAGGTATGATTTAACATTCAAGTGCTGAAATTGGATTTCAACATCAAGTTCTAGGGGGCCATGTCACCTCACACCTCACACCATTCACAAGATGACATGTGGCAATTTTTTCCTTTTCCTTTTTTTACAAAAAATAGCTTTAATTTATGCCAAATCTGACCTTTACGTATCCGATATATGCATGGGATGAAAATTTCAGACTCCTTGACAGGAGAGAAAAATCAGATTGTACCAAAAGACAGACAATAATATTCCAGTAATAATGACTACACAGCCTGACTCAGCATGTAAGTTGAGCCTAATGACTCACCAAGTGGGAGCTGAAATTGGTGTGAGTGACTTGGATGGGTGGCTATGCAGGTTCAGACTGAAGCCAGAGGTCACTTACTTACAGGTGATTGCCTTCAGTTGTGTGCGTCTTCCACAATTAATCCAAAGAAACCATGATGTAGCACACTGCTGCTCATGCACAAGATGCACTTGTACAGTCCAGCCCTCAGTGCCTTGCTTGAATTTTCATTCAGTTTTGCTCCTAAACTTTGATGGACTCCATGGAAAATAACCTGATTGGCAAAATTGATCTTCTTGGTACACCTACAGATGCTCCATTTGCATAGTTGCCTGTGAACATTCACATTGTGGTGTGTAACATTAATTTGTCTCCCAACATAGTCCCATATTTGATCCACGAAATACCAGTGTTGGGTCATACTGTGTTGGTACTCCATGGAAGTAAGTTAACTTACTCATCAGTGTTGTCCCAACTGATAAAGAGAGATAACATACTTGTACAGTACATACCTTCTCTGACACTCTTCCTATTATTCTACCGCTGGTTGTTGAAATAGTTGCATTGTCGGTGGAAGAAATTAAGAGGGTTGGAAGTGGGATTGGACATCATTATGGTCACTTCTTTGTTTGGCATTCTCAGCCCACCAGGCCACCACATAGCCTACTAAGATATTTCATTTGGCTTCATGTCTAGTGTTTGGCTTAGGCCTGCAGGGCAGGCCTCATGACCTGAGTTGAGAAGTTACCTTCCCTCCAATGTAAGGCACATGGAGTCCATTCACACCTCTCATGTTGAACTGGGATGTAAGCAGTACGTGCATGAATTTTTTTTCAGTTTTTTTTCTTGAAACACATGGACGATTTCCATTGCAGACATGCATGAATTTTTCATTTGAAAACTCATGATCAATAGACTGGAAATCCTTTGAGAGCTACTCCCTCTGTCCCACTAAAAACCTCTATACTAGACACGTGTTAATTTTGATTGCTGCACAAGCAATGTGGATTGTGAAATTCAAATCCATTCCCGTCCAATCAGTTCCAAAAATTCTACATTGCTTGCCCAACAAACGATGAAAATCAGTCAATGGAGTGGTTTTAGTGGTACATTGATGCACTATTGTGAAATTCAAATCCATTCCCGTCCAATCAATTCCAAAAATTCTACATTCCTTGCTCAACAAACCATGAATATCAATCAATGGAGTGGTTTTAGTGGTACATGGATGCACTATTTCCAATGCAGAGGTTTAGGTTTCTAGTGGGATGGAGGGAGTACGTAGTTTATTTGATGTACTGAAAGTTGTCCTCTAGCATCTTGAATGTCAACAGCTTTACATCTGTTTGTTTTAGTAGTTCTCATTGTCATTGGGTTGAAAGGAGAACTTGTGACCAGTTACTGAGAGAATGACACAGTATCTCAAAACATAGACTTGGCAGTAAGTTACAACAACATGAATCGTGAACTCCTGAATGAGTACCTATTAACTTATATTTGCACAATGGTCCGTGAGGGCTTCAGTGAAATTCCTGAATTCTTGCAACCCACGAAGACAAATTCCAGAGCTGCAGCTACATTGTCAATCAGTGCAGCAAGTGGAGCAAGTTAAGCTTACTTGTAGAGGTGATGGACAAGTGGCTACAAACAGTGCGTACCCACCTGATCTTATGATGTGTGAGTGCTCACCTGATGACTTTGCATCCTCACGTAACTCATAACTCAGATTGTGTGAACCAGTGAGTTGTCCATGAAAAGCTGCAACATGCCCACTTTGTCAACCTCAGGAGAAAAGAGTACAGTAGTTAACATGTTCATCACAGAAGAATTGTACTCCGCAGGAGTTGAGCTATTTGCAGAACTACACAACAACCCAATTATTGAGTGAAGAAGATATTTAGGCTCAACAACTAACTTCAATTGAGGTAGGTACCCCAAAACCGCCACTTGTTGCTACTGTGCCTAGTTACTATTATTAGGCTGATTAAATTTTTATATTTTCTTGTTGGCACTCATGTGAAAGGAAGTTCCAATGTACTAAAGAATGCAACATTTGAATACAATATGCAAAAGTTATGAAGCAACAAAGTTTGGTTCTAAGATCTATTTCTTCTACATAGATATATAATTGATTTTGGAAATGTACACAAAGTGAGGATGACCGTTTAGGGTTAGTGGCGCATTTGGGTGTGCTACCTTAGGCTTAACCCCTAAAAGACCAAGGCATTTTCTAGCTCCAAAACCACTGAAAACTGCCACTTTTGTTGCATCCATTGACAAAGTTTTGAAAATAGTTTTTTACAAAATGTAACAATAGGTTCTTGAAGTTAACATGTATGAGAGGATGTGGTAAAAATTTCGTGAGGTTTCACCGTATGGATTGAAAGGTATTTGCATTCAAAGTCATCTTTTTCCACTCTGCCCTAGAATTTCAGATGCCTTTGACCCTCTTGTGCTTATTTTTTTTGAACTACACACTATAAAGTTAATTTTTTTTCTTATAGGTAATCAAATTAGGCACATGCATACCAATTTTTAGGGCAATTATACATACCTAACACATGCAAAAAAATCTTGTAATGCCACAATGTCCCAAGAATTGGCAATACACTAGGCCATCTTCAAATCAATTTTTGCACCGCATACTTAAAGATATTGAAAATCCGAACAACGGATACAAAGATATACTCATACTTGACAAGTAGGAATTTTTTTTGGAAAAAAATCAAAATCTCAAATTTCTATGAGCTTTTGAAGTCTACAACGGCTTCCTAACAAGCTTACAAAGTAGGCAGTCCTTGCAGAAAGGGACCCTAGATGTCTACCTCCCCTGTGCCTGTTGTCTTGCCTACATATACTGCCCGTCTAGAGTCAAAGATTGATTGCATTGTCCCAACTGCCCAACAAACTGCTTTTGGCAGAAAAAAACATCATAAACTTCTACAATATAAGTCCGATTTCAATGAAATTTCAATGTACCCGAAGCTCGTGAAAAACTACAAAAAATTCAATAAATGAGTCCAAAAATCCAAATTCAATGAGCTTGCCCGAAATCCCAAGTGTCCCTTAAAAGAACTTTGGTCCTTTAGAGGTTAAGATGGATACACCTAAAATTGCATCCAATCTTAAACCACCACCATCACTTTGTGTACATCTCCAAAATCAAGTATATACTTAAGTTGAAGAATCAATTTTCAAACATCTACCAAAAAAACTTTGACCCTTTATAACTTTGGCATTTATTTATGGTATTGAAATGTTGCATTCTTTTGTGTGTTGGAACCTCCTTTCATTCAATGCCAACAAGAACATATGAAAATTTGATCAATCTAATAATATTAACTTTGTCTAGAAAAAAAGGTGGTGCTTTTGGATATCCCAACCTTATAAGTATTGGAAGGGTGGTACTTCAACCATAGACAAGAATTTTTGTTTTGTTTTGTCAAAAACAAAACTGTTAGAGAATTCAGGGCCTCTAAAGGGCCACGAGTTCCCACAAATTCTTCCACAAGTTTTGCTGAGTTTCTGACTGCTGGAATTGAGCCACTACAGTAGGGTGATATGGCTTAAAGACGTCCAAATCCAATTTTTATTTTTATTTTCCTTCTTCTTCTTAAAATTAAAATGAGATTTGGAAAAAGATAAATTTAATTAATTTTTTTTGAAAATATATTTTTTTGACAGCCCATACCGTGGTTCACAATATGGGGACAAATTGGGGAATGGGCTTGAAAGAGCCCCTTTTGGGCCCCAAATCCCCTCTAATGAAAATTCATTTCACTCAAGCAACCTAGTGTTGTTAATAAACAGAAATCAAACAAGACAACCACAAAACCTCCATCAATTTAAATATTTACAAATATCAATAAAATTTTAAGAATTCATCTTCAATATTTTTCAATCAATTATTATGTAATACAATGAAATACACAAAAAATTCACCAAAAATAATATATATTTTTAAATTAAAATTTGGTGTGTTGATCAAGATTGCATAAAACAATAAATTTAGTAGTTTAGTTTTGAAAAATAGGTCTGAAAAGGTCAAATTTTGAAAGATATTCTTGTAAATCAAAATTGGGATTGCCTTACTTTGCCCAAAGCACTGTACTGTACAATATAATGTCCTCCAAAAAAGGTTATTGCCCCTTTTCTAGGAGCACTCAGTTTTCTTGGCACTACTCACAATACAGTTAAATTTTTTTGTTTTCCTCAATCAACATTCATATCATACACAATTCCCCTCAAGCATATTAAATTTTCAATTCCAAAAAAACAAAACTCCATTTTTGATAAATTTATAAAAAAAAAATCATGGTTTTACATGAAAATTCACAGGGTAAAATTGGTGATGAACTTTTTAATGCTAACATTCAAGCCAAAAATAGAAGGAACTGTAGACCTTTTTGGGAGATGCTTGTTGAAGGAAAGATGTGCGTATGGATGTTTCCAACATATCTCCGCAATCAAATCCAAAAAATTCATCACCGATTTTACCCTGTGAATTTCATGTTAAACCATGGTTTTTTTTATTCACCAAAAATGGAGTTTTTTTTTTGGAATTGAAAATTTGGTATGCTTAAGAGGAATTGTGTACAATATGAATGTTGATTGAGGGGGGGGGGATTTAAGTGCATTGTGAGTAATGCCAAGAAAACTGAGTGCTCCAAAAAGGAGGCGACAACCTTTTTGGAGGGCATTGTACAGTTGGGTACAGGAACCTTACAAATTTTTGCATCCTGTTGAGATTAGGTCAACTTTGGGAGGCCCGTGTGTGCTCAAAATTGAACAGAATTTTGAATTGCAAATTGCATTGGAATCACACTGAAGTCTACTTTATCATCATTAAAAACACACATATGTAATTGAAAATCATACAAAGAGTTCGATGTTTTTTATACACTATGTACTATCTAGTGTTGCCAACATTTATGAAAGTTACAACTTGTATTCAATGGTACATACAAGAAATGAACCTTCACAATTGCTTAAGAGATACTTGATCTCATACCACTTGAATTGCTTGTATGAGTTTTTGCTTGTTCTTCACCCCAATGCAAAAAACTTTGACTATCTTCCAAAGGTTCTCTATGAAATGGTAGATAGTGTATAAAATAAATTCAAATTGTTGTATGATTTGAATTTATTCATTTTTCACTTGTTATGAAGTTGAAGTGCACTTCATTGCATATCCAACGCATTTTGCGGTTCCAAAATCGGTTCATTTTTGAGCATGCTAGAGCTTCTTGAAGTTGATGAATTGTCTAGTGAAAACTGACTGGAAAATTTGTAAGGTTCATGTACCCGACTGTACATGTGTCCAAATTGAACATAACTTACCGGTATGAGAAGAAGGAGGCAGTCTTTCCAAGGCAGGAGTCCATCCTCGTCTTCAGGCAGCCTCGAATTCGAGGAAGGGCTCCCTCCATCTGGGCCCTTTAGGTGGAGGGACGGCCAAGATGGAAGGGTGCGGGGGGGAGGGTGGTTGCTTAGGTGGGGGAGTAATGGTGGAGGGAAGGGTCTGCCAGGGCGTGCTGACTGCTGATTTAGCCTGGCAACTTCGTTTTGCGAACATGGCCAGTAAACTAACTTTCATCATGGTGAGACATTACCACCATGATGAAAATTGATTTGCTTCTTGATTTTGGCTAGGGGTAGTTAGCTTCCTCTTAATTTTGCTTCTTCCTTGCTTGTTGCTCATTTGGGTAGGCTTTGGGTGGTCTTCCAAACACTGAAACTCATATACAACGATTTCGACCAGCTGATGGGGGGACCTGCCGAATCCCACAGAGAGTACTATGAGGGGAGTGGTGGTGCCTCTCCTCATAGAAAGTGGTGGTGGTGATGGCCACCTTCACCATGGGTAAAAATGAAAATTTTCGGGTGATGGTGGTGGTGACCGTCACTACCACCCAAGAATTAGACATGGGAAGGATGGGAAAGTGGTGGTGACCGTCACCACCACCCAAAAATTGGACATAGGAAGGATGAGAAGGTGATGGTGACCGTCACCACCACCCAAAAATTAGACATGGGAACGATGGGAAGGTGGTGGTGACCGTCACCACCACCCAAAAATTAGACATGGAAAGGATGGGAAGGTGGTGGTGACCGTCACCACCACCCAAAACTTGGACATGGGAAGGATGGGAAGGTGGTAGTGAGTTAGTTTTTTTTTTCATTTTTGAAGAAGTGCCATAGTGGCGATATAAAATGTTATAGTGGTGCTCCAAATTGCAACATTCATCCACTTATTGGATGTATAGTATGGTTTTCATCCACAATTAGGCAATTTCATCTAATATATTTTTTAATTTCAAAGTTGTCTGGCGATTTCATCCAATTTTTTTGGCATTTTTTATAACCTTTTTTAGCCAGATTTTTTTTTTCTGGTGCAATCTGGCTCCAGAAAGCCAAAAAAAAAGCCCTGGCAGTGACCATCACCATCATCCCAAAATTAAACATGTAAAGGTTTAGGGTGACCGACACCACCACCACTACCCAAAGTTGGATATTGAAAAGATAGTGGTGGCTACATAAATTGAAAATTAGCATGGAGGTGGTGAATTCACCACCACCAAAAATGGAACATAGAGAAGGTGGTGGTAATGGCCATCACTGCAAAATAAAAAATAGCATGGGAATGTTAATGACCGATTAAAATTTGGACACATGGTGGGTAGCACATCTCAGTCAAAAGGGTGGTGGTGACCACTACCACTTTCAACAAAACGAACATGTGGTAGGGTTACCACTAGTTTTGAAGTGAAGGTGTTCACTACCACCACTTCAAAACCGGTGGTAACCTTCACCACATGTTCAATAATTTTGAAGTGGATAAGGGCACCACCGAGGCAATATATTGGGCGGGGCCGCCACTACTTGCAAAAATTCAAGCATGTTGTTTAAAGCACCATCGGGACAAAGGGTGGTGGTCTCCGCCACCTCTTTGCCAAAATTTGAGCATTTGAGGGTAAACCACCATAGGGACAAAGGGGGGGGCGGTCTCGACCGCTTTTTTGTCCAAATTTTTGGGATGTGCTTTAAAGCACCATCCTATCAAAGGGGGGGGCGGAGATTGCCACCATTTATCAAATATTGGACATGTGCTTTAGGGCACCATTGGGGCAAAGGGGTCTTTGGAATAAAGATTCCACTATTAGTTATATATGAATGAAATGTGATGGGATCATTATGATGGACAGTTTGATGTGGTGATTTTGGATTTTTTTGAAAATTTGGAGTTGTTTGTTTCATATTAACCTCATTGTGTGTTGGTTGTGCAGATATAACAACTAGTTTTTGATAGAAATCAAGAGGATGGTTGCATTGGAAGTGGGTTGAAAGTGGGCTGAAAGTGACGGTGGAGGGCAATGGATGATGTAGGAGACATTTTTGAGGTTCTTAACCTCGATGATCTTGTTTCTGATGAGGAAATTGAGTTTAATTTACCACCGCTTTTAAAGGGTGATGATGAAGCTTATGGTGGAGAGTATGTGGTTGGAATTGAAGAAGAATATTTGGATCCTTCTTTGTTTTTGCATATGACGTATTATTCTTTTAAAAAGGGGTTGGGAAATTATTTTGTTGATTGGTGCAATGGAAGGATAGTGCCTTCGGCGGAGAGTATCAACACTTTGGATCCTAATTTCTTTAGCCAAGATGGAGCTTCATTAGAAGCATGGCACAAGGGAATTTTGAAAAAGTGGAAAAGATATGGAAGAGTCTTTGGAGTACGAACTAGGACAAATGGAGAAGCGCGCTTATTCAATAAGAAGCATCCCCATCTTTTCATCCCATATGTTGAGGAATGGCCCTCAATTGTTTTAAAAGCGCATCATGGAGGTGAAAGACTTCTTGCATATAAGGAAACAATTGCAACAATTGGGGAGGAAGGGTGGGTCGTGGGCACACAATTGAACGGCATCCCAAAACCTTTTATTGAAAATGTCATTAGCTCATGTTTGGGTTGTCAACATGGGCATCAAGCACATGAAAGGTCAGTTCGTCAATTGCAACAATACAATGCAAAGTACACAATGCCTTTGGGAGAGGTGGAGGGCTTCTTGAATAATTTGAAAGCCCAACACTCGGTGTGCTTGAAAACGATTCATAAATACTACCGCATGAAGCCTTTTGCATCGAAGGTCTTCATATATGTATGTCACCGTGGAATAAAATTCCAAGGTAAATCAAATGACATTGGAGGGTTGAACAATAGAGAAAAACAATATTCAACCGCCAAATATGTGGGGTGCAAATTTTATGTGAAAGTCATTTATCCGGATGAAGAGGGCCGGGATATTGAGATTTATGTGAATGAAGAACACAATGGACATGAACCAGGCTCAATGACTGATTGTTATTTTTTGCCCGTTCATCAAAGTGCAATAAATAATTGTGCTGAGATGTTACAAAGCTTAAATAACATCCAATTAGCACTAGCATATTAAAAAAGGTGTGAAGACATCTTGCACAAAACCGCTCCTTTGCATGAACAAAAAACATTTCCTTTCTTTTTGGATCCAAAAGAAGCATCAGCCCTCTCCTATCGCCTTCAAATGCATGAAAGATGTGGTGAAGATGACTATGATGTAGTACAACAAACAGTTCCCAAATGGATTGAAAAGAAGAGGGTGATTTTTTTATCAATCATACGATCCTTTGAATGCAGATCCTAATAAGCGACCGTTTATGTTAGTAATGCAAATTGAAGAGATGCTTAAGCATGCAAATACTATAACTCCAAACTCGGCATGGGTGATTGATTCCACATTCAAAACCAATCCATGGGGCATGCCGTTATTTGCTGGAATGTGCCCCAATTTGAGCGGTTTGGGTATGCCTATTTTCATTATGCTTTGTAGTGATGATAATGAAAGTGGCCAAGTGGGAACAACATTGTGGCTTACTATAAAAGTTGTGTTTCAAAATATGGGTACAATCCGACCGAACACAATAGTAATTGACAAAGACAAAACTTCAAGGATTGCTATAATGAGGGCGATCAATGAAGATGTTTGGTGTTGGGAAGACCAAACAATTGGAGGAATTCAATAAAGTGTAGATTGCTTTTGTGTTGGTTTCATGCCAAAAAGGCATGGGTGGACCATTTGTTGCCTAAAGTGCCTGAGGGGCTTCGCAACAATTTATACAAAGGAATGTGCTCTATGTTGGAGGCAATTACCGAAGACAAATTCAATGGAGCATATGGAAGAATGAAAACCCAATATGCTAATAATGCAAATGTATTAAAGTATATTGAACAAGGATGGGTAGGGCGTAGCAGTCCTTGGAAACCTATGTGGCCTAGATGGGCTAGGATGTTTAAGTATGGACATGCAAACACCACAAACCTTGTGGAACGCATGTGGCAATATGTGAAATACACCTTACTAGATGGGAAAGTCAATCAACGATTGGATGAATTGATTTTTGCACTAATAGGTAATCTAGATACTGGACGGCGATTTGGAGGACTGACATTAGATGAGCATTACAATAATGCTCATTGGTTGAGTGAATCACGAAAGTACTCCATTAGAGGAGGAGATAAGGGTAGAACACCGAAATTGCAGAAGGCCAAAAAATTGGTCCAACGGTATAAAGAAGACCGATCAACAAATTTGGAAGTAATTGATCCATGTCATTTGGAGTTTGCGTTCCAAAGTCAAACCGTGTCAAATAAATGGTATATAGTTAGTTTATCTCGTGAATGGTGCGAGTGTAACGACTATGGTCCAATATGTAAATACATGTTGGTTGTAAAACAAATTGTTGATGAGGAATATCAACATTTGTTTGATTTACTACCGGGCATATATGAACCTCGTGGATTTATCCATGACTTGGAAGATTTCGATGGAGATGCATGTGTGGATCCGAGTGGAGGTTCAGATGAAGGCCCAAGTGGGAGTTTTGATGAGGGTCCAAGTGGGGGTCCAAGTAAAGATCCTAACGAAGATACAATCGACGAACCTTCCCTAAATCCTAATGATAACAATGAGTTCATAAAAGAGATGTTTTTAAATATCTCGAATATGACGGCATCCCAAAATATTCCAAGGGAAAGATATGCAAGTTTGACAATAGAGAAACGCAATGCCTTGAAGAGTGCTGGAGAAATGTTTATGACCGTTTTTCAAGAATCTATGGGTTTGGAATTGAGACCAAGTCAAATATTCATGCCAAGGGAAGGTGGAAGTATCACCCCGTTGCAAGAGAATGTTACAAATACAAGACTTGGACATGGAAGTCAAAAGAAAAAACGAAGATTACATTATAAAAATTGAAGTGGCGGAGAAGCAGATGTGGTACAATTTCCAAGACCTAACGGTGGAATCAAGTTACAACGTCGCAGACAACTTGTACAAAAGAAACGCACAAGGGTGAAATTGCCAAAGCTTTGTAGAAGTCAATGTCCTAATTGTGAGGGGTTGAATATATTTTTCAATGGGGTTACTGTCATTGAGTGCCACAATTGCCAGTTTACAATAATAAGAGAGGGTCATAGTATTACACCAGAGACTCAAGAATGTAAGGTTGAATAGGATGTGGAATTGTTTTTTAAGGAGTTGAATATATATTAGGAAGGTAGATGCAAATCTTGTTTATCTCAAAACTAGTTGTTTGGTGTTATTTATTTAATGAAAATTAAAATTATAGCAGTTTTAACTGCTAGTTTATTATGGTTATTGTATTTTCATATATTATGTGCAATATTTGTATCATTTTTTTTATTGCTTGCTTCAATAATATGTATGCATCATGTATATATTCAAAGTTTTGTTTTATATGTGTTTATGGCAATTCCAATGTACATTTGTATTTGAATATGTTTTAAAAAGTTAAAGAATGTTCAAAGCTTCTTAATTCACATGTGACTAATGTCACTTACCTCAAAAGTAGATGTTAGTGACATTAGTAAAATGTAAACTAATTTTTTTGAAAGCTTAATTTTATTTAAACATTTAAAGGAAAATAGAAGTGAAACATTTAAAGTAAAAAAGAGTATGCATGCAATATGAATTTAGTTTGAAAGTGTAAATGAACTCATTTCCAAAACCATCCCAAATATTAGCCCATAAGTAACTGAAGGCTTTGAGCAATACTGGAAGCACTTATAAACTGATGTTTCTTTAACCATTTTGTAGCTTCAACTCCAAAGAGTATATATATGTCATCCTTATTAAAGGACATTCTGTACAATTCAATTTCAAATTAAATGCATAGATATTTTTAAAATGAATTTTAAAAATGAAAATTCTCAAATTCACAAAAATTACAATTTGAATACTTTCATTTTGTAATGTTGCACATTATGCAAAACATGATTCAATGTTGCACATTAAGTTCTTTTGGCCCATCACTACAAGAGAAAGGGGTGTTTTAAGTGAGTTTTTAAGTAGTGTCCTAGACACATGATTTTAAGTAATGACCTTTAAGGAGATTTTTAGCAAAATTTGACTTAAAACACATGTTTTTAGTAAAATTTTACTTAAAAACTTACTTAAAAGACGTTGCTTAAAAGACGTGATGTCTAGAACACTACTTAAAACACCCCTTTCTCTTGTAGTGACACTACTTAAAAACTCACTTAAAACACCCCTTTCTCTTGTAGTGCATCATTCCAACATTCATGAGATTATGAGAATTTTTTGTTTTTGATATAATTAAAACAATAATATCATATATTTAACTTGATGTATATATAAAAATTGGACATTCCTAATTTCGAATTCTATGTATATGTTACCTATGATTACAATCACCCATTCATTGTACAAATTTCCATTTTAAATTTTTTTAACTAAACTAGATGAATGATTGCAAATCACCAATATTTTGCATAAAAAATTATCCACAAAGATGGTCTTGCATTAGGACAATATTGTTATAAGTGCATGTTAATTAATTTTAAATGGGTTTAAAGTTCCATTATTGCAATGTCTTGTTTAGGTAGAAGGTCATTTAGACATTAAACTTAAAAAATAAATGTAAAGTTTGATTAATGTCACTGACTCCTTAAATAGAAGTCAGTAACATTAGTCACAAAGCTCCAAAAAATATGAAACAACTTGGTTTAGATGTGACTTTTTATTGGGCTCAAGGAAAATTTATTGATAAATATTTCAAGATGTTTCACCTACCCAAAATTTAGATCCAGCCTTATCACAAAGCTCCAAAAACTATGAAACAACTTGGATTAGATGTGACTTTTTATTGGGCTCAAGGAAAATTTACTAATAAATATTTCAAGATGTTTCACCTACCCAAAATTTAGATCCAGCCTTATCACAAAGCTCCAAAAAATATGAAACAACTTGGTTTAGACATGAATTCCAATTGTGCTGAAGGAAAATTTTCTGATAAATATTTGAAGTTGTTTCACGTATGGTACATTCACACCAGCTGTAAAGAACGGAAGTAGTAGTCGGTGCTACTGGTCGTGGTCAGCGTGCATTCAGACCGGAGTTGTTTTGCAACTTCCGAACCGACGTGGATTCCAATGTGGCAAGCGGTGGTAGCACTTTTGGAGAACGAGCACGACAACTTTTATTTTAAAGATAAGAGTTTAACGAAGGCGTTTAATTAGGAGTAAAAATCAGCGGAAACATAGATGTTGAATGTTTAAGAGCAATTTTAGTTAATGGGGCTCGGTGGGTCCTATTAAGCTAAGACGGCAGTTTAGTGTTAAACTAATCACTGCAATGAATTTTTGTTGCGTTCGAGCACGCCATGCACAGGTCAATACATGCTGCTTGGTACGCTGAAATTGATGAGTGACGGCGCTTCCAAGTGCACCAAGTGCTTTAAATTCAAGCTTGGACACAGAGCTTTCATTCATCGAAGGAAAACGAGGTGGATTTGTGTACATTTGACGCAAGTAGCTTTCAATTAGGTACACTGCTGCCAGTACTTTGTATTTGTTGTCCATGTCGGAGTTCTAAATCACGTAGACAATGGTCAGAGTTTACAGAATCTGATGCGTTTTTTGGTTTTGAGCAGAGAAGAAGATAATCATGGAGTCCAGGCAGTTGCAGAGTTGGTCAATTGAGACATGAAGCGCAGCCACGGGCTCAATTTCTGGAGGTAAGTAATATTGCTTTCGTGTCAATTTTCTGCAGTTTCAGTCGTAGACGAAGGTGACGAGTCCAGTTAGTGGGTACCACGTACTTCTTCTTGCGTGTAGGACATAAATTTTAATTTGCACTATGCAATAAGTTGGCTTACCGTATCATGATTGTTTGATGCGACAACCTTGTCAACAGACTGCTGGGCCCTGTCAATTACAGTTTGACTCGTTCCACCAGACAAGTGGCGCCCGAAGTAGAAGAGGTCGATGGTTGTAGACTGTTGTCTTTGTGTGCTCATAGGTGATTGCAAGAAACACCTGTACTATTTTCCGTCACACTTTCAATGCAAACATTGTTTTGTGCCATAAGTATTGCAAAAACGATTGAATGAACATGAAATTCAAAAGCAAGCTTTCTATAGCAATAGAAAATGCACTTGAATTTTTTCAATTTTTTAAAATTTAATTTAATAGGTGAAATTGAATTTTGAATATATGTCACATATGCGGTTTTGGTGGTTTTTAGTACTATCGAGTACCTTTTTTGAAGAGTTTCATCCTCAAATTTGATAGGCTAGCTCTTCTAATAGAAATACACCTTCTCAAGAGAGGGATTTCCAAAAACATGTTCTAAGTGCGTTTTATATTGGCCTAAAGTGTGCTATATTTAGGTTGAATTTATGTTGAATTAAAAAAAAAATTTAGTTCTAACTTTGATCTTCCTACTTTGTTCTTAGTTGGCAACAATGGCCATTTTTAAAATTAATTTTTCAAGCTCATTTCCTAATTTTTAAAAATAGAAACGTGAAAGTCTCATTTTCTAGGATAAATTGTAGCATGTGGCTCAAAATAGTACTTCAAGGTACACATAAAGACTCAATAGTACTGCTGGGGCTTGTTGTACCTTCTATCTACCAATGTAAACTGTTTTTTTAATGGAAAATTAAGTATTTCCATCCATTCTTATCAGCTAATGATGAACATCATATGTTGTCAAAATAGTAAATTTGAAATCAAATTGACCATTCAAATTTTATGTTCAATGTCTTCAATAGTACTGAAGGTGACTCATAGTACACAAAGTACTAAAAGTCCAAAAATGCAAAACGCAACAAATAGTACAAGTGTTTCTTGCAATCACCCTCATATAATAAATAAAAATGCATTGGTACAGTTCATGCATGGCTTTGCAAGTCAGTTTTCCCTTGTTTGGAACTGTAGCTTACGTGAGCTTCACTTGCGCAGGTTGAACGCTTGCTTCACCGGGCACAACACATCTGGCACCCACCGTGCCAACCTCCGACGACACAGCTCCTGCAAAGCGCGCCCGCAAGGAACGTGGTCCGAATTGGAACGTTGAGGAAGTCACTGCTCTTATCGAATCGAAGAAAAATTTATTTCTTCATGAACTCGAAACGAAGGACGGACGTGAGCTCATGACCTCGGATGCTGGAAAATGGAATCGAATCAGTGCCGAAGTCATGCAATGTGGTCATTGTGCTTGCCATCGAGACGGACCAGCTTGCAAGAGCAAGTGGAATCAAATCATTCCAGAGTACAAGAAAATTGCTGATTTCTTTGCTCGCACTGGCATGAATGAGTTAAATTACTGGAGTTTAATGTCGACCCAGCGGAAGTCGGAGGGCCTCCCGAGGACATTTGCACAAGACGTGTATTTCCAAATTCACGATTGGTATGGGACTAGACCGGCAATCTTGCCACTGCACACCCGAGACCTTATGTCCGGCGACGATAGCAACTATAGAACGCCCGTTGCATTCACCGAGAATGCAGACGACCTCGATGACAATACTGACAATGACGAAGATCCAATCGCAATTGCAGGAGGCTTTGAAGATAGCGATGACCTCACACAGTCAACTCAATCTCCAATAGCAGCCTTGGGATCAGGGAAAGCAAGAGCTGCGCTTAGAATCTCAAGTACGCTTGACAGTGGAACACCCACTCCATTACCGAAAGGTAGCCTTCTCCCAGGCGTTACACCCCACTTTCTAAGTTCGTCAGACACTACCGATGGCAACACCCGACGTCGTCCAAACAAAACAGCAGTTCGACGTAAAAGCTTATCCGGTCACTCCATCATTGCAGAAGCAACTCGTGCCACTGGTGATGCGATGGCTACTCAAATGAAAGAAATGGCAGAATCCAGTCGAGAGCTTGAGAGATCCCGCATTGACATCCAACAACAGCACTTTGGCAAGCAGATGGAGTATCAGAAGCAAAGGGATCGTAAACTTCAAGACAATACTCGTTTAACAAACGAGACCGCAAAACTAGCAATCAAAAAGCAAGCCGAAGTTGTACAGTGTTTGGCTCAGCTGGCCGCCGCTCTCTCTGGAGGTCTGCAGCGTTTTCCGACTCACGATGGGGGCAACGCCCGCACTGATGCACCAGGTGGCGATACAGGCTGTGTGGCACCCCCGCCAAGCCCCAATGATGACGCAATGTAGTGAAGGTCTCCATGCAACATAACGTGAATACCTTCTTTTTGTTTTCGGCATTCCATCGTTTGCACATACTGAAGCCTAGCTTCGTGGTCATGCAGTTCGATTGCCTACATATCGGCACTCTCAATATCTAGTTTTGTGCAGTATTTTTGATCACTTTAACATGCACGATAGAAAATCTCAGGCCATATATCTTTCTTGCAAAGTTGAGAGCACAACTCTACGTAAATTCATGTTCAATAAATAAAGACTTTTTATGCATTACCAAGATATGCTTATGGCTTCCTCCGACATTGCCACGTACTGTACAGAAGATTGGAGTCCATGTCTGTAAAAGAGAACACATTATTTACAAGGTGAAAGTTGCCGATACATAAGAAAGCATACTTGCGTAATGGCTACTAAAAAATTGCCACATTTACAAATGTCTACGAGAAAAAACAAAATGTACAAGGTCCCAACTGCTAAGTCGCTGGTATGTCTATCTATGAAGCATTGAATGTAAAACTACGACACTAGCAACAATAATTAACAAAGAGGTATTCATGTACAAGGTGGAATCACAAAGATAACTACAACTGAGCACATGTGAATTCATATGGGAACTACTCGTTGAAGCGATAAGTATACCCCAAGCTGCTGCCAATTCTGTTGACTTGCTGGAACATGAACTTCCTCCACTACACCAACTTCGGCGTCCACAGCACCGGTGGACTCTTCTTCCGTGTCCCGTTGAAATCCCTCCATTCGCAAGACATCCAAGAGACGTTCTACATCCTGGTGTGACTGCTGCAGCAACACATTATGAAGTATGGCACAAGCAGTTACGACATCAGGCATGAACAAGACATTCAAATCGGACCTGTGCTGCAACTCCCGAAATGTAACCTTCAACAAACCGAATGCATTTTCCACGACTGCCCTTTCCCTACTGAGTTTTCAATTATAGAGTGCCTCCGCCAACGAGAGGTTCCTCTGCATACGGTGGGGAGTCATAAGCCACGACAGGAGAGGGTAGCCTCCGTCTCCCAACAAGTAGGGTGAAAATCCATTGAATGTCTGCGACCCATCCCACAATGAATTTGCTTGCCCCTTGCGGTACAATGTGGACCTACGAAGCATCCTGGAGTCATTGGTAGACCCAGGCATACCAACATAGAGGTCAATGAAACGCTTCGAGCAATCAACCACGGCTTGATAAGTGATTGTGAAGCCTCCTGACTTGAAGTAGTAATAGTCCGCACTTCCAAATCTCGGTTTCTTGATGCCAAAGTGTGTTCCATCTATGGCACCTAGGACGCCAGGCAAACCGCAGAGGTCTTCAAACTCTGCAGATGTGGACATGATGTTCACCCCACTTGGCCATGTGATTTCCTTTCGGAGCACAACATTCACACTCTGCACCACTTCTCTAAGTATGAGTGAGACGGTGCTCCTACCAATGGCAAACATTTCACTACAGATAAGGAGACTAGCTCCGTGACTCAATTTGAATAAAGCACACGCCATGCGAACCACAACAGGAACTGGAAGACGATAATTAGTGTCTCTTCGTCGAATATGAGGAGCCAGGAGCTGTGCCAAAGTGAAAATAGCACGTTTAGTCATTCGAAAGAGTTGCACCCACCGATCGTCATCATATTCTTCAAGAAGAAACTTTGAAAACCAAGCCGTAGATCTCGGTTTAACCCAAAAACCAAGGTCCTCATCTAAAACGAGCAACGAGTTCTACAGCCGAAAATGCAGGAGAACTGTTCGAGAGACGTTGTTCACGTTCAGGACAGCACCCTCAGACAAAGCTCCGTCTATTTCCATGTCTTTGGGGGAATCATCAGCGTCTGTGATTTGAGCAGACAAGGAGAGCGCCCAATTAGCACTGAGGAGGAGAACGAGAACCAAGGACGCCATAGACAGTAATTCAACGGGAGTTTCAAAAGGATCCATGACTTTCGGTATGCCGTTACAATTCGACTGCACCTGCAAAACGGATTCACGGAAATGTAATAATTCCAAAACTAAAGATAAATGAATGTGGTGATAATTCTATGAGCACCTCGGTGTCCACCACTTCGACACTTTAGAAACGAACGCGAACCGCTCACAACTTTGGTGTCCAACACTTCAACACTTCCCAAACGAACGCGAACCGCTTAGGCCAGGACATCATTCACAAAGTGAACCCCCATCATATACAACACATATATAGTACACAGATGGCGAAGGAAAACAAAAAATGACCACAATAGAGCTACTGTATGTAACGAGGGAACTGGCACCCCAGTACGTCAAAGAGAACGCTGAAAGGAGAAATAAAAAATGACACTCAAAATTTGACGACCAAACCGGAGTCAAGTGAGAACACATTCACAAAATTACAGCACCCCGATCTCTAACGCTTGACTTCACTTCAAAAATAGACTTCAATGGCCTCAAGAAGGTGGTGTGGAACGCAGCCTTTTAAAACCCTAAGCAAAATTTCCAGTTCGATTCTTCCTCCAGCAGAAAACGGAATTCATGAAAACAAAGCAGTCTGCCAAAAAACAAAGTCATACCGATTCCTCAGCAGCTGTCCAAATGAACACCCTAATCACCAAATTGTCCTCCGTTGCGGGCGACTCCAAACTCTACCGACCAGTGCCCGATGACGCAACCGCACAATGTTTTCCGACACACTTTTGTAAACGTCTTTGTCAAACTCTCTTCTCCAACGACACAAACCCTCATTTGTCGATCCTTCTTCCTCTACTCATTGAAACAAAGGCACGCAAGATCCCTCACACGACGACAAGTCATCCGCTCAAGCTCCCCTCCGAAGACGGCATTTTCTTGCCACACTATGCTCAGAACATTCCACAACACAAAATGGGCCCACTAATGTGTTTACCACTCCGATCTGGTCTGACGAGGCAATAATACGTGCTCAGTTAAAACCCGGAAAACCCTCTTCCACTATGACCTAGTACGTCGCCAGGTCTGAACACCTCACCGTCTGCACTTAACCTCCCTCGCTGCACAGCATCGACCCGTACCCAACCCGGCAGGGCCCACACGCGTCTTCGTGCCTTGACTTTTTTACGTTACTTTGCAGGTGATTACTAACACTTGGTGCAAACGTACCCTTACCCAACATTCAGATTTAGCCTTATCAAAATAAACCTGGTTTGAACAAATAGCCTGGTTGCTTGGGGAGATGTGATAACCAACATGTAAACTGCTAATCATGACCTTCTGCCTTGTAATCATGAATTTGATTCCCTCGTCAAAGGAGCCTGGCCTGCCAAGCCAGCCAACATGCCCCTCCTCAAACTGCCCTTCCATCAGAGCCGTCCCTCCATTTGAAGGGCTCAGATGGAAGGAGCCCACCCTCAAACTCGAGGGTGGCTGGTTGCTTGGGGAGTCCATGGAAGTCTTAGAACCTTGATCCTCCTCACAACTTGGTGATCAGGTGGGAAGGACTGGTTTTTAGCAAGCCAGGGGATGTTCAGTGCTTCTAGCAATGTTCGGGGAGAACTACTGGTGAGTTCATTGTTAGCCAGTGGAATTGGGAAAAAATCTGGTTGCAATTGGAAACCATTGGGAAAAATTGTTGAATATTTCTATTTGGAGTAAAAAATAGAGAATTCATTGGACTTGGTACTTGAAAAATGGTTCAGTATGGGAATGGAAGGAAAATAGCTGGTAAAACTATTTTAAAAATATGAATGTTGGCTCCTAGGGGAAATTCCTATGCCAACAAAATGTTGGCATTTATCATCTGACTATGACCAACATTTGGGGAGAATCACAAATTAGTTCATTGTTAGCCGGGTTCTTTAGAAAAATAATCGGTTGGAATGTGAAAATGGATTTAGAACCAGACAAAAAAATTGGGAAGGTTGGCAACCAGTTAATTGGTGTGTAAAAATGAAAGGTGGATATATGTAGTTGTCGCTTTCATGACATTCATATTATTTGATGCCTGCCATTTTAAATCCAAGGTTAATATGCGAGGGACTAGAGGCAATTATATTCTTGGACAAGACGGGGATCACTTTTATTAGGGTTGGCCATTGAGGGGCTTAGAGTGCTTGGATAGGGCAAGGGTGAGTATCACTTTAGGGCTGGTTGTAGTGTCTAGACCCTGCTCTGTTGTCCGTGTTGGCGCGCTTGATGCAGTGAAATTTGGGGTTTAGTTTCAAAGATGGCATGTATTTGAAAGAGGAAGATTGTAGCCCTTACAAATTTGAAGTTGAAGAAAAATGGCTAGTGAGAATTTGGTACCAAAAGAAATGAACTGGGAGATTTTGATAAGGAGAGGATGCAACTGGTGCCCTCGAAAAAAAAAGACCCTTTCAACAAGGAGGGGGCAAATTACCAAAACAGCTCCAAAATTTTCCCAAATGGCACTATCCTTTTATAAATGCTATGACAATCCTTTCATTTGTGCCAAGAGCAGTTATCAATTAAAAAAAATTGGATCTTTGGTTATATCTCCATAGTAGAGTCAAAATATTTGGATCAGACACTTATATGTGGAAAACAAAACATTCTTACTTGTACATAAAGAATAAAGAATATGAAAAATGTAATAAATAATTTATTTTAAATACTACTTGTACATAGCACAATTGTCTAGATTGTAAAATCATTTGTACGAGCGGTAATCAAATTGTACAAATGCCTTCCAAATAGAACACTCACTTTTAATCCTTAAGGACAATTTGTTCATTGAATACCAATTGGAATTTTTGGGTAGGTTCCTACGAAGTCAATTTTGAATTGATTTTTCTAAAATTTTGACACAAGATGCAAACGTACATCTATCTCCTTCATAGGAATGTGATTTTTATCATGATGGGTTGCCTTGATCGAAAGTATGCTACCCAAAGTTTTTTAGGTAGTCTAAGCAACTTTGGGGATCATGTGAAAAAATCCTCTTCTACTTTTGAAATTTGGCAAGTATGTAACTAACATGATAGATAATGAAATTGTCAAAAAAAAACTAGACATAGTACAAAAATCTCACTTTAGGAGGCATTAAAGTTTGTTGATCATGTTGATCAAGGTCAAAAAAAAATTGGCTTCTAAGTTCAAACATTATAATCTTTCAATTTGTGTAGTCTAATGGGTTGAAATTTTATTCCTTACAGTTGCCAATGAAAGTAGTCTAATACACTTTTATATGGTTGAAGTTAAAAGAAAGTTTTTATTTTCAATTTTGGTCAATGAAGCAAAAATGGCGGTTCCACTAGGATTTCCTTTGCATCACTCTTGGGACTCCAACAAATGTTTGTAATTTGTTAATTTTGGATAATAAAATTGGCTTATTTTAATTACTTTTGAAATGCAGGACGCTAAATCCTCCCAATTCAAAGTAAGACCATCATGGTGAATTTTGTGTTCTTTGGAGTAAAAGTTTTAAGAAAATCCTATTTTGTGTCACGTTAATTCTATGTTCTTCACCTCTCCAAGCTAATTTGGGATCTCTGATTGAATTCAAAATTTGCAAATTTTATCAAGTGTGGCAAATTTCTTGCGTTTTCCCTTATGGCAAATTCACCCTGTTAGTTCCACTTCGAATGGAAGATTTAGCATTCAGCTTTTGTAAGAGGCTCAAAATATTGAATGTAAGGTAATTACATCTAAAATCACATGAATAAGCTTTGTGGCATGACTAATATGCTCTAGAAAATGAACAACAACTTTTGTATATAGCTGAAGGACTATGAATCAAAATGCAAGTGGTTCTATAATTTTTTGATGCCTTGTGGGTTAGTTACAAGATTTCAAAGATGTAAGGTGTAGGGTGCTAAAAGTGTCATGTAGGTGATGCCAAAATCCATTTGATGCATACAAAGAAATGACACTAGTAGTTTTATAACACGCCTTAGATAAGAAGTTAATACAACAAAGTGAACCCAAAATGGACCACTTGTGAGGTAATTAACCACCTCTACAATATTATAAATAAACCTGCACACTACTCAAAATGGGCTTTAACTCCACCTTACACTTGTTCTTGTAACGTGCACCATTTTGGGTATCCTCCCTGTTCCATAACATTGTTAACAATGTTGATTTGTTTCTCCTCTAGGGAGGGATAATTCCTTCCTAGATACTAGGGAGGAACTTCGGTTTAAATCTAAAGAACACCATTGGCCATCCAATTGCCCGGTTGTGTCAGTGTTGTAGGCTATTGTGTCATGAGCTATTGGCTTATTGCTTGGTGACAATATGAACAATGTGTTGTAGGTGCAGTGCAACAAGCTATTGGTTGCGTGCAAAGCTGGGGAGCAAAAGGGACCCCCAACGTTGCTTAACAATGTTATGTCATTTTCCCTTCCAAAATATGGGTCGAGTTTGAGGAGTGGTTCATTTCAGTTTAGGTGTAGTTACCTTACCTTAGTGGCGTGGATTCCACACCGATTTCTCAGTCCCAGAACAAAAATGACTGAACCATCAACAAGTAGCATAATCTAATCCACGCTTTCTGAACACCAACTCCACCCGCTTCTTAACTCAGCCAGTGAGCTTCCTTTTCGGTCGATTCCCATCAATTCCACCCGATGCCACCCAATTGATCAGTGGCATTGATGACGAAGCTAAGCTACAGTAACTGAGGGGATCTGGCACTCGGAGATGAGACATTCAGATGCTCCGTGCCTCCGTCAGTCTTCGGCCAGGAAGGGAAGGTAACTTGCACAATCTTCCTCAAGGCCGACGAAGGGTTCAAAAGAATAAAGAAGACTCGTTCAGGTTGTCTCCCACCAGGCGTCCAGGCCACTTGTGGCTGGTGGGCTTGTAACTTATTTTGCCCTCTTAGCAATGGGATCAGTTCTGTTTCATTTGTTTCACATAGAGATATAGATATATATATATATATATATATATATACACATGTGTATATATATACGGAGGTTTATAATATTTAGGAAATGAGGAGAATTTCATTCCAAAATTCCAATATCTAAGGTGGGTAAGGTAGGAGGCTCAAACTCCGTTAGGGCAGTAAAAGCAAACATGAATCAGAGGTACATTTTGCTTTCTTCAATATACCAACTATGCACATTTCAGGAGGTGGTCCATTTTGATGACCACAAATGACCACTTTTTTCCAACTTCAAAAATTTGTAACCAATTCCACAAAGGTCCAAAAAATATGAAATGACTTGGGTTAGATGTCAATTTCACTCGTCTTTCAAGCAAAATTTACTAAAAAAAATTCAAGACATTTAGCCTCCTCCACATTTAGTTCCAGGCCTTAGATGGTCCATTTATGGACCTCTACCTTACCTTAAAACCTCTACTTTTTGTTTACGTGCCTAGTTACTATTATTAAACTAGTCAAATTTCCATGTTTTCTAATTGGCACTTGAAAGGAGGTTCCAAGGCACCAAAGAAGGTGACATTTGGATCATGTATGCAAAAGTTATGAAGGAACAAAGTTTGGTTGTAAGACAATTTCTTCTACACAAGTACATAATTGATTTTGGAGATGTATACAGAGTGAAAGATGACTTTTTAGACTTAGTGGTGCATTTTGGGGGGCCCACCTAAAAGTTTGCATTGCTTTGCCTTGAGCCAGGAGTATGATTCCGTGCACACCATGGGGAAAAATATAAAATGCAAATTAAAGGCTTATTATTGTTTCAAAATGAAGTGTCCGCATCACTTCATCCCAAATGATTGGGCTACGTGATGTGGTGGGTGGGTTATAATTATCTTAAATATTTGATGGTTTTAATTACTCCTATAAGATTACAATCTTTGATGTACTTAAATATTGGAAGAGAATAGTGAGGGTATTTACCACCCCTAAAGGACCAAGTGTGTTTTTAAAGAGAAATTGTCAAAAATGTCATTGTTAGTGCATTGCCCAAAATTTAAAATCAAAGCATTTTTTTTAACTTCAATTGTACAAAAGTATAGTAGACTACTAAGATAATGTATTGGAAAAATTTCAACCCCCATTTGACAATGTGGATTGAAAGATTGCAACTTTTGAAGTGAGAAAAAAAACTTCTTTGAAAAAAGGGGTTAGCAAATCTCGGGCCCTCTTGAAGTAAAATTTTTCTCTAGATGAATTTGCATCTTTCCACTATTGAGATCTAAATCTTGTTAGGTACACTTATGCAAGATTTCAGTACCAGATATGGAGTCTAGTTTATTCTGAATCACCCTACAATGCAAGGGGGATAAGTGAATTGTCAATACAATAGTCATTTTTGATGATATCTTGTGTAGTGAAGAAATTTTTTATTTGAAATCCAATGGTAAAAGGTTAAAGACAAACATTTGGAATATGTGGGAAAATTTTTAGACTTTTTCCTTCACATACTGGAAGATAATAGAGCTTTAGGTTAGAAGAAAACATTTCTTCTTGAAACCAACCCAACAAGATTGACTCCTCTTAGAATGTGATTTGCAAACTAAAAATTTATTTTTTGGAGACAACTTTATGGCATATTTTATTAGTTTCATACATGCCAAATTATTCAAAAGTTAATGAGGTTTTAAGCAAAAGATGTCCAAATTGTCCAAACTACCTGAATTTATTTGGAGAGCATAACTTTTGATTCTAGCATCCAATAGGAATTTTTCTTTAAACTCCTGTAAACGGGGTGAATGTTCCTGCTTTGTATCAAAAGCTTGAGAGAAACCATGAAAAAATGACTTTGTATGACCCTACCCAAGTTTCCAAGTGTCCACTAAACGGACACTTGGTCTTTAAGGAGTTAAGTGAGGGTGAGTTTTTTTTTGTTCCTCCCTCACTTCTTGAAGGTATATTTCTATGCTTTATGTGAATTACCACTTAATCTTGGGAGGAATATTTATCAACAGAATAATTAATTGTATTTGGAACTCCTTTTAATTCCATTAGGCATAATTTGTATCCTAAATTTTTCTCAACCTTGATGTAAACTTAGATTAGGAGGGAGGTAAACCACACAATTAATGTGGGATACTAGAGTCCTAAAATTGTCCTTGTTCATGGAATAATATCTATAAATAATACTCAATTGCAAATAGTTACAAAATGATTTTACAACAATGACTCCATTAAAAGAAAACACAATATTATATATATATATATATATATATATATATATATATATATATATATGAATGATATTATCAAGTAAATAATGGAATGGTAGTTGAATGGACAATATTTTTTTGCAAGCTTCCACATTAGAGGAGATCTGAGCCTCTGGAAGACTGTTCCAGGGTTGTTCCCAATGTTGGGAACCAACCCCTGCTGTCAGAAAAAAAGTTATTAAAAAAAAAAGTTATTAAAATGCTAAAAGAATACTAAATTATTTTATTTTTCAAAAAAATAAATAATGACGTGGCAGTCGCTTGGCCACATCAGACTGGCCATTTGGCAGTATCCCAGCATTCTTGCAAAGTTCCCACAGTCCGGGGACTAACGGTCTCTTAGAAGCCCGAATCTCTTCTAATGCCTTTAACTATTATGTCATTGAACATATATTATTTGGTTGTTCAATTGCAACTATAATATATAAGTTGATTTTAGAGCATGTAAAAAAACTTGAGAAAGTAAAGCATTATAAAATTATGTGAGTGTATTTTTGGATGGCTTGATATCATTCTTGAGTTTCCTAAGATGCATGAAAGGACAAGTGATGTGAGGCATTTGTCCCCTCTAGAAATGCAAATAGGTGACTATAATGGTTGTTGATTTTGAAATTTTATTATTTATTCCTTATAAATTCAAAAACTATAAAATGTTCAAACTTATTTTAGATTCAACTTCCCCTTCTCCTCCCAAAAAACTATTGAAAGATGTTTTGAGGGATTAATCCCCCCCTTCTTGCCTCCCCCCTCCCCCTTCTAAATCAATACTTAGAAAGATGCTTGATGTGGACATTCCACTTTATTATTTTTAGAACTATTAGAGCCAAGAAGGTACACCAACAACTGTAATTCTTGTAAATACTAGATTATTGTATAAAAACTATATATACTACAAGTTTCAAACTATTCATATAAGAAAAAAATTCTTCCGCATTCTTGATTATTTTTATATTGAAAATAATCTTCTTTGTAACTAGTAAAATTCAAAGTAATTAAGACTTTTGTGGTAGTGAAAAACAATGAATATTTTTTAATATAAGTCAACAAGATGAAGTTTAGGCAACTAAACCTAATTATGACTTGTTTGCAATATTGTTTCATTAAGATTATTCCCTAGTATGTATATCCCACAAGAATAAGAACCAAGGGTCAATTTCATGTACACATCTTTCTAGTACATTTAAACTCCTCATTTATTTATACGATGTCTAAAAAATGCATCCAGAGAGAATATGAAATCTCCTTTTCACTTCCCAAAAGAACCCACAATAATTCTTATGGTTCAAGAACAAGAACCACACTCACATGCTCATTTGATCAATATTAACTCAAGTGCACTTACCTTGTCAACAAGCTTTTCATGAGTTTTAGAGGTTGTAATTGTTGCAATTGTAGGCTAGCGCATGTGAGCCTATACTACCCCATGCATTACATTATTTGGTGGTGTGTAGGCCAATAAATTCCCCTGACCAATCACAACTCCGTAATACCATAGCGCACTCCGCAGAAGCCAGTCTCATAACTCATAAGTTTCAAACAGCTAAGAGCGTTTGAAGACCAGTGATCAGAGTTCAGACTCCTCCCATCCCTTAACTTACTTGCAAAACCTCATCTAACTTACTGTAAGCTTAGTTCCAAAGTCCACCCACACAGTCCCCATACACGGCATTTGGCAAAGCTGGAAATCAATGTTGGATGCTCTCGCACACTAGCTCTCCGTCCCAGCGATAATGGAAACGCGTTCACAGGGCGACATTGGAGTGCAATGCTGTCGGTCAGTTGCATAGCTAGAAGATAGCGAGGTGCAAGCGCAGCTTGTTGGTTTGCTTGCATGCATACATTCAGCAGCAGCAGCTGCAGCTCTAGTTTGATATATTGCAACATATATACGTTGAAAGCATTGCACACTAGCTCTGAAGTACGAGATTGCTGTGTCAAGAAACAGCTCCCAGAACTAACTATGCTAGCTCTGAAGTACGAGATTGCTGTGTCAAGAGACGATCCCCTTAGAGCTTCGTGAGCCACAGCAGGTAGCTAGCCAACGACATATTATGTACGTAGTCAAGGATATGCAGAAAAGAATATGATAGGATGTTATTTTCTTCCGCCTGTTGGTAGCTCTGTTTCTCTTTTGGACATGAAAGCCGATAGCTAGAGTCACTGGTAGTGGTGCACAAGCCTTAGCTTTCGAAAGTGGAATCAAGTCGAGCTTTAATTTTGTTGCTTTCTCTAGGATGCGGATGTACATATAGCTGCGGGGTCCTCAAGACAGAGATTGCGGGATTGGGAGTACTTGTAAACCCACCGGGCCGGTTTGAAGTTCATGTACTCTGTAGCTATGACGTCGAGGTGATATGAGAATTGCAGAATAATAAGGAGGTTGCAATGGGAGAGAGGTACGAGATCTCGCGGGCCAGCAGGCAACAACGCCCTGTCTTGAAAGGACTCGGCAGCTTTCCTCCTATGGGAAGTGGCGGTGCGTCTCCCTCTCCAGCAAATCAAGCTCGCCTCAGTCTCTTGGACTCGGCTGTTGTTTTCGCTCCCACGCCTGCCCGCGCTACTCTGTACGAAATCATTGTGCAGAACTTGACATACAAGGTACAGTTCGCTAGCATACAGTACATACCACCGAACTTTCTGTTTTAAACTTGCTCCAGGTGGTTCGATCTGGTGCCCCTTTTTTAGAACAGTGTTTTTGAATTTGTTTTCAAGAGCAGAAAGCATCATGAGCGAACCGAGTAAGATCGTAATAAATTTCTTCGCGCCATGGATGTGCTGGGTTCACTGGTTTATGTTGAGACTGAGGGTTTGAATGGGTGCCCATTAATTGTGATCGAGCTTTAGTAGAGTTAAAAATGAGATTTGAGAGTATGGGATCATGCTAGCTCCCTAGATGTACAGTGCATTTGTTTAATTACTATGGAACTGCAAGTGGGGCGTAGGTGGTATCGAAGTACAAGAAAGAGGTTACGGAGAGGATTTTGCTGAACAATGTCTCAGCTCGGGCCACCCACAGTGAGGTTCTGGCGATTGCAGGCCCTTCTGGCTCCTCCAAGACGACCTTCCTGGACGCCCTGGCGGGTCAGATCGAACGGAAGAGTTTGAAAGGGCAAATTTTAGTGAACGGCAAGCCTATGGATTCCGCCTTCCGGCATATCTCCGGCTATGTCACGCAGGTAAGATTGAACTCTGCCTCCTTGAAAATCAATTGAAGTGAACTTCAATATCAGAAACCAAGCAGTTTTCCAGTGATTATATCAAGCAGATAGAGAGTTAATTCGAACCTCTGCCTGGTCGGAAATGAGTTATAAGGGCTTAACTTCCATTGTATTTTTGTGCAGGATGATGCAATGTATCCGACCTTGACCGCCCGGGAGACTCTTATGTTCAGTGCACGCTTGCGACTTCCAGGCACTATGAAGCTCGAGGAGAAAAGAATTAGGGTGGAACACCTACTTGAGATGCTGGGTCTCAAAGAATGTGCAGACCTGTACGTGGGCGATTTGAAGGTAACATACATCCAACTCCTCACAGACATGCTGATTCTGAATCACTGTTTTGTACAATTCATGCACAACTCCGCCATGAAGCTAACCTCGTCTTTTTAGCAGTTGTGAGAATTTCACGTGTAGAATATTCTTTGTTCAATTTTATGTAATTTGTAACCAACACGTGCAATGCTCTTCATTGATATAAAAATTGCCACCACTTCAATCATTTTTTTTCACAATATGGTCAATCCAATTGTTCACTTTCAAACCATGAATTCTTGGTCCGTTAGAGGTTACACCCTGCAGCTCATGACAGCAGATGTGGGATGCATCCCTAAACTATAATTTGTGACGCGTAGATAAGGGGGTTGTCGGGAGGAGAGAGACGGCGCGTTTCCATAGGAGTGGACCTGATCCACGACCCAGCAGTGCTGTTTCTGGATGAGCCCACATCAGGGCTAGACAGCACTTCCGCTCTCCACGTGATGCAAATCCTGTCGAATATGGCAGTCAAGCGCAACCGAACCGTGCTGCTGACGATTCACCAGCCCAGTTACCGGATTCTTGACACGATCAACAAGATTTTGGTGTTGTCCCGAGGGAACGTCATCTACAATGGCAGCGTCCCTGAGATGGAAAAGTACTTCAACAATCTGGGTTACTCCATGCCGGAAAATGTAAGTATCTTGGCTCGATAACGTCTTTCCATTGTCCACGTTGGCTATGGCATGAATTCTATTTCGTATTTAATATTGACCTTGTCGGATTTCGTGCTTGCAGATGAGTGTGGTCGAGTATGCTTTAGACATCATAGAAAAAGCTGAAGATCAACCTGATGGTGTTGCAGGCCTCGTCGAATGCCAGGTAATTCTCTTCAATTCTTCGCCAAAGCAATTAATCTCGGTAGCATGTGTGGGCATATTCAAAATTTTGGCTTACGTTCAATCCTTCCTTAATCTTTTCCACTATGACATAGATTGAATTGTGCTACAGGCAGTGATAGTGTGGCTAGTATACACGAGAAAGTCATTTTGGAGGTCATAATATATAGAAAGGTTTGAGTGCAGGCTAGATGCTTCCCAATGCTGAGCATTGCTTGTTGTGTTTGCAGATGAAATACCAACAGAGCAAGAATGCTGTGGAGCTTGTTTCGCTAGGAAGTCCATTTAATCCCCCGCAAAACGACGACACTGGCAAGACTGCATTTGCAACTTCAATAATGTCAGAAATGTGGGTTCTGACACACAGATCTGCCCTCACCACCTGCCGCTCGAGGCTCTTATTTGTGACCCGGATAAGTCTCTCGGTAAGTGCCCCTAATGTATCCTTGAATTCTACAGACAGTCAAGTTTGTATTATTAGATGGGCGTTAAATTTGTCAAACAACCACGTTCACATACTGTGAAATATTCTTGGATACTTTGAACATGTTCTATTCATATGCTTGTGTGAAAAATGAGGAGTCATTCAGAACGTGCTTGGTGTACATCGTGCCCTTCTTTAAGGTAGAATGGTCCGTTGTCACTGTGCTCATTGCACATATTTAGGTTCAAACTCCTGACGACAATTACCTAAACGATTAAGATTATGTGTCATTCTAAGATTAAGACGATGGATTGGAACTTCAGCTAATGAACTTCCACTATTTCAGAACTATCACCTTCTACCCCAATATGGCCACTTTCACTCCTAATATGCCACCCTGTTGTAGGCACAGGCATCACGTACGTTTCACTTTGCTCTACACTAGAATGCAAAGAAATGCTATAGGAACATCCAATTGGTCTTGAGCATTGTTGCGAAGGTAACAACAATCGGTAATTCCACCTTGTGGAAAGCCAAGCATGACAAATACCTGATCATTTAGCTGAAAGCATCTGTCATTTCACTTGTTGCAAGCCACTGCAGACCGTAAGATTGTGTTCCTGAGTGCAGGTTGTGTCGGCTTTGATAATGGGAAGCCTATTCTTGAATTCCAGTCTCGACTACAAGGGCATCTTGCAGCGCACCGGTTTCTTCAACTTCGCGCTTGTCACTCTGACCTTCAGTTCCAACGAAGCTCTGCCCATCTTTCTGAACGAGCGCCAGATCTTCATTCGGGAGTCTTCCCGAGGCGCCTACAGGACCCTGCCGTTTGTCATTGCCCAAGTCATGATCTCCCTGCCCTTCCAGTTTCTCATTGCCACCATCTTCTCTGTCATTTCCTACTTCATGGTGGGCCTCGCCTCCAACGTCACAGCCTTCTTCACCTACGTGGGCATCGTTTTTCTGACCCTTTGCGTGGCCAATTCCTTCGTGGCTTTCGTTGCCAGCATTGCCCCGGATGAAAACGTGGGGCAAACTGTGGCCTTGTGTGCCTCTGCAATGTTTTACCTGTTCTCGGGCTTCTTCGTTCCAAGGTACAGACTGACTCATAACAACCGCCACAGCTTTGTCAATCTTTCCGTGAATGTTATCCCCAAAGGGACTACGAAGTCTCACTTGTTTAAGTAGCTTTGTGTATGTAGGCTATAAGAGAACTGGTTTTGGGTCGATTTTATTGATTTACTGACCAACATGTGCAAAGTAGTTTCCTGATTCCGGTGATGAAAGTACCCATTTGAACATTTGGTCCTCGGGGGGCAACTGCCTGTGCTTCACTTGGCTGATGAATTCTGGCGTTTTCTTTTATTGGACAGATCCGGCATTCCCTGGTATTGGATATGGATGCACTATCTTTCAACGTTCAAGTATCCTTATGAGTTGCTACTTGTAAACGAGTATGGCCATCTGCAAAAGGTGAATTGGTTCTTCGGCGTGAATTCAGAGATGGTGTTGGATTATTTCGATGCGCGCAAAGTGTTGCACAAGCAGTGGCTCAATTATCTTGTCATGGTGATCTTCGTGATTGGCTACCGTGTGCTCTTCTACATCTCATTGCGGTTCAACACCAGAATCGTCCGGCGGTAGTAAGCTGTTGTATTAATTGCCGACTGAAGTAGTCTGCTGTTGCCATTAGCCAGTTAAGTTACTGAGATCGATCGGAAGCAATAATTTCCCATTTCAATTGTGGATATCTTTTACATGGTGTATCATCGCAGCTTATTCATAACTTAATCTGCAACCAAGTTAGCAGAAGTACTAACACTTCCAAGGGTCTTTCAAACCAGTTACCAGTAGATGTCAGCGTGCTGTACATGCATCAATCCCAGATACATAGAGCTTCAGCACCTTTAACTGTTCTTTAATTGTGAAGGACTCCCGTGTGCAAACAAATGAATGGTAAGCTTAGTACTGTCCAATGGTCCCGTTCAGTGGTCCTATTGTCCAGCTGTTCAGTACCATTCTGAAAGAGGGAAATACATGAACAGGCACTGGTGGTGCTCATGATGCCACTGGTGTTTTCAAATCTCGTAGCCTGGCACTGTCAGATTTTCTCATCGAACTATAATGCGGCATTGATAGAACTTGCAGTTCACATGCTTGACTTGCTGGTTCTGGAATTTTATGCTTTGATTTGCGGCAGCAGTCATCAATTCTGACGACGTTTAGTTTGGTGTATGGTTGGCACTGTACCGCGCGCTGCCACTTGTTGCAGCTTGCGCTTGCGTGCATTAAATTCGCACTGCCGGTGTTGCATTGAAATATGATGACGGTCGTTATTGTGTGTCTGGTGTTGAAAGGTGATGCAGAAAAACAATGGATGGCACGTTAACCATCAGAGATGATCCCAATGCCATACGTAATAGGAAAAGAGGGATATTCCTCTGAATATACTTGAACAAGTCTTGAATTTTGTCTAGGTATGAGCACCCATTATCAACTATGCCTGAAAATCAACACCTAAACTATGAGCACAAATGCATAAGCAATGTATGGTAAACTATCAATAAAAAAAAGTTATTGAGAGAAGTCATTGAATATGTAGCATTATACAAATTTATCTTTGGGTGCTTGTTGAGTTTTTTTCAACATGTATGTACTTGATTTGCAAGTAACCCTACTATCAAGTATGGAATAGTGGTATTCTACTAAATTGAATTTCAAAAGAGAATACTTGAAGTTTCTACTCTCTATTCACCACGTCCTCTGTAATTGCTAAAAGATCGCATTATTCCTTCATCTAAATTCTAGTTTGTTTTTTTCAAATTACAATAAGTGAAAATAGTGGGTGCTCTTCTAATCTTGGTTTGCAAAGGACTTTACCATTGTCTAGAGAGAAACTTGAGCTAATGACTAGTCAAAATCTAAAGTTCTCTATGATTATTGGATTATTTGTTGATATGATTTGGTTATTCCTTATCTCATATTTTTAATTGAAATAATGAATTTTTAAATGCATAATAATAATTTATCTAAAATAATTGTCATTTTGAATCACTTAAGTGATGCAAATGACTTGACTAATGTATAAATAGTTGCTAATTTTTTGTGCACCTTGAACTTTACCATTATTGATTAATATTGTTATATTATGACGTGATTTTTTTGCATAAGATTCAACATTTTGAAGATAAAAGACTATTTTGGGGCTTGTGTATTTTTCTATTAGTTTTTAGAATGAATTAATATAGGAATTTATGTGTGTTGAAATAATTATTTTTTAAGCTATTATATGCATGAAATATTCATCACTCAATCAAATGGCATAAATATGTTTTTCATTTAAATGATAGTTTTCATAATATAATCAATCAAAATAGTCATTTTAGTATTATGCATCTCTAATCTAAAACCCTTTGGAGCCCCGGGGTTAAAATTTGTCTGTAATAACCAGGATGACAAAAATAAAACGTATTGGTATTTGAATATAACAAAAAAATTAGGGGCAAAGTAATTACTCTTATTTAGCACCTTCATTATTCTTATTTTGGTATTGTTGTATATACATACATACATGTTCATCATTGTATAGGCCCTCTTAAAATGCTAGTTGTATACTCAGTGAATATGCTAGATTTTGATATCAAATGAGCATATTCTCACAAGGTTTGCTTAATTCTTGAAGGGCTTAAAAGCCCTTTGCAACCATATAGTATGTTATGAATACAATGGTATTTGATCAAAAAAACATTGACCAAATATTTTTGAATACAAAGTAAATTAATAGTTATGATAGTATGTAAATAACAATGTATCACAATTCGTATATTAACCCCTGAAGGCCCAAAGTCCCCTCGGGGGACACTTGGGATTTTGGGCAGGCTCGTGCGACCTGAAATTTCAACCTGATTTTTTGAAACTTTTTTTTGAAGATAGGAAATCACATTAGCTTTCCAAAAATATAATCTTTTTTTCAATCGGTGCCCGGGAAAAAAAGTTATGCCACCCGAAGTCAAAAAAGCAGTTTGCCGGGCAGAAAAAAAAAACTTGTAAAAAATTGAATTTTTTTTTTTGATATTTTTTCTCAAATATCATGTTTTTCTCTATATTTGAAGCTTTGATTCATTCTATTTGGACTTAGAATGAGAAAGTTATGGACAATCTTGTTTTTCGGGCAATCTAAGCGTATTCTTCAAAAAAACAACTTATAAAATTCATTTTTGAATGCAATTTTCAAAAAATTTCAATTTTTTTTTTTGAAAAGGTTAAGTTTGTTTTCAAGAACAATCCCACCGTTGGGATTATGGTTTTTTAATTCCATCTAAGAGCTATTGAAGATTTAGTGTTTTGTTCAATTTTGGACCTACTTCTACTTAACAATTTTTTTATATGTGAAAATCAAGTTTTGACATTCTGAAATTTTTTTCCCCAACTCTCAACTCAAATGTTCAATATAAAATTTTTTAACTTTATGGTGTGTAGTGCAAAAAAAAATCCACAAATGGCCGTCAAAGTCATCTGAAATTGCAATCCAGAGTTCAAAAAAACTTCTTTTTCCAACTTCAAACACTAATATCTTCCAATCCGTACGGTCAAGCTTCATGAAATTTTTACCACATTATTTGAGACAAGTGAAGTACAAGATCCTACGGTTATATTCTAAAAAAAGTTTTTTTTAGGTTTAGGGAGTGATCGCAGTAGAAATGGCAGTTTTCAGTGGTTTCGGAGCCAGAAAATGCCTTGGGCCTTTAGGGGTTAAAGCACAATTGAAGAGTTATAAGGCTAAACACGGGCTGTATAGAGGGATCCCAAGGGCCTTTCAAGGATTAAAACAACATGCCAAGTACCAACTAATAGGACATTCTACAACACTAAGGCAAAATATGATGATTCCTTTAATGTCTACATGTCGCTTAAATCTATGTAGAAAAAGAAATTGAAAATTTTGCAAATTTACAACCTCAAAATCAAGAATTTAGATTTAAAATTGAAATATATAAAGAATGGAATTAGAATATGAGTTGGCAATAATAGATGGCTTGTTATCAATTCTTATCGTTATAAAAAAGTTGTTTTAACATCTTCATTTGTTTAAAAAGTGAAAAAAAGATTTCAAGGATTTTTTGTTCAAAATAATATACAAAAGAACTTGTCAATACCTTTGTTGCCACTTTCTGGTAGTATGAAAAATTCTATTGCATCTTTGTTCAAAAATAGAGTTGAAAGGCATTCAACAATTTGTCAATGAAGAACTTTAAAGCACCGCATCTTATAACAAATGACTACTTTTTATGGTTGCTTGGAAAGTTAATAAGCACCATTCTTTCAAAATAGTACAAATAATTGATTGGAGGAAACTTTTTGCCATGCATTTTACTTTTAATCTTTCTAAACAAGTGTTGTTGATCAATCCAAAGATTTTATTTTATAATTGCACATTTATAAATTTGAATTTTTAATTAATCCCTAAAGTCTTGATGTCCCCTTTGGAATATTGTATAGGCTCATATGACTCAATTTTTGACATGATTTTTGAATAATTCTTTGAATATTGAAAAAAAACTAGCTTTATAGGGGCAAAATTTATGCCACCTTAAGCACAAAAAACAATTTGACGAGTAATACCCCCCTCCCAAATTTGGATTTATAAATAAATTCTTATAGATTATATTTTTTTCTACATGGAAAACTTTGATATACACTATGGGTTTTCTTATTTCATTGCATCTTTTTGTAAAAATAATGTATTGGATTCATTTATGAACTCAATTTTTACAATTTAAGTGAAAATAAAAATTTCACAAGGTTCAATTTGCTTGCTAGAACAATTTCACTATTGAAATAGGTGTTTTAATTTCATCTTAGAGCTATCAACAATTTAGTTTTCCTTCTATCCTTTATTTTTTCCTACCGAACATTTAAAAAAAAATTAAATCAAATTGTTTTAAAAAAAAATCATATACATTCAACTCAATTCTTTAATACAATTTCTTTTTTAATTTAAGATTCAAAACCTTATAATGTAGTAATGTTAGGTGCAAAAACCTTATTTATTTTACTTTAAACCCTACTATCTTGCAATCTACGTAGTCAAAGTTTTTAAATTTTTTAAAATTAGTCTAATAAAAGGTTTTACAGTTAGATATTTTACAAAAACAATCTATATATTTTTTTGCTCTTTATAATAGAAGTGGTAGTTGGGGCTTCAAGGGTACATCAAGCATTAATAGTGCTTCATCTGTTACTAATAACCCTTTTAGGATGTTGCAACCAAAATTGGCCTATATGTTCTATATTTGTGAAGACGAGTATATTCAAGGATTAGGGTTTCTACAACATTTTGGGCATTGACTCTTAGAATATTCTAATTTTTTTTGGAAATTATTTTTAATCATTCCCGAGACCATATACTTGCCCAAGTGGTGCATTATACATATTGTAGCATATACAAGCTCGCGTGTTCTATTTTAGAATCTTGCATGATGTGTCAGATAGTATATCCAATATGGAAAAAGTGAGTACCTTAGGTGACCAACAGTTAGGCCACGTGTTCAAAATGACATTCATGATTGTGAGTCGCTCTTACGCAGCAAAACTAGTAAGTAAGCAAGTGAGACATAGATTATATGCTTTTGTTTGCTTGATTGCATTTCTAGATTTTGATCATAATGTAACCTAGCTAGCCAATCACCTAATACTCCACATCACCCTAATTGGTATACAATCGGCAGAATTGCCACAACTGATTTTTGCTTTCTAGTGGCGCTAGCTTATAAGAATGTGTAGACAATCGAGGGATTTAATTGATCAATTGAGCAATCTAGATCAATTGACAAGGTTTCAAAACGGGTTCATCAATGAAGTTTCACAATTATGGTGCCAAGGTAGCACCAGCACCAGCAAGCGAAGACTGTGCATCATCTATACCTTAAGACAGGTTGTTTGTTTTGTTTTGTTTGTTTGTCACGTCGAGATCTCCCGGACCATGTGTCCCCCGAAGGTGTGCTTGGTACCGTCGGAAAGCCCTCAGGGAGGAAGGGTGCACGGGCTGGTTTTGTGGCGTTTGGACCTACGGTGCAGAAGTTATGGATTTTTGAGTTTTTTTGGATCTTAAATTATGCTAAATTATGTATCTTTTGAATCGTGAGTCAAATTATCACGTTCTTGGTACCGTTGGAAAGCCCTTGGCCAAGAGGGGTGCCCGGGCTTTGTTTTGTTGTGTTTGGACCCACAATAAAAAAGTTATGGATTTTTTAGTTATTTTTGGTTTAAAAAATGACTTTTACGTTTGTTTTGGTTGTGGCAACGGCACAGGGCTACACTAGTACCATTGATATCACTAGTGACGAGAACTGCATCTCCAACAATCATGAAGGTGTTCATAACCTCCCAAATTACCGTTCGTGGCATAAAGTCCCTCCATCACTGACCTCCTGCAATTTATATCCAATTTCTGATTTCCAACTTGGAGATCTTTGATTTAGCCTCCCTTTGTCTAGACTTAGAAACTTGGTCTAATATAATTTGTTACCACATTGAAACTTGTCAGCAAGCATTCTGCAGCTTGAATAACTCTTGACAACTTACCGGTAATCTGAAACTGATGCCAAATAGCTAGCTATTGTCATTGTCTTTTCGGGGATTTCATGTACCTCAAGCTACAAGTTGCTACTTTAATAATAAAATGGCTTGCAATGTGCAGTCACAATAAGAGCTGGTCTACCTGTGCAACATTGGTGGGTGTTAGTTGTAATTGAGAGATTTCATAGAAAGCTTTGGCTCAATTCAATGCAATGAATTTGCCAAAATAAATCACAAAGGATTGGATATAATTTTAAAATGTGTCGATAAACTATCATCTTCATAGACTCTCAATTTCAAAATGAATCAACATCAAATTTCTCATGAAGATTTCAAATTTCCAAGAAGTGAAGTACCTTGTTGCGTAGGCTCACGTTGTAGTTGTCCAAGCTACACTTTGCTTGCCATTAGAGAAAATTTTAGCCCTCCGGAGGGTTACTCCAGAGTGGCAAACCAAGCTATTTCAAAGCTTGGTTTGTCACTCTAAAAAAGTGTGCTGTGGTGAGCAATCAACTTGGCTGACTGCTCGTCGAAACAATCAGATTTTGCGATTTTTTTTTTAATTTTTTAATTTTTTAAAGATTAATTAATTAACTTTTTTTTTAAATAAATAAATTTTAAACTTTTAAAACTTGATTCTTGTACCACTGCCACTGCAATTTTAGGTGGGTGGGAATAGGGAAAAAATGATTTTTTCAGCCCCCCAAAACCAAATTTCAGGGTACCTTGGAAGGCTGTGGAACAGCCCTCTGGAAGCCTGAAATTTTCTCTAATGCCACTAATTAGTTCTTATGGTCCATACTTGACCTCCAACCGGTGCATATGTGTCAAATCAAGCGTATGAGTTGATTCATCAAATGTTGATTTTTCCTTCTTCTCCGACTTGGTACAATACATACTCTATATATAGAGCGCCTAGCACCCCATTTGCACTCATGAATTTCTTGTTGGAGCTTGTCTTCCTCATAATTGTTTGGCACACTTGCAAGCACTCAATGTGTAAAAATCCCACCTCAAAAAGATGAGGTCTAGGGTTATTAAACAATGGTTGTGCATCATTTTCTTCAATATATGTTGGAATAAGCTTATTTTGAACAACAAGTGAACACAAATACATCCCAAGCACACAAAAATGCATTTTTTCATCCATCATTTTTTTAAAATTCTTGTGTTAGTTCTTTAACATTTGTATGGTATAGATTTTGAAGACTTTGCTTTGCAAATCTTCAATAATTCAAAAGATATTAGTAAGTTTGGCCTCAAAAAATAATTTTTTTAGTTCAAATAATGACCCTTCAAAAACAACTTGAATGAAAAAATAAAATAAAACCCTTCATAGCTTTGGAAAAGTGCCGCAGTGAATAGTCAGCCAAGCTGATTGCTTGCCGAAACAATCAAATTTCGAGATTTTTTAAAATTTTTTAAAATTTAAAATTTAAAATTTTCTTAAAACTACATAAAATAAAATAAATTTAACTCTTAAAACTTAGTTCTTGTGCAATTTCAGGTGGGTGGGAATACGAGGAAAATGATTTTTTCAGCCCAAAAAAAACAAATTTCAAAGTACCTTGGAGGGCTGTGGAGCAGCCCTCCGGAGGCTTGAAATTTTCTCTAATGTATTTATTTGGATATATATAGTATTTTTGCCATGGTAATTAGTAACAAGGACTAATCTTACCTTGCTAGTGGTTGTAAGGGCAACATTCCCTTGTTCATCAAATCAAGTGGGTTCCTTAGGCCTTTGAGGATTAACCCTTGAGGATTCACTGCGGCACTTTTCCAAAGTGACAAACCAAGCTTTGAAATAGCTTGGTTTGTCACTCTGGAGTAGTCCTCCGGAGGGCTAAAATTTTCTCTAATGACATAGATCGATGAAGTGGTCAATGCAGAGGCTTTCCAATCATTTTGTGAATTGATGGTCAGTTTGAAATACTTGACAAAATGATCAAACAAATAATACCACTTACAAAATCTTTTACAATATAATTTTTTTTATGTATGGCTATTCAAACAAATTATAAAGCCCTTAAGAAAAACTCTCAATCTCCCAACTTTTGGCCAACAATATTACTAGAGTCTTTAAGATGTGGTTGAAATGTCTTCTTTTTGGAGCATGCCCAAACAAATATAAACTAACCGCATGTATTGTCAATTGCTTTATAAAAATTGATTGAAATTATCTCCTAGAGTAAAACCTTTTGTAATTAAATCAAGCTCAGTTTGAACTAACTCAAGTGGGGCCAATTCTAAGGAATTGAGACCTAACAAAGTTGATTGCATCCATAAGTGAAATGTTTTTATACTTCCTAATGATGACAAATTATTCTCAATATAAGTCCCCTCCTAATTTGGAACTCTTCAAGTCTCCAAGCTTTTCCAATCTGACATCATGTATACGAGAGAATCCGCTTTAACATGTAGATTCTATTCATTTTGAAGGTCCTTTTGAGGTAGTTCAAACTTCCAAAAATGTTAAGATGTGTTATTAAATACAACTTAACAGAGTAAATTAGTGATTATTTTGAAAGAAGAATTGAAAATTATGACCTATAGATCATGCCTAGAAGGTTAGATTTATCGTTGCACTAACCAATACTTATTTATTGATAAAATATAAAGTCAAATATTCAAACCTCTTTTCATAGCAAATTGTAGATTGAATATGTGATTTTCACCATATATTTTCTATTACAAGAATATAATATAAGATTCTAAGCATAGTGGTTATTTTAAGAGTTTTATATTACTTATTTATCAAAGACATATTCAAAGGCCTATTTTTTGAAATGAAAAAGTTAGATTTTGAGATGAGACATACTCCCTCTGTTCCACTAGAAACCTCCAAAAGCTTCCCCACAAGGGATTAACTACATTTTTAGTCTTTTTGCTAGTGATACATACATTTGAAAACTAGCAACCCATCCTTTAGATCTATGCAAAATCTCCAACTTAGGCACCATCGTTTAGGCACCCAAAATCCATGCGGAAAGTACCATTTTTGACAAAATTTGTAAATGCTACTAGCTCCATTATTCTTGATGATTTAAAGGTTGATAGCAACATTGGGATTCTAGAAACATCTACTGCAACCTAAATACCTGCAACAAAGATCCCTACACCACTTTAAGAACAACTCTTCAAAGTGCCGAAGTGGTCACCAAATCCATTGTCAATACTACTATCTAAGGAAGCTTAACGAGTCCAAGGTGTCTCATATGGGCAAGGCCAAGCTTTCTTGGCGAAAAATGCTCCCTAATCACTTGACTTGCCCCCACGAGGTCGTTCAACACGGCCAACACTTACCCAACAATCAAAATATGAAAATAGAGGTTTTTAGTGGGACAAAAATTGTGCTTGATTTGGAGGTTTTTAGTGGGACAGAGGGAGTACTACACTAAAAATGTATTTAGTATCACCTAGACTAATTGATTTAAGAATGTTATAACATTTTAGTCTTAATGAATATTATTACCAAATATGTTTACATAGATCCTCCTCTTTGGATACTCTAATATCTATGTTCTTGGTAAAAATATTCATCTACCGTAAAAAGATAGCCTTGTGTAAGTAGTTAGTATGAATGACACTAAATACATTTTTAGTGCACGGTAGTACTTTTTGAATTATAGAATATTTGCAGAGAGGAGTTTTGAAAATTCATAACATATAAATGTAAGAAAACTAAATTGAATGCATGAAATTGCTGTTTGTGAAAAGACACACTCGTGTTTACAAGGATGAGAAAGACCCAAACTGGATTGCTTAGTTAAGATCCTGAAATACTAGTCATCAAATCCAAAAAGGACAACAAAATTTTGCTGCTGCCGATCTGAATGAGCTGTGAAGCTGATTACGCTCATTCACATCATACCATTGACATATTCACTGAACTTACCCTTTGAGCGTGATTATTTCCTGTTAGTTCATCCATCAGCACAATTTCAATCGCGTACACATCACTTCTCACCGTTTCATAGTGTCTGTAACCCATTCGATAACAAATTACCACAGATATCAGCATCAAATATTTGCCAATGCATATATGGTCTTATTCGTTAAATTGCGTATTTCGAAGCGCAGAAAGTGTGGCATTCAAGTGTACAGGCTCTAAAAATTAGGTACAGTATAGACCTGAGGTTTGAGGGGCGTTAGAAGAATGCCACTTTCTTAAGAATTTGCCATTTCAACGAATATGATTATGTATGTGGCGACTGTAGTGCCATGGATGGGTTCTTTCCGACAGAGTGGTCTAGTTTAGACAGCCAGAATCAGTCACCTTCGCAACCCACTCTTGACGTCGCAATAAATAATTGACGGTGAGCATTCTTCATGCACTTACTGAAGCCATCACTAGGACAAGTCAACTTGTTATTGATACAAAACATCAGAAATAAGCGTGCACAAGATCAATCATGCCAGAGCAGTAAAAGGTAGATACAATGATAGAGAAATACTCCGATTCTTCTGATACGATGATGCCAATAGGGTGCAACATTCCAGCCCAAGTTACCCTCTGCAGCTTCAAGTGTGATACTTGTTCCCGGCACTCTCCTCCCCTGTGTAGACCAACAAATATATGAACAAACGACCTCGTATTGAAGGAGATGACGTTCTATGAAACTGAACAACTCCGCAGCAATCAATGCATTTGGCTTATATGTGACCCTTCCAGATTCTCCAGCTGCAATCAGGATCACAAACTGAGCACCACAAACTAAACGAAGCTTAACGAAATTCTAATAGTGTAGCCTAGTTTCATCAATCATGCACAAACGAACCATGCGAATATATAGCACATGGAAATAGCACGCCTATCATATATTATACTCAGACTTCTTTAATATCACCTTCACTAATATCAAATCCCTGTTCACTCATCAAACCGTAAGGTACAAGATAGGGTTACACTGAATAGTCAGGACCATAACCCTGATTTGACTTATTCTTGTACAAGTCTTTAAACTTTTTTACTTGAATTATAATTGTTGAACCGCAATGCAAAGGAATTCACTTCAACGACAAAGATGCAAGATAAACTTACTTGAATTTCCGGCCATCTGTTACAAATCAGCAATTGTGACAGATTTTAGGGCTCCAGAACCAGGAAAATCTACGAAGTTCTTGAATTCGAAAGGCAGCAGACACTCACAGTCCACAAAAAGAGAGCATTTCCAACCCGATTTCCAAATCAAGAATGAAGATCGATTCATACGTGCTTGATGAGAATCGCAACCAGAGCTAGGAAGCCCCCTGCCCAAAAGCCCAGTTCTCATTCGCCATAGCCGGCATATTCTTTTCGCCATCAAAACACCGAAGGGGGACATGATGAATTGACCTGTGCTAGCACTCCGGCGTAGAACCCACTGTCGGCATTCCTATTCCAGGCATTTTGGTAGACGTTTCTACAGAAGTTCCACGCAACGCAGCTTCAACAGTTCCACTCCTTCAAGTCAATTGCCGCCAAGGGCCCAAGGCAATTTCGTATGCGCGTCCTGGTTTCCTGGAAGGCTGAGTTCATTCATATGGGATGAATGAATGAGATTGGAATCCTTTTGTTGACTTCAGCTCCCATGATCTGGGCAATTTGAGCATGTCATAATTCAACAGTGTGACGAGGTGGCCTAAGTAATCTTGAAGTCAAGCCCTCAGGGTTAGTATTTCCTAGCCTGCGGTTGACTTGAATTTGAAATCAAACTTTCATTTCACAACTATAACTCTCAAAAAGTCTTCTCAGTGGAGGGGTCATCCCTCATTGGTTGCACAAAATACAAAATTGTCAATCCTTGCATTTCAAAACATAAAAAAAAAAAAATTGATTATTTTCGAATGTGTCAAAGCTTTTAACCCTTGAAGTTCCTTGACTATGTTTTCACCAAAACTGCTCCAAAATTACCATTTCTAGTACAAGTACCAAATTTTAGAATTTTTTTTAATTTTTGGACACATTTAATCGTAGGATCTTATAGTGCGCTGGTTTGAAAAGATGTGGAAAAAATTTCAAGAATTTCCGTTGTGCAGATTGCAAGATATTAGCATTTGAATTGACAATAATCCTTTTTTGGGCTTAGCAAAAAACAAGGCAGTTGCACTTCACAAGATCACATTTGTATGAAAAAATGTCCAAAATGGTGGTGCTTCTTTAAATTCATTCTTCAAGGTAAGCTGGTTACATGCTTGAAAAATTTCAAATCATTTGGAGTTGTACAACATATAGGAAAAAAATAGTAAGTAGAAGTAAGTAGAAAATGATTCAAAGTACTTGTTAAGAATTTAGTGATGGAATTGAAAAATGCCTATCCCAATGATTGTAATGTTGCAAAAAACAATGTACATCCTATGATTTTATTTTTTTCAAAGAGTATTGAAAATTGAGTTAAATAAAAGACTTGAAAGTTTATTTTAGAGTTAAAAAACCATAACTGCCTGCAAACTAGAACTCCTCATAACTTTCATCTCATTGATCAAAATGGAATGAATCAAAGCTTTCCACATATATATAGAGAGAAAGAAAACCAATTTCAAATTTTTGTTTATGAAAAAGTAATTTTTTTAATTTGCCTGAACTACCCGGCCAAGAAAAAAAAACTACATATCATACAATAACTTTTTAACCTTGAAGTAAAAAAGTATGAAAATTGTTGGGCCGTAAAGAAAAACCTCATCCCTATATTGTGTGAAAATTTCAAAGAAAAGATATAAAATTTCATTTGTAGTGAGTTGCCCAAAATTGCTATGTTGCCAAAAAATTTAGTTTGGTCATTTAGGGGTTAATGACTTGAATTTGGTGACATTGGAAAGAGGATGAAATTTCATTACAATTGGTAGTTTTTTTTGTGAGATGGGTAAAAACTCAATCTAGAAATGGAAATTTAAAATCAAGTATAATAATCTTGTGGCTGATTTGTCTATTGGAAGTTAAACTATTGTCTAATTCATTTTGGATCTTCCCCTAAGTTGTTCATACCTACTAAACCTAACAAAAATAGAGTCTTTTACACCTAACTTTCACTATGACAATATACTGAACCTTGCTAAATAATGTTACGAGAGGTGAATACTAATATATGTACTTTTTATATGTATCAGTGTTAGTAGTTTATCATTCATATGGGGGAGTCACAATTGTGAAGCCCTCCCAATGCTTTGTTCTCTCTCTTGTTCTCCAAATTTGCTAAAACTCTCTACGTGGAACATTGTGACTGGGCACCTACCATTCCTTCAACAAATTCAATGAAGATTTCTTATCCGGTTGGAAGGGCGAGTAACATTTCTCCAAACTCCGGGAAGAATTGTTCACATCTCTATAGCTAACCGTGACTCCCCCCTACAATTCAAAGCCATAATATATATGGAGTATAACTAAAAAATCTAGAGCACTATATGAAGTACGTATAGATTTACTTTCTCACATATGCATAAATAATGGCTTATTACACTAATCTTTTACATAGATCATATGCATTGACACAGTGATTGGACTCCACTTTTCACTAACAAGCTGCAAGCTTTTTGTAGAGCTAATTTTTTAACCTAATGATTCATGCTAGGCAAGTAGATCTATGGAGTTGCCCCTCAAGCTTTACTTTGCGAAGATTTACAGGGTTGCCCAATAACTCATCGCACTTGCAATGGCGAATGCTACAGACATGTTTTTCTAAAGATATACACTACTGACATTGGTTGCAGTTGAAATTTAGCAGTGACAAGTTACAAGTGATTCACATTCTCCATAACATCAAAATCATTTCTCTTTTGAAATCCACTTGGTAGTTCTTGTTGTCTGAAGCTGAGACTTGTTATGGAAAGCCATTTGCACCTGTTTCACCGTGGATGAATTTTCAACATAAGTGAGTTCGTCGATGTGGGTCGGTTTCATAGAGGTCTCTCCAACTTTCGTAGGGTTGGAATCAACGCAACATCACCATGTCAACTACAATTTTCGCAGGGCTGACGTCTTATTAACCCCTAAACGCCCTAGGGACCAAAAGTGTCCTCACATAGCTTCAAGTCCAATTCAAAGTGTTGTAACTTTTGCATCCAATATCCAAATTCAATAAAACTTGTTGGAAAATTTGCGCTCTCTCTTCTAGTTTGTGTGGTAAAATTTTCAGATCAATACAAAATGTACTGAATTTTTGAAAGCCAATCAAAGTTCACAAGTTCAATTTGAATTCACCAAAATGCATTTGATGGCTGCCACTTTGGGAGCTTCTATCTCCTTCATCCAATGTTTTTTTTCAATCAAATTTATTGGATTATGTTCCTCTTGAAGTCTAGTTATTGTGCTAAAATTTTCATGTCAATCCAAGTTGTTTTAAATGTTTGCAAGCATTTCAATGTTCAAAATCCAGACATTTTTGGATTACAGTGAACTTCAGCGGCTTGTTTCTTCTTCATACAGTGTCTGTGTTTCCAATAATTTTTTTTGAAAAGTTGTGTATACAAGTTTAATGAATATGGATAAAATTTCATATCAATCCAAAAAGTTATGAGTGACTAATAGTTAAAGGAGGGTCAGTCTTCGATGTGTTTTTTGCAACTTTTCTTGCTATTTTTTGACATTTCAAAGCCATTTTGTGGACACAATGAGTCAATTGAATGATATTGTTGTTTACAAAGTTGTTTATTTACTGGTTTTTAAGCACTTTATAGTTTAAAGGGTTTTTTAATTGAGTAGGTTTAGAAATCAAATTTCACCTCAAGGCGTGTTGCTATGAAAATTTCAGCATCCTTTTTCAACACTAAAACATTTCAATCTTGCAATCTATGAGGCCAAATGACTCCAAATTTGATTCACGTCATCTACAATATGTACACTATAAAATTGTATGATTGAGATCTGTATAACTTATTGACATTTGGATCTATCACACTTCAAAAGCAATGATGTTTGGGAACTCCAAAAGGCCTTGGGCTTTTACGGGTTAATTGGCATCGGTTGAAATGCACTTAGAAAATGCAAACAATGTTCAATTTCACCTCCTTGTTTTGAAAATTCCTTTTGAATTGCGGGTAGTGTACGTCTTTAGTGAAAATATTGAAATGATGAAGTGCGTGGGACCTCAACATTTTCAGTCTGCCTATATAACATTGTTAACCTTCGTTGGGGGGTTCCCTTTTGCTCTCCTGAAATCCGGAGCCCCCCAACGAAGGAACTTACCTCACGAAGGAAAAATGATTGCTCCTGTTCCTGCAAGCACCCGTCATTCTCTGACATGTACAATATAAATGATGATTTGTCAACTTTTTTAGTTATGCGGAGGATGGGCCAGTTGGTGAAACCCGTCCCCGGCCAACTTGACACCCAATATGCAAGTTACTCACCCATCCAATCACTGGTACATGACTTCAACTAAATTGCCCCCCCAGGTATATAGGGGAGCATTATACCTCCACTTGGGGGAGGGCTGGCAGTGGATTTAGCAATGTTATGTAGCAGTCTCACAGGCTGCTCGAAATGGGACACCTGACTGTACTGTAATGTTCTACTGTAGCTTATGTACAGTCCCCTACCGAAAGTTTTCGTGATTGCAATTAAGACTATTCTGTTTTCTTAACACAATGTTGAATGCACTTGACATTTTTAGTTTGCACAATCATATCTTACCCAATCCCAATCAAGCATATCAAATTTTTGTTTCAAAAAACCCAAAACTCCATTTTTGGTGAATTTTTTCATTTAATTTTCATGACTCTACATGATAATTCATAGAAAAATATTGGTGATGAATTTTTTAAATTTGATTGCGGATACATGTAGGAATCATCCACATCCACATCTTTCCTTTAACAATAATCTCCAAAAAAGTTTCAATATTCTTTTCATAGAGATTTCAATGTTGAGGAGACAATGCCCTAATTTTGAAAAATAAATATTTCTTTATTGTAATTAGATTTTGGCAAAGTAATTGCACCATTTATATTCAAATCATAACATTCAGTAGCCTTCAGAGAGGTTGCCTTTACCTCTCTCGAGTCCTCATCCACGAAATTCATCCTTAGATAATTAATGTGAGTTTGGGTACGGGGATAGTGGCAATACATTACAGTAAGTTGCATTTTTTTTTGTTAATTTTAGGAACCGACATACAAATCAACAAATATTTGTAGAAGAAGATGTTGGCAAAGAATCCAATGAATAATGCTAGACAATCATTTTCCATCAATAACTTGTTTGTTTTTTTTAAGTGAAAAGACAATTCTATATATACACATGGGGTGGTAGGAGGTAGAACAACCCATGTGGGATAAATATTTTAGAATTTGTAGTTTCTTAAGCATTCCTAGTTAAGTCAAAAACAAAGAATTATGTTAAAAGTAGAATTTCAGATCACATTTAGGCATAGTAGAATAAGTTTTCTTAAAAAACTTTGAACTACAAAAAGTTGTTAAATGAAGATAAGTTTCACCTCCAAAAATACGTTTGGCATTTTGAATCTCCAATCAAAAGTTATGGACAAATTTGAGAGAGGGTTTTTTTAAATGTTAAAGGAAAAAGGTCCATTTCAAACCCTCTCTCAAATTTGTCCATAACTTTTGATTGGAGATTCAAAATGCCAAACGTATTTTTGGAGGTGAAACTTATCTTCATTTAACAACTTTTTGTAGTTCAAATTTTTTTAAGAAAACTTATTCTACTATGCCTAAATGTGATCTGAAATTCTACTTTTAACATAATTCTTTGTTTTTGACTTAACTAGGAATGCTTAAGAAACTACAAATTCTAAAATATTTATCCCACATGGGTTGTTCTACCTCCTACCACCCCATGTGTATATATAAAATTGTCTTTTCACTTGAAAATCCAAAGTGATTTTGGTTTTGTATGAAAGCAAGCTACATGCTTGGTTCATTTTTTTTTCATTTTTTTTTATGTGTTTTTTTATGTTACAAAACACCCCAAAAAAAAATTTTAAAAAATGAACCAAGCATTTAGCTAAATTCATACAAAGCCAAAAATATTTTGAGTTTTCAAAACACACAATGTATGGGTGCAAAACATTTATTGTGCTTTATTTAATAAGTGTATGAACTTTGATTTTGTTTTAATTTTAAATGTACCTTGAATTGTTATGGCCAGCTGACTAACTCTGACAAAATCGACGCGTGTATATTAGCTATTGATGGTGTGGTATATTCCACACCATCTCATCCGGCGGATGAAATGGTGTGGAATATACCACACCATTCCGTCCGGGGGAAGGCAGCCTAGCAGTCTGCTACTGAATGTTATGATGTCTGAAATCAGTTACAATGTGAACTACAAATAGAAAAATCTAATTACAATAAAGAAATATCTATTTTTCAAATTTAGGGCATTGTCACACCAACATTGAAATGTCTATAGAGGGAATTGTGAAACGTTTTTGGAGATGCTTGTTGAAGAAAAAATGTGTGTGTGGATGTTTCCTATATATACCCGCAGTCAAATTTAAAAAATTTCCCTCAATATTTTTCTATGAATTATCATATAAAACCATGAAAATTAAATGAAAAAATTCACCAAAAATGAAGTTTTGGGTATTCTGAAACAAAAATTTGATATGCTTGATTGGGATTGTGTAAGATATGATTATTGATTGTGCAAAATGAAAAATATCAAGTGCATTATGCATTGTGCAAAGGAAAATGAATGATCCAAATTACAATCACGGAAACTTTTGGAAAGGGACTGTACAGTAAGTTACTGCAGTTCTATGTTCAAGAGTCGATCGATCTAAGCTTATAATTTATTCTGTGTGCTCATGTCATTGCAACTCCCTTTGTCCGTGAGGTCTTTTTCTGTGTGAGGAGTAAGTTTTTCGTGTCGTGCTTGGCTGTGACGTTTGAGGAGAGGAGAGGAGATGCGATGCAAGACCTGCCTGTTGACCTCAGATTATCGTTCTCACTTACTAAGTACTGTCCTTCAGGGCTCTGGCATGGTCGCCGGCAGTGGGGCAATGTATTGCACCTTTCAAGGTTGTCAACTGAAGGAAAGTTGGGAAATTCGTCTAAAATTACGGCTTCCATCTTTGTGTCTATGGCCATGCATTATGTAAGGTAACTTAGGAACACTCCGTAACCGGATAACTTAAGCATTTCAGCCTGTAGGATATGGGAAAATTGTAGGATATCGTAAAATAGTTCATAATTTGAGCTCAATGTGTGCGAAAATAAGGATGAGGAAGAATGCAAAGAAAAGGATTTTTCTTTTTTCAAGATTGAATATTTTATTCAATATTAACCCCTAAATGCCCAAGGCCTTTTTTCTGCCAAAAAACACTGAAAACTGCCATTTCTATAGCAAATAGGAAAAAAAATTGAAAAATGTTTTTTTTGCACATCTAACCATAGGATCTTACACCTAACTAGTATGAGAATGTGTGGAAAAATTTCAGAATTTTTGACCGCTCACATTGCAAGATATCTGCGTTTAAAGTGGAAAAAACAAGTATTTCAGCACATTGTGGGATTTTTTGACTTTGAACATTTTTAACTTAAAATTTTTGCACTACAGAGTTTTGAGCTTTAAATATTTAAGGTGGAGAATTGAGTTGAGAGTCCAGGGGAAAAAAATATTAAAAAAAACTTAATTATCATTCCTAAAAAAATTGTTAAATAGAAGTAGGTACGAGATAGAAAGAAAATCCAAAATATTAATATATTTTAGATAAAATTAAAATACACTAATCCCAATGGTGAGATTGTTCTAGCAAGTAAAATAAACCATGAGATTTTATTTTTTTTTTAAATTGCAAAAATAGCATTCAGAAATGAATCCTACAAGTTATTTTTTTCAAGAAGATGCTCTAACTGCCCGAAAAACAAGAATGTCCATAACTTCCTCATAACAAATCCAAATGAAATGTATCAAAGCTTTCCAGATAGACAAAAATATAATCTATGAGAAAAAAAATATTTTAAAAAAAAATTCAAAATTTTGCAAATTTTTTTTGCTGCCCCCCGTCCCCACGCATTCCAAGAAATGGCATAACTGTTGTTCCCAGGCACCAATTGTGAAAAAAATTATGTCCCCATGTAGATCTTACCATTCTCCACCTCCATTAAATTTTTCAGAAAATATTACAAACGTGGTTGCAAAAAGGTACATGACCGAAATCGCATTTGTCCCCCGAAGGGACAATGGGCTTTTATTGGTTAATTTGGATTTTCCATGTGGGCTCATCCCTATCTTCACCTAAAAAAAATATTGACCCTTCATAACTTTTGCACATGGTATCCAAATGATGTGTTCTTTGGCATGTTGGAACCTCCTTTCACTTGCCAACAAGAAAATATGAAAATTTGATTGTTCTAATAATAGTAATTAGGCACAATAGCAAAAAGTGGCGGTTTGGGGGGTACCCATCTTACACCGGTTTACCCTACTTGTGTGTGTAAGATTTTCTTAAAAGGACAAGCTACTAGTAACATACATTTAAACCAGTGAAGTCAAAAATATTTAGTGCACAACTTTAATCTTCATCAAACAAAATTAGTATTTAGCATTTTAGATTCTTACATAATTTTAATGACAATAATCATTGTCTCCTCACTAATATGATAAAATAATTTTTTAGTTTGAATTCTTGAGCATTCTTAGAAATCTTCATGATGCCTTTATCAACAAATATGACCTATATATTGGTGAAATTCCAAATTAAGCTCAAGTGCACCTAATAATAAAAAAATTAACATTATTAAGCAACAAAAGCAATACACATTTGGAATTCATCTTCATTAATACTCCAAAATTTATTCAATGAGAAAACATTCCTTCAATATAGATATTTGTTTGATAAGTTCCTTGATTGCATGATACTAATGTACCTTCTCCAATTTACCTGTTTTTTGAATTTCACCAAGTGACAACTATAAAGTACACTATGTCTAGATTTTGATTAAAGTTTGGATTTACACCAAAAATAAGGGGGGTAAAAATTGAAAAGTCTCCTTCTCCAAGCCCAATTGTTTGCCATGGAGAAGACTCTTTTAGAAATTGTGACCTTTGGATTGGTATAATCTTACTAAGAGGGCATAAAATGACAAATAAATAAATAAAATAGTATTAATTAATTAATTTTGATTAATTAAATGGTAATTAAATGCTAAAATAACGCTTTGCAATGAGGTTCCTAAATTTTAAGTCAGATCCACTTCCTTAAGATAAGTCTAATTATAATTTGAAGGTTCAAAGTTTCAAGACTTTTATTGCCATATAGGAAAAAAGTGCGCTCCACATCATTGGGCCTTCTTGGAGACTAGTGACCTTTCATGAATTTCATAGTCTAAAGTCTAAATTCATTTTCCAAGGACTTCTCGATTCAACCAATCAAAACATTCAAAAGTTTGGTCCACTTACCTTTGAATTTGTTGTAAACTAGGCCTAAGAAAAACAATTTGCTTTAATTAGCAATTAAGGCTATGAATCAAGGTAAGGTATCTTCTTCCTTTTGCAGCCCCATCCATTTGCCACCATTTGGAATAGTTCTTCATAGCTACTAAATATGACGAAGCGTTTGCTTAAACTCAACACTAGTTTTCAAAAAGAACTTGAAGAATTATGTCAAGGAATCAGTGAGACTTGAAGCAAGGGTAGTTTAGTATCAATATTAGATGTTCCTCTAACCTCAACTTTGAATATTCATAGTATATATATATATATATATATATATATATATATATATATATATATATATATTCATGTAGACTCTAAAAATTCTCCACCCAAATGCATTTAATTTTGCTTTCATTTGCTAACATCAAGATATGATATTTTTCCCAAATTGTATACATAATTATTGGTTTGAAAGAAAGTGTTTGTTTTAGATGCAAATTACCATAATGGCTTGGAACTTACACCAACACTTTCGATAAATTTGAAGATGTATCCGCAATCACAGAAATACAATAGGGATCTAGTCTTCTATTAGAGGATGTCACACCTTTCCCAAGAATGAAACTTCCGTGAAGAAAAGAAGAGTCAATAGGAGCCCTTTGCCATGAACAAGGTTATGACTTCCGCCATTTCATTGTGTGAAGAATTAGAATGGACACAACTTGTTAATCTCCTTCATAGCTTCTCAATCTTCATGGTTTCTAGCAATGTTCACACCCATTCTTCATTTTCAGAGGAGAAGAAAAAAACTTCTCAAACTTTAGAGAATGGATCCTCTGCAATTCACAAACAAGAGTGTCACGTCCTCATTCTCTAAAGATTGAAAATGGGGAGAGGAAGGTGTGAACCCCTATTGTAAGAATCACTCTTCTATAGGAATCATTTCAAAATACGGAGTGCTAGCCACACCAGGGATAAGGTAGAATATTGTGGGAGCCTCTCGAGGCCTATTTGGCTCAGCCTAGCCTATTCAACCAAGGATGAATTAAGACATACTTTCTTTTTCTTATTGGTGCAAATGAACAGTAAATTCTTTCTACAAAATATGCTTGCATGCACTTCGGTTCCCTGGCTTTCAAATGAGATTGATGTCTATGGAATTTGTCCACTGTGTTTCAAGAATAAATAATAAATAATAAATGAGATTGATGTGACTTTGAAGCCAAGAAAAATTGTTAAGGTAACTCCAACTAATTTTGATTACTTTCTAAAACCGCATGTTTTAGATTCTTGCCTAAAACGTACTTCCACTATTCATGAGAGTGGCTATGGTTCGTTGTTCTGAACCTTCTTTTTTTAACACTTTGAAAATTTGTAGTTTATTCATATAGTGACCAAAAAATGCATTCTAAGAGAATCTAGAATCCCCTTTTGACTACCAACAAGACCCCACATAAAGTTTTTCATTAAAATAATGGGAACCATGCTGAATTTCTTATTTGTGTGATTTTAGGTGTAGTTACTTTAATTAACTAGCATGCATTTTTTAGCATACACATAGAAAGTTTGGGCAGGCTAGTGTGAATGACAATTTGCATATTTAAGGCTGAAATTTTAAGAGAAGGTGTAGGCGAGGAATATCTTTCATATGCACTAATTTTCATGACATTTGGAAATATGAGTCAAAAGTTATGGCCTAATATGTTTATTTTTTTTTGTAAATGGGCAGTCAGAGCAGATTAAAAAAATAACTTTTTTCAAAAACAAAAATTTGAATTTTTTTTCTAGAGTTATATGTATGTGGAAAGCTTTAAATCATTCCATTTCAATCAATGAATCAAAAGTTATGAGGAGTTTTTGTTTGTGGGCAATTATAGATTCTGTACTCTAAAATAAACTTTGAAGCCCTTTATCTTACTCAATTTTCAATATTTTTTGAATAAATGAAATCATAGGATGTAGGATGTTTATTACAACATTGCAACCATTGGGATTGACATTTTTCAATTCTATAACTAAATTCTTAACAATTTTGTATTTTGAATCATTATCTACTACTTTCTTCCCTATATGTTGTACAAGTCCAAATGATGTGAAAATTTTCAAGCTTGTAGCATGAAATGACCATGATAATTGATTTTTTTGATGAATTATGTGCAACACAAACTCTAGTATTTATACAAAAAATTGAACCTAAAAATGCATTATATGGCCATAAATTATAAATTGAACGCTTTGTTGATTTCAACAAATATTTCAAATGCAAGGGCATTAAGACATAAAAATGGTCCATGTTGCAACTTGTATTCTCTCTCTACAATGGCTAATGCAATTCCATGCTCTCAATTCCAAAAAAATTCAAATATTGTGAGATTCAACATCACTTGCATGTTTGTCAAATTATTGATATGTTATATTGTATAAAAGTCAATTTCCTTCAATTTTGTGTACAATAATTTGAAATGATGTATACCAACATGCTAAGGTAAAAAAAAAATTGGAATTATAGGAAAAAATTGACAAAAGATAAAGTAATTCCAAATTACGGTGAATAAAATTGAGTTTTAGACATGGCTAACTTTGAAATTAATTTTATTTTAAATCACAAGTAATTTTTTCTTCAAACTTCCATAGTAGCATGTAGCATGTTGCATACTACAACTTTCATATATATCCACTTTTGGACTTTGTCCATTGATGCTTATAGTATAGTTGTTTGAATGAAAACATTTTAGATTTGTAATCAGTTTTGTTAGTCACTGTATATGAGTAAATTATGACTTTCCAAAGTATTTTTTTGTATGTGTTCTAAAAATCAGCGCCTTACTATTTTAGACTATCATGTTTATTTCTTCATCTATCAACATATATTGCTTTAGTGTCGTTTTGTTTTTTAATTGAGGATGTACATGCAAATGAGTGGTGCAAAATGTGCCCCTATTTTGGCGTTGTGCAAGCTTTAAAAATTCTATATATAGCCAATCAATATCTCCATGGACCAAGATGGCATCATCGTCTACTTCCAAAAGGATGCACTAGTATAGACTTTAGCTAAAAACATGGACAAATTAAACAAACTATCCTCAATAAACACTTCAATCGCATTGATTGTAAGACCAATGTTAGTATTAGTATTAACATAATTAGTATTATCATACGTAGAGGGCAATTATTCATTGCCTTTCAAATAATTATTTTTCAAAATCTTTGGCATCCATTTCAAAAAATAATTCTTGCCAACTTGATAAGGTATTAGAGCATCTGCACTAGCACTTACCATGCACTAGCACTTACAAGGGTTTGACATGTGCCAAACTTGGATGACAAGCGCTCCGGGCTGCTCAAAATATTCTCATGGCACTCAATGTAGCAAATCAAGCAAATCATTGTTTATCCTAAGTTTAATGAGCTTTATCCTATATTCTACTTGATAATTGATCAATTGACTATTTATGGGAGAGAGAGAAAAAAAAATAACTCTCCAGATTCTATGCAGTTGACACATTTGAAGAGGTTGTTTGTTTAGAGTCCCAAATTGGAGTCCAAAAACTGATTTGAGTGATACCTAGACTACATACGTTAGTAAGAAGGGAAAGTCTATCCTAACTAATTTAGTTTGAAAAGGGAGGCAAAGTATGTTGAATGTTGAGTAATTTGTTAGAATTGTAAAAGAAGGGATGATGAAAATAGGGGCGGTGTAAAGAACATTATATTTTAGGATAATTTGTGTCTATTGGAAAGTATTTGATTATTTTCTAATTTTCATTTGTATAATAGTATGTGAGTGACGTATTTAATGACAATGTTGTTAACATTAGAAAGTATATTTTTTATAGTTGGAACAGAAATTTGAAGATGTTGGTACAGTGATTGTGTTGTAGTATAATTAGTGCCCTATTTATGGGGCACATTTGATGAGCATGGATGGAGGACAAGACTTTTGAAGGCTCTTCAAAAATAGATGTTTTGTTTTAGCGTGTCATATTGGTGAGTGCTGGTGTGGGTGCTATTTTTATTTAGAGCGTAACCATATGTTCATCCAAACTGCCTTGTTTCCATGTAACTTCCGTTTAAAAATATTAAAGCATATTTTGGAAATTAAAAAACCAACTACTTACATGTAAAGTCCCAATCCTAATTAAATAAAAAATATGGCTCCATCTAGTTATATTTGAACTCTAACTTGTTTTAGAACAAGGAAAACAAGTTGGAAATCTAATTACTTTGTTGGTCTTGCCACCTCCCTTTGGCAAGCCAAATTGTTTCTAGAACACCCATCAAATTAATGATGGACTAGCATTTGAAAGTGGCCTGATTCCCAACAAATTTGTAGGGTTAGTCCAACATGGAAACCAACTCTTAGTATTCTTTTTGGTCTTAATGTCAATGTTAGGCATTTTTGGCAATGACAAATATAGGTGCACATAGAGATGTGGACAAAAAAGTCCACTCCTTATTTGAACCATTTCCATGTAGTAAATTTTCCACCAAATTTAAAACTAACTTCATACATTGTATTTTGAAAGATGAGAAAGGGAGGAAAATGTATCATTAGAAGAAATTTGGGGGCATTGGAGGGCCGTTTCAGGCCCGTTCCCAGATCTGTTCTCGATGCAGGAAGGGAGCGTCGGCTGCTGTCAGACCCTAATTACCCCCCCAAAAAAAAAAAAAAAAATTGCTTCTGAAATTTTAAAAAAACAGTAAGAAAAAAAAAAAAAATCGAAAAATCCGACGTGGCACTCTCTCGACCACGTCAGCCTGCGCGTGTGGCAGAGTTCCCAGGCAAGGAACTGCCTGATAACTCGCGGGCTCTTAGAGCCCTCAAATCTCTTCTAATGTAAAATTTGAGGTGTAGACAATTTCCCTACCATCCTTATAAGCCTTGCCAAACACAAATTTGCACCTGTAATCGCTAAAGAATGTACCATGCTCATCAACATCCAACAACATTGTTTTGGCTCTAAATCCTTCTTAATAATCTAAAAGTGCTTCACATCAAACAAGCATTGTGTAGTTTGAGAATGGATTCTTGCACTTGGTACACAAGGTCGGCATTTCATACTGAGTGATTAACCCCTAAAGTCCCATTGTCCTCTCAAGGGACAAAATGGATTTTGGGTATGCTCCTACGGGCTACGGTCTCAATATTCTTCATGATTTTTTGAATCTCTTTGTGAAGATAGAAAAACACATTATCTTTTTGGAAATATAATTTTTATTTCAATCGATGCTCAGGAGCAAAAGTTATGGCACAAAAAACCCTTCTTTTAGGTGCAACGGCAAACCCCTTCGCATAATTTTTAATTTTTTTCTCTTACCTTGTAATTTTATCTATAAGGGAAGCTTTGATTCATTCTATTTGGATTTGTCATGTGAAAGTTATAGACAGTCTTATTTTTCGGGCATTCAAAGCATCTTCTTGAAAAAATAACTTGTAGGAATTATTTCTGAATTCAACTTTCACAACTTTTCAAAAAAAAGTTTCTCAAGGTTAAGATCTTTTGATAGAACAATCTCACCATTGAGATAGTGTGTTCCAATTATATCTTAGAGCTATTAACAATTTAGATTTTTCTTCAATCTTGAATTTACTTCTACTTGATAAATTTTCAATGAGTAAAAATTAAGTGTATTTAAAAAAAATCCTAGACTGTCAATTTTATTCTTCAACATAAAAAATTAGAAATTCCAAATTGATAGTATAAATTTTAAGTTAAGATGGTTCAAAGCTAAAAATCTAGTTGAGTAAGGTGCAATTTTTTTTTCCTTCACTTTAAATGCAAATATCTTGCAATCTATGTGGTCAAAGTTTCTAAATTTCTTCCACACATTTATATATTAGTCTAGTTTGACATGCCAATTTTTTTTGCATTTTGCATTTTGCACTAGAAATGACAGTTTTCAATAATTTCTACTGGAAACAAGGCCTTGGAATTATAGGGGTTAATTAAATTGGGAACAGTATTTTGGCAAGTGCTTTAACCCCTAAAGGACCGTTGTCCCTTCGGGGGACAAATGTGTATTCGGGCAGGTATCTACGGGCTGAAATTTTGTCATGATTTTCTTAAACTTTTTTTGGAGATAGAAAAACTGATAAGCTTTGTGGGAATATAATTTTTTTCACAATCGGTGCCCGGGAACAAAAATTATGACCAAATAAGTTCAAAATAGGGGACGAGGGGCAGCCCGGGCAACAAAAAAAAGGGACAAAAATTTGAAATTTTAAAAAAAATATTTTTTTCCTCATAGATTTTATTTTTGTCTATGTGGAAAGCTTTGATTCATTTCATTTGGATTTGTTATGAGAAAGTTATGGACATTCTTGTTTTTTGGGCAGTTAGAGCATCTTCTTGAAAAAAATAACTTGTAGGATTCATTTCTAAATGCAATTTTTTCAATTTTTTAGTTTTTTTTTTGGTATGGTTTAGTTTATTTGCTAGAACAATCTCAAGAAAAATTGATAAAAAGGCCTTGGTCCTTTAGGGGTTAAAAATTAATAAAATTTTCATTCTTTTGTTTTAAGAAATTCCAATGCCTTATATAGTTACAATATCCATTGTATCCTACATATCTTTACGAGCCATTTAACCCCTAAATCCCCAAAGTCCCCTCGGGGGACACTTGGGATTTTGGACAGGCCCGTGTGACCTCAAATTTTGAACTGATTTTTTGAAACTTTTTACGAAGATAGGAAATCACATTAGCTTTCTAAAAATATAATTTTTTTTTCAATCGGTGCCTAGGAGCAAAAGTTATGCCACCCAAAGTAAAAAAAACAATTCGCCGGGTAGAATTTTATTTTATTCAAATTGAATTAAATTTTTTTTTCTCTCTCAAAGATCATGTTTTTATCTACATTTGAAGCTTTGATTCATTCTATTTGGACTCAGAATGAAAAAGTTATGGACAATCTTGTTTTTTGGGCAATCTAAGCATCTTCTTCAAAAAAACTTCTTTTTCCAACTTCAAATGCTAATATCTTCCAATATGTACGGTCAAACTTCATGAAATTTTTACCACATGATTTGAGACAAGTGGAGTACAAGATCCTATGGTTAAATTCTAATTTAATTTTTTGGTTTAGGGAGTGATTGCAGCAGAAATGGCAGTTTTCAGTCGTTTTGGAGCCAAAAAATACCCTAGGGATTTAGAAGTTAATGTTTGATTTGTAGAGAGAAGCAAGTGCTTGACAAAATGGGGAGGTAGGAGGTACAACAATCCATGTAGAATATATAGATTAGGTCATGAAAGAGCTCATTAGACAACTGAACATCATCAAGTCAAAATAATACAATAATTGTTTTCACAACTGCAATTGAGATCTCCATAACTTTCTATTTGAGACTCCAAATCACAAATGACTTTTTGTAGGTGATGTTTAATTGAGTTTGATTTCCCAAATTTTCACTTAGTTGACTTCATTAAAAAAATTTAATTTAGAATGCTTAAATGAGGTCTAAAATTCTTGTTAAAGCATAGTTTCTCCATTTTCTCTTTAGGAGCTCTCACTTTGGTTCAAATATCCCACAACCTTTGAAGATTGATGAAGAACAATGAACTTCACTATAAAAAAGACCTCTTCATTCCTACAAATCACAATATCCATACCTTAAGTTTGTTTGTTACGTTGAGATCTCCTGGACCATGCGTCCCCCGATGGTATGCTTGGTACCATCGGAAAGCCCTCGGCGAGGAGGGGTGCACGGGCTTCGTTTCATGGCATTGGGACTTGCGATGTGAAAGTTATTGAATTTCAAAGTTTTTATTGAATCAAAAAAATTAGAAAAATATTTTTCTTTTTCTTTTGATTGTGGCAATGACGGAGGGCACACTAATATCAACGAAGTTAGCCTTTGTATCACCAAACAAAAATACCTTGATGATCGAGCATTCTTAAAAAATATTGCAATTGTTTTGCAACTCCATCCTATAGTGATTTTTAAAAAAATTCAACTTTTTGTTTTTTAATTTAATTTTTTGCCGACCTTGACTATCTAGTATTGTTGTATTAAAGCGGTAATAAATTGGTGGTGGATCTAAAATAACTTTTGGAACCTTCTAAATGTAATTTTAATTTAGTATTTCATACTTTTTTTACTATTATTTCTCTTTGTTTGATATGCCTCAAAATTTAACACTCCCTCCATCCCCAAATGATCTTGTTACACAAAACGTTCTAGATTAAGCTTGAAAATAACAATTTTTCAATTTTTTTTTGAGCAGTAAGTAGAGTTCGATGCATTCCTACCAATAAGAAATTTTAAGTTTCCAAATAGTCAAAAGTAAAATTTTTGATGCATTTTTAAAGAGCATTGGTGGCCACCCATTATTACCTAGAGCTCAAGAGCAATGTCTTTCCCGTGACTATGTGTGGCCCAGGAGACCTGCAATATCATAATTGTAAAGTTGACTAGTTGTTAATTCATTTCCATAAATGGCTGCTTGTTTGGCTGACAGGCTAAGTATGTCAACATTTTTGTGAATGTCTACTTGTTTAGCTGAGGATGTCAGCGTGGCTGCCTAACAAGCCTGGTCTTCGTCAAGAGATCACAAAATTCAATTAACTTTTGACTTGCAGCCCATATATGGCAACCATTGTTATGTACAATAGACATTTTAATTCTAATTTCTCCCCCTTGTTTTGGGAACTACCATCAACCTCCTTCCTCCCACCTCACAACAACTATACCTTTTATCTTTCATTCATAGCTTTCAAAATATGTAGTTTGTTGTAAAATTCGGTGGAGTATGAGAGCATCGCCACCCTTGCTCTGAATACTAGCCTCGCAATATGGCTTGTTGCGGACTCCATTCTCCTTTTGGGCTCCACCTTCCCCACCCTTGCTCTCCATATCTCCAATAACTTTGCATTCTCATCGGTGGGAATTGCTATAGTGCTCCAACTTTTCTAAAAGGAGAAAAAAACATTGTCAGACAAGGAGAATCCAAGCTTGGAGAGAAGGAGAGCGGACCCTGGAGGATTGCGGGTTGATGACATATTTGAGCGGGGCCGGGCTTTAACTTTTGAAATTTGAGGCAAGAGTGGGGGCAATTTCAGAGCGCGGGCCCTGGATTTGAGCGGCCAGGGAGCAATCCAGTGCAAGAGTGGCGATGCTCTGAACTACTGAGTATGTGGGAAGCGTTTCAATGACAAGTGGATCTTTTTTGTCCCTGAATCTGCCTTCCGGCGACTGCCGAGGTGCAGCGCGGCAGACATGAAGGGAAGAGCCGTGGACCAAAACTGTACAAGAGTCCCTCCGAACGGACGCCGGTAACCCAGGGTGCCACGCCCGCGGCCGCAGTGACGGAGAAGGGATGGAAGCATGGAACTTCAGTTTCTAAGTACTTCCGCACTCAGGAAGCGTCGGCGACGACGCCCGTACGCGGACTCACTCTCTCTCACGGAGCAGATGTGCTTCCACCTACCCACGTGGACCCAGTCGCCGCGGACGCGATAGCCAGCTGGAGACGGCGCCTGGGGAAGCCTTCCTTCGCCTGCCGGGCAAGACCTCACGCATTCCACTTTTGCAAAGCTTTTGCCAGATTCGCGAAGAATCACAAAGGCTCCTTCTTGAAACATTTCCTCTTAGTCTAGCTGGGCCCATCCTTCCGCCTTCACCCACTCGGAGGCCTTTTCTTTCTTCCTTTTTCTTTGGGTCGCCTGAATTGGCTACCCTTTCATCGCCCACGTGGTGCCCTGAGTGGATGGTCACGTCCTACCTTCCGCTACAAGACACCTTCTGTCGCACTCAGCTGGTCACCGCAACTGACCTTGGGTGAACGGACCAGCTAATTTTAGTTATCAAACTTGTACCATCCCGCCTGCGCCTAGGGAGGTCGTTGCTGCAAGTTGCTTAAGAGCAGGAATTGCAATCCTTACTCGAATCTCCAAAACTCATTCCTAAGCACCCGCAGACACATCACCACCCTCCTTGTTTCATACGCCGCCCAGTCGCTGCGGTGGCATGGCGAATGCAGTGCTGGCGCATGACTAAGCCTTTGCGAAGCAGTTTCCTATTGGGCCAGCACTGCTTCGGCGACTGAGAATTCGGAACTGAAGGGAGAAGAGTAGAAGCGTCTAGGTTGGTGGATTTGTGTTTAAGTTAGTGAATGGGGCCAGCAGGGGACTGAGGACTGGGGAATTGTCGACTTGCGCTAGCTGGGTGGGTGCGGAATGTAACAATAAGGATTAGAACTCTTCTAGTTTGGAGAGATTGGCTAGAAGTGCACTGTAATTGTAGTTGTAAGTAGGATCTGTTCATTTGAGGCACGGCAAGGAAAGTCCGAGGGATTGATTCGTGTGTACGCGACTATTGTAGCTGTAACGGAGAGGGTTGGTGTTCGAGTTTCGTCAGAGAGTGAGGAATTAAACTGGTCGTGAATTAGAATTTTGAGCTCTTATCTATCAAAGCAATGTTGTCTCCGGCTCCCTCCACGCCGTCTACCACTTCAATTTACAACAGTGGGGGCATGAATAATGCAAAATTTAACCCCACCATGGCCGTGATCATCATCGTCCTCATCGGAGGCTGTTTTGTTCTCGGTTTCATTTCGATTTTCGTTCGAAAATGTATGTCGGGTGGGAATGCTGGAGCCATCGCCAACACCGTGCGGTCGCAGAGCTGGAAGGCGAAAGCGCGCGGTCTAGACAAAGAGGCGGTGGAGGCGCTGCCTATTGTGCACAGCTGCGACTTGGAAGAGGACGATGATCGGGAGTGTCCGGTTTGTTTGACTGAATTTGAACCTGAGGATGACCTACGCTTGTTGCCGACTTGCAAGCACGTTTTCCACCAGGAGTGTATTGACGCTTGGTTCGATGCGCACTCGACGTGCCCGTTGTGTCGGGCCAGCTTAGCGGGGGCCGGGAGCACGGCGAGTGTTGAGCCCGGCGCGTCGCAAGAGCCGGCGGTCGCGACTGTTATCGAGGATTCTGAGCATGGCGACAGCGACATCGAAGTGCAACCTACCGCAACTGCTGCTGCTCCTGGTGAAGGTAATTTCGCATCCTCCCTGAAATGTAGGGTTATGGCGACTCATATTCGGGGGTGTCATAGTGCGGGACTTCAATTGCGATAATATCTTCATTTTTGAGCCCCAGTCAGTGCGGAGTCCAAATTCTCGTCAAGAGTTTGCTCTCATTTGGAGTTTTGAAATTTTGTTTTAGAATCATGTCTTGTTGTGGAACGCAAGTCTCGCACTCTGACACTTTCTCTTGTAGAGAGAATTTTCATTCAAAATTCGTGCTTGAATTTTGAATTTGGCTAAGTTAACGGTCTTCGTGTTTTTCGCAACACAGATTCAACCCAAACTGCTGCTCCCACGGCAGTGGGTGCGACGATTTCACGAGAAGATTCGCTCAGCAGCGCTCGCGGGACATTATCTCGAAACTCGCAGTCGTTTAAACGCGCCGCGCGCGGCGTCACGGCGTTGGAGAAGGCGCACTCGTTCGGAGCGCAATTCAGCAGGCCCCCAACCACTCCCACCGGCAGCTCCAGGAAACCGCCCTTGACCTCTTCCTCCTCGACGACAGGGATCCGCCGATCGACATCCTTGGGCACCGACCTCATTGCGCTCCGCAAGCTCCTGATGAGCGGCGACCAGAACGGAAACCCCAACTCGGCCGCTGCCAACCGCTTGAAGGGTATGGCGAAGCCGGATGCACCATCCAGCAGCTCCTCCTGGTTCGCGCGAGCCAAGAGCATGGATTTGAGCAGAAGGGGTCGGAGTCTTCCCCGTGACGATTGGATTCCCATAGATTTGGAATCCGGGAAAGCTGCAAGCACAAGCCAGGATGAATCCTCCACTGCTGCGGAGCGCACTCGCTCAGATCGGTGGAGCTTGACCAGCTTGCGCGGCGCCCTCGGCAGGTCTAGTTCGGATGCCACCACTCAATCTAACAATCCACATTTGCCAGTTTAGATTCATCCCAGGCAACCTGACCCAGACGATCAGGGAAGATCTCTCGCAACATGATTCCAGGAGTCAACCATGAGGAGAGCCAGCGAGCGCCGCTGTTTTCCTGTGACCGGTTGCACACAGACCACGACGACTTCATGGACCTCCTGATGACGTGCTTCGACACTGAAAGGCTTTAAACTCGGGATGCAAATTTTCAGGTCGATGAAGCGACATGCACCGAACGTGCTTGTGAAGATTGTCCCGACAATGGTCAAGTTCGAGCACCTCGTGTCTGTCTGTTCTCTTGAAGATTGTTGCAACCTCTTCATTTTAATCTGTCGGCCAAGTTTTGTACAGAGTAGAGTTGTAGATTGCGGTGACATGCATGTATAGGCAATTCGTTGTGTTGGATTAAGATTCTTTTTCCAAGAGGATGGACGGAGATTGTGCAGTATCGAGATGGAAGTTAGATGACACTGAATGAGCTGAACGCATGTAGCTCATTTGCATTGAATGTCGCAGTGCAAATTTTAGTAGTGTATGTAAATACGGTAAATCTTTGGAAGGATTTATGATATTCATTATATTTTCAGTGTATCTTTGCACTTCGATCGTGGAGTGTAAGAATCACTCGTCTTTTGTGTCACATACGTGTTTTGCATTGGTTGATTCTGCTTGCCACCAATTTGTTTTGGATAGCAGCTACTTGTCTGAGCGTGAAGAATAAGTTGTGCGGTTGTGCCTTCTTGTATAGGAAGATCTTGTTAGGGTGGAGCTGATGACTTTGTAGGCGAACTTCAAAAGTCCTCGAATTTGTATAGCTTGAATATGCCTTGTTTGAAATGAGGGGCGCTTTGACAGTATTACGCAAAATTGTCAAAGTACGGAAAAAATGAGAAGGAATCTTTTGAAATTTCACAGCGCTGACTTTGTGACTTCTGGCTGTTATAAAGAGATCAGAAGTCAAGAGAACTACGTCAACAATCAATATCTCTTTCCTTTCAAATGTTCAAGTGGCACAAAATGGACTATGATGTAAGCACCCACCTACAAAATCACTTCGACTCTCAGGACTTCGATTCTACGACCCAAAGAGTTGATCACCGACGAGGTCGCCTTTCATAAACAATGAAGATTTTAGAAAACTATAAGAGGTACCAAAAGATAAACGGAGGTTGATTGGAAACAATCTGAGATATCATCAAATGTGAACCTACTCTCGATAGCTCTGCTGAGTTCAACCTTCAAAAAGTTCCCACTGGGAACATGGGAATTTCAGAAAATTCATTAACCATGAAATTCCTTAGTTCGTGATGTAGATAATCAAAACAGTTGGATACGTCACTCGCATACACTTAAATAGAGATTGTCATGAAATAAACAAGCAGTTACACTACGATTGGTTATGTCCTTGTATAGTTGTATCACTAGCTTACTATTTTTGATTAAGGTAGCTGCTCAAACTCCTCAGGGAAGCTTCTGTCGATACAAAGCCTCCTCACTCCCCTTCGATCCGAGCCAACAAAAATCAAGTACAGTAGTTCAACAAGGACATGGTTCAAAATCTGGACAAGTACAGTAGTGCCACGTGAGCATTAATTTACATCCGGTCTAATCTGCTCACAGCTGGTCTCATCCTGCCTCGTCAGCTCTGCATGGATATGCTGTAACTTAGCAATTGTACGGTTACCACGAGTAGTCCATGAATTCTCTGTCGTTACGACAGTGTTGCGGAACTAAAACGTGGGGCAAGTCACATTCAGTAATGCCCATTCAAACAGTTGTTTCGAAGCTATCGATCTTACTGTCCAGTAAAGTTGGGTGTGGGTTATTGAACAGAATGTTGATTCACCCTAAACCCTAACTGGAGGGCTGAAGTTTTTTTCTTCTTTCTTTCTTTCATTCAGACGGCATTTAGCTCCAAGCTTTGGGATGTGCTTTACCTCTTCAAAGACATTTATTTCCATCCTCATTCCTACTGAAATTGAGGTCAATTTCGATATATTTCTAGCCAACTGCCAACTGGAATTCCTTTTAACCATAGTTCAATCTACTTTTTTAAAGTTTTCTCTTGAAGAAACCTTGCATATGTCGAAGTTTGGTCACTTCAGATTTTGAACGGACAGTAATCTAATTTCGTGGTTTGTGTTTAGCAGGCAAGCGTGAAAGGAACCAATGAGGACCTTATGGATGTCGATATGTATTTACACTGGACTTGCAAAAGCATCTGTCAATGATTTGATTCTTCATTCGGCATGACTCATTATTGCACTTCAACGTCATTCCCTTCACTCTACTGTAAATACTCATGACAACCGGCATATGCGGCACAAGATGAAATTCTAAATGCTTTAAGCTCTGCTTGGCTGCTTGCAACTGTAGTGTTAGTCATAAGTCAAAATTGACTGTTTTGTTTTGTGTTTTTTTCTTTTAATGCAATGGCTCGTTCCATTTGTTAAAAATAAAAAATAAAAATAAAAAGTCAAAACCGAGGGTTACTCGAAGGCAGCCGAAATCCTGAAGAAACTGTCACTTGCCAATTTCCACTGCAATTCGGTAATTGCCAAGACAAGAATGTCAACTGTGTGGCTCCAGCAGACCGCTTTTGGTAACTGAATAGAAAAAGGTTACTGTAGATCATTAAAGACACTTTAACTCCCTCGCATTCCACGAAGTACAAGTTGATGAAAATACAATTGGGATGCATATGTGGCGTGAATCATGCTGGGTCCCCGACGGCGACCCGGTCTCCCGTAGCATGAAGCTCTTGGAGCTTGACAGACACCGATGGGTGCAATACTTTAATCTTGGCAATTCACTCAAGACCTTAGCAATTTAAAATGAAAAAGAAACAATAGAAAACAGAGCACCGAAGATGATGGGCGTCCATAAAACCATGATGCAAGAGTGTGGTTACTGTTTTTAGGGGATTCCTGCGACCTGATTCTCGCAGCTTTTGTTGGAGTCCTTCTTTTGGGGTCCTATCGTCCGTTGGATGCATTCGTGTAGGGTCTGTACTTGTAATGCTAATGCGCTGACCTTGCTCCGTTTCTTTCTGTCTTCAGATTTGGGTACGATCTTGGGTGTTGTGCGGTAGCCATTCTGAGATTGCTGAGAGCCAATCTCACGCGAGCTGGTCCATATTGTGTTGTTCAAGCACTCCATAGCTTCTTCAGGTTCTTAGGTTTAGATCTTTGAGATCCTTAGCTTCTTCAGGTTCTTATTCTTGTTGCTGTCGCGCTTCGAAGTCATTAGTGCGCAATTCACTAGGACATGATTTGGTGTTCCCAGGTTGAATTGATCTTCAGGGTTTGATACCCTAACTGTGGATTGGAAGATAGGAATGAAAGTGTCTGAGTAGCAGAGAAGAAATCAACAGATTCTCCACCACTTGGCTTAGTGAGCGCAACGGATTCGAATTCATGGTCAGGTCTCGAAGCTTGTTACGCTTGCGTAATGGCTATGGTGAATGTCGGCCATAATTTTGCGGGGTTCTAATTCCAGAGGATACTGAGGTGGCTAGATCGTTCGAAACTTGGAACTTGGAGCTTCTCGCAGCTTGCTTCGTGTCTCAGGTTAGAAAATTCATACCTTATCGATATTAAGATTTTGTGCAATTAATTTCCGGGTGCACTACGTCTTGTAAGATAATTCTGTGATGGTCTGATCTCGTGAAGCTTCGAGTGAAATTTCACTTTTCGTTTTGGCTCTTTGAATATAGTGATGGAATACATCACTCTGTTTCGTTTCATATGTGCGATGTACTTGGTCTGAAATCCTACCTCTCTGGAAGTGTTGCTTTATGAATAAATATCTAGCTAGAGCGCCTTACCGAACTATTTTTGGTTTAGAGAAGATCCAATGGCATCCGGAGCTTGAGAACATTGCCAGTCTCCATTAATCCTTCTGTCCGCTGAATACTTTACGGAGTACTATTTTTACTGAGTGGCCGGCTGAGTGCTCGTATGAACATTTTCCCCTGTCTCTGCTATTTGTTCACGGCTCTTTCCAGAAGCTAGATTCCATCTTGATTATGAGATTCCTGGGACCTGTCAGAGTGTCAGCTCGAAATTAGGAAATTTGATGGGGGCTTAATATTGAACAAATTGAAAGCCTGGCAGTTAGTGACATCCCACTAATGTCGGAAGAGGCTTATAAATATAGAAACTTAATTCATAATCGCTAACTTTCTCTAATAACACATGATACAGGTTCGATGTTCAATTAAGGTTAGCAAATGTCCGGATGCATGTTTCTAGCTTCTTTTCTATTACCCTCAAATGCATGGTGTTCGATTATAATAGCTCAACGGTTCAGCTGAATGATGGGTTCTGAAAGCATTGGAAAGTCGAAGGAAACTGCTGATTTGTACAGTACTCCATTATCAGATCTCAAGAGATGGTGTTACCAGTAATAGATGAACAGTGGTTCAGCCTTTTGGTAAATTTCCGCTAACTTAGGGCAGTCTTTGCCGCGTCTTGCGTCAACTTCAATCTCATTGCTACACATTCGGCGTAACAGTTTAGCAAAAGATATACTCGTCTTTAGATATCGTGCCCTAAAGTTTAGTTTTGGACGTCGACTTGGGTTACAACCATGCAAGTTTGTTGTGGAGATGACGTGATTGTGACTGAGGTTGAGGATGTTGATGTTTTCAAGCTTGCGGCTTAGGGGGGTTATTATCGAGGAATGAATCTGTATGGCATCTCCGAGCTTAGAGCCATTTTTCCCAGGGAAAGGTGAAGTCGTTGGATTATGCAGAGCTCGGCATCTCGTCTGTGTGCAAACGTTGTAGCTACGCCCGGAGGGCTAGATCTGGGGCTACTTTCATTCATCAGTTGCAGCTTCTGGTGCACACGGATTGGAATGTAGATGCGGAGCTGAAAGTGATGATATTCGGCTTGTGGTGAATTGCGAACGGGACGCAACCGCGATGTCCACCTGGACTGAAACTTAGAGACTAGGAATAGATGGAATTGAAGCAATTTCTCATGGAATACTCGGTGAAAGGTGGCATAGATCTGCTGTGGGACGAGACTACCGTTTTTGCATCTTCCTTTGAGGTTCGTATCGAATCCTCGTGTTCGTGCTCGTACTTGATTTTTGAACCTTCGACAGGTTTTTTCTTTAACAGTTTCGACCTAGAAATAATACTCGGGGCGGGTGTTTCTTATGTGCAAAAGGTAACGAGATTTGGCATCAGATCAATGCCACAATGCGTATTACAATGAATGAAAGATATCCACGACGAATGCAATATCTCGACAGTGGGAACTCCACCAACTTCACCAGCCCATACGCCCCAGTAAGTCCTCCAGGGGGTGGAGGTGGACACTCGAAGACCAATGCGTCCAGTCCAGCAGTGGTTGCAGTGATTGGAGTGCTAGCTGGAGCCTTTCTGATCATCAGCTACTACAGGATCTTCCTAAGGTACTGTAATGGCCAGCACTTCACCATTTGGGGGACAAGGAGCGACGGCAGAAACGGTGGTCCCTCGACCATTGTAAGTTTCATCTCCACGAATCTCCGCCATTGCAACTGAATATAACGTGTTCAATTGCTAATTTTCGTTTTTTCCCTAAATCTGACGGTGATCCTTGTGCAGGTGCTGATGGAGGAGCATGCATGGCCTCCAGACGCTTCGGGCTTGGACGAGTCGCTCATCTGTCGAATCCCCACTTGCAAATACAGCCCAGACGAGGGGATAGTGGACGGCACCGAATGCTCGGTGTGCTTGGGAGAGTTTGAAGTAGGCGAAGAGCTCCGAATTCTGCCCAAGTGCAACCACCCTTTCCACATCCCTTGTATCGATACTTGGCTCGCCACGTCCTCCACCTGCCCATTGTGTAGAGTCAACATTGTCTTGGCCGCTGCGGTGCCGCATTCTCTCCTGCCTGTTGAACCGGAGCCGCCTGCCCCTGCTCGTGCCCCGACAATGTCGTTCATTCCTGGAGCGCATGCCAATGTCGTGGGTGATGAGATTGAGATCCTGCAAGAGCAACATGAGCAGGAGTTTTTGGAGGTTGGGCAGCTGTCGGGTCCATCGAGCTCGCCGTCTCTTCCTTCCAGCCATGGCTCCTTCCCCTCTGGTAAGACTCCGCCTGACCAGATTATTATTTCTGCAACGGCACTAAGTTACGTCTTCATAATTAACATGATATAGAATAGACATGCCATTGACAACCGCATATTGCCCCTTCTCCGCGCACTACGGGCATACCAATTGCTCGGACTGGTTACAAGAATTTCGTTTCATGTTGTAAGAAAGTTGGTGTATAGTCTCATATTGTAGAATTGCTCAAGACTTTGTTGTATGGGCAATTTTCAATCGTTTCATGTTGTAAGAAAGTTGGTGTATAGTCTCATATTGTAGAATTGCTCAAGACTTTGTTGTATGGGCAATTTTCACTCGAGCAAGCGAACAGAACTATTTGCAGTGGATGTGCAGCGAAGGAAGCACTTGTTTATAGTGTAGCTTTTGATTTTTTATCACTATATGCATCATAAATCGCAAGATATGCATATTTCTTGAACCATTCTTCTTGTGGAAGGTTGAAGACTCAATTGTAAATAGTTGCCATGAGTTTCAAATCACTTGGCACAGTTTTAGATTCTTTGCTAAGCCGTGGAAATCTTGGATGTGTGGCCAATGACGTCTTAATTAAATACTCCTCTTGAACATTTGTAAGTACTCATGTATCGCTCTTATGCCCTAATGAAGAGTGCCCGTGCGCCTTTGCAGCTCCGAATGCGGGGACTCCTGATAGTCACCGAATTGATATGCCGATCCTGCAACACATGCGACATTTGTCTCTTGAAACATCTCCATCTCCCACAAGAGAAATCCATGTCGCAAACGCCCCGAATCCTCCACCTTTGGAGCGTTCAGTCTCCCAGCAGCAGCTCAACAGACAGGCACCCGCATCCCTTCCCAAACAGAGGTTATACAGCCGCGCTCGAAGCTCCGGGAACCAGAAAGGAAAGCATCCTCTGCTCCCGCTCTCATCACCCCAAACGAAGCGGTTTGCTCGCTTGCTGGCCAAATCCTCCACCTCATCCCGATCCACGGGCTCCAGCTCCATGAACCAAGTGGTCGTGGAGCTTCTGGCCCAAGAAATTTTCCAGAGCAACACGGTCAGCACCACAGACACTCTGGAGAACAGAGTGCAAACCTCTACAGAGGTTTCCACGAGCTCCACGGGGTCTTCAAGGCCAGGTCCAAGGATGCGTCACGATAACGCGAGTTTGGAATTAATGTGGTCCATTGACGAGCTGGAGAATCCTTTGCGGTGGTCTGTGAATGAGGAGCCCCAGAATTCACTGCCAGGACTGCCAGGACCTTCAGGAAACCAGCACCAGCACCAGCATCGGGATTCTAGCTCTGGAGACGAGATGGAGGATTTGACTGAACGCTTGGCGGATGCAATGCAACTTCGCAGTTACCCGGGTTCAGATTATGAAGATGGGCCGACTTGTGTCACCAGGTCGAGCAAGAGCTTCAAGAGGACCGGCTTGAGGTCGCATTCTTCCGGGAGCTTTGGTACGTGGCCGAGTAAACGGCCCTCGTTCAAACACTCCATGGCCAGGCTGAAGAGGTGTGGGTCGGAGAGCTTGAGGCAACCCTCGTTCCGAAGGTCGGACAAGGTCCATGCTTCGGAACCCGTGTTGGAGATGTTCACGGTGGATTAGAGGATTCATTACAGTAGAACATTTGGTGAGTAGTTAGGATTTTCTTATTGAATTGAATCAGTTGCAGATGTAGGGAATCCATGCAACGTAACTTAGTTGGTCCATTTGTCTGTACTTGGGCTTAATGAGGCACAACTGTCTCTTGGCGAACTTGGTGAGTTTTATTAATTAATTAATCAATTAGATTGGATGTAGCTCCATCATGGGCTTGATTCATTTTTCATCCTCAATTTGATGTTCATATGAACATTTGGGATTGTTTCTTGTACAGTAAGATCTACTTCATTTACGAATTTTCCAGTCAGTTTTCACTAGAAAGTTCAGCAACTTTAGGAAGCTCTAGCATGCTCAAAAATGAACTGATTTTGGAACTCCAAATTGCGTTGGAATTGAAATGAAGTGCACTTCAACTTCATAACAAGTGAAAAATGAATAATTTCAAATCATACAACAATCTGGATTTCTTTTATACTCTACCTACCATTTCATAGAGAACCTTTAGAAGATAGTCAAAGTTTTTTTGCAATGGGGTGAAGAACAAGCAAGAAATCATACAAGCAATCCAAGTGGTATGAGATCAAGTATCTCTAAAGCAATTGTGAAGGTTCATTTCTCATATATACTATTAAATACAAGTTGAAATTTTCACAAACGTTGGCAACACTAGATAGTACATAGTGTATAGAAAACATCAAACTCTTTGTATGGTTTTCAATTACATATGTGTGTTTGTAATGATGAGCATACATGGGCCTCCCAAAGTTGACATAATCTCAAGAGAATGCAAAAATTCGTAAATGAAGTAGACCTTACTATACATTAATGATTTTGCATGCGTCTTGACCTTTGGTTGTGAAGGGTTTGGAGTAGATGTGTGAAGGTTGTTGTGAATGGATGCATCTTTATATTAAACCTCTGTGGCAGTTATGTGGGTTGTGAACTTGTATTCATTGTGTCTTTTGGGAGATAAAGAGGTTGAAGGTGAGTCTTTGGTGTCCCTTGGAAACAATAGTTCTTCAAACTCTCCAATGAAGAAAATCAAGTATTAAGCACATGGCTTCATTACTTGATGTAGGTATGTTACTTCCTACTTTACGTTGTATAATGTTAGAAGGTTTCTAGATTTGCGAGATGATTAACAATTTTCCTTTAAAAAAAATTGCCTTCTAGGATATCTTCCAAGAAGTGCATCTATTCATTAAGATGTCATTAGTAGAGCCAAATTCTCAATGTGAAGCTATAATATTTTCATACAAAAGAAATTCATCTAGATACTTTTCAAAGCAACCAAAAGATTCTTAAATCTATAAGATTTAGCTAAATTGAGAGAAATTTGAAATTCCAAGCAATTCATATTGAAAAACAAGCTATATTCATGAGCACCAATAAATCCTTGTTTTAAGTGTATTTTAAGTACAACTTTCATTTGACTTTTAAACTAGCTTTATCATATTTTGTTGATAATCCTGCTATACTTTATAGAGCTATATTACCTCAATTGTTTGAGCAAACTAAGTAGAGCTTCTATAAAATTCAATAGAAACAAGACATTGAAGGTGGGTGTTCAAAGAATTCATTAGTCAACTAATTTCATGTTCAAGTGCTAAATAGACTAGCTTATGTTAGCCAAATATCTTTCTTCCTTGGGATTCACTTCTCTATAGCTTTCAAGAGATTTGCTCTCAAAAGTAGTAAATGGGCTTTGCAATCTCCAAATTTTCTTCTACTTGCAAGCCAATCTTTATTTTTTTAGCTTTGAGATCAATCAAGCTACAATGGATAATTGAGGTGTCTCTAAAATTAAATGTCTATAATCAACCTACAAAAAGAGAATTACAATTTTAGTACTCTAATTGAAATTGAAATCAAGTTAACGAAAGAGATATTTGAGGCTAGATTGCTGCTTTTGGGGGCTTGAATCGTAAGACATGAAACCATCTCAGCTAATTTAGTAAAGGGACTAATTTGAAGTACCACTATTTGACATTGTGATTTTGCAACAATACTAATTTCATTTAAATATCCAAATAATTTAATATTAAAATTGAAAACTAACACTTATATCTTATTTGAACTTGTAATACTTGTTTGAATCAATTGTAGACTCATGGTGAATCCACAAAATCCAAAAGTATTCTTTGACATTGTAATTGGAGGCACTCCAACAGGCCGCATTGTAATGGAGCTCTATCAAGATACATGTCCAAAATCTGCAGAAAATTTTAGGTATGTTTACAATACCAATTTTTGAGTGGCATTACTAAGCTTAGAAACAATGTTTTGAAAAAAAAAGGACTTTTAAAATTTATACTATGAGGTTTATAAATAGAAGCAATCTTTCATGTTGCAGGTGTTTGTGTACGGGAGAGAAAGGAATTGGCAAGAGTGGGAGAAACTTGCATTACAAAGGCTCTGCATTTCATAGAGTGATTCCAGAATTCATGTGCCAAGGTGGTGACTTCACTAAGGGAAATGGCACCGGAGGTGAGTCCATTTATGGAGTTCAATTCCCTGATGAGAACTTTGTTCGAAGGCACAGTGGACCAGGAACGGTGTCTATGGCCAATGCTGGGCCCAACACCAATGGTTCACAATTCTTCATCACCACCGTCCCTACTCCTTGGTTGGATGGTAAGCATGTTGTGCTTGGCCAAGTCATTGAGGGCTTCAATGTTGTAAAAGCTATTGAAGCAATTGGTTCTAGTGATGGCAAACCAAGGAAGGCTGTTATTATTTCTAATTGTGGACAAATTTAGCAATCTCAAAATTTTAAATGATTAACATCAACTATTCATTAAAAAGTTCCCATGGAGGAACATGGGAAAGTATAGGCATGGAATTTTTCATGTGATTACTATTTAAATTTGAGGTTTCCATCAAATTGTTGTTCATAATATTTGATGAACTACAGATTTGTTCCTTTTTGCTTTCTAAGAGTCTTTGCAAAAGAATGTATTGTCCCTATATGAGATTCTTAAGTTAATAGGGTCCGTATTTACAAATGATTATATGAAGTTTTGCAATATGGTGATGTTACAATGCTTGCATGTAAAAGTAATAATTAATTAAATTATACCATAATTTAGGGTTGATAGGAAAGTGGTCTAAATCTTTTTGCACTTGTGAAGTAGTGCAAAAATTATCATATTTTTATGCATGTTTTTATTACATAACAATGTGAAATAGTGGTAAGATTAGGCAATATGTAAGGGAAGTAAAGAAAAACTTGAGTAAATTGAATGGTTCCTTTGGTTCCTTAAAAAAAGGTATGAAATGAATAGATTTTGTCTATGCCAAAAAGGAGTATTGTTTTAGCTTTCACAATTATTTTAGTTGGATTTGACTTCAACTCAAAAAAACTACTTACTAAGTTTATTTTTTAATCTACTTTATAATCCTAAAAATATTTAAAATAGAGAAAGTTATTGCAGTTGTAAAATTTGGTAAAACAACCTATTACAGACACAAGACCCATTGGGGACACCTAGGAATGACCCCATTATGATTTTCTTTCAGTGAATGAGATTTGGACCACAATCAATGTCTTAGCTAATTGGAATGGAGTGATTAGTGACCACAATAGGAACTTCTAGCTTTTTAGTATTAATTCATTGTAGGAAGTGATTGTTTTTAGGGCTTCCATGTTAGAAAATATTGTGACTACTCTAGGTGAGTAAGATGATTGTTATGGATACAATTCTTGTTGGTTTGGAGGTAGTCTAGAGACTCTTTTAGGCCATGATCGGCTGAACACTCCAAAAATTCATAACAAATTCATACTTTGTAAAGAAAATATAATTTCAATTGCTATCGCCATTTCTATCACTTGTCTTTACGGGGAAAAAAAATTAAAAAATTTCAGCAATGATATGAGGGCAAACTCCACATTCTGTCCATATGATGGGCTATTTTACCTTACCGCAGTTACGACATGGTCATTGATTACTTCATCAAATTTTTAAAATAGAGTTAACATAATGTTTCACTAAAGTTACTAACTTTGATATACTTTAAAAATTAGACTTCATGCATTTAAAAAAATGAATTGAAACATATTTGGAAATTGATTTAAATGTATAGGGTATCACTTTAGAACTTCAAAAATGATTTCAAAATGCATAATAATTTCAGTGTTTCACAAAAATTATAAGAAACTATGATGAAATTTGAAAATATTTGGATTTACCTTTGAAAAATATTGAAGGGTATTTTTCAATTAATTTATAATGGACAAATCAAAGACACATTAAATTGAAATTTGATCATATAATTACTGGATCAAAACCTAGGGGTTTTATAGATGCCAACTTAGAAGAGGTTGACATTAGAAAAAATTTCAGGCCTCCGGAAAGCTGCTCTACAGCCTTCTAAGGTACCTTGAAATTTGTTTTTTGGTGGTTGAAAAATCCATTTTCCCCCTATTCTAGCCCACTTGAAATTGTAGTGGTAGTGGCGTAGGAATCGAGTTTTACGAGTTAAATTTTTTTTTTTAAATTTTAATTATAATTTTTTTTAATCTTAAAAATAAAATAAATAAAATAAAAAATAAAAAATCACGAAATCTGATTGTTTCGGTGAGTAGTCAGCTTGGCTGACTGCTCACTAAGACACTTTTTTGGATTGACAGATCAAGTTTTGAAATAATTTGGTTTGTCACTCCATAGCAACCCTTTGGAGGGCTAAAATTTCCTCTAATGAATGGCAATAAAGTCACCACTCCTAAAACCATCCCAATAAATTTTGTATTACTACGGATATATGATATAAAATAAAGAATAATTTTTGCACAATGAGGTGATTGCAAGAAACACTTGTATAATTTGTTCCATTTTTAATTTTCGACCTTCTAGTACTTTTTGTATTACAAGTCACCTTCAGTTCTATTAGGGGCATGAAACATAAAACCTGAATGGTCAATTGGATTTCAAATTTACTATATATCCTGACAACATGTGATGTTCATCATCGGATGACAAAAACGGATGGAAATACTTAATTTGCCATAAAAAAAACAATTTACATTAGTAGATAGGAAGTACTACAAGCCCCCACCAGTACTATTGAGTCTTTTTGTATATCCTAAAGTACTATTTTGAGTCGCAGGCTACAATTTACCCTAGAAAATGAGATTTTCACTTTTCTATTTTTTTAAATTAGGAAATGAACTTGAAAATTTTATTTTGAAAGTGGACGTTGTTGCCAACTAAGAGCAAAGTAGAAAGATCAAAGCTAGAACTAAAAAAACCTTTTTTAATTCAACTTAAATTTAACCTGAAAGTAGCACACTTTAGGCCAATGTAAAACACACTTGGAACATGTTTTTGAACATCCCTCACTTGAGAAGGTATATTTCTATTAGAGGAGCTAGCTTACTAAATTTGACGTTGTAACTCTTCAAAAAAGGTACTCGATAGTCCTAAAAAACAACAAAACCGCTTGTGTGACATATATTCAAAATTCAATTTCACCAATTGAATTAATTTTGAAAAAATTAAAATAATTCAAGTGCATTTTCTATTGCTATAGAAAGTTTGCTTTTGAATTTCATATTTATTCAATCATTTTTGTTGTACTTATGGCACAAAACAACTTCTGCATTGAATGTGTGACGGAAAATAGAACAATTGTTTCTTGCGATCACCCATTGGTTGATTCTTATGTAATTCCATGCAATTAGTTTCATTAAGTTTGGGCACACAATGAATTTGATATAAATTTTTCGTAGGTGAAAGTTGTAGAAGGCTACAAATGTAATCTTTGTGAGCCCAAAATCCTTAAACACCATTGTCCCCTCAAAAAATGAATACAAATTCTGGTTGGTTATCATGATTTCCATTCTAGCAAGATTTTTGAATTAAAAAAAAATAGAAACCTAAATTGGGTGAATGCAAGAAACACATGTACTATTTTGTGTCACACCTTGCGTTTTGAATAGTTTTTTGGCCATAACTTTTGCATTCTGGCTCCAAATGATTCAAGATTTATAGGTAAGGCACTCATGACTATTATACACGCTGCCTAATTTTTTTTGTAATTTTCAAAGATTTTTTACTGTCCAAAAATAGCCCCCAATTATATGTCACATTTGCCAATTTAGAGGATTTTAGTACTATTTAGTATCCAAAAAAACAAATTTTGAGCTGAAATTTGGAGGGCATGGTCTTCTAGTAGACTTGTAGCTATGCAAGGAAGGAATTCTAAAAATAGTTAATTGTAAGTGATGTGGAAGTCCACAAAGTGTGCTTTTTTCTGCCTACATTTTGAAACATATAAAATATCATTTTGGAGTTTTTCTGGGTGAATGACCATTTCCATAGAGTTCTTACAAACGGCCAATTTTCATTTTATGTATTTAATTTTTTTTCCTATTTTTAACTAATTTATGCATCAAGGTAGCCATTTTCTTGAGATTTGGCACTTTTTTAGTTCTCTAGCTTAAAGAATTTTTCTATGCATTTCCTATGGTGGTTACCTTCATCTTAAAGGTGTATATGTTAGCCATATTTTTTTTGTTTTTAAAAAATTATTTTTCTAATTTTATAGTACTCCAGAAGAAAAATCATGAGCATTGTAAAAACGCAACAAAATTGGCAAGTGTTTCTTGCATTCATCCAATTAGCTTTTTACAAGTTTAATTTTATTTCAATTGATGTTGGAGAACAATACTTTTGCAATTCTAAGTTTTAAATACTCAAATTAGGCAACAAAAGAAATACAAAAGCTCAAAATAAAAGCTTAAAAATTTATTGCTCATAGAATATATTTTTGTGTATATGTAAATCTTTTGTTTATCCATTTGCATTAGTGACGAGAAAGTTGGAGCATCTTCTTTTGCAAGCAATCAAAGTATCTTCTTCAATTTATTTTTTATAGTTGGTTTTTAACTCAATTTTTATAATTTCCAAAAATAACAAATTTATAGAATTTAGTGTAATTTCTAAAAACAATGTTATACTTGAGATTGGCATATTGCAATTCCATCTAAGACCTATTGACAATTTATTTTTTCTTTCCATTATGAATCTGCTTATACTAAAAAACAAATATTTTTTTTTCCTGATATTTGTATTTCAAATTCTTGACTCAATTTTTTAGCAGAAAAAATTATAAAATTATAACTATTAGTGCAAATTTAGTTGAAAGGCATTAGAGGAGATCTGAGCCTCTGGAAGACCGTTTCAGGGCGGTTCCCAATGCTGGGAACCAGCCCCTGTTGTCAAAAAAAAAATTAATAAAAAAAAAAAAAAAAAAAGTTATTAAAATGTTAAAAGAATATTAATTTTTTTTCAAAAAAATAAAAAATAAAAAATGACATGGCAGTCGCTTGGCCACGTCAGATTGGCCATGTAGCAGCGTCCCAGCAGTCCTGCAGAGTTCCCACAATCCAAAAACTTGCGGACTCTTAGAAGACCCAAATCTCCTCTAATGATTCAAAGTCCTACAATCTTCTCTAGAAAGGAGCAAAAGTAAGTGTTTTTTCACTTTGAATGCTAATATCTTTTAATCTACATGGTCAAAGTCTCTTAAATTTCTTTCACACATTTGCATACTAGTCTAGTCAAAGATTATATGTTTGGAACTCAGTTTTGATTTGCTCCTATATAAATCTTTTTTTTAATTTTTTCTTTTGCAATAGAAATGACAAATTTGAAGTGGTCTTTTAGAAAAGTAGTCATGAAAATTTAGAGGTAACATTTAAAGAGATTTCAGAAATTCAATCCCATACAAAGGAGAAATATTTCCTTTACAATAAATTGACCCATTCATTCAGTTACCATAAATGGACATCAACTCTACATTTTTATCTAGTGATTGCAATGAAGACTTATACTATTTATTGCATTTTGGTCATTTGTGACAATTCTATAGAAATGGTTTTAGACCAAACGAATCATCAAAACATTTTTGCTCATATATAGAACTGTACGGTAAAAGGAGCTTCTAGACTTCTAAACTAATATCATAATTTTTTTTAAGTATCTTCTTTTTTGAAATATTAGCAAGGCTATGAGGAAAACATTCCTCTTAAATTTTAGTTTTAGTTTTTTTTAAATAAATATTCAATGGTCAATGGTTCTTCCAAATTCTAAACCCACAAGTGTGTCATATTTTCAAAAATCAACATTCTGTACCAAATTAATTTAAAAAAAGATAATAATAAAATTATTAAATCTCTACCAAATTCCTTGGATGGGATTGCTATTTCAAGAATGAATATTGATTCTATCTAATGCGTATTACATGATGTTCCATCCATACCTATGCATGTAAATAGTTTACCACTCTTGTAAAGATAACTTTTTGCAATGTCCCAAATAAATGGAAATTAAAAATCCTAGTGAATAACTTAATTTTCTCTTCTTTTTTAGAAGACATTAGAAAAAATTTCAGGCCTCTAGAGGGCTACTCCACAACCCTCCAAGGTACTCTAAAATTTGTTTTTTTTGGGTTGACAAAATCATTTTTTGCCTATTTCCGCCCACTTGAAATTGTAGTGGCAATGGCGCAGGACCCGAGTTTATAGAGTTTAAAATTTATTTTAAAAATAAAAATAAAATAATAATCTTAAAAAAAATATTAAAAATTAAAAAATTAAAAACTAAAAACTAAAAAATCGCAAAGTCTGACTATTTCGGCGAGCAAGCTATTTCAGAAATAGCTTGGTTTGTCACCCTGGAGTAGCCCTCTAGAAGACTGAATTTTTTTGTAATGAAAGCTATTTAGACATTACTTAACCAAATGATGTGTAAAATTGGTGGATAATATATTGTAAATTGATGAAAGTGGAGACAAAATTGTTGAATTTCAAAATTGCAAGATATTAAACAATCAAATTTCCTAGAAATAATATAAATATTATAAATAGATGAAATAACTGGAGAGTATAAGAAAAACATCCTAATTGTACCATGTGACTATTTGTGCCACTTTGTAGCCACTATTTATCAGTGGTGTACATTTGAAAGTTCAAAATGTACATCATAGTTTCTTTTATCAATGGAAATTGTTCATGTGATTCAAAAAAAAAAATGTATACCATTAATAAGGTAGAGGCCGTCCATAAAGCAAACATTCACAAGTTGATTGCATTTTTGGAAAAGCTCAATTCCTTAAAATAATTTTCCACAAATCTCCCTTTAATAATAAATAAATTAGCATCTAAGTGATCAAAACCCATGTTGTTTTATAGTTTTGGACCTTGATGGAATTAGTTACTCCCTCTGTTTCAAAATAAGACAGGTGTTTCTTTTGTAAAAACAACATACAAAGGAAACACTAGTATTATTTTGAAACGAGTGGGAGTATGAAATTTTGAAGTTGAAATGATACAAGCTATCAAAAACATTATGTTCCCTGCTTGAACATTCAAAACTCCAAAATTTATGGACAAAGACGCCCAGGAAGAACAGGGAGGCATTACCTCCTTGGTATTCATTTCTAGGGTGTAAGTGTGTAACTCCACACACACACCCTCCCGGGTTCTTCCTGTGACGGGAATGGGTGCCTCTACCTTACCTTCCATACCGGCCCACCGGGCACAAATCGGGTGGATTCTGATTTCTGAGTCCTTCCATAAAATAGCTTCTGCGAAAAAATGATTGTTTATGGAAAATGGAGGATACCGTATTCCCTGTGGGAACTAAGAAACTTCCTGGAACGCTGATCCCTTCAGTCAGTCTTTAATGATAATTGAGGAATACTCTCCAGTTACTGCGGATTGTACAGAACCTCTCTAACGCAGAAGGTCACTTATTGGTACGAAATGGTTTTGCAGACTCCACCGCAGTGAAGCATTGGTGACAGAATTCTGCAAATGTCGGCAGGGCAGCTCCACTCCTTCGCCGACGAAATACTAGCGAGTATGCCGACAAATTCCCTGTTGTCCTTGGCGGAGAATCGGCGAAGGTGCTGAAAACCTGTGGATTGTCGGGTAAGCACATTATATATCACTTGGAGCTCGCTCATGGAACTCATCCCAGTCTCCATCTAGCTTCAGCCACAGCCAGACCGAAATTACATGCGAATCCCAGTCGATCGATGTTTCTATTCTCACACACGTACAATTGATTTCGAGTTCCCTGTGTGATCGATCCTCCTCCTCCTCCACTCCTCATTAGCAACTTACGGTGTGGCAATTCCCAAGTTTCCAAGGATCATTCTAGCGGGATACCTTGTGGTCCAATTCTGCTTTGTCAATTTGTTTTGAGGGCAGTCAGTCAGTGAGAGCTACAGTAAGGATGGCTGACAGTAGCACGTCGACATTGTTCGTGAACCAGACGGGAAACGTGGTGAATATGAAAGTGAGCAATACCCGCTCGTCGGCCCCCCTCGCCAGCATTGCGGGAGGCGGCCAGTTCCGAATGCCGGTGAACATGAACGACACTTACCGTGAGTTTCTGGTGGGCATGGGCAGCGACGACGGGAAGACGGTGATTGTCACCTCCGACGACTGCTGCGACTATCAGTGCATCACCATCAAGGAAATCGCCGACGGCACCATCGACCTTCTCCGCGAACCTCGCCACCAGCAGCAGACATACGGTACTGTGAAGCTGGATCAAATGACTTCCCCTGCGGCGAAGAAACCGTGGTTCGCCTGGAAGATGTGGGTTTAGACTGCCAAGATAGCTAGCGGGGAATCTGGGGATCAATTGGGATCATACATGACCACTCGAAGTTTTGTGACCGCTGTGAGCCTGTGACCTTAGTTATAGACATATAGCCAGGCATCATGCATACAGTATGTACAGCATGCCGTACCAGTTTTGGTTATGGACAGTGGCGGAGGACTTGGATTCTTCGCCACATGCATGCATTTTTCGTCAGTGATGTATTTCTCATTAGAATCTCCTACTTAAATAAATATTTCAGAACAATGTTCAGTGTTCAGTGTTCAGTATTCTCCCTGATTTCCACGCCATTAGCGAATAATTTCAATTTTGTCAAGTAATTAATTGAGGGAAGATTATTGCTACTCTCTCACTGCCAGGATAGGTAAATTGAGCAGAATGACATTACTGACATGGCTACGAAGCAGCTCCGCATTTATTAATTAGTAGACGATGATCCAACCTAGATTGTAATGAGGGGCAGTGCGTGGCAAATTCTCTTTTAGCGTTCACTTGGATTATAGCATGCTTCTATTATAACTGATGTCTTTCAAGAGACATCTTCAATCCTCATTTCTTTAGATTTGCCTATGCCTTTAGAAACTAGAAGGACCACTTTATATTTAAACATTAACATCCAGCATGTACAGTAAAATTGTCGGATCAGATTGCCCTCAGGAGCTCAGACATAGCACGGAAACAGCCGCGAAACAGAAGAAAAGCAACTGTGCTATCGACGATGATAGTACCGAGCAGTCAAATATTAAACTCAAAGATTAATACTTTATTCCACACGCGTTAAACAATTCAATGTCTAAAACATTTTGAAAGTAGATTGTGTCAAAACAATTGTTCTTAGATTGTGTCAGTAGAAGGGTGACACATCAATATCCACCTACGCTATGTCCGTCCATGAAGTTCCGTGTCAGCTGTGGTATAGAATTGAAAATTTTAGGCTAAAGTGTTCGGTATGACCAATCCCCAATGACTGAAATTTGCACTGGTCATTTGTGTCCTAAATGACTGAAAAGGCACTACTAGAATTCACCCCATAGAGCAAAGTTTGTAGCATTGTTTGAACGTTGTACACAAAAAAGTGATTCTACAATTGACATTCAACATTGCTTCTTGAACAACGGTCTTGAACATGTTTGCTGAAAAATGTTTGCTAAAACCACCAATCTCTAGTAGTGATGCAGTTATAATTAAACGCAGTCATTGATAGCCATTGTTCTACTAAAGCCTTGCGTTGCCTCCGTCTGGCCAAATTGATTATGTCTGAACAGAGATTCAAGGCGATAATTCATGGCCCGTTTGGACTCGCTAAGAAGAGATTAGGGGCACTGAGCTTGGCGTGTTTGGAGATGAATTTAAAGAGTCCGCTCAAGTGTTTGAGCTTGACAAGTCGAAGGTGGGACACTCCAGAAAGAAAGGGAGCGCCAAAAGCCATGGAGGTGCAATTGCTCTTACTACTCAATATACGGGCATTTGAAGTACAGTCCACAACATGTTCAGGTATTCTTTCTAATGGCATTTAAGGTATCAAATCCAGATTCTCTTTAGAAGCACTTTAATTGAGCTACCAATTCCTTTGTACAAAACTGTTTAAGCGGATATTAATCTCATTTCATTGCAAAAAACGTAAGATTCAAGGTTAGATGGACTTATAATAGGGATTCATTGGATCTAGGTAATTTTGAATCAGTGTTAAGTAGAGTAACTCCAGTACTTGCTGAAAACTTAAAGTATGAAAATATCAATTTAGGCCTATTTAGAGCCTGCTCACATTACCATATCATCACGGACCAAGAAATTGTAACACTTGGAATTCCCAAAAATGCTGGCTAACTTGATCTAAAAGAATCACAAGTTATACAAAATTATCAATCAAGGTCTAGATTACTATACATTATCCAAAGCTTTTCAGTAGACGCTCAGAAGCCACATGCTCTCCAATATTCAAGTAAAATGTGCAGAAATGGTCAATCTCAAACTAACCATTTAGTTGATGTAATCAAATGTAATATTTACAGATATTTGCAGATTCACCCAAGATTCCTCATTCTCACAGGAAGAACAGGAGGGTGATATGGAGGGGTTATAATTTTCAACATGTAACTTCACCCCCAAAAAACTTTCTTAAAATAGAAAGGTTTTTTTGGAGGGGGGGCAGGTGAAATTACATGTTGAAAAATTATACCCCCCAATATGGCCTTCCCGTTCTTCTTGTGTCTTTGTATAAAAATTTGTCATAATCGGAAACTTATATGCTTGAAGAGAAGATACTATTGTTTTAACCACTAAAGGACTAAAGAGCCCACTTTGACTTTTTTGAGAACTTGGACAAGCTCTTTTGAATCATAATTTTATATTTTTGCAAGAAATTCTTAAGATGGATGTTAAGTATCTTAATCTATGTAAAGCTTTGCTTCACATTATTCTGATAAATATTGCAAAATTTAGAAGTTTTTTTAATAATATCAATGTCAAAACGGGTAGCTAAAAAGATATTCTAAAAAAAGATTCATTAATTTCATTGTATTGTATTTATTGACATTTACTCAAAAACATTTGAACCATTCAATTCCAAGTAATGAGTTTTATTTTGCAATCAATGAAGGTAGGAAAAACACATAATGTCATTTTCTAACCTCAATTTTGAAAATAGAAACACATGTAAAAAGGATACTAATTGTTTACTATTCCCTCTGTCTAAAAATAAGACCAATATTTCCTTTATATTTTACAAAGGAAACATTAATCTTATTTTGAAACAAAAGGAATAGAACATATTCACCATAATTGGAATTAACAATTATTAGCAATTTAGTTTTTTCTTTCATTTTGTACCACCTTTCACTTTATAATTTTTTAAAAGATGAATATTAAAGTTTTTTTGGTTAATTTTTTTACATATGATGTCAACACATTTTCCAACATATTATCTAGAACACACAAATTATGAGATACACAAGGGGTTTTCTAAAGATGTTGAAAGGCAACTTTACCTTTAGAAGGGGCTTAGAAAGTTAACATTTTGAAATTTAAGCACATTAAACTTGTAATTAGTTAGAATATTTACTCTAAAAATTTGGGAAAATGTATTGGAACAGATTAACTAAAGTATCCTAAAATTGAATTTGTTAAAAAATAAATAAAGATAAAGATTAACTTAGCCTTCAGGTGCAAGTATTTTGTAGCAATTTTAAGCCTCTAAACATTGAAGAACTTTAGGAATTATTACAATGATATTAGTAACCATTGAACTTTAAATATTTAGCACAATGCTATTCTCTAAATAAGACTTTCAAGCATGAGAGTGCATTATACCTCCCAAAGGATCAAGCTTCAGTAACTAAATTGCACCTTGAAGCAACCTAGCGAGGGTTGTAGAAGCATTGAACAATTGTCAACACTAGCAAAGAATCCCGACACTATCACGACAATATGAAGAACATTAACACGTGCTCTTGGTAGAAGTCGTCTGGAAAATGATGTAAAGAAATTATCAGAGCAGTTTCAGTTTCAATTGCCATTACTTTAGAAACAAATATTTACTGAATTGCTAAACATTGCCTTGTTCTATGGAGTGGATGCTGTAATTTCAGAAGAAACACTTCAAAAATTACCTGGTTCTCGTCTGTGGCAGCATGACTTGCACGGTATTTGCACAACCCAGGAAAATCTTCAAACGCAAGGACACGTCCAATAGGCCTCACTAGACTAAAAGTTCGGTGGCAAACATGAACTTGCGCTGTTATGGGGAGAAATTAAACTTCAGTTGTTCTTTCGTAGTCATTTGGAAACATCAACGTTTCAGAAAATCTGACCTCGCATACCTTGTTGAACGTGGCGAACAAGCAAGAACCTTCACAAAACCATAATAGCGGGGACCAAACACACTGATTTTCAAGAAGGTTGACGGCAAGCTACAGCCTGCTGTAACCAATGTACAGTACAAATATCTACGGAAACAACACTAGAAATGGCTAGTGTTCCTCTAGGTGGGACTGAAAAATACCTCCAAACTCAATCTTCATCTTCGTCAGTTCTGTCTACTTTCAGGTTGCCATTCTGAGCCATCAATACACGGTAAATTTGCCTGGAGCAAACAGCGCCTACACGCTGTCCACCTGCGGAGTTAATGACACTCTCCCTCAGTAGATCTTTTAGAAGTGACTCCTTCTCCAGATCCTGCAAATTAAACAAAAGCGTCACAAAAAATTTAGTTATGGTCAGCGACATTAAGTTCTAGAGTACTAAATTCAGAATCTGCATTGGTAGATCCAGAATCTGATAAATTGCTACTGAAGAAAAAACAAAGATTAAAAAATACAGGAAACTAAATGCCTCGGACATTGAGATGCATGGAGTCGCTCGATAATGACTAAGAGAAGCTTACCGTCTTTCTCTTGTCGAGATAAACTCTAAGTAAAGAGCGCATACTAGGGTAAATTCTCCCTATTGCAATTGCGCATGGTCCGGACACTTTCGGAATTGCCACAAGCGCTTTCAACCTTCAAAAGAAATGATACCAAAATTTGAGTTTGTAAGCTCCCTCGCTATTCCAAAGAACAAGATCAATGATGCCAATGATCATGATGTCCTAACTACATCTTACCACAGACTTTTTCTAATTTCTTCCTTAAACGGATCACCGGACCGAACGTGCTCCCCGTTCTTGCTTACAGAAAGTCGTGTCAGCTTTGGCCTGTCTCGTAACGGAAAATTAGTAGTGTTTAAATCAGCGGGAACTGAGTCTCACAAGCAAGTCCGTCAAAAACTAAGACACAATTTTCAACAACAAATGAATAAAATTGTCGGGGAGAGGGAAGCCTACTCGTATAAAGCGTCGGCAAAAATGTGCATTAAACCCGTCACGTGATCAGCAACATCAGCTTCGTCGACGCACAGACGTGAGTGCACACCAGTGAAGTTTGTCGTCAAACCTGCCAATGCCTGAAATCTGATGATTGGTTAAACGAAGCCCACTATTTCTAAAACCCTATCAACATTCAAAACTTGAGCGAGTATAGGCCAAACGATGACCAATACTGTCAATCAATGTTTATGCAACTGCAACCTTTCTACCATAATCCGAGGCTTAAATTACTCTGCAGAAACATTGGTATCAAAAATTCAGAGGACTTAATTCACAGTAGGACAAACACCTTCTCAACTGGAGGACGCTGCCATCTACCAGCACTAGCTCGGTCATTTGATTGATACTGAGCTTGATCCCTGCAACCCAAAATCGCTTGGTAAATCTTAAGCTTCATCAAAAGAGAAGCATTCAGTTTGATCAATTTCAAAATATTTATAAGATAGGTGAGGGTTGTGTATCAAAAACTCTGACAGAATTAGAGCGCTTACTTCTTTTGAAGGAAAACCATCATCTTGTTCACCAAATAGCAGATGGTAAAGCCAGGATAGAGTTGCTGTGCTTTTCGTACATGGGAAGTCAATAATGATTCAGCAACCATTGTTGCAAACTCTTCAGCTTCAAAGACAAAAAGAATGTACTGGATATGCACATCCTCGTGAATCACCTGTACACACAAACAACATGCAAATGTTCAATTACTGGATAACCTTTGACTATTATTTCAAATTGCTGTAACCAAATTCACAGAAGTACTTACTAGCATCTGCATGACCACAATGAACCCTCATTCAAAACATACCTGTGAACTTATAAACTCGCCTTGACTTTCAAGAAGTTCAATATCTTCAGACTGATCAAACTCTTGGCTCTCTAAACGGGGGCTCTTCGTGCACCAAGTTATGGAGTTATGGATCGGATTTGAAGCAAGTCTATAATGCAGTTTCTTCTCCACAAATCGGCTCAAGAGCTGACCTGCATTGTTTGAACCAAATGATGAATATCAGAAAAATTTGCTGAACACATTCTGACTTGTTCTGACAAAAGCATAATCAGAAATGAAAGGTGTGCAGAGGATAATAATTCTCGAGGAAATGGCAAATTACAAATGAAAATGAAAATAGGAGCATGTCGTACCTCCAATAGATCCCTTTTCAGCAACTTTGACATCTACAGACGCTATCATGTGCTCAAGAGAAGCCTTTCTTTTGAATCTTGCCACTTCATGTTCAGCTTTCCTCCGTTCTTGTGCTGCCTTCTTTGCATCAAGTTTCCGAGCCTTCTCTTCCTGGTGACAAACACCAAGCGAGGTTGAGACTGGGAGAGAAGAGTGGCACGGCAGAAATCATGAAGGGATTCAGAGCTCCGAGGCGTAAGAGCAAAGCTGCCAGTGTACAGATTCCGTTCTGAACCTTTACAAGCAATCTACATCTCCTTCGTGATCATTGTCTATTCTCAAATAGGGAGAGACAAGAAAACACAAGTGGCCTTCCAACTAGTTGAAATACATATATGTGAAGGACTAAATTTCTTTGCAAGATTCAAACAAAAAGGTTCAAGAGTGGGAATACGATTACCTCTTTCTTTTTCAAAATCTCTTCTTGCTGCTTCTTTTTGGCTTCTTCCTTCTCACGCTTTTTCTCGGCTTTCTGAGCTTGTTTTCGTTCCAATTCCAGCTCTTTCTCACGTAGCTTAAGTTGTCGATCCGCGTCACAGATAGGATTCGCAAGGGAAGCAACATCAGATTTCTTTTGCTTCTTACGCGGTCTCTCAATCTCCTCCAACACTTCAGAGGGCATGTAAGGCTGTTCAAACGCATTAGGAGCCGAATCCATTGTGGGTATTTGTTTCATAATGTCTTCAAGCGATAAGATTTCTACTTCCCTCCCAGAGAAGTCTGGCATCCTCTTCCGTGTCTCACTCATCACAATGGTTTCCTGGGATTCAAGGTCAACTACTGTAGCACTGGGTCTTCTACTACAAGAAGGCCATTCTGACACGCAATCATCCACAACAGTGGATTTTAAATTCCTAGGAATTTCTTTTAAAATGATTGGCTCCGGCTCCGGCTCCGAATCGGAATCCAAACACACTACATGACCAATCACCCATCCCACAATATAACATTTGTTCGAATCAGTGAGCCATCAGAATCGTACAAAGAAGAATTGATACACTATTTAAAAGAACACAAAACTAATACCTGGAGCTATTGGAGGGCATTGTCGAATTCCCGGTCGGAATCTGGGTTGAGCTTGAGAACGAGTAGTGCTCCAAATGCAACTCAAATTATCCTCATCGTCGAACAGAGCCAGAACCTGCACAGCTCCTGCCATACTGCCTCCTGCTACTCTACTTGATACAAATTGCACTACCCCGATTTCGGTTGCCACGAACAATAGTGCACTTACGCCGCCATCTTCGCACCCCGCTTGGAATAGGACAACATAGCTACTTCTATAATGAACCAGACACCATCTGCAGGGCAAAAATTGCATATTACCACGACGACGGCAGTGAAGTTATCCACAATAGCGTCCTTCTTCCGAAAGCTCCAGACCGAGCACAACTTCAATGACACAAGTCGACAACCGCATTGATAAAAAACAACTACGCACCCTTCTTCCATTAAACTGTACAGACAGCACCAAAATTCAAAAACAAGGAGCATGAGAAAATGATGTTCATGATCCTGTCAAGACATATACTCTAATTTTGAATGAAGACAAACATTCCCATACTACTAGCATCTCTTCAGGCGTGGTCTGCTAAGTAATATGCCCAAAGACGACAAAACTAAAATAAATAAAAATTTAAAAACTGAGCCCCATAATAGTCGTAAGAGCTTAAACCCTGCTTTTGCGAAAGTGACTAACCAGACCCAATTAGGAGCTCACGCACCAAGTCCTGCAGAAGAGACGATAACGAGCCATGATCCCGAGAAAGCTGCATACTCAACTCGCAACAATTCACAACTCAGGTAAAAATGACTAAAACCAAGGCTAAGCAAACTGAAAAGCAACCTCGCAAGTTCAAAGCAGGATTACAAAGATCATCCCAAACAAATGTCATGGTACCTCTGGAGCTGCTGCAATTAACCTGCAACTGACGCTGTCATCCACGCACCAATTCCCAAATCGTGGTTTCAAGAAACAAGTACCATCCGCAGTTCTGATGCATGCCAAAAACGAGAACAAGTAACTAAACTGAGTCGGCAGTCGAATCACAAGAGGAATTGAGTGTCTCAAGATGGAAATGCAAGCGGAATGTGCATATACACATGAGCACATTCGGAACTGCAGTGCACCCAGTGCCTCTAATAGTCACTGACTGATGAGAATTTGAAACAAGGACCGTGAACACCAAACCAACCCCACCTCCAAGCTTCTCAGTTCTAGCTCCCGAGACCATTCGCTTCTCCAATTGTCACTAACTCCGCACATTCCCGTTGAGGAGCTTCACATCTACGCCGCCAATAAACTCGGAATCGTAAACCCAAATTCTTTCAATCGGTTCTGTCCCCCAGAAAAAGTTTAGCGATTGAGACAACTCATTGTCGCAAAAATCCGAAAAGAGAAAAAGCTGATCGTGAAAAGATGATGAGATCAATTCACGAAGAAAAAATGGCGGGAGGCTCAGAAACCCTAAACCCTTGAATTCAGCGATATTATATTCAAAGAAGAGGCTCCGAGGCACCGGTAATAAAAACGCAGGCCGCAAGACATCATGAATGAAGAGTTTGTTGGGTACCGTTAAGCCCTTAACCCCTTAACGTATACGGTGGAAGCATCCAAAACCGTCAATTTTAGCAATTCAGCATAGTTGGAGGCACCTCTTTGTAAATACAATATTTTTGTAGTATTAGCAAGTCAAAATGAAGAATATTAAAAATAAATAAAGATAGATTTTTTGGATTTGGTATGTAATTTATGTGATTTTTCAAAGTAATAGCTCCCTAAACCATTGAAATTGGGACATAGGTGGCCCCTAAACTGAAATCTGCAAAAATCAGTAGTTAGCAAATCAAAGTTAAGTATGTATCCTTCAATTGCATCAACAAATTAAAGTTATGCATTTGTAGGACACATTGATAAAAATCTAGGGACATATTTAGTGGTAATCTAGGATACAAGAATGTGAACATGGATGCTTTTGGGTGTTTCTACTCAGTTAGAGTGTTCTCCAAAATTGATGATTCGAAAAAAATCATTTTAAAGTACTGTTTGGAAGAATATTTTTGGATTGATATACAAGTAAAAATTGTAAACTTTGAGTTTTAGATTCCATCCATATGGTTAGATTCACCAATGCTATCAATAATCTTTTTTTATGAATTTTGAAAAGGAAATTTCAAAATTCCTTCTAAAATTGATTATTAGCAAAATGTTATCATTTTTTGAGTACAATTTGTTGGAATGGATTTGAAATGAGTTTCTGTCAACATAGTGATTTTTTGAAATTTTTGTGTATTTTAAATCTATGACCTCATTTTTGCAAATCTGGTTTTCTATTAGAGTTAATATAGTTTTGTCTTAGTCAACCACTTGACATACTTCTACATTTGTAATTTTAGAAAAATATGTACTCTAGTTCAACATATCCAACCATTAGATAAGACAACAACTTAATAAAGTATCTTCCACTACAAGATTGTCTTTTTAGTAAAATTTTACTTAAAAACTTACTTAAAAGATGTTACTTAAAAGACGTGATGTCTAGGACACTACTTAAAACACCCCTTTCTCTTGTAGTGTCCACAAATTAGGATGACTTTCATCTATGTAGAAATGAGAGAAAAAAAAGTCAATTTCAATCTATTTGTCATCCAAAAACTCGACATTGAAGCGGTAAGGAGCTAAGATAGGTGGTCAATAAAGTAACCATTTACTAGTTGATTCTGAATTCTAGGGAATTTGACTCTTTGAAAAATATTATTTTCAGTAAATTTTCTTTGAAATATACGATAAATAAAATTGGCATCGAATTCAAGTTGTTCCATATTTTTTGGACCTTTGTGGAATTAGTGATAAATTTTAAAGTTGAAATCACATGAGGCTCTACAAGCATCCACCTTTTGATATATTAACCCCTTAATGACCTTGAGTGCAGATTTTGAACAATGTATAAATGGAAACACATTCCAAACTCATCAAAATGCGTTTTTTTCATTCACCAATTTTTTATGAAGATTCTTGTATTAGTTCTTTAACCCCTAAACGTCTGGATTCATCTCCAAAATTGACGATTTGAGAAAAAACATTATAAACTACAATTTGGAAGAATATTTTGGAATTGGTATACAAATGAAAGCTGTAGATTTTGATTTTTAAATTCTATCCGTACGGTTAGATCTACAAATGCTATCACCAATCTTTTTCTATAAATTTTGAAAAGAAAATTTCAGAATTCCTTCTAAATTCAATTACAAGTAAAATATTATCATTTTTTGAGTAAAACTTGTTGGAATGGATTTGAAATGAGGTTCTCTTCATCTAGTGATTTTTTGAAATTTTTGTGACCTTTACATCTTTGACCTCATTTTTGCACATCTAGTTTTGAACTAAAGTCAATGCAAATTGACCACTTGACATACTTCCACATTTGTAATTTTAGAAATGTATATATTCTGGTAACACCAAATCCAACCGATGGATAGGACAACAACTTGATAAAGTATCACCCAAAATTAGGATGACTTTCATCCAAGCAGGAATGAGACAGAAACAAGGATCTGAATCTGTTCATCGTCCAGAAAATGGACGTCGGAGCGCTCCAGGGTTAACCCTAGAACGTTCGGACTCATTCCATAAGTCGAACAGGGTGTGCAAAGCGGATACAATTTGAAGAGCAATGTTGGGAAATGGGTGTTGTGCATACAAGAAGTTACCGTAGGATCTGTTGCATTACCGTGGAAAGAGTCGGCCGATGCAAGAGAATTGAACAGAGGCGTAGCTGAATTCAAGATCATGAGGTTTGACCAACATGCATTTGGCGTTGACTTTGACGGGCAATTGCTCCGATGAGAGGAAACGCCGTCACTACAGCCAGTCATGTGCTCATTAAATTATGAGGAAAATTGGAGTGCGTACATGACGATTACAAGAATTATAGAACAGATTTTTCACGAACAATTCTGCCAAGATTTTGATTTTCTTGAGCTTGCAATGCACATGACTTTGGAGGAAGACAGAGTTGGAGTCATTTTCACGTAGCGGACCGCATCCCGTAGAAGTGACCCAGCAACGAATATGCAGACATATTTGAAGAGTGCCCAGAGTGACTACCGCATTGACTGAGTTCGAAATACCATAAAAGATATGAAACACATGTCATCATCGTACTGAATGTTGGCGTCAACTTCAAACGCCGAACCACCGATCCTTTGTGAATGCATTATAGTAATCTAGCATCTCCTCTCCAGACCACGTGGCCAACTACCGTACTATTTTTTAATTACTTACGACCTCCACAAAATATTGCAAGGTGTTGTGGATTTCTTTTTATAATCTAACCACGAATTTTTTTTAATCAAAAACGATAATAAGAAGCTCAGCCCGACACATACTGCCCTAGTCTCATTTTCAGATCTGGCAACGTCTTCTCTTCACACTTCAGACTTGGGCCAAGCCAAAATTTTCCCAAAAATGAGAGATGCCTCGCTATTTGAATTTTTCTCTTCCACCTACTATTACGGATTGCGTCGCTCTCATCTGCAATGCAAGCGGAACTAATCTCTACACTTTGGAAAAAATGGATGAATGAAATCCCATCAGTCTCCGTTTCCTGTGAAGCTTCTACTCTGGTCGTCGTCCAGTTTTTGGACTTCGAAGCGCTCCAGGGTTAACATTTGTACGGTTCATTATGAAGATTTTGCTTTGCTAATATTCTATAATTCTAAAGATATTGGGAGGTTTTGCCTCAACAAGTAACTTTTTTAGTTTAAAAACTGATCCTTCAAAAATGACTTGAATCAAAAAATAAAATAAAAATCTTCAAAAATCACTATGATTAGAACTTAGATTTTTGAACTTATAGAAAAAAATCCTTATAAAAACCATAAATATTCAATCTACAATTGATTTTAGAAGGAATTTATAATTTTTGATTTCAAATTTTATTGTAAAATATTGCTTTGTGTAATTGTTGATCTAACCTTATGGATGTGATTTAAAAATCATATTTTACAACTATTGTTTGAGAGTCATCATTAAAAAATTATTCTAAACTGCATTTTATAATAGATCTTCACAATTTTGGAATTTTGGACACCCCCTGGTCCTTTAGGGGTTAACCCCTAAAAGACCATCACGTGTTTTTTGGCAACATATTTATTTTGGGCAAGCTGGTGTGAATGAAGATTTGCATATTCTAGGTTGAAATTTCAGTAGAAGGTGGAAACGAGGAATATCTTTCATATACACTAAATTTCATGACATTTGGAAATATGAGTCAAAAGTTATGGCCAAATATGTTACTTCTTTTTCAAAAATGGGTAGTCCAGGCAAATAAAAAAATTTACTTCTTTTGAAAACTAAGACTTAAAATTGGTTTTCTAGATTTATAATTATATACGTGAAAAGCTTTGAGTCATCCCATTTTGATCAATGAGATGAAAGTTATGAGGAGTTTTTGTTTGCGGGTAGTTATGGATTCTCTACTCTAAAATAAATTTTAAAATCTTTTATCTTATTCAGTTTTCAATGTTTTTTTGAAAAAAATAAAATCATAGGATGTAGATTGTTTATTACAACATTGCAACCATTTTTTAGTTCCATAACTAAATTCTTAACAATTTTGTATTTTGAGTCATTCTCTACTTCATTATACTTACTTTTTATTCCTATATGTTGTACTGTACAATTCCAAATGATGTGAAATTTTTCAAGCATGTAGCCAACTTGTCTAGAAAAAATAATCTAAAGAAGCACTAGCATTTTGGACATTTTTTCATAGAAAAGTGAGCTTGTGAAGTGCAACTGTTTTGTTTTTTGCAAGGCCAAAAAAATGATTTTAGTGAATCTTCCAATCTACGAAGTGGAAGTTTCTGAAATTTTTACCACATGTTTTCAAGTCAGCATACTACAAGATCCTAAGGTTATATATATTAAAAATTTGATACTTATACTAAAAATGGCAATTTTTGAGCACTTTTGTTGAAAACACAGTCATGGAACTTTAGGGGTTAATTATTGGTATATTTACAAATGTAAATGGCAATATGTATGTTATGTTTTTTGAGTTTGGTTACTTCATAGACCTACCTTAATACAACTAACCATGCCTCTATTGGTAGGTGAATTAATGTTCTTCTTTTATCTATGACAAACCAACTTAATGGAGATTACCCTTTTAGAGCTTGAAAGGGAGGGAAACATTTTGCTTGTAGCTTTGTACAAATATATTATTTCCATCAATTTTGTTTAATTGATAATAAAGAAAGGTCATCTTTTAATTTAAGGATTGCTTGGAATAAATGTAAAGGTGTTTGGACAAAACTTTGGTTTGAATGTGAATATTGAAGCACTTAGGATTTAACTATTGTACTGTTAATAAAGTACACATTAGGTTAGATAGATGGGGACCTTATTCCGACCCTTTCAGGATTTTGTCCATAAAATTTAATGTAATAAATCTAAAAATTATAAGAAAACTTTCATTAAAAATGAAACAAAATTATTATATATTAAAAAAAATTATTTGTCTTGATAATTGTGATCCAAAAATAAAATTCCAATTCATCAAGGCATTTAAATTTGTGTTGGTATGGAACATAAAGGTCAAGTTTAGAAGCATGAGTTAAACCTTAAATGCCCAAACACTGTTTTTTGGCAACATAGCAATTTCGGGCAGCTCACTACAAAGGGAATTTTTATTTTTTATTTAAAATGTTCACACAACATGTGCCCAAGGAGTAGCTTTAAGGCACAACAATTTTCATAACTTTTGACTACATGGTTGAAAAGTTATTGTTTGATATGTAATTTTCATTACTCAGTGGATAGCTTAGGCAACTCCAAAAAAATTCTTTAAAACTCACTTTTAACAAAAATAAAAATTTGAAATTGATTTTATAAATTTATATATACTTGTAAAGCTTTGAATCATTCCATTTTGATTAATGAGATGAAAGTTATGAGGAGTTTTAGTTTGAGGGTAATTATAGAATTTGTACTCAAAAATAAACTTTGAAGTCATTTATTTAATTCAATTTTCAATATTTAAAAAAATAATAAAAAAATTGTATGTAAATTATTTATTACGGAGTACAACATTACAACCACTGGGATTGGAATTTTTAAATTCCATAAATAAGTTCTTAACATTTTAATATTTTGAATCATTCTCTACTTCTTTCTACTCATTACTTTTTTCTATATGTTGTACAATTCCAAAAGATCTGAAATTTTTCAAGCATGTAGCCAACTTGCCTTGAAAAGTGAATCCAAAGAAGCACCACCATTTTAGACATTTTTTCATACAAGTGTGACCTTGTGAAGTGTAGCTGCCCGTTTTTTTGCAGGGCCCAAAAAAAGATTCTTGTCAATTCAAACTCAAATATCTTGTAATCTACATAGCGGAAATTTCTAAAAAAAATTCCATAGCTTTTGAAATTAGTGTACTATAAGATCCCATGGTTACATGTGTCCAAAAATTAAAAAAATTCTAAAATTTGGTAATTGTACTAGAAATGGCAATTTTGGAGTGTTTTTGGTGCAACGTTGCTAGGAAGCGAGCGGGGAGCGGGGAGCGGCGAGCGTAGAGCGGGAAATAGTGAGCGGGGAGCGTAGATATTAAATGAAAAATGAAAAAATAAAATGAAATTTGGAAATTTTGTGGATGAAAGTGGTTGACATTTTAGATGAGACTGACTGAAATTTTGGATGAAAGTAACTTTAAATTTGGAATTTTGTGGGTGAAAGTCACGTCAAATTTAGTGGATGTGAAGAGAATTTTAGATTAGTGCATATGAAGGAGGAATTGTTTTGGATGAAAAAAATGGATGAAAGTAGATGAAAAGTTTGGATGGAAGTAGATGAAAAAGTGGATGAAAGTACATAAAATATTGGATGAAATCATATCAAATACTAGTTCAGGTATTATTAGAAGAAAAAAAAAAAACCGCAGGGAAAATGAGAATGTCAGTGAAAAAATTCCATTGCCATGCACATATGAATATTTCTACATGATGGGACCTATGACTGCGGAAATAGTGTGTCCTATTACCGTTGTTTAGGGTAGACTGTCATTTTGCATGGACATTACAGTAGAACTAAAATACACCTATTATTGTGGAAATAAAGAACACTAGGATATCGTTGGGCAATGCGGAGCATGAGCTCTTCCTTCCCTAGTCCCGTTCCAGCTTCGTTTCCCTTCAAGTAATGGTAATACCTTACCATCTACATGAACGCTCTCACAAAATCGTCTACCATGGCAATGTACAGATCGTTCTCTCGATTTCCAAATTGTTGAAGCCACTTCTTATGTACTGTCTCAACGAGGTTGCAAGATGGCATTTCTGCTGGCTCAGAGTCGCTAAGATCCTGAATGAAAATAGTCCAAAATCCACATTAAATTTCTAGCGTCCACAAATGTACTTAGAATTTTTTTTTAGGATGCAAGGTAATGAGGATCGAATAGCAATGGTGGTGTCTAATGGTCAAGCATCACTTTAAAGCACAATAAATAAATGTTATAAGATAGAGTCTACAGAAGAACCCCTATCGATTTAGACAGGATCCAACAAGCTAGTATTGCCATGCATGAACGCACATTTTTCCTATGTCAAACTACAATGGGGCGACGAAGAAATAAAGAAGTTCCAAGACGCAGCCTACGCCAATACCCCTCTTGGTACCAAGAGTCCCCTTTAAGGTACCAACACCATACATGACTCAGAGGTTTAGACCTATTGCAGACGAGAATTGTCCTACCAATAAATGAAAAAGTTGCAAGAAGGAGCCCAAGTTGTCACCCCTCTCGGTACCGAGAGGCTCTCCAAGGTCTCAACGCCATGGACCATTCATAAATTTCTACCTAACAAAGCCACAAAACTATATCCAGTAAATGGTTGAAGTTCTAAGAGCATATTCACTGAATCACCCCTGCAGGCGTTCAAAGTGATCTAGAACGTCCATCTGCCATTGAACGGGTTGGGCAGCATTCCAAATTCTAGTTATACAACCTGAAGGGAAATAAGGACGCCCGCAATTTCATTGAGATACTGGAATTCGCAATTATTCTGAGATGATATGCATGAGAATAAGGATTTACAAGTTGTATGAATCCACCCCATTGACGATACCGAAAGTGCCAAAAAGATAGCTACAGCTCCAATCTTTACAGTCCACAATTGGTGGCGGCCCTTGATGATAACCACCACGCTTTTATGGCTAGGTAACAACTGTCAAACTCCTCGGAAGTTGTAGCGTTCTTGTATTGCTTACAAAGCATTTGATGTTGATCTTGTAAGTCTACGCAAATTATATTCGCCTTCGTATGTTTTTCCATGGATTGAGTCCAATGAAAGAGGCATGTTCTTTCACGATGTTCCATTGGTATGCTAATGTCCCCGGATCCATACACCGTCTACACTGCATTCCAATTTGCTTGTGCACTATCTGCCATAAATCCCTTGAACTAAGGGTCGGAAACCCTATGTCAATCGACAACAGAGTTCAAGTTTTTCCAAAATAGAATTTGAGCCTCATAGTCTTTGGATTGCATGTCACAGACCACGATAGTCATTACACAACAATACACGGAGTCATATACTTGACAAGCCATGGTGGTCCACTCCTTCACATGTTTGACATGGTCAAACATTACCCATGCGTCCTGAAGGTCCCCTCCACTTTGCATTCACTTCACCAGGTCAACTCCACTTCTAGGTCCTACTTCTGACATTTTGAAAACAAATACTTTGTCTACATTCGTCCCCTGACCTGGGAATTTACTTTCCTAAACAAATGCCCACGTGCTTCACCCCCTCAATTAGGTAATGTTGTCAATCACTCCAAATCTCCTCAAATACTTGAAAGATGTTACCTTGTTTCAAATACTTGGCAAGCTGAAGTATTTGCATTTGTCTAGCACTGGGACGAGCTCGTCGAAGTCAAGAGTCTTGGTCTATACTCCATCTGGTTGCAAAATAAGCTCGCTCTAGAGTTCTTTCGTAGCCTCCATGACAATTGAGGAGTTCGTGCCACTCGGTGTTCTCTCCATCTGTTCTCCAATCAGAGTCCGAGTTCTGTCCTTCATGTCGCGGAGTTCTCCATCCTTCACCGAGTGTGTGTGAGTGTAAGATGAACAAACGCACGAGTACGCAACTCATTCCCAGTGACATAATAGACCTTCACACTACACCGCGCAATACAGGATGGAGGCTTTTTGCAAATTTACAAACAAGAGACGACCCTAGAGGATGGATATCGCCAACATCGAGTGTGGTAGGTGACAGTCCTTTCCATTCCATTTCATTCAAGGCCTTGGTTTGGTGAATGCAACTGAGGAACTCACACGAGGAATTAATGCAACGGAGATGACGTAGACAAAAAGCAGTGCGGAACGACAACTCCATGTGGTTTGATATATTGGTGGTCACCATCTTTGACCACATGTGACCATTACAGCGCCTATCCATACCAACCATGTTCTTAGCTTCAGATTGCGTAGGGTAGGACTCTAGTGCAGGCAACTCAAAGATTACATTTCCATTAAACTTGGGAGGCAACGCCTAGACTCTTTCGATGGGAATAGTATTGTAATCCAGTTTGGACAATACATTTCTAGATCCTTTTAGCTTCTGAACTCCGAAGTTTCTTTAAACAGTCTACAACAAATATCCCAAAGACAACATTTGTTGATTTAAAAATTGTCACTGCAGGGGTCAGGTTGATGGGGCTAGATAATGTTGACTGGGAAGGAGTGTCCATGTTCATGTCGTCCTGAGGGGGATCAACGTTAGAATCATCACTCAAAATGCTGACAAGTTCCGGAAGCGGCTTTCTCTTTACAAGAGTAAAGGGAGGGGTTTGAAACGACGACGAGGAGCTTCGATGGGGTGTGACCTCATCGAAGGAAGCGGACCGAAAGGTTTCAAGTACTCCATACGCTCTAAATCTTGTGGGCTTCAAATGCCAGTACCGATCCTCAGAGACAGAAGCAGGGACTTGTCCTATGCTGTGAGTGATGTTACCAATGTTGGCGTCATATATATCTTCATCGACATGAATTGACTCTACTTTCAAATTAAACCTTATATCTACATGTTGAGACAACGGCAACTCCATCTTGACCTGCGGGAAAAATGATTGGAACCTCGTCCCCAAATGCACTGACCACTATCATATCATTGAAGTCCACCATGGCTAATGATCACTAATTGGAGACCCTAAATTGAGCATATCTAAACCTCCGATCTAAGTGAAGGCGAGTATGATCAAGGACTGCGTCCTAAACAATTGTCTTATTGGTCTGCTATTGAAAAGAATGCCTGCAGTGGAAGTGGAGCATGATACAATGCGAACGTTGAACTTCAATAAAATCACAATATGTACACCCTAGAAGAGATATTTTGAAATCTTGAAGTTCAATTGTCAAGGCCATTTCAAAGGGGGAATTCTAGAAATGAGGGTGACAACAATTTTAAGCCGACAGTTCAGACAATATTTGTTAGGACAGATCATGATTGGTCTTAGATGTCATTCTGTGATGTACATGCTAATGAATTGAGTTCCTGACAGATATGGCTTTGATGAAAATTGGAGACTCCTATTTATTGCGTGTCATCAAACAACGGTCTCCGACAAAGTGCATGCATGAATGTGATTGTCGTCATGCGCGACAAAGAAGAATCGGTAAGTACAGTAGCATCTATCACTTTAGGATGCCACTAATAATGAAGAAGGCAATTGTGTGTAAAGATTACATATGTACCTTTAAGTTTGAAAGGGAAGACGTCTACACTGGAGCATAAAATATACTATTATAAATAAGTAAAGTTTGTAATCTTTATATTGCAAAATTAAGAAGATCAACCCAAAATTCTAGAGATTGAATAGATGACTCTCACATGGGTCTCTTCGTGAACGGAAAAGGAATTCCACTATTATCTAACTTTTATTTTGAAGCCACCGTGTGACTGCTATGACATGGCGTTTGGAAGAGTATTTTTGCAAGGACTAGGACTAATAAGTACAATACTAATTAGGATTAAGGGTAAGAATGATAACAGTCATGTGTAGGATAATGTATTGGAAATATATAATTTTATGCCCAGAACCACAATAACACCAAGAAATTGATATATTAGGTTCTTTATTCGAGTTCCTTCACATTTGACACCATAGAAATTGGATCTATTATTGTATAACATTGCACTACTTTATAATTTGGTAATGCATCACTCCGGTTTCAGTAACATGAAAGTATACAAAGAGAAATATTTTTATTAGTTTTTTATAGCTTTCATTTTTTGATAAATAACTTTCTGAATGAAGGCAACCAATCTAGAGAGGCACCCAAATTTTACTATTTTTGATGAAGTACTCAATAGATCCCCAATGTGATGAAAGTCATCAATCCAAAAACAAAACAGCACCAATCCAATATTGTAAGAAGACTGAACCATATTTGAAAACAGAAATTCAAGAACCACATTCCAGAGTTGGTCCGGAGCCAAGTTCCAATGCCGATTTTCAAATTGGTCTTGAATGACATTAGAAAGCGGGTAACTACGTATAACCCTAGTGACCAGTTGGGCCGGTCGCCAGTACTCGCACTACTCTCCCGCCGCAACCTTGAACCCTAATTAGTATTGTGGCGGGGATCAATCACTCCGAGCCTCTTACTTCATTTCCACCACCATCGGAATGTACGGCGCTTGCACCTACCTGTTTATTTTTTTTGGTTTGCATCGCTTTAGTAATTGCTGCCTCGCGAGGTGGCATTTCATGATTTCCATTATTCTAACTTCCATCACAAAGCTTTGTACTGGCATCCGAACAGAAAGAATCATGGAGCGGAATACAAGATCAAAGCGATCACTGCAAGGACCAGGAGGTGCCAGCTCTCCTTCAAACAATGACGCGGCTATTCTTGAGGAAGTATAAGTCCATCTTATGATTCAGCTACTCAGTTGGAGGAGGGATTTGGTCACCCTCTCCATTTTTTTTGCTCACTGCTTGTCTGGTCTCGACAGGCCGCATGGGTTCATTCTTAGTATTCAAGTGTGCTCTTAAACTTTCGGAAAAAAAAGCGGGGACCTGCCCATAGGGGCCTCCCAATTATGCTTCAATGCCAAGCCTCTGACCCTCCCGGGTGGCCTCTTGGCACCCAGAGGGGTCATCTCGGAGGACTCCTTTTAAGATTCAGTTACTCAGTCGGAGGAGGGATTTGGTCACCCTCCCCATTTTTTTTTGCTCACTGCTTGTCTGGTCTCGATAGGTCACCAGGATTCATTCTTAGTGTTCAAGTATGCTCTTAAAATTTCGAAAAAAAGAGAGGGAGAGCTCCCCTTCAAGGCCTTCCAATTATGCTTTGTTGCCAAGCCTCCGACCCCCCGGGGTGGCCTCTCGGCACCGAGAGGGATCATCTCGGAGAGCTCCTCTTAAGATTTAGCTACTCAGTTCGGGGAGGGATTTGGTCACCCTCCCCATTTTCTTTTGGTCACTGCTTGTCTAGATTTGTCAAGCCGCTCGGGTTCAATCCTGGTGTTCAAGTGTGCTCTAAAAATTTCAAAAAAAAAGTGGAAGAGCTGCCCTTCGAGGCCTTCCAGTTATGCTTTGTTGCCAAGCCTCCGACCCCCCGGGGTGGCCTCTCGGCACCGAGAAGGGTCATCTCGGAGAGCTCTTCTTAAGATTTAGCTACTCAGTCGGGGGAGGGATTTGGTCACCCTTCGCTTTTTTTTTTGCTCAGAGCTAGTCTGGTCTCGATATGCTACATGGGTTCATTTCTGGTGTTCAAGTGTGCTCTTAAAATTTTGAAAAAAAAGCGGGGAAGCTGCCCTTCGAGGCCTCCCAATTATGCTTTGTTGCCAAGCCTACGCCCCCCCTAGGGTGGCCTCTCGGCACCGAGAGGGGTCATCTCGGAGAGCTCCTCTTCAGATTTAGCTACTCAGTCGGGGGAGGGATTTGGTCACCCTTCCCTTTTTTTTTTGCTCAGAGCTAGTCTGGTCTCGATATGCTACATGGGTTCATTCTTGGTATTCAAGTGTGCTCTTAAAATTTTGAAAAAAAAGTGGGGAAGCTGCCCTTCGAGGCCTCCCAATTATGCTTTGTTGCCAAGCCTCCGACCCCCCGGGGTAGCCTCTCGGTACCGAGAGGGGTCATCTCGGAGAGCTCCTCTTAAGATTTAGCTATTCAGTCGGGGGAGGGATTTGGTCACCCTTCGCTTTTTTTTTTGCTCAGAGCTAGTCTGGTCTTGATATGCTACATGGGGTCATTCCTGGTGTTCAAGTGTGCTCTTAAGATTTTGAAAAAAAAGCAGGGGGATTGCCCTTCGAGGCCTCCCAATTATGCTTTGTTGCCAAGCCTTCGACCCCCTGGGGTGGCCTCTCGGCACCGAGAGGGGTCATCTCGGAGAGCTCCTCTTAAGATTCAGCTACTTAATCGGGGGAGGGATTTGGTCACCCTCCCTAGTTTCATTTTTGCTTAGAACTTGTCTACTCCCAACAAGCTGCGTGAGTTCATTCTCAGTGAGTGGGTGATAATTTGTTTATATTTTTGGAAAAAGCTGCCTTCGAAGTGCTCAAGGATATAGATCACAAGTTAACTGTTATATTTTTACGTAAAACTAGTAGTGGTCCCATGCCTTTTAAAACGATGTGTTCAGTGTCCAGAGTCTGGCGAGGCACTTCCGAGAAAAATCCCTCTCGGTAACGAGAGGGGTCTTCTCGGAGGTGTACCCTTGGTGCTGAAAGGGGGTTTGGAGGGCACTACCTCTTGCACATTTTTTTTATTTTAAATCTAGCATTTTGAATTTCCAACTTTTTAGAGAAACTTTTTTTTGAAAATATGCAAGAGGTAGTGCCCTCCCAACCCCCTCTCGGTGCCGAGAGGGGGTTGGGAGGGCACAACCTCTTGCACATTTTTTTAATTTTAAATATAGCATTTTAGAAATTCCAACTTTTTTGAGAAACCTTTTTTAAGAATGTATAAGAGGTAGTGCCCTCCCAACCCCCTCTCGGTGTCGAGAGGGGGTTGGAAGGGCACAACCTCTTGCACATTTTTTTAATTTTAAATATAGCATTTTAGAAATTCCAACTTTTTTGAGAAACCTTTTTTAAGAACATATAAGAGGTAGTGCCCTCCCAACCCCCTCTCAGTGCCGAGAGGGGGGTTTGAAGGGCACTACCTCTTGCACTTTTTTTAAAAATTTTAAATCTAGCATTTTAGAAATTCCAACTTTTTAGAGAACCCTTTTTTAAAAATGTGCAAGAGGTAGTGCCCTCCCAACCCCCTCTCGGCACCGAGAGGGGGTTGGGAGGGCATTACCTCTTGCACATTTTTTTAATTTTAAATCTAGTATTTTTGAAAACCCAACTTTTTAGAGAAACCATTTTTTAAAAATGTGCAAGAGGTAGTGCCCTCCCAACCCCCTCTCGGTGCTGAGAGGGGGTTTGATGGGTTCTACCTCTTGCACATTTTTTTAAATTTTAAATCTAGCATTTTAGAAATTCCAACTTTTTAGAGAACCCTTTTCTAAAAATGTACAAGAGGTATTGCCCGCCCAACCCCCTCTTGGCTCCGAGAGGACCCCTCTCGGCACCGAGAGGGGGTTGGGAGGGCAATATCTCTTGCACATTTTTTTAATTTTAAATCTAGTATTTTAGAAATTCCAACTTTTTAGATAACCCTTTTTTAAAAATGTGCAAGAGGTAGTGCCCTCCCAACCCCCTCTCGGTGCCGAGAGGGGTTTTGAAGGGCACTACCTCTTGCACTTTTTTTTAAAATTTTAAAACTAGCACTTTAGAAATTCCAACTTTTTAGAGAACCCTTTTCTAAAAATGTACAAGAGGAATTGCCCTCTCAACCCCCTCTCAGCACCGAGAGGGGGTTGGGAGGACACTACCTCTTGCATATTTTTTTAATTTTAAATCTAGCATTTTAGAAATTCCAACTTTTTAGATAACCCTTTTTTTAAAATGTGCAAAAGGTATTGCCCTCCCAACCCCCTCTCGGTGCCGAGAGGGGGTAGGGAGGGCAATACCTCTTGCAAATTATTTTTTAAGTGGCTTCATTTTACTTCATTTGTTGAATTGTCAAATTTAACAATTGAAGTAAATAGAAGGCATATGTAATGGATTCTAAAGCTAGATACTAAACGTATTGAGCTTTAGATAGCACTTTTTGAAGTTCTTGTTGGGGATGTTGAGAAGTGGAGCTCTTTATACTAGTGGGGTAGTAATAGGGGAGGCAATCCATGTGGGATATGTAAATTAGGAACACTAAGAGCTCAACCGCTCATAGTTTAGTCAAATGCAGGAATTGTGTTAAAAGTCAATTTTGAGACCTCATTTAGGCATAGTAGAGTAAATTCTTTCAAAAAACTTTAAACTAAAAAAAGTTGGTTAATCAAGCAAAGTTTTCTTTTGAAAAATCCGTTTCAGGTTTTAAGACTTCAATGAAAAGTTATGGACAAATTTCAAAGGAGGGTTGAATGGGACATTTTTTTGAACATTTTCAGACACCCTCTGTGAAATTTGTCCATAACTTTTCATTGAAGTCTTAAAACCTAAAACGGATTTTTTGAGAGAAAACTTTGCTTGATTACCCAAATTTTTTTTGTTCAAATTTTTTGGAAAAAAGTAATACCACTATGCCTAAATGAGGTTTGAAATTTGAGTTTTTAACACAATTTCTATGTTTTGACAATAAGCGGCCAAGCTCTCAGCTTCAAGTTATGTGACACTCTTTGAGGACTCATGATGGACAATTGATTTTTTATAATAACAACCTCTTCACCCTTCCTTCTCACCTAGTGTCAATGAGGTAAGTCTTTCACATTGTCATCAAAAGTTTTGGTTGATAGTAGATGGTCATTGGACTATTTTGGACATTTGCTTTATTTTCTACAACTTGGTTAAAGTTCAATTAGCATCTGAGTTAAAGGTGCTCAATAATCAAACCTAAGGAGGTCATTTAGTGCGCATATTAGAAGCCACATGAAATCTAAGATAGGGTACTATATACCTCTCGATACCTAAAATTTAAAATAATATTATATCTAATATAAATTGTGTAGAATTATATGTAGGGTATTATAACTAATATAGGGTTATGTTTTATACATGTATTAGATTTTATTTAGAAAAATATAGGGTGGCAAGAATATGTGGGAAAAAATAATTTTGTAGAGTGGATATTTAATATCCATAAAGAAGATATGGACGAAGAATGACACATGATTTGTCCTAAATTATCCATAAACCTTGGATGAGGGGCTCTAGTTGCCTTGAGAGATATCTACAAAGTCCTTTGAAGTCATTTAAAATTTGAAAAATCTATCATGAATTTTGCTTTAATATACTCTTATTTGTTCTCTTTAAATAATAAAAAGGTATAAAAGAGCTTCGTGGTCGATCATTATTAGGTGTGTAAGAGCTTGGTGGTCTTCAAATTTGGTTTAAAAATTTTGAAGGAGCTAAAAAACTTTTCACCCAAATTTGAAGACAACCAAGCTCTTACACACCTAGTATTTAATAATGATATACCACCTAGCTTTTTCATACCTTTTTACTATTTGGAATGAACAAATATGAATATATTAAAGCAAAATTCATGATAAATTTTAGGTGACTTTAATACTCAATTATACTGTAATGTTGTGTCATCTTTTCTTTGCTGAAGTACTTGCACTTGATTGTTGTATTCATTAGAATATATTGTAGATGATTAGCAATAAGTTGTTTGACAGAACTAAAGTATAGTATTTACAGCCTCTAAATGTATTTGTTTGGCTATAGTACATTCGTCCAAACATATTGTATTTTAGTTTTCAGTAACCATAAAAAATGGTTTGAAAGGACAAAAGAATAAAGAAAAAAAAGATAAAAAATAGTAATGGGAAAAAAAATCATACAACACCTATTAGTTCTAATTTTTAAATCTAATATAGGGGCCAAAAAATTGGATTCAAAAGTATATTATAAATAATATAGGGTGCTATAAAAAAAGGCAATTTAGAATTATTTTTAACAATAGGGTATATTAAATTACAAAATATTAGGTAAATAACCCCCCCTAAAATATCCCCTAATCTCACGTATATATAAAACCTCTAAGCTAGTGACTCCCCTGTGTAATCAAATTAAGGTGCATCAAAGTACCTTAACCTTAATTATTGAACACTTAAACTTGGATTCGGAGCCACTGACAGAGTGACAGTCATCCGATAGCCTGACGGAAGGTGAGCAAGAATAGGAGAAAAATAAATCCCTAAGCTCCAAAAAAGGTAAACTTTGGGGTCCTCTAAGGGCTGCAAACCGGCCCCCCAGAGACCTAATTATTTCTCTAATGATAGTACCTCCAACCCCCCTCTCGATACCAACGGGAGGTTTGAAGGGCACTATTTCATGCAACTTTTCATTTTTCATTTTACTTGTTGTGAAACGAATCTTGTCAAACATCATTGGTTGTTGATTAATATTTGTGAAATATGCATGAGGTAGTGCCCTCCAAACCCCCTCTCGGCACCAAGAATGGGATTGGAGGGCACTACCTTGTGCAACTTATTATTTTTAAATCTTGATTGTTGTGAAATGAATCTAGTCAAACTTCGTAAGTTGTTAATTAATGTTTGCAAAAGTTCCATGACTCTTCACCAACAAAAGGCCTCTCAGTGCTAAGAGAGGCTTCAAGGGCGCTAGCTTATGTAATTTTTTCTTAAAGTTTATGATGGCTTTTATCTGAATCTCAAAATGTTTCAAGAGTTGCGGTGTTTAAATTGAGTTGTTTTGACCACATGGACCAGCATAAGGCTTCTCGGTGACGAGAAGGTCTTTGAAGACTCTTACTTTTGGGAATTTTTTTTTTTTGATTATTGATGTCATTATTTTTCATCTCTTCAAGTTTCGTTTGTATTTTATTTTAATTTTAGAGGTTTCGACCAACTACACGAGCCTCTAGTTTTTTTGGCAATACTGGCCTTTGCGGCTCTATCTTACAAAGTTTGTTGCTTTTTATTTTGTAATGTCTTTTAATTGAATCTCTTAATTATCTTCAAATGCGGTATTTTTTGTTTTGAAACTTTTGACTTCATACATTATACCAAGGCCTTTTGGTAGTGAGAGGGGCTTTAGGGGCTCTAACTTATGAAAGAATTCTTTTTTGGGATTTTGATTTGTATCAAATTATGAGGCTTCCAATTTAGATTTTGGTTGTTGGTGGGACCTGTAAATCCCTACAAATATTGTTTTTGGTCCAACCATGAGGATTAAAAGTCGGTGTTTCTACACCATACTAGACATGTAGGGGTCTTTGCTTGCAATAGTTATATGGTTGTTGTATTCATTTACATTGTCTCTAATATCCATTTGGTTTTTGAATTTTACCCCAAGCTAATTCACCGTTGGAGAACGTACAAGATGTTATGGAGAGGCCGTTGGTAAGCCTCAATGCTCTTTGGAGGAAATGGACAGAGAATGGGATTGGCCATCTCTAAAATCATGTTGCACATGACTGGGGTCAGATGAACTAGTTCTTGTTCTTTTATATTTTCCAAGGACATTTGGACTTGATCATATTAGGTACAATGGCCTGGAGGTGTCATCCAGCTACCGTATCTTCTCAAATTTTGTTAGTTTGTATCTTGTGTGTTTATTGTGGACTATGGAAGTCTCTACTCCAAACATGCAGTTGTAGACTTGAATAATGTACATCCTTTATAATATACAAATGAAACTTAATGTACCAACTTATATTTTGTTTGGTGACATAAGACTGTATTCTTGTTCATCTACCAAACAATCTTGTTTACATTGTTCTTCATTATTTGAACTACAATCGGATTCCATTTGTGCACTTTTATAGTAATGTGGTTTTCCATTCAAAACTTAGTGTCCGAGGTGATCATGATCTCTCTTTCAAAGTCCTCAGCCCCCCTGATGAGGTAGATGGTGAAGATAATTTTTTATTGGCATAAAAGGAGAGGCAAATGATGACATGGGTGATGGTCATGGGCCTATGGTGGGAGATGGTGTAGAAGATGAAGATGAGATTCAAAAAACTCAAACACTGGACCCCGCACTGGACTTTGTGGCTCACACTCCAAGGCTCACAAAATAGCCCCCTTGTAGGTTGCAGTGAAAAAATTGATTGAAAAATTGAAAATGTGTCCTAAATCCATGATTGTAGGAACCCTACACCTCCATGGTCATAGGACAAGTTACTTCCATGGGAATGGATTCTATAGAACGAACAAAACCATTTTTAATTGAATGGAATTTTTTTCCAGATTTTAACCCTTTCTCTTCTATTTCTTTCCTAACCTTTCATCCATTTATGACAATTTTTCATCCATATCTTCCAACCACTTTCATCCATTTTTCATCCACTTTCATCTAGTTTCATCCAATTTTTTACCAACTTTCATCCATTTTTTTCATCCACTTTCATCTAGTTTCATCCAATTTTTCACCAACTTTCATCCATTTTTTCCAACCACTTTCATCCATTTTTTTTCAATTCCTTTCATCCATTTTCTCCAACCACTTTTTTCCATTTCTTCCATCCAATTTCATGAATTTTTTTATAAATTTCATCCATTTTCCATCAACTTTCATCCACTTTTTCATCCATATTTTTCCAACTTTTTTGTTTTTCCTTCTAATATTTCAGCTCCCCACTCACCAATCCCCGCTTCCCGCTCACTGCTTGCCACTCCATACTCGCTTCCTAGCATTCCCCTTTTTGGTGAAATTATAGTCAAATACATTTAGTGGGTGAGGAACAAAATTAAAGAAAGGAAAGGAATAAAATCCCTCTACCTTAAAAATATCCGATTTCCATACGATAGTCAATTTTGCACTATATTAAACTTTCTTCTTTCTAACTCTTTCTTGGAACACATCTTTTCTTGTCAAAGTGAGAATGAAATGTGAAACGGTTAAGTAACTACTTCCTCTGTCCTACTAAAAACCTCCAAATCAAGCATAATATTTGTCCCACTAAAAAGCTCCTTTTTGTGTTTTTGATTGTTTAGTGAGTGTTTGTTATATTGAACAACCTTGTGGGGGCAAGTGAGACAATCAAAAAGCATTCCCGTGGCCTTGCAAGCTTGGCTTTGGTGATATGAGACACCTTATACTAATTTCTTTGTCAAATAGTAGTGTTGACAGCCTATTTAGTGACTACTTTGGTGCTATTAAAATTTGATCATAAAGTGGGATAGTTTTTTTATTTTTGGATATTTAGGTTGGAGAACATGTCATTACAATCCCATTGCATCCACCACCCTTTAAATCATCTAAAATGACAGAGCTGGCAGCAATTATAAAATGTGTTCAAATATCACACTTTTGACATGAATTTTGGGTGCCTAAATGATAGTGTCTAAGCTTGAGATTTTGCATAGATCTAAGGGATGGGTTATTTATTCTTGAATGAATGTATTTTTGGCACTTTGATTGAAAATATAGTTAATTTCTTAATGGGAAGAATTTTGGAGGTTTTTAGTGGGACAAAGGGAGTAAATATTAGAAATGCGTGACAATTTTGACATTTTAAAAGTTAAAAAATAATTTGTAATAGGATTCTTTAGTGGTCACAATTATTTTATGCATTATCACATGATATTGATAGTTTAAATGAAAATATGGGAAATTTCGTTAAAATGGCGATATTCCAAGTGCCACTTTGACGGTGTGCCATTTTCACCATCTAGGACTGGTATAGATTTCAAGACGGCTGTTATGAACTATTTTCATGCCATTTAAAAAAAATATCACCATTTTAACGAAATTGCCCACAAATTTGTATTTCTTAAGAAATATGTCCAAGGAATCAACTTTTACTATAAGGTAGATGATTACATTTGGGTAAATTTGAGACAATGCACATTTGATGCAACTAAACAATCGGCCCATTATGTATAGTCATGCATTTAAACTACCATGGTCCTTTTTTGAATAAATGATGTTTGGACTACAAAACTTTGATTGTAGCTACTAAAGTAGACAAGCCTATTATCATGCAAATTATAAATTTGAATATCTTGGGGCCAACTCTAAAAGGGGCACATTTTTTCCAGAGGTTTGTGCTTGTTTTGCAAATCAAATCTAAGTAAAATTATAATTTTTAAATTAAAATTATAATTTTCGTGTGAATTTCTAAAGTGGTCTATCTTGAAATTACAAGACCATTTATAGAGTGGGGTACATGGCAACATGCTTTAATAATTCATAACAAATTCAAACTTTGTCAAAAAAAATTCTCAATTGATATTGCTTTTTCTCATATTTTTTCATGTGAAGAAAAAACAAATTCCTTCCCACTATCTCCAAGGGGCACATCAAAAATTGTGTTACAGATAGAGTTTGTTAACTTAACCTTTGAAGGATAGGCCTATGACCACTTTTTCAATCTTCAAAGTCTTTCTCTTTGTATGCTCTCATTTTACAACTATACATGAATGAAAATTTTCATCACATCTCTTCTCTAAGTCATAAAAATTCAATTTGTTTTGTAGAAATTTGAGATTACTATTAATTTTTGAATAAAAAGTAAAATAAATTCATATCATATACATAACATGCTTCCAAACTCTAAAATTTCCATTGATAGGTACACTATAGTTAGAACATTGTGGTGCAAATGAATTTACTACATCATTCTAAAATTAGAAAATCATCAATCTATGGTTATAGGCCCAAAGTTTGAATTGCAATAAAATTCAAATTCTAGGACTTTTTCAAATTTTCAAATTTGGGTAGAAACTAAGCTTGACATGCTTCATTTCATGTGGTGATCTCAAAATTTAGAAAAACATTCTTTTTTGGCTAAAATTCATATTAAGATAGAGAAGTTAAAATTGCCAATATACACTACCTAGTGGTCCATGGATTTTCCATTTTTGTTATGTACAAAAGTAAAAAAATATCATAAGGAGGGAAAATCCAACACCTTAAAGTGAAAATGGATTGAAGGAACTCCCTCCAAATTTGCATGAAAAAACTCCCCTATGTTTTTCAGGGTTAACTATAATTAAAGTAAGTTTGTGTTGATGAAGCATTTGTTTTGGACTAGAGATATTCTCACTTGGTCATGCTTATAGTTGTGCAATGAGCCAAACGTGGGATTCCAATCAAGGGTCAATGTAAAAAAAGACCCCCTACTTTGTGCTTGATTAATCTATTTTTTGCACCTCACCTAGCTAATTTGGGACCTGTGATTGCAATTTGAACTCAAAATTTACAAGTTTTATTATGCATGGCAAATAAAAAAATTATTGTGTTTGTCCTAGGTATAAATGAGGTGCAAAATGTTCCATGCATTTGGCTTATTGCTCAACTATATATAAGCACGACCTTCTCGCCTTGCACAAAAACAAATAAGGTAGAAGTACTGTTGAAGGAGGATAATGACCTATTCGGAAATTACCCATTTAGTATAATAAGTTTGTTCCAAGGGAGACGGTCAAGTAGAAAATTTCTATTCTGATAGATTCAAACTCAAAAACAAGTAAAACAATTCCAAATTGCTCTCACAATGTTAATCACTCAATTACTCAAGGTTTACAATTACGCTCATTCCAAACAACAAGAAACTACGGCCTTTGCCATATCTCACCAACCAAATCGGTTTCAGTAAACACAAACAATCTCTCCCTGATTGGATCTAACATTCCAACACCATACATACAAACATAATCTAACGATATCAATCACACCTATTTGGACAACACATTGACACACGCAATCAAACACAAAATCCAACTCGGCTCACTCAATCATACACAACAATTACTCAAAGCAATTAGTCAATTCCAAGCACAACAATTCATGCATACATGCAACTCCAAATTGAATACACAACACAAACAAAACAGACCATCAACAGACAACACATATTTCCAAATCGATATTTCCATTCAACTGTCTTCTTCAAAATTACAATTTGGCATTAATCCTCAAATCCCAATTATATTCCAAACATACATAGTAAACTATTCCGCTCAATACAATACTAATTCACAATCATCCAACTGGCACTACAACGACACCACAAAACTAAAATCCAATACAGCCAACACCGGCTGGACTCGCACTAGCATCACAAGCAGTGGGTGAGAGAAAATGAAACCGAATCGGAACTTCAACACCAGCGTCGGCAACTTCCAATCGGCCTTCAACTGCAACAACCGAATTGGTTGACATCCAACAAAATCTCCCAATTGGTATCTCACCAACCAACTCCCAATCATCAATTACCATCCCAATTGGGCAACAAGACCAATTACCAATTTGGAATGCAAAAACGACTTATAAGCCTCCAAATTAGCAAACTAACAGCCAATTAGGTACAAACTACCAAGTTTTATAAAAACAAGCCAAAATTGGAATTTAATCCTATCCACAAGTACCTAAATGTAACACGAGTCTTTTTGTGACACCTAAAAAACGACCTAAATCCAAGTGTAGGTGGACCCAAAGCAAATAGGCAGGGTTACAAGAAGTTGTCACTATCATGAGAGCGGATTTTGCATTGGCCAATCTCATATGCGGGATCCAAGCTTACGCTCTGTTACTTTTGGGTGTTTCCATAACCACTTGTGTGCCAGTCTATTATCATACAGTTGTTTCCACAAATTTGTATTATTTTCATAACATATGAAACCAATTTTCTTGGTTTCTTGAACCATGCGCACCTCATTTTATTTTGTAGCTACCCTCAAGATCTTCACATTTTGAATAAGTGTCACATTTACTGTAGGTGCTTCTCCCTTACTGGTAATTTATGCTTTGCCGCAGGTTTCTTGTCTGATGGGCAAGCAAGAGATGCTCTGCCCCCGCCTGCCCAAACTCAAATTACAGGACTGTCACAGTGAACACTTGGCTCCCAGGAGATACGATCTCCCAGGAAAGTGGAAATGCGGCTGACCTGGCTGGCTATAGGGCAACTGAGCTGAGCCCGGTGATTCACTGCAGCCAGAACCTGAACGCAGCGGAAGGAAAGGCAGCCAGGATAGGCAACGAGAGGTTCTGGGCGCCCTGTTCCAATGGATGTCCCTCCGGCCCTCACCGTCTCTCACTCGGCCCAGGATAAGGCAGCGGCAGACCCGTAGCTCAGCTCCAGCCCCTGCAGCTCCCTCGCCATCGCCATCGCCATCATCGCCCGGCCCAACTTACAGCCATCCATCCTCGTAACTAAGAAGCCCTGCCTGCAACTACCCCAACCCACCTGTCCTCCCATTGTCCTCCCCGGGATCCAAGTGCAGTGCAGGGATCCATTCGGAACTTGCAGCCCAGCGAATTGGCCAGAGTCTGTGTTTCGAGGGATTCAATTCAGCAGTTGCAGCTAGCGATGGCAGCCATGGCGTGCACGTCTGCAGCGTCCACGGCCGTCGCCTCGCCTCGTCTGGGTGGAGCGAAGACGAGCCGAGGGGCTGGGAGATTGACATCCTCCTTCCATGGCCAGTCGTGTTTGGCGAACTCGTTGAGGGTGGAGGCGCGAAGGGCTGGGAGGCGAGCGGTGGTGGTGTGCAAGGCAGCGGATGGGGGCACTGTGGTGATTGGATTGGCAGCGGACTCCGGGTGCGGGAAGTCGACGTTCATGCGCAGGTTGACGTCTGTGTTCGGAGGTGCGGCGTCGCCTCCCAAGGGAGGGAACCCAGACTCCAACACTTTGATTAGTGACACGACCACTGTGATTTGCCTCGACGATTACCACTCGTTGGACAGGTATGGACGCAAGGAAGCCTCGGTCACGGCGCTGGACCCCAAGGCCAACAATTTCGACCTCATGTACGAGCAGGTCAAGGCGTTGAAGGAAGGGAAGAGCGTGGAGAAGCCCATTTACAACCACGTCACGGGACTGTTGGACGCGCCGGAGACGATCGTGCCGCCGAAGATTCTCGTCATCGAGGGACTGCACCCGATGTAAGTACCAATTGGAGCTGCTGCCTGCTGTGACGTGAATTTCGCTCCTGTTGCAATGTTGGGAGCTGCGCTGAAGTTTAGATGTAACTGAGCCCTCACTGGTTGCAAAGTTTGCATTTGGGAAATGAGAGAATTTTGATTTTTGGCTGCGAATTTTGAGTTGGAAATGCCAATTCTTGGCTCTGCGCTGAATTTCTGGTTAGAAGCTACAGTGACGCCGCCACTGTAGTAGATATGAAGCCTCGCAATTTCAGTTTTGGGGGATGCAGCCCTAAGTGTTTTGTGCCATAGCCAACAAAACGCAGTAAGTGCCTGAAGGGTCCAAGCCTGTGAGGTTGTGGAGGGGGCATGGCAGGGATGGTGGTGGAGGGGTGACGATCGTTCGTGTATTTAATGGAAATTTTATTTAAGGATATAGTCTTCCTTCTGTTGGCTACGGTTGACATTAATTTGATTCTCTGCGTGGAGACGCCGATTCCGCTAAATCATCGAAGATTGACAAGACGAGAAGAGGGAAACCAGCCTCTGTTGTCGGACAAGAGGCTGTGTATCAACAATGTGATGTGCGTTTGTGCAGGTACGATGAACGTGTGAGGGAATTGCTCGACTTCAGCATTTACCTCGACATTAGTGACGCCGTCAAGTTTGCCTGGAAGATTCAGGTAAATACATTCTCCGGCTCTCCCAATCACAGAAGCCTGCTGTAATCACGGCCATTGGGTGTCATATGTTAGATTTTTCACTAGTACAGTTGGTGGCTAGTTAATTCGTCTGAATATCACGCAAATTGGGATCGCAGTGAACCCATATGCACTTGTTATTAGATAATGTCAATGTCTCATCCTAAGTACGTGTTGTGTTTAACGTGCAGCGTGATATGGCGGAAAGAGGTCACAGCTTGGAGAGCATTAAGGCCAGTATCAATGCTCGCAAGCCCGACTTCGATGCCTTCATTGGTAAGCCCTGAAAATCTGGACAATGTAGACTGTGTACGTCCCGCGTGTTTTCAGAATGCATCATAGTAACCAAGGATTGGAACCATGCATGAATTGACAGACCCCCAGAAGCAATACGCCGACGCCGTCATCCAGGTGCTGCCGACGCAGCTCATCCCCGACGACACCGAAGCCAAAGTGCTGCGCGTGCGCATGGTGATGAAGGAAGGTGTCAAGTTCTTCGAGCCCGTCTACCTCTTTGACGAAGGCTCCACCATTTCCTGGATCCCCTGCGGCCGCAAGCTCACGTGCTCGTACCCGGGCATCAAGTTCTTCTACGGCCCCGACACGTACTACGGGAACGAGGTCTCCGTGCTGGAGATGGACGGTCAGTTCGACAAGCTGGACGAGCTTATTTACGTGGAGTCGCACCTGAGCAACATCTCCACCAAGTTCTACGGCGAGATCACGCAACAGATGTTGAAGCACGCCGACTTCCCGGGCAGCAACAACGGCACGGGGCTGTTCCAGACCATCTGTGGGCTCAAGATCCGCGGCGTGTACGAGCGCCTCTTGGCGGAGCAGAAGAGTGCGTCGCCGTTGACGTCCGCCAAGGTGTAGAGCGCGCTCGGCGCTCTGCAGGCGCTCGTGAACAATGTCATTGTACCCTGAGTATTCTTCAACGTTGTAGATTTTTAACTTGTGAATTGAACCTGGGTACTGGCTAAGCTGCTGGCCCGGTGAGGTTGGTAAGTTTTGTAGCTTTACTATTCGTTGACTAGTCCATCGATCATCCCCGCGGGAGAAGATCTTGTCAGACAGATCTCCGTGTGCAGGTGTACCAGATGCAAACTTCGCCATTGAGCTCCATCGCCGTAATGAATCCTACATGCGTGTGCGTTTGTGAAGTATATGTCGAATGGATATGATGTATTTCCTGTGACTTGGCAGACTTTCACATTCGAATTGTCTCTCTGTATTGGTAGTGAAGCAGGTATCAATTCACGAGAAGCTTGAATAACCTCTTTCGCGGATTGTAAAGATTTCTATGAATGAAACCATGGGAAATTTGAATTGTACTTCAACGCTTTTTCACTTGATTCTAGAGCTGCTACTGGTGGTTTGGGCCCCAATCCTTGTGCTTTAGAGCCATCATGTGTGAGTTATGTGATGACGAGAATGGTGGAACATGCAATTGAGGAGGAGAGAATAGTGAGATGGAGGACATCAATATCTTGAAGATTTTTGGCCACAAGACCTATTGTGCATTGGCGTTTGTTGCACAAGGGTTGCCGTAATGCAATTTTTGAATTAGCTGTGCTGTACTGTAGTCTAGATATAATGCAAAGTCATATTTCAGTCTATTTGATCTCAAGCAGGATTCTTTATGAGACGAATTGACGTTATCTTGTGGACTTCGCCAAGAATAGACCCAGCTCACAATTAAATTTAAGTCTGGATATGTCAATGAGCCCAGGCTTTAGAAAGGACCAACAAGAAGCAAACAAATACTCCCTCCATCCCAAAATGATCTTTCTGTTGGACAAAATGTTCTAAATCTAACCAATTCGCAATATCACCAAGGAGTACTGACTAATCTTCGAACCGAGCAATGGATTAATGGAAATTGTTGGATGTGACAAGCATTTATGGATGGACAAACAGTGCATACAAAGAATTTGCAATTCTTATTTATTCTCTAAATGCACAAGGTACCAAATTTTGGTGTCAACAATACTTTGAAGTTAAATAAAACCTAATCAAATTGCTATTTTTAGTAGATTATATTTATGTAAATTCTTTTTGAAGTCTAGTTTTAGCATCAAAAAAATGATTTTGAAAATGATTGATTATGATTTTTCTATTCAAGATTTTGTGCAAGGGTATTCATTGTAATTTTGACTTTGAGGGCTCTTGGAAATGACCCTTAAATACACTAGATCTTGGAGAAAAAATGACATTAAAAATTCATCTAAAAAATTGTAGAATAGATTTTAAGAAGCTATAAATTGATTGGGGTTATGCATGTTAGGCCCTTTAACCTCATATTTTTTTGGTGACCAAATTTTTAGATTTGACTTGTGAAAAAAGGATTGAAAGAATTTCTTAGTTTTAACACCCTCATGATCAAACATTATAATCTTTCAATTTCTAAGTGATATTGTTGTGTTTTCTTTTCCTAAGTGATCTCTAACATGTCTAATTTGAATTTATATGGTTACAATTCAAAAAAAAATGATACAATCAATCAAAATGTTGTCTCTTTGTTCAATTTAGAGCAAATTCTTAGAAGTTCAAAACAGGCCTTGGACATTTAGGGGTAAATTCATGTGCTTGTTTCTAATCTAATGAAACAATTCAATGCACAATTGTGGTCAAGAAGAAAAAGTATCAAAATAGAAGAAAATGTTATAAAAATTCCACAATCCAAGATTTTGAAATACACAAATTGTAAAAGGTGAAGGATATGATACATTTTGTGGAACATTTTTATTCTTTCTACAAGATATGGAAATTGAAAATTGATATGGAGTACATCTTTAAGACTTGCAAAGTATAATATTTATCATTTTAGAGGGCTATTATTATTTTGTTCTTATCAAAGTATTTACATTCTTTTTACTTTAAAGTATTTATTTTTTGTCCAACAAACTCTTTCATGGATCAAATATGAGAACAAAGATTGATTGTTGATTTTTATTCTTGGTCAAAGTCAATTATAGAATTCAGGCATATACAAGTCCTTGAAATATAGCTTTTTTACTAAAAACATGCTTGTGAAGTGTACTAGTTCTTTGTGTATTAATTGGTCACATTTACATAAATAAAAGTTGACAATTTTTTTGATCATTTTGTATATCTTGCCAATCATCTCAAGAAAATTGGACCTAAAAGCATCTTCAATAGTGCAATGGAGAAACTAAATTGTGGATGAAAAGCTTAGGATTCAATAATAGGGTCCATATAAAAGTTATTGAATTGAACCCATGATATTTCTGATGCTTGGCAATTAAAATTTTCAAAATTTGTTGCGCTATTTCTATGTCTTCACTTTCTTCCACACACTTTGATGTGGCACATAATATTTGTCTCTTAGCTTGCTTCTAATGGATATGTGTTGCTTGTCCAAACTCAAATGATATCCTTGATGGGCTTTTGAAGATGGTAATCTCTAGTTTTAGTCTTACACCAATCTAAAGATAGTAATATATTTAGTGAGTCATTTTTTGTGCTTGATTTATGATACTCTTAAAAAGATGCTTCATGGAATCCCATCTTGAGTAATTTTAATTTTGAGGGACCTAACAACCCAAAAGCACTACTGAACTTCCAGATTAGTTTCAACACTTATTGTTTAGTTTTGGAATTTAAATTGTACAAAATGCAATTTTAAAATTATTTTTTTTTCTTCTAATTCTACCATTTTAGATTTCAAAATGAACTCAAGACCATCAACTAAAATTTACTTTGTTTTTTGGATATTGGTTTGCAAATTTACAAAAAAACTAAACATGCTTCTAATTTTGCTTGTTTAGAACCGGGGACAAAAAGATCCATTCCTTATGAGTTTTTTCACCACATAGTCAGTTCCTCACCAAATTTAAAACTCACAACATATTCTAAAAATTACAAAAGATAAACAAAAGGTACTAAATTTTGAGGCAAATTAAATAAAGAATAGCAATAGTAAAAAAAATTTAGAAGCAATAAAGCACAACCACAGTTATAAGACTTTAAAAGTTGCTTCAAATCCACCACCAATTTATTACTAATCTGCTATTAATCTGCAAGATGCTTACTTAATTTGAGGTGCTTTCAAGTTCTAAAAAGTAATCTAAAGCCAAAACAATGTTGGCTTGGATGAGTATGGCACATTCCTTAGAAGTTGTAGGTGTAAAATTGTGCTTAGCATCGGTTAACTCCAAAAGGACGGGTTGGCCATTGTGGAAATCATCCTTCTTAGTACCATGTGAATCATTTGCTTAACTTCTAAAGGACCAATGCCTTTTTTTTTGCCCAAAAACACTCAAAATTGCCATTTCTATTGCAAAGAGTAAAAAAAATTGAAAATTAGTTTTTTATACATCTAACCATAGGATCGTATACCTAACTAGTATGAAAATGTGTGGAATAATTTCAAAAAATTTGACTGCACAGATTGCAAGATATCTTTGTTTAATTAAAGTGAAGAAAACAAGTTTTTTTGCACATTGCGGGACTAGATTATTTGACTTTGAACCTTTTTAATTTAAATTTTTTGCACTATAGAGTTTTGAGGTTTAAATATTTATGGTGGGAAATTGAGTTGAGAATCTAGGAAAAAAATATATCTCAAAAAAACTTCATTTTCATTCTTAAAAAAATTGTTAAGTAGAAGTAGGTACAAGATAGAAGGAAAATCTAAAATATTAATATCTTTAAGATGGAATTAAAAAGTGCTAATCTCAATGTTGGGATTGTTCTAGCAATAAAAATAGACGATGCAGAACTTTTCTTTTTGGAATATTATAAAAAATACATTGAAAAATGAATTCTACAAGTTATTTTTTCAAAAAGATGCTTAGATTTGCCCAAAAAACAAGATTGTCCATAACTTTCACATCACTTATACAAATAAAATTAATCAAATCTTTCCATATAGAAAAAAATATAATCTATAAGATATTCTATAAAAAAAACCCAAAATTTGAACTTTTTCCTACCCAGTCTCTCTTGTTTTGAGCTTATTTGGGCATAACTTTTGGTCTCGAGCACCAATTGAAAAAAAAAATATATTCCCACGAAGTTGGTCAGTTTTTTAATCCTCAAAAAAGTTTCAAAAAATCATGACAAAAATTGAGACCTTTGGTACCTGCCCAAAATCCAATTTGTCCCCCAAGGGGACAATGGTCCTTTAGGGTAAAAAAAATCCAAGAGCACTCATTGGAGGTCATACTATTGTGTAAGCCTTTTCACACAAAATTTCAAGGATGAACATTCACACTTTTGTCTTAAATAGAAGAATTCTTTGTCATCCATTGGACACTTCATGTCCGCGGCGTCTTTTTAGGGTTAAAAGGATGGTGGAGCAATAGTCTACATCTCAAATGCATATTGTCCTTCTTTTTCATCTTTTAGAATATGCAATTAATTTCAAACTTGGTAAAGAACTAACCCGATGTAGGAAAGATCTAAGTGAACAATGGACTATGTGAGAAAGGTCCAAGTGAAGAATCATAACATTGAGTAGCCTTTAGAGAGGCTACTTTTTCCACTCTAGAGTCTTCATCTACAAAATTCATCCACACATTATGGAATATTATGAATAGTGGTAGTACATTTGTAGTGTGTTTCTTTTATTTTTGCTAATTCAAAGACAAAAAAAACAAATCAAAAAAATGAATGTAAAGATGGTTTGCCAACAATCCAAAGAATTCATTGAATCAAATACCAATGTCATTTGACCATCAACCATAAAAAATACCTTTGATGACCACATAAAGGGATTGCTTCATTGACATTTGTGGGAATGAAGGACGGAGACTTCACTTTTATAATGAAATCCACTATCTCCTGTGATTACAGAAGCATTTGTTTTTGGCCCCCACCCACCCAAGAGAAAACATGACCTATAGATTGAAGTGCCAACTACATCAGGAAAGTACCCCCCATTGCAACAGTATTGCATCAATCCTGACGCAGTTGCCCTACTATGCAATATTGATATAGTACACAATGTATATGTACTCAATACTAGAAAAGTAGGTGTTCTTGCAGTACATTGATGTTGTACAAATTGCATAGCTACTCAATTATAAGAAATTAGCTGTAGTTGCAATATTGTAACAATTAAAATTGTTGCAGTACTGATGCAATCCTAACATTTTGCAATACTGATGCAATACTGAAAATATACCTATACAATATTGAAGAATTTGATAGTGTTGTCATATTGCAACAATAAGTATTCTTAATTGAGAATTGTTCTGAATATTTATTGAGATTGTACAATTTAAAATAACAAATTTATATTGAAACTATATTGCGCAAGTATTGCAATTGTCCAAATCTCACCCTTTAATTATTTATTTTTTCTACTATCATTTCCCTTTTGTAACTTCTTATAAGGATTGTTGGTTGGCATGAAGAAAATGGTATCATTTTAAAAATATTCTATCAAAAGATAGATAGATAGAAACTCCGGTCTTTGTAGAAGGCCGGCGTGAATAGAGTGTCTGTTCGTCATAACAATGAGCCAATGTCCACCAGATCAAGGGCCATTGATGCAAAACTACTCTTCCCTTCCAAGAATAGACACTTAAGTAAAAAATAACCAGTGAAAAGTAACCAGGATTAACAATATCTGGGTAGAAATGGATTATAAGTGTACTATGCAGTGATGGGGTGTCACCAAGTCGCGACTTGTTTTTGTTTTGTTTTGTTTTGTTTTTGTTTTGTTTTATTCTAGTGGGAGTGGTTGGTTGTTTACTATCTTTCTTTTGTGTAGGATGATTGACCCAACATATTGTATGGCAATGGTGTTGATTGCTTTAAAAGTGTGTTTCAAAGCAGTTTCAGGTAATTTGAATTTAGTTTCAAGGATTTTCATTGAAGGAATATGTGTTGTTCCTCTAGCTCTTGCTGTAATGACAATGAGTGGATCTACATTCCACCCTTGGGCCATGATGCTATTTATTAATGATTGATATTTTTGAATTTTATTATTTATTGTTTCTTGTGAGAATCTGTTATTAGAATATGTGAATTCTATGAATTGTATTGTGAGATTGTTATCTGGATTAATTGGTGGATTGTTTTGGTAGGGGAGTCCTTTAACCCAAAGGATATCTGGTTTGAATCTAGCGTTGCAGTGACATCTCTGTCTTTCACATATTATAGGTAGCAGCCATGGAGGGACTGTATTTTCTTGTGGGTTGTTGTTGAATGTTCCTGCATTCATGAGAGTATAGTATCTAGTGCTTCTGGTAGATAGGATTAACTTTCTCAGTTCCTATACTGCTTTATTATGTCTTTTGACTCGAAGGGCATGAATATGGTATTGTTTACATTTTAGGAGTACACGGAGCCATGTATCTACGTCATGGGAGTTACATATGGGACATGTGATGGATGGAAATCTTTCTATGCCAAAAAATAGTTGTTTTCTAGTATTTCCCATGTATTGACCAGTGCGGAATTTTAATAAGCTTATTTTTTGTGAGTCTCTTATTTTAGGGTTTGACCAAAATTCTTTGGAGAGGTCTTTATCTATATCGGGATTAAGTGTCCATTTGCTAATGTTAGGAAATCGTTGTGCCATTATTTCTAAGTTTTTATCACGATCATGTTTGGTGATGTATGTTTCAAGGCATCTAACCGGGCCTTTGTCAAGTTGACGGGCTGGGCCTGGCCATTCGTCTTTTTGGTAGTAGAATATAGTAGTGTGTGCAAATTCATGTTTTTTTGAGGCAAATTTGTATTCTTTTGTTGTGCCATTTTTTGCAAGTTTGTCTGCTTGTTCATTACTTTTAAGTATTAACGTGGCCTTTAATTTTGGAAATTGTTGTAGATTGTGTTTGTCTTTGGAGCATTTCTACTATGGATTCTACTATGGTTTTGTCTGCATGGTTGTGGTGTAATGTAAGATGTTTTAGCTGTGTATTAAGTACATATAGACAGTTTAGGCAGGCAGTGAATATGTGTGCTGGTTCATGTGGATATTGAGTAGTGATTATACGTAGTGTTTTATCTATCAAAACTATCCTATTAAATTTATTATTATATGCAATCTTGATCAGCACACCAAATTTCAATTTCAAAAAACAAAATTTCCATTTTTGATAAAAAAATTTATTGTTCTTCATTGTATTATATAATAATTGAGTAAAAAATATTGGTGATGGATTTTCCAAATTTTATTGTGGAAACATTTAAGAAACATCAATGTGCTCATCTCACTTTGTAAAAAATAATTTAAATTACCTAAGAAAAAATTTACACTAGAAAGAATTAAATGTCAAAGTGTTGCCTTCGCAAATTTTATTAAATGGATACTTTTAAATTATAATTACATTTTACTAATAAACCCTTGTATCATGACTACTTCTATACATTTGAGCATGATGGTTCAATTGGTTTGCCAAACCTAATTATAATTTTGAGAATTTCTTTATAATTTTTTTTTATTAGACTTCATAGTAGGGTTGCAAAACTTCCTAGAGGGTACTAAGCAATGGAATTTTTTTGATTAAACTTAATCATTTACAATTTGGTGTTTTTTAAACTCAGCAAACTTTGGCGGCCATTTTGGCATAGCAAAACAACTTTTTCCAAAACACTTTGAACTATGAAAAGTTGTAAAGTCAAGCTAACTTTCATCTCCAAAAATCCGTTTGAGATTTTGAGCCTCCAATCAAAAGTTATGGGCAAAGTTAGGAGAGGGGTTGAAAAAGACATTTTTTTGGCATTTTCAAACATCCTCTCTGATTTTTGTCCATAACTTTTTATTGGAGTCTCAAAATCTCAAACGGATTTTTGGGAATGAAAGTTAACTTAATTTTACAACTTTTCATAGTTCGAATTTTTTTGAAAAAAGTTGTTCTAATATGCCGAAAAAGCCTCCAAAGTCTGCTGATTTTACAAAGCAAACAAAAAACAACTAGACATCTAGATAAATAAAATTGTACACTTAAGGTATTCATCAAATTCATTGTATGGTGTGTTGGCAGCACCCTTGGACCTCATGGATGAGGTCCAAGGTTCGAAACTCATTGGTGCTGGTGCCTGCGTGGTGGGGTGGGTTGTCTGGGTGGCCTTACCCAGTTAGCGGAATGCTTGCCTGGGTGGTGTTGCTCGCATGGCGGGCAGAAGACTCTTTTTTTAATTAGAAGATTTTTTTAAAAATTAAATTAATTAATTAATTTTTTATGTATTCTTTTAATATCTAGTAGTAATAAATTTTGAGTTTTGAAACAGTATTGTAGAATGAACATGGCAATACTAAATAACAAAATGCTTGGTAGTATTAATTTGATTCTAATTCGATACTACATGCAATAAAGTCCTCATTTGTATTGCAACAGTATTGTTGCAGTACTGCATCAGTATTGGACTGTGAAGCGACTGCAAATATATTGAAATAGTACTGCAACAATATTGTTTAGAGTCTCAATTTTTTCCTAATGTACCCATTGCAGCCCGCCACAGCCGTTGATTTATTTTTGTGTGAGTGAAACATAGAAACACTCACTTATGTCATGATGGGAACGTCTTGCTGACCCCTCTGAAAATTTCTGACCGTCTGATGAGTTTATAAAAAACTCAGGACCCCCTCCGCTGTTGTTGATTTGTATACTGAATACTGATACTAAATATCATATTGGATATTGAATATGTACATATGGAATACGGTATACGGTATGTGGATACTGAATATGAGATGGGATATTGAATACATACATACTGAATACGATTATTGGCATATGAATACAAATACATACAATATACATACGGAAATCACATAATCCCATATTGATTGCAAGGAGGATTGTTTGGAAAAAAATACAAGTAAGGGGTGGGTGGGGAGGTGGGAAAATTAATTTGAAAATTAATCTCAAGGATTAATGAAATTGAATACTCAAGAGTGAAAATCCTCACTATCCACTCAAAAGACAGACACATCCACTATTCATCATGAATCCTCAAAGGGTATGGAATAATTTGAAGCTGAGAGCTTGACCGCTCATTGTCAAAATGTAGGAATTATGTTTGAAGTACAATTTTAGACTTCATTTTGGCATAGTATAATATTTTATCCAAAAAACTTTGAACTAAAAAAAGTTTGCAAAACAAGATAAATTTCATTTTTGAAGATCTATTTGTAGTTTTGAGCCTCCAATCAAACTTTGTGGACAAAATTCATAGATAATGTTTGAAAATATCAAAAAAAATGTCCCTTCCAATTGGTCTCTTTGAAATTTGTCCATAAATTTTGATTGGAGGCTTGAATTCTCAAATGAATTTTTGAATACAAAATTTAACTTGATTTCCCAAATTTTTGAAGTTCAAAGTTTTTTGAAAAAAAAAATTCTACACTACCTAAATGAGGTTTAAATTCTACTTCAAACACAATTCTTGCTTTTGATTTAACTATGAGCGGTTGAGCTCCTACTAATTTTAATTTGCATATCCCACATTGGTTGTTTTACCAACGACGCTAGTTTGTGAGCCTAAAAATGCAAGCTTAAGAGCTGTGAGCATACGGTTCGTGAGCTCAGAGCATTGACAAAAAAAATTGAAATTTTTGATTTCAACAAAGTAAATAGTAAAAAAATTCCAAAATTTTATTATTAAGCCCTATGACCGTGGGAGCTTGTCATCTTGTATGCTGCATTTGGCTTGGCTTGTTGGCGAGCGACAATTTTAATCCACTTCAAGCTCCACAAGGATTCTCTTAGTACCAAGAAGGGTTTTTTGGGATGACAAAGTTGCGGGAAAAAAAATTGAATTGAATTTGTTTTCTCCCTCTAGAGTCCCAAATTCCAAAACTCGAAAGGGGTCTCTTGGTACCAAGAAGGGTTTTTCAGGGTCATGAAGTCGCAATTTCTTTTTGAAAAAAATTAAAAAAAAAATTAAAATTAAAATTGAGAGTCCCAAATTCCAAACCTCGGAAGGTCTCTCAATACAGAGAGGGGTTTCTCAGGGTGACAAAGTTACAAATTAAAATTTTAAAAATAAAATAAAAAAATAAAAATAAAAATAAAAAAAAAGTTTTGAGAGTCCCAAACTCCAAAGCCCTCAAGGGGCTTTTGGAGGGTGATGAAATCGCAACAAAAAGAAAATAAATAATTTTAAAATAAATAATTTTAAAATAAATAATTTTAAAATAAATAATTTTTTTCTTAAAGTCCCAACCTCCATACCTCACAAGGACCCTCTTTATACTAAGAGGGGTCTTTGATTCTCTAAGGGTGACAAAATCGCTACTAAGAATAAAAAAATAAAAAATGGATAGGGTGTATAGATAAGGTGTTTGGAGAACATTTGGAGTGTTTCAACCCTATTTCAAGCCAACTGACATATTTTTTTAAGTTCACTAGCTATAAAGATCTTCGATTCTTAAACCACGGTCATAGGTTTACACTCTAAAAATCACAAAAATTATGCCCAAAATTGAAGGCTCGTAGTCTTTTAAGCTCTTGGGCTCACGCTCCAAAGCTCACAAAATAGCACTTGCGGTTGTTTTACCTCCTATTAGTCTATGTGTATATAAGAAGCTTGTCTTCTCAATTCTAAATACATATACTGAATAGCTTTAGAAGCAAAGTAAGGTAGTTGTTGAATTCATTGATAATGAATTGAATATTGTTTACTTTAAAGTTCTATTTAAAAGCATAGAAACTTATTTTGCTATTGACTTGTAGTGTGCACTTGCGACCTAGCTAACTTCTACTCAATTTTTTTGACATTTTTGACATGTAGCCTTTCAGTCACCAATGGAATGTGATATGAGTGAAATATACCACATCATTCTGTTTGGGGGAGGGCAGTACTGCTGGTTCAGGGTGGTTTGGCCCTCGCTCGGCCCCTCCAAGTCATTCCAAAGGTGCAAGTAAAACATAAAGCCCCCTGTTTTTGTGCTTGATTAATTTACCTGGTATACCTCTCCCAGCTCATTTGGGGCTTCCGAAGGCAAATATGAATTCAAAATTTGCAAATTTTATCATGCGTGGGAATTAAAAAATTTCAGTGTTTTCCAGAGGTACTGCAGAGTGCTACTGTATGTTATGAATGGATCTATTACGGTAGTCCTCGACTCGATTTACGAAATTGACCCGGAGTCCCGGACGCACCAGCACTTCGAAGGATGCTTTCTGAAGCCCCCGTCAACCTTATGTAACTCCGGAGTTCCTGGGAATCCTGCTCATGGCCAGCCACTTGCTGCTTGTGGTGGGAACGAGCATGGACTGCAGTTGCTGGATCCATCCTCTCGGACCTCGCAACTCTCGAGTCAAGCTCTCGCTGCACAGTCGTCTTCTTCTTCTTCTTCACCCCTGCGTCGATCACCTAACTTACACCATTCTTACAAATTCTACACCCCAGTCGCCGGGCAGTCCAAATTCTCGGAGACGACTGACACCAGAAGTGGTAAATGGTGGAACAAGTGTGTGCGTCTTCTTAACCTGGAGCTTGCGGAATCTTGTTACCGACAAGCGCTGCTGTGGGGGGATTGGAGCCCTTCCAGATGGAGAGCTGCCGCGGATGGGGAGTGGAGAAGGGTGTGGGAGTGGTGGCGGTGCTGGCAGGGCTGATTTTGGGGTACTTGGTGTGGGCCGCCGTAGATCGGTGGGGGTTGCACAGGGGGAGGAAAGGGCCGGTGCAGTGGCCCATTCTAGGTATCACTAAATCGCTTGTTGGGTCAAATCTGAATTCTCCGTCTAATCAATTGATTCCAATTGGTTTAAGTGAACTTCAAATCTGTAATTTCTGAACTTGATTGGCGATAGGACTTCGTATTTATGGTCGTATTTGTTGGAATGGAGCTAGGTGTTTCAGAGCGCCAAAATTGTGATGTTCTAGTATCCAGAGAATCAGGGACTGAAATCTTGCGTGACAGCAAACATGGGGTTATTTGTGTTTTAATGGTCATTCAGAGGCCAGAGGAGGCAAGACTTGTGCGTGCAGTGGTTTAATTTCATTGGAATGGTGATACCGGTAGCTCGGTTCTAATCAGTGGTATTGAGTGACTGATCAGGAGCGACGGTGGAAGTGCTACGAAATTACGACCACTTGAACGATTGGTGTGTCCCATATTTCCTCCGAGATGGACTCACGTTCCCCTGCGAACTGGCAGATGTGAAATACATCTTCACTGCTGATCCAGCCAATGTGGAACACATCCTCAAAACCAACTTCGACAACTACGGAAAGGCAAGGTGAATCTGACCCCTGGCATTTACACGCCTGTAGCGTTCTAAATTCTTCAGTGTTGCTGGAAGGATATGAGACCAGTCATTCATTTTTTTCGATTTCTGAGTGGTTTGGTTCTGTTGTGGTGGTGCAAATGTGTTGCTTGTGGTCCAGGGAGAGTTTTTTCACGAAGCGTTTGAGATCTTTTTTGGAGATGGGATTTTCAACGTGGATGGCGAAATGTGGAAGAAGCAGCGTAAGGTGGCGAGCTATGAATTCTCTTCTGCGAAGCTGCGGGAGTTTAGTTCTGTGGTGTTCCGTGACTTTTCCGTGAAAATGGCGTGTATTCTCAGCAATGCTGCGTCCACACAACAGATTTTGGACATGCAGGTCAGTCCTTGGACTGATCTAGTGGTTTCCTGCAATTGAGCTACTTCGTTTCTCCTCTACTTGGGAATAACATGAATTAGGGTTACGCCCACAAGGTGACGAATCTCAATATGACTCGTTTACCCATTCTATAGGGGTGGATTGAAGAATGAGGACAGTTTTGAGGCTCTCGACCATAAAGCTTGGCTTTGCTAAGGCTGTGAACTGTTATGAATGTTCAGGACTTGTTCATGAGGTTCACCATGGATTCCATTTTCAAAGTCACATTCGGGTACGAGGTTGGAACCCTAAAACCGGATCTCCCTGACACCCCTTTTGCTGAGGCCTTCGCAACCACGAACGAGATCGCTTCCAGCAGGTTCATGAATCCATTTTGGAAGCTACAGCGTGTGCTCAATGTGAGATCAGAGGCCACTGTTGCCAAGAGTGCAAAAGTGGTGGATGACTTTATCTACGGTGTGCTTAAGGCCCGAAAGAGCGAGTCTGGTTTACAAACCTCGGTGCGTCTCTTCCTTACACCGCACCTCAGTACGAATTTCAAACTAACAATTTCGTTTCTGTGCCATGTAACAGGGTTTCCAGTACAATTAGATTGTTTTATTTGTAATGAGAATCCTCTCCAGGATTCACGGGGCGGTCGCTCTGTGGTCACAGTGTTCAGTGCCTGCTTATGTAGCATGGGGAGGCTTCCATAAGAACACTCTGACAATAAGTAGACCTCCCCAAGAATAATGGAGAAAGTTGTCTAAAAGTTCATAACCAGTCTAGCTGTAATGAAAAACCTGCTTTGTTCTTTATGTGCAATTTTTGACCTTATGAACCTAAATTCCGAACAGGACCAGAGCGATCTCTTTTCGAAATTCAGGAACTTATACGAGGAAGGGAAGCAGCTCACAGACAAGAACCTCCGTGACACGTTGTTGAATTTTCTCATTGCCGGCAGAGACAGTAACGCCCTCACCATGTCATGGTTTGTGTACATGACGACGGTGCACCCTCACGTAGCGCAGAAGCTTTTTGAGGAGCTGTGTACCCTCGACACTGAAATTGCGATGAATGAGGACCTACAAAAGGGTGAAAATGTGCAGAACTTCAACCAAAGAATTCAGAGATTTTCTGAGCTACTCACTATGGATGCCCTCTACAAGCTCCAGTATCTGCATGCATGTATTCTGGAAACCCTGCGCCTTTTTCCTGTTGTGCCCTTGGTAATGCCTCCTTGCAACTTCATGACTTTGCAGAGTGTGCGCACTGTGTCAGTTTCTTATTTAACTCCACTTCTGGTTGATGTGATAATAAAGATCTTGCTAGTACCTGATTTCTTCTGCTATAAGTTTGTCGTACTGGTTGGACTGCGACAGAGCAGAGTAAGTAGCAAATGCTCTAGTTGTAAGAAAGTGTATATGCTGTTGGTCGTATATTATGGAAAGGGCTCAGCAGAAATTCTATGTGTGCAGAACCCAAAGTGTGCTGCGGCCAATGACATACTTCCTGATGGAACAGCAGTCAAGAAAGGTAATCTGGTTATGTATGCACCTTATGCAATGGGCCGAATGCCATCCATCTGGGGTTCAGATGCAACTGAGTTCAGGCCAGAGAGGTGGCTTGTGAATGGAGTTGTACAGCAAGAATCCGCCTTCAAATTTGTTACTTTTCAAGTAAGCAACACTACCCGTGGAATTCATTATTTCCTTCAGTGTATTTTCTAACAGGGTTTTCAGTAGAATTAGATTGTTTCAAGAACTTTTAGACATCATTATAAAGAGGATTTTTACCACAATTCATAGTCACAGGATAATATGGAGGCATCCTCATGATACTTAGGGAGGTCTCTGTATGATCACTTGACCATGGGGAGACCTCCCTATAAATTATGGAGATGAGTATCTGTATGATGCCTAAAGCTTCCTTATTCAGTTCCTTAATTTTACTTGAGACTTTGTCTTGTGAATTACAGGTATACGTGGTCTATTATCACTCAGAAAATGCTTCTTTCTATTCACTTTTATAAGTGCTTCTCTAATCTTTGGCTTTGTTGGATCATGCTATGCAGGCTGGACCCCGGATTTGCATTGGAAAGGACTCGGCCATGATGCAGCTGCGACTGGCTTTAGCTACTCTGTGCAGGTTCTTCACATTCGAGGTGGTGCCTGGCACCGTTGTGAAGTATCGACAGATGTCTACGATGTTGTTGGCTAATGGTTTGCCTGTCAAGGTATCCAAACGAAGTTTGGATTGATGAAAATATCACATGTGGGGATATTAGAGCCTCTATCCTGAGGATAGCTTCAAACATGCTGATGGGCACTTCAAGTGGGGAAACAATTACTGCATTTGGACACTTCATGTGATATACTGGAGATTTTAAATTCTTTGCCTTGGGCAGCACATGCTCTGGTTTGCATGTCGTTGTGTCGTTCGTATTTCTGTGAAATGAAGCAAAGTAATGTGGTATCATCCAAGTAGTCTTTTCATGGTGCTATTACTTTTATGCAATTGCTGTGCACAAATGTTGAGCCTGATATATTTTATCAATACTCCAGCACTGAAGCAGAGGTCGACACTTACGGGAGCTGAAGTAAGCTGAATGTTCATCTTGTGGATTTCCAATGGCGAGTGTTGTAATCAGTGTGTGTGTTTGTTTGGATATGGGAGAAAGACTAATTAAAGGTGTCCCAGATGATCAAGTTTTGTTCACATTTGCATACAATGCAAAGTTTTCAAAATAGTAATACCCTTGTGATATGTTCAAAATAGGTACAAGGTTGGCCTGCTCCTTTGGTACTCGAAGCGTGGCGCAAGATGCACGCATTGACAATATCAAAACAGAAGTCGAGGTCTGCTCGAAAGTTTGCCCTACGAATTGATGAGTGCAGCAGGGAGAGCATTCATATAGGTATTCATACCGACTATCGCTGGTAGTATTCAACGAGTCAGTACCAGTTTAGTTTTTTTTGGGGGGGGGGCATTACAGTGCCAGATTGCACCAGAAAAAAGTAAGTTGGCTAAATAATGGCGACAAATTATGAAGTTTTTTGGCAGAAAACTTCAAATTAAAAAAAATCATGGATGAAATCACTAGATTGTGAATGAAAATAGAATTATGGACATGTGATATGTACTAATTTGATATTTCCTATCCAATATGTGGATGAATGTTGAAATTTGGAGCACACTATAACATTTTATATTACCACTTTGGCACTTTATAAGAAATGAAAAAAAAATTGGTTTAGTACTGAATTCACTCAAACTACCTAGACCCGATATGTCCTACATTTAATTTAGACCTTTAAACCCTCAATCAATGATGAGGACACAAAGTGTTCAATGGATGTTATTGGATGTTACTATAGAAAGAGAGAATGTCCTTATTGGTCCAAATGTGAATCATATTCGCATGAGTGCCTATCACAAAGGAAGTGTCTTTCCAAGGGTTAAAGAATCCTACATAATTCCAACCTCTACTCTTGATTCTTTTGCTCTTCTACAACAAGTTGCCTGCCTTTGGAAACATGCAGTCATAGCATGTTGGATGAATGTCATCTAGTCATTATGTGAACAATTCTCATTGATTAGCTTGAGCTATTAAGGTTGTACTTGAGCCATATGTTCTTAGTCATTAGTTTACAATTAAAGAGAGCAGAATATAAAGGAGAGAGATGCAATGTTGGACACAATGGAGCTCATGTGTGCCATAGTTGTTGTAAAAGACTCTAACCATTCAATACATTGTGCATATGTGTTTCTGTTCACATATATCAGGAGTTATGATAATTTTAACAAGTTATGGGTCTTTACCAACGCTATTGTTGCGATTCTTGAAACCTTGGGATCCATTAGCTTGAATGCCATGTTGGAACAATACTACAACAACGTTACTTGTTTTAGCGCATGTATGCAAAATTGAATTAGTTCATAGCTCCGATAGTTTGTCTTATCATTTGTTCTTGCCTTATCGTTGAAGACCAATGCGAGTTACATAGGCAACAAATGAGTGGAACTGTTTTGTACAATTAGCTTAAGTTTCATTGCATGGTAGTTATTGTACTTTGCTTAAAGAATCGTGGCAAAATTTTGTCATACTAGTTTAGTTCTTTAATTATTTAGGTCTTTAATTAGTTTTTTAGTTCTTTTAAATAGTTTAGATTTTTAGTTCTTGTTTTTCTTAAGAGTCAGTAAAAATGTCATGACCTTATTGCACTTTAGTTAGTTGCAGATCTTTATGTCTCGATTTGCTTATATATATATAGGATGAATCATTTGTCTAAGTTCTTCTACCTCTTCTTGTTTGTATCTGAAATCCTACTCATCTATAAATACCGCATGGAAATTATCTTTGAAGCAAAATGATATATACAAATAGTAATTAGTATTGACAAATGGCCAACACTATAAGAAAATCGTGTTTTAGGTACGTTTAATATAACAATCAATGTCTAAGTTGACAGATTTTAGGTGATGTCAAATATAACAGCCCATGGTTTTATGTCAACAATGACGTCTACAGTGGATGTCATGCTTATCTCATCTAGCATTATACAAAAGATTCTTACCAAAGTAAGAAGAATATACACAACTAATGCTATGTGAATAAGACTAGAGCATTTGCATTTAAAGAAGAATCCAAAGAACATTTTCACATTACAAGGGGAATTCTTTGAATACAAGATGAAATCAGATGATGATATCATATCACACACATGTAATATTATTGAGATGGCATCACTACTAGCAAACATGGGAAGTCCAAATCCTCATATCATGCTACTTTAAAAATTATTTGTAGCCTCCCACCAAGCTACAATGAAATTGTAGTGCATAGTCAAATGTTGCATACAAGAAGCAAATAGTTGAATATCTGGAAAATAAACTATCTCGACATGGACTCATGGAGATACAAGGAACAAAGATGATGCAGTTGATCATGCTTTCTTCATCAGAACAAAGGCCAATTGTCCAATTCTTCACAATCTTTAATGAGTTCATCAAGAAAACAAATCCTAAGAAGATTGATTTTGCATTCAGTGAAGTCAACATAATTGAGAGTCTACACTTATCATCTACTTCAGAATCAGACGATGACAAACCAAGTCCATTTGTTGCTTTCATAGCATCTATTATATCCAGTTGTGCATTTTTGGCTACTTCTCATTTAGAAATATGGTATGTTGATTTATGGGTTTCAGAACATAGAACATATGACTAATAGAAGGAATTGGTTCAAGACATTTTGTGATCTTCCTTTTGAAATATATGCTATACAAATAATCAATGATTCACAACTCTGGGTCAAAGAAAAAGAAAACAACCGATGACCTTGGCGATGGCGCCCAATGAATTGCCGGGTGACCCCTACTGGACCAGATAGAATTCATCGTGGTCCATCGCCCATTCCATCCCCAATCCATCGCCTGTCGCCCTATCCATCCTTCTTAAAAGCAATTGGCCATCTTTCTTAATTAAATTAATTCAAACGTTTTTACCCATTATTTGACTTTTTGTATTCTTCCTTCTCATTATTCCTTCCTTTTGGCATTCTTCCTTCCCATTGTTTGACTTCCTTCCTTCTGGAAATCCTTCCTCATTATGGTAATACTAATTTTTCTAAAGAAGAAGATGCTTAATCCCTAAAGGACCAGCCTGCTATTTTTAGCAACATATAAATTTTGGGTAGGTACGTGTGACTAGAGATTTCCATATTTTAGGCTGAATTTTTAATAGAATAAGGGGACGAGGAATATCTTTCATATGCACTAAATTTCATGACGTTTGGAAATAAGAGTAAAAAGTTATGGCTTTATATGTTACTTTTTTCGTAACTAGGCAATCCGGGCAGATTAGAAAAAATCACTTTTTTCAAAAACAAAAATTTGAAATTGGTTTCCAAGAGTTATATATACGTGGAAAGCTTTGAATCATTCCATTTCAATCAATGAGTCAAAAGTTATCAAGGGTTTTAGTTTGTGGGCAGTTATGGATTCTCTATTCTAAAATAAACTTTAAAGTTGTTTATTTCACTCAGTTTTCAATATTTTTTGGAAAAAATAAAATCATAGGATGTAGATTGTTTATAACAACATTACAACCATTGGGATTGACATTTTTCAATTCCATAATTAAACTTTTAATAATTTTGTATTTTGAACCATTCTCTACTTCTTCTTACTTGCTATTTTTTTCCTATATGTCGTACAATTCCAAATCATTTGAAATTTTTTAAACATGTAGCCAACTTGTTTAGGAAAAAGAACTCAAAGAAGCACCACCATTTTGGACATTTTTTCATAGAAAAGTGAGCTTGTGAAGTGCAGCTGCCCTGTTTTTTGCAGTGCCAAAAAAATGATTTTAATGAATTTTAATGTTTATATCTTGCAATCCATGCGGTGGAAATTTCTGAAATTTTTACCACGTGTTCTCAAGTCAACATACTACAAGATCCTACGGTTACATGTGTCAAAAAGAGTTTTTTTTCAAAAATCTGGTACTTGTACTAAAAATGGCAGTTTTTGAGTGTTTTCGGTGAAAACATAGTCATGGAACTTTAGGGGTTAATCCACAAATCACCACTGTAGTATGTTTTGGCCATTCCTTGTTATTTACTCTTAATTTGATTTTTAGCATGTGCAATATCATCTGAGAGTGTAGAGTAGGAAAGTTGCTCAAGAACATGGCTTGGTTGATGCATTTGGTGGAATTTTGAAATCGATTTCCATTGCAAAAGAAAAAGTTGGTATAGCTGAGGATCAATAGGTCCTCCTTTAATGTGGATAACATTCACCATTGCCAACATAATAACATTTACAAAGCAAAAAGAACCAACATTCCTTTCCTTGACTCCATTAGTGTTTAGTGAGCTCCTCCATTAATATCATGTTGATAATTATTATTATACAAGTAAAAAATTGCACTTCAGTTCCAAAAATTTGGAAGGAAGTGGATTGATGTAGAAGACCACAAACCTCAAGAACCAAAAAAAGGCTTCTAGCATTTGAAGTGTCAAATAAAGAACCAAAAGTGCAATCAACCATTGCTTTCATCATGTGGGGGTGGGGGGTGAATTACATGAGTGACAAATAGCATCCCGAGCACCTTATAATACATTGGTAGAACATTGTAGATTAATTGGAAGATTGCCTAATCTTGATATTTATCTTGCTTTCTATGTGTGGGAAAGCTTGTAGTTGTTGCCACCATTAATTTTCATTACATTGATGAGGTAGTTTTTAAAAACTGCACAAAGACTTCATTGAGGGGTCATTGCAAGAAAGACCGATCCTATTTACTAGTCACAATGAGAGCTCGGGGGGGTCACTTCCCGCATTTAACCCCTAAAGGACCGTTGTCCCTTCGAGGGACAAATGCGTTTTCGGGCAGGTACCTACGGGCTGAAATTTTCTCCTGATTTTTTGAAACTTTTTTTGGAGGTAGAAAAATTGATAAGCTTTGTGGGGATATAATTTTTTCACAATTGGTACCTGGAAACAAAAGTTATGACCAAATAAGTTCAAAACAAGGGATGGGGGGCAGCCCGGGCAGCAAAAAAAAATGGACAAAAATTTGAATTTTTTTTTAATATTCTTTTTCTCATAGATTAGATTTTTGTCTATTTGAAAAGCTTTGATTCATTTCATTTGGATTTGTTATGAAAAATTTATGGACATTCTTGTTCTTCGAGCAGTTAAGAGCATCTTCTTGAAAAAAAATAACTTATAGGATTCATTTCTGAATGCAATTTTTTCAATTTTTCAATTTTTTTTTTACATGGTCTGAATTACTTTCTAGAAAAATCTCACCATTGGGATTAGTGAATTTTAATTCCATCTAAAATATATAAATATTTTAGATTTTCTTTCTATCTCATACCTACTTCTATTTAACAATTTTTTTAAGAATGATAATCAAGTTTTTTTGAATTTTTTTTTCCCTAGATTCTCAACTCAATTCTCCACTGTAAAGATTTAAAGCTCAAAACTCTATAGTGCAAAAATTTTAAGTAAAAAATGTTCAAAGTCAAAAAATCTAGTCCCGCAATGTGCTGAAAAACTTGTTTTTTTCACTTTAAATGCAGATATCTTGCAATCTGTGTGGTCAAAAATTCCGAAATTTTTTCCACACACTCTCATACTAGTTAGGTGTAAGATCCTATGGTTGGATGTGAAAAAAAAACAATTTTTAATTTTTTTTACTCTTTGCTATAGATATGGCAGTTTTGAGTGTTTTTTGGCAAAAAAAAGGCCTTGGACCTTTAGGGGTTAAAAAACAACATGCGGCTTAAAATAAAGTGAATTTTATTCATTTTGGGTAAAAATTATAAAAAATTATAAAAAATTTATAAGTAAAGTAGGGAACATTCAAAGTTACAAATCCATTATAAATAATATAGGTAGCCTACAAATCTAGGCCATTAAAAATTTAGTATATGTAATTTAGGGTCCAAAGAATTGGATCCTAGAAACCGTATTTAGTATAATCAGTGAATATAGGTGGTTGCACAACTGGATAAGAGGTATTGTGGATGAAAAGCTATTCCGTTGGCTGTAATTAACCTTGTGGACGAAACAACAATCGATGTGGAAGAACCTTAGTTAGAGTTCTTGTTTTCAAACCCTATGGTAGCGTTTTGTATTGTGACTTATGTTTGTGTAGGTAAGCTCTAGTAGAAGCTGATTTTTGTTTTCATTTAAATCTACACATTGCCTTGTATTTTTTAATACATGTGAATGACAAATTTGTGCAAGTCCTTTTCCAACCTGAAGTTTTATTTTGATGTATTTATTTCCTAGTTGTTTGAAAACCGTGTTCAGTTGTTTTTCCTCATGCTTTCCTTGGTTATTTCATGCTTGTGAAAGTAGGACATCCAGTATAGTTCAGATTGCTTTCCTTGCTTTTTTTTTTTTTGGAACAAAGGACAATTCCCATTGCAATAAGGAACAATATTGCTTTCCTTGCTTTTAACTACAAGCATATACATGACCACATTGAAGTTTGATCATTGTTTGAGAAAGTAAGAAGATAGATTGAATTCCAATCAATTTTTTCTTAGATTTTTTTTATAACACTTTTGCTTTCACATTACTTTTCAATTAACTTTTTTTACTTATAATGAATATAGCCTGCAAAAGAATGCATTGACTCTGGCAATATAAGTAATGATAGAGGTCATTAAAATGGGCCATTTTTTTGAATTAAATAATTACATGGACCCTTTTAATGATGCCTTGGAGGTAAATAGCCCCCAAAAAATACCCCCTCGCCGCACGTGGTGCACAAAATATACAATGAGTGACCCACCCGAGAATGAGAGTGACTCTCTTGTCATCCGCTATAACTTTTGAAGCAAAAGTCCAATGAATATGAAATTTTTATTGAAGATGTCTAACTTGATGGTAATCAAATCCTTTAAATTTTAGAAATAAAAAAAAATCAATTTATATTTAAAAATCATTTTTGTTAATTTGTCACAATATACAGTTTAGGGTTTTTCACTACGTTAGGAGTCTCCAAATTTAATTATCTAGAGCTGAAATTTTTATGGTCTATTTGCATAGTAGGAATGCATATTCCTACCAAAGAAAATTTAAAAACAAATTATTTTGTGTCATCTTCATGAATGCAAACAGCACTCCCAATGAGCGCAATTTTTGAACAGTGAAGATGGTTTTAAGATCAATATTTTGGTGAAATCTCATCACTATAAACTCTTCCTAAATTTTAAATTTTTAGTTTTAAAAAAAAATTCTTTTCCTATTTTTTACAAATTAAAATGTGAAATTACAATGACCGGTCCTATTTTCATGAGATTTTGCAGTTTTCTAGTTCTCCTACTTAGAGAATTTTTCTATGCTTTTCTTTCCTAGGGTACTTTCTTCTTGAAGGTGCATACACTAAACATATTTTTCACATTTAAAAAAAATTGTTTTTCTAATTTTAAAGTATTCCGTCAAAAAATGAGTACTGTACAAAACGCTATGATTTTTGAACGCTCTTACTTGCAACAACCCTGAGTTTATCCTTTTCCATCTCATCAGATGAGATGCCTATTGCAATGACCAACTCATCAATCCTATTACTTGTCTTTTCATGAATGCTACACTAATTGACTACATCACAAAGTTTAGACCTTACAGTTTGTCAACAATTATCCTATTACTTGCAACTGCATCGTAATGATGCGAAGTAATGATGCAATGAATTGTAATTAACGTGCAAACCTATGAAACAACGATAACCACATGATAACTGTTGACAAATCGTAGGGTCTAAACTTTGTGATGTGGTCCAAAAGAATTCAAGGTCCAATACATGCGTATCTGGAATGTTTGGTAGTTGGTACACTAAATGAATCTTGAGTTCATCCTTATCGCCCTCTTCAATCAGAACTAGGTCATCTAGATTTGATTATGGTTTTCCATTATCCTATTGAACGAAGACTTCAACTTGTCCAAGTTTTCAGCTTTGTAGCCAAACTAATCTGAAGTGAGGAAACATCTTCTTAATCAAAATCTATTTTTGTGACCTCCCTTGTAATTGTTGTAATTGACTTTGTTTCCATTGAACCTTTTTATTATCTATTATTTGACTATGGTAGATGTAAAAAAACTCAGGTTTAGAATTTGGACAAAGAAAATAAAATACTTCAAAAGCTAGCAAAAAGACAAAAATTATAGTACTCTTGGCAAATCAAGCGGGGTTACCAATGCACATTTCACTCCAATCTACACCCAATACCAGTACTTCCAATGTGAGAATTTCTTATACTTACCGACCTCACAAAACTTGTTTGAAAATTTGAGAGGAATCTTCATACGTTTTTATAATTATGTATAATTTTAAAATGCCCATTTTGGTGCTTAATTCTTAAAAGGATAAACAGGTGACCCTAGAAATCATCCCTTTTCATTCCCGTGTGAATCATTGCCTTATAAAATTACAAAAGCACTCATTGGAAGTCAAAGTATTGTAGAATACCTCCTTTTTTCGCAACAAAATTCCAACGATGAATAGTTGAACTTCTGTCCTACTAGAAGGATTCCTTGTCATCCATGTGACGCCAAGCGTCTGTGTGGATGTTTAACCCCTAAAGGACCGAGGCCTTTTTTCTGCCAAAAAACAATGAAAACTGCCATTTCTATAGCAAACAGTAAAAAAAATTGAAAAATGTTTTTTTTGCACATCTAACCATAGGATCTTACACCTAACTAATATGAGAATGTGTGGAAAAAATTTCAGAATTTTTGACCGCATAGATTGCAAGATATCTGTGTTTAAAGTGAAAAAATCAAGTTTTTCAGCACATTGTGGGACTAGATTTTTTGACTTTAAACATTTAAAATTTAAAATTTTTGCACTACAGAGTTTTGAGCTTTAAATCTTTATAGAGGAGAATTGAGTTGAGAGTCTAGGAAAAAAAAAGAAATTCAAAAAAACTTAATTATCATTCTTAAAAAAATTATTAAGTAGAAGTAAGTACGAGATAGAAGAAAAATCTAAAATATTAATATCTCTTAGATGGAATTAAAATTCACTAATCCCAATGGTGAAATTGTTCTAGCAACTAAACTAAACCATGCCAAAAAAAAAAATTGAAAAATTTGAAAGATTGCATTCAGAAATGAATCCTACAAGTTATTTTTTTCAAGAAGATGCTCTAACTGCCCGAAAAACAAGAATGTCCATAACTTTCCATAACCATAACATATCCAAATGAAATGAATCAAAGCTTTCCGAATAGAAAAATATATAATATATGAGAAAAAAAATATTTAAAAAAGAAATTCAAATTTTTGTCCATTTTTTTTTGCTGCCCGAGCTGCCTGCCGTCCCCTGTTTTGAGCTTATTTGGTCATAACTTTTTTTCCCGGGCACCGATTGTGAAAAAAATTATATTCCCACAAAGCTTATCAATTTTTCTATCTCAAAAAAAAGTTTCAAAAAATCACAAGAAAATTTCAGCCTGTAGGTACCTGCCCGAAAACGCATTTGTCCCCCGAAGGGACAACGGTCCTTTAGGGGTTAAGGTAGAAGCACCATTTCTCGTTCTTGTACCCGTTATTTTATTGTAGACTCCCCTTTAAGTGTCTCCAAAAGTACTTCAAAACCGTGCCAATGCTTAACTGTGGTTGGTGCTTGCTAATTTTTTTAGATTACCATGTTAGAATCTAGGTAACTTAACCCCTAAAGGACCGGCATGCGTTTTTTGGCTGTATAGAAATTTTGGGCAGGTACGTGTGACTAGAGATTTCTATATTTTAAGCTGAAATTTTAATAGAAGGTGGGCGCAAGAAATATCTTTCATATGCACTAAATTTCAGCACATTTGGAAATAGGAGTAAAAAGTTATGGCCAAATATGTTATTTTTTTTCGTAATTGGGCAGTCTGGGCAGCAAAAAAAATTTGGCAAAAATTTGATTTTTTTTTTAATATTTTTTTTCTCGTAGATTATATTTTTGTCTATCTCGAAAGCTTTGATTCATTTCATTTGGATATGTTATGAGAAAGTTATGGACATTCTTGTTTTTCGGGCAGTTAGAGCATCTTCTTGAAAAAAATAACTTGTAGGATTCATTTCTAAATGCTATTTTTGCAATTTAAAAAAAAAAGATTCTCATGGTTGAGTATACTTGTTAGAAAAATCTCACCATTGGGATTAGTGTATTTTAATTCCATCTAAAATATATTAATATTTTAGATTTTCCTTCTATCTCATACCTACTTCTACTTAATAATTTTTTTAGGAATGATAATTAAGTTTTTTTGAATATTTTTTTTTTCCCTAGACTCTCAACTCAATTTTCTACTATAAAGATTTGAAGCTCCAAACTTTGTAGTGCAAAAATTTTAAGTTAAAAATGTTGAAAGTAAAAAATTATAGTCCCGCAATGTACTGAAATACTTGTTTTTTCGCAGATATCTTGCAGTCTGAGCGGTCAAAAATTCTGAAATTTTTTCCACACATTCTCGTACTAGTTAGGTATAAGATCCTACGGTTAGATGTACAAAAAAAAATTCAAACTTTTTTACTCCTTGCTATAGAAATGGCAGTTTTGAGTGTTTTTTGGCAGAAGAAAGGCCTTGGGCCTTTAGGGGTTAACTAGAGTGAGGTTTGGGGTGCCCTACAAAGTTCTATTTTGAAAATTTATAGAAAATAGATGCTTTATCCAAAAATTCTAATTTCTTTTTTGAAAATTCATGATTTTCTTTAACCCCTACAGTCCAAAGGTCATTTTTTTGTCAAAAACCACTCAAAATTGCCATTTTGGCTGCATTCATCTAAAAAAACTATTTTTTTTTAAGAATCTAACCATAGGATCTTGTACTTCATTTGTCTACGATTATATGGTAAAAATTTCATCAAATTTGACCGCACGGATTGGAAGATATTAGCATTCAAAGTTGGACAAAGAGGGTTTTTTCAAGAACATCCTTAGATTGCCCAAAAAACAAGATTGTCCATAACTTTCTCATCACTAGTCCAGATAGAATGAATCAAAGCTTCAAATGCAAACAAAAACATAATCTTTTAGGAAAAAACTTAAAAAAAAATTATTTTGACCTTTTGTGATTATTTTTGGGCTACCCACCGTCCTCCATTTTTGACTTTTATGCCATAACTTTTGCTTCCAGGCACCAATTTTAATAAAATTTATATTCCCAAGAAGCTTATGTGTTTTCCAAGCTTTACAAGAAGTTTTAGAAAATTATGATGAATATTGAGACTGTATGAGCCTACCCGAAGTTGCATTTTGGCCCCCATAGGGCCACTGGGACTTTAGGGGTTAACAATACTGCATAAATATTTTTTCTGGGAAAAAGTGCCTCCAACTATGCTGAATTTCTTAAACGGACAGGAATTGGTGCTTCTACCTTAAGGGTTAAGAATCTATCAGTCCACGCTGAAGTGAGTGGATAATGTTAGTTTTTTAAAAGTTTTATAGAAGGTGCGACACAGAGTGTATTTCCATGCTCCATTCGAATCTCTTGCAACTCGAATCTCTTGCAAGATGGAATCTCTTGCAACTAATAAGCTGCTTCAATCATAATGATTTTGGGGAGGTGCTCGTCTGGTCGATGGGCAGTCCGCTGAACGTGCACCTCTGAGGTTCAGCCATGTCATGGACACCGGGTTGAAAAACAGGGTCGCGATCATATGACAGAACTCAGTCTGCCAAAAATCAGAATCTTACACACAACGGAGACGGAGATTTGTCGGACCTGGGACCTTATCCTTGATGCACGTAGTGTTTTTCTTATGCACGATCTTTTTGCCATTCGGTTACAGCCAAAAGACCCGCCTTGAAAATTCCGCCGGGGACTTGTTTCTTTGGTTCGATGTACTGTTTCCTCTTTGCAATGGAAGTTGTCCATGTGTTTCAAGGGAAAAAAAAAAAAAGACCCGCCTTGGCAAAATAATTTTCTTAAAGGAAATTTTCATTTTTTGGGATCTAAATAGCTAGATTACTGCTGTATGTTTAGACCAATAGCCAAATTTTGCCTAGGCATCACCTAATTTTGATATAGATATCTCCAAGTATCACATGAGTATTGAAGAACTAGCCTGCTACTTTCTCCGAAAGCATAAAAAAAACACTGGATGCACATAACGCAGCTTCTCCGGAGATCTGGAAGAATCAAGGATAAGGTCCGACAAATCTCCGTCTCCGTTGTGTGTAAGATTCTGATTTTTGGCAGACTGAGTTCTGTCATATGATCGCGACCCTGTTTTTCAACCCGGTGTCCATGACATGGCTGAATCTCAGAGGTGCACGTTTCAGCGGACTGCCCATCGACCAGACGAGCACCTCCCCAAAATCATTATGATTGAAGCAGCTTATTAGTTGCAAGAGATTCCATCTTGCAAGAGATTCGAGTTGCAAGAGATTCGAGTGGAGCATGGAAATACACTCTGTGTCGCACCTTCTATAAAACTTTTAAAAAACTAACATTATCCACTCACTTCAGCGTGGACTGATAGATTCTGAAGCACCAAAATGGGCACCTTGAAATCTACAGAATTATGAAGGTCCCTCTCAAATTTTCAAACACGTTTCCTGAGGTTGGTAAGGATGAGAAGTTCTCACATTGGAAGTACCGGTCTTGGGTGTAGATTGGAGTGAAATGTGCATTGGTAACCGCAATTTGCCAAGACTACTATAATTTTTGTCTTTTTGCTAGCTTTCGAAGTAGCTATTTTTCTTTGTCCAAATTCTAAATTTGAGTTTTCTTGTACCTATTCAATGTACTTTTGAATGTGCTTCCAACAATAAATTTTTTAATTTTAATTACAAAGTAGTGACAAGTTAAACTTGAAACTATTTGGCAGGGCAAATTCCAGCGTCTGTTGAGGATGCCCCAACTTTCTGACAATACGCAGCGTCCTAGTTGTGCACTCTTTTCCCCCATCCCCCACGAATAGAGGATGTGGTCGGTCTGCAAAGTCATTCACTTAACACTTTTAGCCAAGTCAGGAATGAAAAATGGGGAATGAAGACGTTACGTGATGAAATTTTCTTTTGCATTTTTTTCCTTTTCTTCCCATCTCAGCATGAAGTGATTCAAAAGAGGCACTTGCGACCTTGGCACACTGGTACGGTAATTTTGGGGTAATGGTCCTTATGCGCAATCCACGAGGGCATTATTGGTATAGTGGATGGAATAAGGAATCATTTTCGTTTCGAGACTGACTCTATAGCACGCATGACTTGCGGTACTTTCAAACAGCGGCTGAGCAGCCTGCTCCAGTACGTATAAGGTCCCTGCCGGGTTCCCTGGCACCATTGCAGATGGACAACAGCTTTCGGAAGGCTGATTTCAGCAATTTGGTTCGAAGCTTGTTTGTTAGGTCCTTCATTAGCCTGGCTAAATAATTTTTCCCTCTTCAATCTTCTGCTATTCTGCATCATATATATATCCACCACAGCAACATCACCTCTGCGACGTACGTTGTAGGTACACAAGAGGTTCTCTTCAATTCAATCAGCCTCATGACTTTAAGTATTTCTAAGATCTTCCTGGATGGCAATCTTGTAGGAAGACTTGCTGTAAATTCTTCCCTACAATCCCGTCTGCCCTTTCCTGTTTTAGTGTCTAGCCATATTCCACTGAGGTGAGGTGGTGCTTACGAGCTCTGGTGGCAGAACAGAAGTCAGAGCTCGATAGAATGATTGGATATAGTTTGTTAGAATTATTGCACTGTGATTTGCGTTGTAAATTCCATCACAAGCCCGTAATTATATATGCATGTTGAAAGTGGATGGTTCCCTGTTGTGACATGCATATGCCTAAGGCAATTTCAAGTAAATTGGAAAATTCCCGATGGAAGAATGAGATGCTCAAGCAGTTTTTCCTTTCAAGACTAGGCCGGATCAGTATCGATTTCAGTTTGGTGTATCAATTGTGCAAAAGTTTACCATTTTAGCTGAAAATTGCCAATTTAATGGAGAATTCTTAGTGTGGTATTGCACGTGTTGTGGCAGAGATCGATCGTTTGAGTGAATGTAAAATTGGACGCAACAATGGAGGATGCACTGAGCTCAGCTTTTATACCATCCAGAAGAAACAAGTTTCTAAACTACATTTTGGAGACTCGGCTTCCTGGAGTTCATTTCAATCTTGACGATGATGTAGGCCCCTCTAATGCCACCACGTCAACCCAATGTTATGACCCCATGATTCCAGGATATCTGCAGAACTTGGAAGGTTATAGTTCTGATAAGCCTGCCATGAAGATTCCAGCAGAAGGTATGCCAATCAAGTGGTTGCACACACACACAAATGAAAAGCTACAAATGATTTTCAGCCTTTCAAAAATTGTGAAGTCATTCTGTCGAGAGCTCTGAGCTTCAGCCAATTGACAGATTGTTTTTCTGAACTGGAATGGTTGCTAGGTATCAAAGGAGGTTCATCCAGGAGTGAAGAAGAAAATTTTGGTGAGCCTGCTGCTGTTGTAAAAGGCCGGCTTTCCCACTCGCATTGTCTCGAGTTTTTGGGCAGAAATGGGCAAAATTTTCTGACGAAAAATCTCAATGACAAAGAGAGAGTTTGCAGCATGTTACTGGAGGTGGCTGAAAATGTGAAGGTGCTTCCACCAGGGAATGAGCCGTTACCGTGGGATATTTTGAACATGTCTCTGTGGAAGGATTCTTTGTGCGAACTCATTAAAGAAATGAAGACCGTGGAAGGGAATTGTTGTGTTTCACTGATCGGGAACTCGGGAGTGTATGTGCTCACCACATCGCCGTACTCTGCATTTCTGAGAGCGCTGGCTATGGAAATTGCTGATCGAGGTTGCTGAGAAGAGCATGTTCCATCGACTGTTAGTTCACCACTACGTTTGCGGGGGCAGCACTGCCAGGGCGTTGTTTTTTACACGAAGAGGTCCTCAAAACCTACCTTGCTTACAACGTTGTTAATGATTTAGCCATGTCGGGGAGTGTTAGCATGTGAGCATAGAATCTATGAGCCCATGAACCTAGGAGTTTATATTATAGACATCTTCTATTGTTATAAGTGTCTATATTATTGATACTCACTCATGTTATAGGTTTTTTTCATGTTTTAGTGTACCTATATTATAAACACCTTCAAATGGTTGTAGGTACATACCTATAACTAAGTTCAAGACTCGTAGGCTCAAGTCTCCATGCTCACACACTAACATCCTTGAGCCATGTCTAGGGCGTTGCTTTACAACATTGCATCTTGCATAGAGAGCATTTGCGCCCATCTTGTATGGGATGTTCCCAATGAATATTTTGCTCCTCAAGCATATTCTAATAGCATTGTTTATAGAAAAGGTAATTTTAGTATAATTTTAGTATAATTTATTTATTTATCATATGATATATTATTTTATGTACAATATTAGTGTATTTTTGTATTATACAATATTTACTACCTTCAATATTCTATATGGTATATTAATATCATGCACATAAATGTATATTGCACAATATAATTTAGTATTTATAGTGAATTAAAGACTAAAATTTCATTTAGACAACCTATATACCTTCTCTTTTCCTCTACCTTCACTAAGATTATGGGACAATTCCTTCACTTGTGAACAAATTTGAGAACAACATTGAGAACTTTGAAGCAACATTTGATTCTTGAATGTGGTTTTCTCAAGAAACGTTGCTTTTTAATTGAAACATAGTTTAGAAGAGTAAATATAGTGGCTTAATTAACAAATGTTGTTTTTCTATACAAATTTTAGTAGTGGTTATTGGATTACTCTACAAGAGGAAGGGGTGCTTTAAGTGAGTTTTTAAGTATAGTCCTAGACACATGATTTTAAGTAATGACCTTTAACCCCTAAAGTTCCTTGACTATGTTATCACCAAAATGCTCCAAAACTGCCATTTCTAGTACAAGTACCAAATTTTTGAAAAATATCATTTTTGGACACATATAACCGTAGGATCTTGTAGTACTCTGGTTTAAGAATATGTGGAAAAAATTTCAGAAATTTCCATCCTGTAGATTGCAAGATATTAGTGTTTGAAGTGACAAAAGTCCTTTTTTTGGCCCTGCGAAAAACCGGGCAGCTGCACTTCACAAGGTCAGATTATTATGAAAAAAATTCCAAAATGGTTGTTCTTCTTTGGATTCATTCTTTAGGGCAAGTTGGCTACATGCTTGAAAATTTTCAGCTCATTTGGAATTGTACAACATATAGGAAAAAAAAAGTAAGTAGAAAGAAGTAGAGAATGGTTCAAAACACAAAATTGTTAAGAAGTTAAATATGGAATTGAAAAATGCCAATCCCAATGGTTGCAATGTTGTAATAAACAATCTACATACTATAATATTATTTTTTTTGAAAAATATTAAAAATTGAGTGAAATAAACGACTTCAAAGTTTATTTTAGTGTAGACAATCTATAATTGCCCGCAAACTAAAAATCTTCGTAACGTTTGACTCATTCATTAGAATGGAATGATTCAAAGCTTTCCAGGTATAGATAAATCTAATAAACCAATTTCAAAATTTTATTTTTGAAAAAAGTGATTTTTTCTAATCTGTCCGGACTGCCCAAGTTGACCAACAAACAACATTTTCGGCCATAACTTTTGACTCGTATTTCCAAATGTCATGAAATTTGTTGCATATGAAAGACATTCCTTGTCCCCACCTTCTATAAAAATTTCAGCCCAAAATATGCAAATCTCCAGTCACAAGTACCTGCCCAAAATTTCTATGTTGCCAAAAAACGCATGTTGGTCCTTTAGGGATTAAGGAGGTTTTCAGCAATATTTTACTTAAAACACATGTATTTTAAGTACAATTTTGTTGAAAATCTCCTTAAAGGTCATTACTTAAAATCATGTGTTTAGGACTATACTTAAAAACTCACTTAAAACACCCCTTTCTCTTGTATTATATAATGAGATTTTGCGAGGCCCTTGAAGCCACATGGCATGTATTATAAACAAGTAGCTACACTACAAAAGTTTTTTTCCTTGTAATATTATAACACTAGCTTGCTTTTCAGATATGGTAACACCTCAAACGTACTTCTTGAAGGAAGCTTTTGTCAATGCTAAGCCTTGTCTCCTTTGGTGTAGAGCCAATAAAAAAAAGTATTTTTTATTTATGACTCTTCCAAAGGCATTCAAGCCTTTCTAATCATACTTTGTAATTGCTCATTTCCTATACATTATTTATCTCCTTCCATCGGAGGAATAACATTATTAACTCCAAAAAGACCAAAGTTTCCTTGGAGGACAAACGAAAATTTGGGTAGGTATCTAAGATCTCAATTTTTGACACAACTTTTTGAATTTTCTATCTTTAAATAGGTTGATAGGAGAACATATTAGTTTTTTAGAATTTTTTTGATTTCTGCCACCTAAAGTAAATACATTCAAGCTTGAGAAGCAAAAAAAATCCATAAGCATTTTAATAGTTTTTAAAAACATTGTCTTTTTTGAGGTATAGTTTTTTTTAAATGAAATTTTTTTATTCCTTTCATTTGGATTATTGATTTGAAAGTATTTTGGAGTATTGTTTTATAGGCAATCATGAAAAAATGAAAATGTGATTTGTTTAAAGATTCAATATTTTCAATTTTTTTTTTCAATAAATTTTTTGAAGGATTAGGATTATTTGCTAGAATTAATGCCTTTCAATTGTATGTTAAAGCCATTAAAAATTTGCTTTTTCTTTCCTTCTTATATTCACTTCTACTCAACAATTTCTTCAATATGAAAATCAAATTTTTCTTAAATTTTTTTTCCTGAGACTCTCAACTTAATTCTCTAACATTAAAAAAAATTAGATTCAAAATCAATGAAATAAAATTTTGTAGATTGAAAAATATTATAACCTATCTCATTTTCTTTTAATTGAGATTGTAATATATTTAAATTAATTAAATGTTCAAATATTATTATATTATTGAATTGTATTCATTTTTATTTTGGTTTTGACATAAATTATACACTCTCTCTAATAGAATGTAGTAGTAGAGAATGTAGTAGCGTAGTTGAATTTTTTAATATGCCTCTTTGGGATTCATGCAAAAAAAAGATGAAATATTCACTAAATAACACAAGGCAATTTCAATAATCACTTGTACTATTTGCTACATTTTTCATGAATTTTTGTGAAATACATTTAAATTAGGAAAACTATTGTATTAGTTTTACTAAAAATTTAGCCAATGAAAAGACTTGTAAACATATAGGCCCTTAAGAAATTCAAGAATAGAATAATTATCTAAGTAGGAGAATTGAAAAAATACAAAATTGCATTTTGAACTACTTGGAGCACGAAAGTATCCAAATTTTATGGCCCAAAAGCACCCCTTCCAAAAGGGTGTATAAAAGTAGATGTTTTTGCAATCCTCTTAAGATAATAGTTGTTTATTCTATAATAAAATGTACCTTTCTTGCATCTTAGAGATCTCAAAAAAATAAAGACGTAGTTGGGATAACTCTGAAGTTAAATTAATTATTGTGCCTTTTTGTCAAATATGAGCGAAATAAAATAGTCTTGATTTTTTTATTTATTACATTAAATTTATATGATCAATTTTACAATTTTGACAGTTTGATATTTTGATGTGAATTATAAAATTTATGAAATGGTAATTCCTTTTGGATTCTGTATTCAAGTGTTGACATTTATTTGTATCCAAATTTTTTATAATTAGGGAACCTATCAAACAAAGCCCTTTCATTGCCTAGCACATTTTATTGAAATGTATAAATGCACTAAGAAATGATCATACATGCTTTCATAATTTAATACTAAAAACTTTGTCATCTATAGTTGAAGGAAGATAAAACTACTTTTTCTTTTCTAATTTTTTATTACATAATTAAAATGTGGAAGAAACTTTCAAACAACATATTTGGTACTTCAAGTCTACATTAAGATTTTCAAACAACCAGATCTAAAAGCAATCTAATAATATAAAAGCAAGGTGTAAGAAAATTCATCTTATGCACATATTTCCTATTTATTCATGATTTAATCCCTTCAATTCCTTAACTATGTTTTCTCACAAAAACGCTTGAAACTGCCATTTTGAGCACAATTTATACCAAATTTTGGAAAAAAACATTTTTGGGCACATATAACCATAGGATCTTGTAGTATGTTGGTTTGAAAAGCTATGGAAAAAATTTCTAAATATTCCACTGTGCGGATAGGAAGATATTTGAGCGTTTGAATTAACATAAATCCTTTTTTTGGCCCTTTCGAAAAACAAGGCAGGTGCACTTCACAAGGTCACATTGGAATGAAAAAGAGTCGAAACTGGTGGTGCATCTTTGGATTCATTCTTCAAGGCAAGTTGGCTACATGCTTGAAATTTTTTACTTTGTTTGGAATTGTACAACATATAGGAAAAAAATAGTAAGTAGAAAAAAATAGAGAATGATTCAAAATACTAAATTGTTAAGAATTTAGTTATGGAATTGAAAAATGTCAATTCCAATGGTTGCAATATTGTAATAAAAAATCTACATCATATGATTTATTTTTTTCAAAAAATATTGAAAATTGAATTAAATAAAGGACTTCAAAGTTTATTGTGGAGTAGAAAGTCCATAATTCTCGTCAAATAAAAACTCCTTATAACTTTCATCTCATTAATCAAAATGGAATGATTTGAAGCTTTCCACAAATTTATAAATCTACAAAACTAACATCAAATTTTTGTTCCAGATTTAAAAAAGTGATTTTTTCTAATCTGCCCAAAGTGCCCATTTACAGGAAAAAGTAACATAGTAGGCCATAACTTTTTACTCATATTTCCAAATATCATAAAATTTTGTTTACATGAAAAAAATTCTTTGTTTACAACTTCTATTATAGTTTGGGCCTAAAACATGCAAATCTCTAATCATATGTAGCTGCCCCAAATCAGCAAGTTGATCCTTTAGGGCGGACTAATTCACATTCAACTTTTAAATAAAAGCTATTTACCTTTAAAACAATTTAGAAGAAGGATTTTGAATTTGAAAATTTTACAACTTAAAGAAAAAATCTATAGCTTCTCTATACATAAAAGATTCGAAGATTCAATTTGCTTGTTCTTAATTTTACAAAAAAATTTATTGACAAAACTTATTCCAAAATGATTATGTCACTAATAATTTTTCTATGCTCAATGAGTACAAAAATCCAATTTTAGTTCTAAAGCCATTGGAGTACGTCTATAAGGAAGACACCCTTTTGCAATTTTCCTCAAAAGGTTCACAGCTTAGGTATACAAGACAATTCTATACCTTCAATTTAACCCCTAAAGTTCCATGACTATGTTTTCACCGAAAACACTCAAAAATTGCCATTTTTAGTACAAGTACCAAGTTTTTGAAAAAAAAATTTTGACACATGTAACCGTAGGATCTTATAGTAAACTAGTTTTAGAAGATGTGGAAAAAATTTCAGAATTTTCCACCATGTGGATTGGAAGATATTAGCATTTGAATTCGCAAAAATCCTTTTTTTGTTCTTGCGAAAAACAGGGCAGCTGCACTTCACAAGGTCACATTTGTATGAAAGAATGTCCAAAATGGTGGTGCTTCTTTGAATTCTTTTTCCTAAACAAGTTGGCTACATGCTTAAAAAATTTCAAATCATTTGGAATTGTACAACATATACAGAAAAAATAGTAAGTAGAAAGAAGTAGAAAATGATCCAAAATACTAAATTGTTAAGAATTTAATTATGGAATTGAAAAATGTCAATTCCAATGGTTGTAATGTTGTAATAAACAACCTAAATCCTATGATTTTTTTTTTCAAAAAATATTAAAAATTGAGTTAAATAAACAACTTCAAAGTTTATTTCATAGTAGAGAATTCGTAACTCCCGCAAACTAAAAAAACTCATAACTTTTTACTCATTGGTCGAAATGGAATGATTTAAAGCTTTTCACGTATATATAACTCTAGAAAACCAATTTCAAGTTTTTATTTTTGAAAAAAGTGATTTTTTCAGATCTGCCCGAACTGCCCGCCCGGTGAAAAAAGTAACATATTAGGCCATAACTTTTGACTCCTATTTTGAAATGTCATGAAATTTAGTGCACATGAAAGATATTCCTCATCCCCACCTTCTATTAAAAAATCAGCTTAAAATATGAAAATCTCTAGTCACACGTACCTGCCCAAAATCACTATGTTGCTAAAATAGCAGGCTAGTCCTTTAGGGGTTAATTTTCATGTGTTCCAAAAATATTTTGTTATTTAGAAATTATATCCTCCATTGCATTTGTCATTTTAGAGGTTCTAGATAGTACTATTTCAAGCTCTAAAAATTAAATTGAGAGCTAAGGAATTTAAAGGCATTTATTAGGATTATATAGATGCATAAAGAAATATTTTGAAATAGAATTTTTTTGGCACCTACACTCAAGGTAGAATCTTTAATATATCAATTTTTTTTCTAGGATGTAATTGGTTGATTACATGCCCCTTCAAGTTGAAAAATAGTCCATTTTTTATAGGCTTTTGATATTTTATAATATTTTGTTTAATTACATACATCAAAGTATCAATTATTTTGAGATTTTTCATGCAACTATCCTTGTTCAAAACTTTGGGATAAAACAATTTTTATTTTTTTAGTCTAAATTATTGAATATATATAAATTTTGAATGCTTTTTAGAATTTTCAGATTTTATTTTATTTGTTACAATTATTTTCCTAAAGCTCATAGTACTACTCCATGTACTAGCTCATTTAAAACAAAATTAGTAGAAATTTCTTTCACTGGCCCCCACATTATTTTTTATATTTAGCTAGAATACAAGTAATTTTTTATGTAGTGCTTTAAAATTAGAATTTTTTTTAAAGAAAAAAAAAATTAAAACAAATAATGTTTAGACCCTTGATTAAAAAAATTGTACCTTTGAAAAATAAAGAATAAATAAAATTCTAATAAAAAAAAAGTGGAGGATTTAACATTGCCATATCTTAATAAATTAGACAATTTGAATTTTTCAGTTGCAAAAATAAAGAAAAATATATTTTTATAAGTGTCAGTTTAAGGCAATTAATATAAAGATGGTTATTTTAGAAATGCATGAAAAGAGCCCCTTGTATCAAGAGTTTTGAATAATTATATAGAATTATTTAATTTTAAAATTCCTTTGTATAATAGGCATAAGTCTAATACATGAACATTCTCTTTAATTTTCATCTTCAAATTTCTCAAAATAAATACTCAATAGTGTTTCCACCTCCAAAAATAATAATAATGCAAAGTCTTAGAAATTGGGCTATTCGAAGAATCAAAGACTTGTTTTACGTTCCATCAATGTGTTTATGGGCTCTTAGAGTACCTCCAAATGACTTGAAATTCATCTCTAAGGTATGTGAAACAACTTCAAACATTGTATAATTAATTTCATATTTTTTAGAACTATTTTGTTATTTGTAACAAGATCCTAATTGGATGTCTACTTATGATATTATGGGGATTTTTTCCAAAAGTTCTAATATTATCAATATAGTAGGTCTTGATAAATGTTACATAATTCTAGTGATGACCTCTAGGTTGAAATTGGTTTAGGTGATTTTTGCAATGACCTTTGGGATTTTTGTATTGACATATACAAGATTCAATTTGCAACCTCAAGGTCCTTTGAACCATAACTGACTTTGAAGTCACGATCAAAATGATGGAATGAAGCCTATAAGAAAATGATGGAATGAAGCCAAGACAAAAATAATTTTGAAGTCACAAGACCAAAAATTGAAGCCCATTGTGTCTTTTCAATTGAGGGAGTTCAAAGATTTTGAAGGAACAAACGTCGAAAAATTTGGAATTTAAAAAAAAATATAAGAGTTGAATGGTTCTTAACCCCTTAAGGCCCAACTTTTTGACGATAGAGGTCTTCAATGAATGTCCCACTTTGATATTTTTTTGCACATGGACTGATGTGTTTGAAATTTTTAATTTTAACTGTATAAAAATAAAGACTATTTTTCTAGTATATATAGAATTAATTGTAGAAAATATTGACCATTAAATTTTTAGATTATAAAATTTTGGATGATCAACTTTATAAGCAAAAAATGCAGCTATTGGAGGAAAAATATTATAAAAAGATGAATAATACATTTTTATCCTTCCAAAAAAATTGTATTAGAATCTAAGGCAAATATATTATTTTTTTAATCCCTATAGTTCCATGACTATTTTTTCACTAAAAACACTCAAAAATTGCCATTTTTAGTACAAGTACCGAATTCTTGCAAAAAGAACTTTTTTAACACATATAACCGTAGGATCTTATAGTAAACTAGTTTTAGAAGATGTGGAAAAAATTTCAGAATTTTCCACCATGCGGATTGGAAGATATTAGCATTTGAATTGGCAAAAATCCTTTTTTTGTCCCTGCAAAAAACAGGGCAGCTGCACCTCACAAGGTCACATTTGTATGAAAGAATGTCCAAAATGGTGGTGCTTCTTTGAATTCTTTTTCCTAAACAAGTTGGCTACATGCTTAAAAAATTTCAAATCATTTGGAATTGTACAACATATACAAAAAAAATAGTAAGTAGAAAGAAGTAGAAAATGATCCAAAATACTAAATTGTTAAGAATTTAGTTATGAAATTGAAAAATGTCAATCCCAGTGGGTGTAATGTTGTAATAAACAATCTACATCCTATGAAAAAAAAATTCAAAAAATATTAAAAATTGAGTTAAATAAACAACTTCAAAGTTTATTTCAGAGTAGAGAATCTATAACTGCCCGCAAACTAAAAAACCTCATAATTTTTTACTCATTGGTCAAAATGGAATGATTCAAAGCTTTTCAGGTATATATAACTCTAAAAAACCAATTTCAAATTTTTATTTTTGAAAAAAGTGATTTTTTTATCTGCCCGGACTGCCCAGTTACAAAAAAAAATAACATATTTGGCCATAACTTTTGAATCCTATCTCCAAATGTCATGAAATTTAGTGCATATGAAAGATATTCCTTGCGCCCACCTTCTATTAAAATTTCAGCTTAAAATCTGGAAATCTCTAGTCACACGTACCTGCCCAAAATTTCTATACAGCCAAAAAATGCATGCCGGTCCTTTAGGGGTTAAAACTAAAAAAGTGGGAAATAAAAAACTCTCTCAAATTTGTACACATTTTCAAACAGAACGTGTAGAAAGCCAAAATTGACCAAAGTAGATCTTATACGGATTGCATTAATTTTTAAAATTTAACAATTGATACTATTAGCATTTTGTTTGGAACATTTTCAAAATATTTGGAACCATTATCTTTATACTTTTAATCACACCAGATTGAACCTTGTATTTTTAAACTTGCTAAAACTATAAATTTGAATTTTTTTCTCTAGATCCAATTTGTTTCTAAAGAGTGTAGACTAGGATTGTCCCAAAAAAAGGTTTTTTCCATACCTACTATTCCTTTCACTGTAAAAAAAATATGTTTGCTCCCTTTTTCTATTAGATTATATTTTCTAAATAAATTTTTAAAATTTTTTACACATTAAAATTTTGAAAATCAGAAAAATGCAACAATTATGTCAAATTTTTATTCTAAAAGTCTCTAGTTTACAAAATATTGAGATTTGTTTCACCCTATTAAAGATTTGCCATTGAAGATTTGAAGAGGACACGTTGTATTCTTTTGGTCTGTAGGGGGTTAAGCCAACTAATGAGAGTTGGATTAAGGTTTGAATCTTTGAGGTCTTTGTATTGAAGAATATAATAGATTTCAATGTTTGCTATTGGTCATCATACACCTCCAAAATTCACCATAAGGTACCCCCCCATAACCGACCGAATAAATAATTTTGACATGATCTGGAGTAGTGAAGGCAAAACAAATATTTTTTTAGAGGTTCATCGATAGAAATGACATGGATTGCAAAAAAATTGGTAATTTTATCGCTTGAATTGAAATTACTATGAATTTTGGGAGGCAAAAAGTGCGCCGGACCCATGGCCAATGTGTAGAGTCTTCCAATTTCAATCATTCAATAACTTTTACCTAATCATTATTTCCTATTTTTTTTTCTACAACTTGGGACATGTGTCATGTATTTATTAGTTCCAACTTTGAAAATTAAAAAAAAAGACATTCTAAGCGTGGTTAGAAATAGGTGCACGTATAGGTCGGGAATGGGTCACTGGTCGGGAATGGGGGGGGGTACCTTAATTAGTTCCCACTTACCAAGACTTCCATGTGTGGCAACTAAACTCTATAAACTTATAACCTTGAAAGAACTTCATTTGCAAGTTCCTATAAATGTGATTTTTGTAATTATTTCTTAGAGATGTGATTACATTTCTTCTATTAGTTGCAAAAAAAATCCATTTTTTTTGTAAAAAATTAAAATTACCTGAATTACTAAATAAAGAGTGAAACAATTCAAATCAAATGCAATTGATGCTCAAAAAATCTAAAAAAAATTCCTTTGGTTTTTAATATAATGCAAAACATCATAATGATTTTTATTTGCTATATCACTCTAAAATTAGAAAATCAACATTCCTTATTTATAGATTCAAAGTTCAAATTGCTATAAAATTCTAATGATGCCCTTTAGATTGGACCTAGAATAGCCAATTTTTGGAGTGACCTTTGAGGTTAAATTTTTTGCATTGACAAATATTGGATTCCTTTTGTTACTATAGTGTCCCTTTGAAGTTACAAGTAAAAGATGGCCATTGTCTTTTCAATTGAGGGAATTGAAAAGTTTTGAGAGAACCAATAGAAACCTTTTGAGGTTCAATAAATTTTTGAAACCAAGGCCAAGAAAAAGTTTGAAGTTGAAAGAGACTACTTTTCAACCATGGGGCTTTGTGGTTTATGTTTGTTTTGTAGGACGTGTGTCGAAGAGTGTTGCGTTGGACATGTGTCTAGTATGTTAGATATGCTCATAGAATTTTATAAATATTCTAGATTTATCTTCAAATATTTTCAATATATTCTAAGAATCTATCTATTAGACAAACAAGTTTACGAAACGTCATATTAGGGTGTTTGACATAACAACCATGCCATGGAGTATGGATCTATAGAGAATTCAATGTTTTTTTCAATTGAAGGAGTTGAAAAGTTCTTTTGGAGAACCAATGGCTATCTTCGAGGTTTAAATAATTTCCAAAACAAAGGCCATAAAAATTTGAATTTGAATTTGGATTAAAAAAATATGAGAAATGAAAGGGTCTTCTTTGCAACTCTAGGGGTTGTATCTTTGTACTGAGTATTTGACAAATATACATTTCAACACCCACTATTAGTCAACACATACTTTCAAAGTTTATCATGATGAGTTCATAGTTACCAAGACTTTCATGCTAATTGGACTCTAAGGATTTTTATCCCTCTAAAAACAAGCATATTATTATTTTTTCAAACTTCTTTTGCAAGTACTATGAATGTGGTTTTTTATATTTATTTTTCAAAGATGTGATAGCATGTCTTCTATTAGTTCTAAAAGTTTTATACTTTTGGGAGATTTAAAAAAAAAATTATATTCAATTTCCAAATAAAAAGCAAAACAATTTGTATCAAATGCAATATATGCTTAAATTTTTTAAAATCTATCCATAATTTTATATTATAATATAGGACATCATGATGCATATTTTTTTTATTGTATAATTTTAAAATTAGAAAACCATCGAGTGATTGCAAGAAACACCTGTACTATTTTCCATCACACGTTCAATGCAGAAGTTGTTTAGTGCCATAAGTATTGCAAAAATGATTGAATGAACATGAAATTCATAAGCAAGTTTCCTACAACAATAGAAAATGCACTTGAATTATTTCAATTTTTTCAAAATTAATTTAATAGGTGAAATTGAATTTTGAATATATGTCACACATGCGGTTTTGGTGGTTTTTAGTACTATTGAGTACCTTTTTTGAAGAGTTACATCATCAAATTTGGTAAGCTAGCTCTTCTAATAGAAATACACCTTCTCAGGAGAGGAATTTCCAAAAACATTTTCCAAGTGTGTTTTATATTGGCCTAAAGTGTGCTATATTCAGGTTGAATTTATGTTGAATTAAAAATGGTTTTTTAGTTTTAACTTTGATCTTCTTACTTTGCTCTTAGTCGGCAACAATGGCCATTTTTAAAATAAAATTTTCAAACTCATTTCCTAATTTTCAAAAATAGAAATGTGAAAGTCTCATTTTCTAAGGTAAATTGTAGCATGTGGCTCAAAATAGTACTTTAGGGTATACAAAAAGACTCAATAGTACTACTAGGCCTCGTAATACCTTCTATCTGCCAATGTAAATTGTTTTTTAATGGCAAATTAAGTATTTCCATCCAATTCTGTCATCCAATGATGTACATCACATGTTGTTAGAATAGTAAATTTAAAATCTAATTGACCATTCAAATTTTATGTTCTATGCCTTCAATAGTACTGAAGGTGACTCTTAGTACAAAAAGTACTAGAAGTCCAAAAATGCAAAATGCAACAAATAGTACAAGTGTTTCTTGCAATCACCCCATCATTCCATGGTTGCAAATTCATATTTCCAAATTTTTGGTCAATATTTGAGATTTTTTTAATATTTTAAGTAGAATAATAAATAAAGAATTGAAGAATATCAATGAAAACTTGATTAGCAATAGAAATATAATTATTTTTGAATTTCAATATCTATGTGAAAATTTCCATCGTTGAAGTCACCTGACTCTAAAATGAAGCCCCTAAATCTTTAGTCAAGCATCACTTGTAGTGGAGAGAGCAATATAGCCCTTGTTTTTTTCTTTCTATGAATCCTTTACAATCCTATGAATGAGACTCAATTTCAACAACTACTAAATATGAGTCAAGTTAAATTAGAGTCATCTAATACCACGTATAAGGGTCACTGCAAGAAACAATGGTACTGGGTATTTGTCACAAAGGGAGTGCCGAATCTTTCTTTTGCAATAACTTTTTAAGCATGACTCACATGAATTTGAATTTTTTATTGGAGATGTATATCTTGAGTGTATTTATATCTCATATTTTTCAGAAATAAAAAAACCATTTTATATTTAAAAATCAATTAAATTAATATGTCACTTTTTGCGTTTTAGGGGTTTTGAGTACTATGGAGTCCCCAAATTTAATGATTTAGAGCTGAAATTTCTATAGTCTATTTGCGTAGTAAGAACTCATATTTCTACCAAGGGAAATTTAAAAATATTTTATTTTGTGTTGTCTACATCCATGCAAAGAGGGCTCCCTTGAGCTTGTAGTTCTGAACATTTAAGATGGTTTCAAGATCAATTTTTTGGTGAAATCTCTTCACCATGAAGTCTTCCCAAATGGTCTATTTTTTATTTCTTTGAAAATTATTTTCCTATTTTTGTGAATAACTTTTGACCCAGATTTTTTTTAGGTTTGAAATTTTTTGTGATATGCTGTTTTTAGTGTTATACTAATTATCCTTATTTTATTTTTAAAAATTCATATGCAAAAGTTCATGAGTACTGGAGTACTAGCCAAAAACAACCAAAGTGGAACAGAAACTGACACTCTTTCTTGAAACGACCCATAATTAAGTTTTGTTTGGCACCACCAATTAAATAGGTCTTCTAGAAAGACAATGAAGGGTGGCAAAAAAGTCACTACTTACTACATCCCCTAAAACCACCACAAGCTCTTAAGGGCAACTAATGGGAGTTGAAGCATCTTTTGTTTCAAGGGAGATCTTTTAATGGGAGTCTAGTCTATGACAAGAATAGGTTCTTTATGCTTTCAACTTTGAAAATTCATAGAATATTGTGTAATCATTGTAATGGGATCATTGTACAAAATACTTGTAATGATTGAAGATCTAAAGCCCAATGCAGTCCATGTCAAAGAATATCATCTGAAGTGGGCCCTTACTAGTATCATTAAGTACTGCGGACAACCCTGCAATACTATCTTTTGGCAGAGACTAGAATTTTTGTTGAAAAATAGGTTGTAAGCATTTCTATTTTTAAAAATGAGTGAAACCGCTTAAAAAATTATGTAAATAATGGCCATTGTAGAGAATTTAGAGGAGAAAATTAAGCCTGAAGAAAACATAGAATTATCAAATTCTAATTTCCGGAATTGCATGCTTAGTGAAGCACACTTTAGGGCAAAGTTGAAGACAATTGAATTATTGAAGCAAGGTTTGCAAAATCCCTCTTGGCAGAAGGTGTATGTTGCTTATGGAAAGAAGCTCACCAAAGTTCAACTTAGAATTTGTTACATTGGGTACTCAATAGTACTACCACCACCCCCCCCAAACTAAAAGTGTGGCATATTAAGAAAATTCATATAGACTTGCTCACTTGCTAAAGTAATTTGAAAAAAATTGAAAAAATCCAAACACACTGGCAATTCCCAATAGAACCTTTGTTGTGAATATTGAGTTCATTGAATCATTTTTGTAATAGTTATGCTACAAAACCACTTCCATGTGCAACATGTGACTAAAAATAGTACAAGTGTTTCACACAATCACCCAAATGAATGTAAGTGTCAGAAAATTACAAAATAACCTGGAATTGGAATTTTCTCAAGGATTAAGGATACTAACATTCCCTCTTAAAAAAAATGTTCTTGATTTAGACCACCCTAGTTGCAACAGAGAAAGTGGCGGTTTTGGGTCCTTCTATCTCAGTCTGCAATATAAAGGCACTTTCAACGGCTTTGATATATATACCAGGGTGATTGCAAGAAACACCTGTACTATTTTCCGTCACACGTTCAATGTGGAAGTTGTTTTGTGCCATAAGTATTGCAAAAATTATTGAATGAACATGAAATTCAAGAGCAAGCTACCTATAGCAATAGAAAATGCACTTGAATTATTTCAATTTTTTCAAAATTAATTTAATAGGTGAAATTGAATTTTGAATATATGTCACACATGCGATTTTGGTGGTTTTTAGTACTATTGAGTACCTTTTTTGAAGAGTTACATCATCAAAAGTGGTAGGCTAGCTCTTCTAATAGAAATACACCTTCTTAGAAGAGGAATTTCCAAAAACATTTTCCAAGTGTGTTTTATATTGGCCTAAAGTGTGCTATATTCAGGTTGAATTTATGTTGAATTAAAAATGTTTTTTTAGTTTTAACTTTGATCTTCCTACTTTGCTCTTAGTCGGCAACAATGGCCATTTTTAAAATAAAATTTTCAAACTCATTTCCTAATTTTCAAAAATAGAAATGTGAAAGTCTCATTTTCTAAAGTAAATTGTAGCATGTGACTCAAAATAGTACTTCAGGGTATACAAAAAGACTCAATAGTACTGTTGGGCTTCGTAATACCTTCTATCTGCCAATGTAAATTGTTTTTTAATGGCAAATTTAATATTTCCATCCATTTTTGTCATCCAATGATGAACATCGCAAGTTGTCAGAATTAATAAATTTGAAATCCAATTGACCATTCAAATTTTATGTTCCATGCCTTCAATAGTACTAAAGATGACTCATAGTACAAAAAGTACTAAAAATCCAAAAATGCAAAACGCAACAAATAGTACAAGTGTTTCTTGCAATCACCCACCACACGCCCTAATTTTGTGCCGTTGATTACGTTGTAGCCTTCTGCCGTTTTACCCTTAGGGGTATCAACTGAGTGTTCATTTAGCTGTGAGTTAGCCTCAGGGTCACAGTTAAACCGGATTCTTCGGTTTATCGGTTAAGTGTCTGAGTCAAGTTTCTGATTCACAGATCCAGGATTCCAGGGTCTGTGGCGATGAGAGCGTCAAGCCATCACGTCATTTGAAACGAGATTTGACTAGGACTTCACTTCTGGACCGAAGCTGAATTGTAGTCAAACAGGGGTCTAAACGAATTACAGTAGAACCTTTCTAAGTTGATCCTCTCTAAGTTGATAAACCTCTGTAAACTAATCATGTCAGACCGGTCCCGGACTGGGCCACATAACAAAGGCTGTGACTAAAAAAGACCCTCTCTAAGTCAATAAACCTCTATAAATTAATTTGTCAGACCATTCCAGGACCGATCAACTTAGAGAGGTTCTACTGTAATTGAAACTAGATCAATTAGAATATGCTAAGTGGGTAGCGGATCCACTCACCTTCCATGTTTGCATTCATCCGCCTGTAAATACAGTATATAAATCATCTATCTAGCACCGAAAATTAAACCAGTCCTACATAAATCGCAGAATAATCTCCTTTACATCCTTTAATTGAGTGGCAGTTTCCAGCTAAAATGACAATAATCTGTACGATTGTACGTAAATCTTTACAACCATCTCCTACACTGAGTAGTTATCAGTTGAAGGAAACATAAAGCCGCAGGCTCCGTGCATCTCATTTTCGGCAATAGCAAGCGCGCAAACATATTCGAACTGCACCAGTCCTATTCAATAAATAATAATAATTAGTACATATACGACGAGTTTTGAACTATGAAATCTGAAATTATAACTCTGAAATCTAGGAGTGAAATTCATGAATCTCAACGGAGATTTAAGAGTTTATCATGTAGGAAATGAAATGGAATTTACCATCTCAATTGGACCAGTACTGCCTCCATGGGAATTTTCGTTAAAATAGTGGTATTCCATACACCATTTTTCCATTCATTTCCTTCTTTTTAGCTCTAAAGTCTAGGCCCGGTGTAGATTTCAGAACGCACGTAAAAGTGCCAAGTTTGTGAAATACCGCCAATATAACTAAATTTTGCTTAAATAAAACTAAGTCCTAAGTGCTAATAAAACTCCGTTTCATTACCATGGTCAATGGTAAATTCTTAAAAGTCCCTTGTGAATTAGACCATGGCATTGCACATTACAGTTATCGATGAGAATGAATATCGACGAAGCTAGCGACTGAAAGAGCGTCGCTGTTGCGTATTACACGGAGTAATTAATTACGACAGGTCCACGTCAGAAAGATTGCTCGGAGATCATCAGCTGGTATGTGTCGAGTTAAGCCGGAGAAGTTATTATAAGGTGGTGAGAAACGAAGGCTTGTGTGCATTGTTTGCAGTTCCTTCACAGCAGCTTCAGTTGGCTGAGAGAGGGGTTCCCGGCCAATTGTTTCGATGATGGCGAGCACTTGCAAGACGATGCGGCCCTTGGTGGCGATCGTGGCGGCGTTCGCTGTAGCGCTTGGGGCTTGTGTAAGGCCAGTTGCTGCGGGGGTGTTTTCCAAGGCCGCCTATGCGGATGCGTTGGACAAGTCCATCCTCTATTTCGACCTCCAGCGGTCGGGACCGCTTCCTAATTGGCAACGACTGACATGGAGAGCCAGTTCGGGATTGAACGATGGACACCAAGAAAATGCAAGCGCTGCAATGCCTTAAGTTCACCCTGATGTTGTATTTGGTGGTTTGATATATTGGGAACACAATAACTTTTCGTTGTCAGTGCCTGTGCGTAGAAATTCAACGTCCTCCTGTGCAGATGGAAGTTTTATGTGCTGCAAATCAATTGTCGAACGTTGAAAAGCCCGGCCAGAGGCTAGGATTTTCAACTTGGTGTGAAGAATTTAATTACTCGGTGTTTTTTCCTTCGATTTGGTCCTGTGTATGTAACCGTTGATGATCGTTGGCTAGAATTATCAGCTCTAGCTTGTGTTTGAAGAGTAAAAGTCGATGTTCTTATAATGTCAAAGTAGCTGGAAGTCTAAATTCTCTTAAATCTGAAAAAGTTACTTTTTTTTCACTCTTTCGGTCCTGTGGCTGCCGCTGGCGGTTGTTGATCGAGTTTTTCGGCTGTGCAGGTGGATCTCACGGGGGGCTACTACGACGCGGGCGACAATGTGAAATTCGGCTTGCCGTTGGCATTCACCTTGACTGTTCTCTCCTGGGGCGTGGTGGAATACGGAGAGCGATTGCGCACAGTTGGGCAGCTTGGAAACTCGCTGAATGCGATCCGATGGGGCACCGATTACCTTCTCAAAGCAAGCAAAGACCCAAATCAGTTGTGGGTGCAGGTGAGTACGGGCAAGTTCGGGATGCATGCCATCCGAATTCTCAATCTAATTAATGCATGTGAAGGGTTTTCTTGTCTCTGATTTGTGTCGAAAAGTTTACCATCCATCGAAAAGTGAACTAAGTTCTTGGCAAGGTCCCGTGTTAAGTTCGGATCGGATGCATGCCATCCAAATTCTCCGTCTAATGCACGTGAAGGAGTTTCTTTTCTCCGAATTGTGTACTAAACTTGATGATCCATTGAAAAGCGAACTAACTGCTTGGGCCCGCACTTGCTTGGTTGCGTTTGTGGAATTGGCGACTGCAGGTGGGAAATCCAAACAGCGATCATACGTGCTGGCAACGACCTGAAGACATGGATACGCCGCGAAACGCCTACAAGGTGGACGTCAATAGACCCGGCTCCGACGTAGCGGGTGAAACGGCCGCTGCACTTGCTGCTGCCGCCGCCGCTTTTGCCAGCGCCGACCCTTCTTACTCGCGTACTCTGATCACCAAGGCTCGAAGGGTATGTACAGTACTGTGCCTCTCACTATTTCCCCCAATTCCGTTCCTACTCACATCATTAGAGAGATCCCTCCAACATTCTTTTGTGAATTCAGAGTGTGTTCGATTATTATGTGATTCAAGCATACATTTGTAGGATCATCAATTCGGCTTGTTGAGCTTGACTGTGGCGTTGAAATTCTCCAGTTTCTTTTTCATACTGTCTGCTTTAGTGACAAGGAAATGTTAGTAGCTTTTAATTTTGGTATACTGCTTTTAAGTAATTTTTCATGAAATTTAAACTTTTGAAAAGCTTTTAGCAATTTAATTCTAATTGCTCCCCAGTAACTGAATTTACAATTGTTTAAACATGATAGCGTTGTGATTGAACTGGTTGGAATTCTTTGCAATTGGAATCAAGTTGTTCTTGCATCAAGTGAGTGATCTCACTTTCAGAACTCATTTGGAATTGTAGTTGCTTAGGTGAGAATACTGGTCCGTTTATCTGACAAATTTCTGCATAGTTTACTTGATGTTTCACTGCAGCATTATTCATTAGGTACAAAGAAATTATACAGTAATTTATTTGATGCAAGAAGCTTCAATTCACAATGATATTTTAAGTTAGGTATCCAAGATGACCTCATCTCTTAAAATCTTTTTCTTCGACACATCCAGGGCGTTTACAAGAATAATATAGAAAAACAAACAACCATTCACGTGAATTGGATAATTAAATTCAAGTCAAGCCCCCCCGGGTATTCTGGGTAGGAAAGATGTTTCTACATATTTTTGTACTACGTAATCATATCTAGCTAGGACACATTTATCACTCATAATTTACAGAATATATATGTTAGTTCAAGAAGTTTAGAAAAAGGTAAGGAAGCCTCACTTCAATAGCTCCTCGATAACTTCCAGGATTGACACTTGCACGAGAATTAGCTTATTGTTTTACACCATCAGGCCTCAGCCGTATTGATTGAACTACAGGGTTGCTGAAATTGAGACAGGAAGTTCACTTTTAAATTCTCTGTATTCGATACATGTTGGTTGTCAACCATGCAGGTATTTCAGTTTGCGGATCAGCACAGAGGCAATTACCGTGATGCAGTTGCATACGCAGCCTGTCCCTTCTATTGCTCCGAAAACGGCTACAACGTAAGTGTTCAACAGCAATGGGTCTTCGTGTCCATTTCGGTTGCAGAGCTTCAGATAGAATTAGAAGTTAATTAGTGCATACTGTCACAACTAGCTCGGCCGAAGAAATTGTGGATGTGAGTTAGCGGAAGCGTGTGTTGTGGGACTGCAGGATGAGCTGTTATGGGGAGCCGCGTGGCTGTACCAAGCAACTGGAGATAATAGGTACCTCAATTACCTCGTTGACAACGGTGTGAGAATGGGTGGAGCTACAGCAACCGTGCGCGATTTCAGCTGGGATAGTAAGTTCGCAGGCTTTCAAGTGCTGCTTGCCAAGGTACGTAAGATAACCACTGACAACAATTCTTAGGCTCTCTTGCAATTAATAACATTTATCCAATTAAATCTAGCTTCGTTGTACTGCAATTGCAGCTGTAAGCAACGATGTCCAGGCGCTAATTAATCAGTAAGTTTATAATCAGATCATTCTTCATCTTGTGCAGTTTGCAATGAAGGGCACGCCAGGTCTTCAAGGTTACAAGGACCGTGCCGAAGACTTCATCTGTTCTGTATTGCCGAAGAGCATCAGTCCTATCTCGAAAGTTGATGTCACTCAAGGTACTGTATAATTGAAAAGTTGACGGTACGGTATACAACAACCAGTTCCAAATTCGTATTAATTGTTGCGCTCGAGGCAGTGGTTTCGTACTTCCATAGATGCAGATGTTTGAAAGGCTAATGTATAAACTCTGTAACTCTTTCGGATTTGCAGGAGGGCTGCTACTTTTCAGAAGTGGTGACCGATCCGACCTGCAATTAGTGACAGCAGCGACGCTGCTTCTCACAGTCTACTCCAATTATGTGACGGGCGTGGGAGGGGTGGTCAATTGCGGGGGAACTCGTGTAACTCCAGTACAACTCTTTGAGCAAGCACAAAGACAGGTACATAGTTCATGTCATAGCGAAACATTATACACCAGACTTTCCACTTATGTTCATATGATGTCCATAACGAGCTAGTCGAGCAATCCTGACAACAGATTTCTTATTCACAACATTTGGTCTAACCAATCCTAAGGTCATCTTTGTCCAAAAGATATACACGACCCAAAACTTAAAAAGTCATGACCAACACGTATCCAACACTGGTATAGAATGTAATGTGACTACTGAAAAATGTCCAAGCTCCAACCGGTCCTTTCAATCGTCACATGTACACTGAAAAGAGGATCAGTCCTGGATGGATTTGTTTGAACATACATCTGGAACAATCAGGAAACTGTCAATTTACTTAGGATTGCCACTGATCAGATTTTGTGGAGTGAGTCATTCGAAGGCCGTCTCTTTACTAGTGGATAGATTTGTGGATACATCTCAATATTGGTACAATCAGAAAATTGCCAATTTAATTGCAATTGCCATCAGATTTTGCGGAGTGAGTCATTCGATCGATGGTCTCGACTCTTAATTATTAGATGTTCCGTTGTATAAGTTGAACCGTTTTTGTTCCGTGCAGGTGGATTATATTCTGGGAGCCAACCCGCAAGGCATGTCATACCTGGTGGGTTTCGGAGCCAAGAGCCTTACGCAGGTGCACCACCGAGCAGCGTCCATCCCTGCTGTGAGAGAGAAACCAGATAAGGTGACTTGCCAGCAGAGTTGGGCGTACTTCAACAACGCAGGGCCCAACCCCAACCAAGCCACGGGAGCCATCGTGGCTGGGCCGGACCGCTACGACAACATCGTGGACCTGCGGTCCAACCATGAGCAGATGGAGCCCGCCACTTACACCACTGCTTGCATTGTGGGAGTGCTGACTGTGCTTGCCACTTAAAAGGCTTTTCGGTCTCCTTGGCGAGCTAGACCCCTCTCATGGTTTTAGAAATTTAGGGACAAAAAGATTCTGTCACCCTTAATTAGCCATACATGTCAAAGCTTGTATTAATTGTAAACACACAAACTCGTGTGTCAGGCTGTGGATTGAATGCAGTCTCACTCATAATAAAAAGTTAGAGATGTTTGCGTTGCCTGAGTGTGTTCTTCCTTAGGCCACAATGGCTTTGGAGGTGGACTGCTGGACAATGTAAGGCAAATTGATTTCTAATTTGGGAGCCCTCTTCTCTGCAGCATGTTGCTATTACGATTGCCTGGAAAACTCAACACAAACATACATCATCATCATGCCTCAATAAGTAAATGCCATTTAAACCTAAACTAGAATTCTAAAACCCGAAACCCTATACCAAGGATTCATGGATTGAAGACAACGAATTCAATTGATCATATTGTAAATACTACGGAGTATAAACTAGATGAGACCATAGTTCTTATTACCAGAATCAGTATTAAGCACATTGCATGTGCTTGTCAAAAAAAAGCTGGACCAAAAAAAGTGGACCCCATAAGACCTCACAACTGCGGAAAAAAACAGGAGGCCCAATTTTGGGCCTCAGTCTTAGTCCTGTAGCGGTTAACAGTAGAAAATCTCTTGATCGAATTTGAACCTACTGACCTGGATCGTCTTGCCCACACACTTTTCATCAGCTAGGAGGCAACGTCTTCCTCGTTGCAAACCGTACTTTATGCCTTCCCTCTAGAAAGGAAATAAGGATTTTGCAAGACTTTGCGGTAAGTTGAGAAGCAACTGGTTCACCTCTAAGTCAGTGGTGTGATCGGGGGTCCATATGGAACCCCGCATATATTCTGCTGCTTGCTGAAACTTCTCCAACACCATGCGTGTGGACCATGGTATTTGCTTGATATTCCACACAGGCCTGGCAAATCCTTCAGTGCCTCTGTCACCTTGTCGTACGAGTCTTTCAGATTATAGACAGGCCATTGTGCTAAGGGTTCCCGATTCTCATATCACATCACCTGGCCTATGATGTACAGCAAGAACAATAGAATTACGCCAAACACACCAGGTATATTGTAGTAGTTAAAAAATAAACGTGGTCCACCAAAATTACTGTATGTTTAAGGCAGGTTTTTTTTAGGCAATTAAAAGCCCAATTTCCTAAAAAAAAAATGGGCAGCTTCAAGCCTATAGAAAAAAAGGGGGATAGATGTGTTAAAAAGTGCTAGACTATTACGATGGCCCTGCACACTATTGCCACAATGCTTCCAAAACCTCATTTCATCCAGCATACAGAGCCAGCATATACAAAAATTGCATACAAAAAATACATATTCAAAATTGTATGCTCAAAATTCGACTCTTTCAATTCAAACCCCCATAATGAAGGAGCCACAAAACTTAGAACCTTCTTGTCATAAGACCACATAACCACATAACTATTTGTCCAAAAACCAACAAATTAAACTTGGTTCAAGGAGGTTGTAAACTACATTGCAGATTTCAAGGTGGTCAACAATGCCACCCTAAATTAGAATTTTTTTGGCATCTTCTAATTTGTGAGGTTCATAATATGTGGTCTATCTGGAGTATAACACAGTGAATGTAGTTGTCTTCATGGCACTGACAATATGCTCAATTTCAAAAGAAAGGCAACAAGAGGCTTCGCCGGTGTCCATGCTCTCGAGGTGCTTGAACGCACAAAATCTAGTTTAAAAACATATTGATGGTGGATGGTCAATTCGCTATGGTCCTGTGCATAGAAGACTGCTGGGATGATCAATTCCTGCACCAAGTCATTGCTTGATTGCAACTCAATTTCTTTTCTACGAAACCCCCGAATGAAGCAATGATTTGAGTCTAGATACATGGCTAAGGAATTTCTTGGCCACTTCAGGAGCGTCCAGGATGTCCGAAGCTAGGGCTCGGAGCAGCAAAGTCTCTCACTCAATTATTCAGTCATCAGATTGGAACAACAGCTCTGGCAACATGCACTAGTATTGGAAGGAGCTGCTAAATTCAACGTTGTGAGTTGTGAGAGGCTCAGAATGTACAGCATCCCACCTTCACTGCCATTTCCATACCCGGTTCCCATTTCCAGACCGGGTTGAGCCATGGGCTCTCCACCTCCCCATAAATCAAGCAGCAAAGAAGTGAATGAGAAAAACCAGCCACAAAACGAATGAGAGAAATTCTAGAATAAAAGGTGGTTGGTGAAACTGACCTTTCATTGATAGGCTGGACTTGCCGTTAATTAAATTGAACTTTGAAATTGAGAGACACTGCATGCACAGAGCACGTTGAGAGACACTAATCGTAATATCAATTTAGACTCTGCAGCACAGGATAACTTATTGCAGAATATACTCCGTTGCTTACATGTAACATCGACTGCATCATCGTTTCTGGCGCTTTGAAGGTTCTCCCAATATGGCTGACGTGGTACAACGAAACTACTTTGGATGGTCAAATCATCTTGAGAGGAAGACAAGGGACAATTTTCATCTGAGGATTAAGATGTATCCACCTTCGGTTTAGGCGCTACAACTGTTCTAAGCCACTGCTCCTTAGATAATCAGGCCTAAGAAAATTCCTCGGATGGACTTGCCTTTTGCCAAAGCTCTTTCAAAAGCTGAATCACTGGAGAGCCGTTCGGACCACTTAAAACAAAACTGATTTTCACGAGGCAACCTTGTAAACTGAGGAGTATGAAAGCTCACTATTGTCACTACCAGCGCCATCTTCCTCAAGAGATTTTTTCAATTAGCTTGCATAAGAAAATACCGCCCAAATATAGGCTTCAAAGTGCTACCAAATTGCTTGTTCACGGGGACTCACGTTTGAAGTTAAGTGCAGTTGATCAAGTTTCTGGCTATGGCGTGAAGTCCAGCATTGATTTTCACGGCGGTTATTGTCTTTTCAATGCTCAATGATCTGTCTTAGCAATTTGCATATATGTCTGTCGTTAGCATGTGACGAGCTTACAACGAGGCATCACGATATTATATATAAAAGCGACAGCAGCCAGGTCTCGTGTGAAATGAACGATCCTTCAATTAAAAATGGATTGAATGTTTTTGCCTAAATAATCCTTTACACATGGATTGGATTTTTTTTGCCGAATCCTTTAAGATAGCAGGGATTGAACATTACGATTCAGAGCAATATATATGCTTGAACTAAGCCTGAGGTACTTGCCTCTAATTAAGTACGTACTAGCGAGTTGATCAGATCTACATGTAAATTTGAGATCTACACATTAATCGAACCAGCTGCACCTGTATGCCCTATTTAACTAAATCTGCCTTGCATGCAGTGTCCATATGCCTTGCATGCTGTCGATCGGCAACCAACTTGCACAAGCTTTTGCAGAATCGTGGGCCGGGATGATTCTGATTCTAGGTAAGTGTCTGAAGACATCCGACTGACGGGACTACAATCTCCCCTGCCAGTGAAATCTCGATCAGACTTCGCGGTGCGTTGCAAGACTTCGCAGTTCGTTGAGAAGCAACGAGTCCACCTCTAAGCGCGTGGTCCACCGCTAGCTAAGTGATTGATGTGATCGGGTCCATATATATGGAATACCACATTCTGCTGCTCGATGAAACTTCTCCAACATACACCATGCGTGAGGACCATGGTATCAATTGGTTCATATTCCACAACTTCACTGGCAAACCCTTAAGTGCTCCTGCCACCTTGTCGTGGCTAGTCTTTCATATTACAGACAGGCCACATTGCTGAAGGACCTTCCAGATTCTCGATCACATCTGCGTCAGGCCCAAGATGAACAGAAAGAACAGCACGATTACACCAAACACACCATATACAGTATTGTAGTGTTTAAGAATTAAACGTGACCGTCCACCAAAATTACTGCAGCTTTCAAGGTGACCAAAAGTGCCATGGCACACTAAATTTGAATTATTGTGGCATCTTCTAAACAAATTACCATGCGTGGTCCACAGTATGTGACCAGTATATTTGGAGTATCACACAGTCCATGATTCAAGTAGTTATCCTCATGGCACTGACAATAGGCTCAATTTAATTCAAAAGCAAGGCAACAATACACTTCACAGTGTCCATGCTCCAGAGCTAGGTGTTTGAACGCACAAAATCCACTTCGAAACATTTTGATGGTGGATTCCACAATACGGCTGGGGAATGATCGATAAGAAACTTACACATGGTACAGACTGAAAATGTCTTGGAGAACACGCCGGCTTTTCACCCCAGGAAAATCTTGTCCCGAGCACATATCTACATCTGCAGCAACTTTCACCGCACCAAGCGGCGGCACGCTTCTCCACAGTCTTGCTTGAGCACTGTCTGCAATGCTTGGCGATGGCATCCAACTGATCGCATTCGAATTCGCATTGGCATCGGAAACCACGCCACTTGAAAAATTTCACTGGGCAACTAAAACTTATTGCTACCATCACATGCATATCTATCAAACCATTTTCAGCACTCGTTCTCGCTACAGTGCACCAGCTAATACGGAGTAATTAAGTCGAATCCATTCATTGCATGGCCAGAAATCCCAGCCATAGAAGAAATGTGCCGCCAGAGAGGATGAGGAGGATGCCCCCATCTGTCATGGGGGCCTCGTGATTCCACAGAGGCGTCGTCCTCATCTCCTCATCGCCCATGTGAGAAATTAAATCGAGGAACCAAACGAGCTCTACTCCAGCGGCGATTCCCAAAATCTGCGTCGGCAATCGCTGCCAACGAACTACGCCCGGTTGCCGCAGAGCTTCGGCTATGAAGGCAGCTCCCAAGCACAGTACAATCGGCACGACATAAACATCCAGAGGATCCATGATTGCGAATTGGGGAGCTGCAAGCTAGCTAGTAAGTACAATCGCGCGCAAACAATCTTGGCAGGCGACGAAATTCTATCACTCTGCTGATCGAGAGAACTGTGTGTGAGAGAATTGAAGGTACGTGATGGGTTCGTCTTCTTTATATGCGCGCGGCTACAGGGTCCTCAACTCGAGCTTTCGGAAATCTACCGTCAGAATTGAAGGATCGGCATCCCGATCAGTGTTGCCTTTTTTCCATTTTGGAGAAGGAGGGCTCCATTCAATTGTTTCTTCAATTAACCCAGTAAGGACGCCGCGGACCATAATGAATGACAAGGGATTCTCCAATGTAGGACAGAACTACAACTATTCATCCTTGGAGTTTTTTGTGGAAAGTGGTGAACATCTACAGTAGCTTGACTTCCAATGGGTACTTTTGGATTTTTTTATTCCAATGACTCACGGTTATACAATGCATGATTTCCAAGGTCACCCCACGCGTCCTTATAGGGTTAATACTCATGTGAATACTTGGGTCTGTGATACTTGGTGATATCTCTATCTAAATTAGGTGATACCTAAGGAAAAGTTTGGCAATTAGTCTTTAAATACTTGGCTATTTTGACCCTGCAAAATGAAAATTTCCTTTACAAAAAATGTCCAACATGTTTTGGATTTTTGGATGCAGCCAATTGGCAAAAAATTGTGCATAAAAAAAACATTGATCCCAATGTAGCTAGGATGAATTGACCCCCCCATTACCTTTAGTTGCGCTTTATTCTTCGAAAAAACAATGGAATTTTCTATTTGCAACAAATGAAAATTTTGAAAATTATGAATTCAAATTTATAGTCAGAGGCCCCATTGCAAAATAGATAGAGAAGGTGTAGAAATACAAAAAAAAATATGAAACAAAATAGGAGGGGAATTTTTTACATTTATTCTTGGCTAGGGCAATGACGGAGTCAAATCAAAATTGGCTTTGGTGGGTGTGAATTGACCCCCTCATATGGTTGATGTAAAAAATTTCCCCCTATTTTTTGATTCACTTGCTTAATTTTGAACTTCTCCACCTCTTCAAGGCAATTGGGGTCTTTAATTGTGAATGTGAATTCAAAACTTCCAAACTTTGTCGTAGGTGGCAAATAATAAGTACCAATGTTTTCCCAAGGGTGAAGAAAGGGCAACTAGAGGGCCAATTGGTGATGCATTTTTTGGTTGAAAGAATAATTGGTGGTGTGTCCACATGAAAGCATATTGTCTTGTAAAATGGGGCATGATTATTGTAGACAAAAGCTTTCAATCTTTGGTGCACCACTAAAAAATTCAAAGGTGACAAGTTCAAAAATCTTGTTTCCATTTCTTTTGAAAGCACACCATTCATATAACCTAGAAAGTAATTGTCCAATGTAAAGGGCAAATTTAATGGATGTCCAACGTCTTGGCCTTCCGAGACTATAGCTGTACTTGAGCTTGAAAATACAGTAAACAATTTTGTGCTACTTACTACCGTTGTACTTTGTCATTAACAAGGAATAAGTGAAATTTCTCAAGTTGATTACAATCAGGAGAACTTTCTCTTGGTACGACCTTTAATTATTTAAGAACCTGAGCATTTTCAATCAAATCAATTGCTTGAGGTAAGGAAGTATTCTTTCAAATTGATCCCAAATCCGCTCCAAAGAAAACATTACTTGGTGTGTGGTTTTGATAATTAAGTTATTGTTAGTAGAGGTACCATAGCTTCCTAGCAACTCAACCATAAAAAATAATAATTAACCCCTAAAGTACCAAAGTCCCCTCGGAGGACACTTGAGATTTTGGGCAGGCCCGTGTGGCTTCAAATTTTGACCTGATTTTTTGAATTTTTTTTAAAAGATAGGGGATCACATTAGCTTTCAAAAAATATTTTTTTTTTTCAATTGGTACCTGGGAGCAAAAGTTATGCCATTCTAAAGCAAAAAAGCAGTTTGTTGGGCAGAAAATAATAATAATAATAATAATAATAATAATAATAATAATAATAATAATAATAATAATAATAATAATAATTTTTAAAAAAAAATTCCCTCAAAGATCATGTTTTTGTCTACATTTGAAGCTTTGATTCATTCTATTTGGACTAATAATGAGAAAATTATAGACAATCTTGTTTGTTGGGCAATTTAAGCATCTTCTTCAAAAAACAACTTATAGAATTCATTTTTGAATGCAATTTTCAAAAAAATTCAATTTTTTTTTGAAGAGGTCAAGATTGTTTGCAGGAACAATTCCACCATTAGGATTATGGTGTTTTAATTCCATCAAAGAGCTATTAACAATTTAGTGTTTTGATCAATTTTGGACCTACTTCTACTTAACAATTTTTTTATATGTGAAAATCAAGTTTTGATATGCTTAAATTTTTTTCTCCAACTCTCAACTCAAATGTTCAACATAAAAAGATTTAACTTTACGGTATATAGTGCAAAAAAATCCACAAATGGCCGTCAAAGTCATCTAAAATTGCAGGAAACAATTCAAAAGAACTTTTATTTTCAACTTTGAATGCTAATATCTTCCAATCGGAATGGTCAAATTTCTTGAAATTTTTACCACATGATCTGAGACAAGTGAAGTACAGGATCCAATGATTAGATTCTAAAAAAAATGTTTTTCTTGGTTTCTTGAGTGATTGCAGCAGAAATGGCAGTTTTCAATGGTTCCAGAGCTAGAAAATGCCTTGGTATTTTAGGGGTTAAAAAGGTGCCTAAATTATTTCTTGGAAATTTACTAATCTAGTTTTCTACACTTATATATTTCTATATATTTCTATATTATATAACTCATAGATCTATATATTTCTTTATATTAGAGGATTTTATAAATCTATATATTTCTATACATTAAAAGCATTGTATAATTCATAGAAATTCAACTCACATGTGCTGTAAATTAATAAATTAGCATTTGATTTGTGTTTTAAAGTTGTCACAAATAGTTATAACTATGTCCAGGCATCTCAAATTGCGTTGACAATTGACAAGAAATAGTAAAAAAATTGATGCTTTTCAAAAACTATGAACATAAATTCTAAAGTTCTTTGCCTTGCCATTTTGACCATCCTAAAGCACAATCTCCCACAAGCAATAAACCCAGATACTTAACAACATCCTAATGATGAGAATTCTTTTAAGCGTCTTATTATATTTACCAAATTTTATGAATGACATTTAATTGTGTGAATTCAAAATTTCACACTTGGGCATGCACTGATATAAAATTAGTACTTTGGATCGTAACTAAAAATATATATCAAATCATAAACCATAATCACACTTAATACCTCTTGCAAAAGCAAAATTTGTATTCATTGCGGTATCACTTTGATGTATGATTGAACAAATCAATCTCTTTTCTTGGTTTGAAAGGCAACAATCTCTTGAAAAAATGCTCTTTCATATTTAAACACTGCTACAAAGAGTCCGCATAGGCAAGCCATACCCACTCCAATGTGCAAGGTTGCAGTTGGAAAGAAGTTTTCAAAATCCAACACAAATGATTGTGACAAGTAGGTGACCAAGGCAGAGGTCACTAATACTCCCAATACTCTCCAATTGGGGAATGCTTGCCACAATGAAAACGTTTGAGAATGTTTGAAATGTTGTTGAATAAAGTGAAGCGAGTAACATATCTGCATACTCGTAATGATGGATTTAGCCAAGATTAGGCCATTTGATGATGCAACACATATAAGTACCTTATTGAGGTACATGGAAGCCATTGTCAAGAAAACCAACTTTGGAATAAATTGCCAATTTAAAAGCTCTTGTTGTTTGATCACTGCTCGTAGAAATGTTTCACTTACACCATTGATTGCAAGAGTGAGGATGTAAATGCAATAGTATCCTAATGCATTAGTTGCATTTCCATCACTCCAATCCTTGTTATACAAATGGAGTAGCATAGAAGCAAAATTTGGACAAAATGCAACAAACACCAACCCAATAAAGCTAGCAAGTTTTAGTGCTAATAAAAACATGCGCTCTATGTTGCAATTATTGTTATATTTTTGGTCTATTGCACTATTAGTAAAACTTTCTTTGGCAAACATTGTAAATGCAATTTCTTCAAAAGGTTGAAATATAAATCGCACCACAAGGCTCCCTATATTATCAACCAAAGCATAAATCCCTTGATTGTGACTTGTTTCATAGACCATAAGCACCCACTTCCCGCTTTCTTGTAGTACCAACTTTAATAATCCAGGCATTAATGTAAATGAAAAACATAATTTAAGGAGGGAAATATCTAGTTCAAGGTTTTTTTGGAATCCAAAGCAAAACACATTGCCCTTGTAATAGACCAATTTGAAGGGAAATATTGCTCCTGGATAGATGGAAAGAAAGTAGGACCAATAACATATAAATAAGCAACAACTATATGCAAGTTGTGCATATGCAAATGCTAGTCCACCATCCACTCCAATGCCTTGATAAATAAGGACATAGGTGACAACACATTGACAAAGTGTGGCCACCCCTTCAATGACTACACGTGAACGCAACCACAACAAATGTTGTGCCAAAATATACAAAGGTTCACAATATAACTCCAAGATTGCTGCTATTCCCAATATAAATATAGAAGAGTTATAATCAAAAAAGACATGAAGGCCTTGCCACCACATTACGACCAAAAGTAATCCCATTGTTACAACAACTCCCCATGGTATTGTTAGCCATGCAACTGCTACAACCCTTGAGTTCCTTTGTATCCATTTTGAATCAATATCTCGTCCAATGTCATAATTATTTTGACGTAAACAACCACATCGAAATCCTTCTCGACTCATATATAAGATTAATGTTGTGAGGGTACGGAACTGCATAGCTTGCAATCCAATTTGTTCAATAGTGAGGTAGCATAGCATTTTCCATTTGAGAATGAAAAATAGCACACGGAATAATCCCTGCAATCCTATAAGATTCAATATACAAGTGTAGAAGGTATGCAATCCCTGTGGATTACAAATCCTAACCTTGTTATCTACCATGGATTCATTGACAACTTCATTGTTGTTTTCCATTTGTACCAATTACTTCTCTTGTTTATACTCAATTATGTTTGAGATGAATGTAGATATCTATATAAATATATATATTTATATGTATATGCATATGCATATAAATAGGTTAGATTTTTTGCTAAATTATGTAAAAAGTAAAAAAATTCAAACCTTTACTTTTTAAAATAGCATTTATTTCTTAAAATAATACTTCCATTTTACAATAATTTTTTTGTAAAGCTAAATTTAATAAAGTAAAATGAACTCCAATCATTATTTTTATTTGTATAATGAGTAATTATCCTCAAAATTGGAGGATTTTAGTTGCACTAGTTGCAAGTGGGTTAAAATAAAAACTGGTGTTAGATTTAAAGCACTTTTATACAATTTAAACACAAATTTAACATATTTTCATTGTAAACCATTGGTTGCTTTTATCTAATGCTGGCAAGGTTATGTATTAGTCTCCCATCGACATTTTTGTCTCCTCTATATCTAATGTAGATTTTGACAAAATCTACATATCACATATTTGTATTTTGATATCTATTTCTAATTTATTATAGTATATTTCCAACTATTCTCCCTTTCAACAAACGTATTGTTAAAAAGCCAATAAGAAAAAATTATAGTTAAAGTATCTAATGTTTATGTCATGATTAGATCACTTTTTATCAAAATTTTAAAAAAACATTAATAAAAATTGAACAATTATTTATGATATAGATTGAATCTGAGGCTTTTGTAAAGACAAAATGGTGCAAAATTCTGTAGATGATAAATACAAGTTTTATTTTAATTATATATATATATATATGTGGCTTATATCCCTCTGAAGGACAAATAGAGGTTTTTGCATGTACCTTTGAAGCTTATTTTTGGTAAGAATTTTTTTTACTTTTTGTCAAAATGCGGAAACTTCTAGTCTTTTTAGAAATATGATTTTTATCTCAATTGGGGGGGGAATGATATTGTCATAACTAAAAAGCAGTCGAGCTTGGGCAACCAAAAAATATTAACAATCAAAATAATTTTTTTCTCAAATTTATTTTTATAGAGTATACTTTTGCCTACTTGGAAAGCTTTGATTTATTCCATTTGGATTAGTTATGTAAAAGTTACAAAAGGATCTTGTTTTGCGGGCAATTAAGAAAATTTCCTTGAAAAAACCCCCAAAAGGATTCATTTGTTAATTCCATTTTTCCATTTTCCAAAAAAAGTCCATAGGGTGTACAATGCTTGCCACAAAAATCTCACTCATTGGATTGGCATGATTCTATTCCACTTTAGAGCTATTAATGATTTAGTATTTAATTCAATATTGTACCTACTTCTATTCAACAATTTTTGAACAATGAAAATCAAGTTCATCTTTTTCTTTTCTTAAATTCCGAGACCCTCAACTCAATTCTCCAGTATGAAAATTTTAAGCTCAAAAATTAGTGGTACATAAAAGTTAAGAGAATTCAATTGGTACGGCAAGGTGCCAAAATAGAGTTCCTTGTCACTTTAAATACTATTATCTCACAATCTACAAAATTAAAGTTACTGAAATTTTTTTGTCATATTTTTATACTATTTTGGTGCAAGATTATATGGTTAAATATACAAAAAATAGATTTTATTAGCATTTTTGTTCTTTGCACTAAAAATGACAGTTTTGAAGACTGAGTTTTTTTTGGTGAAATGTAGTCATGGAACTTTAAGGGTCAATCAAAAAAGTTAATTTGATTTGTTATAAACTACTTGAAAGGAACTTTTGATTAGATTTTAAATTTTTTATAGTTAAAACAGAAACATTTAGTACAATTGTACTAGACTTAAATCTATATGTGTCTTAGTTATTGAAGGATATATAAAAGTCTTCTTGTCTTTGTTATTGCATAAAGAAAATTGCAAAATTATTGAATGTTGTGTTTTACTTCATTTTGGATACCTTACATCTCAGTTTTAGTTTTCTAACCCCTAAAGGACCAGGGGTGTTGGCATTTCCAAAATTGTTAAGATCTATTATAAACTACAATTTAGAAGAATATTTTAATGATGACTCTCAAACAATAGTTGTAAAATATGATTTATAAATCACATCCATATGGTTAGATCATCAAATACACAAACCAATATTTTTCAAAATAATTTGAAGCCAAAAATTATAAATTCCTCTTAAAGTCAATTGTAGATTGAATATTTATAATTTTTAAAAGATTTTTTTTCCTATAAATTCAAAATTTTGAATCCTAATTATAGTCATTTTGAATATTTTTGTTTTTATTTTTGATTCAAGTCATTTTTGAAAGGTCATATTTTAAACTGAAAAAGGTAGTTTTTGAGGCTAGACCTACCAATACTATTTGAATTACAGAATATATACAAAGTGAAATCTTCATAATTTATATTGTACAAACATTAAAGAACTAATACAAGAATCCTCAGACAAAATTGATGGATGAAAAAACGCATTTATGTGAGTTTGGGATGTGTTTCTGTTCATTTATTGTTCAAAATCTGCACTCATGGTCTTTAAGGGGCTAATGTGAGTAAGTTGCCCAGTGCTAGCATCTCCAAAATAACAAGCAAAGACCTATGTGTAAATCATAAATGTCTTTTGTAGTTGTTTCTTAAGATACCCTAAACTTGTTATAGTTGTGATATACCTTGTTGTTTATTCCAAAATATTTTAGAAAAGTTTAATTTAAGTAATTTCCATTGCAAATGTAGTATTATTAAAGGAATTATAGTTATTAAATTTTATAAGAAATAAATAAAGACTCCAAATGGACATACCAATTTTATGATATTTTTATTATTTTCCAGAGGACCGGAGTATGACATTTTATAAAAAAATTGCCAAAATTGCCACATTGGCCCATTCATTGATGCATTTAGTAAATCTAAAATTAAAAAGAGTCTTTTTACAATTCAACTACTCCAAATTGAAGCAAGCTACAATATGAATGCATATAATATATTTTTGGAAATTTTGCCCGTGTAAGTTGCAAGATTGTAATTTGAAGTTTGAAGAATATTATTTTTTCAAACCTTACATGAAAGGATCAATTGACTTCTATTTATGTTAGAGTGAGATTTTTGTATTACACATAGTTGAGATTGTTAACCATTGTGTAGTATATCATATTGGTTAATTGCTTGACAAATTTTGGAAAAAGATTAGAAGTATCAAAAAAATTTCCCCCTATTTATTGTCCAAATTGCTTGAATTCCTTTTGGCAATATAACTTTTGAATGAGACACTCAAATAATCAAAGAAAATTACGTTTATTCAAAGGATGTACATTTCTTCACTCCTTGTGTCAAAATTAAGGAAAGATCTATTGAAATTGACTTCATTGCTAACTACCTAAATTCAATTGTTCTTTTCAAGCACTTTTTTAGGCTTTTCAAAAAAGTTTTTGTTTCGGTTTAGAAGAGAGAGAAATATTACAAATTAGAACTTTATACTTTATACCACTTACTTTTTAAAAATCCATCTTGACAAAGTTTTGAACTATCTAAAACACTCAATCCAAAAGAAGGTTATATGTGAAAATGATTATTAACCTCAACTTAACGAGGGATTTGATGCAATTCCCATGGCATTCCCTTGTATTGTACAATACATAAGATTTTGTTCTTCAAAGAAGAAAATGAGACTTTGGAGTGTTTTCTACATTTTTTTAGAGTGTAAGTTGTTTTGTAAATACATATTATATGAAGACTTCCATCATATTTAAACCAACCTAGTTTGCAAAATTGAATCTTTGGTATCAATTCTATTGTAGTGTCTCTCCAAAAGAATAGTCCAATTAGAATAACTCGATGAGAAATTAGAAACTTTCAACAAAACTTGGTAATATTGAAGTATAAGTAGAGTATCATGCATAAAATAATTTTTATATTTATTTAGTAAAAAACTATTGCCAAAAATATGTACAAAAATTTCAAGATTGGTTTTTGGTTCCTCTAGAAAGAGGGGTGAAGACTTTCTGGGATCATATGGTAAGAATTTCATGACTTTTTGAGTGTTATGGACTACTTACGGAGTGAAATAATGGTGCTTGATATATTTTCACAAATATTTACGTTTTTAATAATTTATTCCAAAATCTCCAAAGATCATAAAATATATATAAGTAAAAATATTTTGAAAAATTCCATAATCTTTTGAAATTTCTTAGAGTAAATCATATCAAATGTAAATATTTGGAGTCATATTTCAATCAATAATATTTCATTTTATAGAATTTTAAAATTCATGAAATGTTTATTATATGATTCTTTAGAGACTTTCCATGCACTAATGTTTACCAATAAATCTGATTGAATGTTATAAACTTCATGTTCAAACTTTGCATGAAGTTCATTTTCAAAGTTTAAAAAGTTTAACCCCTAAAGGACCAAGGCCTTTTTTTTGCCAGAAGACACTCAAAATTGCCATTGCTATAGCAAAGCATAAAAAAATTTGAAAAATGTTTTTTTTGCACATCCAACCTATAGGAGATTACACCTAACTAGTATGAGAATGTATGGAAAAATTTCAGAATTTTTGACCGCGCAAATTGCAAGATATCTGCATTTAAAGTGAAAAACACAAATTTTTTAGCACATTGCGGGACTAGATTTCTGACTTTGAACATTTTTAACTTAAATTTTTTTTGCTATTGAGTTTTGAGCTTTAAATCTTTATATTGGAGAATTGAGATGAGAGTCTAGGGAAAATAAAAAAACTTCAAAAAAACTAAATTTTTTTTCTTAAGAAAATTGTTAAGTAGAAATAGGTACGAGATTGAAGGAAAATCTAAAATACTAATATCTTTTAGATGGAAGTAAAATGCACTAATTCCAATGGTGAGATTGTCCTAGCAAGTAAACTAAACCATGCAGAGTTTTATTTTTTTTAAATTGCAAAAATTGCATTCAAAAATGAATCCTACAAGTTATTTTTTTCAAGAAAATGCTCTAATTGTCCAAAAAACAAGATTGTCTATAACTTTCTCATAACAAATCCAAATGAAATGAATCAAAACTTTTTAGATAGACAAAAATATTATCAATGAGAAAAAAAAAATTCCAAAATTTCAAAAAAAAATTCAATTTTTTGCAAAATTTTTTTTGACGTCCTCTATCCCCTATTTTGAGCTTATTTGGTCATAACTTTTGTTTTCAAGCACCGGTTGTAAAAAAAATTATATTCCCACAAAGTTTATCAGTTTTTCTATATTCAAAAAAAGTTTCAAAAATTACAAAAAAGTTCATCCTATTGGTACCTGCCCAAAATCCCATTTGTAATTTGTCTCCCAAAGGGACAATAGTCCTTTAGGGATTAATGCATAACCCCATTTTTGAAGCCCTATGAAAGTCGCTAACTCATTAATGTAAGTGGAAGGCAGGGTGCCAAGGTGGACACATCCCCTCCAATTGAAAAGCTTCAACATGTGCTACAAAAAGGAATTTTTTATAAGGATATTTTTTTTTTACAATATTCCCAAAGTTTTGGCATCTATTTTTGAAACTAGTTTATGCCAACCCTACCCTCTCTCCACGCCTCCAAGGTATTAATATGCATATTTTGGTTTTCTAAGTTGGGTTTATTTGTACCTTTTGGATTTGTGAATGAATCCAATGATTCAAATCAACTTGTTGCGTACGTTTGAGTTTTCTAAATCTATCATTTTCGAAGATGTTGTTTCACCATATACTCCGTATAAGCAACTCTGTTTGGAAGTTTGTAAGGTTGAAATCTACGCGGGGGACAGAATTTGCAGTGGCTGACGGATGAACGTTAGATGGATCTTCAGGTCGGATGAATGGGATCATCCATGGACCTGCAACGGCAATGTCGCCCTCTCGTCACCTTGAAGGTGCCGACTGCTGATTGTCCTCACTCTGAACTGCCGAAGCTGTGTGGAGAAGGCGATTCCATCCTGCACTCGCAATATCTCTCTCGTACTTGAATTCCCTGCATCTAGCGTGTGTCGCCGGCCAAATTTGATGGCAATTGTCCGGAAGTCGCGATGGATTTCTCTTGTATGCGGATGGCATTGTCCATGACAATTATCATAGTGGCATTCTCTGTGCTATTCGGTTACCAATTGTCCGCAGAGCGCCATGCGGTTGGAGAGTACAATTGGTTTCTGTTACCGCATGAGCAGTGGGTGTTGCCTATTCCAGCTTCAAAGAGGGATGCTCTTGTTGTGTTTGTCTTTTGTTACGCTCTGGTGTTGGTAGCTCTGTGCTTGAATTTGAATTGGGAGTAAATATGGTAATGTAGGTCGAGTAATGTAGATTCGCTTGTAATGTAGTGAAGAGATGCGGTATGTTCTATAAATGAAAAAATAGTTAGTGAATTTCAAGTCCATTGGCCGGCGTGGCTTCCCATGCATGCACACAATACAATTAATGCGTCCATGCAACATCAAGGCTTTCAATTAGTGCTGCTTGCCAAGGTACGTAAGACAATTGCAACCACAATAATTCTTAGGCTCTCTTGCAATTAACAACATTTATCCATCTAAATTTAGCTTCGTTGTACTGCAATTGCAGCTGTAAGCAACGATGTCCAGGCGCTAGTTAATCACTCTAAGTAAAGAATCAGATCATTCTTCATCTTGTGCAGTTTGCAATGAAGGGCACGCCGGGTCTTCAAGGTTACAAGGACCGTACCGATGGCTTCATCTCTTCTGTATTGCCGAACAGCATCAGTCCCATCTCGAATTTAGTTGATGTCACTCAAGGTACTGTATAATTGAATAGTTGACGGTGCTATAAGGGATTTCTTTGTTTTGTTTGTTGGCGGTTTAGTTCTGTTATGGGCAGTTGCGTACATAGATTCGGAGTATTAAACAGCTAGTGTAGTTCGAGTGGTGTAGGCGCTTGTAGTGTAGTGAACAGATGCGTTACGTTGTACAGATGATGAGAAATAGCTTTAGTTCGTGAATTTCAATTCCATCGGCGTGGCTTCCGATGCACACCGAATGCAATGCGTCCATGCAAATGTGAAATCGACCATGATCATGGACCTGTGCAACATCAATCAACGGCCCCTCAGTCGGATGCCATTGTCACGAATTCATATATACTTCTGGGAAAGCTTCTGTGGATTGCAGACAACTAACTCAAGTCTGTTGAGAACCGTGCAGCCGCGTGTGGATAAGGGAATCATGTAGTCTACACACGGAAGTGGCTAGTCTGCAGCTCATGTCGCCCAACATTGTGGAGGATCTGGCGTTCTGAATACCCCAGAAAAACGACTCCATGGACCTTGTGGTACCGCAGGCGAGAGAGTATGTACGGTGAACGTTGGCGTAAAAAGTGGGCGTGTTCACCAAGACATTTTTCAGTCTTTATGATCATGTGTAAGTTCCTTATCACTCCCCACCTCTAGAGCATGGACACTGGTGAAGCGTATTGAATGTTCATGGAATGCCTTTCTTTTGAAATTGAGCGTGTTATCAGCGGGGTTGTCAGTGCCATGAGGACAACTACTTTGACTGTGATACTCCAAATATATTACACAAGTCTGTGGACCATGCTTGGTAACTAGAAGATGCCACAGTAATTCAAATTTAATGTGGCACCGTCATATTGACCAGTTTGGAAGTTGCAATGGAGTTTATATCCTGCTTATATATCTTGTGGTGGATAGCTTTTGTTTTTTAACAACTTCAATATGCATGGTGCGTACGTATGGTGCTATTCTCTTGTTCTCTCTGCTCATCAATTAAAGGCCTGACATGATGTGAGCACGAGCAGGTAGCAAGATCTGAAATCTTGAACCTTCAGCACAGTGGCCTGGGTATAATAACAAAGACAGGTACGACAAGGTTCATGATCGACAGAGGAATTGAAGGATTCGCCAAGTGTGGAGTATGAGAAAATTAAATACCAATCATGGTCGACATGCACGCATGGCGTTGGAGAAGTTTCACGGGTCGAGCAGCAGAATGTGGTATTCCATATGGACCGACCACATCACTCACTCGGCTGGCGGTGAATCACTCAGAGGTGGACCACTTACTTTTCAACGGACGCGAAGCCTGAGATTTCACTGGGGAGATTTCTAGCCCAGTCAGTTGGATGTCTTCAGACACCGCGAATCGCAATTATCCCTCGATTCTGCAAATGCTTGTAAGAGTAAATTGCCGATCGACAGTGCTCACGCAATGCACATGCTGCAGCTGGTTCGATTATGATGTGGCTCTCGAGTTTATATGTAGGTCTGATCATTTCGCCACTTAGAGACGAGGACGTCGTAGAGCATATATATATTGCTCTGAACCTGAATATGTAAACCATGTTAAAGGATTAGGCTAAAACATTCAATCCATGTTTAATTGAAGGATCGTTCATTTCTCAGGAGACCTGACTGCTGTCGCGTATAAAATATCATGATGCCTCCGTCGTTGTAAGCTCGTCTCATTGGTTGTGGGGACGCTGCAGGTGCTGCCTCCCAATTTGTTTCCTAGTCAAATTATTTTCTGACATGTAATAGTCGTTTCACGCAAGTACGATGATGTCAACACGACTGCCTGATTCTCTTCTGCGTTCTAGTAATGTGCCAAATCGAAGTACACCATTAACATCTGGACAACAACAGACTTCGAATATGATGCGTGCAGTGAAAAAGTGCAGAGACATATTGGAAGTTTGAGACAAGAGGGCCCTATCACGAGGTATATATAGTCAATCCATCATATTGCAAGCAGTGCAATAAATTGGATTGATTTGAGTCTAAATACTACGTCTCCATCTCTTCCGTCCGCTTTCGGGCGCTGCGACTCTCGAGTCTTCGATCGTGACTGTCAACCCGAGAGGATTCATTTCCTGTCGAACGCAATTTTGTAACACCGTGAAGCCTTTTTTTCGAGAAACCCTACATTTGGGCGGTTTTTTCTTATGCAAGCTGATTAAAACTCTCCTAAGGAAGATGGCGCTGCCAGTGACGGTAGCGTGCTTCATACTCCTCAGTTTACAAGGTTGCCTCGTGAACATGAATTTTTTTTATGTGGGCCTAACGGCTCTCCACTGATTTACAATAGCTTTTGAAAGACTTTTGGCGAAATGCAAGTCCATCCGGGAGGAATTTTCTTAAGCCTATCTAGATTAGACTTAGTGACTTAGATTAGTAGTAAAGCCAAAATCGAAGTTGGATACATTTTTATCCTCAGAAAAAATTGTTCCGTATCTTCTTCGTTCAACGATGATTTCACCATCCAATTTAACGTGGTACCATGTCAGCCATATTGGGAGCACCTTCAAAGTGCCAGAAATGATGAGGCAGCCGAAGTTTCTACTTGCTCACAAGTGTCACCATCATTAAATCACCATTTTTGTTTCTCTTCACTTTTCACTTCACACGCGGATTGTCACCCTGGGAGCTCGCTTGACTGAGTGTGAAAATTAATGATGGTAAGAAACATCAATGTTCTTTGGAGAAATTGCCACTGAGATTTGAAACGTTGAATTTTTGCGCCAACGGCCATGAATGTTGCTTTCGTTTTCGTCATTTGATTGTGAGTTGGCGTTCAAACTCTCTGTTACAGATTGAAATGTCAAATTATCAGTGTAAGCGCATTGATTACTTTGAGACGAAGCGAGAAATTTCCAACGAGAAGATCCAACAACCAAGAGCTCTGCACATCGACGGATGCTTGGGATTTTGGCAACAGGAACCGTACCAGGGTGCTTGTCACTTTGGTTGAGACATTCAAACGGTGTGAGTTCTCGATCAGGCTCCACGTTACAGGCCTGGGGCTTGACAATAACACATCTACGAACCTCCTCTGCTCACTCGTAAAATTACTATCCAGCACTACACATATGCTTCCTTTGGTGGCAGAAAGTAAAGTATCCCCGAAAGTACCTTTGAGAAGTCCAAAGATGACTTCAATTTGTTGCTGCCGAAGATTTTACGCTTATGATGAACGCTAGTCGCGTCGTGAACGAAACCCACACATGCACTTTGGTACTGCACACCTACTATTCTAGTGATCGTGGGGTGGTGCTGTTGCTACCAGAGTTTAAGCCACGACAACTTCAAACTATCGAAGGAAAATGTGTTCTACGTTTTGGTCAGTGTCCGGGATCCCGGAGTCAGTTCTTACTCGTTTGACTTCGTACAAGAAAGAGTGACAAGTCGTTGCAAAGTTGAGAAAATATTACCTTTCAACCCTAGAATGTCGACGAAGGAGCTCCTTGTAATTTTACGTTTCTCTACTTGAGCAGATTCGAAGCTGCATAGTCGCGGTTTTAAAATGTCCAAATTTGATGGATCAGAATACGAAAACTATTATTCAAATGGGTCCAAATTTTTTATATCGCCGAAATTAATGAAGACCGTTGCATGTGTTGGTTGTTGAATAAATAAAATTGTACTGAACATCTGAAGAAAGTTCTCATTTTACGTGCTCTAAACTGCTGAAATACTGTAATATGAGGTAAAAACATTGTCCTTTGGGGGTTAACATATTAAGCTTGAACATTTGACACGAGAATGTATGCAGATGTCTCTATTGAAGCGATGGTCAAGTAGCACATCTCCTTCACTCTTGATTTCCAAAGCTTCACGTCAAGAGATTTGTTTTGTAAGCTAGATCGCCGCAATAGAAACAGCATCCTCCCAGATGCAGACGCTTCTCACACCCAAGCAGGAGAATCCAAATGGAAGTCACACGCGCACACCTAATCACAAGTACAGGCCAGGTCCCACAATTTGTTAGACGCTAGCACTTCCTATTAGTTCCGACCATCACAGTCAATGCAAGTAGTTGAGCACCTTGTTCGTAATTGTCTCTAACCTCTAGATTTTCCAGGGCGTACTATGTCCTGAAGCATACTTCGCCTCCCATATCAATCTCTCCCGAGGTCACTTATGAATGTGACCAAATGGATTAGTAAAGCCTTTCAGATGAATTGATGATTTAGATACGTGAGTACTGACGATCCACACAACGCGGAATAAGTATTCAAGGTACGTCAACATCAAACTCCAGAGTGCAGTTTGAAGCACCCAAAGTCCCTAACCACCGATTTCCCGAAGCACTTTTTTTTGCCTTTGAAGCAACAAATCTCAAGCCGAGAACATCTGATCGTTCTGACGTAACTGTTATAACACCTACTGGGTCATCTGAATACCGTGAATTATAAAAATATTAAGTAAATGACGTAATAGCGTCCTATGTGTATTTTTAACCTCATAGCGAACCAAGGACTCATATTTTTAAAACGACCAAGGATTTTTTTTACAATCGTCCAAGAATTCATAGTATTGAAACGAGTATTGAAAAAATTCAATTGATCATATTGTTAAAAATATAATTCAAATGGGGTCAAATTTTATTTTACCAAAATCGGTGAAGAACGTTGCACATATTGGTATTAAAAAAATGTAAAATTGGACAAAAACAGTCCCCGTGTGACCTAATCGAAATTGCTAAGAAAATGAGGCCATGCCAATTGGGGCTCCTGTTTCCTGTACAGAGGTTAATCCTGATGTCAAAATCAAGAATACAGTTGGCAACTTAGACTAATCTTAGATTTCTTTCATGTTCAAGTGGACGTCTGCTCAACAGAGTCCCATACGCAAACTCTCAAAATGCTCAGTATAAAATTCAATCGTTCCCCAAACACTGATTATTAATTAGTAGAACTTCTACGCAGACTTTTGCTTGCCATCAAGTTTCATCCTTGTGCATTGCAAACACAGACGCTTCAAGGCATAGCACTTGAACACATCCTCCAGTTCCATCAAAATCAGAGCCCCTCTGTCACACGAGGGATTGCTCTTCCTTTGGTGCTTGAGAATCGAAGACATTCATGGAGCCAACGGGTGCATTGAGGATGCACATCCTCGTGGTTGTAGCGGCGCACTTGGTGACGATGGCACTTGCATTCACTACCGCTGATTATGCCAGTGCCTTGGACAAGTCTCTTCTCTTCTATGATGTCCAACGCTCAGGAAAGCTCCCATCCTGGCAACGCATCACATGGAGAGGAAACTCAGCGCTCAACGATGGTTCAGATTCAAAGGTACCAGAGAGCATATGATCTCAAATATCAGTTTGTATTAGACGACACATGGTCACCTTTCTATTCAACCATTCCCTGCCAGGTTCTGAATCACATGGATTAGATTAGATGATATGGGAACTTGTTCCCCTGTGCAATTTTGTTTATTGTTTGACCAACACAAGCGGTGTTCCTTGCTGATTCTGGTCGTGCAAAATTTGGACTAATCGGCCGAATTCTGTTTTTCACTATATGGTCATTTTTAAATTATCGACTTTTGGTCTTTTAGGGGCTAATGCTTCCATATATTTATGTTGGATTTGGGTATGCGGCGCAGGTGAATCTTACAGGGGGGTATTACGATGCCGGAGACAATGTCAAGTTCGGCTTGCCAATGGCTTTTACCATAACTCTACTTGCTTGGAATGTGGTGGAGTTCGGCGACAACTTGCGCTCGACAGGACAGCTGCAAAATGCATTAAATAACGTACGCTGGGGTACAGACTATCTTTTGAGATGCTACACGAGCCCAACTGAACTTTGGGTGCAGGTTAGGCTGACACAATTCGTTTCCAAAACCAGTTGTCTGTGTCTCTACGTTAACGAAGCCCAACTTGGATCCATCACATACATGAATCCTACAAACTCTGAACTAGACAGTCTAGGTCGTAGAGATTAGAGAGGCGAGATGGTCTAATTTTGGAAGCAGTAAATTCTGATGGATGTGAGTTCACGAACCCTAGTTAACCCCTAAAGACCAAGAAAGCCAGGGTAAGGCCATGATATTTTAGCAAATTTATTAATGGTCAATTTCATTAAAATGGCGGTATTCCATTATAATGGCACAACATTCTATTAAAATGGCACTGAATTTGTCAAAGATAACACTGCATTCCATTAAAATGGCATAGAATGTGTTACAAATGGCAAAATAATACCGCCATTTTAACAAAATTGACCATATTAACAGTTTTGACCGCTTAGTCACATGGGGGCCCTCTTTGTTCAGTTCTATTCTTTTTCTCTATGCAATGCTCTATTGATATAAACTTTGACCCCATTTGTATTATTGAATGTGCTCAATATGATCATTCAAATTGGTGAATCCTTGGTCATTTCGGGATTAAATTATGATGTTTCTGCAATCCAGGTGGGTGAACCAAACGCCGATCACAGTTGCTGGGAGAGGCCTGAGGACATGGACACGCCACGCACGGCCTACAAAGTGGATGCCAGCCATCCAGGCTCTGATGTCGCCGCCGAGACAGCTGCAGCCTTTGCTGCAGCTTCCATGGCTTTTCGTCGTGTTGACAGCACTTACTCCAACACCCTCCTTACGAACGCCAAGCGAGTAAGTGGTTCAAATTCTCTCACACTTTGCATAATTAGCTCTTCTCTACAAGACTGCTAGGGCACGCCACAGAGTACTAACAGGGCTTCCTCGGACATGGCTTAGAAATCAACTGAATATTGTTGATGTCATTAGAGTTTTGAGTTTCATCCTCTATTCTAGCACTCGATTTTCCTTGATTGGGGGTTCAGACCAATAGGAACTTTAGAGAAGTCCAAAAATTGAAAGTATGCCTGGACTTGCAAAGTTGCAATTAGTTTATTAGGACACTTTGTTCCCTAAAAGTTGGATATATGCACAGTACCAATTTTCGAGTCTCTTACTTTTAACATTTGAATTGATGAAACATTTGCGCTTGCAGGGGTTTGATTTATCTAAAAGGGTAGAATGTCGCCATTGAATTGTCAAATACGCTTATCTCTAGAGGTTCAAAGTAAACTCACACGTTGAAACCGAAGGATGATTGGACTTGAACAAGAATTTCTCAACTGTGCCACAAACATTCATGCTAGAAAGTTGATGTGTGTGCGCTTGCTGAGTTTCTGCTCAAAATGGAGAATGACGATTGGTTTGTTGGCAGATATTCACGTTTGCTGACCAGTATCGAGGCAAGTATAGTGATAGTCTGTCTGCAGCTGTTTGCCCATTCTACTGTTCCTACTCTGGATTCAATGTAAGATATTCATGAACTCATCCAAGGCGTCTTTCCTTTGATTCATGACTCTTTAAACCTTCTCATAATTATTACTGTCTGGTAGATTATTGCGCCGTAAAATCGTCTCTAGTCAGCATTTGATCAACTCAATTGGTGGAGTTCGTTAACATTAACTAATTGATACTGTGGACTCTCAGGATGAGCTCCTGTGGGGTGCCGCATGGTTGTACAAGGCCACCCTTACAGACCGGTACCTTCAGTATCTCATCACTAATGCAAATACTCTAGGGGGCGCAACCACGACAGTGAATGCGTTCAACTGGGACAACAAGTACGCAGGCGCTCAAGTCATCGCTGCTCAGGTGCTGACTTTTGTTTTGATCCCACAAAATCCAAAATCCAAGTTGCCAAGAATATTGAGGCCAAAGTCCAATTGAATGAGCCCTCTTCGGATATGAGTGAGTTTATTTAATCTGCAACTGAAGGAAGAACATTAGAACAGCTGATTTCATTCACTTCTGAAGTATGCAACGAAATACTAAATCTCAAGGACCCCGCAGAATGTCCTAACAGGAACTCAGGGACTCCAAGGCTACAAAGATCGTGCTGACGGCTATATCTGTGCCGTGCTGCCTAAGTCCATGAGTCCGACTTCCACAACGTCTTACACTCCAGGTAAAGACAACCGTTCTTGGAGCCAGTTTAATTGAATGCCACTGAAGGCAGTTTCTCGGTAAACCTTGCCAAGAGTGACACAGCTACATGTTTTAAAATACCGCTGGGGAACGATTTTCTACTAATGCGTGAAGAGATATTTATGTCATAAAATGTGCCGTAATCAATAGCAAATTAGTTTCATCGCTTCATAATTTCACTTATTTTTCAGTTCCGGAAATTTGCTGCATGACTGATTTTACATTTTACATGACATTTCAGCTCTTTGAACCCTAATTTTCTGGACAATGTTCAGGTGGGCTGTTGTACCAGGGGTCGGGCTCTAACATGCAAGCTGTAACAACGGCGATTTTTCTACTCACGAACTACGCCAGATCTCTAGCAAGTGCGAAGGCAACTGTTAATTGTGGAGGGACCAGAATCACGCCCGCCCAACTAACCACACATGCACAAAAACAGGTGCTCCAGTGTGTTTATGCCTAAGTAATTCCGAAGTTGCTCTATGACCTTCAAAACAACAATTGTCTAGTTCAACTTCTAGGAGCAAAATCAAAGCTGACGATAATTAATGTTTGTCCATGTATCAGGTGGATTATATTCTTGGTAGCAACCCCAAAGGCATGTCCTACATGGTTGGCTTCAGTAAGAAATATCCACAGCAACCGCACCATCGGGCGGCATCCTTGCCATCTGTTGCTGCATTTCCACAAAAGATTCAATGTGGAGCTGGTTTCGACTATTTCAATAGTCCCAATCCCAACCTGAATGTGGCTACGGGCGCAATCGTTGGCGGTCCAGATCAGAATGACAACCTCAACGATGTGAGAAGCAACTACCAAGGGACAGAGCCCACAACCTACATCAATGCCCCCATAATTGGAGTCTTAGCAGTTCTCGCTACCAAACCCGCTTCTCCGATCCCAATTGCCCTTCAGCAATTCCAGGATCCAATACAAACCTCTCTCACTACAGACTTCTCTGAATTGTAGACCCAATCAAGTCAAGTGGAAACAAACAAACGAGCTAGATTCTCACACATTTTACAGCTACCCAAAGATTCAAGGATCCTCAAAGCAGGCACCTTAGCTTTCATAACTGAAATAGCACTACTTACTAGATTCATAAGACGGGGCTGCAACCATGTGACCTAGTGAATTCACTAGCCATGGCTGCTTGCTTACCCACACTATCTTGGCGTGATTACAAATTAACTGCGTTTTCTATGTTTAGGTTCTGGCTGTTTGAATCACTTCCTTAACAGAAAATGCAGATGATGTACAACACAAGAACTGTTTTCTGTGCAAGAGATGATGCTAAACTTTATCATGAGCGACTACCTGAGTCCTGGAAGCATTCTGTGAAGCATTATTCTCCAATTCATCCAGTACATGATGCTCAGCCTTGAAATAACAGTGAATGTACCAGTAGACCAGAACGTACATTCTCGAGTCCACGCAAATTTTGTTCATCATCTGTGAACGTAGAACACCGGCAAGGCGTAGAATTTCTTCCCAAATCAAAATATAGCTTTTTGCCAAGTTTACATCACTATAAAATTTAACCTGATGTACAAAAGCTTGCAATTACTTCTCCTTCAAACAAGGACTAGTAATTCACGTGCATTGATTCGAAATCATCACGTACCAACAAGAACCCAGAGCACAGACGAAACAGACAGGAATAGACCGAGGTTCAAATTCCCATCAGACCTTACGAGAAAATCAATAGCAAGAAAATTCTTTGTCAGTAACCAAAGGCCAACAGCCTGCCACTCACTGTTGCGAACCAATTAGCGGAGACATATTGATTTGAAAGATTGATATCAATATAAACACGCATCAGAAGGAAGTACTAAGCATTCCGTTGTGGAATAAGGAATATTGCAATTGTTGAACTTGTAGACAGGAATCCTTCCCATTTATTCCTCCAAGTCCCCCAAACGGATTTACATGCTCGAAAAGGAAAAAGCACAGGTCAAGGAGCCCCAAGGAAGACGTCGTTCTTCTGTTACAAATCCAGTCCACAGCAAAACACCGAATACCGGCTTGCAAAGTTGGCAGGAGCTGCTGCAACGGGACGGGAACATGGCCATCTGCCCAAGTTGTCAAACCAATGCAAGAATTGTAGTTAATTAGACACAAAGGCATTGCTGTCAATGCATGGTGCAAGCATATTTTCAAAGCTCCAGATGCAATCTGTTACATCTGTGTTCCTAGCACTGAAGAGTCGATTCTTCATCGTTTTGGGGATTACCCCCATGCTCAGCGAATATGGGTCTGGGCTACTTCCACCATGAATAAACTTCACACTCGGAGGAAATTACATAGGGCCCTGGCAGCCATTTTTATGGAAGCAAGCCATCTTTGATGAAGACCTTTCCCAGCGCTTCAAGAAATTTAGCCAGATTTGGTTTCTCATTTGGATCATCTGGACGCAACGTAATGACTGGATCTTCAACAAACAAGTCTTGGCTCATTCAGAAAGTCTTTAGGTAGAAAGGAGGGACTGCAGATTGTTTGGAGAAAAGATTCCCCTAGCTAGCAGGGTTCTTATCTAGCTATCAACCCAAGAACCAAGAACCCAGATTAGTTTTGTTTGTTGTTATGTTGCTTTCATCTGGTTGTTTGGCCTTTGGCCTTTCGCTGTGTTGGTGTAACTTTCCTCTCAAGCATTGGGCTTGCCCCTTTGGTTTCAAAACAAAAAACAAAAAAGGAATGCAAGAGACGCAATCCAGTTTTATTAGACCCGCCTACGGCCTGCGCACTGGCGACCTCCTCGGCACCATTTCGTACTCGTGTCTCGGGAAGATGAAGCTTGTGTCTGGTATCCCTGATCCAGAGTTCCAGACGGTCGACCTTTTGACAAATTCCAATAGAAAATTTTATTCTTCAATGGTGTGATCAATGCTTTAGCTATTGCAGGGAGAAGATCGAACTGCTGGCGATGGACCTCCTGCAGCCCTCCGAATCCCTGTCGACCCGCTGCAGAACTGATGAACGATGTCGAAAGAGGCGTTGCTTAGGTATGCTCAGTCCGTCTCTCTCAATTTGAAAGATTGACGATCTTGTTAGGGCTGGTTTGTTGTACTCTTGTTGATGCGATCGATGCTTTAGAAGGGATTGATGGTTTAGAAGGATTTTGAGGGCTTTGCAGAATCACAGCAGACTTTTTTAGGATTCCCTGTGACTGGTTTGGAGTTTCTGTAGTTTTTTCCTGCTAGTTTTTGTCAATTTATGTGTTTCTCTGTGTTCTAATGTCATTGTGGAGGGATCTTCAAAGAATTCCTATGCACAAGAAAATTCTGGGTTTTCTTTGTAGGGATTCTCTCCAAATTCCCGGTGTGCAATCCAAATTGATAGACTTTGCACACATTTTACATTTCAATGTGGTTTCCACCAAATATTTGGTAGATTTTACAAGATGCAATTGTCCCATATCGATTGTCAAGGGTACCTTGAGGTTGGACACATAAGAATTGTAAGTTGTCAATCTTCTCTACAATGAATTCTATTCACAGAATTTAGCGCTTCTCAAGTTTGTATACTTCAGAAATCTAAGAAATTTTATAATTTATGAAATTTCGAAATGTTCAAACAAATGAAATCTACATATTACTAATATTTTGAACTCTTGAAATCTAGAAAGGATCTAGATCAGAAATTCTGAAATGTACAAATTGATGAGACTGAAATTAAAAATCTACATATTAGTTAGATTTGAGACTCCAAAATCTACAAATAGTATTGATTTTGTGCACTAAAATCTATGTTGACATTAGATTTTAGAGGCATAAATCTACATTCTAGAATATTGAATTTCAGAAATTGAGTTGATTTGGAGGTGGGGACATCTTCTAATAACAGTGAAAAATGCACAGATTTTCCCTTCATAAAATTAATGAAAATTTCCTGTCTCACATTTCCCTGTGAAGGCCACATTCCCTGTGAACATCAATTTGCTACATTTTTATGTTTCCTTGGAGGGGATTTTCGGTACAGTACCTGCAGGGAATTCGAAAAAAGTTTCTTGTGAATTTTTAACTGTGAGGATCTTATGTGAGTTTCCTTGTCGAGGGCTTCAATCTCTCGTGAATGCGACCGATGTTTTCAACGTACCCATGTGTTGCATTGTAGAGAATCTTTGTTCAACCTAACTTAAGTGGACTAGCATCCACATGGTGCGAACAGGGTTTGGGTTGTCCTTGCGAGGTTTGCTGGACGCAGTTTTCACAATCAGCTAAACCTCGTATCATTCACAAGCCTCGAGATATTATTTCTCTATCGTAAGAGAGCGAAATGAAAGAGTTCTGTAGCGGGAATTTGTGAAGAAATTATTCTTAGAGTACTTCGAATTCGCAGTATGACAAGTGCCGTATCGTGATGAATCAGAGTTCCGGAGAACTTAAGGCTGGACTTGAGTGTTCAACGCACCATTTTAATGGAGTTGCCCTAGTTTGACAAAATGGACGTTACAACTGCTAATATTGGAAGAGAGTGGAAGTGCCATTGAACATGCCGTGGATGCTCCCCATCAGGACTCTGTTTTTTTTTGGCTTTCTCGAGCCAGATTGCACCAAAAAAGAATAATTTGGCTAGAAAATGGCAAAAAATTGTGAAGTTTTTTGTCATAAAACTTTGAATTAATAAAAAATCTTGGATGAAATTGCCAAATTGTGGATGAAAATAGAATTATAGACATGTGGTATACACTAATGGGATATTTTCTATCCAACATGTGGGTGAATACCGAAATTTGAAGCACCAATATAACATTTCATATTGCCACTTTGGCACTTTATAAAAAATGAAAAAAAAAAACTTGCTCTCCATAGACAAGTTTTGTCCCAAAGCATGCAAGTGTAACCATGTTTCTAAATATTAAAAGACCTATAATTGTATTTCTAAATATAGAGTGGTATAGAATATTTCTTTACGTTATAATGTTCTATACTACAAAATATTCAAAGTGTTTATACTTTTAAATATAAGTTTTCATATTGTTTAAAGCATGTTTTGTGTTGATGTGATTTTCTTCACTTTTTCTTCAAAAATTCATGGTAATTTAATATTTTCACAAACAAGTTTGAATATTTTATGACATATATGGGAAATATGATTTCATCTCTGAAAAATAAAAATAAAAAGATTTATTCACAATTAGCAATAAAATGGAAGATAGAAAGTGGAAGATTTTGAGGTTTGACTAAACGATCATGGCCCCCTTCTACAGGAGGTAATTAAAAATGTGCAAGATTTCAAAAATAGATTTTGAAGTACAATGGTAGTACCTCTTGGAGGACCCCACTTTGGGCCTTTGAAGAACTCGGACACATTCTATTGACTTCATAGTTTGTAATTCTTGTATGATCTCTATAGGATGGATGCTAATCATTCTAATTTAGTGTGAAGCTATGTTTCACAACATTCCAATCAATACTGCAAAAATTATAAGTTTTTTTAAAATTTCAATATCAAATTGAATAGCTAAAAATATAATTTAGAAAACTATTAATTAATTTCATTTCATTTGGACCATTCAATTCCAAACAATGACTAAGATGAGAGTTATGAGGAGTTTTATTTTGCAAGCAATGAAGGTAGAAAAAAACATGTTAATGTAGTTGCTTTTTGAACTAAAACTTGACAATCTTCAAATAAAATCAAAAGACAGGATATTTGTTGTTTATTAAACATTATCACCATGATTGTGACTGATAAGTCTCAATTTTTTGTAAAAGTTATTAGCGGTTTAGTTTTTCCTTTCATCCAATTCCACCTTCTACTTTATAATTTTTTTAAGACAAATATGAAAGTTTTTTTGGTCAAAATTTCTTACAAGTATTTTCAGCCCCTTTTCTAATATATGCATTTAACCTAAACGCACAAATTATGGGACAATGCATGTTTTCTTCTTAAAATGTTAAAAGACAAAATTTCACCTTTCGGAAGGGCTAAAAGATCCTACTTTTTGAAGTTTAGATACATTGACCTTATAGTTAGTGAGGTTTTTTACTCTAAAATTTTGGAAGATGTACTTGAATAAGTTAACTAAAGGATCCTATGGTAAAATCTATTAGAAAATAAAAATATATGGTATGAAGATTTTGGCCTTGCTTTGGATACTAATATTTTGAAATCTAATTTGTTGAAAAAAATAATATCTTATAAAAAAAGGTTTTTTAATTGAAAAATGACACTGATCCTGAGGTCAAGAATTGGCTTCCCATATTTTGTGCACCCAATTCAACTAGCTCAAGCCATGTGAGATTATGTCTTTTTTGAATAAAAGATTCATTCCACCAAATTGGTCTGGCCTCTAAGTTTAAAGGATTTGGGGTTGATTTCAACCTTTTTTTCAATTACAAGTGAGAATTTTGGGCATCTGACACATCATATTGGCACAACTTCTACATGTAAAGCGACCCTTAATCCTATATGAGTTGGGACCATGTTCAATAAATTTCAAAATGATTGGAGTTGCACAATATAGGCTATGCTTAAGAAAAATGTACAGACTAATATAACAAGTGGGTTGCTTGGAAACATAAGCAAGGCAAAGACTTTGGAATTCTATAATTTAGTCTCAAAAGCTTATATTGGAAAACTGAATGGTCATGCCATGCTTTATCATATCTTCTTGTATAAGAAATTGTAAATCTAACTCAAAATCACTGAAATTTGTCCTTGTGATGGCCAAGATTGGGTCACATCCTATATTGAATCCCAAGGGCAGGCTCAAATGAAGTGGCTAGTGGTGAAGGTCAAGGGTCTACCTCTAACCCCAATACACCAATACAATAGAACTTGTCTTAGTGCATGGTGCCAGAATTGGTGGTTACGTATGCACTAAGAGAAGATAATGCATTTAGAGAGGTGTATCAATGTCCATTTAACTAATGTTGGGTCTAACTATATATTTCTTAAAAAAAAATGTGATTGCAATTGGGCTCACCTATTCTCTGCATACTTGACAATTATGTACTAAGAGACGATGCACTAACACAAGTTCAATCTATCATATAACATGCCTCCCCTGACCAACATCTATTAGGTCAAAACTAATTCAGGAATGCAAACCAATCCCAATCAATCAAACTTTGTTTTCAAACGCAGCCAAGCCTACCCTCTAACTTATTGCCTTCCTTCTTGAGTACAGGGATTCAAATCTTTTGACACAGTGTTAACCCCTAATGACCCAAGCGACCATTTTTTTTATTGTTGCCCTTGTTTTTTGAGTTACCCATTATCAAAAATAAAAATTTATAAAAATAAAAATTACTTTTAAAAAATAAATTGTGTTAGGAATCTTATAGCAGTAGTTTCATCAATTTCAAGTTAATCCCTAAAAGACCAAACAACATTTTTTGGCAGCATAGCAATTTGGGGCAGCTTATTACAAAGGGGATTTTTATTTTGAAATTTTGAAATTTTCACACGACATGTGGTGGAAGAGTAGCTTTAACCACTCAAAGACTAAGAAGACACAATGTATTTTCTTCAAATTTTCAATGGCAAATTCTTGATAGAATGAGATAAATCTCAATATTTTATAGACTAAGATCTTGTAGAGTAATAAGTTGACATACTTGTTGCACTTTCCAGTTTCAAAATTCAATGTGAGATGTATTTGAAAATTTATTTAGAAAATTTAGTCTTATAGAAATAAGGAGCAAATATAATTATCTTACAATGAAAGGAATAGTAGGGATGGAAAAAAAACATTTTCTTGGACATTTCTAATCTTCACTTTGCACAAACAAATTGGATTTGGAGGAAAAAAATTCAAATTTTTATTTTTAGCAATTTAAGATTACAAGGTTCAATTTGGTGTGATTAAAAACACAAAAATAATAAGAGTGAATCCAAATTTTTTGAAGATGTTCCAAATAATATGCTAATAATGTCAATTATCAAATTGTAAAAATTGATGTATATATAAATTTTTAACTTTTTTATAGGATCCAATTTGGTCAGTTTTGGCTTTCTACTCTTTTTGTTTGAAAATGTTTACAAATTTGGGAGAGTTTTTATTCCTAATTTTTTTAATGAAAAAATTATAAATTTGCCTTAGATAGTCCAATACAATTTTTTTTAGAGGAGGATAAAAAACATTATTTATCTTCTTATAATTTTTCTTCCCCCAAAGCAACGTTCTTTGCCTATAAGTTGACCTGGGGAGATCACTATCAGGTTTTTAGAAAACTACGTGAGTTAAAAGATAGGGTCCATTTAATTCAATGCAGAGAAATTTTATATAATATGTAGGGCTACTATAGGGTCTATAAAATTCTACATACTCTATTATATGTAAATTAGGGTATATAAAAACATATTGTAGTAGGAAGTTTTATTAATAAATTAGCCTTGGCAGATAGATGTTGTGCAATTTTTTCATAGTATGATGAGTATAGATGTGGATAGATAATTTCATGCGGATGATAAAATGGACATAGTCAAGAAAATCTACAATGAAGGGTGGTTGAGTGAAATTGTGCCACAGTACTAGTAGTGCATATATCAAAAAAATTAAGTGTAAATGTAAGGCAATAACCACAAGTGACAGAAATTGTCAAATTGTACATATAGGGAGGTTCACCTAATTTCCTTAGTGGGTTCAATGAACTAAAAATTGTACAACATAAGAATAGACTTAATAGTTTGTTTAACTTCATTCTTTGAAGCCATAAATGTTAAGTTAAACACTCACACTTAATGGAATAGTTTCAAAAGGGATTTTGAAGCATTCCGAATGGTAAACTTGTTATTAATCCTTAAAGGTTGGAGGAGGTTTTGGAAGAGGAAAAGTTCAAAACTGCCCATTCATTTTGATGCATTGTCCAAAATTAAAAATTAATTTTTTTTTGAATTTCAACCATATAAAAGTGTATCAAATAAGTAAAGCAATGTGTGGAAAAAATTTCAGCCCATTTGACCACGTGGATTGAAAAATTTATAACGTTTGAAGTGAGATTTTTTTTTAAATTCCTGCAAATTATGGCTAGTAGATTTCGACCCCTCCTAGAGCAAAAATTTTACTCTACAGAAAAATGAATTTTTTTGCGATTCATATATATATAATGTTAGATACTTATATTTACCTATAAAAAAAATTTAGAAGCAAGTTTGAAGTCTAGCTTACTCTAAATCAACCTGCAATGTAAAAAAATTAAAGGCATTTGTAATATACTAGTCATCTTTGATGATTTCTTGTGCAATGAAGAAATTTTTATTTGAAATCCAAATATTAAGAAACTAAAGACAAACATTTGGAATAGGGTATGGGAAAATTTTCAAGAACTTTGACTTCACAATTTGCAAGATAATAGGGCTTGAAGTAGACGAAAATGTTCATTCTTGAAGCCACCCAAACATAGCTAATAAAGTTTGAAAACTAAATTTTTTTTTATAATTATATTCCATATTTATTAGTTATGTACATGCCAAATTTCAAAAATTGATGAGCATTTTTGCAAAAGGTGCCCAAAAGATGTCCAAATTGCTTGGGGTGCCAAAACAAATTCAAGGCAACATTACTTTTGTTTCGGATACTCAATTAGAAAAAAATATATTTTCACTAAAGGGGTACATGTTCACACCTTGTATCAAAATTTTGTGAACAATTGACCAAAATTGACTTTATAGGATCTTATCTAGATTTTTAATTGTTCATTCAATGGACGATTGATCTTTAGGGGTTAAGAACAACCACTTGGTCTATTGGACACTTAAATTTTATATGTAAGATAGCCCCATTTAAAATACTTCATGAATGAATTTACAAAAACTATAGGGTATTAGAAATATGCCCCTCGTAGCTTTTTATATAAAAATACAGTCATCTTAATTACAATAATTAAGGTAAATAGCCCCACATCAAATACCCTCTTAACTCAGGTGTATACCTTAAATTACAAGGAGTGATCTCCCCGGGTAAGTTGATCATCCAAAATTGTTATAATCTAAAAATCCAACAATCAAAAATTTTCACAATTAATTCCATATATACTAGACAAAGTAGTCTTTACTTTTATACTATTAAATTTAAAAATTTCAAATACATCCATGTGCAAAAAATATCAAAGTGGGATGATTCATTGAAAACCTCCATTGCCAAAAAGTTGTTAGGCCTTGAGGGATTTAGGCGCAACAATTTTCATAACTTTTGACTACATGGTTAAAAAGTTATTGTATGATGTATAACTTCTATTGCTTGGCATGCAGCACAAGCAACTAAAAAAATCACTTAAAAAAAAATAAAAAATTGAAATTGGTTTATTGGATTTATATATATCTAAAAAGCTTTGAATCATTCCATTTTGATAAATGATATGAAAGTTTTAAGGAGTTTTAGTTTGTGGAAATTTATAGAATCTCTATTCTATAATGTGATTTGAAGTCGTTTATTTAATTCAGTTTTCAATATTTTTGAAAAAAAATAAAAGCATTTGATGTGGATTGCTCATTAAAACATTACAACCTTTGGAATCGGCATTATTCATTTCCATAACTAAATTCTCAACAATTTTGTATTTTAAATCATACTCTATTTCTTTCTATTTACTATTTTTTTCAAGCATGAATATGAAATATTTTTTGTTGAAATTTTTTATATGTATTTCCAACTTATTTCTTCAACATATTATAGAGATTAACAATTATTAGGATTTACATATTTTTGAGTAAAAAGTTTGAAAGATGAATTCTAAACATTTGGAAAGAATTGAAAATGCTTCTTTTGAAATCCAAACAACTTGATCTTGCAATTAGTAAGGTTTCTTATTTTGAAATTTTAGGAGGGTGTATTCTACCAAGTTAACTAAAGGATCCTACATTGGATTTGTTAATGAATAAATACAAATGAAGATTTTAGCCTTGTTTTGGGTTTGAGTATTTTGAAGAAGCTTTGGCCTAAAAACATCAAATGCATTTAGGGGTTAAACTCCGCCTTGTGGAATTTTTCAAAGTTAAATGGATAGTGTAGTTTACAACTTTTTTTTTGGATTTGGTTTGGGCATGGACTAAAAGGTCAATCAACCAATATGATTCACCTCAAAAAGTACAAATCCACCTCAAAAAGAGTAGATCCGAGCAAAGTTCACGGAGAAGATCAACAAGTGTCACATTTTTTTTTCTTCCATTACAAATACTACTCTCATTTTAGTGATCACCGTGCATTGCAAGCTCCACCAAGAATTGAAAATGCTTGGAATGTTGTGAAATTTTACATGTACATTTTCAACTCTCTTATCTTTCACTAAGCACAAAAAGGCATCATTTCAAAATATTCTCATAAAGATATACTCCTTCAAAGTGCATTACCTTGTATTTCCATTGACTTAAATAAAACTTCAAACTTAAATATTTCCTTAACCATAAGGTCAAATAATCTGAATTTTTTTGAAGTGCTCACTCTCAATGTGAAATTTAAGGTCCTATGGTTACATTCTATCAAATCTCAAGAAAAATTGAGAAAAAAATTGTTCAAATTCTTGGCAGTATTGGCCCACTTTGAAAGTACATCCCCCTTGGGTCAATCATTAGGGGTTAACTGCATTGTCTAGAGTGCCCTTATTGAGAAATAAATAAATAATCACTAAATAAATTTTTGACTTATTTATTCTAAAGTTTTGAAACTTAGTGCTCATGAATAGTATTCCTCATCCACATGTGCAAAATCTTAGACTCCAAAACTCAAAATTCATTGTGTACTTGAACTTATTCTAGCATATTTTGAAATAGCATTTTGTTCCTATTTTTTTAATGTATGTTTCTTAATTCAGAACATTAGTTTGTTCTTCAAAAAAGAGGGAGGATAGTTGGTGCTCACGTTATTTCTAAGTCGTTGGCCTAAAAAATTGTATACACTTGAGAGGGTTTCAAGTAGTGCACTTTTGTATAATAGAATAATTTAGTATTAGTCATACTTTCTTTAAAAGAACATAGGCAATCCATCTTGTATTGCGTAGGAAACAACAACCAATTTGAAATTTAAAAAATTTAATTAAGTAGATCACTAGAAAAAGAGAGTATCATTGATATGGTAATGACCATCAAAGACAAGTTAGGAACCTATCAACTTATAGTTTAAATAGGATAGAAGGACAATAGTAATTAAAGAAAGGGTGATGGTGTAAGATTACCTTAGCCAAAAATACTTGAATGTCTTTCTAAGCTTTTAGAAAACAATTGCATTCAAAATAGAATGCATCCTTACTAGTGAGTAGCAGTAGACACATCAATCGATCTACACTGAACTGGAAAACTGAGGTATTCAATGCTCTTGAAGGTTTCTCCTTTGTTTCCTTCTCCCTATGGATTGCTACTTCAACGGTCTCCTTTGTTTCCTTCTCAAATGTGTGGTGAGCATCTTAGACTTTCTCCTTATTAATACTCTCGACATCTCTATCCCTTAAAGGACAGACTGGTGATTGTAGAAATCATCCCTTTGGATATTGTGGAAATCATTGGTTTATATCCTAAAGTTCCATTGTCCCCAAGGTGTTTTTATTTTACTTTTGATGAAGTGCCATAGTGGCGATATTGAATGTTATAGTGGTGCTCCAAATTTTAACATTCATCCACATATTGGATAGAAAATATCATATTAGCACATATTACTTATACATAATTCAGTTTTCATCCAGAATTTGGCGATTTCATCCATGAATTTTTTTTATTTGAAGTTTTCAGGCGATTTTCCACCTTTCTACTACCATTTTTTTCTATAGGCTTGGTGCCAGGCCAAAAAATTTGGTGCAATTTTGCACCAAATAGCCTAAAAAAAACACCCTGATTGTCCCCTTGGGGCACAAAATGGATTTCAGGTGGGCTCCTATAGCCTCAATATTTAGCATGATTTTTTGAAACTTTTTGTGAAGATAGAAAAACAAATTAGCTTTTTAGAAATATAATTCTTATTTCAATTGGTGCTCGAGAGCAAAAGTTATGGCACAAAAGGTCCTTTTTTTTAGTCTGGCGGGCAGAAGCCTCCTCGCACATCTTCTTGAGCATTTTCTTGAAAAAATAACTTGTAGGATTCATTAATTTTTTAATGCAATTTTCACAATTTTTCAAAAATAATTTTTTGAAAAGGTTATATTTTCTTTCTAAAACGATCACACCATTGGAATTCTAGTGTTTCAATCCCATCTTAGAGCTATTAACAATTTAATTTTTCTTTTGATCTTAGACCTACTTCTACTTAACAATTTTTTAAAGAATAAAAATCAAGTGTGAGTTTTTTGGAATTTTTTTCCTAGACTCTCAACTCAATTTTTCACTACAAAAAAATTAAATTCAAAGTTTGTAGTCCAAAAGTTTCCACAAGTGGCGGTCAAAGTCATCTGAAATTGCAAGCCAGTGTTCAAAAAAATAATTTTTTCCAACTTTGAATGCTAATATCTTCCAATCTGTATCGCCAAAGTTCATGAAATTTTTACCACATGATTTGAGACAAATGAAGTACAAGATCCTATAATTAGATTCTAAAAATGTATATTTTTTCTATTTTCTTGGATGAATGCAGCAGAACTCGCAGTTTGGAGTTGTTTTTGACATAAGAATGGCCTTAGAACTTTGGAGGTTAAAAAAAATGTAGAAGTACTCATTGGAAGTCAAACTAATGTAGAAGACCTCCTCTTTTTACAACAAAATTTCAAGGATGAATAGTTGCACTTTTGTCCTACTAGAAGGATTCTATGTCATCCATTGGATGCCAAACATCCACAGCGTTGTTTATAAATTAATGTTTTTAGTTAGTTGCTTGCATTTCTCCTTGTCATCCCATTTGGTGACTCATTTGAGCCAAAATCACTACTACATTCGTCAATCAATTTTTTCAAGTCTTCTTCAATTCTCCCTTTGAACAGAATCTCTTTTAATCATATACGTTTATTAGAAGAACGTTGCGAATACTAAGTATCCAATGGATGCCAAAGAATATTTTTTTCTATATAAGGTACATGTGCAGATGTTCATCCTTGATCTTTTATGTAAAAATAAAAGATCCTGTAAGGTAGGGGGCTGTAAAAGCGACCTGTCTCTAAATGTGATCTGGTAGATTCTGCCTCGTAACATGTACCAGAAGTGTACATTTCAGGAGGGGGTCGCTTTTAGAAACCACTGTGTTTTCAACTTCAAAAATTCATAACTAATTCCATGAATGTCCAAAAAATATGAAACGACTTGGGTTAGATGCCAATTCCATTTTTCTTACCACGAAAATTTACTGAAAATTGTTTTAAGTAGTTTAGCTTCCCCCAAAATGCAAATCAGCTCTTAAAGGGTCGCTTTTACAGCCCCCTACCTTACAGTAATTTGACATGGCTCTAATGAGTGCTCTTGAATTTCTTCAAGCAAATGATTTGCACGGTACCAAAGAGGTTGACTTCCTCAGTGACTAGCCCATCTTTCTAGTGTTAAGCAATTTAAGTACCAATACCATGTCTTAAATTAACTTAAAATTTATAATAAAATTAAATAAATATTTTTAATGAAAAAATTTAAGACATTAAATCAATCAATTAATTTTTTACTTTCTAAATTTTCAAATTAAAAAAATTATTTTACATTTGAAAGTTTTAAAAATTTTAAAACAATCTTCAACTTTCTAAATTTGTATTTGTAAATTATAAATTTAGAAGTTTAGAAATTTAAAAATTTAAAAATTATAGGGTATGAGGATTTTAAGTCTTTTGACACTTAAAAGTTAACTATTTATAATTTTCAACACTTTAAAATTTTATAATTATATAAGTTTATCACAATAATCAACAAAGAAGGCAATCAAGTGACTATCCTTTGAAAAGCTGCAATCAGGTGCTGTTCCCACAATTTCTTCCCCCTTCCCCTCTCCAATTCCGTTGATCTCCAATTAAAAAGTAAACAATTGCCTTTGATTATTGTCGTGAGAGATGATCAGGTGCATAATACCTCAAAAGACATATGTACCGCTTTAAATGTGTGATTAGAGTTTTTTGCTGGTATTCATTGCTGTTCAATTATGTTTTGACACTACTTCAATCAATTTTTTTAATGCCCCAAAGGAAAAAAAAAAAAGAGAGATGGAGCAAGAAATTAAGCCATTCTTCACCTCCGGTGAGATCTTGAAGGTATGTTTTTTTATTTCCAATCCTCATTGAATCTCCATCAAATACAAAATCTCTCTCTCTCTCTCTCTCTCTCTCTCTGTCTATTTTTTTAAAAAAAAAATTTAATTTAAAAATTTATAATATATATGCTTTTTTTGGATTGAGTACTAGAACATTGTTGCCTTTTTTTATACTTGGAAAATATTATGTGTAGACATTGAAGGTCAACATAGGTTAGGAGCACTTCATTTGGTAATGCATGGCAATATAATCTATAGAATTTATCAATTTTCAAGGGCTCTTGGAATTCACCAAATTGTTTGTAAATTCTAGGGTATGTGATTAATCGTCCAATTATAGAAATAGTCTCAACTCGCCATTGTAAAAGATAAACTAAAATTGCCTTGTTGACGTTGTTGTTGTTTGGCAAGTGCATGAATGCAATTGGAGGTACTACAGCATAAGCGCTCTGAAGGTTGGCAATATGTCTTGTAGAATTTATTAGAATTCAAGTACTCTTGGAATTCTTGAGATTTTTTATAAATTCTAGGGCTTCAAGGGAGGGGGTTTGATATTGAAGTAGGGACAAGGACACAATTAATTGAGGCACATTTTTTGAAGTCAATCATCAAGTTTGGTTTTTGCAGTCAATAGTTTACATCTTTGTTTCAACCTTCCAAATGCATGTGTTTTCCAATGTGTAGGTGGTTTTCACTTATGTCTTAATTTTTAAGTTTCGTCAAAAAGAAATTGCATGTTTATAAAGATTGAATGAAGATTTGTATATAAACATTTCTTATAAGAGACTTTGCAAGTTCATTGCACCTCATATTTTGTTACAATTGCAGATTTGAATGGCACAAGTTTTGTGGAAAGAAATTCGTTGTTTACAAAGATATTTGAATCATAATTGCAAAGATGGAATGAAATAGAGATTTTGTATTAGAGTGTGTTTAAAATTTGAATGCTGAAATTTTGTGATAGTTGTATAATTACTATTTTTCAAATGTTGCAGGAAAGAGGCAAAAGAGGACAAAGAAGGAGAAGGAGACATGAAATTGAAGACAAGGTTGTTGGAAGAGATTATTTAGGATTTAAGATTGAATATAAAAGTATTAAATTCAATAGAAAAATGGGTAGTTTATACCTCTGAGAATTTGTGTAAAATTTTTACAACCAATGAAAAATTGTCACATGTACCCTTCTTGTAATCATTTATGGTTTTTATGGTTTTTGACATGGTTTGACACTATCAGTATCAATATCACTATCACCTCAAAAGAGGTAGTAACTACCTATACACTATGCAATGTAACTTATGAATTTACAAACTACATGTTTTTGAGTTTATTTATTTAAATGTAAAATAATTATAAAAATTTAACAAATTTAAATTTATAATTTTCAAATTAAAAAATTTAGAAATGCACAAATTCACAAATTCATTTTTGTGACTTTTGAAGTTCAAGATAACCTTTCATGCCTTTTTGTACAACTCAACCTCGACCACTTTTTTCTTTTGTCTCTTGGTTGCCAACTTTTGTTATATCTCGTAGATGAATCAATAAAAATAGTCCTTCAAATTTTAGCTAACTTCAAAAAATAAGGAAAATAAAGAAAAATAATTATTTTAAAATCATGATAATTAGAATTTAATTCTTTTAAGCCCAAAGGAAAAATCTTGTAAAAATTAATAATATTTATTCAATCCACAATCAACTTTAAGAAGAATTTTGATTCTTTTGTTTTAAAATTTATTGATAAATATTTATTAGCACGATAGTAGATGTGGATGTGATTTGGATAGTAGGATACAACTTTTAATGAATAATTATCATTAAATTATTATTTTCATTTTTACTTTAAAATATATTATTAAATAGTTTTTAATTTGAAATACCGCTTGCATTTTAAGGATTAAAGGCCAAAATGTGAAAAATGTGAAAATGTATACTACTATGCAACATTGAATTTAATTATCATGATTTTTCTACAAAAAGTCCACAAAGTGTTAGATTTTTTTTTTCATTATTCTAAAAAATCCATTGAAAGTCATATTAGGCTTGTTACAATTCCAATTTAGAACCATTAAACTTAATTTTTTCCTTACACCTTGTATTCACTTGTACAAATCAATATTTTAAAGAATGTGAATCAATTCTATTAGTTTTAATTTTTTTTAATTCCAAAATTTGAATTCAATTCTTTACTACAAATATTTAAACTTCAAAGTTTTAGTGCAAAAAATTATAATTTAAGAAGGTTCAAAGTCTAAAAATCTAGTATAAACTATGGCCAAGAGTGGTAAAAAAAAAGTCTTAATCTACTTGGTTAGAATCTTTGAAATTTTTTGACACATACTTAGTCAATTCAACTGTAATATCCTACTATTAGATATGCCAAAAAAAACCATCATCTTAGATCTTTACATTAAAAATGACAATCTTGTGGTGAAACGTGGTGAATTGTGGCAATTCAAAGGTGGGGGAAGAAAATACAATTATATAGCTTGATTTTAGTGAAGAATTTGCTCTAGATTGCATAATATTACAATATTCAATAGTGTCTTTGGAATCCTTTGGAAGTCATGTTAAAATAATATTTTTTCACCATCTTAGAGAAAATAGCTAATAAAGAAGAAAATTTGTATGGTTGTTAATGGTTCTTCATTATAGAGATTCTTCTAGTACAATTATTTGACAACTACACAATATTCTAGCTCTTCTATTACCATAAAGTGCATTTATCTTTTTGAAAGATGTTATTAAATTATATTATATTTGATCAAAATAGCAAAAAAATTATATAAAATCCACTACATATTGTTATTTATAAATATGATACATTTTGAAAAATATTTATAAATATTTATTCAAATTTGACCAAATCAATCTCTATTCATAATGCATGATATAATCACTTTAGAATAATACCTCAAAAGTATTGTAAAAGAAATATTTTAAAGCCCTTCTAAGTTTTGTCTAAGTGTCTATGAGTCTCTTGGTCATTAGGGGTCAAAATTTCAAATTGATAAAACTCATTGATGGTAAGATATTTATATTGAAAGTTAATAAGAACATTTTTCCACGTACTTTGCAAATTAATAATTCATCTTTGAATTTTAAGTAGTAAATTGTCTTTGAAGATCTAGGAAACAAATTTCAAAAATAACTTTTGGTCCAGTAGGGTTCAAAGTAAAATCTTTGAATTTTAAGAAAATAAATCCAAAAGTTAATTTTGAAGTTTGTTTCCTGAATTTTCAATTCAATTCTCCATCCTAAAGAGTGAAATCTCAAAAAAATTAGAGCAAAAATTTTAAGTCAAGGGGTTTCAAAGTTTGAAAATCTAATATGGTCTATAGCATGACATGGTTCCAAAAAGATGTTTCTTTTCAATTTGAACACTATTTTTACAACCTTAGAGTTATTGAGAATTTTCTACAAATTCTCATAAAAATTGAATGCAAGATCATCCTACAATTAAATAAGAAAAAAAATAGTTTCTTTTTATCATCGTCCATTGTTCTAGAGGTGTTAGTTTTAAAGTGTTTTTTGATAAAAAAATAAATAGTTGTGGAATTTTAGGACTTCAGGAAAACTGAAAAGCAATTATACAATTTGATTTCTAGTAAGGAAATCAATACAATATCACAATTTTGAACAATGTAATTCTATCTTTGGAAGTTATATCCAAATGGTACTTCTTTTGTCTCAAAAGAAATCCGTGATTTCTAATGGAAAATTGTAGGAGTACCTCAAATTTATTTTGCAATAGAGGAAGTATTTCTTTTCGCTACCAAGTTGAAATAGCTCCTAAAGAAACAAATTTCCATTGGTGTCCATGCTTTTTCATGCTTCTTCACCATATGGGAGGCAACCCATTCTTGATAACTTCCCCCCATCCCAGCCATGTAGGCTGTTCTCTTTCCATAATGGAGGAGATGAACAATGATTAATTATGGCATGGTTCCCGAGGTAGTTATGGCGCATTATGATTGGCTAAAAGACTCTCAATATTTAAATCACCCATTGGTAGATTTTGCAACCAACTATTGGTCGGAAATAGGAAGGTCTATATGACTAGTATGGATTGACCAAAATCTTTAACAAAAAATTCATAGTAATTATGTTTTGCAGGAAAAAAATCTGAAAAATTATGGAAACCTTTTGCAAATTAAGGTAGAACACCCAAAAGTGTCCCTTTTTCCATTATATCCTAAACTATCGCTAATTGTGTCCCTATACTGTTGTCGATGTGTCCTTCAAATGCTTAACTTTGATTCGCCAAGTACTAATTTTTGCAAATTTCAGTGGTTAGAGAGCTGATACTTTGAAAAATCATAGAAATTATATATTACATCTGATTTTTTTTTCATTTTTGAATATTCATGATTTTCACTTGCTAATACTACAAAAATATTATTTTTATAAAAAGGTGTTTCCAAATCTCCAACTATGCTAAATTGCTTATATTGACGGTTTTGGGTATTTCCACCGTATTTGTGCATAGGGGAAATTTACCCACTGAAGAAATCCACCCTTGCAGATGGTTGGAGGACGTTAAACCCATCCCATGAAGTGCGACCAGCAGGCTGAATTTATTTTGGGCCGCTCGGGGGAAACTCAAGAATTTTTTTTTTCCGCACATGATTTTTTTTACAAATTTTGAATTCATATTGGCAATCAGAGGCCCGAAATTAGCGGAGGAGGGGGGTCGCACTGAAAATTACCCTAATCACGGTATCAAATAGGGGTCTTTTTTACTTTTACCCCCCCAAAACACAAAATTCACCATTATCAGTCAGTAGTACCTTCAATCAACTTCAGCCAAGACTAATCCGGTGAAAACGAGAATAAAGTAGTGGCTCTAAAAGCACCCTGGTTCTAAAAGTGACCTCTAACACAATGTACATTTTAGGAGGGGGGCGCTTTTAGAAACCACTGCGCTCAACTTCAAAAATTTGTAACTAATTCCACAGAGGTCCAAAAAATATGAAACGACTTGGATTAGATGCCAATTCCATTTTTTTTCCTACCAAAATTTACTGAAAATTGTTTCAAAGGAGTTTAGCTTCCCCCAAAATGCAATCAGCTCTTACAGTGTTGCTTTTAGAGCCACCTACCTTTTTTTTTTTTTTTCTTGAAACACATGGACCAATTCCATTGATAAAGGAAAAAGTACACAGAACCAAAGGACGACGTCCTTGGCGGAAATTTTTACATTTTCTAAAACAATATCAAAGTAACTTTCACTCAACTCAAACCAACAGCCCAATAGCAGGCGAAGCCTGCTATTGAAACCCAGAGAACCACAGATGATATTTGCCCCTTAGTTAAAAGTTCCCATCTTGGGTTGAGCTAGCCTCCAGCTCATCGAAAGATGGGATCTCTCGCCAAAAAAATTAGATTGGAGCCATATGTTATCAAATCGCCGAAGGAAGGTGCCTTCTTTATAAGGGTATAGTCCAGACAACTTAGTGGTTTTAAACCACGCTACCCTAGCATGATCAACAAAGGCTTCCCATAGAGTTTGTTCGAGTTGTTGGAGTGGCCAATGATTGTTGTTGAAGCAAATCGCGTTACGAATGAGCCATGCAATCCAAATCACAGAGCCTCTAAATAATGACCACATAGTGGTGCCACGGCGCAATCTTCTGGGAAGTTTAGACCCAAGGATACATTGTTGCCAAGTGAGAGAAGGCCAATTTCCTGTAGTTGGAGGAATCTGAAGGGCATTATAGAGAACTGAGAGTGCGAAGTTCCATGCATGCTGGGTTTCATCAAGGCCGGTTTGACAACTATTACATGTTGTAGAAATGTTGGGGTTGGCTATCTTGCGCCAGCTATGTACCGCCACAGCGCAATGATAAACGGACCATAGGAACCCTGCAATGTTGGGGTTGGCTATCTTGCGCCAGCTATGTACCGCCACAGCGCAATGATAAACGGACCATAGGAACCCTGCATACATTATTCCATTGAGGACGATATCCCACCACTAGATCCCCATGCGACTTCTAGGTTTGAGCAGCTCCGTCTAGAGCCACCTACCTTAATGGCTGCCTGCAACATGTGCAACTTGTGGGAGAGCGGTGATGTGGAATCTCAACTGTAGAATAAGTTCACACCCAATCGAGATGTCATTTGTGACACCCATTGCAAGTGGATACTGATCTACTGCATCGTGGATTCGTGGTGAGCTCTGTCGATCATAATGACAATGCCGGCTGGTTCCGGCGCTTGGGTCCCGGCAAGTTCAGTTCTGAATTTAAGAAAGAAATTGATCCATGGATTGAACGTGATGAGAAAAAGAAAAGAAACAGCTCCAAAATGTTTACCAGATACACTCATACACTGTTCTTTCCACTAACGGTTTGTTCATTCTGTATTTCTGTATAACGTGAAAACGCCTGAAACCGTCTAAATAAGCAAATTCAGTATAGTTGGAGGCACCTTTTTTCATGAAAAAAATATTTTTTTAATATTAGCAATTGAAAATCATGGATTTTCCAAAAAAAATTTAGTAGTTTTGGATAAGACATGTAAAGTACTAAGAATTTTCAAAGTGGAAACTCTATAGGCCACTAAAACCATCATATAGGCAACGTGGCCATAAAATTGATATATCTAGAGAATCAATAGTAACTTGCCGTTGCAATTAAGCATACAATGGGTTTAAATGCACTTTGGGGGACACTTTCAATGGAAGTCTACTTGTCAGAAATGGATACATATATGCTTTGGGGTGTTTTTACCTTATATAGTCATTAGAGAAAATTTCAGGCCTCCGGAGGGCTGTTCCACAGCCCTCTGAAGGACCCTGAAATAGTGTTTTTCGGGGTTGAAAAAATGTTTTTTGCCCTATATTTGTACAGCAGTTTTTGCTGTGACAGTGGTGCAAGAACCGAAATTCGCGAGTAAAAATTTAATATATATATATTTTTTAATCTTTAAAAAATAAATTTAAAAAAATAAAAAAATAAAACTGCGAAATCTGACTGCTCCGGCGAGCAGTCATACACTCTGACTGCTCACTAAGGGCACTTTTCTAAGTTGACAAAACCATGCATGAAAATAGCATGGCATGTCAACTTGGAACGGCCCTCCCGTAGGCTGAAATTTTTTCTAATGTGTCATCAAAACAACATGTCATAGGCTCATAGCTCTTTTTGTTTGAAATTTTAAATCAAAAATACAAATTTTAAGTTGTTGAATCAAGAATCTTTAATTCTTGATTTTTGATTCTAAATTTACATAAAAAGCTTTGAATATTCTATTTTGGTTAGTAATGTTAAGATAGCTGCACCTAATTGTGATTGTTCAAAAACTAATTCTTGCAGAATTTTGTCTAAAATGGACAACCTCTATACCATCATTCTAAGCAATACAAGCAGCCTTCATTTTCAACGCAAAAAGGAGTTTGAGCCTCTCATAGTCTCATCCTTACTGCATAAGCTTGCACTCAGTAAGGTGGAAGCACCCAAAATCATCAATAATAAGCAATTCAGCATAGTCGAGGCAACTTCTCCTAAAATTGATATTTTTGTACTATTAGCGAGTGAAAATGATGAATATTAAAAAAAATAGATTTTTTGGATGTAGTATGTGATTTCTATGATTTTTCAAAGAGACGGCTCCCTAGACCATTGAAACTGTCACATAAGTGGACCTAAAACTGAAATCTGCAAAAATCAATAGTTAGCAAATGAGAATTAGGTATGTCTCCTTCAAATGCGTTAGCAAATCAGAGCCAAGCATTTCAAGGACACATTAATGGGAAGTCTAAAGACAGATTTAGTAACAATCTAAGGTTTAGGAATGGGAGCAGGGATGCTAATGGGTGTTTCAACCTTAAGTTAAGGTAAAACAGTCCATTACTAACAGAAGACCCATTGTGGACACCTATGAATGACCCCATTATGGTTTTCTTCTAGTAAATGAGATTTGGGCCACAATCAATGTCTTAGCTAATTGGAATGGAGTGATTAGTGACCACAATAGGAACTTCCAGCTTTTTAGTGCTAATTCATTGTAGGAAGTGATTGTTTTAGGGCTTTCATATTAGAAAATATTGTGACTGCTTTAGGTGAGTAAGATGACTGTTATAGATGTAGTTTTTGCTAGTTTTGGGATAGTTTAGAGACTCTTTTAGGCCACATGGGCTGAACACTTCAAAAAATTCATAACAAATTCACACTTTGTCAAAAAAATATAATTTCAATTGCTCTCGCCATTTCTATCACTTGTCTTTGTGTGGAAAAAAAATTAAAAAATTTCAGCAATGACATGAGGGCAAACTCCCCATTTTGTCTGTAATGGGCTGTTTTACCTTAACAGAAAATTGGAGCATCTTGCGCATGCTCTATCATCCGAAATCTCTAAAAATTCGCTGCTACAGATATCTGAAATCAATGCTTTCATAGCAAAAGCTAAATTATATCATTCTACGCCGTCCTCGTCCTGCGGCAACCGCATATATATATTATCTTCGACTGGATGGGCCATTGAAACCTATCTGTCTGACTGTCTCCTGTGTTGCTCCAGCCTCCTGGACTCTTGGACTCCTGGACTCGCTCCTGGCTGCTAGAGTGCGATTGAGGTATAATTCATTTGGAGTCTCTGTACTGTACGTGAAGCTAAGCCCTTCACTTGCACAGCCACTTCACCAGTTTTTAAATTCTTGCTCACTCTGGTGAGATCAATCGGAACTCAGAGTTCAAGCATCTTGCATTGAATTGCATGCAGTTAGCAGGTACATACTTCCCCCTCTCTCTGGGACTTGGTTTAGCCACTGATCATGAACTCATGATATGTGTAGATTGTGCTGGTCTATAATTCCTGTTCCAAGTCGCAACTGAACGCACTTGATCCAGGATAGATATCGTCAACTTCGTTAATTTGGCACGATTCATTCTGGCGCTAAAAATTGTGACCTCTATCTTCACGAAGGTCTAAATTCAGGCCACAAACTAGGACACGCATGGAATTATGTTTCAGGCTGGGCCTCCGGAAACCTGCCAAAGTATTGGATTTCCACCCATTTAATAAACGTATCGGAATTGTTCGTTTTCCTTGTTGAATTTTGCGTTCGAAGCTAGGTAGGTGCGTTTGCAATTTGACTCAGATAAGGTGCATAGGACATTCCTCTGTACATCTGGAATACAGAGAACTTATCACTTTTGCATTGTCAAATTTATTAATTGGCGAAACTTCAAGAGGATTTGACGCTCTGAAACACTCCAAATCGATCGCCGCTATAACTAACGCCATTGCAAACATTTCAGTAGGTTGTAATGAGTAGCACGTTGATATCGTCGACAAATTTTTGATGAATTAGTTAATGCTAGCTAGTATTTAATTTCGTACTAAGTGTGTGATCTACTCGATCGGAGCAGGTTCCGTCCAATTTTCACCATGGCGGCACCGATTAGTGCGAAGAGACTGCTGATGGTGGGCGTTGTTGTGGTGGTGGCGATGCTGGCCGCCCATCCGACGGAGGCCAGCAGTTTCGTGTTCTTCTCGGGTCCTTGTTCGGGGAACACGGCCGTCCTGAACGCCTGTGGATGCAGCACCGTCCCCTCCAACACCCACGGGGCGTACAAGTTCACCTACACTGGTCAGTCGGCAGCCGCCTACAACGGACCCCTCTGCACGGGGGTGGCGTCCACGCGATTCTCGGGGAGCGGCACCGGGCAGTGCACTCCTGTGGGCTGGCAGAGCGTGTTCATTCAATGCTGAGCCGTATAACTTACCGATCTCCGTCACGGGAACATGGAGTTGAAGTCTGTCTCGAAGACAACCACTTCATTTCAAGTTGCTTGATTATAGCTTCATATGATTTCCTTAGAAGAGTGCATATCTATGGTACCAATGGAGGAATGAAGTAGGTACGTACGTCTTGGACGTTAGCACGTGTTCTTTGAATGAGCGCTAAACGCAAAGAGCTACACTGATTTGTCCTAATATATAGTGCGTGTGACACTGAATTCACCAGTGTGAGTCACTCTGTTTTGGATTTGAAATATTATTGTATTATATCAATTTCTTCAAAAATAATTTTTTTGTGGTGACATTAATTAACTCTAGGTGATGTTAATTTCCCCCCTCAGTAATAACAAACCTGCATAAATTTCTGCATTCTTTGCTACAAAGGTAAGTATATACCAAACCCACCACACTAAGGAAAATGGCACTATGCACCAGTGGCCTACATTTAAGTGCACCACTACAAAGTGTTGGTTTTGGGCCCGCTGTTGGTTTTCGATGCACTGACCTTAATCTTCCCGAACGTTCGAGTCCAACACTGCCCAAGCGAGTAAGTCGTCCACATTCTCTCACACTGTGCATTAGCTCTTCTCTAAACGACTGCTAGGTCAAGCACAGAGGCTTCCTCGGACATGGATTCGAAATCGACTGAATATTGTTGATGTGATTAGAGTTTTGAGGTTCATCCTCTATTCTAGCACTCAATTAATTTTCCTCGATTGGGGGTTCATACCAATAGGAACTTCCGAGAGGTCCAAAAATCGAAAATATTCCTGGACTCGCAAAGTTGCAATTAGCTCAGTAGGTCATATATATATTTCACTTTGTTTCCTCAAAGTTGGATACGCACACCACTAATTTTCGAGTCTCTTACTTTAACCCCAAAGTGACAAAGAGGACAGAAAGTGTCCTCACAGAGTTTCAAGTCCAGTTCAAAGTACTGTAACTTTTGCATTCAAGGTCCAAATTCAATAAGACTTGTTGGGAAAGTTGCGTTCTCCCTTATATTTTTTATGGTAAAATTTTCAGATCAATCCAAGATGTATTGATTTTTTGGAAGCCAATCGAAGTTCACAACTTCAATTTGAGTTCACCAAACTGCATTTTAGGGCTGCAACTTCGGGGCCTCGTATCTCCTTCATCCATTGCTCATTTTCAATAAAATTTGTTGGATTTTGTTCCCCTTGAAGTATATTTATTGTGGTAAATTTTTCATGTCAATCCAAGTTGTTTTGAATATTTGGGAGCAATTCGAAGTTCAAAATCCTGCCATTTTTGGAGTGTAGTGAACTTTGGCGGCTTGTTTCTTCTTCATACAGTCCATTTTCAATAATTATTTTTGGAAAAGTTGCACATACTAGTCTAGTTTTTGTGGCTAAAATTTCATGTTAATCCAAGAACTAATGAGTGATTGAGAAGCATTCTAGTAGAAGGAGGTTCAGCTTTAGATGTGTTTTTTGCAATTTTTCTTGCTGATTTTTGACATTTCAAAGCCGTTTTGTGGACACAATGATTCAATTGAATGAATTTTTTTTTCCACCTATGTGTTTGTATACTAGTTTTGAATCTTTTTGTAGTGTAAAGTTTTTTCATTCGAGTAGGTTTAGAAATCAAACTTCACCTCCAAATGTGTTTTTGGGAAAATTTCAGCATCCATTTTCAACACTAAAACATTATGATCTTGCAATCTATGTGGCCAAATGACTTCAAATTTTGTACATGTCATCTACAACATGTACACTACAAGATTGTACGGTTGAGATTTGTATAACTTGAAGGCATTTAGATCCATAAAGCTTCAAAGCGATGATGTTTTTGAACCCCAGAAATTGAATGTCACTTTGGGGTTAAGATTTGAATTGATGAAACAATTGCGCTTGCAGGGGTTCAATTGGTCTAAAAGGGTAGAATGCCGGGCCATTGAATTGTCAAATACGCTTATTTCTAGAGGTCTGGGCAATTTCATTAAAATGGCGAAATTATTTTAAAATGGCATGAAAACAGTTCAGAACGTCCGTTCTAAATCTATACCCGTCCAAGATGGTTTAGAACGGCTGTTCTGAAATCTATACCAGTCCTAGATGGTGAAAATGACACACCATCAAAGTGGCACTTGGAATACCGCCATTTTAATGAAATTGCCCATTAGGTTCAAAGTAAAATCACACGTTGAAACCGAAGGATGATTGGACTTGAACAAGAATTTCTCAACTGTGCCACAAACATTCATGCTAGAAAGTTGATATGTGTGTGCTTGCTGAGTTTCTGCTCAAAATGGAGAATGACGATTGGTTTGTTGGCCCAGATATTCACCTTTCCTGACCAGTATTGAGGCAAGTATAGTGATAGTCTGTCTGCAGCTGTATGCCCCTTCTACTGTTCCTACTCTGGATTCAATGTAAGATATTCATGAATTCATCCCAAGGCGTCTTTCCTTTGATTCATGACTCTTTTAAACCTTCTCACAACTACTGTCTGATAGATTATTGCGCCGTAAAATCGTCTCTAGTCAGCAGTTGATCAACTCAATTGCTGGAGTTCGTTGACAATATTAATTGATACTGTGGATTCTCAGGATGAGCTCCTGTGGGGTGCCGCATGGTTGTACAAGGCCACCCTTACAGACCGGTACCTTCAGTATCTCATCACTAATGCAAATACTCTAGGGGGCGCAACCACGACAGTGAATGCGTTCAACTGGGACAACAAGTACGCAGGCGCTCAAGTCATAGCTGCTCAGGTGAGAATTGCTGACTTTTGGTTTGATCCCCCCGGTTGATCCCACAAAATCCAAGATGCCAAGAATATTGAGGCCAAAGTCCAATTGAATGCTCTTCGAATATGAGTGAGTTTAATTTGCAAGGAAGAACATTCAAGGTAAATCTGCACATTAGAACAGCTGATTTCATTCACTTCTGAAGTATGCAACGAAATACTAAATCTCAAGGACCCTGAAGAATGTCCTCACAGGAGCTCAGGGACTCCAAGGCTACAAAGATCGTGCTGACGGCTATACTTGTGCCGTATTGCCTAAAAGTCCATGAGTCCGACTTCCACAACGTCTTACACTCCAGGTAAAGAGAAACGTTCCTGGGGACAACCTAATTTTATATTTATATATTTAAACCTTGCCAAGAGTGATACAGATACATGTTTTAAAATACCTCTGGCTGGGGGATGGCTTTTCTTCTAACGTGTGAAGAGATATTTATGTCATAAAAGGTAACTTAGTGCATAGTAAATTAGTCTCATTGCTTCACTTCAATTTCCGGTTTTGGAAATTTGCTGTATGACTGACTTTGCATATTTACATGACATTTCAGCTGTTTGAACCCTAGTTTTCTGGTCAACGTTCAGGCAGGCTCTAACATGCAAGTTGTAACAATGGCAACTTTTCTACTCACGAACTACGCCAAATCTCTAGCAAGCGCGAAGGCAACTGTTAATTGTGGAGGGACCAGAATCACGCCCGCCCAACTAACCACACATGCACAAAAACAGGTGCTCCAGTTTGTTCATGCCTAAGTAACTCCGAAGCTACTCTATCAGACCTTCAAAACAACAATTGTCCAGTTCAACTTCCAGAAGCAGAAGCAAAATCAAAGCTGACGAAAATTATGTCTTTCCATGAATCAGGTGGATTATATTCTTGGTAGCAACCCCAAAGGCATGTCCTACATGGTTGGCAATAGTAAGAAATATCCGCAGCAACCGCACCACTGTGCCGCATCCACGCCATCTGTTGCTGCTTTTTTAAAAGATTCAATGTGGAGCTGGTTTCAACTATTTCAGTAGCCCCAATCCCAACCTAAATGTGACTACGGGCACAATTGTTGGCGGTCCAGATCAGAATGAAAACTTCAACGATGTGAGAAGCAAAGACCGAGGGACAGAGCCCACAACCTACATCAATGCCCCCATAATTGGAGTCTCAACGGTTCTCGCTACCAAACCCGCTTCTCCGATCCTAATTGCCCTTCAGCAATTCCAGGGTCCTATGCAAACCTCTCTCACTACAGACTTCTCTGAATTGTAGGCCCAATCAAGTCAGGTGGAAACAAACAAACAAGCTAGATTCTTACACATTTTACAGCTACCCAAAGACTCAAGGATCCTCAAAGCAGGCACCTTAGCATTCATAACTGATATAGCACTAGTTACTAGATTCATAAGACGAAGCTGCAACCATGTGACTCAGTGAACTCACTAGCCATGGCCGCTTGCTTACCCACACTATCTTGGCGTGATTAAATTAACTGCGTTTTCTATGTTTAGGTTCTGTTTGAATCACTTGCTCAACAGAAAATGCAGATGATGTACAGCACAAGAACTGTTTTCCATGCAAGAGATGATGCAGAACTTTATCATGAACGACTACCTGAGTCCTGGAAGCATTCGGTGAAGCATTATTCTCCAATTCATCCAGTGCATGCTCAACTTATAATAACAGTAAATATACCACTAGACCAGAACGTACATTCTCGAGTCCACGCAAATTTTGTTCATCATCTGTGAACGTAGAACACCAGCAAGGCTTACGGAATTTCTTCCAGAATCAAAATATTGCTTTTTGCCAAGCTTAAATCATTAAAAATTTAACCTGATGCACAAAAGCTTGCAATTAATTCTCCTTCAAACAAGGACGAGTAATTCACGTGCATTGATTCGAAATCATCGCTCACCAACAAGAACCCATGCCAGAGCACAGACGAAACAGACAGGAATAGACTGAGGTTCAAATTCCCATCAGATCATACAAGAAAATCAATAGCAAGAAAATTCTATGTCAGTAACCAAAGGTGAATAGCCTGTCACTCACTGTTGCGAACCAATTAGCGGAGACATATTGAAAGATTTTTTGATACAGACACGCAACAGAAGGAAGTATTAAGCATTCTGTTGTGGAATAAAGGAATATTGCAATTGTTGAACTTGTAGACAAGAATCCTTCCCGTTTATTCCTCCAACTCCCCCATAAGGATTTACATGCTCGAAAAGGAAAGAGCACAAACCGCCAAGGAGCCCCAACGAAGATGTCGCTCTTCTGCCACAAAGCCAATCCACAGCAAAGCACCGAATATGCTTGCAAAGTTGGCAGGAGCTGCTGCAACGGGAAGGTAACATAGTCCATCTGCCCTTGACAAACCAATGCAAGATATGTGGTTAATTAGACACAAAGGCATTGCTGTCAATGCGTCGTGCAAGCGTATTTTCAAAGCTCCAGACGGCACTTGTTGCTTCTGTGTTGCATAGCACTGAAGAGTCGATTTTTATATCGTTTTGGGAATTGCCCCAAATGCTCAGCGGATATGGGACTGGGCTACTTCCACCATGAATACTGTAATTTGTCGCTCGGAGGAATTACATGGGCCTCGCAAGCATTTCAATAGAAGCAAGCCATCTATGGTCAATTTCGTTAAAATGGCATATGAAATCCGCCATTTTTTCATAATGGCGGATTCAATTCCTTCTTTAGCCCTATAAAATTTAGGACAAGTGTACATTGCTAACATCTAGGTCAGTTTTAGATTTCAGAAATCTAGGACTGACATAGATATTAGACCAAGCAGTTTGAAGAATCTAGTATTGTTATAGATTTCAGATATCTAGAACTATTGTAGATTTCAAACATCTAGTATCAGTGTAGATTTGGGACAGAAAAAACAGTTCAGAGCGGGCGCTCTGAACTGCTAAAAGTGCCAAATTAACAGAATGCCACCATTTTAATGAAATTATCCATATCTTTGATGAAGACCTTCCCCCAGCGCTTCAAGAAATTTAGGCAGATTTGGTTTCTTGTGAAAGGTGTATGCATTTGGATCATCTGGACGCAACGTAATGACTGGATCTTCAACAAACAAGTCTTGGCTCATTCAGAAAGTCTTTAGGTAGAAAGGAGGGACTGCAGATTGTTTGGAGAAAAGATTCCCCTAGCTAGCAGGGTTCTTGTCTAGCTATCAACCCAAGAACCAAGAACCCAGATTAGTTTTGTTTGTTGTTATGTTGCTTTCATCTGGTTGTTTGGCCTTTGGCCTTTCGCTGTGTTGGTGTAACTTTCCTCTCAAGCATTGGGCTTGCCCCTTTGGTTTCAAAACAAAAAACAAAAAAGGAATGCAAGAGACGCAATCCAGTTTTATTAGACCCGCCTACGGCCTGCGCACTGGCGACCTCCTCGGCACCATTTCGTACTCGTGTCTCGGGAAGATGAAGCTTGTGTCTGGTATCCCTGATCCAGACGGTCGACCTTTTGACGAATTCCATTAGAAAATTTGATTCTTCAATGGTGTGATCAATGCTTCAGCTATTGCAGGGAGAAGATCGAACTGCTGGCGATGGACTTCATGCAGCCCTCCGAATCCCTGTCGACCCGCTGCAGGACTGATGTCGAAAGAGGCGTTGCTCAGGTACGGCTCAGTCCGTCTCTCTCAATTTGAAAATTGACGATCTTGTTAGGGCTGGTTTGTTGTACTCTTGTTGATGCGATCGATGCTTTAGGAGGGAATGATGGTTTAGAGGGAATTTGGGGGCTTTGCAGAATTTTTAGTGAGGATCTTATGCGAGTTTCCTTGTCGAGGTCTTCAATCTCTCGTGAATGCGACCGATGTTTTCAACGTACCCATGTGTTGCATTGTAGAGAATCTTTGTTCAACCTAACTTAAGTGGACTAGCATCCGCATGGTGCGAGCAGAATTTGGGCTGTCCTTGCGAGGTTTGCTGGACGCAATTTTCACGATCAGCTATACTTCGTATCATTCACAAGCCTCGCGATGTTTCTCTATCGTAAGAGAGCGAATTGAAAGAGTTCTGTAGCGGGAATTCGTGAAGAAATTATTCTAGAATACTTCGAATTCGCGGTATGACAAGTGCCGTATCGTGATGGATTAGAGTTCCGGAGGACTTAAGTTTAGGCTTGACCTCGTCTCCACGGCTGTCTGGTATGAGTCGTTCAGGACTTGAGTGGTCCAACGCACCATTTTAATGCAATTGCCCCAGTTTGACAACTGCTAATATTGGAAGAGGGTAGAAGTGCTATTGAAAATGCCGTGGATGCTCTTCTTCATAGACAAGTTTTGTCCTATGTAAGCTTAGATCAAAATCATCAAGCATGCAAGTATAACCATATTTCTAAATATGGAAGATCAATAAATTTTATTTCTAAATATAGAATGGCATGGAATATTTCTTTATATTATAATTATAGTGTTCTATATTACAATGCACTTTTATTTTGAAATTTTTAGATTTTCTTAAAGCACTTTTTGTGTTTGATATGATTTTCTTCGCTTTTTCTTCAAAAATTCATGGTAATTTGAAATTTCCACAAACAAATTTGAAAATTTAATAACATATAATAGATATATGATTTCATCTCTAAAAAATATAACTAAAAAGATTTTACTCACAATTAGCACCGAAATGGAGGATAGAGAGTGGAAGAACCAATCCTTTTCTTTGGGAGGTATTTAAAAATGGGCAAGATTTCAAAAATAGATTTCAAAGTACAATGGTTAACTCTTAGAGGATTAAGGACCTCACTTTGGATCTTTTAAGAACTTAGGCACATTCTATTGACTCATAGGTAGTAATTTTTGTATAATCTGGCTAAAAGTTGGATGCTAATTATGTTAATTTACATGTGAAGCTTTAATTTATAACATTCCAATAAATATTGCAAAGGTTTAAGGATTTTTTTAATTTCAATGTTAAATTGAGTAGCTAAAATATATTCTAAAACACTATAAATTAATTTCATTTTGTTTGGTAGGTTCACACCTATACAAAAAACATTTGAACCATTCAATTTTGAACAATGAGATGAAAGTTAAGAGGAGTTTTATTTTGTAGGCAATGAAGGTAGAAAAAACATATAAAGTCGCTTTTTGAACTCAAATTTGACGTCTACACATGACATCAAAAGAAAGGATATTTATTGTTTACAAAAACATTCTCACCATTGTAATTGATGAATCTCAAAAATTGACGTCATAGGCAGAACCTATCCAAAATCTATTTTGTCCCTCAATGGGATAATGGCATGGTCTTTTAGGGTTAAAAGATGAATAGGAAAGCTTTTTTGGTTAAAATTTCTTACCAATATTTTCAGCCCCGTATCTAACACATTCACTTGACTAAAAGGCACAAGTTCTAGGACATATATGGTTTGTTTTTTTAATGTTAAAAGACAAAACTTTACCTTTTGGAAGGGCTAAAAAATCCTACTTTTTGAAGTTTAGGCATAGTAACCTTGTAGCCGGTGAGGATTTTCATTCTAAAATTTTAGAGGATGTACTTGAATAAGCTAATTAAAGGATCCTATGGTTAAATTTGATAAAAAAAAATATATATATATATATATATATATATATATATATATATACTATATGAAGATTTTAACCTTCCTTTGGATACTAACATTCTGAAGCAATTTTGAACCTCAAAACACCACAAAACTTTGGCGGGTACGGTGATGGGTAAACCCACCTTATTGTAATTTATAATGTACCCTACTTTGAATGTACCCAAATTGAATGCAATTCTTGAAAGAATGTGTGTTAGTGCTCATTGCAGAATGAATGTCCTTGAAATCTCCCTGAAGAGCCAAACTTGTGCATGAATTTTGCAAGATATTGTATCAGTTGTGCTTCTTTGAATTCTTAGTCCTACATGCCAGTTAGGATCATGATGCACAATAATATTCAGAACCGATTGGAGTTGCGTAACATAGCTTATAGATTAAAAAACATATAATATAATAAATGGGTTGCTTGGAATCATCATAATGCAAGGCAAAGACTTTGGAATTCCATATTTCAATCTCAGAAGCTTACGGTGGGAGCACCCATAACTGTCCGTTTAAGCCATGGGGAGCAGATGAAGCAAGTGTGGAAAACAAATAGACAAAAGGGAAGGCAAATGGAAAAGTGTAAGATCCCAAAAGAAAAAACTCTTGAATTCTAAAAAATGCCTTCTGAAATCTTGGTCAAAGTGCAAAAAGGAAAAGCACCCTAAATTGATACTCAGTGGCCCCATTTCCAAATACAAATCACAAAGACTCCAACGTCCACAAACCACCTAATGGTTGGAATTAGGACCCATGATGAACGGATTTGTTGGTAGTCAAAGGGAACAAGTTTTGGTACATGGATGGAAATGGGTGCTCCTACCTTATATTGAAAAAATGAACAGTAATGCTATGCTTTGTCATACCTTCTCCTACAAGAAATTTTAATAACTCAAAAACATTGAAATCTACCCTTGTCAAGGCTAAAATTGGATTTGACATCCTATATTGATCTTCTAGGGCAGGCTCAAATGAAGGGGCCAGTGGTGAAGGTCGAGGGTCTACTTCTATCCCCAATACAATACATGGTGTTGAAACTCATAGTTAGGTATGCACAAAGAGAAGCTTATGCATTTAGAGAGGTATAATAATATCCACCTAACTAATGTCAACTCTAACTACATTTTTTTTTTAAAAATGCGCTTGAAATTGGGCCCACCTAGTCTTTGCATATTTGACAAATATGCACTAAGAGAGGAAGCACTAATACAAGTTCTATTGTATAACATGCTTCCTATGGCCAACATCTATTAGTTTTGAACTGATTCAGGAATGTGAACCTATTCCAATCAATGAAACTTTATTTTCAAAGGTGGCCAAGATTGCCCACCTTCTTGAGAATAGGGATTTAAATTTTTTAATGCAATGTTAATCCCTAATGATCCAAGTGACAATTTTTTAGGCTGCCTAATCTCAAAATTTGAGTTCTAATAAAAATAAAAATAAATTTAAGAAGATATACTACCTTGTGAATCCAATGGTGGTAGTGTCATCAAATTTCAAGTTAAACCCTAAATGACCAAACAACAATTTTTGGCAATATAGCGATTTTGGGCAACTCACTACAAACGGAATTTTTTTTTCTTTTGAAATTTTCACACAACATATAGTTGCTTTAAATAGTAGCTTTAAGGTGCAAATTTTTTAAAACTTTTGACTATATGTTATTGTATGATATGTAGTTTCTATTGTTTGGTGGGCAACATGGACAACTCAAAAAAAAATCACCTTTTTAAGAAATAAAAAATTAAAATTAGTTTTCTAGATTTATATATAAGTGGAAAGCTTTGAATCATTCCATTTTGATCAATGAGATGAAAGTTATGAGGAATTTTAGTTTGTGGGTAGTTATGGAATCTCTACTCTAAAATAAACTTTGAAGTCCTTTATTGAACTCAATTTTCAATATTTTTGAAACAAAAGTAAAAACATTGGGTGTAGATTGTTTATTACAACATTACAACCATTGGGATTAGCATTTTTCATTTTCATAACTAAATTATCAACAATTTAGTATTTTAAATCATTTTCTACCTCTTTCAATTTGCTAATTTTTTTCAAGAATGAATATGAAATATTTTTCATTCAAATTTCTATTATATGTACTCTCAACTTATTTCTTCAATATAATATAGAAAGTAACAAATTGTTGGATCCACACATTCTTATGTAAAAAGTTTGAAATATGAAATCTAATTATTTGGAAAGAGCTGATGATACTAATTTTTGAAATCCAAGCAACTTGATCTTGCAATTGTTAAGGTTTCTTATTTTGAAATTTGAGGAGGGTATACCCTAATAAGTTAACTAAAGGATCCTACGGTTGGACTTGGTAATGAATAAATACAAATGAAGATTTTAGCCTTGCTTTGGATTTGAGTACTTTGAAGCAGTTTTGGCCTAAAACATCAAATGCATTTAGGGGTAAACCTCTAAAAGTCAAAGACTATCTTTTCACCAAAACCGCTCCAAAACTGCCATTTCAAGTACAAGTACCAAATTCAAGAATAAAAAACATTTTTGGGCACATGTATTGGTAGGATCTTGTAGTACGCTGGTCTTAAAAGATTCGGACAAAATTTCAAAAATTTCCACCGTGTGGACAACGGTGCTAGTATGTGAGCCCAAGAATGCGAGCTTGTGAGCATTGAGCCTACAATATAGGTACCTATAATATAAATACCACACACTATTGAAGGTGTATGCATCATAAACACCTATAATATGGATATTTGTAACATATATATCCTATAATTATAGACAATTTCTATAATATATACACCTATAATATATGGGTGTATAGTATTCTAGGCTCATGGGCTCACACTCCTATGCTCACATAATAGCACCTCTCCTTCACAAGGTCACATTTGTATGAAATAATGTCCATGTTGATGGTGCTTCTTTGAAATTATTCTTCAAGGCAAAATGGCCACATGCTTGAAAAATTTCAAATCAATTAGACAACATGTAGGAATAAAAAAGTAAGTAGAAAGAAGTAGATAATGATTCCAAAATGGTAAATTGTTAAGAATTTGGTTATGGAAATGAAAAATGCCAATTCCAGTGGTTGTAATTTTGTAATAAACAATCTACACCCAATGTTTTTACTTTTTTTTCAAAAATACCGAAAATTGAATTCAATAAAGGACTTCAAAGTTCATTTTAGAGTAGAGATTCCATAACTACCCACCCCGGGGAGGTTACTTAGTGTGCATATTAGAAATGAAGTGAGATCTAATATAGGGTACTATATATTTATTCTACCTAAAATTTATAATAAAATTATATTTAATATAGAGTGTGTAAAATTAAATGTAGGATATTATAACTAATATAGGGTTATGTTTAATACCATGTATTAGATTTTACGTAGAAAAAATATAGGGAGGCAATAATATGTAGGGAAAAATAATTTTGTAGGGTGAGTATTTAATGTCCTTAAAAAAGAGATGGACAAAAAATGACACATTATTTGTCCCAAATTATCTATGAACCTTGGATGCGGGGCTCTAGTTGCCTCTAGAATTATTTGTAAAGTCCTTTGAAGTCACTTAGAATTTGAAGAATCTATCATAAATTTTGCTTTAATGTACTCTTATTTGTTCATTCCAAATAGTAAAAAGGTATAAAGGAACTTGGTGGTCTATCATTATTAGATGTGTAAGAGCTTGGTGGTCTATACTTGTTTATTATATTGTAATGCAATGTCATCTTTTCTTTGTTGAGTACTTGTACTCATTGTATTCATTAGAATATATTGTAGATGATTAGTAGTAAGTTGTTTGACACAACTAGAATGCATTGTTTACAGTCTGTAAATGTATTTGTTTGACCACAGTACATTGTTTAAATATAAATTACTTTAGTTTTTAGTAACCATAAAAAAATGGTTTGAAGAAGGAGTGACAAAAGAATAAAGAAAAAAGGATAAAAGACAACAATAGGAAAAAAAATGTCATACAACACCTATTAGTTCTAATTTTTAAATCTAATATAGAGGCCAAAAAATTGGACTCAAAAGTGCATTATAAAAAATATAGGGTGCTATAATAAATGCCAATTTAGAATTATTTTTAAGAATAGGGTATATTAAATTATGAAATATTAGAAAAATAGCCCCCCATAAAATACCCCCCGATCTCACGTGTATACTGAACCTCTAAGCTAGTAACTCCCCCGTGCTACCTACATATATCATACAATAACCTTTAACCACATAGTCAAAACTTATAAAAACTGTTGGGTCTTAAAGCTATTCCTTGTGTATATGCTATGAAAAAATTTCAAAAAATAAATAAAATTTTCATTTGCAATGAGTTGCCCGAAATTGCTATGTTGCCAAAAAAACATTGTTTGGAACTTTAGGGGTGGAATTTTTTCAAAATATTCTCACAAAGATATGCTCCTTCAAAGTGCATTGCCTTGTATTTCCATTAACCCAAATAAAACTTCAAACTTACATATCTTCTAAATTGTAAGGTCAAATAATTTGAAATTTTTTGACCTGCTCACTTTCAATGAGAAATTTAAGGTCCTAAACTTACATTCTACGGCCAACATCACAAAGTTTAGACCCTACGATTTGGCAACAATTATCGTGCGGTTATCGTTGTTTCATGGGTTCGTACCATAATCGCACTGAATCATTGTATTTTTAAGCACTGAATCAGTGCGAAAACAATGAATATCAATAGCGTACGGTTTATGTATTTTAACTATACAATTGTTGTGTCAAAACTGCACAGCAATCATATAGTTAAAGTACATAAACCGTACGCTATTGATATTCATTGTTTTCGCACTGATTCAGTGTGTAAAAATACATTGAGTCAGTGCGATTATGGTACGAACCCATAAAACAACGATAACCGCACGATAATTGTTGCCAAATCGTAGGGTCTAAACTTTGTGATGAATGTGAAGAAAAAAAGAGCAAAAAAATTGTTCAAATTCTTGGCAGTTTTGGCCCATTTTGAAAGTACATCCTCCCTTGGGTCATTATGGGTTAATTGCATTGTCTAGAGTGCCCTTGTTGAGAAATAAATGAATAATCACTAAATAAATTGTGGACTTGTTTACTCTAAAGTTTTGAAACTTAGTGCTCATGAAAGGTACTCCTCATCCACATGTGCGGAAATCTTAGACTCCAAAACTCAAAATTCACTACGTACTTGAACTTACTCACTAGCATATTTTGAAATAGCATTTTGTTCCTATTTTTCTAACTTATGTTTTTTAATTCAAAACCTCAAATTGTTCTTCAAGAGAGAGGGAGGATAGTTGGTGTTGGCGTTATTTCTAAGTTGATGGCCTAAAAAGATGTATACACTTGAAAAGGTTTCAAAAAGTACACTTTCGTATAATAAAATACATTAATTGTAATCATGTTGCCTTTAAAGGAGCATAGGCGGTCCATCTTCTATTGCATAGAAATCAACAACCAATTGGAAATTTAAAAAAAATAGTTAAGTAGGTCACTAAAAAAAAATATTGTTGATATGGTAATGAAGATCAAAGACAAGTTAGGGGTTCACCTATCAACTTACAGTTTAAATAGGATAGAAGGACAACAGTAAGGAGAGGGTGATGGTTTAAGATTACCTTAGCCAAAAATGCTTGAATGTCTTTCTAGGCTTCTAGAAAACAATTGCATTCAAAATAGAATGCATCCATTATAACAAATGAGCTATGATAAGTGAATATGTGGATTGAGGAATTTTGCAAAGTACTGTATTGTTATGCAACTTGAAGTGCCCCTCTCCAACTAGGAGACCTAAAGCCCAGCAAATGAAGTGTAGTGTTTTCTCATACCTATGGCATGAAGACGTTATATTATTAAATTATGTCGCAAGCCAAATCAAACAATCTTTATTTAATTGGAAAAGAGGTATCAATCCAGTTTTTCCTTAATTTCCTTCACCTTTTGGATTGCTACCTAGGCAACCTTCTAAACCTTTTCTTGTAAGAATCAATAACATTTATTCAATCTATGATCAATTTTAAGAAAAATTTCATTCTTTTGTTTCAAATTTTATAGATAAATCTTTATTAGAGCAATAATAAATATGGATGTGATTTGGATTATAGGATACACATTTTAATGAATAATCATCATTAGATTATTATTCTCATTTTCACTTTAAAACATATTGTTATATTTTTAGAAATTTTGGACTACCGCCTATTTTTTAAGGTTTAAAGGCCAAATTTTCAAAAAATGTGAAAATGTGTTATTACTATGCAATATTCAATTCAGTTCTCACAATTTTTGCACATGTAAAGTCTAGAAAGTGATAGATTATTTTTTGTTTTGCTGTTCCAAAAAATCCATAGAGTTATTACAAACATATTTCAATTCCAATTTAGAACTATTAAATTTAATTTTTTCCTTCCACCTTGTATCTATTTCTACAAATTAATACTTTAAAGAATGAATTTAATTTTATATTTTTTAAATCCCAAATTTGCAATTCATTTCTTTACTATAATTACTTAAACCTCGAAGTTTAGTGAAAAAAATTATAATTTATGAAGGTTCAAAGTCTAAAAATCTAGAATAAACTATGGAGTGGTACAAAGAACTCAAAGTTTTTTTTTTACTTTGAATATTGTTATTTTTCAATCTAATTGGTTAGGATTTTTGAAAAAAATTCACCCATATTTGGTCAATCCAACTGTAATGTCCTACTATTGGACATGCAAAAAAAAATTCATCAGTTTTGATCTTTCCATTAGAAATGACAATTTTGTAGTAAAACATAGTGAATTGTGGCACTTTAGAGGTGGGGGAAGAAAATGCATTTATATAGCTTGATATTTTATCATTTTTGAGTATTATTACTAAAAATATATACAATGCAATTATATAGCTTTATCTTGTTGATTATTATTATTAAATTTTATTATAATGATCAAAATAGCAAAAATATTATATAAAATTCACTAAATATTATTAATTTTGAAAAATATTTATAAATATTTATTCAATTTTGACCAAATAATTTCTATTCATAATGCAAGATATGAGTGTTGTAGAATAATTCTTCAAAAGTATTGTAAAAGACATGTTCTATAGCAATTCTAAGATTTGTTTAAATGTCTTAGAGCCCTTGGTCATTCGGGGTTAAAATTTCAAATTAATAAAATCCATTAATAGTGATATTTATGTTGAAATTTAATAAGAACATTTTTCCACATGACTTTGCAAATCAATAGTTCATCTTTCAAATTAACATAGTAAATTGTATTTGTCTTCTAACTTGTTGAAATTGATAGTATCTTCTAAGTTTAGTTGAAAATTTGTGAAGAATATTCAAGAAATATTAAAAAAAATTCTTGCTCTACTTTTGATCAACAATGTTTTGAAGAAATAAAAGAAAATTTAAAAAAAAAATTGTTTCCTAAATTTTCAACTCAATTTTCCATTGTAAAGAAGGAAATCTCAAAAACTTTAGAGTAAAAATTTTAAGCTAAGAGGATTCAAAGTTTGAAAACCTAGTATGGTCTAGAGCATGGCATGGTTTTGAAATGACGTTTTTTTTTATACTCTGAACACCCCCAGATTTCCTAAATTGTGAAGATCTACTATAAACTGCAACTTAGAACAATATTTTAAAGATGACTCTCAAACAATAGTTGTAAAATATGATTTATAGATCACGTCCATATGATTAGATCAACAATTATACAAATCAATATTTTACAATAAAATTTGAAACGAGAAATTGAAAATTCCTTCTAAAATAAATTGTAGATTGAATATTTATGATTTTTACAAGATTTTTTTTTCTATAAGTTTAAAATGCTAAGTTCCAATTATAGTGATTTCTGAAAAAATTTATTTTATGTTTTGATTCAAGTCATTTTTGAAGCGTCAATTTTTGAACTTAAAAAGTTACTTTTTGAGGCTAGGACCCCCCGACACCTTTTAAATTATAGAATATTTGCAGAGCAAAATCTTCATAATCTGAAACGTATAAATCTTAAAGAACTAATCCAAGAATCTTCAAAAAAATTGATGGATGAAAAAAAACACTCGGTGAGTTTAGGATGTGTTTTCGTTCATTCATCATTCAAAATTTGAACTCATGGTCCTTAAGGGGTTAACAACCTCAGAGTTTCTGAGAATTTTCTATACGTTCTCATACAATTTGATTTGCAAGATCCTACATTTAGATATGCAAGAAAAATTAGTTTCTTTTCATCATTGTTCATTGCTTTAGAGATGGTAGTTTTAAAGTGATTTTTGGCGCAAAGCAGTTGTGGAACTTTAGGCCTCCAGGAAAAAAATGCAATTATATGGTTTGGATTTAGTGAAGAGCTTCTTCTAAATCAATACAATTGAACAATATTCAACAATATAATGATGTCTTTAGAAGTCATACCGAAATGGTACTCCCTCTGTCTCAAAATAAATCCGTGGTTCCTAGTGAAAAACTGTGGGAGTACCACAAATTTTGAGACAAAGGGAGTATATTTTTTCCCCACCGTGGAGAAAGTAACGAGCGAATCAAGAAGCAAATTTCCATTGGTGCCCATGCTTCTTCATGCTTTTTTGAGCTTCTTCATCATAGAGACAAGTTGTCCAACCCAATCCTGACTGCATGATGCCGGTGTACCTTCCCCAATTCGCCTTTTGGTTAAATTTTCAATTTTTGACAACTTACTACAAAATATTCTATCGCTTTGTATCTCTATTTTATTGCAGGGAGACGTTTATCTTTTTGAATAATGATATTAAATTGTGTTGTAATCATCAAAACAGCAAAAAAGCAATTCAAAATTCACACTATCAGTGGTACCTTCAATCCAAATTCAGCTCCGACCAACCCGGTGAAAACGAGAGTAATGGCTGCCTGCAACATGTGGAACACTGGAACCTGTGGGAGGGAGAGTGGTGATCTGGAATCTCGATTGTAACGTATCACCCAATCGAGATTTCACTTGTGACACGGACCAATTGCAAGTCGATGTCTATCGTACGTGGTGAGCTCGATCATAATGACAATGCCGGTTGGTGCCAACGCTTGGGTCCCGGCAAGTTCAGTTCTGAATTTAAGAAAGAAATTGATCCATGGATTGAACGTGATGAGAAAAAGATAACAAACAGCTTCAAAATGTTTACCAGATACACTCATACACTGTTCTTTCTACTTTGTTCATTCTATGTAACGTGAAAACACCCAAAAACCGTCAAAAGAAGCGATCCAGCATGTTGAAGGCACCTTTTTCAAGAAAAAAATACTTTTGTAGTATCAGCAATTGAAAACCATAAACTCTAAAAAAAAAAAAGTGTTTTGGATAAGACATGCAATTACTATGAATTTTCAAAGTGAAAAATCCCTAGATCACTGAAACCGTCATATGGGCAGCTTGGTCATGAAACCAAAATCTTAAAAGTCAACAATCAACCAATTGCAATTGAGTATGGGATTGGTTCAAATGCACTTTGAGAGGAACTTTCAATAAAAGTCTACTTGTCAAGAATGGATAAAGAGATGCTTTGGGGTGTTTTCACCTTATCTAGTGTCATCATGATTCAATGTGTCACCCAAATAGCATGTGGTAGCTCTTTTTGTTTGAAAATAAATAAAATCAAAAATACAAAATTTTAAGTTGTTGAAACAAAAAATAAAGATTCTTGATTTTTGATTCTAAATTTACATAAAAAGCTTTGAATTTTCGATTTTGGTTGGTGATGCTAAGATAATTGCATCTAATTTTGACTCCCCTAAATACTAACCCTTACATACTCTTGTCTAAAATGGACAACCTCCATTCATCCATTGAGAGCCTACGGTGGATTTTCTGTACCATCACTCAGAGCTATACTAGCAGCCTTCGTTTTTAATGCAAAGAAGGAGTTTGAGTCTCATCCTTACTGCATGCACTCAGTAACTTAAGTTAACAGAAATGGAGCGTCTTGCCCATGCTCTATCCTCCGAAATCTTTAATAACTCGATCACTGCTACAGATATCTGATCGAAAGCAATGCCTGTTTAGCAAAAAGCTAAATTTCAGATCATTCTACGCCGTCCTCGTCCTGCGGCAAGCGCACCGTATACATAATCTTCGACTGGATGGGCCATTGAAACCTATCTGTCGGACTGTCTCCTGTGTTGCTCCAGCCTCCTGGACTCTTGGACTCCTGGACTCCTGGCTGCTTGCCTGGTTCTGCTTGCCTAGCTTGACTGAGGAGTGCGATTGAGGTATAATTCATTTGGAGTCTCTGTACATTTGGAGCGCTTCACTTGCACAGCCGCTTTACCAGTTTTTAATTCCTGCTCAGTCTGGTGAGATCAATCGGTACCCAGAGAGTTCAAGCATCTTGCATTGAATTGCCTGCAGTTAGCAGGTAAGTAAGCTTACTACGCCCTATCTGTATGACTTGGTTAAATTTTTGATACAGGACTTCACTGGTCATGAACTCATGATATGTGTAGATTGTGCTGGTCTACAATTCCTGTTCACAAGTCGCAACTGAACGCACTTGATCCAGGATAGAAATCGTCGATTTCATTGAATTGGCACGATATATTCTGGCGCTAAAAATTGTGATCTCTATCTTCACGAAGGTGTAATTTCAGGCCACAAACTAGGAGACATATGGTTTTCTGTTTCAGGCTGGGCGTCCGGAAACGTGCCAAAGTATTGGAATACCGCCCATTTAACGTACCGGAACTGAAGTTCGTTTTTCTTTTTGAATTTTTCGTTCGAAGCTAGGTAGGTGCGTTCGCAATTTGACTGATAGATACGGTTCATAGGACATTCCCCTGTACAGAATCCATAGAACATCACTTTCTGCATTGTCAAATTTATTAATTGGCGAACCTTCAAGAGAATTCGACGCTCTGAAACTCTCCAAATCGATTGCTGCTGTAACTTACGCCATAATGGCAAACATTTGAGTTGGTCGTAATGAGTGGTTGATATGAGTGGTTGATATCGTGGATAAAATTTTGATGAATTAATTCATGCTATCTGGTATTTGATTTCGTACTAAGTATGTGATCTACTCGAACGGAGCAGGTTCTGTCCAATTTTCACCATGGCCGCACCGACCAGCGCAAAGAGACTGCTGATGGTGGGCGCTGTTGTGGTGGTGGCGGCGATGCTGGCTGCCCATCAGACGGAGGCACAGGAGCGCAGCAGGTTCGTGTTCTACGCAAAGGATGGTTGCAAGGGCTGCAACGCCACCCTGGACGCCTGTGGATGCAACACCGTCCCCTCCAACACCCGTGCGGGGTACAATTTCGTCTTCAAAAGTCTGTCGGCAGCGGCCTACAACGATCCCCTCTGCACGGGGAACGTGGCCACGGGATTCTCGGGGAGAGGCACCGAGCAGTGCACTCGTGTGGGCTGGAATAGCGTGTTCATTCAATGCGAAGCCACACGGGGAGCCACATAACTTATCGATCTCCGTCACGGGAACATGGAGTTGAATTCTGTCTCGAAGACAACCTCTTCATTTCAAGTTGCTTGTCCATAGCTTCGTATGATTTCCTTAGAAGAGTGCATATCTATGGTACCAATGGAGGAATAAAGTAGGTACGTACGTCTTGGACTTTAGCACGTGATCTTTGATTGAGCGCTAAACCCGAAGAGCTGCACTGATTTGGCGTAATGTATAGTGCGTGTGACACTAATTTAACAGTGTGAGTCACTCTATTTTGGATTTGAAATATTACTGTATAATATAAATTTCTTCAAAAATAAAATTTTGTAATGACATTAATTAACTCTAGGTGATGTTAATTTCGCCCTCTCTAATAGGACAAACCTACATAACTTTGTGCATTCTTTGCAACAAAGGTAAGTATATATAAGAGGCAACCCATTCCTGATCATCACCCCCCTTGTTCTGGTTATTTAGGTTGTTTTCTTTCCGTGCAAGAGGACATGAAAAGTGAATAATTATGGAACAGTTCCCAACGCATTTGTGGCGCATTTTGATTGGCTACAAGACTCTCAATATTGCAACCACCCCTTGGTCAATTTTGATTTCAGCCCATGATCAGAAATAGCAAGATTCGTATCACCAGTATGGGAGGAGTAAAATCTTTTACTATAGAAAAATTTACAGTAATCATGTTTTGAGAAATAAAAATTTGAAAAATTATAGAAACCTTCTTAACTATTTTTTCAACACAAGAAAATTTCCCCATTGAAGAAACCCGCCCTGCAAATACGTGTAACTGCTTAAGTGGTCAAAATGGGTTGCCTCCTATATCAAATTCAACACACTAAGAAAAATGGCACTACGCACTAGTGGACTACACTTAAATGCACCAAATGTATTGTACAGTATCCACCAACAAGTTTACATTCACAGCAGCCAATTTACAGAAATAGAGCACATACCTCCAATTTCAAATTGCCACTACATGTTAAAAAATGATCCAAATCACAAACCACAAAGTGCATTGGAAAGATAATGATGTCTACTTTACTTATATTTTAAGCATTTACAAAAAAACTTATGAAATTATATATAATTATATCATTTTTTTACAAACTATCTACCATCTAGTACTATCACCATTAGCTTTGATTACAGCCTTCATATGGTAAGGCATACTAGCAACAAGAACTTCAATCATCTCTAGAGATACTTCTTCCCATGCTTTGTGGATGGTGTTGAACAATTCTTCTTTGTTTTGCAGTAGCACCTAATTTTGAACAATGTCTTTCACAATCTTCCATAGGTTTTTGATGGGGTTCAAGTCAAGAGAGCTTGTAGGTCATGAAAGCTTTTTTTATGCCATGTGCTTGCCTTCAATCATTTGATTCTTTACTATGGTGCATTGGAGAGCCATTTTCCATGAGTATAAGTGTCTTCGGAAAATTGTGGAGAGCATAAAAGCCATTCAATTGACTTTCATAAACTACGTCAACAAAGTCCTACCTCTTCATCTATCACATGGCATTATAATAAGTGAACACTTATTAAAATTCGTGAATGCATCCCATATCATCATTATTGAATTAATAAATTTTTAAAGTGGTGCTTAACAATCCAAAGAAAAACATTCATGTGACTTTCGCCATACCTTTTGCCTTGATCTTTTTTTGGTTTCAAATGAAGACTAATCTGTCCATATTACATTCTTTTAGTCAAATACTGTCTAGTGTTAGTGTTTATAGATTTAAAGCACACCTTACACCACCACTTAAGTCACTTATTACAATCAAGAACACCTATTAGCTCACACAATCTATTTTTGTCTCTAGAAATACACCTACTCATCAAAACATACGCAATGTATCTACAAGCTATCATTGCTTGGTCCAAGCATGTTTTGCATTGAGAGGTTATTGGAGCTCCATAATTGAAGCTCAAATTGACAAAAATCTGATTTATGTTGGCACAAGAAGCATTGATGTTGCCTTCATTTGTAGTGTAGGAGCTACAAATACAACTTGAAGTGCCATCAATGTAATTTGATTTTCCTTAGACATCTGGCTTGAATTAGCATCCAAATGACACCAAGAATATAGTTAACTTGTTTTTCAACATTTAAGTGGCAGTTTCATGAAGTTTGGAAGTCTAAAGTGGGAGATATGATCATTCAAAGTTGCACTTCATTTTCAGTGGCACTTAGAGTTCGAAAATTTGAACGTAAACTTGTTGGTGGGTACTCTACAGTACAACACCACTACAAAGTGTTGCTTTTGGGTGTTGGTTGCACTGTTGGTTTTGGATGCACAGATCCAACGTTCGACATCACAAAGTTCCTCTGTCACAAATTGTCAACAATAATCGTACGATTATTGTTGAGCATTGCTTTCATGTTTCATTCATTCATTTGAAAACATTGTTACAACACAATAATGACATCCATTAGTACCATGTAGTTGAGGCATGTCATTCATACTTGAGTTTGAAGTGCTAAAGTTGCACGATAACTATGCATGACAAAATATGTATGACTTCAGTGGTTTAGTGATGGGCGACTAACTTCGTGCAGCATTAGTGCTTTTTTAAGACATATAAAGTTAGTGCAATAATCACACAAAATCATGTCCGTGCATAGTTATTGTACTAACATTGCATTTTTTTTATTTTTCACAATTTCAATACTAAGTCAATTGAAAAGCAGGAATTGTGTTCAAAGTAGAAATTCAGACCTGATTTAGGCATAGTAGAATAACTTTGTTCAAAAACTTTGAACTAAAAAAAGTTGCTAAATTAAGATAGCTTTCATCTCCAAAAATCTGTTTGAGATTTAGAGTCTCCAATCAAAAGTTATGGACAAAGTTCAAAGACAGTTTGGAAGGGACATTTTTTTGACATTTTCACACATTGCCTTTGAATTTTGTCCATAACTTTTGATTGGTGGCTCTAAATCCCAAACGGATTTTTGGAAATGAAAGCTAAATTCATTTACAAACTTTTACTAGTTCAAAGTTTAAAAAAAAAGGTACTCTACTATAGTACTATACCAAATTGAGGTCTGAATTTCTACTTCAAACACAATTTATACATTTTCAAAACAACTTGACTATGAGAAGTCAAGCTCTCATCTTCAAGTTATCCCATATCTTTTGATTGTTCATAGAGTGGATTGTAGTATAAAGAGGTCCTCTCTACCCTCAACTCTCACCAACTGCTAGTGAAGAGATTCCATCACTACGTTACCAAGTTTCTTGGTGGCCTGCTCATGGAATCAATTCAAGCTACAATGAAGTAAGGTAAACTAGCCCATGACGGTTAGAATTAGGAGTTTGACCTCATATGGTTGCTAAAATTTTTCAGTTTTTTTCCTACAATAGTACAAGTGTGAGAAATAGTGAGAGCAATTGAAATTACGTTTTTTTGACAAAGTATGAATTTGCTATGAATTTTTGAAGTGATCAGCCCATAGGGGTCTGTAGGCTACCTCATGACCAACAAAATCTGAATCCAATATGGTCATCTTCCTACCCAATGCAGTCACAACATTTTCAAACATAGAAGACCTAAAAAATCAATTTTTACAAAGAATTTTACATTGAAAAGTTGGAAGTACCTATTGAGGTCACTAATTACTCCATAACTACCATGTAAGGCATTGATTGTGGTCTGAAAAACCGCAATGGGGTCATTAGGTGTCCATCATGGGCCATTTGACCGTCATGGGTTGGTTTACCTTAACTCTTTCACTACGTTATCAAGTTTCTTGGTAGCCTACTGATGGATTTAGTTCAAGCTTAAATTTGATGGCCTACAATAATGATGGATTTAGTTCAAAATGCTAAAAATTTAGTTAAGAATTTAAAAAAAATTAGAATGGTGATGAACAATTGAACATTGACAATACTTTTTGGAACATTGATACCAATTAATAAGCATTATTGCAGTGATGACTCCAATGACATTGTTGTCATGGATTTTCCGTGTCCTTAATGCACAAAAAATGCAAGATAAAGAATGTAAATTTTCGTGCATAATTTGTGTCTTTTGCGCACTTGTGATTGGCGTATAGAAGTTACATAGTTAATATAAATTACAAAGTAGTGCCATTTCTTTGCAATAATCGTTTGCATTGTAACGATGCAATAATTTCATCTCAAATTTAAGGAAGGACGATTTTTTAACAAATATCGTACTAATTTAGTGGCTTCATACGTGCATTACATAGTCGTACATATTACGTGTATTTAGACGCACTGAATTAGTGTTGTTAATTTTTTTTTTAAAAGCGTACGATTTATGTTTTTTAATTATACAAATATGGTATCGAAAATGCACCTAAATTGTACTAATAATAATACAAGAATCATACGTTATTGACATTCATTGTTTTTGCACTAATTCAGTGCGTCCAAATACACGTAATATGTACGATTATGGTATGCAGGTATAAAGCCATTGAATCAGTACGATTATGGTATACAGGTATGAAGCCACTAAGTTTGAGATGTTGCAAATTAACGTACGCACCCATGAAACTATAATAACTACATGATAATTGCTAATAATTCGTCGATCCTGAACTTTGAAATGGAGTCCAATAGTGCCCCACAATACCTGTGTCTAAGCTTATTGAATTTTTGGGTGGTTTGCCGTAATCAACATTTGCAGTTGATGGATACTCAATAAATGAAGCTATTATTATTATTTATTTATTTGGACAAAGAGCCCGTGTCCTTTACAAAACAAAAGAAGAAGAAAAAATAATGACACTGAAGGCAGTTTCTCAGTAAACCTTGTCAAGAGTGACACAGCTAGATGTTTTAAAATACCTCTGGGGAATGGATTTTTTATTGAATAAATGCGTAAAGAGCTATTTATGTCATAAAATGTACCTTAATCAATAGTAAATTAGTCTCATTGCTTCCCTTCAATTATTTTCTGGTTTTGAAAATTTGTTGTATAATTGATTGTGCATTTAAAATGACATTTCAGCTGTTTGAGCCCTAATTTTCTAGACAACGTTCAGGTGGACTGTTGTACCAAGGATCGGGCTCTAACATGCAAATTATAACAACAACAATTTTTCTACTCACAAACTACGTCAGAGCTCTAGCAAGCGCAAAGGCAACTATTAATTGTGGAGAGACCAAAATCACACCTGCCCAATGAACCACACATGCACAAAACAGGTGCTTCAATGTGGCTGTTTGTGCCTAACTCTGAAGTAAATCTAGATATGACCTTCAAAACAACAATTGTCAAGTTCAACTTCCAGAAACAAAATCAAAGCTGACAATAATTAATGTTTTTCTATGTATCAAGTGGATTATATACTTGGTAGCAACCCCAAAGGCATGTCCTACATGGTTGAATCTAGTAAAAAATATCCATAGCAACCGCACCACCAGGCCACATCCTTGCCATTTGTTGCTGCTTTTCTACAAAAGATTCAATGTGGAGCTGGTTTCAACTATTTCAGTAGCCCCAATTCCAAGTTCCCAACCTAAATGTGGCTATCGGCGCAATCATCGGCAGTCCAGATCAGAATGACAACCTCAACAATGTGAGAAGCAACTACCAAGGGAAGGAGCCCACAACCTACATCAATGCCCCCATAATTGGAGTCTTAGCGGTTTTCGCTACCAAACCCGCTTCTCCAATCCCAATTGCTCTTCAACAATTCTAGGATCCAATGCAAACCTCTCTCACTACATACTTCTCTGAATTGTAGGCCCAATCAAGTTTGGCGGAAACAAACAAACAAGCTAGATTCTCACACATTTAACAGCTACCCAAAGACTCAAGGATCCTCAAAGTAGGCACCTTAGCTTTTATAACTGATATAGCACTAGTTACTAGATTCATATTAAGACAAAGTTGCAACCATGTGACCTATTGAATTTACTAGCCATGGCTGATTAGCTTACCCACACCATCTTGGTGTCAGTGATTATAAACTACGTTTTCTTTGTTTAGGTTTTGTTTGAATCACTTGCTTAACAAAAAATGTAGATGATGTACAACACAAGAACTGTTTTCCGTGCAAGAGATAATGCAGGACTTTAGTATGAGTGACTACCTGAGTCTTGGAAGCATTCGGTGAAGCATTATTCTCCAATTCATCCAATGCATGCTCAGCCTTGTAATAGCAGTGAATGTACCACTAGACCAGAACGAACATTCTTGAGTCCACACAAACTTTGTTCATCATTTGTGAACGCCAGCAAGACTTACGAAATTCTACCTGAATCAAAATATTGCTTTTTGTCAAGCTTAATTACCCAAAAATTTAACCTAATGCACAAAACCTTGCAATTAACTATCCTTCAAACAAAGACGAGTAATTCACGTGCATTGATTCAAAGTCATCGCATACCAACAAGCTAGAATCCAGAGCGTAGGCAAAACAGACAAGAATAGATTGAGGTTCAAATTCCCATCAGATCTTAAGAGAAAATCCATAGCAAGATGATTCTCTTTCAATAACCAAAGGCCGAAAGCCTGCCGCTCTCACTGCTGCGAGCCAGTTAGCGCACACATATTGAAAGATTGATGATACAGACATGTAACAGAAGGAAGTACTAACCATTTTGTTGTGCAATAAAGGAATATTGCAATTGTTGAACTTATAGATAGGAATCCTTTCCATTTAGTCCTCCAAATCTCGCATAAGAATTTACATGCTCAAAAAAGAAAAAGCACAAACCGTCGAGGAGCCCCAATGAAGACGTCGTATTCTGCCACAAAAGCCAATCCACAACAAAGCACCAAATATGCTTGCAAAGTTGGTGTGAGCACTTATTTATCCACCCTTGGTAAATAAACGAGCACAACCAAGCTCTTGGTAAATAATCGTTTGACTCAATCTATGGGTGTCTAGCGCCAATCCATTGTGCCTTCTAAGCAATGGATCTTTTCTATGTTCCTAATGTTTGCTAACTTGTATGAAGGAAATGAAACCCTAATTGAAATTACCACAACTGCCCTAGCTAACTCAAAGCTAAGAGGGCTTAGTGGTTTAGGAAAGGAAGTGATATCAGTCTAAGTCTATCTAGTCTAAGTGAAGGATCATTTCATTCTATTTCTAAAAATGAAAAGTTTGTTTCGCTTGGATACTCCCAGAGGAAGTTATGGACGGATGAAGTTTTAGCCCTAACGGGTGCTCTGAAACTTCATCCACTCTTTTCTAAAGACTCCCAATTCTAATTTGACTCGAAATTTGGACTATGGGTCTAAACCCTTAAAGTTAACCTAAAAGCTAAGATTCAACTTAGATGGATGAAATCCCCTAGGGTTCATCCATTACTTATTCCAGACTTCATCCCTTCCTAACAATTATGATTTTAGGTCTTTTCTTAAGTTTTTTTTAGTTTTGGTTTAACCTAAGCTTGTTCTATGAAGTTCTAAATCTATAGTTGACCTAAACCTAATCCTAAAAGCTCCTAATCCACCTTCTAGTTTTACTTAAGGGGCTGAATTACATTCACCAAGTTACTATTTAAAAAAAAATTATGACTTGTTCCTTGTAAACTTTGGTATTACCTTTCTAGTGTGACTAGTTACTATAGATTTGATCTTTCCTAGCAAAAGTTATCTATGGATGAAGTTTGACCGCTAATCGGTGTTTAACACTTCATCCACTAATTGTGGTTAACCCTAATTTCAAAACTAGTTTCTAATTTCACTTTTGGTTCCTAAATTATTCCTACTTTTTCGCTCCTATTCCTTGTTCCTCTTGGATGAACTTTGCTAAGTTTCATCCAACATGACTCCCTAACTTCATCTACTTACAACTTCATTTTAGCTCGGATTTTGTTCTATTTTAGGTTTTTGAAAACCCCTAGACTTCTACTCTAGGGTTTTCTATTTAATTTTGACCTGACTCCCTGTACTAATGGCTTGACCCTTCCCTAGGCCTCGGCCCTAACTAGAAATCTCTAATTGCAAGTTTTAAAATAACCAAGGAGAAAGTTTAGCAACCCACCTCGTATTGGAGATCACGGATTAAGTCGCTGAGGTTCCCTTCATGTGCCATCTTATTTTATCCTGTGAGCCCGTGGAATAATTGCCAAGTTGTATTAAAAAATCTATCTTGAGTTGTCTATCTATTTCCTTCTCCTTCTCCTTCTATCTTTTTCTTTCTATACTATTCCTATATGCCCTCTTAATGTCTCCCAACTACCCCTAAATGATTTGAATGACACACTCTTTTTTTTCTCTTACGCTAGGCTCAACCAATGGCCCACAATACTTCGTAGGATTTCTTAAATTTATTCCCTATTCATCTCTCTCCTATTAAACCTCCTTCTTATGTATCTTCTTCATGCCTTGTTTTTGCTCTTAATGTGGAGAGTTTTGGTGTGAGCTTTGTGGGGAGGTACTTGAGTGGTGAGTGTGCAAGTGGCATCTTGGCGTTAATTCACACTATTTTTTCCTCTTAACCCTTCCTAATTGAACTCCCTCTTTTGATTAGCTTCCCTAGCCTCTATTGTATCTATGTTTTTTCCCTCCAGTTCTTCTTCCCTAATTTACTTTATTTGAACCTTGACCTCTCCCTAGGTTAATTTTCAATACTTCCCCCCCTAATCCCTATTTTTCCCCTCCTTTTTAGTTTAGTGTAACCAAACAAAAGGAGAAAAAACTTGTCCGAAACTTGTCCTGCAGGTTGGTCGGGGCTGGCATGTGGGTCAGCCGGGCAAGCCTGGCAAGTTGGCTTGCGGCTAGCCTTGCAATATTTTTCTTGAGCTGCTAGTCTTGTAGGCTGGCTTAGAGCTTAGTGACTCCCGAAGGATTCCGGTCAAAAGAACTTCCACCAACAATTGGGGATCTCTTCCCGTTAAGTTCTGGATTAACCTCGAACTATCAATTTTCTATTTAATCCTTTCAAGACAATATGCACGCTTCCTATGTACTACCCACAACTTAATAACTTCTAGACTATGGTCGTGTTCCTAATTTTAGATATTAAACTTCGGTCGTTTCCAAACTCCTTTTGGAAACTAAACTTTGAGTTTTAAAACCCGGGGGGGTCAAAGCTTCGCCGTTCAATGGGGTGGGGGCAACTGACAAACCACAGGGGGTTCAAAGCTTTGCCATTTGGTGACAAAGCTAGAGAATCCAACTGCTAAGGAGTGCGAAGCTCCGCCATTTGGTGACAAAACTAGAAGAATAAAAGGAGACAAAGACCATGTATCACCACATTAGCACTACATGACCCACGTTAGGACACTAGAGGCCCCCCTAAGCAGCATTGCCAAGGTACGGAGGGGGGTTTATCTAAGATTATTACACCAATTAAAACAACGTTACGAGTACCAAATGATAAACTCAAGACTTATATCTGTATCATGGTGTTTTTTTTTCATTTTTGAAGAAGTGCCATAGTGGCGATATAAAATGTTATAGTGGTGCTCCAAATTGCAACATTCATCCACTTATTGGATGTATAGTATGGTTTTCATCCACAATTAGGCGATTTCATCTAATTTTTTTGGCATTTTTTATAACCTTTATTAGCCAAATTTTTTTTTTCTGGTGCAATCTGGCACTAGAAAGCCAAAAAAAACAACCCTGATCTGTAATTCTATCTTCAAATGGACAAGGAGGACTCAAAATGATCTTTTGAAAGCTTGAACAAACAATAACAACAGGGCAAAAAAGTCCCCCAAAACACCGCTAGAATTTTTGGCTAAAAATGCCAAAATATCCAATACTACGTGAATCCAACGGACCCCAAAATAAGCATGGAGCGTGGTTTGAGAGAGAAATGGGGGCCTTTTTATAGTCTCCCAAGGCCCCCACCTCCCCTCTTTTTAACCTAGGTAATCCTATCTTTCCGGATTTTCATCCTTATCTTTTAGGATTTTCACCTATTTGAGGGTTTACGCTGGTCCAAAACTCTAACTACTGGAGATCATCTCCAGATCAAAAACCAATTGGGTCAATGGTTTCAAAAGGCCATTTTCAGTGCAGAGGTCTCTCAACCCCCTATTCCAACACTAAAATCCCACCGTAAACTAGCGCCAACTGGGGTCAATAAAAAGGATAAAAATCTACTTCTTGGAGGTTATCTTTTCTGACTAAAGTGACTAGCCAAGGTGGTCGGGAAGGTCTTAGGGAGTAAGAAAAGATCCTTCGTTGGCTTTGTTCCAAATTCGTGTACTCTTGAGACCCTGATCAACTCCACGTAAAGCACGCCACGTTGATCATTTAGAAGAATGTTGATGATTCGGGCACCTTCCGCTATCGGAACACCATGGAACTTGTTGGGGCGTGTTATTAGCATAAAATCAGCTAACTTAATTTTTAGTGAGATTTTACCGACACCTAGGTAATTACCGTGAATTTTCCATCATGATTTTTAGGCGGATGACCGTCTGGAAGGAGTATCTCCTTAATCCAGAAAATTCCGAAACTTCTTGGGGGACCTCTCATAGAGTTCTCCAAAAGATGTGCAAGTTCACGTTTTGATCTTGCATGTCTTGATATGGAAGGTAAAAATACACTTCCATTGGTTTACAGGCAATCAGGAAATCTTCCACACACGGGGGAATCTTGGTGAATGGATTTTGCTTTTGACTTTCTAATATGGTTCCGGTGCTAGATCACAATCCGGTGGCCATAGAATCCTCTGTTGGCCCGTCTTGAGAAAGTGACACCTACATGCTAACAATTGAAGTTTTTACTATTCGTCGATGGAACGGGAAAACTGAAACCTTTTTCAAGAGAACCTATCTAAGAATCTTTCTAGACTCTCCTCAAATCAATTTAGCCAAGCATATTCACATGCACAGTGATTTTAGGCTATTTTGGGTAAAAACCCTCAAACTTGTTAGCCCCCACTACTTCCATGGTTCAACCTATTCACAAGTGGATTTTAGGGTTGTTCTAGGGATAAAAGGCTATTTAGGACCAAAGGGCATATTGGTATGTAACATGTTCATTTCGGTTCTACACTCTTTTTAGGGCTTTTTGTATATTATTACAACTTAAATTGCAAAATTTAGGAAAAAAAAACAAAACTATAAGTCCCAACTGACGAATTGGGAACTCACAGTTGGCTGGAGCTGTTGCAATGGGACCGGAACATGGCCCATTTGTCCTTGTTGAACTTCAAAGGAAGATATGTGGTGAATGAGACACAAAGGCATTGGCCGATGTCAATGCTTTGTGCAAACGTATTTTCAAAGCTCCAGATGCAATTTGCTGCTTTTGTGTTCCTAAAACTGAAAAGTCGATTCTTCATCATTTTGGGGATTGCCCTCATGCTCAGCAAATATGAGGCTGGGCTAGATTTCACCATCAATAAACTTCGCAATCAGATAGCCATTTCATTGAAAGCAAGCCATCTTTGATGAAGACCTTCCAAAGCGCTTTCAAGAAATTTAGCCAAATTTGGTTCTCTCATGAAAGGTGTATGCATTTGGATCATCTGGATGCAACGTAATGACCGGATCTTCAACAAAGAAGTCTTTGGCTCATTTGAAAAGTCTTTTGGTAGAAGGGAGAGATTGCAGATTGTTTGGAGAAAAGATTTCCCTAGCAAAGGTCTTATTTATCAACTCAAGAGCCAAGAATCCAGATTAGTTTTGTTTTTTGTTATGTGCTTTCATCTAGTTGTTTGGCCTTTGGCCTTTCGCTGTGTTGGTGTAACTTTCCTCTAGAGCACTAGGCTTGCCCCTTATGTTTCAAAACAAAAAAACAATGCAAGAAACGCAATCCAGTTTTCTTTTTAGACCCGCTTTGGCCCACGCACTAGCGACCTCCTCGTCACCATTTCCGTTTGTGCTCGTGCCTCAGGAAGATGAAGCTTGTGTCTAGTATCCTTGACCTAGACGGTCAACTTTTTGACGAATTCCAATAGAAATTTGAAAATCGCGATAGAAAACCCTTCAATGGCATGATCAATGCTTTAGGTATCGTAGGGAGAAGATCAAACTGCTAGCGATGGACTTCCTGCAGCCCTTCGAATCCCTATCGACCCTCTGCGGGACTAATGAACGATGTCGAACAAGGCGTTGCTTAGGTATGGCTCAGTCCGTCTCTCTCAATTTGAAAGATTGACGATCTTGCTAGGGCTAATTTGTTGTACTCTTGTTGATGCGATCGATGCTTTAGGAGGGATTGATGGTTTAGAAGGATTTTGAAGGCTTCGCAAATTTTTTTTTGAGGATCTTGATTTTGAATTTCCTTGTCGAGGTCTTCAATCCCTTATGAATGCGACCAATGTTTTCAATGTACCCATTTGTTGCATTGTAGAGAATCTTTGTTCAACCTTAACTTAAGTGGGACTAGCATCTACATGGTGCAAACAAGGTTTGGATTGTCCTTGCGAGGTTTGCTGGATGCAGTTTCCACGATCAACTAAACTTCGTACTACACAAGCCTCGAGATATTATTTTTCTATCGTAAGAGAACAAATTGAAAGAATTCTGTAGCGGGAATTCGTGAAGAAATTATTCTTAGAGTACTTCGACTTCGCAGTATGACAAGTGTCATATTGTGATGAATCAGAGTTCCGGAGGACTTAAAGGCTTGACCTTGTTTGGACTGCAGTCTGGTAAGGTTGGAATACCCAAACGTAACAGGAGTCATTTGTTGACATCTAGAATTAGCCCTAAAATAACAATAAGGTGGATCCAATGCTTACTGGTAAATTATCATGATTTTCTCACAGTGATGGGGGTGGGTTTTGTATTGGCCAATAAAATGAGTGTGATACAAGCTTATGGTATGTTGCTTTTGAGTGTTTCCATGTTCATTTTTGTGGTAGTCTACGGTTTTCAATAGGTGCATCTAGACGCACTCAATTCCACAAATTTGTATTATATTCATACAAGCTCAAAACAATACGAAACCAATTTTGTTGAATTCCAAAACCATTTCCTAACAAGCACACACCATTTTATTTTGTAGCTAACCTCAAGATCTGCAAATCTTGAATAAGTTTGTCACATTTAGGTGCTTCTACTTTACGTGTCATTCTTTGGGTGTCCAATGCACACAACCATTTTAATAGAATTGCCCTAGTTTGACAAAATGGACGTTATATTTGCTAACATTGAAAAAGAGTGGATGTATCATTGAAAATGTCGTGGGTGCTTCCCATAGTAAATTTTGTCTTGTGTAGATCAAAATCATCAAGCATGCAAATATAACCATATTTCTAAACATAGAAGATCTATAATTGGATGGTTGCACAAAACACTTGTATCATTTGTTATATTTTGCAATAATACTGATGATTTTTTGGAGGGTACTTTAAAATTAGGAAATCAATTTTTTTTAACCCCTAAAGGACCGTTGTCCCTTCGGGGGACAAATGCGTTTTCGGGCAGGTACCTATGGGCTGAAATTTTCTTGTGATTTTTTGAAACTTTTTTTGGAGATAGAAAAACTGATTAGCTTTATGGGAATATAATTTTTTTCACAATCGGTGACCGGGAAAAAAAGTTATGACCAAATAAGCTCAAAACAGGGGACGGCGGGCAGCCCGGGCAGCAGAAAAAAATGGACAAAAATTTGAATTTGAATTTTTAATATTTTTTTTCTCATAGATTATATTTTTGTCTATCCAGGAAGCTTTGATTCATTTCATTTGGATATGTTATGAAAAAGTTATGGACATTCTTGTTTTTCGGGCAGTTAGAGCATCTTCTTGAAAAAAATAACTTGTAGGATTCATTTCTAAATGCAATCTTCCAAATTTTTCAATTTTTTTTTTTTGCATGGTTTAGTTTAGTTGCTAGAACAATCTCACCATTGGGATTAATGAATTTTAATTCCATCTAAGAGATATTAATATTTTAGATTTTCCTTCTATCTCGAACCTACTTCTACTTAACAATTTTCTTAAGAATGATAATTAAGTTTTTTTGAATTTCTTTTTTTTTCCTAGAGTCTCAACTCAATTCTCCACTATAAAGATTTAAAGCTCAAAACTCTGTAGTGAAAAAATTTTAAATTAAAAATGTTTAAAGTCAAAAAATCTAGTCCCGCAATGTGCTGAAAACCTTGTTTTTTTCACTTTAAACACAAATATCTTGCAATCTGTGCGGTCAAAAATTCTGAAATTTTTTCCACACATTCTCATACTAGTTAGGTGTAAGATCCTACGGTTAGATTTGCAAAAAAAACATTTTTCAATTTTTTTTACTGTTTGCTATAGAAATGGCAGTTTTGAGTGTTTTTTGGCAGAAAAAAGGCCTTGGTCCTTTAGGGGTTAAATTAAAAAATATATCCAATGTATGCACTTTTAAGATGAAGGTAACCACTAAAGAAAATTCATTAAAAAATTCTTTAAGTAAGAGAACTAGAAAAGTGCCAAATCTTAAGAAAATAGATACTTCAATGCTTTAATTAATAAAAATTAGGAAAAAAACTAAATTTAAAATTTAAAAATTGACCATTTGTAGCAACTCTATGGAGATGTTCATTCACCAAGAAAACCACCAAAATAATTTTTTACATGTTTTGAAATGCAAATAGAAAGAGGCTCATTTTGTGGATGTTTATACCACATAAAATTAAGTATTTTTAGAATTTTTTTGGACAATATTTACAAGTCTACTAGAAGACCATCTCCTTCAAAGTTCAGCTCCAAATTCGATTTTGTGGGTATCAAATAGTAAATACTAAAAAATACCAAATTGACAATTATAATCTAAAATTGGGGGCTAATATTAAATGGTAAAACATTTCTTAAACATTCCAAAAAATCAAATAAGGTGTATAATAGTCATGAGTACCGATTCAATGAATTTTGAATCGTTTGGAGTCAAAACGCAAAAATTATAGCCAAAAAACTAATCAGCACGCACCATGTGACAAAAAATAGTAGAAGTGTTTCTTGCAATCATCCAATTGTATGTTTAAATATAGAGTGTAATGGAATATTTCTTTATGTTGTAATGTTTTATTCTACAATACACTTTTATGCTAAAATTTTCAAGGGTTTTTTAAGCATGTTTTGAATTTGATATGATTTTCTTTATTTTTTTATCAAAAATTCATGGTAATTTGAAATTTTCACAAACAAATTTGAAAATTTTATAATATATAATAGACATATGATTTTATCATTGAAAAATATAACTAAAAATATTTATTCACAATTAGCACCAAAATGAAAGATATATAGAAAAAAAACAGTCCCTTTCTTTAAGAGGTAATTAAAAAATGGACAAGATTTCAAAAATAGATTTCAAAGTACAATGGTTAGCTCTTACAGGACTAGGGCCCCCACTGTGGATCTTTTAAGAACTTCGTCACATTCTATTGACTTCATAGGTTGTAATTTTTGCATAATCTCTATAGGATGGACGTTAATCATTTTAATTTATATGTGAAGCTTTATTTTACAACATTCCAATAAATATTGCAAAGGTTTTAAGGTATTTTTGAATTTCAATGTCAAATTGAGTGGTTAAATATAAAATTAACTTAATTTAATTTGGTAGGTTTATACCTACACAAAAGACATTTAAACCATTCAATTCCACATATTGAGATGAAAATTAGGAGGAGTTTTATTTTGTTGGCAATAAAGGTAGACAAAACATGTAAATTTGCTTTTTAAACTCAAGTTTGATGTCTTCAAATGAAATCAAAAGAAAGGATATTTATTGTTTAATAAAACACTCGCACCATTGTGATTGATAAATCTTAATTTTTGGACAAGTTATTAGCGGTTTAGTTTTTCCTTTCATCCAATACTACCTTCTCCTTCATAATTTTTTTTAAATGAATAGGAAAGTTTTTTTGATTAAAATTCTTACAAGTATTTTCAACCCCTTTTCTTATAAATTCACTTGACTAAAATGCACAAGTTATGGGACATACATGTTTTCTTTTGAAAATGTTGAAAGACAAGACTTCACCTTTTAGAAGGGCTAAATATTCCTACTTTTTGAAGTTTAGGCACGATGACCTTACAATTGGTGAAGATTTTCACTTAAAATTTTTAGAGGATGTGCTTGAACAAGCTAACTAAAGGATCCTATGGTTAAATTTGGTAGAAAATAAAAATATATTGTATGAAGGTTTTGGCCTTCCTTTGAGTACTAATATATTGAAGCAATTTTGAACCTCAAAACACCCCAAAACTTTGGCCGGTATTGTAATGAACCGACCTTGTTGTAATTTATTATTTACTCTACTTTGAATGTACGGCCAAATTGAATGGGATTCTTTAAAGAATGTGTGTCATGCTCACTATAGAACGAATGTCCTTGAAACCCTCTTGAAGAGTCCGTCCGTCAACCTTGAGCATGAATTTTGCAAGATAAGGTAGAAGCACTAGTAACCGATCATTCAAGCAATTTGGGAGCAAATTGTACACAATATGAGGTGATGGACATTTTTTCCATGTAGGAAGATAAGAAATTTGGGGATAGTAAAATTTTCAAATTTTTATTCCCCAAATTGAAATTACTCTAAATTTTGGGAGCCAAAAAGTACTCTTGACCACTAGCTAATGTCTAGAGTCTTTCAATTCTTATAATAGCCTAACTAGTTTCTTGCTCACTATTTCAAGGGCATTTGTCATGACCTCATTAGTCTCTATCTTGAAAAGGACAAAAAATACACATTCCAAGCTTGAGTTCTAGGCTTGGTTGGAAATAGCGCAGCTTGCAGGTTGGGTACTGGGCGTGGTTGGGTACTAGTGCTTCTACCGCTTATTGTATCACTTGTACTTCTTTGAATTCTTTGAATTCTTAGACCTAAAATAATGTGCTCATAAATCGTCACTTTAAGGGCTGGTTGGACTTTATGATGGGTTTAAGATGTCCAAAAGTATTTTTCCTTATTTTTCACGCAAAGAAAAATTGATGCCGAATCTAATACAAGTGGTTTCATATTTTTTGGAATATTTAAGAATTACTTAAGAATTTCTAAAGAAACCTAGGCCGTGCAAAACCAACACACGCGCAATCTGAAAAAGATATGGCTTGACCAAATACAAACTCTCAGGCATTCAAAAAGTAATACACAAAATTCCTAAATGCAATTCTTACTAAACTTAAACGAACCCTACATTCTTTTAACATGTGTAAGAAGGACCTTAGGAAATCAATTACCATTTACAAAAATTAAGTGGACACACCTTGGCTTTGAAATGGACCCTCCCTGGCTCTTATTCCATCCATTAAAGAAGTATGAACAAATCTCATTAATGCAGTGATATTATGGGCATTCCAACTTACATCCACTCACTGTTGCTTTTGAAGCCACCTATGGGATGGTTTGAAGAGGAGAGTCTGTTTTGAGCCCCCTCCTATACATGAGCTGTCAATAAATTTCAAACTCATTGGAGTTGCGCAACATAGCTTATAAATTAAAAAAACATATCATATAATAAGTGGGTTGCTTGGAAACATCATATAGCAAGGCAAAGACTTTGGAATTCCATATTTCAGTCTCAGAAGCTTCTATTAAAAAACTAAATGGTCATGCCCAACTTTGCCATACCCTCTCCTACAAGAGATTTTAATAACTCAAAAACATTGAAATTTGCCCTTGTCAAGGCCAAGATTGGGTCACATCCTATATTGATTACCTAGGGCAGGTTCAAATGAAGGGGCCCATGGTGAAGGTTGAGGGTCTACTTCTATCCCCAATACAATACATGGTGTTGTTAGGTACTCACTAAGAAAAGATAATACATTTAGATAGGTGTAATGAGGTCCACTTAACTAATGTCGGCTCTAACTATATTTCTTTTAAAAAAAAGTGCTTGGAATTGGGCCCACCTACTCTCTGCATACTTGACAGTTATACATTAACAAAGGATGCATAACACAAGTTTTACTGTATAACATGCCTTCCATGACCAACATCTATTAGGTCCAAACTAATTCAGGGATGTGAACCAATTACGGGGGAGTTACTAGCTTAGAGGTTCAGTATACACGTGAGATCGGGGGATATTTTATGGGGGGCTATTTTTCTAATATTTTATAATTTAATATATCCTATTCTTAAAAATAATTCTAAATTGGCATTTATTATAGCACCCTATATTTTTTATAATGCACTTTTGAGTCCAATTTTTTGGCCTCTATATTAGATTTAAAAATTAGAACTAATAGGTGTTGTATGACTTTTTTTTTCCTATTGTTGTCTTTTATCCTTTTTTTCTTTATTCTTTTGTCACTCCTTCTTCAAACCATTTTTTTATGGTTACTAAAAACTAAAGTAATTTATATTTAAACAATGTACTGTGGTCAAACAAATACATTTACAGACTGTAAACAATGCATTCTAGTTGTGTCAAACAACTTACTACTAATCATCTACAATATATTCTAATGAATACAATGAGTGCAAGTACTCAACAAAGAAAAGATGACATTGCATTACAATATAATAAACAAGTATAGACCACCAAGCTCTTACACATCTAATAATGATAGACCACCAAGTTCCTTTATACCTTTTTACTATTTGGAATGAACAAATAAGAGTACATTAAAGCAAAATTTATGATAGATTCTTCAAATTCTAAGTGACTTCAAAGGACTTTACAAATAATTCTAGAGGCAACTAGAGCCCCGCATCCAAGGTTCATAGATAATTTGGGACAAATAATGTGTCATTTTTTGTCCATCTCTTTTTTAAGGACATTAAATACTCACCCTACAAAATTATTTTTCCCTACATATTATTGCCTCCCTATATTTTTTTCTACGTAAAATCTAATACATGGTATTAAAGATAACCCTATATTAGTTATAATATCCTACATTTAATTTTACACACTCTATATTAAATATAATTTTATTATAAATTTTAGGTAGAATAAATATATAGTACCCTATATTAGATCTCACTTCATTTCTAATATGCACACTAAGTAACCTCCCCGGGGAACCAATCCCAATCAATCAAACTTTGTTTTCAAAGGCGGACAAGCCTATTCTCTACCTGATTGCGTTCCCTCTTGAGAATAGGGATCTAAATTTTTTGACGCAGTGTTAACCCCTATTGACCCAAGCGATCATTTTTTGGTTGTTGTCCTTGTCTTTTGAAATGCCGATTCCCAAAATTTGAGTTTTCATAAAAATAAAAATAAATTCTAGAAGATAGATTGCGTTGTAAATCCAATGGCAGTAGTTTCATCAAATTCCAACTGTTAACCCTCAAAAGGACCAAACAAAAAAATTTGGCAACATAGAGATTTGGAGCAACTCACTACAAACAGAAGTTTTTTTTCTCTTTTGAAATTTTCACACAACATATGGTCTAGGAATAGCTTTAAGGTGCAACAATTGTCAATAATTTAATATTTTTACTACAAGGTTAAAAAATCATTGTAAGATACATAGTTTCTATTAATCTATAGGCAATATGAGCAACTCAAAAAAAATAAAAATTTGAAATTAGTTTTCTAGAATTATTTATATGTGGAAAGCTTTGAATCATTCCATTTTAATCAATGAGATGGAACTTATGAAGAGTTTTAGTTTATAGGTAGTTATGGAATCTCTACTCTAAAATAAACTTTGAAGTCCTTTATTGAACTCAATTTTCAATATTCTTGAAAAAAAAGTAAAAACATTGGATGTAGATTGTTTATTACAACATTACAACCATTGGGATTGGCATTTTTAATTTCCATAACTAAATTCTCAACAATTTAGTATTTTAAATCATTCTCTACCTCTTTCAATTTGCTAATTTTTTTCAAGAATGAATATGAAATATTTTTCATTCAAATTTCTATTATATGTATTTCCAACTTATTTTGTCAAGATATTATGGAAAGTAACAAGTTGTAGGATTCACACATTCTTGTGTAAAAAGTTTGAAAGATGAAACCTATCCATTTGGGAAGAGTTGATAATACTTATTTTTGAAATCCAAAAAACTTGATCTTGCAATTGGTAAGGATTCTTATTTTGAAATTTTCAGAGGATGTATTCTAACAAATTAACTAAAGGATCCTACGGTTGGATTTGTTAACCCCTAAAGGACCAAGGCCTTTTTTCAATGAAAAAACACACAAAACTGCTTTTTCTATAGCAAAAAGTAAAAAAAATTGAAATTTTTTTTTGCACATCTAACTATAGGATCTTACACCTAAATATTTTGAAAATGTGTGGAAAAAATTTCAGAATTTTTGACCACACAGATTGCAAGATATCTGCGTTTAGGGGAGGCAACCCATTTCCGCTCAAATAAGGAATTACACATATTTCCAGGGTGGGTTTCTTCAGTGGGGAATTTTTTGGTATGCAAAAATAGAGTTCGGAAGGTTTCCATAATTTTCCAAATTTTTTTTTCTCAAAATATAATTACTTGTAAATTTTTTAGCGGAAGATTCTGTTTTTTCCATACCAGTGATATGGGGCTTGCTATTTCCGACCATGGGCTAAAAACAAAATTGACAAGGGGTGGTTACAATATTGAGAGTCTTGTGGCTAATCATTATGAGCCACAACTGCGTTGGGAACCATGCCACAATGAATCACTATTCACGGAAAGAGAACAGTATACATAGCCACAATGGGGGGAGTGATCAAGAATGGGTTGCCTCCCCTAAAGTGGAAAAAAGAAGTTTTTTAGCACATTGCAAGACAAGATTTTTTGACTTTGAACATTTTTAACTTAAAATTTTTGCACTATAGAGTTTTGAGCTTTCAATATTTATAGTGGAGGATTGAGCTGAGAGTCTAGGGAAAAAACAATTTCAAGAAAACTTAATTTTCATTCTTAAATTTTTTTTTAAGTAGAAGTAGGTATGAGATAGAAGGAAAATCTAAAATATTAATATCTTTTAGATGGAATTAAAATGCACTAATTCCATTAGTGAGATTGCTCTAGCAAGAAAATTAAACCATGCACAGGAACTTTTTTTTTGAAAAATTATGAGAATTGCATTTAGAAATGAATCTTATAAGTTATTTTTTCAAGAAGATGCTCTAATTGACTGAAAAACAAGATTGCCCATAACTTTCTCGTAACAAATCCAAATGGAATGAATCAAAGCTTCCTATGTAGACAAAAATATAATCTACAAGAAAAAAAAATTGAATTTTATTTTATTTTGTTGCTGGCCTCTTTCCCCTATTTTGAGCTTATTTGGGCATAACTTTTGTTCACAGGCACCAATTGAAAAACATATATATTCTTACAAAGCTAATTAGCTTTTTTATCTTCAAAAAGAGTTTCAAAAAATCAAGACAAAAAATTCAGCCTATAGGTACTTGTCGGAAATCCCATTTGTCCCCCGAAGGAACAATGGTCCTTTAGGGGTTGAATAAACACAAATGAAGATTTTAGCCTTGCTTTGGATTTGAGTACTTTGAAGCAGTTTTGGGCCTAAATACATCAAATGCATGTAGGGGTAAGACCCTACAAATGAGAGACTATCTTTTCACAAAAACCATTCCAAAACTCACATTTCAAGTACAAGGACTGAATTTGAAAACAAAAACATTTTTGGACATATGTAACAATAGATTCTTGTAGTAAACTAGTTTGAAAAGATACGGTAAAAATTTCAAAAAAATTCGCACCGTGAGGATTGCAAGATATTAGCATTTGAATTGACAAAAATCCTTTTTTGTGCATTGTAAAAATTAGGGAGCTGCATTTCACAAGGTCACATTTGTATGAAATAATGTCCATGTTTGTGGTGCTTCTTTGGAATCACTCTTCAAGGCAAGTTGGCTACATGCTTGAAAAATTGCAAATCAATTAGACAACATAGAGAAAAAAAAAGTATGTAGAAAGAAGTAGATAATGATTCAAAATAGTAAATTGTTAAGAATTTGGTTATGGAAATGAAAAATGCCAATTCCAATGATTGTAATGTTGTAATAAACAATCTACACCTAATATTTTAATTTTAATTTCAAAAATACTGAAAATTGAATTCAATAAAAGACTTCAAAGTTTATTTTAGAGTAGAGATTCCATAACTACCCATAAACTAAAATTCCTCATAACTTTCATCTCATTGAGCAAAATGGAATGATTCAAAGCTTTCCATGAATATAAAAATTTAGAAAATCAATTTCAAAATTTTAATTTTCTTAAAAGTGATTTTTTTAGCTGCCCAGTCTGCCCGGTCTGTCCGCCAAGCAATAAGAATTACATGTCATTCAATAAATTTTGAATAATGTAGTCAAAAGTTATAAAATTGTTGTGTTTTAAAGCTACTCCTAGGTCACATGTGAGAAAATTTCAAAGAAAAAAAATTCCGTGTGTAGTGAGCCACCCAAAATTGCTATGTTGCCAAAAAAACATTGTTTGAACCTTTAGGGATAGAATTTTTTCAAAATATTCTCACAAAAATATGCTCCTTCAAAGTGCACTTCCTTATATTTCCATTGACCCAAATAAAACTTCAAACTTAAATATCTCCTAAACTATGTGGTCAAATAATTTGAATTTTTGAAACTTGGTGCTCATAAAAGGTAATCCTCATCCACTTGTGCGGAAATCTTAGATCCCAATATTCAAAATTCACTAAGTACGTGAATTTACTCTAGCATATTTTGAAATAGCATTTTGTTCCTAATTTTCTAATGTATGTTTCTTAATTCAAAACCTCAAATTGCTCTTCAAGAGAGAGGGAAGATAGTTGGTGCTGGCGTTATTTCTAAGTTGATGGCCTAAAAAGATGTATACACTTGAAAGGGTTTTAAAGAGTGCACTTTTGTGTAATAGAATACATTAATTGAAGTCATGCTACCTTTAAAAGAGCGTAGGCAGTCCATCTTGTATTGCATAGAAATCAACATCCAATTAGAAATAAAAAAAGTAAGTTAAGTAGGTCACCGAGAAAAGAAAATATCATTAATACGGTAATAAACATCAAAGACAAGTTAGAAGTTCACTAATCAACTTACATTTTAAATAGGATAGAAGGACAATAGTAAGGAGAGGGTGATGGTTTAAGATTACCTTGGCCAAAAATGCTTGAATGTCTTTCTAGGCTTCTAGAAAACAATCGCATTCAAAATCAAATGCATCCATTATAACAAATGAGCTATGATATGTGAATTTGTGGATTGTGGAATTTTGCAAAGTACAGTGTTGTTATGCAACCTTTTCCAAGTGCCCCTTCTCCAACTTGGAGACCAAAAGTCCAACAAATGAAGTGTAGTGTTTTCTCATACCTATGGAATGAAAATGTTATATTATTAGGTTGTGTCGCAAGCCAAATCAAGCAATCTTTATTTAATTGAAAAGTGGCATTCAATCCACTTTTTCCTTTGTTTCCTTCACCTTTTGGACTGCTATCTAGGAGGCCTTCCAAACCTTTTCTTGTAAAAATCAATAACATTTATTCAATCTATGATTAGTTTTAAGAAAAATTTCATTCTTTTGTTTCAAAATTTATTGATAAATCTTCATTAGAGCAACAATAAACATGGATGTGATTTGGATCATAGGACACAAATTTTAATGAATAATCATCATTAAATTATTATTCTCATTTGCACTTCAAAATATATTTTTATATTTTAAGAAATTTGAACTACCACCTGCTTTTTAATGTCTTAAAGACCAAATTTTCAAAAAACATAAAAATATGTTATTACTATTGAATTCATAAGTATTGAATTCATTTCTTACAATTTTTGGGTGATTGCAAGAAACACATGTACTATTTGTTGCGTTTTCAAAAAAACTTGTGGTTTTTTCTAAAGTACTTTAAAATTAGAAAAATAATTTTTAAAAAATGTAAAAAATATGGCCAATGTATATACCTTTAAGATGAAGATAACCACCAAAGGAAAAGCATAAAAAAATTCTTTAAGTGGGAGAACTAGAGAAGTGCTAAATTTCAAGAAAATAGACACTTGATGCTTTAATTAGTTAAAAATAGGAAAAAATTTAAATAAATAAAATAAAAAATTTCCATTTGTAAAAACTTTATGGAGATGGTCATTAACCAAAAAATTCACCAAAATAATATTTTACATGTTCCAAAATGCAAGCAGAAAGAAGCTCACTTTGTGGACTTCCACACAATACAAAAATAACTATTTTTAGAATTCTTTTCCTGAAAAGCTATAAATCTACTAGAAGACCATTTCCTCCAAATTTCAGCTCCAAATTCGTTTTCTTGGGTACTAAATAGTACTAAAAAACCCCAAATTGGAAAGTGTGACATAAAATTGGGGGCTGTTTTTAAATAGTAAAATATTTTTTTAAATTACCAAAAAATTAGACAAAGTGTATAATGGTTAGGATTACTTCCAATACAAATCTTGAGTCATTTGGATCCAAAACGAAGAAGTTATGCTCAAAAAACAAATCAGCCGACTACATGTGACAAAAATAGTACTAAGTGTTTCTTGCAATCACCCTTTTGCACATGTAATGTCCATAAAGTGTTATATTTTTTTTCTTTTTGGTCCACAAAAATTCCATAAAGAGTCATGATAGACATATTTCAATTCCAATTTACAACTATTAAACTTAAGGTTTTCCTTTCACCTTGTATTTACTTCTACAAATTAATATTTTAAAGAATGAAAATCAATTCTTTTAATTTTAATTTTTATGATTCAAAAATTTGCAATTAATTTTTTCACTATAAATACTTAAGCCTCAAAGTTTTAGTGCAAAAAATTATAACTTAAGAAGGTTCAAAGTCTAAAAATCTAGTATGAACTATGGAGTGGTAAAAAGAATTCAAAGTTTTTTCTCACATTGAATATTTTTATTTTTCAATCTACTTGGTTAGGATTTTTGAAAGAAATTCAACCATATTTTGTCTATCCAACTGCAATATTGTACTATTGTATCCTACTATCCTAGTACACACAATTCATCATTTTTTATCTTTCCATTAGAAATGACAATTTTGTAGTGAAACATAGTGAATTGTGGCACTTTAGAGGTGGGGGAAGAAAATGCATTTATATAGCTTGATCTTTTTTCATTTTTGACTATTAAATTACTAAAAATATATAAAATGCAATTATGTAGCTTTATCTTGTTGACTATTACTAAATTTTAATATAATGATCAAAAATAGCAAAAATATTATACAAAATTTGTTAAATATTATGAATTTTAAAAAATATTTATAAATACTTGTTCAAATTTGACCAAATAATCTCAATTCAAAATTGAAGATATGACTGTGTAGAATAATTCTTCAAAAGTATTGTAAAAGACATATTTTGTAGTACTTCTAAGATTTGTTTAAGTGTCTAAGAGCCTTTGGTCATTTGGAATTAAAATTTTAAATTGATAAAACATAACTTCAAATTGTTCACTAATAGTGAGATATTTATGTTGAAACTAAATGAGAACATTTTTCTACATGACTTTGCAAATCAATAGTTCATCTTTCAAATTTACGTAATAAAATGTATTTGTCTTATAACTTGTTAAAATTGATAGTTTTTTTAAATTTAGTTGAAAATTTGTAAAGAATATTCAAGAAATATACAAAGTTTTTCTTGCTCTACTTCTATTCAAACAATGTTTTAAAGAGCAAAAAAAAAATAAAAAAAAATAAATTCTTTCCTAGATTTTCAATTTTCAACTCAATTCTCCATTGTAAAGAATGAAATCTCAAAAACTTTAGAGCAAAAAAATTTAAGCTAAGAGGATTCAAAGTTTGAAGACCTAGTATGGTTTAGAACATGGCATGGTTTCAAAAAGAAGTTTCTTTTCACTTTGAACACTATTATTAACAACCTCAGAGTTTCTGAGAATTTTCTATACGTTCTCATACAATTTGAATTGCAAGATCCTACATTTAGATATGCAAGAAAAATTGGTTTCTTTTCATCATTGTTCATTGCTTTAGAGATGGTAGTTTTAAAGTGATTTTTGGCGCAAAGCAGTTGTGGAACTTTAGGCCTCCAGGAAAAAAATGCAATTATATGGTTTGGATTTAGTGAAGAGCTTCTTCTAAATCAATACAATTGAACAATATTCAACAATATAATGATGTCTTTAGAAGTCATACCGAAATGGTACTCCCTCTGTCTCAAAATAAATCCGTGGTTCCTAGTGAAAAACTGTGGGAGTACCACAAATTTTGAGACAAAGGGAGTATATTTTTTCCCCACCGTGGAGAAAGTAACGAGCGAATCAAGAAGCAAATTTCCATTGGTGCCCATGCTTCTTCATGCTTTTTTGAGCTTCTTCATCATAGAGACAAGTTGTCCAACCCAATCCTGACTGCATGATGCCGGTGTACCTTCCCCAATTCGCCTTTTGGTTAAATTTTCAATTTTTGACAACTTACTACAAAATATTCTATCGCTTTGTATCTCTATTTTATTGCAGGGAGACGTTTATCTTTTTGAATAATGATATTAAATTGTGTTGTAATCATCAAAACAGCAAAAAAGCAATTCAAAATTCACACTATCAGTGGTACCTTCAATCCAAATTCAGCTCCGACCAACCCGGTGAAAACGAGAGTAATGGCTGCCTGCAACATGTGGAACACTGGAACCTGTGGGAGGGAGAGTGGTGATCTGGAATCTCGATTGTAACGTATCACCCAATCGAGATTTCACTTGTGACACGGACCAATTGCAAGTCGATGTCTATCGTACGTGGTGAGCTCGATCATAATGACAATGCCGGTTGGTGCCAACGCTTGGGTCCCGGCAAGTTCAGTTCTGAATTTAAGAAAGAAATTGATCCATGGATTGAACGTGATGAGAAAAAGATAACAAACAGCTTCAAAATGTTTACCAGATACACTCATACACTGTTCTTTCTACTTTGTTCATTCTATGTAACGTGAAAACACCCAAAAACCGTCAAAAGAAGCGATCCAGCATGTTGAAGGCACCTTTTTCAAGAAAAAAATACTTTTGTAGTATCAGCAATTGAAAACCATAAACTCTAAAAAAAAAAAAAGTGTTTTGGATAAGACATGCAATTACTATGAATTTTCAAAGTGAAAAATCCCTAGATCACTGAAACCGTCATATGGGCAGCTTGGTCATGAAACCAAAATCTTAAAAGTCAACAATCAACCAATTGCAATTGAGTATGGGATTGGTTCAAATGCACTTTGAGAGGAACTTTCAATAAAAGTCTACTTGTCAAGAATGGATAAAGAGATGTTTTGGGGTATTTTCACCTTATCTAGTTTCATCATGGTTCAATGTGTCATCCAAATAGCATGTGGTAGCTCTTTTTGTTTGAAAATAAATAAAATCAAAAATACAAAATTTTAAGTTGTTGAAACAAAAAATAAAGATTCTTGATTTTTGATTCTAAATTTACATAAAAACTTTGAATTTTGTACTTTGGTTGGTGATGCTAAGATAATTGCATCTAATTTTGACTCCCCTAAATACTAACCCTTACATACTCTTGTCTAAAATGGACAACCTCCATTCATCCATTGAGAGCCTACGGTGGATTTTTTTTACACTTATCTTCGTATCTCTGTACCATCATTCAGAGCTGGACTAGTAGCCTTCGTTTTTAATGCAAAAAAGGAGTTTGAGTCTCATCCTTACTGCATAAACTCAGTAACTTAAGTTAACAGAAATGGAGCGTCTTGCGCATGCTCTATCCTCCGAAATCTTTAATAACTCGATCACTGCTACAGATATCTGATCGAAAGCAATGCCTGTTTAGCAAAAAGCTAAATTTCAGATCATTCTACGCCGTCCTCGTCCTGCGGCAAGCGCACCGTATACATAATCTTCGACTGGATGGGCCATTGAAACCTATCTGTCGGACTGTCTCCTGTGTTGCTCCAGCCTCCTGGACTCTTGGACTCCTGGACTCCTGGCTGCTTGCCTGGTTCTGCTTGCCTAGCTTGACTGAGGAGTGTGATTGAGGTATAATTCATTTGGAGTCTCTGTACATTTGGAGCGCTTCACTTGCACAGCCGCTTTACCAGTTTTTAATTCCTGCTCAGTCTGGTGAGATCAATCGGTACCCAGAGAGTTCAAGCATCTTGCATTGAATTGCCTGCAGTTAGCAGGTAAGTAAGCTTACTACGCCCTATCTGTATGACTTGGTTAAATTTTTGATACAGGACTTCACTGGTCATGAACTCATGATATGTGTAGATTGTGCTGGTCTACAATTCCTGTTCACAAGTCGCAACTCGAACGCACTTGATCCAGGATAGATGTCGTGAATTTCGTTGAATTGGCACGATACATTCTGGCTCTAAAAATTGTGACCTCTATCTTCCCGAAGGTCTAAGTTCGGGCCACAATCTAGTACACATATGGATTTCTGTTTCAGGCTGGGCGTCCGGAAACGTGCCAAAGTATTGGAATACCGCCCATTTAACGTACCGGAACTGAAGTTCGTTTTTCTTTTTGAATTTTTCGTTCGAAGGTAGGTAGGTGAGTTTGCAATTTGTCTGACAGATATGGTTCATAGGACACTCCCCTGTACAGAATACATAGAACATCACTTTTTGCATTGTCAAATTAATTTATTAATTGGCAAAACTTCAAGAAACTTCAAGTGTATTTGACGCTCTAAAACACTCCAAGTCGGGTCACATGTAGCAACGGTGACCTGGGTTGCCATTGCTGGAAGAATGGCCGGGTGAATGCCTCCCTGCCGACCTCTCTGTCCAACAAACCAACTACATCCATCCTGTTCAACATTTTTTTAATAAAACCAGAAGAATTTGGCCAATCAACTCTTAAACCTTTTCATATTTACCCTACAGGGGTTGTAGCTACACACCTCATGGTGCTCCGTTACAAGCCTAATCCCTACTCGCTCCACTCTATAGGGTTTAGGTATCTTTATCCATTGCTCTGTCCATTACCCCGGATGAAGTACATCTTGTGCATAAGGGCGCCCGGTGATTCTTCCTGCGCCATCGGCAAGGTTGCCGCTGCTACATTCTACCCCTCCAAATTGATCACCGCTGTAACTAACGCCATAATGGCAAACAATTGAGTAGGTTGTAATATGTGGTTGATGTTGTGGACAAATTTTTGATGAATTAATTAATGCTAGCTAGTATTTAATTTTGTACTAAGTATGTTATCTACTCAATTGGAGCAGGTTCCGTCCAATTTTCACCATGCCTGCTCCGACTAGCGCAAAGAGACTGCTGATGGTGGGCGCTCTTGTGGTGGTGGTGGCGATGCTGGCCGCCCATCCCACGGAGGTCGACGCCAACAGGGGGGGCAGCTATTTCGTTTTCTTCTCGCACTGTTCTCGGGACTCTTGCTCGGGGAACCAGACCGTCCTGGACGCCTGTGGATGCAACACCATCCCCTTCAACACCCGCAAGGGGTACGGGTTCACCTTCCTTAGTCAGACGGCAGCGGCCTACAACGGACCCCTCTGCACGGGGGAGGCGTCCATGCATTTTGATAAAGGCATTGAAGGGCTGTGCTCTCCTGCAGTGGAGTGGAAGAGCGTGTTCATTCACTGCTCAGTCATGTAACTTATTGATCTCCATCACGGGAACGTGAAGTTGAAGTCTGTCTTGAAGACAATCACTTCTGAATCATTCCAAGTTGCTTGTTCACAGCTTCATATGAAATCCTTAGAAGAGTGCATATTTGTGTACAGTAAGTGGTACCAATAGAGGAATAAAGAGTAGGAACGTACGTATTGGACGTTAATACGTGTTCTTTGAATGAGTGCGAAATGCAAAGAGCTACACTGATTTGTCATACTGATAAGGTAACTGCACCTAAAATTGCACAGTTAAGCAATTCAATATGGTTTCCAATATTATATTGAAAATTAAACTTTTTGTGGGGTCTTGTTGGTAGTCAAAGGGAGATTCTAGATTCTCTTAGAATGCATTTTTTGGGCACCTTGTAAATAAACTACAAATTTTCAAAGTGCTGAAAATAGAATTTAGGGCAACTAAACATAGACTCTCATGAATAGTGGAAGTACATTTTAGGCAAGAATTTAGACTGTGGTTTTAGAAAGCGGTTGAAATTAGGTGTAGTTACCTTATATAGTGCATGTGACACTTATTTACCAATGTGAGTCACTCTATTTTGGATTTGAAATATTATTGTACTCCATATTATATTAATTTCTTCAAAAAATAAAATTTTGAGGTGACATTAATTAACTCTAGGTGATGTTAATTTCCCCCTCACTAATAGGACAAACCTGCATAGCTTTCCGCATTCTTTGCACAAAGATAAGTATATCCAAAATCCAACACACTAAGAAAAATGGCATTATGTATCAAAGTCCTACATTTAGGTGCACCAAATGTACAACACCACTACATAGTGTTACTTTTGGGTGCACTGTCTGATGGTTTTGGGGGTGTACCGACCTGAATCTTTCGAGTCCAACAGTGCCCAACAGTGACTATGTGTCTAGGCTTCCTGGATTTTTGGGCGGTTTAATGTATTCAGCATTTGCACTTTATGGATAGTCAATAAACGAAGTAATTATTATTTGTTTATTTATTTGGACAAAGAGACCGTGTCCTCTACAGAACAAAAGAGGAAGAAAAACAATCACACTAAATTAACTTAACTAGGGTTCGACTCCTGCATGGTGTGCTGCATCACGATGACTCAAAAGTCTGATTCTGGCCCAGCTCCGAAGATCCCAAGGGCACAGTAAGCATTTTATAACTGCAGTTAACTTCGCTAGTTCGTTCGTTCGATTGAACTTGCGTGTTGGAAAAGAAAGTCAAGTTGCTTGTTAAAATCACAGCTTGCCTGCCAAAGCTAATGGCAAAGGCGCTAACTTAGCTCAGCTTCCACAGACATGGTGAATTTCATTAAAATGGCGGTAATCCATGCGCCATTTTCAGACCATGACATCTAGGACAAGTGTACATTGCTAACATCTAGGTCATTTTTAGATTTTAGAAATCTAGGACTAACATAGTTATTAGACCGTGCAGTCTGAAAATCTAGGATTGGTATAGATTTAAAAAATCTAGGACAAATGTAAATTTAAAAAATCTAACACAAGTATAGATTTGGGTACAGAAAAAACAGTTCAAACAGGACGGTCTGAACTGCTAAAAGTGCCAAATTAATAGAATATCGCCATTTTAATGAAATTGGCCATTAGACACACGATCCGTGTCATACACAAGCATACCGACCAAAACTCTTGAAGATAGTTCCCGGAAGATCAAGTCTTCTAATTAGAAAACATAACATTTTGATAAGACTCTGTAATATAGTCTATACTCTTGTTGAGGTAGGAAGCTCATAATCTCAATCCCAATGCAGGAGAGTTTCGTTCTCGGTTTTGTTGTAGTGGCCAATGTTTCAAGAGGTTAACCCTTGAACGACGTGGCGGATGTTTTGAGGCCGATGAATGACAAGAGAGTCTCCTGTGTAGGACAGAAGTGCAACTATTCATCCTCCAAATTTTGTGGGGAAAGGGAAGATAATCTACAGTAGTTTGACTTCCAATGAGTACTTTTGCATTATTTTAATCCAACAATCCACACAGTGACAAAATAGATGATTTCCACGGTTATGAGCCCGTCGTTTAAGGGCTAAGGAGAGGCAAAATAATGCTTGTTGCTTGCTTGTGCAAATTTTCAACAAGGTACGTGGGTCTGAAGTAGAAATTTCATTGCTATGCCAGTGAGAGAAATCTGAGAGAAATCTCTACTACTACCAACCAATATTAACTTGGTGAGTGCGGATCCACGTCAAAGGCCTTTTCTGAGCTTCTAGGAATTTGTTCTAAATTGAACAAAAAACCAACATTTTGATAAGTTGTATCAACTTTTTTTAAAGTGTAACCCGGGGTGTAACCGTACAAATTCAAACTAGACATGTTAGAGATCATGTAGGAAAAGAAAACACAACAATACCACTTACGGATTGAAAGATTATAACGTTTGATCATGAAGGTGTTAAAACTATGAAAAGTCTTTCAATCCTCTTTACACATGTCAAATCTAAAAAATGGTCACCAAAAAAATATGAGGTTAAAGAGCATAACATGCATAACTCCAATCAATTTAAAACTTTTCAAAATCTACTCTAAATTTTTTTAAATTAATTTCTAATTTTTTTTTCCCCCAAGATCTAGTGTATTTGAGGCTCATTTCCAAGAGCCCTCAACACTACAAAAAGTCAAGATTGCAATGGACACCCTTGCACAAAATCTTCAATAGAAAAATAATAATATTCATTTTCAAAATCAGATTTTTGGTGCTAAAACTAGACATCAAAAAGAATTTTTTGAAAATGTAAACTATTAAAAATAACAAATTGGGTAGGTTTTATTTAACTTCAAAGTATAGTCAACACAAGATTTTGGTGCCTTGGGCATTTAGGGATTAAGAAATAAAAGAAGTCAAACCGCTCAACTCTCCTACACTGTAATTATATCTGGTAATTGCAAAGGCGGCCAAGTCATCAAAAATAATCGTAGTACCAACCTCCCCGCCCACGGTTTGGTAGGTCCTAACTGATGATTATTTTTGATAACTTGGGGCTCTACTTTGCAATTACCTAGTCCATTAATTATGGTTTGCAATCCATTTTAAAGCTCGACTTTGGGATCCAATTTGATTTTGGTGCATTCTAATGTACTCCGTAGTATTTATTGCATTGAACGTGCATTTGGATTTCAAAGTTTGGGAATTAGGGATGAAAGAGTTGGAAACCGGTTGAAAAGTCACCATTTAATGAATTCAATGAAAACACACATGCAACTTCTACACATGGCAAAAGGTTGATTTATTGTTTCACTATATTGTACAAAGGGGTGCTTGGGAATTTCCATTGGAATCGTATAGGAAAGTGAGAGTCACATTAGAATCCAAAAAGACAAGAATAGTCATCTTTTAGGGTTAATTTTGGAAAGCTATATTTTTTGCTTTGATGGCCTATAATGTATCATTTATTTTTTCCAAAAATGCATGAATCAACCGAAATGCATGTGATATAAACTTGAATCTGCCGTTCTTTAGTAAAGTAATAATTGTAAATCCAATAATTCTGTCTCTGCCCGGTGATGAAATCATCCACAATGAGTTTTCTACCTTACTTGCCAATAGATTCATGGCTTCGGTTTCCAAAGTGCATAATCATTGACACAGATATGTCAAAAATAAAAATACAATATCATTACAACATTTGCAACAACACTCCTTATAGCCATTGCACATGGTATTTTGGGAAATTACTTCAAATTATGGATGAAAATGTGTAAGGATGCTGATATTTGACCATCCAAATGGATGAAATTGTAATACTGGGTTGCAACAATGTGCATTTAATATAAAAGATGTCCCCGGATCTCCAAAAAAATGACAAGAATCCCGCGTTGGTCTAAACAAAAAATGTGGGCCGAAATTTGTTGAGAACCATGTTTCCAAAGCAAAATTCTAGGATTCCAACGTTGGAAACATGGTTCTCAACAAATTTCAGCCCACATTTTTTGTTTAGACCAGCGCGGGTTTCTTCGAGTTGAATGAATGGACCATGTACTAGATAGTTGTTTTTTGCACATAGTGTGGGCCTTGTAGGGTGATTGTAAAAACACCCAAGAATCACCTTAGGTGCAATATTTTTGATTTTTTGGGGAGTCCTTTAAAGTTTAAAATTAATTTTTTCTTTTTAACAAAAAAGTAAGACCAAAATTTTGAATCCTTCAAAGGTTGTATTGTAAAATGATCAAACACAAAATTATTTTCTATAAAAGAAAACTGAACAAGTGTATGCCATTTCACAAAAGTAGCCTTAGACATTTTCATTTGTAAAAATTATAAAATTATTTTTAAGATAAAAATTTCAATTTTAGTTGGCCCTTTGTAACAATTTTGGGATGAAGTTATGCTACAAAATATTCACCAGAATGTTTTTTTCCATGTCAAAAGCTCTTCATTAGAGAAAAAACCAGGCCTCTGGAGGGCCACTTTGTAGTGACATCTTTAAAGATTTTCATGTCACTATTGGCCAAGTAGATTCTTAGTATTGCAAAGTTCAATTGGTCTAACTTTCACATAGGATGTCAAGACATAATAATCATGGTACATTAGGCGGTAAAAGAGTACAGGATAGTAGAATACAAGGTGTTTAATGACAAATTAAACAAATTAAGTGGCTTCTGAAGCTAGTTGTTGAAAAAGACTTATTTAAGTTTGTGTCTTCGAAGGTGAGAAGAGAAGCTCTTTACACAAGTGAGATAGTAGTAAGTAAAACAATTCATGTTGGATATGTAAATTAGGATTAATAGGAGCTCAACTACTAATAGTTAAGTCAAATGTAGGAATTATGTTCAAAGTTGAATTTTAGACCTCATTTAGGCATAGTAGAATAACTTCTTTCAAAAAACTTTGAACTTAGTTAATGTGAGGAATCAAGATAACTTTCATTTCCAAATGTCCATTTGAGATTTTGAGACTCCAATTGAAAGTTATGGCCAAATTCCAGAGAGGGGTTCAAAGGGGCATTTGTTTTTACATTTTCAAACACCTCTTTGAGTTTTGTCCATAAATTTTTATTGGAGGCTATAAACCTCAAACGGGTTTTTGGAAATAAAATTTAGCTTGATTCTCCACATTAATTTAGTTTAAAGTTTTTTGAAAAAAATTATTCTATTATGTCTAAAGGAGGTCTGAAATTCAACTTTAAACACAATTCCTGCATTTGACAATGAGTGGTTTATTTTCAAATTATCCCATAGCCTTTGAGGATTCACTATGGACAATTGATTTCTTTATAAAAACAACCTCTTCAACCTTTTCTTTCACCAAATGTTAATGAAGTAAGTCTTTCACATTGCCATCAAAAAAATTCTAACTTGATGATAGATGGTCATTGGACTATTTGGGACATTTGCTTTTCTTCGACAACTTGATTAGAGTGAAAGGTGCATTTGAGTACAAGTCTTCATTAATTAGAGTTAAGGTGCATTAGAATACCTTAATCCTAATTATTTGACACCTAATACTCGAATTTTGAGCCACTGACAAGCATCTAACATCGCGACATAAGGTGAGCAGCAATAGGGAAAAAACTAATCCTTAAGCAAAATAATATGTAATTTGCGGAGTCCTTGGAGGACTATGGAGTGGCCCTCATTTTTTTTCTTATAAATTCCAAAAAACTTATTCCAAAAAACTTTGCACAAATTAGGATTAGAAGAATATGTTAGTCTCAACTGTGCCACAACTATTCATGCTAGGAAGTTCATGAGTGTGCACTTGCTGAGTTTCTGCTCAAAAAATGGAGATGATTGGTCTGTTGGCAGATATTCACCTTTGTTGACTAGTGTCGAGGCAAGTATAGTGATAGTCTGTCTCCAGCTGTTTGCCCATGCTACTGTTCCTACTTTGGATTCAGTGTAAGATATTCATGAACTCATCCCAAGGCCTCTTTCCTTTGAGTCACCACTCTCTATGGGAGGGGGCTGTAAAAGCAACCCTTTACCAGCTGATTTGCATTTTGGGGGAAGCTAAACTCCTCAAAACAATTTTCAGTAAATTTTTGTGGTAAGAAAAATGGAATTGGCTTCTACCCCAAGTTGTTTCATATTTTTTAGACATTCATGGAATTAGTTATGAATTTTTGAAGTTGAAAACACAGTGGTTTCTAAAAGCAACCCCCTCCTGAAATGTACACTTCTAATACATGTTAGAGGCAAAATCTACCAGATCGTTTTTGAGACAGATCGCTTTTACAGCCCCCTCCCATAAACCTTCTCATAATTACTGTCTGGTAGATTATTGCTCCGTAGTCCGTATAATCGTCTCTAGTCAGCATTTGGTCAACTCAATTGCTGGAGTTCGTTAACATTAATTAACTGAAATTGTGGACTCTCAGGATGAGCTCCTGTGGGGTGCCGCATGGTTGTACAAGGCCACCCGTGCAGAGGGCTCCCGTGCAGGCTCTCAAGTAATCGCTGCTCAGGTGAGAAGTGCTGACTTTTGGTTGGATTCCACTGTAAATCCAGGTTGCCAAGAATATTGAGGCCAAAGTCCAATTGAATGCCCTTCAGATACGAGGAGTTCACTTAATCTGCAAGGAAGAACATTCAAGGAAAATTTGCACATTAGAACAGCTGATTTCATTCACTTCTGCAGTATGAAATGAAATTCTAAATCTCAAGGACCCTGTAGAATGTCCTAACAGGAACTCAGGGACTCCAAGGCTACAAAGATTGTGCTGACGGCTATATCTCTGCCGTGTTGCCTAAGTCCATGAGTCCGACTTCCACAACGTCTTACACTTCAGGTAAAAACAAACGTTCGTGGAGCCTAATTATAAATAATTTTTCCAGTTTAAACCCGCCACAAAGCATAGCCCGGTTTATTTGTATGCCACTGAAGATAGTTCTTGGTAAACCTTGCCAAGAGTGACACACCTACATGTTTTAAAATACCTCTGGGGGATGGATTTTCTCCTAAAATGCTTGAAGAGCTATTTAGGTCATAAAGTGTACCTTAATCAATAGTTAATTAGTCTCATCGCTTCACTTCAATGTCCAGTTATGGAAATTGCTGTATGACTGAGTTTGCAAATTACATGACATTTCAACTATTTGAACACTAATTTTCTGGACAACATTCAGGTGGGCTATTGTACCAGGGGTTGGGCTCTAACATGCAAGCTGTAACAACAATGATTTTTCTACTCACAAACTATGCCAGATCTATAGCAAGCGCAAAGGCAGCTCTTAATTGTGGAAGGACCAGAATCACACCCACCCAACTAACTATACATGCACAAAAACAGGTGCTCCAGTGTGCTTATGCCCGAGTAATTTCGAAGTTGCCGTCTGTGACCTTCAAACAACAATTTCCCAATTCAACTTCCAGAAGCAAAATCAAAGCCAACAACATGTTTTTCCATGTATCAAGTGGATTATATTCTTGGTAGCAACCCCAAAGGCATGTCCTACGTGGTTGGCTTCAATAACAAATATCCACAGCAACTGCACCACCGGGCGGCATCCTTGCCATCTGTTGTTGCTTTTCCACAAAAGATGTGGAGCTGGTTTCAACTATTTCAATAGCCCCAATCCCAACCTTAATGTGGCTATGGGCGCAATCGTTGGCGGGTCTGATCAAAATGATAACCTCAACAATGTGAGAAGCAACTACCAAGGGACGGAGCCCACAACCTACATCAATGCCCCTATCATTGGAGTCTTAGCGGTTCTGGCTACCGCTTCTTGAATCCCAATTGCCCTTCAACAATTCCAGGATCCAATGCAAACTTTTCTCACTACAAACTTCTCGGAATTGTAGACCCGATCAAGTCTGGTGGAAACAAACAAACAAATAAGCTACATTCTCACACATTTTACAGCTACCCAAAGACTTGAGGATCCTCAAAGCAGGCACCTTAGCATTCATAACTGATATAGCACTAGTTACTAGATTCATAAGACGAATCTGCAACCATGTGACTCAGTGAATTCACTAGCCATGGCTGCCTGCTTACCCACACCATCTTGGCTTGATTACAAACTACGTCTCCTATGTTTAGGTTCTGTTTGAATCACTTGCTTAACAGAAAATGTAGATGATGTATTACACAGGAACTGTTTTCCGTGCAAGAGATGATGCAGAACTTTACCATGAGCGACTACCTGAGTCCTCGAAGCAATCGATGAAGCATTATTCTCCAATTCATCCAGTACATGCTCAGCCTTAGAATAACAGTGAATGCACAACTAAACTAGAACGTACATTCTAGAGTCCACGCAAATTTTGTTCATCATCTGTGAACATTCATCGTTGGCAAAGCTTAGAGTTTCTGCCCGAATCAGAATATTGCTTTTTGCCAAGCTTAAGTCACTAAAATTTTAACCTGATGCACAGAAGCTTGCAATTAATTCTCCTTCAAACAAGGACGAGTAATTCACGGGCATTGATTCGAAATCATCACGTACCAACAAGAACCCAAAGCACAGATGAAACAGAAAGGAATAGACCGAGGTTCAAATTCTCATTAGATCTTACAAGAAAATCAATAGCAAGAAAATTCTATGTCAGTAACCAAAGGCCAACAGACTGCCACTCTCACTGCTGCGAACCAATTAGCGGAGACATATTCATTTGAAAGATTGATGATATAAAAACGCAACAGAAGGAAGTACGAACCATTCTGTTGTGGAATAAACGAATATTGCAATTGTTGAACTTGTAGACAGGATCGGAATCCTTCCCGTTTGTTTCTCCAAATCCCCCATAAGGATTTACATACTCGGAAAGTAAAAAGCACAGGTCGAGGAGCCCCAACGAAGACGTCGTTCTTCTGCCACAAAGCCAATCCACAGCAAAGCACCGAATACGCTTGCAAAGTTGGCAGGAGCTGCAGCAACGGGACCGGAACATGGCCCATCTGCCCTTGTCATGGTAACCAATGCAAGATATGTGGTTAATTAGACACAAAGGCATTGCGGTCAATGCGTGGTGCAAGCGTATTTTCAAATTAAGCTCCAGGTGCAACTTAATGATTCTGTGTTCCTAGCACTGAAGAGTCGATTCTTCATCATTTTGGGGATTGTCCCCATGCTCAGCGGATATGGAGCTGGGCTAGATTTCACCATCAATAAACTTCGCACTCGGAGGAAATCACGTGGGCCCTGACAGCCATTTCAATCGAAGCAAGCCATCTTTGATGAAGACCTTCCCCAGCGCTTCAAAAAATTTAGCTTCAAGATTTAGTTTCTCATGAATTGTGTATGCATTTGGTTCATCTGGATGCAGCGTAATGACTGGATCTTCAACAAACAAGTCTTGGCTCATTCGGAAAGTCTTTTGGTAGGAAGGGAGGGACTGCAGATTGTTTGGAGAAAAGATTCCCCTAGCAGGGGTCTTATCTATCAACCCAAGACCCAAGAACCCAGATTAGTTTTGATGTTTTGTTAAATGTGCTTTCATCTGGTTGTTCGGCCTGTGGCCTTTCGCTGTGTTGGTGTAACTTTCCTCTTAAGCATTGGGCTTGCCCCATTTGTTTCAAAACAAAAAACAAAAAAGGAATGCAAGAAACGCAAACAAGTCTTTTTAGACCCGCTATGGCCCACGCACTGGCGACCTCCTCGGCACCAATTCGTGCTCGTGTCTCGGGAGGAGTAAGCTTGTCTGGTATCCCTGATCCAGACGGTCGACTTTTTGTCGAATTTCAATAGAAAATTTGATTCTTCAATGGTGCGATCAATGCTTTAATTAGCTATTGCAGAGAGAAGATCGAACTGCTGGCGACGGACTTTCTGCAGCCCTCCGAATCCCTGTCGACCCGCCGCAGGACTGATGAACGATGTCGAAAGAGGCGTTATAGAGAATCTCTGTTCAACCTAAGTGGGACTAGCATCCACATGGTGCGAACAGGGTTTGGTTGTCCTTCAAGGTTTTCTGGACGCAATTTTCACGATCAGCTAAACTTCGTATCAATCACAAGCCTCGAGATATTTCTCCATCGTAAGAGAGCGAATTGAAAGAGTTCTGTAGCGGGAATTAATTCTCGAAGAAATTATTCTAGGGTACTTCGAATTCGCAGTATGACAAGTGTCGTATCGTGATGGATTAGAGTTCCGGAGGACTTAAGGCTCGACCTCGTCCCCACGGCTGTCTGATATGTGACGAAATTGCGTGTGGTCGTCCAGGAGCAACCATTCTCTGGACTGGGACCTGTCATCGATCTTCCGCCAGCGGAATGCAAAGCCGCCATTGGGGACGGTGTGTTCAGTGTTCACTCCCACGGAGGAATCCGATGCGCCTTGGGAGGATTTTGGTAGTCTCCTAGTCACCCATGTCGCCGCCAGTGATCGATTTGGAACAGTCCGCACCCCAGCTCCTGTCCGCAACTTCACACCTCGACCCAGTTCCACAGATTCTTGAATCAAAATTGGAGAAACAGTCCCATTTGAGTGCTTCACAGGCTCCAAATGACGCACTTCTAAAGTATGCGACAGGCCATGCATGTTGTGAGTCCACCCACAATTAAGCTGCGGTCCTGCCATCGCGGAGCACGCATTTGCTGCGGCGCGGCAACGAGATATGAAGCTACTACGATTACACCCGCCGGCCCGCGGAATCCTCCCAAACCGTGTAGCCAACGCACACCCCATCCCCTTCCGGCTTCGTTCCTTGAGTGTGCAAGGCACCATTTTAACCATTAACCCTTGAAAGGCCTTGGGGTCCATCTATACGACCCGTATTTAGTCTTATAACTCTTCAATTGTGATTTAATACATGAATTGTGATAGATTGTTACTTACATACTATCATGACCATTAATTTATTTTGTACTAAAAAGTATTGAATCAATGTTGTTATGATCTAGTACCATCAAATTCATAATATACTATACGGTTGCAAAGGACTTTCAAGCCAAACGGGTTAAAAGACAGACAGGTGATCTGGGAAATCATCCATTTTCATTACCATGTGAATCATTGGCTTAAATAATTGCAAAAGCACTAATTGGAAGTCAAATTATTGTAGAAGACTGCCTCTTTTCACAACAAAATTCTAAGGATTAATAATTGAACTTCTGTCCTACTAGAAGAATTCCCTATCAACAATTGGATGCTAAACAGTTGTGTTGCTAAAATTGGAAGAAGTGGAAGTGTCTTTGACAATGTTTTGGATGACCGTAACTACCGGATGATGGTGATGAGGTACCCAAACCAAATGGTGTGGTTGTGTGTTCAATGCTTGGCAACAACAACAAGTTCTTTACATTGTGAAAAATTAACCTCTCTTCCTGACAAAAAAACCCTTCCAATGTGTTTCCTGAAAACTCTTGTTTCAAAACAAACAGAAAGATGTGAATGCTCTTTATAATAAGTTTTGCCTTGTGTAGATCAAAATCATCAAGCATGCAAGTATACCTATATTTTTAAATATAGAATATCTATAATTGTATTTTTGAATATAGAATGGCATGGAATATTTTTAATATTATAATGTTCTCCCGAATGTTCTATACTACAATGCACTTTTATGTTAAAATTTTCAGATTTTTTTAAGCATGTTGTATGTTTGATATGATTTTCTTCACTTTTTCTTCAAAAATTTATGGTAGTTTGAAATTTCCTCAAACAAATTTGAGAAATTTATAACATATATTAGACATATGATTTCATCTCTAAAAAAATATAACTAAAAAAGATTTACTCACAATTAGCAACAAAATAGAGGATAGAAAGTGGAAGATTTTGAAGTTTGACTAAACAGTCAAGGCCACCTTCTCTGGGAGGTATTAAAAATGTACAAGATTTCGAAAATAGATTTCGAAATATAATAGTTAATGCCTAAAGGACTACAGAACCCACTTTGAGCCCTTGAAGAACTTAGGTACACTCTATTGACTTCATAGTTTGTAATTTTTGCATGATCTCTATAGGATGGACGCTAATCATTCTACTTTACATGTGAAGCTTTGTATCACAACATTCCAATAAATATTGCAAAGGTTACAAGGTTTTTCCAATTTCAATGTCAAATTGAGCAGCTAAAAATATATTTTTAGAACTATTAGTTCATTTCATTTCAGTTGGTAGGTTCATAGCTACACAAAAACATTTGAACCATTCAATTCAAAATAATTAGATGAAAGTTATGAGGAATTTTATGTTGTTGGCAAAGAAAGTAGAAAAAACATATAAAGTCATTTTTTGAACTCAAGTTTGACAATCTTCAAATAAATCAAAAGAAAAGGATATTTATTGTTTATTAAAACATTTTCAGCATTGTGATTGATAGTCTCAATTTTTTGTAAAAGTTATTAGTGAATTAGTTTTTCCTTTCATTCAATACCACCTTCTCCTTTATAATTTTTTTAAAGATGAATATGAAAAAAAATTTGGTCAAATTTCTTACAAGCATTTTTAGCCCCTTTCCTAACACATTCATTTGACTAAAATGCACAAGTAATAGGACATACATGTCTTCTTCTAAAAATGTTGAAAGACAAAACTTCACCTTTTGAGAGGGCTAAAAAATCCTCACTTTTTGAAGTTTAGGCACATTGACCTTGCAGGTAGTGAAATTTTTCACTCTAAAAATTTGGAGGATGTACTTGAATAAGTTAACTAAAGGATCCTATGGTTAAATCTATTAGAAATTAAAATATGCCATGTGAAAATTTTGGCCTTGTTGTGAGTATTGATGTTTTGAAGCAATTTTGGACCTCAAAATACCGCAAAACTTTGTAGGTAATGGGGGAAACCGGCCACCTTGTTGTAATTTAAAATGTACCCTACTTTGAATGTACCCAAATTGAATGGAATTCTTGAAGGAGTGTGTGCTTCTTCAAATTCGTAGGCCAGTACATGCCTGTTAGGATCACGATGTAACTTATAATAAATTTCAAAACTGATTGGATTTGCGCAATATATAGATTAAAAAATAAAATATAACAAGTGAGTTGCTTGGAAACATAACATAATGCAAGGCAAAGATTTTGGAATTCCATATTTCAGTTTGAAAAGCTTATATTGAAAACTGAACGGTCATGCCCTGCTTTGTTTGTCACCCTCTCCTACAAGAAATTTTAACCCCAAATTGTCTAAGGCACCAAATTTTGGTATTGACAACACTTTAAAGTTAAATAAAATCTAACCAAGTTGCTATTTTTAGTAGTTTTTATATTTTTTTAAAATCTTTTTAAAATCTAGTTTTAGTGTCAAAAATTTGACTTTGAAAATGATTGATTATGATTTTTCTATTCAAGACTTTGTGCAAGGATACCCATTGTAATCTTGACTTTTCGTAGTGTTGAGGGCTTTTGGAAATGAGCCCCAAATACACTAAACTGTGGAGAAAAAATCACATTAGAAATTCATTTGAAAAAATTGAAAAGTAGATTTTGAGAAGCCATAAATTGATTGGAATTATGCATGTTAGGCCCTTTAACCTCATATTTTTTTGGTGACCTACTTTTTAGATTTGACTTGTGAAAAATGGATTGAAAGAATTTCTTAGTTTTAATACACTCATGTTCAAACATTATAATCTTTCAATCCATAAGTGATATTGTTGTGTTTTCTTTTCCTATGTGATTTCTAACATGTCTAGTTTGGATTTGTACACTTACAATTAAAAAAACAACTAATAAAGATTATCAAAATGTTGGCTTTTTGTTCAATTTAGAGCAAATTCCTAAAAGCTCAAAAAAAGCCTTGGGCATTTCGGGATTAATAACTCAAAAACACTGATATTTGCCCTTGTAATGGCCAAGATTGGGTCACATCCTCTGTTGAATCCCTAGGGTAGGCTCAAATAAAGGGGCCATTGGTGAAGGTGGACTGGTGGAGGGTCCTCCTTTGCTAGCTGGGGTGAACCGAGTCAACCGATCCCTTCATAACATTCAGTAGCATTACTGTCCACTGCCTAAGTGCCTAGGCTTTATAGTGTTGGATGTGGAATATTTCACACAAAAGCCTCTACATCCTCCACCTCCTAGTAGTTACTGATGAAGGACTATTAGATGTGGAATATTCCACACCGAGACTGTAGAGCCAAGGCAATGCACGAAAATGCTACTAAATGTTATGCTACCAAAGTCATCACTCCAAGGCAATTTTATATTTTATGAAGTGCTAAAGTGGCTATATTGAATGTTATAGTGGTGCTTCAAATTTCAACATTCATCCATATATTGGATAGATAGAAAATATCACATTATCAAATATCCATAATTCAATTTTCATCCACAATCTGGCAATTTCATCCAAGATTTTTTTTTAATATGAAGTTTTCTGGCAATTTTTTGCCCTTATAGTGCAATTTTCTTCTTTGGACTTTGTACAAGGCCCATTGTTTTGGTGCAAATTGATGACAAATTGCAAAAAAACAAATTGTTCTAGGGGTGCATGTAAAAAAAAGACCCCCTATTTTGTATTTGATTAATTTATCTTCTACACCTCATCTACCTAATTTGTAGACTTCTAATTGCAAATATGAATTCAGAATTTGCAAATTTTATCATGCATGGCAAGCAAACAGTTCTTCCATTTTTTACAAGGATAAAATCGGGGACGAGCGAGGAGGTTGGTTCAGCTTGGCCAAGCCATAACATGCAATAGCAATCAACAGATCTACCCTTCTCCGAATGGAATGGTGTGGAATATTCTACACCATTTCATCTGAGGGATGAAATGGTGCAAAATATTCCACACCCAATCAATAGCTATGGGGACATTTGTCAATAATTGTCAGAACTTAGATCGGTGTCTACGTCGCGAGTGTACACTACAGTTAGTGGCAAATTAAATACTTTCAAATATAACTGAAAACAAAGTAGGAACTTTAATCAAACAAAATGCCAATGGATTCATTGAGATCAGTAATTTCAATGTTAGAATTACCTCACTTTGTATTGGAAGTCATTCATGCATTGTGCTTTGAAGTGAGAAGACAACTCTTAACATACACATGGGGTGGTAGGAGGTAGAAGTGTAGAACAACCTATGTGGGATACATATAAATTAGAATTTGTAGTTTCTTAACCACTCATAGTTAATTCAAAAGTAGGAATTGTATGGGGATGTTTGTTTAAGAAAACAAATTTAATTATGTAGAACTTTGTCTTTTGAAAAATTGTGAAAATTGCCAGTTCAAAAACAAATCCTATAAGATAACTTTTGAAGAAGATGCTTTGGTTACCCAAAATACAAGAGCCTCCATAACTTTCTCATCACTAGTCTTAAAAGAATGAACTGATCTTTCTATGTAGGCAAAAACATTTTCTAAATCTTATTTTGAATTTTTGTGAATTTTTGTGATTTTTTGGGTGTTTCCTAGCAAACTCCATTTTGAATTTAGGGTGGCATAACTTTTGCTCTTGGGCACCAGTTGAATTAAAAATTATATTTTTAGAAAACAAATATATTTTTTATGTCTTCAAAAATAGTTTTAAAAAAATTACATGAAAAACTAAGATCATAGGAATCTACCCAAAACTTCAAATGTCCCCAAGGGGACACTTGGGACTTTAGGGGTTAAGAGTATTCAAAGTTTGAAAACCTAGAATAGTCTAGACAATGGCATGGTTCCAAAAAGACTTTTCTTTTCACTTTGAGCACTATTATTAACAATGTACTTGGGTACTTAGAGTTTTTGAGAATTTTTTACCCATTCGCATACAAATTGAATGCAAGATTTTACTATTACATATGCAAAAAAATAGTCTCTTTCATCATAGTTCATTGCTCTAGATATGGTAGTTCTAAAATGTATTTTTGTGAAACATAGTTGTAGAACTTTAGGGCTTGAGGAAAAAAGTTCAATAATGTAGTCTAATTTCAGTGAAGAATTTTTTCTAATAAATCATTACAAATATTACAATATTCAACAATGTCTTTGGAAGTCATACCAAAATGGTAAGTTTTTTTTACTACCACGGACAAAATAACTACAGTACAGTACAGTAGTGAAGAAGCAAATTTCCAGTGGCGTCCATGCTTCTTCATCGCAGAGACAAGTTGTCCAACCCAATCCTTGGCTGCATGATGCCAGTGGACCTTCCGGACCCCAATTCACCTTTTGCTTAAATATTCAATCTTTGACAACTTACTACAAAATATTCTACCTCTTTTTTTTATCTTTTTTATTGAAAAAAGACGTTTTTCGTTTCGAGTAATGATATTCAATTGTATTGTAATCATCGAAACAGCAAAAAAAAACTATACAATATGCACCACTATCAGTGGTACCTTCAATCGAATTCAGCTACGGTGTGAAAACGAGAAAATTGGCTGCCTGCAACATGTGTAACTTGTGGGAGAGCGGTGATCTGGAATCTCAATTTTAACGTAACACCCAATGGAGATGTCATTTGTAAGAGCAGCCTCACAACAACACGCTCAAGCGAATCCATGGAGGACATTCTCCTATCATAGAAGAAACAAACAGCTTAGAAATGTCATTTACCAGATACACTCAGGAGTACTGTTCTTTCTACTTTGTAAGTCTATTAGCAATCAACAATCATGAATTTTCAAAAAATGGTTTAGAAGCTATGGACAAGATATGTAATTACCATGAATTTTCAAAGTGGAAACTTCCTAAGGCACTGAAACCATTATATAGGTAACTTGGTCATAGAATCCAAACATAGAGAACCAATAGTCATTTTAATTACAATTAACTAAGGGATTATTTTGAAATGAACTTCAAGGGACAATCATTTTCAATAGAAGTCTACTTGTTAGGAATGGATACCTTACTAGTAGCTTCGGCAAAAATAATTATAATAATTTGTGCCAAATTTTAAAAAAAATTAATCTTGTGTCTTGCCTAATATTTGGAAATTGCAATTGATTGAGGACAAATCACAATATCTTTCTTTAGAGACATGGGTTGACCATTTATAGCAATCTTGTCTCAATATTCTATGCATTTTATGAATTGATAACCTCTTATCCTCTTTGAAACCATTAAATGGAGAATCTAAATCTAATCAAATGCCTACACTTTGTTCAATGTTGAATGGTTGCCTAAATAGCATAAATTAAATTTTAGTCTTTTCTATCCTTATTTTTAAACTTTAATTAAATATTAGGCACTTTAGTGTCTAATTTGCTAGCAAAGTACGGTACAAAGATGCTTTTGACCTTAGTTTTGGGTGTTTTCATCTTATATAGGTTCATCATAATTCAATGTGTCACTAAAATAGCATGTTAGAGCTTTTTTTGTTTAACCCCTAAAGGATCAAAGTCCCCTCGGGGGACACTTGGGATTTTGGGCAGGCTCATGCGACCTGAAATTTTGACCTGATTTTTTGAAACTTTTTTTAAAGATAGGGAATCACATTAGCTTTCTAAAAATATATATTTTTTTTTCAATCGGTGCCCGGGAGCAAACGTTATGCCATCCTAAAGCAAAAAAGCAGTTCGGCGGGCAGAATTTTTTTTTTTTTTTTTTTTAATTTTTTTTTTCTCAAAGATCATGTTTAAGTCTACATTTGAAGCTTTGATTCATTCTATTTGGACTCAGAATGAGAAAGTTATGGACAATCTTGTTTTTTGGGCAATTTAAGCATCTTAAAAAAAAACACTTATAGAATTCATTTTTAATGCAATTTTCAATTTTTTTCAATTTTTTTTTGACGAGGTCAAGTTTGTTTGCAAGAACAATCCCACCATTGGGATTATGTTGTTTTAATTCCACCTAAGAGCTATTAACAATTTAGTGTTTCGTTCAATTTTGGACCTACTTCTATTTAACAATTTTTTTATATGTGAAAATCAAGGTTTGACATTCTGAAATTTTTTTCCCCGACTCTCAACCAGGGCTTTTTTTTTTGGCTTTCTGGTGCCAGATTGCACCAGAAAAAAAAATCTGGCTAAAAAAGGTTATAAAAAATGCCAAAAAAATTGGATGAAATCGCCAGTGAACTTTGAAATTAAAAAATATATTAGATGAAATCGCCTAATTGTGGATGAAAACCATACTATACATCCAATAAGTGGATGAATGTTGCAATTTGGAGCACTACTATAACATTTTATGTCGCCACTATGGCACTTCTTCAAAAATGAAAAAAAAACCCTGCTCTCAACTCAAATGTTCAACATAAAAAATTACAACTTTAAGTTGTGTAGTGCAAAAAAAATCCACAAATGGCCGTCAAAGTCACCTGAAATTGCAGGAAACAGTTCAAAAAAACTTTTTTTCCCAACTTTGAATGCTAATATCTTCCAATCGGAAAGGTCAAATTCCTTGAAATTTTTACCACATGATTGAGACAAGTGAAGTATAAGATCCTACAATTAGATTCTAAAAAAAAGTTTTTTCTTGGTTTAGGGAGTGATCGCAGCAGAAATGGCAGTTTTCAGTGATTTTGGAGCCAGAAAATGCCTTGGTCCTTTAGGGGTTAAAAATTTAAATCAAAAACAAAAATTTGAAGTTGTTGAATCAAGAACTGAAGATTCTTGATTTTTGATTCTAAATTTACATAAAAAGCTCTGAATTTTCTATTTTGTTTTTTGATAACATCAAGATAATTGCACCTAATTGTGATTGTATCCAAAACCAAGTTAACCATTGAAGAATCTTGTCTAAAATGGACAACCTCCATTCATGAGAGCCTAGTGTGGACTTTTTGTACTCCTATTTTCATATCTCCGTACCATCATTCAGAGCTGTACCAGTAGCCTTCATTTTTAATGCAAAAAAGGAGTTTGGGACTCTCATAGTCCCATCCTTACTGCATAAGCTCACACTCAGTAAGTTAACAGGAAATTGGAGCGTCTTGCGCATGCTCCATCATCCGAAATCTTTAAAAAATCACTGCTACAGATATCTGGAATCAATGCCTTCTTAGCAAAAAGAAAAATTATAACATTCTAAGTTATATCATTCTACGACGTCCTCGTCCTGCGGCAAGCGCATATATATAATCTTCGACTGAGTGGGCCATTGAAACCTATCTGTCGGACTGTCTCCTGTGTTGCTCCAGCCTCCTGGACTCTTGGACTCCTGGACTCCTGGCTGCTTGCATGCCTGGTTCTGCTTGTCTTGATTGAGGAGTGCGCGCGATTGAGGTATAATTCATTTGGAGTCTCTGTACGTGAAGCTAATTAAGCCCTTCACTTGCACAGCCACTTCACCAGTTTTTTAATTCTTGCTCAGTCTGGTGAGATCAATCGGTACTCAGAATTCAAGCATCTTGCATTGAATTGCATGCAGTTAGCAGGTACGTACTACCCCCTATCTCTATGACTTGGTTTAATTTTTGATATAGCCACTGGTCACGAACTCATGATATGTGTAGATTGTGCTGGGCTATAATTCCTGTTCGCAAGTCGCAACTCAACGCACTTATCCAGGATAGATATCGTCAATTTCGTTAAATTGGCACGATATATTCTGGCGCTAAAAAATGTGACCTCTATCTTCACGAAGTTCTAAATTCAGGCCAGAATCTAGGACCGAACGTATGGATTTACGTTTCAGGCTGGTCGCCCGGAAACGTGCCAAAGTATTGGAATACCGCCCTTCTAACGTTCCGGAAGTGACGTTCGTTTTTCTTGTTGAATTTTGCGTTCGAAGCTAGGTAGGTGCGTTTGCAAACTTGACTCACAGATACGGTTCATAGCACAATCCACTGCACCAGAATACATAGAACATCTCTTTTTGCATTGTCAAATTTATTGATTGGCAAAATTTATTGATTGACGCTCTGAAACACTCCAAATCGATCGCGCTGTAAGTAACGCCATTGCAAACATTTGAGTAGGTTGTAATGAGTGGTTGATATCGTGGATAAATATTTAATGAATTAATTAATGCTAGCTAGTATTTAATTTCGTACTAAGTATGTGATCTACTCGATTGGAGCAGGTTCCGTCCAATTTTCACCATGCCTGCTCCGACTAGCGCGAAGAGAGTGCTAATAGTGGGCGCTCTTGTGGTGGTGGTGGCGATGCTGGCCGCCCATCCGACGGAGGCCGACGGCAGCGCGGGGGGCAGCAATTTCGTGTTCTTCTCGGGCTCTTGCTATGGGAACGCGGCCGTCCTGGACGCCTGTGGATGCAACAGCGTCCCCTCCAACACCCGCGGGTCGTACCAATTCACCTTCACTGGTCAGACGGCAGCGGCTTACAATGAACCCGGTTGCACGGGGCAGGCGGCCACGAGATTCGAGGGGAGCGGCACCCAGCAGTGCTATCCTGTGGGTTGGCAGAGCGTGTTCATTCAATGCTGAGCCATGTAACTTATCGATCTCCATCACGGGAACATGGAGTTGAAGTCAGTCTTGAGACAACCACTTCATTTCAAGTTGCTTGTCCATAGCTTCGTATGATTTCCTTAGAAGACTGCATATCTATGTTACAAGTGGTACCAATGGAGGAATAAAGTAGGTACGTACGTCTTGGACGTTAGCACGTGTTCTTTGAATGAGCGCTAAACGCAAAGAGCTACACTGATTTATCCTAGTGCGTGTGGCGTTCATTTACCAATGTGAGTCACTCTATTTTGCATTTGAAATATTACTGTATTGCATCAATTTCCTCAAAAATAAACTGTTGTGGTGACATTAATTAATTCTAGGTGATGCTAATTTCCCCCTCATTAATAGGACAAATTTGCATTACGGTAGTAGCTTTCTACATTCCGTTTGCAACAAAGGTCGGTATATACCCCAAACCTAACACACTAAGAAATATGGCACTATGAACCAGAGGTCTACATTTGGGTGCACCAAACGTACAACACCACTACATAGTGCTGCTGCTTTTGGTTGCACTGTTGGTTTTGGGTGTAAGCTTAATGACAGAGTCCAAACAGAGCCCAAACAGAGCCCAAACAGAGCCCAACAGAGCCCCAACAGTGCCCAACAGTGACTATGTGTCTAGGCTTCCTGGATTTTTGGGTGGTTTAATGTATTCAGCATTTGCACTTGATGGATAGTCACTAAGCGAAATAATTAATATTTATTTATTTATTTATTTGGACAAAGAGACTGTGTCGTTTACCGAACAAAAGAGGAAGAAAAACAATCACACGGCTAAATTGACTAGGGCTCGACTCCTGAGAGAAATGTATTCTCGGCCTGCTACTAGATAATGCATACGGGTATGTGTGCATGGTAGAACGGTGATCTGGATTCTCCTGATTACATAATGTGGCACCCAAGACAAAAGCTATCATGGAAGGTGGCCGCGCACCCCCGAAAACTGCCCCTTTTTGCCACTGTGACTATTTACTATTATTACACTGACTGGTCAAATTTTCATACTTTCTTGTTGGCAAGTGAAAGGAGGTTCCAACGCACCAAAGAACACTCATATTTGGATATTGTATGCAAAAGTTATGAAGGGTCAAATTTTCATAGTTTCTTGTTGGCAATTTCTTGTTGGCAAGTGAAAGGAGATTCCAATGCACCAAAAATTGCGACATCTGTATTCCAAAGGTATAAAGGATCACATTTTTTTATGTAGGCTGAGGTTCTAAAATTGTTTCTTCCACACAGTAGGTCCACATAGATACATATTGATTTTGGAGATGTGCACCGAGTGATGATGGTGGTTTTGGGTCAGTGGTGCATTTGGGGTGCATTTGGGGTGCCGCCCACCTTATGGTGTGCTAGGTCATGATGACACAGTCTGATTCCGGCCCAGCTCCGAAGATCCGAAGGTAAAGAGTTCTACAACTATGTTAACTTACTGTTCGATTGTTCGATTGAACTTGCGTGTTGGAAAAGAAAGTCAAGTTGCTTGTGGAAAATCACAGCTTGCCTGCTATAACTAACGGTGAAGGTGCTAGCTAGCTCAGCTTCCACAGAGACATGATCCGTGTCATACACAAGCACGCCCACCAAGACTAGTGTGCCCTGTGCCGTTGCCACAGCCAAAATAAAAGTAAAAGTAGTAAGTTTTCTAATTTAAAAAATTCAAAACTCAATATCTTTCCCACCATATGTGCGAATGCCATGAAACAAAGTCCGTGCACCCCTTCTCACAGAAAGCTTTCCGATGGTACCAAGAAACATTAGAAACTTTTTGGATTCAACAGAAGGCCCTTTAAAAGTTGCTCAGGCAGCATTGGATGTTTGACTTTGGTGGGGGGCATGCTTCAGCATTGCTTCATTGGATGTGGGCAGCTTGACACACATCTCAATTGAATAATGGATGTTTTACTAGATTGGGATCGCCTGACTTATTTGGATGTCCAATCTGGTTAATGCTGCCAAGGAGCAAGTATGAAGAATGATACTGTAAGGCCTCAGTCTCTGTCTGTGCTAGCATCAAAATGATTTCTAGAATTAAATACTAGAAACTAAAGTAAAAATATGCATTCCAAAGAAGCCCAGGTACTTTCACTAGGTGTGGTTGTCACTTCAACGTCTTTGGCTTTCAATATTGGAGATTATTTTATTCTACTACAATGAATGCAAGCACTGACAATGTCCAGCAGCATCCATGTGGCTTAACCCGTAAAGGACCAAAGTCTTTTTTCTGCCCAAAAAACACTCAAAACTGCCATTTCTATTGCAAGATATTTGCATTAAATCCCTAAAGGCCCAAAGTCCCCTCGAGGGACACTTGGGATTTTGGGCAGGCTCGTGCGATCTGAAATTTTGACCTGGTTTTTTTAAACCTTTTTTGAAGATAGGGAATCACATTAGCTTTCTAAAAATATAATTTTTTTTTCAATCAGTGCCCGGGAGCAAAAGTTATGCCATCCAAAGTCAAAAATACAATTTGCTGGGCCAAAAAAAAAAAAATTTAAATTGAATTTAAAAAAATTAATTAATTAATTAATTTTTTTTCTTGAAGATCATGTTTTTGTCTACATTTGAAGCTTTAATTCATTCTATTTGGACTCAAAGTGAGAAAGTTATGGACAATCTTGTTTTTCGGGCAGTCTAAGCATCTTCTTCAAAAAACAACTTATAGAATTCATTTTTGAATGCAATTTTCAAATTTTTCAAATTTTTTTTGACAAGGTTAACCCCTAAAGGACCGTTGTCCGTTTGGGGGACAAATGCGTTTTTGGGCACGTACCTACGGGCTGAAATTTTGTGGTGATTTTTTGAAACTTTTTTGGAGATAGAAAAACTGATAAGCTTTGTAGGAATATAATTTTTTTCACAATCAGTGCCAAGGAACAAAAGTTATGACCAAATAAGCTCAAAACAGGGGATCGCGGGCAGCCTGGGCAGCAAAAAAAAATGGACAAAAATTTGAGTTTTTCTTTTAATATTTTTTTTCTCATAGATTATATTTTTTTTCTATCTGGAAAGCTTTGATTCATTTCATTTGGATATGTTATGAGAAAGTTATGGACATTCTTGTTTTTCCGGCAGTTAGAGCATCTTCTTGAAAAAAATAACTTTTAAAATTCACTTCTAAATGCAATTTTTCAAATTTTTCAATTTTTTTTTTTGCATGGTTTAGTTTACTTTTTAGAACAATCTCACCATTGGGATTAGTCCATTTTAATTCCATCTAAAATATATGAATATTTAGATTTTCCTTCTATCTTGTACCTACTTCTATTTAACATTTTTTTAAGAATGATAATTAAATTTTTTTTAAATTTTTTTTCCCTAGACTCTCAACTCAATTCTCCACTATAAAGATTTAAAGTTCAAAACTCTATAGTGCAAAAATTTTAAGTTAAAAATGTTCAAAGTCAAAAAATCTGGTCCCGCAATGTGCTGAAAAACTTGTTTTTTTCACTTTAAACGCAGATATCTTGCAATTTGTGCAGTCAAAAATTCTAAATTTTTTTCCACACACTCTCATACTAGATAGGTGTAAGATCCTATGGTTAGATATGAAAAAAAACAAATTTCAATTTTTTTTACTCTTTGCTATAGATATGGCAGTTTTGAGTGTTTTTTGGTAGGGAAAAGGCCTTGGTCCTTTAGAGATTAAGTTTGTTTGCAAGAACAATCCCACCGTTAGGATTATGGTGTTTGAATTCTACCTAATAGCTATTAACAATTTAGTGTTTTGTTCAATTTTGGACCTACTTCTACTTAACAAATTTTTTATATGTGAAAATCCAGTTTTGACATTCTGAAAAAAAATTCTTCAACTCTTAACTCAAATGTTCAACATAAAATTTTTTAACTTTATGGTGTGTAGTGCAAAAAAATCCACAAATGGCCGTCAAAGTCATCTGAAATTGCAGGCCACAGTCTAAAAAACTTCTTTTTTCCAACTTCAAATGCTAATATCTTCCAATCCGTATGGTCAAACTTCATGGAATTTTTACCACATGATTTGAGACAAGTGAAGTACAAGATCCTATGGTTAGATTCTAAAAAAAAAGTTTTTTTTGGTTTAGGGAGTGATCGCAGCAGAAATGGCAGTTTCCAGTGGTTTTGGAGCCAGAAAATGCCTTGGGCCTTTAGGGGTTAAAGTAAAAAAAAACAAGTTTTTCAGCACATTGCGGGACCAGATTTTCTGACATTGAACATTTTTAACTTAAAATTTTTGCACTATAGAGTTTTGAACTTTAAATCTTTATAGTGGAGAATTGAGTTGAGAGTCTAGGGAAATAAAATTAAAAAAACTTAATTATCATTCTTAAAAAAATTGTTAAGTAGAAGTAGGTACAAGATAGAAGGAAAATCTAAAATATTCATATATTTTAGATGGAATTAAAATACACTAATCCCAATGGTGAGACTGTTCTAGCAAGTAAATTAGACCATGCAAAAAAAAATTGAAAAATTGCATTCAGAAATGAATCCTACAAGTTATTTTTTTCAAGAAGATGCTCTAACTGCCCAAAAAACAAGAATGTCCATAACTTTCTCATAACAAATCCAAATGAAATGAATCAAAGCTTTCCAAATATAAAAATATATAATCTATGAGAAAAAAATATTAAAAAAAAATTTGAATTTTTGCAAAAAAAATTTTGCTGCCCGAGTTGCCCTCTGTCCCCTATTTTGAGCTTACTTGGTCATAATTTTTTTTTCCAGGCACCGGTTGTGAAAAAAATTATATTCCCATGAAGCTAATCAGCTTTTTTACCTCCAAAAAAATTTCAAAAAATCAAGAGAAAATTTCAGCCCAAAGGTACCTGCCCAAAAACACATTTGTCCCTTGAAGGGACAACGGCCCTTTAGGGATTAAGTGACAATTGTTGGCACCATTGGTAAATGCTAGAAACGCTGAATTATAGTATCTTGCAAGTTGATCGGGTGTTGCCCTTCAAAAGCCTTTTGGTGACCTCAAAATGTTCTAATAGCAGCCGGAGGACACACTGTCCACGAGATCTCATTGTATCAAACAAACAAAACAAATAGCCTCATTTAAAATATGGACTAGTGTGCCTTGTGTTGTTGCCATAACCAAAAGAAAAGAAAAATTAATTTTCTAATTTTTAATTCATATAAAAACTTTGAAATTCAAAAACTTTGACACCCTAAGTTTCTATGCCACAAAACAAAGCTTGTGCACCCCTCCTTGCAAAGAACTTTCTGATGGTATCAAAAACTTAACTAGATGATTTACAAATCAAGAGATCTCAACTTAACAAACAAACAAAACAAATAGATTGACTTAAGGTATGGACTCATGTGCCCTATGTTGTTGCCATATTCAAAATAAAAATAAAAATAATTTGTAAGTTTTTAATTCATAAAAACTTTGAAATTCAATAACTTTCCCATTGTAAATCCATATCCAATGAAATAGAGCCCGTGCACCCCTCTTTGCCGAGAGCTTTCCAATAATACCAAGATCGCAGCCGAGGAACACGCGGTCTATGAGATCTTACCATAACAAAAAATAAAAAATAAAAAAAAAACTAATTTAATGTAATGGATGGATGGATTGTGCTTGGAAGATCGAGTCTTCTAACTTAATTTCAACCGCTTTCTAAAACTGCACACTTTAGATTCTTGCCTAAAATGTATTGTACTCCCACTGTTTTGCAAGAGTCTATAGTTGATTTTAGAAACACCTATTTTTAGCACTTTGAAAATTTGTAGTTTATTCATTGGGCGTCTAAAAAATGCATTCTACCAACAAGACTATACAAAAAAAAATCAATATAATAATAGAAACCATGTTGAATTGCATATTCATACAATTTTAAGGTGTAATTACTTTAATTAGAAACTTGACATTTTGATAAGAGTCTATGATTCCATAATGATTCTTGCTCATGTAAGAAGCTCATTAAGGTAGCAATACCCATAATCATCATTGTACCCATAACCATCACCTCTAAAATCTTGGAAAATTTGTGAAAGTGAACAGGTGTGATTACAAAGATGTACTACATCTTAAATCAGATCCTAGTGTTGATATTAGGTGCATTTGCAATTGACTCTTTAAAAATTTCCAACTTATTCTCATAGTATCCAAATAATACATTTGAAAGTGCACATGCATTATTTTTTTTCTTGCTAATAGGATCCTATAATTTTTTGGATGTTTATTAATAATAATCATATTCAACATTCTTAATTTGATGGTTATGGGTGCTGCTACCTTATGGTATGAACCTAATTCAGAGCTCTACTTTGAAATCCAATTCGGTTCTATTGCATTCTAATATAAGGTAGAGCCACCCATTCTTGACCAATGACCCATTCCCGACCTATAGGTGCATGTATTTCTGACCAAGCTTAGAATGTGGTTTTTTTTCCTTTTCAAGATTGGAACTAATAAACACATGACACATGTCCCAAGTTGTGAAAAAAAAAGTAGGAAATAATGATTAGGGAAAAAGTTCTTAAATGATTGGAATTGGAAGAGTCTAGACATTGGCCATGGGTTTGGCCAATACTTTTTGCCTCCCAAAATTCATAGTAATTTCAGTTCAAGCGATAAATTACCAATTTTTTTGCAATCCTTGTCATTTCTATCGATGTACTTTTGAAAAATATTTGTTTTGCCTTCACTATTTCAAATTATGTTGGAATTCCTTATTTGTTCTATTATGGGTGGCTCTACCTTATGGAGTAGTATTTATTGCAAAGAGTTTGCAATTAGGATTGATGGATACATCAAAAATAAGAATATGCTATGAGTACAATATTTGCAACAACACTCCCTATAGCCATTTCACATAGTGATTTGGGAGGTTACTTCCAAATTTGAATGAAAACATTGAGGATGAATATTTGACCCTCCAAATGGATGAAATTGTAACATAGGGTTGCAACTCAATGTGCATTTAATATAAAAGATGTCCCTAGACTTCCAAAGAAATGACTCTATTTTGATAAGAATGATTGTATAGACCACGTACTAGACAATTGTTTTTTGCACGCAATGTGGGCCTTGTAGAGTGAATGTAAAAATCATCCAAGAATTATCTTTGTTGCAATATTTTTAATTTTTTGAAAAATATGTTAAAGTTTAAAATTAGATTTTTCTTCTAAGCAAAAATATAAAGCCAAAATTTGAATCTTTAAGAAAATTATATCCTAAAATAAAAAACACAAAATCATTTTCTATGTAAGAGAACTAAAAAGTGTATGATTTTACAAAAATGGATACTTTGACATTTTCATTTGTAAAAATTAAAAAATTATTTTAAAATAAAAATTTCGATTTTGGATGGCCCTTTGTAACAACTTTAGGATGAAATTATTCTAAAAAATAATCACCAAAATGTTTTTTTCCATGTCAATAGCTCTTTTTATTCAAAAAAATTTACACAAAATACGATTAGAAGAACATATTAGTCTCCAAAATCTCAACTTCTACTCTTTAGAACAGCAACTTAATCTTAAATTCCTAAGAAATGCAAGTGTGACATATTTTTGAAAGTCATTATTTTCTTTGAAGTTTGTTTTAGAGTATATTTGAAAATTGATATAAGCTTAAATGGTTATATCTTCTTATTCAAATTGCACGTATATTAAATCATTAATCCTCAAGTTGTTTTCTACAAATGTTATGGCAATCAAAGTATAACAAGATAATTCTAAGTTGTACATAGACAAGCTAAACAATGACATGTACCTTACCACATGCAATGCACCCAAAGTCAATCATAGTATAACTTATTGAGTACATAATAGATATGATGGTATCACATACATTCTTGGCAAGATCATCTCAAAAAAGTCCCATTGTCATTGTCATATAGTAACTTTCACTACACAATGAATATATGGTGTCACAAACATCCCTGAAACTTGAGTACACAACAAATATCTAGTATCACATTCAATCTTCGCAAATTCCTCTCAAAATTGTCTCCTTGTCGTTGTCATATGACTTTTGCTACACAACAAATACATTGTGCTATAAACATCCTTGGAAACTTGAGTTGAAATAAAAAGGGTGAAGTTACATCACTTTTTTGCTGCAATGCTCATAATTTCCATAGTGGACTCTGACTACTAAAGGTAAAGAAGTGTTTTTTTTGTATTTTAACATGATGGAAACCTAAAGTCTCCCTACTTATAATTTTACCATGAAAACACTCAATAATGAACATTTTGCCTCTTAATCCTATGTGCTCCAAAGTCTACATTTTAAATGATGAACAAAGTGCTTCATACAATTTTTAGTCCAAATACCTTCTCATTCATCCAAAACAATACTTATATCTCTAGGGCATATGAGCAAAGATGAAAACATTATCATTATGAGCAAAGATGAAAACATTATCATTATGAGCAAAGATGAAAACATTATCATTATGAGCAAAGATGAAAACATTATCATTATGAGCAAAGATGAAAACAATCCCACACCTTGATTAAGGTAGAAGTACCCATAGTGGATCACGACCCAATAGCCAACCTATAGGGGGCACTATTTCCAACCAAGGTTGAAAAGCTTGGAATGTTTTTTTTCAAGGTTGGGACTAGTAAGGTTATGACACATGTCCAAAGTAGTGAAGAAGAAAGTTGGAAATAGTGAGCGGAAAAGCAATTTTTTAGATGATCCGAATTAGATGACTCTAGATATCAGCTATTGGTCCGGACCACTTTTTGACTCCCAAAATTCACAGTAATTTCAATTTTGCAAATAAAATTATGAAAATTTGGGAATCCCCATATTTCTTATCTTTCTACATGGGAAAAATTTCCTACGCCTTAAGCTGCTCATCACTTGCACTTGCTGTGAAATCCCTTAAGTTATCGGAAATAGGTACTTCTACCTTAGTGCACAAATCAATTTTCATTCTTTACACTTGCAATACTCCCATGTGCAAGACTCCCATGTGCAACATTCCCATGTGCAATGCTCAAAATACTTGAGATAATAACTAGGTTAAAACATATGTTTGCACTTGGTGTTAAAGGTGATGTTAGCAATGTGAATTTGGTCTAGAAGTAGGTCTAAATTCCTTCCTAAGACCTCAGTAACAACACACTTCGCTTAGTAAATGCAGATCCTAACATAATCTGGGTTCAAAGTCTAAGCTTGTTATTCTCACCTTTGCAATCTAAAGAAGTGCAAAGTTAGTCACGACAAACACATTACACTCAAAATGCTTCCGTTAATAGACGAGCTGCCATTTATAAATACAAGAGGAGCAATCCGCCAGAGTTTCCGCCGAGTCCAGGGAGGCATCACTCACCCTCAAGGATGATCTCAACCAAATACACATCAAGACTATCTCATCAGACGCACATTTCCTATGCAGAGCTTTGCAACTCCAACTCTTATTCTGACAAAAAAAATCCTCACAGCCCCAGATTGAACAAGCAGCTGAGTTTACCAAATGTAACGTGCCGCTGTCACTTCGGGGCTGCACAAAAATGTTTTAACTTATACAACATGTCAGCAATGTGGCTGCACAATATACGAATTGTTCTCCGAATTGTCAAACCGTGTACGCAGCCGGGTTCCTTTGCTGCTGAATGTCGCCATAGCTGACCAGCTCCGAGATATCTGCAGCGCTCCCCAGAAACAACGGCAACTTCTGGTGAATCTCGATGGGATTAATCTCCAGAATCCTCCGCCTGCCGTCCGTGCCCTTGCCCCCGGCCTGCTCCACCAGGTAACTCAACGGATTCGCCTCGAACAGCAGCTTCCACTGCGGCTTTGGGTTCATCGCCACCCCGCCGTAGATCACGGTGCGGTGCACGTCGCCCACGAGGGACCCCACAAAGCGAGCGGAGTATTGTTTGCGCGTCTGCCCCTTCCCTTGTCGCACGTTGTCGATGTAGCGGCGTAACCCGGACTGCCAGGTGAAATAGCCAGCTTCGTTCACGGAGTAGATCTCGCCTGATGGTCAAAAACGATCGAAAGATGAGAAATCGGGACACAGGAAAGAAGAGGAGTTCGGAATTAGTGAGTTGTAGTGAATCTCGTAGCAAAAGGAAGTAGGGGTTGCCACACATTATCAATTATCGTTTGCCTTGAACTCATGGTCTATTGCGAACCATTGCAAAAATGCCACAAACTTGTTGCAAAAGTCTTGGCCATGAAAACCAATGCATACCAATGCGTAAACTGTTTCAAAAGCTATTGCAATCTGAAATAGTTGCAAATACAATGCACGATGTTGTACTAATCCATTGCAAAATTGTTAATAGATTTCATGCGGTCATTGCAAATCCGTTCCAAATTAAACTATAGCAATCTCAGCCTTCTGTACTAGAGTCTAGTACAATCAAATAATATATTCAACCAGAGCAAGAAAATCACGTTCGTAGAGTAGTGGACGTCACTATTTAGCAACAAATGTTGTGATTTGCTAACTATGATCCCAATTAGAAGGATAATCACGTCAGTCTACATAGAACCAGAAAATTTAAGTTACGGTAGAGGGCACCACTTGAACAACCATTCAGCAATTTGAACAAATGCAGAAGTGTGCTCTCACTGGGAGATCACAATACAGTCCAGAAGTGATCATTAGTAATGATCACTCAGTGGAGATCAAACTCTTATCAGTACCTAAGAATGATGATCGCTAATGCAGTCATTCAAAGTGGGAGATCGCAGACCACTACTGAAGGGAAGGTAGACAACCCCACTTCCATTCAAAGAGCAGTAGCAACAGAGTTTTAATAAATTCATGCTTAAAATCACTTCGGAAAGAGTGAGTTCAGCTCGTGTGCATACCTCGTTCCGGCATGCGGATGTCGTGGTGACTGTACACGAATTCCCCAAGAGTGTAATCCAAGGTGAATCCGTGCAACCCCGATCCCACCGAGATGCACATGACGGTAGCGGAGGAGTAGAGCGCGTATCCCGCAGCCACCAGGCGCTCCCCGCGCTGCATGACGTTCGCGTACGCTTTCTCCTCCATCGGCAAGTGGTCAGCCTCCCGAAGACGACGATAGATTCCGAAGATGGTGCCCGTGGGGATGGACGCGTCGATGTTGCGGGACCCGTCGAGGGAATCCACGACGACGACATAAGGGCCCTCGCCGTACCAGGTGGGGCGGTCGTCCTCTTCAGAGGCCGTGGCCGCCACTTTCCCGGAGCTGCGGAGGGCGGCTTTCATTAGGTTATTCTGCCTGCCAGCAAAGTGTGTGCTACATCAGAAGTGCAACCATCCAACCACACAAAATGAAAATTCACGGACCGCGCAGGGATCCAATTTCACAAGAAATTTGAAACAAAAGCAGTGATTTTCATGGGTCTCAGTGGGTCCAAATCAACAGTCATGGAGAATTTGAGAGTTAGATTCCAGGTATGTGATGATGGTGAACAGGGGAGCTGGCGCGCGAACCCTAAACTCACCGAAACAAATTCAGAAGTGCAAGCGCTGCAAGCTCCAACCCAGCACACAAATTGCAAATTCACGGACACCGCAAGGATCCAACACATTTGATACAAGAGTAGTGATTTTCATGCGTTTCGGTGGTCTAATCAACACGTTCATGAGCTTGTGTCAAATTTCTGTATTCGATTCCAGCTGTGGGAAGACGATGAACAGGGGAACTGAACCCTAAACTCACCGAAACAACGTCCAACGGCTTCGGGGCTTCTCTGCCGACTCGGAAGAAGCTGTCAGCGCCAGACAGCGTAGCTTGAAGCTCCGTTGGGGAGGCCAAAACAAATGCGATGTGCTTGCACGCAGCTTGAATGTGCGTCATGAGCACGACCAGATCCACATCCACATTCGACCCTTCGGTGCCCAAGTACGCCGTCATGGTGACGACCTCGTCCGCATCCGCCCGCGGTATCACGTTCACGCTCACGGGCGGTCGTTTGAACGTCGGGGGCGGCTTCGGGGGCGGCTTCGGGGGCGGTAACGAGGGCGGTAACGAGGGCGGCAGGGGCGGCGGCGGGGGGGGCGCCTTCGACACGACGGCCATAGCCGGCGGCCTCTTGCGTCTCTTCGTCGGCGTCGTAAACCAATCCGACGACGGCGAAGACAGAATCGAATGCAAGGGCTGCTGGAAAAACGAAGGCGCCGGCATCACGGGCGCAGGCGGCTTCCGCAGCGACGCCAGCAAGCGCGCCACCATGCTGGGCGTGGGCGTGGGCGTAGCCTTCACAGGAGCTTTGGTGGGAGGCGGCGACACCACGGGCTTAGTACTCGGGATGTCGCTCACTCGCGTCCATCGCGACACGAGCAGGGGCAGGAAACAGATGCAAAACAGGAAGAAGTAGTTCATGGGATACAATCCCGCCGCCGCCGCGCCGCCCGAATGCTCTCGACCCGAATCTCGTCGCAGCTTCATAAGACACAGCCGATCCCCACATCCTGGTAACTATCCCAGCTCTGCGCCCTTACCAATCTGCTCGCAATCCTCGCATTTTCAGCCCCACTTGGATGGAGACTGAGTCCAAGTATCCACCAGTTCTCCACAATGCGCACTTGGAACTCTTGACGCGTACTTGCTAATGTCTTCTCGGTTCACAATTGCGAGAAGCGCTTCCTGAGCTCGAGGCGGGGCGAGGTCTCCCAGCAATTATCTAATCTAGCCTAGACTCCAGGAGAGCAAAAGAGAGTATTCGGGAAGCGCGCCGGCATGCACTAACAGCAAATGACAATTAGCTGCCACCACGAAGGTCATGTGCCCAAAAGGTCTTCGAATTAGGGAAGGAAAATCAACCTCGAGTGGTGGGCCTTGAGCGCAACATTCACTAAAATGCAGCAAGCCTTTAAAATATTTTTTTTGAAGAATCCTGTCCTCTTTCGTCAATGCCAGGCCAGATGTTAAATATACACGCTGAGAGCTGACAGGGGTCTAAATAAGGGTCACGCCATTAGGAATCACAATATGGGTATTTGTTTAATAATGGCACGCTTGAAGATGACCAGAGTGGCTTTCCATGGCTGTAGAATCGAAGCCAGTCACAAGTCGACCTAATATAACAACCCCTTTGCTATTTTCCTCGTGAAAAATTGCAGACTACGACGGACGGAACCAAGTTAGTACTGGGAGTACCGTATGGAGTACAGAGGGACGTTGTAATAGTCATCAATCAACAGATCACACAAGCCGTGACACCTTTCGGTCACGCATCATTACTGTCGTCAGTTGCAACGGCTCCCTCGCTTCCGTTACTTCCGGTCAAACGAAATGGTAAGAAAAGGAAGTTACCGCAAGAGACGAGCTCCTTGCAAATCTTGCAAATGTTGTTGCAGTGATCTTACACCTGGAGACTGGAGTATGCATGCTAGTTGCAGCGGCACGAAAGCATTCATCTTCAGATGTAGCTTCGGGACAGATTCGGCTAAGTCCAGTGAACTACTACAAGTTAGCAACTGTAGTGAAGGAATCCAAAGGTATGCTGGAATTCTGAATCTGAACAGCATGACTGTCGAAATACTGTTGGATGCACTGACGGTCAGAGCATGACATGGCCAACGCGAGCTAGTGAGTGACGTATCAGGTTCTAACGGCGCTCTGGCATGGCAGATGGCAGCTTATCAGCTTCTCTGCTAGACTGGGTCTGCTCCAGTTCTTATCGCCTGCTCCTTTCACAGAGAGGCCGGTACTCTGAATGCCATTGCTGCCAAAAGCTAACTAAGGTCTCATTCACGTACTCAGTCACGCTAGGTGCGGGCTCTGCAACAGTAATTGGCACAGTTTAACAGCAGAGCACATGATTGGATCCTCCTCAAATAACGTCGATTGAGTTCACGCACGATTGAGTCTCGTGCCTCTTTCTAATAGTGACACATACTCCGTATATGTGTACAATAGTCTGGCTAACTGTAAGTTGTGTAAGTTTGTAAGCCCGACTGATTTTGAATGCTAATTACGCTTAGGACTCCTGATTCTATTATAGAAAATACAAACCACTGATGATATGATTTTAACTTTTTCTTTTCAAAAATCCTTGAAAAATGACACTAGCTTGCTCCAAGTGATATGTAGCAGTACACGTTCCAAGCTGGTACGCCATGTTGGACTCCATTATAGCACAATAACCGTGAGTCATTCCATTCCCCGTTCAATTTTGGATGCTGTCGGCAAGTGTGTCATAAATTCTTCATTGTCACACTTCGTAGCTCACACTTTCAGCAACACATCTGTTTTGATCAAGATAGATATGTTAAAGAGTACTGGCTAGCTTATTCTTGCCGCTGCAGCATCGAAGTGCAACAAATCAATGGACCAAATTAATTTACATTCACTTATCAAATATTCTGGTTACGAGTGCTGCTCAGGAGACCCTACCTCCTGAAACGTACCCCCTCTGAATTACTCTTTGTCAGACATGAATTACCGTCGGAACATTCGGAAGAAACTAATTAAACCGACTGAGGAACCCAATTACAATCGATATGAGTTGCGATAGATCTCCAGAGACACAAGTTCTCTGGTCAGAGATAATCATCTCCCCAGTTCGCGGTGACGCGTTTCTGGGACTTCAGACACAACTCTCGGCAATGTGAAGCACCTTTGGGTCCTTGCATGCAGTGACCCTAAATGTGATTTTCATAACTAGCTCAAGTTGATAAAGACACAGATGAATGTGCTAATTTTTTTGCTCCCTTCTGTAACAAATATAGAGGTTCATTTGTACGACAATTCATGCGTACCCTTTTAGGCCTCTTCTATAGTCCCAAGGAAATTGGCATATCTTTTCTCAAGATCCAAGGGGGTGGGGTGAGTGGGGGTGAGTTTAAGAATACATCCTCTATTACAGGCTCATAAGAGTACAACTTCCATTAGTTGGACGTTGGGAAGACCCCTTGAGAAATTGTTAAGCAAAAGGTTCTCCAACGTTGCTTAACAATGTTATGTTGGAGGAGCATTGGCATAACTTACTTTTCACCAACTTTGATAACAAGATGTCAAAAGTAGTGGAGTAGTATCAAAAAAAGTGTGATTGGAACCCTTAATTGAAGATGCCAAGATGAATCTTACTTTGAAGTGCCAATGTAGAGTCTTAAATTGAAGATGCTCTTAACTTCCACATCTTAGGCCACCTTGTTCTTTTCAATAATGTATTGCACCTTACCCTAACACCACCCCTTCCTCTCAATAATGTATTGCACCCCACTCTAATGCATCCCCTTCCTATCAATCAATAATGTATTAACACTTAAAGGACAAAGGGGTGACCCTTGAAATCATCCTTTTCATTACCATGTGAATCATTGGCTTAAAAAATTGCAAAAGCACTCATTGGAAGTTAAACAACTGTAGAAGATTTCCTCTTTTCACAACAAATTCCAAGGATGAATAGTTCCACTTCTGTGCTATACAATTTGATTCTCTGTCACAAAACGGCCTCCTCATCATATAAGGGTTAAACCTACTTTTTGACACCACCCCTTCCTATCAATAATGTGTAACGCCTATTCTAACACCACCCCTACATGTCAATAATGCATCACACTTTGATGCCAACCCTTCTTGCGATGCGTTAAGCTCAAGCAACTAGGACTCTTGAGCATCCTTACTCAAAATTAAAAAATTGTCAAATCATTGCAAAAGTTACAAATGACTATCTTGGAGGAGCTTCTTCAGAATGTTATGCACTCATGCTCCTTGGTGTCAAAGAAGGAAATAGGAAATCCAGGGTGAGAAACGGCCTAAGCAAAATTGGGCGTTTCAGAGGATCAAGACTCACCGAGACGAAAGTTGTTCTCGCAACACTGGTATCCTTTGATCATAGACAACCTGCAGAGTCTCCTAAACAACCTGCAAACCACTTCCTGCACCGTCCAGACTTCGGAAAAACAGAGCATTCCAAAACACCAAGTCCAGTCCATCTGAATTCATTTAACAAAAAATACCTCAAATTGATGGCACACGGCATTTTTATGGACTGGCGGAATGCGCTTGCAGGTGGCATGCAAACCAACTAAAAACAAAGGAAATAATCAGCAACCTACGGCAGCCTCATTCCCAAGTATCAAGTTGGTACAATATAGACATATATGGAACCCAGATGAAGGACATTGACCCTTGTCAACTGTAATATCCTGCCCCAAAAAATTGTACACAGCACCACACCTTACAACGCCTGGTCCCTAATGGATATGAAGCCCCAAGATGATAGAATTCCACAACATTCTAAAGTATGGATCACCTACTTCTGAGCAACAGCCATGACTATGTGGAAGTGAAAGATGTTGTATTCACAGAGGAAAATTGCAGCTAAACTTAGATGAAGTCCAAAAATGGCGCTTAATAATTGAATGCAAAAATAATAAGAGATCAAAGTTCTACTGGTAGTTTTTTCAAATCAACGTTCCTTTTGTTGAACATTCTGCAATGAGTATTTGGATCCATTTATCATCCATGCTTTTGGATCCACGCTCGGTAATGGGTGGTCTACCTAAGAATAGAGGTTGCGTCCTTTCAACTATATCACAAAAAGAATCTAGAGCAGTAAATATTGAGAGACTTAACACTTTCGCGAACATAACACGAGCTCAAGGTTGTGCACAAAAGCAATCCAGATTTCTTTTCTTGGCTCAGTGTTCATTGATTCCAACAATCTTTAGGCAACCCCTCAAGAATGTTATGTCATCTCAGCAACACCAATCGTTTCAATGTAATTGCCGCTCCCTTGTGAACAGCAGTAGTGGCTTGCATGTTTCCATACTTGTATTTAGAGATCTTCACCTGGAGATTCTGAGCCAACTCAAGCAGCTTTCTGTGCTCGCCTGGTAGTACTTGGTGTGTCATCCCGCTTGCGGTTTGGGTCATCAGGTTTTCTCGCCCATATTGGGGCTCTGTCGGGCTCGTACTGGTAATCATAGAACAGCTCCTCTCCAGCTGTGATGCGTTCCTTGGCGAATATTCCTACCCTGTGATCTCCCGAAACCATGACAACCTGTTGTGTAGCAAAGAGCCATTAGGACAAGACGGGATAAGGCCAGAAGATCCAGCTTAACATACACAAAATACGCAAGCCCATGTGGTACTCATGACACTTAAACACGCTCCGCAAATAATACCATGTTCATTTTTGTCTTGGACGGCAATGATCATATTTACGTTTTCGTTTACATGTATTTAATCGATACTTGCTGCTGTGATCACTTTATTGGTGTATATATAGAAGTCGATGGCTAATGTATTATAATAAATGCTTATAATTAAAGCTGCTGTCTTGAAAGCCCAATACTTTTGAGCAACTGGATTCAAAAGTATTGAGGGATAAGTGCTGCTCAGGCGACACCACCCGACATTCTGTTCATAGAACAAACACTGAGTGTCTCCTGAGCAGCACTCCACCCGTATTTATTGAGTCAGCCAGGCTCATTGCCGAAATTCCATCTGCCTAATTACAGCCATTGCCAAAGCGGGGCCTTCATTCTCAATATCTAAATGCCTCCACCAATTAGATATAAAACACTGGCTAAATAAACAGGGAAGCAACAGATAAAATCTTACTAGAAACATCAATAACATACCTTGGCATAGCAGTTAGGTTGAAGAGAATGGTTCGCAAATTTCAGCTTGTCACCTTTTCGACATGCGTCCAGAACATACTATAGGAAAACACAGAAAATACCGTCATCAAATAATCAAACATAGTTTCCGACCATGTTGCTGTATAATTACTTTGCTGCAGCAATAAACTGCTGATGCTAATTCACAATATAGGGCAACCAATACAGTGAGTGTTTCTGATTACGAAGGACATAATGATGACAACATTCGCTACTTGTATGCATCTAATAAGACTTATGAACAAGGTCATATGACTTGCCTGATCGTTTAGATTGAAGAGGAATGATGAATTCAATAGATCGTAGATTTTTCCTCGCTTATCAGCTTCTCGATGGGAAATGAGTTCGCCAGTGTACTCTCCAAGGTATTCATGTTTTGCAACCGGATTCTGCAAATGGCAACATATAGACGTGTCAATTTGTGGAACTATAACAGCCGAATACCATAGCGACCAAGGATTAACTCAAAGAAAATCAAAATCAAATCCAATAGGAGTTATGCCCCAAATTCGGGAAAATAGAGCTAGATTCCACATGCTAGAAACGTGAGAAACTGGACAAAAAGGCGGGACAAAAACGGCCTTTCAACTCAATGGAAATTACAATCGGTCTACCCCAGGAAGGATCCCTTCTCCCAGGACTTTTTTCACACCTGGAAATTGCCTGAGATTCATATAAATTGGTCTAAATAATTATACATCAATAAATTAATTATTTTGAAACATGGTGCCGCACCTTGATTGCCTGCACGATAAAATATAAGCTAGCCAATAGAAGTCACAGATCATATAACATATGTTTAGCCCAAGGCTTAGTTGCGACATTGGGAGAACCCACAAAAGTACCTCATGCTCTTGGACACTAAGTGAATAATGGCTATGAGAAACATGACAGTTGGTCTAAAATCCAAAGAACGCGATTGACAAAATCGCATTTCGTGGTCGCCTTTAGAGTGAAGATGTGCTGTTAGGACATCCTATTATAAAAACATGATTGTTGGTGGTTTACTAAAGTCAGGACGTTTCTCACCTGCATAAACATCACTTAGAACGATTCTTAAGTACCCAACCAATCTGGTGAAGAGTAGTGAAAGCAGTACCTTCAGGAACGCACCCCAACCTGCCACAGCTGACCTCCCTAATAACACCTGCCACCCAATATGCAAGCAATATGAAAATAACAACATTCCTGAAGATTCGGAAATGAAGTTTAAGTTTAGTAGTAAGTTTAGAAAACATGATCGAAAATGGTAAAATTGAAGAGTGCACACAATTAAAAATAAAAATGATCCTGTCTAAAACCTTGATTAAGAGGAGCCTTGTTCGTTTAAGTGCCCCGGCCTTTGAACCTACAATTCCAACTACTTGTTGATGCAAAGGAACTCTCACCCGTTGTTGTTGTTTTAGCATGAGTTTCATATTGTGGCACGAGTAATTGTCTCCTCGAGGTGGTGGTCCATCAACAGTGCCATCTCCGCAACTGAGAGAACAGACCCGACTTAGAGCTTTTAAAACCATGAAATCTTTGCTCCTTGAGAAGTTAAGAGGATGACAGCAGAAGATCCAAGGAGGATATACTCATCTACGACACATGAATAAGCTAGACACTATTTCCCAGGTTGACCATTCGCTATACCCCTGATCAGAGCTCAACATGTGCTATCCATGCAGATCCCGATGCAGCCGTCACGAGCTTGAAATAGGTTGAGTTCAAACGAATTCAACAAAACGCAAGATGAACACGGCGGATGACTTACCCAACCCAGCAGTTTCGGCAGACATCAGGGTCACATTCACGTCCTGCAGCAAAACATGGGCATTGCCGACTACAGCAATTACTCTTTGCACAATGACAGCCCCGGAAGCGATTCTTGCAGCTCTTGGAGCACCTGCATTCATTGCCGAGGAGGTTACAGAATATCAGAACCGACATGTGCTGTGATCCAATCACATGCGAAAGAAAAAGAGGGCAACTTCCAAGGCTTAGAGATGGAGAACCTGCTGGACTTTGTAGAGAAAGTTACTTACCCACAGTATTTCTCACAGCAAGTACCATTGAGTAAGCATGGGCACTGTTTCCCACAAGTGTAGAGGCAGTTGCAAGGTGTGTATTGTCGGCACGTTTGATCCTTTCCATTAGTCATTCTCTTCCGTAACAGTGGATGCACAACAGATCTGAATGTGTACTTCAGCTTACGCGCCCCCTTCTTTCGTCGCACACCATACAAACGTGCTCTGCTTGCTGCCTCTATATCCTGCACACAACGTGATTTGACAAACATGCCGAATGTTGGTTGACAGCAGACATATTCCGTTTAAAACCAGGAATGCGTTCCCTAACAAGAGATCTTAAATAGTTCCCAAGTGTCTGCCAATGCCAAAACAATGCACACGCCTGTTGGATCTATTCCTGTTACTTCATGTCTTGCTCAACTATATGCGTGCGAATGTCATACAACAATAGATACGTTAAAAAGGACACCAAAAGACTTTCACCAAACCACTTCACTTCAATAGTAATACAAAGATAAGAAGTTCCAAGTCGTACCAAACTGTCAGCAATTCGCCGGACACCACCAGGCCCAGCAGCGTCAAGCTCTAGTGTGTACTTGGCCACTTCCGCACATGTCTTGCAGTCTTGGAGCAAATTGCGAGCTATCAGACAACTGCAGTAACAACAACGCCCCTATTTAGATCACCAACAAGAGGAAAAAGGATCTGATATGGACCATTGTGACAGGCAATATCTGCCCAGCAACAAGCCTGCTCACGCAAAATAGAGGCAGCTGCCTTCGTTCATTTATTGGAGGAAACTCTGTAGTTCGAAAGCACTCCCATGCCTAGGATAATTTCGACATTATATCACAATTACAAAGAGGCATATGTGATACCTGTTTCTGCCAAAAATTTGCAAACCCTTCTCATACAAGCCCATCTCCATTTCACTCCAGCCAACACCGACTTCCATTTTAGCCCTATCACCTGCAGCTCCATCTTGTCCCTCTTTATAACACAGGACTTCAGGTACTGGCACTATGGCAAACTTCTCATCAGCAGTTTCACCTTCTCGCGATGTGTCATCTTCTCCAGGATCATTGCACTCAATATCGCCGTCATTTACTGTCCACGACCCCTTTGAAGACAGCTTGCCTTGAACCACCTCTTTTCCCTTGAAGACCTCTTGATGGGAGCTTTCTTCCTCCTGGTACATGAGGAAAACCAGCTCTTCATAGCATTCAAGATTTGGAAAATCATACATGGTAATTCTGCGTACTAAAACCCAGATGTACATTATTCCAGAGTTGTCAGATGCAGTATTCAGACCCATTGTGCAAAGGAAAGGCAGCACTCTAAATTGGCTATGTCCAAAATATTCGAATAGCCCCTGAAAACTGGAAAAATGTGGCGCAATAACAACAGATACATGCATATCATGATCGTAAGGTGAGCTTTTAAGACTGTTCCGCAGATAACAAGCATAGAAACATTCATATACGTGGATGAGCCACACAAAAAAATACCTTAAGACAGGGTGTCGCATCCTTTGGAAAGTCCTGACTATCACTGTCAAGAGAGATGATGGACTCTCCCTGGCTTAACTGTGGCTTCAAAAGAGTAGCCGTATCCCTTCGTGGGTAACTTTGTTTCACACGACGTGATAGTGACCTGCGAGTGGCACTTGGTCGTTTATCCAATTTCTTCTCTTTCAAGACTACCTTAGGTGGATCTGCTGTTACCAACCCAATACGAGCTGGCTGTTGGCCCGCTGCTGACTCAAGTATTGTTGATGAAGCCAATACTTGTGTTTCAGAGGAACACGACCGTTCTCTGCTGGACGTTCTTGACCTCTTCGCAAATCTTGCTGAGGCACCCATATCATCGTCTTGAGTGTTAGTGGTGATTGGTTCCTGTTCTGGACACTCTGAAGGCTCGACACCTGTTCCATCAACTTCTGGTTGCGGAGGAGCGGCAAGACAAAGTTTAAGCTTTGTTATGTAGTTTGGATCGGTCTGTCACCACACTTATCCTCACTTAGCACAATACAAGCTTAAGACGTGGATGGATGCAATATGGTACATATCATTGGCTTCAAACCACGCAAATGGAAAAGTCGAAAATCAAATACATATGACCACATTAAAACCAAGAAATTTCGTCACCACTAGTTCATGAAACAGCTTCCTATCCACACTGTTGCCGAGAGTCGTATTACCAACAAAGTCACTCTACAAGTGACGCAATTCATAAAACAGTGTCATTAATATTCGTAGGGTGGTTTACATTTGATATGGCGTGGTTCGTATTCAGAGTCACCAACTTACACTATATCTCATAAACAGTTTAGCCCAAGGAGGAGTCAAACTTACCAACAGATAGCAATCCTTGCCGCAAGGTGTGAACATTGCTTCTTCTGCACCACTCCATGGTTGTTGTCTTTCGCTCTGCAAGCCAACAAAAGTACAAATCCCCTACCACTTGTTAGGATCCTGAACTGCTCAATGGAATAAAGAGCATAAGGAGCAGAAACTTCCAGAGCCTTCACCCTAGAGCGAAGTCTATGTTTAATGCCCATATATCACACAGATATAGCAAAAGGTGAAGATGCTGTGAAAGAACAGAGCAGAACTTCGACTTACAGGATGGACAATAGCCTGAGAGCAGCCATGTAACCGGCAATCGAAAACCTGCAACAATAGAGCGGCTGTGGTATTAAATTCAACTCTCGTCGGGAACACAAATTTGGAGATACCAACGGCCTGGGAAGGAAGAGAAGAGGCAGAGCTCGTACCAAACAGCGCCTGCAAAACAAATTGTCAAAAGAATCCATAGCAGTAAGGAGATCTTTTGGCTCATTCTTATCATCCTCATCCGTTTCTGGGGAACGGGATCTCTTTCCATTCTCAAGAGTAGCTTGAACTTCGCTTTCTTCATTCACGGTCTCCTTTCCCGAATTGAACAAAACAAGAGCTCTCGAAGTTCCGTTACAGGTCTCATTCAAAGAGCCTTGTACAAGCTCAGTGCTGGGAATGACTCTCCTACTCCGTGACGAGATTCCAGATCCGGAGTCACCTCCAGAATTCAATAGCAGCAACTCAGTTCCCTCATTCTTGTAAGATTCCCTCAGGATGTCAGACCTAGCCTGAAAGAAAAGCAAACTGGATAATTGGAATCGATGTTGTGTACAATGACACATGCAAAATACGAACCCAAAATAAATCAAACACAAATCCTAAGAGCTTGCATGTCAAGCCGCTCTTGCAGTTCACTTAACCACTAAGTGCCCAAATGGACAAAATGGCAGCTACTGTAGAGAAGTTAAATATAGTAATTTAGATAGCTTCAATTACAAAATGCACCTATAGAAAGAAGACATCATGTCCTAAATTATTGAACAATATAAAATGTTTTGAAACTTACTGCAGTCGACTATTAGCTTTCAATGTAGAATTTCTATCTTTAGCATTGGCATATAGGGTTAAACATATACCCTCAAGAGTCGACTACAAAGGACTCCTGGGTCTGATTCAAGTTTTCATTTCGCACCCTATGATTGTGCTTTCGGATCTAATTATCTATTGCAGTGTGGCTTCATCATACCTCGATCTCCTCAGTAGATATCTCAAGCACTTCAGACAGCTCAGTCAAAACCACTGCCTTCTTTCCAAGCTCTCGAACACTCATCCTGTTTGCAAACGTATAGAAATGAAGCACCTCACCCCTCCAACATTCTGGTTGGTTTACAAATATTCAACTGATAATAATACGCTGGTTCCATAGAGAATCCAGAAAGACAAACACACCAGATCCCGAGTAAATTGACTTCCAATAAACTTGAAAAATAAGGTTAAATCCTAACTGCACCTCTGAACATGCGCACTACTTGTAAGGACAAGACGATTCTGAAGGGAAGTAAAGAAATAAAAAATAATGCCAAGAAAATAAAGAAACTAAGTACCAAATTAGAGAGTCTTCAGCCTTGCTGAAATCATGCGTAGGCTCGTCTTTGTCATCATCATCTCCAGTATCTTCTTCTTCACTGTCACTCGCAATTCGGGTTTCGTTGTCAAAGCTGTCGTAGTAAATTCGACGGCGCCCTACAACGGATTGATCTTCCGTCATGCGTTGATTCCTGATGTGTCACACCACCAACCACCCTCACTTCAATCGAAATAGTATAGACGAGTCCAGTTCACAGTGCAATTACTCGAAAGTCATTCTTGTAATTAGAAACAGTTGCAGATTATAATAGCAGATAACTTGCATGCCATTTAACATCAAAGATCCCTACTAGGGCATCTGGAATTCTGAGGTCTTGGCAATATGCTAAGAGAACAGAAGGAGATAGTTTGAGTAACCTGTCTAGATAGATCCATGTTGTATAGGGTGGCACATTTTCAACTTTAGGTAGCTTCACAGATCGAACAGTTGTCTTGCCACCAGTTTGAAATCCAAAAATAATGGATACCGGTTTGTCTGCACCATTGGACTCTAGTGTCGCTAATCTGCCATCGTTCTCTCCAGAGGATTCTCCGGAGCCATTCAAGGCTCCATAAGTTTGATGACTCTTTAAACAAAGGGAGAAAAAACTAGACGTTTCGTTGTACTCCCAAATCCGCTTGCGCTCCTCATCAAGTTTTATGAAATTCCTTATATAACCGCCCAATCGCTCCTTATTTGCGAGTACACGTCGCTGCATCATCAATCAGACAAGACGACCAGTCACTACAGAGCTCAGCAGTTCAATCTCTATTTCACTAATTCTTATGAAAATATATGGGGTCAAAGCCAAGTTATACTGTATCCATAAACCCAAGTTAATGAAACTGATCGGAACGACAAACATTATCCAACTTCATGGGCCAAGATAAACACTTCAAAGGGTTAAAAAGAAGCGATAACACAAATACTTCAACCAAAGGTATCTTGCAGTATCTTGCCCAATCTTCCAGTATCTTGCACCTCATTTTCTTGAAATGTGGAATTAATAGATAATAACAAACCACCTTTCTATTTTCGCCATTTCTACAGACAGATCCTCATGTGCAACACCTCTTGCCCACGAAAATCCGGTTAGGCAAATATAGAGTCGATGCACACATTTGATTCCTTGAGTCGCACGTCTAATTGTAATATTACCCTCTTAGGAGCTTGTCTGCCAGCTTCACGAAAACAAATAGCACCAGAGTTGCAGCATGACCACAAGTAGTAAGTCCACAACTCAACCAGGTTGCATCGAGAGAATTCACCACCTTCACATACGCTTCCCGTTCACAGAGCACTTGCTCAGATAGAACCTGAATAGCACTTGCAACGCGCTCCACACTTAAATCTTCCTCATCTTCCTCCTCATACTCCTGATCACCCCGCTTTAAGATCAGACGCAAGGAAATTAGGTCAATGGGATCAATTGCAAGGATCACATAGCAACAGTCAACTAGCAACCATCCCAGCACGAACGATCACTGCGACTCCCATACACAATCGTATAGACTCGTCCAAGGAAAGAAGCAATCGAGACATGCAACAAGATACACACTTTAAAGTCTGATTACACCGCGTATACAACCTAACCAGGTAAAACTTCAGCAAAGTTGCAGAACTCCACTTACTTCTCTGCATACGACAGTAATCAACTTTTCCAGATGATTCAGAGGCTCTATTATAAGCTACTCAGTGGTCCCACTAATCTTACAGTCCATACAGTCCACCCAAGACGACACTATTTCCACCTTTGCATCAACACAAACCATAATGTCCATTTTCTCTTGACTCGCAATGCCTGACGACCTCTATCACTATCACTAGTCACGACGCTATTATCTCTGCAAACACTCGAAAAACTTCGCAACGTCCACGTCGTTCTCTCCTCTTGATTTTATTCTTCATGTTCCTTCTTCAGAGCATTTTGGTAACTTACCACTACTCTCACCACAATGTATCGAAACAAAATACATAAATACATGCACATCGAAGGTCCCGAAATCAACGAAATTCGTCACGTGAACTGTTTCCCCGAAGCATTCACTATCTCATACACACAGAAGACAACGAAAAACACAAACCCAACTCTCTCAGCAAGCCCAAAAATTTCCACGCCACCGTGAGAAAAGCAGCAGCATAAAAGTTTAAAAAACACGATACCTGATCCTTCCCCGTGATGGCGTGGCTGGAAGACGCCATCACTGCAGAAGCCGTGGGAGAAGAGATCGTGCCAGGCAGGCGAAAGCTGCGCGACCAGACACCGAAGCCAAAACAAAAGCTTCGGGAGGCTCGCAGCGAGAGCGAGCAGCTTAGCAAAGCAACTTCAACGACAACGAGAGAGAAGGCGGGAGTGTTGAGTGAGGGCGCAAAACTGGTTGGGATGGACGGAGCCTACCAAGACGGACGGACTTGATGAGTTTCTCTTTACCCCGCAAGGACGGAGCCGAGGACCGTGGAGTCAACCTCATTACCTTGGTTGGTTACTTCTTTTTTCACCCATACTAAGTTAGTGTGTCCTTGCCCTTGCCACAACCAAAATAAAAGTAAAAGTAATTTTCTAATTTTTTGATTAATAAAAACTTGGAAATTCAATATTTTTTTTTCCATGAGTCAAAACGCCACAAAACATAGCTCGTGCACCCATCCTCACTGAGTGCTTTCCAATGGTACCAAGAATGTGACTAGAGGATGCACGGTCTAGGAGATCTCAACGTAACAAACAAAACAAACAAACAAACAAATTTAAGGTACGGATTTTAACCCTTAACCCCTTAAGGACCCTGAGTGCAAATTTTGAACAACAAATGAACGGAAACACGTCCCTTGAACTTATCGAAATGCGTTTTTTCATCCATCAATTTTATTTTTAAGATTTTTGTATTAGTTCTTTAACATTTGTATTGTTCAAATTATGAAGATTTTGCTTTGCAAATATTCTATAATTCAAAAGGTATGAGGAGTTCTAGCCTCAAAAAGTAACTTTTTCAATTCAAAAAATGACCCTTCAAAAACGACTTGAATCAAAAAATAAAATAAAAATCTTCAAAAATCACTAAGATTAGAACCTAGCAGTTTGAATTTATAAAGAAAAATTCTTGTAAAAATCATAAATATTCAATCTACAATTGATTTTAAAAGGAATTTCCAATTTCAAGCTTCAAATTTTATTGTAAAATATTCGTTTGTATAATTGTTGATCTAACTATATGGATGTTATTTATAAATCATGTTTTACAACTACTGTTTGAGAGTCATCATCAAAATATTGTTCTAAGTTGCATTTTATAATAGATCTTCACAATTTCGGAAATCTGAACACACCCTGGTCTTGTAGGGGTTAAAGGATTGGTTAATAACCGTGGAAATCATCCCTTTGGATATCGTGAGAATCATTGCCTTAAAAAAATGTAAAAACACTCATTGGAAGTCAGACTACTGTAGAAAACCTTTCCTTTTTTATGACAAAATTTTGAAGATGAATAGTTGCACTTTTGTTTGCATGCAAGGATTCTTTCATTCATCAGAAGCCAAATGTCCGCCGCGTCATTTATGGGTTAAACAAATTTCATTGCAAACACAATTTTTTTTATAGAGGTCATTGTTAATTGTGGAAGGATGTAACCCTATCAGCCAAAAATTATTATTCTAGTAGAAACATGATTCGTGTAGAGTACCATAAGCTTCAAGGCTGGCACTTGGTTTAACCTGTTGATGTAATGAGTTAGACCAAGTATGGATCTTAAAGCTTAGTCCACGCGGACCATGTTTCTACAATGTCATATTTGGAAGAATAGGTGCATTCTTTATTTTTGCAACTTTTTTAAAAGTCATCCATCGGATAGTTTTATTCCTCGACGTTTGTGTCAAGTTAAACATTGCTTAAAAGGTGTACATTCAAAATTGAAACTATGTGACAGCACCTCTCTATGTCATAGAAGAATACATTGTAACTAATATCACAAAATCAAATATTATGACTAATAGATGAACAAAAAAAATTGAATTCATTATTAAACAAAGTGAGAATTGAAGCCCCATTGTTTGAATTGGACATGTCACTTGATTGTTGTTGCTTGTTGATCTCTATCCTCCACCCTCACAAGCAAGTGAGTACCTGCTCTATCAAAAGTCATAAACTAAAGTCATATCTCTTTGGTCCATATTTCCTAAAAACCATTTCAAATCGATCAATATTTTGTGTCATTGCATCTTCAATGCATCTAGGTGTGAACCTTTTGAACTATGTTTACACATCTAAGATGCATTAGGCTATAACTATTTGAAGTTTGCTCCACTTAGTTATATCGTCTTCTTTTCCAATCATATGATTTTATAAATTCAAATTCCAATGATGACCTTTTAAAGTCCTATTATTTTGTATTAAAGACTATTGTATAGGATTCAATTTGAAGGCACACAATATAATTAAAGCCGTAGAATTTAATGCCAGAATTATGCTAAAATATACATTGTAATCAATGCCATAAAATGGCCATAGGTTTTCAAGAACGTTCAATGAAAATCAAAAAGCTCTTTGAGTCAAAAATTTATTTATAATTGTTTGAAAAAATTACAAATTACAAATTATTAACAATTGGAAAAAAATTGGAAACCAAAAAGATGTCTATCTTTTAAATTTTGGAAATTCATCTCTATTTCTGAATTTATTAAAATTTTAAAACACTACAAATAATTAAAAAACACAAAAGTTCCATTGTTCACTTGCTATCAATGACTATCAATTGGAGGTCTAAGACTTTAAGGTTTTTGAAGTTGAAATTTTTATTATGTTTGGCATATGAAATTGGAGTTTAGAAAGAATCATAATCAAAACCAATTTAGGAAAATGGAGCATATTCCCTGTCATTATGTACATAACAAAACTATTTGACTCCTATTGATTGTTTAAGTGACTATTCAAGGGACAAATGTAGATGGATGGGTAGGAAAAATGACTCCTAAACATGAAGCATCACTCATAATTGTAGCTTCACTTGTCATTCTTTTGTTGTAGTGCTTCTTTTAGTCATGCTTTCTTTAGTTGTGGTGCTTCAATTGGAACCTTTATTTGCTAAATATAAAAATTTAATATATATTTTTCTATATTCCAAAATTATTTTCCTAAGCCACTTCCAACCTGAAGGTCGTCACTCAGATTTTAAATTTTAAAATTGAAAATTCAAAGTTTAAAAATTAAGAGAAATTTTAAATTTCACTCTAAGAGATAGCATAATTATATATTTTTTCCTCCAGTTCCCTCTTCCAAATAAGGTTTGATATAGCACAAAATCATTTCAAACCATAGATAGAATTCTATTAGTAATGTACAAACTACATATCTACAAAATATAAATGAACAAATTATAAATTATAAATTTTGCAATTTACATGTTTATAGGTTTCAAGAATTTGAGATTTCAAAATTTCCACATTTCCAAAGTCATAGATCGTCAGTTACAACTAACGTCAATGCCCAATATGATCCGTGCTCTCCATGAGTGTACCGCTATTGCATTATGTCATATTGACCACATAAAAGCTGCATCTTTTTGAGATTTGGTCTTGTGCCAAACTTCCATCCAATCCGGGGCAAACGAGGGGGAAAGGTTACCAGACCACTTATTTGGGATGGACCTCTTTAATTGACGATTCTTGGTAAGAAGATTCCGTCCAATTGTTGTTGTATATGTTAATAATTGGCTACCATCAACCCATTGCCATCTTGCCGGGTCGAGCTCCAAGGATTGAATAGTGCCGGCAAGAAGTAAGTATGGGGATCATTTGCAGCCTCTCTCAATCTTCAGGATTCGAATCCTGCGGACAAATCTAGTGTGAGGTTCTTCATCTTTGGAGTTGGGGAGGATAGAGAGCTGCCTGGATGGGGAGCCAACAATAGCTCTAGTAAAATGTCTTGGAAGAGTCAAGGTTTGGATATGGGGAAGAAGAATGTTGGGAGCAGGGATTTGCTAAGCCAAAGTAGGAATGGGATGTGAGGAAACCCTCTCTCACAAATTTTTCTCCTGCTCGCAAGGTCAAGAAATTTGGGATTACGTAAATTAACCCCTAAAGGACCGGTATGCCTTTTTTGGCTGTATAGAAATTTTGGGCAGGTACGTGTGACCAGAGATTTTCATATTTTAATCTGAAATTTTAATAGAAGGTGGGCGCGAGGAATATCTTTCGTATGCACTAAATTTCAGGCCATTTGGAAATAGGAATCAAAAGTTATGGCCAAATATGTTACTTTTTTTCGTAACTGGGCAGTCTGGGCAGCAAAAAAAATTTCGCAAAAATTTGATTTTTTTTTTTTAAATATTTTTTTTTCTCATAGATTATATTTTTGCCTATCTAAAAAGCTTTGATTCATTTCATTTGGGTTTGTTATGAGAAAGTTATGGACATTCTTGTTTTTTGGGCAGTTAGAGCATCTTCTTGAAAAAAATAACTTGTAGGATGCATTTCTGAATGCTATTTTTGCAATTTTTCAAAAAAAAAAAATTCTCATGGTTTAGTTTACTTGCTAGAACAATCTCACCATTGGGATTAGTGTATTTTAATTCCATCAAAAATATATTAATATTTTAGATTTTCCTTCTATCTCGTACCTACTTCTTCTGAATAAATTTTTTAGGAATGATAATTAAGTTTTTTTGAATATATTTTTTTCCCCTAGACTCTCAACTCAATTCTCCACTATAAACATCTGAAGCTCCAAACTCTGTAGTGCAAAAATTTTAAGTTAAAAATGTTCAAAGTCAAAAAATCTAGTCCCGCAATGTGCTGAAATACTTGTTTTTTCCACTTTAAACGCAGATTTCTTGCAATCTGAGCGGTCAAAAATTCTGAAATTTTTTCCACGCATTCTCATACTAGTTAGGTGTAAGATCCTACGGTTAGATGTGCAAAAAAAACATTTTTCAAACTTTTTTACTCCTTGCTATAGAAATGGCAGTTTTGCGTGTTTTTTGGCAGAAAAAAGGCCTTGGGCCTTTAGGGGTTAACAAATTTCTGTTGAAATCAACAAAAAAGTGACTGGGACAACGCGTCCAAATCAATTGAATTCTGTCAAAATTCTTGTGTTTTCTACTAGTGTACGCTCGATTCGTTCTTTAACATATCTTAGAAGACCCGCCTACTGTCGGTCCTTACACTCGCTTCAACTTGACTCAATGTATCTCTGGCACCCCAATCCCTAGTAGATTCCAAGCACTACAAGAAAATGAATGTTTTATGACTGCAAAATATGACTGCGTTGAGTCATAAAATTTGAAAATATGACTCCGCCGGAAATCACTGTAGATGACTCGCAATATGACTGCGCCCAGTCATTACTGACAAGTCATATTTTGCACCAGTCATATTTTCAGTCATATGGGTTTGGGGATATAATTAACCATATTTAGCCGTATTTTGCCAACGTGGCGTATATGTTGACTATCCTTGGAGGCTTGACTTTCTCATGACCTCCCCGGGTAAATAAAAAAAAGCCTACGTGGAATATGACTGTGGAATATGACTTTCTTCAGTCATATTTTTGGCTGATGTGGAATATGACTGTAGTGAGTCATATTTTGGCTGACATGGCATATGACTACGGTGAGTCATATTTTTTGTTGATGCAGAATATGACTTTTGTGAGTCATATTTTTTGTTGCCATAAGAAGTGACTCTTGTGAGTCATATTTTTGTTGATGTGATGCGGAATATGACTTTTGTGAGTCATATTTTTTGTTGATATAAGAAGTGACTCTTGTGAATCATATTTTTGTTCATGTGGGAAATGACTCTTGTGAGTCATATTTTTTGTTGATGTAGAAAATGACTCTCATGAGTCATATTCACTACTTATATTTTTTGATTATTTGATTTATGACTCCTATGAGTCATATTTTTGGCTAATGTAGTAGTTCACATAGAATATTACTAGTAATATTATGATTAATTGTAGTCATATTTTCAAAAGTATAGAGTTACTTTTTGGCATGACTTTGAGCATTATGTGACTACAGCCAGTCATATTTGGGCCAAGATTTTTTGTGAAATATGACTCAAGCAAATGATATATTTAAAATAAAAGAGAGTCACATTTCTTAGATTTGTATGAGTGGTTTGTAATTAGAATACATGAGGTTTATAATAGCTTTAATCATAAATTATAGTCACATTTTTCATACATTCTAATTAAATGAACATGATGCATTGCAATTATGTATCAATATGGGTTAGTAGCTAAATAAGAGACTCCATCCAATTAAAAATGAGTACTTATGATTTTTGAGATGCACAAGAGGCAATTATATTAGAGAAATAAACTACAAGAAATAATGTGACTTTTCTCAATGACATTTATTTGTCACTAACACAAAACATATCACGATGACACTCTATAAATGTATCTTTTCAGATGCTTATAGGACCTATATTCCTTACAAAAATGTGAAGATGTTGCCTCTTTGGTGTTGCAAGTAGCCTTCAATAACTTCATTCCAGCTTGGTGCCTACATGTACAATCAAGGAGGTTAATTTGTAGTGAATGAACAATATAGTTCAACCTTCAAAGTTTTAAGGCAACACAAAATATGAAGCACAAATTTAAGATAAGAAAGAGCCATAACCACTATATCTCTAGAAATCGCAAATAAATAGGAAGAAAGAATAACAATGGTTATAGAGAGAACAAGAAACAATAGGCGGCAAGTGCTAAGAGGTAAGATGCAACAAAAAGCAAGAATGAAGATGCAACAAGAAGCACAAGTTAAGATGCAAGAAATTGCAACAAATAACAAGAAGAAGCAAGAACTAAGATGCAATAAGAAGCATTAGGAAGCATGAATTAATATGCAACAACAAGAAATTAAAGCAAACAACAAAGAAGCAACAAGAGGAAACAAGAAACAAAAACTAAGAGGTAACAAGAGGACACTAAAAGCAAAGAGCAAGAACTAAGAGGCAATAAGAGGCAAAAGCTAGTAAGCAACAAGATGCAAGAATTAAGAAGCAAAAACAAACAAGATCTAAAAGGTATTAATAAGAAGCAAAATCTAAGAAGCAACAAGAAACAAGAGCTAAAAGGTAACAAGAAGCAAAACCTAAGAGGCAACAAGAAACAAGAACTAAGAGGCAACAAGAAATAAGAACTAAGAAATAACAACAAACAAGAACTAAGAAACAACAACCAACAAGAACTAAGAGGCAACAACAAACAAGAGCTAAGAAACAACAACAAATAAGAGCTAAAAGAAGCAAAAATAGCCAAATGGCGGTTAGGGTTTCAAAACCCTAAAGTAGTGGCGGCTAGGGTTTTAAAACCCTAGTCATGTGACTTGTTCTAGTCATGCACATGACTAGCTCTAGTCATGTGACTTGTTCCAGTCATGCACATGACTTGCTCTAGTTATGTGGCTTGTTTTAGTCATGTACATGATTGGCTCTAGTCATGGAACTTGCTTCAATCATGCAATTGACCAGATATGACTATATTAAGCAAGTAAGCTATTTTAACAATCAAATTTGATCCAGTGGATATATTGTTACTATAACTCTACAAAATGCATGAAGGGGAGTTGCAAAGTCTTAAGCACCCTACAATTATGGCAAAAAAAAGACATATAAATAGATGCCATGCGTCTGTCACAATATCTACGTCCATGTACAAAGAGTGTGCAAGAGTGAAAATATTTGATAGAGGCACTATTTAAAAGCATCTTTGAAGCAAATAAAAGTTTCACACTTTTATAATCTATATCTTTGTAAGAACATCCAAACGACCATCTGTTCATCTTTTGATTGCATTACAAGCGCGCGCGCTTACAATAAGCTTCAATCTTCATATGAACAATTTTGTGACTTCTATAGGGCCTATAGAGACCTTCCATTAATGTGGCTTGTATGACATTGCTGAGAACCTTTCTAAGAAAGAAACAAACTTCAATACATGACATATGTGAGTGTTTTTTCTATATCCTTGGGATAAAACATGCACATCTGTGTTCTTTGTTGTTGGGCTCCAAAGCTTAAGTTGGATATTTAAATATTGTTCAATTTGCATTCTAAACAATGAACAAGTATTTTCTAATAATAAAGTATAAGTAGTTCACATCTTAACTAAAATTGATACAAATTGCTAAAGTTAGAGGTTTTGGATGGTTTTGGCCCCGGGAAGATCATTATCGATTTTGAAAAAACTACATGAGTTAAAAAATAGGGTTCATTTAATTCAAAGTGGGAAAATTTTATGTAATATGTAGGGCTACTATAGGGTCTATGAAATGCTACATATGCTATTATATGTAAATTAGGCTATGTAAAAACATCATGTAGTAGGAATTTTTATTAACAAGTTAGCCTTAACAAATAGAGGCCATGCAAATTTTTCACATTACGATGAGTATAGGCGTAGACAAATAATTTCATGTGGATGATGAATGGACATAGTCAAGAAAATCAACAATGAAGGGGTTTGACTGAAATTGTACCATGGTACTAGTAGCATTTGTATACTGATATATAAAAAAAATTAAATGTAAATGTAAGACATTAATCAAAAGTGGCAAAACTTGTCACATTGCATAAATAGGGAGGTTTACCTTAGTGGGTTCAACGAACTAAAAATTATACAACACAAGGATAAAATTTATAGTCCATTTTATTCTAAAATTTGAAGTTGTATATATTAATCACACTCATATTGAATGAAATATATTCATAGGGTAATTTCAATACTAGGGATTCTAAAGTGGTCAATGTTATTACCCTCTGAAGGCTAAAGGGTATTTAGAAGAGGAAAAAATTCACAACTGCCAATTTTTTATGCATTGTCCAAAATAAAAAAGTGATTTTTGTTTTTAATTACAACCATCAAAAATTGTATTAAATAATTAAGGCAATGAATTGAAAAAAATTCATTCCATTTGACCATGTGGATTGAAAGATCATAAAGTTTGAAGTAAATTTTTTTTTCCATTCCTACAAACTAGTGTCAAGGGACTTGGAGCCTTCTTGGAGTCAAATTTTTAGTCTACACAAAAATGAAGATTTTGACTACTTATAAGTATATGATGTTAGGTTTACTCAAAAAAAAATTCAAAAGCAAATATGGAGCTTAGCTTACTCTAAATCAACCTACAATGCAAGGAGATTAAGTACATTGGCAATATACAAATCATTTTTTTGAGGATTTCTTGTGCAATGAGGGAATTTTTTAATTTAAAATACAAATGGTAAAAAATTAGAGATAAACATTTGGAATAGATGGGAAAAATTTCAAAAACTTTGACTGTACATATTGCAAGATAATAAGGCTTGAGATTAGAAGAAAATATTTTTTTCTCAAAACCACCCCAACATAGCTAACAAAATTTGACTCTTCCTAGAATGTGATGTGAAAACTAAATTTATTTTTTGAAAATTGTATGTCATATTTTATTAGTTATATAAATGCCAAATATCAATAGTTGATGAGAGTTTCTGCAAAAGATGCTCCAAAGATGTCCAAATTCACCAAGTTGACAAAAAAGTTTAGGGCAGGATAAAATTAGATTCCCACTATGGGGGTACAATTTTACATCTTGTGTCAAAATTTTGTGAACATCTGACCAAAATTAACTTCATAGGATATTGTGTGTATAGGCAATTATGACCTCTTTTGAGGTGATAGTGATAGTGTAAAACCATGCACAAATGCAATAGTCGGGTAGTCAAAGAATAATTTTTGTACATGTGGCACATCATAAATTCATAATTGGTCGGAAATGATTTTCATTTCCTTATATTGCATCTCACGTATAACACAAAACACAAGAAGTGTTTCAATGGTCATTATTACATTAAAAGATTATTGAGCAATCTACTGCAACTTGTAGCCTAAACGAGAACGACAGCTCCTTGCAAATGAAAGAACCTCAACTCAAATTTAATGCTCAAATCTTCATCGCATTTAGTGCTCTCCAATCTTCTAAAGTCTTCTTGAGTCCGGTTGTGGAGAAGTCTGCAAAATTGTCATTCATAAAACCTCTCTGCAAACTGAGGCCAAATTCCATCTTCAAACAAAAGGAAAGCTTTTAATAAAGCAACAAATTCAAAATTGACAGAAAAAATAGATCGTAGTTAATATCCATATGTGTCTATTGGTCGTTGAGGCAAATCCTTGAATAAAACTTGAATATTTTGGAATTGAATTTCATTGCTTTGTTCAAGTTCATTGCAATAAGGAGAGCACATTTGCCACAATTAAGTTCAGTGGACTCCGTCGGCCCAACATTTAGAAACCGAAATTCCACAAAGCCACAATCAAACTCTAGCCAGCTGTGCCTAATTTTTGATCACAAGCACCAATAGCTAAAAAAAATTCTCTTAAAAGATAAAGAATCAAAAGAAATAATGCATCCATGTCTCTAAGTCATTCGTGCTTCAATCCAATTTTTTTTTATTCAATTGTTGTATAATTTTTTTAATAAACTATTTAAAATAAAAAGAAGTTTTAGCCTTGTTGTAGCTACTTGGAACTGTCAAAAATCCAAATTGAAAAAGATTGAAGAAGAAAGATGAAACCTCAATTGGAAAAATTAAGCCAATGAATCTCGTTCATGGAAAGCACTTGCTTCTGCTCCTAGATGTATCCATCTACAATGCCTTCAATCTTCAATGACAATGCCACAATCAATGTCACAATCCTTTCCTATCCATCATTATCAAATTTTGGAGCAGCAAGCAAGTGCAACATGATGGAATTGAATACACTGACTAGGCCACAAGATTGCAAGATTATATCACTGGAGACCCCATTCATAAGTTTCTTGAAAATTTCTTTGTTTTGGTTGCTTCTGAACTTTATTAAGACTTATGAAATTCAAAAAATCTCCTCAGTGACCTTATTGCACAATCTCCTCAAATCACAAGCAAAAATTTCTTGTCTATACACATCATCCTATATATTCACATAGAATCTCTCCAAATTGTCCGAGACACTCAAGCAATTGCATCAATTCACTATGATGCGCAAGGATATACATGTGCGCGTGTCTGTTATTCCATTTGTACTGATGGTTTTTTCTTCAAGTCCAATCGCACGGCACCAAGGGCATTGTTTTCTTTTTGAATCGCACAATTGCTGATTTTGCAAAAAGGGGGTTATTTGTTTTCTTTTTGAATCGCACGGCCATTGATTTTTCAAAGGAAGGGGGGTTATTGTTTTCTTTTCAAATCTCACGGTTGTTGATTTATCAGAGGGGGGATTTCTGGGGCGAAGGGTGGTCTTCCTTCTTTTTACTTCATAGACAATTTTTTTTATTTGCATTGCATGATAGCGAAGGGTGGTCTTTTTTTTTTTTTAACTAATTGCATGGTGGACGATGCTATTTTGCGTGCGGTGAGCGTAGAGCATAGAGCGGTGAGCGTACTTTTGCGAGCCCCGAGACCCCCAAAGTGGGCATTCTCTATAAAAGTAAAAGTAGGAGATAAAATCTAAGCAAAACAAAAGTTAAAAATTAAAACCGATCTACAACGGTAAAGCCCTATAGCCATGAGTGTGGTCGCATGTGAGAAATGATTGACCACGATTATAGGCAGCACACGGCGGTTTTAGGGTAAACAAAAATAATAAATTAAATAAATTGAGCAGGTACCCTATGGCCGTGGATATCCAATGGTCGTTGTTATCCTATGGCCGTGGATACCCAATAGTTGTTGTTATCCTATGGCCGTGGATACCCTGTGGCCGTTGTTATCCAATGGCCGCAGTTACCCTATATCCGTTGTTATCCAATGGCCGTTCATACCCTATAGCCGTTGATATTGTGACGCCACCTGAAAAGTTCCTTAAAACAAACTAAGGTTTCATTGAATATTATCACACCATTAGTCCAAATAGAACCATTTCATATTCTTCAAAAAACTGCAGCCATGAGTGTGTTTCGAATATTAAAAAAAAAATTGAAAATTATTGAGGATGTAGGGATGGTCGTCAATAGAAACGAAATGTCCTCTGAGAGCGTCCATTCAGAAAAATTATATTGTGAGTACATTTTGCTGATAGAGCGACTAGACGGCAACAATTTTATGGACAAAGTGAAGATCAAAATCATGAAATACTTCCACAAATTTTGGAGGGTTCGATTTTTATTGCAATGCATGTTAAATAATTCCTCGGTATTAGTGAGCGTAGCCGAAGCCAAAAAGACTTTGATGAATTAATATAATTCAAGTGAACGACAAAATTCAATTTTACTCTGAAAGGATGCTAAGGTGAACCAATACATCAGCATATACAGACAATGAACATTACAAATGAAAACACAAGATGTATGTAATGTAATTAGAACTCAAACAATAAATCCGGGAGACATAGGAATTATGAAAATGTAAAAGTCGAGGAACTGCCAGAAGATGCTGGTCTTGGTTCCATATCAACGTCTGCCTCATCATCAATAAAACGACAAACATGTCTAGGAAAACTTCTATCACTGCGCGTGGGGGTTGAAGAAGATTCTGCCGCTTGCAACATAGCGACGTCTGCATCCCACGGCGCCATAAAGTAGTCTTTGGGCGGAGATTGGAGTAGAGGGATCACTCTGAGCCAAACAAGTTTGTATAAGTAAATTGTAGGCCATGAACAGAAGACTGAAAGATAATAGGACCAAGCGCGAGACTTACTTACTGAATCTGTTCTTCTTAGTGATCTGCCGAATAGGGACGTCCAGTGCAATCTCTGGTGGAGTGTCGGTAGCAGGAAGTTCAATTCGAGCTGGAGCTACGACCTGGTGGAACTGCTGCAACTTAGCCCTGAAGATGATGACGTCGTCTTCGAGCGCCGCAATGTGTCGTCCAATACCTCTGCAAGCTCGAATAGAATTACCTGGAAGTAGATGAAAGATTTTGTTTAGGACATGACCAAGGAGAACGAAAGAGAAATTCATCACGAAAGAAAGCAATTCTCACCGAGAGAAGCAAATGCATCGAGGATGATGGACCCCGGCTTGGTAAAAGCCTCGATCAGCATTTGAAGGAAAACAGGATCCTTCTCACGGGCGCCTCTCCACTAAACAGATCCATTCATGGATTGAGAGGCCGCGGAAGTGAAATTAAATAACACATCCGATTGAGCAACTCCCATACCGAACTCCGAAAGCGATTCATCGGCCGCTATCGTGAATTTGCTAGCATCCATGGCACGGTGTATGAAGAGTTGAATCCGGAATCCTCTGCTCTGTAAATGAAGATTGCGGCGAAATTCAATTAGGTCAGGCAAAATGTAAATTACAATCCAGTGACTCGAATCCAGTGATTCCAAAAATTGATTCAAAACAGTACTAACCTTATTTTTTAAGTTGTAATACGATGCAGAAGGCAGGTCATTAATTCCCCACCACTCTCGATGTAGAATGAAGCTGTAGCCGTTTGCATACGACAGCACATCTGTCCGGATCCGTGGAACATCTGGGACAAACAATAGAATCGCACCCGCCCCGTGAAGAAAATGTTCTGCAAACTCGAAAACACTTTCAGTCTGCTGCTCAGAGTACTCATTCCAGGCCGGGACATCTCCAGGGTTCACTGAAATGGAAGGAACCCAGAGGCCATCTTTAAGATCGCCAAGAATCAAGTCAAAGCCACTGTGCGGACAAGCCTTATTCAAAGCCTTGGCACCGTCTTCTTTCTTGACATGGACATTAAAAAGGATGGAATTAATTATGTGAGAATGGCATAACACAAACGCATTGAGAATCCAATTTGCTCAAAAAACGAAACCACTATCCCAACAACACAATGTAGACACTGACAAAGAATCCCCAAGAGCCGACATCGGCAATGGCTCTAAACTGTGGAATGTCAAGGCATCATAACAGCAACAACCCATAACTCAGACAGGCAAATAACGGACAATGAATAAGGGGAACTGGTGATTGAAGAGACAAACCTTGAGAACAAACTTGTTGACAGTGTCGAGGCAAGTGTGCACGTCCGGAAGAGCCTCCATAATCTGGAACAGGCTGGAATTTTGAACACAGACTAAGGATTGAAGAAAAGATGCTGATGATAAGGCTCCTTTGCTTGTGGTGACTATGTTCTTCAGCTTCTGCATAGCAAATGACAGCGGGCTCGATAGCGCATGAAGAGCAGGCAAAAGAGGATTCTGAGCACCACCTGGACTAGGCTGCGGAGGAGCGGGGTGAACCACATCCAGCACTTCCATGTCCGTATCCACGTCCGGCAATGGACGTACTAATGGTCCAGCAGCTCTCCTGGCACTACCAGGGGCCACTGCATCACTCTCCTGCATGGCCGCCGCATCGGAGGTTGCCTTCTTCTTTGCTTCTTCTCCGGCCTTCCTTTTTGAGCCCCTTGTCTTCTTTGCAGGACCCTCCGGTGGCGCTGTCTCATGAACCGTCTTCAACCCGGATAAATCTGGTTGTACCTTGTTCCTTAAATCGATCTCGAAGGGAGGAGGATAGTTCAGAGGGCAGTCAATGTACCACCCACAAACTTCCCAATGCTCCTTCTTCCACTTCCTCGCGATCTCATCCGATATCATGCAATTGTCGGCAAGTCTGTCCAAGTAGCTTGGGAAGAACGACGGCGACTTCGACGTTGCGTTGCGTGCGTGCAGCACGAACTTGAAATACCGATACAGAACTCTAGCCACAGCCTGCTCCAGACCGACTTGAAACTCTGGAGGATGATTCTTGTGAACTCCTTTGCCACTAAACTCATGGGAGAATGCATTATCCCAAAGCTGGATACGATTCTGCTCCACATAATCCGCGATGCTAGGAATTGGACTTTCACCAGGTGGGAGATAATTGATCGTAACATCCAGCTCAGAGAGAGCTGCATCGAATAGTTCCTGCACAGAACTAGCCAACTGTAACAAGGAGTCAGAATTAACTCTGAAGGGTCCATAACCGAATCCCAAAAGAAAAGAAAAGGTAAAAAAAATTACCTGTGCCCACCACGTTGCCTTGTGAAGCCACTCAGGAAAAGCATGATCAGGAAACTTGGTCTTTGGAAACCTCATAGCTTCCCGAAGCAAGGCAGGTTTGTTCCACCGCTCCAGCCACTTGACTTTCACTGCCGGATCCATGACGGAGGTTGAAAGATACCACAACTTCTCCTGCGACATCTCTGGATCGTCCTCTCGATTCTCATAGTGAATGCGAACTTGCTCCATGAATTGCGGTGTTTGCCTCGGATCAGCAATAGGAAGCTGTTTCTTCACATCAGATGACATATCCTTCTTCACTTTGTCGACAGCCTTCCCAATGGCGTCATACAGCTTCCCAATAGTCCATTCTTTCGATTTCTCCGGATACTTCTCCTTGAATCTCCTAGTTGCATGAGCTACTGCATCACCTAGCTTTTGCTGCAAGACAATGAACACGCAATTAGGCTTCTTATCCGAGGTTAAAGCTGACTCCCAGAATCGACACAGCAAGTGCCGATATCGGCACTCTAATTCTTCAGTCGAAAAGCAAACAACAGAGGTCATAACAATCAACTTCCATACAGAATCATGAAAGTACATAACACCCCCGCACCTGATAGAGAACGCTAATTAGCCCGTCAAACGTCAAGGTGTACCAAGTTCGAGTCTTTGTTTTCTGCTTCTTCTCGGCGTCAGCTAGCTCCTCTTTGGTAACTAGATTCTCGAAGTAGGACAGGGGTTGACCAGCTATATTCTGAAGCTTGTACAGCTTGTGAACCAGGTTTAACTTCACGTGACATGTCTGGTTTCTCCTGTTTCAGCCAATCAAAGTTAGAACTGAAAAGGACATACTACTCGCAATAAAACACTATGAGGAATGGTCTCAGCCTTGTAAATTACCAGTTCACTTGGTGCAGCGCGGTGAGCAGTGGCCCGATCTGGCCCTCAACCTCCAAGACAATAGATTCAACTGCGTAATGCCACGACGGATCGTCCCCGTGGTCTCTGTTGATTATCGGTAGCGAGGCAGCCAGCCGATGGTTGCCATCCCAAACGAAGAACATTTTCCCCGAGAATTGCTTCCACAAGTCTTCCTTCTCTAGCTCCTTCTCGAAGTTGTTGTTTGCATCAACCCATAACGGACTCCAGGAGGCCACCTCCTTGTCCGTCACATCCAGTGTTTTGCCCTCGTTGTCTTGCAAGGCGAAGTAGAAGACACCATGGCCGTCCATATATCCGGTACTTACGAAATGTGAGCCTAGTGCCATGACGTCGTTCTTCAGGTATGGCCGAACAGCAGCCAAAGCTTTCATACGACAGAGTGGGATGTTCAGTTTTGACTTCTCCCTTGGTTTGAAGCGGAGCTTGTCCAACACAATGTTCGTATTGGCTGACTCCTGCACGACCATCTTGTCCATTTCCCTCCCGAGCTCCTCTGCCGTCATCTCCGTCGTTTCTTTTCCAGCAATCTGTGCGTCCTGGGAAGTCTCAACATCCTCGTTACCCGCTTCTTCTGCAAAAATACATCGTTAGCAAGTAGCCAGACAATCACTCAACCTCTCCTAAACCATATTCGAGAATGTCAGGCTGTCAAGAAAACACACCTGACTCGTGACAGCCTGGCTGCGACGAAGACTGTCCCCCATCTATTCTCCCTGGATCAGTCAGATTATCTGTCTCACCTGCAGAATTTCAGAACAAGACATAAATTGAGAAGAAAAAACAAAAATGGCAGCAGCAGAGGGAACCAGAGAGAGGAATCAGCACTCCCTTAGAGGGAGTGCTGGAAGGAGCACCAGCACTCCCCTAGAGGGAGTGCCGACATCGGCACTCTCTCTAGGGGAGTGCTGGGAGTGCTGTGAGCGCATCAACACTCCCTCTAAGGGAGTGCTGGTGTGTTCGAGCTTTGGGTATTGTGACTTACCTGGTTCTGTTTGCGCGGTTTGGGAAGGGTTGCCGCCTTCCGACTCCACGCACATCTTCTCCACGCACTCCGTGGTCTCGGAAGTCTCCGCCATTTTCACAGGTGCTGCATCCAGAGAACATTCCCAAGTTCCTCAAGTCATTGCAAATTCAGACAAGGAGCAAATGGAGAAACCCCAAACCAGTTGTCTAGGGTGTGACACAGTGGAGCAAAATCGGAGTGGAAGACCTAATCACTTAGAAAACTGTTAGTGGTGGGAAACCCTACACGGATCAAAACCCTAAACCCTGGCAAAAAATTAGCGTATAGAGAACCAAGGTCATCGAGATTGAGCAGAGTGGTGCAGGCGGAGAAAATCGAAACCTCAATCGGACAACGGCCCTGAGCAGTTTGGGGCAAGCAGCTCGAAGCAACCACCTCGGGGGACCTGCTCGGGCGAACAGTTCAAGGCGACCCGTTTGGGGCGACCAGTTCGGGGCTACCAACTCAGGGGACCAGCTCGCGGCGAGCAGCTCGGGGCGACGAGCTCGGGGTGACAAGCTCGGGGAGTCGGGGCGACCAGTTCGGCGCTAGCAGCTCAGGGGACCAGCTCGCGGCGAGCAGCTTGGGGCGACGAGCTCGGGGTGACAAGCTCGGGGAGTCGGGGCGACCAGCTCGGGGACACGAGGTCGGGGTGAGCAGCTCGGGGAGACCAGCTCAGGGAGACCAGCTTGTGGCGAATAGCTGGGGCGACTAGCTCGGGGAGACCAGCTCGGGGTGACTATCTCGGGGCGACTAACTTGTTGCAAGCAGCTGGGGGCGACAAGCTCGTTGCGACCAGTTCGGGGCGAGCAGCTCGGGGCAACCAAGGTCGGGGCAACAGAGCAATTAACCAACGGAGCGAATGGGGAAAGAATACATTTTCTGAACCAGCACTCTGCGAATGGGGAGAGATGCATGGGTCGAATTGGGAGAACTGGGCAAAGCAGCGATTCAGCTGGGGGAATCAAACGAGGAGCCAATTGGGAGACACCAGAATTCAAGGGAAAGGGCTAAACCAGCACAGTTTACTGATGGAGCTAATCCTTAAATGAACAAGCCGGAATAGACAACCAGCACGCAAAGCAACTTAGCTTTACCACAAAAAATAACCGGGCTAGTCCCTGAACGAGCAAGCCAGCATAGCCAACGAAATCGTAAACCAATCGTGCCAAAACCAGCAAGCAAGCCAAAGGAACGAACCAGCTCTTACTGGAGCAAAACCAGCATAAAAGACCTAGTCAATCTAATGTTGCGAAACCAATAATTTGGCAGCAAAACGATGATAAACCAGCTAGGAGATGCTAGCAAGAAATCACCAGGCAGGGCACTAAACCAGCAGAAAGAAGATTTTTAGAGAGGGAGGAACTAGCACGGAGCCAGTGAAACAAAACTAGCACGGAGCCAACGGAGCGAAACTAGCACGGAGCCAATGGAGCGAAGCAGCATCGAGCTAATGGAGCAAAACTAGCATGCAAGCTAAAGAAGAGAAATCGCACGCAAGCCATACCGCAAGCCAACGAGAGATGCCAATGTCAATCGCGGATGAAGCCCACCAATTTACAGCCTTCACCCGAGTAGCTGCAATCGTGTCAGTTGGATCGCCGAACTCAAGCTCTCAATCCCGACGTCCCTCAATAAACAGATTACTCAACTCTATCTGGGATCAAACTAAAAAGCACTCCTTCAAGGACACACTGCTTCTCTTTGCAATGTAGTAAAGCCTTTGGCGACTCCACTTGCAATGATTCCGTAATTACATGATAATGACTGCACAGAATTCATCATTACGTGAACCTAAGATGATGGTTTACACCCTCTACTTAATGCACAAGGTACCTGTTTCATAATCTTCATGAACCCTAACAATGATGTTTTGAGACGAACAAATAATTTAGTTGTCACATTACCTCGCTTTGAGGTGGCGACTCTACTTGGCCCGTTTTCGCGATCACCAGCACTCTCATCAGGTGTACTCCCGCTTTCGCTGCTTGCTGGGGTGGCATTCTCTGGAAGTCCTCGCTGCATGGTGTCCTCTGCAATATTTGGAGGACAAACCTCCACTACGCTAACTGACGGTTCCCCGCAAACAAATTCCAAAACTCTAACAGTCTCTCCTGCATCTGCTATCCTAGCATTTGATCGCAGTTCCCTCATGATTCTAGACCTCTTCAGGCGCTTGGGGGTTGTAAAATACAAAGCCTTTCGTCTCTGTCTCTTTGGCATTCTAGAGGGTGCAGGAATTCAATGTCATTTCCACTCCACGCAATACTAACTACCCTAGTCCTATTTATGTATCATTACAGCTATTTACGTATTATTTCGAATGCTTTAGCCATGATGACAATATTTCGCAGCCCAGCGGAGTTGTAACCCTTTTAAGCATACCAACAAGGACAAATGATTACAATTTTGAAGCTTAACTGAGAAATACTAACGGCATCATTTTATTCTATCAGACCGATGATGACGAATGACAGGTCAATCCATACTAACCCATTGCACCGTCATAACTTGTTCAACATGGCGCTCTTTGTCGCGGAGGAAGTTTCTCTTTTGCGGAATTTGTCACTCCTACAATTTCCGGGTTTCAATATACTGACACTTTATTTGACGGTTGTCCGAAGGCTATTCATCGAATTCTAGAAATACTACTTGCGAACCTCTAAGCTCCTAATTACCTCTGGAGCATAAAAAATAAAGTAAGGGCCGGCTCTTCTGACCTATCATACTAATATTAATTTGCAGTCTAATTCATTCATTATACGTCGTACAACATCCAAAAATCATCCTTGACAGTGCACGGCTCCGCTGTTCTTCACTATAACTGTGAACGGATACTATTTGAAAAAAAAATGTACCACGATGTTTCGTTCTGTATTGTGTTGCCCTAATGAACTACCACATGGCGTCGACGTCTTTAGTTAAGAATTGGAGACCCTTTATTGACGTACTACTCGGTCTCTACCTCACTTATTCAAGGAACACAATACCTAAATTTTACCTGGTCCTGGTTTTGCGCTGAGCTTGCATGTTCGTTGTTCGGTCTCCTCAAGAGTTAGGGTTGTCATGGCTACCTTGGAGGATGCCATCTCCAATGCGGTTGTCATTCGAGGAGATGGACCAATGGTGCCTATTTCTTTCGCCGTGGGGGAAGATGGCTTCGCTAAAGTTACTGGTTCTCGTCTCGCGTCGCGGTTTCAGATTATGGAGGGTACTTTGCATTTGGATTTGGACGTCGTTAATCCAGTCTCGAGGCAGGTCTCTCACACGGTAGCACAGATGTCATGTGACTCTCTCATCGTTGAGGTTTGGTCTTTGTCACCCGGAAACTACCGCGTGTATGGAATGAAAATAAGTATGGTTGATTGTACTCCTAGACGATCTTCTGCAACATCAGAGGTCACCCCAATGCTTCGGAATGTTAAATTAGAGCATGTTGATGGTTCAGTCCTTGTTCTCAGTGATGATTCAGATAGTGAATGCATCCTTCCCGCGCCTGAATTTACTGCTTCCGACCTTGCAGAACACCCGGTCGTGCGTGCACATTCCGTTCTCGTTCGTCATTCAGGCCCATCCACTTCTAAGCCTCCCTTGCCGCCTGCTGAGAGTATCGTCCACTGCCTACGCCACTTGAATACCAACAGAGGCGCTAGGTCAGTTCTTAGCAAGTTAGATTACAATTCAATTCCCATACAGAGGATAGAATGTCTGCCACCAGATTTTAATGGTGATATTTTATTTGAGCTCCCTCCAATGGGGAAGTACCCGCTATCCACGAAGGCCGGGCACCTGTAGGGCATGGATAAAAAGGATGACGGACACGCTTGGACTCGAACGGCTACTACGCATATCCAATCAGCATCTCAACTTTCATTCAGATTGTCCAATTGCTTGGGACATCTACGTTGCGAGAATACGGATTGCGGATATGGAAGTCGGCCCAATCGTTTGTCTCCGTCAAACGAAACTGAATGGGAAGGTCTTGCCTCCTTTGCCTTCATTCCCGGATCTGATCCACCATCTAACTCTACTGTCGTCTGTGCTCTCTGCCTTGTGAAGCCTACTTGCGTAGATAGTTGTCCTGCAAAGATATATTATGTTTACGGCCCAAGTCACATGACCCGTGCATGCATCCATCTTGGATTCCATGCACATCCCGTGAAACAAGGAAATTGTCGAGAATCAGCTGCCAAACTCCGGAGTCTTATTGGAGAACATGTAGAAAGGGCTCCATCAGCGACAAACTCTGCCATTGTCCTGGAGGCGACGAAGGAGTACCTTGGCGAATTACTTCTATGCCCGGAAGGTGTGCCTCAGAAGACTCTAGCCATTGACGAACTACTCCCGGTCTTGGACAAATTCAAGCAAATGTCATCTCCAAGTATTCGGAACGAGGTAACCACTTTCCGATACCTCCGTCGTTTTGGAGTCCTAGATAGCATCACCAAACTCAGAGGGTCAAGCAATTGGGCCTTCATCCAAGAGAACAGGTTTCCAGGACAAGGAGCGGACTCTGACAAGGTCTTCATCTTCAAAATGGCGGAACTGGGCTCCGGAAGTGGGGTCGACCTGGTCAAGCGTATGCAACCTGGAGGGGACTTGGAAAACGCGTGGATAATGTTCGACCATGTCAAACGGGTAAAGTCTTGGACCACAATGGCCTGTCACGTCTATGACTCCACATACTGCCGCATCATGACTATTGCGGTTTGCGATATGCAATCTGAAGATGTGGCAGCTCAACAAGTGTTCTGGAAGAATCTGAATGCTGTGTCTTCTAGGCTTGGTGTTACTAATCCAAATTTCAAAGGGTTCATGGCAGACAATGCCCAGGCAAACTGGAATGCTGTACGTGTTGTATACGGTTCTGGTGACCCAACAATCCCCATGGTCAACCGTGAGAGGACTTGCCTTTTCCACTGGACCCAATCACTGGAAAAACACACCAAGGTAGATATCAGAGCAGACCTGCAGGATCAGCATCGACGCCTCTGTAAACAATACAAGAACTCTGTATCATTGGAGGAGGCTCAGAGTAGGTACTTGGCCATCCGTGCTTGGTGGTTATCATCTGGAGCTTCAACTAATGAAGGACTCCCCCGACTCGATTTATAGCTCGCATTCTGGCATTTTCGATACCGCCAGTGGGGAGGATTCATGGAACTGGTAAGCGTCATTTTCAGTTTGCTTTCCGCCTCGTTTCGTCCACCTTGCAATTGCAATGCCGATATCGGCACTACTCCTTGGTAGTACGGTTCTTGCATCTCTTCCTCCCTAGTCACTTAATGTTCTGTAGTCTTGGGTCCTCGTTTCAACACTCATCTTAGAGGACTGCATGCAGGACCTTACACCAACCGAATTGGCCGAGATGCCGTCGTGTAATTTGGCGGAGTCGGTCCACAACAAGTGGTTGCAACAGTCCGGAAAAAAAGGAAATGATCTGTACGTTGCTTCCGTCGATGACATGGTCAGGGCATTCATGCAGGTTGTTGCCTACTACCAATTCCTGAAGGGTGGAAAGCCAGGTACTGGTCCGGGGAAAGAAGAACTACGTCTTTGTATAGCCCAACGCACTGCTCTACGCTCAGGAAATTCGAAGGTTCTTCATACCGCCCTCGCCAATATGCCTGGTGCTGACATCTTCTGCACACGTGACCCGCATCTGGAAGGGGAAGAAGTTTTCGTTTCCTTGAAGCGAAAGGCAGATCTCCCCCCAGGATCAGAATTCGACTCGCACCGCCCTGACAAGATCAGTGTCTCCCGCCCGAGGCGCAAGGCACAACGACTCAATCCGGTGATTGTTGATCTCACCGCCGAGGACCCACCACCAGATCTTGAACTCAGCCAAGGAGGAGGTACTACTCCCACACTATAGTCACCATTGACTCACTCTCCGGCAAAGCATGTCAAATCAGTCGAGGAGACTGTGTGCGATGAGCGGCAGTGGCATATTGCAAGACTCCTGAAGACATCCGCAAAAGCTTGTTTTGCTTTACAGGCCAAGACCAAAAAGAAATGTGTGGCAAAGATTGTGCAGGACAATCGAAGTACAGCTGCCCCAACTTACACCGGAATGATGGACAATTACAAAAAGGTCAGATTGGAGAACATTTGCTTCTTCTTCTGCAATGATGACATTAATCGCTGTGTCAATGGAACTCGGCGGAAATGGGTACTCTCTAAACCTGTCGTACCTGATATTTGGCCTGTTAAGGTGGGCACAAACTTGACAAGGAAAGAGATTCTAAGTCTCGAAAACGCCGGGTTCAACCTCATGGAGCGCGTGAAGCTGTCCCCTCGAAAGTTGTTTGAAGAAGGCATTTCTGCAAACCTGGGCGACTATCCTCCTCCTCTAAATCCTTCAGATCACCCCACCAAGCGGTACGGGAAGAACATTCGGAGGAACCCTGCGGCTCCAACAACGAAGCACCACAACAACTACGCTTCTGCTCTGTCCATTGTCGGGGAGATCTGCAGTATTCTAATGGTTCCTCCTCCAGCTCTCGGCTGCATTGTTACATTAGAGTCCAGAAATATTTCTAAGGTCTCCAAGTATTTACTGACGATTGGGCAATTCCCAAGCTGCGACTGCCCATCGTTCAAAGACATGTCACAGAAGTCACTTGGCAAGCGAGGAGCATGGACGTACTGTAAGCACCTGTACTACATATTCTCTATTGTTTGTGGGCTTGATCCAGAGGTAAATATCTTTATGCATGCTCCTAGTTTCAGCTGGAATGAGATAAAACAGGTTCTACAGATTCTGCTACTAAAACACTACGGTGCATAGTGAGCATGAATAGTCCTGTTATTGCAGTGTGATCCTCTTCCCTACTTTAAAGAGAAGGCGGTGAGACTTGAAGGGCCACCGCCAATGTTCCTGAACGCAACTGTTGCTGTTGTCTGCTTGCTCCAAAATCAAACCCTATAGAAGTTCCAGGAGTATTTTGCAGTCATCCTCTCAATGCATGACATGAGTTTGTACCCTAAACCCTAAGCGTCTCTTTCTTATCCAAGCCTTCTTGGTTTTCTGAATCCCTAAATCCATTTTCGTTGTCGGGGCCGACTACGGCTGTCTTCCGAGTGTTTCGGAATCACCATGAACTCTTCCTTAACCATCTCTCCGCACACTAAATTGTTTGCGTAAGCCTTCTAAACTCTAAACATAAGCTACACCACTTTAACCACTCCCTAAACCCTGTACCACCACTATAACCGTTCTTCCGCACTCCTCCGCGCCCATTCTGCAACATGTACATCCCCTAAATCTTGCAATCCCCTAAACAATACCTCCTCATCCACTCTTCTTCTCGCTTTGATCCACAACCACAGATATCATATCTTCTCACACCCGAAACCCTTATCATCACGGTTATAGGACCCTGTGACCGATATTTGCAACTTCCGTCTTCTAGATGGTACATGCACTGACAAAATAAAACTCTTCTCTACCATATTTCTGCAACCTACTCCACGGTCATAGGTTGCAGTAATATGCTGGAGAGGAGTTTTATTTTGGAATACTCCGTGGTCATAAGTCCATCATTATTTTAAATTTTAGGAGTATTCACACTTAAAATGTTCTATAACTTTTACTTTTTCGCCTGTTTCTAAAAAATAAATAACTTCTACCGCTCTACGCTCGCAATTCTATGCTCTACGCTCTACGCTCGCATCTCTACGCACGCAAAATAGCAATCCCCATTGCATGGTTGCAAATTTTTCACTTGAGGGGAGGGGTCCAAGGCAGAGTTGCTTGTCTCTTTTCAGGAGATAAGAATCTATCCAAATTTTCAATTGTTTGTTCAATGGACAATTGACCTTTAGAGATTAAAAACTGCCACTTGGTCAATAGAACTTGAATTTAATTGATCATTGTTAGTTTCATGGTGTATACACTGTACACATATGTAATAGAGGGAAGGAAAAATTTGTGAAGAAGGATGGAGGCAGGAAAAATTTGGGCACTTAAATTTTATTTGTAAGATAGTCCCACTTAAAAAACCATAGGAATGAATTTACAAAAACCATAAGGTATTAAAAATATGCCTCATAAATTTTTATATAAAAATATGATCATCTTAAATTCAATAATTAAGGTAAATAGCCCCACATCAAATACCCTCTTAACTGAGGTGTATACCTTAATTTACAAAGAGTGATCTCCCTAGATTTTTGGTTGATTGAGGCCAAAACTCTAAACTTTCAAATTCAAGTTGAGAAATTCAAAAAAATTGTTAGCTTAAGTTGTAGGGCATTGCATGCAGCCTATTTTAAAATAGTAAAAATCTTTAGAATGGAATATTTTTAGCAAAAAATATAGATGGATGAAGTTTTGTCTCTAATTTATTCTTCAAGATTTCATCCAACATTTTCTTCTAGCCTATTAGGATATAAATGAATTCATAAGAGCCAATGGCGATGGTAAAAAGGTTCCTTTTGGAGTCCTATTTGAAATGTTAGTGGAATGTTCTACTCAAAGACTTCAGCAATTTCATCAAAGTTAGATGTAAAAATTATTCAAAGTTGTCAACAATGAAAAATTCTATTCAATATTATACTTGCACAACACACCAACCATTAAATCTACTTATGCACAAATTCAACAGGTGATCATGTTTTGTATTTGTTAAATAGTGAACCCTCTATATAATTAAAAAATTCAAGAATTTATATATTTGAACCACTACATTTGAAGAAAGCCTCTTTCACCAAATGTATATGTCAACCTCAAAAAAAATAAAAAATAAAAAAACAAAACATCTTTAACATGTATGCATTTTGAGACCTTTTCCCCCGTCCCTTCCAATACGGCGGCTGAGAATGACCCATCAATTGTCTCCTATTGTTATTAGCTTCATTTTTTCTACTTCCCTTGTAAATCTTCCAAAAAATTGATTAATTAATTATAGAAAAAACATGTGCCACCCAAAGATATTTGACGCCAATTGTGTAATGGATACAACATCCAAAAAAATAAAAAAATAATACGTATTTAATCAACTCACACTTACACCCAAAGGAATACAAGAAGGTCTTCTTAGATTGCCCACCTTTTGCTTGTGCCACCTAAAAAGAAAAAAAATTACTACCAAAAAAATGTGACTACAAAATACACTAACAATAAAATATGACTACAAAATATGACTGAGGCAAAAATATGACTGCCCACCCAAATTTCCCTTTGGCTGCCCCTTTCAAAAAAATGTCACTACCATGGAGATATGACTGCAAAATATGACTCACCCAAAAATATGACTGGCAAATATGACTTGCCGTTCCCCAAACATGTTCCCTATGAAGTACTTTGGCGTTCCCAATAGGCGTACACTATACGCTTATGAAGTACAATGGCAAAATATGACTGGCAGTCATATTTGCAGTCACTATTTTTTTCAAGGTCTTGGCCTCCAATAATATGACTGCATGTAGTCGCCAGTCATCCCCAGTCATATTTTTGCAGTCATAAAACACTCATTTTCTTGTAGTGAAGGCATTCGTACTATCTAGACACTTCTTAGAAGTTCTTCTTTATGATTGAATTGGATTTCTAGAAACAATAGAGTTTTTACTTAGTCTAGATGGACCCAAGATTTCGTCCAAAATGCCTTATAGAATGCTCTACTAGACTCTGGGCGGGCAGCGCAACTTAAAGCTCAACTTGGGGCTCGCCAACATCCTAACCATGCTACTAGAATTTGGGCTAAGTTTGACCTTGGTTGGATACACTCTCCTTCCTTAGCTCATCTAGGTTTGGCTTTGATGTTGTTTGGAGTAAGAAGGGTCCTCTTCTTTGCTTATTTCAATAGCTTCTTGTCTCTTTGGTTTCTACTTGGTTCTCTTCATTTCCAGCCTCGCGGCTTGGTTGTCTTTGGTTTGGGTTTTTTTATGCAATGGTTCTGCCATTTGTTCAAAAAAAAAAGAATCATGGATCATCAATTGATCTTCATTAGGTTGAGCAAGAGAATAGAGCCTTAGTTGATTGTCTAAGACTTTTGTTGATGTGATTATTTTAAAATTTAGATTAATGGTTTATAAATTATAAATTTACAATTTGCAAATGATCAAACTCTAATTTCTAAAAAATTCATAAAATTTATGATGTTGAAATTTCAAATCTTCAAATTTTTGTAATTGGTTGTCACTTGAAGTAATGAAAGAAGCAAAGCTTTAGTTTTTATGCATTTAATTTTTTAATTAATAATTAATAATGAAATTTAAATAAATAAATAAATTTATATATAAATTATTTAATAATTTAATAATTAAAATTAAAATGTATTAAATTTATAAATATAGAGGCAATAAATTTATAATTTATAATTAGCATTTTTAAATGCCAAATTTTATAATTTATAATTTTGGTAGCTTTTAAAAATACAATATTCACTATGTTAAAATTTCAAGATTCTAAAATCTACAATCCGTTATTATTGGTAGTGCAGAAAAAGGGGGAAATTATTAGCCCAACCGTAGTACTTCCTCCGTCTCAAAATAAATGTGGGGTTTCCAAATATACTTGTTCCAACTTAAATTTGGCGTTTCAATGGCTCATGGAAATGGAACTCCAGGCTTGCTTGATGGTGTCATCTAGACATTGGAAAAAGGCCTGGAAAAGGTGGGGAGCCCCAAGAAAACACGATGAACTAAAATGCGAACCAAATTCCACAAGGTAAAATCAAACCCTGAAACAGAGGCATTGGAAGAAATGCATGAAGACATGAACTTGTATATTACGAAAAACAAGAGCGCCTGATAAAGTTGTTTGAAAAAAAATTCACACATTTGAATCGTAGGGCATTAATGAAATTGAATTCAAAACATGCCATCTAAGTTCACGAGAGTAGCGTTGGTCCAAGTTTTAACCAAATTCACAACACCGGAGCAGTTCCAAAAAGGGGGAATTTTTTTCAATTTCAACACCTCTTTTCAATACGTGCCACTACACCATTGGCTTGCATCCTTTCATGCCTAGTGGAGTTGACTAGAAGCTACAGTAATTGTGCAATCCCGTGAGAATAGGAGCAACTCACACACTAATCCAGCCATTTCCAATAAACCCTAGATTTATTTCGGGATGGAGGGAGTATTTGATTACAAACTTATAGATGATTGAATAACATGTATTTGTTAATTGTATTAATGGTCATTCAAGCAATTTAATTTGGTATCAATTTTTTAAAGCAAAGACATGATTTTAAGAATTCATAATAATATATGCTGACTCGCATGCTGAAAATTAAAAAATGAACGACTTTTTGTCAATCATGAATGGATATGTGTCATATATGACTTTTCAGCTTCCAACTTTTCAATTTCAAAACATTTTACAAAATTTCAAATGAACAATATTGATCCGAGAGTTAAAATATGATTGTTGAACATATCAATTGGTTTGCAATCACTGCACTTCTATATATAATATTTAATATTGAAATTGAAAATAATAAATGATAATATTTACTATTTTTTCAATTAATTTTTGAAACATTAAAAGTTACAAATTTATTATAAAAAAATCACAAATGTAATGCAATTTATGGATAATGTTTTTTCATGTGATTCATGCCAAAGCATTCACTATCCCAATTCAAATTACATTAATACTTTATCGGATTGGTTTAAGAAAAAACTTAATCAAATTGCCCCGATCTTTTTGGGAAATCAAGCAAAATATCCTCTTGAGTTTTGGCATGAGATAGTAGGTCTTTCAAATCAGGGTTGTTTATTAGAAGATGTTCCTACTTCGATTGTGCCATTGTCAGAAATATATGAACTTTTTGATTATCCCAACTATGATTGTTCAAAGAAATTGTGTATATCTCATATGAAAGATGAAAAACAAGCAAAGAAAATCATTGAGTGGCACAATAAAATTTATTGTTGTCAACCATTTAATGGAGAATTATGTCAATGCTTTGTACGTGCATATCTTGCACATTTTGGAGGAAGAATGAACGTAAATTGGGCCCTTATAGCATACAAGTATTATGATAGGCTTCAAAAACAAGCTGCTAAAAAAGATTCTCATGTGACTCAATTACCTATTCCAGCACTAGATGAGCAATTATTTGCCCTAAAAAAGCTTTTAATTGAGATTATATCAAATCATGCAAATTTTATACAACCACACTCATTTTGTTCCAAGAATGGAAACCAATCAAATGATAAAGACTTTGCAAACTTCATTTCATCAAATTTCATCAAAACAATCACAAGTACAAAAATTAAACCATATAAAGAAATTCCTAAATTTCTGTTGACAAGTAAAAAGTCAACTATTTTACAAGAAAATGACAAAAATATGTTAATCAAGTCAATTAATACAAAATTGAATCAACAACAATTAGTACAAAAGAACTTCTATACGTCAAAAAATAACAAATTATATGAACCTTGTGAATTCTCTAATTGTAAATATAAAGATCCACGTTTAACAAGAAATAAAGAGGTTATGATTGGTCAACAAATTCATTGTTATGCTGAGAATGCAAGTGAAAAAAGAAATTTTTTACACACTCTACCAATGAACAATTGTATGGAATGCACAAATTTCATTCCATTAGATTTTTCTAAGACACCTAAAAATGATGTATTCAATCCCTTTGGAACATTCGATATAGGTGATTCTTTTCAACAAGCTAAATCAGTTGTAGATGAACTTATTGAAATCTCTACATCAGCATCAGAGGAGGTTTCTACACAAGAAGTATTTTCTAAAGATGACATATTTTCTCCTAGGCAACTTTTAATAAAAAGTTGTATAGAAACAAACAATCTAAAAAATGAAGTACCAATTTCTACACAAATAATTGAAAAAAGAGTAGATCCAATAATTAATTGTGTAAATGTGTTTCCTCATAATAATTATAATGAATTGTCATTGTTGTTAGGACAACCTCAAAAAACTAAAGAAGAAAATCTAGGAAGTAGTTTGAAACTTGTAGAACACAATGAACATCAAATAAAAAAGGTAGAATCAATGATTTCACATTTCAGTGAAAACAACATCGTTAATAACAACTTGAAAAACTCTAATAACCATCTTGGCATTAATACTCTACATCAAATGGAAAACATAATGAAACCCAAACAACGAGTTGGTATAAGTATACTCATACAAAAAAATTCTGAATATAATAATATTTCAATAATAAATAAAGAAAAAAACAATCATAAAATACAATTTAATGAAGCTCAAAAAAACATGGAAAATTCTTCTATAATAGATGCATCACTTCACATCCCAAAGCCTCTATCCTTGCCTCTATCTTCCAAAACAGATGAATTAGCTCATATCCAAAAAGAAGTTTTTCAAAATAATAATTTAGATTCTTCTTGTACAACAACTACAATTTCTCCACCACATGAAAAAAATCCACTATCAATTGATCTAGAAGTGCTAAAATTTGATAACAAATCTGAAGAAATAAATTATGCCACTCAATCATATGATCTAAAAACACTCAATGCAATTGACAAAAGATTGCATGACACACCATTTTCATGTTCAAAAATTATGTGTTCAAATTGCAAAGGTAATTCAACACGTATATTCAAGGCACACCGTGAAATAATAGACAATGATAGAGTAATTGATAGAAATATGCAATGTAAGTTAGAATTTTCGAAAGAATTGTGTCTGAATTCTCAACCAAGTGCACTAAATATCCAAAAAAATCATAAAGAAGGGGGTGGAGAAGGTATTTTATGTGATTGGGATATAATTCACAATACCTATATTGAACCAGCTAATACAACAAAATTTTCACATTCAAATTCTAAATTAGACACATCATTACCTTTGCTTAAGGCAATTGTAAGAGATTCAATTAAAACAATTGATGATATTGATGAAGTAAATACAACAATTGGCATTCAAAATTTCAAATCAAATCAAGAATTACCACATCTATTACAAAAAGAGCACAATTACAATGATAAATTTTTTAATAAGCCAATACTTATGGAAATCCCACCTAAGCACATACACAAAATTGAATGTTACAATAACAATAATCTAAAAAAAAAAAAAAAAAATCAATGTTTGAATGCAATGGGTGCCCAACTTAACTTTGATAGAAATGAGATTTCATCCCTTCCTTGCTCTAATTGCTCTACACAACAAGATGAAGTTAATTTCCCATGTTCAATTAAGCGACATGTTAATTCTACATGTGCAACTGAGCATGTTAACGACATTATTCAAAAACAACAATTTTGCTCTACTTTAGTTCATTGCAAAGATGATTGTAATTTAAATATGCAATATAACTCATGCAAATCATCATTAATTAATAATTTCAAAAATGAACTGGAGTTTTCAACAACGCTTGTATCAAATACAAAAACAAAAAAAGATTCAAATAATCTTGACAATGAATGCAAACCACATATCAATTTTGCATGTAAAGATGATGGTGAAAAATGTAAAGATATAAAAGAAATATTTCATGCCAAAGACATTCAACAATGTTCTCAAGCACTTCAAGAGTGTAATAGAAGTATAACACAAAGTGAAACAACATTGTGTAATGGAGCTAAAAATGACATTGATATGTTGTGTTCAATTAAAAACCATGTTCCATCAATGGTATGTGTACAAGCAGGGTATATTTTGGAAAAAAAGAAAGCAACTTTAGCTGTAGAAAAAACAACAGTTGAAAACCTTATTCGAAAGGGAGATTCACAACATGAACTTAACAAACAAATAATGTTCATTTTGAGATCTAAATTAGGAGAGTATGAAAATCTTTGTTTAGAAATACAAAATCTAGCTAAAAAAGTCTCAAATGATGAGACCCACTTTCAATTATTACAATATAGAGAAGAAAAACAAAATAAAGAACTTATGAAAGAAAAACTTCAAATAGAAATTGCAGAAGTCTATAATGTTCATAGAAATGTGCAAGCACAACTAGATGTGGATAATTGTTTGCTTGTTGGATCATTAACGGCAGTGGATACTCTTACACTTGATGTAGAAAATGCTCACAAAGAAGTGGAAAGGTTAATAAATGAGGAATATGTTGACCAACAATTGGTTAGCTTTTTAAAACTTTAAGTTCTAAATTTGTATTCCAATAAATGATAATAGCGATAGTTAGATATATCATTACATTACATAATATTCATTTTTAAAATTTTGGATGCCTCAATCAATTTGTTTAAAAACATTTGCATGTATGATCTTTATAAAAAAATGATTTAATTATTGTTAAACATTTAGGAGTTACTAGTTTAATGATTAGAACTTGAATTAAAAATGATAAAAATTCAAAATACATCAAAAAATTATGGCAAGTTTAGAAATATAAAAATTGAAAATGTTGTAGGTTTTTAAAGCACCTAAATCCAAATTAGACTTTGAAATGAATGTAGTTGGCACTACTTGTAATAATGAGACATTTGAATTATCAAAGGCAATGAAGACAATGATTAAAATTCAACAAAATAGATATAAAAGTACAATTGATGAAAAGAATTTAAATAATGATGATAAAAATTATAATTCAATAATCAATGAAATTTTAAATAAAGAAGTTTATAAAATGGATGAAATTTGCACAAATTCTAAAATCGATGCTAATTTGCCAAATTTATTAGATGATACAATCATGCCAACCATGGCTAGTTTATCTAGTACTAGTCCAAAGTTAATATCTGACTCAAATTCTTCTAAGACAATGGCAATGTTATTTGTTGATCATGCAAGAAAACAAGATACTGATGTCAAAGCTACCATGTTTGGCGATGATACTATTTTACAATGGTTGAAAAAAAATTTACACAATCAAACATCAAATCCATTAGAGAGATCAAGAAATGAAAGATGTGAAAATTATGATGGTATGTTTAATTCAAATTGTTTTGAACAAAAGTCAAACAACAGTGACATTGTCTCAAGAACAACTGATGAGACTACTAATTGTGGTGATTCATGTAGTAGCAATAGACATGCAACTCTTTGTAGCAATCATTACTATGATGTTCTTCAATTCAAACAACGACAAAAACATGAAAAATGTGATATTCATGGTGTAGATTTGAAAATGGTTTGTGCATACCCAATATGCAAGTTGCCAAATCCAACCAAGATAAAAACAAATGTCATGCAACGTTACGGTATGTATAATACCTACAACAAAGATAAGTCACTAAAAAATAAAAAATCTAACCATTCAAAACTAAAGTTTCCTCAACAAAATACAAGGATTGTAAAAAACATATCAACAGCAAAACAAGTATTTGAAAAATATAAGACCTTAGGATATACCAAAAGAGCACATGATCATCTCAATGAATTTGACTCTGACTTGCTATTTTCAAACAAACAAAGAAACGTGTTAGCAAAGTGCCATGCTATGAAAGTCACAAATAAAGAGTTAAAAAACATTATTGATGATATAATGATTCCAAATCAGGGAAGTAAAAAAGAAACTAAAACTAAAAAGTCAAGATGACAAACCTTAACATTGATGACAATTTTTCTAACTCAATCTATTTGGATTGTAAACAAACAAAATAATTTAAAAAAAAGATATGGATTTCACTAATTGACTACACACAATATAATGATTCTTATGCAAAAGAATGGAAGCAATGCTTGGACTGGTCTCACATTAATTTGAATTGAAGCCTTTTTAATTAGACTTGCAATGTTAATAACATTCCTATGCAAGAATTGATGATACACTATTGACATTAGATGACTATACCCAAACTCTTAAAAATTGCTACATTTAATAATTTAATTTAAAAATGAATATCTTTCAATTCTATACATTTTAACCACTAAAAAAGTGGACATCCAATGGGTGATGAATGTTTCTAAATACTTATTGTGGGAGCTATATCAAATGGATGAAATACATCCAATGCTGAAAAAATATTTCTTTCCGTTTTTTTAGCAATGTAACTAGCTAAAGTACTCCATGCTTCTTGATTTATATAGAAGGGTTAAATCAACTCATGTAGGAATGTCATGAAAAGAAAAATTGGCAAAAATGAAACAAACCATTATTTATTCTGTTTTGAAAGCTCCAAATCAGAGTTTCCATCCAACTAAGCTTTTTTAGGGGCTATTACTACATGAAAATTAATAAAAACTACAATGATAGGAAACAAAATTTCAAAAGAATTTAAGGTCTTCAAAGGATGCCTTTCTTTATCCTTCATCCTTTATATTCCTATATTCATTTTCTATGTATCTTTCTAGCTACCATTCTTTCACTCTTTGCAACAAATTTTGAAGGCTTCAAGTGTTTTCAAATTTTTGGATGAATAAGCATATTTTATACTATTGAAAGCCTTTTTTCAAGTACTTCTCTAGAATATATATTACGTTTTGGATGGACAAAAAATATTGTCATCTTAAGTTTAAAAGTTCTATGACTTCTAAGATGAGAGGCTTAGAAAGCACCCACTTAAGAGCTAATTGCATTTTGGGAGAAGCTAAATTCCTTCCAAAAAAAATTCAATGAATTTTCATAGAAAATGGAATTGGCATCTAACCCAAGTCATTTATATTTTGTGGACCTTATACTGCATGGAATTAATTGCAAATTTCTGAAGTTGAAACATAATGGTTTCTAAAGCACCTACCTCCTCAAATGTACATTACTTGTATATTGATGGTGTATTGAAGAAAGCGAAGTGTACCTTGACATTACAAGGCACTTTGAGAGCTTGGTCTATTTTAGGACCTCCTACCTCATGGCAACGTAACCCAAAAATGTGGCACTATTTCAACCAAGTGAGCAACCCACGTAACCATCACAATACCCAAGGCAACCCCCATGACAAACGTAGTCACCAAAATACTCCAATTATTGGACCAATAGGAGCATTCTTTGTTTCTACAAGTAAAGAAACGGATGTTCTAGGTCCACAGCATCCTTACAGGAATAAAGGGTGCACATTCTTTCTAATGGGCTGGTGGTTAAGCCACGATAAACAGTTCAAAACCAACAAGAATCTTGCATCTACTCATCACTGGCTTTATGGTTTCAAGAAAGGCGACAAAGAAACAACGGAAAATAACGAAAGTTACAAAGTATGAACAAAAATCCAGACCCAGTCAAAACAAATACGAGTATGTGTTGTGATAGCATAAATTAAATTAAAGTAGGCAGAAAAGGTTTACATGTTTTTTAAACCTGAAGTGACAGTCACCTACTAAATTCAAATCGAACACCCATCAGCGGTAGAAATTTTGATGCGATCATTCCTTCATTACTGCATCCCAGTAGAGATAGGCAGTAGAGATCTAGAAAATTGACATCAATTGAAACATTACGACTTGAAGGAGTAACGACTGCGGTGATTGTCTTTCATAGACCATGTTTCACCATAGGGAGGAGCCCTTTAGGAATGTCCCAAATCCTGATAGGCAGCAGAGCAAAACCTAGAGAGTTTGCACCAATTCAAACTTCAACAGAATCGCATTCCATGACTCTACGAGGGAACTGGTACTTCAAGGAAAGAATCACCGTGTTGTGCCCAATTTGGTTACCAACCTGCAAATTGCGGAGAAGGAACTGCAAGGTCTGACACCCGCTATTACACCTCAAAAATGTCGCTGCTGTGATTACTTTATAAACAACAGTTTCTCACCATGTACGGATCTCTCCAGGAATGCCTCAGAATTCCTCAACTTAAGCCTGCAAAACGTCGTGTCGCGTTTAGTAAACCTAGAACTCAAAAATCATTCATTGCTACAGCTGTTTGTGACGAAACCAGTAGATTGAACTGTAAGCTAACGACACCTAAGTGCGACACCTTCCTAATGTGACACTCCAAAATCTTGCACAATGAGCTCATGTTGATTTTGAGAATGTAAACCACCTCAACGTTTGACCTCATGTTTGGTTTCGGATCATCTTCGAGTACAACTTTGAACCCTTGTAACTTTCACATGTGGTATCCAAATAATGCATTCTTTGGTGTGCATTGAAATCCACTTTGCTTTGCCAACAAGAAACTTTAGAAATCTGACCGTTCTAACAATAGCAAAAATGCTCAGCGTTTATAGTGTTGCAATTAGGCCTGGTTACCTTAGTGCTTCCAAAGATCAAGAGAAGCACCTTCACGCTCTTGAAAAATTAAGGAAAAAAAGAATATTAACAATATGAAAGCTACGGGCTTACCTTTTCAAGAGGAGATTCTCTCTCAACAGGGCCCAAGAGGTTAGCATTCAAACTGCCGGCGGCCATGATGGACCTGTCTTTGGGCTCCCACCGAACCCCAACAATCTTCAATCGCACTTCTGATTTGGTAACGATCTCGTTTCCGCTCGATTCATGCCACTTATTAAACTCCATTGATGGACCGGGACGGAACTCAAATCCCACCATCTGCTTGCGTGGGACAAAGATCCGTGCTGGCCCACAGGCTGCCAGAAACAATTGACAAGAGCATAAAATTTCACAAGAGCAATAATAAAGCAAAATTTGCACAAAGAAAACGATGCAAAAAACTGAGTGTGAAGTTTGGACAATGCGATCTGAGGAAAGAAGTCATATGGAAGAAGAGAGATCAATCTGCTAGAGAACAAAAATTCGTATAGAATCCGTAGCAAGCACTTTCACAAAAAATTATAGGACTGAGTAATGTAAAGTCTCCGTTCACCATACAGGTGAACTTTGAGCCTTTCCCTACAACAATCTCAAAATTTTCGCCATCTAAAATTTTGCACATTTATATTGTGCTAGAAAGGATTGTGTCAGAAAGTACGTGTCAATATATGAAGTGTTTTCACACTTCGAGCACAAATCAAAGTTCACCGGGGTGGTCAATGGAGCCTCTAAAGTACTGTATGGTTAGCGGAGCCTCTCCCTAAATTCTTGAACACCGCACAAAGGAAGCAATGCAAGAGATTGTGTGTGAATTTCGCACGGAGAATTTGAAGAAACAGGGGCAGCAAGTAAAAATAGGCACGATCAGAAAATTTCGCAGCGACATTTCATAGAAAATTTGCAGGACGAGTGACTGAATACTGATGAAAGTGATGTGAAAGAAGAGACGTTTCACCAAGGGATGTTGCACCAGAAGAGAAGTGGACGACGAGTGAAGTAATCGTACCTGCCAAGAATCCATTGTGCATGACTTCGGTGACCTCAGCTTCGATGATTTCGTTACAGATGGGGCGGAACACAATGCACTTGAAATCGACCCAAAATACCACAGAGCCCGTGTTGGGGCGCACTCGCCCTTCCGACACATTCTCCAGCGTCGTCACGGTCACGAAGTAGCCGAGCTCTTCCGAGCATCGCTCCGTGTCCACATCCTTGAGCAGGCGCCGGATCAGCGCTCGTCGCGTGTGCAGCGCATCGCCCAGCTCTTGGGGTTCCAACACCACCACGCGTCGCATGTCCACTTCGAAAAACATCTTGCCACGACCCACAAACTCTCACAACACTCACAGCAAGTCACTCAAGCTTCAATGGCGGCCAAGAATTTGCCGAAACCCTAAATTAGGAAGGACTGTCTGATATCTTGACAGATCCGATCAAACACTCACAGCAACGTCGAGAATCATGCTGGTGCAGTTTCCCAGGCAATGGTTCAATCATCTCATCTTGATTAAGCATACATCCACAAAGCAGGAATTGGGTCACACATTCGATTTTCTTGGTACGATCGTCTTCATCATGACCATCAGGGTGTCCGTGCCCTAAGCCAGTGCAATTCTTCGATAGGTTGATGCCTGACGGAGATCACAAGGATTTGCTAAAAAAACCAAACAGAAGGACTCTCTAAAACTCACAGGTTCGACCAAACAGAGAAGTAATCCAAAGCTCAAACTGCACAGACCATTGAGATGGTGCCTGCACTGCAGAATCGCCGTGGCGCGGTTTCAAAGAAAATATTTTAGACGCATCTTCCATCCACAAAGCTGCAATTAGGTCACACTTGCACAGATCATCCCGAGGTGGGGTCCTTCACTTCATTTCTTCGAAATTTCCAATAATTCTCCGACTGTCATTATTGTTCGATAATGCGCTGGCAAGATGCGATTCCGGACACATCGGAATCAACCGGCGGCGCATTGTTGCGCTGGCTCTCGGCAATGGCATCTATGCCCAGGGCGTCGGGAGAAGATATTATATTGTGTCGACCTGGGAGCACGCCATTCGTCACCACCGGCAGATGTCCATAGCCAAGGTTACCAAGGTTAAGAATAGATGTGCCGGTCAAATTGTCACCTTCTCAACTTGATGTCGTGGCACCTTCAGACCACTGCTATAAAAAAGCCAATGCGCAACGTTAAGAGTAATTCAACTCGATCTCAGACCGACAGTTCATACATTACGATTAGCTTTCTTTCCAGCATTTGTTTCATAGCTGCCTTCTGCAAAGCCTGTACCAATTCAAGCGCAATTCAAGTGATTCTTAGTGATTTCGTTAATTTTTGTTTGATATTCAAGCAAAGTCTGTGAGTAATGGCGTTCGGGAAACGTAGCAGAGTCGGGACACCTGCAGGCGGAGTGGTTGCGCCGAGGAACCGTGGTTGGAGTACCATGGGACGCCGCAAGAGAGGCGCGGCTTCCACCATTGCGTCGAACAAGGTCGTCGGTGGGCCGAAAACAAAGATGGCAGACATGAGTGCAGCAGGTGGGAGGCGAATGGCTGTTGCTGGTGCCATCATCGGTGAGAAGTTCACATGCTTGGGTGCGAATATGAAGCTCGGATTGTACACCATTTCACATCCCCTCCATCCTCTCCGGCGCGTGGCCGCGAAAGAGCAGAACGTGAATGTCAAGGCTGCTGCCTCAGGTGACTGAAACCCTAATTGCTTGAACTCATACTCAATTTCAGAGCTTGCAAATGTTTTCACCATCTCGGTCATGCTGAATCGTACTGGTTTACTGACTTGGATCCAAATCGTTGTTGCAGAACGGAAGAGACAGAAAATGGCACGGGCTGTGGATGTGGAGATGCGCAAGAGGGCCATTGTGCGAGAGGGGCGGGCTGCTCGCCTGCAAACAGCTCTCTAAAGGACTTGCTGCCATGGCCAGTGCAACACTGCAATTCATGTCGACTGCTGATGTTGTTATGGTCTTGTAGCTGAGAGGATGAAATATCCAGAGCTTGTGGCTAGTTTAAATTGCCTTCAGGGGTCATTTGTATTATGTTTAGAGATTCTTCAGGTGTACTATTAGCTTGTTTACTTCGATTTGGTCATTTCGATGGGAAAAATGTATATTACAGAAACAATCAATCAAACATTACTTTTGTGAGTTTTTGCACATTCTGTTTTTCTGAAACTTGGATCCAGGGTGCACTGTAGTACTGTCTTCACCATTCTACTGTTGAATTTCAATTGCGGCGCAGTACAGTACCACCTTATGGATTTTTCGTTAAGGTTGAGAGGTAGGAAATGAAGGTATCGCGATCCAGAAGCTTGCGCCTAATGATTATCCATGGAGTAGATTCTTCCATGGATTGCCTCGTGGTCCCATTTTGCTTTCTAAAATCTGCTTCTTCCAGCGATTGGTTCTGTTTGTGTAAGATGAATATGTCCATTTACTGTGATCTGTGGGATAATCATTGTTCTGAAGAAGGAATTCCTTCCAATTGCGCAGACGGCTTCTCATCTTTCACATGTAATGTCCTTCAGTTTACCCTACATTCTCCAATGTCTGTTGTTGAGGTGTTTGAGTAATACCAGATGATAGAATCGTCTTTCCATTTGACTGTTCACACAATATCTTCAAAGCGTGTATGCAAATGCGATCACTGTCTGTTCTTGAAACTGGTCCTTTCAATCGGTTGATAGAAACTAACATTCCAATTCTTCGTTGCAAGCGAATAGGTACCTGAATTTTAATGTGTTGTAATTATAATTATAACTTACATCGAATGCCGCCAGACAGTCTATTTGGTACTGTTCAATTAAAACAATAAAATAAAAGGAGTACAATACCTACATTCCCAAGGCAAAGATTCTTTCAATTTTCAGAACTCAAGCTTAACTGAGACCGCGTAATTCAATTTACAGTTCTGTAAAACAAACAACAGTCAGGTAGGGTTTCAAGTAAAACTAAGCTAGAACTCAAGACAGACACGAAAGAAATCAATTCAAAAATTGAATTCGGTCGGCTGCATGCATAATTATGCATATATGGCTACAACAGAGTTATATAGCTACTGGTACGACAGATCAAACATTAAATTAAATAATACATTAACGAATTAAGCCAGTGAATACCAAAAACATATATTCCGCAGGGACAAGCTAGTAAGCATAATTTGAAACTTGCAGCGGTACTGTAGTCATATATGTATGTATGCATGCATACCATGATTAATATTAATTCCTCGATCAACCTGACCGAGCTGGCTTGTTGCCGATGGTGGTGGAGCGACAGCCTGATTCATCTTCGGTGGCACTGGTGGAGGGTGTCTCTGGAGCAGAGCCTTTTGAATCGTCCAGCAAATTGTCGTCTCTAGTTTTCTTCTGTCCACAAACTACCTGCAGTACCCAGGTTGATCCAGAAATCTTTCAGCAGGGACCAAAGACGTCCAGCACTATGAGATTATTCATTGACTACACTAATGGTTCCACTGTTGTTTCATGATATTTAATTTCTGGTGAAACGGTCGGCTTAATTATCTACCCAATTAATTCAGTGTAGACATCACTTTTCATTCTAATCACTAAGCCAAATGAAGAACTCAACAAAAATGTATTTGTATTAAAAGTTTAAGCAAGACAGAACCAAGAAGTACTCCTGAGTAACATGTGTCGTGGTTATATTATTATGTTTCGGAACCTGATCGGGGATGTTAGAAGACAAATCCATGTCGAGAATGGCATGCCACAGCATTGATATATTTCGACAGATATATTTTTGATCCCTGGAAGCTAAGGAGTCCAAGGAGACAGAAGACCGACTCTCGTTAGAGGACTTCTGCAATAGCGCAGGTAACCAAATCTTCAATTTGAACACTTATATAAGTCTTTGTATCACTCACTATGATCAAGCTTTTGAAACATCAATTTCCTTACATTGTCGGATGTTCACGACATTGGCACATTTCAAGGCGAGCAATTAACTTGAAACCTAAATCTATACCAGTCTTAGTCTTCAGCTGAATCGTCGAGTTCGTTATTGTGACCGTAGGGGGTCTTCCATATGAATCATAGTATCTTCAGGATGTTCGAAAGTTCCTAAAACATCTAAATTTTACTGAAAATTCTATAATTATCTCAGTCAATTGTCTCAGTGTGCAGCAGCATTTGAATGGCATGCAAGAATATGTTCGTTTTATTTCTTTCATCATCAATTAATTAATTAACATGGGAGCTTGGAACGGATCTAGATAGATAGATCTATATACCAAGCTAGGGTTTATCATCCAGAAACTCACTAGTTTCTTACAACCATCTTCATACACGACGAACACGTCATGTTCGCTCAGGCTATGATACCTGACGAAATCTCCTGCAAGGTTCATCCGGGGAACGCCTCATGATCAGAAGTTAGTTGAAACACAGACGTCCTCAGATCCGTCTAACCTCCGTGCTACACTCTTTATACGAAAGTTAATGAAGTCTGCATTCAGATCCTTTTGACCTGAAATAAGAAAGGTAAAGTCATTCGCACGTACCAGTGTTTTCAAGCACATACATCCGACTCTTGTTGTTGATCCAATACCTGTCCGATCCCACCAAATTTCAGGAAGTCATGTCAGCATTCTCTCGTTTCCTTGGCCTCATCTTACCAGTAGAAGCAATAAATAAGCTAGTGCAGTGCTCGACCTCCTGACTGTACAGAATTCGTTTTTTCTGGAGAAATTTAATTAGAAACTGTAATCAATTGGGCGTACTTGAATCGAAATTGCCAACGCTTCAAGGCACAGTAATCTTCCATTTCGAGCACTGCACCCTCCTTGTTGTCTATTCGAGGAAAGGGCAGACTCTCTGCATGTTTCTGCAAACAATGAATAAAACTAGGGCTCACAACATCGCACACCGGTGTTTGACAAAAAGGTTCGACGTTAGCCTCGGTCTACGCAGCTGGTAAAATTATGCAGTATATGTATATATATATATATATATATATTATACGTATTAATAAATAAAATAAAATAAATTGTACTGTTGCCACGACGCCTTGCAAGTAGTAACTTACAATGACCGAAATTTCAAACTGTTCTTAATTAGGTTAATTAACTTTGTACTCGCCGTTAATTAAGCAATTAACAGTCAACCTCGTAGCTCAAAATCAGCTCTTCTGTAAAACCTTCTCTTCGAGGGTGGGGTTAAGCTTCTGCAAATCTGCAATGAAGTTTGGATTGGCATGGCCATATGGTCGAATTGAGCCATGCCTTCACCTCAGTCAGGTGTTAGGGTTCGTACTGTGACATTGAAGTATAGATAACAATCATCACACTCAAAGTGACTCAAACTTGCCTTTGGGATGATGATTCTGCCCAGCTCCCCAACGTCGGACAAGGTGAGCCCTTTGCGCACCACCAATTTCAACGGGCGACTCCATCCACAATCACCCTACAATTTGCAAAGAAGCCTAGAGAATATCTCAGTATATATTACTGCTGCCACGCACACACGCATCCATCTTTCTTGGAGCCCCAACAATTCTCTAAATGAATGAATGTTCACTAGCCTTGAAAGCTCTAGACAATCAATCGGAGTGCCCAAATTCGGAACCCTAAAACGAAAGACAGAGCCCGTACTAGCTATTCCACCCACCTGAACATCATCACGAGTCTCCGAAAACCCGGATCGTTTCCGCTTGAGGATTCCCAGACTGGGCCTCTTCTCCAGAGATGAAGCAGCGGCGACAGGGCTGCTCCCACTGTTTTTGGTAGGCGATGGACTTGCCTGACTTTGCGAGATTAGGCTGGAGAGGTGATCGGACACCGTGCGTGTGATTTTCGACTCGAACATGGCCATCTCGGCGTCGAGTTTGGATTCCGAGCAAGGGCTGCTCCCGAACCGGTACAGGCGCCGATCAGTGCCCCATCGAGGACTGGACGTCAAGCTCCGTTTCCAGCCTTGGCGATGGGGAAGCGGCTGCTGCTGCAGCGACTGTCCAGGAACCCCAAGCCCAGCAGCCGATCCTCCTGCACCCCGCCCGCCCATGGACAGGGACAAGTCCAAGGCCAGAGCTTTCCGGCACGCCGGCGCGCCCGGCAAGCTGGTGGGCGCTCCGTGACCGGAAACCGCCCCACTCCAGGGTGACATCCACGACTCGTCGGGCGCATTGGGCGTCGGCACCCACGACGGCGCCCAGTCGGGCCCACGCAAGGAGCTGTTACCCGCTTGGTGGTGGTGCTGCTGCTCATCCGGACACCCGCCCGCGTCCACCGCCCGCGCGCGCGACGGCTTCAGCCCACTCCACGAGTGGTCTGCCGCCATTCTCACTCTCTCCATCTCCCTCTCACTCACACATACACACACACTTCTCGATCTCACTCTCGTCTAGCTTCCCGCCGCCGTCACTCCTAACCTCTACAACGTTACCAGACATTCACCAAGCCACATCCACATATGCCGCAGCTAGCCAGGCGCGCGCGCGTCACGCACGCTCACCCACACCCACACCCCAGCAGCGCGCATGATCCCCATCTCACGTTCACCACTGCGGCAGCTCTCTAGCCCTGGGCCAGCACATTCCGATGCCAGAGAACATTCACTCAATTAATGGAACCCAAGTCAATCACCCAACCATGCATGCAAGCTTCCCTAGCTTAGCAACCTCCGAAGCGCAAAAAGATCAGTAGCCAGCCCGGATTAATTTTCCCGGCGTGAAACTAACTAACTAGCTTCCATTGATATTGATACTAAAATTTTACACAGCACACACCTGGTCAAGCCTTCGATCGAAACAAGCAAGAGTCTGTATCGATCAATCGATCGACCGACCGACGTGTATGAATTCGCCCCGGAGAGAAAAAAGATCAGTGTCTATAATACGAGTCGTCGGCATTCGGCAAGGCCGGGGAGCGTCTGAGCCAACTTCAGTACTGTAGCTAGAAAAGGCTAGCTAGGGTCTAGGGCCTGCCTTTGCCTAGCCTGTAAAGAGAGAGACCGGGTAAGTTACTAGCTACTTCAGATACTTACTTCGTAGCTTAGTAAGTTACTGCAATTGCCGTGGCAGTGTCAGTGGCCGGGGACCGATGGGGGTGGGGCCATGCACCCAGCAATGAAGCTGGTGATTGGACAACTAATATCTTTTTCGGGGGTGACTAGACAAGGAAACTCTTGCATGCTGTCCGTCGTCAGGTCCAAAAGGGGCACTCGGTGATAGACAAGCCTACTACACTAAAATTGGTAAATAGTGTTGGGTGATAATTAGTGTTGTTCCATGTTTCTTACCCCCAACACTATTTTCCAACTTATGTGTAAATAGTGTTGGGGCATTTACCTCTCGCCGTCAAACTCTGCCCCTTCCCTAGCAAACTGTGTTTTCCGCCTCTTGCCGTCAAACTCTGGCCCTTCTCTGGAAACCTATAATTTCCGCCTTCCATTGTCCAATTCTAGCCCTTCCCTGGAACACTATGGTTTCCACTTCACGTCGTCTAATTCCTTCTTTAAAAAAACCTTCTTTTTTGCTTGGAGAGATTGTAAGAGAAGAGGTGGAGGAGCTCTCCGGTCCATCAATTGAAGGAGGCTCCTTCCACGGAGGGGGGGGGGGATATGTGATTGAACATTAGATGACACCATTGGATTTGTCTTTTTCTCCTCTATTTCCTCTGAAAAATAGTTTTTTTTTGGGGGGGGGGTCGCTACTTTTTTTTCTAGCATTTTAGCATTTTTTTAGCATTTTAGCATTTTTTAGCAATTCAGCAGTTCATTTATTTATTTCAGCATTTCAACATCTCATTGTCTATTTCACCATTTCATTTAGTTCCCATCTAACACTAAATGCACTCTCGTAAAAATTCTGACTCTCTCCGACATTCATCAAATTTTACTATCGAGCTAAAATAGTGTTAGATTGGATAAACAATGTTCTCACACTAACCTTGCAAATCACAATTAGTGTTACTGTTGACAATTAGTGTAGCCAACACTATTTACCAATTTTAGTGTACCACCCTGATTCACAATCTGAATATCTTAGGGCCAACTCGAAGAGGGGCACATATTTTTCAGAGGTGTGCGCTTGTTTCACAAATCAAATCCAAGTGGAAATTTAATTTTCCAATTGAAACTGTAAATTCTATGAATTTCTGAAGTGGTCTGACCTAAAATTACAAAATTGCTCATAGAGAGGACTTATAAACAACCCAAAACTGCCTTTCTATGTATCTAATGGTACTTAAGTATTCACCATTAAAGAATTGACATGTTATCCATTGTTGGCATTAATATAGTGATTTTGTCATAAATAAAGGGGTTTGGATGTTTTTTTGAACGGAATTGAGTTGGTCTACCTTAATTGCCGTAGATGACTCATTGGACTTTGCATTCAACTAAAGCTTAGTAAGATATAAGATACAACCTGTTTCCGACAATGATAAACATTTTAGCATATGTTCAACTAAGTGATGGTACGGGAAATAATTTTCTTTAGTCAAGGAATAGAAATAATGAAGATTGCACTATTTTCCGCTAATTTTTCATCAAGTTTGGAAATAGGAGAATTTATAGAAGTGTAGATTATAGTCTGACTTGTTCTCAATATGTAGGCAAACTATTTCCGAGAAGCACAAAACAAAAAAATAGGCTATGGTGGCATACAAAACAAAGAATTAATATAAGAAACTAAAAATCAATATGTTAGGGTTTTATATTTCAATGATAAGAAGAGTCTTTGTTACCATGACCATGACCATTAATGCAAATTTATTTACTGTAATATCTCAACAAACAAATTTTCAAACATAGCAACCATTGATTGTGTCCATGGAGAAATTGTTGCTTTGCCAATATATTATCTAATTTTGACTACTTTAAAATGAATGAAAGTTTACATCATATGCACCTCATTTATACTTGGGGGGTGCACTCCCATTTTTTTTGTTGGAGACGTGCAATCAAATGAAGGGTTATTATAATTACCTTGGTCATAAATTTTAGAAATGGCTTAGAAGTAAATTAGCGTCATCTTAATGGATTTGGAGGCCTTATAAGTAACAAAGAGTAGGGAAAAATATCGAGTTTTATATATTTTTTAAATCTAAACTAGCCTTGCCTAAAATAAAAAAATAAAATTTGGACTTTCTAGGAGTACTTCTGGAGTGTGCTACATGTGGTATTTACTGTATTAACAAGGTATGTGGTATCCAAGGTTGGAACCAGTTACTATTTGTTGTATGCTTGGCTGTATGTGAATAATTAGTGTATAAGGTGGATTGGTGTACTGGTTGCAATGTAGTCGTTGGGATGTGAATAATAGAAGTGGCAGGAATGGGTGACGGCACGCACCTTTGATGTCGGCACCTGCGCTTGTTGGCTTCAATTTGAGCAAAAAATTTAGTATTCAAACTCCTTGTCTGCTTTTGGTGAACAAAGAATTTTGGGTTGTAAGATCCAACTATTGTGGTTATGTGATTTAGGGTTACAATTTTGTTTTGAAAAGGGTTTGCGCCTGCTTTAGGGTTGAAATTCAAGATGAGGGTTGGTGGTAATAAGAAACCCTTGTTTTAGGTGACGAGCCCTAATTTTTTATGACGGATTTTAAGTGATGTCAATGTTGACAACTCAAATTTTTTATGTCAACAAAAATATACAACGTAACATCAATATTGACAATCCAATGTTTTTATGTCAACATTGATGTTACATTGGACATTTTTGTTGACATAAAAATTTTGGGTTGTCAACATTGACATCACCTAAAATCCGTCATAAAAAATTAGGGCTCGTCACCTAAAATGGGGGTTTCTTATAGTGACAACTGCACAAGAATGTTTCAAATTTGGGGTTCAGGATGGTGTCAATTTGCAGAATTCATGCGGACGTTACATTCTATCACCTTTTCCATTGTTTTGAACATGGTAATTGTTTGTATTCAATGTGATTTGGTAGGACTTTGTGATTCAAAATACTATGTGGTATTGGATGAGTGTTGTAATTGAAGTTTGTGCTTGAAAAATGCATTAATTTGTGCTTGAAACACATTTTACATTGTGATTGGAAGTACTGCATGTATGAATCCACTTTGGCTTAGTTATTTGCACTTTGCTTTTGAACACCATTCCAAATTCTAATTTTTGGCTTTAATAGTAGAACTTGCTTTTCAAAACAGTTCTAAATTCAAACTTTCGGCTTTCACAATAGCTTTTTTTTTTTTAAACCCAAAATTGAATTGAAAATGGTCTGTGCTTGCAGCTTGTTCCAAGTTCCAAGTCCTCAGTGTTTGAATCCAACGTTCAAAATGTTGTATTTATAATGAACATAGGGTACCCAAAAAGAGGGCAAAAAAATAATTAAAAGGAAATATAGGATACATGCAATTACCCAAATTTAGAAATTTAAATAAATATAGCCCTATGAAAATTCCCAAAATTTACATACATAGACCCTATGTGACAGGGGCTTGATCGCACGGTACCCACAAACATACTACATAGTGCACCCCCCGAGCATTTATGAACAGAGGTCACCCTATCTTGCACAAATGGGACCCTGGTCGGAAACATGTCGTATACCTTAATTTAGTTATTATGCTTCCACCACTTTACTAGAGTCCGCCCCTTCCAAAATTCCAATCCACTCTAGGGACTAGGGGAATGTAATGCAATAATGTAACCTTACCCTCTCTAGAAATTAAGCTTATATCCAAGAGCAAACATTTAATTTTCAAAAAAGACAGGTCCTTGTGCCTTTAGTTTTTTCAATGACCTTGGCTTTATTAGAGTTAATTTTATCGTAAAGTATGTACAATGTAGGACCAAGAATTAAAGTTTGAGAAAAATACAGGACAAAACTACTTAGAGCACCAAAATTGGGGTTTGATGGAATTTAGTGCTGCATTTTTTTAACCTATTCTTAGCAAAATCTTGAGGTCCTTTGACACCACTATTACAATTGGGGATGATTTTAATGATTAGCTGTAATGTGTGGGGAGAATCCGTTGTTAAGATGAGCTGGTTCACTTTCCAAAATTGTTGGACCTTCTAAATAGAAAATTTATGTAAATTACAAGTAATGTTTAGGAAGAACCGATAGCTAATATAAAATGAATTGATCAAAATTGGAACTTGACCGGTTGAAATTCAAATCATTAGGCAGTAAAACTAGATGCAATGAAAACAAGGTGGAAATTGATTGGATAATTAAAAAATAGACAGAAAAAATTACCTCTACTTATTTAAAGTCAACTAGAAAATGAATATTTGGAGGGAGGAAAAACGAAAATGGGAGGATCTCTTGAGGATGTGTCCAAATTTCAGCTGAGGCATCCAAAAACAACCAATTATCAATGGTAATATTAGTTGAAGACTTAGAGCATTAGGTTTATGGTTAGCCACCAACAACTATGAAGTTGCGGCCACGACGCTATCTGCTCCCTACCTTCCCGCTCATGACTATATTCTTACTCCCAGATGTTCCTCATACTACTTTTTGCCTCTTTTTGTTTGTGGTGCTCCTCACCTCCTACTCCAATGCTTAGAATGTTCCTTACCTCCTACTCTGGCACTTCCCGCTCACAATGTTCACGATACTCCATTGCTCTGGTCCTTGTAGAACATGTCAAAACAACATTTTGGCAAATTGTTGATCTTTACAAGTTGTTGATCTCTCCTCTTTGCGAATTGTTGGTCTCTCCTTGATTTCACTTTCTCGCGAGATGCCAACCATTCCAGTGGATATTTTATTCTTATTCTAAGTGCTTGACTACTTGCACAATTGTTGAAATTTTTGCCTTCAGAGTTTAGTTTAGTTTTTTTGTTCTAGTTTTTATAAGTTCTTATTTTCTTTGTTCAATATTTTGGTAAAGCTTCTAAACAATTTGTAATCTAATCATGGCTAAGTATCAAAAGACCATCAGAAATATGTTGCAATCTAATTAGATGGAAAATGATTTAGCCTTACTTGAAGCATTACAATTTAGGGTCATTGCAAGAAAGACCGGTCCTAATTCCCGTCGCAATGAAAGTGACCTTGTTATTTTGCAGTATAACTTTTGAATCCGAAGTGCCAAGAGCATGAAATTTTTTTTGGAGATGTCTAACTTGATGATAATGAATTTCCTAATTTTTCAAATATTAAATTTTTTTTTTTTTTTTAAAGACAATTTTGTTAATTTGTCACAATGTGACATTTGAGGGGTTTCACTATGTTCAAAGTACTCGAAATAAATTATCTAGAATTGAGATTTGGGTGGTCTATTCTAGTGTTAAGCTTGGATATGGGTGCAATCCAAATATCAAAATGGTTCTTAATTATAATAATTCAACCCAAGCCCCACCTGGTATCAATTTTTCCACATGGTGATCAAAACCGGTGATGCAACAATAACTCTCCTAGGAAGTGTCATGGTAGATAACTGACCTTGGAGGTTTCAATTTTTATAAACAGAAGTGCATATCAATACCATCAATGAAATTAAGAAGCACTAAGAGTATCATTAATAGTATATTTGTACTAGTACATGATGTTTGAATCTTCAAGTAGTGATTCTAAATGCAATACTTTTAGAATAGATTTTATTTCACTTTTATTTTTAGACTATCTTTTATTGACACTTGCTTTTCATTTACAATACATCAATAATGCAATAGATATTCAAAATCAACCTTGAGTTAAATTTTATTCATTTTATTTCTTTTTAAATTGAATGATACAACTGTGCATAACAGATTGTTATGCAAACCTTGGAGGTCCACCTCATACCAATGCATTGGTAGAAATATAGAGTTCATGTTGATATTAATAATAGTTTTAATCAAGTGAAATAACTTTTACCGCCAATACTCTTTTTCTTAATGATACCATTCAAATTTGTAAACGAGTACTGTACTCGATTGATAAGTTACAAATTTGATTAACGCCCAACACTAGTTTATTTCTTCACTTTGTGCGCATATACCTATGAAGGGGCATTAAAAAAATTTATTTTGTATATGCCATACATGCTAGGTAATAGGGCTCATTGGCACCCACGTTTTTAAATAATGCAAATGTTTTAATCCTGATTTTTTTGGATGAAAGTGACGAGTTGCACATACTGCACAGTTAGAAGAACAACATAGACAGGTTCGCGACAAGCAGCAACTGAGTTGTGCAAGGCGGAAGTTCATGAACTTGTATGCACAACGTCGACCATCGGTCGGGATAAAGTCAATAAAGGACACTTATGGAATTGTAGATCAATCTGTATACCACAACTGTGTGAATAGACATGCAAATTGCATTTCCAGAGGCTTGATTCGTTAGCTCATGTGCGTCCCTAGCGCACATCTCCGTACTACAATCATGTATAGGATTTTCATGACCACATACATCTGGCCATTGCTGTCCGTTTACTAGCCAGCTCCCGGACATGCATGAATAGAGCGATAGATCTTGGAAAATATTCGTGCTGAGCTGCAGCGGACAAAAAATCCGCACACGTTAGGTGAATTAGCTAAAAAAATGTGCTATTTTAAAAGCTACTATTTTGGAGATTGAAGCAGATTTTAGTAGGTTCCCCCGAATTTTGGGCACGTAGAAAATATATGTCTTTGAAGCTGTAGAACGTTTGCGTACAACTTCCGTAAATTCGGATGCCATTTCCATTGTCTCCGCTAGAACCCCCCCCCCCCGTCAAAGAGGCATTCCTAACGATGTGAGGGCCAATGTAAGTGCTTGGTGGATTGACAAAACCCGCGTTAGCCCAAACATGAAGGACATAAGGTGAAAGCAAATAGGGCACAATGTGTATGATACACACCCTCCACATCTTCTGCTAGAGATTTAGGTTCCATGGAAAGTCCCTCTCCTTCTAGTTGCATGCATGTTTCTTCATTAATGACATCTAAATTAACCCCTAAAGGTCTGAGACTATGTTTTCACCAAAACCGCTCCAAAACTGCCATTTCTAATACAAGTACCAAATTTTATAAAAAAAACATTTTTGGACACATGTAACCGTAAGATCTTATAGAACACTGGTTTGAAAAGATGTGGAAAAAATTTCAGAATTTTCCACCATGCGGATTGGAAGATATTAGCGTTTGAATTGACAAAAACCCTTTTTTTGTCCCTGCGAAAATCTGGGCAGCTGCACTTCACAAGGTCACATTTGTATGAAAAAATGCCCAAAATGGTGGTTACTCTTTGGATTCATTCTTCTAGGCAAGTTGGCTACATGCTTGAAAATTTCCAGATCGTTTGGAATTGCACAACATATAGGAAAAAAATAGTAAATAGAAAGAAGTAGAGAATGATTCAAAACACTAAATTGTTAAGAATTTATTTATGGAATTGAAAAATGCCAATCCCAACGGTTGTAATGTTGTAATAAATAATCTACATTCAATGTTTTTATTTTTTTTCAAAAATATTGGAAATTGAGTGAAATAAAGGACTTCAAAGTTTATTTTAGAGTAGAGATTCCATAACTACCCTCAAACTAAGAATCCTCATAACTTTTGACTTATTAATCCAAATGGAATGATTTAAATCTTTCCACGTACATATAAATCTAAAGAACCAATTTCAAATTTTTATTTTAAAAAAAAATGATTTTTAAAGAATTTTTTGGAGCTGCCCGGGTTGCCCGCTGCGCACCGAAAATTACATATCATACAATAACTTTTTAACCATGTAGTCAAAAGTTCTGAAAATTGTTGGGCCTTAAAGATACTCCTCGGGCACATCTTGTGTGAAAATTTCAAAGAAAAAAAATAAAAACTACACTCGTAGTGAGCTACCCAAAATCGCTATGTTGTCAAAAAACGGTGTTTGGACCTTTAGGGGTTAAAATGGTTTACCACTTTATGTATTCGATGAATACTACTTTGACGTCTTCTTTGTGGACCTTTTTTTCAAGCGTTGAAGTATGACAACTTTGCTAGACGTTTTGTAAACGTCCTATGAGGCTCCAACAAAGTAGACGATAAAGTACTATGTATTAGGGGAATGTTGGGGAGCAAGCGGGGAGCAGCAAGCGGGGATTGGTGAGTGGTGAGCTAAAATATTAGAAGGAAAACTAAAAAAGTGGAAAAAAAGTGGATGGAAAAGTGGATGAAAGTTGATGGAAAAATGTATGAAATTTTAGAAAAAATTCACGAAATTGGATGGAAGAAATGGAAGAAAGTTGTTGGAGAAAATGGATGAAAGAAATTGGAAGAAATGGATGAAAGTTGTTGGCAAAAATGGATGAAAGTGGATGAAAAATATGGAAGAAAGTGGATGAAATATTATGGATGAAAAAATGGATGAAACTAGATGGAAGGGGATGACAAAATAGGATGAATAAGGCTTGAGAAAATGGTAGGATTGGAAAAGAGTGATGATTTCACGCTATCAGAGGAGACTTTGGCCATTAGAATTGTTGGACCTCTCATCTGGTGCTTCCCAGTTTGCTTGAACTTGCATGAGGCTACTTTTCAACCACTTTCATCCAAAAAATTTTGAAATTTCATTTCATTTTTCCATTTTCCATCCAAGATCTACGCTCCCCGCTCACTATTTCCCGCTCTATGCTCGCCGCTCCCCGCTCGTTTCCTAGCAATGTTGCTATGTATTAGCATGCATTAGCATGTGTGTATCCCATATGTTCCACTCCTTGTATGAAAATCATTTCAGTACTAAGTCTTTCTTTTGTTGTCGAAACCTTCATTCGTGTAATTGGACCTACGGAAAGTCATGGTGCTCTTATGTCCACTACTCCTCCGCGCTCTTGTATCCCCTGTGTACCGTATACACTTTCGTCATTCCGGTGTTGTAATGAAAAATTTTCTATCATATATAATTTTTATTTTTTGTAGTGTTTGTTTCAGTTTGAATAAAAGAACCTTTTATAGGAAGAAAGTAAAGGAAGAAAAAGGTGTGTGTGTGGTGAAAACCACGATACGGGGGGTCACTTAGCTTCTTATGGACATTTGAATATCACGTGCGGACAGAGTTTTTTTGAAGGGGGGGTATTTTGATGACCAATGGGAGTATATAAAAGTATTTACTTTTAGTCTATAGCCAATACACGCTTTCAATTATACCTGGCCTTTTCCGCCTTTGATACTTAACTATAGTCTTTTAGTTGTCAATACACCCCTTATCCAAAATCCTCGTCAATATCACGTGTTGCTTCATCTCTAATATCTTATCTTCTTTCATTTTTATATATTTCAAACAAAATAGATCATAAAATTTACAACTCATAACAAATGAAGTCACATCCATTGTGATTTTTATACACAGGTTTTGTTTAGTTTTCCTCATTTGGTCACAAAATGGGTCAAAAAGAATTTTTATATTTTGAGAAGGCTTTGAAATTGAATTTTTATATAAATTTAGAAGATTGCAACTAATCTAGTGGCATATAATTCACTTTGTTTCTTATGTAATTTCAAAATTGAATGAATTCATAATCAACTACAAACCTCCCAATTGTAGCTATCTTTCAGTCCATGCTTCAATTATTTGAATTGATTAAATTGAATTTGCAACAACTTAATCAGTCATGCTAAGGCATATGCCATTGATTATTAAATACACAAATCATCTTGTGTCAAAAGAAAAGGATAAACCACAATACATAGACTTGGAAATAAAAGGATATCTTCAATGTACCTATCTTATGTTTAACTCCTAAAGGACCAAGGCATTTTTTGGCTCCAAAATCACTGAAAACTGTCATTTCTGCTGCGATCACTCCCTAAACCAAAAAAAACTTTTTTTTAGAATCTAACCGTAAGATCTTATACTTCACTTGTCTCAAATCATGTGGTAAAAATTTCAAGAAATTTGACCGTTCCGATTGGAAGATATTAGCATTCAAAGTTGGGAAAAAAAGTTTTTTTGAACTGTTTCCTGCAATTTCAGATGACTTTGACGGCCATTTGTGGATTTTTTTTGCACTACACAACTTAAAGTTGTAATTTTTTATGTTGAACATTTGAGTTGAGAGTCGGGGAAAAAAAATTCAGAATATCAAACCTTGATTTTCACATATAAAAAAATTGTTAAATAGAAGTAGGTCCAAAATTGAACAAAACACTAAACTGTTAATAGCTCTTAGGTGGAATTAAAAGAACATAATCCCAACGGTGGGATTGTTCTTGCAAACAAACTTGATCTCGTCAAAAAAAAAAAATTGAAAAAAATTGAAAATTGCATTCAAAAATGAATTCTATAAGGATTTTTTTTTAAGATGCTTAAATTGCCCGAAAAACAAGATTGTCCATAACTTTCTCATTCTAAGTCCAAATAGAATGAATCAAAGCTTCAAATGTAGACATAAACATGATCTTTGAGGAAAAAAAAAAAAATTTTAAATTATTTTTCTGTTTTTTTTTTTTCTGCCCGCCGAACTGCTTTTTTGCTTTAGGATGGCATAACTTTTGCTCCCGGGCACCGATTGAAAAAAAAATTATATTTTTAGAAAGCTAATGTGATTCCCTATCTTTAAAAAAAATTTCAAAAAATCAGGTCAAAATTTCAGGTCGCATGAGCCTGCCCGAAATCCCAAGTGTCCCCCGAGGGGACTTTGGTCCTTTAGGGGTTAATCAACTCTTGGTTTCATGCATTTATGCAATTGAAAACAGTTCATCTATGAGACAGACACGCTTCTAATATGAATTTATCCATGAAAGCACATATTTCAAGAGTTTTACATTGAAAAATTAAAGAACTTTTTTGTTGCTTATGTTGGTTATTAGTTTCAAAGTTTATAGCTAAATTTATTAAATTTTACAATGTATTAAAGGATCTAAAGTATCCAATAAATGGCTTTAGAATTTTGTAGAAATAAAAAATGTTCCTATTCATTCAATAGTTAATTCATTTTCAGTTAAGTATTTGAGTAATAGACTTGGTAACCGAGATAGTAACTCTTGTCTTTTTAGGATTAAATAAAGGGAAAAACTTATACTCTAGATTTATTAACCTCAAATCGTTGGGGAGGCCAAAAAATACCTTTGGATGACTTTTTATATTACTATAGGATGGAAAATTTCAATTTTGCATTCAACTTTTAGTTGATGGAGTTATTGGAAACACATATATAGGACATGTTTTTGGATGATTCTTCTTAGTGATATTCTTTACTTTTCTACATATGAAGATATTCAATTCACAAATCACCATGTAGAGTATTTTGTAATTTACGAGCCATAAAAATAATCATTTCTAAATTTGATTCCAACTAATGAAATGATCCTTATTGAATCTTGTTTCCACCTACATTTGAAAATTCAAAAACTCCTAAAATTCAAAATTCATTGTAATTTGAACTTTGGTCCTATAACCTTGGTTCTTTTCATTTTCTCATGTTAAAATCACATGGTAACTTCATTTGCACCATGATGTTCCTAATGTTTAGTACTACAAAATGCACATACGGAGAAAATTTTGAAAAGATTTTAAAAAAGATTGAGCAAAATTTGCTTGTGATATAAATTATTTTTCACTTATCATTCAAAATTCATATTAATCATTAGTTTTTACAAACAAAGCTGAAATTCTTATGACTTAAAGAAGACAAATGATTACATTTTTGAAAAATGAATTATACATTTGCAATTTGCTAACGGGAGCATACAAAGTGAAAGTGTGAAGCAGTGAAGGATATTGAACCTGAAAAAGTAGTCATTAATTAATTTCTTAGTGCTTTGACGTCTAAAATATGGATGATTAATAAAGAAGTTCCAGGGACTTTTTTGATTGCAAAACTTTGCATTTGTGAAGTGCTTGATTCAAAAAAAAACTTTTTGTAAGATGAATTCGAGGTAAATAATCAGTTGTATTTATATAGAGATAATAAAAAATATGCAAAAATTCTAGAAAAAATTCAGGGCTTTAGGCGCCAAGGGGTTAACCCTTCACCGCCTAGCCACGGATTGCATCAAGGAACACGCTCTGGCAACCCAAAGCGACAAATCTGTCCCTCGCCAAGAACGTGGTTGGAATTGCAAAATTCCGCCGTTGAGTATGCTACCTTAGTTATAACCGATGCTACAAAAGTTGGAAATTTTGGAATGCGTCGGGGCGATGTGGAGATTACAACAATTGATGGAGGGTTTACGGCATACACAGACATGTGTTTTGGGGGTGTCAGCCACGAAATTTGGCCAATCATGTACAACACGAAGTTTCAAACACCCCACGCTTAGAAGGGATTCAACTAAACCTTGAACAATGTGCAGTGTTAAAAAAAATTGGATGTTTGAATTGCAAGCGGTGATTTGTGAAGGCATCAAAGGCGAGACCCTCGTCAGAGATGTGGCTAGGTGACCAGAGAGTGATGGTCACATGTCTCTGTGCAAATACGGGCCACTACCGGTGTGTATTGGGCTCCCAGCTGCGTTTCCCCCCCGATATGAAGGCGCAGTGAACACACACAATTGCAGTATACATTTCGGCATACAATCGGCACACACACAACCTTATGACTAACACAAATGCCACCCTAACAACAACGTGAGGAACACAAGAGCTTTTTTGAATAAAAATAAAGTTCCAATTCAATTCGAGGATCCGTAATTCAAGATAGTGCGAGCGATAACTGTAACCCTTGCTATGATAGTGTCCCCTCCTCTGCAAGTATCTGAGGCCCAATTGTACACCACCGGCCCCTCCTAGTCAATTTCCGGACCTTGCCCTCAACCGCTAAGTCCCGTTTTTCTCTTCTTGACAATCCGACCTCCATCTGTCTGCATTTATGCTTGCCACACACTCAACAAGCCACCAATCACTTTGTACCCCACCTGTGCTACCCAAATCTGTATTTTATCGCGCCCCAATTGGACATCTGACATTGCAGCAGGCCCTTTTTTGATTTTCAGTGACAAGAATCTGTCCCCTTGGGGGGTCGAGGGTTAAGGTAGAACTTGTTGCAATACCATACAAATTATGAAAAATAGGAATAAAATCTATACATTGTAGTTATTACATTGTATAACTAAGCAATGGTCCTCCCCATACTGGAAGATATTATGCCTCCCTAGATGCATGTGAAGGACTTATCAGTTAAGGCAAAGATTGGGGTTGGTTGAGGAACCATATATAAGACAATTTTGTTCACTATTGGGGGCCCCATTTCAAGGATGCAAAAGGGACCCTTAAGAGCATCCTCAATCCTGAGTTGATAATTGGACCTTGCAACAATATATGTCGTGCAATCTTCTTTTTTTGTTTCACTTCCTAGTGAAGGTGTGTCAACTCAATGACTGTGTTTAGATCCCTAAACCACTTGACGCTTTCCACTCACTTACTCTTTTTCCTCCCTCATTAGCTCAAGATGGTATGATTACATTGTTAGAGGTTTTGCTAGCTCACTTGGAGTACACAATATATACAAAAAAAAATGCCTTGGAGGAGGAAGAAATTGCCAAGGCCTCCAAATTGCAGAGCATCTTGTACGGTGCATTGGGTCCATATTTTTGCAATTGTCCATTCAAATACTGTGACCACTTATTAAATGCTTCGAGAGTTGCTCCAATGCAGTCAAGACCCAACATGCCAACAATATAATGATAGGGCAACTAAAAAAAACTTACCCCAGTGCAACCGGCATTGGTCTCTCTTTATTCCCGGCTCCACCATTTTCCATCTCCGGCCTGACAATTTGGCAAGATATGACGAGGCCGCAAATTGGCTCAAAATAGGAAAAGTGCATCATTGTCATACCTTTTTGAAGCTTTGTTATGTGTGCCAATAAGTTGAAACTCCCCTTTTTTGCATGAAAGGCCTTTTCGTAATGTAGAGTCTTTTCTACTCCTTTTTTTAATGCAAGAAAAGAGTCCATTTGAGGTTTGGATTGCATTGGGTCAATTTTTTGGAGGTCCGCCTCCCTCCACTTCAAACTCAATCCATAGTAGAGTTAATTGTAAAGTAAAGTTGTCCTGTGTTTGTGAACCTCTGTCAGAGGAAGGTTTAACTAAGAATAGAGCTAAACAAACACAGCAGCAAACTCAATTAGACCTCAGTGTGGGTGCTCAAGGGAGTTTGGTCCTGTATTTTTCCCAAACACCGGAAATGCTTCGCACTGGAGATGCTCTTCCCATTTGCATTGAGGATGCTCTGAGCCTCTGACTCCTGGTAAACAATGTTTATGATCAGTCAGTTCTGACCAAGTAAAGAGGCATGCAAAAAGTGTTGCTCTGTCTCTAGCTGGCTTTCCAAGGGGACTTGTCGCTGGTCCAGTCGCTGGCGGGATAGCAGCATCGACGAGGCAAGGAGAGAATCAAGTCACGCGCAGGCCGTATTTCCCGGTCCCCGTGGCAACATCATTGCCCGTTACAAATTGAAAAGGTCGACAGTGGACGGTAGTGGCTGCCGTCGATCTAAGTTAGGCCTCAATCGTGTGGACAGCACAACTGAACCACCACATCCGATCCCACATTACTGTACTACAGTATGTTTCACTAAAAGCTTCAGTTCATTATTACTGTACTGTACTGTAGGTTCAAATCTCATCCACAACAGTGTCATCTTCAACAGTTGGGAGTCAGTCGGGAACAGTCTGCAAGACCCAAATCAAGTGGTTCTTAACTTCGTAAGTTAGTCAACAAAAAAAACAAAAAATAACTTCGTAAGTTCTCTCTCCTCGAGTCCTGAACCGGACGAACTGATTAAATTCCTACTGCTAGCTAGCTGTATCGACGGGATCTCTGTGTACAGTACTTTACAGCAAGACCCAAATCATTCAACCATGTTGCATCCAGTTGGGCTGGCTGTTTTTCCTGCGGACTGTTCGAGTTTCGGCAAGGAGTATCCAACCCACTTGTCCTCTTGAGCTCATGCAATATGATGGATTGACACAGTGCTACGAAACTCCTTAGAAGCATATGTATTTTGGATGCCTAGCTAGGCTACTGCGGCAATTGAGAGGTCCCACGTTTTAGCAAAAATGCTCCGTCGTGTGTGTCTGCTTGACATATAACCCGACGCAATGAAATTTGGTGAAATTTGGAGTTTAGTTTTAAAACCAGCAAGGATTGGAGCCTTTGCAAAATTTGAAGTTGAAGGAAAGTGGCCGGTAAGAATTTGATACTAGAGAAAACGAAACGGGAGAGATTTTGATCAGGAGAGACGCAACCGGTGCCCTTGGAACCCCCCCGGCTCGCTCTACAAGGAGGAGGAGTTACCGGGGCGGCTCCGAAAACTTCCCGAACATTGTTTAGCATCATGCAAATTGAAAAAAAGTGTAACTTGAAAACATCTTTCGTCCTCTGGCCCTATTGAGAATCTCAAAAATTAGCGTCTTGCAACCATGTGTGACTTACAAATTTCGCGATCAAGCCAACGAAGGCGGCATTGACGTACGTCGTCGGTTCCGTTTGCGAGGAAAGACTTCTCAAATCTGCGAAGCCGTCGGAGTAGTCAGGACCTCCGACGATGGCGCCAGTCAAAACATTAGGGTTTGGTTCAGTCCTTGGGAACCAGTCGACATAGCCTTGTCCGCAACCAACAGGGGTGGGGTCGTCGTGGATGGAAACTATGGAGGCGCTGCGGTGGTGCACTTGGAGTGGTGGCCTCGTCCCGAACCCTGCCATGTATGATCGCCGCTGAGGGTTCTTGCCTAGAATGTAATCCAGCTGCAGTTTATTGAGGTACATGTTGTTAGAATATGCATCATTGTTGCCATATGATCCAAGACACTTCGATGATAACTTTTTTTTACGGTTGCAGTGTTACCGGAAAGTGCAATATATTCTTGTTCTCCGATTATAGCAATAATTTGAAATTTCTTTAATCATTTTCAATCTTTGCTTTTGAGAATAGCAGAGGCACATATAAGCAACTGAGTATGTGAATTGCCGACGTAGTCTTTAAGAACTGAATCGAAAAAGGCAATTGAAAACGCGATTGAGTAAAGTTTTGAGAACTAATAATATCGATTTCAGTTTTCCGGCAGCATCGCACAGTGTAGGTCTTGAGGATTGCCAAAATCGTGCGATTAGGGTACTGTTGGGAAAAGTCAGATCAAAATGTGGATGCCAGTTGACACCGAACGCTTCATTGTCGGTACCTGAGATTTGGCGAATGTCCACAGATGCCAGGATGAGGCAGAGCTCGTGTGATCTCCACAGAGGATCGTCCTGTTTGCTGCGGCGACAGCGTCGCCATACACGGCGAACAAGAATGCCGCACCTGTCACGTATTGCATATTTGCGCCCTCGCGAATATACAGTAGACCACCTGCATTTTCAGGTATTGTGACCTTGTGTCTTTAATCACGTCCACCAGATGGCAGGATGCCTTCCAAATCTTGAAGCCTATCTTCAATGACAAGGGAGTTGATAAGAGCAACAAGGCAAATTACCTAAGGTGTAATTCACAGCCATTTGCGGGCTTCGAGGGAGGATGGAACATACAAACGCATCGGCTAAGGCAGGATAGCTTTGTAGCGACTCCTCACCAGAAAAGTATAACTGCAAGTGTGACATTTGGAAAATTTGTGAGACGAAGAAAGGTGAAGACAGTTGCAAAATTCGATTGAACTTTAGGTGTTGAAGGCCTTCCTTACAATCCTTAGTTCTCATTCTTACATGTTCTACTAAAGCATGTCAAGGGCATAAATTAAATTTCCTAGCTTTTTCTTTACCGGATGGCGAGATCAAGTTGTGCCAGGATGAAAAGTACATGCTAAGGTTTGTTAAAGAGTAATATCAGGTTAGAGCATGTATACACTGGAGAGAAGTACTTGCAGTCCGGCGTGTTTGTTATCCCAGCTGAACTCCGACATGTGTATGCTCAAGCTGCTGTTATCCACAACATACTGAAGGAAAACTGGTGAGCCTGAGGCTTTGTACAGCCATGCCGCCGCCCAAAGAAGCTCATCCTGTCAGTCATAAAATCGGCGCTACTGATATATAGCGCATCACCTGAAGACTAATACAATTGTAATTGACCGAGCTGAAGCGATTGTACTTATTCGTCAGAGCGTTGCAGATTAAGAAAAAAAGCGTACAGTGTAACCTGACCAGGAGCAGTAGTAAGGGCAGGCATCCGAGTAAGCACCGCGCCAGGAATCAGCAAAGTCAAAAACCTGCGGCCGCCACATCCCGACATACGAACAAAATGGCCTTGTAAAAATCAAATTTCGCATGAGCGTCTACTCAGAATTATCAGAAGAAAAATTAAATGAACTTTCGCTGACTACACAGCTAGGAGCGCGTGCGACAAGCTAATTCGCAAAAGTTTATTAGAGATGAAATTTACGTTGCTGTTGCAGTAGCCGATTCATAGCACATGCACATGCTTCGTCCGGCCACGAATTCGCAGCACCAACACCAGCAGAAATTTCATTTTCCGGCATAAGCTAACATTCTCTTTATAGCAAATTTCGATGTCTAAACAGGCACTCCATAGCCAGATTATGGTTGTTATACCGTCATAGCCGTGTCCAGAAGCTTCGCGGCGTAGACTGGATCGTCGTCAATGAAAACAATGGAAGCCGCTGCCAAAGCTGCCGCAGTTTCGGCCGCGACCTCTGTTCCCGGAGACGAGGCGTTGATTTGATGCGCGGTGCGTGGCGTGTCCATATCCTCGGCCCTTTCCCAGCACTGGTGGTCTGAGTCTGGATTCCCGACCTGATGGTGCAGCTTCACTCGCCAGTTGAGAAGAATAATAGACACGAATGTGACCGAAACACCACAAGATGAAATTACGTCATTCTGCACTGGATCAGCTGGAGGAAACGAACATCTTCATTTGGGGTACCACATGATTGAATACTTCTCTGAGAGTACATGGGGATGCATACCTGAACCCAGAGTTGCGTAGGGCCTGTGACACACTTGAGAAAATAGTCAGTGCCCCACTTGACAGCTTCTCGTGCATATTGGAGCTGTCCAGTCTGGTTGAAAGCAGCCCTGTACTGAATTATACTCCAGGAAAGCATCGTAATTGTGAATGCCATGGGAAATTGATATTTCACATTGTCGCCAGCGTCGTAGTAGCCCCCTGTTAGATCCACCTGAACACTTCGGATACTTCGAGTTAGTTTTTGCAGTTCAAATTCATCTAAACAGTCGTAGCATTTGCTGGAGTCTAGTTTCATCATCTCCTGTGCATTGAATTGCATGTGAATGATTTGCCTTTTATGTTAATACACAATGTCTCGCGGCTCCTTTGGAGCTTTGGTTGATTGTAAGTTCTTACATTAGATTGATTGCCATCCGAAAGAGCCGAGTCTCCTCTCCATGTCATGCGTTGGTCAGGTGGGAGCTTCCCAGAGCGTTGTCCCTCGAAGAACAGGATGCTTTTATTCAGGGCATCGGTGTAATTGAAACCACATGCTTTAGTGGGAACTGCAAGAGTCAACAGGAGCAGCGGAATAACTATCGTTTTTGGAATTCGCTTCTCAGAAGGATGCTTCATTTTCAAATCCTCAAACCCTATAAAGTGGCGTTCGAGGCGGCAGGACCTCCGGTGAATAAATTACCCTCCGGGAAATACACAAAGCACGGACATTCAACTCTCTGCAATTGAAATATAAGAGAAATGTTCAGAAGAGAATGGCATATCTATGACGAAATCGAGAAAAATTTTAGTGCTCGTGATCAGGTTTGTACATCTCCAGCGGTGGACCGATGATCAAGACATAACGATACAATTCCACATCTTAGTTTCCCAACGCTGGATTTCCGATTCATTCTAGTTGCGTGCTTGAAGCAAACCCATTCTGACGCTAATTTCACACGCTTTGCGCGGCTCAGTGGAGTCATCTTGGAATGAAAAACACAAAGGCCTGGATTTCAGGTGAGTGATCTATTTCACGCAACTTAACCACTAAGTCATTCCACAGTTTTCGTATGAAAGACACTTGGACGAGTCTTCATGCTTCTAAACTCGCTTCTAGCTCATCATCTCTCTTGAGAGTATACGTTTCGCAATGATAGGCACTTGCAAAATCATTGAATATATATGATGTAAAACCATTAATAAGTCATGCTTGTCAAATTCTTACTCCACATGGACGTGATTCAGCATTCTGATTTCAAGCTGTTGTATCGATTGCTATTGGTTGAAAATTCGTAACAAAACTCAACTAGCACATTGGTTTGTACTCGCACATGAAGGAGAAATCTGCAGTGAAAACGAGTATGATGGGCACCATCTTAAGCTGCAATCTGAGGCTAATAAATATTTTAATTCATATGTGAATACGAAGAAGTACTGGCAGTTCGAGCTTTTCTCACGAGGAATATGAAAGACCGGCCATTGCAAGCGTTTCGGCCACGCTCAACTCATGCGTTAGATCTTCCAGGGCTGTCTGCAACTCATCTCCTGATCACAAATCTCGATTCACCCAGGGCATTCGCGTAAACTTGAAGCTGAGGTTCCATGGTTAAATCAGTATGTGGATCATCAGTTGGCGCGATTCTGGTCTTCAAAAATTGTGACATTCATTTGCACAAAGTCCAAAAAATATAACTAGGACTGATTTAGATGTACGTATCAGGCCGTGCGCTCTGAAAATCTGAAAAGTGACAAAGTCGTGGAATTCCGCCATTGTAACAAAATTGCCGTTCTATGCCTCCTAACTTTAGGATTACTTACAGGCGATGTTGAGCCGGACAAGTGCCCGGGCACATTTTTGCCTAAATTTTTGACCTAAAAGCATATGATCCCGCATATCATGATAAGGTTTCATCTGCACTCTTTGAAACTTTCAAAACACTCCCAACCTGCACAATCATCGATTCTAACAATTTAAGATTCCAACAATACTGACTACATTCATATATTTACCAAAGCTGAAGGGAAGATTCGACGCCTTGCCTCTCGTAGAATCGAAGTTCAATTGAATAGGTGTGACTTGAACCAATTGTTTTGTGTCGAGTCTGCCATCCAATTTCTCTAGATCTTGAGTTGCCGTTTGAACAATAGCTAAGAGCCATGATCTTTTTCTCTGCCTCACACCGCCTAAACAATGTGAATTTCGATCCTACTCCAGCACTTCATTTTCAGTAGAATTCGCTTGATAGGAATGACACTTCACAGGTTCCATCATCTGTATCGCTTGAATATCTTAGCTTCTTTGCATGCGCTGAAGATTTTGTTGATGTAGGATGCTAGGTCGAATTCACGGTAAGTGGTAAATTGAAATTAGGATTGTGAATGGTTGACCCCAATCAAGCCCAACCCTAGAAGCTTCTACAGATATTGCTCTGCAACCTGAGCTCTGTTACCTCGACTCTAACATATGCTCAAGAAAGTATATGAAGAATATTGTTTGGTGGTCGAGGAATTATTGGAAGACGTAATGTGAAAGTAGAGTCTAGTTATGAGAAACAATGTGCCCAGGTTTTAGAGTGGCAAGGAATGTTATTTTCATGAGGCTTTACTTTCATGTTAGTAGACATAAACTCAATGTTTCAATCATGTTCAATCAAGCCCTTCTGAAATGGAAGGGTATCGTATTGTGAATGAAGGCCAACAAAGGCCAACATTATGAATCATAACCGTACTCTTTATAACCAACATTTGTTGCCACATCTCCAAAATGGTTTCCATTGAAGTTTATTAAAACCATCATGGCCTTGCATTTAAAAACACCCAAAATAATATGATTTTGTTAGAATAGATGAAAATAGTAGAAATGAACATTCTGATGTAGGTAGAATCAGGATTTAGATAACTTCTTTTGTCAAGATTTGAAGCTTTAATGTGCTATAAGAACTACAATATTAATGGCTTTAGTTTTAAGAAATTATTCAAAATGATAAATATATAGAAATGAGACTACATTTTTCATAGTAATGTTCATTTATATTTGAAATTTTAAACTACATGAAAATCTATATTTGATCTAAAAATGATCAAAATGAGTTTTTTGGTGGGACCTAAACGGATTACCTATAATAGTTTTAATGCGTCACAATTTATACCTAATATATCATACTCTATGGACCACAATGTTTACCAGAGGGTTTATAAAACTCAATGAGGCACTTTTGACCACCTCAGAAAGTGAGTGTGACACTAATTTACCAAAGTCACACTATTTCAAATCAGTGCAGGGCCCTAAATATCATTGTATTTTCCTAATTACCACAAACAATAAAATTTGTAATATTACTAATTTGCAGGTGAGACTAATTCGGCGCCATCTTTAAATCTGTTAAATCACTGAATGCGGTGTGTTTGGTGTTATGCAGTACTGGTAATTCTTTTCCAAATTCCTTTGAATCGAGTTGAGCAGAGAGAAATTTGCATTTGCTGTACGAAAGGGCGAGAAGAGCTTCCGTGTCGTGCCATTCTCGGAGACTTTCATAGTCGTTCCGTATTGACGGTGGGGAGGTAGACGGAGAGTCCTTCCTCGCAAATCAATTCAATTGAGGTGAAAGCTAATCCCGCCGACGTAAAGCTTTGCCGGAGGCAATTTATAGTTTCCACTTGCTTTCTGAGACATTCCGGATCCTTCCTTGTTCCCAGCCCGTCATTTGGATCCTTGAAGCTTCTACTTCTGTGGACACATTCGCTTGAGCGTGCCTCGTAGAAAATGCAGCAGTGCATTTGAATGTAAGTTACTCACATCGCTGCATCATCGGGCGTAGGTCCGCGATTCCGGTGATTGAACATTTCGTTTAAGCAGAGTGCGTGTTTTTTTGCAATGCGTAATTATATACATGACTATTTTCTTTTGTCACCTTCGGAGTCGTTAGAGCTTCAGAAGGAAGTTAGAACAGCTTGTTAAAGACTAGGAGAGTTAAACAAAACTCGCATAGGGACTCTTGTGGCCGGTTGAATTAATTCATTGAACATTTTTTAACATTGCAGCTTCTACTTCTGTGGACACGTTCGCTTGCGCGTGCCTCGTACAAAATGCAGCAGTGCATTTGAACATAAATTACTTACATCGCTGCATCGTCGGGGCGTAGGGGCCGCGATTCCGGTGATTGAACTTTTCTTTTCAGCAGAGTGCCTGTTTTTTTGCAATGCTTAATAAAATTTATGACTATTTTCTTTTGTCACCTTCGGAGTCGTTAGAACAGCTTGTTAAAGACTAGGAGAGTTAAACAAAACTCGCATAGGGACTTATGGTCGGTTGAATTAATTCATTGAGCATTTTCTAAGCGATTGCTTAACATGTCTTCTGAATATTGTGTGGTCGCGCGGTTCTGTTACGCTGCAAGTTGAAGTGGTGCTGTTCTGCTTTGCGGTATTACTTGCGTACTTATATGTGCCTGCCCGCTGATATAATTCCTCACGATTATGATGCTCTGTTGTATTTCATTCTAATATCATCCATTTCCTCAGATGTGAACGTCAATAAATGTCTTGAGTTCGACTAGAAGGTATCAAAATTGAGCTGCAAATTCGTCCATGATTCGCCAAGAGTTGGCGAATTTTAGTATGGCGTTCGAGGTTGAATAGGGGGGCGAGAACGAGAGCTTGTTGGCGCCAGAGCGGGAAGAGAAGAAAGACAGTTTCTGAGAGTTGTCAAGAGCAGATAGTGAGAAAGACTCACACCGATGGCCGACCAGCGGAGAGAATTAGAGCGGGAACGCACACCTACGACGCCTGAGCATGTTGAATCAGTGAGGACGAGAGCTAATACCAGCAATGAAGACTCCGATTCGGATTCTCCGTATACTACTGAGGAAAGGACCAAGGAGCTCGAGGAAGTACAAAAGGACGTACACCGCAGACTCACAAGATTAGCTGCTATCGAGAGCAAAGTTGACGAAGGAAAGCAGCGAATGGCCAGAAGGATTGCCGAAGCAAGCGAGCGAACTGAGAGGGCACTGAGGAGAGCAACGAAGAAAGAGATTGCAGAAGGGAAGAAACCGCAGCAACGAGAGGAGTCATCGCAGAGCGGGTCGAAGAGATCAGCAAAAGCAAAAGATTTTCGTTAGGATGTTGCACTTGGGTTTGGAATTCACGCCGTTTGAAATTTCGGATCATTCAATTTGTGCTCTTCTAACGATCATGGAGATCGACCAGTTTCAGCTACGTCCGAATTTCTAATGAGTTTTTAAGTGTCCAACTTGAGAAAAGACGGAGTACCAGGACTCTGAAAGCTAATTGATTGAGAGGTGCAGGTATAATTACGTAGGAATCGTCTTGCTATATTGATTGAGATCTTCGACACATTTGAAATCATACCTGCACTCCACAAGAGTGAAAATGCGAGGCAGCATAGTGATCATTTTGGAAAAGACAACGCAATCCAGTTAAATGTGCGTAGTTAATTGCTGCCCTCTCGCTTTGACGAACAGTATCCTCCTACTTGAAGTAGGTTGAACCGGCTTCGTCATCTTTCAAATCGAATACTCTTCAAAGAGAGTATTCAATTTGAAAGATGACGGGGCTGGTTCAACCTAACGCCTGAGATGATAGTCAGAGATTTCAGAGTTGCAAGAGAATTTGTACACGAAACCAGACTATGACTGTAGTGTTGAACGCAATTTTCTACCAGATGACATGATTTTTCTCTCTTTTCAGCAGCGATACACCATGTGAACAATTGTCTACCAGATGCCATAAGTTTCTCTATTTTTCGGCCCTGCAGAAAGAGCACCCTCTAATATTCGTTGGAAGAAGAGTTAATCCTTCGCAGCCGGGTTCGCAGCATGTTTTCAAGATCACTTACAATGTGTCCCTGTTTTTTGCTCAACTGGATCGTCTCTCAGAGTGTATTAGCAACACAAAGCATACTTAGACCAAGTTAGTACGTAGAAGCAAGAGTTTATGCTTAAGCTGGAGACGCATTCAGGGATATCCAGAGAATGAATTAAACTCTTGCTTTCATATCGACTTAGGCCGGTGCAAAACACGGTGGAGAGCACAATTGCGACACCTTTGTTTGTTGTGTTCTCTAACTTCGTGTCGACATTGTTTAGCATTCTTGTGAAAGTGAACTTAGGGTGTCATTACGCGCGTCAGAGACGACTGTAGCCCGTCTAGCTGATAACCACGAAGTCACCGAGGACATAAGTCAAAGCCTGAGGCATAGGACCTTCCAATTGATGGTTGAATCAAAGGGCTCCTAGTGTCAATTCTTGGCAATATAAGTCGATGCATGTAACTGAGTAGTTGTCACTTGTGATACATCTCTCTCTTCCTTTGAGTACATGCAGGTCTGGTCCATGCATGAACAAGCGAAATGCGGCATTTAGTCGAAATTGAGAGCAAATTGCCAACAGATGACTAGGTAACGACGTGGTGGCGTATGATAAAGTTTCTGCTGTCTCTGAAACTTCAACAGTATTCTTCAAGACGAGTTTGAGATGCCGACAATGATCGACTTTCGAAGGTGATTGAATGGCAGATTTCAAGTGCCAATCAACAGTTGCGTCAACAGACGAATCCGCACTTCACCTCCATTAGAGATTGATACTCTGGTTCGATAGTTTCGCATTAACCTCATCCTTAACATAGTGAATGTCTCATGTGATCAGAATGCGACTCTCCGAGTTTGCTTTGTCGTTTAACTCGTGAAATTTCGACGGTTCCTAATTTCACAGCCTAAAACTCCGCTATCTGAGCTTCGTTCCTTTGGTCAAAACATGATAACTGCTGCTCATGTGCTCCAGAACGTAATGAAACAAGGACTTCAGCAATGAGCTTGAAGCTCAGATCAGAAACCCTAATCACAGGCTGCTTCAGCCCGTAGTTGAGGTCTCATTCGGAAAGGAGAAGCTTGTCAAATAAATTCGGGGATAGTCTGCAGTACAGAAGAGGCGGAGGAAACCCAGCATATTCTACGGTTCTTCCTGTATTTCCAACGTTTTTAAGACTCCCGACTCAGCATCAGGGTGACCTTCGAAAATCCTCATAAATCACAAACCTTACTGAGCGAAGTGATTAAGGTTTGTGACAAGGTCAGAACGGTTGCTAAGCAGTGCAGATTTGTCCTGCATAGGATCTCGGAATCAAAAATTTACAAAGAATGAGCTGGGGCTGGTGATCAGACATTTAGTTTTTATATATAACGCCTTGCATCCGCGTACGACTTCGGGTAGGACTTCATCGCCTTCCATACCCGGTAGATCGAACGCTGGGTGTACACGACAGGTCCTCTGTACAATTCCTTTTCCCAAATTTATATCCTCTGATTGCCCGAGCTATGACACTTATAAATCTAAAAAACATGCCCATTCCAGCCTTCCAACGACTACCGAGCTCCTTATACCCACTCGGCGTGGCGTGCAATTCTCGATTACCATGACTGATCTTCGCGCGACAACAGCGCCAAGCACTCTTCACCTCCAGCATTAGATCGAATCAACCACCAGTATTTGCACCGAAACGCTCATCAAATTATTCGCACGAGATTAACTCACATGCGAAAATTGAAACCCTAAGTAATCACCGGGGCTGGCTGAACTTCGAGCAGTGCTCGACACCACCCATCCATTTACTATTTCAATGGCAAGTTATTCCGAAACCCGAGGTTGATTGAACCACTTGAAAGACGAGCGTTGATGACCACAAGTGAAGTTCGTGATAGCAAAAGCGACGCAGGCCTCACACTTTCGGGACCCTCACAAATATCCCCTCCGTCACCTTGCATGCACTTTCTGGAGCGTGAAATAAATTACCAAAATGCCACTCCTGAAGTTCAGTAACGATGGTGACTGAGAGGTCCGAAATTGTCCGAAATTTTTGTGGATAAGCTTTTTCTGGAAATTCAAACCTGGTCCACCCGATGAACTTTTGATTGAGAGCAACCATCACTTGAGCAAGAGTGTGCTCAACAGATCGGCAAGTTTTCTTCAAGATTGTTTGTGTGAGAAGCTGATCGAGTTAGTCGCTACAGCAGCCATGGCGACCACTCAAGCAATTCTCTCGGCCAACCTCGCGGGGGCTCCGTCCAGCTGCGAGAATTCATCGTTTTCCCGGACCTCTGCGTCCCCGAAGGTGACGCTGTCAGTTAGAGGATCCTCGTTGCATGGGTCCATTGCGGGACTTGAAGCTGGAAAGCGGATTGTGAACTTAAGGAAGAGCAGCTACACGACTTCTGTGAGGGCTGCTGTCTCTGTGGAAACCGAGCCTGCTGCTCCCAAGCAGCAGCAGCAGCAGAAGAGTCAATATGACATCACCTCGCTCACCACGTGGTTGTTGAAAAAGGAGCAGGCGGGCGCGATTGATGGCGAGCTCGCCATTGTGCTGTCCAGCATCGCCTTGGCGTGCAAGCAAATTGCGTCGCTGGTGCAGAGGGCTGGCATCTCCAACATGACTGGCTTGCAGGGCGCTGCCAACATCCAAGGCGAGGACCAGAAAAAGCTCGATGTCATCTCTAACGAGGTGCGCCTCATGAAAATTCAAAATGTCAATCTTCTCAAACTGTCCGGAATCCGTAATTCAGTGGAACTGTGTCCCGTCTTACATGCACGGCAAAGCTCTTTTGAATCCCGAGTCTATGTTGCTGCTCATGTGATAATTTACAGTGTGCGATTATCGATACTGCTGCAGAAATTCGTGCATTGGCCACAATTTGATTGCAGTGTGTGACTCTTTTCCTTTGCAAGCAGGTGTTCTCAAGCTGCTTGCGTTCAAGCGGGCGGACGGGTATCATCGCTTCCGAGGAAGAGGACATCCCCGTGGCCGTGGAGGAAAGCTACTCCGGTAACTACATTGTCGTCTTCGACCCTCTCGACGGCTCCTCTAACATCGACGCTGCGGTTTCGACTGGCTCCATTTGGGGCATCTACAGACCTAATGAGGAATGCTTGACTAACCTCGGGGAAAGTCCAACCGTAAGCGCCGCCCTACTCCCTTCGGAAATTAGGGTTTGACACAAATCCAACACTGCATTTCGTTTGTAAATTTTGCTCCACCGACACCCTTCAATCTCTCACTTGAAAGGTGCCAAATGCAGATTGACGAGGTCGCAGAGAATTGCGTCGTGAACGTGTGCCAGCCAGGAAGCAACTTGCTATCCGCAGGCTACTGCATGTACTCGAGCTCCGTGATCCTGGTCCTGTCGGTGGGCGATGGCGTCTACGGCTTCACCCTGGACCCCCTGTACGGGGAGTTTGTGCTCTCTCACGACAAAATCCAAATCCCAAAGTCAGGCAAGATCTACTCCATGAACGAAGGCAACTACGCGCTCTGGGACGATAATCTCAAGAAGTACGTCGACAGCTTGAAGGACCCGGGCACGTTCGGGAAACCTTACTCCGCTCGCTACATCGGCAGCCTGGTGGGTGACTTCCACCGGACGATGTTGTACGGCGGAATCTATGGCTACCCGAAGGACGCCAAGAGCAAGACGGGGAAGCTCCGATTGCTCTACGAGTGTGCCCCCATGAGCTACTTGGCGGAGCAAGCCGGCGGCAGAGGCTCAGACGGCCACCAGCGAATTCTCGACATCCAACCCGAGCAGGTACTCGATCAGCAATCTCCTTCCCATGTGCATGCATTCCAATTCCTCCCATTCAAAAATTGCCTCCTTGAACTTGCATCCTTGAATTGCATCCCCGAATTGTGTCTGACGCCATTGGGATTGATTGAGCAGGTCCATCAACGAGTGCCGCTATACGTCGGGAGCACAGAGGAGGTGGAGAAGCTGGAATCCTTCCTTGCTTAATTAACTTGTCGAACCAACGTCATGAATTCAATTCTTTCAGGAGATGCTGTCTGTCGATCCATTCAACTTGACGCCGGCCATTGCCTCGTGAGAGATTGCGCATGCATCCCCCTAGTAAAATGTGTCTCGAATCATTTCTGCACATTGAAATGCTCCGTAATTGATTTCTGCAATCAGTTTTGTTGGCCACAGCTTCGATTCTAGAGCACTATCTTCCTGTTCTGATTGAGCAGTTAGAGGTGTTAGCATTGGGAGGTGGGATCTTAGGTGAACAGACTCACTCCATGTATGGCAACCATCCAAAAATTGTTCTCTCTTAGCATTTGATCCTAAGTTGCAACTACTGCAGTAATGGAGAGGGGGTGTCTAGTGTGGTTGGCACTCATGGTAGCATTGTAATAACTTTCTTGTATTTTAGCATAGAAATGTCATAATCCATTTGTGAGTTATTCAAAAGGATTTTAAGATTTATGCCCACAAATGGCCTTAACCCTTAGACCACTCTATAGAGGATAATATGTGTCCAATGAATGACTTTTTGAACAAATGTAGAAACAAAGAATGCACATTAGTATTCATCCATATTTTTGGTGACTACTTTGGTGACAAGGTTGCAATTGATATCTTTCCAGGGTTAACACTTATTAAATGATTGAGCTTCAATTGTGTATGACTCAAGTGTAGCAAAGTTGTAAGTCAAAAGTAATGGGCAAGCAAAGGAATTAGAGTCCAAGAAAAACTCTATACCTTTGGTCTTTGTTTCAAGGGCTATGATTTAGGTTTAAGTTGTTATATTAATGCAAATAAGTTCTCTTTGTAGTTGGTTTGTAGATCAAATCACAAAAATGAACTTGCACACTTGATTTGGATACTTGAGCAAAAACTCACCCTAAAGGAAAGGTATGGAGTCCCTATTGAATCTAAAGGAATGGGTGTTCTTCCCAAAAAAAAGTGTTTCCAACTACAAGTCTCTAAACAAAAAATAAGAGCCTACAAAAATTATAGAATTTGAAGCCGTACTACAAAGAAGAGTGGCTCCCTTCTCATTTTATGATTCTCCCAATAGGGAGCATTAAGGTTGGAAGTTGGTATGGATTTTGAAAACTTGACATTATCTTCTTCTCAAGGAAAGTAAACCACCTCAAAAAGTAGATTCTCTAATGTTTTAAATTAATTAAAAAAAAAAGTTCCAAAAAGAAAGTAATTTCAAATTTTCAAACCCCCTCTTGCTACTTGAACTTTAATATCTATTAATGTGAGGTATAGTGTATTGGGACCTCGCCATTGCTTTTATAGCATCATGAAGGTACCCCCTACAATAGCTATTGATTAGGTGGTGTTCCAATCTTCATTAGGCCATTGTTGATGAGTTTTGATTTGTGAATCCCATTAGAAGAAGAATGAACCTTAGAGAGGGTTGTAAGTTTCCAGACAGTGAAGAACAATGGCCAAAAAAAATTCAAAAAATTGCAAGGCCTGAATTATGCAAAACAATTGAAGTACATGATAAAAAAAATTATATATTTTTTAAAATGAAAAAAAACATTATGTTCAAATGCATGGAAACTTCGCCACATCAAAAATTTGACATGGCAGGGACCTTGCCACGTCAAATAATATTTTTAAATTAAAATTTTAATTATTATTTAATATTTTTATTTTATTATTAATATTTTATTATTAATACTCTGACCAACAATGTGTTGGTTTATAGTTTAGGGAAAAACCCTGAAACGGCCCTCCTATGGCTTCATTTCTCTTCTGATGAACAAAGTAAAAATATTGAAGGTGTAGTTAGGATTTGAATACCGCTTTCAAGTAAACATTTTTTAATCAATTATTACAAAAAATTGTCAAAATAATAAATTTGAAAAATGGATTTTTAGATAATGTAAATATAGAGGTGGTTTTATAATAGTAATGTATGTCACATTTAACTACTTTTGGACTATTGAAAGTCCAGAATTAATAGTGGTCATTAAGAGAAAAAAAAATGGTCATCAGGCAATAATCCAAAACATCGAGAGTTCTATGCAAAACATCGAGAGATCAATACAAAACATCTGGAGATCTATACAAACATCAAGAGATCAATAGAAATATCGGGAGATCTCCTGATGATTTTTTTAACCCCTAAAGGACCAAGGCCTTTTTTCTGCCAAAAAACAGTGAAAACTGCCATTTCTATAGCAAACAGTAAAAAAAATTGAAAAATGTTTTTTTTGCAAATCTAACCGTAGGATCTTACACCTAAATAGTATGAGAATGTGTGGAAAAAATTTCAGAATTTTTGACCGCACGGATTGCAAGATATCTGCGTTTAAAGTGAAAAAAACAAGTTTTTCAGCACATTGCGGGACTAGATTTTTTGACTTTAAACATTTTTAATTAAATTTTTTTGCACTACAGAGTTTTGAGCTTTAAATCTTTATAGAGGAGAATTGAGTTGAGAGTCTAGGAAAAAAAAAAAGAAATTCAAAAAAACTTAATTATCATTCTTAAAGAAATTGTTAAGTAGAAGTAAGTATGAGATAGAAGGAAAGTCTAAAATATTAATATCTCTTAGATGGAATTAAAATTCACTAATTTCAATGGTGAGATTGTTCTAGCAACTAAACTAAACCATGCAAAAAAAAAATTGAAAAATTTGAAAGATTGCATTCAGAAATGAATCCTACAAGTTATTTTTTTCAAGAAGATGCTCTAACTGCTCGAAAAACAAGAATGTCCATAACTTTCTCATAACATATCCAAATGAAATGAATCAAAGCTTTCTGGATAGAAAAAAATACAATCTATGAGAAAAAAAATATTAAAAAAAAAATTCAAATTTTTGTCCATTTTTTTTTTGCTGCCCGAGCTGCCCGCCGTCCCCTGTTTTGAGCTTATTTGGTCATAACTTTTTTTCCCGGGCACCGATTGTGAAAAAAATTATATTCCCACAAAGCTTATCAGTTTTTCTATTTCCAAAAAAAAATTCAAAAAATCACAAGAAAATTTCAGCCCGTAAGTACCTGCCCGAAAACGCATTTGTCCCCCGAAGGGACAACGGTCCTTTAGGGGTTAAGAGATCTCCCGATGTAAAGTCCAGAATTCATTGAATAGTCCAATAGTAGTTAAATATGGCATATGTGCAATGTTAGTAAATTGTGACAATTGCAAGAAATCAGAGACACCATTGATATACATTAGTTTAACCAACTTTAAAATTTTTATTAATGGTCTCTCATTTTAACAAAAGCTAGTCTAGCATTAAAATTGTTAATAAAATTCAATCCTATTTTATAGAATGTTTTATATAATTTCATTTTTTCTATACAAATTTTAGTATTAATTTGACCAATATAGTTTTCAAATTTATTTATATATATATATATATATATATATAATAAAATTATGAAAGACAAAATTTGGCTCTGCTTTGGAAATGAATATTTGAAATAGTTTTGGGCTTCAAAATGTTTTGCAAGAACTCTAGATCTAGAGTAAAAATGAGATTTAGAAATATATTAGCCTTCAAAACTTGCTCAAAGTATTCAATACCTAACTTAAGCCTCAAAAGGACAAATTGTAATTTGTCCTTTTAAGGGTTAAAATGCCATTGATATCAATGTTCTTGCTTATTTTTAACCATTTTTGGAGTAGAAACAACATAATCCAAAATGTAGTTATAATTTTTGAATGGAAACCATTTTTCATTTACAAATGTATACTTTGAATTTTAATTCTCAAATGTTGACACATACGTTTGGTGTCCGATGGATGATAGGGAATTCTTCTACTAGGACAAAAGTTCAACCATTCATCCTCGGAATTTTGTTGTGAAAAGGGGAGGTCTTCTACAATAGTTTGACTTCCAAGGAGTGCTTTTGCAATTTTTTAAGCCAATAATTTACACAATAATGAAAAGGGATGATTTCTAAGGTCACTCGTTTGTCTTTTAAGGGTTAATAATTTCATCTACTTTCAATTGACAAATTTTATATCTATTTTTGAAAAAAAAAATGAGTTATTCACTAAAACAGGAATTATTGTAAAAGTTTTACAACATCCTTTGTAAATTTAGGCCATCATCATATCCGGCTATGAAGATTGGCATTTTATGCCAAATATTTAATTGAAATTAGGAAATCATATCTAATAGATGATAATAATAATAATAATAATAATAATAATAATAATAATAATAATAATAATAATAGGATTTGATACTCTCCAAATTTATATTTTTTACATAATTTTTTTAAAAATTTCCAAAATTATGGCATTTTTTTTTATAATTGTTTTTTGCTGACCTTGATAGCCAAATATGGTAGTACTTGCATTTTACCTTCAAATACATAAGCAAAAATTGTGAATCTTTAGAAAGATTTAGGTAATGGAGAGAAATATGTTTTCATTCTAAAAGTATGCGAGAGTTGCTTGAATGCATTTTTATTGAATGGGGTTAAATATTTCTTTATTGTTAAGTTTTTGACTTTCAGTAGATGCCTAATCCATGAATCATTGTATAGTGTACATGGATAACTTTCAGATCCTTGTTCATCATAGTATGAATTGAAGCCATAAATATGATCTTTTTTGAATCCAACTAGTGAAATGAAGTTAATCAAGCTTACTTTCTACTTCAATTTGAAAATTTGAAAAATTCCTAAATTCAATACTTAATTGCAATTTGAGTTTTGTGCTTGTAACTATAGTGTGCACATTTTTCAAATTTTTGAATGACATGATAACGCAATTTGTCACAATAACTTAACCCCTAAATGCCAGGGCTTTTTTTGAGTTTCTTGGAATTTGCTTTAAATTGAACAAAAAGACAAGAATTTGATAAGACCAGGGCTTTTTTTGAATTTGAAATCATACATATTCAAACTAGATATGTTAGGGAAAAGAAAACACAACAATATCACTTATGGATTGAAAGATTATAATGTTTGATCATGAGATTGTTAAAAGTACAAAAGTTGTTTGAAGTCTTTCAACCCTCTTTTCACATATGAAATCTAAAATTGAGGCCATCAAAAAAATATGAGGTTAATGGACATAACATGTATAACCATAATGAATTTACGGCTTCTCAAAATCTACTCTACAATTTTTTTAAACGAATTTCTAATGCAATTTTTTCTTCAAGATCTAGTGTATTTGAGACTCATTTCCAAGAATCCTCAACACTAGAAAATTAAGATTTGCAATGGACACCCTTGCACACAATCTTGAATAGAAAAATCATCAACATTCATTTTCAAAATCAAAATTTTGATGTTGAAACTAGACTTCAAAAATGAATTTGTCGATGATTTTTTTCTAAAAATAATAATTTGATAAGGTTTTATTTAACTTCAAGTTTTGTCGACACCAAAATATGCTGCCTTGGGCATTTTAATGGTAATGGTAGTGTTCTACACTATAATAAAAATAATTCCATTTGTTCTTAGTCGCAAACAAAATAGGAGCCTACAAAATGAGGTTTGAAAAAAGTAGTCGTAGGCCTGTGCTTCCGAGATTAAATCATTTCGGGATTAACCCTTGAACACCGGGCTAGTGACTGAGGAAATCATCTTATTTGGCACTATATGATATTAATTTTTTTTTTTTTTTGACACGAGTGTGTTGAACAACACATTGCAAGGGGCTTCCGTCAGGTAGAGAGGCTGATTTCACGCTAGATAAACACAACCCGTTGCCTCCACGTATCAAACCTGCAACCTCTCCATCCGGTTTGGGTACCTTTCTACCATCATCCGGTAGTTTAGGATCATCTCGGATGAAGACATCATCTTCTTTGAAAAAAACTAAAGTACTAAATGGAGATCAAACTACTATTTATGATCTCCCCTTTTCGCACAAAATTCTGAGGATGAATAGTTGCACTTATGTTCTACATAGTTTGATTCTCCGTCATTCATCGACCAGAAAATGGCTCTGACGTCGTTTATGGGTTAAACCGTTTTATTTATTCTTTAAAAAGTTCAAAGAATAGGGAATTAGGAATATTATTATCCAGGAAGAGATTCAACGAGAGAAAGGGCATCTGGAAGGTCGTGAGTCATCTTCCACTTCGCGCCATGCGGAGACGTCATCGCTAGGGTTTCATGCTCGAGGAACAGAGCTTTCTCACCGAAGCACGGTAGCCGAAGTTCTTACTGCAGGAACGAAACTTGGAGTGATCGGATTGAAGCTTGGTGCCGCGGTTGATGAAGCCAAAACCAAGATTACTTAAGGTAGCAAAGAAGGCTTTGGGCCGGTTTTGTGTGAGGTTTGACAGTTGACAGCTGTGATGATCTTGGGCGTTCTGAGTTTGTGAGAGAACGTACGGGAAGACTGTTGGATTGGTTTCAGAGCTGCATGGTATTCGGAAGAGGTCGCCGAGCTTTGTCGATCTCCCAGAGGAAGGGAGAATTGAATTCTAGGGCGAAGGTGGGAGACGTCTGGAGGGAACTCAGTGGTGATTGATTGAGCTGAAGAGGATCGGATTGAGCATGCTGTTATATACCAGCAGCCGCACTTCCCGTCTTCAATTCGCGGTGTGTGGAGGAGGCATTCACGTTCCGACGCTTGGTGAACATTCTTCGTGTGACTTTGATTTTATTGGACCGTTAGTGATAAAACTGCTGGTTGCTGAATTGACAATTCGTCAGTGTAGGCGCGCAAGAACTTGCGAGATAGGTGAAGTTGTGAGTGGAAGTTGAGTTCATGGAGGTTGAGTCGTATCAACCGGTAAAAATGACGACGACCTCCAGGGGCGGAGTTCCCTCGTCTAATCAGCAGCGCCATCAGAAGAAGAAGGAAGTGTGTGAGAGGATTTTGAGTCAACTTGCAGAAATCGGTCACGAATCTGTTGAGAAACCTGGATTTGCTGAGGAACTGCAAGCACATTTCAACCGACTGCCGACGAGGTACTTTGACATTCTTCTTAGCCGTCGAAACGCTGTACCATTGTGAAACTAATTTTCAGTGACCCTTCTGTGCAGGCGAAGTTGTAAAGATTTTCTGATTTTGTACTTACTATCAGGGAAAATCACATTCCAGACATAGCTTACAAATGTAACGAGATCGCAAGCTGCTATTCGTTCAGTTGTTGCATCACGCTATACGATGTATTTTTGCGGGATCGATGATTTTTTTTGGAATATTACAGATATGCCCTTGACGTCCACATCGACCGAGCAGAAGACATCCTCACTCACAAGCGACTTCTTCAAGAGGCTCAGATTCCTGAGAACAGACCAGCATTTTGTGTCCGCGCTGTTCAGGTATTAAGTTCACATCTATCTAGCGTTCATCGTGTTTAGTTGGTTGTGAACTTGTTGTTTTCGTTTATGCTTGTGTTGAAATGGAGGCAGCAGCTTGTAGGTGCCATGAAGAGCTGTAGGAAATGTTTTGGATTGGCGTTGGCCGACCAGCTTGAGTGGTGTGGGACTGAAGTTCTTCAGTAGCTAAGTACGGGCAGTGGTAGTCGACGACATTGCGAATGGACATTGAAGTAATTCTCGATGGTTTCTAGCTTGCTTATAGCATCGATAGACTGGTCACTTTTAGGCAGTTGCTCGTAAACAGTGATGATCCGTGGTGGTAGATTGCAAAGCATGGAGTGAGTTGGCAAAGTTGAAAAGGTTTTGAAATTCTCGGTTGATACGATGGCAGATTCTTCCAGTTGATTCTCAGGACGAAGCCACTAGTCCAGCTTCTATCAATGACGTTGGTGGCAGTCAGTCTGCAACAAAGATGAGGTATACTTAGATTGATTGCTGATTGTGTCAATTGCGGCGTACGCCAGTGTTGTGCTGTTTGTTTAGGTCTCCTTAGGACCCTGAAAAAGATTTAGACAAGTTAACAAAAGTTATTATGGTTGCAATGTTAGCTAGGGATGCTCTTCTATAACTTCAGTCTACTGCTACTTGCGCGTCAAATTCTAGCATCAGACCTTAGCTTTTGTCAGTTCATCCATAGTGATTCTTTTGGATCAGATTGGCATTTCCAGCCTTTGGATCATCACCCAATCTTGAGGCACTTGCATTGGACTTTAACAACAAAACAGCGAATGACGACAATGACAGTAATCATTCCGGAAGGTATCAGCGTCGAACTTTTTCGATTTGTGTTAATCATTTCCATCTTCCCATTTGAACTGAATTGGATATGCAAACTCTCTTTATGCCAGTATTTATTCATGATGCGCTTTAGAACTTATTGTATTCGATGATGGACGCTCTTATTGAGACATGTATTTCTTGAGTGCTGGCAGTGCGAATCAACTCTATTTGCCGATGCACGAAGTCACTTTTGCAACTATCGATAAACCTAAGCTTCTCAGTCAGGTGATTAGAGGTCACACTGCGACTGATTTATGATAGCACGACATTTTGTTCCGAAATCTGTCACGACAGCGATGTGGCATCTCATTTGAGACTTTCTATGTCACGCGATGAACACATATTGGCGACGAGGTCATAAAAATATTGTAGTGTGAATGGTACATAGATTCAGACACCTGAGGCTTACCTTAAAGTTCACCCAAGAGTCAAGTCAGAAATTCGTCCTAGTCAAGTTACTAGTCGATCTACAGGTTTAGTAATATATTTCTGCGTTTGACTTGTGCAGATGTCAGCTTTGCTTGCCGATGTTGGTTTAAATATTCGTGAAGCACATATCTTTTCAACAACTGATGGTTACTCTTTGGATGTGTTCGTCGTGGATGGCTGGCCAACAGAGGTACAACATTGAGATTATGTGTCTTGAACATTTTCAAATGACTTGTGGATATTAGTTGTTCTTGTTAACTTTCATTAAAGCTGGAAAAAACATAGCCGTTGTTGGCTGGTTTTAGTATATTCACCCTGCTACGTATACTCTCTGTAGCTGGTGTATTCTACCTGAATATTTAGGTAGTAACTTTTATCAGCTTTGGGTTTGAGGAACTTTGCGTTGCCCGTACCTAAGTCAAGGTGCGTTTGTTCAGCTATTATCTTTGTATGCAGGAAACTCAAGATTTGACACGAGCTTTGTCTAACGCTCTATCAGCCATAGAGGTACAAAGCAAACCTAAATGTCTTTGAAATTTTTCTTACATGTCAGTATTTGGGAGTAATTACTTGCCTTAAAATCCAGGTTTGCATAGTGCTGTTTTAGTTTTTATTGTGTTCTTACGGTGTGCTAAGGATGTCCTTTTCCTGGCTTCATCCGGAGTCTACAATGAATGGCCTTGATGCTCTTCCTAGCAGCGCGCTAGATGTACAAATATCTCATGATACAACATCTATTGGTCTTCTGGAGATTGTAAAACGGGCGACTTATTGTAGTCTCCTCGTGCTTGTAGTTGTCCCGTAGATGTATTAAGTACACTGGAGTGTTTCAAGGCTTCTTTCTAAGAAGTCGGTCGTAGTGCTGGTCATCCCATTTTCAGGTCAGGAGCAGCTTTATTTGTTGAAATTGAGACCTTCTCTCTACATGTTCTGGACATAATAGCCAATGCGTCAACCATTTCCGATGTTGAGACTGTGTTGCTTACTTTGGATATACGTATATGGACTGTTCTTTTTTAATAAGTTACTTGAACTTGACTTCAGAAAGAAGTCTGGGAAAAACCCCTTCCAAAGAATGAAATGCCTGCAGTGCCTGAAGCTGTCGTGCGTCCTGTTATTGAACCAAGCTCAGTAACAGTCTTGCCTTCGAATGATACGGATGAGTGGGAGATTGACTATAATCAGCTCAAATTCAATCAGAAGCTGGCGAATAGCTCATTTGGAGAATTGTGAGTACTTCTTGTCGAATGGGGTTGAACATATTGGTTGTAGAGACGCACGACAACAGCAAGGGGTGAGGGTTCTATAGGGCAATAGTTTACTAACGATCAAAGAGGGCGTCATTTTGTGTCAATTGGCTTCCTGATCATAGTATCGTTTAAATAGGTGTTTTCTACTTCTATCACAAAGAGGGTTTATAAGAGGTTGGAGATAATGTATGCAGTATTGGGTTTAACATAATGTAGCTAGTATTGCGGGAACCATTGTGATCAGCTAACGAATACTTAGTCTGTGTCAGTCATTGCCCAGGAGTCTTACAGAGCTGGAGTGTTTAGAATGTAGTAAAGCTTCTCTATTGTCATACCTGGACAAGGGTAGACCCGCTTAAACGATTTGGGAAAAATCCTAAACTGGGTGGGTCTATGATCGCTTGGTGTTCAGGTTCCGAGGGACGTATTGCGGGCAAGACGTTGCTATCAAAGTTCTTAACCCTGAGCTCTTGAACCAGAACTCGCAGAGAGAGTTTATGCAAGAAGTATCTATTATGCGGTATGTTTTGTCTTGCTATCCAGCTTGCTCTGAGTGCAGTAATGTTTCAAAGATAATTATCATAATGGAGTGATTGTCTGCAGCATTTTCACAGTTGCATGTTTGGAAGACTGTAAGTGTGAGGGTTCAATTTGGGACTGGGAATGACCTTGTCTCTAATGCCCTCTTCTTCAAAGCCATTTTGGTCGTGTATGCATATCACTAAAGAAATGCTGTTAATGAGCTACGGCGTTTTTTATGCAGGAAGGTCAGGCACAAGAATGTGGTACAGTTGATTGGGGCTTGCACAAAGCCTCCCCGTCTTTGTATCATTACAGGTACGCTGCGTGAGAATAGATTGCACCTTTACTTCTGTGTAGTCCTTCCCTAGTGCATTGCTTTTGCTTGCTGATTTGTGCAACATGATGATATCTGCAGAATACATGTCTGGAGGGAGCGTTTATGATTACCTGCACAAGCAAAAGTCTGTTTTGAAATTGCCAATGTTGTTGCGGGTGGCAATTGATGTCTCAAAAGGAATGGACTATCTCCATCAAAATAAGATCATACATAGGGATCTCAAGGCTGCTAATCTTCTTATGGACGAGAATGAGGTCAGCTCTTGAGTGTCCTCAGGCAATCAGAGACTTCATGAACATTTTCCTGTAGATTCTATGGGCTTTTTGTACATCTTTCGGTTTGTTCGTGAGCTGAATTCCACGTTGCGTGTATTGTACACTGAGGATTATGTTGGTGATTGGAGTGGTTAGGTGGTAAAGGTTGCTGATTTCGGTGTTGCAAGAGTGCAAGCACAATCAGGTATCATGACAGCAGAGACAGGCACTTACCGGTGGATGGCTCCGGAGGTATGGTCCTAGCTTTGCAATGAAGGTCAAACACATGCTTGTCCATCGTATGTTGAGGTTTCGTCTTTTTAGGGTAAATTATAGTATGAGACCACCTTTTAAAGCTCAATTCTCTTTGTTCCGACTCTCCTAAAACCACCGCCTGTGTCTCCTCGGTATTTCAGGTAATCGAACACAAACCATATGATTCCAAGGCAGACGTTTTCAGTTTTGGTATCGTGCTTTGGGAGCTTCTCACTGGAAAGGTGTGTAACCGTTACTGGACCTTTGTTTTTGTACAAGTTTATACCTAACTGGATGAGATCCACAATTGTCCTGATGTTTTAGCCCGACATTTTTCAGGCTCTTTCTGGTCCTCATTAGTAAGACCTAGATGAATTTTTGAACGAGAATGACTGGCGTTTCCTCGGTTTTCCTGACATCATTTCCGATCTGCATCATGGTATAAAATCCTATTCAGCGTAGAATCTCAAATGCCTTTACTTTCTTCCAGGTACCATATGCAGATCTTACCCCTCTTCAAGCTGCGGTGGGTGTGGTTCAGAAGGTAGGTCAATTCTACCTAATGGAGTTCTCATTCGTAGGAAAGATCAGAAGCTGAAATTGCTTTTTGCTTTAAAAAGCCTTTATGCATATTGAGTACGATTTATCGGAATTGTGGGAGTGTTGAACCGCAGTACTGACATGAATGGTAATTTTATCATTTTTGAAGGGCTTGCGACCAACCATTCCAAGCGACATCAACCCCAAATTGACGGCGCTATTGCAGAGGTGTTGGAATACAGATCCAGCAGAGAGACCGAACTTCTCCAGTATCACTACATCGCTTCAGGAGATTTTGAAAGAGGTACGGTATTAATGTTTTCTTGGAGTTTCTGAATCCCATTTATTCTGCAAGGATGATTTGCGCCTGCAGCCATCTGTTGCTCAACTGGAAGATAGGTTTTTGGAAGAATTTGCATTTTGGCTCTAGTATTTATTTGAATCATTATTCCTTCCGCAATAGTATTGCGGGTTTGTTCCTAGTCAACCCGTGACACTGACTGTTCCTTTTGGAAACTCGAGGGTGTTTATAATATTTTGACTATGTAGCCACTCAAGCAGCCAATTATGACGACACTTTCAAGTAATGTAATTCAGAATATCCTTGCATGAGAACAGCAAAATTTGCCATGTTGGTGACAGGTTAACGAGCAATTGGATGGAGAGAGTAAGCGGTACTCCAAGGACAAGAAGCTTGGTGGGTTTTTTTCGTCTTTCAAACGCTCTACCCTGCGGTAGATGACGTTGCCGAAGACTAGTCTACGCTATATGTTCTCAATTCTTTGCAATGCAAGGGGTTGCTAGCAAGTTGCAATAGTCTGAAGCCTATTTGGCCTTACACAAGACCACATCATTCTGGGTATTCTATCTAGGCACAATTGATATGGTTTTTGAGCCGGGGTTGCAATTGAATCAGCGTCGCTTGCAAAGCAAGTAGACATGTACATACAATTGCAGATCATGTTTTCCAATTAAAATAGCTTCCTTGTTTCATCCAAATTAGCACTAGACCTGGTGTCTGATGTAACCTGAGAACCTTGGATTGGTCTTCACTTGATGCTATATCAATGGAGTTAGCACCTGCTGTTGGCAATGTTTGAAGCTGCTTCTCTAACGTGCCTTTTTACTTAGCTGCTGTCGGTTAGTCTTTCAGTTTTCGTTTTTTTGTGAAGAGTAATGATTCAAATGTCAGTGTGATGGATTCTTGGTTGCTGTGAATTGTATTTTTTGGAGAGTGGAATGAGCAAGGTTCACATATTCATTATGAAGCAATGCTAGTTGACACTCGGTAGACTTGACAAGGATAAATTGAATTAGAATTTCAAGATGATGATTTGTTGAAGGCTTGAAGTCTAGCTTTCCATCTCCTGATGAGGGGAATTGGAGCATGCACTCTTTCGTTTCGAGGTGCGAAACCGCCTACGAAACCGCCTAGGAGCTCAAAATTTCCAGTATCCGAAGAACGGTTCAACGAGCACGAAGCTTTGGGCCGTCGGACCCACAGCAGATGCAACTGCTTGGTACGAGAATTCCAGAAGTGCAGGATGTTCAAGGATTTGGATTCCATTGTGGAGGGGTCCATGAGGGCCGCGAGCCCCGCGATGATATGACGATCTGCCTCATCTGCATTTGGAAGGTTGCCAAAATAGTTGCTTTCAGCTGTTCACTAGAAGATTGATTCTCTTCGTTCGTTAATTCGTGTTCTAACTTCCAATAGTGGCTTGCAAGTTGCAACAGATTCGAGGTGCAGAGTGGGTGCTCCGAAGCTTCTCCCTAGGCGCTTGCAAGTTGGTTCGCGGGCATCATATGCATGTTAATAGCTCTGACCGACGTCTGGAAACTCTCGTGACCATTAATAGGAGAGCTAGTGGGGCCTGATTGACCAGGCTCTCGCAGCCTTCTCGAAAATCCAATCGAAGGAATTTACCGTGATCCTCACGGCGACTGCGCAAGAGGTATCAAAACGAGCTCTGAGTGGACGAGCTCGATCCGACCTACTACAGTAAGTGGGGTTCAAGATGAATTCAAATTCGGGGTTCACACTGGCTTCACACAACCCGCCTTAGCGTCGTAGGTTAACCCAGTAGTGACACGTGTACAGTATCATGAAAGTGTTTGCATGTTTGTTGTCAGGATCAATAGGTTGTAACTTAATACAACAGATGCTTCCGGAATTAAGGAGAGTGTGGATTAGGCTGGATTATTTTATTGCATATTCCCTACAGTAGTTTATCCTTCAACGTCACGTGCTTTGATAACGCATGGGAAAGTGACCAGCTGGGCATGGTGTGACGTTTAACTCTGTAATAAGACGTCTGGATTCTGATGAGCCTTGGCCCGCCCACGACAGCAGACAGCTGCGTGGAGCATCTGCTTTTGCTTTGGTCATCTCTTTTTGAGTGCCCTTTGGTCCATTGCAAGGGATTCTCCAACCAATTTCGGGTAATCTACATCTGTGTGCTCACTATCAATTCAATTCTTGGGTATTAATGAATATGAAGACAACATGTAATGAGATTTGATTCTTCTGGAGGGACAATTATATATATTCGGGTGGCTGGAAGCTTGGCAGGCGACACTTGAGGAATGAGGGTGGATTTACGATAGAACCACCAGGCCGGCCGGAGTCATGGAGTTGTGATTGTTAGCAGTTAGAAGAATAGCCGTGAGAAATAGAGATACACAATGGATAATCAGGCAGAGTCTCCATCGACGGAAGATGCTGTACAAGGCAAGAAGAAGCAGTTGAACTCAGCAGGACCAGCTGTGGCATTCTCAGAACTCTTCCGCTACGCCGACAGATTCGACAAGTTTCTGATAGTCACAGGCACCGTGGGCGCCGTCACCAATGGGCTGTCATTACCCGTCTTGCTCATCCTTCAAGCCAAACTCATCAACTCTTTTGGAACATTACAGGACGATGGACGCAAACTTTACGCGGAAGCCTGCAAGGTGATGATACGAGCTCCCCTCAGTCTTTTCTCAGCATCTGTGAACGCTGCGATATATTACTTTCTCTGTTCAGCGCAAAGTCCGATTGCGCGGGAGCTAGAAGAAGCAATTAATTCTTCGACGATCAGACCGTCTGATCAACATTCTCTTGAGCTATTGCCAGTGACGGTATCCTTTCTTTCAGATTGCAGAATGTCGGATGCTCTTTTCAGAATGTGCTCCTTCGCAGTGAAAGACTAATTGGAGATTGGGGTATAGACGATGCAGGGAGAGCGATGACCAATTCATGACGTATTGTTATTGTTATTTTGTCATGGCAGTTTGCGCTCGTGTTCGTGTATGCATCCATGGCATCGGCTTTCACTGCCTACGTAGGTAAGAACAGGAACTCCACCTCCATTTGTGTTGATTGTGCGATTCTCCACTCTCCTTGCAAGTTGCGCATCAGCTATTTTTGCAGCCCCAATCCGGATCCCTGACTGTCACGGTCACTTGTCCTGTGTTATGAATGCGAAGAAACCACCTGCTGGATGTGCACTGGTGAGAGACAGAGTGCCAGGATTCGTGCGGAGTATTTGCGCGCGACCTTGCGACAAGACGTGGGGTATTTCGACAGCCCTTCCAGCAGCACCGCCGAGGTGGTGAACAATGTAGCAGCCGACGCAACGCTCGTGCAGGAGGCCATGAGCGAGAAGGTAGACGTCGAATTTGTACTTCCACCCCAGAATTGATGACTCCAGGCACGCAGACGGGCGACGTTACGGTGACCGTAGTACTCATGCGATTCACCGATTATGCGTTGGGGTGCAGGTAGGGAACTATGTGAAGAATATGACCACCTTTCTGTCTGGGTACGTAGTGAGCTTCTTCTTGATTTGGCGTCTGGCGCTCGTCATCCTCCCGTTCCTGCCCTTCCTCTTGATTCCGGGGGCGTACTACAATCGCGCCGTCTCCAGCCTGGCTCTGCAGATGCAGACCTCGTACAACGTGGCAGGCGGGATCGCCGAGCAGGCTTTGTCGTCCGTGCGGACGGTGTACTCGTTCGTCGCGGAGGACGCGACCGTGAAGGCCTATTCGGAGGCCTTGGACAGCACCCTGAGGTTGGGGATGAAGCAGGGCTTTGCCAAGGGCATCGCCATCGGCTCTGTGGGGATTTCGTATGCCATTTGGGCTCTCATGGCATGGTATGGCAGCGAGCAGGTCATACAAGGGCGTACCGAGGGAGCGCTGGTCATCGTCGTTGGCTTTCTTCTCGTCCATGGAGGAATGTGAGTGATTTTCTCACTTCTGGTGCATGAAGATAGAGTTGACAGCAGGTAAGGTAGAGCTTCAAGCCTTGTGAATGCAAAGTCACTTACTGCATCGTTGTTTATTTCTAGGGCACTTGGCAACGCCATACCCTTTTACAAGACCATGTCGGAAGGATGTGCAGCGGCTTATCGAATCTTCGAGCTCATCAAACGAGATCCGCCTATCGACGCCAATGATATGAACGGCCAGACGTTGAGGAGGGTGGAAGGGAACCTGGAGCTCCGAGATGTGGACTTCGCCTATCCAACAAGGCCGAATTTGCTTGTGTTACAGAGGTTCTGTATCAGTATCCCTGCAGGTACTTCCACACGTACGAGCCGTTGTTAGCTGCAAGCGCATGTTGTAGAAACCAGGGCTGACGGGTCATTGACGCATTCTTGGGAACCTGTTAATAATTCACTCACTGGCAGCTGGTATTACCAGCCCCTTCGATCTCTTGCCTAACCTGGTCTCTATTCTTCCTGGGTAAGGGCAGGGAAAACCGTAGCTCTGGTGGGACAAAGTGGTTCAGGTGAGCTTGCTGTCATCTTCACCTTCAGTTGTATGATTTATTCTTGTTGTGCAACTCTTTCGGATTTCCATTCATTCGTCGGAAAATGAATCCAAAAAGAGTTGGTGTCTCGGTTGTTGGGTGCCTTCTAGATACGATTATCGGTGGCCCTTATACGTAATCATCAGAGTACGACGTCTTCCTTAGATCTTTTTTCGAATTTCGGTTCATCTGTGTCTCCTCAAGGGGCTTCTGCAAACATTAACCTTTTCTGATTCTTCGCCCAGGGAAGAGCACCGTGATAGCGCTCCTGGAACGATTTTATGATACATCAGCTGGCGAAGTACTCCTTGACGGTGTTAATATCAAAGACCTGCAGCTCAAGTGGCTTCGCCAACAGATGGGTCTCGTAAGCCAAGAGCCCGCGCTTTTCGCCACTTCGATTAAGGAAAACATTATGTATGGGAAGGACGACGCTACAATGGATGAGGTCACCGAAGCCGCAAAATCTTCAAATGCATTCAATTTTATTGACGAGCTCCCAGATGGATTTGATACTCAGGTCTGTTCTGCGGCATTAATTCAGTGCTCGTCACTCTATCTCGCGTCTAACCTCCCTCCCTAGCTCTACTGGACCCATGAAGTTGTCAATACATGAGTACAGTCTCTATCGAATCCATATTTGCTCGTGATACCTATACTGTGAAACTTTGATGCAGGTAGGGGAGAGAGGGGTGCAAATGTCAGGCGGCCAGAAGCAAAGGATTGCCATTGCTCGGGCGTTGCTGAGAAATCCGCCCGTGATGCTTTTGGACGAAGCTACAAGTGCTCTTGATGCAGAGTCAGAGAAAGTAGTACAAGAAGCTCTTGAACGCGCAGCTGTGGGGCGAACAACTGTGGTGGTGGCACATCGGCTATCTTCTATTTCCAATGCTCACGTCATTGCTGTGATTCAATCTGGAAAGGTACTCTTCGCGAACATTATATTGCAAATTGAAGTTGTGACTCGTACATAAGCTGGGAACCTGAGCATATGGTGCTGTGATTGGCTGTCTGCCATCATCCAGGGAAGCATTGTACAGAGAGTGAGTCGTTTCTCATATACGTAGCTCCTATATTTGTAGGTACTGGAAATGGGGTCTCATGAAGAGCTCCTGTCCAGAGGGGGAGGGTACGCCTCTTTGATTCAATTACACAAAGCTCGGGACGAACACCAGGCCGCTGGTGAGGATGACTCGAACTTGAGAGAGTATAGCTCGGATGTTGTCTTGGGAGAGCAGCCTGGAAGTGCTTTAGATGAGGTATTCAGCAACAATGGAATCACTGTGCAACCCTTTCCAAAATCACGCCAACTTGAAATAGCAGAAGCCTCAAACTTGAACCTAGACGTGGTAGAGAGAATGCCCAAAAAATCAAGTGTGCCTTCCTTGCGAAGATTGCTAGCTCTCAACAAGCCAGAATGGAAGCAGGGATTGTTGGGTCTAGCTGGAGCCATTGGGTTCGGGTTCGTGCAACCCATATACGCATACACTATTGGAGATTTATTAGGATCGTTTTACAGCAAGGACAGTGCTAAGCTTCGTCAGAGCGTGAAGATCAATTCGGCTGTGCTAGTGTCGCTTTCTGTATTCGCATTTGCGGTAAACATTATTCAGCATCACAACTTCGCAGCCCTTGGCGAGCACTTGACAAAGCGAATTCGTGTGCGCATGTTAACAACCATCCTCCGCTTAGAGGTGGGTTGGTATGATCAGGATGAAAACGCCAGCGGGGCCGTATGTTCTCGCCTTGCGACAGATGCCAGCACGGTACATTCTCACTAAAACACGTATATCGTTTTCCTGGACACACTGAAAGGTTACAAGTGCTTTAGAGAATAGAATCCTTCTTGCTACATGTGCTATTGCCATGCATGAAACTTCTTGTTACAATGTATTGCTGTTGTGCAGGTTCGAGGTCTGGTGGGTGACCGGATCTCTCTTACAGTTGGAACAGCTAGTGCCATAGCCGTGAGTTTCATCCTGGGTCTAGTGATCCTGTGGCAACTCGCTTTTGTGGTGATATCTATACAACCTCTCATCATCTTGTCTTTCTACTTCAAGAAAGTTCTTCTCACACAGTTTGCCATGGAGACGGTAAGGGCGCAACAAGGTGCATCCCAGGTTGCCAGTGAGGCCATCGCACAGCATCGCACTGTGACTGCCTTCTCATCACAAGAGAAGGTGAGATTGTTGATCTTCTCCCTGTTCAAACTTGCTTCTCCACAAATACGAAATTTTAATCATGATGCTGATCATCCCCTTTGGTATTACACGGAGAGGACACAGTCTTACGCAGTTACGATGTTTTGCTATCTTACTTTTCGAACTTGTCCGATGCTTGTGCAGCAAACTGAACCGAAATTGAGAGAGACAAAGACCCTTTCTTAACATTCTTGGGGCTTTCTGCAGGTATTGACACTTTTTGAGGCAAAACTTGAGAAACCTAGGCGAGAATTAATGAAACGGGCTCAAATTGCAGGGGCTTGTCTAGGGGCTTCCGACCTCGTTCTCTATGCCTCCTGGGGACTAGATTTCTGGTATGGAGGACTTCTAGCTAGCCAAGGGAAGGCCACTCTCACTCAAGTCTACCAAATATTTCTGATTCTTGTGAGCAGTGGACGCCTCCTTGCTGAAGCCGGAACTCTGACTCCAGACATAGCGAAAGGAAGCGCAGCAGCTGCCTCTGTCTTCGAGATCCTGGATCGAAACACGACGATCGACCCAACTGAGTCTAATTCCGAACTCGTTGAGAAAGTGGAGGGTCACGTCGAGGTCCGCAATGTCACATTTGCATACCCTTCAAGGCCCAACGTTGTCGTGTTCGAGAAGTTTTCCTTGATCGTGAGAGCGGGAAGCACTGTGGCCATGGTCGGACAGAGTGGAAGTGGCAAGTCGACCATAATCGGGCTAATTGAGAGGTTCTATGATCCATCCGAGGGAGAAGTGTTGATTGATGGTAAGAATATAAAGACCTTGAATCTACGATCTTTACGTTCACATTTAGGACTTGTTAGCCAAGAGCCTACATTGTTCGCCGGAACTCTGCGCCAAAACATTGCGTATGCCAGAGAAAATGCCACCGAAGAAGAGATAATCGAAGCATCTCGTGCTGCCAATGCTCACAATTTCATCAGGCAAGCAAAAGCATTCAATTAAGTTTTCTGTTGAAGGTAGCTACTGAGATATCATCGTAATCACATCAACAGTGTTGAAGGTCACAACTCAATCATGCTTCCGCGACGTGACCGTCTTTGACACTTGAAATTTTCTTTGGAGTGGATTTGCAGTGCTTTGCCAATGGGTTACGACACCTACGCTGGAGAACGAGGAGTGCAGCTCTCAGGTGGGCAGAAGCAGCGACTCGCCATAGCTCGAGCGGTGCTGAAGAATCCCGCCATTTTACTCTTGGACGAAGCCACCAGCGCATTGGATGCTGCATCAGAACGCGTCGTGCAAGATGCACTTGACCGCATGATGGTGGGAAGAACCACCATTGTGGTTGCTCACAGGTAGTACCGACGGTCTCGTTGCCATACTTGATTCAGGATGCACTACGAATCAGCCGCATGATGATCTCAGTTTCGATGTACAGTATCGTTGATGAGCTTGTATCGCGTGTCGGATGTGAATAACTTACTTCCCATGTTTTTTATGTCCAGGTTGTCCACCATCCAGAACGCAGACTCCATTGCTGTCCTGGAGAATGGAGCCATTTTGGAGCAGGGCTGCCACAAGGACCTCATAGCGAAGAAAGGAGCCTACTACTCGCTTGTGTTCTTACAAACCAAGCACAAGGAGGGCGTCTGAAACAAAGCTCTCAGGATGTGTAGAGAGAACTACTGTAACTCCAACCTTTTTCTCATATAGGGTGGCGTAACCCATACGAATTAATCGACATTTCACACTATATAAGTTCATATTGGGTTCCACATAAAGTTACAAGTAACTATATGAGTGACACTCATGATGTGCACTATTGTATAGTACCGGACAACGACGTTATAGACACCCTATTGTGTCATTCAAAGAATTTTGCATAATATAGAATGTACAGAGGGCATTTTTCTGCCTTGCATAATTAAAATTCTATTCTTACACAATCCCAATCAGGCATACCAAATTTCAGTTTTTAAAAAAAAAACTCTATTTTTGGTGAATAGTTTCATTTAATATTCATGGTTTTCCATGATAATTGATTGAAAACATTGGTGATGAATATTGAAAATTTGATTGTGTAGACATCCTTATGCACATCTTTCCTTCAAACAAGCATCTCCAAAGAAGTTTCAAAATCCTTCAATAGAGATTTTGATGTTATAGTGACCATGTATAAAATTTGTAAAATAGACATCTCTTTGTTGTAATTAGATTTTGCTATTTGACCCTTACGCTATGGCTAATTTTGTAACTTTGAGTATGATGGTACAATTACTTTGCAAAAATCTAGTTAACATATAGAGTTACAAAGTTATCTATATTACAAAGTTTAATGATATGACACTTCACATTGAATTCTTCATAGATCATTTTTTATTTATTTAATGGATTTATATTAACATCAAAGATGTGTATATGGATATATTAGATGGGATTCACCTACTAAACAAGTCCATGAGTTCCCCGGAGTTCCCAAACTATGGGAACTTTGCTACAACAGTAGTCTAATGTACCACAACAACTGCCACATCAAATAGTAATATTTAATTATTCTTTTTTAATTTTTTAATTTTAACTTTAATATTCTGACTGCGGCATTGTTCATTATAGCCAGGGGAACAGGGCTAAAATGGCCCTCCAATGCCCCCAAAAAACATCTAATGTTTCCAACATATCAATGCAATCAATTTTTTTTAATTCATCACCAATTTTTTTAATCAATTTTATCATGTAAAATCATGAATATTAAATGAAATTATTTACCGAAAATGGAGTTTTGTTTTTTGAAACTGAAATTTGGTATGCTTGATTGGGATAGTGTAAGAATTGAATGTTAAATAAGTAAGACAAAAAAATGCCAATTGTATTCTATATCATGCAAAATTCTTTAAATGGTACAATAGGGTGTCTACAACATTGTTGCTAAGTAATATACAATTTTGAATGTATGGGGGCAAAATCAAATCTTTCTTTTAAACTTTATAGGTGCACAATCCATACTCACCATGGATAGGATATTTTAATTTTGATTCTGTAATCCCAAGAACTACTCTTGCCATTTTTGCATGGCCTATTTTTCACCAATATTTATGAAACTAAGAATGTTAAAGTGTAAGTGGAGAGCAACAAGCAACAAGTGTTGAACATTGAATGTTTTTAGGAAAGTATTTGAGAAATTTAAATTTTTTCACCAAAAGAAACCTATGTTTGTGGTTTAGGTTAAAAAATATATCGCTATGAATGAGTTTGAAGAGGATAAATGGAGGGGTGATTGTAAGAATGACCAATCAATTTTGTTCCACTTTGGCCTAATATTCATTGTACTATGACCTTTTGGAAAAAATGCTTAAAAATAAAATAAAATATAGATAATTAGTATAATAGTAAAAATAATATATTACTGAAATTTCCTGCCTACAAAATATGTAGGCCAAAAGTTATTTACAAAATAGAGTGACAAAGAATTTGAAGAAAATAGACACTTTGACATTTTAATTTGTAAAAAATAGGAAAAACAATTCATAAAGAAACTAAAATTGGTCATTTAGGAGGACTTCATGGTGATGAGATTTCACCAAAAGAATGAAATTGAAACCATCTTCAATGTTCAAAATAGTGTACAAAGGAGCCCTATTTGCACGAACATGGCGGACATAAAATAATATATATTTTCATACACCCAAAGATAGGAACATGCCCGCTTACTATGGGAGTAAACCACCAAACTTTGAGCTCTAGATTATTAATTTTGGGTACTCCATAGTATTGAAAATCTCTAAAACTAAAAATGTGACAAATGAATTAAATTGATTTTTAAATATAAAATGATTTTTTGGTTTCTAAAAGTTACAAGCTATAATTACATTCAAGACAACCATCTCTAGTAAAAAATTCAAGTTCATACAAGTCATGCTTCAAAAGTTATCCTGAAAGAAGCTCTAGTACTCCCATAACATTGCTAACGAGCTCAAAACTGACCCCCAGGTGGAGCTATAATCCCCCGTTGGATACATGGGGGGAATTCAGTTAAAACTTTATTTCTTCATTGGCATATTTTGACTCTGACACTTGGTTCGTGTCACTTGCTGTTAAACTGGAGTTACTGTGTAACATGGGGCATAGAGCATGTGGCAAGTTGCTATTGAATGTTTGCTCACAGACCTTGAAATAGCAAACACTATTACACTAAATTGAGAAAGTTTTCACATTGGGGGGCTCCCTCTTTGGAGGGGAAGCAAAAAGGCATTGGTTAACAATGTTATGCCCCTTGTGACAAATAAACAATACCAGTGAGTTTCTTGCAATGACCCGGAGATGAATGGAATTGGATGATTTTTTTGTAGTTGACTTTGTTGGATGAAATACATTTGTTGTTCATTGCGTTGGATGTAAACGGGTTTGATGACTATTGGATGGGACAAAAGGGTCGATGTTCAAGTACCTTAAGTCTTGGTTAAATAGACTTTTGGAACCTACTGTAGGGAACTCTGTTCACATGGCATTCAAGTTTTCAATTAAAATTTATAGTTCCTTTTAAGCATTACTGGCACGGTCCATTGGATGGATGAGAATAAAAAGATGTGGAGCAAATTCTTTGCTTGAGTGTGGCATACGAGCACTAGCGGTCCCAGAACCATTTTCCCCAATTTCGCGGGTAGGCTATGACCGTGGTCTACTAGGAGCTATTACCGCAACACGTAATTCCGTGGGTAGAAGGAGTGAAATATATACGAATTTGGAAAGTCGAATTTCGTATAAATTTTTTTTTGGTGGTAGATTTAAAGTTGCAAACTGTGGGACATTCTTGTGGAAGGCAGCAAGCTAAATTTGAACTTGCATATGCTTGAAATTGCTAAGTGTTATTAAAAAAAATTGCATACTTGCGATTTTGAGAGCCCTGCCAAACCAAGTTCAACTTACAAATTTGAATGCCATGGCAAACGAAAGTGGACTTCCAAATTTTGGATGCAATTTGTATATTTATTCAAGTAATGTAGTCATATACATCATTCTCTTGTAAGAATGTGAGTCAAGAATGAATCAAAGTAAATACAAATTGAAGTCTAAAATGAATACAAATGCCACCAATGAAGAAGAAACATGTCATTGACAAGGGAATTGAACCCTCTAAGACTGCCCAATTTGCAGTATCAATGTTCTGCACACCACAGAACACACAAGACACATTAGAAGGATTAGTAGTAAATCAGAAATTCCCAGATTGGACCCACGCCAAGTCACTGAGGCTGTCCACTCCCGTAGCTCCAAGAAAACCCGCAGTAGTGTCAAAAAGTGACCAAGTCGCAGCAGAGTCGCAGCAGCACGATGCAGCGCTGAAACTTCATGTAAGGGTAACTTGAGTGGAAGAGTGAGCTTAACCTCATGAAAACTAATGGAATCAAATGGTGTTGTAAGGATACTGCTCCCAGCCTCTTACTGCTTCTAAGTTACACGTCCCCTTGCCGGCCAACCTTAACGGCACTTTTCCATGATTCAATTGCGTCCTTGTAAGGGAAATTGTCAAGTGAAAAGTACTTTTGGCCAAACATACGCACAACAAGGGGTAAGTGTTTCCCTAACCTATTTCTCTGGCAGGATTTGAGGAATTTAAGAGTAGAAAAACACCTCTCATTTTCAACCGAACCAAGGACCAAGCAACAGCCAATCTCAGCAAGTTTTAAATATTCAGAAATCAACTTACAGAGATGCCGGGACTGGGAAAGCTTGCGCCAGAGCTTTATGACGGGATTCAAGTGGAAGGGCGCACCACAAGCTGCATCTGCATTGGCGCGCATTGTAACTTTGAACAAGCCTGCCTGGTTATCTAAAAGTGACGCTGAAAGCAACTCAGGCACGGTGTATTGCTTCCCTCCATCAGAAAATGGCTGCCCTTTGTTCAGCACCTTTGCCGCTGAATAGAAATTTTTGAGAACCGCCAAGTGGTGCGGAAAGCTCTCCTCCGCTCCATCCTGCCGCCAATACTATGGATAAATAATCCCAAATGCGTCAAGAAGGTCTTGCTGTGGGAACCTCCGATCAAGTTCGTCACACAAAGATTGGGCAATCTCTGCACATGCGTGGTTCCAGACATGTTAGAACTTAACACTGATTCTTGCAAAGACGAAGTGAGCCCAGCCAAGGAATTTAAAGTCAATAGGATTACCAGCAGACAAGTCCCGTTTCTGCCATCGCCAAGCCCAAAAGTTTATGGAACCAAAAAAAAAACCACGACCCAAAGTCCTATGAAACCAACAGCATAACCAAATAAAATTTGAAATCAAAAGATTCACAACAAATTTTTTTTTGAAAGTGCTATCCTTACCTGAAAACTGGCGTTGTATGTTGTCCTGCAGCCGGTTATATTCTTCTTGTGTCACGAACAAGTGGTTTCCCGTGACCTTGTCATGGCATCTGGCAAAGATATCAGCTGGTCCAACCTGAAACAGCAAGTGGCAAATCCCACTATCTCCAGGAAGTGGCCGCCAATGCAAAGGAATCTCCTCACAGGAAAGTGAAACCAATTCATTGTACTGTTTGAAATCTGATTTCCCATAAGCTGTAGTGTTGTCTATGAACATTCGGGCAAGTTCACCCTGGCAAAGCTTCACCGCTTGCATAAAATCACATATGAAAATATCACGTGCCTGGGACAATTTTATCAAGCAATGGACAGCATTCACGAGAGGAATGAAGCACGCTAGTGAAAGAAGCAACTCAACGTCGGAGAGCAAGTCAAAGTTATCGGCAGCTCCAGACTGCGGTTTGTGACCAGGAGCGGCAGTCATATCAACCCCCATTTTCACTAGAAGGGTTCGATACTCCGACAGTATTCTAGCAGTGGGACTTCTCATAGAAATCCAACGAGTCTCACAATTTCTTACCATCTTGTTTCCTTTAGTTTCCATGAGATCAGCTAACCTCTGCAACTCAGCATGACGCTTATTGCTGCGGCAGAAGTATGCATAAACAGACTGAAAGAGCCCCTCTAGGCGAGATACCATCGGGAATTTGGACATTGTTTCGACCACGAGGTTCAAACGGCGACTTACGCAACTGGCCCCAATGAGGTAAGGAGCCCATTTCTCACGAATCTGGGTAGTGACTCCCGTCCTCGGTCCTTGAAATGTGGAGACTCCGTCAGCACCAAAACAGACCAACTTCGATGCAATTTGCTCACGAGACAAGCCCCCCTCCCCCATCAAAGCGTGCATGATTACCTCAGTGAGATGATCAGCAGTCCCGCTATCCGAAACACAAGACAAGTGAAGAAGATGCGGCACTCTATCCCAACTCTCCATAGCATAGACGTGGACGCCCACCCAAGAAGTATTATCAACAGCTGTCACCTCATCAGCACTAATAGAAACGATTCTAGCAGCCTGCACAACACTCTTAAGGGCAGCAAGAACACAATCGTGCAAATGTTCACTCATTTCCCAGCCCGTTGTTTCAGACCAATGCTTTCTGGAAAGATTTTTTACCTTCAGCTGCCGGAGCAACTGCTGTTGTCGCTCGTAATCGCACATCGGACGACCATGAAACAAAATATGGAATAAGGTAGAGAATTGAACTCCCTTTTTCTTCATGTCGCCCTCCAGTCCTCCTAGCAACTGCTCCGCCACACTGCCCGTATGCTTCTGTCCAGCCCACAACTTGCACAATTGTAAGTGCCTGTAGTCGCGCTTGATGAAGACGTCACCTTTCTTCAGATGCGGTTCTGGGACGCCATCCTCCTTGCAGGTACGCTTCCCCTCATGTTTCTCTAAATTGTCCAATTTAGGGACCATCACTTTGCGCCTCCCATTGATCGTTGTGCAGCAGCGGCAAATCACACCAACAAGATCGCCGTCGGAGTTGAATTTGCCTTCAGCCCACGCAAACTTGTATGACCAGACTTCTTGCCAACGACGAGTGATCGTAGCAGGGGCAGTCTTCGATTTCTTCCTCCCCTTCGCTGCCACCGATTTACTTCTCTTCCCCGCCAAAGGAGCCTCACAGTCGCTCGCGCTGAGAGCAATGGGAGAGACCACCGTCTCCTCCGAAGGTGGACGTTCACAGCGCTCAGGAACGGACTCCTCCAGCCGCGTTTCGGAAATGTGAGTGAAACTCGGCAACAAATATTTACCCACGCCAGAGGTGTTGCGGCTAGACCCGAAGGTGCGGACCCGGAAGTTATCCGGTAATTTCAAACGCGGCGCCATTGGATCGCCTGCACCCAAGTCCTCAACACCCCAAGCACAGTACCGCAAGACAACCGAACTGCAGCAAAACCAAAAAGCAACGACACAGAACGAAACGCACAGGAAACCAAAACGGAAAGTGATGCACCCGAACGCCAAGCGAGGAAGAGCCGATCCGCGGCAGCAAGAAAAAGAATTCCACAAACTCAAGCAATGCGCAAATCCAAGCACAAGTGACAATTGCAAAACCAGCGCCGATTATATGGACAACGCCGGACGCAACAAGAGACCGTTCCATCGCCGCCCCATTCCCAATTGCCAGTGAATGCAGGAGTCAGGAGACCGTGAACCCCCAAATCTCCCAGAATTCCACCGCAGCCAGGGAGGGCGCAGCAGATTCAAAACCCGAACAGGAGGGAAGAAATTTTACAAAAAAACAAATGATGACGGCAATCCAAGGCACCGATCTCGAGAGTGACAGCACAAACAAAGGGCAGGGATGGAACCAAAGTGAGAAGACACCATTAATGCTAAACGGGGAGCATCATCAGAGACATTAATGCTACTAAAACAAAACTAAGTGAAGGAGACGATGCTAATCATGCAGGTAAGTGGCAGCCTCCTTCAAACCCTACCCCTGTTAATCTCGACCTTCAGATGCAACCGCCTTGCGAAGGGATCAACGGCTGAGGATAAACCACGGCTACTGGATGAAAAAAAAATTGGAAATGGATGCTACTCGCCGTTTGGATGATTAGTCCAAACTGCGACATTCTCCGGCCCATGCGTGAAGATTTGGCGAAAAATTTATATTTTCAAGTATTTTCCACAATGTACATTTAGCGCATGTTCGTGACAGGTAGAAATTTGGCGCAATTTAGCCAGTTTAGGGATCACTGACGAGCACGGTGTCTTGGAGAGCTCGATTGTCCTCTAAGTTAGGCCTCTTCAAGGATCACTCCCCTCGCAACAGACTCCAGGCAGCGCCCACGCAGAGCTCATCAGAATCACAATACCCAACTCATAGTAAGCAAAATTCAACTCAAATCTGGCTTGCGTTCACTTCCTTCAACAAAACACTCTCTTGGTCTTTGAATTCCCTTGAAGATTACTGTCTCTTGGCTTTGTGGGAAGAGTGGAGCGCTACTACTATGCTCAATTGGACTGTATCTCCTCTAATTTTTTCTCATCGACCTAATTCGCTGTTATTGATACTTTACTGCGTTTGTTGGAGTCTAGGCATCCTCTGGTCCCATCTGTTTCTGTTTTAGGATTTAAGATTTAGGGTTTTCACTTACCACAAAGTGCTATGCCGATTTCAGACAATGGGTTCCAAGATGGAACTGTCGCTGCATTTAGAGAAGAAGCAACTGGACTGGCTGGAAACAATGGCGAAAAAGTACAACTTGCCATCTGCAGGTAAGCTTACACACTCTCTTTTTCCACTCTGGCCTTCACCGTAATAGAATCTGGTACTTGAAGAGAATCACACTGATTTGCAAGCTCTCAAATCGAAAAAAATTATCCTTGTATTGCAAACGCTTTGAGTTGTCAAACTCCAATTGGGCCTCGTGTATTTTTACGCAGTTTTGAGCTGTCAATTGGGGAGTTTCTTTTGCCCAAATTTTTCTGTATCTTTACCAACGCTTGCGATTTTCGCTGCTGATTTTGTTGATATAAATTTGGTCCCATCTGAATTTTAATTTTCACAATATGATCATTTGAATTGTTTTTCAAACCATGGATCCTTGCATAACATTCTTGAGCTCCAAGGCAGGGGTCCCTTTGCTTCACTATAGAATAATGTTGAAGGGAAGGTTGTCTTGCGTTTTAAGCCAATGAACACTGGAACACGAACAAGTGACACTGTAGATAAGGGACCCCAGCCTCATTAGTCGAGAATGTTATGTGGTCCCTCAGGGGATAACTAGATTTTTTTGAATTTCTCCTTTTCTTTTTTATGACAGGCAAAGCTCTCCGCATATGCATCGTGTACACGAAGCAAGCTAACGACGATGCAGCAATATTCGCCAAGGTTGGTATTAATTCATTGACCCTTACCGTTTGCAGAGATGGGCGAGAGTCCTTGCAGGGACCGTGCCTTAGCGGAGTATGAAAACCTTAGATTGATAAGCTTGTCCTCGACCTTAATGTTTGAATTAACATGATAAGAATCAGTTGTAAAATTATTCTGGATGTGTGAGTATTCACTTGCAGATTAAGAAAATCGAATAAACGTGTGAACATTGGAGTTATCCAATAAGTAATGACGTGTTATCCCTCTTTTGGCCTCACTTAAAATCATTGGAATTGATGTTATCCTCCAAGTTTTTGAATTTGGGGAAAAGGGTTTACTATTGCTTACTGTTTTATGGCTGGTGACACTAGGTGCAGAGCATAATTGATGACAGCAGCGCTCTTGTTGAAACCCGTCAATCGATCGACGATGCGGTAAGTCCTTGGCGAAACTGTAGCACTGGTGAACATTTACCTTTTAAGACGAGCATGATTTCTGGTTATTTATGCTTTTGCAATTCCTATGATCTCTTAGAACAACTAGCAACTCAACAACTATTATTCCAGTTTTCTTGAAGTCATACCATTGCGTGATGTCTATGCCGAGTATTGATGCTCACGGGTGACAATTGCAGCATGACAAGTATTTACAAGACCTTGTGGTGAAGTTTGGTCTTGGCAACAAGGACAAGGTGAACAGATCGCTTTAAACAACCACTCTTTTATGGGACTAGATCTTTAGTTGTGTATGAGCAGTGATTACGGTTTTTAGTTCATCGTATACTGTTTTGCAATTCAATGTGCATGCTTAACAAAGAACACATGTAACTCACCTATTCATTGAACTAACTCATTGCTAGTCGTGCAGGCTGCCCGACTCATTCTTGATTATGTGATGACATCAGGAGACGAGGCAACCATTTTTGAGGTAAAGCGTTGCAGACATGGTGAGACGTGCAAGCACTGTTGAGATGGGATATTTTGCTGGGGAGTGTTTACTTTGCAATTTGTGTTTTCAAGCAGACTAGTATGAGATGGTACGCGAGGAAGCAAGGAAGTCCCTTTATGTGCATCGAAAATAGTGGAGGGCGTTGATGTGCTTTAGCCTCAGGAACGTGATGAAGAGTATATGCGTCGTGATGAGTTGTAAATATTTGAGGGCATTTGAAGTCCCTATTTCTGTTTTACGTTCACCATGGGAGTGCTCTACTGCTCTGAATTGTTAACTATCCTACTATGACCTGCAATGTTAGTAGAGTAGCAAGAGCCAAATTACGATCTTAGTTTATGTCAACATGAGAAGCTCGCTGGACTAATTCAGCCCTATTCGTTATGAATCCATCTTTTACTGTAAGTTGCTTCTAGATTATTCTCATTGAGCCTGAAAATGTAATTGCCTTGTGGATTTTGATTTAGTCGCAACCAATGTTGTCTGTGTGTTGAATCTTTTCAGTCGCAAGGTACAGTACATCCTCACAACACTGGTCACCACCAGATGCTGTAGAAACATAAGACAAATGAAATATTTTTCGCCGAAGTAGAAGTGCCTTAAGGAAATGACCCAAGGATCTACCTCTGGAGCCCTTCCTCTTTGCTTTTTATCTGAATTTTTAGCTCCTCCGGAGCCCTTCCAATGTGCTCTTTATCTGAATATTTGTTTTTAAAATTTTCTTTTGAACTTGAGAGCAACCATTGAAACAAAGTTTATCGAGTCTAATTTCTACTCCAATTTGGATATTAGAAAATTTCTTTAAATTTGACATTTTATTGCAATTTGATTTTGTCTCTGAAAATGAATAGAAATTTTTAATTCATAAATACTCACAATATGAGAGCACACAAAGTGAAACATTTTGAAGTTCAATTATGAGGTTATAGGCCAAACCCTTTAAGATTATAGGCAACCAAAAAAGCATATGAGCATGGTTTCCATTTATACATTGTCTTGATTTTTGTTGTATCTTGTTGCAAATTGAAAGGGAATTCTAGATCCTATGGCATATTTTTTGGAGAATATCAAATGAACAAGCAATTGCACTATGAGAGACTTTGTCCCTATAGCATTGGTGGGTTTTTTTCCAAGTATGTTTGCTATTCAAACTTCCTCAATGTACCTTATGTGTTGATGGCAAAGCCTCCTCCCCTTGAGTCTAGAGCCAATAAATTATGAATTTCAAGTGTTAGTTATTGGTAAGGTAGAACAACTCATTATGGATAGAAGTAGGAGTTTGCCCTCATGCCATTGCTAAAAAAAATCAATTTTTTCCCGCATAAAGACAATTGTGAGAAACAATGAGATCAATTGAAATTGTATTTTTTCAACAAAGTATAAATTTGTTATGAATTTTAGAAGAGTGTTGCCCATCATGGCCCAAAAGAGTCTCTAGACTACAAAAAAACTAATAAAAAGTGTATCCATGGTGATCATCTTACTCACCTAAAGTAGTCACATTATTTTCTAGTATGGCCACAACATGAAGGCCTAAAAAGGTCACTTACAATGAATCTACACTCAAAAGCTAGAAGTTTTTTTTGTAGTCACTAAGATAAATGCACTTAATTTTGACCACTTTCTAAAAAACAATTACTCTAGATTTTTGCCTAAAAAATATACTCCCGCTATTCATAAGTTGATAGTCGCCCAAATGTGATTTTTTGAAAAACAAAAAATTGTAATGGGTCATTCCCTAGTTGTCCACAATGGGTCTTTTGTCCATAAGATAGGTACACCCAAAAACGCCACTTTTTGCTACTAAGCCTATTTTACTATTATTAAACTGGTCAGATTATCATATGTTTTTTGTTGGCAAGTGAAAGGAGGTTCCAACGCACAAGAGAACATGGCATTTGGATATTATATGCAAAAGTTGTTGAGGAACAAAGTTTGGTTCTAAATTGAGCATATCTTTCACACAGGTACATAACTGATTTTGGAGTTGTACACATAGAAAAGATGGCAGTTTAACCCTTCATCGCCGAAGGTCCAAACATGCTTAAAAGCAACCTGCCTTTGCAAGTGTTAAAAGTCTAAATTTCGGTAAGGTATGAAAATCTCAACCGTACAATCTTGTTGTGTGCATGTTGTAGATGGTGTGGAACAAATTTGGGGTCATTTGACCGTATAGATTGAAAGATTATAATGTTTTAGTGTTGGAAAAAGGTGCTGAAATTTTCTGAAAAACACATTTGGAGGTGAATTTCGATTTCTAAACCTACTCAAATGAAAAAACATCAAACTACCAAGTGATTCAAAAACAGAATGTAAACTCTTTGGTGAAAAAAAACATCATTCAAATGACTCATTGTGTTTGCAAAATGGATTTGAAATGTTAAAAAACAGTGAAAAAAGTAGCAAAAAAACACGTCTATAGCTGAACCTCCTTCTACTAAAATGCTTCTCAATCACTCATAACTTCTTGGATCTATATGAAAATTTAACCACAAAAACTAGACTAGTATGCACAACTTTGACAACAAAATTATTGAAAACGGACCATGTATGAAGAAATTACGAGCCGCCGAAGTTCACTATAATACAAAAATGTCTGGATTTTGAACTTCGAATTGCTCTCAAACATTCAAAATAGCTTGGATTGACATGAAAATTTTACCTCAATAACTAGACCTTAAGGGGAACAAAACCCAACAATTTTTATTGAAAATGAACTTTTGATGAAAAAGATACAAGCCCCCAAAGTTGCAGCCATGACAATGCAGTGTGGTGAACTCAAATTGAACTTGTGAACTTCGAATGGCTTTCACAAACTCAATCCGTCTGGAATTGATCTGAAAATTTTACCACACAAACTAGACTAGTATGCGCAACTTTCACAACAAGTTTTATTCAATTTGGACATCAGATGCAAAAGTTAGAGCACTTCAAATTGGACTATTACAGTGTGTGAGGACACTTTTCGTCCCCTTCGGCGATGAAGGGTTAAGGTCAGTGGCACATTTGGGTGTACCTACCTTAATGGGTTGTTCTACCTTATAGCCAGGACAGGTCTGAGGCTCTCATGTTTAGACGGCGCTCATTTTAGGGGTCGGTGGTATAGGTTACCTACCGTTAGTCATTTTCTTGTGTTTGCCACAACTCTTGTCGCTTCGAATTCTCTCCTGGTACTCTTCACGGTCTTGTTGGTGCTTCCCATGTTTCCACTGTTGTTCCTTTTGTTTTTGTTGTTGGATTGTGTTTTCAGTTGGGAGACAGGAGACAAATGTTTTTGCTTGCTTTCTTCCCCCTCCCCCGCCATGGCCATGACAGTACTCGTTTCCATCGGAATCCTGTGACCTTGATCCATTTCAACTCAAACGCCATTTAAATCTTCAGTTTTGTTGAATGCCAGACAAATGGGAGACATGTACTGAGTTTCAAAATAAGGCAGGATGCTCTCAAAGCGATCTTGCTAAAAAAACCACTAACATACACATTTTTTGCTTTCTTCAATGTACCAATAGTGTACAGTGCCCCACGCAAAGTAAGGTAACCTCCAATGAGGATGTCCTATCCATGCCCTTATTTTTATTTTATTTTTTGAACAAATGGAATGAAACATTGCATTAAAAAAAAACGGAACACAAAACAGCCAAGCCACAAGCCACAAAGGCTGGTCAATGAAGTGATAAGAGCAAAAGCAGAAAAGGAAAAGCAAAGAAAGACAAGCTAAGAGAATAAGCAAGAGGGGGAACCCCTCTTGTTCCAAAAGATGCTACTGTAATACCATTCCTGCTAGCCAGGACAGGGGATTTAAGCCAAATCCAATCCAATTTGGCCCAGATATTTGTCACATGTTGTGGGCGTTGATCCACGCCCTACTTTGACAGCCTTTGGAGATCAGACATTCTTCTTTCTCATCTGGCCTCTGTTTCTGTCATAACCTCGCATCTCAGCCGTTCGGTCAACCTGGAAATTGACCGCAGCAGGCTTTCCTCATGTGCAGATCCCAAATGTAAAATGGTGGGTTTCAAACTTTCAATAGTCCCGTAGCCAGCGGTTGTCAGCAGGATGGATCATAAACAAATTTCCATTACTTTCGGCTCAGGTACGTGACACGATCAGGGTTAGGAAAGGCAGCAGTGTACATATTTACATTTGGAAATAAATCCGGGTTCTATTTGATATCCACGAAAGAATCCAAAAGTCGGAGCTACAGATGGCTGGCAACAACAACAATAGCACAGAACTTGAGTAAGTTGGGGTAAGCTTAATCCGTGTCCCATCTTCACAGACCATCTTCAGAATAATAAGATAAGCTGATATCCAACTTCAAAATCTGGACGAGTCATTTGTCGACCCACCACGACAAAACGTTGCTGACATTTGGAGGCCTTTGGCTGTTGCTAATCTGACTGTTGGCCCTTCAGAAACCATCAATAAGCTTACTCATGGCAAGATTGCTGGCATTTAGTTGCTGGCCTTTGGCTGTTTCAAATCTGAAAATAATATTGCAGCTGCAGACAAAAGGAAAAGCAGTCAGTCAGCTATAACTGCAAATCTTCCGTAAGCACTGACCCAGACAGGCTTTAAGGACGGCACTGCCAGTCAGTCTGAAGTAAAAAATTGGCGCCAAAATTGGTGACACTCATCGGCACAAAGCTCTCTAAACCTATACGAAGTTAGGATCGATTTAAGTTTCTAGTTGTGTGCCCTAACAAGCTGAACTTGTGGAATTCTTCCAATTTAACGAAATTGGAGTTAAACCCGGAAAGCTCCTTGTAAGCTTTGTTCTCACACACTGTCCTCAAACCCCCAATTTTTCTAGGAGACCTTAATACTAGTCAAGAATAAGATACTACAGTTAAAAATTCTAAAACTTGAAGGAAAATTGAATGATAGCCCTTATTTTAAGAGAGTGCTGATTTTTGGCAGTTTCATGAGTATTTGCCAATTCTTTTTAATACATGGATCTTTAGAGGTTAAATCTGATTGTGATCATATTAGAAAGAGACAAAAAGACTCGTTCGACGTTGTTGGCCCGGAGCTAGTTTGTCGTTAATTTGATTCTCCAGTTGGGCTCACTGGTGATCCCAACGTAGGCATGACAGGTGCTTAAGAAATCGACAGTCAAGAAACTCGGATAAATTCCAGAATTCGAGCTATCTTCGGTGCAAACAGACCAGACCTAGACTTTGTAAGTTACATTCTCCGAAATGGTCTGCCAGTCAGTTTTCCAGCCTTCACAGTCCTTGACGAGGCATAAATTTATTTCAACAGATAAGAAAAATTAATTTCCCAACTTACATTCAAGCAAGTAAAGGTGATCATACCAGCAATAATATTATTAAAGTTGATCGTGGCGCTGACTGCTTTCATCTTCGGTTGTGGCCGGTGGTGTCTCTGAAATAGAGCTTTTAGAACCCTCAAGCCCAGGATCCAAACTGTCGCCATTTTCCTTCTTCTGACCACATACTATCTGAAACCCAATTCGATCACAAGAACCAGAAAATTTTCAGTAGGAAAATTGGAAACCTTGGGCAACATAACATCGCTCATCATCCTCAGTCTCCTAATGTGGAATATGCGAAATTTCAACTTTCATGTCCACTACAAAGAGCAGGTCCAAAATCTCTGTCTAACCAAGTGCATCATTTACAGCGCCTTTTGTTTGAAATCACACTTCCATGACAAGTAAAATTCGACCCTCTGTACTGTCTGACACTGCCACGGCGCACACACAGGCTTCTACAACCACTGTCACGCATTTTAACACAACTTGACGTGTATCTAACCACATATATGTACAACACGCAGATTTGAGGGAATGTGCCGTTACAGGTGCGTCTTAGAGATTGAGTGCAATGTAAAATGAGCTGAAACTGGACCAAACTTGTCTTTGCTATCAATTAAGCATAGCATGAAAAGTTCATCCTTCAGCAACTTACAAGTTTTTTACCACCATCTTCATAAATGACAAATATGTCATGTTCCTTCAAGCAATGAAACTTGATGAAATCTCCTGCAAGGACCATGGAACTCCTCAGAATTTATTGAAGCACAGTTCTCATCACATGGTTTCCGGAACTTTAATTCGCCCAGGCTGTTCCATTCCTGCGTGCTAAACAAAATGTATGAAAGTTCATTAGTAAGTTATTGCCACTCAGTTCCTCTACAAATGACACGAGTAAGGGAAGCTTGCGCATACCAGTATTTTCCAGCACATACATTCTGCTCTTGTTGTTGATCCAATACCTGTAGGTCCCATCCAATTTCAGGAAAAGGTCAAACAGTTCATCAGTTAATCAAAAACTCACTGTCTCGTGGAAAAACACAAAGTTAATTACTCAGAAATTAATCCACGGCCCCTAAATGCTCAACCAGATGAATGATATGAAAAGTGCACTTCATCAACTTCATCCAACTAATATTCATTAAGGAAGCTTCAAGAAAAATCGCGTGACATAGAGAGCTTTTAGACTAGTCACAATCATTTATTCTGACTGGTTTAAAAAGTGGTCTAACCAACTACCTTTCTGATTAATTGAAAAAGTGGTCGAACTACCATTAGGGGTTAAGCAAGGTCTGCAAAAATGGACGTACTTGAATCGAAAGTACCAACGCTTGGAAGCGTTGTAATCTTCCATTTCTAGAACTCTGCCTTCCTTGGTGTCTATTTGAGGGAAACACTGACTCTCTGCGTCTTTCTGCAATGTAACGTCCAGGGCTCAGAAACTCTGACCAAGGAGGCCGTGGCTACAGAGAACAGACCCAGCACGCATCTCCACTGTCATGATTAACTTGAGCTCAGGTTGCGGGTATATGTCAGGAATGTTCCAAGGAAAGCTGTAAACCTCCATAATATTCACTAAATATAGAAAAAACGGGACCCCACGAAAAAACCCCAATACAAGGCCTTGACAAAGCATGATCCTAACTTCACTTCGCCAAATGCAAGAAAATGCAAGAAGCTTCTTGCCTTTGGCACAATAATTCGGCCCAGCTCTCCCACGTCCGACACCGTGAGCCCCTTGCGTACCAGCAGCTTCAGCGGCTGAGTCCACCCCCACTCGCCCTGCATTTGCCGAAAAACCACCCCACTTTACTAACGTCTCAAGCTCAAGCTCTGGCCAAAATCTTGTCCATTCAGCAAGTTTTTAGTGAAATTGGCGAAGTTTAAGACGAAGATTAGTCCCAATAATTAGAGGTCAGGGTACTAGAGATTGAGTGCTAGGTTTGAAAGCTACGGGGAGTTGAAAATGGACACTCTGCAATAAGCCATTGATTAACGAATGTACGCCTTGCTTGCCGCGGAAGCAAGACACAGCAACCCACCTGAACATCGCCATCAGACAGGCCTGATCTTTTCCGCTTGAGAGCCGTGATGGGGACTGTGACGAGGGCAGAGGTGGTGGCCGTGACGAGCTCCTCGACCTTCTTCTCAGCCGACGACGCGGCGTCGTCGCCCGTGTCGGTGACGACAGGAGGGCTCGATTCTGAAATTTCTGGACAGCGCGAGGACGTCCGTTTCAAGAGGTGGCCGGAAACGGTTCGCGTCAGCTGCAACTCGAACATGGTCATCTCTTCGTCCAGCTTGTCTTCGGAACAGGGGCTGGCGTCGAAATTGTACAGGCGCTGCTGATCCCCGCTCCCACTTCTCGGGTAAGACAGCCCCGTGTTGCTGCGTTTCGAGCTGCTGGTGCTCCGTTTCCAGCCGTGACGGTGATCCGGCTGGTGCGGCGACCCATGGTCCGCTCCGGAACGCGCGCCTGCGTCCACCACCAGTCGACTCCCGACCATGGGCTCGAACGCCGACCCCGACGGCGCCCAGGTGGGCGCCCATTCCGCGGGCGCAGCGCGCGCGAAGCTCCCCGGGAGCTGGTCGCGAATACTTAATGCGGTCCCGCCGTCCACCGCGCGCGCGCGAGAAGGTTTCAACCCCAGCGCCTGCGGAACATGATCTCTCGCAAACTCCGCAATCCTGCTACTCTCCTGATCTGCCGCCCGTTTCCAGCCCTGTCGGTGCTGATCCTGCATCCCCGTGAAATCGTGGGCTCCACGACCACCTCGCTCCGGCACCCGGGGATTCCACCGGGGCGCGGCGGGAGCCATGCCCGCGGGCACGGCCGCGCCGGGCGACGAGTCGTCGCCGACATACACCCCCGACGCCGCCCACGTCGGCGCCCATTGCACGAACCTCCCCGCGCTCGCCTGCTGCGGACGCCCAGTGTCGGCCCTCGCGTCCGCGACGAGTCCAAGCCCTCGGGAGGCTTTCATCCCACTCCGCGCGTGCTGCTGATCACCCATGATTCGTCTCTCGCCTCCACTCGTCGCCGTCGTCGTCGCGCTACCCCCACTCCGTATCTTTTCCGTCCCTGCTGCGACTATCACCACGTCCACAATCTTGCCATTCACCACGTCCATGGCCAATCCGCCGACCCGGGTGCCTCATAATTCCACATTCAACCCATATCCCCCTTCCCAAACACATCTCTCCCCAATCCCATCCCGCAATCCAAACGCCGAAAACTCCCACAGCGCGCGACCTGTTCACCACCATGCACCCCCGCGTGCTGCGCGCATCGAACTGCGCAAAATAAAAACGCGCAGTACGAGAGTGCCAGCAGAGAAGACGCAACTGGGATGCTGGGGATGCTGGGATGCAGGGACGCAGAGGAAGTCGGAAGCCAAGGCGGTGGAACACATCAGTGCAAAGTGCAGACGCGATCAGCGCCAACTAGCTCGATGCCATACTTCCGTAACGTCGTGACGGCGACCACGACAACGACCACTTCCAAGTCGGAAGCAGCAGAAATCGGGGTATGGTAGGAAAGCTCGGCTTTTGTCCTACAGTAACTTACATAAGCTTAAGTTTATGTTCATAATACTACTGAGTAGCATTGAGCCACATTGAGCTTTGGGGCGGTGAGGGTCAGCAGTTGGATGTTTCGACACCTGGGGCTGGATTGCAGCACTCATAACAGTGTCCTGTACTGGTAGTTGGTACTCGCAGCAGGTCCGTCATGGGGCGACCTGCCCACCCTTATTTTAAGCTTTTCTGAAATTGGCCAAAATCTCGCTTTTCAAGCCGTCAGAAAGTTTGATCCACTTTACCATTTTCATCCGTTGGGAGGGATCTCATCCACTTTCATGTTTTCAACTGAACTAGTACTGACTGTACTGTATTTCGAGGGTTCTCATCCACGTTGCCACAGGTGGGGGGAACCAGGGATGTATTCATAACATTCAATAGCAACAGCCACTGGCTCTGCCCTCCCGCGAACGAAATGGTGCGGTATATTCCGCACCAAATCAGTTGTTACGGGGACAGTTGTCAATAATTGTCAAAATTTAACTTGGTACCCGCTTCGCAACTGTACTTTGCAAGTACTGACAAATTAAAAAACTTCAAGTAAAACTGAAAACTAAACAATAGGAATTGTAACCCCTAAAGGACCGTTGTCTCTTCGAGGGACAACTGCGTTTTGGGGCAGGTACCTACGGTCTGAAATTTTGTTGTGATTTTTTGAAACTTTTTTTGGAGATAGAAAAACTGATAAGCTTTGTTGGAATATAATTCCTTTCACAATCAGTGCCCGGGAACAACAGTTATGACCAAATAAGTTCAAAACAAGGGACGGGGGGCAGCCCAGGCAGCAAAAAAATTAAATTAAATTAAAATGAATTTTTTTTATATTTTTTTTCTCATAGATTATATTTTTGTCTATCTGGAAAGCTTTGATTCATTTCATTTGGATATGTTGTGAGAAAGTTGTGGACATTCTTGTTTTTCAGGCAGTTAGAGCATCTTCTTGAAAAAAATAACTTGTAGGATGCATTTCTGAATGCAATTTTTCAAATTTTTCAATTTTTTTTTTCATGGTTTAGTTTACTTGCTAGAACAATCTCACCATTGGGATTAGTGCATTTTAATTCCATCTAAAATATATGAATATTTTAGATTTTCCTTTTATCTCGTACCTACTTCTACCTAACAATTATTTTAAGAATGAAAATTAAGTTTTTTTGAATTTTTTTTGTCCCTAGACTTTCAACTCAATTATCCACTATAAAGATTTAAAGCTCAAAACTCTGTAGTGCAAAAATTTAAGTTCGATTTAGAATCCATTTATGCAATGTGCTTTTCAAATGAGAAGACAACACTTTATATGCACATGGAGTGGTAGGAGGTAGAGCAACCCATGTGGGATACCGGTATGTAAACTAGAATTTGTAGGTTCTCATGCACTCATAGTTAAGTCGAAAACAAAGAATTGTGTTGAAAGTAAAATTTCAGACCTCATTTAGGCATAGTAAAATAGTTTTTCTCAAAAAACTTTGAACTAAAAAAAGTTGGTAAATGAAGATGAGTTTCACCTCCAAAAATCCGTTTGAGATTTTGAATCTCCAATCAAAAGTTATGGACAAATTTTTTGAGAGGATTTTTAGTGGACGTTTTCTTTAACACTTTTTAAAATCCATTCCAATCCCTCTCCGAAATTTGTCCATAACTTTTGATTGAAGACTTAAAATTCCAAACAAATTTTTGGAGGTGAAACTTACCTTCATTTACCAACTTTTTTTAGTTCAAAGTTTTTTTGAGAAAAGTTATTTTACTATGCCTAAATGAGGTCTGAAATTCTACTTTTAACACAGTTCTTTGTTTTTGACTTAACCCCTAAAGTTCCATGACTATGTTTTCACCGACAACACTCAAAAACTGCCATCTTAGTATAAGTATCAAATTTTTGGAAAAAAACTTTTTTGACACATGTAACCGTAAGATCTTATAGTAAACAAGTTTTAGAAGATGTGAAAAAAATTCAGAATTTTCCACCATGCGGATTGGAAGATATTAGCATTTGAATTGGCAAAAATCATTTTTTTTGTTCCTGCGAAAAACAAGGCAGCTGCACTTCACAAGGTCACATTTGTATGAAAAAATGTCCAAAATGGTGGTGCTTCTTTGAATTATATTCCCTAAACAAGTTGGCTACATGCTTAAAAATTTTCAAATCATTTGGAATTGTACAACATATACAAAAAAAATAGTAAGTAGAAAGAAGTAGAGAATGATCCAAAATACTAAATTGTTAAGAATTTAATTATGGAATTGAAAAATGTCAATCCCAATGGTTGTAATGTTGTAATAAACAACCTAAATCCTACGATCTTTTTTTTTTTCAAAAAATATTAAAGATTGAGTTAAATAAACAACTTCAAAGTTATTTAAGAGTACAAAATCCGTAACTGCCCGCAAACTAAAAAACCTCATAATTTTTTACTCATTGGTTGAAATGGAATGATTTAAAGTTTTCCAGGTATATATAACTCTAGAAAACCAATTTCAAATTTTTATTTTTGAAAAAAGTGATTTTTTCAGATCTGCCCGAACTGCCCGCTCGGTGAAAAAAGTAACATATTAGGCCATAACTTCTTACTCCTATTTCAAAATGTCATGAAATTTAGTGCACGTGAAAGATATTCCTCATCCCTACCTTTTATTAAAATTTCAGCTTAAAATATGAAAATCTCTAGTCACACGTACCTGCCCAAAATTGCTATGTTGCTAAAAATAGCAGGCTGGTCCTTTAGGGGTTAACTATGAGTGCATGAGAACCTACAAATTCTAGTTTACATATCCCACATGGGTTGCTCTACCTCCTACCACCCCATGTGTATATATAGAGTTGTCTTTTTTACTTTAAAATCCAAAATAAGTTATTGATTACAAATATCAATAATGCATTAGTGCATTACTCATTGGACTTTTGGCTAACATCTTTCACTACAAATATTTGTTGATTTGTATGTCTAGTACTAAAATTAAGAAAAGAAAATGGAACATACCATAATGTATTGTCATTCTCCTGGTAGTGAAGCTTACATTAATTATGTGGGGATGAAAGTTGTGGATGAGGATTCTAGAGACGAAAAGGCACCCTCTCTGAAGGCTATTGAATGTTATGTTGACCCCTTTATTGCCCCACTCAAGGATAAATGTAAAAAATTGCCCTTTATTTTGTGCCACAATTTTTTGTATTCCTTCATATAACATTGCTAAGTGGGGGGTCCTTCCCTGTCAAAGGAGGGATGATCCCCGAGATGCCTAGGAGGGAATTAAGTCATAATCCCCTCCATCATATCGGTTGCATCAATTTGCCTGCTCACTGGATGGGGTATATAGGAAGTTGAGCTAGCCCAATCTAAGCATCAAAGGAACTTTGAATCTACAATTTTGCATTCAATCGGCTGTGAATTTTTCTTGACTTTTTCTTGACTTGATGTTGGGGGGCTCCTACTTTCAGGGGAGCAAAAGGGACCCCCACAGCAAAGGTTAACAATGTTATGCACCTTTCCTAGCTAATTTGGGGCTTTTGATTGCAAATTCTAAATTCATTTCTTACAATTAGAGACCCCAAAGTTGGTAGGAGAGATAAAGAAGATAAATAAATCAAGCACAATATAGGGGGTCCATAACGTTGTTAGTCTTTGGTAGGGGTTTTCTTTTGCTCCCCCCCCCAATCAAAAGCCCTATAGCGTTGCAACTTTCGGAGTGCTGGAAAAGTTACAGCTCCTGTATCGCTCCCCCCCCCCCAAATGTCCACACGCCACTTGAAAGGTAGTACCCCAATTCTAACAACCCTCTGTAAAACTACCAATTGAATTCCCCCTAGATATTTGGGGGAAAATTATACCTCCAATTGGGGGAGAGGGATTCAAGAAGCTTAACAATGTTATGTCTAGCTTTTTTTTACGTGCACCTATGGAAGGACTTTGGAAGGACAAGCAAGGGGGTTAATTCACCCTGGCCCGTTGCCACTGTCATTTGTTTGACGCATTTCCATCCGTTTGTTTTGAGTCATTGTCATTTGTTTTAAGTGTCGTCATCCCTTCTTATTGATTTCATTCACTTTTCCATTATCATCCATTTTGAATATTTTTGGCGTCCATTTTAGCGTTTTCATCCTTTTTGAGGGGTTTTCATTGTGTGTCGTCTATGTTAATTTATCCTGTTTAACGTGACATTAATATATTAGTCATACTATATTAAATTAGTGTAATTTGAAATATAATCGTATTGTACTAAATTTTGAAACCAAAATAAATAAATGATAGGAACTCTAGTTTTGTATGTAATACAGAGTACTTGTTTTGCCACCCTGGAAAAAATCAATGTGGTTTCAATGTACAATATTATTGGTCCTCATTGTGATTGCATTGACTTATCTTGCATAGGAGTGTATTCTAACCAATGGCCAGAATTGGCCCCAAAAAAAAATTCTACAAAAAGAAGTCCAAATTCTTGTGGAATTCATTTCAAAAATTAAAAAAATTGTATAAAAAAATAGATCCTTCTATTTTTAAACACCTCTCGATTCACCTTTTGCAAATTTAATTAATTATTTGGTATGGAATGTCATATTCAACTACAGGGAACAATATAAGAAACTAATGTTATGAATGAAACAAATTTATCGAAGTCACACTATTTCAAATTAGTGCACATTGAAATATGATTTGTAGTAGTGCTAATTTTGCAAATGACAAATTAATTTTGCACCCTCACTAATAGGATAAATTGCTATGATTGTATCCTAAAACATCTAAATCAAAGGGTTTTCTTTAAAAAAAACTTCTCAAGGTATTAGAACCATTTCTAATATTGTAGTTTGAATTCACCTTTGGCATGTTTTTGTTGAATAATTATTTTAAATTGGAAGGATTGATTCAACAATTCATTTTATATTAATCCTAGAAGATCATGAAGGCCCTTTGTGGCCATATAGTATACTCTATACTTGGTGGTATTTGATAAAAAAAAAACATTGACCAAATATTTTTCATTTCAAAGTAAATTAATGATTATATTAGAACATAAATAACAATGTATCACAATTGATATTTTAAACCACAATTGAAGTATTATAAGGCTAAATACAAGCCATATACAAGAATCCCAAGGCCTTTCAAGGGTTAATTAGTTATTTTGGCAATTATTAAGTAATTTTTCTTAACTTTCGGCAACCCTTCAAATAATCTTGAAAGTTGAATAGTTTTTCTTTATTGCATAGGAAAGTGATAGTCATGACTTTCAATGAACTCATTATATTTTATAGTGTATCTTCTTTGTTGTAAAGTTAGAGGAATGAATTTGGATTTAGCATTATTTTGTGGACATGTCTAGGAACCAAGGTGTACAAGTATATTTTCAAACAATTTGACTTTTTTATGTTTAATTGTTCTTGGATTTTGGAAAGTGGCTTACTAGTTTCTAAAGCCATTTAGCTTCAAAAAATTTAATCATTTTTTTGCCAAAAGTGACCTCAATCTACAATGCAAAATTCAGTTCAAATGCAACAATATTGAGTTTTATGCTCTATTTTATTCAATCTTTTTTTACAGAATACAAAACAAACAATGATGCTATAAGTGGCTCTCTCCATATAGCACTAGAATTGTGGAATGAACAAACTAGAATGGTGATGAATGAATAATGTCTCTCTTTCTATTAAGGGAGGCAACCCATTTCTAATCACTTAAACCAATTTGACCATCTGCAGGGCAAGTAGCTTCATTGGGAAAAATTTCCCGTGTGCGGAAGTAGACTTTGGAACATTTCCATAATTTTTCAAATTTTTATTTCTCAAAACATAATTACTATGAAATTTTCAGCGGAAGGTTCTATTCCTCCCATACCAATGATATAGGGCTTGTTATTTCCAATCATGGGCTGAAAAGAAAATCGATCAAGGGGTGGTTGCAATATTGAGAATCTTGTAGCGAATCAATTGGTGGATGGTTGAGTCCACGAAGGTTAACCCTTTGCTATTCCAACGTCTAAAATGTGAACGACAAAGAGACAAAAGTTCCAAAGACTTTTTTTAACACATAACTTCTCATGCATCCAAGACAATGTTTGACATTTTTCTCTTTTTAACTTTCCATAAGATGAAGTGATGAATTTGATGAAATTAAGGTAAATAATACGGAGTATACATTTCACGTGAGAGACGTGGCAATTACTCATCATGACGCATGGGCAGCGTCCGCCAGCCTGGGAGGATTGTGGTCTTGGGGACCCAGTACCGCCCTGCCTATGAGATTACCAACAGATTACTAGAGTAGCGGTACCTTGAGATTCTGGGAAGGTCGCAAAACTACCTTACCCAAGATCGAAGATATTAATAGATATTTATGCTGGGGAGTGGGGATCCTGACGGACCGACCTCTAAAACCTTAATATCACCCTTTTTTTTTTTTTTTTCTTGAAACACATGGACAATTTCCATTGGAAGTGGAAACAGTACATTGATATCATGCCTTTTTTTCACCTTGAGTCGGTTGGTCTCCCGGACAAATGACCCCCTTTTAGGCATGTCAAAGGGTAAATGTAGAAATTGCCCCCTATTTTGTGCCGCATAAATTATCTATTTCTTTACCTCTCCTAACTAATTTGGGGCCTCTGATTAGTAATGTGAATTTAAAGTTTGAATTTTTTTATCATATGTGATAAATTAAAAAATCCAATGTTTTCTCTAGGGATAAAACACGGGGCAGAAAGGGAGTCAATCTTCCCTAACCGCCTCCAAAAAGGACTAGTATTGAGTAGAAGTAACTGTGTCAATAGATGCGAGGCGTTAATTTTCCAACGTATTAGTACTCACAATTGCTGTATTTAATTGTGTTGTATGTTTATAAAATTGCCACTAATAGGTAATTGTGGAATTAGAGATTTTAAACAAAATGGTGACATGCTGTGTATAAAGTTATGTCCTTGGAGGATGGAATTGCTACCAAAAAATCTTGTCTCCTTCTCTAGCTTCACCTTCTTCATCGACCAAGATTTGGCACAATTCCCTCTTCCAAGGGCTACTCTACGTGAAGGTTAGATTTGGCATAAATTAAGTCATTTTTGTAAATAGTGCCACATATCATCTTGTCAATGGTGTGAGGTGACATGTACCCTTTGAGAATTTGACGTAAAAATTCAATTTCGGCATGTGAGTGCCAAATTAGACCTTTAAGTACAATGTTGCATGGTGTAAACAGCCAGCTAGGAAATTAGTCTGAAAAAGATTTCTTTTTGTGAAGACCATCTTGGGCTTGGTAAGGTAGAATCACCCATAACCGACCAAATAAGCAATTCCAACATGATCTAGAGTAGCGCAAGGCCAAACAAATATTTTCAGAGGTGCATTAATAGAAATGACAGGGATCACAAAAACTTTGGTAGTTTTATCGCTTGATTTGAAATTACTATGAGTTTTGGGAGGCAAAAAGTGCTCCGGACCTATGGCCAATGTTTAGATTCTTCCAATTCCGATCATTTAAGAACTTTTTTCCTACTCATTATTTCCTACTTTCTTTCTCACAACTTGGGACATGTGCCATGAACTTATTAGTTCCAACCTTGAAAAGGAAAAAAAAACATTCTAAGCTTCAAAAAAACTGGCGCAACCTTGGTCGAAAATAACTGCAACTATAAGTTGGGTATAGGTCATTGGTCGGGAATAGGTGGTTCAACCTTACAGGGCTTCTAATCATTGCAACCCTCCGCTGATTGCTTGCAAAGAGACACAAGGTAGCATCCATCTAAGGTAGGAATACCCGATGAATGGTGCAGGTCTATAAACGATTTTAATGTATCAATTCTTGTCATTTCAAGGCACAAATGACATAGTAGGGTCATTGAAACCATTTAAAGACTGAAACCATTTATAATATTCCTACCTTATATTAAACTCAATATCAAATATGGCATACAATATGGGATTTATATCCATAGGTTGTGAGAAATGTGATTTGGCTGGTAATTAATCCCTAAAGGACTGTTTGTCCCCTTGAGGGACAATTTAGGTCTGGGTAGGTTCCTATTATCTCAATTTGTAGTGAATTTTTTTGAATTTTTTTGGGCTTGTGTAGTTTTGTGAGAGCTTCATGGATATATAATTTTTATTTCAATCGGTGCCCGGGAGCAAAAATTATGGCACAATAAGCCAAAAACGGAGATCGGCAAGTAGCACAAAAAAAATCAGAAAAAGTAAAAATATATTTTTTTCCTAAAATATAATATTTTTGTCTTCATGTGAAGCTTTGATTCATTCAATTTGGAATTGTGATGAAAAAATTATGGACAGTCTTAGTTTTTTGGGCAATCTAAGGATCTTCTTGAAATAATAACTCACAGGATTCATTTTTGAATGCAATTTTTACAATTTTCCAAAAAAATAATTTAAACATGGTTAAATTTACTTGCTAAAACAATTCACCGTTGAGATTATTGTATTTCAATTCCATCTTAAAGCTATTAATGGTTTTGTTTCTCCTTCATTCTTAAACCTTCTTCTGCTTAACAATTTTTTAATGAATGAAAATTAAGGGTTTTTTTCTTGAATTCTTTTTCCTAGATTCTCAACTCAAATATTCAACATAAAAAATTAAGAAATCAAAATCAATAGCATAAAAAATTTAAGTTAAAAAGATTCAAAGCCAAAAAATCTAGTCTTACAAGGAGTAAAAAAACTTGTTTTTTTCATTTTGGATGCAAATATCTTGCAATCTAGGCGGTCAAAGTTTTTGAAATTTCTTCTATACATACTTATACCAGTCTAGTATAAGATCCTATAGTCAAATATGCAAAAAAAAAAAAAAATTTAAGTTTTTTGCTCTTTACTCTTTGCAATAGATATGGCAGTTTTGAGCGTTGTTTGATGGAAAAAAGCCTCAGTCCTTTAGGGGTAAACTAAATCATGCTTGATGGAAAAAAGCCTCAGTCCTTTAGGGGTAAACTTAATCATGCTTGATGAATTTCAATATGTGGATGAAAGGTACATGATTTGAGAATGAAGCATTTATAAAGTGCTAATACGGTGGATGAAGTTTGATTTTGGAGGCATTTAAGATGCCTATGTTGAATAATGGATGAAAATACGAAATATAAATAGTAATTGTTTTTTTAATGAATTGCAGATGACATTGCAAAAAATTGGATGACAATGTGAAATTGTGGATGATTTTTAAAACTTGGATGAAATTTAGATTAAATTTTACATTGTGAATAAAAAACTGTTTTGGATGAAGAAGGGGGCAAAAGTCCAAAATGAAGTGGATGAAAGAATTAAGTGTGCATATAACATTCTAAGTATGAAATGTTTTTACATTCAAACTATGTGCATTGGTATTTTGTACTCCCTCTATTTCAAAATAAGACCGGTATATTTTTTTATGAAAAAAAAAAAAAAAAAAACGGTCTTATTTTGAGACAGAGGGAGTATGATGCTGAAATTTATCTACAATCAAACTTACAATGGTCCAGACGGATTCAAGCATGCTGTAATTTAATGAACACAGAGATAAAGAAAAGCAATGGATGAGAAAGAATCGTTTGAATGATAAAGAGGGTTAGGAATATAATGAATGGAAAATCCATAACCACCTATTAGATGGGATTTCCCGCACAATCTCCAAATAACAAAGAAATGATTTGTCCTGTATTTGACCGAGCAATTTCCTGGCAATTTCCTAGCAAAGATTGACAGCTCAAATTTATTAGTGAATTTTTTTTAATACCAATAAATTTTTTCAAGATTCTTTAGGAAGTGGAATGAAAATTCTTTTTAGAATTTTTAGGTAAGAATCTTACAAATTTTTTTATTTTATTGAATAAAATATTATTGACTAAAATACAATTCCAAATATTTATGATTTTTAGAAATTATTCCAAAATTTCTAAAAAAATAATCATGAAAAATAGTATATGAATATTCTATGTTCTTTTCAATTTTATTTTATTTTTTTGAGATTTTTGGAATAAATTATAAAAATTGTAAATATTTAAAGTCATATTTGAGTCAATAATATTTCACTCAATAAAATTTAGAAATTTGTAGAATTCTTACCAAAATGCTCCAAAATGAAATCTCATTCTATTTATTTAAGAATCTTGAATTTTTTTAACTAAAAGTGTTTTTCACTTGGAAATTTGAGTCGTAGAATACTTGCAAAACAAAGACTTCAAAATCGATACAGTGCAAATGTTTTAGAAGTGCCCTATTGGGTTTTGGACGTGCAATTCAACTGAAGGCCTAACTCAATACTCGACACGAACCTCAAAGGGTTGATACCGTATGGTCAAAATTTGATAGCATTTGGCTCCATTCACGTGTGTTAGCTAGTAGGTTAGAAGATACCATTGTTTGGAACAGGAGGGGGCTCCTTTTGTGTTCTTTCATCTAGTCTCTCTTTTTGTTTGTTGTCATAGGTTTCATCTTTCAGTCTCTCTTTGTGTTGTCATTGATTCTAGGTCATTATTCTCTTCATGGCTTGGCTGTTGTTTTTTGGTTCTCTTCATGATGCAATGGTTTCTTCCACTTGTTCCCGGAAAAAAAAAATCAGATTTAACACAAAAATCTACTACAACAACAAAATAAATGAAAAATGACAATTTCGTATGCTTCAAGGTATACAGTAAGGTAGAAGCACCAACTAGCAACCGCGCCTAGTACTCAACCTGTAGAGGTGCAATATTTCCGACCTAAGGTTGGAACAAATTTCAAGGGAAGCTGGGAATGTTTTTTTTTTATCCTTTTCAAGGAGTTGGGACTAATAAGGTTATGACACACATATGGAAGTAGTGAGCAAGAAAGTAAGAACTAATGGGCGGGAAAGTAGTTCTTGAATGATTGGAATTGGAAGACTCTAGAGAATGTCTACTAGTGAAATGCACTTTTTGGTTCCCAAAATTCACTGTAAATTCAATTTTGGGAATAAAATTCTGAAAATTTTGTAATCCCCCTATTTCCTATCTTCCTACATGTGGAAAATTTCCACCACCTCTTAATTACTGCGCACAATTTGCTCCAAAATTGCTTAAAAGATCGACTACTGTTGCTTTTATCCTACTATGTTTGTGTTTCATTCCTCGTTCCAAATTTGACCGTCTTGTCTTTAATAAGAACTAAAAGGGCTACCCTACTCCTGAAGTCGGTCCGATCCTAGCAGAACTGGCGAGCCTCTGCACCAATGCCAGCCCAGGATCCCAATTGATTTAGCACATTAAATTGAGCATGGTCTCACTAAATTTCACTACAAGAAAAGGGGCCAATATGCGACTGGGAAAAAACGACTTCCTGTCCACAATGACTAGAGAATGACTATGGCTCCCTAATTGCACCAACGGCATTAGCTTCACAGCCTCCGAGTTGTGCTGCAGTCGCAGGTGTGACTGTGGGATGAGAAGTTGACAACCGCTACTCTTCATCCGCAGCTTGTTGTCAACTGCGTTGTCGAACTTTTGACGTGGACTCTCTGAAATCTACCAAATGGGACCTAGTTGCAGCAGAGTAAAGAGTGGACTGCAGGGGCGACTGCGTGCTACTTAGGAATGACTCCGTAACGACTTTCAAGTGACTGCGCAGGAGTCATTTGAAGTCATTCGCAGTTTTCACAAAAAGAGCTGGAAAGAAAAAGCCACCTTCTTTACCGGACACTTCACATTGTCTTTTGCATGGACAAGTTCATTCCCAATTTAAAAAAAATTGTAGATCATTCTCTCTTTCTGTTTTGCCTTCTTCTTTATATTCTTCTGCTATTCCTTACTCATTTCACTTTGATTTTAAAAATTCCCTTTTTAAAAATTTTCCAAAATTTTGTCCCTTTAATTCAATTGTCTTCCTTCCCATTTTTGGGAAAAATGGTTTGCAGTTGTGTCATCTCTTGTTCTCCCTTTTCCAAAATATAATTCAATTACAAAAATGATTTGTAAATCTTTTTCCAAAAAGAGAAAGAGTTAGTTTTCTATTTCCTTCTTTTCTTCTATTTTTCTATTGTTGTTGTATTCTTCAGCTGTCAATTTTTTTGGAAATTATTTATTTCGTTCCCATTTTTTTCCCCCATTTTTTCTTCCTATTTTTTCCCCAATTTTGGGTCCACTTTTATTTCCTATTTTATTTTCCTTTCCCCCCCTCTTTTCCAATACCTTTTCTATTTTGTGCCCCATTTTTTTCCCCATTTTTTCCCCCCATTTTCTTCCCTTTTCCAAAAACAAATTTCTATGTGCCACATTGTTTTTTTGTTATTCAATTTTTCCCTTTTCTCTTCTCTTCTTCATTTTCTTAAATCTTTTTTTTTTTTTTTTTCTTTTTTTTTTGATAATAAATGGAAACCATTGTATTAAGTGAAAAAATAACCGCCAAGCCCAAGTTTTAAAACTTTTCTTTTACTTTCTCTTTTCTCTACTCTTTGTTTATCTTTTTAAGTTTATTTCTTTGACCTTCTTTAAAAAGAAAAAATTATTCTTTTCTTCTCTTATAAATCATGCATCTCTAATGGCCTTTTTGTTTTGTTGGGGTCTATTGTTTTCTTTGTCGGGGTCCACATTAAGATTCATTTATACTCTTATTAGGACAATAGCTATGATTTTGGTCCATTTGTGTTGGTAACTTCGCAATATTTCTAGACATTTCATATGATTCAAAATAGATATTCCTGAGGTCCCAACATAAAGACTGGAAGGTGTTCTCATAGTCCTAAAAGCAATCGTTAAGTCCCGTTCTCCTCTTACATGGACAACAACATTGCTTCTTTGGTGTCGTTGTAGAATGACTTCTTGAGACTGCAGAATGACTTTCTACAACTGCAAAATGACTTCTTGCGACTGCAGAACAACTTCCTGCGACTGCAAAATGACTTCTTGAGACTGCAAAATGGACTGAAACATCTCAAATTACTTAGCAGCTAATCAACTACTGCTTCGTTGCTTTGTGCAATGTAATGCATTGTGTGCTTTTCAAACATCTGCGTACCTTTAATCACACTTCCTTTGCATCTACAACACATTTTCATCATGGGTTATATACAAAAAGGCAAGACAAAATTTAGAGAGGATGTTAGAAAATGTCAAAAGAAAATATCCTTTCCAATCTCTTTCTCAAATTTGTCCATAATTTTTTATTTGAGGCTTGAAATATAAAATGGATTTTTGGAAATGAAAGTGGGATCGATTTCCCAACTTTTTTTAGTTCAAAGGTTTTTGAAAAAAATTAATCTACTATGCTTAAATGAGATTTGAAATATTACTTGTAACACAATTCCTGCATTTTACATATCCCACATGGTTTGTCTTGCCTCCTACCACCCCACTTGTATAAAATGCTTGTCATTTCATTTCTTCATACTCACACATTAAGTGGCTTTGAAAGCCATGTGACACATGCCAATTACAATGTATGGTATATGATGTACGGTGTATGATGTACGGTGTATTGTACATAGTATATGATGTATGGTGTATTGTACATGGTATATGATGTATTGTATATGGTGTATGGTGTATTATGTATGGTATATTGTTGTGAAACTTTGAATGTATTGATATGCGACTACAGAATGACTACTCCCCAAATAATGGGCCCCACATTCCTTTTTGCAAATGTCATGTTAATTTTAAAATGATTGGAGACATCAGCGACAACATCACCTAAATCCTAAACAAACGTCACTCCAAAACGATTGCAAATTGACTTTTCAATGACTCAAAAACGACTTCCTACGTGGTGGTCCACGTCATATTCATCAGGGGTCAGTCATAACTTCAGAATGACTAAAAAATGACTGGCCACGTGGATGTCCACGTCAGATATTCTAAATGTCCACGTCAGATGTTTTAGAGGTTCATGTCAAATGCTTTCCACATGGCAGCTCTACAGACATTTCCTTAAGCCCAACTTTCTTTATCACTTCATCCATTTTTACATCCAAGGTAGAAATGGATGGTGATAATAGACTGTAGTCGTTGTCCTAAACGACTTGTCCACAACGACTCTAAGGCCTCTAAGTCGTATTGCAGTCATTGTGTCCACAACGACTGTTTTTTAGTCGTTTATTGAAGTCGTTTTTTTCCCCATTTTCTTGTAGTGTTTGTAGCCTACCCATAAATAATTTAAATTATAGAAACTTCCAAAACCAAAAATGGGTCTGACTGAGAGCATCACCACCGTTTCACAGGAAATGCGACTCAGCAAACCCTCGGTGCAGTGTTGACTTTGCTTATGTAGACCCGGTGCTACCTTGTTCCCCCACTCTCCCGCGGCACTCTCCCACAGCATGTTTGTTTTTCAACTACTGTTCATGCACAATGAAATGGTGTCCAACCATGTTGTTTGGACACGTGGTTGCCACAATAAAAAGCTGTCAGTGATTCCTCAAGATGCCCCGAAATTGCAGCTCAGTATAACATGAATATGGCACGAGAGGATGTTGTGCGCAGGGGTGTTTTACTGTGGCCCGACCTAAATTTCCCTGAGCCTGAGTCCATAGTGGAAGCTTAAGTGATTCCCGGGCTCAGCAACCACCGTGCCGTGTCAAAATTATACGCGACAGTGGCGATGCTCTAAGCTGGGTCATCACTCATCAGCAGGGTTGCAACAATCGAGGCCAGGAATCAGGCTCCCATCAAGATGAGTCCATTTTGATTGGACGATTAGACCCAAGTGGCCGGGAACTTATGGCTCACAAACAGTCCCAACTTACTGTACAGCAGGTGGGACACTTGTGGATGAATGAAGAAGTTTTCATCCACATCTTCCGATTTCCATGCTTTCCATGTACAGTACAGTGCCCTCTAGAAAGTAATAAGGTACAGTAATCCCAATTTCGACTTGGAGGTGTATCTTTCAAAATTTGCCCTTTTCGGACCTAATTTTCAAAATTAACCTATTAAATTTATAGTTGTATGCAATCTTCATCAACAATAGTGTAGTCCTGTGCCGTTGCCACAACGAAAACAAAAGTAAAAGTCATTTTTTAAACCAAAAATAACTAAAAAATCCATAACTTTTTGATCGTGGGTCCAAACACCACAAAACAAAGCCCGTGCACCCCTCCTTGCCGAGGGCTTTCTAGTGGTACCAATAACATGATCAGTTGACACAAGGTTCAAAAAATACCTAATTTAGCATAATTTAATAAATTTTTAAGAACCCAAAATAACTCAAATATCCATAACTTTCCCACCGTAGGTCCAAATGCCATGAAACCAAGCCAGTGCACTCCTCCTCGCCAAGAGCTTTCCGACGGTACCAAGCGCGCAACCAAAATCAAAGTAAAAACTAAATTCCTAGTGTAGCCTTGTGCCGTTGCCACATCCAAATAAAAAATAAAAGTCATTTTTAAAACCAAAAATAACTCAAAAACCCATAACTTTCCCACCCTAGCTCCCAACGCCACGAAATTAAGCCCATGCGCCCCTCCTCATTTAGGGCTTTCCAATGGTACCAAGACCGTGACAAATTAACACACAATTCAAAAGATACATAATTTAGCATAATTTAGTAGTTTTTAAGATCCCAAAATAACTCAAAAATACATAACTTTCCGACTATAGGTCCCAACACCACGAAAGAAAGTCCGTGCACCCTTCCCCGCCGAAGGCTCTCCGACGGTACCAAGCACGCGTAGTGTAGCCCTGTGCTGTTGCCACAACCAAAATAAAAGTAAAAGTCATTTTTAAAAACAAAAATAATTCAAAAATCTAGATCTTTTCCACCGTAGCTTCAAAGCCCGTGCACCCCTCCTTGTTGAGAGCTTTCCAATAGTACTAAGAACGTGACAAATTGACACACGGTTCAAAAGATACATAATTTAGCATAATTTAGTAATTTTTAAGAACCAAAAATATCTCAAAAATCCATAATTTTCCCTCCGTAGGTTCAAACGCCACGAATCAAAGCCTGTGCACCCCTCATTGCCCAAGGCTTTCCAACCATACCAAAAACGTGACAAATTGACACATTTTTGGAAAGATATATGATTTAGTAATTTTTAAGATCCAAAAATAACTAAAAATCCATAACTTTTGCACCGCAAGTCCAAACTCCACGAAACCAAGCCCGTGCACCCCTCCTCGCTGAGAGCTTTCAAATAGTACCAAGAACACGACGAAAATCAAAGTAAAAGTAACTTCCTAATTTTTTTGATCCATAAATACTTTGAAATTCAATAACTTCCGCACTATAACTCCAAACGCCACGAAAGAAAGCCCGTGCACCCCTCCTTGCCGAGGGCTTTCCGATGGTACCAAGCATGCCACCGGAGGACGCACGGTCCCGGAGATCTCCACGTGACAAACAAAACAAAACAAACAGCTTGTCTTAAGGTATGGACTAGTGTAGCTCTGTGCCGTTGGCCCATAACTCAAAAATCCATAACTTTCACATGGTAGGTCCAAACGTCACAAAACAAAGCCCGTGCACCCCTCCTCCCCGAGAGCTTTCCAACTATACCAAGAAAACGACCAAAATCAAAGTAAAAATAATTTTCTAATTTTTTGACTCATAAATACTTCGAAATTCAATAACTTCCGCACCGTAACTCCAAACATGACGAAACCAAGCCCGTGCACCCCTCCTCGCCAAGGGCTTTCCAACAGTACCAAGCATGCCACCGACGGATGCACAGTCCAGGAGATCTGAATGTGACAAACAAAACAAACAAACAAACACCCTGTCTTAAGGTATGGACTAGTGTAGCCCTGTGCCGTTGCCACACCCAAAACAAAAGTAAAAGTCATTTAAAAAACCAAAAATAACTCAAAATCCCATAACATTTCACATTGTAGGTCCAAACGTCACAAAACAAAGCCCGTGCACCCCTCCTTGTTGTGGACTTTCCAATGGTACCAAGAACGTGACAAATTGACACACCGTTCAAAAGATACATGATATACTAATTTTTAAGATCCAAAGATAACTCAAAAATCCATAACTTTCACATCGTAGGTCCAAATGCCATGAAACCAAGCCCGTGCACCCCTCCTCGCCGAGAGCTTTCCGACGGTACCAAGAACGCGACCAAAATCAAAATAAAAGTAATTTCCTAATTTTTTTGACCCATAAATGCTTCGAAATTCAATAATTTTTGCACCATAACTCCAAACGCGACGAAACCAAGCCCGTGCACCCCTCCCCGCCGAGGGCTTTCCGACGGTACCAAGCCCGCCACCGAGGGACGCACGGTCCGGGAGATCTCGACGTGACAAACAAAACAAAACAAACAAACAAACAAACAAAACAAAACAAAACAAACCACCTGTCTTAAGGTATGGATGCCAAGTTTCGATTTCAAAAAACAATTTTTTTTTTTTTTTAAAATTATTTTGTGTGTTTTGCATTGTATTACAAAACAATTGATCGAAAAATATTGGTGACTAATTTTTAGAATTTTATTGTGCAAATATTTAGGAAACATCAATATGCACATTTCACTTTTAGGAAAAACTTACATTATTTAGGAAAATTTTTACACTAAAGAGAATTCAATGACAAGCTATTGCTATACCTACTTCTATGACTACTTCTATACCTTTGGCGAGGAGCCGAAGACTACTCTTGACGGATGCATATCCTGTAGCTTCCCCATTCCGTTAGGGTACTGAATGTCCCTTTCTCCAATAACAATAAATTCAATACAAAACCAACTGGCTGGCTCTGTCTGTCTGTCCCAGGCAGGCTCCCAGCCGGGATGCCGGATAACTGGAGCACGCCCCTGGCCAAATGCTCAGCCCTTCTTTCAGTTAAAAAAAACAAAACACAACTGGACCGGACCGTGTAAAGGGGAAAAGATGGATGGCAGAAAGAGGCAAGTGGCACCCTGCCTAAACCCACCATCATCACTCTCTGTACATCTCTAAAATTAATATGTGCATCCTTTTTCTTTCTTTCTTGAAAACCCAGAGTTTATTCCAAGAAATTAGCAAGAACAAACGGCGGAAGCCGAGGGCTTAGCCTTGGAGAAAGAATGTCAAGCCGCAAGAACCAAAAAAAAAACATAACTACTCTACACTAGAGACCCGCTTGCGGGTCTCTTCAAGTTCCAAGTAACGGACATACCCTGCCGCTCACCAAAGAAAGGAGTACGAAGCCATGTATTGTCAAATTTGCGAAGGAACTTGTGTGCCGCGGTCGGGTACTTCTTGTATAAGATGGCCATCCGATGCCATGTCGTCTGCCCATGGTCGAGCGCCGCTTCCCAAATCAGCTATTCCATTTTGGCTTGTGGCTATGTTTCTTGGCTAACCACCCATGGATTCCTTCCCAGCCAACAAATCTAAACCAACAAATCTAAACCACGGAGCCTCTGAGCATGGACCATACAATATGTGCGTCCTTTGAAGAAACGATTTTGGAACATCTACGCAAAAAAAAATCGTAGCTCTTATTATTTTTTAGGCGCATTCTATTAATTAAACATTTTAATGTTAAAAAACTATAACATTCACAATTAGCTTTCATTAGTTTTATTTTTCAGAAAATTATTAACGAACGCTAATGGTAAATATTCGACCTAACTGTGGCATTCAGCATCCAAATGTCGGTCTTTATTCATTGGTGCGTTGGAATGCCCTTTCACTATTATTGCCAATAAGAAAATAAGGAAAATTTGGAGCAGTCGAAGAATAGCAACTGGACCCATTCACGCGAGACGTTAAGTACCCCCCCAGGAGCGAAAGGGGGGTCTGCGTGGCAGTCCTCGGGACCCACTCACCCGACTCCCTTCCCCGGCTTCCGTCCTTCATCGAGCCACCTGCAGGGCAACGCCCAGCCGCGGGCAGCCAGGGCAAATCCACCCCTCCCGCCTGACGCTCAGATCCGACCTTCGCGCGCCACCTCCTTCGTCGTCGTGCTCTTCGTCTCCCTCGTAGCTGAGTTTGCAGCGCTCCTCCGTACGTGTGCTCGTCGTTGTGTGCGGCGCTCCTCGATCAGTAGCATGGTATTGAATTCAATCCCAAATGACTTCAAGAATTAGCATAGCCTGAAGTTGACCTCTCCCTAGATTGATGGCAATGAATAGAGGAGTTGTGATCAAATTCCTAGTACCGCTCACATACTGGATATCAATTGTGAATTGGGTCCATCTCAAGAAACCGTGACTCTGCTCTAGCAATTTCGCTCCACTAGCAAAAGCAGCTAACTCAGTTCAATTAATTGGGTCTACCTCAAGAGAACGTGAAACTGCTCCAAGATATTTGCTTCCCGGCGAGGGCAGCTCTTCTCCCTTCCAGAAATCAATTTCACCCAAACTCCCCATCTTAAGCTTCTGCAATTATTCCGAAATTCTGGCCCAATACTTCCATTCTAGATTACATCCTGGCTTTGGTGATAAGTAAAGCCTTGGTAGCTGCGGCCCTACGCTTAGCCGGAAGAATTGTCTAAAACAACGTTGAATTCAAGAAGTCCTGAACTGCAAATTTTTTTGAAGAGGCTAGCAAGCATTGTGATCTACAATGTGCCGCATGCTTTCGCAAACATGGAGTTTGAGAATATTACAAAAGAATTTTCTGACTGATCGAAAGCTCTTAGTAGGGACAGTGTTTTCATTTAGACATGAATCAATTGAGCAGAGATTTTGAAAATGCAATTTTGAAAATTCATCGTATCATGTAGACAGCGAACATGGGATGGCTTGTGTTCAAACGTGTCTTTTATATTGGATGTTTGTGTAGCAAACTGGAGGCAATCGTTGGCATTAGTTTCATAGCCATGAGCAACACTGAACGACGAGCACACATACGGAGGAGCGCTGCAGACTCAGCTATGAGGGAGACGAAGAGCACGACGACGAAGGAGGTGGCGCACAAAGGTCGGATCTGAGCGTCAGGCGGGAGGGGCGGATTTGCCCTGGCTGGGCGCTGCCCTGCAGGTGGCTCGATGAAGGACGGGAGCCGGGGAATGGAGCCGGGGAAGGGAGTCAGGTGAGTGGGTCCCCAGGACTGCCACGCAGACCCCCCCTTTCGCTCCTGGGGGGGTAACGTCTCGCCCCATTCACCCATTAGCCCAAAGTGAAAGTGAGTGGCGATTTGGCGGGTACCCACCTTGGAACTTAACCGAAGATAGAATTCTCCTTCCAACTGGCTGGGTGGGGGCAAAGCGGCTAGAATTCCACTTTTAAGTTATTTGCTGTCAGAGCATTCTGGACATTCTTCATATCAGGATCCTCAACAAAATATCTTGGCATTCGTTTGGGGGAGCTTTCAAATTTTCAAAAAACTTGAAAGCTGTTTGGAGCTTTCATTGGATGCACATCAGAAGTAGTGCAATGAGACCGACTCTTGCGGAGGTAAAACCAGGGGTGAATGTAAAAAAAAAGACCTCCTACTTTGTGCCGTCTCTAGGGTATGTTCTAGACCTCTCCTAGTTAATTTGGGGCCTATGATTGTAAATATGAACTCAGAATTTGCAAATTCTATCATGCTTTGCAAATAAAAAGTTCTTGCATTTTCCTCAGGGGTAAAACGGGGGGGGGAGGGGGGAGGAAAACGGACTCCACAGGAGGCTCGTCACACTACTTTACACTCCACCGTACACTAGTGTGCCCCCTCCCGTTGGCACAATCAAAATAAAAGTGAAAGTAAATTATTGTTATTATTTAATTCATAAAAACTTTGAAATTCAATAATTTTTCCACCATAGGTCCAAACGCCACAAAACAAAGCCTATTCATCCCTCCTTGCAGAGGGCTTTCCAACAGTACTGAGAATGCCATTTGAGGACGCACACACGCTCTAGGAAATCTCACAATAACAAACAAAACAAACAAACAAACAACAAAACAACCAACCTAACCTAAGGTTTGGCTATTATGTATAAGCATCCATATAAGCACTACCCAACAAAAAGAGTAAAGTCCCCCCATTAATCCCTAAGTGCCCAAGGCATCAAATTTGGTGTCGACAATACTTTGAAGTTAAATAAAACCTTCTCAAATCATTATTTTTATTATTTTAGATTTTAAAAAGATTATTCATAAAGTCTAATTTTAGCATCAAAAAACTGATTTTGAAAAAGAATGATTGTGATTTTTTTATTTAAGATTTTGTGCAAGGGTGTCTATTGCAAATATTGATTTTCTAGTGTTGAGGGTTTTTGGAAATGAACCTCAAATATACCAGATCTTGGAGAAATAATCACATTATAAATTTACTTTAAAAAATTGTAGAATACATCTTGAAAGATCGTAAATTGATTGGATTTATGCATATTATGTCCTTTAACCTCATATTTTTTGGGTGACCAATTTTTTAGATTTGACATGTGAAAAGGTAAATGAAAGATTTAAAACCACTTTTACAATTTTTAACACCCTCATGATCAAACAATATAGTCTTTCAATCTATAACTGATATTGTTGTATTTATTTTTTCCTTGTAAGTTCTAATATGCCTAGTTTGAATTTGTACGGTTATAATTCAATTTTTCAATATAAAACTTATGAAAATGTTAGTTTTTTGTTAAATTTAGAGCAAATTCCGAGAAGTTCAAAAAGGCATTGGACATTTAGGGGTAAATTGCCTCCCCTCCTCAAAATAATTCTATGTAAAAAGTTCCAAAGGGACACATCAACCTAAGAAATATGATTGCAAATATGGATTCAAATATATGAATTGTATAAACATATGCATATGCATATAGATACAAATATAAATACAAGATATGAGTATGATTACAAGTGCGAATATAGGTATGAATATGGATCCCATATCATTTGTCCTATGGTAGAACACACACACAATCTATATCTATATCTATAATATGTGGGTAATCCAAAAAAAAAACACTTTTTGAAGGGTTTGGCTCAAAAATCCAACTATATAAATCATCTCTTATTACTTAATGAAAAGTGTGAGGCAAGTAGCTACACGTATAAGTACTATTGTATAAGGAAAAAGGGCCCATGGGTACCAAGCTACTGCAAAAAAGTTTGTCTCTAAGACCTTTTGTTTTTCATTTTATAAAACAAGTAGACAATTCGTACTATTGTAAGGAACAAATTATACATCATACCAAAAAAAGTCCTAGTAGAGGAAGAAAATAGTTTATAATAATATCAATTTTGTGTCCAATTAGCTTACATCTAGTGTCCACTTCAAGATGTTCAATCACAAAGTTATAATCAAGTATGTTATTCCTAGAAGGATGGGCCTATGACCATTGATTTCAAGCCTCATTGTTTATCACTCAATTTATTGCCATTTGCAACAAATATGAATGAATTTTTTTAAATTTGTTTTAAAAATGAAATCATATGTCTAATATAAGTTATTTTTTTTAAATTTTGAATTAAATTTTGAATTTTTTTTTTAATTTGAATTTTTAATAATAATTACACACTATATTCAAAAAACCTGAAATTTTGACCACATATGTATATTATAGTACATAAACCAAAGTTACCTTATCATTCTAAAATTAAAAAATAAACAAACCATCATTATAGGTTCAAGGTTCATATTGCTATTAATGTTTGAAATTTATGAATTTTTCACAAAATTTAGGTAGGGTATAAACTGCATTTCATAAGCCCTTCATTTCATTTATTGGACATAAATTCAAAAAATATTGTTTTTATGGCTAATTTTCACATCAAGAATAAAAAACAAAAACTAGTCAACATACTCTACAAGGGGGATTCGTGGATTAAGCATCTTATTCTTTAGAAGAGTCAATAATACCATAATGAGGGGATTTGCAATACTATTCACTAAACATGCACTCCAACAACTTCCAAATACTAGAAGAAACCCGTTTTTTTTTTTATGTCAAACCAAATCTGCAATGTCGAAGGTAAAACATACGGTGTCTGCGGGGACATGAAGATGTCTAAGAGACAGATTGCGGTTTAGGGTAGAATTCCAAAGATGTTTCACATGACAACAACAAATTTGAATGAAAAGAAGTTGGTGTTACCATTAAAATTGAGGTTTTTGATGACATATTTGATGATGAGCTAATGTCCTTAAGATTGTCAGGAAAAACATTGAGCACCACGTCAGCTTTGTTGCCCCATTTTCATTGCGGGTAATTTTCCAAAAATTACTGCAATTTTGGGTAAAACATTTGCCCAAGGTAAAAAAAGGAGACCGGGCAGTCTTTGGGGGGGAAATGATGACGTGGCAGATGACGTGGCATGCCACGTGGAAATTGACTGACATGGCATCAAATAATGCTGATGTGGCATGCCATGTTAGCATAGAGTAGGTCGTGTTATTAAGCAGTTTTGAGTAGGTCATATAGGGACTTTCTTTTTTCTAGTTTTATCTTAGTTCAACAACATATGTAATGTTCTTTGTTGATTTTTGGTGACGTCAAATTTTTCCTATCTGAATTATATGTTTCACAATATGACAAATCAAATTGTTTGTTTTGAAACCATGAATCAAATTGGGTGACTAGGTGATCAATCGTCAATGTTGCAGAGACTTCATCAATCCTGGGCAGCATGAATTTGTTTCTGAGCGAGCAATGCAAAAAGGGACTTTGCAACACAGGTAATGTATGTACCTGGCGAGTACTGCAAGCGGCTGATTGGACTGATGCTTCGCGGCAAGACAGCACAAATGTATCCATCTGCTCGATCTTTGTATCCTTGAAGCCCCTTCGCACCTCGAAGAACCGACTGCGTACAATGAACAACAGAATTGTCGCATTAAATATCATAGAGTGATAATCATAGGGTTCTCGGTCCAATAAGCCCAAACTGAGTCTCATGTTTTTTTAGCAGTTTGGAGTAAGGTAGGAAGTCCTATAATGGAGCATTTAAGGGCTGGAACTAAATTTTGAGGAGGTGAAATATCTTGAAATTTTTTCAGTCAATTTTCTTTGAAAAACAGATTGAACTGACATCTAACCCAAGTTGTTTCATATTTTTTCATGCTTTTTTGAATTAGTTAAATTTTTTTGAAGTTGAAATGGCATAGGGCTCTAAAATGGTGCCCTAGCTAAAATGTACACAGTTTGTACATTGATGGAGGCTATGAAAAAATAACATGTACAAACAGTTTACATTTAAGTTAGGGCTCCATTTTAGAGCCCGCTCCATTTAAGGACCTCCTACCTTACTTATCGGTTTGGTCAAATGGGACTTTCTTCTGCCAGTTCTTCTGTCAAATTTTATTCAGTGCTTAGACCAACATATGGAATATTCTTTGCAGATTTTGGTGATATAAATCTTTTACTTTCTTGCACTATTAAAGTGAACTGCTCGTATCTTTGCAGATTTCGAGCCAAGCTGTGAAGAATTGAATAGCAAGTGCAGGAGTGCCATTTGAGGGCACTGCATTATAGGTATTCTATGCTTATTTCAGAGATGTCTGTGGAGACGTGGAGATGTTGTATGAAACATTGAGATGTCTACCAAGACGTCACCTAAGACGTGACGATGTATATGGAGACATCTATGGAGACCTGAGGACGTTTCAAAAGACACAACTTTGACTAAGATGGGATACATTTGCATTTCAATGTGACTTTGTACCTTATGCGTTTAAGAACATTCTTTGGAAGCTCAACGAGCAATTGAGGGCGTTGTCTTACATGTCCAACCGTCTAGGGCATGATCAAAAACCATTCAAAAACGGCGATGAATACCACACATGTAGATAATCATTGGTACTTTCTTCTTCAATCTTCACTATTTGGCAAACACTAATACGCCTTGAAAAACATACATGCGGACAACCCAAATGTTGTATCTTGCAGACGTCCTCTCGGACATTTGTGTGTTGGCCCATTGAAATATATAGGCCCGACAGGTGCTAAATTTAATCTTCCAACACAACATTGTCTCCTAGTATGTCTCTAAAATCTTTGATAATCTTTGGAGGAACATAGAAGTAGACAACCACTTTATCCTCTAGACGTCTTGCCGGACGTCTGCGTGCTGCCCCATAGAAACTTAATTCCAACGTTTTCGATATCCCATATGGTTTGTCTTTCCTCCTACCACCCTACTTGTATAAAGAGCCTATCTTCTTCCCTCTATATACTTACATGAGGTGGCTTGTAAAGCCTTGTGAAATAGTTTTCAAATATGGTGTATTTTGTATGGCATATTTTGTATGGTGTATTGTATATTATGTACGGTATGTTGTGTATGATATACTACGTATGACATGTTGTAATGGATGTTGTGAAATGCACATGGATGTCATGTAGGATACCTAGATACGTGTGACTGTCCATATTAATATCATGCCAAATAGTACATTCAATCTCATGAATGTCTAACATGACATCATTATGTTCCCCTAAATCATCCTAAGCATTGCAAGAGGTATTCATAGTGAAATGCGGACGTCTACATTGATGTCACAAGATATGTAGATGTTAAATTTAACATCTCAAAAAATGTATAGATGTCAAAGTTGATGTCTTAGAAAACATCTAGATGTCTAAGTTGACGTCTCCAAAAACAATACTAAAATTCTTAGACAATAGAAAACTATACTGACATGGCATGCCACGTCATCCTTGCTGGATGCCATGTCATTTTTTCCGCTGCCACGTCATGGACAAAATTGGATTAAAAATTTCCTACGTGGCTGCCCAGGCATGCGTGGCGCTTAGTTGGCAGCCATATCGTAGCCTTTGAGGACCCCATTGACCCATGTCCTCTTGATGTGTGCTAAAATCATGGTTACATCAGGCCATGTTATCTCAGATTTTTGATGTTTTTTGTGTATCAACTTTGATACAAAAAAAATGACATCCCCTAAAACACCCCGGGACACCATCATGGACGTCAGCTGGTCTAAAATCAACGATCAACGAAAACGCGGGTTCCTTCTAGTGAAAAAAACAGTTGAATGAAAAAAATATTTTTTTCCATTCAATAGTCTCAGGTGAAGTCGTCCATTGAACACTTAGTTTCCGCGGCGTCTTTCTAGGGTTAATGAATGCAATGGCAACATCCCATCTTGGTGTGCCCTTATCAAAGAGATATTTTGGACACTATATTTCTCATTATTTGGACATGTATAAAGGTTCTTAAATTGATTTGTACACTTACAAAAATTGTCATAGATAATCAAGGAATTAAAGATTATAAAGAAAACTTGGATAGATTGTGGTACAACTAACACACTTGTATAAAATAAATATTCAAAAAAATAACAATAATAATAAATTTTTATTAATTTAATTAAATTTATTAGTTAAAAAAACTTTAAATACAAGTAATTTTTTCAAGATTTTGTGGAAAATGGAAGGAAAATTCCTTTAAGAATTTTTTGGTAAGAAATTTACAAATTTAAAATTTTATTAAGTGAAATATTGTTGTCTAAAGTATGACTTTAAATCTTCATTTTACTTTAATATTCACTCCAAAAATCTCCAAAAATTGTAAAATTTTGAAAAGTATTTAAAATGATTATATATGATGTTTTAATGATTTTTTAGGATATTTTTTAATTGAATTATAAGAAACATAACTAATTCAAGTCATATTTTAGTGAGTAACATTTCATTCAATAAAATCTTGACTTATGTGAAATTGTTACCGAAATATTCCTACAAAGAAATATCATTCTATTTACTAAAGAATCTTGAGAAATATTTATTTGTATTTTAAAGTTTTATTTCACTACTAAATTTCATTAATTTCTTTAAAATTCTTTAAAATTTGAAAAGTCATTATATACTAGTGTGTTATTTGTACTTCAACATGTCCAAAATTTCTTGAAAAAATCTAATTTATTGATTAGTTATGGCAATTTTTGAAGTGTATGAATACTTCTGTGAGTCATTGTGTGTATAGTGAATAATAGTGGCGAATGAATGAAGTGATAGGTATTACAATTGGCGGAGTAAAACAACTTTATTTTGGTAGGCAAAGATACTATTCTTCAATTGACAGGCATTCCTCTCAACCAAACCTCTTCTCATCATTGCAACTTTTTAGTTACACACGAATCACTAATTTGTTACTTGATAACTCCTGAAGGACTAGGGATGTTTGAGCTTAGCTTTTGTTTTCTTGACTAGTTCTTGTAACAAGCATAATTTTTCATCACTCGTGCAGAATAATTTTGATGATTGACACCGTTGAAATGAAAAAAGACATATGTAGCTTTCCTATAAAAAAAAGTTCGACAAAATCACACAATTTTTGAAAAAATGCCACCATTGAAAAGATTGATGAAAGATGTTTGGTTAGGTGGTACTTTGTACATATGCTAAAATTGGAATGTTGAAATTGGAATGCTCAAAAGTACTTCAAGAACTCTGATTTTTTTCCATGGGTACATATCATCATGATATTGATGTGTAATATTTTTTCAAATCATTTTGAGGTGTGGAAAAAATATTTAGTGTATGGAGTGACGGCCAGAGCCCCTTCTCCATTTTGAAAAATTAACCAAAAATCACACACTCAATCATTTTTTGATTGGATTGCTCCAATGGGTTCAACGGAAAAAATATCTAGGGTCTCTTTGTCGTTCATGGACTATAGGTGAGATTAACGTTTTGAATTTTTTACAATGTAGTTGCAGCTTAAGCCACATAGTAGCCTTGTAGTCCATTAGGGGTTAAAATAGATCAGCCTATTTACATCTAGATTTACTATCTAGGTACCTTGAAAAATCTATTTGTCAACTTATTTATTTTTTAGAGATTGAAAAGTTTGAAAGAAGCCATTTGCAAGAAGAATCAAGACATTCCAATTTGAAATGAATCTTCTCTGAGTTTTCAATGTTTGTTGGGACAAAATTGGTAAAGCATGGGTAGACCATACTAAACCACAAGTTGATGGATCCTCCCTAAGAACATTGTCATGATACTAAAGGATTGCTCAAATTGTGGTCATGGGTGGGTGATTGACACAAATGGGAATGCCCAATAGATGTGTTGTAATTGGGTGGTTGACGACATTGAGTTGTTCTACCTTACTTCAAGTCGTTACATAAATTTTTGATTATATAAAGTAGAGACACCTAAATGTGCCACTTTTTCTATGAGATTATATTTACTCATTATTAGGCTCATTAATTTTTTTATATTTTCTTGTTGGCAATTGAAAGAGGATTTCAACCGACTAAAAATGTTTCATGCAAAAGTTATAAAGGGTCAAAGTATTATTTGGTAGATATTCTAAAATTGTCTTTTGAGTGGAGATAGACATTGGTTAACTAGATGTACATGTAGTGAAGATGGCGCCTTTGGGTAATCCTACCTTAACCCTGGAACGCCGCGGACGCCATTCCGTGGCGTTCCGATGACAACAGTGTTGAGCTGATAAAAGTTCCAAAGCATTTTTTCATCCTTATTTCCCTTGTTGACCTTTCATATTGAGTTATGAAGAGTATCCAATTGAGTTTGTACTCTTTCCAATGTTTGTCTTCACTTAAATGAGAAGTTATTAAAAAAAACGGATCACAAAATATGCTATTTTAGAGTATTTTGGGAAGTTGTTGCTCCTTGTTCTAAATCTGAAATTTCTCCACAAAAATGATATTTTTTGAGTTTGAGCCCAACTAACAAAATGAAGGTCATCTATTCTAGTTTCTACTCCAATCTGAATTTTGAAAAAATTTCTAATATTGCATATTTTATTGCAATTTGAACTTTGGGTGTATTTTCAATGTCTATTATTTTCTAATTATAGCATGACACGGAAATTGAGTTTACACCATGATGTTTGTCATTGTAATATACACACATGGTGAAATTTTCAGATTTTTTGAAATAATTTTCTATTTAATATGATTTTTCTTCACTTTTTCTTCAAAAAATCTTTAAAAAATCAGTTTTCCACAAAAAAATCTAAATTTTTTGTGAAGTAAAGAAGACATGTAGTTTCATCTCTGAAAAATAAATATAAATTTTTTCATACATATCTAGTTGCAAAATGGCAGCAAATTGAGCGATACACACTGAGGTCTGAAATCAGTGGTTATAGGTCTGTCATTTAGGGGTTAAGTATTACAACCATGGCTGATATTATAATGCCCAGGCACTGGAATTTTGTAAATTAGTCCATGCATATGTAATTGTACATTTCTAAGTGTCAAGGTTTTGAACTTCAGCCCAAACTAAGCTATCAAGTGGCTCTCAAATTTTTTTTATACATATTCAAAAATTGCCATAACTAATTGAGATTTTAGATTTTTTCAATTGGCCCATATTGAAGTACAAGTAATACGCTTGTATATATGTAATAAAAAATACAGTATAAAATAGACATTAAAATTTTTTGATTCAAATTTATTTGTGAAAAAAAGATTTTAACACAAGTATAAAATTTTCAAGATTTTTTAGTAAGTGGAATGAGAATTCTTTTGGTATTTCAGTCAATAATAATTCATTCAATAAAATTTTAAAATTCATAAATAAAACATTTACACTTACCAAAACAGTCCAAAGAGAATTCTCATTCCACTTTCCAAAGAATCTTAAAAATTTTACACTTGTGTTAAAAGTTTTCTTTCATCAATAAATTTGAGTTAAATTTTAAATATTTCTAAATTTGAAAAAAAAAATTTGAAAAATCATTTTATACAAGACAGTGTGTAACTTGTACCTCAATAGAGTTATTTGTAAAGTCCCCCCCACTTTGGGCATGACTTTTTTTGAAGTTGAGAAGGCAACTGTAGTTGAAGCGTCAAACTATTTTGCAAGATACTTATGTCACACGACTTCAAAAGTGGGGACCAAACTTTTTTAGGCACCATTTTGATGGAAAAATAAGTTTCATACCCACTTTTATTTCGACTTTTTTAACTCAACCGGCTTTTTCACAAAACTCATGGGTTTAAACCCCGGTTTAGTGTACTTTACGAATAACTCAAATGTGTTCAAAATTTGTTGGAAAAAAAATCTAATTCCGCAATTAGTTATGGCAATTTTTGAAGTATGAAAACTTACAAGAGCCACTATACACTATACAGGTACAGTGGAGTACATCACAAATCTCTTCAATCCATCTGCCTTTTATCTCAAAATCAAAATCAAAATCTCTCCAATTCATCTGCCTTTCATCTCAAAACAAAATCAAAATCTCTTCAATCCATCTGCCTTTCATCTCAAATTCAAATTCAAAATCTGTCTCAATCCGCCATTATCATGCTCATAATTTCTGCACCATTCCGTTCCTATTTGCTGCAAGTACAGTAGTGGGACTTTCACAGAGCTTGACATCTCACTCAAACTCCTCACATGTAGCTTCAGCTTTTTATCAACTGCAAGCTCTCAGTCCACCCTTTCGATCCAAGAGCCAACAAATATGTGAGGTTAGATACTTCATCCACTTTCTTATTCTTGGCACAGGATCATAGATGAGGGTCAAAGTGTCCCTAATTCGATCGATTTAATTCATCTCGGTTGCATCATATTACATGAACTTGGACAGAGATATGTGCCTCATCCAATTCATCCCTCGATATTAAGATTAATTAGCAGGATTAATTGGATGTACGATCAGACTCCTTCTAGCAGAATGCCACGGAAGCTCGGACAGCACAAAGTGACACACAGTTTTCTACATTATATCCTAGTTGGAGATCTATGATACTCTCACTGAGCTTTGCAGTTCTTCTCTTGCAACCATCCCAGGCCAGTGAAAAACAAAACGAGCAAAAAAAGGGGCTGCTCTGGACACTTGAGCTTCACGGTTCTAGCTCTCTGAAACATGCCATTTTCATGAATATGACCAAAATTATCTTCCAACAAACTAGTCGGAGGAACTGGAGTTCGAAAGGTAAGCCTGCCATCCAGGCTTACGAGGTTAGGGCTCTGCTACTTTGACTGAGCATTTGTGTTTTGCTCATGAGATTGCTACATGTTCCTTCTGACGTCAAGCACGACCTAAAAAGAAATACAGGTGAGTTTACCATTAGCTCAATATATCAACTCAGAAATTTGAGAATTCTTGCTCCGATGAATGCCAAAGTTGGAAATAGGGATTAGACATATATCAACCCTCGTCATCTCGAACTCTTGAATCTGACCGGGCATTTTGCAATCCGTTTTGACATGGTTCACATCGATCATTCTGTCTGTTAACAATTACTGGCATTCAAGACTCCAGAGGTGCTGGAAAATTAGGTTGTATAGTGAAATATTACTCACAACGATTTCTACTGATTTTGTATTTGCGCTATTGGGTTGATGCATGCGGTACATCAGTTTTGGATGCAGTTTTGAATCAGGTGAAAGTGAGAGACGAAGTGGATCATGAAGACGCGAAATAACAACACTGAAGTACCTGGAATGCCAAGATCTGGGCTACGAAAGCAGTTGGATTGCCAATCTCTCTAGTGCTTAGCGGAATTGTTATGGATGGCAGTCATATACATTCAATCCCTAATTCCATTGCCAAACTGGATGGTACAACTGGCTTGTGTTTCAAAAATTTGGCTATTCAAGTCTACTGCTCGTCATCAGAGCTCGTAATCAGACTTACAGTGATGCTGAACTCAATGGATTGATGGATTTTTTTGTCAAGCGATGGCCGGCAATGTAGACACACATTTGTGCAACCTAAGCAAACACTAACTGATGCAAGAGAAAGTGTTGTTTTCCAAGTATCAATGGTTATTGTTTATTTATCCAGAATCGTTGCAATACATTGGTCCTAAGTAACGCATTTCCATGGCTTTTCAGACTGTGTTGTAGCCTTTTTCTATGACTGCCACGGCTAAAGAAGAATCCTCGGATTGGAATACCGATGCACAAACTCCGAGTAGTCCGTGCAAACCAGAACAGCGAACCCAAAATTCAAGCTCCTGGAAGCACGAGCTTTATCCTCCTCCATGGAGTAGTCCAGACTCCCCATTGAGGCGGTGCTCTACTGTATATGGAGTGTTCATCTCAGGTAGGAATTCTTTATAAAAACGGCAAAATCATGGAGTGTGTCCCTGGTAGGATTCTATTTCGGAAAGGGTGAAAATCAAACTAATCGCAATGCTGAAGTTATTCTCGCTTAACGTATTGAATCTTTCAAATAAAAAATGAAAATGCCATATGAAGCTCTATGGCCGAATGCCCAATATGATTGTTGTTTTGGAATTTTGCTGAATCTAAACCTTACAAACCTTTCCCTCAGTTGTGTGCGCATGAGAATGTGTGCACTCTAAGCATTGCTACAGACACGGTCCTCACAGCTTAAAATTTGCAGCACCTGAAGAATGTTAGTTGTTGCAATTCGGAAACCACTGACTCCAAGTGATCGATCGATCTCACAGTACATCGACAGAGACTTAGAAAGCACCCAAAGCCATCGATCGATCTCTTTGCAATTGTCATTGACAGCGACTTTCGAAGCGTCAGCAATAAAGAATTTCGGAAATGAAAGTGATGAAAAAGATTCCTTGGATTAAATAGAAAGATGAAAATCCGTAATGCCCAATTACGTGGGTGGACCTGCATAATGCTTTGATTACAAAAAATAATTTGCCTTGCAAATAAATCAAGAATTTTCTGGGGGAAATCATCGAGGCAGAGGGAATTTTGAAAAAAAAGAAGAAAAAGGTATTCCTCTTGTCGAGCTTCGCCTTCCTTGTCAGCCTGTTTTTTTTTCCACAATTCATGACAATGAGGAGATTGGTCGACGTAAACGTCTGTCTAGAAATGGATGAAATATTAAAAAAAATAGGCATTTCCATCAGGCTTTGCCTTCCTTGTCAGCTTGCTTTTTTTCCAAAATTCTTGACAATGAGGAGATTGCCCAATGCAAACATCTGTCTAGAAATGGATGAAATATAAGATTGATGAATGAAAAATCCATAATCACAGATTACATGGATTTCACCCGCACTAGCAAGAGCTTTAGGGAAATTCTCCCGCAAAATGAATGGGGCATTTCTTGCCGGGGTTTTACATAGTTTTACAACTCGACAAATTACAACCTACTTTTTCAAAAATTGAATTTATTTCTAAATGACCCTTGTTATGATTTAAATAATAGATGAGCAACTAGCTCGTTCATTTGGAAAACTCTTGAAGTATTCCCTTACTATAAAATCTAGGGAGTGCATTGTCTTGAAATTGAAACAAAAGGCCTCAATGATGTCAATGATAGGGAGATTATGATCTTTAGTTGATTTTACCAAGTCATATTTTTTATTGTGGGGTATAAAATATTTTGCTTGGATGTAGGCCTCATTGTTGGCCTCCTTCGTCACATAGGTTCACTTTTTGACCTAAAAGACTCTAATCCCAAGCGTATGAACCTTCACCTTTAGTATTTAGAACCAATCTATGTCAAGTTGTGTTCATTTGTGCTAAAATTGCTCAATGTACTAATTGATTGATGAAGGTGGTAGAATATTACTGGAGATTTTTCTAATCATCTATATGTGCAATGGCAACTAGCACTTTGCAGAATCTGAAATCAATGTCTTGATTTTGGGTGAAAAATTGCCATGTTCTTATCTAACATCACTCATGGTGAATTTAATAAAGGATAAAAGTAAATTTTTAAAATCTTTTTTGCCAACATCTCCCTCCATTGATCGACTCGTCAGTTGCTTTGCATTGTGGCCATTTTGCTGCTATCTTTGTATCTACTTTTGTGACGTCCTTGTTGAATTTGAATCTGCTTGTGTTGTCAATCGCTTCTCTTGGACTATACTCTACAAAAATGTTTAATTAGCCATTGAGGCTCCTGAAACTTTGGGGCCTACATTATTTCGCCTTCTTCATTGGCATGTCACCTTTATTTTGCCACTCTAATTCTTGCAATTTTTTGTTGTAGATTCAACAACCTTTTCCCGGCATTAGTTGTGCTTGGAAGTCTCGAGGCTCATTTTGCATTAGGATTGAAGATAGAATTATCACATTGAGTGGATTGGAATCATTGGCTGTGTTTGTTAGGCAGACATTTTGGATGGGACTAATGGACTGATAAGACACGTTTTTTTTTTTTATCCTTGAATTTTGGCCTAGAAAAAAAATACTGTTACTAGTTAGGGTTTACTATTACTAAGTGGCATAGCATGGCATTTCTTTGTGGCATTTCCATATTGAAATGTGGGTTGAAACTTTGAGGGTCCATGTGCTATGGGTAGAAACATAAAGAATGGAGTGAACAGATGGATATAGGCTACAACACTAGCTGTATGAGTATCCACGCAAAGGGGCGGGAATACATTTTGTAAGGACAACAACATAGTGTGTACGCATGAACTCTAACGACAAATAGGCTCAAAAATGGACGGGAGTGAAGTGGAGCTTTAGAGGTTGGAGCAATTTCTTGAAAGCCATGATTCTTTATTTAAGAAGTGGACAATTATGTAAGGAATAGGTGGTTATTTAAGGATTTAGGTGAGGATGCTTGGAATAGTGTGGGAGATGTATAGTCCACATATGAATTTACAATTTTCTTCTTCTCCTCTGTCTAGTGTAAAATGAAAAAAATGATTTTATGCTAACCTATATTTAGAGGGGCACAAAGACACTCTTTCATGGATTTTCAAAAAACTTGTACAGACGTTTTTTATTTTCCAATTACAAGTGCAATTGATGATCCAAAGCTTTCTTCAACAAGCATCACAATATTTCTTTTTCCTAAAACAATTTTCATTTACAAAATTACAAGTTTGTATTGACTATTAAGTTTATTGATTACAATTATACCCTTCATTTACAAATGTACTTCAAAGTTGAGCAATTTTTCTTGTAAAGTAAGATAGAAAAAAATGATGGCCATTTAAAGTCAATCCAAATCCAAAAGTGGTTTGAAAGAATTAGATCCTACACTCTTGGTCTAACAAAGATTGGTAGCAAGTACTTTAAGAAAAAATGATTACCATTTAAAATAAACTCAATCCCATTGGTAGATTGACAAAATAAAATCTTAATCTCTTGGAGCAACCATGAATGGTAAAGTATTTGGTAGTTTCTACATAAATGATGGTCATTTAAAACCAACCCAATCCCAAGGGATGAATTGACAAAAGACATTCTAATTTTTTGAAACAACTAATAATGGTATTTGGTAGTTTACAAAAAATAATGACCATTTAAATCCTAAAGTTCTAAGGCCATTTTTATTGCAAATAGAAAAAAAAATTTAATTGTTTAAAAAAAAATCTAAACGTACGATCTTGTACTAAACTATTATAAAATGTGTGGAAGAAATTTCAAAAACTTTGACTATGTAGATTGCAAGGTATTTGCATTTAAAGTGTAAAAACAAGTTTTTTGGCACCTTGCTTGACTAAACATTTTGGCTTTGAATCTTCTTAACTTAAAATTTTTGCACTATTGATTTTGATTTTCTAATTTTTTTATGTTGAAGAATTCAGTTGAAAGTCGCGGAAAAACATTTATAAAAAAACCTTAATTTTTGTTCTTAAAAAAACTGTTAAATTGAAGTAAGTATGAGATTGAACAAAAAATTAAATTTTTAATAGCTCTAAGATAGAATTTAAATATAATAATGTTAGTGTTGAGATTGTTTTAGCCAGTAAACTTAATCCTGTCTAACAATTTTTTTTGGAAAATTGTAAAAATTGCATTCAAAAATGAAATCCATAAGTTATTTTATATAAAGATGCTTAGATTGCCCAAAATACAAGATTCTCCATAACTTTTTTTTTATCATTAGTCTAAATAGAATGAATCAAAGCTCACATGTGGACAAAAATATAATCTTTGAGAAAAAATTAAAAATTAAAAAATTCATTTTTTGTGATTTTTTTGTGTTGCCCCTTGAGCTGATTTTTGGACTTAGAGTGGCATAATTTTTGCTCCAAGGTACCAATAGAAATAAAAATTATATTTCCAGAAAGCTAATGTGATTTTTTGTCTTAAAAAAAGATTTAAATAGTCATTTCAAAAATTGAGGTCACACATGCCTATCCAAAATTCCAAAAGTCCCTTGCAAGGATTTTGAGACTTTAGGAATTAAAATCAATTCACCTAAAAAATAAAATCCTAATCTCTCACAAGAGCTAAGATTGATATTTGGTAGATTTAAAAAAAGGATTTCCATTTAAAATAAATTCAACTGATAAAATAAAATAATAAACTCCTAGACTAATCTAAACTCTAATCAAGTAGTAGTATTAGCTCTCCAAAGGGAATTTTGTTACCAAATTGCATTAGAACTTGAACTATAATCATATTTTACAAACCAACGTTACAAATATAAAGCCAAAATATCAGTAAAGAGACACTATCCAAAATAATTCTATGCACCAAAATTTGACTTTTTATGTCCCACGACCTTTTCAAAACTAGAATTTAATTGCATATCTAACGCATGAAGGCCTTAGAGGTGCATGATGGCCTTTTATAGCTTTACTACCCATGATAATTGTCCATGTATGTGAGTGCCTACATTTATGTCTAGCTATTCCGTCCAATGGTGTTAGTATATGAGCCCAATAATGCGAGCTTGTGAGCATTGAGCCTACAATATAGATACCTATAATATAGATACCACAGACTATAAAAGATGTATGTATCATAAACACTTATAATATAGATATTTGTAACATATGTACCCTATAATCATAGACGGTTTCTATAATATATACACCTATAACATAGGTGAGTAGTATTCTAGGCTCATGGGCTCAGACTTCTATGCTTATATAATAACAACCCTTATATTCTGTCCATGCCCATATATCTTCACCCTTAATGTTTGCACACCCAACATTACGTCCATGCCTCTATTTGTTTGCGCCCTATGTCTCATGTGGCAACCACATGTCACTTGACATCAACAAGACACGTTCAAGTTGGTGTTTTCTACCTTTACAGAAAGTCAACATATGGTTGACTATATTAGACAAAAGAAAAAAAAAACAAGGACAAGGATTTCTTAATCACTGCTTGCAATTTTTTTTTCCGCTTTCAATTGTATTGCAAAGTTGACAATTTCTTTGTTGCTTCAAATAATTGAATAAGGTTGCAAACTTCTTTGTGTTTTGTTTTGGGGCTTGTGGTGAGTTCTAGTTTAGTGGTTTAGAATTGAATTGGCCCCAAGTTTAGGATTGAAGGGAACTTGTAGAATTACCCATGGTCATGGCTCCTATTCAAGCTTGTTTGGGATTTTTTTTGTATGACGGTCTGATCTCATTGGTAGAATCTTTTGGAATGTTTAATTTTGATTGTATGCTTTTTAGTGCAAATAAGAGTCTTCAAGACTTAGCACCTACTAATATTGTTGTGCTTGATCCAAAGGAAGACTCTCATTGTTATAAAGAGCTCAATAAGTGGAAGCCGAACTTTGAGTTGAATAGGCATTTTCAAGAGAGTTGGGCGGCAAAATTGCCATGGTTAGAGGTTGTTTTGGGTTTTTGGTGGGTGTATCTTACATAAACGTTACAAAGTTTTGTAACTTGGAGAAGGGAGGGAGAACCTATTAGTGCTGAAATTGACTCTCTTTGGAAGTATATGGGATAATTCATGGCTACACAAATGTGGCGAAGGTCAAGAAAGGGGAGCATTTCTATATTAGTACCAATGCTCACATGAAGAATGAACACATTTTCTTTGCACATGGTGGTGACGAAGTGATCTAGAAGGTGGCTTAAAGAATTACTTCCTCCGTCCTGAAATAAATCCAAGGTTTCCAAATATACTTGTCCCAAATTAAATTCGACGTTTCAATGTTTAATGGAAATGGAACTCTGGGCGTGCTTGATGGATTCATTTGGGCATTGGAAGAAGGCCTGTAAAAGGTGGGGAGCCTAAAGAAACACTTGATGAACTAAAATGCGAACCAAATTCCAAAGTGTAGAATCAAGCCCTAAACACAGAGGCATTGGAAGAAGTACATGAAGCTGTGAATTTGCATATTATAAAAAACAGGAGCACTTGATAAAACTTTTGTAAAAAAATTTATGGATTTGAATGGTAGGACATCAACGAAAATGAATTCAGAAGATGCCATTTGAGTTCGTTGGAGCAGCATTAGTTTGAAATTCAATTAATTTCATAGCACTGGATCAATTCCAAAAAGGGGGATTTTTTTCAACACATGTCACTTCACCATTGGCTTGCATCCTTTTATGCCTAGTGGGAAATCCAGCCATTTCTAAGAAACCCTAGATTTATTTTGGGACGGAGGGAGTACTACTAAACCGAAAAGAAGCTTCTATAGTTCCATTGTCTATTTTATATATTGAGTCTGACATTAGGAAAAATTTCAGCCCTCAACAAGGCTGCGAGTCTTGCACACACACCGGCATTTAGGGGAAAAAATAAAAAAATAAAAAAATATTGAAAATTTGAAAAATGACGTGGCACTATTAGCCTTCAACAATGTACAAACAATGAACATTTTAGGAGGTGGACAATTTTAGAACCCTATGCCATTTCAACTTCAAAATTTCATAACTAATTCCACAAAGCTCTTAAAAATATGGGCTTTCATTTAGATGCCAATTCCACTTGCCTTGCAAGGAAATTTTTTTGAAAAGCATTTGAAGATGTTTCACCTCCCCGAAGTTTAGTTTCAACTCTTAAATGAGCGATTTATGGACCTCCTACATTAACCCCTAAAGGCCCAAGGCCTTTTTTCTGCCAAAAAACACTCAAAACTGCCATTTCTATAGCAAAAAGTTAAAAAAATTTCAAATTGTTTTTTTTTCACATCTGACTGTAGGATCTTACATCTAATTGGTATGAGAATGTGTGGAAAAAATTTCAGAATTTTTGACCGCACAGATTGCAAGATATCTGCGTTTAAAGTGGAAAAAACAAATTTTTCAGCACATTGTGGGACCAGATTTTTTGACTTTAAACATTTTTAACTTAAAATTTTTGCACTATAGCATTTTGAGCTTTAAATCTTTATAGTGGAGAATTGAGTTGAGAGTCTAGGTAAAAAAAAGAAACTCAAAAAAACTTAATTTTCATCCTTAAAAAAATTGTTAAGTAGAAGTAGGTCTGAGATAGAAGGAAAATCTAAAATATTAATATCTCTTAGATGGAATTAAAATGCACTAATCCCAATGGTGAGATTGTTCTAGCAAGTAAACTAAACCATTCCAAAAAAAAAAATTTGAAAAATTTGAAAAATTGCATTCAGAAATGAGTCCTACAAGTTATTTTTTTCAAGAAGATGCTCAAACTGCCCGAAAAACAAGAATGTCCATAACTTTCTCATAACATATCCAAATGAAATGAATCAAAGCTTTCCAGATAGACAAAAATATAATCTATGAGAAAAAAAATATTAAAAAAAAAATTCAAATTTTTGTCCATTTTTTTTTGCTGCCCGGGCTGCCCCCCGTCCCCTGTTTTCAGCTTATTTGGTCATAACTTTTTTTTCCGGGCACCGATTGAGAAAAAAATTATATTCCCACAAAGCTTATCAGTTTTTCTATCTCCAAAAAAAATTCAAAAAATCAGAACACAATTTCAGCCCGTAGGTACCTGCCCGAAAACGCATTTGTCCCCCGAAGGGACAACGGGCTTTTAGGGGTTAAATTCCTTCCTAGGAATGCATGAACAAAGGCTCTTGGTACCATTAAAATCAGGTAAAGTACATGGGGGGGCATTTTTACAAGACTTTTTAATTGGCAAAATCTGCCTCAAGTGCCAATTCAACGATTTAGCGAGCAAAAGAAAAGCAACCACAAATGTGTCTTTACCTAATTTTAACGCTTGAGAAAGATTTGGCCGTGGCCGATTTTGCCTTGTGCGTGGTCATAGGGCTTGCCCCATGACCGCTTACAAGGCAGAAATGGCGATAACGCCGAGGGAGGGTACGCCGAGGGAGGGTACGCTAAAAATTCCGATAAGGAGCAGCAATGCATCAAACGGGAGGCGTGGGCCTGGCTGCCCGTGTCCCAACCCTGACCCCGCACTAGGCTCGTCGCACTAGCTTAGGACAGTCGCGACCGATCACTTCTGTGCTACAATACGGGGCAGCCGGGCAGCCCGGGCAGTGCGGGAGGCCAGGGCCGAACTTACCGGAGTCCCCAGCCAACCTCAAAGCGCCAGCGCTTCCGCTCTCCAAATGACCAAATGTCTGTACAGACAAAGCCTCCGCAAAATGTGGTCGTGCCGTGTGTGTCTGGCAACGTGAAACTCTCTTCCGTTGCTGCTTCCCGACTCCGACGCGGAACTTGCCGTGGTGGTGGGCACCATCCTTTCTCCTCGTTGCCGTCACGAAGCTGAAGCCTTCTGCTAACTCAAGCCTTTCCGATAGCGACACTCACTACTATGCTTGTTTCCCATTCTTTTCCCCTACCTTCACCAGACTCCAATTCGGTCGAGTGGCTTCTACCTGAATGTGAGAATCGGACAAGGCTTGGTACCGAGGGTGGGCGGAGGAGAGGCCGGAGCAGGGCGGGGACACGGAAGGCGACGCATTCGAAGGCTGGATTCGAAGGGCATTCGAATCTGGCGTTCGAATCTGGCGTTCGAATTTGACGTTCGAATTTGACGTTCGATTTTGACGTATAGAGGCAGAGGCTTTTTGAAAGGTGCCCAGTCAACGAGTTGCAAGCGACTTGGAGAGGTTTTACTGAGTTCATCAATGTAGCTTAAGTTTTCGTTTTGCGACTCGTGTTCAGAATCGTTGGCTCCTTTCCTGATTTGAAGGTTTGTAGATATTCGTTCTTTGGCTTGCAGTTTTGATTGTTTTTAGGTTTCAGTGTTGTTCTTGGGTGCACTTTATTTGTGAATTCAAAGGTTTGAGCTTTGTAGGGGCTAGGGTTTGGAATGTTGAAGATTGTGCTGGTATTCTTCTACGCCGATCCGCAGGTCGTCATGGGTAGCGAGATCTGGGCAAACTTGAAATTGCAGTTCGTAAATTACAGTTATGATTATTCTGGGAACACGAGCCAACTTTCTTGAGATCAGATTTATATTATGAAGTTCTTTTGGAAATATTCTAAGGGAGAGTTTGTAGGTTATTCTTATTGGATGGGTAGTAGGCATACTTATTTGTATTCAATCATCAGTGGCCATAGACATGTAGACGAGTAGACAAGTCGTGCTTACCCCGGACTTGGTGAGTGAAGGCCAACCGAATGTGATGGAAGTGTTGAGTTGTTGGTAATCGGGTTAGTCAATAGGAGGTCGCGAACGGTTTCAGTATCTCTTCCTTGCAGAATGAATTTTAACGGTTTAGAAATTGCTTGGATGTGCAGGGAAGTTGGAGGTAACGTACAACCTGCTGCGTTTTGTCTCTCTTTTTCTACAATGGCCCCATGTTCCACTGCCTTGTAAGTATCACCTCCTCCATGCCGAATTTTTGATTCTTAGGATGGAGTCTTTCTTCTCTGATTGGAAGCCAAATTATTTTGTTTTTTTGGAAATAATTGGAGTTTGGTACAAAGCTAATACTAATCCACAAGGCTCTATTTCATATTTAAAATTAGGCTCTAGTCATGAGATTCGACTCCAAGTCGCGTCTGCAGTTCGCGATTTCTGCTTCAACCCCTGTATCATTTCTTGTACCAGAATAGATCATCAAAAAGTAACTCAATTTGCTGCCAGCATCAAAAGTTGTAAACCTCCTGAAGTTTATAAACGAAAAGGTATACAATATCAAAACGAAATTCTACATAGAAAACAAGGCTTAGGACTTTAGGAGGGGACTAAATTACCTTAGGAATGCAGCTGATAAGGTCGTCTGTTGGAATGACTTGATAATAAACTCTTTTCAAAATTAGCTGGAGTTCTGGATTCCGTTCGCTAATCTTAGGGATTCGCTCTTGCTATACAGGCGGTCCGAAGCGAAATTGCCGCAGGTCAAGTACAAAGGCATCCACGAGCCCAAGGGGCGAGTGAAAGGATTCAGAGTGGAGATTCGTCCTCCCAGCTCTTCAAAGAAGATATGGGTGGGAACCTTTGACACACGAGTCAAAGCCATGCGCGCGTTTGATGCGGCTGTGTATCTCACTGGGAAGGAGCCCTTTTACTTCGTGTACCCGGAGGGTTACTTCTCTTCTTGCCCATCTGCACCGTCGAGGGAAGATGTTCAGACACAAGCCAAACTATTCGCGGAGAAGACTGACGCCCTTACGGAGAGTGAAGTCCCTCGCCTCGGGGCCAGTTCCAAAGCAGGACAAGCCAAGAATGTAGGAAGTGAGCGGACCAGTCCGAATACTACCGTCGTGAAGAAGGTTGCTGAGAAGATGAACTCACCGCTTCTGCCAGATCCCTTGAAGACACTAGAAGGATTGGACCAATTCTTGCAGAATGCAGAATATCTGCCGGTTCCAAATTTTCTGGATTTGACCTCCTGTGATTGCTTGCCAGTGCAATCCGAGGAAGTATCGGAGGAAAGCAAGGTTGACTTGGAGAAGTCGGCATATCACAGAGGCTTTACAAGTAAGCAAGATATTTTGAAATCATTGCCTGATGCACCCCTACCAGCACCATATGAAATCCCCGCCATCGAGGATGAAAGTTTCTATCTCAACTTTGATCCTCCATTCAAGGTCTCTTCAAAGAGAAAGCGTGGTGTATCTCAGGAAATCGATCCTTATTTTGATCCTTTTGTCGAGGATTTGAGGGTTTCGGAGGGTATTTCTGCTGATGAAGATGACTGGCTTTCATTCATTTGTGATTTTGATTAGAAAGTAACACCGACAGGCCTTGGGACGGTTAAGAGGGTTATGTTACTGTCGGACGGCTTTAAGATGACGCTGTGCTCTTCTCTTCTTTCTCTCTAGGAACTTTTTTGCTTGAAGTCTTCTAAGAAAGACTTGGTAGAGATGTACTGTAAATAATACGTGTGCTATCACAGAGACTTATATGGAGGTGATGTTGTCGAGGTTGCATTTTGGGATTAGCTCAGCCTGGACGTGCAGTGTTCCCTTACCGGCTATTTCTAGCCAGTTTAGTGTATAAATGCTACTGAATGTGTTAAATTGTCGGAGTACTTGAGCAAAAAAGACGACGTGAATGTACTATATGGTACAGTACTGTACAGTATATGAATAGACTTTGAAAGCAACGGAGTTTCTCTATACTGTAGCAACATCGAATATCACACTTGATTGTGCATACTGGACAGAGTATGTTAGAAGCTTGCACGATGAGTACGTCTGGATGTTGACACGGTACAGTATAGTACACCACTTTCACATACTATACTATACATTACCTATACCCCAAATCTTTGAAATTTCATAAGTAAATCAATAATGCTTGAAAAATATATGAAATCAATTGTGTTACATTCCGTATCTATTTTTCTTTCTCTCAAAAATGAGCTAAAAATCTTTCCATCCACAAAAACCCATAAAAAAGACAAACCAGCCCTTAAATGGTCACTTTTCGAGCAGACCAAGGTCGGACCACCCATTACCAACTAGGAGCCAATTCCCAACCTGTAGGGTGTTCTATTTCCAACCAAGGCTTAGAATGTTTTTCTTTTTCTTTTTCAAGGTTGGGACTAATAGGTCATGACACATGTTCCAAAGTGTCATAAAATATATGGGAAATACTGAGTGGGAAAGTACTTTTGGCTATGATTGGATTTAGAAGACTCTAGTGATTGGTAATGGGTTTGGAACACTTTTTGGCTCTTGGAATTCATAGTAATTTTGGGGATAAAATTACGAAAAACTTAGAGTCCCAATATTTCTTATTTCTCTACAAGAGAAAAATTTCCTCTGCTTCACATTGCTCTTCATCTGTATAGAAATTGCTGAACCCCAAAATGACCCTGAGGACAGAATGTGTCCTTGACCAATTTTTGAAGTTAAATAAAACCTTACCAAATTATTATTTTTAGTAGTTTATATTTTTGAAAAATTCTTTTTGAAGTTTAGTTTTAGCTTCAAAAATCTGATTTTGAAAATGTGCAAATGTGATTTTTCTATTCAAGATTTTGTGCGTGGGTGTCCATTGCAATCTTGACTTTTTGTAGTGTTGAAGGCTCTTGGGAATGAGCCTCAAATACACTAGATCTTGGAGAAAAAATCACATTAGAAATTCATTTTAAAAAATTGTAGATTAGATTTTGAGAAGTCATTAAATGATTGGTGTTATGCATGTTAGGCCCTTTAACCTCATATTTTTTTGGTGACCAACTTTTTAGGTTTGACATATGAAAAGAGGATTGAAAGACTTCAAATCACTTTCACAGTTTTAACACCCTCATGATCAAACATTATAATCTTTCAATCAGTAAGAAATATTGTTGTGTTTTCTTTTCTAATGTGATCTCTAACATGTCTATATGGTTACAATTCAAAAAGAATTGATACAACTTATCAAAATGTTGACTTTTTTTCAATTTAGAGCAAATTCCTAGAAGCTCAGGAAATTCCAGGGTCATTTTGGGGTTAAGTGTTTAGGAATGAGTGGTTCAACCTTACCGTATGCAGTCACAATGGTTCGACTTTAACATTACGTAGAACCTCAGCTGCTTTTTCAGGAGCAACTGGATTGAAATAGCATCCGCTACCAAGTTGGAAATCCCCACAAATTGTCAGATGTGGAAAAATGTCAAGGTACCAATGAAAATGAGGAGAGTTGAAGTGCTCCTTTCCCAGGGGGGCTGTCTGCAGCGTGTAGTTGAACGGTGGACATCCAAATGCCTGGTCTATCTTTCGTAATGTCAACTTCAGCATCTTCGCCATAGATTGGATCTGCAGTCAAAACCACCCACAGCACACTTAGTCAGGGATCTTCAACATATTCTCAGCAGCAATCAATGCGTTGAAGTGACAAAATATTGTTAACTCTGGCAATTCGCGTATTGAGCCCTCCGATAACAAGGAACAAGTCAAAAAGAAAAGAACGTCACGAGAGTTTGTCCCAAGCATTGTCCACGAGAGTTTGAAGCCATCATAATATCCTTGAATGCCAGAGAAAGCTCTATGTAGTGCTGGGGAACATATGACTAGATTGAAGGTAAAGAAGAATATAGGTCTATGTTTTTGGAAATTGTCTCCTCAGTCCTCACTGTTGAAGCGAGTCAAGCCAAGCTTCCATTGAAGTTAACAGTAGGTGAACTGCGCAAGTAACTGAAGTTCAAATAAGCATAGATCACTTGGCATCCATTTCTGAGAAAAAATGGTGTGTTACCTCCTCGTCACTGATCGTCTCATAGTTCGAGGAATGGCGTTTGGGTGCCAACCAAGCCTCATAAGGCAACGTTGCTGCGTAAGGAGCCACAGTGATGAAGTGCTCATTCTCGTCAATGAGGCGAATATGCTGTGCTTCTGTTTCAAACTGGACTATGTCACATAACATGCACCGCTTATGGTCGTTGTAGTACTCTTGCGAACCCTCAAGCTCAGCTCTTTGGTTGTGGGTCATGACTGGAAGCGCGATCAATTGGCTGTGTGAATGGGACATCGACGCACCTGCACTCTTACCCCGGTTTTTAAACACCTGCCACAGAAAGCATCCTATACACTGGGTTATGGCAATGGACTAGATAATCTTCGAGAGCCAGGAGGCTCGAGAAGGTTATCAGACAAAAATTTAATTCATTTCATGGAATCTTGAACATCCATATCTTCAGTTTTTGGTTGACCAAAGGACTCATGGGTCATAACCTTCCTCTAACAAGAGAGTGACACTGTCACTTAGAAACATGAACTTGGCATTACAGTAGGGTAGGGACAACCAAAATTGCAACGGATCCAAAACCGCTACCCTAAAATCTTGAGCGCTGGGTACACATTGATTGAGGATGCGAATCTAAACATACTGTATTCATATGACACATTCTTTGGTGCGCCAGAATCCTCGTTCATTTGTTAACAAGAGCATACAAAAATTTGACCCAAGCTCAGCGATAAAAATGGCGATTGGACGCCCCTACCTTACACTCTTTCAGAACCCTAACCGATTAGAACGCAATTGTGTGAACACCTACAACATTTTCTTCCGTTCAATTCTTCCATCAGCTTTTCATGGCTAGTACGAGCAACCACACCGCATGAAATTCCACAATTATTAAACCGGAAAGTTGGATATAGAAGGCCCTGCTAACCAAAGATGAAATAATAATCCAATAATAATAGTAATAGTAATAATTAAATTGTTGTGCTCCAAATTTTAAATTTAGACTTCGTGCTCAACTCAAGCAAATAGTTTGAGTGACATCTTGTTGACCAGCTACTAAAAATGCGCTTCTAATGAACAATAATATGCCTCCTTTTAACTCAAAGTACTGAGATCACAGGAAGAAATCAAAGGCAATATGGCAGCAGACTACAAAGAGAGCAAAGAAGCAATTCGTTATAAAAATAAAATCTTGCTCATTTGTGGGTCAAATTATGCACATGATAGATTGTTGGATAGCCCGGTACAAAAGCCGGATGACACATAGCTGACTTATACCTGACAGAATTTGAATCGAGAATCCTTTTGGAAGTAGTCGATTCGTGCTTGGTACGCTTTCAACACCTGCAACATAAGAAACTCCGCTCAGACTTGCACAACAGCATTCTTCGCTCGAAACCGTAGACCCCAAGACTTCCCATGAATGTGCACAGAATGAACTTCAAAATAGGAAAGTATGAAGTCTCGAAAGAGGAAGGATTTATTGCTATGTACTTGGACGGCGATACCTGAGCTATGTGCGAAGCTGGAAGATCTGGTAACGACAGCTGATGGTTAGGAGTTTCGATGACGACTTCATGGCTGCCAAAAGCAGGTAACCCGCAGGGGCCATCAACATCAGGAAGCGCCTCAAAGCTCATGGAAACGGCTGGAAACTTGTTCTCCGTCACACGGACGTGCCAGTTATCCTCACGACTCTCCCCCATTCTGCAAATCTGCCGCCCAGTTTCGTGTTCGAAGCCCGCGCAAAATGCACACGGGCCAGGATTCAAACCCTCCCAACCATCCGATTTCTCGAAACAGAATGGCGGCTTCTCACATTTCTCGGCGTTGACAATCCACCTCTGCCGGAGTCGATCTCGCCGAAGCTCCGTCATAGCTAAGTAGCAAACACAAACTCTCCAGAACAGAATGCAAATCGTGAAATGTGCTCCAGCCCATGATTTAGGGTTACGGGACCTCCGTCCATGAGAATCGAATCATGTGAATTCTGATGCTCGCTGGAGAGTGAGAGTTCTGTTTTGCAGTGAGAAACTCAAGAACACGGCCATTGGTATTTCGTAAGGTAGCGCGGTCATGGGCGACCGTTTTCGAGGCCTTCTTTACACGTACAGACGATGATGTTGGTCCCATCGTCTTATCTTCGTCTTTTTTCCGGTTTCTTCGTACATCTCGCTGATCACTGCCAATCCTGCCATCGGCATGAAACGAAGTAGCGGGCCGCGTCCTCTGTCCAGGTAAGCTTACTCTCGTCACTTCAATCCATCTTTGTTGTAACTTACAGGCAGCTCGTAAAGTGAAAAGCTTCTGTCACTACAAATCTCTTTTGGAGCCCCGGGTGACGAACTTGTCAGTGAGAGGGAGTGATGGAGCGAGCGTTTGCTTGCTTGCTTGACAACTCAACTGGCATTGTGCGACCAATTTCCCTGGTCTGTATTCGTAATTCGGGGAAGACAATACCAATTAGGGTTTAGACTTTTATGGCACCGAATTCTGGGAAAGAGAATCGAATATGGTGTTATGGCATCTGCTGCCCTAATTGCAAGCTTTCACTAGTTTTAGGTTTGGACTTGGAAATCGGGGGCAGAGTGTTGATGAGTGGTCTTCAGGTCTGGTTAGTGAAGTGGACACTTATGCTGGCGAGTGACAACGGATGCCATGGCCCTGTTGTAGGGTGCGGGTTGTGTGGGATGAGGAAAATCTGCATCAATTGGAGTCTACCAAATCACCCAAGCAGAAGATTACGGAGCCCAAAACCCCCTACTATGCACCAGATGATGGTATCGCCTTCACATCTCCTTCCCTCTGTCTGTGTTTCTAATTGCTTGACGCATGAGAAGAAAACATGTTCTGTAAGGAACTATAGTTACACGGTCAGATAGTGTGTTGTGTGTCTTCTTCTCCAGTTGCAAATTAGTCTACCATGAAATCGAGACTACTCCACCGTTTATAGGAATGTGCACTAAATTGTAAACTATTACCTCAGTGCGTCACCTAGGAGAATCTGTAAAGTGATCCAATGTGACAATTTTGAACATATTTCACTAAATGTAATAAGCATTGTAAGGTAGAGGATACTATTTACGTCCATTTAAGCATGTTAGCCAATCCGCTGGAGCATTTTTCGGAAATTTGTACGGAGCTATGGAGAGATCACTTTGGATATTGGAACCAAATTTTTTCAGATCAAGTCTTTCATATCACTGTGTCTGAGTTTCCAAATGGATGTTCTAGATCAATATAAGGACTATTCCATCTCCATTCAGAGTTCTGTGGTGGTATACATTTAGCCAAGTCATACTTACACCACTTGCTAATTGAAGGCCAACCGAGTGTATGAATACGTGAGTCGGAAACAGGGGTTGACATAGGAGATAGGATCGGGTCTCTAATGGTTTTAATATTCTCTACCTTACCAACCATAGGGATATGCGTGTTTGGCACCTTTATGATGATCTAGTCTTTGCCTTGGCAAGCATCCTGTCATCGGAGCCGCTTATTTGTGTGAGCTCCGATGACAGGAGCATTCTTGCTGATGATTCTTGAAGCGAGCTTAAATTTTCATGTTGGAGTGGGTTGTTCAGGAGGGTTGTCTCCAACTCCAGACGACGAGACCGTGCCAATGGATTCAGCTACGCATGCGGAGGCCGTGAGACATGCCCTCTCTGAAGTTGCAACAGAGGACCGAGCAAGCAGCAGCCGATCAAGTGGCAGTAGTTGGCATTTCAATGCAGATGAGTTGGATGGTATGGATGGTATGGATGGTATGGATGGTATGGATGGTATGGATGGTATGGATGGTATGGATGGTATGGATGAAGATGGAGGTACCTGCGCATCTGAAAACTCTTATGAGAAAATGCAAATACGAAATTTTCTTGGGTAGCATGCAAAGAATACAGTCTCATCATTCATATTATCATTCCTTGCCTGTGTATGTGCGTTCCGAAATTAATGGTAAGTTATGGATTCAATTCATAGGTTCAGATGGAAGCCATCCTGGAAGCTTTGCGGAGCACAGACGGAAGCATTATGATAACGAATATAAAAAGGCGAAATTGCTAGCTGTGGATCCTGAGCTTGCAATTGAAGAGGACGAGGACGCTGCTGCTATTGGGGAAGCAGAATCTAGTACAGAGGCGGCTCGAAGAGGTCTACCGCAGCAATAGCTAAGTAAGCTAATTTTCCATCTACGTTACCACTGATTTAGAGGGATATAGAAATTTTGGAGTGAAATCCATTTTCTGAAGTGAAAAATTGAATAAATTAGCATTCAAGGTTGTGCAGCTCTTGAGAGCATTGGTACTTCAACAGTTTCATTCTCTTCGTCGTGTTTCTTCTCCTTACCCGTGTAATGCAGTGCAGCTTTCTGGAAGTCAACCCATAGTGTACATTCTTTCTGCAAACAAGTGAGTTTTAAGCAGACATTTAAATTTCAAACCATGGAGGAAACGCAACCATGTCAAAAGCACTCATGTCGAAGGCACTCAGAATCTTGGTTTTTTCATCCATTTAGATCTTTGTAGATAGTTGTGTTATTTCTTTTACATTTGCACAATACAGATTTTTAGAGCGGAAGTTTTTCTTGCAAATATTTTATAGTTCAAGGGGCACATGTATGTTTGGCCACAAAAAGAAAACTTTTTGAGTTCAAAAATGACCCTTCGAAAACAACTTGAATAAATATGTAAATAAAAATCTTGAAAAATCACCATAATTAGAACTTAATAGTTTTTGTTTTTTTGTTTTTGTTTTCCTTGAAACACATGGACAATTTCCATTGATAAAGGAAACATTACACATAACCAAAGGGAGTACCCTCAGCGGAGTTTTTTTCATTTTCTACAACATTTTCTACACTATTTTCATCATTTAAAAAAAAATCCTTTTGGCAAGAGAAGTAGAGAAATAACTAGCCAATTGGCAGAGAAGAGGCAGAGAAGAAACAAGAGGCTAGAGCCAAAAAAACTAACGGGCAACGGTCCAAGCATAACTTAATAGTTTGAACTAAAAGAACAAAAGGACAATACTTTTTTCTAAAATTTTATTATTGTACTAATTGATTATTAATTTGAATAGTAGGCTTCTAAAGTCTTAATTTTGTCATGATTTTTTGAAACTTTTTTAGAAGATAGGAAAACACACTAATTTTTATTTTATTTGGGCCAATACCCGAGAACAAAAGTTATATTATCCTAAGCCCAAAACAAGTTTTCTCGGGTAGCACAAAAAACTTAAATATTAAAATTTTTGTTTATCATAGAAAGTGTTTGTGTATATAGAAAGATTTGATTGATTGTATTTGGACTACACTAAAAAGGGTATTTAGTGTTGGCAACACTATTTGCGAACCATGACACTAAAGATCATTAAGCCTACTAAAGTAAGTAACATTAAATGTAATTTCTAACATTAAATATACTCTATGGTAAATTTGAAATCTGAAAATGTTTACATTTAGTGTTAGAACTTATTAAAGGAAGGTAGAAGGGAAGAGAAGGTGAAGGCGGCGCATTGAAGTTTAGCACTACACTAATCGTCCTAAAATTGACATTTAGTGTAGGGTCAAGTAAGGTGGTAATTACACTAAATGTAATCCAACACTAAATACCCTTTTTAGTGTAGTGATGAGATAGTTATGGACGATCTTGTTTTGGGGGCAATCTAAGCATCTTCTTGAAAAAATAACTTATTGCGTTCATTTTTTAATGCAATTTTTGCCATTTTTCAGAAAAAAGAATTTAACAAGGTTTAGTTCACTTGCTAAAACAATCTCACAAAGTGAATATTGTGTTTCAATTCCAACTTAGACCTAAGAACGATTTAGTTTTTCTTTCAATTTCATATCTATTTCTTTTTAACAATTTTTTAAAGAATGAAAATCAAGTGTGTGTTTTTTGAATTTTTTTCCTAGACTTTCAACTCAATTCTTTAACGTAATTTTTTTTAAATTTCAACTCAATTCTTCAGCATAATTTTTTTTTAATTTCAATATTGATAGTGCAAAAATTTTAAGCTAAGAAGATTTAAATTCTTAAAATCTTGTAAGGCAAGGGTGCTAAAGAAACAATTTTCTTCACTTCAAACGTAAAAATCTTGAACATATCTTGCAAATATCTACACACATATCCAAGCAGTCAAAGTTTCCAAAATTTCTTCTAGACGTTACTATACTAGTCTAGTGCAAGATCCTATGGTTAGATATGTGAAAAAAACAATTTCTAAATTTTCTTTGCACTTTGCAATAGAAATGGCAGTTTTGAGAGGAATTTGATGAAAAAAGAGGCCTTGAAACTTTAGACGTTATCCCATAAAGGATGTTGCCCACCGTGACCAAGGTAACCACCAAAATGCTCCAATTATTGAACCAGTAGGCAAATTCTCTGTTTCTGCAATGTTTTGTTTTTGCACTGAATTGTGTAGCTATTCATTGGACACTTTTGGTCCTCGACATCCTTCAACATCCTTCAACATCTTTCATCCTTCAGGGGTTAAAGGGCAACTGCTTCTTAGGAAGGATCATACCGATAGTAGGACCATCACATTCTCATGATCGCACAAGCAAGTTCAGTTTCGTATGATTACGCTTCTTGTACACACCAACGACGCAGTTGAATGCACAAAAGGACCGGTAATGGCCATGCTGGTTTTCAGAAACTGACTATTAATAGTACCCACACTGAACATTCGTGTGCAACATGCAAGTCACACATAAACGAAAAAATCATACTAGGTAAAAGATGATCCATTTCCTGGTGGATGGAAGTTGCTAAAAAAATTGATCTTTTTTTGACACAAATGGACGTAAATAGCAGAACAGTTTAGGTTGTGTCGTTTTTCATAATACAAGACTCTGAGTCACTCCTCTAGATACACTCAACTAAAGAAAATTGTCTAGCTACTCAGAATCTCAGTCCCCAAATATTAAACAATGCCCAGAGCTTGTCATTCAGCAAACTCTCCCCGAATCTGCACAATTGTGCATAAGGAAAACAGCAGAAGTCCAGCTTCCTCCACCTAATAATGCCGCATTTTGAGAAGATCCACTCAAGAGAGATGATAACCGACTGGCATCACGATAGAACGGGCTGCCTCTGTCTCAAGATACCATTCGCCTGCAACTCACCATCCCTGGATGCCAATTCCCGACGTGAAGCCATGTCATTCATTTCTCTGTCCCTGTCTGTTCCATTCGTACGACTGGGGTTGTTGTTGTTGTTGGTTCCAGACCCAACTCCTTGGCCTTCCTCAGCAAGCTTCTTCAGGAGGTTCATCACTGTGGGAAGTAGCTTTGAGGAAACAGAGATCATGCCAGGAACAACACCGTGCTCAAACTCTCTCGCAATGTCAAGCTGCACATACACTGCCTTCCCCACTAGGTAGAGCACAAAGACCAGCACAAGGTAGAGAGGATTTCGGAGGAGCGTCATGAATTCGTTAAAACCAAGAACTATCATTGCACCAATGGCCCACGGAGGAGGTAACCATGATTTGCCTCGTTTTGCAGCTTCTTGAGCCGCCATCGCTTGACTGATAGTGTACTCGGTTTCCGCTTGAAATTGCCTCCAGATTGACTTGCATTGCACGGGAGTGATCAAAGTATCGTTTGCCGACACCCCTGGCCATGTACCCACAGAAAGTACATGTAGTGCTGATGATTGACCTCCGTTCGCAATCGCAGTGCTGTTACCAGTAGAAGACACAGATCTAGAGATTGTCCTTTGAAGCCCAGTCTCGGAAGCATCTCCTATCAACGGTTTGAGAGAGGCCTCGATGGAATCATCTCTTTGAGTGCCTTCATCCAATCGAACTGCGGCCAAAACCGAGAGAAGCTTCAAGGAGGAAGCGCGTGCGTCTCGAGTAATCGCACGTACATCATGCTCTTCTCCCCATATCCTAGGCATGCTATCCGCATCATGCCCAAACACACTAGTGAACCTCTCCTTCATCCGAATGACAACTTGGGAAGCTTCTTCCTTACTCTTCTTCTCCACAACACCCCGCCCATATTTGGACAAAGACTCTTGCATCTTTGCCTCCTCTTCTTTTGAAGGCTCAAAGCCAACTATCGCATCTGATAATCTGGATATGGCCTCTTGCACTTCTTTCTCCATAAGTCTGCTTATTTCTGACCATGTGTCAGGAGCCGCGGCATCTAAGAGGGAAGCTGTAGGTTCTGCAAGGGCCGCTTCCAAGTTATCCTCAAACTTGGACATCAGTTGTGCCAGCTTCTCCGTTCGCTTGTTCATTGCGTGGGTAGTGATATCACGCGACAACTTCTCTTTTGCTTTCGTTGAGTCCCATCCTGAGTTCGCAACTTCGGCATCTGAGGTCGCAAAAGCCACCACTTAAATCAGCGACAGCATTACAAATTGAGGACCTCAAAAACATCATGAAAAGGCTCTTGCTATGATCCTCAAAATTGCACAGCGATATAATGCAACCATGTACTACAAGAAAAACTGCGGTGTGATACCACATGACCATCCAAATATTATGCCACATAACTTTGGGACTCTGATTAGCGGTGCGAAGCATGTTACAACTCCTAAGGGATCCAGGATTCATGGTCTTAAAATGACCAACTCAATTGTTGGTCATATTTGTGAAAAATATAATTCAAACAGGAACAAAGCTTACATCACCAGAATCAGTGAATATTGTTGCATATCTTGGTCAAAAATTAAACAAAGGTAAAACCCAAATAAACAACTAAAAAGTGCTTTAGAACATGCTCAATTAGGACTTCCTGGTCCTGGAAAGGCAGATGCGAACTCGAGTCCTAACACTGTCGTTCAAGATTCGGCAGCATTGACCCAATTCATAGAAACACAAAACCCTCAAAAATCGCTGAATTATGAAAGAAATAGAACTTATCAATAAAGTTTGAGCATTAAGATCCCAAGATTTCATGGATAATTTCATGGGTAATAAGTGACCAGTTCGTGGGTTCCTATTGTGAAAATACCTAGAATTCAATTGGGGTAAAAATTTTAATCCCTAGAATCGGTGAAAATGCTTAGGTCAAAAAATAACAATAGATTGAAGAAAGGAAAGTCTCCAAATGACCACTCAAAGGTGCAATAAAGAACATGAGGCCTAATTTGCGCCTCTTGGTCTTTTCAAGGTTAAAGCTTTGGCAAGACCAAACACAAAATTAGACTCCGCCAGTTGCTTTAACGCAACACAGCAACAATTAGGCTTGGTCCGCAGCTATAAATTGACAGAAAAAATGTGAATCCATACGTACCAGCACAGCCACGTTCAAATGCAACCAAAGCGTTTTCTGAGCACCGGCGAACAACGCCAGCAAATCCTTCTCCTTCCCCAGATCCAAGCCCAGAATCCAAGCTCAACTTGAACAAGCTCAAAGCCTTCGCCCTGTGATGCCCGATCACGGCAGCGTACGAAGGTTGCACCACGTCCAGCAATCTCGATAGCAGAAAGCTCCGCTTGGAGCTTCGGACGCCTTCATCAAAGAAGGCCGCCTCCAAATCGTAAGCCTGCAACTGCTTCTCCAGCACATCGTTCACCGATTTCCCAAACCCTAAAACGACATCGTCTTGAGCTTTCTGCTCGAGGTGGTGCCACTCCTCGTCTGCCTGCAGCTGCTTCAACTTCTCGTACGCAATTTCTTCGCAGCGGACCGTGGCGACCATCACCTTGTGCGCCGGCAGGTCGAGATCTCTGTTTTCTTTGATCACTCGCCAAATCTCTTGTGTACTGAATGGGAAGCCTGTGGCTGGAACCGCGCCTCGTCGATCGCCGGCTAACCCCCCCGGGGCGATGGAGTTTTGGAAGCGTTCCCTTAGCTCCGCCACTTGGTGCTTGAACTGCTCCTCTTTCTCCTCGTAATTCGCCAAGGAAGTCACTTGCAGGTTGAAAAACTCACTCAAGGGCGTGTGTTGGTGATTGGCAGGCTTCGGCACCGTGTCCCAGATCTTCTGGATATCCTCCCGCAAGATGGGTTCCAGGGTTTCGATCGGCGTGCGCGTCTTGTCCCGGATGACGAACAGGAGCGTGGTTTTCCGCGGCGTGAACAAGCGCATCATGACTTGGAAGACGGTTTTGAGCAAGGGTTTGTTGGCCGCCTGCTCGCGCCCAATGTCGTGGCACCACATGTTGATCAACACGATGTCGGAAACGGCTAACGCGAACAGGGAGCTTTGCTTTTCAAACGCGGTGTCGTCCTCGCCGCGCTCGCGTCCATCGGTTCCTTCCAGATCCATCACGAGAGTGCAGGGCGCAATCCCCTCGCCGCGCGCCAGCCACACACCCTGCGTCGTCTGGCTGCGACCACGAAACGCGTCCATCTCCACGAACTTCGTGTGGAAAAGGTGGTTCAGGAGAGTACTCTTGCCGCTGCTCTGCGGACCCATGATCGCCACCACAGCGTAAGAAAGTCCGCATTCCTTTAACCGCACGGTGTTCACGAAATCCTCCAGGCCTTGGACATTGAAGACGCCCTGCTTGTCCACCAGCTGCAGCGTCGGGGGCGAGCGTCCTCCGGAATTCGCCATCGCCAAAGACGAATGCACAACGCTCTGTCACAACGGTCAAAATCAACAACCTACGAGAGCCACGCGCAACATCAACAAAGCCGGATCAGGATCTCGCACCCAAATTCTGAAGATCCAGCTCCCGTACCCTAAAACAGCACTCCCGTCGTGAGTCTCTCAAGAGCAACCTAGTAGTAAGCTTACTCCAAGATTGAGAATGTTATAACTTGAAGTACAGTAGTTTGGACGCAACTACGCTCTGCCGTCACCCCAGAAAAGCACACCCGGGCACAGAAACTGAGACACTGGGCACTATAAATAGTGAGGCCAGTGACGAAGCATGTACCCCAATGACGCCAGGTGGGGAAAAAGTTGGAAATTGAATGAAAAAGTCGAGAAAAAGTTTCAACTGTCGGAAACAGAGTCACAGCAAATGGAACGTGCTGGAAGTGCCACAACTCAGTCTATAGTGATCAGACGAAGCTTATGGGCGGTGACCAGAGGAGTCAGGAAGACAGTTGAGTGTCTGATTAGGTCATAGCCACGGCTATGGCGTATCTCGTCCTGCGTTGAAATGCTCAGTAGCTTCGAAGCCCATTTCTTTATTCTAGTGTGGGTGTGGAGTTCTGTTTCAAGAGTTTCTGCTGTTGCCGTGGTTAAGTCAGGCGATTCTGTAACAATAACAAGCAGCTAAATTGGCACACTTTTCGAGTAAGGTACCTACTCAAGCTTCCTCACATGTAGCTCCTGCCGATGCGAAGCCTCTCCCTGCGGTCCAGAGCCAATAATTCGCACCTTGTTGCTTCAAGAAGGGTTAGGGTTGCTTCTTGGAGTGCGCAGCAACCTGCATCCCTAATTTGCGCCATGGCTTGAAATTTTACTGGTAGGCGGTGTTCTTGACGTGTAGGTGAAGGCATACTCTGGAAAATTTCTTCCTCTGTTTCGATCGCCTCCCCACCTCAAATCGAAAAAGTTGGGATTCAGGTGCATGCTCAAATGGGGAGCCTACCCAAGTTCTGTTGGTAAATACAAATATCGAAAAGTGATATACACACACAGCCGCACACAATTGAGGCCTGCAATGTTGGAGACGACTCTGCCGGCTGCACCTAACTCCCACTCACGTCTCTGCGAACGAATTTCGCATGAAAAGCAATTGGGCGGTTGCCTGGAGTCGTCTAAAAGCAAACGCTTATGTTCTTTCCGTTTGTTCAAAAAAAAAAAAAAAAAGGAAAAGCTAAGGAGCTGCTGACAGGAGTTACTAGGGTTTGCAAGTTCTGATTGGTTAAAGTGAGGCCAGAATTTCTGACTTCTGGTCTTGAATGGTGGTAAGCCTTGAATTTTATAACCTAATTACAGCATGTAGAAAGAACACGAAGGTTTTCCTTCAACGTGGTGCTTTTCCGAAGCACATGAAAGCGTTTGCGACAGTAAGTTAGCAGCCCTCGGGCTCCCCCGAAATTACCACATTCTCAGGGCAAGAATATGCTTGTTACCGTTTAGGTCACATTCGAATTCAATACCGGACGCAGTTTCTTATTAGTTCATTCATTCATTGTGCACCAATTCTTGTACACGGCATCTTTAATCGTATCAGCAGTTGAGTCTGTAGACATGGCAGACTAGGCTTCAGCAGTGTCAGTGACATTACTCTTTTCAGGTCATCCTTCTGCAATGAAGTGAAATGCAAGATGGATGAGTGCTCCTCAGGTCACACCATCCCCGGAAATGTACAGCTCTGGTGCATCTTCTCCAGAGAACATGCACCTGAGCAGCGTACAACCCAAGGTCGACAGTCTGCTGGTTGCAGCAGATCGTGCTGTACAATTCCGGAGCTTCGACAAGGCTATTTTTGAACAGCAAATTGTATTGTTATTTTGTGTTTTTTTAAACTCAAATAAAGGGATTGTAATGTTGTTTCATTTCGGGGGTTGTGATACTGATGATATCATTGCTATAAGTTACTGTAGATGTTCAGAATTTCAGATGATGGAGAGACGTGGTACCGAGGAGTAATCTGGCAGGTAATGTAAGATCGTTCATCAGCTTGGCATTTAAGGACTTGACATCAATGTCCCCGTCGCCAATAATGCAGGAATCCAGAAATTTTCAGAGGTAAGAAGGTGGTTATTAGATTCGTCCTAATAGTGCTTGTGACACTAATTTACTGAAGTCGCACTATTGTGAAAAATCAAAGTTCAAATTTTTGTGCAATAATTCACTATTTGGGTCAAGACTTGAGTTGCTTAACCCTGGAAGGATGAACCAAGGACCACTAATTCCATGCCTTAGGGCCGCTTTACACCTAGAGGCCGGGCCAATTTGGTGTGTTAGAGGTCAACAATCCGAGTTTGTGATTGGTTGAAAGGCTCAAATCAACCCCAACCCCTTTACACCAAGAGGCCGGGCCAATTTGCTATGTCAGAATTTTTTTTCCCTCAAATAGACGATCTGACATGGCCCGAGCATGGCCCAAGCTTGTTGAATTGGATGCACCAAAAATGGGAGGCCAATTCAAGGCCTGGAGGCCAATGTCAGATTAGTTAAGGCTGGCCTCTAGCCCAAGAATGGGCTGAAATTTTGGGCAATTGGCTTGGTGACGAATTGGCCCGGCCTCTAGGTGTAAAGCGGCCCTCACTGTCCATCACTCTATTTGCTCCCATTTTGCAACTAATAGAAATGAATGTGAAATTTTAGATTTATTTTTCAAAAATGAAGTCATGCATCATATCTATTGTAAGTCATAAAAAAATTTAAATTATCATGAACTTTTTTTTTAAAAGTAAAGAAAATTCATATCAAATATGGAGTACAAAATATACTCAAAAAATCTGAAATTTTCACCATTGATAGATGTATATTGTAGTGAATAGCATCATGGTATAAACCAAAGTTAACATATCACTCTAGAATTAAAAAATCAACAAACCATTGTTATGGGCCCAAAGTTCATATTGCTATAAAATTTTGATATTTATAAGTTTTTCAAAATTTTCAATTGGAGTAGAAAGTGCACCTGATAAGCTTCATTTCATTAGCTGGACTCAAATTCAAAAAAGATCATTTTTATGGCTAAAATTCACATCAAGAATAAATAGCAAGAAATGTCCAAAATAAACTATGATGGTGATCTATGGATTAAGCACCTTCTAATTTGAAAAAGTCAATAATAACATAATGAAGGAATTTGCAATACTATTAACTGAAAACTCAAACAACTTCAAGAAAAAATTGGATGAAAAAATGTTTTTTTCCATCCTACAGTTTTAGATACAGTCATCTAAAAGGATAGTGGCACTATAGGGTTAAGTTCATTGTTCTTTGAAATAGTTTCCAAACATGATATTTGTTTCTCATGTCAAAACTACCTTCATCTATTTAGTCATAAGTCTTTGAAAATACAGTATAAAATGTAGGATTTCAACTCAACTAAAATCTTTGCAATATGGGGCAATTCTTCATCCAACAACAAAGAACGTGTAGTATGGTGGCGGGTGGGTTAAATATCTTATGCTCTTTAAGGTTAAAAGATTATTCCTTGCTCACCTCTTTGAGGAGTATATTTCATTCTTGTTTGTGATCTAACTTACAATGTTGGAAGGGCGGAGTAAGGTAGAGGATGAATAAAGAAACCACATTTTTGAAATGTTATCTTTTAAGGAGTCTAGAAGGGATCCAGATGGTATTAAAATAGAACCACAAATAAAAAAAGTAAAAATTCAATCAATTGAGGGTTGATTTTGATGTTAACAACAGACTAATTAGCCCCCTCGAATGTCAAGGATGGGATGATGGGGTTTATTTTAGAAGCTACCAACATTAATCATGAAGGCTAATGCAAATTGAATATAATACTTTCATTGCATGGTAAGACAACCTTTTAGGAACTTTGTCTTGGATCCAATTGTATTCTTTTCAACTCCTTCTAAGTCCTATTTTAAATGCAAAAAATAGAAACTTCATATTATTTTTATAATGGTTATAGGTGCACTTTGTGATTGTTTTTTTATCTCTCTGAAACAAAACATAAATTTTTTTGGATAAATCCAGTAATAGAAGATATGTTTTTTTAACTAAAACCCAATTTTGGATGTTTCTACGAATATACTTACAAGAAAATCATAGATTGTGGTTTGTATAAAACTTTCTTATAGCATCTCCACCATTGGAATATAAATACCCCTTCAAAAGGCCCTTGTTTGCCTATGGTCTTGGAAAGATGCCCATTGGGAATGTGCTAATGCTCAAATTTTAGAGTTGACCCTTTGAAACAACAAGCTCTAGTATTCTAGCTCTTTAAACTCTTATAAACACCCAAATATTGCTTTCATTTTTGTTTACTAACATGTTGGACCAAGTTTTGATAACATTTGCAGAGCAAGCACCAAAGACATCCAATGACAAGCCAAACTCCCCAAATTTGATTTAATGAATTAATTCTTCCGATTATTCAAGCCATTGGTGTGACCTTGGCACGTAAGGGTGGAAAGTCTTCATCCTCTAAGGTGGGAGCACCCATAAGCGTCCATTTAAGCCATGCTGAGCAAACCATGAAGCCGGTGTGAAAAATAAATGGACAAAATGGAGGCAAATGAGAGAGTGGGAGATGCCAAAAAAAACACTCTTGAATTTAAAAACTACTTTCAAAAAGCTTGGTCAAAGTGCAAAGACAGAAAGCACATGTTGCCCTTTTTTAGGGACCCCATTTCCGAGTATTATCCGCTCCCACATGCACCGATTTGCAACTGCCATGAAACCACCTAATCGTTGTAGTTTGGTCTCCTGTTGAGTGGATTGGAAGATAGTTGTAGGAAAAGAGTTTTGGGATGTGGAGGGAAATGGGTGCTCCTACCTTAGGGCCAGTTGTTCATCAACCGAGGCCCTTCACCTTGCTCTTGGTGTGAGTCTTTTACAGTCTAACGATGGAGATCATGCTCTTATGATGTTTGTCACCTTTTGTGCAATGAACGGGAAGTACCGGCATCTAGTTACGACTTAGCCGAATTTTTTTGAAGATTTCTGAATGGCATAGAAATGTTTAGGATGGGTTACCGAATGAAAAAATAATATTTTCGGAAATGGACCGGGTAGGAAAATTAAACCTCGGCAATTTGGCCGTCCGTCCTAGGGATATGTAGGAAAATTACCGATGTAAATACCTTTTTCTCGGCGGGTAGCCGACTAGTCATATACTTTCTAGGAAATTTTTTTAATGTGTACATAGTATACTTATATTCTTATAAAGTTATAAGTCTATCACACATTCACACCAACTCACCAATTATCCTTTGTTAAGAGGCATCAGCAGTGAATGGCTTTTACTCACTGTCAATCTGTAAAAGTGTGAAATTGAAAATCTACAGTGCTAACCATCCTCCGGAAAATACTTGGACCCTCTTTGGGATCCTTGTATTTTTAGACGGCTACATCCTTGGCCCTAGTTTGGTAGGGGCTTAGCCAAATTCAATCCCTGCCAAGGATACATCAAACAAAAAAGTGGGGAGCCTTCGGAAAATACTTGGACCCTCTTTGGGATCCTTGTATTTTTAGAAGGCTACATCCTTGGCCCTAGTTTGGTAGGGGCTTAGCCAAATTCAATCCCTGCCAAGGATACATCAAACAAAAAAATGGGGAGCCTCCGGAAAATACTTGGACCCTCTTTGGGATCCTTGTATTTTTAGAAGGCTACATCCTTGGCCCTAGTTTGGTAGGGGCTTAGCCAAATTCAATTCCTGCCGAGGATACATCAAACAAAAAAATGGGGACTAGAAATAAAACTCCCCCATGAAAACAAAAAACTGGCTCTATTTTCCACATTCAGGAAAATGGCCAAATGGAAATACAGAAATCCGGCAAATTGCCTAATGAAAATTCAAAATGTAGGATTGCAACCGGAAAAAAATCCACTTCTCAGGCTGACTTCCGAGTAAAATTGAAAAAAACCGAGCCAGCTTCAAGAATTAAGGAAATGGTCCGTTTACTGTAAGGATACTTCCCGGACAGTGCTTTTGTGCCACTTCTCATGACTTCTCAAAGTCAATTTTGTGACCTTAAATGAACAGACTCTTTAAGTCGCCAGTCACCTTTGGTTGGAGTTATTCTGTTGCTTTCGTAATGTCCTCATTTGCTCTCGTCACCCTCGTAATGTCCTTATTATTCTCTGATATTGGTCTGATACCCACTCTGGTCCCAATCTAAATTTCCCTGCACAAATCTACCGAAAACCTAGATTTTATATTTTGGTTATATCTACCTGCAATGGTAGATCTCGCAGGCCAGGTACACGAGCGGTCCAGCCCTCGTCCTCCATACCAGGCTGCGCTCATTTGCGACCACAACCTCAGTTCCATCGCAGCTCGTGCTCCAGCCAGGTGGGTGCATTCGTTCTTGCATTGTCCTCGTGAATCCCTAATTTTTGTTGTAATCGATTTCACTTGCAAGCCTGTCTGTCAACTTTGTAGATGTCGAAGTTGCACTGCAGTCGAGCTCTCATCTCCTTCCCTGTGCAGCATCAAATTCTCGGCCGAAGTAGACTTGTGAGTGAGATTGAGCCCGAGTATTGAATTGAAGTCGTGGAAACAGGGCCAAGGTAGCTGTAAATAATCCAGGGACCTTCTATGAATTGGTACCCCAGATCTTTTGGCAGTTTTGAAAGTTTGAAAGTTTGAAATTTGCTGGCTTGACCTCGTAGTTGGTAGACCTGTGAGTGAGATAGAGCCCGAGTTTTTTTTATTGGAGTTCTGGTTACCGGGCCAAGGCAGTTGTAAAAAAAACAGGGACCATCTATGAATTACTGGGACTGTCTATGACGTAAATCCCTAGATCTTTTGGCAGTTTTAAAATTTTGGAATTTGTTGGCTTGACCTCGTAGGGAGCAGGGCGTAGTGATGAGTTCGGTTATGAATGGAGCCATGACAGTCGAGACTCCCCCTTTTCCATGGGGTTCTACACCCGAGGCCGAGTATTATGCATCCAAACACATCACACACCAATCTGAGTTTATCAAATCTCCACGAGGAGTGAAGCTTTTCACGCAATCCTGGGTCCCCTCGAATCCCAAGGCGCTCATCCTGATGGTTCACGGCTATGGCAACGACTCTAGCTGGGTGTTTCAGCAAACCGCGATTTTGTTCACAGAAATGGGCTATGGCGCCTTCGCCATGGACTTATACGGCCATGGCATTTCGGAGGGTTTGTTGGGGTACGTCCCGAGTGCGACTCACGTCGTGGAAGATTTAGCCTATTGGTTTAATATTGTGAAGAGTAAGGATGAGTATAAGAGGCTCCCCTGTTTTTTGTATGGGGAGTCGCTTGGAGGCGCCTTGTGTTTGTTGCTGCATTTTGAGGATCCCGGAGGGTATGATGGGGCCATTCTCATGGCGCCCATGTGTAAAATTTCGGAGAAGATGGTGCCGCCGTGGCCTGTGGAGCATGTGTTGAGGCTGCTGGCAAGATGGGCGCCCACTTTGCCCATTGTGCCGACCACGGACTTGGTGGACAAGTCGGTGAAAGACCCGGCGAAGAGACTGCTCGCCAAGAACAATCCAAGAAGGTACAAAATGTTTGCATTTTTTTGGAAGTTGATGTCGCTTCCTTGTTTTAATCAACATGGGTTGTGGTAGAGGTTATGGGGTAGGCAGAATTGTATCAGGTGGAAACTGCTGTTTTTCTTTTTGAGGTGATTTTACACTCAAAATTTACCTTCAATAGGTGCTCTTGTCTTTTGAATTTTGGTATGTCTTTCAATTGTTATGAGGAATTCTTGGCGTAGTTTAGGAATCGCTACTCAAAAGTTAAGGTAGAGGATACTGTTTGTGTCAATTTTAAGCATTTTAAAAGTTAAGCATTTTAAAAGTATTTAGGAGTGGGAGACCATTGGGAGATCAGTATCGAGCTCACTGGAGAGCTCACTCTGGGTACAAGGGCCAAACTCTGTTGAGATCAAATTCTTTTATCACACCTTGTTTGATGCTTTCTTATCCAATCGTTCAAAGTGGGAGATTTTAGACTACTATTGAAGAGATAGGAGACAACCCCATTTTCATTCATAGATCAGTGGCCATGGACATTTAACCAAGTCATGCTCACTCTCAACGTGCTAATTGAAGGCCACCTGAGTGTAGTGCAAGAGATGAGGTGCTGTTGGTAACAGGGGTTAGTCAATAGGAAACGGGATCAGGTTTCTAACATTTTCGGCGTCTCCTCCTTCTTCTTTTTGTCGATGTTGAATATTTTTATTACAATAGGTTCGGATTGTGATCGAGGTTTTGACTTGGCAGAGAGAAAACTTCTGCTTTCCTTTTGGGATGATTTTATACTCGAAATTTCACCTTGAATAGATGTTCTGATCTTTAAATTTTGGCGTGTCTTTCAAATGTTTAGAGAAGTTCAGTCATTGTTTAGAAACTCCTACTTCAGAGTTACTCGTTAATGGGACCTGAACGTGTTACTGTTCTTGCATCAGTCGGTGCCTCAGCGTTGCGTAACTTGGGGTTGGGGTTAGATTATTTCCTATTCCATTCACAGAAAACAGATATCACTAGGCTAGTGGGATGCTAGTTTCAATGGGGCGTCTCACCAGCGTAAGAGCAATGTGTTTGATTTGTTGAATCGATTAAGGTTCAAGCAGAGCAGCAAATGGTAGGTGAGCAGTTTGGGCTTGCCTTTGCCTGAACGTTCTGTGATGCCTTGATATTCTGATTTCTCTCTTTAGCCTTAAATATTTTAAGGTTGAGGATACTATGCGCATCACTTTAAGCATTTTATCGTATGTAGGAATGTGATTCTTGGGAGATCGGGGAACTGTGGAGAGATGACTTTGGGTATAAGAGCCAAACTTGTTGAGACCAGTTGTTTATCACTATGTATGAAAATCTTATGCATTGTCGCAGTTGTAGACCACTATAAGTGCCTATAGACTAACCCCATTTCCATTCAAAGATTAGTTGGTAATAGACATTTTGCCAAGTCATACGTACCCCCAACTTGCTAATTGATGGCCAATTGAGTGTATGCATAAATGAGCTATTGTTGGTTTTAGGGGTCAATACAGTAGATGCGATTAGGTCTCTAATGGTCTTAGAATTCTGTATGTGAACCCAACAAGGACGTTGAGGCTAAATGGTTGACTTTCAAGGTTACTGAAATGAAGAATGCACCTACTCGTCCGAAAATTGGATTATTTTTCGCTGAGTACCTTGATGATAGGTCTCCATCCTTTCAGGGTTAATGGATGCTTTTTCCGTAATTTTGCAGGTATGCAGGTAAGCCAAGACTGGGAACCGTGATTGAATTACTGCGGGTGACAGCAAGCTTGGAAGAGAAGCTCAAGGACGTCAATCTTCCCTTCCTCGTTCTCCATGGTGATGCAGATGTTGTGACGGAGCCTGCCGTCAGCAGTTTCTTGTACGACAGTGCCAAGTCTGAAGACAAGACCATTCGAATTTATGAGGGGATGCTGCACTCGCTCATTCAAGGAGAACCCGACGAGAATGTTGCCATCATCCTTGAAGATATTAGCTCATGGTTGAAGCTGCGAGCACAACGGACGTCCGAAGAAACCTGATTCTTAACACTCCACTAATGTGGTGTAAAATTGAAGATGTCGGTGTGTTCAACTTACAGCTGAATCTTTCTGGTCGAACGCCGTGTGCTAATGCAACCAGGAGCTATGTCCTGCTTCATATTAAGTGGTGCATTCAGCTTGACAGATATCAGATGTAAATAGATGAATTAAAATTGATTGATCGATTGGTACAGAAAGACAAAATTATGAATTGGAAGGGTTGAAGTGTTTTGCAGATTCTTGGGATTACCGGGAGTGTATCCCTCGTGGAATTGTTTAACCCTGAAAGGTTCAGTGCCGGAGGCTCAAGAGTGCCTTTAGGAATGGGCAAGCAGTTCTTGTATACTGAAAAAACGGATGGTTTTCATCTAGTTTTTTTGTGTAAAACTTTGTTAATGGTATGTCCACATTACTGAGTTCAATTGAAGACATATTCATTAGTTCCTGATTTATACGGGGTGATGTTACAATAAATCCACACTCTTGAATCTTAATTAACCCTTCCAGAAAGAAAGAATTCATCTTTTTAAAAATGACCACTTCGATTGATCATACAGTCGGAAGTGTAATACAGTCAGGTATGAAGGAACTTAATTTCATTTAGATTAAGTAAAGAACATAAGGTACATCTGTTAAGTTCAAGAAAATAATCGTCAAACAAATTAAAACTCCATATAAACTCTTCGAAACTGCTAAGAAAACACAATGTCAAATTTGGGTTTCTCAGTCCTGACAGGGCCAACCTTCGAGGACCAACGTTGCTTGAAATCAGAACGATCATTTTGATTGATTATACTGCATAAAGTACAATACAATTTGAATGAGGAACGTTTTTATATCATCAGATTAAGAAAAGGACATTCATTTGCTCGTATTAATTTTAAAAAATAATTACTCAAACTCATAAAAATCCAAATTTAAACTCTTCAAAACTGCTAAACAAACACGAGGCCAACTAAGGTTTTAAGGACGAAATTCTCACCTCATGCGAACGAGGTTTTTTTCCTCTGAATTGTGGTCTACCATGCTTGTGGTCGACGACCGCCCTTCAGGCTTTTGTCCTTTCTTAGACACAATGGATTCATGGTTTTCTTTTTCGAAGTCTCCTTTCACTGTCCTCAAGAGGGAAGGCGAATGAACAGCAGCCTTAATGCAAGCTTTCACTAGCAACTCGGGTGAATTCTTTTTTGGCCCCAAAGGAAACCAGTCTTCCACCGAAAGCTCCGGTTGCTGCAGAACGCCTTTGGAAAGCATGGAGACTCTTCTTAAAGATTTATCACGCACCGTCTTCCTCGTACATGTGAACTCCCGAAGTACAAGCCTGTTGTCGACGACTCAAAGTGCAACATTCGATTCTCCTTGGTCCATCTCAAATTCTCCACCTTCTCCACAGTGGGAGTCTCGAGTTTAAAACCACCGCAGTTGGTCATGCCCTCGGGTGTCACATTGAAACCCTTTCGCTTGGATCGATGTTTCTGGTATGTTTCTTGCACCTAACACGTTGATGAATATCTACAATTTTTGTTTTTGTTTTCGTTTTCAGTTGAAGGCTAGAAAGTAAGTAAGATGAGTGACAGTATTTGGTACACGTCGAAATCTCAAATCGATCTGGTGAGTGCCTAATTAGAAGAGAAGATCATCACTCCAAAAACTGCAATTCCTATGAACCAAACTAAAACCATATTTTTAAGTAAGAAGTTTTTCATTTTAAGCTTACTGAAAACAAATTGTGTTTGAACAATTTAGTCCTTGATACATTAGAAATTCGGTTAGGTATAGAAAAAAGTCCCTCTGGATTATAAAACACGACATAAATTCCACTGTAGCCCACAGAAATTACGCTTGTGCTGTAAACACGATTCTGATATGTTTCTGATACTCATAAACCCGACGAGTAATTGCACTTGTGCCGTAACTGAGAAATGTTACATTGGGATCGAAGGGCCCGATGGTTGAATTGATATCAAGCTCTGAAACTGACAGAAATTGATCTATTGCTATACTAACCAATCATTTTCAATAAATTTCAAACCAAAAATTGAAAATTTAGATGGATGAAAAAAACAAGTTTGATTTGTGTGGTATAGGATAAGTTTACTTTAACCCTATAAAGACGCCAAGACTTAAAAATGGCCAATGGATGACTTTCTAGATCACTATAGAAATGAAGAATGCATCTATTTGTGCAAAAGTCAAATCATTTTTTGAGTGATTTTGTTGATCATAGGCTGGCGTCCTTCCAAGTTTAATTTGTTGTTTAAAATTTGAATGTTTGGTTCTTTAAGGGCTAGTATTCAGAGTTTTAGACTCTAAACTATAAAAATTCACTTTGAAGCTTTCTTGCATGCTCATATTAACAAAGGATTGTAATTCTACTGTTTTATTTCATTGAAGTCAACACCATGGACTTCCAGACCCCAAGGTGGCAACTCTTGTATAATATACAAGGGATAACAATTTAAGAAGAGCAAATTAAGCTATATACTTCAAATTTGATAATTTATAATGACGTAATAATATTAAAGCTTTTACAAGAAGAGATAGGGCTAAGATTTCTAATAAATTCCAATACTCCTCTGGGAAAGACCAATTCCAATTCATGTTATGTAAAGAGTATTAAAATCTTGAAAGTGGGATCTTTCCATAAAAATCTAATTCTACCAACTACTTTTACTATAGAATTTCAAGCATTTTTGATGCATAGCAAGTTTTGCAAGAATAATAAAATAATCAAGGTTTGCAATGTCTATATATGTGTCCATAATACTATTACTATCCATTTTCAGGTTTGTAGAGGTGACATCACAAGAAATGTGAGGCCTCCAGAGGGTTGCTTTGTAGTGACAAATTTACAGTTGAATAGGGAGCCTATTGAAAGAATCCAAAGTGCATTGTCAAGTGTCAACTTACTAAATTTTGAGAATTTGAAGGTGAGAAGAGAAGCTCTTTATACAAGTGGGGTAATGCCATTAGAAAAAAATTGAACCCTTAAAGAGCCCCTCAAAAATTGACATGCAAAGCTATTTATTGAAGGCTACAAATGATAGCCTAAGTACACAAATATGTACATAATTGTGTCGCTACCTTGTATGAATTTCATCAAGTATCCATGAACTTGTCAAAATAAAGAATTCACTTATAGGACCAAGGACATGAATGACAAGAAGTACCTAATGTCTAATTGTCCAATAAGAAGCATTTGGTTGTGCAAACATCATGAGCATCAAGTATCCATGATCTTTTTAAAATAAAGAATTCATTCATAATACTAAAGACTCAAATGACAAGTACTTAATGTCTCTTTGTCCAATAAGAAACATTTCATTGTGGAAACATCACGAGCCATTAGTACTAATTCATTGGACATTAGGTACCTCTTGTCATCCTCAATGTACTTAGGATTTGAATGACAATAAATACCTAATGTCCTATTGTCCAATGAAAGGCATGAAATTTTGTAAACATCATGATGTCAAAAATGGGTGGAAATAGGGTGAAAATATCATTCCTTCCTTAACCAAAGTACGTTTTTAAATCCAATTAAGGTCCCCAATCAAGGCCATTCTAGAAGGCACTTTAAGTGCCCAAAATTCTTCTATTATAGGTGAAACAATCCATGTGGGATATGTACATTAGGATGAATAGGATCTCAACCGCTCATAGTTAAGTCAAATGTAGGAATTGTATTTAAAGTTGAATTTCATACCTCATTCAGGCATAGTAGAATAACTTTTTGAACTCAATTAATGTGGGAATCAAGCTAACTTTCCCCGTGAACTTTCCTCTCCCAAAATCCATTTGAGATTTGGAGACTCCAACTAAGAGTTATAGCTAAATTTTAGACAAGGATTTGAAGGGACATTTTTTGGGATATTTTCAAGTACCCTCTCTAAATTTTGTCTATAACTTTTTATTGGAGGCTTTAAACCTCAAATAAATATTTGGAAATAAAAGTTAGCTTGATTCCCACATTAATTGTTGTTCAAAGTTTTTAGAAAAATAAATATTCTACTATACCTAAATGAGGTCTGAAATTCAACTTTGAACACAATTCCTCCATTTGACAATTAGTGGTCTATCTTTAAATTATTCCATAGCCTTTGAGGATTCTTGGTGGACAATCGATTTCTTGATAAAAACAACTTTTTTGCGCTTCATTCTCACCAAATGTCAATAAAGTAAGTTATTCACATTAGAGTTATTCGTAAAGTCCCCCCCAGTTTGGAGGGGACTTTTTCCGACAAATTTCCAACGACAGACGACCCTGCAGGTGACTACGATCCCGTAGGCAAAGTCCGGACGAAACTTCTTTTTGGTCGATTTGGGTGCGAAAGAAAGTTTGATACCCACTTTCGTATTAACTTTTCGCCCAAAACCTGCTTTTTCACAAAACTGCGGGGTTTAAACCCCGGTTTTGGGTACTTTACGAATAACTCTATTTTCATCAAAAAAAAATTTGATGGTAAATGGTCATTGGACTATTTTTGGACATATGTTTTTTTTTTCCACAATTTGATTTGAGTACAAGGTGCATCTACGTACAAAGTATCCAATAGTCATGGTTAAGTGCATTAGAGTACCTTAACCTTGATTATTTAACACTTTGTACTTGGATTTTGAGCCATTGACCACTAGTCGACATTGCGACTTAAGGTGAGTGGCTATAGGAAAAAAACTAATGCTTAAGTGAAAAAAATGTAATTTGCAAGGTCCTCGAAGGGCTCTAGAGCGGCCCTTCAAAGGCCTCGTTTTTTCTCTAATGTCAATGAGTTTAATTTTTGTAACATATAGGCAACTTGAATGTCAATTGATTGAATGCTCCATTGAAGTAGTTAGGTGGTGAACGGTTATGAATAATGCTCATATACAAATCTTGAGACAAGAATAATTAAATGTGGTGAATTCAGTAATGAAGTATAATAAGTGACATTATTAGAAAGATTTTTTCTAAAACAATTCTAAAATTTTAAATTTTAAAAATTGGGGGTTTAACTAATCTCCCATTCCCTTATTATAAGTTCTTACAATGACTTTTGAGTGCCTAAAACTAGTATGATTGAATGATTGATATAAAAATCAGACCATTTTTTAATGTCTTCTTTCTTACTATGACATTAAAACCGACATAATAAAAAAACGAGTCCTTTTCTCATGATTAGAATAGTTAACTTCTAAAGGACCAAGGCTTTTTTTCTATCAAAAAAACACTCAAAACTACCATTTCTATAACAAAGAGTAAAAGAATTTGAAATTTGTTTTTTTTGTACATCTAACCATAGGATCTTACACCTAGAACTAGTATAAGAACGTGTGGAAAAAATTTCAAAATTTTGATTGCACAAATTGCAAAAAATCTGCCTTAAGTGAAAAAAACAGGTTTTCTAGCACATTACAGGACTAGATTATTTGACTTTATAACCTTCTTAACTTTAAATTTTTGCACTAAATAATTTTGACCTTTAAATCTTTATGGAGGAGAATTGAGTTGAGAGTCTAGGGGGAAAAAATTCAAAAAAATCTGAATTTTTATTCTTTAAAAAATTATGAAGTAGAAGTAGGTATGAAATAGAAGGAAAATTTAAATTATTAATATCTCTAAGATGGAATTAAAATGCACTATATTCCCAATGGTGAGATTTTTTAGCAAGCAAAATAGACAATGTGGAATTTTTTTTTGAAAAATTGTGAAAATTGCATTAAAAAATGAGTTCTACAAGTTATTTTTTCAAGAAGATGCTTTAATTGCCCAAAAAATAAGATTGTCTATAATTTTCTCATCACAAATCCAAATGGAATAAATCAAATCTTTCCATGTACACAAAAATATAATCTATGAGAAAAAATATTTATTAAAAAAAATTCAAATTTTTGATTTTTTTTTTGCTGACCTCTCTCCCCCCTTTCCCTTGTTTCGAGCTTATTTGGGCATAACTTTTGTTCCTAGGCACCACTTGAAAAAATAAATTATATTCCCACGAAACCAATCAATTTTTCTATCTTCAAAAAAAGTTTCAAAAAATCAAGACAAAATTGAAACCGCAGGTACTTGCCCAAAATCCCTTTAGGGGTTAACCCAGTAAGGACGCCGCGGACCATAAGTGTCCGATGGATGACAAGGGATTCTCCAATGTAGGACAAGACTACAACTATTCATCCTTGGAGTTTTTTGTAGAAAGTGGAAAACATCTACAGTAGCTTGACTTCCAATGAGTACTTTTGGATTTTTTTATTCCAATGACTCTCACGGTTATACAATGCATGATTTCCAGGGTCACCCCCCGCATCCTTACAGGGTTAAAAAAGCACCTACCTTGGTATTGTGAGTTGCCATCTTGGGGGTCTGGATGCAAAAATCCAATCTCCCAAGCATAACAAATCCTTCAGCATAACATTTAGAAGCATGGATTAACATTGCCTTGCCTTCAAAGTAGGTGGTGTGAAATATTCCACATCCAATAGCCTTCTTGCCCATTGCCTTCCTTCATGCAACCCTGCTCATTACATTGAGCCTCACCTAGCTACTCATGAAGTACTTTTGGGTATGAAATATTCCACACTTGGAATTGGTCCATTTATTCCAACATTAAAAAAATTAAAAATTAAAAATTAAATAATTATATATATATATATATATATGCACACATACACACATATTTCACACCATCTAATGTAGAGTCAAGGCAATGCCAGTGCATGCTACTGAATGTTAGAGCATTCCCACCAGTGCCCGCTCAATCTGACACGCCAGAGCAGATTGAGCGGGCTCTGGCGCGGTGAAGGCCGAGGGGTGGGTGGCAGACCCCCACCGCCGCTCACTCTGCTGCCACTCCGAAGCGAACGACCCCACCTCCATGCGCATCGTGCGGGCTACGTGTGAGCTTCTGGTTGTTTGCACCAGACCAATTTGCGCCATGCTCTCTTCACCGCCAGGCTCTGACGTCGAGATTCTCCAAGGTTTGCGGTCGCGCGTCATTGCATTGGGCTCGCAACTCTTGAGTGGCCGCTCTCATTTTTCAAGTGGCCGCTTCGAAAGTGTCCGCAGCAAGAGTCACGGTGGGGGACAGAAACTTGGAAGGGCCCGCGGGGAGACGTTGCGGCCGCGCCCAGCGTGGCACGGTGGGAATGCTCTTATAGAGTCTCCTGCAGGCCCGCCTTGCTCAATTTGCAACCGTCATCAGTCATCACTACTGTAACGTTTCAATGATTTCCAGAAGTCCGTAATTTTTGGGGGTCCAGCCAGATTGCTCATGTGGCAAAATGAAAAGACTTATCTACCTCAATATTTTTGACGACAGTCATCCATTTGAGTTACACATTCTACTATAATAAGCAAGATCCGACGAATCCTTGGCCCTGTTTATCAGTATGTAATTGACGATTACCTGCCTGTCGCTAATACTTAGGTCCTGTGACTGATTCCTGTCGTTTTTTTGCGAAGAAAATTACGCTATCCGTCACTGCTTGGAAGAGGCACCCGCCCAATGCGGAATCTCACTTAGCTGGCGTGTGCTCGATGGATGCATCGTCGGGCTCCTGGACCAAGAGGATCCTGGCTCGAAGGATTCCTCGCTCCGTCACATCGCCAGCGTTCATCCCGGGTCGGATAGATTGATTGCGCAAGTTTCGCTTCTACGACACCGCAGTTCCGGAGTGAGAGCGGACAAATAAGTTAGCTACCGTAGGTCCGTAGCTTCACGGTGAACGTTCCGTACACGACGAGTAACTTCGCTGCATCACCACGGAAGGAGGGAGTGAGTGCGATCCAAGATTGCCGCTCCCTTGTCATGTTGACGCCACACGCCAGCTGGGTTCTTTTCCGGGTCCCACTTTCGCACGCACAGGTCGAAGCCATAAATTGGAGATCATGTCAAGCTTCAAATTTTGACCAACATCATCTGTCAACAGGGGTGCAGTGAGATTATTACGTGCTTAAAATTTTGACCAAAGTTCAGTTGTGTGCAGAAAGAGATTTCAAGCTTACCATCTGTGATTCTGTGGAGTGGATGATGAACGTTTTTGAGAGAATTATGAAATGGATGAAGTACATCCAAGAATGTTGGAAAGTAATTTTTCTCCAGCTTGATTACTTGATTTCTCATGACTATTGTGCAAGGTTTTGAATCAATTCTTGAACATGTGGATGACACAAGAAAAAAACAAAGATCAATGAAATCTTATAAGCCATAATTTATATCTACATCTACATTCCCCTTCTTACCATGCTCTTGAAAAATGTTTAAAAAAAATCATTTGCATTAATGTCACCTTCTCATGAGTTTGAAGTAACAAGTGTTCACTTAAATGAATCTAGGTACAGTTTAGGTCTAGATTCACTCTGCTGGCACGGATCTTGAAACCTTGCAATCTTATCTGTTTTCCACAGAGGAGCCATGTAAGAGCCACCTCTTCATGCTTATTCTTGCATTACAGGAAGTGTAAAGTTGGCATGGAGTATTACAAATCTCATTTATACGGTTTTCCCCCTTTTTCTCCATCCAATTATGGTGAAGGATTTCTTGCTATCTCCAGTATGTTTGCGTCCACCCCGCCTATGCAACTCTGAAGCCCCCTCATTGGCTCATTTCGGAACAAAGGAATCTAGCTACTATACCGAACAGGTCATCAAGTACTGTCGAAGTTGACTTTGTTGGGCACCACAAGCCGCCGTGACAATGCCCGTGGTATGCATGTGTTTGTATATCTGGACGCATAGCTCTTGGACAGATTTAGTGAGCCACCCACTTTTCCCGAGCCAGGTGTGAAATAAAGTTACTGGCACTGCCCATAACTTATCCGATCTGCTGGGCCATTATAAAATGCGTGAACAAGGGCGTCACTACTCCAGACTTGCAGCCGGCAGACCGGCTTGCAGATGCTGTGAGGGCCAAAAAACGCAAGCCCCACTCCAGGACGGTGTCGAGAGAGCAAGACGTTGCAGTCGCAACGTGCGTGTGGAATTATTGGTGAGTCTTCGTCTGCTCTTTATTATTCGCGTTCCGACCACGTGTCGATACTAATGTTCCCCTGCAGATCAGTTCTAGATAAGTTTGGTTCCCTTGCACAGGGTGATGAGTGAAGGGAGCGAGGATTATGGACTTTGGAATTGTCAAGGTGATCGAGCTAGCGAGCGTTTGTGTTTTCACTACTTAAGAGTTTAGCTAGACAGTGTTTGTGTATTCGCTTAGATCACTCTGCGGCCCAGTTCTATGATCGATTGCTTGCGAGTTTCAGAGCTGTCACTGCGGTGCATGCACGTCTCGAAGTATGGAGCATTTTGAACATGTTTTGTGCTTGGAGTCCGATACTAGCTATGTTTCTGTGATGATGTGTCTGGTGATTCAGCTCGTGCTAACATATTGGATGTCTCTACTGATTCAGAAATTTGAGAATGGCTCGTTTTGGGGCCGCGGTTTCGATATTCGCGTTAGTTCTCGCCGCGAGTGTTCTGATTGTGTCAGCTGGACCGTTGAGCGCGACTTACTACCAGACGAGTTGCCCTTCAGCCGAACAGATCATTCGCAAGACCGTATACCAATTGTACGAAAAGAAAGGCAACATTGCAACTTCTTTGATTCGTTTCGGTTTCCATGATTATTTCAATGTAAGTCCATACGCCACTTCTACAACTTTCATTTGCATAGCTTTCCTACTTATTAGTGAGCTCATGTTTGAAATTGCGCTAATCTTGTCATGTGAGAATGCTGCAGGGAGCTGATGGGTCGTTCCTGCTACTGTCAAAGCCTGGGATGACATCCGAGAAGGACTCTAGCACCCAAGAAGGCATGCGAAATGAGAAATACGTGAACAATCTTAAAGACGCAGTAGAGAAGGTTTGCCCCGGAATCGTGTCTTGCGCGGATATTCTCGCCGTTGGAGCAGCTGCTTCCGTGCAAGTGGTACGCTTTGCTTAGCTTCAACTCGTTCTAGAATCTTATTATTTCGACACCCATTATGTTTCTTATTCCGTGTTATCTGGTTCCTTGCTCATGCTGGTATTTCGGTTTCTCTGCAGTTGGGAGGTCCTTACGTGAAGGTTTTGTTGGGTCGTCGCGACAGCCGCATCAGCTTGAAATCCTCCGCGGACACGATTCCTAAGCCGCAGGACAGTGTCGATAAGGTCCTAGCATTTTACAAATCGATCGGTATCAGCACCGAACAAGCAGTCGCTCTTATGGGTAAGTAACAGGAGACTACTTTCTGATGATCATAGTTTAATTTCTTGTTTCAAACTCAAGGGAAAGCAGATCCGCAGACATTCGTGAGCTGATGAGCCTGTTTAGTTCAAAATTTCGGGATAGAATCACACAGTAGTGTACTGGATAGGCCTGCAAAGCCTGAGGATTCAAGAAGGTTAAATGATAACACTAATTTGCTCTCTTGAATCAAGAACGTTAAAGAGTGTATTCTTAACGTCATCATGAAGCTCCCGTAGAAGTAGAGTGCTGCTCAGGAGCGCGCCTCCCCCCGTGTATGTTCCGTGGATAGGATGTACCAGGGACTGACATTCCATGGGATGGGGTTTCACGCCCAGCACCCGTTCCTCTCCTTGAATTCTACGCTACTGTTTTACTTTACTACAACCTTCTCTCGGCTCTTGAAGGTTGTAGAGAACTGAATACACTTCATCTGCCAACTGTGCATTATCTTAGAACACAACGGCAGTTTTAGCTCTCAAGTACGCCCCCCTGTGAGACCCTGTCTGACCCAAGGCAGATGCTCTGAAGTTCATCGTTCTTAGTGAAAATGGCGTGTTTCAGATTGCCAAATTCTGGTATAATTCAAGTTACTAGAGCTCAGATTAAGTCTAGGACGAACTCGGACCGAGCTCTACAGACCTGGAGTTTCATTGGTGCAACTACAACTGCGCTAATTTATTCACCTCTATTTTAACAAATTAGAGAGTTTGGTGAAGACATAATGCGGATAAAAAATAATCCACTGATTTTTGTTGTCGATGTGCAGGTGCCCACACCATCGGAAGAGCCCACTGCGTGAGCTTCAACGAACGGATCTATCCGAAAGTGGACCCTAACCTGGCCCCTGCGTTCGCCCAGCTCCTCCTTCACCGATGTCCCCCCAACCCCACGGAGGTTCACTTCACGTACTTCCGAAACGACGAGCAATCGCCTATGGCCTTCGACAACCACTACTTTGTCAACTTGCTTGCCAAAGAAGGGCTCATGGGCATCGACTCCAAGCTCTCCATGGACCCGCGAACCCGGCCTTACGTGGTCAAGTACGCCGCGGACGCCAATGCCTGGCGCACGGTGTTTGCGGCCGCGTACAAGCAGCTGAGCGAGTTCAAGCCGCTCACGGGCACGCAAGGCGAAATCCGCAAGCGGTGCTCGTATGTAAATTAGAGGGACAGACTTATATTTAGTTAGTCGTTCTGATCATGATTCATTCGATTCGTTGTTTGAACAAAACTATTCAATGAATTGTAATAAAAGGGGCGCACAGGCAAATGCTTGGGCCTGAATAATACAGTGATTTTTTTTATACAACAGCTTCTCTGTGATCTGCTACACTGATTTGTCCTCTTAGTTTGTGACTTATTTACTAAATTCACACTTTTAAATTGGTACAGGTTGAAATATTGGACTACAGTGACAAATTTCGCCCGACTCATTGCATAATTCAGTGTTGATTTTTTTTTTTGGACACAAATGAAAGAAAGTTCATGGCAAGGAATATAGCTAAATCCCAGTCGAAGCACTCCGTTACTTCTACTGGCTGGAGGGGTAAACTAGCGAGGGCAGTGCACCGGTAGATTTGACGACTGCATCCGTTTGTTTTGTTGAGGAAGCAAACCAATATTTTTATATTGAAAAGGCTAAATTGATTCCATACTCGGTGAATTATGGAAGCGTGCAAGACGGCAAGTAATCTTGGCACTGTAGGTTGACCCTTAAAGAACGGAGTCTATGTCTATCCCTTTTATGTTTTGTTTTTTTTAATGTTCTTTTTTCCACTGAGTACGAATGGGAGTTGAGTAATTTTTACTTTTCAATGATAAAATCACATAACTTCTGTAAGTTGTAAAATTTTCAATTTTTCTTATTAAAATTTTAATTTTTTTTAATTTTTTCACTAAGTAAGAATGAAGAAAAATCATATAAAATCAAATATATGCTTGAAAATGCTGAAAATTGCACCACGCAATCACATTGTGTGTACATTATAGTGTAGAACATCATGGTATAATCCAAAATTCCATACCTTTCTATAATTAAGAATATTGTAGTTATAGCCCTAAAGTTCAAATAGCTATAAATAGAATGATTTAATTTTACAATTTTAAAAAATTCCAAGTTGGAATAAAATTAAAGTTACTTCATTTCAATAGTTATGTTCAATTCAAATACGATCATTCTTTTGGCTAAAATTTAGATCTCGAGTAAAGAATTACAAGTTGCCAAAATACACTAAAAAGCATCTTTTTGTGATCTGTTTTTTTAGCATCTTCTTTCCAAGAGAAGTCAGTAACATGTCTGAGGGAATTTTGACCAACCTCTAGTGCAAGTATATTCTAAATATTCTAAAAAGAATTGGATGAAAAATTATAATTCTTAAACATCATATTTTGTTCACTTGAAATCATCCAAGTGCCATTTTCATAACATTGTTTATCAACGAGGCAGGGATCTTTTTTCCATTGTTCAAAAAAAGGGACCCCTACAATGTATTAAATTGTCTTCTATGACTCTTTAGACGCCCCAATCCTTCAATTAATTGATAAATCCCTCCCTCACATCTACTATAAGAAACTCGTGTTTTTTTTGATGTCGGAGCAAAAACATGTGATGTCCAAGGCCGAACATACTATGTCTGTGGAGACATCAAGATGTCTGAGACACGGGGCACGATTTCAGGGAGATTTCTGTAGATGTTTTAGATGACACCAACAAATTACATTGACAATAAGTGGATGTTACCATAGATGCCAAGATTTTTGATGACATGGCTAAGGATGCAGTGATGTCCTCAGGGGCGTCCGCAAAAACATTAATTGCCACGTCAGCTTCGTTGACCAATTTTCACGTTGGATAATTTTGGAAAAATTACTTTGGTCTTGGATAAAAAAGGCTGACCAAGGTTTAAAAAAAGGGGTACGGACAACCACCGAGCAAGCTTAAAAAAAAAGAGATGATGTGGCTGATGACGTGGCATGCCATGTGGAAATTGATTGATGTGGCATCAAATATTGCTGACGTGGTATGCCACGTCAGTAGAGGGGGCCTATTTCTAAGCATTTTCTACGCTTATTTTGAAGATGTCTACGTAGACGTAGAGACGTTGTCACAAACATTGTATAAGACGGTAAAATGTCTTCTATAACGTCACTATAAACGTCACCGCGTGAAATGAGACGTAGTCACAGGAATCTCAACGTCTAAGGAGACGTCAATGGACACATTTGGACATTTTGGAAGATGCAATTTCAATGAGGATCTTGCACTATTGCATTCCATTATGAATGATGTGGTACTTTTTGCATTTTATCTGATTCTGTAGAAGTTTTGGTATTTGGAACCAGCAACGGACAGTGTCTTCTTCCATGTCCCGCTGCTTAGGACATGACCAAGAGTCATTCTTTCGACAACATCAATGTCCACTACTTCCTACTTTAGTGTATTCTATATACGGCGACAAATAGCACAAAAGTACATAGTCAATACTCCTCTCTTCTAGTTTCTTAGTACAAGACATCATCTCGGTTGATTTTGGACAACAAATATGAATGTGGAATGGCACATGCATATGGCGAGGGACAAAAAGTTTGAACAAAGTAGACAGATCACCTTTATTGGATAATGAATGCAATAAGCGTACGGATTTCTGAATACTACTATTTACAAACAAGACAAGGCAATTTATATGTCCATTCAAAAATCATGCCTACATTTTGTATAAGTGATCTTCAACATGGCATCAACATGTCAAATACATCTTAGGCGACAATGGTGTGCACAATTGCCTTCATGTTACCCTCCCTCTCCGATGACTGTTGAAAATACATTGGTATGTCTTGGTAGACATACATGTAGACCACACATTCTATCTTATTGACATCCGCCTAGATGTCTGCATGTAGCCCCATTGAAACATATAAGACTGGCAGGCGCTAACCTTCGCCCTACGATACAACATTGTCGCCTAGTATGTCTCTGAAGTCGTCAACATCGCCCCGGGGATGTTTAACAGGATCTGTCTCTTGCGCTAGTGGTTGCAAGCCAACAAATTCTTTGCCGTTTATTCGTTTTACAGCTGAACCACATCTGGTATGGCTTCAATTTTCCGGGGGAGAAATAGTGTAATGAACTGTCCCGTAAACTGTAGTTGCATTGCTAGTGAGAAAATTCTAGATACGGCAATTTACTAGGCAATTGAGATATTGATGCATATATTGAATGACATAAGCAACTCTACACATGGCAATGATGTCAAACACATGTCACACTCAGCATCAGGCACCACTAACTTTGTCCCTCAATGAATATCTGGAAGACACTTGTATTCTTCCAAAAGACATAGAAGTGGACAACCCACTCTGTCCTCATGACGTCCTGCTAGATGCCTGCGTGCTGCCCTCACAAAAACGTATTTCTTCTATTTTACATATCCCATATGGTTTATCTTCCCTCCTACCACCCCACTTGTATAAGAAGCCCGTCTTCTCCCCTCTATATACTCACATCAAGTGACTTTTAAAGTCATGTGATATAATTGCCAAGTATGGTGTATTTTGTACGGCATACTTTATATGACGTATGATGTATAGTGTACTATGTATGGTGTACTATGTATGGTATATGGTGTATTGTGTATGATATGTTGTATTGGATATTATGCAATGCATGTGAATGTAATGTAGATATGAGACTGTCCATGTTAACATCATGCCAAATAGTGCATTTAATCACATGAATTTCTAACGTGACATCATTTTGTTTTCCTAAATCACACTAAACATTGCCAAGGGTATTTATGATGAAAAGTAGACATCTACATTGATGTCACAAGATATCTGGACGTCTAAAGTGACGTCCCAAAATACGTCTATCAAAACGTTTGGATGTCTGAGTTGATGTCTCAAAAAACTTGTAGATGTCTAACTTGATGTCTTCAAAGACAATAATAAAATTCTTAGAGAGCAAAAAACTATGCTAACGTGGCATGCCACGTCATCCTTGCTGGATGCCACATCACTTTTCCTGCTGCCACGTCACATGCCACCTCATAGATGGGAATGGATGAAAAAAAATCCTATGTGGCTGCCCTTGTCCGCGTGGCACTTAGGTGGTAGCCACATGGCGGCCTTTGAGGACCTTGTTGACCCATGTTTTTTGGGATGTCTGGTCAAAAACACGTTGATGTCCAACGTCTATTTTGATATTTTTCTCACGTCTCAAGCAACGCGATTTTTTGGACGTCCACATAGGCACTTTAAGATATCACACAAGACATCAACACGCAGTATCTAGGGACCAGAAAAAACACTGTTTTCTTCTAGTGATCTAGCAAAGTGTAATACCTTTCCAAATGGGGAGGACCATTGCCTCATACAATGTTATTTTCTCCGTTCTTGAAATAGTCTTCCTTTTGACATTAATTTATTGTCTCAAAATGATCTTCTTATTGCACTTTGTAATATTGTGTATTCGTCAGGTTCGACTTTCAATTGCAATCTGGGACCACCAATCAACTCCAAGTAGTAGTTTTCCCTCCATCATCCAATCATCAATCAAAAGATAAATGAAATGACTAAAAGAGTCAATCATCACGGTTCATTCTTATTTTTTGCATTTTTTGAGTATTGCCTGATTGAAGGAGATGAAGCTCTAAGAGGCAAAACAAAGGTCCAAACAAGGTTTTAGACCCCTTCTAATTGCCCACAAAATGACGACCTCACACTCAACAATTATTAAAGTGCCCATTGGTGCTCCTTGCAAATGCCTAAAAATTCTATTTTTTTGTATTCCAAATTGCATTTTGAAAAAGGCTCCAAAATACAAAGTTTCTAAGACGATAAGAGTGCATCAAACTCTACTTACAACAAGATACGGGTATAAAAAATGATATTTTTAGTCTTAATCTAGAACATTTTGTTCAACAAAAAGATAATTTTAGGATGGAGAGAGTAGTAAGTTTATAGCACTCGGTGGTTCTTGAAGGATTAATTGTCGTACCTCATTAGAGCATTGCCACCAATTTTACAAAATTGGACCATGGCATGAAGAAGTCGCGAGGCACTTCTTACCTCATGAGATGTAGCCGGGTGCTAAGACTTGATGCCCTGCACCAACAAACCTTGAAGTCCTCACTAAAGTTCTTTGCCCCTTTCATTTCACACCTCTCATTAGCTTCTCACTACGTCCTCTACTAAGGCCATAGTCAAAGTTGACCAAGTTGGCGTGAGTGTAGTTTTACCCGCTACAAAGGCTCTCTATTGCCAAGCAAAAGTAGAAGTGACGGGAAGGCCAACACAACTTTTAACCCCTGATTGCTCTAAGTCCCCCCACGTGATACTTGGGATTTCGGGCAGGCTCGTGTGACCTCAAATTTTGACCTGATTTTCTGAACCTTTTTTTTAAGATAGGAAATCACATTAGCTTTCTAAAAATATAATTTTTATTTCAATTGGTGCCCGGGAGCAAAAGTTATGCCATCCAAAGCCTAAAAAAGCATTTTTTTCGGCAGAACAAAAAAATTACAAAAAATTGAATTGGGTCTAAATGAGGTATTAGGAGCCACTTGCAACATGCTTTGTAGTTCTTATTGGACTGCTTTGGTTGAAATTTTTATTTTTATTTTTGTTCATTTAGCTCTTGGAATGCCTAAACATTCATGTATGGCTTCATTTATCTATTTATTGTCCATGAACGTCATTAAAGTGGTTATTTTACATCAAATTGAGTATGATTTTCATCTTTTTTATTTTCATTAAGCACTGGTTACATGCTTAATTTGGAGGGATTTTGTACTTAATTTAAATTTAATTCGATTTGTCTACACTTGAAGCTTTGATTCATTCTATTTGGACTAATAATGAGAAAGTCATGGACAATCTCATCTTTGGGGCAATCTATGCATCTTCAAAAAAACAATTTATAGAATTCATTTCTAAATGCAATTTTCAAATTTTTTCAATTTTTTTTTGGATAGGATTGAAGTTTGTTTGCATGAAGAGTCTCACCGTTGGGATTATGATGTTTTAATTCCATCTTAGAGCTATTAATAATTTTGTATTTTGTTCAGTATGAGACCTACTTCTACTTAACAAATTTTTTATATGTGAATCAAGTTTTGATATTCTAAATTTTTTCTTCCTCAACTCTCAACTCAAATGTTCAACAAGAAAATTTATGATTTTATGGTTTGTAGTGCAAAAACATTCCACAAATGGCGGTCAAAGTCATCTGAAATTGCCCAGGCTAGCATTCAAAAAAACTTCTTTTTCCAACTTCAAATGCTAATATCTTCTGGTCCGTACGATCAAACTTCATGAAAATTTTACCACATGATCTGAGACGAGTGGAGTACAAGATCCTACAATTAAATTCTTAAAAAAATATACTTTTTGGTTTCTTGAGTGATTACAGCAGAAATGGCAGATTTCAGTGGTTTTGGAGCCAGAAAATGCCTTGGGCATTTAGGGGTTAACTATGACTATGACGGGGTGCTCCTGTAAGTTAGAGCCGTTTTTCTCAAACCGAGTGCAGCAAGCAAAAAGTGCCATTGCCAAGAGGGAGTGACGCGGCTGGTGGCTATGCTCTTCGTGCATTGGAGAGATTCAAGGCGGGCGTTTCTGCCGAGTGAGGCAGCAACTTAACTTATCACTGTTCTCCTTCCGCCCATGCCCAATCTTCACGGAATCATAAATTATAGATACAAGTGCTACAGTGAGAAATCAAACATACTGTACCTTATTCAGTTCACCACCTTTACGATACCATAAACAAGCCATCCATTATCCACGAAGATCACCAAATCCACGCCATATCTTTTGACTGTGTTCCCTTCCCTTCCCTTCAAGCTGCTAACTTCGAGCATCTTCACTTGATGTGATTCCATCTCGTCAACGCACGGGGTCACTTTTCTGTAACTTAGAGTGGATCACACGTTTGTCCGAGACTCCCACCCATGCACTCATAGTCAGTGCAAACAACAGTTAAGGTAGAACCACCCATTCCAGATCAAGGAGCCATGGGCAACCTGTAGGATGCACTACTTGGGACCAAGGAGGGTGCCCAAACTTGGAATGTGTTTTTTTCTCCTTGGAATGTGTGTTTTTCTCCTTTTCAAGGTTGGGACGAATAAGGTCATGACACATGTCCCAAAGTGCATAAAAAACAATGAGCAAGATAGTAGGAAGTAGTGAGTGGGAAAGTGAGTTTGGCTATGATCGGATTTGTAAGACTCTAGACATTGGCAATGGGTTAGGAGAACTTTTTGCCTCCCAAAATTCATAGCAATTTCAATTTTGATAATAAAATTACAAAAAATTCAGAGTCCTAATATTTCTTATCTGTCTACAGGAGAAAAATTTCCATTGCCTCACTCTACTGCTCATCTATTCTGTAATCGCTTATTTGATCAGGTATAAGTGGTCCTACCTTATAATGACATAATCTCAATGCAAGAGAGGTTCACCGTTGTGGCATATTTTGATTAATTAAGGAGAGGCAGATCAAGATTGACAATGCTCATTGCTTGCCTTGTGCATGAAGCAGAAATTTTGTTGGTTTAGCATTGAGAGAAATCTAACCCTAGAACGCCGCAGGCGTCATTTTGTAGCGCCTGGATGACAATTCAAAAAGCTGGAGAGTGATTGGAAGCACTTTTTCATCCGCATTTTCCTTGTTGACCTTTCATGTTGAGTTTTGAAGAGTATCCAATTGAGTTTGTAGTCTTCCTAGTGTTTGTCTTCACGTAAATGAGAAGTTGTTAAAAAAAACATATCGCAAAATATGTTATTTTAGATATTTTGGGAGGTTGTTGCTCCTTGCTCTAAATCTGAAATTTCTCCACAAAAATGAGATTTTTTGAGTTTGAGCCCAACTAACAAAATGAAGGTCATCTACTCTAGTTTCTACTCCAATTTGAATTTTGAAAAAATTTACTAATATTGAATATTTTATTGCAATTTGAACTTTGGGTGTATTTTCAATGTGTATTGTTTTCTAATTATAGAATGACACGGAAATTGAATTTACACCATGATGTTTGTCATAGTAATATCAACGCATGGTGAAATTTTTAGACTTTTTGAAATAATTTTCTATTTAATATGATTTTTCTTCCTTTTTTCTTCAAAAATTCTCAAAAAAATCAATTCTCTACAAAAAAATCTAAAATTTTTGTGAAGTAAAGAAGACATGTAATTTCATCTCTGAAAAATAAATATAAAAAATTTCATACATATCTAGTTGCAAAATGGCAAAATCTCACTGCCCATCACTCAATTTGCTGCAAAATGGCAGCAAATTGAGTGATGGGCAGTGAGATTTGAAATCAATGGGCATGGGTCTGTCATTTAGGGGTTAAGCAACTATGGAACAGATAGTGAGCAGTTGAGTGCAATGGAAATTTTTCCAGTGTAGGGAGATAGAAAATATTGTAAAATCTTGCCAAATTTTCAGAATAATATACACAAAACTGAAATTCCTAAGAATTTTGGGAGGCAAAAAGTGTTCTGAACTAGTATCCAACGTCTAGAATCCTGCAATTCTGCTCATTGAGGAGACTACTTCCTGCTCAGGCTTGTATATTTCAAAATAATACTCCTGTAATTCTTGGCATTTAGCAATTGATCCTCGCAGCTTTGCATATCCTACAAAATGTTCACAAAATTTTTTTGCTTAGTCGGAAATAATGGCACCTTACAAGTCAAGGACCCATCCTTGGTTGGTAATGGGTGGTCGAACCTTATGACAACATAATCTCAATGCAGGAGAGGTTCACCATAGTGGCATGTTTTGATTAATTAAGGAGAGGCAAATCAAGATTGATAATGCTCACTGCTTGCCTTGTGCAAAATTTCAACATGGTGGGTATGAAGTAGAAATTTCATTGTTCTAGCAGTAAGAGAAATTTAAGAGGAATCTAAAAAAAATCTCTACTACTACCACCCAATATTAACTTAGTGAGTGTGGATTCACATACCATTATCTAAATGCAAGAGAGTTTTGCCATTGTGGCATGTTTTAATTGGTTAAGCAATCAAAGAAATCAAATTATTTAACCCTCCTATATTAAGATTATGTCTGATAATTGCAAAGTAGGCTAAGTCATCAAAAACAATCACAGGTCAATACCAACCTTGCCACCCGTGGCTTGGTAGGTTCTAACCCACAATTATTTTTTATAACTTGGCCTACTTTGCAATTACCTAGTCCGTAACCACTCTAATTGTGTGCATTTGTTTGCTCAATGGCATTTCATTGACGAGCATGATAGTTTGCTTCTAACACCACGATATTCATCCATAGAAGCAACAATTACATGACTTTTCATTTAGAGACAGAGTTGGTTACATCCTATAATCCACTTGCCTGGCTCAGAGGTTACCGCTAGTTTGTAATCAACTCTAATTGTGTACATTTGTCTACTTGATGGTGTTTCATCCATGAGTAGGATAGTTTGTTCGTAACCACCCAATATTCATCCACAAAGGCAACAATTATATGAGTTTTCATCTAGGGACAAAGGTAGTTATGTCCTATAACCTATTTGCTGCCTCTCAGCAGCTCGAGGATTACCTTGTTTGTAAAAATCCCACCTAATTTGGAGCAAAAAATTAGGTCCTTAAAATCCCACCTAATTTTTGGGTCATTGCAAGAAAGACCGGTCCTATTTACTAGTCACGGAGCAAGTGACTCTCTTGTCATTCGCTATAACTTTTGAAGCAAAAGTCCAATGAACATGAAATTTTTATTGGAGATGCCTAACTTGATGGTAATCAAGATCCCTTATTTTTTTGTAAATTTAAAAAAATCATTTTATATTTAAAATTTATTTTTATTAATTTGTCACAATGTAAGGTTTAGGATTTTTTACTATGTTAGGAGTCCCCAAATTTAATGATCTAGAGATGAAATTTTCATGGTCTATTTGCATATTAGGAAAGCATATTCCTACCAAAGGAAATCCTAAAATATGTTATTTTGTGTTTTCCTCATGAATGCAAACAGCACTCCCATTGCACACAATTTTTGAACAATAAAAATGGTTCTAAGATCAATATTTTGGTGAAATCTCATTACTATGAACTATTTCCAAATGCCCAATTTTTAGTTTTTTTTTAAATTTCTTTTTCTGTTTTTACAAATTAAAATATGAAATTAGAGTGCAAGTATCCATTTTCTTGAGATTTTGCACTTTTCTAGGTCTCCTACTTAGAGAATTTTTCTATGCTTTTCCTTCCTAGAGTACCTTCTTCTTAAAGGTGTATACATTAAACATTTTTTTCACATTTTTTTGAAATTGATTTTCTAATTATAAAGCCCTCCTGAAAGAAAAAATGAGTACTATGGAAAACGCTATGCTTTTTGAATGGTCTTTCTTGCAATGACCCTTTTGGCAATTTTCAATTTTTTCACAATATTGACAATGATAATTCAATTTTTTGGGGATTTATTGGATCAATTATGTGAATCATAAACTCTAGTTTTTGAATTCAAAAATGTATTATATGGTTGCGAAATACAAATTGAGTGCATTGTTCAATTTAACAAATATTTTAAAAGCAAAGGCATTAAATTGTAGCAATGGTCCATATTGCAACCTATATTCTCTCTACAATGGCTAATGCTATCCCAGGCATGCTCTCAATTCCAAAAATAATTTAAATATTGTGAGAACTAGTATCATTTGCATGTTTGTCAACCTGTTGGTATTTTAAATTCTATAAATGCCAATTTCCTTTAATTTTTGTGTACAACAATCTGAATTGATATATACCAACATGCAAAGGCACAAAAAGTTTTTTCGGAGTTCTAAGAAAAATTGACAAAAATAAAGTAATTCCAAATCATGTTGAACAAAACCGAGTTTTAAACATGGCTAACTTTGAAATTGATTTTCTTTCAAATTACAATTAATTTTTTCTTCAAACTTCCATGGTAACATGTAGTATGTTGCACACTACAACTTTAATGTATATGCTTTTGAACTTTGTCCATTGATGCTTATGGTATGGTTGTTTGAATGAAAATGTTTTCAATTTGTACTCAGTTTTGTTTGTCACTGTAGCATATATAACAATATTTTTCAAAACAATTATCACTACCAAAATAACAACAAAAACAATAGAATTCATTGGCTCATTTATAGAAGTTCAAACAACGATAATTGAGATCAAGTATTCTTGAAAAATACAGATACTTTCTTTGAAAATCAATGTCTCTCATTGATAAGATAATCATTAACACTTGTATGTAGCATCACGAAGCCCTAGTTATTAGTGTATCAATTTTTTGAATTGGAAGTGGCATTGAATACTTTGTTGTATCTTATAGTATTATGGGAAAAAATATCTACATTTTCCCCCCAAAAATGGTTATCTATATTTATGCATTTTTGTAACTTGAATAAAAAAATAAAATTTATTAAGGAGAAAGCCATTTTTTACAATTGTATATTTATAGATTGTTGAGTGAACGATGGTCCAACTAGAGCTCAAAAGAATCTCTAATTGTAATTTTGACTCAATCTATGCATATCAATGTAAATGAATTTTTCAGAAAGCCCACCTTTGGATAGCATAATTTCCTTGTATTGCAATGACAATAGAAAAAGGGACGACCCCGTAGATGAAGACCCTCATTGTTCCAACTAGGAATAAATGTAAAATTTGATTCCTAATTTTGTGTTTGTTAATTTTGTATTTCTTGATGACTTCTAAGTTTCTTCAAGGATTCTCATTCCAAAGATAAATTCAAAATTTTCAGATTTTTTTATTACTAGTAATTAATTCCAAAAATATTGAGGTATTTTGACTCCAAAACTACTTCAAAATACTTGCATCCAAAGTAAGGCAAGTCCAAATTGCTAAAATCCTTTAGCTAACTTATTCAAATGCATCTTCTCAAAATTTTAGAGTAAGAATCCCCACCAATTGCAAATTAGCCAATATGTTGGAAAATGAATTGAGAATATATATAAAAAATTTAACCAAAAAAACTTTTGTATTCATTTAAAAAAGAATTATAATGTAGAAGGTGGTACCAGATGAAAGGAAAACCTAATAAACCACTAATAACTTTACAAGAAGTTGAGAATTATTAATCATAACAGTGCAAATGTTCTGATAGGCAACATATATCCTATGCTTTTGTTTTATTTGGAAATTTTCAAAATGACTTTTTATATTTTTTCTACCTTCATAGCAGCTAAAAAAAATTCCTCATAAATTTGAACTCATTATTTGGATTTGAGTGATACAAATGCTTTTAAGTGCCAATCTATACAATCAAATCAAATCAATATTTCTTTAGAATATATTTTTTGCTATCTATTTTTACATTGAAATTGAAAAAAAACTTGTTCCATTTGCACTATTTATGATCACAATGTAAAATAAAGATTCAAATGTAGATTAGGATAATTTGCATCCATCATAAAAATCTTACACAAAAATTCCCAATTATAAATTCAATAGAATGTGCCCAAGTTCTCCTTAATTGATTAGGGGAGTAATAGGTTTCAATGATTTTTTTGACATAAATTTGTAGTATTCAAATTTATCATTGGTAGAATTTAATAGATTATAGTGATTTTTTTGGAGGTGAAAAAGGGGTCCCAATAAGGAAAATTGGCCCCACATTCCTTTACAAAAATGACAATACTACTATAAAAGGCTATTGTAACTGCACCTAAAATTGTCTAAAAAAATGTTTGAGATTGGTTTCCATCATTAAATTGACTAAACTTTTTTGTTAGATCTTATTGAAAATCAGAGGAAATTCTCTTTGCATGCATTTTTGGACAATGTATGAATACTAAAATTATGAATTTTCAAAGTATAGGAAACAAGTGTATATAAAATCGCCCCTAGGCTCTCATGCTTAGAAGACTTACACTTTAGCCAAAAATTTAGATTGGACATAAATATTATTCACCAATTTTGGGAGGCCTCCCTTTGACTTCCCTATACATGTAGATGTCAAACTTTAAGAAGGAAAGAAGAACAAAACAAATGCACAAATAGAATTGCCTTCCCTATACAATTATGTGGATGTCAAACATTAAGAAGGAAAGAGGAAGGGAACAAGTACACACATAGAATAGAACAAACTTCTACAATAGAAAAAGATTACATCTAGTAAAGAATGTGTCAAATTATTTTGCAAACAAGTCACAATTAGGTGCAATTACCTCATCAAACCCCCCTATTCTATGAACATGAGTGGAATATGGATATAATACATTTTTTTCAGTTACAAATAGGCACATGTTTCTTAATCTTGAAGGATCATTATAACATTCTTGAATAGAAAGGGAGGAGTGTCCTACATTAGTAGTGCAATAAAATATAAAATATACAATATGCATGTTGCAACAACCTAGCTCTAATACATGGTCAAGATTTGAATTCAAGATTTCTATAATAAAAGGGCCTTGATTCATAAAAAGCAAATTAAAGGTCCTCTATGAACTATACTATACTAGTGCAACCAACTTTTTTTAGGAAGGTAAAATTTTGAAGCTTCAAAAGTTACCTTTGAAAGGACAAATTACGTACTGTAGATGATAAAATTTGAAATTTTGATATTATATTTTGGGTCCTAGACCATAAATTAGGGGTTGTACAGGTTATATATACAAAATTGATGGTTGAAAATAGGGGATAGATTTTTATATCCATGACAAGGTGCGTAAAAAAAGAAATAAAAAATTCTCACTCTCCCTTGAAAGTCTAGTAGCACTACAAATCCATTTCATACCTTAAAGTTTAAAAATGTTATGGTTATGGTCCCACTTGCTTTTAATAACACAACCTTAGGCTAGGTTTACACTACGGTTTAAGACCAAATCCCAAAAAATTTGAAATCAAGCAAACCTATTGATTAAGAGCTGGAAATTGTTTACACTAGGGTTCAGTTTGAAATTTGTTGAAATGAGCTACTTGGATCCAATTAGGAGTTTGTTGAGTTCAAAATGGGGGGTTTCTAGGTCCATGAACTCTTGGTCTTGGACCATAGTGTAAACCCACCCTAACTTAGTTTCTTAGGGACAATTTACACCTAGAGGCTAGGCCATTTTCCGTAAAGTTGCTTGCACAAATTTCAACCTTTCGTCCAATCACAAGTGAGGATTTTGGGCCTCTTATACAACAAATTGGCCTAGCTTCTAGATGTAAAGCATTCCTCACACAAGCCAACCTTCCATTGTTCCTAAATACTCCCTTTGTCCCACTAAAAACCTCTGAATCAAACATAGTTCATGTCCTACTAAAAAGCTCTGTTTACTGATTTTGACCATTAAGTAAGCATTCGCGGTGTTGAACAACCTCCCTAGGACAAATAAAATGATTTGGGAGCATTCTTCTCCTAGCAAGCTTAGCTTTGGCCATATGAAGCACCTTATACTTGTTTCTTCAAACAATAATGTTGACAATGGGTTCAATAACCACTTAGGCACTAGGAAGGTTTGTTTATGAAGTAGGCCAAGTTTCCTTGCTATGGGTATTTAGGTTGGGGCAAATATTTTTAGAATTCCATTGTTGCCACCAACCCTTGAATCATCAAGAATGACAAGTTGGCAACATTCCCAAACTATGCTCAAATATGATACCTTCCGCATGGATTTTGGGTGTCTAAACGACAACACCTAAGCTAGAGATTTTGCATAGATCTAAGGATGGGTTATTGGTTTTGAATGCATCTATCACTTGCACAAAAACTAAAAATACAGTTTATCCCTTGCGGGGAAATCTTTGGAGGTTTTTAGTGGGACAGAGGGAGTACTCCGCAAGCACAACAAACACACATCCATAACTCACAGAAAAAGTAACATATGAAGCAAGATGACACTAGAAAACTGCAAGATGATCAACTCAACTCTATCGAAAAACAAGGCACCTAGAACAGACAGCAGGAATCAAGGGCGGCATCAAAATCAGTTGTACCCACTTGTTGGACCAATTACAGCTCTCCGACTCTCCCATCCCAACGCCTGGATGAGCAATAGCACCTGGATGAACGGGTTTACATGAAGGATGGTGGCAGTTGGAAACTTCATACGGTATCCAGACAAGCCATTCTAGTGGCCTATGAACGAAAACAAAAACAGACTACCCGTAGATTCAATCAAATAGAAGATTCTTAAGTCTGCTCAATGCGTCACTAGCTGTTTTATTGGTAGGTTCAAGAATAAGAGCTTGCCTAAAATCTGCACACCATACACGCATACAAGAAAGTGATGCATCAGAATCATTGGACTCTGCAAGTCTATGCGGATAAATGATTTATTACAACATTTCCACCACTTATGAGCGTGTACGTTTTCGTTCCTGAACCTCAAATTAACGTAAATTCAGATTTTAAAGTCAATTTCACCCTCAAAATGCTGATGTCAAATAACCAAAAAAAAACCTTGGACCTGATTGCCCATGCTCTAGACAAAGACGAGCAATTAATGACCAGTTTTGAAACCACCTGTCCACAAACCTTACAAGTACTGACCTCAAGTTAATAAGACTTACTAAAACCTCTGATGGAGGAACGCCCAAACCGAGATCAATATTCTTAGAATCCTCGACATCCTCACAAACGTCTATTAAAACGATGATACAGAGGGCTCAAAGAGACGTTGCTAGAGAAAGAGCGCAAAGCATTTCTAGCTTGGAAAATGTTACTTGTTTCCCTGTTCCACCTGTTATCTGTTTTGCTTTCAAGTCCTTTGCAGGCAGAAGTTCTCCGAACCGCGAAAGACAAGTAGTAAGACTATGGTGCTAGTAAGATCTCTGTAGGAGATAAAGCGCAGCATGGAGCAACACATTCAAATCAGAGAAAGGAACCGTCCACAAGCGCAGGGAAAGACAGAAGCAGGAGGCAAACGCTTGTGACCTTCGAGGGATTCTTTGTAGTATCCCAAAAATTCACGAGCAGTGCCTCTCCTCAAATATGCTTTTACGCTCTGCAAGACCAATTTAACATCAGAATATTGACCGATACAGACCCGAACACAGGTAGATGTACAACCGATACATATTGTGTACCGTCCAACTGCATCTTTTATTTTCCACAACTACGATTCAGTAAGGTAACACACACTCACCTTCTTATTAAGATTCAGTGCCTTCGTACAGTCAGATTCTGCCTCTGGGAAACTGCGAACGTGTAAAATTTGAGTGAGCTCACGGGTTGTCTATGAAAAGAACACGAACTTACTTGAAAGAAATGACACTTTTGCAAGAGAACTGATCTCCCTCATCAGAGCGAGTTTGACAAACTATCAGCTTGAGAAAATTAAGACAAAACCTACTTGCAAAGTTGAAGATAAGCCAAGGCACGATTGTTGTAGTAAGTTGCATTATTTCCGTCCATAATTATAGCTTGGGAGTAATGCTTGACAGCTTTTTTGAAGTCCATCTCTTTAAACGCCACATTACCCTGCACCATGAGCATGACATGAATGCTACAGAACCTCTTGTCTGATTAGCTTGCTAAGAAATATAGAAATAGACGTTTTTCACTGTTAATTGTGTTTATTTTCCTCATATAAGACAGCCGCAGTTGAACAAATAAGGAAGAGTCAAAAATCTGCAATGAAAAGATTACAGGTCACTTAACCGTAAGTGATGATTAAAATGGTGAGGGCAAATTACAATTGTTCTTTCAAAGGCCTTCAAAAATATATTTTGGTTATTGAATAAGAAAAAACATTCTTACAAACAGAAGACTTCACCAAGTTCAAAATTCGCACCTTCTCCTTGGCCAATTCAGCAGCTTCGCTGTTACCACTATTCAAATTAGAACGTTTGTCAACAGCGATTTTATCTCCTTCCTGCACAGTGGCATACAAAGCTAGTAGTGTATCAAGTAGAAACCGGTCAGAGCCCTGTCTTGCAAGTAGGGATACTGCCATAGGCACGTCGCTGTGCTCTCCTACTGGCATTGTGACCTGCATTAATTTAGCAATTTGTCAATGAACTGTTACAGGTGGGAGGAAACAGCATGCCACTATACACCTATAATTGTATGACCTGGAGAGGATTGTACAGTATGGTAGAAGACTCTCTTGTCAGAGATTTAACCCCTAAAAGACCCAGGATTCAGGGTTTTAATTTGAAAAATTTGATTGAATAATATTATGGAACATAAAATTCAGATGGGACCAAATTTCATATCATCAAAATTAGGAAAGAACATTGCGTGCGTTGATCAGAAAACAAATAAAAGTGGGCAGGGAAAGTTTCTACATGGCCTACTCCAAATTGTTAAAAAAACAAGAGACCCAATTTGGGCTTCGTCCTTAAGGATAATTTACAGAAATACAGCCAAAATTAACAAACTGGGAAGCCGGGGGGGGGGGCGGGGGGGGGGCACCTGACAGCAACCTGACATGCCTGCTATACATATCAAATCAAATGTCCTGTTCCGGAATTCCTCAAGCGCTTCCGCTTTAGTATTTAGCTTGGGAGGTATGTCTGGAACGGTGGGCAATACCAGAAGCGTATCATTCTATTGCATACAAACCCAAAAGACAAGAACAAAGAAGGATTAGCGTCCAAACAGAGTGATGAATTTCAACGATTATCACATAGGTATTCCATGACAAGTCAAATGCTCATATAAATGCATTACTCTTACAGGACTCCAGGCCTCTGACAGAAGAACATTCACGCTAACTTAATAGGTTAGAGAGCCCTCTATTTACTTCCAGCAACTGCATATTACCTGGAGAAGATCATTGATAGCATAACGAGACTCATCCTTAATTCTCTGTAGCAGAGGTACCAATTGAGAACTAGTCTCGAGCGCTGCTTTTGCTCGTGCAGCTGTAGCTGGTCCCAGGTCAGGTTTTGCAGTGGTCAACCATTCTTCATGGTTTCCCTTGAATTCCCATCTATGAAAGAGAGAAAGCATAATTAAGATACTAAATTACAAAAAAACTAGAAGCATTTATTTATTGTGCACATACTACTTGCTAGCGCAAGTAAGTAAAAACATCACAGAATTAACTAAAATAGGTACAAATACATCAAAACGGGGTCCTTACTTGTAATCATCGCAGCTACCACTTTAGATTTAAACAAGCAGCTGAAACAATATGGTGCCCACCTCTGAATCATCTGCATGGCAATCCGAAGTAAGGACAATGCTCCCAAATCAGAACCGCCGCTGATCTCCTTCTGCAGGTCCTTCAAACTTGGTACCGTTCTTGCCACAAAATCTCCGAGATTGACGTGCTGCAACACTTGCCCTGAGGAAAGGCAAGACAAATAACAGACTCCTTTAAGAGATTAAAGATTAAACGTTCTAAACGCCCAATTCAACTACGTTGTACATACTAATCGATTAGAGAGAGCCTACAATGTACTTAGGAAAAGAATATATTCTTCCAAGACAACTGACACTAGCAGCAATTGCAAGCCATGGTCAACAACATACGCCCAAGAAGCTTCTGAATCGAATTGATAACTGTGCCCACAGACTGCTCATTGGGAATTAAGGAAAGTCTGAAGCAATCGTCAGCAATAAGAAACCGTCGTGGTTGTCTCACAGCCATATAAGGGAGCTGAAGCAAAATGTGCCCTACTTGCCGCAGGATTGATGGATCCCTTGCAAAACAACCTTCAAAATACAAATCGTTCATCTTGAATTAGTGGCCGAGGAATTCATGGACCAATAAAGTAACACTACAGGCATGAAACGAATGCAGAAATCACGAGAAGCCACATCATCCAAGGAACACAGCAACATGCATATAAAGATGCCAAATATAATCAATCAAATCATGCTGTGGTCCAGAGTAAATATGATATAAGCCAAAAATGATATTTACCAACAGTATCAAAACTTTGTGCCATGGGTAAAACTCCAACCGCTGGGACAGCGCCATGGGAAGGACGGAATCCTAGAATTCCACAAAACGCCGCTGGAACTCGCACACTACCAGCAGTGTCCGTACCTAACATCCCAAGTGACCACAAGTTTATGTCAAAACATAGAGACAATCATTCATAAATCCTTGACTCAAGAAATTAACAGTAATCTCTAGGTTAGTCAAACTAACATTTGTGCACTTTCCATTGCAGATTATTCCAATATCCACCCACCTAGTGAGAAGTCTACTAGGTCTGCAGCCACAGCAACTCCTGATCCACTTGACGATCCTCCTGGGACGCGGTCTGGTGCTGCAGGATTGACTGGCGTTCCGTAGTGCCTATTATCTCCAATGATACTGCACACTCCACATCATCTCAATTCAATATTCTGAGCTGCAAGCCATTCAACATTAGAAAAAGTCTCCTTTCAACACGATCACCATAACGTTCTTGAAAGGAGCTGCAAACACCTTAGGGGTCCAATTGCTAATTCAGGGAAGAATCTGGGCATTCAAGATGCTTCAATTCTCTCAGCTCTTCTTTCTTTGGCACAAATCCTCTCACATCTTGAGCCAAACAATGAAAGCGTTGGTACCTCAACGAACTATTGTAGGCAAGTGTAGTTATTTGCCAACCTCAGTGCAGCTATATTGAAAAGAGCAGGAGGTCAACATTGCTCTAGAATGTTATGTCTCATCCGAAATTCCTATAAGTAGTAAGCAATACCTGTAAGCAAGTTCATCCATGTGAAGTTTTCCAATGCAGGTCGCACCAGCATCAACGAGGAAATTGACAGCCGAAGCGGTCTGTGTAGCAGGTTCGTGTGTTGACGCCCAATCTGGATTACCAAAACCTGTGACCTTCCCTTCCACATCGAATCTGTCCTCCATCACCCCAACCGAGGCTCACTGTTAATCACCAACAAATAAGGTAGAGGTTATTAAAAACGTTAAGAGTCCTGATCTCGTCTCCTATACTGACCCCTGTTACTAACAACAGCTCATATATTCATGCACTTCATAGGACTTGTCAGCAACTCCTCAACTGACCCGTGTTACCAACAGAAACGCATCCGTTCACGCACTTGTTTGGAGTTATAAGCAAGCGGTGTAAGCATGACTTGGCCAAATGTCTGTGATCACTAATCTCTGACTGGAACAGAGGTGGTACACTGTCCCTTCTAACAGTGGTCTACAAACTCCCACTTAGAAAAATCGCATAAGAAATCATCTTTCATTGAATGCTGAATTGACCTCAAGCGAGTTTGGCTCTTGTAGCTCTGCAGTAAGCTCTATAGTGATCTCCCTATGAAAGCACACTCCTACATATTTGTAGAAATGCTTGAAGTGACGCAAACAGAATCCTCCACCTTAGCAGTGAAATTAGTAGTAATTCAGAGCCAACTAGGTGCCAATTACCAGACCAGGACCGCTTATGCAACCAAATCATCAGCTTAAAAGAAAGTTTTTAAAATGTTGTGGGAAGCAAATTCCATGGACTGGATAAACTACAAAGCCATCCAACAAGAGCTTGGGTTGACACTTACATGTCCTTGATGGCGAATGTGAGCCCTGAAAGAGGAAGAGGCGCGCTGGGAGGCGGTGGCGGAGGCGGTGGCAACAACTCGAAGTACTCTATGAAGGCGCCATTGTCCTTCTTGCCTGCCAATCCAAAGGCTCGCCGCAGAACGAGAATTCCAGCTATTCCCAGCGCTACCACGAGTCCCAACGACTTTGCCAGAATCTTATCACTCGGCATGTTGGCTACACGGATACACTCTTGAAATCTACAAGACTTTCTCCAATTTTGAAGAAAGAATCTGTCACAACGAAAGCTTCAAAGAGTTCTTGACCTCTTGGAATCACAATCTTCAACTCCTCGACTCAAAAGGCTGATAAGTTATGTTGAATTGTGGCCTTATCATCTGTTTCCAGAATTCCCCATTCACGCGCCAGTTGTCACCATATGCGTAGATCCAATTCACGACCTTGCTGCCCAAACACCGCAAATCCACTAGCAAAAGGTGCAATTCTTGGACCTTTACATACTCAGGAAGGTGCTCGAACCACCGTCGATCACAACACGACGCAATAGCCACAATCAAACACCGCTTAAGTCCTACACAGTGGCATGAATTATTTCCCTGCCGCTAAATTCCTGGTCCAATCCACCGACAGAAAAGCGCTAAAACCCTAATAAAAGCTCAAACTCCTCACTACCAATTCGCCGGGACGAGCAACCCAACCGCATTGAAGGAGGATGTCCCCGACTGGCCCACATCGACACACTCAAGTAATAAGAACACAATCCGTAATAAGAATACGCTCCCGAAATTGAGGCACCGAGGTAATTAGGGTTTAGGAGCTACGAATGTCTGTCCTCCATGTCGCCTGAGCGGATAACTTAACTTATCGCCTTCATCCATATCCAGTTCGTCCTCCACGCTCGTGCGACCTCGACGATGTTGTTCGTTGCCATTTGCCAACCTGTGAGTGACGTCTTATCGTTTGGCACTTGAAGGCAAGACCCGATTCAGAGAACCACTGAGGTCACCAATTTGGCATATAGCTTTTGCTAACTGCCGAAAATGGAGGGCCCAGGTTCTGCTTCGTCTTTGGAGGAGAGTACGTTAGCATCCTCCTTGCAATCATTTGGAATATGTTGAGTGATCAGTCCCACATGAAACCCTAAATTGGTAGATCGAAATGCCAGGATTGCACACTCCCAAAAGTTAATGTGTCTATGTAGCGGAGCACTATCTGCTGGTATGGTAAGCTTTGAGTAATAAATTAGCAATTGGACACAAAACCTTAGTTGGACACAAAATGCCTGAACCGCAAGGGATGTCCACAAGGTATTGTCGTAAACCAGCGCCACCGGCGTTTGATTGGCAAGATTGGCAAAGAATTTCATGTGAAATCTCCAAACGGAGAACTCCACTCATCGTGTTAGGGCTATCAGTGGTTGGCATTGCCGGTCTCTTTGTGCTGGTGAAGACAGGGAAGTTGAGCCTCCCCTATCTGCGACGTTATTGCTTCCAATCCCAACCCAAAGATACGGGGACGTCGACAAATCCGCAACTCGGCGAGTGCAAATTCGGCTTCCAAGATGTGTAAGAACAATCTTTCCCCACCCAATTCTCACAGAAATCAAGTCACAACATTCTTTCTATTATATAGCTTCATAAGTCAGCTGAATTATATAAGGCTGTGAATGCTTCTTAACCATTTATACATATATAGGAGTGCGATTTTTGGTAGAGTTGTGGAAAGATCACTTTGGATACAAGAACCACATTTGCTGAGATCAGATTTTTATCACTATTTTTGAATTTCGTATGCGAGTTCAAAGTGAGAGGTTGAAGAAGCAGTAGACAACCCCATCTCCATTGAGAGATCAGTGGCCATAGACATTGAGCCAAGTCATGCTTACATCACTTCCTAAAAAGTTCAACCAAGTGCATGAATAGATGAGTTGCTGTTCGGTTAAAGGTCAGAAGAGATGGGATCAAGTCCCTAGCGATTTTAGTGTCCTTTATGTCGCTCAATGTGTGCTTCATCTCGGTCTCACAAGCATGGTTTTGTGTTGACCATAATTTGGGAATGGACAGTTTTGATGTGGAGTCGGTCATCACCGGATTTGGAAGCCATGATTGGGAGCAAACACATGCGGCGGCAATGCAAACGGCGGTTGCTATTGACCTCATCCTTAAAGCTGGAGCCGTGTCCAGTGGAAAGCAGAACATGGACGAATTCGGCTTAAGGTAATTGGTTTGTCACATTTTGCCTGAACGCGCATTGGAATCAATGAATAGTGAGTCAAGAAAAGGAATTTAGGTTTCTTTTGCCCACAATCATGAGCTCATGTTATTTGCAAATGCTGTTGTTACTCGCGTTAGAATTATTTATTTCTTTTCATTCAGTCCTTAGTCGGCATGTTTGCAAGTGGGCTCATGCTTACAGTGATTGCGTGCTTGACGATGGAATAGATTGCTTCAGAAGCAGTTTTTAAAAATTTTAGTGTATCAAATTCTTTCGGTGCTATAGTGAAAAGGGTGCGAGTTCTATTCTCAGGCTGGCTGATTATTTGTAGAGCAAAGAGAGATACAGCAGACTTTTCATTTTAATCAGGTTACTGGAAAGGTTTGCAATATTCTGTACGGTTTTCAAACTAGTTGCAGGCCTTACCATTGAGGTGAATGTAACTCGTTGAACTTGTGGTGGATCCTCTTTGTCATTTCATGAAGAGGTCGGTGGAAGTTCTGTTTTTTTTATCATTTTTGAGTAGTTATTGCTTCAAACATTTAGTATTGGCAGTGAGCATGTGCACCCTGAAGTTATGGCCCATGTTGGGGCAGCCTGCTTGGCCAAAAGAAGCATGACAGGGAACGTTTGAAAGGTGGGTTTCGTCGATGGTGGGGCAGCATGTTTGGTAGAAATAGGCGTGACGGGACGACTGACAATCCTGTAGCTCCAAAGCATTTCGCTGGAGGAGCGGCATGTGGCTCCGGTGTTGCAGTTGCCTCAAATGCTGTCGACTTTGCACTTGGTATGTACACCAAACGCAGGTGCTTGTAAACTTTTCTACTGGACATAGTTTCCTTTCCTCCACGTAAAACTGGATCTTTAAATCTTCAGTCGTCCAGCTCCCTTCATGATTGTAACTGCAATTTTTGACGTTCATAATTGCGATTTTTATAATCTAAATTGACATCCTACATTACAAATTAGACCAGCTTGACCTTGTGGATGCATGGGTGGCAGCGATTGATACAATAGGAGGAATAAGAATTCCTGCAGCGTTTTGTGGCATTTTTGGGTACCGGGCGTCGCATGGAGTTATATCTACCGTAGGAGTAATTCCAGTGGCGCCGAGTCTTGATGTTGTCGGTAAGCATAACATGCTTACCTGAACACCTTTGGAATCAATGAACACTGAGCCAAGAATAGGAATCCAGATTCTTTTTGTGCACAACTTTGAACCCGTGATATGCAAGGGCGGGTGTGGCTCACATTCAAATCATTTTCTTTCTTCCAGTCTTTATCAGCATGTTCTTCAATATTTAGTGCTCAAGGCTTTTTTTATGCTACGGTGCATGTGGGGAAATCTGTGTACTACCCTAGAATGTTGTGAGCACCTCAATCATGAATTGTCCCTTAAATTTATTGATGTCTTTCTGTTGCTTACCCTTACCTAATAAAATGGTAGGAGGCTTCAAGGGATCTTTTGAACACTGACTATTCAATCTCCAGAGAACTGACACAGGGTGTTTGGATGATGTAGGGGTGTTGTCTAGAGATCCTCATGTGTTGCACCAAGTAGTGAAGGTGCTATTGCAACAACCAGAGTTGGAATGGGGTTCCCCCTCACAAGTGCTTGTCGCAGATGATTGTTTCGCGTTGTCGACCATCTCGACCGTTCGGACAGCGGATCTTCTGGCCAGGGCAGTCACTGATTCACTTGGACGTAGGTTGATAACTCACAAATTCATGCTCGCCTACATTAAATTTCATTGTCTAAATCATTTGTACATGGCAGAAAATATGGTTTTCAGTAGAATTAGACTTTCAGAAACTGTCAGACAAAATCATAAAAGAATCTTTTGCATGATTCATGGGGAGGTTTCCTTATGATCATAGCTAATCATACAAAGGCTTCTCTATGTATGATAGGGAGGCCTCTAGATCATCACTGTAACCAAAGGGAGGCTTCGTCTTGAATGATGGAGAAGATTCTCTTTATGATGTAGTTTAAAACTTTCTGAAACAATCTAATTTTATTGAAAGCCCTGTTAGAAATTTGAACTTTTGATTCTGTCATTACATGAAGTTGACGGTGTATTGAAGTTATGTTCGAGATTCAAATCCTGTGTGAATGATCATGTGGAATTGATCCTCTTGTCAGGCAGTCTCGTACACCACGTGAATCTTGGAACTCACATATCCAACAAAGTTCCCACTCTGCGGAACTTCTTGATGGAGGAAGAGCGACTCCTCAAACAAGACACATCCCGATACACAACTTACGATGGTCTTCGAGACGCCATGCTCGTAATATTGCGGTATGTATCTATCCATGTCACAGACAAGACGACAGCTACACTGTTTTCTTTTAGTGTTGTGCACACCACCTAAATTACACATTTAATAGTACGCAGAATGTGAGAATATTGTTGCTGGGTATCTTGTTGCAGAGGAGAGTTCAAAGAGAAACACCGGAAGTGGTTCGATGAAGTACTACCAGAGCTATCTCCAGACGTGGATATGCGAGTTAAATTTGCAATGGCTCCTCATTTGGATGGGTTACATAGGATGGCTCTCAAAGTCAAGGACGAGACGCGGGCTGTCATGAACGAACTTCTCTTGGTAAATTAACTCCGTTACCACTGCCCCATGAAACAAACAAATCACCGTAACTGACGCTCAAGATTTCTGAAATCGAGAATATGGTCAAGTGATCCGAGTTTGATGCAGTGTAATAACTAGTGATCTATACTCTCTACTGTAAGTTGTAACAAAATTGCATTTCATTAAGAGGAAATAGAAGGCTAGAAGTTTGTGCCTTCTTTAAATTGCTATGAGCATTTGTTTACTTTAGTTCTACTATGCTTCATAGATACCAATCTTGTTTTTTATATGTTTTACCAGCCTGTCTTCTGGTAAGTCTAATACTTTTCTTTCTATAATTTCTTAGAAATTTTTCTACGTAGTGACAAGTCTCTCTGAGATTTTCTCGACTGATTGAGTGACCTTAACAATAGAACTAATTAGCTATTCCATTTATTTATAATTTTTCAAATGAACGATATGAATCTTGGAATTCCGACCTGGTTTTAGGGTGAAACTTAATCAATTGAGGTAATATGTGCCTGTAGACGGATGCACTGCTAGTGATACCATCAACACCAAGCTTACCGCCAAGTAGAGCAGCCAGGAGTAAAGAACTGGAGATTTTTGAGTCACGCGCTTTGAGTATTCTAAGCGTTGCAACCATGGCAGGCTGCTGTCAAGTACGTTTTAAATCACCTTTTGGAAACAAGCGTCCACTGTATGCAGTGCTAACCATCGAGGCAACCAGTGTAACACGGTTTTAGTAAAATTGGATTGTTTCAAGAAAGATTTTGATATCTTAGGGAGTTTGATCATGGAGAGACAAGAAGAAAACAGATACAATTCATTGGAAACCTCCCCATCGGTCGTTGGGAGGCCTCTTTAGAATCACCTATTTGTATCTACTTGTAAGGTGCTGAGTGACTATCCAAAATGATTAGTTGACAACCTGTCAACAATTTTTTTTTTTTTTTTCTTGAAACACACGGACCGATTCCATTGATAAAAGGAAACAGTACAATGAACCAAAGGAGCAAGTCCCTGGCGACAAATTTTTACACCTGTCAACAATTTCAATGAAATCAATGGCGAGGTCTTCCCATAATTGTCTTACTTAATCGTCATCTCCCCATTGCACTTCTCCCTATGATTGATGTCCGAAAACCACTGAGAAATCTAATTTTACCCAAAAAAACTTGCTAGTATGTGTTATTTTTTAGAGAGTTTTTTTTTTTAATTTTATGAGATCTTTATGGCCAGTAACAAAATTGTATTTGAAATTTTGTGACAGGTGACTATCCCCTTGGGGATGGTGCGAGGAATGCCCATAAGTGTGTCGCTCTTAGCCAGATACGGAGGTGACATATTTCTGCTGGAGTCTTTGATGAAGTTGAATCCAAAACTTCAGTTAGAAGTTGATGTAAGATATTCACCCCATTTACATTCTCTGGTCCATTCTGAGTATGTGTACTACTGGACGAAGTTCTGTTGTCAAATTCACAAAAGTAAGTTGCCTTGCATTCAAAAGTACCCCATTTCTGAACGCTGACATAACGTTCAATCCAATGCAGATACTAAAGCAGAAGAAGCCAAGTCTGAAAGATGAGAATGTCATGCGAAGAACTTCAGTTGTGAGTAGCTCAACTCACTGCTTGTTCTCGTATTTTTGTCATACCTGTAGTTCAAATCATGTTCCCAGGTAAGGAGTCCATCCAACCAATTCCAACCGAATTGAGTGGACTCCCTAAATGGAAATAAGACATGATATCCACTGATGCACCATTGTGAGAGGATTATCATGTAGTGACCAAACATATGGGCAAAACATAATTAATTTCCATTCATTCAAACTTTTTTAACTGTGAGAATCGAATGTATTTGGTGCCGATAATTCATGATGAATCTAATTTTCTCTTCTCATTTTTTTCTTTTCTTTTCTTGAGATCGAACGTGATATGCCAATAAGACCGAAGCCAAACAACCAACCTCTGGAGCGAAGATCATCAATGCAGGAAGAGGCAATCAAGGAATCAAGGAAAACCTATCTGGAAAACAAAGAAAACAGCCAACCTGGAGTAACGAAACAGGAAGAGGGACCTCCCCCAGTCTACCGTTTGTAGAGAATCAATTGCCGTTATTGGTGAATCGCTGCAGGGTCGGCGAATTTTTCCCAAGCCAAGTGCGAGTTTTGTAGGAGTGTAGGATTGCACTGAACTTGGTAACTAACGCAGACACATACATCTCAAGTAGTTTAAATAAATACTCCATTAATGTACTACAATAGAACTTGTGTTAGTGCATCCTCTCTTATTGCATATTGCAAATATGTAGGTAGTAGGTGGGCCCAATTTCAAGCACAAAACTACAGTGGTAGTCTAAACCTAGCCTCTCTAAATGCATATCCTCTCTACATGTATGTCTAATTGCTAGTCCTGACACCATGCACTAAGACAAGTTCTATTGTAATGAAAAGAGAATTTAGTGTTGTATCTGAGGAATGCATTTTGACCTTTCTAATGTTCCTAGAAATTTTTGAGAACATGATATTATCACCTATACAAGTAGATTCCATTTTGAAATCTAAGCCATATGAAAAAATAAATGTAAAGCAATATATGTTGAGCTATTTTCCATGACGCCACATTTACCAATATAACATAATAATCCCAATTTAAGTAACTATGGACTATTGTCCAATCCATAAATAAAAACAACTAGTGGCCAATATTACATTTTTCAACTAAAGCAATAAAAACTCGTGGAGGAAAAAGACAAATATATGGATGATACAAAAGCAATCCTATGTATTTCATTAAAGATAAGGCATAAGTCGATGGACATTTGTCGGTTGGTAGCCGAAACAAAATTGCTACAACATTATCTACCAAACTACAAATCTAAACTATCTACAATGGAATTACAGATTCTGAACTAAATAACTATAGAATTACAGATCCTGAACTACAAAACTTCAAAATTGTAGCCAACATCTTGGCTAGCAGCTAATACACTTCCAAAGAACTTGTCACAAAAAAATGCCATGCCAATCATGTCGTCCATGACCTTCGGACAGACTTCAAATAATTTGAAACAGAGTTATAGCTTGCCAAGGGATGAAGGAACAGAATAATATTGACACACACGTTAGGAACAACACTTTTATTATTCGTAAACGACAACTCTCCGACGAATGGAAAAGCAATGTAGAAAACATGATTTAGGGTCCTATAAAGCGAAAGTGGACTAAGAGCATCCCCACCAATTCTTCCCTATCCCTATCTCCATGTGGATGAAGAAAGAACAAATATAGGGATAGGGAATGCTCTTCCCCACTAGTGTTGCTCTACCCCAAACATATAGAGAAAGGTGACTTTGAATTCCTTAAATCTCCCTTCCTTTAGAAAATTGGACCTTGAGTTCCCTAAATATTTAAGGATAGAAAACCTTGGTGGGGAGTTTTCTTCCCTATCCTGATGAATTTCATCCAAATAGGGATAGGGAATGCCCTTGGTGGGGATGCTCTAACATCCACCATGAGGACCTGATCCTCCACACAAACCTCCCTAGACTGCCCCTTTGAAAAAAGTGTAGAAAGCATTTTGTAGCACCAAGGGAAATTCTCCTTATTGAGACAATATTTTCACCCAAAAATGAATGACAACCTGGGAATGACATTTTGTGGGAGTAGATGTGAGTGTAAAGGATCCAATTCCTATATGGGCATCTTTGACCAAATACCCACATGGAATTGACGCAACAACACCTCAAACAATTGTTTAAGCCTAGGACACTTCACAATCTTTCAATGCAAATTCCAACAATCAGTAGAGACATGGGGGTGAGTAGGTTGACATAACATAGCAATCTGGTAACACAAAGAACCACACATTTCTTGATCATGGGATGTCTTGGACCACTAGTGGATCCCTAAACAACATACATCACAAAGCCCTTCAAATAAGCAATACATTTGCAGCGGTTACAACGCAGATAGTGATATTGACCGGCAGCTGACAAGTGAAATGCTAAGCCAAACTAGCAAGAAGAACATTTGTCATTCTATCAAACTAAGATGTAAAAGACATTCAAATAAAGATGCAAATGCATATTAAAGAGTACATTTTAATAAAAGGCCAAAACATACATCATTGAAAAAGACATTAAATGGTATATATTTCTTATACTAAAAATAAAGTCTCCACATATATTCAATATTCCAATAACTAGGGGTTCAAAATCCGTGAGTACTAGCTAATTACAAAAGGTAGAGTGTAGGAATTTTACATGACATGTACAATCAAAATTCAGAAAAAGTATATCGGTTGGCGGCCGACACGCTAAGCATCCTCTTGTAAGAAGATGTTTAGTTTAGAAGATCCTAGTCTTCTGTCTCCATTGTAGAGTCTAGATCCTCAAATCCAACTTGAGATTCTAGAGTAAACTCAATAAACCGATTGTACAATGTTAAATCTGGAAAGTAGAAAGGGCCACCAAGTTCTTTCTTTGACTTATAGTACTCTAGAACTAAAAGTCCAGATGCCAGCAATCCCTCAAGGAATGGAATCATGACCTTCTCCAGGTATGTCATCCTATATTTCACCTTTGCTTCTGAATACTTTGTATATGTAGGAGGGTGAAATGCTGAATACGGGTAGTTCAAAATGTTTTTGTAGGGCAAATCATCAATTAGAAGACAATTATCTATAGTTGCATGTACGTGTACCAAGCAAGCCGTTTGGAAAATTAAGCAACCGTGCTAAATGCTTCAGGAACTAGGGTTGGTCGGGATATTCGGGGTCCCTATAAACGCTTATGTCACAAATGATATGTGCAAATCAAAGACAATTTCAATTGAACTCATAAACTCTTTCCCGAATGCCATTGAAGCGGGGCTCTAGATTCCTAGCAATGACGTTGGACCAAAAAACAATCTCAAATCCCTCCTACAGACAAAATCTCAAGAAGGCTTCTAGACCTGGCCTATGTCACATGCAACCCTTCTAAAAAACTTTTTGTCTTTTCATTACGAGAGCCTCATAGTGTAAGAGCATCCCATTGATGTCTAAGATTAGGAAATATTTTCAAGGTGCTACCTAGTGCCTTGAAGAGGGTGAAGCACCATCTCCCTTTCTTTGCAGTTGAGTGACACCATCGTCCTCGTCAGACCCTGATGGCAAACTGTCCCCGCTTCCACTATTAGGTCATGTCTTAATCAGGGACAACTCTACATATTCAACGTCATGATTAAGCGAGATGATGAAAAGAACTGAAAATGTACAGTTTATAATAACGAATATTGGCTGACAGCCAACACATAACACTTATTGGCCGGTAGTTGATACAATATGAGAATGAGCTACGCTTAAATACTACAAGGTGGAAAAGACAAAATGCTCTACATTTATTCTAGTAGGAACGAATTTTGTGACGGACTCTCTACAGAATACTACAATTTCCATTGTCTAAGATGGACCTCCAAAAGTTCGTTTATGTTTAGAAGGAGATCGCCGATCAAGCATCACCGTATCGGAGATAGCCGCTTGTTAGACAAATCCACGTCTAGAATCACCCCTAGGCCTCCACTTTCCACAGGTTTGTTGTGACGAGCACATTTTTGCCAAACAGTTGTTGATTTGGAGCAAATAGAGCAAATAGAATCAAAAGAGTCTAAAGATTCCATAGTTTTGCCTTTGCTCCTACCTCTACAAGGCTCTGGAGTACCCGTTGTTGAATCTATAGGTTGTTTGCCGATAAGGTCTTGCTCTTCACCGTTAGACTGCTCAAAAGGTCATTGCCTTTTGACGTCCCTCCACTTAGAGAACCTTCTCTACCTATCTAGGTTCATGTCCTTTCACAACCTGATGTTTTTTTGCCAATCTAGTTACCAATTCTGAAGAAGGTGGAACCTGAAGAGGGACAAAAAGGAGTGTTGCCAATGTATCATGTTGTGAAATCTCAAGAAGTGGAGGCAAAATATCTGGAATCCTTAATTTGAAAGGGGAAGCCTGTACAACCCCCCGATTGGAAGGGGAAGTTGAAGCATGAGGTTGAAATACTAAAGACTCAGAGTTGTAGGATGGAGGTAAAGGGGATGGAGGATTTTTGGTTTCCACCTCTGATTGGAGATTCTCCAGAAAAGTAGACTTGTCAAAGTCAAGACCTCTTCCCAATGTGTCAAGGATTCCATCAAACTCTAGATCATGAACAAAGACTGTATTTCCAGGGCTCACGGCTTTTTTATTACAAGTTCTACTGGTTAGGAATCCATCATGGTCATCCTTTAAATTAATGATTGTATTTCCAAGGCTAAAAGATTTTTGCCAGTTTCTTTTGCTTACTAGCAGTTAGATCTACAAAGACTCTCTTAGAGTTGCTAGGTTCCTATCCTTGTCGGCTACCAGCCGATACACCATGGGGCAAAGAGCTGCAAACTGCCAAGGACCTAGGGCTACGAGCTACCACAATCTTAGGGCTGCAAACCGGATGCAAGAGCGATTGCAAACTCAACGTTGGAGGGGATGTCAAGTGGAGCCAAGATGTCAAAATTGATAGAAAGGTGGGTGATTGCAAGAAACACCTGTACTAGCTATATTTTCCGTCACACGTTCAAAGCGGAAGTTGTTTTGTGCCATAAGTATTGCAAAAATGATTGAATAAACATGAAATTCAAAAGCAAGCTTCCTATAGCAATAGAAAATGCACTTGAATTATTTTAATTTTTTTTAAATTAATTTAATAGGTGAAACTGAATTTTGAATATATGTCACACATGCGGTTTTGGTGGTTTTTAGCACTATCGAGTACCTTTTTTGAAGAGTTACATCATCAAATTTGGTAGGCTAGCTCTTTTAATAGAAATACACCTTCTCAGGAGAGGGATTTCCAAAAACATGTTCCAAGTGTGTTTTATATTGGCCTAGAGTGTGCTATATTCTGGTTGAATTTATGTTGAAATAGAAATGTTCTTTTAGTTCTAACTTTGATCATCCTACTTTGCTCTTAGTTGGCAATAATGGCCATTTTTAAAATAAAATTTTCAAACTCATTTCCTAAACTTCAAAAATAGAAATGTGAAAGTTTCATTTTCTAAGGTAAATTGTAGCATGTGGCTCAAAATAGTACTTCAGGGTACACAAAAAGACTCAATAGTATTGCTGGGGCTCGGAATACCTTCTATCTACTAATGTAAATTGTTTTTTAATGGCAAATTAAGTATTTCCATCCATTTTTGTCATCCAATGATGAACATCACATGTTGTTAAAATAGTAAATTTGAAATCCAATTGACCATTCAAAATATATGTTACATGCCTTTAATAGTACTAAAGGTGACTCATAGTACAAAAAGTACTAAAAGTCCAAAAATGCAAAACGCAACAAATAGTACAAGTGTTTCTTGCAATCACCTAGGTTCAATTTTTTTACGGATCACGAGAAACAACAACATGGTCCTTTGCGTATACAAATTCCAAAACAAGTCTTCCAATTTGTTACAAAATCTTGAACAAGAAATCAAGAAATAACCATTGTTCCTTCAGGGGACAAGTAGGAATTCGGGCAGGTACCTACGAGTTGAAATTTTGTCCTAGTTTTTTGAAACTTTTTTTGAAGATAGAAAAGCTGATTACCTTCTTGGGAATATAATTTTTTCACAATTGGTGCCCAAGAACAACAATTATGACCAAATAAGCTCAAAACAGGGGATGAGGGCAGCCTGGGCATCAAAAAAAAATTGCAAAAATTTGAAATTTTTTAAATATTTTTTTTCTCATAGATTATATTTTTGTCTATCTGGAAAAATTTGGTTCATTTCATTTGGATTTTTAATGAAAAAGTTATTGACATTCTTGTTTTTTGGACAGTTAGAGCATCTTCTTGAAAAAAATAACTTGTAGGATTCATTTCTGAATGCAATTTTTGCAATTTTTTTTTGAGTTTACTTGCTAGAACAATTTCACCATTGGGATTAGTGCATTCTAATTCCATCTAAAATTATTAATATTTTAGATTTTCCTTCTGTCTCGTACCTACTTCTACTCAATAATTTTTTTAAGAATGAAAATTCAATTTTTTTTATTTTTTATTTTTTTTCCTAGACTCTCAACTCAATTCTCCACCGTAAAGATTTAAAAATCAAAATTCTATAGTGCAAAAATTTTAAGTTAAAAATGTCAAAGTCAAAAAAATCTAGTCCTGCAATGTATTGAAAAACTTGTTTTTTCCACTTTAAACGCAAATATCTTGCAATCTGTGCGGTCAAAATTCTGAAATTTTTTCTTCACTTTTTTATATTAATTAGGTGTAAGATCCTATGGTTAGATGTGGGAAAAAATAATTTAAGTTTTTTTTACTCTTTGCTATAGAAATGACAGTTTTCAGTGTTTTTTGGCAGAGAAAAGATCTCGGTCCTTTAGGAGTTAAATAAGCCGATTTTAATACTTTTGAATATTGGAATGACTTGAGACTTGTTGGAGCATCTTACTAATATAAGAAAAAATTTAATTTAATTTTTTAGTGAGATTTTACTGCAACCTAGATAATTTCTAGGAAATTTCCATCGCAGGTTTTGGCGATTGACCATCCAAAAGAGTATTTTTTGCAAGTCAAAAAATTTCAGATCTTTTTACGAAAATTCTCATAGAATTTCACAAAAATGTGAAAACTCATAATTTCATTTTGCACAGTGGTTGAAAGATAATCAAATTCTGCCATTTTCTTTAAATTTTGATGAGCAGAGAATCTTTCACATGGAGGAAAATCTAAGCAAACTGATTTTGCCGTTGAGTCCCAAATGTGATTTCAACCTTAGAACACCATACTCCATCTATAGATGTCCTCCACTGGTTCATCTTGAAGTTGTCACTCTTGCAGGCTAACAATTGGAGGTTCTACTATTCCACAAAAGTGACTGGAAACTGAAACCTCTATTCAGGAATCAGACTAAGGCACTCACAAAAGTTCTCCCGCACCAATTTTAGACTAAGACATCACACTCACTATAGGTTTGGACACTCCAAATCTACTATTTACACAAATTTTGGATTTATACCTTGTTTACAAATGGAAATTGGGTTTATTTTAGGGAAAACAATTTGTTTAGGACCAAGCACAATATCGACATGTGACATACCTATTTTGGTTTTACACTCTTTTTTGCAATTTTTGTATAGAAAACTACACTCAAATTTGTGGAAAAAAAATCATGAGTCCCAAGTGATGAATTGGGAGCTCATAGGCTACCGACCAATGCATTGGTTTAGGGTATCGGTTCTTTGAATACATTAATTGTATCTTGGTACCAACTATTACCAGACGAGTATTATCATACCAATCAAGCACAAAGTGGTTGTCCGCTGGCAATGATATTGGATTTATTTGTCATCTAATTAGTTTTTGGTTGGCATCCAATATACCAATGGACTTTCTGAATTTTTAGGGTTTAGGATTCAATAAGTTCCGCTGTTGGTTGCCAACTGATACTATGTCTTTCAAAACTTCATGTACTCAAGGCAACAATAGACTTAGCTCTGGGCTTGTACATTTCATTTATGAAAAATAAATAATCGATCTTATTATTTTCATTGACAAAATTCTATGTTTGCAATTGTGTTGGCGAGCTGTCACAACTTGTATATTATGCAATTGGATTTGAAATTATTGCTTGCAAGGTCATTTTTTGAAATATATGGACTAATTCCAATAACAATCTACAAAATATGTTGGCCGGCTATTGATACTCTACTATTGCTTTGATGTTTTTTGCATTTGGAATGGATAATCAAGTACCTTATTTTGTCCATAATTCTAAATAAGTCTATAATTAGTTGAATTGAGGTTTAATCTAAATTGAGTATTAAATGAGGCGTAATATGACTTATAGTAGGAGTATGTGACACTAAGTGGCATGAAGCCACAAGTTAGTGACATGATTGTGGCTACTATAGGCTATAACGCATTGAATGCAATATATAATGGTTTGCTAGGGGTACTAGGGATTGTATCCTTGAGAGCAAGGATCCATTTGAATATTTTAAGTGGTACATATTTGGTTGATGCTTTCCCATGTTTTAAGAACATTTTTCTTTGAGATTTTTCTTTGAGGTCTAACAAAATTTTAGGAGCCCGCAATGCCTCAAATGTCCCCTACTATGGTCTTTTTTTAAATTTACACCAAGTCCATAGAAGCCCCTTTTCTATTGTACAACGGCACAAGCAATTGAGTTGGAAAAAGGACCCACTTGGTTCCATGCATTTGTCGAAAATTTGTAAACAACCTTTGTTCATATATTGGAATTGGATTTCAAAGTGAAATGTAGCCAAATTCTAGTTGAATTGAATTGTTTCTAACTTTCATGCACTAAGGTAAGAGGTCCATAGAGCGCTTGGGATCTAAAAGTGTCCTCTAATGTAGAAGTACATTTTGCTTTCTCATTGTACTAGCAATGTATAGTTGGGTCCAATAATTTTACAAACTACATATTGTGCCATTCAAAGAATTTTCCATAATATAGAATACAATTAGTATTGTTTGTCTTGCATAATTAACATTCAATTACTGTGCAATCCCAATTAAGCACACCAAATTTTAGTTTCAAAAAAGAAAAATTTCATCTTTGATAAATTTTTTCATGTAATATTCATGGTTTTACATGATAAATGATTGAAAAACATTGATGATAAATTTTTAAAATTTGATCGCATAGATATGTAGGAAACATTAACACATACATCTTTCCTTCAACAACACTAGAAGAAAAACGTGTCCGCTAGAACCGGCAATATGCAATCAAGTGTTCTATACAACTATCCTGGGACTATAATCCTCTCTAGATCTATTGCACCTGGATTTACTTCATTGTTTTGTGTCATTGCTTTACATCATCAACACATTGTTCTAGTCGCAAAATAATTGTAAAATGAAGTGTTATATATTGTTTTAGTCGCAATAGTCGCAAAGCATGCAGTCGTAGAATGAAGTGTAAGATTAACCCCTAAAAGCCCGTTGTCCCTTCGGGGGACAAATGCGTTTTCGGGCATGTACCTTTTTGCTGAAATTTTCTCCTGATTTTTTTGAAACTTTTTGTGAACATGAAGAATTGAGAGAGGTACGTGGCAGAAAAAAAAATTTGAAATCGGACCTTTGAGCGAGAAGTTATGCCATTTCTTGGAATGCGTGGGGACGGGGGGCAGCAAAAAAAATTTGCAAAATTTTGAATTTTTTTTTTAAATATTTTTTTTCTCATAGATTATATTTTTGTCTATCTGGAAAGCTTTGATTCATTTCATTTGGATTTGTTATGAGGAAGTTATGGACATTCTTGTTTTTCGGGCAGTTAGAGCATCTTCTTGAAAAAAATAACTTGTAGGGTTCATTTCGGAATGCAATTTTTGTAATTTTTCAAATTTTTTTTTGGAATGGTTTAGTTTACTTGCTAGAACAATTTCACCATTGGGATTAGTGCATTTTAATTCCATCTAAAATATATGAATATTTCAGATTTTCCTTCTATCTTGTACCTACTTCTACTTAACAATTTTTTTAAGAATTATAATTAAGTTTTTTTCAACTTTTTTTTTTTCCCTAGACTCTCAACTCTATTCTCTACTATAAAGATTTAAAGCTCAAAACGCTGTAGTGCAAAAATTTTAAGTTAAAAATGTATAAAGTCAAAAAATCTGGTCCCGCAATGTGCTGAAAAACTTGTTTTTTCCACTTTAAACGCAGATATCTTGCAATCTGTGCGGTCAAAAATTCTGAAATTTTTTCCACACATTCTCATACCAATTGGGTGTAAGATCCTACGGTTAGATGTGAAAAAAAAACAATTTGAATTTTTTTGTACTTTTTGCTATAGAAATGGCAGTTTTGAGTGTTTTTTGGCAGAGAAAAGGCCTTGGGCCTTTAGGGGTTAAAAGAGCTATACTTGAGTTCAAATTTTGAATTAATGTGAGCTATTTTCTATCCAACATTCATTTCAGTTGTCGATGTGAAGAAGTCTAAACTCTGTGGAATCCAACATGTCGATCTGCAGTCGCAAAAACAATTAGAAAACGACTAGGAAACAATTGCAATTGTAAAATGATAGTAGTTGTATCCTAGTTGTACCCTTGTTGTATCCTAATCGTTTTGTAGTTGCATCCTAGTTGTATCCTAATTATTTTGTAGTTGTATCATAATTGTATCCTAGTCGTTTTGTAGTTGTTTCCCAATTGTCATATCAATTGTCCCATATCAATTGTCGATAGTAACTTTTAGGTTTGATTTATAAGACTTGTAAGTTATTGTACTCTCAAGTAATGGATTGCATTAATAGAATTCTAAGATTTCTATATTTTGTAGATTTCTACAATTTGTAGATCCGTACAATGTGTAGATTTTTACAATTTATAGATTTCTATATTTTGTAGATTTCAACAATTGGTAGATTCCAATCTTTCTAAGATTTTTACAATTTGTAGAAATCTAAAAATATTTGAAATCCAAGAAATTGTAAAACCTATGAAATTATTAAACCATTGAAATATATTAAATACCAATATTTGAATTTTTGACATCTAAAAAAGAGATAGATTTGAAAATTTGAAATCTACAAATCATTGAGATTAGAATTTTAAAATCTACAAATTCTACAAGTCACAAACAAGTCACAATTAAGCCATAGACAAGTTGCAATGAAGTCACAAACAAGTTGCCAATAAGTCACAAACAAGTTGCAATGAAGTCACAATGAAGTCGCTAATGAGTTGCAAATGAGTCGTGACCATGTCACACAAGCAAATACCACATCAACAACCACGTCAGAAGAGTTCATCGATGAAGTTCCAAGTAGGATGTCAAATTCTCAGGGTTTTTCAACTACAAATTTGCATGCGACTTGTCCACTACAACTATGGGTCTTCAAATCATCACCAGTTGCAAATGGGTTACACAACTCAAAACTAGTTGCTCTTTGTTGTTGCAAAACCCTTCATTTTCTTCTAGTGCAAGCATTTCCAAAAAAGCTTTAAAATGCCCTCTACAGAGATTTCAATGTTGGGGTGACAATGCCAAAATTTTGTAAAATAGATATATCTTTATTGTAATTAGATTTTGCTATTTGACAATCACAAAATTTTCAACTATAAAATTCATAAATAATTCTACAAAGCTCCAAAAAATATTAAACAACTTGGATTAGAATATTAGATGCCAATTTCAGTTTTCTCTCAAGGTAAATTTATTGAAAAATATTTCAAGAAGTATAATCTTCTCACATTAATTATCAGACCTTAAATTGGTGCTACGGACCTCCTACCTTAATCAAAGGTCCTACTACAAAGTGAGTTTCTAAACTCAATCAAATTTTGAAACTACACTATTTGTGAAGGAAGGGCATCAAAATACCACTTCATTTATTTTGTTGCTTTAACCCTTCACTTCCTATGCCAAATAAAATGGAGTACATTGCTTTAGTCTTAGTGTAAACCATTAATTTTGGAAGGATGTGACCCTATCATCAAGGTACTCATAAAAAAAAAGATTAAATTTGTGAATAGATAGGTGCATTCTACATTTCTATCCTTGGAGGTCATTCATCTAACATTTTAGTCATTTGCTTCTTTCTTAGAATAAATCACGTTCAATAGTTAAAAAAAATGAATGAAGGTGTGCTACCTAAACTCCCAAGAAAGGGAATTGAGTCAATATTCATACAATGTCAAAATAATGCATGTTGAAATGCCTTGAAATTGTCTTTCACTTGCTAAGAAGATTCAATAAAAAATAATTTATGTTTGATGATAGTATATACGTATGCTTAGTTTCTACTAGTGTCAAACCTATAGTACCTTATTGGAAGAGACTTAAGTTTTAGAACATCCGCACCGACACTCAAACATGGCTTCAACAATAAAGTAGAACAATCTATTATGAACAAAGATCCATTCTAGACATCTAGGGAATGATCCTATTACAAGGATTTCTTAATAAATGAGATTTGGGCTACAATCAATGTCCTAGGTAACAGTATTGGAGTGATTAGTGACTACAATAGGAACTTCGACCTTTTGAGTGTGAATTCATTGTAGGAAGTAATTTTTTTAGGCCTTCATATTGAAGCCATGTTAAAAAATACTGTGACTGCTTTAGGTGAGTAAGATGACCATTACGATCACAATTTTTGTTGGTTTTAGAGTAGTCTAGAGGCTCTTTTAGGCCATGATGGGTAGCACACTTCAAAAATTCATAACAAATTCATACTTTGTTGAAAAAATATAAATTCAATTTTTCTCGTCGTTTCTTGCACTTGCTTTCATATGGGGAAAAATTTAAAAAATTTAGCAATGGCATAAAGGCAAATTCCTCATCCTGCCAATGATGGATTGTTCTATCTTATATAATCTCGGGTATATAATGTGGCTTGGCTACCAAAAGTCCCCACTAATAGTGCATGAAGTAAAAAATTTGGAGCACGCTCTTCAAATACTCACAAACTAGGCAACAAGTTTGAAGACCTTCGCAATTTTACAATGTGCCCCAAAATAGGGCTCTTTTTGGGAAAAAAGCTCTATCATTGGACCAATGTGCTTTAGTTGGTCATGGTTGGGGCCAAGGGAAGAGTTGTAGAAGGATATTCAAGGAAGATATTGTTGTCTGGTCTTAAAAGAGGAGTGCATGGCGAGTGAAGGGTGGGAAACTCCTACTCCCTCCGTCCCGAAATGATTGTCCTATAAAAAGCTTTTCTCAAGATTAAGGCAAAATTTGAGAATTTGGTAAAGTAATGAATGTAGACATGTAGATTAACTCTTGATTTGCTCAGTGGTTTGCAAAAATGGCAATATCAAGTTTAAAACATGAACTACTTAAAGCAAGAAAATTGAGTTTGCAAGTTCACATAATAAATCACCCTCTGGCTTACGATTTCCCACCAAAAATGAATACTGAACATAGCAACGCATTGTTTTTCATCTTATCTTTGTACCACGTGAAGATTTTGTGAAGATAGTTTAGGGTTAGATTTTTCTTGAGCAGCTTGTGAGCAGCTTATGTAACTAAAACTAACTATTTCATGAATTGTGTCTTCGTAGAATTGACAGTGATTGTTTCATGAATTGTGTCTTCTTCTAATTGAAACTCTTATTGTGACATATTGACTATTTCATGAATTACATCTTCATATAACTAAATATGAAGTAGTGGCCAATCATTTCTGGACATCTATTTTAGGAAAGATGGACAATCATTTCGGGACGGTGGGAGTAGCTTGCAAACCAATTGAAAGTCTACTTACTCAAGCCCCCTAAGCTAGATTTGGCATGTTGTCTCTCTTGCATAGTGGTGTAGATGCTCCTACACTACTTGTCAGTGAACTTTTTTCTTTCTTTACTTCATCACTTCCTCAGTCCCTCCAATTCCAAGTCCCTATTGAAATCACAGCCAACCTTTCACTCAAAGACCCAACTAGTGTTTTATAGCACTATTTTGGTCAAAAGTAATACAAATTTCTTTTAAACAAATATCAAACAATATATTCCTCCATTTCCAGTGGATTAAATCATTAATGTGCTATATATTCTAAGGACAATATCACTTTTTTTGGATGAATGTACACTCCATTGGATAAATAATTTGAATTTCATCCTCATTTTCTACATTTCATTTATTTACGTAGATGTAAACTACTACATCACTCCAAACAATGTTGAGGGTGAACCGTCCATTAGTTCATTGTTAGCCGGTGGAATTGGGGGAAAAAACCGTTGCAATTTGAAAAGAGTGGGAAAACATTGGAAAAACATTGGTGGAGAAATCTATAAACTTTCTATATGGAGTAAAAAATAGAGAAAAAAACCAACTCCAAACTTGAAAAACCACTTCAATATGAAAATTAAAGGAAAAAAAGTTCGTAAAACTCAAAAAGTATATCCAATGGAGATCATTTTTTGCACTGCCCAAAATAAACAAAAAAAAAAACCCTGGACCCACCTTCAGTTCCCTATCCACCAGCGATCCCGAAATTGGCTAAATTTCACTCGGTTGCTACTTAATTTTGTCATGCCCTCAATGTAAATTCAAAAAAAATCTTCCAAAAATGAACATTTTGCTAAAAACCCTGAACCCATTCTGAGATCACTGCTGTCCACTGTCAACGTCACGGGCACGCCTCCGTACAAATCTAGCTAAGCCTTAGCTCAGCTAGTCAGCTAACTGATCAGCCGCAGGCACCTCCGCCGTGGCTGCTGCTGCGGTGCTGCCATCCATGGCTTTCTTCATCTCAAGCTCCGTGGCCTCGCCTCCGTCGCCCACCGCCCCTGCTTCCCCCGCGACGACGTCGATCACAAATGCTGCCCCCCTCCCCCAATCCCACTTCCAGACTTGATCCCTTCTGGCGCAGGCACTTGAATTGAAGCAGCTAGCGGGAGCTTCAGTCGCAACGAACGGGGGGAGCTATGGGGGGGAATTCGGATCAATTGGACATGGAGCGCGACGGCCGCGAGCAATCCGAGCCGCTGTTGTCTAGCCCTCCTCACGCGGCGGACTACACCTGGTCAGCAGTGGTGCTTCCCTTTCTCTTCCCCGCCCTCGCAGGCTCCTTGTTCGGCTACGACATTGGCGCCACCTCGGGCGCTTCCGTTTCGATTTCCTCTCCAACTCTCAGTGGCACGGACTGGTACCACCTCACGTCGCTCCAGATGGGGTTGATTGTGAGTGGATCTCTGTACGGGGCGCTGCTGGGATCCATTCTCGCATTTAATGTTGCGGATTATTTGGGTAGACGAAGGGAGCTTATGATTGCTGGAGGGATGTACATTTTCGGGGGATTGGTCACGGCGATGGCGCCCAATCTTGCGGTTGTGATTTTGGGGAGACTTGTGTTTGGGGTGGGCATTGGGCTCGCGATGCACGCCGCGCCGTGTTACATCGCGGAGACTGCGCCGAGTCAGATTAGGGGGACTCTGGTTTCGTTGAAGGAAGCCCTAATTGTGTGTGGGATGTTGGTGGGGTACTTCATTGGGTGGTGGGAGATTGATACTGTTGGCGGATGGCGGTATATGTTTGGATTCGCGGTACCGATTGCGGCCGTGGTGGTGGTTGGCATGTGGTGGCTGCCGTACTCGCCGCGATGGCTGTTGCTGAAAGCGGTGCAAGGGAAAGGCGACGAGGAGGAGTTGAAGAGCCAGGCTGCAGTCGCGTATCGGCGTCTGAAGGGGTCGGCATGCACAGCCGAGATGGCAGAAAGTGAAACGGAGGAGACTTGGCGGCAATTGCAGATTGCTTGCGCCGGTGAGGATGTGAATGTTAGTTTTGGGGAGCTTTTTCGAGGGGTGAACCTGAAGGCGCTTCTTGTTGGTGGGGGGCTTGTGTTCTTCCAGCAATTCACGGGTCAACCGAGTGTGCTCTACTACGCCGCGCCCATTTTGCAACGCGCGGGGTTCGCGGTCGCGTCCGACGCGACGCAGCTGTCGGTGTTGTTGGGGTCGTTCAAGCTCGTCATGACGACGGTGGCGGTGCTGAATGTGGACAAGCTCGGGCGACGGCCGTTGCTTATTTTTGGGGCCGTCGGGCTCACCACGAGCTTGGCGATGCTGGCCATCTACTTTTCTTTGCTCACGAAGTTCCCGTACCTCGCCGTGACGGCGCTGCTGGTCTACGTCGGATGCTACCAAATCTCCTTCGGGCCGATCTCGTGGCTCATGGTGTCGGAGATTTTCCCGCTGAGGACGCGGGGGCGGGCGCTCAGTGTCACCACGTTGATCAATTTTGGTTCGAATGCGATTGTGGCGTTGGCGTTTGCTCCGTTGCAGGACCTGGTGGGCGAGACGTTCACTTTTGTGATCTTTGGGGTCATCAGTGTGGTGGCGCTTGTGTTTATTGTGACCACCGTGCCGGAGACTAAAGGCTTGACGTTGGAAGAGATTGAGGCTAAATTGCTTGCTAAATAGGTTTCGATTTGGTTCCAAGCTCTGTATATAATATTGTTAGATTTCAAATCAGTAGGGTTCCTGCGTTTTTGGACGTGTATAAATGGAATCCTGATGATGTCAATTAGGAGGAGCCGAAACACATGCACCGGTTGTGCTGGTTGTGCACAATTTTGAGTGCTACCCTTGCAATGTCTAGACCTATTCAAAATTTTGTAGAAAAAAACGATTAACTAAAGGGAAACATGAAAGAGAGCCCATTAGTAGCTGGGCCTTCTTCCCTGAATTATGAAATATTCAATCTATTTGCAGCTGGTGAATTAACTAATTTGGAGATGGCGTAATCTATTATGGGAATGTTTACGGCATGAATCCATTATCGGAGTGGTTACTGCACGAGTCTATTATCGGAGTGTCTACCCTAGTACCGTAAATGGATTCTTTGGCATTTAACACTGTTGTACACAAGAAACGAAGGAACTAAAATAATCAAGTGTAGACAGAATTAGACAAAGCAAGTACGGAACATGTGTTTTTATATTTTATAATGAATATGTCCTCTCAACGCTCGAAATCAGTGCACCAAATGCGTGCTTGACGTGATATTATTCACGCTGGAATGGCGACGTCTCTCCATCTCAAGAGAGTCAAGACCTTTTACAAATGTGGGGAGGTTCGACAGACGTCTCTCCATCTCAAGAGTAACTTAGTCAAGACCTTTTACAAATGTGGGGAGGTTCGACAGACCGCGGTGATCAAGAATTTTTCTTCCGGTGCAAAAATTCGGTGGCTCCCTTCTTTCAACATTTTGGAAGTTTACTCACTCTTTACTTTCTCCAGTTTCTTCCCAACATCGGGGTCCCTTGTGAATTGTATTTGAATCCTCTTAACCTCTAAAGGACCAAGGTCTTTTTTTTTTTTTGCCAAAAAACACTCAAAACTGCCATTTTTATTGCAAAGAGGAAAAAAAATTTGAAAATTGATTTTTTTGCACATCTAACCATAGGATCTTACACCTAATGATGATGAGAATGCGTGGAATAAATTTCAAAAATTTCAACTGCAAAGATTGCAAGAAATGGCCTTTAACCCCTACAGGACCAAGGCCTTTTTTCTGCCAAAGAACAGTGAAAACTGCCATTTCTATAGCAAACAGTAAAAAAAATTGAAAAATGTTTTTTTTGCAAATCTAACCGTAGGATCTTACACCTAACTAGTATGAGAATGTGTGGAAAAAATTTCAGAATTTTTTACCGCATAGATTGCAAGATATCTGCGTTTAAAGTGAAAAAAACAAGTTTTTCAGCACATTGCGGGACTAGATTTTTTGACTTTAAACATTTTTAATTAAAATTTTTTGCACTACAAAGTTTTGAGCTTTAAATCTTTATAGAGGAGAATTGAGTTGAGAGTCTGGGGGAAAAAAAAAATTCAAAAAAACTTAATTATCATTCTTAAGAAAATTGTTAAGTAGAAGTAAGTACGAGATAGAAGGAAAATCTAAAATATTAATATCTCTTAGATGGAATTAAAATTCACTAATCCCAATGGTGAGATTGTTCTAGCAACTAAACTAAACCATGCAAAAAAAAAAAATTGAAAAATTTGAAAGATTGCATTCAAAAATGAATCCTACAAGTTATTTTTTTCAAGAAGATGCTCTAACTGCCCAAAAAACAAGAATGTCCATAACTTTCTCATAACATATCCAAATGAAATGAATCAAAGCTTTTCGGATAGACAAAAATATAATCTCTGAGAAAAAAAATTTTAAAAAAAAATTCAAATTTTTGTCCATTTTTTTTTGCTGCCCGAGCTGCCCGCCGTCCCCTGTTTTGAGCTTATTTGCTCATAACTTTTTTCTCCGGGCACCGATTGTGAAAAAAATTATATTCCCACAAAGCTTATCAGTTTTTCTATCTCCAAAAAAAGTTTCAAAAAATCACAAGAAAATTTCAGCCCGTACGTACCTGCCCGAAAACGCATTTGTCCCCCGAAGGGACAACGGTCCTTTAGGGGTTAAAGTGAAGAAAGCAAGTTTTTTTGCACATTGTAGGACTAGATTATTTGACATTGAACCTTCTTAACTTAAATTTTTGCACTAAAGAGTTTTGAGGTTTAAATTTTTATGTTGGAGAATTGACTTGAGATTCTAGGGGAAATTTTAAAAAAAAAATCCATAATTTTCATCCTTAAAAAAATGATTGAGTAGAAGTAGGTACGAGATAGAAGGAAAATCTAAATTATTAATATATCTAAGATGGAATTTGAGCAGAATATTGCACAAAACACTTGTATTATTTTTTGTCACATGTTACGTGCTGATTAGTTTTTTGGCCACAACTTTTGTATTTTGACTCCAAATGACTTAAAATTCATAGACAAGGTACTTGTGACTATTATACACGTTGTCTAATTTTTTGAAATTTTTAAAAATGTTTTACTATTTAATAATAGTCCCCCAAATTTATGTCTCACTTGCCAATTTTGAGTTTTTTAAAACAAAATAGTATCCAAAGAAACAAATTTGGAGCTGAAATTTAGAGGGGATGGTCTTGTAGTATACATTTAGCTACTACTCAAAGTATTTCTAAAAAATATTTAATTATATATCGTGTAGAAGTCCACAAAGTGAGCCTCTTTCTACTTACATTTTGAAATATGTAAAAAATTATTTTGGTGATTTTTTTGGTGAATCTTATCTTCGTAGAATTGCTACAAATGACCAATTTTATTTTTAAGTTTTTTAAGTTTATTTTTAATTTTTTATTAATTAAAATATTGAAGTATCTATTTTCTTGAGATTTGGCACTTTTCTAGTTCTACTACTTAGAGAATTTTTTTAATGAATTTCCTTTGGTGGTTACCTTCATCTTGAAGGTGTATACATTGGCCATATTTTTTAATTTTTTAAAATTTGGTTTGCTAATTTTTTAAATACTCTAGAGAAAATCATGAGTATTGTTGCAAAATGCAACAAATAGTACAGGTGTTTCATGCAATCACCCAAATACACTAATCCCAATGGTGAGATTGTCCTAACAAAAAACTAAACTATGTGGAACTTTTTTTCTTGCAAAATTGTAAAAATTACATTAAAAAATGAGTCCCAATAGTTATTTTTTCAAGAAGATGATTAGATTGCCCCAAAAAAAAAATTGTTCATAACTTTTACATTACTTATCCAAATGAAATGAATCAAAACTTTATACATAGACAAAAATATAATCTATGAGAAAAAAAATTCAAATTTCAAAATTTTCAAATTTTTTTTTATTGCCTGGTTTCTCTTGTTTTGAGCTTATTTGGGCATATTTTTATTCCCAGGCACCAATTTCAAAAAAATTGTATTCCCACAAAGCTAATTAATTTTTTTATCTTCAAAAAAAGTTACATAAAATCATGACAAAAATTGAAACCATAGATACTTGCTCAAAATCCAATTTGTCCCCCAAAGGAACAATGGTCCATTAGGGGATAATATTCTTTGTTACTTTTTTCCAAAAAACAGCAAAAAAAAAAGAGTGCACCCAATGTAGTCAATAGGTAGTATAGACGGTGTCCTTCTAAATGGAGGTTGTAGTCTTGGTGTCACTCATGCTAGCTACATTTGTGGATGCCTAGGCACCCAGAGACAAAGAAAGGCATAGCAAGCGACAAATGCTTTGGTGAGCTGAAAATAAGGACCCAAGCTAAATAGATTCTCATTGTAAAGTCAACCCTTGCTTTTCCACCTCATGTTTTTACTTTCATGTCTTGAAAGCATGAGTATATGAAAATTTATTAGAATGTTTATACCCTTGTAGAATAGAATTTGCCCCTTGTAAACTCAAATCTTCAACCAAATCAATCATTAGAGGAATTTTTACAACAAGAGAAATAGACATATGAAGATGAAATCAATTGATGCCTTGTTTCATCTTGTGTTTTTTCTCTCAACTTTAAGAACTGTGTCCCACTGATAATTCAAGGAAGTGAATCCTATTGTAAAGGACCAATTGTCTTGCAGTAAATGCAAAATTTTCAATCAAATGAAGCCTTGGAGTCATGGATTAGGAGCCATTTGAAGGTTGAACTTAGACAAAAAGATGTGTAAAACTCAAATTTGACCGGTCCTCAAAGTTGGTGCAATTGACCGGTTGTTTACAAGGGTTGGAGTCAACAATCACAATAAGTTTCTCTGCACGATAGTGGCCACACAATAAGTTTCTGTGCACGATAGTCCACACAATAAGTTTCTGCACACGATAGTCGAGCACCATAAGTTTCTGTGCACGATAGTTTCTGCACACGATAACTTAGTTTCTGTGCACGATAGTGCACCCAATAAGTTTCTGCACACGATAGTCGAGCAGAGAGTCAACAATCACATTAGCCACCAGGATCACGATAGTCCATACCAACCACCAGGATTCTTTTCTGCACTTCAATGCTCAATGTTGGAAACAGACAAGACATCGGCTCTCTGAATGCGGAAAGCATTTTCCGGCAGCAGGCATCAGGGACCCCAATACCGTATCTTCACGTGGAAGCTGGAAAGTTGTGTGTGCACAACCCAAAGTGGTAGGAGAACAAGGAGCGCAAGGCGGGATAATTCAATCATACGAGTCAACACGGATCTGGCAAAGTCCGTACCGATCTGGCCTGTTGCTCAGCATATCCGACTCGCCAAATGTCTGGTGACGGGTTCCACAAATGCCTTTGCTGATTCCACTTGCCAAGTCCCCACTGTGAGGTGATCCAACACACTCAACAACATATGGGTTACTATTCAACACACTTAACAACATAAGGGTTATCAAAATTGGGGCACACGGAAAGGGTGAAGAGCAATACTACAAGATTTAGTGCCGAGCTCAATTTTTGGAGGGGCCACTCAAGAATTTTATCCCTGGTGTGCAAGGGTGGGGGAGCATATATAGCCTGGGCATTCTAGAGTCAAAGTGGCCAACTCTTCCGTGTGACGGTGGTGAAGCTCTTAGAGCATGGCCACCCTTATGTGCTAGGACTTCAACACTCTTAGAATGTGGATGAAAAGTGCTACTAGTCTTTTACAATATTCTCTTAACACTCAAGCCTAGCGTGTCAAGGAATGGCCCTGAAATCATTGTTCATCCTAAGTTTAGTTGCATATCCTATATTCTACTTGATGAATGGACACTCGATTGTTTATGGGTCGTATTTGGTGAGTAAGAGTGAGGGGTAAAGAAATTGAGCACCCTTCAAAATTAGAAGGAAAATTTGAGCATGCCAAGTTTGACAAGTACTGTAAGGGTGGCCATGCTCTTAGCCTCCTCCTTCACCCAGATACAAACACTGCCGCTCAAAATCAAGTTCTACAGACAATTTGAAGGAAATCATGTCACTTGCGTTTCGACCCAATCTCTTCGTGCAAATTGCGACAACCGCTGGATCAATGTACTGTACGGTATCATGATGTATGACTTTCATCCTGCGCACCGACTGACAACCAATGTAACTTACTGTACTGTACAGAACTTCGGCTGTTTATGGGCAACAAGCAGGAGAATAACCCTATTTCTCTGAAAATAATGCTCTAATAATGCGCTTCCCACAGTACTTACTGGTTGTCTGCCACAATTTGGAGCGCCGCAGTCCAAGGGCCGGGACGGACACCATACGGTCATAAGCCATATTCGGAGTACCACAGCAAGTTTCTTCCTCATTACAGGGTATGTTTGCTAGTGATGTTCACAGCCCAGCCCCTCTTGAGCTTGATATCTCTCTATTTCGCTCCCTTGCTGTGATCGCTGAATACTCTGTTAATAGAGTGCATCAACAGCACTGATTTCTGGTTACTTCTTTCTTGTCACTTGCTATTTGTCCGACAAGGGTGCATATATCCATGTTGCTCAGTCAGCAGATCGACCCACTATTTATTGATGTGTGTGTAAAACTTACGACACTCGTCTTCTTACTTCGTACTAATTTGTTGTTATTTGTCCTAGAGTGTATCTCCGATAAGAAGCCTCAAAGGTAGCAGTTGGTACCTATGCGGCTATGCCCATGTGACATCAAACTACCCCAAAATCCTCTGAAGTCATTAGAAAGACCCAACGTTACCATTTTTCTTTAGATTGCATTCTTCGGCCCTTCCTGACAAAATTTTCCTTACATGCCACGTACCTGGTCTAACTTAGCTCTGGCCTTCTCCGAGTGTGTTTGGTTCGTCTCTGGCTTATCACTGACATGTCACCTCGCACACGATTATTTGTTTGGTGTATGAGTCAAGACCGGCTCTTCTCGTTCCTCAACCGTTTAACCTGGATAATAGTAGTCATCTTGTGGCCAGATCTTGATAGTGCACATCGTATTGTTGAGTCCGAGTTAGACACTATAGAGCGCGCAACATGTCGAAGCCTCCAATATGTACATTCCCTCCTCAGCAACAACGCCACACTTAGTGACGAACTTAAGTTAGCGCTAGAGAGATGCAGCACCGGCTGCTGGGGTCGTTACCCAGCTTCAAACTAGAAGCAGCCAGTCCCAGTGCCACTACGGCTTCTCGGTTGAAGAAGCTTTGGGAATCTGAGCGCAGTGGCAAGATCCCATGTGGGAACGCCGTGAAATGGTCTTTCGTGCTCCTGAATATGGTGTGGGTCGCGTTTCTGGTGATTTCCATTCCATACTACATTGGCAATAGCAATGTCAACTCGATGTCAGCGATGTCGCTCGGCCTGCAAAGCGCCTGGTTGCGGCGATCGAACATTTGCGCGAAGCTGAATGTGCGTGACGAGCTCTGGGCGGGGGATTTGCGCGAATTTGAAGGCGCCTGGAACCGCCTGTGTTTCGGTGCAACTCTATCCAAGCGCCTGCGCATCGCGGCGTTTGTGAAGACTTGGCCGATGGATGGGAAGCCCGGCGGGATGGAGCATCACGCGAGCACCTTGTACCATGACTTGGCTCGCCGCGGCCACGAGCTTCACGTCTTCACCACTCACCCCAATGGGGAGAATATCACTCTTCACAAGGAGAAGCGTCTCCACGTTCACATCGTCCGCTCGCCGCGTGAATCCGAGGTTGGGTACTCAGTCGAGAAGCTTTACTGGCAGACGTTTCTCGCATTGAACGCTTCCGGATCCCCGTTCGACGTTGTGCACACGGAAAGCTTTTCCCTTACGCCAAAGAAAGCGAACGGAATCTCCCCCACAGCCGCAACATGGCACGGCATTGCGGCGGAATGCATCCACAGCGACATCGCCTTGGCGCGCCACGGCATCCCCAAGGAGCCGCCCAGCGACGAGTTTCAGCGGAACCTGGTCGGGCGGCTGAAGAAGATCGTGGAGGAGACTAAAATGTTCGATAGCTATGGGCACCACATCGCGATCAGCGACTACGTCGCGGACGTGATGCGGACGATCTACGAGTTTCCCGTGGAGCGCGTGCACACCATCTTCAACGGCGTCGACGACGCGTTTCACCCGAATTCAAAGCAAGGCGCGGCGTTTCGGCGCAAGTACAACGTGCCCGCGGACGCGACCATGGTGTTCGGCGTCGCGGGGCGGCTGGTGAAAGACAAAGGCCACCCGCTGCTCTTCGACGCGTTCGTGAAAATTTTAGAAAAGCACAGCAACGTCTACCTCCTGGTCGCAGGGAGCGGACCCTGGTTGGATCGGTACGCGCGCCTGGCGCCAGGGAAGCCCAACGTCGTCGCCGTGGGGCCGTTACCACCAGATGAGCTTAATGGATTCTACAACGCCCTGGACGTGTTCCTGAACCCCACGCTGCGGTCCCAGGGACTAGACACGACGCTAATCGAGGCGCTCCAGTGCGGGAAGGCGCTAATGGCGACGCGATTCGCGAGCATCACGTGGAGTGTGATCATCGGGAAGCAATTTGGGTTCACGTTTGCGCCCACTGTGGAAGCGCTAACGGCGGCGTTGGAAAAAGCCATTCGCCACGGGAGGAAGAAGATGGGCGCGGGCGCGGAGACGCGCGTGGAGTATGCGCGCATGATGTTCAAGGCGGCGACGATGGGCGCGGCGTATGAACGCCTGTTCCTGTGCTTGCGTGACGACGCGTTCTGTGCGTATCCGTTACCGACTGATCGGTGTCCAGATCGCGAGACCCGGGTGGAGAATTCTCGTTCCGTTGGGACAATTTGGTAGATTGTACACCAACACAAGAATTTTGAAACGACACAAGGAATTTGAGAGACGACATTGAAGGTGATTGTACTTGTTCTTGCGCAGGTGAGGTAGTCATTTAGCCGTACGTACGTAACATTGACTTAGTACAGGTCATAGCCCAATTTTCATGACATTCATTTTGCACTCTACTAACAACTAACCATTAACTTCTTTTCTTCAGGATGGCAACTGACATTGCCACCTGTTAGCGGATGGTGGCGTTATGAGAGAGATTGGTGAAGAATTCTTCTTCACTTGTTAAAGTAGAAGATTTTAACATATGTATGGAGTAGTGTAATTATGATTGTCTGCAAGGCAGTTCACGTGAGAGCTAGCGCATCTTTTACAGTTGTACTCTGGTAACAACTGACAATTAACTTCTTTTGTTTAGGATGGCAGCATTGCCACCTGTTTTGAGAAGGGAGACGTAACGAGAGAGAGTGTTGAAGAATTCTTCGTCACCTATTGAGGTGGAGGATACTGATTGCATCGTTTTTAAGCATTTTAACTAGTGTATTTTGGGAAGATGTAAGAGCTGTGGAGGGATCACTTTGGGTCCCAGAGCCGGATCTGTTGAGATCGAACTTTTATCATTATGTATGAATTTCTTATGCAATTTCAAACTGCGAGGTTGTGGACTGGTATGGACGGGAGAAGACAAACTCGTGATTGATTCTCGTTTTAAGATCAATGGTGTAAGCATCTTGGCCATCAACTGACAGTCCATCCACCACCTTTCCGTGCACGTCCCTGTAACTTTGCTCTCGAAGACTAATAAGTGCACATGGAACCTTGATTCAACAGTTTTAAGATGCGGGGGTGGGTCTTGATTCCCTCAATTCCTGGACCATGAGCTCACAGCTAGAACCACTTCAGCTTAAGTCGTATGGTATTTTCAGGATGATTTGTTCGGGTTCTGTTCTGTTCTGTGAAGGCGTTGCAAAGAGATTTTAGAGCACTAGTACAGTGACGATGGACTGTGAAGGCTTTACCAATATGGAGCAACATCCGACAGGCCAAGTAGGAAAGAGTGTGTGACAAGAGTAACAGCAGCCATGTGAAGGGAACGCTGACATGCCTCTTGACGTTAAAAAAGGAAAACGGCCAAGAGACCAAGAAGACAGACACAAGCAGAGAAATACTGTCCGTCCCTACTGGAGCTCCTGAAAGAATTCAAACTTGACTCCGACATCAACAAACTGTAGTGGCTGCTGATTGATTATTCATTGATTAGAGTGGATAATAAGTAGTTTCATACAACTTCGGAAAGGCTTCAAGAAGTGTAGCCAAATACATTTGAAGTTTATGAATATTTATTCTCGCCTAATAAAATAAAGTCGTAGTCATCCGCCCATATGGTGGATCCCCACTCTACTACCACTCATCTGCTTTACTGAACACCAAGACCTATCCAGCTTTGGAAACTATTTTATTTTGCACAAGGTCGCCTTAAGTCTAAACTCGGAGCACACCACTCGGAGTATAACGCACCTTTCTACGATAATCGTTCCCTCTCCAGATATTGTAAATATACCTCTCCACAAGTTCTACATAGAGAAGACACTAATATATATATGAAAGCAAATCTTCAGAGATCCGTTTACATCATTCAGAGACCTGATTTGAAATATTAGATTGCTTTACAAGGAGCCGTTGGAACTTGAAAATCTTCTTGAGGTGAACCTCGAATCTGGAAGGCCTTGAAATTTTTTGATGTTGTTAAGCCAGAGCCATCTCAATCACAAGGAAATGCGCACCCACATCCTTATCAGCCTTGAACTGCAGGGGTAGATCTTGAGCAGTTCCCGCTTTTATCTGCCCCAAACAACCAAACATAAATGCAATGAGAGGAGGGAGACAATCACAACGAAGAGTCACTTCCCTTTAGAAAATGCAAAGCACGTTACTGTAATTCAATGCCGTCGTCTAGAATTCTGTACAAATATGGAACCATTCGCAGGGAAACTAATAGCAACATTTCTGTGATTATTGGATGGACCGCACTCAGCGTGAATTTCATTATAGTTGAAATATTATGACTCTGAAACCATAAGCCTGTTACATACCTCCATAGCGTCCCGAGTGTCCAGATGCACGGAGTCACTCACAGACAGTTTACCCTCAATGCAAACCACATAGGCTTGCCGTCTCTTGGCAAGTACGAAGCCTTGTTCCACACCTGGATCAGCCTCCGAAACATACATGTTGCAGTCTTGGTGGATGGGAATGACACCCTCGCCAAGATCCTTCTCACTCGCATATCTCTTGAAATCTGTCAAAACATGCTGAATCTTGTTGTGTCGGTCTGCTTTCCTGGCAATCCAAGTCGCGGCAATGGTCTCATTAGTATGCACTTTGGTCTGAATAGATATATCTCAACAATCACACAAAAGGAAACTGAAAAATGTTAAAAGCAAGAGCCTCGGTACTCACTTGAATACACGTGAACCGTAGTTGGGCTTGAGACCGTGTTTCTCAGGCTTGATCCAAATTTGTAAGAAGCGCAACCTGGACCAAAACGTAGGGTATTGTCAAATTCATTCCATGACAACTGATGGTAGAATGATACGTAATTTGCTTTAACATCGAGAATTATATTAACTAGTAAAAACCCACCCACTAGATGTATCCAAGAAAACCTAGCTGCGTCAGAATTGGCAGGGTTTACATTAGAAACTGCCGTGACAATTCGCAAGGTTTAACGCAACTAGGTTCTCTGAAGGACTTCTACTAGTAATTCTTGATAACATAATCAAATTCGACAATATAAAATTCATTGTGCAAGGAATCGATCGCATACAAATCATCGTTGTTGTTCATCTCCGAATGTCGAATTCCTGTTCCAGCACTCATATATTGAACTGAGCCACGGCCCAAGGTCTCGGACGTTCCAATGCTGATTAACAACAGCAAGTTAGTCCCAATTGTCACACCAAGATCACCTGGAGATTGAAGAGCGAGCAAAAGATCTTGAATGCATGCATTGTGGCAAGAACTTTGTGATTTTCACCAGACAACCTAGATGCACATATTCAAAATCTCATCGTATTGGGATTTCTCACCTGTCTTTGTGAGTTAGTTTCCCATCCACAATATACGTGAAGATTTCCATGTCACGGTGGGCATGAGTACCGAATCCTGCCTTCGGCTGTCAACCAAAAAGCATTACAAAAAGTCAGCTCATCTCTTGACATTCGCATCCTGTTAATCAGTATTACAAAAAAGATCTGCACTCTTCACCATAACGGGGCTCTAATGGCCGTGCATACCTTGACGAGGTCGTCATTCAAAACTCGCAGCACTCCAAACTCTTCGTTGCCAGGGTTATAGTACTCTGCAAAGCTGCACAGACGAAGAACACAATCATCAAAGCAGTCCTCACTAAAACGATCAACTTTAAACTAATCAATTCATACATAAAATTAAACAATACCCCACAAAAATCACATCTAAACCAATAATGTGCCCTTACCTAAAATGAAAGCGGCTCTCCAGCCACCACGTCGGAGTGGAAACGTGCAAGCTCTTCGCTGGAATGTGCCTCATCGTCCTGCACAATTCACCAAAGACAATCCCCAGGGTTAACAATTAAGCACAATTCCAATTCCACCATAGCCGGTTCCTCTTTGTCAAGAATGGAGAAAAGATCGAAACCACCATCTTACTGCGAAGGATGCAGGACGACAGAGTGATTCTCCGCAATGTGAGGGACCTTATTCTTCGAGAGGTAGAGCATGAGGCAAGGGTACAACACACACAACACGAGAAGGAGAAAGTAATAAGGACTCTTAATCACGGGGAGAAAGAATGCACACATTGTTGGTTGAGTTTGCTGAACCCACGCGTCGAATTCACACAAGTGAACGGCAGCAAACCGGTGGACTGGCTTCCCAAATCCCTGGAGGAAGAAGTGTGTTCTGATGGGTTTTGATGAAATTCAGTTGAGAAGAAAGAGTCAGTGACTGGGAGGTTATATAGTGGAGAGAGGCGGCACGCCATGAGGGGGTATCAATCTGGCAGCCTTGGTCGTGTGCAGGGGGAGTTTCCGGACGACTGGGAATCGAGGAGCGGAGAGACGGGCCTGTCATGTTGCATATTCTTTACTGTTTTAGTCTAGTGGCGCGGTGGAGGAGGAAGGTGCAACGCGACTTTCGCAACGAATGGGCTGCTCTGCGAAGACGAGCGTGACTGCGTGACGACCGCAGCGCGAGCAAAAGTCGGTGTCGCGTCACGGGCAATCGGAGTAGGATAAGTGAGGTAAAGGCACCCATTCCGAACTCTGTACCCTAAACCAATCTAGAAAATATGTAAGGTAGGAGGCTCTACAAGCGAGCATCTAAGGGCTGATCCGCCTTTTTCATGTGTTTTCTTGGATGGGATTATTTTTTCTCATTTTTCAGACAAAGAAAAATAGATTTTGATTGTAACACAAGTCGTTTCGTATTTTTTGAAGCATTTTTGAATTACTTATGAATTTTCAAACAAGATGTGTCATAGGTCCCTATTTATGACCCTAGGTCTTCCATAAACCGTTCACTTGCGACTTTTGGAGAAAAATGGGGAAAGCAAGACAACGATTGGCTCTTGTAATAAATAATAATTTTTTTATTGATCCATTCAATGACTTTAGAAGGTCCATTTATAGACCACCTCATGTCCATTCCAGGCAAGTCTATATGGCAATTCTAAATGACCCTCCAGAATTTGAGCCTCCTACCTTAGATATAGGAAATCCAATTACTTACGTGAACATAACTTTCAGTAGCATTAGTTACCACTGCCTTGGTTCTACAGTGCAAGGTGTGAAATATTTCACATCCAACAGCCTCTACCTCCTTAACATGTTTAGTACTTACTGATAAAGGACTATTGGATGTGGAATATTCCATATCTTGGACTGTAGAACTAAGGCAGTGCTAGCCAATGCTACTTAATGTTATGAATGCAAGAATCGGCTTGGAGTACAACATGCATTTGAACTTTAAAAATTCATAACATATTCATAGATATTCCAAAATTTATCAATTTTTTGAAAAATTCATGATTTTCAATTGCCAATGTGTTAAAAATAATTTTGTGTATAGATTCTACTTCAAAGTATGCAGAATTGCTTAAAATGACAAGAATAGGAGCCTCAATCTTGGCAGTTTTGACCCATTTTGAAGGTACACTTCCTTGAATCATTAGGGGATTAAACATTCAAGTAGATTTATGAATCCCATCATTTTTATATTGCTTCAAATTCAAAAAAAATATAATTGTAAAACACCCTTTCACTTTCTTTGAAGGTACATATTTTTTATCTTAATTCAATTTTATAGGTTAAAAAACAATCTTTAGTGGATTGCCTTGATGTTATAAATTTGTTGCAAGAAAAGACTATCCGTTTGTTCAATTTTGATGACCTTCTAAGTTATTCCAAGTTGCATTGAAGCAACTAACGGTAGGCCAAAGATTAGGGGTGTGAATGAGCCCATTGGAGAATGGGTTCTATAATAGAAATATTGATCATAAAGACTAAAGGACCTTGCCCCCAAATAACCCACCCATGGTCAACTTTGTCATGTGGAATCTTTTTGTGAGTCTTTTTACTTGTCTGCGCAACCTGCATTTCTACTAGTGGTTTGCAAAACTAGTCAAGTAGGCGGTAATCACCACTATTTGTACAATGCATTCCTTTTAAAGCCTCTATTTTTTTTTTAAAACAAAAATTACAAACAAAAATAAAGTAACAAAAAATGAAATAGTCCACATTCCATCTAACCTATCTCGTGGAATCTTGGAACATCCATGCTTTTCATTGAGACTAATTCATCTCACATTTTATGCCTATTCCTCTTTTTTCACTCTTGTCCTTATTCAATCCAAGCCCCAAGTTTGGATATGAACTATGTAGCGGTTACTAAGGTAGTATGCTCTAAAAGCAACCATTTAAGGACTGGTCTGCCTTTTCCACAGGTTTCTATAAATAGAAATATTTTTGGATCATTTTTCAGAGAAAGGAAAATGGATGCAAAGTGTAACACAAGTGGTTTCATATTTTTTGAATCATTTTTGAATTACTTATGAATTTAAAAAAAAAAACTGTTGTAGGCACCTATTTGTGACCCTAGGCCTTCCAAAATCCAATCACTTGCAACTTCTAAAATTATTTGAGTAAATGAAGGTCAATGATTGGCTCTTGCAATAAATAATGCTTTTCTCTCGACTCTCTCAATGGCTTGAAAGGTCCATTTAGGAACCACCTAATGTCCATTTCAACCTAAATATAGGGTCGATTTGAAGAGTCCGCTCACTTTTAGAGCAAACTACCTTAGACGCGGAGTGTCAAGATGCACTACACTGCATAGTAAATTAGAGAGAAATCAACCACTTCAAAAGACGATTTTGAGATTTCCTAGATTTTCATGCAGAAAATGGTAGATTTTATGTGCAGCAAACAAGCTCTGCACTAATGAGATTGCAGGAACTCTCAGAACAAACTGCTTTGGACGTGTTTTCTTATGCACCAAGGTTCCCCTTCATATGTTCCCAACCCCTCACTGATCATATCTGGTTATCAAAAACTTTCACAGCTAGCATCCTCCAGAGTCCATCCTTAAGGTGGGTACCCCCCAAAACAGCCAAAACTGCTACTGAGCCTAGTTATTATTATTAGAATGGTCAAATTTTCTTATGTTTCTGCTCGCAACTGAAAGGAGGTTCCAACGCACCGAAAAACGCAATATTTGGATATTGTATGGAAAAGTTATTAAGGAACAAAGTTTGGTTCTAAAATGATTTCTTCCACATAGGTACAAAATTGATTTTGGAGATGTACATAGAGTAAAAAAATGGCGGTTCAAGGTCAGTGGTACATTTGGGGGTACCTATCTTATATGGCAAGGAGCAGGGATTTTTTTTAGGCGATTTGGTGCAAAGTTGTACCAAATTTTATGGCTTGGCACCACGCCTAAAGAAAAAAATGGTACATGAAGGTGGAAAATCGCCTGAAAACTTCAAATTAAAAAAAATCATGGATGAAATTGCCAAATTTTGGATGAAAATTGTATTATGGATATGTGATATGTGCTAATATGATATTTTCTATTCAATATGTGGATGAATGTTGAAATTTTGAGCACCACTATCACATTCAATATCATTACTATGGCACTTCATTAAAAATGAAAAAAAAAACAAAAAAACTGGCAAGGAGATAGTGCAACTTAATCACGAGGTAATTGCATGATTGTAGACGTCAAAAAAATAGATAAATTTAGTTCATGGTTGCCCACACATCGATCATCTACCAAATTGACAAGTAAATGCATATATGTGTGTATGTGTGTTTGTGTTGTGAATTACTGACTAACAAAACCGAGTATGTTTGAAGCTTGTTTTCATTGAAAAAGTCATGCCATATTCAAATATGAATAAAATCCAAAATTTAAAACAAAAAAGTTGTAGTATAAGATGTATTAAACATTATGGGAAAATTTTCAACTCAAAATTAATTGTTGTTTTTTCTTATATAATCGAATTTCAAAGTTGATCACTCCAAATACTTAACTTTATAGCCATTTTATAAGTCACTAAAAAATAATTCTAATGCATATTTGGCAAGCACCACTATACTAATAACTTTTAAATGTTGACATACACCATTTAAAACCCTTTTCATTCAAAATCATAAAAGATAAACATATATGTGTAAGAAGATAAATATAATAGAAAAATGTACAAAATGTTAATTTTAAAAAGGCCTAGTGTGCCTTGTGTTATTGCCATAGCCAAAGTAAAAGTAAGAGTATTTTTCTAATTTTTTTAATTCACAGAAACTTTGAAAATCAATAATTTTCACATTGTAGGTTTAAACGCCACAAAACAAAGCCCATGCACCCTTCCTTGCATTGAGATTTCTAACTATACCAAAAATGTGATCGGAAAATGCACAAATGACCTGGAGATCTCACCGTAACAAACAAAACAAAACAAAACAACTCATTTAAGATAGGTATAAGATTTCAAGTTTTTTTTGATGGAAATGAGGATATAGAAGCTCATCAACAATTATAGATAATCTATAGGTTGCAATCAAAATTATTGCTTCATTCTCTTTGTACAATTTTAGAAATAAATATCAAAATTTTAGAGAATGAAATTAAAAATTGAAAGAACTTTCAGCTTTAATTTAATGTTATGATGTAATGTATTGAACCTCTGTATGAGGCAATATTGAAAAATTCATAATATACATTAAAGAATAAAAAAATATTTTAGCAAATGCAATTATATATCAAATTAGAATGAAATCCATATCTAGCAATTGTAACAATATTTTTCAACTATTGTTTTGTTTGTAGTTAGTACAAGGTAGAAGTAGGGTGATTGCAAAAAACACTTGTTGATTTTGTTGCATATGGGGTAGTATTGGGAATACTCAAGCTTTTGAAATTCTTCAAAAAGAAAAACAAAATACAAAAAATTAGTAGAATATAATATTAAAAAATGTATTTCAAAATTTAGGCCTAAAAACATCTCTAAAAGTCATGCTGGGTCATTGCAAGAAAGAATGCTCTTTTTTTATTCCACTTTGGCCGTTTTCAACCTTTTGGGGGGGCAGTACTATAAAATTAGAAAGATTTATTTTTTAAAATATTAATAATATGACCAACGTATACACTTGTAAGAAGAAGATACCCTATGAAGGAAAAGCACAAAAAAATTCTCTAAGTAGGAGAATTAGAAAAGTGCAAAATCACCATAAAATTGATACTTTGATGTTTTAATTTGAAAAACGTAGGAAAAATAGTTTTTGAAGAAAACAAAAATTGGAAAGACTTCATGGTGAAGAGATTTCACCAAAAGAATGATCTTGAAACCATCTTCAATGTTCAAAATTGCTTGCGCAAGGGAGCCCTATTTGCATGAATGCAGAGGACATAAAATAAAATATCTTAAAATGACCCTAGGTAGAAACATGACTTCCTATTATGGAAATAGACCATAGAAATTTCAACTTTAAATCATTAATTTTTGGGACTCCATAGTACTAAAACACCTTAAAACTAAAAACATGACAAATTAATTTAATTGATTTTTAAATATAAAATGGATTTTTTTTAAATCTTAAAAAAATGAAATATAATTATGCTCAAGACAAGCACCTCCAATAAAAATTTCAACTTTATGCAAGTCATGCTTCAAAAGTTGTTGCAAAATAAAGCTTCATCACTTTTTCTATGACAAATAACCAGCACCATTCTTTCTTGCAATGACCCTACTCAAAATAGGATATTGAAAAATTTCAAAAAAATAGATATTTTGATGTTTGTATTTTTTCTAAAATAGTATAAATATTTAAAAAGTAAAGCATAAATTGGCCATTTTTTCTAACTTAAAAAGGCTTTGATCAACCAATTTCATCCCTCGATCAAAAAATCCAGCAATCCTTATGATCATCCAAAGGAATCGCACTTTGAGCATAGTCATGTAGATTGCAGAAGACAAAGAATTTATCGTCTTTTTTCATCTTTTAAAGAAACTCTTTGACATTCTATGTAATCTTACTAGATGACTTCAAATCCCAATCTTTTGGAGTTCAAGGTGTTTTTGAGCCCATAGTCACTCAATATATCAAAGCATCAACTAATAAAATTGTTTCCACATACAGTGATGAACAAAACTGAGCACAAATTTGAAACATTTTCATTCAAACAACCATACCATAAGCATCAATGGACAAAGTCCAAAAGTGTGTATACAAAAGTTGTAATGTGCAATATACTACACGTTACCATGGAAGTTTGAAGAAAAAAATTAGTTGTGATTTGAAAGAAAATCAATTTCAAAGTTAGCCACGTCTAAAACTCAATTTTATTCAATATGATTTGGAATTACTTTATTATTGTCAATTTTTTCTTAGAATTCTATAAAACTGTTTTGTGCCTTGGCATGTTGGTATACATCATTTTAGATTGGTGTACACAAAAATTGAAGGAAATTGACATTTATAGAATTTAAAATACCAATAGTTTGACAAACATGCAAATGATGTTGGTTCTCACAATATTTGAACTTTTCTTTGGAACTGAGAGCATGGGATAGCATTAGCCATTAAAGAGAGAGTACAAGTTGCAATATGGACCATTGTTACATCTTATTGCCCTTGCATTTGAAATATTTGTTGAATTGGACAATGCATTCGATTTATATTCTGCAATACTAATATAATACATTTTTAAATTCAATTTCTTTGTTCAAAGATTAGAGTTCATGATGCACATAACTAATACCAAATATCCCCCAAAAATAAATTATCTTTGTCAATATCGTGAAAAAATTGAAAACTGCCAAAAAATTACACTAACCTTCATTAAATTGACAGTTTTTTCATGTGTGTGTGTATATCCATGTTTACATATATTTATCATATTTATATATGAATTTATATACATATCTATATATAAATATATTTATATACATACATGCATTTGTTTATGTTCAACAAGACCACCTTCATGTTACATTTTTTTTAATTATAATATTTTTTAACCCCCACAACCAGTTTATTTTCATAAAATGGAATGGCTTGTGTTTTTGAGGCCATAGCGTATATATTGAGAATCCATAAAGTGCATTTCAAAAGTTATAGTTGATGGCATACTATTGCATCATGCTACGTACACTTGATGAAAAATGTACAAAGTTTGTCATCATGTGAATAGATACAATATTTGAGTGGATAATTACTCAATATAAAAAAAGCCTCAATCAACAAACTTGAAGCCAAGTACCTTTGTCTAATTTTTTTATATTATTTTTCTAAGTTCAAGGTTTCAAATACTAATATGAACTAAGGTTGTTACCAAATCATATGGTATAATTAGCATTGTATCAACAATCATATTTGTATTTATTGTATATATCCATATGTATGTCTATTCTTATTTACATAAATATAAATATCCCTATGTATCTATATCTATTTTTGTGTACATATTTGTATTTGCATTTGTATCAATATATTATAGACTTGCCTACTTAGTTAGATCCCTCATTCTCATTTTATTTCTCTTCATTAGCCCTTAGCTTCTTAGTGGTTGGTGTTTTTTCATAGAATAGTCATTCAAGATTGACAAATAAAAAAATATTTTAGATAATCCAAAGAACATATATTAGTATGAAATCCCTTGCAATGCAGTTATTGCATTTCCAATGATGGATGAGAACAATATATGTTAATAAAAATATTGGATGATTCAATCTATAAGTGAAGAAAATGGATGTGATAACTCATGAAAGTATTGGATTGAAAATTTGAATGAAATGATGCAATTTAGATGAAAATGATGCATGATGGATTTTGGATGAAAATCATGGATGAAAATTGTCCATGATTATAAGAAGAAGAAAGCGTGATCAAGATTAGTTAAATATTTGAAATAAAGAGGATTTTTTTAATACATTTAAAAAGTATGTTTGAAATAGTTTGTAGACATTTTTTATTATTTGGAAATAATTTATAAATATTCAAAAAAATATACATATCACTTAGAGCCTTCTAAATAACATACTATTAGCAAACATGTCTATGGAAGTAAGAACTAAATGTGGCCTTTCGTATTATAGTAATGTGGTGCTATATCAACTAATCATTCTTCACGCACTATTGTAAGAACTTGAATGAAGTTTCGACTTGTAAGCACCAAATTGCCATAAATGATCCACTCCGGCTTGCCATATGTAGTACATAAAGAAGATGATGGATGTAGATATACCATTTCATTATTCTCAGTAGTTATATAGTGGCCAGTGCGTTCCAGTTTTGCCACCTGCATAAAATATCCAACAACCAATGCTTTCCTAATGTTGACATAGTATTCCACATTATTCAAGCTTGGGCTGCACATCTTTAAATCATAGCGATTCATGATGCAAGCAAGTTGAGTGTATATATTATTAGCTGATTGCAAAGCACGTATATCAAGGAAGTTGGCATAACACCAAGTAGCATCTTCACCATTTTGTTTCCAAGCATAGAAAACATTGAGAAGCATGAGGTGATTGCCATCAATATGTAAAAATTTAGCTTTTGCTTCATCAGTTAGTTTTTGGGCATCTTTAGGGCAAAGAAAGCAATTTGGAGCTGAAAGCATTGCAACAATGGAAAGAATCTCATTGGAACAATTAAATTGGGGGCTAACCACCAACATTTTTGACATTTGTGGATCCAAGGGAAATTCGCCCATAATCTTTCCCATCTTTGTCAAATTTCCATCTTCATCCATTGCTCCTAAGTTGACAAGCAACTCGAGAGAAGTTGCAAGTGTTTGTGGTGCTGGGGGATCTATATAGTCAAAGTTGACCAAATTTTCAATGCCTAGCTTTTTGAGGATAAGTATTATTTTTGCCAAATTTGATCGTTGCATTTCAGGGCACGTTTGTGCTTGCAAATTGTTGTAAGTCTCCTTAGTGTATAGCCTATAGCATATTCCAGGTTGAGTACGAGCGGCACGTCCAGCTCTTTGATTAGCACTAGCTCTTGAAATTGGAGTGACTTGAAGTGATTCTCCATGAGTTTGAGGATTATGTACATTTTGCTTTACAAAACCAGGATCAACCACAAAAACTATGCCTTCAATGGTCAGAGAAGCTTCTGCAATATTTGCAGATACAACAATCTTTCTACCAAGAACTACATCAAAAACCTTTTGCTGCATGTTTGATGGTAGTGCAGAATATAAAGGAACCACGGTGAAAGGTCCTATTTGGTCTCCTAAACTTTGAAGTTTTTTATTTATTTGTTTGCAAGCATCTTCAATTTGGTCCTCTCCAGTAAGAAAGACAAGGATATCTCCTGGCTTTTGGTTTACGTGAATGTATACTATTGTTTCAATTGTGGAATTGAAGTAATTTTCTACAATAGTTTTAGTATAAAATATCTCCATGGGGTGTAGTTTTCCTGGAACTTCCATGAGTAGCGCCCCATTGAAGTAGCTTTGAAATCTTGCAACCTCTAAAGTAGCACTCATCACAACAAGCTTCAAATTGGGTCGTTGTTTTAGAATCTTAACCTTAAGTAATGCCAACAACACATTTGTTGCCTCTGTCCTCTCATGTGCTTCATCAAGGATGATGACTTGGTAGCGCTTGAGCAAAGGATCTGTCATGGCCTCTCGTAAAAGCATTCCATTAGTCAAGTATTTTAATCTTGTTTTGGATCCACTACAATCATCAAAGCGAACACTATATCCAACTTCGTCTCCAATTGTCACATCCATTTCGTCAGCCACACGTCTTGACATTGCTATGGCAACCATTTTTCTAGGTTGTATGCATGCTACTTGTTGCTTGTTGGTAGCATAGCCTGCCTCAACAATGAATTGTGGAATTTGGGTGGTCTTGCCAGAGCCAGTGTCACCCACAAGGATGATTATTTGATGATGTGCCAAGAGTTGCAAGAATTTTGCTCGATGTTGCCACATTGGGAGGGTCTGTCGCTTTTCTAGAATATTATAGTATTTGGTAGAGTAGAGCTTATTAGTATAAGGATTGACTCCGTAAGCACTATATAATGCCATTTTTATTTATTGAAGATTACCAAGCCACAAGATAACACCCGTCTCAAAACTAAACACTAAAACTTAATATTGAATATGACAATGTTGTTTCAAATTGTCCTTGGGTTTTCTATTTATTTTTCTAGCATAGTTGTCTTTTACTTTAATTTTAATAGTTTACTTTAAATCTAATCTTTTACTTTCATTCTAATATTTTATTGAGTCTAATCTTTCACTTTAATTCTAAAAGGAACTTGATCTTAGATTTCCAAAAATTTGGAAATGTATTATAAAATGCAACTTAGAAGAATAATGTACAGTGGTGTACCATTCAAAATGGCGTTTTTGCATTCACAGGGAAGGAAATTTACATCTGCCAACTTTGACAGCCTCTTGAGGGCTGAAAAAATGCTTTTTGACCATGAAGTTTTTGTCACAAGAACGTCTTTATGTTAGTAACATATGTGCCAAATTTCAAAGTCAAAAGATTCACCAAAAAAGAGATACTCAAAGTCTACCAACAAGTGTAGCAGTGAGAAAATTTTCATTGTTGCCAACTTTGACACCCTCCCAAGGGGTGAAATATTTTTATTTTACCATGGAATTTTTGTCATAAGATCAAATCTATGTTGATAATATATGTGCCAAATTTCAAGGTCAAAAAATTCACATAAAAAAGATATTTGAAATCTACCAACATGTGTAGTTGTGAGAAACAATTTCACTACTACCAACTTTGACACTATCCCAAGGGTTGAAATTTTTTTTATTTATCATGAAATTTTATTATGAAATTATCTCTACGTTTATAACATGTGTGCCAAATTTCAAGGTCAAAAGATTCACACAAAAGAAGATATGTTAATTCTACCAACGTGTATATCAAAGTTGGTAGCATTGAAATTTCTTTCATTGCAAATTCAAAAACACCATTTTGATTGCTACCCCATTGTACATTTGAATTTGTAAGGTTGCAACTAGGATAGTGGGATATAATTCATTTCAATTGTCATGCAATTCTCAAAGTTGGATGAAATCATCATCAACTTTTAATCTCTATATTTCTTATGTTTTACCTCCAATGCTTGAATTGATTGAGAGATTGAATTTGCAAGGGTACAATTAATTAGTGTAGAATGGTGGAATGCAAGCATAGTAAAGTACTTGATTCAATGCTACTTTTGAAAGTTCTAAAATGAACTATTGTACGTGAAGGACAGGATTGGCACCTCTTTGCCAAATATTGATTTTTTTTTTTCAAAAAATAAGGTTTGATAGATGCTAAAAATATAAAAATTTTCCAATTTTTTTACCATACATAATTTTTTTTTGAAAAAATAATTTTCCTAAAATATTAACACCTAGTTTTAGAATTATTTTTTGTCAATTGTGCCCTACAACTATAGTATTAAAAGCTAAATTTTATACATTTTCAAGGTAGTTGAACAAACAATACTATTTTTTGCATAGTGCTCTTAATGTCACCTATATATTTCCAATTCTTATCTCTACATCCTATTTAGAAATTTAAAAATCTTTTAAAATTAGGTAAATTTGAACCAAATCCAAAAAAATTCATAAAAAAAATAAAATTCTATTGAATTTAAAATTACATGACATCCAACTCACATAACTTTAGGGTACCAAAAAGAAAATTCAAACTTTTTTATATTTGGGTTTTCTTTTAGAAATTTTTCATGTTATTTGAAGTTGCATAAAGTTTTCTAAAGTACCTTATGCATCATCATTGTTTCTACTTTCTACTAACACCTATAATTGTGAGGAATAATAATTTTTTAAACAATAAAAGCTCATCAGAATTTGCCTACAAATTTTGGCCTATTTGTATACAAGTGCCTTTAGATTCTAGAAGCTTGAAGCGGACCACCGTTTTCGGAGCACTTTACCATGCTTATACCCAGTGGAGTGTATTGCATTGATTAATTTATACACTTACATATAGGAAGTCAAAGGAAATACACAACATGAAATCTAAGGTTGAAATTGAAGGATATCTCTACTACATTTCCTGGTGTTGCATCTTTGATCCACTACCCTTCTTTTTTAAAGTGTCGTAAGGTCTCCTAAATGATGCCAATTTGCTTGGCATTTGTCAATATGACAAATCAACAAGCATCGGATTTGGCATTAGATTTCCAAGAAATAAAAATGGCATTGCTATCTAACTACAACAAAGTATGAGTGTATAACTATTGTCAATTCTTTATTCAAACAATTTCTTGGAACCCAATTTGATTAGTCTCTTACACATCATTGAACTTGTTTGTCAATTTGTAATATTGAATCTTGATACAATCTAGATGGTTTAGATGAACATCAAAATTTGCTACTGCCTTGCAATTCAGAATCAATGGACATCCTCATCATGCAAGTGTACAACAAAGAATATTTTGCTACAATCACTTGTGCAAATGATTCCTTTGGTTTACCATATTTGCAATTGATGTAGCTAGTCTAGGTTACATTCAAATGCCTCATGAGTTTTGCCGTCCATCATAAATTGTTCTTCAATAATAGCTACTAGCTAGCATGTATATTTGAGGGCAAAAAATATTTTTGCAATTTCAAAGATGGAGTAATGGGTAATTGTAAGAAGCACTTACTAATTCTGTTGTATTTGCTACAATACTTTTGATTTTTTTCAAGTATACTTTGAAAAGTAGGAAAACTAAAATGTGCAAAATTTCAAAAAATAGGTACTTTAAAAACTGAATTTGATGTTTAACCCCTAAAGGACCAAACACCGTTTTTTGACAACATAGCGATTTTGGGCAGCTTGCTACGAACGGAGTTTTTATTTTTTTTCTTTGAAATTTCCACACAAGATGTGCTTGAGGAGTAGCTTTAAGGCCCAACAATTTTCATAACTTTTGACTACATGGTTCAAAAGTTATTGCATGATATGTCATTTTCATTGGTCGGCGGGCAGCCCGGACAGCAAAAAAAACTTCTTTAAAAATCACTTTTTTTAAAAATAAAAATTTGAAATTGGTTCTTTAGATTTATATATAAGCAGGAAGCTTTGAATCATTCCATTTCGATAATTGAGTCAAAAGTTATGAGGATTCTTAGTTTGAGGGTAGTTATGGAAACCCTACTCTAAAATAAACTTTGAAGTCCTTTATTTAACTCAATTTTCAATATTTTTGAAAAAAAATAAAAACATTGGGTGTATATTGTTTATTACAACATTACACCCGTTGGGATTGGCATTTCTTAATTCCATATCTAAATTCTTAACAATTTGGTGTTTTGAATCATTCTCTACCTCTTTCTACTTATTATTTTTTTCCTATATGTTGTACAATTTCAAATGAAGTGAAAATTTTCAAGCATGTAGCCAATTTGCCTTGAAGAATGAATCCAAAGAGTAACCACCATATTGAACATTTTTTTCATACAAATGAGACCTTGTGAAGTGCAGCTGCCCGGATTTTTGCAGGGACAAAAAAAGGATTTTTGTCAATTAAAACGCTATTATCTTGCAATCCACATGGTGGAAATTTCTGAAATTTTTTCCTCAACTTCTCAAGCTAGTGTACTAAAAGATCCAACGGTTACATTTTTCCAAAAATGTTTTTTTTCTAAAGTTTGGTACTTGTATTAGAAATGGCAGTTTTGGAGCGGTTTTGGTGAAAACATAGTCTCGGTCCTTTAAGGGTTAAATATTTTCATCTCTATCTTATTTATAAGGCATCTAAAAGCATTTTAGATTTTATTTTTTACATAAATAAGCTACAATTACTAATATTAGCCATTTTTCAACCCCAAAATATATATATATATATATATATATATATATATATTTTTTTTACATTAGTTTAATCAAATTCAATTGGAGTTTCAATATCTATTATTTAAAGCATGTCTCTAAAAGGCATTATTGTTTAATTCAAGTCTAATTCAAGTCAATGATTTTGGTTCTAATTATTTTGAATTGGAATTGAAATTTGAATTGAAAATATTAACAAGTTTTCAACCCATAACCCAAAAATGAAAACATCTATTCAAAATTGCAAAAAATTTCAAAATTCTGAATATCAATTTAATCAAATTGAACTTCAATATCAATTCAATCTTACTAGTAGAAATTTTAAAAGATTCTGAAATTTAACTTCAATTTCAATTCCAAATTTTGATTTTGATTCTATATAGTATAAAGAACAAAACTTGTTGTTTACAATATTAGTAGTCCTTCAATCCATATACAAGAGATAGGATTTATTTTTTAAATTTCACATAAAACTAGGGCTTCATGTTGATGCTCACAGCAGCACCATCAATAATTATGAATATTGCAAGGATTGCGAAATATTGATTTTTAAAATTTTTGTACAAAAGCTCTGGAATTCCTAATATTAGCTATTTAAAAATCCATATACAAAAAGGATGGATTTCTTTATATTTTAAATTTGAATCAATAATTTCTATCTTATACACATGAATATTTTAGTCTAAAAATACTTTAGTTTCAATTATATATACAAAATCTATAATAGTAATTACTAACATCAATAATGTTATAAATTAGATATATACAATAGAAAACATCTCGTAATATTTTCATCTGCAAGAAATTTGTTCAATTAAAATCTATCTGGGGCTCCATTGCTCTCCATGCTACTAATGATACACGATTGAAGGTTTTGGGGCTTTTTGTTTTTTGGGTCAGGAGACCTTGACAATGAGAATTTTTACAAGGATATTAGAGCCCTAAAATGCATTAGCTTTCTATTAGTAATTAGTTTTTAATTAATATTCATCGGCTATTCATAATAGCTGTACTTAATATATAATTTTTTTTGCAATATTGACCAACAATTTGGAAACTGAACTTGTAATTATAGAGTGCTGATTTTCTAATTTCAAAATAATACAATGAAAACATATGCACCATAATGTTTTACAATACTCCCTCTGTCCCAAAATGATCTTCCTATTAGACAAAATGTTTAAGATTAAGCTTGAAAATAATGATTTTAAAAATCCGTTTCGACTTATAAGTAGAGTTCCATGCTCTCCTATCGTCTTGAAATTTTTAGGTTTGGATTAGTTTTCAAAGAGTAGTTTGGAAGTGTTCAAAAGAGGGATTTTGGGGGCATTTGTATAGAGCACCGGTACCTGTGGCCACTCATTTGGCCACTCGAGCACTAGTTCCCGCGATGCCTTCGTTGCTATTCTTTCATTCTCAGTATTCAATATTGTCCAAATCATCAGTTGCAGCAACAATGTTTGTCCATCATGCAACGCAATTCTTGGGCATGCATGGCCTTGTCCCTATTAACAAGAGCCTATTTATAGGGTCTTATTACAAAAGCAATTAAAAAGCCATTTGAGCCTATTTATGGAGAATTCTAACAAAAACAATTATAAACGGCATCTCAGCATCTAAACATCCCACCATTGGATTCATTTTATATTCAATAAAAATGTTGCATATTCCATGTTGGTAGCTTCTAAGCAAGCATGAATGACGTCAACCTACAATGGTCTGGAATTTGTTAACCCCTAAAGGCCCATTGTTCCTTCGGGGGACAAATGGCATTTTGGACAAGTACCTATAGGCTGAATTTTTGTCATGATTTTTTGAAATTTTTTTTGAAGATATAAAAACTAATAAGCATTATGGAAATATAATTTTTTTCACAATTGGTGCCCGAGAACAATAGTTATGACCAAATAAGCTCAAAACAGAGGACGGGGGGTAGCCCGGGCAGCAAAAAAAAAATTGTAAAAATTTGATTTTTTTTAAAAATATTTTTTCTCATAGATTATATTTTTTTTCTATCTGTAAAGCTTTGATTCATTTCATTTGGATATGTTATGAGAAAGTTATGGACATTCTTGTTTTTTGGACAATTAAAGCATCTTGTTGAAAAAAATACCTTGTAGGATTCATTTCTGAATGCAATTTTTCCAATTTTCCAAATTTTTTTTTTGCATGGTTTAGTTTACTTGCTAGAACAATCTCACCATTGGAATTAGTGCATTTTAATTCCATTTCAAATATATGAATATTTTAGATTTTCCTTCTATCTTGTACCTACTTCTACTTAATAAATTTTTTAAGAATGATAATTAAGTTTTTTTGATTTTTTTTCCCTACACGCTCAACTCAATTCTCCACTATAAAGATTTAAAGCTCAAAACTTTGTAGTACAAAAATTTCAATTTAAAAATGTTTAAAGTCAAAAAATCTAGTCGTGGAATGTGCTAAAAAACTTGTTTTTTTCACTTTGAATGCAGATACCTTGCAATTTGTAAGTCAAAAATTCTAAAAAAAATTCCACGCATTTTTATACTAATTAGGTACAAGATACTATGATTAGATGTGAAAAAAAAACATTTTTCAAATTTTTTTACTCTTTGCTATAGAAATGGCAGTTTTCAGCATTTTTTGGCAGAAAAAAGGCCTCGGTCCTTTAGGGGTTAATAATGTATAGATAACTCACTTTTGACTTTGGTTTCTTGACATAATAAGAAAAGCATCAACAATTCATTCTGTGGGACCTTCCTCCCACGTCACAACCGGAAAATCATCTTAAGACACAAAATAGATGGGAAATGGAAGATCATTTTGGAAGGGAGGGAATATATAATAGAAACCTATGGAGAGATTTTCATATTTTGTGAGCATGCAATGCATTTGATACAAAAAAATTCATGGTAATTTTAAAAAAAAATCCAAAAATGTGAAATTTTTACAACTAATAGAAGATGTGTAAATGTGTAATCACATCTTTAAAAAATTATTACAAAAATTGCATTCATAAGTACTTGCCAATGAATTTTGAAAGAGTAATAATAGGCTTGCCTTTGAGGATTAGAAGTCTATAGACTTGAGCTGTTATAGAAATCTTTGCAACTATAAACTCGTCAATTCGTCATGGTGGGCTTTCAAGGTGAGTATGTTGACCAATAGCCAACATTGGACCTATTTTTGTTGATACAAAAATCTCAGAAATCTATACCCCTGTTGCTTGCTTCAAAAACCTTTCAACTCTCTCATTTAAAAAAAAAATCTAAATTCTTTTAGCCTTGGTTTCATGAATGATGTGAACCCCAAAGGCTCTCATTGGTTCCCTCAAAATCTTTTGAACTCTCTCAATTGAAAAGCTATAAGCTTCAATTTCAACCTTGTGACTTCAAAATTCCATTTTTTTGGTCTTGGCTTCATTCTACTATTTTCAATTTGGCTACATTTCACTAGTTTGGTTATGGCTTCATTCCATCAATCCAGTCTTGGCTTCAATTTTAGTTGTGGCTTCAAGGGCACTCTCAAGTTGCAAAGTGGATCGCTCAAAAATCCCAAAGGTCATTTTAAAAATAAGTTAAACAAGTTATGACTTAAAGGTTTTCATTGGAATTAAAGTTTTTGAAATGATGGATTGAAATGTTGAAATGTTGAAATGTTAAAATTTTAAAATCTTGAAATCTATCATCTATGAACTTGTAATTTGTAAACTTGAAAGCTTAAATTTGTAAATTTGTACAATTATGAATTTGTAAGTTTGTGACATTTGAAAACTTATGCTCTATAGTTTGCAAATTTAAAAACGGCTAGGACTTTGCTACTCCCCTCTCTACTAATGACAACTACTAACTTAAGATATGAAAATTTGAAGATGTTTCGAAACTTAAAAATTAGGAAGTTTAAATTTTGCAAATGGGACGTGAAAGCAAACCTACAAAATCCACTGAAGTTTCTATTATTGATACAATCTTACATGTTTCCTCATCATTAAAATGATATAGACCAACATTTTACATTTTTTGAATGTGAAGTCTATGGCATATGCATTTAGAAAGAATCCACATGATGATTGGTCAGGCTATTGCATGACATTGGCATAATTATAGGGTAGAATGTTAGAGACATGTAACAAATCTTTCATCCTAGTTTCAATGTTAGGTTGATAGTTTGTCTCGTAAATAGTACATGGCTTTAGAAGATTCAAGGGGTAAATGTAGATGAAGATCTCATGGATTCCATGTATGTTTATGAATTGCAAGAAAAGTCTCATAAATGCCAGGCATGTGGTAGACTATATTGAATATTGATGTTTTTTGTAGTTTGATATAGAACGTGAAATGCTCTCCACTACCTCAAGCCAGCAATGCAAAAGATAAAAAGCTAGATAGAGTATGGATTTTAGCAATGAAGAAAATGTGGCAAAATGGCACGTTGTTCAAACAGCTAGATAAATTTGAAAAAGACACACTACATGCATTTGTGATGGAAAAGAACACTAAAATAACTACACTTTAGACCATTTGAATAAGCATTTGAGCATGGTTTTGTTTTATTTATAAAATATAGAGAAAATGATGAATAAAGTTTAAAAATTAAAGATTAAAAGTTTAAAATTTTGATGTTTTTTGAAGTTGCACTCAATTCATATAGCTAGGCTCACTATAAGAAACCCATGTTTTAGATAACAAGCCCTAATTTTCTAAACGGATTTTAGGTGATGTCAATGTTGACAATCCAATGATTTTATGTCAACAAGAATGTCTAATATAACTTCAATGTTGACATAAAAACATTGGATTGTCAACATTGACATCACCTAAAATTTGTTTAAAAAATTAGGGCTCGTTATCTAAAACATGGGTTTCTTCCAGTGGCTGTAAATAAAAAATAGACTAAGACCACCATGATGAAAGGACACAAAATAGTAAAAAAAACTCAAAACAATGTAGTGCTTTTAAATTATGAATTTGAAAAGACAAATGGTGAATAAAATAGGTATGGCTTTAATTTTTCATGGCTCTAATTGTCTTGCCTCACCAAAATACTATATGACAAAAGAATCCAATAGTCGCTCAAAAATTGACAAAAGACCCTATATATGTTAATATACAAACCAACTCCAATCTAAAAGTTTTTACTAGAATTTATAAAATTATGAAATTGTAAGTTTATTGATTTGTTAATTTTTAATATTTCAAATTCATAAGGTTAGTTTGTAATCTTTTAAAATTTTACTAAACTAATTAAATATTTTGTACTGATTTTTTAAATATAAAAATATTATCTATGTTGTCTATTATATTATATTTTATTATAAAATTTAAAGAAAATGATGAATTTTTTCATATTCTTCTTTGGTTCACTTTTCTATGGCTTTAGTTGCCTAGCCTCTACCCAAATCCCCCATGGTCGCTCAAAATTTGAGAAAAGGATTCCATATATGTCAATACGTAAACTAACTTTGAACAACTTTGACTTTGGTCATCATTGGAATAAAATTGGAAATGAATAAAAATTATAAAGTTCACTACAAGAAAAAGGGGTGTTTTAAGTGAGCTTTTAAGTATAATCCTAGACATAAGATTATAGTTAACGACCTTTAAGGAGATTTTCAACAAAATTTTACTTAAAACACATGTACTTTAAGTAAATTTTGCTGAAAATCTCCTTAAAGATCGTTACCTATAATCTTATGTCTAGGACTATACTTAAAAGCTCTCTTAAAACACCCCTTTCTCTTGTAGTGGTTGAAAATGAATTGAAAGCCTAAAATCCAAATGAATTTAGAGTCTACAATCGAAAATGGATTGAAAGTTTAGGTTTCAAATTGAATTAAAAGTCTACAATTGGAAATGGATTGAAAATATAAAATTGGAAATAAATTATAAGTCTTAAATAAAAATTGATTTGGAAGTCTTCAAAGTAAAAATAATTTAAATCAAATTCTAAAATTGAAAATAAATTGATAAGTCTATAAATGAAAAAAATTAAGCACCAAATGGTACAGTTATTGCATTTAATTTCTAAGTTCAAAATGCACAATAAACTAATTGTCATAAGCATAAAGAGATTAGATGAGCCCTAGTGTGTGTGTGTGTGTGTGTGTGTGTGTGTGTGTGTGTGTGTGTGTGTGTGTGTGTGTGTGTGTGTGTGTGTGTGTGTGTGTGTGTGTGTGTGTGTGTGTGTGTGTGTGTGTGTGTGTGTGTGTGTGTGTGTGTGTGTGTGTGTGTGTGTGTGTGTGTGTGTGTGTGTGTGTGTGTGTGTGTGTGTGTGTGTGTGTGTGTGTCTATATATATATAGTACAATTAATAGTGTTTATATGTTTAAATTTTTAATACAAATTAATATATATAATTCATTTTTTTGTACCATCTATTTTAAGAATTATTTTTTGCCTCACCTATCCTACAACTATAGTGCTTCAATATCCAACTTCAAGAATTACCCTAACAACACTATTATTACACTCTTCTGTCAACATGAAGCATTCACTTTCTACATGATGATGAACCTCATTATTCCACAATTTACAATGCTCAAAGGCACCAACTCATTCTCCACATTGCAATTCACCAAAATGGTTATTTAGTATGGTCTAAAGTATTTATCACAAGGACATCCGCATTAGTTGGAACATAGACCACTATGCAGAAGTGGAAGGTGGTTGGAGCTATGAGAGTGAGAGCTCAGGATGCAGTGAGGATCAGAGAGATCCAAAGTGTATGAGTGTTGTAAGAACTGAGGAGAAAGTGCACATCGACACTGAATGCAACCAGGTCTGCAAACAAGCCTACATAATTTCACTTGCAACTTACTGAGAACTGGATCTGATTGAGAGAAGTTGAGGTCTGAGTTCCTATTTCACTCAAACTATGGTAGAGTAGATTTGAATATGACAGTTTAGCTACACTAAATAGTGAAATTCGGTTGTTCCAGACTAATTTCTCAACATTCTACACTAAATAAATATGTGCAATTACTGTAGAAGGATGTAATAATGTAGGAACCATGTGTGTTGCATGGGTTGGTGCACTGATTCATGGTTTGGGTTTAAAGAATGGCATGTGCCTCCATCTACACAAGCAATGAGTCATGAAGTAACTTCTCTGGTGAAGGCAACCTAACTGTTAAGGCAACCCAATTTCACTATTAAGTGTAGATTTGAGTCGCGTGAAACTGAACTTGTCATTAGAGCTCACAAGATCTACACACGACCTCAAGAGCGACCAAGGCGGTTGAATGGCAGGACAAGCAATAGAGGTGGCGCTGCCATAGCATTTTGACCCTGATTTTGGCCCCTGATGTGATTTGTAGATCTACTTGAATGTTTAACCCCTGACCATGTCAATAGCTCGGACTCAATCAGCATTTGGGCGGTCCCGGCTCTACAGAAGCACAACCGCTCGCGACGAGAGCCTCCATTCCCGCAAAATTCAGCTCCTTCCAAAGCCAAATGGGTTGGATTTCACAAGCTCCTCGAATACGAAAAGGAATATGCTTGTCTTTTCCTTGTGGACTTTCTTTTGGTGTTGGCCAAGCGCTTTGGCGTTGCTTCGTCTCCCTCCGGCTGAAGGAATCAAACGCAGGGGTTCTCTGAGTTATGACCCGCACCATGCAAAGTGGAGGGCCTCCAAACAGATCATGCAAGGCTGATGTTCGAGCATGTCGAGAAGAACATGAACAACGAAGAGAACATTAAGGATGGACAAAAGGGTCCGACACCTCGGTCAATGCCGCCAAATTCTTTCGAACAACTCAACAAAAGTTCCAGCACAAAAATCGGTGGTTAAACAATTGCAGCAATGGCGGTAGTCAGGACAAGCGTCCCATTATTCGCCAAACAAATCCTCCTCCTCGTCACTATCACCAAACAATGACTTCTTAAGTACTCTATTTGCATCTTTCCTATCTGGAAACGAAAAGGCTGTTTGCTGGGTTGTAGTAGCATTATCTCTTTCTACAAGTCCCGAGCTACCTGCGCCTACTACCTCTGATTCACTTGGAGACTCCATGGAAAAATCACCAAAGTCATCAAAAAGCCCCTTTCTAAACATACTGCTACTACTACCAGAGGTCAAGGGCCCAGTCAGTGGCGAACTTTGGTTTTCTCCAATTTTATTAGCCTCGTTTTCTGGTGTCACTGTACCTTCCTTGGACAAGAAGTCGCTCATTTCGTCCAAATCATCGTCATCAAATAGTCCACCTTGAAATGAGATTGGTCCCGGTGTTCTCTTTGAAGCTGGTGACCCCTTCTGCAACTTTGAAATCGTCTCCACCTTGCTCTTGCCCTTACTCGTGAACCCTCGGTTGTCCTTGAGGTTAAGCTTCAATGGTGACGACCTCCTTGCACTAAAAGATTTTTCTGCAGGTACTGATGCTATACCCTCATCTGGCTTCTGCGGGGCTTCGTTACCTTCCTCCGAGGCTTCATTTCCTTGTGACCTCAGTTGGCGAGCTTGAAATGCAGATTGTAATCCTTGAAACAGACCATCAGGAAGCGTTGGCATTGGAAGGTCGTCAGGAACTGCAGAAGGCCGATACTCTGAAGCAGGTTGTGGTTTGCTTTCTTCAGTACGTAGGTTCAGTGAGAGGCTAGGCGCAGTGGTGTTATTCTGGATTTTAGCAGTACTCGTTATGCCTTGAGGAGGGGAGTCACTCCTTGAACTTATCCCCGGAGATGGCTCTGGATCGTCAGAAAATCCGTCCAATGGACTTGGAGTAGGGATAGGTGTGGAAATCGATGGGCTCTGCGGACCCATTGAACCGGCTACATGCGCAAAATTATTCCTGCTGAATGCAGGTGACATCTGAAAACAAAATGATCACCAGGTTAAACCACCTCTTCTCTGCTGATCTGAAGAATAACTCAATTTATCCCCTAAATGCCTAGCATGTCCTGTTCATCCTCTTTAGACATTGTAGTTTTCTATTTGGAGGGTACTGGCATATGCACCTCGTGTTTTTAAAGTCAAGTTGGCCTTGCATTCGTACAATTAGGAGCTCCACTACATGCTTTCCCAAACATTAAGGAATCCAAATGTTCACGTACGTCTACGTATTCTCATGTTTAAACATTACTAAGTAAAGACAAACTTAAGACTTGAAACAAATTATATAAGAAATTTATATAAGAAATTTATTGCAATTATTTTATTAGGAACCTGTTAACATTTATTTTGAAGTTTAATCGTATACATAATGTCTAATCATCAGTTTCCAAGACAGTTGAATGCGTACATTCCAGAACATCAAAGTTTTGTCCAAAACTGGTAGGCATTTTGGGGATAAACAATTCGTTCCTGGAGCTGGAATAAAAATAAGACAAAGCACTAGATTGCATTGCGGTGCAGAGTGCATACGGGAATTGGAGGCGGTTGCAACAACAGTGTCTTTTTCAGTTCCCCTAGGGCCTCGGAAGCTAACCCTTGATTCTGAAATTGCATGTTATGCTCCACAGGTGTGTGTCCATGCTTTGTTGATGAGTCACCACCCAACCTAATCTCTTCTGGACTGGATCTTGTCCTGCCAACAAACTTCACACTGTCCAGTTCAAGCGGAGTCTTATGTGCATTACTCCATAAACGAAAAACATACTATTAATAATGTGTGTCAACCAGGACTCAAAAAATTACAAGCATAGACTTCAAAGAAATTTTAAGGTACTCACTTCCACCTATTATTACCACCAGTCAAAATACGAGATATGATGGAACGATTCCATTACGGCACAAATTAAAGACGGTACACGGAAGGAAATAATACACACTACTCGTTGAGACTTTGCATTAACCTTCGCAAAGCCACAAAAACTCCCAAGTGCTGTACGTTTAAAAACCAGGATTACAACGTTCAGTAATGGGGAAAAAAACTCAGTTTCATGTTTATAATTCCTGTTTATACTTCAATGTGTCTCAGAAGCACTATCCACGCATTGAAGCACAGAAAGCATGGTACTGAGAGCCCCACTGAATGCCCGAGGCATAATTGTGTTACAAAGTGGCTGACGAAAACCTAAACAATATCTAAACAAAGCTAAAGTCAAACGAGCTATGAAACGAACAGTAGCTCAAGATTCCATCGCTAGAGAAGACACCAACAAGAGTAGTATATACCTGGGAGTATTGCTGTCGGTATCGTGTGCAGCAAATGTTAAATCATTGTCCACGTAGCTATGCTGCTCATGCGCATTCTCCAGATTTGGAATCATTCCTCCATCTAAGACAATAAGCCATATCAAAAGAATAATCTTGCATATAAAGCTTCAATTTTAAAGTACGAAAACTTAACAGAGATTAAAATTACGATACGGATATGAGGATCAAGGCTACGCGACATTGCGCGATGCCGGTTACCATGTATAATCACATAACCGTGGCTAGGGGAAGTCGATCTTACACACGGAACCAAATTCAGTTTCACAATCCGTATTATTTGTGATTGCATTTTTGCAATTCGAATCAAACGAATGATTAAGTTGTAGGAAGCAATTAAGAGGCTTACTAATTCCTCACAAGGACGATCTACAATCCTCGTGACCTACGAAGCCCCAACAAGGTAACACAAGCCATATTTCTCCTAAACACCATTTCAAAATATTGAGCCGAAAGCAACTTCGCGAAAAGCACAATTCGAAAAGGGTAATAGGCGACATACGTGGGAATGATGAACCACGAAGAGCAGCCTCCAACATCGCCTTAAAATCCAGAGCAGCAGAGACTGCGGGCTCCAAGACACCTCCCTAAATATCAGAGCATGACTGGTGTCAACGTATGCTTATAAGAAATTAAAACAGATAATTACAGAATCACCTCTTGCAAGCTTCCTAGTGCATTTCGCTCTGAAACTACCTCATGGCCTGATGTCTCGCTTTCAGTGGCAAACCACTCTCCTTCTAACCAAGTGCGTCCACCCACCATTTCTGCAGCCATTCTAGCTTCGTCTCTATCAGTGTCACTACCACTTTCAACGGGCTCCGAACTTGGGGCCCTTGCGTTCACCTCCGGAAATTTGAAATCTGTTAAATTGTTCGTAAACTTAATTTAGTTGACATAGAACCAATAAGGAAAACAACTACCAGTTCCACATTTTAGTAGGAAGACAATAAGTGACCTCAAGACTGAAGTCTTAGTAGAGAATTTATAGGGCATTCAAAATGCAAAATTTGTAACACATAAATGCACCCGACTAATACAGATCATTATGCAAGTCATTAGTACCGTAGTTGGCAAAGATAACAATGCGCTTCACGTAATTATTTACTATTGACCCATGCAATAGACATGAAATATAAACTTTGGAATCAACTGAGCGGATTTCAATAAGCACAGCCTGAAGAAGCGCAGAATCATTTTACCTCCAAGACCACAATGGGTGTCCCTCGTGAATTCCTTCGTTCCAATGATATGAGGTAGCTTCATCAATGGCTTCGTCTGAAGAGCATAGATATATCATAATTAAAATGAGTCCACCTCCGATATCAACTAATGATTATATGCCAGAAACAACGGCAGCAGAACAATCACATTCATTTTTAACCTATAAAACATTTTCCAAGGAGATAGCGTGCAAGATGAAAGACAACTGATGAGTTCTTGAACTCACATCCGAGGATTGTAGACTGGTCTTCCTGGTACGAAACCCTTCAAACGCATCCCAAGCTGTCAAAACTGCTTCCTTGTAACGTGGTATTATCTGAGAGTCATAGCTCTCAACGCGTGACTGCTTGATTGGTTGCTCCGACTTTTTCACGAAAACCTCATCCACTTCGTCAACACGCTGCAGAAAGCATTTTCTAGTCACGACCACATCCTCGTTACAAATGAATTGAAGCTGTCCATGGCCATTGGTACGCCCAAAATAGCAAGCATATCTCAAATCAAATGAATGTGATCAATTCTAAACTCCCAGTTCGCAACAAGAGCTACAGCAACTGCACGAGGATACAGCATCGGCTAGGAACTTACATTTTCAATGAATTGAGTGGCTGATAGAGCTCGTAAACTATTGGAATTATTCTGTAAAAGCAGCTCGACATTACCAGCTTCTATCCCCAGGCGATGTACTTCTGCGGCGACCTCCTTTGTGCGCTCCTTCAAACGCTCAGCAAAATCCTCTAGCCACTCTTGTAGCTATAAAACAAAACTTAGAAGATTTAAATAAGAGTAACGCAAGGATAATCGCAGTGATCTCCAAACTCCTAAAAGACAATCAACCACATCGGCCCGTCTTCCGAGTTCAAGTCAACATAGTAAAAAGGGGACTCTATAGCAGGAGAGGTTCTGAACCTGGATATCCGAGCGAAGCGACCATCCATCACGCGAGGCGTCAGAGAAAACAGAGCGAAGGGCATCTTTGTCCATCTTGGAGTTCACACAACCATGGACGCAAGTCCCTCCTACAAACAACAACGACGGTGACCAGATCTCAAGATTCTCTCTGCGATTGATAAACCCAAGCCTTGCTCGCATCAGAATCCAGCCGACACCCACATTCACTCAAGCTTCCAAATGATCCACACAGAACGCGCAACAGCAGGGACACTTGTGCAGCTTAAAGAACCCTACGTTTCTTGGGGTGCCTCAGCACTCGAAACCCAAGGTCAAGGACATACACCCCATGACCTCTTTAGACCGTCAGTGCCTTCATGGTCAAAAGTATAGCTTCCATACGTATACGAATTGAAATAAATCATGTAAGAAGCTCAAGGAAAGTAACAACATTTATCAACAGAAAGAAGGAATCGTGTCCTACATATTTGCACGATAGAAGCCTGTTTTCGAAGTTACTCCAATGGACTACTGGCTTCCACAGTAAAATTTCTCTTTTTAGTTTGGATACTTAGGGGTAACTAAATTTTGAAGTAAACCCTAGTGACGATACAGGGAACACATGAGCTCCGTCAGACACAATCAACTGAATTAATTAACTCTTCTTTCTAAAAGTCATAGTCCTAGGAATTTCGAAGCAAATGGTAATAGGTAAAATCCTAGACAGTAACCTCATCAAGACAATGGCGCGAAGAAATGGCGTTCTCGATTAAACCCAGAAGTAAAATTAATAGTTCGACATCAGCAATCCATAAATGATAATTCAAGCCTGCTTAGAATCCCTCACACACAACTCCTTCAGCTTGAAATATCATAAAATGGCTCATCGCAAGTCGTCGGTCCGAGCACAAGAACATGGAATCCTCACCCCTGAACTTGTAGGTGACCGTAAACATACTCCAAAAAAACACTTGCCAGATTCTAGCTACATCAACAAGAATCAAATGTAACCCTAAATCAAAGATTAGAAAAAAGAAAGAAATAAGAGTACAAACCTTAATAAAGATTTCACTATGCCGTCATCGCATCACCTCCTGAGATCCTGCACTCGTTATTCTCCATTCGTTGCAGGCAATCGGACAAATTCCAATAACTCGTACACTCTTTATAATACTCCTGGTCCTTTCAGCATACAACCACAAATAGAGTACCAAATCAATCCTTGAACTGGAAACACGAAGTGCCTTCCGAGTGAAGCTCAGTCCCGGCCAAGCGTCTCAAACGGATCAATGGTGCGAGTAAGCGCGATCAAAAAACCCGAGCAAAATTTGTACCGACACAAGCAATTGCGATTGCGTGAGAGCGGATCTTTCGACAGAACCCTAAAGACGGGATCTGTTCACACTGAGGTCAATTTGACTCACATTACAGGGTGATATTACGGATCACGTTACACTAACTTACCGGTAGTCACGGGACGTTTCACGGGACGCTCAGCGGGCTGCTCCGTCCCTGCCCGAGCCTGCCCGCAAACGCCCAAACCTGACCCCGTCACCGAAGCTCCACGCCCGGCCCCGTTTCTCGCCTTCTCGTTTTCCTCGAGAACTGTTTCCGCCGTTGCTTCGCCTTTGGCGATCCACCGGATTTGATCTCGTTTGCTGTGTGGGCGTTTCTGCAGATCATGGCCTTCGTCGTAAATGCATTTACATCTTCAGTTGCCGGAGTTACTCATACAGGGCGCTGTAGACCTTGGCGGGGGAGACGGAATCCATGCTCTAGATCTAGACTTGCATGGGCAGCCAGTGCTTGAGGTTCATTGCGAACCTGAACCAACTTCGGGGGATGAGGCTGGAAACACCATCGTACAACAATGTGTGGTGCATCCAGAAGCTCCGTCACGGACGACGCGGGCTGTCCGGGGGGCTGTCACCTTGGACAAACTTAAGGCGAGCTGCAGGTACCTCCTCCTGGTCCCTTCGACCGAACAGATTTGCGATGGGAGTCAACAACGAATACTGGACGTGGGCTTGAGAGAGAAACTCAGAAGGCTACTATACCGTGGGACAGGCTTCCGGATTTTGTTGACGGTGAATACAGCATGAGGGACTTCCCCTGTACGTTTCTTGAGGTACCTTGTAATGGGTTTCATCCCGGGCAAGCTTCGAATCCCTGAGAAGCTACCTACCTCACCAAAACAAAGTAATACTATCCCTCTATACTGGCATTGTCCATTCCTCATCACTGTTGTCCTTCCTTGCTCTCCTGTGTGCCACTTAGCCTCCAATGACAGGACCTTCGGTGTACTCCCGATTCACTTATTTCTTTCCAAGACAAGCCTCTCTCTGTCTCTCACGCTCTGCGTTCAAGTTGTCTTTTTCAGTTACTGGTGTGAGTACGGACCGAAAGACCTCACCGGTGAAGTCAAGGTGGACGTCGACAAGAGTTTTGCCGAAATTCTGAAGAAAAATATGTCTACCAACCGGAAGAAGGCCGCAAAGAGGGCTACTAAGGAACCACCGAAGTCGAAGAAAAAGAAGAAGCAAAAGAAAAGAAGGGACAGTAGACAGCAACTTCACCACTATCTTGCTGCCCCGAAACAGGCATCTGTCGAAGGAAGACAAGACTGACGAAGAAACACGCTGGGTTGTCCATCAAGAGGGGTTGCCAATGCAATTTTGTCGCAAAGCAACTGTACCTGGACAGCTCACTTTGCGAAATACAGTACCACTGCCTGTCCCATTCAAACCTGGACGGCAACCTTTGTCATCGAAGTTCCTTTCAGGAATTCAAGTGCTTGGAGCGAGATTGTCATCCCGTACCAGGGAATGGATTAGGGCATCACTTGGAAGAGAATTATCCATCATTCAGGTAATGGCTGAACTCAAACTAACCAGTAGCCAACAAGAGACACTTTTATCATGCCGCAAGATGTTCAGAACTTGGCGCATAAACGGGCAACGGAGCTTTGGCAGGGGCATCCGAATGTGGACGGAGGAGAACGCGGAATGCGATTACTACCAGGAGTTCGGTAAGTTATATTGGACCTGAATGTCACCGCGCCTGTGGAAGAGGCACCGTTCTGCCTTGCGACCCAAACCCCGTGGCAGCTTCACAAGATGACTCACCATGGCCATAAATGGGCTGTCTCCATGGATTCCACGTTTGGCGCCAACGAACCAAAGGTCCATTTCAATTGTTTACTTCCATTAATTCTGTTCTACTAACAATTGCTTATAGTCTGTCGTGTCCACTTCATCTACTGTAGAAGATGGACTTCAAGTCACTTGAAGATTACAATCTGAAGTAACATAGATTTTTAATTAATGTGGTCTCTTATTTGTTTTTACTTAACATGTAAGATAATGTGGATGTGAATGTCTAAAGTAGCTTCAGTTCTAACAAGCGCCACTGTCTAAAGTAGCCTAAATGATGTTGGGTTTGTAACTAAAGCAACCTAAGCTAATAAAGGTGTATGCAAATTGCTCCCAATAATGAAGCCCAAACAATGTAGAGTTAGAAGAGAAGTGTGAATTATAGAAGAGAATCGTCTATTTGTTTGTTCATTCATCTGTTTAATTGATTCCAAATGAAATATGAGAATGAGTCCCATATTATACATATGAAAACAATAACAAGCAGTCAATTTCATTCTCTTTGCATTCTATCTCCCACGTAAATATGGTTTATTCCATAGATGCATTTTCAACAACTTTCAGAACCGGGGTCTGGCATGGACCAAGACAGTGGACTAATACCACAAAATAATGTAATTGCAAGCATCCTACCTAACTCTGAGATCCCTTACTGCTCGTAATCTGCTTCTTTATATGTTCTGCAAGCTTAGGGAGACTCTTCATCTGCTCCCGGATTGAACTTTCCATACAAATCTCCATCTCCTTCATCTTAGAGTCATCCTCGTCAACAGATCCGCCTGAAAGTTCTACTCTGTCCCGACACACCATCATACTCCTCTGCATTCGTTCCTGCACATGAACAATCATCACTTGTTCTATTAGAAATTATACAATCCTTTAGATGCTCCATGACAACAATAATCTTCACACTCGTTGGTTGTATGTGACGTTGGATAGAAAGTTTAGCTAGTTATCTCAAGCCTGTTGCTTCGACTTGTGCAATCTGAGGTGCCCTAACAATCTACAACGCGAAGTAGGCAATATAACACGTGTGACCATTTTGTAAAAGAATTAATTCATGAGCGACTTGATTATCTGATGCACTGTCACTTCTTAAGCCGTTGTCCATCTCCATTGAAGAATCTATGAAGCTTACACAACAAAAAATGTTAATACTTGCCTGAAATCTACTGAGTTCATTCTGAAGGATGGCGCCAGCACGCTCGACAGGAACACTACATCTCTGGACACATCTCTGGATGTCATTCTTATCTTTGCTGAAACATTCATAGCCACACTTGTAGTACTCTTTCTGTAAAGCAGCCACAAAAGAAACACTCAGTCACAGCTTCAACAACCAAACAAACTTGAGGTACACAACCCTAATGTAGAAACGCCTTCTTCATAACAGGTAAGTTTGCATAGCCGTTGGAATCGTATAATCAATTGCATCACCAAACGTACCAGCTTCACAATTATCGTCCGTATTACAAAGCACTGAAACCTGCGGACGTAGACTCACAGAAAACGATCAAAACTTTATTCAGATGAACGAGCGCAAAGTTACCTGGAGCGTAATGTTGACGTAATCGTGCACACCTTCGAAATTCTCATTGACAGCATGATTGACCTCTTGCGAGAGTTTGTGGATTGCGTCTGTCATCGTTTTCTCTTTCGGTCGTCCGCCAAACCCTCTAAATGTGCGAGTGCAAGGTTCTACACATGATGCGACCGCAAAAAAATCAACCACTGCAGAACTCCGATGTCAAAACTTTAAAAACCAATGCATAACTGAGATGAACCAAATCTATAGGGCAATCGCAGGAACATCTTCTCTTTCCGACAGTAGAAGCTCCAAAATGGAAATTCAAAAGTGCCAAAAAAAAAGAATCGATCTTCATACCTGCAATCTGCTATTCAATCTATGAGCTCGAGCCCGAAATCGCTATCTTCGCGCTGAAATTGTGAAGAGAAACGAGGACATTGAAGGCTTTCGGGGTTTAGGGTTTAAGCCTTTGCCGAACCGCAGCTCCAAGGGAAATCATTAACTCCGGTGTACTCATGAAAGATGGATGAAGAATTGAAAGTCGGACCAATTTCTGTGCGGAGGGATCTTGTTCTCATGAAGAGAACAGCGTAGGGAGCGTGCCACGATGGCAAGCTTCCTCAACTGAGGGCTACTGATATTAGGGGTAACGTAGAGCCAGTAGTCGATCATTTAAGGAATTTTGGAGCATATCGTGCGCAGTAAGAGGTGGTGGAAATTTTTTCCATGGAGGAAGATAGGAAACATGTGAATTGCAAATTTTTCAGAATTATATTCCCAAAATTGAAATTATTGTGAATTTTGAGAGCCATAAAGTACTCTTCACCAATAGCCAATGTCTAGATTCTTCCAATTCCAATCATTTGAGAACTACTTTCCTGCTCACTACTTTCTACTTTCTTGCTCACTACTTCAAGATATGTGTCATAACCGGGATCATAACCTTATTAGTCCCAAGTTTGACAAGGATTTAAAAAAAAAACATTTCGCGCTTCTGTTAGAAATTTGTTTCAACCTTGGTTGGAAATACTGCACCTCTACATCTAGGGTACTGGGTATGGTTGACTACTTGTGCTTCTACCTTAGTTACACCTTCTCCAAAAACAAAATTTTGCTAAAGAATGAGAAGCTGAGGAGAGAAACTTGGAGCCAATTAGGAGCTTGAAACCATAAAGAAGGTGTGACACCCCTTTTTTGTTGTTTGAAGAAAGAGAGTGGAAAATGAACAACAAGATTTACCAACAAAAATTGGAAAGCTCTTGGTCATGCAAAACTCAGGGTGAAAAAACTCTGAAATACAGAACATGCCATGAATGCAACAAACAGTGCAAAACTCGGAAAACTCGGAGCAGTGAATATTCGGGATGTAGAGGTTGCAGTGAACTCAAGATGAAAGTGGGCAAGGGAGTAGAATATACTTCTTCCACAAAGTCTTACTTATATCCATTATTCACATCTACAAACGAATAATGGAAATGGAGAAGATGTCGTTAAAAATATATATTCTGCCAATGAGAAATCAACCTTAAATGGCCACATCCCCTTTCTTCACAGAATGCGTATGCAGTGAAGAAGGTGTGACTATCCTTATTAATTTACAATGGACCAGTCACAAAAGGTCAATAGTCAGAGATTCACAAACATAAATAAGGAATCCATCCATCCATATCTTAAATTAAATTGTTTTGTTTTATTTGTTTGTTTGTTGTAGCAAGATCTCCTGGATTGTGAGTCCCTCAGTCGTGTTTTTGGTACTATCAAAAAGCTCTCAGCTTGGAGGGATGAATGGGCTTTGTTTGTGATGTTTGGACCTACAATGTGAAAGTTACTGAATTTTGAAGTTTTGGTGAATTAAAAAAAAAAACTTTTACTTTTATTTTGATTGTGGCAGCGGCACAGGACACACTAGTCCATACCTAAAGTTAGGTTGTTTATTTGTTTTGTTTGTTTGTTACAGTGAGATCTACTATACCGCAAGTCTCCCGATCACATTCTTGGGACAGTCCGAAAGCGCTCTACAAGGAGGGGTGCAAGGGCTTTATTTTGTTTTGTGGCATTCTGACGCACAATCACAACACCCTCAAGGAGTCCCCTATTGTCAACCAAAATGCACACACACTAGTAGATTGCCTCAAAACGTTGCCAGGACATGCATGACTTTATCAACAAGCAGTCGTAGAATTCGTTCGGAGACCAATAAAGGCGAAGATGTTAGGGAGATCCTTCAACCCCATCAAAATGAGGACACCAAACCAACACAGCAGCTCATTCTCCGTGAGGGTAACCAGTCTGCATGGCCGTTCATGTGGCATGTGGCAAGCCGTGTAACGAGTGAATGCCTGTCCTGCATACCTGCAAATCATCGGTGCAAAACGATGATTACTTCTGATATTGTGTGGAAATGCAAGATACACAATCACAACACATGCTCATAGCATAATACAGAATCACATCAAGAGAGAGCTGATCGCTGGGAGTAGCCCTCTCCAACTGATTCACAGTCACAACACATGCTCACAGCATTCCAAGGAGGCCGGGTACAATGCAGCTAATTCAGCTCATGTGCAAGACAATATTCACCGCAGCTAATCATGCATATGACCATAGTCTTGCTGGTTTCAGATGTCAAGTATTGTGGCAGCATACATTGAATGCGCTACACTTCAGGGAGTTACTTTTTCAATTTTGCACTCCACATGACTGTTTCTAGACTAAGCCAGATTGCATCCAACAAGGGCATGGGAAGTATTCGCGTTTGCACAAGTACAAATCAGTAATTCAGGCTTTCACAACAGCACTGCAGATTGGTTTCACGAACAATGCGATTTAGAGCTGGAGGCCAAAAGCGTACAAAGTAATTTGCGCAAGATTCTGAGAAGCCATCGCCTGGCACCCCCGCGCGCCCTGTGATATGAGTTCGCGGTGGTAAGGGCAACGATCATTAGTGCTTCACGTCCAACAGAGAGAGCACTTGATCCGTTTGGGACTGAGAAGCTCCTTGCTATCGACTCCAATCTCGGAAATGGCGGTTGCGGCCGTTGTAAATGGTGGTGTGTGACCCCATCGGCCATTCCTGCTTGCTCTTGTATGAATGCTGTAGGCGTCCTCACCGAGCACCCAAGTGTCCCCAGTAAAGAGGATAGAGCAGTCTCCTCCACGATCGCAACCGCCATCCAGCCCCCTCCACCTCGCTACATCATTGTGAGTTTGGTTAAACTCCCGTCGCACGTCGTGTCGCAACGAACCAGAGCATCCTACTCCGCCATGTCCCCCACAACCGCATTTGAAAATGATTGTGGAGTCCGAGATCTGTCCTGCAGCGGCTGCACATTAGGCGTCGAAGCACCACTTCCTCCAATGGCGCAACTTTGGATCCGGCTTCCACTTCACAGGAAGCAGACTTCCCGCGTTTGAAACGCCCAAACGTGCTCGTAGAAGTCTGTTTTTTTGCATATATGGAGCCGTATTCTTCCACAATGTGCAAAGTGAACTTCGTATTCACGGCTTAAACAGGTGTCTCAACTTCATGTGTAGTACGTAGAGGTAGTGCAGCACCGTAGCTGCTCTGCTGCAAATTTCCAAATTTCCTAAGGTGGCACTTACGTTTATACTTTCCTGATTCAAGTAGAATGCTTGAATTCTCAGATTGTAACATTTTTATGCACTAACTGGGCATGGAAAATAACAGTCTTGATTGAAAGGTCATGTTCATTCTATAATAAGTAGCTTACAATAGCTGTGAAAGCCGCACGCGACTAGGCGGAGGCTCGAAGCCCCCTAAATTACCACACAAGCAAAGCTAAAAAGCCATTACAACAAAACGTCAGGTAAGTTAAAGTTCCAGACCCGAAGTCCAGGGTGACAGAAAACCGGAGCCCAAAGCCTCCCGAACTGAGCACTAACACAATTACTGGTGTTCATCGCACTCGGTGAGAGAGGCAACTCTGCCACCAAGATATGTCGGGCTCACGCCCATTTCCGGCTCACCATCGACGAGCACATGTTCGGCAGTAAGAACTGCTTTTCACAGGATGTCCTTCCTCAACGCGGCTTCCAGAGGCAAAACCCCTACCACGAAACAGGTCTTCATCCACTTTCAACCCCACCACGACAGACGCCACTCCATCACGGCAAGTTTTCTTCAACCACTCCATCACGACGGACGCCACTTCATCAAGACAAGTTTTCTTTCAACCACTCCATCACAACAGACGCCACTCCATCACGACGAGTTTCCTTTTAACCACTCCATGACGACGGACGCCACTCCATCACGACGAGATTTCAACGTTGCCGTCCAGGTCGATAACACGACCTCGAACGCACTCTCCAGGGAGACACAACGCACTCCTCCGATCATTGCGACCAAAAGAAGATTTCAGGCCACATCCGGCCACCCGCGCTCAAACCGAGCGCCACAACGCAAGAAACACTTGCGCACTTCTCCGATCGATCCGACCAGCAGAAGATTTCAGGCCACATCCGGCCACCCGCGCTCAATCCGAACGCCACAACGCGAGAAACACTCGCGCACTCCTCCGATCAATCCGACCAGCAGAAGATTTCCAGGCCTCTCATCCGGCCAACACGTTCTCCACAGCACGAGCTTCGCTCAGTGCACTTCTCGCTGGCATTGCCACCAGCAGAAGATTTCTTCCTCCTGCCGACTCCTCTCCGGCGCACGGGCGCAGCTACTGGGGCGCCAATGCGGCCAATCTTGGACATCGCCATCGCTCCCCAAGCAAAGCCACTATCTCGGGCTACTTGCCGCTGACGCCGGCGTCGAGCAGGGACCTCCGGGTGAGATCCTTCACCCGCGAGGGGCACAAAGGCCAGCTTACAATAGCTACTTGTGGTTCTTGTCAATTTTTGGGAGTTGGGAGGTCACCTAGAGACCGAATGATTATAATATTCCGCGAGTGAGTTGCACGTGATTTACAAATTGCCGATCCCAGGCTTTGCCCGTCGCTACTCACCCCCCCCTTTGTAAATCATTCTCATCTACATCGCTAAATACATACTGAAAACGTCCCTTAAAATGGGTGACCCATTGCTTACGGTACAGTACGATTGATTATCTCTCCACTATCAACTGCAACTTCGCATGAATGTTATTTTGTACCAGGTCTTCTTACCTTTCAGACACAACATTAGAAAATCGTGAATTGAATGGTTCTTAGAAAATACACTTCTTGTTATAGTAGAACTTCTCTAAAGTAATAGCCCCAGGACCGGGCTCAAGACCCCATGCTCAAGAATCTCAAAGAACTTCTCTGATGTGTTATTTTGGGGTTTGGGCCTAATGTGGGACTGGGCAATCAATACTCCATCACCTTAGAAATTCATTGCTTTAGAGTTCACTTTAGAGAAGTTCTACTGTACTACTATATGGATCACTGCCACACATCGAAAACACGGATCACAAGGTAGGCCATTACCGAATTATTCACCAACCCCAATCGACCAAATTGAGAGCTGAGTACCACCAATTTGCCTTGCCCAATTCTAGTTCAGAATTCAGAAGTCCGAAAAGACAACCTTGAAAAGTTTATTGAGCCTCTGATCCAATACAGACTAGTGTACAAGACGGAGAAAGAATGCCTCTCTAGTCAATTCCCTATACAAGCTTCCCAGAACTATTTCAATTCACTAGTTCACTGATCAAAAATCAGAAAAGAGAGCTCTGATAGTTGCACTGACATTCAATCCCGAGTTCTGAAACAATGACCTACATTGACAGACAATTCTGTCGCTAAGATAGTGACTGCCAATAAAAATCTATCTCCAAGACAAGGCATGGAGAATAAAGGTCTCTAAACATGTATACCACTGTCCGAATATCCTATTGCCTAAGGAAAGCGGCGAAGAGTGACAGCGCTGGCGCAAAGCAAACCGCGGCGACTCAAAAAACCGACGATGTCGAAAACGTCAGTGCTGCAAAAAAAACGAGACTTAACATCCACAGCAAAACTCACATCCGGAAAAGGTACCGCAGGTCCTCCGTCGTCAGCCGAGAGCCCTTCTCGCCTCCCCCATTCTCCCCAAAAGCAGATGCCACAATCTGTCTTTTCCGCTCCTGCATCATGAGCGCCCTCACGTCAACATCGACATCATTCCACCAAACTCCAAATTATAACATCATTAAAAAACCAAACGAAAACCAAACACTCACCCCAAAGACTCTCCAGACGCACATGAAGCTACTCACAACATCACAACCTCACCATTCTCACATGGACTGGAAGCAAACCTGCAATGCCAAAATACGATCCTCGATCGTGTTCTTCACCGTAAATCGTGACACGTTCACTGTCCGAGTCTGCCCGATGCGATGCGCTCGATCGATTGCTTGATCTTCCGTCGTCGGGTTCCACCATACGTCTAGTAGCAGCACGTGACTGGCGGCCACCATGTTCAGCCCCAGGCTCGCGGCTTTCAGAGACATGATCATCACTGTCACCTGCCACATTCACAGTACCACCCAAGTTAAGATTCCACCACTCAATCCACCCACACCCTACACCTACTCCAGTACCTTCGATCACCAAACCACGCATATACAACACCACTACCACAACCATCACATCGGGCCACACCTCTGGGAGAGTGTTGAAATCCGACACCGCTCTATCTCGCGCCACCACCGACATCGTGCCATCCAGTCTTCGATAGCAAAATCCAGCGTCCTTCAATGGCGTTTCTAGCAGGTCCAGCATGCTCGTCCACTGCGAAAACACGATTGCTTTCTCCGTCGAATCCACCTTCTCCACTGTACTTCCACTTGACTCCGATGCCACCGTCAAAACCGACCCCAAGCCCTCACTCTCCTTCACTTCCAAAGCTTCTAATTTCAGAAGCTTTTCCGCTTTCGGTCCCTTCACGATCTTCCCGTCCTCTACCAGTACGCTCAACTTTGGCAACGCCTGCAATGTATTGATCACCGCGTCAATCTTGGATGACGTATTCCAGTTTGGTTCCACCTCTGCTGCTCCACCACTCACCACGCCAGTCTCTCCATCCTCCACGCTGCCACTTACTCCACCCAGGGCTGGATTCTTCAAAGCAGCAAGTGTAAACAACAAAGACGAGTTCAGCCCCTTCCGGCACTTGGGAAATCGACACGTCGTGTCATCGCCGTTCCCCATCTGCTCGGATATGCATTGTCTGCAGAACACGTGTCCACATATGCTAACCACTGGTTCCTCCGGCGCATCCTGGAAACACCCGAAATACAAGATGACCACACAACCACACGTATAAAACCATTATTCTCATCATCTAGATCATCCTATCAACTTACATCTATCACTCACATAGCCGTACGTTACGTATAAGACATACCCCACCGCTTCACCAAGCAATCACGACTTCACAAAACTCTGGACACTCTGAAACAACTCAGCACAAGCCCCTCCTGCCTCCCAACTACTCCGTCATCTTCACATCCTCGAGCAAAAAACATATCTACAATTCCATCATTGACGAAGTGGCCCGGAACGTCCCCAGCACTACAGCACGCAACATCTTCACAAAATACCTGACAGATGTGACAAATTGTCCGACCACCTTCCAAGCACTGGATCAGCTGCGTGCGTTGAGGAGGGGGCAGCTTCCGAACTGCTTCTAACGTTGTCTTATGAAAAGCTTCGCTCTTGTGACATTTCTTCACCAGCATCGGGTGATCACACGCCTGCCGTAGCCGCAGTAACATCCAAAGAATGTTGACGTAATTGTTCTGCACGGTTCCCGCTGCAGCATAAACCTGCATATTCAACCTCACTCAATATTATCAGTTATGCCATCTGTCACACCAACCAAACCTACGCGACTAAACCTAACGGGTCCCAAAATCTCAAGGCTTTGTCACTACGCCCCACTCTCGCACTCTGCTCTAAGCGTCGCAATGGACAAGGACGCCACAAACCCCCTCTTACAACTAACTCACGTCTCACTCAAGACTACCTCCACATCCTAAACTGCACCGACCAAGAAGTCCACATCGACGGGATCGCTCATTACTGACCTGGAACTGGGCCCGAGAATCGGCCTCCAGATTCGAGTAGAAGGACCGCTCCTCCAAGCTGAATTCTGCTTGCTGCAGGTTCACAATCCTTGGAGGCAGATTCACTATCGGCTTTCCATCTATGAACGAAGCTGCACAACAAAAACTCACCCTCAGAAACAAGAACCCCAGCATCCCCGACCAAATTGCATCAAAGCTACAAGAATTCACATCGCAAACAATGGCTTCAATATGTCTAAACTCGCAGCGCATCCTCTACTGCTCAATGCAAACCGACCTCACCATTCACAATTATCAATCCCAATCACCCTTTCATATTCCCTCCACAAACAATTACCACGCCAGAAAATTCCTTGCGTGTCAGCGTAGCACTTACTCTTCGTACGCCTCAGCACTATAGGTTTCAGGATTGCCTGCAGCTTCTTGTACCCCTCATTTGGATTCCGATTGATGGGCTCCTTGATATCTTGTTGAAACTTCTTGTAAACGTCCCATGGAGCGTAACGGAGGAACCGGAAGTAGCTGTACAGGTCGTCAATGGAGTTCTGAATCGGCGTCCCACTCAGACACCACCGCCTTTTCGCCCGCAGACCCCACGCTGCACGTGCCACCTGCGTCCGGTGATTTTTGATGCTCTGTGCTTCATCCAGAACCACTCTGAACCACGCCACCCGTGCCAAAGGCCCAGCGTCGGGAGAAATCGAACCGTCCCCGTCTGCCCCCTCCCCTCTGCTCTTGCCTTTTCCCTTCTTCGCCTTCTCAGCCTTCTCTTTCTTGGCTTTTGGCAACCCGACAAACCCGTACTCCGAACCATTCCTCTTTTCTTCCTCCTTCTCCTCCGTTGGTGGCTTTGGGACCTCCATGCTCACGATTGAGAAAGTAGAAAGCACCACGTCGTACCTCGCAATCTCCTGCGGATCCTTGATACGGTTGCTTCCATGGTACACTAGAACCGTCAAGTCTGCCGCCGCAGCAACCTTGTCTCTGATCTCTTGCGCCCACTGACGCAAAACACTCGTCGGACATACCACAAGAGTACCAGCAGCTGGCCTGCCTTTCCCCGACGATCGGATCGCCCGACCATCCTCACCCTGCTGTGCGCTGCCGTTTTCAACAATTGTCAACGACGCCCACTGGTCTGCTTCCACTTTCCTTTCCGATGCCAATGGATGTCCTTCCTCTTCATCACCGTCAAGATCCACCATCGAAGTCTCCACCCCCGCACCACTGGAGTCTGATTTTCGAACCGGAGCCCTGTTCTTCAAAATCAGTGAGATCGTCGAGATGGTCTTCCCAAGCCCCTGGTACCCGCTGGCGGTCAGTAATCACCCCTCGACACTTTCCATGAAGTCTGTCATCAACATCAAAAACTAATAATCACTGGAAGAATATAACGAGACGCAACTCTCTGGCAAGAAATCTCACCTGATCATCGGCTAAAATGCCACCGCATGGGCCGTTCCTTCCGCTTTCTCGGTGTACCATCCAAGACAGCGCTATTCTCTGCAACCATATCCCAACCAACAACATCCTCTCATCAGACTCGCATCCACTTCCACGTTCCAAAAGCATGTCTTCCGTCCTACCACGATCGGAACCACATACAAGAAAAAGGTTACGAGAATTCAGACCTGATGCTTCAACAGTGTCATCGTTAGAAGCTCTTCGTCGGGGCTTGTCTCTTCCTGCTCATCTCCCAATGCAAAGGCCTGCCAAGGACAACGCAGTGTGATTATCAGGAATTCATCACTTCAAATTAGCACATCTGCCGTCATTATATATTCCGAGGTAGGACAAACCATCCCGAACCATATCAGTGATCCAGCGGATCATCACCAAAAGCATATCCAAATCCCCCAGCAGCAACACCGACTTGCAACCGAGCGCATGATTTGTTGGCAAGGCAATGAAGCCATGGTCTTGCCAAATGAATAATGCACGATCAACAGAAAGACTAATCACATGTCCGACGATCATCTGGCGCCTTTGCTCCAACCTGACAAATGTCTCCTTTACTTTCAAGCGGAAATCAGTACCTGGAAAACGACTTGGGTTGCTAGCTCCTCGCTCCGCTTCACAGGGTCCACTACGACATGCAGGCGTTGATCCGCTACAGCAGCCAGCCGCATCCCATTCCTTAATCCTGCGAATGAGCTCATGCTCCCGGGTAAAACTCTACCTGCACCTGTGTCGTATGACGTGCTCACCTCACCCGAGCTAGTCCTCTGAGCCATTTGAGCTCGTATGTACTCGTTTGCGTAACTATCAACTCTGTACCCTGTCGCTCTTCTCTGCGCTTCGGCGCCTGGCATAACCCTCATAGGTGAAGCACTGGTTACAGAGGAATCCACATTCCCTGTTGCCGAAGAGTACCTCAACGGACTCGGATCGCAAGATCGGGATCGGCTGGACACGAGAGACATTTCACCTGCCTTACTCGCTAAATGGGCATATCGATGGGACAAACTTGCATAATGATGACCACTGGATTGAAGGTGGGACCTATCTGCACTTTCTCGTGGCCACTTCCGTTCAGCGGCCCAACTCGGCAGTTTCCGTTTTCCTCGCGACATCCCATCTATCTCTCTCAGCTCAGATTCCTCTTCCTCTCCGTCGCTATCATCGCTCGTAAGATCCACAATGGGGTTGCCCCTCGGAATGCTGGATGCCCGAGGATTTCCGACGATGCTGTTTCGCTCCAACGGACTGCTAACCCTGTCTTCATTTCTCGACATGTTGTAACTATCCATAATAACCACCGGAGAACTGGAATTGGAACGACTAGGCCTCGACACCTCTGGTGACACCCCTTCGGGATACGTCCAGTTCGACGCCAACACCGACCCATCGTTCTGCCGAAGCCTCTCAAAATCCAGATCCTCATCATCCAGATTCAGCGGCTCATATAAAATCTGGTTCGTGTACCGCTCCCCGTTTTCGAATGAAATCACTTCCTCGGAAGTGTCTTCGACCCCTGCAGTGCAAGAAAGAATGAATACGTATGAGAAACTCCGTGCGCGACATATACATACAGTTGCATGCTCTCCGTCATTAGACCCAAGCAACTCATAATTCTTTCTGCCTCTCTATTACTTTTCCAGAATCAAGGGCAGAAAAATCCAGCAAATGCAATGCTCTCATCCAATCCAGCAATGATTTGGTCACAGAGAATATTTGCAGCACCAACTTCGTGGAACTGGAAATTGATAAAACAGAGCTGATCACCATGCAAATGTCCGTCTGCTTCAAAGACGATCATCTCTTATCGGACACCGTTTCAATAGACAAATACAAACCGTCACAGCAAGAACACGCATCTCATGAACAAAGAGAACATGCATTGTGCGAATCTTGGAATAGGCCGAGTGCTCCCTGCGAAATCGAACCTTCTCCACTGCGATTCAAATCATGAAGCCAATAGCGATCTTGTGTGGCCTCGTTTGCCGAAGGTGCCAGCATCTCGCCATAATGCCCCTCAGGTACTGCAGGTGTATGCGGCGCTATCTCCGGTTCCTGGTGCCATGAAGGAGGCCCGAGAGCGAGCATCGTCCCGTCAACGTCCATCTCTTTATTTGATGTGGAGGCGGCCTGGTACTTCTCAAGCGCCTGGATCAAACTTGAACAATCAGTTCTGGCTCAAAATAAACCCTACTAAAGTTTTCTGTAACTTATTCTTCCTCCTGTCAACGTCTGCTCCTAAATTCGCTCTTAAAGCTTTGCCAAATGAGCTAAAAATCACAAGCCGCACAAGTCCCAAAACCTCGAGACATAAATATACACACGCATTAACCAAGTCGGCCACGATCTTTAATCAAACCCTAAAACCTGCAATCCCAAACAGTCAATAAAGAGGGAAGGGCAAAGACTCGGAAAAAGACGAGCTTCCTCACCGCAGCTGGATCCTCCTGCAGTATGTCGAGAAGCTCGTCGAGTCCAATGTCAGGCTCGCCATCCAATTCGATATGAGGATCCAGTGGACTTGGAGTAAAGATAGGTGTGGAAATCGATGGGCTCTGCGGACCCATTGAACCGGTTACATGCACATAGTTATTCCTGTTGAATGCAGGTGGCATCTGAAAACAAATGATCGCCAGGTTAATACCACCCCCTCTTATCTGCCGATTCAAAGAATAACTCAGTTTAACCCCTAAATGCCTAGCACGTCCTGTTCATCCTCAAAACATTGTTTTATCTATTGGAAGGTTCTGGGAAATGAAACCGGTATTCGTAAAACCAAAATCCAATTGGCTTTACATTTGTACAATTAGAAACCCCATTACAAGCTTTCCTAACTGTTAAGTAATCTAAATGTTCATGTACGTCTACGTATTCTCATTCTTGAAAGTAGAAGGAAAAGAAAAATTCAAGACTTAATACACACATTAAAATAGGAAATTTAGTGTAATTATTATATCCTGCTCATAAACTCAAAATAAAAGTCAATCATACAAATTCAATACCTAAAACCAAAACTCTTCAACATCCCAACCCAGAGGCGGAAACTCAAAGGGTCTCTCTGTTCATATATTGAGAATAACAATCATTGAATACCAATAATATCTTCCTAGCCTTCGATACCTTCCCACCATGCCTTTTACTTAAATCTAAAAGTGCATTATCTTTCACTTTGTCTAAATCTGTAAGGCTCCACTCATTGTCATTTAAAGTTTTTATTACTCTTTCTCTCTCTGGAACACTAAAACTCTCAACACCTTTCCTTTGCATTACCTGTTCCTAAGAAGAAACTTTTGGTCAATTTTAAAAATTGAATGTTTCCAAACGCATTCAGCAACAATCTAAGAATCTATACCTTAAATGGGTCTATACCTTAAATAAATGAGGTGGTTTGGTTATTTTTGTTTGTTTGTTTTGTTTGTTACAGTATCCCCAGTCGCGTTCTTGGTACGCGTTGGAGAGCTCTCTGCCAGGAGGGGTGCCGGGACTATGTTTCATGGCGTTCCAACTCACGGCAGAAAAGATATTGAATTTCGAAGATTTTATGAATTTTAGAAATTTACTTTTACTATTATTTTATTTACTGTGGCAACGGCACAGGGCATACTAGTTTTTACTAAAGTTCAATCGTATAGACAATGTCTAATCATCATGCCAAAAAATTCAATAACATATGCTCTAGCACATCTAAGTTTTGTCCAAAACTGGTAGGCATTTAGGGGTTAAACAATTCGTCCCTGGAGCAGGAGTAAAATAAGACGAAGTGCTAGATTGAATTGCGGTGGAGAATGCATACGGGAATTGGAAGAGGTTGCAATACCAGTGTTCTTTTCAGTTCCCCTAGGACCTCTGAAGCTAATTCTTGATTATGATATTGCATGTTGTGCTCCACAGGTGTGTGTCCATGCTTTGTTGATAAGTCACTATCCAACTTAATCTCTTCTGGACTGGATCTTGTCCTGCCAACAAACTTCACACTGTCCAGTTTAAGCGGAGTCTCATGTGCGTTACTCTCTAAAGGGGGAAAATACCCTTTCGTAAAGCATGTCAACCAGGAGTCGAGAACTCAGAAGCATAGACCTCAAAGAAATTTTCAGGCACTGACTTCCAACTATTATTACCACGAGTCAAAATACTAAATATGATGGACCTATTTAAATTAAAAACCGTCCACTCAAGGAAATAAACAACTACTCATTGGAATTTGCATTAACCTTCGCAAAACCACAAAAACTCCGTAGAACATATTTAGAAAGCACGATTAAAACGTTCAGTAATGGAAACAACCCTCAGTTTCATTTTATAGATCCTCTTCATACTTCAATCTGTCTCAGCAGCACAATCCACGCATTGAAGTCCAGAAAGCATCCAATTCAGAGCCCCAATGAAAGCCCGAAGTATGTGCTACACAGCTGCTCAGGACCCTAAACAACGAACGCTTTCAAAACATAGTCACACCAACTATGAAACGAACACTAGCTCAAAATTCCGTCGCTAGAAGACACCAACAAGAGTAGTATATACCTGGGTATATTGCTGTCGGTATCGAGTGCAGCAAATGTTAAAGCATTGTCCAAGTAGCTGTGCTGCTCAAGTGCATTCTCTAGATTTGATCTGATTCCTCCATCATCTAAGACAGAAAATCATGTCAAAAGATTAGTCTTGCATATAAAGCTTCAACTTCAAGTAAGAATACTTAACAGAGACTAAGATTACGATATGGATATTCGATATGAAGATCCAGGCTACGCGGCATTCTGCGATGCCGATTACCACGTATTATCACATAACCGTGGAAGGAAAGTCGATCTTACACGAAGCCAAAACAAGGCAACACAAGCCATATTTCTCCTAAACACCATTTTAAAAATATGAAGGGAAAATCTACGTCGTGGAAAGCCCAATTAGAAGAGGGAAATAAGCGACATACATGGGAATGATGGACCACGAAGAGCAGCTTCCAACATCGCCTTCAAATCCAGAGCAGCAGAGACTGCGGGCTCTAAGACACCTCCCTAAGTATCAGAGCATCCTGATGTCAACGTACGCTTTTATGAGAAAACTCAAAAAGAAAATTACAGATTCACCTCTTGCAACTTCTAGTGCATTTGGCTCTGAACCTGATGGCCTGATGGCTCGCTTTCTGTGGCAAACCGTTCCCCTTCTAACCAGGTCCGTCCACCCACCATTTCTGCAGCCATTCTAGCTTCGTCTCTATCAGTGTCACTATCACTTTCCACGGGTTCCGAGCTTGGGGCTCTTGCATTCACCTCCGGAAATTTAAAGTCTGTCAAATCGTTCATAAACTTAATTCAGACTTCCGGTTGACATACAAACAATAAGAAAAACAACTGCACGAGGTTACAACATTGGCTAAAATTGTAAACGTATCTCAATTCAAATGAATCCAATCTGTTCTAAATTCCCAGTTCGCAACAAAAGCTACAACAACTGCACGAGGTTACAACATTGGCTAAAGTACTATAGGATCAATCACTCGTGCAAAATTACATTTTCATAAATAGAGCGGTTCACAGAGCTCGCAATCTGTTGAAATTATTTTTCTAAAAGCACCTCGACATTACCAAAGCTTCTGTCCCCAAGCGATGCACTTCTGCAGCGACCTCCTTCGTGCGCTCCTTCCTTCAAACGCTCAGGAAAATCCTCCTGTAGCTATAGAAATTTTAAAAAACGCATCCAGAAGACCATACCAATCTAACAAACCTGAAACCTGAAACGATTCAAAGAAGAGAAAATCCAAGACTAAGCGCAACGATCTCCAGACTCCTACAAGACGATCAACCACACCAGACCAGCACGTCTACTTCCGCGCACAAGACAAATATGATAAAAAGAGGAGGATTCTCTGTAGCAGAAGAGACGTTTTGAACCTAGATTTCCGAGCGAAGCGACCATCCGTCATGCGAGGCGTCAGAGAAACGGAGCGACGGGCCTCTTTGTCCATCTTGAATTTTCACAGAACCATGGGGACGCAATACCAATTCCCCCTCCCTACAAACACAAATAATAACGACGGGGGACCAGACCTCCAGATCGATCTTCTCTGTTGTGACTACTGCCAAACCTAACCTAAACCTTGCGCTGCGCCTCAGAAATCCAGCAGACACGCAGGTTCACTCAAAGCTTCCCAATGATCCACAAACAACGCGCTACAGCAGGCGCACATGTGTAGTAATGGGAGCCCTGCGTTTAGGGTTTGGGAGGGGAGCCTGATGAGCACCGAAAACCCGAAGGTCAATGACGGAAAACGCCCATACCACTTTGGCCCGTCACTCCGGCAGTGCCCAAGGCCTAAAGTAAGTGGACGCTTCCATTCGCACAGGAATTGACATAAATCCAGCAAGAAGCTTCGAGGAAAGGAAAGTAACATAACAAAATGAATCAATAGAAAGAAGAGAAAGAAGAAGTTGGACCATGTGTATTTGAACGATCTAAGGATGTTTTGAAGTTATTAGAGTTAATCGTAAAGTTGTCCTGTGTTTGTGAACTTGTGTCAGAGGAAGGTTTAACTAAAAATAGAACAAAACAAACACGGCACCAAACTCAATCGAACCTGAGTTTGGGTGCTCCATGGAGTTTGGTCTTGTCTTTTTCTAGAACTCCAGCTCTTGGTCTCGCGTTTGCTCACTTTACGATTAACTCTATTACTTCAATGAAATATATAAGCTTCCACAACAATTTTTCTTGTATTGTTAGTTTGGATACCTAAACATTAACAAAACTTGGTAGTAAACCCTAGGGACCATATCAGAAGCACATCTGTTCTCGAGATAGAATCATTTATATGATTTGACTTCATTTTTTATAAGCATCATAGTTGCAATAGGCCACATACATTTTTCCCCCTTCACAATGAATCTCTATTTGTAGCTCTCCCTCCCTTCTCCCCATTACTGAGTTCAACGAATTTGATTACAAAACCGTGAACTCAGCCTTGTGGTTGAGTAAGTTAAGCCCTCTACAAACTTAGAGAAGTCCTAGGGAACATTATTTCCTTCTATTGTCCTATTGAAAAAGAAAGATAGAAAATCTCCAATCAATTTCAATGATTGGCATAATGGAGGAGTCTATTCTCTGAAGTTTCCACGTTTGATTCCAAGAGGACTGAACAAGTGATTTTTAAAATATATACCTTTAGAGAAATACCAAAGTGGAATAGAAATAGGTCCTATACAAACCGAGGAGAAATGACACCACCAAATACAACGTACTTAGTATTCTTTGATGTAAGGTGGACCAGCCCTTCACCATCTGCTTTCCAATTCCATACCCTACTCCTGTTTGGCCCCAATTGCATTCACTATGCCATCTAAATCAGTCCATAAATTATCCTAAATCATTTAAGATTCTAACAAAATTTGACAAGCTTATGGCTTCAATGTCAATATGGGGTAACGTGTCATTCCTTGATTGGTAGATTCTTAAGTGCTAATAAATACATAGAAGGGCGGTCATGGGTTGTTGATAGGCATTTATGATTCTAGTCTATGGGTGATTTTGTAATTTCAAGCTGATTACTTCAAAAATTCATAGAAATTACAATTTTGATGAGAAAATTATAATTCCACTTGAGTTTGATTTGTAAAACAAGTGCACACCTCTGAAAAATATTAACCCTTTTTGGAATTGGCCCCAAGATATTCAGATTGCAAATCAGAGTGGTCATAGGCTTGTCTACCTGACCACCTATTTTACAAGCATGGAACAAGAAGCAAAGAAAAGCAAGTACTAGAGAGCAATTTTTCAATGAATTTGGTTGTTGAGAAGTGATAACATTTTTATGAACTTGAAATATGTGAGGAAATTTTACTACTTATAGTAGAAAATTACACCTATGACTATATAATTTATTTTTTCAAAATCGTGAAAACCAAAGTATTTAATAGATTCTCATAGAAGAACTTCAACCTAATCTTCTCAAACTTTGTACGGCAACCATTTTTCAATGCAAATAGTGAATGGAAATAAAACTTAAAGGAAATGTCACATCAAAAAAATCCAAACATTAGCAAAATGATGTCCTTCATAAAAACAGACAAAAATAATTGGAAATCATTGAATGTACTTTTATCTATACAAGAATTTATCATCATGATGCATTGGTATAATTAATTTTTGGTAAGGAAAGTGCAATCAATTCATTGTATCAAAGCACTCAAACACAAAGTGCACAAAAACACACATTCAAGGCATTAATCAAATAGTGATGCTTTTTGCCTTACTAAAATTAAAAATCATAAAATATGAGTACAAAATAGATAATCACCAGTTATGACATCTATAATCACTATAGGAAGCCAACATGATGTTTTTTAGAAAATAATCTTTAAAAAAGACATGAATGAAAATATCAACTTCTGCATACCGTCAAGAAAATATAACATAAGTGCTTGCAATTTGTCAATTGGCTTATCTTCTCCTATACCTTTATAACATTTTTTTGAAGAAGGGACAAAAACATTCCCAAAATGATCCCATTGTAAATATGTGTAGTTTCTTGTTAATTGTTTTTAAATTAAAATTGGTACTTTGTTATTTAAATTGTTTGTAAATGGCCATGATTTAAGGACGCTCACCTAAAGAACATCATAAGAAAATTACTTTTTAGATCCATATTTGTCTATCGTTTCATCTTCATTTGGGCTTTGAATTGCCATATATACCAATGAAAACCACCACAAATTTTCAAAGGTAACCAATGAAAATTGAAGAATTTTTGAGTCACAAACTAATTTATAAAATTAATTTAAATTAAAATTATTAAATATATATATTTTTAAATCAAATTATTAATAATTTAAAAATTAAAATTAAAATTAAAATTAAAATTATATATATACTTAAAATAAAAAATTTAGAGCAGCCCCAGCAACAAGCTCAAGCAAATCAATGGAGGACATTCTTCTATCATAGAAAATCAATGGCACAAAACCTTTAGAGGTCAATTGTGCCTTGTTGTTGTGGGCTGCTCTTACATATTTGTATGAACAAAAAACATCTAAATCAAAGACTATAAAAATTAAAGTTTACCAATTAAAGATACTTGGACTTTCATTTTAGGAAAGTGCAGGGCACACCATGGTAACGTGACCGTGGTGACGTGAAGATTAAAGACTTCAAAACTAAAATTGAATGACTACTCTCTGTAGGCTCGCCGGGGACTGGTTCCTTTGGTTCTTTCTATTGTTTCTATTGAAAATAGGAAACGAAATGAAACTACAAAGTGTTATATAGCCAAAGTATGCAAGAATAAAAGAGTGTAAATATATTCAAAGTAAAGTAAATATATACCAAGGAGAGGGAATTTGTAAATAGTTCTCTTCCTCTACTATTGGTCCAAAGGATCCTCTAGTTAAAGTAAACTTATAGTAAACTACAAGTGGAGACATCTCAAAGTTCAGACCCTACGGTTTGTCAACAGTTATCATGTGGTTATCGTTACTTCATGAGTTCGCACGTTAATTACAATTTATGGCATCATTACAATGCAGTTGCAAGTAATGCATTGTAACGATGCAATAACAATGCAAAGTAATGCATCGTAATGATGCAATAAATTATAATTAACGTGCAAATCCATGAAACAACGATAACCACATGAATATTGTTGACAAACCATAGGGGCTAAACTTTGTGATGGAGCGTATTAAGATAAGATGTTTCTTAACACTCTTCCTCGCTCAACATAACATTTATATAAAATTTTATGCAATGTCATATACTATAATTTCTATAATCTTATAAGGTATATGCTTGTTGCATCATTAAAACCTTATCTGGGAAAACCTTGATTGTAGTCAAGGACAAAACCACAGACGAAGGAAAGAAAATACAACACCTTTATCAATCCATTCTCATGGTAAAATCCAATGGGAAAAAATCCATGGAAGGATAACAAAGGTTTCTACAATTTTCATAATAAAAATCTATTGAACTTCCTGTTCCAATGTATTAAGTCGCCGCATTCCAATGCCATGAAGAAGTCAACAATGAGTACATAATAGAAGAGTCCTGGTATAGAGATCTGTTGATATCTGTTGATATAACTTTCTTGATTTCAAGTGCTTACTCAGTTTTCAAGATATTGCAGTTCTATGTTGTAAGAAAACGTAGCCAATTTGAAACTTGGATGATGCAAAGTCAATTCTATAGCCAGCATCAACATATCCAACCAATGTGGATCTATTGATCAAGTATAATGTAATCCCAAAATTTCAATGCCTTTCAAATATTGAATAAGGTGTTTAATTCCATTCCAATGTTGTAGTGTTGGACAAGCACTCTCCCTTGCAAGGACACTAATTGCAAATGCAATATCAAACCTTATAGATGTAGCCAAATATAAAAATGCTTCGATCGTAGCAAGGTACGAATATTGTTCATCCAATGTTCCTCCTCTTCCTCGTAAGGGTAATAAGGATCATCTTCTTTGTTGTTACGACCAACCATATGTACGGATAGTGGATAGGCATTTATCATATTGAATCTTTGCAAGATTTGGTTGATATAAGGCATTTGTGAAAGAAAAATGCTACCGGCTTTTAGGTGAAGAACCTATAAGCCAATATGAAAGGTAGTTTTTCCAAGAAATTTCATCTCAAACTCACAAATAAGTAATTTTGTAGCTGCCATACTTTTTTTTTCTCGTTTACGCACAAATACCAGCTTATATCCAAGAGGTCAAGAAGAGAGATTATTCATAATAGGTCCAACTTATCTCTTGAACAAAAAAGCATACTCCTCTTCAATAGCAACTTTCCACTTTAATCAATCAGAGCGATGCATCACATAAATAACTTCCATAATGATGGTTTGGCAATTAATTTGTTTGTACGCATATTTAATATAATGTAATTGGATTTACATAACGAGTGATTAGATTGGAATCCGATACAAACCAATTGCCGCAGCAAAGTTGTTTCCACAACTTTATTATTTTTGTACAAAAATCAGAGCCTCTTGCCTATCTAGAATTTTGGGTCAAGAGATGAAAGAAACATTGGTGCACACATCCCAATAGTTGATCCTGCAGGATTGTATTTGTAACTGCAAGATTGTAATTGCAAAGTCAAGAAGCACATCACAAGATTCACCAGTGTAGGTATCCTCAGCAACAATGTCTCCAAATCTTCAGCTCCAAATGATTCCATAGACGCATCCATGGTGTAGGCTTCTCGAGTTTGAGCTCGGAGCTTTTTGTTTTTTTGGAACATCTTTACAAAATACTCTAATGTTCGATAAACATTTGCTAGATGGCCCACTTTGCCACATTTTCTTCCTAGAGCCCTTAATGATTGGACTCATGAGACTCAAGAGTTTAGGGCTCTAGGAAGGACATGTGGCAAAATGGGCCATCTGGCAATTGTTTGTCAAGCATCAGAATATTTTGTAAAGATGTTCTAGGACATTAAAAACCATTGATCAAATAAGTGAACTTTGATTTGTAATAACTGTGAAAACACTTGACAAAGCTCGCAAATCAAAGTTCACTTGTTTGATCAATGGAGCATCTAATCTACTGTATGGTTAATGGAGCCTCTACTTTATATCTCTCCGGAGCTCTTTGTGTCCTCCCTTCCCCTTGCCGAGGGAAGCAACGGCAAGGGGAAGGGAGGACACAAAGAGCCCCAGAGAAAAGAAGCAAAAACAAATCTTCCTAAAAATATATACAAGAATAAAAATAAAAAACCAAAACCAAAACCAAAATTTATAATCTTAAGAAACTAAACGTAAAACAAAAATATTGATAACTTCCATCATAATAAATACTAAATCGGAATTGCAAATGCAAAGCTCAAGATAATAATGATCATAGAACGTGCTAATAATGTGATGAGAACAGGAAACAAACAAAGTATTATATAACTTGAGGGCACCTTCATTACATACATACGTGCTATGATTTTTCTCTTTGCCCTCTCAAAGCCTGATTAGCTGTTGGGATATGCGCACCAATGTTTTTTTTCACCTCTTGATTCAAAATTCTAGATAGGCAAGAGGCTTTGGTTTTTGTACAAAAATAATAAAGTAGTGGAAACAACTCTTGCTGCAGCAAGTGGTTTGTATCGGATTCCAATCCAACCACTCGTTATGTAAATTCAATTACATTATGCTAAATATGTGTGGCAAGTCGTGCTGATAACGTGTTGAGAATAGGAAAAGAAATGAAACGACATAGTGTTATATAACCAAAGTATGCAAGAAGAAAAGAGTGTAAATATATTCAAAGTAAAGTAAATATATACCAAGGAGAGAGAATCTATAAATAGTTCTCCTCCTCTACTATTGGTCCAAAGGATTCTCTAGCTAAAGTAAACTTATAGTAAACTTAGAGCGTATTAAGATAAGATGTTTCTTAACAGTTTCCTCCCTCAACGGAAATGGTCCATATGTTCCAGGAAAAAAATAAAAATAAAAATAAAAATATGAAATTGAGCTCTGAGTGCACTCATTCTCCTCTGTAGCTTCCGGTCTTTCATCCGTCCTTGACGATGGACGACATTCATCCCATCTCCCACAACAATATTCGTCAATGTCGACGACTACGAAGACCTTTTCAGACGGAACCTTGGAATTGTCGGAACTGGTTTGGAGGAGTGCGAGACTGACGATGAATCCACCGTCATGTTAACATGTTTCATAACTTTCATTGTTCACAAGGGTTTACTAAATGTGGGTGGAAGGTTCCAGGAGGTGGCCACATTGGTCCTTGAAATAATAAGTATAATAAGAGTGGTTCACGGTGGCTGCCGCCGGCATGTGGGAGTCCAGCAAGTTAGAGTCAGCAGCAAGTTAGAGTCAGCAAAGAACAAGGCACGAAGAAACCGTGGACTTTTCAGGGAAGATGTCTACAGTAGTCTGCTCCTGCAAGATAGAATGTCATTGTTGGAGACTTGGAGGAGTTCGTTTCATGGATTCGGTTGGTCTTCAGTTGTCCCCAGAGCAAAGTACTGCATATTTTGGGGGCATAAAAGATTTATTATCTGTTTTGGTCATTGACGTGTCCTCACAAAATCCTGTCTCCCAAGTGGGGGGCGATTGGGAGGGCCTGAATCAAGTGCAGAGTTGGTGAATCCCGAGTGTTGGAGCAAGGCCACCTCAGGCTTGTAAAAATATAAAGTAGAGGTAAATCTCATTCACCATACAGTAGATTAGATGCTCCATTGATCATACTTGATTTGTGATAACTGTGAAAACACTTGATCTATCAACATTCACTTTTTTCCAATTGATTTTTTACCAACACAAAATACATGTGCAAATTTGAGATGTGACACAAGTTTCTAGAGTGTTGTAGGCAAAGACTCAAAGTTCACCTGAATACTGGATGGAACCTCTCTACCCTGCTCTAAGGTGAATGGACACTTCACATTATATGGCATAAAAACAGAAGAAGTGTGCAACACACAATTCTCAACGTAAGACAGAGACAAAAGTGTATCAGATGCTTCTGGAATGCATTAGCTGCATAGAGTTTAGTAAAGAATGTGGAAAGTCTGAAGCTTGCACAGATTGCGGAATGGAAAGACAACTGAAGAATGGGAGCTTCTTGAACTGTCTAAGAGAAACATGAGGTCCAAACGATTGCCAGCCGAGCTGAGCAGCGCACCATGACAACCCTAAGTTCTGTACGTATGACACTACCATACTATTTTGTTAACGATTCCAACAAAAACAAGCACGAAGCAGACGAGTGCCGCAAGGGCTATCCCGAGAATAATGATGGCGTACTCTCACGCGCATGGAAGTAACTGTGCACGAAGTGATTCGAATCCACAGAAGGCTTCACACGTCAAGCCCCTTCATCAGAGAATAGCTACTTACATACAAAGCATTTGTGAAGCGAAGGACAATGCTGAATAGATAGTGAGAAAGATCTACACGAGGAGTCACTGTGAAAAGAATGCTTCATCGTGGACGCTCCCCTAAGTTCGACTCCAATAAGAAAATGAGGCCACACTCTTTCAATCGCCAATTCAGAAACGCAAAGCCTTGGAGAAGATGCAAAATAAGAATCCGAAAGTGCGCTTACCGTGATGATGACCCAGAAAGTATAGTAAGAAAGGAGTGTGCTATTGAAGAGCAACAACAAGAAGCCGATTGCACGATCTCCGAGATCCATTCCGACGATCTCGCCCTTTCGGCACAACAAGGCCATGCGATTAATCAAGGAAGAAAAAAATTGCGTTTGTGGTGCATCCTTCAGGGGAAATTTGTTGAATGTCTTGAAAATCCTACGAGCAAGGTTGAAGCCCTAAACCCTAATTCGGAAGAGAGTCAACACGAAACACAAATACTATGGTGAATTTCCTATTCCGGGTCTTCTACAATACAAATTAAACCTCCATTTCTGAGCGTCACATTACTACATTCTCTTCACAAAATCTGTCGTCAATTGATTTCATTCCCAGCAGCTCCGTCACCTGCGTTCAGTTTCTCCATAAAATCACATTCTTCAATGGTTTACCTAATGTAAGCTATGCCCTGAATGTAAGAATTTGATACATTAGAGTTATCCTTTGACTCATGCAGTTTTCAACCCTATTGCAAAAACAACCCAAAGGGCTTTCGAGCACTTACAGATTCAATCAGATTGAAAATTTCATATTTGACTTCGCGCCATTCCTTTACCAGCATGAGCCAAAAGCAACACTTTGACACAATTTAAGGAGAACTCTCTTATCTTCGTTACAGTACTAAAAATTGCCATAACAAACCTCGTAACGAAGTCACCAAATAATCTTCTACCGCTATGTCTCTAAACCCACGCACCTCACAAGTCTGCTTAGGTCAACGTTTCATGATCACCAAGCTCCATTACAGGACGCCATGCGTTTGCTCATCTGCCCTTTGCCTCGAAGTATTCTATTTGCGCACATATTGTACCTGCAAAAGCCACGCATCTTCAAATTCTTACAATTGACAAAATTGTAAACCCTAGCGGAGACCTCGAAGCGATTGTTGAAGAAGAAAAACTGGATGATTTTTAAAACTAGACAGTCGGAAGAGAACATGAAAGACAAGGAAGAGGCTCCGTCCACACGAAACATAATTGCAAGCATTACCGGTACTCCTGGTCCAGAAATATTGTGGCCACAAATTTGCAGTGGTTTGTGCAATATTTCTTGCTGCGGATTTTGATGGGTAATAAATAATTTTTCCTCATTTAACCCGCGCACCTCATTTAATTGTCGTACTTGGTGATACAGTTTATGAGGTGATGTTTAGGTGATGTTTTTGAATATAGTTCTTCATCTTTTGTCGATAATTGAGTTTGCTATTGATTCATCATTTGACAGATTTGGCTTGAGTTCAAATACCATAAAAGAAGATTTGTTTCTAATTTATTTCTAATTTGGCTTTGGAGGCTTTTTGACCCTGAAGATTATAATGGAGTTCACTTGATTTGTAAGCTTTTGAATTGTCATTATGTAACAATCCTTATTTAGTGTGTCAAGAAAAAAGTTGAATTTTTTTTTTAAATGCTTAGAAAAATCAAGTACATTGAACATATTATTGATTAGCAAATGGAAGTGGAATTTGAATTTTTCAACAAGTATGAAATAGATTTGATTTATTTAATTTGAGCCAAATAATGGTATTATTACATTACAAGTCGACAAAATATAACATTAGGTGATTGCAAGAAACACTTGTCCTATTTCTTGTCCCCTTGTCTTCAAACGGGTGGTTTTATGCTCATAACTTTTGCATCATTTGTCTGTTTTGCATGGAATTTGGGATGATATATATGTGGAAGTTGCAGACATTGAGTAATTTTTTCAAATTCTTTCAAATTAGTTTCTTATTTTTAACCTGCCCTCAATTGTATGTCTACCTTGGCCATTTGGGCGGGGGGTTTAGTCTTATTTTTTGACCCAAAAATGTGAATTTGAAGCCACAAATTGAACTTGTTGGAGGTCTACTAACATTACAAGGATTGACGATGAGTCTTTATGAAAATAGCAACATGTTGATTGCACACATGGGGTCAAAGTGACCTTCTTTTGCGCAAAGGCTACAAATAAGGAATTTTTTTTTTGCAAGAATTCTTTGGTGTAATGCAAGCACAATCTTCTCTAGCAAAATGCCTTCTTTTATAGAAATTTTCTAAATTTTTTTGAATTACTAAAAATGAAAAGGTTCGCAGACCCCTTTTCTACTATTTTCTGCTCCTAGCAGCTTCTATAGTACCCCATAGCAATCTATAGTACTTCATTGTACTACATAGTACCGAATTGACGATTTAGATCTGCAAGGACGTTGCTGACACATAGTATTGCATAATACTGCTAATCCTATGGCAAAAAATAGCTTCTAGTTGAATTTTTGAACTACTTCTATACTTTTGAAGGTTTTCTATTAAAAGCAACACTTTTTTCCAAACTAGACAACCAAAATCTGATATCCATCATTAAGGGGGCCCTATCATAAAAGTTTACTATATAGCCTTCACTACGTGCGTCCACTAAAAATCAAATTGTCATTTTTGTTGAATCAAAACACTCAAAGCATACATTATACAAAGGTAATAAAAAAAATGTGGTATAAATTTACACATTCTTGGATTTAAAAGGACTTTTAAAATATAGTCCATATTTAGACAAATATTTTCTCAAAGTTGAAGAGCTTGTTCATACAAAAGTGAGAATATAACCTTCAAAAGGTAAACAAAAAATACAAAGCCCCCATCATTCTTCACAGTGTTTAAATATCCCACAACCCCCTCCCATTTGACAAAATACAACCTTCAAGTATATAAGAAATAATTCACCTACCATATTATATGTCATATTGGATTAGGGAGAAGATTTGTTATTTTTCAATGCACGAGGAGTTGAACAAAATGAGGCATGAAACTCAAAACTCAAGCTGAAAAAACCCATGTTGAGTTTCATGCCTTATTTTGTTCAATCTTCCCCATTTGGTCATTAAGAAAGTATTAGGAAAGACTCCAATACCTTAGGAGGGCTTTGAAATTGAAAGTTCATTTTACATTGAAAGTTTGCACCTACTCTAATGGAATATATTTCATTTAGTTTATCATGCAACTTTCAAAGTTGGATGAAATCATGATAAACTTGAATCCTTTTATATTCTTTTAATTTATACCTCTAATGTTTGAAATGATTTAAAAATTGAGTTCAAAGGGGTGCAATTAGTTTAGCTTGGTAGGATGTATTCCATTGATTATTAATTATACTTAGTCCGCGGAGGTTAAGGAAAAACACACAAATCTTTGAGTTGAATTTAAAGAATCTCTATTATGTCTTGCATTTCCCCATTTGAAGCAAATGAATTCAAAAATGGACTTGGCATCACCCAAGATAGTTAGACATTTAGGTTCTAATAGATGTTTAAATGTGCTGCCACCAGATTATTATTCTCACCACCTAAAACATAGCCCAATCTTGATTATTATGAAGATGAGACCAATGCATATAGGAAATAAATCGATGTATCGTTGGAGATAGAAGAGAGGTGAATAAAACGTCTACCAAGTGGAGCTATAGTTTCTAATGAGTCCATGAGATTTTGGATCAATCAGCTACAAACATCACTGCAAATAGGCTCTGGAGGGTATCAGGCATCCCCCGTTTCAGTATTACAACAGATAAATTGTTGCAGAAGACATAAGGCTTGATGAACTACTGGTAATAAAATTGCAAAAACTATTGGTGTACCAGTATTCTATATAATTTATATAGAGAAGGCCAGATGTGACCGATTTAAATAGCCATTATAGATCATAGATATGCTGCCTTGTGGGCGCCTGATAAATACATACCTTCAACACATTAGCTACTAACAATCCAAACCAGCCACAATTCATATTCATCAGTCACCAATATCCTCTGGTTTTCAATCCTTCAACTTAGGTTCCAAATCTTCTCCATATTGGATGCAGTTGTTAATGCAGGACAGGAGGTATTGGATGCTGCAAAATTGTAAATGACAAGTTTCGATATCAGTAGCTTCGCAACAAAATAGAAGAACTAGATCTATCACTTCTTTCACATTACTCTACGTAAGCATTTGTACCAGAGGATGTATGCCTGAAGCTCCAGAAAGACTCGGGATCAATTCAGTGTTAACACATAACTGTCCTGTACGCAAAAAAATTAAACAAAATGAAAAATGTTCCAGTCTGCCCTTCCGAATAAAATCCAATGCCAGGATAAAAAGGGGAGAAGTCAACCTGTCTTCTTTCTGTATGTTAAGGGGCACAAAGTTGACCATGCTATAATCATCCACCTGCAAAAACCACAAGATAATTAGTTGTTGACTCTGCAGCCGAAGTGCTGATCACCAGCAGCTTCGCCATTGACGAACATTAGAGGATAAAAATGTGCATGCAATCGCCATAGATACAAGCCCACTGCATCGAAAATTTCAACACATTAAGATTCGAGGAAACGGAGGTTGATGCAAAACATCTGATGAGACATCAGTGAATGATTTATAGCCTCAAAGATGGAATTTCAGGACTCTGAAAATACCCCCAGGAGCTCTCACAAGCCATAAAGCAAGACTCTGGAACAAGTGTTCACTTTCACTAATGAAAAACTCCAAAAGAGGGCCCTGAAATTCCCTGGGTAAGGGTGTAGGTAAAAAAACTGAAGACTAAATAATCTTAAAAAGCATACTTTCAGCATACAGCCTACCAAGAAGGGAAAAAATAAACACGAAGTATATGAACATACCAGTTCAGCAAGTGCATGGTTCAATTTCCGGAAGCGTGGCGCCATATGGACATTTAATTCGTCAAAAAGAAGCCGAACATCAGGATCCAAGAACCTGCCCATTCACATTGTGGTCAGTCCAAAGAACAAAAAGAGCACGCTAACATGTTTCTGCAATATGACAGGATTGGACTCATCCATGATGCAACTCAAATCAAAACTTACTATTCTATTGCTGAAGATCGGCATAAAGACTTTAAAATAACTAAGCAACAGAACCCGTGTGGGCAGTGCACCAAATGCAATAGAAATAAAGCAGCAAGTCAAATTAAAGAAGAGACCACGTCAACAAACTCGGCATATTCTCTCTTCATCGATTGACTTGTCCCACATTATGGACACACATGAGGAGCACCAAGCAGGACCATAACGGAACATTTTAATGACTGACAAAACAGCTTGGTCTTATGACCCAATCAGAAATCAGAAAGCCTTAAAATTTAGTTTTTCATTATAGGCTATTAAAAAATCGTAAGACAGACAATCAGACAAGGAGGAAGACCACGGGAGTGCAACTAACTGCATTTATCATCAGTGCCCCTCCGGCCCAACAACGACACCAGTAACGGTTTCTCAAATAAGAACATGTCTATAATTCGGCGACAAATAGGAAAGGAACAAACCAGGACAATCGAAGATCAGGTAGTCATCCAACTGCAAGATTATCCTCAAGATATCTACCACTTGGTCAAAGTGCAACCCATTGATAACTTCACAAAGATTGTTACAAATGTTGTAATATGGAATGTACGAATAAGAAAAAAATGCCAGACAAATTTTGCAGCAAAATCTTACATACAAGGAGATGGATACTCCATGCAGTACACAAGGCCACCGTTCGGTCCAAGTTTTAGATCCTCAATTACATCTTCTAAAGATATCAGCTCCTGGATGTCTGTATGCAGCACGTGACCACACTCAGGTCCTGTTAATAAGTACTCCGGCGGAATGCTGATTCCTGAATTTCCATTCCATTTGACCGCACTTGCATACGTCCTCTAAAAGCAGCGCTAAAATCTCAGAACTCAGGCTAACAGAAGTACTCACCAATAGAGACGGGGGACTCAAAATGGTCGGCAGCAGGATCCAAGTTCACCACAAGGACAATTCTACCGATACTCTGGCAGTGCTCGAAAACATTCTTACAGTAGGTCGACTGCAGCAAGCAATCACATCAGGTTTCCAGAAATCGACAAACTCAAAAACATAACCATCACACTTCAACAGAAAACAAAATCCCTCACATGGTGCCCTTCGAATATGCCTTGATAATGATAATGATGAATCACGCCAACTCACGCTGAGAAGCATACCTTGCCACTGCCGGCGAGCCTGATGACGAGCTGAGTATAACGCATTTTTACAAAACCCTATACCGCGAGGAAGATTCCTCTGGCACAAAAGCCACAACGTGAAGTTCCAATCAGAGTATTAAACTCTGACATCCATCCAACTGGGCTTCTTTGCATCGGGGAGAGAAGAGCAATTGACGTAAACCCCCGCCTGAAAATTTTGTCTTCATTTTACTGGAGGATTTTATTCTGTAAGGCCCCGCCCGCACCGCACCAATGCCAAGACTTCGTTAACCGCACCATTAGCAAGAGTTTTCATACGTTAGCTCTCAAACTTTCTGCGCCCGCAAAGACCAAGAAAATTAGCCGCTATTAAGGGGAGATAGGCTTTGTTCTTTCTTCCCTGCCCGCTTCGATTCCACTTTGGTGCCCATTCACTTACTGCCGAATCGCTGCATTCTCGTATGTAATTACTTGTACACATTCTACTCTAATTCTTGTATACAGAACAAAGTGCTCCCTTTTATAGCTGCAAGCTTACAGTTTCAATACTTGCATACTATCATGTCGTCATATTTCTTAAAATGGATTTTTTCAATCGCCCATCATGGCTCAGTGATTTTGGTAGTAAGGCTCTTTAGATATTTTAGATAGTTATTTACCAAAAAAACAACCACAAACTGAATAAAGAAATATGCAAGCATTGCAGACTATAGAGACGACATTGCAGGCAAAAGTTTTAACGTACCCTGGACTTTGAGATCTGCTCCTCTCAACTGCCGGTGCTGTGCTTGTGGAACGTCTCAAGACGACATGTTCTGGGGCGCAGGACGAAGTGTGAATGGAGAAAACAAGTTGGAATTCCTACTCATGCAGTTGCGATCACAGTTTCTACAAGATTCAGGGGACTTTCTTGGACACTCCAGAGTAACCGAATCAGCAACTACTGTACCATAAATTCGAAGTTGTGCAGATCTTATACGCATATTCTTTGGTCAGTCCCACACAGAAGTTTCAGCTTATGCTCTGCTCTGGTATCCTCACAGGTGTAGAGTGATTAAAATATTTTGAAACTCATCATACTCCTTAGCAGGAGATTGAATTCCAATGTACATTTAACGCGTGCCAATCTATTCAACTCAGAGCGTTTCCTAGGGTTGTTGCAAGAAAGACTTGCTGTTTTTGTTCCACTTTGGCAGTTTTGGACCTTTTTTTCGGGAGTACTTTAAAATTAGAAAAACATTTTTAAAAAAATATAAAAAATATAACCAATGTATAGACTTGTAAGAAGAAGGTCCCCTATGAAGGAAAAGTCCAAAAAAATTCTTTAAGTGGGAGAACTAGAAAAGTGCAGAATCGCCAGAAAATAGACACTTGGACGTTTTAATTTGTAAAAAATAGGAAAAACAATTTTCAAAGAAATTAAAAATTGGTCATTTGGGAAGACTTCATGGTGAAGAGATTCCACCAAAATATTGGTCTTGAAACTATTTCTAATGTTCAGAATTGAGCGCGCAAGGGAGCCCTATTTGCATGAACGTAGAAGACATAAAATAAAATATTTTTAAATTTCCCTTGGTAGAAACATGACTTACTACTACGGAAATACACCATAGAAATTTCAGCCCTAAATCATTAAATTTGGAGACTCCAAAATACTCAAAACCCCTAAAACTCAAAACATGACATATTAACTTAATTGATTTTTAAATATAAAATTATTTTTAAAAATTTCTAAAAAATATGAGATATGATTACACTCAATACAAACATCCCCAGTAAAAATTTCAAGTTCATGCCAGTTAGGCTTCAAAAGTTATTGCAAAAGAAAGTTTCGGAACTCCCCCTGTGACAAATAACTAATACATGTCTTTCTTGCAACGCCCCCCTAATATATATATCAGCATTTTACACCATACAAGAATTGCTTCAGTCGCAAATTGCCTCCATTACACAAAAAGGTTCGAATTGACGAAATGAAAAATTTACAAGTGGGAGCAGAGATTCAGAAACCAAGCTGTGTTCAAGGAAAGTAGGGTTTTGCACCACACTTCACTAACTGAGAGCTGCACTTCAATCTACTTCAGGGTGTAATACTTCATGACAAAACTTCGATCTCTACAGAACAGCCCCAAAATGACACCCAAATTGTGTATCGAAGAGAAAAGAAATGACAAGTAGAAGCTTACACGTTTCCATTGGTTCAATCTTAAGTTGCCTCCTACACAACAAACTTGAGTTGAAAAAGCGTTGAGATTCAGTACCCGGAGCAACCAGAAGACGACGAAGCACCCCAACTCCAAGCCGCTGATCCCCAACCACGGCACCACAGTCCCCACAGGATCGTCTTGAGCTCCTTCGAGAGGCTGCAATACTTTACATTACTGCGAAGAGAGATTACCAGTACACGCATATGAGCCATATTGATATCAATGACAAAAACTGCAATTCTGCAATCGAAAAAGACCAAAAGCGGCGAGAAGGCTATCAAAAGACGAAATTAGAACCGAGGCTGCAAATTGCCATACCTGCATCAAGCTCGCGGAGGTTTGCCAGTGGCAAATGGTGATCGGAGAAACCGAGGAGCGCCTCAAAAATCCTGAAGAACAAGAGGCTCGCGCACATGCCCCCCGTGAATTGAAAAGATTGAAGCTGGTCTCACAAACAGTCGATGCTCATCAGAGGGTGGCTGCAGTGGACAAGCCTAATGCAGGTCAAAAATTTCTTGCTGTGTACATATGTCTTGTGAAATGTGCTTCACAAGAAGAATTATGACAGCAAGAGGTTTGTCCAGAGTTGTGTCTGTCATGGGCTCAGTTACCTTAGTTCAATTTGGGGCAAGCTTCATGTCACAAAGGGAAGGGAATTTCTCTTGTCAACCATCACAATGGGGAGATCATTAACTCTGACAATCTGTAGGAACCATATATGTCCAGAATAGTACGGAGTATTTGATTAGTAGAGTGTGAGGTATGTATTGTAATTAGTAATGCAAGGCATACACCATTGGATTGATAATTCAACAATAAGCATCTTTCTTTCAATTGGATGTAAGTTTAGAGGAATTTTAGCATCTACACTTTATCATGCTCAAATCCAATACCATACACTTAAAATACAAGACCATTTTGTAACTTCTCATATATGAGAGAGTTGCAAGAATGACCCTAATTGTTAAAAGCTCCCTATCATTGGATTTGACTCAATGTGAGCACAAATTTTTGTCACTACTATATACCTCAATTTACACACCTTCTATAAATACACAAAAAACACCGTATTGCAAGTTGTCTAAACCTCTGAGAGTTGAAGAGGTCTCTATTTCCTAAAAAGAATGTATACTAAATCTTATGCACACAATAGGCAAGATGTATTAAGTCTTAAAATAAATAGAAAAATAAAAGTATGAGAACCACAATTCCACATTCTGAGGTTCAAGGACCCTAAGGTATGTACACTCCGAGGTACACTCGTAACCAACACTACCCAAAAACCCCACATTTGGACCAAAAAACATCATTTTTTTTCCTAAATATTGATTACTTAAGATGTATATATCAAAACATAAAGTCTATGAGAATCTAGTGTTGGTTTTTGGTATACCTAGAGATTATACTTTGAAAATTTAGAACTTATTGATATCCATATGATGCATGCTAAAGTCTTTTAGAACGTCCTTTCAATTGCCAATAAGATCCAATAAAAACTATTTATGTTTAATGATAGTAACTATACTCACTTTTAATTAGTGACAATTATAAAAGCATGTACCTTAAACCATCCCATCAATTTCAAGAGCCTTCCCTTTTTTTTCCTTTTCTGAAATTAACAATCTATGAGAACAATCCATGTGATAGATCAATACTTCAATTACCTATAGGCCCTCAACCTTGCATTTACCTAAGCATAAAACTACTCTAGGCAGAGTAAGCAAATCCGTTCGTCTATGTACCTTCCTATCTTCTCATTTGCCCTTTGTCCGCTTCAAAAGAGTAGTTGGGGGTGGAGGCCCACCCTAGGATGTTCAACATCAAACCATAGCCAAACCAACTTATCTGTACCCGACCCTAAGAACATGAAGAAATCTATGCGCAAACTCTAAGGGAAATAGACAACACGGTCAAGGAATCAAGTAGGCCAACAAAACTATTCATTTACCAGTACCTGGCATGAGACGTAAGTTAACAGACAGTTTCCTATTTGTTGTAACTAGAGGGTCCAATATATACTATTGCTAAGGCTAGTTATTTAATTGGTGTAAGCTTGTTGGTGCTCGCATCCATTAGCTAATGCTAGTTAGTAACCTAGCTTTAACTACTTGGTGTGCATGAGATCTAAATAGGTATTTCTATGTATACAGATTTCTCATTTGTTGCTCAACTTTGTTCATCTATTTTCATTTTTATTATTTTTTACTTGTAATTCTTTATCACAGTCTTGTAATCCTATACTACTTGAACCTTAAACATGCTTGGTATTTATATTGAGTACCCCCTAAAGGATATTGATGCCAAAAAGGGTTGCAACTGTGCTTGCAGATCGTATTTCACAATGAAGGCTAAAGAATTGAAGAAACTAAAAGTATGAATATTGAAGCTTGGAATGGGAAGTAAATATACAAATTTTTATTTTGATAATATAAGATGTGAAAAAAAAGATATGGTTGTTGAAAGGGTGTTTTCTAAATATTTGGAGCTATTGTATAAGGAAAATATGAAGATGACATATATTTCACAAAATTCTCAAAATAAATATACAGATAAAAAATCTTGTAAAAAACATTTGTAAAAATTCTCAACCCTAAATTCACCTTTTTGCTATGAAAGTGCTTTCTTAGTATGCACAATGTCAAATTGTATTTATACAACAACCTCCTTTTAGGGGTTAAATACCTCCTCCAATCATCAAGCAGAGTTGGTCTTTCAAGCCTCACGCCCTGCCCAATGGGGCTCTCTCCACTATCAAGGCAATTTGGGCATCTTAAGCTTGCAACCAAAAGAATTTTTTTTTCCAAAAAAATTGAGATTGTCCCTAAAAAGTTGTTGTTTTTGACGATTTATGCCTTAAATATACCCTATTCTTTAAGGGGATAAATTGTCTTTGTGTTTTTGTTTGATTTTTGGGACTCTAGAAGCACAAATGAGAGTTGCAATGGCAAAAATCCAATAGTTTTGGAAGAAGTATGGATAAAGTAGTTAGTTATAAAGGGCCACCAAATTTAGAATGGGTTGTAGTTATTGATTTTTGCTACTTGCACATCAAGAGCCAATCGACGTATCAATGTAGATGTTTTATTTACAATCTATGATATTTTGCAATTCTTTTGGTTTGTTGTAGAAAATTTGAAATGAAATAATAGACTTGTATTTAATAATAACGAGTATTATCTTGAATTGATTTTTTTCTTCGTGGTATGCACTTTGGACATCCAATTTTTTAAAAAGGTGGCATTTTTAAGACCTAAAATTACTAGAGAGTAACATTTTGACACTCCCAAACTAAGGAGAGTGCATCTCAAAGTCAAAGTATATAATTGTCAAGTTTACAACCTAGTGGCAACCTTTAAACTTCTAAGAAATTTTTGCCAAAATCTTATCTAGATTTGTTAGTAGATATTTTTTAATGAATTTTGCAGAAAACTTCTCCACGAAATATTAGATTTGCAAAAATTTGGATGAAATTTTAACCCCTAAAGTCCCATTGTCCCCTTGAAGACAAAATGGATTTCAAGCAAGCTCCTACAGTCTCAATATTTCTCACAATTTTTTGAAACTTTTTTGTGAAGATAGAAAAATACATTAGCTTTTTGACAATATATATTTTTATTTCAATCGGTGTTGGGAGCAAAAGTTATGGCACGAAAAGCCCTTTCTTAGGTGCAGCAAGCAAAATCCCCCCTCCAGAATTTAAAAAAAAAATTTAAAACTTTTTTCTCATAGATTATAATTTTATCTACGTAGGAAGCTTTGAATCATTCCATTTTGATTTGTTATGCAAAGGTAAAGGACAATCTTAATTTTTGGGCAATTAGACCACCTTCTTGAAAAATAAATTGTAGGATTCAATTCTAAATTCAATTTTTATAATTTTTGAAAAAAGAAAGTTTTGCAAGGTTAAGATCTCTTACTAAAACAATCTTACCATTGAGATTAGTGGGCTCCAATTCCCTCTTAGAGCTATTAACAATTTTATATTTCCTTCAATCTTGAACCTATTTCTACTTAATAATTTTTTAATGAGTAAAAATTTAGTGTGTGTTTTTGAATTTTTTTTCCTAGACTCTCAAATCAATTCTTCAACATAAAAAATTCAAAATTCAAAATCACTAGTGCAAAAATTTTAAGTTAAGATGACTCAAAGCCAAAAAGTCTAGTCAAGCAAGATGCAAAAAACTTTTATTCTTCACTTTGAATGCAAATATCTTGCAATCTACATGGTCAAAGTTTTCAAAATTTCTTCCACACATTTATGTACTAGTCTAATGAAAGATTCTATAATTAGATATGCAAAAAAAACGAATTTTAAATTTTTTTGCACTTTGCAATAGAAATGGCAGTTTTGAGTGTTTTTTGATGAAAATAAGAATTTGGGACTTTGGGGGTTAAGATAGGAGGTCTATGAAGCACCCATTTAAGAGCTGATAATTAATTTGGGGAAGTGAAACTTCTTGAAATATTTTTCACTAAGTTTTCCTTAAAAGATAAGTGGAATTGGCATCTAACCTAAGTCAATTCATATTTTTTTGGAGCTTTGTGGAATTAGTTATGAATTTTTGAAGTTGAAATGGTATAGGGCTCCATAACATTCAATAGCAGTTACTAGTTTTGCCCTCCCCCAAATGGAATGGTGTGGAATATACTACACCATTTCATTTGAGGGATGAAATGGTGCAGTATATTCTGCACCCAATCAGTAGCTATGGGGACACTTGTCAATAACTGTCAGAATTTAACTTGGTGCCCGCGTCGGAACTGTACATTGCAGATTAAAAACTTTCAAATAAACCTGAAATCAAAATAAGAATTTTAAACAAAATGCTAATGAATTCATTGAGAATCTTAGTTTCAATGTTAGAATTACCTCACTTCGCATTGGAATTCATTTATGCATTGTGTTTGAAAGTGAAAAGACAACTTTTTATATGCACATGGAGTGGAAGAGGTAGAACAACCCATGTGGGATATGTAAATTAGAATTTGTAGTTTCTCAACCACTCATAATTAAGTCAAAAGTAGGAATTGTATTTAAAGTAGAATTTCAAACCTCATTTAGGCATAGTTGAATAATTTTTTTCAAAAAAATTTAACTAAATTGTTTTGGTAAATTAAGTTAAGTTTCATCTCCAAAAATCCGTTTTGGATTTTGAGTCTCCAATCAAAAGTTATGGAAATTTTTTGGAGGGGGGTTGGAATGGACATTTTCTTTGACATTTTTAAATACCCTCTCTGATTTTTGTCCATAACTTTTGATTGGAGACTCAAAATCCAAAACGGATTTTTGGAGATGAAATGTAACTTAATTTACCAACTTTTTTTAGTTAAAATTTTTCTGAAAAAAGTTATTCTACTATGCCTAAATGAGGTCTGAAATTGTACTTCTTACACAAATCATACTTTTGAATTTATCTATGAGTGGTTGAGAATTGAGAAACTACAAATTCTAATTTACTTATCCCACATGGGTTGCTCTACCTACTACTACCCCATGTGTATATAAAGAGCTTTTCTTCAATTGGAAAATCCAAAATAAGTCTTTAGTTGCAAGTGGATAGATTCCATTGGTATATTACATAATGGATTCTATGGGTTTTTGGCAATCCATCTTTCTCCACAATTAGTTGTTGATTTGTATGTTTGGTCCTAAAATTAGCAAAAAAAACCCGGAGAAGACCATAATTGTACTGCCCCTATCCCAATACTGAAGCTTACATTAACGATGTGAGGATGAATTTTGTGGATGAGGACTCTAGAGAGGAAAAGGCAGCCTCTCTAAAGGCTACTGAATGTTATGTCTAAAATTGCCCACTTCCTCATATGTACACATACTGTACATTGCCGGTACAACAAAAAAAAAACATGTACAAATAATATACATTTGAGGAGGTGAGTGATTTTAGAACGTGAGCGCTTTAAGAACCTCCCTACCTTATCCAGAAGAAAATCCATATATTGTGAGGATGTTTTTTTTGTTTGTTATGGTGAGTTGTCTAGAACCGTGCCTACCGCAGTGGCAATCTTGGTACCACTAGAAAACCCTCAACATTATTTCAAATTTTCAAATTTTCAAATTAATTTTATTTTGACTATGGCAACGGCATAGGACACACTAGTAGAATGGAAATGCTCCCTGGTGGGATGCATTTGCCTGCCATCCACAAAATCAGTACCAGAATCTTAAAAAGGTCATCCGGCAGCCAAGTAAATTTGGTAGCAATTCAAAGCCATGACTCTAGTTGATCCCACTTTGACCAGCCTGGCCAGTGACTGAGCTTTCTATGGAATACTGTTTGGCCGGTGACAGCCACAGCGTCACGGCAATGGGGACGTCAGCACAGCGACAGCTTCATCCCTATTGGTGAAGGTAACACCCACCATGGCGACAGCCACACCCCTCACGGCGACAGAGTCCATGGAAACCCCCGTCATGGTAACGACATCATCTGCTTTGGCAACGGCTATAGGGCCCACGGTGAAGGATTCCAACCGACCTTCCCCAAGCTAGGATGCTCCCAAATCCTGTGGACGCCCCCTTCCCGCAGAATTGGAGGACACCCCAAAGTGATTTCTCACTTTGACTCATTGCCATTTTATCAAGTCAACATGTTTTCTTGGGCAGTTATGAAAAAAATCCGAATGTGTATCAATAGGTTCGGTTTTAGGGTTGGGAGGCACATCTTGAACAATGTCTTGGCACAGCATCACAGCAATGGCACAACGATAGCTTCACCCACCATGGCGACGGTGTCCTGATGGAAATCCTTCCATCATGTAAATATATATATTTATATATATATTTGTTTGTTTTTAATAAAGGAGTGATTAGAACTAAAAGGATTGGTCGTGGTGAGAACCACGTTTTAATTCTTGTCACAGTGCGAAGCACAGCTCAGGGGGTAGGTAGCGGGCAGTCGGCCTTTGTTTCCTGCCTCTTCACCAGCGTGCCAAGCCGTGGCGCCCCGCCGCTCGACGGTCCCATCGGGGTTCGAACCCGCGATTCCGGACCAGCGGAACGCCTTTGACCACCGCTTTCCGGCCGACCAAGGTCATGACTTGGCGATCGAAGAGTGATTCCAGATAGTTTTAAACACTCTAGTGGCACGTGGCTATCCTACGATTGCTTGCCTTGCATTTGTTTCCTTTAATTTCTAGTTTATATTGGCTTTGATAGATGTGTGTGAATAGTTTTGAACTAAATAAAATAGCCAAGGAGTTAGAAGAGAAAAATGAGTGTGAATAGGGAAGTAGATGGGATCTTTGGTGGGGTCTTAGGTAGGGAGATAAGGGGTATGGGCTGATGTGCTCCCACCACCACCTTAGAGAGGGGAGAAAAAGAGGGAGAGGAATCTTTTGAGTTGGGTAGGAAGGGAGAGTTTTGTGTGTGTGGAGGAGAGGTTGAAAGGACCGAAACTTGTTATGTATGTAGCTCATGGAGCATGGATTTTTGAGTAATGAAATTTGAGTATGTTATTCTTGATGATGAGAGCTTTCCATAGAGTATTTGCAAGTTGCAATTGAAGTTGTGAGCAAAAAGTTATTAAGGTTTGAAGTTGTGAAGACCCAAGGCCTTCCATTGAGAGGGCAGAGGCTTCATCAAGCCATAACTTTTGCGTCGTTTGCTTGTTCATTTTGAAACTTAGAGGGTTTGTAGATCTTGTTTATAGCTTTCTAAGAAGCTATTAAACTTGTGATTTGGAGTTTGGAGTGAGAAGTTATCATCTGCTGAAGCTTGGAGCAAAGATTGAGCTTGGAGGAGGAAGGCCGAGACTTCGACGGCCACAACTTTGGGTCAGTTGTTTTGTTGAAGTTGAAACTTTGGGAGTAGTTAGAATATGAGCTCACCTTTCTAGAATGAGTTCATTTGTGTGATTTGAGCTTAATATGCAAAAGTTAAGTAGTAATAAAGTTTGAGGTGTTTCTTGCCTTCTTAATTGAGAAAGCCGAGACCCTACACCTCATAACTTTTGGACAGTAGTTTGGATTGTAGTGAAATTTTCACAAGTTGTAGATGGTAGGGAGGGCTTTCCAAATTGCTATCACACTTGTGATTTGGAGTTGTTAAACAAAAGTTATTGAGTTTTGAAGAAGCAGTAGTTGGTTGCTAAGGGAGAAGAGGACCTCTATTTTGCTCGCTAATAACTTTTGGACAGTAGCTTAGTTTGAGTTGAAATTTATAGGATAGTTGTATTATGTTATTAGCTTTCCAAAAAGCTAAGACACTTAGAATTTAAGCTTGTAGATCATATGTGGCACTAGTTTGAAGATGGCAGCTTGTGTGGGGAAATAGTTTCTTTTGAAACTAGTTCGGATTTCTTCAAATTCGAATGAAGGAAGGTTTGAAGACTCAAGACTCAAGATTTTGAAGACTTGAAGATCCTTAAAGGGATCTTCAATGTGTTGTGGCTTGTGGCTCGTTGTCTTTTATGTTATTCCCAGCCGGTTTTGGAGGCTAGTTGCATATTTCCTTTCTGCTTTGTAAAACCTGTTGCGGGTTTGTGGGTATCCAATAAAGCCCCGTTTTATGTTTGTGGCGACGAAGTGGGATTGATCACCCACATGGTCGATCTTTTATGTTGTTCCCACTGGTGAAAGGCGCTTCCTGGTCACCGTGGGTTTGAAATTTAGGAGCCAATCTTTCGGACGGTCAGCTCGTGGTTTGGCCGTCCCGTTTTACCCGTCCGAGGACTTGTTTCTTATCACACACCCTTACCCTTGGCCCTATAGAGCCACTACAGGATAGGCCAACGGAAGATCAAGTGAAGATTCAAGTGAAGATTCGAGTTTTCAAGAGACCGACCCATATCATTCAACAACTTGCAGCTAGACACCCCGTGTGTTCCCTAAGCGCGCTCCTCTCTACCCGACAACGGTGACACCTACCACGGCGACAATAACACCCACCATGGCGACAGCTTCATGTGGGGAGTTGGATGTGGCATTGTGTGTATTTGTTTTATTTAGGTTTGCTTGGTGGATGTTTCAGTGGCTAAGGCAGGTGTTCCCATTGCCAAAGCAGGCATTTTTATGCGGTCTTTATCATCTCTCTATGTCTAAATTGTACTTACTATAGGAGATTTGTGAAGATCGGGTGTAGAATATAATACAATGAGGTGGAATTTTAGTTAGCCTAACTGGAACTTCAGAGTTGACAAATTATCTCCCAATAGATTGTGGACTGGTATAAATCTGGAATTCTACATGAGTGAGTGTCCTAAACCATTTTCAGTTCCAAAAACAAGCATGCCTCCAAACTTTGCTGACAGCCTAGTTGACAGAGAACCCCAACCCTTTTGCAAGACCTTCAAGCTCTACAATCTACAACAAATACATATCTGAATTTAAAAGAGGCCTAAGACCGGTCCAAATGAAAATTTGAGCCCTCTTTTGTATGTCAATGTGAATGTTTGGCTACCAGATCTCTCCATTAGCCGAAGGAATTTAGTTAAAGCATCTCATTGCTTGTAATTTGTGCTTGATTACATATTAATTTATCTCAACACAACACTCCCTAATGAGAACCTTGAATGAACAGAGTAATCCACTTAACGTTGATTTTTCATTTTGGACATACTCACAAATTGACAACATGCAAGCTATCTAATCATATTCTCACAGTATTGGAGTTTCTGAGGATAAAACAGGGAATGTGCAAGTACAAAGCAAATGAAATTGTGCAACAACATATGTCTCATTAATGGAAATTCACCCTTACAATTTGTTGTTCACCCAAAATTTGTCCTTCACGCAAAAACCCATCCTACAGTGTGGAATATGCACACATCTATATGTTGTGGTTGAGGGACAGTTTGAACAAGGCAATTCTATGGATCAAGCATTGCCATACTCGGTGTGTAAGGTGGCATAGGCAAGCTTTGCGGCCATGACCTCGTCAGACTCATACTCCGGGATTGTCATGCTGCGGAAACAAGTTGAAACCTCTGGAAGCCGGGTCTTCTCCCACGCAGAATTCACATAGACCGTGATACGCTCAAAGGCAAAGTACTCCGAATTCGTCACAAACTTATTGAGCTTGTACAAACCAGCCTGGGTCATGTTTGTAACAACTCGGCGAAATCGATCTTCAAGCGCGGATGGCATCGACTTTAGATGGCATGAATTGAGGAAATCCTCTGCTTCCACACCTGACTCTGCTTCAAAGATGGGTGCAATCACCTCCGGAGCCATAGTAAACAAGGTAGAGGTGATATTTTGTGCGGAGGTTTTCTGTATCTGCCTTCTGTTGGCACAGGATGCCATTGCATACCTAAAGCCAATTTGGATGTGTTCGGCTGCCAAGCGAGGTCCATCAAAAATAACCTTCATGATTTGTTGCCGTAAAATGTCGCGAGCGCTTGTGGAGAAGGTTGCTATAGTGTCATTACCCGCAAGTGTACCAAAGCCAAGCCAATTAACTGTGCAAAAGAGTTCAGAGTAGTCATAGTCACCCATTATTGCAGACTTTGCAGCCATCTGTTCTTCTACCGATTTGGCCCGGATGAGTGTGCTCAGAGCTGTGAAGAGTCGCGGCTTCACAGCTTGATAGTCACCCTCGTAATGATCAATCTCGGTTGGTTTTTGCATGTCTGGGCGATAGCCACAGGCTAAAGCAACAGTAGACTTCGTCATTGGGCGATCCACTTGCTGCCCATACAGGGCAAGGAGGAAGCACAAAAGACCAAACAGCTCTAAGTTCTCAACCCGCTGCTTATTAAGTAGTGGTTTAGATAGTGGCTTGATGGATCTTGTATGGCCTCCATCAGCAATTTCAAAAATTGATCCAAATACCTGCATGCAACAACTTAGCAATGTGTTACAAGTATACACCACCAAGTGCTCATGCTAGGACAAAAGTTCCGTAGGGCTTGCCATAGTTAGGAAGGTACCCAATTAATCTAACCTATGCGACAGCTTTAAAGTCAAATATAACTTACCCCGATGTCGTTCCAGAATTGACTCCAGCATTGCCCAAGGAATCGACGTGTTGGACCACCACAGTCTTGTGTGTCAAGCTCTGCAAACGATTTATCGTCTAGGTTGAATGCATAAGTGACCTTCATTGCCGGAAAAGGCATTTTAGCTGTCTTCAAACGCATAAACATTGACCGCAACTCCTGCAGTTCTGACCCGGGTGTCACCTGCATTGCCATGTACTTGTGCTCTTTAGCACAAAAAAATCGAATATATAAAATTCATATTATTTTTAAAAAAGAATGACTATTGTGCAAACAACAAACACATGCTGAACTTTGCTTATCCGTATGCGGTAGGAGTCATGTTGGGAGAGGGTAGTTCGATACTCAGCAAGGACACGCGTTTGAAAGTAGCAAATTTGGTATGCTCGCCAAACCTCCTCCTTGCGCCAATAACTCTTCACCAAGGCTGCCTCTAGAACTTTGTTTGTTGCGTGGGCATCCTCTACATGCCATTTCTCTAGGCGGTCCTGCATTCCCTGAAGAGTTTCAAGGCTGAAGGTCTCTTCCAGGACCGTTCCAATTACCTGGTCATGTATTTCAGCTGCTGTGGCTCCATTGACTGCTACCATACATACTGACTCAATCATATCCCACTTCTCCCAATCTGGGTGTGCTTGTTCTAAGAATAACGACTCTACCTGCGACATAGTCCACATTTGCATATCGGGTTGCAGTAATACCACCACTAGTTCGTTGGTCAGGGTACTAGATGGCAAACCTCTACGTAGTTTGCGCCGCCCCAGAAGTGTTTCCCAAGCTGAAGCCTCGTCCGGGTCAGAGATGTTTTGTCTTATCGACTCAAGCATGCTCCAAAAGCGGCTTGGACGGTTCCGTCGTGGAGTGCCATAGTTCTCTGTGTCCAACATGCCTTCATCCACCAGGTCTACATCTCCTATTTCACGGAGCATATCATGTGCAAGACTCACCCGGATCCACTCTTCATCAAGCCGCACCATGTCTCAATCTTCCTCATCTCGAATGCTCTGAACCCTTCCAGGACAGTCAATGCTGGTTAGATCAACAAAGGTGTTGTTGTCATTGCCAATTGCTTGAGAAGGTAGTCTGGACGTTTCCCTACTACGACTGCGTGTGCAAAAATTATTACTGGCACCTGACATTCCTACCCTTGAAGGTCTTTCACGTCCCGATAGCCATGGTGGATCTTCAAAATCGTCATCGTCATTGTCGCTTTCAATGTTACAAGGAGGTGAGGGAGGTTGTTGAAACACTGTGTCAACAATGGGGGAGAACAGGTTGTAAGTATACCGTGAATGATCATTGTTGTTAAATGGAGAAACTACTTAAATACATGCTATAACCCCATAATTGGGTCTTCAATGAAGACATATAATATATGAGTACATCTGCAAAACTTGAGTAGATACGTAAAATACTCAGTGATGGTTGAGGTTTAGGGTGCGAGAAATCCAGTAAACTGTGGAAACACTAACCTGGGACATCGTGAAAGTTGTTGTGGTCATTGTGTAGCGCACGTGTTCCTGAGCTACTACCGATGGAAGTTGTACACAGTCGGCGTTGTACAGCAAGGGTTGATTCAAGTTGAACACCTGGTGTTCCGAGACTCTCTATGCTTGTAGGCGCGGGTGGGGTCCAATGTGTAGACCAATGGGCCGGGTATTGTGACACTGGCTGCTGCCTTCCGAATACCTCAAAGTGTTCACCGACAACAAAGTCGTTAAACAACCTGCGTGGTTGGTTGCTTGAAACAAATGGCTCATTGTCATCAGTGTCATCGCTAGGTGGACATAACGGTAGATCTATTTTCAGGTGCTTTCCGGCCATGTCTGTATACTGCAGGATATGTGCATGGGTTAGCATGTTGACTGGATCAGCTATATATACTGCTGGGCCATAGAGCACGCTTTTTTTGGGAACTTGTCTCCACGTTGACCTGTTTAGCAGTATGAAGGGTCTCTTCATATTAACAAGACCGTGATTGCCCTTGCTCTACACACAGAATAGTGCACAATGTAAGTTGAAATCATAGCCAATTATGCTCTCAACAATTGGAGTGGAACCAGGGAGTAAAAGATCATGCTTACCCGGTCCTTCTCACGATGGATGCGAAAGAAGAAGCCACCGATAAGACTGAGCGCTGGATTATCATACTTTTCTGCAGCCACCTCTGCTATAATCCGTTGTCCAGTCCCCTCAGGGAAAGGCGATATGTCATAGTGATCTCCCCAGGGCAGGTTTGGATGCAACTTGAGTTCGATAGTTGCACTACGGATACTCTTCACACCCACATGCTCAGTGCCATCCACTGAATAACGTGCCAATTCGTCTGGGAGGTTGAAGACCTTGGTGTGTCCATCCTTGTGCCAATGTGCTGTAATTGGCGTTGCAGTTGCGTGAGCTGTTATCCTTGATCTGTGACGGCATGCAGCTCCCCCTCCTCTTTGAATGCTACGAGACAGTAGTGCATTGGAAGTCGCAATGCTTGTCAAAGGACTACCCGCAAACCCTCCACCACTTCCCTATGCTTCATGAGTCCTCGCTAAATTGCCAAGCTGAGTTTCACGGTTGTCAGCCATTGCAAACTAGGAAACACACTGCAGTGGGCACATGCAGACAACAAAACGAGAAGGCAGACAACGAAACAGTGAGGTCGGTTTGCCTTCTGTTTGAGTAAAGGTTGACTTGCAAAGTGAATGTACAGTTGAAATGATGTATGTGGGTGTCTAACAAACTTGCAATGGATGGATACATCAGGCTGCCGCTCCACTCCAATCGCCAAAACTGTAGGTGGTAAGGAGCAGAAGTACTCCCTAGGTGTGAATTTGAACTAGGATAGAATATTTGTGGAAGGACATGTGCACTCGGCGATGTACTAACTATTGATGTTCATTGGCTGTAGTCACATTGACTGGGAGGACAGAGTGTCTCACCACTCATCGACATGAATACTCTTCCCAGTACGTGTCCTACAACAAGGACGTATGAGATCAGCACAATGGAATCAGCATTCATAAAGATTTTTGAACTCTTCTAGTTAATATCCATCTTCCATAGGAATGGACCATTTTTTCTTCACTGGTCCCCAGTTTCATCCACTAAACTCCTAAATTAACAAGTTCATTTCCCCCAATACGTATTTGCCACCGGCCAATTTCCTTCAAATTGAACACTTTCAAAGTTAATATTGTCTAATTTCTTAAATGTTCATTTCAATGCCTAGTATTGAATTGTATTATAAACTTCCAATATTATAAACTTGGCATGCAGAGAAATTTGTATCTTCTTTATCCAATTAATCCCTCATAGTTGAAGGTCGTTTTGGTTTAAAAAACATTATTGTTTTGGAAGTGATATAGATCTAAATGTCACTAAGCTACAAAGGTCTTCACTGTATACTCTTGTAGTGTATATGCTGTAAATGATGTGTATCAAATTTGAAGTTACTTGGCTGCATAGATTGCGAGATTATAATATTTTAATGTTGAAGGCTATAAAAAGAGAAACATGTACACTACAAGAATACATTTGAATTAAACAATTTTAGAGCACCTCAAACACTTTATATCCCAATCCATCACCAATTGAAAAAATGTGTTGTGAAATGTTTGATGATTCACCAAAAAGATAGAGTGTATTTCCAAAGAAAAGTTGTACATCTCAATGTGTAGAGTGGGATTTATTAATATAATTTTACACAATTTTTAATTAATTTTGCAAGATAGATGCAAAATCAATTAAAATTTGAAAAATAACCAATTTGCAAATGGAAACAATTTTAAAAACTCATGTTTCAAATTACCAAGTTCTCTTCATACAATGATTGCAATCTAATCATTTAACCCCTAAGCGCACAAGGAATTGTAACCTTGAATGGGCCTTGGTCAACCTTCAAGGTGTTTGAAATGGCTATTTTGGGTGTAAAAAAACAAACCAATTCTTCCCTTTTTCATGCTAATCTCTATTGCTACTTTTACCTCCAAATTTGGAGATTTGGAAATTAAATTGTTCAGGGTATTTTTACTCATTTATGTTCATTTTATTGCAACAAGAATGATAACGATTAGAAATAGTACCCTACATTTCAAATTAAAATAATACATAGGTTTAAAATTTTAGTTTAAATCTGAAATCAGAATTTTAGATCGAAATAAAAAATTAAAATTTGTCCTTTCAGATTTTGAAATAAGTTTTTTAATTTGAAGTTTTAAATTAGAGTTTTGAGATTTATAGTTCGAGGTCTGTTCTTGGATAATTGGGAGCCTAAACTTCAATAATTTGGAGTCCAAACTATCAACTTCCTGTCCAAATCTCTGATAGTTTGGGCGGAGACTTTTTGACCTTCAAGCCAAATCCTGGATAGTTTGGGGCCGAGAACTTCTTACTTTTGGGCCAAAACCTAGACGTTCAAACTTTTCTTGTATTTGTAATCCTTTGTGCATTCATGTTTAAGTGATAAAGTATAGTTGTAATGAAGATGTTAGTGCAACTCTTTAATCAATATGAATTTCTCATTTTGCCATCACAATGTTTGTTTTATTTTGTGCAGTTTTTTTGCAAATTGCATGTATTCTTTTCAAGCTACTATACAAATAATACATAGGTATATAGTGTATTATTCTTATAGGCACATAGCATACACTTTTAGATTTATGTAGTTGTGCCTTGTATACTTTTACAAATTGATTGTAGTGCCACTATTTTATTCCACAAGAAGATAATGTGCCATAGTTTGAGACCAAAATTCTTTGGGCAATGCCTAACTCAAGTCCAAATATGTTTTTGTAGTGCCAATTGTTTCACTCTTGACTATTGTGAATGTTGCCGAATGCATCCTACATCTTTATTTTTGTAGCCACATTCCACTGAAAAAAAATCTGATATAGCCAAGCTTCAACCATAGATTTCATAATTTATGCCTCTGTGCAGATTCAACAAAACCCAGAAACAAATCAATGGTTCTATACAATCACTGGATTGTTAGATTGGCAACGTGGGGTCCGTATAAGGACTACCTTTGCATTCATAGCCAGGGCATGATGACTCCAAACAGAGGACGACAGGACTAACTTAGCTGTAGTGGAAACTCAAATCACTATCAAATGAGTAAGGTAGTACAGCTCCTAGTTTGAAAAGGTGAAACAGCTTCTCCCAGACCTCCACGCTAATTAAATAAGATGACAATTTCTGGATTGCAACAAAACTTTGGAACATGTTGTTTTGGAATTGGTAAATCGGTTATGGCTCCATCCAACTAGTATAAGAAACTAAGGGTACGTTCGCACTTGCTGTTAAATAAAATTTCAGTGTCATTACAGAGGGGGTTGTTAGACACAATGTCCCACAGCCTCTTCCGGGGGCAGGGCTGGGATGCGGGCAGATCAGGGGCTGCCCCAGTGGGTTTTTTTTTCATTTTTCATGAAGTGGCAAAGTGGCGTTATTAAATGTTACAGTGGTGCTCCAAGTTTCAACATTCATCCATGTACTGGATAGAAAATGTGATACTACGTATCTATAATTCTATTTTCATTCACAATGTGGCGATTTCATCCAAAATTTTACTAAAAATTTCTTGTAGGCTTGGTGCTAGGTCAAAAATTTTGGTGCAATTTTGCACCAAATCGCCGGAAATAAAAACACTGGGCTGCTCCACAACCCTCTGAGGACCCCACAATCTGCTTTTAATTTTGGTTTATAATTGATTTTTCCAACAAAGTAGAATATAATGAACTAGTACACAAGATTTTCAATAAGAAAATTGAACCAGTGATGTGGATCTTGTGCCACATATTTCATTCTTGTCACATATTCACTTACACCATGTAGCCAATTTTGCATTGAAGTAGGAGAGGAGAGAAGCTCTTTATACTAGTGGAATAGTGGTGGGTGAAACAAATCATGTGGGATATGTGAATTAGGACAAAAAAGAGCTCCTCCACTCATGGTTAAGTGGAAACGCAGGAATTGTGATAAAAGTCAAATTTCAAACCTCATTTAGACATAGTAGACTATATTTTTCAAAAAAACTTCAAACCAAGAAAAGTTGGGGAATCAAGGACACTTTTATCTCCAAAAATCCGTTTGAGATTTCAATACTCCACCTAAAACTTCTGAACAAATTGAAGAGGAGGTGTTTGAAAATGTCCAAAAAAATGTCCCTTCCACCCCACCCCACCCCCTTTAGAATTTGTCTACAACTCTTACATGAAGCTTCAAAATCTCAAGTGGATTCTAGGGATAAATGTTAGCTTGCTTCTCCCACTTCTTCTAGTTCAATTTTTTTAAGGAGATTTTAGAATACTGTACTGACTTCTACTAAAATCCTACAAGAGTTTGGTAGTTTCTTTATACAAACAATGTGCAATTGCATATTCAATCACATGTACACGTAATTACTTTATGAGAATCTAAGTAGTGATGTTTTTATTGTCAACCCTCCATTGTAAATATTTGTTTCATATATATGTGCAATGCATAAGTTTTGTCAACCACAACAAACTTTCATTCAAGCAATGAAAAAAATTGTACTTTTCAAGTACTTAAAAGTTATGTGTTTTTTAATTGATTTGACAAACACTAATCATGAAAGATATTAAAAGCTTGATATGAATATTTTCTAATCATAAATTTGAACATCAAACAAAGTAAGAATGTCAGAAAGGTTGAACAATGTTACATACTATTAATAGCACATGTAGGTCTGGTTTGAATTGACTTTTGGCATTTGGGAAATAAATTCCATTTAATTTGCAGTAAGTTTAGAAAAACTAAATGAATTTTTAAAAATAATTAAATAAAAAATGTTTTCAAAATGTAAGCAATGATGAGCTCTAAAATTACATAGGATTGATTACTTTGGAAGAAAATAACCGAGGACAATGGTGTTCAGTTCTATAAACATGTCCCTTCCAACCCCTCTTTGCAAATTCTCCACCACTAACATTGTACCATATTCAACACTTTTCAATTTTGTTTATAGAAAATGAAGCAGTTCATAGTTACATCTCAAATTTTCCTCCCCCCTTGTTTCATTGTTATTTTAACATTTGGTGCATTACTGTACTTTTTCAAAGTAATTTTACAACTAAAAATCAGTCTAAATAATGTTATTTGAAACACTAATGGAATGTTTTACCATGTTTACCTAATGGTTAAATTGTTTTAACAACATGTCATCAATAGACAATTAAATTTGAAATTAATACATATTTCATACCTTCTCATAAGAAGTTACATTTCTTGTAAAATACCCTCTATGTGATAAGAGCTCCGACATATCTTATTTTGTGAAGGTTTAAACTTAGCATAATTGGGTCATTTAAATATTTGGATTAATATGATTAACCCCTTCCCATTTGGACTCTTCACTGAAAATGATAGTTTGGGAAATACCATTATTGAAATCAAGTTTCTAGTATAGAAGGTGCTATAGAATATGTTTTGTATACTAGTCCTTCAATTTAAAATTGAGCTAATGGAACGAGGGTATTCTATTGTAAGACAAGTCAATTTGGAGTTGAAGGCAGATATTGCATAGAGGGTTTGATATAATTACTTCCACCAATAACTTGAAAGACCTTAAATGTGATGAAATTGCTAATGTTTCAATCCAAAGTTTTAATACAAAGTTATAGTCAATTGCTTGGATTATTCTAGTGAATATTGTCTCCAAATCTAAAGACACATTGTGCTTTGTATAATCAACTTCCTCAAGTTCTTATATTTGAGTTGCATTTTTATTAGAAATGCAAAACCAAAGCTAGAGTATTTGGGGGTTTCTTAACATCCATGCATTAGGTGAAGCTTGGGGGTTGTAGAGGATTGTGAATTCTTCTTGGATTGTGAATTGTCAAAATGGAAACATCACACAAAATTGCAATCTAATGTGGTCAAACTTTGGCCACATCATATTAATTGATATGGTGGAATTAAAATTGGTGGATCCTACCAACTAGTATAAGAATTTTTTGACATGATTTTGATACTGATTAATTTTGTTCAAGAAAAGAAAGGGAAAAGGTAGAGTAAATCCCCGGAAAACATCTTTGGTAGCACATTCCAAACAACTGGAAATAACACTCCTTGGTAGCACATTCCAAACAGAAGTTGTCAAAAAAAGTTGTCATCCATTCAGAAAACCTTTGTTGCCCAAAACAATCATTTTCAAGCAATTGGAAGATCATTTTGGGCCTCAAAAACTCAATAGAGAAATTAGAAGCCCATTTTACAAAAGACAATATTATGGATGAAAGTACCCTTTAAGCAATGGATGGATTAGCGAAAATTGGATGATTTTCCTCAGCCATGAATTCATCATAATTTGAGTGACGTTTTAGTGAAATGGATGTATCATATCAGGTTGACTGGATGATGACTCCCCTTCAATTAAGGCAGATTTGATGTTTTACAAGGCCGCAGCGGAACTCCCCATCGGCGCGCTTGACTGCAGGCCATTGGGGCTGCAGTCTTATTTCCGCCCAACAAATCGTCCCACCCATACTATGTCTATAGAGTTCAGTTTTCAGGGGCCAACCAACACTCTCAGTCGCCAATTGATCAACAGCAGAATAGTCTTGCGGTGGTATAGTCTTGGAGCCATTGAGAGCGGAGCCATCTCGACTTCCATTGCCACAACGTGAAGTCTGAATTGAAGAGTTCACTGGAAGCCGGGGTCAAGAGCTTCAATCGGAGTTACAGGCCAAGCGCAGCAGCATTGGAGGTGTGAAATTTACAAATTGGGTTGGAGGTCCTAAACCTTTAGGTACACTGGCTAAACTATATTGATTTGGAGTGGACAAAATTGTGCTGTGAACTTACAGTGGCTTTGAACTTACGTATAGTATCACAGCTAATTCAGATCACTGCTAATTTGAAGGTTCACTGGAGTCATAGTAGGGAGCAGAGAGTCATTGCCAAGAGAAACATTGGAGTGTGGGCGAATGACATTGAGAGTCAATGCCATAGTAATATGTGGAATCAAAATCAGTAATGTGAATTTGAAGCGTCACTGGCAATCACTGTTGGAAGAGTAGCCGGCAAGGGTGGACTAGAGTAATTGGAAGAGAACTCTAAAGAATAGCAAATAAAATTAGACCTGAAGAGCTCAATGGTACACATCCTTAACTCGCTAAATTAGAACTAGGATGCACAGGTTGACTAATTGGTAGACTAATTCCATGTTAGAATTGTGATTACCAGTAGGTGCCAATGCCACCAAAAAATCTTCCGACTCGCAATGGTAGACGGCGACGTCTGCGCCCGCTCTCTTGTCCAGGGAGCGGTGAATCTTCCGAGATAACTCCACAATCTGTACAGGCGCCAGCACAAGGTGAATCGTCTAAGAAGAAGAGGAGAAAGGCGAGTAGCCGCCTTGGAGTAACGGAGTTCAAAGCACCTCCCGTGGATGAGATAGCACTGCCAAGATTTTCGGCAGGGGCCAACCAACACTTTGACGACGTGGTTGATTTATCTGCATTGCCTCCGGACTTGCAACGCCGAGTTACTAGCAGGGCACCATTTGTTTTGGGACTCCAAGATGCAGTTTATGACAAGCAATTTTACAAGGACGCGGCTGGACTATGCGCATCTGGATTACATCCCAACGACGTCACTGAGGAGATGATGCCAAAGTCGAAGTGGGCTAAGAATTGGGGACCAGATGCAGTTGAATGTCCCAGTACCAGAATTTGGCTCAAGGATGCCGAAACTGACACCATTCGTGACCAGTATGAATCGCTCTATACCAGGGTGTATGGCAACGAACCTGACAACGGATCCTTAGCCAACTTCTTCCTTAGAGCGGCGACATACTACTTGGAGGAGAACCAGCCAGTGGATTGGGCTGCTCAGGCTCTGGAGCTCCATCAAAAGCGATATTCAAATCCGATACTGAATCCACAAAAGTTAATGCCTCCATGCCTAACCAAATAAGTCCAGGGAATGGTGGATGAGTTTGCATTCACTTTCGGCAACCTACATGTGCATGCTCCGCCTCAGATGAAAAATCTTGGACCATCCTACCTAGATGAGTTTAAACTGAAAGTTCAATGTCAGGAAGACAGTGAGGCGGAGTGCCTAGATCAGGTATAAAACCGCCACTGGCTGCTGCCTGCTGCTTGATCTGTGAGTGTCTGTGTAACCATGGGACTAAGGAACTGTGGAACTGTGTTAGATATTCAAAGCTTGATGTCACATTAGAGGTTTTAGACAAGCATCTAACAATGTTTCTTTATTTTGCAGATATTACTACTCAAAAACACAATGGCTATGGAAGAGCGTGACCTTATTGCAGCTAAGAAAGCACTTCATCACCACAATACTGATCTAGAGCTCTTGTTTAAGTCCAAACATGATGCAGAAGTAAGCGGGGACACAGTGTTTGTGAAGTATGCATTTGACCAAATCAATGCCATTGCCAAAACTATTGCAGATGGTGTTGAAGCATGCCTGAACCTAGAACAACAGGTGGAAAGCTCAAAGGTCAATGTGGAGATGGCAGAGAATGAAGTGCTCCCAAGCCTGAGGACCCATCTGAGTTCAGCAATGTGCGCATTGCAGGATGCCATTTTTGAAGTTGGTGTGTTTCCACAGCATGCCCTTCCCAAATTGCCCGAACGTGGAGCAATGGAGAGTTTGTGTCCGTATTGTTCAAGAGTCTACGTTCTAAATGCCTTTGTTCCTCTCTCTTGTGGTTGCCGCTATCACCCTCCATGCATGCGGTCATTGATTCTAACTGGACAGGTCAATTGCTTGCGGTGTGGTGCACGACCACATGGGACCTGGATGGCTTATTGGGATTTTTCCTTGGACGAAGCAATGTCTGCAGAGTTGGAGGAACATAGAACAAGGAGTCTGGCAAATGAAGATTGGGTATCGGCTGCCTCTGATAAAGTGGGGTCTGCAGTTTTGTTTGAGCCCAAATCCACAACTGCAGCCACTGCTAAGGACCTAATTTCATATCACCCCAAAATGGCAATCAGTTCAAGCGGAGAAGAGTAAATGCTGTTCAGAGACTAGATTTTGTGCATAGAGGCTTTATGTTCGTTTTTTAAATAGACATGTAGCTTGGTGTGGATGTACAGTACTGTGTATGGTTGACATTAATTTTTTGGTTAGACTTACAGATATCATATATAGCCATTTAGTTTGAATGAAATGGACATGTTGACTTACAAACTATGAAATACTAAGACTACTGTATGATACAATATGGCTGATGGGATTCCTCCTCTGTAATGTTTCAAATTTTTGCTTTGGCTCACTAATTATGCAAGATTCTTACCAATGTATTCATCCAGCTACATATATAAAAGATATTTTTTTTGAAATTCAAGCTAAACTAAAATTGACCCCTGCTTGAATTACTTGTGTAAAGTAGCCATGATCTAATTGGGCAAGTTGCTTATGACAATCTAATTGGGCAAGTCCCCTTGTATGCACCTTATATGCTCCTTGTTCTGCTTATGACAGTCATGTCATAATTATACTTTGACATGCAGCCAATCAAGCCAGGTCATATAACCAACAAGTATGGAGTTCCAGGATCTTCATTGTAGTGAAAATATCATATAATTGGTAGCGCAAATTTAGAGAATGTTAAGGAACTTAAAATAAGACTTCATGGATGTGCTGGCAGGGCGGTTTAGGGTGGAGGTTACATCGAAGGCAGCATCTTAATTTTTTGATATTCCAAAGTGTAGAGCACATTTGCATGAATTACTAGATACTGCAAGCAGAACAACTTTCATTCCCCACAATCAGATGTACAAGAGTTGCTGGTATACTCAACATGAATTTGTCTCTCTCTAGACATCTCCAGCGAATACAAGGAGGTGCTTGAACGGGTTCCTACTGTATTGCACCAGATGCCACTAGGTATAGTGTTTGTACTAAATGGCACCGTGATTCATCTACCTCTTCTATACGGCCACTAAAATAATCAACAAGTGTAAGGTGGGGTGATTCCAAAGCCGCCACACACTCTGCCGTAAGTCCAAGGTGGAATGCATACTTCTCTTCACCCAGCTTATATCCTTCTTTCCCAGCTTCATATGCCGTGTCTCGAATGTAATTGATTGCTTGAGGTAATGTTGCTTCCGAAAGGTCTACAGGTGTAGCTGGTATCCCCTGCACTTCATTGTCCTCCAATGCGGGTCTGTTCCTGGGATCAAAAGAATCTCGAAATTTATTTGATTACGTGGCCATTCCACCAATCCTCTAGGGAGTAAATGCTCTTCAATATAACTTTTTGTTCCATAATATATATCAAATATGGAAAGGAATTGTAATTTCGCACTTCCCACTAAACATTCTTACTTTGAAGTAACTAGAGAAGACATTTTAGAGAGCACGGTTCATTTCACATTTTAGCGAGTACAGTTCAGTAATGTGACCACCTTGGTGATGTTGGCAACATTGGAAATGCTGCATACCGCGCATTGTCCTGTGGCTGAACCACAGGTGCTCTCAACCAACCCCGCTGCCTCTCATAGGCCTTAAAGGCAGCTTCAGGAACATGGCTTAGTAAATCCCGTCCGTTTTCTCTGATCTTTCGCACACGGTGATTGTTCGAAGCCAAGATATGGCAGTCTACATCGTGTTGGATCAATGGCAAAAACACGATGTGCAAAGAACTCATGTGCCATACATTGTTGAGATCTAGAAGGTTATGATTGCACATCAAAGTAAAAAGAGAGTGATAGAAGAATGCCATTTTCTTCCAGATTTGACCCCAGAAGTGCTCGATCCTCTACAAGCACATTGATCACAATTAGAAATTAAATTCCACCAAGTTAACAACAACCACCTCACATTGGATTGTACAAAGTTATACAAGATTGACAACTTACCTGGTTGTGTACTGATGAGCCAGTCAAGAATGGCTTTATCACATCTGGGCGTGCACGTTCCTGGTCTGCACGAACCAAGCTGTGCTCAGCAGCATAGTCTGATTGAATGCGGATAGATGCCCATACACGTCAACTGCACCCTTGTATCCTTTGAAAATTGTTGCTGCAAGCTTGTCTGTTGCAACTTCACACCATAGGACAAAATGGGATGCCCTGTCGATCCCCCTATGGATTCTGAACTTCCACTTTGCCAACTTGTCATACGCTTTATAACATGCACATTGACAATATATAGTTTAGGGAACTAAAGATATATTGCTCAGGAACCCAATCATTGAAGTGGGTCAAATGTATAGAGGACTTACAATCCATATGCCACAAAACCATTGGCTCTGTCACATCATACTGTCCACGAAATAGTAGTCGTACTTCCCTTTGCCGCATGTGTCCCGGCTGCATGGTATGTAGAACATCTCGGACAAGTTGTCGAGGTACCCGAAGTTTGAGCTCCCTTCTGAACAGTGCTTGCACGGTGCAGATTCCTCAATTGCATCCTGCGCAATCAAGTGGAACCACTAACAATATGGCATCCCTGCACTCCTCCAATGTGAGAGTATGATACACACCCTCCCATCCTAAACAATATAAGCGGCGAGAGAGAACCTTCCTGGACAATCCTAAGGACAAAGCTATTGACAGGAAGTTGTCGCCACGGTTCAGAAGCATCTCGACGTGTTCTAGCAAATTTTCTTCTTCCACGTGAATTACTTGTTCGTCTTCCTCGTCATCTTCCTCGGCGCGTGCTTCTACTATGGTATCTCCGTCACTTTCCAGAGCGGTGTAGTTGTTGATGCCAACGAAGTCTTCAAAACCTTCTTCCATGGTGAATTGCTTGTACACAAATACAAGGTTCACTAACTAAGACCCTTTGTTGCAGGCTGTGCGGGTGAAAACTTTGCAGGGAATTCTTAGGAAAGTTTGCGGTTTGGCCTGCAAGCCAACGTTCTGCATGAAAGTGCTATCTACATCAGAGGTCTTCAGGACGTTCTCCAACATCCCCAAAGGTCAACACGACACCAATAACTTGAAAAATGAAGTAGGGATCTCATGAAACAACTTCCAAGCACAAGTAGCCTACATCAAGATACCTGTATTGGTGACTGCAGCGTTTCTCATTTGCAGGATGCATGCGCTCAACTAGGCCTTCCCACTTCTCTGGTCTGTGCTTGAAGACTTTGATACCTATAGGGACAGGGTATTCACTCCGGGTATAAAAGGTTGATCATGGATATGCCCCTGCCAGCCATTGGAGAACATTTACCAACTTGGAACTATAATGTAAGGGGTGGAAAACTCAGTCATGTTGTTGAGTTTATCTTCCGTGTTTATCTTCCGTGGAGTGAGTATCTTGTACCCCAGTGTCCTGCTGGTGCTAGTGGAGCCGGAAATTGATATTGACTGTTTTCTAGGACTGAGACACCTATGCCCAGTTTGAAACAAAGAATCATTTCCCGCCAGAAACCTTAGTTTGAACTATAATGTAAGGGGTGGAAAACTCAGTAGTCTGAGCATATGCTTATGTTGCTTCTCCACAAATGTTTGGCATACGAGCAGTTGCCTCTACGATTGTTCCAGCGACGCAAAGCCTTGTTGTAGGAGTGGGTACCTTCTCGGAAGAGAGCACTTGGGTTTAGCAGCTTGACATGGATCCTGTGTTGGTACCTGCAATCTTCTGGGAGGAGCCAGTCCCTCACAGGCTCTACGCCCCATGCATAGGGGACATTCTGATAACCCTCGATGCAGACAACTTTGCAGAAACATCATTCTGGCGTGGAAGTATGCCAACTAGCAACACTGCCATTCGGGGTGCATGGATAGTGGCAGTGGAGTCGACTCCAAGCACCGAGGTGGGGCCTGCCTGCCTGAATCACGCATGGGCAGAGGCGGGATTCCGTGTACTTTCTCTTTACAAGGCAGTAGACGGAGGTTCGTGGAGGAGCATCGACAGAATTCCAATGCGTATTTCATCACTGCTAGCGCCGCATGGTCTTGGTCGCAGGGATGCTGTGAAGCCATCAGAGGAGAACGTCATTGTTGTGCTTCATCCAAACAACATCCCGCTGACCACACCGTTGTTGGAGGCAGCTTGGTGGCGCCCATGCTACGAATCTAGGTCCATCTCAAACAGTTGGGTGTTGGAAATTGTGGACCTTCCTAGAAGCAACGCCGAGACCGTCACTAGGATTGTGTCCTGTTGGTTTTGTGGACCCGATCGCATTTGGTTTAGGAATGGTATGCCTCAGTTTGTCGCTATGCCCATGCAGAGGAATTTTGGGAACCGTATAGAATTTGAAGCAATCCTTGAGGGTGTCCACGGCAATGGCAACACTTCCCACAATCCCAGCATGACAACAGTAAGCCCTACATCGACTCCTACTTCCTCCGCCACCGATACTGCATAGGAGGGCTCCTGCAACGTTTGTTTCTTAGTGTTGGTAGAAACCAGCAGCGAAGATTTTTGAGCAACCACCCTTCTGCCCTTGATAGTCAATCGTTTTTTTGGAATTGTACTTCGGCTGGTACTTCTATTTATACAGGTAGTATATAACTATCTTCAACTTCTCAGATGTTTGAGTTTGGAATTAGCTGAGATAGTCCCCTAGCTAGGTTTCCACAATTTTCATTTGTTTGCAAACAACCCATAGAGCCAACGTGGTATAATAGAAATAGGGAATGCTATGAGGTGTTATGGCTGTTGTAGTAGTTGCATCACTGTTGGAGCGGATCTACCATCTTCCTAATACTGTAACAGCCATGTACTATGGTGTAGTCCATGCAAACGTTGAAAATAAAAGCTTTCTGTTCTTATTCCTTTTATTGTCCCTCTGATTGTACTCATTTGCTACACACTTGAGCATTCCTTATAAGTTTTTGAACTTTATTATGAGTGAGGGGAAGATGGAGCTCCATGGCCATGGTCTTACTTGTGTATTCATTGTTGAGTGTGTATTGAGGTGGTCTGTTGTTGCAATCATGCCTTGAAATCCAGATGCATGTTGATAATTGTCTATTTTGATCTGGGGTGGGGTGGAGGTGGGGGTCGGGGGGCATTCATGGTGTTGATGAGAGTCTTGTATCATGCCCTATGCTTTGTCGTGAAATTACTATTACCACTATCAGTGTCAAGTTTGAAATATTTGAATTATTTTTGCTTAGCTTGAAAGTATTTTTTCCTGTTTTCTTCGTACTTAATGTTGATTTATGAACAGTATCTTGATTACTGTATCAGTATATGTTGCTAGAGATATGCAGATATCTTGATTTTGGGTTGCAGTGACGACCTTTTCGAGTCTCGCTGCTTATTGCTGGACATGATGAGAGTGGACCATGCCTGTAAGAGAGTCCTCTTTCTACCTTCAATGATGCTCCTTAAGCAAAATTGTAACTTAGTTGTAGATTACAGCTTGATGGAAAGATCATCTAATCGCCAACTACAACTTAGTCCAATGAGCTCAAGATAGCAATCTAGCTTTGAAAGTAGACCAAATGGTTAATGCAAGGTCAAGTGTGCACTTGAAGGCCTGGAATATTTGTGTGAATGTATGATTTGCATCAATTTCATTCATTTGGGAATGCAAGAAGGTTGTTAGTTGTGGATCAAACAGAAAGCTGAATTGTTGAGAGAACCAAAAGATTCCCAGCAGTACTTTACAACCATGGCAACACTATTAACCTGCACACCCACGGCGACAGCATGAACGTGGACACCCACGGTGACAGCATCAGTGTTCAGACCCACGGCGACAGCATCAGCGTGTACATCCACAGCGACAGCATCAATGTGCACACCCACGGCAACAGCATTAGTGTGTGTGTATGGCCATGGGAACAACAACAGACAGTGGTGTCTTATATCCAGAAAGTTTGCCAATCAAACCTAATTCCAAACCTAACCAAGACAGGTTCGGAATTAGGTGTGGGATCTGGGCAGGCAACCAAAAAAAATTATGTGGCCACAATGCTGTTGCCCTACACTCCATTTCAAAGCCATGAGCCAAGATTTGTAGGCGTCAAAGAGCAATTCATTGCCGTGATGACTATTTTCTGTCATGTTCAGCGGTCAAACGGAATGTCCAGGGGTTCCAAGGACTCCGTCGCCGTGAGGGGTGAAGCTGTTGCCGTGGTGGGTGTTACCTTCACCAATAGGGGTGAAGCTGTCGCTGTGCTGACGTCCCCATTGCCGTGACGCTGTGGCTGTCACCGGCCAGATGGTATTCCATAGCTTTCACATGTGAACAATCAGATAACTGAAAATACTAAGGTAGGAGGTCCTAAAATGGAGCAGGTTCTAAAACCAATCAAGCTCTAGAGGTATATTTTGCACTTTCCAATGTACAAGTGGTGTGCATTTGAGGAGGTGGTCGGTTTTAGAGCCCACAAAAATGCACTTTTCTGCAACTTCAGAAATTTGTAACTAATTCCACAAAGCTTCAAAAAATATGAAAGAACTTGGGTTAGATGCCAATTTCTCTTGCCTTTCAAGGAAAATTTACTTAAAAATATTTCAAGATGTTTTACCTCCCCGAAATTCAGTTTCAGCGCTTAGATGGACGCTTTATGGACCTCCTACCTTACAATTGTCCATTTCATTTGTGTCAAAAAAAAAATAAAAAAAAATACTACAACTGGCATGTTTTAGTTCTTGCATGTTGACTTACAGTAGAGTGGAATAAGGACTTAGATTCTGGTTCCACAGTCCAAACAAATGAAGATCAGCTTGCCCACCACCCACATTTGCTATCTGGGTACCTTGGAAAAGCTACTTGTCAACTCACGTATTTTTCCAAAAGACTGAAAAGTTTGAGAGAAGTCATTTGCAAGTGGAATCAAGACAATCCGACAAGAAATGAATTTTTTGTGATTTTTCAAAGTTTGTTGAGACAAAATTGGTAAAGTGTGGGTAGACAGACCCATGCTAATCCACACATTGACGTGTCTTCTCCCCAAGTGCATTGTCATGATGCTAAAATGATTGTGGTAATGTATGGATGCTTGATGCAAATGGGAGGGACTAGTAGATGTCAGAATTGGGTGACTAATGAAATTGGGTTGTTCTATCTTACTAATCATGGTCGTCAATCAACAATTGACACTTCCTCTATAGTGTCCAACAATTTTTTTATTGATTTAGTCTAGATAGAAGGAGTGGAGGGCAAAAGGATTTTGCATCAACAGAAGTTTAGCTTACATAACTTTAGTAGAATCCCGATTTCTAGACAAATGGAAGTCTCTCACTGTATGGGAGGAAGCATATTCTTTTCCATAAGGTGGGTTGCTTTAGCATCATGATACCCTTTCTTTCTATATCCTTGATGGAGCATGGTTGAACAAGATCCAACGATCAAACATTGAAGTCATATCTAGTAATGCAAAAGCAGAGCCTCGTTACGAGAAATAACATCCTTTGCCTGTCTTAAGGATTGGCACATTATTTCTCATAATGAAGCTCTGCTTTTACATTACCTAGTCCATAACATTTATGTATTTGATTGTTTTTATTCATTTTGGAACTAAGTCCTTCATGAAGCCCCTATGATTACAATTTCAAATATGAGCCTATTTCCATTAGTATGTGAGGAAGTTTGCAGAAGACCTTATTCACAAGCGAGTGAGCATTACAAGGACAAAGCCCCTTGCCAAATACTTGTTCTTTTTTTAAAATGAAAATAATACATAGTTGGGTATTGGTTAACCCCTTTTGTTTTTTTCATTTGTGGGTAGAAAACATAGAAAATGGTCACTTCTGAATCAAGATTTTTGGATGCAAAAAATGTAGAAATTGACAACTTAAATCATAGAAATTTAATCTCACCTTTATATGGAATACTCTATATAAAAAGTTTCAAATTCGGATTCTTTATCATTTGTAAAATCTATATATTGAAGTAGAAAGTTTTGATTTTTTACGTTTATAGCAGTGGATTCTATTATGGGTGTAATTCAACTTCAATGAAAATTAGAGTATTTATAATTCAACTTGTATCAATTAGTGTAATACAATTGTTTGGGTTGAAAACTAGAAGATCAAAAATCATAACTTGAATTCATATTGTGAAAGATACCTCTACACCTTTGCATCACCATGAATCTTTTGCAAATAATAAAATACCAAAAGACATTAAAAAATTCAACAAAAATTCTCCAAAACATTATAGTGGCAAAAATCCACCATCTTAATCCCTAAAGTTCCTTGACTATGTTTTCACCCGAAATGCTCCAAAACTACCATTCTAATACAAGTACCAAATTTTAGGAAAAAAATATTTTTGGATGCATGCAATTGTGGGATCTTGCAGTAAGCTTGTTTGAAAAGATGTGGAAAATTTTCAAAAATTTCCACCATGTGGATTGCAAGACATTAGCGTTTGAATTGACAAAAAAAAATTGGGCCCTGTAAAAAATAGGGCAGCTGCACTTCACAAGGTCACACTTATATGAAAAAATGTCCAAAATGGCGTGCTTATTTGGATTCATTCTTCAAAGCAAGTTGGCTACAAGCTTGAAAAATTTTAGATCATTTAAAATTGTACAACATATAGGAAAAAAATAGTAAGTAGAAAGAATTAGAGAATGATTCAAAACACTAAATTGCTAAATTGCTATGGAATTGAAAAATGCCAATCCCAATGGTTGTAATGTTCTAATAAACAATCTACATCCTATGATTTTATTTTTTTCCAAAAATATTGAAAATTGAGTGAAATAAATGACTTTGAAGTTTATTATAGAATAGAGAATCCATAACAACTTGCAAACTAAAACTCCTCATAACTTTCATCTCATTGATCAAAATGGAGTGATTCAAAGCTTTCCATGTATACAATATATACATCTAGAAAACCAATTTTAAATTTTTGTTTCTAAAAAAAGGAATTTTTTAATCTGCCAAGATTGTTCGGCCTGAAAAAATAAATTACATATCATACAATAACTTATTCATGTAGTGAAAAATTATGAAAATTGTTGGGACTTAAAGAAAAACCTCGTCCCCATGTTGTGTGAAAATTTCAAAGAAAAAAATAAAAATTCCATTCATAGTGAGCTACCCAAAAAATCTCTATGTTGCAAAAAAACATAGCTTGGTCCTTGAGGGGTTAATTTAGTTACCATTACAAGGGTTGCTATTATGTGAGCATAGGAGTGTGAGCCCATGAGCCTAGAATACTATACACCTATATTATAAGTGTATATACTATAGAACCCGTCTATGACTATAGGATATATATGTTACAAATACCCATATTATAGGTGTTTACGATACATACACCTTCTATAGTGTGTGGTATCTATATTATAGGTACCTATATTGCAAGCTCAATGCTCACAAGCTCGCATTCTTGGGCTCACATACTAGCACCATTGGTACCATTACCTTGAAATGCCAATTGAAAAGTCATGCCTTCAAGTGTCAAAATAAATGCCAAATGGCAAGCCTCATTGGTCCTTCAATGATTACAAAAATTAAAACTATTAAAATCTAAGAATTCATTAAATTATAGAAAATTCATTCAAATGCATGCATGTTTATATATCATTTCCAGATTTGCAATAAAAATGTGCATCCAAAAATCCCAAATTCTAAATAATTCCCCCTAGAGCCTTGACACGCAAAAGTGTGGTCCTTGTTGCAGATTTATACATGTTTTATGACTTTTATGTCATATTCCTAAACTAACGGCAAAGGTTTGGCTTTGTGTTTGACATTTCATATGTTTTAAAAAATTTCTTCCTTCTTTTTCACTAGTCTTGATAGTTGAATTGTTCATAACAATGACGCTTTGGCTTCGTTTGTAACATCTTATTTTGTTTTCAAAGTTTTCCTTCTTCTTTTTAGCAAGTCTCCATTGTTGGAAACTCCATCACGACAAAGCTTTGGCTTTGTGTATAACATTTTCTATGTTGTAGAGTCATTCCTCTTCTTTTGTTAGTCTTATTCTTTTTATTACACCCTCTGTAACGGCAAAGTTTTGACTTAAAAGTGTAGAAAATTCCCTACCTTTAGTTTGTGTTAATTCCAAATATCTAACTCCATAAAATGGCAAAGCTTTATCCCTCTAAGTATGTTAGAAACCAAGTTTTAGCTTACATCTCACATTTAGAAAATGAAATGAAAAACAAAGATTGAAGATAGAATAGGATGAAGTTTCGCAGTCAAGAAGATTAGTTTTGAATAATAAATACAGCTATTCATCCAATCAGAGTTGTAAAGGAATTTCATATTCTCGTTACAATTTAGAACAAAGACCTAAAAATAAAGTCAATTTGGGATTATCACTCAATAGAAAATGCTAGATGAAGTTTTCTAGAATGGATGGTAGCTAAAATTTCATCCAATCACAGGTTTTGCTAGGAAAGCCCGATTACAAAGTGTTTTATCATTTTAGAATAGGCATTTAGTACTCTATAGTATAAACTAATTAAAAATTTGAAAATAGTCATCTCAAATGAGTGATCTTGATTTATAGCCTAGATTGATTTCAAATCCCTTCCCAAATTAACTTTTGCAATTTCTATCAGTTTTAGGTGAAAATGCTTGTCCATTGCTTGGAAGATCAGCCGGATGCTTAGGCACCCAAAACCTAGAATTTTCAATTCAACGACATAGAACCCGATTGCACCTGCTTTATCTCAAAGGTGTAGTTAAAACCTCATAGATGCCAAAATAGGGATTAAGATAGTTCATGTTGCAACATTGACCTCCGAGTTGCTTAAAAATGAAAAATAGTGATCAAGATCTCTCACTAGCCAAGCCCTTCAATACAAGTTGCAATATAGTTGTAGCATTGTGCTACACATGTAAGGCTTGATTCTGCCAATGCTTGCAGTTGAAGCAAAAGTAGAATTTGCCAATCTTCACTCCTTCAGACAAATTACACTCAACTTTCACGTGCCTTTGTTGTTTCAAAATAACACAATGCAACGGACACCAATATTGATATCTTTGCTTAGAGAGATATCAACTTTGGCCACCCTTTAATCACACAACAAACAATGCAACGGACACCAATATTGGTATTGTCTATGTCTTCTTGCAACTCCACCCAAGGTAACTTTGTTAATAAGATGTCCTGAAACTTACAATGTCTATCTATAAACATACGGCGCTTCTTTTTTTCCACTTCCAATGTGACCGCTTTAGCTTTTGTTATGGCTATCCCGGAATCACATAGATGATTAGGAGACAAGCAAATTGAAGTTGCTTTGGCGCTGTCAACAACATCTTTCCCCCACAATTGTTTGCCCTGGCTTCCTTGAATGGGAATCATTGCCTCAGCCACAAGAGGCTATGCTGAGTCCAACTCTATGCTCCCAGACAAGTTGGTCGAAGTCTCACCATCACCATTAGATCAAAATACGGAAATACTCTCACAAAAAAAAATTGGCTACTAAAAAATACTTTACTTTGTGCTTCTTGGACATTTCAATGTAACTATCATTCTAACAAAATAAAACAACAACATTTCCTACAAAGGCAAATACACCTCTATAGCAAATAGCAATTGTGGTGTTCAAATCATAACCACCAGCAAAAAATATCAACTTAGATGGAGGTAAAAAAACAAGCAAGCATCCCGGAAATCCTAAACTTGATTAGGCACAACTTCATCAGCAAATGTTTAGCCTCTCTTAATTAGCTAAAAATAGTTGTAAGCAATTGAACCATAAACCGCTACCCTCTTCAATCAAGTAACCTGTATTTAACTAATTTTAGACTTTTTGCAAAATTACGGATGTTTTTAGTAATGGAAAATGTATTGGTTGGCAACCGACACTTGTTTATTTTTTTATTTTTTAAAAATTGACCCAAAATCATGATTTTGATCCATTTTTTTAACTCAAAATTCCACTTGAGTTGGTTTTTAAAAAAAAAACTTGATTTTCATTGTTTAAAAAACTATTAACCCCTAAAGGACCAAGGCCTTTTTTCTGCCAAAAAACACTCAAAACTGCCATATCTATAGCAAAGAGTAAAAAAAATTGAAAATTGTTTTTTCCCACATCTAACCGTAGGATCTTACACCTAACTAGTATGAGAGTTTGTGGAAAAAATTTCAGAATTTTTGACCGCACAGATTGCAAGATATCTGCGTTTAAAGTGGAAAAAACAAACTTTTCAGCACATTGCGGGACTGGATTTTTTGACTTTGAACATTTTTAACTTAAAATTTTTGCACTACAGAGTTTTGAGCTTTTAATCTTTATAGTGGAGAATTGAGTTGAGAGTCTAGGAAAAAAAAAGAAATTCAAAAAAACTTAATTATCATTCTTAAAAAAATTGTTAAGTAGAAGTAGTATGAGATAGAAGGAAAATCTAAAACATTAATATATTTTAGATGGAAATAAAATACACTAATCCCAATGGTGAGATTGTTCTAACAAGTAAATCAGACCATGCAAAAAAAAAAATTGAAAATTTGAAAAATTGCATTCAAAAATGAATCCTACAAGTTATTTTTTCAAGAAGATGCTTTAACTGCCCGAAAAACAAGAATGTCCATAACTTTCTCATAACATATCCAAATGAAATGGATGAAAGCTCTCCAAATAGACAAAAATATAATCTATGAGAAAAAAAATATAAAAAAAAAAAATTCAAATTTTTGTCCATTTTTTTTTGGCTGCCCGGGCTGCCCGCCGTCCCCTCGTTTGAGCTTATTTGGTCATAACTTTTTTTCCCAGGTACCGATTGTGAAAAAAATTATATTCCCACGAAGCTAATCAGATTTTCTACCTCCAGAAAATTTTTCAAAAAATCAGGAGAAAATTTCAGCCCGTAGGTACCTGCCCAAAAACGCATTTGTCCCCCGAAGGGACAACGGTCCTTTAGGGGTTAAATAGAAGTAGATCTAAGATTGAACAAAAAACTAAAATGATAATAGCTCTAAGATGGAATTGAAACACAAATATCCCAATGGTAAGATTATTCTAGCAAGCATACTAAACCCGGCCTAACAATTTTTTTTTAAATGGTGAAAATTGCATTCCAAAAATAATCTTATAAGTTATTTTTTGAAGAAGATGCTTAGATTGACCAAAAAACAAGATTGTCTATAATTTTTTCATCACTAGTCCAAATAGAATGAATCAAATCTTCACATGTAGAAAAATATATATTATTTGTAGAAAAAATTTTACAAAAATTATTTTGATTTTTTGTGATTTTTATTATGCTTTCTGACGACCTCAATTCTCGGCTTATTGTACCATAATTTTTGTTGTAGCGTACCAATTGAAATAAAAATTATAATCTCAAGAAGCGTATGTGTTTTTCTAGCTTCACAAAAAGTTTCAAGAAATTCCAATGAATATTGAGACTGTATGAGCCTACTCAAAGTCGCATTTTGACCTCCATAGGACCAATAGGACTTAAAGGGTTAAGCCGTCATAGAACATAGTGCAACAACATGCTTAGCAAGTCAAATGCACATCAAGCCCTTGATGGTCATTTCATATACATTTGCACTAAGATAGGAGGCTCTAAAATTGCACATCTAATGGTTGGGTAGCTTTTTTCATGTATTTCCTTGGATGGGAATATTTTAGCTCATTTTCAGACAAAGAAAAATAGATGAGGAATCTAATTCAAGTGGTTTTATATTTTTTCAATCATTTTTGAATTAGTTATGAATTTTCAAACGAGTTGGGTTGTAGGTTCCTATTTATGACCCTAGGTCTTCTATAAACCGTTCACTTGCAATTCTAAATAAAGATAGACAATGCAAAGACAATGATTGGCTCTTGCAAGTAATGATGCTTTTTTCCTTGTAATTTAGACTGGTTGTAAAATCACATTTTTTTTGTAATTTACACTAAATTTTCCTTCTAATTTAGACTAGTTAAATTTTCTTATTTTCTTGTTGGCAAGTGAAAGGAGGTTCCAACACACCAAAGAATGTGACATTTTGATACCAATATGTAAAAGTTATCAAGGAACAAAGTTTGGTTTTTTAGTAGTTTCTTCCACATAGGTACATAGTTTATTTTGGAGATGTACATAGAGTGAAGATGGCATTTTAAGGTTAGTGGAGCATTTAGGAGGGTCCACTCTAATAGCTACAAAAATGTTGCTGAGAAACTGTTAAAAGTATAAGGTAACTTCACCTAAAATTGCACAAATATGCAATTCATCATCTTTTCCATTATTATATTGAATTTTTTAGGGATATTTTTGGTAGTTGCAAGGAAATTCTATATTATCTTAGAATGCATTTTTTGGACACCGTGTGAATAAACTACGAATTTTCAAAGTGCTGAAAATAGGGTTTAGGGCAATCAACCATAAAGTCTCCTGAATAGTGGAAGTACATTTTAGGTAAGAATCTAGACTATGCAATTTTAGAAAGTGGTCAAATTGGGTGTAGTTAGAGCAACTCCACCACTCACGTAAACGCAGGAGTGGGATTGTTGTGGAAAAGAGGCACTTTCAAGCACATTGCGTCACCACTAAAGGCTTTCCGGTTAGCCTAGGCAATGCTACAAGGCTCTATCCATGCCATTTTTGAGGTCTTTTGCATCCACGGAAGAGCTCATGCAACAACTCAATCCTTTGTCTGTGGAAGAATCATTCTCTTTCATGACATCATGGATGATATAAAACAAGTTGGTTAAGGAGTTGTAGAGGGATGAAGTGTGGATTGCACTGCGACTGTTCCGGAAGAAGGGGAGACGGAATGGCAATCGATCCGCAATGTTACTCTATGAAAACCATTTCAAGTTCCTTCCTAAGTTGATGCGACGGAGTTGCTCTTACCTTAACCTTTAAATTTTTCGGACATTTTGAAGGTGTTTTGGATCTTGATTTTGTAAGTTACAAAGGATTGAAGCTCAAAGTACAATGAGTCATTTTTAGGCAAAATTAACCATAGAATCTTGTAGAAAGCCAAGTCCTTATCATCTCTACAAAGTTTGGTTTCAATCCAAGTCATAGATTGGAGATTATAACGTAAAAGTGAAGGGTACTACAAGGAAATTAATATTTTGGAGTAGTTGAAATTGTGCTTTAACTCGCTCTTTTGGACACATAACATTTTCAGAAGTTGGCATTCTACGCTCATTCTCAAGGTAACCAAGTTCCACATGCACAAAAACAAGTCTTGTATTTTTAGGACCACAAATTAGTGAGAAAATGGTCTTGCAATAATGACCACTTCATTGTTAAATTTCAAAAATTATGAGAGAAATAAAAGATTTGTCACAAATCTAGAGCCAAAATTCAAGATCGAATATGGTAGAGTGAATGAACACAAGAAAAGACACACAATAGGAAAAAAATTGAAAATCGGCTCAAATTCGAATGCAAAATGTGTATTCTAATGCCTGTTTGTAACTACAAACCGGGCATAGTTAAAAAAAAGGGAGTTGCAAGTCTAATCTACTATTAGGCAGCTCATTGAAAAGGGTCATGAATGGTCTATTCTATGAACCCATTAGAATTCCAAGCCACATGTTGCTTCTAAAAGCGCGCCAAAAGTCTCCCACCACCTCTCTTCCTTTCCAAAGGTTGGTCCTGGCCTTGCTAATACAAGGTAGTACAATTTTGACCTTGCCTACCTATGAACACATGCCTCCACCTCATTGGCCTGAGTTTCCTAAATCAATGACTCTTTGCTACAATCCAAGACCACCCATGCTTTGGAAATTTTTGTAAATTCAATAGTGATTTTTCTTCTAAATTTGAAAACACCACTAGATAGCTAACTTCATTCTCTTGAGAATGAACCCAAGTTCAAGTGACTCTTTATATTCCTAAGTTCAAAAATGAAAGTTCTAAAAATGAATCGACCCATTTTGGATCGCTAAAAAATTTAAGGGTTAACCCCTAATGACCCAAGTGACCATTTTCTGGTCACTACCCCTCTTTTTTGAGCTGCCTGTTCTCAAATTTTGAATTTTATTATAAGTAATTTTTTGCCTAGAAAATAGACTGCAATATGAATCAAATGGCAGTAGTTTCATCAAATTCCGAATTAAACGCCCCCTTGTGGAATTTTTCAAGTGGTGTAGTGTAGTTTAGAGCTCATTATTTTGGGTTTGGTTTGGACATAGGCTAAAAGTCAGACAACCAATGTGATTCTTGCCCACCTCAAAAAGGTCAGATCCACCTCAAAAATGGCAGATCCAAGGAGTTCAAGGAGAAGACAAGTGTCCCATCCTTTTTTCTCTTACAACACCACTCTCATTTCAGCGACCATTATGCATTGCAAGCTCCACCATGAATTGAAAAATGTTTGGAATGTTGTGAAATTTTATTTGTACATTTTCAACTCTATTATCTTTCACTGAAAACAGAAAAGGCATCATTTCAAAGTACTCTCACAAAGATATGCTCCTTCAAAATGCGCTACCCTGTATTTCCATTGGCCCAAATAAAACTTCAAACTTAAAGATCTCCTAATCTATGCTATCAAATAATCTGAATTTTTTTGAGGTGCTCACTATCAATGTTAAATTCAGGATCCTAAGGTTACATTCTATATGATCTCAAGAAAAAATGAGCAAACAAATTGCTCAAGTCTATGGCAATTTTGGCCCATTTTGAAAGTACACTCCCCTTGGGTCATTAGGGGTTACTGGAGAAGATGAAAGGGGCTCGGCTTCCCAGTGGGGAACCCCTGCATGTCAGAAGGCCAAAGGGACCTCAATGGAATTCATCCATGTGTTACAAGAAAGAAGGAAAAAAGGAAAAAAAACAAAAAAAAAAACACGCTTGCCCCTCCGAGAATGTTCTGATTTCGGTTCATGCACCACATGTGGCACATGAGGAGTGACTTGGCCAAGCTTAGAGAAGAAAAGTTTTAGGCAAAGACTTAAGAAAGCTTAATTTATTACTTCATGAGAATTAAGAAAGCAGCAACAGGGAATGATGGGTTGATCGTGGTTTAATTTTTAAAGTATTTTTGAAGGTGAGGAAAGGAAACCTGCAGTCAGTGTCCCTGAATCTGGCTGGCTGACCCCAGTTTCTCAGTCTGCTGTGCGTCAGTTTTGAATCGAATGAAGCTTGGTAGGTTCCGTTCATCCAACCTGCCTGGAGCTCTGAACAGAGAATGTCGGTGAATATGATAGTGTGAGAGCATGATATGGAGGCATTGAAGGTGAGTATAAAACAAGTCTTGGTGCACCATGCCATGGGCCCTGGTTTCGGAACAGGGGCACACCACTAAGCCAGGGACCATTTCAAACAAGGGCTGATCCCGAGGCTTGCAAGTTGCAACCAACTGATAGAATGGACTTATTTAGGGCCAGCTTACATGTGAGCCCGCCTGGTGGGCAAACTTGGAGCTAAAACAGAGAAGAAGACAAAATTGCCTTCACCGATCGTCTTGCCGGGGTGGGCAAACGGAAAAGGAGGAGCCCAACTTCAACCGAATCGGTGGACAATGGGTGGACAACTCCATTGGTGGAGACTAGTGGTGACTAGTGGATCATGAGAGAATCTAATACGTGTCCACTCCTCCATTGGAACCCTCCTCCACTGACCGGGTCCACATAAAAGTGGAATTCGTTTTTTCCATGTAGCTCCCCCCGTAGCGCTTTGCCCACCGAGGGAGCATGTAAGCTGGCCCTTAAGTTAGTTTAGTTAAGGTAGGAGGCTGTAAAACAGAGCGGGCATTAAGAACGGACCCTATAAATGGCTGTGAAATGAACATGAGTTGGTTCTGAAATCAATTAGCATAGTCATTGAATGAATCAAGGAAAAAAGCATTATCAATTGCAAGAGCCAATCATTCTCTTTGCTTTCCCCATTTCTATTTAGAATTGCAAGTGAACCGTTTATGAAAGACCTAGGGTCACAAAGAGGGACCTATGACCCAACTCGTTTGAAAATTCATAAGTAATTCAAAAATGCTTGGAAAAATACGAAACCACTTGGGTTAGATTCCTCATCAATTTCTCTATGTCTGAAAAATGAGCTAAAAATATTCCCATCCAAGGAAATACATGAAAAAGGCGGACCAGCCCTTAGATGCTCCATTTCTGAGCCTCCTACCTTAAGTTAAGTTAGTGGAGGACTGGTGCTGCAACCAACTGAAGGCGTTGAAGGTGAGTGGTTTTCGAGGCATGCAGTACTGGTTAGTTGGCAAAGGAAGGTTGGTCAGTCTGTCAACGAACTGAGGATGGGATAAGATTTTTTATTTTTTTTTTAATTTTTTACACAAATAAAGGGAACCCTTTACTGCAAGAGAGAAAAAGAACAAAACCCAGCCGCAAGCGGCCTGGGAATGAAAAACAAGGCAAAGAAAAGGAGAGAGAAAAAGAAACATAAAACAAAGAAGGATGGGATAAGTTAGTACTCTACTTTAGTGTGACTCCGTATTAGGGCATCCTTACATGTATCCATGGGTGGGAGAAGTCAACAATGCCGAAATATAGAAAGCACTTTTATGCTCTTTCTAGAGTGTGCAATACATTGATATTAATGGAACTCACTCTCCTACTTCCACGCTTACCGATTATTGGTGGCATTGTTCTTGTCTTTTAGTTGCTTTTTTTGTCCACCGGGCTTACATATAAGTTGGCCCTTAGTTTAGCCAAGGTAAGCTTAGGGGAGAAAGCCGACAGCTACACTGGTTTGTCTTCATTGTGTACGGGACACTAAGAGCCGCTTTACACCTAGACTAAATAGTAAAATTAGGTTACCCCAGACTAATTTCTCAACATTCTACACTAGGGGTAGTCACACCTTTTCCAAATTCAAGATTTTGCTGAAGAATGAGGAGCTGAAGAGAGAAACTTAGAGCCAATTAGAACACAAAATTGTTGAAGAAGGTGTAACCCCCCTTTTGTGTCGTTTGGAGGATTTCTCTGAAGAATGAATCCACCTGAACTAAAAATACGCAAGCCACCTTGCAAAATCACAGGTGTCACAAGGAGCGCAAATGGAAAAAATCGCTCGCGAAGGCTTTGCCACGCCCATTATTCACCTCTCCAAGAAAATAATGGACGTCGTAAAGGCTTCGCAGAAACAATATATTCTCCTTGCGGCAAATCAATTCCAACCCACCACATTCCCATTCTTTGAATTTTGAGTGGGGAGCAAAGAAGGTGTGACCACCTCTAATATATAAATATGAGCAATTATTGTAGAAGGATGCAATAATGTTGGAACCATGCGTGTTGCATGGGTTGGTGCACTAGTTCATGGCTCAGGTTTAGAGAATAGTATTTGCCTCCATCTGGACAAGTAGTGAATCATGAGGTAACTTTTCTAGTGAAGGCAACCTAATTGTTAAGGCAACCCAATTTAACTATTTTGTGTAGAGGCCGGGCCAATTTGTTGTGTGACAGGTCAAAAACCTTCACTTGTAATTGAATAAAAGGTTGAAATCAGTTCGAACCCTTTTACACCTAGAGATCATGCCAATTTGGTGGAATGAATTTTTTATTCAAAAAAGACATGATCTAACTTAACTTGAGCTCAATGAAATGGGTGCACTAAGAATGGGAGGCCAATTCTTGGCTTTGGGACTATTGTCAAATTCCAATTAATTTTTTTGTGATAAATACATTTTTTCCGGATCTATTGAAATTTATACAATCAACCTCTAGGTGTAAAGCAACCTTAAAAGAGAACAAGAGCAAGAGAGATTGAAATTTTTTAGGTTTTATTGAATCAATCTGGTTTCTTGGCCTCCAACCCTTACATATGGGAGAATTGGCCCCTGTTACAATCTTTTTCTAATGAGTAGTTGAGGATGGCCTTAAGCCTAAAAGGGACTGAAATTTTTGTGCAATTGTCTCCAATTTACTAGTAAACTTGCCAATCACCGCACATGCAAAATTCAAACCCTTCTTCACATAAATATAGAGACTTGCATGTTTTGAAATTTGGCATGATTATTAAGTGTCATGTTAAAATTCACCTTCAAAAAACAAAATGTAAAAAGATTTCTTCCTATAAATTTTATTGCAATTTGAAGGTGATGAAGCTCAAATCTAGTTAAAAATTCCTTGCAACCAATCACCGCACAGTGTGCGGTCATTAGGCGGTGATACAAAATTTTGTTCTCATCACAATTGAATTGGTAGTTGAATTGTGCGGTTAGTGTTTGGTAATTGGAAGGTGGTGTTGTGCGGTGATTGGATGTGTGTGGTTGGCTGGTTTGGCTGGTTTAAGTAAGAGTGCAAGAAATAATCAAAACATAACAATGGATAACTACATAGTTATACAGAACTTGGTGCATTAGCTAGTAGCAGTGATTTTTAAAGAATAAAGGCCATGGGTGCAATGCACAACCCTATGGATGACAAAAGTGCCGGCATTTTTCCCTCTCTATAGAGATTCAGTCAATGTTGCCTTTAAGATGCAATATCGGCGATACATCATAAAGAGCTCATCTTGGCAAATTTTGACTGCAGCTACTTCTTTATTCACAAAAGATGTGATTTGAGTGTGCAAACTTCATCACAGAATCCACACAATCTAGCAAAGGTTCGAAACATGATAGAGAAAACAAAGTGCCAAGATCACACAAGATGGAATAGTTGTACCTGACAGAATCCTTGGTAGACCTTTGTTTTGCCTTCAACTTGGGATCCATCACAACTGCATCCAACGCCAATTTCACGTTAAGTTGGCGATAGACCGTTATTTTGGAGAAGTTCAGACTGTGCGATCTAAACCTAAAATCTATACTAGTCCAAGTTTGTGCCCCGAAATCAGACCATTGTCAAAATATATGTCGCAATTTTGGCTTGTGGAATATAGGACTTCAATTTAACGAAATTGATGTTGTCCTGACATTTTCACAATCAAATTCTTGTACTCTCCCATGATCTCCTTAACAGCTCAAGAAGAGAGATTAAATGAACGATCACATTCTGGTTACCCCATCGGCAGAGAGACGGAAACAAAGAGCCTGCAATATCACTTTTTTCGTACTACACGGCATGGTCTCCCAAGACATGGACAATATTGTTGGTCATCGCCCCTCCAATGACTCTGGGGGGTACTCAAGCACCTCCAGCTGTTTCATGAGCTCCCTCACAAAGTTCTTCACAATTATTCATTGGGCGGTTGTGTTGGCCAAAGAAGCCAGAAGTCAATGCAGAATTGAACTGGCTTGCGCCTCCTCTCACGAACGCTGCCGTTCATAACATGTTGAATGACCATGTCGGACACCTTCCCTCACCTTGCGAAGTACACACGCTCATTTTTGATGCGCTAATTTGTGTTGAGATAATAAAATCCGTCCTTATATGCAATGGTGGAGACAACCTTCCTCCAGATGCCTCGAATGTTTGTGCAATGAGTCGGTTTTGACGACCAAACGTTCCTTTTGGCTCTCCACCTCACTGCAAATTTTACAACAAACCTACAGTACGTGATGCCTCGATCAACCCCCACGACAGACTCCGCCCATAAGAGTCGAGTCGAGCCGCCCACAAGTCTTGTCAGTGCTGATTTTGCTCATAACCTTGTCTTCAAGCTCTGGCCGCGTACGTCGTGTGCAGGAGATCCAATAGCAGAATCGAGAATGACGAGGTCGATCTGACTCTTGGGAATCGGATGCGCCAAAATAGATCGAATTCTCCATCATGCGACGTAGTGGGACTCGCTTTTGAAACCGACGGGACAGGTGATTTGATTACCTACAGCGTGCGAGGATCGGTTCACATATAGAATTAATCGAACACATGGGCTCCGGTGTGGCCACCAATTGGTTGTCTCTTTTGCGACAAGAACACAGTGGTCGCTTCGCAGTTGCAGCTAGTCTCGGATGTGGAGGAATTACAGGCACGACTGGCGTCGCATTCAAGCATACGCAATTGGCATTGTCGTTGGAGCTAGTTGGCAAAGCAGCGATGTTAGGCACTCACATAGAAAGACTAATCTTGATTAGAAATGTGTGCAAGTAGGATTCAACAATCAGTGAGTTTATGATGACGGAGACCAGAATGGTCACGCGCGGAGCTGGCAATAATTCCAAACTCTGGAGGAGCCATGTCGAGTAAAGCAAACGAGGACAAAATCGGTTGCGCGATGAAAATGATGGAGGGGGACAAGGGGCGAAGTAATCCCGACTAGGGCAGCTTTGGAGGAGACAAGGGACGCGATGGGGTCAGGTGGAGGTGACATGGGCCGGTTGTTATCCTTCATTTTCAGAAGGCAAATTCCCCAGGGTAAAATGAAGGCAAGATGCTGGAGAATTTTAGCTATAAAAATATTCACTACTGGTCAGCTCAAATTTACACCAAAGGCGGACCAAAGTGGCACCACAAGTACTTAAAGGTGTCCCACTTTTTAAATGTAACCAGGGGAAGCAAGAGTCCAAGACCATAAATAGTAAATGACACTTTGCGTGGTCTTGGTATAAAGTATAAACCCAATACGGACCGTAGTCTTGGGCCATATTTATTTACTATTAGATCCTACAACGTGAAACGCAAGGTCAATTAAATATTAAACAATTTAATCTATGGTTGTGAGATTTTCGTCTCTTAGAATTCGGTCAAGTCTACCTCGAAGAAGAGGGCAAGAAAAAACCTCCTCAAAATTGGCAAAACATTATCTACTATTCTACTTTGGCTATGTACAATTTCAAGTGGACTTCTCATTCACAACGATTGACAAATGGCATGGGCTTTGACCAAAGTGTAAACCCAACTTGGATTGTTGCCTTCTTTAAGAAATTCAAACTTAAGATCACTTTGTATTAAGGCCCAATTGCTAGCTTGATTTCAAAATCACCAAAATCAATCAATAGGAGTAGTTAGATCATTAAATTCGTCCATAAATTGACCTTTACATGACAAAATAGACCAATTCTCTTGTTCATCAGATGGTTGCTTACATGGAGCTTTTGTGGCGGTGTTTTGACAACAAAAAAACTGAGGCTCAAGTGCTATAATTGGATGGCCATGTATCCTTGACCCCATTTTTCCCCTCAGGCTTGATTTGAGTTGGCCGCATGGATTTTAAATTGAGTCACCACTTCCATTGGGGACCAGGCCCTAATATAAAGTTGCCCTGGTTCATAATCAGTGTGATATTCGAGAACTCTCCGTGCACCGTACCATGCCCTGCCTGTGGTGACGAGGAGGAGCGGAATCAGCAAACCAGACCGTTAATTATTCTTAAGCCAGGCTTAAGTGATTGCTGATTAGTACTGTAGTAAGTTAGTTCGCCATTTCGAAGCCCCAGGCGGATGTCGGTCCGTGGAAGGGAATTTGAAGGGAATTTGAAGGGAATTTGTATTGCGTGATTGGCATTTGGCCTAGGCTGAGGCAGGTACATGCGCTTGCTATTCTGGTCTGGGGCGTGGCCCGAAGCCGCCGGTTCGTTTCCATTTCCAGGGGCCGGCACGGCCTTGCTCCTTTTGGCCGTCGTGCCTGCTGCCCCCAACCGCCACAGCTAACTTTTAAATTAAGCTGAACAGAGCGAACAAGCAAGCTCCCTGGGTCCCAATCCATATATTCATCGATTCTCGAGCGCCTAGCTAGCTACTGCACGCACGTAGCTCTCTATCTATATATTTCCTCCGCGACTGCTCTCTCTTCCACCCTCACCTAGCTCGCCAGACAGTCCCTGGCGCGCATAACTTACTGGCAACTTGGTGCCCAATCGCGCGTGCTTGGAGTCGAAGCATGCGCACGCTCGGTGCAGTGCGCCTATACTAGCTTGTCTTGAAATAATTGCGGTCATTGCAGTTTCGTTACTCGCTAGCTAGCTGACTGGTACGGTGGTGCACGGTTGCACTAAGCTCGCCTCTTCGGGCGCTCGGAGAGATGGGGTATCAGCGGCCGAAGTACTTGCTTGCTTCCGTTGGGCTACTTCGCTTTGCAGTTCGTTAGCCGTGCAGACGATTCTCTGATTGTGTAGAACGTGCTATTGAGTCTATGCTTTCCGGTGATCGTCATTGGGTTCATCCACTGATCGTTCGTTGGTTTGTGTTAATTCTATTTGGCACTCGGATGGATAGCAAGAGAGCTTCGTGACTGTTTCAATTCGTTGAGAGGGCTCGATTCTTGCAGGGGTGAAGTCGTCAGTTGGGTATCAGGCAGAAGTCGTTAGCCATAGTCAGGTTGGATTGGACTATGCTATGGTCTGAATAGAAACCAATTAATTCCGTGTGTGATTTCGAATAGAGGTACGCTGCTCGTTGTGGTAAGGGATCTCGTACTTGAATGTCGGTAAACGACACCCTCGCCATTGAATCAAGTTTTTTCGGTACTTGGGAATCTGGTTCATGGCTAATACAATCCCAGGAGAGCGATATATAGATGATTATCTCCGATTTCACAGTGCGTGCTGCCTACAGGGGAAAGTTGTGCCTCTGACTCTCCTTGTTCCTAGTGCAGAACTAATTGTCTGGGAACCATTGCCCGTAAGGCTAGGGAAACAAGGTTAATGTTTCTTATTGAGCAGATTGATTACAATTCAGCTGCGGGAGTAACGTACGTTGAAGATCAGATGTTGGAAGAGTTTTTGAGTCCCCATGGCGCTCTGACGTTGCATGGAGTCTATGTCTGGATCTTCAATGTCTCCATTCCACCTTCCTGCACTATCCAGGGAATGAATGAATGTGAAGATCGTGATGTACCGGGCATAGCCTTCATGCATGCTAGAGCATTGTGGGAACCCGTGAACTATTTGCAACTGTCACTAGTATTTATTCAAGTGATTTACAAGACAGGACTAACTGAATCCTGCTCATCGGTTAAGATCGATGTGCTATGTTGTCAACGTCGAGACGTTCAACTCCGGGCATAAGCACAAACTTTCAGAGAATTGTACTTGATCAGGTATGCTGGTTATCAATTCCGTTTCTCTCGACACTTTTAAAGACGGGTAGCTAGTGCGCTGATCACTCGTAAGTTTCTATCGTTTTGCAGGTATCCAGGAGTGCAAGGAATGATACTCAGTAAACAAGACGGAGAAACAGATTCGACACTCTGAATAATTAAGTTGTTTTCAGATGGTCAATTTGGAAATTTAGCGAGAGACTCTGTTAGTGTCACCCTGACCACCTTATTGAGGGGATTGAAGGTCTAGAAATCGTAGAAATCGTTTTACTTTGAAGCTTTGATAAGCAGACCTATTTGTTGATCACTCATTATTCTTTAATCTGAGGTATTCCAATTTGGAATTTTGTCTTCAAGGTAGGCTGAGGATGGATCCGTGAGCAGTGCACATAATCATTATGCTGATTTTCTGGGTTGTGAGTGGTTCCGATGGAATGTTTTCTTGTTGCATATTTTGATGTTTGTGCCAGAAGGTAATCAGGCAATCGAAGGTTTCTTTGCCAGTGCCTGGGTCTTCTGAACCCTTCTCCGGTACCGGTGAGCCTACTGGATAGGAATTGTTTTTGTCGTAACTCACTTGTCTACATGGGTGCATCTGATTCCTTTGATATCTGAACACGGCACGTATTGCTCAGCATGACCCTGGGCCTGACTTTGTTGCCGTGGAGCTTTTACAATTGAACGTAAAACATGCGAGATCATAGCAATGGATACACTGGACGTATTTCCTGTAGATACAAAGATTCATCACACCTACCACTCATCGTGGTAGAAATCTAGGAAGACATCATACAGTCTATTGTAGCCTTCATGATTTCAAAGTGTGGGACTGTGGGTTCATCGCCTAAATTCCGCAACAGTGATCTTCATGGAGATCATTGGAGATCAACCACAATAAACAAGGGCGGTATTTGTGCCATGCACAAGTGATGGGTTGAAAACACGAAACACTTGCTCATTTTGTTGCATTTGACCAATTTGGAAAGCAATATTAGGAGTACTATGAGTTTTTAGAAAATAATTTTTAAAAATAAAATAAAATTAGAAGAACACTAAAAATACTTCCAAAGTCTCCAAAGTCGAGCGCTTCGGCTAAACAATTATAGCTTCAGGTGAACAAGGTTTGAATTCCTGGCCCAGGGACCATACTCCGCAAGGAGCTCGTTTCCACCCATGTGTACTAAAATAGCCATGCCTGGCAATTAGTCTCACCAAGGAAATTCATTAGCCTTGACCTTTTTGAGCTGTGGTTGCGAGTGGGGACATGGGGCGGGGCATCTTTGACGAAAGTGCTGGCTGGCCCAGGTGTCCACCCCACAGCCTGCAAGCAGGATGAGAGGAGGCGAAATTTAGGCCCCCTACAGCAGGACTGGAGGCAGGATTGTACAGGCCTCGCTTTCTGGCTGTAAAATTCTGTCATTTTCCGTCACTTGTCCCTTCCATTTTGGGACTGAATCCCGTGATATTTTGAGTAATGGACAGGTCATTCATTAGCTGCGACCTTCTTCATATAGTACCTCACCTGGCGCCTGGCGCCTGTGCAGATCCACAGATGAACCTTGTGCAACGGAACCGACCGTGCAGAATGAAGGAACTTAAGTTCCGGCCAGTTTCCATTGGCCAGCGGGAGGGCCAGCAACTGCAACTGGAGGGGGTTTGGAAGGTGGATCGACACTTCAGGTGGGCCTGGAGCCTTCATTTCGTTGCCATTCGGCTCAGTCTTCAGGCCCCAGCTCCCTAGAAATCAGCATTGTATGTTACTCGACATTTTCCGGAAATCACAATAAAAATCATCATACTTCATCAGTTACTTCTGAGACAGAATGGGGTCGAATATATCGCACCATTTCATTCAACCCGGATGAAATGGTGTGGTATATTCAACACCAAATCAGTAACTAAAGACAGGTGTCAATCCGCACAAGACTTGTCAGGAGTGTGCTCAATTAACAAGTTCAACGCTGTGGTGTTTTCAATTTTATCAAAGTAAATAATTAAGTTTCAAAGCTTTAAAGTACAGCTATAGAGCATTGAGCAAAAACATTCTTTGCAAATTCTGAATTAGCTTCTAACTCACTATGCTAAGCAAGTTACTCATTTCTTGTGACTAGTGAAGTGGAGACAAGCTCTTTATATACACATGGGGTGGTAGGAGGTAAAACAACCCATGTGGGATATCTAAATTAGAATTAGTAGGAGCTCAAATCAAAAGCAGGAATTGTGTTTAAAGTAGAATTTCAGACCTCGTTTAGGCATAGTAGAATAACTTTTTTCAAAAACCTTTGAACTAAGAAAAGTTGGTAAACTAAGTCAAGTTTCATCTCCAAAAATCCGTTTAGGATTTCAATTCTCCAATCAAAAGTTATGAACAAATTTCAGAGAGGGGTTGGAATGAACATTTTTTTTTACATTTTTAAATATCCTTTCTGAAATTTGTCCATAACTTTTGATTGAAGACTTTAAATCTCAAACGGATTTTGGGAGATGAAACTTAATTTAATTTACCAACTTTTCTTAGTTGAAAGGTTTTTGAAATTTTTTTATTCTACTATGCCTAAACGAGGTCTAAAATTATACTTTAAACACAATTCCTACTTTTGACTTAACTTTGAGTGATTGAGAGACTACACATTCTAATTACTTATCCTACATGGCTTGTTCTACCTCCTACCACCCTATGAGTATATAAATAGCTTCTTTTCTAACATAGAAACTCTAAATAAGATGTTGATGGCAATTGGATAGATTGCATTAGTACATAACTCAATGTATTATCTGGAGTTTGGGCAAACCATCTTTCACCTATACTATTATTTGTTGATTTGCAAGTGTGGTCCTAGAATTAGCAAAAAAAAAATGAAGCACACCACAAGTGTGTTGCTACTATCCCAATACTGAAGCTCACATTAATGATATTAGGATGAATTTTGTGGATGAGGACTTTGGAGAGGAAAAGGCATCCTCTCTGAAGGCTACTGAACAGTGTGTGTTTTTTGGGCATTTAAGTGCTAGACTCTAGTGTCGTAGCTCATTCACAGAGGTCTAATTCTGGAGTGACCATCCTATATTCTTTGCATAGTAACTGCTACAGTCCAAAACAAAAACGCTGCTACTGAATGTTATGTTGGGCATACTTTGGGGCATTAGAAATTACCATCTAGCTTGGAGGGCATACTGTTGAGGAAACTGTAGCCTAAAACTCAAATTGACACCGGCTAAAATGTCAATTTCAAACTAAAAGTACTGATAAATATTGCATCCTTAGTTTAGGCATAGGATACTTCCTTCATTGGCTAAGATTTTGCACCATATTCAATCATGGTCGAGATTCATTTTTCATTTTGGCCCACGGATGTCAAAGATATGCGTATTGAAGCTCCAATGTCTCCCCTTTGTTCTTCATAGTTTTTGATTAATATTCAATTTTTTCTTTTTAAAAAAAAATTCTCATCACACTTGCTAAGCTGAATGATCCATTTCTTAGTGCTTTGCTCCAATTCATATACATACTGGAGCCTTTCATTTTTTTGTACGGTGGTCTTTGAATTTTGCAACTTCTTCTACAACACTTAGATGTTTAGGTGAAGATGAAGGCAAAGATCTTTCGTGCATTAGGTGAGATTTTTCTACTTATTCATGGTCTGATATGTATAAACAATTTGATCAATAGATGTAAAGGGACTGTTTTTTAGCTCTAAAGTATTCTTCTTATTCTGCAATTTTCAATTGTTGAACCTTTGCTTTGCTTTTTTTGAAATTTCCTCTTCCCTTGCTGTTGAATAAGACCATTTCTTAATGTTTTATTCTTCATGGTCATCAATTTTGTATGAGTCAAGCATTTTTGGGAAATGCATTGAGTTGATGACTATTGCGAAGCATTATTTTTGTCAATCCTTAGCTCCAATGGTAAGCTCTTTGCCCCTTGTGTCAATACTCGCCTTCTCAAATTAAATTAATACCATGTCCATTTCATCTAGGCATCTTGTCCTACCAAGGTATTAGCCATTAATTATTATCTTATGGTAGCTAAAATTCACCAAGTGTTGAAAAGAGGTGGTTAAAGTATCATTTGTTTTCAAAATAAAACCATTTTTTTTCCAATTCCATCAACTAACTTTGAACTAGCTGCCAAGGTTTTCCTAGCAATTGCTATGGTTTCTTTCAATTTTGGCTCTCCAAAATGACAAAAAGTAGCCTTTTAAACTGTTTAGCATTTGAAGCATGCATGAGAACCCATGCAGTGCAATTCTAAATTGCAACACCTCATTCTATGAAAATAGAACAGACGAAGGTAAGAGGACCAATTCTGTAGTGAAAGAGAGTCAGCATGTAAGGTAGAAGCACCCACTATCAACCACGATCCATAGCCAATGTGTAGGATATTCTATTTCCAACCAAGGCTAAAAAAGCTTGGAATGTTTTTTTCAAGGTTGGGACTAATAAGGTTTTGACACATGTCCAAAAGTAGTGAGCAAGAAAGTAGGAAGTAGTAAGCTAGAAGGTAGTTTGGGGATGATCGGAATTGGAAGAGTCTAGAGATTGGCAATGGATCATAGATACTTTTTGGCTCCCAAAATTCACGGTAATTTCAATTTTGGAAATAAAATTATGACAAATTTACAATCCCCATGGGTGATTGCATGAAACACTTGTACTATTTTCTGTCACACATTGCGTGTTGATTAGTTTTTTGGCCATAATTCTTGGGTTTTGACTCCAAATGATTCAAAATTCATAGACAAGGTACTGATGACTACTATACACCTTGTCTATTTTTTTGGAATTTTTTAAAAATATTTTACTATTTAATAATAGCCCCCGATATTTTGTTACAAATGCCAATTTGGGGGTTTTTAGTACTATTTAGTACCCATAAAAACGAATTTGGAGCTAAAATTTGGTAGAGATGGTCTTCTAGTAGACTTGTAGCTATTGGCCAAAGGAATTCTAAAAATACTTAATTTTGTGTGGTGTAGAAGTCCACAAATTGAGTCCCTTTCTACTAGCATTTTGAAGCATGTAAAAAATTATTTTGGTGGGTTTTTTGGTGAATGACCATCTCCATAGAGTTGCCACAAATGGCCAATTTTTATTTCTTTTATTTAATTTTTTTACTATTTTCTACTAATTAAAACATCAAAGTATGTATTTTCTTGAGATTTGGCACTTTTCTAGTTCTCCTACTTAGAGAATTTTTTAATGAATTTCCTTTGGTGGTTACCTTCATCTTAAAGGTGCATACATTGGCCATATTTTTCAATTTTTTTAAAAATTGATTTTCTAATTTTAAAGTACTCCAGAAATAATCATGAATACTATTGCAAAACGCAACAAATAGTACAGGTGTTTCGTGCAATCACCCCCATATTTCATATATTCCTACATGCTAAAAACTTGTTACGGCTTACACTGCTCATAATTTGCTGGAAAATCTCTTAAGTAATCGACTACGGGTGTTTTTACCTTACTCGTGGCAATATTTTGTCTTGCCTTTTCTTTTTGAAGGGCTTGCCAAAGAAAGCCTACATAGCACAATAGTCATCAAAATTTAACTAGCCCATGGGAGTGGCACGCCTAATAGGTTAGGGGTAGGGAATCTTATTTTTTGGCAAACCCGTTGGACTTTCAAATTGGCACTCTAAGCAACCATTTGAAGGACTATAAGAGATGCTTTAAAGTATCTTCAACTGCAACAATCTCTTGGTAGGTTTTAAGCTTTTAAGATGCTACCTTTCAAGTGTCAAAAAACCTACAATTTTAACATTTTTGAAAAAAAATTATATGAAATAAAAAGTAGATTATTGGAGTTACATTAACTTAGTTAATCTTTAAAACATTTAAAACCAAGGACTATGTAAAAAACTTAGGTTTGACTTTCAAAATGCTCCTTGGGCTTGCAAGATCCTTCCAGGGTTAAGTTAGTTTGCTCAGGGTGGGTCTCAAAGCTTCTGTTGTTTAATTTTGGGCTTTATGCAATTCCATTCTGATGACTAGTTCCGTTTTTATGAAAAGACACAAATCCCTAAAGTAACTACACCTAAAATCGCACAAATAAGCAATTCAACGTAGTTCCCATTATTATATTGAATTTTTTTTTTGTGGAGTCTTGTTGGTAGTCAAAAGGGGGATTCAAAATTCTCTTAAAATGCATTTTTGGGGACACCATATGAATAAACTATAAATTTTTTAAATGCTAAAAATAGATATTTCTATAAACAACCATAAACTCTCATGAATAGTGGAAGTACATTTTAGGCAAAAATTTGTAGTAATCAATTTTAGAAAGCAGTCAAAATTAGGTGTAGTCACCTTAATACTTTGTCTTCTAAATCAATGTGGATGAACCTCCAAGTAGTATCAAATATTGAGCTTCCTTGCGATGGTGTTTCAAATGGTATTACTGGTGATCCATGAAAGCTTTTTCCATGTGCAGGATTCACTTTAGAAGGGCACAGATCTCGGAGAGCAGCGGTCAAGACGCAGCGGGCATGTGCCTAACTCACCTTTAAGTTAGTACGACACATTTCAATGTGCCATTGATTCTCATGTTCGCAACAACCTGGGATTCACATCTGGGACAAAGCTTTAGAATGTACGGAAATCAATAGAATATCATTCTCTAGCCATTCATCAACGAGGGACACGAATAGTTTCGGCCAAAGTTTTTTTTACTTTGGATGCATGAAGATTTGATGGGTAAATTATATGATAAAACTGAAGATAGTTTTTGCCAAAGTTTTTTTTACTTTGGATGCACGAAGATTTGATGGGTAACTTATATGATAAAACTGAAGATGTTTTTTGCCAAAGTTTTTATTTATTTATTTATTAAAAAAAAAATTTACTTTGGGTGCGTGAAGATTTGATGGGTAACTTATATGATAAAATTGACAGCCCTCAGCTGGCCTCCCGGACAATTCCATACTGAATTGTCTGCAGGGAACATATGGTAACTCATGATGGCGGAGGGCCCGGGGAAATTTGATCAGTCTGATTTTCTCTTGGACTTCGAGCAACTTGCCACATGGTCGGGTTGACTCCAAAGCGGGGACAAATCCTCCATTCATTCTTAAAGATATTTGAGAGTAGGAATTCAAGCAACATTGTAATGATTATAGAGCATCTCCATCGGCACTTGCCAAGGATTTGACATGTGTCTAATTTGGATGACAAGTGCTTTGGGTCCCTCACAATATTTCTCATGGCACTGAATTCTAGAAAGTCAAAGCAATGGATGGTTGTTGCAATCACTACAAATTCAAGTGACGTTGGAAGAGCATCACCACCGACATAGAAGGGTGTGACACATGCCTCACTTGGATGACAAGTACTTCGGACCCCTCAAAATATTTTTCATGGCTCTAAATCCTAGCGAGTCAAACAATGGCCCTTGAAATCATTGTTCATCGTAAGTTTAATGAGCTTTATCCTATTGATTTCACTTGGTGACTGATCAATTGACTATTTATGGGGCACATTTGGTGAGCATGGGTGGGGGACAAGAATTTTGAGGGCTCTAGTAAAAAAAAGATGTAAATTTTTAGTGCATCAAATTTGGCAAGTGCTACTGTGGATGCTCTAATTGATCATTCATGGTGTTGGCAATGGGCTTGCCCTTTTTGTTTCACAATAAATAAAATCATTTGTGGTGTTAAATAAATCCTTTCTTCCTCCTACACTATTGGTTATGATGGAAGATGATGGAAGAAAATATATGCTTCTCTCTAGGTAAACCAAGAAGCTATGCTAGGAGAGACTTTGTCTTTTTGTAGCACCATTGCCTTAGTTTCTAAATAAGATCCTACTCCAACTTCTTCCAAATACTATTGTAGTGCATAACATCCATAGTCTGTCATTATGTTATTTTGTATAGATAGGTTATAATATTAACCCCTGAAGGACCATTGTCCCTACGGGGGACAAATGCGTTTTTGGGCAGGTACCTACGGGCTGAAATTTTCTCCTGATTTTTTGAAACTTTTTTTGGAGGTAGAAAAATTGATTAGCTTCAAGGGAATATAATTTTTTTTACAATCGGTGCCCGGGAAAAAAAGTTATGACCATATAAGCTCAAAACAGGCTACGGGGGGCAGCTCGGGCAGCAAAAAAAAAATGGACAAAAATTTGAATTTTTTTTTAAATATTTTTTTTCTCATAGTTTATATTTTTGGCTATCTGGAAAGCTTTGATTCATTTCATTTGACTTTGTTATGAGGAAGTTATGGACATTCTTGTTTTTCGGGCAGTTAGAGCATCTTCTTGAAAAAAATAACTTTAGGATTCATTTCTGAATGCAATTTTTCAAATTTTTCAATTTTTTTTTTTTTGCATGGTCTGATTTACTTGTTATAACAATCCCACCATTGGGATTAGTGCATTTTAATTCCATCTAAAATATATGAATATTTTAGATTTTCCTTCTATCTCGTACCTACATCTACTTAACAATTTTTTTAAGAATGATAATTAAGTTTTTTTTGAATTTTTTTTTTCCTAGACTCTCAACTCAATTCTCCACTACAAGCATTAAAAGCTCAAAACTCTGTAGTGCAAAAATTTTAAGTTAAAAATGTTCAAAGTGAAAAAATCCAGTCCCGCAATGTGCTGAAAAACTTGTTTTTTCCACTTTAAACACAGATATCTTGCAATCTATGCGGTCAAAAATTCTGAAATTTTTTCCACACTTTTTTATACTAGTCAGGTGTAAGATCCTACGGTTAGATGTGAAAAAAAAAACAATTTAAATTTTTTTTAACTCTTTGCTACAGAAATGACAGTTTTCAGTGTTTTTTGGCAGAAAAAAGGCCTCGGTCCTTTAGGGGTTAAGGTAGTCTGCTCTTAAAGCGACCACTTAAGATCTTTTTGCATTTTGGGGGAAGCTAAACTCCTTGAAAAAAAATTCAATAGATTTTTATAAAAAAAAAAATAGAATTGGCATCTAACCCAAGTCGTTTCATATTTTTTGAACCTTCATGAAATTAGTTACAAATTTTGAAGTTGAAACGTAGTGGTCACTAAAACCTACCACCTCCTGAAATGTACACCATTGGCACATTGAAGAAAACAAAATGTACCTATGCGCCATGATTGGTTTAGAGGCCAGTCACTTTTAGAAGAGACTACCTTAGAGTCATTTATGATCAATAGACTTTGAACTACACAACTTGAACATTTTATCTTATGTGTTATATATCCATTCAATTACCCTCCAAAAATATCGTAAGTAATAAAATTTTGAGACTAAAGTTTGTTATTTGTAGATTGTCCAATCATGTTTTGTAATTATAGAATAGATTCATGACAGAGGAACTCATCATGAGATAAATAATAGAGCATGATCTCAAATTGTATAATCTATGTAATACAATGCATTAGAATCCTTTCAAAAATGGAAACAAGACTCTCAAGAAATGTATTGCATTAAACCTTCAACATCAAATTGTTTGGAGGACCAATGTAGTAAAAAAACTATGCAAGGATACAAATTGGCGTTGTATTGCACCAATGGATGTTTTCACTTAAAGCTACACTGTCACAAAGTGATAGTTTTATCAAAATTTTCAACTTCTATGATTTTTAAACTTTTGCTCCAATTCAAATTACTATTTCCTTTGTTTCTAAAAAAAGACCCTTGTTTACTTTTTGTTTTACAAAGGAAATATGGATCTTTTTAGAAACAGAGGTAGTATAAATTTAATCAACTTACTATTTCCATTTATACATCTTTTACAAAAAAAATCATTGCTTCTTCTAAGATTTCATCCTTCATCATCTCATTATATTTTTGGCATGTCACACTCCGTTGAAAACACAAATCAATTATATTTGTAATGATTAAAGTAATGTTTTATATCCATATTTTAGTATTTAGACAACTTCAATAAGGCAATGCAATTTCTTTATTGATGATTCCAAAAAAGTGAAAAAATTCAAATAGTTTTTTAATAAATGAAACTTGAACTTTATTTGCATTGATTATTAGTAATGTGAAATATTTGAAATTTAAAAAGTTTAAAATCACTTTTAATATATTTAGAAAATTTAAAAAAATTTAAAATGGTCTTATTCATCTAATTTTGTAAATTTTATTCTTCAAAGCTCCACGTTTCATTGTGATCATTGCACTGGTCCAAACACCATAGCTTGAAAATGCCCCATTTTGCAATGCACTAGCGGGAAGGGAAAATTTGAAAACTAGGCAAAGAACCAACAAACTAAGGCACTATATAATTCTTTCAAAATAGTAGAACTTCTGTAAAGTAATATCCTCAAGACCAGGGTCAAGTCCCTATGTTCAAGAATATCAAAGAATTTCTCTTATGTGTTATTCTAGAATTGAGCCTAGTGCGGGATTAAACAATCAATTTTCCATCACTTTATGAAGGTCATTGCTTTAGAGAAGTTCTACTGTACTTAGAGCATCCCGACCTATCTTGTGAAACGGATGACATGTTGCCACTGGCTTGCAAAATTGTCCACCGGGCTTGCATAATGGATGAATTTGCTAACCCTTAAAGGACCAATTTGCTATTTTTAGCAACATAGCAATTTTGGGTACGCACCTGCGACTAGAAATTTGCATATTTTAGGCTGAAATTTTAATAAGAAGTGGGGACAAGGAATATCTTTCATATGCGCTAAATTTCATGACATTTGGAAATAGGAGTAAAAAGTTATGGCCTAATATGTTGTTTGTTTCTCAATTCGGGTAGTCCGATCAAATTTTTAAAAATGTTTTTTTTCAAAAACAAAAATTTGAAATTGGTTTTCTAGATTTATATGTACATGGAAAGCTTTGAATCATTCCATTTTGATCAATGAGTCAAATATTATGAGTTTTAGTTTGCACGCAGTTATGGATTCTCTACTCTAAAATAAACTTTGAAGTCATTTATTTCACTCAATTTTCAATATTTTTTGAAAAAAATAAAATCATAGGATGTAGATTGATTATTAAAACATTACAACCATTGGGACTGACATTTTCAATTCCATAATTAAGTTCTTAACAATTTAGTATTTCAAATCATTCTCTACTTCTTTTTGCTTACTATTTTTTTCCTATATGTTGTACAATTCCAAATGATTTGAAATTTTTTAAGCATGTAGCCAAATTGTTTAGGAAAAAGAATCTGAAGAAGAACCACCATTTTGGACATTTTTTCATACAAATGTAACCTTATGAAGTGCAACTGCTCTATTTTTGCAGGGACAAAAAAAGGATTTTTGCCAATTCAAACGCTAATATCTTCCAATCCTCATGGTGGAAAATTCTGAAATTTTTTCCACATCTTTTAAAACTAGAATACTATAAGATCCTATGGTTATATGTCTCCAAATTTTTTTTCCCCAAAATTTGGTACTTGTACTAGAAATGGCAATTTTGGAGCGTTTTTAGTGAAAACATAGTCAAGGAACTCTAGGGGTTAAGAGGTTGGGCCAAAGCCTTGGGTGGCTTGCAAAATTGGGCTCTTTTGCAAGCCAAAGCGTGGCTTGCAAACCGCATGAGACAAGCACCTTTTACACTTTTCCAACAAGCACGGACTTGATTGATCAGTGAATGTAGACATATTGTAGCTGATTGGAGTATGATGGCCTCTTAGCAAGCTGTGGGTGGAGCAACCTGTCTTCTATTGGCTTGCAAGATGTCTTGCATATTAGTAGACAGGTGGTGATGCTTTTAGGTCCCTTAAGACTTGCAATATAGTTCCAGAGACCTAAACTGGAATTAGGACTATTAGAACATGGTCTTGCCATGCGTTGTAGATGCTGCTTGTTATGGAATTGAGAGCAATTTCTATTTTTGATCAAAAAGTAAAAATTTGGAGCTGCATTTTACTAGTATGTCACTTTTTTAACTATTCCAATGTCTCATCCACCTTGTTGCACATCCTTGCTTTGAGAGAATCATGAACATGTCATTCTTGGAAGCTAAAGCCCTATTCTAGCCGCACTTGATACCCGTATGTTTTGCCCTAATCATCTTCTTTGTACACGCCCTTATCGACGGTATCTTGTGTATAACTAGACTACTATGTGCATCTATACTGTTCTTTGTAGATAAACATGTGTTTCCTATTGTTGAGTTCATATTTGCCAATATTTGATGTGATTGTGAGGGTTTAGAGTATTCTAATACCCTTGTCTTAGATAATCAACATGGTATAACAAGGAAATTTGTAAAGAGGTGGTTTGGGCCTTATATTGTTAAATAAGTATATAATAACGCTATATATTTACTGCAATAGAATGGAATTGAAACTTCCAATTGGAGAAAAACAAATTAAAATTTTCCAAAGAAGAGTGAAGATTGTTCATTTGAAGAGCTTAAAAATTCAAATGAATTTGACATTAAAGGCAAAGGTGATGAATAGTGTAAAGATGACGGTGACATGCAAGGAGCTAGAGATGAAGATTGCAAAGATTCTCAAGATTCTCATGTCAACAAAGACTAATATAGTCTAACATCATTTTCCTATTAACCCCTAAATGTATTTGACTATACTTTCACCCAAAACGTTCCAAATTTGCCATTTCTAATATAAATATCAAATTTTGGAAAAAAAACATTTTTGGATACTCGTAACTATAAGATCTTGTTGTACAGTAGTTTGAGAAGATGTGGAAAAATTTCAAAAACTTCTCGAGGGGTGCACTCCTTGAAAAAAATAAGGATATAGGTGCAAACACCAAGTATTTAAATGGGGGGTATTACTTTTTGTCCATTGATTATTTTGAGGTCTATAATTATATAATTTTCTAATTTGAACCATTAAGAAGGGAGCATACATTAATTATAATTTCCAATTGCCATGAATATGTTATATGCTATATTGGTTCAATTTTTTGCACTACTTGCAATTACAAAATTTGGTGTAGAGTTTAGAGTTCACAATTAGGGGGCTTCTTGACTATTTAGTGCTTTGAAGTCCAAAAATTCATATCTAATTCCAAAAAGCTCCAAAAATATGAAACAACTTGGATTAGATGCCAATTCTACTCGTCTTTCAAAGAGAATTTCTTGAAAAATATTTTCAGAAGTTTCACCTCTTCAAAATTCAATTTCAGCTCTTAAATGGGCGATTTATGGAACTCTTACCTTCTAAGCTCAATTTGTAATCAATTTCTCATTGACAGATTTTCAGTAGCAGAATTCGTATTCATTAAAAAGTGAAGATATTTGCAGCTTCAAAAATCATAATCCAATTGTAGGCTTTGACATTATCTAGATTTTTTTTTAAACAAATGAAACATATTTTCATTGCCAATGGTAAAAAGGAACTTACAAGCCAGCTAGTCACAAGTGGCCAAGGTGAATTGCCCGCCCATTGCTTGTTCTTCCAAGTCATTCTGGGGTGCATGTAAAAAAAAGCCCCCTACTTTGTATATGATTAATTTATCTTGTACAACCTTCCTCGCTAATTTTGGGGCTTTTGATTACAAATATAAATTCAAAATTTGCAAATTTTATCATACATTGCAAATTTTAAAAAATCAACATTTTTCCTTGGAAGTGAGTGAGGGGGTTAGTTCACCCAGGCTTTATAGGCCCGTTTATAGGTGGCTTGGCCAGAAGAGAAACAAGACGTATATGACCAGACCAAGTAAGACAGGGGAAGAGAAAAGACATTAGGCTATGTTGATTGTAAGCTTAGTCAACCATTCCATTCTAAATTTTTGATGATATTGCTTTTGGAGAAATGCATTTACGAATGCACCGCCATAACTTATGTGTTCACAATTTATTACTCACATAGAGTTATAACCATAGCTTGCACATGGAGGTTGATACCCTCATTTAACTCTGAGGCTAAGAGTGGTAGGTAAAATGTAATTGACTATTATAGCTTAAAGAATCTAAAATAAAAAGACAATGTAGTATAAATGTGGGGTTAAATGCCAGCCCTAAACCCATAATCAAGACTTTTGACCCACTAAACTAATAAAAAAGGGGATATCTTAAGTCTAATTTTTTTCTAATGCATCCTATTATTCCACACCCTATAGTATTTACAATACACCCAATGACATTTTACATATGCTATAGTATAATCAATTAGTTTATAATTTTTAGCTCCAATGTTTTTTTGGCACCCTATCATTTGTTTGCACGTAGTTTGCTACTTCTACCACTTACTGCACCCCCCGAGAAAAACTTCCACCATATGGATTGCAAGATATTAGCGTTTGAATTGACAAAAATCCTTTATATGTCCTTGCAAAAAATTGGGCAACTGCCCTTTACAAGGTCACATTTGTATGAAAAAATGTCCAAAATGGTGGTTGTTCTTTGGATTCATTCTTCAAGGCAAGTTGGCTACATGCTTGAAAAAATTCAAATCATTTGGAATTGTACAACCTATAGGAAAAAAATAGCAAGTAGAAAGAAGTAGAAAATAATGCAAAATATTAAATTGTCAAGAATTTAGTTATGAAATTGAAAAATTTCAATCCCAAAGGTTGTAATGTTGTAATAAACAATCTACATCCAATATTTTTAATTTTTTTCAAAAATATTGAAAATTGAGTTAAATAAAGGACTCCAAAGTTTATTTTAGAGTAGAGATTCCATAGCTACCTTCAAACTAAAACTCCTCATAATTTTCATCTCATTAGTCTAAGTGGAATGATTCAAAGCTTTCCACATATATATAACTCTAGATCACGCAAAAACCAATCTTGAATCTCTATTTTTTTTTTAAATGATTTTAAAGTAGTTTTTTGAGCTGCCCGGACTGTTGCCGAACTTGGAAAATTTCATATCGTACAATAACTTTTTAACCATGATGTAGTCAAAAGTTATAAAATTGTTGGGCCTACTCCTTGGGCACATGTTGTGTGAAAATTTCAAAAAAAAAAAATAAAGTTTTTATTTGTAGTGAGCTGTCCAAAATTGCTATGTTGCCAAAGAACGGTGTTTGGCATTTAGGGGTTAAATGGGCACATACCAAAGGATGCGCAAGTTTATAAAGGATGAATGTTGTCATGTAGGCTGTCTATTAGTTGAAATTGGCATCATTATATGTTAAAAGGGAATACTTAGTAGTGGAAGTGGTCAATTAGTGTTGGGAGCTTTGTTATTAATTGTTCTTATTAGAGGTTATGGCTAAGCACTACTAGAAAATTCGCTTTTCTGTTGATTTGGTTGCGTTGATTTGAATCACTTTTTTGTCAATTTTCTTAATTTTTAGATTTGCTAGGTCTAGTCCTTCTGGGATTGTGGTGGTTGCCTAGAGGCAAAGGTTGATCCCTTGTCTCTCTTTCTCTCTCTTTTTTCTTGGTGAATGGAGGTGTAAGATTCACTTGGGTGCAAAGTTGAGTATTTATTGGTGAATGATTGTATATCAAAGGAAGCATTGATGTGAGGGTTTTTTGTGTTATGTTTTGCAAAGGTACTAAATCAAGGTAAATTTTTGGATATGAATTTTTGGATAATTGATCTACTATAACGCCAAATTTCAAATCTAGATTCATTCTGGAGAAGGAAGTATGAGACTAGCTTCAAAGTATGTGTGTGTAGATTCAAAGGCAACCAGAAAGAATATATTGAGGAGCTTCAATTTTATTGAATTTTTGTATTATAAAAATGAAATTTAAAGGTTATTTTTTAAACTTATTTACTATCTTTTATCAAAAATTTGGCTACAATGGCTTGGGATTTATGAGTTATGCATAAAAAAACAAGATATGGAGGCCATGAAAGATTAGAAAGTCAATAGTGAAAAATGTCTACCAAAGTTGGACAAAATTTTAGATTAGAACAAAAATTGATATGTGATTAGTTGAATAATTGATCAACATTGTGATAAAGTTTCAAATCATTTCAAGCTACTTTCGATCATTTATGCTAAACCAAAGCTAGATATGTCAATTTTCAGGATATCTTGGGAAGTATTAGGAAGTCAGTGGGAAAATGTCTACCAAAGTTGGACAATATCTTAGATTAGAATGAAAATTGTTATATGAGTAGTTGAATAGTTTTTTTAACATTATGATGAAGTTTCAAGTCATTTGAAGCTATTGCCTATTATTTATGCTGGATCGGAGCTAAGTATGATAATTTTTAGGGCATTATGGGAATTATAGGACATGGTTTGGAAAACGGAAATTTGGGAATAGATTTAGGATTATTTAGGATGTTTAAGTATATAAGAGAATAGATGTAAAGCATTTTCACATAAAAGGTCCTATGCTATTTTGAACCTATTTGCAAATCATTCTGACACTAGCACTCAAGAAGCATAAAAGAAATACAACAATGAGCCCACAAAATCATAACATCAAGAAATAAGACAAAACATTGTTTTTTTGGAGAAATTACTAAGCCTGGTAAGAACTTTGTGTCCACTAAACTATGTACTACAAAAATCCATAGAGAGTCTTTAACAAAATTGAAACATTTATGAAACACTTCTTACAAAGATTAAAGTCTTTATAGCCAAATTGGCCAAATTGACCAAATTGGTTGAAAAACACTATTAAAAAGAACCATTAGATTACTATCCACCGTCCCTTCCCACCTTTCATAAAAATACACCATATGTATATGTGTATATATATATATATTTTAATTAATTAATTAATTAATTAAATTTTTTTCATACATCCCAAAGATTATTGTTATTATATAGACTAGGATCATTTTTACCAGCATGAGAACAACCACCAAACTTTGGAAATTGGACAATAGAATCTATAACATGTGTAATATACAACTCTAATAGAAAAATTGCACTCTCAATATCCTTCTTTGGTCTTGCAAGCATACTTAGAGCTAATTAATCACAATTCAAATTTTACTCCAAATACTCCAAATGAACACCCAAATAAACCAACAAACATCTTCACAAATAGCTTAAGCTCTATTTACCTTATCATCAATCAAGTCAAACATCCTAAATCCTAAAGTAATCACCTTACTAGAAGAAATCTACCTTTGCCTAAACAAATCTACATGATGTATTTGTTGAGGCAAAGGCAAAATTTGCTTTAAAAAAACGCAGAAAAATGCAAATTTTGCATTTGGCTCAACAAACACATCAAGTAGATTTTGTTGAGGCAAATGCAAATTTCTTCTAGTGCCTTGACAATGCCCTTGAGTTATCAACACAATAACACAATTACTAACAATAATACACATCTACCTTAGTTAACTATACAAAAGGTCAAAATCACATAAAAATATATAAGAAGATGAAGAAATAAGTAAAATAGCAATAGCTTGAAACAATGAAAGCCTAAATCCCAACATAATGTTGAAATTGCACATATTCCATACCCTTCTATCTTCATAGAGATTCATGGCCATCCTCCAAAGAACACCTCATACAAAGTTTCCATTAGAACACTAAAAATTTACCTATTATAAATGAAAAAAAACAATAATCTCACCCTCTCACCAATTCTCAAGCATCAACAAATAGACTAGCGACATTAATATGATCAAAATGTCAAATAACTTATGGTCCAACTTTTGCATATCAGACAAATAAATCACATACCTTCTTAAATTTGGATACGGAAAACACATCGGATATGCCACAAAACATCTCTTTTGGCCAAAAGAACTTTCCACTGCAACAGGCCCACTTTACAACCTCAACTACGTTGACACTTAGGCACATGTATTACTATGGTGCACAAAACCATATAATAAAGTACTCCAAATATAAAGAGATAACAAAGTAGTCTAAGAAGTTAAAAAACTATTACCATTATATGCTAAATTACAATATAGCTATATCCTTGCATATATCCCACAAATGCAATCTACCACTGCAATGCTAAACTTAGTTTAAATCTATATATTGTTATGTGTCTACAACACTCCATTCCATCCCTCCTACCACATCTAACTATACACATCCAATCCAATATTTAGAATTTACTCTTTATAATGATAGGTTCTCCCTAGATACTATAAACCAAATTAATGAAATATCACAATGGAATCCAAAACATAAAATCACTAGGATGGAATGCCAAACTTCTACTTCTCTTTACAATAGGCTCTAGGAGCACCACACATATTCCATCCTTCCAACAACTACAAGACATTTTTGAAAACCAACAACAACTATTTCTAATACACTCAACAAAATAAATAACACTGCCATCAAATACACCACCTATATACTACCAACTTCCACCCTTAATAAATGATCTACCTTGATAGCACCTACCATGATTCACCTTAAGAAATACAACCAGAAAATATCATTTTTATATAAAAGAAAAAATCCTTTAGGATATTACATCAACCATCGCAAAACATATAATTACTCTTTTACATGATCAAGAACCATCTAATGATTTTCTCGAAAGAAGAGTTGATGCATTGCAATTACTAGCGCCATCAAATGTTGAAACCAACAATCTCCTTGTTAAACCTCTAACTAACCTACCAAGTCCAAAGTAGCATAAGAATAATTTGACCCATGTATACCTTAGGACTTCACTCCTACTTCACTATCCATATATGACCCAATATAAGTCCGGTACTCCATTACATTCCTCTTCACCATTGATACTTCATGAAACCAAACCACCAAGCTCCAAGCAGAGACATGGGCCTCAAAAGAAAGACCTTCAAAATTATAGATATAAAAAACATATACAAACTCCTCCAAATTGCCAATTGCCTTGAATGACATTCTATTCATTCACAAAATCCAATGTAAAAGCATCAAAACAATTAATAAAACATCACCAAGACACCTGCATATAAACAACAAACATTAAACTAAATAATTCAATCAGCCCTATTCCAATAATAACCAATTACAAAGCTTTACCTTAATTCACTACATCTTTCCACATGTCCAAACCCATAATGCACCTACAACTGAAAGGATCATATTTAAACCAATTGGCTAAAGGTCACAGACAAATTTTTCAAACCTTGCACCCTAATAATACTAAACTTACAATTAAAAGATTATAACTATTCCACTAATAGCTCATTTATATAATGTAAGCAATACACGCTGTCGGGTAGAGAGGAGCGCGCTTAGGGAACACACGGGGTGTCTAGCTGCAAGTTGTTGAATGATATGGGTCGGTCTCTTGAAAACTCGAATCTTCACTTGAATCTTCACTTGATCTTCCGTTGGCCTATCCTGTAGTGGCTCTATAGGGCCAAGGGTAAGGGTGTGTGATAAGAAACAAGTCCTCGGACGGGTAAAACGGGACGGCCAAACCACGAGCTGACCGTCCGAAAGATTGGCTCCTAAATTTCAAACCCACGGTGACCAGGAAGCGCCTTTCACCAGTGGGAACAACATAAAAGATCGACCATGTGGGTGATCAATCCCACTTCGTCGCCACAAACATAAAACGGGGCTTTATTGGATACCCACAAACCCGCAACAGGTTTTACAAAGCAGAAAGGAAATATGCAACTAGCCTCCAAAACCGGCTGGGAATAACATAAAAGACAACGAGCCACAAGCCACAACACATTGAAGATCCCTTTAAGGATCTTCAAGTCTTCAAAATCTTGAGTCTTGAGTCTTCAAACCTTCCTTCATTCGAATTTGAAGAAATCCGAACTAGTTTCAAAAGAAACTATTTCCCCACACAAGCTGCCATCTTCAAACTAGTGCCACATATGATCTACAAGCTTAAATTCTAAGTGTCTTAGCTTTTTGGAAAGCTAATAACATAATACAACTATCCTATAAATTTCAACTCAAACTAAGCTACTGTCCAAAAGTTATTAGCGAGCAAAATAGAGGTCCTCTTCTCCCTTAGCAACCAACTACTGCTTCTTCAAAACTCAATAACTTTTGTTTAACAACTCCAAATCACAAGTGTGATAGCAATTTGGAAAGCCCTCCCTACCATCTACAACTTGTGAAAATTTCACTACAATCCAAACTACTGTCCAAAAGTTATGAGGTGTAGGGTCTCGGCTTTCTCAATTAAGAAGGCAAGAAACACCTCAAACTTTATTACTACTTAACTTTTGCATATTAAGCTCAAATCACACAAATGAACTCATTCTAGAAAGGTGAGCTCATATTCTAACTACTCCCAAAGTTTCAACTTCAACAAAACAACTGACCCAAAGTTGTGGCCGTCGAAGTCTCGGCCTTCCTCCTCCAAGCTCAATCTTTGCTCCAAGCTTCAGCAGATGATAACTTCTCACTCCAAACTCCAAATCACAAGTTTAATAGCTTCTTAGAAAGCTATAAACAAGATCTACAAACCCTCTAAGTTTCAAAATGAACAAGCAAACGACGCAAAAGTTATGGCTTGATGAAGCCTCTGCCCTCTCAATGGAAGGCCTTGGGTCTTCACAACTTCAAACCTTAATAACTTTTTGCTCACAACTTCAATTGCAACTTGCAAATACTCTATGGAAAGCTCTCATCATCAAGAATAACATACTCAAATTTCATTACTCAAAAATCCATGCTCCATGAGCTACATACATAACAAGTTTCGGTCCTTTCAACCTCTCCTCCACACACACAAAACTCTCCCTTCCTACCCAACTCAAAAGATTCCTCTCCCTCTTTTTCTCCCCTCTCTAAGGTGGTGGTGGGAGCACATCAGCCCATACCCCTTATCTCCCTACCTAAGACCCCACCAAAGATCCCATCTACTTCCCTATTCACACTCATTTTTCTCTTCTAACTCCTTGGCTATTTTATTTAGTTCAAAACTATTCACACACATCTATCAAAGCCAATATAAACTAGAAATTAAAGGAAACAAATGCAAGGCAAGCAATCGTAGGATAGCCACGTGCCACTAGAGTGTTTAAAACTATCTGGAATCACTCTTCGATCGCCAAGTCGTGACCTTGATCGGCTGGAAAGCGGTGGTCAAAGGCGTTCCGCTGGTCCGAAATCGCGGGTTCGAACCCCGATGGGACCGTCGAGCGGCGGGGCGCCACGGCTTGGCACGCTGGTGAAGAGGCAGGAAACAAAGGCCGACTGCCCGCTACCTACCCCCTGAGCTATGCTTCGCACTGTGACAAGAATTAAAACGTGGTTCTCACCACGACCAATCCTTTTAGTTCTAATCACTCCTTTATTAAAAACAAACAAATATATATATAAATATATATATTTACATGATGGAAGGATTTCCATCAGGACAACGCCACTAGAATTCATGGCTAGCAAGTCACACAAGGTTTGAAACCTCAAACCTGGCTACTATCAACATTACAATATTGAACAATGCGCCAATTGTCGACCCCAATTTGGCCAAGGCAATCTTCAACCCCATCTAAACCATCATATATCCAAATATAAATGCATGCCTCACCCAAAGACCATCTAAAAATATATTATAACTTTGAGTTACATGGCAATTAAATAATCATATTATTTATACAAATACCAATATACAGTATATAAGTACTTACTAAACACATTTAATATCAAATGCCAACACCAATGGTGCCCCACATATTTTCTTTTTTTGAAAAACAAATATCCAAAGATCACATAGTGTCTTCCTTTTAATCGGAGTATGTAGTCTTGAAGTATACTCAACATAATCTTCAGAATATATTGTAGGACCCTAGATGAATAGATTCTTTATTTATATATGCCAATCTTAATAGAAGGTTGGAATTGTGTGTGTATGGTACCAATGTCCATCATTTATGACCTATAGACACAATCAAGGGCACTTTAACAATGAACTTGCTCATTATTAGAAGAAACACAAATTAGTCATGTCAAGCTTCCCATGCACATAATGACACTTATTCAATGACTTCTTGTAATGGTTTCATTTACTAACTAGTTACCTTCCTTCTCCATTTATACTCATATTTTACATGTAAATATTTAGACAATGTTGATATTGACCTTAAAGTAAGCAATTCTTTTCAGTACGTGTTTTAACCTTTGTAGAGCTAAACCAGAATTATGCGTAGAAAATGACTATATTTAAGAGACGTACCTAAGAGTAACACTTGTTTAAGATTTGTAGATCTTGAGGGTAGCTACAAAATGAAATGATATAGGCTTGTTAAGAAATGATTTAGGAAACCAACAAAATTGGTTTAGTATTTTTTCTGAGCTTGTATGAATATAATACAAATTTGTAAAAACAACTGCGTAGATGCACCTATTGTGGATTGTAGATTAATATATAAGAAGTCATAAAAACATCCAAAAGCAATAGACTTTAAGCTTGTATCATGCGTAGGAGATTGGCCAACGCAAAACCCGCCTTCATAACCGTGACAACTTCTTGTGACCCCACTTGTCTGCTTTGCGTCCAATTCTACTTAGATTTAGATTGTTTCTTAGATGTCACTAAACAACTCTTGTTACTTTTAGGTAAATCTACCTTAGTCTAGGAACAAATGTATGGATATAATTCGAATTTGTGGAAACAACTGTGTAGATGCACCTACTATGACTATGGACTTTTGACTAACACACAAGAGGTTATGAAAACATCCAAAAGCAACATACTATAAGCTTGTATCATGCGCAAGAGATTGGCCAATCCAAAACATGCCCTCACAGTGACCGTGACAACTTCCTGTAACCCCACCTGTCTACTTTGCATCTAGCTACTCTTGGATTTTAGGTCGTTTTTTAGAGCATCCCCACAGCTAGACTCAATAAAGCACTCATTTTGATTTGCATTTGCTTGAGCCCGGCCCATGTGTCCAGTGTGTGCCCTACGGCTACATAGCCACACAGCTTGGCACAAGTCCCATAGCTCTAAATTTGCATCACTATAGCGCCACCTTGCATCTTTTAATCAATACGGGGAAGACAAAAGCTTCCAACATTCCAAAAGTACCTCGGAAATTGCAAAAGGAGCCCAAATTGAGCCACAGGCAAGCTTCACCATTTGGCCGAGTCTTCATCATATTTGACAGTGCCCGGCCATTTTTCAGCCACTTTTTGAGTCGCCGTAGGACAATTAAATTGGCCGGCCCGGCCACCTCCCAGGTTTGCGTCAAATTATGAGGTGCTGTGGGGATGCTCTTAGATGTCACTAAATGACTCCTGTTACTTTTAGGTATGTCTACCTTAGTCCAGGAAAGAATGTCTGTGACAGACCAAAGTTTTGTATGTGAGCAGGTATATTTTATGCATGTGACTTGGACTGACAAGATGACAATTGGCAAATCAAGGTGTACACAGCAGTGGAGCGAATTCTCAGCCATCAGCATGAGGCCTACTGATCATGACTCCCATCTGCCCTTAGCGTTGTAATTTGCATTAACTTACACTGTTGCCTGCTTGTCTAAATTCAGAAACAGAATGTCAAAATTTACATTCGAAGAACTGAAGCCGCTTCTGCTTGAAAGGATATCATCATATGGGTGCTGGGTTCGCTTTAGAATACAATCCTCTGTCACAGTTTGAAAAAAGAAATAGAAAAAGCGTAACATAATGTAACTATGACAACTTCAGCTCCTTTTTGGCGTTTGCCGTACTCCTTCAGTTGCTACTGCAGAAAGAAGAGAGAATGTTTCATATTTTCTGACGATTCGATCATTGCTACCATTACTCATCAAAGCACGAGTAGCCGTCAAGACTCGATGTTGGGATGTTGGAGTAGGTTTTTCAATTCTGATTGTGCCGACCCATGTCGCTTAATCATGAGAGGAAGCTGAGGCTGAAGTTTTTGGTGCTTCAAAAGATTCAACCTTCGAGGTGCACAAAAAAAAGGTGGAGGAAGAGAAGGCGACAAGAAGTGATGGAGAAATGATGTCAAAATTCAAGAAGATTCTCATAACCTTGCCCCTTGGCTAGTTAGTACAAAGCCCTATTTTCTAAAGCATGGGATCCTTCCAAAGAGCCAAGGCAACAAGTGTTCAGAAAATCAAAACTCAAAAGATTCAATTCAACATCATGTCTTGACACTCACTGGTGTGATGTTGCTATGAAGTTAGAGTTTCTTTAATTCCATGTATTCTAAGCTTTATTCATTATATAAGGAGAATTGGAAGACAAAGTAATTGAATTCTTGAAATGTTGAAAAACACCAAGTTTGCAAGCTTGACAAAGTATCATACTTACATTAGAAAATTTGATGAGGTAATCTAAACTTATATTGTGAGTGTAGTAATTCATAATCAACATGTAATAGCAATAGAATTCAATCTCAAGATTAAGATTTTTGGGAAGTTGAGGTGAAGATGAATCCAAATTTGCTAATTGAATCTTAATTAAGCTAGCAAATGAATTAAAATAATATTCAAGGTCATAATGGCTCTCAAACACAAGTAACAAAATACAGTACATGATAAATCATGCAACACTTGAAACTTGAAGAAAACTCTAAAAATCATCCAAATCATTTGAAATCTTATTGCATGTATGTACAATGCATGTTCATGCATTTGTGATAGGAAATTTTTTGCTGTTCTTTTGGTCCCTCACAAAGTGGGTTTTGATGTAGAAAATGAAAAAATATGGTCGAAAGATCCATGAAGGATTTACCTTTGCCTTGTTTAGTTTAGAGGATCTTGAAATTTAGAGAATTATGAGAGAAATCCTGTTCTTTATTTGGGTCCTTAGGTTGGGCAACCCACTCAATTTTTGGTGATTGATGATGGGCAGTGACGAGAAGCTACAGTGAAAACACAAGGACAAGGCTCAGTCAGCAACACTCGCATCATTAACAAGCCATCTTCAATACTTGGTAAAAGATTATACATAAGGTATGCAGATCAGAGTGATTGAAAATCCAGCACCAAAAAAACAGTTGCAACACAGCATTGTGCTCTTCATTTTCTGCACAAAATTGGGCCCCCTATGAAATCCTCCTGTAGCCCCAAAGTAGAGGATACTAAAATTATGAGGGAGCTGATCCCGTCTCATATGCTACCCCTGTTACCAACATCAGCTCATATATTCATACACCTAGTTGGCCTTCGATTAACAAGTTAGGAGTAAGCATCGCTTGCCTAAATCTCTATGGCCATTGATCATTGAAAGGAAATGGGATTGTCCACTGTCCTTCACTAGTGGTCTACAAACCTCTCACCTTTAAAAATTTGCATAAGAAACTCTTACATACCGAAAAAGATTTGATCACAACACATTTTGGCTATTGTACCCAAATTAATCTCTTTGCAGCTCAATACTGATCATAAAATTCTTAAATGGGAGGGCAAGGGTATTCTACAAAGCACTGTCACAAGAATATATTCATATTACAGTGGTCCACAACAGTCCACAACACAATACATGGACAAGACTTGCATTCAACGTTTCTACAGTGAAAGGAGCTCTGATTCATGGAAAGCACTGGGGCCCCTGCCTTGAAATTCAATAATGTTATGATCACCTAAAAACCACACTTAAAAATAAAAAGCCCTGCTTAAAGTGATGCAAGGAGTATCCTCGACCTTACCCGCCATTGTGTCTCACGCAGTTTTTTTGGGTTCTCCAATGCTAACCATGTTCAGTGCAGGAACTTCTTCCTGTGATGATGAGCGCCTCAGCAGCTGTCCTTAGTTTTCTCCTCCATTTCCAGATTCCAATCAAAACTGGAGATCTCTCACCAACTCTGCAAATTCCCTTTTAAAAATTTCTCCTATTTCTTTTTCACTTGACTGACGACAAAGTTTCGGCTACTGGTCATCTTGTACACGCCGTTTTCCAGCCAGGCAAACTGGCGGTTGATGACCGTGTGCACATACTCGCAAGTCCTCAGTGGAATGAACAAGTATTTGTGGGAGAATATCGCTTCCCCCACCCCTATCAAGGATCCCGCCAGGACGTCACAAAGGAAGTGTCGCCCAAGTATGATCCGTGACGTGGTCGTGGCCAGCGCCCAGCAAGTGATGACACAAGTAATGCCACTGATCAGCAGATTCTCCCCCAAGTACATGGAGCCTTTGAGAATGACCACATGCTCCTTGAGCTCCTTCACCACGAACGGCATCCAAATCCTGCGAGCCTGGTCCCTCCACATGGGGAGGTAGAGTCTGAACAGAGTTGTGGTGATCAAAGCCCTTGTGGAGTGGCCACTGGGAAACGACCAATGGTCCACTTGCAAGGCCAGGAAGTGACCCCGGTTGTAGGAAGGCCGCGGTCGTCTCACGATCTTCTTCAGAATGGACACGAAGATCAAGTCGAAAATGAACGTCATGAAGAGGTTGAAGAAGAACATGCGAGCCTCAGGGGTGAGCTTGCGTTTGGGAGCCAGGAACGTGGCAGCTGCACAGGGGATGAGGAACATGCCATCGCCAGAAAACTCAAGGAGTCTGAGAAGGACGTGGAAGAAGATGCCGAGGCCTTGGGCATAGACCCAGGCTGAGACGGTGTGGTCCAAGTGCACAAAAGTCTCCAACCAAGTCCTCTTGCGATCTGGGCAGGAGTGGTGGTGGTGGTGGAGCACATGGTCGTGATGTTCGATTACATCGTCGTGATGCTCAATTACATCGTCGTGATGATGGATTACATCGTCGTGGCAGTGGTAATGTCGTGCAGGAGACCTGCGTACATGAAAACCAAGCACAAACACACTTACACAAAATAAAGTATACAGCACACTAACACAATACAAACAAAAAACATACCCACATCACCCACCATCAAAACAGAACATAACATTCTTGAACAGAAAGGAGGACCCTTTCTCAACTGTACAGTGCCTTGCGTTCCTGTACCTGATAGATGGCCATCAATTTCTTGGATCAATGGTCGTCCTTGATGGACAAACTACTGTCACACAAATATGTTGTCACAGGGACCCAAGCCTTACCATTCAATAATGTTATGAATATCAGAAATGATCACTACATTGATCACCGTCTTCAACGTAGGTAACCCATAGAGATAATCTACGTCCCTCTAATTAGGTAAATCTTCACAAACAGAGTATCCCTTTTAACAAAAGTATGTAGTCTTAGCGTCACTCAGAAAATGACGTGGGACCTCAAATGAACAGACTCTTGATTTACGCCAATCTTCAAAATAGGTTGGAGTTTATATATATGAATATGCATATATGTGAACATGCAAATATGCAGGAAACCTTCGAGGAGTCCTTCGTCGTGGAGTTCTTCTTCGTGGAGTGCTTCTTCTCCGTGGAGTGCTTCTTCGGGGAGTGCTTCTTCGTGGTGTCCTTCTCCTGCTCCTGGACCTGCTGCGACGAGGAGAGGGTGTTGATGCTCGGGAGCTGCTGTATGGATTTGCTGCATGCCTTAGATATGATATTGGTGTCAGTGGTGAGTCCGTCATGACTCAAGCTTACAGAGGCCTAATCAGTTGTGGCAGCGCAGAAATTGGACTTGGAGGACCCTCCAACCTTCTTTGGCATGAGCACTGTGTCAATCCTGCAGCATCTGGGACCATGTGAATTAACACTAGTAACAACTCCTATTAAGGCTAGTAAGTAAACCCCACAGCCTAGAGAAGCAAAAAAACAAATAAAATTTGCTACAAAATCCGGCTAACGGGGGTATTCCTGCATATGAGAACATGGCAAGAGACAGAGTAATAGCTAAAATAGGATTACTTTTGGCTAAAGCACCTAAACCTGCTATATACTTGAAACGGATTTGACGTAATGCTAAAACTATGATGAATACATTGATGTTCATAAATACATAAATAAAAACACCAATTAGTAACGATTGAATCCCTTGCGGTAGCTTGTCGTAACAGTCTAGGAAACCCTTGTTGAGCATCCTCTAAAGGAATCCTAAATGCTAATTTAACGAAGTTGAGCTCAATTTGAACAAATGAGCGTTCCTCAAGCCAATGAGCCATTGGCTTCACATGTACGTTGAAGCTTTTATTTTGCTGCTTGGTTTGCTCTAATTTTGCATGATTTTACTCTGAATAACGATTGTTTGTTGGCTTAGTTCTCAAAATTGTCATGTCACTACTACTCAAGAATGTTATGTTATGTCAATATTAGAAAGATGTCAACTTCAGATAAAATTGCGAAGGGTAACTAACGTTCGATGGAGAGAAACCAACATCCAGATTCAGAGATTTTTTTAGTTATGAAATACTACATATGATGAGAGAAGAGTTACTTACCCACATGCTCGCTTTTCCTCACATATCTGAAATAATTCACCTCTCGCGGCTTCATCTCTTCTTACATCCATAACGCTCGAATTGTTGATGCAATTCTTCAAATGGCGTGAGAGCTCTACACATTTCAAGGGATTTTTCAGTAACCCCTTGAAGACAAAGGATTCATGGTTCATAAAAGACCAATTCGATTGATCAAGGTGCGAAAATATAATTCAAATGAAGCCAATTTGGAATCACCAGAAGCAGCAAAGAACACTGCAGGTGTTCGTACAGATAAAAAACAAAAAATAAACGAAAGAGAGTTCCCATATGACCTACTCAAAACTGCTATTAAACACACTTTGGGCTCCTTGGTACTTCAGTAGAAAAAGGTGATCCATGACCATTCGACATGTTTGAAGCTACTGATTAGGATTTGTAACTAGGCCAAGCTAAAAATGCAGCCAAACATAAATCCAGCTACACACACGCATTGGATTTTAAGATTTCACATAACAATCTGTGAAAAGCAACAGCAGTGTGTGAAATACCTTGTCACACAGCATCGTGAGTATGGCACAACACTCACTACACACGACGTAATGCTCTGAATTCTTCTACCAACAAGCCTGCTTTCTTTACGAATTGCTGCCAACAAGTAACTTTATACTCTTCGCAGCACAGGTTTTTATAGGATTGTTGATGACTCCCTTGGATATCCACAAAGCTAAACCTAATTTTTGATTGAGTCACTCACCCGGCCCTGTGCTGTCAGAATTTGAAGCAAGCGTCTATTTCATATTCAATCCCTAAGTTAATCCCGTTCTGTTTCGGCTTGTCGACCACTCCATAGATTTCATCCTTTGATTTAAATTTCTCATGAACAATAGACCAAGCACATGTGATTTCGACAAACCTCAAATTTACGTTGGCAATGAAGCAGAGGTTGCTTATGCTGATCGACAACCCTTGCGCGAAATTCCGAAATTCAGGATAGCATTCTCCACTCCGTTAACGAATCCATAAACCTCAAAATTTCTGGTATCTTCCAAGACATGCGATCACAGCATCCAGCTCCCTGTCCAGAAATTGGCGAGCGTAAAGGTGGGCATGCTCAACATTCACGTCCTTCACAAGTCTCAGATCCCAGCGCAAGAAATAGAGTATTCTTCTCAGCGTCCGTAATCAAAACCCTAAATTAAACAACAAATCTTGCCGTCTTGGGATACATCAGGGCATGAAACCCTAAAGGATTACATATGCAGGAGGCAGGATCGCCCTCCCAAGCAAATGCAGAATGGCGAGACCATAATCCCCGGGAGGTCTACTTGGGCATAATCCTAATTTGGTTCGAACACGCAGTATAAGCACATTTACTCGCGCCATAACCCTGTCATTCATGCTCCTCAGCACTATCTGCTTTCCTTTCGCAACTTCACCTCCCTTTCGCTTGGCATCTCCGACCTCGATGTGCCGTATGACTGGGTGTCACCTCTCTTTTTTCAGGCCTTGGAGTACGGGGCAGGTCTCAAAATAGACCAGAAACCCTAAGTTTTTGCGAAAGGTGTTAGTGTTTGTGTTTGTTCAGAATAAGTTAGCCATCTAGAGATTCGGTGTCTTGCGACTGCTCACTCTTTCGTGTACTGAATCTAGGGTTTAGAAATTTATGAAGTGATGGGACTGCATTTGTGTGGGAAAAATCGACGTAGCGAACGGACGCAGCATTGCCAATTTTAGGGTTCGGTGAATCTGTCCGACGTGAGGTGCATTCCAGGACTGCCAATGCGTTGACAAACTTTGACAGGTACTATTGTGCACATGATTCCATCCCTCTGCTTAACTGCAACCACAGTTTCCGAAAATTTTCCTTGCAAATTGTCTGGAATTCGATCGGGTTCATTGTGCCAATGTCGAGAATAAGCTTGACTTCGATGCCTTGCATAAAAGGTAATGCTTCAGCGCTGTTTTTTCGTAAAGGCACATTGCAAACTCCGTATTCTCTTTCTTCTTAATTTGTTACTTTCAATCTGCCTTACGAGTCCTATTCATTGTCTTTCTCATTCGGGGGTCGGTGGGTGGGTCAGAGTGCGCAACTTCAATTGCTGTATTCTGGTCATTCTTTCCATTTTAGATTCCTGCGCAATTCTGAGCCCCAAATTCTGGAAAATAATACTAGCCCTCATGTAGAGTCTTCAGTCGCGTTTGCGAAGTGCCACTTATTGCAGAATGCAAATCTTGCACTCTGACACTCATATTGGTGTTCATTTTCCTGAGCTCAATTTCTGATTTACCATTATGGAAGTCTGCTTGGACTGTGAATTTGTAAGCATTCTGCAGCCAGCTTATGATGTGCAGTTGCTTGCAGATTGTTGACAGATCACAGAACGGGAAGTGTGAGAGTTTCTGTCGGATCAGAGAATGGCAAGATGTGAGGAGGAGCTGGTCAAGAGTCCAAGGGTGCGTTCTAGGAACCAAACCCCAGTACCAAATGAAGCCGAGACTCCTAGACCTCTGCCTGAAGTCCCATCCACCAAATTGGTTGCATTTGACACACGATTTTCAAAGTGGGTGCACGAGCACTGGCTCACAGACTTCACCTACTCTTTCCTGCGATTTTTTGAATATTCAGGTAAAGTGGTACTCTTGGTCCGCTTATCTTTGGTCCTCTATTAAAATTGCAGACTCATGATACGATAGAGGATACTTTGTAAGCAGTTTAACCAGTACGTAGGAGTGTGATTTTGGTAGATTTATAGAGCTGTGGAGAGATTACTCTGGGTATAGGAGTCAAACTCTCTTGAGATCAAATTTTTAGCACTCAATGTATGATGATTTCTTATGCAATTATTCAAAGTGGGAGGTTGTGGAGACCACTATCAGTGACAGTAGAAAATCCCATTTTCCATTAAAAGATCATTAGCCATAGATTTTTCGCCAAGTCATGCTCACACCCAACTTGCTAACTGAAGGCTAACCAAGTGTTGAATATATGAGTTGATGTGGCACAAGGGTTAGCACATGAGACGGGATGAGGTCCCTAACGGTTCTCATATCCTCTAGCTTACACCACTTGAATATCATGACCAGCTTACTGTACACTTGATAACTCTGCCGAGCTTCATTTTAGTTTGAAATCATGTGCTGCCTCTAGGAAGAAGAGGATAGCTATCATTCTATGTTTTCCTATACCTCTAGGTCGGGTGTTCTTCTCGTTTTTGCGCTGAGACATGTTCTTTTCTGGTTTCAGGGGATGGGCTATTTTGGCTCCCAGCCTCAGCCATATTCTGGTTATCTCCATCAGCAGGGCGCCCCGAAACTCGTATGTTTGCTCTGAATCTTTTCGTCTGCTTGCTGTTGGATCTCGTCGTGGTTGGAACTATCAAATCTATTGTGCGCAGGAAGCGACCCCAGTACAACCGAGGGCACTTGGTGATTGTCGCCATGGATCACTGGTCTTTTCCCAGTGGACACTCGACCCGTGCGGTGATGGTGCTGACGCTCCTCTGGCTTTACACCCCATTGTGGCACACCATGATCAACCAGTACTGGTATCCAAATCTTAGATCGAAGTCTAGTTCTTTTACGAGAGATTGGGTTCTGCCTCATGTCGAGAATCACTTGCTCACAATTGGAAAGTGTGCATCTGCGTTGTGGATGTTGGCCACAGCTTGTTCTCGTGTGATTCTAGGACGACATTATGTTCTGGATGTTGCTGGAGGTGTCGTCATTGGTGTGCTGGAAGCTCTGGTGGCACATTTTGCGTTGCATGTGCCGATGAAAGTCTCGGAGTTGCAGCATGCTTACCTGCTTTCCTTGTTTGGGTTATATGAGGAGGCCTTCTGGAGATTCTTTCATGGGCGTTGGTTTATTACGAGCCATGACTTTAGAGAGATGAATAGACAGATAATTGAGGCTGACCTGGGGCCTTTGTGACTGCAATCCCTCGGATTGGTTGTTGAAGTTGTGCTCTTCTAGGGCTATTGCTCTTTAAATGAGTCACCATTACTTTTTATTACTTTCTTTTGCCTTAAATCCATATCTATACCTTAAATTAGGTGCAGAGTTTTTTCATGAAAGTTGTCATTTTTTATATTGATTGATGACTCAGATTTCAAATTTTCAAATTTTCAAATTGTTCATCCTTATTACTATAGAAATTAAGAGCCCTGATTATTATTAATTCACAAGTGCTTGAATTGATGATAGAGAATACAATTTTAATCCCTAAAGGACCAGCCTGCTATTTTTAGCAACATAATGATTTTGGGCAAAGTACCTGTGACTAGAAATTTGCAAATTTTAGGCCCAAATTTTAATAGAATTTGTGCACAAGGAATATCTTTCATGTGAGCAAAATTATATGAAATTTGAAAATACAAGTCAAAAGTTATGGCCTAATATGTTACTTTTTTCACCAGACGGGCAATCCGGGTAGATTTTTAAAAATCACTTTTTTCAAAAACAAAAAATTTGAAATTGGTTTTCTAGATTTATATATATGTGAAAAGCTTTTAATCATTCCATTTCAATCAATGAGTCAAAAGTTATGAGGAATTTTAATTTGCGGGTAGTTATGGATTCTCTATTCTAAAACAAACTTTGAAGTCGATATTTCATTCAATTTTCAATATTATTGGAAAAAAATAAAATTGTAGGATGCAAATTGTTTATTACAAAATTACATCCATTGGGATTGGCATGTTTCAATTCCATAATTAACTTCTTAACAATTTAGTGTTTGAACCATTCTCTACTTCTTTTGACTTACTATTTTTTTTCTATATGTAGTACAATTCCAAATGATCTAAAATTTTTCAAGTATGTAGCCCACTTGACCTCAAGAATGAATCCAAAGAGTAACCACCATTTTGGATATTTTTTCATACAAATGTGACCTTGTAAAGTGCAATTGCCCGGGTTTTTTGGAGGGCCAAAAATAGGATTTTTGTTAATTCAAATGCTAATATCTTACAAGCCACATGGTGGAAAATTCTGAATTTTTTTTCACATCTTGTCAAGCTAGTGTACTACAAGTTCCTTTGGTTTTATGTATCTAAAAATGTTTTTTTCCAAAATTTAGTACTTGTGCTCAAAATGACAGTTTTTGAGCGTTTTTGGGAAAGCATAGTCAAGGAACTTAAAGGGTTAAGAAAAGACTACATTTGTACCCTTGTGAAAATTTTGAATTCAATAGAAAAATGAATAGTATATCCCTTTCAAAAATTTGTAAAACTTTTACAACCAATTATGCAAAAATGACACGTGTACCCTTTTTGTAATTCAAGTACAATTTTCTCAAAAAGTGAGAGTTAATCACAACAATGCATTCAAAAAGAGACAATCACACATCTTTATCTATGGCTAATAGGGCCCCGGTGAACCACCACCCTTGCATAACATTCAGTAGCCTTTAGAGAGTATGCCTTTTCCTCTCTAGAGTCTTCATTCATGAAGTTCATCCTCACAACGTCAATGTAAGCTTTAGTATTGGAATAGGGGCAATACATTTATGGTGTTCTCCATTTTTTTGCTAGTTTTAGGACCAAATATACAAATCAACAAATAATTGTGAAGAAAGATGGATTGCCAAAAATCCATAGAATCCATTGTGTAATATACCAATGCAATCTATCCATTTGTCATTAACAACTTATTTTAGGTTTTTCAATTGAAGAGAAGCTCTTTATATACACATGGAATAATAGTAGGTAGAACGACCCATGTGGGATAAGTAAATTAGAATTTGTAGTCTCTCAATTCTCAACCAATTCAAAAGTATGAATTGTGTTAGAAGTACAATTTTAGACCTCATTTAGGCATAGTAGAATAACTTTTTTCAGAAAAATTTTAACTAAAAAAATTTGATAAATTAAGTTAAGTTTCATCTACAAAAATCCGTTTTGAATTTTGAGTCTTCAATCAAAAATTATGGACAAAACCAAAGAGGGTGTTTAAAAATGTCAAAGAAAATGTCCACTCCAAACCCTCTCCAAAATTTGTCCAAAACTTTTGATTGGAGACTCAAAATCCAAAACAGATTTTTGGAGATGAAACTTAACTTAATTTACAAACTTTTTATAGCTTAAACTTTTCTGAAAAAAATTATTCTACTATGCCTAAATGAGGTCTAAAATTGTACTTCTAACACAATTCTTACTTTTGACTTAATTATGAGTGGTTGAGAAACTACAAATTCTAATTTACATATCCCACATGGGTTGTTCTACCTCCTACCACTCCATGTACATATAAAGAGTTGTCTTCTCACTTCCAAACTCAATGTATAAATGAAGTCCAATGCAAAGTGAGGCAATTTTAATGTTGAAACTAATATCCTCAATGAGTTCATTTTGTTTAAAATTCCTATTTTGATTTTAGTTTCATTTAGAAGTTCTTAATTTGTCACTATCTGCAATGTACAGTTCCGACGTGGGCACTAAGTTAAATTATGACAATTATTGACAAGTGTCCCCATAGCTACTAATTGGGTGCAAAGTGTACCGCACCATTCCGTCTGGACGGTAGAACTAGTAACTGCTACTGAATGTTATGTGCCCGTCCCGTGGAAGTCATTCCAAAGGTGCAAAGACCTCCTATTTTGTGGTTGATTAATTTATCTGCTACACTTCTCCTAGCTAATTTGGTCCTATTTTGAGGTTGATTAATTAATCTGTTGCATCTGTCCTAGCTAATTTGGAGCCAGTGATTGCAAATATGAATTCAAAATTTGCAAATTTTATCATGTGTGGCAAATAAAAAATTTCAGCATTTTCCTTCAAGGATGAGCGAGGGGTTCGGTTCACCCCAGTCATAACCTGGGGGCAATATCATATGTGTTCACATGAGTCAGAGTGACATGCGCAATAACCTGTACAAGATCTGAATTAATTGTCCTAGCATGAAATTTTGCATGATCACCAAAATTGACAAACCCAGCCAATGGTCACAATGTCTGAAGTCATGGATGATATAAAAAGGGTACCCAAGTTCAGCAATTAAGTTATGGTGAAAATTAACCTTTGAAGGACAAACGGGTGACCGTGGAAATCATCCATTTTGGTACTATGTGACATCATCTACTTTAACCCCTAAAGGACCAAACACCATTTTTTGGCAACATAGCGATTTTGGGCAGCTCACTATGAATGGAAATTTTATTATTTTTCTTTGAAATTTTCACAAAAGATGTGCCCGAGGTGTAGCTTCAAGGCCCAACAATTTTCATAACTTTTGACTACATGATTAAAAAGTTATTGCATGATATGTAATTTTTCATGTTCGGCAGGCAGCCCGGGCAGCTGAAAAAAATTCTTTAAAAATCACTTTTTTGAAAAATTAAAATTTGAAATTGGTTCTTTAGGTTTATATATACATGGGAAGCTTTGAATCATTCCATTTGGATTAATGAGTCAAGAGTTATGAGGATTCTTAGTTTGAGTGTAGTTATGGAATCTCTACTCTAAAATAAACTTGAAGTCCTTTATTTCACTCAATTTTCAATATTTTTGAAAAAAAATAAAAACATTGGGTGTAGATTGTTTATTACAACATTACAACCATTGGGATTAGCATTTTTCAATTCCATAATGAAATTATTGACAATTTAGTATTTTGAGTCATTCTCTACCTCTTTCTACTTACTATTTTTTTCCTATATATTGCACAATTCCAAATGATCTGAAATTTTTTAAGCATGTAGCCAACTTACCTTGAAGAATGAATACAAAGAGTAACCACCATTTTGGACATTTTTTCATACAAATGTGACCTTGTGAAGGGCAGCTGCCTGTTTTTTCGCGGAGACAAAAAAAGGGTTTTTGTCAATTCAAACGCTAATATCTTGCAATCCACATGGCGAAAAATTCTGAAATTTTTTCCACATCTTCTTAAACCAGTGTACTACAAGATCCTACGGTTACATGTGTTCAAAAATGTTTTTTTTCTAAAATTTGGTACTTGTATTAGAAATGGCAGTTTTGGAGCGGTTTTGGTGAAAACATAGTCAAAAACCTTTAGGGGTTAAGGGGAAAAAAAATACTCATTGGAGGTCAAACTATTGTGCACAAAATTCCAAGGATGAATAGTTGCACTTTTGTCCTGCATGGAGAGATTCTTTGTCATTCATCGGCCAAAAAATGGCCACAACGTCGTTTAAGCAGGTTAAGCTTTAAGTGGAAAGTCAATGAATTGATGATGAGCCCACCCAAGGACAAACGTCACAAAATTAATGTGCATGAGTCAGGTGCGTCATGGCATGTCTTCAATGCATGGCTGGCGCCCGTGGAAATCATCTTTCGTCTCTCGCTTTCCCGACAGGGTCAAGCAAATGTTGCAAACCACATGTGACGTCAACGTAGTAAATGCTAAGTTTGGCACACAAAACTTGACCTTTCTTGCACAAAAGCAAAATGTGAGGAAGTTTACATAAGCCCATACTCGAAACACAAGTCACTGCCACAGGGACTGAGACTCCCATAACCTAGCTAGCAATGCTTGTTTATGAATTGTATGAAGCTTGTTTGTATCAGGACGCCATGGATTCTTGAAACCTCTGAAGGATTTGCTCTTCGTTCATGTAACAAGGATCTTGTTCGCAAAACTGTTTCAATTTCAAACTAGAATTGATGCTAGCAGCCCACGCATAAAATTGTACAAGGGAATCGGTTTTCTACTGAATTGGAGAGTACATGTGTGCATTGGGCTCGTAGAGCAGGTCATAGTACAGAATGAACCTCATCTATTTTCTCCTGTTTGTGTTTCTTCGCTCAGTTGCCAGCGAACTGACACAACACTCGCCTTCCATTCTTTCTTAGCTGAAAATGATAACTTCATAACTTTTGGAGATGCTGCACACAATGGCGCCAATAATACTTACATCATCAACGGGCGCGCCACGCAGTCGCGAGGGACTTGTGGAGTGCTGCTGTATGGGAAGAAGGTGCGCGTTCAGGATGTCGCAACTGGGAGAGTTGCTTCGTTCAGCACCTCTTTCTCATTCACATTCGACACTCTGGGCTTACCTGGGGATAACAGCAGATCTCCCAGGGACAAGGAGGTGAACGGAATGGCCTTCGTTTTCATGAGGGACATCAAAGTTGCACATGTGCAAGACCTCATGTCCAAACCAGGAAGCTATAGTGCATGCTGGAGTCCTCTCCATCCAAGTCATCCGAACCATAGATACGCTCGTCCAAGCATCGTTATTGTTTTTGGCATGGGGAGGTACAACCCTGATTTCAAAGACGCCAGCATCAGCTACATCAGGGTGGGAAAAATTCATGACTTTAAGTATGACATCGGAGCAAACACGCACAACCTCTGCGGCAACGACACCTACTGCTCGTATTTCTCCGACGGGAAAATCTTCACTGCTTGGATTGATTTCAATAGCTCATCTCGAACACTCGAAGTCCGCCTTGCGAATGGGTCCAACCCCAGCGTGAAGAAGCCCCTGGAACCTACGCTGCGCATTCCCAACTACTCGTTGGCCAAGCTGCTTGGAGACTATGGGTACCTCTCGTTTTGGGGAGGCTCCGCCATCCACCGCGTCGAAGTGCATGAGCTCTTGTCCTGGAGATTCTTCAGCACTGAGATTTCAAAAGTCCCTTCCTCTCAAACCCCAAATCCTTTTTTGAACTTAGTCAGAACGTGGGCTGGCATCAGCACAGGAGTTCTGGGAGTGGTTGTGGCAGCCGCCGTCGTGATTCTCTGGTCCATCTCTCGACTTGGGAGCCCATCCAGAAGTTACCGCTATACACCATTGGGCCATAGCGCTCGTCCACATGTGTTCTCGTATGCAGAGCTCCGGAAAGCCACTCACAACTTTCATGAAAGAAATTTGCTCGGCATTGGTGGATCGGGGTCTGTCTACAAAGGGTCCGTCGAAGCTCCGGGTGGTGTCCATTTGGTTGCTGTGAAACAAATCAATTTCTCGGAGCCCAAGCAGGCGGAGTCTCTCTTTCAAGCTGAAGTGGCCAGCCTCGGCCAAATTCGGCACCGGAATGTGGTGCAGTTGCAGGGCTGGTGCCAAGAGAAAGGTCGCCTGCTGTTGGTTTACGACTTCATGCCCAATGGATGCCTCAATGAATGGCTTCACACAAGTGCCAAACAAGAATTGGGTCTCTCTTGGAAAATGCGGCATTCCATTCTTGAGGGGGTGGGTTCAGCTCTGGAATACTTGCATGAGGATTGCTCAAGTTGTGTTTTGCATCGAGACATCAAGTCTAGCAATGTGTTGTTGGATGCAGATTTCAAAGCACATTTGGGAGACTTTGGACTTGCCCGCTTGATGGATCACCACAAGTTAAACAAAACCACTTTGGCAGCAGGGACTCTTGGCTACATGGCTCCTGAGTTGCCGTACACGGGCAAAGCAACCAAAGAATCGGATGTTTATAGTTTTGGCATTTTGGTTCTTGAAGTTATTTGTGGAAGGCATCCCTTGGATATGCAAGCAATAGAACCAGAGGATCTTGTGTTGTTGCACACCGTTTGGCGAGCTCATGAAGGTGGGTTGCTTCTCAATGTGGTAGATCCAAGATTGTTTCAAACTCTTCAACCTTTAAGGTTTGCACCTCATCAAGAGGATGAGATCACAAATGCCACGACACTTCCTCCGTTACGTTTAGACTCTACCATAGGTACTGGCAACAATGTGCTAGGCACCTCAATGATTGCGGATGTAGATGTTGAAGTCCGTACAATTATGCTTGTAGATCTCCTTCGTTTGGGTCTCTTGTGTTGCCTTCCCAATCCGAAAGTCCGTCCGTCCATGGGACAAGTGAATGGAATATTGCAACAAATAAGAGACATGGAGAATCTATCTTCCATCTCTAACATAGCAATGCCTTTCCTACCAGCAAGCAAGCCTTTGGGACTCTACCATTCATTAGAATTCTCGCAAACTTCTCTAAGTTTGAGCTCCAATAGTCCACCAATTTCAAAAGCTCATACCAAGTTGCTTGTGGATAGTTCTTTGTTCAATGGCAATTTTCTTAAAGATGATTAATTTTTTTTGATATTATTTGCCCAATTATTTGGCATGGGCATAATTGAATTTTTTATTACTTAGGCCCTAGATTATCATATGTATAGTTTGAGACAAAGAAAATTGTAAATCCATCAAGTGTATTTGTTGAATGGAGTCTTGATAGTGGCATAGGAAAGGATGGGTGATTGTAAAAAATACGTGTACTATAATTTTGCATCGCATCTTGCATGCTGATTTGTTTTTTTGGCCATAATTTTTGCATTTTAGCTCAAAATGATAAAAAAAATTCATAGGCAAGGTACTCATGACTATTCTAGACCATGTCTGATTTTTTTAGAACTTTTTAGTAATTTTATAGAATTTTTTAAAAGTATTTTACTATACAAAAATAGCCCCCAATTTTATATCACACTTGCCAATTTTTCTTAACAAAGTAATATCTAAAAAAAAAATTGGAGATGAAATTTGGAGGGGATGGTATTCTATTACCTTTTAGCTACTCTTTTGTGGAGTTTTAAAAATACTTAAATATATGTCGAGTAGAAGTCTACAAAGAGAGCCTCTTTTTACTTGCTTTTTGAAACATGTAAACAATTATTTTGGTGGGGTTTTTTTGGTGAATGACCATTTCCATAAAGTTGTTACAAACTGAATTTTTTTATTTTCTTTACTTAATTTTTTTCCTATTTTCTACTAGTTAAAACATCAAAGTATGTATTTTCTTGAGGTTTGGTACTTTTCTAGTTCTCCGACTTAGAAATTTTTTCTATCATTTACCTTTGGTGGATACCTTCATCTTATAGGTGTATACATTGGCCATACTTTTTTTTAAATGTAAAAAAAATAATCTAGAAAAAAAAGGCATGAATATTGTAAAACGCAACAAAATTGGCAGGTGTTTCTTGCAATCACCCAGATTTCAATTATAAACGGCATATTCATTGTTGTAGGCCTAAAAGTTAAAGTGCCAATATGAAATATAATTTGATTTCTACAACTTGTGGGTTTGAATATAATTGGCATTCATGCAAAACTTGTTTTTTATCTTCTACTATTGAAAGTGAGTCAATGAGCACAAATTTGCTTGTGTAAAGATCCTCCAACACTTCATAACATTTTCATTTTTTAAAGGAAAATAGATAGAGATGAAAGATAAGTCTATAGGAAGACTATCAAGTGACCTTATGACCTATTCAAACCTTTAATGCTATCAATGAGTTTGGCATGTTGATCTCTTCAGTACTTTGCACAATAATATTTTTTATTTATTGTAGTAGAATTATTTATTGTTACAAGTAATTCATTTTTTAATTCCATTTTGCATTTTAAGGACCCTTTTGTTGTTCTCATGTGGTTCTAAGTATTTTTCACTCAATGCGCCCCCTAGTTTCCTTTGTTTAAATTCCTTGTTTAAAGATGTGAGAATGTATTAATTAGCTTTCTAAAGATTACTTTTTTATTCTCAAACAGCGTTTGGAAGAAAAAATAATGTTGTAATTATTCAACTTTGAACAAGAGAATTTTTCTTAAAAACTCAAAAAAATATATATAAAATTCATTTCTCATAGAATATATTTATGCCTTTATAGAAAGATTCTATTCATTCCATTTAGATTAGTGATGTAAATTTTTTGAAAAGCCTTCTTTTATAGGCAAAATAAAGTACAAGATATAGTTTTGAGCTCAATTTTTACAATTTTTCAAGTAAAAATTGTCCCTAATAGAAATGTTGTGTTTCAACCCTATTGTATAGATATTAAAAATTTAGTGTTTCTTTTCAACTTATACCTACTTTTGTTTAAATTTTTTTAAATAATGAGAATAAAAATTTCAATTTTTGAATTCTTCTCCAAGCTAGTATCTAATACTATAACAATAAAAAACTCAAAGTCTGATAGTATGAAAAAGTCTAATAATCTAGTTTGGTGGTTTGGCTTTTATCAAGTTAAAAAAAAAAATGGTTTTCACTTTGAACATTAAATTAAAATGTCTTACAATCTACTTCATCACAGTTTTTAAAATTTGTTGAACACATTTTTATAAAAGTGTAGTATAATATCTTATAAATAGATATGAAAAGAAAGAATTAAAAAAAAATCCTCGTTAGATTTGACAGTAATGACCTCATTATTGGGAAAATATAGTCATTGCATTATAAATATAAAGGTGAATTGGATGAACTCCACTTCTCAAAATATTAATCATCTATTGGATTAATGGTTAAGCGTATTGGATTGAACCTCTAAAATTCCTTTGCATTTTGCTTCTCTTTTACAAAAACAGTCACATTTTTGTCACAATTTTTTCAATGAAAAAAAACATAAATAATGACAATTGTAACTATATGTTAGACCTAAATCTCACTTTCACATGAAACTTATACAAAAAGTTTTAAGCCCAATTCCTTATCATTTGAGATCTACAAGCTCAAAAAGGAAAGTAATTTTTTTAGTGAGTGCTCATGGGGATATTCAAAATTCAAAATTCTATAAGAATTAGAAAGTTTAGTTTAAATTTTCTAGTTTGATGTAAATACTAGGGTTGAAAATTAGCATTCCAAAATTTAGATATTGAAATCACTTTGTAAAAAACTTATCAATTTGTCCAGATACAAAACCATATTATGCTCTTCTAATAGTAGTGATGTGTCTAAAAATGAAAGTAACCGAACTTTTAAAGGAAGCAACTTCAAAATAGATGCCATGTATTCCGGACTATTGCTTTACTACACATGCATATGCTCTTGTCCTTTCTTACTATGACACCTATTACAAACATTCATTTTTAGCTCGGTCAATTATGTAGTATATTTTAACATAAGATAATTTGCCACCTCGTATCGTGTACATCTTGCTTTAGGATTCTCTCTACAGAATTGGTTGTCTATATACTGGAAATGATATTGAGATCATACTTTCAACTTTACTTTTCATTTAACTAGGAGGGAATATCGTAATAAAAAAGAAAAAGTTGGCTCCTCATAGTTAAATCCTCAAGGCAAGATCTTCTTTGCTTTGATTTATCTTTATTTTTTACTTTATTTTTTACTTTACTTTTTATTTTATTTTTTACTTTATCTTTTACTTTACTTTACTTTTTACAACTTCTTGGGTATAAATCAAACTTCTACCATCTATATTTTCATCCTTTTTTTTGTGCTCTCCTACTTTTGTTTATTCCTTTATTCCCATCAACAATTATTTTCTTTTCTACTTTATTTTTTAAATTACTCTATTCAACCATCTTTTTTCAATTTCACCCTACCTCTTTGGTGTTTGTGTCTTGGTTAACGTGCTTTCTATTGTACTACAGATTTTGATGCAAAGATGGAAGGACTTGTGTCGTATACCGTTAGTTCCAAAATCAAATCCTTCCTTTCTTGAATGAAAATTTGCGCTTGCTCAAACGATGGATCCTTCCAATCATGAGCATCTAAGTCTTGAATGATTTTGAATTGGTAAGCTTGGAAGGATGATAGTTTGCCAGAAAATATCAATCTTAACATCTTTGGTACTTGTGTCTTGGTTAACATTCTTTCTATTGTATTATAATCAATGTCATAGATATTAATTAGTACTTTGCAATGGCCGGGGCATGGATTGATTCCAAAATTACTAGAAAAAGCTTTCTTTTTGTCCACCCACTCTGTAACATATTGTTAATAAAACAATTTCTATTTCATAGACATCTCCTATTTCAATGCTAATGTTAACTCTTCATTTACAAACTATAGTGTAGTGTGCTCTTAAAGCGACCTTTTAAGAGCTGATTGCATTTGGGAGGAAGCTAAACTCCTTGAAACAATTTTCAGTAAATTTTGGTAGGAAGAAAAATGGAATTGGCATCTAACCCAAGTCGTTTCATATTTTTTGAACCTTCGCGGAATTAGTTATGAATTTTTGAAGTTGAAACCCAGTGGTCACTAAAAGCGACTCCCTCCTGAAATGTACACTGTGGGTACATTGAAGAAAGCAAAATGTACCTCTGTGTTAGAAGTCGCTTTTAGAGCCGGGTCGCTTTCACAGCACCCTACACTACTACTCATGCAATGCCTCTACATCAGGCAAGGCAACTCATCTATACTTTAATTTTCATTTAAATGAAAATATTAATGTTTGTCACGTCCCTTTTTCATTTGATCAAAATGGGAGATATTCTCTTTGACCAATTGAAATGACTAGTATACTTACTGTTGTCATGACCCTTTGTTCCATATCAGTACTTACTGTTGTTATGACCCCTCAAGGTGGCCAGGGTGAACTGACCCCCTCGTTGCCCCGGCCAGGGGTGGTTGTGAAAAAAAGCCCCCTATTTTTTGCCGATTTTTTTTGTATTTTAACACCTCCCTTAGCTAACTTGGGTCCGCTGATTGCAAATCTGAATTCTGAATTTGCAAATTCTACCATCTGATTGCAAATAAAAAATTCCACAGAGTTTTTCCCAGGGGTAAAACAGGGCAATGAGGGGGTCAGTTCACCCTGGCCCCTCAAGGTTCCATTCCATCTCGTCTTGATTCCCACGAACTAGGGAAGCCCCAATGAGGTAACTTGACCCCAAAATGACCCTGGAATTTCTTGAGTTTCTAGGAATTTGCTCTACATTGAACAAAAAGCCAACATTTTGATATGTTGTATCAATTCTTTTTGAATTGTAACCATATACAATCAAACTAGACATGTTAGAGATCACATTAGGAAAAAATATATATATACATATCTCTTACGGATTGAAAGATTATAATGTTTGATCATGAGGGTGTTAAAACTGTGAAAGTGATTTGAAGTCTTTCAATCCTCTTTTTACATGTCAAATCTAAAAAGTTGGTCACCAAAAAAATAAGAGGTTAAAGGGCCTAACATGCATACCTCCAATCAATTTATAACTTCTCAAAATCTACTCTACAATTTTTTTAAATGAATTTCTAATGTGATTTTTTCTCAAAGATCTAGTGTATTTGAGGCTCATTCCCAAGAGCCCTCAACACCAGAGAAAGTCAAGATTGCAATGGACATCCGTGCACAAAATCTTGAATATAAAAATCATAATCAATCATTTTCAAAATCAGATTTTTGAAGCTAAAACTAAACTTCAAAAAGAAATTTTCAAAAATATAAACTACTAAAAATAATAATTTGGTAAGGGTTTATTTAACTTCAAAAATTGGTCGAGGACACATTCTGTCCTCAGGGTCATTTTGGGGTTAAGTCCTTGCAAATTCAGTTTTAGTGAACAATGATTCCTCAACCCCCAATTTCAAATCCATCCCTATTGCTGTCAACCTGCCGTGTACTTTAAGTTTTTTTTGAGTTTTTGAGTTTTCCGGGTTGTGTCTGATTGGTTAGCTTGGAGGAATTGAAATTGAATGTGAATTGAATTGCGTTGTAGTGAATTCTTTACTTTTCATTTAACCCCTAAAGTCCCATTGGTCCTATGGGGGCCAAAATGCGACTTCGGATATGCTCATATGGTCTCAATATTCATCATAATTTTCTAAAACTTTTTGTTAACCCCTTAAGAACCAAAGTCCCCTTGTGGGACTTTCGGGATTTCGGGTTGGGTTGTGGGACTTCAAATTTTGACCTGATTTTTTGAAATTTTTTTTGAAGATAGGGAATGTTAGCAGCTTTCTAAATTTTTTTTTTCCAATCAGTACCTAGGAGCAAAAGTTATGCCACCCTAAGTCAAAAAAGTTGTTCGCCGGGCAGAAAAACAAGAAAAAAAAAAGGATTTTTTTTAATTTTTAATTTTTTTTCTAAAAGATCATGTGTTTGTCTATATTTGGAGCTTTGATTCATTCTATTTGGACTCAGAATGAGAAAGTTATGGGCAATCTTGTTTTTGGGCAATCTAAGCATCTTCTTCAAAAAACAACTTATAGAATTCATTTTTTAATGCAAGTTTCAAATTTTTTCAATTTTTTTTTTTTTTTGAAAAGGTTAAGTTTGTATGCAAGAACAATCCCACCTTTATGATTATGGTGTTTTAGTTCCACCTAAGAGCTATTAACAATTTAGTGTTTCGTTCAATTTTGGACCTACTTCTATTTAACAAATTTTTTATATGTGAAAATCAAGTTTTGACATTCTGAAAAAAAATTCCCCGACTCTCAACTCAAATGTTCAACATAAAAAAATTTAACTTTATGGTGTGTAATGCAAAAAAAATCCACAAATGGCCGTCAAAGTCATCTGAAATTGCAAGCCACAATTCAAAAAAACTTCTTTTTCCAACTTCAAATGCTAATATCTTCCAATTCGTACGGTCAAACTTCATGAAATTTTTACCACATGATCTGAGATAAGTGAAGTACAAGATCCTATGGTTAGATTCTAAAAAAAAGTTTTTTTGATTTAGGGAGTGATTGCAGCAGAAATGAAAATTTTCAGTGGTTTTAGAGCCAGAAAATGCCTTGGTCCTTTAGGGGTTAAGTTAGAAAAACATATAAGCTTCTTTGGAATGTAATTTTTATTTCAATCGGCGCCTAGAAGCAAAAGTTATGGCACAAAAAGCCAAAATGGAGGTCGGAGGGCAGCCTCCTAAAAATCACAAAAAGTCAAATAATTTTATAAAAAAAAATTCTAAAATATTATATTTTTGTCTATATGTAAAACTTTGATTCATTCTATTTGGACTGGTGATGAAAAAGTTATGAACAATCTTGTTTTTTGGGCAATCTAAGGATGTTCTTAAAAAAAACTTCTTGTCCGACTTTGAATGCGAATATCTTCCGATTCTTACGGTCAAATTTGATGAAATTTTTACCACATAATCTCAAACAAGTGAAGTACAAGATACTACAATTAGATTCTGAAAAAAATGTATTTACTTGCTTTCTTGGGTGAATGCAACAAAAATGGCAGTTTTGAGTGTTTTATGTCAGAAAAATGGGCTTGGGAATTTAGGGGTTAACTACAATGTCATAATGTAAATTAAAAGTAAAGGTTATCACCTCATAATGAAATCTTATGTTGCCACCTATCTATCTTCAAAGCAAAAGTAAAAGTACCATGTAACACCTAATAGTTTATTGCCCAAAGTAATGTAAAAGAATTCAAGAAAGTAAAACACATTATATTGAATTTAATTGACAATCATGGGAATGCGTAGAGATATTTTTTGTTTACAAGATCACTTGCACAAAGACATCACAAATTTATCTTGGCGAATCTATAGATCCAAATAGACAACCCAAACAACATAAATCAAACCTCCCATCTTGTATGAAGTCTGACATAAAGAAGTTTAAACCATTTGAAGATTTTTTTAAAGTGGATGTTCTACACAAACCTATGAATAAAAATTAATGTGATACAATTGAATTTAAAAAATACAATAACTACACTCTAAGCATTAGGAAAAAATGGCTATAACATAACAAAAGGGAATTCTTGCAAAGATTCTAAATTTAAATATATAAATTCAAAAGATATTGTTTACCCCCCTAAAAGACCATTGTTCTTTTGGGGGACAAATGGGATTTTCAGCAAGTACCTACGGGTTGAATTTTGCCCTGATTTTTGGAAACTTTTTTTAACCCCTAAAGGACCAAAGACCCCTCGGGGGACACTTGGGATTTTGGTCAGGCTTGTGCGACCTGAAATTTTGACCTGATTTTTTAAAACTTTTTTTTAAGATAGGAAATCACGGTAGCTTTCTAAAAATATGATTTTTTTTCAATCGGTGCCCGGGAGCAAAAGTTATGCCACCCGAAGTCAAAAAAGCAGTTGGCCGGACAGAAAAAAAAAACTTTAAAAAATTAAATTTAAAAAATAAAAAACATAAAAAATCTCAAAAATCATGTTTTTGTCTACATTTGAAGCTCTGATTCATTCAATTTGGACTCATAATGAAAAATTTATGGACAATCTTGTTTTTTGGGCAATCTAAGCATCTTAAGAAAAAAACTAATTTATAGAATTCATTTTTGAATGCAAGTTTCAAATTTTTTCAATTTTTTCTGTTTGACAAGGTTCAATTTGTTTGCAAGAACAATCCCACCATTGGAATTATGGTGTTTTAATTCCACCTAAGAGCTATTAAGATTTAGTGTTTTGTTCAATTTTGGACCTACTTCTACTTAATAATTTCTTATATGTGAAAATCAAGTTTTGACATTCTGAAATTTTTTTCCTTGACTCTCAACTCAAATGTTCAACATAAAATCTTTTAACTTTATGGTGTATAGTGCAAAAAAATTCCACAAATGGCCGTCAAAGTCATCTGAAATTGCAGGCCACAGTTCAAAAAAACTTCATTCCCCAACTTCAAATGCTAATATCTTCCAATCTGTACGGTCAAACTTCATGAAATTTTTACCACATGATTTGAGACAAGTGAAGTCAAAAATCCTAGGGTTGAATTCTAAAAAAAATGTTTTTTTTTAATTTTGGGAGTGATTGCAAAAGAATTGGCAGTTTTTAGTGGTTTTGGAGCCAAAAAATGCCATAGTCCTGTAGGAGTTAAAGATAGAAAAGCTTATTAGCTTCGTGGGAATATTTTTTTTTCAATCACTACTTGGGAACAAAAGTTATGCCCAAATAAGCTCAAAATAGGGGAGAGGGGGTAGCAAAAAATAATTAATTTTTTTTTAATTTATTATTTTAATTTATTTTTCTCATAGATTATATTTTTGTCTGCATGGAAAGCTTTTATTCATTCCATTTGGATTTGTTATGAGAAAGTTATGGACAATCTTGTTTTTTGGGCAATTAGAGCATCTTCTTGAAAAAATAACTTGTAGGACTCAATTCTGAATGCAATTTTCACAATTTTTCAAAAAAAAAAGTTCCACATGGTTTATTTTGCTTTCAAAAACAATCTTACCATTTCAATTCGTGCAGTTTAATTCCATCTAAAAGATATTAATATTTTAGATTTTCCTTCTATCTTGTACCTACTTCTACTTAACAATTTTTTAAAGAATAGAAATTAAGTTTTTTTGAATTTTTTTTCTCCTAGACTCTCAACTCAATTCTCCACTATAAAGATTTAAAGTTAAAAACTATGTAGTGCAAAAATTTTAAGTTAAAAATGTTCAAAGTCAAAAAATCTAGTCCGGCAATGTACTAAAGACTTGTTATTTCCACTTTAAACGCAGATATCTTACATTTGTGCAGTCAAAAATTCTGAAATTTTTTCCATACATTTTAATACTAGTTTGGTGTAAGATAATATGATTAGATGTGCAAAAAAAAACAATTTTCAGTTTTTTTTTACTCTTTGCTTTAGAAATGGCAGTTTTGAGTGTTTTGGGGCAGAAAAAAGGACTTGGTTCTTTAGGGGTTAAAATGTTTAAAGAAGTGATGTCTTAGTAAACCCAGTTAACACCAATTCATACCTTTCATTTTCAATTTCATTTTCATTTTATTTTTAGGATGACCTACGTTTTACTTTAACTTTTATTCTAAATTTATTTTTATCATTACACTTCTGAGTGATTTTTTCTGTAATTTTACACCCTTGTTTATCAATTTGTACACCACCATGCTCTCAATATTATACCCATCATCACGGACTTACACTTGAATTACTCATTGTCCCAACACTGTTGTACAGTGACTCCCAAAAGTGGTTGGCCACCCTAAAAATTGCTCTCAAAAATTGAAAAATTGGAATTATGAAGTGAAATTTAGACATGTTGTTGTACAAAAGGAATTATACCCTCATGTGTAATTTCACTTTAAATGAACTATATTTAGACCTATTATTAATTGAATGAAATTGCAATTTTTGGAGTGAAAAATTAAAAAAACAAAATTTTGGGGTCAAATTTCAGTCAATTAGATCTCAATCAATAAAAATCCAAAATTCATGAAACTTGTAACATGTGATTCTAGTCAAGATGTACATTCTTCCTATAAAAAGAAATGGGACATTTTGACTTTTCACAAAAAGTTTTTTTTCCCATAGAAATTTCATTCAATTATTAATAGGTCTAAATATAGTTCATTTAAAGTGAAATTACACATGAGGGTATAATTCCTTTTGTACAACATGTCTAAATTTCACTTCATAATTCCAATTTCTCAATTTTTGAGAGCAATTTTTAGGGTGGCCAACTACATTTGGGAGTCACTGTATCTTTATTCAATTCAACTTTATACTTTCTTCTTACTAGCACCAAGATATGTAATGCAATCTGTCTGCTTATTCTAGCGTATTTGATGTTTGAGTATTCTAGCCATATTGAGTGCGTGTGCCAGCAAGTTGGTCAACCCCTAATTCTGAGTCTCCTCAATTTTTGACTTACGCTATGTACACATTAAACATATAATATATAATATTATTTTTGTATGTGATTCTCTAGGACCCACATGTCTTGTTATGAATTAAAAAATTATTTTTATTTTTGTACCCCTTATTATATTGTGGCAATAGTATAAGGCACACTAGTGAATTTCTTATTTTATTTTATTTTTCTAGTGACAGCTATGTTGTGAGTCAAGATTGTTCTTGAATAAATGACTCTTGAAATTGTTGATTTGAAAATGAGTAATTTTGGAAATCTATCTTTGAGCAGTGATTTTCTTTTGAAGAATTTGTTTAGGACAATACCAACTGGAATGTTGAGTGATTGCAAGAAACACTTGTCCTATTTCTTGTCCCCTTGACCTCAAAAATTGGCTTTTTGCTCATAACTTTTGCATTGTTTGTCCATTTGGCATGAAATTTGGAAGGAAGGTAGATGCTAAAGTTTCAGACCTTGAGTAATTTTTTCAAAATTTTTAAAATTAGTTTACTATTTTTAACCTGCCCTCGATTGGGTGTCTACCTTGGCCATTTTGGGGGGGGGGTTTAGTCCTATTTTTGATCTAAAAATGCAAATTTGAAGCCACAAATTGGACATGTTGAAGGTCTACTAACATTACAAGGGCTGACGATGAGTTTTTATGAAAATAGCAACATGTCAATTGCACACATGGGGCCAAAGTGATCTTCCTTTGCGCGAAAGCTACAAAGAGGGAAAAAATTTCCTTCATGAATTTTTTGGTGTAATGGGAGTGCAATATTGTCTAGCAAAATGGCTTTTTTTATGGAATTTTTTTGAATTTTTTTTGAATTACTAAAAATGAAAAACTCCATAGACCCCTTTTCTGCTATTTTCTGCTCCCAGTGGCTCCTGTAGTACTCTGTAGTACCGCATAATACAACATAGTACTGAATCGACGGTCTAGATCTGCAGGCGCCTAGGATCGACAATTCAGATCTATCGGGGAGCTTTTAAAACGTAGTATTGGTAGTACTGTATAGTACTGCTAGTCCTATGGCCAAAAAACGCAGTTTTGACGGAAAAAGGTGAAGTGTTTCTTGCAACTACCCTGTTGAGAATGGATCATACCTCTACTTTTATAAAACATATTTGGAACCAAAAATAAATAAAAATTAGGCAAACAATGTGTACGTAGTTCATGTAGCTTGTGTAGCCTATATCGCTGTGTTTGCAATTATTGCAAGATATTGGGATGAATTTTTGAACCTTTTCAAGTCTCTTGTAAGTAATATACATCACACATCTCTACACTTACTAGTCAAAATCTTTGCAAGGCTTAGAAGCAACGTTTAGAATTGATCTTTGAAATGCATTAGAAGGCCAAGGATTGAGCTAGAAGAGTGTATAAAGGGATGATCATATTGATTAGAGATATTGAGGTGTGATACTGAAAAGAAAATTCATAAATAATAACTCCCTTATGGTCAATGATCTAAATACTGAAACTATATTCTATCTTCATTCAGTAATGATGTTGATTTGTAGATAGTTTAGGCAATTAAATTTCTCTCTTTCATGCCCCATGTTGTGATCATTGTGACCATCATTTAGATATTCTTGAAGCTTCACACATCCCTATAAGTTGTTGAAAAAGTTGTCACATAAATATAAAACAAAAAATTGCATTGAATCAAAATAGAATAAATATTGTAATGGTTTTATTTTCTTTCAAAAGTAAATAAAGTGACAAAAAAAATTCAAGCCTTGAACCATGAGTTTATTATTATCTTTATCAACATCATTATTGTAATTTTGGATTCTAAATTTAATTTTTAAGTTGCTCATTAATGTGCCTAGTATCCTTTTGCAATGCCTTTTCAATGACATGTTAGTAAAAAAAATTATAAATTTCATCAAAGATGTATCTTATATAGAAAATGTGAATTATTTTTTATATTATCTTACACCATTTTTGAAGTTGTTCATGGCTAGTTGTTTTTACAAAACTTGTATTATATAAACTATTCGGGTAAGTCTTAATGTCAATGCTTGGTTTCTATAAATGATTTTTTCATGCAATTTCAATAAATATTTTGTGCAATGGTTCATGGAAATTTCTTTCTTATGATAAAATTCAAAGATTCATATCCATCCACATTGTTTAATCCTCAAATGCCAAGTTGGTCAACATAGAAATCATCTCAGCATTTTGATATTGTATGAATTGTTTGCTTAAAAAAAAAGTCAAGAATACTCATTGGAGGTCAAACTACTGTGTAAGACCTCCTTTTTCACACAAAATTCCAAGGAACATCTACACTTCTGTCTTGCATAGAAGGATTCTTTGTCATCCATTCGACACTTAGTGTCCCAAGTGATGTTAGAAGGTTAATTATCTTTTATCATTTTCAACAAATCACCAATAGAAATCCGTACAATCATTCTAAATGATTGTCTTATGTTAAACCTGGGCTAAAACTAACACACTTGAGTTTAAAACAACTCAGATTTTACAAAATTGTATCTAGTATAACTCCAAAATTAACACAACTATGTGTATGGCCAATTTCATTAAAATGGTGGCATTATGTTAATTTGGCTCTTTTAGCAATTTAGACCACACAGTCTGAATTGTTTTTTTTGTACGAGAATCTATACCAGAACTAGATTTTTCAGACTGTGCAGTCTGATATCTATGTCTGTCCTATATTTTTGAAATCTAAAAATGACCTAGATGTTAGCAATGTATACTTGTCTTGGATGTCACGAGGTGAAAATGGCACATGGAATACCGCTATTTTAATGAAATTTGCCATGTTTAAAATAACCCAAATTTAACCCAAATTAAACCATCATTTGGAGTGGGTTTTTTAAGTGTGATTTTCTACTATTGAACAGATCTTCAATCTACTCTTCCATCACTCTCCCCACGCTGCTTGCATTGGAGTCTTTCCCGTACGTTTGTCGAGAAGCTATCGCATCTATTTTTTCAAGATGAATCTCAAGAGAAGTCTTTTTCCGAGGCTTGGGGCATTCATACTCCGGATTTCCACGAACTTCTCTGATGGCTTCCATTTGGCTCGCCCTTGCTGCTTCTATTCTTTGATCCCAAGTCGGCCAATATCCCTCCGGCTCCGGTGGTCTACCACCTAAATCTGTGTACTGGTTTTTCTTTTGTATCAACAAAAGATTTTGTCCTGGTTGTGATGGAAGAGGACTTGCAGGAAGAGTCAACTTCCCAACGTTCATTTGTTCTACCAAACAATCTTCAATGTACTTCAGTTCTCTCAACCTTGATCTGTATCGAGCATACAGCCATTTCATTCTTTGGTTTTCAAGTTTGTATGGAACTGCACAGCATTTTCTAGCAAATGGGACGATGAACCTCTTGAGGTCCATGGGTTCTAGTTGCTCTTCATACGGTTGTTTTTCTAATGGGCGGAAAGAGGAACGCTGAAATTCCAGTTTTTGCTGCCATGTCGGTGGATCATAGCCAGGTGTGGGAGGATCATAGTCTTCCATAATTTAACAAACCGTTTTTCTATAATTTATAATAAAATAGATTAAATAAAAATAAAAAATAAAATCACATAAGAGTTAATTGTAAAGGCTGTCTCCAATTGTAATAGTTGTATCAAAGGAAGGTTCAACTAAGAATAGTACAAAAGAAACATAGCATCAAACTCCATTAAATCCCAATTTTGGTGCTCTCAAGAGTTTCCTCCTATATTTTTCTCAAACTTTGTCTCTTGATCCCGCATTACACACACTTTATGATTAATTCTATTATGTTTTGATTTTGATAATTAATTGATTTAAAAGTATCAAAACTGAAGCTTGAGCAATACAAAAAAACGGGATAGCTGTTGAAAAGTAATGAAAGTTTTTAGTTTGTATCGATTGGAGATGTATAAACATCTTTCTGTTGATTGAAAAAAAAGGAGTAGAATAGATTAATTACTTATGAATTGAATATTTGGCTACAATTTTTTTGTGAAGTATGCAAATTGCTGTGAATGACATTTGATGACATTGAATATCGTTTTTGTAATAAAATCTTCTCACCTCCTTAGAATCTCCTTCAAATGTAATTCGAAAAAATAATTTTAGAAATAGATATATTTCTTTTCATAAATTAATTAAGAAATAAATAATTTTGTACAACCACATTTTTGTAGTGTGGATGGTGAAAGAAAAAAATTGATAACTTTTGTTGTTGCTTAACCCTTAAAGGACATTGCAAGCCCCACGGGCTTGTTTGAAAGTCAAACTTGCCTTTTTCACATAGTTCTTGATTTTAAATGCTTTCAAGCTTAACTAAGACAATGTAGCTCCAATAATTTACTTTTCACTCCATTTGAATTTTTTTCAAAATAGTTAAAATTGTAATTTTTGTGACACTTTGAAGATAGCATCTTGAAAGCTCAAAATACATCTTTTTTGGACTTTTTCTATCAAATTTCTCTTGGTATGAGCTTACGGAGTACATCAATTACACCATGATGTTTTTCACTATTATTTCCATTTTCTTTAAAAATTTCATACTATTTTAAGCATTTTTGTAATTACTATGATTTTTGTAAAGAAATTTCTTTAAAAAATCATATAAAATTGAATTTGATGTTTTCAGCTATGAAAAAATGAGATTAAAATTTGGACATATATTACTACATATGAAAAATATGAAAATTTTGAAATATGTGTTTTAATGTACAAATCTAAAAAAGTTTGACCAAGCTCGAACATGAAATGTCCTTTAAGGGTTAAATATTTGAAAAGTTGTAGAAATAATTCAAAATTTTGAGGGATGTCGACCTTTAGCATGGAACTGGTTTAGATAATTTTGTAGGTGACCTTTGGGATTTCTAAATTGACATATACAGAGTTTACTTTGCAACCATAGGGTGCCTTTGTAGCAACGACTAAAAACTGAAGCCATATCAAGAACGATGGAATGAAGCCACAACAAAAATAATAGAACTTCAAAGTCACATGACTAAATTAATGGAATGAAAACACAAAAATAAAAAAATTTTCCTTGAAGAATGAAACTATGATTGCACCACTTCTTTGGATTTTTTTTCATACAAATGTAACTATGAGAAATGCAACTACCTTGTTTTTTGACAAAAGCTAATTTCTTGCAATCCACACGGTGAAATTTTTTTCCACACCTTCTCAAACCAATGTACTACAAGATCCTATGGTTACATGTGTCTAAAAATGTTTTTTTTTTTCTAAAGTCTGGTACTTGTACTAGAAATGGCAGTTTTGAAGTGTTTTGGTGAAAACATAGTCAAGGAATTTTAGGGGTTAAAAGGGTTAACCCTGAAGTACTCCAACATCCATATTCTAGACGATGAACAGAAGGCTTCAAGGCACTCTATAGTCCAACTTGAATCTAGAAAAGACAACCTTCCTTAACAACCACATTGATGAAATTCCAGTAAAAGATATTTATGTACAAAAATGTGCAAAAATTCAAAAAAGGATTGAGGCGTTTAGGGGTTAATGATATGCTGCAAGACCAGAGCCAGAGCATAATTTAGACAACACTAGGAGATGGAATGGGACAAAACGTTGGAGACTTATGGCAAATCTCATCGCCACAAGTCAATGTAAAATTCATAATCCGAAAGATATTTCTCTAGCTGTTGGAAGAAAAAACAGTACAATGCATACTTTTGCTTTCTTCCAAAGATTAGAAAAAGTCACGATTAGCTTGAAATAGCAACGGCTGTTTCAGGTGACACCGCACTAACGTTTGCTGTATTTGCCTCATCAATGAGTGCATATAAAGTTCGCAGCACGTCCTTCCTGTTCTCTTCTCTGAAATCAAACCTACACAAGAAGAGCAAATCCACGTTAATAGCAGTCCTATTTCAGAAGCACATACCAACAGATTGGCCAGTTAGTACTACAGAGGACATGGAGGAAACCCAGCCTATTACACGGGTTTCATCTCCAGGCCTAAAGTTTTGAAGATCTGCAGACGAAGATCCAATCCCGGCTTCTAAGTGTTCTTCAAAGATTCTCATAAAGCACAAACTCTACGGAGCAGATCAAGTAGGTTTTGTGAAAAGGTTGGAACAGCTAGTCAAAGAAATGGCATAAACGGTCAGTCAAAGAAAGGAAGGATCTGAATAGGAAATACCTTTCACTTGTGATGGTCAGTTCGTCATTATTTGGGTTGTACCGTTTGCCTACGATCAGGAGCAGTCTCTCCTTTGCTTTTTTACTGAGTTGCAACTCCTTCAAAAAGACGGCAAGTTTCACTTTCCGGTTAGCTGGGTGCCATGCATCCCCACCAGGTCCCAATACTACTCGAGTCGTCCATCGCAAAATTGGGCCTTCACCTGGTGGATCAATGTTTGGCGACGCTCCTTTCGCATAGAGGTCCTTATCTGCACTCAAAAGTCAACACACAGGCTCTCACAGTAAAGTTCACAAGTGCAGGCCAATGTAATGCAATTAAAGAATGCAAGAGCAATTAAACGATCTCTGCTCTTGAAGGCGATTCTCAAATTCCATGCAGGTACAAGTATTTCTGAGTCTCTGAGGTGAGATTCTAAGGCTCAAAATTGCACACTAAAATCTTGCACTAGAATTGAGAGCCTTGACAAACCCTATTAGCAGATGTCAAAGAGCGAGCTTTCTGTTCCACTGGAAGAGGTCGATTCTTTAACGTAATTTGAAACTCTAATCAGGGGCAGACGAGCTGGGAAGAATTTCTGAGGTTCAGAATTGCACAGGGTCCAAACTAGAAGAAAGTAATGAAATCTTGCACTAGAAGTCGAGAGCTTTGACACAGCCTGTTGGGAACTTGTATCATCCTCAACCCCAACCCTTAAACCCTAATAAAACCCTAATAAAAGATTCCACATCCACAAGAAGCTCTGAAATGTCGCGAAGAGAGAGCCAAACCTGGGAATATGGAGTCAAGCGTGGGATGCCCCAGCCACTTGTCAACGATACCACGAGTGTTGTACAGATGAGTGATACCTTCCTCCAGCGGCACCATGTCTAGCTCATCTTCGAAGGACTTATCATATGTTCCAAACCGTTCTTTTTTCTTCATCTTCTTCGGCCGAGGGGGCTTCTCGCCATCTTTGGGTGGTTCACCTGCAGAACCAAACTTGACAATCTAAGTCATCGATTCTACAATGTATGAGCCAACCCTAATTCCGACGATTCCTTACTGCTGGGTTGGACACTGACATCGATTTTTTCTTTAAACCCTAAACGAAAAATGATGATAAACCCAGCAGCATTACAAATCCGAGCAAATCTCTAATCATCTGCAACATACGAAGCCCAGGATCGAGGAACGTGAGATAAAACTAAAGAAATTTTGATGATCGAGTGATGAAATTAGTGTAGACTGGCACGCACCTTCAGAAGAGGTACTGAATGGGATGGAAGAGAGTGTGCTGCGTTTCCACAACGGGAAGGAGCATGGCGATGACCTCGTGCTTGAATGTGATAAACGCAACGCTTGCTCTACCTGTCGCCAGGCAGCCCACCGAACCTTTTGCATATTTTCTTCCTCTCGCTTCTACGACTATGGCAACCTAAACAGCGATTCTCAAAAGCACACCGAATTCCCACAGAAGCATGACAACCAACTGATTCTCACTGAAACCCTAAAGTTAAGAGGTGAGCATCTCCTCCCCGCGGCACTAAGCCCGCGTAAAGAGTTTCATGTGAGGGACCAAGACATCTGAGAGACTACGCCATTTGGTTTTTGCGCCGGAAACCATTTGCTTGAGGCTTAGCGCATCCACACCTTTAGAGCATCCCCACCAATTCTTCCCTATCCTTGTCTTCATATAAGAAAAAACATAGGGATAGGGAATGCTCTTCCCCACTACAGTAGTGTTGCTCTACTTCCGAGAAAAGTGATTTTGAATTCTTTGAGAGCATCTTGACCAATTTTTTCCTATCTCTATACCCATCTAGATGAAGAGAGAGCAAAGATGGAGATAGAAAATGACAAGCCCTACCAATTCTCTCCTATTTGTTGGAAATTTCAATAAATACATGTAGTCACAAGTAAAAAGGCAATTGTTTAAACATACGGTAACTAAGTGGATAGTAAGCAAGCAAAAGTCAACAATACAATGAAAAATTAGAAAAGCACACATCAAAGATTGCGAGTGAAAATATGGCACACTAGTTCTATATAGCACCTTCTATATGGGAAATTGGACCATGCCATCTTTAAATAATTAGGGATACAAGCGTTTGGTGGGATGTGATTCTTTTCTACTTGGATGAGTTTCATCTGGATAGGGATAGGGTGACCTTTGGTGGAGATGCTCTAAATTTCCTCCCCTCTAGAAAATTGAGCCTTGAGTTCCCTTGTACTTCTTTATCATAATTTAGGATTTAGGTATGTATGATATTGAGTTTTTTGGAGGTTTTCTTAGAAGTGATGAGAACCACTCATATTCCTATGAATTGGAGGGAATTCTTTGATAGGTTCTATCGTTCCATAAAGACCTTCCATGATGGATTTGTAAGAAAATCCTTCCCACAAGGTACGAATTATGTGGAGACAAAAAAATATCCTACATGGTGGTCAAATTTGAAATTAATTAGGTAATTTTTGTCAAAAAAAATGCCACATGTCATCTTATGATTAATTTGGATGATGTGGAGGATTCAAAATCTAACGTAAAAAATTCAATTTTGCCACTTTCTTGATGAATTTGATCCTTATCATAATCTATCTAAGTTTTGGATGAAACTTTGTGGAAAATCTTCATAGTAGATGAAGAATGTTTCATCCCAAAAATTCCTTTGCACAAATTCCTCATCCCAAACAAAAAAGCCTTGTACTTTAGTACATTGGAAGTTAATCCTTAAGCACTCTAACGTCCATATATATTCTGAACAATGAATAGACGACTTCTAGGTACAATTTAGTCCAACTAACTTCACATCCATCTAATGTAATACTTCAATGTTGAAAAGACAACCTTCTTTAACCCCTAAAGTACCGTTTGCCCCCTCGGGGGACAATTTGGGTCCGGGTAGGTTCCTATTGTCTCAATTTTTAGTAAAAAATTTTGGGATTTTTTGAGGTTGTGTAGGTTTGCAAGAGCTTCGTGAATATATAATTTTTATTTAAATTGGTGCCTGGGAGCAAAAGTTATGGCACAATAAGCCAAAAACGGAGATTGGCGGGTAGCCAAAAAAAATCACAAAAAGTCAAAATAATTTTTTTAATTTTTTTTTTCTAAAATATTATATTTTTGTCTACACATGAAGCTTTGATTCATTCAATTTGGACTTGTGATGAAAAAGTTGTGGACAATCTTAGTTTTTCGGGCAATCTAAGCATCTTCTTGAAAAAATAACCTATAGGATTCATTTTTGAATGCAATTTTACAATTTTCCAAAAGAAATAGTTGGAAATGGTTAAATTTGATTGCTAGAACAATCTCACTGTTGGAATTATTGTGTTTCAATTCCATCTTAGAGTTATTAATGGTTTTGTCTTTCCTTCATTCTTGAACCTACTTCTGCTTAACAATTTTTTAATGAGTGAAAATTAAGTTTTTTTTCTAGAATTTTTTTCGTATATTCTCAACTCAAATATGCAACATAAAAAGTTTAAAAATCAAAATCAGTAGTACAAAAAATTTAAGTTAAAAAGATTCAAAGTCAAAAAATCTAGTCATAGAAGGTGTAAAAAAAAAAAATTCTTCACTTTGGAGGCAAATATTTTGCAATCCCCGCGGTCAAAGTTTCTGAAATTTCTTCCATACGTACTTACACTAGTCTAGTATAAGGTCCTACGGTTACATATGCAAAAAAAAACAATTTTTAAAGTTTTTTGCTCTTCGCAATAGAAATGGCAGTTTCAAGTGTTGTTTGATGGAAAAAAACCCTCGGTCCTTTAGGGGTTAATGGCCAATTTCATGAAATTGTAGTAAATGATATTTCTATGTAAAAATATGAGCAAAAATATGCGAAAATTCAAAAAAGGATCGAGACATTTAACCTTTGAATGTCCAAGGCCTTTTTCTAGCTTCTAGGAATGTGCTCAAAATTGAACAAAAAGTCAACATTTTGATAAGTTGTATCAATGCTTTTTGAATTATAATTGTACAAATTCAAACTAAACATGTTAAAGATTACATGCATAGGAAAAAAAAACACAACGATATCACTTATGGATTGAAAGATTATAATGTTTGATCATGAGGGTGTTAAAACTATAAAAGTAACTTGAAGTCTTCCAATCCTCTTTTTGCATGTCAAATCTAAAAAATTGGTCACCAAAAAAATATGTGGTTAAAAGGCATAACGTGCATAACCCCAATCAATTTACGGCTTCTCAAAATCTCTTCTACAATTTTTCAAAATGAATTTTTAATGTGAATTTTTCTCCAAGATCTAGTGTTTTTAAGGCTCATTCCCAAGAGCCTTCAACACTATAGAAAGTCAAGATTGCAGTGGACACCTTTGCACAAAATCTTGAATTGAAAAATCATAATCAATTATTTTCAAAATCGGATTTTTGATGCTAAAAGTAGACTTCAAAAAGAATTATTCAAAAATATAAACTACTGAAAATAACGAGTTGGTTAGGTTTTATTTAACTTCAAAGTATTGTTGACACCAAAATTTGGTGCCTCGCGCATTTAGAGGTTAAGGGTTAAATGACTCTGTGCCGTGGAACGGCCGGTACACAAAGACCTCTATTATAGAGTCCACGGCATCCTCCGGTGGTCATGCCACCTTCAGAAAAGCAAAAGAAGGCTTTCTCTCCGATACTCTCCTTGTGCATGTTGTTTCTTCGGAGACGCAGTTGTGAAGCTTTCAGAATATGATTTAGAAGCGACGGAAGCCTTTGATTGTCGTCGTCGACAGGTAGCGATGGCGCGATATGGCGACGCGCTGCTCATCGTGTGCATCTCCATCGTGTCCGCCATCGTGTGCGAGGGCATCAGCTGGCTTCTCATCTACCGCACCGCCAAGTACAAGTCGCTCCGCTCCACCATCGACCGCACTTCCAAGAAGATCGAGGCCATGAAGACCACGGCATCTCCGGCGTCCAGCAACAACAAGGCCAAGTCCAAGAAGGTGGACCGCTACGAGCTTTCGCTCAAGGATTCTAGCCGTGACCTCTCCTTCTCCAAGTTCAAGTCCGGCGCCGTGGTGGCGCTCGTGCTCATCGTCGTCTTCGGCCTCTTGTCGTCGCTTTTCGAGGGGAAGGCCATCGCCAAGCTGCCCTTCCATCCTATCCCACTAGTTCAGAAAATGTCGCACCGCGGATTGCCCGGCGACGATCCCACGGACTGCTCCATGGTGTTCCTCTACTTCCTCTGCTCGGTGAGCATTCGATCCAACTTGCAGAAGTTTCTCGGGTTTTCTCCGCCCCGGGGGGCCGCGGGGCAGGGCATGTTTGCGATCCCCGAACAGAAGTTGAAGTAGAGAGACGAGGGGTTTAGTTGTTTATTTTGTGAATCTTTCTTTATAGAAAGATATATAGAAGGGTTAGGGTTAGGAAGTAGAATTAGGCTGAATCTTGTGTACTTGTAAAGTGCGCTTTTTTGAATAGTTCCAGGTTGAGCATGTCTGCGTTTCGCAGTCAGATTCAAGGCTTGGATGCACTCTTATTTGAAACGATGCTGACATTGCTCCAGGTATTTATAAGAATTTTAGGGTTTCACATACTGGAGAGTTTCCAATCTAGTAGTTTCTCGGGTTTTCTCCGCCTTAGGGACTGCAGGTCTGGGCTTGTTTGCGATCCCGGAACAGACGCGATTCTTTGTAATAATTTTATGAATCTTAGCTTCTTAGAAGAGAAGAGAAGCGACGGAGTCTGGCGATAGCATTTAAGTCGAATCTTGGGTATTTGTAAGGTGCGCTTGGTTGAATGGTGACAGGCTGATCATGTTTTCGTTTACCACAGATTCTAGACTTGGATGCTCTTATTTGAAATTGCTCTTGGGTTTAATCGTGATTTTAGGGTTTCTGTTATCGGTCCACCATCTGGATTCCTTGAGGCACATTTGGTTGGTCTGCTGAGAATTATATTTGATTCCGACATTGGTTCTTGTGACGGTTGCACCAACCTACTGCAATGCCGCAATGCCAGATCACCGTAATACTGCTCACTAGCGAATTCCGCAATTGGCCTTCCTGTCTCCCAACCGAAGATCGAAACGTTTCCAGAAACAGGGTGTAAGCAAACCAAACACGCACTTTTACAATTTCTTTCCCTTTCAGATAAATTCAATGTTTTCGTTGCTGTTTGTGGAGAATCGGAGATCCAAGAATTTTGGAGAAGGATGGTCACTGCACCTGCTGGTGTGTGGAAGTCCGAAATTGACTTGGATTGCTTCATTCGGCATGTACGAGAGGTTGACAATCTACCTCAGAAAGTCAGTCTAGAACTTGGTTTGTAGAAGCTCTATGTGTCGAGTTATTCTGTTACTTGGCAGGAAGTTAAAAGGTGAGCTCAAGTGAGCATTTCCCCTACTGTAGACATTGGACTCAATCTGATCTGCCCTCTGTGTATTCCCAGTATGGCTGATCATGACTTCAAGCTCACGAAGTGCCTGTGCTGCTCTTATCGATGCGACAGTGTCTCTTTCGTTGAAAAAATAAGGTACGCAAAGTAATCGAAAATACGTATGAGACAGTGGTGCTTTAAATAAATATCCTTTCGCTTAGCTTGGACTACAGGACAAGTTGGAGCCGCGCCGTTGCACATGAGCTGAATTCAGTCGTGATGAGAAGCTACAGTCGTGTCTGTCTGTGATGTAGTATATAATTTCTTGCTCTCTTAGCGTTTCAGTGAGGTAGTGGATGGAAACTGAGGTCAGCTATTCAGGGTAGTCCGGGTAATTTCAGGATGTAATTTGATATTGAAGAAATCCAATCCTGTTGCGAATCTGAACGCAATGAGCGTGGTAAGCTCACCCGTCTCGAGAGGCGATGCGACAGGTCTCACTCCATGGTGCGTAACGCTCCTCGCACAACGCTGGTTTAAGCTTCATGTTGAAGTTGACTGCTTTCAAACATGTCGATGCAATCGATTTCGTCAAACTGCCCTTGCAGAACGAATCCCCGAACGAATCTCGGTCATCGTTGCCTTTCGTTCAAAACGTGACCACGGCCGCTGCTCAAAAGAGACGACGACTCAAGTCCGTCTCAGGACAAAGAGATATTCACTGAGAAATCCGCGCAAGGCTCCAGTTAAGGTATGAGGACCTGAAAGCGCTGTTCCTAGAGTCCCCTATGCTCAAATTTCATTTCAAATTTCATGCTTTAATTTTTTAAAGAGGCTATTGGCAACCTAAACAGGAATCCAATCCAAGTCGTTTTGTAATTTTTCAATACTCTTGGTAATGTTTTGAGAATATTTAAAGTTAAAAGCATAGGATACCTACATATGTCACTAGATTTCCTTAAAAAGACATCGAGGAAGTACAAAGTACTTCAACCCAGAATGGAGCTATCATGTGATGTGATGGTGACACCGGTGGGAGCAGGCTCCAGCAATGACCCTGTTTTGACGACATTATTAAAAAAAATCCGTCATGTGCAGGATATTGCGGAAGGAAAGGAGTTGCGAGAATCACGCAATCTTCTCGCCCTCCGAGAATGCAGAAACCTCCGAGAATTGACACTCCCGCAGAGAATTATCCTCACGACTTCTATAGGACTTTTGAATTTCAGCTCAACGTCTTTGGAGACTACACAGTACACTACAATCCTCCAGTGCATTTCACGGGATGTCCAGCTTGTCCTGAATTTCACTCAACGCCTTCGCAGACTGCTGCAATTGCACCGTCTCCTCCTCCGTCAAGGGGCTATCCATGACGCCAATAATCCCCGCCCGCCCAATCTCCGCAGGCAAGCTCAAATAAACCTCGTCTTGAATCCCATGAAACCCCTGCGCGCACACCGAAACTGGATGAATCCGCCGCTGATCCCGCAACAAGCTCTTCACCAGACTCGCCACAGAATACCCAATCGCCCACGACGTGTACCCTTTCAGCTTGATCACTTCATACGCGCCGTCCACCACCATGCGATGAATCTCCTGCAGCGTCCCCGTGCTGTACTTGATCTTCTTCTGCTCCAAATAGGGGATGAGCGGCACTCCCCCGATGCTGACGGTCGACCAGAGCGGCACGGAGCTATCACCGTGCTCACCCACGATGTAGCCGTGCACGTTCTGCGCGTTCACAGCAAGTCTGTCCGCCAACAGGAAGCGGAAGCGGGAGCTGTCGAGGTTGGTGCCCGAGCCGATGACGCGGTTGGGCGGGAGGCCGGAAAGCTTGTAAGCCACGTACGTGAGCGCATCCACAGGATTGGAAATCACGAGAAGAGTAGTCTCGGGGGAATGTTCCACGAGTTGAGGGATGATGGTCTTGAACAGCTTCACGTTCTTCTCCACGAGCGCGAGACGAGACTCGCCTTCGCGCTGACGGGCACCCGCCGTGACGATGCAAATGTCGGAGCCGGCGGTGATTCTGTAATCCGTATCGGCCAGAATGGTAGCCCGGGGAAGAAACGCCGCTGCGTGCTGAAGGTCCAGCATCTCGCCTTTCAGCTTTTCCTCCACCACGTCCACGAGCGCGATCTCTTCGCAGAGGTCTTGGGTTAAGATCGTCTGCGCGCACGCCATGCCCACGTTGCCCACCCCGACAACAGTCACTTTGGACGTTCGTTTCACCAAGCTCGGGGGACTCGAGCCGGGAATGAGCTTGAACAAGGAGCTCGCCACTTGGTCCGCGACGTCGAAGGCTGATTCCGGCGCGTGCTCACTCGTGACGCGAAGCACGCGGGCCGCGTTGCCCATAACCATGGCGCCTCCTTGTCGCTGGAGCTTCACATGATTTCGCGGCGTGAAGAATGTGCTCCGAAATCTGCTCCCATCGCTCTTTACCACAACATTTGAGGTTGCTGTAGATTGTAGCGCACCTCCGGAAGCGGCGAAACTTCTCATCCTGGACAAAACGTTCTACCCTGTCTCACTCAGCAATCTGCTCACCACACCCGTTACAAAACGAATTAATCGGCGGCTTATCTACTGATTCTCAATGCAATTGACAAGAATTGTCACAAAGCACCTTGCTTACCTAAAGCTGAGCGCACTGGGCAGTATAAGTACCGAATTCTCTCTAAAACCTCACTCTGTCAATCACCCTCTCTCCTTCACTCGCAACTGTAAGTATACAATCTACGGTCGAACTAAGTCGAATTTTAATCACCGACGTTACTTCTAACTCCAGCACTCAGATCAGAAACACCCAACAAACCTCGAGACCATGCACGCGAAGTTAATCTCTTGCGAGTAAATGTACACGCCCCTCCAGTGCGATCGATAGAATGGCAAGCCCTAAAACTGTCAAATTGAGGGCTTGACTACCTGAAATCTAGAATAGATTGCACTGCGTGAGCTCGGAGACCTTAGTGCGTGAATCAATGGCGCAGGAATTCGATCTGATAAGAGAACAAGACTACTGGCACTTCGCGTGCGCTCCCCGCGCGAAGAAGCTTGATGCAAGGAACAGGGGAGGGCAGTACAGTATGTTACATGCAATGCAGGAACAGGAGCATCTGGCGATTGCGACTGCCAAATGCCAAATGGCCTGGACAAGAAGAAAGACTTGCTCGACGAAGGTATTTTGTAGGAGCCTCCCAACGTTGAGCAGGCCTGGCCGCAATGAAGGACGAGGTCCCCGTCAGAGGATCAGCAATGTTCCACTGTAATCATTGCTGCACTGTCCAAAAATCACCGGTTTTTTGGACATAGAATTCACCCTAAAACTGGTGAAGAAAATATCACTTTTGACATTTTAATTTGTAAAAAATAGATTTTTTTTTTAAAAAAAAACTAAAAATTTTCCATTTGAGAAAACTTTTAAGTGATGGGTTTTGACCAAAAAAAGCACCAAAATAATGTTTCATACCTTTGAAAAAAAATGCAGAAAAGAGCTCCCTTTGTGGACTTGTACACCACATGAAAATAAGTTTTTTTTAAAATCCTTTGGACAGTAGATATAAGTCTACTAGAAGACCATTCTTTCCAAATTTCAGCTCAAAATTCGTTTTTTTGAGTTAAAAAAAGTGCAAAAGACCCCTAAATCACCCATTGTGAGAATTTATCGGGGCTGTTTAAAAATAGTAAATTATTTTTTAAAATTACCAAAAAATTAGGCAAGGTGTATAATGGTTATGAGTAGATTCCCTATAAATTTTGAGTCATTTGGAGCTAAAACACAGAAGTTATGGCAAAAACAAAAACAAAAAACTAGGGTGTGACAAAGTGCTTTAAGTGTTTCGTGCAATCACCCTTCAACTATGCAATTAAAACTTGGAGTCAGAAACAAGCACCGTCTTGTATTAACTCAACTATTGGTAATACAAAAAATAGAAACAAATTGTTTTCTCAAAGTAGAAGTAATTTTTTTTTTAATCTGGAAACAAGTGTAGAGTTCGAATGAATTGGACACAAGATGTGTGAATCTCTGTAATTAGAGATTGACTAGTTTCTATACTAAAGTGCAATGATTATAAGCTGAATGCAGTCACTTGATTTTGTCTAGTGCTGTAAGTAACTTATTGTATGCATTGGACTCTACTCCCTCTGTCCTACTAAAAACCTCCAAAACTCTTCCCGTTAAGAAATTAACTATATTTTCAATCAAAGTGCCAAAAATACATTCATTCAAGAATAAATAACCCATCCCTTAAATCTATGCAAAATCTCAAGCTTAGACACTATCATTTAGGCATCCAAAATTCATGTCAAAAGTGTGATATTTGAACATATTTTATAATTGTTGCCAGCTCTGTCATTTTAGATGATTTAAAGGGTGGTGGCTACAATGGGATTGTAATGACATGTTCTCCAACCTAAATAACCCAAAATAAAAAAACTATCCCACTTTATGATCAAATTTTAATAGCACCAAAGTAGTCACTAAATAGGCTGTCAACACTACTATTTGACAAAGAAATTAGTACAAGGTGTCTCATATTGCCAAGGCCAAGCTTGCAAGGCCACGGGAATGCTTTTTGATTGTCTCACTTGCCCCCACAAGGTTGTTCAATGTAACAAACACTCACTAAACAATCAAAAACACAAAAATGAGCTTTTTAGTGAGACAAAAATTTTGCTTGATTTAGAGGTTTTTAGTGGGACAGAGGAAATACTTGGTTTGAACTGCAGTTTTGGATTGTTGTTCCTTGGCTGCAAAAAAATTGGGCCACACAAATTACAGGCACTTGCACTACAAGAGAAAGGTGTGTTTTAAGTATAGTCCTAGCAAGATATTGTAGTCCTATAAGTAATGACCTTTTCAGAAGATTTTTAATAAAGTTTTACTAGAAATACATGTATTTTACTTTCTCTTGTAGTGTTGAAAGCCACATTGACCACTCAGAACAAAAATATGGCTTCTTCTCACAACATCCTTCTTGCATCCATGTTTACAAATGGCCTCTTGTTGTAGATTTGCAAATTTTGTTTGGATTTCTACTCCTTATGAAAGCCAAGATGAAAGCAATTATAGCAACGAGTTTATGAGGGTTGAAGACACTTGTTGCATCTTCACCAACATCATAGTGTGTTGTTTTATTTTAGGATGGGCACAGATGAGATCCACTACTTCTTGGAATGTTTTTTAAAAACTTCAAATATTTCTATACCAAACTCTCATTCTTTACTTTGCAAGTTTTAAGTCTTTCCACATTTGGATAGAGAAGATGGTGATAGATTTTGTTTTGCAAACTTCGGATGTCTTTATTCTTATATTGGATACATATTGGACATATTAGAGGTGATATACATGGATACAAGTTAGGCCTAGATCTATTATTGGACGTGATTGTACATTCATTTATGCTTACAATAACAACAATGTAAGCTTAGCAAGAACTACAACATCCTCATGGTCGAGGTACAAAACAAATCTCATGTCACCATTTATTGAAGAGCAGGATTAATATTCTACATCATCAAAATGGATAACTGAAAGTTTCATTTCCAAAATCCAAGCAGCTTGCCAACCATACTTGTATACGTTCCAATTTTCAAATTTGATGAAAATGAGGTCAAATAGTGCAATTGTACAAAGAAATAAGCAAAAATGTGCAAAAACGCAAAAATGATTATTGGAGATAAAGGATTGTTGAGTAGAAAAAAATTAATACTAAAACACATGGGTAATCATAATATTGTTTACCAATGAGGTAGAGGGCCTTTTTGCATTTTTGACAAGGGAATCCCTATACCGGTAGTGAACAAAATTATCTTATATGACTCTTTAGCCAACACCAACGGTACTAGTATATGAATCCAAGAATGCGAGCTTGTGAGCATTGAGCCTACAATATAGGTACCTATAATATAGATACCACATACTATAGAAGGTGTATATATCATAAACACTTATAATATGAATATTTATAATATATATATTCAATAATCATATACAATTTCTATAATATATACACCTATAACATAGGTGTGTAGTATTCTAGGCTCATGGGTTCACACTCCTATGCTCACATAATAGCAACCCTCACAAGACAAGGACCATTGCCTAATTATAAAATGTTACTCCGTACAACTTGGTACTAGCCTATTGCCACCCAAATTCCAATTCCGCCCTCATGTACAGACTATCTACATTTTTGTTCTGAAATGTACCTTAGATGGGCTGAATTGCCACGTCAATTTTCAACAGGGTTCAACCATTTCGTGACGAATCTCGCAAGGCTTGCCTGCCTCTCTCGTGACTGACGGGATGGGATTAGGGTTAGGTCAAAGCATCGCGCAGAACGAGAGAATCCGAGCATCACCTCCCTCCCTTGCGAGTTCCGATTACCGATCGATCGTGATTGACACTCAGTCTGCACGACGCAAGCCGAATCATCCCGTGGATTGGACTTAATCTTACTGGAACAAATTCGATACGAGGAAATCAATCTCCTTTTTTTGGTCCTCTTCTTTTTCCTTTGGGATTTTGTTCGGACGATGAGACTGTGGTGGTGAGGGGAACGAGTGAGGGCAGGGGCGGAGCCATGAGGTCGTGGAATGTGGATGCTTCAGAGCATTCCGCGGAGAGTTCGGTGCCTTGTGGAATTGAGGAGCCGCGTCGGAGCAGACACAGCTCCACTTGTGGTATGATGATTTCTTGGATTTCTGAATTGGATTCGAGGCATTTTGACGAATATTGTATCTTCGAGTTTTGGAGAATCGTTTTGCTAACTAGTTCTGCGTTTTTTGTCTATTCTTTTTCCACTTCCTGTGTTCGTGAGCTGTGAGGTCCTATAGATGTAAGTGGAAAAGTTGGAAAATGTTCAGATTGACGCTGAGCTAGAAATTGTGAATGTTCTCGAACGATGTTATTCGTAGCTTTGATTGTAGGGTTTAGCGCTCTTTTGTCTCTGTGCCGCTCGTCTTCCTCGTACTTTCGGGCGAACTTGTCCCGAACGGGAACGGGGAACTCCAGTGAGAGCGTGCGGACCCGGCCGTGACGGCCAAGGTTGCAAGTCTGAGTTGAGTGGCTACGGCGTTTGCTAATACCATTTACAGTCGCTTCTTTGGTGAACTGGCGTTACTACTATCGTTTAGGCCCGTCCTGGACTTCATTTTAGGGTTACTTTTTGTCTCTCCCATTGGCCTTCGTCGACTTATACATGAGTCGTTTTATGAAGTCAATCCCAGGACGTTTGTTTTGCTTCAATTCTCAGAGTGTTATGTACCTGCATTCTGTTAGAGGAGGTAATTGGCCTGCTGGAGGTCATATAGTTTCTTATTATTGATGTTCGAACCGGACTTGGGAGATTTTGACCGTTGAATTTTCTTAGAATTTTGCCTAGAATGTGATTTAGAGTTTTTTCGGTTGCTTCTTTGAATCTTCTTGGACGTCCACTTCAATAGAGAGCTTTATCACCTATGTTGCGAGAATGAAGGATTACTCGTGTCTTGGTTAAGCGCACCTGCATCATGGATGTGGGCATTTGAAATGCCTGAAAGAAGCTGCCAGGTTGTGAATTTCAGCTGGAATGCTAGCAGTTATCGCTGGTTGAAAAATATTATGGAGCCAGGGGTGTATTCTACAATCTTGATTGGCTATCTAGGGATTATGGATTGCCTTTCGCACAGATTGAAGGCTTGAGGTGTTGATCTGCTTGTGCTTTCATTAATCAGAAACTGCTTGCTTGCATACAAGGATTATGAACCTGAGCTGCATTTTTTCAAGGAATTTCGGGAGTAGTTCGTATCAGCTGATCTTGGGCGGTTTGATGGATGGGATCCAGGGTTTTGACGTCCGAGGCTAGTCGTCCCGGTCTGGAAACTCTCTACAAAATCTCATGGTGGAGGAAAATGTTTGGAGCTCGCGGCTCCAGACATCAACGACACCCACAACATCGACAAACGGTTTCTTCTGTAAGTTCTGGATTGAGACTTCTTTTTGTGTACATGGTTTGTGTACAATGTCTTTTATGCTTCCTACAAGTGAATTTATGTGCAACGTTACGTAATCGGGCATGACATTGTTGTGAGGTTTCTTTGCACTGTCAACAGCATGGAGAGAGTTCGCTTGGGGTGCTCTGGCCAGTGGGTTCGGAGAGACATTAATGCATCCGGTGGACACTTTGAAAACACGTATTCAAGGTGGTCAATCTGGAGTTATCTTGCAGGTATCGTGGTATTCTGACACTCTTTATGGGTAAATACGTCCTTATTTCACTAACCATTAGCTCATATAAAAGAGCACAAGGTCATATCTACAGAAAACTATGCTTCTTTATGTAGCTATCGTAATTCCCGATCGAGTATCAGTTGCTTGACATTCTGAAATACTCATGTAAAATATCTCTGCCTTAATGCATCCTGTCATTTATCCTCTAGGGTTTCGTTCTCACATGTATTGATGTTCTAGTCGTTCTGCAAGTTTTCAGTTCAATTCAATAGCCGTGTTATATTGACATGTGGCCGGATTCCGATGTGCTCGGGCTTTTGCAGAAGCAGAGCGACATTGGGCATGCCCTCAAGAATATTTTGGCCATGGACGGAGTTCGAGGTGAGTGTATTTAGTGCTTCATTTCAGTACGTTGACTTTTTGCGTGCAAATTCTATTTCGCAAGCACAGCCCTATTTAATGCTCTTTCGTGGGCTTGGCTTTTGCAAGTTGTTCCTTCCTTATATACTTCAATTTTTAAATACTTTATCCTTGCTCTATTTCTGTTTGATATGTTCGAAATAGTCAAGCAGAAGGTGTGTTATAGCTGGGAGTGAACGTATTAGTATTTGCATCGGTTCGACTATCTATGTTAGTGGTTGTATCTGTCTGGTAATGCTTATGTTATAAACAGTGGTAGTGTTTAAGAGCTTCCAAATGGTGTATTGCATGTGTATGTCCTAATAAATCATTAACGTGTTAATTATGTCAATAAGCTGGAACGCTATGGCTTATAATTTCTGCTGGTTATGTTCAGCTCTATACAGGGGTGTAGTTCCAGGTATAACTGGCTCAATGATAACAGGAGCCACATACTTCGGGTTTATTGAATCTACGAAAGACTGGCTGGAGGAAGAGCGTCCCAATCTGACTGGCCCGTGGGCGCACTTTTGTGCTGGTGCTATTGGTACGGTCTTGAAACACTGCACCTTTCACTGTTCTCTTTTTGGTGGATTTATCTCTTGCTTCTTCGCAAACATGATGATTGTGTTTTTGCGTGAAAACAAGCCGCAGCCCTGCTCAAGAGAATGTGAGAGTGACTAGTTTGTTGTCGGTCAGTGCTGATATTTGCCGTCGCTTTACGAAATCATTTAGCTTGTATCGTTTCCTTTTGTTCAGGTGATACACTAGGTTCAGTGGCATACGTTCCATGTGAAGTGCTCAAGCAACGGATGCAGGTGCTTTGGATGTGCAGTGGCTTCAAATTTACTATTGCTTATAGAATTTATTCATAATTGTTTGTTGAGATCGCATCCACCATTAGGGGAGCTCTTCCTAGTGTTTTGTTCAATATCTCTCTTTGGCTAGTAGTGCAAGCGCATACACAGTTGAGTCTTACGTTTTGCATACGTTTGTCGTTTGATTGAAAGACCTAAGAACTTGTAGAGTTGTGATAATGAGACCTGATTTCGTGGCCTTAACATCTGCCTTTCTCCCCTTGCATCGATTTCAGAACAAAGGTACACCATGTCCCACGTAGATGAATTGAATTTTCTTTGAGTGGGTGAAAATAAATCCTCTGTGAGTGGATGAAATCAAATCCTCTTACCTTAACTTGTCTGGCATGGCAGATTCAAGGCAGTAGCAAAGGTTGGCATCAGAGACATGCACTATCTTCTAGATTATCGACACCAAGCTTGCAATATTACACTGGAATACTACATGCAGGACGGGTGGTATTAAAATATGAAGGTCTTGGGGGTCTATATGCTGGGTAATTATTCATACATCTCTATGTCACTGTAGATAGAGGCCATGCTCTTAGCACAAATTTCTGCAACCAATGTGTTGATCTACATGAGACTTTCATTTATATTATATATCTGCCTCATTTTGATTCTGCACTGAATTTGTAGATTTTATAAAGTCTGTTTTGTTACATCTTGTCTGAAATGGCACACTTCGGTGAGTAATAAGTTTTGCTTCCGTGAACTCATTGTGCTAGTGCGGTTCATCACTGTGATGCATGATGGTCCTAATGACATTTTGGCTTCAATAATTTCCTCTACAGGTACTTGCCTACCCTTGCTAGGGACGTTCCGTTTGCTGGGTTGCAGGTGAGTCAATTTCCTTTCTGAGATACTGAATGGTACTGTTTTTCTAACTGTCCTCCGTAGTGGTCCCTAGCTTCTTTTCAGTTCGGGAAGATGTTGAAATAATTATGCAGTCATTTTCATGTGCCTGAGAGTTGTCAGCAGTAACGAAGGAATTATCAATATTTCACATTTTGGTCTTACCACATTATTGCTTGTGCTTTAGATTATGTTCTATGAGGGCATGAGAGCAGCGATAACGTATGGACGAAGAGAATGGTCTGTGCTTCCAGCTGAGGCCCAGAAGCACGAATTTACCTCATTTGAAGAGCTGGTGATGGGGGGAACTGCAGGAGGTAGTCTTATCAATTCCCTCTTGTTTCATGTTCATTATGTATCTGGCTTGAGCTCAGGACTTCTGTAGTCATTCGTCCAGGAAGGATCTTCACAGTTTTTTATTCAGAATTATGTTCGAACATGAGCTGGAAGAGTGAAAAACATCATTTCAAAATTTAGCTTCTTCTAGCGTTTCTCTTATGTTCCTGTAGTGTTCATCATTTCAAGTCAGCGCTACCTTACTTGCCTGTCACTTTTGTACATAATTAATTCTAACTGGTAATACCTAAATTTCTATGTGCCACGTAGCATGTCGCCAATGGCAGAGAATGCTATTAATTTCTATGTGACACCTTTGAGAAGAAAAATTCTGTCACCTGAGTGACTGAAACTGACCGGCAGTTACGGTATTAGTCATTTTTAAGAGTTTTGCAATGATAAAGAAGATCCAGAAATCAAATTCTGCAGCAAGATACAATTGTCCAAACGGAATTCCACTAATTGGGCATCTCATATTGATGTGATTGATCTGATACTTGTCGTTTCTAGGAATCTCGGAATCTAACAATCCCAGGGATCGCCTGTGGAGTTGTGATCTAATTGAGATGTCACTAGAATTGAGCTTCTATATTCATCCGGTAGGCTACCAAGGTTGTCATTTCCATGCTGTATTATGCTACTTGTGCAGGGCTGAGTGCTTTTCTTACAATGCCCATGGACGTTTTGAAGACCAGGCTTCAAATACAAGGCTCTAACATAAGGTTTGTGCTGCGTTAGTTTGTGCAAATTTCTTACTTTAAGGAATCTAGGAAATTCACAACTACAGGCATAGCAATAAGTGTATCCAGTGTGGGGATTACTCAGTCTTAAGCTTGCAGTGTCGAACTTTTCGTATAGATTTCATTACATCAGTGGATGCCAATAGGATCAAGACCTTTCAAGTATATTCTTTGCTCTGAACTAGTGGATTTACTAGCGTTCAGTTTCCGTCCTTGCTCACTGCTGAACCACTTCAAACAATTGTGTTCGTTTTATCAGATACAAGGGTTGGTTTGATGCATGGCAACAAATCTGGAGACACGAAGGAGTTCGAGGATTTTTCCGAGGAGCATTACCACGAGTTCTATGGTTTGTTCCTGCGTCAGCCGTTAGTTTCATGGCAGTGGAGTGGTTGAGAAAGGAGTTTAATACCCAAACAACTGTGCATATCGACTCTCAACCTATCCATTCTAATGATAGCCTGTCGGGTTTATCCTCTCAATCACAAATAGAATCAATTAGAGTTAATCCTGCACAAAAACAGAAGGCTTTTGAGCCTTGAGAACAAATGGTGGTTCTAGAGATTTAGCATAATTTCTTCATTCAATTTGCTCCACATGAACTCTCAGGAAAGCATTAAGGAATCACCAGCGGGATCTACAGTACATATGAATGAGATTCGAAACGTACTTCCAAGTTTAGAATTGGGGACTATTTTTGAGCTGCAGGATGAGGTGGGATTAGGGTACGGTGGGTCGTCAGTCTTGCCGGGTCCGGCACTTGTACCTACTGAGGTGCTCTAGACCTTTCAATCTTCCATGGAGTATTTCATTTTGCACTATCCAACAACCTATTGTATGGTGTGACGAGTCGTAATGTTTGATTAAGAGGTTTGATGTTATGTTGTGGGAACCAATTGGTCCTTTAGTTGTCTTTGAGTTTCCCATGTATTCACTCAATTCCTATCCTTATTTGAGTTATCTTCTAGATGTGCAATATTGTATTGCAATTCATGTGGATAGTTGCTTGTGCTCAAAAACAGCATTGAAAGCTGATTTTTTCCAAACCATATGATTTTTTCTATGCTATTGTCAATTTAAAAAATTTTAAGAAAATATAAGGATGATATACTCATATTGTATGCAATTGCAACAAAGGATATGGGATATGCAATTGTATGTGTACATCTATATAGTACTTGGAAACTCTCATTTGTCCACAAGTATCAAACTACCTTTTGCTTGAATGACACTTGAGCTACTTTGAACCACTCTTTCTTCTCCACCTCTTTGTTTTAGGAGTTTTAATTAGTAATTTTAGATAGAACTAGTAGTCTTATTACAAGTGTCATGAAGCAATAGAGTAGATAGTACAAAAATCTTCATAGGAATCGAAATCAACAAACATATGCCTCATTGCAATAGCAACACCTCTATACAACTTCTAGAAACATTGATGTACATGGAGTTCACGGATTTGCTTAGATTGAGCTCAAATTTTGTACAAATGAAGCTTGTGAATGGACTCAATGAATGCAAATTTTGTTATAGGAGATGTTGATTGCATGGATTTGTAGTTGGTGACAAATGCTTGCTATGCATGCACTACATCGCATGTTCTTTCTTGTGTTTAGGCTTTTGTGAAAATAGAAGGTCGTCATTTGAGCATAAAAGAAAAAGGTGTCATAGTTGGAATGAGTCATTCAGGAATGTTATGATATTCCATTGCAACAAAGTTAGGCATACCACATTCCACTATTGAATATGTTTTAAAGGAATTCCAAGATTATGGAACAATATTCACTTGTAAGGCTATATGTTGATGTTACAAAGTGATAGAGCGAGGTAGAAGGAAATTGGGGCGCATTCTCACAGAGGAATAGATGCATTCCACTTACATCCATTATAGAAAAGATGACCAAGAAATTTAGTGCATGCATATTAATCCCTAAAGGACCGTTGTCCCTTCGGGGGACAAATGCGTTTTTGGGCAGGTACCTACGGGCTGAAATTTTGTCGTGATTTTTTTTAACTTTTTTTGGAGATAGAAAAACTGATAAGCTTTGTAAAAATGTAATTTTTTTCACAATCGGTGCCCGGGAACAAAAGTTATGACCAAATAAGCTCAAAACAGGGGATGCAGGGCAGCCCGGGCAGCAAAAAAGAAATGGACAAAAATTTGAATTTTTTTTTTAATATTTTTTTTCTCATAAATTTTATTTTTGCCTATCTGGAAAGCTCTGATTCATTTCATTTGGATATGTTATGAGAAAGTTATGGACATTCTTGTTTTTCGGGCAGTTAGAGCATCTTCTTGAAAAAAATAACTTGTAGGATTCATTTCTGAATGCAATTTTTCAAATTTTTCAAATTTTTTTTTTTGCATGGTTAATTTTACTTTCTAGAACAATCTCACCATTGGGATTAACCATGCAAAAAAAAGGATGTTTTAAGTATAGTCCTTTAAATAATGACCTTTCAGGAGAATTTTTAGTAAAATTTTACTGAAAAACATATGTGTTTCCTGTAAAATTTTACTAAAAACTCTCCTACAACTCTACAAGGTCATTACATATAAGACTATAATACTAGGACTATACTTAAAACACCCCTTTCTCTTGTAGTGCTCTTACCAAATCAATGGCAAGAAGCACATAAGATGCAAAAGATTACATGGCCTGCAAGCTCAGTGGACTTGAATCCCGTAGAGAATGCATGGATGATTCTGAAATACCTTGTATATAGAATGAGACCAGACTAAACAATAAAAAAGAATTGGTTGAAATCATTAAGTGGGTATGGGAAGCCATATCCTTGGAGACTTTTAAAATCTTCATTGCTAGCATGGTTCATTGAATAAAGGCGGAAATTAATGCGAGAGGCGGTAGCACTAGGTGGCAACGATGCTAGAATGTGAGCTTGTGAGCACGAGCCTATGAGTGTTGAGCAGGGGTTCTATGAGCATTGAGCACAGAATTCCAAAAAAGTAGTTAAAAATTCAATAAAAAAAATTTAAAATAAACTTTATTAAAAAAAAATTAGTCAAATTTTACTATCTTCAATAAACTTTGGGACCTATTACTGTGGGATTCTTGAATGAATACAAAAGTTCAAGAGTTTTTGTACTGTAGAATTTGGGAAGCATAGAATTCAATGTCAACAAATAGTCTGGGTGTTTATAGCAAATATAGCTGAAAATACAATTCTAATGAATATAAAATTGAATGAAATTTTTTTCTTTGAAAATGAATGCTACCTATTATTGCGGACCTATTACCATGGTTATGTAGAATCCAAATGAAATAATTTTCAATACTGTTTAGAATATAGGAAGTATACATTACAAAAATGAACTCAATTGATGTGAAAGAAATGGAGATGGAAATATGGTTGTACAAAATATTCCATTGAGTTACAATATTTGTTCGAAAAAGAAATTAATGCTTCTAAAGCTAAATGTGTAACTTGACTCTAAAGTCTTTTAGTCTTTGATTTCAAGCACTCACAAATTCCTCGTCTTCTAGGTATGTTGAAGACTCTCGTTTGGAACCTTAAGTGATGAATACCGACCCTAATAAGGAAGCGCTTCAGTTCATTGAAGCTAAAGATTGACAAATGTATGAACTTGTTTTTTTCTAGATTCAATTTGTAGAAGTAACAAAATAAGTAATAAAGATGTTTGCAAAAACATATTGACGGCGTCCACCAAACGCTGAGACGGCCGTGTAAACAAAATTGTGATGTGTGGGACATGCCCAGAGTTAGTGAATGGTTCTAATTGTATTTGATTTTGAGATCACTGAAGCCCCGATCCTTAGCTCTCATTGGAGCTGCAAGGTACTTAGATCTCAAGTCAGGTGATCAAAAAAATAATTGAATGCTACAATCGAGAGCTAAATGAAAGAAAAAGAATATAAAATTTGTTTTTTCTTGATTATTGGCTACATTGCTGGAAGATCCCATTGGCGCCAAGAGTTTCCTTGAACAACCTAGCATGTGATAAATAAATAAATAAATAAGAACCCTTGTACAAGCATGGTTTGATTGAATCCAAGATTTAAGCCAAATTTAAAAAAAAATCTTGTATACACTAATAAGTCCTCATGAGTTGAATGAAAGTGCTAGAAGCACGTATCTCACCACTTTTGCACTTGGCCATGTTAAATTGCACTTATTAATTGTATAGAAAATTTGTCTTATTACCAATAAGGGGGAAAGCACTTGGCATAGTTTGCTCTATGGCAGATCCCAACCATCTCAAAAAAAAAAAAAAACTGGTCCGCGGCTAAAGGCTCCTCTCGGCGCCGAGAGGTCCCAAGCAACAAGGGAGTAATCATAAAATTAAATCTCAATGGAACAACCTCATTCAATTTCAAACAAATTTTGATCACAAATTATTATTTTTCCTTAAAATCTAGCAAAGTTCAACAAATAGAAGATCAAGGCAACAAGTGCTTGATCCTTCCCTTGGCCCCAAGAAGTCCCAAGTAACAAGAGGATAGTGATCAAACAAATGACCATTAAAGCAAGACGGAAGAATTGGATCCCCTGGGAGGTCCCACAAGAGGACAATGATCAACTAATCAACAATTTGGTGTAACTAAGCTCATTCCTTACAAAAATAATCCCTATCAACCAAATATTTTCTTTTTAAAATCTTAACAGGTTCGATTACCAGCACATCAAGATAGGAGTGAAGGTACCCTTCGATTGATCCCAAGAGAATCCACGTTGCTACAAGACAATGATCAACAAAAATGAAATTTGGTGAGGCTAAACTCTTTCTACACATAATGAATTCCTATCATGAATTTTTATTCCCAAAATCTAAACAAGTCCACCGAGCTGCAAATGAAGAAGGAAAAAATAATATCTTTTTATTGGCCTTGAGAAGACCCCATGATGCTACAAAACACTAATAAACCAAAATAAAATTCAGTGTGGCAAAGATCATTAGATATAAATATAATTCTTATCAATAAAATATTTTTGTCAAAAATCTAAACAAGTCCAACAACATAATATTGAAAGGAATTTATTGATACCCTTCCATTAGCCCCAAGAGGATCCACGCTGCTATTGAATAGTGATCAACCAAAATGAAATTCAGCTCTTTCCATATAGAATCAATTCCTCTTTACTAAATAATCTTTTCTAAAATCTGATTAAATCCACCAACCTCCACATCAAGACTGAAGGATTGGTTCCTTTTGTCAGCCTTGAGAGGCCCCAAGCCTTGAGAGGACATTGATCAATAAAATTGAATTTCCATGTGGCTATGTTGGTTCCATACAAAATGAATTCCTATCAACTAAATTATTTTTTTGAAATCTAAACAAGTCCAACGACCAACATTTTTTCCAAACGTGGAGAAGCCATGCATATTGCCCTAGTATGCTGAGGCATTAGTTGTTGAATTTGTATCTGAGCAAATTATCCCTACACAGAAAAAGGTTGTTATTTTAGATCCTAAAGTTTTGCAATTTTTAAATGTCACAACTATAGAAATAGATAATGAGCCATCGCCTATTGATTCAAGTTGCTACTCTTAGTCTATGGCTTCATCCTCTATGTGATTCTATTTCCAGTCACAACACTCTTGCTGAATTTAATTTTCCATATGTTGCACCCCACCTTATATACTTGCATAAAGAAGGCAAAATAACCAATATTTATTTTTTAAGAACTTCCAATTTGTATTGTGATTTACTTGTTATAGCTTGGAATTTCTTCTCTATATTACAGTGTGCACTATCTAGTCTCCTACACTTTTCATTTATTGACAAAATGAAAAAACTAATTCAATACTTCAACCCTAATTCTCTAATATTTATATGTCCACGGCCATAGGCCCCATTGTCTAAGGTCATAGGTCTTCACTCTAAAAAATTCTATGCTCACAAGCTCACAAGCTCATACTCACACGCTCACAAAATAGCAACCCTACACTAGGTGGTAGATAGTCTACCACAAAATGCTCTATTTTTGTATGATATGACTACTTCAATGTAATAAATTGTTATGCCATGAAACTAAACTTGATTACTTTACAAATCTAATTTACAATTTGCAATTCCATAGATTTTTTAGCCTTCGGTTTCATTTCCAAATTAATGTTGATTTTCACAGTAGGCAAGGGATAGACAAATGACAAATTGCCAAGTACTGTATAGTACATACATATCTCTATATGTATGTTTGAATGTACATACCTACATCTATAAACCATATTTGTATCCATCTATCTATATTTGTGTACTTGCTATAGACTCCAAATAATTTATTTTTTCATTAAATAAGACCTCCAAATTTTCAAGGTAGAGGGGTGACTATTAGTTTTGAAGATTGAGATAGTTACAAAAGGTTTTTTTAAAGTACATGGTTAGAAGTCGATTATACTACTATTGCTAGGTTCTTAGATAATCATGGTGAATTGCATGCACAAGCATTTGAACATAAAACAAGTACATAGAATGTCTAAAATTTACATGCAATCCAAGTGATGATCTTCATAGCTCAACAAGTGTAAAATATGAAGCTTTTGTACTTTGAACTCCACCCAAAGGCTCCTATGCATGATTGACTTCTTGATTTGAAGTTTTTATAAAGATGAGTTTCACAACAATTTTGGAAAATAATTTGGCAATGATTTGTAAAATAAATTATAAAAAAAAATATAACATTCTTGAACAAGAGAGCAAGGAATTCTTCTTTGTCTCATTTAACATGGCTAAAGCTCAATGATGATACATTTTAATGAAAGATTTTCTTTAATCGCTCACTAATGTAGCACAAACGTGCTTCTTCTAATGCATTGTAGAAGGGAGACCTTGCGCTTTCTAATGAAGAATTATTAAAGACCTAAAATAGGGGAAGAACAATTATCCTTTTCTGAATCTAGAAAGTTAGACCACCCCATCTTATTTTTAAAACATTCATTCCTAAATACTTGGATTCAAAAAAGGGTGCTTACATATTATTAAAATGTGCAATTAATGAAACAATCACTTGAGAAATGATTCTACACTTTACAAAAACTAAATATATTTTTAACACACATTTAGGTATATACAATTTTGAAAGCTAAAAAAACACAAGTAAACGGAACAAAGCTTTTAAACCAAAGCGCATCTTCCTTAATCAAGGTGAATAACATTCCTAGCATGAAAGCAAGGGATGGTAGAAAATAAAGAGAGAAAGAAGACCTATAAGAAACAGAACATCGTGGAAACTCTACACTAAATAGTGAAATTAGGTTGCCTTAACAATTAGGTTGCCTTACTTCCTCGCTTACTTCAAGAAAATCACTTTACAAGCCAACCAATCAACAAATATGTCTATTATTTTTTTTGTTTGTACACATAGAGGTTCATGAGTCCCACATACAGAAATTTTAATTCAAAAAAATAATAAATTTTTGTAAAGAAACAATACATATTTATATAGTGTAGAATGTCGAGAAATTTGTGTGGGGCAACCTAATTTCACTATTTAGTGTAGAACAAAGTAAAATGGCACAATGGCCTAAACCAAGATGGGAGAAGGGGAAGACCAAAATCTTGGCTGGCATGCTATGAATCCTTGAGCTAGTGAGGATCCAATGGTTTGCCTTGATATTAACAAGGAAAACAAAACTTTTCTTGTGTTTTCTTTTTGATATCTTAAACCACATGCTTATCAAGCCTGCAAAATAACAAAGACACTTCTATTCATGGGTTGCATATTTACATTACTATTAAAATTATATTCTAATTTAACCCCTAACGATTTTTGACTATATTTTCACCAAAATCGCTCCAAAACTGCCATTTCTAGTACAAGTACCAAATTTTGGAAAAGAAAACATTTTCAAACACATGTAACTGCAGGATCTTGTATTACGCTAGATTGAAAAGATGTGGAAAAAATTTCAGAAATTTTCACCGTGTAGATTGCAAGATATTAGCGTTTGAAGTGACAAAAATCCTTTTTTTGTCCTTGCAAAAAATCAGGCAACTGCACTTCACAAGGTCACATTTGTATGAAAAAATGTTCAAAATGGTTGTGCATCTTTGGATTCCATCTTCAAGGCAAGTTGGCTACATGCTTGAAAATTTTTAGATCATTTGGAATTGTACAATATATAGGAAAAAAATAGTAAGTAGAAAGAAGTAGAAAATGATCCAAAATACTAAATTGTTAAGAATTTAGTTATGGGAATTGAAAAATGCCAATCCCAATGGTTTTAATGTTGTACTAAACAATCTACATCCAATGATTTTATTTTTTTCCAAAAATATTGAAAATTGAGTTAAATAAAGGACTTCAAAGTTTATTTTAGAGTAGAGATTTCATCTCGGATTCCATAACTACCCCCACACTACCCACAACTAAAACTCCTCATAACTTTTGACTCATTGATCAAAATGGAGTGATTCAAAGCTTTCCATGTAAATATAAATATAGAAAACCAATTTCAAATTTTTATTTCTTAAAAAGCGATTTTTTTAGATCTGCCTGAACTGCTCGGCATTGCAAAAATACTACATATCATGCAATAACTTTTTAACCAGGTAATCAAAAGTTATGAAAATTACTGGGCCTTAAAGCTACTCCTTGACCACATGTTCTGTAAAAATTCAAAGAAAAAAAATGAAAATTCCATTCTTAGTGAGTTGCCCAAAATATCTATATTGCCAAAAAATGGTGTTTGGGACTTTAGGGATTAATAAAATCTATGCTAATGTTGAAAAAAATAAGAATAAACTTTTCATTTAAATGTCTTCAATTTTATTTTTATATATGAAATATGAAATTAAAAAACGCATATTTGTTCTAATAATTTTCTAAAATTTATATAAATCAAATTTACATGAATAAAGGATTCCTATCTTTTAACTCAAGTAGCTTTTTAAAAATCTAAAAGTGAGCTATATGTAAATTTTTGATAATATTTTTATTTGTAATGATATTTTAATTTTAACTAAAATAAAATAGTCTTCAAATTTTAAATTGTGAAATATTTTACCAAGCTAACAATAGCATAGATACTTTTTACAATAGGGAGTTGGGTGACTTGTCTAGTTAGATTATATGAAAAAGAGGAACAAATTCTTTTTTTTTAACACTTAGCTAAATTGATTTTTGATTAGACCCTTATATTTTGGCAAGGGAACGCTTGTCTCTTCACTTGCCTTCTTTTCTTTTGAAAAGTAGCCTTTCCTCCCTCCTATCTCTTCCCCGGCCACTCTGTCCTTTCACTCCTTCATTTTGGTCACATCTCATTGGCCCTTCTGATTATGTAAATAGGTACCATCATTTAATCACACTTCTACTCTCAAATTCAATTGGCTTTGAGATTTCTTATAATAATCTTTTCAAATTGGTGGCCTTATTCATTCACTCGATTAAGTCTTACACTTTTCTATTACAAGCTTCAAGGGATTCCAAGAGGTGAATCAACATTAATGCTAATGTCTATCTATAGCTATTCATGATGCCCACTTTTTTCTTACTTTCTTTGTGAAGGATGCGTTGTTGGATTGTTTAAAGGTACTTCTAATTACTTGGGAATTATGTATACTCAATTTAATCAATGGATGATTGATGTTGTAATTTGCTGTTGTACATTTTAAATTCATTTCATTTTTATTGAGGCTTTGATTCACTATGCATTAATGGTCAAAAGAATTTGAAGGTTTTCAACATTTATCTATCAAGTACTATTCAAGTCTCATATTTGTTCAATGTAAGTTAATTGATTTCTAGGTTAGGCTACTTATGGTCTAAGTATAGTACATTTTTGCTGCATATTTAAGTTGAAGTAATTTTTAACAACTCTTTTTCTAGAGTAACAACTCCATTTATAGAAAAAATATGCAACAATATTATTTTGTAGTGTGATTGAATTTTATTATTGTAGATTGCATTTCAAAAATCTTGTAGCTACAATATAATAGTATAATTTGTTTTAAATTTTTTCTTAGATGGTTCAAAGAGTATGCCACATGTTCATAGAATTGAAAAGATTGACCATTTGAGTGCTCAATAACTTACTAATACTTGATAAATAAACAAAAAGACAAACACATTAAAGTATTTAACTTTGAAATTCACTATAATTTATCAAAGTTCCTATTATGGTTCTTTTTGTCTATATGTTCAATCTTAGGTTCACCATACTGTCTATTTTTGTAGCAAAAATATATAACATACCTAAAAGATTTTAGTATATAACCTTAAAGGCATGTATCAACAGTTCAAGAGTTCTACTATTAGGGGACCTTGTCATACCTTCTTCAAGACTACGGAACTTTAATAAAGAATTAGGAGGTGTAGAGTGAAAAGATGAACAAATAGTAGCCCTTCTCCATGAAGAAGGTGTAACTTCCCTTTTCATTGTGTGAAAAATGAGAATGGACACGGCTTGTTAATCTTCTTTATGACTTCTCAATCTTCACAGTTTTTCAATCTTCATGCCCATTCTTCACTTCTAGAAGAGAGGAAAAAATCATCTCAATCTTCAAAGAATGGGCCCTCCACAAGTCAAGGAGAATGTACCACATCCTCATTCTCTAAAGATACAAAATGTGAAGAAGAAGGTGTGATGACCCCTATTGATTTCCCTTGCTAAAACTAATGGAGTTTTGTTGCTTTGACATGCTAGATGTCTTTTACAAAAGCTACTTGATCTCAAAGTCATGAATGAGATGGATTCCACTTCCATTCCCTTCTACTTTGGACAATGTAATGACGTGCAACAAAAGTTTTGAGAACAAGATTTTTGCTCTTGAAGAAAGCTCTTGCTTTATTGCTATTGAACATATATGAATTGAATTTTGTTTTTGCAACAATAGGTAGTGTGTAAATGGTCTATAGCATCATAAAAATTTGCCAAAAAAATAAAATTTAGTACAAAGTTCATCATTATTAAGTACTATTTGATGCTATCAAGATGACTTCTTGGTTGCATAACTGAGTACTGCAAAAGCAAATTAAGAAAAGCAAAACAAGGAAGAAAAGTGATGAAACCATCTTGTGAAGGAGATCTTATTAGACGATATTTGTTGAAATGTGGTGCAGAGTTTTGGTATTCCTACATTGTAAGACTCTATTTGAAAGAGAATTTTGATGATGATGATGATGTCTTTTGTAATGTATTTGTAAGTCTTTGAAGAGGTGTTAGGTGAATGTCAAATATTTTGGAGGAAGTGGAGGTGGAAGAAGGAAGAAAAAATAAAATTTGGATTCTATAAATGATTTGTAATATGTAGCATCCTTAGAGGAAACACATAAATTTGGAGAACCCCTTGACTAAGTTGAAAAGAGATCATTAACACAAACAAAGTATGCAAGAGAATTAAAGAAGGATTGCGCTAGAAGGATAATACAAAGTAGTTTTCATCGTATAAGAGTCAAAGCCAACAAGGAGTATTTGACAGACTTCATAATGTAGTATACTATTGGTATCCACCACCATCTAAAACTTACCAACGAACATGTTTGATTGCTTGTATAGTGAACACGAACATAAAACCTCAAATTGGCAAGGGTTGTATATTGCAAGATGTGTATTGGTGTATTATATTTGACCTCTTACTATTCTCAAACATCAATTCTATTACCGTATAGAAGAAAGTGAGTGGTTTGGAAACTCCTTCAAAATCATTCCAAAATTATTTAGAGAGGCTATCAAGAAATATTTTTATTTTTATATTGTTTTAATTCATTCCGGATTCCACAAGAATGGGTGACACTTGCGGCGCCTTGAGCCCTCCTCCACATGTTCCACCTTCACACTTCACCACTGTCGCCAATTCTGCTCGAGATCTCCTCTATAAGGGCTTTGTTGGAGGTCAAATGTTAACTGTTTCATGTTTGGGACCATGTGGAACTCGACTTACCTCTTCAACAACAATAGCTCACGATTTCGCAGTTGGAGCAATGAGCGCCACTTTACTTGAGGGCAATCAACGAAAGCACGAGCTAACTTTCAGTACTCTCAACAACCAGGTCAGTTTAATAGGCTTCTTCATTAGTATCATCTTGTTGGGAACAAGTTTGTGCTTCTCATTTGCCATATAAAAAATTTCACTTGGCTATTTACTTGATTTCAACACATCTAGAAATGAGTCGTTTTGTTCCAGTGAGAGTCAATTGTACTAAGTTTCTAAATTTGTTTCAATTGAAATTTCCTTCATGTTATTTGTGGGGCTATAATTTGAGCTGTGTTTACAGATTAGTTGGACAACGACCTTCTTGAATGCTTGGTGTCCAGGCATGACAATAGCCGTATCGGCTGCACTGAAGGAAGGATCGGACAGCGATGGGTCTGTCAATGTATGACTTCGTGTACTACTCTACTAACTTTTGTGACGTCTTGTTAGATATAATTAGATTTTTGTGAAAAATCAGTAGTGTTTTTAGTACTTTATGAGGAAATTGTTGTTGCAAATCTTTGATATTAATCAACATAACATTCAGTAGAATCCATTGTCACTGTTTTGGCTCTAATGTAGATGGTGTGGAATATTCCACTTACAACAATGACTAAGTGGATAGGTGGAGACTCAATGTGATGAGCAGGGTGCATGGAGGAAAGGCATTAAGCATGAAGGCTACTGAATGTCATGAATTTTTATTTACTATACTCATCTTAGCTAGCTAACAATGGAAAATATGGTTCTCAATTGCTTTACAGGATGACATATACGCAACTTGAATGTATGACTGTTGTACAGGTGCAGTACGTGCATCCAATGGCTGCAATGAGCGCAAAGGTTTTTGGCCCCAAAACCAGACCTGAAGCTGAGGTGGCTGTAAACATGGGCTCACCAAATGCATTTGTTGGTGGAAGATTTTGCATGGACGCATGCAACAGGAATCTTGATGTTGCTCAAATTGGTAGTTCTTTCACTGCGCAAATTGCTTAACTCATCCTAACAAGTTGAATTATCAAAAAATTATACTCCCTCTGTCTCACTAAAAAATTCCAAATCAAACATAGTGCATGTATAACTAAACCGCTCCATTTATTGATTTTGATTGTTGAGCAAGTGTTGTGGAATTCAATTCAATTCCCACTCAATCAATTCCAAAAATTCTATATCGCGTGCTCAACAATCAACAATCGAAATCAATATATGGGAGCCTTTTAGTGGTACATGCACTACGTCCAATGCAATGGGTTTTAGTGGGATGGAAGGACTAATAAATGTTGTGGATCAATAACAATACTATTTCTTTTGTAATTGTTTGCAATTCATTTATTGATTGTTCTTGTAACTTGATTGAAATTGTTTACATCTTCCGAAGGTGTAGTAAGTTTCACATCATTTTGATTGGTTCAAATGTCTTGACATATTTGCTCTAGAATGACACATTAGAGGTTGTCACACCTTTTCTCCATTCCCACTCTTCAAAGAATGAGGACATGGCACTCTCTCCTAGAATTGCGAAGGGCCCATTCTCTAAAGATTGAGAATTTTTTTTCTTTTCCTCTAGATAGAAGTGAAGAATGGTCGTGAAGATTGAAAAGCCGTAGAGAACATTAATAAGCCATGTCCATTCTCATTCTTCATCTAGTGGAAAGGCAGGAGTCACACTTTCTTCACAGAAAAGGGTTTATTCATTGACTCCTCTTTTTCACTCCACACCTTCTCATTCTTCATAGAAGTTTCATCCTCAAAGAAGGTATAACAACCCCTAATAATTAATGATATAATATGCATATGGTGTTGAAGGCGAAGATTTGTATAAGTCCTTGTAACTTTGACTCCTAACAGTGAGTGCACCACTATCAATCTTGTGTTTAGGTTGTGGCTTACGAGGCGGGGACATGACAGCTACATTTTTGTGTGATCCATTTATTGATAAAAGTGTTGACGGATACTTCACGCGGTTTATTCAACCCCAAACCCAAGTTGGCGCTCACGTAACTTTCCTACTGGAGAGGAAGCTGAAGTCCGTCAAAATTGCAGGCTCTCATGTGTTGGATTCCCAAACTATGGTGAAGGGGAAATTGGACGATTGTGGGATAGCTTCAGCTCTACTCCAATATTCTCCCAATCCTCAAGTCACCTGTGGGCTTGCTGCTGCAATTAATTTCAGGAATTTGAGGCAAGCTCCGAGTGTGGGATTGAGCTTACAAGTGTTCCCATCGTGATTGAAAATGGTGGAGAGGATTTGCGTGTACAGTAGAGCAGTAGACTGAGTGGGGGTTTCGACAAGAATTGGATCTCCAAATTCTAGAGGAGATCTAAAATGAAATGCCTGAAAATGGCCTTGAGGTAATGAACTACAGGATGGTGGAGGCTTAGTAAGAGCACATTCGCATCTTCGCTATCAGATGTTGAGACTTAAACCCTCCTACCAGTCTTGAACATTGAAGTGAATCATAATTTGACTGGGAAGAATCGCTAACTTCTCTTGTATCGGTATGTTCTACACTTGATTCTACATTTTTGCACTCATTCAAGTTGTTGTGCATTGAAAATAATTCCATGAGTTTTAAATCTCCCATAGTAATATCAAGTGAGAAGGTGTGGCTCAAGGTTAGAACTTGTTTCGTATACTTCTAAGTCCTGATAGACATTGATTCGTATGCTTCTGCCACTTACGTGCTCAATTGTAATTTTCATTTTATAAATTTCTCACTTCAAATTTCAAGGCGTAATGTAACCACTGAGTCTAATTACTAAGAATTCTGATCTTTCAGAGTAATAATCATACTTCAGTTGATGCAAATAGTGTGTCCTTGATTTAAATTTTTTGTTTCAGTAGAGCTTCTCTAAAGTAATAGCCTTGGGACTGGGCTCAAGTCCCCATGCTCAAGAATCTCAAAGAACTTTTTTGATGTGTATGTCTAGGATTGGGCCTAATGCGGGACCAGACAATCAATAGTTCATCACTATAGAGAGGTCATTGCCTAAGAGAAGTTCACCTTAAAGAAAATTGTATTGTATTGGAATAAACAACTATTTTTCTCTTCTTTAGCATTGCTTTGGTTTTTGAATAGTGACTTCCTCAACCTTCAATCCAAATCTAATGAATATGATGGGAGGACTTTGCATGTATAACACCTAAAGATTTGGAGTGATGTGAGGCCTAAGACTACTTCAAAATACTCTTTTCCAAAGTCTTCATATTATTTAATTCTTTAATAAATCCAACCATGGAATTTTTTAGTTGACTTGTTTAAGCATATCCTCCTAAATTTTAGAGTGAAAACTCCCATTAATTGCATTTCAAGATCCCAGTGCTTAAAGTTCAAAAGATAATTTTTTCTTGCCCTTTCCAAAGGCAAAATTTGTTTTTTAAATATGTAGGTAAGAAAGTATGATTGTATTGTAACTTGTGAATTTTAGTCCAAAATTTTTAAATTGGGTTGATATTGTAAAATGAAATATTTTAATAGAAAAAACTCATATTCATCTCAGTAAGAAATTATTAAATGGAAGGTGGTACACGATGAAAAAAACACTAAATTGTGAATAACTTTGAGATGAAATAGTGAACTGTCAATCTCGATGGTGAAAGTATTCTAATAAGCAATATGTATCTTATATTTTTGTCCTTATTTTAATATTTTAAAAAATGAGCTCAAAAACAACTTTCTACATTATTTTTGCCCTCATTGCCTACAAAATAAAACTATTATAACTTTTATCTTTGTTATTGGTTGGAATAATAAAATTTAAAGTTTGTTGCATAATTATCAATCTTTCCAATCAATTAAAAGTTAATTTCTTTTTTAAATAAATAAATAGTTTGCTATCCGCTTTGACATACAAATTGCATAAATCACTCTCACTTTGCAATACTTAAGGAGTTAAATCAAATGTGACAGGGTCTTAAAGCTTAGTCTATACGGATATGTTTTCCACTAGTAAAATTAAACATATTGGCGAATATAATCTAAATGTTTGAGTTAATTGATAAATATGCACTAAAAAATCATTGTTCAAGGATAGTTGCAAAAAACTTCCATATTATTTTTGTCACAAATCTCTAGTGCTCAGCACTATATAATATTCATTGACTCGAATTGACTCAACTTTTATTGCAAAGGAATCATGATTTTCTTGCACCTCGAATAATATTTCCATATTTTTCAAAATTGTTTTATAATTTATGGTGAATGGAAAGACACAATTTGACCATCATTGTCATTGTAAGGTAGGGACACCCAAATTGAGGTGCCTAAAGTGTCACTTGAATATATGTTATCATTATGTACCTACTTTTGAAAAAACAATTTTAGAACATCTTAGACCTGGAAATGAACTATGATCACTCATAACTTTTGTATACAATATTTGAATGATGTATTCTTAGGTGTATTGAAATCTCCTTTCATTTGCCAATTTGAATGTAATTTTTTGATCAATCTAATAATAAAACCATGCAAAATAGAAAAAGTAGTGCTTTTCGGTATCCCTACCTTATAATTATTATAGATCTAATAGATTTGGACATTAATAGAAAGTGGTCGCTAGGCACTAAGAAATAGTGCTAAGGCATGATGCCCAAGGCCCATATTGGCATTAGCTTGGTGCCAATGTGTGTTTTCATTCTAAGAGTGGAAACTCTTGAGATATTCATTCACATCATTCATGTCTCAAAGATGGACAATATTGGATCCAATGGTGCATATATTATCATATTCTTAAATTCATGTCTACTAGATTTGATGTAACTTGTGCAATTTGTATGTTACGCGAGCATTTTGTATCTGACATTAGGCCTTTTAATATGTCAATTCCAAAGTGACAATTTAAGCAGTCATAGGAGTCATTAGTCTTTGGATATTAATCCTTTTCTAGAATTTCAATGATGCGGTTGCCTTTTGTATGGTCATTGAGCGTGAAGTGAAAAACACACAAAGACGTTAATTCCAGGATTGCAAATCTAAGATCCATTAAATGTTTTGAAAAGTACAAAACATCTAAATAATATTGTTTGAGGAGGTTTAAGATGAAGGTTGGTGTAAAATATCAATAGAAAGAAGAATGCATGCTTTAAGTGAATAAATGATATAGATATTTTGAAGGAATATCAATCATTTATATGATTTAAAGTAAAGAATGATCTAACTTTCCTTAGGGGTTAAAAAATTAAAATTTTAATTCAAGCTAATTTTCAATTCCTTCATTTTCAGAAGGTTTTATTCGATTTTGAATGCATCCAAGTTTTAAATGGCTTGAATTTGGTGTCATCAAAAAGACAATGAAATTTTCTACAAGGCAAACAAAAATAATTTTAGATATGGATAAAATTCCAATTAGGAATGACAACCAGGAATTATATGTGCCCTAGTTTTGGTTGATCAATCCATGAAAGTAATTGCCCCTAATTATGGCATGTTTGCAATATTGACTTGTCTAGATTCTTGCCTAATTCATATTTTTCTCCAAAGACTTTGTATGAAGGGAATTTCAAGTGTGTTTTTTGAGTCGTATGAAGTGAATATCTAACAAAATTCTAGATAGTTCAATAATCAGAACCATGCTCAAATACTTATTCTAATGATTTTAGGTCAGCTTATTATAGGAACAAGTTTTTTTTGAGCGACACCAATTTTTTTGAGAAAATATTTGGTATTGTATTATTCTTGTTGCAAAGAATAAAATCATTAAATTGCTACTTTTGGATGATTATTTTAAATGAACGTATGCACTTTCGGATAAGTAAGTGAGTTCTAATCCACAAATTGCATGTACCACCCATATTTATGGACACAAAGAGCTTTATGACTCTAATGAAGATTGCTCTCTACATTGGGGTTGTTGCAAGAATGACTAGCTATTTTTGTTCCATTTTGGCTAGTATTCCCAATACTATGAGCTTTTGCATACGAATTTTGAAAAATAAAAAAATAAAGGATAATTAGTATAATACTAAAAATAGCATATCACCAAAATTTCAGGCCTAAAAAAAAATTGGGTCAAAAATTATTCACGAAAAAGAGTGAGCTAGAATTTTGAAGAAAAGACATACTTTGACGTTTTAATTTGTAAAAAATAGAAAAAAAACAATTTTCAAAGAAACTAAGTTTTTTTTATTTGGGAAGACTTCATGGCAAAGAGATTTCATCCCAAAGATGATCTTGAAACCAACTTCAATGTTTAGAATTGCACACGCAAGGGAGCCCTCTTTTGCATGGACATAGACGACATAAAATAAAATATTTTAAAATGCCCCTAGGTAGAAACATGACTTCCTACTATGGGAATAGACCATAGAAATTTCAGCTCTAAATCATTAAGTTTGGGGACTCCATAGTACTAAACCCCCTTAAAATCCAAAATGTGACATAATAGTTTAACCCTTGAACGTCGAAGTGGACATTTTGTGTCCGATGGATGAGAGGGAATCAAACTGTATAGGACAGAAGTGCAACTATTCATCCTCAAAATTTATTGTGGAGAGGGAAGATCTTCTACAGTAGTTTGACTTACAATGAATACTTTTGCAATTTTGGAGGCTACTGCTTCACACGGTAATAGAAAAGGATGATTTCGAGGGTCACCCCTTTGACGTTTTAGGGTTAATTGATCTTTAAATATAAAATGATTTTTGAATTTTTGAATTTTAAATATGAGATATGATTACACTCAAGAGAGACATTTCCAATTTCCAATAAAAATTTGAAGTTCATGCAAATCATGCCCGTTCCGTATTGCAAAACCCTGAGCTACGAGCGGCGTTTCCTCTAATGCCTGTGTCCATCTGTTGGGATGAGAGCCTGCGGTGGGAACTGAAAGCAATTCCGGTTTCTCCAAAAACAAAAATCTGGAGGAACAATTCGAGTGGATTCCTGATCTCCTGATCCCCCCAGGTGGCATCGCCAAAGCAATGGACCCCCACTGCACTCACACGCCGGAAATCAGGCCGTTCGCCCACCCGGTCCAAAGCCAGAGATCCCGACGCAGCCCGACGGAGCCCTGTTCACATCAGACGAATCCACCAACTAGCCGCATAACTGATATCTTCGGATCTTCCTCCCTTTCGGATGCCGACTTCCGGACAACCCTAGGTAGGGCTCTCTTCCTCCCAAAGTCTCAATGATGCACGGTCGGACGGGGCACACCAAGCCGCTTCTTCGGAGTTCTTCTTTATTTGAGTTCGCCCCTTGCCACCGATGAAAAGCCAGCCCGGACAGCACTGACAGACGCACTGCGGCAACTTGCCCCTGCCCTGCCGCTGAAGCTCCACCAACCATGACAACCCAAGTACTACACCAACGAGACACAGGCAGTCCCGGTGGGAGATTCTAGTAAAACTCCTGGAATGCGGAACTCCTTCCGGACTGGACTGTTTTCTTTGGTGGCTCCGAGTAGAACCTCGCCAAGCATGACTTGTATCGACGATTTCAATTTCGGCTGGGAGACTGATCCAACCACCTCAAGAGAACCCCATCCACACTGCGAGATGATGGAGCATCACATCTGGTCTTCCCACCGATATACAAGCCGCTCCCAATGGCACACAGCCTTGCGGTTAAAAAGGCCTCCTTTCATGTGAGTCGGGGGCCGGTCAATGATTGGTCAGATGGGAGTTGCAGAAAAAACGGACTCCCCATCTGACCAATCATCAGTAAGCTTGACCAACTCCCGACTCATATGGAAGCCCGCCCTAAGTTGCCATCCATAACATTGTTAAGAGCATCCCCACCAGTGGGCTCCCTTTCCCTATCCGGATTAATTTCATCCGGATAGGGAAGACCCATGTTGCATCTCCAAATATTTGGAGAAGAGGAGTTCCAATTCCCCAAACGGGGGAGAAGATACAAAACTTAGTTTCAGTAAACCCTATATTTTTTTAACTCAAGATCCACCACTTGTGCGGCTTCGGTGTAAGCAAGTGTTGTTCCCACGTGTTTCCTTTTACTAATGGCACTATTCCTTTGCCTCATTACTATGTTGTCCAGGGAATTGCGAGCTTGTAGGGAACAAATTGGTGGGGCTCTGCTTCCCTATCCCTATCTCTCTGGATGAAGACGGTGCATAGGGATAGGGATAGGGAAAAGATTGGTGGGGATGCTCTAACTACATGAATCCATCCTCTTCCCAAGCTGGAGGTATAATTCATCCCTAGATACCTAGAGGGAATTCAATTATATTTGCACAAATGAAATTGGCTGGGCTTGGGATAATTCCTCATTGGATTTTCACTGTTAGAGGATGGGTTTGGCAAACTGGCCCATCTCTGGGTACAAAACAATTTCAACAAAGCAAAACAGTGTTACAGTCATAAGCCAGATGTGTAATGATTATTGGTCTTCTACATTTTGGAGCGGGTGGTTGAATACTCGAATTTTACAACAAATTTTTCATTCATTTGAGCAAGTTGCAGCGCTAGGGGGCTCCTGCTTTGTGGAGAAGCAAAAGTGAACCCTCTATAGTTGATTAACACTTAACAATGTTATGTCTTACCCGGAATTAATACATGATTCAATTTAACTTTGTAAAGTCATTGCGGACATTAAGTAAATGTCCGCTAGATGACAAAGAATCTTTTTATATATTAAGACACAAGTACAATTTTATAAATGTCCATTTTTGGAATTCTGTGTAAATAGGGAAAGTCTTGCACAATATTTTGACCTCCAATGAGCACTCTTAGATTTTTTTAATCAAATGATTCATGTGGTACTAAAAAAGATAAATTCCACACTGACCAACTGGCGGCATTCTAGGATTAAGTTCAAGTGCAACGATTATCAACAATGATAGCAACTTAGGATACAATTTGTTGTTATTAAATATACATTATTTTGAATGAATCTCATTAGCAAGCGGAAGAAGGCTCCAACAAACTTCGATGTGCATTATTGGGACTATAGCAATAAGTTATGAAATTTCAAAGTTGATTGTTTGTAGGCATACCAAAAGTTGACGCTAATATCAATTAGAATAAACTTGCCACTCACTGCATAGAAAATTCAAGTCCGTCTCCATAGAAATATAGAGACTTGCATATTTTGAAATTTGGCGTGATTATTAAATGTCATGTTAAGATTCACCTTCAAAAAGCAGAATGCCAAAAGATTTCTTCCTACAAATTTTTATTGCAATTTAAAGGTGATGAAGTTGAAATCTAGTTAAAATTGCTTACAACTCTTCACTACACAATGTGTGGTCATTGGGTGGTGATACAAAATTTTGTTCCCATTGCAATTGCATTGGTAGTTGGAGCGTGCAGTTATTGTACGGTAAATGGCAACGGTTGTTGTATGATTTTTGAATTTGTGCAGTAATTGGCAAGTTTATACTAAACATTCTTTTCCTTAGTAAAGTATATGCATTATTATTTTGGATCTCATTAGCAAGTGAGAAAAGATTTCAATGCACGTAGACATGCAATATTCTTGCACTCGTATCAATATAGTAGCAAAGTTGAAAGATGACTTGCTTGTAGGTGATTGTATCAAAAACATACCAAGCCCTCTAATAAGTCTCTCATGTTCTCAATGTGGACTTTTCGTATCATCAATATCCAAGTTTTAAGGTAGACTAGCACAATTCTATCCACAACCCAATTTTGTCACCCTACATTTGGCTCCAATTCTGTTTAGAAAATCAACCAAATCTGTCAAAAAATTTGACAAAATCAGTGCATTAATGCCATTAAGGATAATGTGTCAATACATGATTGGTGAAAACTTAAGTGCTAGTAGATACATTAAAAGGCGGTTATGGGTTATTAATAGGGCATTTATGAATCCACTCTATAGGCAGTTTTGTAATTTTAGGGGCTAAACACTTCAAAAATCTACAGAAATTACAATTTTGATCAGAAAATTATAATTCCACTAGGGTTTGACTCATGAAACATGTGCACACTTTAAAAAAATATGTGCCCCTCTTGAAATTGGCCCCAAGATAGTCAAATTGGAAATCAAGGTGGTAATAGGCTTGTCTACCTTAGTATCCCTTTTTCATCCAAGTATAGGTGTCACATTTACAGCACTCATTTAGGGCACTACTGGTTATGGGTGCTCATATCTTGCTGGGCAGGAGCATTTCTAAGAGCAAGCCCAATGCTCACTTTGTACAGGGCGCTGGGGATTGGCAGGCCTAGGCCCAATGCAGAGTGAGTGTGTGGGCCGAAGGCGGGCCACCCTGCATTAGCCCCACCTCAAGGATGGAGTGAAGCCCGATAAGCCCTGCTTTTTTCCAACTTTGAACCTGGATTCTCTGAACCTTTCGAAAGTGGGCAATTTAGATGGTTCGGACTTTGTGGGTGTCAGAGAATCTAAGCTTTCGTGTGATGTTCCGGGCTCAGCAAATTGCCTCAAAATGCCGAGCAAGTCCTCTCATTTGCTGAGCTCTGGAAAATGCAGTTGTCTAGAGCGGCCGTCTTGGAGACCAATTATTTTGAGAAGCATGTTACAAGTCCCGTTGGCGCCGTTCCCATGCTTGCTCCAGTGTTGCATTGGAGCTGCTCTAATCCTTTTTTTTTTTTTATCATTTCACAGTTTTCATCTGGGCTTTTACCCACCTTAATTTAGAGGCCTGTGAGGAGGCCACATCATTGAGCTGGGGTTACGACCAATCGAAAGTAGTACCTGCAGTTTAGTATAAGAGCAGATCCTTGCAAGCATCAGCCTGACTGGGAGTTTAGTTCCACATCCAACTGAAGAAGCCTCTCCCAGTCTCTCCCCGGCCGTGGTCGGTGTACTGTGGAATCGCTTCAAGGTTTCAGGTGAGTCAAGGGACAACATTCGAACTTTGGAAGCTTGCAGGATGTTTACAAGCCCCAAGAGAGATTCGTTCGCAGGGGACAAATAGTATTTCCCTCCCAGTTTTTTTTATAGTATATCAACTGTTGGTGTTTGTTATTGATCAAACTGATGGCTTGCTGAATTGAAAGTTTGATATTCTCGAGGAAGGAGCTAGGAGGCATGTTTGCGAGATAAGCGTAGGGCGGAATTCGTGCTGCAGCTTCGACGACTTGTAGAAGCGGCGGCGGAAGAATTCATGTGTAACGGACAGAATTGCGGAGTTGTGTGAGTCCCGAACGGTACGTGAGAGATCCGGAGTCTGGTGGGAGCGGCGATGGCGAGAGACGAAATTGGAGGGGGGCAGGCGGCGATGGCGACGGCGAATGGTCCGGCGTCGGATGGAGTGGTGACTCATTACAAGGAGCTCGTGAAAGAGAACATGCGGTACCCGAGCTTGTGGGAAGAGATTTCGGGAAGCTTGGGCGACCTCGGAACGTTTGTGCCGATTGTCATTGCGCTTACGCTTGTTAATGGACTCGACCTCGGGACCACGCTCATCTTCACCGGAGTCTGCAACGTCCTCACAGGTTGGGGCTCGCCTCCAAGGCGTGTTTTGCATCATACTTTTTGTTATTTTGGTAGCTGCGATAAAATTTATGGCGGTTAACAGCAATTTGGCGAGATAATCACAAGTCCCTATTGATTTATTGCTCAACTTTGTTCAAATTAGGCGATATGTAGCCCGAGAAGGAATGACGGCCTCTGTCGCCCCGATTGGGCGAAACCGCAATTGCATTGTTCAGTCCGCCGTGCGTGCATGTTATTGCGAAAGCATGACTTCTGTTAAAATTGGACTGAGCGCTGCTTGGAATCTGTGTCCCCTAGGGTTGTTGTTTGGGGTGCCGATGCCAGTGCAACCCATGAAGTCGATCGCTGCTGCTGCAATCACTCCCGGTCACCTCCTCACCATCCCCCAGATCATGGCCGCTGGAATTTTAACCGGAAGCATTCTAGTCGGTCTGGGCGTCACGGGTTTGATGATGGTCGCGAACCGCTTGATCCCTCTCCCCGTGGTGCGCGGCATCCAGCTCTCGCAGGGGTTATCCTTCGCCATCACCGCCGTGAAGTACATCCTGAACGAGCAGAACTTCTCGAAAGGCAAAGCCGGCGGGCACCGCCACTGGCTGGGCTTGGACAGCAAGCTGCTTGCCATTGCCGCCATCGTCTTCATCGTGCTCGTCAGCGGCGCCGGCGAGTACACCATCAACCCTTCCCCCAAAGCCTCCGTCGAGCGCGACGCCGTGATCGGGGATCCCAACCCTCGTCGCAGACGCACTTGGCGGGAACGCCTCCAAATGATCCCCACCGCGCTTTCAGTCTTCCTTCTCGGGATTGTGCTTGCGTTTATCCGCGACCCCGGGATCGCGGGGCGCCTCCGCGTCGGCCCGTCTAAGCCCCAAGTAGTGCACATCAACGCCCACGACTGGCGTGTGGGATTCGTCAGGGGCACCATCCCGCAATTGCCGCTATCAGTGCTAAACTCCGTCATCGCCGTGTGCAAACTTTCCAACGATCTCTTCCCAACAAAACTGGAAGTCACGCCCACGAAAGTTTCCACAAGTGTGGGGCTGATGAACGTGGTGGGGTGCTGGTTCGGCGCAATGCCGGCGTGCCACGGCTGTGGTGGACTGGCGGGGCAGGTCCGGTTTGGTGCTCGTACCGGCGCGTCCGTGGTGTTCCTTGGCTCACTCAAAATCGCGATTGGGCTGATCCTGGGAAGCTCTCTTTTGCAAATCCTGCGCCACTTTCCCGTGGCGCTGCTCGGAGTGTTGCTGGTATTCTCAGGGCTGGAGTTGGCCATGACGTGCAGGGACCAGAACACGAGGACGGAAGCGTTCATCATGTTGTCAATTGCGGCGGTTTCACTCACGAATTCGAACGCCACGATGGGGTTTGTGGTGGGGATGGTGCTCGCCTACTTGATCAAAATGAGGGATCCCGAGACGTGGAAGATGCTGTACCGGTATACTCCGTGGGGCAAGCGCCGAAGCGCAGCCATCCCACAGCCAGATACTCACCACGTCTGATCAGTACGAACCTGCCAATGGCGTGTACAGCATGTTCTCCTCTCTGCAATTTCATGAAAACGGGAATGAAAACACCGAAACGATGCATCTCGAGTGCTTTGACATAGCCTCGCAATGTGGTAAAATGCATCTGCCACTCATCATCAGAGTCGATCAGAATAAGGGTAGGAATTCTGTGAACATACGCACTTGGGTGTTTCGTGAAATTGGCCGTGGAAATTGGCGTTGCGCATTGTCTTAAAATTTCAGTCACATGCCAATCGATTGTAACAGTGTCACGTTGTGTAGCGGAGTAGCTGCAGATTGCTTGGAGTGTTAGTAGCCTGCAAGTCTGTCATTTCTGTTAACGAAACATCAGGAAACACCTCGTTTCCGTTTTATAAGGCCTTCGGAAACATCTTGTTTCCGTTTTGTAACTTCTCTCGACACATTTTTGTGTTTCTATATTCGATTTTGATCAAAATCGGGAAACATCTCGTGTACGTGTTGCAATGCTTCCTCTTGTTATTTTATACGAATTAACTTGAAGTTCCATGCTGACCGTGGTTCTTTTCGTTTTATATTTTGAGTGTATTAGGATTTGCGAACCTAATACCAGCAACAGTGATGCATTGTCAAGTTCATCTGACGACCTCTTGTTATGTGAATCGCATTGGTAGATTTGATTATAGATTTGATCATGCTGAATTGGAGTTAGTTCACTGGGCTCTGAAATACTCCATTGTAAACACCATTTTAAGGAGATTGCTAAACAAAAGGACGATGATGTGAATTTGGTTTCGTTGCTTGGCCAGAGTAGCATTTGTAGTGAATGTCCTATGCTTTCTGGCCAGGTCTAAGTCTAAGGTAGAAAGAACATTGGGATCCCTAAGGTCACTGACCATAAGGTAGACTACCACCCTGATTAGCAATCTGAGTGTCTTGGGGTCAACTCAAAGAGGGGCACATATATATATATATATATATATTTTTATTTTTTATTTTTATTTTTTTTAATTAATTAATTTTTTTAATTTTTAATTTTTATTTTTTTTAGAGGTGTGCACTTGTTTCACAATTACAATTGTAATTTCTGTGAATTTTTGAAATGGTTTGCCCTAAAATTACAAAACCGCTCATAGAGTGGAGTCATGAACATCCTATAAACAATTCATAATTGCTCTCCCATGTATCCAATGGTACTTAAGTATTCACCATTAACCCCTCAAGGACTAAGAGGACACAATGTGTCCTCTTCAAATTTTCAATGGCAAATTCTCGGTTGGATGAAACAAATCTCAATATTTTATAAATTAGGAACTTGTAGAGCAATAAGTTTATAAACTTGTTGCACTTTCTGATTTTCAAATTTTCAATGTGAGAAGTGTTTAAAAAATTGTTTAGAAAATGTAGTCTAATCAAAAAATGGGAGCAAACATAGTTTTTTTACAATGAAAGAAATAGTAGGTATGGAAAAAACATATTCTTGGACATTTCTAGTCATTATTCTTCACAAATAAAATGGTTCTAGAGAAAATAAATTCAAATTTATATTTTTAGCAATTTTTTAAAATACAAGGTTCAATTTGGTGCAATTAAGAATACAAAAACAATTAGAATGATTCCAATTTTTTTAAAGATGTTCCAAACAATATTCTAATAATATCAGTTACTAAATTTCAAAATTTGACACATAAGTAAATTTTTATAAGTTTTGTAGGATCCAATTGGGTTAGTTTTGGCTTTGTACTCCTTTTGTTTGAAAATGTCTACAAAATTGAGAGAGTTTTTTATTTCTCATTTTTTAGAATTAAAAAATATTACACTTGCCTTAGATTCCAATACAATTTTTTTTTGGAGGAAAAAAAACATTATTCATCTTCTTAGAGTTTTTCTTCCCCAAAAGCTGCGTTTTTTGCCTATAAAGTTCATCATCCAAAATTGTTATAATCTAAAAATCCAACCGTCAATATTTTCTACAATTAATTCCATGCATACTAGACAAAGTAGTCTTTACTTTTGTACGGTTAAAATTAAAAATTTCAAGCACATCCATGTGCAAAAAAACATCAAAGCGGGAAGATTCATTGAAAACCTCCTTTGTCAAAACCGTGTTAGGCCTTGAGGGGTTAAAGGATTGACATCTTACCCTTTGTTGGCGTAAATGTAGTGATTTTGTCAGAAAGTGAACGGATTTGAATGAGTTTTTGAACGTAATTGGGGCGAAAAGTAGAATGACGGAATTAGGCAGCTGGTAAAAATGGATTGGCTTACCTTAATCAAGCTCATTGGATTCTCAAATTTTTTTTTAGCAAAAGAATGGTAAATTAGAGAATATCCCACATGTGTTTTGGAAGTCTCAATGTTGGAAAAAAAATGATCCATCATAAGCGGTGTCTTGATGTGGGCTATTTATTAGTTAAAAATAGGCATCTAATTATATCTTAGTGAATTCCAAGTTGAGAGGTGGTTAGTTTTGTTGGGGGGTTACACTCTTCGGGTAGTTTACCTTATTTGGGGGTTAGACTCTTGAGGCTTAGAGCTTCTTTAGATGGCTAAAGGTTAGTTGGGCATTTGTCCCATATTGTTTGTAGCCTTGAGACCTTTTTGAGGGTACTTAAAGGCTTGGCTTCCTTCTTTGGAGCTCTCTTGTTTTCTCTTGTTTCCGAGTGCTTTAATTTGAGATCATTTTCTTTCAGAATTTATACTTTTTACTTAGCATTGTTGTGTTTGAATTACTTTTACTTTTTATGTTCTTGTAAGGAGTATACTTTAGAGTTTGAAAGGGCACAATAGGCAAACTTGAGATAGTTTTGAAAGTTGACTTCTAGGGTCCGGGTGAAGGGTGAAGGGAATTTGCTAAAGCAATAGTGTCGTTGTCTTAATTATTGGAAACTAGTTTCTTTTGGCATTTGTGGTTGGATTAAATGTTGGTTATAAGTTACTTTAGTATTTTGGCAATTCTTCCTTTTCACAAACATTTATGATAGCCAAGAGCCCTGTGCTTGTCCAAATAGGCAACCAAACCTCACGACAATGGTCAAAGGAAAACCACATTGCTTTCATTGTAGACTGTAGAGGGTGAATTTACACTTTGCCTTACGAAGAAAACCAAGAATGTCCATAACTTTCTCATGACAAATCCAAATGAAATGAATCAAAGCTTTCCACATAGACAAAAATATAATCTATTAAAAAAAATTAAAAGTTAAAAATTCAAATTTTTGCAAATTTGTTTTTGCGCCCCCCTCTCCCTTGTTTTGAGCTTATTTGGGCATAACGTTTGTTCCCGGGCACCAATTGAAACAAAAATTAAATTCCCATGAAGCTAATTATCTTTTCTATTGTTAAAAATACTTTAAAAAAATCAGAAAAAAATTTCAACCCGTAGATACCTGCCCAAAATCCCATTTGTCCCCCAAAAGGACAATGGTCCTTTACGAATTAAGCGGAAAATATACATTACAAACACTTTTTTCATCTCAAAAAATTCCTTTTGCTTGTATGTCTTCTACCATTGTATAGTTGTGAGCTCCTAATTCATCACTTCAAACTTATAGTTTTTTGTTTTTTTTCCTTTTACATTTTTTGTTAAGTTTTATACCTCAAAATCCTTATAAAAAGTGCTAAACCAAATAGGTGTTGCATATCAATGTTGTACTTGGTCCACTACAGAGCAGAATACCTAAAACACTTCAATTTTCCGCATATATATATAGGTTATAACTCCAAAATAGCAACAATTTGGACTACTTTGTAAATTCCTTTCCAAAATACCTAATCCTAACTAGTATGTGACAATTTATGGCTAAAATAGTCCAATGAAATTTCAATGGATTCCTAAGTTATTCCCCACAAATAAATTTCATTTTTTTAGTGGTTCCAAAAAAAGTAGAAACTCTAACTGTTAGTCTGCAGGTTTAAAAATTCAAGACATATTAGAGGAGGGCATCCACAACGGAAGTAAGTTATATTGGTTTTAAAATCATGCCAAGAATGAAGAATCTAATGGAGCAATTAGTTACTAAGATTCCTCTTTATGTGAAAGATTTTCCAGACACTGGTAATTAGAAAAAATACCAAAATTCCAATCTCCTACCAAAAACATGTAGAATAAAAATATGAGCCTGCACATTTTTTATGAGATTCCGTAAAAGATTTCATAAAAATTTCCAGAATCTTCAAACTTGTAGAAGATCATCTTTCAAATGGTCAATCGCTTCAACTAGCATTGAAAAATTCTAAAAATTATCCAGGTAGCTTATTTTATGCTAATAATGCATCCCGACAAATTTCAAGGCATTCCAGCATTGACAAGTATCTAAATTGGCAGCTACCTCAAATTTAGGAAGAATTTAAATTAATTTGATACATTGACCAACATATTGGGAGCATGCGACATCCAAACAAAGTTAAAATGGAATCTTTTTCTTCTTTTTGCTAACCTTCCAAAGTCCAAGCACTCCAATGAAGTCAAAATATTTGAAAAGTTCAATTAATGGCAATGGCTTTTTAATGCAATGGCTCGCTCCATTTGTTCAAAAAAATTAAAAAATTAAAATTAAAATTAAAAATTAAAAAAAATTAAAAAAAAATATATATATTTGAAAAGTTCAATTTCCATCATCTGGGATTTTACGATTTTTCATTTTGGCAATTTGCGACTTTTATGGGTCCAAATGACACAAAATAAGGGACATGACGTTTCGAAGAGTAATTTGGACTTTTTGAAGCCAATGGGGCAATTTTTTTGTCATTTGGAGTTGTTCTCTAAAAGTTAGAAATAAGTCCAATAATAAATTTGACATTTTAATAATTAGCGGTTAATTAGTGCCAACCAAGTGTTTTTGAAGCATTTCTTAATTCATCATTATTGTTTTTTGAGTTTGTTTTGAAGGACATTGTAGGCCCTTGAAACTCGCAATGGCCGCCATTTTTGTGACATTAAAGGCACAACTCTTGTTATTCTCACATCAGACATTCTTTTCATCTTGTTGGGAGAACTACAAACTACAACTTTAGCAACTTGTACAACGCTCATTATATATCAAATTTATAGAAATTCTAACTTTGCAACTATCTCCTAAAAAAATCACCATAAAATAAATGCAATTTAACTTTAAGAATTAGAAACTTAAAGCTCCTTAAGTTCTTGTTTTGTCAATGTGTGGTCATTTGAAGTCATTGTGCAATTTCAAATTTAAATTTCCACTAGTAGAAAATTAGTGACCTAATCAACAAAACATCAACATTTTTTTGTTGACTTGGGTTCTATAATGTTCATTTTCACAATTTTTTGTTGATTTTGCCCCAATTAACAAAATGGTCACATTATTTTTGTTGATTTGGATAGTACAACAACCAAATCAACAAAATTTTGTTAAATTTTTTGGAATTTTTTGGAATCTTGTGAATTCTTGTAGAATCTAATGGAATTTTTTGGAATCTTAATTGTACAATGTAGTTTTTTTTTCAATTAACTATTCACAATTTGGTGTCTTTTAAAGTCAGCAGACTTTAGAGGCAATTTTGGCCTAGTAAATGAACTTTTTTCAAAAATATTTAAATTAAAAAAAGTTGGCAAATCAAGCCAGATTTCACCTCCAAAAATCCGTTTTGGATTTTAGGCCTCCAATCAAAAGTTACGGACAAAATTCAGAAAGAAGTGGAAATGGACATTTTCTTTGACATTTTCAAACACTCTCTCTAATTTTTGTTCATAAATTTTGTTTGGAGAATTGAATCTCATACAGATTTTGGAAGTGAAAGTTGGCTTGACTTTCCAACTTTTCTAAGTTCAAAGTTTTTTGAAAATAGTTCATTTACTAGGCCAAAATTGCCTCCAAAGTCTGTTGACTCAACAAACTAATGGAAAAAAAATGAAAAAACTATAAAAATAAAATTCTTTGCCAATTATGTTCATATATACTTCTAAGTGGTGCATTGGTAAGGGTCCTTGGGCCTCAACCATGAGGTCCAAGGATCAAACCTTGGTGGTGGCACTTGCCACGTCCCACTTGGCTCTCCATGTGGCATCCGCAGTGTGGCACTTGGACTGCCCACATGGCCCTTGCCATGTGACAATTTTAGCTGCCTATGTGGTAGTTGCCATGTGGTAGCTTTTGAATGGTTGTTGCTTTCTTAAATTAAATTTTTTCCCCCTAATTTTTTTATTTAAAAAAAAAATGGGACCATATCAACAAAAAATTTAACACTTTTTTGTTAAAAAATCAACACTTTTTTGTTAAAAACTGCCCAAATCAACTTGTCCAAATTAACAAAAAAATCAACACTTTTGTGTTGAATTTTTGTTAATTTAATCACCAAATTTTCTACTAGTGTTCGGATATCACTTGAGGATGTACTCATGTTGATTTAGAGGCTTTGGGCTCTAAGCTTTCAATTTCATTTTGTATATCTTGAGTTCCGTCCAATCTCTTTCTTTGATATTATCATCTCAATACTACTACAAAATCATGACCAATTCAATAAAAAATCAACGGATTTTTGTTATTTCAGTCATTGTAAAGACCGTTTTTACTAATTTTTGAACATTTTGTAAAAATCCAACAAAATGTTTGCTTGTCATTAGAAGAGATTTGAGGCTTGTGGAGGGTAGTTTCAGGGTTGTTCCCCTTCCGCCTGTTCCTCTGTTTTGAACTAGCAGTATTATTGTTAGAGTTTTTTTTTTTAAATTAAAAAATCACTGTCTTGGAACATCTCATCTAAATGAGCACCTATCCAATCAAGTCTTATCTTTTGCACATAAGGATCTTTGCTAAGTGTATTCCTCATAGTAAAACTAGTGTCAGTTGATCCTGTCCATTTTTCTAAAAATCATAGTTCAAAGTATTTTATACAAGATACATTGAAGCATCACCATCATCAAGTAAGTTTCATAGTTGGATAACAATACTAGTCAAGACTAGAGTGTGTCATGTGAGAGATTTTTTCAAGGCTAGAAATGTACATCCGTAAAGTAAAGTAAAGTAAAGCTTCATTATGTGAAGCTTAGAAATTGCATCCCATACAAACTTTTTTTTCTTTTCGAGGACTAAGTAGGAAAGTAGGAAAAAACTTCCTAAACTTGACGTTCCATGTGTCTTCATGAGGAAGTAGGCCTCACCTGTGCCTGTCCCAATAACAAACCACAAAATGTGACGTTAGAGAGGTTGCACGAGGTGTCTTCAGCCTAACAACACTTGCTATTGTTTTCACATAAAAACAACAAAGAAATTCAAGTCCATTCCTAAGTCCATATTATAACAAAGCTAGATTTAAAATTGCAAGACTTCCAGAACCTGACTACTTGAGGAAGCCTGTGTCGCAGCCATGTTTGCCAAAATCCTTCAATGTTCAGTCACAGCCCAAGACGAAATGTGAGTAAAACTCAAGACAGCATAGCTAGTGTAACCAAACACTCAGAACTAGAGAGGATACTAAGTTTGTTTTAGAAGAAACCCGGATAGCAAGAATATTTTCAAAGACTTGAGCTATCAATTCTAACCTCAATCAGCTAGTACTGCAAGGAGTATACTTTAGTGAGAAAGGGCCGCAAGTCACTTCCCAGATGAAAGATCAACCATTTGGTGAAAATTAAACTTCAAGGCGGCCGTTTGAGGCTGTAATCACCTTGGTTTAAATTAAAACTGAGTCAGTAAAGAAAATATAGCCACCAAATCTACTGTCCCAGCCCAAGATCAGAAGAAGTATGATCTGGATGTAAATTAGAAGCCCTTCTGTTGTACATATGGCAGTTACTTAACATCCCAATTGATAATGAGCCTGTGCAAACATGCACTTTAAATGTCCCAGTTGTCATACAAGCTGTGACTAACTTAACCCTTCATCGTTGAAGGGGACAAAAAGTGTCCTCACACACTATAACAGTCCAATTAGAAGTGCTCTAACTTTTGCATCTGATGTCCAAATTTAATAAAAAAATTATTTTAAAAGTTGCGCATACTAGTCTAGTTTGTGTGGTAAAATTTTCAGATCAATCCAAGACGGATAGAGTTTGTGAAAGCCATTCGAAGTTCACGGGTTCAATTTGAGTTCAGCACACTGCATTGTCGTGGCTGCAACTTTGGGGGCTTGTATCTTTTTCATCAAAAGTTCATTTTCAATCAAATTTGTTGGGTTTTGTTCCCCTTAAGGTCTAGTTATTGAGGTAAAATTTTCATGTCAATCCAAGCTATTTTGAATGTTTGAGAGCAATTCAAAGTTCAAAATCCAGACATTTTTGTATTATAGTGAACTTCGGTGGCTTGTAATTTCTTCATACATGGTCCGTTTTCAATAATTTTTGTTGTCAAAGTTGCGCATACTAGTCTAGTTTTTGTGGTTAAAATTTCATATTGATCCAAGAAGTTATGAGTGACTGAGAAGCATTTTAGTAGAAGGAGGTTCAGCTATAGATGTGATTTTTTGCTACTTTTTTCACTGTTTTTTAACATTTCAAATCCATTTTGCAAACACAATGAGTCATTTGAATTTTTTTTTTTCAACAAAGAGTTTATATTTTGTTTTTAGTTTGATGTTTTTTCATTTGAGTAGGTTTAGAAATCGAAATTCACCTCCAAGTGTGTTTTTCAGGAAATTTCAGCACCTTTTTCCAACACTAATACATTATAATCTTTCAAACTATACGGTCAAATGACCCCAAATTTGTTCCACATCATCTACAACATGCACATAACAAGATTGTACGGTTGAGATTTTCATACCTTACTGAAATTTAGACTTTTAACACTTGCAAAGGCAGGATGCTTTTAAGAATGTTTGGACCTTCGGCAATGAAGGGTTAATAAGAGGCTACTTACATTGCTCTGATGGTTAGTTGAACGGTGCAAAATCCCTGGACAACTAGCATTTACAGTCAATGTGCCAATTGGTTACCATAGCAGAAGATGGTCACATCACTAGTATAGAACTAGGCATATATGCTGTCAAAACATGTCTTTAAATAAAAAAGCTAAAGGATTAATGGAAATCAAACACATAGGCTTTTATAGTTTCCCTCAAGGATATGTATAGTGCCATAGCATAGCTTATGTAGATTAAAATATGTCCATGGTTGAGTGAAAAAAATAGGAAGTATGAGCTTAAATTTAATCCACTATGTATAAGCTCATATCTATCACCTCATGTCCACAGCCATGTAATGAAAAACATAGGAAATGTAAATAAAACCACATTTACTTCTATTCATAGGCTTATTCATATTAAAACATGTCCAAGGCCATGTAATAAAACACCAAATTTAGATCCCAGGGTTGTCTAAATTGGGTCCCAAACTCACCTAGTTTGGATATAGACTCATTTATATATATCAAAACATGTCCAAGGTCATGTATTGAAAAAATATATATTAATATAGGGGACAAAAATAATCAAGAGGAAAAAACTATATAAATATACAACATTATGTATATATCCACATAATTCATCAAAAATATTTCTATATGTATATAGCTTATAAATTAAAAAAATTCTAAATATATAGATATTTTAGAACTCATACTCATGTAAATTCATAAGCTATTATCAGGTATAAGTGCTTGAATTAGAAATCTAGAAAAAAAAAAAATATATATATATATATATATATATACTTTTAAAAAAAAAATCTGACGTGACACTCTCTCAACCACGTTAGACTATGCATGTGGCAAAGTTCCCAGGGTGGGAACGCTCTGGGAACTTGCAGTCTTCTAGTGGCCTCAAATTTCTTCTAATGTTTTTGTTGATTTGATTTGTACTATGACCAAATCAACAAAATTTTAGGAAATCTAGAATCTTTTGAAAATCTATAAAAATCTCTTAGGAATCTTAAAAAATCTTTTGAAATCTTTTATGACCTTTTATAATCTATAAAATCTATAAAATCTTTAGACTATACTTAGAACATTTATAATGTACTACACTGAATAGGGGTATTAAGGGGACCAAAAAATTAAAGGGACTTATCTTGGAAAATTGTAGATGCTTGAAACATGATGTACAACTCCCAGACACTTCAATAACTATTGATGTACATAAAAGACAGATATTTATATAGTGTGAAATGTCGATTAATTAGTATGGGTCCCCTTAATACCCCTATTCAGTGTAGAATATATTAGAATGTGCTTCTACAATAGTAGTAGGGCAAGGTCAACACATTGATGCTAAATAATTAATAAACCCTTAAAACACTAAGGTATAATTTCAAACCATTTTTTATTTTTAAGTAGGCCTTTTTTAGTGCAATATTTGTTAAATACAATTACGGTGAAATTTTTATAAAGGGTGTGTTTTACTACTAGCTTGATGCTTAGAGAGTTTTAGACCAATCTAAGTTGCTATTTAAAAGTTATGTCTCAAAAGGTCATTTTTTTTTGTTTCCGGTAGTTTCGGGCAACCATGACAAATTGATCCAATTGGTTTGAAATTCTTTACATACACTTTCAATAAGATTGTTACCATAACCTCAAATGTTGAAAGGCATACAAACACACGATTTTGACTTACAAGCGTTTAAAATAAGTTTCCTTCATTTGAACAACATTTTAAACACCATGGTTGAAATTCTATGTACAATGAAAATATTGTTTGGATCATTGCAAAAAAGACTGGTCGATTTTTGTAGTGTTTCTATAACACCTTTTTTTCTAGGAGTACTGTATAATTAGAAAACAGTTTTTAAAAAATGTGAAAAATATGTTTAATGTATAAACCTTTAAGAAGAAGGTATCCTAGAAAAGAAAAGCATAGAAAATTTTTCTAAGTAGAAGAAATAGAAAAGTGCAAAATCTCATGAAAATAGGTATTTTTACATTTTAATTTGTAAAAATTAGGAATTTTTTTTTTAAAGAAATAAAAAACTTTCTATTTGAGAAGAGTTGGTGGTGATGAGATTTCACCAAAAGAATGATCGTCAAATCATCTTCAATGTTCAGAAATGCGCACACAAAAGAGCCGTGTTTGCACGCATGTGGAGGACATGAAATAAAATATTTTCAAATTCCCTTCAGTAGAAATATGTCTTCCTGTTACAAAAATAGACCACAAAATTTTTAGCTCTAGATCATTAATTTTGGGTACTCCCTAGTACAAAACCCCCTAAACTGCAAAATGTGACAAATTAGCTAAATTTAAATTTAAATATAAAATGATTTTTGAATTTTTTGAAAAATAAGAGTTTCTAAATACTATCAAGTTAGCCATCTCCAATAAAAATTTCAAGTTAATCGGATTTATGCTTCAAAAGTTATAGCACATGACAATCATTAGAGGAGATTTGAGGGGTTTAAGAGATTGCGAGTTTCCGGGCTGTGGGAACTATGGGAACTCCCTAGGAACGCTCTGGAAATTGTCATCTGACGTGGCCGAGAGATTGCCAAGTCAAATATTAATAATTAATTAATATTTTAATATTTAAAAAAAAAAATATATATATATATATATATATATATATATATATATATATATAATTTTTAAAAAATTTTAAATTAGTTTTTTTTTTAAATTTAAAAAAATTAAAAAAAAAAATTCTGACAACAGGGGGTTGGTTCCCAGCAACGGGAATAGCCCTGAAACAATCTTCCAAAGGCTCAAATCTCCTCTAATGTCCATCAATTCAAGTGTGATAATATAGTACTAGTCTTTCTTGCAACCACCCTTTTTTAACTTAATCATTTACAATTTGGTCTTTTTTAAACTTAACAAACTTTGGCGGCCATTTGACATAGTAGAATAACATTTTCAAAAAACTTTGAATTAAGAAAAGTTGAAAAATTAAGCTAACTTTCATCTCTAAAAATCTGTTTGAAAAATTGAGCCTTTAATCAAAAGTTATGGATAAAGTTAAGAGAGGGATTGCAAGGGACATTTTTTTTGACATTTTCAAACATTCTCACTAAATTTTGTCCATAACTTTTGATTGAAAATTCAAAATCACAAACAAATTTTTGGAGATAAAATTTAGCTTTATTTTTCAACATTATTAATCCAAAGTTTTTTGGAAAAAGTTATTTTACTATGTCAAAATGGCAACCACAGTCTGCTGAGTTTTAAGAACATTAAATTGCAAATAAATAAGTAAACAAAAATTCAAATTGCAAATGCAATTGTAAAGGTGACGTGATGGTTAGTACCTCAGGCTCTTAAGCTCAAGTCTCAAGTTTAAATCGGATTGGCGGTTATGTGTGGATTTACATGGCTGCTCAAAATATCTAGGCAACATAAAAATTTTATTTGTTGTTCGGAAATTTTGTTAAGCAGCATTTTTTTTATCATCCTTGCAAATGTGACTAAATCAACAGAAAAAATCAATATATTTCAAGGTAATTTGATTGGAACAATGCAACCAAAACAACAAATTTCAGTTGTTTTCATCTTTGATGTTTTAGTAGTACAAAAAAGTTTTGAGTTTTTGTGTTAAATATATCTTGAAAATTTTGTAGAACTAGTTTAACCCCTCATCGCCGACAGGGACGTTTTCCGTCCCCTCAGAATTGATAAGTGCCGTGTATATTTCTCAGATGATGTCCGTTTGCTAGTTTTAATTTTGGAATTGGTAGGCGCGCGGGTTCTCCGACGCGTGATCGTAACAACGGGTCTCCAATCGTGCGAGGATGTGGATGGTGTTGCTCCGATTGAGCAGACCCTCCGTTTCCACAGGGACAGTCTGTCCGGCAGTCAAGAAATTCACCAGGAACTATCGATGGCAGACCGTTGGCGCTAGAGTCGCCTTAGATTCCTTTTCCAAATAACGAAGGTGCATCAAAGTGGAATGATGGTTCAATGCCGATTTTAGTTGCTTGAGAGAATGGGAGACACCGCTGCTAGTGCATACATGCACGGATTGCAGATCGAACAGTAGGACGTCGATCACTCAGTTTCGGGTGTATGGTGCCGACTGTGAATTTTGCATTTTGTATCTCAATTTTCTTATGTTTCTCTGTGTAGGAAAGTTGGTCGTAGTACTAATAGAACTATGGAAGCATGCATCTCTTCTTGTTGCTTCGACTCTAAGGCCACAATTGAATGGAAAAAAAATTTGAAACCGTCTGTTGATGTCGCTTGGTAGTGCCCGCTTGCATGTGTTAGTTAGTGGTATTGGATTTCATGTTATTGTGACGTCCCTTTGCATTCCATTTGTTTTATTAGGGAAAAAAAATGTAACCACTTGTTGATCTTAAGCCCCGCTTGCTGGAAAGAAACTATCGCAACTTTTCCAACCGCCCAATGTCCCAATGTCGTGACATCTGTGCAACCTACAGTGACCCGTCACCCAATAATCGAAAAGCAGGTCTCTTGGTCACCGTCCACAGAGCCACCCCCGTTCAATCTTGAATTGTGCCAAGCAGATCAAGAATCAGTGCACCCAAATTTTATAGCTACTTTTAGCCTTTTGAGTACTCTCTTCCCATGAAATTTCATCTGAAAATGTTGACTTCTCGCATTTGAATTCTTCTCCAAAGTGCAGCATGGACGCAAAAAAGATGCCGAAAACGGTACAGGACCCTGCCATCAAATGTTATAATCACGAAATCCATTGCATGGTATTATGATTAGAGTTGATCAACGCAACCCTAACCTGCTTATGCTTCAATTTCAACGGTGAAATCGAATAGCTTCTCGAAAATCGACCAGGCCAACAATTTCAGCTGACCGCATGCTGTTTTCACTACCTACTTCTGTTTGAGTCATCGGCGATGAGGGGTTAATAACCTTTGTTTTTCACCCTAGAAACAAGTCATAAACTTTTTTTTGTACATTACTTATATAATTTTTAACGATTTGAGTTTCTTTAACCAAAAGCAATAAAGACTCACTCTATTTGGAGTTTGTATCTACTTGTATTTAGTTGGAAGAGAGAAGATCATTTGCCTTAAGATATTGAGAGCGACAATTTTGAGCACTTGTAATTTTTTGTGTAGAATTTATTTTTAATAAACCTTGTTTTGAGCATGTGTATCTTCTTATTGTGGTTCTAAAAAGTTAATGTTCACTTTGTTTAGAGGTCATAAGCAAAAGTTATAATTAGTTGAGAGAGTGGAAGTTTAAATTTACTATTGTAAGGGAACATTTCAGATCCCTTCTTTTTACGTCTCAATTTTTTTATTATATTTTTTTTGTGGTATTAAATAATTTTTTACAACTTTTTAAGCTTTAAAGATATTTCTTAAAGAATTTTAAGTTTAAATCTCGAATGAGATTGAAGCGTTTATTTGAGTGCTAAAAGGTTTGCTGCTCCATTCTTTGTACCATGGTAAAATTTTTAGTTCACTCTACTACCCACTTCATTAGTTTATAATGACTTTTAATCAAAAATACAAGTTGTCCTCTCAATGATAAACTAACGGAATAGTTTGGTTTGGCTTGAAGGGCAATATATGCAAATCTTTTAGCTATATTGCTAATGTTTTTTGTTTTTTTCCCTAATTTCCTCAATTTTTTATTTACTCACTCATATTGAGACACAATTAAAAATACTTTTACTAAAGATTATAGATTAAACCAATTTGGTTATTTTATACTAGAAGAGCGAGAATTTGGATTCACACTTTTTCATCTATTTTGTTCAAATTTTTTACATTTTAAATTGTAAATCAATGTAGTGGCTCGCATTCACACATACTTGATGTTTATTAATTGAAACAAAACTTATGATTTTATTTTTAAAGAAAAAAGAGCTTTAAAAAAATTTGTTTATCCTTTTTACTTCTTATGCGTCTTTGGAATGAAAAAAGCATAGTTCATTGTTCTTTTTCAACGTTTTGTAGACTTCTTTGATCTTTGATCTTTGAACAAATGGATTCTTGATTCACACCATTTTAGGAGGGGATTGCATTTATTCTTTTTGTTTCCACATAAGGCTTGTTTGAAATAGACTACAAGGATTAGTTGTAAAAATAAAGCTAATATCTTTATTATAATTTTGTGGTTATTGTAGGACTTGAAACTTAGTTTGAAAAGATATCAAGAATTAATTGTGGAAAAAAATTAATATTTTTTATTATAATTTTGGTGGTATTATAGGATTACAAATAACTTAGTTTAAAAAAATATCAAGAATTAGTTGTAAACAAAAGCAAAGATTCTTAGTTACAATTTTGATGTTGTTGTAAAATTGGTAAACCTAACTTGAAAAGATCATGCAAATCAATTGTCAAAAGAACAGAAATGTCTTTTATTACAATTTTTGTGTTATTAGGAATCTATAAATCACTGTTGAAAAGACGGTAACGATTACTCATTTAAAAATAAAATATTTAATATGTTTTCATTTTGTTGTGGAATCTATAGACCTTGTTTTAAAACATTATAAGGATTGGTTGTTAAAAACAAGCATATAAATTAAAGCTAAGGGACCATCTAACTGATAATTCTTTGTAAATTCATCACAGTTTTAGTCTTTCAATCTAATTAGCTTTAATGTTATTATTCTTTTGGGAGCTTACCAATAGCTTATCAATGACAACAAACAACAAGCTGAGTGATCCAACAACTCCTCATACAACTGATTTCACTAGTTTTGTTGAACTAGATCTAAATTACACAATTCTTAAGAAAATTGAGGATGAGAGAACATGGACACAAATTATTAAAAACTGCACAGCCACTAGGATTTCGTGCCACTTGATATATTGTTTAAGGATTAAAGCTCATAAATTTTTTTAGTATATATATTCTACATTAATGTTTGCTATTAAAAAATAATTATTCAAAGAATCTTATGGCTTTACAAGATTGAAGCTTGTAATTATAGTTATACCTAAGCACCAAGACTTATTGAAAATCTAACTGTTTTTTCCATTCATTTTTAGTTTCCGAATGATTTCAAACTACACGGTCTAAACATGAGAGTGTCAGGTTTGTAGACCACAAATCAGGATACGGTACTTAAGGATAATCTTGTAATTATAGTTATAAATTGATACTTCATTAAAATATCAAACTCAAGTAAAAACTCATACACACTCATATTGTTATGCTCAAAATAATAACCAAGTGTATTATCAATTGAAATTAAATACAGATACACAAAAAGTTCAAAAAATCACAACGATTGAAGCGAGATGGATGAACACATAATTTTAATATCCCTTGTACAAAGATTCTGATATAACTTACATAGTTTGCAAAAACTCTCAACTCTATATACAAATTGGTACAAAAAAAATAAATTGTTATGACTATATAAATTGTACTAGTAGTTCGTAGACTTGGTCTTTAAATATGACTACGGTAAAATTACTTGTTTTGCTTCAAATAAATACTTTTGTTGAAAGAGAGATGACATAAAAATATTTTATTCTCTAGTTACATTTGTTGATTTTGCAGCTTCAGATGATTTGGTTTGCTTGTATCTTGGTTATATTTCTATGTTTGTTAAACCACTGTTTTGTTTTTTTAATGTTGTATTATTGTAGAGTTCGGCGTCCTAATTTTTAAAGTACAATTTGACAATCAATTGTAAAGTTAAAAAATTAATTAGACGATCATACTTTGACTTTTTTTGTAAAGACGCGCAAATTCTCTGCAGTGCGTCGAGGTTTTAAGTCTAAAACCTATTATATTGGTCAGATTGTGGAAAAAAAAAAAAAATCATAATTCATAATTAAGAAGTTTTTGTATTTTAGAAGAAGTAAAATGCTATCTATACCAGGCTTAATCTTTAATTACAAACTCAGATTAGTAACTCGTATTTCATATTGAAGTTTTGTCAAACGTTGCTAGTTGAAGGGATTAGTGAAAATATTAACAACTTGATAACTAATTGGAATATAGAGAGTCTCTATAATCTGTGTGCTAATATTTCTTCACGATACATCATGTTTTTGGTAGTCCTAGATGTACTTTGATTGTCAAAAAATAAAGTAATAGGGTTTGGTACTTTGGTATAACATTACAAATTTTGAAGAACAATGTTTGTAACTATGTAATTTCTCGTATTTCTTCTGTTAAAGCCTTTACTTCTGCATCTGTAAAAGAGACAATTTTTTTTTTTAAAGATCACCATATGGGTCCTCCAACTGCTGTAAAAATTCAACCCGTAATTGATTTTCCATCCAATTTATAATTATCCTAGTCTACATCTGTATAGCCTATTATTGACATAGTGTGGTCTTCCTTGTAAAAAATCTCAAAATTTAATGATACTTTAATATATCGAAAAATGTGATTTGCAGATTTCACGTGTAATATTTGCGGATCTTGCGTAAAACAACTTAATACACTTGTGGTATAAAATATCCTTGTTTTAGTATTAACCAAATAAATCAACAATCATACTAATCAAATGCTGAAATTTTTTAGCATTTACTTAAGATGAATCTTTTTCAAGTAATCTGTTCCAAGATGCACGCCTTTAGCCATCAGCACTGAAGTCAGTATATAATAGCTTTTATTGAATTCCTCAGTATTTGCATCGTATATGATCTTTGAGAGAAAAACACTTCACTACCTGTTCGTAAGAAATCAACTCTGAAATAATATTTGACATTGTCAAGATCTGTCATGTTCAAATTGCTCATAAGTTTCTACCACAAATTGTACATACCTTCTGTATTCAATCTTGTAAATAATAGATCATCAACATATAATATGAGGATTATGATTCCATTTGAAATTAAAACATAAGATAGGCTATAATCAATTGAATATGCAATAATCCTTGCCTAGTTAAAATCTATTTATTTTTTCAAATTACATGCGGAGAGATTGTTGAAGTTCGTATAATGATTTTTTGAGTTTGTAAATTTTGTTTTTTGTTGAGAAGTTACAAAAATCTTCAACTACTTCTATGTAAACAATTTTTTAAAAATCTTTATTCAAAAATATTGTGATGACATCTAAGAGAACAAGTATCCAGCCATTACTTACCACAAGGGCTACAATCATCTTTACAACTTTCTATTTGACTACGAGAGCAAATACTTTGTCGTAATCTATTCTTTTGATTTGTTAGAAACCTCTAGCAACTAGACAAGCTTTGAATTTAGATAGTTTTTCATCAGCTCCTATTTATGTTTTGTATAGCCATTTAAATGTCATTGATTTGATTCCCAGTGGAAGATCGCATAAATTAAATTTTTTTTTTTAAGCAGCGAGTCTTGTTGTGATTTTGTTGCAGCTTTCCACCCATAATGGACGTCAACTTCAATGAAACTAAATGGTTCTAATGGTTCCTCAATAATTTAAAAAAAATTAATTTAATTCAATTGATTTTATTAATTCTATATAATTAACAAATGATGGGAAGAGTGAATTTGGTGTGGAGATTTTTGATGCTGAAATAGCATGGCTATTTTTTTAATTGTATTGATGATTGTTTATTACGAACTGGTTGCATGCAACGTGTAGATAGTACATGATGTTGAATGATACTAATTGATTTATCATGGTTGACCTGATCTAATTTAGAGAAGTTTTCAGATTGTAAATGCGAAAAATGGGACTGATATAATTCAAATTTTAAGGTTATTTAAGATGTTTGATTCATCAAACTTTACATTGCAAGATAAAATTAGCTTTTTGTCACTCGAAAGTTGGAACCTAGATTTTAAAATTTTATATCTGTTTTTTGTATATCACAAATATGTTAAGTTTGATTTTAAAATTTAATTTATCTCTCTGATTTTTCTCTATACAAACGTAAATTTTAGATTCACAAATTCTCAAAAAATAAACGTTAGGGATTTTTTCATAAAACTGTTGATATGATATTATTTGTGCATTGGCTGAGGTTAAGGATTGATTGATGAGAAAGGCGATTATGTTTATTGCTTTTGTTCTTAAAAATTTTAGAATTGGTGCTAGTGCGCTCATGCTTTTTGCCATTTCAAGCATCTTTTGATTAGTCCTTTCAGCAATTCCGTTCTGCTTGGGTATATTTGCATTGGTGAGCTGTCGCTTAATCTTTAAAGATTCATGGTGCATAATTTCATAAAATCTTTAAAAAAAGAATTCTCTGCAGCTCTGCTTCTATCAATTTTATTTTACGAATGTGGTGGTTAGTTTTAAGTTCAATTGTACTTTAGAATAACTTAAACTTCTGCATTGTCTCAAATTTTCAGTGTAAAAATTCACCTACATGTAATGGCTGAAATCATGACTATAACCATAAAATATTTTGATCTAGTAAAAGACAATATTGAGAACTGTCCACAAAGATCTAGATGAAGCAACTTCATCGATTCTGACACTATTGTAAAATTATGATATCGGAAACTCTCCGTGGATTATTTGTCAACTTAACAATCATTACAAACTTTATTGTACACAAAAATATAAGGTAGTCTATTGACCATATTTTTGAACAATAATTTATGAAACCAAGTATAATTGATACATTTGAATGTGCTAAAGAAGTGCTTTAGCAATTTCATTTTGAGTCAAGTTTGACTTAATATTCATATTTAAAGCTGAAAGTTGATACAATACATTTTTTTTATTACGTAAGTCTTTAGCTATAATTTTCTTGTTTCCACAACTATACAATAAACATTTTTAATTGGCAAAACATACTATAAAATCTTTATCAATTAATGAATTAATGGACAACAAGTTTTTTCACAAATTAGATACATACATAATACCAGAATGTTTTTATTTTCAGCATTTGGTAGTGTGAAATGAACAAATCATTTTGCAGTAATTTGGTGACTTTATCCACTGGCAATTTTTACACTACTACTATATTGTTTTAATTTGAAAAAATTGTTGTAATCATTGTTGACATGCTGTGTTGCTTCAAAATCAAGATACCATTTAAATTTCAAAAGCTGAGTCATGAATATCTAACAATAAAATAGCTCCTTCAAACATCTCAATTTTTTTGTCATTTGTTGTTCTACATTGTCAGTTACATCGCAAGTTTCACAATTTGTCTAAAACTCTTTTTCTTAGACTACATTTGCTGTGAATTATTTTATTCCACGCTTAGCGCTTCTATCTACTTCTAATTTTTGAATATCAATTAAACGCTTTGAATAAATATGTCTTTCGACATGCATGTTGTGCATCTATTTCTTAAAGGCCAAATATGTCGTTCATTATGATGCAGTCTTCTTTATATTTGCAGGAGGTACTCAAGTGCAAATTCGTCTACGACTTCCTTTGATCCTCTGCAATACCATTGTCATAGTTTCAATTATGAAAGGACATGTTGAACGAGAGTACTAGGTTCACCATTTTGTGAAGGTTGAACATATTTCTGTATATTTCTCGTGAAAACTATATGTCCATACAATTTTTTTTCTTGTCCTCTTCAAGGATACATTGTAAATAGTAGCAGTGCCTTTTATTTTTGGTAGTCAATCGGCAGTTGATTTTCGTCTTTTGCACTTGCATTTGTTAAATGCATATAATATTCTTGTAACACGTTCACACTATTTTGAGTAATAGAGGATAAAAAAAGAATCAATCTATTTGTACCTTGCGCACCATTGCCATTCCATGAAGTACTGATCGTCGTCGTCCGCCATTATGTGTACGTCTCCTATCTTCTAAACTCAGTGAGACTATGTTCAAAATCACAATCGAGACTTCAATAATATAAATTGTATTATTAAATGTTTATGCAGTACATGCAGGCGTATCCCAACTCTTGTTCGGCTACCAGATAATATGCAAAAACTACTATATATACAGCAGAATCAAATACACAATACTAGTCTTCTATTCTACGTGTTGTATTGAACATTCATAACATGCGTACTGTACTAAGCGAAAATTCGCTTAGATACTTTGAGGACTCCTAAACATTTTTTGTCTTTATATAGTACTGCTCAGTACATTGTTAATTTAGTGAGTAATAGCCAGTTACTTCAACCTTATTGTTGTCTTTAATATGATACTCCGTGTACAGCAATGACGTACCATGCTTTAGGGCTTGTGCTTCTTTCGAAGGCTGTTCTGTACTTTGTAGTATTATTTAGTACTATGAAGTACTTCATGTTTCTTCTGGTAGTCATGCAGTCCTTTCATATCTACATTGGACGCTTGAGAGATATGCAATACTATACAGTACTTTGTTAGGAAGGCTGTGTTCATTTTGCATGTCCGTTTTTGTTGTTCATGACAATTTTTAATGCAACATTTTTGCACTTGCACTTGTACAATTGCTTCTTCGATGCCCACCCCCTTTGTTCCATCCAATATTGAGTTTTTCTTCAAGTTGCACCTTTTTTTTGTCATCAAGTGCAAGGATTGTAATGTCTGTTGTTGCAGGCACCACATTCAAGTGTTGTTCCTCTTGGAGGCCTTGAATGCATTTCGTGATCCTTATAGAAGAGCTCATGTCTTGTTTCATTGCGACTGCCAATACATTGTTTGTAATGAGGACAATTGAAGAATGTACAATGTGGGCAGTAGTTGATATGCAGGGGTCACAACACTGTGTGCAGACTTGTTGTGTCTAAAGCTTGAAGACGAAGAGTTCCATTAGTCAAAATGCTTGCTAGGAGCTTGCAGTAGATGTAGTGTGCATTTTTTCAAAGTCTGTCCTCGAGAGCGAATGACAGATGCTACTCGAACCATTCAATAGAAGTAATTTCAATATGAAATTGTTGAAATATTAATAAACGATACTCCAAAAAAGCGTATCAAAGAGGTGCTGATGACGACATCGTTCCCTGAGGTCCTTAACTTCTTATCACTAATAATGGAGCAATTCATTCGCCATAATTTTGTTGCAAAGTGACAAACTAACCAAGCCAAGTTTCTGCAAGCCTGTTCGTAAAGAGGGATCATTTTGACACACATGAATTTTTCAGAGAATTACATGTTCGAAGTGCAAAAAAAAATCCAATCCATGTATTACCATTCCGATCAAATTTCAATTATGCTGCAGGTTACTTACTTGCCGGCTGTTGCAGATGATGTTGTACATGATAGTTTTCACTTGAAAAGAGAGACCTACTTCTACATTTCAGATGATAGGACTCACGATATCGTTTTTGCCTAGCACTGCTTCCTTCTTCATTGGCGGTAGCTGCAGTTCAGGGAATTGTCTCTAAAAGTGTAGTATATTTTTAGCGATGGATGTGCTGAACAATTCAAGAGTGCAAAAGCTATGTACTTTGTTGCTAGGTGATCCTTTTTTTTCCTGCCATGCGCTTGTACAGCAAGTGAACACTTATTATTTCTACTACGTAAGCGTCTCCAGCAGTTCTTTGCAGAAGTTATAGTATGAATTAATACTTCTGAAGACTCAGCAGATATCGAGAGTACTCCTCAACAGACGTGATTCTTCTAGTATTATTTAGTATTAATGAGTACTTTTGAATACTATAGAGTAATCTCTAGTAGTCCTCTATAGAGCTGGCAGTCTTACCATGCGACTGCAGAAGTCTATAGTTCTCATTTCTAATTCACTGTAAGTTTCATGTTTGACCCTTACAAGAAATGTTTCTATATTACCTCTGTTCAATGAAGTGTCCTGATTCGTGTTCATTGTCTTCTCATAGGTATCAGTCACTCACAGAAGACTATAAGATGCTATGAAATTACTACGGAAAGGGGGAATGAGACGGCGATGGGACAATCATAAAGAAGGCACTTCAGATAGAGCAACTAATAAACACACACTGACGCCTCCTAAATGCAATTGACTGTATCCAGTTTTTGGATGCCACCATGGCTAGGTAAATTTCAAACCGCTCCGGTGGAATGAGGTCTTCCCTCTTGCTATTCTAGTAACTTTTCATGACTATGTCTTCCAATACCATAGATATGTTTGTAACTCGTGTTTCTGAGCTTGTTTATGGAAGTTGCCAAATTACTGATTAATAATTAAAATGTACATGTTTAGGTTGTACCAATATTTTTAATATGTAGGAATTGCTGATGTGAACCGTACGACTCCTATTTCTTGTGATACTGTTCCGGGCTCCTCAAAGTTCCACTCCATTTTTGGAACGGATGACCTTGATCCAATAAAATTATTAGTGCGCCATTTATCTTACTTCTGTAGCCTTTATTTGGAAGAAAACTTTATTCACTGCGAGAAGAAGGCAGACGTGAAGTCGTGGACTGCAGTGAAGATTCAACTACAAAATTTACGATGAACTGCCATGTAAATGACCAAAGAGAACAATGAAGAGAGTTGGAAGTATGAGTTTGACAGTAAGAACATGGCAGACTTAGTGCAATCAAGAGATAATTTCATTGTTGTTGCATCTGAGAATAACGATGAGAAAGTTTCCTTCTACATTCTACAATGTCAAATGCCTAAATACGTACTTGAAGAAGACATTGACTGTGTTTGGTTATGGCAATTTCAAGCTGGAGACATTGTTATCTCTGGTACATACTACTAGAAATGGGGACATCGTGATTCTAACAATTATGTGTACTTGCGGAACTTTAGGCCAGCGTATGTGGACTGCACTACAGTTCTGACGTACAAATTCCAAATGATTCTTAGGCAACATAGAGTTAAAAACGAAAAGGCTATCTACATCCTACTTGACGAGTCTGTTGATGTTATAACCACAATATTAGAAGAATTGTAAGGTGAATTTTGAGCTACAAAGAATGAGAAAATTTTCCAGTGTCTCTACACATCCCACTTGCTTTCTCTGTAGAATATATGGCATTGATACAGTAGCATACAACATTTAATTCACATACTTGATGAGTTCAAGAATTTTGCAAAGGTTTGTACATATATGAAATGCAATTCCTCTGTCATGACACTCAAGAACAAAAAATGCATGTTTCCCACTGCGACTAAAAAATATATGAGAAAATTACATATCTTAGGACCACACGCACATACTGAATTCTAAACAAAATTTTAGGCTTACAATGACATGAATGATTAAATATGGCTTCTAATTAAACGAATGAATCCACGTGTCCTATACTGACATGAATGAGTGAACGTCGCTTATAATTAAATAAATGAGTCAACAAATGTTCTAAAAGTCTGATCTGCTCATGCCATCGCAAATCTAGAAAGCTACCAACCAATATCTATAACAGCTCCTACTATCGTTGTATGATAGAATTGACAGTATATAGAATTGTCCTAGTAGACACTAACTATACACTAATGTAGAATAGAAGAAGCTTATCCTATGTCCACCTAATTCACAACTGCTCAGTACTAAACAGTCCTTTTGTGCATAGACAGTCCTAAGTGGTTGTGCTGACGCTTGTTATAGACTGACATTCAGAGCTACAAGTGTCACTAAATATCCCTGAATGGGCTACACCACAGCAGTTATCCTCATCTATATTCATGCACATAAAGTGCCAATGTCCCTTTCATGAACTACAGTCCTTTATGCAACGGGCTTCCATAAGTGCATTGGAAAGGCAGATACCTTTTTGTATAACAAAAAAGGTATACTTATAGTCGCACGTAAACTACTTGCTCTCCTGCACTTTTTTGGTTGCAAAAAAAACACCTGTTCATCAAATGCTACATTAGTGGATTGCAGGTGTGCACACAAAAAAGAAACATATAGTGTAAATTGAAGAGAACTTTCAAACTATTGAAGGAATGGTGGTAGTACTTGCATGGTACAAAATTGAAATTCTGTACTCTATCCACACTGGAATGTTGTAGACGCTTGATTACCCACCTTTAGTAATGAAGGGAACACGACCAGGTTCTTAGTATTTAAGGGGCGAAAAAAAAAATTAAATATAGTAAGTTTTGGATTTAGGATTTAAGGAAAAACTGCTGTATTTTGGTGGGAGAATGTAGACAGAGGATGAGGAGATAGATGAAGTGGACGGACGGCAAAGAGAAGAAGAAAAAGATGAAGACGTAGAAGAAAGGAGACGAGTGTCTGTGAAGGGCATTTTTGATCAACGGAGAACAATGGCGAGCGTTAGGGAGAAAAATAGCGTTGCTATGAAATCAAGCGGCGATGTTTTCCTTGCAGCTTTAGAGGTTGGTTGGAACTTCTTTGTTTTGTGAATTTGTGTTTTGTGGTTCAAGTTCAGCTTACATACGGATGTTTTTTGAACTACCTTCCCTCAGATTTAGGGATTGGCACAAGTGTAGAGCCAAAACTTACGGTTAAGGTTTCATGTAAAGGTTGAGGCACCACCAGAGGGAACCCCGCGAAACCGCGGGGTTTCCCTAATTCAGCCATATATACTATCGGCCACGCTCAATGTCAGCTGCGTGGTGATCTTAGGCGCCACAGTTGGGTGCTCATAGGCATCGCGTTGCAACTTTTGAGAGGCCACAATGCAGAGTTTCGGAAATGTGAGCATTTTTTAAATTCTTTACAATCAGGGTTTCATGTGTTTAATTATGTGCGTAGTTGGTTGAGGCATCAACTGAGAGAACCTCGCGGATCCGCAAGGTTCCTCCAATTCAGCTACGCACAGTGTCAATTGCACTTACTTTCCACAGGCACCGCGAACATAATTTAGGATTTCTTGTACTTTGGATTTCATTTATATGCGTAGTCGATTCAGGCACCATCTGAAGGATCCCAGCGGAACCATAGAGTTCCCTCAATTAGTGACTCTCATCACTATCAGCCCCTCTTCAGTGTTGGCCGCGGAGTTTGTAAAGTAAAGCAGTGTATGGATTAGAAATTCTTTACAAGCCACCACGCCATTACAACCGCCCTTAGACGAACCTTTAAACATGCACATGTATTTCACGTATTGAAGCGTGGCAGTTCATCTCTTTTCATGTTCCAAAGTGTATGAATTTGTATGTGCAATAAGAATTTTCATTAAAGTTGAAACAATTAATTTTCATTGAAGTCTAAATATTCACTAAAGTAAATGGGAAGGGATGCGGTCTTGGGGAATCCGGCGGAACCACAGGATTTCCTTAGGCCATACCTTTTCTTCATTTGTTTTTGAATTCTTAATTCTGATTACTCTTTGAGAAACTCCGCGTTCCCGCGGGGTTTCTCGGGCTGCCCTATCTTGCTTATTTTTATTCATTTTGAGCAGTTTTGTGCTTATTTGTTCTATTTAAGACGAATCCTAGGTAGATTACGATAATCACGGATGCAGAAGCATACCCTTTCACGAAAGCAGCTCAAGCAACTTCCAACTTCGTGGAACCTGTTGGAAGTTCGTGGAACCTTCTGGAACCTCGTGGAACCTTTTCAAGAAACTTCCAAGTTTGTGGAGGCTTATGAAAGTTTGTAGAAGAAGCTTAGGATCTCCAAGTATAAATAGGAGTCGAGGCTGAAGAGTTCTTCAGTCTCGACAACTCCTTTTAACGTTTAGTTCTTAACGATCAACCTAGTTTCAATCAAAAGTCTTGTTATCTATATTCTTGTCATTTGTACTCTTGTTCTCTTGAATACATCTTGTATTTCTATTAAAGATCGATTTTGTACTTCTGTTGAGATTCAACTTTATAGTTCTCTCATTTTTGTCTACGTCCATCCCTGACAGTTTGTCGAGACTACTTTCAACATCATCAGAACTTCATTTCTTTTAAGAAAAATGTGAACTACTTCTCTATCTGGAAGATTAAGGTGTTTTAGAGGTTGCGGATTATCCACTTCTAAACTGATGTTGTTGTCTGTTGAATTCCTTGTCTTCCTAGATCCCTTTGTCATATTTTTAGCATAAAAAGCTTATGGACTTGAATAGACCACCAATTCGCGAATTCAATTCAAATTTTGATATCCGTATCGTTAGTAGATTGAAGCAAGAACATAGAAAAGTAATCGCACGTCGATTTAGTGAAACAACATTTGAAGCACTTTTGACCTTGCCTACTCCCTTTATCATCTCAGTCTTCAGAGAACGCATAGTATTTATATACGAGTACTATTAGAACGCTATATCGTCTTGTTTAATGGGAGAAACAAACAAATCTATGATAGACAACTCGAAGTTAGATGTCATTATGGTTGCTGTAACAACCATGAACATTGACCGCAAACGCATGTTCAAACAAACCGAAGAGCTGAATGCAAGACTCTGTGGCCTACAAGCAAAATTAATTACAACAGTCAGTGGAATCCGTTCATACACCAACAACGCAGACCAGTGTTTCACCAAGCTCAATGTTACAAGCACCAAGTTCACTTATCAACAACAACAAAGAACCTAGAGTCAGCCTCCCGGAGAAATTCAACAGCACTCGTTCCAAATTTTGAGGTTTTGTCAATCAAATTTGGCTCATTCTACTTCTACAACCACAACGATTTTCAACAGATGTTCCTTGTATTGAATTGATGGGAACCCTACTCTCAAGACAAACACTGTCTTGGTTTGCGCCATTGTACGAGAAAAATTCTCCATTTTTCAACGATTTTTAGACATTTATGGTAGCATTTGGAGAAGTTTTTAGCGAATACGATAAGATTCGTTCTGCAACAACGAAGATTTGAAACTTTCGACAAGAACGACGCTCAGCATTAATATATGCTTCGAATTTTTGTCAATTAGCATGGGATATCGATTGGGGCGAACAAGCTTTGATAAGTCAATTTCATTATGATCTACGTGATGAGGTGAAGGATTTATTACTATCTTTGTGAAACCCTTCGACGCTCAATGAAACAATCAACCAAACCATCAAGTGCGACAATCGTTTATTTAAAAGACAACAAAAAAAACGTACATGGACTACGCCACGATCATATGCCGGCTATTCCGCTACTTCTTTGACCGACACTTCAAGTAAACAATCTGAATTAGAAAATATGCAGATTGATGCAGTCCGGTTCAAGCCTTTATCTGAATAAGAAAAAAAAACATCAACGTGAAGAAAGGTTGTGTCTCTATTGAAGAGAACACGGCCATAAGGCTGACGATTGCCCCCAAAAGAGACAACGCACGTCCCAGATTTGGAGCGCAAATATCCAATGGGAAAACGACAGCGTCCAACCGGTGCTCCTATTCTTTTTGTGAAGAAAAAAGATCAATTTTTACGAATGTGCGTTGATTATCGCGACCTCAATAAAGTAACAATTAAGAACCGATATCCATTGCCGCTAATTGCTGGACTGCTTGACCAACTTGGCCAAGCAAAGATTTATACCAAGATCGATCTGCGAGGAGCGTATAACCTCGTACGAGTCAAAGAAGGCGATAAATGAAAGACTGCTTTCCGGACAAGGTATGGCCATTTTGAATACAATGTCATGCCTTTTGGACTTACGAATGCGCCAGCTATCTTTAAACATCTAATGAATGATATATTTCGAGAATTCTTGGACGTCTTTGTCGTTTGTTATTTAGATGATATTTTGATATACTCTAAAGACGCAAAGCAGTTTGAAGAATATGTAAAACTGGTGCTCGAAAAACTTCGGAGTGCTGACTTATATGCAAAACTTGAAAAATGCGCCTTCCACTCGTTTTAAGTAGAATTTTTTGGTTACATCATTTCAAGCGACAACCTGTCAATGGATTCAAAGAAGATTCAAGCTGTTTTAGACTGAGCAATACCAAAAACGGTACACGATGTTCAATGTTTTTTCATTTGCAGATTTTTATCGCATGTTTATCAAGAATTATTTGCAAATTGCTGCTCTCTTTACACGACTCACTTGCAAAGAGAAGTTGAATTGGAATCAAGAAGCAGAGAAAGCCTTCCAAACATTGAAGAAAGCCTTCACTACAACTCCAATATTGAGTCATCCCGACTTTTCAAAGTTTTTTTTCATGGAAACAGATGTCTTAGATTTTGCCTTGGGAGCAGTACTATTTCAACCAGGAGAAAGTGGAAGACTCCACCCAGTTGCTTGCCATTCAAGGAAATTCAATGCTGCAGAAATCAATTATGAAATTCATGATAAAGAATTGCTTGCAATTGTGGATTTTTTCCAAGAATGGCGACATCTACTCGAAGATACTGCCTACCAAGTGATAGTATATACTGATCACAAGAACCTTAAATACTTCATGTCTACTCGTGTTTTAAATCGTCGCCAAGCTCGGTGGAATATGTCTTTGTCAAGGTTTGACTTTAGCATCATACATCGACTCGAAAAACAACAAGAATTATCTGATGCTTTATCTAGACGATCCAATCTTGTTCCCAAGGAAAGAGAAGCAGCATATGACCAGCAACGGACGACACTTCTGAAGCCTGAACATCTTTGTTTACGAGCGACTCGAATCTCGATTCCAACGGATTTCGATTTTTTAGAAGAGATTCGAGCAAACTCAGCCAAAGACCCTCTTGTACTTGATATTGAGCAACGCCTTCGCAACGGCATTGCAGATTCTAGTAAATTCAAGATTGAAGACAAGCTTCTATACTTTGAAGAATGCTTGTACATTCTTGATGGACCACTGTGCCTTTTGATCTTGCAAGCCCGCCATGATCTTCTCACTGTCAGACATTTTGGATTCAACAAGATTTTAGAGCTCATTTCTCGCGACTTTTAGTAGCCTCAAATATGGAAGACTATCAAAGAATTTGTACCTTCTTGCGACATGTATTTTCGTTCAAAGACTCCTCGACATCGCCCATACGGATTGCTACAACCATTACCAATTCCAAAGCAACTATGATCATCTGTTTTGATAGACTTTATTACCGATCTGCCACCTTCAACCAAATTTGATACTATTTGTGTGGTGGTAGACCGATTTTCAAAAGTGACACATTTTGTTCCATGTAACAAAACAATCACGGGAGAAAAAACAGCTAGACTCTTTATCGACAATATCTATCGCTATCATGGATTGACTGAGAATATTGTATCTAACTACGGACCCCAATTTATTTCCAAATTTTGGCAATCGCTATTTGAAATTTTGCAAATGAAGATCAAACTTTCGTCGGCATTTCACCCTCAAACGGATGGACAAACTGAGCGGGTAAACCAAGTCCTGAAGCAGTATTTGCGATGTACTATAAACTATCAACAAGACGACTAGACTTTTTTGATGCCATTGGCTGAGTTCGCATACAATAATAGTACACACGCATTGACTCAAGAAACTCCATTTTATATAAATTATGGATATCACCTCAAAATTGACATGCTACCGGCTTGGAAAGGGGAGAGCCTTGCAGCAGAAAACTTAGCAACATAACTGAAAGAGCTACATACAACAATGAAAGAACACCTCAAAGAAACTCAAACTCGCTACAAAGAAAATGACGATGTGAGAAGAAAGGAGCAACCAAAATTTAAAGTTGGCGATAAAGTATGGTTGTTACGTCGTAATATTAAGACTTCTCGACCATTTGACAAACTAGACTATCGCAGGATTGGGCCATTCCGCATTGAAAAACAAATCAATATTGTTGAGTATCGGTTGGAACTACCATATTCTATGAAGATACATTCTGTTTTTCACACTTCACTCTTAGAGATTTATAGAGAATCTAATTTCCTTGGAAGAATTCAACCTCCACCACCTTCCATAGAGGTAAATGACTGCGAAGAATATGAAATTGAAGATATCCTCGATTCAAGAATTTGACATGGTTAAGTGGAATACTTTGTTCATTAGCGTGGATATCCAATAAGTGAGTGTAAGTGGGAACCAACTTGAAACTTAACCAATACATCTTTGAAGATTCAAGAGTTTCATCGACAACAACCCAATAAACCAAAAATCATTGCACGATCAAAATAAAACACAAAAAAGCAGACTCTTTAAAGGATCTCGGAGCTAGAAGGGGAGGTGATGTCACGGATGTAGAAGCATATCTTTTCAAAGAAGCAGCTTTAGCAACTTTCAACCTCGTGGAACCTGCTGGAAGTTCGTGGAACCTTCTGAAACCTCGTGGAATCTGGTGGAACCTCGTAGAACCTTCTTAAGAAACTTCCAAGTTTGTGGAGGCTTATGGAAGCTTGTAGAAGAAGTTTAGGATCTCCAAGTATAAATAGGAGTCGAGGTTGAGGAGCTCCTCAGTCTCGAGAACTTTTTTTAACGTTTAGTTCTTAGCAATCAGCCTAGTCTTCGATCAGCAGTCTTGTTATCTATATTCTTGTCATCTATACTCTTGTTTTCTTGAATACATCTTGTATTTCCAGTAAAGATCGATTTTGTACTTCTGTTGAGATTCAACTTTATAGTTCTCTCATTCTTGTCTACGTTCATTCCTAACAACAATGAGTGTAGGAAAATTTTGACTTCTTTTTGTAATTTTGCCTTTTCTTGAAGTTGTTTTTGCCATTTTACTGTAAAATACTTGTTTTTCAATTCCATCTTGAGGCTTTTTGAGACACTCTTAATTAACCTTGCAGTTCCGTCGGGTTCTCCACTACTGTATATCTTTGTTTTAATTCATGCCTCCTGTTGGCAGGATTCTGGGGAGATGGACCTTTTGCAATCCTTGGAGATAATTCCATCTCAAGCTGTCTTGGCTCCAGAGCAACATGTTCCAAATTTTGTAACAATGACTAACGACATTGCTATTGGAGGGTGAGAGGTGATTGATTTGGAGTCATATTAATTTAAGTTCTGCACTTGTCCGCTCCTTGATTCAGTGACAGACACCTATACGTCATATCTTTTAGTATTAGCGCTCCCCGCTGTACATCCCCGTAGGCGTCGGGACGATCCCACAGTTGAGTCCCCTGCGCCTTCTCATGCCGTAAAGTCTGCAGCACATGAGGCACGGAGGCGTTACGCCCTATCAGTACTATCAGTGTACGCGTCGGGCCCGTGAGGCTGCCCGAATTTTGGTTCGGGTCAACCCTAGACATTCCCAATGTCTCCGGGCGTCCCAATACTCTAATTTTGAGTAGCGTGCTACGCTTTCTATATGCATTTGCATCTAGAATTATTGTACTTAAATTTCATTTATAAACATTGTATGTTGGAGTATTTAATTGTTCTGGTATTTGATATGCTCAATACTAAACCTTGTGTTGTTTGTAGTCTCTGACTCCTCTATCGCGTTATGTCAAACTGTCGGAGAAGGCTGATCCGGATATAGAAGAGAATCAATTCCGAGCGCAGCAAAAGGCCGACTCGACAGCGCTTATTAACCGCCTCCAAATTCAACCTACAAATAAGTCCCGCCTTTGCATTCCCCTGTACCGAATGTGTGCCTTGCCTCTTGTACGTCCAATTAACAAGGTCGATATCCAACAATTAGAGAATGAATTTGTCACTAGCTACCGTGACGGCGACCTCGTCCTTTACGTGTCGATCTACAACAACAATGACAAGGTTGTTGACGTCACTAAGTATATCGTCTCTAAATGGAATCCGCTCTAGAAGACTGCTAGTGAGCGGTTTGACTCACTCATGGCACAGGATGATGACTTTGTTCACATGGTTGGTAAGATATTCTTTGTCTAGGAAGGCAACCATCGTCTCATGGCTTGGTACCGACATGTCAACAAGTTTCATCCTACGGAGGAGTCCTGGCATATTTCGCCGCACTGCATTGCCTTCGATGTGCGAAAGAACAATGGTGTTCGCATGAACGCCATGAATGATGTTAACTAGTACAAGTTTTGCCTTATTTTTTGTTTCTTCATGATTTCGTTACCTTCAAACCTTGTTTGCTTTACACTTCCTAATCTTTTGCGTAGGTCAACTGAGAATGACCACGTCAAGTCTAGCATGCCGGCAAAACTCCTTTGCATCCGCACCTTTGGTGCCTTGTCCTTGGAGGCTTTTTCTGACTTGATTTTTAAGAACGATTACGAGGCATGTGTCACCGCCAAGTCGAAGGTTTCCACATGGTACCCTCTCACGATGGACGTCTTCGTTTCCTTCCTCTACAAAGTAATCCTTAATCTAGTCACTCTTCTTGTTGGTTGTCACTCTTGCAATTTGCATGGGTTAACATTTGTACTCACTAGAGGGAAATCTTGGTTGCTGCTGATATTGCCGCTCTAGCTTACAAGAATGCAACACCAGTGAATCAAAGGGCTACTGTGGATATTTGGAAAGTCATGGCTTTAGCTGAAGAGAAGGCTAGAAAGTCTATTCGTTCCAAGAATTTTGAAAAGTACGTCGCCATAGCAAACTCGCATTACGAGCCAACATTCTTTAACGAGGTTATCTTCTCTCCCTCCTCTCATGTTCAAGTTTGTCGCATTCTACTTCAAGATTATTTTTCATATTCTTAACCATGGGTCTTGTGTCTAGATTGATCGGCACTTCTCCACCAACACTATCCCAGACATGACGATTGAGAAGCTCCATAAGATTGTCATAGCAAACGTCCAACCTCACTTCAAGACCGCTTGGCTCCGGTGGTGGAGTTCCTCCTCTACTGTCCGTGGCGGTAACAAGTTCCCCTCCATAGTGCCTCTTAAGGAGAAGATTTTTGACGTTTGGCTGAACAAAGCGTCTTTCTGGACTCAGGTCCATTTTCTAACTGCTCTCCCCTTCTTAAATTCGTTTTGTACCATTCTTTGGGATTTCTACTTTCTACTTGTGATATTACTGCTGGAGCATGATGTGGTGGAAGAGTTTGCTTCTATAGAATAAAGTTTTGCTTGACTCATTGATTGGAATGTCTCCGTGGGTGTATTACGCCTTGCGGAATTTGTTGACCATTGGAGGATCTTTCTGTTGGACATGGCCTTCGAGAAATTCTTTAACGACAATGTAAATCCGAGATTCTTCAAAGCTTCCGATCTAAATGATTTTGGTGGTCGCTAGACTATACAACGCGTGATTTACAGGTTCGAATCCATTCTGCACCTTCTCCCTGCCGTTCTTGTCCTCCTTCCATCCTTCATTTAGTAACCTTTGCTTTGTGTTTCAGGTACATCTTCCAAGAGCTTGTTCCCAAGCAAGCTATTTTTACATCGTTTCTATCACCTTACTTGGAAGACTAGGTGAATTCGGAGTCTACCCAATTTATGTATACGGAGACACAGTTTGGAAAGTACCTAGATCCCCACCTCAAGGCTTGTTGTTGGTACATTGATTGTTTGAGGGATTTCATCCTCGTCTCTGAGGTGGCACTTCACTCCTCGTTGACTGTTACAGCTCCGATGCTTGATCATACTTTTGACTTGGAGCCTCTATAGACCGGGACAACAGATAAAGGAAAGGAGAAGGCGGCCAAGCCAATACACGTGTCCAAGGGCAAAAATGGCAAGTTGGTTGGCACAGTCTCAGGTACCCAGCCTTCTCAACCTTGTATGTCCCTTTTCTCAGGTTCCAAGGCTTCAGCACCTCTTTCCTCTGCCCCCAACACTGCAGTCATTGGAAGTCCCTCCGCCACTTCCTCCTTTGCTAATGCCGACCCGGCCTCCGCTCCTTCTCAGAGCGACATCACCATCTTTTCTGAGTTGCGAAAGCTGAAGGTGATTGCACCAGATACTTCAGCCACTTCTTTGGAGAAGCCCTCCACGCTCACCCTAATTGAGAATGTAGACATCATCAGAAAGTTTAGACCCTACGATTTGGCAACAATTATCGTGCGGTTATCGTTGTTTCATGGGTTCGTACTAATTCAGTGTATTTTTACGCACTGAATCAGTGCGAAAACAATGAATATCAATAACGTACGGTTTATGTACTTTAACTATATGATTGCTGTGCAGTTTTTGGAAATTCATTGATCTAATGGGGAATTCAAAACCTAACTCTAGGACCCGACTTAGTGGCCTGTGAGCTCCCAATTTGTCACTTGGGACTCGTAGAATTATTTTTTTGGAAATTTGCAATTTAAAGTTGATAAAAATATACAAAATCCCATAAAAAGAATGTAGAACCAAAATAGGGTTGTGTCATACCCATATTAGTATTTGGTCTAGATTTGTATTTTTACTTAGAATCCCCCCAAACCTTGTCTAGAAATAGTATAGAAATAACGAGTTGGCCAGACTTGGAGTTTTTGAGTCATACAGCCTCAAAAGGGCTAAATCCCACCATGAATGTGGCGATTCATGGCTAGGTCGGTCCGAGGGATCCACAGCAAGGCCACTAGGTCGGGTCCTAGAGTTAGATTTAGAATTCCCCATTAGATCGACAAATTCCCAAAGATCCCGATTATTAGCATGTAGGAGCCACTGACGCAAGATCGGGGCCGTGGAGGAATCTACAGCCCAAGGTTGGTATTCTAAGGTAAATCCCATGCCAGAAGTTCAACAGCGAAATCGGTTCGCCAAGATTCTTCCACCTGCAAAAGATTCCCGCACCGTCGCAAATTCGAGGAGATGGCCAGTTTTAATCTCCATCGACCAATCGTGCCAGGTACGGAAACGCACCTGTACGTCTTTCATGCGACTCCCTGAGAGGTCACGTGAAAAATCCCGGCATCTTCCGACTTGCAGAAGAACCTTTTCCGGGTAGTCAACCCTTCTCACCTCCAACGGGAATTTCATGGAAATTACCCAGGTTACAATAAAATTTCACTAAAAATTAGACTAGCTTGTTTTATGTTAATAATGCGCTCCATGAAGTTTCACGACATTCCGATAGCGGCAAGTACCCGAACCGGCGAGACTCCTCGGGAATTAACCACGTGGCGGAGTCCCCGCCACGTTGACTGGCATTCCGGGACCATACGATGGCGAAACAAAGTCAAACAAAAGTCCTTTCCGACTCTCTCACACCTACCAGAGACCCTAGGCTATTCACATTTCTCAAAATAGGAGACCCCTAAGATCTAGGATTTTACCACGATTTGGTTTTTAAACTAAATTAGCCTACGATGGGTTTTTGGCCTCGGTACGGGGGGTAGAAGGATTCAAGACTAAACACGGCGATCTGGATCCAATGGCGCAATCCGTTCGGCAATTGGAGCTAATCTCCAAAAGTTAGGATGTTGGTCCAACATAGATGGTAGAAGTAGATTTTTAGGATTTAGGATGAAAATCTTTGAGGATGAGGATGAAAATCCGAGTTGATAAGGTTCCCTAAGAACTCTAGAGGGAGGGATGAGCCCTTGGAAACTTATATAAGGGCCCCATTTCTCTCTCTAGAACACCCTTAATTCTCATTTTGGGTCCGTGGGTCCAAGTTATTTTGGATATTTTGGCGTTTGAAGCCAAAAACCTCTACGGTGTTTTCAGAGCTCTTTTTGCTCCATTGTTGTTGTTTTTCAAGCTTTGAAGGTCCTTAGGGGTCCTTCTATCTTGCCTTGTTTACTCTTCGTGTACTCTTCGTGTACTCTTAGTGCTCTTGTTTTGAGTTAAGAGACCCTTTCTTTCCATGTGTATCTTTGTTTGTATCCTTGAAAGCTAGCTTGTGTGATTTAGAGGCCTTGTGGTGTCTTGCACTAACCCTAAAGCAACCTGCGAGTGTTTCTAACTCCACCCTTGAGTCAGAAAGTTACACATGGGTTCTAGCGGCAGTTTTGTTGAAGATTTACTCCTAATCGGGTGGTTTCTAAATAAGTGTTCGCCTTCCAAGCAATGGACACTTTTTGTGACTGGTAATCCTGTAAAATTCCACTAATTCTAAGAAAAGCTATGGATTAATTAATTAAACGTTATGGTTAGGTAAAAAACAAAGAAAGAAAATAAAATCTAATCTAACTAAAATTGTATCTAAGTAGCCTTTTAGAATATAATTTTTCCTTCCCAGAATGATGAAGAAAACTAGATTCCAAGATTCCTAGCAAAAGTTACCACGAGGTACGTTTGGCCCCTTAGTTGTGCTAACCTTCATCCACTAATCTAAAATAGCAAATCAATCCAAAATAAGTCTAAATTCTAAGGTTAAGTTATTAGTTCCTTTAAGTTACGGATTTTTAAGACTAATCGGAATTTTGACCTAATTGGATGTTTTTCATCCAAAATTGGACTCAAACTTCATCCAACCTTTTATCCTTCGAAAATAAAGTATTTTCAAAAGTAAAAAGGGGCTTTGGAATCTTTATAGATTTCTTGTTTGATTCCTACCTAAAAAGATTCTTTAAAGATTCTTTTGGATGAAATTCCTAGATTATCATCCAATTGTGTAATTATGGTTAATTATTAGTAATTTTCGTTATTGGGTTAAAATTTAAGTATGATGTGGTTTTATAACCTCTAGCTTTCTAAATCTAATCTAAAATTCTAAATTCTAATCTAAAAACTAACTTCTAACAGCAAAGATTCTAACTTTAATTTGAAAACAAAAACAAAGCAAAAGCAAAGGGTAAAATTAACATACCTCTGGGTCCATGGTCCCGTCATCGCAGATCACTAGCATAACGGTCTCAAGATAGCCGTCGTCCTCCATCACAAATACTCCGTCTGTCGATGAAAGTTTAGTGTCGAAATGTATGGAAAAATCCTTTTCCTACATTCTTCTAACTGATTTCCTACAAATAAAAGGGTTAGTCTAAGTATTTAACTTAATTCCTTTGATTTTAGGAATTTACGTTAAACTTCTAATGGTTATTAGTTGATTTTAAAATAACTCTTTGAATTTAAAATAACTTCAAGGCCCTATTTTCAACCACCTTGAATATTTGTTTTAATTTAAGAATTAATTTTAATAGATTAATATCTTCCAAACTAATAATATTCCAATGAATCGTCAATTTTATTTGTTATTCATTAGTTTATGATTTTTGTTGGATTAATCTATTGTTTTTGTTAACTTTTTGTCTTTTCCTATTTGGCTTATTAGACCAATAAAACAAAAGTCCAAGTCAACAAGACCAACTAATTCCTTCCAAAAATACTAATTGATAGAAAAAACCAAATTCTTCAATAGTAAAAGGAATAAAACCAAAGAACTATTCTAAATGAATAGTGAATGAATAGTAAAGAAAGAATAATAACAAAAATAATTTGTCCCGAATGAATAGTAAATGAATAGTAACGGAATAAAAACCAAAACAAATCTAAAATGAATAGTAAAAGCACAACAAAACAAAACAAAATGAATAGAAAACAATAAAAAACCGCGCCAAATCCAAAAGGAATAGTGAAAAACAAAACATCAAGCCAACATGAATAGTGAGATTCTTTAGGAAAACTAGTTTTTTAATCTAATTATTCCCAAGCCGCCACTTCGTCTTCCTTAAGTATGTCTTGTTTCAATTTTTGTTGTCATTTGAAGTTGGCTATGGAGTTGGAGAGTTGTGACTTGTGAGTTTGAAAGTTGGAAGTGAGTTTTAGTCCAAAGTGTGTTCAACCACAATTTTAGAACAAAAAAACCAAAGTTGGGTTGGTGTAGCGAGCAACGACCTGACCTTTAATATATCAATGGTTTAGTTCAAAGTTTTGGTTTATGAGTTTCCAAAGAAAGTCGGATGTTTGGACTCCCTGGACTCCCTGGACTCCCTTGCGACCCCTACCTTTGCGACCCAGCCCCTGCGACCCAGCCTTTGCGACCCAGCCCTTGCGACCCCAGCCCTTGCGCCTAGCCCTTGCGACCCCAGACCTTGCGGCACGTGGCCCCTCCCTTAGCCTCCCGTTACTGCTCTCGTACTGCTCCCCTACTGCTCCCGTTACTAATCCTTGTTACTGTTGGTTCTGGTTTTTAACTACTGCTGGTTCTGGTTTTTAAGCTACTACTGGTTCTGGTTTTTAAGCTATTGCTAGTTCTGGTTTTTAACTACTGCTGGTTCTGGTTTTTAAGCTACTACTGGTTCTAAAAAACAAACAACACTAAATGATTAATAAGATCTAGACTAATCTTTGATAACTTAGGGATTCAAAATAACTAAACGGTATTTTTGGTGTTTTTGGAATAATCTAAGTAAACCAGACTAAACTAAACAAAGCTAAACTATTAAGGATATTGTGGGAATTGGGAAATAATGGTTAAACAAGACTAACTATGGCAAAGATTAACTAAACTAAAGGTTTTCTGGCATAAACTAAACAAAGTGATCTAAACTAAACAAAGGCAAGGATAAAATAAACAAAAGCAACAACTAAACTATCAATGAGAGTTCCTAACTCTGGCAATGGAATTAAAAAGTAATTGAGCAAATTTCGGCGTAAGAAAAAGAGCCACTGGGTGTGGGTTCTTGGCTTAAGTAGCCAACACCGAGGGTTTCCAATTATTCCTTCAAGTTTCAAGGTAAATTTCCGTTGAGGTGAAAGCTTCGCCATGCGGGGGCAACCCCAGGCTAAACTTGTGGAAATTGGTTTCAAGTGGCTGCAGGAATGTCTTAATTCTTAAAGGAGGTACACATAAAAGTGTTTAAACCGAACATTAAGGATTAAAATAATTCCCAAGGTATCCAAATGTTTTAATTCCTAAATGAGGTACACATGAAAGTGTTTAAACCGAAAAGTAGGAATTAAGTCAAACCAAACTTTGTTATACAATGAAGTTTGGCTGGTATTTTGAGCGTTGGAATCTTTTGGTAAAGACTAGCTTCACCACCTTAAGAATTCTTAATTCAAATTATTGCAAAAACATGAAATTAGTATGTGACAAGGTATGCAAGTTTTGGGGGATGAAACCTCCCAAAAGTATGAACTTAGTGTGGTTGTGAAGGTTGAAAGGAAACCCCGAGTCCTTAACCAAATCCTCCACTGAAAGAAGCAATGAAAACGAGAATGAACAAAGATGACCAAAATTTGGTCTAGCTTAATTGCTTCCGACAAAGCCGGTAAGCAAATGGAACAAAGAAAGAGTGTTTGTACTCCGACAGAGTGTCGGTAGGCAGATAATGAACAAAATGGGGTACGACAAACTTCGTGGGGAGGCCTTATATACTCGCTAGAAGGCCCCACCACTTCGTTTACCATGAGATATTTGGTCTTCTTACTCAAAAACTAACCTAAACTAAATTCTAAACTACCCTAAGATATTTCCAAAATAATCTTTGTTTAATCCTTAGAATTTTCTAGAACAAGCCTTAATTAGAAAGAAAATCTTGTCCAAATAAAATCTAAGATTTTTCCCAAAGATATTTAGGAATTAAACTATTTTGACCTTGAGATATTTCACAATTAACCCTAGGATATTTCCAAATATTCTTAATTTAATCTAAATTGGCTTTTAAAGGAAAGATTTGAAATCTTAACTAAATCCAATCTTCGACTTTCACCAAGATATTTTGTGAAATAACTTTGAATTACCACTAATTACTCTAAAAAAGTCAACACTACGGCTGAACTCTTCCTATCTTCTTGAGAACAACTCCAAATTGAAATTCGATTGCGCCATCGCATTCAGAAGGCCCAAATTAGTCTAGGAACCCCCCTACCCTCCACTTCCAAGCTGTAAATATGTGTAAAAACCACTCACGGTAACTTCAAAGAAAAGTCAAAATCCCAGTTTATGGAATTTGCGTTTCCCGAGAAAATTGACTAGCCAGAGTTGCCTGGAAGGTTTGTGAGAGTAAGAAAATATTCCTTGTTCGCGACATTCGGACACCGTTCGCTCCTGGTTCGCCAGTCAACCCGCCGCCATGTTGTAAATTCTTGTTAAATTCGATGTCGCCATTGATTCTGGTACTTCTGACTATCGGAAAGTCTTCAAACTTGACTGGTCGCTTATTTTATGTATAAAACTCTAATTTAATTTTTAGTGAGATTTTACTGCACTCTGGGTAATTTCTAGGAAATTACTATCAGTTTCAAAGGCGATTGACTTCCCATAGAATCATCGTGGAGTTTTGTAAAATCCCGAAACTTTTGGGCAATCTTCTAGGAAGTGTTCAAAAGCTAAGGGCAAAACCAAACCTCCAATAAGGATGCTAAATTTAGCAGTTCCTTAATAATTTCCGCCCGAGGGGGAAATTAATCTAGTACCGGGGTTTGTCGTGGATGATTAGCTCCGCTGTTGATCTCTTGGCATGCTTTTATCCTAAAAGCACCTTTCTGTAAGCTCCAATCATCTCACCCTTCTTCTACTTTGCATTCTGGTTCGTATTCTTCAACATTTGCAGGTTTTCACATAACTAGCCCAAATTCCACATGAATTGGATCTAGACACTTCTAAACCTAAACATAGATTCTTATGATTTAGCCAGGCTGTCACATGTGCTCACATGTCGAGTTTTACATGGACAGGACACTAGAACTGGCTAATTCTCACATCCTCACATCTCTCGCAAACGCTAATTTGGACTACAAGATACTAAACTAAGACCTAAACCTGGAAAAACATTATATTTTGTGCTTCCCGTGATTTTAGGACAACTCTTCGCTAATCTGGCAGGGACTTCCACCAAACTTCTCTCAACTGACTTATTCATACTATTTTGTATGAATTAATACTAAAAACTAACAATAATAGCGAAAAATAAACCCAGAGCTCCAAATGCTATCTTGAGGGCTCACACAACCCCCCCACCGTACCTTGGCAATGCCGCTTTGGGGGGCCTTTAGCGTGTAAGATTGTTGTGTTGTCACGTGTTCCTAATTTGTAGGGTCTCTAAGTGTGCTCTTACCCTTGCTCTAACGTTTCCCTTGTTGAGTGGACCCCCCTCCTTTCGGGACGGCGAAGCTTTGACTTTGTGGTGTGGTTTTCTCTTAAGTGTTTATCTACCTTCTTCTAACTTCTCTCTTGCTAAGTGGACCCCCCTCCGGGACGGCGAAGCTTTGACCCTATGTGCGTTTCCTTTAAAAGTTTTGTTTTTACCCTCTTCTAAAGCCCCTCTCATTGTGTGGACCCTCCTTGGAAACGGCGAAGCTTTGAACTTGTGACAAGGTCAAAGTCCTAAAGTGTGTGTTAAAAGTTTAGGAGGCGGAGCTTTGAACCCCCGGAGTGCTATCAAGCCCTAAAGTTGGTGTTAAACCCAACTTGACAGCGAAGCTTTGAACCTCCCCCGTGTTTAGTTCCAAAGTCTAGTTTTCAAGACCTTTGTGGAAACGTCCAGAGTTTAGCTTCCAAGATATGTAGGTTTTCTTTGTGTTTGTCAAGTCCCATGGTTCCAAGTTTTAGTTAGGCTAGGGTTCCCCAAGTTCTAGTTTCCCCCAAGTTAGTGAGTCTAAATGTCCCCAAGATTTAGTTTTCCCTCTAGTATTTTTTAGTCTAAGTTTCCCCAAGGTTTATTTTTCCCTCTAGTATTTTTTTTCCCTTTGTGTTTTTTTTTAGCCTAGCCTACCCAAAGTTTGCAAGAAAAAAACCAGTCCAAGTTCACAGTCTAGTTCACAGTCCAGTTCACAGCCAGTCACAGTCCAGTCACAGTCCAGTCACAGCCCAGTTCAGAAAAAACAGAACGTAACAAAAAGAAAAAAATAATTAATTAATTAAAAAATTAAATTAATTAAAAATTAATTATTGATCGACCCCCCTCCAGCCAGCAAGAGGCCGGCCAGTAGGAGGTCGGCTTAGCTCGGCAGGCTTGGTCTAGGGCCCCGAGCTCCACATTCTCCTTGTTTTTTTTGAATTTTTCCTTTCCTAAATAAAAAAGAGGTGTTGGATTAGATGGGCTAGGGGTAGAGTAGGGGAGTAGGAACTAGGGAAAAGAGTCTAAAAAGGGAAGAGGGGGAAGAGAAGTAGCACCTCCATGCGCACACCTGCAATGAAGCCCTCCCAACTCTCTCACCACCAACACAACACAAACAAGAATGGAAGGAGATTAGTGAGAAGAAGTTGAAATAGGTGGAGAAGGTGAGAGACGATAAATAGTGACCTAGGCTTAGGCTTAGGAAAGGAAATCTTGAGAATTCGTGGTGACCGTTGGGAGGAGGATTAGGATGACACAAAGGCAAAATTGTGTAAGAGGATAGTTGGCATCTTAAAAACCTCCTTGAAATTTGAGACCATAGTGTAAGACTCATAAAAACTTAGGTGGAATAGTACTAGTGTAGAAGAAGAGAGGAAAAAAGAAAAGAAAGGAGGAAGGGAAAGAAGGAAGTTAGATTGCAAGGGTGTAATATTTTCTCAAATTAAGCGGTGAGCTTGGAAAAAATCAAACAAAACAAAGGATTGCTATGGAGCATGAGGATGTCTACGTGGACGTGGACGAAGTGATTTCCGAAACCGGTAGTGAAGAGGTGAGTTTTTGAAATTAACCCTTGGTATTTTCCCTAATTAGCGTTGATTTCCTTAATCAGCCCTAAAAGTGTGATTAGCAAGCCGTGATTAGTGCAAATTAGAAGTTTAGATTCAAAAGTCTATAGATTAGGGATAGAGGTTTCCGAAAACATATTACACTTAGGATTTGGCTTTAAATCGACCGCGTTAGGCTAAGTTAAGTGGTAGGGGGTAGGACGGAGGAGTTTTGAGTAAAATTTCATCCAAAAAGAACCATGGACGGAACTTAGGGGTTTAGATTAGAAAGAAAATTTAGGATTAACATTAGGGATTAATTAGCGGTTAAAAGCCTAAAGTCAAAAGTTAAGATTAAAATTAAAGGTTAAATTTTAGAGTTAATTGGGAAGTAAAAAGTTAGAGTGAAAAGCTAAAAGTAGAAGTTAAAAGTTAAAGGTAGTGGTTAACTTTTAGAGTTAGGTTAGGAGTAAAAACATAGAGTCAAACCTAGAGGTTAAAATTTGGGATTAATTTTAGAAGTAAAAAATTAGAGTTAAAAGTCAAAACCTAGAGTTAAACTAGGAGAAAAAACCTACAGTGAAAAGTGAAAAGTCAAAGTTAGATTTAGAGGGTAAATCTCAGAGTAGTTTAGAAGTAAAAACATAGAGTTAAAAGTGAAACTTAGAATTACCCTAGAAGGTTAAAACTTGGAAGTTAAGAGTTAGAGTTAATTTAGGAGTAAAAATCTAAAGTCAAAAGTCAAAACATAGAGTCGAAGTCGGTAGTTAATATTTAGAACCAAGTTAAAGGAGTAAAATCTAGAGTTACATTTAGAAGTTGGTAATTAGAGTAAGAATTGAACTTTAGGATTAGTCTTTAGAAGTAGAACTTCTAGGTGGAGTCTTAGAAACCCAAGATAGTCTTAGGGGTTCATGGAAGGAACATAGGGATTCTCCTTTTTACGTAGTTAGGGACGTTAGAAATGACGCCAACTACCCAGTCGACCCTCGACATAGGATAGATAGTTAGGGAGTTAGGATTTCACCATCACTCTGAACATCGTAGTTAACTTGTGAGTCACTACATGCATTTCTAATTATTCGCTGCCATCCACGACACTTAGGAAACGTTAGCAAAAAAGATCCATTGCTTGGAAGGCACAGTGGACCGTGCTCACAACACCCCCATATATTAAAAAAGTGGATAAAGGCATAGAACCTGGTCGGTGTTCGCTTTATTACCAAGGGTGGGTAATCTAGCGCCCACATGGCCTCGTTGTGGATCCCTCGGACCGACTTAGCCATGAATTGCTACTTTCATGGTGGGATTTAGCCCTTTTGAAGCTATGTGACTCAAACCCAACAAATCTCACTATCTTGTGATTTCTATTTTATTTTAAGATGAAATTTGGAGGAGTTCTAGGTATAAAATCAAAACTAGACCAAATACTATAATGGGTATGACACAACCCTATTTTGGTTCTACACTCTTTTATGGCTTTTTATATACTTTTATCGACTTTAAATTGCAAATTTCAAAAAAAAAATCTACGAGTCCCAAGTGACAAATCGGGAGCTCATACCAGGCCTTAGCAATTATTCAATGGGGGTACATAACGTCTCACTAAGAACATCGCCATCGTAGACAGTAGCGTGATTGTTACAAGAAGGCAACACTTTGGAACTCGACTACATCCACGCAAAAGGCTTTCCAGTTTTCTTGAGCAATGCTACAAGGCTCCGTTCACACCATTTCAAGGTCTTTTCTGCCCATGCCAAGAACTCACGCAACAACTCAATCCTTTGACAACAAAAGACGGAGTCCTAAGCATATCCTTTTGAATCATTAGGAATCATTTTCTATCATGACGTCACTGATGATGTAAAACATGTAAAACAAGGTGGATAAGGCGTTGTTGAGGGGTGTTGCATGGATTGCACTACGGTGGGTCCGGAGGAAGGGGAGACGGAACGGCAACTCCCTTGCAACTGCACCTAGAAAAAATCATTTTGTGTTCTTGGTCACGTTGATGCGGTGGTGATGGTCTAAATTCATTAGCCCTTTTTTTTTACTTTTTGAGAAAGTGCCAAGATGGTGATCACTTAAAATTTGGTGAAGCCTTGTATTTTTGCATTCATCCATCTTTTGAACCAAAAAACACTATTCAATCATATTCATGCACTTTTTCATTCAAATTTGGTGACTTCATCCACATTTTTAATAGAAACGGAAATTTTTTGGCGAAAATAGTATACTTCTATCTAGCGAAACGTAGACATTTATTTTGAAATGGTGTAATCTGGCCCCATGGTGCCCAAAAAAAAGGGCTGAAATCCATGACATGAGTTCCCCAAGTCTGCGTTCCCCAAGTTCCCCCGAGTTCCCCCATATCCTCATCGTCACGCTTTCCTCTTCACGGGACTGCTGCCTGCCTTCTTCCGTTGCTTGAAATTTATCCAACTCTATCCATAGCCATCGAATTCCCCACCCGCTGCTGCCAGCATCTTCTCGTGGCTTCTCTCGTATCGCCATCGCCGCTGTGGTCGCAGCAGCAGCAAGAGCAGCAGCAAGTGTGGAGGGAGACCTGCCCAGTAAAATTGTGTGAAACTCTCGCATTCAGAGCTTCCATCAATCTCCACAGCCATGGCGTCGTCCACCATGCTCCGCCCGTGCTGCACAACGCCCACCACCGCCGCTGCGCAATCTCTTCTCCTGCAACCTCCTCGCTCGTCGTCCAACGCGAGGCTCTGCTGCCCCTTGAGCGCCGAGCTGGGCTGGAGCGGCCGCGTGGCTGCTGCTGCGCCATTGGTGCAGAATGCGCAGTTTGTGGTTAGGGTTTCGCAGAGACCGGCGCAGATGCGACCCAGTGCTATGTGCATGGTTTTACCTGCTGGAGACATGCAGTAAGTGTGTGTGGGGGAATTTGTAGTGGAATTCAGGGATTTTGAGGTTTAGGTTGAAGGACGATGTTGTTGAATTGCGGTGTTGCGGGATGCGAATTGCGGTGTTAGGGTTCGCTGAGACAAGGCCCGACTCAGTGCCGTGTGCATGGTGTTGCCTGCTGGAAACATGGATTAAGTTTGTGGTGGAATTTTATTGGAATTCAAGGCACTGGTGCTGGGACGTTGAGTTTTATGCTGAAGGGCGATGTTGTTGAATTGGGTTGTGGTGGAATGCGAATTACGTTGTTAGGGTTTCGCTGAGGCAGGCGCCACTCAGTGCTGTGTGCATGGTGTTGCTTGCTGAAAACATGGATTAAGTTTGTAGGGGTTTTTTGCAACTCATTCGACTGGAATTTGGATTTTGAGATTACGAAGGAAAGGACACCCAATGTTGCTAGCGTACTGAGCATAGTTACTATTATTAGGCTGGTTTAAATTTCACCTGTTTACGTTTTCTGTTGACAACGAAAGAGAATGCCAACGCTCAAAAGAATGCGTCATTTGGATACCGTTTGCGATAGTCATGCGAGGTCAAAGATTTATGGATTTATGGATAAACACCTCCATCCACCTGACCAATATGCAAGACTTTGGGGTGGCGATTTTGGGAGTGCCTACCTTATGTGGTAGAGCCGTCTTATTCATTTCCATATTACATGGGATTATTGTAGGCCCCTTATCGTTGCGGCTCTACCATTTAGAGAGTCGTTATGATTTATTCATGTTCATAAATCGTTTCTGGCAGAGTGGAAGCCCCGAAGGTCAATTGGGAGGCTAGGGCTGTGAAGTCTTTCAGCATGGCTGAGTTGGAGGCTCGCAAGTTGAAGTACCCTAACACAGGAACTGAGTCACTTCTACTGGGAATTCTCACTGAAGGTGAGTTTTTGCAACAGCCAAATCATGATTGTGGATCGAGTAATTGGAAATATTTCGAATGATGGAATAGTTGTGGATGGAGTGGTTGGAATATTTCGAGTGTAATTCACTTATTTGGCTGGTCGTGTGTAGGTACAAGTGAGGCAGCTAGATTTCTAAGAAGAAATGGCGTGACGCTATTTGGAGCAAAGGAGGAGATAATTAAGCTGCTTGGCAAAGCGGACATGTACTTCTTCAGTGCAGAGCATCCAGCTCTCACTAGCTCTGCTCAAAAGGCGATGGCCTGGGCTGTTGATTCAAAGAACAAACCTGGTAATTTCGAACTTTGAAGTGATTTTTTGTAGAAGGAGCGGTAGCCACATGTTTTTTTGAGGATTTAGGGTTTACTTTTGCTAACGCGACTGCCCAGTCTTTTAAATGTTAACCTTTTGTTGACGCTTTATACAAGTTCCTCATTTAATTGTTGACCTCTAATTCGCTGGTTCTCGAGAGCAATTTTTTGCGATTTTCAAAATTCCATTTTGACATTTGTTATTTGTTACAGAGGGTGCTTACGGTGAAGAGTTGAGCACAACGATGTTGATTCTCGGTATCTGGGCTCAGAAGGGCTGCGCCGGTCAAAAAATACTTGAAACTCTCGGAATCAACGATGCTAAAATTGCTGAGCTTGCTGATACTGTAAGTACATCCTTTTGGTGCTGACTTTTTGTCGAGGTTTCGTGTGATGATCTGTATGGGATGCTGAATACCTGTCATTATGCTGAGTTAGTGACTAACGTTTGCTGTCCGTGACATCTATTAAAATTGCTTTGGTTTTGATGTGACAGCATGTTAACGGTCAATTTTTTATTCGCAGATGAAGATTTCACCTGCCAAGAGAGGAAGTTATCAACAATTAGTACAGTAGATATTCAGCCTCTTTTTTTTCCAGTTTTGGTCAATCTTCTAGTGCTGATTCACTGTAAGAGAATAGTTGCTGATTCACTGAGTAATAGTTGGTCATCTTGATGCATTAGATCATCGTTTTAGGCATCTCATGTGGTGGGACTGCGTTTTTGTTTGTCTTACACTTCATGAACAAATTTAATCCGGATATTCGCAAAGATTTGCATTAGGCATTTCATGGACGACATTATAGTCGTTTAGTGTTTTTAGGAGTGTTGCATTCCTTCCTGGTATTCTGAGATTGTATTACGTTAATCTTCTAGCTCAAGTGTGTGTTTTTTGAGTGAAGCTTGAGAGGCCCTTGGTGTCCTTTAGATTGGACGTACAACAAATGCGAGTTGGATCTCAGATCGTTCGCAACTTCACCAGTCTCAGCTCTGTATGAATTATGTTCTAAATATGGAACATAGAACAGAATATAATGCAATTCAAGACTTGTGTTTCTTCTACGTGCATGAAAATTCTTGAAATTCTTAACCCCTAAAATACCAAGGCATTTTCTGGCTCTGGAACCACTGAAAACTGCCATTTCTGCTACGATCACTCCCTAAACCCCAAAAAACTTTTTTTAAAAAATCTAACCGTAGGATCTTGTACTTCACTTGTCTCAGATTATGTGGTAAAAATTTCAAGACATTTGACCGTTCTGATTGGAAGATATTAGCATTCAAAGTTGGAAAAAAAGTTTTTTTGAACTGTTTCCTGCAATTTCAGATGACTTTGACGGTCATTTGTGGATTTTTTTTGCACTACACAACAAAAAGTTGTAATTTTTTATCTTGAACATTTGAGTTGAGAGTCGGGGAAAAAAATTTCAGAATGTCAAACCTTGATTTTCACATATAAAAAAATTGTTAAATAAAAGTAGGTCCAAAATTGAACGAAATACTAAATTGTTAATAGCTCTTAGGTGGAATTAAAACAACATAATCCCAATGGTGGGATTGTTCTTGCAAACAAACTTGATCTCGTCAAAAAAAAAATTTGAAAAAAATTGAAAATTGCATTCAAAAATGAATTCTATAAGTTAGTTTTTTTGAAGATGCTTAAATTGCCCAAAAAACAAGATTGTCCATAACTTTCTCATTATTAGTCCAAATAGAATGAATCAAAGCTTCAGATGTAGACAAAAACATGATCTTTGAGGGAAAAAAATTAAAAAAATTAAAAACTTTTTTTTGTGTTTTTTTTTTTCTGCCCGCCGAACTGCTTTTTTGCTTTAGGATGGCATAACTTTTGCTCCCGGGCACTGATTGAAAAAAAAATTATATTTTTAGAAAGCTAATGTGATTCCCTATCTTCAAAAAAAGTTTCAAAAAATCAGATTAAAATTTGAGGCCACACGGGCCTGCCCGAAATCTGAAGTGTCCCCTGAGGGGACTTTGGTACTTTAGGGGTTAATCCACAATAGCGAGCTTCTAGAATCTTACGAAGCGTTGTACTGTACCTCTCTAAAGTACGGAGTGATAGAGTTGGGACTGGGCTGACACATTGCATGAGAGAGGATATTACATTAGGGAGGGTCATGATGTTTGTATGAGGTTCATATTGTTAAGTTGGGGTTGGCAATCAATACTTCTTGATAGTGCTCTATTGATTTAGAGAGTATTGGATTAGGGAGGTTCTAGTGTTTTATTGATTTAGAGAGTATTAGATTAGGGAGGTTCTACTGTAATGGGACCTGTTTTCTTTATTTCAATATTTCCACTAAGTGATATTAAAAGTCAAACCTGAATTTTCACATAATTCTTGATTTTAAATTTTCTTAAGCTTACTTTAAAAAAATACAATTGTTCCAGTAATCTACTTTTATTCCACTTTTATTTTTTCAATTTTTTTCAAATTGGAGTTTATGAGATACTTTGAAGGTAGCATCTTAAAAACTTAAAATACACTACTTTTAGTTTTTTCTATCTAATTTGATGTAAGTTCAATGAGTATATCAATTACACCATGATGTTTATTACAATGATCTCCATTTTTGTTGAAAATTTCATATATTTATTTGTAATTACAATGATTTTTTAAAAATTAAAAATTAAAAAAATCATATATAATTAAATTTAATGTTGTGTAGTTATGAAAAATGAATATAAATTTCAGATATGTATTACTACATGAGAAAAATAGTAAAAGCTGTGAGCAATTTTAATTTGCAGGCAATGAAGATAGAAAAAAAATCTAAAGTTGTCTTTTGCTTTCAAATTTGACATTTTTCAAATAAAAATAAAAATATTAGAACATTGTCATCATTGGGATTAACTTTTTTTTAATTTATGTAAAAGTTATTAGCATATTATTTTTTTCTTTCATTTAGTACCCCCTTCCACTGTACAATTTTTATAAAGATGATTATGAAAGTCTTTTTCAATTGATTAAAAAACAATTTTAAGTGATTTTCAATCCATTTTCCAACATATTGACTATATGCATAGGTTATAGGATGTACAAGTTTTTTTTCTAAAAATGTTGAAAGACAAAACCCCACCTTTTGGAAGGATTAGAAAAGCCTACATTTTGAGATTTTAGCACATTGAACTTGGAATCAGTGGGGATATTCACTCTAAAATTTGGGGCCAATGTACTTGAACAAGTTAACCAAAATATCTTACAATTGGATTTGTTAAAATATAAATATATATTGATGAAGATTTTGACCTTGCTTTGGGAACGAGTGTTTTGAAGCAGTTTTAGGCTTCTAAATATGTTGATCCTTTAGGGTTGAGCAAATGAATCACACGTTATCAAAAAAGATCACTTCTATAGTAACCATCCTAGTGTTCCAACCAGAAAGGCTTGCCCTTCATGATGCATGAAGATTTTAGATAGAACTTAGAATTTTTATACTGTAATACATGATACCTTCAACCTTTTGGATTTTAACACATATGTCCAATAACTTGTGTGTTTTATACAATATTTTGGTAAATAGGTTGATATATATATATATATAAATTCAACCATAAAAACTTTCATATTCATCCTTAATCCCTAAAAGCCCAAGAGGTTTGGACAAAATACAAAAATTGCGTAAGATATAGTAATGAGAACACCAACACCTTTTCCAAATAGTAAATTTTTCAACACCAAGCAAATTCTAAACACTTTGTGCTATTTCTCTTATAATTTTTGTTTGATCGTAGCAATCTGAGTTTTAAATATAAATTGGAAAGGCAATTCAATCTTTTATATTGAAAAAAAATTTAAAAATTTAAAAAGAGTTTTTTCCACCCAAAAATGTTGCTCGAAGTCAGGCAATAACCAAAAAATGGTTGCTTGAGCACTTAGGAGTTAAAAACGATTTAAAAAGGAAGGTTTTACTAGAGGAAAGGAAAACCATTTCAAATTAAGAAGATTCAAAGTCATATGACATTATGCAAGAAAAAATGTTTTATATCACTTAAAAATTTGGTATTAGTATCTTTCAAAGTTTTTGAAATTTCTTCCACACTTTATCATATTATTTTTGTACCAAAGTCCTATGGCGGGTTGGATAGGTCAATCTTTCCAAAATAAAAAAATATATTTTTTCTTTTTATTCTGTAAATGGTAGTTTGGAAATGCTTTTGGATAAAATTTAGTCATGAAACTTTAGGAATTAATAAGCAACCATTGTCACAATCTTAATAGGTGCTCCATGTACTTTAGTTAAATAGGTGGAGAATAATATAAATTTCCAACCTATATGTCTTTGTTTTAGGAAAAAAATAATAATAATAATCACTATAATACCTTGATTGATGTGATCTTATGAGTAGAACTACCAAAAAACTTTTGAAAAGACTCTTCATTCAAGCTTGCCTAGAAAGAATTCTTCTTTTTCAAACCAATTTACACATGTAATGGGTTTTTTTTACAATTTTGTGAAATATCAACTAGTTGTGATCCTTGCTAGAGTGATGAAGCATTTACATCTATAAATATGAATGGAATATGTATATTGTAGATGAATTTATTCATCCAAAATATCAACATTTATTCATCTAACTAGCCCTTTAGCACTCCAAAGTCCAAATTCTAGAACAAAAAGGTTCCAGGAGCTTTTATGACTACAAATTTTTTCATTCTTTCAAACCAATATTTGACTTTTTAAAAACCACACTTTTTGTATGACAAATTTTATGAAATTGAAATAAATAATATATATTTGTAAAGATATAAGCAAATAGACGCCAAAATTCAAGAGAGGATTCAAGCACTTATAAAGGACTAGAGTGAAATCAACAATCAAATATAGCACCTCCAAAATGATGTTGGTACTCAAACTTCTTCACTTAAAGCTTCCGTGAATGCAAAGTCACTTCATCCCGGCCAGTAGTCCAGACGCTAGAGCCAATAAAATAATCAAATCATTAGAGTTAATTGTAAAATGTGTGCAATGACAGACTAGGAGCCGGAGTTTGAGAAAAACACAAGACAAAATTCCTTGACTGAGGCACCCAAACTTGGTCTCACGGAATTTGGTACTATATTTCTTTTGTACTATTCTCAGTTAAACCTTTTTAATTCTACATATTGGGGTTCACTTTATGATAAACCCTATATGCATTGAAAACTTCAGACTGATTTTCAGTTGTCTGCAGAATTAGTATCCCGCTCAACTAAATTTTTGGAGCTGCACAAATAGAAATGAACCAAGGCCCAATTGCCCTAGGCTAGGGGGGATTGACTCCTCCTCGCTGAATCCGTAGGGAAAACACTGAAATTTTTTATTTTCATTGCATGATAAAATTTGCAAATTTTGAATTCATATTTGCAATCAAAGGCCCCAAATTAGCTAGAAGAGTTGTACATGGTAAATTAATCAAATACAAAACACCATTCGTGAAGGTCTAATTCGGCACCTGAGTGTCGAAATATATTTTTTTTCATGTGCAAAAGGGGTTTGGCAGCTGGATTAGTGTTAGTTTTGGCATTTGATGTCCAAATTTTTTTGTGTTTGGCAACTTCTAGGTTTTCTTGTTTTGGGATATCTGTCTTCTAGGGCTTAACCCCTAAGGACCTAGAAGGGAGGGGGGGGCTTTCAAAATGGGCCAAAACTGCCAATAACTTGAGCAAATTTTTTTATCCATGTTTTTTGAGATCGGATGTAATGTAACCATAGGATCTTGAAGTTAACATTGAGAGTGAGCACCTCAAAAAAATTCAGATTATTTGACCGAATGGTTTAGGAGATATTTAATTTTGAAGTTTTATTTGGGTCAATGGAAATACAGGTCAACTCACTTTGAAGGAGCATATCTTTGTGAGAATATTTCAAAATGATGCCTTTTTGTGCTCAGTGAAAGATATAAGAGATGAGAATGTACATGTAAAATTTCATAACATTCCAAGAATTTTACAATTCATGGTGAAGCTTGCAATGTACAGTGGTCACTAAAATTTGAGTAGTGTTTGCAAGAAAAAAAAGAATTGGACACTTGTCTTCTCCTTGAGCTCCTTGGATCTGACCTTTTCAAGGTGGATCTGACCTTTATGAGGTGGGCAAGAAGCTCATCAGTTGGCTGACTTTTTAGTCCATGTCCAAATTGAACACAAAAAAACGAGTTGTAAACTAGACTACCGGTACACTGCTAAACTTTGAAAAATTCCACAAGGCGGAGTTTAACTCAGAATTTGATGAAACCATTGCCATTGGATTTTTAACAAAATCTATCTTCTAGAAACAAATTTTATTTAAAAAAAATTCAAAATATGAGAACGGGAAGTTCAAAAAACAGGGGCAGCAATCAGAAAATGGTCACTTGGGTCCTTAGGGGTTAAGGCATGATGTAGGTTTTCAGAAATATTAAAAAATTCAAGCAATACAGATGAAAAAATTCTGGAACATTTTGGACATTTCACTTGTAATATTCCAAACATTCAGACATTCCAAAAGATACTTAATTTGTATATCTGAATGTGATCTTCGCGTAGGGTAGGGGACTTTTTTTTTTTTACTTGCACCCCCGGGATGACTTGGAGGGGCTGACAGTTCAATCACCGCGACCCTGCGCAAGGAAGAAGTTCGCTTGTGGACAATGTGGTCTTTGTGGAGCACGTCGATGTGGAAAGGGTCAAAGCCGCAGACGCGAGAGCCCGGGAGCTTTTGTTAGACTTTGCAAGCAGCCGAACACATGGCTAATGATAAACTATTCAAAACTTCTACATGTACAGGAACTGAAGAGTTTCAGTTTCGTTTAGCTTCGAAACATGTCGGTGTGAACACCGCAACTGGTGGGAAAATCGAGTTGCTGGCTGGCTAGCGCATTTTGCAGACAAAGTTTTGAGCAACTTGAGCAACTGAAGAAAATCAATCACATTGGGGATCACTGTCACTGTGGCAGTTTTGCAAGTCTCCGGCGTCTTGCTCTCACCAATGATCCACTGATCCCAAATGAGATTCCTCACAAGTTGCCCAAGCTGCTAAAAAAACTTCACTATAAATGGGCTAAAAATTTGAATTAATAAACTATTCAAAACTTCGACAGGAACAAAAGAGTTTCAGTCTAAGGTAAGTTAGCTTCAAAACATGTCGGTGTGAACACCGCAACTGGTGGGAAAATCGAATTGCTGGCTGGCCGGCCCATTTTGCAGACAAAGTTTTGAGCAACTTGAGCAACTGAAGAAAATCAATCACATTGGGGATCACTGTCACTGTGGCAGTTTTGCAAGTCTCCGGCGTCTTGCTCTCACCAATGATCCACTGATCCCAAATGAGATTCCTCACAAGTTGCCCAAGCTGCTAAAAAACTTCACTATAAATGGGCTAAAAATTTGAATTAATAAACTATTCAAAACTTCGACAGGAACAAAAGAGTTTCAGTCTAAGGTAAGTTAGCTTCAAAACATGTCGGTGTGAACACCGCAACTGGTGGGAAAATCGAATTGCTGGCTGGCTGGCCCATTTTGCAGACAAAGTTTTGAGCAACTTGAGCAACTGAAGAAAATCACGTCGGTTGGGCCGTTGGGGATCACTGCCAGTTTTGCAAGGCTCCGGCGTCTTGCTCTCCCAAATGAGTTTTTTCATAAGTTGCCCAAGTTGCTCAATTTTTGCTATGAATGGGCTAAAAATTTGAATCTACCACCGGTTGTGGTGTTCGTGTGTTCTGGAATTAGAAAATTCTTCTGCTAGAGGTTTTCTTAACCTTGGAACACTGAGCTGGAAATCGAGGAAATCATCTTTTTGTGGTACTGTGTGAATCATTTGCTTAAAAGAAAACCCAAACCACTCATTGGAGGTCAAACTATTGTGCAAGGCCTCCCCTTTTCACACAAAATTCCAAGGATGAAAAATCTTCATTTCTGTCTTGCATAGAAGGATTCTTTGTCATCTGTCTGACACTCAATGTCTGCAACGATATTAGAGGGTTAAATTTAGCCATATTTGTGAATATAAGCTCTCACAAACTAACGCTCCAGTTCGATTGCAAGTCTGGCATCGAGGCAGAAATTTGACAACTTCCTCCAAATATCTATTAATGACAACTTCTTTTAAGTTTTGGTTGTCGGAAATGCGAACTTCCAAATTTTCTAGTTGTTATATTCATGTTTTTAAAAAATAATTGATTTTATTTCAAATTTTCAATTACAAAACAAAATAAAATAATAAAATATTGTAACCTAAAATAAAATGACAAAGTATGTAGGTATGCTAATTTCTCACTCTATAAGAAGTAAGAAACTAGCAAGAATCAATCAATACAAATCATTCCTAAATGTGTTGGATTTCATACCACACCACTTGACCCACACTTCTTCATTGCACAATTTATGGAATCAATTGCAAAATTTGCCATTGCAATTCACATTTGGGCTAGTAAAGTTTCAAGATTCAAACTACTCCATAATGATGTTTTGATGTGATTTTGAGTAGAGAGGCCTCCCTCATAAGGAGCCTGGCTAGCTGAAATTATTAGAACAACTTGCCACAATTTTATTATGCGAAGATACCACCTACTAAAATCAATATTTGAAGAATAGATTGTCTAAGCTTGGTGCATTTTAAAAAACAATGCATGAGATTTGGAGTGTATCCTCAAAACCTTGAGGCTCCAATTTCAATCCATAGGCATTCAAAATATCTAATTCAGGTTTGCAAAAATGTTCAATAAAAGTTCAAAGCAATAATTGAGCATTTCTATAAATAATTATTGGATTGGCATGAAAGCAAATGGAATAAAATAACTTGGTGGTATAGAATATTTTCAAACCCTGCTACACTAATTAACCTTATAAGGATTCTGCAGTAAAAAAAGTGGTTGATGGATGACTTTCTACGTTACTATGGAAATGAAGAATGCATCTATGGGCCCAAAAATCAAATCATTTTGGCAAAGTACCTTAGTGATTGGTCTCATCTTTTCAAGGTTAATTCCTAAAGTCCCAAGGCCATTTTTTCATCAAAAATCACTGGAATTGCCATTTTCAATATAATCAACAAAAATTTTAAACATTTGTTTTTCTTGCATATCAAACTATAGTATCTTACACTAAACTAGTATGAGAATGTTTGGAATTTTTTTTAGAAACTTTGACCATGTTGATCACAAGATATATCGGTAAGTGTTGAAAGTGAAAAAAACAAGTTTGTTTTTATCCTAGCTTGACTAGACTATATCTTAAAGGCTTTGAATGTTCTTAACTTAAAATTTTTGTACTACAAATTGTGAATTAAATTTTTTTTATATTGAAGAATTGAATTGAGAGTTCAGAAAAAAAAAATTCAATTGTCCTCCCTTTGGTGATTTTCATTCTTTAAAAAATTGTTGAGTCAAAATAAGTGTAAGATAGAAGGAAAAACTAAATGGTTAAGAGCTCTCAGATGGAATTGAAATACAACAATGCCAATGGTGAGATTGTTCTAGAAAGCAAACTAAACAATGTACAATTTTTTGTAAATTGTTAAAATTGAGTTCATAAATGGATTGAATACATTATTTTCTCAAGAATTTGCTAAGATTGTCCACAAAAGAAGAAGTGTCATAACTAATGAATTGAATCTTTCTGCATAGACAAAAACATAATCTCTAAGAAATATATATTTTTTTAAATTTCATATTTTTTTTGTTTTTTTTATCTGCTCTTGTTTGTTTGGACTTATTGGAGCATAGCTTTTACTTTGGGGCACTAATAAAATAAAAATTATATTCCTAGAAAGCTAATCAATTTTTCTATTTTAAAAACTGTTTCAAAAAATCTTCCCAAAAATTGAGATCAGAGGTATCCAGTTGGATCTTTTGAATCCCTCAAGGGGACTCTCGGGACATTAGGGGTTAAGCCATAAGTGAGTTCGAGTACTTACAAGGGTCAACTTATAATTATTGTGGTTGTCAAAATGACAATCTCCATTAATTTATAGTTGTTGCCAAGGACAACTTCCCTCACAAAATAGTTGTCTAGGAACAACCCAAATGCAAAGTGACAATGCACAAGTTTCCAATTTTTTTCCTTGCCTAGCATGATTTGCATGAGGAATGTAGTTAGATGTGTGGACTGTGTGAGTGCACATTGCAAAAGATGCCCCTATATTGGGTATTGAGTAAGGTGGGAGCACCCATAATTGTCCGTTTAAGCCATATTGAGCAAACCATGAAGGTACTGTGAAAAATATATGGACAGAGTCGAAGGCAAATGAAAGAGTGGGAGATGCCAAAAAGAAAAAAAACTCTTGAATTTAAAAAATTGCTTTCAGAAAGCTTGGTCAAAGTACAAAGACAAAAAGCACCAATTGCCCAATCTCAAGGGCCCCACTTCCAAACAATATCTACTTTTGCATGCACCAGTCCGCAACTACCACAAAACCACCTAATTGTTGCAGCTTGGTTGCCTTATGAGCGGATTGGAATGCTATTGCAAGGAATGGGTTGTGGGACGTGGACAAAAATGGATGCTCCTACCTTAGACTTTATAATTTCAAGGCCAATCACAAACCCAAGACAACCACATGGCCACATTCACCTCACCGTGGGTAGAAGACAACCTCAACGGCAGCCGAGCCAGCCAAAGCCTTTTGGAATCTCTAAACTTTGACCTCGTTTGATACTGTCAGTCAGTCCTGGTCGGTAGAAGGAGACATTCTGGTGTCTGGTGTCTGGCGGCTTCGCGAGTTCTTTCCTTGCAACTGCTATGTCTTGTGGTCCCCGAGCCTTCAGTGACCCCAACTCTCTCATCACCAGCTGTTCTTCTCTTTGCGCGTGCACTTCGGGGGTAATCTAAGCTTCGTCACAATAGTCTCGCACATCGCAAGCTCCTGAATTCGAGTCAAAATCGAGCCATTCCATGCTCACTGGGATGGTTTGATGGTTCGGTGGTGTAGATTTCGAGCCTTATGGTCTAGTTTTGACGAAGTCTGGAGCTTTTCACTTACATCTGAATGTTGGAGAATTTGCAGCCATGGTGAGCCTCTGTCATGGTCAGGAGGGTGACTTTAGTACTGGTGGTGGTGTAGGGCTTCCACCCAATTCATTTCAGAAGCTTTGTTCCGAAATTGGGAGTTTGATAAGCATCCCTGATGAGGAATTCAGCGACCTTACTGTTGTGGTCGATGGCAAGAAAGTGTTGGTGCATCGGTGCATTCTGGCCGCTAGATGCCCTGGTTTCCGGAAGGTATTTGCAGGGATGGAATGGAGTGGGAAGAAGCGACAGATGGAGCTGAGTTCTGTGGTGAAGGAGGGGAAAGTAGGGTTTGAGGCTTTCATGGGGGTGATGGGGTATGTTTATGGTGGCAAGATGGAGCCTTGGCCTGCAATTGTGGAGTGCTGCCACTTGAGTTGTGCTCATTTGACGTGTCGGCCGAGTATCGACTACGTTTTGGAGATTCTCTGGGCGTCTGTGGCGTTTGAATTACAGGATTTAAAGTCTCTAGCTCAGGTATGGCAGTCTTCAGGGGTCACAACCACGTCGTCAGTCACATGCCGTTAGGCGTTTCTCCTTAAACCACTGGAGTGCCAGAGAAAAAAATGACTTTTGTAATTTTTATGTGAAAGATTGAGAGAACTTGGAGCTGAACTCTAGTTGTTTTGTAATTTGGGGAGCTGTATGGAGTTAGCTACGAATTTTCGAAGTCCCTGTGGTGTCGTTTCCAAAACCGCGGACTAGGTTAGGTTCAAAAAGGTTTCTTCCTATCTGGAGCTGCTTCGGAAGGCTAAAATCCAAATCCGTTTTTTAAGGCTTTCAATTAGATAACTTCCCGTCATGATTTTGGGGGAACTGTAATGAGCCGAGTTGAATTGGGGGATCTATCTCACCTTGAGAATAATCTGTTGAAGGTTGGCATAGCATTGTTGTTCAGCTCAAAAACGTTGGTTTCACGATACTCTTGAAGTGGGGCTTCAAACTGGCTCTAAGTTGCTGGGTTTTGCAGGAGCATCTGTCTGGTTCCATGGGGAAGTTTCAAGTAGACGACGTGCTGCATGTGCATCGTTCAGTCTCAACCACCGAGTGCTCTCAATTGCAATTGGCATGCTTAACCACGTTAGCCTCTTCCTCGATTGGTAATCTCATCCTGGAGAGGGAGTTTTCGGGAGCAACTCTGGAGCAAGTGAGAAAGATGCGAAAGGACTTGGGGCTTGACGAATCTCGCCTGACACCGGCGCAAGAGAAACAGTGCAAAAGAATACACAGGCAATATGTTTTGTCATTGGTTCATACTATAACATGTTTTTTTTGCAAACTTAGACTAAACTTAGGCTTCTAAACATCATCATAATGAAAATCATTCCTATGATTCGTGGGACGTCTCCGTATGGTCACACTGATCATATAGAGTCTGAATTACGTAAGTCTAGTCACTCTGACTATTGGGAGAACTCCCCGTGAAAACTCTTCTGCTGAAGCTTCTGCAAGGTTCAGAAATGAAAGGATGAGTGTTTTTAGTGATTCTTTGCTTACCTTCTTTGCATTTCCGAGTGCTTCGTACTGAGGATAATGTATTTTTGTGAACAGGGCTCTAGATTCGGATGATGTAGAGCTGGTGCGGTTGCTGCTAGACGAGGAAAAGCTGAATTTAAATGGAGCGCACGCACTTCATTATGCTGCTGCGTACTGTCACCCTAGAACTTTGGCTTACTTGCTAGACCTCGACCTTGCAGGTAAGGAATGGATGGCATAAAGGTGATGGAAAATTCATTGACAGTTTCATGATGCTTTTCTTACTATTCCTGTTGAGAATTGATAATCTGTGAACTCAGAGACTGTAAACTTTTTAAATTAAAGGAAATTGTGTAAACATGCTAGTGTTGTAGCTTCTGTGAGATAGTATACATGAAATGGATCAATAATTTTTGTGCAGATACAAACGCCCGTGATGAGAGGGGTATGACAGTTTTGCATGTGGCTGCTTGGAGGAGGGAGCCGCATTCCATTGTCAATGTGTTGGAAAAGGGTGCAAATCTGAAGGACTGCACTTTGGATAATCAAACAGCTCTTGACATCTCGAGGCGGCTGACGAAGAAATTGAATCTCGATAATAAAGGGGTGATCCCAAAGGAACGCCTCTGTGTCGGCGTTCTGGAACAGGCAGCAAAGGACATGGTACCAGTGCCCTTGGGTGCTGCAGCTATGCTGGCTGAACCAACTACTGAGAAAGAGCTTATGTCGGCGTTGCTTTACCTAGAGAATCGAGGTAAGAAAAATCTTTTTAGCCCTTAACTTCCGAAATTGTGAATGTTTCTTATCCCTAAAAGACTAGGCTTCTTGGATTCAAAATGACCAATTTGATTGATCATATTGTGAAAAGTATCATTTAGATGGGGCCAAAATTTTAAATCAGCAGAATCAGCAAAGAACATTGGATGTGTTTGTAAAAAAACGAATGATTTAGACGGAAGAAACTCCCTGTATGACCCTACTCAAATCTCCTAAACAAACATGCACGGATGCTGGCCGAACCAACTACTGAGGAGTTTAAGTCGGTGTTGCTTACGTAAAGAATCGAGGTAGAAAAACCTGTTCAGCCCTCAACTTCCGAAATTATGCGTTTCATTGTGCGTTTCTTATCCCGAAAAATCTAGGGTTCTTGGATCTGTAGTTACCAATTTGATATATTAAATTGTGAAAAGTATAATTCAGATGGGGCCAAAAATTTTAATCATCAGAATCAACACAGAACATTGGTTGTGTTGGCCAGTCAAAAAAGTAGAAATTAGACGAAAAAAAGTCCCTTTTATGACATACTCAAATCTGCTAAGCAAACATGAGACCTAATTTGGGCTTCTTTGATTCTGTAGGCCTACTTTGATGTGGACAAAATGTTCCCTTTTAAATTTTGCAGTGGCATTGGCGAGGTTGCTTTGTCCTCAGGAAGCGGATATTGTATGCGCACATCTAGATTCGTACGCTACATTTATGAGCTCCTCGGGATTAGGAAACGGCAGTCGGAAGAGGAAACCTTCCGTAGATCTCAACGAAGAGCCTGCACAGAGGTTGGCAGAGTTGGTGGGGGTAGCTGTCGTAGAAGAATCGAAAGAAAGGCGTTTGGAATCGCTGAGACAGAGGTGTATCGCTCTACGGAAAGCTGGTAAGCTGCCTTTCCTGAACACTATTACTTTTTCATTAAGGTAACTGCGTCTAAATAAGCAATTGAACATTGTTCTTATTATCTAATCACCTAATTTTTTTGTTGGATCTTGTTGGAAGTCAGAAGAGTGTTTTAGACTCTCTTCTCATGCATTTTTCAGACTCCGAATGAATAAACCATGAATTTTCAAAGTGCTGAAAATAGGTGTACCCAGCAACAACCCTAAGCTCTCATGAATAGAGGCAATACATTTTAGGCAAGAATTTATAGGAGACGGTTTGAGCAGTGACCTTAGTACTCCTATCGTTTTTCTAAATTATTGGTGTTTTTTCTCCTGCCTTTGCATTTACCGAGTCTGGAGTGTGCTAGCATTGAAGTAAGTGCGTTCAAGTTTAGGATTTAGAGCTTTAGCATTTGTGGTTACATCTGAAAATCATTGTAGATGAATACCGTCTTGTTCAATCGTATTTGTTTGTGGAATTTTTGCAGCTTCAATGGGACGACGATATTTTCCGCCCCTTTCGGCAGTCATAGACGAGTATGTGCTTGATGACGACCTCGTGGAGCTCGCAGACGAAGGGAACATCGAGGCTCAGCTCTTAAAAAAGAGTCACTTTGCAGAATTGAATGGTTTATTGCAGGATTCGTTTCCGGAAGGCAAGGCTAGTAATGACAACAATGGCCACAAGAAGCGAAAGGAAATGCTGAAAAAAAACCCTTTGCTTGATGATGGTCCTTCATCATCGTCCTCTACATCATCTTCTAGAGGTACAGGCGGCAGTATGGTAACTACATCAAGTCAATAGATGTAGTTAATACACTCTGACCTCTTTAATCTGACTGCATGGGCTCCCAATATCAACTGAAGCTGTGACAAGTGTGTTACAGTCAATGCTAGTGTGAATGCGAGGGATATTTTCTAGAATATCGTTTTAGAGAAGGTCATTTCAAAGAGGGTTGAGTGTAGATTCATTTTTGTAGCTTTGCGAACACCAGATTGTCTCAACTTTGCCAGGATGACCCAAGGAATGAAGACATGATGTACCATTGAGAGAGTAATATAGGTTAACGGTTTTAGGGACCCTTCATTTCGGGATGAACATTTAAGGTTCCCGTAGTCCTGAGGAATCGTCCAGGCTGAAGAGTGAGGAGGCAAAATTATCTGGTGCATGTAACAAATTAGAGCGATATGATTTCTGTTATTTCAGTTTGATCAGTTTTTTGGAGATTCGAAAGCATGTTCATCTGGTGGCAGTTGTCACTTGTAATATACCGGTATCAATGAAACGGTGCTACAGGAAGGATCTTCGGTTGTCTTCAAATTCATGTGTTTGGTCTCAGTAGCCATGCTAAACGACATACTTATTGGAGACTGTGTAATTTTATCTCTGATTTTATTGAGTTTTTCTTTTTCTATTTACCCATCTATTTTGGCACGAATAACAAATTCTTCATCATGGCACCTGTTGTTTGAACGAAGTGCCTGAAAAAAGGCAGAGTTTGGGATAGTTGTCAGTGTGAACAGAATTATGTACCGTAATATTGGCCTACCAAATGGGATTAGTACCTTACTACCCACGTTTCCCAAGCATTCTCGTGGGTAATCTAACCGTGAATGCCAAGCAATGTTAACCTCAGTCTCGAGGGTAATCCAAGGGCCAGGGTATATAAGGCCGGCTCCACCCTTTGTCTTTCACCTTTGCCCTTTCGTTTCTTCTCAGTTCTTTTTGAGGATATCAGAGTCACAGTTTTCTTCAGGAGAGGAGCGTTTTGTATAAGTTTTGTTTGCGATCATCACTTGTCTACATCAGCACAAATTGCTTAGGAAAGGTGCGTACCATGTTCTTACAGCTTTTTTCTTATTTCCAGAATTCTTGATTTCATAGAATTTTTTTGGTTTACTCAAATCACGATGCAACCACTTTTCGATTGCAGACATCCAAGTATCTATTGCAGACACTTTTATTACTGGATTCTTCGTGAAAGTTTCTTTCATACTTTATGTAGTTGCATCTGTTCGTTTGAAATCGTGTATATGTTTCTTGCACATATTTGAGGGTTGCATGTTTCCTGCCCCAAACCCTAAACTATTTATTTGCAATCGATGTTGTAATTAGGAGGACATAGGTGTTCGATTTTGGATTTTGGATTTTCATCTCAGTGTACGTCTTTAAATTATGACACCAATTTTCTTTGTTGCTGTAACAGAATGGCTCGTACCAAGCAGACTGCTCGGAAATCAACCGGAGGAAAGGCTCCAAGAAAGCAATTGGCAACGAAGGTGAGTTTAATGGCTACTAAATTGAGTTCTCACACATGTTTCAATGTCGTGATCTGTACATGATACTGTCGTAATATACAGTGCAAGGATGTCATAGTGATCATCCGTGTTGTTGATGTTTGTGCTGCTTGCATCTATTGACAGGCTGCCAGGAAGTCAGCGCCCACCACCGGAGGAGTAAAGAAACCCCATCGGTATCGCCCAGGAACAGTTGCTCTGCGGTGAGTGCTTGCAACCTGGTGCAGTTGGTTATATGAACCTTTGACCTAGTTCAGTACAAATAATTATCCCAAGGAACAAGACGCTGAAATGGGTCCTTATTGTTTGTTTTTAGCAGTTTTGAGTATGTCATATGAAGACGTTCTTTAGTCCAATCTTATTTATTTTTTGACCAACGCATGCAGTGTTCTCGACTTATTTTGGTGATATAAAATTTGGTCGCATCCGTAGTAAATATTTCTCACAATATGATCAATCAAATCGGTCATATTTAAGCCATGAATCCTCGGTCCTTTCTGGATGGATGGCACACATAACAAATAACTGCATTATAAGCAGTTCATAACCCGCCTTCCAAGCCACATATTATGATTTTTTTCAAGCTCTTACCTGTTTTACAAGACCATGAAAGCAATGATAACGTCGAGTCCATTTTACCCTAGATGTCAATAGAGCCAGCGACAGTATTATAATGTATAGATAGATGATTCTGTTGTTACGGATCCCACATGCGCCTGCACAATAGTCCTAAAATTGAATGATCTCCAACGGATCCCTATTTAGTTGATTGGCTTCCTTACGAGACTGGATTGATGTGCAGTGAGATTCGCAAGTACCAGAAGAGCACCGAACTGCTGATTCGGAAGCTGCCATTCCAGCGTTTGGTCCGTGAAATTGCGCAAGATTTCAAGGTGACATATTTACAAGAGCAATAAAACGTTTGAGTTTTCTGGTTACATCTTTGAAATCTAATGTTTAACACGCAGTACTACTTTGCTTTGTTTAATACTACTTGGAGTATCTATTTTGCTTCAGAATGTGCTGCTTTGTAAATTTCTTTCAGTTCGTTGCTTTGAAGTTTATGAGAATCTTCTAGCTTAACATGTGACGTGTTAATTTATCGCAGACTGATTTGCGTTTTCAAAGCCATGCTGTACTTGCCCTCCAAGAAGCTGCGGAAGCATACCTTGTGGGTCTCTTTGAGGACACCAATTTGTGTGCCATCCATGCCAAGAGGGTGACCATCATGCCCAAGGATATCCAGCTTGCGAGAAGGATCAGAGGGGAGAGAGCGTAGTCTTCAGCCCTTTAATATCCAAAGCTAATTTCTACAGACTGTCACCTGTTGAGGACCCATTGCCCATTGTAAAAGACATAGGCGGCATTCACTTTATTTTTATGTACAAAGTAACTCTGCTATCTTAAAGTTTGTTGAAAATGTAATATTTTATGTAAACTGTAGAAACATTCGGTACGTAGCTCTCACTATCTAGGTCCATAGGCTTTGGTGGTGGAACTACCTCAACGGACTCTTTATTTCACGTTGCTCTTGGGACGTTAGTATACTTCTAGAATCAGCCGTTTGGATTGAGATTTGTCAATATAGCATTGGTTAGAACTTAGCAGTTCTGCTGCTCAATTTTGCATCCTTTTTGTATAATAAATAAACTAGGGCTTTGCATTGCTCCAGACAACTGTTGATGATTGTCCTTTGCATTGAAACATTGAGAAATATTTGGTCTTGAAGTAGCTCTCAAATATCTTCTTACAGCTCTTCAAGAATTCAAGCTATGTTCTTCTCTCTACTTGGTGTGGGTTCTACAATATGGTAGATGTTTGCTTTATCTTTGAAGCATAGGAATGAATAATGATGTCATCAAGCCATTTGATTCTAAATAGGTGGATCTAACATTAGAAAAAATTTCAGCCCTCAAGAAGGTAGCGAGTCTTGCACACACCCTGTGCATTTAGGGAAAAAAGAAAAAAGAAAAATTGAAAAATTTGAAAAAAAAAAATGACGTGGCACTACTGGTGCCACGTCATCACTTTTGTGCCATGTCAGCGCCATGTCATATTGATTTTTTTTTTCTGTAATTGCACCTCAGGGGTCCCAAAAATAAAAAAACTAACGGCCTTCTTGAGGGCTGAAATTTTTTCTAATGGGTGATTTGTGCGGTAAAAGATTGTTTGAACTAATGTGTCCTACATTACATAGATTTAAAAATGCAATTCCATTAAAAGATTTGACAACTTTCACTAAAGAATGTTAAGTAAGCTTCTAGAATCAAGCATCACAATATGCCATATGAATTCATGACCTAAAAAGTCTTACACATTATATGTACTACTCCGTATAACAACTGTCTTGGGCATAGGCACACATTATACTATAAAAACATGGATGAACAATAGATATCGGTAGCTTTGGACTCTATGAGGACCGCAATCCAATATTCACCTATGTCAAAGTGTCATTGCTTTGGATGCACAAAAAAGAAAGCAATGGGACTAACATAGAGTATTCTTATAGTATGTATACTAGATAATAGGAAAAAACGACTGAAGAAAATCATCGAAACAATTTCTCACAATCATTATTGATTGCATACTTCAAGTAAGGAAGTTTAAGCCTACAAAATCCCTACACAATTATCTTTATAAATGATAAAAAGAATCAAAATCAATCTAGACTGCACAATCTTGTATACAGTACACAAAGGAATTAAATCTACTTAGTGTTGCTTAAACCCTTATTGTGTATCCTGAAAGGGCGTGGTTCCTTCCTATGACCATGCTACCAAATCCCTATGGAACATTGGAAGCCCTCTCTAGCTCAGTAGGAAACTCTAGGGATATTGGTTTGGCCAATTTTGTATGTAATTTGATAAAGAGTCTAAAGTGCAATTGCGGCAATTGCACTATAAAACACTTTGTCCCTATCAATACATGACACGAGTTTGTTGGTTCTTTTGTTGAGTAAAATAACTACTCAAATTTCCTCAAGGTCAATTATGTCCATTCAAAGCCTTCCATGACACTATTAATGAGTCTAAACCATTCCGGATAATTTCTCCTTGGATCTTTGGGAGTACAAAGTCATCGGTTGGTTGGGAAGTTGCAATGCTAGTGTCATTAGATGACTTAGAAGTTGCAAATCGAGAGTCATTGGCTAGTTGGGAAGTTACATAGAGTCATAAATTAGTTAGTTGGGAAGTTGCAACACTTGGGGCTCCTACTTTTGGAGGGAGCAAAAGGGACCCCACTGTTGGTTAGTAATTTAATTCTTCTTTCCTTCAATCTAGAGCCAAAACAGATGCACCAATGCTTGAAAAGTGGCGTAGTGCTATAGTAGTAGTAGCTGTAAAAGTTGGACCACTTAATAATAATGACTTATTCTCTATGTCTTTTGGTAACACAAGCCTTTGTCTTTGGCATTGATATAATAGAACTTCTAATAAGTTGTAGGGCCAGAACCGGTTTAGTGACACATTACATTAGAGAGGTTATTATAGTAAGGGAGGGACATTTGCATTCATGATGTTTGTATAAGGGCAAGACCAGGATCGGCAATCAATATTTACTTTAGAGAGGTTTATTACTTTAGAGAGTGCTACTTATTAGAAGTTCTATTATATGGGTAATATTCTCAGGTGCTCAAATAAGCTTGCAGGCCTTATGAATCAATCACAACATGGTGTAGAATTTATATTTGGAACAACTCCCTTTGATGAATTCATAGTCTAGTTTCCGCCTTTCACAAGTTGTACACAACGTGTCCCTTATTTCTAATATTTAATGGATATCTTTATAATACTATTAATAGCTCTAAAACTTAGAATAGCTTCTTAAAAGATTCTTGAAATTCAAGTTTGGGCAGCCCTCCCGAGACCTCAAATGTCATTTAAAGGTTAATCTTGGATATCCTTTGAAAGCAAGAAGCTCAAGAATATTCTTAAAAATACAATTGTTTTCCATATGTTACACATTTTGTAATCAAAAGGTTGTTGAAAACAAAGTCTATGTAAGATTTTGAAGTGTATGTGGTGGAGTTTCAACAATTGGGAGGAAGATTTAGTTTCCATACTATTAGCTTTTTTTTTAATTGTACTTACAATGTACCACAAAATCTCCAATTAGATAAATTTAGCTTCAATTTTTTGAAATGTGATAAAAATTAGACCTTGTTAGCATACAATCATTGCTATTTTAACAATTATATTTTAGTTTATTTGTTTTGTTCATTTTAGGCCACTAGCTATTTTGAAAAATTTCCTCATCCAAATGCATGTACATTCATCCAAAAGAGCGATACCATCCTAAGGTTTTACAACAATTGGCAATTAATATTTATATAGGGGTGTAAACTAGCCACTAAAACGAATGTGTAAAACATAAAAATAATGTAAATGCAATCTTTAATTTGCCCTAATTGCAAAGATTTGAATAGTCCAAGACCCCATCACACTAATTGGAATGAATGTTTGATGAATGTGATCTAAATTGTGTAAACTTTTGAATGAGAATTAGATGAAATGAAGATGAAGACAGAAAAAAATTGAATGAATTTTGGATGAATATAGATGAAATTTGGATGACAATTACACTATTGGAAATAGTAGGAGAATAGTGTGATCCACATTACATTGATTTTATCTAAAGTACTTTGAACTTCCATATTTGAGTGTGCCTCACAAATTCACATAGTTTCTTAATCCACACAAAATAGTGTTACTAGTGTGGGACACACTAACTGTTTTATCACGTGCAGTTATGCCACCAAAAAAAAGCCTAAGAAAATCACTGCACAAATAGGTGGTTAGCCCCAACGAAATTCAACTAACAGAATAACGAACTTCAACCCAAACTCCCGAAGCTGGAGCTCGCTCGGTAACAATCGGCAACAACAAAATTCTCAAAACGCCAGGAATTGCTCTTCTCATGGCCAGCGATGGCGCTGTCGTGTCCTCCCGCATCAGTAAGTGGTCTTCTTCCTCTTTCATTTGAATCAACGGAATCACGCAATGCCATGGAGCAGCCAATTCAATCTTTTAATTTTGCCAACAGCTTCACATGAGAATTTCTCCTTGAGCAGCCAATTAGGGTTGCAATGTTCAGATTGTTGTTGCCTTGGACTCATGAATGTGTGTGTTGCCTGTGAATTGTAGCTGTTATTCGCGTGCTGGTGGCTGCTATGGGCGACAGTGCGCGATCTGTGCAAGAGGCGGCTGCATTTGCACTTTGCGAGATTGCTCGACAGTGAGTGTGCTGCTGCTTCAATTCGCTCTGTTGTTGTGCATTGCGTTTTAATTTTCAGAATCTGAATTTGAGAATTGTATGTCTTGATTTTAATAAATTGGTTGCAAGAGTTGCGTATTTTAGAATGTGTGATTTGCTATTAGGAACGCTGAAGCTGTACTTGACTGCTGTGCCACGAGTTTACGAGCTGGCAAGCGGGTAGGCTGCGCTCTTTGGTCTTGGAATGTTATGCTGGAGCGTTTGGTAAAGGAAAATGGAATGTTCTTGTTCTCTTGTTCGTAATCAAGCAGGGATTTGAATGCTTATAAAGTTCTCGATCACTGTATGTGAACTTACAGATTAAGAACAGAGTTGTTCAAACTAGAATCGGAAAAAATGTAGTGTAAGACAATCAAAAACGCAATTGTGAGAACGGGAATATTCTGTTTTGAAGTAACTAAGACTAGAGCTGTCAGTGCAGGAAACTTAGGAAAGGCACGATAGGTAGATGGCCATGCCGAAGTATACGTGTGTTACGTCGAGACACAGCTTCTATCTTCCCGATTCGAGTATTATCGTATATTTGAAGTATAATTCAGCTGTCGCTGATGATTGTTCGTGTGATTTTGGGAATTAGGTCGTAAGTTATCGTGCCGGTTTGCTGCTTATCATGGCCTACACTATTCGGGAGATGAGCGAGGAACAGGTTAATTCAGTGCTGATGCGCACCACTGCCAAGCTTGCCATGGTGGAGTTGTCAGCAAACAAGGTACACTCGAATTTCGAGGGAGCCATTTTGCCATGCTTGCGAGATTGGCCTAATTCCCAGATTGAAGTACGAGTAATCCTAGGGTCTTTAACTCTAAATCGGCACTTTTCTTTTTTTCATGCTTGAAACAGGAGGGAAATACAGATTGGAGAAGCGCAGCTTGTAATCTACTTGTCGCAGTTGGATCGCGCTTACCGGATGTTGTAAGGTCCCTTTGCGCTGTTATTGCTTAGTTGCCAAATTCCCTTCGTTGCAAGAGAGCTTAGGGATTGAGAATTTGTAGGAATCCTGTTTTAAAATGAAAGATTGTGATCTTTACATGTTATTTCAATCGCAACCTCTCTAGACTTTTCCCTCGTTCTAGTGAATTAAATATGTGTTTGAACAATGAGCTACAGCTTATGGACGAAACATTCAACCAACTCGCCGGAGGTGGAGTTCCTGTTGTAGGGTTGGTTCAGACATTGGCCGAGTTTGCGACATCTTATGGTAAAAACATATTTCTGGTCCTTCTTTCTTTTTCAAATTCGAACGATTCAAGATTTGACATTGACTTGGAAAAACACTGAAAGGTCCTAGCCTCATGCGTCGAAGATGCTAATCTCGAAGAAAACTTGAGCTACGTTGTTTGGTTTCGTACTTTGCCCTGCGTGCTACTCCATTCTCACTGGAAATCTGGATTGATCATGGAAGGTTTGCAGTTTGCCCCTCGGTTTAAGCATGTTTTATCCCGTGTGCTGCCGATTCTGAGTGGTGTTAGAGACAACGAGCGGCTTCTTTTTGCGAAGGGTAACTACGCTGAAAATTTCCTTTCAGGTCTAGACTAGATTGCTTGCTTTAAATTTTTCAAGAAGTGGCACAATGTAACTGTGGATTTCATCGGGATTGTTTTCGAGTAGTTTAACTCTCCATGTTTGGATTCGTGTCTGTTGCATTTCAAAGATCTTTTCTATTACTAAACTCGTTGAATGTAAAACTGTTTGCAGCATTTACTTCCTGGTGTGAAACCATGAACCATTGTCAAGAAGTCTGCCCATCAAATTCATCACCTGATGTAGATTTGCAGTACGTCATGAGCTCTCCATTTTGGATAATTCAAGAGTGTATAATTTTCCAAATATATGTTCGGAACTCACTTATATGAAAGCGCCATGCTCGGTGAGGAATGACACGTTACTCAATATAACCGCCTTCTCTTTATTTCTGCAGAGCGCTCCTGCACCAAGCATTTGAACTTATGCTGGACGCCTGGGTTACGTCCCAAGATGCTGAGGTGTGATTGGAACATTTCTCATAAGATGTATGTTCAGAAATTTTGGACAAAATCTTTCTTTGTTTGTAACTTAAATCTTATATTACTCTGATAGGTCCAACTTTGACTGATTATAACGTGAGGACCCTGTACTTTGGAGACCCTTTGCGTGGATGCAGGTTCGGCTAGAAACTGCAGAGGCATTAGGAAAAATGATGGGTCTAGTTAGCAGATCACACCTCATCTCAGCATTGCCTAGACTCCTTCCATCCATTTTGGCAGTGTAAGTTGCCAAAAAACTGTAGATGTGTACTTGCGTAGTTTTGCTCGGAACATGCACAGTGATCTAAAAGCTGAACCCATTGAATTTTTAGTTTGACTTTGCAGTTGCAGAAAAGAGAAGGACAACCCCCTGCCAGCCACGTCAAGTTTGCACACAGTCCTGTTTCTTATTCTTGTGAATGATGGTGGATCACCATTGATCGATTTCCTGGTAAAGCTTTTAATCAAGTGGAGCCTGACTTAGTTGTCAGTTATGAATGTCACCAAATATTGCACAGATTGAGAAATTTGCATTTATAATTCAGCGGGCACGATTTGCATTTCAGAACGGTCACATTCTTTTGTACTTTTACGTTTTTTTATACTTTCAAATCTCACTGCAGATTATTTTCACTCTTGGAGCCCTGCATTGGATCTGTACTTTGCAAAAAGGATAACGGTAAAGCTTTGGTGGCAGGCTCTGGCTCCTGCATTAAATTTATTGCTTCCTAAAGCTTATTTGACTGTGAAGAGTGGAAGCAACGGAACGTTTAGCGCCCAAATGAAGGTACATATCTGAGATATTGTCCTCAAATCATTTTGATTATAGGAGCATATGGGTGCAAGAAGCTGGCTGTAGAATTTCGTCCTCTTACCGTAAATTTGCCTCCTGGAGTTTGTGAGAGACGTGAGTTTGTCACTGCACCAAGCATTCACCTCTGTCATGCATCTCACAGTTGAGACGACTTCTTCTTGTTAGAGTGTCTATACAGCATAGTAACTACAGTTAGCTGGCATGACTTTTGCACGAGTTGGAAAGGAGCTGAGAAGGTCTGCCACTTTTTTTAAAGGATTACTTACATCTGAATTGTCTTTCGAATAGGACGGTCCACACTAAAATCTGAGCCTTAAATGCTTGTTGGATGCTCGACATCTTTATGGGATGTCAATTGTGGTGTCGATCCGTTCTGGGTTAACAATATGTTCACACCGCCCGTTTCCATGGCACATTGCAAATTTGCAGAATCACAATGAGGTTCTTCGCTGCTTTGTCACAATAAGAATGGCGTACCCTTCTGAAATTTTCAATTATCTGTTGCATGTAAGTCACTCTATCTAGATACTCCTGCTAATTGAATCTTCTTTGACCTTGTACATGAATTCATCAAAAACTCCAGCTAATCTTCTCGATCAACTCATGCCCATCTCTTAAGGAAAAGCAAATTCAGGTTTAAGAAATATGCAATCTTGTCCTAAGAATTATCAAAATTTTACTGCTTTACAATGTGCATAACGTCTGCTGGTTTGGATATTGTTGCAATTGGCGCACACGGAGGCCTTAAAAAATAATTTTGTTTGTTTTCAGCAAATTCGGACCCAGGAGAGTTGTATCCAATTGGGCATACTATCAGTATGGAAACACCTAATAATCAGGTTTAACCCGTCTCTTTCGCCTGAAATTGGTCGCCCTTCGTATTTAAAAGTTTGACCTCGACAGGGACTAGCTGAAGTGAAACAGAGAGACGGCCAATTTATTGCTCTCGTCATGCGCAGACATTCAGAGCTATGGTTCTTTAGAAGAGGTGAGATTGCTGAAGCTGTGAAGTATCTTCTCCATAAACGAGACTTGAAGATGAGAAAGTCCATTGCTGAGGTGCTACTATGCATGAATATTTCTGAACTCTTTATATACGTAGTACTATTTTTCTATTCTTCGCGTCTAAAAATAGTATGAGAATAAACTGAAGTGAATAATAAGTGGTTTGAGCATATTGTTGAAACCGACAAAACTTTGACATAAGTTTTTCTTCTAATATACTGATGTGCGTCGTTGCAGTTAATTGTATGCATGGCCTCAAGCGGTTATCTTGATAAAGAGACCAGTGAAGCGTGTATCGAATTTCTTGTGAAGCAATGTGCATTGTCGGATACAAAGAAGAGGCCCTCTGAAGGTGATTGTGCGTCTGCTGAGAAACCAAATGCGTCTGAACCTCCTGCCGATGTACTCTTGGAGAAAGTATGAATCATCTTATTACATGAATTGCAAACATGTTGTCTGCGCACGGGATCAATCAAGAAGTTTGGTTTTGAGCATATTGAATTTTTACCCTCGGCAATTTGTTGTCGTAGTGAACGGAAGGTATGCCTGTCTATTTTGTAAGGATTTCGGAAGACATGTGAGTTCTCAGGAGTTACGGCGTGTTTGCGAGACAGGATTGCTTCTTCTGGCTGGCACTGTTCTTGCTTCGGAGGTATTGTTCTCGTCATAACGTTTGATTAAACTTCTGATGTCATGTAATATGGCCACAGAAAGCTTAGTACTTTATTACTGCTAGGTCTGTTTATGATCCTCCTCTAGAGTAAAGTTTGAGGGGTGCTACTTTTTTATACTGAGAAGTTGATGCTTTTTCCAGGTTGTACTGTGGCCATTTCTATTGAAGATGCTTATGCCAGTAGAATACACAACATCTCTTGCTACTGTAAGTATAGATCTTGAACATGGATCATGTAAGAGCTTAGAGACATGTCTTGCTTGTCTTGATACTATAAATGTGAATGCTCTCTCGCCACTGCTTCTTACCCCAAATGTTTTGTGCAGGTGTGCAAGTGCATAACTGAAATACTGAAACATAAAACCTCTCGAGGAGAGAAGGTTTCTGTTGATTACACAACGTCTCCAAGTATTCCACAACCGGAGGTTAGTACTCAATTAATCACTATTAATGGTTTTCAATAAGGAATCATACTTTATCCATGACCAGTTGTAGATTCATCATGGCCATTTGAAATGCAGGAACTCCTTGCTCGTCTCCTCTTACTTCTTCAATATCCACTGGAAGCAGAACTTGCCCCTAGAGTGCTCATTGTACGAGAATATACGCGCTTTTATCATTTTATATATTTACTACTGTGAGATTGTCCATTGGAATACGTTTAGCTGACAATTTTCACATACGCATTTCATAACATCTGAGACTCTGTCTAACCAAACTCTTTCTCTTGATGCAGATCGTGGACTATTTGGGGCCGATATTTCCTACAGCTGTTGTGCTCCTCTGGGAAGAGCAGGTCTGCAGTTGCCCAAGTCTTGGCTAGTCATAGTACAAGTTACAAATTTTAGAAATGCAATTCCCGTAAATTTATTCTCAATGAGGGTATTTTTGGGTGCTGTTTTGTCCAATTCGCGAGTATAATGAGAAATTCTCCTACTTTCGGGAGTCTAAATCATTTTTATGTTTTGTTGGTAAGCTTTAGATTCCCAAAATGAAGGCTTACATCAATGACATTGATCCTACCTCCTGGCAACAAACAACCTGGGAAGACATGATTCTGAATGTAAGAAATGGGTTCTTCATGTCCGTGCTCTCTAATTATAGAATTCTAGACTACGAAATGATTGGCAATTGTGACTAGTCTCAGTCTCCACTGAATCAGGCTGGTCTGTTTGCGCCCTCTGATTCTTGTACAGTCTGAGTGTGCAGTTGTTATCCGATCTACTTGGTGTTGTACATGATCCGGAGTGGATAATGTCATTTGGAAATGCAATGGCTGCTCATTATAATCTGTATACAGACAACCAGCAAATTGCACTGCTACACAGGTATGATATCTAGTAAATACTGGATGTAATCATGCACTACATTGATGGAGTAATCAGACATTGGATAGAGAAAATGTTGAAATATGAAAAAAACTAACCGGCAATGTCGAGCAGGTGCATGGGAACTGTTTTACGGAAGGTTGATAATGAGGTGTACGTGCGACAGATGATCTCTCTTATGTATCAACGTGCTGATATATCAAATGAGACCAATAGGGAGGGTCTTGCCACGGCAATGGGTCTGGTACCAAGCTCGCTGTTACCATACTGACTATATTAATGTTGTTTCAATGATGTATTTAATATGTTTAATTCGAAGTGGAGGTGATTGCTTTTCGTTTCTCGTTAGATGAATTGATGATAATGACCCTTGCGGATGTTGAAACCTTTTGTATCAGGTTGCTTCTGCACATCTGGATGCTGTGTTGGAGAAGCTGCAAAGAATTCTTGACAGTCAAAAACGTAATGGTTTCCAGAGGTATTGTAACTTCTTGGTTTCGTTCTTGTCTTTTTGTGAAATACGACTTCATTTCGTTGAGACTGCTTCTGGGAATGTGATATATATTTTACTGCACCTTGGTATTAAAAATAGAGGATAAAAATGCTTGTGCCATAAATGATTGTAGATTTCTATCAAGTTTTTCCAAGCATCAGAATACTAGAGCAGTTGACGATGTCTACGCAACATTGGCACTGATGTATGGATACGCTGCATCTTATGCACCTTCAAACGGCATTGAAGCTCGGATTGAGACGCTTGTGGTAAACACTCACTTGCTATTGCAGAATTTACTCATCAGCGGCCACCTGTAGCGCGGTCCAGTTTCACTTCGTAATAGCTGGGTCCAATTTTGTGTGCGTACGGATTCTAGAGAGAATCACCGTTTCTAGTGGATGAGACCCACCATCTGCCTCATGAGCAGGATATTATTGTTCATTTAGCTGTGCCAACGTCAATTTTGATTCAGTCTTGCAGTCTTGTTTATTTGTAGATTTATGGATGTTTTGAGTTGAAATGTTTCTTATTTGCTTTTTTTTCAAGTCGATCTGCAAGCCATTGGTAACAGAGCTTTCGACAATTTTAGATAACCTCCTACCAAAACCTCAGGTTAGGTATCCCATTAGTGTACTTATATGTGGAACTTAAATTGGTATAAAAGCCTTGTAGCGCCAGAAATATAATGTGGTTACATTTAAGGTTCTTTATTCATCTTGCAGGGAAGCAATATGCTTAAGAGTTTACTGAAGGTCAAAGCTCAATCAGCCAAGCAAGCTGTTGTAACTGCTATCAACCTTTTAGGTGTGAACTGAGGATTCTCCTTGAGTTCTTGCTAATATACTTAAATTATAGAATCTCCTTTCTCGTTGTGTGAAGATCAGGAGTTACCAATGTGTGCGCTGTGATCTGCGATTTGTACTCAAACCTCCTCTTTCAGGCCAAGCGGTCATCAAGGCTGCTAAAACGGGAACAATCTTTCCGCTGAAGAAAAGGGATGTAATGTTAAACTACATTATTTCTCTAATGGAAAAGGAAAAGAACGCCCCAGACGAAAAGAACGCTTTGAACCATGAGCTTCTGCACACACAGGTAGTGCTGCTTAGGACGTTATAAAAATTGCACATCGCTCGTATTGCTCTCTTCTTCGGATGAAACCCAGTATGTTCTACTTGAGAAATACATAGCCTGCAGTGAACAGTGAAGACGGCAATGACACAGTCTGAAATATCCAATGAGATGCAGGAGATGGCGTTGAAAGCCTGCAAGACATTGGTATCTGTTGATCCCAAGTTGTCTCCGGCAATGCGAGACTCTGTCCTCCAGGCATGTTATTCTTTTCTTTTATTCGATTTTTTACTTAAGCTGCAATTTTGAGGAAATCATCACATCGGAAATGTCGCAATGGAAGTTGAGAGAACATTGACAGTGGACTGGCATGAGCAAGAATTTTGTTTTGTGGAAGTGACGTATAGCCCCTCAGAGACCAGAAAGGGTTATAAGGAGTACTATTTTACTTCACTAAGAGATTAAATAATCGAGATTAGGTTTAGGCATGCTCAAAAACACGCTCTAGTTCTAAGGACATCATTATTAAAAGTGCTGACTGTGTTCTAGCAGACAACATTCGACTTCTTCACCTTGCCAAGCTTGGTTACAGTGAGTGGCCCATTGTTCACCAACTTAACCAGCTTCCTGTGTACCATTTTGCGCACCAGGTACTTCATGATACGTCCTTCAGACAATCAGTATTGAGCCTCAATGAATGACATTCCATCAGTGTAGTGATTCTGAGATACTGAGATGCACACACTGATGAAGACTTTGATTTCTGCTTTTAGTTCTACTTAATGATAGAATGTAAGAGCGTCTGAATAAGCAGCTTTGTATTTACCTTGTTGGATGGTTGGTATTGAATGTCCTTATCATTTTTTCTTTGTTTAATTCGCATTTTCTTGAGCGCGTCATATTGTTTGAGGTTTCAATCCATGACTATGCTAACATGGCTATGCTAACACCATGAAATATATATATTTATATATATATGACCTCGATTGGTGTCCCAGTGGTGACGACGGGAAAAGTAGAGCAACGCAATTGCAGCTCTTGCTCAAACGTCTTGATCAGTACGCATTTTCATCAGAAGAGTGCGAAAGGGAGCGGGCAGTTCGTACAGTGTTGGCGCTCCTGCATCATTTTCGGGCCCTTTGTGCACCCGGAAGTGGTAGCTTAGGCTACAATGGTAGCTCCATGCACGTCCAATCAACGTCGGACATTGGTCAGAGTGGCATTACTGGTGAGTGTTGCATGTTTACCTGTTCCAGAATATCAATTTCACTACTTCCTAGGCTTAGGGGATTATCCATTTACGTGCACCACTTGTTTTGGACGGATGCTCTAACTAATGCGCGAGCGGTTCTGCTTTAGCGATTTGCGAATCGTTGGGTTGGGGTTATCTTTGGGAGATGAACATTTCCTCAGTGCCACGAAGAAATGGATATCGTATTTCTTTATCTGGTGTTATTGTTAATTATAGCTGGATATTAAAGCAGCAGAACGTGCGACTACATAGCTGAATTTTTTTTGCTAAGTGGCGTAGAAATTCTTGCCGACACAAATGTAAAATAACAACTGCTTTTGGGCAGGTAATCCTGCTCTGCTGCCACCACGCGAAGTCTTGAGGGTAGGGGAAAGAGTCATGTCTTACTTGCCCCGTTGCCGTGATGCGTCTCCAGATATCAGGACTTTAGCTGGTCAGGTGATAGAATTTCTCCTTCGCTTTCCCTACTTTTTTCTACTGGGTTTGAGGTGACAATATGGCTTCAGAGGAGGTTGTGGAGGGGGCACTTGGATGCATGATTTGACCAGAATTCTCGTGTTGTGATTGAAACAGATAATAACAATGCTTTGCGTTATCGTTCAGCTGATTCCCGACCCAGTTGGGCCTAAGAATACAGAGGCTTTGAGTTCGGCCTTATCTGCTTTGCAAGACCTCACTGATAGCGCTGAAGGGGTGAGTCTTATAATTGCGGACACTGAGCACCTATAACGGTGTGTAATTCGCATGGTTCCGTCAGAACGTTCATGGGCGAAGGACATGCTACTGTTGCCTTGCTTTCCTCGTATGAGCTCACAAAGCCTACCTTTGTCATAAATCTCTTGCAGGAGACAGATGAAGGTGAAGTTACCATGCTTCAACGCGTTACTGATGTTGTCGTCAATCTTCTCAACATTCACGAGGTATATTCACAGAGAACTCCACTTTCTGGACATTGACGTGCAATTATTCAATTGCTGGACAATTGAGTCATTAGTATCGTTGTTCATGTCCCTAGTAGGTCCTCTTTTCCTTCGAACTTGTTTCTGAGCATGTTAACTTTTCGCTCAAAATTTGCTCTGGGGTAATGGTTCAGGTGGTTGCGGCATTGAAAGGATGCAGAACAGCCATGTGTGATAAGATCTCGCAGTCTGCGCAAGGAGCAATAACTGCGGTTACCCAGATTATATGCTCCCGAGGTTGTCAACTACGAGAAGGAGATGTATCCAGGTAAGGACTTCTGGAAATTCATGCCCCTGATGCTTGGCTTCTGATGCGAGGTCACCAGTTCTTATTGCTCTCGATCTTGGGCTGCCTGCTAGGATATCCCGTACTTTGTTTGAAGCTGCGACAGCTCAATACGATAGGCATCAGCAAATTCTGGCAGTCGTAAGTTTCTTTCGGTTATCCTCTTGCAACAACTTTTTAACTTCGACATGTTGACCATTCTGTAATCAAAAGATGAAAGCATGCCTCACTTGTAACGACTACTTCTCCGCACTTAGGGGAAAGAAAAAACCTCGTTAGAGTTCATGCATGCGGACAACGAAGGTACTGAACATTGATTGGAAGTCGGTTTATTGTTCAGATGTGTAACCTCGCAGAGCGTTCAATGGCAAAGGTGGTTTTTTCGGAGATAGTCTCTGCAGCAGAACTAGAATGGATCAGTAACGAGAGCAAGCGGAAAAACTGGCCAGTCAAGCAAGCAATCCTCGTGAGTCTAATTTCAGGCAACTAGATGCCTTCATTGTGCCAAAGATGCCTGGTATGTCAAGATCGAAAGTTAACTACTTTAATTTGGTAATGATTGTTCCTCAGGATTTCGTTGAGACTCATGTTGCCAATCTGACTTATGGTGGAAATATTAAGGATATGCGTTAATTTGAGATTCATGTTCAAAGCTTGTGTGCGGCATGTTTCAATTACTTGCTTGGCAGGTTATTGTTCATCATAAAAGCTTATCAGTCCCATTCCTGGAGTATCTCATGGACATACTTGACCTTGCCCATGTTTCCGGAGAGGTTGACACTGATCAAGGCAACATTTCAGACCACCTGACCTTGCCTTTGAGTCTAAGCCGACGGCCACAGGCGGCAACCCTTGCCCTTCAGGCGGTTTATAGGTACATAGAACTTCATGGAAGAAATACATCAAATGTGGCAGACTTGAGGGTCACGAACACATATCGTCCGGTATCAATAGTTATGGTTTGTTATAATCTTTCAGGTTCTACTTTGGGTAGTTCATGGCAGGAATCCATTGAACGGACAGCTCCTCTCCTGATTCTATACATCCATTGAACTGAGAAATCCTTAGATATAACATTGGGAATAAGATCTTCGAGTAAAGAATTGAAGAATAGGTATTCTCTGATGAATATTTCCAATTATAACTTGTCGAATGTGCCATGTAAGAGAATTGATTGTTGGAAATCTGGACAGGTGCGAAAATGATTTAGTGAAGCAGGCAGTCAATCAGTGCTATCCAAGAATGCTGTTCGCTCTGTTGTTGCGCATTGGGAGCATACAAGAAATAGTTAGTACCGACAGGCAACCAGTGAGGTAGCTCTTGTCGTAACTTTCCATGTGGACTATCTCAAAGCTATTACGTCTATTCCACAATACTAGACGCTGCCTCACCTTTTCTCGTCAAGTTGGACACGATATATCTCATTTTTCTAGTGATAATCTTACTTCCACTCGCCAGTTTTGTTTGTCTGGGTGAACCTGCCATGCTGAAATCGCCATAAATTTCTGGGCGTTCAGGGACATGGTCACAACTATTCACGCATTCTCTGAAACCGTAGAAAATGAAGACATGGGCAAGGTATGAATCTATGCGATTCTACACAAATGCACCTAGTATTGAGATACATGTGTATGGTAACCTTGTAGCAAGATTATATATATATACACACATACACACATTGGCTGAGTAAAGTGCAAGTCAAGATTTACAGGTCGATGCCGATGGTCAAGCTTTGATATTTATCCATAACTGTGGTAATTACTATCTGTAGTGGTGAATTCTTCGGGATGATCATGTTCTTACATGTTCTTCTAGATATCAATTCAGGAGGCTTCGATGACATGAAAATTATTTACTAATTGACAGCTTAACCATAACTTTGTTACAGGTTCTGTTCACTGACGGAGAACAGCGTTTGAGTGGGGAGCGCTGGACCGAGGCTATAGAAGAAATTGCTTCGTTTTCTTCCCGAGACAGGCCAGAAGAAGTAAATTGTAGCTACAGTCGATTGGCATTTGAGATGTTTGAAAATTCAATTCGATTTTGCAAGCTTCGTTTCCAAAAAGGGTTCAACCATTTAGTAGTTTCCATACATGATCCTTTTAAGTAGGTCGCCGTTCGATTAAGATGAGACATGTTCAATTTTTTCTGTTTGCAGGTGCCCAACATGTGCACACTTCTTTGGCCAGCTTTGGAAATGCCTCTAGATTGCCAGCGTGCTGCTGCCGCTGCAGCTCTTTCTGGACTGGTCCAGTACTGGTATTCCTTGTTAATTAATATGCTGAGATTTTTCGTTGATTGTACATTTCGTTTATCATTTCTTTGAACGACCAGTTCTGCAGGCCTTCACTTGAGTGTACCTTATATTAGACTCAAGCTGATATATTTCATTTCATATGCCTACAGTGAAAACGCGGACGCCCTTTTGGGAACTCTTGTAGACGCTCTGAGCACACATACGAACGACGAATCCCCTACTGTTCGACGTTTGTGCGTGATGGGCCTTGTTCAGGCCTGTCATAATTCCCAACTACTAACATTCTCTTCTGTACTGCTTTCTCATAGTCCCTCATGAGTCTAATGAATTATTTTAGTGGTTTTTTATAATCAGCGAAGTACTCTTTCTAGAAAGAATATTTATCATTCACTATGCCTTCTCATTCCCTGTTCTTAAGAACTGCCACCTATTTTTTTCGCTACACTATTTTGCAAATTTTTTGAAACGAATGAAATTTCTTCGCAGATGGTTAAGAGGGGAGATACCAAGTGCGGATCACAAGCTTTGAATGTGATCGTTGCTCTGCTGGAAGACAATGAAGACGAAGTGGCAAATGCAGCTGTCTGCGGACTTTCACCAGTAAGTTAGCAGAGTAAACTCGATTCTGGAAATATGACAATTGCTGTCATTTGCATTTATTATTGTAATAGACTTGATATATCTCTGATATACTTCTGACATACACTGATACCTCTGATCTCCAGGTTTTCCAGGTCGTAAGTTCGGAGATTGTGGCTCCAATGTTGCTGAATCTTTGTGAGCGGTTAAGCTTTCTGCAGGCAAGATGAACCATTGCAACCCAGTTTACAAGGCATGTATCAGTTAATATGTAGACTTAATCAACTAGTAATCAACTTGACTTTTCAAGTCATGTAACAGACCCGACCTATGGAGAGTACGCGAGCTGCAGCATTTGAGGTTCTCGGATCTCTGAGTACATTTGCTACTGGTGCTCAACTTGATACTTTCATGGAGCAGGTCAACAGCAATGCCTCCATGCTTCGTGTAGCTTTTCCAATAACATTATTTGACAATCTCACCTGCAGCATCTTCTTCAAGATCTATCTTGGTTCTGATCATTCTAGCTGACAATTGCTTGGAATTATGTCTCTTTTTTTTCCAGATTCATACAAACCTGCCCCGCTTGGTGTTTCATGTCAATGACGAAGCTCCTTCCGTGTCATTGGCTTGTAAAGTGAGTTCAAAATTTTTCAATTCTTCAGCTGTACATACTTGTCTTCTATACATGCTATCGCCGTAATTTCATCTGTGAGCTAGACTATGGTTTGATCCCGGCTTTTATTAAATATCTTTCTTTAAATATCACTTTGAGACATCTTATTTTCTTACGATCGACTTCGTGTATCTGCTCAGAACGCCTTGAGAAGTATATCACCATTATTACATGCTCAAGACATCAGAGCACTGGCTAATTTGCGTACGTTTGACTTTGGTCGAAGGTATATGAGCACTTTGAATTTCACGGTTTCTAGTGATTGGGAATGAATTATATTACTAACCAAGAAAAATTATACCAATAATCTGGAAGAATTTGTGTCTTCCTGTATTAAATGATGATTGAGAAATATCACTACCAAGTACGTCCTCTAAGGTCCTGTACAAGTGTGTCAGGTTGCGCGGGCATTTTGGTATAGCTGACATACTTGTAATGTGAAACTTGCAGTCTGGAGTATGACGATTTTGTCAAGGAATTTGTGAACCATCTAATGCTGCAATTTGGTGACAAAGTGGACGTCTACGTTGATTGTGCAATTCAGGCAAGTTTGCGACATCGGCAAGCTGTAACTTGAAGGGATCATTCCTCAAATCAAAATGACGTTAGGAATCATTCATTAATTTGAATCTCCATTATAATTTGACATTAGCTGTCAACACCATTTACCTCGTTTCGATCCTTGCAGCTCGTATCTCTTGAAGTCCCTATTGAGCCCTAATCAGAAATCCAGTGCATTGATGTCCCATATTCGATGCTAATGGCATTCCTTGAGTAATGCAGGCATTTGATAGCCCATGGCCTATAATCCAAGCAAATTCGGCCTATTTCTCTGGCTGCCTTTTATCTCAGGCGAATGATACAAAATGTTTAGCAAGATACTTGCCGCAGGTTTGCTGGCTATACCTGGCATTAATTCCATCACTCTATATGCTCAGTTATTTACTCTACATATAAGGTTACTGTTACCTAATGAACTCGACTCTTGTGCCACCTGTAACTCTTTGTTTAAACTTTTTCTGGTTTATTGTATTCTGGTTCAGGTGTCTACTCTGCTTGTGAAGATGACAGCCAATTCTCCAAGTGCTCTGGTGAGAGCGAAGTCCACGCGAGCTCTGAGTCTCATATTGAATGACATGGAGGTGGCCAGTTCGTGATCGCTGTTGACTAAGGATAATTTTATTGTAACGTCCAGCTTACATATGCTATGATCCTTGACCCCTCACTCACAGGGTGAGTTAACCCTCAATGTCATCGGTTACTTTTATTAGGGCACGGTGACCCTACGAATTTTGTGCAGACCTCAGGGGTCCTTGCATTTCTGCGGAATTTATGGGAACTTGTAACGCCTTGTTACAATCGTGGCCACTTCACTCAAATAGGTAAGACATATTACCAAGTAAATTGAGATGCAGTAGTTAATTAGTACATAAAATAGTATATATTACAGGTTTACAAAACCCAAAACTGTACATTCTGTTTTTTTGAATCCTTGGTATACCGGTATACTGGCTGCATTCGGCATAAGATTTCAAATCTTCAAACCATGTAAGATTTCTTTCAAATTTGTGGATTTGTTCCAAACATGTGGATCTTGTTGTGCTATAAAATGGTTTCTTTCTAATTTTGGATGTTTCCAAGGTACATGGATCTTGTGAGTTATGACCCCCAAATACTTCTTTTAACCCTACTAAACCAATTTGAGCTAAGGGTAGAGGTCCATAGAGCTGGAAATTAATTTTGGGAGGTTGGACTTCTTGAAATATTTTCCATTAAATTTTCCTTGAAAGACAAATGGAATTGGCATCTACCCCAAGTTGTTTCATATTTTTTTGGAAGCGTTTCACTAAAAGTGTCCACCTCCTAAAATATACATTATTGTACATTGGTGGTGCAATGAGAAAGAAAAATGTACAACTAATGTACATTTTAGGAAACTAACGCTTTTAGAGTCTAAATGTTGTATGGACCTCTTACGTTATAGCCACTTTTGGAATAAATGTTTTTTTTTAACCCCTAAAGGACCGTTGTCCCTTCGGGGGACAAATGCATTTTTGGGCAGGTACCTACGGGCTGAAATTTTGTCGTGATTTTTTGAAACTTTTTTTGGAGATAGAAAATTGATAAGCTTTATGGGAATGTAATTTTTTTCAGAATCGGTGCCCGGGAAAAAAAGTTATGACCAAATAAGCTCAAAACAGGGGAAGCGGGGCAGCCTGGGCAGCAAAAAAAAAATGGACAAAAATTTGAATTTTTTTTTTAAATATTTTTTTTCTCATAGATTATATTTTTGCCTATCTGGAAAGCTTTGATTCATTTCATTTGGATATGTTATGAGAAAGTTATGGACATTCTTGTTTTTTGGGCAGTTAGAGCATCTTCTTGAAAAAAAATTACTTCTAGGATTCAAATCTGAATGCAATTTTTCAAATTTTTCAAAAAAAAATTTTTGCATGGTCTGATTTACTTGTTAGAACAATCTCACCATTGGGATTAGTGGATTTTAATTCCATCTAAAATCTATGAATATTTTAGATTTTCCTTCTATCTCATACCTACTTCTACTTAACAATTTTTTTAAGAATGATAATTAAGTTTTTTAGAATTTTTTTTTTTACCTAGACTCTCAACTCAATTCTCCACTATAAAGATTTAAAGCTCAAAACTCTGTAGTGCAAAAATTTTAAGTTAATAATGTTCAAAGTCAAAAACTCTAGTCCCGCAATGTGCTGAAAAACTTGTTTTTTTCACTTTAAACGCAGATATCTTGCAATCTGAGCGGTCAAAAATTCTGAAATTTTTTCCACACACTCTCATACTAGTTAGGTGTAGGATCCTACGGTTAGATGTGGAAAAAATACAATTAAATTTTTTTTTAACTCTTTGCTACAGAAATGGCAGTTTTCAGTGTTTTTTGGCAGAAAAAAGGCCTTGGTCCTTTAGGGGTTAAATCAACTTTTTTTATAATAGACTACAAACTTCATTTTCTTTCAATTGATTTATTTGAAATCAAAAGACCGATGCAGTCAATTTTTTATAAAGCAAAATGACGGAGTAGCCAACAATTATTTTAGTATTCTCCCTATGGTATATGGAGTAAAAATTGCACTTCTTTACACTATAAGATAATTTTTCAATTTTATTGAATTGTTTCAAATTTATAATTCTTGTAATAAAATGTGTTCATTGTAAATCCTTTCATTTCTATACCATTTTGATATACCATTCAAAGGATACACCCTAAAAGTATCCCAATTTTTTTGCTTGAAGTTAGGATAGACTGCACATCTCAAAAAAGTCACATTTTTTAATACCAAAAAGATTAAATTATTTTTTAGATTTACATGTTTATATATGGAAAGACTTGAATCATTCTATTTTGATTAATTAGATGACAGTTATGAGGAGTTCACCTAAATAGTGAGGTTTCATTTAATGGAAACCTCACTATTTAGGTGAACTAAAAAAATCATATTCCTTCACTTTGATTGTTTTCTACAATTTTCTAGTACAATACAGTATGGTTAAATTTTACAAAAAAAAATTGATTATTTTTTCACAAATTGAATGCAGTTGAAAATGCCTTTAGGACACTTTTGTATAAATAATATGTTTGCATTCTTTTTATTGAAACAAACTTCAAAAATGTTTTTTAAACAATTCTGAAATCTTAAGTTCATTTAATGGCAAATTGCTTAGTCATTTAACCATTAATGTTTGCCATAGTTAAATGCAATATTATTGGATATCATAAGATTACAAAAATGACATGCATGAATTTTAGGTACCTAAGTTGTGACATTAAGATGTATTGAGGTTTCTAATTCCATACATTAGATAAGTCAACCAAATTAAAAATGACACTCAAAAAATGAACCCTTGCCTAAAATGAACATGTCATGATTTCTAAAATCATTGGGTCAAGTTTGTGAACACCAATAATAAATAATTTAAAAATTCATAGTTATATATGTATGATGTTAAGTAAAATACATGTAGAATTTTTTGTGTAATCCTCTTTAATCCTTAAAGGACAAGTTTGGATAGGCTCTAGTGACTTTATATTTTTGAATTTTTTTGTATTAATAGAATTTTGAACACAAGGCTTGTAGTCATCAAGATGAAAGTGTCTATATTTAATCCGTATAGTTTCATGACTACATTGCAAAGTGGAAGGGAGGGAGGGATATTTGCATATTTAATTATAGGATCTTGTGCTTGACTCTCGGTTTGGCTAGTATGAATTTGAGTGGAAGAAATTTCTAAAGCCTTAATCAAGTAGATTGCAGGATAGAGTTTATTTAGAAAAGAAACACTCATTTTTGGGCCTTGCCATACTTGGTTACAAGACTTTTAGTCCTCTTAGTTTAAAATTTGCAAACTATAGATTTTAAATTTAACACTTTATATTAGATAATTGAGTTCAAAGTCTAGAGAAAAAAAACAAAAAAACAAACTTCATTTTATTTTTTAAGAACAAAACTATGCACAAAATGGTCCAAAAGAAAATCTAAATTATTCATAGTTATAAAAGAGTATTCATTTGAAACACATCAACAATGAAATTTTTCTAGCAAGCAATATAAACTTTCTAAATTTTTTTTTCTATAATTTATAGAAGTTGAGTTCCAAAAAAAATTAAGTTATACATTTTTTTATTACAATAGGAAGTGCTTTGATATCCTTCAAAGTAAGATTCTTTGTAATTAACTTTCACATCATTAATCCAAGTGGAATGAATCAAAACTTTTCATATAGACATAAATGTACAAAATGTATTTTATTATAAAAAAAACTAATTAAAATTAAAAACAATTGAATTTTTGTATTTCATTTCATTTTGTTGTTGGCTTCAAGTAGTTCAAACTGAGAGCGGCATAACTTTTCTCCTAGAAACCAATTGAAATACTATTCACTCAATAAGGATGTTTGTAACAAAATTAAACAACTTTTTATAGATACATACAAAGGGTCTTATAAAATGGGTAAAGAAATAAAGAAAAACAAAAAAATTCCAAAGGCTCTAAAATAATACTTATCCACTGCCATCAAAGCACTTTATTGATCTTCATATGCTGAGAATGCAAAGCCTTTGAACTTTCCAGTCAATTTATCCCTTACAAGATTCACATCTACAACCTTCCCGCATCTGCATAATAGTATACAATATACTGAGATAAATTGTTCACCTTGTGCCTAGCCTAACTATTCCATCTACTTATGCAAAAAACCTTGTCAGGGTATCTACGATAGTCTCTATGGATATGATCAATTAGATCTTGCCATTTGGTAGAATCTATAAAGTTTAAGGTATATTCAAATAGGTAATTGCATTTTGAAATATAGAAATTCACATTATATTTTTTGAAGGTCATGCAACCTAGGTAGTCCTTCTCCCTCCAAAATTGTCCTCCACATCAAGTTCAATGTGTGAGTGTTGTGAATATCTTTTAAATTTATCAAAACAATTTTTTTTGTGCATCATGACAAAAAAATCCATAAATTGTAAATGAAAAGAGCAAATACCAAAATGCAAATGAAAAGAGCAAAATCTACATCAAGTGGGAAAATAGTCACTCACTGAGCAAACACAACCTTGACATCACGCTTAGTGAGATCAAAAGGGAGTCCTTCAACGTGTACACATGATGAATCCTTGTACTTGGCATGCCATGAGACGTCTTTAGTGATGCTGATCACTTGTTCCATGGTGATAATCTTATGCACGTTCTTAAATTGGGTCAATGGATTCATGACAATTGTTCCTTCTTTTGACATTCTCTTACTCTCACAACCCCTCCAAAATTAAACAACAAATCCCAACACTTTGATAAACTTCATTCCTTAAACTCCCTTTCATAAGTTGAAAATTTCTTTCCTACCAACGAGTCCATGGGTTGATTTAGTCATCCTCCTGACAAGTCTTGACACTTGATTTCTGGTCTTCACAACTAAATGCCTAGATATATTCCTCCTTCTACAATAGATTAAAAAATAAAATTTGAAATAAAAATAAAATAAGTGCATGAGCTCTTTGATTGATCCACATAAAGGTTGTAAAATTAAAAAATAAATACTAATTCTTTGCTAGTAAAGAACAATTCTTCATGGAACCACGTTGGTGATTACAATCAAGAGTCCTAAACATGTTAAGCTTGAATGTATATGAAAGTAGCTTGACTCTTGTTCGTCGGTGTTTATAGAACATACATATACAACTAAAAAAACAAATTCAAATCTAAAATTAAAAAGTAGAAAGTGATTAAGAGTCTTGATTCAGAAACCTTTTGATAAAGAATAATAAATCATGAAAAATTGCCTCAAACTTTACATGTGTTACATATTCCTTTCCAATGTCTTCATCACGTTCATCAATTGAGTAAATACCTTTATCATCTTTGACTTGAATGTAACTATTTTATATACTACATATATAATTGTATTGTGCTCTTGGGTTAATTTGAATATATGGATCAAGAGGTTGGTGATACAATTGATGAAATTGAAATGTTGTCTCACAAACAATCTTTGCCACATCAACGGACATCAATGGATATCGGACAATGGACAACTAAGTGATATCAAATATACTGTTGCACAAATAAAAGGTAAGAAACTTGAAAGATTCAATAATTTCCAATAGATTCAAGCATTTAATTAGTTCACTACTTGATGTTATTTTGCATGTCTTTATTTATCATTTTCCACAATGCAGTTCTTAGTGGCTTCACTTATTTCTTCAAAATTTCTTAAGTTTGATGAGTTGTTCCTTTTCACTATGCGAAATCATTGAAAATGTTTGTCTGAAGAAAAAAATGGTTCATAAATTGTACTGTATCAAACCATATGGATTGCCAAAATTTTAAAAATTTGATAATCTTTTGTCTACTATGTGCTCACCCAAAAAAAAATAAGTAAGCTATTTACTAAGGACATTTTGTTGAATTCCTTAGGAAAATAGTTTTTATTAAATAAAAATGTAGATGAAGCGCACAATATTTTTGTATCAATTTATTTTACCCCTGTAATTTATAAATGTCATTCCAAACTATATATCTATAAACTTTTCTAGACATTTCTCTCTTTCATCTTTGTATACTAGTTTTCAATATTCTATTGGTAGTGAAGGAAGTCCTTCATTAAAGGTAGTACAATATAGGCTATGATTTTTTTGTCATACATTTATATAGATTTTTTAATTTTGGTTTTAGCAATGATACTAAAAAGGTCTCTATTTATTTTTATTTCATTAATATCTAATTTAAATGAAGCTATTCTTTGTAATTTCATTTTGTAACAAATTTGAATGACTAACATGCATGATTGAAACAACTTCAAGAGTCCAATTTTTGTTTTCGTTTCACACCCACAGAAAATGGCAACAACTAATTTTTCCACAATTTTAGAATCTTGATAGTTATGATCATAGGGTTTCAATTTTTTGAACCTTGAAAACTCTAGAACACCAAAATCCCTCCTTTATGCTCATGCAATAGCAGTTCCTATAATTGTGATGTTTTGAAGCCCAAAATCAACGCTTTAAAATATTCCTATCCAAAGCAAGGCAAAAATCTTCATTTATATTTATTCTTTTATAATTCCAATTATAGGATCCTATAGTTAACTTGTCCAAGTGCATTCTCCCAAAGTTTCAGAGTATAAATTCCCATCCATTACAAGTTCAATGCACCTAAACTTCAAAATGTGTTTTTCTAGCTCTAACTTTCCAAAGATGAAGTTTTGTCACTTCCAACAGTTGTAGAAAAAAACTTACACATCTTGTAACTTGAGTGTTTTGATTAATATGTTGGAAAATGGATTGAAAATATATGTAACTAAAAATTAACCAATTTTTTTAATATTCATCTTTATTCTTTAGGAAAATTATAAATTGGAAGGTGGTATTGAATGAAAAAACAAACTAAGTTGCTAATAACTTTTACAAAATGTTAAAATTATCAATTCTAGTGGTATGAATGTTCTAGTAAACATTAAATTAAATTATTTTGTTTTTATTTGAAAATTTTCAAAATAGAATTCAACAGACAACTTTACATGTTTTTTCTACCTTCAATGCTTGCTAAATGAAATTCCTTGTAACTTTCATCTCATTATTTGGAATTGAATGGTTCAAATTTGTGTAGGTGTTAAACTATAAGATAAAATAAAATAGTCTTTTTTTAGAAGATATTTTGAGTTGCTCACTTTGACATTGAAATTGAAAAAGACTTACAATTTTTGCAATATCAATTGTAATGAAGGGAAACAAAGCTTTATACATAGAATAGGATAATTATCATCCTTTCAAAGATTTCATCTAAAAATTTCAAATTCCAAATTTTCTAGAATCTGCCTAAGTTCTTTAATAACCCAATGTGGACTTCTTGGTCCTATATAGGTTAAAAAAACATTAAATAGAAGTAGGTATACATTCATTTTATGCTAGATAGTTGAATTTTCAACATGTCAAATGATAGGCTCCTCCCTTACTTAATCCTAAAACATTGTAGAGGTCACAAATGACCGATGGATGACTTTCAACATCATTGTAGAAATGAAAAATGCACCTATTGGTTCATAAATCAAATCATTTTTGGCAAAGTATACATAACATTGTATAACTAGGCAATGGTCCTTCCCATGCTACAAAGGTATTATACTTTGTTAGATACTTGGGAGGGCCTTATCACTTAGTTCAAGGATTGAGGTTGGTTAAGGAGACATACAAGACAATTTTATCCCCTGTCAGGATCTATGGCGAATTTCATTAAAATGGCCGTATTCTATGTGCCATTTTTCACATTGACATCTAAGACAAGTGTACATTGCTAACATCTAGGTCCTTTTTAGATTTCAGAAATTTAAGATTGACATAGATATCAGATCCCGTAGTTTGAAAAATCTAGGATTGGTATAGATTTTAAATATCTAAGACAAATGTAGATTCCAAAAATCTAATACTAGTATAGATTGTAGTACAGAAAAAACAGTTCAAATTGGGCGGTCTGAACTGCTAAATTAACAGAATATTGCCATTTTGATGAAATTGGCCATATCTCCTTTTCAAGATGCAAAAAGGGCATAACATTGTATAATAAGCAATGGTCCTCCCCATATTATGAAGGTATTATGCCTCTCTAGATGCTTGGAAGAGACTTTTAGTATAATTGAAGGATTGAAGTTGTCTGAAGAGCCCTATAAGCCAATTTTTTTATTATGTAGGGGTTCCCTTTTCAAGGATGCAAAAGGGACCCTTTTCTCATTGGTAGACAATGTTAAGGTACAAGCGAGGGTAGAAGCACCCAAAACCATTAGTGTACCCAGTGGTGTCCCTTTCTAGAGATGGTAGTCATTCTAGAATGAAAATCTAGGTAGACCATAGATAGCTTATGCTTTAGATCAACAAACAGTAAGCTACAATAGAACTTCATTTAAATGAACTTCTCTAAAGCAATGACCTCTCTAATTAAAGTGATGGAGCATAGATTGCCTTGTCCTGCATTAGGCCCAATTCCAAAATAATACATAAGAGAAGTTCTTTGATATCCTTGAGCATAGAGACTTGAGCCAGCCTCAAAGCTATCACCGTTTAGAGAAGTTCTACTGTATTTATGATCTACCTAGATGTAAGTTCCAAAATCATGACTATTGCGTCTAAAAAAGGACACCATTGGGTACACTGCTGATTTTGGGTGCTTCTACCTTATGTACCTTGGTGAAAAGTGTTGTTCTTTCATGGTTCTTACCTTGGTTACCTTGATTCCGGTTCTTTGAATTTCAACTTTTTCAACTTTATCATCCGTCCATGATAAATATTCCCTCCGTTCCAAAATGAATCTAGGGTTTCTAAATATACTAGTCCCAAATTAAATTCAACATTGGCTCTCCACAACTTGACGGACAACAATTGAAGCTAATTCGAACACCCTGAAGCAAAAGAATCCGTAGATTTCATTCTTCAAAGACTATATAGCAATTCAATCCCTACAAAGGGAATCAAAACACAACTTCTAACCAACCAAAGGTGAAGAATTCCTCCCAAAACTATATAGAAACTGCCTCGGAAATTGCTACTAACAAATCTCTTGCTGAGAATTTCCTTGAGTTGAATCACAAGACATTGTCGAAATTGAATATTGAGGACATCAATGGACATCATTGCATCAACGTTGCTCAGAAAATGATCAAAAATTAATACCACTCGAGCAGTTTCCAAAAGGGCAAAAATTTGTCACTTTCACTGCCTGTTTTCAACATGTGCCAAGCTTCACTATTGACTTCCATTCTTTCACACCTAATGGGCTTTAGTAGAAGCTACAGTAACTATGCAATCCCTTGAAAATAGGAGCAACTCACGCATTAATCTAGCCATTTCTAGGAAACCCTGAATTTAATTCGAGACTGAGGGAGTAATAAACTCCGCATTTTCTCTGGCTGGGAATTTAAGTAATGTGGAGCTGGGTCCACAAGCAAGACGGAATGTTGTGAAATCCACTCCACGATGCAGAACCAAGATCTGAGAATCAATGTTCCGTGACACACTCAGGAGACGGACGAGGCAAGTGGCAGAATTAAAGCCGGTTCTTTCAGGTCCATGACGCCTAATGATTGTGTTTGGGGCAGTAACGCCTTCCCTAGCAAGACTCAGATAGTCAGATCATGGCTTGCATGTTCGAGTCTGTGGCCCCCAGGGACCCATGCCAAGGCAATTTTTTAAAAACAAGGTTCCATTTTTTAAAGCTTTTCTTCTGAAACAGTGAGGAGGACAGGAGGAGGGTCTGTGTCTCTAGCGGTCGTGCCACTGCGATTTTTCATTAATAGCTCCAGCTCCTCCACTGCTGAATGTACTAAACATTGGCTAATTTTAACACTGCGGTAATGCCCATGTTTGATACTGGATCGGTCTAAATTTGTCCCCATTTGAGACCAGTCCCATGCAGAATTGCAGAGTCAGCCGTCTGCGGGCTCCCATGACTCGGTTTGCCAATGCATGATGTGCAGCCTGATAGTTGTATAATATTCGGCTTTAATAACGAAGAAGCGCTTGGCTTATACTAGCCCCAGTGCGGAGCACCAGACGGCCTGTGGAATGTCGGAGCGAAGGTGCACGATTTACCGACGCATGGACTTGAGAGAATTCGCACTGAAATCTGGCGGCTTGGTAGAAGATGCGGTGTCAGCAAAGCGAAACTGACAGTCGAAGGTAACACTGAACACCGAAACTGAAATAGTCCGCAACTGAAAAGAGGAGGAGCATGGTTGCTCTTATTGAACTGAAAAAGGTTTTGTTAAGTGGTAGGACTTCGAAGGGGATTCTACAGTAGACTCTCTGAGAATGCATTTTGGGGACACCATAGGGGTAGTCACAGCCCCTCCGAGAATCGTCCAATCCAATTCTCGGAGGTTGGACGCGTGGCTTTGCGTAACAGGTTTCCGTTCTTTCGGATCGCTCAAACCTCCGAGGTTCTGAGTGTGCCGTCCTTCTCCGCCGCAGGTGAAGAAAGGAGCTGCGAACGGCATTTTCTCCGAGAAAATTCACCTTTTGCTCCGTGATTGGTTTGCCGTGGTTGCCCTGGTGCTATGCAAGTGAAGGTTCTCGGAGATTTCATTTTTGCTGCAAAAGGGGTGTCACAGCCCCTCCACAAAACAAGATTCCCCATTGGCTCCCCATTTCATGCGCCTGAAGAAATTTCTCAGAGAAAATCTCAACCTCCGAGGGGCTATGACTACCCCTCATATGAATCAACTATGAATTTTCACAAATGAATGATGAAAATAGATGTATCCGAAATCAATCCTAGGCTCTGATTTATGGATAGATGTAAGTTGTACATTTTAGACAAGACTTTGTAGGAGTTGGTTTTCAAAATAGGTTGTAATTGGTCCACAATGACTATAAACTACCTTAGGCGTGATGACCAAGTGTATTAGAAGAAATTTCACATGCCTCAAAGAAGACACAAGTTTTTTATTTTTGCCCCCACACCCACACCCACGGTGCAAATACTCACAAATATATATATGTTTTTTAAAATTTGGAAAAAATATTTGAAAAAAATATTTAAAAATAAAAAAATATTATAAAAAACGTCAATTTGACGTGGCATTGATGTGGCACCAATAGTGCCACGTCAAATTCTAAATTTAATTTAATTTCCCCCCCCCATAATTGCACCGTGGAGGTGTAAAATTTGCAACCTCTTTGAGGCTTGAAATTTCCTGTAATGGGTCGGGACTTCTTTTGGAATCCATGAGGTTCCCAGTTCCATTCCTTATGTTGACGATGCTTGTGTGGGGACTATCCTTGTTGGCGCATGAGGAGTTGGTTGGTCCTTCCACTTGGTCTTGAGGGTAGTTGCAAGAAACACTTCACGTTTTTCAGTCAAAACTGCGTTTTTTGGCCATAGGATTGGTAGTACTATGCAATATTACCAATACTGTGTGTTAGCAGCGCCCCAACAGATCTAAATCGTCGATCCTAGGTGCCTGCAGATCTAGACCATCGATTCAGTACTATGTTGTACTATGCAGTACTACCGACTACTACGAAGTACTACAGAAGCCACTGGGAGCAGAAAATAGTAGAAAAGGGGTCTATGGAGTTTTTCATTTTTAGTAATTCAAAAAAATTCAAAAAAAATTCATAAAAAAAGCCATTTTACTAGACAAGATTGCACTCACATTGCACCAAAAAATTCATGAAAGAAAATTTTTCCCTCTTCGTAGCTTTCGTGCAAAGGAAGGTCACTTTGACCCCATGTGTGCAATCGACATGTTGCTATTTCCATAAAAACTCATTGTCAGCCCTTGTAATGTTAGTAGACCTCCAACATGTCTAATTTGTGGCTTCAAATTCGCATTTTTGGATCAAAAATAGGACTAAAACCCCCCCAAATGGCCAAGGTAGACACCCAATCGGGGGCAGGTTAAAAATAGTAAACTAATTTGAAAAAATTTGAAAAAATTATTCAAGGTCTGAAACTTTAGCATCTACCTTCATTCCAAATTTCATGCCAAATGGACAAACAATGCAAAAGTTATGAGCAAAATACCAATTTTTGAGGGCAAGGGGACAAGAAATAGGACAAGTGTTTCTTGCAATCACCCTTGACAGGGATTGGATCCATGGATTGCCGTGGCTGTGTCAGGTCTATCCTAGCTGCGGCCCTTGTTGGTCAAATGTTGTACAAAAAAATAGGTCATAATTAGGTGCAATTGCCTTAGAGGAGTGCCTAAATGCATTCCAAAGACTACCACTTACAGTACACTTAGGGAAGATTGTAACATGTTGGCAAAGCTAGTGAAGTTTAAAGACATTTGTTGAAGTGGACCAAGTCACAAGGGAGTCAAAAAGAATTTACCATCATGGTAATGAAATGAAGTCAATTACTACTTGGGTAGGTAATAATGCCATAATGGTTTATTGAATGAGATGGTAAACTCGTTTTTATTTTTTTATAGTAAACTCTTCTAACTCCTTTATGAGCAAGGAAAAAACAAGCGATGGTGGAGCAAAATTGCCTAGCTTCTTGTCAAAATGATCTCAAGTATGCACTTTTTAAACATGGATTCTTGCCAAAAATGAGACACTCATTCAACCATGCATCTATCTTTGATGTTCAAATTTAATGACATTTCATTTGCATACCACATGATCATTTAATTTGGAACATTATACAATTTTTAGTCTTGAGAATAATGTAAAATAGTGGTGACTTCCTATCTCTGTCAGTCAATTGCCAAATTTTGACATTACAAATTCTCAATCAAGAAAATTCCTTGAATCATGCTAGTGGAAAATTCTACTACCAATTAAGTAAATATATCTAATTGTATCACAATGCATATCTTTCTTTAAAGTAATAGTCAAATTCTTGAAGTGGATGTACTTTCATTCTTAATATGTACAAATGCCACTTAAATTTTGGTGTTCAAACTAGAGAATTGAACTAAAGTGAGCAAAAACTTTTCCAACACTATTGCAACAATTCTTGAATTGTCTCTTCAATTCTATTTTATTTGATGCTTGATTGTCATTGACGTCAAGGCATTAGTTTCTATAAAATGGTGTCTCAAGATTGTATTTGTATAATTTTTCTACGAAGTATTGCAAAGTACAAAAGTCATAAGATGAGGGGAAAATATTTTCTTGAAAATTCTACAGATGAAATCTTCATACTTCTTTAAATCAAAATGAAATAAATGGATGTATTTGCCTAATATTTTTTATCAAAGTAAGTACTATATAATCTAAAATGGATAAATATAGTTGTAAACATCATAAATAGGAATTTTATGTTGTACTTGATTTCCACATGGATAATGTGGCGTGACTCCAAAAGAATAATAGTGGAATGCATCAATCCTTCATTGATAGAGAGGTTAATATTATCCCTTAGAGCTTTTCCAATAATTTTTTATAAATAGGCTCGGCTTGGGATAAGACATGCTCAAGCTTTATTTTGTCCTCTACAGCAAAATTACCTTCGCCTAAAGTAGACTCCTCAAAAAACATGTTGTAGATGGAATCATATAGTGCTTGAGCATTTCTTTTTGGGCATGAATTAGAGACATCTTGTATTCTTGGGATCCTATATTATTAGCGTATTGTGAATTCATTCACAAGCATGCAATTCCTAGTGATAGATGAGGACATCTCTAAGAAAAGTTGCAAAATGGTATTCTGAATCTTCAAGTGAATGGTGATCACAATCTTGAATATTTCCTAATACCGTATGAAGTTGGTATGAATGGGGAACAAACTACTTTCCTAGTTTCCCTTGCCCAATTACAATTTTGAGCATTGCCGATATAGCTTTCTAGCCATGACAATTTTTTACAAAAACTATGGAGATGCCGTGTTAAAGGACTATGACTATATTTCACAAGAAAATGCTCAAAATTGCCATGTTCCAGTGTGCTAAGAAAAAATGGTTTTCTTACAATAAATAAGAAAATAAAGCATAGTAAATTGTATTAGAATGCTATGGAAATGTGTGATTTTTTTTGGAAATTTGACCATGTAGATTGCAATATTGCATGATCTTAGAGATTAAAGTGAAGGAACAAATTTTATTTACCTCTCTAAGTTGAAAGGTTTCATCTTTCAAACTTTCTATTTAAAAATGAGTATGTCCTACAACTTGTAATGAAAGATATTATGATGAGGTTTTAAGTTTAAATATGCATAAAAGATTCAACAAAAAAATACTTAATATTCATTCTTGTAAAAAAATTTAAACAAAAAGAAGTATAAGATGATGGGATCTAATTACCACAATCCACATTAGTATTAATGTGATAATATGTCACTAATATATGCTAATACACTATTGCATATTAACAACATATGTAAATAAAATTTAGGTGTTTTGTTTTTTGAAGATTATAATTTAAGACATAAAATTAGTGTTCAATTGTTAGGAGTGACCTTTCCATCTTGTAGCAAGTACATGAATTAGTGTGAAAAAAATAACTTTTCAGGATTAAACACTAAAAATTACTAGATATCTCAGACGAGTGGACACATTGAATAGACCGGACGGACCTGACAGACATTGCGACTACTTTAAAGTAGTGACATTGGGTGGTTCAAGATCACCAAACGTCTTGGACAGGCAAACAAATTAGATAGTTAAGACTAATGGTCCGTCCATTGTGATAACTATGAGCTAGACACATCATTTTCTAGCTAGAAATATCTTTGTGTCAAGATGAATGCGCCTCTATTCCATACCATTGTAACTTAATTGGAGGTTGTGCATTAACTTAATAAAATGATGCCGTTGTTCTTTCCATCTCATTCCTACGTTTTAGAAGCGGAAGCCAAAAGAACATGAAGGCAGGGGGTGCAAACCCCTCTTCTATCCTACTCCTAAGCTACTTCAGCCTAAGTGAAAAAACTTAGTTGAAACAGTGTACTTGCGTTCATCAAGTGCGGGGGCTACAAATGGATGAAAGCTGATGCATCTACGATCCTCCATTGCTCAGAGGGAGTACACGCATTCGTGGTCGTTTGTACTTTCCTTGCTCTAGTTGAATTTGAAGATCAAAACATCGAGTTTAGAAGAGCATTGCTTGACACTGCCGTTGTCATGCTGTTGCTCTCTACAAGCGTGAATGGGTGATGTATTGCGGGCCATGTGTTAGAGAATGCAAGAGAGAGATTACTTTCAGCAGGACTTGAAAGGGTTGCCCTAAGTGGTTTTTTAAGGAGTCCGAGGTGGAGCATGTGGAAGGCAAACGACATTTGTTTCTTATGGAGGAGCCGTCTACCGTAACATTTTGCAAGATCGGATGCGTACATGAAATCTACTTTTGTTCATGGTACGTTTCCTTTTCAAAATGTTTGTTTTTGTGATGGTTTGAAGCAATCCATATTGTTACAATGGTGCACTTTGAGCACAATGGGTTGGATGTGAAATTACTCGAAGCCAAATGGTGTGGTTCAAGGTCACCAAATGTCCTGAACATGCAAGCAAATCGGACAGTTAGGATGGACAGTATGTCCACTATAATAACTATGACCAGTATAAGACAATACAACAACATGCTAAATTATATACAGATTGTGTTTTTTATATTCAAAAACTAACAAAAGCTCAAGAAAAATTTGTGTATTAGCATGCAATGTGTCATTGTAACTTAGGTTAGAATGTCTATTCTCATATCTAGTTTGATTCATTAGATTTTTTTTTTGCTTTAACCTTTATATGGCTATGATCATGGCGAGATCATAGAATAATGTCCAAGAGTAATGCCCAATCTTTAGGACAAATTATCCAATTGCATGCCTTGCAATACACAAATTTTATTGCAATATGAATTGTTGGAATGTGTACCAATTTTAACATACCATAACACCTTCAAGTGCAATTTTGATTTCTAAGTTTGAAATCTATATGTACATTTCTACGGTGCCATAAAGAACAATATTTTGTAATTAGGTTTAAAATCCACGTTTCTGAAAAAACTCTCTCAAATTTAAAAGTCAAAGTCACATTCATAACTTCTTTGATCACTTCAAGAGACCCTTGCAATTGAGAGCGGATGAAACCACTAACTTCTAACTTAAATAGCGGAAGCCCTTTCTCCTTCTAAATGTTTCATGAATCATTTACAAGTCTCCTAGTATTCATGAAACGTCTAGGTAAGCAAAAACCGGCGGGTCATTGCAAGAAAGACCTTCCATTTTTCATAGCGTTTTCACAGTACTCATTTTTTCTTTCGGGGGGGGCTTTATAATTAAAAAATAAATTTAAAAAAAATATGAAAAATATGTTTTATATATACACCTTCAAGAAGAAGGTATTCTAGGAAGGAAAAGCATAGAAATTTTTTCTAAGTAGGAGAACTAGAAAAACCCTAAATCTCATGAAAATAGGACCGATCATTGTAACTTCACATTTTAATTTGTAAAAAATAGGAAAAACAATAAATAAAAAAACTAAAAATTGACCATTTGTAAAGAGTTCATAATAATGAGATTTCACCAAAAGATTGATCTTAGAACCATCTTCATTGTTCAGAAATTGCATGCAATGGGAGTGCTCTTTGCACTCATGTGGAGGACACAAAATAATATATTTTTAGATTTTCTTAGGTAGGAATATGCTTTACTACTATGCAAATAGACCATGAAAATTTTAGCTCCAGATCATTAAATTTGGGGACTCCTAACATAGTAAAAACCCCTAAACCTTACAATGTGACAAATTAACAAAAATGATATTTAAATATAAAATGATTTTTTTTAATTTCTAAAAAATAAGGGATCTGATTACCATAAAGTTAGACATCTCCAATAAATTTTTTATGTTCATTGGACTTTTGCTTCAAATGTTATAGCAGATGAAAGGAGAGTCACTCTCATTGTGACTAGTAAATAGGACAAGTCTTTCTTGCAATGACCCCGGCACAGTAATATAATTTCACCCAGTGACCTCTGGTATCAACCAACCGCCATTCGTCTAAATCTATCTATTCTTGCCACTCTATTTTTTCTCTCCCCGAGCTTGAAGTGCGCGTCACAAGAATGGAAGAGTGTGCTCACAGATATGTCCGTTAAATTGGCATGTTTCCCAGCGCCGGGATTGTGTCCAGAGCTTTGAAAACGAAGACTTTTACTGAACTGCACCAAACTTCAAAAATAAAAAATTAGGAATACTGGCCACTAGTGGAAACATGGTCAGCGTAAATGATCCACAAGAAGACCCATATGACCATGACGAATTATTGTAAATGTGGATCTTCTCGTAGTCATTTTATTGGTCTTCGCAGAATTCGTTTCCAATTGAGCTGATGCTCATACATTCAGACCTCACTGCCTCAACCAAATGACCTTCTAAATGCACCCTCACATGTGTTCACAATGTGCATAGGTTCTGAGAATATACTGGTACAGGGAATGTGCAATTTGCAGGGTGTCATGAGAAAACGTTGAGTTTAGATCTGAAGTCTCGATTTCAGCGGCTGAAACTCCACCAAGGTCCCTGAAACCGACTATTTTAATGAATACGAGGTTTAGCTGATTTCTGGAGTTTTTTCTGATTCCAAGTCGTTGGATGGACCAGATCATGGTCAGATTCATAGTAACAGGCTCAAAAGAAAAGAATCCGTATCAACGGAGTCTAATCCATATCAGCCAAAGTCGAGATTCCCACCTGGAGTACCGCTGGCCTTAGCATCATGGGTATGGATAATTACAATAATTCATTGAAAACAACTGATTCAAACACAGCATGACTGCTTACATGAAGCCTTACATGAAGGTGATGAAGCTACACAACTCAAAGCTGGAAGGAACACGTGTTACAATAAAAAAGGGATGCCTGACAAAGCCGTAGGCACTGAAGTTGCAAAGCCGAATTAAGGTATGTTCGCACTTGATGATCCGGGTGGTATTCACACAGTTAATTCAGTCAGTCCAAAGGTTTACTTAAATTCATTCTATAGAAGGGCAGTTCACACTTGATATTCAGAGTGGTATTAGCAACGTAAATCCAGCCCAAATATACACCTTAATGAGGCATGGGAGCAACCAAAGTTTATACCAATGCTACGGTGGGAACGGTTGCAACTTACAGCATATTTCCATTGACAGGACCAGGACCTCCCTAATCTGCCTCCTGCGCAAAAGTATGTAGATCCTCAAGCTAGCAATCAACTTCTTTACCATGATAGCCAACAAGGCCTCCAGTCCCGCAATTCATAAAACTAGCTTAACTAGATCGTAATCAAAGACCTTTAGTTAAAATTCCTGGATCCCATGTACGTGTGATTTAGCCCGGAGTTCTCGACGAGTCGATTCTGGCTAACCGATCCACCAGCATCTCAAACTTGCGACTCCGATCCAGCATGCTCAACCTCACGAACTCCCCGCCCACTCCGAAATGTCTCCCACTGCGCGTAATGATCCGCCTGGCCTTCAGCATCGCCTCACAATCTTTAGCTTTGAGGCACCGCAACCAGACGAAGGCAGGAGTGGGGACCATTTTCTGGTGGAAGAAAGTGCATTCGGAGGGCGCAAACTCTGGGATGGCAAACTCCGTGGAGGCGTTCAGGGCGGATCGCAGGCGTGACCACCGGTACTGCATCTTTGCCGCGCCGAAGTGGAACAGCTTGTTGGTGGAGGAGGACGCTTCGGATGGGGCGTATCCTCCCACCACGGCTTTCAAAATGTGCGTGGCGCGTACTTGCGAATCGTGCGAAACACCGATCGTGTTAAGCTCCATGAATTTCGTCATCCGCTTGGCTACGGTCTCGTCCTTCAGAATCGCCCACCTGGTTCAAGGGATTCAAGAACGTAACGCCGAAAAGGACATTAGTATTGCCTTGTGTTGCAACCTCATGAAGAATTTTGGTTTTCCATGATGACTGAACTGATGGCATATGTAGGAGAAATCCAAAATGTCCGTCTATGGAATTTTAAACCATAGTCAATTGATGTCCAGTTAAGATGGACAGTGCTACTAAGGTAGAGATTCCATTAACCTTACAATACATTAGAGGCTACATTGACCATACATGTAAGCTTTAATGTGGGCTAAGTGTGAAAATACTGACATTTAACTTTTGGCAATTGATTTTTAGCTTGACACAAAGTGAATGTGCAAAATCGTTCAAATTTCAAGATTGCTTCACCTAGAAATGGTTCAAAGTTCACACGTATGGTCAATGGAACCTCTTCCTTACTGTATGGGGAATGGAGACTTTACAGTAGAGGAAGGGGCCTTCGCAATAATATTTGCATTGGTTTTATAGTTTGCAATGGTATTTTGACAGTAAAATGCAATTGTTTTGCTCACAGTTTTGTAACGCTCCCAATTCATATGCTAGCTTTTGCTTTGCTTTTGCAATGGTTGACTCATGGTGAATGGCAATTGTGATGGTAGAGTAGGATACACTAGAAATGGAATTTGGACACGAAAGGACATGATTTGCCCAATTACCATCTTGGATTTCTCCTGTGTACGTGACAAAGATTGGTGCAGACACTGAAGAATGATTGGTGAGTGTGTACATGACGGAGTTTTGGTGTGATTGATCAACAACTGAGGTGGATGAGGAGAAGGGGATGGGGCGTTACGTACCCAATGCGAGTGCCGGCATGACCGGTGCTCTTGGAGAGAGTGAAGAGCATGATGTCGTGGTCGGCGGCTGCAGTGATGGGAGTGTAATGAGGCCAGAAGTACGCCAGGTCGTGCACCACATGCGCCAGCTGCTGCGGCGTGCTCTTCTTCACGATGGCGTGCTGAATCTTCCCGTCGGGGTTGTTGGGAGACGTCACGAGTTCGATGAAGGGCTGCCCATCCGTGGTGTCGAAGCTGGCGGCGTCGCCGGCCCACTTGAACAGCGCGGAACGCAAATAGTCCGTCACTGCTGGATACGACTGACAAAACCAACACAATCATAGTCGGTTTCATGAGTTTCGGTACTCTACTTGTAAACTTCTTTTGTTTTCCATTAAGAGAGACCTTCACAAGATATATTTCCTTAAGTGAACTTGCTCAATTCTAATCTTCAATTCATCCCTATTCTCTTGCACTTCAGTCCAGTTCCTTTCCATCCTATCCACTTCATCGAGCTATTATCTTCGCACAAAAACAACTAGACAGAATAAAGGTGACTGTAACCTCCAGTGCATACTTTATGTAAACTTCTTTGCCTCCCGTTATACATCTCCAATATTCATTGACAATGAATTAAGTTTCAACTACTTTGCTGAAAGCGCTATTTGGAAGAAATTGAGGAAGCCATGCCCTATTCATACCCCCCCGTAAATTGAAATTTAGCCAATTCATTGAAAGCACGAATTGGAGCGCTGTGAGGAGTCCTCAGAAGCCTCCATTCATTGAGATGGGGAAAGAAACAAGGGGAAGCATACAATTATGACTCCACTATTGTTGAATGAATTGCGTTTCATCCAGTTCATTTGAAAGCCAGGGGAGGACCCATTGAGAAGAGAGCGGCACATGTAACCATGCGATAAAACCAGTCCAACCAGTATGGTTTGAACCAGTCTAAGCACACATTCAAGAAGACAAGAAACGTAAGAGGGCGAGGCGCGTACCGAATAGAAGGGCGCGGCGGACACAATCCTCGTTGGCGCGGGCTGGTCCTGCGCCGTCAACGCATACAACGCGGCTTGAAACAGCTGCGTGGATCCCGTGCCCACAACAATATGCCTCCCGTCCGTGACGGCGTTCCCCACCACTCGATGCAATGCCCGAATCTGCTCCTCCACCTGAAACGTCAATTTCGTTAAATTGGCGGTATTCCAACACTTGGCACCTTTCCGAACGCGCGTTCTACAACATTAATCCGTACCGCTCCTAGATAAGAGACTTCAATGCACACATATATGTCACAATTTTTGACGCTGGAATCGTGCCAATTTAACGGAATGGACCATGTACCTCCTTCTCCATGAACCACACGTGTTTGCTCTGCGCAAAGTAGCTCATGCGCTGGTAGCCCAGAATCACCGTGACGCTCCTCTCCGCGTTCTGGAACCAAAACTCCTCGAACATGGTGGGATCGCCGTGGTCAAGGTCGATCACGCAGCTGGGCACCACTTCCGCGCAATCCCGACCTCCGAAGCACTCGTGGCACTTACAAATCGGAGCTTGAGTCCCTGTGTCGCCGTTCTCCAAGTACCCGTGGCCGGAGCAGGGGAGAGCAGGACTCTTAGCAATTCGCGCCGTGAATCGTTGTATGACTAGCGACGGAGTATTGCCCACATTCTCCTGGTGGAGAATCCATGTGGAGAGGAGGAATATGACCACAAAGCTGGAGATTAGCGCTGGCGTTGGCCAGGGGGTGCTGGAGTGGACATGGTGATGGGCGGCTTTGCAATGCGTGAATGGGGAGCTCGGCAACTTCGCCGCCACCAGATGCTTCCGCTTCCTGGTGTCGCGCCCGACGTTGCTGTATTTGAATATCCGCTCCGCTTCCATGGTCATGATGCAACAAGGCGCCCGCGGTCCTCAAACCACTGCCAGAGCTTGCGGGCTTCACAATCGGCAGCGATCGATCATTCCAAAAGAATTGTGAAGAAAAGCAAATACAAGTACACGCTCCAATTCGTGGCAGGCGCATCAGCAGTTCAGCGATTCAACAGAAAACTAGCTTGGACCAAAGGAATCTGAAGATCAATACCTGCCGGACAACCAGCCATTCATTCTTCCGCAAATTCGCAGCTCACTCCTGCGAGCCCACAACGACCACATTCCAGTCTTCAAATTCCCGAATCCTCACTCGTCTCACCCACTAGACACCATGGTCCGAATTCAAGGCATTCACGAGACACTTGAACACAATCGCATTCCAAACTGACGTCTCCATCGAGCTAGTCCCCAAACAAGCCGAAATCCCGGAATACAGGCCGCCGCAGACACAGACGACCCACTAGCTCATTAACCACGCACTCGCCACCGAATTCATCAGCCAAAGACGCTGACCAGCAACCCAGCTCACAAGCTTCCCAAACACACCCCACCATTCCGTCTTCAGGAACTAGGACAGTCGGACGAAATCCAATCCTAGCTGAGCAATCAATCAATCAATCCATGTAAAGTCTAGATTCAATCACCTTGAAGGCATGGCGTGCGCCAGAAAGAGATAGGTCTTGCAGTCAGTCGAGCAGTGGCAGCGCCGACATTTGGGTGGCAAACTGGCACCCCCGCCACAAAGTGGAGAGTGGCAGCGGTCGCCAGTGACATGAAATCGACCTCGAGAAATGGACCAAGAAGAGTCCCTGCCTGGAGCACAAACTAAACTGGCTTGGGCCTTGGGGCAACTTAAAGCGCTGGAAAAGAAAAAATGGGAGGAAAAGAAAAGAGGAGGGGCGGAAGGTTCCTGACTGGGAGGGGAGAATGGGAGATGCGAGATGCGAGGGCTGCGCTGGCGGCGACGTTACGCGACTGGAGCGCGGCGGGCGAATGTGCCGGGGTCTTGGCAGCGGCGGCGGCTGTCGTGCTCGCGGTGTGAATCGGACTTGCCAACTGGCTCCTAGTCATCTAATTTCTTAAAATCATGAATATCAGTCCTCATCTGGCTATTGCACTGCATGGAGATGAAAGTGGACTAAATAATGTGAAAACCTCACTGTCCCCTATTTTGGGTCGTTGATTTTGTAATTTGTGGCCTCATCAAGCGGACTTCTATGTGGAGTCAATATCAGAAAACAAATTTCAAGTTTTTCTGAAATTGGAATTGCTTTGGCTGACTCCCATGATGTTTACAATTCCATGTGAGTAGGGAGAAACTACATTAATTTTTAGGAGTAATGCTAAAAATGTTTTGTTTTGTTGTTAAACTACAAACAACCCCAAAGTACAAGTCTAATGTTAAAATTAGTTTTTCTGAAATTAGAAACTTGTTCCCTATAGTTTCATGTACTTTTGCATGTAATCAAGCAAGCAAACTATTCCAAATTTCCCCCTTGCAAATATTGCATAATTCCACATCGGGTTTTGGAAAACTTTTGGTCTTTTGTGCAAAGTTTGCTTGATTCTTCCTATGATTTCCTCTAGAATGGAGAAGTTTTTGCATAAGAATTCATGTAAGCTCTTGGATTCTCAAGGTATGCTGAAATGAACAAAGAGAGTTCATGTCAACAGAATTGAATACAAAGTCTGAATAAGATTGGTGTATCTACCTTATTTTTTCAAACTTCTTGTCTCCCATCCTTGCTCACCAAATGTGTCCTATAAATAGTCAATTGTCCAATTACCAAGTAGAATATAGGATAAAGTTTATTAGACCTACATTAGGAGAGTGCAAGGAGAATATTTGGAGAGGCTCAAGTACTTATCAGTAACATTTGGCTACAGAACAGAATGAAACAGAACAAAACAATCAATTACCTCATTATATAGATTTGCGTGTTTTTATACCGTCATTCTCTACGTGGTCAATTTTGAGCCCCTTTTTTTAATACGAGTTACAGCTCAATAATTTTCACAAATAATATTCACAAATCACATATCAATAGTATGTGAATGTATCACAATTAACTGCAATAAAAATATAGTGCATACAAGTTGTCGTAACCAATAATTTTGATACAATTCCAGTTTCAGCATGGACAAATCAATTCCTATCATTAAAAGTTCCACAGCCCAAATTTACAATTTGCACGGCATTATCATCCTGGAGTGGAAGAGACCACAACACCACAACAGCCCAACCAGAATCCAGTCACTTGACACGACCTGAAGGCCGAAACAAGTATGACACTGCCATTGTCCGTCAGATCTAAGTAGGAACATAAAAGCACTCAAAATTTAGCAGTAGAATGTAGAATGAGCAGGGCGTATCTTCTTTGGTCATGATATGCAGAGGGGATCCAGAAGAGGTAAAGATTGTGACTCCATGAACTACCTGCTTGTAAAAGATGTGTCGAGTCAGTCCATTGTTTAGGATTCGTGACTCTTTTTCTGGGAAGGTATAACCAGGATGGGAGTGCGGACTTGAAGAGAACCAATCCAGCTTGTGACTCGAGAGAGAACTTGCAAGTTGCCGACTAGGACCTGCGTTTGGACGAGGCCGTCACGCACTCGTTTTGCGGTGCGAACCACCAGAGGCTGCATTGCTTGAGCTGGAACGACGGCTTGTTTCTGCCACACTGAGCAACCATTTAATGTTTGTGGGTGCCCATGAATCATCAAACAAGGCAAAAGTAGCCTGTTTTAGGAATTATTAAACATCATGAAGAGAATTTATCCATAATTCATGAGAAGGTCTACCTATGGTCACAATAATCATATGGAAGCTCCCTATATAGTGTATAATCACTGCGACAGCAGGTAGACCTTCCCCACAAGTCATAAAATTCATGAGGTCGTCTCCATACAGTTACAATGATCATACAACATGATACATAGGGTGGCCTCCAAATGATCAGTGTAACCATAGGGAGACTTTCATAAGAATAACAGCAAAAAAGTTCTTCATAATGTTGTCTAAAGGTTCTTAAAAATTATTCTAATTGTACCGAAAACCATGTTATCTTCCCTTCCACATAGAACACTTACGAACTCAAAACGGGCTAAAATAGTCTGTTAACAAAACTTAACACACATGATGTGAAAGGTGATAACCAAATTGACGTTGTACGTCATTGCATCCAGCTCCTCCATGTCATATGATAATAGCTTGCCAGAAAACGTATTGAAGATACTCACCATTAGAAGCAAGACCCCCTACTTGTCGCATTCCAGACTCAGCAGCGTTAAGAGCGCGAGCAGAGCTTCTGACTCCCCTGGAAATCTCTTGTCTGATTGATCAATGGAATTACAGAATCAGGCTAATAACGTTGTCACAACCATGACCATCCTGCCTAAGAACGAAGGTGCACCTGTGGTAAAACTAGAGAAAAATACGCCAATGCCATTATTGCAGTGTCCAACTCTTTTCCAAACTTTGGTCACTTTCTTAGATAATGCATGTCTTTTAATTGGCACATTCAATCAACTGTTACAAACTAAATACATCGTTACATAATTGTGAAATCTCTGATCACAAGGATAAGTTGAGGTCGGTTTTTTATCACCTAAATGGCCAAGGATTTAGGGTGTTAAAATGATTAATGATATTATATTGATCATATTGTGAAAAATCAATAATTCAGACAGGACCGCATTTTGTATCACCAGAACCAGTGGAGAAAATTGTCAATTTAAAAAAAAAAATTAACCCCCCAAAAGAGTCCCCACATGACCAACTCAGAACTGTTAATAGAACATGAGGCCCGATTTGGGCTTCTTCGTCCTTCAGAGGTTACTTGAGTTTCTGGGAATAGCGAAAGCTTGGGATTCAGACGTTACACACCCTAAGTCGTTGAGTTCCATTGTGAGGTCACTGATCTCCATGCCGGACAATCTGATGGCCGCCATGGTGCCAGGCAGTTCCTCCCTTGCTGTATCTGCTAGCTTCTCCAGCGATTCAGCCGCCTTCTTAATTGCCTATCATCACATAACATTGCTTGATATAAAACCGACGATTCTGCAATAAACAGGAACTATCAAACGCAACATGGGCCTCAACTTTAAAACTTTTGATGCACATATCATAACATTTTTGAAAGGAGCTGTGAACGCCTTCGATCCAACAGCTAATTCAAGAATGAAGCAGGGTCTCTAAGATGCTCCCATTCTTTGACATACCTCTCTTTGACACAGATCCTCTCACAACTGAAGTTCAAGAATGAGTGCACTAGCAAGTATAGGTATGGTCACCCTCTGCTGTAGAATGTTATGATGGAAGCATCACAAAAGAAACATCAGATAGACCAGATGGATGGGTTTCCGAAACCTAGAAATTCACAAGAGGCAGTGAGAAGCGGCAGTGAGAAGCGTACCAACAGACTAGGAATCGCAACTGTAAGTAAAATGGTCATGAATCCCGCTGTCTGTGATCCCCAAAGCCACCCATTACAATCACATTCCGCAAACTGATTCCTCACTCACAAACAAAAAAATGCAGAGTCCACAGTGAAATGCAATGAGAAGAATCTGAATCATACCACGAAAGCCGAGCACGAAAGGACCACGAATTGCTTGTCCGCCAAATACCACTCCCGCAATGAGGCGAGCGATGGCGCTGGTGTCCCCACGGAAGACACCAAACCCTGCTCCCCTTGCATTCCCTTGTTCAAATCCCCTTGAAATTGCTCCAATTCTACTGCCACATTCCGACTACTTAAAGCCGCAAATTGGTGGCGTAAAACTTGCCTACCCTTCGATGAATGCAACTTACATCTCACCACATGCATCGCCAATTTCTTGTGGCGAAGCGCTGCTACCAGGGATACATGGGACGACGAAATCGAGTGTGGAAGAATCAAGCACGTCGCAGAGACGTTACCACATGCCAATGATGGCCGCATCGTCGAAACAATCGGCTCCAAAAGAATTCTAGGTCAAAGAAACAGAAACAAAAGCGACAATCTCCACTTCAAATTTGTGCTAAAAAACCACCGGGGAAAGCGTCGATCCTCCAATGCAGATGCTCTACCGGTTCCCCTAGAACGCACAGTCTCTCTCGGAAGAGGATCCCATGTTGAAACATTTTGCGTGATGGTCAATAACAAGGAAATCCCCTAACTACCTGAAAGAGATGGTTACACCGATATTCACGCGTTGCGCATGAGCTGACCAAATTGGACACAAATTGGGCACAAATTGCATCCTCACACAATCCAAATGATACAATCAAGAAGAAAATGTCGAGTAAGCTCAGTCCCTGCTTCTATTTTGTCATGAAAGATTTAATAACCCAACAGGTGCCGAAAAGGATCAAATCCAAGAGAGCAGCTTGTGCGACATGGTGGAAGCATTTGATCGCCGCGTCGTCACTCGTCGCCCTGACAATTTGATCTCTACCGAATCTAGGATCCATCGCCACTCGCTAGCGGTGAGTCACCAGGGCACCATTCCTACAGGGTAATGAGACCTAGCCTACTTGGGAGGCCAAAACCCTAGAAAGGAAGAAAATTCCAAAAAGGAAGGTAAACCCAAGATTCCAAAAGTTGTTTCACAACGTATCAGACTTCAGCCAATTCGAGATGAAGTTGCAGAATTTTTTGAAGATTCCGTCTGAACTGAGGTACTGTAGTGTGCAAGTCCAACGGCTGAAATTCACTTCGGCCGACATGGACATTAAAAGATTTGCACCTTCAAACGCAAGTATGTAAGTGTATTGTTGCAGAGACAGCTTTGCCAAGCATTACTGAATCCCAATATGGTTCTGGTTCTTGTTTTTGGTCGCAAGACACAATTTGAAGATCTGCAGGACATCACCATTGGCATGATTCCAATGCCATGTAGAAATTGATAATTGCACTCCTTATGGCATTGTATTGGGTGAATATTGTCTAAAGGTTGTGTTCCTAAAGTTATTTTTCACCGCGCGCTCTATTGGTAATTTATTCATCCATGATTGCTTGGTCTTCAGAAAATGTTGTATGAATTCCAATGTGCTCAAGTGTTCGGTTGTTGGGCTTAACTCATGTTTGTAGGTTTAGTTCTTCACAGGTTAAGACGAACGCTTCTCATCTAACTAATCTATTTGTAACCACCAAGTTGTTTGCACCTTCCATGGCATGAGCTGTGGCGTTCAATTCAGAATCATGGCTGCTGCCGCATCATCCGAAACGTACGAAGTGTGTTTTCGTTTGCACATTCTGCATGTTTTCAAATCACAAGATTCGGCCTCATTTTGCATCATATAGCTCATTTGGCGCATGAGTTTTGTTCAATTTGCGAGACTGTTCTGGATAGATCTCCAAGGCGCACACTCTGGAATGCTGTAGACGCCATTGCAGGGATGAGTAGATTGCCCTTCCGAAATTGACAAGATCCTTGGAATTTGTTCCGTATAGGTCATTACGTTCACGTCTCTGAAACAAGAGACTTGCGCACGGGATTTCAACCCTAATTTTGGATACTATGTTATCCCCACGTTGAGCTCTCCGAATGATGTAGTGGCCATTCAGCTATGGCTGCCGTCAACCTCGTCCATGAAGTAAGTTGCAGTCTCAGAGCTCTGTCTTAATTTGTTTTCCCTTTCCTGTATCTTTGCTTTGACTGTGCTTTGTCTTTGCTTTGACTATGCTCTGTCAACGCATGTTTGATATGCGATGAGACAGTGCTTGCAGTGCTCACGGTAATCGATCGTGTCCACTTATTTAGGGTTTGCTTCTGGAATTGTAGGAGCCCTTGGGAGAGGACAATGTTGGGCAGGGATTAGGCGGAAGCCGGAAACAAAGTCGCCCTCTTTCGAAATGGGATCCTTCTCCTCTTGGAAGATCGAATTCCATTGCAAATGTCTCTCGTCAACCTACCTTAATTCCAAATCTAAGCAGAAGAGTCACATATGAGCCTGACAAGGCAAAGACGAAAGGGGAGCAAATCAAGGCTGCCGAGGTGGTTTACTACACAGCGAGGCTCAAAGAGTATTACGACCGGTCGGATAATGACGTCGCGTCTTCGGTAGCATCTGGACAGAAGCGGAAGTACCTCGACCAGCTTAAAGGCCAACTGAAACTCGGCGAGAAGGAGCAACCCACGGCGGTTGTCCCTTACGATCCAACGGGGATAAAAAAGAAGCTTAAGTCACTGGGAAAGGAAGATTTGATGGAGCTCGTCGTCAACATGGCCAAGAAGCTGGAGGAGGCTGGAAAGTCGACTGAAATCCAAAGACTACTTGACATTGTGAGTGCAAGGAACCCCTACATTGTAAAATTTTAAATAACAGGGTGATCTATGTGCTTTGAGTCCACTTGCATGTGGTCAAAGCTTTATGTAAGTGAATTCAAAGCACATAGATCCACAGCTGTATTGTATCACATGAGCAGCGCAAAGTTTGGTCATGAATGGGTTGAAAGGTAGAGGATACTATTTGCCTCACTTTTGACATATGTAGGACTGTTTTGGGAGAGATCAGTGTAGAGTTGTGGAGCAATCAATTATGAGTTTAAGAGCCAAATCTGCTGACATCAACCTTTAATCACAATGTATGAATTTTTTATGTGATTTCAAATTTGGAGGTGATAGACTACTATAAGTGGCAGTCTGAAGTCAATCCCGTTTCCATTCAAAGATCAGTTGCCAGACATTTAACCAAGTCATGCTGACACCACTTGCTAATGAGTCCAACCCAATGTATGAATACATGAGTTACTGTTGGTAATAAGGGTCAGTGTAGGAGACGGGATTCGGTCTCTGACAGTGTTAGTAACCTCTACCTTCATTGATTTTTTCTTTTGCAGCTCTGAGTTTGGTTATGTATGTGCTGTATCCATATGCTTTGGGTACCTTCAGGTTTAGAGGCTTGGCCGTATAATTATCATTGAAGGGTTCTGAAAACAGTCATTTGTTTGATGTGGTAGGCTTTGTCTGCTCCCGCTGCTAAACCAACAGTTGGACGCGACTTAACGGGCATTGATAGGCTTTTGGAGGATGGCCTCCTTGCATTCTTGGTCAAAATTCGCCAGCATTTGCCCAATTTCCCACCCCAGGTTGTTAACTTGCCTTATCGTCGTTGTCTGATGGGATTTCTTTCGAGTACATGGGATCATTTAAGCCATTCAGAGAAAGTGATGTACACTTCACTTTTGTATTGACCTCCTTAGTGTTTCTGACCTCTGTTTAATTTATTGATTTGATTCGGTGCAGAACTAGGGCAAGCTCTGGGCATTGTAGCTTTTAACCCTTGTCGACAGAGTTCTCATAGTCCATCCGTGACCCTCATCTGCAGTTGCAATGCAGGTAGTAAAATTCAAAGGAGTGACTTATGGTGCGGAACTAAGGGGTGCAAAACAGGGATTTGAAACTGTTGGATCTATGGTGTTGAAGTGCTTGTTCGCCTGCTGTGCTGAAAGGCTAGGAATGCAGCAGTTTAAGGTCCTCGACAACTGCTCTGGGTACTTGATGCCAGGAACATTGACACTTGTCTGTGGACCTCCAGGCTGCGGTAAGACCTCTGACTTCTTTGTGGGCCATGTATGATATTAGTGCGCACATGTCCTTGAGTCTCTAGCTGTATTAGGGAATGATGTTTATGGAACATCGTAGTCTAAGGTATAAGGAATAAATGGATTGTCATTAAGCCCTATTTTATATTCTAATTTGAAACAATATGCGGTCTTCAGTTAAGGAATATTGGAAAATGGGATACTAAATCCCTGAATGACCAGGAAGCCCAAATTGGAAATCATGAGTAGGACATATGTGGACTATTTTTGGTCCAAGTAATTTACGTATTTCTTGGCCATCACATGCAGTATTCTTCGTTGATTCTGGTGATATAAAATTTGTTCCCAATTAAATTATTTTTTTCACAGTATTATCAATCGAATTGGTCATTTTCAAAGCGTGAATCTTTGATCCTGGGAATTAAAGAAATTTTACCAGGAGCTGTAGAACCTTATTGGAGATATAGTCTATATAATTTCACTTGATACACTTGATCAATGCTCTTGGTGAGTGGGGTGGATTACAAATTCTTTCCATTTTCTGACAGAAGAGAGTTTCACTTGCATTGAAGGTATGGACAGGGAAGAGCAGTTTACATAAAGCTTTAGGTGGAAGACTGTATTTGGATAAGACAACCCTGCAAGGATCAGTGACGTTCAACGGGAACCCTCTCGACAAGATCCAAGTGCGACGCCTTGCTGCTTTCATTGCACAAACGGACCGACATCTCCCTACACTTACTGTGAGAGAAACCTGCGAGTTTGCTAACGCTTGTACAAGCCATTTTGCCAACAATCCAGAGTGGTTCAGGAAAAACGCTAAAATGGTGGGCTGGTTTACGAAGACTATATCTCCAATACTCATATATGTGTGAAATCTTGGCGTAGACCTTTTGCAACTTTGGAATATTAATTTCTCTTAGCCATGGCATTCACAAATTCACAGATGGAGGCACTACAAGAAGAAATCGGGGGAGTGAATCTTCCTTTGGAATTAACTTTACATCTATTGGGCCTTCGAGGTGTTTTTGACACCGCAGTCGGAAATGCAGCGGTTCGTGGAGTTAGTGGAGGGGAACGCCATCGAGTAACAACTGCAGAGATGGTCTCAGGCAAGATCAGCATCTTTTCTGGCGTACTTGCGCCTGAAATTTCAAATTATTGTTATAAGTCTTCTCCTGCTAGGGACAGATCAAATCTTTGTGATATGTAAGCAGATCTGACGAGATAACGTTGTTCCACTTTCATATTGTATCAGCTTGACTTAGATGTTACCACAAAAATTAGAGCATTACACCAGAGACCATTTAGCCTATCACATTTGAAATCATGGTTCTTTCGTGCGATTCCGTTGCGCAGGAACATTTCTGGTTTTTCTTCTTGATGAAATCAGTACCGGACTCGATAGTTCTGCCACGTATGACATCGTTTCAGCTTTCCGCACGTTGGCCAGAATAAGGCGCTACACGTGCCTCTTCTCCCTTCTTCAACCGTCTCCAGAAGTCTTCAATCTTTTTGACAGGTATTATGCACTCCCAGGTCAACATCCTCACATTTCAATTTCAAGGACAACGCAGCTTTATAGAACACGTCATCTGCACGTCTAAATAAGTTCATTGTCAATACGCTTTCTGAATACAGTTTTCTGAAACTTGGGATTTTGAGTTAATAGTTCTTCAGGTGTTCCACTTTCTGTCTGCTGCAATGTGAAGAAATTACTCTATATTTGAACATGACCCTGAAACTGTTCTTTAGTTTGTGTACTCTGCTCCATCCTGTGCAGAATAATTGTTATGCATGAAGGCAGCATCATATATCAAGGACCACGTGACGATGTGTTGCTCTATTTCAAACAGCTTGGGTACTTAACTTCTTACTTTTGCAGAAAAAAGTTGACTTTAGCTATCGGTATATGCATGATGTACCGGGAATGTGCTGGGAATTTCTGTTTTTCAATGCATTTATGAAGGCAGTGTTGGACAGATACCTGAAACTTTCTAACTTGTATTCAGTAGCTACATGTTAGTATGACTACTTGAACGGAGAGAGTATTATTGTGCTTGTCAAGTCCACTCAGTGTTTGGGAAAGCGTGGCCGCATTTCATTGATGATTTTTGACACGGATAAATTACAGTACATTTCGGTATGCAGGTATGTGAAACCCAATCATGTAGATGTAGCAGATTTTCTTCAAGAGATTTCCACGGAAGAAGGTGCTGGGTACTTAATAAGTGGCCAGAAACCCTTGACTATCGATGACTTCGTCAGTGCTTATATGGCCTCTGAAATGTATAAAGACGTTATCCGCATTCTTGATGAACAGGAGGTATATTTCTTATCCATTTTTCAAGGTTCAGGCATGTCACAATGATCATCTTCTGCTACTTCTGGAGTCGAATGTATTTTTTGAGAAGAGAGTCTTACACGCAAACTATTTGCGACAGGAGTTTATATTATTCATTTCTCTCGTTTTGTAGGTTTTGTTGTAATAGTTTTATTCGTTCCAAAGACTTTATGTCACGTTTCTAATAAGTAATAGTTTTATTTGCTCCCAATGACCTAGATAGAATGCTGAAGAATTGTGGTTGGAAGCCCCAAAGCCCTTGGGTTTAAACATTACGGATGGAGAGACAACAGGTACGTCTTACAGTTAGCTCTTTAACAGAGACGAGTCGTGCTTAGATTGTTTTAATAACTTATTACAGCTTGCTCTGCGGCTTGGCATAAAGTGGAAAAAATTCTCTTTCAAGTTCTTGTTACTATTAGGAAACCCGCCGCCAATTGGGGTTCTACACAACCTCGCCGCAGTACAATTGGCTGGAAGTACGTTAGAAACTGTCTTAAATGGTGTTACAATTGTCAGGGTTTAAGTCGGCTAGGTTTGGGTATTACTTTGTTGTTATACCGGTTGTAAGTATTAGTCAGTGCACACTGTTGACAAGAGCGATATCAATCTCTTTCATTTGATAAGAGGATCAAAATACTTACTACTTTTTCTGTGCACATTACCTTGTGAATTTGGTCAGTTTTTCTTGTAGTTGCAGCGTCTGAAGATGCGGTCTTGTGTGCATATGGATCTAATTAGGAGGACATACAGCAGTTTTGGTTTCGGAATTGCAATCCACGGGAACAGCCTCACTCATTGATATACAGCAGACCTCACAAGTGCAGGCAGGAGACAAGATAACGGCTATCGGAATTAACTACGAAAGTCTAGCGTACCTTGCTCTGCCAGGGACTCCAGCATTTCAAACATCGAATGCTGCAACCGTTGTGGACAAAGTGCAGAGGGCTGAAGGCAACATCCGCTTACAGCTTGAGCGACCTCTTGAGCAGGTGAAACTTGGTTCTTAAAAACTTCTGTTTCCTGAGTCTATGTATGTTGGATCCCATCAAACATGAGGATTCAACGTGTTTGGCACCTTTAGATCTGTCTTATTAAAATTGTGATTCTTCAATAGGTACCTCCAGAAATTGCAAAGATCTTTGACAAGGAGTTTGTGCAAGACTGGTGGACATCCACAAAGGTGGTCATGCGACGACAAGTTACTTTAGTACTCCGAAGTAGGAGCTTTTTGTATGCTCGTATGATACAGGTATATGTCAAACTATTTACGCTTTCCAAGAGCTTATAGATTTTGAAGTCTTAAAACTCGAAATTCATGATCAAGCTACTAAAGGAATGTACATAGTTGTGCCACTCTAATTAATTGGTAATCGACCTGTAGTAGTTCCACCGTTGTACATTATTCTCGAGGTGCACTGAGGAGATTCATCCACAATTACCACAGACAGCTATTAAAGGTGTAGATCGTCTATATTTGCTTTAAATCTTTGATTGATACCGGTTTAATAAGTCCTCAATACTTTCATTTGTATTGGTGAGGGAGGCTTTACCTCTAGTAATTGGATGTTAATATCACTAAAAGAAAACCCACCAGAGATTTTCTAGAAAACTTAGTCGCTTTCAATACAGCAACGCCATTTAAGCCAGTTTTTAATGAGACCAGAGCACTTTTTCTACTAGTGTTGCAATCGCCTTACAGTGTATCGCCTTAGCATGTGTCCGTATGTTCTATCAAGATGCTCTTGAACTACTTTATGTCATTTTAGGTTATCTTCTATGAGGGATGGTATGTGAGGCAAACAGAATAGAATAGAAGGTAAGTGTAGGACACTTGAAGAAGTTCGAAGTCTAGGGTTCTAATTTTTTGGCACTGACATGTGCGAGCAACAGCTTGCGATTTTGGGAACATTTACAGGGACTTTATTTTATCAAGTTCCCGACTCGAAACTACGAGCGGATATGGATCTCCGAAGGTCCCTGTCCTTCACTGCTGTCATGACTCTGTCGCTCAACACCATTTCGCAGATACCCATTCAACTGGACGAGCGAACAGTTATCCCCCCCATCATTGCTCTCAGTCATTGCAATTTCAAAAAGATGAGCCAGTTAAAAGAGCCAGTGGTGACGTGTATTTTTTGGTTGCAATTGATTACATTCAAGACCCAGAGGATTAAATTTCTCTATACTAGTTGGCATCTCTGTTTTTTGCATGTTTTTGACAGTGAATTATTTTCGGGTTCAGGTGTTTGAGAAGCAGTATGCAGCAAGGTTCTTCCGGCCTTATGCATATGTCCTTGCATGTACCTTAAGTCAAATCCCTTTGACGCTTATAGAGGTAACAGAACTTTATACTATTCATGACAATGAAACTGTTTAATTTTCAGTTGACATGCACAGAGTATGAAAAGAAACAAGTTATAGACAAACTTCCAGCAATACTTTGGATGTCCATGACGCTTGCCACTGATCTCTACAAAAAGAGACCCTTGCAGAAATCTTGCCTTACAGTGCCCTCTGGTTTGAGTGGAAGGTTCTTTTAAATATAATCAGAACTTTCTCTTTAGCAGTTCTTGTTTAATGTTGCTGCAGATGGTCATATATACACCTCTAATATATTGGTTGACTGGGTTGACATCATCGAAAAATGGTGCTCATTATTTTCTGTATATTCTCGCTGTTTTTCTGTGTGCTATCTCATTTGCAATGATCACTAGACTCTTAGCTTCTTTTTGCAAGACAAAAGAGGCAGCTGCTGGTTTGGCAGGTTCATGGTCTGATCGCAAATAAAATAACATAACTATTAATGGTGACTTATTCAGAGTTTTGAAAATTTGAATCAACGTGGCTTGAAATCAATATTTTGTGTTTAGTAATGATCATTTTGACCGGAATTCGTGGCTACATATGTTGTCGTATATCAATCAATGGCCAGTGGTCTCAAAAGAAGGTTCACATTTTGCAGGCCTTTGCATCATATTCTTTCTCCTCTTTTCTGGTTTTCTCATTGTCAAGAGCAAGGTTCCCAACTGGTGGATCTGGGTATACTACATCAGCCCTCTCCAATGGGCTATCACAGCCATAGTTTGCAATGAGTTTCTCTCAGACAGATATAGCCAAGTAAGTTGAATCTTGAAACTGTGATATGTGAATTAATAATCTGTTGAAAACAATAAAGAGACCAATAGATTTTTTGTAGGTTGGCAGGATACTGCTTGTATGAGATTGCAGCATGCATACAGTACTTGAGTTTTGTAGTGAGTTGTTAATCTTCATTTCAATACTTAGAGTTTGCAGCAAGCACATAACCTCGGTTGATACCAGAATAAGCATTTCCGTAAAAAGTAGACTGTTTCAGGAAGTTTTTGACACCAAAAGAGAAAAATCTTCCGCATGATTCATATGGTCTTTTGATTCATATTTATCTTGCTCCTGTGTTTGATTCATTTGTGGTGCTAATCACATGCAAATCAGTGCCTGCTGTGGTTGACAGTCCTGCAGTGACTCTATCGACTATTGCCTTGGAAAGGGCGATATGAATGTTGGACAGGCTTATTTGGATCTCTACAACTTCCCAACTACTATTCTTCGTGGTTACTGGATTCCTGTGATTGTTCTGATCTGCTGCTATTGTTTTTTGACCGTTTGCTGCTTTTACACAGTTGCAAATATACGGCATGATGAGGTAATTAAGGCTCACTCTGACATGACTAACACGGATTCTGCAATAGTGCTTGTATGTAATTGATGGTGTGGAGTTAAATCCGATGATCAATTTGAAGTCTCAGACAGTTGCGTGAGGTGATTTAGTATGTTTCTGAACATGGATGAACTAAGTTTTCTTTTCTTGAAGCTAATAGATCAAATTGTAAATGAAACTTTGTTTAGAGACGTTCAAAAAAACTGATTTTGGAATCTTCGTGATCTGCCCATTGCCGTGAGGGTGAGAGCATAGCACTAATATGAAAACCCACAACCCCTCAGAAGTATTCTAAATCGCCCTGCCATGTTAAATACTGCCTGTTGTAATACCGGTCAACTCAAGGTAGTTTCTACCTCAAACCCTCCCCATTGTAACGCAGCTCCACAATGGGGTGCAGGAGCGACGTTTAGAGCGGATAAATGTTCTTTCTCTTTTGATCCAATCTGAGCACATGTGGATCCCATTTTCTTCATATATCGCTCAGAAAGTGAAGTTGTGAAACATGACAGGTGAAGCTGCCTTCGGTTGCACGATTGTTACGGAATCAGCCTGTAACCGCGAAACTTTCAGCAACAAAGCAAAGATATTTTCAATTTCCTAGAATTGGTTCCGATAAGAAAGACACAGAAGATGAAACTACTGTCATAAAATTTGAGCCAATGATTCTATCTTTTCACCAGATAGTATACGAGGTATGAACGTTTTCATATGCTCCTTTTTGATATTCTGGTAATTTTAGCTGTTTCTATCATTTGATTGAATTGAAATTGATAATTTCTGAAATAAAAAACTTTTGTTCTCTTAGGTGGTTATTTCAGGTATAAAAGAACCTCGAGTACTGCTTTCCAGTGTTTCCGGATTTGCCAAGCCCAAAACTATGACTGCGTTGATGGGCAGCAGTGGTGCTGGGAAAACAACTTTACTTGACGTTCTGGCTGGTCGCAAGACGACAGGCAGAATACTTGGTGATATTCTTATTAATGGATACCCCAAATTGCAAGAGACGTTTGCACGCATTGCTGGGTGAGTGATACAAGAAACATGTCCTCAATTGTATATTTTCTTCAGACAAATGAAGTTAGATTTTGTCCTTAGGTTTTCATAGCCTCTTACTCTTGTGTCCTGCTTTGAATTGTTATGAAGCAGTCTGCTGTGAAAACATTGTCGTCATGTTTGTTAAAATGGAAAGTTTTCAAGAAGCTGGCACTTCTCCAGATCCTCAGATCTCTATAACTCCTAGTATTTGGAAGGCACTGTGAAGCACACCATTTTAACATATATGAGCATCTTTGTTGTTCCCGAGATAGTTCATCGAGGCCTGAAGTAAATGTGTTCCATGCCGTATGTTAGTGTGCAATTTTCAACATTTTGGGGACAGATATGTGGAACAGAATGACATCCATACTCCATTTATAACTGTGCGGGAGTCTCTCGAATTCAGTGGTTCATTACGCCTTCCAAAAGGCACTGCCACTCGAACTCGTCAAATGTTCGTCGAGGAGGCAAATATTTCAACTTCTTTAATAATAGTACATAATACTTGCATGAATGGATGGTATAATGCTGAAGGCATGTATAATTCGTTTATGCATGTCTAGGTTGTGACAACAGAAATTCATTAAGTGCCCAAACTCATCTTGTTTTAGAGGTTGCTTGCCTTAAGTAATTTATTTTGATGAATTCCATGTCCACGTATCTAGATCAACCTAATGTAGGAATATTTACGATTAGACCCCACGTGACGGGTTAGTAACCTGTATCGTTCGCAAACCTTGACTTTGTACCTTTTGTACCTTTGTACTTAACCTTAGGTCACAGATGCCTTAGCTTTCCTTTAATTAACATCAGTATATCTCCTTGAGGTTCCCTAGCTTATCCCTAGTGGTTCCCTTCTTAACTACTCTTGTCCCTCTTTTTATAAGCATTTTGTTCTCACTCTTGTATTCTCTTTAACTGAGTATGCGTATGTACACATGCGGTTAGCTCAACCCTCTTTTGCTTTTGAAGACTTCTTTGAATCTTGTCTCCTAAGATTGACATGCTTATTTCTTGGTCACTGATCCTTTTTGGCTTCTTAACCCTCTTGCAGCCTGGTCCTTAGAATTATCTGCCTATCTGGGTTTACCTTTAAAGGAAACTGAGAGTTGTGTCTTTGTAGCTGGAATTACAATCTAACTTCACAACAGGTATGCTTGACTACATGATGAATCATGTCCATTAAATTCTCTATGAACGATTTTCTTCACGTGTCTTGAAGTAATCTTTATGTCGTACTGCAGGTTATGAAATTACTGGAGCTGTTCGAGATAGAAGACAAACTAGTTGGATCAATTGGAGATGGAGGTCTTTCTGTGGAGGAAGCAAAGCGCCTTACCATTGGTGTTGAACTTGTAAGTCACATTCAATTGATCAAGTTCCCCATGTTTCACGAATGTGGAAATCATGTGATGTAATTTGGGTGTTGATAAATCTTTTTCTTCTGAACGAGTTTTTTTCAAACCTAACGTGCAGGTTGCAAATCCAAGCATTTTATTTCTGGATGAACCAACTAGTGGCTTGGATAGTCGGGCTGCTCAGATTGTTATGCGAAGTGTTACCAATATTGTCAGTTCGGGGCGTAGTGTAATTTGCACCATCCATCAACCCAGCCGAAGGCTATTTCTGTACTTCAGTCACCTGCTGTTGCTTAAACGAGGTGGTGAGGTTGCGTATTTTGGACCCATTGGAGACCAAGCAAAGGACCTTCTGGTATGTTTCATTTCAAGCTTGTTTATATTCTGTAGGCCTTTCATGCAGATTGTATTTAATCCTTTAAGGACGATATGGCCCAATCTAGGCCTCATTTTTTCTTAAGCAGTTTTAAAGAGTTTCTATTGGGATTTTTATTGATCAAATAAATCATTTTTTGAAGCAATACATGCAATGTTCCTTCCTAAATCTAATGATATAAAGGTTTCCTCCATTTAGATTATACTTTCCTCAATATGGCCAATCAAAATGGTCATTTCAAAAATCTAGAATCCTTTGCCCTCAAAGGATTAATGCAGCTTAACCTTGCTAAATGAAATACAGATTCTCATTCACCCCTTCCAGAGTGTCCTCTCAATTCTGCTAAGAGAATAAGAGGGGCTAGGAACCCAACTGAAACCTCAGGGCTCTAAAATCTAGGGCCGGTATAGATATGAGGTTTCAGATGAGTCTCTCAACTCGCTCCAAGAGCGTCTCAAACCACTCCGGTTCCTAGTTTAGAGCCCTTTTCCAGAACCTCTTGCTCTAAAATCTAGGGCAGTTATAGATCAGAGATTTCAGATGAGTGTCTCAAACCGCTCCACTTCCTAAGACGATCCCTTTCCGAATGCTCTTAGTTTGTGAAATTTCGCGTATGTAACGAATATGTCCATTCTTTTGGCAATACTCTTTGTCTTGCTATGCCTAACCTGGGACAATTGACAAGTTTTTGGTTTGAAAGTTCTGCTAACTGCTATTTTTTCAGTGATTTTGTAGCCATGTTCTTGATGTGCTATGTGCTGAAAAGTACCAGGCATACAATATGCTCTCACACATGGGATTATTGAATTGTTACAGAATTATTTTCAATCGCTTCCTGGGATACATGAATGTCCTGCCGACCAGAATCCAGCATCATACATGTTGGAAATCATTGGAGCAGGGATTGGTCACGTTGCTCAGCGCGACTTCGGGCTCGACTATCAACAAAGCCCCCTGGCTCAACGAAATCGTATGAAAATCTGGAATCTATTCACTTGATATATTAGCACTTAAGTAGGATTGCGTCACTAAGTATAAGCTCTTCAAGCATTTTAACATTTGCAGGAGTGTGATTTAAGGAGAATGTATAGAACTGCGGAGAGCCCTTTGGGTGTATAAGAGACAAATCTGTTGAGATTCTTATTCAATTGTAAATTGGGAGGTTGTCGACCACTAATACGTGACAGTAGACAACCCCATTTCCTTAGTGGCCATAGGCATAATTTATTCAAGTCATGCTTACACCACTTGCTAAGAAGTTCAACCAAACGTTTGAATATGAGTTTTTGTAGACTGGATCAGGTCTTTAACGATTTTAGTATCCAAGTTTTGCACAGAAGCAATGTGGGGGACCGTGCATTCAAATATAACAATTCTGGGAGGAAATTTAGGGGTTCTGACCATTGAATGATACGCATCATACAGTTGAGGAACTGGAGACCTATAAATTCGGAAGGGGTCAGCTAGGAAAGGAGCCGGTTGTCAAAGGATACGGTGCATCACGTTGGGTGTTGTGCAAGGTGGTGGTGCTTCGCCAATTCAGAACATATTGGCGGAATGTTTCTTACAGGTGCATAATCTCTCGTCCTTCCCAGTGCTTGGTGTGAAGAGATATCTTTGCAATGGGTCATCAACACTCACAGCTCATAGTGTTAGACTAGATAGAAGGTTCATATTTATAATTAGACTCAAACTCTCCATTTACTATAGAGAGAATCTGTATTGCCCAGCTTGAGAAGAAACTCATCCCGCAGCTGGCTGGATTCAATTCTGTCCAGTTTACAAGAGTGATCTGAAGAATAAAATTGAGCGCTAGCATGAATAATTTAGATTTTGTTGGGGTAGTTATGTTGTCACATGGATCTAGATAGTAGCGTAACATTCTGAAGTAGCTCCTTCAGCGCCTGTGGAACTGTTCGTTCAAAAAGAACTTAGATTCCTTTTGAACACGACCTTGAGCTCAATTCAATCTTTGCAAAGTCACATGATAAATTGCTTAGAATTTCCTGGCTTCACTTGCCAAGTCTCTAATAGGGATTGAAATATTCTTTCGACTTGACTCTATATTGATTTGACTATCTTCTACAGTGGAGAAGGGAGAAAAACGGTTAGTCCTCACTGCTCTAGAATTTCGTGAATGCATCTTTATTGCTTTATTAGCTAAAATGGTGAAGTTTCAATAGAGTGGCAATTTTAAGCACTCATCCGAAACCTCAAATCCAAGTCCTGCTTTTTCAGAGCTCTGTGCATTTGAGCTTCGGTGCTCTGGAACACGCAAATTAAACTGATATGACCATCCCTGATGCCTTCTTTTGGAGGTAGAATCTAAGACCACAGGGTGTGATCTGATAATAATCTAATCTTACCTTGCAAACTGTTTGCAGTTTTGGGAGAATGATGCTGAATGCTCTTCTAGCCTTAATCTTGGGTAGCACCTTTTATCAGGTCTCAGTAACCCTGACATGTGCAGTCCAAATTGTTGTTTCCAATAATATAAAAAAAGGAAATTACTTGTAGAAATTAGTTCTTGCTTGCAGCTGGAATACAAGAATTTCTACTTTTTGAGATATTTCGATTTCTTGTCTTCAATTTTATGGTGCTATTGATGAGTTTTATCAAGACTTCAACAAGTGATGTGATATGAAATAATTGCATGAATTATTTTGTTTTGCTAGATTAAGTACGATACTACTGCTGGCATGGTTTCTCGGATGGGCCTCATTTACATATCTGTCGTTATGGTAGCAGTGACAAATGCAAACAATGTCATTCCCCAGGTGCGCATAGAGAACACACTGTATGATTCCTACTGTACATTTCCAACTTTTGTGACATCTATGGCAATTGAATTGAGCATTTTCACATGCAATCTTGATTGTACATATTGAGCATGTTGATTTTGTTGGTTGCCTTTGAAACTGTTCTCCAAAGGAATAATTCTTTTGTGTTGGTGTTACTCTTAAGGTTAATGCTGAGCGTGTGGTTTACTACCGTGAACGAGCATCAAATATGTATCCTGTTCTATTCTACAGCATCTCCTGGACATTCGCTGAGGTACTCCAAACCATGACAAGCTGTTAGAGCAGAATAGGTCAGTAAATTCAATTGATGAGCACAGGGCACTGTACATGACCAAATCACTGCATGACTTGTGGTGCTTCAACAATACACTGTACATTTACATGTATAGCGAAGCTGAAACTGCAAGTCAATGATTTCTGCATATCATGAATAACTTTGGTGTGATCCGCAGTAATTTTGGGAACTCAAAAATATGACGAAGTATATGTAAGTGATATCAGAATTACCGTTGTGGAGATGGTGACCTTGACAAGGTGTCAAAATTGTGAACGACTATGCATCGTGGGGAACTAAGTTTTTTGTTATTGAATGTTTGCAGATTCCCTACCTCTGTGTTTCAACACTTATTTTCTGCTCAATATGTTTCACATTGGGTGGAGTAGCCACAGGGTCTCTCAGAGATTTTTTTGAGTTTTGGTTTGTCTTCTGTGAGTATGCAGCTTGCATCACTTTCTTCGGTATTTTCCTGGCCATGATGACTCCAAATGCTCAGGTATGCACTTTGTTATTGTAATTTGTAGAGTGCAATTAAATTGTCCATTTGAGTACTCTCTGATGTAAACCATGTTTTTGTCAATGCAAAGAATCAAGTTGAAATCTAATCTCCTGGATATGCTACACTAAATCCGGAACCTCACAGTTGGTTTGGTTCTCAGCCAAGATCTGAGCCGTTGATACACTGATAACAACAAAAAAATTTAACAATAGAGCTTGATAGGAATATAGGATGCTTGACAATATACACTAACAATAATCCATTATGTTACCGGCGAGGTTTTTCTGGGCTGTAAAGATTGCGACCATAGATAGACCTCAGTCCCAGAAACTTCTCGGTTAAGTGATGTCTAAAAGTTCCTGAAACATTCTGGTCTTTGAGAAAACTTGTTTAAATTGTGATTGCATAATCGTGAGGATATTCCCTTGCATAAAACATATTAACCCTTACACATGAAAATGAACATCACCAAATTTTGTAGAATGTGGACGTTAATCAACATTTACACTGTTTTTTAAAACATTCAATTGCTTTTGCAGGTTGCAACTATTTTCATCCCCATTGTCGTGAACCTCTGGTAAGTGAGCTTACACTTCTTACGGTCAATGTCGGAATCCGAATTGCTTAAGAGAAAGTTAGTTCTTGCGTGTAAGTGAAGGATATTTTCTCTTTTTCATTCGTATCTTAATGTGATTTATGCTTCAACATTTAAAACGCTTTCCTTTCCAGGAACATGACATCCGGTTTTATGATTCCCAAATCAAAGATTCCAAATTTTTGGATCTGGCTTTACTGGGTGAACCCCACGCAATACACCATCAATACCCTCACCTCCATTGCGTTTTATTGCGATTTGGAGACAGCACCATGCAATACGTGCAGCTTACTTCCGTCCAGCTGCCCTGAGTGTCCTTGTGTCCGTGTGCAAGATCAGAAGAATTTGTTGGCTTGGACAATTATGAAAACGAGTATGTCGCTGGACTACCAAGCACGGCATAAGAACATGGGAATGATTGGCCTTTTCATCTCCGTGTTTATGGTGGCCAGTGCTATAGCTCTTCGGTACATGAAATATGACAGGCGGTAACTAAGGTGGTGGTGGTGGTGATTTTGTAAATGAGAACATGTGTGTGAGTTTCATTACTTTTAGGTGTGGAACTGTTTTCATCATGTACCTGTTTTCATCATACAGCATTGTTGAGCCCTGTGCCGTTGTCACAGGATAATAAAATAAAAGTAAAAGTAATTTGCTAGTTTTTTTATTTCATAAAAACGTCAAAAATTCAATATCTTTGTGCCGTGAGTCACGATGCCGCAAAACAAAGCCTGTGCACCCCTCCCCTCCTTGCTGAGGGCTTTCCAAAAATACCAAGAATGCGACCGGGGGATGCACAGTTCCAGAGATCTCATCAACACAAAACAAACAAAACAGACAGCCTAGATGTTACAAGTGACTGTTTGATTTTTATGGTTCACTGAGGACCTTCATTTAACGTACACAGGTAACAGCTGCAGCTGAAGATATTCTAAAAATAGATGCCAAATACTTGTAAAATTTTATTTATTTATTAAATATATGTTGATGAAGAAAATATTGCAGATTATCTCTATTTTTTTGTGACACCTGTTGAATTCTGTTTTCCTGTAAAAATTAGATAATTATTCGACAAAGAAGTGTCGAAACTGCTACCCAGGTACGGTACTCTAAAAGTTTAATATGTGATAGTTTTGGTATTTCTACATTGAATGCATCAAATTTGAACCTTGAAGCTAGATCGATTACTTAGTTACACAATGCAGCACTGGCTTACTGGATTCTACCCACAAGGAAATGTAAGGCTCACCAAAATTGTAATTTACTGTGCGTGGTTGCTTTCCACTACCAAAATATCTATGTCGAGTATGTGGAAATGTTTTATGGCCGGAAAGGATGACGTGGACCTTTCAAAATTTGAAGGAGAAATTCAATTTGGGTACTTCATTGCTGAAACTAACCTTCGCGGACGATATTGCTACTACTTATCAATTTGGGATTTTTTGTGTAAGTTTTGCAATACCAGGATTTGGCCAATCTAAAGTCTCACTTCATTTTGGAAATCCAATGGACTTAGAATATAAAATTGAAAGTTAATGGTTGACGACAAGTTCCAATTCACGTAGGAATGCGTTTACTTGGTCTCACATTTGGCCCATTTGAATAATAAGCACTTAACCCCTAAATGTCCAAGCCTTTTGAAGTGTGTTTTGACTATGAAAAAAGAGCATGGGCTTATAGTTAACCCCAATGAAGCAAATTGTATTTTTTTCAAAATCTAACCATGTAGATGTTTAAAGAGCTTGATTATTAGTATGCATACCAATTTTGAGTGTGAAATTGCATAGGAGTTGTGAGATTATAACAAGAGAAATGTATGCTTTCTATTTTTAGTATGCTGCCTTCCCCACAATGTTTTAGAAATTTGCATATAAAAGTTTTTTGGGATGGGAAGTGACATGAACGACCACAAATAATGTTAGCACATTAAAATGCATTTTCAAAGAACTTAATTTCACATGAAAAGCTATCAAACTTATTACACAATCCACCTTGCAATTGGTGAAATGCAATTTTTTTTATAAGTATAAATCACAAATAACTCCAAATCAACACTTGCATGTTTAAATTTTCAATGATGAAAATCATGAGAACACTTTACTCTTTCCATTGGGACCATTTTCAAAGCAAATGGATAGGTACAAGTTTTTAGATCTCAAAGCAAGTGAAATTGGCAAAAGTTGGGAAATGAAGTAAAATTAGGAAGCTTTACTCTTCCACTAATGGACATATATGGCTTTGAAGAGCTCTCAAAAATCAAATGTTTACCTTTTGTAGTGAAAAATGAAAGTTTTCAATAGTTAACCCTAAAAACTGCCCGAAAAAAATTTAAAACGGTCAAACGAATTTAACTGCCTATACCAAAATGAGCCTGAAATTTCAGATCAACCATATATGGTCGCTCGGGCAGTTAAGGGTTAAAATGTAACCACAAGTCGAATCTTCCAAAATTGAAATTCAGAGAAGGAATATAGTTCAAATAATATGTCTGAATCAAAAATTGCTAAATGAACTTTCCTTAATGTCCATTTTGGATAATCATTGTTCAATACAAATCTTGAATTAAAATAATGTTAAAAACAAACTTTGACTTTTTGCATATTACTATTATACTCCCTCTGTTTTTGAAAAAGACCCAGGTTTCCTTTGTATTTTTACAAAGGAAACCCGGATCTTTTTCAGAAATAGAGGGAGTAATAAATACGAGAGTTTGCTAATGATTCAAGATTTGGATTTGAAAATTGGAAATCCTAGTTTCATTTTACAATGCTATGGTGACTATGTTCCAAAAAATATACTCCCTCTATCCCACTAAAAACCTCCAAAAAGCTTCCCCACGAGGGATTAACTATATTTTTAGTCTTTGTGCCAATGATATAGGCATTCAAAAATCAGCAACCCATCCCTTAGATCTATGCAAAATTTTCAACTTAGGCGCCATTGTTTAGGCACCCAAAATCCATGCGGAAAGTATCATATTTGAACAACTATAAGAAACCCATGTTTTAGATAACAAGCCCCAATTTTTTTAAACAGATTTTAGGTAATGTCAATGTTGACAACTCAATGTTTTTATGCAAACATTGATGTTGCGTTGAACGTTCTTGCTGGCATAAAAACATTGGGTTGCCAACATTGACATCACCTAAAATCCATTTAAAAAAATTGGGGCTCCTTACCTAAAAGACGGGTTTCTTATAGTGAACATAGTTTGTGAATGCCGCCAGCTTAGTCATTCTTGATGATTTAAAGGTTGGTGGCAACAATGGGATTCTAAAAACATCTGTCTCAACCTAAATATCCTCAAGAAAGAAACCTAGCCTACTTCATAGACAAATCTGTATAGAGTTGATGTGGTCACTGAATCCATTGTCAACACTACTGTCTGAGGAAGCACAACAAGTGCAAGGTGTTTCTTATGGGCAAGGCCAAACTTTCTAGGAGAGGAGTTTGCCCCTGATCTCTTGACTTGTCTCCACAAGTTTTTTCAACACGGCCAATGCTTATTCAACGGTCAAAATTATAAATTGGAACTTTTTAGTGGAACAAGAATTGTGCCTGATTTGGAGGTTTTTAGTGGGACAAAGGGTATTCTTTGTTGTATACAAAAGAAGAAGTTCAACTTCAAAAGGGACGACAAGTACCATGAATGAATTCAAAGCATTTCTCCGTTCAAGAGTTTGTTATGCACTCCTCCAACCCAACTTGGACCTTGCCAATGCATCGACATCCATAACGTAAACCGCCTCTACTACAGTGGCAAAAAACAAAACGCCAACCGCCCCAACCGCCCAATATTAGACAAACATATAGTGTGCCATACCCAACCGCCCTACCAACCACCGTAATGATAGACAAACATATAGTGTGCCCCTACCCAGCACACGAAATGTGAACTAACGCGACAATGGGGCTCTATCTTCCAATGAAAACAATGAACTCAAATTATTTCCGCAACCATCCTCCTCCGCAGTCTATAGACTGATTTCAACAACAACTGTATCCTAAACTTGGAATGGCAGGGGAGTCATATCCATCTGTGGCACACACACTCATGTGTGAAGTGATCTCAAGAACTACCGTATCATTCAGCAGAAACTGAGACCCTACAAATTCTGCAGCCCACCAAATAACACACAGTCGTCACGCACAATCCCAAGACTGACTGATTGTCGGCGCCAAGTTGAGGCCTCACTGGACGATTTACTGCAGTCAGGCCACTAAGTTAGCACTAGCGGTAAGTTCGAGTAGATATTTCTTAAGTCGGTCACCAATCACACGAGCATTATATTTCATACAGACATGGAGAGCTTAACCCCTGAACGCCAGACTGGTGACCGTGGAAATGGCATCCCTTTCGGCATTGTATGACATCATCTACTTTGGAAGAAAAAAAAGTGCTCAGCGGAGATCAAACTACTATTCATGATCTTCCCTTTCCATATAAAATTCTGAGGATGAATAGTTGCAATTTTGTCCTACATAGAAGGATTCTCTCTCATTCATGAACCAGAGAATGGCTCTCGCGTTGTTTATGGGTTGAGGATGTTGACCACCAAAAGAGTTGGCGTATGTTGAATTTTGTTTGATCTTCTCTAAACACTCAAAAAATTCTCAGTTGACCAATAGTATGTCTGCGACTTGGTCTGAAATTTACAGCTTGAATGGGATTCATGTGCTACTCAATTTCCCTTTTTGTATGCAACAAGGGAGAACATATAGATAACAACAACATCCTTAAGGGGTTAACTTGCTAATAATCCCTTATAGACATTGAAAGAAACATGTAAATATAGATGTCCTTAACTACCGACATTCCTCCAAAATACAATGAATTTTTACAATTACGAAAACGCTATAATCCAAGCTTTCTCTACATCTGGTGGCTTTTCCTACCTCACCTCTTTCTTCTTTCCAAAGCTCAACTCCCCACAATGGATTCTACCCTCCAAAAGCAAGATCAAAGTCCAAGCTAGAAGTCAGCAAAATAACACTTTTTTTTTTAATCGTATAATTCCTTCAAAAATAATTATTTTTCAATCAAATAACTTATGTTCTCTTTCCTAATCACTCAACTACCAAAGTCCAAAATTTCAACAAGTAAGACATATTTTGGGTGGAGATATTTAGGGTTATTTGAAGAATGATGCTTTCTGAGGACATCTATATCAATCTTAAGACCTCAATATCTTTTAGAGGTCCCTGGGTATAGCATAGCATTGTTTTCCAATGAGGCAGAGGTCACTTTTCAGCATCCTTGAAAAGGAGCTTATTGATGGCTCCTCCGCCAACCCCAATCCTTGAATTAACTGATAAGTTTCTCCCAGGCATCTAGCAAAGCATAATTATACCTCCTCATCATGGGGAGGACCATTGCCAAGTTATACAACGTAATGTTATGAGAGTTCATGCAAGGCAAAGAGGTGTATAGTACTATACAGTGATTGGTTAGTGGTATCACTAGAAGAAACCCGTGTTGGTCTAAATAAAAAATGTGGGCTAAAATTTTTTGAGAACCATGTTTTCAATGCTGGAATCCCAGAATTTTGCGTTGGAAACATGGTTCTCAACAAATTTCAGCCCAAATTTTTTGTTTAGACCAATGCGGGTTTCTTCTAGTGTATACATCCGCATAATTGAAGCTCGTGCGGTAGAGTTTGAAGCCCAAAAATTTTGAGCTGAGAAGAAGGGTATCCATAGTGTTATGTTAGAATTTTTAAATATTTGCAACACGTGTAAGCCCTTCAAGATATTCTGGATACAATGGGATTGGATCAAGTAAGACAAAACCTGCCATCTATAAGGTAACTACATCCAATTTTGACCCCTTTCTAAAACCGACCCCTACAAATTCTTGCCTAAAATGTACTCCCACTATTCATGAGAGTCTAGGGGCGGTTTTAGAAACACCTATTTTTAGCACTTTGAATATTCACAGTTTATTCATATAGCGTCCAAAAAATGCATTCTTAGAGAATTTAGAATCCCCTTTGGAGTACCAACAACACCCTGCAAAAAAAATTCCAATATAATTATGAGAACCATTGATGGCTGAAATCAGTTGAATTGCTTAAACAGTCAATTTTAGGTGTAGTTACCTTAGTGCCTCAGTTTGCATCAGAATTTCTCAAGGAAATTGTGCACTCCTTTGCTAGATGTTTGCTTCTCAAAAGTACATGTTTGAAATATGACTTCCAACTCAGACTTTTGCAACAATTAGGATTCTCAAACTAAAGAGCATGCACAAATACAACAGACTTTAGCCCTCTAGAATATATAGAATCCGCACCTAATTAGGACACACATTTGAATCCCTACCTTGGATTGTTTTAATTTCTTTTTCCCTAAAAATCTACAACACTGTTTTATACATTTTCTATGTAGGAAGTATTCTCATTTGACATATTTTACAATTTATAAAGTCAGTTGCTAGGCATGTAGAGGCATGTGAGTTCCTTGAGGACCTTAACCCCTAAATGCCCAAGGCACCAAATTTTGGTGTTGATAAAACTTTGAAGTTAAATAAAACCTAATCAAGTTGCTACTTTGAGTAATTTATATTTTTGAAAAATTCTTTTTGAAGTCTAGTTTTAGCGTCAAAAATCCAATTTTGAAAATGATTGATTATAATTTTTCTATTCAAGATTTTGTGCAAGGGTACCCATTGCAATCTTGACTTTCCATAGTGTTGAGGGCTCTTGGAAATGAGCCTCAAATGACACTAGATCTTGGAGCAAAAAACACATTGGAAATTCATTTAAAAAATTGTAGAGTAGATTTTGAGAAGCCATAAATTGATAGGGGTTATGCATGTTAGGTCCTTTAACCTCATATTTTTTTTGTTAACCAACTCTTTAGATTTGGCATGTGAAAAGAGGATTTAAAGACTTCAAGTCATTTTTGCAATTTTAACAACCTCATGTTCAAACATTATAATCTTTCAATTCATAAGTGATATTGTTGTGTTTTCTTTTCCTATGTGACCTCTAACATGTCTAGTTTGAATTTGTACGGTTAAAATTCATTAAAAAATGATACAACTTATCAAAATGTTGGCTCTTTGTTCAATTTAGAGCAAATTCCTAGAAGTTTAGAAAAGGCCTTGGGCATTTAGGGGTTAAAGGGTTATCATAATCCTTCTTAAAACTATGCACATTTTTATTATATCATAGTGCAAATATAATATTTAAGCCAACATTTGTTTTATTACTAATGTGATGAAATTATCTATTAAAGATTTAAATAGTACTTTGGATGAATGAGAAGTTCTTTAGACAAAACATTGCTTTGAAGTGGTCTATTCACCATCTAGTATATGAACTAACCCTCATTTAAGGATTAAGGTAGAACAACCAATTTTTGATGGTTGTTCTTATTTTTTTTTATTGTTGCACATACTTCTTATATAGCAAATTTACATTTCTTTTTGTCCTAGATCAAGGATTGTTTTTTAGAGTAGATTCCTATGAGCTCAATTTTTAATGAAACTTTTTCATAAAATAGAAAAAATTGGTTAGTTTTTAGGAATATAATTTTTATTTCAACTGGTGCACGGGAACAAAAGTTATACCACCATAAATTTGGTGGGCAAGAACAAAAATTCAAAAAACTTGGGATTAAATTTATTTTTTTCATAGCTTGTATTTTTTGTCTACATGGAAAGCTTTGATTCATTCCATTTGAATTTGTGATGTGAAAGTTAATATGAAGTATCTTGTTTTGCAAGCAATTAGAGTATCTTTTAGAAAAAATAGTATATACCATTACAAGAGATTTCAGACCCCGAAGGGGCCGCGAGTTTTGACCCCCCCAGGTGCAATTGTAGAAAAAATTCAAATAAAAAATTATTTGATTTCGGGTGCTGATGTGGCACTACTAGTGCCACGTCAGACTTTTTTATTTTTTTAATATTTTTTTAATATTTTTTTATTATTCTGTAATTGCACCACAAGGGTGCCGAAAATCGTATATTAACGGCTTCTTCGAGGCCCGAAACTTCTTCTAATGAATCTGTTTATGACCTCAACTTCTACATTTTTTTCAAAACAAAATGTTCCGTAGGCTTAACTTTGATTATTAGAACAATCTCACGATATTAGAATTACTGTATTTTAATTCCATCTTGGAGCTATAATTAATGATTTAGTTTTTTCATCTATCATGTACCTTTGCCAACTTAACACTATTTTAAAAAATGAAAATCATTCACATTATTTTTACATTTTTATATTTTTTTCTATATTCTCAACTCAATTCTTCAGTACAAAAAAAATTAATTCAAAATCTATATTGCAAAATTTTTAAGATAAGAAGATTCAGAGTCACATAAATCAATTTGCCATGGTACTAAAAAACATGATTTTTTCACTTTGAACGCATTTATCTTGCAATCTATGCAGTCAAAGTGTCTAAAATTTTTACCACACATTTTCATACTAGAGTCTACTCCAAGATCCTATAGCTAAATTTTAAAAATACCATTTCTAATTTTTTTGCTCTTTGTACTAAAAATGGCAGTTTTGAGAGGGTTTTGACAAAAAAAACAAAAACTCGGTCCTTAAGGGATTAATCTCCAAAGAGTCATTGGTTGGCTAGGAAGTTGCAACACTAGTGTCATTAGCTGACTCGGATGTTGTAGAGAGTCATTGGCTGGTTGAGAAGTTACAACACCAATGTCATTGGCTAACTAGAATGTTGCAAAAAGTCATTGGTTAGCTAGGAACTTGCAACATTGGTTGCCTACTTTCTAGGGGAGTAAAAGCGCCCCCGTGTTGGTTAATTAATAATGTTTTATGTTATTGGAATGACGTATTGAAACACTTTCTTCCATCCTTTTCAAAGGGTAAAAAATAAACTTGGAAAGAACCGGACAGTAAGGTAGTCTGCTCTAAAAGCGACCGGGCTATAAAACCAAATCATGGCACAGAGGTACATTTTATTTTCTTCCATGTACCAACCAGGGTTTTTTTTTTCATTTTTGAAGAAGTGCCATAGTGGTGATATAAAATGTTATAGTGGTGCTCCAAATTGCAACATTCATCTACTTATTGGATGTATAGTATGGTTTTCATCCACAATTAGGTGATTTCATCTAATATATTTTTTAATTTCAAAGTTGTCTGGCGATTTCATCCAATTTTTTTGGCATTTTTTATAACCTTTTTTAGCCAAATTTTTTTTTCTGGTGCAATCTGGCACCAGAAAGCCAAAAAAAAAGCCCTGGTACCAACAATGTACATTTCAGGAGGTGGTTGCTTTTAGTGACCATTGCGTTTCAACTTCAAAAATTCATAACTATTTTCACAAAAGGTCCAAAAAATATGAAACGACTTGGGTTAGATGTGAATTCCATTTTTCTTCCTCCTAAAATTTATTGAAAATTGTTTCAAGGAGTTTAGCTTTCCCAAATGGCAAAGAGCTCTTAAGGTAGTAGGCTGTAAATGTGACCCTCTCCTTCAAACCGTCCCTATATTTAGTTGTAGAATGGACTAGAGGTGATCCTTAACCCCTAAAGTTCCTTGACTATGTTCTCACCAAAAATGCTCCAAAACTGCCATTTGTAGTACAAGTACCAAATTTTTGAAAAATATCATTTTTGGACACATGTAACCGTAGGATCTTGTAGTACTCTGGTTTGAGAATATGTGGACAAAATTTCAGAAATTTCCATTGGGTAGATTGGAAGATATTAGCATTTGAAGTGACAAAAGTTGTTTTTTTGGCCCTTCGAAAAACCGAGCTGCACTTCACAAGGTCAGATTATTATGAAAAAATATCCAAAATGTTTGTGCTTCTTTGGATTCATTCTTTAGGGCAAGTTGGCTACATGCTTGAAAATTTTCAGATTATTTGAAATTGTACAACATATAGGAAAAAAATAGTAAGTAGAAAGAAGTAGAGAATGGTTCAAAACACTAAATTGTTAAGAAGTTAATTATGGAATTGAAAAATGCCAATACCAATGGTTGCAATGTTGTAATAAAAAATCTACATCCTACAATTTTAGTTTTTTTGAAAAATATTGAAAATTGAGTGAAATAAACGACTTCAAAGTTTATTTTAGAGTAGACAATCCATAACTGCCCGCAAACTAAAAATCCTCATAACGTTTGAATCATTGATCAGAATGGAATGATTCAAAGCTTTTCACGTATATATAAATCTAATAAACCAATTTCAAATTTTTATTTTTCAAAAAAGTGATTTTTTCTGATCTGCTCGGACTGCCCGAGTTGAGAAACAAACAACATATTTGGCCATAACTTTTGACTCATATTTCCAAATGCCATGAAATTTGGTGCATATGAAAGATATTCCTCGTCCCCACCTTCTATAAAAATTTCAGCCCAAAATATGAAAATCTCCAGTCACACGTACCTGCCCAAAATTTCTATTTTGCCAAAAAAGGCATGTTGGTCCTTTAGGGGTTAAATGGACCACTTTTGCTATTGAATGAATCAAGGAAAATTTGTTTTTTTTATTGCAAGAGCCAATCATTGGCCTTGATTTCTTCAAATCACTTTCTAAATTGCAAGGGGACGGATTTTGGGAGACCTAGTGTCACAAATAGGTACCTACTACTGAAATCTTTGAAAATTCATAACTAATTAAAAAATGCTTCAAAAAATATGAAACCACTATTTAGTGTCTAATGTCTAATTAGTTATGAATTCTGTGAAAATTCATAACTAATTAAAAAATGCTTCAAAAAATATGAAACCACTTGTGTTACTTTCCACATCTATTTTTCTTTCTTTGAAAAATGAGCTAAAAATATTTTAGTTCATGCGCACCTATGAAAAAGGCGGACCAGCCCTTAAAGGGTCGCTTTTTTGAGCCTACTACATTACATGGTCGGTTTATGAGCCTCCTACCTTACTGATCAAGTTGCACCTTGATAAGGATGTGACTCATTTTGGTCCTTAGAAAATAAAATCAATCAGCACGATTGGATCCTTGTCATGTTGTTGCGCTGGCAGTCACATCTATCACAGGATCAGATTGACTCAGAAATTGGTCTCTTTTTAATTATCTCTTTTTTATTTTTATTTTTTATTCATTTTTTTCAACTTTCAAACTTCACATTATTTTTTCTTTCAAATACAATTTTGATAGTATGTTTCGAACTCTCAATACATAGCATGATCAACGCCTGAATGCTGTGTCTTGCCTACGGTATCTCCTGCCCTCCAAAAAATTCCCCCCCTCATAAAATATTTTCTTACAACCCCAAATACATGGCCGGGGTGAACTGACCCCCTCACTTGGCTGCGAGAGAAAACCCTGAAATTTTTTATTTGCCACACATGATAAAATTTGCAAATTCTGAATTCATATTTGCAATCAAAAGCTCCAAATTAGCTAGGAGAAGTGAAGAACATAAATTTAACACGGCAAAAAATAGCGGGCTTATTTTTCACATGCACCCCTAGATGACTTGGGGCGGCCGAGCAAGGGGGCCAGTTCACCCCGACCAAATATATGGCAATGTTCATGGAATAGGGAATTGTGTAGAAAAAATGTGTTCACAAGGAGGGTGGAGCCCAATGAGGACACACATTTTTCTGCGCAATAATTCCCACAGACAAGTGTATTGCCTAGCATGAACCATCCACCAAAAAGTGTAGGAAATTGGGTGAACAAAAAACTTTCCAAATGAAGAATATGTAATTCTTCATTAGCTGGGTGGACCTACATAATGCATTGAATACACAAAATAACTTGCCTAATAAATGAATAGGGAATTTTCCGGTGTAGTTTTATATATACGCTAATAGGCTAAAAGTTGAATTCCCTCCAAAATTGATTTCAGAGTATGGTTTGAGACAATTCAATTATTGTCATCAATAAGGTAGAACAATCCATTGCAGTCAAAATTAGGAGTTTGCCCTCGTGCCATTGCTAAATTTAAAAAAAAACTTCCCACATAAAGATAGGTGTAAGAAACGGCAAGAGCAATTGAAATTATATTTTTTCAACAAATTATGAATTTGTTATGAAATTTTGAAGCATGCTATCCAAAAGACTAACAAGAGTCTTTAGACTACCCCCAAACCAACAAAACTTTATCCATAATGCTCATCTTACTCGCCTAAAGCAATTACAATATTTTCTAACATGGCCACAACATGAAGGCCCAGAAAACCCAGTTCTGGCAATGAATTTACACTCAAAAGCTAGAAGTTCCTATTGTAATCACTAATCACTCTATTACCATCACCGTCACCTAAGACATTGGTGTAGCTTAAATCTCATTTATTGAAGAAAAAAAAACACCCCTGTAATGTAGTTAGTCCCTAGGTGCTTGTGATGGACTATTCTAACTTAGGTCATATCAAAATGCCTCTAAAGCTGGTTGTGCTAGTTCAATTTTCAGCTATAAGAAATAAAGTAGGAGTATTAGTATTGGAAATCCCTTGTAATGGGATCATTCCTAGGTGTCTGTAATGGGTCTTTTAACTGCAATGGACTATTCTACCTTAGGTCATATCAAAATGCCTCTAAAGTTGTTTATGTGAGTTCAATTTTCAGCCACAAGAAATAAAGTAGGAGTATTAGTATTGAAAATCCCTTGTAATAGGGTCATTCCCTAAGTGTCTGTGATGGGTCTTTTGACCGCAATGGACTATTCTACCGTATATCATACTCCGTATCAATATGACTATGAAGCTGTTCCTGTGAGTTCAATTTTCAGCCACAAGGAATGAAGTAGAACTAATAGCACTTGCAAAATGAAATGGTTGATTGCTTCTGCACCTGCTTCCACATTGCAAAAGTTCAAAATACAAATGGACATTTTCACAGGTCAGGCCATGTGCTGTATTTGTGATGACAGAGTGCTCCAAGTAAAACTGACATTAAAGCAATTGGGATCACTTACAAAGCTGATATAAACCCCTTTTCAAACTTTTTAAAATTCTCACACTTCCATGACCTTTTTTGTGTGACAGCAAGCTTTTTGCAATACTGAGATTCAAGAGGGGTATTTTGAACAAGATGCATCCTATTACTGAGATTGTTCTCAGTAGTTCAGCAGTTGAAACCATCTCTGATATATCCATGCGAACCATCAGATCCACAGATTTCAAGTTTACAGAAGCCGGTCTTTATCTCAGAGGATAGTGGACTCATCACACCAACCCAATGCCTGAGAGTACTTGTATTAGGCCTTCTGATTTTCGTATCAAGAACAGTTAATTACTTAGTGTTGTGCATGGCACCAGGTTCCAAGACTTCCAACATAACAGACAAAAAAGATATCGAGCACCAAACAACGCAGTGAATACTGCCGAACATTCTGGATTTTGAGATAGGAGGGAATTAACTTTCTGTTAAACGATGAGAATATAGAATCTTTCATGCATATCAAGTCAAGTCCAAACTTCTAGGGATTGAATCGAATCCATATTAAAAACCTAGAAAGCTCCTATCGGTCCGTGTTGTCTTGGTTCTCCTGTCCGGCCACTTGTGGCTGATGGGCTTTGTATTTTACCTCTCTGGTTGCAATTAACAACCTCTTTTGTTTTAAAAAAACACACCTAGAAAGCTCTGATACCGCTCATCAAAAGTACAAAAAATTCGTGCCAATGCTCTCCGAAGCTTATCTAAAGCGACCAAGTCAGTCCTACCGATAGGAAGATAGACGGCTTTGACTGCAACAAAAAGGGGCTTAAGACTCGGTGACAGTTGGAGAATGTGCAGCCCCCGAAGACGATCATGCAGAATCTGCCATAAATACAAACAAGAGATGAATTAGCAGTTAAAAAAACTCATTCAAAATGATCTCCCTGCAGTAGAAACGTAAGAACAGAGCTGTCACTTAAATCAATGGCTTATTCAGAAAATGTCTTCGAATGCGCTGGTATGACGTTCTCTTGGGACAGCAGGAGGAATTCCACGTCTGAATCAACAAAAAGAAATTAAGGATACGAATGTAGAGACGATCCATCTTCCGAAACTCAAACCTGAATCGAAGTTTCTTTTCAGTGCACTTACTTGACCCGAGCAGATTTGAGTAAAGTGCTTGGGTTATGATACTCAAACCTGTCGGTACTCCGCTTCTGACTGTGACGTAAAACCGGCTTGCCGATCTGTTGTTGAGGTCGGATCATCAATAATTATTAATTCGGCATCCTGCTAGAAGCTGAAGCAGGAGAAATCGAGGCTCATCGTCCAAGTCAAGATATTGGGGGTTTGGATTTGCTGCTCATAACCAGCGGCAATCTCTTCAATGGCCAGTTGAAGTTCGTCGAATATCACTGGACTGGAAGTGTGAATGCGAACTTCCAGGTTCTTTACTGAAGGTCGCAGCAATAACCGCAAAACACTAATGGTAGGGTCCAAATTCTGCGGAATCATGTGCAGAATCAGGCGACGCATACGAGGCCACTTCTCCGTCGAAGTTAGCGTGTCGACGTTCGTCTCCATGCAGTACCACATTCCGGGACCAATGTTTAAAACCTCCAACTTTTCACAGTCATGCAATTTGCTGAAGTTAGGCAGCAGCAGGGGGACGTCCTTCAGAACACCCAAAAACTTGCCGTCCTCTGCAAGCGCCATACACGGGATGTCCAAAAAGATCATTTTCAGGTTGGGATTCCGGTCGATGAGAGCAGACAGTGTGACGAAGCTGGAGGCTCCATAGAGCAGCTCCTGTAAATTATTCAATGACCTCAACTCGATTTTGGAGGGCTCCATGACCTCAAGATTGAAAGCAACGTACTTCAGTAAGTTAGCTCTGATAATCAGTTTCTCAGGACACTGCATTTTCAACTGCAACTTCTCAAGCTTCGGTAGGTCCATCACAACCTCCTTAGCTGTAGTAGAGAGACCGAGGCACAGTACCTTCATGTGTTGGAAAGTCAAAGTGCCCCAGTCTACACCAAATACCCCCAGGAGTGCCAGCGTTTGTAAATTGGGCATTATTTCATTGATGTCTTGCAAAGCTTCGGCAGTAACTTTGACACAGCGCCATGTCAGACTTAACATCGAAGGCATCTTCTCACAATCGCTGGTGTCGACAAACATGTTCCTCAAATCCAAAGTTTTCAATATTTTACCTTGAATAAGATGGATACGGAACATTTATTAGACAAGTTGAAGTCGAGTCTAAAAAACGAACCACAAAAAGTTGAGCGCGGAGTGGTTTAACCCATCCTTGGCCTCATTTTATTTTACCAATTTTGAGAATTAATTTCAATATTATAAATTTATTGCACCAGACTCTGTGTTTTCCATCAATGTGGAAAATCTCAATTACTTTCATAAAACAATTTGATAATATATCAAAAAATCAGAAGTAAATTAGTGAATATAAAAATAATTCAATTGAAAAGAAATTTCTTCTCAAGGTCCAAGTGGTAATGAAGAATAGAGTGAAACTTTCTCAAAGTTATTAATTTCGCCCTAAACATCCTTCCAGCTAAATGAAGTCTTTAAACAATGGAGTGATGTATTTAAACACTAAAAATGGATACAATAAAAAGCATTGAGTTTGCCCCCAACGGATCCAGTTTTGGGGCCACGAGGGATGTAAAACAAGAAGGCCAAGGAGATACGACTTACAGGAGTTAGAAAAAACTCGGATGATGTCCGATCTGCGCACGATGGCCTGCTGACCGTAATCCACCAGGCAAACATGTTGAAGAGTTGACTGCATAGCAGGTAACCATTTCTTCACAAACAGTGGATCGCTAAGCCAGAAGTCGGTTCTTCGTTTTTCATCCTCGGGTACCGTTTTGGCTTGCAGCTTCGGCTCAACTTCAATGCGAAGCTGCTCGATGCATCTCTTCGTTATAAGAATCTTTACGATTTGAAACTTCAACTTCAGCTTGGATCTTTCATCACGTGAGGAGCTTGATTCGGCTCCATCAGAGATCCCTGATTTAAGGGAGCCCAAATCAAAAACGTTTCTGTTTCGGGCCCTAGCATGCTGGGATTCCAGCACAGTCAACCGCAGGGATCGGACTTGGTTGCCAGCATCCAAAAAATCCCTGCACACCAATTGAGCCTTCGCAAGGACTCTTGCGTCCTCGAGCCGATTCAAGATGTCCTGCAGCACATATACAGGCAACTGCTGCCAGTCTCGAAATCCCGTTTGCCCGTTTGTATGCTTCCTACCTTTTTCTGGTGGGCAAGGTCCAGACTTCAGGCCAGTCTTATAAATTCCGCCGGGATGAATCTTCGTCGGCTGAAGCACATGCAACATCGTCTTAGCAACCTTTTTAATCTCCAATTGCAAGAACAGGGACAGATAAACGAAGTTCTGAAGAAGAATAACAGTGATGAACACTGATGAACGGACTGTCGGCAGGTCGTAAACCCCCACCAAACATCAAATTCCGATACGCCCATCAGCATTAGTTGGACTTCTAGGAGACCAATTTTTTTTTAAATCACTCAATTGCTTGTACCGACAGAATGTCTGTAGGTCCAAGATCCTCAGGGCAAAATCAGTGATCAACAAGACTAACAACAAAACAGGCCATACAGACAGAAACAAGAATGACCACAATGAACTGCAAATGATTTCAAATCTGAGTGGCTCAATCGAAACCCTAATAGGTCCTCCAGATTTTGCTGCGTGCGAATGTCAGGCACAGACGTGCTCAATAGATCACTTACAGGGGAACTTCCTTTCGAAGTGGACATGGTTGAATCGGCATGCAATAAGGCGGAGATTCCAAGTCATAAGAAAATTCAGTGTCGGTACTCTAAGTCCCCAACCCTGAAACTCCGCGCGCAGAGTAAAGTACCGCCCACCCGGCTCCAGCAGCCTTTCCAGATGACCAGTGACGCTACTATCAATTCTTTTGTGACCCGGAATTGCTCTTGTGCTTGAAAAACTAAACATTCGGCTTCGAAATTTCTGAATCACGGCAGCCAGTTCCTTCGCTTTTCACGTTCATGTCCTCCACAGCCCTGCAAATCTAATCCACCAAGTTCAAAAAACAAAGCGCAATCAAATCACTGCCACAATCTCTCAAAAGAACTGAACAAATAATGATCACTTCCCGCGTGAGATGGTTAAAAGCGCTCCAAGATTGACAACGAATCGTGTAAAGGCCTCCTACCATGCTCCATTGGTCGGTGAGCGAAAAAGCAGGAGTTTATGTTCACAAAGTCGGTGGACAACCCCATTGGTCAATCTTGAGGGAATCGAAATTCTTACCGTATCCCTAACCATCCACCGGGTCCACACGACAGTGGAATTGCTCATTTGGACCCTGTGGACTTTTGACCACCGATGGAACATGGCAGGACGCACAATTTCTTGTTTGTACATTCCACTGTAAGTTATAAGAAATAGTAAAATACTGCAGGCCACAGAAAATTTGGCGCCCCCCCCACCAGAAATGAAATGACTGCGCCCCCACGGGGCCAGCCGCCACCGCGGAACCACTCCGTTATCAAAGCACTCTAGGAAATCCAGCACCTGACAATGCAAGGGCGGTGCCCAACTTACTATACAAACGACGGCACCGCTTCAATGAATGTTTTAAACATGTCTATCATCCTCTCAATACAGTTCACACATCAACTAGCTGCGCAATTTCAGATCAACTTGCGAGCAATTCAACAGACCTGCAAAAGAAGAAATTAGTCGCGCGTGGGCAGACAACTACAACGCACGAGTCAGAGCCCTTTCGTGGCCATTACCTTGAAACGTGGGGGCGACTTCTCCGACTACCATTACGCAGTTACTGCGAAGTCGAGTCTACAATGGTTAAATGCAGGTGAACTCTCAAATCTGCAAAGAAACGGAATCGCACAAACTATCCAAAACGCTTAAGACATAGACACAGATGATCCCACGAGATCTCCTAAGCAAACGCCCTAATCCCAGGATTGCAGGACATCCCTCTGTAGGTCCTGAAATAGTGGATGACCGGAAACAGGTCTCGTAGCTTGGTATTTACCTGATATATATTATGTTTCTGTATCAAACGTTATGGTGTATATATACAGTATCAGTTATCACTCTCTTTAACAAACTGTAGTGACGTAAATCAACGGTCGACAAGACTGCGACTGTTTCGATAGAAACAAGTGAAGAAAGTCTACTAACTATGCTTTTTCGACAGAAACAAGAGAAGAAGAGTCTACTAACTATGCTTTTTCGATGGAAACAAGGGAAGAAGAGTCTACAGACTGAGAATAGTTCTCCTAACTATGCGTTTTTTTCTCTGATTGAGACCAATGTGAATGGAGCATCTGTTAGAGGAGGAGTCCTAACAACTACACCCATTCAATGCAGACTGATTGAGAACATACTTGCATGATTGAGATTCCGTGTGAAGTTTGATATATCATGGTACTGAGAGAAGGACTTTGGCGTGGGTGATGGGAGGCATTGGGACCACTGTGAACGAAGAGTCTACAAGAAAACTTCTACTGCCAACAAACACATGGATTGATTGAGATTGAATGCAAGCATTGCGTGAATGGAGGAGAACTTGAATTGTGTGCAGTACGCATTTGATGAGCTTTGGTGTGGGGTCTTGATCAAACAGACCTGGCCAACTCCGCATTGACATAGACGCATAACAAGAGCACCGTACGTAATTGAGAGGTTCCACCAGCAAACTAGTCACAGACTGTGAAAGCCACATCAATATGATTGTGAGTGCTGGTACTTTGAATCACTTATAGTTGCTGGTCCTCATGGAAAGCAACGCAATACGGAGCTTTCAACTCGCATGTGAACTGAGTGAGTGCTTACAGACAGTTTTGCCGAAAGTCTTCAATTGCAGACAACGAATAAATGGTAAGGTAAATCTACCTCGTGAAAGGAATTTAAGAATTGGTGGTAGCGAGAACAGGCTTTGATTATATGGTATGTAGTCCAAAATTCAAGGTCACGTGAGCTTGCATGCAGTTAGTCGGCAGTTTCCCCAGCCACTCATGAGGTTTTCTAAAGATAAAACATGTAAAATAACCTGCATTGTACCGTAGTTTGAGATCACCTTCGGCAAAAAAAATTAAAGTTTTTGAAGCTGAATGGTTTTGGAAATTATTAAGCATAAAGAGAGTCAAAATTTTGGAAAAGATACATGTGCAACTTGATCCCATGATATCCAAATTCATTCCTCTAAACTTTACAAGAAAGTAGGGACACTATGAAGAGTAATGAGTTCATTGAAAGCCATAACTTTCACTTGTCTATGAAATGAAGAAAACTGTTTAACCTCCGAGATTAATTGAAAAGTTAAGAAAAACAAAAAAAATCATAATTGTCAAATACACAGTAACTTCTTATTAAAAAAATGAACCATTGAACCAACCCTTCTAATTTTTTAAATAATTATTTATTTGGCAAAACTGTGCTGAAGGTGACTTCTGAAAGCTACAGCAACTTAGTTAATTTGCTTGATTTTATTTGAGTACCTGTACTCTGCTGGGGTGGCAATTCAAGAGAGTCAACAATTAAGTTAACTGGGGCTGCGGTTACCAATGCCGTCACTCACACTTCAAAGTACTGTCTGTAGCGGGATTATAGTTTCAATTGGTGACTAATCTCAGCCGATGTAATTTAATTACACTAGCTCAAACACACAACTCTTGCAGACAATGATGTGACCGACACGAGTTGCCACAATCACATGAAGTGGACATCCCCAAACCACCATCATCACCCTGTGTACATCTTCAAAATCAATATGTACCTATATGGAAGAAATAATTTTAGAACATCTACCAAAAAAACTTGGATATTTTTTGCACACGGCATCCAAAATGTTGCAGTCTTTGGTGCATAGGACTAGACCTCCTTTCACTTGTCAACAAGAAAATACGAAATTTTGGCCAGTCTAATAATATTAAACTATACACAGTAGCAAAAAGTGGTAGCTTTGGGGTGTCCACCTTACAACTCATTCCAAGATTGGTGGTAGCCTAAAAAATATCCAAATGAATACATTTTAACCTATTTAAATTTTAAAGGTCCAACCAACCATTTTTTGATGGCTATTTCATTTTGGGTAGCATTTTTGGGTGGTAAAATCTTCTTATTCACAATTTGAAACATATTTTTGCCTTTTAACTTGTGAGATCTTTGTTCTTGTATATTACAATTAGGATTGTTGCTTCTAAATTTTCCAATGATGAAAAGAAGACAAAGTACCCATGATATTTGAGATTGGTTAAGGTAAATAGGTAATCATATTAGTAATAGGTTAACCCCAACTAAAAAGATAATTTTTGGTTATCCCATATATCAGAGTCAATTAATATATAATTAAATATTTTTAAACTACTTCTATCATCAGGTGTTCAAGGATAATTTTGGTTGGCTTTTATTTAGCTCGATATAATTGTCAATTACATTGAAATTCCCAATGAAGTTCTAAGGTAAACATGCCATGTTAGTAGATGCCAATCTAGTTAAATAATCATCTTTTGGATGACCAACTAAAAGAAAGTGATCATCTTCTCTTAAATCTATATAATATTTGTTTATCACTAACACACAAAATCAAACATTCTTGCACTTGGCAAGTGCACTAATTGTAAGGAAAATTGTTTGCTGAAATGTATGTTTTCAAAACTATGGTACCCTCAAATTTTCCACGTATGTAGTTGATATGTTATATCATATACTAGCGCATGCATATTTTGGGATGGAAGTACCCATTTCCCCTCATTCCAAACTTCCATGCACATTATTAACATTGTTATGAACTCAAATATTCTTATTGCTTGTATAATTTAATTACATCAATAATAAACCGTTCACTTACCAATTTTGAATATACACCAACAATAATTGCAATCACTTAAAGATTCATTCAAAAAATCAAAATCTAGTGTACCTCCACTAGTTTTCCATTCTTGGTTTATTTTTAACACAATGCATTGAAAATATACTCCAACAACTGCAAACACACATTAAAATCCCATGCGGTGCCCTTAGTCAATTATAGAATTTATTCCTTAGATTTGAATGCAATTGAAAATTGCAAGAACTTTTCAATGGGTGAACAAATTTTCCAGACTTCTTCCACCCCGAGCATGGAGTAGGAAGCCTCTACTTTTATCAAAAATAAAATAAAAATCTATACGACATAATTATATCAACACGTACATATATAGGAAGTTTCAAAGTGTGGGTGAAAAAATACAAAACAAACCTTTTTTTCTACCAAATGAACTTAATGTTCACTTGTCAACCTAAAAACAAATATAAAATAAAATTTCCTAAATAGAAACAAAACTTTTCTAATATCGTATGTAGCTTCCTAATAGCTTAGGCAAGAAAATAAATAATTAAACTAGTGCCAATTCTTTTGGTAAATTACTAATCTAGTTTGCCTAAAAAACATACTCTGTATATACTAAAAGATTGCCTAATTCAGAGAAATTCAACTCTCATGTGGTGTAATCTAATACATTAGCATGTGATTTGCACTCTAAAGTTGGCACAAGTTTTAGTAATGGCTTCTCAAATTATACTAATAAGCAATAATCTAATGTGAAGCTACCATTATCCAATACGACCCTCCAGCCTCCATTTGAGTAGCATTGAAGCTCAAGCTATATAAAAAATACTATATAAAGAATTGTACAATAGTAGCTACAAAATTAAATTACAACCCAAATGACAACAGTTGTGAATTGAATGATTCCAAAACTATTAATTATATGATAGCATTTGAGGCCTTCAAGAACAGTGGGCAAGTGACCACAATTATGAAAAAATGGTAACCTAGTTTAAGTGAACAACTTGCCTAATTAATTTTAATTATATTTTAAAACGGCCCAATTTCAATAAATTATTTTTTGGATTGCCTGAATGTTTTTTGTACTTTAATTAATTGTTAGGCAAAATAGGATCTAAGGTTTTAAATTTGAAAAAAAAAATCTAACCAAAACCGAAAACCAAAATTTAAAATCAAAACTCAAAGAAAAAAAAAATTGGAATTGAAAATTTCACCTACAAGTGCATAGGATGGCGCGGCCACTGGGTAGGTGGGGGAAAAGAATTATTATTATTTTTTTGACGTAGTAATATTTTGTTCGTTGTCGCCCCCTTCCACGTATGTGAAGGGTCAAATTATGCGCGAAGGGAAAAAAATAGTCATGGAAGAGAAAGGTTGTTGGCAAGGTGGTGGTTAGGGTTTTCTATAGGGGCATGGTGGCAACTACATTAGGGGTTCCAAGGGATTTAAGACTCTCTTTTGAAACCCTTTTAAACCTCATTCTCTACTTGGGCATGAAGATCTTGAAGATGACATTCCATCGGAAATTAAATTGCACACATTTTACAAAGCTTTATTTATGAATGAGTAGGATATTTTACGCCTTTATTATCAATTTAGGTCCCATTAATCCATTCTAACTTGCTCCTTTCTATGAATTTTACTATCCATAGTTAGTCATATAGTCTTTATAATACTTAATTTATGAAGACCTTACTGGCAAGGTTACTTGTTATCTTTATTCACAATTGCTACAAAGCTTCACCTCTACAATTGTCCCTTCACCTCTACAAAGCTTCTTTTGCTGCTTCATGAATAATTACTACTAGTTACATTTATCTTACTTCCAACTTTCATACTTAAGAAGTCTAGGGTTGAATTCATTCATTGTCAAAAAAAATTATGTTAGAAGAAACTAATCTTGTTTTCACCATCATATCTTTTTCAATAAATTTTCAAAGTTGAAACTTATAAAAAGCCTTAAAGTTTTAGAGATACACATGTCTTTGGATTGTCTTAGGTACACCATTTGCTTAAAGCTCTACTAATATATATAACCTTGTTGTTCCATTTATAAAATTGAAGACATTCTTCAATGAAGGATTTACCTCAAAAGGACCAACATATAACAAAAACTTCAACTTTCAATTCAAATTATTGCACTCTATATTTTTCCATTTTTTGACAATACATTGTCTTAGTTTGTATTTATTTTTCAAAGATGAAAATCACATTTTTCTACAAGTCATGAAGTTTTATATGTTTTGTGAAAATTGAAATTATAATGAACTTTGGAAGAAATAGTGAAGAAAATTCATATCAAATGTCAAATTACGTCAAAAAAATCACAATTTTTCTGCTCTAGTGTATTTAATTAACAATTCAAAACATTATAGTGTAAACAAAATTTATATTTTTTTTATTACAATTAGAAAATGATAGATTGGATAATAGGTCCAATGTTCAAATTGCAACAATTTAAGACGTTTTTACAATTTGAGTAGAAACTAGAGTTAATAAAATTCATTTCATTAATTTTAATCCAAATTCATAATACATCATGTTGACAGATAATATTCAAATCAAAGAGTAAGGAGCTAGAAGTGGTTCTATGGCCCTAGTTGAATGAAATGATTCTTGGAGACATCAACTGACTCAATCATTCTCTCCACAAAATTGTTAGAGTTACATTAGTGGTTGTTGACTATTCAAGTGCAACTTCTGAAACATCGAGGATCCAAATTCAAAGCCAAATTCATGAATTCATGACACATGCTCCCTCTAATAAGAAGATTATGTATAAGGTAATACTCCTCATCATAAGGGGCTTAAAAAAAAGCATTGACAAGGAGGTGCTTTTTATTCGTGAATCCCTAACAACAAGCGACATTGCCCAGTATAAACCATGGGCAGGAATCCTCTATTAGGATGAACAAAACATGATAAATAGAGCGTGATTGGATGGAAAACATGTAATGCCCAATTAGGCACGCAACATTGCATAATCGAGCAAGAAACCTTGATTATGGTGCACAATCCGCCAGGGAAATGAATGGGACATTTACCACCAGTGGTTTACAAAGAAACCCAAGTCTACCATCACAAGACTCCAGGGCCACTTAAGGTAGGTACACCCAAAACCGCCACTTTTTACTACTTAGCCTATTTACTATTATTAGACAAGTCAGATTTTCATATGTTTTTGTTGGCAAGTGAAAGGAGGTTCCAACGGACCAAAGAACATGGCATTTGGATATTGTATGCAAAAGTTGTTAAGGAACAAAGTTTGGTTCTAAAAGCATTTCTTTCTCATAGGTACAAAACTGGTTTTGGAGATGTACACATAGTAAAGATGGCGGTTTAAGGTCAGTGGCACATTTGGGTGTACCTACCTTAAGTCTGCACAACTAACTTGACTTGGGCCTCCCGGTCCTAGTCTGGTTACAGAACAGTTTCTGGGACAAAAATTTATTTGTCAGGCTTGACGGGTTCAAGAGTTCTTCAGCTGAATTGCAAATTCCTTCCACACTGCTGCAAGTTGTGACACTCGACCCTCTCTAATGACACCGTCTTAGGGACCAAATGTCCCACCAGATGTGTTCACAAATTGACAAGAGGGAGTTTTCCATAACATGATATGTATTCTCAAGATGTACTGAGAATGTGCAATTTGAGAGTGTCGTACGTATCAGCAAACACATGACAGTGGCACACGATCCTTCCGTGTGGCAAATTCTGTATTTCACTCGTGATCGAGTCTCGGTATGATCACAATGGTTCTCTTCGAGAGGATAAATGGTACCTATTTTCTAAGCCAACTACGTTCCTGGCCATCAAGGTCAAGATTCAAGGGTGGGTCATCGTCGAAGGTCAACACTGTATGAGTGCAATTAAGTGACAGACAATTAATCATCAATGCACTAAGCTGCCTAAGAATATTATTCATCCTGCACGAGCATTTCCTAAAACATATTGCTCATCAATTTCCGCTCCTGGGTGAGGTCAAAGATAACACAACTGACATACTCCTCGTAATGTACAGGCTAACCTGATTGAGTAGGAATCTCTGAGCAGGATTCGAAGTTGAAACAAAGGGCGAGCGTCAAAATTGGCAACTGAAGGGGACTGGTACCCTCAACATCCTCAAATGATTCTTGAGATCTCGTAAATATACCAACTTCCTTGGTAGGGCAGGAGTAGCTAATGAACTCCCACCCGTTTCTTAAATGCTTACTCTCAGTCTCGGTTAACGACCATATTACGGAAGGCATGGCGAGTTGCTGATCATAACATAATCTGACCTCGGTTCTCTGTGAATACTCTTCCGCCGAGCCAGCTAGTGGTTCCGGAAAACCATTGGTAAGCAGTAACCTCCGATTATATTCATGAAAGGCCGCAATAGCACCTTTTGTGAATCCAATACCCTTCAGCAGCACCAAGTAGAGCTCCTGCGAGAGAACAATAGCTTTCACAACCACACCAACACCTTCCACAGCTCCCTTCATTTCCAGTATGCCCTCCCGTAGCGCACTAATCACACCCATTGGCAGGCTCCCAAGCGGCTCCAGAACCCGGAGCGCACTCTTGGTGAGCTTGAAACCTTTCATGACCACAGTCCAGGAAAGCATGTCAACCTTCTCTAGACTACCCAAAGTTTTACCAACTTCCTTCGCGATGTTGACAACATTAGCAGCTCCTTCAGAAGCTTTCAAGCCTTTCACAATCGTCCTGAAACGCTGACCAAGCAGGTTCCGTTCAGCCTTCATTGCTATTTCCGCACCCGCTCCAATCGCTCCCGTCTCCCTATTTTTGCACAGCTTCGTTACAGTGATAAGACCTTTGGAAATTTTCACCCCCTTCAGCACAATTTTGATAGTTTTCATCCCAAGGAAGATGCCACTCCCTCCGGCTCCCAGAACGTGCAACGCATCACCAAGTGGAGAAGAAAAAGTCTGAATAACATTTGTAGCAGCCTTTACGCCCGCCACTACTCGATCGGTTGTCTTGACCACTGTAATAAACCCTTTCATCTCATTTTTGTAATCTGTCTGTTGTGATAGCCCAGTTATAGTGGTCATCACACCTTCCAGTCCTAACCCAAATCCCCTGAGAGATTTTGCAGTTGAGTATCTCAATCCTGCTGCTGAACTCATTGCAGCCTCATACAGGGCACTCTCTGAGAAGACTTCTAGTGAATCCACTAACACATCACTCTGCTCCCCACTAGATATTCCCAAATTTTCGCTTTTACAAGCTCTTGTGTGATTCGACACCTGGTCGGGGTTTCGGGATATCTTGCGTAAACCGTAGCCAGACGAATTTGGGCTTTTAACAGGACGAGCAGTTACAGGGGTTTGGGATGTGAGGCTTCGACATACTCCTTTGTCAATCCCCGAAGTCCCACTTGCCCCTGTACTTGGGACATCCTTCTTACCATATCCCTCAGCAGCATCCCCCATCAGCTTCAAAGTTTTGCTTGTTCTCTTCAGCCCTTTGAGCAAAAAGAACGTCAGTCCCAGTCCCTTCCAAGCACCCGCCAATGACGTTACTTCTGGACGAACCTTGTCATCAGATGGTGGCAGCTTGGGATAGAAGGGAATGAAGAAGCTGAGAGAATAATGGGATGCCCCAAAGGGCCCCATTTCGTTTATAATAGAAGACCCTTGGTTCTACCTCCTTCCAATGCTAGCGAATCTGCACAGAAGTCGGCGAATTTAGATATCTAGCCACCACCACAAACAGCTCAGCAATCTTCCAGTGAAACAGAGTAAATATCACAAGACCCAAACAAGAACTCCAACAACTTATAATAAAGCCAGCACAAAAATGCCCAGAAGGAATATTTTCAGCAACAGCGAACCTCGTGTACTTCAAATTAGTTTCGTCATGCTAGGTATACAAAGCAGACAACATTAAATCTCACGACCAGAAATCAGTACATTGGAGGCTCAAGTCATCATGGATAAAATGCATTGTGAGATAGCTCTAAGCAGATTAAACAATGAATACAAGGCTCCAATTGTATGAAATAGTTCATTGATCTCAATCATGCAGTAACTTGTAAATCCGCATGTGCATACTCCTCGAACATCACCATAGTCACAGTTTATGTGATAATGCAAAACAAATCCTCGAAATTGTTGTCATTACCATTATTTGATTAAAACTGGAAGACTAATATAAAAAATAACTGAAAAATGGACAGATTCGTTACAAACTTTATCCAATACATGACTTCAAATTTGTAACCACAAGGTTTAGGAATTACGGACTCTACATAGAAATAAGAAATGAGGGGCGTACGTGAAGTCAACAGCTTCCTGACGTCCGCTTGAAACGTACCAATAGAGTCTCCCTCCTCGCAATGTGGATACTCAAATCCTGAAAATTCTTCAGTACTGGTCTCGGCCGATGCGAAATCTTTCAGCCTTCTGATTGCGGAACAGTGGAAGATATGAAGTCGATGAATGTGATAATCCGTGAAAGCAAACCATGTTATCTTCGTCTATAAACTTGCCGAACGCTCATAAACCCTAGCAATTAGTAATGAAACGAGCAGGTACATAAGAAGATAGTATGACTGGCCATAACAAAACAGACGTTCACAACCGTAATCTATATCATTTTCCTAAGATACTAAAACTCCGAAACGATCGAATCATGCTCCGTCACGTCAATCAACCATTCCTATGAGGAGGAACGTATGACTAAAATCCCTTGAAACAAGTAGCCAATCCTTACTAGAATCTGTACGAAGTGCTGGTCAGCACGAAATTCCACGAGCAAAAATGAGACCTAAATTTCTTGAGTGCAAATCGATACTCTCCATAAGATAAATCCAAAAAATACTACAAAATTATGGAAGACACGTAAATTCTCTTCCTTAAGCTCGAAATTGGGGCATGAATCTAGAAAAAAGCGCCAGGGCTCCACTAAATTAAAAACGACAGAAATCTCCTTAAAAAGGTCAACTAGAAACGACTGGTGGATAAAGATGCCGAAAACCAAAACGTTGGCACAGAGGATCTCAAACCGCACCAAATTAGGATGACATTCACTATCACCGCAATCGAGAACCCCACAATTGGAGCTCAAACGTGCGGAACAAGAAACAGAGCTACAGAGCACCAAATTGGACCAAATTCTCACACGAGGAAAGCTGTGATGCTGCAGAAAGAACTGCAACAATGAAAAAGAATGAAAGGGCGAGGAAACGCCACGGCAGCTTCAGTGCGGAATCGGACATGGCGCAAGGAATGCGCTTGAAGAACTTCGAAGCTGCCGCACGGTCTCGGACCAAATGGAAAACAGGGAACCTGGCACCTGTTGAAGAAAGGTTGATATCACGCAACGAAAATCATCCACTCTGTTGGTGGCAACGAATGATAAAGTTGACCCTGCTCGTTACAAAGTGCGACGGTACTGTACAGTCCAGTACATTGACGGTGGAGGAAAATTATATTAAATTATTTGGCGTGTTTTGATTTGTTGGTGAGAGCATGCAAGGGTAAGCATAAAATTGTTTACCAATGAGGCGGGGGCCCTTTTGCATCTTTGAAAAGAGGTCCTTACGTGAACAAAATTGTCTTATATGGCTCCTCAACTAACCCCAATCCTTGAAATTTTTGATAAGTCACTCCCATGCATCTAGTAAAATATACTCCATAATACCTTCCCAATATAGGAAGGACCATGGCCTACACAAAATAGTGAAATTAGGTTGCCTTAACAATTAGGTTGCCTTACCCCCCCAAAATTCTTTACAAGCCATCACAATCAATAAATACTTCTACGAACAATTTCATTTATACATATGGAGGTTCATCCATCCCAATTACAATAGTACCGGCCTAATTCAAAAGTAGTGCATTCTTGTACAATAACAATAGATATTTATATAGTGTCAAATGTCGAAAAATTAATATGGGGCAACCTAATTTCACTATTTAGTGTAGTTATACAATGTTATGAAGTAGGTATATCCAAATTTCTCCTTTCTTTAGTTGCCTCTCCTATTTATACTTGCTCAAAACATTTAGAGTGGCACATTGTATCTCTACAGTTAGGGGATGTACTGTAATTGGGAAAGGAACAATTTATGGTGTTTCGATCATCAAATTCAATTCTTGTCCTATTTTGAAAATAGATGGGCCGTAGGATGCTTGCACATACAGTAGATAACCTAATATAGTTACACAATTTCCAATTGAAAATTAGCTGTAAATAAAGAAAATCTCTCGTATTTTGTATGCATTTGATTGCCCAACCTGCAAGTAGATGAAAATTGATTTCATTTCTGTTCTCCAGTTTTGAAATTTGCTCAGAATCAGTTCGGTGGTTTCATCAGTTGCAACATCTCTGTGATACCGTAGAATGTGCTCTCCGAAACTTGCAGGCACTGAGAATGTTCATGTAGAATCTACCTCTGCAGCAGTTTTTCATCGATATCGATGTCACAAGAAAATATCGTTCATCCTCTCTCACGTTTATCATCGCTCGTCTTTCGTTCGTCTGGGTGAGAATGGATGATAAAGTTGATTGCTGAAGGGACCGACCCCAAGCGGCCAAGTCATCGGGGACGCTCGGGGCAGCAGCTGACTCGTCACGGAGGAACTGAAAGCTCCGCTCAAACAAAGGAAAAGAGAGCAAGGTAGGACCACCCATAGTGGATCAAATGCCCAAGGGCTGTTTTGAGCCTCTTGGAATTTGTTCTAAATTGAACAAAATGCCAACATTTTGATAAGTTGAATCAATTTTTTTTTTAATTGTAACCTTACAAATTCAAAGTAGACATGTTAGAGATCACATAGGAAAAGAAAACACAACAATATCATTTAAGGATTGAAAGATTATAATGTTTGATCATCAAGGTGTTAAAACTATGAAATTTTTTGAGCTCTCTTTTTGCATTTCAAATCTAAAAAGTTCAAGACCAAAAAAATATGAGGTTGAAGGGCCTAACAAATATAACTCCAATCAATTTATGACTTCTCAAAATCTACTCTACAATTTTTTTAAATGAATTTCTAGTGTGATTTTTTCTCCAAGATCTAGTGTATTTGAGGCTCATTTCCAAGAGCCCTCAACACTGCGTAAAGTCAAGATTGCAATGGGTACCTTTGCACAAAATCTTGAATAGAAAAATCATAATCATTCATTTTCAAAATTGGATTTTTGGTGCTAAAACTAGACTTCAAAAAGAATCTTTCAAAAATATAAACTACTAAAAATAGCAATTTGGTACAGTTTGATTTAACTTCAAAGTTTTTTTGACACCACATTTGGGTGCCTTGGGCATTTAGGGGTTAAGCGATTTTCAGATAGATCATATAGCAATATGCGGCAAGTAAAATTTTTTCCATGTAGGAAGATAGGAAATATTGGGATTGCAAATTTTTCGGAATTTTATTTCCAAAATTGAAATTATAGTGATTTTTAGAAGCCAAAAAATTTATCTGGACTAATAGCCAATATTTAGACTCCTCCAATTCTGATCATAGAGTAATTGCATTCCCGCTTACTACTTCCTATTTTCTTGCTTACTACTTTGGGACATTTGTGATTAACCTTATTAGTCTCAACCTTAAAAAGGAGGAGAATACACATTCTAAGCTTTGGTTGGAAATATGTTCCAACCTTGTTTGAAAATAGTTGCAATCTAAAGGTTGGGTATGGCTCCCTGGTCAAGAATAGGTGGTCCTACCTTAAATTATAGAGAGTCGCATACAGAAGCCTTGGAATCACAGTAGACTTTTCTAGAATTCCTTGTGACTGGTTTGGAGTTTTTGTAATTTTTCCCTGCTAGTTTTTGTCAATTTATGTGTTTCCCTGTGTTCTAATGTCATCGTGGAGGGATCTTCAAAGAATTCCTATGCACAAGAAAATTCTGGGTTTTCTTTGTAGGGATTTTCATTAATTCTCTCCAAATCCCCCGTGTGCAATCCAAATTGGTAGACTTTGCACACATTTTACATTTCAATGTTGTTTTCTCCTAATATTTGGTAGATTTTACAAGATGCAATTATCCCATATCGATTGTCAAGGGTACTGTGAGGTTGGACACACAAGACTTGTAAGTTGTCAATCTTCATAACAATGAATTCTATTCACAGAATTTAGCATTTTTCAAGTTTGTACACTTTAGAAATCTAAGAAATTTTATAATTTATGAAATTTCAAAATGTTTAAACAAATGAAATCTACATATTACTAATATTTTGAACTCTTGAGATCTAGAAAGGGTCTAGATCAGAAATTCTGAAATGTACACATCAATGAGATTGAAATTAAAAATCTACATATTAGTTAGATTTGAGACTCCAAAATCTACAAATAGTATTGATTTTGTGCACTAAAATCTATATTGACATTAGATTTTAGAGGCATAAATCTACATTCTAGAATATTGAATTTCAAAAATTGAGTTGATTTGGAGGTGGGAACATCTTCTAATAACAGTGAAAAATGCACAAATTTTCCCTTCATAAAATTAATAATATTCCTTGTCTTATATTTCCCTATGAAGGCCACATTCCCTGTGAACATCAATTTGCTACACTTTTATGTTTCCTTGGAGGAGATTTTCAATACAGTACCTGCAGGGAATTCAAAAAATGTTCCTTGTGAAGTACAGAACGCATATGTTGCATGCCACATCATTTCAAGTACAATATAGTAGCAAGGAAAGTTGAATGGTTGAAACAAGACAAGAATGCTTCAAGGTGGAAGCATCCATTCCAATGCATTTAAGCAATTCAACATAGTTGGAGGCACCTTTTGGTAGAAAAAGATTTTTGCAATTTCAGCAATTGAATATCATGAATTTAAAAAAAAAATTGAATTTTTGGATAAGGCATCTATTTTTTGGTGAATTTTCAAAGTAGAACTTCCAAACTACACTCTAGTATAGCTACCTAGATTTTGACACGAAAATCTAAGAAAATCAACAATCCACCAACCACAATTAAGCATGGGCATGGCTTCAAGATACTTTTGGGGAGACTTTAATCCCTCATCGCCTAAGGGGACAAAATCCGTCTCCTGAGAATTAGAAAACGGACTGTAAATCAGTGAGATTGCTCAAATTCGTTTCAAATTGGGATTCAGTAGGCGGGTCAATGCTTTGTCACTTAATTCATCCTCCTGATATCTGATTGTGCGAGGCTGTCAACTTTGAAGCCCGGATGAGCCACACCCTCAGCTTCCGTAGAGACAAACTGTCATGCGCGATGCAGAGTGACCAAGAGATGTTGGTTGGAGACCTCAGAGAGAATTGCATTCAGACCTCAGAGAGGAATTGGTAGCTCTATACAATTTTGGTTCGTTTCAATTGTTATTTTGCAGACTACGACACACTCCCATTGCAAGGATGGTTGCTTGGTGTTGTTGCCTAGCTATCAATCGAGCCTGTGATCCAGCTTTGTAATGTCAAACTTGAATGCAATTTTTTTTTCCTGAAACCGCTTGAGATTTCCCTCTTGATGCACGCGTGCTGTTGTTGCTTGAATTTTGAACTTGGAGCTAGCCGTGTGGACAAGCGCAGACACTACTGCTTCACGGCGTCGGAACCAGGCGCAACCTGACATTTACAGTACATCAGCCTGCTTTCACTCGTTTCTTTAGAGCCCCCACTTCCGGTCAATCGATCACCGTCTGCTCGTACTCCGGCATTCAATCCAATTCCACGCGTAGGTGGTCGACATTTGTGGGAGGATGCACAAATGTCGGAGGATTGTTCTATTGTTCATGGCCTCCCTGTCCACAAAACCACTCAAAATTTTTGGTGTCACTGTAACAAATTCCGCTCCTTAGTAGAGAATCTCACCAAAAAAAGCCTGGAAGCTCGAATATGTTACACGATCAAATGTTATATACGGAAAATCTATCACATCAAATCATGATCGGAGGCAATTTCGCAACTTCGTTCCTTCTAAACTATCAATTTCAACGATGAAATTTCCTACAATTGCGTCAGTTGATTAGGGCGGGCAATTTATTATGGCTCTGCCGTTGTGAATAGGGAGGGCTTGTCTTCGGAGTTCAGGCGGGAGGTTAACCCCAAAATGCCCAAAGCATTTCCTGGCTCTGAAACTACCATTTCTACTGCGATCACTCAAGAAACCAAGAAAAAAAAATTTCTGTAAGATCTTATATTACTTCACTTATCTCAGATCATGTGATAAAAATTTCATGAAGTTTGACCATAGGGATTGGAAGATATTAGCATTTGAAGTTGGAAAAATAAGTTTTCTTGAATGTTTGCCTGCAATTTTAGATGATTTTGACCGTTATTTGTGGAATTTTTTTGCAATACAAACCAAATTTTAAATTCTTTTATGTTGAAAATTTGAGTTGAGAGTCTGGGAAACAAAATTCAAAAAACACACACTTGATTTTCATTCATTAAAAAGTTGTTAAGTAGAAGAGGTCCTAGATTGAACAAAACACTAAATTGTTAATAGCTTTTAGATGGAATTGAAACATCATGATTTCCTACTATGCAAATAGACCATGAAAATTTCAGCTATAGGTTCATTAAATTTGGGGACTCCTAATGTAGAAAAAACCCTAAAACAACATAATGTTGTGATAAGTGAACAAAAATGATTAAATTAAAATATAAAATGCTTTTTTATTTCTAAAAAAAATAAGGGATTTGATTACCTTCAAGTTAGCACTATAACAAAACATGGTAAAAAAAAAACCGAACTCAAAATCAAGTGTGGTTCTTTTTGCCACCGTTCTGCACAGTCCCAAAACAATTGTAGAATCTTCTTTTTGGATTTCTAACCTCAATTTTTCGAATTTTGGGGCATGTAATATACCATCGGAAATTTACCATGTTTTGTTATAGTGTAGACATATCTAATAAAACTTTTTAAGTTCATGAGGTTTATCCTTTAAAAGTTATAGAGGATGACAAAAAAAAGTCATTTTCATTGTGATGGTAAATAGGACTAGCCTTTCTTGCAATAACCCGGAATTCCAATGGTTTGGTGGCAAATCCTAAAACCAAAATACATATCTATAACATTTGTATAAACAGACGTTTTTATAAACAGGGCATGCACCTAATTAACAAGTAGCCAATGTGAGATTGAAGAAGACACGTGAGCACTTTTGGACCAAACTTTACGAGTCTTTGTCACCAAGATTTAGGGTGTGCCTCCATCTCCAAGGTTCATGGGGCGCCTCCGTCAACGCATTTGACAGGGCCACCATCACAAAACTAAACAGCAAACAGAAACAATTGTGCGAGCAATTGTGGCTTCAATAAGGAAGAGCAGACAATAAGCCATCAATAGAAGGAGAAGTGAATGGGTCAAAACCAAGCATGCTATGAGAACGGGAGCATGCTTAAAAACAAAGGAGAGCAAATACTAAACAACAGAGAGACATGTTGGATCAAACACTAAATCTAATTGGAGTGACAACACACCACAACCTTCACAAATCTTTAAAGGGCTCTAATAAGCACAAAGAGGAAACAACAGAGGTGAATAAGGAAGAGTAATCTCAACATGATAGATTTTGAATGGTAATTTGTATAGAGTTTGGTGCCAAGTTGTGTATTATTTTAACAACTATTTCCCTTTTGCCGCCAAGTTGTGTATTAACAACTACTTTTGCCACACTAGTGGGTGAACAATGAATTTCTCCAAGAGAAATCATCCAAAGTCTAAAGTGAGTGGTTTTCCCTAAAAATTGCCATTTATTGCTAGTGTATCTATTTATTATTATTATTATTATGAAATTGGTCAAATTTTCATATTTTCTCAAACATTTGGAAACACAAACATTTGGTTATTTTATGCAAAATTTATGAAGGAACACATAGTGGTTTAAAACAATTATTATTAGTTAGATATATAACTCTTCAAGGACCTTCTATATTTGGGCTTCGTCAAAGTTCATTAGATTTCTACATCAAAAACACACTTGAATAATTTTATATTTCTCACATGTAGTAATATATGTCTAAAATTTAATCTCATTGCATTTTCATAATTGAAAACATTAAAGTGAATTTATATGAATTTTTTAAAGAAATTCCTTTGTAGACATCCTTGCAATTACAAAAACACTTGAAATAATATAAAATTGTTACAAAAAACGGAGTTAATAGTCACAAACATCATGGTGTAATTGGTGTACTTTTGAACTCACACCAAAACAATCCAATAGAAAAAGTTCAAAAGTGGTGTATTATGAGCTTCCAAGTACACGATCTCTAAAGTGTCTTAAAAAATATAATTGTTATAATTTTGGGAAGAAATTAAAATGGAGTAAAAATGCAAATTGGTGGAGCTAAATTTCAATAGTTATGCTAAAAAAATATTTAAAATAAAGAACTACTAGAAGAATCATTTAAAATAAAGAACCACGACTTGAAAAATTAATTTAATATTCAGTGACTATGACTTGAAGAATTCTTTAAAATTAGGAACTATGAACATTCAAAATAAAAAACCATCAATCATAATCAAAATATATGAATTGAAAAAGTAAAATTAAGACTTTTACTTTAGTGGATGTTTCTAAATTTAACCAAAGATATATAAAAAGCTAAAGATAGAAAAGAAATCCTAGTCTATTTAAAGGACCATTAGTCTTTATCGATTTTTTGTATTATATAAGACGGACCTTGGGGGTGAAGAGACTCTTTTCAAAGATTCATCTTTGGGTGGTTAAGCATCCAACTGCACTTGTGATAAGATTTTTGAACTGTAAGCCCTATTTCATAAATATTCTAGGTATTTTTCATGTGCATAATTCATGTTTCAATCTATGTAGATTTGTTCTGTAGACTTCATTGTGAATTCATGCAAACATTGTATTGTTTGTCATGAATTGACATGTTCAAGGTCAAATGTATTCATATTTGATATATTAATTTAAATATATATATTTGATATGAAATCCTTCATGGTAAATTCCAATCATTGGATTGTGACATACATAGTCAATTTTTTGCAATAGTCCTAGTTAATTGACATTGATTGTAGCCATCATAAACATCCAATGTAAATAATTGCAAACTTATTTTGCATGTGAAGAAAATACTAGATAGTTTCATTTAAAATATATTTTTTCAATTTTTGATGGATGTAGAATGTCACGGAAGCTGCTTGATTATGGATCATTACGGAGGGCCAATATTGTAGAAGAGGTGAACAATGAGGGGGCTCCTACAGCACATCGCCGATATAATAGATAAAGGAAATACTTTGAAGAAGGAACTTCTTCAAGTGGGGATATAGAAAAAAATCTCCTTTCGAGTTTTTTTGACATTCAGGTGCACGTGATTTGGCACTTGGTGGGAGAAGTTGAATTGTGTGACCCTTTATCATCTTGTTGTATGTACTTCTTGGAACAATACATGAAAGACCTCAAGAATTGGATTAGGCAAAAAGCTCGTCCAAAGGTTCTATGGCTGAAGGATATATTTTGACAAAGGCAATGCATTAATTATACCACTAAGTACACAACTTGATTGGTACCAAATGTACGTCAGTTGTAGAGGTTATAAAAAGATCCATGTTTATTGAAGATGATGTTGCCTAAAGCCCATATACTAAAATGACTTGATAGAGATGCATTGTAGTTTATGGGCTTTAAGCAACACCATCTTCAATAAACATGGATCTTTTTTTAGCCTCCACAATTGAGGTACATTTGGTGCCAATCGAGTTGTGTACTTAATGGTATAATGCATTGCCTTTGTTGGAATATATCCTTCACCCATAGAACCCTTTGGACGAGCTGTTTGCCTAATCCAACTCTTGAGGTCTTTCGTGTATTGTTCCCAAAGTACATACAACAAGATGATAAAGGGTCACACAATTCAACTTCTCCCACCAAGTTGTTACGGATCGGCTTGACCAAGAAGTCGATGCTCTACTTAGATTGCATTCAAAGCAAACCAACACTAAATCACCACCAAGTTACAATAATGACAATGAGAATCACACTTACACATTGTATCCAAAATCATATTATCTTCATTACACAAAATGTCAAGTGAGGAACAAGCCTCCTCACTTGACTATTAAAGGGAAGGGAGAGGCCAACTAACCCAACCGTTACAACCGTTCCCTTGTTACGAACGGGTTCGTAACATTACCCCCCCTTCTAGGTTGGGGCCCCGGTGCCGTTGGATGGAGTTTATGAAAATCAGCAATCGCCTCCGGTGCGTTTTCAAGATTGTCCGCCGGCTCCCACGAATTCTCCTCCAGGCCATAGCCCTCCCATGACACCAAGTAGTGGAGTTTTTTCCAACGACCGAATAAACATGAATCAATAACCTTGTGCACCTCCCACTCCACATCTCCAATTGGGGTAATAATCGGCGGAGGTGGTATGCGGCGACGTCCGGGAATGGTATCCTCACGGTATTTTTCAAGTAGAGAAACATGGAAAACATTGTGAATACGCAATGTCTTAGGTAGTTTTAACCGGTAAACGAGATCGGAGAGTTTAGCTATTATTGAAAACGGTCCAAGAAACTTAGAAGCTAATTTATGAGAGGGCTCTGTAGTTGCAATATTTTCATGGCGCAAGAGGACTTTGTCACCTGGTTGAAAGGTCGGTTGTAGTTGTACCCCTCGGTCGTAATTTTGCTTAGCTTGTTCCCCCGCAATCAAAATCATAGTTTTGAGTTCCTCATGAACTTGTTGTAGATGTCGAACCTGGTCCTCGGCCGCTGGAACAGTGGATGTTGTAGGTATAGAAAACGATAATGCCGGGTGGTAACCGTACGTGGCATAGAACGGAGAGAACCCTGTTGCCGAATGGCAGGCGTTGTTATAGGCAAATTCGGCTAATGGCAATAGATCCGCCCAATTATCTTGACGCTTTGTCGTGAACATTCGAAGAAATTGTTCAATTACTTGATTCACCCTCTCCGTTTGGCCATCCCCTTGAGGATGAAAAGCCGTTGTTGGTGATGGCTGGATCTTAAGGAGTTCACATAGTCTATGCATAAATTTTGACACAAAAACGGAGCCCCTGTCTGATATGACCTCCTCCGGCATGCCATGATATTTCCATACATTATTTAAATATAATGATACAGTGTCATTGGAGTCAATGGTCTCCTTTGTAGGTACAAAATGAGCTAGTTTAGTATTCTTATCAACAACCACTAGGATAGAGTCATACCCTTTGCTTTGGGGTAGTTTAACATGAAGTCCGTAGAAACCCGCTTCCATGGAGCATGAGCGGCTGGAATCGGTTGTAGTAGGCCATATCGAGGATGACGTGTTGATTTTGACCTCTGGCACAAATCGCACCCATCAACATATTGATGCACATAACGACGAACAGTAGGCCAATAAAAAATTCTAGTTACCAATTCTAAAGTTTTAGCCCGGCCTTGATGTCCCGCGGCGGGAGCGTCATGCCTCGATCGCAATATTTGTCGCCGAAGTTCGTCATCGTTTGGCACATATATCATGTCTTTGAACCGAAAAATTCCATCTGTGAGGTTATATTCTTGAAACCGTCGACGGATGTTATGCGGGCTCTTTTTTAATCCCCCTTTTAGAATTGCCAATAGTAGTTGCAATGCGGGGTCTTCGTCAATGCATAGTTTTATTTGTTCTAGAATTTGAGCATCGCTCCAAACGGGGTCACAGTCCTCCAATGATGCCAAATGTAGAAGGGGGCGATTCTCTTCATGTCGGCCTTCCATGAGATCAACCCTTCTTGAGAGGGCATCTGCACGCCCATTTAATGAACCCGGCCGATGTTGGATATCAAAGTCAAACGCGGATAAGAATTCTGACCATCGAGCTTGTCTTTTATTTAATTGCTTCGTAGTCATAAAATACTCCAAATTTTTATGATCCGAAATTACACGGACTTGATGAGGTGACCCCTCTAAATACACCCGCCAATCCTGGAAAGCTAAAATAATACTTAGGAGTTCTTTGTCATAAATGTCGTAGTTCTGTTCAGCGGGAGACATTTTAGAACTCCTGTATGCACACGGATGTAAGTGATCGTCATCCCCGTGCTGCAAAAGAATTGCACCTGTTGCCATGTCTGACGCATCCGTTTCAACTATAAAAGGCCGTGCAAAGTCAGGATGAAGTAGTACCGGTGCTTGAAGAAATCTTGATCGTAGGTCGATGAATGCTTGACTTGCTTGTAGGTCCCATTCAAATTGTTTGTTTTTTTGAGTTAGAATAGTGAGAGGAACGGTAATCTTGGAATAATCACATATAAACCGGCGGTAAAAATTCGCAAATCCAAGGAAGGCTTGAATTTCCTTAACCGAGGTTGGAACGGGCCAATCTTTAATAGTTTGCACCTTGTCTGGACACATTTCAAGTCCTTTAGCCGAGACAATCATTCCCAAAAATTCAACGGAATGCTGATGGAATTGACATTTGGATTCTTTAGCATATAGTCCATGTTCCTGTAATCTTTGTAATACGTCCCTTACCACTTGCCGATGCTCTTCAAGATTCTTTGAAAAAATTAAGATGTCATCCAAGTATATAACAACAGATATGTCCAAAAGGTCCTTAAAAATATCTTGCATTAACGATTGAAATTGTGCAGGGGCATTAGTCAACCCAAACGGCATAACTAAATATTCAAATAATCCGTACCGCGTTTTAAAAGCCGTTTTGAATTCGTGGCCCGCAGCCATACGAAGTCGATGATAGGCTTGTCGAATGTCCAATTTGGAGAAAATCGTAGCCCCTACCAACCGGTCAGTGAGCTCTGGGATAAAGGGTAGGGGATAGCGGTTCCGCATGGTAACCTTGTTGAGATTCCGGTAATCTATACAAACCCGAATTGAACTGTCCTTTTTCCGAGCGAACACAATAGGTGCTGAAACAGGAGACTTGGATCTTCGAATCCAGCCCTTGCCTAAATTCTTGTCTAAATACCTCCGTAGCTCCTCCAGCTCCACCGGGGACATTGGCCGCAACCCAGTGTTACGGGGCTTTTGTCCTTCTTTAAATTCAATCTTCATATCGCAAGTCCTATGGGCTGGCAACTCATTGGATGCCACCTCACTGAAAGCTGCTTTTAAATCATGATATTCTTTTGGAATAGAAGAAGATAGTGGAGTATACACCTCGAAAATCTCGAGTGCATAAATTTCTGCCTCCTTTGCCGAAAGACGAAAAGCTGCCTCAGAAACCAATGCATGCTTTGGAGCAATTAATTTTGAAAGTTGTTTTTCTGCCTTGAAATTCAACTCATGTTGTCCTTGAGCTCGCACCAAAAAATTCCGTCCTTGATTGGAATCCCCCATGCCCAAAACCTCCATATTTTTTCCAAAAAACATTTCCGGTTTCGCCTTTGGGGGGGCCCTTTTGCCCATGGGCGGGCCGGCCCCGGCAAGAGGCAAGCCGGCCCTGCCAGGCTCAGCCCCTGGCCGCTGGCCCGATCCGGCAGGCGGGGGAGCTGGCCAGGCCCCGCTAGCCCCGGCGCTGCCCACGGCGGCTGGGACTGCGCCCGGCCCTGGCCCTGGCAGGCGCTGCGCCAGCCTCCGCAGGCCGCAGGCAGGCCAGCGCTGGTGCCGCACCCGATCCGGTAGGCTGGGATGCCGGCCCGGCCTTGGAGGAATTTCCTCCAAATGGATTCTCCTCCGAATTTGTGAATTGGGAACTTCCGTGGCACTCCATAGCGTTGCAATTTCCTTTTTCTCCTTGCACCCCATGCCCCATGCACCAAGCCTGACAATATGGGGAATCAAATACCACACTTCGTTGAGACCATCGAATAGTCGGGTCATGACGGATTAACCATGGAATGCCTAAAATGCAAGGATACTTGCCTGTATTTGTGACATCTGCTACCAATCTTTCACGATGATCTCCAATGATAACCTCCACAATAGCCTCGTGGGTTATAAGCCCGGAGCTGATCATTCGGCCATCAATCACCCTAACTTCACGCGACACCGGCTTTAGTTGCAGCTCCGCATTACATTGTTCCGCAAACTTGGGATGCATGAATATTCCTGTGGCTCCCGAATCCACTAACATGAGACCTGGGACGGAATCGAGCTGTGCATCCAACGTCACATGTGCACTAGGGTCAATAGTGGCATGTAAGCACAACGGATCTAATCCGCAATTTACCTCCTTCGAAACCTCGACATCCGTATTCGACCATATGTTACTCCATTGTAAATTCTCCCAAGCGGCCGACTCAAGAGGCTGCTCCACCATATTGCCCACCTTCCTTGTTGCGTCCAGCGTGGGTGTCTTGTGGATGATGGCAGCGGCAGTTTGCACAGTGCCCGGGTACTGAAAATTTTCCTTCAGTCCCGGGCTTTCTCTTTTCCCGAAGAGGTGCCTTCCGCTTCAATGGTGGCAGAGATCGACAAGGGCTTTGAGGGATTCGTGGGGCAACGCGATCGAATATGACCTACTCCACCGCAACCCCAACAACGTCCTTGGCGTTGATATTCTTGCCGTTCCACCACCGTTTTTGCCAAGGCTGTAGAAGGAGTACGCACCGCTCCAAGCTCCATCGGCACCGGCCCGGAGGTATTCGAGTTAGATTGTACCTTCCCCAGTGCATTTCATAGCAAAGTTGTTGGGGAGCGGAAACTTGAAGTCTCAAAAGGTGAACGGCGGTTTTGACGCCGACCCCATAATCTCTCATCGATTCGGGATGACATTGCCATCCAATCTTGTAGCCGGCGTGGTTGAGTCTCCGCCGTCGCCACCGAATCCAAAATCTCATCCTTGAGTCCTCCACGAAAGCGAGCTACCAAACTGAATTCATTCCAATCGAGTAGCGCCGCGCATTCAATAAACATAGAAATATAATTCGCGACTGACCCAGTTTGTCGAAGCTTCCCAATGCGATCCTCCGCATTGCTCCGACGGTCAATATCCCCATATACGGAAATCACGGACTCCCGAAAAGCTTGGTAATCGCCCAATAACTCGTGATCACGCTCCTCGTCCAAAGCTTGGAGAAGAGGCATAGCCCAATTTTGTGCCGCTCCAGTCATATACGAAAGCGCATAAGCTACCTTATCTGCATCAGAGCTATAAGTGCGCGGTTTACCTCGAAATACAAGACGGAGTTGTGCAAACCACCGGTAAACTTCATTTCCCTTCTTTCCGGAAAATTTTTCCGGTTCCGCTACCTTCGATTCTTTGAGTTCCACATTGGATTCCGCACACCTCCCTCCTAACACCCCTCCGCTATTGGAGACGGGAGAGACCACCGGTCGTGGTCCTTGCGCTGCTCGACTCGAAATCTCTTGTATCAATTGAGGAAGTGTGGCTTGGAACACACTTTGGATTTGTTGTTGGATGAAGGCCGCCCACTCCGACCCCATCCCATCCGGCATCAATTCTTCCCCCGGTTGGACCACCGGTGGTACTTGATCCATCGAAGGAGATTAGGGTTCCGAATTAAATAATCCTACAAAATCTCTCATGGTAACGGCCGTTGTCCAAAGCCATCAATGCACCTTCAACGTGGGAATCCGAATTAGAGCATGGACTTTGCATGACTTGACATTATGTTACGGATCGGCTTGACCAAGAAGTCGATGCTCTACTTAGATTGCATTCAAAGCAAACCAACACTAAATCACCACCAAGTTACAATAATGACAATGAGAATCACACTTACACATTGTATCCAAAATCATATTATCTTCATTACACAAAATGTCAAGTGAGGAACAAGCCTCCTCACTTGACTATTAAAGGGAAGGGAGAGGCCAACTAACCCAACCGTTACAACCGTTCCCTTGTTACGAACGGGTTCGTAACACAAGTGCCAAATCACGTGCACCTGAATGTCAAAAAAACTCGAAAGGAGATTTTTTTCCATATCCCTATTTGAAGAAGTTCCTTCTTCAAAGTATTTCCTTTATCTATTCTATTGGCGATGTGTTGTAGGAGCCCCCTCATTGTTCACCTCTTCTACAACATTGGCCCTCCGTAATGATCCATAATCAAGCAGCTTCCGTGACATTCTACATCCATCAAAAATTGAAAAAATATATTTTAAATGAAACTATCTAGTATTTTCTTCACATGCAAAATAAGTTTGCAATTATTTACATTGGATGTTTATGATGGCTACAATTAATGTCAATTTACTAGGACTATTGTAAATAATTGGCTATGTATGTCACAATCCAATGATTGAAATTCACCATGATGGATTTAATATTATAAATAAATAAATATATATATATCACAAATCATTCTATATAAGTTGAAACATGAATTATGCCTATGACAAATACCTAGAATATTTATAAAATAGGGCTTGTTCACGGATCTTGTACAAGTGCAGTTGGATGCTTAACCTCCATGTGTACAATATATGACACTTACGTACGCTAGTCCAAGACTGAAATGCTACATAATTAAAGTAGGAGGCTCTAAACTCGAACGGGCATTAAGAATGGATCCTATAAATGGCTATGAAATGCACACGAGTTGGTTCTGAAATTGTCATGTATAGTCATTGAATGAATTTTAAAAAAAAACATTATTAATTGCAAGAGCCAATCATTTTCTCTGCTTTGCCCATCTTTCTTTAAAATTGCAAGTGAACCATTTATGAAAGACCTAGGGTCATAAATAGGGACCTATGACCCAACTTGTTTGAAAATTCATAAGTAATTCAAAAATGCTCGGAAAAATACAAAATCACTTGGATTAGATTCCTCACTTATTTCTCTTTGTCTGAAAAATGAGCTAAAATTATTCCAATCCAATGAAATACACGAAAAAGGCGGACCAGCCCTTAGATGTGCCATTTTTTAGCCTCCTACCTTAAACAGAAGACACTTTTCCTCAAACAAGTGCGATATGCTAAAGTTGCCCAATCCTATGTGTACACCATGGATATATACTCTCAGAATATACTGAAATGTGATAATATTAAAGAGACATTACAATATACCAATCAACTGACAATATTTGAATTATAATTTTTTTTCATCCTAAGGATGCATATTCTGGATGAGACGCAAGACACTTGGCGTAACAAATCCTTCTCCCGCCCCCGCACTCCACTTCTCGTCCACCGTCCGTCGGTCGGTTGTCAAGACCATTGCCTTCCGCCTCCGACCAGAGGTCGTCGGTACGACATCGCCACACTCCTTCCCTTCCGCACATTCTTCTCCATGAAACGTACCCAATCGCTTCTTGCACAGGCAGGCAGGCAGGGATTCCATCAATCGGAGTACAGTATTATCACACCCTAGTGCAAATTTCTACTTCTATATAAAGATTGTGGTGTAAATTTCTACTATACCAAATTTTGCACTAGAAATTAGTGGGTTTGGGCTTCCTCGGAATGTGCTTGTAGTATCTGGAGAATGTGCTTTTAGAACCTTTCCTTCTGTTAGTTACTCGCTTTGTTTTTTGAACTCAGTAGTGTAATCCATGTGGAAGAGTGTGTTGCAGCTGAAGTGTTGTAGCTGAGAATTGCAGTAGAAAACTAAAAATGGAGCGGCGATTATTAGTTTCTGCGTTTTTGGTGTGGACTCTTGTATGGACTGCAAGAATTGGCATTGGTGTCGATGCATACCAGCAGGCCTTTGCTCCCAGTGATGTGCTTCCCCTGCTGCCGAGGTCCATTGCCATGCCAGTGCTCAAGAGTTTACACAACCCAGTGGATCTGCTGCCGAAGTTTGTGGCCGCGGTCTCTTCTCGAAACGACACGGTGCAATGGAAGGGGACCTGCTTTTATGTGAATGAAGCTTATATGGAGTACACTGAGCCTAAGGGGGATGGGCGTAATGGGGGTGGCATTCTTCACATTAAGGTAGCTGGCTATTCTACTTGAATTGTTGGTTTTAGAGGTTTTGTCTCGCTTTGTGCTTCATCGTTGAGGTGTATTGTGCTTCATTGTATTTGTTTCTCCAGTACTGTGCATGTTGGAAGAAAACCTTGTTTCTGAAATTCACCAGAAAACATTCAAACCGAGATTCAACCTAACGAGATTCCCAGATTGCTTATTCCCAGATTTAGGGTTTGGTTGTGCATTTGGAAACCTCGTAAGTGAGCGAGATGTCATGGATTTAGAATGCTCAATTTGATTGATCATATTGTGAATAGCATTATTCGGATGGGGCGAAATTTTATAAAATCCTGAAACAGTGAAGAGGTTGGTCTAAGATGAACTAAATTGAACAAAAGAAAGCCCCCGCATCGTATACTCCAAATTGCCAAAAAACATGGAGAGCCGATTTGGGCTTCTTGGTCATTAGGGGGTAATGCCGTGGTTAAGTTTAAAGTGTCTGTTTGAGAGATAATCTTTAGTGACCATAGTTTGTATCCTGTGATGTGCACACTATTAAGTAAGTTAATATTTGGTTTTTGGATGTTTGCAGACAAGCAACGCACACAGCTGGACATGCATGGACCTTTACGTTTTTGCAACGCCGTACCGCCTGACTTGGACCTTCTACTTTACTGGACGCCATCACACATTGAAAATTGATAAGTGGGAAGAAGGGGAGCTCGACTATGTAATTTCTATGACCTTCTTGACTTTCAAAAGAAAAGAAATGGCTTTTCATGTTCTAGTTAGGTTTTTAGTAAAATTAGATTGTTTAGGGAAACATCGTCAAATAGAATTCTCCTTGATTCATGGGAGGTCTCGCTACGGTTACAATGATCGTGTGGAGGCCTCCTCATATTGCATAGGGTGGCCTCTGTGAGACTATAGAGACACCTCCCATGAATCACGGAGAAGATTCATCTATGAAGTTATCTAAAAGTGTTTGAACAATTGAATTTTTCTGATCCTATTATTTGCAGATGATTAAGAAGTGATAGTCATTTATATGTACATGCTCTGAGATGCTGTCAAAGTGCATCCTCATTTCTTTTTTACTCTTTTGTGTAGATGTTTTAGCCTTGGACAATTGCAATATTATTACATCACGTGAAGTTGGGTTTTAGAACTGTTGAATTAGTTCGGGAGTATCTTTACGGTTCCAGGTTCTCATCAATTTGGTCTTCTTGTGATACAGGTGAAGAACAAGGGATTTTCAGTGTTTTTGATGCCAGCCGGTATGCTGGGAACTTTGCTAGCGTTGTGGGACGTGATACCGTTATTTTCTAGTTCAGGGTGGGGAGAAAACTCTAATATTGCTTTTATTAAATCTCACATGGGGGTGGAATTCGTGAAGCGCCAGCAGCCTCGTGTGACAGATGTTAATGTCGCCGACTTACATTCAGGAGACTTTTTAGCCATGTCCAAAATCAGAGGCCGATGGGGTGCATTTGAGACTCTTGAAAAATGGGTGACTGGAGCACAGGCTGGACACACTGCGGTTTGTCTCCGTGACGAAGATGGCAAGCTCTGGGTTGGAGAATCCGGTCACGAAAATGATGCTGTAAGTTTTCATCCTTTCAAATTTATGAATTTGAATGGCAAAGCATAACAAGGTTTTCAGTAATTGTTTCAGGAACTTTCGGACATCTTAAAGAGAATCTTCTTCATGATTCAGAGGGAGGTCTCTCCTGGCCATACAGAGGCCTCTCTAAGTATCATGGGGAATTCTCCGTATGGTAACTGTGACTATAGAGAGAGTTTCCATGAGTCATTAGGAAGATTTACTCAATGATGCTATCTAATAGTTCTTAACGCAGTCTAAGTTTACTGAAAAAAATCTTCTGATCCTTAGATGCTGATATTGAATTGCTGAACAATGCCACATAATGAAGTATATTATAAGATAATTTCTTGCTGTGAATACTTATCTATGCCAAATATTTAGTTTTTTTAACACATTCGAACATTCGTGAGATTTAATTCTTGTTTTCTATACAGGGTGAAGAGGTAATCGTCATAATTCCATGGGAAGAGTGGTGGGAGTTACAAACTTCAGATGTTGCCAATTGTCACGTAGCGGTCTTGCCGTTACATCCGGCTTTGCGTGCCAAATTCAATGTAACGGCTGCGTGGGAATATGCTCGCCGAATGAACGGTTTGCCTTATGGCTATCATAACATGATTTTCAGCTGGATCGATACTCCGACTGACAATTATCCCCCTCCTCTTGACTCCAACTTGGCACGTCTTCTGGCAGTATCATACCATCTTTTGTCATTCTAGGATCTTTATGATATATTTCAAGGGAACAGGTCATAATTTGGGGGGATCATTGCCTTTGGCTTCTAATAAATGCTAACAGCACCCTGGTATTGATGGCAGGTGGCATCTGTGATTACTGTGTGGACTCGATTGCAACCTGATTATGCCGCGAATATGTGGAATGAAGCTTTGAATAAACGACTGAATACAGAGGTAACCAACTCTCTGATCACCCTCCTCCTTGGCAGTGAGAAGTTTACTCTACACAATACTTCCTCAGAAATTTGTGATACTACTTGCAATGTTATTATATGACCACGTGTTTCTTATGGGCCAACTTTGTAAATTAATGAATTCTTTTTGCAAGTGCTGCTCATGCAACATGATTGTATTTGTCTATTTAAGGTAGGAGGTCCATAAAGCGACCATCTAAGCGCTGAACCTGAATTTTGGGGAGGTAAAACATCTTGAAATATTTTTCAGTAAATTTTCCTTGAAAGACAAGAAGAAATGGCATCTGGCTCAAGTTGTTTCATATTTTTCGGAGCTTTGTGGAATTAGTTATGAAATTTTGAAGGTGAAAAGCCAAAGGGCTGTAAAAGCGACCACCTCCTAGAATGTACATCCTTTGTACATTTTGGGAAATTGAAGAAAGCAAAATGTACCTGTGTGTCCTGATCGGTTCAAAATGCCCGGTCGGAGTTCGAGCCTCCTACCTTATATGAGTCTTCTGGGTTTGTTTCACGTGTCTTAGTATTATGTATCGTTTTGTTTAAGTACTTAACTTTGCTCTGCATCATAGCATTTTTGAGTTGAAGTGGCATGGCACCTTTTGAGAACAGTGTCAAGTGTGAATTATTTTGTGCAAAGTCGTGTCAAATGGGAGAAAATCAAGCAAATTTAGGCTGTGACTTAACTCAAATGTGAAGACAATGGCTCATTGGCTTCAAACTTTAAACTTTGCGAAAAAACCACGTGTCAAGGATTCCTTTTCATGCCAATTTAGAGGGTTCTGTAGAATGTTATGATGTGATTGATCCTACTTTTTTGCAGTGAAATTACATGGACATGCAAATATTATTTTTTGCAGGGGCTGGATCTTCCTGGGGTAATGGTAGAGAGTGAGAAACAAGGTATTCCATTTGAGGAGCTTCTGGCTATCCCAGAGAAGGATGATTGGGAGTACAGCGATGGTTTTTCCACAACTTGTGTGGCCTTCATTCTCCAGATGTATAAAGAAGCCAGACTTTTTGACTCCCTTGCCACTTCCATCCAAGTCACAGAGTTTACGGTTCGTGCTAATCTATTCAGCTTTATATTTATTGTTCAGATTGCGTTACAGTGTTTTAATATTTTCCAATCTATCTATTATTGAAATCTTGACTGCCGACTGTATTGAATTAGCTTGGTCATGTTGGACTCCGGCCTGAAGTGCGTTCCAAGCATAGAAATAGAGAGGAGAATAAACGCCAGACATTATTTGTAGGCTGGCGTGACTCAAGAGTCTGTTCATCTTGGGCCGCACGTATGGTCCCGAGGGTCCGAAACGAGTGTAGGGCTATTTATAATCATGATTGGATATGGAAGAAAAGATGGTAAAACTGGAATATACATAAAAGGTTTCTAAATGAAAACGTCAACTTTTATAAATACGTGTGACAATAATCGCTGAAGACGCGTGTCATATATTTAATAGTTCCTAAAAACAACTTAATAGTTACCTAGCAAGTCCTTGCAGAACCGTCTGGAATTAGATTTACCCACACTACATGCTGTAATTGATTTTTCTCTTGTTTTTCTTGAACAAATGGTATTGGTTGCAGATCAGGGATGCCTACATGCTCAAGTTTTTTGAAGATGACGTGTCTCGGTTGCCAAGCTGGTGCAATGTCACTAACACAGCGACCCCATTTTGTCAAATTTTGGGAGAGTATGAGATGGAGTTCCCAGGCTACAACTCTCTGGAGGCCTATGCTCATATGAACGAACGGTGCCCTTCGTTGCCTCCAACTTACAAGCGGCCCAAGAATTGTTGATATTGGACACATACTTCTGTAAATATTGACTGGTATGTTTATAATGAACATCTGACAAGGTTGTGTGGATAGAAAGAAATGGAAACCGGTAGTATACATGATCCATTGCAACCTATTGCAACCTTATTCATGAATTTTAAAACCCATATGGGAGATGGTGATACATGCGCTTGTTGATAATATGACATTGGTTGATATGACACATTCTTGCGCAATCAAACTTTTCTAGCATTTAACTTCTCTTAGCCCCCAAAGGTGAGTACCCTTGATTGTATGATGCTGTTGAAACTCTTGTTTTATTATATGATGAAGTGGGCTTCATATTAACCCCAAAAATATTAAATAAAAGTTTGTGTTTAGAACCTCAAAATGTTTCTTCAGAAGGTTTTGCAATGTTGATGACAATTGTTGATGAAATAGATGTCTTTAGAGGTTTAGAGCAAAGGGAGAAGAGGCTTTGTGTTGACAAAAGTTACATTTCTTTTGAAGATGTTTGAGTAGGATTTACTCATAGAGCAAGCTATTGCTACAATTGAAGGATTGAGCCTCTCATTGAATTAGCATTTTCAAACAAATAAATACTATAACAACTTATAGTCATTTAGGATTGGAAGTCACTTCAACTTTTCTTCAAAGTGTAAACATAAGTAACCACTATTATTATTTTACATGATATGCAAATGTACAAGTGAGCCCTTGAGTAGATTGATTACTCTACTTTGCATAAAGGATGTGGTTTATTGATTCTAATTTTTGCTCCAAAAGTTTATATCCCTAGGTAGATTGCAAAACCCAGTTTCCAATTTTTCCTCCAATGCAGCATTAAAACTTGATGGTTTGACAAATTTGAATTGTAATATACTTCTACAAAACCTGAATAGAATTTGATTTTTTAAAACTAGCGAGCATGCATTGGATATGAAGAAGATGGGAATACTTCATAATCTTGTCCTTTGACAATATTGTGTTTTCCAATTGAATCTCTTGATTGAGCATGATTGAACAAGATTCAATCATTATAGTTGTAGTATGTTCTACTTTCAAGCTACATGACATACTACAACTTTAAAAATAACAACCTTGGCCATTCTCATTCTTCAAAAGTTATTTAAAAAGTACAAGTTCTAAATTTCACATCACCTAGTCTTTAAGACTTTAACCCTTTTAGTCCTTAATCTATTTTTGGAATTTTGTTTATATCTTTGAAGTCATCAAATTGGTCATAATAGAAGGTTGTCTTTTAAAGATTCAAGTACTACTTTACAAATGAAAAGTTATTTGGATGGAATTTAGCTCTAAAGCACTTTGTTCATCATCTGGGATTACAAACTTCAAAGTGCTTTTAGGTAAATTGCAACCCTTATCCAAAGTAACCCTTGTAAAGGTCTAGCCTAAAACTTACAAGGAGGAATCCAAAATCCTAGAGTCAACCTCTTGTTAATAATTACCTATAATCCATACTTTAAAAATTCATAGTTTATTCAAAGAGTGTCCAAATAACACACGCTAAAATGTGTTGGAATCCTTTTTCAAGACCCCCTCAAATAAAGGCTATCCAATAATATGACCCATGCTCACTTTCAAATGTACACACCTTATTCATATATAACTAACTTGTGGTTGCACTTCCTTTTCTATCCAAAGCAACCTTGTGGTTGTATTGTGGCTTTGCATCCACACCACCAACTTCATAGCCTTTGCCACAAGTGCAATCCCACCCAACCCTCTAAGCACCCCAATGAAGGCTATTTTTCCACCCATTTTGTATAGGGTAAGACACCTCTTATGGCAGAATTCCCTATCTGTTAGATCAAAGGAGCTTTCATGAATAACATCAGCCCCATCGCAACATGCTGAAGCAACACTTTAAAAGTTCTCCACCATTGATCTTCCTAATTATTAGAAGATCTACGGTGCAGAACTTTTAAAGTGTTGCTTCAACGTGTTGCAATGGGGATAGTCTAAGATGCCCAACAATTGAACAGGACATGTGAGGCAGGTCCTTATGCATCCCTAAAACCCTAATCCGTCCAAAAATATTCTGAATGATCAAAAATGATGGTTTTGTGGTGATACATGTTCCAACTTCTAACCCACTCGGATCTTGGTGTCTTTCTTTGGCTGCAAAAACAAAGCCAATGCCTGCTGCAACTCAAAGTTTTAGTTCAAATGCAAAAAGTCTTGCTCAATTTCATAGAAGGAGCTTGTGGGAAATAGTAGTCAAAACTGCAAAATCCTACACTCAGACATGGGCATCATAAAATTGATTACTATATGAGCTTCATCAGAAGAACATTCTAATATTAGATAACTTCTCCCGAAAGCCTCCAAACAAGCATTTGAACATTAGGGCTTTTTGTAGGGGTGAAATATGGTAGCTTGCTCGAAATCTGCCTGCTCATTTTCAATCGGCCACATAGAGGGCCACATCCAGTGGAATGCAATTTATGAAATGGCGGAGATGTTGCATAAAACCGTAGTTACTTTGTAAGTCTATGGTTTAATGAACTGAATGAGGACAATAGGATTTGTGCAACAATCAATTTTAGCTTTCATTGTTGGTCGTCATGGCCTTCTTTTTAAAATACAATATCCATCACTAAGGACAGTGTACAAGCATTTTCAAATTGATATAATAATAATTAAGAACTGGGACATTTTCATTTGAGAAAAACTAGCATTCTATGGAACAACAGCTATAGGCTTCCTATGAATGTACAAGTCCTGATTTTAAGGAAAGAAACCGTCATTTTGATGAAGTGGTGATGTTTGCAATAAAAATGATTGACAAAAAAGTCTGCTCGCTAGGCAGTTAAGTACCCACATTCCACATAGGTCCACAAAGGAAGCAGTTTCTTCACTGTGAGAATGAACTTTATATTGTGTATCAAGCCTCCAGCGACATAGCGATTTTGTTTACTTCTTTGGAGTATTAGTCTTGCACCGTATACACTATAAAATTCTACTTAGCAAATCAATGGTGAGAGAACAATGGATTTGGACAATGTGTCTGATGAGGGCAGCGGGGATGAAAGCTGGCGGAATCTAGAGAGTGCAGAGAGTAAGCAGGATTCTAGTGATGACTCAGGCAAGTACCACAACCAAGAGGTTTTGAGGTGGGATCTGGAGGATGAAGAAACGGAAATTGTATTGGAGCTGCTGGAGCTTCAAGAATTTGCGGTAACAGTTGGCGCAGCGCAGCATCAAATTGTAGCCAGAGGGGTCCACGGCGCAGGTTTCCACGATGGCGAAGAACCTGCAATAGAGATTGGGGCAGACTACAGCAGCTGGGGTTTGCAGGCAGCCTCGCCGGATGAGCTAGCTCCGCTATCCTTTGTCGGCACTTCCTCCCTCCGCCCTTAGAGGCCTCCAGTAATGGAATCAGCCTGCCACAAGCCGGAGCAGGCTAGGAGGAAGAGGACTCGGTGGGCCACGGCGATGGAGGAGATAGCCGCTACACCGACCGCGCCAGTCCTAGGTATTGCTCGCAGCCCAAGTTCTGAAGTCCACAGTGTCCCACGCTTTGGGCAGAGAATACCGAAGCGTAGAGTAAAAAAAATGGCAATTGGACTACCTTGCAACTACATAGGGCCTTAGTTGCTATGGATGATGGTGTACTAGTGAGATTCGATGCTAGGAATCATGGCATACCATCATCCACTTTGAGAGGCCATGTTTATGGCACAACTTTTTACAAAAAGAAGGGAAGAAAAGGTGTTCTCACGGATTTAGAGGAGCAGTAGCTAGTAGATTACATTGTGAACATGCAAGAGATGGGGTATCCTCTTACTATAGGACAATTACAAGAAAAAGTGAGTGTACTCACTCAAAGCACACCTACTCCTTTTTGTGATGGAGTTCTAGGCCCTAGTTGGGTTAGATGTTTTAGGAGGAGACATGGAGAGCTAGCACTTAGAAAACTTTAGTCGTTGGACCAAAATCGGGCTAAAAACTTATGCCCACAAACATTAGGAACATTTTATGAGAACCTACTTATCCTATACAACAAGCACAACTATGCATTAGAACAAATATGGAACTATGACAAGAGTGGGGTACAGGCTGGAAGAGATGGAGGAGCATATATCCTAGCAAGGAAAGGTTCAAGAAATGTATAGAAGGTGACTCTTGATCAAAGAGAGTGGATTTACGTCTTGTCATGCATCAATGCCAAGGGAGAAAGCATTCCAAACTTCTATATCTTTAAGGAGAAAAGGAAGAGTAGAAATTTCCTCAGCAAAATTGGAGAGAAGGATACTGTACTAGCAATGCAAGTTAAAGGGTGGATGACACATGAACTCTGTAAATAATGGATGATTCATTTCTTAAAAACTTTGAAGGAGTTGTATGACATTTCGGCCTCTAACAGACACTTGCTCATACTAGACGGCCATGGCTCCCATGTGACCATAGATGTCATCAACTTAGCCATGGCCAAAAGACTAGACTTGCTAACAATTCCCTCCTACACCTCCCATGCCCTCCAACCCCTAGATGTGGCTTGTTTTAAGCCCTTTAAGCTAGCATTTTGGGCCTACAAGGATAAATGGATAGTAGCTTACAAGTGTCAAGTGCCTCAAAAAGAAGATTTGGCCTATTGGGTGTCCTGGGCACTAAAACAAGCCTTGTCAATGAAAAACATCACTAAAGGTTTTGAAGGTAGTGGCATCTATTCTCGCATCTATCCTCTTAACCCTGAAGCAATGAACTCAAAAGTAGGACCTAATAAACCATATTAGAGGCAACAAAGAGGAGACCAAGAAGACAACCCATCTGCTTGTCAAGAACAAGAGGGACTACAAGCTTGGAAACTACAAGAAATACAAGATGAAGACCTCGATGAAGACACAACAGATCTGCCAAGCTGTTGCTAGTACTACGTACAAATAGATGGGGACGAAGAGGCCAACACACATGCACAAGGAAGTACTATGGATGGACATGACAAAATTGCTAACATCCAAAGTCAGCAAAACAATGGATTCAGTCAATTAATCAATTTCTACAGCTTCCTCGCATAGATGTACCCTTTGAGTGCAAAACAAGGCAGGAACCTGGAATTGATTTTCAAAAATCAATTCTTCTCACTGAGGATCACCATATACAACAACTTGAAGACTTAGCCACCAAGAGAACGGAAGCTGCATAGGAGAGACAAAAACGGCAGTTAGAGAAAGATGCTGAGAAGGAGATGAAGGCCCAACAGAAGAAAGACAGACAAGGGGCCAAGCTAGCATGGGCTGAATTTGCTAAATCAAAGAAAAAACACAAGGAGATCTGGAGTGCTAAAAGCGTGAGACTTCTAGGAAAAAAAATACACACAGCCTTCAAAGCAAATGCTCCAGTGGTGAGTTACCACGCTCCTTGCTGTGGCAACGCACCCCAAGTGTGTAGGACAACTAGAAGATAGCAATGCAACCACACTCAGCTAAGAAAAGGGGTGAAGATACTAGTCTCATACCACCTTTGCAGGAAGTGCATCCTCTGAGGCTTTATCCTACATTCCCTACAGCTCATCCCACTTTTAGTTGTCCATTTCCACAATATCCATTCCACTCTTTTGACGTCCTCTCATCATGAGCTGCACTAGGAAATGTAGGGCGGCCTTTGTACTACAACTGGCAGCCATGATTGTAGAAGGTGGTCATTTGCTGTGAAGAAAGAGAAAATTAGATGGAGGAGGGACTTTACCTTTGCAGCAGGAACACATCGGGGCCGGAGGATGTTGTAGGAGCTCGACTACTTGGAGCAGTGGTGACGTACCTGCACACAAAACAACATAAGTTTGGTAAAATATCGGAACTTACAAGAAGGAAAGCAAGATTGACATACAAAGAAGAAATTGAAGGAGGGAGGGCAAATGCTTACCAGAACGCAAGACCACCTACACATTGCATATTGAAGCGCCAGAGAAAAGAAGTTTGAGAATTGCAGACTCCTCATTTGAAGCACCTACGGCAACCTTGGGGCCTCCTCCAGTGTGGACTGTAGCATTGATGGAGTGGAGGCGTGTGGCAGGAAACTTTTGAATTTTGACGCAGCGTCATGAGGGAATCCCAGGCGCCAGCTCACTCCACAATTGCCATGTTAACGGGCACTAGCAATCGCTTTGACTCGTCATTGTTAGTGCTTGCGGATAATTGTGGGCCCGGCCCGTTATTTTATTAATTCCGTCTTCTTTCACACGGCGCGGATAGATGGTTGCAGGTTGGTTTGAATTTGCTTCCTCCCTGCGCGACTTTCACAAATGCTTTTGCTTTGGTCATTCTAGGTGGATGCTTCAATTTTGGACAAACTTGGCGTGGCAAAGAAGAGAGTGTGTCAATTGTTTGATTTTTCGGCTTTTACTTTTTGCAACTTGTAAGCATTGTAGTGAGCGAGTTTTGGTTCTGCACTTTGTATAGGTCGCACATGGTGCTCATTTACTTCTTTATTGAAAGTGCTCACATTATGAGTTGTAGCAGACAATGGTGACGTTCAATTTTGGAACTTTTGAGGACACTGCAGCTTTGTTCATATTCTTTTTGTAGTTCATCATTCACACACTCTACGAACACTAGTAGATACCTATACTATTTGACTTTGGTAATTTGTAGTAAAATCATGTTGTACTAGAAAAATATGTTTCAAGTGGCCACTTGAGTACTGTGCATTTTTCTTTCCTCCAAAATTAGTGAGATCCTGCGACCATCCTCCAATTCGTGAATAGAGGCCTTCTTCTCCTTATTTGCATGCTTTAGGAGCAGGCTACCATAGTGCCAAATTGCACCAAAAGAAAGTAATTTCGCTAAAAAATGATGACAAACCATGAAGTGTTTTTCTAGACAACTTCAAATAAAATAAAAATTTAGATGAAATCTCTATATTGTGGATGAAAAAAAAATTATGGACATGTGATGTGTGTTTATGTGATATTTCCTAATATGTGACAGAATGCTGAAATTTGGAGCACCACTGTAACATTTTATATCACCACTTTGGCACTTCACAAACAATGGGAAAAAACCCTACTGAATGTGGGAAGCATCATCAAATTGTCTTAATTAATGATTAATTCATTGCAAGCAAATTAATAAATCTAAGAGTGAGTATGGTCATAACATTCAGTAGCAAAGCTAAAGGTTGCTTTCTATTCAAGAGAATGGTGTGGTATATTCCACCATCAGTAGCTAAAATCCATGCGTCCATTTGTATCAGAGTGTATAAGTGGTGGGTTGGAAACTGAACACTATATTAACTTGACTGACATGACTGATGACAACATTTTGTAGTTGGCTCCCTCCTATGATGGGAGGGACACTAATTCCGAGCCGAGGGAAGTGGGGAACATTCAGTTAAAATTAGGTTCACTGACCTGTTTGGATTTTTGAAATTGCTTGCATTGATCACGTCAGGTACTGTAATTTAAAGTACTGTAGTGAAGATTTGAGAAAAAATTAACTGTGTGCATTGTTAATTGGGAGTCTTCAATTCCAATTAGCCAGTTCAGCAAAAAGATGGTGGGTCTTCAGATCTAATAAACAATAGTGTGTAGTTGTCCATTTGTTCAAAAAATTCAAAAAATTCAAATTCAAATAAAATAAAATAATGTGTAGTTGTTAAAAAGTACACAAACTAGTGAAATCTTGAGTGAAATTAGGTTGCCCCATACTAATTCTTGTCATTTGACACTATATAAATATTTACTGATATTGTACAATAATGCATTTTTTAAAAATTAAATATTGTTGTATTTGGGGCTCATTAACCTCCATGTGTACATATGGATATACAAAGAACAGAACAACCTTATTCTTATTTTCTTTGCCTGAGGTAAAATATTCCACCTCTAGAATGTCAACTAGAAATTCGATGCAATCGATTTTTCTATTCCCTTCTTCAAAACGACTAGCTACTCCTGAATCACATTGTTTTAAGTGTTTATCTATCTCATTCACTCCAAAATAATGCTTGTATGCCTACATTGTTTTGTATGATCTAGCCTCATAAAAGCATCCACTTGCACATATGATAATTCAATTTAAAGAATCAAAATTTACAATTCACAAATTCAATTCTCAAAAATTTATTCAAACTATTATAAGTGTTTTTCACCTTTACTACTTGCAAAAATGGCTCCATTTCACTTTCATCTCATTAGTCAATATTGAATGCTTCAAGGTTCTCTATAACCAATATTTCATTAACCTCTAAAGGACTAAGCTGTGTTTTTTAGCAATATAACGATTTTGGGCAACTCACTTACCTCACTACAAACGGAATTTATATACTTTTTTTTTCTTTGAAATTTTCACACAACACAAGGACAAGGTTTTTCTTTAAGGCCCAACAATTCTCATGACTTTTGACTACATGGTTAAAACATTATTGTATGATATGTAGTTTTTTCCCTCCGCCGGGCATTTTGAGCAAATAAAAAAAAAATCACTTTTTTCATAAACAAAAACTTGAAATTGTTTTTTTAGATTTATATATACTAATATATGTGGAAAGTTTTGAATCATTCCATTTTGATCAATGAGATGAAAGTTATGAGTTTTAATTTGCGGGCAGTTATGGATTCTCTACTCTAAAATAAACTTTGAAGTTGTTTATTTAACTCAATTTTCAATATTTTTGGAAAAAAATAGAATAAGAAGACATAGATTTTTTTATTACTCCCTCCGTCCCAAAATGATCTTCCAATTGGCCTTATTTTCTTGTCCCAAAATTATTTTCCTATTGTGACTAAGACAAATAGTCTGCAAAAGGAATTCTCTAAGTAATGTATAATTTAGGTGGATACTTTTGATCAATGTGGACAACAAGGGTACTTGGGACCGGACAATCAATTAATATGAGTACTTTAATGAGCAAAACCAATACAACAACTTTGACTAGGCATAGACTTGCAGTTACTTGGAAATACCTACGTTAGGTTTCACTATTGAGCGCTTTCCATTTGAAAACAAAAATCCAGTTCCTTCTTGCTTGATCATTCTTGGTTGGTTGTTGTTCACGGTGGTGTTTAGTCTTGACCGCCATGGAGTCATCTCGGCAGCACGTTCATCTATTTTTGAGCTTGTTGATTCGAAAAGTGAGTTGGTGAACAGTGCATGCTAATCAATGCAATAAGTAGTGTTTATTTTTGTCCATGCTCTCAAGGGCCAATGCCAACTCATGAATCACAGGTCACACAGTAGGAAGAGGAAAAGTTGCAACAAATAGCGCGCAAAGTGGTCAATAAATTGGCTAGCGGTGCTCCTCCCAAAAGGTTCCAAAAAACTACATTTCAAATCTCTATAACTTCTAATTGAAAATGAATCTCAAGCTCAAATTGGGAGGATAATAGGAGAGCATTGACCTTAATTTTTACCTCAAGACGGAATTTTAAAATATTGATTTTTGACCTTAATCTAGAATATTTAATCAAATAGGAAGATCACTTTAGAAAGGAAGGAGTTCAATATTACAACCATTGGGATTGGCATTTTTCAATTCTTAACAATTTAGTATTTTGAATAATTTTCTACTGGGTGATTGCACGAAACCAATTTTGTTGCATTTTACAGTATTTGTTCCTTTTTTTCTAGAGTACTTTAAACTTAAGAAAAAAATTTCAAGAAATTTTAAAAACATGGCCAATATATGCACTTATAAAATGAAGGTAATCACCAAAGGAAAATCATAGAAAAATTTTCTAAGTAGAAGAATCAGAAAAGTGCCAAATCTCAAGATTATACATATTTTGATGTTTTAATTAGGAAAAAATAGGAAAAAAATTAAAGAAAGAAAGAAAAAATTGTCCATTTGTAACAACTTTATGGAGATGGTCATTCTTAAAAAAAAAAAAAAAAAAATTTACATATTTTGAAATGCAAGTAGAAAAAGGCTCACTTTGTGGACTTCTAAACGACATACAATTGACTATTTTTAGAAATCCTTTCAGCAATAGCTAAAAATATACTACAAAATCATCCCCTCCAAATTTTAGATCCAATTATTAATTTTTTTTTAACTACTTTATTAAAAAATAAAATAAAAATTAACAATAAAACATTTTAAAAATTCCAAAAAATTAGACAGGGTGTATAATAGTCACGAGTACCTTTTCTATAAATTTTGAGTCATTTGGAGCCAGAATCAAAAAGTTATGGCCAAAAAACAAATCAGCATGCAACGTGTGACAAACAATAGTAAAGGTGCTTTGTGCAGTCATCCTACTTCTTTCTACTTAATATTTTTTCCTATATATTGTACATTTTCAAATTATTTGAGAATTTTCAAGCATGTAGCCAACCTGCCTTGAAGAATGAATCCAAAGAAGGACCACCAATATGGACATTTTTCACACAAATGTGACCTTGTGATGTGCAGCTGTCCTATTTTTGGCAAGGCCTAAAGAAAGATTTCTGTCAATTTAAATGCTAATATCTTCCAATCTACACATTGGAAATTTCTAAAAAAAAATTCTACATCTTTTCAAATTAGAATACTACAAGATTTTAGTATCCTACGGTTACATGAGTTCAAAAATGTCTTTTTTCTCAAATTTGGTACTTGTACTAGAAATGTCAATTTTGGAGTATTTTGGTGAAACTTAGTCAAGGAACTTTAGGGTTAAAATGGAGGTATTCCACAAACTTAGCACATTTCACTTTAGACGGCTCAATTTGAAATCTATACCACTCCTAGATTTTAGTGTTAAAAAAGGAATGGAATGGAAAAATGGCAAATTTCATATGCCATTTAACCCCTTAAGGACCAAAAAGACACAATGTATATTTTTCAAATTTTCAATGGCAAATTCTCGGTAGGGCGAAACAAATCTCAATATTTTGTAATCTAGGGACTTGTAGAGTAACAAGTTAGCATATTTGTTTCATTTTTTGATCTTCAAAATTTCAATGTAAGAAGTATTTTAAAATTTATTAGGAAACGTGGTCTAATAGAAAAAAAAGAGCAAATATAATTCTTTTACAATGAAAGGAATAGTAGGGATGGGAAGAAACAATTTTTGGGACATTTCTAGTCTTCAATTTGCAAAAAAAAAATGGGTCTAAAAAAAAGAATTTGAATTTGAATTTTTAGCAATTTTTAAAATACAAGGTTCAATTTGGTGTGATTAAGAATACAAAATGATTAGAATGATTTTAGATTTTTTGAAGATGTTCCGAATAATATGCTATTAATATCAATTTTTAAATTTCAAAAATTGAAGTATATATATTTTTTTTTACTCTTATTTTATTATTTTTACATTCAAATCAAATTAATCACTATAACATTTTGTAAACTTACTAGAATGATATTGAACAGAGCTTTAAACATTGAGTATAATGATTAGAATGTACTCCAAGAAAGTCGTACAAAGTTTCAAAAAATTTAAGATCAAAGACTGTGCACACCTCCTAAATTTGTCTCTATCTGTCAATTATAGTTGCAGACATCTACCAAAATTATTTGAATGTCCACAACTACATACAATATTTAGAATGTCGAATCCTTGGAAGAGTTCAAACGTACTACATTCTTTTGCCAACAAAAAAACTAGTTTTTCAATAATTAATTAAATATTCAGCATGGAAAGTGAAAGAACATTTTATTTTTTGTTTCTATACATTTGTATTATTTTGTTATGTCTTTCATTATTTACTCCAATTAAACAAAAATTCGTTGTCACTCTTCACACACTAAAATTAATCACCTAATTAAAAAAAAAAAAAAAAAAATCAATTTCATCCGATGCAACCTGCTCTATACCGAATTACCAATACTCTACCAAAGAATGCATATAATACTCACTAGAGGTGTAGCATAGGACTACTCGGGAAACAAAACCTAAGGAATCTCCTAGTGGTGATCGTTTGTTTTGGAAAAGGTCAAATCGTCTATTGTTTTGTATTTAAGGTCACTTTTACGTAGGAAATTCACTCACTTTTTATAAATGAATAACAAAAATCCCATTTAATTAATTGGTTGTAGGATATATATGTATTTTCTGTCCTAACCTACGCTAGTATCCATCCATTACCCATAAATGCAGACTTAAATATGTTGTCTCTGTCTTGCACTAGATTTCTAATGTCAATTTGTCAAATAGTCATGACTCCTGTTCTATCGATGTAATCAAACCCACAATATATATTTATAATTGCACACATATATTGGCCATTTTCTTAATTATTTCTTCTATTTTATGTCATAGTCAATTGGTCCAGTAACTAATTAACTAGCCTAATTGCTACAAATGCAAGGATACAAATTCACAATTTGGTATTGTCAAATAGTCTTTGTATGCAAAGTATGCAAAAGTTTAATTATTCCTTCTTGTTAATTACATTCCGGTCAATTAGTCACATTAGCTTTCTTTCTACAAACTCCATCAGCAAGTCAAATAATCCAGTTCACAACAGGTTAGCTTTTACAATATAAGTAGACTTGTTGTTTGTCAATTTGTCTCAATTCTCTAAGACAATGGTAGTTGCTATCCAACTACTACATCAATCCCACAAATAGTCCATAATTATGCAGTAACTATGTCAATTTGTCCAACTCTAATAGTTTACATTCTCGCACTAATTAGTCTTACTACTTGTAAATTGGTCTTGCTATTCTAATCAAAAACTAAACTTAATAGCTTTCAACAAGTAGTCAATTTGTCCAAGTTTTAACATTAGCTCACATCAAAATTACAACCAAGCTATAAATATCTTGTCTATAATAGGAGATTCTATAGAATATCTCTATAGATTTGTTGTCTCCATTTATTAACTTCCACCCGAAGTCGATTAGTCACACTACCAAAACAAAGGTTAACACCAATCACTAACACAATACTATCAATTTAATTGATTTCAAAAAATTATATAAACAATAAAACTACTCACTCAAACATGTATAACCAATCACTGACTTAATTCATGAATCCAAAACTTTCTCAGAAATGATTTGACTACAATAACAATCACTTATACACTTAGTCAAATAGACATGTTTCTTTAAAAATCAACATTTACTTTTTCAGTGATTAATCCATGATTATAACAGCAAGGAACGGTCAAATAAACATATACCAATAATTATGCTTGCTTGAGTTAATAGACCGGAAAACATAGAGGATCAAATGTTCAACAAATTGACAATATTCATTGAACATACAACACTGAATAAAAATTGTGTTTTTCATCTATTACTTCCAAAACTGTAATTAAAGAACTCAGCCAATCACTGGCTTATTTAATGACATTATACTTATGGCCTATTTGACTTCTAAAATAATTCTCTCACTCATAAATGTAACAAGAAATTATTGCAGCTATCTCAGCACGGTCTAATTGACATATAAAAATAACAGATCACAATTGATCTTTACACATACACTAACTAATAGACTGAGAATTAAGGATAAGCATCGCCAATCACTAGCTTATTGATACTTATTTTCATAAATAAATACTCATCCAATTGACCTCAACAAGTTCAAACATCAAATCAAACCATTCACTAGTTAATTGATCCAATCATAATGTAAACCAATCACTGGCCTATCTAAGAAATTAACACTCCACACATAGACTCAGCTATACCATCAGAACTATGGTATAAGCAAGAATAGGCAAACCTTTTGACAATTAGACAATTGACAAAACAACCGAAACTCACTATCAATTGAAGGTTACTTAGTCAACCTTTATTTACCATCTATTAGTCTTCAAGCTTCCCACCACCATAGCTCCTATCTTGATCTCATGCTTTTGTCGCAGTACACTTGGCTTTAGGTAGCGTCCTTAAGCACAGTCGATTTAACAACCTCTATCAAAGAAACAAAAAAATCAAACTATCAATCACTAGCTAGACAATTGATTTTCAATCTCACACTAGAAATTTAGCTGTTCCAAACTCAACAAAGTTTAATTGACAAGCTCTTTCTACTCTTGTTTAATTGACGAACAACATAAAACAAAATTAAAATGCAAATCACTGGCAACTGCTCTAATTAAAGATTGAGCCAATCACTAGTTTAACAAAGTTATACAAATGAAACTTTAAACGAATAGACAATTGTATTGAAGGAATGCACAAGTACAATAAGGCGAGCAATCATTACAAATGCCGAGAGGAAGAGAGGGAAAACAAAAGGTCTATTCGTCCTTATACTTTCTTGGCGTAACTAATTGCGAGTTTAAAAACAATGTCTATTTGTCTAATTTTTCAATCAATTAATCATAACTCCCTTAACCGTCTGTCTAATAGTCTTTTCTATAACTGCAAATCTAATTGACTTGATTCACACTCCATTTGGCTTTTAAAGCTATTTTAAACTGATTTATTTGTCTTTACTTCAAAAAATTTCAAATTTTTTAATCTACGGAGAGCGTAATGTTGTACCTGCCAAATTCAATATTTCTTCTATAATTCTCCCTTCACTTTCATCAGCTTTTCAAATTATAGCTTATTGAATCCATTAAAAAAATTCTCTTATATAGATTGAATGAGGGCCTTGCATCCTATTCTCTTTAATTGACCTCCATGAGGCAACATCTTCTTCATGTACTCGTTTAATCTCATTGTATTTTTCAATCCAAAAGTTCATAGCAATAGAAATCATGACCATATAACTATTAATTTTTTCGTACTGAATATCATATAGGCTCGATAAATGCTTACTCTTTCCATTTCTCATGAACACCTCACCTATAGCAAAATGACAAAAAACAACAATCACTAATTATTGAAATAGATTATTGTCATCTGATTTCTTATTATTGTAATAAGAAAATACTCATGTTAGCAATTACGAAGCAATTCCCTTTCAAGCTAATTTTCTACTTCATTTTCTTCGTACTATTTTTTTCTCAAGAAAACTCTCAATATATTCGTAGTTTTAGAACATATAGAGTTCTAATTGTTTCTTTTGGATCATTTTCATCTTTTTATATTGTTGTTGTGTACTTTCGAAACTTTCATTATTTTTTGGCATCTTCCTATAGCTTCTTGAGTAATGTATCTTTCGACCATGTTCTCCTTAAGCCTAATTCATCATACAATTTTAATGCTTTTATTTTTTCTACTTTTCCAATGAACAGTCGTTAATGGCTTATCTTTTAAGGATTCAAGTTTGATTCAAGCATATGCCAAGAATTGATCAAATTGTACTATTTTTGTGGCACGTTTGGTATACATCTATTAATAGTTTTATTTTTTTAGATTCTAGTTTGCTTGTACTACATGCTGAAATTTAATCAAATGTTACAATTTATTTTGCTTTCCTAATTGATAGTTGTTAGTCTGTTACAACCAAGCTTTTAGGGATTTAGATTTATTTTCAACATAGGTTATGGATTTAGTCAAATATTGCTATTTTTTGCCTTCATTATGTATAGCCTATAATGGCCACGTATTTAAAGTTGCCTCCAATATAAGCTAAAAATTGGTCAAATGCTACAATTTTTTGGGTCTTTCTAATGGACAACCATTATTACGCATGCTTTTTTAAATTTAAGTTTACTTACATTATACGTTAAAATTTGGTCAAATGCTACAATTTCTTTAGTCTTCCCAATAGACAATCACTAAAGACTGTTATGTTAAATTACATATTGTACAGTATATATATACAAACTATAATTTTTTAAATTTCAATTTCAATTGAAAGAGATTTATTTTTTAGGATTTAAGTATCAAGTACTAAACTTTAATATTTATGTTAGGCTTAAATAAGTTTGGCTAATATAAGTTGTTTGTTACTATTGATTAGCCACTAACAGCTACGTTATTTTCCAACCTCATCTAATACAAACAGAGTTGTTTGAATTAGATGTGATTTACATTTCATTTTAAAATTACATTAGTCATTTTTTTAATGCACAAAGATTAAATGTTGTACTTCAACTTCTTTGTGAAAATCAGCTAAAGTTACAATTGTATGATTTTTAAAGAAAAAAAATTTGTAAACACTTCTTTTTGTTTAGAGAAGTTCAGGTATCAACTAAGGACAAAATAAAAAATTTATATTCCTTTATAACATATAATTTTTTTGCCGATTATAAGGTAATTTTTTAAATAATGATATCATGAATTTAGCTGCATACTGTATTATTTGTCGATACATAAAAGGAAATGGAGTTTTCTATGCGATTTTGAAGAACAATGAGGGGGAAAAATAGATATCACAGGCGATATTATGAAATCATAGAGTGCCAATTGGATGCGGATAAATGTTGTATTCATAAAGAATTGCAAAAAAAATTCAAAATTTTCTATAGTAAGATGTTTATGGTGTGGGATAGCAACCACCGTTTGCAAATATGGTTGCCTATTATTGACCGAGATCATGCCAACAACTTTATGTGGTATTATATTGTTGAAAGTATTGTTTTGGAAGTCAAAGAGGATGTTGCAATTTTGTTGGCAGTATTTTACGAAGTCAATTGGTTATTTCTTCAATTTCTTTATCAATTTTCATTTCATTTGACTTGTTAGTTTTTAAACTTATTTGAATTGAACCATTCTTTTAAGAACTTGCAAGTATTATAAATCTTTTAATTTTCAAAATCGATTTAACCATAAACAACATTCTCTTCAAATCTATTATTAAAAAGTTTAAAACAATCCAATTATGTAGAAAGAAAGATGGTGAATCATTTCATCATTTAAATTTACATGAAGGTTCAATATAAAGATTACGTTGATTATTTAATCATTCAAAAGCATGATTTAATGCTTGTAATATTTAAGTCTCTACTTGTCATCAGATTTATGTTCAACTTTTATTGCTTACTTTTATTGTTCTTTCTATTTTAAGCTTCATAAACATCACTTCTATGGTGTAATAATGTATTATGGTTTTACATTTATTTGTTTTGTAGTAAGACATCATAAATTATTGCACTTATTTTTATCACATGTTTATTTACACGTAATCACACACTATCAATTTTAACAATATCTCAGTTTTTTTAAATATATTAGTTTAATATTTTGGTATAAAATCACATAGCCTATATTTATTTTTTATTCATTTGAATTGTAGATCTTTATATCTAATTTCACGGTCAGAGGTCCCTAATAAATTCACAAACCTCAAATGAAAAAAAATGAAGGTTTACAAGCTCATGCTCACATACAAGTACTCCCACATTTCTAACAAGCGCGATACAATAGTTGCATCCTTTACAACCTTCAACATCTTTATAAAAATTAATTTATAATTTTTTTAATGTGATTCACAGAATTAATCGTAAAAAACATAATATAGCTTCTAGTATCTGTGGGGGTACAAAATGTTTCATTGCAATTGGAACAAAAATCCTTAAGATATTCACATAGTCATGTGACTTTAGTTGTTTTTGTTCAAAAAATTTGAACATTTACTCTAAACCCTTTAAAAGTCTTGAATGAATCTATGAATTCAAAAAATTATATCTATTGTACATGACTAAGTACTCATAATGTTGTTTCATATTCATTACACTCATTTGGTTTCCACAATTCCACCTTTGAATTATCAATTTTCATGTTTTCCCTATATTTGAGAGTATCCTATTTTCAGATAATGTGTAGCAGAAGTGAACATGATGCATTCTTGATGACGTGCATATTACCCTTAAGTAATGTAAGTGGAATTTGATTCAATATAAAAGTGCAAAAAAAACATGAAAGATAATGCAATCCTGAAATTATATTTTCTTGCCTCAAATTTTACTGTGTTTGTTATCCTTCCTTCTACTATATGTTTCTTTCAAATTGAAGTTAGGTTAGGTCTTCTTTTAAAATAATAAATCAAAAATGTTTGAAATAAATGGTCCATTGACAAGAACTTTTGAAATTATCTGTATGTAATTTTGTTTAACGAAACAAAATAATGAAAGATCAATTCTTCAACACAAGAAAAACATGCATGCTTTCCTTTGGTTACAAATTCTATAATTTAAGCAAAATAAGCAATATTATATATCAGTATTTAATGATTTCCATTTTCAAATATTTAAATTTTTCATAACTAGTACAAAACATATCTCTATTGCCATGTTTTGTAATTTTTCAAATTAGAAGGAATTTTTTTTATAATTATGTAAAAAGGATATGTGTATATTAAATATAAAAGAACAAGACTTCATGAACAAACTAGGTAGTAAGCAACTATGTTTTGCTTAGTGGACCAACTATTGTATGTTCTATTTTACAAAAAATAGTGAAGTCACTCTTTGAACCTTTGGGGTTCAAAACGTCATTATTGGGTAAAATTTGCTCATTGAGTTTTTACTTCATATAGAATCAATTCAAATAGTCATAAAATTTTGAACTATACCTAAACTATTTGTAATGGTCTACAAATTGATCATCTTCACTTGAAGGAACTATCAAGTAAATTTAGATGAATTACACACTTTAACACTAATTGTTTACAACATATTAAGCTCTTTCAAGAGCGGTTGTAAATATACCTTCATATTTATTGGCTGATATTTTTCATGAATAATCATAGTAAGAATCAAATTTGTCTTCTTTGTTTGTATGTTTGAGAGTAATTGTAGTTAATCATACAAACCGAACAACACTATAACATTTATTTTGTAGTGAATATGAATTTACAAAATCAATACACATTCCAAATCAAACATTACAAGCTGCAAGTGCAGAATTTCTTCTGAATGTCTCCAAATTTTGAGTTCATGGGTAGATTTCATTTCATCTTGATTTTGGATTTTCATATAGAAATTCATTAGTGATGTAATAGTTGGAGTTGCAAACATGTTGATAATTTTTGGCAACAATGGCATGTATTGAAGCACCTATCAAGTGCAAAAATGAACAAACACTTTATAGATATTACAGATTAAAAATATTGAATAACAAAAAGATTTTTAATGAAGAATAAATTAAGTTTTCATATCTTTTGAGTAATTTGTGATTATTGCAAATCTTTACAGTATCGAGGTTTGTTGCATATACAACATGATTTCAAATTTTTATACTCTAAAACGCGAAACAGAATGCAGCCCTCAAATACAATTTTCAATGTTTTTTCTTTTTCTTGTAATTCCAAAAAGTTTTGACGCCTTCTATTTGAAATTTATATGTGAAATTTTATGTTAATTTTCTAAAAGAATACCACATTTCTATTTTACATTTATGAAGTAAAAAATATAGGCTCAAAATTTGAATAGTGTTGAGCTGCTTTAGAAATGAAGAAATGATATTTTAATTGGCCATAAAAGTTAGACAGTAAGAGATTTAGACTTAAAATTTAGAGGGATTATTGAAATTTGTATTAGCTTTTGAAAAAATTATTACACCCTTGTAATAAACGCTATTTCATTAATCCTATTGTTAAACTTGAGGTATCTCTCTTGCTTTTCATTCAAATGATTTATATCATATACTATTGAAAATGTATTAAAATTATACTTCTAATAAACTTCTTTATACTTTTAAAGCATGCTCTCAAACTTTGAAAACTTCAATTATACCAAATATTTGAAGATCATTGCCCTTTAAATTTTTAATTGTAACTTCATATACTTAATACACATGGAGTTTCTAGAGGATGGAGATTTTAGAAGATAGAGACATAATTGCTAGCAATAAAAAGCTAATAATAATATATTTTTTTAACAATTTTATATCATGAAACATTATAGACTAATGCATTTTTGAAAGGATAAATTATAATCTTTAAAATATTTAGTTAATGTTATCAAATGTTAAATATTATTACTTGTATTATATCATATATATTTTAAAGCAAACATGTATATTTCAAAACCTATTGGTAGAATATTTATTTTTAAACTATATTTTATTAAACCATTGAGATTAAAAATATATATTTACAAGAATCAACTATGTAAGGTCACAAGAATTAAAATTATGCATTTGGATGCTTATTGAAATCAATGATTTTTAATAAAATATTCTTTTCATCCATATGATTATTTTCTAAATTAAATTTTGTATCTATCACTCATCATGGTATAAATTTTCAAATCTTTTTTAAGAAAAAATTCTAAAATTTAAATAATATTAATTTTTTGAATATAATTTTTTGAATTAAAAATATAGTTGTTGAAATCTAATTCCAACTATCATATAATATTAAAATTTTCCATTTAAATCTTGAGTAGTGCAAAAATCTATTCCTATTGATGAGTCTATTTGTAGATAGTATATGTAAAAGAAAAGTTGAACTCAGTATTGTAATTATCTTTTAAAGATCAAAGGTATGTAATCCCCTTCTAAAGGCACTAATAGAATGTTGGTTGCAAACAAGCCATTCACTGACTTGGAGCACAATTCAGCTTTTGTCATTACGATATACACAAATATACGTAGTTTTTACTTTTTGTTGAGTTCAACATGATTTACAAAATTTGCACTTGGCAATGGGTCCTTCTTTTGAAGTCTTAGAACATGTCCATCGGGATTGAAAAATGTGGATGATTTTACGAGTCTAACTTGAAAAACTTACTCCATCAAACCAAAAAAGTGGATGACTTGTCATGTATGCCAATCTAAAACTAGGAGCTAGCTTGATCTCCTTACAATATTTGCAAGCCTCACATACAGTTTGCAAATGGAGTTAGACAATAATAAAACCACTTTCAAAAACTCTTGGGACTAAAATCCTTGCCAAGATCTTCTAAATTCTAATCTAGTACTAATGCATTTTCACCTTATTGGTGGCTTTTTAAGAAGCCATAAGTAGGATTGTCCACTTTTTTGCAACCTAAAAAGTAGATGCTCCACCCCTTTTCAAGCCAATTTTTGGCCTTGTTTTTCAAGCTCAATGGTGATGCTCCTAGCTTCCCTACTGTCCCATAGACTCATAGAGTAGAATTTATTTTTTACTCAAGCTTAGAAATTGGCATTGTTATGATTTGTTTGCCTTCTTCACTAACAATTAATGGTTGATTTAGATTGTTCACACATCCAAGGATATTTCTTAAAAGCATAGCTCTTGTCAACTTTAGTTAATTATAGCAAAAAAAATGTTTTTTTACTGGACCCAATTTATTATTCCTTTGACATTTTGTTTCTTTACTTTCTAGTTATTATGAATCTCAAATATGTAAGTTGTGGATTAAGGTTTGAATCAAAGTTTACATGAATTGTTGGACAGTAACGGTGTATTTTGTTTTGATGTTGTGTTCACAATCACAAAAAATTCAACAAAAGGATTTAACAATGAGTCATATTAGCTAGTGAGCTTTTAATCTGTAAACAAGCGACAATGAACTTTGAATCCAACAATGATGTGGTTGTGAATCAACATTGACAACAATATTATCCAAAAAGTCAAGCATCTAGTCACACAACAATACACATCACACCCTACTTATCATACAAAACTAATCATCAAAATTAATCACACATCAAAATTGGAAAAGAAATACACGTCTTCAACATATCACAAACACCAAAGCGGGAAGGAAATATACAACATCTTGAACCTGAAAACAAGCACCAAACTAAGACTAAGAAGGAAATACACAATGTCCAAAATGTGCAAATGTATATATCCAATACTGGGAATACAAAGGTGATGAAACCATTGTATGAAGATCTGTGTATATAAGCGCCAAAAAAATGCAATGATCTCAAAAGTGGTAAATTATTATGCTTGATATAATTTGTAAGTGAGATCTAACTAGATACTAAGAAATTAAATATTATGGTGAACTTATTATGCTACTTAAAAGTTAAAATGGTAGCAAATACATATCTAAGTGTCCAATGAAGGTGCAACCTCTTATAGTTATTATGATGGATCCCACAATGGATATTATGAGTCTTCAAGTTGTAAAGAATATTTTATGTGGACAAAAAAAATGGAATTGGTAGCTTGTTTGCATTGAATAACTATTGCAATCTTAGTTGTCTTAATTCCTAAGGCCCATTGTCCCTTCAAGGAACAAGTGGGATTCCAGGCAGGTACCTAGGGCTGAATTTTTGTCCTAATTTTTTGAATTTTTTTTGAAGATAGAAAACTCATTATCTTGGTGGGACTATAACTTCTTTTTCAATCAATGCCCGGGAACAAAAGTTAAGCTCAAATAAGCTCAAAATAGGGGAAAGGGGGTAGCAAAAAAAAATTCAAAAATTTGAATTAATTTTTTTTTCTCATAGATTATATATTTTTTCTATTTAGAAAGCTTTTATTCATTCCATTTGGATTTGTTATGAGAAAGTTGTGGACAATCTTGTTTTTTGGGCAGTTAGAGCATCTTCTTGAAAAAATAACTTGTAGGATTCATTTCTAAATGAAATTCCTACAGTTTAAAAAAAATAAAATTCTATGTGGTTTAGTTTGCTTGCTAAAATAATCTCACCATTGGAATTAGTGAATATCAATTCTATCTTAGAGATATTAATAATTTAGATTTTCCTTCTATCCCATACCTACTTCTACTTAATATTTTTTATTTTTTATTTTTTAAATTTTTTTAAATTTTTTTTCCCTAGACTCTCAACTCAATTCTCCATTGTTAAGATTTAAAGCTCAAAACTTTGTAGTGCAAAAATTTTAAGTTAAAAATGTTCAAAGTTAAAAAATCTAATCCCGCAATGTGCTGAAAATCTTGTTTTTTTTTCCACTTTAAACATAGATATCTTGCAATTTGTGCGGGCAAAAAAATTGAAATTTTTTCCACACATTCTCATACTAGTTAGGTGTAAGATCCTATGGTTAGATGTGCAAAAAAAAATTCAATTTTTTTAGTCTTTACTATAGATATGGCAGTTTTGAGTGTTTTTTGGCATAAAAAAGGCCTTGGGCCTTTAGGGATTCTAGAACTTCAATTCTATTAGTAAATACAATTGAATGTTTGGGTAGGTAACCACAAAGTCAATTTTGAATGGATGTTGAAATTTTGAAATTTTGAAACAAGGTACATACCCTAACCACCTTTGCAGGAAAAAAAAGTCTAATCAAATGCATGGATAAAAAGTTATATTGTCCAAAAAAAATTGGGTGGTGGCAATTCTAACATCTATCAAGCATCTTTTGCTAAATCCCTTATTGATTTTCAAAATTTGGTATTTATTTAATGAACATGATATGGCATGAAATTGTCAAAAAATTCTAATTTTAGTTCAAAAATCACAGTCAAAGAGAAGAAACTTTTCTAACTATGGTAGGGCAATTTTGAGAATTTTTTTTTTGCTTCTACCTTCAAACCTTATAATTTTACAATCCGTGAAGTCAAAGATATTGAATTTTTTTTCATATATTCTAGATATTTGGTTGTATATTTTTACTATTTGGATTTGAAAAAAACAAATTCCATATTGCACAAGAAATTATCAAGAAATGGCTAATGTATTGCCAGATTACTTAGCCTCCTTGTATTGAAAGGATAAAGGTTTATTGGATGCATAGTGACAAAAGGCAAAATTTGTTAATTCATTAATTCATTAAAATTAATTAATTATGCTTGTCAAATATGTTTTGAACCCCCACTTATGTTTTTTGGGAAGTTGTTGTCATTGCAATCGATATGGGATATCGACATCATATTTTGTATATATTTTGTACATTTATATGTATTTCCATAAGAACAAACCGTATACTGTATATTATATGCTAAAAAACAAAAACAAAAAATCTATACTATATACTATATTTTGTATATCGTATATTGTATTGCATAAGTATTGTATTTAGTGTATCGTATCTGCATTGTAAACCCTAACTATGTCTAGCGGCTAAGATTGTCTGTTTGATGGCGTGATCAATGGCTATTTTTTTTCTTGCTACTGCTGATCAACAACAATACTAGCATTGGAGGAAGGGGGCCATTTTTCTGTATCAAGATCAACGGCTTTGGATTTTTTCACTAGGGGAAGAGCTTAGGTGGCAGAAAATTGCAAGAACAGAAGTTGTTTACATCTTTTGAATGCATGGTAATGTGACTTAGTGTAAGGTAGACTTCTTAGGGTACGTTTGCACTTGGTGCTAGGGTGATGTTTGTGATGTGAATCCGGTTCAAAAGTAGGTCTAAATCTGATAATATGACCCTTTGTAATAACATTCATTAACACAAAGTGAGAACATATCTTTATTTGCTTTTGAAATTTTGCATGAGTATACCTAGCAAAACATTCTAATGAATGGTGTAAATCCTCATTTTTTGTATACGGCAAAAATCTCACTCCAAGAAGACTCAAAGTGTGCTAACCTATTCTGGAAGGATGAAAATAAAGAAACAGTTTTTCAAACTTCAAATGTTATAATATTGTAATCCACATAGTTATGCATTGTTCTAATAGTCTAATATACTTTTGTATAGTTGAAGTTCAATAAAAAGTCTTAACTTTAATTTTAATCAATATACCACAAATTGACAATTTTTGACAATTTTATTTGGAAAACATCCTTTGTTCTTTTGTTCTTTTAGGGTATAAGGTTTGGGTCACTAAAAATAGGTTGAAGATTCTATAGACCGCTTGTCTTTTTTACTTTATTTCATTACACTTTAATCTATTGATGAATATATGAAGCTCAAGACAATATTATCCTAGAGGTAATGTTGAAGTAGGTTGTATGTGTGAGGACGACGACTATTCTGCTCCCTCCCAAGTAGCAATCAATCCTCACATGCATTCCCTTTTGTAATACTGACCTAGCAATGATTTGAACTAAAGTAAGAGGTCCATAAATCATCCATTTAAGCATACCTACCTCATCAATGACAATAATAGATATTTCAAGGAGCATGTTAGTCATTAGACACTTTAGAACCCGCTTTAGTACCCGGTCAATTTAAGGACTTACTACCTTATCTCCTCACCACTGGCATTGTTTCAATTCACAATCACTGTGAATTGTTACATTCATTATTAGTAGATACTGATTGTTGCAAACTACTATCTGAGAACCACGATAACTAAATTATTCTTCTGCTCTGAACATTATAACGCATTCGGAAAACTGGACACCCCCTCTGACCATAGCACAAAAGTCTTAAAACAGTGAATACAGTTAAATATCGGCCATATCATTAGGGGTTAAATATGCCATAGCAGAGTATGAAAACAATATTCATTGGCCAAATGGTAAAACGAGTGTGCCTTTGGAATATTATGTCAAGTTCTCTGACAAGTTCTCTGTTGAACTTCAGTTTCCTGTAGCATAAGAGCTAGAAGCGAGACTTTTCCAGGTCGATTTCACGACCATAGCAAGAGAGGAAATTATGTCTACCAAGCTCTGTATAGTCACAGAAGCTTTGTAAGGTCACAGAATTGTATAGTCACAGAAGATAGCACCATCGGAAGAATGGTTATAGTACAGAGGTTGTGCGGATTACAGGATATACAAAAAAGGTTTCAATACTAACACATGCTGTCGATCACGATGCCGTCCAGAACAGTTGATCACAGGTAACAGTTTCAATTCAGGGAAAATCCCAGCCTCCCTGCCGTGGATTTGAAGAGTGATTCCAATCTGCCTGTCATGGACTTGAAGAAAAATCCCAATCTGCCTCCCATGGACTTGAAGAGTGACCCCATCGATCTGAAGAGAGATCCCTATCTGCCTCCCGTGGCCTTGAAGAGTCATCCAAATTCCAGGAACTTGAAGGCGGCCTCCAGCCATGATGCAGAACTTGCGCATCATAATTCACTTGACAAGATGCCGAGGATATACCACCATCAAATCTGTCACCATCAAATCTGTCAGAAGAAGAACTCCAGAATTCAGGGTGCACGAAACAGGGCTTCCAACAAACAGTGACCAATGAAATCAAGCATGAAGCTGCACACCTTGTTCACTGCTGTATATGTATTATTGAACCCAGGTCGGTCCAAAAGTCCATATTAACACTAACTCCTCAATGCCCAAGTGGTTGCTTCTATATCTATAGGGTATAGTTGGAATAAATCATTTAAAAAGCTTCACCCAAGGTCACAAAATATACCAATTGAAAGAGGAACTCATACACTACTGTTTAGACGATAGAAGTCAATGTTTTGAAAGGTACTAAAGTTTCCAAAGTGGATTTTCTATTTTGGGACTTGGGGCTAATTGTTCTTTTCACAATTGAGTTCTTATTTGCATCAAGATAGGAATCAGTTTGAGTTTGTGAGCACTATACATGCTCTGATAAGCAATGAAGAGATGCAAAGATTTAAAAAGATTCCATCATGAGTAGGGAGTAGGGCTTCCCAACTTACCTAATGTCATTGTATTCTCGATAAGACCGTCTGTGATATTCTGTATCTGAACGCCGCTGATGTGAGGACTTGGGTCTGTAAGCAGGCTCTTGGTGACGAGGATCATAGTGATGAGCTCTTCTGTGTTGTCCTTCAGTTCTCGCTCGTTTTGTCAACACTCCAACTTCTTTAACTTCATCTTCTGCCCAAGTAATTGTTGGCTCTAGAGACGAGCCGAAAGACCAATCCGGGCCAAAGTTCTGCAAAAAAACCACAAGAAATTACAGGAGTAATGAATTAATCAAAATAATAACAAAGTGCTGGAGCGATGCAGCTTTTGATTCAACGTAAGCACAAAAATTGCACAGAGATCTGCTTTTGTAAAATCAGAGGGAATTTTGCACACATAGAAGTAACATCTTCAAAGTTTCCCTATTAGATTAACAGAGTTCTTAATGTTTATCTGATAGAGCATTAGATCAATACTAAGATAATGTCAAATTAATATCAAGTTATTGATGTCTCAATGTTAACACATTAATTGCAAAGAATATCAAATTAATGACTTAAACATCACACTAACATCAACAAAACGACAACATTACACTAACATTTACTTGACATGAGGATTGTATAAACCTAATGCCCATGAACAACTGTTGCACAACAGAGATCTTCAATTGTTAGTCAAGATGAGCGTTAGAAAGGTTCGGACCTTTGGTGGCTCCTCGGACTCCCAGTTGCTCCTTCTGGGAGAAACTGGCATACTCGGCAGTTTTTGACTCGAGAACTTAGAAACTCTTTCATCTCTTTGCTGTAACACTGGTTTGTTGCGTTTTCTGAAAATGTTGACGAGGTCGTTCATCCATTCGACTCGGGTGGCCTCGAAGAAACAATTCACTTGCCGGGCATCATCAACCAAGTTCCTCCAAAGTCGGCTGTGAGCACACAACGTTGATGCGGATCCTAAGATCCACACAGCATGCCTGCCAGGAATTGAATATACCGTTGCACATCTTTAGGTTCACTATGAGCCACATGTATGTTGATTGGTTCTGCCATCACTTAGAGAAACACTTGCCATCACTTAGAGAAACACTTGCCATCACTTCAAGATATGCGGATAACTACTCCGGTACTTCATTTACTTAATGCATTAGTGCCCAATTTAAAAATAGAATGTCCATTTTGGAAGTGGAGTCAATTATAATAACATTCATTATATCTCTATTGTTCAATTATGATTTTTATTTCTACTGGTACATATTCTTACCATCTAACTGATTTATTCTAACTCCTGTGGATATGGAAGTCGCCAATTCTGGGGTCAGATGAGATACCCAAAAGAAGAAGAAAAAAGAAAAAAATTCGTCAATTAGACAATGTAGACTTGACCTCACCTGCCACGAGTAAGAGCAACATTCGTTCTGCGTTCATCATCCACGAACCCGATCCTCCCCGAATAATTTGCCCGAACAGCAGAGAAGATGATAATATCTGTTTCTTTGCCTTGAAATCCATCAATCGACCTCACCTCAACATCCAAGACGTTTGCACCTGCAGCTTCTGCACCATAGATTGAGTCACTTCGGCACATTTGGTCTTTGATGAAGGAAACTTGGCCACTATAAGGAGAGATCACCCCTACAGTAATGGGCTGCGAGAAAGATCGTGCTTCTTTAAACTCTGCACAAACTGTCGGAAAACAATACTCAGAATAGGCCCGGTTCCTCAAACAAAAAGTCATGTCTTCTTCTCAAATAGTGTTGCTAAGCACATGTTCGAACAAAAGAAATCGCATTCATTGGTTTGGTCTGCAGATATTAGAACTGAATATGTTTATTCTTTGCTACTCTCCCAGGTTATTCTTTAAGGTGAATTACCAGAGTCATGAACACGTCTAATCAAATGAAGAACGAGCTCGGCCTCAAGGACGTTTTTCTTGCTGGGACCCGCATTTACTTCTGCACCGTCATCAATATCAATGAAAGCATAAGATCCAAATGTGTTCTTCTGGTACGCAAGTTGTCCATAAGTCTCCTTAAGAACGTTATCACCATTCTTCAACTTGCGATTGTAGAACTGTTTGTTAGGGAAAGCACTGATTGCTGGATGCATACGGTACTGCACCTCTAAAAGCCGGCATGGATGCCCCAAGGATTGCAGCCTCTCAAAGAGACTACGCGCATACCCATGTTTCTGCGCAAGCTGACAAAATTCAATTGAAAAAGTAAGGCGTCATGAACATCAAAAGCATAAGAAGAATCTAATAAGAAGCAATACCATTTCCATCTAGGATTCAGTCTAAATTCACTGCAAGAAATATTAATCGTTACGCAGGGTAAGCCAGAATACCAAGTGTCCTATCCACTTTGGGAGGAAAATTTCACCTGACTCATCACGGTTGCTGGTAGCTGTTTCTGATCTCCAACGAGGACAAGCTGTTTGACATCTTTCATTTGCAAGACAATAGTGCTTTCCGCCTCGACCAATTGCGCAGCTTCATCGATAATCACACAGGAAAATGGCACGCCCAGCTTCATTATCCTCAGTGCCGCGGAAGACACCGTGCTGAATACAAGGCTGGCACTTTCCAAACACTCAGCTTCCACCCATTCAAATGACGTAGCTGCTAGTTCTGGGAAAATTGGGACTTCAGACTTAGCTGTCAGCAGTTCAAGAAGGTTTTGAGATTCCTCCAAGAACTTTTCACTATATAGAGTGGAAGTTTTAAACTTCGTTCCCTGTTCTTTGTGTGCATTCGGGGAGAATTGAGGAATATCACCGTCATCACTAATTAGAGAGATTGTTTCCATATTCTCCTCTGGTTCACATGTATTTTCCCACGCTTCACCCTCGTTGCGACCCTCAATTGCAAGAAGTCCAAGAAGCTTACGTATGGAACATGACGCTGCCTTGATCAATGTCATCCTTCGAATACTGAGGTGAGGAGTGGGGAGGTCGTTGCAGAGCACTTCACCATGAGCAATGATCTTCAGCCCGAAGTTTCGTAGTACATAACGCCCGAGAATTCGTTTATCAACTGGGATATCCAGTGTGGATTCCGTGACCTCCGCCAACTTCATCAGAAACGTTACGCACAGGGCTGCCCATCCACTCTGGGAATGAAGAGCTGCCAAAAGACGTTTCACCCTGACTGGCAAAAATATGGCCTCCAACGCACTTCCCTCTACTGCAAGGCGATCTTCACTACCTAGCATGACAATGTCGCCAAGACGCAAGGGTGTGCAGCAACGGGATTGACCGTCAGAACTTGAAGCGTGTATAGAATCCCTACAAAAATGTGCAGTCTGAGAATCTTCCACGTCTTGCTGCCTTTGAACCAAAAATCTTCGTGCAGCCTCGTTCACAGCTGTGTTAGTCGGAGCACAGACCAGGATGCGCGTGCTGGTACACACCATAGGAGATAGCATGGCTGTCAAGGTCGACGTTTTACCTACAGGCAGGAGACCACGTTGACAAAGTCATTCAATAAGATAGAGGATACTATGTAGGAGTGTGACTTTTGAGAGATCAGTGTAGAGTCGTGGAGGGATCAGTTTGGGTACAAGAGTCAAATCTTTATCACTATGTAACAATTTCTTATGCACTTTCAAAGTGGGAGATTGTAGGCCACTATAAGCGACATTTGACAACCCCATTTCAATTCAAAGATCAGTTGGGCATAGACCTTTAGCAAAGTCATGCTTACACCACTTGCTATGAGCCCAACCAGGTTTAAGACAACATGAGTTGGTGTTGGGTTAGTACAGGAGGGATCAGGTCCCTACCATTTTAGGATCCTCTCCCTTAACAGATGCAATAATTGTAACAACGCCTCAAAGGAAGAAATGTAACAGATTTCAGAGACAAAGCTTCACCTGTGCCAGGAGGACCTTGAATGAGCTCCACACTGAAACCTTGCTCCCTATTCAATTGCGTGGCGATGAAACTTTGAACAGCTTCAGCTTGTGAGAGATTGAGTCGACGGACCTTGTTGCAATACACTTGCAGCTTGGACTGCTCAACTGCATCCAGTGCAGGAGTCTTTGCTGACTCAATGAGCTGCCAAGCGATTCAAAACGTGGCAGGTTTCACAAACAACAAAAAAAGTTCTTCAAACTCATCATCCGCCAGATGTCAGCAATATGTCGCTTTAGGATATAACTCACAGGTTTGCAAGTAGTGGCTATCGATATGGGGTGAAATAGAGGATACTTATTAGCAAGTAGCGCAAGCATGACCTGGCTAAACACGTCTATGGCCATTGATCTTTGAATGGAAATGTTTGCCTACTGTCACTTACAGCACCCTGCATCCCCCCACTTAAGGATTGCATAAAAAATTCATACATAGTGATAAAATTTTATCCTAGCAGATTTGGCTCCTGTACCCAAAGTGATATCTCCACAACTCTACGCTGATCTCCCCAAAACAAGACTCCTACATGTGCTTAAAGTGACGCAAAATAATTACCTTATCCGTGTCACAAACATGAAGCTAAACGGTGCCTAGCCCTTTCAGTACGACAAATTCTTCTCAATGGACCAAACATGAGGTTACCTGAGGAGGTTCCTGATAAGTGGCGATATATTCTGCCAGAGGTGTGTTTGCAGGTTGATGAAGGGAGTCCCATATCCGTTGACATGTGACGATGCTTTCCAGTCTCACAGCATACCAGATCTGGTCTTCTCGCACTATCTCCTTATATACTGGTCCGTGACTGGTGGCGTATATTATAACCTCAAACGATGACCCGGACATCTGTCCTTGCACTATACCTAAAGTGCAACATGCACCAGTCTGGGTCAATAATTCTCCTGGACTCTGCGGTGAGATGGTGGCAAGAAGCACAATGTCGGAAGCGGCCGGATGATACGTTTTCGTCTGTTTGGACAACCTGAATATGCCCTTCTCAATTTTGCAGTTGATTCTCCGTAAACCGTTTTTTAATTTGTTGATTTGTCGTACATCGGTGTCAATAATGATCCCTGTACATGCCATGTCCGAAATCTTCAACAAATTCTGTTGAATCTGCGCACGGGTCTCTTCCAACAGCCACTGGCTGAGAAGCTCCATGTACGACTCCACCTTGCTGTGTCGAAGAGGGATTGGCAATATCTGAAAAAAACACGCATTAGGTTATACACCATTTTACGAATTCCAGTCAAATGGCTAGAATAGAAATATCTTGGCTAATTTCAGTAAAGGAGCTTCTGGGAGCAATTAGCCATAAGTGTAGCTGAGTAGGATTTGCAAAAAAATGTGAAAGTGAACCAAAAGATTTATCAAATATAATAAGTTGCTGCAAATTCATTCAAAAATCAAGAACATCCTACCAAAACTCAAAGGCTGAAGTAATTTTGCTAACTTCGAAGAACTAAATCATCACGACCGCTATGGTCGCGGAGAATAAAAACACTGCGGAATGAATCAACCTGATACGACGTACCAGCGAATGCCAGGGATTTCCAGAATGGTGCCAGAGAAGCCAAATTTTTGCAGGAATCTTTGCAAAGTGGCCAAAATATTCTACCAAATATGGCTATCACAAGTCAAGGCTGTTGAAATCTTGCGAATTTTGAAAACTTCACAATATCAATGCCTGAGATTAAGGAGTGCGGAGAAGTAGAAGAACAATGAAGAACGAAATCAACAGGGAATGCCAGAGTAATTCTGCTCACTTTGAAAGAACACCACAACATGAGATTATGGACCACGGAGATGAAGAAGAACAATGCGGAACAAAATTAATTGAGAATTCCAGAGGTATCGATTTTCCACGCCTTTACCTCGTCTGGAGACCGAGCCGCTAACAAATCCCGGATACTCCATATCAAAACGCGGCCCAGAAGCTCCTGCTTGCACAGAAACTCATGCCCCTGAAACCGCTTCTCCGACTCCCTGTCCACAATCTCCGGCTCTTTCCACGCAATCCCCTCTCTCTCTGCTTTCGAAATCTTCGCCATTTGCCAGTTCGTCGGCCGGTCCAGCACTTGTACAGGAATCTCCCCTCCGTACTGTCGGAACACCCAGAGTCTCTTATTGTCCAAAGTGTACCAGCTGCCATTGTACTCAATCACACGAATTCGAGGTATGTCCTGAACCCGGACTTCCTCGAAATTCAAAGCCCGATACAAACTCTGCAACGATTCATCACTTCGCGGTCGCGACACAACGCCATCATTCCCGACGGCTTTGGACCTAGGCGCCCCTCGCTGGAAGAAAAACGGAATTCTCTCCTCGGTGTGATTGATGAACTTCGCTTCCATCCACTGAACCTCACCCATGATCAATGCCAAGCGAAACCTCGAAATGCAAAGCCACAAGGGAGAATTGAATTGGCAAGCTATGGAGGCCAGTGACAAGACATTGTATGAAAAAATGAAACTAAACAGGGGAAATGAATTCGGTGACGAAGGCGAGAAACAAGCAAAACAATGCACCACGAATTGCACTGACAATCTACAACATCGAATCGATACAGGGAAGAAGAGAAGAGCTTGAAGCCTACGACTCTGCGAGGCGAGCCAGGGAGAAGAAGAAGTGCACAGTACCTCGATGGATGTTGGATGAATGAAGTTAAATGGATGAATAAGAGACCATTGGCGGCGCTTTCATTGCAGCGCGAAGTGGATGTGACTGGACAGCACTGGAGGGACCCCATGCGAGCAAGTACTGCTACTGTAGTTAGTTACTAATACACAATTAGAGGGATGAATTAGTGAGTAATGATGAAACATAACCCGGGGTTATCCCCTGAATGTCACTCGTGCCTTTGATTTGAAGTTTTGGGAAGATGTATAATAAGTAGCAACTTAGAGAAATAGTTTGGTATTGACTTGTAAATAATAGTTGTAGTTTCTAGATTTTGAATAATATATGTGTGGTTAGATTTATCATTGGTGTCACAAGTATGGGTATGAATAAAATTTGTATTTGTAAGTATATACTTCTTTAAGAAAAAATCATCCCAAATATTATCAAATTTAAGTTTAATTTTATGTATATATCTTTATTAACATAAAATTCAAAAAAACTATTTTGAAATATTAATTAATTCATTGAAATTTAATTAACCTGTGTATTTTTTTATTTACAAATTACAAAAGGATTAACTTTTTATTTAAAATATTCCTAGTTTTTTATTTTGTAGAATGTTAATTCTTAATAGATTTGGAATTTTTTTATTCAATTTTTAATTAATTATCACAAGAAACAAGGAAATTTCAGGGGTAGTTGGATGAGAAATGCTTTGTTTAGTCAGAGCATATAACAAACTTTCATTAAACTATTGCAAATTTAGTTCAATATTTCTAGAAAATGAAATTAAAAAATGTAGAAAAATGTGAACATCTAGCAAGTTTCATCCTTTAACTACACATCATTTAAATCCAAGTTTATTTTAATATTTTTTTCTAAATGGAAGGTTCTTTTATATGGATGGATAAAAATTCAAGGCGACTTTCAAACCTTCAAATGTATTAATGGCATTTAAAGAATTTTTTACAGTCTTTATATGTATATTTAAGCCTTCAAGTTGATGGTACTTTTTGAAATTTTAGGAAGAATGCATTCAATGTCACTTTATACGCACTAAACTAATTGTTGTAGATAAAATAAATGAAATCATTAGTGATTTAAATGAATAGCACAATTGATACATTCATGCATATTATAGTATTCAACATTAGGATAATATGATGATGAAAATTCTACAATAGAAATGGAATAAGATTCATAGTTATAAAATTAAGCTACACAAATTTATTTCTATAATTACATATATAAAAAAATATTTATTTTATTAACAACTCTCAATTCAAGATTTTCTAATTTACTAATTCTTGTTATTTTTATTTATTGTAATCATTTCATATTATATCTATCATAAAAAAAAGTTCACGTCTTATTTTGAAAATATTATATACTATAGATTCCCAATTAGAAGTTATGGATGAAGTTCAAAAAAGGTTTCAGAAAAAAATAATTTGACATTTTCAAGCATCTTCTCTAAATTTTTCTATAACTATTTAGTTTAGATGCTCAAAATTGTAAACATTTTTGGGAGATGAAATTTATCTTAATTCCCAATCTAGTTCAAAATATTTTGGAAAAAATTATTGTACTATGCCAAAATGAAGTCTAAAATTCTACTTTGAATACAATTCATCTGTTTTGACAACGAGCAGTGACTATCCTTTCATCTTCAAATTATCCTTTGAGGATTCATGACGGACAATGGATTCATTATAAAAAACAACCTCTCCACACTTTGTTTTTACCAAATGTCACAAAGGTGATTCCTTCATTTCTCCATCAAAAACTTTCTTGGTGCTAGATGGTCAAATAATGGATTGGTATTTACTCAAAAATATTAAGTTTTCAACATTTCTTGACTTTAATTTCCTTGATTTTGGCTCTTGTAGTCATTAATTTTCTAAAGAATTTGACTTCACTTTGTGATATTATTTTCTATTGAACTTAATATCAACTAGTGTAGCCCTGTGCCGTTGGCCCAGAACTCAAAAATCCATAACTTTCACATGGTAGGTCCAAACGTTGCGAAACAAAGCCCGTGCACCCCTCCTCATCGAGAGCTTACCAACGGTACCAAGAATGCAATCAAAGTCAAAGTCAAAGTAATTTCCTAATTTTTTGATCCAGAAATACTTCGAAATTCAATAACTTGTTCATCGTAACTCCAAACGTGATGAAACCAAGCCCGTGCATCCCTCCCCGCTGAGGGCTTTCCATCAGTACCAAGAACATGAACAATTGACACACAGTTCAAAAAATACATAATTTAGAATAATTTAATAATTTTTAAGATCCAAAAATAACTCAAAAATCAATAACTTTTGCACTGTAACTCCAAACACCACGAAACCAACCCGTGCACCCCTCCTCGCCAAGGGCTTTCCGACGGTACTAAGCACGCCACCTGGGGACGCACGGTCCAGCAAATCCCAACGTGACAAACAAAACAATACAAACAAACAAATTGTCTTAAGGTATGTATGTATGTATGGTATCTTAACTAGATATCGCCTGAAATATTTTAACTAAAAAATGAGTAATAAGTAATTGTGGCAAATTTGATGGCTATTACATATATTTTAGAACTTCAACTACTTATTAAGCTCTCAATATTTTAAGTTACATGGTGTATTACAACTATTGAAATTGACATTCTAATTGATTTCCAATTGTTTAAATTATCTACTTTGGAATTATGCATGAAGTTGCAATTCAAAATTTGTAAAAAAACAAAACATTTAGAGACTCTTGAAAATCATATGATTATATATTACAAAAATTTAAGTAATAGGAGGGCAAAGTCTTTGTACTATTCTTTAATCCCCTTCCATGTAACCAAATAATTCCTTCAATTCATTATTTTATTGGTGAAATTTGTATTCAACAAGTTGTCGTAGTGGCACTTCAAATGAAGTATGAGGTGAGGTTAACGATCCTTTTTCTTAATCCTCAATTAAATTTTAGAGGAATTTTGCTCTGTCTAACACCATTGACATTGGTCCCATAAATAATTTCAATTGATACTGAACTACATTATTTTGCTTGTGGTCCAAAATATTGTTTAACAAGCAAAAATTGTAGCCGCTTTCTATGCTTTCATTTTAAAAATTGAAGTCATTTATATCCAACATTCTAGTTGAATTTAAAATTATTTTTATTATTTTTAATCTTAGAATTTCCATCAAGTTTACATAGGTATATTTTAATCAAATGCAAATTTGATTGCCTCCAAGGTGAACTAACCTATCATGCTCACTGACAACTTTAGACGCCTACCAAAATTAGAATTTAATTTTTTTCATGATATGTTCTATTGTGATGAATTAGATAGCACAAACTATTATCATCAAAACTTTGGGTGAAATTTTGTGGATGTGGCCCTAGTCCAAATGGTCAAAGTTTAAATATCCTCCAGCTGCTAAAAAAGTTCCTAAATAGCGCACATCATTGCACACACAATATTAGGTGATCTACTCAAACAATTTTTTTTGAAAGGTATTCATCTATGTTTAGATATTGAACGCATATTTTGTAGAATCAATGTTCTATGCTCAATGCTTGGTGTGTAATTGCTTTACAATGAGCCTAATTTAGATTTCTAAACAACAAATGTTTTGCACACGAATGCTAGAGGGTTCATATTCTATACATGAATGCTTGATTTTCTATGTTTAGAGTCAATGTTGTATCATCTTCGAGCTCCATTGTATCAACAAATGATGAAGAAAGTCTTGAACTTGTTCAAACTATTGAATTCAACTATTGTGTGGCTTTCCCAACTTACCATCATCATTAGAGCACACCAATATGAATAAACAACATATAACATAAACCTTTCAATCCACACAATTTTTTTACAAAACAACTTAAATATGTATAGATTAATATTGCAACTAACACATACAATATGTAATAAACATGCATTAAATAGTTGTGACTGTAAGACACTACAAGAAAAAGGGCCAATATGCGACTAGGGAAGAACGACTTCCTGTCCACAATGACTAGAGAACGACTACGGCTCCCTAATTGCACTAGCGGCGTTAGCTTCACAGCCTCCGAGTTGTGTTGCAGTCGCAGACGTGACTGTGGGATGAGAAGTTGACGACCGCTACTTTTCATCCGCAGCTTGTCGTCAACTGCGTCGTCGAACTTTTGACGTGGACTCCCTGAAATCTACCAAATGGGACCTAGTTGCAACAGAGTAAAGAGCTGACTGCAGGGGCGACTGCGTGCTACTTAGGAATGACTCCGTAATGACTTTCAAATGACTGCGCAAGAGTCATTTGAAGTCATTCGCAGTTTTCACAGAAAGAGCTGGAAAGAAAAAGCCACCTTCTTTACCGGACACTTCACATTGTCTTTTGCACGGACGAGTTCATTCTCAATTTAAAAAAAAATTGTAGATCATTCTCTCTTTCTGTTTTGCCTTCTTCTTTATATTCTTCTCCTATTCTTTACTCATTTCACTTTGATTTTCAAAATTCCCTTTTTAAAAAAATTCCAAAATTTTGTCCCTTTAATTCAATTGTCTTCCTTCCCATTTTTTGGAAAAATGGTTTGCAGTCGTGTCATCTCTTGTTCTCCCTTTCCAAAAAATAATTCAATTACAAAAATGATTTGTAAATTTTTTTCCAAAAAGAGAAACAGTTAGTTTTTAATTTCCTTCTTTTCTTCTATTTTTCTATTGTTGTTGTATTCTTCAACTGTCAATTTTTTTGAAAATTATTTATTTCATTCCCATTTTTTTCCTCCATTTTTTCCTCCTATTTTTTCCCCAATTTTGGATCCACTTTTATTTCCTATTTTATTTTCCTTTCCCCCCCTCTTTTTTTCCAATACCTTTTCTATTTTGTGACCCATTCTTTTCTCCATTTTTTTCACCCCATTTTCTTCCCTTTTTCAAAAACAAATTTCTATGTGCCACATTGTTTTTTTGTTATTCAGTTTTTCCCTTTTCTCTTCTCTTCTTCATTTTTTTAAAATTTTTCTTTTACTTTCTCTTTTCTCTATTCTTTGTTTATCTTTTTAAGTTTATTTCTTTGACCTTCTTTAAAAAGAAAAAATTATTCTTTTCTTCTCTTATAAATCATGCATCCCCGATGGCCTTTTTGTTTTGTTGGGGTCTATTGTTTTCTTTGTCGGGGTCCACATTAAGATTCATTTACACTCCTACTAGGACAATAGCTATGATTTTGGTCCATTTGTGTTGGTAACTTCGCAATATTTCTAAACATTTCATATGATTCAAAATAGATATTCTTGAGGTCCCAACATAAAGGCTAGAAGGTGTTTTCATAGTCCTAAAAGCAATCGTTAAGTCTCGTTCTCCTCTTACATGGACAACAACATTGTTTCTCTTGTGTCGTTGTAGAATGACTTCTTGAGACTGCAAAATGACTTTCTGCAACTGCAATATGACTTCTTGCAACTGCAGAACAACTTTTTGCGACTGCAAAATGACTTCTTGAGACTGCAAAATGGACTGAAACATCTCAGATTACTAAGCAGCTAATCAACTATTGCTTCGTTGCTTTGTGCAATGTAATGCATTGTGTGCTTTTCAAACATGTGCGTACCTTTGATCACACTTCCTTTGCATCTACAACATATTTTCATCATGGGTTATATACAAAAAGGCAAGACAAAATTTAGAGAGGATGTTAGAAAATGTCAAAAGAAAATATCTTTTCCAATCTCTTTCTCAAATTTGTCCATAATTTTTTATTTGAGGCTCAAAATATAAAATGAATTTTTGGAGATGAAAGTGGGGTTGATTTCCCAACTTTTTTTAGTTCAAAGGTTTTTGAAAAAAATTAATCTACTATGCTTAAATGAGATTTGAAATATTACTTGTAACACAATTCCTGCATTTTACATATCCCACATGGTTTGTCTTGCCTCCTACCACCCCACTTGTATAAAACGCTTGTCACTTCATTTCTTCATACTCACACATTAAGTGGCTTTGAAAGCCATGTGACACATGCCTACTACAATGTATGGTGTATTATGTATGGTATATTGTTGTGAAACTTTGAATGTATTGATATGTGACTACAGAATGACTACTCCCCAAATAATGGGCCCCACATTCCTTTTTGCAAACGTCATGTTAACTTTAAAATGATTGGAGACATCAGCGGCAACATCACCTAAACCCTAAACAAATGTCACTCCGAAACAACTACAAAATGACTTTTCAATGACTCAAAAACGACTTCCTACGTGGCTGTCCACGTCAGATTCATCATGGGTCAGTCATAACTTCAGAATGACTAAAAAATGACTGGCCACGTGGATGTCCACGTCAAATATTTTAGATGTCCACGTCAGATGTTTTAGATGTCCATGTCAGATGCTTTCCACATGGCAGCTCTACAAACATTTCCTTAAGCCCAACTTTCTTTATCACTTCATCCATTTTTACATCCAAGTAGGAATGGATGGTGATAATAGACTGTAGTCGTTGTCCTAAACGACTTGTCCACAACAACTCCAAGGCCTCTAAGTCATATTGCAGTCATTGTGTCCACAATGACTGTTTTTTAGTTGTTTATTGAAGTCGTTTTTTCCCCCATTTTCTTGTAGTGAGAACGCATGTATTGTTAGTGAGCTTTTTAAGATTTTGAATAGGGTTGTGTAAGGTGGGGCTCAATTTTGCTCATTGCAAATTGTTGCCAATTGCTATATCAATTTATTCATGCTTTAATTTTTTTATCTAGATCTATTAGAGCAGTAGTACTAAGCCTTCTAACCTTAGCTGATAGGAAGTTGACTACACAAGTTAATTTCAAAATGTGACCTACGCACTTCAAGTTGAAAAACAGTATATATGAAATACTTATGTAAGGAAAAGACAACAAGGATTAGCTTTGCTCCGCCTCATGAAAGATCAAGCTTTGTCAAATAAGCACAAAGAGTGGCAATAAAGTTGACAGCATAACTCTTCCTCATACAAATTCCTCCTTATACGAGTGCCTCTATTTCTAAGCTCCACTCAGATGCAACTTTGTAAAAGAAATGTAGTTATATTAGCAATGATAGAGTTGACATCATCGTTCCTCTGCCTTTGAGTGCCTTCACCTAAGACATAAATGCAAGAGTAGCAATAGGATTGGGAGAATAGAATAGTGGAAGGAACACAACAAAAGCAAGATAAAAATGACGAGTTGAAAGTTCATGAAGAAAACAACCAACAGAAACATTGGGATGAATTGTCACAAATGACATTTTCAAATTATTCATCCAACTACAAGATGAGCCATGCAAAATTGGGCACCTAGGCCAAGACTTAGACATCCTATAATTGAAATTGCACAATTTAAGGTATATCTACCATACTATCCAAAAATATTTGAGAAGCCTTTATCATTGAAATAATCTTCTTCAATCCATTATTAGTATTGGCTATATTAGTGCTATCCAAGTTTTTGTGTTATTTTGTATACAAAATTTTATAATGTTATTTCTATATAAATTTTTGTCTGGCCCCCAAAATACACAAGGAGGCCACTCTTCTGTAATTTAGGAAATGATATGAAATCTTTGGGTATATTAAAGAAGAATATATATAAATATAACATTCATAAAATATTATAGGTTATTTTCAGAATATTTTGTAGTTATTTTTAAAATGAATTTATCTAACCCTATTTTTTTTTCAAAAATATATAACTTCTACTTCCAAAGAATAAACAATACTATGTCTTTGATTGCATATAGTTTTAAAAGTGAACACCAATGAACTCCCTTCGAGAATAAACTAGAAAATCAAGCGTATAAAAAAATATTGAACGATAGTAATTTAGACCAAAGGTACAGAACAATAAACTATGTGCTCCAAAGACCAAATAGTGATCTTTTTTACCCAACCTTATTAACCTTTTGGAATATGGATTATAATATAACAAATATTTGAACATCATGTATTTAGAATTTATTTTTTGAAAAATATTGATCATAGCTTATGCAACACTTTCAAAATTAGAAACATTTATCCATAGCCTAGTTATTAGTTTTGGAAAAATTACTATGACTATTAAATCTATAGTTCAATATACCTCTAATAATTACAAATCATAAGGATTGAGTTGAATTACAATGTTTTTAAAAAGCCACTATGCTTGAATTTCCCTAAAAAATGAATTAAAGCTTCTTTCAAGCAAACCTGAAGCTATAGATTGAAACCTCTTTAATAAGATATTTATACCTAAAACCACACAAAATAAGAATTTGAATGTAAGTGTTCAAATTCTCAAATTATATATGTTGTATTGTTGGGAGTCAAAAGAAATTTTAAATTCTCTATGCATGAAATTTTTGAATACCACAAGAATAAATTATCAATTTTTTGAAGTGTTGAAAACAAGGCTTATAAATAGAGGTATATATTTCAAGCATAAATATGTAGGGGTCAATTTTAAAAATAGGTTGTAATTCCATTCATCCACATATTCTATACGCACTCTACAATGTCTTTGGTCTCTTTTAATGTCAAAAGTCAGCTACTTTGAACAATTAAGACAATGCAACCTTTCAAATGCCAACACCTAAACTATGGATATAAATGGGAAGGAAGACGACATTGAACAAGTGACATTATGTAACTTTGCCATTTTGGTTGTAGTTTAAAAAAATATTTTGAACATGTATACTTGCCTCATATGTCGGTTATTATTATCAGTAATTGATATTGAACTACTGTGAATATTGGAATCAAAGTTTTCAACTTTTACTTTGGCACACATTCTCTTCACTTTTAATTGCTAAAAGAACATTATTCTTGCATCCAAGTCGTAGTTAGTTTTTACATAATTGCAATAAGCAGTGATTATGATAAAGTCTAGGCAATAGTTGTGGTTGACCTTAGGAACTCCACATGGACCCAAAAAATGAACGACCTCATAATTTATGCCAACCACAAAAAAATTGCTCAGAATTATCTTCTTTTGGAATTTATCACTACACATACCTTGTTGTAAAGAGAATTGGGGGCAACATCTCTAATGCCCTAAGAAAAATCATTGCTAAAGTAGAAGGTGCATGAATAATCTCTTTAAACATCATTGATCAAGGTACATTGATCTTCCTGATCAATGTCCCTTGTAGATATTACAACCAATATTTCTTCCATTGCTCTAAAATGTTTCAAGAGCCTCAAGCATAAATCGCCACTTCTTTTCCATATTATGTAAATATGGATTCAAAGATTAAGTTGAGACCACAATCAAAATAGCAAGCCTATTGTCAACCACGAAGCTCATTTAGTCACTATTCATAGTTCCACTAATTGGATTTACAAAAAAAGAATGAGCAAAAGAACAACAAATCAAGGAATATTCCACAATTATTTTGGTTGAATATCTTTGAAAAAAAAATACAATAAGATTTATAGGTATTGAAAGCAAAAACACATAGCTTCCCATGGTGAGGGACTAAGCATAATCTAGGATCTAATGTGACTCTTAATTTCCTACGCAATTTCAATAATCCAAAAGTGTCCTTTCAAATTGTGATTTATGAATGCCCATTTGCCAAATGTAGAGACCACATGGTGATGTTCATTGAATGTTTCAACCCAATTCCAACCCTTTGAACCCCAATTCCACACTCACTGAAATTTACACTACATTAGAAAGAGACTGATATTGTAATAGTGATACAGTAGTGACGGCGAAATTGGGTCCTGGACTAGGAATTCCAACTGGGCTGGGTTACACAAACGGTCTGCCTACCTTACAGACAACTTCAAAACCAAGTCAATGGCACCGTATGAAGACTGCAACCTAATCTCCAAGCTTCACGCTCAGAATTTGTGCAGAGAAACTTTCGCTAAGTTGCAGGGAGGCATCGGTGAGCATCCAATGCAACGTTCTGACGCCGCAAGGTTTCTTACAACCTTAGCACTCAAAAAAACAACTTATTAGAATGTGAAACACGAACTAAGTCAAACTATTGGTATCCAAGGCCAGGGTGAACCAGCCCCCTCGCTTGTCCCCCCAAGTCATTCCAGGGGTGCATGTTAAACAAATAAAAATTTAGTGCTATTTAGTGCTCGCTTAATTTATCCTCTAAACCTCTCCTCACTAAGTGTACATCTCTCCTTGCTAATTTGGGGCCTCTGCTTGCAAATATGAATTCAAAATTTGCAAATTTTATCACGCGTGGCAAATAAAAAATTTCAGCGTTTTCCCTCGGGACGAGCGAGGGGGTCGGTTAACCCCGGCCGAATCCAATGGCATCGTAAAACCAAGCTTCAAGCTTCTTACTCAGAATCTGTTGAGTGACACTTCTGCAGTTCCCATCCACTACCAGGCGAGTAATCGTAGAGGGCGAGATCTCTAATTGTGCTATCCGGTTTTACAAGAGTATCAGGTTCCTCTGTCAATACGTCTGCGTACTGTCCATGATAGGCGTGGACTCGTGCACTTGAATGCAGTCCAAGCAAGGTACCTGAAGTAGTGTAGTCCCTATACAATTCGTTAAGCTTGATCCTTCAGGAAAGAGCAGCCGCCGACGAGAAACCGGCTGCGGAGATGGATTGCCTGACGATTACAAGAAAACTGGTGTTCATGAAGCAGGTCAACGGAAGACCTCACTTCTTCGCTTTCGTCACAGCAAGTTTCGCCCAGGATCCCGTGAAAGCCAATTTTTAATAACAGCATCCGTCTCCATTTTCAGGGAAGCATCGGTAGTACCTTCAGGGTTGCGGCAGAGTCGTCGAATAGAAACCGGCAACGAAGGACTTCCCCTGTCGGCTACACTTGAGAACAAGTATTTATGAAGGCCCGTCACAAATGCCATTTCTTATCTGCAAGCACGTACGTATCCCTTACACAGCAATTGAAAATCATCAAGACCAACCCACCACCAGGACGTACAAGAGTCAATGAGAGAGTGCGTGCATATGAACAAGTCAAACCCACAGTAGCTCAAAAATCAAGACAGAAATTACAAACCCCGTTCACCAACCCCATCAAACCCTCAGGACATTGAGCATTCCTCGAAAATGGTGGTGTTCATAAACACCAGTTCAGTAGTAACCAGAGGCAAAGATCTCACTTCTTCGCTTTCTTCGCAGAAGCTTTCGCCGCGGGGGACTTGGCAGCAGACTTCGGCGCCTTCGCCTTCACGGTCTTCGGACCCTTCTTCGGCGTCACCATCTTGCGCACAGTCGGAGGCTTACGACCTGCTGCGGGCTTCTTCGCCGCCACAGCTGGAGCGGCCTTCTTCGCGGGGGCTGCAGCTTTCGCCTTCTTCACGGCTGGGGCCGTCTTTTTCGCAGGCGCCGCCACTTTGGCTTTCTTAGCTGGGGGAGCACTCGCCTTGCCCACGGCCTTGCGCTTCGTCACCGTAGTGGGCTTCGCCACCTTAGTCGCCTTCGCACCTGCGGCCTTGGGCTTGGCAACAGTCGGCCCGGCACTCTTGCTCTTCACTCGACCGGCAGACGTCGGTTTCTTGACGAGCTTCGCCTTCGGCGCCACCTTCGCGGCTGCTTTGGGAGCAGTCGGAGCCTTGGCCACCTTCGCGGGCTTCTTCAACTCGTCGGACAGCTTGAACGAGTTCTTCACCTTCACCAGCTTCTCCGCCTTCGTCAAGTTACGCAGCTGGATCGTCAGCATCTTCTTGAAGTTTGGGGGCAGACCCGTTTTGTATTTGTCCTCCAAGTACTTCGCGATGGCATACGCGCTAGAACCCGTCCGCTCCTTCAATGCGCCGATCGCCTCCACCACCATCTGCCATCACCCACAAGGTCAAAATTCATCAGCGCACGCCAACCTCCTGCTCAAACTTCATCCAAGATGCTGGCCCTAGAAGGCCTTCTACCATAATCAATGACCACGACCACGTTGACACACCCAACCACACGTAACACAACCACAGAAAACAACCCACACACAGCAAAGCTATCAAGAAACACCAACCAGACACACACATTCGCGAAGAGCACGGCGCACCAGTCCATCCGAAGCACTTACCACTTGGTATGGCGGGTGCAACGCCGGTGCCTTGGGAGCCTTCAGCTTCGCCACCTTCTCTTTCGGAACCTTCACAGCCTTCTCCTTGGGAGCCTTCACCGCCCTCGGCTTCTTCTCCGCAGGCGCCTTGACCACCCGAGAACTTCTCCCCTTCGCAGGCTTCTCGTCCGCCTTCACTTCCTCCACGGACTCATCAGCAGGCACGGGGTCGACCACAGGGGTGGAGTCGGAAGCGGCCATGGCAACAACAACAGCAACACACAAACACCACCAACAAACCCTAAAACCAAACCCTGAAACCGACTCAAGCAGCCAAGGTACCGGGAAACAGAATGGGAAACAGTTCCGGCAGACCACAAGAGACAGAAGCGAAATTCACACACGATTCAAGCCTCACGTATGAACAAAACAAACCCACGCTATCAACAACGACGAAAACCTGGAAACCCGTCCACAGAAACACAGAGAAACACGAGAACCACGCTCCAAGAAGGAGTGGGTAGCAAAATCACAAAAGCGCAGAGCAGGCAATCGATCGATGGACTGCGAAGAACTTTATATATGCAGCAAGCGAGCGACCACCGAGGCGAGAGCAGCAAACGAGGCGTGAGCTGAGCGAGCGCGCGCGAGGGCGATGGTGAGGAATGGGGTTAGCAGGAGCGACTTCCGAGACAAGGGCTGCAGGCACATAGGCACGCCAGCCCTCGCTTTCCCGCTCCCGCCCTCGCGCTTCCTTACAAGATTTGAATTGCGCGCGTACTCCCGCATTTGAATTTCTCGTTCCCCAGCCGCTGGAATGTCCTGGTCGCAAGGATCAAGCGGCAGGTCCCCTCATTGCGAGCCCGGCGTTCCTCACCTCGAGAACGTGGCATCTCTACGCTCCCATGACGTTTGACTACACGTCTTGTCCAAGCACGAGGGGATACAACCTCAGAGCATCTCCACCGGGGGCACGCCACATTGCCTTGTCAAATGGTTTGGTGTGCCCGGCCTTCTTTTTTATCCCACCAATTGGAACTTTGTGGAATTGTCAACTCAAGCCACAACAAATAACAAGCTCAACACTTCAAGCTACAGTGTGTGGAGCATTTGACTTGCACCGCGGTATGACAAAAAGGGAAGCTTTGGGACTTGTATTCAATGGCGGAATGGGCATCAAAGAATGACGAACCTTGAAAATAAGCTACCACCACCACCCCAAATAAACAAGCACAAAGAGAACTTGATTCATTAAGTTCACTATTGCTCAAATCCAAGGCCCTGAGAATATAATGGACTTTTTAGTCGGTCATAACTACAAATCTTAGAGTTTACGTTTTTGCTATGTGACTGGTGGGGGAACAATAACCTCATGGCCCCTGTCTCACACTTGACACACGCCACAAACAATCAGGTGCGCCCCATGTTGCGCAAACCAATAGAGATGCTTTCATTACCTACATCTCAATGAGCCCCCTTGTCATTATTATATTCTTGTCATTGTCATGTGCGGACCTACATTACATTTATGTAAATTATTGTGTTGGACTTCAATACCACATTAGATGTGATTTGTGTAAAAACTTCATATAATTTGAATCCCAAAAGCTTTTAGAAATTATAACTTTAGAGAATTTTTTAGAACCCTTTTATGTAAAATTATAAAAAATTTGAATTTGAAAGTCTTAAAAAGTCATTGGAATTTCAAGTTATACTAAGGTCACAAGAAAATAGCATCTAATGCAATATTGCAATAAAAATTATATAAATGTCATTTGAGAACAATAAAAGTTTTTTTTAGATGTATACTTCTAAATTTATGTGCACCAAATACTATAGTGCAATTAGTGTGGCCAACAACGTCTTAGTGATGTTGTTATTGTTTTTGGAATATGAATTAAAAAACTAAGAGCATCCTAAATGTTTTAAAATTGGCCCAATAAAGACATTACAAACTATTATTTGCTATGAAATTAGAACTTGAGACGGACAACATTGGAAGTGCATAAAAAATTACTTAATACGGATGTAAAATATCTTAATTTGAATATTGCATAACAAAAATAGTGCTTAGTAAAGTAAATTCAAAAGATAAAATTCTAGAAGCTACAACAAATCAAGCCTAAGAAAAAAAAATAATGCAAATAGTACTAAAAATATGGTGTGCCATTTGCATGATTTTTCTTTTTAAAACACTATTAGTTGTATTTGAAAAATTTATATTAGCAAGACATAGAGTCATTGTTTCTTTGACAAAAAATTCTAATTTGCCCCACCTGAATAACTTGCTATTTTGTCTTCAATCTAAGCAATTTCAAGGCTTTTAGTTAGTGCTCAAAAGCAAAAAAGACTCCATCATCCATACCTTAAGACAAGGTGTTTGTTTTGTTTTGTTTTGTTTGTTTGTTTGTCACGTCGAGATCTCCCGGACCGTGCGTCCCCCGGAGGCGTGCTTGGTACCGTCGGAAAGCCCTTGGCGGGGAGGGGTGCATGGGCTTGGTTTTGTGGCATTTGGACCTACGGTGGGAAAGTTGTTGAATTTTGAAGTTTTTATGGAATCTAAAAATTAGAAAATTACTTTTACTTTTGTTTTGGTCGCGTTCTTGGTATGTTCAGAAAGCTGGTGAGGAGTGGTGTACGGGCTTTGTGTTGCGAAAGTTATGGATTTTTGAGTTATTTTTTGTTCTTAAAAATTACTAAATTATATTAAATCATGTATCTTTTGAACCGTGTATCAATTTGTTACGTTTTTGGTACCGTTGGAAAGCCCTCAACGAGGAGGAATGCACGGGCTTTGTTACGTGGCGTTTGGAGCTACGGTGGGAAAGTTTTGGATTTTTGAGTTATTTTTGGTTTTAAAAATGACTTTTCCTTTAGTTTTGGCTGTGGCAACGGCACATGGCTACACTAGTTGCTAAGTTAAATTATCTAATGAAACCAACAGTGTCTATTTGCTATACAAATCTAAATTATCAAAATTTTATTATACATAATTATTAAGAAATTATCCTAAATCCTTAGAACAAATTGTATCTTCCGTGACCATGGTTGTAGGGGCTTAGAGTTTAGGTTTCAACAAAATAATTTTATTTCACCAGTTTTAACAGTTGGAAGACTTTCATGGTCCTAAAATTTCTTAGTGTTTAGGATTATATATATGAAGCCAATCTATTTTTGAAATTTAGGTGAACCTCTACTTGTACATAATACAAGAAATTTCTAAATCTAGGGTTACAAAGGAATTCAAAACATGTTACTACATTACATTAATTTCTTGTAGCAACTTATAAAATAGGATTTAAAGCCTTTACAACCAAGGGTACCTCTAGTAGTTACTATCCCTTGAAAAATAGTAGGAATTGCCACCACATTGCCCCTCTTTGGCTCAACAAAAAATCCTCTATTAAATTTGAAATGGAAAAAGTGCCTCTCCAATGCCGCCAATTAAGATTTCTTTTTAAATTAGTCGTTGTTGAACACCCATGGTTAAATCTCAAGAAGAAAAAATATCCCTCTAAATGCCATTAATTTTAAAAAATAACTCGCTAATCTTTGTTGTACTGAAAGATTATGTGCAACGTGTTGAGGTTAGGGTTTTCATGTTGGAAGATCCATACGTGATTGAATTTTTGGTTGCTGGTCTAGATGAGGAAGCCCACTTCAAGGAGAAAGTAAACATTATTTTGCTTGTTCACATTTCTCTGCGTGGTTCCATGACTACGTTGAAGGTTCTAATTATTTGCAATTCTTTTATTCGTAGACCGGATGCATTAAAAGACAAGTAAGAAAATGAGGGTTGACCCCTCATTGTGTAGAGTGGCTTATTGCTTTTGCATCTTGTCTTGCTTGTGTTGTGTTGCTTGTATTGCATGTGTTGCTGGCATTGTGACTGATTTAACATAACAAGTGAAGTTGAGGTGTGTGGCAATTTGTGCACACATTTGTGTTTCAAGTTTTTTGTATTAGAGAAAAAAAATTGTATTTGTAAGTTAAGTTGAAAGGATTAGGTTCTTCATTGATAACTGTGGTAAAATTTGACAAATTAACTAAGCTACTCATTCATTTAGTTGAACAATTCCAATCAAATTTATGTAAGCAAGGACAAATAGGGACTAGGATAGGGACAGCTTGGAACTACACAGTTCATATAGCAAATGCAAACTATGGTGGCTCATTTTTGACAAAAAAAAAGTTCAGTTTTAGCTCATTTTTGACAAATAGAGAGTACAATTTTCTTTGGTTGTGCTGAAAACATAGAATCTCAGCATTATAAAGGTTCATCATCATGGTTTTGCCATTCTAAGATACTTTAGTAATGCATAAATCAAAAAATAATGCTCTAACTTAAAGAAGTCAATCCCAAAAAATTATAGTCATTCAGTAGTACATAAAAGTCCTTTTCTACAAACATACATGCCATATATCTACGGTATTAATAATTGGATTAAAATTACAATCATCCCAATTTCCTAATAATGTTGCCTGAAGATTGTGCCTATATTATGAGTCTAGATATCAATTCAAGAGTCCTTTTCATGGGGATAAAGCATTGTGATAGATTTAGGAGCTATGTTCAAAAGTCCTTTTTACTTTAATATATTAGACGTTTCTATTTTATTTTTAGGCGCATTAGATTTTCACCAAATCTACTCTCTAAATATGACTTTTTTTTCTCTTAAACACTTCATTTTTCAATTCTACAACCCACTTGCTAAAGAAAACTCTCATTTTTTCCATTGTGATGTACATTAGTAGTTACCATATATGCATTTGCCCCCACACATATATTCCGAGGTAAATCATTAAGTTCCAAAGTCCATCTTCTTGTTCTAGAATCTGTATTGAGATTTTAGGAGAAGTTTGAGCTTGGTGCTTGTGATTGTTTCATTTGCCTCGTTATCTACATAAAATGAACTTATTGTAAGGTTTTATTTGAATTTTATTATCATGTTGTTTATTTGTCCAAAAATTATTTCAGAGCTTCATTCACTCAATACTAAATCCTTATATTTTAGCTAAGAGCCACGTCAGATTTTAATTCTTTTTAAATAACTTTTTAATTTTTTAATAACTTTTTTTCCAATTTAAAAAAAAATTCTTTCTGTAATTGCACCGCGGGGGTGCTGAAAAATGAAAAACTAGCGGTCCCTTTGAGGGCTGAATTTTTTTGTAATGAGTAAGTAGGTAGTGGCCCAAAATTTTGGTTTACACCGAAAGAATTGAGTCATTGCCCATTGTGCACTTGGGCTGAATTTTTAAAATAGAATTATCCATAGAAGCCTTTTTAGATTTATCCCATAGTTATAGAAAACCTAAGAGTCAATGTTGTCCTTCATCATTGTGTGCTATTTTATTTTGTCCCTCTTAAATTTTGGTCATTTTTAATGATTTTTGGCTAAAAACAACCTAAAAACAAATAATAAACAATATAAATGATTGGCTAAAAAAAGTCTCTTTGAATTTCCTCCTCGCCTTCAGGATTGGATACCTCCAAGACTTACCCAAATATACTCCTCTTAGATCTAGGAAATCACTATCCACTTTGGCCATATAGGATTCCAACAAGGATTTTCATCCACTGAATAAATGATGGGCTACAGTCCAAGTTCTATTTGGGGGTGATTGCAAGAAACACTAGTCCTATTTTTTGTCCCCTTGTCCTTGAGAATTGGATTTTTGCTCATAACTTTTGCATTGTTTGTCCATTTGGCATGAAATTTGGTATGAAAGTAGATGCGGTAGTTGCAGACATTGAGTAATTTTTTCAAATTAGTTTATTATTTTTAACCTGCCCCCAATTGGGTGTCTACCTTGGCCATTTGGGGGGGAAGGTAGTCCTACTTTTGACCCAAAAATGCGAATTTGAAGCCATAAATTGGACATATTGGAGGTCTACGAACATCAGAAGGGCTGACAATGAGTTTTTATGAAAATAGCAACATGTTGGTTGCACACATGGGGGCAAAGTGACCTTCCTTTGCGCAAAAGCTACAAAGAGGGAAAAAATTTCCTTCGTGAATTTTTTGGTGCAATGCGAGCACAATCTTCTCTAGCAAAATGGATTTTTGTATTAAATCTTTTTGAATTTTTTTTGAATTATTAAAAATAAAAATCTCCACAGACCCCTTTTCTGCTATCTTCTGCTCCCAGTGGCCTCTACAATACTTCATAGTAGTCTGTAGTACTGCATAGTACTGCATAGTACTAAATCAACGGTTCAGATCTACAAGCGCCTTGAATCGACGATTTAGATTTGTTAGGGTGCTACTAAAACGTAGTATTGGTAGTATTGTATAGTATTGCCAGTCCTATGGCCAAAAAACGTAGTCAGTTTGACGGAAAAATGTGAAGTGTTTCTTGCAACTACACCATGGTGTAAACCCAAAAGGTAGGTACCATAGCTATCTTTCAATCATAACATTCTATTTCTTTGGGCTCCAATGTACCCAAAGTTTTTTGGTGTAAATAGGCCCTAATGGCAGGTGACTAACAAAGAATGAGTTGAGGCACATATTCTACAAAGCCCTACAAAACAAAATCCAACTACCATCTCAATTTTATAATCTCATCGCTTGGTGGCAGAAAGTTTACTTCATTAACTCCTAAACTCCGATTATATCTTTGCAAGACAAAATGATTTTAGGTAGGCTTCTACGATTACAATTTGTGTGTTGATTTATTGAAATTTTTGTGAAGATAGAAAATCACATTGGCTTTCCAAAAGTATAATTTTTTTTTCAATGGGTGCCTGAATGCAAAAGTTATGCCACCTAAAGCCCAAAATGGAGTTTGTTGGGAAACACAAAAAAATCACAAAAAGTCAAAACAAAAACTTTAAAATTTTATTTCTCATAGAAAGTGTTTTTATTTACATGTAAAGATTTGATTTATTCTATTTGGAATAATGATGAGAAAGTTATGGACAATCTTGTTTTTTGGACAATTTAAGAATCTTCTTGAAAAAATAACTTGCAAGATTCATTTTCACAATTTTTCTAAAAAAGGTGCACCAAGTTTAGTTAGCTTGCTAGAACAATCTCACAGCTAGAATTAGTGCTTTTTAATTCCATCTTTGAGCTATTAATGATTTAGTTTTCCTTCAATCTTAAACCTACTTCTACTTAATAATTTTTTAATGAGTGAAAATTAAGTGTGTGTTTTTTTAGAATTTTTTCCTAGACTCTGAATTCAATTTTTTGACATTAAAAATTAGAAATTCAAAATGTATTGTGCAAAAAATTTAAGCTACAAAGATTCAAAGCCTTAAAAATCTATTCAGTCAATGTGCAAAATAACCACATTTCTTCACTTCAAATGCAAATATCTTGCAATCCATTTGGTTAAAGCTTGGGTCAAAGTTTTTGAAATTTCTTCCACACATTTTTATATTAGTCTAGTGCAAGATCCTATATTAGATATATATGCAAAACAAACAATTCCTAAAAAAATTTGTACTTTGCATTAGAAATGATAGTTTTGAGTATTTTTTGATGAAAAAATGCCTGTGGAGCTTAGGGAATAACCCTTGAAGGGTTTGAAAGCCCTTTGCAGCCGTATAGTATATTATGAATTTGGTGGTATTTGATTAGAAAAACATTGACCAAATACTTTTCATTACAAGGTGAATTAATGATAATTGTAGTACATAAATAACGATGTATCACATTTCATAAGTTAAACCACAATTGAAGAGTTATAAGGCTAAATACGGGTCTTGTAAAGGGACCCCATGGGCCTTTCAAGGGTTAAAGTTGAAACTTAGGGAGTGAATGAAGTTATCATTCTTGTTGATAGAAGCCATTAGCAATCGTCCAATTGAGAAAACTTGTCTAGCAGCTCTTGTTCAATATTGCCTTTTTACAACCATGGTCTCTCCTTACCTACGTCTCAGTCTTGTAAGCATACTCAGTCTCATCCATAGGAGAGGGATGAAAAATCATGAAATTGTCAATGGTATCCCTGTTGGACTGTTGGAAATTCACACTAGCTTGAGTCACACCTAGAGATGTATTAAGTTATTGCCATCCATAGTAGCAAGTCATCGCTATGGTGTGTGTGATTTAAGCTAAGGTAAAACGGCCCATTGTGGTCAGAATTAGGAGTTTGTCCTCATGTCATTGCTAAATTTTTTTAATTTTTTCCCCACATAAAGACAAGTGTGAGAATCAGGGAGAGCAATTGAAATTATATTTTTTTGACAAAGTATTAAAAAATTTGCTGTGAATTTTTGAAGTGTTAAGCCCATCATGGCCCAAAAGAGCCTCTAAACTACTCTAAAACCAACAAAATGTGTTTTTATAATGCTCATCTTACACACTTAAGGTAGTCACAATAATTTCTAATATGGAAGGCCTAAGAAAGTCATTTTCTATGTACTATGAAATTACACTGAAAAGTTAGAAGTTCCTAATGAGGTCACTAATCACTCCAATATTGTCAGGTAGATATTTATTGTAGGGAAAATCTCATTATTGAAAAAAACCCTAATAGGGTCAGTCCCTAGGTGTCCACTATTAGGTCTTCTGACTACAACAGATTGTCCTACCTTATTGTGAGTTTTTAGTAGTCAACACCTTATAGTCATCTTTATGATGTGCACTTAATTGCTTTTGATTTTTATCCCCAAATGTGCTATTGTAAGTAGTCATGTATGTGCTTTTTTCTCATGTGAATAATGGATTCATGACTACTAATAGTGATGGCATCGATCAATGCATCACTTCTAGTAGAATTAATGTTGTTTGTAGAAAATATACAACAGGAAGATTTTGATATGTGAATTTTGTAAGATTTTTAAATGTGCAGTAATAGAGAATTAGAAATGTACGAAAGCAATTTCAGATCTTTATTCATAGTAGATTTTGCCAAATGGGTAGATTGTAATATATACCATGACTTGTTGGCATCTAAGGTTTCTTATAGAAATCTCTAAAAAATATGAATCTCTAAAAAAGATAAAATCTATGAAATATCCTCGGAAGTATCATTGAATCTAGAAAACTAATTTGAATCAATTGAAGAAACCTTAATGAATACACTACAATTACATCTAGTACATTCCAATATCTACATCTACAACAACTTTTTGAAACCAAGTACATTTGCAATTTCAACCAATAATGTAGCGTTAAGTTAGTAAATGCAAATAACTTTGAAAATTGAAATTGACGATACAATTTTGAGAATTTTCAATAAATGCCCCGAAACCAATCAATTTACAAGAAGATGGCAACAACTCATATTATGCTTAGACAACAAGAGAATGTATTGCACAAAATTCCCTCTTTGAAATGGTCAAATTGTAAAGTTCTACAAACCTGTAGTAAACCTATTGTGAAGCTGGAACCACAATACTTTAGCCATGTTGGATTCATATAAACTTGCAAGACCATAAGATCTCTTCGTAGTTGATGCCAAATCAAATCCAAATTCAAATCCTACAAAACATTATGGCATCTACAGATTAAAAGCCCAAAGTCTAAACTAAGCTAAGATATGTTGGCAATGGAAACTTCAAATTACAAATATATACCAACCATTTGCAACAAACTCAAATCTACATACCAATAGTGTCAACCACAATAACAAAATAAGATTTGTAATAAATAATATCCATATGTAACAACATAGAGAAGTGTTTCAATATCCTAAATTACTAGTGTAACAACAACAACCAAAATAAAAATATAATAAAAATATAAAGAATACAAATTAAAGGATAAATTTACAACAAACAATTTGACATCTGAATGAAAATTTGGAGTTTTCACAAAAAAAAACTAAGAAGAAAAAGAAAAGATTAAGACTGTACATCCCTGATCAAAACAGGGCCTCAACTTTCCAAAATCTAACATTGTGGCCAGACAAGAATGAAGGCATCACATTGTAAAAATAGTATGAAATAGTACATAGTAATCTCAGGCAAACCAAAATAGTGCCAAGAAAGGATGTTTGTAAGTGACAATACTTCCTACATATATATCCCCAAGTGCATATCCAGAAAATATCCATATAAAAGAACACAATTAAATGACAAACGTTCCAAGCAATGGATCTTTTTTCTAACGTTTCCTAAGTGTCGTGGATGGCAGCGAATAATTAGAATGCATGTAGTAACTCACAAGGTAACTGCAATGCTCAGGGGTAATGGTAAAATTCTAACTCCCTAACTATCTATCCTATGTCGAGGGTAGACTGGGTAGTTGGCGTCATTTCTAACGTCCCTAACTACGTAAAAAGGGGAACTCCTATGTTCCTTCCATGAACCTCTAAGACTATCGTGGGGTTTTAAAATTCCACCTCGAAGTTCTACTTCTAAAGACTAATTCTAAAGTTCAACTCTTACTCTAATTTTCAACCTCTAAATGAAACTCTAGATTTTTACTCTTTTAACTTGGTTTTAAATATTAACTACCGACTTTTGACTCTAGGTTTTTACTCCTAATTTATCTTTGAAATTTATCCTCGGAATTTAACTCTAGGTTTAACTTTTAACTCTAAGTTTTTACTCCTCTATTCTATTCTAAATTTACCCTTCTAAATTTAACTCTACGGTTTTGACTTTTAACTCTAGGTTTTTACTCCTAATTTATCTCTGAAATTTATCCTCAAAATTTAACTCTAGGTTTAACTTTTAACTCTAACTTTTTACTCCTCTATTCTATTCTAAATTTACCCTTCTAAATTTAACTCTACGGTTTTTGTGTGCAGGTACGGTGGTGCTCCGCTCTTTTCTCCCTTCTCCCTTTTTGGTTTAGACCCTAATCCTACTCCTTCCCTAGCTAGTAATAGGTTAGTCCCACATTTTTGTGGTGTTTTAGGTCTGATTTTTGAGTTAGTTTGAGAGACCCCAAAAAATCAGAACCCCAAAAGACCAAAAAACTTTGAGTTCAAAAAGAAGAGCGACCGATTTGGCTGGGTGCTGGACCCCGAGCCTGACCACCACCTCCCGGCTGGCTGGCTTCCGGCTGGCTGGCTGGGCTGGTCAATTAATTAAAAATAATTAATTAATTTTTTAATATGTTTTTTTTTTTTTTTGGCTCCCGATGGTGCTGCTGTATGCTGGCCTGATGTTGCTGCTGTAGCTGGTCCTGATGTGCTGCTGTATGCTGGTCCTGATGTCGCTGCTGTATGCTGGTTTTCCGGCTAGGCTAAAAACTGGATTTCCGGCTAGGCTAAAAAGACTGGAATTTTTTGCTAAGGCTATCTAAGACTGGATTTTTGCTAAGGCTAAAAAGACTGGATTTTTGCTAAGGCTATTTTAAGACTGAGTTTTTGCTAAGGCTAATGGGGGAAATAACCGTCGGGGGTACTAAACTTACTAAGACCTTGGAAACAACTAACTACCTAAAACTTTTGAAGACACTACTCTAGACAAATGCAAAGAACCCTACATATCTTGGAAGCTAAACTCTGGAGGTTTCCACAAAGGTCTTGGAAACTAGACTTTGGAACTAAACACGGGGTAGATGCAAAGCTTCGCCATCAAATTGGGTTTAACACCAACTTTAGGACTTCTTGACACCCCGGGGGTTCAAAGCTCCGCCGTCTACACTTTTAACACACGCTTTAGGACTCTACTTTGTCACTAGTTCAAAGCTTCGCCGTTTCCCAGGGGGGTCCACACAAGGGGAGAGACTTTAGAAGAGGGAAAACTAACTTTAAAAGAAAACACACATACAGGGTCAAAACTTCGCCGTCCCGGAGGGGGGTCCACACAAGGGGAGAGACTTTAGAAGAGGGAAAACTAAACTTTAAAAGAAAACACACACACAGGGTCAAAGCTTCGCCGTCCCGGGGGGGGTGTCCACTCAACAAGGAGAAGATTAGAAGAAGGTTTGGAAGAAATTTAGCAACACATGTACAAGGAGGTCCAAAGCTTCGCCGTCCCGGAGGGGGGTCCACTCAACAAAGGGAATATTAGAAGAGGGTGTAAGAAAAAACTACAAAGGAAAAGAAAACTGGCAAGTTAGATCACGTGGCAACACAACGCTCACACGCTAAAGGCCCCCCAAAGCGGCATCGCCAAGGTACGGTGGGGGGTGACTTTAGGATTAGTGCAAGATACAAAACAAAAGACTCTTAACTTCACAAGTTAGATCACGTCACGTACAAGGGGGAGAGAGAGGCTCTCCAACTACAACAAAGTACAAAAACACTGCACAAAGAGTACACAAAGCAAGGTAGAAGGATCCCCAAGGACCTTCAAAGCTTGAAAATAAGCAACAATGGAGCCAAAAGTGCTCCGAAAACACCGTAGAGGTTTTTGGCTTGAAACGCCAAAATATCCAAAATAACTTGGACCCACGGACCCAAAACAAGAATTGGGGGTGTTCTAGAGAGAGAAATGGGGCCCTTATATAGGTTTCCAAGGGCTCACCCCTCCCTCTAGAGTTCTAAGGTAACCTTATCAACGGGGATTTTCATCCTCATCCTCAAAGATTTTCATCCTACATCCTAAATTTCTACTTCTACCATCTATGCTGGACCAACATCCTAACTTTTAGAGATTAGCTCCAATCGCCGAACGGATTGCGCCGTTGGATCCAGAACGCCGTGTTTAGTCCCAGACTCCCCTATCCCCCGTACCGAGGCCAAAAACCCATCGTAGGCTAATTTAGTTTAAAAACCAAATTGTGGTAAAATCCTAGATCTTGGGGGTCTCCTATTTTGAGAAATGTGAATAGCCTAGGGTCTCCGGTAGGTGCGAGAGAGTCGGGAAGGACTTTTGGTTGACTTCGTTTCGCCATCGTATGGTCCCGGAATGCCGGTCAACGTGGCGGGGACCCCGCCACGTGGTTAATTCCCGAGGAATCTCGCCGGTTCGGGTACTTGCCGCTATCGGAATGTCGTGAAACTTCACGGAGCGCATTATTAACATAAAACAAGCTAGTCTAATTTTTAGTGAGATTTTATTGTAACCTGGGTAATTTCCATGAAATTCCCGTTGGAGGTTAGGAGGGTTGACCACCCGGAAAAAGGTTCTTCTGCAAGTCGGAAGATGCCGGGATTTTTCACGTGACCTCTCAGGGAGTCGCATGAAAGACGTGCGGGTGTGTTTCCGTACCTGGCACGATTGGTCAATGGAGATTCAAAACTAGCCATCTCCTCGAATTAGCGACGGTGCGGGAATCTTCTGCAGGTGGAGGAATCTTGGCGAACCGATTTCGCCGTTGGATTCCTGGCATGGGATTCACCCTAGAACACCATCCTTGGGCTGTAGATTCCTCCACGGGCCCGGTCTTGCGTGAGTGGCTCCTGCATGCTAACAATCGGGATTTTGGGAATTCGTCGATCTAATGGGGAATTCTAAATCTAACTCTAGGACCCGACCTAGTGGCCTCGTTGTGGATCCCTCGGACCGACCTAGCCATGAATCGCCACATTCATGGTGGGATTTAGCCCTTTTGGGGCTGTGTGACTCGAATCCTCCAACTCTAACCTTTCCGTTATTTCTATACTATTTTTAGGCAAGGTTTGGGGGATTCTAAGTAAGAAACACAAATTTAGACCAAATACTATAATGGGTATGACACAACCCTATTTCGGTTCTACACTCTTTTTATGGATTTTTCTATATTTTTATCAACTTTAAATTGCAAATTTCAAAAAAAATAATTCTACGAGTCCCAAGTGACAAATTGGGAGCTCACAGAAGGCACAGTGGACCGCGCTCACATCACCCCCATATATTAAAAAATGTGGATAAAGGCATAGAACCTGGTCGGTGTTCGCTCTATTACCAAGGGTGGGTAATCTAGCGCCCACACATCACAGCTACCATTATTGTAGTGTGGGCAACAGGAACAAAAACATGAGGAGTAAGACCCTAAACCCTAAGTTCACATATAGGGTTGCAGTTCCAAAGATTTATTATAACAAAATGTCCAGTTCTAATATATCTGATTAAATTTGCAAATTCTTCAGCGTTTGTCACTGTTTACTATTCAAGTGCAACCAACCCCCACTATAAGAAACCCTCGTTTTAGGTGACAAGCCCTAATTTTTTATGAGGGATTTTAGGTGATGTCAATGTTGACAACCCAAAATTTTTATGTCAACAAAAATGTTCAACGTAACATCAATAATGACAATCCAATGTTTTTATGTCAACATTGATGTTACGTTGGACATTTTTGTTGACATAAAATTTTTGGGTTGTGAACATGGACATCACCTAAAATCCGTCATAAAAAATTAGGGCTCGTCACCTAAAACAGGGGTTTCAAACCCTGGCCCACACAATGCATATAATTGAAGGTCATGATATTGCTGCCCAACAAACTCTCCTAAAATGTGACCACCACCACCACCAATCGCACCTACATAAATCCGATTTTGTACAAATTGTCTCCACCTCCCTCAAATCATACAAATTCCTCCATTTCATACTAACTGCCATTTGAAACTTCCACTGACGCTCTTGTTCTTCCTCGTCAAAATAAACCCTCGCAATCACAAACCCTCACTAGAGAGCTCCCTGGTTGCGCTCTTCCTGTACGTGCGGAGACATGATTGCGACGACGTGCGAGAGGGGGATGCACAACTTCGATCCCGCCATATCCAACTTCCCGTTCCCTGCTTCCAATTCTTGTTCTTGTCTTTGAGTTTCCGTTCCCATTCCGTGTTCCCGCGATATCCCCGAAGTTTCCAATGCCAGAAGCGGCAACATTTCCAACGAGGCCCATAAAAAATTTACTACATAAAAAAATAAAAAAATAAAAAAAATTAATGTATATTTATTAATATTATATGAATATGATAAAAAAATTGAATTAATTTTTTTTGAATTTTTGAATGTGAAATAATCATAGATATAGAAGTAAAAAAAAAGGTCTAATGAGAAAAAAATTAATATATTAACAAATTAATTTTAAGTAAATTCATAATTTTAAAATTATTAGAAAATAAAAATTAGCAAGAGTATTATTGAAAAATGATAGCTAGTGGATTCTATGTATATAAGAAGTCTCTGTCATGTGATCGGGATTGCAACTTTGACCTTTATTTGTTACATCATTCATTCATTGCTCACAAAACAAACCTGCAAATTTGTGGCAATAATTTTGGCATCAATTGTAATGATCTTAAACATCAACCACATTTGTCGATGTCATGTCATGTCTTGACGTTAGTATATCCATCATAACTTTAACATGCAACTCCAACTTCCATCACAATAGAATATTCATTGTTAGGGGAGCAATATAATGATCATAATGGGGATCTAGATGAAAATAATTACGACCTCGATGGACGAGATCGTTTGACTAACTAGATCGTTAGTTACTGAAGACACACCATCTTGACAAGCTGATTGTCCACCTCAACGCACTAGTTGTCCACCGGACGGACTAGTTGTCCAACTTGACAAACCAGCTATCCAACTCATAGGATTGGCTATCCAAATGATAGACACCAAAGATAGACCTAATGAACTTCATCACCACTTTTTATTCCAAGGTAAATCTTAGATTTTAAAATTCTTGATAATTAAATTTGTTTAGGTCATCTATATTCAAGTGCAATCCTAATGCGTGAGGACAAAGTAACGCAAATAGCCAATGTCACATTGGGATACAAAACCCTGACGTTAACTACAAATACAAAAATAATTGGGGAGGTCCCAAACTCCCAACGAGCATCAAGTACTCAATTACGGATTGTTTCTTAGTGATGAGATTCTAAAAAAACAAGGACAATAAATCTTTGGCCAACATACCAAAAATGCCACACTTGATAATTCCTTGGAACCTTCATTGTCTGATCCTTTGATTGTTTAAGAATGTGATTGGAATGAAGATGAGCTCATGTGTATCATCAATGAACATGTTTAGTGGGATACCATTCAAAATGGCATTTTTGCATTCGTAGGGAAGGAAATTTCACATCTACCAACTTTGACAGCTTCCCAAGGGCTAAAAAATTGCTATTTTACCATGAAATTTTGGTCATAGGAACAACTCTATATTAATAACATGTGCACCAAATTTCAAGGTCAAAAAATACACCAAAAGAAAGATATTCAAAGTCTACCAACATGTGTAGCGGTGAGAAAATTTTCATTGCTGCCAATTTTGACACCCTCCCATGGGCTGAAATATTTTTTTTTTACCATGAAATTTTTGGCATGAGATTATCTCTATGTTGATAATATGTGTGGCAAATTTCAAGATCAAAAGACTTGCATAAAAAAAGATATTTGAAATCTACCAACATGTGTAGTTGTGAGAAACAATTTCACTACTATCAACTTTGACACTCTCCCAAGGGTTGAAAAATTGTTTATTTACCATGAAATTTTTATTATGGAATCACTTCTAGATTAATAATATGATTGCTAAATTTCAAGGTCAAAAGATTTATCAAAAAGAAGATATGCTAATTCTGCCAACGAGAATAGTTGTGAGAAAAATTTCACTACTACCAACTTTGACACTATCCCAAAGGCTAAAAAAAAAGCATTTTACCATGAAATTTTTGGCATGAGATCATATCTATGTTGATAACAAGTGCGACAAATTTCAAGGTCAAAAAATTTACCAAAAAAAAGATATGCTAATTCTACCAACGTGTGTAGTTGTGAGAATGATCTTTTACATGCAAGCTCGACCTAATTTCGGTGTCCTTAGGTCCCTACCCCATTGCCGCTCATTTTTAAACGTGTGAAGGCAAGCACAATACCGTGTGTCGTCACTGCCAATCTTCTGCCTTATTAGACGCGCGCGTGCTTGAGATGCTCTCTAGATCTGGAGATGCTTTGCAAGCGGCTGGGCTTCCAAGCATCTTTCCCAAGATCTCTCACTTCGTTTGCAATATTTGTCATGACTGGTTGGTGGATCCTGTGGCCACCACATGTGGCCACGTCTTCTACTGGAATGAGCTGTCGCAGTGGCTGAACACAGGCCACCACACCTATCCCGTCTGCTGGAGAGAGCTCACTGAGGATTTTTTGCACGTACTGGCAATTTATGAGAACGGTGAGCGGGCCGGTGGAAGGAGGTTGGGTCCTCACCCCCCTTCCACCAGGCCTTGTCCGATCATTTGTTGCAATGTACAACGGACGTGGAGCGAGCGATCGAGGTTCTTGGGCGAATGGACCAAGACGCGCAGGACTCCGCGACTTACGAGGCGGAATTGCGGACCAAGATCAATGAGCTTGAGGCAAGCTTGGCGAGGGCGAGGGCGAGGGCCATCCCAAGGGCTAAAAAAAATCATTCTCACAACTACACTTGTTGGTGGAATTAGCATATCTTCTATTTGGTAAATCTTTTGACCTTGAAATTTAGCAAGCATATTATTAATGTAGAAGTGATTCCATAATAAAAATTTCATGGTAAATAAACAATTTTTCAACCCTTGGGAGAGTGTCAAAGTTGATAGTAGTGAAATTGTTTCTCACAACTACACATGTTGGTAGATTTCAAATATCTTTTTTTATGCAAGACTTTTGATCTTGAAATTTGGCACACATATTATCAACATAGAGATAATTTCATGCCAAAAATTTCATGGTAAAAAAAAAATATTTCAGCCCACGGGAGGGTGTCAAAATTGGCAGTAGTGAAAATTTTCTCACCGCTACACATGCTGGTAGACTTTGAATATCTTTTTTTGGTGAATCTTTTGACCTTGAAATTTGGTACGCATGATATTAACATAAAGTTTTTTTTGTGTCAAAAATTCCATGGTAAAAAAGCAATTTTTCAGCCCTTGGGAAGCTGTCAAAGTTGGTAGATGTGAAATTTCCTTCCCTACGAATGCAAAAATGCCATTTTGAATGGTACCCCACTGTACCTCAATTGAATGCAAAACAAAGTATTGTTTATCGAGAAGTCATGAAATTTGGTAAATGAATATAGTAAAAGGAATTTTTTTTTCTTGATGGAACAGTTGGAACAGAAAAAACATATTTATATAATACAATTGCAGCAAAACCTTGGAGCAAAGGGGACATTATAATATGTGTAGCATCATGTGGTATTATTGACTTTTTTTTTATGGTGGACAAACAATCCATTCACCCTATAAACTTTCAATTGAGATCAATGAAGATTCAATATATGTGATTGATGAAAAGGTCAAGTCGCACAAATCTTCTACGCAAGGCATCATTGATTATTTGAAATGAAGTCTTTATGCAACACTATCATTGTCTAGAAGTAGTTGATCGTACATTGCGCAACGACGCTAGCATGTGAGCATGTGAGCATGAGCTTAAGAGCGGTGAGCGTGGATTGTGTGAGCCTACAGCCTAAAAATATAAAACATGATGTAATTTCTAATTTTTTTGGATTAAAAAGTTAAAATTTTGAAAAATTTTGAATTTTTTTATATTATATTTAGTAAAATATAGTAAAATATATATGACCTATTACTACGGGACCCATGATCGTGGATTTCCGATTTGAAAGCCTAGGAAATTGGTGCTGTTGCATGTTTTGAAATTTATACCATATTTTGAGAAGCCTTCTCAGGGTAGTTTGATGAAGTTTGAGTACAAATAATTAATTTAGAGGCAATTCTAAGGATGAGAAGAAAACAAATGCAATGAAAATACTATAGGATGTAGAACATTGTGTAAGTAATAAAATATTCTTTCATTGCAGAAAGGGATACATATTGAAATATGAATATAATATTTAGCTACTTGAATTTGAGGATATTGAAGATAATATACTGATACTGCCTATCTACTTTATATTATACTAATATCTGTCAATTAACTTGGTCACTCGCATGTCTTGATGATTCCGGCAGCAACAAGTACTTGTTTAACTTCATCCAAGCTGAGGGTAGGAGCGTGGATGAACGTGTCTGTCTTATAATCCAGTTTGCAAAAATAACGAAAGATGTAATAAAGGTGTTTGCAGTTGATATATATGCCACGCTTTCCAATAGAGGTCCCGTTCATACTTCCATAATGGGGACAAGTACAAGATGGAAAATTACAAAGTGTGATGTTGTAAACCTTCTGGTTAGGTTCAATGCCGGACAGAAGTGTAATAATAGCACCAAGGCCAGGATAGGGAAGGAAATTCACCCCAGTAATACTTGCAGTAACATTCCTTGCACTTTCCCACTGATTGCGGTGATTTTTGGTAGGTATTTTACTACTTCAACGAACCTGCTTGCCATTCCGAATAGAAGGGATTCTTTCGGCATGTGCTGGTCGAGGATGACTCCACAACACAGGCTCAAATACCTTAGACGAGGTAAACAAACATCGAGGTGACATTGGCACGTTGGATTGCAGGCGGAATCCTGCTTCTTCAAGCTCTATAAGATTGGTATCAATAAGAACAAGCCAGACTTCGGGAATCTCGGGTCGAGTAAGAACATGGGAACGCTTAGGTCCCATGACGCATCGTGGAACGTGGTCTTCACAGAACCAAAAATCTTCGGTCTGAACTGTCGTGCCTTTATATTCTCGCTTTTGCCCTCTATAAGTAGGGGCAACAATGGATTTTCCATGCCTAACAACTAGTAGCTTGCATTTGGCCTATGTATACTTCTGAATGGCATGACACTGTTTCCTTGACTTGTGGGAAATTCTTGCTATGTGCCATTCCGATGTATCGCAATCTGTTTCCACTATAGATTGAGTATGGGGCATAACTGTATGAAACTCCTCAACTACAGTCTCAAGTTGCACTCTAGCATTGGCTGATCTAGTTTGAATCCGAGGATGAGAGAAGTTTACCTTGTCAGGGCAATGAGAATCACCTTTGGACCCGATTGGAAGATCCAATTTCCTTTTGCTGGACCCAAATACTTCTTTCCCCTCCAAGTGCGGAATTCGAGTGCAAATGTCTTCCGCTCCAGGCATTTCACTAAATGTGTCTGCAATTTTCTTTCCATCTCTAGATGCCATAGCCCTCTTTAGTTTCAAATCTTCTTTAGAGGGGCCTTTTCCAGAAGGGCCCCCGCACAGATAAGCCCTGTAGTTGGTCATCTGCATAAAGGCTTGAACCCAGTCATCACACGTAGCCACGAACAAATCAGACCCGCATTTCCCGGAGGCTTGCATCCATTTGTTGTGCACTGTTTTAGCCAAGTTGCATGTTGGGATGTCTGCTAGTTCCTCTGTTGTCAATTTCTGCCAAGATGACAAATAACGTCATTATTCAAACGGTTTGTAGTTTAGGATAAGAAATAGGGAAAAAAATAATGAGAGTAAAGGTTCTTACTGTTTCCATAAATCCACCCCACTGACAATATCGAAAGTGCCAAAATGCGAGCCAATCCTCGAGTTCACGAATAGCTGGTTCTGATGCAGCTCCGGAGGAGTACCACCAAGCTCTGATTTCTAAATACATCTTGTCTGCTTCGGATATCGATGTCGCATCCTTGTACTGCCTGTAGAGTCGAATATGTTGGTTTTGGAATTCTTTGGCAATTAGCTTCTCCGTATGCTTGTGCATGCTTGTTGCCCAATGGAATAAGCAAGTCCTTTCACGGTCCACCATTGCAATGGATGGATCTCCTGACCCATATACAATGCGAACTGCATTGAAGTTTGCTTGAGCACTATCACACATGAATCCCTTGAAGTTTGGATCCGATACCCCATTTTTCACCATGACCTTATTCAAACAATGCCAAAAAATGATTTGGCCTTCGGTTCCCTCAGTCTGCATATTTTATACGGCAATGGTCATGACTTTGCAATAAGTGGAGTCATAAACGTGACAAGCAACAGTTGTCCATAATTTCACCCTCTTCACATGATCAAACATGATAAAGTAGTTTTCTAGATCGCCACTTGGTTGCATCCGTCGTACAAGATCGACTCCACTCCTAGGTCCATCCACGAGCATCTTGAACAAATAGACCTTGTCTTGCCCTTGTCCTAGGAATACACTATCATGAATGTACTCCATTTTGGCACGTCCCTTCATATCAAGAATCCGATCAATCTCGCCAGCTGTGAACTCCCAATTCGTCACTTGGGACTCATAGTTTTCTTTTTTCCTATATAAAGTTGGCAATTTAAGTCATAATTAAATACAAAAAGCCCTAAAAAGAGTGTAAAATTGAAATGGGCATGTTACATACCAATATGCCCTTTGGTCCTAAATAGCCTTTTATCCCTAGAATAGCTCTAAAACCCACTTATAAATAGGTTAGAACCACAGAAGTAGTAGGTGGGAACTAGCAGGTTTGAGGGTTCTTACCCAAAATAGCCTAAAATCACTGTACATGTGATCATGCTGGACTAAATTGGTCTGAGGGAAGTCTAAGGAGATTCTTAGATAGATTCCCTGAGAGAGGTTTCAGTTTCTCCATCCCATCAACGAATAGTAGAAACCCCAATTGTTAGCATGCAGGTGTCACTTTCTCAAGACAGGGCAGTGGAGAAATCTACTGTCACCGGATTGTGATCTTGGGTCGGAACCGTACCGGGAAGTCAAAAGCGAAATCCATTCGCCAAGATTTCCCTATGCAGAAGATTCCCTGGCTGCCGATAAACGAACGGAGGTATCTTTCTGCCCTCCGTATCAAGACATGCAAGATCAGGATGAAAACTTGCACATCTCTTGGGAAACTCCATGAGAGGTTCCCCAAGAAGTTTCGTAATTTTCTGGATTGAAAAAATACCCCTTCTGAATGGTCAACCGCCTAAAACCACAATGGGAATTTCACGATAATTATCCAGGGGGCGGTAAAATCTCACTAAAAATTAAGTTAGCTTCTTTTATGCTAATAATGCGCCCCAATAAGTTTCATGGTGTTTTGATAGCGGGAGATGGCCGAATCACCGACATTCCTCCGAATTATCCACGTGGCGGGATTTACGTAGAGTTGACCGGCGTCCCGGGAGCACACGAAGTTGGAATGAAGTGGACGAAGGGTCTTTTCTTACTCCCTAAGACCTCCCAGACCACCCTGGCTAGTCACCTTTGTCAGAAAAGGTAACCTCCAAAAAATAGATTTTTACCTCTTTTACTGACTCCAGTTGGCGATGGTTTACGATGGGATTTTGGTGTTGGAATAGGGGGTAGGAAGACTGTGGGACTAAAAATGGCCTTCTGAAGCCAATGGCGCAATCGGTTTTTGATTTGGAGTTGATCTCCAATAGTTAGAGTTTTAGACCAGCGTAAACCCCAAAATAGGTGAAAATCCTAAAAGATAAGGATGAAAATCTAGAAAGATAGGATTACCTAGGTTAAAAGAGGGGAGGTGAGGGCCTTGGGAAACCTATGAAAGGGCCCTCATTTCTCTCCAAAGCCATCCCCCATTCTTCTTTTGGGGTTCGTTGGGTCCACGTAATGTTGGATATTTTGGCAGTTTAGCCAAAAACCCTAGCGGTGTTTGTAGGGCCTTTGTTGCCCCGTTGTTATTGTTGTTTCAAGCTCTCAAGTTCCCTCTTTGTTGCCCTTGGAAAGAGAGCCACTTTTGCAACTCTTGAGGTCATCGTTGGTACTCGTTATATTGAGTTATTTTGTGTATTAATCCTAGAGCCCCCCCTTTCGTACCTTGGCGATGCCGCTTAGGGGGACCTCTAGTGTCTTAGCGTGAGTCACATGGTGCTAATGTGGTGATTTATGTCCTTGTCTACCTTGTTTTTCTCTAGTTTTTGTCACCAAACGGCGAAGCTTTGGCCCTCTTAGCTGCAAGGTTCTTTAGTTTTGTCACCAAACGGCGAAGCTTTGAACCTCCCGCAGGTAGCCAGTTACCCCCTTCTCATTGAACGGCGAAGCTTTGAACCCCCCCCGAGTTTAAAAACCCAAAGTTTAGTTTCCAAAAGGAGTTTGGAAACTACCAAAGTTTAACGTCCAAAATTAGGTACATAGCCGTAGGATAGGCTACAGTACCCAAGGTAGGTGTACATTGGTTTAGGCTAGCACCACCCCTAGCATATATCCAATATTATGAGGCTTCCCACCATAGGAGACCACCCCCTAGTGTTCCTTTAGAAAAGGAGAACATATTGTCATTTTTCTCTCTAGGAAACTTCTCCCGAAGGAATTAAGCCCGAGGTCAGCCCGCAAGGCCAACCACTCCAACAAAATTACGGAAGGCCGGCCCGCAAGCCAGCTCGCAAGACCAACCCAGCAGGCCAGCCCATAGGACCAGCCCCGGCCAAGCTCGCAGGAAGCCCACAGGCCCAGCTCGCGGCCAAGCCCACGGCCAAAAAAATGATTTTTTTCCCTTTTTTTTGAAGTCTAAATTAAACTAAAAAGAAAGGGGGAAAGGAAAATAGGGGTTAGAGGTTATCATTAAAATTAGGGGGTAATATGAGAATTAGGGGAATAGAGATCAAACTAAAAGGAGAGGAGAAGTCAAGGTTCAAAGGAGGCAAAGTAGGATTAGGAGGAGAAGGAAGGTACAATAGGATTTAGGAAACAATTGATTAGGAATAGGAGGCCAATTAGAGAGGGGGGAAAGCATAGTGCAAATCAAACAATCAGACGCCACCTGCATTCCACCACCACTCAATCACAACTCCTCCCAAGCACTCACACACTCCTAAAACAAAAGCAAGATGTGTGGAAGACCACCAAGAAGGAGGTTCTAATAGGGAAGAAGATGAATAAGAAATAGATTAGCGAAAATCCTACAAACCGTTGTGAGCCATCGATTGCCTCAAGAGGGAAAAAGGAGATGCGTCATTCACATTATTAGAGATAGTTGGTAGACATTAAGGCCACATAAAGGAATAGTGTGGAAAGGAAAGATAGAAGTAGAAGGAAAAGATAGGAATAGGAAGGAGACCACTAAAGAAAGGCAAGCAACATTTCCATAAATACAAAAGGGGCTACATTCCCACGAGACCAAGGATAAAATGGCACACGAGGGAAACCTAAGCGACCTAATTCGCGATCTCCACTACGAGGTGGGTCACTAAACTCCCCCTTTGCATTTTTTAAAGTTCCCAAACTAGCATTTACTAGAGAGGCCGAGAGCTAGGGTAGGCAAGAGGCAAAGCCAGGTTAGAATTGAATTAAGAATCTTAAAGTAGAGGTCTAGAGGTTTCCAAAAACCTAAAACACATCAAAATCCAAGTCCAAACGAAGAAGTTATAAACAGATGAAGTTAGGGAGTCATGTTGGATGAAACTTAGCAAAATCCATCCAAGGGGAACAAGGAATATGATCTAGGAAGTAGGCATAATTTAAAAGCCAAAAGTGAAATTAGAAATTAGTTTCGAATTTAGGATTGACCGTAATTAGTGGATGAAGTTTGAGGAACCGAGTAGCAATCAAACTTCATCCATGGATAGCTTTTGCTAGGAAGTACCAAATCTTGGGTAACTAGTCATAGTAGAAAGTTAAAATTAGGGTTTACAAGGAACAAGACTCAAAACTTCCAAAATTAGTAATTTATCAAGCGTAATTAAGCCCCTTAGGTAAAACGAGAAAGTGGATTAGGAACTTTTAGGATTAAGTTTAGGTTAAGTATAGATTTAGAACCTCTTAGAACAAGCTTAAGGTAACCCAAAACTAAACCCAGCTTAAGGAAATACCTGAACCCAAAGCAGTTAAGGAGGGATGAAGTGTGGAACAAGTAATGGATGAACCCTCGAGGATTTCATCCATTTGAGTCAAGACTTGGGAATTAAGTTAAACTTAGGGAATCAGGCCCATAGTTCAAATTTCAAGTCAAATTGAAACCCGGATTCTATAGAAAAGAATGGATGAAGTTTGAAGAACCGAGTAGCGGTCAAACTTCATCCGTCCATAACTTCCTCTAGGAGAGTCCAAATCAAACAAACTTTATACTTTTAGAAATGGCATGAGGTACTCTTTCATTTAGGATAGATAAGTTTAGACTAAGATTACCTCTTCTCCTAAACCACCAAGCCCTCTTAGGCTTTGATTCAGACTTAGCAGTTATAGCAATTCCGATTAGGGTTTTGTTTTCATTATCCGAATTAGCAAATCTTAGGAGTATAGAAAAGATCCATTGCTTGGAAGGCACAATGGATTGGCGCTAGACACCCATAGATCGAGTCAGAACGGTTATTTACCGAGAGCCTGGTTGTGCTCGCTTATTTACCAAGGGTGGGTAAACAAGCGCTCACACCAGCACCCTTGCTGTTGCTTCGAAAAGAAGATATCATGTTGCGCACATTAGGCGAGCTAAGAAGCTGGAACTTATCCATGACATTCTCTAATGCATTGCCATGGAGCATCTCTTTTGGTCTAGGTCCATTGTGAATAAGGAACGTGTCGAGGAACTCCTTGCTTGTTGCCATGGTAATAGCGGAAGTTTTGGCGGTTGGAGTTCTAGCCACTTCGTGAGCGATTAGCCCGGTGATTGCTTCAAGAGACTCTCTACACTGGCCATCAGCAACTGGATGCAAATGGACACCCAAGTGGATGCATGCACGTGACAAATCTCCAATTCTGAGTACGTAGTAAATACGTGAGTTACATAGACTGAGGCAAGTAGGAGATTGTCTACAAATTTTACAGAGCACAATAGAGTCTAGTGGAGGAATCTGACCTAGGCTAAAGGGATGTTTTGTGGTTCTAATCCACTCAGTTTCGTTACTCTTTGAAGCTCGTGTGCGGTACTCACATTTTGTATTCTCACAGATCAAATGTCCAACACAATGCGACTTTCTGAACTTGAAACCTAAGTCATTATGGATGTTTGACGTCATGGTGCAACACCACGTGTGACCGTCATACCGTTTATCCATGCCCTCCATGCCTCTAGCTCCACATGTAGATCCACGAGATGGTGGCAACTCAAAGAGAACGTCACCATCGAATCTAGCCAGGAGAAACTGAACCTTCTGGTATTCTATAGCATCAAAATCAATCCGGGCAAGTTCATTCCATGATCCAAGCACTAAAGACAATTTGCAAAGGCATTGCAATACACTAAGGGAATCACGCTGATTAGGAGGGAGAGGAGGACGAGAAAATCCAGATGATGCAGGACTACTAAGGGTAGTACGGAAGGCAGTAGGAATGGATGAATCTACCATACATGGCAAAACAACATTCGAAGAGGAAGGTTGACAAACTTTAATTGGCGTTTCGCCTTCAGAATCACTGGATAACTCTATCATTGGTTCTAGGGATTCATGTTTAACATTGTTGACATTGAACAAAATTGTATTCTCAGAGCATCCACTACTTAGAGACTCCACTTTCACTAGACGTAATATTGGGCACTCAACAGTGAATTCATCAGAAATGGGTGGAAGTATTTCAGTTGAAGCCGGAAAGAGCTCTGGCGAGAGACCATAACCTCTATAGCGTCTTGCATGAAGAAGCCAGTAGAATCCTTCATGATCGCTACATCTTGCCTGCAAAATAGATTCCTTAAGAATGCCGTAGTCACCTTGGACTTCTTCCTCTACGATGATAGAAGAAGGGAAAAATCCAAAGCGGACATGAAGGAGATGGGCGGGCACATGTACAGAACCTTGAGTACCTAATGGTAAAACAAATGGGACCTCATGGCCTCTAGCAACAATACTAGCCATAGTGAAGCATTAAAGAAAATTGCGGGCAACAAACAATAGCAAGAAGCAAAAAGAATGAAGCTTTGATATTTGCAAGTGCGGAAGGTGTGGATATAAAGAAGGAGAGACTTGTAGGTTCATTTCAAAGAATAGGAATTTTTACCTGTATGTACAAAAATTTGAAATTTGATTGATGATTTGAATGCTAGTTATTGCATATCATACGAAGATTTAATATAGAAGAAGGTATGTGAACAACATCTAAAATGGAGTTGGGTAAGGCGACGTATTACACGTCATCAATTAATACATCACCAATAATAAATGAATTATAATACAAAGTACGTATCAATTTGTATCAGACCATGCTGGCAGAGTTACAACAAGCATTGACAGGAGATGATGTATCATCATGCATTATATTGTATGATGATCCATGACATGCATGTAATTATGATTATATATCTAGTGATCATTTAAGAATCTTGTGGTTGATGATGATATCAGTAACAGACAAATGAAGCCGGCATTTTTGTGATAAAATGAAATTGTAACTTTATGGAGAGAAGTTGTGCAAGTCTCTTAGAATATAAAAGCCTATTGAAGAAGATGAAGTAATGTGTAGAAAGGCATGTTCCAAAGAGTGGGTGGTGTAGTATGGAGGATGTTGATATTGTAATGCCTTGGTAGTTGATTATTTCAGATGCAAGAGAACTTCCTTTCTCCATTGTTAACATTGGACAGTTTAGTAAAGGATAGGAAGAAGAGGAGGAGGAAAAGTAGCTTTCGTTATTCCAGTAGAAGACAATTGTTAAGGGCTAGAATGATTAGACGGTTGCCTCAGATCATTGCAACTGACTTGTCGGGCACAACAAGGAATTTAACATACAAAGTTAGTGTTTCGTGTGAAGCAATTCGGGAGGATATTGTGGAAGGTGAACCCATTTCACGTGAAGCAATTGAAGTGGATATTGTGCAGGGTGAACCCATTTTATGTGAAAATCAACCAGATATTGCCTCAGGTTGTAGTGATTTGGATCAATACAGTAGCAAAGAAGAGGAAGAAGAACAACAACAACAACCATCAAAGTTGGAGGCAAAGTTCGGAAGTATAATCAGAATGGTAAGAAAATAATATTCCCAAGTGATATTGACTTTGAATGTATGTGAAAATTTTTCGTGGATTCAGATTTAGCAACTTTACATCATTTTGTTTGCGTTGAAAGCACAATTCCAACGATATATAGCATGTAAAAAACGGATACATATTGAAGAAGTTACGGCCTAAAAACTAATTCAGCATCTTGGAATCTGGCCTGAAATCTTCAAATTTGGCTGATTTTTAGGCCAAATCCAGCCTTTTGATTCTTAGCAGTTTTGGCTGATTTTTGTAAAATCATAGGAATGTCCAGAAATTCTGGAAAAAATTAGAGTGAATCTCACATGTAGAATCTATGGATTAAAAAAAAATTGGCTCAAAATCTTGAGAACTGAAGAAGTTATTTAGAAGATTCCCTTGAAGTACATCTACCAATTTTTGCCTTGTTTTTTGGGCTTTTTTGGAGTACGGTTTACCCTAAACCTTGTCACATCTTTGGACGTCGCCTTTGAAGGTTGGGAGGCAACAACCGCATACAGAGGAGGAAGGTGGAGCTACCACCATGGAGGAAGGGGAGGCTGCGATGGATTTGGCGTAGCAAGATGAGCATGGAGGAACAATGAGCAAGGCCAATGAGGGGACAGCAAGCGCGCGGAGTGAGGCAAATCCAGGTGCGTTTTGTTTTTTCCTGCCTTCCCAGACCCTAGCCGTTAATGGCTACGCTTTTTGGGTCCTATTTTTCTTCCAACAGAGACTGCGATTTCATCAAACGCTGAAATTTTTCTGCCTCCCCAGACCCCAGCCGTTAACGGCTACGCTTTTTGGGGTTCCGATTTGGAAAACTGTTTGCTGAAATTTCGTCGAACACTGAAATTTTTTCTGCCTTCCCAGACCCCAGCCGTTAACGGCTACGCTTTTTGGGGTTCCGATAGGGAAAACTGTTTGTTGAAATTTTGTTAAACGCTAAAAATTTTTCTGCCTTCCCAGACCCTAGTTGTTAACGGCTACGCTTTTTCGGGTTCCGATTTGGAAAATTGTTTGCTAAAATTTTGTTAAACGCTGAAATTTTTTTTGCCTTCCCAAACCCCAGCCGTTAACGGCTATGCTTTTTCGGGTTCCGATTTAGAAAACTGTTTGTTGAAATTTTGTAAAACGCTAAAATTTTTTCTGCCTTCCCAGACCCCAGCCGTTAACGGCTACGTTTTTTCGGGTTCCAATTTAGAAAACTCTTTGCTGAAATTTCGTCAAATGCTGAATTTTTTTCTACCTTCCCATACCCCAGCCGTTAACGACTACGCTTTTTCGGGTTCCAATTTAGAAAACTCTTTGCTGAAATTTCGTCAAATGCTGAATTTTTTTCTACCTTCCCAGACCCTAGCCATTAACGGCTATGCTTTTTTGGGTTCCAATTTACATAATTGTTTGCTAAAATTTTGTCAAGCGCTGAATTTTTTTAACCTCCATAGACCCCAGCCGTTAACGACTACGCTTTTTGGGATTCAAATTTAGGAAATTGTTTGCTGCAATTTCGTCAAATGCTGAAATTTTTCTATCCTCTGTAGACCCCAGCCGTTGATGGCCATGCTTTTTGGCACATAGAATTGCTTGTAACATATCTTAGAATATAGTCAACTGCTGAAATTTTTGGGCATTCCCAAACCCCAGCCGCTCACGACCATGCTTCTGGAGGCATCAATTTCTGGGCAATGGTTTCTATGGAGAACTTAGATGCTGAAATTTTGGGGCCTTGCTAGACCCCAGCCATTGCTGGTTGGTATGTTTTATTACATAGTTTATAATAAATGTACACAAAGTAGAACTTCTTCTAATCAAGATTTAAACATTATTTCAGAGATGTTGACAGATGGAGATCCACAAGTACGAGTAGTAGATGCTGCTATCCAACTTCTTTCTAAAGATCAATTGGAGTTGCAATTGCATGGCTTTTTGAAGGAGACTGTGAACACTTCTTCATGTCTCGAGCGGTTGACATACCAATCCAGTGCAAAGTCTAAAATTAATATTCCTTTCTTGAAAAATGACGTGATGAATCTAGCTGCACATTTTGTCACTTGTGGTTACATGGAAGGAAACGAAGTTTTTTATGTGGCTTTGGAGAACAATGAGGGGAAGACAGTAGATGTCACGGATGACATTGTTAAATCATGGAGTGCCAACTAGGTACAAGCAAATGCTGCTTTTGAGAAAGAATTGCAGAATGATGAAGATCTAAAAGTTTTCTTTGGCAAGATGTTCATGGTTTGGGATGGCAACCATCGTTTGCAAGCATGGTTGCCTCTTATCAATCATGATCATGCGGACAACTCTATGTGACATTATGCTGTTGAAAGCATTATTTTGGACGTCAAGGGGGACATTGCAACTATGTTGACAGCATTGCATGAAGTCAATTGGTAATCCTTTTTCTTATTTATCAGTTTTCTTTTCATTTCACTTCTTAGTTTCTAAAGCTTCTTTGATATGGACCATTGTAATAGTTACTATTCTATCTTTTGGAGAGTTGGGTGTTTGCTTCACATGTTTTAACACAATCAATTTTGTAGTGCCAGGAGAAACCAGAAATCCCATGTTTCCATAAATTTTGTTCACAAGCTTTATCGCATTCAACGTATTGCTGCACAACCGCTCTCATACTTTGAAAAACTTGTCTCCAAAGAGGATCTGGAGGTAGCTGAAGCCAAACAAAAGTCAAAACAACAAACTTGGTTCACTCTCACTCTTGAGGCTCTAAATGGAGTCTTATACTAGGTTCATTTCTAAAGTCTTATTTTCTATTTCATATTTTTTCAATTCTTCGGTCTTTTTTCTGTTCTTCTTGTTAATTTGAATGAATTATATCTTGCTCTAGTACTATGCATAACATGTATTATCATGTATATTATGCTTATTTCTATACATCATTTACTTTGTGCAGCAAGAGTTGGAGGATGCTGCTGCTGCTCAAAGGAAATTTTACGAAAAGTATCCCAATCCAGCTGATTGGACTCCAAATGCAGTTCATGAATGGGTCTCCAAAGCTGTTGAGAGGATCAAGGTAGCTTCTCATTCAGAGCTGAAGAAACAACTCCCCATTGCAGATCCTAAGCACAAAATGGCCTTCTTGGAGCAAGTGAAGTGTCACTATGAAATTCATGACGAGAATCCAGAGATGACTCAAGAAAAACTTTGGATGCTGGCAACTTCAGCAATGGACACTTCTATGAAGATCAAATGGCTAGAGAGGTGGAACAAGTCTTTTTCTCTTCGTGAGGCTCTCAAATTGCCTAAACCAAAATTCAATGATATTGACTTCCCTGAGTGGCTTCATAAAGCTACATGGTGGGCTCAAGTGAGTACTTCTCTTTCTTTTTCTTGTTTTAGTATTATTTCCTTTGAACATTTTCAGTTGATCATAACATTCTTCTAACTTACATTTTTTGTATGGCAGTTGGCTATTGAGACAGAAAAGCTTTTCAATGCTACAGTGGCTGATTTGGACGTGTCTATTAACTATCTTCCTGATGGTATGGATCCTTTGCCCACTATTTTTGATTATGTGGAAACAATGCGTATACTGTTGTGGGATACTGCATTCTTTTGTGAGTTTGCTGTGGATAAGGGGATCCACAAAAACCATAAGATTGAAAAGCAACTCAACTTCAAACCAGCCATGCAAAGGGTGCTTTATAGGTACTTCAAGTATGTCCTTTTCCCTGCTAAAGCCATTTCTAAATCTCCCACTTTCTTTGCAAATTATTTGGACAAAGAAAGTGAAGAGTGCATGTTTACAGAGGGGATTATGAAATCTTGGGATCCCATGCATTGGGAAAAGTGTGGATGGTATTTGGATTGTTCCCTCAAAAGACCTCCTACTTTTGACATTGCCCTTCGAGATTCCATTGAACTAGCTCTCAAAGGCACAGTTGTAGCTATTCCTAAGACGGTGGACAAGGATGCAGCCAAGAAGACCAAGAAGACCAAGCTCAAGCCAAAGAAGACAGTGGTGGAGATTGATGATTCCGATGAAGAATTGCCGGTTCAAGACAGTCTCAAAAACCTTGTTGTTATAGGACCTTCTTCCTCAAATGTTGAGACAATACTCCCTGCTTCAAAGCGGCAGAAGACAACTTCTACTCCCGTGACTTTGGTGCCAACCTCCTCTTCTGTCATTGAACTACCTCCTAAGCTTAGGAGTATGATGACTTCTTTGGCACCTTTGTCTACAAATCATACATCTTTAGATTTGATCTTGAATGATTCTTTTGTTAGAATTATTGAGGAGAAGAAGAAGAATGGTACATTTGCTGCACCATATGATGACATTGTGGCTTTTCTATCAAAGATGAGTTCATTCTTTTTATAGTTTTTTTATTTCATATTTTATATTGTTATAAAATCTTATATGTTATTTGAAAGCCATCTCTTCTAATTCATAATATTTTGTGACTTTGACTTGTTCAATCATGAATTAATATTCTTGAAATTTATCTTTGTAGGTTGGTGAAGGTAGAGATTTCTTTTTTGATGGCAAAGTGCAAAAAAACCCTGCTGTGGACCTCATCATTGCAGAATACCCAGATGGTCTTTGGATTCCAGGGGTTTCAAATCCGCCATCTCAAATTTCGCATTGGAATGTCAGCATTCCAAGTTTTCTCTACGTAATGATGGCATTCTCTCTTACCTATCTTCATGATGATGGAGCATTCCTTCTATTTTATCCTGACAGTCCTACAGTGAAGAGAGAAGTAGCAGGATTCTTCAAGAACTACAAGCTAAAGGTCAAGGATGAGTGGACTATTGTGAATTGCTTACACTTGGCAAATCCTATGAATCCATCTAAAAATGTAAGTAGCAATTTCAAGCTTTCATTTTTGGCATTGATTCAATTCTTATTGCAATTCCTTTGATTGCATGTACATTTTCTAATTATAATTTGATTTTGATTTTCAAACTCTAAAGTTTAAGGCTTTATTGTTGGTTCAATCATTGGCCTCTTCCATTACAAGGCAACCTCAGGAGCTTGTGATTACTACTGATCCTTCAATTCCAAAGGTTGATTTAGCCACAGACAACGTTCTCTTCAATTCTATTACTACGGAAAATCAATCATGCAGAAAGGAAGATGGTAAGCCATGGAGGGGTGCTAAGGAGAAATCAGAGGTTTTAATGAAGATTTTTGTTCATTGCTTGAGCCCTGTAGGTGGCATTATGGCAGATATGACTGCCTCTACAGGTATTATAATCTACAATATTGAATTATTTTTTATTCTATTTTTTTGTTTGATTTTTTTTCTACACTGCAATTTTGATGTTTTCATAATTTTAATATTGTGTTTCATCCAGGTTCTTCCATTAGAGCGGCTCATTCATCTAATCGCCATATCTTAGCATTAGAGAGTGATACCAAACTCTTTGATGAGGTATTGAAGCCTTTGCAAACACCTATAGCCATCTCCAAGACTCTTGATTCTACTACTACAAGTGATGGTATGGAGATTGATGATGACTCTCCAGTTGAAGACGTTGCACTCCTTGACTAATGTCAGTAAGTTTTATTTTATGTTTTTCATTTTCAACAACTTCATTTATAAATTTTATACTTTGTATTTTACTTTGTTACTACATACTCTGATATATGGTTTGTTGTTTGCAGTTGGATGAATCCATCACTAAGGCAAAACTTGCCTTTTTAACGACACCCTGGATTTCTTAGAAGTCCCTTTCTCAGTCCTCGTAGCCTCCCTGTTTATGTTGAAGATTTAGCATTAGCTTATGCTAATGCTTCATCTGATTCATCTTCAGTTTCTCTATCACCTCATAGATCTTATAATCCTAGAGTATGTTCTTATTTTGAACTCAATGCATCTGAGTCAGACGATATTTGAGTTTCTTTTCATGATTTGATATTTGATTTCTATTGTCTTGTTTTTCAAATTGAATCTATTTACATATGATGTGGCAACAGTTCCATTCTTTGGCCTAAAACTTCATCCTATGCCCAAATTGAACAATAAATCATGATCCTTGAATTACACTCCACCATTCAATTTTATAAAATTCTACAAAGCGGAGTTTAATATGGCATTCAATGAAACTACTACCATTGGATTGAGGGTTGCTATTATGTGAGCATAGGAGTGTGAGCCCATGAGCCTAGAATACTACACACCTATGTTATAGGTGTCTATACTATAGAAACCGTCTATAATTATATGGTATATATGTTACAAATACCCACATTATAGGTGTTTATGATACATACACCTTCTATAGTGTGTAGTATCTATATTATAGGTACCTATATTGTAGGCTCAATGCTCACAAGCTCGCATTCTTGGGCTCACATACTAGCACCATTGCCATTGGATTTATTATGTAGTCTATTTGTTAAAAATGATTTTGATTTTCAAAAAAATAAAATTTGAAACAAGACAGTTCAAAAAGAGGGGCATCAACTATAAAAATAGTCGTCTAGGTCAGTCGAGGTTAATGCATTTATTTAATTTACAATATATGACTACTATGGTTATTTTAAATATTCAATGTCCAAGATATATTTGTTTTTATTTTAAAGCATAGCCATAGAAGCCAAATATAAATCTGACTTTGGAAATATATAGATTCATTTTTTTGATACAAAATCACATAGCGGCATATTCATTTGTTGTTCATTTGGTTTGTACATCCTTACATCTAATTCCACAGTCATAGGTCTCCAACAAATTTACAAACCCTAAATGAAAAAAAATGGAGGCTCACAGGCTCATGCTCACAGGCTCACCTCCGTACATTGCGTGATGTTTGTGACAATGATAGGGCTTTTGGAGGTATGACTGTAATTTTTGGAGGTGACTTTTATCAAATTATACCAATTGTTGTGAAAGGTTCAAGAGCACAAATAGTAGCCACTTCACTTTGAAGATCAATGTTGTGCAAGAATGCACATAATGAGGTTATAATAAAATATGCGCTTGACTACAACTTCTCTGGAAAATCAAATTTTGCAAGTTGGCTCCTTGAAGTTGAAAGTGGTGAGATTCCAACTAATCTAAATGGTTGGTTTGTGCTACTTGATCAAATAGTAATTAATCAAGGAATAGTGTCCCTCATTTAGGAAATTTATGGCAGTATATATAATATTCTTTCACAAATTGATGAATATTTTAAAGAATGAATCACTTTATCCACTCAAAACACTAGTAGAAAACTCAACCTCCAAATCAACAGAAAAGTGTTGTTTTTTTCTGTTGATTTGGTCGCGTTGATCATCAATTGAAATCTGTTGATTATCTCTGTTGATTTGGTCAATTTCAAGTATAAAATTAAAAATAAATAAATAAATAAATTTTGGCTGTCCAAAATTTTTGGGCAGTAGAAAAGAATTTTTTCATGCTGCCCGGAAATTTCGGGCAGCCCTAGCAGTCACCTGCCGCCCATGGGATTTAAACCCAAGACCTTGGGCTTGGTAACCGAATGATCTAACCAACACACCATACTTGTAATCACATGTGAAATGTATATATTTTTTTTGTACTTATTCATTTAGAATTTTGTGTTTTCAAACTCAGTAGACTTTGGCGTCCATTTAGGCATAGTCAAATAACTTTTTTTTTTAAACTTTGAACTAGAAAAAGTTGTTAAATCAAGTTAAGTTTCATCTCCAAAAATCCGTTTGATATTTGGAGACTCCAATTAAAAGTTATGGACAAATTTCAGAGAGGATGTTTGAAAATGTCAAAGAAAATGTCCCTTCCAACCCCTCTCTGAAATTTGTTCATAACTTTTGATTGGAGTCTTGAAATCTCAAACGGATTTTTGGAGATGAAACTTAACTTGATTTACCAACTTTTTCTAGTTCAAAGTCTTTTGGAAAAAGTTATTTTACTATGCCAAAATGGCCACCAAAGTCTGCTGAGTTTTTAAAAAAATACGAATTGCGAATGATTAAGTAAAAAAAGTTCATTGTACATAGAATTTGAACCGCGATGTTTAAACTCCAAAAGGACCAAATGGCGTTTTTTTGGCAACATAGAAATAATTGTGGGCATGCAACTTATTACAAGTAGAGTTTTTCTTGTTTTTCTTCAAAATTTACACATAACATGTGGTCAAAGAGTAGCTTCAAGCTAGCCGCAACAATTTTTGTAACTTTTGATACATAATTAAAAGTTATTGCATGACATATAGTTTTAATTGCTTGGTGGGCAACTCGGGCAATTAAAAAAAAATCATTTTCTTAAGAATAAAAAATTTCAACTTGGTTTCCTAGATTTATATTTACTTGAAAAGCTTAGAATCATTGCATTTGTACTAAGAAGAAAGGTATGAGGAGTTTTATTTTATAGACAATTAAGAAATTTCTACTCAAAAATGAACTTTGAAGTCATTTACTTAATTAAATTTGCAATATTTGCAAAAAAACAAAACCATTGAATGTAGATTATTTATTACAACATTACAAACATTAGCATTGGAATTTTTCAATTGTGTAACTAAATTGTTAACAATTTAATATTTTAAATCATATTCTACTTTTTTTTAATAATTTTTTTCAAGTATGAATATGGAATTTTTTTTGTTGAAATATTTCTTATTTATTTCCAACTTATTTCTTCAACATATTATGGAGAGTAACAAGTTGTAGGATCTACACATTTTTGTCCAAAAAGTTTGTAATGAAAGATGAAATCTAATTAATCATTTGAAAGGGTTGAAAATACTTTCTTTTTGAAATCCAAGTGACATAATCTCGCAATTGGTAAGGTTTTCAATGTGTTAACCTTACCCTGTTACAATGAAACAAAAACATTCTAAAAGATTCAAAAATATTAAATGATTCTTAAAGATTCTTAAAGATTCCTAAAGATTCCCAAAGATTCCAAAAAAAATCCTAAAGATTCCATAAGATTCCAAATATTCCAAAAAGATTCCAAAAAGATTCTAGATTCCTTGAAATTTTGTTGATTTGGTCATTGCACTATCCAAATCAACAAAAAGCGGTTGGTCATTTTGTTGGCTTTCACAGAAAGTCCTTACACTGCTCTAAACAACAGAAATGAACAGAAATCAGTTGATTTTCTGTTGATTTGGTCATAGTTTTTCTACTAGTGAAATGAGGTCATCAAGGATATCAATTAAGAAGTCCTTAAAATATTTCCAAAGGTGTCTCAAACATTTTTGAGTGCATACTATAAGAAATCACAATGTTTTTATATCTAAGCTGACGGATTTTAAATGACGTTGAATGTAACAACACCTGTTTTTATGTCAGCAATGACATTCAATTACGTTTACTACAACCAACAACAACAAAACATTAGAGGAGATTTGAGCCTCTGGAAGACTATTTTAGGGTTGTTCCCGTTGTTGGGAACCAGCCCCTTGCTGTTAGAATAAATTAATAATTAATAATTAATTAAAAAAAATTTAAAAAATTTAAAAAATTTAAAAAAATTAATTAATTATTAATATTTGATGTGGTAGTCTCTTTGCCATGTCAGATTACAGTTCGCAGGTTGTTTCCACAGCCTGGAAACTTGCAGCCTCTTGGACCCCTTAAATCTCTTCTAATGGTACCTTTCAAATTCTCCAGATGACAATTTTCCATAAATTGGCCTTTGCGATGACGATAAACATTCATAAGGTCAGTTTATTAAACAAATGTATAGATTTTCAAACCCTAGTGTTCTTGCATGTATGGTCAATTGTATGTAGCACTTTTTGGGACAACAACCATCCATTCATTGAAAGTGTTTTTTTTCGAACCTGTGCCAAGAACAATGAATATTGTGAAGTTTTAATATAAATTCTACAGGTGGAAATCTTTTTTTAGAATGTTTTTGTTTGATGACTCTAAATCACCTTACTACTAACACTAATTTACTATGGGCTCCATTTATGAACATTTAAGCAAACATCTTTACAATAGTTTATAATAAATTATAAATAAATTATTCTAAAAATAAAATGAAGAACAAAAGCATGAATAAATTATGACAAAACTAGGCCAACAACATGGGGCTACACTAATCTATACCTTAAATGAGGCTGTTTTGTTTTGTTTTGTTTAATACAGTGAGATCTTTAGAATCGTGAGTCCTCTAGTCACATTCTTGATATTGTCGAAAAGCCCTTTGCAAGGTGGGGTGCATGGACTTTGTTTTGTGGCATTCCAACTCATAACATAAAAAGATGTTGAATTTCAAAGTCTTTATAAATTAGAAAATTAGAAAATTATTTTTAATTTATTTAAGGAAATTAAAGATTAGACATCACTTTTGACATCCCAATGGTTGTGGCAACAATACAGGGCATACTAGTATATATTAAAAAAATTTACAACAAAGGTGAGTCTCACACCCACACAATTTTAAGTTTTTCACCTAGTTTATAGTCCTTCTAAAGAACGTCACCCCTCCCAAGGGGCATGGTGTTTGTTCATTTATTTTATTTTTTAATCTTTATAAAGACATTTTGAAATATCTTAAAATCCTTTTTATACTTAATTAATTATTTGAAAGTAATTTTCCTATCTATACTTGCATTTAAATACAAAATACCCCATATTTCTAAAAAATCCAAAATTAGTGGTTTGTTAACTAAAATTTGAACCACATGAGTATTTGAAGACTAATATATATCATTTTGTTTGTACTAACTATTTTTTTTATGTTTTATGTTTGAGTAGTCATGTCCTCTAAACCACATAAAAAACTTATTAGTTTTGCCTTATAATTTCTTAGTGTTGTAGTACATGTTTGGGGCTTGCTTAAAATATGATCCGATAGGCTTATTGTTATCCATCCTAGAAGAATTTATCCATATTTTGACAAATTTAAAATTGTTCTAACCAATTGCCTTGTCTTTTGCTCTCTTATATCCTCAAAGGCTTACTAAGCCTTTAGTACTAATGAAGTCATTTATTTCTACCATTTGTAGAGTTTTTAAAATTAACTTAATATTTTTTCCAAAAATTCCAAAAATCTCATCAGCATTACAAATGTCAGTTTTTTAATCATATGTAGGTGTGATTTCTTCTGCCATCCAAAGTTTTATATGAATCACCTATGCACTCAAAAGTCAAAATTGACAATGCAACATTTCCAAAAATTGAAGGCCACTAAAAATTTAAGCTTATCCCTTCTATATGTATATATATATGGATAAATTACTATACATACAATGCATATATGAATATAAATTTCTATATATATGGATGCAAATATGGTTAAATATTTTATTTTATTTATATAATTATATTAATGATTCTAGTATATCATTCATGAAATTTTTTGTAAAGTATATTCACCAATATTGAAAAAAATTGACCACTTGCATTTTAGTGATATGGAGTCTCCATTTAGATCTGAAAATTAGCTCTTGATGGTGGCTCATAGTTTGGTGTATTGAGCATAATTATGAAGGAATGACTATATGACTATATACTTAAATATACCACTTCAATTAATCCACTATCATTTAAACGATGCTGAAGAAATCATATTCTTGTATTAGTCGAGCTCATGCTTTTTGTAGAATACAAAACATGATTTTGTATCCCTTTAAAGTTTTATCCATATAATACATTAGACAATTATGTACTTAAAGAAAAGATTGACAATAATTGGTAATTTAGACCAATGTTCTTGAATCCTAAACTTTCTCAAAAGACCCAAATTGTGATCTACTTATACCTGGCATTATTAGACTTTTAGAATTAGGATAAAAATACCACAAATGTTTGACCATAATATTTAGATTTTATTTTTAAAATGTAATTTGATCAACCTTAAAAAGTGAATGTAGAGTCTTTATATACAAGATCTTGAGCTTAAGATTGAATCCTTTTCTATACAGTAATTTGATATAAAATCATTTGAACAAGCATTTGAGTGTAATTCCTATTATTGAGTGTTTAAGTTTTTATTGGGACTTCTTGAGAGTCAAAAGGAGATTCCAAACTCTCTTAGCATGTGTTTTTAGAACATCGTATGAATAAATTATGAATTCTTATCCCCTAAAGTTCCTTAACTATGTTTTCACCGAAAACACTCAAAAACTGTCATTTCAAGTACAAGTACTAATTTTTTTAAAATGTTTTTGGACACATATAACTATAGGATCTTGTAGTATGATGGTTTGAAAAGCTATGAAAAAAATTCAAAATTTTCCACTATGCGGATTGGAAGATATTAACGTTTGAATTGGCAGAAATCCTTTTTTTGTCCATCCAAAAAACAAGGCAACTGCACTTCACAAGAGCACATTTGTATGAAAAATGTCCAAAATGGTGGTGCTTCTTTGAATTCTTTTTCCTAAACAAGTTGGATAGATGCTTTAAAATTTTCAAATCATTTGGAATTGTACAACATGTAGAAAATAAATAGTAAATAGAAAGAAGTAGAGAATGATTCATAATACTAAATTGTCAAGAATTTAGTTATGGAATTGAAAAATGTCAATTGTAATTTTGTTATAAAAAATCTACGTCCTAATTTTATTTTTTTCAAAAAATATTAAAAATTGAGTGAAATAAACAACTTCAAAGTTTATTTTAGAGTAGAGAATCCTTTAACTCATTGATTGAAATGGAATGATTTAAAGTTTTCCACATATATACAATTCTAAAAAACCAATTTCAAATTTTTGTTTCTATAAAAAGCGATTATTTCAGATCTGCTCAGCTTGCCCAAATTGAGAAACAAACAACATATTAAAGGCCATAACTTTTTACTAATATTTCCAAATGTCTTGAAATTTAGTGCATTTGAAAGATATTCCTCATCCTCACCTTCTATTAAAATTTCAACCTAAAATATCCAATTTTCTAGTCACAAGTACCTGCCCAAAATTGCTATATTGCTAAAAATAGTAGACTGGTTCTTTAGAGATTAAAGTGTTCAAAATTGATCCCAGTTGTCTACCCTAAATGAATTTTTTTCTCTATTTGGGAATAGAGGATGACATGAAGATCTCTTGGCGCCGGGCTTGGCACTTTCAACATCTTCCATTAGAATTGTTAGTTTAATTGTGTGTCATTTATTCTAAATAAATAAATAATTCTTTTACATATTTTACTCCATGAGTCTTCCATATACTTGAAAATATTCCATGATCCCCGTTTGCAGTGAAATAAATTTCTTACTTGTGTATCTCTAAATTCACTTTAGATCCTCATGAATAGAAGTTCTCCATTATAAAGCAAAATTTGAAAAGTGGGTTTAAGAAATGGGTTGCAATTGGTTACCTTATCCACACTTTTCTACTCTATCCACCTATACGTTACATGACAGTATTCTATACCCTCTTTAATTTGATTGCTGATGAAACTGTCATAGTACAGGTCATAGTTTGAATGCAAAGCAAGGGTACAGTAGAACCTCCCTAAGTCGATCCCCTCTAAGTCGATCCCTTCTAAGTCAATAAACCTCCATAACCCAATCATGTCAGACCGGTCCGGGACTGGACCACATAACAAAGGCTGTGACTAAAAATGACCCTCCAGAAGTCAATAAACCTCTCTAAATCAATCTGTCAGACCAGTCCGGGACCGATCAGCTTAGAGAGGTTCTACTGTGCTTGAAAGAATGATAGTATGACAATTGTGCAAGACATTTTAGAATGTCTTTTAAGCAAGGGTCAAATTAAGAAGTTTGACTATCCTTATATCAATTAAGATATAAGAATTTATACTTTCAAGTGGAGGGTTCAACCTTGAACCATCCCAATGCTCAATATTTTCTTATTACTGTGAATAGTTGAATAGTGCAACATTCCTAATGCTCAATAGAACAATTTGTTAAGGTAGAGACATCCAAAAGCACCAGTTTTTTTTATTAATGCACAATCAGTATTATTAGACTGGTCAAATTTCCATATTTTCTTATTGGCAAATGGAAAGAGGCTCCAATGCACAAAAGAATGCAACATTTGGATATTATATGCAAAAGGTGTGAAGGTTCAAAGTTTTTTTTGGTAGATGGTCTAAATCATTTCTTCAACATAGGTACAATTGATTTTGGAGATGTATTGTACAGTCAAGTCTGGACAGTTGAATTACAAATTTTGGCCCTCCCTCTTCTTTGAAACTATGGCAATGTCAATCATTCTCGCCATCCTTGCCTACTTGACAAAGGATTTCCGGGCGCCTACTTCTGTGGTCTAGTTCTCCACTTGTCTTACATCAAAACACCACATTCCTCAACCGTGTTGACAAATTATAAATTTGCATTCCATTATTGCTTCAAATGTTGCCAATGCCGGTGCTTTCTTTCGCCCGGCCCCTTGCCGCCATGGCCTTACTTGTTGCACCGCCATTTGCACTCTACCCTTGTCCCTCACTTTTCACTTCTGCTCGCACCCCTCCGTGAAACCAATCGATTTTAACAATCTCTGTTTAGCCGCATTATCCCTTGCATTTGCTATTCCACCTCAACGCTCCGCTTTCATCAACCAAGCTGTTTTTTTGCTAGGGGGTATACTCATTTGATCGGGCTTGATCCACAGAAAACAACCAAAGCTTATGGTTTAACCCCTAAATGCCCAAGGCACCCAAATGTGGTGCCAAATAAACTTTAAAATTAAATAGAACCTTACCAAATTGCTATTTTTAGTAGTTTATATTTTTTAAAGATTTTTTTTAGAAGTCTAATTTTAGCATCAAAAATCCAATTTTGAAAATGAATGATATGATTTTTCTATTCAAGATTTTGTGCAAGAGTACCCATTGCAATCTTGACTTTCCGTACTGTTGAGGGCTCTTGGAAATGAGCCTCAAATACACTAGATCTTGGAAAAAAAATCACACTAGAAATTCATTTAAAAAAATTGTAGAGTAGATTTTGAGGAGTCATAAATTGATTGGGATTATATTTGTTAGGCCCTTCAACTTCATATTTTTTTGGTGCTCAAAGATTTTCATAGTTTTAACACCTTAATGATCAAACATTATAATCTTTCAATCCTTAAATGTTATTGTTGTATTTTCTTTTCCTATGTGATCTCTAACATGTCTAGTTTGAATTTGTACTGTTACAATTAAAAAAAAATTGATTCAACTTATCAAAATGTTGGCTTTTTGTTCAATTTAGAGCAAAATCTAAGAGGCTCAGAACAGGCCTTGGGCATTTAGGGGTCAAGTTTTGGTCCTTCTTTGATCCACACCATCTCTTTGGGCTTGGGCTCCGTTCACGAATAAGTTGTTATTCTCATCCATTCACATTCCAACCTAGGTTCTTCTCTACATTCTTGTTTGGGTTTTGGATTTGGCATGGGATTTTGAGGTTGCGTACTCTCAAATCCGGACGCATTGCTGATTTAATGGGAATGCCACGTTCTAATGTGTCAACAGTCTTGACGAAATGGAATAAATTTGGACGCATTACAACAAGTAAACCAAAACTTCCACCAACAAAACTCTCTGATTGTTCTCTTAGGGACCTAGGTTGGCTCATCCAATAAGATCGGCGTTTGACTTTAGCAACACTTGCTGAATTGTTTGGAGTTCACCGAAACACTGTCCGCAAGCATATCCGGCGCCTTGAATTTGGAAATCGCATTGCTCTAAGAAAACCCTATCTCACTGTACCACATAGAAATAAGAGATTGGCATTCATTAGAGGAGATCTGAGCGTTTAGAAGACCGTTTCAGGGCTGTTCCCAATGCTGGGAACCAGCCCCCGATGTCAGAAAAAAAAATTATTAAAATTTAAAAATAAAAATAAAAAAAAAGCCCTTAAAATGTTAAAAGAATACTAAATTTTTTTTTTTTTTCAAAAAATAAAAATAAAAATAAAAATGACGTGGCAGTCGCTTGGCCACGTTGGACAGGCCATGCGGCAACGTCACAACAGTCCTACAGAGTTCCCACAGTCCGGGAACTCGTGGGCTCTTAGGAGCCCAAATCTCCTCTAATGTGCTTGCAAATATTGGCATTGGATTGCCGCAGACTAGAAGAACGTGATTTGGATAGATGAGTCTTCCTTTGAACTTGGCAAAGAAAGGTGACGCATTCAGGTTGGAGAATAGTGCACGAGAATTATGCAGACCATTGCTTGGCGCTCACTTTCAAATCAGGGAGAATGTCAATTATGGTATGGGGTGCATTTAGTGAATTTGACAAATGTCTTCTCATTTTTATGCCCAAGGGGAGCAAATTGCTAACAATTTCATGAATCATGTTTATAAAGGTATTCTTTCTGGATTTTGTTTCGTGCACGATTCACAACAACAACTCATTCTCATGAAAGACGGTGCTCCTGTCCATTGTGACAAGGTTCTAGAACTTTGGAGGCAAGCTCACGGGATACCCAAATTGCATTGGTCTCCAAATTTGCTAGACTTGAACCCAATAGAGAACCTATGGAAGATCATGAAGAATTTGCTACGCCACCACAAGAAACCATGCAACAAAGACGAAATGATGGAAACCATTAAAGCTGTTTGGGAGGAGGTTTCTCTAAAACAAATACAAAACTTGATAACAAACATGCCTGATCGAATTCAAGCAGTTGTTTCAACGAGAGGTGGTAGCATTGGATTGTAAATACTATGTACAACAAATCAAAAATATTATATGATATTCAAGTTTACATGTAAATATTTGTATGGATAATGAACTACTCTTCACTACAGCTAGTGTAGCCCTATGCCGCTGCTACAACCAAAACGAAAGGAAAAGTCATTTTTAAAACCAAAAATAACTCAAAAAGCCAAAAAAATTCCACCGGAGCTTGAAACACCACAAAACAAAGCTTGTACACCCCTCCTTGTCAAGGGCTTTCCAATAGTACCAAGAACATGACAAATTGACACAGGGCTCAATAGATACATAATTTAGTATAATTTAGTAGTTTTTAAGATCCCAAAATAACTCAAAAATACACAACTTTTCCACCATAGGTCCAAATGCCACGAAAGAAAGCCCCTGCATCCCTCCTTGCCGAGAACTTTCCGACAGTACCAAGAATGCGACCAAAATCAAAGTAAAAGTAATTTCCTAATTTTTTGACCCATAAATACTTCGAAATTCAATAACTTCTGCGCCATAACTCCAAACACGATGAAACCAAGCCCGTGCACCCCTCCTGGCCGAGGGCTTTCCGACGGTATCAAGCACGCCCCCGGGGGACACACAGTCCAGAAGATCTCAATGTCGCAAACAAAACAAACAAAACAAACAAACAAACAAACAGTCTTAAGGTATGGATTCCAACACCACTTGCGGTTTGGAAATTCGTTTGTTTTTGGCTGTGAACTTTGTAATGAAGATTGACTGCGATCTAGAATTCGTAATTGAACTGGAGCCAACTGTACAGTACATAGTGAGTGATGATGGCAGTTTTAGAGAATGTGCGATTTGGAGTGTACCCACCAGGGCTTTTTTTCATTTTTGAAGAAGTGCCATAGTGGCGATATAAAATGTTATAGTGGTGCTCCAAATTGCAACATTCATCCACTTATTGGATGTATAGTATGGTTTCCATCCACAATTAGGCGATTTCATCTAATATATTTTTAAATTTCAAAGTTGTCCAGCGATTTCATCCAATTTTTTTGGCATTTTTTATAACCTTTTTTAGCCAAATTTTTTTTTCTGGTGCAATCTGGCACCAGAAAGCCAAAAAAAAAAGCCCTGGTACCCACCTTATAACTTATTGAACAGAGGACTCCCACTGATCTAGAATGTTGTGCTTTTCTCTCTGACAATCACATAAAAATTAATCCTTATTTTTTCCGCTTCAAAGTCGAAAGAACATCATCTCATAATCAGAGCCTCAAGCATAAATTGCCACCTCTTTTCCATAACATGTAACATTAGAAGGGATTTGGGGCCAAGAAAGGGCCGTTTCAGGCCCGTTCCCCAATCTGTCCCCATGCTGTGAATAGTGGTATGGGCTGTCCGAAAAAAAAAATTCAAAAAAAAAAAAAAAATTTTTTTTTTTTTTTTTTTTTTTTTAACCAAATTTCATTTTAAGAAATAAATAAATAAATAAATAAATAAATAAATAAATAAATAAATAAATAAATAAATAAATTTAAAAAAAAAAAAAAAAAATCTGATGTGACCGAGTCCCGACCACATCACCCTGCTGCGGTGGCGCAGTTTCAACAGTCAGGAACTATTCAAAACTTGTGGAGAACTCATGGGAACTCGTGGCCCTTTAGAGGGCCCAAATTCTCTCTAATGATACTGAATATCTACAGTAACAGATTCCCTATTTGCACAGGCCAACTTTGAATAGTTGGCATAATGCTTGTTGGGCCTGAAGAAAATCCCAGTTAGCTTTATAATCTGCACTATAAAATGAACTTGCTTATGCCTTTCTGTAACGAGAATCGCAAAAATTAATCAGAGCTGTCCAAGCATTGTGGGCCAAATTGGCCGACTTAACCCTTGGACGTTGATATATTACACAGTGGTGGCATTGCAACAAATCTACTACCGCACGTAGCCAGGGTCTCAGTCAGTTTCCTCAGAATCTAGCTCCACTTTCCTGTTGACCAAGTATATGGCCAGAAGAGTCACACTGGCACCCAGAAGTTGTGATCCGTTCAATTTCTCATCCAGTATCAAGTATCTGCAAAGACACGCTTGCAATTAATAATCCATAAGACATCATTTACAAAGTATACGTGTTGAAGTTATAATAGTAGTGTGTCAAGCAACATCAACGCACTCTGGAAGAATACAGTCTTGAAATTACCCGAAGAAAGCAGCGAACATCGGAGTGAGAAATGTGAGAGAGCTCAATTTGGTCAGATTTCCTGCAAGGACAAAGGATAATAAACAGGTTAGCAAGTGCTAAGCCCTCGGCCAAAAAACTTGACTGAAGTCAACCTTGCGGCATCCGGAAACAAAGCCTCATATAGGATCATCTACGAGCGATTTATGTTAAGAGCAGATCAGCACCTTTTGTGGCATTGTAAAAGAAAACACCATAGCTAATAGCACTTCCAAATAATGAAGTGTAGAAAAGTGCTCCAAAGTCACCAACACTCAGGTCTTGAATGTGGCCAGTGACTGCCGGATCTTGCTGCCACACTGATAGCGCCAACAACGGCAATCCTCCGAGAATCATGTGCTGCCAGCCACAATCACAGCATTAAACTCCTTGATTCAGAATTTCAAAACAAGCAAACGAACACTCGGGTACTGAGTACACATTGATAGACAGCCGAGATCAGACTACTTACCCAGCCAGTGGCCATAACAGGATCGGAAAATTTGGAGACCCACCGTACCATAACAGTCCCAATAGCCATACTTTGGGCAGCGAGCAGCATCCACCACTCACCGCTGTTCCAAATTGACCAGTTTCCATCTGCAAGTGGAGCACTAGAACTACTCGATTGCAGCAAGTGTTGTGGCCAAACTACATTCTGCAACACCTCTAGAGGTACCTACAAAATTCACGGGACAACAATAAGTTGGGGAACACGACTATCCAGAGTACAATCAGTTACCAAATGCACTCCTCCCTAAGAGAATATTTCATGATCCAAGTATTCACATCAAATTTTACGTTATGAAGATGCCCTAGGATTACAGGGAAAAACGAACCTATGGAAGCACATGAGAAATTATGTCCAAAGAAATAGAGGAATTTACCTCTAATAAGACGAGGCCAACAACACCCAAACCCAACCCTACAATAGCGACAGGTCCAAGAGATTCTCCAAATAACAAACTAGCTAAAACGGCGACCGTCAACGGCTGTGAATCGATGATCACCTGTCCTATTTCACATGCGAACCGAACCCAGAAAGTCATGTCAGTCAGCTATAATCTTCTGCAAACAAACTAGGTCGCAAAAGCTTTATTTAGCAACTTTGTACAGATTGAGATCCGAAAGAAAGTGCATCGTAACATTGCAGGAAGGGAGTCAATATGAAAAGGGAGGGGGGATTGAAAAGTTGTAAAGAACAAATAAGTATATAAAAAACTGACACAGCATAGAATGTATGCATGTGAAGGTAAGAAAAGCTCACGCTGCCAAGGCCGGCACTGGTTCGTCGTAGTCCTTCTGCCAGAAAACCCTGTTCCATGACAAAACCGACAACAAAATGAAAGGGTTCCCATACAATAACCTATACAGACCCAATGAAATATGATAAAATTAGAAATAGCATTTGAACATAGGCCCCATAGGTTTACCAAGAGAATCGAATCATACATGACTACCAGAATCCTATCGTTGTAAGAGTCAGTTGACTTTCATGAATATTTTTCTGCACAAAAATATAATTTTGTGTATGTCGCTTGATGCTTGTTCTTACAATAAGGCCCACAAGTAACGTCAATTGAAAGGCTAGCCATGCGTTGATTGCATAGAGGAATAGAGTAGGCCAGCTATACCTGGAAGCATGAAGCATCAACGAGTCCGAACAATGCAATGGCAAACCACGCAGAAGAACCGGAAGGCAGTTTCTTTCCTCTTGAACTGTAACATCAAAAAGCACTCAACCCATTTTAGGTGCAAGAATCAAATATATGTACGGAGTTCAATATTAATATGCCTGTCGGTATGTGCTCAGTCGGTTCAAACACATACCTGGCAAATCCAACCAGCAAAGCCCCAGCAGGAATTAGCCTAGTGGCGGCAACGAACATGGGCCCGGCCTTGGGCAGAACGCCCTTCATGGCCACCATAGCCGTGCCCCAGAAAAAGAATGGAGATATCAATAGCAAGGTACTCAACACGGACTCCACTAGAGTCGCATCCTCCTCATTCTTGCTTACAGTACTATCCTTCGCTCTCCTTGCAACCCCATTGACATCCACATCCGGTAACGAAACCACGCACTCCACATCTAGGCCTGTGCCTATGCAATCCAAATCGCCATTTTCGTTCTCTTGGGGGGTAATCGAAATGAGAGTTTTATCAGTGCTCTTGTCGGCAGGATCTGCTACTTCCTGTGATCTCTGCTTCTCACCCTCGACTCCAAATCTGGGCATTAGGGTGGACTTCTGACCATGGAGATTCAGGCGACCTCTCCTGCACAAGAAGAGACCGGGTCGCCGTGTTTGTCTCTGAAGGGACCTGATATTCCATTTCTCCAGCTCCTGCTACAACAAATGGCACCCTAGCTGTCAGAATAACAAAATTCATGGATTAAAAACGACCATTTCGATAAATCATACAGTGAAAACTATAGTTCACATGTAGCCAAATTTGGCATCAACAGAACCATTGCACGCGTAGGTAAAAAAATACTCCCTCCATCCCGAAATGATTGTCCACAATTTTGTTGGTGTTTTTTTGAGCCAATTTCATTGATCATATTGTAAAAAACATAATTAAAAAAAATTCCAAATTTTATATCACTGGAATTAATGAAGAAATTGCATTTGTTCATTGCAACCTAAATAAAATTAGCCACAACGAATTATTTTTGTGACCTACTCAAAACAACCTTAGAAAAATATGACATTCAAAGTGGACAATCATTTCGGGACGGAGGGAGTAAGTAACAACAAAAAAATTAAAAATTCTCCGTATGACCTACTCAGAAACATATGGCCCAATTTCGGCTTCTTGGTCTATTAGAAGTTTAAACCTCTCCGAGTATTATAGTCCAGAACAAACGACCATAGCCGGAAATTGAGAGCAGAAGCTAAGCAAAGAAGGGCTTACCGGGCCAGACGCGAACCAGCACTTCGTTAGCTGTGCTGTCATCGCCATCGCCCCGCCCCGCTTCCAAATTTCCTCCACTTCCCAAGTCCCTCCCACACAGAATCCCTTTCACTTGCTCACCATTTCTGTGAATTTCACACGCAAAGTGCAGATTCTCAATCAAATAATCAAGCCAACTAATTTTTCCAAACCCTACTTGCTCCTCAGTCTCTGAAATCCCCCCAGTGAGAGTGTCCTCAAGCTCCACATTCGTTGCCTACACTAATGAGCTCGATGCAACCTGAGCCAATTCAACTCATAATTCGATCTGCGAAAATGTTTACTTGCACCTGGAGGCCGTCTACTGAGCAGACTGCGAATCTGCGATGCGCGAGGGCGTCATTACTCGATTTCTACACGGGACCACATTTTGAATTACAAGCTCACAAACCAGAAGCCTTCTGCAGGGCGCCACCTATCTTCCGAAGCTTTTCTCGTCGGACGACGTCCTCTCTGCGTCCGTCCGTCCGTCGGGTTTCCCAGTTGTCGTTCGTTGGGAAAATTGGATGGATAACAGACGATGGAAAGGATTGGAAGGCCGGTTTCCGGTTGCTCTTTAACCCTGTAAGGACGCGGGCAGCGATCCCAGAACCTAAATGGCCTTATTCGCCAAGCGGCTATTACCGTGCCCTAGGAGGAGCTATCTCCGCGACCCGTCCTTTTGTTGGTGGAAACAGGGAGATAATTTTGAATTTCAAATGTCAAATTTTATATAATTTTTTTTTTTGTTGGTAGACTGGAAGTGGCTACGTGGTGTAAAAGTCTGTGCAAGACTGAAAGCTATTTTTTTGTATTGCATATGGCGGAATTGCTAAGTGGAAGAACAAAAGATTGTTTAACGGCGATTTTATTTTTCAAAGGCAGAAGAAGCTGTTGCATACAAGTTGTTGAATCAATGATACAAAACACTTGAACAATGATACAATAGACTTGAACAATGATACAATGCACTTGAACAATGATACAATACACTTGAACAATAGAATTGAATAGATTTGAACAATAGTATTCAATAAAATTGATACATCCTTATAAAGGCAAAACAAGTTTTCATCTTTTGAGGAATAGTATTCAGAAATTTTCATTTCATTGACAAGGGATTTGAACCCTTCTAGACTGCCCAATTGCAGTGTCAATGTTCTGCACATTACAAGACAAACAAGACACATTAGAAGGTTAGGAAAAACAGTTAGAAACAACGCCAAGGCTCCAATACTCCTCCAGTGTCACGCCTCAGTCGCAGCAGTCTTGAGCAGTAGGTCGCAGCAAGTCGCAGCAGTGTCACGCAGCAGCAACCGTATATTCTTGTGTGAAGAAAAACTTGAGTTGCAAGGAAAGCCTAATCTCATAAAAACTAAGGAAAAAAATTTCCATTGTGAGGATACTGGTGCTGCTGCTATGGTTCAGACATCCCCTTGCCGGCCAAACGCAGCAGCACTTTTCCAAGATTCAATGGCATCCTTGTAAGGGAAATCCTCAAGTGAAAAGTACTTTGGCCAAACATCCGCACAACAAGGGGTAAGTGCTTCCCTAACCTATTTCTTTGGCAAGATTTGAGGAATTTAAGAGTAGAGAAACACCTCTCATCCTCCACTGAGCCAAGAACCATGCAACACCCTATTTCAGCAGCCTTAAAGTACTCTGAGATAATCTTACTCAAATGGCGTGATTGAGAAAGTTTACGCCAAAGTTTAATCACAGGGTTGATGTTGAATGGCGGCCCACAAGCAGCCTCAGCGTTTGCCTTCATGGTGACCTTGAAGAGCCCCTGCTGGTTCTCCAAGTTAGATGCTGAGAGCAGCTCCGGCACTGTGTAGGGCTTCCCACCAGCTGCAGCAGGTTGTCCTTGATTTACACCTTTGGCTATTGCATAAAACTCCTTGAGCACCGCTAAGTGATGCTTGAAACTCTCATCAGCACCTTCTTGACGCCAGTACTGGGGATATATGATCCCAAATGCATCAAGCAGCTCTTGTTGGGGGAACCTGCGGTCAAATTCATCACAAAGACATTGGGCTATCTCTGCAAAAATTGAACCACACAAGCATTAGAATAGTGATTACACATTGAACAATACTGCAACATTCAGTTGTAAGGAAGTATTCAGTTTCAAGCATTGGGTTGTGATTAAGTTTCAAGCATTGGATTAAGCATTGGCTTAAGTTGTGATTAAGCATTTCAACATTCAGTTTTGAAGTATTCTAAACTGATTAAGCAACACTAACTTCCCATTCAGTTTAACATTAATTTACCATTCAGTTCTCACAGTTCTCAAGTATTGCAGCCAAACAACAGAGACCAAAAAAATTGGGAAACTTAAAAGATAGTGATCCAAAACCAGTTTTCCCGGACCCTACAGCCGCTGGAAACTTGCTGCAGCACTCACTGCCAAAGCACTCACCGCCACAACAAACAAACAGCACCCCATAAACTAAAAAAATTTCAAAGTGAACCTACACATACAATGCACCCAAACATTCACAAACATTCTGTTTACTATGCAGAACAAAGAATCAAAATAACCAAAGTAGCCAACAAAAAAAATAGGATGCAAAAAAAATGAAAAAAAAATCACAAGCAAAAACCAGTGAAGAATCTTGCCTGCAAATTGCCGTTGAATGTTGTCCTGCAGCCTATTGAAATCCTCTTGTGTGACAAATAGATGTGCCCCTGTCTGCTTGTCGTGGCATCTTGCATATGCTGCATGGAGAGGGAAATTGAACATCAAGTGACAGATCCCGCTATCTCCAGGCAGTTCTCGCCACTTCAAAGGAACGTCTACGCTGGTCAGAGCAGTGAGCTCATTGTACACAGGGAAGTCCGATTTGTTGAATGCCGTGGATCCATCAACAAACATACGAGCCAGTTCTTGCTGACAGAGCTTCACAGCTTGCAGAAAGTCACAAATGCAGATATCACGTGCTTGTGATAGCTTAATTAGGCAGTGCACAGCATTAACAAGCGGTATGAAACAAGCCAAGGAAAGAAGCACCTCAACATCAGAGAGGAGATCAAAGTTATCGGATGCCCCAGCAGGAGGCTTAGAACCAGATCCGCCACTCATGTCATGGCCCATCTTCACCAACAGCGTACGGTACTCGGACAAGATCCTGGCTGCCGGACTTCGCATCGATATCCACCTAGTTTCCACATTTCGGAGCATTTTATTGCCCTTAGTTTCCATGAGATCGGCCAGCCTCTGTAACTCAGCATGATGCTTGTTGCTTCGGCAAAAGTAACTGTAGACGGACTAACAGAGGCCCTCAAGCCGGGAGACCATCGGGAATTTTGACATAGTCTCCACTATGAGGTTCAAGCGGTGACTGACACAGCTCGCACCAACAAGAAACGGTGACCATTTTTCTCGAATCTGAGTCGTCACTCCTGTCTTGGACCCTTGGAACATGCTCACTCCATCAGCGCCAAAGCAAACTAACTTTCTAGCAATTTCCTCACGAGTCAAGCCTCCCTCCCTCATCAAAGCATGCATTATCAAATCTGTCAAGTGGTCAGCAGTACCTGTCTCTGAAACACAGGACAAATGCAGGAGATGCGGAATGCACTCCCAAGAATCCATGGCATAAACGTGGACACCCAGCCAAGACGTATTGTCAACAGCCGTGACTTCATCGGCGCTGATGGAGATTATGCTAGCGGATTGGACAACAGACTTCAAGGCCAACAAAACAGAGTCATGGAGATGCTCGCTCATCTCCCAGCCGGTCGTCTCTGACCAATGTTTACGGGGAAGAAATTTTACCTTAAGTTGTCTCAGTAACTGCTGCTGACGCTCGTAGTCACACATTGGCCGACCGTGGCTCAAGATGTGAAAAAGAATTGAGAACTGTACCTGCTTCCTCTTGAACTCGTTGTCCATGTCTGCAAGCAATTGATGAGCAACAGTTGGGGCCTTTTTCAGCCCTGCCCAGAGCTTCACCAACTGCAGGTGTTTGCAATCGTCCTTCACAAAAATATCACCTTTTTTCAAGTGAGCGTAGGGGACACCATCTTCTACACAAGTGCGTTTACCTTCATGTTTTTCCAAATTGTCACACTTTGGGACCATGACCTTCCGCCTCCCCGTCATCGTAGTGCAGCTCCGACAAACCACGCCTACAATATCTCCATCGGCATTGAAGTCACCCTCAGCCCAGGCGAATTTGCACGCCCAGACTTCTTGCCACCTCCGCGTAATGGTACCGGCTGCAGTCTTTGACTGCTTCCGCCCTGCAGCCCCAGTTTTTTTTTATCTCTTCCCTGGCGGATGACCCTCGCCATCGCTGGCAGGATCGACAGGATCGGCATTCGGAGAAATGACGGTCAGCTCCAAAGTTGGACAAGTGCGGGCCGCAGGATGAGAGAGAGACTGCGACAAACGCGTCTCGGAGACATGGGTGACTTCCACCTCCAAGCGCTCAATCGGACCAGCATTTATAGGCAAATACTTGCCCAGCCCGCTTGTATTGCGGCTGGAGCCGAAAGCTTTCACACGAAAGTTCTCCGAAAGTTTTAAGCGCGGCGCCATTGCTGAAGTCTGCACCCCAACACCCCAAGGCCACAGTACGAAGCGCAAGCAAAAAAAATTGCAAACCAGAAGAGCGACAATGAGCAAAGCAGACAAGGATGGTAAGAATGAACCAACGGTCGATCGGCAGGAACCCCGATCCAGCAGCGTGAAGACACAGGCAACGTGAGCGAAGGAGCAAAGGAAACGTGAATCACCAAACGATGTTCGGATGCCAATTGCAGCACACGAAGCGGAGATTAAATTGTCCATGAAAGAGCCGTTCAATTGCCAGAGGCACAGAACACTGCCTCCATTTCCAGATTGCAAGGAATGCAGATTAGGAGCTCTGATCCTCCCAGTCCCCAAGAATTCCACAGCAGCAAGGAAGTGGCGCAGTGGCATCTCCAGAAAATCCAGTGCACAATTGAGCATTCAAAACACAGGATATGACCACCGCCGCTGCAGCTTTCAAATTCGAAAGCAATGAAGGAGGGAAACTAGTGTCAAGAATTAAAATGATGAAGAACCCAATGCCCAGAATCCGCACTCGCATCTCCAGAGTCCAGAGTGTCAGGACTGTCAACAAGCGCCATTACTGCTAAACGAGGACAAAAGGAATTGTGATTAATGCGAAATTGAGGCTGCTTGGGGAGGGAGATGATGCTAATCCCCCCCAAGCGCCTAAACCCTAAGTCTAATCCCCTTGCTAATCAGAGCCGTGCGATGCAGCCGCCTGGCGAGCAGATCGACGGCCTCTGTCGCCCGATTGCGACACCTTGGGAAAACGAGGGCAAATGTCTGCTACCGGAGATTTCGAAAAATCAACGAACTGGCGAGCATCTGTCCTCGGCTCTGTACATTTTGGCTCAAAATCTTTTTCAGGACGTCATTTTCACAATGTACGTGTAGCACCTAGATTTTTTTGGTAGATTTCCAGCACAAATTAGCCAGTTTAAAGATCACTGGACGCGGGGGGTGACCCTGGAAATCATGCATTGTATAACCGTGAGAGTCATTGGAATAAAAAAATCCAAAAGTACTCATTGGAAGTCAAGCTACTGTAGATGTTCTCCACTTTCCACAAAAAACTCCAAGGATGAATAGTTGTAGTTCTGTCCTACATTGGAGAATCCCTTGTCATTCATCGGACACTTATGGTCCGCGGCGTCCTTACTGGGTTAATGTCACAGCAAAAGGCCGGGCCTAAAAAGGCAACCGATTCTATAAAGTTGTGCGACGACAATGACATGAGAAGTACCCTACATATAGGTAAATAATTAGGGAAAAATTGGAACATGTCTAAAATATGGAAAATTGTACAGCTATTTCTGAAAATCTGAAAAAATTTCATTGTTGTTAATTCTGAATATTCAAAAATTCTTCTTGAGAAAATTTAGAAAAACAAACACATTTACACATGAATAGACAGAAAACATTATTTTGATGAGGAGTATTGAAAATTAGGAAGATCCATGTGCCGAAAGTCAAGAAAATCTAATTAACCCCTAAAGGCCCAAAGTCCCCTCGGGGGACACTTGGGATTTCGGGCAGGCTCGTGTAACTTGAAATTTTGAGCTGATTTTTTGAAACTTTTTTTGAAGATAGAGAATCACATTAGCTTTCTAAAAATATAATTTTTTTTAAATCGGTGCCCGGGAGCAAAAGTTTTGCCATCCGAAGTCTTAAAAGCACTTCGCCGGGCAAAAAAAAAAATAATAATAATAATAATAATTTTTTTAAATAATTTTTTCCTCAAAGATTATGTTTTTGTCTACATCTGAAGCTTCGATTCATTCTATTTGGACTAAAAATGAGGAAGTTATGAACAATCTTGTTTTTCGGGCAGTCTAGGTGTCTTCTTCAAAAAACAACTTATAAAATTCATTTTCGAATGCAATTTTCAAATTTTTTCAATTTTTTTTTTTGACAAGGTGAAGTTTGTTTTCAAGAAAAATCCCACTATTGGGATGATGGTGTTTTAATTCCATCTAAGAGCTATTAAAGATTTAGTGTTTTATTCAATTTTGGACCTACTCCTACTAAACAATTTTTTTATATGTGAAAATCAAGTTTTGACATCCTAAATTTGTTTTCCCCGACTCTTAACTTTATGGTGTGTAGTGCAAAAAATTTCCACAAATGGCAGTCAAAGTCATCTGAAATTGCAAACCAGAGTTCAAAAAAACTTCTTTTTCCAACTTCAATTGCTAATATCTTCCAATCCCTATGGTCAAACTTCATAAAAATTTTACCACATGATCTGAGACAAGTGAAGTACAAGATCCTACGGTTAGATTCTTAAAAAAAATATTTTTTTTGGTTTCTTGAGTGATCGCAGCAGAAATGGCAATTTTCAGTGGTTTCGGAGCCAGAAAATGCCTTGGGCTTTTAGGGGTTAAGCTCTTGAATTGTCCAAATGCCAAAATTAAATTATTTCATTAACCAAGTGCCGAATTTGACCTAAATGTACGATATTTGGGATTGGAAAACTAAAAGGGCAGTGTCAATTTTTTGGCCTCCATCTATGTCCTTCACGTGGCAATAGCTTGTAAGATAAAGACACCGCCATTTATTGTTTTTACCTATATTTTGTTTGTTTGTGTTTTATAGTTTATTATTATAAAAAAGATTTGGCAAATTTCCAGCCCTCATTTAGATGGATTTGGCAAAACGCGGTAAAATGTAACCACTTGTTGCAAAGGCCTGAGGGAGGCCCACTTTTTGTAGCAAATTGCCAAAGGTAAACACTGAAAGGGGTGGACTAGAAACTTTTTCACAAAGTTTGGATTTAATTTGACCTCTTTGATTTTAGGATTTTTACCAAATTGGACACTATGTAAATTTCTCCTTTCAAAGTACTTTCAATTTGCCATTAGAATACGGTCAAATGAAAAGTTATTATAATTACCTTGGTCCTAAAAATTAGACAATTCTTGGAAGTAAATTAGCATCATTATAATAGGATATTCAAAGTTTATAAATAATAAAGAATAAAGAATAATATTAAATTTTGTTTACTTCTTTATACAATAGCCTTGCCAATTTTTTTTTAATTTTTTAGAACTAAAATAGGCTTGTCAGAAGTATCCAAAGCAAAATTTAATGTCTTTTATACTCTCAATAATAATTAATAAGTATACAATTTTAGTTGATAAGCTTCGAAGATGACAAATGTTGCAAGTTGCCAATGTTACATTTGTGCACTGATAGCAATGCACTCATTAAGTTGTTAGGTTTATTTCTTTTGTTCAATTTTCAAGATTTGAGTTTTGTAATATAGATAGGTTTTAGTCTAAAATTTTTAATATAAACCCAAGACGTTTTACAATGCAGCCTTAAATTTTTGAACACCTTGAAACTATTGTGTAATGTGTTTATTAACACATGCACTATTTTTTGCACGTTGCCTTTTGACCCTAAATTCAGACATGCATCACTTTATATATAGTTTTGTATATAGAATAGGTTTTTATATGTTTTGTGTTTGAAACTAGTTTGTAAATGTTCTTTTTCTTTTTATCTATGTCATTTTATGTATGCACAATTTTCAATGCAAAATTTTCCCTTCAAGTGTTTGTGTAAGGATTCTAAAAAACATGCTTGTGTTCTTTATTTATAATAAACATGGATTACACATATGTAACAAAAGAAAAAATTTAAAACAAAAGATAGGGTACATGAAATAAGAAGAATTTAAAATTTTAGGTGAAGATAGCCTTATAATAATCCACAAAATCTACCTACATAGCCTCTATATAATAAGGGCTTCAATGCACGTGATCATAAAACACTTTATATAGTGCATTTCCCGAGTCTTGTTGCAATAAAAGAAAGCAAACTAATTTTTTTCATGTGGATGCAGAACAAAAATTGGTTGCCCTCTTATGTGTCCAAACAAATTTTGACATCTTTAGCTGTCTTACTAAACAATACTACTGAATCGGAGATGAATAAGTTGATTGATCATATCATCAAGCTAGATTCCTCAAACACACAATTCATCAAGCAATATTTTTCCACGGGGAATTAGAAAAGCTTATTTAGCAGCTACCCTTTTGGTTGGTATCATTGTTGCTGGGACTCTTGTGTACCGAGCTATGTGTACCGAGCATCAAGCAACTTTAAAGACAAAGATCACTTGTCCAACATCACAACAAAGATCATTGCAGAGATTGTCGAGGTGTGTACTTGTAGAGAAAGGACCATTAGAGGGGATTTGAGGGCATTAGACTATGAATTCCCGGACAGTGGGAAACAGTGAGAACTTTGTCACATCAACAATCTGAAGTGGCCAAGACCTTGACATGTTAGATAATATTATTTAATTAGTAATTTTTAAAATATTTTAATTTATTTTAATTTATTATCATTATTATTTTATTAGGGATTAAGCCCAATTTTAGCGTTTGAGTCATTTTGGACAAGTCATTCATTTGCATTAGTCACTTATTTTGATAGTTTCTTTTTCATCTATTTGTTGATGTGAAAGTTCCTAAGCTTTCCTACTAACATGGTTGATGATGCGGACGACATTTCTAACAAAGCTTGGTTGATGTGGTTTGTGGCACTCAACGTGTTTGTTGAGGTCGGCATGATGGACGACTAGGCACCGTTGATGTAGCTTATGACGTATCCTCTCTTTTTGCAATGAGGAAGGCAAACTAATTTTTGTTCACGTGGATGTGAAACAAAAATTGGTTGCCCTTCCTTGCCAATTAATCCCTACAAGATTAAGATCTCTTTGTTTTTTAGTGGAATTTCTTAATACAATTTTAGAAGTTTCATTGTTTGTACACCTAGAGGTTCATTTTCTAGCAAAACTTCTTTCAAAAGCGACAAAAAAAATTTCAAAAGAATATTTGAAGACATATCCAACCACTATTTCTCAAAGGGTTAAAACATAAAATTGCTACAAAATCTTGGAATAATATAATTGCTCTTTTCGATTGAGTGCTCGCACTTTTGATTTCATTTATAGTATTAGTGATGGAGCAAACTTAATGTCACCTACAAAATTAATTTCAATATGCCAAAAAATTGTGGAAATTAGTTCAATACAAGATTGTTTCAACCTACACTAATTTAATGTTGTGTGACTTATGAAAAGTAGTGTCGCTTGCAATATCGTAGGGTCTAGTAGTTCAATGAGCCTCTTGCGTGGAAAACACAAGAATTTTTTATTTGCGACGCATGATAAAATTTGCAAATTCTGAGTTCATATTTACAATCAGAGGTCCCAGCTAGGGTAGGTGTTAATAATATACTCCATAATTAAACAGGCACAAAATAGGGCGGCTTTTTTTTTACATTCGCCCTTTGGCTGGACCTCCGCAAGTGGCTCGTTGCACTGCAATAGACTCGACCGTACCGTAGTAGGATAAATCAGCATGGTGAAGATTGCTTCTGCACTAATCCAAAAATAGAAAAAATTGACACTAAAAACACAACCCTTCGTAGAGTCCAAGACTGGCTCTAAATCTCAGCTTCGAAAGCCATGAACGCAGAGGGGAAGACATACCAAGGTTGGTGGTACAGTCATGAAAGTGAAGGCAATTCATCAAATTGCCACAGTTTCATCTCGTTTACATTCCTGACTGGGAAAGTGTGGCAATTCTACGTGTGTCAATAGCAGGAATTGGAGGTCCTCAGGATTGGGAATCGTATGAGGGCAAATTCTATTCATCAAATTCATTGTAAAGTTTCAGGGAGGCGTGGTGGTCATCCAATGCAATGTTCTCACCGCCACAAGATTTCTAACAATCTAACTAGTTCAGCACTCAGTAGTACCAGCCTAGAACGTGAATCACAAGCTAACTAAATGTAATTGAAACTGCAGGAATTCAGGATTTAGGCTGAGTGAGCTATTACATAGACAACGGGGCCAATGACATAGAGACACAAATTAATCGTCAAGCTTTTCACTCAGAATTTGTGGAGTGAAACGTCTAGAGTGGATATTGTAGTATATGAAGAGGTGAAATTTCCTCTGGGAGACGTATCAATGGGAAATTACATATTGATGTGAGCGTCTGTGAACACTGATACGGGAACCCAGTGAAGAAATTGGAAGACGGACACAATTAACTCACATTTTTATTTTGGAACAGTAAGCCTTGCGTTGTCCTCACTGCACTGGGAAATATTTGAAGAGACAAAGCCACATACAGTAGGCGAAAATCTGTCACGCATCCTCTATGGTATGTTCACTAGTACCGTCCAAAAAATAAACGCTGATGTATACTTTCTTCCCGTCTGGGCGTGTATAAGTCTCCTCATGCACGTCTTGGTAGTCGCCTTGCGCCATTCTTTCCATCATTTGCTGCCTGTAGATTCCCATTCAATTGAGGTTTATAAAACAGGTCAATGGAAGAAACATTTCCTCACTGCAAGCACATTCGTATCACTCAGACAACAATTGCAAACTCCGGTAGACGAGAGCAAGAATCGCAAGTGAAGACAAGCATGATTCACATTAATTAGTTTCCCTCAAGACTTTGAGCACCAGTGAAATTTTGCCGACGGGCAAATGTCTCACTTCTTCGCATTCTTTACAGCAGGTTTCACCGAGGGTGACTCCGAGGCTGGATTTGTCTAGAAAAGGTACGAAGGTTTGTAGAAAGTGGGAAGTGGGAATGAAGGCATCATCGCCTCGACTTCACTCCATGAGTGGGACTGTGCCCATTCTAATTCTTAGTCGAAGATCCCCAAATCTGGGTATGAGGACAAACTCTGAACAACATCTGTGCCAATTTTGAAGGAGGCATCGATGGTCGTACGGTGTAAGGTTTCTCAACAACACCAAGCCATTTACAATCCTTAATTGTAAAGTACCCGTACTCAGAAGAATCAACTTATGATGTGGAACACAATCTAAGTGAGCTCTGAAGTTTACGCTGAGCGATCTACTTCCAACAGCTTCACCACGAACACAAGCGTTCCCTATGGACAACACAAACTAATGACCCTCACTCATGAAATGCTGACTTGTGGACTGTAATTGCTGCAGGGAATGTTCCAATCCCACAACTAAGAAAACCTTCGTACTTAAGTGGATTCCTATACAGATTCGCAGTGAATTCGACACAAACTCCAAACTACTTCAGAATACGGAATCGACAATGTTTCCAAATGGGGACGAGCGCTGATTCGGGAACACTTCCAAATACGAATTCGCTTACACTTGCAAATGCACTTTCAAATACGGATTATCCGAAAGTGCCTCGAGTCGCACCGTGCCAGCGCCACGGGATACTCGCCTCAAATATTTGCCTCAGGAAAGTCCTTTCAGAAATGGCGCAGAGTAGTCGACAAGAAACCGAGAACGAAGAGACTTTCCCTGTCTACTTCATTTGGAACGAAGTAACTGGCCTTCCAGCAGGAAGTAAGTATCCCTCAGACAATTAAAAAAAAAAAGACCTGCAATCCGAGAACATCACAAACATGACTCACGGAAGTCGATGACATCAGGCATACATTTGAGCATACCCACCCCACTATGCAACTCGTACATCTAACACAGAAATTCCAAGCCCCCGGACCAACCCACAACCATGCCCCGTTCCCATTCAATCCTACCAGACATTGAACATTCCTCGAAAATGGTGGTGTTCATAAACACCAGTTCAGTAGTAACCAGAGGCAAAGGTCTCACTTCTTCGCTTTCTTCGCAGAAGCTTTCGCCGCGGGGGACTTGGCAGCAGACTTCGGCGCCTTCGCCTTCACGGTCTTCGGACCCTTCTTCGGTGTCACCATCTTCCGCACAGTCGGAGGCTTACGACCTGCCGCGGGCTTCTTCGCCGCCACAGCTGGAGCGGCCTTCTTTGCGGGGGCTGCAGCTTTCGCCTTCTTCACGGCTGGGGCCGTCTTCTTCGCAGGAGCCGCTACTTTGGCTTTCTTAGCTGGGGGAGCACTCGTCTTGCCCACGGCCTTGCGCTTCGTCACCGTAGTGGGCTTCACCACCTTAGTCGCCTTCGCACCTGCGGCCTTGGGCTTGGCAACAGTCGTCCCGGCACTCTTGCTCTTCACTCTACCGGCAGACGTCGGTTTCTTGAGGAGCTTCGCCTTCGGCGCCACCTTCGGGGCTGCTTTGGGAGCACTCGGAGCCTTGGCCACCTTCGCGGGCTTCTTCAACTCGTCGGACAGCTTGTACGAGTTCTTCACCTTCACCAGCTTCTCCGCCTTCGTCAAGTTCCGCAACTGGATCGCCAGCAACTTCTTGAAATTCGGGGGCAGACCCGTCTTGTACTTGTCCTCCAAGTACTTCGCGATGGCATACGGGCTAGAACCCGTCCGCTCCTTCAATGCGCCGATCGCCTCCACCACCATCTGCCACCATCAAAACGTCAAAATTCATCAGCGCAAGCCGACCTCCTGCTAAACGTCATCCACATAGCGAAGCCTACCAGGACTTCTATCATACTCACTAACCGAGACTGCATGCAAAAATGGCGCCAAGACAACACCCTAATTGTCCGGGACAAACTTAACCATAGAAAACAACAACCCCCACTCACCGTCGCTATCAAGAAACTCACATATCAACGCACCGCGGAAACACCAAGCGGACACACACACGAGCATCCGCGAAACAAGGCGCATCAGTCCATTCGGACTGAAGCACTTACCACTTGATATGGCGGGTGCAACGCCGGGGCCTTGGGAGCCTTCAGCTTCGCCACCTTCTCCTTCGGAACCTTCACAGCCTTCTCCTTGGGAGCCTTCACCGCCTTCGGCTTCTTCTCCGCAGGCGCCTTGGCCACCCGAGTACTCCTCCCCTTCGCAGGCTTCTCGTCCGCCTTCACTTCCTCCACGGACTCATCAGCAGGCACGGGGTCGACCACAGGGGTGGAGTCGGAAGCGGCCATGGCAACAACAACAGCAACACACGAACACCACCAACAAACCCTAAAACCAAACCCTGAAACCGACTCAAGCAGCCAAGGTACCGGGAAACAGAATGGGAAACAGTTCCGGCAGACCACAACAGACAGAAGCGAAATTCACACACAATTCAAACCTCAAGCATGTACAAAACGAACCCACGCTATCAACAACGACGAAAACCTGGAAACCCGTCCACAGAAACACACACGACCACGAGAAACACGCTCCAAGAAGGAGTGGGTAGCAAAAGCACGAAAACACAGAGCAGACAATCGATCGATGGACTGCGAGGAACTTTGTATACGCAGCGAGCGAGCGACCACCGAGGCGGGGGCAGCAAACGAGGCGTGAGCTGAGCGAACGAGCGCAAGGGCGATGGTGAAGAATGGAGTTAGAGGGAGCAACATCCGAGACAAAGGCTGCAAGCACATAGGCTCGCCACCCTCGCTTTCCCGCTCCCGCCCTCCCCTTACAAGATTTGAATTGCGCGCGTACTCCCGCATTTGAATTTCTCGTTCCCCAGCCACGGGAATTGCCTGGTCGCAAAGGAACAAAGGTACAGGTCCCCCGCCTTGCGACCCAGACGCTCCACAGATTGCGAACGTGGTGTGTACGCGTTCCCGGGATAATGACTACAAGTCTTGTCAAACTTTGAGGTCTTGTACGGATTTGGTAATGTGAAAGTAGAGCCTTGTTATGAGAAATAACAGGTCCACTCACGAGGACCCTTTTGTTCACCCTAATGCGAGAGTCCTTTAGCCCCAAGTCAAGAGAAAGTGACAGCCTTCTTAAATACTTCACTGTTGACTTTGAATTCTCCCAAGAGAATCCATTCAATTATTTAAGATAGTGGTTTTCTCTTTATCCAAGGAGAATTATGATGTTCTTGTGTTTTCTCCTGTATTACCTTACGCTCAAGTTAGATTTGTTAAAAAATAATTCAAAATATAATTAAATATGGCATGTAATGAAAATTTCAAAAATTATAACATGGCATATTTGAAATGTGTAGAAATGTTAATGAAAATAATTTGAATCCTCAAAAAATCCAATGGAAAATAAAAAATGGAAAAAAAAATATGCATACCAAGGCAATTGCTTTATAAATGTAAAAAAGCTATGGAATACATAAGTTAATTCTTTTTTCTCCCCTTGAAGAAAGACTATATTCATTAAAGGGGATTGAAACTTAACTAGTTCTTTTGCTTACTTACTAGGATGTGAGGACCCTATTGTTAAAGCTCACAAAAGATTCAGCAAAGCTCTTATTACCGTGGTAAAGGTGTGAGGACCCTACTATTAAAGATTATGAAATATTCCAAATCTTGTGAAATGATATTGCAAAAATTCTAAATCCATTTAATGAAAGATAATTCAATCCAAAAAGAAAAGATTTTGAATGGGATATGATGAATCTGAACCTAGCGTATGGTATAGGAGGCAACCCATTCTTGATCACCCCCCATTCTTGCTATGTAGATTGTTCTCTTTCTGTGAAGGAGGATAACAACAATGATTAATTATGGTGTGGTTCCTGAGGCAACTGTGGTGCATTTTGATTGGCGACAAGACTCTCAACATTGCAACCACCCCTTGGTTGAATCACTTTTCAGCCCATGATCGGAAATAGCAAGCCCTATATCACCGGTATGGGAGGAATAGAATCTTTTGCTGAAAAATTCATAGTAATTATGTATTGAGAAATAAAAATCTGGGAAATTATGGAAAGCTTTTTAAGTCTACTTCTGCACATGGGAAAATTTTCCCAATGAAGAAACCTACCCTGCAGATGGTCAGGTCTTCTTAAGTGATCAGAAATGGGTTGCCTCCTTTAGTGTAGTTTAGTTTATTGAATTGCATACAGAATTGTCCTTGAGTAGTGCATTGTAGAATTCCGTGGTCGAGAATAAAAGTGGTAGATTTATCAAGAAAGATCTTTGAATATCATTAGATGTTTATTATACATATTTCACGATTGCACTTTATTCTTCTTTACTTTGTGTTATTCTACTTTATAGAATTCTATTTATAGAGACTAACAAAACTGAGTACAAATTTGAAATGTTTTCATCCAAACAACTATAACATAAACATCAATGGACAAAGTCCAAAAGTGGATACATGGAAGTTATAGTATGCAACATATTGCACTTTGCCATGGAAGTTTGAAGAAAAATTGTCAATTTAATTTGCAAAATTTCATGAAAGTCAATGTAATTTTTTCTTCAAACTTCCATGGCAAAGTGCAATTTCATGAAAGTCAATGTAATTTTTGGAAAATTTGCATATAATTGACCAACCCCCCCCCAAAAAAAAATTGTCGTCACTTTTATCAAAAAATTGCCAATTTTCCAAAAATTACATTGACTTTCATGAAATTGGTAGTTTTTTGATAAAAGTGACAACGATTTTTTTTTTGGGGGGGGGGATTTTTTGGGCCAATTATATGCATCATGAATTCTAGTCTTCCAACAAAAAATCTGATTCTAAAAACGCATTATATAGTTGTAAAGTATAAATTGAACTGTATTGCCTTGTTCAACAAATATTTCAAATGCAAGGGCATATGATGTAACAATGGTCCATGTTGCAACGTGTACTCTCTCTACAATGGATAATGCAATCCCATGCTCTCAATTCCCAAAAAAGTTCAAATATTGAGAAAACCAGCATCATTTGCATGCTTGTCAAATTGTTGATATTTTAAATTCTATAAATGCCAATTTCCTTCAATTTTTGTGTAAAACAATCTAAAATAATGTATACCAACATGCCAAGGCAGAAAAAGTTGTTTTGGAGTTCTAAAAAAAATTTGATAGAAGATAAAGTAATTCATATCATGGTGAACAAAACCGAATTTTAGACATGGCTAACTTTGAAATTAATTTTCTTTCAAATGACAACTAATTTTTTCTTCAAACTTCCATGGCAAAGTGCAATATGTTGCATACTACAACTTCCATGTATCCACTTTTGGACTTTGTCCATTGATGCTTATGGTATAGTTGTTTGAATGAAAACATTTCAAATTTGTACTCAGTTTTGTTAGTTGCTGAAGATTGTTTTGTAATGTATGCTAGAATTGCTCTAGATTTTATGTAGATTTATCTAAAGAACTCTTTGATATTACTAAATGCCTTATTTTAATTTTTTAATTTTATTGTTTTTCATAATTTTACTTAGTGTTAACCCCTCATTGCCCAAAGCACCAAATTTTGGTGTTTCAGAAATTTTGAATCCATACTAAAGGCAAAGTTTAAGTGTTTTTTTCAATTTTTTTTGGAGGAGGTGGAGCACGCAGTCTACTTCAATCTCAATTCAAAGTTTTTGCAAATTGCATTCCATTTTTTTAGGGTGAGGCTCAATTACAACCATGTCCGTTGCACATTGAAAAAGTGCACTTCAAGGGCTTGTGAAGTGTTATCACGGTAGGCAAAGTGGGCAACAGGTTCAAAACTAGGGGTTGCAATTGAAGAGAGGAATCCGGTTTGACAAAAGTGCTATTCCTAAACTTAGCTCAAGTTAGTGCCAACAATGATAACTTCTTTGGGAACATCTTTGAACAATTGCTACAATGATAGGGGCAGTTGGTGAGCACTGTTGCTGGGCACTTCTTTAGAGTAGTTGGAATGGTGGGAACTTTGTTGGAAACGCTTAGGTGGATAATGGGTGGATGTAAACCCTATTTTGAAGTTGGGGACGAGCTCCTTTGGGTAGTGAAGGCCCTCTTTTATAAAAAAATCATGATAAAAGAAAATCTACATGTGTGTTTGTATTGATTTCAATTACAACATTTTTGTTATAGGATGTGATAAGCATCCATTGTTGAATTTTTCTTTGTGCAAAGTTGTTTTTTGCCAATAAATTGAGTTGAAGGTTTTCTTTGTATTAGGTGCCATGTCTTGCATTCATTGTTGCATTGCAGGCTAATTTGTGAAGTTGTTGTCATTGATTTGAAAGGGAGATTAGTAATTTACTAGTAACAGCAATAAATATCAAATCATCATAGTTGGTTTTCTCCCAATTTCTAACATGAAGATAGCCCTTTTGGCACTAGAAGTAATTTTTTTTTCATTTTTTATGAAGTGCCAAAGTGGCGATATAAATTGTTATAGCAGTGGTCCAAATTTCAACATTCATCCACATATTGGATAGAAAATATCACATTAATACGTATCACATGTCTATAATTTTGTTTTCATCCACAATATAGTGATTTCATCCAAGATTTTTTTCTAATTCAAAATTCTTTGATGAAATACTTTACAATTTGTTGCCATTTTTTGGATAAATTATTTTGTTTTGGTGCAATGTGGCACTAGAAAGCCCCTAAAAAGCCGTGATTAGAAGTTTTTGGTGAGCTAGAAAAAAATTAAAATTTTCTTACTCATCCACATTCAATCAAAAATATCTCAACATCCATGTAGCTATTTTTTTTTATTTTTTTTAAAACACCATCTACCAGCTTTGGAATCCAAGATCCTTTGATTACAATTTTCTTTTCGCTTTTTTGATCATTCTCAATGCCTGCCTTCTAAAAGTTCCAAACTGCCTTTTGAAAACAAAAAAACAAGGCTTGGGCATTTAGGGATTAATTGCTATTTAGAATTCTATAAGGAAAATTGTCTTGATGATATGTACACTAAAATTATGGTGAGAATTGTTATATTTCTTGTAGGGTTAAAAATCCCCCTCCCCCCCTTAAAGTCACATCACCTAAATTCATTCAAACAAGGACTTGAGCGTAGCACGCTCCTACTATTGATAGGCAAAAGGACCTTTTAGCTTTTGTTGGTAGTTGAAAAACAATTCTAGACTTTCTTTGCATGCATTTTTGGAACAATGTAAGAATGAACTATAAATTTTCAAAGTGCTGGAAATCAGGGAATTCCAAATAGATCTTAGGCTCTAATGAATAGAGAATGTACATTTAGGCAAGAATCTACAAGGATTGTTTTTAATAATAAATCTCAATTAGGTGCAGTTACCTTCAAAAATAGAGAGTGCTTGTGGCGAGTGTCCTGGTTGTTGCTGGTTGTGTTTCCGTGGTCTGCCCTAACCACCATTTGCACTCGTCGTCGACACCGAACTGAGTTCGGTGCTCATTGTTCAATGTTGCAATGCGATCCAAACTTCGAGTCTATCTGCTCGACGGTGAATTCTTCGCTCTTCTCGATTTGCTCTGATCTCGCGATTTTTTGGAGCCGTTGTTGAGCTGAAACTGCAGTCTTACGTGATTGTAAGTTAATTCAGCAGTTCGATGAACAGAGAGAGTGAGTTTATGAAGTACTACTCCATCTTCCTCATGAGATTCAATTACTATATGCTCAGTTGAAGCTGTGAAATCAAGTAAGAAGGCAGAATTTCAACTGAAGTGAACGGGATCATGGACGGGCATGGATCATGGAATTGGTTGAGAAGGTTGCGAGATGATATTGTTAGGCTGACTGTTTTTCACAGATAGAATCAATTTGATTGTGCAATCGGACATTCAAGAGTGTTCAATTTGATTTACGTAAACTGGAAAAACTATTGTAGGCAGGGTTAATGGAAAACGGAATAGAACCGTTTTATTCCGTCCCTCCGATTTCTTGTTCAGCATGAATTGAACGTTTTTTCACGTTTTTCAATCGTTTGTATGAGTAGTTACAGCTTAAGAAGCGAGTCTTTCAGAACAGCATCGAAAAAAGCCGTCCGATGCCTTCAAAGACGCAATTAAAGAATGGAGTAAAACGAAAAATTCAACTTTCTTGTAACGTGGATTGTAAGACTTCAGAAGCGAAGGAAACCTAATATCACAGCGTTGGAGCATTTGGAAAATGGGGGACGAGGTGCATGTGACGGTGAATTACTATGCGCGTGTAGGTTATGGCCATCACATTCAGAGCTACTGCGCTCATCTCCTCCTCAAGCGCCCCCGAGAACCGATCCTCCTGTTTTGGCATGTAAGTGGAGCTGCGATTTTTGCCAATGTGATGATGGAATCCTCCGCTTTCGCAATGTTTTTCCAATGTGTATTTTACATGTGGTTTCTTCAGTCGGCGCGCTCAAAGGGTTTAGTGAGCACAATATGCCAAGTGAATTGTACAAGAATGCATACCACTGGAGAGTCTAAGCCTGGTTGGATTGCAATATCTTTGAAGTGCTTCTCGAAGTAGGTCTTGAGAAGCTTGAACTGTATTCAAGGTTTTTTCCTGCATGGGACGACATTTCGAAAGCGGAGGATTCGCACAAATCTGAGTTGCTAGTGTTATTTAACCTTAATCTTTTTATGGCGCGGTGAACCAGGCGTATGGGGTAATGCTGGAAGGCTTGTACTCAGAGGCCCTGCACGAAATGGAGCCTCTGCAAGACCATCGAGAGCTCCAGGTTGCTGTTCTTGCGGCCATGCTGTATTCGCATGAGCACTCTGCGTCCCCTGATGCTCAGATCATCAACAACTTGCTTCGGCGCTTTGAAACTGTTGACCAAACTGCTTCGGAGAGGGCCCTTGTGCTGGCAGCCACATTGTACTGGCATCTTGGCGGATCTAACTATTTGCGAAAGTCCCGGGACCTTGTTACGAGGTCAGGTTTCGAATACAGTAGATGGTTTTGAACTTTCACCTTCTTCCGTGTGTCGAGCTTTTGGCGTATTAATCTGCGATCAAATTGTGCGTATTTGAAGTGTTTGCTGACTCCGATGCTCTCTTCGTACCGATACTTGAACTTGACCTGAACAAAGAGGCAGATTTTGTCATTCCATTGCCTCAAACATCTTGATTTGGGACGGGAAAGGGCAGAGTATTGAAGGTGCAGCCACATTACACCCAAGCTCAGTGCCTGCAAGGTTGGCTTGGTCTGGGTGGCACCCACTTTCGACATGGTTTAGTGAGTAATGGCTCTTCTGTGGATTGGAAAACTGCTGACAAGGCACTTCAAGCTTTCGAGGAAGTTCTGAGTAAAGGAAGCAATGTCGAAGCTTTGATGGGAAGAGCCTATTATCATGAGCTTAAAGGGGAATATTCAGAAGCTCTTGCAGACCTAAATCAGGTATTGCTCTGATCGTCGAAGGAAGTGAATGCAGACTATTTTTGATGCTGATGGCTTCTGTATATGTTTTAAGGAGGTTCTGGGTTACAAAATACCTGCTGGGTGCAGATGTTGAACTAAATACATGTGAATTCTTAGTGCTGATACATATGTACATTTAAGATTTTTTTATTCTCATGAGTGCAGATGACAAGCACAGCACGTAGTATTTGGTCATAACTCCAAATATGTGCGTTATGTTCTGCAAGAATAGGTGACAGTTCTGCATTCTTGGTTCTTGCCTGTCGTGTTGGAGAAAGCTCGCATGGGGATGTTGCTGCGGGATTTGGACCTTGTCCAGGAAACTTCCCAACAGATTCTTCAAAAGGTCCGTCCCATCGTCTTTTTCTCAACAATGCTCCGTTTTAAATAAATATAACCTCCCCACAGAGCGAAGCAGAATCGTCTAACTCCTTCTCTTGAACCTGGAAATTTATGCTACGAAATGCATTGTTTAGACTTGATGCTGTCTTGGGACGGGTCTCAGGCAGTCTGGTGCGCTCATCCTCGCACTGGGTACCATCCATGAAATGATCGTTACTGGTTAAAAAAACGGTAACTCTAATCAGAGTAAGCTGTTGGTTGAGTGTGCTGTTTGTGATCTTGTTCTCCTTCCTTTATCGAAATAGGATGTTGATCGTTTTCCTCTGTTTGATTCGAATAAATGCAGGATCCAAACAATATTGACGGGCTGCGTATGACTATTCATTTGCGCCTTTGCTCAGATAACAAACAGTCTTCAACAGCGGACCTTCTTGCTGACCTCCTCCGGAATATTGAGCATCGGGAACCCCGAAACGCTTATCTTTGTCTTGCAGGTAGACTAAAGAAAATACTGTGATTCATTATAGTGTTAGGCCACTGAGATCACTCCTACCGGCACCATTCGTCAAACAGTTCTAAGGCCTACAACACAACAACTATGTTTGTCAAGTAGGTATCATGCTCTGTTTCCACAAAGAACTACCCTTGTGTAGCTGACAGATTGGGTTGCTGGGGTAATCTCCCAGGTCGCTCCCATGTTCTCGGGAAAAATAGGTTGGTAATTGTGGTGATGTTCATCGTATATGCTTCTAAGAAAAATAGTTTGATGCTGTCTGCTGTTTGAGAAATTATTGTGCTTCTCCTTGGTGTGGTAAGCTGGGAGGTCATGTGCAAGACTGGCCGGAAGAAGCGGACCACTTGTTTTGGAAAAGACAAAGGCTGTTATAGAGCGAGCTCGGCGACTCAATCCTAGAGAATCAGCATTCGTGGTCGAGCTAGCTGACCAGTTATTTCTTCTAGGCGACTACAACGCAGCCTTAGCTACTTACAAGTATGTGAGTCAGCAGACCTCAGTTTTATCGGGTAGTTTTATCGCTCCAAGTCACCAAGGTCTTTGATTGTCAATTGTCCTAGAAATAGAAAAACCTTCAGACGAGTTAGAAGAAATACCATTAAGACACTAAGAAACCAGAAACTTCGGGGACAGATCAACAGCGAATATGGATGAATTGAATATGGAAGCCATGTACGGGGCTATCCAATGCTTGGTGGTGCTTGGAGACTTGGACGAAGCCGAGCAACAACTGGAGTTCCTTGCCGAGGTCTCAGTGTCTACTGGTAAATCTGCAAGCCTGCCCTACCTGATGGCACAGCTTTGCTGGAGGAAACATCGACAGGGGGCAAGGTGTCGTGACCTTCTGGACGAGTCTTTGGAGATTCAGCGAAAAGTATGTGTAAACTTTACAGTGGATCCTCATAGCTCAAGTTTTAATATCTGTTTAAAGCCGCATCAATAGTTAGCTGTTGGTTTGCATCAACGCCAATTTTATTGATTTCTCACCTTTTAAGTATTGGTATCTGGTCAGTAGAAGTGCTCATCTTCGTGGACAGTAACATATCTACAGGAATTACCATAGTATATTATGGCAGACGCAGTCAGTAGACATCCGACATGGCCTTCAGAGGTGGCTTGAAAATTGACAACTGAAAGTCTTCTGCATTTATCAACTGTTTTTCTAGCATGAAAATCACATTTTTGGTTTTGTGTGGACAGAAAATGAGGTCCCAACACGACTTCACATTCTATGCAGAGCTGAATCCAGACATGCGACTAGGAATTGCTCATCTTTATATTACTATTTCGCACCATGAATGCAAGGGGCCTCACGTGGAGGAGAGTTACTCGCTCCTCAGGGCTGTTGACATTCTGGAGCAACTGGTTGGTTTCGTGCCAGGCCTAGTGGATGCCCACCTCATGCTGGCTCGAGCTTTTTTCCTACTAAATGATTGTGAAAGTGCACAGAAAAGCCTACAGTCCACTCTAGCCCTGGACTTTGGAAGTTCAAGTGCTCATCTGCTTCTTGCTCAGGTAAATGAAAGCATAATTTTCTACCCACCCGTTCATTTCATGATACTTGTTACATTCGAACACGCATAGAAGGTTCTGGTTTTCATAGCTTCAATTGTTGTAGCAGATCTATGTGAAGCAATCAAAATTAGATCTGGCAAAGCAAAGCCTCGAGCAAGCTCTAAGTGCGGATTTTGTTATTCGAGAAACAGTAGTGTACCGTGTCTTCCAGGCTCAGGTTATGGTGAATTCTCAGCAGTTTGACGAAGCTTTGAAAGTAGGTTTCTAATCTCAACTCATTGTGTTTGATCTTTGACATTGTACGTGACATTCGCTACATCAAGGCTGGAACGATTTCAGAGTATTGATTAAGCCTACAGTTTCTCCAGTAACTATGGAAAGGAATGTGGCTATACTGCCCATTTTTCTCTCAGGGAGAGTGTACATACACTGAATGTCGTGAATGCTTTTACTTACAGGTTTTGGAGGCAGCGAGGAGCTTACCGGAAATGAGACAAGTAGGCATGGAGTCAAGGTCATCCTACTACACATCCGGGAAACATGTGGAAACCACCGTTACCGATAGAGTGATGATTTATCTCTTGCTAGCGGATGTGCATATTCATTTTAATCGTTTCCCAGAAGCCACGAAGACTATACAGGATGCAATGACTGTGTTTTCTGGAACCCCCCAGGAGGTACGCAGCCGCTTCCCTTTTGCCTGAACGCGATTTTTTTTTTGACGATTTTATTCGGAATGAGTCTTCAAAGGTATCTTTTGCTGCCGATGGCTCCATAGTGTCGGGTGGTACCTTACGGGCTGTAAACGAGGCCGATTTGACCTTCATCCTTCTCTTTCATTACTGTTTACTTTCTACCGCAGGTACTTGTGATTTTAAAGAATAGTGATTTGGCGCTTAGTCGAGGTGATGTCCCAGCAGCGATTGCAATGCTCAGCCAGGTACCACTATTCCATGTAATATTAGTCGAGACTGTCGATTTTAGAGAACTAAAAGTTGTGAGCATTTTCTAAGCCTCTCTGTTCGTGGAACTTCATCCTGGTGAAGTAACAGCCCTTCCTAATTATATATATATATTGTAATTATTTGTCATGTCAGTGTGAATGTGTGAGGTTTTAGAATGATCATTCACAGGCGTCAGAACTAATTACAGAATTGTGGACTGAAATGGCACATATGGGTTTACAGGTCCCACGAGAAAGCAACTACTATGTGCAGGCAAGGGTTGCATTGGCAGATGTGCATTTGAAGCATCAGCATAATAGAGTCCTCTTCTCAAAATGTTATTCGGATATTGTCCAGCTTCACCCAAGTGCGAAGGTTAGAACCATTACATAGATCTTTGTTTTCATAGAAAGGTTTTCCTTTGTGATGCTTTAAGAACATTCATTTCCACGCTGCAGCCCTTGTGAATTGTAAGGCACCATCATTGGAGCTCTCAAATCTGTTGAACTCTTGTGACTATCAATTTGTGTATGCAGACTTACATGATGCTGGGAGAAGCTCTGATGCGAATTGATGAACATGAAGAGGCAATGAAGGCTTTTGGGGCGGCCAGGAAAGAAAGACCTCGAGATGCGGCAGTAGCAAACCAAGTGGGACAGGCTCTGGTTGTTACGCATGAGTATAGAAAGGCCGTGGAGCACTACGAGGATGCACTAGTTACCGTTCAAGAAAGCCCTGCTAAGCTCGAGCTACTTTACAGTTTTGGAGGTTCAATTTTGCATACCAACCCTTTGATTGTGGATTTTCTCTTATCTCGCCTGGGACAATTGAATGTCTTCTTCGTAGAAGTGGGCATCACAAGCTCTTAACGTCGAACCCGTCACGGAAACTCCAGTCTTTTCCTTATACTCTCATTTCTTGCAAGTGTTTTGAATCTGCAATCCGACCTTCACAAGGTCTAATCTCTTAAGTTACTTGCTTGATTCACCAGACCTCAACTTTAAGCTGAAAAATTACCAGAGATCTGCCGAGATCCTTTGCGAGTTGCTAGCAAATGTGGAGGACGGTTGCATGGAGCAAAGTTTGAAGAATGGGAAGATGCTCATGCTGTGTCTGAAGGCATCTCTACTTCTGTCCAAAGTGCAGAACATCCAGGGACAGCAGAATTCTCCACAGGTTCCCATACATATTCATAGCCAAATTCTCTCCGATTCCTGGTGCACATCTGGTTAAGCCGCATATATGCTTATGTGTGCTTCGACTACAGTTTTCAGTTTAAATTGATGGCATTGTTGCCTCTAATATGTTAAGGATGTTCTCCAGACAACACCTGAGGCGATTAACAATCGATCAAAATTCTTACATCACTACAAGGTATGCGTTGTCTTTACAATACACAAATTCTGTTTTGGGGGGCATTAGGGCTCGAATTACAAATCGTATGTTCTGATATTCATGGTCCCATGAACGCCAAAATCAATATGTACGTGATAGATGTAATGAAGCCAATATTAGATGTGCAGTTTTGCTTCCAACTCGAGATGAGATTTACAAGACATAATAAGAACATTCCAGGTGATGTTCAAAGCTAGAGATCTATTCAACAATTACCTCGTTGAGCTTCAAGGGCAGCATTGTGACGCCATCAAGGAACAAAAGCATGTGGCCGCTGACATTTATTTTGAGTTTGCTCAGGTTCTCTTCCCCTATCTGCTAGTGAACCCAGCCATTTGAATTGACTTTTTTTTGCGTTGAGAAGTAACTGTAATTCACAGTAAGAGAATCAGAATCGCTTCACAAATTCTCCGTCAATATAGAGAATCACAGTCATTCAAATAACGTTTCCCAGGATTTGGAAGTTTGAGTAACGTGAGCTGGACGAGAATGCAGGGATGCGAGGCAAATAATGATGCAGATAAAGCCATATTGCTGCTAAATGAAGCACTGAAATGCAATCCTACTCATAGTGCCGCATCTGTAGCTCTTGCAAAAATCCATCTTGCAAGGTTTGCTCCTAATGTTGTAGATGTCTTATGTTGTGGAGGATACCTTCGTATCGCGATTCCCCGTGAGCTGTCGTTTAGTTTCTTATATGATTATGTCAGTCACTTTCTGGGGAACTTAAGCACTTCGCTCATCACCTCTGTAAAATCTGTGCAACAGAGGAGCACTTTTTGACTGACTTTGGCACCCAGTGTCAAAAGTCGGATTGCTGCTACAATACTCAAAATAGCTTTTGGAATTGTTTGTGATGTGCGTGGAACATCCTCATTGAAAACCAACCAAACACTATGGAATGGGCTCTGCATATGAAGCCTAGATTTTAGTCTCATCCTTCCTGTGATAGGGGTGAAGTGGGCGAGTGCGAGCAAAGGTGCGCAGCACTCCTTCGGGCGAACCCTTTTAATGACGAAGCTGGAGACATCTTAGTGTACCTCATGATTCATAGGGAGCTCTACGAATCAGCCATCTTGCACTTCCAACAGATTTTGGAGCGTGACCCAAAGCACTATTCAGCGCTCTCCCAAGTAAGTTATCATATTTTAGCATCAATTGTTGTGTTTCAAAGACTTGAAGTGTTTTAAACGAGATAAGTCCAAATGTAGAGAAATTTAAGAATCATAGAGTCTCCTAGATAACCAATGAATATTGCAGATCTGCAAGTATTCGGACTGACCGACAATACTTCTAATTCGGAGGCATTTGTACTCTGATCGGGTACGTGCTTTCCAGCCAGACTTAAGAAGTATTAGATGCTCTAGTTTTGGGTAATACTACCGTTCTGAGGAATATCTTTGCATAAATTTTCAGCTCATCAGATTATTGAGGAGGTCTGGGAGACTTGAGGAAGTCGATCACTACCTGAGTCAAGCAGAAAAGGCTACATCCACGGCTACATTTCATGCTGGCTTAAACTTTTGCAAGGGCTTGGTCGCACTCCACTCAAACAAAACATACGAGGCGATAATGGTTCGACCTCTCTCCAAGCTATCTGGGATTCGAGTTGCTAACTTTACGCTCTAAACTTTCGAGCATTGACCAAACTATGCTTAAGATCACACAGCAATCATGATAGAGCCCGAAACTTCGACGGCTGGGACATACGATGTCGTCCACTGTTTATTAACAAAGATTAGTTCCATAGGTTCCTCTTTTTCATAATTGGCAATTTAACGATTGCTTTTGATTGATACTGAGCAAAGAGGCACCGTTTTGTTGCAGCTTTTCAACAATGCCCGAGTAGATTATGACTGGGGAAAGCCTGCACTGTTTGCAATGGTCGAAACATATCTTAACATCGACAATGACCTTGGTTGGGAGGAAGCCAATGTAGAGGGATACTCAGGCCCTAGTGAAGAGGCAATTAAGATAGCTCAGAAACTACTGAATGAAAGTCGGCAAGTATCAAGATAACTCAGGCCTTTGTGTAATTCTGTTTCTTGCTTATTTCTCGCAACCTAGAATGTTTAATTTATTCCTTGTTCTGCAATCATTGCGGCTCTGCAAAATTTGTTTCAAATATACATATATGTTGTGAATACTGCAGAAATCTGGAAGGACGATCAGTCAAACAGGCGGTGCTGGAGTGCTACGCGGCGATGGCATCCCGTCACAAGAGTGATGTTGAGAGTGCTCTTGTCAAGCTTCAGGAATTAGGGGGTCAAGACTCCACCTTGCGCGAGAAAGAGCGAGTGTGTAGTATGCTTGCCATAGCTACAGGACTCACATTGCTTAGGCAAACTGCCAAGGCAAAGAATCAGCTGCGGGCTATTGATCGCATGCCATACAAATGGGACGATGGTGATGATTTTGAGCGTGCATGGCTGATGCTAGCAAATATACACATGCAGGTACCCCTCCCATTCCACCCTTGGTGTCCAAGTTCGACGCATACTGCAAAGTCTTCGACTGTGTAGAAGTTTTGTAAAATTCTTTCTGTCAACCACAGTTGCTCTATGAATTCATGAATTTTTTGGTAATTGGTAAATGGTAACAAGGAGTCTGTCTGCAAAGATATATCCCAAACACCTCTATAAACTTCGACCACATTTTGGAAGGTCATTCTAAATCAAACAAAACTCAGGCAGGAAAACAGGAGGCAGCTGAGGAGCTGTGTAAAAAGTGCCTCAAGTACAACAAAATGTGTTCCAAGGCGTGGGAGCTCCTCGGCTTGATAATGGAGAAGAATCATTCATACCCAGAAGCCGTGAGTTTCTATGAAAATGCTTGGAAGTGCTTGAAAGAAGCCTCACCGGCGGTGGGCTATCGACTTGCTTATACATATTTAAAAGACAAGCGGCACATAGAAGCAATAACGGTGTGTCTAAAAGTTCTCCAGATTTCGCCCAATTACCCAAAAATCAAGAAAGACATTCTTGATAAAGCTCGTTTGTGTGTACGAGCATAAAAACCACAATGGAAAACTTTAGATGTTCATTGAGTTTCAAGCGCAGGAGGCACCTCTTTTCTTCATTAAATAATGTGAAAAATAAGAAAATGAATCACAGAGAGATTTTAATACTTAGGCATAGCAATTACCTTTGATTTTGATTGCCATTGCAAGTTTGAAATTCAAGCATCACAATCTTACAATTGGTGTGAATTTTTTTCATTGAAAATTTAAGAGCATATACTTTAATGACTTAATCAAGAGATTCTAAGTATGTTTGTATCCACCAACAAACTGACAAAAGGAAAAAAGGTTTTAACATTGTTTTTAGAATGGGTGTTTGGGGGATATTTTGACAAATACACATCAAAGAACTTAATTTGCAATTAAGTGTTCTCATGAGGTAGATCTTTTTTCAAATTTTATAACCTTTTTTATATAAGATGGGGTGCTCTACATTCAACCTTGCTTATCAAATGGTTCCTATGAACAATGTTAAATTATTTACTAAAGGGTTTTAAACAGGTGCATGCATTAAGAGGGGTATTAGCATGTGAGCCTAGGCATCTATGAAGTATGTTATAGGTACCTATATTGTAGATGTCAATGTTATAAGCATCTTCTATGGTTATAGGGTACCTATGATATATGTGTATGTTATAGGCACTTCCAATGGTTGTAAAATACCTAGGTTCAATGCTTACAGGTTTGCATTTATAGGCTCATATGCTAGTGTCATTGGACCATGTGGCCTTTTTGCCACATTTGTAGTGTACATTTTTTGTAGGTAGGTTGAATGGAGAATCTATCCTCGTACTATCCTCATCATGCTTAGCATCAAACATCATTAGGTGACAATACAACTTTTCAAAGCATGATGGTGTAATAACTTGGTCAAAACCTAAACCCAATTCAAAAAAAGTCTCTTTAAAATATTTGATTGGTGTCACCTTTATATGGAATTTATTTTTCCCCTTGGTAACAAGATGCTTTTCTAAAAGATAGTTGTGCACATCAATGTTTCCTATATATTTGCAATTGTCAAATTTTAAAAATTCACCAATATTTTTCTATCATTTATTATGTAAATCACTCAAAAGCACAATTTTTTGGTCAAAAATGGAACTTATGATTTTTCAAAGTGAAATTGGGTGCGTTGATTGAGATTACAATAAAAAACAAATTTGATGGATTAGTTTCAAAAAGAAAGTCTTAAAAGGTCATATTCTAAAAGATATCCTTCCAATTGAATTTGGAATTGCAACATTGTAGTGTCCATCTTGAGTTGTTCCAACATGAAGTTTTAGTAATCCACTTTTTACTAATTTAGAGCAAGATCATATGATATGCCTCAATAAAAGATTCATGTTTTTCTTTGTTTTAGAGTTAGTAACTTTAGAGTGATTTTTGATGAAATATGATCATGTACTTTAGAGATTGGAAATGATTGAATAATAAATTACAAATATAGAAAATGAATAACAAAAACCAATAAAATTAGTAAAATATAACAACCCCCCAAAATGATAAAATGCCAAGGACAATAAAAAGTTCATTAAACATTTATCTAACAATAGAATCTTTGAATACTATCCATAGAACTTTGCCACTTGAGTAGAATTTAGAATTTTTTCTCGCTTTTCATTTACATTCCTAAGAATGGAATGTATTTTCAACAACTTTTGAGCCGATGGCCAAGCTAATCCTTAATACATGGTAAGGTAGGAGGTCCATAAAGCGACCATCTAAGTGCTGAACCTGAATTTTGGGGAGGTAAAACATCTTGAAATATTTTTCAGTAAATTTTCCTTGAAAGACAAGAAGAAATGGCATCTGGCTCAAGTTGTTTCATATTTTTCGGAGCTTTGTGGAATTAGTTATGAAATTTTGAAGGTGAAAAGCCGAAGGGCTGTAAAAGCGACCACCTCCTAGAATGTACATCCTTTGTACATTTTGGGAAATTGAAGAAAGCAAAATGTACCTGTGTCCTGATCGGTTCAAAATGCCCGGTCAGAGTTCGAGCCTCCTACCTTAGACGCCATTGCCATCTCATGAATTGAATCACTTCATTTTACATATTAGGCAAGAATCTTAATGGACTGGTTTTGCAAAGAGGTCTCGATTAGGTGTAATTACCTTATCAGAAATTCAGCTGTTTTTTCTTCTTTTCTAACCTTGACAACGTGGTTCCGGCTCTGAAAATGTCAAAATACGGCAGACAGGCGTTTAGGGGTTCATTTGAGACTTTATGTACCAGTCTATCCATTCAGAGGTGAAAAATGTTAAACAACAAAAAGACTACGCACAAACATAAAAAGGCAGAAAGTCAATCAAGACAAAAGGCATCCTGCAGTCAGAATAAATACTTAGTAACCTCGCAGTTTAAGCATCTTGAGAACTATTGAAAACAATTGAAAAAAAGTAATCTCTTCTAATAAACTGATGCTGAATAAGTTGTCGAGGTACACCGTATACGAGCAAACTCCTGACCGAGGAGTGAATTCCCATTCAAATAAGCAGAAAACGGAACTCTCAACCTCATTGACATGGGTCTGTACAAGAGATGGTAATATTACATATTAGGGAAAATTTGTCTGACAACTAGGCCACCTCAATTGTATTGGCCATGAATGTAAACTTGTGGAGCCAGAACCTGCACAACCAAAAAAATGAATGTTCAGATGCAGTTTCGCATTCGGAAGAACTAGCCTAGCAGGTTTTAACTGGAAAATGAAAAGAAGCCATTGGGATTTGGGTATTCCTGCTGCAATAAAGGGCTTGGAAGCAGTGAATCAACTTCCTTAAGAACCTTATGACTGGAAGCAGTTGCAAGGCAGATGAAACTAAAGAATCCATAGAATATCTTACAAGAATTCAACATCCAATTCTCTTAACAGAGTATAATATGACAGTCTAATCACGTTGAGGTTCTACAACAGATCAGAGATGCAGAACACACCAAGTGAATGGGACATAGAACAGATCTTTGAAGTCGCAGGCCGGTGTAACCAGAAATAGCTGCTAAGCTATGATAGCCAGCAACCTCCGCTTGTGCGCTACTCGTTCAGAATCACATGTAAACAAGTCAGGAATAAAGCAATAGCGAAATCCACACGTAATAAACTACTTGGTCAAGTTTGGACCTCTTAGATGCAAGGATTAGAACAAGAAGATTTAAATTCAAGCATTCAGAATCTCTCGACTGAATTGAAAAGGGACCACTATCAATGAAAATTACTGAATCCGTAGTCCACTTACTTCAGCAGGTAAGTAAAGTTCCCATCGATCACGTTATCCTTTACGAGTCCTTCTTTCTTGGAATAACTGCCACCAACAAGCAATCAATGGAATGTTTACTTCTTTGAAGGAAATGAAGACAATATCACGTAAATGGCAATTGCTGTTTGGTTTTAGTCTCATGAGAAGCTGACTCCACGTCAAGACTCTTTTGTAATTTACTGAAAGGACAAGTTGATGCTAATTTGAGACAGTACTGACTTGCACCAGCTAAAATTTTGTACAGGATTAACTCATACGCAAGACGTCCATTCGCCTATATTGTTCCCAACTTAATGTCAGCACCGAACGTCAAACTAAAGAAATTAGTTGGGATGCACATCCACGTCAAGTGACAGCCAGTACACATAAACAACTTCGCGCAAAACAGTGAGTCTCATTCAGTGAGATAACAACCTCCAAGGCGAGCCTCGCTGTAAAAACCGTGAGACACCAGTCATAGCCGGCAATACATCGATATGAACGGTTTTAGGTGAGCTGGACAAGTCTGCACAAAAGATAATACTCTCTACGCTTAGGTGATCCCATCGCATGCAAGGCTGTACCAGAAACTGCTTTGCACAGCTGGAGAGAGAGAAAGACTTAACATCTCAACAGGATCTCATTACATACACAAATAACATACCATGATATTCTGTTGGGATTATAAAGAACAGATCTAGATGATAAGGATTAACAAGTGCTTAAGACAATAGAAACAACTATGACCACATGATACCTTGGTTGTGAAGTAGCTGAATTGCATGGCCTCCAGGGTAGTTAGAGTACGAGGCAGCCGCCATTATCATCGAAGCCACAGCACTGCACAACAAAATAAAATAAATTCTCCGACTAGAGTTCAAAATTTAACAATGAAATCGATCACTTTAAATTTAAAAAGTGCCCTAATTTGCATTGGTAAAGGGTGCAGAAAGGGTGCCATCCTGAGTCAAGGCTTACAAAGTAGATAGTGACAGAATTAAATGTAGACCTTTTAATCTTGACAAGAAACCATCCATACCTTAAAACTAACAGTATGAAAGATGTTCCATATGCAAGAGTCCACATTGGCTTCCACCTGTTATTATGTCTGATCATAAACACATTCAAAAGAATATAGAAGGTTAACATCATATCTTTGGTTCTTCAACTTATTCAAATAGAGAAAGGTTTGAGTAAGTACTGCCCACAATTGACCCGACCAACAACGAAATGATTGACCGTATTGATTCTGTACATGGAGCTGTAAGCTAGGTTAACAAATGCAGGCGTTCCAAAAGTCGCATGCAATCAAAAAGGAAAATGAGCATGGGAGAAAGCGTTCAGAGCATACATTCGAGCAATAGCTGAAGCTGCAGAGACATTTAGCATCGGTACTGCAAAAAGAATAAACCGCAGTTCCTGACGAGAATAGAAAATACGAAAGGAGAAGCTTAGCACCACTAGAAAGAATTCATCCCAATTCAATACTGAAACAGAGTTGCCCTTTGTAACCAACAATAGTGTTATGAGATCCATATTCATGGACTGGTGGGCATACAACCTTATGAGGAAGCTTGGAGTAAACCACAATAAAGCTTAATACGGGGAGCACGTACTGAGCTACTCTCTTTTCCAAGAACAGCCCTGCCTGCAAGACGGAATCGAACTGAGTTTTCGAGAAAAAGACGAAACAGAAAAGAAAAATCGTTAGGCATTCTGGAATACCCATAGAGCAAAATACTCGAGCATACCCAGAGCAAGATAGAACTCAACTTAGTAATCAGAAGAAAAAAGTGGTACGCAATGTTCACATAAGCACTTTCACTCCTCAAAAGATATGGAAAATGGAGGACATACCAGCGAAAATGGCATTGCTGCCAGCATTGCTCTTGGCAGCGCGGAGGTAAAATACCAATGAGGGGGTGATACCTTTTCAGAAAGGTCAAGGTAAAGAAATGTGAAAAGACAAGATACAGCAACAGAGAAATTTATGAATGAACAAAAGTTATCTGAGAATTACGAGCAGGATACCCCCCACTCTGAGCTGCGGTTCAACACAGAGTTGAACCACAGCACTTGAAATTCTGGCCAAATCCATTGCTGCCACATCACCGAATCCAAGGTGAAGGTCACCGCTGCACATCAAAGAGTCAGCATTTATTGGTAGACGAACACTCCCCTCATGCCACTTAGTCCAAGCTGTTTCAAGTATACTTTAAAAGGGAAAAGTCACCCAGATGCATAAATATACTCTACTTTGTGATAGTTACTTGCAAGAATAAAAAGTGCGTCTCTCTTCGTAAACAATTATTGAGAAACAGATTGACATGAATTACATCAAAAATAATCATGTGAACATGATTTGATAATGACTATCGAAGGACATCTAGGGATAGAATTACAATAGAAAAATCACGCAGCACAGAGAAAAGGTCAGACCTATGCTTAGAAAAGCTGTGATTGCACAGCACCTGAACGCACCCCACAGTGTCACTGATCCAAGCTGTCACCCACAAAACCACAACCAATCTTCCCCTAAGAACCGAACTTAAAACTGCGAATACCCAAACTAAGGACATTAAATCCAATACCCAAATGGAACTAAGCTCTCAAATTTGATTCCAAGGGTATCATTCCCAAATCAGTAGTAGCGACTTCTTGATTGCCATGAATCACTGCACTAAAGGAGGGCTAACTGTACAGAAGCCAGCAGGGAAGAGCTGTCGTGCTCTTGCAAACAGAAGGTAACAAGATTATTAGAGAATCCCAGGTGTTTCGATATATACCAATCTAGAATTGCAGCATAGATAATAGTGCTTACCCACAGAAGAGTCAGTCCAACGGGAGCCAGAAGCAAAATAACGTCACAGCGAAAAACAACTGCCGTGAAAACCTGCACCGGTCCTCACCCACGAAGCAACTCTGAATCAAACATACCCCAGTAGAACTATTGAGAAATAAGATACGAGTATAAATGCTTCGAATCTTTAAGAAAAAAGTCTTAGTGAGAATTCTGGCGTGCAAAATCACGCTAGCATTCAGTACTACACTGGATAAAATGCCCTGAATAATGTACAACTATGACGCTGTTGTTTGTCAAGCCTACAGTTTGCTACGGTGTTGATAAAAATATAAGGCAATGGTGAATGTGATATACCAATAATCTCAACGTGTTCAGCGGTCGCCCACTCATCCAGGAGGCGAAAGCAAGGTTAACTGTAGAGCGTCCAACAAATTTCACTAATATCAGTGCATGCACTAAAATAGGTTGAGTGCCTCAAGCTAATATTCCAAGTCGCTCAAAAGCTTTGAGATGGAAACCTCCATGTACTATGCAGAACGGTATTTCGGTGACCATAAAAATAATTCTCTAAGGGAAGAAGCTCGAAAATCACAAAAACGGTCACACGCTGGAAAGGCTGCTGCCGCGTTAGAGAGGACATTTTCATGCCAATAAAAAGATGCACTAGATTGACATATGTAGTATAAATCAATAACATATACAGTGCTTGAAAGTAGTTGCCTACCTACCAAGAGCTAGAGCGAACACATTCGGTAGAGGCCGAGATGCATAAAACAGGAGATGAAACTGTGCGGCTGTTATTATGGCAAAAGCTGTGCACACATCATTGCCAAATTTCTTCCTGACCTGAAGAAAACTTAGCAATGAGAGAAGATCATTTGATTTACAGGCTAAAAACACAATGATACTGATATCGACAAACTGGGCTACAACCACATTTTACATTGAACCATATTTGTGTATTTAGAATTAAGTAGGAGTAGCATAGAGGTCATCAGATGTTGTGGCTAGTCATGATCACATAAGGTGTGAAGACAAGATTTATAAATAAGCAGATCCAGGGGCTTGTACGAGAACCTGGGTACGCAAAACTGATAGGGAACCAAGGACTGCTGCTCCCAGAACCAAACGCACTGCATTTCGACAGATCTAAAAAACTTCAGAAACGACCCAGAAATCCTATAAAAATAATGAGTTAAATAAAATGCTACACAACTTTGCATAAAGGTAACATACTGCTTCGTAACTCCAGAACACAAAATGCAATTAATAACCAGCCAATTACATATTTGGCAAACAACGAGCATAGAATCACACATGATAACTTGCTGAATGTATGAAGTTCACCATTCTAGAAAAGCTCTCGAGGAGCCACTTGGTCCATGGGAAGGAAAGTACCAGTGTATAATGAATAAAGCTTCGGGAGATGCAGTAACTGGAGGACAAAGACCACAGGAGCTGATACTAGTGCTATCGCCAATGCCCCTGTCATATAAACATAAACGAAAGATGATTAAGAAAACGAGACCGTGGATCTCACTGTTCAAAACATTCGTAGGCATTGTCCTAAAACTGACGGTATATGCAAGTTGCACCCTGCATGTCCCCAGTCACTTGCAGAATAGTACGCAGTTTTATCGCCTTCTGCGAGAGAAAACTAAGTACCGTATTGCACTACAGTCACACCTTGACTTCACCAAGCATTAGCTAAATCCAGAATGGAAAAAACTTGGCTACTTTCTCACAATTGAAATCATGACCATGTTTTGAGTGTCAACTTAAACAATCTGAAATTCGTTGTAGACAAAATTGAACCCTAAGCAACAAAAAGACGATGTACAGAACTTGTGACGGTCAGCACATGTTACCGAGAAATGTGCGAGGCACCACTCCTGGAAACTCAAAATGGTCATACTGAGCCAACCAGCCAGAAGTTTGTCATTGATAGTAGGCGCCCATGAGAACATCACAAGATTTCAAACACGTAGAATATAGAATCAAAAACAAAGGAAAAAATAAAACTTCATTTCACTATGCACGTGATTTGGTCAAACTTTATTAAATCAATAGTGATCTTACCTTTTCAAGATGCTGCCGATGGTACAAAAAGTCATGCATAGCCTGCAACAAGCGGAAGGGTGGAAAATTTCAACAATGCAATTTGTGAATCTCGTGGCCAAGAAAAACAAAGAATCCGAAGAAAGCAACAAATACACTGTGTGGCAATAAAATCTACTTGAGGACAAGTACCATGCTTTTCACAGTACCTGGACATTGAAACTTTCTTCCACCTTCGTATAAGGGACCATATAAATATGGAAAACAGCAATAAAAGCTACCAAAGCGTCCCATTCTGCATTGCAGTATCAAATCCCAAAAAGTTAGTGACCAACCACAAGCTATGTACCTCCAACGATACGTCCCGTTGCACTTCAAAGTTGTGAAGGACGAAAAAGATTGAAAAGGAATTCAGAAGACAAAATCGATGATGATAACAGAATGACTATGAACCGCCTAGGTCATTTCCATCACTGTCAGAATTGCGGAATATCAGCGTGCACACACACCCCTGACCTACTTCGCTCTAACCTCATGAGAGAGAAAATTTCAGCAGGAAATACTAGCATATCGAAGGAACAGATTATTTTGGAATAAAAATTGATAAGTAAAGGCTAGGTATCCAATTTCAACGATTGAAAAGTTCAGAGGACTACAATGCACATAAATTAGGTCACCAATGTAAGAAGAGCGATAATCAATATAATGCTCGCTGTGACCAGGAAGTTTTCTCCAATTAAACGGAGATAAGAAGATCACGGGGAGGTTAGTTCCTGCTCACAAAAAAATTCCGAGCACCAAGTGCAAGAGTGCAAGCTAAAACCAGAGGACAAAACTTGAGCACTGACGATAAGATCAGCAAAAACGAGCTACGGATGGATCTTACTTAGAAGGATCAACCATCATCGAATTAATTAACAGATCATTGGACAATGTTCACAAGAAAAATTGCCGCGAAACGCATTTGAGGTTGCTAAATTTCAGGCAACATGTAAATCAATGGCACAAAGTACTCAACCTAACTAAAAACAGTCAACTATAAAATTTCCAATTACACAATAGAGCATTGACGATGCGATCCGCAATCGAGCTAGTGAAGATACTTATTAAGAAGGATCAATTATCATCTAATGAAATAACGCAACATCGAAAGAACTTCTCAAACATGCAAGCAAAATTGCAGTAGCAAAACGCATTTTGAGGATGCAAAAACACATGCAACATATAGGGTTAATTACTCAAACATCACAACATAAATACAAAATAGCAATGAAAATTCCATTTACGAACTACGAGAACAGGACCACGAAGGACTCAAAACGAAAATGGCCATAAATTGCCGACAAACGAAATCACTCCGCATCTCGAACAAAAAACAAAAAAGGCAAACACTGAATCACAAAAATCAAATCTATGAAAAATCAAATTGCAACAACAATCAGAAAAAGAGAACGATGTCAAGATCAGAGCAAACCAGGAGCTCTAGCACACCAGAACGCGCAATACGAGATTCATACGAGAGGTAAAAAAAAAAAAAAGGATTTTCAAAAACTCACTGTCGAAGCACGACGTGAGCTTCCGGAGATGCATGTTCGCCAATTAAACGCAACAATCCGCCGACGTCTCCGCAGATTGACAGAGGAAACAGGGGAAGCTCGACTTGCAGTACAACTTGGATTTCAAGAGTTCTGGACGGGGAAGAAAGGAAGAAGGCCTCTCGCCCTCCTTGGCCCTCCGATCTCGAAGGGTCTGTGATCACCGTCGATCATCTCGTGGCGTTCCCAAAGTTCCCCGCAGGTCCCCTTTCAGTAAATGGACGAACGAACATTCCTGAACGACCGAGAAACGGACGACCTCTGACGAACGAACCTACCCTTCGGACGACCAGAGTCCTTGTCGTGAGTGGCGCCCACAAGAGCGTGTCGCTCCTGCGCAAGATTCAATCGCGCCACCAGTTCTCGTGTCCCAATCGAGAGCACACGATAGCGGTGGCCCCAGACGCCATGAATCCATTCCTTGAAAAAACCCAGTTCCACTTCGCTTTCAATCCCGCAAGAAATTTCGACATTCTTCTGTCGACGAACTGGATTGAGATTGAGCGAGAGTTCGATTGGCGGTGTGAATTCCCGACGGAGACAGATGTTGTAGCGGACGTAGTAGCCGCTCCCAGTGAATTTTGGGAAAGCTTGGAAGTGGACGGGAGCTATGGCGATGGCGGGAGCTTGTTTTCAAAGCACGAGCGTCGGGTTGCTGGCAAGAATCGAAGTGACGAACATTAGTGAAGATAGGTTTCGGGGTTGCCTATTGTTGCAGCAGAGTCCTAAGAAGTGGAATGCCGGTGAGCGAAGCCTCATTTATAGCCACAATTGCAAAATTCTCTCCTCTGTTGTTGCTCCTTACAGTAAATTCCTAAATAAATTTGATGTGAAAGAGCTGGATGTGAATGTCGGATTCATGATTTCCACGATGATTCAATCACGTTTTTGACTTATTGGCGTTCTCATGGATTCTTTAATGAATGTGTTGCGTCGAATGTTGCAGGGATGTGTCGGGCCCAAGGCTCGGAGGGGGATGGGAAGAAGAGAGTGCTGGTAATGGGAGGAACTGGACGAGTGGGAGGTTCTACTCTTCGTGCTTTGGCTAAAGAGGGCGACCTTCAGCTACTTGTTGGTGGCCGCAACAGGTATTGTACACATGCCAGTGATTTCACGCCCTTGATTTTGTCTTAAACCTTCGACGAGAATGCGGTTTAATAATTGCGTATATCTTGTTATTTATGTGCGAATGTTTAAAATTTCATTGAAACCAATTCCTCCTCTTTCACCGCACATAGTTTTTTTCACTCGCATAGAGAGAATAAATGTCGGTTACAGAAGATTATTTGTTGCAATTTTAGAAACGTTGATTATGTCGATGGAGTCCACAAGAAGGGAACCAACTTTCTTACACAGAGACCTCTTTGTTGCATTCCTCTTGGATCTCATTGTAAGTGTTTTGAAAAAATGCTCTGTCAATCTCAATGCTGTGCGCTTCAGGGAGAAAGGAGAAGCTATGGCTCGTGAGCTAGGTGACAGCGTGGAGTTTTCGAGCTTCGACATGGACGACGCATCAGCCCTAAGAACCGCCATTGATGGTCTGGATTTTCGACCAACTTGGATACTTCATCATGGTCATTTCAAGGTTTTACTGTGAAATTCATTAGATTTTTCAATCACAACGATGGGGTCTCCTTCATGACGTACCAACTTTCAATGTGCAGGGGTAGATTTGGTGGTGCATGCTGCAGGTCCTTTCCAGCGACGACCGGAGTGTGCAGTCCTGGAGGCAGCAATAGATACTAAGGTAACCCTCCCACTGACAGAACCTGCTTGTGAATGTTTTCGGAAACTGGTGGCATTAGATTTATTATACTTTTTGCGGATGTTTCATGCTGTTGAATTGTGGAATGCGCAAGTTTTAGGCATTTTGATGGTTCATAGGAAGACAGCGCTACGAAATGAATGTTGTTCTTGTAATCATGACTATGCAGACACCGTATATTGATGTATGTGACGACCAAGAGTATTCAGTGCGTGCCAAAGCTTACCACGAGAGAGCCATGGCGGCACAAGTTCCAGCCATTACAACTGCGGGAATCTACCCCGGAGTCAGTAACAGTGGGTCCTTTCAACGGACCGATTCCTCATTTCTGCTTATTCAAATGGTTACTGGTCATATTCTGTTAGGAATTCAAGTACCTATAAAAACATAAATATCACTGTTTGTTATTTCAGCTTTGTCCAGGCTCATTCATGAACCCTTAAAGTACTTGAACTAAAATAGAAACCCCATTTAAATCGTAGTAAATAATATTAACTCTTCCAAATTTTCTATGCTACTCAATAATATGGAGCATTTTTTCTTCTTTCCATTGCTATTCTTCTCGCTCTTCCTCTTTCTAAATGATTACCAACTGATAATCTGGGCTATTCAAATCAATGGGAGCCTTTTACGGGTTGATGTAACCGATAATCCGATGTCTTGTCTGCACGGAGTTTGCCTTTATTTATAACCACGAGGTAAGTGTTACGTACTTACAACTTTGATTTGGATTGTGCAGTTATGGCTGCAGAGTTGGTGCGCTTGAATGGTAAACCGAAACGAATCCGGTAGGCTGCCTCTCTCTGCAACCTTTTTGGAATCTGATTATTGAAACTAGTATCAGGATCCACGAGAAGTCGTAGCTTCAAATTTTCAAGCATAAATATTTGGGGAGAATCGTAATTAGAAGAACGTATGTGAAGCTGCCCTTCGTTTACATATTTGTGGATGTACGGCAGAGGTTTTTGTGGATGAAGATCACAAATAGCATTCGGTTGGATGTGGTATGCATTATTAGACAGGCTACAGGTGTGAAATTTTTTGTTTGGAACAGTTGCAAATAGACACGAAGTTGTCTTGTATTTTGTCGTTGTTTCCCGGGTCACCTCTCTCATGCTGCATGCTTTTTCCTTCAATCTTATACAGGTATTCATATTACACAGCAGGGTCGGGTGGGGCTGGACCAACTATTCTCGCCACCAGTTTTTTGCTGCTGGGTGAAGAGGCCATAGTTTATGTAGACGGTAAGGTTACTCTTACTGTTTCTTGAGAGGGTTTTTTCTGTCCCTCCTGTCTCGTGTTGGGTGTACTTGACGATGTGTACAAGGGGTTTAACCTAATGCCTGAACTGAAATGGAAAGTTTACTTTAAACTAGTAGCCAAATTTTGTAATTTTCAAAACATTTTTCTATTGTTAAATAATATAGGTCATGGTTTCTTATATTTATTCAATCTTTCCATTGGTATTCTTTGCTATTTTCGTTGAAATTTCTTAAATAATTCGTTGTAACTCCTAGAGATATGGAGCAGTCACTTTGGGCAAATTTAGTCACTTAGGGATAACGATGTTAATACGTTCTCAGGCAAAATTCAGAAGCTTAAAGCCTACAGTGCTAGAAGAGACGTGGACTTTGGAAAGGGAATCGGTAAAAAGCCTGTATATCTCCTGTACGTCCTTCCTTCACTTTCTTGTTTTTAACCCCATGTTGGCACTGAGGGGATATCAATATCCAGTTTGCAAGTCCAGATAGAGGACATCCTGTGCATTACTTTGAAGTCTATTTTCTTAATCTGGGTGGATAGATTGCTTTGGTGTACAGGGATTTCAGATTGATTAGCTTTTTGTGACAGTGGAACCACATTTTATGTGCAATCTGCAACCAGGACTTCAGTCACTTTACATCGATATTAGCAAAACATTTTTGAAGGTGATATTAGCTTGATGTACTGGGTATGTGGCATATGTTGAATGTCTAGAAAACTATTTGTGCTGGATGCAGGAATTTGCCAGAGGTGAAAAGTACACACGAGGTCCTGAAGGTTCCGAGTGTGAGCGCGCGATTTGGCACGTATCCTCAAATCTGGAACATTGCAATGGGAATGGTTGCCACATTGGTCCCTAAGGTAATTTTATACCTTATGGAAGTCTTACTTGACGAAGGGGCACGTGGTGGTACAGAATATCTTGCTCGCCGGTGCGTATCTAGAATGAGTGCTTCACTGATGTAGTGTTGGACATATATGTTGAAGCTTTTTTAGCATTTGAAAAATGTACTGAGATTTGAAATCGAAGGTTGCAGGACCTAACTCCCATTCCATGTCTCAAAATACTCTGACCATTATAAATTCAAGGTTTTCCTTTAAATCTGGTACCACCAGGATTTTTCAAGAGAAACAAGGATCATTCTTTTCCTCCCTCGAATCGAAATCAGATTAAGCAACGTATGAACTTTACTGAAATTGAAACACTTGCACATAGCAGGAGATTTTGCAAGATCAGCAGAAGGTGCAAAGCTTGGTGCGGTGGTCGGACATTGCAGTACGGGCAGTGGACGGCTTTGCGGGAGAACGTGTTTCCATGCGGGTCAGTATCCTTGTTTTATGAAGAATTTGTGTCGCAATCATATCGACAAGATTGGCTTCTTATGCGACTCTATTTCACCTCAGTCTTAATATATGTGTGCGCTTCAGTTTAAGAACCTGATTTGAATTGGTTTGTTTGTAGGTTGATTTGGAGTGTGAGGATGGGAAGAAAGCAATTGGCATCTTTAGCCACAAAATGCTTTCTGTGTAAGTAAGCTTTATACTTTACGGTGCATTTTTCCTTGATTTTGCATGATCATTCTGCTGTCGATTTGCCTCTTTTAATAATGATGCGATTAGCAGACTTTTGTAATATGTCATGCTATTCTGAGTGCTGGCTCAAAGTACTGGAATGGACTCCCAGAAATTGCCACACCTGAATTTCTGATTGGTCGCAGTCTTCCCCAGATCTAATTTCAGGAGTTGGTCCTGTCTCTTGCAAAACTGCTTGCATTACTGGAACGTTTGACACATAGTCACCTTTGTTGGACTACAGCTGTGTAGGCTTTTCAGTGGCTGCATTTGCCAGAGCAGTGTTAGAAGGTTCCACGCAACCTGGAGTGTGGTATCCGGAGGAGGTATGGTCGATATCATAAAGAGGGTTCCCGCTACCTTTACTGCTAATTCCTGGCTAAATCCTTGATCTTGATTACCTGGTCTTGATTGCACTAGTGGAAATCACGTTTTGTTCCAACCAGGGAGTCCACCCAATTTTTCTGGAATTCGTCATTAGTTCCAACCAACAAGTTTGTTACCTCGGCTGGTTCCTTGGCTGGAACAATTCTTTGATTCCCTCTAGTGTTTGTTGCTTCAATTCCTGGTCTGAGGTGTTCCTCTTTTGGGACTCAACTGTAGGAGGGAGGAGTTGCTGAATCAGCAAGGCGGAAGTTGCTGGAGCGTGCAGCAGAAGGCACTCTTAACTTTGTCATGAACAAGTATGTATCATCCCTCTTTTTCCCTCTTTTCAGCAGAACCTTTTTCTTTTGAGGATAAAGCCCCCTGAATGCTCACCTACACCTAAAATGGAATAGCACTTTCGCTTTTCACTGGGATTGAAGGACCATTGACAATCATATCCCGGTATGCCCTTCCATTTCAACTGCACACTTCCGACCACCTCATATCATTACCAATTATTGCCTCGTTGCACTCTTGACTTTGTTTAACATTAATTCCTTCCTTGAATTCTTGCCTAATTGCACTGTTACTGCTATTGCACCTTGAATGCAGGTCACCGTGGATGACAGATAAAGACCCCAAAGAAGTGGGCTTTGGAATCTACTTTTAGTTGTAACGCAACAACGAAACTGCGATATCCCGTTCACAGCACAATCTTTGAGGTAATTTTTGACAGCATCTGAGGCATAATGGCAGCTTCTTTTATTGCAAATTCAAGCATGTATATATATCAATTAGCATTCTTGAAGCAATCGATTTCAAATATACACATTCAAATGGTTAATGAGATGGACAAGCTTTTCATACTCCGTATCACGTGTATGGACAGCTACTGCTATCACCCAAACGTGAGCACCTGGGATCCATAGCAGTTAATCTTTCGTTCAACTGCAGACAGATAGTTGGCCGTTTATTTGTATGTACACTACCATACTCTGGAAGCGTTTATATCATAGTAGTGTATAGTACAAAGGAATGATGGACAGATGAAAAACAACACTTGCAATTTTTTGCTCGTACGAGGCTGCAAAAACTGTCCGAAAAACATCTTTATTTTTGTCAGATACTGCAGTTTCTCTGGTCGCTGCAGTCTGCTACTCTGCTCAACTGAAGCCAAAAGCGTTTGTCAACGAATTAAATTTCAGATGCGGCTTCTGACAGCGCAGATGCATGGCTGGATTTGTGTAAACTGACTGGACCCACTTCTTTTTTGGCCTCACGGGGCTGGATTGGAACTTACAGGGTCTGCAGTCTCTGCACAATTTGGGGCAGTCAGGGCAGCCAATTTTTGTTTTGTTTTCTTGTTGGTAGAGCGACGCGCACCTTGGAAGAAACCTTGGACGAATATTGGGAATCAAATGTTTTTCAAAGAGGGATTTGGCGGTTTCACCCTATTTGCCAAGCAATTCGCCATCAATATTTTGCAAGTCTCTCCCTTTTCCTTTTTTTTTTTTTTTTTTTACACAATCGAAACGGAATTTCATTGCAAAGGCAAATAGTACAAAGCCTACCAGCCATAAGTGGCCTGGCCTGAAGCTCTACCTCTTTTCAAAGCCACACCTACAACAACGTTAGCATGACAACAACAAAGAAGCCAATGCCTCCTTGAAATGTGAATCTGAGACTCATAATGTGAATCTTAGGCTCATAGGATACCAAGGTGGACGTGGCTCATTTAAATCCCTAGCAAATATTAGTAGTGTATGTATCTTGTATTGATGTAAGGTAGTCTGCTCTAAAAGTGACCATGTTCTAAATGTGGCCCCTATCTAAGAATGAGTGACATATTGCTTGAAATATCTATTTCTGTCAATGATGAGTTAGGTAGGCTTAAATGGTCACTTTAAGAGCAGACTACCTTAGACTGAATCTCATGTTCTTAACAAACCTAAACAAGAGGATGCCAAATTTGCAGGAGAAAATCAAATTATGATCTCTTTCTTTCAAATGAAGTGGTCATGGATGGGGCAAATATTGCGAGGAATTATATTTGCAAATTCTAAGTAAACCCTTTAATTCCTCGTTGCTTGAGGGGATAAAATTTGTTTGCTCTGCATCAAAAATGGCTTATGGTTTAAGATGGATCACCGAAGATTGAGTGTTAAAACATAAAATCAATTGAACGGTAGGTGCTTTTTGAAAATCTTAAACTAGGAGATATCAATATTTTTGTTTACAATAGATTTAAAGCAACAAGAAAAATGAGCAATCTCAACCCGCACCTCCCCCACGCTACCCAATTTTAGGCAGTGAGGGTTTAAAGTGAAGATGGTAACAATGGGGTTGTTTTTTCTGAATACGACAATGACACAACAAACAGATGTCATGCAACGTCTTATAAAACCTTTGCGACATCTAATAGAGTCAATTTTAAATTGACTTTCAAATTAATTACCCCCTATTTACAATTTTAACATATTAAAGTCTTATTTAAACGAAGTGTCTCAATCTAATGAGCACATATTGCATTCTAAATTTAGATTCATAATTATAGTGAGATTTCAAATTGTCTCAACTGTTGAAAATGGCCTTATTGGACGCCAATGTCATGCATACTTCACTTATCTAATATGACACAAAACGTCAGACGTCCAAGACGTTACCAAAATCCAAAAATGTGTTAGACAAGACAACCATTTAGTAAGGATGGCAAAGAAAGGTGGTGATGCTCCCATATCTCTTATGACTCTTGTAGCATACATACAAACTATTGATTCATGTATAAAATCCAATATCACTCCTATATATTAACATAAGGTAATTACACCTACAATAAAATCACATTAGATGGGATTTGGGGGGTCTAAAGGGCTATGAGTTCCCTTGAGTTCCAAAACTGTGGGAACTGTGCCACATTGCAGTCTTACATGGCACAACTACTACCACATCAAATAATGATATTTTATTAAAATTAAAATTTATTTATTTTAATTTTCTAAAAAAATCTAAATTTTCTAAAAAAAATATTAGTTTTATTATTTTTTATTCTGACCAAAAGTGGCTGGTTCACATCATGAGGATGGACCTAAAATAGTTTTTTAACTTAAATCTCATCTAATGATAAGCATTTAAGCATGGATCATATTATTAAACTATTTTAAATTTTGTTGGACCTTGTCTGCAATAGAAAGAAGATTCTATATTCTCTTAGCATGTATTGTCAAAGTCAAAATTTCAACATTAATTTTTGAATTTTTTTTGTTAACCCCTAAAGGCCCAAGGCCTTTTTTCTGCCAAAAAACACTCAAAACTGCCATTTCTATAGCAAAAAGTACAAAAAAATTCAAATTGTTTTTTTTTTCACATCTAACCGTAGGATCTTACACCTAATTGGTATGAGAATGTGTGGAAAAATTTTCAGAATTTTTGACCGCTCAGATTGCAAGATATCTGCGTTTAAAGTGGAAAAAACAAGTTTTTCAGCACATTGCGGGACCAGGTTTTTCGACTTTAAACATTTTTAACTTAAAATTTTTGCACTACAGCGTTTTGAGCTTTAAATCTTTATAGTGGAGAATTGAGTTGAGAGTCTAGGGAAAAAAAAAATTCAAAAAAACTTAATTATCATTCTTAAAAAAATTGTTAAGTAGAAGTAGGTACAAGATAGAAGGAAAATCTAAAATATTCATATATTTTAGATGGAATTAAAATGCACTAATCCCAATGGTGAGATTGTTCTAGCAAGTAAACTAAACCATTCCAAAAAAACAAAATTGAAAAATTACAAAAATTGCATTCCGAAATGAATCCTACAAGTTATTTTTTTCAAGAAGATGCTCTAATTGCCCGAAAAACAAGAATGTCCATAACTTCCTCATAACAAATCCAAATGAAATGAATCAAAGCTTTTCAGATAGACAAAAATATAATCTATGAGAAAAAAAATATTTAAAAAAAAAATTCAAAATTTTGCAAATTTTTTTTGCTGCCCCGTCCCCACGCATTCCAAGAAATGGCATAACTTCTTGCTCAAAGGTCCGATTTCAAATTTTTTTTTTCCGCCACGTACCTCTCTCAATTCTTCATGTTCACAAAAAGTTTCAAAAAAATCAGGAGAAAATTTCAGCAAAAAGGTACATGCCCGAAAACGCATTTGTCCCCCGAAGGGACAATGGGCTTTTAGGGGTTAAGGTAGAAGTTTTCATTACCTATTTGAATTTTTTATTTTTTTCAAATAGTTGCCCAAGTCCACAAGATATGCAACTCGTAGCAGGCAGCACATATTTCCATTGACTAAGGTGGGGGCCTCAAAGCAACTGGTTGGAAGAAAAGGAGTGAGTTAACTCATGCTGCTTCTTTTTATCCCATCTTGATGAAATTTTATTTTTTGGGAATTTATTTTTCTACATAGAGACCAAGCATTTGTCTTCATATTCACCATTCAGATTGTGCTTCATAAAAATACAAGGTGGGAAAAAAAATCTAAATTAGCTAGTTTATTGGCACTTTTAAGGACATTGTAATGGTACAATAAAAATAAATAAAAAAAGCATGTTGTAGTGTACTTTGGTTTTGTACTATTTTGAATATGAAAATGAACTATTTTCTTTTTTCAAACCAGAAATGACTGTGATTGGGCAAAATTTCCAAATTTTTTAATCATGAATGGCAAATTAAAAAATTCCAATGCCTGCCGTTCCCCAAGGGTACAACCACAGATTTTCAAACGACCACTTTCATGTCCTGCATTTGAGAGGACCAAAAACACTTGGTCCAGGCACAAGAGCCAAGAATTTCACTTCACTTCACGGAGCTAATGGAGCTGCAGCGGCTCACTGTCTGTCTGTGCACAGATCTGCATTGTGTGAAGCTTTGCAAGGAAATCTAAGCTAAGCTCTTGTCCATACCATTCACATGCCTTGAATTGGGTCCTTCCTGGCGAGAAAACTGAAATCAATGTTACCGGCATGTTGGTGCTGTGGTGTGTGCAAACCACACAGTTAGTAAGGTAAGGTAGGAGGTCCATAAATGGACTATCTAAGGCCTGGAACAGAATTTGGAGGAGGCTAAACATCTTGAAAAAAAATTCAGTAAATTTTCTTTGAAAGACAAGTGGAATTGACATCTAACCCAAGTTGTTTCATGTTTTTTGGACCTTTGTGGAATTAGTTACAAATTTTTGAAGTTGCAAAAAAGTGGTCATTTGTGGTCATCAAAAGCGTGACCACCTCCTGAAATGTGCACAATTGGTACATTGAAGAAAGCAAAATGTACCTCTGAGTCATGTTCACTTTTACTGCCCGGTCGGAGTTTGAGCCTCCTACCTTAAGAGGCTCAGAAACCACTCAATTATGTAAAGGTCGGTCTGCCTTTTTCATGTATTTTTTTGGATGGGAATATTTTTAGCTCATTTTTCAAACAAAGACTATTAATAGAGGTCAATTTAAGAACCACTTCATCTCCATTTCATAGCTAATTATAGGGGTAGTTCTTAATGCTCTTGCGATTTTAGAGTATCCTACCTTAGAAAAAGGTACCTAAGGTGCTATAACTACAACTTTTTCAATAGATTGTCAATTGAATACGTAGGCCCATGATATTCACCTTAGGACATGATCTACAATGGAATCAGCTTCCAAAATGGTCCCAACATAAGAGCATCTCCACCGGGGTGCATAATATCGGTTTAGCAAGGAATTTGTCGCGACCAGACTTATTCCTCACTCCCACCAGTCAAAGACTGTCTTCACAATTTTTCAACGCAAGCCTCTTCCAATTTTTTTCCACCACACTTCAAGCTATAGTGCCCTACATGTTTGACCTACACCACGCATTGAAGAGTGAAGGTGTGAAAAATCCAAGTGAGCTCTTAATTTTTGGGCCCTAGCCCCTTCTGTGGAGACTAGATGGCCCCTTTTGTGGAGAAATCCAATGTCATGGGATTGCATAAGAATTGAATGTTAACCCTTAAAGGGCATGAAAGCCCTTTGAAACCATATAGAATATTATGAATTTCGTGGTATTTGATATGAAAAATATTTGGCTATTTTTTGTAAAAGAAATTTTCATTTTTTTAGGTCAACATAGCCATATTACTCTTGTATTTTAAGACCAATAGCCAAATTTTACCCAAGCATCACCTAGCTTTGATACAGAGAGATAGAGACAAAGAGATAGAAAGATAGATAGAAAATTAGATAGATAGCACCAAGTATCATCCAAGTATCAAATGAATATTGAAGAAGTAGTTGGCTACTCCTTCAAAATGATAAAAAAAAAACATTGAAGCCTATGGCTTGCCATAGAGTTTTATCTACATTGGTTTGCCCATAAATAGTATGCTTTTGGGAAAGCAAGTGTTGTGTATCATTACTTAATTAGTTGGATCCCCTGATGTTGTAATGCAGGCTCACATATTTTGTAGTTTTGTCTACAAAGGCACGAACCTACAAATGTGGGTATGGTATAAGTAGAAGCACCAACTGTCAACCATGCCCAGTACTCAACCTATAGGGGTGCAATATTTCCGACCCAAGGTTGGAACAACAGGGAAGCTAGGAATGTGTTTTTTTGGTCCTTTTCAAGATTGGGACTAATAAGGGTATCACACATGTCTCGAAGTAGTGAGCAAGAAAGTAAGAAGTATATGAGCGGGAAAGTAGTTCTTGAATGATCGGAATTGGAAAACTTTAGAGAGTGGCTATTAGTGAAATGCACTTTTTGGTTCCTAAATTTTTTTGTAAATTCAATTTTGGGAACAAAATTCTGAAAATTTTGTAATCCCCATATTTCCTATCTTCCTACATGGTAAAAATTTCCAACACCTCTTACTGCGCACAATCTGCTCCAAAATTGCTTAAAAGGTCAATTACTGGTGCTTTTACCTTAGCAGGGGGATTTTGGAATTGTTCTTGTCATAAGCCTTTGCAAAACTAACACAATTCTGGAGGGATAGAATTTGCAAGGTTCAAATTTGTGAGACATAACGTTCAATAGCATTGGCTGGCACTACCTTTGTTCTATAGTGTAGGGTGTGGAATATTCCACATCCAACAGTCCTTCATCAATAACTACTAAAATGTGGAGGATGCCGAGGCTGTTGGGAGGTGGAATATTCCGCACCATTCACTATAGAGCCAAGGCAGTAGTAACTAATTCTACTCAATGTTACGGAGTTGGCTGCAAATTGCCAGAAAATCCCCCCCGTTGGTATTCAAATATAGAATTTCATTTCTTCTTGGATTGATTCCAAGACTTCAATCAGTAGAGGCACTTGTATATGTAGAGGATGAATGTTTTAAAAGTTGTGTACTACATTTGATTTGTAATCATCAAGGGTGCCAGAACGATCATGTAACAAAACAAGTGAGAAAAAAGGAAGATATTCCCAATTTAAGTGTTAAAAATATTTAGGAAGAATGTCTATTAGTATTTATTACTCCTTCCGTCCCCAAATGATCTTCCAATAGAAAATAACTTTATTTCAATTCATTTCTAAGTATTTCAAGAAAGCTATTATCCATTCACCAAATCCTCAAGAACCAAAATGATTGAATTTGAGCAACTAGAAGATCACTTTGGGATCAAGGGAATTAATTTTTCAATTAATTTTGCTATTTTAGTTCAATCGCCTTGAAAATAGAACATGTTGCCATTTCCATAGCTCAACATGACATTTCTCACAAGGAAGTTTCATTTTTTTTGTTACTCAGTCTGGAGGTGAAATCTTGGAATGCCAGCCAAGCCAAAAAGTGGTTCATGAATGATCAAACATGCACGGTTTGTTCATGCTGAGAAAAGGATTATTTTCATCTAATTTTTTGGGGATAGGTTCTTGAATGTATATGTAGCACTTGGTTGTAAAAAAGTCTCTCATTGAAGAATTGCAAAACTTTCTACAAAAGAAGATGCTAAACCCACGGATCACTTATGATGCCTTCTTAGTGTATTTGATAATTCTTCTCTTGACTTGAGTTTTAGACACAAAAATGATATTTTTCGGTTTTGATTCCAATTTAAGAATTGAAGCTTATTTAGTCTAATTTCTACTCAAATTTGATATTTAACCCCTAAAGGACCAAGGCCTTTTTTCTGCCAAAAAACACTCAAAACTGCCATTTCTATAGCAAAAAGTAAAAAAAAATTAAAATTGTTTTTTTTTCACATCTAACCATAGGATCTTATACATACTTGGTATAAGAATGTGTGGAAAAAATTTCAGAATTTTTGACCGCACAGATTGCAAGATATCTACGTTTAAAGTGGAAAAAATAATTTTTTTCGCACATTGCGGGACCAGATTTTTTGACTTTAAACATTTTTAACTTAAAATTTTTGCACTACAACGTTTTGAGCTTTAAATCTTTATAGTGGAGAATTGAGTTGAGAGTCTAGGGGGAAAAAAAATTCAAAAAAACTTAATTATCATTCTTAAAAAAATTGTTAAGTAGAAGTAGATACAAGATCGAAGGAAAATCTAAAATATTCATATATTTTAGATGGAATTAAAATGCACTAATCCCAATGGTGAGATTGTTCTAGCAAGTAAACTAAACCATTACACAAAAACAAAATTGAAAAATTACAAAAATTGCATTCCGAAATGAATCCTACAAGTTATTTTTTTCAAGAAGATGCTCTAACTGTCCGAAAAACAAGAATGTCCATAACTTCCTCATAACAAATCCAAATGAAATGAATAAAAGCTTTCCAGATAGACAAAAATATAATCTATGAGAAAAAAAATATTTAAAAAAAAAATTCAAAATTTTGCAAATTTTTTTTGTTGCCCCGCGTCCCCACGCATTCTAAGAAATGGCATAACTTCTCGCTCGAAGGTCCGATTTCAAATTTTTTTTTCCGCCACGTACCTCTTTCAATTCTTCACGTTCACAAAAAGTTTCAAAAAATCAGGAAAAGTAAAACACCAAAAAGGTACATGCCCGAATTCCCATTTGTCCCCCGAGGGGACAATGGTCCTTTAGGGGTTAATATTTTTTTAAATTAAACATTTAATGTCAATTGAATTAGGGATCTATTACCACAATCTATAAGGATTCTAATTATAGAATGATACAATAGTATAGTTTATACCATGATGTTCTACATCATAATATATACTCATGGTGAAATTTTTTATTTTTTAAAACTTACTTTATATTTAATATGATTTTTTTAAGACTTTCTTCAAACTCAAGATAAGTCCATATTCTCATAAAAGTATCTCAAATTTTGTTACTTCTAGAAGACACATAATTTTGTCTTTGAAAATCTAATAAAAAAATAATTGATTAAAATTTAATTTCAAAATTGACCATATATTTTGAAGTTAACATCAATCAAATGGTCATTAGTTTTGTCCTTGAGGTGTGCCATTGTTGATTTCAAAAACTTATTAACCTCTAAAAGACTAAAGAGACTCTACTTTGGATTTAAAAGTCTCAAATTCTTATCAAAGTTATTAGCAATTTAGGATTTTTTTTCATTTGTACCACCTTCCACTTTATTATTTTTTAAAAGATAAATACAATTTTTTTTTGGTTAAACTAGGTTTTCTTTTCTTCTCCAACCACTTTTCAACATATTGACTAATACCCTCAACTTATAGGCATACATTTGTTTTTTCTAAAAATATTGAAAAACAAACCTTCAACCTTATTAAGGGCTAGAAAATCCTACTTTATGAAGTTTAGGCACACTGAAGTTGCAATGAGTGGAGATTTCACCTTAAAATATTAAGAGGATGTAATTGATCAAGTTAACTAAAGGATAATCTAGTTGTATTTGTTAAAAATTAAACATAGATGAAAATTTTAGCCTTACTTTGGATACAAGTGTTTTGAAACAACTTTGGGCCTCAAAATACCATTGACAATCCTTTTGGGGTTAAATCCAAAGTCCATCCTTATTTCTTTGCACTTGCTTTGTATTATTTTAGCACAAGCCAAAGGAAGAATTGGATGTCCTTTCAATTTATAGCTTCTTCCTTTCAACCCTATGTCCTTTGAATTTATAGCTTCTTATTTTCTATTACCACTTTAGGTGTTGTATTCAAGTTAATTGATTTTTTTGTTAACGAGTCTCTTCAGGTTGAGTCAATTGTTCAATTTCTATTAATTAAAACAATGAAATTTGTTGTACAAATAACGATATCATAACTTTGATTTTCAATTTGGAGGAAAGGACAACGACTGCCACTACTTTTTCTGAATTTTGCAAAGTTGTACAAACAATAATATCATAACTTTGATTTTCAATTGTGAGAAGGGACAACAACTCTCACTACTTTTCTCCAATTTCATCACTAGAGAAGATATCTATACAAGAGTCAAATCTGTTGAGGTTACTTTGGGTTGGTACAAGTCAAATTCAAATGTGTTGAAGTCCAATTTATTTCATTGTGAATTAATTTTTTAAGCCATGATTTGAAGTGTGAGAGTGTTGTAGACCGTTATGGAAGGGATATAATAGACAAGACAGCCTCATGTCCATTCAAACATCAATTACAATAAACATTTAGCCAAGTCATTTGCAATCCTGACCACTTGGTTACATTTGGTAACAAGTCCAATGAAGTGCAAGAAATGATTAGTTTCAAGGGCAATAATTGGAGATGAGATTAGGTCTAATAGTTTCATATTTTCTACCAAACTCATAATTAAGTTTCTATGGTAGATCAATTTGTGTGCAAGTGGCAGAGAAGCGCAAAGTGGTGCATCCCACCTTACTGTAAGTGCACGAATGGGAGGACAAGCAATTGCCCATTCATGAACAAGAATTTGGGCTTTTGCCAAAGGATCTTGTAGAAGATGATGACAGTTTGCAAGATGATACTATTTACCCCAATAAACCTCTTTTTCCTCGAATTCACTTTAAAGGATTCTAAACTGGAGGATTTTTTGAGCAAATATAAAAAGCAATGTAAAAGTCTTTTAGGGAATATTTGGCAAGACATTCTTTCTTTTTCAATGGATGAAATCACAAAATGCTATCAAATCTTGGGACAATATCTCTCTATTTTAGATGAATGTACACTCTTTGGGATGAATTAAAAAATTCATTAATATATTGCAAGTTTCATTTATTTTCTTGGATGTAAATAGCTTCATCACTCTAGCAAAGATTGCTTGTTGCATTGCCTAAAATAAACGGCCTCCCCCCTTATTCTAAGCCTATCAATGTATTTTTATGCACATTTTTTTGCCATTTGTCTATAGCCAAAAGACATTGCAAACCAAATACTTCCCATACCAGTACAAAGTAACTTAATACGAAGTAATCATTTACGTAAATAACAGTATATCACAATTCATGTATCAAACCACAATGGAAGAATCATAACTTATAAGGCTAAATACAAGTAGTACTGTATAGAGGGACCCCAAGGACCTTTGAAGGGTTAATTATGCAAGACCAAAAAATAATACCAATTGTATTCTATATTATGCACAAAAAAATTGAATGGCATAATAGACAATTTGTAAGACTATTGGTCCTACTATACATAGTCAAGAAGTCATAGGCACTAACCATAAAATAATGGACAATGAGATGAATCCGGATGAATAGACCAATCACTCACTTGGTTTCTTTATTGAAAAACATAAACTACCCAGATTTTAGTCACTTGGATGCTTGTAAGTTAAAGTAGTCTGCTCTAAAAGCAATCATGTGCTACAAGCAATCATGACATAAAGGTACATTTTGCTTCCTTCAATGAATCAAAAGTGTACATTTCAAAAGGTGGTCGCTTTTAATACACACTATGTTTCAATTTAAAAAATTCATAACTAATTCTACAAAAGTCCAAAAAATATAAAATGACTTGGGTTACAGTAGATGCCAATTCCATTTTTTTCCTACAAAAATTTGCTTAAAATTGTTTCAAGGAGTTTAGCTTCTCTCCAAAAGCAATCAATGCTTAAATGGTTGCTTTAAGAACAAACTATTGTTATAGCCATTCAATCAGAGGAAAACAAGTATCAATAACATTGGCCTACCCAGGACCATATATTCTAAAGATCATACCACTAGTGTACCATAAGTGTAGGTCAACAATAATTCTTTGCCAACTATTTAATTTTCTCCAAAAAATAAGGTCTAAAAAATGCAAAAAAATTTGATTTTTTTGTGATGTTCTTTCTTACAAAAAAATGCTTTTAAAAAAAATAAATTTTCCATAATTTTAGCATCTATTCTTAGAATTATATGTTGTTGTCCTTGCCCTACAACTATAATAGTAAAAAAAAAGGTCTTCAAACACCAAGTTGGCTTCTTTTTTTTAATTGTCTACAGGGACACAAAATTGGTGCAAATATGAGCCTCTCACATCAAGCTCTAGTAATAAGGTTCGGTGCTCCAAGATCTTCTTTCTACTCGTGTACATTTGTTTTTTATTTGTAAATTCATTCTAGTAGATTGATGCCTTACTTGGAGAAACTCTTTTACCACATCTTCTTGCATAAAGATCTGAATTGCTCCTCCTAGCATTGACTTGAGTATATTCATCTTTCTCCACTTCTTTGTCTATCTTTTTGGATAAACAATTGTGATGTACATATTGCACCCTTCACTAGCTAGTAGATCAACTGTGTCATAATGAGATCGAGGAGAGGAATCATATTGGGAATTCAAATTAGTAATACATTTCAAGCATTCAAATCAAATGCACCTATATAGAATTTATCTTTTGCTCTTGGTAATAAAACAAACCAAGAAAGCTCTAATATCCTTACAAACAAAGGCTTTAAATGCTCATTTGAATCTGCAAGATTGCAACAAATGTAATGGGATATATTTCACTTTGTAATTCATGCAATTGTCAATTTCTGACCACTATATCTTTTATTCTATGCCGTTAATGTTTAAATTATTCAAAAATTTGAGTCCGCAAGGGTGCAAATAGTGTTGCTATTAGGATACAAATGATTATCAATTAAACTTTCATGTAGGAGGTCAATAGAAAAACACGACATGAATCATTGAGTTGGAATTACTTCACTAGAAAAAAATGAAGGTTTTGCTACTACAAAGAACAACAATTTTTTGGTTGTATGGGATATTTGCAATTGATTCTAATTTGGAGACTTGCAATCGCTAAAGACAAGTTGCTCTTGAAATTGTAGTTGCAAAGGACAATCGAGTTGTTTTTCATCGAATAGCCTAGTTGGAACTTCGTCGACATTTCTTTTGATGTGGTTGCCTATGTGGCATTTATTGCCATACATATTTGTAGATTTTTAAAATCTAATCTTAATGATTTGTAGATTTCAAAATTTTAAATCCAGCTTCTTTTTTAGATTTCAAAAGTTCAAATATTGGTATTTAATAGATTTGGCTTCTTTAGGTAACATTACAATTTCATAGGTTTAAAAAAATTTAGGTTTTAAATATTTTAAAATTTCTATAGACTATAGAAATCTATAGGTGGTAGAATTTTGTAAACAAAATTCATTACATAAGAGTACAACTTACAAGTCTTATATGCCCAACCTACTGATACTCTTAACAATTGATATGGAACTATTGATATAAAACAATTGGAAAAACTACAATCATTGTACACTTGCATTCGTTTCCTAGTTGAATTGCAATTGCCGGCCTTCTTGTCGAATTTAGTTTTTTTGCAACTGCAGATCAACTTGGCGAATTCCATGGAGCGTAGACTTGTCCACATCAACAATTGTGATGAATATTGGATGGTGAATAGCTTACATTCATTTTGAATTTGAATTTGTTATATTCTTGTAATCCTACCTTTCATTCTACAACTACTTTGTGACTACAACAATATACATGTAGGATTTGGTGCTTATAACAAGGGCTATAGTGACAAGATAGTCGTATAGGACAAATAGTTGTTCTTTAATCGGTTGCGGTAGACACGCTTTTCTTCTAGTGCTTAGAGGATATATCTAATGTGAATGGGCAAGCTAAAAATTTAGGCTGCAAAGTTTGTCTTTACAATATCAAAGATTCTTTCCAAAAGAATGGGGTTCACCAAATTGAGCCAAAAAAACAAAGTTGAAGAAGATTTAAGATGAGTGAGGGCTATGAATGAAGTTGTGCAGAATTAACTACCCTCAATTTAACCCTTAAATGCCTCAATCCTTTTTTGAATTTTTGCACATTTTTGCTTACATCTTTGTATAAAAATATCATTTACTAGAATTTCATGAAATTGGTCATCAAGGAAGGTTGTCTTTATAACATTCAAGTATTACATTGGATGAATGAGAAGTTAGTTGAACATAGAGTGCCTGCAAGCCTCCATTCATCGTCCAAAAAATGGACATCGCAGCCCTTAAGGGTTAACCCCATTGCGTTTTGATTACAAACTTGAAGCATTTATTCTAGGATTATTTCATGGGCATGCTTGAAGATCCATTACTGAACCAAAGTTATATCCTATATTGGTCGTACAAAAAATCAGCCTCCATCCCTCATCAAAACCGGACCGGGCCATTAGAATAGCAGAAAGCCAAACCCCAAACAAAGTGTTGCGAAGGAAGCAGAGTATAGACACAGAAAATATATAATGCAATAAGAAGTTCTCAAAGTAATTAAATTATTAGGGTTACATGATCATACATATATAGGAGGTATCACTAGTAGTGTCACTAGTAGTGCGATCTACTTTTACCTTATCCTAAGTGTCACTTAACCTAAGTTAACTGGGATTGTTATCTTATCTCAACACTCCTCCTCGATCCTGGGTTACCTCATTAAAAAACTTAACTGTGACAAAAACCTTTATAAGGAAAATTCACAGAAAGAAAAAGAGCGTAACCTAATGTGTAACTAGATCTTGAAGAGATTTCATGCCAGCTTCTTGAACCAATTGTTTGTGAGTGTAAGCAGGGAGTGCCTTTGTAAGTATGTCAGCAATGTTGTTGGAGGATTGAACTTTCTTTACTTCAATTTCTCCTGATTCAATAAGGTCTTGGGTAAATCCAAAGATTTGTGGACTGATGTGCTTCGTTTGATCAACCTTGATGAATCCACCTGTAACTTGTGCCACGCATGCTGTATTATCTTCAAAAATCGTTGTCGATTGTGTACTGTGGCTAAGTTCACATTGATCTAAAATGATCTTGTCAATTGTCCGTAACCGAGTCCGTAACCAAACTACTTCTCTTGTCGCTTCATGGAATGCAATTAACTCCGCATGGTTGGTTGATGTTGCAGTCACTGTCTGCTTCACAGACTTCCATGATATGGGTGCGTTGTTGCGTAGGAAGATATAACCTGTCTGGGACTTGCCCGTGTTTTCATCCGATTTGAAACCAACATCTGCATATCCAACTAAATTTGATGGTCCAGTCTTTGTATAATGAAGTCCTAAGTCTTCTGTTCCGCGAAGATACCTAAACAGATGCTTGACTCCATTCCAATGTCGCATCGTGGGCTTCTGACTATGCCGAGCTAACACGCTTGTTGCAAATGATATATCTGGCCGAGTATATGTAGATAAATATAACAAAGCTCCGACTGCTGTGAGGTACCGTTTGCTATCATATTCCTCCTCCTCCTCCTCGCAAGGTTAGTATGGGTCATCATTTGTCTTGCTTTGACCGATCATGGGAGCAGATAAAGGATTTGCTTGGTCCATCTTGAAATTCTTGAGCAACCGTTGAGTATACGCAGTTTGATGAAGAAATATACTTCCATTGGGCAGATGTGTAATCTCTAAACCAAGACAAAAAGAAGTGCGGCCAAGTAGTTTCATTTCAAATTGGGTTGTTAGTAATGTTACCGTTTGGTGGCAAGTTGAGGGCGTACCTATAAGGTTGAGATCATCAACATAAATGGCAATGATCACAAACCCGTGAGCATCCTTTAAAGTGAATATACACAGAAGGGTAGGGTCGTGCCGGAACTTGTGGTATAGCAAAAAATCTCTCAAATGTTTATACCACATGCGACCTGCTTGTTTTAATCCATAAAGAGCTCGTTGTAGCTTGAGGCCAAAATACTTGCCCAGAGAATCAGCCGAAGGGGGCGTAGGCAAGAAATTAGGAGGAGGCCTTATATAAATTGTGGCATCTAAATTTCCATAAAGGTAGGCTGTCACAACATCTAGAAGCGTGGTTTCCAAAGAATGTTGTACAGCTAGGCCAAGTAGATATCTAAAAGTAGTGGCATCCATAACAGGGGAATAAGTAAAGGTAAAATCAATGCCAAGACGTTGATTGAATCCTTGAGCCACTAATCGCACCTTGAATCGGACTATTTGTCCTTGGGTATTACGTTTCCGAGTAAAAATCAACTTGTATCCTATGGGTTTAGTAGGAAGGTTGGTCAACAAAGGACCAAAGACTTCATGTTTTCTAAGAGAAGAATATTCGGCAGCAAGTGCAACTTGCCATTTTGGCCAGTCAAGGCTAGATTTTGCTTCATTTAACGTGAGTGGGTCAGGATCATCACTAAGTATCCGAGTAATGAAGGCGGTCACAGATGAACCATCTTCAGGGAAAGAAGAAAATTGTGAATTATCATCAGGTGAGAAAAGTGTATCACTATGTAAGGTGACATGATGAGGGCGAGGTTTCTTAGATATAGAAGCAGTAGGGTCAATTGTACGCTTAGAAGGAATGACACTAATGGAGATAAGTCCTGTACCAGGGAGAGGATTTCTAGTAATTCGGGGACCATCACTAAAGCCATCTGGTAGCTTGTCTACAAGGGAGTGTAAATGAATAAGTTTCTTGACCTCAGACTCAGCTAAGGCTATGCGGGGGTCAGGGTTTTGAATGATGGTTTTGGGTGCCCAAAAATCTAAAGCAGGGGACTTGACATTGGGTAGAGAAGGGAAACTATACTCTTCAAAATGACAATTGGAAAATCTAGCACGTAGTAGAGTGCCTGATGAAGGTGAAACATACCGAATGATGCTAGGGGAATCAAAACCAACATAGATCCCTTCCTGACGGTGACTACCTATCGTTTTCCTATGAGGTTCAAAAACTGGAATCCATACTCTACAGCCAAATACACGAAAATGGAAAACATTGGGGACGCGTCTGGATATTAACTTGAAAGAAGACTGAGTATTGAGCAAGGTAGGACAAAACCTGAGTAGTGTAGCTGCATGTAGAACTGCATGTCCCCACATTGTAGGAGGCAACTTGGCATGGATCAATAAAGGCCGAGTGATGAGTTGAATCTTCTTGATATATGCCTCCGCCAATCCATTTTGTGAATGTTCATATGGTACAGAGTATGTAAGTGAAATCCCATTAGCAGTACAATAATCCTCAAAGGCATGAGAGCGAAATTCTTGGGCATTGTCCATCCTCAAACTCTTCACAGGATGGTCCGGATGATGAGTCCGAAACTTAATAATCATAGCCAAAAGCTTTGAAAACACCATGTTTCGGGTGCTAAGCAAGGACACCTCCAAGTGTTTGCCTGAAGCATCAACAAGCACAAGAAAATATCAAAATGGTCCAGAAGATGGAGTAATTGGTCCGCATACATCACCTTGTAGACGATGTAACATAGGAGGGAGTTCCGTTGGTAGCTTCCAATGTGAAGGGCACTTAATAAGCTTTCCTTGTGAACATGCCGCGCAGCTTCCAACCTTGTCAGTATCACTGGTGCACAAATTGTGTCCTTCCAACAAAGGTAACATCCTCCTCAATATAGTGGTGCCTGGATGGCCCAACCAACTATGCCACAATCCAGTCTTAGCTGTAGAAGGGGGTATCAAAGCAGAGTTGCTCTCACATACTAGTCCATCGACTCCTGCTTTCGTAGTGGCAAGGGACTGTCGGCCTTGCCTGAGTTCCCGGTACTCTTCATCATCTCCTACCGAAGTAGAGAAGTGGAAAGCTGACTCCTTAGGAGAGCTTATCAATAACTCGTATAGGCCAGTAACTCCTGCGTTAGCGGTGGCAAGGAGTTGCTGACCTTGCCTGAGTTCCAATACTTCTTTATGGTCAGCCAATGCAGTGGAGACATCCATCCTATTAGCCCATAAATCACGGTAGCTGATCAGGCTCCGGGGGGCATCAGGGGCATACATTTCTTTTTTACACAGGAGGGGGGTCCCCCCAGACAATACTATAGTTGCCTGGCCCTCTCGGAACCGAAAGTTCCGACTTCCAGCAATTGTGACGATATCACAAGTCTGCCAGGTTCTATCACGGCTAGCAAACGTGAAATATTTCGGATCTCTAAGAATTGTATGCGTTGTAGCACTATCTATAAGAGCTACATCTGTAGGAGCTGACTCTTTGGAGATATGCACCATATAATTTTCAATATTTACATTGGAAGAGGAAGGAATGTCGAGCGAATGAGCCTCCCTCTTTTCATTTCTAAATTTCTCTAACTCTTTGTATATACTAACGTAGTACGCAGGAGTGCGGCAGTATCGAGCGACATGCCCTTTACGGCCACACTTGTGACAAGTACAATTGTCACGTGAAAAGGATGACTTCCTATCGAAGGTTCTATCAGAAGATCTATTGTTCAATTGAGAAGAACAATAATCACAATTAGAAAAACGATCTGAGTATCGAGAGACTCTATCAAAGGAGGGTCTATAAGAGTTTGACTTATCTCTAGGGTGTTGCCGATTTGGCAACCGTTGTTGTTTCCTTGTTCCTCGTGGCTGCTGTCTCGAGATCTCAGAAATGTGAGCCTCTCGAGCGGGTTTTGCTTCTGCGTTTTTAAGTAGAAGTTGGTATTGTTTTTCAGCAAGCAAGAGATAAGACATTAGTTCGGAATGTGTCGTAAACTTCATATTCCTATACTGTTGAGCTAGGAGGGCAGAAGCAGGAGGAAAAGTGGATAGGGTTTTATCTATGAGCTCCCTATCTGTAATCCTATCTCCACAAAGACGAAGTTGAGCAGTAATACGATGCAATTCAGCGTTGAAGGAAAGGAAATCAGGGAAATCAAGAACACGAAGAGCAATCCAATCATTTCGAGCTTGGGGAAGAAAGATAGTGCGCTCATGATAAAACCGATCGTGAAGTTGACGCCATAGCTCCGCCGGGTTGTCAACTTGGATGTATTGCTGTCGAAGAGAGGTGTGAAGGTGGCGGCGAAGAACAAGCAAAGCTTTTCACTTGGATGACATTGGAAAATCCGCCTCTGGTTCATCATCGATTGCATCGTCCAACCCCTCCAAATAAAAGTACGCTTTCACATCTATACTCCACTCCATGTAATTGCTACCATCTGCTTCAAGAGCATCAAACAAAAGTGGTTGTACCCGGGAGCTATTCTCCCGCGGTGACTTCTTATCCGCCATAGCTATCGTAGCTAAAGACAATAGTGGAAAAGAAAATAGAAAAAGAGGATAGCAAAACGAGAGACAAATTGTGCTGATAACGTGTTGCGAAGGAAGCAGAGCATAGACACAAAAAATATATAATGCAATAAGAAGTTCTCAAAGTAATTAAATTATTAGGGTTACATGATCATACATATATAGGAGGTATCACTAGTAGTGTCACTAGTAGTGAGATCTACTTTTACCTTATCCTAAGTCTCACTTAACCTAAGTTAACTGGGATCGTTATCTTATCTCAACACAAAGCAATGGACATGTGACTATGTCAACCACCGCTGATTTCTTCCAAGCTAACTTAGCTTGTACTGGACAGTATGGGCTCTGTTTCAATCGATTAGAGATGCTTTAACCCCTAAAGGACTAAGTGTCCGTTCAACTTACGCAAGAAATCTTGGGTGGTCATTTTTGGTCGGACGTTCATGAAATTTGAACATATAGTGTAAACATGTATCTCCTGGGTGAGAAAATAATTAATTTTTTACAGTCTGGTGCCCAGATCAAAAGTTATGTTGCCTTGAACTTTTTGGGCAGCTTGAGCAATTTGAAAATATTATAGGAATCTTTTGCAAAAAGGCCCATCAACTTTTGAAAATTGGCATGTTTGTAACTAATAAAGTATGCCACTTGATTGTCCCAAAAAAAAATTTAGTCCTCAAATCACATTCTAAGACAAGTCAAACTTTGTTAGTTATACAGGGGTGGTTTCATGAAAAAGCATTTTCTTCTAACTTCAAGTCCTATTATCTTGCAATCTATGAAGTCAAAATTCTTGAAATTTTTTCCAAATATTCCAAATATTTGTCTCTAACTTTTCACCATTTGGATTTCAAGTAAAAAAATTTCCTCATTGCACAAGAAATCATCAAAAATGACTAGTGTATTGCCAATTCACTTTAACCCCTAAAGGACCGGCATGCATTTTTTGGCCGTATAGAAATTTTGGGCAGGTCCATGGGACTAGAGATTTCCATATTTTAAGCTGAAATTTAAATAGAAGGTGGGCGCGAGGAATATCTTTCATATGCACTAAATTTCAGGACATTTGGAAATAGGAGTCAAAAGTTATGGTCAAATATGTTACTTTTTTTCGTAACTGGGTAGTCCGGGCAGCAAGAAAAATTTGGCAAAAAATTGATTTTTTTTTTTAATATTTTTTTTCTTGTAGCTTATATGTTTGTCTATCTGGAAAGCTTTGATTTATTTCATTTGGATATGTTATGAGAAAGTTATGGACATTCTTGTTTTTCGGGCAGTTAGAGCATCTTCTTGAAAAAAATAACTTGTAGGATTCATTTCTAAATGCTATTTTTGCAATTTTTCAAAAAAAATAAATTCTCATGGTTTAGTTTACTTGCTAGAACAATCTCACCATTGGGATTAGTGTATTTTAATTCCATCTAAAATATATTAATGTTTTAGATTTTCCTTCTATCTCGTACCTACTTCTACTTAATAAATTTTTTAGGAATGATAATTAAGTTTTTTTGAATATTTTTTTTTCCCTAGACTCTCAACTCAATTCTCCACTATAAAGATTTGAAGCACAAAACTCTATAGTGCAAAAATTTTAAGTCAAAAATGTTTAAAGTCAAAAAATCTAGTCCCGCAATGTGCTGAAATACTTGTTTTTTCCACTTTAAACGCAGATATCTTGCAATCTGAGCGGTCAAAAATTCTGAAATTTTTTCCACACATTCTCATACTAGTTAGGTGTAGGATCCTATGGTTAGATGTGGAAAAAAAACATTTTTCATTTTTTTTTACTCCTTGCTATAGAAATGGCAGTTTTGATGTTTTTTTGGCAGAAAAAAGGCCTTGGGCCTTTAGGGGTTAATTACCTCCTTGCATTGCAGGGTGATTTAGCATAAGTTAGACATCTCAATTGCTTCTAAAAAATTTCATAAGTAAATCTTACATCATATACTTATGAATGGTCAAAATCCTCATTTTTGCGTAGAGCAAAAATTTTATTCCAAGAGGGTTTGTAGGAATGAAAAAAAGGTTTTTTTCTCAGTTCAAATGTTATAATCTTTCAACCCATGTGGTCAAATGGGCTGAAATTTCTTCCACACTATGGTAAAATAATTTTCTTCAATTTTGTATGGTTGAAGTTTCAATTTTCATTTTTGAATAACATACCAAAAAAAACAGTTTTTGACAATGTCTCCTTGAAAAAAACTCCATCCTTAGGGGTAACTTAGCTTAGCTTGTACTGTAAGATTCAATGGACTTTAGAGATGCATTCCTCTTTGATCTTCCAATTTTATGGTCAAAACCATTTGCATCAAGATTACAAATCACACTTCAACATCAACTACCATTTTGGTCACATAGAACAATGTTTGGAAGAAAAATCAACAAACCATGATTATCAAACCACGATTCAAATTGTAATGAAATATTTAATTTGGAAAAAATTTCAAAATTTCAAATTTGAGAAGTAACTAAAGTTGATGACTTTCATTTTATTAGTTGGATTCAATCTTTAAGAAAATCATTTTTATGCCTAAAGTTTGGATCAAAAGCAAGGAGCCTTAAGTGATACACAAAAATAGCTGATCTTTGTGATCAGTTTCTAAACTTGCATTAGCCTTTTTAGAAAAAGTTAGAAGTATCTCTCAACACTATTTGAAGTCATTTGTAAGCCATCAAAAATGACATTGGTGGCATTCTTGGGTTAAGATTTGTAAAATTTGGGTATCTAAGGCTATTATTTTGAGGTAACATAGCCAAGTCTTTTATTTCATTTTGGAGAATCAATGCAAGAAGTGATCTTCGTTGGAATCATGGAGCTTTTTCATCCATAGACATGAATGAAATATGAAACAGAAGGATGATAACACACTTCATCTACGTGTGTATACATTCATCCAAACTAGAGTGACATTCTCAAAGGTTTTGTAGCAATTTAGCAAATTCTTCCATTGCAAAAAGGAATTATATCATCAAATAATTCCCCCCAAAAAAATTTGAATCACTTTTGATGTATATAATCACTAAAAAACAAATCCCATGTGTGTTGCAATCTAATACAAATTAAATTTCAGATTTTATTTATGTTTTTTTACATGATTTATTTCATGTAAATTTTGAAATGACTATTGTATATATGCCATAGTAGGAATTTAGAGATGAAGTCTTGCATGCCAATTTCTAAGATTGCACATAATTTCTTAAAAATAGAGTCTTTCCCAACATTGTAACTATAGAAATAAATTTACCAAAGTGTGCACCCAAATATAGAAATCAGAAAAGTACCAAGTAGTATGACTAAAGCCTTTGATGATGAATGTATGTAAGTGTACTCTTTACAAATGTGTTTGTGTAAGTGACTTCACAATTGAGAGTAGGGACTACACAATCACAAAACAAAACAATTTTACATAATAGGGGGTCAAGACAGGCATTAGAGGATTTTAGAGGGCATAAGAAGACCGTTTCAGGCTTGTTTTTCTTGTTGTGAACCAACGACATGTTATCAAAATATTAAATATTAAAAATTAAAATTCTAAATAAAAAAAATAAAAAAAATATTATTATTTGATGTGGTAGTCTCTTGGCCACGCCAAAACATTGATGTGGCAACATTTCTTATAGTTTAGGAACTCGGAGGAACTTGCGTTCTTGTTTAGGCCTCAAAAAACCTCTAATGGGAAATCTCATTCAAAGTATTAACTCCACTTTGTGAATAATACAAGTGGAGTGTTGCATTTGGAGAATTTGGTTGCCTTCACTAAAGTCATTGATCAATTCCTAAACAATTCTACAAGTTGACCGCTCTTTAAACTTGTTGAACAAGTTGTTGAAGAGCTCCTTGTAATAGTGCCTCCCCCCAATGTAGTCTATACACATGTAGAAAGTATGCACATATATAGAGCCTTAGTGATGATATAATTGCATGTATTTCATACATTATTTAAAGATTTTCAAGTCATAATTTTAGAACTTTAGCATAGTTTGTAGAGCCAATTCCAAAAGTGAATGCTTTCATTCATGAAAATATGAACTTTGCCTCTTTACTAAAGATGGAAAATTAGGATGAGGTGACAACTTTTCATTGCATGCAAGCTTCAAAGTCTCTTCTCACCTTCATCACCATTTATAAGGCAATCTTCAATCACTTATAGTGTATACAATTTGAGAATTAGGAGTTGAATATAAATATTGTTGATTTTGGCTCAAAAAGTTCTTTGTTTAGTGTCATTATGAGAACATTTTATTCAATACAAGGCACATTCAAAATTATTAAAAACTATAATGCAATGGATTTGGAATAAAAACTTCTTGAATTACAAACATAATTTACAAATTGGAAATTAGAAGACAATGGTAGTCCTACAAATTTGCAAAAATCTTTAAATCTAAATATGAATTGGGATATACAATATAAGGGGTGATTGTCTACATTCATTTTTTGAATCTAATGATTACAATGATTCAGTCCCACTTCCAAATTAAATTTGATTAGAACAAAAGTTATTAGAACCCCATTTCTACCACATTGAATCACTCTAAATCATACGGAGTACTTATTTTGTGATAGCCTTTACTTGTAAAAAGACAAACCATATGAAGTGAATTAGAAAAAAATGCCCAAATAACCAAAAATAACGTCTATAAGAGTTGAATAGGTCTTTTAGAAAAATTCAAAGAAGATAGCAAAATACATCAATAAAATAATTCAAAACTTACATTTTAATCAATAGAAAGATGTTAAAATGATTAACATGATTGAAGGTTTTACATTCATAAATCTAATCTTTTTTGATCTAGCAAAAAAATGGTTTTTAAAATATCCAATTTTTAGGTGTAAGATTTAATTAGTTTAAAAATTTTCTTATCCATTTTAAAATTAAAAAATCTTTAAAATTATTATATTATTGCATTTACAAGCTCTTTGTGTTAAATTTGAAATTATCCAACATTTGCATGTTTTTAATGGTACTCTAAGATACTTGAATTTTTTAACTCTATACTTCAAAGCCATCTAAAAAAGAAATTATAAACTAAATGTACTCTTATGTTTTCTAATTTATTTTCATCTTTCACTGTAAACTATTTAACAAGCATATTTTTTCACCAAGCTAATTGAAATTTTCCCTTTGGGAGGTTGTATATTGTCTCAAGTAAGAAAAAGATGAAACCTACTGATGTATATTTTTTAAAAGACCAAATTGTCTTGGGAATGGTATTTGAATATAAGACCAATGGCATATCATCACCAGCCCTTTTTTTTTGGCACTATGGGGCTAGATTGCACCATTTGAAAATAAATATTTACTTTTTGCTAGATAAAAGTAATCTTCTTTTGTCAAAAAAATTTCATTTCTATTTAAAATGTGGATGAAGTTATCAAATTTGGATGAAAAAGTGTATGAAAATAATTGAAAAGTGTTTTTTGGTTCAAAAGATGGATGAATGGAGAAATACAATGCTTCGCCAAATTTTAAGTGATCGCCATCTTGGCACTTTCCCCCAAAGAAAAAAAAATGTTGATCATCACTATTCCTTTAAAAAAGATGAAATAACTCTCAAACTTTAGATGTATTAACCCCTAAATGCCCAAGGCCTGTTTAGAGCTTCCTGAAATTTGCTCTAAATTGAACAAAAAGCCAACATTTTGATATGTTGTATCAGTTTTTTTAAAATTGTAACCATACAAATTCAAACTAGACATGTTAGAAATCACATAGGAAAAGATAACACAAGAATATCACTTATGGATTGAAAGATTATAATGTTTGATCATGAGGGTGTTAAAACTAAGAATTTCTTTCAATCCTTTTTTCACATGTCAAATCTAAAAAGTTGGTCACCAAAAAAATTTGAGGTTGAAGGGCCTCACATGCATAATCCCAATCAGTTTATGGCTTCTCAAAACCTATTCTACAATTTTTTTAAATGAATTTCTAATGTGATTTTTCCTCCAAGATCTAGTGTATTTGAGGCTCATTTCCAAGAGCCCTCAACACTACATAAAGTCAAGATTGCAATGGGTACCCTTGCACAAAATCTTGAATAGAAAAATCATAATCAACCATTTTCATAATCGGATTTTTGATGCTAAAACTAGACTTCAAAAAGAATTTTTCAAAAATATAAACTTCTAAAAATAGCAAATTGGATAGGATTTATTTAACTTCAAATTATTGTCGACACCCAAATTGGGTGCCTTGGGCACTTAGGGGTTAAGTGTCAATGGTATCATTCACACAACTATCCATTGATTGAAATCAATGCATATAATTATCTGCACTACTTGACCTTGTCGTTCATCCAATTTTTTTGTCTTCCATGCCCCAACATTAAATATCACTCTAGAAATAATTGCAATGGTAAGGTTGCACCAAATTATTTACTTTAGGAAAGACTTACGGACAAATAATTTTTCACGAATGATAATTGTGTTTTTCTTAAATTGATAAAAATAGAGCCTATAGATACAATTATTTTCATTACTTTGAAAATTTATAGTTTATTTACACAGTGTTAAAAAATGCATAAGGTGAAAATATAAAATACTCTTTTGACCTCCAATAAGATCCTTATGATTCAATAATAGGAACACTGCTCAATGACTTACTAGTGTTTGAGCACATTTAGGTGTAGTTACATTAACCCCTAAGAATCCTTATCATGAATGCAAATGATAGTAGCTTCTGAATTTTTTTGGAAAAATAAATTATGATAAGAATAGAGTTTAGATATCAAATCTTCATTTTTGCATGTTTTTCTTTTCTTCCTACCTTACATGAACTCATTTAAAAACCTTACACCATATCATGAAGCATTGAAAGACTATTTTTGTTGCTTTGTTGAAGAATAGATAGAAATTGCGTTTTCAACATACTTGCATGTACTTCAATTATTTTTTGTAGCTTCGTCAATAAGCTCTTGAAAACATTTATAATCCACCTAGTGGATGTAGGCTCTCTTACAAGTTAATGTTAGGGTTACGTTTGATACTAGACAATTTGATCCTTATAGGCAATGTTTTTTCTAAGCAGTATTTTGATAAAAAAATAATAAAATTTAAAAATATATATATTAGTTGTTATATTCTTCTATTTTCAATCGCATGAAATTGTTGATTTGCTACATATTCTAAGGACGATATCACTCTTTTGGAGATGAATGTACACTATTTAAGATGAATAATTTAAATTTTTTTCTACATTTTGTACATTTCATCCATTTTAACCCCTAAAGGTCCAAACACCGTTTTTTGACAACATAGCGATTTTGGGCAGCTCATTACGAGTGGAGTTTTTATTTTTTTTCTTTGAAATTGTCACACAAGATGTGACCGAGGAGTAACTTTAAGGCTCAACAATTTTCATAACTTTTGATTACATGGTTAAAAAGTTATTGCATGATATGTAATTTTCCATGCACGGCGGGCAGCCCGGGCAACTCAAAAAATTTCTTTAAAAATCATTTTTTTAAAATTAAAAATTTGAAATTGGTTCTTTAGATTTATATATACGTGGAAAGCTTTAAATAATTCCATTTGGATTAATGAGTCAAAAGTTATGAGGATTCTTAGTTTGAGGGTAGTTATGGAATCTCTACTCTAAAATAAACTTTGAAGTCCTTTATTTAACTCAATTTTCAATATTTTTGAAAAAAAATAAAAACATTGGGTGTAGATTATTTATTACAACATCACAACCGTTGGGATTGGCATTTTTCAATTCTATAAATAAATTCTTAACAATTTAGTGTTTTGAATCATTCTCTACTTCTTTCTACTTACTATTTTTTTCCTATATGTTGTGCACTTCCAAATGATCTGAAATTTTTCAAGCATGTAGCCAACTTGCCTAGAAGAATGAATCCAAAGAGTAACCACCATTTGGGGCATTTTTTCATACAAATGTGACTTTGTGAAGTGCAGCTGCCCGGATTTTCGCAGGGACAAAAAAAGGATTTTTGTTAATTCAAATGCTAATATCTTCCAATCCGCACAGTGGAAAATTCCGAAATGTTTTCCACATCTTCTCAAACTAGTGTTCTATAAGATCCTATGGTTACATGTGTCCAAAAATGTTTTTTTTCTAAAGTTTGGTACTTGTATAGAAATGGCAGTTTTGGAGTGGTTTGGGTGAAAACATAGTCTCTGACCTATTGGAGTTAAAGATGAAAAGAACTGCGTTACTCCAACGAAGATTTCTTTTTGCACTTTCCAAAATAAATGAAAAAAGATCCGTGCTTACAAGGTAAAAACTTTAATCCTTAAATGACAAGCTAAACTCCTTTGATTTGGTTTCAAGAAAATTGTTTAAAAAAGGTGTTTTTTGTATTTTGGGGGAACGTTTCAACGTATTGAACCAACTTCAACAATGAGAATAGCTTGCCAAAGACCACATTTAGGCTACAAAGTGAAAGCACTATTCATTGTTTACTTTTGCATGTCCCGCCTAAAAAACTTTGGACAAACAATAAGACCCATATCCTCCTTTAAGGAGATTTTTGATCGATTCTTTTTTATGTCGCCTTTTAGGCAAGCAAATGTTGTTCTATAGTTCAAACATTTGAAACAAAAAGCTCTCATCGGTAAGGTAGTCTATTATTATTAAAGCGACCTCTAAAGAGTTGATTGCATTTGAGGGGAAGCTCAACTCCTTGAAACAATTTTCAATAAATTTTCATAGGAAGAAAAAAAGGAATTGGAATCTAATCCATATTGTTTCATATTTTTTGGACCTTAGTAGAATTATCTTAGCTACAAATTTTGGAAGTTAAACTGCAGAGATCACCAAAAGCGACCACCTCCTAAAATGTACACTTCTGGTACATTGGTGAAAGAAAAATGTACACTTCTGGTATGTTGAAGAAAGCAAAATGTACCCTTGTGCTACTGTAGTGGTCGCTTACTTCCTGAAATGTACATTGTTGATACATTGAAGAAAGCAAAATGTACCCCTGTGTTCATAGTCGCGTACCTCATGAAATGTGCACTGTTGGTACATAGAAGAAAGCAAAATGTACCCCTGTGTTCATGGTCGCCTACCTCCTGAAATGTGCACTGCTATGTCCATTGAAGAAAGCAAAATGTACCCCTGTGTTCATGGTCACTTACCTCCTGAAATGTGCATTGCTATGTACATTGAAGAAAGCAAAATGTACCCTTGTGTTAGTAGTCATTTACCTCCTGAAATGTACACTGTTGGTACATTACATTGAAGAAAGCAAAATGTACCTCTGTGTTAGTGGTTCGCTTTGAGAGCACCCTCCCTTCCGTGGCACTCTAGACCTTACATTTAGAGGAAGTAAAATGTCATGTCCAGTCCAGTACAACGCGACGGAACTGACAGGCAGCAAGCTGGGCACGACTCTCTCCGTCTGTGATTGTTGTTTTTCTGTCCACCCTCTGTGAACCTGAAATTTGCTGAAGCTTAGAATTAAGCCTCGGATCTGATGAGATAGGCCGGAGGAATGACGGAACTCTTTAGCCGAGGCTTTGCCGCCGCCAAACAGGCCCCTGGCTTTGAAGTTAAGTACTATTTGAGCACAGTGAGTTATTACTTAAGACATTACCGTTAATTTGGCGGGTAGTTGTTAACCTGTCCTTGGCCCAAATCAGGAAAGAAAAAAACAGACAAAGAGTCCCAGCACCTCCGGGCAGGTTGACCTTATAAGGAAGGTAGGAGGTCCTTAAATGGAGCGGGCATTAAAATGGAGCCCTAACTGAAATGTAAACTGTTTGTACATGTTATTTTTTCATAGCCTCCATCAATGTACAGACTGTGTACATTTTAGCTAGGGCACCATTTTAGAACCCTATGCCATTTCAACTTCAAATTTTTTTAACTAATTCAAAAAAGCATGAAAAAATATGAAACGACTTGGGTTAGATGTCAGTTCAATATGTTTTTCAAGGAAAATTGACTGAAAACAATTTCAAGATATTTCACCTCCTCAAAATTCAGTTCCAGCCCTTAAATGCTCCATTATAGGACCTCCTACCTTAGTTGTGCAACGAGCCTACTGCGGAGGCCGTTTTGCCCCCCCGTTTTACCCCTGGGGAAAACGCAGGAAATTTTTATTTGCAAGGCATGATAAAATTTGCAAATTCTGAATTCATATTTGCAATCAGAGATCCCAAATTAGCTAGGAGAGGTCATCAACATACCCTAAAGACGGCACAAAATAGGGGGTAAGTTTTATTACATTGACCCCTGGCTTTACCTCCACAATAGGCTCGTTGCACAACTATAAGCTCAACCCTCCGGGTAGGAGTCCAGGACTCCAGCTCCCCCGACTAAGGGCTAGCTTACATGTGAGCCCGGTGGGCAAGAAAAGCAACTAGAAGACAAGAACAGTGCCACCAATGATCGGCAAGTGTGGAAGGGGGAGAGAGAGTTCTACCGATCCCGGTGTATTCCACACTGTAGGAGCAGCATAAAAGTGGTTTCTATATTTCGACCCTGTTGACTCCTCCCACCCACCGATACATGTAAGGAGGCCCTAAATCAGTCCGAACTTCTTCGGACTAGATTCGGAATACATATTGTAACTATATTGGGGTTTGTAAGGTAGGAGGTCCAGAAATGGAGCATCTAAGCGCTGAAATTGAATTTTGGGGAGGTAAAACATCTTGAAATAGTTTTCAGTAAATTTTCCTTGAAAGACAAGTGGAATTGAAATCTAATCCAAGTCGTTTCATATTTTTTGAACCTTTCTGGAATTAGTTACAAATGTTTGAAGTTGGAAAAAAGTGGTCATTTGTGGTCATCAAAATGGACCACCTCCTGAAATGTGCATAGGTGGTACATTGAAGAAAGCAAAATGTACCTCTAAGTCATGTTCCATTTTAATGCCGCTCTGTTTTACAACCTCCTACCTTAGGATGCTTTGCATGACAATACTAAGAACATCGCCACAGTTTTGTAAAATATTGGCACGGCATGGTGGTTATGTACATGGCAATGCTTGAAGAGGAGGGCATTTCGGGAATTAAAGGGCCGACGTGGAGGGCAGAGTATGACGAAGAGGATCTTTCTTTCCCAAAATGCCTGATGACGAGAGGTATTGCCCGACGTAAACCACGGGTGGGCAATAAAATATTTTTGGATGAGAGAAGTTTTGTGGATGAAGAATTGGTAATGCCCGATTACACGGGCAAAATTGCGTAATCGGACATTACTGGTATAGAAACCCTAGTTGCGGAACAAAATGCTCCCGCAAAATGAATGGGAGGATTCTTGGCAGTGGTTTATGGGTATGGAAACCCTAATTGCGGAACACAATGCTCCCACAAAATGAACGGGAGGATTCCCGGCAGTGGTTTACGGAGCTCGGGAGTGATGTCTCCCCCCACTGTTGACTCGGGGACAGTGAATTCTTGGCCGGGGCAATGAAAAAATGGTTTGGTACGCCATCTTCCCGTGCCATTTCTTGTTGTACTGAGCTACTATTCTGGGATATCTTCAAAGAAGTGTTGTCAACTTTTTGTCAACATGGCCTGCCAACACAACACGTGCATGAACAATAGCTGCAAATGGAGAATGCCGTGGTTCCATGGTGTGGAAGAGTGGATGACCAAGAGGACACCGGGTCTACATCCACAAAGTCAACATTCCAAAGTGTTCATGCAGAGCCACATTTCCTGCAAAACGGTGGCAAAGCTCTAAGTTAGTAACTTTGTCTCCAATTTGGTATTGACCAATGCGATTAGTATACTTGAAGGAAGGTAGGCACCGGAAAAATCCACTTTTGGTGCTGTGAATAGTTACTACAATTAGATAGGTCAATTTTTTCATATTTTCTTATTGGCATAGTTAAAGGGGTTACAACACACCTAAGAATGCAGCATTTTGATAATGTATGCAAAAGTTAGGAAGGGTGAAGTTTTTTTGTAGAGGTTTTAACATTGTTTCTTCAACAATTGACTTTGGAGATATTTGTAGAATGATAATGGTGGTTTTAGACAAGTGATGCTTTGGGGGGTACCCAACTAACGAAAGAAGCAAGTCACATTATTTTCACCACCAATTCTAATAATTAAGTGACTATTTGGTGGATTCAAAATCTTGAGACAATTCATGAAGGTTGCATTTTGGATTAAATAATCTAAAAGCAAAGCCTTTTGTCACAAGAAATACAAGAAATAACAAGCTGAGCCATGATAATGGCAAGGGATGCTAATTCTCATTAGAACATTCTTGAATTTCAAGGTAGGGGACTTCTGTTTTCACATTACTGAACATAACCTCAATAATTGGACGGTTGGATCTAGGTCAACCATGCTCTATGAAGGGTCTGAAAAGAAGAGCATCGTCAGATTAAAGCAACTATATCAAGATTGGACATTCGATCTAGGTGAACCATGCTCTATGAAGGGACTGAAAAGAAGAGCATTGTCAGACTAAAGCAACTACGTCAAGATTAGACGGTTGGATCTAGGCCAACCATGCTCTATGAAGGGACTGAAAAGAAGAGCATCGTCTGACTAAAAGCAACTACACTAAGATTGGACAATTGGCTCTAGGTCAACCATGCTCTACGAAGGGACTGAAAAGAAGAGCACTGTCAGACTAAAGCAACTACACATCACAGAATAGAATATGCCTTTCCTCATCCAATGAGAAACACGGTGTAAAGATTGCTTCCTCTATTTGACAGATTTGACAACATATTCCCCCTTTCTCACTACCACAAATGAAATCACAAAATCTCTGACAATGTCAATCCATTTGAACAAATGCACACCCTAAGGACTAAACAAATAAGTTTACATCCACATTTTGTGTGTTTCATCCACAACCATTGGATGTAAAGAGCTTCATGACTCCAATAAAAATTGCTTTTTCTCCACTCGCAAAGTAAAGGAAATAAAAAACCCCTGACAGATCGTCCATCTCTCCAACCAGCCACTGGCAAGAATGGTGGTAAAAAGAGAAATCTAGAGTAAAATCTAGATTTTAGAACACCGTCAACTACCACAACGCCGTGCATACGATGCAAAGGGCGTCTCTATCATAGCCCAAGGCGAAGTATTGTTGTACTGTACTGTACACTACACGAATGGTTCCCACCTTCCCTTTGTGGATAGGAACAGAACAGAGTGAGGCTCTTGCTTGCTTGTGTGTAGAATCATTCCTCAGAGCCGTATCATAGTCGTAGAGTAAGAATTTTTCTAGTAACATGAGCTACCACATGATTGTGTTGATGTCCTCTTTTCCTGTTAAGTTTTTTCTGCAGCAGCCAGGCAGCCAGGCACTGACTCAGTCACGACAGCCAGCTCTCTGAAGCCTAATAACCTTAACTTAGCTTCACGTCCACAACGGCAACTTTTGTTTTTTTCCATTGGGATTGCACTTGTTTTACAAGACCTGGTCATCTCTCTCTCTCGCACTTCAATCGAGGCTAGATTCTGGGCAATCTCCTGGTCTCCAACTGAAAGCCTTGTGTGTCATGCTGTTTGAGCTTGGTGACTGTTTCCTTGATGAGCGCTTGAGATTTACCAATCCTTCGACTTGGAAGGCTTCCCAACTTGAAGGAGGTTTAGGGGTTGAATAATCATTCGATTTTGAATCGAGCGAGATCAATTCTTCTGAATAGTGAATGTTCGTTTTTTTTGTCCTACTCTTGTGGAGTTTGTGTTTGTCTGCTTTGATAAAAAAAAGTGGTAGCTTTGATGAAAGTTTGGTCACGTCAATGGCAGGTAGCGTCGTCAGTTTTTCGTTTCTAAATGGAGTTGACAACGGCCTTTCTCTATCGAAGGCTTTTCAATTAAGTGAGAGCGAGCTGTGGGTGTGAAGAAGTCTTGGGGATTTGTACAAGTATGAATTTTTAACGGTGACTTTAAATATTTTCTTCTCACTTGTTGCGTCTCATTCTCTTCAGGATACGGTTGCTTGAGGAAACGGGAGTGGCGAAGAGGGAGGCACCGATTTTGAGGTAGTCTTTGGTTTTGGTAGATAGAGGCAAGCACAATGGGAATGGGAATTGTTCATATTAGGAAGGAAGGTGTGAAGAACTTGGGATTGCAGGGGAGTAGGATCATGGTGTATCGTTATGGTGGTTCGGGACTGGATTCGCAACATTGCTCTCAATGACTGATCTAGGGTTGCAAACATTCTGGCCTGATTTGGTACTAGCAACCCGCGGTTATGGACTATTACAACGATTACCGTGATCACCAACGCCCTTACGGCCGTCACGAGGATTCTGTGAGTGCGCTTTCAAACCTTCTTTTCCCCTGTCTAGAATCAGGGCAGGGAGGCTAGCAAATGCTCAGCTGTAGCAAGCATTTGTGTGGTTTCTGTGGTTTCGAATGCGACTCTAATTCTAAATATTGTAGTCTCCTCACGTCCTTGTATCTCTTTTGTTTTGTTACTGAATATTTGATTCTGAGACCGTTAATTTCTTCCCTGATCTGAACGACCGAGTGAAGTCAGGGTGAGTGTTGGAGATCATTCAACTAGACCCGTGGTTAGGGTTACTTTCTGGTTAAAGCCTAAGCTAGTAGCGCCAATTAGCTATTGGGTAGTTGGAAGTGAAGTAACCTACAGTATGCCTGCACTTGCAAGGTAAGTAATGAGGAGTTAGGTTATCTAGTTAGCTAACTGCTGCAATATGGTTGGCGTGGTCGGATGTAGCACTTCAAACTGTATTGGTTTGGGTGAAATTAGTTTACTTGTCCAATATCAGGGAGTCAACTGGTGGAAATGAAAATAAGTTCATTGCAAGGTGGTTAGCAGGAGCTGGTGCCAATTCGCTAACAAATATAGCTTGGGCAATGCGGGCACTTAGTAATGAATTCGTAAGCTACTTGGTCCGGAATGACCTAAATCGCTCTATTGCTGGAGTGCGGACACAACTGGCCTCTATTGAGTTCAGGATCTGTAGCACTGCGAGCACTCCTGACTCGAACCTCAACGTGATCCTCTCTTGCTCACTGACCGCATCTGGAAATCATCTCTAAACGACTGGAAATTTTAACAACTTGCCTCTACTCAGTTCAGGATGTGAAATTAGCACTCCTGGATTGGGTTGAACATGGATTTCCCCTTTCTTGCTGACCGCATCTGGAAATCATCTCTAAAGGACTAGAAATCGTCTCTAAACGTCTGGAAACTGTAACAACTTGCCCCTACTCAGTTCAGGATCTGTAATTAGCACTCCTGGATTGGGTTGAACATTTTCTCTTACTTGCGAACCACATCTGGAAATCATCTTTAAGTCTCTAAACGTCTGGAAATTGTCTCTAAACGTCTACACAACTGGCCTCTTCTCAGTTCTGGATCTGTAGTAGTAATTAGCACTCCTGAGTTGGAGCTCAACGTGATTCCCTCTTTCTTGCTGACCGCATCTGGAAATCATCTCTGAACGTCCGGATATCGGCTCTAAACGTCTGGAAATTGTCTCCACACTTGCCTGGATTCCTCAGCTGACCAAAACTGTTGTCAAGATGCAGGTACCGGACGACATCGATGGTCCTCCTCCACCAGGCTATCTTTTCAACAATTCCCGGCCCCCTCCCTCCAACCACCCACATTGGGCCCCTCCTACTTTCAGAGGAGGTCCGGAGTATCGCACTTCCCCTCCACGAGGCTTTGGCTCGTACCCATACAGTCCCGAACGGGGAAGACCCCGTGACGAGGGGGGTGCCTTCCCTCAAGTCTTCCCAAGGATGGAGCCTCCAATAGGATACAATGATTATGGAGGCCTTCCTCCCTACGGCTCAGACTTTGGACGTGACTACGGCTCAGACTTCGCAAGAGGCTCTGCTCATGGAGACTATGACTTCGGCTCTCGACCTCCAGGGCAAGTCTACCCTCCAGACTTCGACCGAAGACCCCAAGACTTCGAGCGTGATCATGGGCATGCGCATGGCCATGGGCACGGAGAGTTCGATCGAAGAGGTCCTCCCAGGGAATCTGAGTTTGATCGAAGACCCCCTCCTCGGGAAGAGTTTGAACATAGACCTCCTCCTCGGGAAGAGTTTGAATTTAGACCTCCTCCTCGGGAAGAGTTTGAGCGAAGACCCCCTCCCAGGGAAGAGTTTGAACATAGACCTCCTCCTCGGGAAGAGTTTGAGCGAAGACCTCCTCCTATGGAAGAGTTTGAGCGAAGACCCCCTCCTCCCGAAGTCTACCCTCCTGCTCCTCCTTCTCGACATGTACAATTTGATTCTGAGGTGCATGTACACCGTCACCCTGAGGACACCAGGTCAGTGTTTTTCGTCTTTTCTCGGTGCTTAGTTTGATAGTCTGAAACATTTCTAAAATAGCGAGCAATGCAAGTATTTAACTCCTACAAGACCTGGGATTCATGGTTCGAAATGACCCTGTGGATTGAATCACATTGTGAAGAATCAGTAATTCAGATATAGCCACATTTTGCAGCACAAGAATCAGTGAAGAACATTGCACGAGTTCGTCAATAACTGAACAAAATTGTTCAATCAGTAGACTTACTCAGAAGTGCTAATATGAACAATTGGCTTTGGAAGTGTTAAACTCTGTGCAAATTCAACGTACTTTTGTAGAGATGAGAAACAGGACCTAGGATTCATGGTTTCGAAATGACCCATTCGATTGAATCACATTCTGGATAATCAACAATTCAGATATGGCCACATTTTGCATCACCAGAATTAGTGAAGAACATTGCCCCAAAATGACTGGAATTGGACAAAACAGTAGACTTACTCAATTACAGTGCTAATATGAAAAAATTTGGCCTTGGAAGTAGTGTTAAACCCTGTGGATTCACTATATATTTGGTAGGGACGAGAAACAATTATGAACTAATTAGGCCTGCTGATGTGATTTCTTGTACCCAGGTTTGATGCTCCTGACGGAAGACCGCCCCCTGCGTTCGAACCAGAGCCGCATTTCCACGGCCATGAGCCCCACGGTCATGTGCCCCACCCTCCCATTCCCATGGCGAGAGCTCCCTCCCCTCCTCGAGAGCTTGGGGAGGACGGTCATGGGGCAGCTTTCATTCCTCCCCCGGCGCCCATGCCCATGCCCTTTGTGCCTCCTCCTGTTGTTCCCGCCCCTCCGCCTCCCCAAGTCAGGGTCATGGAGCCTGAGCCGGTTTTTATTCCTCCAATGCCGTTTCCTGAGCCTCCCCTCGAGAGGTCTCCCCACCACCACGGTCATGGGGACCACGGCCACGGGGACGCTCGAGATTTTCCTGGCGGCGGGGCTATGCCGTTTGATCCTGGCATGGGGGGCATCCCTCCTCCGTTTCCTCCTGCTGGTCCTCATTATGGGGTAGCCACGGTACGTGCAGTCTTGACATGCTTTGCACAAAATTTGCATCAAATTTTTTAGATTTAGTTTTGTGTATGAGACCATTTGTTAATTTTTTGTAAAGCTCTTTGTATTTTGAAGGAGCCTTGCCATTATCTTACTTCAGAATGTGTACCAGTTTGCTATCTTTTTTTCGTTCGTGGACAGTGGATTTACTGAACTTCTGACAAGATTTGCTGATTATTCCTTCTCTTTTTTGAGTTCGAGCATCTACACTGTAGTTATCGGTTAATATGTTTGTTTTTACAAAAAATTATGCTACTAGCTGTCTTTTCTGTAAGCTCGTGTCTTTACTACGAAGCTTGCATTACCTTACTGTGGAAGTGTTGCAATTTCTTTCATTGACATTAGATTTCCAGGAATTTTTTAAGTTTAAGACGTTTCTTTCCTCCTTATTTCGTGTTTTAGCATAATGTGATCGTTGAGAGAATGGTTTTTTGGAACTGAGTGGTCATGTCATTCTTCTGGAGTACATCTGCAGCTTGCATATGAAGGACTGACTTTGTTTTTTTAATTTTGTTTTGGCAGGAGCATGGACATGTGAGGAGGAAGCATTTCGAAGGTTGCAAAGATTACTGGGCGGGCTTTCTGTTTCTGTTGCACTTCTGGGCCGTGGTGGGCGTGTGCATATACTTAGGAGTTAGAGGGGTGATCAAAACGAGTCAGAACAACAATTTGCTCCGTGCATATGAAATGGCTCCTTCGCCTGCACCAGCTCCGCCCACGAGATTGTACAATATCAAGCATTGGGCTCCTCAGCTGGCGACTGCAGCAGCTTCAGGCTGGGTGTTTGCATTCGTTTGGCAATGGCTCGTCCGGACCAGGACTATGATCAAGGTCTGCCTGTCTTTGGGGGCTGTGTCTACTGGTACGTACTTTAAACCCTAAACCTTAAACCCTAAATTCGCCTTGGTTTCATGCTCTCTCATCATCGTCGTGTTCTGCTAGTTTTAGGAGATTCTTGTTTCAAACTGTCTCAATATTAGCTCAAAATCATTTGAAAGGAAATCTTTTTGTGTCATGCTCATGTAAAGGATACAATTTGCGTCACATTTAAACTTTTTAATTACTTCGTAGGAGTGGTTTTCGGGAGATTAGTACAGAGGTGTGGAGAGGTTTTCGGTAAAATAGTCAAAGTCTCTTTGAGATCAATGTTTTTATCAATGTGTATGAGTTTCTTATGCAATTTCGAAGTGGTAGGTTGTAGACCACTATGGAAGGGATAGTAATATACTCTATTTCCAAATCAAAGATGACTGACCATAAACACTTAGCGAAGTCATGCGTACTCTGCTTGCTTATTGAATGCAAACCTGTCTTTTGGATATTTGAGTTGAATTAGGGGTCAGTACAAGTTATATTACATCAATCCAGTCATATTATATGTTACTGTGTGCTTGTATTGAAAATTTTCTAAAGTGTATGCTTACTAACCCAGTGACTATGGTTCTGTGGACCTGTGCAATAGGACTCCTGGGCATCATTTTGGTTTCCACAGGAACCGCCAAAGGCCTTGTTGGTCTCATTTTTCTGGTGTTCGCCCTTTTCCAGGGACTCTACGTGCACCTTGTCCGGCATCGGTATGATCCAACTCCTATCAACTGGGAATCCACGGCTTTAAAATGACAAATCCTACTGATGGTATTGTGGAAAATGTACTTCAGAAGGGGTCAAATTTTAAGTCACCAGTATCAGTGAAGAACATTGCATGTAAAAGTCATTGAAAGTGTACAAAAGAACACCAGTATTAATTTTTCAACTCCTAACAAAAACATGAGACCCAGTTTAGGGGTTAGAATGACTTATGAATTCGTCTCCGATACGTTTCATGTTCAGGGTGTTCAGGGTTCAGGGTTTAGGTTTAGGGTTCAGTCGAGTCAGAGAGATCATAGACTTTTTGTTACTTGCTTTCTGAGAGCTCCACATGACCAATTTGCTTTCCCCTGATATTTTTTGGGGACATCAGTGATAATTTTTGTGGGTTGATTCTTGCTCTGTGCAGTATACCGTTCGCAGCAATCATGCTGGACAGAACGCGCGGAGTAGTGAAAAAGTACAAGAGCCTGCATCTGATCTCCATGTGGACCGTGTTTCTGGCCATGTTTTGGCTTGCAGTATGGATCTTTGGTGTGTCTGGGGCGGTCAGCTTGCCTTATGGCGGATGGTATGCTGCTTTACTAGTGCTCAGTATGGCCTGGTCCATGGAGGTTCTTCGTAATATCGTCTACGTCACAGTCGCAGGTGTTGTGGGCGAACACTACTATGAGGTATTTCATTGTCGGGCTGCCAAATGATGCCACGTTCAATGTATAGTAGTCAGTGTTGTAAAAATCAAAGTTAGGATTTGAATTTCCTCTATATTATCTAATTTTTGACTGAATCTACAGCACGTTGGAATTTTTGCAAGTTTATCTAAACATAGACTTTAGGTTAGTTCATCTAAATCCCATGTTTTGGTAGGAGTTTGTGACTTATCAGTGGAAGGGAATGATGTTCGCAGGGGCATAATCACATGCCACACTCCCCAGTTCTGAGAGCTTACCGGCGTGCTTGGACCATTTCCTTCGGAAGCGTGTGTCTGGGATCCATGTTTGTGGCCCCAGTGCAGACGCTGCACGCAATTGTAAGCCTTTCACCAATTTATTTGATTTGATGGCACTAAAAAATAAAGTCTTTATTAGGAGTGCATAAAGCTATGTGCCCTTCTTTTGCTTTATCATCTATTCCAGCTATGCATTGTGCTTCTAATTCGGTAGTGAAATGCTAGACAGCCATCCAACTCCTTTCCTAGCAATGATTTTTGTGCAAAAATCGGATTATGAGAGTCAGTTTTTTGTGCTCTTTCAACAAATTTGGTGATTTTTACCTGCCTTAAAGGAAATATTTTGTCTAGGTCTACTTGTTTTTCATGCATGATTGTGTGGTTTTTGTTGCAGGCAAAACGTCTAGCAAATGAGCAAGGGGCAAACGAGTTCCTGTTCTCGTGTGTGAATTGTTTTCTTGGAGTGCTAGAGTTTTTTATTAAACACTTTAACAAGTGGGCTTTCGTGGAGGTATGTGATGCACCATTGTTAGAAACGGAAACCTGCATGTTATCAGTAGAATCAGTTTCTTTGTTGATCCTGTCCTTTTCAGGATAGGGTTATAGTAATCAACCCTCCTAATAAACGAGGGCATTAGTTGGGAGGAATGTGTTACTTAGATGTCTAATGTAAATTGATTTGATTTATCACATGGAGTTGGAGGGTGGTCTTGATTTTTAATTAGGGTTTTAAGTAAGTGGTTGAACATTTCAATTGGAGTTCACTACTTTGAAACCAAAGATTTATCAACTTCAAAGCAGAAAGCAAAGAGGACCACTTCATGTACAATAGGCACATAAAGGAAGTAGTAGAAAGGTGTTCGGTTGATGACATCAGAGATAGACGCATTTGGGATTATTGAGAGTTTTATACAATGTCAATCTATAGTGACTTAGTAGAAGTTTGCAAGTCTTTTTTAGCTACTTCAAGTGACTGAAATTTACGTGCTAAGGTGATTTGGAAGTCTTTTTCAACTGCCAACGATATCCAACAGAAAAATAAATCACTATAATAATAATAACCTTGCTCAAATGCTTACTTGGATGCTTTCAGGAAAGGGTCATTGTACATTGCTTGTACGTTTTTTTTCATGAGCACCTTGACATTGACCAAGGAATGCTTGCTATGGGTGGGGGTGCAGGTAGGTCTCCATCAAAAGAGCTTTGTGAAGTCGGCCAAGCAGACATGGCACATGTTCAAGGAACATGGCGCAATGTTGTTGATCAATGACGACCTCACTGGGGCAATCCTCTTGACAAGTTGCATAATTGGAGGCGTCTTCACAGCTCTGGTTGGGGGCTGTTGGACTTTTGCTACACACCGATACCTCACCGTCGGTGTTTCCATTATATCATTCTGCATCGGTTTCTTTGTGGTGAGTTCCTTCAGTACCAGCCTGGTTATTATACCTTAAACCCAAACCCTAAACCCTAAACCCTGGTTATTTAGCATTACTTCCGAGTTGCCAAGATATAATACTGTGTTCATTAAGCCCCAATTTCTCAAGATGTCCGCTTCCATATCTATAGGAGTTCAATTAAATCATTTAGGAAGTGTCAAGGAAGGTATCAATATGTACCAAGACAAGGAAGAAATTATGCCCTACAGTTTTGAACGGCAAAACTAAACCCCTTAAGTGGCTGAACTAGAAAAGTCCTTTTTGGAAGCTTATAGTCGACTATAACTACTTCTAATACTCATATTTATTATGAAAAATTGTAGGGCATGATTTCTCCTTTCTATCAATATATTTTCTTTACTCCTTTGAGCTTCCTTACTGATTCATTTGAATTCCTATGATATGGAAGTGGACTCTTTGGGCCGTTTAGGCAATTAGGGGTCAATGTTTGGAAAGTTGATGTAATTGACTTCACTCTTTTATCTTGGACATTTGGGGATCACAAAAAATCGTTTTAATCATTTTCTTTAGACTAACATGACGAGCTGTACGAAGCTAATATCAATCTCATGCTTTTGTTTTTTGAGATGCAGATTTTACAGCCAAATATGAAACTCTATTACGATTCTTATTATAATACCTGTGAAACTCTGATTATAATGCCTATGAATGTCTGATTACAATGCCTGTTTTTGCAAGCACTTTGTAACCTTTTTTTTGGTTTTGGTTTTGGTTGCAGACGTACTTGACATTGGTTGTCCCCGAGAGTGCCATAGCTTCCTATTACGTGTGCTTTGCGGATGACCCAGTAACCCTTCAAAAGCATAATGAACCCCTCTGGCAATACATGAGGGAGCGCAAGTTAAAACTTGACCAAGAAATCGAGTGACTGGAAAACCCAATTCCTAGCTTTTCCAAGGTACTTGCAAAGAAACATGCATTGTCGAAGGGAACACCAAGAGCATGTTTTGCTTGGGATTTACAGAGGCATTTAATTCAGAAGACGTTATTGTGAGCAGGTAAGTTTTCATCTCTGATTTCAGCGCAGAGGGAGTAATTAGTTCCGCATACCTGCGTTGCAGAGTCTTCTATATAGCAATACTTGAGTGTGAATATTTTGAGAATTCTTGTGCAAATTTTCGCGGAGAACCTGCAACAGAGTTGGAGTCAATAGACACAGCAAATTTTAGCACCAGGGAAACTAACATAAACTAGTTCATTACTACACTGCATTATGTCACATTACTCAAAATTTCTCATAAATTCAATCGGTGCTTACCGGATCCTTCAGCAGACACCATTTCCCTTGGCCTTGTGTTTTCAGGTTCTAAAGTAGAGACACTCAGAAATTGCAGGTTTCCGAAGGGACTGCGCACCTTGTTACATTTTTTAGTCCTGGAAAGAACTGCAGAAGCTGCAGCTAAAGGTGATCCGGCTATTACCACTCTCATCTCAATTCCGCCCTTACGGGTACATTCCAGACTGAATATGTACATCACAGGTACATGAGGGTGGAATTGAGGGTGGAATTGGAATGAGGGTGGTAATAGGCAGGTTCACATGAACCTTTTACATCCCTCGTATTTTTGGAAAACGTGGTTTTTAGCTCTTACTTACAAAATATTGCACTTTGGATGTGTATTTATAGAGTTCAACCATAGAAAGTGAAAGTGCACTTGGTGACGTCGTAGTATGTTAAATGCTTTAAATGCATTTTGCAACAGATTTTGTATATTATGTGACATATGATTGGATAGCTTGTGCATTACTCAATGATTTGGTCATATAGAGATACATGATAATTGTTTTCCTAGTGTGTGGACGTGAAAATTAGATGTTCAAATGACACATTGCAATCAACATACAAATTTTTCATGAATTTGTGTTGAATCACAAAGTTAGAAAATGCATTACATGGATGGTTCAGAGGGAGGGCTTGTAGATCCTTGTACAGTACAAGGACTTCATGTACATATGACGAGTGCCCAATCCAAATAGCTAAACACAAATTTTTTGATTTTAAAAAAATGAAACATGCAAATTGCATTTCCGTACGTTGTAATATGCAATAGCGTATTAAGATATAATTGTGCCTAATCCAAATAGTTGAACGCACATTTTTTGATTTTCTAAAAATGAAACATGCAAATTGCAATTGTATCTGTTGTAATATTCAATAGTGTATTATGATATAATCATAGACATTGTGGTATATTAGTGTGTATTTAAAGCATAAGTAACATTAATGTTTATAATGTGGGTATAAAAGTATACTAGAGTTGTCCTTGGACATCAATAGTTCATTTTGCTTGATCAAATATTGTATTTTTTTATTCCAAAATCAAAATTTGAATATTACTTTCATGTACTTGTAATTTTGACATCTCATTTTCTTTTCTCAATCAATCAAGTCATTGAAGGGGTAAACTTCAAACCTCACTAAGGTAATTGTGACCCTATCTAAAGGTGACCTTTATAGATTCTTGCCTAAAATATATTCCTACTAATTATGAAAGTCTAGGGTCAATTATAAAAACATCTATTTTCTACAAATTGAACATTCTTAGTTTATTCATTTGGTAATCAATAAATGCATAATAAGAGAACCTAAAATATTGTTTTGACTTCCAACAAGATCCAACCAAAAAAGAGGCAATTTAATAATGAGAACAATTCTCAATTGCTTATTTGGACACATTTAGTTAGGTGCAGTTACCTAATTTTTCAGAATCGTGTAACAGCCCATGTAACAACCGTTTACTAAAAGTCACGCAATCAGCCCTATCAACCATAAGGCCACCCTAACGTGAGGATGTCGAAGAAGGATACTTAGAATATGCACGACGATCAGCCTTGCAAATAGTCAATATGTAATTGAGAAAGTAGTTACTGAAGTCTTAGGTCGACCAATGCCCTCAAATTGCAAACATCTAATTGTAGTAACAAACACTGAAAGGATCAACAGTGAGATATTCACACGGTGAATTAAAGTTTCGACAATTGAGTTAAGGTAAGAGAACCTAACTTTGATAGGCTCCAATTTCCAACAGTTAGAGATAGTTTTCAATGAAGACTTCCACGACTCAGAACCATGGTACAGTATTTCATGGAAGATCAATCAAGGACAGATACGAACAATGTAGGTTCCTAATAGCTAATAACCATTGTACGTTCAAGGTTTGCATACAGGCACATATGACCTATGACGCTGAAAACGGTCTCTTTTAAGTGCGTAAGACAGCTCCTCCATACATTCGCCAACCATTTAAGCCATGCAGTAAGTCATATCTGGTAGTGTAAGTACTTTTGTACGAGTCGTTGCGCTCGTGATAATTCCGGTTCACCAGACGGGCGGCCTCTTGCAGAGTGGCCTCCACAGTTGCTCGCTTCCCATCATCACTGACCGTCACACTGTCGACAGTGAGACCGAGGAGCGTATATTCCCAAAACCAACCATTTCGCTTAACACTGCTAGCACGGTCTCTCCAACTCTTCAGCATGTCGCCCTCCAGGACCTTCACAAACAACCATAGCAGGTCAGTATAGCTTCTCAAGTTGACAGAGGACTGTTCAAAATGTGCATACAGTTCAGACTTCTCGAGCTTATTATTATGATTATTAACCAGGAAGTACCCGAGCTCAAAATAGACAGTCCACTTTGGAAGCATGCAGTCTATTAAAGAATCTTCCGAAACACAACATAAATCTATCATTAAGAAATGTCAGACTTGATTTCTCCTTTCTATTGGTACATTTTGTTAACTTTCTTAAGAGCTTTCTTAAAATCTTTCTAGAAGCTTTCTGGATGATTTATTTTCACTCCTATAGATATGGAAGTTGGCCATTTGAGCACGTAGGGTTTACTCCCGTGCGAGAGTAAGTGTACCTCGGGCAAAGTAGCCACATCATGGGTAGAACCAAGCGCAAGGGCTTTAGCAGTCTGCCATTTTCGGATCATAAGTTCCGCCAACCTAGCCTCCATTTGGGGGACCTCCACTTCTACAGCGTCTCTTTTCCTAAACCCTTCATGGCGAGCATCCCCATCAAATTGATCAGCTAACCTCCAAAGTCGGAGAAGTAATCCCCTAAGTTCGTAAATGGCCATAACTGGCTGCTTCAATATCTACAGGACTTGAAATGAATCATTTCAGAAGTTTCAAGGAACATGTGTATAGATGTATCAAGAAGAAACTCATACGTTTTAGAACAAAAGAAACCAATGTTTTGACAGTTACTATTATTGACTATTAGCTCCCAAAGTAGAGTTTCCATTTTTTGGCCTGGGCACTTAGGGATTAAAAAATACCATCATAAAAGATGCGCATGCTTTTCGATGGTTCTCGTAAGAAATTCTAGATAGAGCTAAAATTTGTCTGAAAGCCCCAAATTCCTACAAATCGTTCAGGAGGTGCTATACGAGGATTTTCAGCGTCCACTCAGTTATGCCCAAGTTCCGACACAAGCCAAGGAGGCATGCAGAAGTGAGATTACAATTTCTAAAGATATAACAAATAACCGGATCGCGTGATGCTGAAATACCTGAAATAGAAACGGGGTTGTTAGACTTGAGCAGGTGCTGGAGAGTGTGTATTTGAGTAGCTACTCGAGGATGTAGTGGCAGGTAACGCAAACTCGCCATAACCAAGGCTCCAAATACCAGACCACTGCAGGCGATCCGAATAGCTCCTAGATGACCTCCGGAAATAGAACCTTCATCAGTTGATTTCCAGTCCTTCCTAGAAAAGATACCTTCCTGCTCTGCCTCACCGTCCTCCCAATTTCCACCCTCAACAACTGTTGCGATACTTGGATCTCGGGCATCGCCATCAGTGCCTTGGTGTGTCACAAATTGCTGGAAGTCTCGTCGTGGAAGCTCGACTGGATTCTCAAGGTCAGCACTTGTTATCAAGCCCTCATTGTTTCCAATGGGAAAGACTCTCTTGAGAGTGGCCTTCAATGCAGCACCTGCTCCTGCTCCAACGCGCACTATTGCAGCAGCTGCAGCCATATGCGAGTCGTTCCCTTTTTCCAGTCCTTCCAGGTAGCTGAGTACACTTGGATCGTCAAAATAGTCGCTGAGTTTGACATAAAGGGATTCGGTATCCCTGAACCTCGGGAACACCATCTCCGTCAACCATCCTTCCAGTAATTTACACAATCCAGGCAGGGAATCAGTCTCCGCACCTTCTTCTGAGTACGAATACACGTAATCCACAATCGAAGGTTCCCGGAGCGGTGAATGTTCGTCGTCTAAACCCAGCCATGCTCGACAATCTGCAACCTCCCCAATTAGTAAAGCACAAATTCCCCTCTCTAAGGTAAATTCAAGCGGAGGGTCGCTGAGGTCAGTCAAAGAGGCGCTGTTCTGTTGGAGTTGGAGAAATAAAGCATCTGCTTTTTGAATCAATCGGGGTGTCTTTGAAACAAAGCCTTCGGCCACATGCGCTAGTGCTGCCACGTACACTTCAGAACTGTTGGCAGGAATGTTGTTAGGCGTTGCTATAAAAAGGGCCACCTGAAATGCCAGCAAGTTAACGGTTTATAACTCCGACTCGCTGAAAAAAATTTGGGAGGTTATTTAATATGCAAGTCTTTGAACCCACAAACATATCTTAGCCCAGTAATCTGCTTGCTATCATCTCTATCGCCGTCAGAGCATTGCAACATGCGATTCAGTCCTGGCATCTTTGCAGTATGGAAATTTGGTAAACACTGTAAGTGAATGTACCTGCTCTGCAGCAGTCATAAGAGAAAATGCCTCCTTCATCAACGACTCACGAGTTACTCCACCCACAGGAGGCCTATTGTCATATGCATCCAAGTTCCACAATAGTGCCCGTAATCCCTGGAGCCCCTGCGCCCGCTGATGTTCGTAATCCTTGTCAAAAGGAAGGGCAAGAAGTTCCAAAATGCAACGACCGGCGAGCTCATCAAGTGTCCCTTCGATCTGCTCTTGTAGGTCTAGAGCCAATGCTCGCCCGCTCACTTCCTGCATGAACACCAGCGTTCCTAACTTCGATGATAACAACATGGTGCACAGTAGAAATAAGTGATCGATGCAGTAAGTTGGTACATAAATAATCATCCCACAGTAGTGTCCACAGTCTATTGCATTGTGAACCTACCCTTAGAACCTTCAAAGCAGACTCCAGCAGCGAACAACTCTTTACAACAGCTGGGGGTGACTCAGTCATTGCTTCTCGCGATAGTTCCACAAAAGAAAGGGCCATAGCGAGCACCACATCTCGGTTCAAAGTGTTTGGGAGATTCTCTTGCTGCGCTAACAGAGTCTGTCCGGCCTGCAGTACCACCTGCGCCTCGTGAACCTCGTGAAGTAAACAAAGAGCTCCCCCAACCTGATACATCAGTCCTCCACTGTTTCAGTGCAAATGACAGACCCAGGCATAACACGTATAAGGTAGAGGATACTAAAACCAATATGGATCTGATCCCGTCTCCTACACGAGCCCCAGTTACCAATAGCAACTCATAGACTTGGGTTTGACTTCTTAACAAGCGGTGTAAGCATGACCTGACTAAATGTCTATGGCCACTCATCCTGGAAGTTGTCCACTGCCATGTAAAGTGGTCAACAACCTCCCATCTTGAACTTGGATGAAAAATTCATAGAGTGATATAATTTTGATCTGAACAGATTTGGCACTTGTACCCAAAGTGATCCTCCTCAGCTCCACAGTGATCTCCAATGAAACCACACTCCTACATATGATAAACTGCTTAAAGCGACGATATCATCCTCTATATCATCTCCTTAGGTCAATTCCAGTTCGTTGCAAACCAGAAATTCAAAGTAAAATACATTAAATCCTGCTTTTCAAAAAGAGAAAACACTGGCAATCCTTGTGATGAAGGACACAATCACTCACCTTAGTCCATGGAACGTCGAGATTGAGTGTGTCCACCTCGTCTTCGGCAAGCGCCTGATTATACTCTGCCCTGAGTTCTGGGTCGGCGAGGGAATCACGCGCTCCTCTCAAGATCTCAAGCCGTGCAAGGAGCGCCTGTTGACTGAAGCCCTCTCTGGGAGAGTTGTTCACCCGGTATTCAAATGCACGTACTACAGCATCTGCCAGGTACCGTGGTTCGGCTCCCAATATCTGTCACCACGAGTCCACGACCTCGTTAAGCTTCATAACTTACAATTCCATCATCTCCATAACAACTTCGGGATCTTCGTAAACCCATTACAATATCCACAACCGGCACTGGCTACTGGAGCAATGTAGAACCACATCAGGGACATGTCCTTGTTCCAGTCGGACATTCGTAGCGAAACACTTCCAAAATTGGCTCGGAAATAGGAACCGATCTGAGGCAAGCCGAAATGGAGGAAGCTGAATAGCACACGTCTGAGATACGAGGATGGTAAAAGTCTAATTACTCTTAAAAATTAACCTCCCAAAGCTCAGCCAGCACTCTCGGCTTTCAGTTACCATTGCATTTCTCAAGATCCGGCTTACATCTTATAAAGGTCATCAATGCCATACAATAGGAGTGCCAATCCCATAGGGCAACAAAGTACACCGGAAAGAAGACTGTTCCATTCCTTGCTTCCACTTGCTTCTCGCAAATTGAAGAAGAATGTGGGTTGCAAATGAATTGGAATTGACTCTATGGAACTCTACGTCTCGGTGGTAAGCATTCTACGCCACCCAGCGGCGTTGCGACTACATTTCACAAAGTATCAATTGCTCACCAATGCTCAAGAAAATATTCTTCCCTACAACATTCATCCTTCTCCGGATGCAATCTCTTGCTCAGCACAATCTCATAACCCCAGCAGACTAACAGCATTACTCCCTCCAATCGCTCCAGAAAAGAACAGAAGAGAGCAGAATATACAAATCCAAGTGCGTCTCTCAAGAATGCCACACTATGCTGAACAAGTCGTTACTATTCAAATCGAAAAAGAAATTCAATCGTTGCCGAAAATTATCACATGGAGCTACGAAAACTCTAAAGAACGAAGAACATGACATTGCACGGACAGACTATCACGAGTTCAAGATTGTGTCCCAAACAAACCCAGACTCTTTCTCATGAGCACTTGGAAGGCAGCTCCTCAAGAATGCTATGGATCCAAGAAATTGAGAGGCCAAAAGCACGACCTGACCTCAACATGCAACAAAGCCTCCACAGCAATCCTAAAGACACAAGCGCTCGCAGCAACAATCAAGATCCCACGCACTGCGAAACTAACTCACCTGGTAATAATCAATGGGCAACCGAAATGTCCTCTCCACTTGCGCAACCACAGCTTGAACACAACCAACCTCCACAATACTCCCTCTTCTGTCTTTCCCATGCTTCACCACGCTTACGCTGCTACCCCTCCTCGTACAACCCCCCCGAGCCCTTGTCGCAACCTGCAAGACTCTCCCCACAACAGCATTTCTGCCAACCCCAAGAAGACGCACCAACCCCAAAGAGTCCACCGCCACTATCGTCTCCATCGCATGTTCTCCTCTCACAATGTTCTACATCTTTGTATAATTATGGGAGCGAGCTTCAGAAGTGACGAATCTCTGAGAGAGGAGGCGACAACTCTGGCTTGCAGTGTGCATGAGAAAGAGTGGTTCTGGGGTTGACTGTTCGGAATTTTTCTTTGGAGGTTTGAATTTTTTTGCTTTCGGCGTGATTGGGGAAGGTTGCGGGCGTGATCGGGTGATTCAAACTGGCGATGGCGGGGTGGTTTCAAGGGCGCGCGGCAGCAAGGCGGCCTCGAGGTCGAGCAGGCGCGTGACAACGCCGCCCGCGAAGTTATCTGCCCGCCCGTGGAAATTTCTGCAAGCTGCCCGCCATCGCCACCTCTTGATGAAGAATTTAATTAAGGTCGATACTATTCAAAGAGGAGATCTGTATACACAAAGTTGGTAAAAATATTCATTGAGAGTAATTATAGCATTTTAAAATCAATTAGAATAGTTAATACAAATTTCACTATTAGTACAGTTTTTATGAAAAATTTAAATAAAAATTTATGATTTTTTTTTTCTTTGCTTGAAGTTGGGCAATGACCATAACATAGTTGTGTGGGCATTTAGAGGTGAAACTCTTTAAGTGTCCAGTCAACCATTTTTAATGTGTTTATCTTTAAGAACATTTTGGAATATCCTAGTACAACCTATTCTCATTTATCACACTTTCATTGCTTTTCTATTTTCATATCCTAGTACAATCCTATTTTCATTTTGGAATATCCTAGTACAACCTATTTTCATTTATCACACTATCATCAGCGCACTTTTTCCACATTCAAACTATTTGATTAGTAATATGATTGTGCCTCCTCACTACATTTATTTATCCTACTAGTGAAAGGAAAAAACTAGCATCACTTAGAAATTAAGATCACCAGAAAATTTTATTTTTGTTGAAATTGATACAATACAAGAGTATTTCAAAATGTATAAGTGTTGACTTATACATATTTAAAATAGTGTGACTTCAATATATAAGTGACATATACTACTAGGACAATATAGGTAGTTGAATTAAGGAGGATAGAGTATAAATGTTTAAACCTAAATGTATAAATGTATAAATCTTGGAGAGCGTGCTCTCCAAGATGCCACATTTAACTACTTCTAAACTTTTGAAAGTCCAAAATTAATAATGGTCATCGGGAGGGAAAAAAATGATCATCACGACATAATCCAAAACATCCAGAGATCTATAAAAATATCAAGAGATCTATATAAACATTCGGAGCTCTCTAGGATGAATGCAAGAAACACATGTACTATTTTGCGTCACATCCTGCTTGCTCATTTGTTTTTTGGCCATAACCTTTACGTTTTGGCTCCAGTAGAGTACTCATGACTATTATATACCTTGCCTAATTTTTTTTTAATTTTCAAAAATATATTAATATCCAAAAATAGCCCCCAATTTTATGTCACACTTGTCAATTTGGAGTTTTTTAGTACTATTTAGTACCCAAAAAAACAAATTTTGAACTATAATTTGGAAGGGATGGTCTTCTTGTAGACTTGTAGTTATTATTTAAAAAAATTCTAAAAATAATTAATTTTATATGGTGTGAAAGTCCACAAAGTGCGCTTTTTTTGCATACATTTTGTAACATATAAAATATTATTTTGGAGTTATTTTCGATAAATGACCATCTCCATAGAGTTGTTACAAATGGCCAATTTTTATTTTATGCACTTAATTTTTTTTCCTATTTTTCACTAATTAAAACATCAAAGTATCCATTTTCTTGAGATTTGGCACTTTTCTAGTTATCCTGCTTAGAGAATTTTTCTATGCATTTCTTTTGGTGGTTACCTTCATCTTAACCCCTAAAGTACCAAAGTCCCCTTGGGGGACACTTGAGATTTTGGGCAGGCCCGTGTGGTCTCAAATTTTGACCTGATTTTTTGAAACTTTTTTTGAAGATAGAAAATCACATTATCTTTCTAAAAATATAATTTTTTTTCAATCGGTGCCCGGGAGCAAAAGTTATGCCATCCTAAAGCAAAAAAGCAGTTCGCCAAGCAGAATTTTTATTTATTTTTTATTTTTATTTATTTTAAAATTTATTTTTTCTCAAAGATCATGTCTTTGTCTACATCTGAAGCTTTGATTCGTTCTATTTGGACTAATAATGAGAAAGTTATGGACAATCTTGTTTTTCAAGCAATTTAAGCATCTTCTTCAAAAAACAACTTATGAAATTCATTTTTTAATGCAATTTTCAATTTTTTTCAAATTTTTTTTGACATTGTCAAGTTTGTTTGCAACAACCCCACTGTTGGGATTATGGTGTTTAAATTCCATCTAAGAGCTATTAACAATTTAGTGTTTCAATCAATTTTGGACCTACTTCTACTTAATAATTTTTTTATATGTGAAAATCAAGTTTTGATATGCTGGAATTTTTTTCTCCAACTCTCAACTAAAATGTTCAACATAAAAAGTTTTAACTTTATGTTGTGTAGTGCAAAAAAAATCCACATATGGCCGTCAAAGTCATCTGAAATTGCAGGAAACAATTCAAAAAAAAATTCTTTTCCAACTTCAAATGCTAATATCTTCCAATCCGTACGATCAAACTTCATGAAATTTTTACCACATAATTTGAGACAAATCAAGTACAAGATCCTACGGCTAAAGTTTTTTTAAAGTTTTTTTTGGTTTAGGGAGTGATCGCAGCAGAAATGGCAATTTTTAGTGGTTCCAAAGCCAGAAAATGCCTTGGTATTTTAGGGGTTAAAAGTGTGTATATATATTTAAATTATTTTTTAATTTTAAAGTACTCCAAAAAAAATCCATGAGTATTGTCAAAACGCAACAAAATTGGCAGGTGTTTCTTGCATTCACTCTTCACATGTTATTATCTGGAGATCTTTAGATGTTTAGTCAAGAATTTACTGAATAGTTCAAAAATAGTTAAATGTGGCATTAAGGTTGCTAGAAAGCAAACCTACAAGCCTATGAGCTTGCAAGTAAAAAAAAATTTAATTAAAAAAAATATAGTGCTTGATTGATTTGCTGTAAAGGACAAAATGCACCATCTTTGTCAGTTGGTCCACACTAAAATATATGATATGAAATATGATATTAAAAAAAATTGATAATGGTAAGTTGATGATAAAACCTATAAAAAACAAAGACCATGGTTGGTTGACAATAGGTAACAGTTATAGAAGTCTACATGGTCGCTGTTATGGATTTTTGGATCTTAAACAAGTGCCACAACAGAACACAAAATTTTTGATAGCCTTCCATACTTGAGGCCTCCCCAAATCTTGAGATACAAATTCTAACGTTTTGATGAATTCAAAATGTCCAGCGGCTGAAAAATCATGACAAATTTGAAGAATTCAAAGGCGCAAAGAATCTTTTGGAGTATATAATTGTTCTTAAAATACAAGGGAGTATCCAAAAAATTGAATTTGTTATGTTGCTATATGAGCAACGTTTGATGTCAAGAACTAAAGGGGCTAAAGTTGATGCTGCACGAACTTGGTCAAGAAATGATGAGTCACTGGGTATTGCCATAGTCAATGCACGAAGTCAAAATTGCTCAAGTTTAAGTAGTATCATCTGATGTTAACTATATGTTGTTTCTCCTTCTCTAAGCACTAAATATGATCTCCTAGATTAAGCATCAAACAGTTCTTATTGTTTCCAGAACCATACGTGATGATGAAGTTAAAATATGGTAATGACATGTTCCAATGAGCTTGACGATGATTCAAAACACGAGTAGATATAAAATATTCAAAATTCTTTTGATTTGTGTATACAGTCACTTTTATGAGAAACAACTTCAAGTAAATGGCATTATTCTTGAAATGAGTCCACAACAATCAAGAGTTCCTTATCATGAATCTCATAGTTGATCTCGATAGTTGAAATTTTTTTCAGTAGAATACAAATAGATGAAGTTTTTTTTTTTTTTTTCCAATTTGTGATACTATAGGACTACTTTTAATACAAAGTTTGAAGCATCTATCTCCATATAAAATGGTTTGAAAAAGTTTAAAGGAATTAAAATTGGACCTGTAGTAAAAACAAACTTTAAATGTAAATTTTTTTTTTTGTCTCAACTCTTGATTCTAACTTACCTTTGCACATAAATTAAATTAGTGGAGCAACTATTTCAGAACAATTTTTGTTGAAGATACAAATAAAAATTAGCAAATCCAACAAAGTATTATAAATCACATACCGTTCAAGGAGTTGACCAATCTATTAGGGAAATAATCAGGCCTCTAGAAGGGCGCTCCACAGTGACATCGTTAAGGTTTTCCACATCACTGCTAGCACTACAAATTCATACAAATACAAAAGTCAGACAGGCTGAATTTTGCAAAAGTTGTCAAAATATATTAATCAAAGTATGTCAAAGAAACAAAATATAATTATACAAGGTGTTTAATCTACCAATTACACAAATGACGTAAAAATAAACCATATTAAGTGGCTTTTAAAGCTAATTACCGAAGGCATCTAGTTTCAAAACTCACTTGTTTAATTTGTTGTGTTTAAAAATGAAAAGAGAAGCTCTTTATACAAATGGGGTAGTAGTAGGGGAAACAATCCATGTGGAATATGTAAATTAGAAACAATAGAAGCTCAACCGCTCATATAGTAGTTAAGTCAAATGCAAGAATTGTGTTGAAAGTCAAATTTTAGACCTCATTTAGGCATAGTAGAATAAATATTTTTTAATATTTTTTAATCAATTTTATGTGGGAAATCAAGATAAATTTAATCTCCAAAAATCGGTTTGAGGTTCTTAGACTTCAACTAAAAGTTATAGACAAATTTTAGAAAAAGGTTGGAAGGAAACTTTTTTTTGACATTTTCAATCACCCTCTCTGAATTTTGTCTATAACTTTTTATTGGAGTCTTGAAAATTCAAACGGATTTTTGTAGATAAAACTTAGCTTAATAAACCAAATCTATTTAGTTTAAATTTTTAAGAAAAAATTATTATACTATGCCTAAATGAGGTCTAAAATTTGACTTTTAACACAATTTCTACGTTTTGACAATGAGCAGCCGAGCTCTCAACTTCAAATTATCCCATACTCTTAAGGATTCATGATGGACAATTGATTTTATTATAAAAACAACCTCTTCATCCTTTAGTCCCTCCAAATATCAATGAAGAAAGTCTTCCACATTACCATCAAAAAAATTTGTTGATGGTAAATGGTCATTGGACAATTTTGGACATTTGCATTAATTTTCAAAACTTGGTTAGAGTTCAATTAACATTTGAGTTAGAAGTGTTCAATAATCAAATTAAAGTACCTCAATTTTGATGGTTGAAAACTTAAACTTGGATTTGGAGCCATTAACCCCTAAAGGTCCAAACACCGTTTTTTGACAACATAGCGATTTTGGGCAGCTCACTACGAGTAGAGTTTTCATTTTTTTTCCTTGAAGTTTTCATAAAAGATGTGCCCGAGGAGTAGCTTCAAGGCCCAACAATTTTCATAACTTTTGACTACATGGTTAAAAAGTTATTGGATGATGTGTAATTTTCTGTTCACGGCGGGCAGCCTGGGCAGCTCAAAAAAATTCTTTAAAAATAATTTTTTTTTAAAATAAAAATTTGAAATTGGTTCTTTAGATTTATATGTAAGTGGAAAGCTTTAAATCATTCCATTTGGATTAATGAGTCAAAAGTTATGAGGATTCTTAGTTTGAGGGTAGTTATGGAATCTCTACTCTAAAATAAACTTTGAAGTCCTTTATTTCACTCAATTTTCAATATTTTTGAAAAAAAATAAAAACATTGGGTGTAGATTATTTATTACAACATCACAACCGTTGGGATTGGCATTTTTCAATTCTATAAATAAATTCTTAACAATTTAGTGTTTTGAATCATTCTCTACTTCTTTCTACTTACTATTTTTTTCCTATATGTTGTGCACTTTCAAATGATCTGAAAACTTTCAAGCATGTATCCAACTTGTCTAGAAGAATGAATCCAAAGAGTAACCACCATTTTGGACATTTTTTCATACAAATGTGACCTTGTGAAGTGCAGCTGCCCGGATTTTCGCAGGGACAAAAAAAGGGGTTTTGTCAATTCAAACGCTAATATCTTCCAATCCGCATGGTGGAAAATTCTGAATTTTTTTCCACATCTTCTCAAACCAATGTTCTATAAGATCTTACGGTTACATATGTCCAAAAATGTTTTTTTTTAATAAAATTTGGTACTTGTATTAGAAATGGCAGTTTGGGAGCGGTTTTGGTGAAAACATAGTCTCAGACCTTTAGGGGTTAATAATCATTCGATAGCCCGAAGGAAGGTGAACGAGTATAAGGGAAAAATAAATCATTGAGCCCTTCAAAAGCATTAGATGTTTTTTGGGGTCTCTGGAGGGCCATTTCGGGGTGTTCCCCGATCTGGCCCGATTCTATGAACAGCGGTACGCTGTCAGAAAATATTTATTAAAAAAAAAAATTCAAATATCATTTTGAGCAAAAATTTTATTTAAAAAAAAAATTCTTCTTCCAAAAATGACGTGGTAGTCGCTGTGCCACATCAGCCAACTGCTGCAGCGCGTTCCTGCAACATTCTCGTAGTCTGGGAACGCAAAGGAACTCGCAGCCCTCCAAGACCCCCAAATTCCATCTAATGGTAAACTTTGGAGTCCTCTGAGGGTTGCAAAGCAGCCTTGCAAAGGACCAATTATTTCTTTAATGCAGTGATCGTTTGAATCTTCTTTGGATCCATCAACAAGCCTTAGTTAAAAATGATGTACTCCAGAAACTCCACTTGCGATTGGTAAAATACACACTACTTCAATGTAACATATAATCCAATATTTTATAGCTTTTGTAACACAATTTCTACATGTTCTTCATATTTTTCAACATTTTTGAAATAAATCAAGATGTTGTCTAAACAGTATAAGATAATTTATTCAAGAACTTGTGAAAGACAATATTCATCAAATGTTGAAAGATAACTAGTGCATTTGTAAGTCCAAATGGTATAACATTGCATTTAAAATATCCATGCATGTCTTGTTCAAAATGCAAATTTTCAATCATTCCTTTCTTTCACACATATTAAGTTGAATTCACTACGATATTAATTTTGCAGTAGACCTTGGCTTGTCCAAGCTGATCAAGAAATTCAGATATCAATGGTAACGATAACATTTTTTAATATCAACTTATTCAGTCTACAATAATCAATATACATTTGCAAGAATCCGTTTTTTTCTTGACAAATAGTGTTGGTGGTCTTGCAAGAGATTTAAAATGCCAAATAAAATTCTTGGTATGAAGTTTTCTTCTATATAATTCTTCAATGTAGAAAGTTTCTTTCTGCGACAAATTGTAAATTAGACCAAACAATGATTGGGTTCCGTCTTGAAAATTAATCAATGGCGCAATTGTATAGATGATGTTTTGGTAAGATGTCAATATTCATCTTTTTAAATACATTTTAAAATTCTTTGCATTGATTTGGAATGCTTGTTAAAGTAGTGCCTTGTTTGCATGCTGAGAATGCATAAATAGCAAAAAAAATTCATTTTTAGCATCTCTCATAAAAACTCTAGCTGCATTAACCCCTAAAGTTCTATGACTATATTTTCACCCCAAACGCTCCAAAATTGCCATTTCTAGTACAAATATCAAATTTTTGAAAAAAAAACTATTTTTGACATGTGTCACTGTAGTATCTTGTATTATGTTGACTTGAAAATACATGGTAAAAATTTCAAAAATTTCCACCATGTAGATTGCAAGATATAAGCATTCAAATTCACAAAAATCATTTTTTTGGCCCTACAAAAAAAGGGCAGTTGCACTTCACAAGCTCACTTCTCTATGAAAAAATGTCCAAAATGGTGGTGCTTCTTTGGATTCTTTTTTCTAGACAAGTTGGCTACATGCTTAAAAATTTGTAGATCATTTGGAATTTTACAACATATAGGAAAAAATAGTAAGTAGGAAGAAGTAGAGAATGATTCAAAATACTAAATTGTTAAGAAAATTAATTATGGAATTGAAAAATGTCAATTCCAATGGTTGTAATGTTGTGATAAACAATCTATATCCTATAATTTTTTTTTTTCAAAATATATTGAAAATTGAGTAAAAAAAAGGACTTTAAAGTTTATTTTAGAGTAGGGAATCCATAATTGCCCTCAAACTAAAAATCCTCATAACTTTTGACTCATTGATTGAAATTGAATGATTTAAAGCTTCCCACATATATATAAATCTAGAAAATCAATTTCAAATTTTTGTTTTTGAAAAAATGATTTTTTTTATTTGCGCAAACTGCCTTATTTACGAAAAAAGTAACATATTAGACCCATAACTTTTGATTCCTATTTCCAAATGTCATGAAACTTAGTGCAAATGAAAGATATTCCTTGTTTTCACTTTCTACTAAAATTTCAGCCTAAAATATGAAAATCTCCAATCACACATACCTGCCCAAAGTTTCTATATTGCCAAAAAACACATGTTGGTCCTTTAGGGGTTAAATAAAGGTTTGATGGTGGAGGTATTCTATTAAATTATGAAGAGTTTCTATTGGAAATGATAATTTATGTGATTTTCAATCTACTGATGGATTGTATTTTTCAAGCCAAAAAAATTCCAAAATAATAGGATTGGAAGGAGACCTAATAATATTAACCCCTAAAGGTTTTTGACTATATTTTCACCAAAACCGCTCCAAAACTGCCATTTCAATTACAAGTATCAAATTTTAGGAAAAAAACATTTTTGAACACACGTAACTATAGGATCTTGTAGTACACTGGTTTAAGAAGATGTAGAAAAATTTTAAGAATTTTCCACGATATAGATTGCAAGATATTAGCGTTTGAATTGACAAAAATCCTTTTTTTGTCCTTGCAAAAAAACGGGCAGCTGCCCTTTACATGGTCACATTTGTATGAAAAAATGTCCAAAATGGTGGTTACTCTTTGGATTCATTCTTCAAGGCAAGTTGGCTACATGCTGGAAAATTTTAGATCATTTGGAGTTGTACAACATATAGGAAATAGTAAGTAGAAAGAGGTAGAGAATGACTCAAAATACTAAATTGTAAAGAATTTTGTTATGGAATTGAAAAATGCCAATCCCAACGGTTGTAATGTTGTAATAAAAAATCTACATCCAATTTTTTTAATTTTCTTTCAAAAATATTGAAAATTGAGTTCAATAAAGGACTTCAAAGTTTATTTCAGAGTAGAGATTCTATAACTAATCCCAAACTAAAACTCCTCATAACTTTTGACTCATTAATCCAAATGGAATGATTCAAAGCTTTCCATATATATATAAACCTATAGAACCAATTTCAAATTTTTGTTTTTCAAAAAAATGATAATTTTTTTTTTTTTGAGCTGCCCAGGTTGCCGCTGATCGTGGAAAATGACATATCATGCAATAACTTTTTAACCATGTAGTCAAAAGTTATGAAAATTGTTGGACCTTAAAGCTTCACCTTGGGCACATCTTGTGTGAAAGTTTTAAAGAAAAATAATAAAATTTCCATTTGTAGTGAGCTGCCCAAAATTGCTATGTTGCCAAAAAATGGTGTTTGGTCCTTTAGGGATTAAATACAATTAAACTACCATGGTCATCAAACAAAACCTCTAAAGGCGTAGTTTTATGAGTGACATCTTCAAGATAAGAGTTGATCATCAATGACTTCTCATTAGAGAGAATTCAGGCCCTCTAAAAGGCTGCGAGTTCCCATAAGTTCACTACAAGTTTTGTGCAGTTCCCGACTGCTGAAACTGCGCCACTGCAGTAGGGTGACATGGCCAAACTTCGGCCACATCAGATTTTTAATTCAATTTATTAATTTATTAATTTCTCTTAAAATGAACTTTGCAAAAAAAAAAAAAAAAAAAATTGATTTCTTTTTCTAGCAGCCCATACCACTGTTCACATCATAGGGACAGATTGGAGAACAAGCCTGAAAAGGCCCTTTCTTGGCCCTAAATTCCTTCTAATGATAGATATATATATAGGATCTAATTTTTGACTAGAAGAATCTCATGTAGTCTTATAAATTTGTCATTTATAAAGCAAGATGAAACTCTAAGATTTAGCAATGTAGACATTTCATTACAAAAAGTTGGAGGCCTCCAAAGGGCCAATTTAAGGGAGGTTCTCCAAGCTGCAAACTAGCATTGTACTTGCCAGATTATATAATATTAAAAAAATTAATTAATTAATTTAAAAATTTTAAATTTTAAATTTTAAATAATTAAATAATTAATAATTAAATAATCACAATTTGATGTGGCAGACTAGTAGTAGTAGATTGTTACAATTTTGTAATTTTGAATTTATTTTAAAAATAATTTTATTTTTTTCATTTTAATGAATCTACAAAATAGATAACATAAGAAATCTATTAATTCTAAAATGAACCTTCTAAAATAAACTAGTTCATTAAAAAGGGGAGGGGAATTGAAAGAACCTCCCTCATTTTGTTCATGAATCAGGAGCATGCAACTGTTACTGTTACGGATGCCAAAAGATTGTGGAAGCTTCTCAAGCGATTTTTAAGCTCATAGAAGTTTCTCAAGCAATTTATAAGCTAGGAGAAGCTTCTTAAATAAACTCCAATCTCATAGAAGCTCGTGGAAGTTTTTCAAGCACCTTTCAATCGTGACAAAGAAGCTTAGGATCCTCAAATATATAAAAGAGTCGAGACTGAGAGGTCCTTAGTCTCAACAACTCACTCTAATGCTTAAGAGTATAGGACTTAGCTTTAATTCATGGTTTGAAACCTTGTCCTGTGTATTTTTTTCTTTTGAATACATCTTGCATTGTTGCGTTGTAATTGCGCACATTATGTACAAAATTTGTTCATATATTATTTGGTTGGATTCTTGATTATAATAATATATAGTGAAAAGGGATGACATCACATAAGAAGGCTTCAAGGTGACGCCTTCTTATTGATACTATAAAGTTGAGCAAATTGCTAGGAGCTTCATTCATGTGATGTTGTTTTGTTTTGTTTTTCATTTTGAATTCAATATGTCGAATTGGAGGGGTTTTTTTAGAATCAAAATGAAGAACCTCAACCAAATCTAGAGTTTGAGTTTTTTTGACTCAACTGCCGAATCAGCCTCTCCTACCACTAGATCTTGCGCCGCCGCATGAGCATTCATAAGATAAAACTGGGCCTTTTCAATCGCCAAAGCAACCTCGTGTGGAGTAGCAATGGTATGAGAATCTTCAGCAGGACGTTTGAGCGTTGATAATCTTATTACAAATTGAATGTATTGAACTTGATAGTAGAGAAGTAACGTTTGAAGGATGTTTTGAAGGCTTGAACAATGAACATTACAAATGTATTGTTAGAATTATTAAAAGAAGCTATAGCCACCAATGTTGGTTGAAAATTTCGGTCAATCGTTTGACTAAAACAGACCGTGTAGATTATGTTGCAACTACCATTAGATACATCCTTAAGTTTTTGCAAATGGAATGATACTCCTCTTAAATCTCTATTTTTTACCCTTAATAGACATATGTTTTATCCTAGTTGTTTGATTTTACGTTTAAAAGTATTTTCAAAAGTTATTTGATGTATTTGAAATAGAAGGAGAAAAGGATGGAGATAGTTTGCCCTTTTAGTAAATTTAAATAAAATTTTAGATAGAAAAAGGGGTAGATGAGGTGGATAGAAGGTCAAAGGGAATAATCAATTAGTTTTAAAGTGCCCATGTGGCTTAAGCATGAGCTGATGTGGCCCTTGAACTTAGATAAGGAGTTGAGGTCTCCTCCCTCCTCCTTTATAGTTAGTTTGGGAGTGCCGTGAGTTTGGAGAGAAAAAACTCAATGTGTATTGTGAATTTTGAATGAAATTTTGTGAGATTGTATTTTTTGTTATTGTGAATTCAAAAAGCTATCACTCGTTTCATTTGAAGTTTGTAAACAAGAATTATGAGTGATGGAGTGGGAGAGTGTCTACTACCTATTAAGGTCGAGGAACAAAACTTTGAACACTTGTAGTAGTTGGGTATATATGTATTTTTGAATTTGAGTTTTTAAGAAGTTGTATGTAAAGTCTATATCGTAAGTGAAGGGCAAAGTTGACACTTCTCTACCAAATATTTATTTTTTTCCAAAAAATAAGGTTTGGTAGATGCTAAAAATAGAATTTTAAACCAGTATTCTTTTTTTCACTATACAATTTTTATTTTTTTTAAATAATAATTTTCCTAAAATTCCGACATCTATTTTTAAAATTATTTTTTGCCGGCTTTGCCTTACAACTACGGTAGCTTTCTAAAAAGATATAACACTCTTAGTTTGGAGTTATTTTGAAAGAGTTATGAGTGTGGAAGTAAAAAGAGTGTCGAATAGTTGCCGAATCTAAACTTTAGAGTTAGTCCCAATTTAATGGAACATTGAGAACAAAGTTTTTATCCTCTTCAGCTAAGATTTTTGGAGGATTTGCATTATGGAGTCAGCTTTCTAAAAAAATATAGTACAAAATATTTGAAGCTTTTATGAGGCCGGAGCATACCCCGAAGTACAGAGATGTTTCATTGCCAACCAATTTGGAAGTGTGATTTTCAACAAGCTATAACAAACGAGCAATATTTTTTTTTCCTTTGATTTTTGGACAGATTGTACTATATTTTTTTAGCTTTCTAAAAAGCTAAGACACTCTTCATTTGGATCTATAAAGCGGCCATGTCATTCATTTGAAGTTTCACTACAACTATATAAAGTTTTGCAAAGGATTTCAGATTTCTACAAGATTTCTACAGTTTGCATACGATTTATACAATATCCATACACGGATTATACAAGTATGGGTATTCTTTTTTCATATGTATTATACATATATGGATACTTTACACTTCTACAATATTTCTACATGTATTTATACTTATATATATTCGAGTCATATGTACCATACGAGTATTAATACGCAATGTTTGTACATTTTATATATAAAGTCATCAACCTTTGTATATGATGTTATCTTTATTTGATACACTATGAGATTTTATATGGCAAATGACGCGCTTATCTTATTTTGAGGTGGTATACTTTGTTATTTCTTACCCTTATATTCTGGGCTGAATCTAGTGCAACTAGAAACCCAGTGTTTTCCTAAGGTAAAGGCCTCTCAACTCGATAGCGTTGCTAGTAAAGTTACAGCCTTATCCCTTTTTCGAGATTCTTGTTTGGAGCACTTTCATTCTTATTCTGAGTCCGTCTCTGACAACAACAACGTTAGGAAAAGAGCCTAGGGATGCGAGCTTGAAAGTCTTAAATTGGGAGCATGAAGTTTTGACATCATGTGAAGTGGCTTTAAAGTGATGCCTTTTCATTGGCGTATATATGTCAACTATTAAGAGAAGAAATCCACCTAAAAGCCTCATTAGTAAGAAGTGATCTTTTTCAATTATAGAATCTCATTGCTTTTGGGTTTAATTTTCATTATCAATTTCTTATAATTTTCAAGATACAAAGCGTCAACCAAAATCTAAGTTTGAATTTTCTTTGTTAGAATTTCTGGATCGATTTTTTCTACTGCTCTATCTTATACCACCACAAAAAATCTACAAAAAGAAGCCAAACCTTCTCGACTGCCAAAACAACCTCATGGGGTCATGTGGAGCAACGATGGCAAAAAAACTTTTAAAGAGAAGCTTGGGCTTTAATGATCTTGTTGTAGGTTGGATGTGTTGAACCAAACAACAAAGAAGTGATATTTGAATGGTGATTTAAAGGTCTCAATGATGATCAATGTTGTTGTATGGTTAAATCTATTAAAAAAAGTTATGGCTAGTCGGCCACCAACGTTGGTAAGAAGGATCGGTCAACTAATTTATCTTTCCACAATAACCAAAAGCAAACCACATAAATCTTATAGCTATAATATGTAATAATTTTTTAACAACTCCATCTTCTATTTCCACCATATATGCTACTCTTTTGGACCAAAACTAATTCCGTCATGTAATTATGAATCCAAGTGAGAAAGCAAACCCAAAGATTTTATTATTGCATACTCATTAGGATTCATTCATAATTCATCAATGCAATGTTCACAAGATCACTAGCTAGTTTTCCTTCATTAGACATACAATTCTTTAATGTACTTTGTCTCACACCACAGCAACGTACCTACCACATTACAAGCATCAATCCCTTTTCAAATGCCTTTTTTTTTTTTAATGATAATCTAGTTATTTATTGCTCTCTATGATAGTAAGATTTAGAGCTTCTTTACACCACTTAGATCATCATTACATTTTATCTTGCACTCTTAGGGCTTACTTGCAATGATAAGCTTACTTCGTGCTTCACAGGATTCACTCTCACAAAATTTCATCCTTTCTACAATAAATTCCAAATCAAGAATCTCAATTTAGTTGCTTCCATATCTGAATACACGCTATGCATCCACTTCACTTCATTTCAAATTGAACTAGCTAATCTTGCACACCAATTGGACAACGCTTCTGCGCTTGTTTGGAGATCAATAATGGAAATTACAAACTCTAGTTTCCCTCATTGCTACATCCCCTTGTTGCAACTCCAAATTCAATTATTATGTGCTTACCGCCCTCACTAGCTAGTGCCATACATCCTATAACCTCCCTACGCACTGAACATCAATTTTTTCCTTTTGAAGACAACAACTACTATTCCTTCCCTAGCTACCGTTCCTAAGAACTTGCAAGCATCTCTAGCTATTAGCAGTTTATTGGCACTTTTAGGTCGACCCATGTGCTTTGGCCTCCAAGTCAAGTCTAATAATGCTTTTATTTTATTACTACGGGTTAGGATCCATTTCCAAGGCCTAGGGGTTCTAAAACCACGGCTATCAGACTTAACCTTGAGCCCTTTTTGTAACTCCAACATACAATAAGTACTTCAAAAATACTCAAAAATTAGTTTTTTGAAGCAAAAGATGTCATTTTTCTACTATTTTTATATCCATTGACATAATGTGATCTTTTTTAAGTAATAGAAGGTGTAGAACAACCTTGCAATTACAAATAGTCAAGTCTATATCATTCTTGAAGATCGTCTACATGCTAAAATGAAGCTACAAGGTGAATACCCTTCATTTCATCACGTGGGAGACTTAATTTTAAAAAGATGAGTCTCTCAACCACCATGTAGAAGTCATGGGCATTGAGGTCCTAACCGAGGTGTCAAAAAACATCGCCAAGGCCAAAACTGAGACGGTTCCAAGTCTTCTCACATAAGATAGCAACACCCATAACCATCAAAATAAGGATTTTGAACATGATTATTATTAATAAAGATTCTGGAAATTATAGGATCCTATTAGCAAGAGAAAAATAACACATGTGCACTTTTGAATGTATTATTTGCATACTATGAGAATAAGTTATGAATTTTTGAAGAGCCAACTGCAATTGCACCTAATACCAACACTAGGGGTTGATGTTCAGATATAGTACATCTTTGTAATCACATCTATTTATTTCCACAGATTTTTCAAGATTTTAGAGGTGATGGTTTTGGGTACAGTAACGGTTATATATGCTGCTATCTTACATCCTCAAGCTCCACATCACTAGGACCTAGGTAACTTTTGGCACCTCATTTCTTTCATGACATGATGGATCCAATTTTTTTTGGAAGATAATTGATAGACTTTTGATTCAATCCAATAACGACTTTTAAACCCAAGCTAGTTTATACATTGACGTATGTTGTCGCGTTGCAAATGCGCACATTTTGGTTGGATTTTTATTATATTAATATGGTACAAAAGATGACATTACTTGGAGAGGCTTCAAGGTGATGCTTCCTCAATAGTATGACAGATAAACTATAAAGAGGAAGAAATTACCAAAGAGTCTTATCAATTTGATGAAGTTTTCTTTGTTTTTCCCTCTAGCTTTAAGTATGTCGAATTAGAGTTTTTTTGAATTTTAAGATAAAGAACCTCAATTGGAGTCTAAGTTTGCGGTTTTTTTGTCTCAACTATTGGATCAACCTCTTCTGCCACTGGATTTTGCACTATTGCACGAGCGGCGACAAAATGAAGCTGGGCTTTCTCGTTTGCCAAAGCAACCTCGTATGGAGCAGCGATGTCATGACAACTTTCAGCGAATTGCTTGGGTGTTGGTAATCTTGTGACAGGTTGAATGTGTTGAGCTCGGTAGCTGAGAGGTGACTTTTGAAGGGAGTTTTGAGGGTTTAAACGACTATCAGAACTACTATATGGTTAGGCATGTAAAAAGAAGTTGTGGCTACCGAAGTTAATTAGAAGGGCCAGTAAATTTTTAACTAAGGTAGATCGTGTAGATTATGTCGTAGCAACCATTCACAATATCATCAAGTTCTTGCAAATGGAGTAATGCTTCTCTTGAAACTCTATTTTTTACCTCCAATAGACATATATTTGATTCTAGTTTTGCTTTCGTGCTTAAAAGTATTTTCAAAAGTTATTTGATGTGTTTGAAGTTGAAGGAGAAAATGATGAAGATAGTTTTCCCTTTTTGTGGACTTAAGAATTTTGGCAGTTAGAAAAAGGGTAGATAAGACATTAAGAAGGTCAAAGGGGGTGGCCAATTAGATTTAAGGGTGCCTATGTGGCTTAGACATGGGCTGATGTGTCCCTTGATGTTGCATTAGAAAAAAAACTTCCAAAGGGCTGCTTCGTTTTTCATGGGCCGAATTTACTAATTTGTTGGCGGGAGGAAATCATGCTGTGATTCAAAATAAGTGGCTAATTGTAAGCTATGGTTCCAAAAAAATTGGCAACATGGGCCCTATATGTGGAAACTATCATGGCCCAACCTATCAAGCATTGTCAACCTTCTTCACACCTTCAGCTACCAGTATACTTTGTTTGCGCCTTTCCTTCACGGTGTATATAATAATCGCCTTAACCCTTGAACAACATTGGAAGTCCCTGTTTTATCACTTACTTCTTGATTATAAATGTTTTTAAGATTAACTAAGAAAATATAACTACAATAGACTATTTTTTTAATTCCACTTTAATTTTTTGCAAAACTATTCAAATTGTAATTTTTTGTAACGCTTGAAGCAAAGCATCTTGAAAGCTCAAAATAAACCATTTTTAAAACTTTTCCTACCAAATTTCTCTTGGAGTAATATCAATTACATCATAGTATTTGTCAATTGTCACTATTACTTTAGTTTGTAAAAATTTCATACTATTTTAAATATTTTTGTAATTGCTATGGTTTTTACAAGGATTTTAAAAAAATCATATAAAATTCAATTTGAGGTTTTTAATTATAAAATTAAGTGAGATTAAATTTTAGACATATATCACTACATGCAAAAAATAACAAATTTTAGAAATGTGTGTTTTAATTATAGTTGTCACATTAGATGAATCGTCTGCCCAAATTGTTTGATTTGCCTACCCGCTTGGGACGTCCAGTGACTCTAATCCGCCCGATTTAATTATTTTAAGGTCGTCATATTAACCGTCTGGTCCGTTTGAAATGTTCAATGAGTCCGCCCGTCCAGGACATTCGGTGATCCTAATTTGCCCAATGTGACAACGATGGTTTTAATGTAGAAATTTAAAGAGGTTTTATCCAGAGTTGTCTCTGTCATGTCACGTTCAGATGTCCATCAGACCGACGGTACGTTGGGATCCAAACCCAACGTCCGTCTAGATCCAATTTTTTTTTTGCAGACGGCTTGTCCGTACAGGCCGTCCCAATCAACGAACCGACCAACCAAAAAAAAATTCTTTCTTTTTTGTTTGACGTTGATCCTAGTAACGCGTTATAATCGACGCTGACGGACATTCCGACAAAAAAAGCCAGCGTCACATCAAAATAGACAACCCTAATTTTATCAAACCTAAACATAAAATCTCCTTTAAGGGTGAAGTAATGAGGCCTAAAAGTGGTTGATGGATGACTTAATTGTCACTCAATTGCTTATTGGGATGATTTTAGATCGCATTGTAGAAACAACAAAGAATGCATCTATTGGTCTAATAATCTAATGGCATTTTGGTAACTATCTTTAAGGTTTAATCTAGGCAAGGGGCTTTGTCCTTTAAGGGTTAATCCAAGCAACTTATTGTGCAATTTTATCCTTTTAATCGATATAAAAGTTGTTTAAATAGTTAATTTAATGATTGAGCCTTCATTAAATTCACATTAGAGGTCTCTAGAATTATAGTTTCTTCACAGTCCAACACTCAAGCGAAGCAAGCCAGACACGCAAACAAGCTAATAAAGATCTTTGCATGCTTTTCTTTCTTGATTTTCGTGGATTGTCTTCCATCTTTGCAGAAATTGAGATGCTCAAATTTTTGCTGTTGATAAGATTTTTTAAAAAAAATCTTCAAGAGATTAGTAGTGAGAACTCGTACAAAATCCAAACTACAATTAAGGGCAAATATAGATCTTTGATTCTTTGTGGTTGACCAAATCAGGAGTCATTTTCAAAACTCAACGTAGTTGAGAAGTGTCAATCCAGAGCTTCAAATATGGAGCAGTGGACAGATGATTCTATGTATCTATGTTATCCTACAAATGGTAAGCATCTAAAATTCACTTTGCCTGGTGAATTGTTGAAATTCGTTGGTGACGGCTATAGTGGATTGCTTGGATACATGCAACCATTAAAAAGAATGTCTAGCAGAACATCACAAGAAGTGAGAGATTGAGGGATTGAAATTTCGTTTATGAAATCCCGTATTGATGAATTAATACAAACATCAGCACATTAGTGCTCCATATCTCAAAATGAGCATACTAGCATCCAAATTAAATTGATCAATTCTCAAAACTGTATGCATCGAATGACAAAGAGATTTGAGGAACTTGCACTCAATTTACATGCTGAGATTGCTAAAAATTCACAAGCGAAGGCTATTACTTCTGCTTTGATAATAGAGCACAACCAAAAATTAGAAGAAATTTGGAAGTGCAAGCTTGTTTTGGAAAGTACACCATAGACTTAGTGAAAAGAAAAGATACGGAAAGAAATGAGCATCAACAAAAATGCTTTGTTGGTCTCTTATTGGACATGATCCCTTAGGACGTGGTAGTTCTGCCAGTCTGACTTGCAGTAATCATTGCTTATGGGCTCCTCATATTCAATAAGTCTTGATGAAAGTCACCACAAACTCGTAGCCTCCCCAACCCCCTTTTAATTTTTCTAGTAGATAAGGAGTCGAGGTCTTCTTCCTCCTATTTCATACTTAGTTAGTTTGAGCGTACTGTGAATTTAGAGAGAGACATATCTTAGTGTGTGTATAACAATTTTTTGAATAAAATTTTGAAAAACTATTTTTCTTATTATTGTAATTTTAAAAAGCTATGATTCTTTCTATTTGGATTTCGAATGTAAAAGTTATGAATAATGGAGTAAGAGAGGGTTTGTTGCCTATTAGGATTGAGGACCTAAACTTTGAGTGCTTTTAGAAGTTTGGTTAGAGTGTTTCTAGATTTGTATTTTGAATGAGTTTTGTTTGAAGTTATTAGCTTTTTAAAAAGATATAGCATTCTTAGTTTGGAGTTGTTTTGAAAAAGTTATGTGTGTAGAAGTGAAGAAGGTATAGAATAGTTACCAAATCTAAAACTTAGCATTAGTTCCAACTTTGACAGAGCATTGAAAGTAGAGTTCGTATCTTTTAAAGCTAAATTTTTGGGGAGATGTATATTATAAAATCAGCTTTCTAAAAAGATATAACACAAAATATTCAAAACTTTTATGAGGCCAAAGCGTACTGCAAAGTGGAGAGATGTTCAATTGCCAACAAATTTGAAAGTGGTCTTCAACAAGCTATAACAAATGGGCAATATCTTTTTTGCTTTGAGCTTTGAAGAGATTGTATTATATTCTTTTAGCTTTTCAAGAAGTTAGACATTCTTGATTTGGAGTCATAGAACGGCCATGGCATACATTTGAAGTTTGACTATAGTTTCTTGATTGAAGTTTTGCAAAGGTTTTTGGGTATATATATGACTTATATGGATTATATATGGCCTATATGGTATCTATACATGATATATACATGTATGGATATTTTTATTTTATACATGTTATATGTGTATTGATATTTTATATTTATATGATATTTATACATGTATTGATACATTATATTATATTGTATTAATGCATGATAGTTACAAGTATGTATATATTCAAATTATATGTACAATACAAGTATTATTACATGATATTTGTACACTTTGTATACTACATTCACCTTTGCATATGAAGCTTTATTCATTTGATACATTATGAGATTCTATGTTGTAAACGATGTGTTTATCATACTTTGAGGTGGTACCACTTATTATTTTGCGACCTCATATCTTGATCGAACTAAATTGAATTGCAACTAGAAAACCAGCGTTTTTCCAAGGCAAAGGCCTCTCAACTTGACAATGTAGTAATTGTTGTTAATTATTGAGCAATTATGGGGTTCAATTCACTTGAATTTTAGTTTCATCACTTTCTTCTTTGACAAGACGTTACCAAAGCCACAAAATTTTGAACCACCACAAGTCTACAACTAAAGCCAAGAATATCTCTTGGATTCCGTTGAAAACTTGTAGGACTACAATGGAGTGTTCTAAAACTATCTTTGCTCTTTGAATTGCACCTACAAAAAATAGTGGAATTAGATTGCCTTAACAATTAGGTTGCCTTATGCCAAGAAAGTTACTTTACAAACCATCCAAATCAACAAATGCTTCTAAAAAAAATTTCATTTGTACACATAGAGGTTCACATGTCCCAATTACAACAATACCTAATTCAAAAGTAGTGCATTCTTATATACTAACAAGAAATATTTATATGGTGTCAAATGTCAAGAATTTAGTGTGGAAAAACCTAATTTCACTATTTTATGTACATAATAGCTAATATAGTATCTTACAATGGAAAATTCATTAAGTGAGGGCATTTTGGTATATTTAAAGGATCATGAATTTTGGTGCTTAATCGGGTGGAATTAAGTGAATAATAGGATGGATAGTCTTTAATTTGCAAGTTCCTTTTTGTAATTATGTCATTGAATGCAAACAATTTTGTTGTCCCACCAAATCCAAGATGTTGATTTCAATAACATCTAAGTAAACCTTGGAGGAAAAGAATCAACAATATAAAACTATAAAGGTTCAACTTTAGGTGCCTTCAAATCATTTTTTGAGTTTGTCAAGATTCTTTCAAGGATCATTGATGAGTAAAGTTTGTCCCATCCACTTTTAGATGCATTTATTATATCATTTTTGATTCCTCCCAATTCATTCAAGGATCATTGATGAGTAATTTTTCCCTCTTTTGCATTTTTAGGTGCCTTTATATCATTTTCAAGTCCCTCAAGATTCATTCAAAGAAATTTTAATGACTAATGTTTGCCCCTTCTATATCTAAGTGTTTTGGTATCTATTTTGAGTCTATCAAGATTCACTCAAAGCACCAAACAAAGAATGCAAGGATCAATATTCATTGATGAATAATCCTCCTTTTGCATTTTAGGAGCTTTTATATCATTTTTGAGTAGACTTCCTTCAAGATTCATTCAAAAATCTTTTAACGACTAATGTTTGCCTCTTTTATATTTAGGTATTTTGTTATCTATTTTGAGTTTATCAAGATTCATTCAAAGATTATTGATGGTTGTTTTTGCCCCCTTGAACACTAGTGATTGATGTTTGTTTCCCTCCATGTTTAGGCACCTTCATAGATTTCTTGAATCTTTGAAGATTCAATCAAAAATTATTGTTGGTTGTTTTTGTCCCCTCCCTTGACATCGATGGCTTTTTTTTTTTTCCTCCACATTTAGGTGCCTTCATATCTTTTTGGAATCTCTCAAGATCCACTCACAGATTATTGATTCTTGTCTACCTCCATCCACAAGAAAAAAAACAAGTGTCAATTAGATGATAACTCTGAAAACTCATAAATAATACCTCAAATTTCCAAAAAATAGAGCACAATATTATAAAACATTATGAAAGCTTATGAATTCTTACTTGCTTTCATATTACTACATTGAAGGATCACTATTGGTGAGTTGTTTTCACCCCCTGTAAGAATACAAACAAAACTATAATATATTCATTCAAAAATTGTTATTGAGTGAATCATTTTTATCCTATGGAAGGACACAAATAGAAAGCTTTAAATACACCCCACCCCCCTTATTTTTTTTCTCCACCGAAGTCCTCTCCTCCTTGTCCCCTCCGCTTGTCTCTTCCGGTATCTCCACTCTCTTGAGCTCACCCCTCGTTTCCAGCCTTTTTGCGTTCTCGCAATCTGCGTTTCTGTTCCTTGTGGTCTTGTTGATCGATTTGCTTGCACTGCTCTCTCGTGGTATTGCTGCGCTTTCCTTCTTGGAAGGTCTCTCTCGCCGTTCGTAATCCTTTAGTATCTGTGGGACGGATTTGTATCCTTGCCGTCGTTGATAGTGTGTGTGTGCGTGCACGGATTTTCCTGCCCTCGTTTGTTGATACTGTAGTGTGCGTCTCTTTGTGTTTTGATTTGGGAGAGAATTTGGTTCGTGTGTCCCATGTTGCAAGTCTGAGAGCATTGTTCTGGTTTGGCTTCCGGATACCTCGGCACGAGAAGGATTTGGTTTCACATGCAAAAGAGCACGACTTTTGTGGTTGGGCGGTAGATTTCCATTTTCAAAACACTTAAAATTTGAGGCAGAAAATCCAGCAGATCCATAAGAGAGTCATACCGTGAGGTCTTTCAGATAATACTCACCCAACCAATCCAAGAAGCACCAATTTCCACCCCAAGAGGCTCATCTCCATACTTCTATCCCATATACTGAAGCATCCAAACATCACTCCGTAAGCTTCTGAAACGACTATGACCCTTGTCAAAATATGTAAATCTACAATGAAAAACATACCTTCAAGGCAGGGTTAAGTTCAAAAACTGCATCCAGATACAACGAGCACTACACGTTCACACAGAAGAAATGATGCTTTGGGCCTCGATAAAGATTATGAGCTCAAACAGGCCAAGAGAGAGTAGAATACAAATTCACATCCAGAGTAATGGCATATGCAGTGGCCGTACCAAGAGTATACCAAGAGCACTATTTCCAATGCTGCATCCACCACAAACACAAATCAGTTTCAAAAATCAGATAAATGTGAAATACCTTACAGAAATATTTAAATATAAGTGGAATGACCAATGAAAAGTGGAATGTAGAATGAAATTGACTGAATTTAGACTTCAAGGCTCACAGTTTGACACAGGCAGCTTGCGGCAAAGGCCCGCAACACTTCTCATTCATGTTAGCCATGTATCAAACCCTCCTGGTCATCCCTTGCCTCCTTGCTACCATTGCTGAGGGTAGGATCACTCACCGTCCACAGGATATGCACGTTGGTGGCATCAACTTGCCACATTGTCACAAGTAAGCAGAAATTTAGAAGCGTCATATCAAATCTACTCCACAGAGCTAGAGCACCCATGACTGAAATAGTTTAACCCTGAAACAATGAACCCATCGCCGTGATCATCAGGCAGAAAATAATCCTGAGGTCCCCAAATAACCTTACAGGACGAATAGCTGCATTTCTAGTTTCTACAGGAAACGTGAAAGTCGTTCACTGGACACTTCCAGTCATCCACGCTGTCACAGGGCTATACTGACAGTCTGGCAGGTGTCTGTATCCCTCACAGTTGCAAACTTAAAACTCTGTATAGGAAGAAAATCCAGGCGTTCTATCAGATAAGAATTCGATAGAAACACACACAAGCCAAGCCAACACCATCTATGCACTCTTCCTAACACACAATCCAGACACCCAAACGCACGACACCATTCGCGCATCATTCCGGACATTTAAACTGAAGTTTTTTAAAGCAGGCTCATCAAAAGAACATATCCTAAATGCAAGCAAGCAAGTACACCTCAGATAGCACTTGCAAACCCAACAAGCGCAAGATTCGCAAAAGAACCCAAACATGAATCAGAGAAGACGATGAGAGAAAGCTTGCATGGTAAGAAGCCAAGTCGATAGCACCTCTGCACCAAACAACACCACCCCAACCCATGCCCACGCTCCATTCCCGTGTCAACCCTTACGGACATTGAACATTCCAACAAGATGGTGGTGTTCATAAACACCAGTTCAAATGTAAATCGCCAGGCAAGGATCTCACTTCCTCGCTCTCTTCGCAGCAGGTTTCGCCGAGGGGGACTTGGCCGCAGGCTTCACGCTCTTCGGGCCCTTCTTCGGCGTCACCATCTTGCGCACAGTCGGAGGCTTCCTCCCTGCCGCGGGCTTCTTCGCCGCCGCTGCTGGAGCGGCCTTCTTCGCGGGGGCTGCAGCTTTCGCCTTCTTCGCAGCGGGGGCCGTCTTCTTCGCAGGGGCCGCTACTTTGGCTTTCTTAGCTGGGGGAGCACTCGCCTTGCCCACGGCCTTGCGCTTCGTCGCCGTAGTGGGCTTCGCCACCTTCGTTGGCTTCGCACTTGCGGCCTTGGACTTCGCGGCAGTCGTCCCGGCACTCTTGCTCTTCACTCGACCCGCAGCCGACGGTTTCTTGACGACCTTCGCCTTGGGCGCCACCTTCGCTGCTGCTTTGGGAGCACTCGGAGCCTTCGCCGCCTTCGCGGGCTTCTTCAACTCGTCGGAGAGCTTGAACGAGTTCTTCACCTTCACCAGCTTCCCCGCCTTCGTCAAGTTCCGCAACTGGATCGTCAGCATCTTCTTGAAGTTCGGGGGGAGACCCGTCTTGTACTTGTCCTCCAAGTACTTCGCAATGGCGTACTGGCTAGACCCCGTCCGCTCCTTCAACGCGCCGATCGCCTCAACAACCATCTGTCACCGTCCACAAAAAACATCACGTCCATCAGCACATCAACCATCTGCTCAACATCCGCTAAAACTCCATACACATTCCTAACCCTACCACATCTAATACCATGTTCACCAAACACGACTGCATGGAAATGCCGCCCAGACGATGACGCAATTGTCCTCTTACATACACAAAGAAAGAAAGCAAACAACCCCAGCCACCATCGCAACCAAAAATCTCCAAACGCAAAGCACATCACCCAAACTTCAACACACACACACGCACATAGCACGACACATCCCCCACTTACCACGAGGTACGACGGGTGCAACGCCGGCGCCTTGGGAGTCTTCGTCTTCGCCACCTTCTCCTTAGGCACCTTCACCGCCTTCTCCTTGGGAGACTTCACCGCCTTGGGCTTCAGCTCCTTGGCCATTCTCGTCTTCGTCGCCTTCGCAGGCTTCTCGTCCGCCTTCACTTCCTCCACGGACTCAACTGCAGGGGCGGGGTCGACGGCCGGGGCGTCGGAAGCGGCCATAGCAACAAACACAAACGCAAACTGCACGCGAACCCTAACACCACTCCCAACCACAAAAGTCGTGCTCTTTTGCGTGTAAAACCAAATCCTTCTCGTGCCGAGGTATCCGGAAGCCAAACCAGAAACAAAGCTCTCACACTTACAACAAGGGACACACAAACCAAATTCACACCCAATTCAAAACACAAAGAGGAGCACACTATCAACAAACGAGGGCAGGAAAATTCGTGCACACAAAAAAACAAAAAACAAACTATCAACAACGACGGCAAGGATACAAATCCGTCCCACAGATACTAAAGGATTTCGAACGGCGAGAGAGACCTTCCAAGAAGGAAAACGCAGCAATACCACGAGAGCGCAGTGCAAGCAATCGATCAACAGGACCGCAAGGAACAGAAACGCAGATTGCGAGAACGCAAAAAGGCTGGAAACGAGGGGTGAGCTCAAGGGAGTGGAGATACCGGGAGAGACAAGCGGAGGGGACAAGGAGGAGAGGACTTCGGTGGAGGAAAGAATGAAGGGGGGTGGGGTGTATTTAAAGCTTTCTTCTAATTAATTATCCCTCTTTGGGGATTAGTCCCTTGTTAGTCAATTTTAGTTCAAAGGTGAGGGGAAGATGCATCTAGTCTAAGTTGTTTTACAATTTTGGGATCTTTCAAGAATTAGTTATGGATTTTTAAAGTCACCATCTTGTTAATGCCGTATGCCAGTGCTTTTGGACAGTGGACAGTTGGGCGATGTGGGGTGAAAATGATTAATTGATAGTAATCCTCGAATGAATCTTCCGACATTCAATAATGATATGGTTGGTGTATGTCTATTTCTGGACAGTGGACAGTGGGCGGTGGGGGATGAAAAGGATTCATTGATAGTAATCCTTGAATGAATCTTCCGACATTCAATAATGATATGGTTGGTGTATGTCTATTTCTGGACAGTGGACGATGGAGGATAAAAAGGATTCATCAATAGTAATCTTTGAATAAATCTTAAAAAACTTAATAATATAAATGCACATTAGAGTTCTATTTGTTTCCTTCTATAGGATAAAAATGATTCACTCAATAATGATTTTTGAATGAATGTATTATAGTTTTGTTTGTATTCTTACAAGGGGTGAAAACAACTCACCAATAATGATCCTTCAATGTAATAATATAAAAGCAAGTAAGAACTCATAAGGTTTCATAATGTTTTATAATATTGTGCTCTATTTTTTAGAACTTTGAGGTATTATTTATGAGTTTTCAGAGTTATCATCTAGTTGATACTTGTTTTTTTTCTTGTGGGTGGAGGTAGACAAGAATCAATAATCTATGAGTGAATCTTGAGAGATTCCAAAAAGATATGAAGGCACCTAAATGTGGAGGAAAATAACAACAACCATCAATGTCAAGGGAGGGGACAAAAACAACCAACAATAATTTTTGATTGAATCTTCAAAGATTCAAGAAATCTATGAAGGTGCCTAAACATGAAGGGAAACAAACATCAATCACTAGTGTTCAAGGGAGCAAAAACAACCATCAATAATCTTTGAATGAATCTTGATAAACTCAAAAAAGATAACAAAATATCTAAATATAGAAGAGGCAAACATTAATCGTTAAAAGATTTTTGAATGAATCTTGAAGGAAGTCTACTAAAAAATGATATAAAAGCTCCTAAAATGCAAAACAAGAATTATTCATCAATGATCCTTGAATGAATTGTAAGAGATTCAAAAATGATATGAATGCATCTAAAAGAAGTAAACTAGAAGGGGCAAACATCACTCATTAATGATCCTTGAAAGAATCTTGACATGCTCAAGAATAATATAAAAGCACCTAAAATTGCAAAAAAGGGATTACTTATCAATGATCCTTGAATGAATTGTGAGAGACTCAAAAATGATATGAATGCACTTAAAAGTGGAGGGGTAAAACATCACTCATTAATAATCCTTGAAAATCTTGACAAAGTCAAAAATGGTATAAATTCACCAAAATCTCAAAGAGGGATCATTCATTGATGATTTTTGATGAATCTAAAGAGAGTCAAAAATTACATAAAGGCACGTGAAATTGAACCCTTATAGTTTTATAATCTTGATTATTTCTTTCCAAGGTTATCACTTAGATGTTATTAGTGTCAACAATTTAGATTTGATGGGAAAACAAAATTGTTTACTTTTAATGACATGATTACAAAAAGAAACTTGTAAATCAAAGACTATCCATCCTATTAGTCACTTAATTCTACCCAATTAAGCACCTAAAACCATGATCAATAAATTTTCCATTGTAAAATTCTATACCAATTATTATGTAAGTGCAATTCAAAGAGCTTTTTAATGCTTTGTCAAAATTGTAACTTTATCTAAATCTTAGATTTGGTGGCAATTTTATATTCTTTGACTTCCAAATTTATAATTTTTTCATCACAACTTCAAACTAGGAGTATTATATCTTAATAGAAATTTAATAGCTTTATACATAACTCATCTAAAATTCCAAACCAAAAATATTTCAATCAAACTTCTACAAGCCTTCAAAGTTTCAACCCTCACTCCTTCAAGCAATTTTTCATAGAAACTTCATAATAGAGTTAGTTATAACTTTTTGAAATTACAACCAGAAAACATCTTTTTAAAATTTCATTTTAAAATTCATAATACACAATATGCTATGGATTATGACTCTCTAAACTCACGGCAAACTAAAATTATTAAAGAAGAGAAAAAAGACCTCAATTCTTTATCCTATCTCAAAGAGACCACATTAGCCCATCTCTTGGCATGTGTGTTCTTTGGTGATGATTGGCTACTTCCTTTAATTCCCATATTTTTATCTACACTTTTATTTTAACAACAAATCTTAATAGTTAATCAAAGATCTTGGGAGAGCTAAGGCCTTCATGTGTCGATGTCGGTGGCGTTAGTCGGAACGAATTCCCTCCTCTGCCTTCAAGTTGCAATATCCTTTTGGGCTTTGAGGACTTGGAAGAACTTGGTGGCATTTAACTCTAGATGAGTCCAAGTGTACATTAATCAAATCCACGTATATATATATATATATATCAAGCAATACAATACAAATACCAATCAAATTCACACTATAATTACCAAATTAAGAGTCTAAAGTGGCACTAGGTCAGGCCCGTAATGAGCCAAACTAGCAGCAATCTCTTCTGCACTCGGGCGGTATTTGAAGAAGTAAGGTGCATATTTCTTTTTGATGCGGTTGATAACCTTTTGATGGCAAACCCACGACTTCTTGTTTGTAAAAAACATGACGTTCTTGATACGAATGAATCGCGTCCTCTTTCTTCGACAGGGGTACCAATAATAGAGAGGATGGAAATAAGGTTGGTGCAAGTGTTTTAAACCTGGTGCCGTATTGAACGCAACTTGAATGTCCTTGAGGTCCTAGCACAACTCACACGTCGATTGGTATTAGGTGATGTAGTGCAAATGGTGTATGGCGGCATTATCGCTTGGCAAGTAGCGAGTCAAGATACCTTTACACCACTTCAATATGAAATGACCGCCGCGGTCGTGCCACGATCGGAAGTGCTGAAGGCGGGTGTAGAGGTTCTCTCGTCTACACGAAGGTTTTCAACATTTGTCGTGTCGAAATGGTACAGTTGATCGTCGAAGAGGGGCGTCAGGGTCTAATACCGTATATCAATGTGCGACAATTCCGGCAAGGGTGCGTCACCGAGATGTGATGGAATCCAAAAATCAAAGCACTCTTTTACTTAAAGGTTCTCAAAAAACTACAGGTCATGTGGGTGTCCAAAGTTTCCACCATGATTATTTCGACGATTATTTGCGTCTTTCTCTTGATAACATCAATTATCAACTTATGGAATTCTTTTTTAGTAATGCCAAGAGCTTTCCTCAATGTAAACTCTATTTTGGCATCCAAAATTTTCTCTTCTAGTTTGTCATTTATATATATAAAAGATTCAATGTCTGATTGAAGTTTGTAGGTCGGTCCCTTGCCCTTGTTTGAATCTTCTTTCTCTTTTTCCTTCTTACTCGTGCTTGGACCTTCCCACATCTCTTTAAGAAGTGGTCCATCTCCTAGATGAACAAAGACAGGTGACTTTTCGAGCCTTTGTCGTGTATAAGCGGCAAGATCTTATCCACTTTCACCTTCTTTGAACCCAAGAGGTTTTCTTTTGGATGTTGACTCTTCCACATCATCATTTTCAATAGTCCGTCCTTGTTTCTCTTCAACAATGACATCATGCTTGTCTCTGTCTTTTTGTTTTTCTCCCAAAAAAACTCTAATGTTGACCGTAGCAACGAGATTTTTTCAACCAGTCACTTTTTGAATGGCTTGAGCTCCTATGTGCAAAATCTTAACAGACGAAGCTTGAATAGCTTCAATTGTATGTTGTTCCACTTGTATGTGGAATGATTCAATACTCTTTCCATGTATGCTACTACATCTGTCTATCTTGTCTTCAAAAATCTTCTTCATCCCTCCTTTGCCAAAGTTAATGTTTAAAGATAAATTTGTGGATGCTTCGTGAATCTTCTCATCTTTGAAGACAACCGTTCCTTCTTAAACAGCTTTATCATAAGGTTTACAACCTCGAAGACTGTGACTCTCTTCTTCATCGCAAAAAATGCATCTTCTTGTAAATGTTTTTATCCATCTGATGATTGAGCTCCTTGTGACTTCTTCAACTCGTTCATTTTCATTTTTAATTTTTGGATATCTTTGATAAGCTCATCAAGGGTACCCTCATCGACTGTCTCAAAGCATTTTGAAGTTGAAGCTGCAGGTGTAGGGGCAAATGATATTTTGGGAGTGTTTGCAACTGATACATATATTGCATCTATCTGTATAGCTACACTTCTGGATCTCACTTTTCGTTGTTTTGCCATTAGAGTAACCATCTCTTCCACTCTCCTTCAATCATCAGTGAAACCTCCTTTAGTAGTTCGATCACCTGGGAAAAAAAAAGGTCTATCCTCCAAGGCATCATCAGCTGCTTGCAGAAATAGTTCCACCCTCCTAGTTTCAAAAAGGCGTCTATCTGTCAAAGGTAGCTATTTGTACTTCGTGTTAAAGTCTCGAAGCAACTCATTTGGGCCCATATTGTTCCTAGGACATTACTCAACCCAGTCAAGAAAAGATCTCTTGATTATCTTCTTTGAATCTTCATCAAAGTATTCATTCCACAATCTCTCCTCAAATATCAACTATGGGAAAACGTTTGCATCTCCTCACATTTCTACCACCCTTTCACGATTCTCGAGTACAACAGCCAAGCTAAAGGTCTGTACCATCAAGTTATCAGGCACTTGATGCACCTCTATCTCACAAACATAAACTCTCAAAAACTTGGTGATGTTTATTCTATCAAATCTCTCAATTTTGTCAACAATACCTTTTAAAGCTTTGGTAGCCCTTTGGCCAACATAGCCACCTGGTTGTGCTCTTAGTTGCTCTATAAATATGGCTAAGGCACCAATTATAGCCTCCAAGAGGAGTCCATCCACCGTCTTCTATCGTCCTCAACTAAAACTAGTCGCCTCAAAACTCTCTCAATAGAAGCACCAAATATTGTGTAGAGAGGGTTTGCTTCGGAAAATCACGGGGATTATGGCTGCAACTAGAAATGGCTTAGAAACAAAAAAATTGTAATTGTGTAAAAATCTTGAATCTTGGTTATTGAATCTTCTTTTTTGAGTCTTGTATATTGCCTTGAAATTGCACCCTGTTAGCCTATCATGTATTGGCTCTAGGTTGGTTCACGGGTCAAGGTAGGGATAAGAAACCACAAGTTTTGGATGGATAAAATAGGATAGCCAAACTACGAGCTGAAACCGTCCGAAAAATTGGCTCTTAAACTTCAAATCTATAGTGACCAACACTTGTGCCTCACCAATAGGAACGATAAAAAAGATCGAAGATGTGGATGATCAATTCCACTTTGTCGTCACAAATATAAAATGGGGCTAATATTGGATATTCACATAACTTGCAACAATGGTAACAAAGCAAAAATGAAAACAACAAGCCTCCAAAATTGGCTAAGAATAACAAATTACAAGCCACAACACACAAGTCTTCATTCTTCTTATCTTCAAGTCTTGAATGTCTTCTACAATCTCAACTCCAACTCCTTGGCTAAACTTTGATTTAGTGCCGCTGCTTCATCTAGAGTCCAAATAAATCAAATGATAGTTTTTGAAAAGCTAACTTAATTTTCTACTTCTTTTCTAAATTTCAACTCATTTTAACATTTTGTCAATTTGTCCGGTTTTATGATCTCTCAAAGTTTTGGCCTTTAGAAATGAAGGCAACAGACGCTCATTCACTTTAATATTCATAATTCTTTTATAACAACTTCAAATAGAATGAATGATAAATTCATAAAAATCTAACACAATTTTTTATTCTTATTCCAAATCTTAAATCATTCTAATACTTTGTCCAATTTTTATGGCCACCCAAAGTTTTGACCTCTAAAATTAAGAGCAGCAGACCTTTCTTCACTTCATCACTCACAACTCATTCATACTAACTCTAAATTGAATGAATAATAGTTTTTTGAAAAGACAAAATAATTTTCCATACTCTCTCAATATCTCATTGCAAACTAAAGATTTGTTCGTCTATTATTATCGGTCGAAGTCTCTGCTCTTTCACATAAGAGGCAATAGACCTCTCTCCACTCAAACTAGCACAAATTTCAATTCACAACTTCAAATCAAACAAGAGGATTTTTTGGAAACTCGACACTAGGATATACAATTCTTTCAATTTTCATTCCAAAATTCTCAAAATACAACACATTCTAGCTTCTCAAACATTTGAACCTTCTAAACCAACAATAAGAAAGAAGATGAAAAGTGTTTTTTTATCTTTTACCTCATCCTCTCCCTCAACCACACAAATTAAGTGAACTTCAGCCCACACTTTGACTATGTGGCTATATTACCACCCATTGGTCATTAAATTTGACCATTTAACTAAATTCACCTCCTTACAAAGAAGATAAATCACTCTATAATTACTATAAATTATTTCTATATTTTTCTTCTATGACTTTGAACACATAAAATAAAATATGTAATTCATTAGCATGTCTATTAAATGTACACTAGATGTAAAAAATCAAAGTCCAAGAAAAAATTCACTTCATTTGTAGAAATTTGAGAATGTGTTTAACGGTTGCTGCAAAGTATTCTACAAGATTTGCCTTGGTTAAAGGACTAACTGGCCCTTTTAACCAACATTGCTGACTACGACTTCCCTTTATAGGCCGGACCATATAAAAATATTGATCGTCGTTTAAACCTTCAAAACACCCTTCGAATGTCATTTCTTGGTTGTCAAACTCAACACATTTGACCTGCAACAAGATCATTAGCGCTCGAGCGTTACGCTAAAGATTTTCGTGCTATTGCTGCTCTACGTAAGGTTGCTTTGACAACTGAAAAGGTCCATCTTCATCTTGAGGACGCTCATATGGTGGTACAAGATTTAGCGGCAGAAGAAGCTGATGGCGGTTATGCCAAAGAAAATTTGAATTCCGATTCCGATTGAAGCTCTTCATTTTGAAACTCAGAAAAAATCCTCCAGTTCGACATACTAAAATCTTAAGTGAAAAACAAATAAAATGACATGAAACTGATGACACTCTCAAACGGATGCCTCTTTTTAAATAGATGGATTGCTCCATAAAGAGAAGGCATCCTCTTGAAGCTATTGAAAGGATCTCATCCTTTTCATCTAGATTATTATAATCAAATTTATCAAAATAACATATTAATATATATTTTTTTACAACATGTACGCATTTACAATGCGATAATGCTAGATTCAATCGGTAGCCCACAATGCTTCATGGGATTTCTCTTAATCTATTTCCTATTCATCTCTCTCCTACAGAATCTCTTTCTTGTGTGTCTTCTTCGTGTCTTATTTTTTGCTCTTGATTTGGAGAGATTGATAGGTTCGGATTGAAGAGTTTGGTCAAATAGTGGACGAATGTATGAGAGTTCTAAACTAGACTATCCTTCTTCTACTAATCCTTCTTTAGTTTAGCTTCTTGTTTCTATTATGGTTTTTTATCCTACTTCAATTTTTTTAATCTAAACTTGTTCCTCTTTTAGTACTGGATAACCTATTCTATTTAACCCCTACCTATTCCTATTTTTTTCTTCTCTTCTTCCGAAATAAATTAATTTAGAAGGAAGATTTTTGATGTGTTGATTTTTTTGTTTTAGGGAAGATAACCCAAAAAAACAAAAAAAAATAGAAAAATTTGGCTCATGGCTTGCGGGGCCGCCCAAGCTGCAGGGTTGCTCAGTTAGTTGAGTGGTCCAGTTGTTGAGTCGCTTAGTGTTGAGATAATGTCCGACTTTAATTGCACGATGCTGGGGTCCAACCCTGGGAATGCCTAATACTAAGGTTGCCGGCTTGGCTGGTCTCAATTTTTTAAAGGCTAGGTAGGCTGACGTGTAAGGAGGGGTAAAATAATCCTGACAAAGAAAAAAACAAGAACGAATATAACAATCATTCCCCTCTTGTGAATGTTACTCGAAAATAGATCCTACTAAGGACCTAGACTTCTTGGACACTAAATTTTGGGTGTTGCCAAGCGCGTCTTGGAAACTAAACTTTGGAAGGAATAATCAGGGGGGTTCAAAGCTTCGCCCTGTCTTTGATTTTAACACCAAATTTAGGACTATTGCTTAGAACTCCTCGGGTCAAAGCTCCGCCGTTTGCCACATTTTAATACACGATTTAGGACTTGGAATGACCGGGGGATTCAAAGCTCTGTCGTAAGGGACTTTTTAAAACAAATAAGGGAGAAAAGGCCTCCTTAAAGAAGGATTAGTATACTACAAGGCTTCAAAGTCATGCAACCACTACAATGGTTATTAACAAGGTAAGAGATAAGTAGGACCACCCCTCAGTTAGTCTCACTCTCAAAAGATTCATACTAAAGGCCCCCAAAGCGGCATTACTAAAGTAAAGTGGGGGTGATTTTAGGAGTAGTACATAGATCCAAAACATGCTACAAGAGCATAAAATCACCAAAAAATCAACTACTTCAAGGGTACAAAATGATGTACCACGTGAGGAACTCGGATTCTCAAGAAACTTAAAAAATACAAACAATGAGGCCAAAAGTGCCCTGAAAGCACCATTCAAGGTTTTTGGCAAAAATGCCAGAATATCCACCACCACGTGGACCCAACAGACTCCAAAACAAGAATGAGAAGGTGGTTTGAGAGAGAAATGGGTGCCTTTTTATACTCTCTCAAGGCCCCCACCTCCCCTCTTTTTATCCAAGATATTCCTATCTTTCCAAATTTTCATCTTTATTTTTTAGGATTTTCACCTATTTGGGAATTTACGTTGGTCCAAAATTCTAACTATTGGAGATCAACTTCAAATTGAAACGCGATTAAGCCATTTGATTCAAAAAGCCATTTTTTGTCTAGAAGGCACCCTAACCCCTGTTCAATTTGCCAAAATTCCGTCCAAAACTAGCGCCAACTGGGATCAGTAAAAAGGATAAAAATCTACTTTTTGGAGGTTCATTTTTTTAAAAAAAGGAAACTAGCTAGGGTGGTCTAGAAGGCCTTAGGGAGTAAAAAAAGACTCCTCTTTGACTTTGTTCCGACTTTGTGTGCTCCCGGGACACTGGTCAACTTTCTGTAAATCCCGCCACGTTGATAATTTGAAAGAAAGTTGGTGATTTGGGCACCTTCCGCTGTCGGAATATCATGAAACTTATTGGGGTGCGTTATTAGCATAAAAAAAGCTAGCCTAATTTTTAGTGAGATTTTACTGCCACCTAGGTAATACCGTGAATTTTTCATCGTGATTTTAGGCAGTTGACTATTCGAAAGGGATATCTCTCCAATCCAAAAAAATTCGAAACTTCTTGGAGAACTTCTCATAGGGTCTCCCAAAAGATGTGTAAGTTCATGTCTTCATCTTGCACGTTTTGATATGGAAGGTAAAAATACACTTCCATTGATTTATTGACAACCAGAGAATATTTCACATATGAGGAAATCTTAGCGAATGGATTTTCGCTTTTGACTTCCTGGTGTGGTTTCAATCCTAGTTTATAATCCGGTGGCCATAGATTCCATTGCTAGCCCGTTTTGAGAAAGTGACACCTGCATACTAACAATTGGGATTTCTACTATTTTGTCAATGAAATGAGGAAACTAAAACCTCTCTCGGAGAATCTATCTAAGAATCTTCTTGGACTCTCCTTAGACCAATTTAGCCAAGCATGGTCACATGCACAGTAATTTTAAGCTGTTTTGGATAAAAATTCTTAAATTTGTTAACCCCCTACTTCCACGGTTCTAATCTCTTTACAAATGGATTTCAGGACTATTTTAGGGATAAAAGGCTATTTAGAACCAAATGACATGTTGGCACGTAACATATCCGTTTTGGTTTTACACTCTTTTTAGGATTTTTTTAATATAATTATAACTTAAATTGCAAAATTTAGGAAAAAAGAAAACTATGAGTTTCAAATGACGAATTGAGAGCTCACATGTTTTTAAGAATGTCTTGAAAACTGTAATTTGGAACTACATATTGTGGAGGTTCAAAGCTTCGCCGCTAAATTGGATTTAATATTGACTTTAGGACTTTGAAGCACTTCAAGGGTCTGTAGCTCTGCCGTCCGGGACCGTTTAACATACATTGTAGGACTTTGACTTAGTTACCGATTCAAAGCTTCTCCGTTGCGAGAGAGGGTCCACACAATTAGGGAGACTTTAGTAGAGGAAAAAAAAAACACTTGTAGAAAACACACAAAAAAGTCAAAGCTTTGCCGTCTCGGAGGGGAAATCATTCAACAAAGAAAAAAACGTTAGAAGAAGGTAAAAGCACTTAAAGATAGCGTACAAGTTAAGACGAATGTAGTAGTATAAAAACTTGCACACTAAAGGCATCTCAAAGCGGCATTGCCAAGGTACAGTGGGGGGTTGCTCTAGGGTTAGTGCAAGACACAAAAAAGACTCCTAAACCACATAAGCTAACTCACAAGGATACACGAAGGATAGAAAAACTCACAACTTAATACACAAGTGTACACAAAGACATGAAAGAAGGACCCCTAAGGATCTTATAAGCTTGAAATATAACAACAACAGAACCAAAAGTGCTCTAAAAATATCGTAGAGGATTTTGGCTTCAAATGCCAAAATATCCAAAATAATTTGGACCTCCAGACCCAAAATAAGTATGGAGGTGATTTTAGAGAAGAAAATAGGAATCTTTATATAGGTTTCCGAGGGCCTACTCTCCCCCAAAAAAATTCCTATTAATATCCTTATCAACTTGAATTTTCATCCTCATCCTCAAAGATTTTCATCCTAATCCCTAAAATTTGACTATCTACCATCTATACTAAATCAATATCTTAACTTTTGGAGATCAATTTCAAATGTCAAACAGATTGTATCGTTGCCACCAAATCATTGAGTTTAATCCTAGACCCTTTCTACCCCCTGTACCGGGACTAAAAAACCATTGTAGGCTAGCCTAGATTAAAAATCAAGTTGTTGTAAATTCCTAAATCTTGGGGGTCTCTTATTTTGAGAAAAGTAAATAGCCTAGGATTTCCGATAGGTTCAAGAGAGTAGGAAAAGACTCGTTGTTGACTTTGTTTTGCCGTCGTATGGTCCCAGAATGCCGGTCAACATCACGGAGACCCCGTCACGTGATTAGTTCCCGAGGAATCTTGACGGTTCGAGTACTTGCCGCTATCACAATGTCGCAAAACTTAGTGGAGCGCATTATTAACATTAAATAAGCTATCCTAATTTTTAGTGAGATTTCATCGCAACCTGGATAATTTATAAGAAATTCTTGTTAGAGGTTACAACGATGGATCGTTCGGAAGAGATTCTTCTGCAAGCCGGAAGATGCCGGAAATTTTCATGGAACCTCTCAGGGAGTCTCACAAAAGATGTGTAGGTGAGTTTCTGTACTTGACACAATTGGGCAATGGAGATCCAAATTGGCCGTCTTCTTGAATTGTTGATGGCGTGAAAATCTTCTGCAGATGAAAGAATATTGGCAAATCAATTTTTCCGTTTTATTCCTGGCATAGGATTTATTTTATAACACCATTTTTGAGCAGTAGATTCCTTTGCGGACTCATCTTAAATAAGTGGCTTTTGCATGCTAACAATCGGGGCTTTTGAGAATTCATTGATCTAATGGGGAATTGAAAACTTAACTTTGGAATTCAACCTAGTGGCCTTGCCGTGAATCCCTCGGACCGGCCTAGCCAAGAATTGCTACATTCACGGTGGGATTTAGCCCCTTTGAAGCTATATAATTCAAATCCAACAAATCCCGCTAATTTGTGGTTCCTATTTTATTTCTAATCGAGGTTTGGAGGAGCTCTACGTATAAATACAAAACTAGACCAAATATTATAATGGGCACAACACAATCCTATTTTGATTCTACACTCTTTTTACGGCTTTTTGTATATTTTTATCGACTTTAAATTGCAAATTTTAGGAAAAAAAATCTACGAGTCTCAAGTGACGAATTGGAAGCTCACATAATGCAATAACGTTGTTGCGATGTAAATGCGTGTTTTAAGTAAAAAACATGTATATATATATTATTTCGTTGGATTTTTAATTATAATATTATATAATAAAAAGAATGACATCACATGGGGAGACTTCAAGGTGACGTTTGCTCACTAACAATATAAAGTTGAGCGAACCGTCAAAGAACTTTATCAATTTGATGTGATTTTGTTTTGTTTATTATTTTGAGTTCAACATGTCGAATTGGAGGGGTTTTCTGTGAGTCAAGATGAAGAGCCTCTACCAGATCCAGAGTTTGAGTATTTTTTGACTCAATTGCCAAACCAACCTCTTTAACACTAGGTCTTGCGCCGCCGCATGAGTGTCCTAAAGAGGAAACTAGACCGTTTCAACCGCCAAAGCAACCTTGCATGGAGTAGCAATGGCATGAGAATCTTCAGCGGGACATCAGATGTTGATGATTATTTTGCAAATTGAATGTGTTGAACTTGATAATAGAGAAGTAACTTTTGAAGGAAGTTCTGAGGGTTTGAACAATGAGCAGTAATACTATATGGTCAGATCCATCAAAAGAAGTTTTGGCCATCAACGATGGTTGAAAGGTCCGGTAAATCCTTTAATAAAAGCTGATCATGCGAATTATGTTGTTATCATCGTTAAACGCATCTTCAAATTCTTACAAATGGAATGATGATCTTATTGAAAGTCTGTTTTTTACCTTTAATGGGCATATGTTTGAGCTTTAGATTTGATTTTATACTTATGTACGTTTTCCAACTTCATTTTGTATATTTGAAGTTGAAAGAAACAAAGGGTGAAAATAGTTTGGCTTTTGTGGACTTTAGATGACTTTTGGTTAAATTGAAGAGGTACATAAGGTCGTGAGGAGATCAAAGTAGATGGCCAATGATAAATTAGTTTCTATGTGGCATAGACATGGACTGATGTGGTTTCTAGGGGAAGGATAAAGAACCAAGGGTTTCTTCCTTTTCCTTCATAGTTTAGTTTACAATACTGTGTGTTTGAAAACTCAAGGGATATGGTGCTGTATATTATGAGTTTTGCAATGAATTTTTAGAAAGATTTTTTTTTTTTTTTTTTTGTAATTCCAAAACCTTATTACTTGCTTTATTTGGAGTTAGTATGCTAGAGTTATGTTTGAGAGAGTGAGAGAGGGTCTGTTGTAAATTCAATCTAAATAGAAAACAAGTTTAGAAGGGCAGATGAAGTTTAGATGGCCACTTAAAGGCTAAACTTCATCCATCAATATCTTTTACTGGGAAGGTCGGATAGAATGGTGTTTTATATTTTCAAAAATAGCATGAAATTTCCTAGTATACGGAGTTGCTAAATGTGAATTGTATCCATCTCACCTTAGAGACTGCTGTGACTTCTTAGCTTTTAATTACTTAGGAAGATAGAAAAAATCCATTGCTTGAAAAGCACAATGGATTGACGCTAGACACCTGTAGATTAAATCAAACTTAATTTCCAAAGAGCCTGGTTGTGCTTGATTATTTATTAAGGGTGGGTAAATAAGTACTCATAAATGTACCACTCATCCAAAACCGCCATCATTATCTGAAGAGACTACACTAAAATTGGTAAATAGTGTTGGGTGATAATTAATGTTGTTCCCTGTTTTTTACCCCTAATAATATTTTCCAACTTATGTGTAAATAGTATAGGGGCAATTAACTCTCGCCGTCAAATTCTGGCCTTTCTCTGAAAAACTGTAATTTCCGCCTCTCGCTGTCAAACTCTAGCCCTTCCCCGGGAAATTATAATTTTCGCCTTCCGCCGTCAAATCCTGGCCCTCCATTTTCTAGAAAGCTTTCTTTTTTACTTGCTTCCTTGCCCCGCTCTTCCTTTGTTCGGTGACCACCTTAGAGAGATTGTGAGGAGAGATGGAGAGTTTTCCAGTCCATCAAGTGCGCTCCTTCCACGGGGGGGTACACTCTGTAGTTTTCCACCGCTTGATTTCAAACTTCCGACGCCTATATCTTTTTATTGAGATATGTGATTGAACATTGGGTGACACCATTGGATTTATTTTTCTCTCCTCTATTTCCTCTGAAAAATTGTTTGTTTGTTTTTGGTCGCTACTTTTTTTTTACAACATTTTTTTTTTTTTGTAGCCGACCATGGACCACCTCCCACTTGCTGCGATTCCTCCCAATGCCCCTCCCCGCCGTCTTCAACAAGTTTCCAGCCTTGCCACTCGCCGATCTATCATTTCTTAGATGATCGAGGACGGCACCGTTCACGGCTTGGCTGACCTCAATGGTCAGGTCATTCAGGCATTTCCGGAATACTTCCGTGGCCAACGCCCTGCCAATCTCATATGAGCTAACCGATGGTGGCAGCAACGTCACCAATTTCATGAAGAGATTGCAGGCCCCATCACTCCATTTTCTTGTAGTTGAAGCCGTTTGGACAAAAGGAGGCGCCATTTTCCAAAGGCTAGACCAAGTCGAAGCAAAAAGAAGAGCGAATGGGGGCAATATTTGTATCTTATATCACTTGAAGAATTCAACCGCCTTCGCAAATTAGGTGTCAAATTTTCCTCTCAGCTACTTTGTAAATTGATCCTTTCCATTCTTGTAGCTCCTGAGTCCATTTTCACAGCCCATTCTGTCGATCCCAAAGATGATGTTTTGTTGGTCAACAAAATCACAACAAATTAGGTCAATCAGTTCATGAATAATCACAATATAGTCCTTCTATTCCAACGTGGTCGTTTGACTTGTAGCCCTGAAAAAGAGCTTCAAATCGAAATGCAGACTACCTACCATTTGCCTAACTAATGGCCGAACTTTAGAGTTTCGGGGAGATACAACTATCAAATACGCTGAAGTTGTCTCGGGAGGGGAGTCCATGACTATGGTGGTTTGCATTTCAGGAGGCCGTCGTGTCACAATAGAAACTCCTATGCTCATTTTCTCAAAGGAAAATAGGAGCTATCCTATATAGGGTTTGATTGATAATATTCTTGAGGTTTCTTATAGAACAGGCCCTAAAGGTTGGATGGACCAAACCATCTTCTTCAAACATTTTTTGGAATCTCGTGCATATCAAGCCGATCTTCATCAACACTTGAAGATCACATGGCTTGATAATTGTAGCAGCCATACTATCACCCCTAGATTGGCTGTTGTCCTAGCTGCCAAAAACACAATTTTTAAATTTTTACCTCCATGTTCTACTCACCTTTGCCAACCAGCAGATACATTCCTCATTTCAAAAATCAAAGATGCATGGACAAGACGGTGGGAAGCCAAGAAAATTGAGTTGATACAACAAAATGCTTGGCAAAATGCACCCTGAGCAGATGGACAATAGTTAGGGAAGTTGACAAATTCTGGAAAACATTTTTTTCTACAATTGGCTGCTGATAGTGTAGAAGATGTTAATGAAAAGGTGGATGGTGACAACATGTCCTATGCTAGAAAAACAATGATTTGTTGTGGCTTGGCATTAGGACTTGATGGATCTTGGAGTATAGGACAATTGTTTCCACATTTCCAAGAGATAATTGCAAAGCATTTGCAATACTTCCAAGGGCAAAACTGCCCAATTTCAATAGGGCAGTTTAAAAATCCTTTTCGATATTTTACTATATTTTTTCTTTAATTTTTGGCCTACAACTAGGATTATTATGTTGTATTTTTTATTGTTGCTATATTTAGCAACTTATGCATACACTATGAAAAATTTCAGCATTTCAACATTTCATTGTCTATTTCTGCAATTTAGCAATTTAGCATTTCATTATTTATTTTAGCATTTCAACATTTCATTGCCTATTTCAACAATTCAGCATTCCATTATTTATTTTAGCATTTCAACATTTCATTGTCTATTTCAACAATTCAACATTTCATTATTTATTTTAGCATTTTAGCATCTCATTGTTTATTTCAGAATTTCATTGCCTATTTCAACATCTCATTGTCTATTTCAGAATTTCATTGCCTATTTCAGCATTTCATTGCTTATTTCAACATTTCATACACCGCTTTTTTCCCACCATTCCAACTTCTATATTTTGTTCCCATCTAACACTAAATGCACTCTCGTAAAAATGTTGAAATGATCAAATTTTACTATAGAGCTAAAATAGTGTTAGAATGGGTAAATAATGTTCTAACACTAACCTTGCAAATCACAATTAGTGTTATTGTTAACAATTAGTGTAGCCAACACTATTTATCAATTTTAGTGTAGTTTATTACATTTACATTACCTTAAAATGAGAATAATATAAATCTATTGCATGTTAGGTTATATAAAATCTAATTTCCACAACAAAAATTGTATTACCCTCCTGGAACTTCAAAATGCCGTGATCGCTCAAGTATAACAGAACGCCTCCATCACATCCTAATGTGAAACCAACATGAAGAGACTTGTCCATTCTATTAACATTATCTTAACATGAGTATCATAAAACCTAATCCTTATTAAGTTATGATAAATCAAATTTTCACAACAAACGCCGTGCTATCCTCTTGGAACCACAAATTGCCGTAATGGCTCAATCACCTCCCATCAAACCCTCATTTAAATCAATTTGAAGAGACTCGTACATTACATCAATATTAAGTTAACATGAGAAAAGTATGAATCTACTGCCTATTAAGTTACAAAAATTTAATTTTAGCAACCAATGCTAAGGTGAAATTTCAAAATGTTGTGGTCGCTCAATCACAACACAACGCCTTCATCAAATTCTAATTCCTCACTCAAAAAAAGGGGGGCATGAGAACCTTAAGGCCCTTTGTCGTGGATTGGACTTCCTCAATCTTCATCTTCGGAAATGAAGGTCAATACAAAGTTCAAGGCAAAACCAGATTTTTTCTTTATTTTCGTTCTCCTCTGCTACAAGAGAGTGTGTTGAGAAACAATCCTGTGGTTTGAAACGAAATGACAAAGGAATCCAGTTGGAGGCACGCAGCACAACGGCAAGCCACAAAAAAGTTAAAGTGGGAAAATGATAACATCATGAGAGCAGAAAAGGTAGATAGCAAGGGAGTTGCCGACCACGAGAGGGAGGGACTAACCAAAGGTCAACGTCCAAGCTAACTATTCTTTCGAGACAAAAGAACTACACTAATTATAATGAAAATCAGTGTTTGCGACACTAAGCCATTGACTTTGCATTGCTTACAAATTTTTTTATTACTTTCTTGGAATTCTGGTCGAATGAATTTATCTCTGTGTCTATTCAACAACATGGTCTAATGAAATTGACAAGAGCACTCTCGATCTTGCATTGGCTCTTACTTGCTACCACTTTCATACATCACACAAATTGCATGCTAATTGGCCATTGCGTTGTCAGCCATGAAACCCTTAAAATTTGGTGAAAAAATCATGTGACATGTTGTGATAGAACTATGGGATCTCTACATTTACTTCTGTAATTGAGCATATTTATTCATCATGTTGCATATGCATATATGTTTATAAATGTGGGCAACCATTGACATCCATCCCTTCACCCTCTTTACATTATCAAACATGTATCAAGAGTTTTCCAAGTTTCTATGAGGTTGCATTTGCTTCACCAAATCCACTCCACTTCTCAAACCTTTTGAAAAGATAAACTTTATCCTTACCTTGGCATAAAATTATATTATTTGGAATAAACAAATATGCACTTTTCATTTCAATAAGATAATGTTGTCAATGGGCCACCTGCTTAATTATATTATGACAAAAATTAGAGATATTATTTTGAATATTTGGTGAATTGAGTATCCAAAACTTCTCAATGATTGCTTCTAAGGTCTCCTTATGGAGTGGCTTTGGGTCACTTTGCAGTCCATTCTCATGAAATAATTTAGATTTAATAAATTCTTTGCTAACATCAAGACTAATGGTTGAATTTGTGGCAAATGGTGTTCTCAAGTCTTGTTGTCTGCACAACAGAGTCACAACAAATGCTCCTACCTACATGATGTTTGTGATGACCAACATGGATACAAGCTTGAAGAAAACCTCTAGAGTTTAAGATCCTATACATGCAACAAGGGCACAAAGACTTGCAAGAAGAGAACACTTTACAAATTTGGCATACAAAATTAGATTTTGCAAGAGATTAGTTTTCCATAGCAAAGATAACAAGTGACAAGGCCTCCTACTTAGCCTTACTTTGGCTCCACCCCGCCAAACTCTAAAGCAATCTGGTTTTGCAAACTAGATGGTTAACACAGAATGAATAATGGAAATTATATTCAAAGTTGTTAGTAATGTTTATAATGTCTGCATGTGTTCAATTTTGGCCATTAAATCACTAGTCTATGCCTTCAATTTCTCAATCTACAAACAATAAAGATGTCAACCTTGACAAACTAGCAAAAAATGATGCTAGAGAGGAAAAAAAAGATAACTCAAAAAGCACATCTCTATTGAATGACTAAAAAGATGGCGCATAGATTCACAACAAAATTTATTCAACTTCAAGAACTTCAATTCATTCCATGCACACGATTGACTCTGCATATTTTCACTTGAAGCATTCAAAGATGCTTCAAAACTATGATGCACTAAGGCACTAAAGGAGACAATGTACTACCATGAATTTTCTAGTTCATTAGATCACATTTGTATCGTCGCCCATCTCAAGTATAGGAGAAAATTTTCCACTTGTTTCACTAACAAAAATAGCATCATCATTTGAAGACTTGATAAGATTAATGTGACTATGATACAAAGGCTCTACCTTGACACAAGTTCTTGAAGACATTTGCACAATAGAAGTTGTAGACTTGGACATGAGAATATCTGTTGACACCAATTTAACAACATTTAGAGTACCAAATGTATGGTACTTATCAAGGGTGAGTTTCCAAACATCTCTTATGTCATTCTTGAGCTTCATTTGCATGACAATTGACTCATGTCACATGATAATCTCTACAAGGAAATGAAATAGGAATGTTAAACCTATTACCGTAAGCTACTGTCATGTCTATACTTGAATGTGCATGCAATCTTTAAACACATGCTCAAACTTTTTTTCAATGTTGCTTTTTACATAGGAGAATTCTAAAACTTTTTGATGGTAGTAGATAAGTAGCTGTCAAATTGTGGATATAGATTTAAGTAATTCTATATTGGATTCCAGTGGTTTGAAATTCAAATTTAAAAAATCAAATTTTTGGATTTTTATAGCCAGCAATTGAATGAATTTATTTCACTTACTAGTATACAAATTTTAGAATGATTAACTGCAGATAGCTACATAGTGCCATATTCAAAGATGATTACATGTTAGAAGCCACCAAAAGGAAATCTTCATTAATTAATGAGTTCACAATATCTTTAATCCCTAAAGTTCCATGACTATGTTTTCACCGAAAACACTCAAAAACTGCCATTTTTAGTAGAAGTACCAAATTTTTGAAAAAAAAACTTTTTTGACATATGTAACCGTAGGATCTTTTAGTAAGCTAGTTTTAGAAGATGTGGAAAAAATTCCAGAATTTTCCACCATGCGGATTGGAAGATATTAGCATTTGAATTGGCAAAAATCCTTTTTTTGTCCCTGCAAAAAACAGGGCAGCTGCACTTCACAAGGTCACATATGTATGAAAAAATGTTCAAAATGTTGGTGCTTCTTTGAATCTTTTTTCTAAACAAGTTGGCTACATGCTTAAAAATTTTCAAATCATTTGAAATTGTACAACATATACAAAAAAATAGTGAGTAGAAAGAAGTAGAGAATGATTCCAAATACTAAACTGTTAAGAATTTAATTATGGAATTGAAAAATGTCAATCCCAATGGTTGTAATGTTTTAATAAACAACCTTCATTGTAGGATTTTTTTGTTTTTAAATATTAAAAATTGAGTTAAATAAACAACTTCAAATTTTATTTCAGAGTAGAGAGTCCATAACTGCCTACAAACTAAAAAACCTCATAACTTTTGACTCATTGGTCAAAATGGAATGATTCAAAGCTTTCCACGTGTATATAACTCTAGAAAACCAATTTTAAATTTTTATTTTTGGAAAAAGTGTTTTTTTCTAATCTGCTCGAACTGCCCAATTACGAAAAAAAGTAACATATTTGGCCCTAATTTTTGACTCGTATTTCCAAATGTCATGAAATTTAGTGCATATGAAAGATATTCCTCGCGCCCACCTTCTATTAAAATTTTAGCTTAAAAGATGGAAATCTCTAGTCACACGTACCTGCCCAAAATTTCTATACAACCAAAAAACGCATGCCGGTCCTTTAGGGGTTAAATTTAAGAATAATTATAATACAATTTATCAAAGAAGGATGTTTCTAGTGATCAATCATGTTGTGCTAATTGACTGTCATTCAATTTTGAAAATAATTAATTTGATGTAAATACATTCATCATAGTCTAATATTGCTATATATTGGAGAGATTGAAGAGTTGCCAAAGAAGAAGTAGAATTAGTGTTTTTTTATTGGAGAGCTACCAGAAGAATCATGTAAGAAAAGACGTAAGATTGATCTTTGTTTTTTAAGTAAAAAGTAGTTAGAAAGAGCAAAGATGGTTAGACACTTGAATAGGATTAGTGGCGTTGAAATTAGTAGCACTATTTGGACCTTATCCTATGAGGATTATAGAGTTGAAGTTGGAGATTTTCATTCTCAGAATCTTAAGACAATTTGACAGAAATCAGTGATGGAACTAATATTGTCAAGCTTAACAATATAGATGAGAGTGAAGAGAATGTATGCTAATCAAATCCAATAAAAAAATGACATGTTGTTAACAAGGACAAAGTTGGTAAGTTCAGCTATCTATTGCCACAATTAGAGTCAAAGACAAACAATTTGTACAAAAGTAAATGGCTGTCTATTCATGTGTGCAATATTTCTCTACATATAGAGCAATAAATTTTATTGTTTGTGACTAGTTATATTTGTATCTAAAGTTGATGATAAATAATTATTTTTATCTAAAATAGTATTAATAATTTATTCTTTAAAAAAAATTGTTTTTTTAATGAACTTCAAATATTCAATCACAAAAATTATTCTATATGTTAAATTTAAAAATTTGCAAATCTACCATAATCAAGATTTCATATTATTCACTCATTTTTCAAAATGCTATAATATTTTTTATTGCAAGACACGTCCATAAATTGATCTTTTGATTGGAACAAGCCCATGAAGCAATTTTTCAATCCAATGCTCCCTCTAATTGTATCTCAAAAAATCCTAATTACACACAATGAATCCTAATTGCACTCTTGTTTGCTAGCCTTCGTTTTTTTACTCTCACTATTGATTCACTCGCCTCATGAGATTGAGTTTTGCTGCTCCTTTTCCGCATGTGTTGAGAGAATGGAAGCTGATGTGGGCGCATTATTGAAAGAGATAGAAGAAATCGAACATCATGGAGGCGGTACAGCCAATGTTCTACAAACTACTTCTGTAAACTTCTTTTTGTAGTTCGTTTATACAATTAGAAGAGAGTGAAGGTGGATTTTAGATTTCAAATATTAATGGTTGTATTGTAGGTTACATTCAAATTTTTGTTCAAATTGCATTAGAGGTCTGAAATTCACAGGGTGCTAGTTTATGTGATTGTTAGACAACAACTTCTACACCTTAATCTATGTTAACTTCTCACAAAATTTTGATTAAAAATCTTGAAGTTTTTACATATTTCAATCCCTATTGGATATATAGACACACATCATTGTTCTAATTCTAAACAATTTCATATAAGTACACGAAGAAACGACAAAAGAGCTTTGAGCATGACCATATCAAGATTCAACACAGTTGACCATGCATACAACAAATAAAAAATTTACAGAAGATCTTAATATTATCTCTTTCAAAAATCATAGCAGCAAGCTGCAAAATATCAAATAGAACTCAATTTATTATCGAGCGCTCTTCGACCTTCTCATTATAATGAGACTCACACCAAGTAGTTTGCTTGATACACATCAAAGACTGCACAATCAACTAAAGACATCAATCAATGTATCAAAAATACTCATAGAAGGTAGCAAACACATGCACCAAATCTGCAATACATTGTAATGGCTATCGAGAAAGAAGAAATTCATTTTAGAGATTGCGTTTGAAAATGTATGCTAATACATCCATCTGCAATCTTTGAGATGAAAAATTATTCATTCATTCATGGTTCCTACTTATCAAGATTAAATTATTAATTACACAAATTGCACCACATGCGAGACCACATGATTTCCTATTAGCTCTTAATCTTTGTACATAAGTGGCTCTTGGCCTCAACGTTGTTTAATAACACTTTATCATTGTAATTATATAAGTATTATCATATGCTTATACACGCAAAATCATCTTTATCAAATTTTAACTCTATGCCATTGGTAACCATTAAAAAGAAAATTAGATCCACAGAAGATTGCTCCACAGCTCTCCGAGGACCTTGTTGATTTTTTTTTTTACTTGAGCATTATTTTTTTCCTATACTTGCTCACCTTAAGAAACGATATTAGATGCTTGGCAGTGGCTCAAAATTTGAGTACAAATTGTTAAAAAATCAAGGTTAAGGTACTATAATGCATTTTAATCATGATTATTTAACTTTTTGTATTTGCATTAGAGAAAATTTCAGGCCTCCGGAGAGCTGCTCCACAACCCTCCAAAATACCTTGAAATTTGGTTTTTTGGGACTAAAAAAATCAATTTTACCCGGCTAAACCTGTCCACCTGAAATTGTAGAGGCAGTGGCGCAAGAATCGAGTTTTAAGAGTTTAAAATTTATTTAAAATAATAATAATAATAATAATAATCTTCAAAAAAATATTAAAATTAAAATAATTTTATTTTTTTTTAAATCGCAAAATCTAATTGTTTTGGCAAGATTCAACTTGGTTGACTGCTCATTACGATACTTTTCCAGAGTGACAGACCAAGCTTTAAAATAGCTTGGTTTGTCACTCTGGAGCAACCCTCCGGAGAGCTAAAATTTTCTATAATGGGATGCACCTTGTACTCAAACCAAATTGTGCAATACAAACAAATATCCAAAAATAATCCAATGACCATCTACCACAAAAAAAAATTGGATGGCAATGTAAAAAACTTAATTTATTGACATTTGGTGAGTATCAAAGGTAAAGAGGTTGCTCTTATAGAGAAATGGATTGTCCTCCATGAATCTACAAAGATTATAGGATAATTTGAAGATAGTTCACTCATTGTCAAATGAATGAAGATACATATTTCACATGGATTGTTGACTCTACCACTATCCCACTTGCATAAAGAGCTCCTCATCTTATCTTCTAACTTATAAAATTAAGGAAGTGACTATTGAAGCTAGTTACCTTCAACAATTAATTTCGAAAGCCACTTAATTTGGTTTAATTGGATTTAATTGTTTCAATTAAATCAAATTCAATTCAATTAAACTAGATTAAGTGACTTTTGAAGTTAGTGAAAACAATTGTCAATTAAACACCAATTGTACTATCAAACATTTTGGATACATTTTATAGTTGCAAAAATAGTCACTATTTTTTTTTATCTTTTGCAAAAGTTAGACCAGCTAACAATGCACTTCAAATACTTTTGATAGGCTCCCTAGTATCCATTTTTTAATAGCTTTGTTTGTCACTACAAAGCAGCCTTCTAGAGGTTGAGATTTTTTCTAATGATGTCCAACAAAATGAGAACATGAACACAACTTCAATTCTACACTATATACGCATGGACACTTATCCAACTTGACTTGTCAATGTTGTTGTTTTTGTACCTTGCCAATGATATAATCATTTGAATTTTAGTTAGTACCTGAATGTATATTACTTCTGCCATAGTTCAACTTACATTGTCACTCCAATGACGTTTAGGTATTTTTGGTACTTTTGGCACTTTCAGGATTTTCATGAATTCAAAAAGTGTATGCAAAGCTTTATACTCAACTATAGGTCTCCTTTACTGCAAAAGATAGAAAGGCCCATCTTAGCTCATTTTTCTTTGAGTTGAAGTAGCTCTTTCAACAACCCACCTACACTCATTGCAAATGTATTTACAATTAACAACCATATACCATTGTTTACAAAGTATCCCTTCAAGCATATTCTTCTCTACTTTCTTCTTGCCACTATATTTCTGTAGTATATTCCATTTAGAGGCAAGAATCCTCTCTCAAACCTTAATAGTATTATAAATGTTGTACTTTGCAAAGTCATATAAACCATCAGGTCCTCTACACAATGTTGTCTAAGATAAGCACATTGTCCAAGTGTCTTTGAACATGTAGGTTGCCTTGTAAGGGTTTTTTTTATTAGACATTACACATTTTTGTGCTATTTTATAACAGATTCTATAGTTGAATAAGAAGCACAATTTGCCTGGATGACGGATGCTTCCCAATCAACAAGAATCACTACTTTATCTACATTTTTTCTATTGATGTGATAATAAAAGTAGTACAATTATTACGTCATGGTTTTCTAAGCTTTAGTGTTGAATTCGACCTGGACAATTTTTGCTTACATAGGTGATTGCAAACTTTGTGTGGGCTGTCCCAAGTCCCGACTGAGCAAAGGAGGTGTGTGTTTTATGCTAGCTAATGACGATGACTTCAACTTTACAGTCGATACTATACTATAAAAACTTGTTCCTCATTCCATCAAAGTCTTCATACATACTTTGACTACTATGTGCTCCAATAAAGCTTGGATTTGAGACTATAATATAGCAACGGAACAAGGACAATATAGGAAACATACTTACAACCATTTTAAAACAAAATATCAAACTTTAGCTCTGAATTGGCTCCCTTCCAATCTTAAGGTCTTTTTCCATTAAATTTCCACTCAAAACTACCAATTCTATTGCAAAATGCAAAGCACCTTAGAAATTATTATTTTATATTTAATTATAGGATCTTGAACTAGACTAATGTATGGAAGAAATTTCAAAAACTTTAACTACTTGGATTGCAAGATATTTGTATTTGAAGTAAAGAAAACCATTTTTTTATGCCTTGTCTACTTAGATTCTTAGACTTTGAATCTTTTTAATTTAAAATTTTTGCACTATCAATATTGAATTTAAAAAAAATTATGTTGAAAAATTGAATTAAAGGTCCAGGAATTCTTTTAAAAAAAACACTTGATTTTCATTCTTTAAAAAATTACTAAATAGAAGTAGATAAGAAGATTAAAGGAAAATCTAAATTATAAATAGGTCTTAGAAGATGGAAATGAAATATAATAATTTCAATAGTGAGATTGTTCTAATAAGCATACAGTGCATATTAAACCTTATCAAATTGTCTTTTTTTTAAATTGTGAAAATTGCGCTATAAAATAAAGTTATTTTTTCAAGAAGATGCATATATAGATTGCCCAAAAAACAAGATTGTTTGTATAACTTTCTCATCACTAATCCAAATAGAATGAATCAAATTTTTTTATGTAGGCAAAAATACTTATTATATGAAATAAAATTTTATAAATTTTATTTTGACTTTTTTGGTTGCCCAAAAAATTCTATTTAAGGCTTATTGTGGCATAACTTTTGCTCTTGTGCACCAAGTAAAAATTATATTTCCAAAAAGAAAATGCATTTTCATCTCTTCAAAAATAGTTTAAAAAAATCACAATATGAATTAAGGCCATAGGAATCTATCCAAAATTCATATTGTCCCCTAAGGAGACAATGGAGCTTTAGGGGTTAAAAAGAACCGCAATGAACAAAATTGCAAACTAATAAATTACAAGCTTATGAAAAAATAAACTATAGAATTGCCAATTGAAGCAAGTGATACTAAAACTTACAAGTCACAAACTACAATAATTGAAGCAAAAAAACCACACAAATACACAACAATGCAAAATCATGGCTTCAAGGTTTAAAAAACAGTGCTTGATTTTTATATTGTAATGCATTTGTAGGCAACATTGCCAATTTGCCATACATTGTAAGTGCAACAATTGTCATGGATGGTTCATGAATGAGAAGACATGACTCTTGAATTTTTACTCTCCTTTCCACTCCTTTCTCTTAATTGAAACTTTAGGATCAAGATATTGAGACAATGACATGCAAAATTATAGCCTAACACTACAATTGTAAATCTTTAAAATCCTAATTTCAAGTTATAGAGATGGCTATTAGATAAAAACAATATTGTTTTTCAAGTTAAAGCAATCTCAAATACATCTTCACACAATACTTTCCACTCAAGCTTTCTTATTGTAGCATGCAAATGAAGTATTTAAAAAGAGTAGAATTTGTGGAAAACAAAAACAAAACAATTTACAATACTATCGTCAAGGCACAACAAATGAGTGGTGACTAAACTATAATATTTGAAGTCCTGCAAGAAAAATTGGCAAACTTGACCCTTTTGATATTGAAAGCAAAATGGCACCAATAGCATAGATCCGGGAGAGAAGCAAGCAAAAAAAATGACTCAGATGCGCAAAATCCTAGTAAAGAAGCATGGAGAATTCACAACTATTTACAAAAAGTGGCACCGACAACGTGGGTGAAAGAGAAGCTTGTTTTTGCGCCTTACAACAAAGAGCTCCATGATTGGCCAATAGCTAGCTGCCTTCCACCATCAAACGGCTATCAAATTTTTGGTGATAAAAAATCAAAAGTATTATTTTATTCCCCATTGGTGAGAGAACCTAATCTTGCCATATTAAATATTGGGTTATTTTTGCCAATAAAAAAATCATTATTTGGCATCCTTCATAGTATAGCCTTATTGGATGCATTTGTGCCATCTTCTAGTGATTTTTTAGATTTCTTAGTGTTCAAACATGATATTTACTTGATGGAGATGCATGAACATATTGACTAAGTACCCTGCCTAATTTTGTAATAGAAATGCCTAGAAAATACAAAACATTCTAATGGAAGGACATAAAAGGGGCTTCTATTTGAAAAATTGGGACCAAAATGGATTCAATGAATGGAAAATGTTCAAGGGCTTCTCAATGACCAAGAGCATTGAAGACAAGTCTAAAGATGTCAATGTAAATTTCTTGGTAGAGATGTTGGATCATCTTCGTATTCATTATTCTAAAATGACTTGACTAATAGAGTTATTCGCAAAGTACCCAAAATCGGGGTTTAAACCCCGCACTTATGTGAAAAAGTAGGTTTTGGGCAAAAAGTTAATACAAAAGTGGGTATCAAAAGTTCTTTCGCACCCAAATCGACCAAAAAGAAGTTTCATCCGGACTTTGCCTGTTGGGTCGTGGTCGCCTATGGGGTCGTAGTCGCCTGCGGGGTCGTCCGTCGGAGGAAATTTGTCGGAAAAAGTCCCCTCCAAACTAGGGGGGACTTTACGAATAACTCTAATATGCAAATTAGAATGTTTTTCCATCACAAAATTTGACTTGATACATTGCGTTAGAGCACAAGCATCATGATTTTTCATCAAGCAACTCACAAGGTACAGATATGTTTCACCTGAGAATATATCTTTTGTAATTCAAGAAACAAAACTTCAAAAATGACTTCAAAAAACAAGTGAAATAAAAATCTTAAAAAATCACCATAATTAGAGCTTAAAATTTTGAATACAAAGGAAAAAAGTTTGTGTGAAAATTACTATTATACAATTTAAAATTTATTTTGAAAGAAACATTGAAAATTTTTAAAATTTTTATTGATAAATATATTAGTTAGTGCAACAATAGATCCAATTGTATAGATATGATCTATGGATCATGTTTTATAATAGTCATTTTTTTAAATTATTGTAACTTTTGCATCCAATGTCCAAATTTAACAAAACTTATAGAAAAGTCTTCATTCTTTCTTCTATTTTTTGTGGTAAAATTTTCAAATCAATCTAACATGTACTAATTTTTGGAGAGCCATTCAAAGTTCATAGGGTCGATTTGAGTTTCCCAAATTGCATTTTGATGTTTGCAACTTTGGCAGCTTGTATTTCCTTCATCTAATGTTTATTTTCAAAAACAATTGTTGTGTTGGATTTCCCTTAAGGTCTAGTTATTATGTTAAAATTTTGATGTCAATCCAAGTTGTGTGGGATGTTTGGAAGACATTGAAAGTTGAAAATCTGGACATTTTTGGATTACACTAAACTTTGACAGCATGTTCTTCTTCACATGGTGTTCAGTTATAATATATTTTTTAGAAAAAATTGTGCATACTAGTCTAGATATAGCCACTAATAAAAGTGAGTACAAATTTGAAATGTTTTCATTCAAACAACTATACTATAAGCATATATGGAGAAATTCCAAAATGAATATACTAAAGTTGTAGTGTGCAATATACTACACGTTACCATAGAAGTTTGAAGAAAAAGTTAGTTGTGATTTGAAAGAAAATTAATTTCAAAGTTAGCCATGTCTGAAACTTGGTTTTATTCACCATGATTTGGAATTACTTTATCTTTTGTCAGGGTTTTTTTAGAACTCTGAAAAAACTTGTTGTGCCTTGGCATGTTGGTATACATCATTTCAAATTGTTGTACTCAAAAATCGAAGGAAAATGACATTTATAGAAATTAAAATATAAAAAATTTGACAAACATGCAAATGATGTTGGTTCTCACAATATTTGAATTTTTTTGGGAAATTGAGAGCACGGGATTGCATTAGCCATTGTAGAGAGAGTATAGGTTGCAACATGGACCATTGTTATATCTTAATGCCCTTGCATTTGTAATATTTGTTGAATAGGGCAATACAATTCAATTAATATTTTACAATTGTCTAATGCTTTTTTAAATCAATTTTTTTTGAAGACTAGAATTTATAATGCATATAATTGATTCAAGTCATTTGCAATATGTATACTACAAGATTGTATGGTTGAGATTTCTATACCTTAGTGACCTACTAGTGTAGCCCTACATTGTTGGCTAAATGGAAAAAACAATGATCCCCACATACCAAAGTAAATGATAATTTATTTCAATTTTAAACTCAAAAATAACTCAAAAATTCATTAAGTTCACATCGCAGGTCACAAAACAAAGTCCGTGCGCCCTTCTTTGCCAAGAACTTTTTGATAGTATCAAAAACGCGACTAAGTCACGCACCATAATTTAGGATAATTTAAAATCCAAAAATAACTCAAAAATCCATAATTTCACATTGGAGGTCAAAACATCATGAAACAAAGTCCGTGTACCTCCCCTACCAGAGAGCTTTCTAACAATACTATGAATGTGGCTAGGAGACACACGGTCCAAAAGATCCATAATTAAGGATAATTTCAGATCCAAAAATAACTCCAAAATCCATAACCTTCACTTGTATGTCCAAATTCCACAAAACAAAGTCTATGCACCCCTTATTGCAGAAAGCTTTTGAATGGTACCAAGAATGTGACCAAGGGATGCACGGTCTTAGAGATCTCAATGTAACAAACAAAACAAACAAACAATGTAACTTAACCCCTTAAGGACAATTGAAAATCCGGGTAGGATCCTATGAAGTCAATTTTGGTTGGATGTTCATGAAATTTTGACACAAAGTGTAGTTATGTACCCCTGTAGTGAAAATCTAATTTTTTTTCCGATCGGTTGCTTGGATAAAAAATTATGCTGCCCTAAACTTTTCTGGCAACTCGGGCAGTTTGGAAATCTTTTGAGAATCTTTTGCAAATAAGCTCATTAATTTCTGCAATTTGGCATGTATGTAACTTACATGATATAAGATGCAAATGTAAAAAAAATAAGCATGCATAGTGTAAAATTCTCACTCTACAAGGAGTTAAAGTTTGCTGGTCCTGTCCGGCAAAGTTGAAAAAAAACTTTTTCTTCTAACTTCAAACGTTATAATCTTTCAATCCGTGCGGTCAAAGTTTCTGAAATTTTTTCTACACATTCCTATGGTAATCTAGTACAAATTTGTACGGTTGAATTTTGAAAAAAAAATTTCATTTTTCATTTTTTTTTCATTGCCCTAAAAATGGCAGTTTTTCACAATTTCTGCCCGAAATATGCCTCCCGGCTTTAAGGGTTAATTCCGAATGACCCAACGGGGTTGTACTTTCGAAATGGGCCAAGACTTGAGCAATTTGTTTGCTCATTTTTTCTTGAGATCAAATAAAATGTAACCGTAGGATCTTGAAGTTCACGTTGAGTGAGCACCTCAAAAAAATTCAGATTATTTGGCCGCATAAATATAGGAGACTTTTAGGTTTGATGTTTTATTTGGGTCAATGGAAATACATGGTAAGGCACTTTGAAGGAGCATATCTTTGTAAGAATATTTTAAAATGATACCCTTTTTGTGCTCAGTGAAAGATAAGAGAGTTGAGAATATACGTATAAAATTTCACAACATTCCTAACATTGTTCAATTCATACTGGAGTTTGCAATGCACGGTGGTTACTGAAATGAGAGTGGTATTTGTAAGATTAAAAAGGATGAGACACTTATCTTCTACTTGAACTCTTTGGATCTATCCTTTGTAAGGTGGATCTGTCCTTTTTGAGGTGGGCAAGAATCACATTGGTTGGCTGACTTTCTAATCCATGCCCAAACAGAACCCAAAATAATGAGTTGTAAACTACACTACACCACTTAATTTTGAAAAATTCCACAAGGCAGAGTCAAACTTGGAATTTGATAAAACTATTGCCATTGGATTCATATTGCAATGTGTTTCTTAGAAATAATTTTTATTTTAAAAAATACTCAAAATTTGAGAACGTACACCTCAGAAAAAAATGGCAATGGTGAGAAAATGGTCACTTGGGTCACTAAGGATATAAGAGATATCTATTTTTGAAAAATAGGGTATTGTCACGCCCCTATAGAAATCCCTTTGGAGTGAATTGTGAAACTTTTTTAGAGATGCTTGTTGAAGAAAAGATGTGCACATGGATGTTTCCTACGTATTTCTGCAAACAAATTTAAAAAATTCATCACCAATGTTTTTCAATGAATTTTCATGTAAAATCATAGAAATTAACTTAAAAAATTTACTAAAAATAAAGATTTTCTTTTTTGAAATCAAAATTTGGTATGTTTGATTGGAATTGCATAAGATATCAATGTTGATTGTGCAAAACAAAAAATGTTAGCTTTGTTTTACATCGTTCAAAGAAAACTAAATGGCCAAAACTGCCATCACGTATCTTTTTGGTAGCCCATTGTACAATTATAATATTTGCTTCAATTTCGTCAAATTGGTCAAAAAGTAACAGAAGGTTGTGTTGGTTGTGTTGGTTGTGTTGTAAGATTCAAGCATTACTTCGGATGAAAGAAAAATATTTGGAAGAAACATTCCCCTGAAGCACTTTCTTCATGAGAATCTAGACTATGGACTTGAGTGGCAAACCGATTGATTCATCCAAATGTAGAACTCATCCAACTGTGTACATGGATGAAGTTCGCCTCGTCTCTATATTACAGAATTAGGGTTTCAGGGCCTAGTAGAAAGGAGCGCAGCCTCATTCTGCAGCTCTCTATCGCCCGCTTCTTTGCGCGCCTGACGCAGCCATCTGCGCTTACTCGCCATGAGTGCGTTTTTCTTACTCCCTTTCTTTCGCGACACTTCATATCCCTTTGTGTCATGCAAATTTTCATGGAGGGTTTTCGAAACCCTAATTTGATATAGTGTTTGTGTTGTGGTGTGTCAGGTAAGGTTCACGGATCCTTGGCCCGTGCCGGGAAGGTGCGTGGCCAGACGCCCAAGGTTGCCAAGCAGGACAAGAAGAAGAAGCCGAAGGGCCGTGCGCACAAGAGGATGCAGTACAACCGCCGATTTGTGACCGCAGGTGCGTTTTTTGCAAATGAGTTGATGGTTCCAATTAGGTCGTGTCCAGAAGCGCTTTGGTAAGGTAGGGAAACCTGGAATTGCCATATTGTTAGACTGGAAAAAAAAATTCAGGATGTTCTTGGCAAATGAATAGGGCTTATAGCGCTCCAAGTATGTTAATTATGTGGAAAAGCTTTGAAGTGTCAAAGTTGCGATGGTTCCATTTAAATCTTATTATGAAACACTCTCGTATGGCCTGGATACCCGAAATCGTCTCTATTGCTGCTGAGCTTAGTGGGCCGGTCAAGTTTTTATATTTTCTTTCGGGGAAATGAAAGAGGGTTCGAACGCACTAGAGAATGTGTCATTTGGATACGACATACGACAGTTATGAACTGTAAAAGTAGATGATACAGAACTACTGCTTGTTCAGGTGTTGTGATGTAGATACCTTTCATCAATATTCTTCTTGTCTGATATTTAGGGTGGCGCTTTTGGGTTTTGGAGGTGTGCCTACATTTGATTTTGTTGAGGCATGTACTGATTTTGATTCGGTCGGAATGGCTTTTCAGTGGTCGGCTTCGGCAAGAAGAGGGGTCCCAACTCATCTGAGAAGTAGAGAGCGGTGGAGTATATCATCACCTCTGCGTAAGTTATCGACACCTAAGTAATCATCTGAGAATTCTATCACACTTAGTACAGTTTTGTAGGTCTTGATTGAGAACACAGATTCCCATACATGTTTGTATTAGGGGTTGGGTGGGCAGTATATTTTCCCTGAGCTGTGATATACGGATTGTGTTTAAGACTCTGCAGGAGGCACGTTTTGGTATGGGTCACAATTAGGTGTACGTACATTAATCGTCCGGTTTTTGTTTCTGCATCAGTATTGTCTCCTCTATTTAATTTTATATCTATGGAAGCTTGTCTTCAAGAAATTTTGGCAATGATTTCTATTAGATGGTGGTGAAGTGACCAATTAGAAAATCCAGCTGACGAAATTACAGCACATTTTTTATTGGAGGATCTCATACTTAATGCATTAGTGTGGACAAATTTGGTTCATTATACTCGACAATTTTGGTACATGTTGTGTAGTAGTGACACCTAGAACATTTGTTGTCAGATTTTAGGGTAAAGTCACATAGTGTTCTGATGATATTCTTTGGATGCGCAGAAATTCAGCGAGGATCATGTGAGCATACTTTGTAGACTAGGCTGCAGGCCTTCATATGTTGGAAGTATCAGTGTGAAGTGATTGATCATGTTTTTACTGTGGCAAAACTGCCTCTGAATGCATTCCCACGTTTGGAGCATGGTTTGGGTCCCAGCTTGGATGATTTTGATTTGTGTCACTGACTTTTCTAAGCGACAACGTTCTCTTTGTTATTGGCTGAATGAACTCTCTTCTAGCATGTTGCTTCAGCAGAAACGATGACTAGCTACGATGCATCCAACTCACGCGAAGACTTCTATCCCTCACTATGTGATCATAAAGTTTCTTTAGATGCATTGTAATCATTGAGGTCTGCAGTGTACTCCTTCAGGAATGATTTGTAAATAGTTTATATCTGACCTGGAAATTTATGATTAGAACTGTGGAGGGGATTGGGAGCACGAAGGTAATATCTGGGAAACAGGTCAGATGTAGGGTGTCTGTTTGGATCGTTGTTTGCAGAAACTAGGTAACGTGAGGAAATTTGATTAGCTACCTTTTTAGAAATAGTAAGCCTCATCGTTTGGAAAGAATGCAACTTTTAAAGTTGGACGAATTCATGGTCAACTTTTAACCTCTACCCTATGCTAGGATCAGATTTGTTGAATAATGATTCATAATCTAATTAAATATGGCATGTAATGAAATTTTCAGAAATTATTACATGGCATAATTGAATAGTGTAGAAAATATTAATAAAAGCAATCTTAATCTGCAAAAAACCCAAAGCTGTGAGTATTGTTACAGCATTCCCACCAGTAAGGTAGTATGGCCTAAAAGCGACCATTTAAGGACTGATCTGCCTTTTTCACAGGTTTCCTTGAACAGAAGTATTTTTGGATCATTTTTCAGAGAAAGAAAAATGGATGTGGACCGTTACACAAGTGGTTTCATATTTTTTGAATCGTTTTTGAATTATTTATGAATTTTCAAAAAACCTTGTTGTAGGCACCTATTTGTGACCCTAGGTCTTCCAAAATCTGACCACTTGCAACTTCTAAAGTGATTTGAGTTAACGAAGGTCAATGATTGGCTCTTGCAATAAATAGCTTTTCTCTTGATTCTCTCAATGGCTTGAGAGGTCCATTTAAGAACCAACTAATGTCCATTTAAGACCTAAATATAGGGTTGATTTGAAGAGGTTGTTTGCTTTTAGAGTACACTACCTTACACGTGTTGGGTCCCGCGCTCTTCAAATTGGATGAAAAGCGCTACTGGCCCTTCCTAAGATTCTCTTGAACACTCAATCCTTGCGTGTCAAGAATTGGCCCTTGAAATCACTATTCATCCTAAGTTTAGTTGCTTCATCCTTTATGCTACTTGATGAGTGGTCTTTTGACTATTTATGGGCCACGTTTGGTGAGCAACAGTGAGGGACAAGGAAATTGAGGGCCCTTCCAAATTAGATGGAAAATCTGAGCATGTCAAGTTAGGAGGGTACTAGTGGGAACGCTCTTAAAAAAGTGAGTATTAGTCAAGCCTTGAATAGCGGTAAAGCTGTGAGTACTGCTAAAGGTCAAGGAATATTTTGAGCCCTGTCACAAAATGTTCCTAACTTTGTAGAATGAACTTCCAGAAATTCTAAATTAAGTTAACAAACGGAAATGCAATTGAAAAAAATAAAAATTGTACTGAGCCTAATGAATTTGATTTGAATGTATGGTATATCTCTTCCTATTCTAATTCAATGATGTTTGAATTGATTAGAACATTGAATCCACAATGGTTCAATTGTAAGAATGGTGGAATGTACTACATTAATTATTGCAAATTTTTAGGAGAAACAAATGAAAAAATAGTGATGGTTTCAACCTTAGGTGGATAAAGATAGTAATTTTAAAATTATCAAATGAATAGGTACATTCACGTGCTATTTTGTATGGATGGTTTGAAACTTTTGATTTTAAAGATTAAAGAACTACATTGAGAAAATGAAAATTGATTAGAAAAGTATAGAAGAGAAATAATATTGTAGCACGGCAATCAAGTACTAAATGAGGAATTGAATATCAAATCGATAGAGTTTGTTGATTGAACTTTTAGTGTAGGGTATTAACTAACATTAATTCAATGTTGATTTCATCTTCATTTAGAGGTTAGAAAACTACAATTTGCCTAGGCATACTAGCATAGTCATCTACATTCCTCAATAGAAATTGATCACCAAGTTTTTTGCACACTATCTTACAATTTTAATATATTAGATGGTGCCCTTTCATATTGATTCAATCTCCTTTTGACCAACTTCCTTAAATGCTCTTTTGGATTAAGATCAAGCTATTGCTTCAACACTTCATCAAGCTAAAAGACTATCGTTTGAACCATTGCTTTATTGTATTGTAGTGTAAATTGACATATTATCCTATTGAAAGATGAAGTGTTTTAAGTCCAATTCTTAGTACAAATTGTTGGAGGGAGATAAATCTCTAAAATCTAGTCATACCAAAATTGATTCACCTTACTATTGTTCTTCATGACGGGTAGATAGCCATGAATAGTTATACACCTCCATATCATGATCAATATACCACCATGCTTCACTATTTCTTACACATGCAAACTTGATTGGCCATCACAGACCCAACACCACTAATTCCCATCAGAATTGCATTAGTTAGTTTTGCTTTCATCTTTAAAAATGAGCATCTTGTAGTTGCACATGTCAACTTGACTGGCCATCATGAACCAACACTACTATTGCCCATCAAAAAATGAATTAGTTGATTTTTCTTTCATTTAAAAAATGAGCGTCATCCAATCACTCAGAGTCCAATATCAATGCCTCTTTGCAAAATCCAAACAATCTTTGATGTAATTTTTACAAAATTTTGGTTTCTTTTACTTCACTCTTGATGGTAAAATTCATTTCAAAACTCTACGTTTAGGCCAATAACTTACATTTATTCTTATTTGTCTCATGTCTCTCTCTATTCCTATCTCTATTCCTATAGCATTATCTGGTAACCACCTAGTCACAATATGAATAAAGGTTTTGTTTTTTGTCTTTGGTTGACAAAGCTCTCGGTCTACTTGCAAGAGGGCAATTTAAACCAAATAATTGCTCTGCCTTGATCCTTTGGACACAAGATTTAAGAAATCCGTAATTCTTTGGCTACAATATGAGTACATGAGCCATGATTGAACTTTGAACCAACTACATCTTCCTTGTTTTTGGACAATTTCCAAAAATTGAAATACAATAAGGTATATAGACAAAAGAGGAATAATCCTTGTTTAAGGTGGTTAATATACTTGCAAAATAGGGTTAGAATTGCAGATTCAATCCACAAGTTGGTGGAGAGGTGTTGATGGTGGCCTATTCAAAATTAAGTTGATGTAGACCTCAATTTCATTTTTCATTTTTGCCAACTCAAACTAGTATTCATCAAGTCTTGTCAACACTTGTTGCTTTCTTTCAAAGCTTCATTACTCAAATTCTTTTTGTAATTTCATAATTTCATACATTGTAGGCAATGCAATTCATTTTCAACCACAAACTTACAATATCATCCACTCAATTTTGCTTGCACATAAGTGTGCAATTGTTATTTTTAAAGTAGCTCTAATTAAAAGTCCTCTGCACCGTTTCCACTTAAAGGACATCTATATTGTACAAAATATAACAAGCTACTTTTAATGCAAATTGAATTGCTTCCACAAACTTGAAATGCTAGAACTTGCTTCACTAGATTACAAGAATATTTTCAAATCATAGCATGAGTACCTATATGGTCCTTATTTGGGCATGATATCATAGTCTCACTAAAAATGAATATCCAAACTCTTTCAATTTCAATCATTCTCACATGTTTGTTTGACCCTGGAAGAATGAGGCCTATCATCAAGGTATACTCCTAGAATTATGTTTGATGAAGCACGTGGATTGTCATGGTCTCCAAAAAAATACCACGCACCTATTTTGTAGGTGGTTATTTTTATGTAACCTCTCTAGCAAAGTTATTTCCAAATATGATCACGAAATTCCCATCTGCGAAAAATAACAAATTTCAAAGAGCACGTGGGGTTGGTTTACAGACAGGTGCATTCTTCTTTTCTTGAGTAAGCTTGAAAGTCACTTGCACAAAACTTTCTTGTGCTCTGCAGCGTTTCAGGGTTGAATGGATACTGAATTATTGACAAAAAAAAAGAGGCAAATGATTGTAGGCCAGCAAGAAGCTCTGTAGTTGCGGTAAGGAAGATGAGCTGAGTGATCGAAAATCCTCAAGAACAAATAAATTCAGGTAGAGCAGGAAAACTCATGGAGGAAAGTGAAATACCCATCCAGTTAGATCTTGAAAACTAGTGCCTATGTCTCTCCAGCTATTCATCGTGTTCATAAGCTTGAGAGTCTAATCTGTTTCTCCTTTACAGAACACGTATTTGAAGACCTCGTTCGTTGACTTCCTCAAGCAGTTCTATCTCGGAAATATAACCCTTGATTACCCCAGACTAAAGATAATTATCAGGTGCAGCTTGGTCCAGTTCATTTAAAAATTCGAGACCAAACAAACACCTATTCCGATGTGTCAGTACTCGCAGATGGAAACTACTAAATTATTGGGAGACATATTTGTCAGGCTGCTCTTGTAGAAGTCGTGCTGAGGCTTTGGCATCCAGGAAAAGCATTGCAATGTCTTCCAGATCTCCCTGCAACATTGTGTTATCAGCTTATCAGAAGGCAGTCTATTCCAGGTCGATAATGCCTAACGCTAGTCGTTATCGTGTATCACGGCATAAATTGAACTCGTGCAGATGAGCCAAGCGACAAATCATCAACTATGTATCACTTCAGGAAGGTGAGTCTACCTTGCTAATCTGCTCCCGGCCATTAGTTTTCGCCACAATACTCGCAGGCGTTAGCAGCTGAACAGCGTGTCTGCCCCAAGACCAAATGCACGTCATAGTTAGCACTCCTTTCACAATCAGTTTCGTAACCCCTAATCCCCTAATTGCAATAAGTATTTGCATTGTCATTCGACTTTGAACATTCGAAGCTGTATGTTATCACCAGAATCAGAGAAGAAAATTGCATGTGGGAATAAAAATTTAAATAAAAATTGAACAAATGAAGTTCACACATGATCCATTCAAAGGAGCCAAATCAATCTGAGCCCTAAAGATCCTTTTAAGAAGTAATACAATAAGTAATGCAAGCATGAAGAAGTAGAAATCAGATAAGTAAATACTCGATTCTCAAATTGTAAGAATTGAAAGGATAAGGAAAGACTAGTAATCACCTAAGAGATGTACGCTCTCCAATTTCTCCCAGATAAGCAAGAGACTCTTCATCCAGAGACAAGCTTTCCACAGTTGCTCGGATAGCCAAGATCTAAAATACAAAACCACAGAGAGCTTATAGTTCCAATGTAGATGGAGAGGGGATATTGCTAAGACACCATGCTTAAAGCAAGTGCTATTCATGGTATTCAATGACCAAACTTCAAATACAAAACTAGCATAGCCCAAGCAACAGACCATATGCTGCAACATAGCTGTCAAACATGCATTTCTTCATCCAGAATAAACGAGAGAAATGAGAGCATACCTGAACCATTTCTGCAGGCGTATAAGGTAGAGTTCTGATAATTACTAGACGATCTAACAAGTCAACAGGAATACCATGTGGACTACTAATATCAGTACCCCTGCATCTCACAACACGCAAAATCAATCACAAGTTTTCTTAACAAAAAATATCAGCTCGACAAGGCAAGTCAGAAAATACTTCCAAATCATTGCGCCAAGCGAGCATCTCGGAGCTTCAGTGGGTCTAACTAATTTAGCCCTGGGTTGAACAAAATAGAAAAGTACCAGTATGAGAACATAGAACATACTTGATGTGGCAGATTCCTCTATTAGTAGCAAATATGACAATTGGTGCCAATGAGCTTTCTAGTGCACGATTCAAATATGTGAAGCATTCCATGTCTAACATGTGAACCTGCAACAAACCATAAACCTAGATCAGTGCTACAACATTCCATCGTGACTATGAACCATATGATAGGAATTAACAAAGAAATTCGACAAATTTAACAGCAAATATATCAGGCTCTTGCACAACTAGGATCTATTTCTGTGAGTTCCAAAACCTCTACAATTTAAGATCTTGACTCTCAACAATAGCAACATATTTCTCTAACTGGCAAATGCCCAGTCCCGAAGTCTAAATATAGGTTCGTGGCAAAGACATGATGCCAACATTCCTGAAGACTAAGCAAACATTGAAGAGCAAAACAAAATGTGCGATCTGTCTAACTAGAGGAAGTCCCGTCACATAAGATGAGCTAAAATAACTTGTACCTCATCCACAAAGAGAACACCTGGAACAAGCTCAGCCACACCTTGATCGATATATCTGTTAACAACCTGCACCATGAATACCTAGCTCAACCCACTGCTACTCACTTTCCTTAATAATATCCCTTATTTGATAATATACAACTAGCGAAAACACAAATATGCATAAGATTGCATGAAACCAGAGCCAGAATTCTTACCTTGTTAATCTCTTGTCGTAGTTTGTCAGTAATTTCAGTCTTACGGGGTTTCATCATCTGGCCCATCATGGATAATATATCTTGGCCTCCTTGAGGTCGAGCATTTGCAGAATCCAGGTCATGGAGGGTGACATCCTATATACCACAACAACGCAATGGCATGAGAACAGACATCAATTTTTTTCTTAAACCGCATATATTATGTACGGTGACCCAGTCCAGACAACATCCAAATCAGAATCTGAACATGGCTCCTATTATTAAACTACCATAATTATTTGCAGGGTCTTGTTGGCAATCGAAAGAGGGTACCAAAGCATCTTATCATGTATTTTGAACATCATATGAATAATTTATGACGATGTAAATTGCGATAATCATATAGATCACGTCATATAAAACCTTCAGAAATAAGAAGGAAAGTTGTCTTCCCTCCGTTGTCAAATGACACTATTTCTAAGTCTTTTGTGCATGAAGTGCTGAGATTAAAAGTGCTCTTCTTTGCTTGATGCTTCAAATATGTTAAGCCTTGATTTAAATTGAAGTGATAACTTAAGAAGAAAAGTTTTGGGATAGTTTTGGGAAAGTTCACCTCTGCTTTAAAATAAGAAACAAAACCCTCCAAACCCCACATCACATGCTTGGCCAAATCTCTTTAGTAAACACATCTCCCAATTAATACCACCTTTCAATACTCATTGCCATAGCCCTATGCTCTACAAGAGAGAGTTAAGAAAAAACATATTGAACAAAATAGAAGAAAGCTATATGTAAACGTGCAAAGTGACAATAACACTAACCTGAACAATCTCTTTCTTTTTGTGAACCTCTCCTTTTGGTAGAGGGACATATTCCTCTGCCTCCAAGTCAAACTCAGTGGCAAATGCATCACTTCTGCCCACCCTCTTCACTGCTCCACTGTTGGCCTCAATGTAGATCACATCACCAACTAGCACCTGCACAAATATGCACGAATTGGCATTTATGGAGCCAAACGTGCATGGAATAACTTCCTGGAAACTCTTGAAGAAAAAATCTTGTAAATTCTCTACGGAATATTCAGTTCTCGCATTGATCACGATAAAACCCCACCTTCTCTTTGATTAGAGCATCGTAAATAGTTGGATCCAGCTTGAGCTGCTTAGTCCCCTTCACTGTTTTCAGCCCTATCACAACATGGCTAATGCTCTTGCCATAGCCTCCCGTAGTGCTTTCAGTTTCTTCGGGGCTGAGCTCTGTCACCTGCACAGGAGAAAAACATGCATTATAAACAACTTGCCGGCAAGTCACTTTTTAACCCTCAAATGCCAAATGAACACCTCCATGTTACAGAAGTTCAAATGAAGCATTCAGAAGCTTATGGAAGATAACAATTAAATCAATAGAAAGAAAAAATCATACCCTACATTTTGAACAAGAGGAATTTGACTTGAAAGTTACTATAATCAACTAATAGCTTCCACTACATCATGACCCTGTTCTTAATTTGCACACCCCTCACTGAGTTTAGGGAAATCCGACGTTATTACCTCCGTTTGGAAATAGTGTATCCATTCTCAGTAGTGATTGCACTGAAAATGGATACACTATTACCAAACGGAGGTACTAGATCTAAATAAACTGAGGTAGAGGTACCTAATTGAGCCACGAACCTAAATGCGACACCTAAATTTTGCCCAAAGAGTATATATTGACATTGAATGTGCAGCACTTAAACAAAAGAACTCATGTAGGTTTTAGGTCATCTACCAATAAAACTTGGAATCCTCATATACTATTGAATACAGTATCCAAATAACAAATTCTTTGGTGCATTGGAATAATTTGACCACTGTAAACAATTTGCCGTCATTTGACTTTGGTGCGTTGGAATGCCAAAGTGTAGTTACCTTATGCAAAACTTACATATCATTAACCAAAACAAAAGTGATGATCCAAAGTGCTCCTTACCTCGCCCTCGTACACCTCCTTATTCTCTTTAATACGAAGCCCAATTGCACGGCGAAAATTCTCCATGAGGACTTCAGTCTTCTTGACTTCTGAAGAGTAAACTTCGGATCCTACCATAGGGCAAAATGGAACCTGCAAAAGGAAAGGATTACGTGTTTCAATGATTAGTTAAAAGTGCAAGTGACTTTTGAAAAAAGCACATTAAGCATGAATTCTTATCAAGTGCTTATTTCACAAAAATACCTTCGAAGATATTGGGAAAGAGGGAGAGCAGAGCTTCCCCCTCCAGTATTATTTACCATATTAGAAGCACGACGGAAATAATATTAAAGATTATACCTGTGGATTGGGAAAATAAAGCAGAAAAAAGTCCACACTTTAACAAAATCAGTGTTTTAAACAATAATCGTCACATCCGTTAAACTGACAAATTTATTTATTTATAAACACTTCGTCAGACTCGTCTGCAACGTCAGGTCTATGCCGGTCCTAGTTGTAAGAATACTGTGCACTTGAATGCCACACTTTTGCCGCTTTGAAAAATGCCATGCTAACAAATTTGATCATCAGAAACACACATTTCAAAAAGACATCAGGGCTAAAATCATGACCAACCTGTATATGACTGCCTCAACGAGGCGGGAAATGCGAGCCCTAAAACTGCAAATCCCCTACGCGAGGGGGCAACGACAACGGCATAGAAAATTTCCAACCCTAAACTCGAAAGCAAAAACATTACCTTACTACCGAGCTCCTGCGCAATGCCAAGAGCAAGAGCAGTCTTCCCCGTTCCTGGAGCCCCGGCGAGGAGCAGTGCCCGGCCCGCCATCTTCTTCTGCCGAATCATGTCCACGACCAGGCCTGCAGCTTCTCGCGCTTGTTCTTGGCCAACGAACCCCGCGCCCACGTCCAAGGCGGTGCCATCCTCCTGGAACCCCCAAAATGTCGTGTTCGATCAATTACAGCACAAACTCTTAACCAAACCCTAATTTCAAACCAATCTGAAGCGACTCGTTCATTACAACATTACCTTAAAATGAGAATCATATGAATCTACTGTGTGTTAGGTTATATAAAATCTATAAATTTCCACAACGAACTCACCGAACCCTAATTCCTCACTAAACTAAAAAAAACAGGGGGCATGAGAACCTTGAGGCCCAAACCCTTGATGTGCGTATGAGAGGCGACTCTCTGCTTCTTCGTCGTGGATTGGACTTCCTCGATCTTCATCTTTGCAAACGAAGTTGAATACAAAGGTCAAGGCGCTACAAGAGAGAGCGAGAGAGAGACCGACAGTCTTCCGCCAACGCCAACGCCAACGCCAACGCCAACGCCGGGTAAATCCGCTCAGAAATTCTTTCGCGACAGCCACCACCACCGCAAATTTTCCTTTTTTTTAATTTTTTTAATTTTGTGGTTTCCTCAAAGGTACTAAGGTAGGAGGCTCAGAAATGGAGCACCCAAGGGCTGGTCCGCCTGTTTCATGTATTTCCTTGGATGGCAATATTTTTAGCTCATTTTTCAGACATAGAGAAATTGATGAGAAATCTAACCCAAGTGGTTTCGTATTTTTCCGAGCATTTTGAATTACTTATGAATTTTCAAACGAGTTGGGTCATAGGTTCCTATTTGAGACTCTAGGTCTTTCATAAACAGTTCACTTACAATTCTAAATAAAAATGGGGAAAGCAAAGAGAATGATTGGCTCTTGCAATTAATAATGCTTTTTTCCTTAATTCATTCAATGACTATATTAGTCAATTTCAGAACCAACTCACGTCCATTTCACAGCCATTTATAGGGTTCATTTTTAATGCCTGTTCTATTTTACAACCTCCTACCTTAATGTAAGTGATGCTGGGAAATGTTGTTTCTTTTCAGTGTTGTTTCAATTAAGAGTTAGGAAACAAATTGAAGATTAATTTACTTTGTTGTTGAAGCAACCATTTAAGGACCGATTGCCTTTTGGAGGAAGCTAAACTCCTTTAAACACAATTTCCAATAAATTTTTGTAGGAAGTAAAATGGAATTGGCATTTGTACAAAGTCGTTTCATATATTTTGGACCTTCATAGAATTAGTTAAGAATTTTTGAACTTTAAAGGCAGTGGTTTCTGATCATTCAGGAATTTGTTCAAAATTCAACAACAAACAAACATTGAAATAAGTTTTATCAATTTCTTTTTGAATTATATTAACCATACAAATTCAAAGTAGACATGTTTGACATCACATTAGAAGAGGAAATGCCACAATACCACTTATGGATTCGAAAATTAATGTTTGATATTAATGAAAACTCTAAAATTGTAAAAGTGTTTTGAAGTCTTTCAAAACTCTTCACATGTTAAATCTAAGAAATTGGTCACCAAAAAATATGAGGTTCAAGAGCATTCTATGTATAATTCATATCAATTTATGGCTTCTCAAAATCTACTCTGCAATTTTTTTAAATAAATTTCTAATGCGTTTTTTTCTCCAAAATAATGTGTACCTCAGGCTCATTTTCAAGAACAGTAAACACTAGGAATTAAGATTTGCATTTTACACCCTTGCACGCAATTTTGAATAGAAAAAATCATAATCATTTGTTTTCAAAATAGGATTTTAGATGCTAGATTCAGACTTCAAATTTTTATGGGTATCGATTTTTTAGAGTTGGCATGTCAAGAGAGGATTGGAAGACTTGAAATCACCCATAAACGACTTTTATAATTTTAACACCCTCACAATCAAACATTATAATCTTTCAATTCATAAGTGATATTGTTGGGTTAATTTTTCCCATGTATTCTCCACCATGTTCAATTTAATTTTGTATGGTGAATAATTTTTTTTTATAAAGTGGTCAAATGTTGAGGCTTCTTGTTCAATTCATTGGAATTTCCATTATCAAGAAAATTTTATTTTTTTCAAGTTGCAAGAAAATACCTAATACCTGGAAATGTAGAGAGCAATTGAAATTGAATTTTGTATTCAATACATTTTGAAATTTTTATAAAGTTTTAAAGTGTATTTTCCAATGGCCCCTTTGCTTTCTATTTATACCAATTTTTGACACTTGGATCTATGGTGTGAAAGTTATATAGAGTTTTTTAAATAAAAAAATTGAATTAAATTATCTTCTATTTTGGAAAAACCATAGTTTTCACATCACGTGTCCTAATGCCACAAACAAAGCCTTTGCATTCCTTTGTGCATAGAGTTTTCTACTTGTGTCAATTTCGTGGCGTTTGGACCTATGATGTGAAAGTTATGTATTTTTTAAATTAAAAAATTAAATTAAATTATCTTCTATTTTGGAAAAACCACTACTTTCACATTGCATGTCCAAACGCCACAAAGTAAAGCTTTTGCACGCCTTTGTGCATAAAGCTTTCTATTTGTAATCTATCGGTATGCAACCTCTTACACCGGAACAAAGTCCTTGCACTCCTTTGTGCATTAAATTTTTTTTTTTGAATTAAAAAATTAAAAAAAATTCTATTATTTTTATTTTAAATGTAACAACATCACACTAATATGTCCTTAAAATTGTTTTGAACTTCAATTTTAGCATCAAAGATTTGATTTTGAAGGGAGCTCTATGAATTTTTTCCCCTGGCTTGGAGTGGTGTGGAGTGGGTTCATGTGCATAGGGAGCTCCTCCAACTGGTTGGCAATTGCGGACCAGCCTATGGCGATCCACCACCTGGCCAAGCGGATGGCGGATGGCGGGGCGATAACCTAGCATGTGCGTAGGTTCAGTCCCGTAGTTTGAAACAAAATCCCAATTGGAGGGGCGCCTCGGCCCGATGTCCCAAGGCGATCAGGGGTTCCGCCTCATGTTCGGCAGCAAATATTTGCAGCCCAGCCCGCCAAGTCTTTTCGGGTCCAGGTAGCAGGGGGGTTCTGTTCGCCCGGCGACAGTGCCCAGCTCCCATCCTCAATACACCCTCGTCGACCTCCTTCATTCGTCCGGACTGCTGATCCCCGTCTTCTTCCCAAAACTCCTCTTGTTGGTTAGAAAGCTCAAATTTGATCCCAATGTAGGATTTAGGGTGTCATTTGCCAGTATCAAAAGCTTTGCAGGTGCATCTCTTGCTCTTGTAAATTAGAACGTACAAATGTTGTATTGTTTTTGCGTATGATGTTTTGGTTTTGATGAATTGTGATGTTTTCCGTGGCTTGAATCGTCCAAATAAGAAGAAGAAACGCAAAGGAGAGCTCTACTCAATGCAATGCTGACACAGATTGCGTCCAACCTCAGTAGTGTTTTTGCCCCTCTTAAAATGAGCTATTTGAATATCAGTTGGAAAGAGGAGAGTGAGTATGCCAATTCAGCACATGTGGGTATATCACAATTTTGGAGCTCTAAACGGGCTTTTGAACTGAATATTAATTGGAAAGAAGGAAGTCATTGTAAGAATTTAGTACCTGTGATTGTAAAGTATTCACCCACACAGCAAATTGAGTCATAGACAGTACAAGTCGCTCATTACTCAGATATGTACCAGAAATTAATACCATGAATGCCAACAAAAACTCCTTGCCTAAGAAATTGCACAATTGTTTCTTATTAGCAACAAATGTACCATGCTTCACCTGGAGATCTAAAACCCTAAGTTCAAAATACATCCATCAATTAATCTCAATTGGTACTCACTAAGAAGATGCTTCACTTTTACAATTTCACATATCCTCTTCAAGACGCAGTTTATAACCAAGACTCCTTCCTCTTCACATTCGGACATCAAGTACCCTTCACCTTTAGGTAATCTCTTCCTTTTATTTGTTTCCTGCACTTATTTAATCTCCATGATACTGATGTATCAACAGAGCAACTCATTTCAAACTCATAACGAACTCTTGGTGATGAGTCAGGGTACCGAAGGGCAGCAATGAAGAAATTAACATTGCACCTACTGAAGCAAGAGATTTGAGCTAGACAAAACTAAGGTGGTGTAAGCAATATGCACAGGCATAGGTACTGAATTGTCATAATGACTCCCCTCTTTCCAATTAATATTCAGTTCAAAAACCCATTTAGAGCTCCAAAATTGTGATATACCTACAGGTGCTGAATTGGCATACTCACTCTCCTCTTTCCAACTGATATTCAAATAGCTCATTTTAAGAGGGGCAAAAACACTACTTCTGGTTGGATGCAATCTATGTCGGCATTGCATTGAGTGGAGCTCTCCTCTGCGTTTCTTCTTCTTATTTGGACGATTCAAGCCACAGAAAACATCACAATTCATCAAAACCAAAACATCATATGCAAAAACAACACAACATTTGTACGTTCATCTCGAACTTGAGGGAGGATGATTTTTCAACAGATATCGTACTGATGTCCTGAATTCATGCCTACGTACCATAATCGTATATATTACGTGTATTTTTACGCACTAAATCAGTGTCGTTAAAAACTTTATTAAAAGTGTACAATTTATGTACTTTAATTATACAAATGTGGTATCCAAAATGAACCTAAACTGTATTGATATTAGTACAACAATCGTACGTTATTGATAGGCATTGTTTACGCACTGATTCAGTGCATAAAAATACACGTAATATGTACGATTATGGTATGTAGGTATGAATTCACGACTTCAGTGTTGTATTTGTACGAACCTATGAACCTTATAAATTAGAGATGTTTTAATTCACAAGACCAAGAGATGCACTTGCAAAGCTTTTGATACTGGCGAATGACACCCTAAACCCTACATTGGGATCAAATTTGAGCTTCCTAACCAACAAGAGGAGTTTTGGGAAGAAGACGGGGATCAGCAGTTTGGACGGACGAAGGAGGTCGACGAGGGTGTATTGAGGACGGGAGTTGCGCACCGTCGCCGGGCAAACGGAACCCCCTTGCCACCTAGACCCGAAAATAGTTGGCGGGCTAGGCTACAAATATTTGCAGCCGAACAAGAGGCGAAACCCCTAATTGCCTTGGGACATCGAGCCGAGGGAAGGCGAGCAGGAAAAACCAGTAAGCCACGAGAAAGTTAAAGCGAGGAAAACGATAAAGTCATGAGACCAAGAAAGGTGGGCAGCAAGGGAGTCATCCACCAGGAGAGGGAGGAACCAACCAGAGGTCAGCGCCCCAATTAAAACGAAGTTTTATTCTTTTGAGACAAAAGAACTACACTAATAGTGAAATTTAGTCTTTACGACACTAATCCTAAATCTTAACACTTGGTGTTAGAGGTTATGTTTGCAATGCAAATCTAATCTAGAAATAGTTCTAAATTTGGTCTTGACCCCTAAATGACCAGCATGCGTTTTTTGGCAACATAGCAATTTTAGGTTGGTATGTGTGACTGGAGATTTGCATATTTTACGTTGGAATTTTAATAGAAGGTGGGGACGAGGAATATCTTTCATATGCACTAAATTTCATGACATTTGGAAATAGGAGTCAAAATTTATGGCTAAATATGTTATTTTTTTTATACCTGGGCAGTCCGGGCAGATAAAAAAAATCACTTTTTTCAAAAAAAAAATGAAATTGGTTTTCAAGCTTAAAGTTTTTATATATGTGGAAAGCTTTGAATCACTCCATTTGGATCAATGAGTCAAAAGTTCTAAGGAATTTTAGTTTGCGGGTAGTTATGGATTCTCTACTCTAAAATAAACTTTGAAGTCGTTTATTTCACTCAATTTTCAATAATTTTGGAAATATAATAAAATTATAGGGTGTAGGTTGTTTATTACAACATTACAACCATTGGAACTGGCATTTTTCAATTCCATAACTAAATTCTTAACAATTTAGTGTTTTGAATCATTTTCTACTTCTTTTTACTTACTATTCTTTTTGTATATGTTGTACAATTCCAAATGATTTGAAATTTTTAAGCATGTAGCCATCTTGTCTAGGAAAAGGAATCCAAAAAAGCACCACCATTTTGGACATTTTTTCATAGAAAAGTGAGCTTGTGAAGTGCGGCTGTCCTATTTTTTGCATGGCCAAAAGAATGATTTCAATGAATTTGAATGCTTATATCTTGCAATCCACATGCTAGAAATTTTTGAAATTTTTATCCCATGTTTTCAAGTCATCACACTACAAGATCCCACGGTTACATGTGTCAAAATAGTTATTTTTTTCAAAAATTTGGTACTTGTACTAAAAATGGCAGTTTTTGAGTGTTTTCGATGAAGACATAGTCATGGAATTGTAGGGGTTAAGACCCTTATTAACAATATTCTTTAACTAAGTGCAAGCATATCTAAAATGTCAGCAACGTCGCTAATTTATCAACACTAAATGTGGCAATATGAACAATAATTGTCAACTAAAATTTCACTAAAAGAACTAAATTAGTATTGAGATAGTTCATTATACACTAAAATTAGCATCCAAGACAAATACTAATTGTGAACTAAATGAGAATTAGAGTGAGTTATATGATTGGATAAGTAGCATTGTAGGCACTATATTACTAAATTTAATTATTAGTATAGCTATCACAATTAATAACTTAACTCTAAAAGGACAAGACCTAAGTATCACCAATGTACTTTGCCAAAAATGATTCAAATTTTGGACCAATGCATCCATTTTTCATTTCTACAATAATCTTAGAGTCATGCATTGGTCACTTTTGGGCCTCAATGTCCTTCTAGAGTTAATGCTCACATCATTTCAAAATAATAAATAATTTGGACCAAACATTGCCCCAAAGAAAAAATAATAATCAAAGATTTAACTCAATAAATTATACAACACAATCTCAAGTGTCCAAATATTCTTTTGAATTTTTGAAATTTAATTGTGTATCTAAAACCAAAATGAAACCATGTAAATATCTAATCAGTTCAAAATATAATTGAAATATGCATTTCAATCTTTGAAAATATTGCAAAATAATAATAATAATAATAATAATAATAATAATAATAAAAATGAATATTTAAAAAAGAGATCAGACCTTGTTAGACTCTTGTTTTATATAAGTTCAAATGCAATGTGAATCATATAAAAGGTCCAAAGCAAGTGTGAATAGTCTAAAAATTATAGGCTCCATACATAACATTGTATAACATGGGGGCCATGACATGTTTTGAAGATTTAGGAGTATAGACTCAAAGCAATGAATCATCCTTTGTCTTAACCAAGGAAATTAGGCCACTTAACTTTGATAGAACATTCTTTTTTAAATACTTGGGCACTTTGCAAGTTAAAAAGATCCTTTTACTACTAGTCAATAATGTTATGCAGGTAGGCATTTCATCTAGTGCAGTTGATGAAAGCTTTACACTTGTTTTCAAGGTAATCCATCAATGAACAAGATTGGTGAATTTTTTTAAATCTAAATTAACACCACCTAAAAAGGACCAAAGAAACAATTGTACATGGCTCCTATTATTAAAAACTACCTAAGTTCTTATTGAATCTTATTGAAAGTCAAAAAGAGGATTCTATCTTCTTTTAGGAGGCATTTTGGGACAATGTATGAATATGAATTTTCAAATAGTTGAAAATAGGTGAACTCCAAATCGACCCTAAGTTTTCATAAATATTGGTTGTAAATTTTAGGCAAGAATCTTTAGGAATCAATTTCAAAAATATTTTTGGTCACAATTACAACAATTATTGTAGTATATACCTATTTAAATTCAATAGTTTAATTAGTTTTTTCATATTCAGGTAGTGCAACATGCCCCCTACAATGCAAGCAAGCCAAAAAATCATCCAATTGTGTTCATCCATCCATTTATTATATATTTTCATCCATTACATTATCTAAAAATTACTAATCTCCGTCCACAAATTGGTGAAGGTTTTATTTCTCAAGTTGTATTTGATGATTTGATCCATTTTTATCTTCTAGGAGAAAATGTAAAAAACGCCCAAATGAAGTTAGCTACGGTGGCCATCCCAATTGTGCCACTCATCCAAAACCGCCATCATCACCTAAAGAGACTGGTTTATTAAATCAACATTACTTTAAAATGAGAATAATATGAATCTACTGTGTGTTAGGTTATATGGAATCTAATTTCCACAATGAAAGCCGTGCTATCCTCCTAGAACCACAAAATGCCGTGATCGCTCAAGTACAACAGAACGCCTCCATCTCACCCTAATGTGAAAACAAGATGAAGAGACTTGTCCATTCTATTAACATTACCTTAACATGAGTATCATAAATCCTAATCCTTATTAAGTTATGATAAATCAAATTTCCACAACAAATGCCGTGCTCCTCTTGAAGCCACAAATTGTTGTAATGGATCAATCACCTCCCATCAAACCCTCATTTCAAATCAATTTGAAGAGACTTGCACATTACATCAACATTAAATTAACATGAGAAAAGTATGAATCTATTGCCTATTAAGTTACAAAAATCTAATTTTGACAACCAACGCCGAGCTGAAACTTCAAATTGCCTTGATCGCTCAATCACAACACAATGCCCTCATCAAACCCTAATCCTTCACTAAAAAAAAAGGGGGCATGAGAACCTTGAGGCCCAAGCCTTTAATATGCATATGAGAGGCGACTCTCTGCTTTTTCGTTGTGGATTGGACTTTCTCAATCTTCATCTTTGGAAACAAAGATGAATACAAAGGTTAAGGCGGAATCAGATTTTGTTTATTCTTGTCTTCCTCTGCTACAAGAGACCGCGCAAGAAATAGTCCCACGGTTTGAAATGGAACCCAAGTTGGAGGCATACAAGAGAACGGCAAGCCACAAAAAAATTAAAGTGGGGAAACAATAAAGTCATGAGAGCAAAAAAAGTGGGCAGCAAGGAAGTTGCCGACCACAAGAGGAAGGGACCGACCAGAGGTCGGTGGCCAAACTAACTGTTCTTTCGAGACAAAAGAACTACACTAATTATATTGAAAATCAGTGTTTGCGACACTAAGCCTAAACCCTAACACTAAATGTTAACCACACTAAATATGGCAACATGAACACTAATTGTCAACTAAAGTTCCTCCATAAAAACTAAATTAGTATTAGTTCATTGTCCACTAAATTAGTATTCAAGATAAATACTAATTGTTAACTCATTGAAAATTAGAGTGAGTTATATGATACATTACAGGTACCATAACACTAAATTTAATTATTGGTCTAGCTATTAATCATAATTAATAGTTTAATCCTAAATGGATGAGATCTAAATATCACCAATGTACATTGTCATAAGTGATTCAATTTTTGGACCGATATGTGTATTCTTCATTTTTACATTAATTATAAGAGTCATCCATTGGTCAATTTTGGCCTCCACATCCATCTCAAGTTAATGCTCATATCATTTATGAAATATTGCACACTTTTTTAATCTTGTATGATAATGATATTTACCTCAATTTTATCAAATTGGTTATATGTCACTAGGAATTTGCATATTTTAGGCCAAAACTTTAATAGAAGTTGTGAACAAGGAATATGTTTCATATAAACTAAATTTCATGACATTTAGAAATATGAGTCAAAAGTTATGGCCTAATAATGTTACCTTTTTTCATAACTGGGCAGGCAGATAAAAAAAAAATTCTTTTTTCAAAAAAAAATGAAACTACTTTTCAAGCTTTTTATATATGTGGAAAGCTTTGAATCACTCCATTTGGATCAATGAGCCAAATTAAAGTTCTAAGGAATTTTAGTTTGCGGGTAGTTATGGATTCTCTACTCTAAAATAAACTTTGAAGTTGTTTATTTCACTCAACATAAGATTAGTGGAATTAATCAAAATTAAATAACGATTAATAATAAATAATAAAATTTTAATTAAGATTAATTAATTGACTAATTCTATCTTAAAAAATAAAAATTATATACCTAAACTCAAATTTAAGGGAGAAGCTTAGGTATTAATTGGAATTAATTAATTTGGCAAGGGAAAGTTGCCAAATGGGAAAAAATTAGCCCCATTGAAAAAATTTTGTATCTAATTTGGACATAAAATTCCAAACTCAAATTTGACTTTGAAATTTGAAGTCTATGGGATTAATAGATGACTATGGAAAGTTTAGAAGGTGTTTTGGACAATTTTAGAATGTTATGGAGAGATTTTGGGAGATTTTGACATAATTTTTACTTTTGACCTAAGATTTCAATTGACTTTAGTTGATCCAAAAACCTAACTTAAAAAATCAAAATCCAAACTGGACTCTAGATAAAGTAGGACTCCATAAGTTTGATTGTGGCCATAAGGGTAGTGTTTGGAGATTTGGGGGCATTTTGCTATCATGTTTGTTGAACTTAGGACTTTGATGGAAACATCTTTCATGAGCTAGGGTGCTTTTGGAAGGCACCCGATATTATTTTTCCCTATTAGATAACATCGATTGTCAGCTTGGCTATATTGGAGTCAATGTTTGTGGTAGCGGTGGATACACTTGGGGTTTTCTAAGTTATTTTTTCTAGATATTTAGATTTAGTAGGAGTGAATAGCGCTATTTTGGAACTCTAGTTCCTTTGTAGGGAGCCAACCTTTTCTTTGTAAAAGCTCTAATCCTACAATGGTGAGTTGAGCTTTTTTGGTTCCGCTATGGACAAGGGCAAAGGTATTTCTGAGACCTGAGGGCAGTTAAACATCAACCCAATAAAAGACCAAGACACTTAATTTGATTTGAGTAGGGAGGACATCCACTACTAGAAAAGGGGGCCCTAATCAACAGAAAATTAATGCACTTACGTTGATTACAAAAAAAAAAATTGGGCTCTCTTGATTTGGCAGTCCTCCAAACATCAATCAACATGATTTGGTTGATTTGAACAAAAAAAAAATTTGTTCAGTTGATTCGGCAATCCTCTCAACATCATTTTCATTTTCCCACATACTGTAATAGTAAGATAGGGCCAGCCAAAAATAATTATTTACAAGTATGCCAAAAAATAAATAAAATGAATAAAAAAAAATGTCAAATTCAGCAAAAAATTAAATGATCAAAATTTTGTAAAAAATAAAAATGTCCAATATTAGCGGGAAAGTCCAAAATAAAGTCCAATGACCATCTAAAATCAAGATATTCTATATGGCAAGGTGATGGACTTATGGGACTCCCAAAAATAATTGGCTACTATATAAATTGTTTTAATAAACTAAGAAATTGGAAATATTAAGAGAAATTTTGACATGTTGTATAAAAGGGATTCTACCTTTATGTACAATTTCACTTAGAATGGATTATATTTAGACTTATTATTATTTGAATGAAATTTTTATGGAAAAATAATTTTTTTGTGAAAAGTCAAAATGTCTCATTTCTTTTTATAGGAAGAATGTGCATCTTGACTAGAATCACATACTACAAGATCCATGAATATTGGATTTTTATTGATTGATATCTTATTGATTAAAATTTGACTTTTTGATTTTTCACTCCATAAATTGCAAATATGTTTTTGATATATATAGTTATTTGATGTTATTTTGAATTTTTATTTTATTTTTTTGCAATATATGGAATGAAAAATAAAAAAATGAAAATTTTGAAGTCAAATTTTAATCAATGAGATTTCAATCCATAAAATTCAATCAATAAAAATTTAAAATTCATGGAACTTATAATATGTAATTCTAGTCAAGATGTATATTCTTCCTATAAAAAGAAATGAGACATTTTGACTTTTCACAAAAAAGTTATTTTTACATAAAAATTTCATTCAAATAATAATAGGTCTAAGTATAGTCCATTCTAAGTGAAATTGTAGAATCCCTTTTGTACAACAATATGCCCAATTTTCACTTCACAATTCTAGTTTCTCAATTTATGAGAGTAATTTATATGGTGGCCCCAACTACTACTAGGAGTCACCGTTTTTCATTGACATTTAGTAAAAATGGTAGTAGATAGGTTGTTTTTACAATGAAATCCATTGTTCATCATGAATTATCAAAGAATATGGGATAATTTGAAGATGAAAGCTTGACCGCTCATTGTCAAAATGTAGGAATTGTGTGCAAAGTAGAATTTCAAACCTCATTTTGTCATAGTAGAATATCTTTTTTCAAAGCTTTTTGAACTAAAAAAAGTTGTGAAATCAAGCCAAATTTCATTTCCAAAAAACCGTTTGATGTTTCAAGCCTCCAATTAAAAGTTATGGACAAATTTCAAAGTGGGTGTTTGAAATTGTTAAAAAAAATGTCCCTTCTAACCCCTCTCTCAAATTTGTCCATAACTTTTAATTGAAGACTTCAAATCTCAAACGGATTTTTGGAGATGAAATTTAGATTCATTTTCTACAATAACTTAGTTCAAAGTTTTTTGAAAAAAGTAATTCTACAATGCCTAAATGAGGTCTGAAATTCTACTTAAACCACAACTCCTACTTTTGACTTAAGTATGAGCGGTTGAGCTCCTACTATTCCTCACTCTTTACAAATCCCATATGGGTTGTCCTACCTCCTACCACCCCACTTGTATAAAGGCCTTGTCTTTCCCTCTCTTCAAACACCAAGGTAAGCTACATTCAAAGTTAAATTGGAATATATGTTGAATTATTTGGAATGTAGTGGTGGATTTTGGCATTCGAAGCTCTATAATAGTATATATTTATTGAATTATTTTGAATATAATATTGGATTTTTTAAAGTTAAATTTAAGAATTTAAGAATTTAATTTGGAAACTTTAATTGATTATTTAATATCAATTTGTTGATTGTTGACATGGCAATCTAATCCGTTTGGCCGTTCTAGTGACGTGGCAGTCTTACCTGCATGGCACGTTCAGCCTATGTGGCAGCTTACGTGGCAAATTATTGAATAATAATAATAATGTTTTCACTGTGACCGAATCAAGATATAAAATCAACATAGAAGTGTTGATTTTTGTCCGAATCAAAATGTCCTAATCCACTGTCCAAATTAACATATATTTCTTGATTTTCTTGTTGAATCGGACACTGAATTCTCTAGTAGTGATCCAAAGGATTTTTTATTTACTTCAAAGCTTGCAAATAGGGTCACCTAACAATTACCAAGGCAAGACCAAGTGGAAGAAGTGATCACACCATTTATCTTGTCAGTGTTGGTGCAAGCCTATATTAGTATGCAACCACAACAAATGCTAGATAGCAAGATCCTAATTGCTAAAGTTTTGAAGTTTTAGAACAATAAAGTGGCGCTCAAATCATTTGTTACAACAATTGGAGAGACCTATGATTGAGGCACTTTTGAGCTGAGCTAGGAGAAGGATGAAAAAGTAGACTAGTCATATCACAAGTGGTAGTGGTGCTGAAAAACAAAAGGCAGTAGAGCGAGGTCATGAAATAAGTGTTTAGAGAACACATTGCTTTGCCAACATTTTTGTTGATCTTCATTGAGTATGAGAGCCATAGGTATTTATTTCACACCACTTGGTAATGGAAGCAAGGTTGATTGCTGGAAAAGGCCTCAAGTGCTAAGGATGCCCTATCGCTTGTTTATATTGATGGGGAGGTTCCACAATCCATCTACATTGGTGCAATTGAGGGCATTGACAAGGCTTGAATATATAACTAGTAAAAAGTGTTATTAGATACTAAAATTGGATTCATTGTAGTGGATTGGCTATACTCAGAGTAGCATCCTATATTTAAGTGATAGAGTTCTAGAGGTACAAAATATCATTGGATTGGTGCTAGTTAGAGCAAGAAGCAAGAATCCTTTCTATAGAATTGTAGAGTCAAGTGAAGGGTCATAAGAGGCTAACAAAGAAAGTCAAATAGGCAGGATGGAAAACCCGCAGATGACAACAGTGGAGATTTCTGTGTTGGCTCGAGTTACCACAAGGAAAAAGTTGCTTATGTTGAATCAATCTTTGCATTTGATGAGATGGTGATGCCATATGGAAGGACCGATCATAAGATGCGATGGTTCTTAGGTGCTTTTGATATCATTGAGGTAGACGATTTTAGGAGGGTCCAAAGTTGTGCCATTGCTTATCAAAAAAAAGAAAAAAGGATGAAAAACAAGTATATGTGGCCTTGAGGCTACCATGACCACATTGGTAATAGATACACCACCACCTTTCAACCCAATTGTATTATTCTTTATGTAGTTGCAACAAGATTATTATAGCCAAAAGGCTGACAAGGTACAGTCATTTTGCACATGGAAGTAATGAGTCCTTACGAGAAGCACATTTGAGATTGAGGCGGGGATTGAAGAGATTCACCTCTACAACGTAACACATGGTTTGACTAAAGAGTAGACTATTCAATGTTGGTACAATATGCATTTTGGACAAGGAATTGAAGACACTTGTCTGCGGTGACGCTTTGAGGTTGGGTGCACCACCAACCTTAACCCTTAACTGCCTCAGCGACCATATATGGTCGAGCTGAAATTTCAGGCTCATTTTGGTATGGGCAGTTAAATTCGTTTGACCGTTTTAAATTTTTTTTCGGGCAGTTTTTAGGGTTAACTATTGAAAACTTTCATTTTTCACTGCAAAAGGTAAACATTTGATTTTTGAGAGGTCTTCAAAGCCATATATGTCCCAAAGTGGAAGAGTAAAATTTCCTAATTTTACTTCATTTCCCAACTTCTGCCAATTTCACTTGATTTGAGATCTAAAAACTTGTACTTATCCATTTGCTTTGAAAATGGTCCCAATGGAAAGAGTAAAGTGTTTTCATGATTTTCACCATTGAAAATTTAAACATGCAAGTGTTGATTTGGAGTTATTTGCGATTTATACTTATAAAAAAAATTGCATTTCACCAATTGCAAGGTGGATTGTGTAATAAGTTTGATAGCTTTTCATGTGAAATTAAGTTTTTTGAAAGTGCATTTTAGTGTGCTAACATTATTTGTAGTCATTCATGTCACTTCCCATCTCAAAAAACTTTTATATGCAAATTTCTAAAACATGGCAGCATACTAAAAATAGAAAGCATACATTTCTCTTGTTATAATCTCACAACTCCTATGCAATTTTGCACTCAAAATTGGTATGCATACTAATAATCAAGCTCTTCAAACATCTATACGGTTAGATTTTGAAAAAAATACAATTTACTTCATTGGGGTTAACTATAAGCCCATGCTCTTTTTTCATAGTCAAAACACTCTTGGAAAGGCTTGGGCATTTAGGGGTTAAGGTATATATTTCAAACCTCTAAGATAATTGAAATCAATCTTTTGAAAGAGAAGACAACAATGGATTTTTTGGGGAAGGAAAAAAAACCATCTGAGAAGATGAAGCCAACTTAACTTAGCATTCCAGCCAATGTTGGAGACACTAACATTATATGCTTCAATTGTAGGGGTGTTGGCTATTGATGGCAAGACTACAAGAAGATCAATAAGAAATAATCAATGCCACATTGGAGTGTACTCTTTTCCTCAATTGCTGAGTGGATGTGCTGAAGTGGTATAACACGCCATGTCAACATCCACATGTATAAATTTAGTTGATAGAATTCCACAAAAGCCAAAAGATGAGGAAAAAAACCTTTGTCCTAAACAACTAGGATTTCAAATACAACTTGTTTGTATGATTGGAACTCTCCAAATTAATTAACACTAGTTGTACATGTCATTTGCAACTGAAAAGGGAGTTGTTCTTGTAGTCATACAACACTCTTTTTTCTTCTACTAATTATTTCTAAGTTTCTTCCAATGGGATGAAAAAATAAACATCTAGAAAAGTGAGATTGGATTTATCCTATTGAGTTTTTTAGTTTGAAACTATTCTATGCATTTCAATTCAACCAAAAGTTGTTTCTCATTGTAAAATTTTGGTAAATTCTAAAATATATACTCCTTCTATCTCAAAACAAATACAAGTTTGCAAAAAATTGGTTGTATCAAATTAAGTTCAATGTTTTAATGGTCAACAAAAATGAATTACCTACATAAGGCACGTTTGATGCATGATGTCATCTAGGCATTACAAAGTGACCGACAGTTCCCCTCATTGTTGTATCTTATCCTTGTCCATATGCAGCAGTAGGTAGTGATTGTTGCCATCCGATAGCATGACCTAGACCATATGTTGCTACCAAAAGGAAAATATTGTTCAATTTTTCTTTGTCTATGTTCCATAAAGCTTGATTTTGTTGTGGTATCAATCAGAGAGTCAATGTCCTTTAGTGGAAATTGATGCTGCAATGATTGAATAGCACAAAAGAGGTCCAAATCAAAAACATTCATATTGGGGTTGTTGGAAGGTCGGCAAGTCATTGGAATATTGAAGCCATCTTGCTTCAAGATGGCCGCCAAAGTAGGTTCATTGTGATTGGAATGAAGCTTGACGTTATCAACAATAATTAATATTATTGCCAAGTGTAGTCTTGTCAGCCAACACATATGGGCACTTCTTCTGGATTGTCGGGATAAACTTCTTGATTAGTATCAACGTCACCACTTCTTTAGTAATACTTCTTGATAGGTTTGGTTTCTATCATTCCATAAGTTTAGTCCTTGCTAGTCCTCTTAGTTAGCTCTTGAAATAAGAAAAAATAAGAAAAGAAAGATTTTGATTTTCCCATTAAATAATTTGTTCTCGTATGTATTCCATCAAGAGCAAGCCATGGTTGTGAGGAACATGATTTTGGAAATAAAATGCTTGTTTTTTGTAGTTTTTGATGGTGGCTCCTTGTCAAGCATCAAGTAGAAGGTGGCCTTCATCTTGGTGAGATAAAATTACTTCTTGTCAATGTGGATCAGGTCCATCATGTCTTAAAATTATAATAGATGGGTTGAATTCAACATTGTGATGTAGAACTAAACACGAGCGATCTTGTTTTCCTTTGTCAAAAAAATCTTGATTGCATTTGAGTGACGCTTGATATTGCCATCTTGGAATTGCTAATGTCAAGTCACTTTTGAAATGTTTGCGTAGGCGGCAATTGAGCGAATGTTTTTTCTATTAAATAGTGATATCTTTTTTAGCTTACCCATATCAAAAGCCTTTCACTTGTGCCCAACTCGACCCCATCTCCTAAATAACACTACAACGGCAACATGTCCTTTTGCTTAGAAATGTTGACCTTGCTTCTACAACCTTGATACTATCTTGTTGGTGACACCACTATAAGAGAAAGGGGTGTTTTAAATGAGTTTTTAAGTATAGTTTTAGACACAAGATTAAAAGTAATGACCTTTAAGGAGATTTTTAGTAAAAATTTATTAAAAATACATGTGTTTCTAGTAAAAGTTTACTAAAAATATCCTTAAAGGTTATTACTTAGTTATAATCTTATGTCTAAATCTATACTTAAAAACTCAATTAAAACACCCATTTCTCTTGTAGTGCGCCAAATAACCTAGCAACTTTGGTTAAGGCTCCTTTGACTAGCACACGAGGTGGCTAGAATCCTTGACGTGGACAAGAAGCAAATGGTATACTACTTGACAATCTTTGTCAATTAGATTGTGTTCCTTTTTGGTAGAAGAGTCGGTAGTGGAATTTGGGATGCTATCGACAACATTCGAGATGTCACGAAAGATGCTTTCTTCACCAACTTGGAGAATTCTATCATTCTAGAACATGGTTCGCATCCTTCTTCCATGGTTTGATCACTTATAAGTCTCAATCAATGGAGTTGATCTTAGTTCAGAGCACTGGACTTGAACACAACAAATCTGTACATTGGAGTTGATTGAAGTTCAAAGCACTAGAATTGATCGCAGTTTATAACATAGGACTTGGTCAAAGTTCAAAGCATAGTGCCCAATCACAATTTAGAGCACAAGACTTGATCACAGTTTGATGCATCGGAGCTCATAGCAAAACAGAAGAAAATGGGCAATTTTGTCACCTATTTTCAACATGGCCCGCTTGACTTTTGACTTCAAAACTTTCACACCTGCTTGGGTTGGCTACAAGCTGCAAGAACTTCCTGTCCAAATAGGAGCACTTCACGCATCAATCTACAAAAAACACAGCTTTATTTTGAGACAAAGGAACTACTTTACAAACAATGTTCCAAGTGAAATCAATGTCTAATCCAAACCATATGTCTAATCACTTGCTGTATGGCAATGATTGTCAAATCTGCTACGATTGTGTACCACAAAATTTTCATGAACAAATCTGATTGGACACCTTCCACACATCGAATTGTGAACACATGTGACAGTGCATTGAGAAACGCATTTATCCCCTACCAAAGCAGTCATCATCAGAGAGGGTTAAGTGTAAAGCCTCCAATAAAAAAGGAAGTTGGCTTTCGTTTACCGTAATACTGTACAAGGACCTTCAAAACTCTTGCAACAGCATTCCAATTCGTTCCATGCAGTATTAGCAGTGTTGGTTATTTATTAAGATGTGCAGGCCTACAATGTGGAACTCCTGAACTTTCTACTGCAGCTACAGTGAAATATGGAATACAAGTGCTTCAACAATAGGCTGCAAACCCTTTCTTGCTTACCCAACACTGGTTACAATACTACACTACTACTTTCCAAATCTAATCTTGACACCGAGCTGTACAGTAGCACCTTTGATCTCATTTTGAACTCAATTCTGATTCTAACAATCGCCTACTTTCTCATTATGTCCTAAGATGGCAGATTTCATCTACTCAGTAGTTGCAGGTCTTGACATCACATTCTCCACGGGACCCGTTGCACTGGTAGTCCCTGTTCCGTTGGACACAGCCTTCGACATTCCAAACATCTGTAACATAAACAATAACGGTGATCAAAACCTTAAAAGTATCACTCATATCCCTCAAACGTATAAAAGAGACCAGCCTACCATTCCCGAATATGAACTGTTATTAACGGACAAGAAGAATCACAAAATATTGGTTTCCATACTTGATTTGTTCAGTGTTGGTAAGGACCAAAAGAAATGAAGACATAACCCTAGCTTCATCTCATTCGTTCTGTTTCCTCAGACCTGAGGCAACAGAAATCACTGGTCAAGAAGGAAGTTGAAAAGCGAAGCAAAAAAAACGCGATTACAAGCAAGATTTCATACCATGAGAGTCCACTTGCTCGAGCCCTAATCGAATTCCAAACCCTAACTTTACCATCACAGAGAATCCAATGCCAAAGAAAAAGCAATGCCTACTTGCGAAATGCCCTAAAGAGAGCATCAAAGCTCACGGAACCTCAAACACGCACGCTAAGTTCTCATATAATGCGATTTCAATGGAAATTTCACACCGTGGGGGTCAATTCCGCATGCTCCAGCCCTTTTCAAATCCCTAACCCTAACCTAACAGTCCCGGAAAAGGGAGCAGCTGTCAAAGCAAATCAAAGCAAACTGAAGAAGCAACCACAATAAAGAGCTTGCCAGAGCATCAAAACTCGCGGAATCTCAAACACAGACGTTACAATAAACGATCAAGCCAAAAATAAACAAAAAATACAAGCGCAATAACGCCACCGTCGATTGCGCATAACATGCGCAATCTCATATAATAAGAATTCCATCCTCCAAACCCAAATTTCGAACTAGACCGACTTTAGAAAAGGTAGCAGCGTGAGCGTCCAATTTCATCCCCAACGTACCTTATTCAGCGTCTTCTGGAAGCAACTCTTGTGCTCATCATACGAAGCGCTCACAAACTCGTCGATGTGGTCACCAATTTGGCCAAAGAAAGTCGTGGACTCCGACTTCTTCTTGCGGCACGAAGACGAAGCCTGCTGCGCTGCTGCTGCTGCGGCATCCGGCGCCACCTGCTCGGATTTCACCGCCTGCGCGGACTCCTCCGGATGGCTCATCTCGCCAAAAATTCACACAACAAAACAAAGCCTCCCAACCAAAAAATAATCTCTACAGGTCGCAATTTCGAACACTGATCAAAGAAAGAAGGACGCCTTCGATGAGTCTTAATCGAAATTCCTGCAAACTTGGGAAAGACGCTTGCGAAATCTGGAGAAGGAGCTTACGAACTTGGCCGAGAGGTTTGCGAAATTGGGAAAAGAAGGAGGTGACAGGGAAAGGGGAAGGTTCGAGAATAAGGGTTCGGGTATAGGGTGCAGGCGACTCTTCGTGCCGGGTACCCTATTACCGTGCGATGTCTCACTTTTACTTTTATTTTTCCGATGGTTTTGTTTTCCAAAGTTTTACTTGCCTTCATGTAAGGTAACTACACCTAAATGCTTCCAAATTAATCAATTGAGCATTCTTCAAAGTAATAACCAGCAAAGTTCTAAGGCTTTACTTTCATCAAAAGACACTCAAAATTGTCATTTCTACTGTAAAGAGCAAAAAAATTTAACCCCTAATGGACCAAGCTACGTTTTTTGGTAGGATAGCGATTTTGGGTAGCACACTACAAATGAAATTTTTTTTTTTTCCTTTAAAATTTTCACACAACGTGATCCTGAAGAGTAGCTTTAAGGCCCAACAATTTTCATAACTTTTGACAACATGGTTAAAAAGTTATTGCATAATATGTAGTTTGTTTTTCAACTCGGGCAGTCCGGGCAGATTAAAGAAAATAACTTTTTTAGAAATAAAAATTTGAAATTGGTTTTTTAGATTTATGTATACATTGAAAGCTTTGAATCATTCCATTTTAATTAATGAAATGAAAGTTATGAGGAGTTTTAGTTTGCAAGCAGTTATAGATTCTCTACTCTAAAATAAAGTTTGAAGTTTGAAGTCCTTTATTTTACTTGATTTTCAATATTTTTGGAAAAAAATAAAATCATAGGATGTAGATTGTTTATTACAACATTGCAACCATTGGAATTGGCATTTATCAATTCCATAACTAAATTCTTAACAATTTAGTATTTTGAACCATTCTCTACTTCTTTCTATTTACTATTTTTTTCCTATATGTTGTACAATTCCAAATGACCTGATTTTTTCAAGCATGTAGCCAACTTGCAAGCCTTAAAGAATGAATCCAAAGAAGCACCTCCATTTTGGACATTTTTTCATACAAATGTGACCTTGTGAAGTGCAGCTGCCAGGTTTTTCGCAGGGACAAAAAAAAAATTCTGCCAATTCAAATGTTAATATCTTGCAATCCGCACGATGGAAATTTCTGAATTTTTTTCACATCTTTAAAAACAATCATACTACAAGATCCTACAGTTATATGTGTCCAAAAATAATTTTTTTCCAAAATTTGATACTTGTGCTCAAAATGGCAGTTTTGAAGCGTTTTGGAGAAAACATAGTCAAGGAACTTAAAGGATTAAAGTTTTTTTCTTTATTTGCATATCCAATTGTAGAATCTTGTACTAAACTAGTGTAAGAATGTATGGAATAAATTTCAAAAACTTTAAACATACAGATTGCAAGATATTTACATTCAAAGTGAAGAAAATAATTTTGTTTGCACCTTGCTTGACTTGTAATTATAGCTTTGATTCTTCTTAACTTAAAATTTTTGCAATAGTAATTTTAAATTTCTAATTTTTTATGCTAAAGAATTGAATTGAGAGTCTAAAAAAAAAGTTCAAAAAAAAAGACACTCAATTTTCACTCATTAAAAATTTATTAAGTAGAAAGTATTATTATTTCACTTATTATTTCACAAGAAAATATCATCTAGAGAATTTGAATAGTACTTCTAATGATGTTGGTTGTACGGAAAGACCTCAAAAGAATTCACACAAGCCTTCACCATCTCTTGCAATTTATTTTCTTTACCATATCAATATGCGCAGTGTCATCTTTGTCACATTGGATGAACCGTCTGTCCAAATTGTCCGCTTTTCCCGCCCATTTGAGACGTCCAATGACCCTATTCTGCCCAATGTGACTACTTTAAGGTAGTCACATTATTTGTCCGATCCATTCAATATGTCCGCTCGTCCGAGACATTTGGTAATCCAAACTTGTCTAATGAAACAGCGGTGCCCAACAACATTTTTATTGGCAATGACAGATTCGGCAATAGCTTTGAAAGCCTCAATTGATTCCCGATTTGGATGCATTCCGTACAATCTATATGCCCTATAGCCAACTACACAATTTAGTGCAAAAAATTAGATATATAAAGGATTAGTTAATGAAAGGGTTAACAAAACTCAAATAGAGAAGAAATTGGACATACCATAATACGGCGCTTGATCTCCGACATTCTGTGGTAATGTTGTTGGCCATCACCATGTTTTTTGCTTTTGAACCTATGGACCGCTTCAAAATCTCTCCTACTGTAATCTACACTATTGACCAACAGATTGTCTAGACTCAGCAATTTATATTCCTCAGGTGGGAGGTTGAGATTGGGGTGCATGAGACAATTGGTCAACTTCTCGTCATATCCGCCACGATTGGGGCCGAGACACCAAATCCTAGTTGACTGCGTCTATGTAGGGCCAAGAGCCCTAAGCTTATTGTAGTTGCACTCTAGCAGAAGGTGCCCTCACTAGTCCCCTTTCTTTTATTGTTGCCCCTACTTGCTCCTCTTTCTTCTCCGTCTTGCCATCAATAAGTTACCCTTTTAATGTTGCTACTATTCCTCTTGCCGTTCTCCTTCTTCCTTGTCCTTTCCGCTCCCTCATATGGTGCAAAGTTCACTTTTTATGAACCCATTTCTGTCTTTGAGCCTTTCGAGTGGAAAATCTCGTGGCTCAACACAACAAGTATTGAAATTTATATGTTGGTCCTCCAATATCTGCCATTGTTGCCAATTATAAGTGCAAAATAAAAATTCTCCAGTCTCCACTTTCCACCCAATAAACAACCCAAAAATAGACATTATGATATTACAATGAAAAAATCGTTGTGCCAAAAATCCCAAACAACTCAAGTAAATCATTGTCATATGAGCAATTTAAAACAGCTTCTCTAATATTGATTGGCGGACTCAGCAAGGGATTGGGACTTGACGTAACTTCGACTCAACGACTGGCATTCAACAGGTGCTATGTGATTAGACCTTTGCAATTGGTATTTTGAGGTTGGAGCCCATCAATTGTGACTTGGGGATTAATTAGATGGGCGCTTGCATTAGATGCAGGTATATCCACATAGACGTCCATTGACAAGCGTTTTTTATGTTAGGATAAAATTACCGACCGCCAACTATCATCTATTGTCCGCCTCCAATTATGAATTTTCCATTTGCCAAAAGACACATCCCATCCACTGGTCCATCCAAATCTATCCGTTGATCCATTATAAAAAAAGTCATTTTTCATCCACCAAATGACATATCTTGCTTGTTTGTCTACAAAAATTAGTGTGCTAGTAGACCAATCTTCCAAAAGTTGCATCTTGTCCACTCATCTACCAAAATCCATCCACCACATTTGCCAAAAGTCACATTCTATCTACTCATTTGCCAAAATTTGTCTACTCATCCACAAGAAGTCGTTTTTTATTGCAATAAAAGTCTACTCATTTGCCAAGGATATTCCCATTTATCCTTAATAGATGCTAGAGTGGTCACCCTTAATGTTCATTACATCAAAAAAGACATTCTTTTACATAATTTTGGCAAAAGACATTGTGAGCCATCAAGTTGGCACTCTAATCTTGGGATTTTTTTTGCTTTTGCTTTTGCTTTTGCTTAGTTTTAGTAGGAAATTTAGAGGAAAAAACTTTAAAAGAGTGATTTCACTATAATTGGTAGAAAACCCTACTAATACGGTAGTTTGCCCCTCTAAAAGCTTAGAGTGTCTAAACTACTCTAATTCTCTACTTCTAAAGTCTGGTTTAGTGTCTAAGAGATCAATTAGGTGTTTGAAAAATATTTGGGCTCTGATTAGATGGGTTGAATTCAACATTGATCAATTCAACATCTCTGTCTAAGAGATCAATCTAAGTGTTTGAAAAATGTTTGGGCCCAAACATTTTTCAAACACTTAGATGATCACTTAGACAGAGATGTTGAATCATCTCTGTCACTTAGATGATTTTTCAAACACTTACATTGATCTCAACCCTTCTAGAGAGTCCAAGCAAGTCAAATCTTTTGAAAAATGCAAATTTCATCATTTGGGATTTTTACACTTCCTTTTATTTACAATTCATTTGCTTTTGCAGTCCAAATCATTTGGAAGTAGGGCATTGGAATTTTACAGCTAATTGGGGCCTTCTAATTAAAGCCAATGGCACAATCTGTTTGTCATTTAGAGCTTTTCTCCAAAATTTAGATAGGGTTCAACAATAGGTTTGACTTTTTCAAGTAATTAAGAACAATTAGCATTAATTCTAGAAAGATTTTTACTTTAACCCCTAAAAGACCGTTGTCCTTTCAGGGGACAAATGCGTTTTCAGGCAAGTACCTACGGGCTGAAATTTTCTTTTGATTTTTTGAAACTCTTTTTGGAGGTAGAAAAGCTGATTAGCTTTGTGGAAATATAATTTTTTCACAATCGGTGCTTGGGAAAAAAGTTATGACCAAATAAGCTCAAAACAGGGGACGGGGGGCAACCCGCGCAGCAAGAAAAAATGGCAAAAATTTGAATTTTTTTTTTAATATTTTTTTTTCTCATAGATTATATTTTTTTTAATCTGGAAAACTTTGATTCATTTCATTTGGATTTATTATGAGAAAGTTATGGACATTCTTGTTTTTCGGGTAGTTAGAGCATCTTCTTGAAAAAAATAACTTGTAGGATTCAATTTTGAATGCAATTTTTCAAATTTTTCATTTTTTTGTTTTTGCATGGTTTAGTTCACTTGCTAGAACAATCTTACCATTGGGATTAGTACATTTTAATTCCATCTAAAATATATGAACATTTTAGATTTTCCTTCTATCTTGTACCTACTTCTACTTAACAATTTTTTTAAGAATGATAATTAAGTTTTTTTGATTTTTTTTCCCCTAGACTCTCAACTCAATTCTCTACTCTGTAAGATTTAAAGCTTAAAACTCTGTAGTGCAAAAATTTTAAGTTAAAAATGTTCAAAGTCAAAAAATCTAGTCCGGCAATGTGTTGAAAAACTTGTTTTTTTCACTTTAAACGCAAGTATCTTGCAATCTGTGTGTCAAAAATTCTGAAATTTTTTCCACTCACTCTCATACTAGTTAGGTGTAAGACCCTACGATTAGATGTGAAAAAAAATCCTAATTTTTTTTAAATTTTTGCTATAGAAATGGCAGCTTTGAGTGTTTTTTGGCAGAAAAAAGGCCTAACTTGTTTTCAATAATTTGGGACTTTGCACTAAATTTTTCTTGTCACTGTTGTAAAATTGTTTGAAGATATTGTCGCATTGGACAACTATTAATCAAAGCCAGCTTTGTAGTCTATTTTTCAAAATCTCAAAATGACCACTTTGTCTCAAATTAACGAATAAGGCCTTCCTTGGTCCTTTAGGGGTTAAAATGAAGAGAGGGAGGCCTTGGGAAAAATATAAAAGGCTTCCCCTCTCCTTACAAACCACCCTTTTTTCTTGTATTTTCAACTTGCTGACACTTGTTTCTAAGTCTTGGCCAATTTAGCCACACTTTTGTGTCTTTTTTGTGTTGGGCATTTTGCTCATCTTCTTGTATTTTAGAGCTTTTTCTTGAAGGATGAAGGGGTCCCTTCAAACTTTGGCTTGTGATTTCATATCTTGGGTGGTTTAGTCCCCCAAAGTTGTGGTTCTCTTTTTATTATTGAGTCACATACTAATCGCAGGATGCTTTTAGTTTGGATATGTTATCTTACACTAGCTCCTTGTGTGGAAAATCGTATTATGGAAAATTCCTTCTACAGTCTTAACCTATAGATATGTGATTGTTGGGTTTTGGATGTTTGGATTATAGTCTGTTCATTGTAGTCTTATACTAGCTCTTTGGATAGGAACTCCTTTTAAAAATAACCCTAGAGCCTTGACGTGCTTAACATGTGTCCTTGTCTGATTTCTTAAAAGTTTGAGTCATTGTTCAAGTCTTAATACTAATCCAAATTTTTCTTAAGTCATTGATGGTCATATTAAGACCTTTCTTTGTTGTTCTAGTCATTACTTTTGTCCTCATATTGTTCTAGTTGTTCCTTTCTATCTATTATGTGACTTTAGCGGCGTATGGCGAAGCTTTAATTTGACTTTGTTTTTAACATTTCTTTTGAATTTTGTTTAACTAAATTTAATGGTGAAGCTTTGACGCTCTAAGAAAACCACATTGTTTTCCCTTGTGCTTTTGCCTGTTTTAGTTCTTGGTCTTTCTGATTTTAACATTACAGTCAAACTTCCCTTATTGCATAGGAATGATGGAGAGTAGTTATTAACTGTATGCACATAGAGAGGCTCAAGTGCCAAAGGCTAATTAATTAAACATGTTGTACAATAATTGTGTTTGATTGGTTGCTAAGCTAAGAAAATTAGTGATGTCTACATAATCAACTCCATTGATGGTTTGTGTAGTAGACTTTATGCACATAAGGAATATGCAAATAAAGAATTATAGTTAGTTATGCAAGTAGGGAATTTGCATTATGAGAGGTTTCACTGAATGTGGCGAAGACCCACTCCCATATAAAATTCAAGTCATATTTTATATTAACCCTTGGCTCATCATTTGGTTCCATTAGTGACACTTGTGATGGTAAAGTTTTAGACCAGGTGTTAAGGTGTTAATTTCATAGACATCAATTGGTATTTACTACAATTTATTTACTATACTTTGTAAACTTCATTTCAATCATTTATTAAGGTCAAATTCAAAAAAGATAATTTCCATAGCTAAAATTCATATCAAAAGTTAGGAAGTAGAAGTTGACAAATTCACTAAAAGATATCTTCTGAAATCTATGGATTAAGTATCTTCTTTTGTAGAATAATCACAATTCTTTAATGAAAATTTTCCACTACCATTTGATGCAAAAATATTCAAAGAAATGTTAGAAAAAATTGAATAAATTTTTTTTTTTTTTCCAATAAGAATAAGTTGTATTTCATCATTAATAAATAAAATTGGAATGAGAACCATTTGTTTCCATTATAATCAAGTTGTATTTCATCATTAATCAATCATTTAGCACCATATTAGGCTTGACCTTAATTGCCTAACACATTATACCAAGTCCAATTTTTGAAGCAAATTTGTCACCATTTCATTGGATAGTTAGAAAAGTGTTATAACTCATAATACATCCCACTTTCTACACCATTAGATTCGTTGAAAAGTATAGATATAAATATCTATGATGAATCATTAGACTTGACATTATGTCCCATAATGCTCTCAAGCTTCCTAGCTCTCAAGTATTACATACTCCATTACCATGGAATCAAGCTCTACAATACATTCACATTCCAATTTCACACTTTAAATTTAGATTAGAATTCAACCTTGTATATGTGATAGATTCACACACAATAGTTTTAAAATGTATATTTCCAATAGATCTATTCAAAGATAATTTTTACAAACATTTCCGGTATCAAATTGTCATTCGAGTCATTAGAGCATTCCCAACAATGAACTGCAGTATCTCCACAGCAAAGGAGATCTCCAAAATCAATACAATGATATGTAAGTAACATCTTTCACAGTGACCAGCCATGCGATATGAGAACGGCTCACAGGGGTCGACTCTTAAATTGGTTCGCTAGCTGGTGAACAAAAACATAAAAAATACCCAGACGTATGTTCAAATACACACACAACACCCCGTGGAGCTGGATGAAGGGCAATAAAATGGACCTAACGACTTAACTAATCTAAATATAGCGATTCTTATCATATTTGTGACACCAGTGCAGATCGTGTAACCACTGCTTTCAAAGCTAGATTTAAAAAAAAATAGTCTACATTGGTACCTAAATGCATTAACTCTACAAACTTATGTGAGTGATTTTGAATTGCACCTAAATGTAGAAACAGAAGGATTGGCAGAAAATTCGGGTGGGCTTATATACTGGCTGCAAAACTCCCTCGCTCTACTTTTTGCACTCGCTGTATTTCTTCCAAATCATTCAAAAAGCTGCAGAAAACACACAGGATACATTAGATCTGCAAAGGGACGTGATCACATACAGTTAAAAAGACGCTGACACACAATCACAGATGTGTTATAGCTAAGGACCCTCACGGAAAGAAAACCCAAACCCTAATGTGATCTTCCTGCACACGTTTCTTCTAAACAGCCTGCTTGTCCATAAGACTTCGAAACACTGTACTAGTGTAAAGCAGTCATACAATTAACCCCAATATGCCCAATTGGCTACTTACAACCATGGATGAGGTATAACAGGTGCAACACTGCAGCATAAATCAGAACCTCTTATAATATCCAGTAAGTCACCAGAAGAATAAATTAGTTCACGCAGTACACATGTTCAAGAAGCGACTAACCTTATTGAGTTTTGTACAACGGTACCACCCAGAAATATTCGAGTTCCTGTTTGACTGGCATTTACCAGATGCACAGTCCGTGCCTCTTCATAGGTTGTGCCGCCCACCATGAAAATCACGACGTCTTGTGGCCTGCACATTCCAAGAATATTCTTGAGTAAAAATGGTTCATAGAAAGTATAAAAACTTTAACAATATATCTATTGGATACGATGATGCAAAGCCCATACCTGCCCTGCTGAAAATGGTTGCCAACAAAGGGGTAATCGATATCCCGCAACCGTCCTCTCACAATGCTCTCAATTGTTTGAGCAAGTAAGGGTTGATGTTGAGTATACACATTCTCCACACCCTGTTACCAGAGAGCAGATACTATTAGCCATCCCTCTTTCACCCAGACAATTGGACGAATGGCATCCATGAAGTTTTTACAAGACATGTGAGACCGCAGTTCGCATACGGACAATTTAGATTGGGCACATGTTGTCTAGACATCACATCTAACTGTTAAAACTGAAAGCCATTACATTTTCTCCCGCTCCTATACAGCAGCAAACAATCAAACATGTGGCCCGTTTAACTCCTCTACTTTAATCAGCACTTGTCAGCTCCATTCGACACAAGATGGGCAAACCTTAAGACCACGAGCCATGTTTAGAGCCTTGATGAATAAGTCTCTGTTGCCAAACAAATCGCCTGTACGCTTATCAAACCCAGCCTGCTTAAGAAGAGTCTTCACCAGCTGCACAAACAAATAGATATGATCAATATTTCGCCTTCACATATTTTGTAAGAGACGTCTTGTGAATCAAAACAAACAAAGAACCATGGCCTGTCTTCCATACCCCCGCTTTGTGCTTGCTAGTCTTTGCTGCAAGCCGGCTTATAAGCTGCTCCACAGACTGTGGACTCTCCCTCTCAAACCGGAGGGCATACAGCATGACCAATCGCACTCGATCAATGTCAGCAGATTTCTCATTGTTCAAAAGGTTTGACACTGCCTGAAACAATTTCCAACACTCAAGGTAAGCAAATAAACTCTAAGGTCATTTCTCTAAGATCATCTAACAGAACATAATTGATCACCAACATCAAACGTTTGGAGTGAACATAAGTTGGCTGCTTTTATTTCTATTTCAGGTGGAAACGAATATAAGCACTGTCCCCTATCTGATTCAGATATAGCGGGCTGTTATGCCTTCCTTTTACATGATAAGGAGAGAAGCGTAGGAGAACGTAGTAGCAAGCTCTTGATTAGCTTCGCGCCCCAAGGAAGCGAAATGGTTTTTAACCTTTCGCTGCAAATATTTTAGCCCGGAAGCCTTAGCAGCAGAAATTGCTAAATGCAGCCAATAGTGCTAAGGCGTATACTTGCCATCAAGAAGCCACGCATACCCAGACTAGAATTGGACCTTCATGTGGATGAAGTTTAGAGAAAGTAACTGAGTCCAGCTTGTAAATATGACTGGAGGCAATATGCGAAGAACAATCTAAGTTCTAAGCCTCTCGTGTAACTCAAATCAAGCCTCAAGAACAACTGAAGGAAGGCTAACCTCAAACGATACTGCTTGATTCGCATTACAAGCAAGCTCCTGTTCAATCTGTGATATAGCCATGAGCTGTCGTTCATCCACAATCCGACTCAATTCAGTCATCATTGTCACATGTTTGGATACATTCCCATGTTGCTTGCGATACTCTGGATAATTCTCCACAAACTTAACCATATCCTCTGCATCACCTCAACCCATGGCGCCGTTAGACCTTTGAAACACAAGATTCAGAAACCCAAACTAATAAGAGGTATCAACCCAAGGAAAGGACAGCAGCAGACTGACCAAGTGACTGGATATTTTGATTGCTTTTGGATTTCAGTTGAAATTCGTCCACAAGCTTCTTAATGTTGGCACCCAAGTCTCCAAAGTTTTCATACATGTTTGCTTTGAAAAACGCATCCTGCTGAGACGAAAACACAACTTCCTGCCAAAATAAATAATTCAAGTATCAGATACATTCATTAGAGTGGAAAATACACGATTTCTCATTCTAGTAAGAGTAAATGAGTGTATCAGAAGGAATGCATTCTCACCATTGAATTACATAAATCAGCAGCTTTCTGAGAATAAAATAGACTTTTGATAGTGAGGGAAATAGACCTGCAAGTCTTTTGGTACTTTGGGGAGCTTTGTAAGATCAACGCGGTTGTCCTGGATGCCAAGCAGCTCATGCACCATAGCCTGCAAAATAATCCAGTTCCAGCCTCTTTAAGAGTCTTGCTTCAGGAGACCAGAAACACCTCAAGCAGAGAGAAAGGAAATACCCTGAAAAGGTAGATAGACCACTTCAGACAGCAAAGATAACCAGGGTGAGTTACACTGAGCAAGCTGATGCCTTAGAACTCAAGAATTACTCTGCACTTGAGTGACTAGCTTGCACTGGGAAGGGCAGCACGTTGAAATTCAATAACAGACTAACAATAACCTGATAAGGCCCAATCAATCAATCTAGAAGTACCTGGTAAGTCCACTGGTTCAGTAAAGGTGTGACTGGATCATCACGCCTATCCACCACCAGCAACAGTGGAGCCACTTCTGTTCGTCTAAAATCAAACAAACCTGGCTCTTGCTCATACATCAACCTCTGCCAAAATGTCCACAATCCTGATTCTCATAACTTACCCGCCAATATGGAAATTCCATTCGCAAAAAGTCAACCCCATGAAGCAGTAGAAATAGAAAAAGAGAGTTGTAGGTATAACCAAAATAATCACCACTCCGTTGGACGAAATGCCTAGGAGGAAATGACATAAGAATTTGAAATGATGAACTACACAGACAGCATACCTAAAGCGTTCACTGCTTACTCTTCAAAGTATTTCAAAAACAAGGGTTCCATATAGGCAGTCAGAAACTAGAGTGAACAATCTTCCCTACAGGATCCAGCCGGCAGAGACACTCACCGCAGCATCCTGAGCAACACGACGTGCGATTTCCGAGCTCCGTTCGTAACGTATGACAGGCCGCTTCTTAAGAGATAAAAAGACGGCAGCAATGGCGTCCAACATCCGATCACAGGCCTGCTGGCTGTTGTGAGGATCGACCACAGTCGGAAGCATGGAAACATGGTTCGCATGCAGATCCAGCGTGAAATGAAACGGATCTATTGCAAAATAGTCGGCGTAAAATTCCTGTTACATAGCAGCTCTACGATGTTCATTTCATCCATGTGGCAATGAGACTCGTCAATGAAAGGCCATTCAATCAAAGATCACTTCCATAACCGCGTCCAGAATCTAGTGTCTATGTGTTGCTTACAAATTGGAAACTTTCTACCAGGTTGGGCAAGTCTCTCGAATGGTGCCTCATCGTCATTTCAAATACTGCTCAATATCTTTAAATTTTCCAGAACTGATCAATATGCTATATTCTCAGTTTTTCAACATCCAGGATACGCACAAGGCAACAATTGGCAATAACCCAAATGGCCACAAGTGCGTGCTTCCACATCTATAGGAGTTGAATGAATCAATTAGAAAACTTTAAGGAAGGTAAAAGATGTGTCAAGAGAAGGAGGAAAGCAAACCCTAAATATTTGAACGATATACCAGTAAGCCAATGTTTGAAAGTTACCATAATCGACTATTAGCTTCCAAAATGGACTGACTACCGTAATAAAGACTTGAGCACTATTCTGTCCTAGCCATTGGCAATGCTCTCTAAGATGATCAAGAAAAATACTGGAAATAAATATCTTACTTGCACTTGTTGGACTAAATCATGTTCGTCAGAGTCAGCAAGTATCTGGATGTAGGACTTCTTGATGATGTTGCTGAAAACTGCAAAGACATCACAAAAGATCAAGAGGAACGCAAAACTAAGTTTAGAATTCAAAAATATGCATCCAACTACTGTCGTTTACTTAGATCTAACTGGAAATCGCTTTAGTTCTTGCCAATAGCCTTGGAAGAGTCGATTTCTTCTAATTAAAGTGACCCAGAAGTGCAAACTTACATAAATGGTACTCTCCAAACCGTGCATTGTTCAAATGGCGCTTGAGGTGCTGAATGTTTTCGACCGTCGGGCGTAAAAAGGTGACAGCCTTGAGATGTCCCATAGCCTCTTTGGCTTGCGCATCCACTTTCTCCACCAGGAAGACTTCCTTCTGCAGCAGCTCCGACTGGCTCATTGCTACACTAACAATACCGACCTGCAACCCCAAACCCTAATCAGAGCTTCCTAAAATCCAAAAATCACCTCTACAGCCCATCAATTCCCAGACAATAAGGTTAAACCTAATACGCAAACCAAACCAAAATCGCACGATCAAAAAGCTACTCCATCTCCAAATTCCCATAAATCATCTCCAGTTCAAGAGCCATTACAGTTTGCGCGTCGAGTATAAGAACTTTCATCCCCGGAATGTCGTTGAGCATTCGATTCAGATAATCGCGCACAGCGCCAACGAGCACCATCGTGTCCGCCACAGAAAAAAACCTTAGTCTCTCGATTTATCCTTCACAGAGTGATACAAAAGATTGCAAAATCTCGTAACCCGAAATCCAATTTGCGGTAACAGAACTTGCACGATTCAATCATGCTCTACGAGAATCTGCGAGCTGCTTCTTCTTCTTCGTCGTCTTCTTCGTCTGCTTGTCCTGCGCTCTCGCTCTCCACACCACGTCTGCAATGACCTTGAGAGCTCCCTCCAACGCAGAAAAAATTGTTTTTCCAAAAAACCGTGCAGAGATCTTCTCTTAAGACACCATTGCATGAGATGCTAGTTGTGCGCATAGGCGAGCCGTGATTGAAGAGTTGCCGATTTGGGGAAGACGACATCCACGCAAGGTCTCGATCTGCAATGACGAACGCCTCAGATTTTGTTCGTGAAGTCTCTTGCTTCATACGGCGGTTCCAACTGGAAACGGTCGTGCGTTATTCGCGTTCAATTTCAGCCGGAACTGGTTTCGTGCACCTAAGGTAGGAGGTCCATATATCGCCCATTAAGAGCTGAAACAGAATTTTGGTGAAACTGAAATTTGGGGAATTGAAAAACTTCTTGAAATGTTTTTTAATAAATTTTCCTTCAAAGACAAGTGGAATTGGCATCTAAACCAAGTCTTTTCATATTTTTTGGAGCTTTATGGAATTAGTTATGAAATTTTGAAGTAGAAATGGTAGACGGTTCTAAAAGTGCCTACCTCCTCAAATGTACGTTGCTGAAGGCTATGAAAAAGCAACATGTATAAGTAGTGTACATTTGAGGAGGTGGGCGATTTTAGAACCTGTGCGCTTTTAGAACCTTCAATCTACCTTAATATTATTGTGTTTCTTAGCTCCGAGAATCCCTGCATCGTGAGTGGCGAACCCCTATAACCAAGGTAGTCTTGTAATATTTTCATTATTAGACCAATAGGTGCATTGTTTGCAATATTTTTATTTTGGACTAAATTTCACTCAAACTAATAGATTTTGACCTCTTTGGTTTTGTCCCTCCAAAATTTGACATGTGCAATGAGGCTAACAAGGATGACACTCATCTAAAATAAAAACATTGATTTTTTATTTCTATAGTTAACAACAAAGGCATCCATCGGTCCTTATATTAATTTTGTAGTGTTCATGTAGGATTAACCCTGTAAAGATGGGCCCATGACCACTAAGTTCACACCTTGTTGTCTAATACTCATTTGTCTACTACAAGTTGTAAGATTTTCAACCTTTTTTGGAAAAATTTGAAATTATTATAAATTTCTAAATGAAAAAAATGAAAAAATTCATATCAAATACAAAATATATTCAAAAAATCTAAAATCTTTGATGTACAATATAGTGTATAATATAGGGCTCAAAGTTCATATTGCTAGAAAATTTTGAAGTTTAAGATTTTTTTAAATTTTGAATTAGAGTAGAAAGTGTAATGGATGAGCTTCATTTCATTAGTTGGACTCAAATTTTATTTTATTTTATTAAAACTAAAAAACACGCTTATGGTTGAAATTCACATCAAGAGAAAATAGCAAGAGAAAATAGCAAGAGAAAATAGAAAAAAATGGACCAAATTCACTACAGGGGTGATCCATGAAATAAATAGTATCTTCTTTAAAAAGTCAATAGATCATAATGCATGAAGGCCTTTACAATACTACTCACTGAAAATGTACTCAAATAACCTCCAAATAAATAAATTAGATGAAAAAACATTTTTTTCTATCCTCCACTCTCAACTAAAGTCATCCATCAAACACTTTGTGCCCGCAACAACAGTACAAGGTTAAAGGTCATATACTATGTCCCATAGAAATGTTTGTTTTATAACATGAAATCTTCCTATTCAAAAATCTAGGAGAGTCAAAATTTGTCCTTGAAGGTAAACCATCCCATTCTAGGCAAAAAGAAACCATTCCAAACACTTGTAGAAATCTATCAAAGTCCTGCATCAACCCATGCCAAACTTTTTCAATAAATTAGATTTGGGCTACATCAAGTTGAGTTAATGGCCGCAGTCAATGTCTTGGGTGACAATGAATGGAGTGATTAGTGGCCGTAGTAAGAACTTCCACCTTTTAAGTGAAAATCCATTGTATGAAATTATTTTTTGAGACCCTCATCTTATAACCATGTTAAAAAATATTGTGAATTGTTATAGGTGAGTAAGTGACCATTATGGATAGAGGTTCAATTGCTTTTAGGATAGTCTAGAAACTCCTTTAAACCAATTGGGTTATACAATTAAAAAAATTCATAATGAATTCATACTTTGTCAAAAAAAAAAAATAATTTCAATTGCTCTCCCCGTTTCTCACATGTGTCTTTCATGCAGAAAAATAAATCATATTTTTTTAGCAATGCCATGAGGGCAAACCACTCATTATGTCAGTAATGGGGTGCTTAAATTACCTTAGTTGCTATCATCGGAATGGACCACGGTGAACCACCACCTTGCTTGTCTTCCCAAAGTATCTGATTTTTTTCCAAAGGTGCATGGTAAAAAAAGACCCCCTATTTTGTGCTCAGTTAATCTATTTTTTTCACCACTCCTAGCTAATTTGGGGCCTTTAATTCCAAATATGAATTCAAAATTTCAAAATTCTATGATGCGTAGCAAATAAATAGTTCTTGTGTTTTTCCTATAGGAATAAAACAGGGGACAAGCAAGGGGGTTGGTTCACCCCGGCTTCATGAGCACATGTGAGTGCACCTACATTGACTTTAGTAGAATGTTTGGTACCTTAACCCCTAAAGGTCCAAACACCATTTTTTGACAACATAGCGATTTTGGGCAGCTCACTACGAGTGGAGTTTTTATTTTTTTTCTTTGAAATTTTCACACAAGATGTGCCCGAGGAGTATCTTTAAGGCCCAACAATTTTCATAACTTTTGACTACATGGTTAAAAAGTTATTGTATGATATGTAATTTTCGGTGCGCGGTGGGCAGCCCGGGCAGCTCAAAAAATTCTTTAAAAATCATTTTTTTTTAAAATAAAAATTTGAAATTGGTTCTTTAGATTTATATGTACGTGGAAAGCTTTAAATCATTCTATTTGGATTAATGAGTCAAAAGTTATGAGGATTCTTAGTTTGAGGATAGTTATGGAATCTCTACTCTAAAAAAAACTTTGAAGTCCTTTATTTCACTCAATTTTCAATATTTTTGAAAAAAAATAAAAACATTGGATGTAGATTATTTATTAAAACATTACAATCGTTGGGATTGGCATTTTTCAATTCCATAAATAAATTCTTAACAATTTAGTGTTTTGAATCAGTCTCTACTTCTTTCTACTTACTATTTTTTTCCTATATGTTGTGCAATTCCAAATGATCTGAAAATTTTCAAGCATGTAGCCAACTTGCCTAGAAGAATGAATCCAAAGAGTAACCACCATTTTGGGCATTTTTTCATACAAATGTGACCTTGTGAAGTGCAGCTGCCCGGATTTTCGCAGGGACAAAAAAAGGGTTTTTGTCAATTCAAACGCTAATATCTTCCAATCCGCATGGTGGAAAATTCTGAAATTTTTTCCACATTTTCTCAAACTAGTGTTCTATAAGATCTTACGGTTACATGTGTCCAAAAATGTTTTTTTTTATAAAATTTGGTACTTGTACTAGAAATGGCAGTTTTGGAGCGGTTTTGGTGAAAACATAGTCTCAGACCTTTAGATCAAATGTGTATAGTTACTTCAAAAACTAAGTCTATGCTTTGTTCAATTTCACTCTATGCGCCATATGTTGAAAATGAGTGAATAAAATCCAAATGAGCAAACATGAATGCTATAGTATCCTTTTTGCACTACAATTCTACTAAAACTTGAAGCTAGCAAAAAGCAATTACGGTTTGAAAGTAAATGAATTCCAAAGCTAACCACTCTATAGACTCAGTTGTTGAGGCAAGTTTCATAATCACTCCAATAAAAGCCTAAGGTAGGAGGCTCAGAAATGGAGCATCTAAGGGCTGGTCCATCTTTTTCATGTATATCCTTGGACGGGAATATTTTTAGCTCATTTTTCAAACAAAGAGAAAGTGGTGAGGAATCTAACCCAAGTGGTTTCGTATTTTTCCGAGCATTTTTGAATTACTTATGAATTTTCAAACGAGTTGAGGCTAGGGTCCCTATTTGTGATCCTAGGTCTTTCATAAACCGTTCACTTGCAATTCTAAATAAAAATGGGAAAAACAAAGAGAATGATTGGCTCTTGCAATAAATAAGTCTTTTTTTCTTGATTCAATCAATGACTATACTAGTCCATTTCAGAACCAACGCATGTCCATTTCACAGCCTTTTCTAGGGTCGGTTCAAAATGCCCGCTTTGTTTTACAACCTCCTACCTTATACTTTTTTTTTGAGCCTTGATGACTTGAATATTTTACTACAAATTGTTGTATACCATCCAAGACTTGTTCCCATGGTTGGTATTGTAAAAAGTTGATATATGTATGCGTCAAAAAATTATATATAGAGAAAAATGTAGATAATATCAATTTGAATGGAATTTGAAGATTCTTTTAATGAATTAAATAATTGAGATTTCATTTATGGTCATAGAAGAACTATAGGTTGCAATTTGAATTGTTTAGTGTTCCATTTACTTTGAATAGGTTTGAAGATATTTCTTGTAATACACAATTTATACAAACCATTGTAATTTGTATTTAGCAACCAAAACAAATATTTTCACCGCAATCTTTTTGAATCTATCATATTAGTTTGTAAAGATTGTATATAATACATTTGTTTGAATTGTAGGTAATTTTATATGATATTACAACAACAAAGTGATACCAAATTTTGACAATATGTCTTTATTCTGTTTTTATCCAATGCATTTGTCAATATTTTGTCATATATATTTTTATTGTTCTATAACATACTAACTACATATATTTATTGCATTAGTAAGTTATTGGATTTTTGGATTTCAATTAAAAGCACTTATTCAAAATTGCTCAAGATTTTGGTATCCATAATTCTATGAATATCATTCAATAAAGTAAAAGAAAAAATGTGAAATCTATTAATAGAAAATTTTAAGAAAATAAAAATGAGATAACTAAATAAAAGACTAATTTCACAACTATATATAAAACTCTACACCAACTCTTCCAAATTATTGTATATCATCACAAATTTCAATTGAATATAAAAGCAAAAAAATTCACAAATTTTTTGTGACATAATTTCTAAGAGTATAATTCAATAAAGTAAAAGAAGAAAAGTAGAATTGAAATAAATTAAAAATAACAATTGATAAAGTAAAAATAAAAAATTAAATGAAGTAAAAGATTGATTTCAAAACTGTATATAAAACTCTAGACCAACTCTTCAGAAGCATTTTACATCATCAAAAATTCCAATTCAATATATATACACATGCTTCAAGTTCCACTGTTAACTTAGGCACAACTATTTTTTCATTGTGTTGTTGTTGTGGTTGTTTCTGGGCTGCTTGTTGGGTGGACAGTAGAGACTTGAGAGTTTTTATTTGAAGGAGTTTCAAGCGGGTAGTTATGTCAAATCCGGGCAATCCGCCACCCGATATTGAAGATTTTAGTAGCTTCCCTGAATTGTGCGATCTTCAAACTACGGTCAGGCAACTTGACGAGAGCCCAGCTTGGCAAGCCCCCAAAGATCCTGAAGTGGATGATGGGCTCACGGGACTTGAAACTCATGAAAACGAGTCCACAAAAATGACCACAAACCTTTCTGACGTGAAGAAAGTGAGGATCACAGCAAAGGAGATTTTGAAGCGGGTTATGAGCACGAAAAGCGAGAAACATGGCGAAGGCCGACAGGAATACCGCAAAAACGCCAGAGGTCAAGCGCCGCGTTTTGGTACGTCCAATTTCTTCTCTATGAATTTGAGTTTTGTTAACCCTTCCATTAAGTAATCTTTTGCAGAGTATATATCTAATTTTTTGCAATGAATTGTGCAGTTGGCTTGTAGGGCGTATGGACTGTACGGGATGCATCCAAATCGGCAATCAATTGAGGCTTTCAAAGCTCTTGCCCAATCCATCATTGCTGACAAAAACGACGTTGAGCATGTTGATACGGTAGCGGAGTTGCGAGAGATGGTGAAGGCTTGTGTGATTTCTTTCAAGATCTCTCCCGACTTGCTCACTAAGTACCCAAATCAGTGTCAAGTCATCATTCAGTTTGGGGATTTCAAAAAGTACTTCCCGGAAGAATTCCGCATCTTAAAAGACAAGCGGTTTGAGATCAAGGAACTCTTATGATGGGGTTTCTGGAGCTAGCTATATACAGTTCAATGCTGGACAGATAGAGTAGTACAATTTTTAGGAAGATTCCGCTCTTCATTGTACTTATTACTCTCTGAGCTTTTGTATGAAGATTCAGTTTCTTTGCTCCGTTTCTCTGTGCATTCTGCGCATGTTGACAGAGGTAGCTGAAATAGTTGAGTCGACTTTATTTGAAGGAATTCTTCATTTGCAAATTGTAAGTTTTCGCTGTGATCAGTGTCTCAACGTCTCTGCTCTCGTACATCTCATCTTGCCATTGGCTCTTGTTTTGGTTCAATTGTGCCTTCCACCCTCCATTTCTTGAGCTCATTTTTGAGCCCATGAGTTTTTTGGAAGATAGTCGAGCTGCATGCAACAACATGTAGAAGGGTTCTCTTTCAGTGTTTGTTTATAAGCAGCAACCACAAATACTTTCTTCTAAACCACTTAGCTCCAAAAAGCAATTGGTACTGAAGAAGCCCAAAGTCTTAATTCTTTAGGCACGGTGACAAAGTAGCGTACTGTTTTAAGTTCACTGGTTTAGGCTTTTGTATAAGTGCCTGAACTTTCATGTCCATTCGGTACAGTTATGTAGCACAAGGGCGTTTAGTCCTTCAACCGCACCAACTGCTCGATCAACTGACTGACGAAAAATATGCCGCAGAAATCAAGGCTATCGCCTTGGGGAACTTTCTTGGAAATTGTCAGGTGATTTTCGCAGAAACCATAGTCTTGAACACATTGGTTCATTGATGCAGTATCCTGATTTGAAAAACCGACTGTTTTGAAATTGTTTTTGCTTACGTTGTAAGTATGTGACTATGTACGTAGGAAGCTGTAATGTCGGCACCTTGGGTTGAATTTGCTGTGCGTCCATGCCCAGGACTCTGGGAGTATGTGCTCATCAACGTGTTGAGATTGCTTCGGAAGAGCTGAGTGTATCAGAATTCCTCTGTTTCAAAGAGAGTCTCAGCGAAAACTCCGAGTACTTTTCTTTACCATTGCATGTCGTTCTTAATGTTTATGAAATATTGACAATCGTTACTAAAATTCGTAGTTCTACGATTTCGTAGTTGAAATGACATGCATCGTATTAAAACTTACTTCTGGACACATCCACAAACTAGGTTGTTCATGTCTTTTGATCACAGCCAGCTCATCCTGTGTATAAATGTACTGTACATAGTGGGTCATACCAATTGCGTCACCATGTACTCAATTTCTACATTTTTCAGAAATGGGATACAACATGAGTTGGCTGTGGATTACTCACCATTTGAGTAAATTAATTTACCATTTTCATGTTGATGCCGTGCGAATGCAGTTCACTTGGTCCGTTTATGATGGAGCTGGATTTTGAGCCCTTTAATGGACACTTTCCACACATGACAAGGCCTTCGTCGATTGCACAAGGCGTAACATTTTTGAATCGTCACTTGTCTTCTTAGCTCTTCCATACTCCCGAGAGTATGGAGCCTTTGTTTGAATTCGTTCCTCTCCATTCTTATCGCGGAGAGGTACTGAAAGATTTCTTTTCCAGAGGTTAAAATAGTGTTCTAAACATATTGAAATTGTGAGGAGTACGTGGTAAAGTGAATGGTAAATTTTATGATGGGGACAACAAGTAGAAATTCAATTTGAGTGCATGGAGAGCCGTGTGAGTGAACAAATTTTTCTGACAATGGGATCCAATATGGTAAATGCAGACCTTTGTGCTTAGTGAGCCGGTTGCGACACTTGCTAGACTTCGTCCGCAAGTAGTGAAAGCCGAAGAGGCTCTATCGAAATTCCCTGACGACACTCCATTTTCCAGCTTTGCACAGAAGTATGTCGTCCCACCATTACATGAAAGATGGACAGGATAAGAGGGTTATTACGCTCATGGAGCTTTTGTGCAGCCTGCGCTTCATGATGATTTTGAATTGACTGTGGTCGAGGCCATGACAAGTCGTCTTCCTACCTTTGCTAAATCTCACGGCGGCCCGGCAGAGATGATCGAAAATGGTCCAATTTCTGGTCATCATATCGATCCTTATCACCCGATTGGTGCTTTCTTTGAGCAATGCAAAAGAGATTCTGAAATCTGGACCAAGCTTTCAGAAACTGGATTAAAACGCATATGTTCCAGGTGAATATGAGCTGCAGATTTGATCCCCATCACCTCAGAAACACTAAATCATTTTATAAATGATTGTGTGCACATGCAAGTTGAGGGTACCCATTTCAATTTCTTGCCTTCTCTATGGAGAATTGAGATTAGTTTTAATCAATTGCGTTTTAATGCGGAACTGCAGCTACATAACCTACATTTGAAAAATATACACTGAGCGGTTATTAACCCTGTTTACGGATTCTGCAAGTATGTTTCCAAATTGCATTGACGGGAAGCTCAGAGATATTTGGAGGTGTTTTACATCCTGAAGTTTCGTGATTTGGTAAGATTGGATTTGCCATATATCCAGATGAAACTCCAGCACATTCTAATTTTCAATTGTGAAGGCGACTTGATATGGCGACTTGGTACATATTTACCTCTAGCAATCTTAATGACTTGTACTGTTTGCAATTTTGATGGTCGTTATGAAACATAGATACGCATTTGAAATTTACATATGAATCAAGACTTGTTACCTAGTTGTTTGCTGCTCGAATCTTCATGAAGTTCTCGCGTATACTTGAATGCAATTTTTACATAGGCAAAGGCTGTGCCCCTCTCAAATGACGACAAAGATGTTACTGGAAAAGCTGGCAAGAAAGCTGAGTTGGAACCCGGTGAGGAGGCAATTGGTGGTGCATCGACAATAGAAGCTTAGGCTGAGTATGCTGTTGCTAGGGATCCCGGATAAATCGAAAAGCATATTTAAACTGATGTAGTGTGTATATCATTGCGCTAAGCATATACGAATGTAGAATAGGTCCCAGGTTAGCGAATAATTTCTTTTTGACACAGATTAAGCTTCGCTATCAGAAACCGTGCAAGACTGTAAACTACTAATTAACGTCAATTTCGTTACACTGGCGATGTCCCACAAGCCAGAAATTGTGGATATTTCAGGCCACAAACTAGGACCGGTATAAATTTTGGTTTCAAGTCGCGCCGCCTGAACCGCGCCTAAGTAATGGAATATCGTCAATTTAACGAAATCTGGCTCATACTCACCAAGATTATGGATCCTTCTTTATCCATGACACTTTTCTACCCGCAGTTGAACGTGTGCAGCAGGTTGCAATTGCCCCATCCCCATTTCACCCTAACGCCTAGACCAAATAGAAATTTCAAGTTTATTACATAATTATTAGTTAGTCTGGGAGTCTCGGCAGCTGGGGATTTCTGGACATGATTATAAAAATGAGGTCTTGCCTTACCAACACAAAATCTCAAGGTTTTCTTAGCTTCCAGGCAGAAGATTACGTTAGTTGCTGTACCCATGAGTTTGGGTGAGCACCAAGTGGTTGCCATTTCAATTCAAGAGAATTTAAGGTGTAGCGAGGAAGGATCGAGCGGCTGCTCCATTAATAGACATGTGTAATTGTGGTGCATGATTGTAGCTGCAGCTAGGGCGTAATATACTGTAAATACCAGAACGTAATATGCCCGGACATCGCCCACCCTGCTCTCCTAGGTCTGTTGATTCTATCTAACTTCTTTTTACGTAAAAAGCAACTATGATATGTTGAGGAAATGATTCATTTCTTAACCTCTTGTGAGGAGGTCCCTCCGCTAACAATAAATTAATGTTGTGTTGTGAGTGACTGCAAAAGCATGTCGATATGTTTGGCAGTTCTTTTCAACGAAACGGAAATCACCTTTGAATTAAATTGGTTGTGCGGTACTTTCTCTTGAGTCATCGGTGGCTACATTTCCAGCCCTTGCATTTCACGAAAATCAGTGTAGACCATATGCAGTTACAAAAGGTATCCCTTCAATAAGAATTTAATGATTACAACAATTGAATCTACTGGTGATGGTTTAACTTTTCAAACTACTGTATTGACTTAGTTACTATTCCTGCATGAGAAAATGTTACTGCGCATCTGTTGCTTCAAGTAAGCTTAGCACTTTTTGGTTAGGGCTTAGTTTCGTTGACTTAATTTTTTCTGCAGTCTCTCATGGGGAGGCACAAAGCGACGGAGCGGTGCAGAGCACTGGAGGTAAGGAAAGCAAGGTCGTGTCCGGTGGGTTGTCTCGGTCGTCATTGATGAGACACTTGTAGAGACAATTGAAATGATCTTTAAAATTCTAAACTGTTTTACTAGGTTGAATTTACTTATTTCGATTTATTTGTGTCTGATTAGTTTGAAATAAATTGAGAAAATCCTACTAAAAACGGCTTTTACCTTTTTTATGCTTGCGTTTTTTTTAATTTTCATGTTGCGTTTCACACAACTGTATATAACTTTCGGTATAAATCTGCCATAATTGTAAATGTAGTTTGAATCCCTTCGAATTCGATTCTCTGAAGCTTTTTCAATGATACAGTATCATTGGTGGTATACTTTTTTGCAGTGGCCATGGGAGTCGAGTTGTTGATGCAGGCGTGCTTGATGAGAATAACGCAGTCGCCGCATTGCCACAGGCTCCACAAGATGAGGCTGGACCAGATTCTGCAGAAGGGCGCATGGAATTCGTCGTGAACGAGACTGGGCTGGCATCAGAGGAGGCTGTAGCTCATCAATCAGGTCCACAACAAGAGATCAGCGTTGAAGCTCATGCACGGCAACCAGCTCCAAGAACCGATTTAACAAGAGAGTTTTCATCTGCGCAACGATCACTTCATTTGCGAACCGTTCCTGTAGTGGAAGACGCCAACCCACACGAAATTCTCAAGTCCCAGCTAATGCAGTTCAGGTTTACCAAAGACGGAAAGCTGGATTACCCTGCAGCTCCACCTACTCTCCACACAGAGAATTCCCGTGATACAAAAAAACGCCACAGTAAGCGACCGAAGCTCGTCGAGGATTACAACCTCAGAGCCAAACAAGCAGAAGCAGCAGCAGCAGCAGCTGAGAATCAGCCCGCAGCTGGAGCACGATCTTTGTTCACGCCCAGCAGGGGCGGAAAGCCAAACTCTAGTACTCTCAGTACGTTTCTTCTCGCGAAGCCAAAGCGTCTCCGCCCAATTCCTTACAAGGTGCCAGAGAATTACTCGAGGCCTCCGCATCCGTTTGACAGCGGCAAAGTTTCGCATGTGAACATCTGCCCTGTCTGCGAGAAGTACACCGTCACAAAGCTGGACCGAAGGGCAGGTACCGACCCCAGTACCGACGAGGCTCTCCGGGCAAGGTTCAAGTGCGGCCTTTGTCGAAAGGTCTTCGATATCGGAATTGCTCTGTTCGACCCTCGGGGGATTCCTGGTTTTACGTTGTACACAGGCGAAGACAGGTTCCGGCCTCCCGTGCCACCGCGCGGGAAGTATCCTTGTCCTCGCTGCTGGAAGACGACCCACACGTCGTTTCAGTGCATGGCGTCTTACCTTCGAGAGGAATCCAGGGTGCAATGTGAGCCTGCTTGTCCAGCGGAGAGGCTGAATCTGAGCTCTTTGGGGAAGCCTGAGGAGGAGAAGATTGAGGCGAGGAATATAATACGAACGGTGCTAGGGCTTTTCTAAATCGTGCTCAAGAAGGTGACTGATTTTTGGATGATTCAGTTGAATATAATCAGTTTTAAGAGATTCAGAAGCTAACAATACCGGTGTACATGTATACGGAGTAATTATGTATATGCGTACCTCAAGCTCACAGTCATTCTGACGAAATTGTGTATACCAGTGTGTAACAGTTTTTTGTTGGTTGGTGTATCGTGCACGGTAGAAGTTGACACTACTAAGGTAGGAGGCTCATTAACCGACCATCTAAGAGCTGTTTGCCATTTCGGGGAATCTAAACTCCTTGAAACAATTTTCAGTAAATTTTAGTAGGAAGAAAAATGGAATTCGCATCTAATCCAAGTCGTTTCATATTTTTTGGACCTTTGTGGAATTAGTTATGAATTTTTGAAGTTGAAACGTAGTGGTCACTAAAAGCGACCACCTCTTAAAATGTACATTGTTGGTACATGGAAGAAAGCAAAATGTACCTCTGTGCCATGATCGGTTTTACAGCCTAGTCGCTTAGAATAAGGGGGTTTGCAACGTTTTTAAGTAATGTCTATGGTGTTTCTTGGAATGGAGCTACATTTGCAGTCCAAAAAAGCCACGTCTAGCCATGGAAGTAATAGATATAGTGTATTGGACTGACGAAGGGATACCATCTCACAATCAAAATCTGCATGAATTTCTTGAAAGCTTGCCATTTTATCGAATTAAGCACAACATAAATCTTCAATTCTTTCCTCAACTTACTATATCAACCTTCTTTGAAAGAAGATTCTGCAATTGCATTCTCAAGGATCTCATATGTAATTTACACAACGCTTTTCCCACCAACATGTAGATTACACAATCATTTGTATAGATTGCCAATATCTGCTACTTGTTAAACCAACACTGATGACTCTTGCTGGTAGCAGGTAGCAAATGTTGACGTTTGTAGGAAAATCGGAGACTTGCATAGAGATGCGTGCCTATAGAATCCACACTGGAGAAAAATCCAATACATAAATTGATGGGAAAGATCCTTCTGCGTCTACTGAAATTAGACAAATTCCATTTGTAGTATATCTATCATATTCTATCAGCACAGGACATTGACAATGGAATATGTTTCAAACATTCTATCAATGAACATTTTGGATTTTTCCAATGCCACCTACCAAGAAACTCATCAAAAGAAAAATAATTAATTCATCTACCTAGCAAGTGCTTGGATTCAAACTCACAATACATTCATAAATTCTACGCACTTGAATGAAGTCAAGACTCCGTATCAAAGCCAATGTACCAAAAGCCTTCCGGAGTTGCACGTGGGAGATTGCGGAACAAATGACGAGAATTTTCAAGATGAGTGCACCGAGATTTGGCCATGCCTTGAGCATTGCCAACTATCATGGCATCATAAAACTTCGTGTACAATTTACACGTTGCTCCTTGTAAGTTCTCCTTCTCATCTTTCTTTCTAATGGACTCCACAAATTTGAATGGAGGCTTCCCCGAAAGGTCCAACGTTTTTGTTTTCTTTTTCACCATTTGTGAACTCCCAATTCGTCACTTAGGACTCATAGTTTTTTTTTTTCCTAAATTTTGCAATTTAAGTTGTAATTATATACAAAAAGCCCTAAAAAGAGTGTAAAATCAAAATGGACATGTTACATACCAATATGCCCTTTGGTCCTAAATAGCCTTTTATCCCTAGAACAGCCCTAAAACCCACTTGTGAATAGGTTAGAACCACGGGAGTAGTGGGAACTAACAGGTTTGAGGGTTTTTATCCAAAATAGCCTAAAATCACTGTGCATGTGACCATGCTTGGCAAAATTGGTCTGAGGAAAGTCTAGGGAGATTCTTAGATAGATTCCCCGAGAGAGGTTTCAGTTTCTCCATCTCATCAACAAATAGTAGAAACCCCAATTGTTAACATGTAGGTGTCGTTTTCTCAAGACGAGCCAATAGAGGAATCTATGGCCACCGGATTGTGATCTTGGGTCGGAATCATACCGGAAAGTCAAACGCAAAATCTAGTTGCCAAGATTCTTCCGTATGCGGAAGATTCCCTGACTGCCGATAAACCAACGGAAGTGTATTTTTATCATCTGTATCAAGACATGCAAGATCAAGATGTGAACTTGCACATCTCTTGGGGAACTCCATGAGAGGTTCCCCAAGAAGTTTCGGAATTTTCTGAATTGAAGAGATACCCCTTCCGGACGGTCAACACCCTAAAATCATGATAGAAAATTCATGATAATTACCTAGGTGGCGGTAAAATCTCACTAAAAATTAAGTTAGCTTCTTTTATGCTAATAACACGCCCCAAAAAGTTTCATGATGTTTCGATAGCGGGAGGTGCCCGAATCACTGACATCCCTTCAAATTATCCACTTGGCGGGATTTAAGTGGAGTTGACCGGCATCCCGGAAGCACACGAAGTTGGAACGAAGCCAACTAAAGGTCTTTTCTCACTCCCTAAGACCTTCCAGACCACCCTAGCTAGTCACCTTGGTCAAAAAAGGTAACCTCCAAGAAGTAGATTTTTACCCTTTTTACTAACTCTAGTTGGCACTAGTTTACGGTGGGATTTTGGTGTTGGAATAGGGGGTATGGGGATCCTTAGTCTAAAAATGGCCTTCTGAAGGCAATGACGCAATCGGTTTCTGATTTGGAGTTGATCTCTAGTAGTTAGAGTTTTGGACCAACGTAAACCTCAAACTAGGTGAAAATCCTAAAAGATAAGGATGAAAATCCGGAACGATAGGATTACCTAGGTTAAAAGAGGGGAGGTGAGGGCCTTGGAAGACTATAAAAGGTCCCCTATTTCTCTCTCAAACCACCCCCCATTCTTGTTTTGGGGTCTATTGGGTCCACATGGTGGTGGATATTTTGGCATTTTAGCCAAAAACCTTAGCGGTGTTTTAGGGGCATTTTTTGGCTCCATTGTTGTATTTCTTTTAAGCTCTCAAGTCCTTGGAAGTATTTCAAGGTTGTAGACACAAGTTGGATTCTAGTTACATGTACCTTGTGATTAGGCGGTTCATTGCAAGTGTTGTGAGTCTTTGCACTAATCCTAAAGCACCCCCTACCGTACCTTGGCAATGCTGCTTTGGGGGGACTTTAGCTTGAGTCATTGAGAGAACTAACCGTGAGGATATGCTAACTCATTCCGTTTTACTAACCATCGGTAGTAAGTGGAGTTGACCTTGTCTAACGAGTTGTTCTGATAATAGCAGGTCCCCCCATAACGGCGAAGCTTTGAACTTGGTTATTTCTTGAGTCCCAAATTGTGTGTTAAAAATCGGGTTAACGACAAAGCTTTGGCCTTAGGAGTTTTAGGAAATCCCAAATTTGGTCGCATCTCTTTTTCAAGAGGTTTGACTGTCTGAGCCTTGTTCCTTTTTTCTCAGTGCCGCCATGAAGGAGGACCAAACGCCGCTTGGTCGCGTGGATTTTCATAAAAACATAGCTGCATTAATCACTCATCGCCTTTTTGAAGGACGAGAGCGCTTGTAGCAGATGAAATTGAAATTCATGGGAGATTTTTATAGAAACCAGAGGGACTTCCAGAGCCGGATGGAATTGTTCAAATGGATGGAGGAACAGCAGGTGACTTTGGCGTTTGAGTGTGAGTATATGGAGAGTGAGGTAACTAAGTTGAGGTCAAAGGTGCAACAATTATAAGCGCTATCTATTTTTCCTCAGGTTAGTAATAATGATCATGAAGAGATTGATGTAATAGTGTCGGATGAGCAGGAATGGATTAGTACTCGTAGGAAAACTCTAGCGCCGATTACGCCTGAAGCGAATAGGGCTTGAATAGCGTCTGTGAAGCTGGGAGTTAGGAAGGAGAACATCTACAAGAGTTCACTTAGTTCCATTTCTTTGCGCTTGAATTGCCCAAACACTTGTAGAATTTTGCCTTGACCTAAGATCACTATCGGTTCTTTAGAAAACTACGTGAGTTAAAAGATAGGGTCCATTTAATTCAATGCAGAGAAATTTTATATAATATGTAGGGCTACTATAGGGTCTATAAAATTCTACATATTCTATTATATGTAAATTAGGTATATAAAAACATCTTGTAGTAAGAATTTTTATTAGTAAATTAGCCTTGGCAGATAGATGTTGTGCAAATTTTTCATAGTATGTTGAGTATAGATGTGGATAGATAATTTTATGCAAATGATAAAATGAACATAGTCAAGAAAATCTACAATGAAGGGTGGTTGAGTGAAATTGTGCCGTAGTACTAGTAGTGTATATATCAAAAAAATTAAGTGTAAATGTAAGGCATTAATCACAAGTGGCAAAAATTGTCACATTGTACAAATAGGGAGGTTTACCTAATTTCCTTAGTGGGTTCAATGAATTAAAAATTGTACAATATGAGAATAGAGTTTATAGTTTGTTTAACCCCTAAAGGATCAATATGCGTTTTTTGGCAACATAGAAATTTTGGGCAGGTATGTGTGACTAGAGATTTGCATATTTTGGGCTGAAATTTGTATAGAAGGTGGGGACAAGGAATATCTTTCGTATGCACAAAATTTCATGACATTTGGAAATACAAGTCAAAAATTATTGCATGATATGTATTTTGTTTCTCAACTTACGCAATCCGAGCAAATAAAAAAAAATCACTTTTTTCAAAAATAAAAATTTGATATTGGTTTATTAGATTTATATATATGTGGAAAGCTTTGATACATTCCATTTTCATCAATGAGTCAAACGTTATGAGGATTTTTAGTTTGCAGGCAGTTATGGATTGTCTACTCTAAAATAAACTTTGAAGTCATTTATTTCTCTCAGTTTTCAATATTTTTCAAAAAAAATAAAATTGCAAGATGTAGATTGCTTATTACAACATTGCAACCATTGGGATTGGCATTTTTCAATTCCATAATTAACTTCTAAAAAATTTAGTATTTTGAGCCATTTTCTACTTCTTTCTACTTACTATTTTTTTCCTATATGTTGTATAATTCCAAATGATCTGAAAATTTTTAAGCATGTAGCCAACTTGCCCTAAAGAATGAATTCAAAGAAGCACAACCATTTTGAAATTTTTTCATAATAATCTGACCTTGTGAAGTGCAGCTGCCCAATATTTTGCAGGGCCAAAAAAAGGACTTTTACTACTTCAAATGCTAATATCTTGCAATCTACACTTTGGAAATTTCTGAAATTTTTCCCACATATTCTCAAACCAGAGTACTACAAGATCCTATGGTTACATGTGCCCAAAAATGATATTTTTCAAAAATTTGGTACTTGTATTAGAAATGGCAATTTGGGAGCATTTTTGGTGAGAACATAGTCAAGGAACTTTAGGGGTTAACTTCATTCTTTGAAGCCATAAGTGTTAAGTTCAACACTTACACTTAATGGAATAGTTTCAATAGGGATTTTGAAGCATTTCGAATGGTAAACTTGTTATTCACCTTTAAAGGTTGGAGGGTGTTTTGGAAGAGGAAAAGTTCAAAAGTGCCCACTTTTTATGCATTGTCCAAAATTTTTTTTTTTTTAAATTCTTTTTGAATTTCAACCATACAAAAGTGTATCAAATAAGTAAAGTAATCATGTGTGGAAAAAATTTCAGCCCATTTGACCACGTGGATTGAAAAATTATAACATGTGAAGTGAGATTTTTTTTTAATTCCTACAAATTATGGCTAGTAGATTTTGAATTATATATATAATGTTAGATACTTAGATTTACCCATAAAAAATTTTAGAAGCAAATTTGGAGTCTAGCTTACTCTAAATCAACTTGCAATGTAAAGAAATTAAATGCATTTGCAATACACTAGTCATTTTTTGATGATTTCTTGCACAATGAGGAAATTTTTTTATTTGAAATCCAAATATTAAGAAATTAAAAACAAAAATTTGGAATACGGTATGTGGAAAAAATTTCAAGAACTTTGACTTCATAATTTGCAAGATAATAGGGCTTGAAGTAGAAAAAAATGTTCATTCTTGAAGCCACCCCAACATAGCTAATAAAGTTTGAAAACTAAATTCTTTTTTGATAATTATATCCGGATCCGGTTTAGATAATTATATCTGGACTTGTTAGATCCGGATCTGGTTTTCTCTTTGGAATAGAAGGGTTATCATGGTCTGTCAAGGTGGTTGTTCTTGTGACCATTGAATCACTGCTGGTCTTTCAATTTAGTTTTATCTTCATGACTTGAATGAATTGATTGAATTCATATGTTGGAATTTAATGAATTTGTTTGTCTCTTGCATTTTCAAATACTACAGGTCCGTCATGTGGTTTAGTATTTTGGAATTTGAACTCTCTAGGTGTTTCAATCTAGTTTCAAGCAAGCTAATGAAAAGAGTTTTTATTTCTCTTCGGGCTCAAAGTACTATCTGGTCTTCTGATCTGGTTTTTTTCTTTCGGAATTGAACGATTCCACATGTTTGAATGTGCTTTTGTCTTTGAAAATTGAATGCATTTGATCTTTTATGTGGGAATTCAGTGACTGAAGGTGTTATCATGAACCCATTGCAACTGTATTGTTCTCTATTCCACACTTGGTTCAATAATCAGTGGTCTTGTTTGCAGCCAGGTTGTGTACTTGTGCAAGAATGTGGTCTTCATTTCTTGCAAGTGGTGTAAGACTTCATGTGGCAGCCCAACCGTTATGAACTCTATACTTATATTGGCATTGGCATTTAGCTTAGAAATTGGTAGTGTTTTGAATGGCACTCTTAGCACTACAAGAAAAAGGGGCCCTAATTAACAGAAGATCAATGCATTTACGTTGATTACGACAAAAAAAAATTTGGGCTTAGTTGATTTGGTAGTCCTCTTAACATCAATCAATATAATTTTGTTGATTTGACAAAAAAAAAAATTTGCTCAGTTGATTCGGCCCAATCCTCTAAACATCATTTTTATTTTTCCACATGTTATTACAGTAGGGCAAGGTTGGTGGAAAATAATTATTCAAAAGTAAGCCAAAAAATAAATAAAATGATGAAGAAATTTTTTCAAATTAAACAAAAATTAAACAACCAAGATGTTGTAAAAAATGAAAATGTTCAATGATAGTAAGAAAGTCCAAAATAGAGTCCAATGACTATGTACCATCAAGTTATTTTTAAATGGCATGGAAAAGGACTTTTTTCAATGACATGTAGTGAGTATGTAAGGCAGAGAGGTCATTTTTATAATCAAATCCATTGTCCTTCGTGAATCCTCAAAGGATATGGGACAATTTGAAGATGAGAGCTTCACCGCTCATTATCAAAATGTAGGAATTGTGTGCAAAATAGAATTTCAGACCTCATTTTAGCATAATAAAATAACTTTTTTCAAAAAACTTTTAACTAAAAAAAGTTGTGAAATAAATCCAAAATTCATCTCCAAAAATACGTTTGAGGTTTCAAGCCTCCAATAAAAAGTTATGGGCAAATTTCAGAGAAGGTGTTTAAAAATTGTCAAAAAAAATGTCCCTTCCAACCCCTCTCTAAAATTTGACCATAACTTTTGATTAGAATGTTGAAATCTGAAATGGATTTTTGGAGATGAAAGTTAGTTTCATTTTACACATTATCTTAGTTCAAAAAAGTTTGAAAAAAATTATTCTACACTACCTAAATGAGGTCTGAAATTTCAGTTTTTAACCACAATTCCTACTTTGCGCGTAACTATGAGTAGTAGAGCTCTTACTAATCCTAACTCACATATCCCATATCGGTTGTCTTACCTCCTACCATCCCACTAGTATAAAGACCTTGTCTTCTCTTCCCTTCACCCTATAAGGTAAGTGATATTCAAAGTTCAATTGTTGAATATAATTGAACACTTTGAATATTGTGCTGATTTTTTTAATTATATTTTAATTAAATATTAATTGAATTTAATTATTAACTAATTAATTTAAAAAGTTTAATTAATTGTTTTGCATTAATGTGTTGGCTACTTATGTAGCAGTCTAACTTGCATGGCGAGTTTGTTGACAAGGAAGGCTTGTCAGCATGGCAGGATTTGCTTACGTGGCAACCTACGTGGCGGATTTTCAAATAGTAATTTTTTTTTAAATTTTGACAAAATCTAGAAAAAAAATCAACATAAAACTGTTGATTATTGTCCGATTCAAAATGTCCTAATCCACTGTCCAAAATAACATATATGTTTTGATTTTCTTGTTGAATCGGACACTAAATTTTCTAGTAGTGTAGTGAAATACAATTTCTCTTGTATGGTTTGTTTTAGCAATTTCAATTGTATGCAATGTTTGGTACTCATGCACTTGGTTTTGTGTTGCAATATTTTTTACAATATCACGTACTTCTACACCATACAAAAAAAATAGGATGCCAAAAATTAGTCCCCCTAACCATTTAAAAAAAAATAGGGTGCTGAAAAATATCCCCCGGTAGCTTTTTTTCTACAAATAGGGAGGGATAAAATACTTGCAAGCACATAAATACCCCCCCCATTAAATACCCCATTATCGCACGTGGTTACCAAATGTAATCTTGAGGGAGTAAATCCCTCGAGGTAGCAGGGCAACATTATTTGCTTTGGATGTAGAATTTCAGGAAAGCATTTTTGGGACGTGGCAAAAATGCCGAGTGGCTTGATGACGTGCGAGGCGAGAATTCCGTCGTAGAGGGGCCTGACGAGAATTTCAGGAAAGCATTTTTGGGATGTGGCGAAAATGCCGGCGAGGGGGAGACCATGCTTGGCTCCCCCACCCAAACAATCCCAAGCAATGCGGCTTAAATTTTGCGTCCCTGTACTGAAGATGAGCTTGCGACTTATCGGAGTCAAAAGGATGCTAAGCGTCTTCAATCGAATGCAGAATGGCAGGATTTAAGAAATCACTCGGAGCAGAGCCACTTGGAGAACTGTACACTGTTAAAGGAGTAGTTGGCTGAAGATTCGCAATGGGACTCGGACACCTCGGACACCACACCAGACGCCTCGAGCGATCCGCAGGAAACTGGCTCGGACACTAAGCAGCGCAAGTAGTTGGCAACATACACCAAGCAAGGCAAGTAGTTGAAACATGCTTCATGAGTGAACTCAGCCCACACGACGGGTCAATGTTTTGAACTGCAAGTTTCAACTGCTGCCCGGAAAAAAAATTCAGCTGCCCGAAAAGTTCAAGCGGCAGATGGAAAAAAAAAAGTGATCAAAATTTTAGAAGATTGTCCGAATCAACATAAATGTATGCTAAAAAGTGTCCAAATCAAGTTGTCCTAATCAACCCTTCCTATCAACAGAACTATGCGAAATCTATGCTGAAACGGACATGGTTTTTTCTAATAGTGAAATATCAAATAGATAATGACGTTTAATTCCATTCTAATATCTACCAGAACAAATTATGTTCTGGACTTCATAGTGGAAAGCCCTTATAGTAGCAGCTGAAAGCTACGGGGATGGATTCTCTACCGAGAAGATTTGTTTTAAGTTAGTTCTTGTGTTTGTTGCTTCTTCATGGTGGTGATGGCGCATGTGAACCCCCTTTCCAATGTAGCTACTCATAGCTATTGCAAACGTAGGAAATGTTTTAGCGTGAAATTATTGTTGGATGAAAACCAACATTGAATGACCCTATACGGAAGTACGTAACACCTAACAAGATGATGAAGATAGTGAGGCTATTGTTTGAATTTAGAAGTCGAAACGTTGAAAAATTCTTGTTTTATAATCACAATACTTCCCACCCATTGTCAACATGGTTAAATTAGAGCATTGTAGTTGTAGCAGCTCTCTTTCCTTGTATGCGTGTGTATACGTTGGGGTGCGTATGTCAGCATGAGTGTAGTGCCTTCTCAGTAGCAATGGTGTACTCTATACATAGCTTTTGTATAGAGAGTGTGTATCGAGTATATTGAGCATAATATATTTGGATTGCTGCTAAGTTCAAGGATCGGTGCGAATCTATTATTGTGTATGGAATTTAGACTGTTGTGTCAGCTTACTTTGAATATATCTATGCTATAGTTAAAACAAGTTATGGGCCCTATCTTATCTATGAATTAGTCGTGTGTGTAATTTTAGTCCGCCTAAAAATTCTTTGATATCATAGTTGATAGTAGCCGTAACCTCGGTGGCATAATTATCCTGATTTAAGAAAACAAATTTTTACTTATAGAAATTCTAAATGCGTGCTGTCTTGCTTGGCCGAGAATTGATGGATGTAGTAGTCGGTTCCAAAGAAAAGCCAATCGATACAACTAAGGACATTGTTAAAGTTGCCTAGCATAAGAAGGATAACCAAGCGGTCAGTTAGCTCTGTCAAGCTATCAATGAGAGTATGCTTAAGCACGTCCCAAGTTGTGTCATGTCCAAACAAATTTGGAATAAACTTAAACTTTTTCACGAGCAAAACGCCTCTAAGAATATTCATACCCTATAGCAAGAGTTCTATACACTATAAGAAAGCTGCGTTTTTTGGGATGTTAGCTGGAAACGTGAATGTTTTTTGAAACAGAACGAGGTCACACAGAATTCCATAATTCAATCGTGAAATGCGGAGAATGTTTCTGGAAACGTGCACATGTCTCAGTGAAAACAAAGCGCTGTCCTTCACAACGTGGATGCCCTAGAAGACATGCAGTAAATGAGAACATGCTTGCACGGAACGTCCAAAGAAACACGCTTTTGCCACGTGTACTGGGGGCCAAAGTCCACCTTCATTGACTCCTCCAAAGTCACAGCGGGCAGCAGCGCTAGGTCCGACCCATCCGACGTGGTCCACAGAAGGGCAGGTTCAGGCATTCGTTTCATTAGAAGGAACGAAGTTCCGGATGACAAGTCTGCGTAATGAATGAAAAATTGCATTCCGAAGTTGATTCGATGAGGAATCGGATGGAGGTAGTTACTGTTCCCCCAATCTGTGCAGTTCTGGAAGTTCGGCACGGCCCGTTCAGGCAGGCAGTTCTCTGACAAAACCAAAAAAGTTCACTTAATTCGAGGTGGTGGCCCCAGTTGGGAAGTCCTGCGCTTCCGTGAACTACACAAAATAGTGAAATTAGGTTGCCCCACACTAATTTCTCGACATTCTACAGTAAATAAATGTTTACTATTTTTCTACGAGAATGCGCTACTTTTGAATTAATTATTGTTGTAATTGGGAATCATGAACCTCCACGTGTCCAACCAAAAGTATTTGTAGAAATATTTGTTGACTTTGATGGCTTGTAAAGTAATTTTCTTGAAGCAAGGCAACCTAATTGTTAAGGCAACCTAGTTTAACTATTTTGTGTACAATAGAAAGGAAATAAAGGACATACACAGGGTACGATCTGTAATCAGGGTAGTAGCTCTTGTAAGACACTGGTTGTAAACAGGACATTTGGTTTGTGTCTGGTGATTTAACCCCTAAATGTTGAAGGCCTGTTTTAAGCCTCCTGGTATTTGCTCTAAATTGAACAAGAAGCCTACATTTTGATAAGTTGAATCAAATTTTATTTTATTTTTAAACGTACCAATTCAAACTACACATGCTATAGATCACCTACAAAAAGAAATAACAACAATATCATTTCAGGATTCACAAATGATCATGTTTCATCATCAGGATGTTCAAACTATGAAAATATGTAAGCTCTGTATTTGCTTCTCAAACCTAAAAAAATTGGAGCTTAGAAAGCTATGAGGTTGAGGGGCCTAACAAATGAAACCCTTTTTATTTAATGATTTCTCTAAGTCTACTCTACAATTTGTTTAAATGAATTTCTTGTGAAATTCATTCTTCAACGTCTACTGCATTTGAGGCTCATTTCAAAGAGGCCTGAACACTACGGGAAGTCTACATTGGATTGAGTACCCTTGCACAAAATGTTGAATACAGAAATCATAATGAGTCCTTTTCAAAATTGGATTTTTGATGCTAAAACTTCACTTCAAGAAGAATCTTCAAAAAATATAAACTACTAAAAAAACATTTTGGTTAGATTTTATTTAACTTCTGAGTTCCTTCAGCACCGACTATGCATGCCTTGGACATCTAGGGATTAACATAAGGTAAAAGATCCCATTGCAATCAGATGGCTCATGATGGACACCTAATGACCCCATTGTGGTTTTACATTGCATTCAATGTTTTACATGGTAGTTATGGAGTAATTCATGACCTCTATAGGTACTTCCAACTTCTCAATGTAAAATTCTTTGTGAAGATTGATTTTTTAGGTCTTCCATGCTTTAAAATGTTGTGATTGCATTGGATTGGAACATGACCATATTGGATTCAATTTTGTTGGTCATGAGCTGGCCTACAGACCCCTATGGGCTGATCACTTCAAAAATTCAGTACTTATTCTTACTTAGTCCAAAAAATATAATTTCAAATGCCCTCACTATCTCTCACACTTATCTTTGTGTAGGAAAAAAATTGAAGAATTTCAGCTATGGCATGAGGGTAGACTCCAAAGTTTGACCACAATGGGTTGGTTTACAGTAGTTGTCTTTCTTTGCCCACATACTTTATACACTGTCCAAAGTATGACAAATTTGGTTGTTTTTATAGTCCACTAGATTCTGAGCTTTACTAATTCATAAGTAATTTGTGGAACCTTCAGATACATTCATAGAAATCAGATTTACGTCCTAGTCACTTATAAGTGACATTGAAAACGCTGGAAAACCTTTTGAATCATATCTTCGTACCTTCAGTGTCTTCCGTTGCTTCTAGAGAGCAGTTGTAGGACATCTTCACTATAAGAAAATGTCGTTTTGAGGGACGTTAGAAGAAAACAGAGATGTCAACCGAAACAGGACCCAGTCGTCCGTGGTTTTGGCCATGGAAGGCTGAAATGGACGTTCACCGACTTGGAATACAGTGGAAGTGATGTCTGCATGGGAACACATTGTCTTCCGCTCTGTCCGCGAATGCCTGAAAGAAGGCCACAACAATTGCGTTAGTCAAAAATTATCAATAGTCAGCATTTCTCAGGAAATACACGGACTCTGATTATTCAAATGGCGATCAAGTCGATGTCGGTAGCAAAGAATCCCCTCACAAACAAAGATTTGACTAGTCGAAAACGATATTCCGTTCAGAAGGCGGCGACTGCTTAGTATGCGTAGGATGCCACTACATGTGACTTCAACTAATTATTCCCATGTTATTGGGCAGCCCATCCTAACCCCACTAGCATTTTCACTGTTCAAGGTAAGCTAGCATGGAGTTCCTCGGCTACAGTTGAAGCACATATTTCTTTGAAAGTTCAGTTCAGAGAATGCCAGGTACGTCTTCTGAGAAACGGTTGGATGACCAAACACTGCAGTTATCGGGCCTTCTGTCCATGTACAATCTAACCTGATTGAGCATGTGGTGATACGGCCTAGAAATCGACAACAAAATACCCTGCAATCATGGTCGGCACAGGAAGCTCGACGGGATATAAGTGAATTTCAGATTTCCAACATGTAATATGCGTTCCAGTCACTTGCATGACAACAGCACTGTCAGTGGACGACGACGATTGGATTTTAACTTTCTATCATTCCGGATAGTGCTCTCATATTAGAACAGTACATTCATCATGTATTACAATTCAATTTCTCTGCCGCCACGTGTTACTTCAAAGCAAGTCGTCTTGAAACAAGTTCTGTGCTCGGAATAAATGTCATGGACTTTCTCAATCGGTTATTTATATTCTTGTTTTGGCCATTTCTTAAATGACCTAAGAACGGGCATGGGCTCAGAATTGAATGCTTTCGAGAATCCAGCAAAGGGGAAGAAGAACTTGTACTTCCTGAGGATGTTTTCATCCTGCTACTTTGTTGCCCATGGCATGCTCAACTATAGCTTACAGAGCTCTGCTGAAATTGAGTCTATTTCCGTGCTTGTACTCTTTCCTCAGGGAGGACCACTAAAGCTTGCTAGCATCATGACATTGGGAATCCCACATTACTTTGTTGCTCTCAGGTCACAAAACATTCATTTCTCAATCACGTCAATAATACGTCCGTCAATTCCTAATGACTAGCCAAGCTAGCACTTTTGACATTACAAGAACATGAGATGAATATCAGGCTGCCAATTCCACAGATGACATTCCACAAACTGCGTTAGTGAACCACATTCACGTTTCGCACAGTGTTTCCCATTCCTGTCGGATGTCAGGATGGATTGTGGGAATTTGGAATTCTCTGATTATATCGGGAGGCACCTACATGACAGCTGAGAACAAGCTTGTGGCACTCCTACCCGTTTTAATGAAATGAAAGATTTCACTTTCTTATCGTTGTCATGAAGACATTTGTTTGTGCACGCATAACTAGTGAAATAACTCTTCGATTTGCACCTGCAGAATTGGGAAACGTTGTGTGAAACCCGCTTGCCTGCACTGGTTTTCGAAGGAAGCGATGTAGTGGCACTGCTGAAACCTCCAGAAATTGGCAGCGAAAACCTTCTGCATGGCCACATGTAGGATCCCCTGCAGATTATTGCTTACCAGTGCTAGCCCTCCGATTTCTGAGTGCATAATAGTACACTTGTCCAGGCCCGTCAATATTTATCCCCTTGAATGTCTCCACTTTTGACATTTCAATTGCAGTGTGATAGACTTGACACCATCAGGCTAGGCACAATTATTTGAGAATCATCATAATTATATTTTGGTGATCTAGTATGTACCTGATATTAATTTCTGCTTTCAATCAATGTGATGTGACAAACTAATACTGCAATTCCCTTCCCATAACACAGTGTGTGGTCTCACTCCCAATTATAGTCCTACTCAGCAGTGAAGTGAAAGCCGAAGTGCACGCAATTCTCCATTTGCCCACCTGCACTTTCTGCAGTAGTAATTCTAGCACTCACTACTTCTGAACTGTTCCTTTCTTCTACAGTAACATTACATTTTTTGCCTAAATTGGAAGTGCAAATGTCACTACGGGGAGACCAAATTGCTCAAAGGTTTCACTGTCCCCAATGAAGTCATTGAAAACCCGATGTTGCGTTTCTGGTGCTCTCCACACTTTCTAAAGCTTCTCTTCAGATTATATAGAATGTGGAAAGGGCTTCGGAGCTAGTCATCAAAGACGTTCCCGGACATCTTGGAATTTTCCCAATTTTGTTCTGGAATTCATAATTTCAATGTGCCTTACAGATCAATAGAACACCCCATGGAGGACTTAACCCCTAAAGGTCCAAGGCCTTTTTTCTGCCAAAAAACACTTAAAACTGCCATTTCTATAGCAAAGAGTAAAAAAATTTGAAAAATGTTTTTTTTTTGCACATCTAACCGTAGGATCTTACACCTAACTAGTATGAGAATGTATGGAAAAAATTTCAGAATTTTTGACCGCATAGATTGCAAGATATTTGCGTTTAAAGTGGGAAGAACAAGTTTTCCAGCACATTGCGGGACTGCATTTTTTTGACTTTGAACATTTTTAGCTTAAAATTTTTACACTACAAAGTTTTGAGCTTTTAATCTTTGTAGTGGAGAATTGAGTTGAGAGTCTAGGGAAAAAAAATATATTCAAAAAAACTTAATTATCATTCCTAAAAAAATTATTAAGTAGAAGTAGGTACGAGATAGAAGGAAAATCTAAGATATTAATATATTTTAGATGGAATTAAAATACAATAATCCCAATGGTGAGATTGTTCTAGCAAGTAAACTAAACAATGAGATTTTTTTTTGGGAAAAATTGCAAAAATAGCATTCAGAAATGAATCCTACAGTTATTTTTTTCAAAAAGATGCTCTAATTGCCCGAAAAACAAGAATGTCCATAACTTTCTCATAACAAATCCAAATGAAATGAATCAAAGCTTTCTAGATAGGCAAAAATATAATCTATGAGAAAATAAATAAATAAATAAATAAAAACAAATTTTTTCCATTTTTTTTTTGCTGCCCGAGATGCCCGCCGTCCCCTGTTTTGAGCTTATTTGGTCATAACTTTTGTTCCCGGGCACCGATTGTGAAGAAAATTATATTCCCACAAAGCTTATCAGCTTTTCTACCTCCAAAAAAAGTTTCAAAAAATGTGGACAAAATTTCAGCCCGTAGGTACCTGCCCGAAATCCCATTTGTCTCCCGAAGGGACAATGGGCCTTTAAGGGTTAAAAATCAATGTACTACGTGAAGCCCAGTTCCCCTTCACCACTTCAGGACGTAGACGTTCCTGCTGCCAAAACACTCTCAGAACTGCCTATTCTGAGGCAAGTAGGCAAGTAGACAATTGCCTATTATGTGACGAAAACAAATTTCGTCATCTACAGTCATGCACTTGTAACCGTACCACATAACACCTAACTAGTATGCCTGTGTATGCCTTAACTTCCAGTACCTTCGGCAGCCGAAATTGCTTTATCACTCTACTGAAAGGGGAAAAATGCCCTTGTCGTGCACATTACGCTACTACAAAATCTGACTTCCCACCGTCTGAACTTCAATTCTTCGTTGTACCTCTAAGGTAGGAGGCTCATAAACCGACCAGGCTGTAAAACCAATCATGGCCCAGAGGTACATTTTGCTTTCTTCAATGTACCAGCTATGCACATTTCAGGAGGTGGTCGCTTTTGATGACCACTTTTTTCCAACTTCAAAAATTTGTAACTAATTCCACAAAGGTCCAAAAAATATGAAACGACTTGGGTTAGATGTCAATCCCACTTGTCCTTCAAGGAAAATTTACTGAAAAATATTTCAAGATGTTTTACCTCCCCAAAATTCAGTTTCAGCGCTTAGATGGACGCTTTATGGACCTCCTCCCTTAATAACTTCAAGTTTTGAAGCATGAAATAATCTGAGTGGACACTTGAGTTGGCAGTATAGACGTGATAAATTAAATACAATAAAATTGAATTATTATTCTTCTGAAAACAGTACACCTAGTCCAAGTTAAAAGGGAAATTGCGATTTCTTCTATGCTTACAACAGCCAATGTCGACCCCTATCTGGCCGATGGACCTCTTTAGATTGTAGCCTTAACCCCTAAAAGCCCATTGTTCCTTCGGGGGACAAATGGAATTTCGGGTAGGTACCAACGGGCTGAATTTCTGTTGTTATTTTTTGAAACTTTTTTAGGAGGTAGAAAAGTTGATTACCTTTCTGGGAATATAATTTTTTCCACTATCGGTGCCCGGGAACAACAGTTCTGACGAAGTAAGCTCATAACAAGGGACAGTGGACAACCCGGGTAACTAAAAAAAATGGCAAATATTTTATTTTTATTTTTATTTTTTAAATTCTCATTAATTATATTTTTGTCTATCTAGAAAGCTTTGATTGATTTCATTTGGATTTGTTATCTCAAAGTTATGGACATTCTTGTTTTGGGGGCAATTAGAGCATCTTCTTGAAAAAAATAACTTGTAGGATTCATTTCTGAATGCTGTTTTTGCAATTTAAAAAAAAAAATTAAACTCATGGTTTAGTTTACTTGATAGAACAATCTCACCGGAATTAGTGTATTTTAGGGTGAATGCAAGAAACACTTGTACTATTTTGCGTCACACCTTCCGTTTCGATTAGTTTTCTGGCCATAACTTCTACATTCTAACTCCAAATGATTCAAGATTTATAGGTAAAGTATTCATTACTATTATACACTTTGTCTAATTTTTTTGAAATTTTTGAAAATAGTTTATTGTCCAAAAATTGCCTCCAATTATTTGACACACTTGCCATTTTAGAGTTTTTTAGTACTATTGAGTACCCCCAAAAACGAACACTGTGTTGAAATCTAGTGAGCATGGTCTTCTAGTAGACTTGTAGCTATGCAAGAAAGGAATTCTAGAAATAATTAATTGTATGTGGTGTGAAAGTCCATAAAGTGCGCTTCTTTGTGCTTACATTTTGAAACATATAAAATATTATTTTGGAATTTTTTTGGGTGAAAGACCATCTCCATAGAGTTGTTACAAATGGCCTATTTTCATTTTATGTATTTTATTTTGTTTCCTATTTTTAACTAATTTATACATCAAGGTATCCATTTTCTTGAGATTTGACACTTTTTTAGTTCTATAGCTTAAAGAATTTTTCTATGCATTTCCTTTGGTGCTTACCTTCATCTTAAAGGTTTATACGTTTGCTATATTTTTAAAAAAATTAAAATTTTTTTTTTCTAATTTTATAATACTCGAGAAGAAAAATCACGAGTATTATAAAAACGCAACAAAATCGGTAGGTGTTTCTTGCATTCACCCTTTAATTCTATCTAAAATATATTAATATTTTAGATTTTCCTTCTACCTCATACCTACTTCTACTTTAAAAAAAAAATTGGAATGATAATTAAGGTTTTCTAAAAAAATTTCCCTCCCTACACTCTAAACTCAATTCTCCACTATAAAGATTTAAAGCTAAAAACTTTATAGTGCAAAAATTTTAAGTTAAAAATGTTCAAAGTCAAAAAATCTAGTCCCACAATGTGCTGAAAAATTTGTTTTTTCCACTTTACATGCAAATATCTTGCAATTTGTGTGGTCAAAAAATCTGAAATTTTTGGCATGCATTCTCAAACTAGTTAGGTGTAAGATCCAACGGTTAGATGTGCAAAACAAACTTTTTTCAATTTTTATTACCCCTTGCTTTAGAAATGGCAGTTTCCAGTGTTTTGGGGCAGAAAAAAGACTTTGGGTCTTCAGGGGTTAAATGTACTCCCACTATTTATGAAAGTCTACGGATGGGGGGGGGGAATTCAGGAGAACTAATCAGGAACAAGGCTACTGAATGTACCATTTTGCCTTTGAAATCCTATTGTCCCCTCAAATAATTGGAATAATGCGGATTCTTTGTTGTCTCTTACGGTCTAACCTTTTGTGGTTATTTTCTGACCTTCCCAAAAGAAAAGCAAAACACGTCTGCTTTCGACAAACATGAAGAAGGTGTGTATTTGTTGCAAACAAAAAAATTACATATAAGCGCCTATTTGTTGAATCTTTATTTATAAAATGTATTACAAGTTTTTATGAATCATTTATAGAATACATACATATATATATATATATATATGGAGTATTTTCCATGTGGTATACTACGAAATTCAATTTACTTTTTAAATTTTTTTGCTTTTGCATACTCTAGAAATTTATCATATAGATGTTTGTTGTCCTTATCTTTTAATCTCCTAATGTCATCAATTTGTTTTGTAATTCTTTCAAAAGAATCTAAAGTAGATTTTTTTGTCAAAAGAGCAGCTCCTATTTGGTAAAATCCACTATTTGCTATAGTTCCATGGTTTACCTTTCTCGAGTCTAATAATAAAATTGATCCTGCTTTAGGCTTAATGTAGTAGCCATAATCTTGTACGCAAAATTCCCCTCTTATTTTTGGTATTTCATATGCATATTTTGAAAATAAATAAATAAATAAAAATTACTCAATTGGGATTTAAAGAAGAATTGAAGTATTATTGTTATACTAAAGAATTATATTTACAAATGTTAAAGTTCTGTATTATCAGAAAAATTGAACACTTAACCTCTTAACCCCTACAGGACCAAGGCATTTTCTGGCTCCAAAATCACTGAAAATTGCCATTTCTGCTGCGATCACTCCCTAAACCAATTTTTTTTTTTTTTTGGATCTCACCGTAGGATCTTATACTTCAGTTGTCTCAGATCATGTGGTAAAAATTTCAAGAAATTTGACCTGTCTGATTGGAAGATATTAGCATTCAAAGTTGTAAAAAAAAGTTTTTTTGAACTCGGTTTCCTGCAATTTCAGATGACTTTGACGGCCATTTGTGGATTTTTTTTGCACTACACAACTTAAAGTTGTAATTTTTTATGTTGAACATTTGAGTTGAGAGTCGGGGAAAAAAATTTCAGAATGTCAAACCTTGATTTTCACATATAAAAAAATTGTTAAATAGAAGTAGGCCCAAAATTGAACGAAACACTAATTTGTTAATAGCTCTTAGGTGGAATTAAAACAACATAATTCCAACTGAGGGATTGTTCTTGCAACAAACTTGACCTCGTCAAAAAAAAAATTGAAAAAAATTGAAAATTGCATTCAAAAATGAATTCTATAAGGTTTTGTTTTTTAAGATGCTTAAATTGCCCGAAAAACAAGATTGTCCATAACTTTCTCTTTCTGAGTCCAAATAGAATGAATCAAAGCTTCAAATGTAGACATAAACATGATCTTTGAGGGGGGAAAAAAAAAATTTAATTTATTTTTCTGTGTTCTTTTTTTTCTGCCCGCGGAACTGCTTTTTTGCTTTAGGATGGCATAACGTTTGCTCTCGGGCACCGATTGAAAAAAAAATTATATTTTTAGAAAGCTAATGTGATTCCCTATCTTCAAAAAAAGTTTAAAAAAATCAGGTCAAAATTTCAGGTCGCATGAGCCTACCCGAAATCCCAAGTGTACCTCGAGGAGACTTTGGTCCTTTAGGGGTTAAGGACCAAAGTCCCCTTGGGGGACTTTTGGGATTTTGGCTAGGCTCGTGTGACATCACATTTTCACCTCATTTTTTGTAAGTTTTTCTAAAGATAGGAAATGTTAGCACCTTCATAAAAATATAATTTTTTCCCCAATTGGTGCCCGGGAGCCAAAGTTTTGCTACCCTATGTCAAAAAAGTCTCTCGCTAGGCAAGAAAAAAAATTATAATAATTTAATTCTTTTTAATTTTTTTCTGAAAAAACATGTTTCTGTCTATATTTAAAGCTTTGATTCATTCTATTTGGATTGAGAATGAGAAAGGTATGAGCAATCTTGTTTTCTGGGCAATCTAAGCATCTTCTTCAAAAAACAACTTACAAAATTCAGTTTTGAATGCAATTTTCAAATTTTTCCAAATTTGTTGGGACAAGGTTAAGTTATCATGCAAGAAAAATCCCACCGTTGGGATTATGGTGTTTAAATTCCACCTAGAATAGCTATTAACAAATTAGTGTTTTGTTCTATTTTGGATCTACTTCTACTTAATAATTATCTTATATGTGAAAAATCAAGTTTTGACAGTCTGAAATTTTTTTCTACAACTCTCAACTGAAATGTTCAACATAAAAAAATTTAACTTTCTGGTGTGCTATGCAAAAAAATTACTCAAATGACCGTCAAAGTCATCTAAAATTGCAAGTCACAATTCCAAAAAACTTCTTCTTCTAACTTCAAATGCTAATATCTTCCAATCCATACGGTCAAACTTCATGAAATTTTTACTACATGCTCTAAGACAAGTGAAGTACTTGATTCTACGGTTAGATTTAATTTTTATTTTATTTGTGGTTTAGGGAGTGATCGCAGCAGAAATGGCAGTTTCTAGTGGTTTTAGAGCCAGAAAATGCCTTGGTCCTTCTGAGGTTCATATTAATTCAATGTTGAACTTTATAAATATTAAACAATTCAAATTTAAAAAATAAGAAAAATTACCTTTTGTAAACCACATGATGAATCCCATGTGAGTATCTTCAAGGTCGCGATGTGGTGATATCCAATAGTTCTTAGTTATACCCAAATGCGAAAATGGGGTATCTCCAATTCGGCCGTACTTTCGTGGAATTGTTGTAGGATGTAGCTTTTCCAAAGAATCTATCCAAGATGTAAATGAAGGTCCTAAAACCTTGAAAACCTCATTTGTGAACAATTCACCTAGCTTATGAATTTCCTCGGCTAATGGTTTTATATTGTTGTTAATCCTATTTGATTGTGTATATCTATAAACATTGATGTACAATATAAAAATGTGTTAGATAATTGTTTTAATGAGCAAGTTAAAATAACATTATGAATATAAATTTTTAGATGAAACTTCAAATGAATAATATAAAGGTGATTGCAAGAATCACATGTACTATTTGTTGCATTTTACAACAATACTCATAATTTTTTTGGAGTACTCAAAAATGAGGAAATCAATTTTTTTTTAAATTAAAAAATATGGCCAATGTATGTACCTTTAAGATGAAGGTAACCACCAAAGGAAATTCAATTGAAAATTCGGCAAGTAGGTGAACTAGAAAAGTGTCAAATCTCAAGAAATTAGATACTTCAATGTTTTAATTAATAAAAAATAGGAAAAAACTTATATATTAAATATAAAAATTGGGCCATTTGTTGCAACTCTATAAAGATGATCTTTCATCAAAAAAAAATTTAAAAAAAAAAAATTAATTAAAAAAAAAATATATATATATATATATATATATATATATATATATATATATATATATATATATATATATATATATTACATGTTTTGAAATGCAAGTTCAAAGAGGCTCACTTTGTGGACGTCTACACCACATTAAATTAAGAATTTTTAGAGTTCCTTTGGATAGTACCTACAAATCTATTAGAAGACCATCTTAACAAATTTCAGCTCCAAATTCATTTTTATGGGTACTAAATAGTACTAAAATCATCCAAATTGGCATTTATGACATTTAATCAAGGGCTATTATTAAATAGTAAAACATTTTTTTTAAATTCCAGAAAATTGAACAAGGTGCACAAGAGTCATGAGTACCTTATTTACAAATTTTGAAATCATTTCAAGTCAAATCACAATAGATATGGCTGAAAAACTAATTAGCATGTACTAAATGACAGAAAGTTGTACAAGTGTTTCTTGCTATCACCCATAATTGCATTTATTTCATTATAAATATTATTTGTGAAATTTGCAAAATACATTATAATGCAAAAAAGTACTCACATCGTTGGCTTGTCGATGAAATTATCGTGCCGCCAACCTATCATAACCATATCTCCTCCACTCTTCTCTTTTCCACGATCAACATATCCTGCATGGTCGTATGTAAACTCTAAAAGATTATAATACTCTTCATTTTTTTGTTTTGAAAAAAACTTATCAACGTATATACCCAATATTTGTTCTCCCTCCATGAGGACACATGGCTCTAATAATTCTATCATTTTAGATAGATCTTACTTAGAACCTTGATTTTTTAATTTCGAACACTTAATGACTTTGTTTACAATTTTAGGAATTGATATTCCTAGTGCTCTTAACTTTTGTATATCATCATCAATTCTATTACTATTATTGACCGTGATTTGATTTTTTCCATCTTTTAAAGTAGTTTCATAAATATATTTGTGCTTTCTACCCCGCTCATGAGCTTTTCATTGCTCTTCAGAATTAAAAGTTTTATTGCAAGGGATACAAATGTGTGTTTTTGAAGTCATTTTGATTTAATTATATAAAATTATTGTTATAAACTTGCTAAGATTCAAAAAATGGTCATCAACAAATGTAGAGGTATGTTTTAAGAGTTATAAATTAAATGAGTAGGAAATATCATTGTTACATGCTATATATGTATGAGTTTTGTTGAGGTTTTCAAAAAATAAGATGTTACATAAAAGTATTTCACTTCACTTTAATTTACATTACTTCTTTCCAAAAACTATACTAAAACTAAAAGGAAAAGGAAAAGGTTTTTTTTATTAACTTCTACATTTTTAGGGTTATTACACCTCTTGGTATCAACTATTACATTTTTAGGGTTATTAGTTTTCTAGGAAAAAATTTCTTGGTACTAATTACTACATTTATATTTTTTATATTTTTTATATTTTATTTTTACAACCTTCTAGTTTTAATTCAATTACTTTGTGTATCAAACTAGTATAAAAAGACCATGCTTCTTATGAATTTGTATATTTTGTATTCATTATTTCTTCTTTATATTTTTATTAAGGTGCTTATATATTACCTAGATATTTCTCTCATTTTTTTTAATCAATTGATATACAAGAAGTTTTTGCAGGATGAACAAATACTAATGATTATTTTGCAGAGTATTGTTCTACATCTATTTACATCTTCTCACAATATTTGCAAAACCTTTGATTTAGAAATAAATAAATGAATATTTCATAATATTATAATGACTTATTGGTATAGTACCTAGATGCTAAAATATTACCTAGATATTTGTTCTTGTGGTCTAGAATCAATTGCAATGCATAAAGTTTTGGAATATGTGTACATAGAATTAATTATTTTGTAAAATACTTTATTGTATGAATTCACATCTTTTCACAATATTTGTAAAACGTTTGATTTACAAAGACCTAAATGAATATTTAATAATATTATAATGAGGGTAGTTGCAAGAAACACCTACCGGTTTGGGCTAAAAACGGCCATTTCACTCCTGTTTGTGGATTTTGGAATAATTTTTTTTTAATAAAATAAAATATGGATAATTTGTAAAGCATTAAAAAAATCATGTGTGCAAAAATTCAGACCTAAAAAAATTTATCTCTAAGAGTTATGCACGGTCAAAGAGGGTTGAAAAATGCAAGAAAATAGATAGTTTGGAATTTAATTCTTAAAAAATAGTAAAAAAATTCAAAAAATTCTCAAAAAAAAATTCATTTTTCCTAACTTATAGATTTTCCTTTTCACCAATTTTCACTATTGGAAAAATAAAATTGTATTCTCTATACTTGCGCAAAGGTAGTGCACTTTGAGCACATGTGGAAGATGGAAAATTAACTATTTTTAGAAAACCTTTTGAAAGCTTGTGTAACTTTAGTAGAAGTCCTAGTAAACCAATTTTGAGATTCAAATTCGGATTTTCGGGTGAAAAAAAAGTACTAGAAACCTTCAAAATGGCCGAGGTAGACATCCAATCGCGGGCAGCTTAAAAATAGTAAAATAATTTTAAGAAAAACCAAAAAATTACTCAACACTCTGCAACTACCACATGTACCTTCATTTTAAGTTTCATAGAAGATGGACAAACGATGCAAAAGTTATGAGCAAAAAACCACCTGTCCAAGGTCAAGGGGACCAAAAAAACATTAGGTGTTTCTTGCAATCACCCATGACTACTTTGTACAGTACTTAGATGCTTATATATTACCTACATATTTGTGCTTGTTCTTTTAAATCAATTGCAATGCAAAATGTTTTTGAAGATGTATACATATTAATAGATTTTTTGCAAAATACTTTATTGTACGAATTTACATTTTTTCACCATATTTGCAAAACCTTTCATCTACAAAGATCTATATGAATATTAACTAATAGTATAATGACATCTTTGTATAGTACTTAGATGCTCATATATTACCTCCATATTTGTGCTTGTTCTTTTGAATCAATTGCAGTGCAAAATGTTTTGGAAGATGTATACATATTAATAATTATTTTGCAAAATAATTTATTGTATGAATTTACATCTTCTCATAATATTTGCAAAACCTTTGATTTACAAAGACCTAAATGAATATAAAATAATATTATAATGACTTCTTTGTATAGTACTAAGATGCTTATCTATTACCTAGATCTTTGTGCTTGTTCTTTTGAATCAATTGCAATGCAAAAAAAATTGGAAGATGTATACATATTAATAATTATTTTGTAAAGTAATTTATTGTAAGAGTTTACATCTTCTTACAATATTTGCAAAACCTTTGATCTACAAAGACCTAAATGAATATTTAATACTATTATAATGACTTCTCTGTATAGTACCAAGATGCTTATATATTACCTAGATATTTGTGCTTGTTCTTTTGAATCAATTGCAATGCAAAAAAAATTGGAAGATGTATACATATTAATAATTATTTTGCAAAATAATTTATTGTATGAATTTACATCTTCTCACAATCTTTGCAAAATCATTGATTTACAAAGACCTAAATGAATATTTACTAATATTATAATGACTTCTTCGTATAGTACTTTGATGCTTATATATTACCTACATATTTGTGCTTGTTCTTTTGAATCAGTTGCAATGCACAATGTTTTGGAAGATGTCTATATATTAATAATTATTTTGCAAAATACTTTATTGTATGAATTTACATCTTCTCATAGTATTTGCAAAACCTTTGATTCACAAAGACCTAAATGAATATTAAATAATATTATACTAACTTCTTTGTATAGTAACTAGATGCTTATATATTACCTCCATATTTGTGTTTGTTCTTTTGAATCAATTGCAATGCAAAACAAATTGGAAGATGTATACATATTAATTATTATTTTGTAAAGTAATTTATTGTATGAATTTACATCTTTTCACAATATTTGCAAAACCTTTCATCTACAAAGACCTATATGAATATTAACTAATAGTATAATGACATCTTTGTATAGTACTTAGATGCTCATATATTACCTACATATTTGTACTTGTTCTTTTGAATCAATTGCAATGCAAAATGTTTTGGAAGATGTATACATATGAATAATTATTTTGCAGAATAATTTATTGTATGAATTTACATCTTCTCATAATATTTGCAAAACCTTTGATTTACAAAGACCTAAATGAATATAAAATAATATTATAATGACTTCTTTGTATAGTACCAAGATGCTACTCTATTACCTAGATCTTTGTGCTTGTTCTTTTGAATCAATTGCAATGCAAAAAAAATTGGAAGATGTATACATATTAACCCCTAAAGGACCAAGGCCTTTTTTCTGCCAAAAAACACTCAAAACTGCCATTGCTATAGCAAAAAGTAAAAAATATTGAAAATTGTTTTTTTTTCACATCTAACAGTAGGATCTTACACCTAACTAGTATGGAAGTGTGTGGAAAAAATTTCAGAAATTTTGACCGCACAGATTGCAAGATATCTGCGTTTAAAGTGGGAAAAACAAGTTTTTCAGCACATTGCGGGACTAGATTTTTTGACTTTGAACATTTTTAAATTAAAATTTTTGCACTACAGCGTTTTGAGCTTTAAATCTTTATAGTGGAGAATTGAGTTGAGAGTCTAGGGAAAAAAAAAAGATTCAAAATAACTTAATTATCATTCTTAAAAAAATTGTTAAGTAGAAGTAGGTATGAGATAGAAGGAAAATCTAAAATATTCATATATTTTAGATGGAATTAAAATGCACTAATCCCAATGGTGAGATTGTTCTAAAAACTAAACCAGATTATGCAAAAAAAAAAAAATTGAAAAATTTTAAAAATTGCATTCAGAAATGAATCCTACAAGTTATTTATTTCAAAAAGATGCTCTAACTGCCCGAAAAACAAGAATGTCCATAACTCTCTCATAACATATCCAAATGAAATGAATCAAAGCTTTCTAGATAGGCAAAAATATAATCTATGAGAAAAAAAATACTAAAAAAAAAATTCAAATTTTTGTCCATTTTTTTTGGGCTGCCCAGGCTGCCCGCCGTCCCCTGTTTTGAGCTTATTTGGTCATAACTTTTGTTCCCGAGCACCGATTGTGAAAAAAATTATATTCCCACAAAGCTTATCAGTTTTTCTATCTCCAAAAAAAGTTTCAAAAAATCAGGAGAAAATTTCAGCCCGTAGGTACCTGCCCAAAAACGCATTTGTCCCCCGAAAGGGACAACGGTCCTTTAGAGTTAATAATTATATTGCAAAGTACTTTACTGTATGAATTTTCATCTTCTCCTAATATTTGTGAAACCTTTGATTTACAAAGACCTAAATGAATATTTAATAATTTTATAATGACTTCTTTGTATAGTACCTAGATCGGGACCTAGATGCTCATATATTACCTACATATTTGTGCTTGTTCTTTTGAATCAATTGCTATGGGAAATTTTTTGGAAGATGTATACATATTAATAATTATTTTGCAAAATGTGTTATTGTATGAATTTACATCTTCTCACAATAATTGCGAAACCTTTTATTTACAAAGACCTAAATGAATATTTAATAATATTATAATGACTTCTTTGTATAGTACCTAGATGCTAATATATTACCTAGATATTCGTTATTGTTTTCTAGAATTAATTGCAATGCATAATGTTTTGGAATATATGTACATATTATTAATTATTTTGTAAAATACTTTACTGTATGAATTTACATCTTTTCATAGTATTTGCATAACCTTTGATTTACAAAGACCTAATGATTATTCACTAATATTATAATGACTCCTTTGTATAATACTTTGATGCTTATATATTACCTACATATTTGTGCTTGTTCTTTTGAATCAATTGCAATGCAAAATGTTTTGGAAGATGTATACATATTAATAATTATTTTGCAAAATAATTTATTGTATGAATTTACATCTTCTCATAATATTTACAAAACCTTTGATTTACAAAGACCTAAATGAATATTAACTAATATTATACTAACTTTTTTGTATAGTAACTAGATGCATATATATTACCTACATCTTTGTGCTTGTTCTTTTGAATCAATTGCAATGCACAAAAAAGTGGAAGATGTATACAGATTAATAATTATTTTGTAAAATACTTTATTGTATGAATTTACATCTTCTCATAGTATTTGCAAAACCTTTAATTTACAAAGACCTAAATGAATATTAAATAATATTATACTGACTTCTTTGTATAGTACCTAGATGTTTATATATTACCTACATATTTGTGTTTCTTTTTTTGAATCAATTGTTCTGCAAAGAAATTTGGAAGATGTATACAGATTAATAAGTATTTTGCTAAAAACTTTAGTGTATGAATTTACATCTTTTCCTAATATTTGCAAAACCTTTGATTTAGAAAGATCTAAATGAATATTTGTTTATATTATAATGACTTCTTTGTATAGTACCTAGATGCTCATATACTACCTAGATATTTGTGCTTGTTTCTTTGAATCAATTGGTATGCAAGAAATTTTGGAAGATGTATACACATTAATAATTATTTTGCAAAAAAATTTAGTGTATGAATTTACATCTTTTCCTAATATTTGCAAAACTTTCGATTTAGAAAGATCTAAATGAATATTTAATAATACTATATTGACTTCTTTGTATAGTACCAAGATGCTTATATATTACCTACATATTTGTGCTTGTTCTTTTGAATCAATTGCAATGCAAAATGTTTTGAAAGATGTATACATATTAATAATTATTTTGCAAAATACTTTATTGTATGAATTATTTTACGCCTTTTCACAATATATACAAAACCTTTGATTTACAAAGACTGAAATGAATATTTAATAATATTATAATGACTTCTTTGTATAGTAACTAGATGCATATATATTACCTACATATTTGTGCTTATTTTTTTGAATCAATTGCAATGCAAAACGTTTCGGAAGATGTATACATATTATTAATTATTTTGGAAATTAATTTATTGTATGAATTTATATCTTCTCATAATATTTGGTAAACCTTTGATTTACAAAGCCTAAATGAATATTTAATTATACTATAATGACTTTTTTGTATAGTATTTAGATGCTTATATATTACCTACATATTTGTGCTTGTTCTTTTCAATCAATTGGTATGTTAAAATTTTTGGAAGATGTCTACATATTAATATTTATTTTGCAAAACACTTTATTGTATGAATTTACATCTTTTCACAATATTTACAAAGTCTTTGATTTACAAAGACCTAAATGAATATTTACTAATTTTATAATGACTTCTTCGTATAGTACCTAGATGCTCATATATTACCTAGGTATTTGTGCTTGTTTTTTTGAATTGACTTCATAGGAACCTACCCGGATTTTCAATGAATATTTAATAATATTATAATTGACTTCATAGGAACCTACCCGGATTTTCAATGAATATTTAATAATATTATAATTGACTTCATAGGAACCTACCCGGATTTTAAATTGTCCGTTCAACAGACAATTGTCCTTAAGGGGTTAAAAGTGAATATGAAAAATTTCATACATAGCTAGTTGCAACCTGGCATGAAATTGAGTGATTGTCACCAAGGCTTGAAATCAATGGTCTAATGGTGGACCTTTTAGAACTACAAGACAAAGGCGTGACTGTGGATATCAATTGTCTTCAGAGCTGTGTGAATCATTGGCTTCAAAAATAACGAAAGCTCTCATTGGAAGTCCAACTCCTGTAAAATACCTGCGTTTCTCACAACAAAATACTTATAATGTATCTATTTGCACCTCTGTCCTACATAGGAGATAATCTGACATTCACCTGACGCAAAATGTCGACCTTCAAGTTCAAGGATTTATCCCCCCAATGGACAATGGTGATGTAGGGCTCCCCTCTGTAAATGAAGTGCATGTAAAGAAAAGCTGAAAATATGTCCCCCCTAGAGGTTGGAAATTGGTCGCTTCCATGCTTTTTTTCTTCGAAAATTAAATCACAGCTTCAACCACATTGGGAAAAGATAAAGTAAATTTGTGGTTGGGCTCAACCACAACAATTGCGTTAGTCAAGAATTATAGTTGACAAGCCCGAAGACCAAAAAAACATAATTCCATGTTTTTTCCTAACGTCACATAAAACAATGTTTTCTTATAGTGTTCAGAAGTCGGCATACTAGAAGATCTTATGGTTACATGTTCAAAAAAATAAAATAAAATCTTGCTTTTCGTACAAACCTTGGTACATTCTCAGTGTCTTCACTGAAAACATTGTCATGGACCAACGGGAATTGTCCTTTGTTTCAAAAAAATAAAAATTAAAAAAACGTAGTCATGGACCTTCGAGAGTCACATTAATAACTTCAAGGTTTATTTTAACCACTACAAAACCAAGGCCTTACTCCTGCCAACAAACATTGGAAACTTTCATTTCTATAGTAAAGATTATATATATATATATTTCCCCCACATCTAACCGTTGGATCTCACACATAGATAGTACAAGAAAGTGTCAAATATATATCAGAATTTTCGACTACACAGAGTGCAAGATTCCTGTGTTTGAAGTGGACAAAACCATTTTTCCATCACATTGCAAAAGTAGGTACTTTGACTTCTAACATTCTTAAGTAATTTTTTTTAATTTCACAGTTTCTTGCTTTAAATCTTCATAGTGGACAATTCAGTTCAGAGTTTAGGGGGAAAAGGATATTTAACCCCTTAAGTTCCTTGACTATATTCTCACCAAAAATGCCCATGAACTGCCATTTCTAGTACAAGTACCAAATTTTTGGAAAATATCATTCGTGAACACAATCATGTAACTGTAGGATCTTGTAGTACTCTGCTTTGAGTATATGTGGAAAAAATTTCAAAAATGTCCATCGTGTACATTGCAAAATATTAGCATTTGAAGTAGCAACATTCCTTCTTTTGGCCCTGGTTAAAAGCGGGTACCTGCACTTCACAAGGTCAAATTATTATGAAAAAATTTCCAAAAAGGTTGTGCTTCTTTGGATTCATTCTTCAGGACAAGTTGGCTACATGCTTGAAAATTTTCAGATTAATTGCAATTGTACAACATATAAGAAATACGTAGTAAGTAGAAAGAAGTACATAATGGTTCAAAACACTAAATTGTTAAGCAGTTTATTATAGAACTGAAAAATTCCAATCCCTATGGTTGCAATGTTGTAATAAACAATCTACATCCTACAATTTTATTTTTTCTAGAAAATATTGAAAATTGAGTGAAATAAACAGCTTCAAAGTTTATTGTAGAGTAGACATTCCATAACTGCCTGCAAACTAAAAATCCTCATAAAGTTTCACTCATTGACCAAAATGGAATGATTCATGGCTTTCCATGTATATATAAATTTAATAAACCAATTTCATTTTTTTTTGTTTTTTTTAAATTATTTTTTTTGATCTGCCTGGACTGCCTGAGTTGAGAAATAAACAACATATTAGGCCAGAACTTTTAACTTGTATTTCCAAATGTCATGAAATCTGGTGCGTACGAAAGATATTCCTCGTCCCTACCTTCTATAAAAATTTCAGCCCAAAATATGCAAATTTCTAGTCACACGTACCTACCCAAAATTTCTATGTTCCCCAAAAGGGCATGTTGGTCCTTTACGGGTTAAAAAAAAATTCATTCTTAGAAAAATTGTTAACTACAAATATGTATGATATAGAACTGAAAAGTAGAAGATTATAATCTTTTAGATGGAATGAAAATGTACTATTTCCAATGGGGGCATCGTTCTTCCAAGGAAACGAAACCAACAGAATTTATTTTTTGGGATAATGGTATTAGTAGCATTCAGAAATGAATGGTACAAGTTATTTATTCCAAGAAGATGCTGTAACTGGCCGGAAAAGAAGAATGTCCATGACCTTCTCAAAACAAATCCACATTAAATCTATCAGAAATTTCCAGATAGACAAAATTTTAATGTAGAAGGGAAAGAATAAATAAATATATAAATTACCTGCCAAAGAAAAATTACTGTCCTCTGTGCCTTCCTTTGAGTTTATTTGGTCCTACCTTTTGTTGCTGAGCGACTGTGGAAAACATTTTATTGCCACAAAGCTCATCAGTTCTTGTATCCTCAAAAAAAGGTTTAGTAAACGACAACCACATTGCAGCCTGTATGCACCTGCCCAAAATCCCATTTGTCCCACAGGTTTAGGCCAAGAAATGTAGTCATACAAGGTGTGAACACCCATGTTTTGTTCACTTCCGATGCATTTTTTTTGCAATGTACATGGTCCTAGCAAATGAAATTCCTTCCATACATACTTATGCTACTGTAGTGAGAAATTGTATGCTTATATATCTTAAAAACAAATACCTGTTTCATTCTGCTCTTCAGTATAGGAAAGGCACTTTTCACTGTTGTTCTCATAGCATAAAAGGGTAAGGCCTGTAGGGGTTCAGAAAATGAGGAAAAAACCCATCTTTCTTTAAAATTGTTGCATTCAGTGCCCAATGAATGGGGCAAGATGCAGATCATACTGGAAATTTCCATACATGCAGACAGAAGCTCAGAAAATGGTCGGGGCTTCAAGGAACTTCTTCTGCACAGGCTATGCAAGAACTGAGGAGGGACAAAATGTAATCTCCATTCCTGGAGACTTGCCTCATCAGCTTATCAGTGTGCTACCGGGAAACAGTGTTGCCGGCATTTGGGGTGTGAAGGTACAGAAAATAAAAGTCTAGAAATCTACTGAAATTGTTGTTCATAAATGGATTCTAGGACCTACTTCTTTCACTAGGTTTTAATATACTGTGTTAATGCAAAACTAGAAAGTCTGGAAGTTTCACATGACTAAATCAAAAGGAATTAATTGAAGCTTCACGTGTGTTAGGCCATGTGAACCCCTAATGGACGAGGCAGACCTTCTTAGAAACATTCTGGCTCTGGACTGGTACTAAGGACCATAATTTTCCGTCCTTTCTTTTGAAGTTTTAAAAGGAGGTGCGGGGAACGACAAAATGTTCTGTGCACTTATTATCATTGCATTTGGAAGAGTCCGAACTGAAGACCAAATAGGTAACTTCTTCCTCTTGGCTGACAATCCAGGTAGATGTGACTTAAGCTTGTTTGGGAGAAAAAAAAACTGAAGATTTTTATTTAGTTCTAAGGTAGGAGGTCCTGAAATCGCTCATTTAAGAGCTGAAACTGAATTTTGAGGAGGTGAAACGCCTCAAAATATTTTTCACTGAATTTTCCTTGAAAGACAAGAGGAATTGGCATCTCACCCAAGTCGTTTTATATTTTTTGGAACTTTCTAGAATTAGTTATGAAATTTTGAAGTTGAAGTGGCATAGGGCTCTGAAATCGCCCACCCCCTAAAATGTACACTATTTGTACATCGCTGAAGGCGATGGAAAAACAACATGTACTAGCAGTAGGGTGGGCGATTTTAATGCCCGGTCGATTTCAGGAACTCCTACCTTACATAAGGTCGGACGCTGTAAAACGAAGCGGGCATTAAAGAGGAACATCAGTCAGAGGTACATTTTGCTTTTTTCAATGTACCACCTATGCACATTCCAGGAGGTGGTCCATTTTGATGACCACAAATGACCACTTCTTTCCAACTTTAAAAATTTGTAACTAATTCTACAAAGGTCCAAAAAATATGAAACGACTTCGGTTAGATTTCGGTTCCACTTGTCTTTCAAGGAAAATTTATTGAAAAATATATTTCAGGATGTTTTAACTCCCCAAAATTCAGTTTCAATACTGAGATGCTCGACCTCCTACCTTACGTGGGAAGCTTCTCATCTTCCCTCTTTGATAAATGAGCTTCAAATTATGAGAATTTTTCTTCTACGGTTTCTTATGGATTAAGGTAGGAGGCTGTAAAACAGAGCGGGCTTTAAAATGGAACAGGACTTAGAGGTACATTTTGCTTTTTTCAATGTACCACCTATGCACATTTCAGAAGGTGGTCCATTTTAATGACCAGAAATGACTAGTTCTTTTCCATGCAAAAAAATTGTAACTAATTCCACAAAGGTCCAGAAAATATGAAACGACTTGCGATAGATTTCAATTTCGCATGTCTTTTAACCCCTAAAAGACCAAGCTGCATTTTTTAGCAACATAGCGATTTCGGACAGCTCACTACAGATGGAGTTTGAAAAAAAAATTCTTTAAAATTTTTACACAACATGTAATGCTTATAATATAGTAAGTTACAGGTGAGAGATCAGATTCAAGCTTCCTGACCAACAAGGGGAGTCTTGGATCGGAGAAGACTCGTCGAGGGCGATCTGCATTCCGGATGGACGAAGGAAGGAGGGGAGGTCGACGAGAATGCAACGACTGGAGCTACAGTAGCTGGGCACCGTCGCCCGCAAACGGACCCGCCATGCCACCTGGACCCGAGAATAGCTCGTGGGGGGGGTGTTTAACGTCTCGCAATGATGACACAACCCATGTTCCATGCAACAGCACAAAAGACATTATAAGCGCCTTCAATTGCCAATAATAACTTCGATGGACGACAATGCGCACGTCCTATGTTTGAGTGAATGAGCGGTCAAAACGTCTACTATGTTCGAAACACTGTCTAAACAGACGTCAGATACTATACTTCTGGACATGCAATTTCTGCCGGAAACCTGTACGTAGACCCAAATAATGTTCATTGACAATGTCCTAGTAGGCGTCATTCACAACAAAACAGACGAATTCAACTTCCTGGGAAAACAGGAATCATTCGAAGTAAACATCGTCACAGACGTTTTCTGAAGCAGGTCTTCACATCCACCAAAACGTCACATGCAACTCCTTGATTTTGCCACGTCAGCATTTTTACTCTGGCTGGGCAAACAAGAAAATTTTAATGGACACATTTAGGGGAAAAAAAAAAAAAAAAATTTAATACCAGAAAAAAAATTCGGGGGGCAGTTTGCTGGCCTGACGTGGCAAGCCTGTGCCAGCCACGTGGCATGAAGATCGAGGCCCTGATTTTCTAATTTCCAGGGATGTTTTCCAAAAACTTGCCCAAATCCAGCCTTGTTTTCTGTGATTTCGAGCCGTTTTTCACTTGTCAACTATGACGCATCTTTTTGGACATAACAGTTGACTACCATTATGCTGCACAAAACAGGTATGCATGTTTTGGGCCTTGTCACCAAAAACGCAGCTTTCTTATAGTGATAAACACTCCATGAATCAGGGCAACAGTATCACAGATTTTGTAGGTAAGCTAGACGTGATAGTGCAACAATTAGCTACCGGAGGTGATGTTACATTTAACAAACAAACTGTGATCTCTAAGATCTTGTGCAACCTCCCAAGAGGGTTCAATAGCTTGATTTCGGCTTGGCACATGCAACCCGTTGCACTTAAAACCCTAAATAATCTTACCTTCCAGCTACTGCAAACTAAGAGTATATTTAAGTCCAGGATTTATGAGGTCACCACAATAGCTACTATGTAGCCTCAACCAGCAGCAAGACCTCCAAGTATATAGCTGAGCAGCAAGCAACTAGGCAAAAAGAGATCAACGATTGAAAGAAAAAAAAAAAGGGTTGGAAATGCGGCCTCAATGCCTCATAGGGTATCAGGGACGCGAATGTCAAGCGAGCAAAGAAGACCAAAGGAACCATCAAGAGTCACTAAATCAAGGGTAGAACAGCAACGACCAGTCAAAGAAGTATTACTCTGGCTACAAAGCATTCATGGCGACGCTAGACGAAGTTCTCCTAGAATCAACTCATTGGTATGTTGACAGTGGCTACAACAAGCACATGACAACAAGTTATACTTCTCTACATATCAAGACATTTCTATGGAGCATTGATCAATCCAAGGCATTGGAGGCACGATGTTCACGGTAGCTAGGGTGGGCAACATCGCCATTAAGATCCAGCACGACCAGGAGTATAGTTTCAGCATTCTGAAAGGGGTAATACTCTTACCATCCCTTAGCTGAAAATCTATTTTCTTCATACGTTGCAGCTCAAAAGAAGATATATACCTTGCATATAGACACTAGGTGTCAAATGCTAGGAGCAAGAAAAGTCGTTAAAATTGGAGTTATTAATAGTCGTACGTATAAACTCACCATTGAGGTCATTTGCCCCGAAGTAGCAGTGTAGCACTTGTAGTAATACCACTCGGCATACCTATTGCTATTGATAGCAAAGAAGACTAGATATCTGGCACAAGAGATTGTCACATCCCAACCATGATACGATACAAACAATGGCTTCCCAAGGCATCGTCATTGGTCTTGTTCTTAATAACCAGAGCAAGACTTTCTACGTTGGTTGTGCGTATGGGAAGCACAATAGGGCACCATTTCCAACCAATGAGCATCATGAACGGGCCAAGACTTTAGGTGATCTCATTCACTTTGATCTGTATGGGCCCATGAGTACACCGTCAATAAGAAGTGTTCTATACTTTGTTCTATTTAAAGATGATTCCTCAGGAGGGTCATTGCATGAAAGACCAGTACTAAAACATTATTACAGAGTGAGTGCCAAAGTTATCTTTTGCAATAACTTTTGAAGTATGACTTGCATGAATTTGAAATTTTTATTAGAGATGCCTCTCTTGAGTGTACTTATATCTCATATTTTTTAGAAATTTTCAAAAATCATTATATATTTAAAAATCATTTAAACTAATATGTCACGTTTTGAGTTTAAGGGTTTTTAGTACTATATAGAGTCCCCAAATTGAATGATCTGGAGTTCAAAGTTCTATGTATTCCCATAGTAGGAAGTCATATTTTTACCTAGGGTCATTTAAAAATAATTTATTTTATGTTGTCTAAGTCCATGCAAAGAGGGCTCCCTTGTACGTACAATTTTGAACATTGAAGATGGTTTCAAGATCATTTTTTTGGTGAAATCTCTTCAGCATAAAATCTTCCCAAATGGCCAATTTTTAGTTTCTTTGAAATTTTTTTTTCCTATTTTGTACAAATTAAAACGTCAAACTAGGTATTTTCTTTTAAAATTTCACCTCACTCTTTTTCGTGAATAACTTTTGATCTAGATTTTTCTTAGGTCTGAAATTTTGGTGATATGCTATTTTTAGTGCCATATTAATTATCCTTATTTTATTTTATTTAAAAAAAATTGTATGCAAAAACTAATAGTATTGGGAGTACTAGCCAAAATGGAACAAAAACAGCTAGTCATTCATGCAACGACCTAAGATTTCCAACTATTGAATGCATTAAGAACAAACTTGAGATACTCAACGCTTTTCAAAGATTTGTAGCGCAATTTTGGCAAAAAATTGGCCAAACATTAAAGGTGGTCAAAAGTGACCGAGGCTACACAAGCAGCTCATTCACTAAATTCTTGGTTGAGCACAAAATTCAACAGGAGCTAACCACATCCTATACGCTGCAGTAGAATAGAACTTCTAAGCGAGATAACCGCACAATCATGGAGGTTGTTAGAAGTATGTTACACTTTTTAAACGTCCATCTACGTTTCTAGGCAGAGACCGCATACACAACTATATATACTTTAAATCGCACAATCACTAGGACCGTGCAAGGTAGTACCCCTTTTGAATTGTGGTACAAAAAGAAACCTTTTGTATCTCATCTTTGCATATTTGGGACTACTGCTTGTACATTTATGTGCCCAAAGAACTTCGCACGAAGTTGTCACCTAAAAGCACAAAAGGCATGTTCATGGGATAGTCAAGCACAAGCAAAGCTTACCAAATATGGAACAATGAGCTGCAATAGATGGACAAGAGCCGCGATGTATTGTTTGATGAAGATCTCACAAAGATAAATGTTGACCATAGTCACCCCCCTAGTGGCTTGGCATCGACAGCGACATTGCCATAGTTATATCGATGGTCAGAGCGGCCCAAAATATCTTGTAGGCACCAATTTTTATACCAACATAAGTTCAACAACTAGACGTGGCCGTTCAACTACCACCTTCAGTTATCGATATCATCAATGCTAGCTACTAGACCTTGAGTCCAATGTCAGACAAGATGATACCGACCAAGCCCCCGACTCTAGCAGCTTTGACGATATTGTGGCAAGGAACAATCAACATGTGGACAACCTTAGTGTTTTGAACGGTGGAATTGGCAAAACTGCCTTGGATGATGACCAACCTCCTACGCTAGTGGGAGAACCAATGGGAGAAGTTATACAACCTAACACACATGATCAACCCGCTCCACGCACCCAAACACGAAATCTACCAACGCGGTTGGTGAGTGGATCTATCTAGTTAATCATCATTTCTACGCCTGTGTTGCTCGTATAGACATACTAGATGAGCCGAAGACTTATGTAGAAGCAATGACGTCTCTAGAAAAAGAACATTGGCTTGCAGCTATGCGTAAGGAGTACGAGTCTCTCATTCACAATGATACCTAGACTCTAGAAGAAATTCCCAAAGAAGCCAATCTGGTGAAATACAAATGGATATATAAGCTTAAATTAGCAGCAAATAGGTTTGTCAATCACTATAAGGCCAGGCTTGTCGCCAAAGGCTTTATGCAAAGGAAAGGCGTTGATATATTACCAGGAGATGTTTAGCCCTGTCATCAAGTTCGACTCCATACGCATGATACTTTCCGTAGCTGCAATTGGAGATTTAAATATCACTCAGTTTGATGTGTGCATGGCCTATCTTAACGGACTGTTACGGTAATTAATTTATATACAGCAGCCAATCGATTTCGAATAGGGTTGTCCCCATCATGTCACGTCCGGATGTCCGTCTAACCGACGGTACGTTAAGATCCAAACCCAATGTCCGTCAAGATCAATTTTTTTTTTTTTAATTTCATTTTATTCCACGGACGATCGTTCCATGACTTCCATCAACGTCGACGATTAGTACGGATAGGCCGTCCAAAAAAAAATTGGGTGGTTGATGTAAATGCCGACGCGACATGATGCGTCCAGACCGACGCTGACAGACATCCTGACAAGAAAAGCTAGCATCACGTTAGAATAGACAACCCTGGTTTCAAATTTGGACACACAAAAAATCAACCACTTGTCTATTGCCTCAACAAGGCATTATACGGCCTCAAACAAAGTGCCAAGGTGTGGAATTGCAAATTTAACCACTTTCTACAGGCTTATGATCTCATAATCTCTAAAGCCAATTGTTGCTTCTATGCCAATAAAAGATCCAAAGTTCAATCTTTGCATTAGAGTAGACAATGGTATGGTCTGTACTCTGTAGTATATTCAACAACAAGATTTTAGAGATCCTCAACTACATGGGAGGAGTGTTCCAGATTACCCAAGGTTTAGCGGAAGTGTATGTTGAACTGCACATCACCAGAGATTGTGAGTGCGGTCTGATACACGTTGACCAATGTCGATACTTGTAGTGAGTATTACGATACTTTGGCCACAAAGAATGCCATGCCGTAGCTGTACCATCGGACCCAGCCAGTATTGTCCACATGCGAACCTCAAAACTTGACAAACCACAGCTAACTTTTCCTTATCGAGAATGAATTGGATGTTTATAATTTGCCCATATCAGTATGCCCTTTGATATAAGCCATGCAGTGAGTAACATGTCAAGATTCAACAATCATCCTACTGCAGCACACATCTCTAGAGTCAAGCAAATTCTCAAGTATATCTAGGGCACTCTTGAGCATACTTTAACATATGGTCATAGGCCACACCCCAACCACCTTACGGCCTATTGTGACACCGACTCAGCGGCTGACTGCAATGATCAAAAATCAAGATCTAGATTTTTATTAATGCTAAATGGTGGTCCAGTAGCAGCATGGAGAAGCAAGACGCAGACTTGTACATCCCTCAGTACCATTGAATTGGAATACATTACCACTAGTTTGGCCATTCAGGAAATACTCTAGATGTAAAGGTTGCTCCACTAGTATTCGATCTCCACAACTGCACCCCATGACATTCTTCTATGACAATCAATCGACAATCAAGCTTGTCATGAATCTAATTTTCACAAAGCACATCGACACTAAGTTTCAAAAGATCAGGGTCAATGCAAAAGTGGAAGGTCATATCCTCATCACCTACATTTGTATAGACAAGCGGCTTGCTTACATCATGACCAAGGCATTACCTCATGATAGGTTCAAGCGATTGCAAAGTTTAACTAGATGGCAAATTTCATTAAAATGGCGGTATTCCGTGACTTTTGGCACTGTTAACAGTTCAAACAGCACAGTCTGAACTGTTTTATTTGTACCTGAATCTATACTTGTCCTAGATTTCTGAAATCTACACTTCTCCTAGATATTTAAAATCTAGACACATCCTAGATTTTTCAGACTGTGCGGTCTGATATCTGTATTTGTCCTAGATTTATGAAATCTATAACTTTCCTAGATATTAGTAATGTAAGTCTGTCTCAGATGTCACGGTCTGAAAATGGCACATGGAATGCCGCCATTTTAATGAAATTCGCCATCTAGACCGCCATCCACACTAGGCACTAAGTAATACTCTGTACTGGAGTAGAAGATGTGGTGGATCATCATAGTACTGAGTAGGAGTGTTGGATGAAAACCAGCACTGGATGACCCTATACAGAAACACAGAACACCTAGTAAGATGATGAAGACAGCAAGGCTATTGTTTGAATTTAGAAGTCAAAATTTTGGAACATTCTTGTTTTATAATCACAATACTTCCCACCCACTGTCAACATGGTTAAACTAGAGCATTCTAGTTGTAGCAGCTCTCTTTCCCTGTATGCGTGTGTATACATTGGGATGTGTATATCAGCATGAGTGTAGTGCCTTGTCAGTAGCAATGGTGTGCTCTATGCATAGCTTTTGTACAGAGAGTGTGTATCGAGTATATTGAGCATAATATATTTGGATTGCTGCTAAGTTCAAGGATCGGTGTGAATCTATTATTGTGTATGGAATTTGTATAGACTGTTGTATCAGCTTACTTTGAATACGTCAATGCTATAGTTACAACAATTATACATTTTCAGTGTGATGTAAATGAGCCCATTGCAAGCACAAATGGGAGCAAGCCCATTGTGGACAAAATTGTAATGATGGTGTACATTCAAGTTTTGAAATGTACACCACTAATATAAACTTACCCACAATGGGCTCACTTACCTTATAAGTTAAGACACCTGCATGATGGGCTTAAGCGTGTAAAATGCCTTCCCATAGGACATAGGACAGAGGGTATGCTCTTTGGATAAGGCACCTTACATTCATGATCCTCTAGCTTAAGTTTCTTGGGGCCTCCTTCTATTTGATTTGGGGGCAGATGGATCTCATCGATGATCAATGGGATTTGAAATCCAGGCTTCCTATCCCATCGATCATCGATGAGGTACACTAGCGCTCGACTCACATGGAAGGAGGCCCTTATGTGGTGTATGGCAGTGAACGGGGAGTTTATGGGGTAACTTGGCTTTTTGCCATTGTTTTCAAATGTCATTCGGTAATTCTCTATAGTCCTTCGGCTGTTGCCTAAGCGTAGTCATTTAATTTGGTTAAAAACCTAGTTTTTTTTGGGTATTTTGGTCATTTTCTTTAAGTTTACAAAAGCAATCGGTTAAAAAAACAGCAAATAAAATACAACTCACTTCAAATATTAAGTTGAAGGCATTCATCAATTTAAGGCAATTGGTTTGCACACTACCATACGTGGATAGCAAGTTCAGCTTAAATTAATTTTCTTTAAAGTGCCAAATTTTTCTATTAATTTTAGGACCAAATAGCTGAATCTACTAATAAATGTATAGATGGTTGGTCGAAAATCCAAGAATCCAATAACAATCCATTGACTATCTACCATCAAAAAAAAATTTGATGGCAAAATTAAGGAAGTACTTCATTGACATTTTGTAAGTAGATAGTGGAGAGTTTGTTTTTAAAATGAAATTCATTGTTTGTCATGAATCCTTGTAGGGTATGGGACAATTTGAAGATGGATCTCTGACCACTCATTGTCAAAAACGCAGGAATCGTGTTTAAAGCAAAATTTAGACCTCATTTAAACACACTAGAATTTTTTTTCAAGAAAATATGAACTAAATTAATGTGGAAAATCAAGCTAGCTTTAATCTCCAATTTTTTTTTGTAATTTTGAGCCTCCAATCAAAAGTTATGGAGGAAATTCAAAGCGGATGTTTGAAAATGTCAAAGAAAATGTTCCCTAAAACCCCTCTTTGAACTTTGTCCATAGCTTTTGATTGGAGGCTTGAAATCACAAACAGATTTTTGGAGATGAAACTTAGCTTGATTTTTCACATTAACTTAGTTTAAAGTTTTTCAAAAAAAGTTTTTCTACTATGACTAAATGAGGTCTAAAATTCTATTTTTAAAACAATTCCTGCTTTTAACTTAACTATGAGTGGTTGAGCTTCTACTAATACTAATTAACATATCCCACATGGGTTGTTTCACCTCCTACCACCCCACTTGTATAACTTAAAGATCTTGTCCTCATATTCTTAGACACTCATAGTCTCATACTTATTGGCCATTGAAGATGTGAGGGATAAATGCTTGATACCTTTGACTAACATTAAATTGAATGCTGGCTATACCCTTGGATTTACACATCTAGGAACCTTCAGGAGCTCATGTGGGCCAGTTAAAATCCGCTTTTTCTTGATGAAGAAAGGATGAAAATTGTCCTTTGTTTTTTTTATGAGCGGTTCATTTCCTATACTCCTAAGTTTTCGTTCGGTTATACGACCTAAAATTCTCAAATTAAGACGGTAATTTGACAATTTAACTCGGCTGATTTTCTATTAGCCGCCGGAACTCCCCATACATTGGTGTATAGGCTTGTCCACAAGGGTCTTACGGCGAAATTCCCTACTTGTCAAATTGAGGTAGCTTTTGTGAATAAGATATCCTGCAACTAAACGAACCCCGTGCAACAAGCCTTTACAAAAAGAGATTTGAAAGACGCTTGCAACAATTCATATATATATATATATATATATATATATATATATATATATATATATATATATATATATATATGTATGTATGTGTAGGGCAATGCCTCAGGAGGAGGGGATTTTGCAAATTAAAATGCCAACGAGGAGGGCACAGCCCAACGAGGAGGCATTTTAACCCCTAAAGTACCAAAGTCCCCTCGGGGGACACTTCAGATTTTGGGCAGGCCCATGTGGCCTCAAATTTTGATCTGATTTTTTGAAACTTTTTTTTGAAGATAGGGAATCACATTAGCTTTCTAAAAATATAATTTTTTTTTCAATCGGTGCCTGGGAGCAAAAGTTATGCCATCCTAAAGCAAAAAAGCAGTTCGGCGGGCACAAAAAAAAAAAAAAAAAAAAGTTTTTTGTTTTTGTTTTTGTTTTTTCCCTCGAAGATCATGTTTTTGTCTACATCTGAAGCTTTGATTCATTCTATTTGGACTAATAATGAGAAAGTTATGGACAATCTTGTTTTTCGGGCAATTTAAGCATCTTCAAAAAAACTAACTTATAGAATTCATTTTTGAATGCAATTTTCAAATTTTTTCAATTTTTTTTTTGACGAGGTCAAGTTTGTTTGCAAGAACAATCCCACCATTGGGATTATGTTGTTTTAATTCCACCTAAGAGCTATTAACAATTTAGTATTTCGTTCAATTTTGGACCTACTTCTATTTAACAATTTTTTTATATGTGAAAATCAAGGTTTGACATTCTGAAAAAAAATTCCCCGACTCTCAACTCAAATGTTCAAGATAAAAAATTACAACTTTTTGTTGTGTATTGCAAAAAAAATCCACAAATGGCCGTCAAAGTCATCTGAAATTGCAGGAAACAGTTCAAAAAAACTTTTTTTTCCAACTTTGAATGCTAATATCTTCCAATTAGAACGGTCAAATGTCTTGAAATTTTTACCACATAATCTGAGACAAGTGAAGTACAAGATCTTACGGTTAGATTCTAAAAAAAAGTTTTTTGGATTTAGGGAGTGATCGCAGCAGAAATGGCAATTTTCAGTGGTTCCGGAGCCAGAAAATGCCTTGGTAATTTAGGGGTTAATTCGCAAAATCTCCAACAACGAGGGGCATTGGCCGGTGTAAGCCACGAGCAAAAAATGTCAAAGTTGGATGAAAACAATCGGATGAGACATTGTAGTTGGATGGAAAATCCATAATGCCTGATTACGCGTGTTTGCCTGCGTAATCGGGCATTACGGCCTCGTACGAGCATTGCACCCCAGAAGCCTCCCAGGAAATGAACGGCACATTTCCTGGGAGTGGTTTACACATATATAATACACACTAGTTACTTTCTCATCCACACAATTTTTCATTCAATTTTTCTTCAAAAGCCCTATTGTATCCCAATGCTTACTAATTTATGCCAATTGCTTGATAATTCAAGGGGAAGTTGTTGCAAATGTTGCAACGCTAAAACAACTACACAAAATAGTGAAATTAGGTTGCCCCATACTAATTTCTCGACATCAGACACTATATAAATATTTCTTGTTATTATACAAGAATTTACCACTTTTGAATTAGGTTTTTGTTGTAATTGGGACTCATAAACCTCTACGTGTACAATTGAAAACATTTGTGGATATATTTGCTGATTTTGATAGTTTGTAAAATAATTTTCTTGAGGTAAGGCAACCTAATTGTTAAGGCAACCTAATTTCACTATTTTGTAGTATATATAAAAACTGCAGCTAGCTCCAGAGTCTTAATTCAGTTTGTATTCAACATTATAATAAATGTCGATTTCTTTAGATTGGCAATATTGGCCACAACTTTGGCACTTCAGTCAGGACGCGCGGCCTGAAACGTAATTCTATCCATGCCCTAATTTTCAGAGCTTCGTGTCAATTTCTGGCGCCGGAAACTTGAATATGGATCCATGAGCGACAGGCACTTGCTGTTCGATCGGAATTCTTTCCAGGCAGAATATGAAAGCTGAGTATGAAAGCTCATTGAACTCAATTAATTACAGCTTGCAATGGCCCGCGCGCGCAGGAGATCAGTTTACTTCATTATTTCCATTATAGTTATCGATTTCTTTGTTGACCCAATATTGATATGACATCGGAAGTTAGTAAGCCCTTGCTGTGATTGATTGATTAATTAATTTCGTCAGGCCATAACTTACAGTCTGGGCGTGTACATCATCACAATCGCAGGTTCATTGTCCTCCATTTCTCCACCAGTTTAATTTAGTTTCTCAGATAATTGTACGAGTCATTTATTGCGTGGAAGTTCAATTCGACGAACGTAGCAAACCATACATAGTCCTTCGAACGAGTCACCAGGAGAGCGGGACAGATTTGCATCGTGCTTTGAAGACTCGGATTCCGTGAAGGTACAGGTTACCGTCGATTCAATCTGCCTTAAAGTTTGTAGCCTTCCATTCAGTTGAACAAAGACTGCATGCCGGGCTGGCCCATCAGTTTAGGTCATTTTCTGTGCGCGTTTAATTTGTATGTGACGCCTTGCTATCCTCCGTTCAAAGCAAATTAATGTGCTTAGAATCTGCCACTCCTGGCAAAACAGAACAGTACTATATATCGCAGAGAGAGAGAGAATGATTCCATGATGCTCATTTCTCAATTTCGAATCCAACAGCACAGTGACTAAGGCGATAATTCAGATACTAATTAGCTAATAGTTGCACTTGCGAAGCTAGATAGTTGTCTTGGGAAGGGGTCCATTTGCATTTCTTGTGACGCCATTTCCAATGTTCGAATGCCAGTTTGGTGAGCAGGAGTGAGAGTCGACATCCCCGCCGGACATTTTCCAGCACTTCGAACAGATCACGCACTAGCTAGCTAACTTGGTGACTGGAAATTAAATCAAATTTTCGGTGGTCGATTGAGATGCAATGGTTTTCTTGGGCCATGGGAATTGAACAGCACATTTCTTGATTGACAGTGTTGCAATTGAAGTCACGCACATAGACACGGTTTGTACTTTAATCGAGCGACCGAGGTAGCAGGCAGATGCGCATTCAAGGAGCATGAACTCGGATTCTATAGAGTGACTACTCGATCGACAGCGGGAATTCTATTGTTACCTCGGAATCAATTCAATTCGGCTGCGCGCTACAGCTAGCCATCATACATTCATGGCAGACGTAAACCCAGCCCCAACTCCGGACCCCGTTCAGGCCGTGAGCCATCCTCCAGACTTGTGCGTCTTTTGCTTCCGCGATTGGTGCCAAGACCAGGCAGCCAGGGTTCAGATGGATCCTACAGATTACTCCACGTACATGCGTCTCGCGTGGAATTATTACAATCAAGTTACCCCCTATGACCAATTTCAGATTCAACTGAAAACGCTGCTCGAGCGTCCGGACAGGGAGTACGGACATCTGCAACCCTACTGGAATGTTTTCCATCGTGGGTACATTGAAAGGATGCCTCTTGAGGACGACCCCCTTTTCGTCTATCCCGTTCACCTGTGCGGACTGTTGAATAGAATCCCTGGCTTTGATTTCTGCACAGATCCAGAGCAGGGTAATCGGATCATGGAACACAACCGCAGAGAGGCCGATAGAATAAATGCCCAGATCCGCGCAGCCTTTGAGTTGCGGAGTAAGCCCAAAAGGGGCCCGTATCGCAAACGAAAAACACCGAAACTCGAACAGGCTACCCTCGAAGGCGCAGCTGGCAATAATGTAGAGACACAGGCAGACACCCCCCAAAGGCGCCCGTACCGCAAACGAGAAGCACCGAAACTCGAACAGGCCACTCTCGAAGGCGCAGCTGATAATGAAGTAGTGACACAGACAGACACCCCGAAAAGGCGCCCGTACCGCAAACGAAAAGCACCGAAGATCGAGCAGGTCCCCCTCGAAGGCGCAGCTGATAATAAAGTAGAGACGCAGGCAGACACCCCCAAGAGGCGCCCGTACCGCAAACGAAAAGCACCGAAACTCGAACAGGCCCCCATCGAAGGCGCAGCTGATAATGAAGTAGAGACTCAGACAGACACCCCCAAAAGGCGCCCGTACCGCAAACGAGAAGCACCAAAGATCGAGCAGGCCCCTCTCGAAGGCGCAGCTGATAATAAAGTAGAGACTCAGACAGACATCCCCAAGAAGCGCCCGTACCGCAAACGTAAAGCACCGAAACTCGAGCAGGCCCCCATCGAAGGCGCAGCTGATAAACACGACGAAGGTTTAGGGTTTAGAGGTTTAAGGATTCAGACGGATATGTCGAGCTAGATCTCACAGATTGTCTCGATGACTATCGCACTCATCTAGTAGCCATGTAGTCGGGGGTTTAGGGTTTTTAGGGTTTTAGATTTTTGAGATACTCTCTGTCCAGAAACTATGATCTCTACGTTGTCAGCGACAACGCCGGTGACGATGTGTGACACACAATTCGTCTGGAGATAGAGCTCGATCAAGAAGGCAAGAGTTTGTCAATGCATTGTATATTTGGATAAAATTTATTTGCTTGATTGAGTAGCTTGGAATCATCAGTATTTGATCGATCTTGCATCTAACCCTCTTGAAAATCATAAATCACCAGTGCATGCAGCTCGTAGTGATCATCTCTTTCACAAATGGTTTTGATTTCATTTGGGTTTTGCATTTGAAAGGAATGAGACTACGCTCATGAAGACGATACTGTTCTGAGGAGAACTTAATTGTTCGAAACAGAGGACACAATTAACTATTGCTGTATGGGACAGAATGATTATCGAATTGTGGGGTGTGTTGCAATTAGATCGATCGAGGCCAAACAGGCGGATCGAATGGTGGACCTCGTCATTACAGGAATATCGTTCTGGTGTGCATTGAAATGGACGGTGATTCACTCGTGGTAAACGTTGTGATAAATTGTGAGCTATGGGCTGAAAATATTTACTATTATTATACATAAACTATTTTTGTAGGATCTTATCGGCAAAAGAAAAAGGATTCCAACGCGCTTTAGCATGCATCATCTGGACACCAAAAAAATAAGTTCGAAAATTTTGTAGTATTGTCTGATAGTGCACCAGAAACTGACTTCCCAAGCTCGCATGTTTTGGGGCTGTGTGGAAGGAAGGTTATTTCCAGTCTGAAACACTAGCGTGAATGAAGCATCTGTTGGAGATGGAGATGGAGATGGATCAATAGTCCTCATGGATCTAGAGGTTGGACTCTGCACATCTTGTCTAATCGATATGTAGGATTTAGTTTTAATTTTAGTGTTGCTTTTTGGTCCAACCGTAGATTTTACATTTTAGGCACTGACAATTACAGGTGCTTATACCTTACATTGCCAGACGAGAGTAAAGCAGAAAAGTTTTGTGGTAGACTCTTTCAATTTTGGACAAACGTACTATGAAAGACCATGAGTCCATAACCAATTGTCGGCCCCTGCAAAAGTGATAACAATACCATTGATACTGGTCGTCTGGAAGAATGAGGACTAAAATTTTACTCACAACACAAACCCATTTGACTTAACTACCGTATGAGCTGTTACTAGTCTCCTACATATCCAAATTTACATATCACACAGATTGTAAAATTTTATTCACAACACCATTGGCTTGACTAAGGGCTGTTATTAGTCTCCTACACACCCAAATTTACATCTCACACAGGTTGTTGTACCTCCTACACACCCAAATTTACATCTCACACTGTATGAAGCATCACGTCGGGCTACCAGTCCAAAAGACGCATTTAGAGACACTCATTGCACATTTCAGCACAGAAGCTTTCAATCAGCTGGATATATTAGTCTTTCAAAAATACAATATTTGACACCTGAAATCAACTGAGAACATTCAACAATTGCAGGATTCAACGTTGTTGAAAACATGCCAAACCTTGCTGATGAGCTCTTAGCTTTGCCTAAAAACTCTCTCCCCGTAAGTGATAAGCACTGTCATGAATTCTATATGACCGTACCATCTATGAATACCCACACCCAGCTGACATGACCAAAACATATCCAGAGAACCCAACAAGGCTCCTCTGAAAGGAAAAAAGGAGACATTCGCAGCCTCCGCAAATTGGGGACTGGTAGATAGAAGCTGGCCCTGGGAACCCGATCTGGTTATGTTACAGATTATACTCAAGTCTTCAGCTCCAAGAGTGAAGAACCATCAATCTTCCTCTGGCTGATGTCTGCCCATTCATGACATTCTTGAACCCCCCATGCCAAGTCCCCTTTATATTCAAGATTCAAGCCTCTATGGCAGGAGAAGAGAGCCAGAAACTTGAATTCAGTGATCGACAGTACCATTGTAGAGGGGACAACTGTAGAAGGTTCAAGAGTGTTATGTTTAAACCTTGGTCTGACCATATCTGTACTTGTACTCGGCTCGCTCCCTCCGAGAGCTTTTCATGGCGCAGCAGCCACAGGAATAGACGGCAATAATTAATACCAGCACAATGATGTTCACAACTGCAACTCTCCGCCAGTTCGCCTTCACGTTCTGCAGCACACCAGCTCGGCATGCGTTGCAATCGAAACACAGCTGCGCTTGGATGTTGCTCCATGCTCGGCAGTCGGTGTTGGTGGTCCCTGATGGATTGCCTACCCAGGTTGTCGCGTTGTTAAAAGTGAACCCGCAGTCTGTAGGTGGCTTGCAGCATCCCGACTGCGCATACAAGGCACATACATACTTTAGTCACACATCCAGACTGAAATCATCAGCCTACCGAATTGCATTCATTAATCCCCAAGGACCGAGAATTTAGACACATCAATTTGTGAAAAAATCTCTGAAAGACCAACTGGATTGATCATAGGGCGAAAATCATAAAATTCAGATGAGGACAGAATTGTACTTCCAGAATCAAAGAGCAAGATTGCCTGTGTTGGTCAAAATATGAATAAAGCTGGGCAAAAGCAAGTCCCCATAAGACTTACTGAAAAATGCCAAGAAGAATGAGAACCGATTTGGGGATCTTAGTCCTCCACGAGTAAACCAAGAAAGTGAAAAAGAAGTGATTCAGGCAGTTACGACAATCGAAATGGGAGATACCGAAGAGATAGGTCCAAGAATATTCGTGACTCATGTGACTCTCAAGAACTTTTACGTGCATCGCTACTGATTGTTACAATGTTACAAAAACTTCAATTACATTTCGGGTGCCTATGCTGTGGCAAGAAGGAAATATGGTGTATCGAATCGAAATTAAGAATGAGAAGGAAGAAACAAACCTCAAGAGGAGTCAGTTTGGCCTTGCTAAAAGTCACGGATGAGTTATACTTCTTGAGATCGCTGCAAACCTTGGCATCCGCCAGACAGCTCTTGATCTTGGTCCAGTACTTGGGGTTATCCACGCGCTTCTGCATCCAGTTGGAGTAATCCCCCAGCTTGTACTCCTTGAACCCTTTCCCTGAAACCGCGCTTCCCGCTCCGGAATTCGTCACCACAAATGCGAAGATGGTGAACATGAGCAGGAGCAGAATGAGCAGAAACATGATGAATAAATACGTGTACATGAGGCATCGGTTCCCGCACCAAGCGCCAAACAGACCCGCCATCGACACCAAGAGCACGAACACGCCCAGGATGATGACCGGCCATTGCAGGAACTTCACGCACTCCGAGTCGCTCTTCTTCGCTAACCAAATCCCAAATGCGATGATGGGAAGGGACAACACGAGGGTCAGGAAATTCACCACACCCGTCACCACATTGCTAAACCCCATGGCAACTCTGCAACCCTTAAACGCTACAACGCTTCCTTCCAATTCCGCAGTGCAGCCTGCTACGCCAAGATTTTCACGCCGTATTTCGAATCCTTGTGCACACAAAATGCTAGGTTGTGACAATCGAAAAGCAAGTTCACTGATGATCTCGTCTCGCGAACAAATGCGAAGATACTTGTTGCAGAATGCGCAGCGGCAGATCACAGATATGTCGCCGTCTCCCAAATCCTTCGTGCGCCAAATGTGGTGTTACAATGAAGCCTCGAAAGCGAACAACCGAAGTAGTGGAACTTACTGGTCTCGCAACCAAACGCGATGATACTTGCTGCAGAATGTGCAGCTGGCGGGAGATCACGGATGTCACAGTCTCCCAAATTCTTTGTGCACCCAAATGCGAAGCGTCGAAAGCGAGCAACAAGCTCACGTAGCCGACGTAGTGGAACTTGCTCGTCTCGCAACCAAATGCGGTGATACTTGTTGCAGAATGCGCGGCTGGAGGTGACGCACCTGAATCTGTACGGCGATTTCGGGATCACCGAGCGGATCTCTTTCGGTTCCGACGTTTCCGCCCCTGCGGCGGTTGCGGAGCATCATGATGGCGGCATTGGTGGGGGGTGGAGGTCGGAGGTGGGAAAGCCTTTGGATTCGGAGAGTGAGACGATCGGGGCCGTTGATGGGAGCGCGGCGGCCGTTGCGAGGAGGATTCAAATAGAAGCGGATCGTGCGGTGAATGGAGCCCTTGCATGGAACGGACGGTGTGGGCGGTGGAGGTTGCTATTAAAGGTAACGGATCCATTGCTTTGAATTGAAGGCAGGGAGGTGGGAACAGGTCGAGTGACTCGAGTCTATTATAAGTTAGTGCAACGAGCCTAATGCGGAGGTCCGGCCATTGGTGAATGAAAAAAAAAGACCCCTGTTAACCCCTAAATACCCGAGGCCTGTTTTGAGCTTCCTGAAATTAGCTATAAAATGAACAAAAAGTCAAAATTTTGAAAAGTTGTATCAATTTTTTTTGAATTGTAACCGTACAAATTCAAACTAAACATGTTAGAGAGCACATAGGAAAAGAAAACACAACAATATCACTTATGGATTGAAAGATTATAATGCTTGATTGTGAGGGTGTTAAAACTAAGAAATTTTTTAAATCCTTTTTTCATAGATCAAATCTAAAAATTTGGTCACCAAAAAAATATGAGGTTAAAGGGCCTAACATGCATAACCCCAATCAATTTATGGCTTTTCAAAATCTACTCTACAATTTTTTTAAATGAATTTTTAATGTGAATTTTTCTCCAAGATCTAGTGTATTTGAGGCTCATTTCCAAGAGTCCTTAACACTACGGAAAGTCAAGATTACAATGGGTACCCTTGCACAGAATCTTGAATAGAAAAATCATAATCAATCATTTTCAAAATCGGATTTTTGATGCTAAAACTAGACTTCAAATAGAATTTTACAAAAATATAATCTACTAAAAATAACAACTTGGTTAGGTTTTATTTAACTTCAAATAATTGTTGACACCCAAATTTGGTGCCTTGGGCATTTAGGGGTTAATAGTCTACTTCTCTACACCCCTCCTAAGGTAACTACACCTAAAATCGACCATTTAAGCAATTCAACATGGTTCTCATTATTGTATTGGTAAAATTTTGTGGGATCTTGTTAATAGTCCAAATGTGGTTCTATATTCTCTGAGAATGCATTTTTGGATATTGTATGAATAAACTAAGAATATCCAAAGTACTAAAAATAAGTATTTTTGAAACTGATTCCAGAGTCTCATGAATAGTGGGAGTACATTTTAGGCAAGAATTTGTACGAGACGGTTTTAGAAAGGGATTGAAATTGGGTGTAATTACATTAAATATCGAATTTGGAGCTCCTAATTGCAAATATGGACTAAGAATTTGCAAATTTCATCATACATTGCAATTAAAAAGTTATTGCGTTTTCCCTAAGGGATAAAATGAGAGAGCAAAACGGCCTCCACATTCCCATACGCATAGGTCAATTTCTGCACCTTGCTACCAAAATAGTTTAGCTTTTGTAGTTCAACAATTTAGCAGCTTGATTTGGATTTCTTGGCTTTCGGCATTTTTTTTTCTAATTTTTAGACACTCCTAATTTAGGATTTATTTTTTCTATTCTTGCATAAATGAATTATTTTTTCTAAATTTTCTCAAGAATACTTTTTGGATATTTAGAAGTAGCAACACTGAATTTTTTTTCTAATTTTCAAAATTAGTTGTAGAATTTTTAAATTTTAGAAACAATCCAAATTTTTCCTACTTATTTTGGTAATTGGCCTATGTGTATAGTAGGCTCATTGAACTACTATAGACTTGACCGTGGAAATAGGGAAGGACCAAATGGGCCCCATCTTTATACGATTGAGTTTTTTCTACATGGTAGTTTCGTTATCTTTTCAGGTATGTACAATATTAAAAAAGAAAAAAAATTAACCCCTCATTAAGGTAGCTTGTCTATATTTTGCCTATGCTCTAAGAACTACCTTTGCTATTGAACTAAGAATTGTAACTATAGGAATGAAAAATATTCCAATGATGAATTGGTGTCAATTGAGAAATTATTGTCGTACAATTTTATGAGTGGTTGGACACAAAGTTTGATTTGGAAATAGACAAAACTTTAGTGTAAATAATGAAGAGTTATAAGTGGTGGGATACTTTGTGCCATCCTAGGCAATTACATGCACTATATTGTTCAAGTTTAAGGTTTGCATACCTTCATTTTTTACTACATTTGGCACCATTGATAGACAATTGTTTGACATTTAATGGTAGTACTTGTGGCCTTCAATAGCATCCTACTGCTGCGAACTTTAGAAAATCATGTCTAATTTAGTTTAAGTTTAGAAATTACAAGTCAAATTGTGGTGGATATGTCTCCTTCTCTTCTTTCCCTAAAAATTTGTTAGAAGATGATTCAATCAACTTGGGAGAGATCCTAAGCTAATATGCTCTTAAATGGATCGTTTCTGCCCCTTTTATCTTAGTACTCCAACTTCAAACAACAAGCTCAACTTTATACAATCGCATTAAGGTAAACACACACAAACAACCATATTTTCTAGTTCTACCATCTACTAAGGGCAAATTCCAATTTTATTTTATTTTTAAAAAATTTGATAGCGACCTCAAGAGAATTCTAACCCAAGTTGTTTTTTAACTACATTTTACACCCGATTGATAGACACTCAAATAATATTTTGTGAATTTTCAAGTTGAAAGCTTAGGGCACCTATTTATGTCTCTAGACTCTTCATTAATCGGCCATTCTTGAAGTAAAAGATACTTCAACTCCCATTGGTTGTTCTTGAGAGATTGCAGTGTTCTGGGTGGACAGAGTGGCTCTTTTGTCCCTCTTTCAAGATCCTTATAGGCCATATCATAGGTAGAGAGTTTTGGCGCTTCCACCTGAAAGTAACAACACTTATGAAGAAGTAATTCAACTTGGATCCTATTATTGTATTGAAAAAAGTTTTGCAAGGACTTGTTGGCAGTCAAAAGGGGATTTTAGATTCTCTTAGAATGCATTTTCAAGATACCTTATAAATGAACTATGAATTTTCAAAATGTTAAAAAAAAGATGTTTCTAAAACCACCCCTAGAATCTCATGAATAATGGGGATACATTCAATTAAAAATTCACTCAAGAAAATACAAACCTACTAACCAAACTAAAGCAACACAAGAATCAAATGAATACATAAAGAGAAATGTGCGATTGAACCAATTCAAGAACCTACCGAGACGAGGCATACTTGGAAACAAACACTGAGACATGAACCGCAAAGAGAATTTACAAAGGAAGAATTCACTCCATACAATGCAAACCAAATAAAACTTACTAATTAACTCAATGTGAGCACAAAAATGCAAAGAGAAATATGCAATAGAACCAAATCAAAAACCATACATTCAAGAGCAAACACGTTGGAACACGAATTACAGTAAGAATTTCCTATCTTCCAAAAAACTCAAATAAACACGGGAACAAAAATGAGCTCAAGAAATGGAGGATAAAAGGCACAATGGAACCAAAACAAGAGCCAATCCAGATGAGACGTACGAGAGCAGAGACGTTGAGACACAAATAAAGTCAAATCAACTATTTCAACTACCTCAACATGTGCAAAATGCACAAAGAAACGAAGCAAAGAAATTGAATATACAAACAAAAGCTCAATGAGCGATAAGCACAATGAAGTCTAAATTGCAAGACCGGAATCTCACAAAAAATTGCACTACTCTATCTCTCTATCATTGGATTATAGCTAGCCCTAGAAACCCCATCATAAGAATTTCATGATCTCATACTGCTAGTCTTTGGGGTACATAATTCTTAGGAAAGTTCTTCTTGAAATCTCCATATCGATTGATGACTTGACATTGATTTGGGTACTCAGTGAGGAAGTTAGGATAGACCTTTAAAAAACCCACACAAGCCTTCACCATCTCTTCCAATTCCTCTATCGTATCAGCATGGACAGCATCGTTCGTATAGGCAATGAGGTGTTTCTCACTTTTTGCACCAACGGCTCAAAACAAAATGTTCCCTACTGTGATTCATACTTCCCTTGCCACAAAGGGCTGCATCATTTTTTTGAATTCCTTTTCACGCTTCCCAAATGCAATAATCCTATCATATAATTCAGTGAACCTAGCAACCATTTCAGGATCTTTGGTAGCATATATTTCAGTAAACCTAGTAAGCAAAACATCCAATATAGCATCCATTTTAGGATCTTGGATAGGATATATTTTAGTAACCCTAGTATACAAAACATCCAACGTAGCATCCATTTCAAGATCTTTGGGTGTTTCCCACTCTCTATCCAACAAACAGCCCAAAATCAGCTACCACAACAACAAAGTCCGTTGCACATAAGTTAGCAATGGAACTTGACGCAAATATAACTTTTATATATATATAAGCATCTTTTGTTTTACAATGAACAAGAATTTAGTCTTCCATCGACCATTTTTTAACCTCAACATCTTTCAAGGGCTAACTTTGGAAGGACGGACGTAGCCCCCCATGACCAAGGTAGCCACCAAAATACTCCAACTATTATTGAACCAATAGGTGCATTCTTTGTTTCTAGTGAAGTCATACATCAGACCTTGTAGGTCCATAGTGTCTCTACAGGGTTAAGACTCATCAATACATAATTATGTTCATATGATGACCGAAATCATCAACCATGTAGACAATTGCCAATTTTCTGTTCTCCTTCCAAATCAGTCTTCACTCTCAAAACTCAAAGAAGTTCGTTTCTCAGACCTAAAAACCCTGCATGTTGAATTACTAGCCACGGACAGAGACGTAATACTCTACCTATTTCCTGTTACTCTTTGAAGCAATCCGGCCCATTGAGATCATGTCTCTAATGCCTACAGGCAACAACAGCAATATAGAGTTAATCTAAAAGTAAGAAGGTACACTTAATATTTGATTCCATCAATACCGATACCCAGCAAAGTCATATGGACATCAAAACACCCGTCAGACAGACTTGCCAGTTCTAGCTCTAGCAATAATGTTACTGGTAACAGCTCTACAACAAGGTTATATACCAGACAACAACAGTTCACCAAGTAACTTCCTGTAGGTCGCCCTCTCCGTGTCTGCTGAATTGCATGACTCCCAAAACAAAACCATGATTTTGTTGTAGGTTTGGACCTGCAGATTTGAAACTTTGGAGAACTGGTACATTTTCTCCCATTGAAGTCTCTTGCTTGGCAAGTTCTCGGACTGATTCACTCTCAAGCAGGCATTAATCCCAGCTTGATGCTTACAAATACCTCAGAGAAACTGAAGAAGAAAGTTCACAGCGGACGCAAGCCAAATCTGCACCCCTCATCACCTGCTCTGCATGTTCCACTAACACCGAGTAACGGAACTGCATATTTAAAATTAAAAAAGAAAGAAACAAGGAGGTTCCCTCCAAAATACCATGCCAATATGCCATATCGAGAGGTCAAAACTTTGGCAGTGCTTGGCGATGTCACGTTTTCTAAGAACGAAACATCACTCCGCTCCGGGAGCTTTTGTGCTTACTTGTGCAGTAAATTTGCTGGCGCTTTCCTTCTCACTAGGAATGAGTTTTAGTGTAAAAAGTGAGCTCCCCTATCCAGAACCTTCTGGAGAGCCACAATTGCTTGGTCAATAGTCTCGACACCACCTATTTCATCGAATGAGATACGGCGCACATTGAACTGCCAAAATAATAGTTGTGAGTCAGAGAATTGAGGTAGACACAAGGAAACCTAAGTGGAGGCTACTAGAATCATAAGGCCAATGCAGGATTTTGAAGTTGATGTGGCTGAATTTCAAGGGTTAAGAAGAGGATCAGATTTCAGAATGCTAGCCCTTCTTAATAGTACTTGCAACCTACTACAGAGTCTGTTTTAGAAGATGTGCAACAATATAGGATCAGATATTGGTTTAAGCCATTATATAGCCCATTAACTGTCAAATGCATCTCAGCAATAACATGAAACAATCACTTGAGATCTATGCAATAATGACTTGATTCTCAACGCTGTAATGCGTAGAGGGGCGCCACAAACGCAAATAAAGCACCAGAAAAGCTCTGGTAGCGTTTAAACATGCCAACAACAGATGTTTCCTTGAAATTAATAGAAGTATGACACTGAAGCCGGCAACAACTGATTTGAAGTCGACTGCCAATATGGAGAAAATAATTACCTGGGCGCCCTGCCTGACACGAATGTCAACACCTTTGCTGTCTATTGAAATCAGGGCAGCATCATCCACCTCAGATTCTGAGGCTAAAAGCTCTCTTAGCTTCTTTGAAAACCTAAAATTCAGTTCCTGCAGCACCGGACGGAATTCAGAACACTTAATAACATTAGACGGTTATTAGACGCTAAGATACATGCATTGATCTTTTACCATGTCATGAATGTTGTTGATGACAAATTTGACATAAATCATTTCTATCAGAAACACACAGCATAACGTACCCGCAATGTCTTCTCAGCCCCGTTGGCTGCAATAATATCAGGACGGGCCAAGTCGTACTCTTTCACATCTACCCATTGCACGGTACCAAATCCTCCTACAAAATAGATATCGCTGCATTCCCACCAATATCAATCAAATTCCTTTCACATCTTTTGCAAAACAAAAACAAAACCAAGACACTAGACATCCTCCAAGCAAACCACTAATAGGAGATTCTCAAAATATAGCATCTGCTATTGATGTCCATGCACAATTAAGATGTCCTCAACAAGAAATTGCTCTATGCAAAGGTCTGGACCAGTCATTTCCCACACGTGTAATTCTCCTCATCCATCTTGCTAGTGCCCATAACGAATCTCTGACAGTTCAAAATACCTCATGTCAGGACTACTGCACTTTGTTATGAACAAGGTAGATGCCACAAGCTTCATCAACTCTATAAGAGAGAGGGATAACCTTATGTTTTCCATGCGATAGAAAGTGAAGTTACTCCACTGCTGTGAAGCCCCCTGCTGATGCTTTGCACGATAATATTGATGTGCAAGCTCCTACAATGAATAGGATATATTATTCGAATCAGACACACGTAATCCGAAGTAGTCCGAACTCTAAAACAGTAAGATACTGTAGAAAAGAGCATTTGACAATCAAACACTTGTCTTATTTACAAGTACTTATCAATATAGCACGTCAACATACCTGCTGTTCAGGAGGAAGAGGATACACGTCTCCAAATAATGTAACCCTTGCATTGGCGAGTCCACTCCATCCTGGGATCTGCCAACATACGGGTCAAACCATGCCAACTAGGAATCAACGAAAAAAGGTAAGCTGTTAACTTTTGAACCAACAAGAAGAATATCCATTCATATTTATAGCTTTTAGTGCAGCGACTTCCAAGTATGAGAACGGAGGTCAATTAGCCATCTCTGAGTATATGCAATGTATAACATGTAGGAGACCATTGACAAATTGAGACAATGAACGATAGGAACGGAGGAAGGGAAATGGAGAATAGAATAAAATCATAGAGGATTCTTGAATGAGTACCTGAACCACAAGAGTGCACCGTGGATCTGCTAGAAGGTTCCTTGTGTGGATTGCTAACGGTGATAACGAAAAAATTGGATCTGTAAGGGTGGCAAGACATTGTATAACTAGAAGAAAGATTGCTCTAAAAATCAATTAGACAACAGAGAGGAAGGAAAAGAACGAAACAATACCGCTACAAATCAGAAGTGAAAACAGCGGTCGACAGACACAAATTTAAATTTAGCAATAAAACGTAACAAATTAAATCTCAACACAGAAACAGACTGTAGAGAATCACGCAGATTGAAAGAAATAGCCAAATAGAAAAGCAAATAAACGTATTGACTGATTTAAAGCATTGCTAATTTCTTGGGAAAAGAACACTAGACCATATTTCAACCCCTCTACCTCTACAACTTTGTCCAGTGAAGGTTTCGAACCATACGTCCACGATTATCAGTTGCAAAGTCCACGAGTGAACCGAAGGGGTAACCCCGCCGGCGATGATGCATACGAGACATGATTGTGCACAGATGAGCGAAACGAGCCTGCATCAATGCTCTCTTTCAATTACTCTTGCTAAAAACTGTGATATGACGAGCACAGTCTATCGTAATTTTGATAGAGTCAATTGAGGCTCATTGAGTCAAAGGAGATTTGGAATAAAGTTCCTGGTAAGTTTGATCGAAAACAATACCTGTTCAATGAGGTTGCGTACAGCAACGGCAGGGTGAGGTAACCCATGAGAAGATGTGGCACTTTGCACACCACCAGAGATAGGCGTTCGAAACAGACCTGCTCGACTGCCACTTGAATTATTGTAATGTGCCCCTGGGGTATTCACAGGCGTATTCACCACCCCCTTTGTGCTTCCAGAATTGTCAGGAGGGCTAACATTCTTGGCCTGCTAATAGAGGAAGCATTCCCAAGTTAGGAATAACACGTAGGAATAACACGACAAAACATTCAGTAGACTAGCTCCAGCCGATGAGAGAATGGCGCACTACACTGATTTGACCTTCTACACTAATAATGATATTTAGTGTAACCACACTAATTAATTTGGAAATGCTATGAAGTTTTACTTTTGATGAAGATTTTTACCAAGAGCACAAATAGTCTATCTATACTATTAGGGGATCTCTGTATACATAGTTGGTTGAAATATTCATCAAGAGTAAAAACTTATAGCATTATTAGTGTAGTGAGGATGCAAAATTAGTGTTACTACAAATTTTCGTTTTTTTGGAAATTAGAAGACTGCAGTAACCTGCACTCATTTTGAAATAGTGTGTCTTTGGTAAATTAGTGTCACATGCACTAATAGGATAAATCACTAATATAATAAATCAGTGTACTATAATAGAAACAACTATTCACCAGTCCACAATTCTAAAACGGTAAAAACGGAATAAAGAAACTACAATTGGACGATGACGAAATTCTTGAATATCAAAACCTGTACCTCATAGTTCAAGGATCCAATCATTTCCATTATGCCACTCACCTCAGCAATGCAGATAGCTTGATTATATTTTTTGATAAAAGCAATTGTGACAAAATCCAGGTAGAGCTGGAATCTGCAAAAGCAAGGTGTGCTTTACCTCGGAGTGAAGAGAACTTCCATTCTTCTCAGGGCTGGACTTTGAGGAAAGTCCATCTCCCAAAGGTCCATCCTGATTCAAAGCAGCTCTCGCAATGTTAAGGGCGCCATTTCGTTCCAAGAACCCATATCGACCATCTCTACTCCTCAGCAACCTCCTTCCTCTGAATCCAGCACAAACATCTGTCAACCACAATTGCTTTTCAACGTCTCCTAGCTCGAATTGCTCCATAATTTGCGAAGTAATAAAAAAAAATTAATATTCTCCACATAAATAGCAAACAAGCGTACTTAACATACACATTAGAAAAAGAGAGCGCTACCTGCAAACGGCCTTCAGCACCCTAACCTCCTCGAGTCCGGAATACGACGACAGAGTTCGGGAAGAAAATAATTCCGCATGCGCAAATTCTTTGCAGGGATTGAGTACAGCGGAAGAGCTCAGCGTGGCTGTCCGGGTCAAGTCCATGACAGTATCCTGTCTTTCTCAAACAACACAAACACTGCCACCGAAAAGCAAATTCAGCGACTCCAAACGTTACTGCAATTCGAATACTCACAAAACCCCTCGTTAAACCCTAAAACCTTAGAATGTCCTAATTCTCGTTAACAGCAAAAAGCTACCTGCAATGCTTCAACTTCTGAGAGCTTAGATATTTATTGTAACCACCTGAGAGCGCGGTTCGCAATTCAACCTAAGAGCTCTCGAACTCGGAAAACTCCAGAGTTTCGACCAAAAATTCGACCTAATCGTGTTCAGATTGACATCCCTATCTCTGTCTACGCAGCAGCAGCCACCAGAAGGGCCCCACGGAGACCAATGTATATAACAAACTAACTATTTATGCCTATATAAGGTATATGCCTTAATAGAGCCCAGATATAACGATGAAGCGCAGGAATCAGATAGAGAAGATGCCGCACTCAGGCTGACACACAAATGCTCTTGAAGAGGGCAGAAACGGTCAACTGAGAGAGATGACGGAAAATTTAATCGTTCGTCAAGATACGAACGACGTTGGACGATGATGAGCTCGTTCGTCTGTGGAGGCAAACTTCAACATAAAAGTGTTCTATCTGGATGAGGATGAAATGATTTCATCTAACTTTAAATACACTACACTACAAATCGTGAAATTAGGTTGCCTCTCACTAGTTTCTTGACATTTGACACCATACAAATGTTTACTGTTTTAATGAACAAGAATGCACTACTTTTTTCTTAGGTATTGTTGTATTTGGGATTCATGAACCAATGGAGATATGTGTAGAAGTATTTGTTGATTTTAGTGGCTTGTAAAGTAACTTTCTTGGGGTAAGGCAACCCAATTGTTAACCCCTAAAGGACCAACATGCGTTTTTTGGTAACATAGAAATTTTGGGCAGGTATGTGTGACTAGAGATTTGCATATTTTGGGCTGAAATTTTTATAGAAGGTGGGAAAGGGGAATCTTTCATATGCACCAAATTTCATGACATTTGGAAATACAAGTCAAAAGTTATGGCCTAATATGTTGTTTGTTTATCAACTCGGGCAGTCCGGGCAGATCAGAAAAAATCATTTTTTTCAAAAATAAAAATTTGAAATTGGTTTATTAGATTTATATACACGTGGAAAGCTTTGAATCATTCCATTCTAATCAATGAGTCAAACGTTATGAGGATTTTTAGTTTGCGGGCAGTTATGGATTGTCTACTCTAAAATAAACTTTGAAGTTGTTTATTTCACTCAATTTTCAATATTTTTCAAAAAAAAAAAAAATTATAAGATGCAGATTGTTTATTACAACATTGCAACCATTGGAATTGGCATTTTTCAATTCCATAATTAACTTCTTAACAATTTGGTGTTTTAAACCATTCTCTACTTCTTTCTACTTACTATTTTTTTCCTATATGTTGTCCAATTCCAAATAATCTGAAAATTTTCAATCATGTAGCCAACTTGCCCTAAAGAATGAATCCAAAGAAGCACAACCATTTTGGAATTTTTTTCATAATAATCTGACCTTGTGAAGTGCAGCTACCCAATTTTTTGCAGGGCCAAAAAAGGACTTTTGCCACTTCAAACGCTAATATATTCCAATCTACTTAGTAGAAAATTTTGAAATTTTTTCCACATCTTTTCAAACCAAAGCACTACAAGATCCTACGATTACATATGTCCAAACATATTTATTTTTCTAAAATTTGATACTTGTATTAGAAATAGCAGTTTTGGAACGTTTTTGGTGAAAACATAGTCAAAAACCTTTAGGAGTTAACCCCTAAAGCTCCTTGACTATGTTCTCACCAAAAATGCTCCAAAATTGCCCATGGTCAGAGCATCGCCACCAATTGTCTTGGAAGGTCTTGGCAATGGCACACAGCACTTGCCGTGCTTGGGTAGTGGAAAATGGCTCCACACCAACACCACGTCACGGTACTATTTTTGCCGTTTATCTCGTCACTTCTACATTTGCCCGGCAATGGAGGGCCTTTGTAGAGGGCAATATTACACTCACGCTAATTTGGTCAATGAAGACTGTGGGCATAGTGGATGCGATGGAGGATAATGGGGGGTGCAAAGAAGGGGAAGAACTTTTGTGAGGATGAAGACAAGCAACTGTGCTCTTTTTTTAGTGGATGTGCTATTCTATTCATTATATTGATTAAGCAGCTACATATGAAAGACTATTTTTATTTTTATTTTTTCTGAGATGAAATCATATGTTGAATACAAGTCTAAGAAAATTCATATTATTTTGGAATTTTTTGCAATCATTGTGAATATTTAAAGGAAAAATTAAAAAATTAAAAATTCAATCATAAGCTTTATTCCAATGCATAACCTTCAAGTATGTGGGGACGCTTTGGAACCAATTGTTCACAATGCACACACCTCATACTTTTGAAGGAAGGAGAGAATCCTAAACAAATAAAAATAAAACTTAAATCACAAACTTGATCCAATGCAAAACCTTTAAGTATGAGGGGACACTTTGGAACCAATTGTTCACAATGCACACACCTCATATTCTTGAAAGGTGGACAAAATCCTAAGCAAAAAATAATTAAAAATATATAAATAAGAATATAAATTGTATACAAATTTATATATAAATAAAATTAAAGATTCTATAAATAATAATAAGTACATGAATATGTAATAGATATGTATAATGTAAAAGATATTTATATAAAAATACAATTAAAGATTCTATAAATATTAATAAGTACATGTATATGTAATAGATATGTATAATGTAAAAGATAAAGCTTTTATTTTGGTAAGGTAAAACTTTTGTAAGATTGAGGAAAAGCAACTATGACTTCAAATAGCACTACATAACATTGTTAATTGGATTGTATCCCTCCCCTCTGACGAGGGATAATTCCCTCCTGGATGCCTGGGAGGGATTATAGTTGAAATCCCAGGCATCCTATTGGTATGATCACTCTGACTATGCTCGCAATCCTTGCATCAGATTGGCTTTGAATTGCACAGGTTTGCGCCTTGGTGAGCTGGTCCAATCCTGGAACTAAAGGTCAAAGACTAGCATTTAAGAGCCTTGTTTTTTTCCTTGATTTGGTGTTGGGGGGCCTCCCGCTTTGGGGGGAGGCAAAAGGGAACCCCCCAGCACTAGTAAACAATGTTATGTACAGTGGCATTCACTGTGACTTGGCACCTCGGTGGCAATTGAATAGTGATTGTCAATCCAATTTCAGCGGGTTGTTGATGGGGAGCAATGGATGACCACGGCACAACCACATATCACGGGGTAGTTTGTACCACGCCAAACTACACTCTTGGTTGTGCTGTGGTCATTTGGAGAGCAACTGGTGGCGATGCTCTCGAGCCTCCAGTTCCGGTTACCAGTGGAAACGGGCTCTTATTGAACGCCCAATAACTTACTTTCCCGGTGCACGTGCCCAACTTTTCCACTGCTATTCCCAAGTCAGTGCAATTAGAGAGGTTTGAGTGCATGATCAATGAATGATGAGCCAATCACCGCTCCACTACAGTAGTCCACTTTCCCCGGTTTCTGCAAAAGCGTACATGTCTGGAGGAGATTCTCCACACAACAAGATTCTCATATCCGGCTCGACTTGGGCACAAGACCCGGCATGCAGTGAATTGATATCCGAATCTAAGTTAACTTACTGACCGGGAAGCGGGTCCCATCCCCCAAATATTCCCTGCGAAGTGCGACTGGAAGAAACGGGTCACCTCGCGCGGTCGTAGGGGATTGGAACCGGAGATAGCCGGTAAGGGTTTGGCGCCCTGAAAAGAGTGCTGGAGCATTGTTCCTGAGGCACATCCCTTCGTCTCTCTCCGGCTTGCTCTCGCGTCGGCGGTGCTGCAGCGTTTGCTTCCACCCGCAGTCGCAGCTGCAGCAGCCGCCGTCATGGGGGCGGATTTCCCTCCCCATGTCGACGCCTCAGCCGGAGAAGAGTCCCAGGGTGTGCCCGCCCAGCTCGTGACTGCACCTGCCGCCAACGGAACCTCGCAGTCGGGGCCTAGAATCTCATCGGAGAACGGAGGCTGGGGTGGCGATGGCGGCGGCGGCGGCGGCGTCGCTGAAAACTCTCACGCTTGCAACGGAGGATCGGAGGTTGCGTCTTGTGTGCGTGAGAATGGCGACTGCGAGCCCGAATTTGGTAGCCCTAATTTTGGGAGGCGGGGCGGGGTTTTGGAGAATGGGCATGGGAATGGAGTTTTTGAGCGTGGGCGAGGTTCACGCAAGCCTTGCCCTGCCGTTGTCGGTCTCCAGCCGGTGGCGTTGGTGGATCATGTCGCGAGGGTGGATTGGTCGCTCCTGGAAGCCGTCCCGGGCGAGCGTGGGGGGTCTATGCGAGTCACGGAGGAGGAGCTCGATCATATTTTGCGTGAGGTGAATTCGCATTTTCTCATCGGCGCGAGTGGCGTGGCAGAGCAGGGGGTGAAAACCCTAGCCGGTGGGAGCGTGGCGAACACCATCCGAGGGTTGGGGCATGGCCTTGGGGTGGGCACAGCCCTAGTTGGGGTTCGTGGCTCTGACGATCGAGGTCTCATGTTCGCCGAGAATATGGCGCATGCTGGAGTCGACTTATCCCGTCTCCGAGTTTTTCCAGGTCTGACAGCGCAGTGCGCTTGTCTCGTGGATGCGGAGGGGAACCGCACCATGCGACCGTGTTTCCTCAATGCCGTTCGCCTCGAAGCGAAGGAATTGACGAGGGAAGATTTCAGGGGTGCGCAGTGGGTCGTTATGAACGGGTATGGGTTTTATGGGGAGGATCTTCTGGAGAGTGCAGTGGATCTTTGCAAGCAGGAAGGCGTCAAAGTGTCCATGGACCTTGCCAGCTTTGAGGTTGTGCGAAACTTTCGCCCCAGGCTAATGAGTTTGCTCGAGTCTGGAAAGGTGGACCTGGTCTTCGCTAATGAAGACGAAGCAGGGGAGCTCATCAAAGGCGCGGAGAATCCATGTCCGGAAACATGTTTGAATTTCCTCTCGTTGTACTGTGAGAGAGCTGTCGTCATGCTGGGATCCAAGGGCTGCATTGCGCGTCATGGGAGCGAGACCGTCCGTGTTCCAGCGATCACGGAGACGATCACGGTGGATACAACTGGAGCAGGAGATTTATTTGCGAGCGGGTTTTTGTATGGCGTGTTGAATAACCTCTCTCTGGAGGATTGCTGTAAAATGGGGTGCTGTACAGGTGGAGCAGTCGTCCGGGGTCTCGGAGGAGAGGTTGGGGAGGAAGGGTGGGAGTGGATGCGGCAGCAGCTGAAACTGAAGAACCTTCCTCCAATCAAGGGCAGGAGCAGCAGCACCTCCTCTCGAAGAGTTTTGTGATGGCATGGTGTCTTACAGTTTACAATTCTTTCACTGAAATCAGTCCAGATTGGGCACGAACGATTCTGAGAACAATTCAGCTCTCTTCATATGTGAATTATTAATAGGCAGTCCTTCCTGCGCTTTATATGATTCTGACGATTGGGTACCTGTTTTGGTTCTGCCCCATGGAGCCATGGAGGTTCTAGTCTATTCCCACATGAAATAATGTCCTTCGCTTTTGCTAATTACGACATTGTAATTCATTTCGACTTGATATTCATCTCATTACTGCCTAAAGCTTTTATGTTTCACAATGAGAGCATCGCATGAAATGTACATCACGAGCAAATAGCATTGTTTTGTTTTGTTTTTGAAACAAATGAAACGGAACTTCATTGCAAATGGCAAAATACAAAACCGCCAGCCACAAGTGGCCTGGCGGGAGAAACAAGACACGGACTGACCTACGAACGGACCGGACAAAGGACGAAAGGGGTCTGCGCCCAGCGCGGAGAGAGGCCGTGACCTCTCACGTGAAGCAAATCTCATTGTGAATTCTAACAGCCTCGAGAGCTTTGCCCTAACTTACCTCCAGAGTCCAGACGAACCTTCTGAGAGCAATCTTTCTGTTTGTACGGTAGTATCTAAACTACCTGCCTGTTTTTAATAATTAATAAAGAAATTATTAGTCACACGAGAATACTAAAAGTGGAAATGTCAGTGAAAGTGAAAAGGTGAAAGTGAAAGTATAGAAACACAATAGTGAAGAGAAAATAAGTTAAAGGATTGGCTCAATGATGTGACCATCAAAGCATTTTCTAGCTCATTGACCTTTGAATATGTTGGACAGATGGTTGCACTATATGTATTTTTTGAAATTTTCTTAATTTCAAGGTCTATAAAGAGTTTGAAATTCCATATCTCTCATGTTGTTTGGGAGGGTATGGAATTTACTTTATGCACATTCACTTCTTGAGGGCTTTCCGATAACACCAAACATTCTCTGTTGTCTTGACGGTTTAGGAGATCGTGATGTATGTTACAAATAAACAATCATCTTAATAGGGTACATTAGGATCAATAACGTTTGATTTTCATAATATCCTCAACACTATTTGGTTAAACCAAAAGTCTTCATTGCAACCTTTACAAATTTCATTTAGTAAAAAAGTTGTAATTTTAATAAACTTCTTCAATTTTTAAATTTTATTTTTTCTCCAAAATTAGAAATTCCTATTAACCTTAGAAGGATATTGGCCTATGACCAAGGTAGTCTCTCAAGAATGATCTAATTTTTGAACCAGTAGGTGCATTCTTCATTGCTAAAGGATGCTATAGAAATGAAAAATTCACACATTGGTCCAAAAGTCAAATTATTTTTGAGTGACTACCTTAGTCATAGGTTGGCATCCTTCCAAGGTTAAAATATACAAAACTAAGTTTGGCATAAATGGAGGCAAGCAAAATCAAGTATTTCTACTTTATTTATGCCAAAGGAATTGAAAGTATAATTATATGATATTGTCCCAAATAAATCATCATAGAATAAAATAGCATAAATAATATAAATTCATCTTATTCTTGAATCGTGATCGCCAAATGAATAATCTGTAAAATCCAATAATGTCATTTTGCTTGCAATTTCTTTTTTTGCTTAAAATCAACAATTTGACAACAAAAAGATATTTTTGCCCTACCAATTAGTATAATTTAACATTCTTATATTGACTACTTAGGAGATTGTCATATTACAGGTCAAATAGTTTGAATGTGAGGAATATGTGCTACAAACAATGATAGTATGACAAGTTTACATGCTATTCTAGAATGCCATTGAAGAGAGGGTTAGATTAAAGAAATTTGAGTATAAGATTCATTGCTGTAAAACCAACCACGACCCAATTCCATCAAAATCTAGTAGTATATGTTTTTGTAGAATGTCAATCTAAGACCATTCAATATCTTTTAAAGCAAACTTTTATAGACTAGAAACAACCAAAATTTGCAAAAAAGACAAAATATTTTTTAGAATTCTATATGGAAGTGTGCAACATTTGCAAGAGGAGAATCAAAATAGTTAGTTGGAAAAATTATAGGAGAGGCTCATGAAAAGTGGAAGAAACAAATTTCCAACTTCCAAAAAACTAATTTTATCACAGGACCTAAAGTTTTTTTTGTTTTTTTTAATTTGACAATAAGACACAGCTACTCCTAGAATGTAGATTCTTCCTATTCATATGGAAGTGCAAACATCGTAGAAATTGGCAAAAGCAATTCTAATTTTGAAAAATTTGAAAATTATTTTGCAATTCCAACAATGCATAGAAATCTGTTCTTATTCAAAACAACCCTAGATTGGTATTTTAAATAAATGCAATGGATTCAAAATTGAATCCATTATTGGTTTTAAAGCGAGTACATTCCAAATTGTACCCTGTCTAGAACCGCCATCATCACTATGTGTACATCTCCAAAATTAATATGTAGTTGTGTTGAAGAAGCAATTTTCGAACATCTACTAAAAAAAACTTTGCCCCATCATAGCTTTTGCATACCGTATACAAATGTTTGATTCTTTTGTGCATTGGAACCTCCTTTCATTTGCCAACAAGAGCATATGAAAATTTGTTCAGTCTAATATTATTGTAGCTTGAGGTCTCCTTTGGCAAAAAAATTAAAATTTTTAAAGCCAAAAAGTTTTGAAAATTAACAAGCCACGTTGTTGAACCCCAAGGAGATTTAAATATAAAGAAATTCAAAATGTTGGAAAAGATACTTAGCTTTTACAACTTAATTCCAAGACACGTCCACTAAATGACACCAAATCCAAATTCATTCTTCTAATTTTACAACAAAATAGAGACACTATGAAAGTAATGAGTCATTGAAAGCCATGTATCACTTTCCTATGCAATGAAGAAAACCATTCTACTTTCAAGACTATTTGAAAGATTGCTGAAAGTTTGAAAAATTAATTAATAATTCCCAAATAACTTATCAATAAAAAATGGTTTGCCAAACCAACCCGTCCAATTTTAAATAATTATTTGGCAAAAATGTACCAAACGTGACCTTAGGCTATGGTAGTGAGTGAAAAAAGTGATGGTTTTGGGTGTCCCTATTTTAGAACAACCCACTTTACAGGGAACTTTTTTTGACTTGCACAAAGTAGAACCACCCATATGCAATCACTTATGCAATTTTGGGACAGATCATGAGCAATATGAGGCAATGCAAAAAAAATTTCATGTAGAAAGATAGGAAATAGGGGGATTGCAAATTTTTCATAATTTTATTTCCAAGATTGAAATTACTAAGAATTTTGGGAACCAAAGAGTGCTCCAAACCCATAGCCAATATCTAGACTCTTCCAATACCGTACGTGAAGGTCAAATTCAAACACAAATTAAGTATTTTTTGGCATGTTTGAATGTTTGGAATATTATAAGTGAAATGTCCAAAATGTTGCAAAAACTTTTCATCCATAGTGCCTAATTTTTTGAATATTTCTAAAACCAACATCACGCCTTAAATCCCACATGACAAGTTTCCCAAAACAAGAAAATCTAGAAGTTGCTGAATACAACAAAATTTGGAAGATGGAATGCCAAAATCTTGACTCCAATAGTTTCAACTATCAAAACCCTTTGCGCACTAAAAAGAAAGTATTTTGGCCCTCAGGTGCCAAATTAGATCGTCACATATGGTAGCAATCATTTAAGAAGTACTTTCTTGCTTACTACTTCCTGTGTACTTTGGGACATGTGTCATGACCTTATTAATCCCAATCTTGGAAAGGAGAAAAACACACATTTCAAGCTTCGGTTGCAAATCAATTCCAGCCTTGATTGGAAATAGTTGCACCGTACATATGGGAATAGCCAGGAGTTAGGGCCTCCTTCCATATGAGAATCGGGTAGGATGAGAGTCCGGTTTTTCTGCAACTCCCATCTGACCGACTATCTGTGGGTTTCACCCACCCGATTCTCACATGGAAGCCCGCCCTAACTGGATGATTACATCCGTCTCAGACAAGCCGGGCGCCGAAAAAGGAATGAAATCTGGAAGGATGGATGAAACCCCTAAGCCGTTCGTATCCGCACGCTCCCCCACTCATCCAGTCAGAGTCCTCCACTTCGACGCAACGTGGCGCCTCCCAAGGAGTCGTCGCAAATGCAGCTCTCCCCCGCCGTCTCTCTCTCCTGTCCGTCTTCCGCGCTTGCTTCGGGGTCCATCCAGCAGCTTTCTTGCGAGGGCTTCCCGTGCCAGATCCTCATCACAACTGCATCTAACTCAGTAGTCTTCTCCTAATTCGGCGCCTCGCACCCTCGCCATCTCTGGAGTTCAACGTCTGCCAAACTTGGTGCCAAAATTTCTACATTTTTGGTCCCATATTGAGTCAGTTTGGGCCATTCTTGGACTCTGCTTGGTCGGTGATTTTGAATCTCGGTGTCGATCGATTGATTCCATGGAGGGCGAAGCGTTCGACCCCTCGCCGCAATCTTCCATGGAGCGAGAGGCGAAGCAGTCCGAGGAGGGGACGACGACCACGGGGGGGGATTCCGTCCCAGTGGAAGAAGTGCCAACGAGGGATTCGAACGAGACGACGACTCCTGCGCAGTCGTGGAGAGAGAGGATTCCCAATGTGATGGAGCACCCGTATGTGGCGCAGGGGGCGGAAAGCGTGCGGCAGACGCTGGGGCAGACGACGGCGAGGTTGCAGCCTTTGGTGAACCATCCTTACGTGCAGAAATCGTCGGAGATTCTGAGTAAGAGCGCCGGGCAGGTGAGCGCGAGCGCGGCGCAGGTGAAGCCGCTGGTGAATAACACGCTGCAGCCGGTTATGGCCAAAACGACGGAGACTGTGCAGCTGGGCAGGGACACGGCGATGCGGATTTACAACAAGGAGGAGGGATATGAGCCGGCCACGGTGGCGCCTTACTTCGTTGGGAGCCTCGGGGTTTTGCTCTTGTGCATTCTCTTCGCTGGTTCGTGTGCGCTCCCTTCTTGCGTTGTCACTAGAAACCCTAAGCCTTAAGAGACCGAGAGTTCGTGGTTTTTAAAATGAAAAATTCGAGTGATCAGGTTGGGAAATCAGTAATGCACATGCGGCCTAATTTCATATCAATGAAGTTACGTTGCGTGTGTTGGTCACTAAGTAAGTGAATATGGACAAAAGGTAGTCCCTGTATGACCTACTCAACCCTAAACCCAAGGTTTTGAGGCCTGAGCTGAACTTCTTCGTTCTTGAGGGGCTAATTATCGGTAATTGAAACCCTATTTTCTGGTCATCGTGATTTTGGAGAACTGAATTTTGGATGTTCAAAGTCAAGGATGGATGGTTTTAAATTGACCTGTTCAGTCATATAATTGTGAAAACAACATAGTCCGAATGGAGTCAACCTTTGCATGACCACAATTAGTGGAGAAAAGTGCATGTGTTGGTCAATTTTTTTGAAGAAATGTACCAAGAGTAGTCCTTGTATGACCTGACCTATGCAAGAGTGCTTCTAGAGCATGAGGTTCAATTTGTGTTAGTTGATCTTTTAGGAGTGAGTGCAAACCCTAGTTCTGGTCACGGTGATTTTGGAGAAGAACTGAATGTGGATGTTGAGTGTTTGGTTTCAGGCTGGTCTATAAGTGATGGAAGCTCGAAGTACAATGTGGACGTATCCAAGATCGTTGCAGAGAAGATTCAGCTCCCCAACGGGCGACACGTTGCCTATGTCGAACAAGGTGCCAGCAAAGAAGAGGCCAAGTACCACGTTCTTTTGGTCCATGGCATGTTGTCATGTAGGCTTCTAGGTACGTCCTTGTGAAGGCTAGTTGGCCCAGGAAACAACGTGAAATTACTTGCTGCATTTTGATTGTTGATTGCAATGGATGAAAGTGTTCTATGTTTCCAAATTGGACCTTATGTTTTTGTCAGCAGTTGAGTAGGTCTGACAGGGATCATATTTTGGCCAGTTAAGTTTAAATTTCTTACGAACCTGTTCAATGTTCTTCACTCCGTATTTTGTGATTTAAAATTTGGCTTCATCTGAATGTATTTCCACAATATGATTAATCGACTTGGACATTTTGAAACCATGAGTGGGTGATCCTTTAGGGGTTAAAAGGTTCACGAATTTATCCTTTTTTTAAGTCCCACTCCTATTCCTCCAGTGCGATGAATGCGTTCACTCATTGTCCTGTGTCGGTGTGAATATGAACGGCAGGATTATCTGGCGTCAATGAGAATCTGCTCAAGAAATATTCTGTCCGTTTAGTGTCCTACGATCGACCAGGGATTGGCCAAAGCGATCCTCACGTGAAGAGGACGTTAAACTCCTCCGCAGAAGACATGGCCGACATTGCTGATGCATTGGGAATGGGAAGAAAATTTTGGGTACTCTCCTTCTCCGGTGGTGCTACGTATGCATGGGCTGCTCTTCACTACATTCCTAATCGATTGGCTGGTAATTCTCGTCTTCTCTGGAAATTTTGAGTCTTATCCCCTACGTGCCCATGTTACAAGTTTTGAAGTCCACTTCGGAAGCTATTAGTAGCTTTCAATACATTGATTTTTCTCATTCAAATTGTAAGTCTGTTTTATTCTTGCTATTGGTACATTTTGTTCTATATCTTGTAGCTTCCAAAATTATTAATTACACCTGCTGTAGACGTGGAAGTGACATTTGAGCTCGGAGGGGTGTGTGACCTATCATGCTGTGCAAATATTATTGGTTGCTTATGAAGCAAGAACAGGGTCGGTCGTTTTCTTCATTAGTTTCTTAATATTTTACTGGTGCCTATGATGTGCAGGAGTAGCGATGCTAGGTCCTTTGATGAACCCATATGCCAAGAATATCACGAAGGAAGAGAGTAAAGCTATGTGGGCTGGTATGCCGGGGTTGAAGACAACGTTCCAATATGCTCGGCACTGGCCTTCTTTTGTTCCTGGACAATTCAAAAGCAAGGCCACGAAGGTCAATAAATACATGAAGAGCTTTAAAAAGCGCGTCAATTCAAAGGTGACTAAATCCTAACCATTTACTTACATTTAGAATACAGAGGTTCTTGCTTGTCCTTTTTTTGTGAAGTTGAAAGGATGTTCATTTCAGTTGGACCTCCTCTTACTTGCAATGTGCTTTGCAGGATCGAGCTCTACTAGAGACAGATGCTTTCGGTGAAGTGTGGGAGCGATCAATCAGGGAGTCGGTGCGCTCGGGAGATCTTAAACCACACGCTCAGGACTTTATCCTTCAGGCTAAGGACTGGGGCTTCCAACTGTCGGATATTCGTCCCAAGGTAGCAAAGCCAAGTATCTTCAAGCGGATTCTCTTTTTCTTTGGAGGCTCCGAGCTACCTGGCTTTTCTGGACCAATCCATATTTTTCATGTATGACAACATTTCTACCACCTCTTCAGTGTCAATTTATGACAATTCATTATTGCTGAATTCAATGGTTTAGTCAGATAGCAGCAGAAGTGATTGGCATCAAGATATCATTTTACTGCTGCAGGTGATGGTGCAATTGGATACTTACACTCGCTTTAGGATACTTAGCACTGTCTTGCGATTTGAGGTTGTATTCTTTATGTGTTTGCAGGGAACGGAGGACAAGGTGGTGCCTTTGGTTATGAGTGAGCATGTAAAACGAGTACTCCCGCAAGTAGATCTCCACAAGCTGGAGGGAGAGGGACATTATTCCTGGTTTTTCAACTGTGGCCGTTGTCATCGTGAGTTGTTCAAAACCCTGTTTGGCGAAGTGGCAGGACTGGATGAGTTGGACAGTTCAGAAGACACTACCACGAAAGATGCAGAAAAAGTTGATGAGCTAGTGAAACACCCGGAGTCTGGGAACCCTGATGGCTACTTTGAACAAGGGCCAGAGAAGCCTGAGGACGGACCTCTCAATGACTTAACAATCGCTGAAAAAGAAGCCGAAAAGATAGCTTTGTTTAAAGAAGCTGGGAAGGTACCTCCAATAGAACCTCAAATAGGTATTAGTCCGGAACAGTATGAGGAATTACAGCATGACATTAAGGTGGCAAAGAATGAAGAGCTGTAAGGTGAACTGTGTGTAGGTATACTTGAGAGCCAAATCAGCGGGCGGGGTTTTGTGCACCTTTAGGTAGGATTTTCAAGGTGAGTGCATTTATGGTGGTTATCACACTGACAATCGTGTACAGATGAGGAAGTAGTATTGATTGTCATTCGACTTTGGTGTTCTCTTTGCTCGTATTTTTAGCCTTCATGTATTACCCGTTTGTGTTGTGCAATTTTGAGAAAGATTGAGACAGTAGCAACGGTGGGAATGGTGGCGTACAATTTGAGATTTCAGTAGAGATGGTCTGGATTTTTCCTCACGATATCTCGTTTTGTATCCACTCAATGACTTGCAATTTGTTTCACGACTGAATGTGTTTTGTACAGTACAGTAGGGTACAAGTAAAATTGGCGTTTTTGCATTCCCAGGGAAAAAAAATTTGCGGCTGCTAACTTTGAGTCTTTGACACTGTCCCATGGGCTGAAAAATTGATTTACCCATGAATTTCTTTGTATGAGACCATCTCTATGTTAATCCTTAAAAAATTTATACCATTTTTAAGGTGTTTTGGGTCTTGATTTTGTAAGTAACAAAGAGTTGAAGCTTAGATTATATGAGTCATTTTTAGGCAAAATAGTTTTCGTAGGATCTTGTAGAGAGCCCTTATCATCTCCACAAAGTTTGGTTTCAATTCAAATGAATAGATTGTAAGATTGTAACATAAAAGTAAAGGGTACTTTAAGGTGTAGTTGAAATTTACTAGCTCTTTTAGTCACATAAAGTTGAAATTGTGCTTGGACTAGCTCTTTTGGTCACATAACATCTTGAAAGTTGGCATCATGTGCTCATTCTCTAGGTAACCAAGTTCCATATGCATAGAAACAAGTCTTGAATTTTTAGAATCAAGAATGAGTGAAACAATAGTCTTATAAAGACCACTTTATTATTAAATTTTAGAAACTGTGAGTAAATGAAAGATTTGTCACAAATATAGAGTCACAATTCAAGATTGAGCAAAGCGGAATGAAAGAGTAGAAGAAAAAATATACAATAAGAAAAATAAAATTAGGAAACATCTTAAATCCATGTGCAAGATGTGAATTCCAATAATGGTCTCTACCCACAAACCAAGCAAAGGTAAATAAAAAAAGGGAAGATGATGCCAATCGTGCCCGCCCCATGAATACATACCTCCACTTCATTGGCCAAAGTTCTCCCATTTGATGTTTTCTTGCTACAACCTTCAAATCACCCATGCTTTGAATTCTTTTATAAATTCAATAGTAAATGGTTTGTTTTTTTATAATCTAAATACAACTCTAGATAGCTAACTAGATTCTCTTAAGTGTGAATCTTAAGTTCAAGTGACTCTTCACATTTTTAGATTTTGAAAAGGCCATTCTAAAAATAGATTGATTCATTTTGGGTCACTTCAAATTTAAAGGTTAAGAACATGTGTACCAAATTTGGAGGTCAAAAGGTTCAAAGAATTGGAGATATTCTAAATCCACCAACATATGTAGATGTGAGGATGATTTTAATAATATCTTATTATTAGAAGTACTAAAAATATTGAAGTAACCGCAACTCCTCATACTTCCATAGTGAAATGTCCATCTTACCCAATCCTTTGATATAGAAGCTTCTCAAAAAAATCAATGACATTTAAATCTCGAAGTGTCCACTTATTTCATCATTCTAAAAGATCTACCTATTTAAAAATGGTGTACCATATATGCATGAAGGAACTTTCTTCTTATAAATATCAATGCTTCTACTTCGAGTTCAGCATTACAAGTAGTGGGATGTGATGAAGGGCAAGTACAAAGTACTAAGTGAGCGCTTATTTAAGTGTAGGATTTGAGGGATTTGAATATGGGTGACGGTTGAATGATAGGTGATGGGTAAGTGAGTGAGGGTGTTGAATTGGTGCTTGCTTCATTCTAAATTGATTCCAGCTTCATTTAGGACTTTTGTTGTTTGGTTCGCTCACAATTTAGAAATTTAAGTGGAGTAATCTTTGATTGATGATTTGGTCATCCAAATAGCATCCATTATGGTTTTCCAAGAATTTGCTAAAGATTAGTGTTGAAAAGGTTGAAGAGAGTTGGAGAGAGTAGTTATTGGATACCTCAATAATATATTTTTTAATCTAATTAGCATGTGAAATTTGTAGATCATGGCAATTTCATATGAAACTTGTGTTTGTATTCTACGTTTGAGTGAAGGAAGGACTACAAGAGTCAAGGTTGTAGCCATTGTCAAAGTTCTTAGTAGAATAGTTCAGAGATTGGTCAAGAAATTTCAAGATGATGGAATTTACAAGTACAAACCTTATGGTGGAAGCTTTAAGAGGCTTAGTAATAGAGCATTCATAGTATTGTATGACTCTTAAGAGCTTGCTGTCGCTTGTCACTTTCAGAGACTACCAATGTTTGCCCTCATCACAAAGTTTAGACCCTAGGGTTTGTCAACAGTTATCATGTGGTTATCGTTGTTTCATGGGTTTGCATGTTAATTACAATTTATCGCATCATTACAATGCATTACTTCACATCGTTACAATGCAGTTGCAAGTATGTATTGTAACGATGCAATAACAATGTGAAGTAATTCATTGTAATGATGCGATAAATTGTAATTAATGTGCGAATCCATAAAACTATGATAACCACATGATAACAGTTGACGAACCGTAGGGTCTAAACTTTGTGATGCTACTCAAGTGAATTGAAGTATTATTCGTAGTGCCTTATATGGGAGTAACATTTTTAGCCAAATGCAATCAAAAACCTTTCTTGACACCTTGTCACATATCTCATAGATTGATTTTTGCACAAAAGTCTTGTAGATGGAGTGTAGAAGAGTGGGAATGTATTGTTTGGACAAATGAATCTACCTTTGAAATTAGCAAAAATTCTAGACAAACTCATATGTTGGAAAAGTGTATGAGTGTTATTCATCAAGTTGTATAGTTCCTACTTTTGAAAGTATATAGATTTATTTAATGATTTGGAGTGCATTTGTTGGAGGGCAAAAAATTAAACCTTGTCTTTATACCAAAAGAATGATGTTATGCTAAGGATTTTGTGAAATTGGTCTACAAACTGGCCAATTGCTTCAATTAATGGGTAAAGTTTCATGAAGATTGCTTATAGAAGATAGTTCACCTATTCAACAAAGCAAACTATGTAAAGAAAGAAGAAAAATATGTCTTGTTGAAAAGCTCAATTGGCCCCAAAACTCTCTTGGTCTCAATCTCTTTGACAACCTTTAGAAGATTCTAAAAGATGTTGTCCAACATGGCCATACATGCCATAGAAACTTAGGGGAGTTAAAGGTAGTTATTGAACAAGAATAGAGGTCAATCAATAGTCCAAAGCTCCTTAATTTATGTCATTCTATGGCCTCCAAGTTAAAAGCAAAGATTTTCTGAGGCTAGTGGAAGATATAATTATATTGATAGATTCAGAATATTTCTACTTGTGAATCTTTTGACCTCCAAATTTGGTAAATATATTATCAACATAAAGATGATTTCATGCTGAAATTTCATGGAAAATAAACAATTTCTCAACCCTCGAGTGTCAAAGTTGACATCAGTGAATTTTTTTTTTAGAAATGTAGAAACGCCATTTTCACTTGTACCCTAATGTGCAATAGGATCCAATAAAGACACACACCATCCATTGTACCATTCAAAGAATTTGCAAACTACATGATACAATTGACACAGGACTCTCTTTAACCCCTAAAGGCCCAAGGCCTTTTTTCTGCCAAAAAACCATCAAAACTGCCATTTCAATAGCAAGGAGTAAAAAAAAATGAAAAATGTTTTTTTTGCACATCTAACCGTAGGATCTTAAACCTAACTAGTATGAGAATGTGTGGAAAAAATTTCAGAATTTTTGACCACTCAGATTGCAAGATATCTGCGTTTAAAGTGGAAAAAACAAGTATTTCAGCACATTGCGGGACTAGATTTTTTGACTTTAAACATTTTTCACTTAAAATTTTTACACTACAGAGTTTTGTGCTTCAAATCTTTATAGTGGAGAATTGAGTTGAGAGTCTAGGAAAAAAAATAATATTAAAAAAAACTTAATTATCATTCCTAAAAAAATTATTAAGTAGAATTAGGTGCGAGATAGAAGGAAAATCTAAAACATTAATATATTTTAGATGGAATTAAAATACACTAATCCCAATGGTGAGATTGTTCTAGCAAGTAAACTAAACCATGAGAATTTTTTTTTTCTTTTAAATTGCAAAAATAGAATTTAGAAATGAATTTTACAAGTTATTTTTTTCAAGAAGATGCTCTAACTGCCCGAAAAACAAGAATGTCCATGACTTTCTCATAACAAATCCAAATGAAATGAATCAAAGCTTTCCAAATAGACAAAAATATAATCTACAAGAAAAAAAATATTAAAAAAAAAAAATCAAATTTTTGCCAAATTTTTCTTGCTGCCCGGACTGCCCAGTTACGAAAAAAAGTAACATATTTGGCCATAACTTTTGACTCCTATTTCCAAATGTCTTGAAATTTAGTGCATATAAAAGGTATTCCTCGTGCCCACCTTCTATTAAAATTTCAGCTTAAAATATGGAAATATCTAGTCACACGGACCTGCCCAAAATTTCTATACGGCCAAAAAACGCAGTCCGGTCCTTTAGGGGTTAACCTTATTCCCCAAAGTGGATTGATCTCATTCTTGAATCTAATTTTTAAAATAGAAATCTCATGGTTTGTTTTTTATTTATAGTACCCTAGGCTAGCACAACTTTAGTCTAGTTGAATAACCTTTGGTACACATTATTCTAATGTAATTTATATATTAATTTAAAGATGGATATTACATTAGTACAAATAAAACATTAGAAAAGGGTATGGTAATGATGGGTTTAATATTAAGACCTAGTTATTAAGACCGCCTTTAGGTCATCTCTTTGGAGTCTTCAAATAGGCCATCAAGGAGACATTAACCCATATGGTTTGGCAAGCTTTTCTTTCTTCTATTTATAAGCTAAAAAGAAGGTCTTTTTAACAGCCATGTGATGAGTGGAATAGTGGACTATTGCATTCCAATGTCCAAAAGGTGAGGCCGGTCAGCCTTTGACATCAAAGGTTAGGAGTGCACCAAGTATGAAGGGTTAGCTCTTTACCTTTGGCATCAAGGGTGGACCAATCTCATTCTTGAATTTAATTTTTTTAAATAGTAGTTACATATTTTTTTTGTTTATTCATAGTGCCCTAGGCTAGCACAACTTCAATCTAGTTGAATAACCTTTGGTATACATTATTCTAATGTAATTTATATATGAATTTGAAGATTGATACTACATTAGTGTAAATTAGATATTAGATAATGATATGGTAATGATGTACTAGAGAACGGGCAGGGGTCTGCAGATTCTGCGGATCAGTAAGCCCTGAGGCGAGCCCGTAGGGCGAGCCATAGGGCGAGCTGGTCTGCAGAATCTGCAGACCCCTGCCCGCTCTCTGGCGTTAAGAATAGGGGGGGGCGTATTCTGCAAAAATGCATAATCGACATTATTGGCATAATCGGCAGGCTTCAGGGATGCGGATTCTACAAAATAAAGAAGCTCCGATTGAGCCGAATGCGCCTCCCCTGCTCTTAACGGGTTCATTATTTAGACCTAGCTATTAAGACCACCTTTGGATCATCTTTGGGCTCTTCAAATAGGTCATCAAGGAGTCATTAACATTAATCCATATGGTTTGTCAAACTTTTCTTTTCTTTATTTGTAAGCTGAAAAGAACATCTTTCTAACACTGATGTGACAAGTCAACTATTGCAGGTTGACATTTGTGATTAAAGATTAGGAATTCACCAAGTACAAAGGGTAAGTGCTCTTTACCTTCTTTTTCAAGGGGGGATTGATTTCATTTTTGAATCAAAATGGGCAATTTCATTAAAATGGCGGTATTCCAAGTGCCACTTTGACGGTGTGCCATTTTCACCATCTAGGGCAGGTATAGATTTAGAACAACCGTTCTGAACTGTTTTCATGCCATTTTAAAATAATATCGCCATTTTAATGAAATTGCCCATCAAATTTTAGAATAGTAGTCATATGTTTTTTTGTTTATTCAGAGTGCCATAGGCTAGCACAATTTAGGTCTAGTTCAATAATTTGTGGTATTCATTATATTAATCTACTTTACATATTAATTCACTAAGGATACTACATTTGTGTAAATAAGATATTAGCACTAGAAGAAAATTGCGTTGGAACCCACAAAACCATGTGGGATTGGTTTTGTTGAGTTTCTAGTTTCCAACGTAGATTTTTGCGTTGGAAAGCATTTCTGCGTTGGAATTCTGCAGAATTTTGTATTGGAAACTAGGAACTCAACAAAACCAATCTCACATGGTTTTGTAGGTTCCAATGCAATTTTCTTCTAGTGTAGAGAGTGATATGGTAATGGTGGGTTCAATAATTATTAAAAGCTACCTCTTAAGGCCACTTGTGGGTCATCTTTGAGGTGGCTTTGAATAGGTTATTAAGGAAACATAAACCAAGATGGGTTTCCAAACTTTTGTTTTCTTTATTTATAAGATGGAAAAAAAGTCTTTCTAATAGCGATGTAATGAGTGGACTATTGCGTTCCAGTGTGTAAAGGTGTAGTTGGTTGGCTTTTGAAGATATATAATTGGAGTTCACCAAGTACAGTGCCCTACCAAAAGTTCTTGCCCATGTAATTCGAACCATTCTGTTTCTTGGCATAATGTACAATAGAGTTAACATTTTTGTTTTGCACAACCAACATTGATATCTTATGCAATCCCCCTCAAGCATACCAAATTTTCAAAAAAGCAAATCTCCATTTTTGGTGAATTTTTAAATTTTTTTTTCATGGTTTTACATGAAAATTCACAGGAAAACATTGGTGATGAATTTTTTTAATTCGTTCACGGAGATATGTAGGAATCATCCTCACGCACATCTTTCCTTCAGCAAGCATCTTCAAAAAAGTTTCACAATTCCCTCCAAAGAGATTTCAGTGGGGCCGTGACAATGCTCTAAATTTTGAAAATAGATATTTCTTTAATGTAATTAGATTTTTGCAAATAAATTGTACCGTCATGCTCAAATGTACAAAATTAGTTGTAGAGTGAAGAAAAAATGGGAAAATCTAATTACATTAAAGAGATATCTATTTTCAAAATTTAGGGCATTGTCACGGCTCCATTGAAATCTCTTTGGAAGGAATTGTGAAACTTTTTTGAAGATGCTTGCTGAAGGAAAGATGTGCATGCAGATGATTCCTACATATCTCTGGAAATGAATTAAAAAAATTCATCACCAATGTTTTCTTGTGAATTTTCATGTCAAACCATGAAAAAAAATTAAAAAAATTCACCAAAAATGGAGATTTTGTTTTTTTTAAATTGAAAATTTGGTATGCTTGAGGGGGATTGCATAAGATATCAATGCTAGTTGTGCAAAACAAAAATGTTAACTCTATTGTACATTATGCCAAGAAACAGAATGGTTCAAATTACAGAGGCAAGAACTTTTGGTAGGGCACTATACAATGTCATTTTTGGTCTTTCATGTTAGCATTGCATTTTTATGCACTTTCACTTAAGTAAACCAAACTTCAATTTTAAAATAATACCAAACTTCATTTTTGGTGAATTTTTAATTTAAATTCATGTATTTGTATGCAAACGTATTGATGATTGTCAATGATGAATTTTCAAAATTCAATTGTTTAGGTATCTTGGAAACATACTCATGCACATCTTTCATGAATGGATAATGTCATTAATAATGTAAAAATGCTGTGGATTTAGAAGGTTTGATGGATGATTTCATTATTAATTGAAGAAACAAAGAATGTACCTATTGGTTCAATAATTAGAGTATTTTGATCACTACTTAGGTCATGGGAGGCTATGCATTAGAAAAAAAATGGACCCTTGGGAGGTCTGTGAGTTCCCGGACAGCAGGGAACGCTGTCCGGATAAACAGAAAAAAAAAATTTGAAAAAAAAAAAAAAAAAAAAAAAATTTTTTTTTTTTTTTTTTTTTTTTTTTCTGGCCAGCGAACGGGAGGCCTGTTCAGGACAGCGAACTGGCGGGACAGGGCAATAAAGTAATTTAAAAAATATTAAAATAATATTAATATTAAAATAAATACAGAATTTCAGAATTTACAAATCTGATGTGGCCGAAATTTTCCTCGTCAGCCTTCATCATTATTTTAATATTATTTTTATTATTATTTTAATATTTTTAATATTTTTTAATATTTTTTAATATTTTTTAATATTTTTTTAATATTTTTTTATTGTGGCCACTATTCATCATTGATGATGAATAGTGGCCATTGTCCCCCAAAGGGGCCCTGAGTTCCATTGCGGGGAACTCACAGCCCCTTTGCAAAGGGAAGGAGCCCTCCCGAGGGTCCATTTTTCTTCTAATGTCTTTCCAAGGTTAGGTAACAAAAATTTAATCTATTGAATATTCAATGTTGGTTTGTCACATGACAAACTTTTGAAATTAGATATTTTTATATTGTAACTACAATAGATTCTTTAACATCTTTTTGACATGTTGATAGTCATCCATTAAATTCTTGGAGCATCGCCACTTGCTTGCCAAAAAATCCATACATTAACCCCTAAAGGACCAGTCTATTATTTTTAGCAATATAGAGATTTTAGGCAGGTATGTGTGACTAGAGACTTTCATATTTTAAGCTGAAATTTTAATAGAAGGTGGGGACGAGGAATATCTTCCATGTGCACTAAATTTCATGACATTTGAAAATAGGAGTAAAAAATTATGGCCTAATATATTGTTTGTTTCTCAACTCGGGCAGTCCGGGTAGATCTGAAAAAATTGCTTTTTTCCAAAATATAAATTTGAAATTGGTTTTCTAGATTTATATATATGGAAAGCTTTGAATCATTCCATTTAGATCAATGAGTAAAAATTATGAGGAATTTTAGTTTGCGGGCAGTTATGGATTTTCTACTCTAAAATAAACTTTGAAGTTGTTTATTTCACTCAATTTTCAATATTTTTTGAAAAAAATAAAATTATAGGATATAGATTGTTTATTACAACATTACAACCACTAGGATTGAAAGTTTTCAATTCCATAATTAAATTCTTAACAATTTAGTGTTTTGAATCATTCTCTACTTCTTTCTACTTACTATTTTTTTCCTATATGTTGTACAATTCCAAATGATTTGAAATTTTTTAAGCCCGTAGCCAACTTGTTTAGGAATAAAAATTCAACAAAGCACCACCATTTTGGACATTTTTTCATACAAATGTGACCTTGTGAAGTGCAGCTGCCTTGTTTTTTGCAGGGACAAAAAAATGATTTCTGCCAATTCAAATGCTAATATCTTCCAATCCGCACGATGGAAAATTCTGAGATTTTTTCCATGTCTTCTAAAACTAGCATACTATAAGATCCTACAGTTATATGTGTCTAAAAAATTTTATTTTCTAAAATTTGGTACTTGTACTAGAAATGGCAGTTTTGGAGCTTTTTTGGTGAAAACATAGTTAAGGAACTTTAGGGGTTAATAAATTTTGGATGAAAAGTGCTCAATTAACATTTGTATTTTTTTTTACATTCTCTTTTCCATGTGAAATAAAAAAAAAAATTAGGTTTTGGCACCTCTTGTAAATCCAACAATTATTCTACAAATATTTTGTTGTTTTATTTTGGCCCCCCTAGACTTGTACTTACAATAGGTGGAAGTAATAGCAAGTTGTATAGATGGGAGTACTAAGAACATCTCTTCTTGTGCACTAAAAGTTCATCTTGCCAAAACACTTGGCCATTGTTATAGCGTTTCCAAATTATCATATCATTAATCAATGATGAACATTTTTTTTTCTTTCCATTGTCATATTGTACGATTTTCTTGAAGCTTCTATAATGAATAATATTTGGATGATGTTCACTTTTGAAACATTCATCACCCACACAACAAAATTTCAAATAATTATTGGTGTTTGTTCCATTATATAATTGAAGGAAAAAAAACAAGATTGAATATGCTATCTATATTGTTTTTAAAAGATCTTCAATTTCAACTTCAAATAATAATTTATTTTGTAGGATTCATCTATTGTAAATCCAATGCAATAATAGGCAAGGTAAACACAAAGTTATTCTACAAAAGATTTTGTCCTTGTAGTAGTGACTCATATTTAAGTAAGGTTCTACTCAAACTTCCTCACATATAAGTTTGGTTGTTGTAAAACCAATTGTGACCCAATTTTATCAAAATCTAGTAGAGCATGTAATTGTGGATTGTCAATCTAAAACCATTTAAAATCTCTTATTTTAAGGTAGTCCAAGAAGATATCGATCGGGGCAATCCTAGATTGATGTTCTATGATGAATGCAATCAATAAAATTTGACAAAATTGTGTCCTTTGTTGCTTTGAGGGCAACTTACTTTAGCTTTTGTAAATACAAAGCTTTGTATCTTTTAATTCAAATCCAAAAAAATCCAAAACCAACAAAATTGCACCCAATGATTATGGTCATTATAACTTTAGAAAAAAAATTATAATCCATGAAAACAATTTTTTTTCAAAACAAATTGAATAGGATGGAAACAAGTTTTGTTGATTATTCTATTTTAAGCATAAATTGAACCTTATTTTAAAAGAAAACACTAAATATTCAACATGAGTTTTTGATTTTGACCATTGAGTTATATATATATATATATATATATTGTGGTTGTACAGTCAGGCAACGTTGCTAGTATGTAAGCCCAAGAATGCGGCTTGTGAGTATTAAACCTAAAATATAGGTACCTATTATATAGATAACACACACTATATGTATCATAAGCATCTATAATATGGATATTTGTAACATGTATCCCCTATAATTACAAACCGTTTTATATAGTATATACACCTATAACACAAGTGTGTAGTATTCTATGCTCATGGTTTCACAATCCTATGCTCACATAAAAGCAACCCTCTACAGTCAGGTACAATAATCTTCCAACTGGACTATTTGAGCCATTCAAATTTTATTGTATAATGTGGATTTTAATTGGTTTATTTTGGTAAGTATAATTATCATTGCATCCTTATACACTTCCAATCAAGCATACCAAATTTCAATTTCAAAAAAATAAATCTCTTTTTTTGGTAGATTTTCAAAGTTAATTTTAATGGTTTTACGTGATATTTTATCAAAAATAATTGTTGATGAACTATTTAAATATGATTGTGGAAATATATAGGGAACATCCATATGCACATATTCTTTTCAACAAGCATCTCCAAAAAAATTTCACAATTCCTATTCTATAGAGATTTCAATGTTGGGGTGACAATGCCCAAATTTTGTAAAAATTGATGTTTCTTTATTATAATTAAATTTTTCTATTCCCCCCCCACATGGTAACTAGTTTTGTAGATTTGAATATGGTGTTACAATTACTTTGCCAAAATCTAGTTAACTGATATAGAGATATCTATCTTACAAAGTTTGATCATACCACAAATTGTTGATTATATTTTTGTTACTTAATGGGGTGTTTTCTAATATGAAAGTTGTGAGTATAGATGTTCCCTACATATCTATGCAATCCAATTAAAAAAATTCATTACCAATTGTTTTCAATAAAATATCATGTAAAACCATAAAATTGACTTTGAAATTCACCAAAATAGAATTTTGCCTTATTGAAATTGAAATTTGGTATGCTTGATTGGGATTGCGGAAGGATGCAATTATAATTATGCTAACCAAAATAGACTAGTTATACTTCATGTTATATAAGAAAATTTGAATGGCTCAAATAGTCCGGTTGTAAGATTATTGTACTCGACTGTATATTTTGATGATTGTAAATGTAGCATTTTGATACATAAAGTAAATACCCTAAAACCAACAAAATAAGCAATTCAATGTAGTTCCATTATAGTTAATTATATTTGAAAAAAAGTGGTGTAGTCTTGTTGGTAGTCAAAAAAGGTGGAATTCTAAATTCTCTTAGAATGCCTTTTTTGGACACCATTTGAATAAACTATGAATTTTCAAAGTACTAAAATTAGGTGTTTCTAAAAATCAACTTATAAATAAGGTAGGCACCCTAAAATGCACTAGTGCCCCTAAACCACCACCTTCACTTCGTATACATCTCCAAAATCAATAATATACCTATGTGGAAGAAACTGTTTTTAGAGCCAAACTTTGTTCCATCATAACTTTTGCATACGCTATTCAAATGTCAAATTCTTTGATGCATTGGAACTTCCTTTCACTTTCCAATTAGGAAATATGAAAATTTGACCATTCTAAGAATAGTTACTAGGCACAAAAGCAAAAGGTGGTGGTTTCAAGGTACCCACCTTGGTGGGAATACATTTTAAGGTAATTACACCGAAAACAACCGTTTAAGCAATTCAACATAGTTCTCATTTTCATAGTGGAAAACTTTTTGTGGGGTCTTGTTGGTAGTCCAAAGGAGATTTTAGATTCTCTGATAATGCATTTTTTGGATACCGTATGAAATAAACTATGAACATTCAAAGTGCTGAAAATAGGTATTTAGGAAATCGACCCTAGACTCTCATAAATAGTTTGTCATTTTAGACAAGAATATCTAGGGGTCGGTTTTAGAAAGGGGTCGAAATTGGGTGTAGTTACCTTATACACGAATTTGTAGATGTCGGTTTTAGGAAGGTGTTCTGGTGTTGGCTCCAGGTGTAAGTTTTCTTAGTTTCTCTGTTAGTTTCTGGCTCTCCTCCATCTCGACCACGGCCATTTCGCATCTTCTCGGTCCCTCCTTTCTCACCTTTGAGCAATCCCATCTCCTCCGCATCAATCTGCCTTCTCATCACTATCAGAAGTTTACTGAAGTGCTTGTTACTCTGCCAACTTGCAACTCAGAGAGTCTTTTTCCACATTCGAATCTTGCCAATTTCCCTCGCATTTTCACCATCTGCACAGCCATCTCCTCTCACATTGCGCTTTCATAGCATCCTCGCCTCATTGACGAAGATTCTGCGGACCAATTTCGCATCTTGGGGATTCTTTGGGTGGAGATTTGGGTGAGAATTGAGCGAGGGCGTGTATGGAACACCTTGCCTTGTAGATCGGTACGCAAGTTCGATCGAATGCGTTTGAACTAATTTCGGAGTCTGAAGACCGAGCCCTGAATCGATGGGTTGTTGCCAGGCCAAGCCTGGCGGAGTACACAAAGCGGTACACAAAGCGGACAGCAGGGCAGTAGTAAACAAAAACAAAGCGGACAGGGCAATTCGATGGCGCAGTACTGGCATTGTCGCCCTTCGAGATTCTAATCTGAAGGTTTGTGTGGTTTCTCTCTAGAATCTAGGGTTTGGATTAGGAGATTCGGCTAGTACACGCAATCCTCTTGTAATCTAGGGTTCCAGAGTTTTCAATATGATTTAGTTTAAATGTGTGTGACGAGTGTGCAACTGTCAATGAGAGTGTGGCGAGTTTGCAAGATATTTCTAGATTTTTGAGACGAGGATTTTAAAGAGGTTTGAGTGCACGTTTACGGAATTATGTACAATAATTAGGAGATGATTGTATTCAAAATCTAGGGTTAGGAGATTCTGTTAGTACTCACAATCCTCTTTTACTCTAAGGTTCCAAGTTTTTCAATACGATTTTGTTTGAATGTGTGACAAGTGTGCTACTGTCAATGAGAGGGTGACGAGTTTGCAAGATATTCTAGATTCTTGAGAAGGGGATTGTAAAGTGGTTTGAGTGGGCTTTTGCAGAATTATGCACAATCAAGAGATTATGCAGAGGTTATGCAGAATTGCGCAGAATTGTGCATATTTATTTTAAGTATGATTCAGGTTTTCTTTTTTGTATTGTAGGTTCTGCCCATTGATGTGGTGAATATAAGTGCTTCGGTGCGAATCTTGGATGCCACTCACAATAAATTAGGTACGTGGCCATGTGATACCTAGAACTGTCGGTGTTATAATTTTTGATGGGGCAACAAGAAAAATGAAATTCCTTGTTCTGACTTTTCTATGAAGACGAAAATGCAACATTCTTGAGGAGCTGCCTGAACACCCTTGGAATCGATGAACAGTGAGCCAAGGAAAGGAATTCAGATTCTTGTTGTGCACAATCTTGAGCTCAATTTATGGTTCAAAGTCGGTGTGGCTCACATTTGAATTACTGTTTCCAATTTGTTCTTTCCTTGGTCAGCATATTTGTTCGTGGGCTCAAGACTGCTTGTCTAACAATGGAATAAAATTTTCACGAAAGTGGGCTAATTCCTCAATATTTTAGTGCTCGAGATTCCTTTGCAAGGGCTGCAAAGTCTATGTTGCACTACAATGTTATGAATAGCCTTGTACTGCATTTCGTAATTCACGTATGATGCTTGTATCTCAGATTCTGTCTTGTTTCTGTTCCTAATTGCAGGAGTAATCCCAGAAGAGATTGGGAATTTTGTCAACCTTCAAAGATTGGTAAGAATTTTTTTTCTGTCAAATAGGTATGCAAGGCGGGGATAATCGAACGGGCATTTGTTTTTGGAGTTGATATTTCTGGGTTTGCTTGTGTGCTTCTGTGTTTTGACCGTTACTTCCAGAACAATTATGGCTTTTGTTTGCTCACATATGAAGAGGGTGAATTTATATAGATCCTAGGGGAGAATTTGTTGGAGACGCTGCCATCGACAATCGGCAAACTTCGATCGCTTAAGATTCTTACGCTTGATTCGAACCGCCTCAGTCTGCTTCCGGAAGAAGGTTACTTACCAAAACATCCGCAACTCTGCGATTGCTCTTGCTTTTGCTGAAAGTTTATAGACTCCGTTCGTGCTATTCTTGAGAACTCGAGGTCATAACTAGTCCATTTACTTTTGGCTATCTTGTTACGTTAGAAATATGTTTCAGAAGTTTTCTCTAACTTATCTTTTGCTATTCACTCAAGGAAAGCCCTCAAGTAATCGATATTTCGTTCTGGGAATGAACTCACGCATGCTTCATTCTTCGTTTGCAGTCGGACAACTGCAGCGGCTTGAGCGTTTGTCAATATCTCGCAACAACCTGAAGTCATTGCCCTCCACTCTTGGAAACCTCCCCAATGTACAGTATGAGCATCGCATCTAATTTCTTAAGGCGTGCATGACCATTGACATGTTTGGCATGGTCTCAGTTTATACGTAAATAGTAGCATATAGTAAAGACGTATTTCATGGTAGGGATCAGTGTGCTTGTTTTCATCATCATTACTTTGGTATCTAAAAACTTCTTGGACTGCAGCTGATACAGTTGGATGTGAGTGAAAATCGTCTTGAAACACTTCCTGAGTCAATTGGCAACTGCAAGTCTTTAGAAGAACTGGTTGGAAATGGTAAATCACAAATCCCTTCTAGCAATTTGTAATCACTTTTTGTCCAGCAGTGCTGTATCATTTCGCTCTCTCAATGTACAGTCATGTAAGTGTAATTGTGTAATTGAAGCAAGGAACTAACAATAGTCTACTTTTTCAGACAACCTGATCCAGGAACTCCCCGAGTCCGTCTCCAGCTTGTCGCACTTGAAAACCCTCATCTTGAGTAATCAGAAATTGAAGCAGGTGATTTTGTTGTCTGACCTTGCTGACCTCTCTGGCACTAATCAATAGTATCTCAGACTTCCAGTTTCAGGTGGATTGGACAATTGTTACCCCAAATGCATCATAAGGTGTCACAAAATGCATGATTTTAAGCTTGTTCTCTCTTCCCCAGTTGAAAGTGATGTTGGTTTAAAGTTGAAGCTTGTTATCTCAAGATTTTTGCTTTGACTTGTTCTATCTCATCTGGCTCTTACTCTATTTTTCATATTTTCTCACCAACCTTAAAACTAACATGAGTCTGTTCATGAAAATCAGCTCCCCTCACGGTTACTACGGGACTGTACTGCATTACAAACCCTTATGCTGCATGGGACACTTATTGCTGCTGAGCAATTGCATCAGGTCAGTAACCTCCTACAACTTTCCGTCTCTGATTATTAGTCTTGTGATTTATCTCTGGGCCATTGTGTTGTCCATTGTGTTGAAACCTGTGTTTTTGGTGGGATCGTCTCTTTGAAGATGGAAGGCTTTGAAGGGTATGAAAATCGAAGGAAACGAAAGCACGACAAGCAACTGGATGCCAATGTAATCATAAACTCCCGTGGTTTTGACGAAGGCGTGGATCTTCATCTTGCTGACAAGTAACAATGTATTCCACTTGTTCACAATTTCCCACATTCTTTATTCTGGAAGGGGAAGGACTGTAATGAAGAGGAAGCAGCCAGGTTTTCTTTTTTGTAAATACTCCCTCTGTTTCTGATTAATACCAGTGTTTCCTTTGTGTTTTACAAAGGCAACACGGGTATTATTTAGAAACAGAGGGGAGCACATCGATACGGTGCCTTGCTTTATGCTTCTGATGTCCACCTTGATTATGCGATAGGTGAGTAGGATACGAACTCTTGTAGCAAGGTGTGAGGTAGAGTATTCTATGTGCATTACTTCATGCATTACGATGTCTGTAGGAGTGTGGCTTTTGGGACATGTGTAAGTAGTTTCTTTGAAAACCGCTCTCATTTTGTTAATTTTACAAAGACGTATTGCAACTAAAGAGGTCGAGGTTGAATTGACAGATTTTCTAATTTCAACGTCCTCATGTTGCACATTGTGCAACAAACATCTTATTATGTGGATTTTGAAGAGCATGCATGCGATTCTACCTTATGAGTTGTGGAGAGATCTTTGGGCACATGAGGCACTTATGTTTAGATCAAATTGTGTTGCTGTGAATTTCTTATGTAATTTCTTGTGCGCCTCGTGCACCTCCATAACATTCAGTAGCATGTGTTGATGTTGCCTTGGTTCTACAGTGATGGTGTGCTTCTACATCCTCCACCTGTCTAATTCATCAGTAGCTATTGATGAAGTAATGTTGGGGTGTGGAATATACCACACCATTACTGTAGAGCTACTAAATGTTATGTCAATGCAAGCTTCTAAACTACTTTAGATGAAACTATATAACCCATTTTCATTCAATATCAGTTTTTATAGACATTTAGCCAAATGCTTACACCACTCGCTAATAAGTGAGAATATAGTTGTGGGTTTTCAGTTCAAATGTTTGAGTGCCTTAAATGCCCGAGGCACCAAATTGTCGACAATACTTTGAAGTTAAATAAAACCTAATCAAGTTGCTATTTTTAGTAGATTATATTTTTGAAACTCTTTTTCAAGTCTAATTTTAGCATCAAAAATTCGATCTTTGAAATGATTGATTATGATTTTTCTATTCAAAATTTTTTGTGCAAGGTGTCCATTGCAATCTTGACTTTCCATAGTGTTGAGGGCTCTTAGAAATGTGCCTCAAGTACACCAGATCTTGGAGAAAATTTTCACATTAGAAATTCATTTAAAATAATTGTAGAAGAGATTTTGAAAAGCTGTAAATTGATTGGGATTATGTATGTTATGCTCTTTAATTTTATATTCTTTTGGTGACCAAGTTTTAGATTTGACATGTGAAAAGGGGATTAAAAGACTTCAAATTACTTTCATAGTTTTAACGCCTTCATGATCAAACATTATAATCTTTCAATCTGTAAGTGAGTTTGTGTTTTCTTTTCCTATGTGATCTATAACATGTCTAGTTTGAATTTAAATGTTTAGAAGCTCAGAAAAGGCCTTAGACATTTAGGGGTTAAAACTACCAAGCTTTCCTTTGTTTTTGCCTCTTCTATGAATTCAATTGAACCTTTACATCACTTTGAATGTAATTATTTTAGGTCTTCCATTTGCTCAGTAATTCAAATGTTAGTTGCAATGCACTTGAATGACTTTCAACAAGAACATCCCTGAATATTCTTTGATTTTCTTGGCATGCAATGTTCCAATTGTAAAGCACCTCTTAGTAATATTCATATCAAGAACAATTAATTATTAATTATTGTATGTAGAAATTCCCTTTACATAGTACAATTAATCCATGTATAGTGCCATCTAGAAAGAGTGAGGTAACCTTTGTGACTATATTGCATGGTGATCTTTTTACATTCTACCTCCTAGCTCAAATTAGCAAGTTGATCCAAAAAAATATTTTTTTGGATTTGAGAAGCTGATATTTTAAAGAATGTAACAATGAGTCACTTGTTCAAAAATTATTAGCTATATTCAATAAACTATTGGATTTAGCAGTTTTTTATTTGTGTAAAAACTTCACAAAGGTTACTTTAATTTTTTGATGGCATTACATAGATTATTTTTGGTGAACAATGAGGAAGGATGAGATAAATATAACTCACTGATCTCTATCTATTAAAAATAAAGAATTTTATAAATGTAGAGTAATCATATGGTGTCTTTTGTCATTTACATTTACCCTTTTAATATTGATGTTTGCACTGAAATTTGAATCCTTGTCATTCAATTTCTCAAACTAAGAAAAGTTCATGTCTTGAGTTGGAATCAACCAAAACAATTGTGTTATTGAAGATACCTAAATTTTCATATGTTTAAAATGAATGTCAACTCTTGATTCAAATTTGTGCTCTTGAGAAATACAATCACAATTCTCTTAGATCCATGTTGTCTTCTCAAATTAAATTTTAGACTAGGATGCTACACCTAGACCTTTTTCTACCAAATCCTAACTAATAGACATACCTAATTAAACTTTGCTTTAATCTCACACTATATTATGTCATAAAGAATTGGAAGAAGTTACAAATTTGATAGTAAGGCAAATGACAAGTAAAAAAAGGTATCTACACAACCTAACTATTTCTTTGCGACCCAAAATTTTATAATTGCAATGGCAAGAGAATTCATTAATTTTGGAAGGACAAGGCATATAACTAAGGTATTTAGCCAAAACTTATGGGATTATTGGTGAATAGGTGCAATTTTTAGTTTCATAGTTTTTGTAAAATAACTATGGCTTTGCAGTTCTCTACGCTACTAGTGATGCCCAACTAAAGGTTTTAAGGTCTTGTTCTTAATTGGAAGACTTTGGCGATAGAAATTATTACTTGGATTTTGAATCTTCAAAAGAATTAAACTTCAATTGATAATCAATTTTTTTAATCAATTGATATTCTTTGGTTGTTCATTTATATTGCTACTTAAATTATTAAAAAAGAACTTTTGAAATATTGAACAACAATTTGAAAAAATGAATTTAGAATTGTGTTTTTTAATTTTTTAATTTTAGAATGATACAATAAAAGAATGCATCATGATATTTTAGACTATAATATAAACTTATGGAGAGGTTCTCAGATTTTTATAGCATATATTGCATTTAATTTGAGTTTTTTTTATTTAGAATTTAGAATTTAAGATAATTTCAAAAAAAATTCCAAAAAATTTGAAATTTTGAAAAATTGTTAGAAAAAACAATTATAGGCTTCGCCTTTAAGGGTTAAAAGTCTATAGACTTTTGTTGACATGGAAGTCTTGGCAACTATAAACTCATTATGTTAGACTTTGGAGGTGTCGTTGAATTTTGTATTTGTTGATATAAACCCCTTAAAGATCCGACCTCTATGGTTACAAAGTAAATCCTTGCAACTTTTATATTTTTTTGAATCCAAAATTAAATTAAAATATTTTATAGCCTTTGTTTTTTATTATTAATTGAATCCCAAAGCTTCCTATTGGTTCCTTCAAAATAACTTTTCAACTCCTTCAATTGAAAAGACATTGAATTCTCTATATTTGATCAAACCCCATGTTTGCAAAGTGGATCCTTTCAATTCTTATATATATTTCTTTAAATTTCCAAATCTTCCCGCCTTTGTTTTGGAAATTAGTTAGACTTCAAAGATTCCTATTTATTTCCCTCAAAAAAATTCAACTCCCTCAACTCCCTCATTTAGGAGGTTCTCTCCATTAGCATTGATGCATGCTGAGATAAAAAACCATTCTCATTGATTAGGACCTACCATGTGAATATTCTAATGCCTCTTTTTGCTAAGACAACCCCCCCTCTTCCAACTTGAGCACTGGACTCATCCCAATTCCATATTTGATAGGGGAGATATGCATGTTTGTTATACAGAATAGACAAGTTGTTATAAAAAGTTGACACTCTTTGGACACAAGACTCTAGCTTAGTTTTGCTCTAGTGTTTGTGGCTTTCTTAAAGAATGCTCTGGATGTTTATCGAACAAACATTTAATCCACCCACAACCTGGAATTTCATCTTTGAAAGGTGTTACTCTGATTTGTGTAAATTCATGAATCTTGGCTTTAAATTGGCCTATGTAAAGGAAAAAATTTAGTTTTGCAATTCTGGTAGGTACATTACCGCTTTGCTTTCTTCTTCATAAGGTAGAATTTTTTTCCCCCTTCTCCATGACAAAGTAGTTCTTTACACATAGCTTCTAAAAGTAGTGATGGGAATGCTATGAGTTTTTGCTGTTGTTTTTGAAGAAATGCCTTCATTGTCTTCCAAAATCTCTTGAAATTGTACTTGCGTCCAATTTTTAGTTTTAGTTTTTTGGAACTCTCTTTAAAATTGATGGAGGAGGGATGTCATTACCTCCACAATTCGTGAATGTGGGTTGCTTTGCAGTTGCTAGGATGATACTGTGTGTTCTTTTGCTATGGCATTTTCATTGAAGTTCTCGTCATTGTTGCCTCAAAAGCTCTAGAAGTTGTCATTTGCTTCGTCAAAGAATTCCATGTCAATCTCCCTACTTGTTGTCGCCTTGCTTCGCAAGATGTTCTCTTTGTTTCTAATTTTTCTTAGTTAGGCCGCTGCAGTTTCCTTCTTAGAGTGTTGATCACCTTCAACATTGGATGTTGGTAGCGATGGCTGTGGTATAAGGTTTTTGCGGCTATTTTCTACCAACAACTTCTAAGCCTCTTGGTCTCCCTAGTGATCAATTTGAGATGTTGAGAAATTGTCATGGTTGAGTCCCTTTTGCATGTGATCTACAAGGACATGTGGGAGTACGCAAAGCTCAAAAATGAAGAAAGTAGAGTAGAATAGGGTCAAAGTAGTAAAAGTTTTTTCGCTTTTCGCATAGAAACAGGGAATTAGGAACAAAAGTTTAGGATCATAGATTAAGTATTTTCTAGACAGGCTAAACCCGTAATTAGGTTTCTGGAACCAGACGGAACTACTAGCCAAAATCCGGAAAGTTCCAGAATTGTAGGGATTAGCCGATTTCCGGACTTTTAGGATTTGAATGGCTTTCCGGGTTTCTTGGAACGATTAGTTTGACCGTTGCTCTAGTTTTCTGGTGACTGTTAGGTCACCTTGTTTTGTACTTAAGGGAAGGCAGGTCTGTTGCCCTTTCATTCCATCTGAGCCCATTTGAGTGCATTTGTTTATGTTCATTTCCTTTCTTTAATTTGAGCCATCGAGTGGACATTCTGATTACCGGCTATGTGCACAAATTAGTTGATTTGTTTATAAGAATGTTAAGGTGTAAGAGGGGACGGGTGAAGAGGAATCTAGATCTTAGGCAACTGGGTCTGATCGGTAGGGTACGTTTGTGAGGAAGTTTTGGACTGGTGAATGAGGACTTGTGTACAGTGCCTTTAAATTATCGGAACGGTAATCTGATACTTAGGAGTGGTGTGGATGCGAGTCCGGAATCTAGGGAGGGTTTCGTGCGGAGATACGCAACCGCCAGAGGAAAATCCCCACTCACCGGAAGGTCTACCAACTACAGGATTAGTCTAGTATCTAGAAACACAAACCTCTGTCGGTTCCGGATGTCTTGATCTGTCGTTGTAGTAAAAGAGATAGGATGTGGTTCTGAGTGACCTCCTTTCCGGATAGGCCATCCGAAAAGTTGTGAGAATTGCTACTTTCTCCTTCTCTATTACAAAACTCTGTTCGGTTTGTGTGTTTGTTTAGTGTTAGTGGAGAGTGTGAGGATCAAGAGTGGTGAAGTCCCTACCCCTCTAAAGACCAATAGTGGACCCCCTGAGGGTAAAACAGGGGTATATAAAACCGTCAAAGTTGAGAAGTAGAAACTGGAAATCGGATAGAACTAGAATCCGGATTGAATTTCGGATAGCCTTTGTAACCGGAAAGAGATCCGGATACCTTAGCTTGTGACAACATACTAGAATCCCCTGGGACGATATTTCAAGTCATCTTACGACGTTTTGGTGTTGTAAGGATACTTACGCCTAGAGTGCGCGTATGACAGGACACAAGGTTGATCTACTCACCATTGATTGTTGTTCTCATTGCTACATGTTTTTGAGTTGTCAGCTTTGTTGCATCACCAACGGATCTACCAACAATCTTAAAGCTTTGATCAAAGAAGTTAAACCTAAAACAGCAAGACACTTTGTTTTTCTAAGTTGTTCATTTGGTAGTTGTGCATTGTCAATTTGATCTTCATTTTGCCCGCCTACTCCTTGTATAGCCTAATCAAAGGACTCCAAGATTTCTTCATTGTTGATCTTATCTTTCACACTAAACTCTTGTTGGAAGTTGCTTGCATAGGACCCCAGTGTCGAGGTCAATGATACTCGCAGTTATTACTCTTTTGGATGTCGTCGGAGTCTTATTCAAAGTAGTTCATACCTAGTATACTTAATAAACAATCTGTCCATGTACAGAATGGGAACCACCAATCAATTAGACCCCCGGAGGGCGCACTCCGATTTTATTTAGTTTTACGTGCGATCAAATGAAGGGGTATTATAATTACCTTGGGCCTAAAATTTATAAAATATTTAGAAATAAAATAGCATATTTAGAAAAGGAAAAAGAGATTTATAAATAATGAAGGGTATGAGAAAATACTAAAATTTTGGTTATTTTTTTTCTACAATAGCATTGCCAAAAAGAAATTTGAAAAGTTGTAAATATGCACACGAAAAATAAATAAAAATAAAATGTACTAAATTCATCCTAGATGTCCCAAAAGGATTCCAAGTGCAATTGATGACCGAGTTTATGGTCAGCCGGTTTTAGAATCTGTATGGGTTTCAGGCGGCTTTAGGGTCAGTCTGTAGTGGTCCAACATCTGATTCTGTGGACAGTACGAGAATTCTGAGCTTCCCTTCTATTGAGGTTAGGGTTTGCCTGTTCCTCACTCTTTCTGAAACATGTTCGTCAGAGTTGCGGTTGAATGTTGGCACGAAGTTGCTGTATTTTTGGAGAAGACACAAGTGCACAAGGTTTGTGACATTCATTTCTTTGAATTAACGGTGTAGCCGTTGCACGTTTTGCTTCTGCCTTTAGGGTATTCGTGACTTTTGTTGTTCTGGGATTGTGGAGATTCTTTTGTTTTGGGTTTGTGTTAGAGTTCAAGGCAGCCAATAGGGTTTAGGGTTTAGGTTGGAGAGGTTCTGGCTTAGGATCTGACCCTTGTGCGAAGAGGTAAGGCTTTACTTATTTTGGGTTTAGGGTTTCGGGTAAACCGCTCTTTTCATTTCAGAAGAGGAAGGGTTTAGGGCGAGTTCTTGGGTACAAGCATGCTTGGGGTACCCCAGTCAGGAACCAAGGAATAGGAATGAAATAATTTTCAATTAGCCTATTTTACAAATAAAAATTAGAGTAATTTTTTAAAAACATTGGTTATTGCTAGAACATATATAGTCAAATCATTTTCATGAATCAAAACTTACTAAATCTTTAATTTTTTATTTTCATATTTATTAGGATTTAGCAGCTAATATCATATCAATGGAAATTATATATGTATGTATAAGAATTTTACCATGATTTTTTGCCTATTCACTACTTTACAACTTATTTTTCATGTTTTAATTATGAAATCCAAAAAAATCTCGAATTTTGAATTCCTTTTAAACATAGCCCCTCCTTGTTATATTTAAGATGATTTGAAAAATAATAAAAAATAGTTAAATATCCCATATCAAGTTATAGATTTCTACAATTGGTTATTAAAACATCATAAACCAATATATTGATTTGAAAACACTTTCTACTAAATATTTATATTCCTTTTTGATTCTTGAATGAAAAATGGACACTGTGACAGAGTCCTGAATGGGGCTTCAAGAATCATATGAACAACTTTAATCAATTAAAGGCAAAAAAATTTGGATGATTTCATATTGTATTCTACTTGAAGCAAGTAAATTTGAATTAAAATTCAATTTCTACACAAAAAATTATAACCTAATCTACATTAAAGAAATGAACTTCACTGCATTTTATTGTGTGACGGCGTTTATGGGGTACCCCAAGCATGCTTGTACCCTCTTGTAGTATGGTTGGTCATACTTCCAATAGAATTACATTGTGGACATTGGAAGACGAAGGGGCAGATGCAGAGTACTTTGGCAAAGTCGACATTGGAGGTGGTTTGACATTGGAGGCACTTCGGATAACGTTGGAAAGCAATGAGATTTTGGAGTGGGCTTTCGAATTTTGGGATCTTGAAGACAAGCGACGCATCCGGAAGAAATTGGAGCGCTTGAATGGCATCGCGGCAGAGGTTCATGTCATTCGTCTCGTTGAATTTGACAGTGATTCAAACAAGCGGTTCAGACTTCAAGACAGGTCCTTTGCGCCAAACATCACGGATGCTGTCCCTGTTGCGGAGGAGATTGCCACGGTTTTGTCGGACAGTGTTGAATTGGAAATGCAAACAGGGAATCCTGCAGTTCCAGTAGTTGGCTCGTCTAGGGTGAGTGGCAGTCGAGATTCAAGCGAGGTTGACGAGATCCGTTTCAAATCAATTCTTATACCCAACGATGTCATGGATCGCTACTTAGATAGGGCCAAGAAAATGAGATCCGAGCTGAAGAAGGTCGCCATGTCCGACCACGACTGGTGGTTGAAGACATTCGACCTCAACGTGAAGGGAGTTGTGAAACAGTGGTGTGGCGAGTGCAAGAAAGATTGTGGAGGTGATAGCAAGGATCATACGAAGGCACAAATTGACAACTTATTTAACAATTTCAGGAGATCGTACATTATCAGCGCTGGTCACGTGAGGAATTTCTGTGCAGCCAAGAACATCAACTTTGACAACCATCCACAGTCACAGTCGAAGATTGGAAGGCCGATTACAATAACTCCTGAAGATCACAAACAAATGATTGGCGAGGGAGTTGGCATCGTCCACTCTGTGAATGCAGCGCTTCCGGAAGGGCACAAACATTTCACTGTGCTTAGGAATTCAGAAGCAGAAGACACCAGATGTTACTGGTTTAAGGTGAAGTGTCAATATTGCAGAGATGTGATGGTACTCTGCCCTTTGAAGAAGAACCTGGAAGTGAACCTGCAGAATCATTTGTATGGTCCGAAGCACAAGAAAGCTGTCGAGGATGTAGAGAAACTTCAAAGGGATCCAGCAAGAACGGGGCGCCCAGGGAGACCAAGTTGATCCTGCACAACGAGTTCACATTCCAATCAAGGTGACCTTCATACATGGTTGATGCGCCCCACATCAAATAATGGTGAAGGTATGTCTCGAGCCTTGGATAAAACTGTTGTTGCTAGTTTTTTGTGCTATGGATTTAGGGGGCCGACTGTTGAATACGGGGGCAATTCGTATGCAGTTTTAGCGTTAGTAAACGACCCTCACTCCGGTGTGGATTGGTACCCAGAACCACATCTGGCGGCCACAGTTCAAGTTAGAAATGTTGTTGTTCAAGTAAATGGTACCTTCCGCCATAGAAAATGCAGTCGCTTGTCCGTGGATCTACAACCATTCCCAAATCTGACTTGCCCTTGGTGTGCCCAGATATCGAGTGAAAATGATTTCAGAATGAGAATACGGGGAGAGGACCAAGCTGTGGTCAAGAGGGGCCATAGAAGCACCGCTGCTGGAATCCGCGTAGGGTATCTAAATGTGTACAAATTGTCCAAACATACACGAGAAATTAAAAAGAAGTACCGTATAGAGAAGTTACAAAACGGGCATGCTAGAACCAGGATTGTGCAACTCAAGATGAAAAGACCAACTATGCGTGGGAGTGCCCTCAATGCCTCATCAGATAATAATTTAATGAAATTCTGTAACAATATCATTAGTGCCCATAGGATCGGAGCTTTTGGAGGCAAACCTGGACTCTGGGACTTCATGAAGGACGTGGCAGCCAACCTGAATAGAGATGATTGTGGGAATCGATATAGTGAAAATACCAAATGCTTTTCGCAAGCTATGAGGATCTAGGGGGGCGCTGGTTGTGTGATTTATTTGCCTTGAATTTCGCAGGACCTAGTTATGACACAATTCGTAGGGAATGTAGGAAAGGGGTTCAATTTATAGCCGGGGAACATGCTGAAATTTTCCAGTCTATCGCTAGTATTTACATTGATGCTAAGGCTACGCATGGGATTAGTGGCCCTATCCCGTTTTTGCTTGCTGAGGATGAGACAAAGGTCAGGGGTCGGATTTCGTGGGAGGCCAGGTGGGATACTGTCGTGGGGTTCTGTGGCCCGAAAATAGATCACATTTGCATACTGATGTACAAACCTACTGTGGGTGCTGGTCAGGTAGGGTACAACAAGTTGTTAGAGTCTTTCAGGTTGGACAGGGTGGGGGGCTTTGCAAGAGTAATTGTTGTGAATCCTTTGCACGAGAAATTGCCTAGACTAGTGTTGCTGGCAACTTGTACTTGTGGGTGTTTTGATTCGAATTGGGTTAGACAACAATGGAAAAGGATTGATGAACTTTGGATGAAGCATTGCTATTCTGCTGTGGGGCCTATCATAGGACATGCTAGTGACGGGGACTCACGTAGAAGGCAGTTAATGTTGCAAGATTTTTGAGGTTTAGGGGGGTTGAGGTTAAGTGTTGATTGGGAGGGCTGGGTATTTACTTCGGCTTTGAATGGGCAGGGAGAAGCAACCGGCCTTCATGATCAAGACTATATACACAATGGTAAGAAGTTACTAAACCCTATTGATAGCAATGTCCGTATTTTGAGATTAGGTGGGGAGCTAGCACTTCACCAACATATCTGTCAAGTGTTTAGCCGCTTCACAGTCGATGAACACGGCTTATTGCAGGAGGATTATGATAGGAAGGATCGTCAGAATTGGGCTAGTGCCCAAAGATTGTGTTCACAGAAGGTTCGAGATTGCCTAAGGTCCCTTCGTTTGGCTACTGATGTACACCGTGAACGCACTCTTGGGACTGAGATGTACTTAGAAATATGTGCGGATTACATTGACATGTTTCTTTCACCACGCCATGACCTTCGTGCCCGGATTGTGAAAGCAGCCAAGATGTCTTTTTTTTTCAGGATTTGGAAGTTGTGGACGAGGCACGGTAATCATGGAGTCATGGGGAATACTGAACCTATACTTCCGAAAGTGAATTTTGTTAGTCATCAATGTTTCTTAGATATTCAATTGTCCTGTCATTTCATGGTTCTACTCGTTTGTCATTTTTGTGACAAATACCCTCATTTAACTGTACCATTCCATCTAACTGGTAGTGATTCGTGTGAGATATTTTTTTCCAAGGTCGGGGGAATGGTAGGGATGGAGAGGTCATATGATTTTCACGAATTGGTGGGCTGTGCAAACACTGTCAATCATCTATCACAAATCGAGTATGGAGGGAATGGAATTAAATTTGGCAGGGCCCATAACAAGATGAACAACATTTGGGGGAAGCTACATGCACTGGAAGACGACGAAATTGAGCCTAATCTTGGAGACTACTCTGCTGTTGCAACTAATAGTCACGTGATTGATGTGTTGAAGGAGGGACTAAGAGATGCACAAAGGATGATCAACAGTTTGAATATGGCTCCGAATGCACAAGCTGCCGCCAAGCAGAAGGTCTGGTTCGAAAAACCTTGGATTCTAGAGCAAGCGGACAAGGCCTCTTTTGCCTTTGCATCTGTTGCCAAACCTGTGCGTGGTGAGGATGGCAATATGGAAGTATTGCGTGAAGATTTGCGTGAAAAAGACCAACAGTTACAGCGATAGGCCGAGGCAGATCAGCATAACGAAGAGCAATGTGAAGAAGACATACTTGACGATGGAGTCCCTGCAATGACGGTTGCAGAGAGTGAAACTCGGCATGTCATCGCGGATATGTTGAGCAACCACGAAGAACATGTTCAGTCTATACCTATGCCGGCCAAAGTGGAGACCTTTGTGGAGTTTGATGGCCACAAGATTTTCAAGTCAACACTTGTCGGGCAACTCAATGGTAACCCTTTCTTGTCAAAGGATAGGTTGACTCTTGTGAAAAATTCCCTTTATTTCAATAACAATGATGCATATGTAGGAGCTGCCGACTGTACAAGTACTTGTTTTGTCGGGATTAGGTCGGATGTGGGTATTTTCTTTGTTCAGCGTTCTACAATCAACAGGCCATCTACTGTGATAGCAACAAAAAAGAAGGGAAGATGTCGAGCCGCAAAGTCTGGTGCTGCTACTTCAATTTTGCAGGGTGTGGATGAGGGGAGTTGGTGGGTGGGCCGCATACAAAAAATGCGTCGCCGTGTAGGTGGGAGCTCGTGGGGCTCATTGAAGCAGCCTGTTGATTTGGCGAACCGTGACACTCCTACAGGCAAAAACACAACCCCGAATTCAAATACTGAAGTGATGATGCACTATTACACGCGTGCACCGGGACAGTATAAATTTAGGTACGATTTAACTGACGCAAAATGGATTGGTCTCGAATCCATTATCACCAATGTTACCCTAACCTATAACCTCGATTCTCATATTTATAGCTTAGAAGCTGTTGATGCGGCCAACTTGAATGATTATGTGTCGAATACTGCAGTGTAGCACTTGCTATGAAATTTTGATAAATTGTGGACAATTTGTCGGGGTACAGTTTGTGGATTGTGGTGCTTTAGTTTCATTCCTTAAATCATTTACCTTCTGCCTCTAAACCCACCATCTGGACTTCTAGCCTAAAATTCCATGTCATTTTATTTTCTTACCTTGGTGAGAGTGCGGTCTTTGTTTAAAACATTGGCACACCGAGCTACGTTTTTTAACACGAACTCTGATCATTTTCTTATATTTGTCTGTAATCAAAACTGGTTTGTCACTGGACCGGGAAGCACCAATGCCATTAGTTTTTTTTTTATGCAGTTTGAATCCTCCAAGCCTGAGCCAACCCTTCCCCATTTTTTTTGTGGCATCCAGTTTGTTAAACTGGAAGCTTGACCCATACCTTCCCCACTTTTTTTGTGGCATCCAGTTTAACAAACAGGAAGCCTGAGACATACCTTTCCCATTTTTTGGTGGCATCCAGTTTGTTAAACTGGAAGCCTGAGACATACCTTTCCCATTTTTTTGGTGGCATCCAATTTGTTAAACTGGAAGCCTGAGACATACCTATCCCATTTTTTTCCCCAGCCAAATGGTTCTTCAGTGAACTTCAGGCACATTTTTCTCCATTTTCGATATGGTAGCAAGTTCTGAATACTGGAACTGGTACTTCAATTCTGGTCTGACAGGTGAACTCTGCTTATTTGGGCTTCTTATTTTTCAGAACTTCCCAATGTTATGTAGGTCTGTTTTTAACTTACAGCCTACTCCTTTCTTAGATCAATGCACTATTAACCATTAGAGGCCAAGTTTAATTTTGGATCAGTCCATTAGCGTTGACAGTCTCGACTTAAAATATCAGTCGTTTCTATAATTCCTAAAACCGCAGGCAGGATAATGCATAAGGAAATAGGTGCGCTCGGTTTTTTTTATGTGAATTAGGCTTACCTTAATTCAGTTATGGTTTGTGGATGTGAATTAGCCTTACTTTAATTTTGTTATGGTTCTGTTATGTGAATTCGCCTTACCTTAATTCTGTAATGTTTTTTTTATGTGAATTTGCCTTACCTTAATCCTGTAATGTTTTTTTATGTGAATTAGCGTTACCTTAATTCCATTAGGTTAGGTTACTGAATAGTCTAATTAAGTAGGGATTTAAATAGTGAACCCAATTCTAATGACACGTAAGCCCACCCGGTTCACTATTTAAATCCCTACTTTCAAATTGATTTCCCAAAGTATGTGATCCCTAAACTACTAATGTGACATTTTGAGCTTGGCGCTATGATCCTTGGAGATCTTCCTAAATCTTGGGAGAATACAGAGGCGACATTCTCCTTTCCAAAAATTTCAACATCTGTCAAATTCAGAAGCGTACAGGACACTTCAATGGGACAAGCTGAGGAGAACTCGATCGCACGGATCCTTTTTTTGATGATTGCGCTTGGGAAGGGAAGAGGCGCTCGGGGCATTTGGACGACGCAGGCTGCATTTTTTTTGTGCGCTCCTGGCATTTGTGAGATTCCGCTGTAGATTTTTGGTGCGCTCGGGGATCTGTGAACTTCCGCTGCAGGTTTTGGGTGCGTCATTCCCGAATTTGCGCGTTGGGTGTTGGGTGCGGCATCAGCGCAAATCGCTCCTATTGTTTCCGCCAAGGTCAGTTTCATCCCTGTTTTGCCTTTTTTGCAGATTATTCTTATGTTCTCTTCTTCCAGCAGCGTACATGAGTTCCCTAAACCGCGTCTGTGTATTCCCAAATCTGGCGGCCAAGTCCTCCAATCTCCGTGTGTTTCTTGCTATCCCTGTTGATGTTGCTGTGTTTCCTTCCGGTAGTTTGAGCTCGATTTTGTGCGCACAGTTTGCGTACTCTTGTCTTTGCTGAGGATGCTCACTTCCGTTGTTGGGTTTGTTTGAAATGTAGTTCCTCTGCTTGTTTTGGGTCACGTACTGCGCCATGGAATCGCTAGCAATAGGTGGCGAGGTCATCGTGAATCATGCCTTGCTGGAGTACATTTTGGAGGGCTGCTTAGAGAGTGCGTGTCCTTGGAGTTGTTTTGCAAAACGAAATCAGCAAAGGACCGCTTTGTTGCAGCTGCTTCCAATTTTGTATGGGGTTTCCAAAGTCACCCGGGCCAGTGCGGGGCTCACAATGCAGCTGGCAGCGCTGCGACTGGCCTTTCATGATTTTGACGTTGTTGGTGGGAGCGCTGCAGCAAAGTTTTCACCATCCCAGAAGGCCAAGCGTATATTGCAGCTGTTTGATTTGAACATGGCAATCTTCACGAAGTCCTGGAAATTTCCAGAGCCGCTCTCCCTGAACCTACGAACGAAGGCATTAGACGACCTTGATGTGCTCGAGCTTCACCAATTGCAAGCTCGAATTCTTGGAGGATGGCAAGTGGAGGCAAAAGTCATATAGGGAGACGGGCAGACAAATTCTCCCAACATTTGGGTGACCCCGGCTTTGCGGTGAGGTACCAGCCTAAACCCCTAAACCTGAAATTGCTGATTGATAGATTTCTGAACTTCCAATTTTTTTTGGTGAATTTTCTTAGTGACTTTCCTGGCTTTATGGATTGTGCAGGTGCCAGGCGTTGGATTGCTTGCCAAACAGTACCTTTTCTTGAGCTTCAGGTAAAACCTTAAACTAGAAACTTAATGGGCTCATTTTATACTTTCTAGCTGCAATTGTTTGTGGATTTGAATTCATTCAGTTTCCGTTTCTTGTATGCACTGTGCAGGTCCATGACGGTGGCAGTGGCTGTGCCGGTGTCCTAAATGAAGACATCCGGATTTTTTTGGTTGTACTCCCGCATTCTGGACTTCTGAATGCAGACCTTGTGACACTGTGACATGCAACCTTCTTTTTTGTAAATTTTGTGAATGCTTCATACTGTGTTTTGTAACACATATAGTTGTATCAGCACAATGCTTTGGGCCCTTGAATGCATGTTTCAGTTTGATGTGAACACTTTGGGTATGCTTCTCTAGTTCGTGTATGCTTCACTTGTTCTTGCATTGAGGTGTTATGTGTTATGAATGTTTCACTGTGTACGTACTTCATGGTTGAGTCTGCTTCAAGTTTCAAAGCACTGAATCTGCTTCTAGTTCCAATACAATTTCCACCATGTTTTTACATCATTGTTTGTATGCCAACTTTGATGTTTGGAATTTGAATGACCCCAGTGTTTGAGGGAGTGCTTGAATTTATTTTTCAAATTTTCTATACTTATAATGAAGATAGGGTATAAAGAAATAGTACAAGAAAAAATTTCGAATGAAATATAGGGTATATGAAATTAGGTGAATTTAGAAATTTAGGTAAATATAGCCCTATAGAAATTTAAAAAATTTACCTACATAGCCCACATATAATAGGGGCTTGAACGCACGCTACCAATGAAAATTACATATAGTGCACCCCCCGAGATTAGACCTTACCTTGAGTCATCAGACTCAACGTACCAATAGACCTTGCAATGAACAATCAAACCTCAAATCAAAATCAGCAGCAAATGATTAGACCTTGGATCAGATTCAATAACATTGACAACTAACTAGCAACAACTACTTATGAATACTATCAAGCGCTCTTGTATTTTGACTTTAACCCCGAAAGGTTTTTGACTGTGTTTTCACCAAAAACGGTCCAAAACTGCCATTTCTAATACTAGTGCCAAATTTTAGAAAAAAACATTTTTGGACACATTTAACTATAGGATCTTGTAGTAAACTTGTTTAAGAAGATGTGGAAAAAATTTCAGAATTTTCCACCGTGTGGATTGCAAGATAATAGTGTTTGAATTGACAAAAATCCTTTTTTTGTCCCTGCAAAAAAACGGGCAGCTGCCCTTCACAAGGTCACATTTGTATGAAAAAATGTCCAAAATGGTGGATACTCTTTGGATTTATTCTTCAAGGCAAGTTGGCTACATGCTTGAAAAATTTAAAATCATTTGGAATTGTACAACATATAGGAAAAAAATAGTAAGCAGGAAGAGGTAGAGAATGATTCAAAACACTAAATTGTTAAGAATTTATTTATGGAGTTGAAAAATGTCAATTCCAATGGTTATAATGTTATAATAAACAATCTAAACCCAACGTTTTTATTTTATTTTTTTAAATTTCAAAAATTGAGTTAAATAATGGACTTCAAAGTTTATTTTAGAGTTGAGATCCCATAACTACCCTCAAACTAAGAATCCTCATAACTTTTGACTCGTTGATCAGAATGGAATGCTTAAAGCTTCCTGCGTATATGTAAATCTAAAGAATCAATTTTAAATTTTTTTTTTTTTTAAAAGTGATTTTTAAAGAATTTTTTTTTGCTGCGCGGGCTGCCCGCCGAGCAATGAAACTGACATATCATGCAATAACTTTTTAACCATGTAGTCAAAAGTTATGAAAATTGTTGGGCTTTAAAGCTACTCTTCGGGAAAATGTTGTGGGAAAATTTGAAAGAAAATAAATAAAAACTCCGCTTGTAGTGAGCTGCCCCCAAAAGCTATGTTCTCAAAAAAACATGTTCAGTGCTTTAGGGGTTAATAGAACTCGTAATAGCCTATACAAATCATCTACAAAGTTGTACAAAGGAATTTTTTCAATTTGGAATAGTATTGTAGGAATTTTACACTCAAATTTTTCAATATCTAGTTCAATTTTTTGCAAGAATGAGGACGCAATAATAGCCTTCTACTATGCAATAAAGATTCTTTAATTCCAATGTAGACTCATAAAATTCACAAAGCCAATTATTTCCTTTCTTAATATGTGATGGTCTACGTTTGTAAAAGTGGCCTTTATTTCCCTTTATATGTCCTATGTTGTACTCAATTATTATCTCAGATTCTTCAAGATTTATAAAATAGCAATTTTGCTGCAAATTTTCATTCTCAAAAATTCAATGGAAACTTGTCTACCTACTTTGAAATGGACCCACCTTGATTCTTATTCTATCCATTGGTGAAGTATGAAGCAATATTTGACAAATCTAAAAACGTTTTCACATTATCCATAGCCTTTTTTACTACCCATTACATATCTATTTCAAAACCGCTCAGTGATTGTTTCAAAGCTTCTTGTAGAAATGGTTCAAAGAAGAGGGTTGCAATTACAATTCACTACCGTATTGTCATGGTCCGTCATTCAACAATTCAAAGTCGACTTGCCAAGTATATCTACCTCAGTCCAATATAGCATATGAGTGGCTCCAACCTCAAAATACAAGAAAAATAACTATTTTTTATTCTTAATTTAAATACTATTACTTGTTTGTTAGAAACTTCACTAACATACATCATGGTTGCAAACTTCTTTTTTCTTTTTTCTTTGCTATATAGTATCAATGTACAATAGAATACTTCAAGTATTACATACAACCGCTAGCCATGATACATTTAATCAGTGAATCTTGCTTAAAGTTAACTAAGTGCATGGTCATTGTTGACAGAGCCTTATAATATTTTGCTATTATGCAACTGTGACCTACCCATTTCCAATTCAACTTTTTGACATTTTCGTCAAGTGTTCCTTTAACCCCTAAATGTTTTTGACTATGTTTTCACCAAAACTGCTCCAAAACTGCCATTTCTAATACAAGTATCAAATTTTAGAAAAAAAACATTTTTGAACACATGCAATCATAGGATCTTGTAGTGCATTGGTTTAAAAAGATGTGGAAAAAATTACAAAATTTTCTACTATGTGGATTGCAAGATATTAACATTTGAATTGAAAAAAATCCTTTTTTTGTCCTTGCAAAAAATTGGGCAGCTGCCCTTCACAAGGTCACATTTGTATGAAAAAATGTCTAAATTGGTGGTTACTCTTAGGATTTTTTTTTGAAGGCAAGTTGGCTACATGCTTGAAAATTTTAAATCATTTGGAATTGTACAACATATAGGAAAAAAAATAGTAAGTAGGAAGGGGTAGAGAATGACTCAAAATACTAAATTGTCAAGGATTTCGTTATGGAATTGAAAAATGCCAATCCCAACGGTTGTAATGTTATAATAAACAATCTACACCCAACATTTTATTTTTTTTCAAAAATATTGAAAATTGAGTTAGACAAAGGACATCAAAGTTTATTTTAGAGTAGAGATTTTATAACTACCTTCAAATTAAAACTCATAACTTTTGACTCATTAATCCAAATGGAATGATTCAAAGCTTTCTAAATATATATAAATCTATTAAATCAATTTCAAATTTTTATTTTCAAAAAATCAATTTTTAAAGAATTTTTTTGAGCTGCCCAAGCTGCCCAAGCTGCCCACAGAGTGCAAAATTACATATCATGCGATAACTTTTTACCCATGTAGTCAAAAGTTATGAAAATTGTTGGGCCTTGAAGCTACTCCTTGGGCACATCTTGTGTAAAAATTTCAAAGAAAAAAAATAAAATTTCCATTTGTAGTGAGCTACCCAAAATCACTATGTTGCCAAAAAATGGGGTATGGTCCTTTAGGTGTTAATTATTGATAAGATGTATAATATTCCACATCATATCATTTGTGGGATGAAATAATGTAGAATATATCACATCATATCATTTGTGGATGAAATGATGTGGAATATATCACATCATTTCATTGGGAAGGAGGCATTAGTGAAAATCTCCGGCCACAAAAAGGCCGCTTCATAAGAGGGAAACTGAGGAGGTCTAAGTTGAATTTATTTATAATTTTGAAGAAGAAAGGGATATTATTTTCCTGTTTTTGCTCAATTGACATGCAAAAATGAAAGCCACACGATTAAAAAATTATAATAATATTGGCTATTTTGAATTGTTAATATAGATTTATGTAAAAAGTGTCAAAAATAGGATCAATGTACAAGTAGGTTTAAATTGTTCACTCTAGACCTTTCTTTGAATATAATTTTTCATTGATTGCTAACTCAAAGGTTGGTTTAAAAATTATGATGGTTTGTTTGTCAATGTTTGTGAGAACAGAATCCAATTGCATTTTGTGAAATTGACAAAAGTTGACAATACAAATCTAATACATTTCATATTTTCATAGGCTTCTTATTCTAATATTAGTAGTTTCATTTGTTAATGTTTGATGGCCACTCAAGGTGTGAGTTTTTTTTCTAATGGTAGTACTGAGTTTGGCTACTGAATATTATGAATGACTTTTAATAAGAGTGTCCTTGATTATTCTTTCTCCATTTATTATTTTCTTGGTAGATCTTGCTTCAATTGTAAAGTACCTCTTAATAATGTTTCTATCAAGAACAAATATTGGATGTAGAATTTTTTTTTATATAGTACAATTATTCTATGTTCATTGGAATCTAATACACTTATGAATTTTTTGTTAGTATTAGGGTTTGACTATTTTCCGTTCATCCTATTTAGTTCATTCATTCAGTTCTTAGATTAGGTTAAACCACTGTATATAAACTTAGTCTTAACACATGCTAATTATCTTTTGCAATACCAAGGTTTGCTTTAACGCTGTTGTAAGATCACAACAAGCTATTCCAATATGGTATCAAAGCAGGCATTTAGATCCTCCGAGTAGTCACGGTACCTCTGAGTAGTAGCAATTTCTTTGAGTAGTCGCAGAACGCTTCGAATAGTCACAGACATTGTAGTGATGCTGTTGATCATCAATCCAACGCCGTAATCCCTGGTGGCACAGTGACAGTTAGAACTACGTATTTGAAATCACCTCTGTAGCAATGGATCCGAGCGTGAGAGAAGTTCTAAAATTGATGAAGTTAGCGGAACTTGCTAACTATGTAATCTGGAATTACAAAGTTAAAATGATACTGATGCAAGAGGGTCTGTGGACATTTGTTGAATCTAAAAAACAGTCTGCAAATGGCTTCTTGAGCAACACTGGAAACAAAGCCACGTTGGGCACCATGACCACACCAACGACATCGCCAATCAAGATCGCCAACGTACCTATGGTCAACACCAAGAAGGAAAACGAGCTCCGATTTCAGGCAAAACGAATCATTATTGCTCTGGTAAGAGACTCCATTATACTAAGTGTTATTCATCTTACAGACCCTTAGTTACTCTATCTCGCAATGCCTGAGGGCGATGTGTGATCTACGTAGTTCTTCAAGGAGACTGTCATTAAAAAAGTAGTTTTACTCCCTTAGATTAGCAAAAGGAAAGAGCATAGGAGAACACCTGCAACAAATCAACCTACTCGTTACACAACTAGCAAATCTAGGCATCCTTACACTTGACAAGGAATTAGTGGACCTCACCTTAAACAGTCTACCTAGGAGTTGGTCAACCTTTAAACAAATTCAAAAGGAGAGAGAATGTTTAGCTTCCTTTGCCGAGCTCAAAGGATTGCTGCTACAAAAAGAACACAGCCACGCCCTGGACAACTACCGAGACGAATCAGAACACGTTAACTTTATATAGTCCAACCGAGGGCCTCCCAGAGGCGGCCAATCATTCCATGGAGTTGATTTCTTTGATGGCTAGCTCTGGATCATCGTGGAAGGCTTTGATGCAGGCCTAAATGTGTGGCAGCTTTGAGTTTGAATCTGAATTGTAGTCTTCAACAACTTCGGTGAGGTTGACTTGTTGTTGCAATCGATTTTGTTAAATGTTACTAAGTTGAAGTTGCATCGCTTTGATGCGTTCTTTAAGCATGAGGCCTATACAATCTTGTGCGTAATGTCTTGGTTTGACACACTTGTGGCAGTAGATAGAGGTATCGGATCTGGGAAGACAAGTCTGATCGAAAGATGATCGATGGTGTCATGTTGGCTAGTTTGTAGGTTGACTGACCAATCGATCGCCATGTGATCCTTTGAAGGGTTAACAAACTATCTAGCATCACCCTCTGCTAAACCACTTGTGCAGAACAAGTTTGGACTCTTACCTTGCAATGAAATCTTGTTTCATTTGTATCCAAAAAAACAAGCATCTAGCATCGACATGCTGACCTTGCCCTAAATGTATACTAACTAGCCACTGGTGCTTTGATTTGCACTTGATGTTTGGAAAGATTGTTCTTACCAGGTTATTTTTTGTTTTGAAACAACAAAATGGAATTTCATTGCAAAGGATTGCAATGTTCTTTTGGTTAGCCAGTGCCAACTCTTGGTGAAAGAACAAGATCCGGCAGCAACGCAGCCGTAGGTAACTTACGTCAGGGAGAAATTATCAACTCATTGTTCAGAGAAGGCGTCATTTGTAGGGATGTGCAAGTGTTGGAGAGGACCATGAGAGAAGAGTGTTTCCACTTGGGAGAAGGTGCTAACATCGGCAGCGCTATCTCAAATTCTCCATGAGAAAATGTGCAAGCAGTCTCCATAGTCAGATGCTCTTGGGACACAAACTATAGAATTTGGAATATACTCTCACAGTCTCACTCGGCGTACCTCAGATGCCTCATGGAAACACTATAGTAATGAACTGAACTGATTGCGCTAGCAAGTTCTTGTTGTGCCAGCATGCTCCGAGGGACGTTAAATCCGTCTCACGAAGTGGTACCTGTAGGGTGAAAATGCAGAAATTGGGGGGGTAAAAGCAAAATCTTGCCCTTATTTTGAGCCCTTATCCTGTATCTAGGATTAAATGTAGACCTCTAGTAGCTAATTTGGGGCTTATGATTGCAAATATGAATACAGAATTTAAAAAAATAATAATATGTGAAAAATAAAAAATTCCTATGTTTTTCCCGGGGTAAAATTCCTGTGTTTTCACCCTGCAAGTCCCACTTTGTGGAAGGGATTTAACGTCCTGCGCACGCTCCTAGGCTCCAACACTTTTATAAGTCGCGTCACTGTGAAGGTTGCCGGCAAAATCAAGTTTCTTGATGCGCTCAATTTGAGTATATGCGCTATATGGCATGGGCATCGACAGCGATCTTCATTACTTGATGTTTTTTTATTCATTTCTAAAATGCCGCCTTGTCGTCATTGCCCATTTCATTTGCCTTAAACAAAAAACTCAGTTTTCCCTGTAGAATCTAGGATTTTGCTTTATTCGTTGCTATTTAATTTCCCCCATCTAACACTTTCCTTAAAATATAAGACTGCCTAAACCACTTGCAGAACTTCTTTTAGCGACTGCCACATACGCAGCCTCCTCGACCTAGAGTTCCCTAAACCATAATGGCCTGATTGCACCCCATTGTTGTTCTGCTACAGTAAGTCAGAGAGGCTTTCTAACGTCCCCCCATAAACGTGCACAGGTTCTAAAATCACCCACTTCTTCAAATGTACACTATTTGTATATGTTTCTTTTTTGTAGCCTTCAACAATGTACAGACTGTATACATCTTAGGATAAGGGTCGTTTTAGAGCCCTATGTCATTTCAACTTCAAAATTTGGTAACAACTTGGGTTGGATGTCAACTCCCCTTTTCTTTCAAGAAAAATTTATAGAATTTTTTTTGAAGAAGTCTCACCTACCTAAAATTCAATTCCAGCTCTAAAATGAGCGATTTATGGTCACGCTATTTTGCACAAAGTGAGATAGGACCATACAATTGTTGTTTTTATCAATTCAAAGATAAATTGATACTTACAGCTGAACTTGAAAAAGCGCACATGTATGGTGTCTCATTAATGGAAACATTCGGTAGCAAATGAATTTGTGTATAATGCAAAAGGGATCAAGACTGTATGGAATAACCTTTGTCCATAGTGTTGTGAATTTATTTAAAGATTGTCTAAAGGACTATTGTCATGTCTAAATTCACTATTGTTTATTTGTAATTTCATCTATATATATTCAGGCAATGTACTCTTTGTTAGTTACACATGTATTGTGTTGTACTCGCCATCATTTTCTTCTCTCCCCCCTGCAATTGCCTTTCTCAGTTCTTCCATGGGAATTGGCTGTGAATGTCCATTCACCCTCCACGTTCAACTTAGTGTTATTTTTTGAACAAATTTGTAGTTGTCATATGTTCTTTGGGCTCACTTTCAAAGGCCACTATAGGAACAGTAGGAAGGATTGGTACCCCATTACAATGGAAGAAATGCTATGCAGACCAAAAGTTGTGGGCAACAACTTTTGGTAAAGGTCCGATTGTTGGTACCACAGGCTTTGTCATTATCTGGTCGGACCCATGTTTAGATGTGAATGACATGGCCGTGATCCAATGGCTCTCGAAAGCTTTGATGGACTGCGACACATCCATCAAATTGGTCTCTAAAGGTAAAGTGGGCGGAGTTGACTGCAATCTCAAATAGAAGGAATACCTTTCAATTTGCATAGGTTTAGACTTCAAGGGAGCCATGTCGATTAGTGAAATAAAGGGTTTCCAATTGCCTCCAGCCAGTGACTACCTTACCAATTGCTCCGAGGCGGTGCATGGCCTGATTGCTATGTAATTTTATACTCTTTCTCTCCAAGCATGTTTACTATTTTTATAAAACTTTTTTTGCAAAAACATTCCCTGAATTGCATTTCACCACCCTAGTGGTTGGTTGTGTCTTTAAGTGAAAGTAATCTAGGGTCTCATTGGAATATTCTATGCATGCACTTTATAGATTATGACAAGCGATATCCGAGACAAGGTTGTGCGTCGGCGCCTCAAGGACATTTTGAAGGCTATCTTTGCTGAATGCAATGTTGGTTAAGTGAAAACCAGTTGGTTTCTACTTGTGCTTGCTGCATGTAGCGATGTAAAGGTGAATTGGAGGGGATCATTTGCCTTTACATATCTTTGGAGCTTCAATTTTTACTAAAGGAATTGTATGCCCAAGAAGCTACTATCACTCCCCTATTCAACTTCCTTAGTGTTTTTAGAAGGCGTGCATTGGAATTTGAAAGGACGCAGGTATGGCCTATCGCTTTTTTGAACGTGAAATCGTTGCAAATCCAAGCTCCTACACCTCTTTCGGATATTGCTACCTTTGCATTATATTTGATGGATTCGCCCTTCAAATCTTCTATAGAACATGGGGGTTCAATTGTGTATGCAATAGCTTCAACTTTGCAACAACCGGCTTTCAAAAAAACCAAGGCATTTTGTGAGGGCACGGGGACAATAGTGGTGGAGGCCCACTTGCCAACAATCATGATGGACGGAGATTGCGGAGCACTTTGTGGCCCAAACTTTGAATCAACCGAATCCTCCAATCCAAACGAGGAATACGACGTCTCAGCTCCTAGTATTTATTTTGCCGGACGGCGTGAAATTGAAGCAGAGCACAAGCGGGCATTTGAAGACGATGGGGAAGTGTTTGAAATAATGAAGCGCCTGTCCCGCAACTTGAAGCATTCTGTAGAAGAAGCCTTTGATTTGGCTACACAGGAAATGGACTTATTGCAGCGTAAGAATTTGATCGCATGTTGCTGGCTACTAAAAGGGAGAGAGAAAGCAAAACGAAACTCTGACTACTTCAAGCAAAAGCACAGGTCACTGGCCAGAAAAATGCAGGCAGCTAGGGCAAATATGCTGTTGACAGGGAATGTGCAAGCCAACAAGGATTGCGACAGCATCTTGCACGTTCTTTTAGATGTGGCGACGACCCTTGAAGAAGAACGTTTGGCTGCGGAGGAACATCTAGAAGAAGTGGACGAAGAGATTGTGGCCATACAAGAGGAGGAGGAAGTACTGCATTTGCGATTGGCCAATGTGGATGCACAGCTGTACGAAATCACTACTGCCAAGGAGCAATCACAATACGAACTATCAAAACTTCGGGCAGATTTGGAGGTTGAGCGGGCCGGGTGAGTCGCAAGCGACACGGTTGTGGAAGCACTATTGAGTACGGTACACAACATATTTGTTGAACATTCTGTTTTTCTAGGTAGTCTATCAAGACAATTGGACGTTGCGGTTTAGGATCTAGCTACACATCCTGCGGTTGATCCCATAGCCCACATATGTTATGCACCCCTACCGAGCCTTGCTATGGAAAAGTTGGAAGATGATGCACTCTTGGGAATACTATCAACTATAAGTATCGATTGTCCAAAGCAGTTTGAGGACAAATTTATCAATGCAATTGAGTAGGAAATAACACCAAGAGTTGAAACTCTAATCTTACAATCTACTACAATAAAGTTGTTAGCCTCGCTAAAACCACAACTGTGCTTTGCGCTGCAAACCCAAAATATTGTTCCTTGCTCAACTGCAAAATTCTCAGCAACAAAGATGCATGGTGCTTGGAAGATGGAGATGTGATAATCTGTCCTATACTCCTATCTAGTGGCCTACAGGCTTTATGGTGGGGCTTTGTGTTATTATGTACTGCTTTGTTGACATTGTTGTGCATACATATATGAATTGTTTAATAATACATCCATGAAACAAATGTGAGCCGTGGATTGCAAAGGTCTATGAATATTTGTTAGTTCCAAAGCAGACCATCATTGCAGATGTAATTTTTTCGTGTTGACTATATAATAGTTTTTTGCAATGTTATATATACTTTCATGATTTCTGGCATGTCAATTCAACCATTGACTTTGTATGTGCTTGGATGGATAGGGAATATTTTTTTTGTTCCTTCCACCTTTTTTGTTTTGTCCACTTGTTTGTTCTTACATGCTTACCTGAAAAGTTGAAGCAAGGGTCCTAATGTAAATTTTTGTTTTCCAATGTATTCGTGAGGCTCGATCATGTCAATTATCAAAGTCTTTATGGCATGAGCTCTAGGAAATTAGTAGCTAGAATTCTCCACAGACCCCTTTTGAAATATTTCTATCCTTCTTGTCAGTGAAAAAAATTACTTTATGATAGGAAGCCCAAGAAAAGAACCACTTACACAACCCGACCCCTTTAACTCATTTACATAGACCTATGTGGACTTTTGCCCGTATTTTCTAGCAAAATAAACTAATATATACTTATCTTTATAGAATTATAGATGATTTTATCAGGAAAACATGACTGTATTTCCTTGCAAACAAATTCCAAACACTAGGATATTTCAAACAATATCGGATATTTGTAGAGACACTCAACTAAAAGATTAGTAGCCACAGGGATGATTGTGGAGGAAAATATCTCTTTGCTGATTTCTAAGAATATTGTATCACAAACGAAATCTGCAGACAACTTACGGTTGATTATTTCCCGCACCAGAATGGAATAGCTGAGTAGAAGAATCGTACCTTGCTGAAAGGGATCAGAAATGTTGTCACTGGTACTAAAATTTCAAAAGCATTGTGGGAAGAGGTTTTTAAAATCGTCAATTATCTACAAAATAGATGTCTTATAAAAGCTCTGAAATTATAAACACCAGAAGAAGCCTTTACAAGCATCAAATCATACTTAGGTCACCTAAAAGTCATAAGTTGTACTGCCTATTGCCACATTCCTAATATTGAAAAACAGAAATTTGACACCAAAGCTACACCTACTCTCTTGCTTGATTATGATGAACAGAGCAAACATTATTGGGGTTATCAACCTTCCACAAGGAAAATTCTGATAAGTAGAATGCTCGCTTTGATGAACAAAATTTTATAGCTCCATTCCCCGAAACCATTGAACCTCTTCTCGACCAAATCTATTTAGACAAACTATTTATTCCTACCCCTACAGCCCCACCTTTAGCAAATTCCCAATTTTTAGTACCTTCCCAACCCTTCTTTCCCACCATCCCCGAGCCATACTCTCCTTGCTCCCCTTCCAATTCACAACTACTTTTTCAACAATCTAATCCCACTGCTGGCTTATCCATACTCATCCCTCTTGATCTTATATCCTCTATTGTAGATCACTTAACTTTGATCCCTGCACCTTGCCGATCCGCATGACCACGACTCCAAAATATTAGATTAAACGGGTATGAACTCTATTTATCAACAACAAATTTTGATATTTATATGATTACTAAGACTCCGTCTCAACCTGCCATCACAGACTTTGACCACGACAACATTATCTTTGTTCAAGCAAAAATTGACCCCGGATGGTGTTTTGCAGTGTTAGTAAAAATAGAATTTATCTGGAAGAATCAGACATGGGAGCTTGAATCACTACCAATAGGGAAACGTGTAATAATTTGTAAATGAATTTTTTAAACTTAAACTTGGCATTGATGGAAAGCCTCCTGTAAAGAAAGCACATCTTCTAGCCCACAACTTTGAATAACGGTGTCCTGTTGTAGATTTGTACATAGTGTAAAAACATATTATAATATGTTTTATTGAATAGCTTCAAGGTGACGCCGTTCCAAGAGATGTATGACATCTATATAAAAGGACGATTTTGCCTTAAAGCTTCATTGAATTCCAGTAGTGTTTTTATTTCCTACTTTAAATTTAAAATGTTGAACTAGAGGGTTTTCTGAGTCTCAAAATGAAGAGCCTCAACCGGAGACTGAATTTGAACTTTCATTGTCGCGACTGCCGAATGAGCCGCTTCTACCACAGGAATTGTCATCACCACTTGTGCATCTACGAGATGAAGCTGGGCCTTTTCGACTGTCAAAATAGCCTCGTATTGAGCAACGGTGGCACAAGAATCTTCAGCGGGATGCTCGTGCGTTGGTAATCTTGTTACAAATTGATCAAGTTGAACCCAATAGCCATGAAGTAATATTTGAAGGATGTTTTGAGGGTCTAAACGACAACCAATACTATTGTATGGTCAAGCCGATTAAGGGGAGTTGTAGCCACCAACGATGGTTAGAAGGGCCAGTTAATTCTTTAACGAAGGCGGATCGTGCTGAGTATGTCGCTGCGACTATCAAACGCATTCTCAAGTTCTTGCAGATGGAATGAAGTTTGTTTTGAAATTCTAGTTTTAAACCTTTAATAGCGATTGATTTGATGTTAGTGTTTAAATCCATATTTGGAGTATTTTGTAGAAATGATTTTGTATGGTTATAGTTGTAGAAGGAAAGGATGGAAATATTTGCCTTCTAGGTGAACTTTGAAGTGATTTTCCTTTTAAGTTAAGGATAAAAATATAGTTGTGGAGCCAAATAGGAAGATCAATAGTTGAAAGTTAGCCTTAGGAGCAAGTTGAAGGCTGATTGACACTTGCTTAGAAGGTAAGGAGTTGTTGATAAAGTGGGGAAAAAGGTGGACACTATTCATCTTCTCTCTTGTTGTAGTTGGCAAGACCCGAATGTTTGGAGGACTATTGTGTGTGGATTTTTAAGAATTTTGAAATGAAAATTGGTGGATTTTGATATCATATTGTTGTCTTTCAAAAAGTCCTCTCTTTCTTGAATTGAAGTTGTGAGTTGAAATTTGTGTTAGTTTGAGTGGAGGAAGGTCTACTGCCTTCCAATTGAAGGGGCAGAGACTTCGACCAACCATAAAAGACGGACATGTCTTTAATTTGAAATGAAATTTGAAGAAGATGTAGGAAATTTTAAGAGTTTTTCATAAAGCTATCATTCGTTGTATTTGAAGCATGTATGAGTGATTTATGAATGTGGAAGTGAAGAAGGGTCTGCTACCTTCAATTCTTAAGACTGAAACTTTAAGTAACCATAACAGATGGATAGAGTGTTAATTTGAGTTCAAATTTGGAGAGGATGTGGAGATTTTTGTTAGCTTTTTATAAAACTATTCTTCGTTGTATTTGAAGCATGTATGAGTGATTTATAAGTGTGGAAGTGAAGGAGGGTCTGTTGCCCTCAAACTTTAAAGCCGAAAATTTGAGTGGCCATAAAATATGGACAGAGTGTTAATTTGAGTTGAGTTTTAGAGGAGAAATAGAGATTTGTGTAAGCTTTCCTAAAAGCTATTACACATTTCATTTGAGTTTGTAGAATAGCCGTGACATCACATTAAAGTTCTGTTAAGGAAAAAGGAATTGGAGTTGGAAGAGATTTGAAGAGATTTGAAGAAACCAAGACTTGAAGACAAGAAGATTGAAGATTTGTGTGTTGTAGTTTGTGGTTTGTGGCTTGGAGCTTGTTATTTTTAGCCGATTTTGGAGGCTTATTGTTATCATTTTTTTTGTATTGTAAACATTGTTGCGGTGTCGGGTAGAGAGGAGCGCGCTTAGGGAACACACGGGGTGTCTAGCTGCAAGTTGTTGAATGATATGGGTTGGTCTCTTGAAAACTCGAATCTTCACTTGATCTTCCGTTGGCCTATCCTGTAGTGGCTCTATAGGGCCAAGGGTAAGGGTGTGTGATAAGAAACAAGTCCTCAGACGGGTAAAACGGGACGGTCAAACCACGAGCTGACCGTCCGAAAGATTGGCTCCTAAATTTCAAACCCACGGTGACAAGAAAGCGCCTTTCACCAGTGGGAACAACATAAAAGATCGACCATGTGGGTGATCAATCCCACTTCGTCGCCACAAACATAAAACGGGGTTTTATTGGGTACCCACAAGCCCACAACAGGTTTTACAAAGCAGAAAGGAAATATGCAACTAGCCTCCAAAACCGACTGGGAATAACATAAAAGACAACGAGCCACAAGCCACAACACATTGAAGATCCCTTTAAGGATCTTCAAGTCTTCAAAATCTTGAGTCTTGAGTCTTCAAACCTTCCTTCATTCGAATTTGAAGAAATCCGAACTAGTTTCAAAAGAAACTATTTCCCCACACAAGCTGCCATCTTCAAACTAGTGCCACATATGATCTACAAGCTTAAATTCTAAGTGTCTTAGCTTTTTGGAAAGCTAATAACATAATACAACTATCCTATAAATTTCAACTCAAACTAAGCTACTGTCCAAAAGTTATTAGCGAGCAAAGTAGAGGCCCTCTTCTCCCTTAGCAACCAACTACTGCTTCTTCAAAACTCAATAACTTTTGTTTAACAACTCCAAATCACAAGTGTGATAGCAATTTGGAAAGCCCTCCCTACCATCTACAACTTGTGAAAATTTCACTACAATCCAAACTACTGTCCAAAAGTTATGAGGTGTAGGGTCTCGGCTTTCTCAATTAAGAAGGCAAGAAACACCTCAAACTTTATTATTACTTATCTTTTGCATATTAAGCTCAAATCACACAAATGAATTCATTCTAGAAAGGTGAACTCATATTCTAACTACTCCCAAAGTTTCAACTTCAACAAAACAACTGACCCAACGTTGTGGCCGTCGAAGTCTCGGCCTTCCTCCTCCAAGCTCAATCTTTGCTCCAAGCTTCAGCAGATGATAACTTCTCACTCCAAACTCCAAATCACAAGTTTAATAGCTTCTTAGAAAGCTATAAACAAGATCTACAAACCCTCTAAGTTTCAAAATGAACAAGCAAACGACGCAAAAGTTATGGCTTGATGAAGCCTCTGCCCTCTCAATGGAAGGCCTTGGGTCTTCACAACTTCAAACCTTAATAACTTTTTGCTCACAACTTCAATTGCAACTTGCAAATACTCTATGGAAAGCTCTCATCATCAAGAATAACATACTCAAATTTCATTATTCAAAAATCCATGCTCCATGAGCTACATACATCACAAGTTTCGGTCCTTTCAACCTCTCTTCCACACACACAAAACTCTCCCTTCCTACCCAACTCAAAGATTCCTCTCCCTCTTTTTCTCCCCTCTCTAAGGTGGTGGTGGGAGTACATCAGCCCATACCCCTTATCTCCCTACCTAAGACCCCACCAAAGATCCCATCTACTTCCCTATTCACACTCATTTTTCTCTTCTAATTCCTTGGCTATTTTATTTAGTTCAAAACTATTCACACACATCTATCAAAGCCAATATAAACTAGAAATTAAAGGAAACAAATGCAAGGCAAGCAATCGTAGGATAGCCACGTGCCACTAGAGTGTTTAAAACTATCTGGAATCACTCTTCGATCGCCAAGTCATGACCTTGGTCGGCCGGAAAGCGGTGGTCAAAGGCGTTCCGCTGGTCCGGAATCGCGGGTTCGAACCCCGATGGGACCGTCGAGCGGCGGGGCGCCACGGCTTGGTACGCTGGTGAAGAGGCAGGAAACAAAGGCCAACTGCCCGCTACCTACCCCCTGAGCTGTGCTTCGCACTGTGACAAGAATTAAAATGTGGTTCTCACCACGACCAATCCTTTTAGTTCTAATCACTCATTTATTAAAAACAAACAAATATATATATAAATATATATATTTACATGATGGAAGGATTTCCATCAGGACAGCGGGCTATATGAGTATCCAATAATAGCCCCGTTTTATGTTTGTGGCGACGAAGTGGGATTGATCATCCACATAGTCAATCTTTTATGTTGTTCCTACTAGTAAAAGACGCTTCCTGGTCACCGTAAGTTTGAAATTTAAGAGCCAATCTTTTGGACGGTCAGCTCGTAATTTGGCCGTTCCGTTTTACCCGTCCGAGGCCTTGTTTCTTATTACATACCTTTATCTTTGGCCCTATAGAGCCACCACATGATAGGATAGTTAGAGATTGGGTGAAGATTCAAGTTTGAAGACTTTGAAGACCGAAAAAAAATTCGAGTTTCGAGATTCTTCATCTACACTCACCAACTTGCAGCTAGACACCCTGTGTGTTCCTTAAGCGCGCTCCTCTCTACTCGAGAATGAGAAGACATCAATTTTATAGAAACATTTGAACATGTAATCAAATGCGCTATGTTACGTATCGAGATTGCACTTGCAACCGCCAAGAGGTACGATATTTGTGAGATGTGCGAATCTTTTCTCTCAATAGTCTTTTCAAAAAGCGCATTTATATGGGTCACCTCCTTGGATTTAAAATACAAGGCAAAGAACAAATGGTATGTCGCCTCTTCCGCTCTCTCTATGGTTTAAAACAAAGCCTCTATACCTGATATGACAAAATTGACGACTCTCTTTGTCGCATAAAAATGCATCGCAGTAAAATTGATAAAAACATGTATTTTCTTTTCAAGAACGAGAAAACGTTGATTCTAATGCTTTATGTAGACAACCTATTCATTACATATAGTTGAGACACTTATCTCATGAATTAAAATCATTCTCAAATATGAATTTGAGATCACCGACCTCGGCCCCATCCGTTGCTATCTCAGCATTTCTTTTAAGACAGTCATATTAAGAATTTTTTTACATCAAAAAAATATGCTCAGTCAATATTTGATAAATTTTGGTATAAGCAACTGCAAGACGGTTTCCACTCCACTTCCTGAAAGCCAAATTCTGATCAGTAATATGAAATCAAAACTTGTGGATGGATTTTACCTATTATTATCGACTCATTGACAAACTTATCTTTCTGACGGTCACTTGACCAGATATCGCCTATGCGGTGAATAGGTTACGTAGTTACATAGAAAATCCTCATCAAAAATATCTCGAAATAGCCAAACATGTATTAAGATACTTACATGGCACCCTTGATTTCGGCCTTTTTTACAAATCCAATGCTCCGATCTTCATCTCCGACTTTACAAATGTTGACTAAGAATCTTTCATAGAGACAAAAAGATCAATGGAAACATATAAATTTACTTTCGTCAACGGTCCCATTATTTAACAAAGTAAACGTTAGTTAACTATATCCAGATCGTCTACGGAATCAGAATATTAAGTTCTCTCTGACGGTATGCAGGAAGCCGTTTGATTCTACATGCTGTTACAAGAACTTCAAAGTCCTTTATCTTCAACCCAGACACCTACACAACCTACAGCCACTTCAAAATCGTCGCCTCCCAGCATCTTGATACATTGTATCGGCTGCGACAATCAAAGGGCACTCAAACTATTCTACAATCCTATTTTTCATGTTCGTAGCAAACATATATAAATACAATATCACTTTGTGCGAGAACGAGGTTTAGAAGGGAAAATCAAGCTTCAATATATTCATACGGACTTGTAACCAGACAATTGCCTTACAAAGCCATTAAAAAAAGGAAAATCTCAGCAACATCGCACTTCCCTAGGCTTACACAGTAAACAAAGCTTGCAAGAAAACTACTAAGCGTTTTATCCTACCTGTGTTAAAATCTATCGACGTACAGTCTCAAATAGGTATTCTTCTACTTTTGTCAAAGACTTAAAGCTTTTGTATTGTGTTTCACTAAAATCTGTCACTTCTTTAGAGCATTTTAACCATGTAAAATAGAGGCCAGGCCTCCAACCTCGTCTAATAGCATAAAACTTAGTTCATGAAGTAGTGACCTTTTGCGAGTTGCGTTGACATGTCTAGGCTGGTGATTCCAACATTGTGACCATCTCAACAGCATTCGATTCGCAAACAAGACTCTTACAATTTGAACAACACTCTGCATCAACGTGCTGCTTCCTTAAGATGCAATCCACCACCTCCAAACACTAAGACATCGGTGCGATAGAAACGCCAAAATTATCCAAATTGTCAAATCAGCCAGCCATGATAAAGATACATCTCCAATGAAGTCGCGCAGTAGTTTTGCGGACATTCAACCGAGCTCCTATGCGCCTAAGATTAAATCGGAAGCTCACAATTTGCCAGTATAGAATGACAATACAATCTTTTGATTGAAGGGGAGTATTAGTATTAGGATTTCACTATAGATGAATTCCGTTCATCGTATTTAGTTCTTTCATAAAATTCTAAAATTAGATTAAATCACTGTATATAAATTTAGCCTTAATACAAGCTAATTATTTTTTGCAATATCAAGGTTTGCTTAACGCTGTTGTAAGATCACAATAAGCTATTCTAATATTTTTGCATCCTAGTAGTTTTTACAAGGAAGTTTAAAAATTTGAGTAAGTTGTATTAAGCTAAAAAATGGACTGATTTTCAAACTGTTAATTGTGTTGGATTCATAGTATAAAATACAATATTATCATAGTAAATATGTTAATGTGAAATTTAAAATCATAAAATAGTTTGGATCTTGTGTACACACTATCTATAATCTAGTGCTACCATCTTTCGCTTAAATTATTGTTGGATTCGATTGGGCATGTTCAAGATGAGCCTTTATAGTTGTTGTAAAGATACTTCATCCCATATTGCTTAAATTTGTTGGATCATTTCTTGTTTGTTATTTGGTTTATTGTAAATCTTTAATTATCTTCTACAGATTTTTTATGGAATTTAGGTCAATTTAATTTTTTTTATCCCGTAAACTTGCCTCGACATTTCAATCTAACACTATGATTGAAAAATAACAAGGTTTAATTGTGAGACATATCGTTAGCTAAAATATTTTGGGTCAAATTTTCTGATTAATCTAATAGGAACATTTCTTGTGGCTTCTTATAATTTGCTTACACATTACATAATATGGATTAATACGAGGATGTTATATTAATAATTAATGAGATATAGAAGGTTTGAGCTTGTGAATGGTTAGTTGTTTAAAAAATAACCGTTCTGATGTTAGAATTTACTTAAGTGGATCTTTACTTTCCAAGACTCATTCAGAGGCTCTTCTTCAATATTGAATTGGCCTTTAATTTTTGTAGGTGAAATTTAAATATGACACGAGGGTAATTTTGTACAAGATATAATTATTAATTTTCAAATGATGTAACTAATTTTTGTAGCTAATGTGGAACATCTAGAGATGGAGGTGAGGGTGGTTTACAAAGAGACAAAAAAACGGAACATAATGAAGAATTAATAATTAACGTTGTTTCAAATTTTAGAGGTCCCCTTCATAGACAGGTTGTACCTAAAAATGCAATATTAAAGTCTTTATCTTATAATACAATTTTCAATCCCCTTCTTATTAAAAATATAAAAGCAAACACGATTTATGGAAAATTAACACCGACAACATTGAGCTATTCAACATAATAATTTAAAAAATACTAATAAATAAGTCAAAAAATGGATTAAGGATGGACAAGATAATGGGATTCTCCTTCAATGCACGTTTAGTTTAAAATATGTAAGAGTAAGAAAAACTTTAAGCAAAATAATAGATGACAATATAGACAATTTACAAGAATTAAAATTTAAGGATAGAGGTGAATCGTACAAATGGCCAAAAAAACAATATCTACAAGAATATAAAAAACATTGAAATATTTAAGGCAGAAGGAGAAACTGCTACAAATAAAAACAACAAATGAGGCGTCTTGTGCATCTCACATTATCGAGGTCTATGTTGAAGCTCATTAATTGCAAGCAGATTCATTGTAGTTTCTGCAAAATGTAATTTGAGAAGATAATGCTTGAGGTTTGTAATAGCCATCTGATGCTATTGAAGGTTCATAGTTGGAAGATAGAATTGAAGCTCCATTAAAAAAAGAGGCTGTTGATGAAGACGACAAGACTTTAATTATGAAGCAAATGAGATTGTCAATGTTAATGATATGTATTCAAAGTAATAGACATTTGTGATAAAGAAGATTGTATTGAAAATACGAGGCCTTTTCCCAATTCAAGAAGGCTGAGAGAAATGAAAGTTATGAAGAAATTGAAGTTTATGATTATGTTTTTTCATAGAAAATGATATCAGTGGAACACAATGAGCCAATCGTGATGTATGAAAAAGGGTATATCATATAGTACTGTTAATTTTGAAGTAGTATGGAAGCTCTTTTTATATATTTGAGTTTATTAGACTTAATTAGAGTATTATGACATGATGATTCAATGCTGAAGAAGAAGTTTAGGTTTTAGGACAATGGTGGTAGAGCGTAACCATTTTTAAATATACAGTGTTTTTTAATGTTCACATGCTAATGCTCATTTTGTTGGTATCATTGACCATTTTTTATGTTTCTAGAACTTCAATTTTATTTAGGACGTATACAAGTGGCTCCTAAGAGACTTCTTGGACTTCAATTCTAGGGTTCAGAGTCTATTTCTTTGGATCCATCTTAAATTGAGTAGGTAAAACTACAAGAAGAGATGGTTTTGCCCGCACCATAAACGTCCACAACCAAAAATGATACAAACCCCGTTTACCGGTTAGGACTGTTAAATACCAAGAAACCTCCACATTCTTCAAGAAAGCTCGATAGAAAGAGGTCTACAAGTCAAAGTCACAATCAGGTTTTAGATGGAAAAAGGGTTTGATAAACTCGTAACAAGAAAATTGAATATGAACCACAACAAGATGAACTATATAAATTGTGCCAAGAAATCCTCAAGATCCCCAAGCTTGCTATGCTTTTGCAAAATCTGAGTCATCTTCTTCTTTAACTGATGTCTGTTTTTTCAATTTGAGAGCATCCACGTCTCTTGCCTGTATAGTTGTCCATTTTCGGCCATAATTCACATATCCCTTGCTTAGAGCCTTCTCTTCCTCCTCCATAAACTTGTCATTTTTTGCCTCTCTTATCTTTTTTGTTTTTTCTGCCTTCTTTAATCCAAGACTGAGTGTACGGTCACAATTGACAGTCTTTTTTTGCCTTCTTTCCTTTTTTTTCTTCAAACACTAGGGATATGATCACCAATCACCCTAATTGAAGGAGATGCCAAACTCCTATCCCTCTCCACAATGTGAGAAGTATCGCAAAAAATATTATCACAATTCACCCTAACTGAAGTAGATGTACAATTCTTAACTTTCTCAAGGCAAGGAACCTCATTCCCAAAAAATTGGATTCCAGTCAGCTCTTTTTCCTTTACCAAAAGCTTCGTTGTCATCTATTGCAAGTCAACAACTTGAACTCAAATAGAAGCATCTTTTTTTATTTCAAGTTTCTTCATCATAGCTTGCGCTAATTTGAGCACCTCTTTCGTCATCCGTTGCAAGTTAACAACTTGAACGCAAATAAGAGCATCTTCTTTGATTTCAAATTTTTTCATCATAGTCTGTACTAATTTAAGCGCCTCTTTTGTCACCTACAACCACAAAATTTCAATTCTACTAGTTGTACAAACCCAACTCGATAGTCACAAATCCAAATCCAATTCACAGTACCTGTAGTTCAAACCGCAGACTATCTGCCTCCCTTGCCAAATCTTCCAATTGAAGATCCTGCATCTTCAACTTCTTTGCACTCTGTAAGACAATCCATACAAAGAACACTTGTTAGCACCCGCTGTCACTCCCGCCCTAGCACTTACCTATCTCACAATTTAAAATGGACCACACCAAAGTGTACCTCTTCTACTTGGAATTAGAGCTCAACATGGAGAAGCTCATTTGCTTGGGCTGTTGCAGCCAGCTCTAGTTTTAAAGCCTGAGTTTTGAGAAGTTCTTAGTCTTCTACAAACTTCCCCTTCATAATAGTCTTCTCCTGATCGGAAGGAGACGAATCTAGAGGGCTGTTTAAAGTCTTGAAGTTGAACGATCCGCAAACTAAGTTGGAACCATCTTGTGACACTGGACTTTTTGAATTGTGTTGAATGCCGACGTGGGCTAGTTTCTCCTATGTCAGAAGAAATTTAATTTCAATCATCTATATAATTGCAACACCGATCCTACTAGAAATGATGTGCAACTAGAAAAGAAAAAATTGAACACCTGCAAGAGTTTAATTTGAGAGACTAAAGCTTCCTAGTCTTCCAAAGCACGCTTATATAAATCCTCACATCAAATTCAGGAACAACAGACCTACATGTGACACATGGTTAATAACAATTCACCTTAAAAACCTTGGTCAACTTAGAGCTCTGATAAGGAACATATATTCTTTTGCCCTTTTGGACTTCCGCTAGCCTCTAAATGACACTTCTGCACAACATAAATGGTAATTAGGTTAGTCATCCTCAGAAAATACTACTGACTCAAGTCATAAAGTCACCTTGCACTCTCAAGTATCCAAACTTACCAAAGCGAAGATAGAGACAAGTTGATAGCTGTAAATTCTTTGTGCTCCTCAGCTTGAAGTGTTTAACTCCAAAGCTTAAAATCGTGCAAGTTTCTGTTATAATTGCAATGCCTTCAAGTGTTAGACCAATTTTCATGTTACAAATAACAAATTAGTGGAAAATGTTCACCTCTCAAAACCTGCAAGGTCAACCAAAGACAATCTTTTAATTTGCTTGTAATATGAGTCACAGTCAATTTAATTTACTGCTAACCATACAAGTGAACACACTGTACGACCGGCTGGATTCTTGGTTCATGGTCATGGCTCTCACTTACCTGCGTGACAATTCCTAAAACCTCATCTTTTTGTTTGGAGTAATGATCTTAAGCAACAAACAAGTCTTAGTAGTGGTTTTTCATATAAATTATGAAAATAAATAAGAGTGAAGAGAAGTGTATGTTGATGATTTTTTTTGTATTTATTGTTTTTCAAGTTAAACCAAGCTATTCATCTAATTGCTAAATGAGAAGAAAATCTATATTATTTTTATGTTTTTAAATTAAGAAAGCCAAGAAAATATTTTCAACCAAGAAGATAAGAAAGTAGATTGCATATCATAGGCACAAACAAAGACAATAAACCTTCCACCATTTGAATGACCGCCTCAACTTCATCCAAGCTCAAAAATTAAAAAAATTTAGCTTTTGAGAACCTTAAGGACAAATACTACAAGCTTCAAGAAGTTTTATATTAATAGATTTTATTTGCGGTAATGAAATGCCCACAAATTAGAGGTTCAAAACAAGAATCTTCAAAAAACCCTTACAGTAGTGATTTAGACCTCTTCTTGTTTAAACAATCACAATTTCTACATATTAATTTTAAATTAAACAAATCTTAGCTTGTTGAAATTACAACACTACAGAATGATACAAATGTTCAAATTTTTTTTAACAACAGATCAGTTTTACATAAGAAGTTATGTAAGCTTAAAATCCCTACTTTTGTTGTATGAAGGCAACTGTCTCTTTTTTCTTCAATTACACACTATTTTTACATACAAATTTCAATTTAAGATAATTTTGACTTTTTGGAAGCATTATTGTACATTATTTGAAATATATATTTATTTTGTATTTTAAAAAGATTCTAAGGATGTAGAGAAAAAAACTTTAAGATGACGCGTTGAGTGTCTTTAAATCGACGCTTGTTGCCAATAGAGTTTAAAAGAACAAAAACCTTTGACAAACTTCAGTAGGCTGGAGTGCTCTTCTCGATTTCATAGAATCTATACCTAGTTTTGAAGTTTGACTTTGCAATATCGAACTAAAGGATTTTTATAGAGTTGCAGGATCCATAAACAAATACAGAGGCGAAATAAGAGCTTTCCTTGTCACAGTTGCTAATTTAATCAAATCAAGCAGCAATTTCTTCACCATTGTCATACCATCCACGAGATGAAGTTGGACCTTCTCGTTGTTACAAAGTTTTGCTAGTAGGTTTGGAATAGGACAGGGCTCTTGCTGTAGAAGTGCTTTGTATATAATCTTAAATGCCTCAAAATACCCTAAATCACATTAAACCTACCTTCAAACTCCCTATTTTTCCAATCCCTATCCTACAATTTTCATAATACCCTAAAAACTAGCATATGCAACTTTGATTTTGCATAACGTTTGGACAATAGCTCCAAACAACTTGAAACTATGCCACTTTGTAGATTAGCTATTCAAATACACACATACCAAATTTCATCACATTCTAAGATACTGTCCAACTTTTATACACATTTTTCCACTATTGACTTCCTAACCCTTCTCAAACTACACTAAAAATTGACATACCTACATTTGGTTTTGCATAAAATTTGAACAATAGTTCTAAACAACTTAAAACTTTGTCACTTTGTAGATCAACTATCCAAATACACACATATCAAATTTCATCACATTTTAAGACACTATCCAACTTTTATAGACATTTTTCCACTACTGACTTCCTAACCCTTCTCAAGCTACCCTAGAAATTGACATACTTAACTTTGGTTTTGTATAAAACTTGTACAGTAGCTCCAAACAACTTGAAACTTTGTCACTTTGTAGATCAGCTACTCAAATAGACACACACCAAGTTTTATTACATTCTAATATATTGTCCAGCTTTTATGATCATTTTTCCACTACTGACTTCGTAATCCTTCTTTGCTTCTTCAACCCGGTTGTATTTTAGTACACAACTCCTAAATCCTAAGTCCATTGAAGCTAAAATTTTGATAAAAACTAGAAAATAAGATAAAAAAGATACCCTCAAAGTTTCATTGCCATTGCATAAGATCTCAATAATAAAGAAGCTTCTCAAAAACGCCCTCCTTGGCTGCCTTTGAATCCAAACACCTCCACTTCAAAGCTTCATAATTTTTTCTCCATAATAGATTTAAATCTAAAACTTGGCATCATTGTACATCAAATGTTCAAAAACTCAGATCCAAAAGCTTGTATTCATCTAACATTCCTCCAAAGTGCAACACAAAAACTCCTTCAAATCAATGTTCCATTCAATATCAAACCTCAACAAATACACAACTAGCACTCAAAATGCCTCCTACGCCTTCCAACACACAAAAAAACAAGAGAGAAAGCAAGGGGCCAACCCTTGCCTCAAGTAGACCCCAAACCCCAAAGGCGGCTAGCCGCCGGCTAGCCCTAACCCTAATCCCACTTACCTAGGTAACAAACACTAACCAATTAGTTATCAACCGATGGCTAGCATTAACAAATGAACTCACATCAAGCTTCTAACACAACAAGGCTCAATACTAACACATCCTTCTAATAAACAAAAATGCCTCATTAAACTAGTAGACGGCCCACATCACGACATTGTCCTCTAAAGAAACCTCACGTGGAACAACGTTGGCATGAAAATCTTGATAAAGATATTCGTGCTTTGATGATTCTACTTCAAGTAGGATGTGTTGAATAAGACACCTAAGATGTGACATTTGAAGAAAATTACGAGGGTCTGAACAAAAATCAATATTTATGTATAATGAGACTAGACAAAGAAGACACTGACTATCAACGTTGATTGAAAAGGTCAGTAAATCCTTTAAGAAAGGCCGAATGTGCAGATTACATAACAAACACTATCAGACGCATCCTCAAGTTCTTGCTGATGGAGTAGCGCTTTTTTTCGACTTCAATTTTTACCTCTGTTTAATTTGAATTGAAGTTCTTTAGCGAATTAAAATTTTTATTGTCGTTGTTTTTGTGTTAGAAATTGAAAGATAAAATAATAAAAGTGATATGCTTACTAATTTAGACTTTTGGAGTTCATTGATTTTAGAAAATGAATAGAAACTTATGTTTAGTTGATTTATTCTAGAGCCAATGGGGGGATAAAGAGGCTCATATGATGTATCATAGGTTGATTCCTCCTATCTTAGAGATCTAGAAGGTAGGTCAACATTTTCTATCTTGTTTTGAGGGGGATTTGTATGAAGAGGAAAGAGGTCTTTTTGTTATGAAGTGTATGGGAGGAAAGAAGGGTTTGAAACCAAATTTCAATTGTTGATATCTTTTTTTGTACCAATGATTTAGCAATGAAATTTTAAAAAATTGTTCTTTGCAAGATTGCCTTTCCAAAATGAATTTGCAAGCTTAATTTGAGTTTGTATTGAGAAAATTATGAGCGTTCAAAAGTGACAGAGTTTGTGACTATGTAACTAAAACAACTGAGATTTTCGAGGCTAATAACTCTTGTTCAAGTAAGCATCTTTGAGTGAAATTTTGAGAAAAGACAGTTTGTAATGTTATCTTTCTAAGAAGCTATTACACTTGAAATTTGGAGAAGTATGGAAAGAGTTATGGAGTACCAAGAGAGGAGGAGTTTGCTGTCTTTCGGAAAAAAAGGTTGAGATTTTGCTTATCTATAACTTTTGGAGAATATATTAGTTTAATTTGAAATTTTTGAGGGATGTTAAATTATCTCAATAGCTTTTCAAATTTCTATTATTTTTAACATTTAGAGCTTGGAATTGTTTCCGGCAGTAAATCAAAGAATGCAACTAAACTGGAGTTTGGTTTCAAGTTTCATTCTATATTTTTTGAAGACTTCAAGGTTTGAAGAGTTGAAGATATAAAGACATAAAGATATGAAGACATAAAAACATGAAGATTCATGTGTTGTGGCTTGTGGTTTGTTATTCTTAGCCAACTTTGGAGGCTCATTGTCTTTATTTTGTTCCTAATCAATTTGAAAGGCTTATTGTTTTTCATTTCTGCATTGTAAACTTTGTTGCGAATTATGTGGTGATTCAATATTAGTCCCGTTTTATGTTTATAGCGATAAAGTGGGATTGATCACCCCCCTCACCCTTATAGAACTACTAAAAGATAGGTCAACGGGGAGGAGTTTGAAGATTGAGGAATGAAGACTGAAGACTAGAAGATTTGATTGAATTCCATAATGAACTATTTTCAATTCCAACTAGAATCTTCGTGATTTTCCAAAACAAATTTTTTCTACACGACAACGTATAAGTTAATCTTATAATTCCAAATTCTAAAAAAAGTTACTCCAAATATTACAGATGAACCATAGGTAGAAGATGGAGATTGTACACTACCGCTATTTCATATAACTCTTAACAAATAGCCTAAAAATATTGGAGAGAATTAGAAGACAATGAAGAACTAAGTTTTAGATGTAGATGAGGATTATGTTGTAGAAATTGGTGTGTTTTGTTGCTCTTTGTGGTTCTTTTCTATAGCTTATAAGTTTTCGTCTTTTTTTTTTCGCAATCTCTTTTGATTTTCTTTACATCCTCTTCACCTTAATTTCAACTCTTGTTATTTAACCTTAATATTAATTTTCACCCCCTTGCTTTTTATAAAACACACCTTTCATACATGTCTTACGTCTTTCACATATATCTTACCCCTCACATAAAGTCCACCTACTTCTTACACCTTATTTAAAATTCACCTTATTTAAAGTCCACCTTACTTAAAGTCCACCTATTTCTTACACCTTATCTGAAGTCCACCTATTTCTTGCACCTTACATCTACGTTGCTATTGACCTTGACCATCTTAATCCTCTATTCATTTGTTTCTATTTACTTTTACACTTCTTACATTAGTTTCAACTACCTCTAAGCCTTCACACATTTTTATACCTCTTACATCTCTTGCAACTTATATATATAAGAGAACTTTTTAGACTTTGACTTCTTTTCCTTCCTTAAAACTTTTAGCCAAGAACTTCTATCCCCTGAAGCTACTTTTAAAGCCACACTCTTATAAAATTTACACATATTTGGCTTGAAAACCATTATTGATCTTTAGAACTACCAACTCTCTAACACTAAAGTACCCAAAAACATCTAATTTACCTTCAAATTCACTTCTAAAATGCTTAAAAACAACAAAACAACATAATTAAGCGCAAATGATGAAATTTAGTATTCACAAGCTTCGGTTCCATTGAATTCTTTTAGAGTTTCATGCGTCTGCATTTCTTAATTTGCTTCCGTCGGTATGTGTATAGATTGCAGTTTATTTCCATTAGAGTGAGACGAACTATTATCCATAAAGAAAAAACTCACTGACTAATCTCAGAGTGCGTGCCTTGTTCATTAATTTATTTTTTTTCTTGTGAGTTTTCTTTATGATGATATTAGATAAATTAAATATCTGCATCTTAGTTGTTAATACTCTACAGTGAAAACATTTTTGTTTTATTCACTCTTATATGCATTTAATTGAGCGTTGTCAATGGTATAAAAATAAAAACAAAATTAAAAAAATATGGAAATGATTTATCAAGGTTTTGTTAGACGGTTGATTGTAGTCTTAAATTATATTATTGAATCAATGAAGATCAATGTTTTTGTTCGTGAAAAGTGTATAAAATTGAATTAAAAGAATTAAATATGTAACCTGCCAATAATCTCAAAGTATTTTATTTTTATTTGAGATATGGTACCGAGGAGGCAGACACAGTTTTGAAGATGGATTATTTATAGCAATAACTATATTTGGCTATAGCTTCACAAAGTTAAAGAGTATTAATTGTAGATCCAGAATCTGAATTTCTAATGCATTTCGTTCCGATTTGATTGTCAAATAATTGTTTTATATTTAATTTTATTCAATATATGATTTTGTTAAATAAATTCCTTTTTATTATTAGGGAGGTGAGGTTGAGACCTTTTATATTGCCAAAACAAACTCGCGTAGAGAAGCGGTGGTAGGGGAATCTTCAATGTAATGCTCGAGCTTTTATTATTATATTGCAAGTTGGATGTCTCAAGCTTGGCATGCCAAAAGTGACATTTGAAGAATGTTTGGAGGACTTCAACAACAATCAATACTATTGTATGATTAAACCTATGAAAGGAAATCGTGACCACCAATATTGATTACAAAGGCTAGTCAATCTTTTGACCAAGGTAGACCGTGTAGACTATGTTAGTATGTTACTGCTACTGTTAATCGCATCCTCAAATTCTTAAAGATGGAATGACATTTTCTTGAAGCTCTGTCCTTTTACCTCTAGTAGGCAACTGCTATATCCTATGTGAGCCATCACATCGGCTCGCAATTTAGAACTAATGCAATTAAGATAATTTAGAAGAAATTGGGAGTTAAGAAGGATTAGTAGGAAGATTAAATTTTTAAATAAAAAATTAAGGATTTTTCAATAGGTAACAATGTGAAAATTAGAACAATGGTGTGAATTTTATAAAATACAATTATGTAAAAATAATGAGGAAATCCTAGGAAAAGACTAAAACTTAAATTAAAAAAATATTAAGTAAGAAATAAAAAATTAATTAAATTAGGCAAATGGCTAAATTAAAAATTAAAAACAAAATACTGCGATTAGAAACTAGTGTTAGAAATGAATTGAGAATGTAGAGTCTAAGTTTTTGAATAATATGAAGGCACTAATGAATAGAAAATTTTATTTACTATGGCAGTCGGGTTGGGTGAATGGCGTGATCAGGCTCGGAATGAAACCTCTAAACCACTACCTGCAGACTCCAATCTTTTGTGCAATATGTCACACGTATAAGTGCTCAAGAGGATGAACACCTACGACCGGCGAAAGCTCACTTGATTGAAGCAAGGGAACGGTTTAATGAAATTTTATAAAAGATATTGTCTTCTTAGTTTGGTTGATTGTTTGTGAGTGTTTTTCAATTTGGAACCTAAAATATTAACCCCTAAAGGTTTTTGACTAAGTTTTCACCAAAAACGCTCCAAAACTGCCATTTCTAATACTAGTGCCAAATTTTAGAAAAAAACCATTTTTGGACACATGTAACCATAGGATCTTGTAGTAAACTTGTTTAAGAAGGTGTGGAAAAAATTTCAGAATTTTCCACCATGTGGATTGCAAGATAATAGCGTTTGAATTGACAAAAATCCTTTTTTTGTCCCTACAAAAATACGGGTAGTTGCCCTTCACAAGGTCACATTTGTATGAAGAAATGTCCAAAATGGTGGTTACTCTTTGGATTTATTCTTCAAGGCAAGTTGGATACATGTATGAAAATTTTCAGATCATTTGGAATTGTACAACATATAGGAAAAAAATAGTAAGTAGGAAGAGGTAGAGAATGATTCAAAACACTAAATTGTTAAGAATTTATTTATGGAATTGAAAAATGTCAATTCCAACGGTTGTAATGTTATAATAAACAATCTACACCCAATTTTTTTATTCTTTTTCAAAAATATTGAAAATTGAGTTAAATAAAGGACTTCAAAGTTTATTTTAGATTTGAGATTCCATAACTACCCTCAAACTAAGAATCCTCATAACTTTTGACTCATTGATCGGAATGGAATGCTTTAAAGCTTCCTGCGTATATGTAAATCTGAAGAACCAATTTCAAATTTTTATTTTTTTTAAAAGTGATTTTTAAAGAAGTTTTTTTTGCTGCCCGGGCTGCCCGCCGAGCAATGAAAATGACATATCATGCAATAACTTTTTACCCATATAGTCAAAAGTTATGAAATTTGTTGGGCCTTAAAGCTACTCCTCGGGCACATCTTGTGGGAAAATTTGAAAGAAAAAAAATAAAAACTCCGCTCGTAGTGAGCTGCCCAAAAAAGCTACGTTCTGAAAAAAACATGTTCGGTGCTTTAGGGGTTAACAGTATCAAAGAACACAATTATTTGTTGCATATAAATTAATCCCTAAATGTAAAACTGTGTTTGTTGGCAACATGGTGATTTTAGGCAACTCACTTTCAATAAAGATTTTTTTTTTCCTTTGAAAATTTTGCAAAATATGTGCCCAAGGAGTAGCTTTAATGCCCAACAATTTTCATAATTTTTGACTACATCGTTAAAAATTTATTGCATGATATGTAATTTTTATTGCTCAACGGGCAGCCCAAGCTACTCAAAAAACTTCATCAAAAATCACTTTAAAAAAAAACAAAAGTTTAAAGTTGGCTCTTTAGATTTATATATATATAGAAAGATTTTAATCATTCCATTTGGATTAATGAGATGAAAGTTACGAGGAGTTTTAGTTTGCGGGTTCGTATGGAGTCTTTGAAAACCATAACTACTCACAAACTAAAAAATTTCATAACCATAATGGAAGATTTGAAGGTAAAGGAGGGCCATTTTAGGCTTGTTTTTATTGCTGAGAACAATTAGAATATTTTAATAATAATAAAATATTTTAAAAAAATTGAAATTTTATTTTTAAATTTTTAAAAAAATTATTAAAAATTTATTAAAAATTTAATTTTTAACATGGCACTATCTTGGCTATGTCAGATTACAATTCCTAAGGCATTTTCAGAACTCCCACAGTTCGGGAATTTGCAATCTTGTTTTGCCCCCAAATCTCTTACTCCCTTCATCCCAAAATGATCTTCCTATCAGACAAAATGTTCTAGATTAAGCTTTAAAAAAATATACAAAAAAAAATTGACGTCTAAGTAGAGTTCTATGCTATCTATCATCTTCAAATTTTGAGTTTCAAATTAGTTTTCAAAGTGTGGTCTTGGATAACTTAAAAATTGTTTTTTTGGAGCATTTTCAAAGAGCACCGGTGGCCACTCAATTGTTACACAGTAGGCCCACTCAAATACTTCTTTTTGGCCTTGGATTATGTGCAATGTGAATAGTAAGTTGACATTTTGAAAAGTTTGACTCCAAGGATGACCTTATGTATGTTTTAAGCTAGAAGTTTGTAATTTGTGGGTTGTGCCCTCCAATGGGAATGGGGGTAGTATTCATGAGCTCCCTATTCTATGGGCTATGCCTTCAATTAGATTGTGGGAGGGGGTTAATTTTGACAGCTCCCTGATTCAAGGATGTGACTTGCCTATGCCTCCAACGGGAGAGGCTTAATTTGTAGTCAATGCCCTGTTCTTTTAATGAATTGGCTACTATACTTCTACAGTCGGGTACAGTAATTTTACAATCGGCCTTTTTGAACCATTCAGTTTTTTTACTATAATGTGAAGATAAATGAGTGTATTTTAGTAAGCAAAATTATCATTGAATCTTGACACAATCCCAATCAAGCATACCAAATTTCAAGTTCAAAAAAGCAAAACTCCATTTTTGGTGAATTTTTAAAGTCAATTTTTATGGTTTCACATGATATTTTATTGACTACAATTATTGATGAGTTTTTTAAATTTGATAGCATGGATATTTAGGGAACATCCATACGCACATCTTTCATATTAAAAAACACCCCCTTAAGTAACAAAAAGATGATCAATGAAGAGTGCAATGAAAAGCGTCGTATAACCAAACTTTGAAGAAATGGATATTTCTATATTTTAACTTGATTTTGGCAAAGTAATTGTACCATCATGCTCAAATGTACCAAATTAGTTACCATGTGAGGTGTGAATGCCAAAATCAAGTTAAAATATAGAAATATCCATTTCTTCAAAGTTTGGTCATACGACGCTTTTCATTGCACTCTTCATTGATCATCTTTTTGTTACTTAAGGGGATGTTTTTTAATATGAAAGATGTGCATATGGATGTTCCCTACATATCCGTGCAATCAAATTAAAAAAACTCATCAACAATTGTAGTCAATAAAATATTATTTAAAATCACAAAATTTAACTTTAAAAATCCACCAAAAATGGAATTTTGCTTTTTTAGAACTGAAATTTGGGGAGCTTGATTGGGATTGGGTAAGAATTGAGTGATAATTTTGTGAGACAAAAAAAGACAATTTTATTTTACATTGTGTACAAATCTTTGAATGGCTTCAAACGGCAGTTTGTAAGCTTTTAGTGCCCGACTGTACAATGTGTACAAAACTCCCTTCCAATCCCATCCCTCCCACAACAAGAAGATCATTTTGTGACAAAAAATTAAGCCCAATAGGAAAATCATTTAAAAAAAAGTTTTTTTAAGAAGTTTTTTAAGTTGCCCGGGTTGCCCGCCAAGTAATGAAAATTACATATCATACAATAACGTTTTATCTATGTAGTCAAAAGTTATGAAAAATTTTGGGCCTTAAAGATGCTCCTTGGGCACATATTGTGTGAAATATTCAAAGAAAAAATAAAAAAGCTCCACCCGTAGTGAACTGCCTAAAATTGCTATATTGCCAAAAAACGGTGTTTGTGCATTTAGAGGTTAAATAGGAATTGAATCAAGTATAACTTACTATTAATCTACATCAATATATCTTTTGAAATTGTTGATTAAACAAAAGTTGTAACTTATGGGATATGAGTTCATATGATCCAATCATAATGTATATGAAAGATTTTTCATATTGAATGGCAAAAACTTGCCATACATTGAACATGTAAAGTGAAAAATTGTGTTGTTTCAATGTGGTTTTGAGAGTAACTATGGTTGGGACACCAAAAAACTTTTATGTCAATGTTTTATATCCTTTTTAGTAATTGAACTTGGATTTGAGCACACCAAAAAATGTGTCAATTATTTGGATATTGTATGTAAAAGATATAAAGATTCAATTTTTAATTTGTAGATGATGTAAAGTATATTTAAAACAAATGTTTAATTGATCTACATCCTTGTAATCATATACCCATGTCTAGGTGATTTTAGGGTGGCAATTTTTGGGTCAGTGATGATAATGGGTATCCCTATCACTATAAAAGCCCACATTTTGGATAACAAGCTTCAATTTTTTTAAACGAACTTCAGGTGATGTTAATGTTTATAATCCAATGTTTTTATGTCAACATTGATGTTATCTTGGACGTTCTTGTTGATATAAAAACATTGAATTATCAATATTGACATCACCTAAAATGTGTTTAAAAAAATTTGGGCTTGTAAGCTTGTTACCTAAAATGCGGGTTTCTTATAGTGTATATTGACTTAGATATGAGAGTTGTGGTGTGAGTTTAGGGGGTGTACTTTATACTTTACCGCATGAATGTTTCTAATGATTGTATGTAGTTTGTATTCAATTGTGAATCTCAAGGATTTTATGAGGGATTTTAGTTGTAATTTTCTTATTGTAGACTCACCAATAGAGTACTATGAAGTTCTTCCAATATTTAATACAACACTGTAAGTTATTCTTCAATCATTATGCACATCCCTACAAGTCTAGTTTTCAGAGCTTTGAGCACTTAAAAATCACAATTTTTGGCACTGTGAAGCCTTTTTTTTTCCACAAGTATGACTACATATTTTAATAATTGATATGCCGTCTTTTTTTAATGCTTTAATTTGTATGCAATATTATAGCAGTTATTACAATAATAAGACAAACGGGAGTGCAACCATCAATAACAACCCAAATGCAACTAAAAACACTCCACATGTCAATTATAGTAGAAGCTAGAATTGTCTATACTTTAAGATTTATATGGGAATTGATGGTAAATGAGATCCAAACCTCAACTTCCTTTTACGGTTTCTTAATTTTTCTTTGGCTAGTCATCAATTCCGTGAGGCCTTCTATGTAGCCACTCTTGGCCTTAAAAAAATAATGCTCATCTTCTAATTTTCAAAACTGAATTACTTAAGTTAAGTTCTATAATGTGCATTACTTTAATTAAATGAGATGACCTCACTTGCCTTGGAACTTGCGTTGATGATAATGTGCAAATGGTTGTGCACCCTGTCAACCTTCTCAGTTCATCACAAATTAAACAATATGTGCATGGGTCAAAAGTAAGCATTACAGAAAATTGCAGGCCTCAAGTGGGCTGCTCTAGAGCACCTGAAAGGACCCCTCGATAACATTTAAATTTGCTTAAGGACTACTTTTTTTCCTATAGTCATTCACCTTGCACTGCAACGTTGGATGACTCTTAGTGGTTCAATATCCAAGTACAAGACATTAAATAATCAAGGTTCAGGTATTGTAATGCACCTTAACCCTAATAATTGCATACCTTGTACTCTAACCAAGTTTTTGAAAAAAAATCAAATGTCAAAATTAGTCCAATGACATCTACCATCAAGAGTTTTTTTAATGGAAACGTGATAGTTATAATTCATTGACAATTGGTGGAAATGAAGGGTGAAGAGGTCAATTATATAGAAAAATCAATTGTCCATGGTGAATCCTCAAAGAATATGGGATATTTTGAAGAGAGATCACTCATTGTTCAAATTCAGGAATTGTGTTCAAAGTCAAATTTCAGACCTCATTTAGGCATAGTAGAATAATTTTTTTTTAAATCTGTGAACTAAAAAAATGCAAAAAATCAATCTAGTTTTCATCTCCAAAAACCCGTTTGAGGTTTAGAGCCTCCAACAAATTGTTATGGACAAAATTCTAAATGGGTGTTTAAATGTCAAAGAAAATTTCCCTTCCAACCCCTTTTAGAATTTTGTTTATAACTTTTTATTGGATGCTCTAAACCTCAAACGGATTTTTGGAGATGAAAACTAGATTGATTCTCCACATTTTTTTAGTTTAAAGATTTTTGAAAAAAATTATTCTGCTATGCCTAAATGAGGTCTAAAATTCGGCTTTGAACACAATTTCTGCTTTTCACTTAACTATGAGCGGTTGTGCTCCTATTAAACCTAATTTACATATTCCACATGGATTATTGTACCTACTACTATCCCACTTGTATAAATATCTTCCCTTCTGAACTTTAAACTTATTGAATTAAATGGCTTACAAAGCTAGTTCAAAATCATTAATATTTCTAATTTTCTTGACAATTAACATTAAAATCCACTTCATTTTGGTTAATTAGACTGAATTTGATGAATTATCCAATTATTCAAACTTCTACTACAGTCACATTAGAGAGTCTTGACACCCTTCGCGAAATTCACACAATCTGACTACTCACTGTGACAACATGCCTACTTTCAAGTAATAGATTGGTTGGGTCACTCTGGAGCGCCCTTCTAGAGGCCTGCAATTTTTCTAATGGTACCCTTCATGAATTTTTAAATTTCATGTACATAAAAGTATATAGCTATTTACAACCATATTCTGTAGTCATAGCAATGGAAAGGGATTCAATTTAAAGCTCTAATATCAACAAGTCCAGGTAAAATAGCCACTCAACGAAATGACTCTAAAATCTTAATGTTGCCTTGAATCTTAAAAATGTTTAATGAAAGTGACTATGAAATGTTATACATACTATCTAATAGTTCAATGCCATCCTCTAATACACTAATCATGCATGCAAGCCTGTGGATCCTTGTTGTTTTGGTTCTTTGGTTAGTTTTCCATTTGAGATTGAATCATTTACATAAGCCTGTGGTTTGATATAATGGCAAGTTTATCCTTAGCAGGCAATTCTAAATTTCCTTGTTGGAGCTGTTGTCAAATGGACTCATTGGAGATGTGATTTTGACCATCTTGGTTGTTCCCTTGGCACTCTTCTTTTTGATTCTAGGGTCATTGACTGATTTTCGTAGCATTTTTCACAGTACTCATTTTTTTTCCCGGGAGTACTACTCCGTATATAATTAGAAAAACAATTTTTTTTAAATGTAAAAAATATTTTTTATGCACACACGTTTAAGAAGAATGTACCCTATGAAGGAAAAGTGAAGAAAAATTCTCTAAGTAGGAGAACTTAAAAAGTGCAAAATCTCACGAAAATAGGTACTTTCACATTTTAATTTGTTAAAAATAGGAATTTTTTTTATAAAAAAATTAAAAAATTGGAAATTTGGGAGAATTTTATGATGAAGAGATTTCACTAAAAGAATGATCTTAAAGCCATCTTCAATATTCAAAAATATGTGTGCAAGAGAGCCCTGTTTGCATGCATGTAGAGGACATAAAATAAAATATTTAAAAATTTCCTTTGGTAGAAATATGACTTCCTACTATAGAAATAGACTACAAAAATTTTAGCTCTTGATCATTAATTTTGGATACCCCCCAATACTAAAAACCCCTAAACCGCAAGATGTGACAAATTAGCTAAATTTAAATTTAAATATCAAATGATTTTTGAAAATTTCTAAAAATATAAGATTTGAATATTATCAAGTTATCCATCTCCAATAAAAATTTCAAGTTAATCGGGTTCTTGCTTCAAAAGTTATAGCCAATGATAACTCCATGACTTCAATTGTGACGCAAAATAGTACCAGTCTTTCTTGCAATTACCCTCTATCAAGTACTCACAATTTGGAAGGACATATAAAGGTGAATTTCTATTAGACTTTTTGTGTACGGTTGGGAAACAAATGACTAGAGTCTTAACTCCTAATTGCCCAAGGCACCCAAATGTGGTGTCAAAAAAACTTTGAAGTTAAATAAAACTTACCAAATTGCTATTTTTAGTAGTTTATATTTTTGAAAGATTCTTTTTGAAGTCTAGTTTTAGCGCCAAAAGTTCGATTCTAAAAATGATGGATTATGATTTTTCTATTCAAGATTTTGTGCAAGGGTACCCATTGCAATCTTGACTTTCCATAGTGTTAAGGGCTCTTGGAAATGAGCCTCAAATACACTAGATCTTGGAGAAAAAATTACACTAAAAATTCATTTAAAAAAATTGTAGAGCAGATTTTGAGAAGTCATAAATTGATTGGGGCTATATTTGTTAGGCCCGTCAACTTCATATTTTTTTGGTCTTGAACTTTTTAGATTTAACATGCAAAAAGAGAGCTCAAAGATTTTCATAGTTTTAACACCCTGACGATCAAACATTATAATCTTTCAATCCTTAAATGTGTTTTCTTTTCCTATGTGATCTTTAACATGTCTAGTTTGAATTTGTACAGTTACAATTCAAAACAAATTGATTCAGCTTATCAAAATGTTGGCTTTTTGTTCAATTTAGAGCAAATTCCAAGAGGCTCAAAACAGGCCTTGGGCATATAGGGGTTAATTCATGTAGGCTTCAGAAGGAAGTGGTCAAATTTCTTTTAAGTGTGCAATTCCATTCACATGATTTTCAGGTATTGATGATCCATGCACTGTGGCTGAGTAGTTATTGATGATGCTTGGACTGTGCCGAAAGAATTGGACTGTGCCGAAAGAATTGCACTGATTCACCTTGCAAGAGCTAGAGAAAGTCATTGACAATTTGATTGAGGAGTTCTTCATCAGAGAGGGTGGATTTGGGGAAGTGTATTGTGGTGTTTTAATTGATGGAAAAAATGTGGCCATCAAATGGGCCTTCAAGGAAAGTGCCCAAAGTAAAGCTTAGTTCCGCAATGATCTCAAGTCGCTCGTTAACCCCTAAAGGCCCAAGGCCTTTTTTCTGTCAAAAACCCATCAAAACTGCCATTTCTATAGCAAGGAGTAAAAAGAAATGAAAAATGTTTTTTTTGCACATCTAACTGTAGGATCTTACACCTAACTAGTATGAGAATGTGTGGAAAAAATTTCAGAATTTTTGACCGCTCAGATTGCAAGATATCTGCCTTTAAAGTAGAAAAAACAAGTATTTCAGCACATTGCGGGACTAGATTTTTTGACTTTAAACATTTTTCACTTAAAATTTTTGCACTACAGAGTTTTGTGCTTTAAATCTTTATAGTGGAGAATTGAGTTGAGAGTCTAGGGGAAAAAAAAATATTCAAAAAAACTTAATTATCATTCCTAAAAAAATTATTAAGTAGAAGTAGGTACGAGATAGAAGGAAAATCTAAAACATTAATATATTTTAGATGGAATTAAAATACACTAATCCCAATGGTGAGATTGTTCTAGCAAGTAAACTAAACCATGAGAATTTTTTATTTTTTTTAAATTGCAAAAATAGCATTTAGAAATGAATCCTACAAGTTATTTTTTTCAAGAAGATGCTCTAACTGCCCGAAAAACAAGAATGTCCATAACTTTCTCATAACAAATCCAAATGAAATGAATCAAAGCTTTCCAGATAGACAAAAATATAATCTACAAGAAAAAAAAATATAAAAAAATTAAATTAAATTTTTGCCAAATTTTTCTTGCTGCCCGGACTGCCCAGTTACAAAAAAAAGTAACATATTTGGCCATAACTTTTGACTCCTATTTTCAAATGTCCTGAAATTTAGTGCATATGAAAGATATTCCTCGCGCTCACCTTCTATTAAAATTTCAGCTTAAAATATGGAAATCTCTAGTCACACGGACCTGCCCAAAATTTCTATACGGCCAAAAAACGCATACTGGTCCTTTAGGGGTTAACCCTTCATCGCCGAAGGGGACAAAAAGTGTCCTCACACACTGTAACAGTCCAATTCAAAGTGCTCTAACTTTTGCATCTGATGTCTAAATTTAATGAAACTTCTTGTAAAAGTTGCGCATACTAGTCTAGTTTGTGTGGTAAAAGTTTCAGATCAATCCAAGACGAAATGACTTTGTGATTCAAGCCATTCGAAGTTCACAGGTTCAATTTGAGTTCAGCACACTACATTGTCATGAGTGCAACTTTGGGGGCTTGTATCTTTTTCATCTAATTTTCATTTTCAATAAAATTTGTTGGATTTTGTTTCCCTTAAGCTTTAGTTATTGAGGTAAAATTTTCATGTCAATCCAAGCTATTTTGAATGTTTGAGAGCAATTCGAAGTTCAAAATCCAGACATTTATGTATTATAGTGAACTTTGGCGGCTCATAATTTCTTCATACATGGTCCGTTTTCAATAATTTTTGTTGTAAAAGTTGCACATACTAGTCTAATTTTTGTGCTTAAAATTTAATATTGATCCAAGAAGTTATGAGTGATCGAGAAGCATTTTAATAGAAGGAGGTTCAGCTATAGATGTGATTTTTTGCTACTTTTTTCACTGTTTTTTAACATTTCAAATCCATTTTGCAAACACAATGAGTCATTTGAATGATATTTTTTTTCACCATAGAGTTTACATTCTGTTATTGAATCACTTGGAAATTTGATGTTTTTTCATTTGAGTAGGTTTAGAAATCGAATTTCACCTCCAAATGTGTTTTTAAGAAAATTTCAGCACCTTTTTCCAATACTAAAACATTATAATATTTCAATCTATATGGTCAAATGACCCCAAATTTGTTCCACACCATCTACAACATGCACACAACAAGATTGTACGGTTGAGATTTTCATACCTTACTGAAATTTAGACTTTTAACGCTTGCAAAGGCAGAATGCTTTTAAGCATGTTTGGACCTTCGGCGATGAAGGGTATCGCTATTTGCACCATTGCTATCTGGTTGGTTTGGAAAGCTTTTGTAATGAAGATGGGTTGTAGGTCTTAATGTATGCAATTCATGGCTAATGGAGATCTTGATGACAACATGTTTGGTAATCCTATGAACTCTGTTTTTTTGAAATCAAACGTGCTGGGTTGAGTTACTTGAAAAGCGAGCCTTTCATATGCTCAGAAATAACATGCTCAGCTACAAAAGTTACTGTAAAGGATGTTAATTTTAAAATAAAGCTCTACATTCACAATTACAAATATGAGTCATTCTTGTTGTATCATACTCAATCAAAAATCCGACATTAAGATCTTGTTTATTTGATGAATTTTGTGATTCCACTTTAGGAAAAGACAATAGGGCAACAAATAATGCAACACAACAATTTGAAGTGACAATTGGAATGGCATGAGGCTTAAATTACCTCCATCCCTTTGTGGTATATTAGACCTTTTTGGAATAGCGTAGCTGCAGGCCATCAGCTTCAATTACTATTTGCCATGTCAAAATGCACTGAGCTCCAAGATTGGACATCCCATGCATGCATTTTGTGCATTGTAGAGAGACCTCATTTTAAGTGTACTATTAACTACACTTATATTAATAAATTTTGTAGTTTTAAACTACTCTCTTCATCCATCTAATTGCTCATTTTCCACCACTATTTTATGTGCAATTTCATCCATGATTGTATAGGCTTTCATCCATTTTGTCAAAATTTTAATCCAAATATGTAATGAACTTCATGAGATTATTAAACGAAATTCATCTAGAAAGGTCTAAAATTCATCCTAATTGCTATGAGCTAAACAAGATTTAGTCCGAGCTGCTTAGAGACTTTGCCCCCAGCTAACAAGGAAATATAGCCTAGTTAGGGTATGTCCACACCTGGGCTTAAGGCTGGTGCTCACTACTAGAAAATTTACTGTCCGATTCAACAAGAAAATCAAGAAATATATGTTATTTTGGACAGTGGATTAGGACATTTTGATTCGGACAAAAATCAACACTTCTATGTTGATTTTATATCTTGATTCGGTCATAGTGAAAAAATTATTATTATTATTGAATAATTTGCCATGTAAGCTACCACATAGGTTGAACTTGCCACGCAGGCAAGACTGCCACGTCATTAAAACGGCCAAACGGATTAAATTGCCACGTCTGCAATCAACAAATTGATATTAAATAATTAATTAAAGTTTCCAAATTAAATTCTTAAATTTAAAATTTAACTTAAAAAAATCCAACATTATATTCAAAACAATTAAATAAATATATACTACTATAGAGCTTTGAATGCCAAAATTCACCACTACATTCCAAATAATTCAACATATATTCCAATTTAACTTTGAATGTAGCTTACCTTAGTGTTTGAAGAGAGGGGAAGACAAGGCCTTTATACAAGTGAGGTCGTAGGAGGTAGGACAACCCATATGGGATTTGTAAAGAGTGAGGAATAGTTGGAGCTCAACCGCTCATACTTAAGTCAAAAGTAGGAATTGTAGTTTTAGTAGAATTTCAGACCTCATTTAGGCATTGTAGAATTACTTTTTTCAAATAACTTTGAACTAAGTTATTGTAGAAAATGAATCTAAATTTCATCTCCAAAAATCCGTTTCAGATTTGAAGCCTCCAATTAAAAGTTATGGACAAATTTGAGAGAGGGGTTGGAAGGGACATTTTTTTTGACAATTTCAAACACCCACTTTGAAATTTGTCCATAACTTTTGACTGCAGGCTTGAAACATCAAACAGTTTTTTGGAGATGAAATTTGGCTTGATTTCACAACTTTTTTTTAGTTTAAAGTGCTTTGAAAAAAGATATTCTACTATGCCAAAATGAGTTTTGAAATTCTACTTTGTACACAATTCCTACATTTTGACAATGAGCGGTCAAGCTCTCATCTTCAAATTATCCCATATTCTTTGATAATTCATGATGAACAATGGATTTCATTGTAAAAACAACCTCTCGACTATCATTTTTTCTAAATGTCAATGAAAAATGGTGACTCCTAGTAGTAGTTGGGGCCACCATATAAATTGCTCTCATAAATTGAGAAACTAAAATCGTGAAGTGAAAATTGGGCATATTGTTGTACAAAAGGGATTCTACAATTTCACTTAGAATGGACTATACTTAGACCTATTATTATTTGAATGAAATTTTTATGTAAAAATAATTTTTTTGTGAAAAGTCAAAATGTCTCATTTCTTTTTATAGGATGAATATACATCTTGACTAGAATTACATATTATAAGTTCCATGAATTTTAAATTTTTATTGATTGAATTTTATGGATTGAAATCTTATTGATTAGAATTTGACCTCAAAATTTTCACTTTTTTATTTTTTATTCCATAGATTGCAAAAAAATACAATAAAAATTCAAAATAACTTCAAGTAACTATATATATCAAAAACATATTTGCAATTTATGGAGTGAAAAATTAAAAAGTCAAATTTTAATCAATAAGATATCAATCAATAAAAATCCAATATTCGTGGATCTTGTAGTATGTGATTCTAGTCAAGATGCACATTCTTCCTATAAAAAGAAATGAGACATTTTGACTTTTCACAAAAAAATTATTTTTCCATAAAAATTTCATTCAAATAATAATAAGTCTAAATATAATCCATTCTAAGTGAAATTGTATATAAAGGTAGAATCCCTTTTATACAACATGTCAAAATTTCTCTTAATATTTTCAATTTCTTAGTTTATTAAAACAATTTATATAATAGCCAATTATTTTTGGAAGTCACCATAAGTCCATCACCTTGCCATACAGAATATCTTGATTTTAGATGGTCATTGGACTTTATTTTGGACTTTTCCACTAATATTGGACATTTTTATTTTTTACAAAATTTTGATCATTTAATTTTTTGTTGAATTTGACATTTTTTCTTATTCATTTTATTTATTTTTTGGCATACTTTTAAATAATTATTTTTGGCCGACCCTATCTTACTATTACAATATGTCGAAAAATGAAAATGATGTTGAGAGGATTGCCGAATCAACTGAGCAAATTTTTTTTTTGTTCAAATCAACCAAATCATGTTGATTGATGTTTGGAGGACAGCCAAATCAACAGAGCTCAATTTTTTTTGTTGTAATCAACGTAAGTGCATTGATTTTCTGTTGATTAGGGCCCCCTTTTCTAGTAGTGGCTTAACGGTGGTCTTGAGAACAGAAAGTGGAAGACGTTCACACCATCGTTCTTTAGGGAACGCCGAGCCTACTTGGCCGTCGAGGTGGCAGGGGATAGGATCACTTATTACTCCACATTTCGAGGTCCGTAGACGTGTGCTTTGAAGATCAGATGCAGCTTGTAAGTAGCACTGCTATCAAGCGAAAATGGAGATTTCAGGTTGGTGACAGCGCTGCTACGTAAGGGACCAGATATTGCCGAATTAAGAAAGAGCATTGTCAAGCCGTATGGAATTTTAGGCCTTAAAATAAGGGCGCACCCACACCGGACTTGAAGAGGTAGGCCCACGTACGTAAAAAAAATTTACTGACACCGTCGGCATACAGCAGACCTTCACGTATAAGTTATCGAACTCCTTCGTTACCTCTCCCTCGCTCTGAACAGTGTCCCTGCAATCTGAAGAATTTTGTCTGTATCCACACGTGAATCATCGTTACCTCTGCTCTGAACAGTGTCCCTGCAATCTCAAGAATTTTTTGTCTGTCCACACATCTATTAGGTGCTGCTCACTATGATTCCTACAACACTGTTTGTAAGACTTACATGTGTTCATGTGTTTTCCATGCATGCATCGTTGGAATCCGTCAACGTGTACTGACTTGAAGTTCTCTGATCAACGCAGTTTCATGGAGAATACACTGAACGCTTCGACGTATGGAGCGCGTGTCCCGGAAAGTTCCGCACCTACTGGTTAGATTTCTACTTTCTTTTTATTTCATCTGTATTGCTCGAACTTCATGACTCTGCAAAACTTTCAGTGGATCAGTCATGTGAAATCCAGCGTCTGGTCTTTTAAACTCTGGCATTATGTACCTCTGCGTTGACATGCTTTGTTAACCTCTGATTTTGGTCGCCTGCTGCTGCTGATCAGCTTCCGCTCGTCCAGCGCGACCCCTAGGAGCAGCGGTTGTCGAATCTGTCCCTGCACAAGGTACGTCGTCAAAGTCAGTGTTCCGTTCATGAGATTCCGTTGTCCCTCCAAACTATGTTCTATCACTTTTTCATGAATGCATTATGACTGTGCATTGTATTCTTTTACAAAGTGCATCAAGGTAGAACTACTGTCCACACTACGTACATGAACATGCGAATTTCTTTTTTTTACAGTGCGTCCTGCTTCATTGGACAATGTGCGCTCCCAAATAGCCAATGGAGGTGTTCAATCTGATGACACCGGTAAGTCACTATATCCAAGTGCTTTTCTTTATTTCCACTTTCTTGAACAGTAACCTGCACAAGCCACACACGCCCTCCGATGCTCCAATAAGTAAACTTACCACTCAAATTATCTGATTTTACATTGGTTTTGGATTTTCAAGCTACCGTAATGAGTGCAAGAGGACGGCCTGCAGCACGCGGTCGACCTGCTGTGCCAGTACCTGCAGCGTACATCCCAGTCGCCGGCCCCAGCAACCCACCCAAGCGCGCAAGAAAAGACAGGGGTCCGAATTGGCTACCGGTGGAAGTGTCCGCTCTTGTTTCTGCAAAGCGCGCCCTTTTTTTGGAAGAATTGGACGTCACCGACGGTCGTGACTTGATGAACCCTAATGCCACGAAGTGGATCCGCATCAGTCAAGATGTTATGAGTGCGAAAGTGTCACCTGTGCTCCGAGATGGTCCCGCCTGCAAGACGAAGTGGAATCAAATCGTTCCTGATTACAAGCGCGTGGCTGATTTCATGACCAGAACGGGAACTGATGGCACTGACTACTGGCGCATGACTGCTGTCGCCAAGAAGGCTGAGGGCCTGCCCCGCTCGTTCACTCATGAACTATTCTTCAGCATTGATGAATGGTATGGTCAAAGACCAAGCATGCAACCGCCTCATAGCAGGGACCTCCTCGGTACTGACGACTGCAACTACTCAGACACCTTACTGCAAGTGGACGAAACTTCAAATGATACGGAAATGGAGAACAAGGATCCCTTGAAGTTCGCGGACCCCATGGACGTCACCGATTATCAGCCAAGCACTCCATCTACTGCTGCCAAGCCATCAAGCGCATCTGCAAGTGCAGATAATGGAACTCCCAGTAACGATACTGGCATTGGAAGTGGTCGACCGCACAACACCGTTCCACGGGGTGTCACTCCCATACTTATCAGTTCAAGCGACACGTCTGAGACTGCTGGAAGGCGCAAGCCTGGCAACACAGGAGTGCGACGCAAGCACCTCTCCGGACACAGCCTCATCGCCGAAGCTACAAAAGCGAGCGGGGAAGTGATGGCCGGCCAGATGCGAGACATGGCGCACGCTGGTCAGGAGTTGGAGAGGACACGCATAGATGTGCAATTGAGATTATTCACTGAACAAATGGAGTACCAGCGTGAACGTGACTGCCGTCTCCTGGACAATTCAAAGTGCGTGAATGAAAATGCCAAATTGGCTATTCTTAAGCAAGGACAAGTGGTCCAGTGCCTCGCCACAATTTCCTCCATTTTGTGTGCCAGCCTCAACCTCTCCAACTCTAAACATGTGGAGGTAGCTCCCCATGGAGGACCAAGCGACACACAAATGGGAGAAGCGAGGGCACCCGAAGACCCTGCCATCTCGACAGCAAAATCTGCGTCACATGACGACGCCTATACAAGTCCGGGTAGTACTCTTCCGGAGTGCTCCTGAACTGCTTGTACTTCCTGCACATGAGCAAGCCTCATTTTGATTAGACATTGAGGTCTCAATTTTTGATAGTTCCAGTTCCACAGGCACATCGTTAGTCCACAGTCATGTACAAAGATCAGACCCACTAGCATGGCAGTGTGTAGTGAAACGGAAATGCAGGTTGTTTGATTTCTTGTCAGTCAAGCATGTAAAGTGTAAACCTATTTTCAAGAAAAAAAAAAAAAAAATTTACCAGCCACTAGTTGCAGACTATGAGCACAACAATTCTCACCTCACACTCTGGCACGTCGCTGCAGAGCAAGATAGACTCCAAGATCACGTCTTTTGGCTTCTCCTTGTGCATGACTAATGTCATCTCCCACGGCATCCACAGCCGCCAAAGCCGGGCCGTCCTCCTCAGTGACAGCTCCGTCCATTTCCTCTATGCGAAGAACCTGCAGCAGAGTCTCCACTTCTTCCGGAGACTGGCCCATGAGCATGTTATGGAGCAGAGCGCAAGCGAGAATGACGTCCGGCAAGAAACGAACATCCAACTCTTACTTAACAAGCAATTCACGAAACGACTGTTTCAGCAATGCAAATGCATTCTCCACAACAGTGCGTTCCCTGCGCAACTTGGAATTGAACAGTGAGTCCCCCAATGCAAGCTGTCTACGACCTCCGTGAGGTACCATCAGCCAAGGTAAGAGTGGGTATCCAGAGTCTCCAAGAAGAGAAGGTGAAAAATTCTTGAAGGTGACAGTGGGATCCCAGAGTGTGTGGTGCTCAGCTTTCTGGAAAAGAGATGATCTGCATAATACTCGGGAATCGTTTGTGGGGCCGAGCATCCCCAGAAACAAATCAAGAAAACGTATGCGGTTGTCCACTACCACTTGGCAGTTCAAGGTGAAGCCTCCTAACTTGTAGTAAAAGTAATCAAGAGCACCATACCTCGGTTTTGCGATGGAGATATGTGTACCGTCCACTGCTCCAACAACACCAGGAAGACCGCATAGTAGTTTGGAAGCTGATTCAGTTTGTAGCAAGGTATCACCTGAAGGCCAAGAAATTTCCGAACGCAGCACAATGTTGATGGCGTGAACCACCTCCCTCAACATCACAGAGACAGTGCTTCGACCTACAGCGAACACCTCACTACAAATTAGTAAACTGGCGCCATGACTGAGTTTGAACAATGTGCACACCACTCGGACTAACAAAGGAATAGCAAGGCGGTAAGTTGTATCTCTCTTGGACACAGTAGGACGCAGCAATTCTGCAAGAGAGAAAACGGCATGTTTGCTCATGCAAAACATTTTAACCCAGCGGGTGTCGTCATACTGATCAATGAGGAAGCGGGAGAACCACGTAGTGCTTCTAGGTTTAACCCAAAATCCAAGATCATCATCCAGCAAGCACGAGATATTGCAAATTCGGAAACTGTGTAGAGCCGCTCGAGCTAGGGTATCTATGTCGAACGAGGAGGTGACAGGGAGTTCGATGGTGTTTGGGAATTCAACGTCACTGTCCTCCTTGGCTTCTTCGAAGCTGGCCACATCAAGGATCCGATTAGTGGTTAGCAGCAGCAGCAGCGCTGCAGAAGAGAGAACCATGATTTCAGCACGACTTGGCTGGGAATACATCGTCCCTGTGCAAGAAAGAATTCATGGCCAACAGCGGAAGTCAAACATGAGTATACAATGACGTCCTTGCTTGAACTAAACCGGCAAACTAGTTAAATGAAACTGAATTATAATAAGTGACTTCCAGTTTGCGTAGTATAATAACGATCTGGAAAATGAAAACAAATCAAAGTTCGCTGAGGAATACAACGTCTGACAACGGGAAGCGAAAGTGCTTGAAGGTTCTGGGAACTAACGTATCTGAGATTGCCGAAGCTGACGATGGACGAAGAAGGCGACCAGCAATTGATGTGGCTGTCGTAGCTTCAAGGCTAATCTGAAATCAAAAACAACAATCAAACTCATGAGCCAATGAAATTGAGGAAGACATGTCCGGTGAATGAAAACCCTAACTCATGATCTCAGCGGCTGGACTCACTTGAAGCGTTTCTCTTCCCTTCCGTCACCAAGCCCACACTATTTGGCAGTTCAACGGTCGGCAAAGAAACTGGAAGAAGCACTTGAAAGTTGTCGACAAATTCACGAAAGGAACTCCTGAATTGTTGCTTACCTTGAAGTTGAAGCAAAAGACGGAAGCGATTCTCCAGCGCCAACGTCGCCTACGCAGTACTGAGTCGGAATTGTACTCCACAGCGTACAAGGCGTTGGCTTCTGCCATACTCCCTGACTATTTCAAAGAAGTAGTCGCCGGGACAGCAAACGCAAATCGGAAGCATGCAACAAACAGGACGGACAAAAGCTCTGCAGAACCGATGCAAGGAGGCATGAATACAAGACGAGGGAAACTGAGAAGTCCTGCAACAAAGATAGCATGAGAGAAATGGGGGTGAAGCAACGGCTGACAAGGGGCCCACTGGCTACCCTCGTTACTAAGGGCTCCCTACATATGGGGGAGCGCGGCCTCTGCCCGTCCAGGCCCGCCTGCTGCCGTCGGGGGGCTGCGGGGGACTGCCGTTCACGGCTTGCTGCCGATCGCAGCCCGATGCGATGCTACCCCGCTCCTGACGTTCGCCCTCGCGTTTTGCCGTTCCCCCGATACCCTCCCTCACGAGACCCGGGCTGCGAGACCCGGCCATGTACTCTGAGTACGGCCAAGAAGCGCAAGGGGGGTTTACTGGAAGCATTCGGGCTCCTCCCCCCTTCTCCCCCACTTGGGACCCCAAAATATTCTAAGTCCTTTTTTGTTCCAAAGCCTTGTTTTCTTCTTTTTTTCTTTAATTCCTAAATTTACTTAAGACCCAAATGGGTTTATGAAGGGAACTCATAATATAGCATTATACAAAGACATACTTACATAGTGATAACAAAACCAATGCATCATACAAAGGCATATTTACAAAGTGATAACAAAATGAAATCCAAGTCATAAACTTTACTTCACAAATATCAAATGGTCACAATTTTTGCAAAAAATAGAATTTGCTCCTCCCTCTACCAATGTCTTTGTGGAGCAAATGTCACAAGTGACCTTGGGAAGCTTTCGGAAAATCGCCCTTTTTTGCTTCGATTGTGAAAGAAGCACATGTTTGGAGCGCTTCAAAGGGGGGCGTGGAGCACTTCCTTCACCAACTTCCGAAATAACATGTTTTCTTCCATGTCCCATTCTCGTTTGCTTCACGTTCTCTTGGATGGAAGCAATAGAACCTCGTAGTGGAAGAATAATTGTATTGGGCCTTTCAAAATTCGAAGGCTCCAATAGTATGCCTAAGCAAGCTTGAAGGGCTTGACATTTCCTCTTCACTTCTTCTTCATTGTCACCATAAAGAGTTGCTTGACATAGTGATTCAATTTCACGTACCACATTGAATGCCTTCTCACGCACGACATCAATCGGAAGAGTCTCATCCCTTGGCACATCCGGTTCAATTGGAGTTGTAAGCTCCATGTCTTCCATGTTGATTTGTGTAGGAAATAGTTCTTCAACCACTTCATTCTCTTGGAGCCCTTCAAAAAACTCCTTTACAATGGATTGCACACCAAATATGTGTTTGCAAGTGGACACCCTATCGGGACAATCACAATAATGTGTTTTCAATGAAACGCTATACCATAGTTTAGGAGAAGTCTCACTCTTGATATAAAAGAGGAGATGCTCCTCATCCACAACCTTCAACACATCCATAGGACACAATTGGTAAGCCTTCAAAATTCGTTCTCCTCCTTTCAATCGATGTCTATGAGCATTGTGATGCCCCCTCCTTATGTATCGTTCCGAGTCACCTACACATTAAAGATATAGATTAGATTTTAGCATCATGTTCAAAACATATTTATCAAGAAAATAAATTGAATACAATAAGACAAACAAACGATAATACACAAAAATGAGGAACTTACTTAAACGTTGAGTCAATTTGAATTGACTCAATAATGTGGGTTGGCCCACACAAGTGCCATCATTGGCACTACCGACAATTGCTACTCTAAGGTCTCGCAGGGACCGGTTCACCTTTCCTTGCAAAAGGGTGTATTTAATCAACTCCCAATGTCTTTCGACATGGTTAGTTGTATCCATACCCCTGTAAGCAAATAACCTCCCAAATCGAGGCCACAACCTTCTCCAAGGACAATTAATTCTGGCCCATCCGGAATTCAAGTATGTGGCAAAGGTCGGGATGTGTTGAAACTCAACACAAAATCTTCCTAAATTCTCATCGAAATGGTCCTCACTAGGGCAAAGCATCAAGACATGTAATGCCCTCCAAACCCGATCCTTGTCCTCATTAGGAACCTTGGTTAACAAGTTCTCACTCCATGCCTTCATCACATGGAAGTGACACAAGAGAACCCGTCCACCAATTTGTGTTTTGGCACCATCTTCAATAGTCCAACAATTAGCATCATTGCTCACAACACTTTGAATAGCATTCAAAGATGTCTTGTGCTTGTCAATGATGATTGCGGAGGGTCTAATCTCACCTAAAGATTCGAAAACATGAAATAATGCTATCTCTATAGCAACACCCTCATGTCCTCCTTGAGGGTCATTGCTACAAAGCATGTAGAAAACCGGAATTCCAATTCCATCTTGGTTAGGTACAATTGCCGCATAAAGCGGCAAACCGTATTGATTTGTTTTGAATGTAGAATCTAGGGCCCAAGAATTATTACCAGAAAACCGTTGGGCCGATTTCCGCATGAAGTCATCTTATATGACTACCACAAATGGCCTTTTCCTTGGGTCCTCATTCTTGGGTGCATACGGTTGGTAGTATAAAATCTTTCCTTGAGCTTGTAATCTCAAGATCTCAATTTGGGCCGCATCCCAATCGTCTTTCCGAAGTGCATCTACACAAAGCAAATGAAGAATTTAAATACTAATTAAACATGAAACATACAAACCATACTTGTAATTTAAATACACATTTAAACATGAAACATACAAACCAAACTTGTAATGACAATTCAAAACTTAGGTCTTAAGTATGCAACAATGCTAAATCATGACAATAAAAAAAGAGTAATGAGAAAAAATAAAATACCGTTGATTCTTAAAGAATATGCAAGGATTTGCACTTCTTTTCTGATGACAAAAAATCGATAAGTAGCACGCTCCACCTCTGGTACACTTTGGGAGAATCTCTCTTGAGCATCAACGGACGTGGCTTCAATAGCCCTTGCTGAAAGCATGAACTTCAAGTTCTCCATAACCCATGCAATAATGTATGGGTGCACCGGTAGGAAGAAAAGGTCGGAATCGGAACCCGGGGTGTGACCACTATGTTTGCTATGAATGTAGATTGTAGCTTGAAGTTTATCATGAGGCACAATGTTTGAGCATTTTGACACATTGGGCTCCTCAACCTTCATTTGGAATTCACAATTACACAATCTAGAGGTTCTATTCCTCCTAGAGTCCTTAACATCCATAGGCTTCATATCAACCGTTCTCCTATGAGGACGGTTTTTGTTTTTGCCACGATGACAACGGTAATAAGTAACCGTTTTGGTTTTCCCTACACGGCATTTCGAATGCCTTCTAAGCACAATGTACTTTGTGCAAAGTGCATCTATAGTTGCACTTAAGTTCTCCAATGGAACCTTCACTATTTCATCCCACATTTTTTTCTTTTGGCATACATCACAAGAGTCCATACAATTTTGTATGAATGAGGTGTGAATTCCTCCTACATAGCTATCCGTACTCCATTGAGTACGAATGGCATTCGTAGTCATGGAGATTGACAAATGTTTCCCATTTTTGTCAATGTGTCCTCCTTACACAATGAAACGCCAATCCTCTATTGGCGGAATTTGCCTACCCTTTGTGTCATTCAAAGGAGATAAAACAAATCCATTTAAAAGTTCTAAAACTTTTAATCTTCCTTGAAGCTTTTGCCACCTCTCAATCGTAAGAGATTCCACATTCTTTTGAGTGGAAGGCCTATGAAGATTGGAGAGGGGACAAAACAAAGGATTTGCCTCATGAATTTGTTGATATGAGGGGAAAAAATCCTTCTCTTATGCAATCAATCATGAGTGCAAGAGATTTGAGATTGAAATGGACATACTTGGGGAATGTTTCAATGGGAACGTCTTGAAACATTGATGAAGATGTTGAATCTCCAATGTTGATCTCCACACCACCTTCCAACAAATCTTCCCAAGGCTCCAAAATCTCCTCACCAACATCCTCCTCATCCGAATCCGACTCTCCATTTGATGACAAGAAATGAGTTTCTTGTAACCCTAAACTTCTTGTGTGTATACCTTGAAGAAATTCTTCCACGCCCACCATCTCACTTAAATCGTCTTCAAAGTCGGAGGGATAGAAATTATCATCCTCCATGTAGTCTCCATCCTCCTCCATATTATACGTCAATGCTTGACACAAACTCTACAAATACACCCCACAAACCCCATTTAGAACAATGTATGTACACAATACTCTAATACTCTAATATGCAAAACCCTAATATGCAAAGCAATAGGCACACACTTATGTAGACTTACAAGAAAGGGAGTTGCATTGTACAATAGTAGAAATATAAAATGCATGGGAGTTCTTCATACCTTGAGTTATTGGGAGGAGCGTGGGATGACCCAAGTGTGGGAGAAGAGGAGAAGTTTGGGAGCCCGAATGCTCCCAGTAAACCCCCCTTGCGCTTCTTGGCCGTACTCAGAGTACATGGCCGGGTCTCGCAGCCCGGGTCTCGCGAGGGAGGGTATCGGGGGAACGGCAGAACGCGAGGGCGAACGGCGGGAGCAGGGCAGCATCGCATCGGGCCGCGATCGGCAGCGAGCCGCGAACGGCAGTCCCCCGCAGCCCCCCGACGGCAGCAGGCGGGCCTGGGCGGGCAAAGGCTCGCCGGGCAGAGGCCGCGCTCCCCCATATGTGGGGAGCCCTTAGTAACGAGGACTGGCTACCTTTTCTTCTGGCTAAAACCTCTTCTCTGGTGTGACGACCCGCTCAAAAGTGGCCAGTCTACTCATTTCTTCTCAAACTTCATAGTGCCAAGTGTGAACACCTCAAGCACTTTTACTGACCCTGTGCTTAACGTCTGCAATGCCAGACCGTCCACGTCATTAAAATAAATGCAACCACAGCTACTAGCTTCGGCCTCCAACTCTTATTTCTTTGGACCGCTCCTTCAAAAGCCCAGGTGTGGACATACCCTTAGTGGCACAAAAATGGGGTTAAATCACTTAGCCCTCCCTCATTTTTGAACTAGTGCTAAATGGGGCCAAAATAGGAGCTTAAACACCCCAGTGTAGCCCCGGCTATCCGTTCCAAAGTTCTCAGCACCCCAATCTTGCAGCTGCATGGCCTGCATGCCAATTCCTGGCCCAGCCCTAACCTTTCGGTTCCAGTAAACCAAATCTTCGACATCCTCAGAGCGATGGCGATGGCGATGGCGAAGTCTCGCAGCACTTGCCGTCTCGCATCACTCCGCCGCGGGCTGGACTGGCCCAGAAGTGCCAGTGCACCCATCCCAGCAGCTGCGCCATGGCCGGGGGAGAAGCTGCTGGTGTTGCTGCAGCAGCAGCAGACGCGGTTTGCGTCCAACCAGATCGTGCGCGCGCGCATGAAGTCCGTGAACAACATCAAGAAGATCACCATGGCCATGAAGATGGTGGCGGCCTCCAAGCTCAGAACCATGCAAGTCAAGGCGGAGAATTCCAGGGGGCTGTGGCAGCCTTTCACTGCGCTCCTCGGGGAAGCCCCCGCCATCCAAGCCAACAAGAAGCTGGTCGTGGTAAGGAAGAGAATCGATCTCCATTCTTCGTAATATCATTCCAATTAGTATTTGATTGTTGTGCTTATTGTTTGATTTGGTTGCGAACTGGAGAGGAACGTGTACAAATGGACTGATGTCTGCACTGTTCTGTTGTAATGTGTTTATAAAGTTTAAGTTTGTTTTTTGAAACGAATGAAATGGCCAACTCACTCCGGTGAAAGAATCACAAGGACAAAACCATGAAATTCCTCCAAGAGCCCAATTTGAGGGCGTTCAATTGGCCATGCCGACCACTCTTGTAGAGGTCTTTTGAAGAGTTCAAGTTTCAACTTGTTTCCCTTGTATCTCTCCTACTTGTTGGATATGGAAACAGTTTTGAATTGATTGTTGTTTGGCTTGATCGGACCCGGCTTAATCTTGCTTCGGCTTGGCACACGGGGAGATTATATATTTCTGGTTCCCGATTGCCATGATTCCTGGGTTACAGCTAGTTGTGCCACACAGTAAAAATCCAGAATGTCCAGTTATGGAAGTTTTGAAGAATTCCGTAGTCCATGTCCAGTGATGGTAGAATAGGATACTCTAAGATAATTACACTGAGAATTACATCAAGAATGGAATTTGGACACAAAAGGACATTGGTCCAATTTCCATACTGAATTTCTCCTGTGCCACTGATTTTGCCTGTTTAAAAGCCGCTTGTCCATGCATGATTCCCCTGTTCCTAGAGCGAAACCTTGGAACCTTCTGATAATCCCGTAAGCGGAACAAGGACAATATTCCTGTTCTTACTACGACTATAACATGCAAGACACTCACGTCAGTCTTAGTTGGGGCCCTCAAAGTTTTTGTAGTGGTGAATGTTTTGTGATTGCTTGGCCACTCGTAAGTTCATTCTTCAACGTCCATGCATTTCTCAAGGTATGAAACCCACTAAGCTTAATCTGCAATTGTTGTAAACATAAAATTTTGACTTCAACGTTACAAAGAGACTAATATAGCGCCTTTGGAATATGTATAATTATGTGTGGTTGGACTGGCATATTTGCAGGTGCTGTCCTCGGACAAGGGCCTTTGCGGCGGCATCAACTCGACCTCCGTGAAGTACGCTCGCTCGCTGTTCCGTCTGCACAAGGCCGGCGGCGAAGACAAGGACGTGAAGCTCGCGCTGATTGGCGACAAGGGCAAGTCGCAGCTGCAACGAGAATTCTCCAAGTCGTTCACGACGTTCTTCACGGAGACGCAGAAGGATGGCATCAACTTCAAGCAGTGCGCCATGATCGCCGATGAAATCATCAAAGACAACAAATACGACGTGCTGCACGTGGTGTACAACAAGTTCGAGTCCGTCGTCTCCTTCCTGCCCACCGTCGCCACCATCCTCTCCCCAGCCATGTTCGAAACCGAGGAAGGCCAGAAGGTAAGTGTACACAAGTTAGAATCTCCATGTGACTGAAACTGCACGCCATCATGTCTTTTCTATTGTTGTTATGGATCTCTTAAACCCTCGATCTCAAGTGTTCTATTGTTGTCTGAATTGCTTTTCTTTTTTTCCTGAACATTTCCAATTCTTCAGGTAAGTTCCTTGACATAGGTTCAATACATACACCACTGATATAGTGACTCAATTTGAAGCATATCCAACCAAATCTATATAATTGTCAAAGTTTTGTCCCAAACTACTTAAAATCTACATCTGCCTGTCCTGGTAAGTTATCAGAGGATAGATCACTTGTATGGTGAAATTCGACAAAATTGCGAGTTTCAGAGCGACAAAATTGCGACACAGCAGAGGAATCCAAAACGTCCATAGATTTAATTCCATAGTGCAACTAGATACGGAATTAATCTCTCAAACTTGACTATGGAATTTTGTGCTCTGTTCCATACTCAGGAGTGAAAATTAATAGTTGCACGATGGGATTGCTTGGGTCTATAGAAAGTTTAGTATTTCTCATTCGCATGGTCAGAGCTTATTAACAGGGGAAATTGTACAAATGTCGTGTTGACGTGTCCAAATTCCTTTCTTAGTGTATCCAAGTGTATCCTATTCTATCGTCACTGGCCGTGGACTATGGAATTCTTCAAAAATTCCATAGATGGGCATTTTGGATTCCTCCTGTGATATAAAACTAGGAGCTCGTGATGCAGATCTCTGGTTCCAGAACTGACGCCCAAAACGTGCCAAACTCTTGCAATTTTGTCAATTTCTCAAAAACGATGTTTAAATTTGTGCATCGATCATCTTAATATGTTTGGCTGGCTATTGAATTGAACATGTGTGTCCTTGGCTTATTATATACATAGGTTTGCAAGATGGACAACTATGAGATTGAGGGGGACGACATCATGAGCGACGTGTTGATGAACTTGGCGGAGTTTCAGCTGGCGTGTGTGTTATACAATGCCTTGTTGGAGAATGCCACCAGTGAAATGGGAGCCCGGATGTCGGCCATGGATAACTCCACAAGGAATGCCGGAGATGTGCTGGCCAGGCTGACGTTGAGCTACAATCGGTCACGGCAGGCGACCATTACCACGGAGCTTATTGAGATTATCTCGGGTGCCGCAGCTCTGGAAGGCTAAGTTAGTAATCAAATATATTTATACTTACTGACCGTGTCTTCCTTTTCTTCATTAATTTCAGACTCACTGCTCATCGTTTCTACGTTCAATTGTTCTCAGAAAGTTAAATGAATTCTGTAGAGATCGATGATGCATTTTTCGATCTTCAGTTCATTCCAGTTTGTGGACTTGATTGCGTTGGTAATGGCGCTGTCAATGAACTTCTTTTTGAGTATACAGCATGCATATATATGGAGCTGATTGATGCATCCTATTTTAACCCTAAACCAAGACTTCTCTCGGGTGCTGCTGCTCTGGAGGGCTGAGCTAGTGATCATATACTTACCCTGTCTTCATTTGGGAGTTGGGACTCACTGCAGTCGCTCATTTTAACGTCACATTATTCTTAGGAAGTTTAATTCTATTGTTGTTGCTATGTGGAGGTCGATGGTGCATGTTTCGATCTTCAGTTTATTTCAATTTGTGAACTTAATGGGTGGTCATGTTGATTTTCGTTGCAGTTTACAGCATGTTGAGTCTGTTTGTTGATCAATTCTGTGCAATTTTAGAGGTTGGACTCCTGTTTTGAATTGCCTGGCGTTTTGCATACGGTACATATGCATTGAGAAGCTTTCCTCTTCTGGGATTCTGTTCTGATTGCTTCAAAGGATCAGTCTGTTTTCTTCACCATTACAATCATCTCATATCCTAACGTTTTCTTTGAGATTATCGGCTAACCTTGGTAAGTTAATTTAGAGTGTCATTGTGAGAAGAGACTGGATTTGCCTAAAACGGCGATGTCGTTTCTTGGCAAAATAGAAGGTCTGGCAACTTCACGAATGATGAACATTTCAAAAATTTGGATTTCCAAATTTTGTGAACTAAACAATGCAATGCTCTTAAGTAGTTTTCATAATTCTTCCTTCTCTAATGTCAAAATCATTCATAAGCCACTTTCTAGCTCCAACCACCTTACAAGATTTGCCATGGAAGGACGCAGCCTTATTACCAAGATAGGCAATCATCCAAAAATTATCAAAGCCTTATCACCAAGATAGTCAATCATCCAAAAATTATCAAATTCCTTGAAAGTCATTCCTAAACATCCTTACATCCATATTCCATACATGAGGGTCAAATTCTGCAAAGAGATGTCAAAATGGAAATTCTCTATCAAATTTTGAAAGATCCACATCACTGTGCACCAACAGGGTAAGTTCAACAGGTTGATATGGGAGCCATGTGTTGTAAGATAAGAGAGCCTATTGGTGCCATGTGACTATTTGAACCACTTCATGGCCATTTATGTATCAATGGAGGACATTTAAAATTTTAGAATGTACACCACAGAAACAGAGTGGTGGAAATAGGGTGGCTCTTGAATTGTGGCGCAAATAGAGTCTCGTACATTAGTGTGAACAAGTAGGAGTCATTCCAAGCAAGAGAAGCAGAGAGGTGTACCGTATCCAAGCTCACCGCCACCTCACATTCCATAGTTGGACTTCTAGCTCTTCAATCTTCTATTGCTACTTCTACATTCATTTCCCTTCACCTCTCCACTAAATAATCTCAATTATCACCCCAGGCACTGTAATTAATGACTCCATAAACCGACCTCCTACTTCAACCGCACCCTACTTTCCAAGAGTATTTGAATCATAATTCCTTCTATGTCAACTAGCTCTAAACGTGAAATTTGCAAAAAATGAACTATTCCACGAAAAATGGAGTCCAGAATGGTGGTTTTAAAGAAAAAATGGAGTCTACTATTTGTGAAATTCGCGTTTCTATGTCCATCAATTTGTTCACCAAGAAGGTGATATATTGCCGTCTTTTGTTCACAATGCTTTCACATTGCTTGCTTCAACAATTACAAGACAATTACATCATGATGGTGAGTTCATTTGATTTTGCATTGACCACGCACGCACGCAAGTGAATTCATGAGTGGAATTGCTTGTTTATTATGCTTGTACGTGGTCTTGGGGACTTGTGTTTGGAGTTCCGTTGATCTGATATAGGAATTCAATTTTTCTTGGTTATTTCCACTTTTCTTTTTGTTTCGTATCTTGTATCTTGTATGGCAATAGATTGATTCCGTGGCATGGGTTTTGGATGTGCTATTCTGTGGCTATTAGTGAATTTTGAAATTATTGGTGTTTGGTATATGTGCCGTTTTGAATAAACTCTTGAGCGAGTGATTTGTTTGGGTGTGAGAAGCTTTGATCTTTCTATCTATGCAATGCTTGTATTTGGAGTCACAAAAACTTCAATAGGTCAAGAGAGTGGAGATGGGTCAAACGAGAGCTTCTTTGTAGAGTGAAAATCATAATGCGTGTTGTGGTGGTGGTTGTTGGAGTGTTTTCCTTAACTTCACAAAACAGAGCATGGTCAGAGGTGCAAGAAGCCAGTATCAGCATTGCTTGTTAACAGGGTTTTAATAGAATTAGAAACCTCTTAAGTTAATGAATCATGAAGATGATTCTGTTTCATGATATTGTTGAAAGTTACTGAAAGAATCGATTTTACTTAAAAACCCTCCGTTTGTTGTATGCCGATTCAGTATGCAGCAGTATTGATTTTAAGTGTTGACTGTCCTTCAGTCGGTATTAAGTGAATGTTGTATTATCGTTTAAAATTCATGAATATACATTTTCTCTTACCGATGCAATAGATTGCCTACAAGTTTTGGCTTTAATAGTGCCGTGGGTTTTGCAAAATTGGAAACAAGCGGAGACTTATTCCTGCGGACTGTTATTCTGCATGCATTTCGTCTCACATTCTATCAGAATGCATCAGTGGCTGATTTCATATGTTCCAGTGCTTACATTTTGGTGCTTAGCCTTACGCAGAGCTGAGACTTTCTCCGAGCTGGATTTAGAATAGACTATCCACTATTGCGAGAATGCATGCACAAGACTTGATTGAAAGCAGGGCGTAACCAAAGAGGTTGCCAGCAGAATGGGTCCCAAAAAGAAAGGCAAAGGAAAGAAAGGCAAGGGAAAGAAAAAGAAACCTGATCCAGGTTGGGCAAAGGTAACTACGGTTGAATTCTTATTCTCCAGCAATCACCTCATATCAAAATCTTCAGGTCTAGATTTATATATTTTTGTATCAGAGGATTCGTTGTTTTTGAAGCTTAATTGAGGTGAGGACCATCTGTGGTGTGGTTAGCAGTTGAATAATACTCCGTATCTTTTAGACGAAACACATCAACGGGTTGACATGAATTTGACGTAAGCATTTTTCACTGTTGTGTACATGCCCACCCAAGCAACAACCAGCTTGAATGCTTTACTAGCCCCACAATTTACTGAGCTTGGTTGCAACAGACTATACAGTATGGAACTTGGAGTCGGCCGTATGAATCGATGCCAAGTGCTGCAGTTAGTCCAGCTTTTGGCCCAATTCGAGCAGAATTTCTTGCAGCTGTCAAAGAGGTTAGTTGACGTCGACCTCAGTCATTGCTTTTCATGCTGTTTTGTAGAAACTGGAGTTTGCGAAAAAAATTCTCTCTGAAGCAGGAGGCATTGAAAACCGAGTGATTTGTTTTGCAACAAATACTGTTCAATATTGATCAATTTTTCAGAAATTAAACTGATGCTCAAATATAGATCTGTGCAGTTAGATATGATATGGAGCAAGACTCTGGCGGAGGACTTCTTGGTCGAGCTTTTCAGTATCCCACGACCCAACCTGGTCAGTGTCCGTTACGGTATGCTCACATGTATTTACTTGGTACTTTTTGTGTACATAATTTTTTCCCAGACAAATTCTGTTTTGAATTCAATTCAATTATAAAATAAAAAAAACTACTCAAAACCTGTTTTAAAGCCAGAACATTAATCTTACTAATGTAAGTTCTTTCTTTGAGGGCTAACTTATCCGGATTTTCAAATGAAAGCTGAACTTGCGCAATTCTTTTGATTAATTTGACTATTCAAAATTTAACCAAAAGTTCTGCCTTGTGGTTTTCAGCAAATCTTTTGTATTCGGGGGGCGTATACCTTGAGGAGGTTCGTATTATCCCCGTATGAGGTTCTGACAGGATTGAAACGTCTGGACATTGGATGCATGGATGAGCTTGAATTTGTGCTCATACAGGTATTGCTCAAGCACAAACCATTGCTTTTTTTTTCATGTTCCATGTGGCCAATATCATCCAACTCCACAACGATAAATTCTACACGTCAAAAGGTTGAAGAAGTACGCAGTCAATGGTATATTTCTTTGTAGATGATCACGGTTTTATTGTCCAAAGTTGCAATGAAACACAATTTAAAGCGTTTCTGTACATTTCAAAACAGTGTACTCAGAAAAATTTGCCTGTTTAAAGAAATTTTATAACACAAAAAGAAAAGGATCTTTCATGCGGACGTCTCCCCTTTCTCACACAACGATCTGTTGAGGTCTCTGTACGATCATTATGACCAAAGACCTGCCCAAGAATCCTGGAGAATTTTTTTTATGATCTCTAAATTTATCTGAAACAGTCTAATCTTTTTTAAAACTACGTTTTGTCATTGCTAGTGAGCAAGTCTGGAGAACACCTCACTGGTAGTCATTCCGACTGCCAGTCATTTCAGGTCATCTTTGTTTTGTTAGTATAGTCGATCTTGCGAATCCATTTCAACGTGTTTCAAAACGTGTTTGAAACTCAGCTAAGTTAGTTTGTGGAAGTCTCTTGCAACTATACATGCTCATGTGAATCTTATCAGATGTGCAACATATGTGCGACAGTGTAAATCGCTGGAGTGGCTCTCTCTTGCTCGCTCCAAGTCCCTGAAGAAGGCATTGGTCGAAGCCCAGAGTCTGCAGGAGCTTGTGATTGACAATTGCCTGAAGCTGGAAAGCCTCATGGTATGGAGTAGCCAGTTGACGACTCTGACAGGCCTGCACGACTCCAAACGGCTCCAAGTGCTCTTTCTGGATTGCCCCACCCTCGTCAATTTCGAGCGACCACAACTCTATGTAAGCTCCGTCGGTATTCCTTTGCTTGTATTGCTTCTTATTTTCGATTCTTATTTTCGATTACCACTTCAGGCTCTGTATCATAAGTTACTCGAGTTGATTGATCTCTTTGGTAAGTAAACGTTCTTTTCACGCTCTGCCAGTCGTTCAATTTCTATTAATTACAAAAATTAAAATTTGTTGTATAACTACTACAATATCTTAACCCTGATTTTCAATTTTGGGGAAGAGCCAACGACTGCCACTCCATGTTTTTTTCCATGTTTTTTTTCCAGTTTTTGTGATTGCAGACAATGTCTATTAAAAGATACTAACTACCAGTGACACTTACTAACTACTTGTGACATTTGAACATATGTAAGACTCATGCTGTTAAAGTTATAGAGAGATTGCTTTAGGTACAAGAGTCAAATCTGTTGAGGTTACTTTGGGTTGGTACAAGAGTCAAATCTATTGAGGTCCAATTTATTTCACTATAAATGAACTTCTTAAGCCATCATTTGAAGTGGGAGGGGTGTACACCATTATTGAAGGGACAAAATAGAAAAGACAACCCCATGTCTTTCAATTACCACTTCATGTGTTGTACAAACAACAATATCATAACTCTGATTTTCAATTCTTGGGAAGGGACAACAACCACCACTACTTTCTCTAATTTTTGCAATGTTGTTCCAACAATGATATCATAACTTTGATTTTCAATTATGGGGAAGGGACAACGATAGCCACTACTTTTCACCAATTTTTACCATTGTAGACAATGTCTATTAAAGAATACTAACTACCTATGACATTTGAACATATGTAGGACTAGGATTTTGGAGGGAGGTTTTAGAATTATGGAGAGATTACTTTGTGTATAAGAGTTAAATTTGTTAAGGTTACTTTGGGTCAAGAGGTTACAAGAGTCAAATATATTGAGGTTCAATTTATTTCATTGTGAATGAATTTTTTAAGCCATCATTTGGAGTCGGAGGCAAGACAACCCCATATCCATTCAAAGATCAGTTGCCTTAGACATTTAGTCAAGTCATCAGTTTTTTCCACTTAAGAACACTTTATAACAAGTTCCAAGAATTGATGATTAGTATTAGGGTCAATATTTGGAGATGAAACTAGGATTATTGGTTTAGTATTTTCTACCGAGCTCATAATAATTCAAATTCTATTGTGGATCAATTTGAATGTGTGCAGGTGGCAGAGAAGCACAAAGTGGTGCATCCCACTTTGCTACAACTGCGCAAGTGGGAGGACAAGCAATTGCCCATTCCTGAACTAGAGTTTGGACTTTTGCCGAAGGATCTTGTGGAAGATGACGATAGTCTACGAGATGATATTGTTTACCCCAATAAACCTCTTTTCCCTCGAACTCACCTCCAGGGATTCTAAACCTATTAGTGTGTTGTTTTTTATGTACAATTTTTTGCCATTTGGCAACAACCAATAGATATAGGCTATTTTTTGTAAAAGAAATTTTCATTTATTTGGTCATAATAGTCATTGATACCAATGTTGTATTTTAAGACCAATAGCCAAATTTTACCTAGGTATCACCTAGCTTTTATACATATATCACCATATATCACCTCAAGTATCTTATTTATGAATACCAAAGAAATATTATTGGTACTTCTCCAAAATGATAAAAATCAAAAATCAATTTTATATATATATTACATTGAAGCCTATGGCTTGCCATAGACTCTTGTCTACATTGGCTTGCCCAAAAATAGTATGCTTTTGGAAAAATAAGTGATATATATCATTGCCTAATTTATTAGATCCCTTGATTTTGTAATGTGGACTCACAAATTGTGGATTTGTAGACCTATAAAGACACAAATCTACAAATGAGTGTATTGTTCGGAATTTTAGTTTAAAATTCTTGAATTGATTTCCAATACTTCAATGAGTCTCTGAGAGGGAATGGTATTTTAAAAAAGTGTAGATTATAGTCCGATTTGTTTTCAATGTATAGGTGAACCTATTTCTAGGAGGTACAAAATTAAAAATTGGTCTTAGCAACTTCTTAGGTGTCAATGTGCTATTCGTCATACAATAATGAAGTTGCTAAACTACATCATATTTCCCTCATTCATAAAAATAGGTCACCCTATCTTGCGCAAATGGGCCGTGGTCAAAATTAAAGAGGTCATATAATTTGTATGGAGGATGAATGTTCAAAAGCTGCACTACATTTGATTTATAATTATAATCTAGGATGCTTCATATAAAGCCACAAAGTTTGTAAATAAAATAGTGGAAAAAAAAAGTGTCCTCAATTTAAGTGGTAAAATATTTTGGAGGGCTGTCTATTATTTATTACTCCTTCCATCCCAAAATGATCTTCCAATGTGTCTTCCAATTGAGCAAAATGTTAGGAATTAATTCCTTAAGGACCACGAGTGCAAATTTTGAACAAGAAATAAATGGAAACACATCCCAAACTCACAAAAATGCGTTTTTCATCCTTTGATTTTTTATGAAGATTCTTGTGTTAATTCTTTAACATTTGTATAGTATGAATTATGAAGATTTTACTTTGCAAATATTCTATAATTCAAAAGGTATTGGTAGGTCTAGCCTCAAAAAATAACTTTTTCAATTCAAAAAATGACCCTTCAAGAATGACTTGAATCAAAAAATAAATAAAAATCTTCAAAAATCACTATAATTAGAACTCAACATTCTGAACTTATAGGAAAAAATTCTTGTACAAACCCTATATATTCAATCTACAATTGACTTCAGAAGGAATTTTCAATTTCTGGCTTCTAATTTTATTATAAAACATTAATTTTTATATTTATTGATATAACAGTATGAATGAGATATATAAATCATATTTTACAACTATTGTTTGAGAGTCATCATTAAAATATTGTTCAAAGTTGCATTTTATAATGGAACTTCACAATTTTAGAAATCTTGATAATACCCACGTTCTTTAAGGATTAGGCTAAAAATAATGTTGTTTTGACTTGTTTCTAAGCATTTCAATGAAGTTGTTACCCATTCACTGAATCTTCAAGAATAAAAATGATCAATTTTGAGCAATCGAAAGATTATTTTGGGACAAAGGAAATACAATTTTCAATTTGATTTTATTATTTTAGTTCAATCCCCTTGAAAATAGGACATGTTGCCATTTCTATACTTCAACATGACAATTCTTACAAAGAGGTTTCATTTTCACATTACTCAGTTTCATTTTCACATTACTCAGTCTGGAGATGAGATCTCGGAATGCGAACCAAAATAAATAGTGGGCAATGAATGATCAAACTTGGTTCATTCATGCTAAAAAAAAGATTATATTCATCCATTTTTTTATTGGATATGTTCTTGAGTGCGTATATTGCACTTGGTTGTGGAAAAGCTCCTCATTGAAGAATTGCAAAATTTTCTAGAGAAAAAAATGCTAAACCCATGGATCACAAAAGATGCATTTTAAGTGCATTTCACAATTTTTCTCTTAAATTGAATTTTAGATATAAAAATGATATTTTTAAATTTTTGATTTTAACTAATTAAATGAAGCTTAATTAGTCTAATGTTTACTCGAATTGATATTTTAAATTTTAAATTAATCTCAATTGAACTAGGGGTCTATTGCCCTACTCTGTAGGGATTTTAATTCATAAAATGACATGATAAATATATTTGGTTTACACCATGAAGTTTTGCATCATAATATACAATTATAGTAAAAATATTTTCTTTTCTTAAAACTTAATTTGTGTTTGATATGAATTTTTTCAATATTTAAAAAAAATTCAAGGTAATTCCATAGGTAATTCTATATATTTATAGAACCATTTGAGATTTTCTTATTTACATAAGACATGTAATTTTATCTGTACAATTGAATCAAAAATTTGTATATTCAAATTGTAAAATTGACCAAAGAGAGAGAAGGTAATTTTGACCTTATGGTCATTAGATTTGTCCTTTAAGCACAATATTATTGTTGATTTCATAAACTTGTTAACTTCTAGAGGAATAAAGAATCTATTGTGGATTTTTTGAAAATTTAGACATTCAAGCTCTATTGACTTCATACTTTGGATGTTTGAATAAAATCTTTAGGATGGGTGGTGATCATTCACTAATCAATTACCAAATGAAGCTCTATTTCATATGATTCCAATAAATATTGCAATAGTTTTATTCTTTTTTGAATTTCAATGTTAAACCAAGCAACTAAATATATTTTCTAAATTTTTTAATTGATTTGATTTGATTTTTTAGATTGAAACTTAGACAAAATCATTTGAACCACTCAATTTCAAATTATTAAATGAAATTTATGAGAAGTTTTATTATGTGGGCAATGTCTAGAAGTAGAAAAAACATATAAAATCGTATTCTAAACCTGATTTGAAAATTTTCTATTAAATGCAAAATAATTGTATATTGCTTACTAGAACATTCTCATTGTTGGGATTTACAATTCTCAAATTTGTATCAAGTTATTAGCAATTTAGATTTTTATTTGATTTGTATCACTTTCTACTTTATTAATTTTTTAATGATGAATACGAAAGTCGTTTTGGCTAAATTTTTTTCATTTTTTTCTCAAACCATTTACAACATATTGACTAAACCATAGAACATATTTTTTTTTCCTAAACTTGTTGAAAGGCAAACCTTCAGCTTTCGGAAAGGCTAGAAAATCCTATATTTTGAAGTTTAGGCACATTGAACTTGCAATGAGCGAGGATTTCACTTTCAAATTTTGGGAGAATGTAATTGAAGAAGTTAACTAAAGTACACTCTAATTGGATTTGTTAAAAAATAATATATATGAAGATACTAGCCTTACTTTGGGTATGTGTGTTTTGAAGCAATTTTGGGCCTTAAAACACCACAATCATTTCAAGGTTAAAATCAAAGTCCATCCATATTTCTTTGCACCTGCTCCATTATTTATCTTAGAGCAAGAAATGAGGAATTGGATGTCAACCTCTAATATTTTCTACAGGCAACATTCATTGTCTCTTATACCCCATTTCAATCATTGAATTTCAAGTTGAAACATTAATTAGAAGGCTTTAATCCTCGAATGAACATGAAGACTTTCTAGTTGCCCTTCTAATTGACTTTATAATATTTTATTTTCAAAAACTATAATGTTTAATCTTTTGAGGACCAAGGGATAGTCCAAATTTCCAAAATTATGAAGTGTATTATAAAGTACAACTTAGAATAATAATTTAATGATTAATCTCAATTTTTTTTTGTAAAATATGATCTATAGATCATATCCATGTGATTAAATAAACTAGTATACAAACTAATATTTTTCAATAAAATTTGGAGCGAAAAATTAAAAATTTGTTCTAAAATCTATTATAGATTGAATATTTGTGATTTTCACTAGATTTTTTTTCTTTAGTAATTTTTTATAATTTTATTATAATTTTAGGATCCTTTGGGAAGATTCACTGACTTCTAAGTTGTGACAATTTTTTCTCAATTAGTGGTTTGTGATGAATCAATTCTTTAGGGCAGGAGGTCCATGATGCATTGAAGCCTTTGCAATTTTGAAGTTGAAGGGAAGTGGCCGGTGAGAATTTGATTCTAGAGGAAATGAAATAGGAGATTTTGATAAAGAGAAGATGCAACCATTGCCCTTGGACCCCCACCCCCACCCTGTATCCTTCTACAAAGAGAAGGCAAATCATGGGGCAATGCACGGGGGCAACTCCAAAAACTTTCTGAATATTGTTTCCTACCTTTAATTAGGGATGCTTTACACCTAGAGGTCGAGCCCATTCCCCTTGAGGCCGATTGCACAAATTTCAGCCTTTTATCCAATCACAAGTGAGGATTTTGGGCCTCTTATTATACAATAAATTGGCCCTACCTCTAGGTGTGAAGCGCTCTTTGGTGTGAGTAAGGTAGCCTATTCTAAAAGCGACCGTGATTTAAAAGAGATGATGACATAGAGATTTATTTTTGTTTTCTTCAATGTACCAATAGTTTACATTTTAGGCGGTGGTCGCTTTTAGTGACCACTACATTTCAACTTCAAAAACTTGTAACTAAATCCACAAAGGTCCAAAAAATAGGAAATGACTTGGGTTAAATGCCAATTACATTTTTCTTCCTACAAAAATTTACTAAAATTGATTATTTCAAGGAGTTTAGCTTCTTTGAAAAGGCAAACAATTCTAAAGAGGATACTACCTTACCATAAGGTAGGAGGCTCAAATTGCAAGCGGGCAATTAGAATGGCTCTGTAGAACCGTCATAAGTAATGCACAAAGTTTCAAAAATGGATCAAATTTTCTTCAATGTGCTTTTCGCTTTTTAACTTTGTTCTTAAATCTCTTTGAATAAAATATACATTCATGTAAGGCTAAAATAAATGAAAGAATGATGTGGATCATTCTTTGAGAGCCAAAATTATAGAAACATCCTAAATTTGAAGTGCTCCATTCAAAGGCTAATTTTGATTGAAGATTGGTCCAGTCTATGAGCACCAATAGCTACCTATGCACCTTTTACTTTGAAAACTCATAGTTAATTCATTCTAAGTCAAAAAATCACAATTTAAAATGTCAATGAACTGTTTTTCTTTTCTCTTTCTACCAAAAATATGTGAAAAATGTTACTCTTTACCGATTTTCCTACAAAGGTCCATTATCCCTTAGACGGTTGATTTATGAGCCTCTTACCTTATCAGAAAAAAGGCTTGAGCAGGTGTTGTGGCCGCCATAAGGTAGCAACATCCATAACCGTTAGTATACCCATAGTTGATAGTAGAGTTCCCTTAAAAGTGTCTTCAAATGTACCTTGAAACCGTGCCCAATGCCTAATTGTGGTTGGTGGGCTCTGATTTTTTTAGATTTTGGAGCTAGAATCAAGGCAAATTTACTAGAGTGTGGTTTAGGGTGCCCTAAGGAGTTGTACTTTGAAAATTCATAGAAAATAGATGCCTTATCCAAAAAAAATTTTTTTTTTTGAAAATTCATGATTTTCAGTTACTAATACTAAAAAAATATCATTTCTACAAAAAGGTGTCTCCAATTATGCTGAATTGCTTATTTTGACGGTTATGGGTGTTGCTACCTTATACCAAAGGATCACCTCCTCCCTTTGTGAGTTGTTGAAAGAGCAACAGGACACTGATGCTCTTTGCCAGGTCAGCTTGCTAGGTCAGCATTGACATGGTTGAAAAAGTAAAAGTTGATGGAACAACAAGATCCCTGGTCCCCCTACTGAGTACTGACGGTGGTACCTACAGTACAATGCAGTGGAATAAGCTTTTGAAAGCCCTACTTATTTTTGAAAACATTTTTTATTAGAAAAAGAGAGACCCAATGACCAGCGGTGTTTTTAGTGTCTGACAAATTTTGGAAGGGGCAACTGATAGTACAATAATGAAGTTCAAAATTGGATGATAAATATCCAATGGATAGGAAGAAAAAAAAAAAAAAAATTTGCTCAAATTCTTGCACTTAGGCAAAATTACATGTAAGAACTTGACCAATTTTGTTGGTCAATGTAATGCTGAAATATTTATCTTTTTTTTGGCTCATAGGTGCACAAGTGAGACCAAAACCCCAATTGTAGTAGGGAACAACATTACCTTATAAACATAACATTGTTTAACAAGCTGGATTGCCTCCCTCCCAGGTGGAAGTATTATTCTCCCTTAGATACCTGGGGAGAAACTTCAGTTATAATTCTAGAAACATTGTTGGCTGTCTGGTTCTATAATGTTGGGTTGTCAGAAGCTTTTGAGGATTTATTGGCTAGTTGGTAGTTGGGGGGGAACAAAAGGGAAACACTAATAATGTTATATAGGGCAACCTCAATGCACAAGCAAGCTAGAACAACAAGTAAAGTAATGTTTCCATGATTGGTGTAAATTTAATAATTCAAATTTGAGAATATTTTGAGTTATTAAATTTACACCAAATCATATTTGGAAGCTCATGCTTAAAAATTATAAATAGATGTTAAAATATCTAAAAATAATTTGGAAGGCCTATAATAGATTCAACTGAAAACAAGACAAAAATTCTAGAAGCCTTGACAAAATAGTACGTATTTCAACATAAGAGAAAGACTTATAAATTTTTGAAATCATTACAAGTAATGCATATGAATTTATTTTAAAAGAAGGCAATTTTGACATATATAAGAAATTAATTTTTATAAAAAATTCGTTTATTATATAAAATTCAAAGAATAGCAAATATTACTAATACAAATGTTATGCAAATAAATTTAATACCTGTTTATTGTACTTTGTTCTTTTGTACTTTGACAATATCAAAATATAAAGGAACAATGTGAGATACAAATAAAACATGATTTTAGCACCAATCAATCAAAGTAGAGGATTACTTTCTATCTCATTCAACCTGTGCAATTTTAAGCAACTGAGCTTTTTGTTACCAAAAATTGATATTTTACAAATTGATTGACAGTTTGAAAAAAGAAGTTTGACACACAATGTGCGATTTTAAGCAACTTAGCTAGTTTTTGTTACCAGAAAAGGATGAGGTATTTAAAGATTGACAATTTGAATGAAGAAGTTTGGCACACAATGTTTCAGACAATTTCATAATCTCATCTATCTTAGACGTCAACTCCTTGAAATTTTTGTTTTCTTCCACATCAATGGCATCACTCCCATCGCTCCTTTCATTCTCATCGTTTTTCTGCCATCGTCCCCTCTTCGGTTGGTCTAGAACAGGGCTTTTTTTTTTGAACCCGTGTCCCTCCTTGTGGCTTCACTGCACATGCCAGTTTTTGGAGGGACAGAGCCGCAATGGCCAGATTTGGTAGAATCTGGCGAAATTTTGCCAGAAAAAAAAAGCCTTGGCCTGAACCCCCTTGTTGTTGTTAAAGCCATCCAACATCACATGAGAGTATCTTCAATTAGGAGATAGGTGAACCAATGCTAATTATTGTTTAGAAAAATATTTTTTTTCTCTTATCATCTTCACATGAGCATGAAGCGACAATAATAAATATTGTGTGTCGCTTAAGACAATATGATATAGCAAGGCCTCTGCATTTTTGTTGTCAAGCCCTACGGAAGGAAGTCCATAAATGCACCAATTGGTTCTAAATGTGTCTCATGTCTAGGAATGAGTGACAAATTGCTTGAAATATTTATTATTGTCATTGATAAGTTGGATAGGTTTAAAAGGACGATTTTTGAACCTCCTACTTTAGTGTCATTAGAAAAAATTATCAAACTTTTTATGCACAGAATTATACTTATATAGAAGCTGCATTGCCAAGTCATGTGGAAAAAAATGGGGCCTTCGGAAGGCTTATTACCTTTGAGATTGAATTCAGTAGTAAATAGTGTTGAATAGAATTAAAAAATACGATTTTTTTTTTAAGTTTTAATTTCTATTTAAATAAATAAAATAAATAAAATTGCAATCTGACACGTTGGATTGCAATAAAAAAATATATTTGTATACGAATTAAAAAGTACGACACTTGTGGTTGCTGCTTGGTGGTGGCGAAATTGGTTTCTATGAAGCCATGCTTGACTTGAATTGTTGCCATTTCAGCAACTCCTTGAAAGGCAACAAGTCTCAAATTGGAGAATCTATGATATTTGGAATCCAAACAGCTCCAAACGGCTCCAAGTACTCTTTCTGGATTGCCCCCCCCCTTGTCAATTTTGAGTGACCACAACTCTATGTAAGCTTTTGATTAACTTACCACTTTTGAACGACCCTCGGTAGATCAAAACCTTAGCTAACTTCTCCAACTACTCAGATGTTTTCAACTTGCTAAGAACTCCCAAAAACTTGTCATTAACAAGACTCTTAAATTCCTCTGCTAGAACAAACGATATATTCTTCGGCCAGAGCAAGGAGTTGTAAGTTTCCGGTGCAACTAAGCAACTTTCACGCTCACCCAACCCCTCTTCTAGAAGAAACTACATATTCATCAGCCAAGTCGTTCTTTCAACATTTGCACAAGAGCATTTCCTACGACTCTTGACTCTTCTGTTCAACATCGATTAACCTACTAGCTTCTTACTTTCGATTAACTTACCACTTCATGCTCTGTCGTTACTCAAGTTGATTGATCTCTTTGGTAAAGTTTTTTTTAGGCTCTGTCAGTTGTTCAATTTCTATAAATTACAAAAATAAAATTTGTTGTATAAACAATAAATAATATCGTAATTCTGATTTTCAATTTTGGGGAAGAGATAGCGACTACCACTACTTTTCTCTAGTTTTTGCCATTGTAGATAATGTATATTAAAGGATACCAACTACCTGTAACAATTACTAATTACTTGTGACATTTGAACATATATCAAGGCCTGAGATTTGGGGTGAGATGTTAGAGTTATGGAGAGATTACTCTGGATACAACAGTCAAATCCCTTGAGGTCCAATTTATTTCATTATGAATGAATTTCTTAAGCAATCATGTGAAAGTGGAAGGGATGTAAGCTAACACTATTATTGAAGGGATAAATAGAGAAGACAATTCCATGTCCTTTCAATTTTTAGCTTCTTACTTTTTATAACCACTTTAGGTGTTGTACTCAAGTTGATTGATCTCTTTGTTAATGTTCTCTTCAAGTTGTGTTAGTCGATTAATTTCTATTAATCAAAATAATAAAATTTATTGTACAAATAACAATATCATATTTAGATTTTCAATTTGGGGGAAGGGACAACAATGGCCACTACTTACTTCAATTCTTGCAGTGTTGTACAAATAACAATATCGTAACTTTGATTTTCAATTCTGGGAAGGACACCGATTGTTACCAATTTTTACCAATTTTTGCCACTGCAGACAATGTCTATTAAAGGATATTAATGACATGTGACACTTACTAATTACTTATGACATTTGAACATATATATGTAGGATTGGGATTTTGGGGGAGATGTTAGAGTTATGAGAGAAGTTACTTTCGATAGAAGAATCAAATCTGTTGAGGTTATTTTGGGTTAATATAAAGGTCAAATTTCTTGAGGTCAAATTTATTTCACTATGAATGAATTTCTTAAGCCATCAATTGAAGTAGGAGGGTTTAGACCGTTATTGAAGGGACAATTAAAATAGACAAGAAAACCTCATGTCCATTCAATTTAAAACTTCTTCTTTTCTATTACCACTTAATGAGCTGTACTTAAGTTGATTGATCTCTTTGGCACCATTCTCTTCAATATTTGTTAGTCATTCAATTTCTATTAATTATAAAAATTGAAATTGGTTGTACAAACAATGATAATATAATGCTGATTTTCAATTCTAAGAAAGGGATAGTCACCACCTTTTCTACTATCTCTAGTTTTTGTCATTGCAGACAATATCTATTAAAGATATTAACTAATTACTATGACATATACTAATTACTTAGGACATATACTAATTACCTATGACATATACTAATTACTTATGACATTTGAACATATATAGGATTGTGATTTTGGGGGAGATGTTAGAGTTATAGAAGAGGTTATTTTCAGTACAAAAGTCAAATCTGTTGAGGCTACCTTGGATTATTACAAGAGTCAAATTTATTGAGGTTACTTTGGATTAGTACAGCTTGAGGTTCAATTTATTTCATTATAAATGAATTTTTTAAGTCATCATTTGAAGTGGAAGAGTGTTATAGATTGATACTGAAGGGACATAATAGACAAGACAACCCTATGTCCATTCAAATATAAGTTGCAATAGATATTTAGCCAAGTCATTCTTACTCCACTTGGTAACACTTGGTAACAAGTCCTATGAATTTGAAGTGCAAGAAATGATTAGTATCAGGGTCAATAATTGGAGATTAGATTAGATTTAATGGTTTCATATTTTCTACCGAGCTCATAATTAAGTTTCTATGGTGGATCAATTTGTGTGCAAGTGGTAGGGAACCGCAAAGTGGTGCATCCCACTTTGTTGCAAATGCGCAAGTAGGAGGACAAAGCAACTGCCCAACCTGAGCAAGAGTTTGGGCTTTTGCTGAAGGATCTTGTGGAGGATGATGACAGTTTGTAGGATGATATTGTTTACCCCAATAAACCTCTTTTCCCTCAAACTCACCTCCAAGGATTCTAAGCAAGGTATTTTTTTTAGCAAATTTTTGCTAAAAAGCAATATAAAATTCTTTTAGGGAATATTTGGCGAGATATTTTTTTTCTTCAATGGATGATATCACAAAATGATACCAAATCTTGGGACGGGATCTTTCTATTTTGGATGAATGTACATTTTTTTGGATGAATAAAAAATTCATCCATATATTGCAAGTTTCACTCCATTTCCATAAATGTAAATAGCTTCATCACTTTAGTGAAGATCGCTTTTTGCACTACCTAAAATAAATGAAAAAAATGATTTTGAGCCTATCAACGTACTTTTTATGTAAATTTTTTGCCATTTGGCTTTGGCCAAAAGACATTGATTATTTTTGTTAAGAAAAAAATTCATTTTTTTCAATCAACATAGCCATATTATTGTTGTATTTTAAGACCAATAATCCAAGTATCACAAGAGTATTAAAAAAATAGTTGGCTATTTCTCCAAAATGATTTAAAAAAACATTGAATCCTATGGCTTGCCATAAAGTCTTGTCTGTATTGGTTTGTCCCAAAATAATATGCTTTTGGAAAAGCAAGCAATATGTATCATTGCCTAATTTGTTGGATCCCCTAATTTTGTAATGTGGACTCATAAATTTTGTGGTTTTGCCTGCAAAGGCATAAACCTACAATTGTGGATATTGTACATTGTTGTTTTTTTGAAACAATACCCGCCACAAGCCTTTGTAGTACTAATGCAATTATAGAGGAATAGAGTCTAAAATTTTCAAATTTGTCATCAAAGCTGGCGACAAATTGCTAGAAAAAAATATATTGATGTTGTATGGAATTTTGTTTCTTCTTGGATCAATTTCTAGTGCCACTTCAATTAGTTTGTGAGAGGCACTTTGTATATGTGGAGGATGAATGTTTTAAAACTTGCATTAGATTTGATTTGTAATCATCTAAGAGTGGAAATAAAGAAAGATGTCCTCAACTTAAGTGGTAAAAGTATTTTGAAACAATGTCTATTATTTATTACTACCTCTATCTCAAAATGATCCTCTGGTCAAACAAAATGATAGGGATTATGGTTTAAATAACATTATTTTGGTTCTAAATACTTCAAGGATGTTGTTATCCGTTTGCTAAATCTTTAAGAACAAAAATGATAAAATTTGAACAACCAGAAGATAATTTGGAAATGGAGGGAGTGTATTTTTCTATTTAATTTTACTACTTTCATTCAATTCCTTCAAAAATAGAACATGTTGCCATTTCTATAGCTCAACATCACACTTCTTGCAGAGAGCCTCTTTGTGAGAAAATAAAACCGGGTTTTATTTTCAAGATACTTAGTATGGATGTGAGATCTTGGAAGCCAAAATGTAGTCAATGAATGATTAAATATTGTTTGTTCATGCTGAAAAAAAGATGATTCTCAACCATTTTTTTCATAGGTTCTTGAGTATAGAGAGAGAGAGAGAGAGAGAAGACGAGTCATCACCCTGTCAAGACAGGCACTTTCTAACAAATTCATGACAAGCCTAAGCATGTGCAGCTCAATAATTGTAGAAACTTAAGCATCCCTTGGCAATAACTTTCATAAATTCATAGTTCATCATCTGCTCATAACAGGGTGGGAGGGTGGGATTACTATGCCTTGCCCTCATATTAGTGAGCTGTGTTTCTAACCTCACTGTGATTAGAAAGTAAATATAAACAAATTGCCATGTTCCATACACCAAATGTAGCAAATAACAATAAAAATATATACAAGTTTTGCACAAACTTCACAAGTAAATCTTTGGAGTTCCTGTAGAATGCCTAGAGCTTGAGGGTCTTGGCCTCACCTGCACCCATGGCCACAAAACGAACACAAAGTTAGTTTCAGGTCGTGTGCGAGGTGTCTTCAGCCAAGGACCAGTTGTTATCCTTTTCACAAGTAAAAGCAAATACAAGAAGCCAAAATATCAGCAAGGAAAGCTCCGTTGCAACAAGTACTGTCTCTCTTGTCAAACCTTATCAGCCATGGCGTATTCCTCAAGAGTAGAGTCTCACTACTACTGTCTAGAGTGTGTGCAACAATTTTGGGAATTCTAACACAGAACAGTGCTACAATCAACGTTGGCCTCCCAAAACAATCAGTCCATGTAAAGCTGTAAGAAAACCACAAATATTTTGGCAAACCCAGGTAAGAGGTGTGCTCAGTTCTGCAAGGCTTTGCTTGTTTGGCCCGTTAGAACTGCACTGTTCCCCTGATGTGTCATGTGGCAGTTAATTTCTGATGCCTCCATTAACGACTGGGGCACTAATTAAGTGCATTAGTTTAAATTGAGCCACCACTTTTGCATATATTGATTACTATCAACTGGCCAGTAATCAGCCATATGTCAATGTAATCTTTGAGAAGGCTTTATCGAGTTGATGAATGTCCCTCCAACTTCCAGTCATAAGTGCATTGCAAAATTTGTTTTGCATAAGCCGTCACAAGTAGTGATTGTACCACTACCATTAGGTATGTGGTATGTGTCAAAACTCATTGGATGATTGGGCACATTGTAGGAAGTAGTTAGGAAGTACTTCCTAATTAGTAGCTACTTTGTTTGTGTACTACCATTATTTGCAATTTAGTGGGGTCCCATCACTTTTTGAGATAAGTGTGTTTGTAATTGCTAAAGCTTGGGAGGACAAGGCCTATTACCAAGGTAGTTAATCCAAAACCAATAAGATTCATGGATGCATGGGTGCCTTTGTATTTTTGTTTTCACAATACTCCATAAAGCCATTCATTGGACACCTATAGTCCATAGTAGGCTAAATTGAAAGTTTTAAGAAAAGGAATTCCTATAGCAAAAAAGATGCTATTGCTATTTGATTGTATAGAATTCATAAGAACCTTGCACTCTATGGCTATGTGATTGCAAATATATATTTGGAATGGTGCACTTTGTTCCATTATATGGCAAAGTTGACATTTGGAGAGAGAGAGAGAGAGAGAGAGAGACCCTCCACCAACCCCTGGTGAATAATCCTCTTATTAGAAGTGAGACCTGGTATTTCAACACTTCTTTGATAAGAGGTGCATACCAGGCTCATCTGTAAGCAATTTTATGAATAAATTCATATAGCTTAGTCTCTCTGTAAAGATTCAAAAGAGAACCTGCATTGGCTGGAAGTTTGCACATGATAAACTTGTGGCTCACATTTTAGGTGTAGGCAAGTTTCCATGATATTGTTTCCAACGGAAATGATATCAATTGTATATTACCTTCAGATGAGACTTATGAGCAGAGGGATATCAATTTTGGATGCTGGGAAGCTTCCAGAATTTAACCATTTTGTGACACAACTGCGTAAGCGCTGTTCTTGGAACCCATTGGTCACCAATGCCGTAATGAGCAGGTTAATTTCTCGAATGGCTGCTTCCATGGAATTAGAAATGTATAATATTGGTAATACTTGTGAGATGATGATGTTATATGATTGTCTCACAGGTCTATTAGATTGGAATTTGATGAATTGAGTATACCGAAATGGTAAAACTCGTCTTTTGTCATATTTCTGTAATGCACACATGCCCATGTTCTCCAGGTCAATGTCAAACTGCACATTCATAAAATGTGCAGAGATGCCTCGAGATGGGTCATCTGTTGCATAAGTCGATACCTCTGGTTTGATTTCTAGAACGTTAAGGGGATAAATCCAAAATGGATTATCCATTGTTCTAGGTTGTTGTGGGCACAGAAACCTTTGAGGAGTCTGAACATTTAACCAACAAATATCATCTATGTATCTAAATGCGTATTGAAATTTTCTCATCAAATCAATCCTACCAAGTCTTGCTAGTCTCTGGATGAATCGAACCTCATAAGAAAGGAGGTAAATATTGCACCAAAGTGGTGAACAGGAGAAACCCATGGGGATTCCTTTTATCTGTTTCCACACTCTGTCCCCAAGTACCACAAAGCAATGGTTAATTAACCATGCATGGAGAGTGATTAGACGTTCTTGTGGCATTTGTATCCAACACCCTGATTTAGGTTGGATAGTTCCCCAAACTGCTTTGCTAGCTGTACCATTAGCAGTAATTTTGATCCATAGTTTTGTTGTGACTTTGGGATGAGATAAGGCTGCTTCCCGAAAGCCAGTGTGTATAATCATCATGAGAGAATCTAGTAAATTGTCTTGTCCCTCTAGTGGGATGGACTCGTAACATCTTGTGATATCCGCAACATATATGTCTTGGATTTGGTCAGGTAAGTTGAGTGTGACGTGAAGAATGGAGTCCACTATCCAAAAAATGGAGGTTTTGACTCGTAACAGATTGCGATAGCCATCATCTGTTTTTTTGGCCCATGCTTTGAAAGACTCAAGGACTGTTATTGTTGCAATGGTAAGTAGTGTTGCAATATTTGTGTAAACCGTCTGGAAGGCGTTAGACAACCAATGATATTTCAATTTGTGCTGCTTATAAGATGCCATCAAAAACGGAAGTGCGTTAAATTGCGGAGGTGCTTCTGGTAAAAGGGACACTAGTTCCTCTTTTACTGTGTCAAGAATTGCAGTGGGTAATTTCCATCTGCCCTCAAATTTGCATGGGGAGAAGTCCTCCCCCATTAGCCGTTGATAAGCTTGTAGTCTAATGTGTCGTATGCACATAAAGCACGCATTGTTACTAGCCTTGTCAAGTCCAGAAACATAGAGATGGGATAGCAGCCATTGTAACTCATTTTTAACAGCAGGGATATTGAACAAATAAGGCCCGGAAGATCGGAAGCCAAATCGATTTGTTTTAGCAGCAGTTTGTAACTGCTCCATACAAAGCTGTTTGAGGTACCTGGATGTCGTGTCAAAGTCCAGACCAAAGTCTTGCAAACGTAAAATAGCATATAGATGTTGATAAGCCTGCATGGTAACTTCAATCGCTTCACGAAAATCAGTGGGTCTTAGAGGTATGTGGTTAAGACCCATCATCAATGCTGACCTAAGCTGTGGATGCTGCACAATTTTTGAATCCATAGTCCGTACATGGATCGATGATTTGCACACATCAGAAATCTCTAATTCCGTCATTGGATCGAGGAAAGATCTAAATCTATGAGTCGAGAGGCAGATGCAAGTTGAGTTTTCATCAAGCAAGTTGATAAAAGAAAATTGTTTAAATACATCCGAAGGTTTGTAAACCTTGCTAGCAATGTTCCGATCATACATCCATGAGAAAGCAATACTGTCTAGAGCTACTTGCTCTAGAACACCAAAATGAGAAAGTAGCTCACTGAAAATTTGCCGCAGGTTGATCCATTCTAGGGCTCGACTGCAGTAGAAAATTGGGATGTAGCACAGTCCTGTCTGCTTCGATCGATGGAGTTTGCGTCGTCCATATGCATCTAGCATGAGCGTCCTGTCGATGTGGTCTGCACAGTTGTCATGAGATTAGGTCTCTGAGTCCCAGTCGAGTACTCTTCCCTTCATGGATACACGTTCAAAACGAGGGTTTGGACGTTCCGAAGCAGTATTGTTCCTGGTTGTGCCAGGTGAGTAAGCTTGAATTTTGCCGTCATAGCTAGGAGAAGCCCTCTGCATGTGACCATGACTGGTTTGTGCAGAGTATTCGATGGCTAATGGAGGCTTGGTGGCTGAGGAAGCACGTCGAGTGGAAGATGAAAAAACGAAAGCATCGTTTGGGCCAGGAGGTATGTGCTGTGCCGGACGGAAGTTGCGGTTGTAGGAACCACGCCCTCCTCGCTGACCGCCGCGGCCTAATCCATGCATTCTGTGGTCTCCACCTCTTCTCGGGGCTGACTCCGGTGAGACATTCAGATTCATGAGTTTGGGGCGTTTGCTGCGAGGACCAGGGCTTGGGGTACCTGGATTCGCTATAGAAAAACTGGCAGGCTTGATGAGTCTCTCGATCTTCCTGAGGCCAGGAGCATCTGCATGGGATGATAGCAACTTGGCGTTGGGATCTGCAGCATACTCTAAGGCTGCCTCGATCATGAGGGTTCTTGCATGCGCAAAAGTGATTTGGTGGCGTACTGCTAAACCAACAGCGTCACTCATCCATACCGCAAAGGCGCCATATTTGGCAGCTAATGTCGGATACTCAATTCCAAAGAATCGATCAAGGTGATTAAGCATGAACCACACAGCATGATCAAACCATATGACGGATCCTTTGCACCCCGCAGGGGCGTTTCCATCACAGCTGCAGCGCAAGTATGGTCTTTGGATGTTCCAAAGTGCAGAAGAGTGCTTTTCACCTCGCCCATAACCGGTCTGTAGATCCCCTTTAGTATGGATTCGCACCTCAGCTGTCGAGCATTTATTTGGATCAAACATGCAGAGGGGAAACGCGTTCATGATATCGACTGGGTCCCGTAAGATTCCAGATCCATTGACCGCATTGGTTTTCAATGTCTCAAGGTCATGCTTACTAAGATCGATCCAATGTTTCCACATTGCTATGGTGATGGGAGCTAAGAGGTTTATGTTATTGAGACCCCAGACTCGATGGTCCTTATGAGCAACTTGGTCCTCCACCGAGCGGTGAGGCATGATCGGAACTGAGGGTCCTCGACGTGACGAAATCAAAACCTGCATATCTTTCTCAGCTTGAGAGTTCTGAATGGAAGAAGAAAGATCTTCCAAAGCAGCCTTGTGTGCTTCCGCAATATTGAGACGACTCAATAAAGGGTGTACACGTTTTGGGGAAGAATCCGCCAATGACGTAGCAGGCTGTGACCTCCACTGTTCAGTGGGGTTAGCTTTCCTAATCGCTTCCTCAATGCTTGTCGAATCAAGCAATGCCTTTTGCATCTCCTCAGCTTCTAGTTCTAAAATATGAGCAAGCTTGCTGTGTGCATCTCGCAGCATAGTTAGGGTCTGATCTACTTCTCCAGTCATCAGGATAGCCGTCCATTGCGAAATATCCAACGTGGTTAACAGCAAGGGAGCATGCTCACCGTCTTCATCGACATCGGCCAAGCCGATCTTGTCTTGTGTCTGAATATACTCATGCACTGCCTGTGCTTGGAGACCGGCCAGTGTCGCTTGTACAGCAGGCGACGGCGCGGGGAGCGGATCTTCATATCCCAATGCTTGCAGGTCGGCACTCCATTGCGAACTTTGTGAGTTGTCAGCCTATGCCACAACTTACCATAAATTAGTTAGAACGAGATAGAAGTTCACCACCTCTATGTGGATAGAAAGTAGAGAGAAGACGAGTCATCACCCTGTCAAGACAGGCACTTTCTAACAAATTCATGACAAGCCTAAGCATGTGCAGCTCAATAATTGTAGAAACTTAAGCATCCCTTGGCAATAACTTTCATAAATTCATAGTTCATCATCTGCTCATAACAGGGTGGGAGGGTGGGATTACTATGCCTTGCCCTCATATTAGTGAGCTGTGTTTCTAACCTCACTGTGATTAGAAAGTAAATATAAACAAATTGCCATGTTCCATACACCAAATGTAGCAAATAACAATAAAAATATATACAAGTTTTGCACAAACTTCACAAGTAAATCTTTGGAGTTCCTGTAGAATGCCTAGAGCTTGAGGGTCTTGGCCTCACCTGCACCCATGGCCACAAAACGAACACAAAGTTAGTTTCAGGTCGTGTGCGAGGTGTCTTCAGCCAAGGACCAGTTGTTATCCTTTTCACAAGTAAAAGCAAATACAAGAAGCCAAAATATCAGCAAGGAAAGCTCCGTTGCAACAAGTACTGTCTCTCTTGTCAAACCTTATCAGCCATGGCGTATTCCTCAAGAGTAGAGTCTCACTACTACTGTCTAGAGTGTGTGCAACAATTTTGGGAATTCTAACACAGAACAGTGCTACAATCAACGTTGGCCTCCCAAAACAATCAGTCCATGTAAAGCTGTAAGAAAACCACAAATATTTTGGCAAACCCAGGTAAGAGGTGTGCTCAGTTCTGCAAGGCTTTGCTTGTTTGGCCCGTTAGAACTGCACTGTTCCCCTGATGTGTCATGTGGCAGTTAATTTCTGATGCCTCCATTAACGACTGGGGCACTAATTAAGTGCATTAGTTTAAATTGAGCCACCACTTTTGCATATATTGATTACTATCAACTGGCCAGTAATCAGCCATATGTCAATGTAATCTTTGAGAAGGCTTTATCGAGTTGATGAATGTCCCTCCAACTTCCAGTCATAAGTGCATTGCAAAATTTGTTTTGCATAAGCCGTCACAAGTAGTGATTGTACCACTACCATTAGGTATGTGGTATGTGTCAAAACTCATTGGATGATTGGGCACATTGTAGGAAGTAGTTAGGAAGTACTTCCTAATTAGTAGCTACTTTGTTTGTGTACTACCATTATTTGCAATTTAGTGGGGTCCCATCACTTTTTGAGATAAGTGTGTTTGTAATTGCTAAAGCTTGGGAGGACAAGGCCTATTACCAAGGTAGTTAATCCAAAACCAATAAGATTCATGGATGCATGGGTGCCTTTGTATTTTTGTTTTCACAATACTCCATAAAGCCATTCATTGGACACCTATAGTCCATAGTAGGCTAAATTGAAAGTTTTAAGAAAAGGAATTCCTATAGCAAAAAAGATGCTATTGCTATTTGATTGTATAGAATTCATAAGAACCTTGCACTCTATGGCTATGTGATTGCAAATATATATTTGGAATGGTGCACTTTGTTCCATTATATGGCAAAGTTGACATTTGGAGAGAGAGAGAGAGAGAGAGAGAGAGAGAGAGAGCTCTTTGTTGTTGAAAGTTGTTGTAGAATAATTGCAAAACTTTCTACAAAAAAAGATGCCAACTCTACGGATCACAAAATATGCATGATTAGTGTATTTGACAATTCTTCTCTCAAGTGATGTGTTATACATAAAAAAGATATTTTTACTTTGATTCCAATTAATGAAATGAAGCTTAATTATTATAATTTCTACACAAATTTGATTTTTAAGAAGTTTTAAGAATTTAATTTTTTAACATCAATTAAATTAGAGGGTTGTTATGACAATCTATAGGGATTCTAATTATAGAATGACGCGGTAATTTGGCTTATACCATGATGTTCTGCATCATAATATACACTTGTGGTGAAATTTTGAATTTTTAAAAACTTATTTTGTTTTTGATATGATTTTTCAATCTTTCTTCAAAAATTCAAGATAATTCTATACTTGTAAAAACATCCCAGAATTTGTTACTTCTAGAAGATAACACCTATGATTTTATTTCTAAAAATTTAATTAAAAAATAATTCATTCAAATTTAGTTGCAAATTGATAATTTATTTTGAAGTTTGACCGCCGTATAGTCATTAGCTTTGTCTTTTATTCCTAAAGGACCAAGCATTCAAATTTTGAACAACAAATGAATGCACACACATTCCAAACATACAAAAATGCATTTTTTCATCCATCAATTTTTTTAAAGATTTTTGTATTAACCCCTAAAGGACCGGCATGCGTTTTTTGACTGTGTAGAAATTTTGGGTAGGTACATTTGACTAGAGATTTCCATATTTTAAGCTGAAATTTTAATAGAAGGTGGGGGCAAGGAATATCTTTCATATGCACTAAATTTCAGCACATTTGGAAATAGGAATCAAAAGTTATGGCCAAATATGTTACTTTTTTTCGTAACTGGGCAGTCTGGGCAATCTGGGCAGCAAAAAAAATTTAGCAAATTTTTTTATTTTTTATTTTTAATATTTTTTTCTCATAGATTATATTTTTGCCTATCTGTAAAGCTTTGATTCATTTCATTTGGATTTGTTATAAAAAAGTTATGGACATTCTTGTTTTTCGGGCAGTTAGAGCATCTTCTTGAAAAAAATAACTTGTAGGATTCATTTCTGAATGCTATTTTTGCAATTTTTCAAAAAACAAACCCTCTGATGGTTTAGTTTACTTGCTAGAACAATCTCACCATTGGAATTAGTGTATTTTAATTCCATCTAAAATATATTAATATTTTAGATTTTCCTTCTATCTTGTGTCTACTTCTACTTAATAAATTTTTTAGGAATGATAATTAAGTTTTTTTGAATACTCTTTTTTTTCCTAGACTCTCAACTCAATTCTCTACTATACAAATTTAAAGCTCAAAACTCTATAGTGCAAACAATTTAAGTTAAAAATGTTTAAAGTCAAAAAATCTAGTCCTGCAATGTGCTGAAATACTTGTTTTTTCCACTTTAAATGCAGATATCTTGCAATCTGAGCGGTCAAAAATTCTGAAATTTTTTCCACACATTTTCATACTAGTTAGGTGTAAGATCCTCTGGTTAGATGTGCAAAAAAAAATATTTTTCAAATTTTTTACTCCTTGCTATAGAAATGGGAGTTTTGAGTGGTTTTTGGCAGAAAAAAGGCCTTGGGCCTTTGGGGGTTAATTCTTTAACATTTGTACAATATAGATTCTAAAGCTTTTTTTTGCAAATATTCTATAATTCAAAGGATATTGGTAGGATTGACTTCAGAAAATATCCTTTTCAGTTCAAAAAATGACCCTTCAAAATTGACTTGAATAAAAAATAAAATAAAAAATCTTCAAAAATGAACATGATTACAATTTTAGAAGGAATTTTCATTTAGGGCTTCAAATAATATAGAAAAAAATTGGTTTGTGTGCTAGTTGATCTAGCCATGTGGATATGATCTATGGATCATGTTTTACAACTATTATTTGAGAATCATGATTATATTATCATTTTAAATTGCATTTATAACACACCTTTGCAATTTCAGACATCTAAACTATCCAAGGTCTCATAGAGGTTAAAGAGTATCATTGTTGATTTTAGAGTCATGTTAACTTTTAAAGAACTAAAGAGTCTACTTTGGATTTTTTGAAAATTCAAGCACGCTCTTTGGACTTCAAAATTTAGATTATTGCATAAAATCTTTAGAATATATGCTAATTATTCTAATCTACTAATAAGTGAAGCTCTATTTGATGTCATTCTCACAATAAACATTGCAACAATTATAAATTTTTCTTAATCTCAATCTCAAATCAAGTAGCTAAAAAAATATTCAAAATTTTTAAAATTTATTTCTTAGATTGATACCTATACAAAATCATTTAAACCACTCAATCCCAAATAATGAGATGAAATTTATGGAAGGGTTTATTATGTTTACGAGGAAAGTAGGAAAATAAATAAATATATAAATAATTGTAATCATTCTGGATTCAATTTTGAAATTTTGAAATAAAAACAAAAAGAATTGAAGATGTTGCTTATTAGAACATTTTCATTATTGGAATTTACAATTCTCAAATTTTTGTCAAAGTTATTAGCAATATAGGTTTTTCTTTCTTTTGTACCACCTACCACTTTATTATTATTTTAAATGAATATGAAAGGTTTTTTGGTTAAGTTTTTTTCCTTTATGTCAATATATAAAGTTGAATGCTCTATACAAAAGACAATGATATTGACAAGGGCGTTAATATACAAACAAGGGGACTATGTAATAAGGTATTTTTAGACTTAGACTAGGTTTTAATATAAATAATATAAATATCATAGTTTGTTAGTTTATATATCTATATAACTAATAATGTGAATGCTTTAGATTAATAGATATGAAATAAGATTAAAAGGCAATATAAAAATATATGACTTTTCACAAAACTTAGTATAAGAAAGCAATTTGTCTAGGAGATCTTTACAACATAAGAAATATAGATTTTTTTGAAGTAGACTTTCAATGTCCTTCAATTGAATTGATTGTAGTTTTAGTAATTACAACTAGTTTTTTAAAATTTAATTACCAGTGATTGGTAATTATTGAAATGAAAATTGCATTGTTGTAAAATTAGTGTGAAGATTATTTATAAAGTGAATGTTGTATTATATAAAAGCTTTAAAATAATGGTCTAACTGTTTTGGTGTAATGAATTAGTCTATAAAATGCGATAAAATAATAAATTACCATTTATCATCAATTATCTATTTTAAATCCTTTCTAACTTAATTTGACCTTAGTTGCACTCAAACAATAGTCCTATATGACCTTCTCCTTGAAGATCCCCTGTAAGATATAAGTTACTTTGGTTTTTGCTTGAATAGCTTTTCCCTACTATAGTCAGTATGATTTAGAAATAAAATTGATACCGAAATTCATGAAAATGATTTTTTTCCAAAAAAATTGAACAAGATGAAGACAAATCTTGTTAATTACTTTATTTTAAATATAAATTGAACCTTATTTTCCTAGAAAAACTTAATATTCAACGTGAGATGCTGGTTTTGACCATCAAGTACGATATATATTGCAGTTGTACATTTTGATGATCCTAAATGTATGATTTTGATACCCGAAGTAAATACCTCTAAAATTGATAGAATACACAATTCAACATGGTTTCGTCAAAAGAGGGGTCAGTTTAGATTCTTTAAAAATGCCTTTTTTGAATGCCATCCACATAAACTATGAATTTCCAAAATGCTAAAAACAAGTGTTTCTAAAATCTACGCTAGACTAAGGTGGCCCCCCTCAAATGCGCCATTGCCCCTGAATTGCCATCTTTATTTTGTATACATCTCCAAAATCAATTATGTACCCAAGTAATTATGTGGAAGTAACTGTTTCAGAACCAAACTTTGTTCTATGATAGCTTTTGCATATGGTATCCAAATGTCACATTCTTTGGTGCGTTGAAACCTCCTTTCAAGTGCCAATAAGAAAATCAACAAAAATTTGACCAGTCTAATAATAGTAATTTGAAGCAAAAAGTGGTGGTTTGAGGGGTATCCAATTTAGTGAGAATACATTATAGACAAGAATTTGTAGATGTTGGTTTTAAGAAAGTTTTGATTATAGATATAGTTTCCTTAGTATAATTTTTTTTTTTGTGTGGGGTGTGGGGGGGCAATACTTCCGTACTTTCCCCCTTCACTTACAACCGACCGTGGAGAGAAGGGGATGAAGATGATGATTGTGAAGCTCATGGCTCCGTCGTCGCGAGCCAAGCTTTCAATTTCTGGCTCTCCTCCATCGCCCCTCGTGGCGACCACGACCATTTCGCATCTTCTCGGTCACTCCTTTCCCACCTTTGAGCAACCCATCTCCTCCGCATCTGCCTTCTCATCAGTATCAGAAGTTCACTGAAGTGCTTGTTACTTCCTTGGTCTCTGCCAACTTGCAACTGAGAGTCTTTTTTCCACATTCGAATCTTGCCAATTTCCCTCGCATTTTCACCATCTGCACAGCCTTCTCCTCTCACATTGCGCTTTCATAGCATCCTCGCCTCATTGACGAAAAGTCTGCCGACCAATTTCGCATCTTGGGGATTCTTTGGGTGGAGATTTGTTGGAGATTTGTTGGAGATTTGTTGGAGAAGGAAGGGAGCTTGGGTGAGAATTGAGCGTGGGCGTGCACGATGTCGGAGGCGGTGGTGAAAGATTTGACGGCGGGGACGTTCGCCGGGGTGGCGCAACTGCTTGTAGGCCACCCGTTCGACACGATCAAGGTGAAGCTGCAGTCGCAGCCGGCGCCCTTACCTGGCCAACCGCCCAGGTTCAAGGGCGCCCTTGACGCCGTGAAGCAGACGCTTGCGGCGGAGGGGCCGAAAGGGTTGTATAAAGGGATGGGCGCGCCTTTGGCGACCGTGGCGGTGTTTAATGCCGTTTTGTTCACGGCCAGAGGACAGATGGAGGCGTTGTTGAGGGAGGCTCCTGGGGCGACTCTCACGGTCAAGCAGCAAATGATCGCAGGTACCGTGCTTTTGCGCACTTTCTTTCTTTCTTTCGTGTTTTTGTGTTTTAGGTTCTGTTTTTCGGGACATATGTAGAATCGGGAACCTCTGCTGGAGAATGTCTTTAGTGGAAACATCCTCCATGTGGGTGCCTGTTTATACTGCAGGGATTGTCCCTGATTCTGCATTCTTACCTGTTTTTCTTTCCATGAGATTGCTTGAGGTCTGTAGCTTCGAATTGAAAGAATTGTGAGTGTATCGTTTCTTGGTTTGTGTTTTCGTTTGAGCGCTGTAGTAACCCTGATTTCGTTTCGGTTCTTTAAATTGAAAAGTGTAGGGAACTGCGCTTAAGGTAGTGTCACCTCGAATCGTCAATGTATTCGTTTTATTGTCTTCCGTGGGGGAAAATTTTGTTCAACGAGATTAAAAAATTGAAGTGAAGATCTTGCAAGTAGAATCGGAGTTTCTGTAGAGTATATTATAAATTTTCAAAAGAAACACGTTGTAGGCTCTGCAATCGGTCACCTACTCAGTACGAAACAACACATTTTGAACCTTGATTGCATGAATAGCGGCACCCTTGAATCTTGAATAGCCACTTTGATAATCTACTCAAGGATATTGGCAGTTTCTTATGCAGATTTGGTTTGCTATTAGGCAACAAGTAGGAATTTGTTTTAGGTATCTGGTAGTTTAAGGTACCTCTACATTTCTGATCGTTTGTATCCGGTACTGTGTCATAGACCGCAAATCCTAGGTTCCAAATGGGTTAGCAGCTAACAATTGTAGGTAAATTGATCTGAAACTTCGTACAGTTATTGATAATTGAGTCTTGAACTTTTCACACGAAATATGGCTGAAGGATCATGTACATTTATGGATCACTTATGAATCATTTAGTGATGAATGTCCAGAATCTTATTACGACAAGGGCTTCGCCTTCACTGCACATCCACCACGCATTTCTATTCGCACTTGCGCAAACAGTAACAGTTGTCATACCGTAACATTTTTTGCAATTTGACAACTGATGACTGTGTGAGTAAAAGTTACAAAGGAATCAACTTTCTTACAATGCGAATGATTGAAACTTTCTTGCAATTACTCCACATTGTTGGTGTGTGATTATTGCGTGGAGAAGGATACTCTGCAGCCAATGACATGTTTACCCTAGATTTACCAATTCCATCAGTGTTAAAAGCATTATGGAGTTGTTATTGGATGCTTGGCATTTTTTCTAACCTGTTGTTGTGAAAACTGGGGATAGGAGCTGGAGCTGGAGTGGCATGCTCAATGGTGGCGTGCCCGACTGAGCTCGTGAAGTGTCGACTTCAAGCTCAAAGTGCGCTTGCTTCCTCCATCGAGGCTCCTGTTCTGGCCGGAGTAGGGGCTGCCAGTGGGGGTGCAGCAGCAGCAGTCAAGGGAGCTGTCCAGTACAGCGGCCCTTTTGATGTCGCACGCCATGTTTTGAGGTCCGAAGGGGGCGTGTTGGGCTTGTACAAGGGTCTCACTCCCACTCTCATGCGTGAGGTCCCGGGCAATGCCGCCATGTTCGGTGCTTACGAAGCCACCAAACAATACCTTGCTGGAGGTATTCCTCGTCTTCTATCTGTAACCCTCTAATTTTGTCTCTTTGTTTGAACGTGGCTAGGTTGAGGATCACTATTAGTCATTCAAATTAGTTCTTAAAAGTGTGATTTTTGAGCTGTCGTGTATGTTGAGCTTAATGTGTTGCAAAGATTAGGAAGTAAGTCGTTTGTTTCGGGTACGTTGAGCTTAGTGTATGTTGAGCTTAGAATGTTGCAAAGATTAGGAAGTAAGTTGTCTCTTTCGGGGTTTTTGCAGGCAAGGACACCTCCAAACTGGGTCGAGGATCCCAGCTGTTTGCCGGAGGCGTGGCGGGTGCTTTCTTCTGGGCGTCGGTCTACCCCACGGACGTGATCAAGAGTGTGATTCAGGTGGACGACCATCGGAACCCCAAGTACAAGGGCACCATCGATGCGTTCCGGAAGGTGTTTGCGAGCGAAGGAGTGAAGGGACTCTACCGAGGCTTCGGGCCTGCCATGGGACGAAGTGTGCCTGCCAATGCTGCTTGTTTCCTGGCCTATGAATTAGTAAGGGAAAGCCTTGGTTAGATCAATTAATTTCTCTCAAAGCTTGATGCCTCGAGCTTCATCCTTATCAGACAATCAGCTCATTTGATTCTTTGTTGGCAGTTGAGGTGCATTTGTTGTGTCTCTTCCATGACCAGCACAAATGCTATTTGTACCTTAAAAATTCTCAATCTCAATCTGAATGTTTATATGCAGAGGTTGAAAAACAAGGCTTGATTTTATTTGTTGGTGTAAACTATGAAAGTGAAGCTCACAACAGTCTATTCTTTTCTGTTCTTTGAAAATTTAAACATTCCTTAGAATTCTATTTTATTGCAATTTTAAAGTATGGGAGTATAACCACTTGTTTAAGTAGAAAATGACACAAATATTTGGTTTACGGTGATCTTACTTTACAACCTCCACTTACTTTAGGATCTTTACTTTAGGATATATTTTGGGTGAGAAATTTGTCAAGATCATTTTGAATGGTTAGCATCAATAACTTGGAAAAAATTGATGGCTCATATGAAGTATATAACTTCATCTTGGAAATAATTATGAGTCATGAATATATGACTTCATCTGTGAAAAAGTAGATTTTTAGAGCAAAACATAGTAAAGTATGTTTGTGTCTTTTGAGCACATTTACATTATGATAAACTAATTCTTTTTAAGAAACACAGACATTACTACAGAAGGGGTACACGTCATTTTCCCATTGGTTGTACAAGTTTTATACAAATTTTGAAAGGGATACATGAATAATTCTTCTGTTGAATGTAGAACTTTTACATTCAAAAATTCTCAAAGGCATACATGTGTAGTCTTGTTTTAAAAAGAACTTCAAAATTTGAAAACAGGAAATTCAAAAAAACATGCAATTTGTTAGCAGAACACAATCCGATGCATTTGAGCAACCACTTTAAATCCTCATGACCCAAGCGACCATTTTTTGGTCGCTACCCCTCTTTTTTGAGTTCCCTGTTTTCAAATTTCAAATTTTTTTAAAAATAAAAATTATTTCTAGAAAATAGACTATACTATGAATCCAATGGCATTACGGTTTCATCATATTCCAAGTTAAAACTCCACCTTGCGGAAATTTTTAAATTTAAGTGGTGTAGTATAGTTTATAGCTCATTTTGGGGGGTTTGGTTTGGACATGGACTAAAAAGTTAGGCTATCAATGTAATTCTTGCCCACCTCAAAAAGGTCAGATCCACCTCGAAAAAGGTGGATCTAGGGAGTTCAAGGAGAAGACAAGTGTCCCTAACTCCCATTCTTTTTTTTCTTACAAGCACTACTCATTTTAGTGACCATTGTGCATTGCAAGCTCCACCATGTATTGAAAAATGCTTGGAATGTTGTGAAATTTTACATATATGTTTTCAACTCCCTTATCCTTCACTAAGCACAAAAAGGCATCATTTTGAAATATTCTCACAAAGATATGCTCCTTCAAAGTGCGTTGCTCTGTATTTCCATTGACCAAAATAAAACTTCAAATTTAAATATCTCCTAAACTCTGCGGTCAAATAATCCGAATTTTTTTGAGGTGCTCACTTTCAACTTGAGATCCTATGATTACATTCTATCTAATTTGAAGAAAAATGAGCAATAAAATTGCTCAAGTCCTTGACAGTTTTGGCCCATTTTGAATGTACATCCCCTTTGGATCGTTAGGGGTTAATCCAACTATTCACAAATTGAACATCACACATCTTGAGAGTCAAACATGTATTCCAGTTTCAACAAAAAAACGCTTTAAGGCAAAGCTTAGTAATCCTTGGCAACCATAACTATGCACATACAAGACATGAACTCATTTCACAAGCACAACCAAATTTGTGCACAAAACGCAAAAGGACAATCCAAGAGCGCGAAACCAAATACAAGAATGCAAAAGCAAAATCCCCGAGTACCAAACCCTAACTTTCATTGACGGCAAAGATCATTTCTTATGACAACACAATCAACGGCTACATTTTTTTCTACTAATGCAAATCAACGGCATTGGAAGGGGGGCACATTTTTTTCTCATCTCAATCATCAGTTGTAGTTTTTTCCATGAGGGGTGCTAATGGTCTTGGGTAGGGCTATTTTCATCTTTTTGCCACATTGTAAAGTACAACATACATTGTGATTTGACATTTAAATTGACATCATTTGCAACTAGAAGTGAGACAATAAGCTTCAAATAATCTAGTGTATATATGACACTTCTTGATGCACTAAAAAATGAAATGTCCAATCCACCTTATTATCTCAAATATTTTCAGCAAACCACTTGCAATGGGAACCATGTAAGCACTCATTCTTTTGTACTTCAACTACCAATTGTTAAGTTGAAATTTAAGGGTACGTTCCCACTTGGTTGAAATTGAGGGTCTTGGGAATGAATTTAGATACACTTCTGTACGTGATTCACATTCCAAACAACACCTTTGACACCAAGTGTGAACACACCTTTAAGGAACAAGGTGAGATACAAATAGAGCATGATTTTAGCACCAATCAAAAGTGGAGGATTACTTTCTATTTCATCCAACCTATGCAATTTTAAACAACTCAGCTCTTTGTTGCCAAAAAAATGACGAGATATTTTACACACTGATTGACAGTTTGAAAGAAGAATTTTGACACACAATGTGCCAGAAAGTCTCATCATAAACTGATAATCTCATCTATCTCAGACGTCAACTCCTTGAAAATTTTGTTTTCTTCCACATCACTGCCATCGCTCCCATCACTCCCCTCACTCCCATCGGTTGCATAGGTCTCATCGTTTTCCGCCATCGTCCCCTCATCATTTGGTCTGCAACTCCTGTTGTTAAGGCCATCCAACATCATATGATTGTCCCTTCAATTAGGATTGATGTGAACCAATGCTAATTGTTTAGAAAAAAATTCTTTTCTCTTATGATCTTCACATGACAAACAATAGTTATAATGTAGCAAAGCCTTTGTTGATGCTAATATTAATTAGTGCTCTTGTTGTGTCAAGGCCTTGTGTTAAAATTAGGAGAAGTTATCAAACTTTTTATGGAAAGAACTGTACATACATGGCACCTTCGTTGCCAAGAGTTTCATCTTTCTCGAGAAGAGGTGGTTTGTCCGGAATTATTTTCTGGAAGTTAGCACGACATGTATTTTCTGCACTTGTGGTTGCAGTTGATGACTTTGGACTGCTTGGTGGTGGTGGGATTGGTTTGTATGAAGGAGAAGCCATGCTTGACTTGAATTGCTGCAATTCCAGCAACTCCTTGGGAGGTGACAAGTCTCGGATTGGAGAATCTATGATATTCGGAACCCAAATGCAACAATTTGTTAGACAAAGCAACAAACACAGCTCAAAAACAAGCACAGGCTCTGTCCCTGTAAGAGTAAGGTCGTATTCAAAATTCCTTGCATGTAAGGTGGGTACACCCCAAATCGCCACTTTTGGCTACTGTGCCTAGTTACTATTCTTATTTTCTTTTTGGCAAGTGAAAGGAGGCCGTTCCAATGCACCAAAGAATGTGACATTTGGATACCATATGCAAAAGTTATGAAGGTTCAAATTTTTTGGGTAGATCATGTTCTAAAATTGTTTTTTCAACATATATACATATTGATTTTGGAAATGTACACATAGTGATGATGGCGGTTTTAGGCAAGGTGTGGTTTTGGGTGTGTCCACCTTGGCTTCTCTCAATGCAAAGCTTCATCCCTCTTTGATCTAGAGCCAAACCCCCGTACATGTGCATGCTCTTAGATGGTATAATAGAAAAGTTGTACAACTTGTATAATTAGTGCAAATTTATCAAAAGTGATGGTTACCTTGTGATACTGAAACAGGTTGTCTATCATCAATTTTTACCCTTCTGCAAAATGCAACACGCCATAAAATTTTCATATTACAGTCATTTGCCAAATAGGTATTTGAAAAGTTGATCAATATACTTCCTCCTTTCTACTTGAAGGAGTATAGCAAAAGCCTTTGCTGCCAATGAAAAGACCAAACCTCAAGTTGACTTCTCTCACATGCTCACGCCGTCATAGACTACAATATTGATGACTCAAATGCATATCTATGTTGGAACCATTTATGATGTAACAAGTAATAACATCATAAATAGAAGTTATTGAATATGTGATAAAATAGAATTTGCCACAATGCAAAAAAAATTTAGTATTGCCTCTAATTTTTTGGGACATTTTGTGAGATTCTCACTCACCGACGATTGTTCCCTATTAAAGAAAAAGCAAGCTCAATTTTCAATATTGGAAATGCATTTCAACACCTCATATTCATCTACTCAGATGATATATTTGTCTCACCAAAACAAGTATATCCAAGTGGAGCGTTTTTCGATAGAAAAGTTTAGAGCTCATCTCTTCTATCTTTAGTGTTGGATTTGAAAAAAAAAGTGAGATTGAACCTTTCATTAAAGCATTGTAGTGTGAATAGCATTGTCATGGGGCTACTAGATTCTAAACAAATGGATTTTAAATGATTGACCGAGTAAGAAAATTGCTCAACTAGAATGGCCCACAAGATAGACTCCAAAAGTATAGCTTGTCACTACACCACTGTGTGACCATTGCAACACATCATCAATTACATTGTAATGATGTTGTGGTGTTTTCATATTTTGCCTTAAACTTATGATTTAACGCAAATCGTTGCAAAAGTGCCGCTCAACTGAACTTATGATCCAATGCAAATCATTGCAAAAGTGTTGTACAAACTTGTTGCAAAAGTCTCGGGCATATAAAATCAATGCCAAAACTACTGCAAGAACTATTGCAATCTCAAATAGTTCCAAATACATTGCACATTGTTATATTGAACCATTGCAAAATGGTTATTAGATTTTTGGATGTCATTGCAAAATAGTTGTAGAAACTATAATTACAATCTCAACCTTATCTCAGTGTGCCACTCCATTTTCTTGACTTCAACTGAAATTGCCTAATGATGCAGTGCTTAGTTATATACTTAGCATCAATTTCATTAAATTGGCAATATTCCACAAGCCGGAAAATGTTACACAAGTCTTCACAAAGGTCTAATTTCACGCCCCAAACTAGACCACAAATTACAACCGATATAGATTTTGGTTTCAAGCCACGCGGCCTAAACCACACCAAAGTCATGAAAGATCACCAATTTAACAATTTCGATTTCGATGTTAAGTCTTACCTTTGTTTTCCCCTTGACGGAACTGCTTCCTCGTTGCTGTCCCAGTCACCCAATCCCAACTCCTCTTCCACTTCGTCACCTTGATCGGACTGCCTCCGAGTATGTGCATTTGTTCTTACTCGTTCTTGAGATGAAAATTCTTGGATATTTTGAGTGGTCGGCTCTTGCTTCTGCTTCCAGGAGAACGCTCTGAGCATTGAATTTCAGTGGGAGTCAGAAGGCACCAAGTTGTGGAAATTAAAGTACCTGTAAAGTACAGAGGATCAAAAAGTCAAGCAGTTTAGTGTTCAGTGCTCTTGATCGGCACAGGAGAAAAATCCAAAATCAGGTCCATCTATGGAATTTTTGACGAATTCATGACTCAAGGGTACAACAGGATACACTAGGAATGGAATTGGGGAAAAAAAACATTGTCCAATATTCATTTTGGATTTCTCCTATGGATTTGTTTGGAGGTGATATTTGTACAATTAGATATGGTGCATGTATCTTCACAAAGGTCTAATTTCAGGCCACAAACTAGGATAGGTAATGAAATGTAATCACCCATTTAACCCCTAAAGGCCGAAGGCCTTTTTTCTGCCAAAAAACCATCAAAACTGCCATTTCTATAGCAAGGAGTAAAAAAAAATGAAAAATGTTTTTTTTTTCACATCTAACCGTAGGATCTTAAACCTAACTAGTATGAGAATGTGTGGAAAAAATTTCAGAATTTTTGACCGCTCAGATTGCAAGAAATCTGCATTTAAAGTGGAAAAAACAAGTATTTCAGCACATTGCGGGACTAAATTTTTTGACTTTAAACATTTTTCACTTAAAATCTTTGCACTACAGAGTTTTGTGCTTCAAATCTTTATAGTGGAGAATTGAGTTGAGAGTCTAGGAAAAAAAATAATATTCAAAAAAACTTAATTATCATTCCTAAAAAAATTATTAAGTAGAAGTAGGTACGAGACAGAAGGAAAATCTAAAACATTAATATATTTTAGATGGAATTAAAATACACTAATCCCAATGGTGAGATTGTTCTAGCAAGTAAATTAAACCATGATTTTTTATTTATTTTTAAATTGAAAAAATAGCATTTAGAAATGAATTTTACAAGTTATTTTTTTCAAGAAGATGCTCTAATTGCCCAAAAAACAAGAATGTCCATAACTTTCTCATAACAAATCCAAATGAAATGAATCAAAGCTTTCCAGATAGACAAAAATATAATCTACAAGAAAAAAATATTAAAAAAAAAAAAATCAAATCTTTGCCAAATTTTTCTTGCTGCCCGGACTGCCCAGTTACGAAAAAAAGTAACATATTTGGCCATAACTTTTGACTCCTATTTCCAAATGTCCTGAAATTTATTGCATATGAAAGATATTCCTCGCGCCCACCTTCTATTAAAATTTCAGCTTAAAATATGGAAATCTCTAGTCACACGGACCTGCCCAAAATTTCTATACGGCCAAAAAATGCAGTCTGGTCCTTTAGGGGTTAACGAAATTGATGTTGTGGATAAACAACATCAATTTTCTTAAGTTAGGCCCCTATTAGAAGGTATGTCTCAAAACAAAACAAAACAAAACCCATGCTAGCACGGTCCTAGTATAGTGGGCCCGATATTGGGCCCTTTAGGCAGTGAATAACTAGAAACAGATTAGTGAGACTTTATAAGGGAGAGACTTGACACACTTGAGAATAATCTGCAGACTTCCAAGAAAAATTTCTCTATGCCGGAAGTCCCCTAATTGCGGGAAAGACTAGTGTTTTTTTTTTTGGCAACAAACTCTACAGTAAAGCCCTGCGTGCCCTCCCACCAAAGGTGATTTTTGGGAGGGAGCCAGGCGCAGTGGCTTACAGGCCTGACAACCTAGCGTTTTGTCGCCAGAAAAAAAAACACTGGGAAAGACCCCTCATCATGGGTTTGAATCACACGGTCCCCCCACACTAAGACCGTGCCAAACATAAATGTCCTCGATTTTAGACCTTCACAATTTTTGGGTCCAGAATTGCTCCGCGTTACAGAAATTGATGTTCAGGCATTCAATTGTTTTTCAGTTCAGACAATTTGCAAGATCTACGTACCTGGTGTGCACACATCCATCAGGCGGCTCAGACCTTGGACCCGAATATTCCTTCATGTCCGTTTTCGATGAACTTGAATGCATAGCCCTGTTCTCATTCTTGTGTACAACTTCCAATTCCTGCAAATTGTCATGGCTCCCATCCATTTCACTGCTAGTACCAGGACTTTCACATTGTTTGCTGTTCTTCACTGGAATAGAACTTGGAATTGGAGTTGTGGGTTTCAAGTCCTCTTCCTTTGACTCGCAGTCAGAATCGTCGTCGCTTTTGTGAGATTGATGGCTTCGGCTGGAATTGTAGTTGCTTTTACTAGACTGCTCAAAAACGAGGGCGCCATGTCACGGCACACATAAGGTAACGGCACGCATAAGGTACCCATTAGCATCCCTGTTCCCATTCTTGTACCTTAGTCTGTCACCAAATCTGTCCCTAGACTTCCCAATAATGTGTCCTTGAAATATTTAACTCCGATTTGCTGATGCATTTAAAGGATACATACCTAACTCTCATTTGCTGACTAGTGGTTTTTGTAAATTTCAGTTTAGGGTCCACCTATTTTGTGACAGTTTCAATGGTCTAGGGAGCCCTCACTTTGAAAAATCATAGAAATTACATACCACATCTGAAATTTTTTTCTTTTTTTTAATATTAATGATTTTCACTCACTAATACTACAAAAACATCATTTATAGGAAACTTAAGGGTGCCTCCAATTATGCTGAATTGCTTAATATTGACGGTTTTGGGTCGGTTTCCATTGTAATCAAAATCCAAATGATACACAGTTTGGTACAAGTCTGGCCGGCACAATGGCAGGACATTAAATCCATCCCACGAAGATGGACCAACAAGGTAAGTTTTGTGTTTTCGGAGGTAAAAGTGAAAAAAGCCCCCTATTTTGAGCCATGTCTAGGGTATATTTTAGACTTTTCCTAGCTGATATGGGGTCCTTGATTGCAAATATGAATTCAGAATTTGTAAAAAAAAAATGTGGCAAATAAAAAATTCTTCCCGTTTTCCCTCGGGGTAAATCCACCCGTCTAGTCCCATTTTGTGGGATGGGTTTAACGTCCCCTGGCACAATGAATCAATACAAAAATGACTACTAAAACAACATTCTTTAATGCTAAAATTATAGAAATATAATGTAGACAGTTAAAAAAATGTCACTATAGTACTATTTATGTTGTTGATTTGGCATGGACATAAGGTAGAGGCACCCGAAAGCGTCCCTGGACCCAATGGCATCCTTTCTAGAAAAGGTAGTCATTTCAGAACCTAAATGTAGACAAACTATACATAGCTTATTGTTTGTCACCAAAATGATAAGCCATGTACGGTCCACCTAGTATTACGAATCTAAATTATTTTCCTTCCTAGAATGGGACTCCATTCGGTTTAGAGATGCTTTCGGGTGCCTCTACCTTAACATAGGTACCCTCTAAACTGTCACTTTTTGCTATTGTGATTGTTTACTATTTGGATATTGTATGCAAAAGTTATGATGGGTCAAAGTTTTTTTTGGTAGAAATTCTAAAATCATTAATTTCTTCAACATACATATATATTCATTTTTGAAGATGTTCCTAGAGGTTTTGGAGGTTTTGGAGGTTTTAGTTAGGGCGCAATTTGGGATGTTCTCACCTTAATGACTTTTTAATATGAATCCATGAACTTCCTAAAACTAATCATTGTCATTGTATAGAGACATTTGTGAGGAGTTCACAAATGTAGACATATATCTTATAATAATATTGCATGAGTACTAGAGTAATTTTGGGTTATAGATGACTAAACTTTGTCTCCACTGTCGTCAGATGCATTGGCTTCATGGTTAGATCCTAAATCTGAGGGGATGTCAAATTGTGACTCAATGATTTCCATATCGCGATCGTGGACAGCCCTCTGGAACCACACCATCATAGAAAGAGTTAAGAGATTTCATTTGCCAAAGTTCAATTGGAGACGATAACAACCTTTTCATTGTATTTAAGGTTGAAAATGTGGATAATCTAAGGAACATATGTATCTGGAAAAAAAAAATATTTTGAAGATTGTAAAACTAAAAGTGTTGAAAGTTTTTTTGTAAAAAGGTTATAAGTAGCATGCTTGAAATAGAAGCATTTTATAAAATATTCTCTCTTATAAATTTTGATATCCCTATATTATTTGTAGTAATTTTGAAGGCAAAATCTATGTGAAAAATCCTAATCTAATTCATATGAATTTTGAAGTCTTTCTTTTTGAGCCAAATATTAAATGGTATACTATATTTAGATGCTTCTAACTTTTTAAGTTTTGTGTCAATGCTCCCTTGATATATGTATCTTATGCTAAATCACTTGTAATGTCTTCTCAAAGTCATTTGTGGGACCTTAATGTACGCCAACCATAAAACATGATTGGAGTTGATTTATCATTCTTTCTATCATATGCTAGATTTGTGACTAATGTTTCTAGTACAATTTTATTCAAGCAAAGATCTCGGTGCTCAAGAATAATATTTAGCAGGTGCTTACTTGAGTGTGCCAGATAATTGTGCCTCTTTCATATTCCACAAGTTTTCGATCATTACTATGAATTTGAGACATGCGTAGTGATCGTTGCTTTTCTAGTGCGTTGGAGACTGAGTTGTATGTACTATCACTGAAGACATGTTGCACCAAAGTAAAATTTCAATTGATACCTAGCTCTCTTTACTACTCCTTTCTAATGTTGATTCATGACTTTTCATCAATACATACCAATGCAAGTGATCTGAAGATATAGCAATGCTCATCAAATAGGGAAGCAAGGAGCGCACAAAAAAATGTCTTGAAAAAGTTCATGTTGATTGTGTACCTTATGCCATTTGTGCTTGATGCAATTCCAAATTTCTTCAATTCCTCTTGAAGGTGGCCATTGAATTCCTTTAGAATTTATTAGTACAATGGTTCAAAACAAAAAGAGCCTTGTAATTCAAAATAGAAACATGCACAATATAAATAAATAAATAAATAAATAAATAAATAAATAAATAAATAAATAAATAAATAAATAAATAAATAAATAAATAAATAAATAAATAAATAAATAAATAAATAAATAAATAAATAAATAAATAAATAAATAAATAAATAAATAAATAAATAAATAAATAAATAAATAAATAAATAAATAAATAAATAAAATGAAAGAAGGATATAGGATTTGGTAGTAAGATGTTTATAATACCAAATATTCTATTGAATAGAAATTTGTAATAAGGCATCTATGATATATTGTTCAAGAACCATTGATTCAAGAAGTAGTGAATTATGCAAAATTTAGCATTGGTACATACATTTTCAATTTTTTTGTGCACTTTTTCAAAATCTGTCTTAGGATGTGGATATTTAGCAACCACATGTGGCCTGAAAAATAGCAATGTTCATAGACACTATCATCTTGGATGAGCAATGGATTGTTGCATATAGTAAGGTTATTATGAATTAAGGTAATTAACAAAATTATTGTCTAATATTACACACAAAAAAAGTGAAAAGTTGGAATTAAGAAGGATTAAATTAGCCGTGTTAAGCAACTCACAATGTTGGAATGGGCACAAAAGGGTGTTCACTCAACCATTTTTGCTTCTCAAGAATTGGTATTGTAGGTGCTTCTTCGCCAACATCCATGGCAGCAACCTCAGCAATTTCTTGGATCCTTTTAGCCTACAAGGATCAAACATATTGTGCTTCTTAAAATGAGATCCATATGTGGATGCGCCTAAACTTTCAATTGTTGGAATGATGGAAATACCCACCTTTTCATCCTCATGTAGTGTGGTGCATTTCTCAACTTCATCTTCCTACAATCCAAATACAAAAACAATAACAAGCTGTAAGAGGTGGGATCTTCTTACAAATGAAAGGTAGAAGTTTCTTAGTTAATAGTTTAAAATATATAAGATTTAGGAATTTGAATGTTTTTTTAAAGCTAGAACCAACTTACCTTCCATCAACTTCATATATAAAAAGCTTCATAAATAATTCATTTGATAGGTTTGTGTGTCAAATAAAAGTATATTTTATCAACTTTGCCTAAACTAAAGTATTATGCAATTTTCTAAGTGGATGCTTAGAGCATGATTGTAATAGACTATCATCCCCTAGATAGATATAAGATCAAAGCAAAGACTTTGGTCACAAACAATTATTTATAGTTACCATGATTACTTAGCCAACATATTAACATTGTCTTTTTAATGAGGATGAGCATTACAAATTTCATATGTGCATGAACTTTGCATCAAACTTCTAAAATAAAAGAAGAATTGGGTTTTGACAAAAGATCATATAAAAATGAATTTTGCCAAGTCATTGGCATCAAGTGTAGGACAAAGATGAAAGAAGCTTAAAACTTAGACTTCACTTTCAGACATTGTGGGTTGTTCAATGTGTAAGATTTTTCCTTCTTCAAAGTGGTATTTTTAGGTGGAAAGTACTTCCTAAGTTTATATGTATAATCAACTTGGTATTGAATGATGTCTTCTTTAAAGACTGGCTTTAAATTTTTTGAAACTTGAAATAGAATGGCCTTGAGATTGAGATTGCCATTGAAAACATTTATGTGAAGAGGAGTTTGTAAGTGAACTTTTGGACTTCCTAAATGATTTTGAGGATTTTTTATGCCATTCTTTAAGTAGGAATGAACTATTGCAACTGGTCGGGATCTTTTGTAAATTGATCTATACTTGCATGGCGGCAAAAAATGAAATAATGAAGTACATGTGCCTAGCTTGAAGCGATTCAAGACTTGATTGAATGACTTGGGTCTTTTTATTTTCTCATAAGTTAAGTAAAATTTTTTGCAAAATATAATTTGTTGACGGTATACAACTTTTAGCTTCCTCCTTTTGTGTAAAGCAAGTACCAAAGGATTTATTTGTGAATATTCAAGACAAGAATGTGATTCAAGCTTTAATTTGGATCTAATTGGTTGTTTTAGCTTAGCTGTTTCTATTAGTAAAATGTTCCAAATTGTTCAACAACAAAACATAGGTGCTTAACCCCTAAAGGCCCAAGGCCTTTTTTCTGCCAAAAAACACTGAAAACTGCCATTTCTATAGCAAAGTATTAAAAAAAATTAAAAATGTTTTTTTTGAACATCTAACCGCAGGATCTTACACCTAACTAGTATGAGAATGTATGGAAAAAATTTCAGAATTTTTGACCGCACAAATTGCAAGATATCAACGTTTAAAGTGAAAAAAACAAATTTTTCAGCACATTGCGGGGCTAGATTTTTTGGCTTTAAACATTTTTAACTTAAAATTTTTGCACTATAGCGTTTTGAGCTTTAAATCTTTATTGTAGAGAATTGAGTTGAGAATCTAGGGGAAAAAAAAATTCAAAAAAACTTAATTATCATTCTTAAAAAAATTGTTAAGTAGAAGTAGGTCCAAGATAGAAGGAAAATCTAAAATATTCATATATTTTAGATGGAATTAAAATGCACTAATCCCAATGGTGAGATTGTTCTAGCAAGTAAATTACACCATGAAAAAAAAAAATTGAAAAATTTGGAAAATTGCATTCAGAAATGAATCCTACAAGTTATTTTTTTCAAGAAGATGCTCTAATTGCCCGAAAAACAAGAATATCCATAACTTTCTCATAACATATCCAAATGAAATGAATCAAAGCTTTCCAGATAGGCAAAAATATAATCTATCAAAAAAAAAGTATTAAAAAAAAAATTCAAATTTTTGTCCATTTTTTTTCTGCTGCCCGGGCTGCCCGCCGTCCCTTGTTTTCAGCTTATTTGGTCATAACTATTGTTCCCGGGCACCGATTGTGGAAAAAATTATATTCCCACAAAGCTAATCAGCTGTTCGAGCTCCAGAAAAAGTTTCAAAAAATCAGGAGAAAATTTCAGCCCGTAGGTACTTGCCCGAAAACGCATTTGTCCCTCGAAGGGACAACGGTCCTTTAGGGGTTGATCAAATATCCACTCAAAATCTTTAAACTAGTTGAATAGACAGTGCAATCTACAATCTTTTAGACACATATACAAAAGATCAAATCAAAATCCATAAAGGGAAATATAAATGTGTTGTAGGTTAGTAAAAGTACCGAACAACTTGTACTTTCACTTGGAGTTTCCAACTTATTGTTGTGAGGATGTTGAGTTCCTTTCTTGCAACTTCTTAAGTATTTGCCTTTGGTTTGATTCCCTTTCTTCCTTTCTTCTAATTTTTCTTTTTTAAGTTCTTTAGCTAAAAGTCTTTGGACAGTTTTTTGGTGCCTACTAAATTAGATCACATCAATTCTTATATATTGAGCTTAACATGCAACTTGAATCTTGAAAATACAAATGCAATAGGAAAAGACAATTAAGTAGAGAATAAGACTCAATGAAGACCACAAATGCAAGCCAATTGCAAAAAAACAATGTACTATGTCTTGTCATCTATTGTAGGGCAAACAAATTTTTGGCATTAACTTTTTCTTTATACCTTGAAAAGATCCCAAATTTCATAAATATAGTACAATTGTACTAAAAAACATTATACATTTAGGAATATTTTTGAATACCTTTTGTCCTCTGTATGTGTAGCAACCATCTTACTCTCTAGTTTTGCACGCATCTCTTCAATTGTAGTTGGACTCTCATCTCCTCTAGAGTTATTCTGCAAAAAATGAGATAAAATTGAGCTAAAGAATATGCATTGAGATATTTAAATCAATGCTACAGGTAGATTTTCATGTAGAAAAAGTGACTTCCAAAAATCAATCCAAAGTATGAATGAATTATTTTGTGTTGGTAGATCATGGTAGAATTCACTTCATTTAAGAGGAACCTGGCTCCAAAAGAATAGTTGTATAACTCATAAAATAAATTGTATTTAATTGTAACGGAAACAATTGATAATGAGAGTCAATACATAGTTAATTGAAAAAAAAGACAATATTCTTATCCTTAGAATCAAATTTTACTTCATAAATTAGAAAATGACATCATGTAGGACTCATCCAAATGAATTAATGGAATAAGAATTATCAAATGTATGACAAAATTGTTTGAAAAAAGATCATATTTTATAAGACCTAACATCCCTACCAAAAATGTTCATATCACACACACCTTAAATCCTCCACATTAGTGATAATATGGTTTTAAAAATAGCACACCTTTTTAATTGCCAATGATTTTGGCCTCTGCATTGAAGTTCTCATTTTCTCAGGGGAAGACTCATATTTTGCTTCTTTAGATACAAGACATGGTGTTCTTTTTGCAGGGGATATAGAGTGTTTGTAATGTTCATACTTTGGTGATGAATCATGTTCATTTGGCTTTTCATTGTAATGTGTTGATATTGCTTCTATTCTTTGTGTCCGTATTGTAGGTCGGGCTAAAGCATGGAGACCTTGATCATTATCAGGTTCTCTTATCAACTGCTCTTTTGAAAAAGGACCTTGCATTTCTTTAAGTAGAGACAATGCAATAGGTACTTCCTCAACCTGCACTTAGTCTCAATTGACCCCGTTCTTACTAAGAAAAATTGTAATTGAATCAATGGAATACCACATTTTTTAATTTACTTTGAACAAATATAGGAAATTGCAAACAATAGCAAGATCAACATATGAAATTTGAAAAACTTACAATTTATATTGTATTTGCTAATATGACACTTTCAAAAAAACTTTAATTTTTTGAAAGGTTTAGCAATATATATCAAACTCTCTAATTCATTGTGATTGATGTACTAGGAAAAAGTCTTCATTAATAATCTAATTATTAATTATATTTAGTAGCTAAACTAATCCTAAATCAATGGAAACTTCAAGATTATGAAGATCCAATGCATCAAAATCTTTATTTGTAATTACCTTTGCTTCAATTATTTCAAGGATGACTGTTCTTGGATATGGTATGGCATGTATTTCATTATCATTTATTTCAAGTAACTCCTTTGGCACTTCTAGTGATTGAGGGTTCAAATTTCAAGTAAAATTGAAGAATGGATCTTTGATGTACTGGTTGAAAGGAATTTATGTTGTATTTTATGGATATTTGTTAGAAGCTTCAAGATTAGGCTCATCAATTTTGTCACCAACAATTTCAACTATGACAACCATATCTTTTACCTTAGGCATGGTTCTTTTAAGGTGTTGATTCTCCTTGTGCAAGTCCTCTACCTATAAAATCCCATAGACAGAAAAAATGTGCAGTCCAAACATTGCATCAATCGCTTAAAAATAGCAAAAAACCTTGCCACTTAGAAGAAATTATTATATTAACTTCTTAGATTGTGAGTGAACTAGTAGCTATTATCAAAAATTGAATTAGATGAGCTCTAAATATGTAAATAAATGACCACTGTCTTATATTGTTACAAAAATGAAATATAATACCTATTACAACATCCTCTGAATTGTGCTCGAGAAAAGAAGTTTTAGCATCCAACTACACTATTTAATCATGATATAATAGTAGACAAGGTGCTACATTGTCTTAAAAATCATGAAATGCCGCCTTTAATAAGGTGCCTAATTTACTTATTATTCTAGATTGCATTTGAATATTTATTCAACTTGTATTCTTTTGGAATGAGAAGAAGGCATGATTACATGCGCTCTAATTTCATTGAATTTTGTTTTTTTTAAATTGAGATAAAAATCCCATCATTGCAATTATGAGCCATAAAGAAGGTTCCAAACTTTTTAAGCAACACTTGAAATGATTTAAGTTGGATTCCTCTTTGTGGTGCAAAGTTGTAAAGCAGGAACCTAAAACTCTCATTAGAAAGAAGACAACTCAATGCTACTAGATTCCATGCAATCATTCATTGGTAACAATTCAAAACAAATAGAAAATTGAATGAAAATTCAAATGCAGTCTAATTTGAAAACTATAAGTGACTTAGAAACCAAATGAAGGATGAAATTTAATGACTTTGATTATAAATCTAACATATATAGAAATTTGTAACAATTAATAGTGAAATTGATATTAGTCTAGTCTAAAATTATGGAAAATCTAACTAATGGGGTTGATCTTGTACTCTTGCAACATTTAAAGCAAATAACAAGTTTTGATGTTATCATTACCTGAGTCTCCAATACAAAGATATCCTTCCGCTTAGCCAATTGTAAATCTGAAACCTATGAAGATATGATCCCAAGTGTATATTGACAAAACATAACAACAAAATCAAAATTGTTCCATTGTTTGATTAGATAAATTTACTTTCTAAAAGATTTTTTTTATTATAATGCCAATATAATATAATAGAAAATATAAACAATTTGAGAGGATTTTGTTTGGTGATTTTTACTTCAGCATATGCTACATTCAACTCCTTTAGTAGTCTGGAATTCTCCTGTTATGTGCTTTAAAAGTAATTATTCCAATGATGAGCCAAGATCTTGTCAAAACAACTGAACACATTGAAAACTAGCACAATAAAGTTAAATATTGAAGCTCAATGAAACCATAGCTTAATTTAAATAAAATTGGATGAGTCAAATATCAATATACCTGACCAAGTGTCTTCACTTGATATTCCAAACCAGTAAACTTGCTTTCCAAATAATATAATTTCTAATAAACACAAGTATTCCATATTAAGTATGATTACCATATCTTTGTTAAGAATTTAGTCAATGACATAGAAAATAGTTGATATAATATATTTTTTTGAAATGAGATCACTATAACTAATACCTCTTGATTAGGGCCATTGTCTTTTTCTTTAATTTTTTCTACAGCATATAGACTTCTAAGACGGTTGCTCTGAAAATCCATCCAACACCTTCTGGATTACTTTAGACATGAATCTATTTGGCACAGATATTTATAGAATTTGATGTTCAATAGAAACTTTGAAAATAGGAAATTACTAGGTAAAAGCCAAAAAATCTCCAAAAGATGCAAAACCTTACATTTGGATCATTAGAAAGAATTTGTGCTTGGAGAATTTCAAGTCGCGTTTGAACTTCATGCAATTGATTGTTACTTTGCTTTAAATCTTCTTGCAATGACCGAACCTATAAAACATTTTTCATCTCAATTTTTCATCTATGTACAGAAATATTTTATAGATTGATTTATAATAAGTCCACAAATCACCTACATTAGTTTTTAGTAATGCACTATACACTTTTAGTATTAAAAGTGTGTAAAAAAATTCAATTTTGATTACTAAGGGGTGTCTAAAATTAGGTAATTGATTATTAAATATAATAGTGACACTTCATTCATGGAGGATATATTGAAACAACTATACTACCAAACAGTATGCCATTTGTAGAATTCAACTTGCTAAGACCCTTCATGTTCACCCACAAAGTATAATTATGATTATCAATGTTATTGAAAGTATTTTGAAAGTTTATATGTGCTAATTAAACTAGTTCACTACAATATTATTACTAGGATACATCACTATAATTAAATGTCCAAATAAGAGCAAGTAACTAAGATTAGAATTGGATATTTTTAAATTGGATTACTTGTGCAATGGAAGCAGTTTCTGCTCTTCGCAAATCTGCCTGCCAATATATACTTCTAAAATGTTAGTAATCTAAAGTCAATATAACAACATCTCTGTATGTAAAGATGGACCTAGAGGGACAAAGGTTTGCATTGCTCCTTGAATTTTCATTGCACTCATAAACACAAAACTTAGGCCACCTATAGTTTTTTTTTAAACCACATGCAAATTATCTAAAGTATGCTCCTAACATGTTTTTCATCTTCTTGCTTTTGGTGTTTTAATAAGATTGAGAATTCATTGCCTTTTGTGACATGAAATATCAAAGCTACAATTAGTGGAAATAGACCTGGTATCTCTCACAAAGTTGCTGGATTTCTGTTTGTATGGTTACACTTGTCTCGACCTTCATCTGCATTAGATAGGTGAACTATGTTGTTAACCTCGAGAAGATATATAGAAATGGACTTCAATCATCAAATGTGATTCAATATTATAATTATATTAGATTTAACAATTTAAGAAAAGAAAAGTTTTTTTAACTCGTGCTGCGGTAGCTTCTTCTGCTTTGGAAACCACAGCTAGAATCTTATCTTCGGTCACTTCTTGTGTTTTTTTATGCCTTCTTGACACATGCAAATCCTACACAAAAATATATCTTATTATAAAAGTTTCAATACAACACCAAGTAGTTGATTTGGCAATTAAATTAGTTGTAACTTTTGAATGAAACTTACAAGGTAATGTGAAGATTCAAAAACCTTCTCACAGAATGGACAATGACGGACCTGTAGCAAAAATTTGAGTTAATGGCTTACAATCAATCAATATTGCACTGCATAGCAAGAACATAATTATATGTAAGATGAATCAAGTTGCTCACTTTATGGCTTACTTGTGACTGATTAATTTGGGAAGCTTGGGCTTTGCCTTGAATTTTAAGCATAACCTCATATGTTTTCAAGGTCTGCAACCTTACATACATCAATCAATATTTGACTTAAGAATGTTGATAAAATTGAAGAATGCAAAAAACATCACATTCATCCTAGGAAAGTTAGCTGAAAATTCTCTTAAATAGTATAACACATTAGTCTACAAAACATTTTGACAAAGATAGTAACAACACCTTCTTTGCTTGTTTCAATTCATGTCGAGTTTGTAATAGGGTATTCCTTTGCCACAAGAATCGTGAATGGATTTTTTTATTCTTTTGTTGTATTGTTGTCCCAGCTTGAAGTAGTTCAGCCTTGTGGTCTGCCAACAATTCTTGAACATGAAGCAAATATTCCACCTATATAGCCACAACTTTAAAAATTGATCTTTATATTGGACATTATTAAATAATTACAATTATTTCAAGACTAAAATTATCCTAAGAAGATTACTTTATTATCCTTAGTTAAAATAGAAATATATTGACTATAATTATACATTAATGACAATATCTATTGTCATGAAATTGAAACCAATTCTACCATTAGTTGTGCAAGGCGAAAAAGCTTCACAAAGTTTGCTTCTGTGAAATTACGTGTGTCCTCTCCTTGAATGTCACCAAATGCAATGGTGTCCAATACTGTCTCCAATGTATTGATGTCTAATCAATACAATAAGAAAGAAATTATTCTCAATTTGTCTTGGTTATGTAATAAGCCTAAAAAATCTACAACAAATCTAAAAACAACAACATTTGATGCTAAATTAGTTGACATATGAAGCCAAAATGCATAATGGACATCTTATCAATAAGTTTTGTAATTGTACCAACTTCACGGATTACACAATCAATGTCAATGGCATGAACTGCTCGCCAATCAATTCTTGCAAGTCGCTTTTGGAATACAAAAGAGTCCACTTTGGCTCCAACGGGCAACAAATTTTTAAGTGCCACTCTTTCATTGTTCATTGTCTTTCGTGGAGTTTTTTGTTGCTCCAAACCCTTGATGAATTGTTCCTCATCATGCTCAAATGTATCTGTTGAATATCCAGTTGACGAGGCCATACACATGAGTGGGTTGTCTATTTTTGAAACCATTGCTTCGCATTGTGAACTTTCCACATTGTCGCTACTAATTGGATTGGGAATTTTCTTGCGTGGTGTACGTCGCCTCCACATCATAGTTGGTGCTATTCCTGCAGCCTTCCGAATTCGTGACTTGCGTTCCAACCAAATGCTTTGACGTTGGAAGTTCTCTCCACTTGACCCTCCTTTTGCCATCTTTGTGCACTACCTTGTTCCTAAAGTTCAAGTCTTTTCCATCAAGATAACAAAGAACTACTCTTCTAGAGCTATTTTTGAGAGCTCAAACTTGCTACTTCACTCCTCCCTTGCCATTACTCTTCTTACCATTGCACTTGGCATCTCCATCACTTTATCCTAAACCTTGAATAAAGAATGCTCTACATTGCAAAAAATCATAAACTCTCTTCCACAACTTCCTCAACTTTGTGGACTTTAGTCACCTATAAATTTCCAAATTGATAAAAAAATAGATGGATATCTTCCACTATTTTACAACATACAACACTCTTGGACTTTACATCACTTCAACCTAAACCTCCAATAAAAAGTGCTCTACTTTTCAAAAATTCTCAATCAAATGCATCCAAATTGTAGACTTTAGTCATTGTTTTACAAAAAGTATAGACATCCTTTACAACCTTCCAATAGGATCCTTCCTTCACTTCACCCTAAACCTCTAAGAACAAATGCTCTACATTACAAATTCTTTAAATCTTTCTCAACTACATTTGCCTCAAAATTCCAAGTAAATAAATAAATAATTATCCTCTACAAGCTCTTAAATTGAGCTTGATCAAGCACTAATGCAACCAAAGCAAGTGCATTTTAGAGATGAAATTCAATAAATTGAGTAAAAGGAAAGGAAGAAGACAAACCCTAAAGAACTAAGTGCACCAATTCTTGGCACAAAATTGCGTGCAACATATATACAAACCAAAATTGAGAAGTCTACCAAAAACATAACTCAATTGACCTTTCTCTCATTGCAAAGTACAACTATTCAAGAGGTGTTGTTTTTATAATAGAACATGATGCAACCAAAGAAGATGTCCAATAGATGCATGGAGCTGGAAATGAAGTGCTAAGGACTAGTTTTTGGATATATCCTTGACTTTTGGATTGGAATTACATAGTGAGATGGAGCAATGAGAGTAGTAGGTTAATTTTTAGAAGAATTCATGGAATGAAATACAAGGGTGGGTCTATTGCAACTCTTCGACGATGGTGCAAGTGGTGCCTTCATAGAGGCATATCTCTTCACCATTGATGTACAAACAAGAAAGAACAATGTAGCAATAAAATAGACAACTCTCTTCTTTTCTTTCTATTAAACAAAAACTATCTTGAATGAATTGTTTGTTTCAACTTGATGTGTTTAGACATATTCAAATTTTTATTAAGAGTATTTTTTATTACTCTTTTAATAGTCAAATAGAGATCATAAATTTTCACTCTTAATTTTTTTGAAAAAATATTGTAATTTCTATGAATTACCAATGCTAAGATTTGAAGAAACCATAACCAAGAAAAGATGGACTTATGAATACAGTCAAATATCATATCACTGTCAGTGTTCCTACAATAAAGTGACAGCTTATTCAAATGTCAATGTCTCTACAAAAAGTGACTTATTTAAATGTTAGTGTCCTTATAGAAAGTAACCACTTATTCAAATGTTAGTGTCCTTACAGAAAGTGAATCACTTATTCAAATGTTAGCATTCTCATTGAAACCAGACCCTAAGGCCAACATGGATAACAAAACATTAGCACAATTAATGAATGTTCCTAGATTCAAATGCCTTGGAAAGCTTTCTTAGTGAAAGAAAAAGAAAAAAGTTCTTCTTCAAGGCTACTACTCACATAAGAAAATACTACTCTACATTGTCCGTTTTCAAAGATCCAAAGTCTCAACAAACAACATGCCTTGGAAAACTCCCAACTCTCAAATGTCAGTATTCTTGTGGTATAGTGTCAGTGTCTCTATAAAAAAATATAGAGTAACTACTTATTTAAACGACAGTGTCCCTATGGTACAGTGTCAATGTCTCTACAAAAAAATATCCACTTATTCAAATGTCAGTGTCCTTAGGGTATAGTATTAGGATTCTCTACAGAAAACTAACTATTTATTCAAATGTTAGTGTTCCTAGTGCCAATATCCCTACAAGAAAATAATCACTTATTCAAACATCAAAGTCAATGTCTTGAATATGTAAAGGTGCTAGTCTAATCTATAATTAAGAATGTTTTCCAAAGAGGTTGCATACCATAATACTATTCACCAAGCAAAAGGTACCTCTTAAAAAAAGAAAAGATACAAATTATCTAAATTTGGTCAAAAAGTCAAAGGTTCATTTCAATAGGAGAAAAGGACACAACAAAACCAAATTTTATTAGAAGAGACTATGTAAAGAAGAACAAGAAACAAAGATCATATGCATGGAACAAGTTTTACTTGTAGAAACATTGTCACAATTGCAAAAGCTCTTCATCAATAGTGATTTCTCCATAATTTTCACCATTTTTGTGAAGAGAACAGTTTTCTTCCAAATGAATCTCCAAAACACATAACTCCCCAAGCTTAAAAATGTTTTCAAAACACATCTCAGAACATTTTTCAATTATATTTTCTTGAAAAACAAGTAGAAATTGCATCTAAAGGAATTATTTTCATATGTTCCAAACTCTTATTGATCATTTAAATTTTTTAAAGTTGGATTGGAGATGTTCTAAAAGCAGCTGATTCTGTGTAACTCTATGTATTTGAAATAGTCCTCTTATTAGACCCCTCACAGACTTCGTATCCAAAGCTGACAACAAAAAACATTCAGGACAATAAAGTCCACTTGGAATTTTCACAAACCACTGAACTTTCGCCTCGTCTTTCTTGACCAACTTCCCACATTTGCATAGCAAAATGACTGCTGGAAAGGCAACCATAACCCAGACTAGCCATTACTAAAAGTTCCTCACTTCGATACTAGACAGACGGTTAAATTTGTAAAATGCCTAAACAAGAAGAACGAAAATACTATGTGCGTAATCCTCTGTTGGACAAAATGATACACTAAGTAGTTGCTTGAATTCCTCAAAACTAAAGCATTCATATTCACAGAAGAAACGAGTGGGCACTCCTGGATAGATATGTCCTCTTTGATCCTAAAGCAGGATGACCTGCACAGTTCAAAGAAGAAGCCTCGTTAATCCACAAAAGCCTCTGGGTTCGAGGAAGTAAGCATCCTCTACGAATTAACAAATACAAGGGCTCGGGAGTCACAGCAACCCTCATTCGGTTTCATTTGAAAGCAAGTCCTAAGTGCTGTATCAGAGCTTCCAGCATGACGACCAATATATATATAGCAATGAAAGATCTCCAGTTCAAGTCAATTCTTAAGAGAGCTTGCAAAATGAAACAACAGAAAATGATCAAGAACGTAGCCAGAAAAAATGACTGCCAAAATCGTCCTCGACCAGGACCGACATTAAGCAGAACCCTTGAAAACAAAAATGGGACAGGAGGACCCAGAGATGTAGAGCATCGAAGGCAACGACGTACGTATAGACGACCCTGGTGTATTTATAGAAACCAAATGTCGATGAGATCAACCCCTAGAGGAGTCCTTTATTGTAAATGTAAATGTTTCATTAGCAAGATATAGTCTGCACAGCCATTCTGGCCTTGCCATAATTCATGATTCAAAGAGCACCCTAAACAAAGTCAGGATTGAGGCCTTCATCTGCGGGGTCTAAACAGTCGAGAAGCAACCCTATAATAAGCTGGCTTCCTCCTCCAGGTCCTCTACAGAACAAACTAGCCCCAAAATTGAAGTTCATACCAAGTTAAGAGAACGGAACTTGATTCATTGTCAATGACTAAGATTGAGGAGAAAACCTTCGGCACAAACAAAGCAAGTCAAAAATTAAGGAAAGAACGACACTCACCAAGAAAAAAAAAGATGTCTTCCTACATGTCTGCGTCCATGTGTGTACGTCTGTACTCCAAATGTTCTAGCTTCCTGATTGCCTTACTCCAAAACTGCTTGAACCTCGGTAACATCATTTGTACAGTATCCGAAATCCAAATCAGCTCCTCAACAGTGCCAGGGCGTCTGCTTGGTTCTCACCTTCATCACAGTTGGTGCAAACATCAAGTCCAAAGTGGCGAGATACACGAGGGTGGCATCGAAGTTCGAAACGATCCTCGCCATGCCAAAATTAGGGCTAACTCAGCTCAAACCCTAATGCCAAGCTTTAACGGCTCCGAGGCGTCGTCAACGACGTTAATCCCTCAATCTCCTTCACCAGAAGCTCTTTCTCCTCTTCAAACTGCTCGTCTTCTTTGTCAATGTGGAAATCGTCGAGAAACTTCAGCAGCTTGTCCCGGTTCTTGGCAAGGATGTTGATAATCTGCGGAGGCTTCTGCGGGTTCGCCACGAACACTTTAAACACATGAAACGCCGATGCCTGAATGTTCTTACTCGGATCGGTTATCAACGTCATCATCACTCGCAAGTTGCGCACATCGGAGATATACAGCATCATGATGGCGGAGTTCGATCGTTCCAGCAAGATATCGCTGAGGAGTTTGAGGGATTGCCTTCGCGTCACATAGTTCGACGATCGGAGCAGCTTATCAAAATTCATGAAGAACGAGGCGTAGCGGGATGTCAAATACGCCACCACCACCGCATTGTGCCTCGTGAGCAGCTCCTTGAAGGTAGCGAACGCATCCGATGCGACGTCGAAGTTGGACGTCTCCACGAACTTGAAAAACATCTCGAAGCTCACCGATTCCAGCATGTACTTCGCCAGGACGGAGTACCGGGCGCATTCCCGCAGCATGCAACCGCAATTCAAAGCGACTTCCTTATTCTCGTAGCAGAGAACGAGGTAGTCCAGAAGCTCCGTGTGGCTTTCGAGATACTCGAGGCCACATTGTGTGCCGTTCACTTTCTGTCGCAACACGGCGCCCCAGATGTGCACGCAATCCTTGCGCGCTTCCCAATCCAGAGTTGGAATCTTCTGCACGATAAGCTCCAGGACATCGATTTTGCAGGCTTCTTGCACCACCTCCGCCACCACTTCCACATTGGGCTCCGTATCACTGTCGCCCAGAAGAAGATCCTTCATCGCCTTAATATTCTTGTCCACCTCCTCCAGCGACTTCTCAAGCAGCCGAGTGTCCCCCATCGTCTTCGTGTCCAGCGCCGAGAGCGAGTCTTTCACCTGCCGCACGAGCTCGGCAGGGGTCTTCGGCTTCAATTGCTTGAAGAAAGAGAACGACATTGCAGCAGAGAGCTCGACAAACCCCTTCGACTTCTAATGTCGCAATTCAATTCAAACAAACATGTCACTCTTTCCCTCTCATCTCATCACAACAATACCGACTGACCGAGGCTGGTCAAACAAAGGACTCCCAAAACCTAAACATTCGAATCCAAACCTCACATACAGACCTAGAAAACAGAGCTACACAACCCAAAAAACCCAAGAAGCTCTCATATCCAAACCCAACGACACTTCCAAAACCTCCTAACAAACGAAATTCAGAAAAGCTAACAAATTAAACACACACCCAAAATTGAAAACTCGAAATTATTCCACACACTGATCAAACTGCCCGCCGACTTTGCAGTAATGATCCACTTAGACAGAAACTGAAAGACAATCTCTGTCACAAGTCTTCGATGCAAAAAAAAAGGTATGAGACGAAGCATCAGAGTGTGACGAATCCGATGCAGGGGTTCCCGATCGTCAAAAAACAATGATCGAAATGCAACATGGCAAACATGTAAACGAGGAGATCGACCAAGGAGCACATTTGGTGACAGCAGAGAGAAGGGAGACGGGAAGGGGAAATGGATGAAAATCATCGATATATCTCATTCGTCTTCAAAATGTCGTCGAGTGGGATGTGTATCGTCTGGGAGATATCTGGACACACTTCCCTCGTTTTCGTTCGACTCAGGGCCGCTTTACTACGGTGGAGAAGAGCACCGTCAAGGAAATGGAGCAATATGATTGGAGGAAATTTTGTTCTTTAGGGCTGCTTTAGACTTTGGCGGAGAAGTGCACTGTTAAGGAAATGGAGCAATATGATTGGTGGAAATTTTGTTCTTCATGGCCACTTTAGATTTTGGTGGAGAAGTGCACCGTCAAGGAAATGGAGCAATATGATTGAAGGAAATTTTGTTTTTTAGTAGATATTTGCACAGATCATATGCACTCATTTTATTGCCTCAATCTAGGATTAGTATTGGGTAGTTGAGTGAAAGCCATCATCCTAGTACTGGAGTGATGGCGTTATTTATATCTACGGGGATGGAAAAATTATGAGAATTGTGGATGAAAATCCATTTATTCATATAAAATAGTGTATATTCATCTCAAAAAGAGCAATATCATTCTAAGATTTTGAAGTAATTCAACAGTAAGTAGGTGTTAGGATTGAAACTTAGTTTGGAGCAAAAGCCTTGAACTTTGATTATCACATGTGTACATTTGGCTTATCAAGTGAGAAAGTCTAGAAAGGAGCTTTGACACCCCTTTACATTAGAGAACATTTTAGGCCTCCGGAGGGCTGCTCCACAGCCCTCTAAGGTACCCTAAAATTTGTTTTGGGGGGGCTAAGAAAATCATTTTTCTCCTATTCCCGCCCACCTGAAATTGCAATGGCAATGGCGCAAGAATCAAGTTTTAAGAGTTTAAAATTTATTTTTAAAAATAAATAAAGAAAATAAATTTAATCTTAAAAAAATTAAAAATTAAAAATTGTGAAATCTGACTGTTTTGGCGAGCAGTCAGCTTGGTTGACTGTTCACTGCGATACTTTTCTAGAGTGACAGACCAAGCTTGAAAATAGCTTGCTTTGTCACTCTGGAGCAGCCCTCTGGAGGGATGAAATTTTCTGTAATGATTGAGTGAGAAAATTACTACTTAATGGATTTGGCTAGCTACATCTTCTCTATTGTAATTTGGGTTTTGTAGCATAGTAATATAGGTAGTTACTGCCTCTTTTGAGGTGATAGTGGATTTCTATTCTAATCATAAAATCTTAGATTGCTTAAATATGGCATGTCCAAAATTATAACATTGTATAGAGTAAGAGGAGTCAAGTATTTTTTTTGTCTTTCTATTTGTCCTACCAACTTTAATAAGGAACCCTAAATGAAGGCTCTTTAGGTACAATGATTCAATAGACCTTGATGATATTGCCACAAGGCTCTGAAAAAGCCATTGGAGTATTTATCAATTGTAAATAGCCTATAGTAAGGTAAACTACTTTCTTGTGGCTATCAAACAATTATAGCCACTCTAATATTGGCCCCATTGTAACCATTCAAGAAGCTTTAAATATATCTTTTTGTATTAATGAAGTATTTCAATCAAGTAATATTTGACTTTTCAAAAAGCCATTTAAAAATGAAACTGGGCAACTTAGGATTAAATGTTTTATATTACGGCAATTCAAAGGTAAAGCCTTGCATGCATACATCCCAATAGAAGAAGATACCTATAACTATCAAAAACACATTGACAATTATAATTTCCAATTACAAGGGTTGACATGGTAAGTGTGATCAAGGATATATGAATTGACATATTGACAATTATTACTTTCAATCACTAGAGCTGACAAGATGAATTTAATCAAGGATATACAAACAGTTAGGAGTCTCAATTGCAAAGGCTAACAAGATGAGTTTGATCAAGAACATACAGACAGTTAGGAATCTCATCCACAAGGATTGACAAGACGAATTTGATTAAGGACACATGGACAATTAGGAATCTTAACCACAAGGCTTGACAAAACAAGTTTGATCAAGGACACACGTACAATGAGGAATCCCAATTATAAGGGTTGACATCCTGAGTGTGATAAAGGCAGACTCATGGACTATCTAGGTCTAAGTCACAATTACAAGGATTGATATGGATAAGTAAGTGGAGTTGGAGAATATTAAAACTTGTAATTATATATACATCTTGTTATTGTGCATGTGGACAATTGGTTATTCACCTATATTGCATATGTCAATTATTTTTTACTTCCAACAAGCTCCCTCCCTAGTCATGATGCAACTAGTAATTATTATAACTTCTCCACATTAAATGATACTTTGCTAATGGAACAGATTGAAAACATGGTTCCTTTCATAGTCCTATGCTTCTAAAACATTGGTGTATTTTTTCTTCACAAGAATGGACAATATTACACAAAACTTGATTGAACTTTCATTGTTGCTTGAATATATTAAATTCTTTATTGGAATAATGAGATTGGCCTCACCCATTGACCTTTTTACATCTTTACCAATGGCAAGGACAACAAGTAGTGCCAAATTTTGTATGTGCTAAAAAATCCACATTGATTATACAAGCCTTCTAAAGGCCTTCAGGAGATCTATTCTAATGTGTGCATTCCTAAAATATGATTTTTGGACCCCTTTTGGGTGATTGTGCAAATGATGGCTATAGAATGATGTAGTGGCAAGACTAGAGTCATGTGCTTTTTAGTGTAAAAGCATCAAAGAATGTGGCCATTTTAAGGCCTTGATATTGTTACAAGGAAATATTCCAGCCATTTCTAGTGGGTAAGATGATCAATTTGGATGCACTTTGTTTTGGATTTGAAGTTGATCTAGACTTGACACTTATGAACTTTAGGATTGATCACTTCAAAAACAAATTCATTCATTGTTAGAAATCCACCTTGTTGTACTTTGTACTACTTTCCCAATTGTTGATATAAATTCTGTACTTCCTGAACGCTGCAAGGGACATAAATAGAAATTGTGGCCACAATAGGGTGGCTTCAATCAACCTGAATTCCTCAAAAACCTAAAATTATTTCTCTCTTGGGATCCTGTCTACTTGAATTCGATGCTGTAGATGAGATTCCTGAGCATCAAGTAGTCTGGCGAAATGGAAAGTGAGTCGAACCTAACCATCCAAATTAGACTGTATCTGCATGAATCTGCATTGAAGGCAATCACTCACTGTGCCTTATTTTGTGAGTAGGTCATCCCTACGTGGCTTTTTCAAGATGTATCAATCGAGAATCTGATTTGGGATCCGGGAGATTGGTCGTGGCAGAAGACGGACAGGCTGAGGAAGGCTCCCTTCTTCGGATATACATCCAGACGTGGCTACACACAAGGCTTAAAAAAGAAAGCGGAACGCCCTTACTTAATTCAGGAATTGCGGAACCAGGACTACACCAACCGAGACATCAAGCAGGTTCTGCAACTTTTATGGCACAATTCAAGACCAAAAAAACAGGCAATGTTTATTTGGCAAACTTTGAACAGGGGAATTGTCACGGGGGAATGGTTGTCGTGGCGCATCCCGAATGCGGACATCAGCTGCACGATGTGTTCTTGCCCATTGGAAAATACTTCACATCTCTTCTGGGAGTGTAATCCCACCCGGGACTTATGGCGAAAGTTTAACAACCTTGCAGCTCAGTTGAACTCTCGTATTATTGATTCACTTCAAACTGCCTTGTTAGGCAACATTACTACGTCTACTACAGGTAAAACTAGCAAATTTATCTATGATAATCAGCCTTGGGATTTATTAAGGTGTTTTCTAGTCTGGCACGTATGGACTGAGAGGTGCAGTAAGCGTTATGCAGGACAGGACTTTAGTAATCCACGTATCCTTTGATCTACTTGGATCTCTACCATCCGTGCTGGAATGGCAATATGGAAGCATTTTCATTTAGTCATCAAGGATAGAGAGACACTTACACATTTAGAGAACATTTTTGCTGCGGAATGGACACCGCATTTTTGCTCTTCTGGAAATGGTGTGTGGCACTTCACTGTGCCCCCCATCTTCCTGTAATCCTGTTCGTTATGTTTATTTGAAGGGGGCTTCCGCCCCCCTCCCAGCCTTTCTAGGCTTTCACAAGGTCATCCCTACCAAGTCCTCTGCTTGCCTTGTTAAGATCCCTCGATGCGCTGCTACAATTGTATGAAGGCAAAGCTTTGTTTGCAATTTTCTCTGGTTTATCTGTTGCAACAATTACCAAAGCAGCCAAGAGAAAAGAGTCAGCATGGAATGGAGGTGATTCACTCCATGACAACCATAACATAAATCCAATGCCTCCGATCTATCAGCTTGATTATCCTTGAACGAGTTCATGATGTTCTTGCCGAGGAATTTTCTTGGCCGTCCTGAAGTCTTACCCAAAGTCCAATCGAGTTACGAGATACTTGCCCAAATAAATAATAGATTTCTGACGCTATTGGAAAGATGGTTTGAAGAATAGCGAAGGAAAGAGCTGTACTGTATCAGGCATGCACCTCGCAAGCGTTCGAATTCAATCTAAACTCAGTGGAAGTATGTCTCGTAGAGGTACTCCTCGTCGTCCAGTTGCTGACGCTCGGGCATTAAATTCTCTGCCGATTGCTGCTGCCAGAATAGAAAATCTGCTCCTTGTTCGGGCGATGGTTCTGGCGCCAGATTGGGTGCCGATGCGGAGTTGAAGGGTGAAGTTTCTGGCGGGATTGTAACGGCACCAACTGTCTCTGGAGTCGGAGTGGAAGGAATGGGAGGGGAGGCGGCGACGAAGAAGGGGCGCTTGTTGGTGGAGACTGTGGGTGTCTGTGCCGCAGGGACTGGAGGAGTACTGCTGACGGGAAGTGAAGGAGCGGAGCTTCCTGAAACAGGGGAAGTGGGCGCTAGCTCTCCTCTACTCACAACGAAGCCACCACCATAGCCGCGATAATCAGGCCCTGTTGAACCATCAGCAGGAGGTGTGCCGGCCTCGCTTTCTGGTGTTTGACTTCCTCCGGGGGCCAAGGTGCCGCTGCTTGTGAGAATGGGAAGAAGCTGGCTCCTCCGAAACTCGGCGTCGCTGGCCTTCTTCACCGGATCCGCAATCACTCGGCGGGAAGTCATCCTGTGAGTCTTGCACAACTGAGGCAGGTACACTCCTGCGTGCAACCCAACCTCGTTTTGTTTTTTCCAGTTGCATGCATTATAAGTGAACGACCTTGGATGCTTGGCTATAGAGTGTCCCTATTCCCCGTCCAGGTGCTCTAGGACGAATCACTTAACGTGACTCTTTTGGGAGTATTTGTTGGAGCCTGAAAGGACTAGACTCTTGACGCTTCAACGTAACATATTTTGGCCTTTCTTGCCTTCGCTATAGACATTATCTCATGTGACTAACTATTCGAACGTATGAAATCTCTAGACAAGAGGAGTTCTAAATCCCTAAAATCGATTTTTCACCATTTCACCCTACATTGGAAACTTCCAGAATCTCAACTGGAAGAGCTGTCTCTCATGTCCTCCAGAACGAGAATAATTTTGTTAATGGAGATGGCCTTGTCCGTAAACCAGAATATGATTTTGTTGTAGAAATTTTGACAACCGTATTTATGAGAAAAGCACTCAAGTACGTACCTTCACCAGCAGCAAGGCTGATGTAGAGATCAATCAAGTTGGGGCAGTTGTTAAGGCATTCAGAAGAGCAGAGCATTTCAGTGAATCGAGAATCCATAAGAAGATCCGTTGAGAGACCAACCGTCATGCGCTCCAGTCCGCATGATTTCATGCACTCATCAGACTCAATCCACTCCTCTTGTTTCTCTGCCATTATGATTGATGACTGCAAAATAATCCGGAGTGCCATTTGCTGATCAGAGACTATATTACTCACGAATAAGCGACTCCAGTGTACAGAATAGAACTTGTCTTGAACGACATGGCTGCGCTTACGTGATACTGAGAATTTACCTGGCATTCATATCGAATGGAGTCATCTTTGCCTTTGTATTTCTCCAACACACATCGTGTTCCTGACGAGGCTACCGAAAACGCGCAATCCTCAACAGGGAGATCCTCACACTCTAACTTCCCTGCAGATGAGATCCACCTTGTGGTCAGTTAGAGATCATCAAAAAGCCCTCATGATTTTGTCAATCGGCAGAAGACGGACGGAGATACTGAAGGTTCAAGTTTTTCACCGATTTTTAAGTTGAGAACTCACCAAACGTGGACACGAAATTGGACAGCACAAGGCCAAAAATCAAGGAAATGGTTGCAAGGTGACGCTTTGCCATTACGTCTAAGGTCGATCCGCCTGCTACTGCCACCTACATGAGATCTGAGCAGCACCAACTTTTGTCATGACCATGTATTGAACATCAGTATAGGCATTCAGTGTTAAGAACCTAAAGAAGTCCAATTATCACATGTCACTTGAATATCAGGTCCGTTGAGGCAGTTGTTGCCAAGCTTCACACTGTTGACTGAGATTGAAGCTTCAGAAGCTTCATGCCACAGATATTGAGTCCGCTGGAAAATTCGTGTTTCTCATTCAAACATGACTAACGACTTAATATGCATCCCTATATCATTACGTAGTACTTATGCGAAGCATTTGTCGTCCTCACCGGAACAAAATTCGATTCTCATAATTTCATTCCTGAATGCCTCCGCCTGTCAGCCCGACTCATGGCCGATGATGAAGCCGGGACAAATCCTAGCCTGAGTGAGCAGAAATCCACACAAATCATAGAAATTCTTAAGATGCACAGGCATAGTCAGTCTAAGAATCAATGTCAAGAACCTCAGTATCACACTTGCTTGGATTCTGTACATATAAGCTAGTGGCGATTCCTGGAGCTCAGAAGTTTAATTTGAGAGAACAAACGCTACACATACTCCGATCCTAGCAATCAATTTAATTCCTCTAATTTCGTTCAAACTCTTGTTGTTAAATTCCATCACCTTGTTGACTGCAATTGAAATCTCGAAAGCAGTGATGTCACACTGTTAATTATAAGGCTCTGCAGTGAAGATCAAGAAAACGACCTTTCTTGATGCACTGTAAGCGAAGAGTATGCTGAGAATCATGAATTCTTGAACGGATAGTGATCGACAGTTCAGCCTGGGAATTGAAGTACCCAACTGCCTCGACGGCGAGGTGCGACGGCCAGGCTCTGCCTCTCTGTATAGTAGTGTGTCGGAAAGGTGTCCCGGCCGAAAGGAGAAGCAAGGAGGCACGCACTAGGCCAAGGTAACTGGTGAACTCTGGCGATCAGTTGATTCTGTGAGTCAGTTACTACCCCCGTCGCGCGCGTCTTGTAACTTCCTTTCGCAGCAGGCTAGCTAGGAATCCCGTCCGCCCTACCCTCATTCATCGCCATTCGCGGCCCCTCATCACCTTCCCTCTTCAACTCCCCTGCTTCGGACAGGCGGGATCGACAGCTGCCAATTTCATCTAGCTAGCGAATTTCATCTCGATCTTTCTTCCACCAAATCTTGGACCGGAACTGAATTCCTCTGTTCCGGTATTTCCTCTCACATTCTTTATCTAATCTGTTCATGTCAAGATGAACCTTAACCTCACCACCTAACAATTAAAGAAACCGAGTTCCTTAGTTCACGGGACGTAACCAGCTCTGATTGTGTGCGTCTGTCTGCTTGACGATGTTTCATCCATGAGCAGGATAGTTCATTTGTAACTACATGATATTCATCCTCGAAGGCAATGATTACATGAGTTTTCATCCAGGTATAAAGTTGGTTACATCCTGTAACCCACTTGCTGCCTCCGGGTGGCTCAAAGGTTACCAAGTCCGTAAACCACTCCCAGGAAACTGCTCGTTCATTTCCTGGGAGGCTTCTGCAGCGTAATGCCCGATTGCGCGGGTTTTCTTGCGTAATTGGGCATTACGGATTTCTCATCCATCTTCGATTTCTCATCCCCGATTCTCATCCTTTTCTGCTCGTGATTTACGCCGGATAACGCCCTCATCCTTTAGGCATTCCGTAAAAAATTGGACCTCCTCGTCAGGCTCCGCCTTCCTCGTTGGGCCCTTTTTTCACGGAATGCCCTCAAACTCGGGCATTACCCTATACATAACTTAAACGGAAATGTCAGCTAACCAAGACATAAGAGACTGACGGCCCTTGTCATCTTTCAGATGGGACTCAATTAACAATTGGTCTCTTTAAACGTAGGCACAGTCCTAATGTAGAAGGCTTGATATTGGACCCTTTAGAAAAAAAAGAAAAAAGCAGGTAGTAAATATAGTAGAACCTCCCTAACCCAATACTCTCTAAACCAATAAAGCCTGTCAAGAAGTATTGATTGTCGGTCCCATCTTAACAATATGAACGACAAACAAACATCATGACCCTCCCTAATGTAATAACCTCTCTAATGCAATGTGTCTGACCGGTCCCAATTCTATTACTTTAGAACTTAGGTTCTACTGTTACTAAAAACACATTAATGAGTAATTGCAAGAAACAATTGTATTGGGGTCATTGTAAGAAAGACCGTTCAAAAAGCATAGCGTTTTTCACAATACTCATTTTTTCTTTCGGGAGGGCTTTATAGTTAGAAAAGCAGTTTTAAAAAAATGTGAAAAATATGTTTAATGTATACACCCTTAAGCAGAAGGTACACTAGGAAGGAAAAGCATAGAAAAATTCTCTAAGTAGGAGAACTAGAAAAGTGCAAAATCTCAAGAAAATGGATATTTGCACTGTAATTTCACATTTTAATTTGTAAAAAAATAGATTTTTTTTTTAAGAAAAAAATTAAAAATTGGCCATTTAGGAATAGTTTATAGTGATGAGATTTCACCAAAATATTGATTTTAGAACCATCTTCATTGTTCAAAAATTGTGCGCAATGGAAGTGTTGTTTGCACTCATAAGGAAGACACAAAATAATATATTTTAGATTTTCTTTGGTAGGAATATGCTTTTCTACTATACAAATAGACTATGAAAATTTCAGCTCTAAATCACTAAATTTGGGGACTTCTAACGTAGTAAAAAACCCTAAACCTTACATTGTGACAAATTAACAAAAATAGTTTTTAAACATAAAATGATTTTTTTTAATTTCTAAAAAATAAGGGATCTGATAACCATCAAGTTAGGTATGTCCAATAAAAATTTCATGTTCATTGGACTTTTGCTTCAGAAATTATAGTGGATGACACAAGAGTCACTCGCTCTGTGACTAGTAAATAGGACTGGTTTTTCTTGCAATGACCCATTGGAACATTGTCACAAAGGGAGTGCTAAAGCTTTCTTCTGCAATAACTTTTGAAGCATGACTTGCATGAAATTGAAAATTTTATTGGAGATGTTTGTCATTAGAGAAAATCTGGGGCCTCCGGAGGGCTGCTCCACAGCCTTCCAAAGGACCCTGAAATTTACTTTTTTTTTGCAAAAAAAATAGTTTTTCTCCTATTTCCGCGCAGCAGAAACTGCAGTGACAGTGGCGCAAGAACCGAAATTTACCACTAAAAAATATTTATTTATTTATTTATTTATTTATTTATTTATTTATTTATTTATTTATTTATTTATTTATTTATTTATTTATTTATTTATTTATTTATTTATTTATTTATTTATTTATTTATTTATTTATTTATTTATTTATTTATTTATTTATTTATTTATTTATTTATTTATTTATTTATTTATTTATTTATTTATTTATTTATTTATTTATTTATTTATTTATTTATTTATTTATTTATTTATTTATTTATTTATTTATTTATTTATTTATTTATTTATTTATTTATTTATTTATTTATTTATTTATTTATTTATTTATTTATTTTCAATCTTAAAAAAAAATTGCAATTAAAATTATTAAAAAAAAAAAAAAAAAAAATTGCAATTTCTGACCATTCCAACGAGCAGTCAGCTTGACTGCTCACTTCGGGACAGTTCTAAAGTGACAAGCCAAGCATTTTAATAGCTTGGCTTGTCACTCCGGAGCAGCCCTCCGGAGGGCTGGGATTTTTTCTAATGTCTTGAGTGTCAATGTGTCATTATATTTCATATTTTTCAATAAAATTTAAAAGTCAATTAAATTAATATGTCACGTTTTGAATTTTAGGGGTTTTGAGTACTATGGAGTACCTAAATTTAATGATCTAGAGCTGAAATTTCTATGGTCTATATCCATAGTAGAAAGTCATGTTTCTATTGAGGAAAATTTTAAAATATTTTATTTTATGTCCTCCACGTTCATGCAAATAGGGCTCCTTTGCATGCTTGCAATTCTAAACATTGAAAATGGTTTCAAGATCATTCTTTTGGTGAAATCTCTTCACTATGAAGTCTTTCCAAATGATAGTTTTTAGTTTCTTTGAAAGTTGTTTTTCCTATTTTTTACAAATTAAAACATCAAAGTCTCTATTTTCTTGCAATTGTGCACTTTTCTAGTTCTCCTACTTTGAGAATTTTTTTAAAATTTTCCTTCATAGGATACCTTCTTCTTTTAAGTATAGTGTACATTGTTCAGATTTTTAACATTTAAAAAAAAATCTAAATATTTTAATAGTACACCCCTAAAAATGGCTAAAGACGGCCGAAATGGAACAAAAACAGCAAGTCTTTGTTGCAATGATCTTAGTGGGACTTGGAATAGGGCGATTTAGAGAATTGTTTCCATTTTGTGGGCAGAAAAATATTTTCTTGGAAATCTTGCTAAAGTCCCCTAATTGCGGGAAAAAAAACTACTTGCGGGTTTGCATCGCGTGGGACCTCCTACTAGGACTGTGTCAAAAAATATACCTCCAAGTTGTCTACAGAGCAATGCGACAATCTACCAAGTCAAAATTCTTGCACTACTACAAATTGTAGAATGTTTGTAAGACAACAAAGTACATCACTTCCATGCACGATGTGAAGTTGGAATGGGAGACGAGTGTGACAAAGATGTATTGCAGTCTATTTACACCGGGATTTTCACACCAATATTAAATTTCACCCTTATGTAAGTTGAGTATATGTTTCCAAGGCATTTTGAAATGTACCAAGTGGCTACATACGGGTGGAATTGTGATGAGAGTGATAATAGGATGGTTCACCTTGAAATAAATTCAAGGGGCATGACGGGCCTTGATTGGAGAGTATTGTTATTTAGTATATATTGGTTTTTGAGCCAATGAAAAAATTTTCTTGCAATGGACGGCTAGTCATCAATCAATACCTCGATGAATTTTTACTTATAGAATATACTTTGAAAATAATTATAATGGATACATAAAAAAATTGCACTAATAAAAATCTACATGAATTGAAATGGTTTCATGTATCAATTTTGCAATGCAATTAATATTAACTTTAACTTTAATTCAGATTCAATACAAACTACTTGAGCCTATGGTGGATTTCTACCAATGTTGGTTGAATATGAAAAATGAAAGATAATTACCATTGTAGTCAAGTTAAGTTAATAGTACTATGCTTATTAACAACAACAATAGTATCTTCCATTAATTTGGAAATTCTAACTCCCATAGATAATATTTTTGATTCATCCAAAAAAATTTGGATTTGGCCTTGAAGTGGGATTTGGAGAAATGGGATTTGGGACATATTATGAGAACCCCTCGAGGGGGAAAAAAAGTATAAAGTCTATTTTTGAACTCAATGATCAAATTTCCACATAAAAAATAAAAATATAGGATATGTATTGCTTATTAGAACATTCTTACCATTGAGGTTTGCCAATTCTCAATTTCTTGTCAAAGTTATTAGATTCCAATTGGCTGGACCGAGGGTGTTCTTGAAGTGAAAAAAAATCCAAAACTGCCACTTTTTGATGTTTTGTCCAAAATAAAAAATTAATTAGTTTTTTTTAATTTCAATTGTACACAAGTGTAATAAACAATTACAGAAATGTGTAGAAAACATTTTAGGCCATTTGACCACAAGGATTGAAAGAGTATAACATTTGGAGGTTAAAAAAAAAAAAAAAAAAACTTAGCCCTACTCGAAAGGAACAATAGACTTGGATCCCCGTTGGCTGAAAAAAAATTTAGTACACAAGAAGGAGGATTTTGGGGCATTCATTAGTATACAATGTTAGGTTCAATCACATAAAATTTCAAGTGCAATTGAGATGTCTAACTTGCTCTAAATGAGCCTACAATACAAGGTTGTCAAAGAAAACAATTGTACATGTACCAGCCAATTTTTAGGAATTTCTTCCATAGTCAAATTTTCTTACAAATCCAAATGGTGAAATGATATAACCCCATATCATTCTTCTATATTTAGAATTTTTTGAAGAAAAAAATACTAAAATTTTCAAACTAATGCTAATTCAATCTTTGCCATGTACTATCCATTGTCTTTAAGTCTCCTTTCCAAAAATGCTAAACACAAAGAACTAAAAATTAAAACTTGAAAGAGGTTTTTAAGTTGAAAGTTGGAGGATTTATAAATTTTTTTTCATATATTTCCAAATTGCTATCAAAATCTTAGTTTGGAGTTAGAAAATGAAAGATATGGGCTTGAAAGTAAAATACTAAAGAGCTACTGCCAAATTTTAGAATCCCAATTTCAAGAAGTCATAGATAACGAAGTATAAAAGATTTGGGATTGAAATTTGTGCATAATATATATTAAAAAGTTGAATTTCCAAAAAGTTGTATCACTAAGCATTTGGAACTTTTAAAATATAGAAAGGCCCTTCAAAGTAAAGGAATGTTGATTTGCCACTAAATTGGAGAGAAGAGACTTCAACCAGCTATAAAAGTAGGACAATAAGAGATAATAACTTAAAATTAAGAGGGTTTATAAAAATTTGTAGTAGCTTTCTAAAAGCTTTTACATTCTTGATTTGAAGCTTTTAAGAAGTTGGGGCACTCTTTTGGATATTAGATATACTTTCAACGGCTTTTATATGATTTATACACAACTCATATGTCTCATACAACTTCTATACAAATTTATTGTATGATATTTGCCTTAAATGACCTTATACAAGGTATATACAAACAGGAATACAACTTCACACACATACACACACACACACACATACATACATACATACATACACACACACACACACACAGATATATATATATATAACACTTGTGTCAATATATTGTATTCCATATGTGTCAGGTGAATATTGGTATGCATCTATCCAAACATGTTTTATACAAAGTAATGAATGTATGTATGCAGAGTACATTCACTATATTTTAATTTTTATTTGATTATGGGATCTTTCATCTCTTGAACATAATCTAGGTGCAGCTAAACAACTAATTTTTTTCAAGGTAAACCTTCTCTACTTGAAAAAGGAAGTATACATTTTAGATGAGAATCTATATAGATTTATTTTGCAATTAACAAAAATCTATGAAACATGGCTAATTATATATTTATAAAAGATGAAATATATGCAAAAATCCATCTCATTTCTATAAAGGAGCCTTAAAACAAACTTCAATTGTTTTTATCCATACAAAAACAAATGATGAAGGTAGAATGAAATGGTCATGCAAAAGTACAATTTTATCTTTACTAAAACAAGTGTTTAAATGACAAGGTTAATTATTTATAAATTAATTGCTTAAAAATCATATTCTTTGAATATTGTCTCACTATTCAATATTTAGATTTTCAAAAGCAACTGAAATTTTTGTTGTGAAGAACTTATTTCTAGAATTCCAGAAGACCTAGCTAGGATACACTTTTGGATGACATTGGAAGCCAATAGACTAATTAGAGGATATAAAACAACAATTCTTCAAACAATATTTTTAAGTGGTGAAACTTTTATTTCCCATATGCAATGTAAAAAAAACTCATCACAATTGTATTGCATATTTTTGTATGAATTTGGATTTGCCTTCTACACATCAACTTATAATATATTTTCTCTTCTTTTAGCTCCTTATTTTTTATTCAAATTTTGGTTAAAATATAATAATGATTCTTTTGAATTTACACTAAATTAATGAAATAAAGTATACAGCATCTAGTTTTATTTACTTTGAAAATTTTATTATCAATAGTAAAAATATTATTATTTCAACTAAAGCAAGGACTATAACTATTGTCTTTTGGTTTTTTAATTACTGAATAATATGAAATTTTAATTGTTTCTATATATTTTGGTAAAATTTTGAGTTTTTTAAAGAAAATTTTATATTTGAAATGAATTTTTTTTCCTTTAATAATAATTAGGATAATTCTAGATCTCCACAAAAAAAATTGAAAATTTTTATGACTTGTAGAGACATAAAATTTTATTGTTGAAAAATAAAATAAAACAATTCAGATACATAAAAGCTTAATGGAAAATTGAGCATAAAAAAACAAAGGATATTAAGTTAGATTGCAAAGTCATAAGCTTTGTCTTTTAGGGATTAACTCCTAAAGGATCAAGTGACCGTCCAACAAATGCCTAAAATCTTGGGTAATTGTGCATGGAGTCAATTTTGGTTGGATGTTTAAGAAAGTTTGATATGCCCTATAAACATATAATCCTTTGGTGGCAATATAAATGTTTTAGTTTCCGATTGGGTGCATGGATCAAAAGTTATGCTACTTCAAATTATTCAAGTAGCCCAAACAATTTTAGATACCATATGCAAAATTGTTCATCTACTTTTGAAATTTGGCAGGTATGTAACTAAAATGATATAGGATGCAAGTGTAAAAAAATATATTATGTATTATGTAAAATCTTACTTTAGGAGAAATTAAAGTTTGTTGAATTAGTTGGGCAAGGTCGTAAGAAACTTTTTTCTTCTAACTTCAAACATTATAATCTTTTAATTTGTGTGGTCAAAGTTTTTTGAAATTTTTTCCATACAATCCCATAGTAGTCTAGTACTCCTTCCGTCCCGAAATGATCTTCTAGTTGGATAAAATGTTTGGAATTATGGTTGAAAATAACACTATTTCAACCCATTTCTAAATATTTTAAGGAAATTTTTATCCATTCATTGAATCTTTAAAAATAAAAATGATCATTTTTTAGCAATTGAATGATCATTTTGGAACATAAAAGTTAAAAAAAAGCTTAATTTCATTTTGGTACAAAGGGTGTACAAATTTGTATAGCTGAATTTCTACCTGCAATGTACATTAGTCCTTTACGGATTAAGGATGTAACAGGTGACACTTTGTCGTGGGGCTTTGTCATGGGGCTCCATGACATTTCACATGACAAAATTGTCATATGACAAGACTGACTGATTGTCATGGGACTATCCTCTGAGGATTAGATTGAACCTAAACTTTGGATTTTTTGAAAAAACTTTGCACCACTTCAATGACCTATCCTCTGAGGGTTAGATTGTACCTAAACTTTGGATTTTTTGAAAAAACTTTGCACCACTTCAATGAACTGAATTCTAAAACCATTTCAATGACTTGAATTCTAAAACCATTTCAGTGACTTGAACTCTAAAACCATTTCAATGACTTGAATTCTAAAACCACTTCAATGACTTGAATTCTAAAACCATTTCAATAACTTGAATTCTAAAATCATTTCAATGACTTGAACTCTAAAACCATTCAAGTGACCTGAATTCTAAAACCATTTCAATGATTTGAATTCTAAAACCATTTCAATGACCTGAATTCTAAAACCATTTCAACGACCTGAATTCTAAAACCATTTCAATGACCTGAATTCTAAAGGCGAAGGCTTACGACACCATTAGCGTGTAGGGAACACAGTTCTGATTATTCCATTTATCTAATCATGTGAATCATGTGTCTCAACCAGGAATGAGACAATAAATGACATTTCTGAAATTAGTGTTTTCAGTTGTCAAGTTCCAACTTATATGTCTAGCATGATTGGATCGTGACAAGCTTCATAAAGTTTCACACTGGAGACAAAGCAAGTTATGCACATCGTGGCGGGCTGCATGGGCCCCAACAATGATGCTTTGAAGACCTTCAAAACTTCACCTACTTGAGATCAGAAACATTCCACAGGATAAGTAACAACCTTCTAAATCTCTTGTTAATGAAGTGAACTACCAAGGCAACTTTCATCGGTGCCCTATTGTCTAAACTCTCAAAATTCGATCAAACACCTAGCTGTATAGGGGCTTACATTAAGCTACTTGTCAACCCTGCTTCTCAATGAAGAGTGCCAAGAAATGGAGCCATCAGTGTTCTCATTTGTTTCACCCGCCTGCCTATTTGACATCCAAAATTTATGAAGGATTTCAGTCCCCGCGCCCAAAGCTTATATATCTAGAAGTAGACGTCTTGGATCTTCGACATTGTCTTTTACCGCACGCAGAAATAAGACAGCTTCTCGTCCGTCAATAAGTCGGTGATCATAAGTTAGGGCCACGTACATCATAGGTCTCTGAACGATGTCCTTCCCTACAACCATTGGGCGCTTCTTGGTAGCGTGCATTCCCAAAATTGCAGACTGCACAACAGCACAATCCAATCAGCACACTGAAATACATTAAATACTACATTTTCAGATACATACTTAAATTGAGGAACTGCTTAGATGTGCAAGACATATCCTAAACGCAGTTTCACTTGCCAGCTGAATATGACTATTCAATAAAGAGGTTTCACTTACTTGCGGAGGATTGATGATAGGAGTGCTTATCAGACTCCCATAAGTCCCTCCATTGGAGATCGTAAAAGTTCCTCCCGCCATTTCATCAATTGAGATGGTTCCATCATTAGCCTTTTTCCCTAGCATGTTGATTGTTTTCTCTATCTGTGCGAAGTTCATAGCATCGACCCCTCTAAGGACAGGCACCACGAGCCCCTGAATACAGATGACGCACGAAATTACACAATGCTTTAATAGGAAAGACGATATCTTAAAATGTTCAAGAATGAACGAAGAATTTTCTAAAATACAAGTTTCAGTGGGTCAGGAGCTTCCGTATCCTCTTGCCCAATAATCTCATACGGACTCTTAATTGTCTACAAGATATCAAAAGAATGAAAAGCTGCTGACATGGATCCCTGATTTTATCAAGTACAAAAAAAAGCTAAACGCAGACCGTCTTGTAGGTTTAAATAGCATGCACTGTAAATCAATAACATGGTCGAATTACATATTAATATTTATGCAACTCGCACATCCAAATAAGATGGTCGTACACCTGACTACCATTTTGGAGATCTGTACTATAATTTGCTGACCTTTTTAGTTCCAACAGCAATACTGATGTCAATGTGGTCTCTGTAGATGATATCATCACCATCAATTACAGCGTTGACTGCAGGAAATTGTTGTAGTGCACTCACAGATGCCTACATTCCACAGTGGTGGACACGAGGTCTAGTTAATAAATTGCAACTGCGTAGATCAAAAGTTTAACTTATCAGCAGAGGGAGTGCCAAGCAATGAAGATGCCTTCACATTACAAATGTATCTGACGTATGCGTATACCACACCAAACTCCGTAGGAAGTTTCTTTATAACCCAACTTCAAATTACGTTTTGCCAAGTCCAAAACAGTGATAACGGCGAAGATTATGTCTGTGGACCTTTGGACATCCACAAAACGGAATGAAAGACATCATCACCTTAACAAATCCAGACATGAATCCCAGTTTTACTCCATGCTTTTCCATAAACTCGTCCTTGTGTTGAGCACGCATCTCCATAATGTTACTCCTGCAGTCATAGAGACCCATAAGTTCATATTCTGGACATAATAACAAGATACAGTCACGTGAAGCAAGGCAAACGGAATAGAGCCCAAATCGAATTAAACAAGAGCAGGGCAATAAATTTCAAAGCTAAAAAACTCACATGTCAACTTCGTTGAAGGTTGTGAGCAGCGCAAAGGTGTTTTGGGATTCCTTCAACCGCGTAGCAACCCGTTTTCGTAACCTAGTCATTGGAATCTGTCAAGGAAACACATGTCAACAGACACCACATTTTCGTCCACGGCCTACCAGGCGTAACTTGCAATACATGTTTACTTCGAAAAATATAGCAGAGAAGTTACCCTTCGCTCTCCACCCTGCGGCGGAAGTGGTGCTTGTGCGGCTGGTTTGGCAGCTGCGGGTTTAGGAGGAGGTAGCGGTGCAGCAGCCTTTGCTGGTGCTTTTGTTGGAGGGGGTGGTGGTGCAGCTGCTACAGCTGCTTCTTTTGGTAGAGGGGGCGGAGCAGCTTTCGGAGCTGGAGCAGAGGCAGCCCCTGCTTGACCTATAGCCACGATTGCAACTTTTGTTCCGGGAGTGACGGTGTCTCCCTCTTTGGCTAAAATCTGTCATAACAGCAATACATTTGCGTTAACGATCTGGGATTCTTGGCTTGGCTGTAGATAAATAGGCATGTAATATACAAATATGACCGCTGAACGATCTTCCTACAACAAAGCAACGGAAACCTTAGCCATGATAAACTATTGAGACTACACAGGAAGATAAATTGAGCCAATCGTTGCTTCCTTCAGCTACATTTGTGAAAAAATGTTCACGACTATGATGTCAAAATTGTGCTACACTTGATTTTTCAATTAGATTGCTGTTGATTAAGTAAGTGCTGATCGCTTCCAAAATAACTATGTCGTAGACAAGCGAAATTCGCACGCATCTATCAAGTTCAATGGCCAACAGAGGTGATTCAATCTCAGTACCTGTTCGATCTTTCCAGCAACCGGGCTTCGCACATCAATTGTAACCTGGTAAAGGAACACAACCCTTCAGTAACAAGTACATGAATTAACTACTACGACTTAGAAAGCGCCAAGTGAAGGGCTGATTACATTATCCCGAGAAGATTGTACCATATTATAAAGATCGATTAGGTCACTATTATAGAACGGAAAAAAAAAAATGTAAACAAACCTTATCAGTCTCAATTTGAGCAACAATTTCATCAACAGCTACAGCATCCCCAACCTCTAGAACCCCACAATAACCATTCAGTTGATAAAACTTCAAGCAAGGCAACTTGAGAGAAAGTGAAAACAGAAAATGCATGAAATGTGGAGAATGACATATTTGAATGGAGAGGACCCCACCAGAATGTGGCACAAGCTTCTAACAGTTGTGTAAAGAACTCTATTCCGTCAGATTTTGAGGGGACGCATGAATGTTACATCGCACTTCTAATAATGCAGAGGATAGACGCGTCTGAGAAACATTCTAACTTTCGTCACTGCGTTCAAAAGCATTGACCAAATATGCAAATATTCATTGTTAGATTCCCAACCTAAATGGTCTGTTAGAAGTTCTAGCGACCACCTTGCATTAAACTCTCAACAAGTGAGAAGGACTATCAGAACACCGCCACTTACTCTTCAATATTGAAGCAAGATTGCCATCTGGCACCGAGTCCCCCATGAAGGGAACAACAATTTCGTTTGGGGCACCTACAATTCACCAAACATGAAACCATCACTATGAATTCCGTCCTGCCATACAAATCTTTAGTGAAAGCAGTGACAACATCCCCAATCATTCTGCTTAAAATTCTGACCGAGCTTTACGACATCCGTGTACAGCTTCAATGAAATGTTTGCTGTCAATTGCGAACATAAATATGCAGATGTATACAAATTGGAAAAACCCGCTTAATTTGTTGAGCTAAGTATCGCCAAAAAAACACAACTTAATTAAGACGCTCTAATACTTGAATATTTGCTAACTTCAGACAGTCGTTAAAATAGCTGGGCGTACAAGGACTAGTAACATGAATCATTACCCTTTACGTCTGCAAAGCCCCTGTTCCAACTCTGCCAAGCTGGCCTCGTTTTAGCAGCAGACAAATCTCTACATAATTTTACAGTGACAACGGTCAGTCACATTTACCAACCTCCTAGCCAGAACTATCCATTGTGTTCACATTATCTGAAACAAATAGACCACAGTTAGGAAAACAAGTCCTCGAGCACCAGTGCCTCACTCAAAGCTACATTCTGAAAGTTCGCACTCAATAACATCAATAGAGTGCTCACAAGAAACTCCTGAATCACATACAAAATTCAAGAAAATTTCAAAATATTCATATATCAAGGTTTGACATCTAGAGCTGCAGTCAACACTCAACGGAGGCCTAGAGAGCTTCTGGACAAGGAATGTCATCGCGCGAAGGCAAACGTGATTACTCGCAGCATATAAGCACTTGCTTCTAAGAGCTCTCTTAAGCAGATATCCCATAGATTTCATAGCTAAAAGACACTGATACCCTCCAAGTCCAATGGCAATTACTTTCAAGCACTACTATCGAAAATACAACCTCATAAAACGCTAACAAGCCAAGATATTGACATCAGACTAAATTTTCATAATATGGCAGCCTAAATCTCAAATGAGACATGATTGATCCCGAATCCTTCTGCAATATGACAAAACAAAGAGAAAATGCAAAGCATCAACACGTACCGCAACTCATTTCGTGAAAAGATATCTGCAAGGAACACGACATACGTAAAATGTAAAAGGACAATCTGAGCCCTTTATTAACTCTCAGCATTGAAGCATAATTGATATTATAGATCTATGTCCTGTTATTACTTGCACACGCGTTTAACTCGGCACTACTACTCTATTCAATGTTACTTGAAACGGAATATTCTTGTTCTCACTATCTTTCACTTCTTATAATATATTTTTTTCGATTATGTTTTTGAATACTCTGTTCTTAAGCTGTAAAAACACATGCAAAGATAGAAAATGTTTCCAGGCGTTCAAATTGTCGCTAAATTGGTGGAGAGTGAGGTTTTAATCTCATGATTATGCAATACTTCGGTCGCAAATTAAAGAATGCTACCAAAACCTAACCCTATTTCACTCGAAGGTAGCAAGTCACAAGAGCTCCAGAAGGAGAAAGTCACCTGATGGCGATCCAACAACATAGCGCCGTACATGCTGCAACACTCTCACAGCTCTCCTCTGCAAAATCAAAAACCACTCCCTCATCAATCAATCAATCAATCATCCACTACTTCTTAAAGAAATCTTAATACAGTCAAATCCGTAAGAAAGAACGCCGACTGATGAAATCTTCCATTAAATATCCTAAAAATATTTCAATTAAACTGATCCGGAAACGAATTCGATAAATTTCGCGTACTTAATGGCAATTCACAGAACCAGATCATGACCTGAAGAAGCGTGCCGCGGGAAGCTCGCAATACGTGAGGACGGAGCAAGCGCACCAGAGCGCACTCCATAAGTAGATCGAGTGCCTGAGAGAGCAACCTCACCCGAAGGAAAACCTCGAGGGAATATTTATATGATGTCTACTGCGACTTCGATTTCATGTGAATGGAATCAATTTCGGAACCAAGAATGGCAAATTATGAAGAAAAAATTGAGAGGATTACAATGTCAAGTGTTAAGGAAGAAGAGCAACATGCGAAATCAATGAGAGGGCTTCGTCGTACGTAGTGCTGTGAATGCTGCAGCAGCTGCTGGTCATGGCGGCTCAAAAGCCTCGTCCCTGCTCGCCTCTTTGATTCAAGACTATTTCCTTTGCCTTTGTCTCTGTCTTTCTCTTTGGGAAATTTTGAGTTTTACCGGGTATTTTCCTTCAGTTTCCAAATTGAACTGGTTTATCAAGCATGGAGTCCGGTTATTTTCTCTATTTTTACTCAAAATAGAAGTTTTATAGATTTTTTCACCAATTTTTTGCAATGTTTTCCAATTCCAACCAGATTTTTTCCAATTCCACCAGCTAACTTTAAACCAGTCGCCAGTGACAGCAAAGGACCTCATTCCAACTGATTCAGGCAATGAATTTGTCAATATCTTTTTCATTTGGTAGTGCGACAATGCACCCTGGATTTTTGGAATGTGGGCAAGTTAGAGAAATCATATATTTTTGCTCATCCATCCATTTAATATATGCTTTCATCCATGGAGTTACCTAAACTTAGTAAACTTCATCCAAAATTTGGCTAACCTTGAAATTTTTTGAGATGTTTTTGGTAATTTTGCCCATCTTTTTTTTCCCTAGTATAAAGGTAGGTGATTCATAAATGAGGTAAGATATATTGGGTTCAATAATTTCATCATTCTAATAAGGTAAGGTATGTATACCAATAATGCTTCCCTGCCCAATTTGGACCCATAATGTTGGGCCCCTGCTCGTAGCATTCTAATTTAGTAAAAATTGTATAGGAGTTATATTAGAATTGAAAAGGGTGGAATTGGGTTGAGTAGTCGCAATTTTATAACTTCCACAAACATCCCACATGGTTTAAACACATGGGCAAAGGTTCCTTCATTATTCCACCATTTGAAGGGACACTTTTGGTTTAACATTTCAATGATGTAGTTAGTCCAAAGAACCCCTATAGAATCTAAGAAGACAAGAATAGTCCCCTTCTAGGGGCAATAATAGGAAGCTATATGTTTTTGCTTTGACCACCTATAATGTATGTTTTCTTATTGGAAAATGAGTTGATTGAAATATGTGTAAAAAACTCTTGAATTTGCCATTCTATTGCAACAAAAAAATAATGAAACAAATCTATATAAATGTGTGCATTGACTAGCGAGTTCACAATGGATATGCATACCTTAACCCCTAAAGGACCAAGGCATTTTCTGGCTCCGAAACCACTGAAAACTGCCATTTCAGTTGCGATCACTCCCTAAACCCAAAAAACTTTTTTTTAAGAATCTAATTGTAGGATCTTGTACTTCACTGGTCTCAAATCATATAATAAAAATTTCATGAAGTTTTACCATACGGATTGGAAGATATTAGCATTTGAAGTTGGAAAAAGAAGTTTTTTTGGACTGTGGCCTGCAATTTCAGATGACTTTGACGGCCATTTGTGGATTTTTTTGCACTACACACCATAAAGTTAAAAAAAATTTATGTTGAACATTTGAATTGAGAGTCAGGGAATTTTTTTTTCAGAATGTCAAAACTTGATTTTCACATATAAAAAAATTGTGAAGTAGAAGTAGGTCCAAAATTGAACAAAACACTAAATTGTTATTAGCTCTTAAGTGGAATTAAAATACCATAATCCCAATGGTGGGATTGTTCTTGCATACAAACTTAACCTTGTCAAAAAGAAAATTGAAAAAAATTGAAAATTGCATTAAAACATAAATTCAATAAGTTTTGTTTTTTTAAAAAGCTTAGATTGCCCAAAAAACAAGATTGCTCATAACTTTCTCATTCTGAATCCAAATAGAATAAATCAAAGCTTAAATATAGACAAAATCATGATCTTTCAGAAAAAAATTAAAAATAAAAAAAAATCGTTTTTGTTTTGTTTTTTTGCCCGGCAAACAACTTTTTTGACTTCGGGTGGCATAACTTTTGCTCCCGGGCACCGATTGGAAAAAAATTATATTTTAAGATAGCTACTAACATTCCCTATCTTCAAAAAAAAGTTTCAAAAAATCAGGTAAAAATTTGAAGTCACACGAGCTTGCCCAAAATCCCAAAAGTCCCCCGAGGGGACTTTGGTCCTTAAGGGGTTAAAATCTTTACAATGAAAGAATGTTGTTAATTTTGGAACGTCAATATAGTGCCACTTTGTGGTGCTTGGATGCTTTCAAATTAGTAGTATATGATGAAGAACAACAATTTTCATCCAATATTTTTTTGAGAACTCTTTGACTGTGTATGGCATGTTGGAGGAAATTATCTCTTTGAGATATTATTGGCTATTCCATAGAAGAAGATGGTAAAAAAAATAGATCATAAAAGATGCCAGTTTTGTATATTATGGCAATTTTTTTCTCCTTACTCTTGATATAAATTTCATTCATAAAAATGATTTTTTTTGGATTTGATTCCAACCAGTAAATTGAAGCTCATGAATTATTATTTTTACACCAATTTGAAAATTTATAGAATGCTTGAAAATTGAATATTTTATTGCAATTTGAACCTTGGGCCTATAACCATGATCTATTAATTATCTAATTATAGAATGACTTGAAAATTTGGTTTCCCTTGCAATGAATTACACTATATTGTACAACTAAGGTTAATTTTCAATTTTTTTAAGCATATTTTGTATTTGATCATGAATTTTCACATACTCTGAAAAAATTTATAATAATTTCAAATTTTCACAAATTTTTTTGAAAATTTCATGACTTACAATATGGTCTCATCTCTGAAAAATAAAATAAAATAGTTTCCTTTTAATAATTATTGGCAGAATAGAGAAAAGAAGCCAAAAGAAATTGAAGCTTAGAACACTGTCATGGGACTCTGTCCTTTGAGGATTAAATCGTACTTAAACTTTGATTAGGAGCCCAACAAGTACCCATAATTATCACTATCAAGGATACATGGACAGCCAGGAATCACAATCACAAGTATTGGTATGATATTCAACCTTCTAAAGGACCCTATAAGAATTAAAAGACGCCCTATGAGAATGAAAGTAGACACATTTGGGTTGAATCTCATTGGCTGGGATGGTTTTAGAATACTATGCCTTTCATGCGGTGAGTTCAATGGATGAAAGTACCCACCATGGCTTCTTGTTTTGTGGCTTTTAAGTGTCAAATTGCACTAGAAAAAAATAATTTGGCTAAAAAATGATGACAAATAAAAAAAATATTGGATGAAATCTCTAGATTGTGGATGAAAACAGAATTATGAATATGTGATATGTGCTAATGCAAAATTTTCTATCCAATATGTGGATGAATGTTGAAATTTAAAGCACCACTATAACATTTTATATCACCACTTTGGCACTTTACAAAAACTAGAAAAAAAAAAAAAACCTTGCATCCATAACTATTAAGGATACATAGACAATTATGAGTCACCATTGTTCAAGGTGACATGATATTCAATTTTCTATTAAAAGGCCCTATGAGAATGATATCAAACATCTTTGGATTGAACATCATTTATTTGGGTGGTTCTAGAGTATTATGCCTCAAGTGTAGAGCAACCATTCTTTTTTTACTTTTTGAGAAAGTGCTAAGATGGTGATCACTTAAAATTTGGTGAAGCCTTGTATTTCTACATTCATCCATCATTTGGACCAAAAAACACTTTATAATCATATTCATGCACTTTTCTATCCAAATTTGGCGATCTCATCCACATTCTAAATAGAAATGGAAATTTTTTGGCGTTATCTAGTGAAAAGTAGACATTTATTTTGAAATGGTGCAATCTGGCCCCATAGTGCCAAAAAAAAGGGGTGGTGTAGAGGGATAAATTAACAAATGAATATATATCTATAACTACCAAAGGCATATACATGATATGACAATTGCTTAGAGTTCTTGTTGACAACCAATAAGCCTCCCACCCCATAGTCGTTGTGAAGTTACGACCATAATAGAATGAAAGTATTATAAGGTATAACCATCCATTCTTGATCAAGGACCTAATTGCTACCGTTTCTAAAGACAATACTCATTTTAGAACTTAAATGTAAGTACACTATAGATAGCTTATTGTTTTGGTAAATGTAGGTACTCCATAGATAGCTTACTGTTTTGACCAAAACAATAAGCTATTGTACCTACATTTAAGTTCTAAAATGAGTATTGTCTCTAGAAACGGTTGCAATTAGGTCCTTGATCAAGAATGGGTGGTTCTACTCTATGTAAATTTCCTACGTTAATAATACTTTGTCAATAGAACAAATTGAATAGAACAAATTGAACCTTTTTTCATAGTCCTATGCTTTTAAAACATTTGTTTATTTTATTCACAAGATTTCAATACACTTGACTGAATTCTTTTTCTTGCTTATATAAATTTTTTATTGGAATATGGGAATTGGTTGCACCCTACAATTTTCTAATATAAGGTGAAACATCTTTATCGATGGCAAAAACAATACTTAGTACCAAGTTTTGTATGTGTGTAGAGAAATCCACATTGATTGTACAAGCCTTCTAGTGGTCTATTGGAGACTCTGTTGAAATTTATTTATTCTAATGCTTAGCAATTTTCAACTAATGTTTAGGCCTTGCAATGAATGAGAAAATTGTGAAAATTATGACCATTTTTTTGTAAGTTAGCAGGTTGCTAATTTTTGCATCTTTCAATAGAGCAGGAAATGCCAAATGATCATAATTTGCCTTTGACAATTCTTCACTCTAGATGCTTGGATAATATGTTTCTTTAGTACATGATGTCAGTCCTTTCCCATGTACTTGTTTGTTGAAATTTCAAATTATGATAGCTACATAGTATTCTATCTTTTATGATTTACATTCTATCGTTATGTACCATACTACAAACTGTATCCATATTAGAAAGTCGTTGAAAATACTTCTGAAAATAGATACCAAAATTTTTGGAATTTTTTTGGTAAGGTACCCCCATTCCCGACCAGTGACCCATTCCCGACCTATAGGTACACGAATTTCTGACCACGCTTAGAATGCGTTTTTTTTTCGTTTTCAAGGTTGGAACTAATAAATACATGACACATGTCCCAAGTTGTGGAAAAAAAAGTAGGAAATAATGATTAGGTAAAAAGTTATTGAGTGATCGGAATTAGAAGAGTCTAGACATCGGCTATGGGTCCGGTACACTTTTTGCCTTCCAAAATTCATAGTAATTTCAATTCAAGCGATAAAATTACCAATTTTTTTGCAATCCATGTCATTTCTATTTATGTACCTCTAAAAAATATTTGTTTTGCCTTCACTACTCCAGACCATGTCGGAATTCCTTATTCGGTCGGTTAGGAGGGGGTACCTTATTGATGTAATGAAATTCAAATTCTGCAAATTCAAACATAAAACTGATTTATTTGGATGAAGTTCTTGCAATAAAGGGTGCTAGCAAATTAGCCATAGGTAGTGATAGGTATAGGCAACAACGCTACAATGAAGTAGTCAAATTTACACAAATACATATAAAGTCTAATCTACAAAATGATAATTTCCATAGTATACCTATCATTCATGATTTTGGTATAGCTACACGATTGTAAGGAAAAACTTTGCATTTGAAGAATTTCATAACGTTGTTTATTAACCCCTAAATGCCCAAGGTCTTTTTTGAACTTCTAGGAATTTGCTCTAAATTGCAAAAAAAAAAAAACATTTTGATAAGTTGTATCAATTATTTATAAATTTTAAGTGTATAAATTCAAACTAGACATGTTAGAGGTTATATAGGAAAAGAAAATACAACAATATCACTTATGAATTGAAAGATTATAATGTTTGAACAAGAGGGTGTTAAAACTGCAAAAGTAACTTGAATTCTTTCAATCCTCTTTTCACATGCCAAATCAAAAAATTTGGTCAACAAAAAAATATGAGGTTAAAGGAACTAACATGCATAACTCCAATCAATTTATAGCTTTCCAAAATCTATTCTACAATTTTTTAAATGAATTTCTAATGTGTTTTTTCCTCCAAGATCTAGTGTATTTGAGGCTCATTTCCAAGAGCCCTCAACACTACGGAAAGTCAAGATTGCAATGGATACCCTTGCACAAAATCTTGAATAGAAAATTTATAATCAATCATTTTCAAAATCAAATTTTTGAAGCTAAAATTGGACTTCAAAAAGAATTTTTCAAAAATATAAATTACTAAAATAGCAACTTGGTTAGGTTTTATTTAACTTCAAAATTTTGTTGACACCAAAATTTGGTGCCTTGTGCATTTAGGGGTTAGTGAGGTAGGGGTCTTTTTTGCATCCTTGAAAATGAGCCCCTACAATGAACAACATTAGAGGAGAGTCGGGGTCTCAACATGCCTAGTACTTTTGGCTTGGAAATTAATTGCTTGGAAAATTCCATTTCAGGGGTCATTGTTGCACATTTCCATCAAAGTTGTGGCCCGATGGGATGTTGGTGGTACATGTCGAGTTGGCAACAATGTACTCGTGTCTAGCCTCTGTGGCAGCTTCTGTGTGTCTCTATTATTACAAACAGGGTCTATATTGGTACGTTGCTACTTTAAGCAATGAATATGTCAAATTGAATAGTGTAGGATGATTAGAAGAAACACTTGTCCTATTTTCCATCACACGTTCAATGCGGAAGTTGTTTTGTGCCATAAGTACTATAAAAATGATTGAATGAATATAAAATTCAAAAGCAAGATTTCTATAATAGTAGAAAATGCACTTGAATTATTTCAATTTTTTCAAAATTAATTCAATATGTGAGATTGAATTTTGAATATATGTCACACATGCAATTTTGATGGTTTTTAATACAGTTGAGTACCTTTTTTGAAGAATTACATCATCTAATTTGGTAGGCAAGCTCTTCTAATAGAAATACACCTTTTCAAGAGAGGGATTTCCAAAAACATCTTCCAAATGTGTTTTACATCGGCCTAAAGTGTGCTATATTTAGGTTGACTATATCTTGAATTAAAAATGGTTTTTTAGTTCTAGCTTTGACCCTCCTTTTTTGCACTTAGTTGGCAACAATGGACACTTTTAAAATAAAAATTTAAGCTCATTTCCTAATTAAAAAAAATAGAAATGTAGAAGTCTCATTTTCTAGCATAAATTGCAACTTGTGGCTCAAAATAGTACTTCATGGTACATAGGAAGACTCAATAATATTGGTAGAGGCCCGCAGTATTTTCAATCCGCCAATGTAAACTATTTTTATAGCAAACTAAGTATTTCCATCCAATCTGTCATCCATTGATGAACATCACATGAACATTGTCAGAGTAGTAGATTTGAAATCCAATTGACCATTTAGATTTGATGTTCCATGTCCCTAATAGTACTCAAGAAGACTCATAATACAAAAGGTACTAAAAGGCTAAAAATAAAAAATGCAACAAATAGTACAAGTGTTTCTTGCAATCATCCTAGTATATTTCACCTATCAAGATGATTGTTGCCATTTGGGAAGTTCTATCTTGTGGTACAGTTGTTGCCAACAATGTATATTTTATAAGGTAAGCTGGGACAAGCAAATAATGCCATGGTTTTTTTTATTGTTTTTCAATGTATTGTAGCTATTGGTGCTACGCCTCCAAAATCCTATGTCAACGCCTAAGATTTTACATTGTGCACAACCATGGTGACACTATTTTGTAATTTTTGTTGTATCTTGTCTGATATTAGCCCTTTTCCAAGTTGGATCTCCATGAATCCCAATTCTCCTCTAATGATTTGTCTTATATGGCTCCTCAGCCAATCTCAATCCTTGAATTAACTCATAAGTCCCTCCTAGGCACCTAGAAAAGCATAATATCTTCCCATCATGGAGATGATCATTGCCTAATTATACAATGTTATGTTGGTAACTCCTTTTACATCTATTATTGGTAAAAAGTCAGTAAGTAAACTCAATCTCCACACATGCAAGTTCGATAAATATTGTGCCAAAAGTATCATCTACTCCTTGGACTTTAAATTACAAACACCCCAAGTAAATATAGATCATGGTTACATAATTGTCACTACATAACATTACTATACCTATGATCTCTCTCCGACAAGGACCTCCAAGTTAAGATACCTTTCCTAGATATTTGGGCCAAACTTAGTTTTAAAATGCAAAGTATGGATTGAGTCATTAATCTCTTGATTGTCACTTGTCCCAATGGGGTTGAATTGGGGAAAGCATCTCAAATTTTGGGAAATGGAAAAGGGACCTCTCTATCATAAGTTAACAATGTTATGTAGCCTTTGAGCAATTGAGCCATGTCAATATGATTTCATGCTATATTATGTTGTACATTGCTTGTATATAATCAATAGAAGTCTCATTAAATGTAGCATTAGGATTAATCATTGGAATTATGAAACATTTACAAAACAAGTCTTTTGAGGAGTTGTGGGACATTCATAGAACAAAACTTTTGGATAAGTGCTAAAATTGAGTGAAAAGCATAAAGGATTTTATATAGCTATTATTATACATAGTGGCTATATAATTGTCACAAATCTGTCAAGCAATTGAGTCATGTCAGTACAGTTTCAAGCCATGTTGTGTTATACATTGTACCTACACAACCAATAAGTAAAATTCTCATAAAATAATGTAATAGGAGTTATGGAATATTTAGAGAATGGGTCTTTTGAATTTAAGTGCAAACTTTGACTAAACAATATGAGGCATTTGAGAAAAAAATATGAGAGATTATATACAACTATAACTACACATAATAGCTACATAATTGTCACTCCAATTCCTTAAGCAATTGAGTCATGTCAACATGATAATTATCATGCCATATTGTGTTGTACGTTGCAATCATGTACAACATGATTTCACACCATATTATAACCTACTTTAGAAGAAAGGATAAACTGTCAACTGACTTTTTCGTTCAAAATTTGCACACAAATATTTCGTCTAGCTTCCATTTCTTCCAAAAATTCTAAACTTTTGGCACTTTTGAGATTTGCGTATAGAAAGTAGTCAATGAAAATGCACAGTTTCAATCTTGTATGACATGAGACATAATATACAATTAGGTACAAAACACCAAACCAAGATACTTCATTTGTCTTCAATTCAATCCATGACAACAAAATTCTCATCATTCCTCTCACGGATTAGATTTTCTTGAGTGAAGACAATGCAAGCTTTCTACTTTGCACTAACTAGAAGCTAAAACAAATCACATTCATAATCATGAAGCACAACTAAAGGTTGCATTGTAGTGAAGGATTAGCAAATGAAGCATTTGTATGACTTCATAGATGTCATCCATCAAGTGCTTTCATGCATCACATCCATCCATCAATGTCTGTCATCTGCCCTTAACTGACTGACCAAGCAATTTGGTGACAATGGTGTATATCCAAAAAACACTAAAAATCTCAATTTTGTTACCCTTATTAAGTACATATATGGGCTAGGGTTTTTGTAAGAAATAAACTATTTTCAAAGTCCAAATTTTTTATTTTTGGTTTTAGATTATTTACAAAGTGAATTATACAAAATCAAAGACTTAAGCTAATTCACATATATTCAAGAACTATAATTAATTTGTTTACTTAAAGTCAAGCTAAAATAATAATTTTAATTATAAAATTATATTTATAGTGCAAATTTTTGCAATTATAATGAATTTTGAAGTCAAGATTAGCTTAAAAATTTATATGCAAAGTGTATATAGGATCATTTTTGAATTTATCCATAAAAAATAATCATATCCATTAATTAATTAATTAGAGTCATTGTTAATTTTTGGTTGTATTGTGGCATATAAGAAATTCAAGTCATCTTCTATGGCTGTTATAAGTAAATCACTTTTAAGATTAATTGCTATTAAACTATTTTTAAGATAAATGCACTCATAATTGTGACTAATAGGAATTGAATATTATTTTTATTATTAAATATAAATTATTTTAATTGGATCTATTTAATAAACAAAAGATAATTTCTACTCAGTTTAGCGTGAAATGTTTGGACAATGTATCAATAAGATTTGAATTTCCAAAGTATTGTTTAAACTTATAATTGAAATTTTTTGATTGTATTTGTCTTGCATACTCAACATCTAATTTTAATTTTGCTAATTGGTTCAAATGTAAATGTCTTATTTTGGGCAATCATAATTATAGGTGTACATACCTTAAATGGTAGGTAGATCCAAAATTGTCCGTTATCCTTCTAATTTGGGTTCCAATCCGTAGTTCAAATTTTAATTGGGCCTTGTTGCCCTTATTTTATAGAAATTGTAAAGGATTTGCATCATGACACTTTCACTTGTGGAATTAGTTGAAGGTATTGGAATTGGAGTTGAAAGGTTCTTTTGAATTTAATGAAGACTAGTGTGCGGTTTCAACTCCTGTCAAAAGGTTTATTCATTATTTCAAACGCTTGAATGAGCGACAATCTTGGATTACTATTGCAATCATATAGAGGAATAAGAGAGCCACATTAGAAACCAAATGCATGAGAATTGACCCCTTAGAAACAACAAGAAGAAGCTCCCTCTCTTTCTTTTTATTGTGAACACCACCTTTATTTTAATAAACCATGATTTGATCAAAATGCATTTGGAAATTCTTCAATTTCACATTCTACTTCAAATAAACATTGTTAATCCAACAAAATAATCTAAATCTACGCTACAACCAAATGGATGACAAATGGGTCATTCTACCTAAGCACTTCAAAATGCTTCTAGTTATAGACAGTGACATTTGTGTCTTTGGTGAAAATAATAAAATTGAAATTTTAGTTTCATTTTTTTTGGCATATTAAAGTGAGCACGTTTTAAATCACACACTATCTCAACTTGCCATTGTCACTTTGTGTACATTTCTAAAACCAATATGTACATATGTTGAAGAAACAATTACATAACATCTACCCAAAAATACTTTGAACCGTCATAACTTTTGCACACAAAATCCAAATATTGCATTCTTTGGTGAATTGGAAGCTCCTTCTACTTGCCAATAAGAAAGTGGAAATTTGACTAGTATGGTGGAAACACCCAAAATCATCAATATTAGCAATTCAGCATAGTTGGAGTCACCTTTTTGTAAAAATAGTATTTTTGTAGTATTAGCAAGTGAAAATCATGAATTTGAAAAAAAAAATGATTTTTTGGATGTGGTATGTAATTTCTACAATTTTTCAAAGTGACGGCTCCCTAGACCACTAAAACTGTCACATAGATGGACCGTAAACTGAAATTTGCAAAAATCAGTAGTTAGCAAATCAAAGTTAAGTATGTGTCTTTGAAATGCGTCAGCAAATCACAGTTAAACATTTCAAAGACACATTAATGGAAAGTCTAGGGACAAATTTAGTGACAGTCTAAGGTACAAGAATGGAAACAGGGACACTAATGGATGTTTCTACCTTAATACTATCGACTATGCACAATAGCAGAAATTTGTCAATTTTGGGATATCCACCTTATACCATCCAGTGACCAAATTGCCTGGCCAATCAGGCAGATGGACAGGTGGCAAACAGTGATTGATGGTTGCAAGAGATGAGGACAATTCTTAAAGAAAATTTGGAAGCTATCATTCACCCCCTGGAAAAATGTATCATTTCTTCTGGAAGACGGTTTGGTTGAAAGACATATCGTTTATTCTAGAAGAGGGTTTGGTTGAAAAACATACTGTTTCTTATAGGTAAGGAACTTAATGTTTGTGTAATCTGAAAACATAGCATTTTCAAGTGTAAAAATTCTAAAACATTTATTTAATGATTGTCATGAATTCCAAAGACAAAACAACCAAGAAAAAAAGTGTAAATAAGAAATACATCAGTGACAAAAGACACAACAAAAATTTAGAAAAGTTATGGCAGCAAAAACAAGAAGAGTCATGGTCACAGAAAAAATTAATAGCAAGAAGTGCCAAAATAATAAATTGTGATTTTCAACTTGCCAAAACCATTCAACACTAAAAGATGAAGTATTTTGATAGTCTAATGCTGAACCTCATGTCCATACTTTGACTACCTTTTACAATTTAGATAGAGTGATTAGTCATTTTCATGATTCTTTGATATTTTAAAATTTATCATTTTAAAGTTTTAGATTTTAGATTTTTAATAGATTATTTATGTCCAAAGTATGTACAGCAACTCATATGCAATGAAACTCTTGGAAAAAAGTAATGTTATGAAGAAAACAAGTCATCTAATTTATAAGATAAACTAAACAAAGTTGCATTTGAGAATAAATGAATTTATTGTATTTGAAGGCATGGTTCGGCACCTAAGTGCCGATAAATATATATAAATTTATTTATTTATTATTTTTTGGCGCTTGAAGGATTTTGACAAGTAGACTATTCATATTAGGGGTTTGGAATTTAAGCATCCAAGTTTTCTTGTGTTTGGCAACTTCTAAGTTTTCTTGTTTTGGAAAACCTATCATGTAAGGCTTAAGGTATGATGTAGATTTTCAAAAATATTCAAAAAATTAGGCAATATGGATGAAAATTTTCTGCAATATTTTGGACATTTCACTTGTAATATTCCAAACATTCAGACATAACAAAAAATACTTAATTATGTATGAATTTGACCTTCATGTAAACTCCCACTATGAACGGATGCAAAGAAAGCAAAGGAGTTTTATTGCAAACCTACAAGACTACGCAACAAACTTCCCTTTGCAAACTAAAATTGTAGCTTTTTCCACTAGATGCTTGCAATTAATGTATAAATACTCTATTAGAGAAAATTTTGGGCCTCTGGAGCGCCGCTACTCAGTGACATGCCCTTGGCTATTTCCTTGTCATTGTTGTCAGAAACAAATGACATACTTTTGACAACCAAATCATCATACTTTTGTGACTACCAAATCATCATACTTTTGTGACTGAGCCCATGAAACTTCGTTCTTACATAGATTATATTAGCATCTATAGGAAAATATTGCATTATGTAGGGAAATTTAAATTGATGAACTAAGTCCCTTCAAGCTCATTTTGGCGGCCCTTTAGAGGCTTAAAATTTTTTCTAATGCAAAAACACATCACCAATTGCTTCTAAAAAGAAGGAAATGTTTTATGAAACTTAATTAGCTGCAATGTGAGAAAAACTTGACATCGTATTGGTTGCAATGAATGTCATGAATCTAAGGCTTACAACCTATTTCCAACAATTTGAGCATTTTAGTATATTTTTGATTGAGCAGGGTTTTTTTTTGGTTTTTGGAGAAGTGCTGAAGTGGAAACATACGAGAAAATGATGTAGAACTATCTTAGTATTTTTTAGTATTTTAGTATTCATCTATATTTTGGATAGAACTATCTTTTCATCCACATATTTGGATGAATTTCATTTAAAATTGACAATTTCATCCAAAATTTTCATCCAAAAAATTAGCATTATCATCCAATTTTTCTTCAAAGTTTTCCTGTAGGCTTGATGCAGCCTATTTTTTCACACAAAAATGAAGTTGCTAAATCACATTATATTTTCTTCATTTACAAAAATTGATCACCATACATTGTGCAAATAGGACCATTGTATACCTTATAGTCAAGTTGTATCTAAGTAACTCTTTATACCTATTGAACCTTGTATTTGCCAATACATAAATTAATACCACCAAAACATCTAATTTAGTTTCGACCTAAAAGTCATCACTGGAAACACATTTTTATGAGAAAACATTATTTCAAGAATTTTCACTTTTTTTTATATTTTATTAAATATTGGAATTTAATTAAGACTTTAAGCCCTCTCAAAGGATCAATATAGTACCGCATCTCAAACGGTCCATGCTCCGTTCGTGATTCATTCGGAATGTTGATCAGTAGAGAGATTGAAAAGCGATCATGATGTTTGCAATAAGAAGTCCAAAGTAAATTAAACCATTTTAATTATGAGATCTTGAAATCCCCGAGAGGCCTGGTCAGTGGGTGCAACAATCATTTGATGAAATTACGGCCTGGCCGGGATTGACATGTTGAGGGAATTTGATAAATGGATTGGATCAGTGGAGTCGGAGAATCAATCATGTTGCTGTCGCAGGAGTTTGGCAATCAGGGCTGACAAATCGGGAGACGAGCAGGGTGTGACGTCCGGTGATGGCGTGGCAGCCAGCACCATTGGCGCGTGCAGCTTCTTGGTGACGAGTTGAAGCACGGAGCTGCATGATCAGGAGATGCAGTTGCGGGAAAAAGGTGACGAAATTGGAAAAGAGCGCCCAAGGCTATGAGAAGAGGTCACAACCGGAAGATGGGCGCAAGTCATGAGTTATTAAATTATTATATTTTGTCTTTATATATATATATTGATTCCTTGGTCGTTGAGGGATGGATCGAGAAGGAGTGGTGGAGCCTGGAAGTCTCCCGATGCGGGAGGAAATTGGACCGGATTGGGCAGCATTGATACAACAACAGGTGCAGAATGTTCTTCAAGCCGCGATTCCCCATATAGTCCAACAAATTACAGACCAGGCGGTTGCAAGACAGCGACCGAGGTCTCCTTTGAACTCAAACCTCGGAGTTGATAGGGGTTGTCGAGAGACAGGGAGGCACAATACAATTGAGGATGGAAGTAGGGAATCAAAAGTGGCGGATCCTGAGAGATTTTCGGGAAAGAAGGGCAACGAGGTATATCGTTGGTTTGCACAATTAAGATTGGTGTTCCGCGGAAAGCCCCGCACGTACCAGTTTGATGCAGACAAAGTTGCGTTTGCACTCTCATATATGTCGGGATCGGCACAAAATTGGGCCATGCCCATCTTGCAAGCACTTGATAAAGGAAGGGAGCATGAATTGCAGAAAGATTATGGCGCTTTCCATGAGGCTGTGATTGGTGTTTACGGTGATCTTGATCGACGAGGCAACGCCGAAGATCGCCTTGCAAAACTCCGACAGACGGGGGCTGTGGCAACATATATATCTACATTTAACGAGTATGCCTCTCAAATTGATTGGAATGAGTCCAGTCTCGTAGCGCGGTTCCGGAGTGGCCTCAAGGACGAGATTTTGGACTCGGTGGCTACTGCCGAGACTCAACCACGCCGGTTGCATGAGTGGATGGCGATGGCTTCCCGTATTGACGAACGGCTTTGGAGTCGGAAGCAAACTCGTCGGTCACCAGCGGAGTCCTCTAATGTGAAAACTTCAAGTTTTCCTTCTCGGGATCCAATTGGGAGATTTCAACCGGATCCGGTAACTTCGGGTCCAGTACCCATGGAATTTGGAGCGGTTCGTGGGCCTCCAGCTCTGGCAAAGACGGCGGCGGAGAGGTTGGAATATCAACGTCAAGGCAGATGTTGGGGTTGTGGGGAGCTTGGTCATGTACGTGCAAAGTGCCCACAAATCCATCTCGACCATTATCCATCGCAGCAACAACGGAATCGGGAAGCTCGGTCTCGGGAAAAGGTGTAGCCTGGGACTAAACAATGTGGTTCAGTACCCGAGCACGGTTCAGAGTGCCGCAGCTACGATACCAATACCGAGAGGAGAATTATTCCCAGACGGTGCTCTCACTAAATTGCAAAAATTCCAAGAGGGAGTGGGTGATTCATTGTATTTGCGGGCCACAGATCCAGATGCGCATCTCGCATTGGATGCCAAGATTAATTCTTGTGAAGCTCTCACCTTGGTAGATTCGGGAGCCACAGGGGTGTTTATGCACCCCACATTTGCGGCGCAGTGCAATGCTGTTATACGACCTAAAGTCAAGCCAAGAGAGGTTCGGGTAATTGATGGACGGTTGATTAATTCGGGTTTGATCACGCACCAGGCCCAAGTGGAGCTCCTCATTGGAAGTCATCGGGAAACATTATTGGTTGATATCACCAATACAGGACGATATGCTTGCATTTTGGGTACACCATGGCTCATCTGCCATGATCCGACGATTCGTTGGTCACGGCGGGAGGTTTTGTTTGATTCTCCTTATTGCCATCAAAATTGCATTGGTCATCAAGGGGCGAATTTAGCAGAAGAAAAGGACACCGTGAAGGAAGTAGGGCCATCGGAATTGAAGCCGGTGGGCCCATCCCAAAGAATTGTTGAAGTTCTTGAGTCACGATGTGTGGAGGAACGGGGAGCCGACTGAGCCAATCCACGGTCTTCCCATACTCTACCAGTCACCAGAGGAACAAGAAATCAGCAAGTTTCAAGATATTACGGATGGGGCTCTGGAAGGAAGGGCCAGCAAGGTAGTGCGATCGGCTACTGGACAAGCAAGCGCCAGCGGTCGGGTCAAAGGCACTGCAGTAACGGATTCAATTTCCTCGAAGTTAACGGCACCTCGGCATGCCTTCGTCTCGGCCGCGGCTTTCCGATTATCTGCGAGAGAAGCGGAAATTTATGTTTTAGAAATTTCGGAATGTAGTAGTACGGTTGGGATTCCTAAGCCTTTGGATACTTCAATTCCAGTTGAATACAATGACTTGCATGGGGCTTTTAGCGAGGATGCCTCAAATGAATTGCCAAACCATGGCACGTCAGATATGAAAATTGAATTTAAGGAAGGACAAGAGCCACGTAACACGGGCTTAAGACCAATGTCTCCAAAGGAACTGGAGGAGCTTTGAAAATATTTAGAAGAAAATTTGGGAAAGGGGTGGATCCGAAGATCAAAATCTCCAGTTTCGGCGCCCATAGTATTCGCAAGAAAGAAGGATGGTTCTATTAGGGTATGTGTGGATTATAGTAACCTAAATAAAGTCACAATAAAAAATCGTTATCCTCTACCCTTGATCCCGGAGCTCACCGATCGTTTGGTGGGAGCAAAAATATTTACTAAGTTGGATATACAACAAGCTTACCATCGAGTTCGCATGGCATTGGGTCACGAGTTTAAAACGGCTTTCAAGACACGTTACGGCCTCTTTGAATACCTGGTAATGCCTTTCGGATTAACAAATGCCCCAGCTCAATTCCAATCTCATATGCAAGATATCTTTGGTGATCTCTTAGATATTTCTGTCGTGATATATTTGGACGATATTCTTATTTTCTCGAAAAATTTGGAAGAACATTGTCAAATTGTAAGAGAAGTATTACGGCGGTTGCAAGAGCATGGACTCTATGCTAAAGAATCAAAATGTGAGTTTCATCGTCAGTCTGTGGAATTCCTGGGAATGATAGTTTCAGCGAAGGGACTTGAGATGTGTCGTGATAAGGTTCAAACTATTCAAGAATGGCCAATTCCGAACTCGGTGAAAGAAGTTCAAGCCTTCCTTGGATTTGCAAATTTCTACCGGAGATTTATAGTTGATTATTCAAAGGTCGCTATGCCTCTCATAGCATTGACACGAAAGAATCAACATTTTGCATGGACGGGCCAGGAGGACCTCGCATTCAAGGATCTTCAATCTAAATTTACTCAAGCACCAGTATTAATGCATCTCAACTTTGAACGGCCGTTTGTTGTTGAGATTGATGCGTCTGACATGGCAACAGCTGCAATTCTTTCACAGTATGGGGACGACGGCTATTTGCATCCATGTGCATATCGAAGTTCGAAGATGTCTCCTGCAGAACAAAACTATGATATTTACGATAAAGAACTTCTCAGTGTGGTTTTAGCATTTCAAGATTGGTGTGTGTATTTGGAAGGATCCCCACATCACATTCAAGTAATTTCCGATCATAAGAACTTGGAATATTTTCTCACTACGAAGCAATTAAATCGACGGCAAGCTCGATGGTTGGAATTTATGTCGGCATTTGATTTTGAAATCCAGCATTGGCCGGGCTCATTGAACGGGAGAGCGGATGCACTTTCTAGGTGAGTCGATCTCATGGAGGGAAGAAGTCAAGAAGAACGACCCCTTTTACGGTTGGCAGCATTGGAATCTTGTCAACCAGTGTGGACCGATGATCGCATTCTCAAACGCTTAAAGGTTGCTACTGAGGAAGATTCAATGCTCCAGCCCATACTTGAATTTTTTTAGAAAAGACTCGCATCAAATCTCGGGGGATATTTGTCGCCGGCTCCAAGCATACACTTTCAATGAAGGGGTTCTCCGCTTCCAGGACCGCATATATGTACCGGATGATGGGGAACTTCAGAGGCAAATTCTACGGTCTAGACATGACGCCCCAGCTGCGGGACATCAAGGACGAGCCAAGACTTTAGAATTGGTCACACGAACTTTTTATTGGCCTACTCTTCGACGATATGTTCATCGTTACGTTGACGGGTGTGATATTTGTCAAAGATCTAAGCCTACGCATCATGCACATTATGGACTCTTGCAACCCATTCCAGCTGCTCATGCACCATGGAAACGAATTTCTGCTGATTTTATTGTCAAGTTACCCATTAGTAGCGGATACGACTCCGTGATGGTCGTGGTGGACAAGAATACAAAACTCGGCCATTTTATTCCCACAAATGAGACTATTGATTCGCAAGAGACGACTTCGTTATATTTACACCATATTTGGAAGCATCATGGAACACCAGACGAGGTGATATCTGATCGCGGACCGGTATTTGTATCAAAATTTATGAGGAGATTATCTGACCTACTTCGCATTAAACCATGTCCAACAACTGCTTTTCACCCGCAAGCAGACGGTCAAACCGAGCGGGTAAACCAGGTTCTTGAACAATTTTTAAGGATGTTTACCACAAGACGCCAGGATGATTGGGCGGATCTACTTCCTCTTGCGGAGTTTGCGTATAATAATGCCTTCCATTCGGCAACAAGCTTCTCTCCTTTTTATGCCACATACGGATATCACCCATCTCTATCTTTTATGACACCGACTTCATCCATCGTTCCAGCTGCTAAAGATAGGGTGAGGCATTTACAACAAGTCCATGAAGAATTAAAAACTATGATTCAAATGGCAGGTGAACAAGCTAAACGGATTTATGATAAGGGAGTAAAAATGCAGCCAACTTTTCAAGTTGGGGATAGGGTCCTTCTTCGACATGACAATATTGCCACAAACGTACCATCAAGGAAGTTATCATCTAAATTCTTGGGACCATTTCCAGTAATATCTCAACTCTCGGATATAGTTTACCGCCTGAAGTTGCCAAAAACTTTACGTATCCATGATGTGTTCCACGTGTCGCTACTTGAACGATATTGTCAAGACACCATTATTGGTCGACGTCCCACAATCCCGTCACCAATTGTCACTCCTGATGGGGACTTAGAATACGAGGTCCACCAGATCCTGGATTCAAGATTTTTTGGTCGCTGGAAAAAACTACACTATCTGGTTTGGTGGAAGGGATACGGCCCGGAAGAAAATTCATGGGAGCCAGTGGCAAATCTCGAGAACGCCCCTGATGCTGTTGCGGAGTTTCACAAGCTTCATCCTCAGGCGCCAAGTGACGATAAGGGGGGGTAATGTTACAAGTCCCTATCCGTTGTAACAGCTGGACTTAGACGGTTAGACTTGGCTAGACTTGGCATAGCGGTTACGGTGGTTACAATAGAAGGTAGGATCCTTTCCTTGCTATGTAAGGCTTGTGTGGGGAGTTTATTCCTTATGCGGTATTTTATAATGTAATGGAATGATTCAATCCACTGTGTGTGAAGTAGCTTGCATTGTGATGAATCCAGTTGATGTTTGTCTTGCATCTCAATGAGTTAGGAAGATGGGATTTAAAGGTTGTGTGATGAGATTCCGATCGGAGGATTGGCCGTGGATTGGCCTCATGATTGATGTGTTTGTATAGTATAGGCAGATACTGCCTCTTTTGAGGTGATAGTGTAAAACCATGTACAAGCCTATTAGTAGGGTAGTCAGTGAATAATTTTTGTACACGTGGCTTGTAGCCATTGAACAAAAATCTTTTCCAATTCCCTACATTAATACACTCACTCTCCTAATTCACTTCCTTCCTCAATGCTTTTTTTGCGCATCAAACCCTAAATTACATTAAAAAATTCAATTTCTCATTTTTCCATTTCATACAAAACTTTTACATTCAATCCTAAACCCTAATCTCTTCAACATTTTTTTCTTCAATCTCATGTCTCCTTCTCTTTCTTTGTCTCCTTGTGTTGCTAAATTTTTTTCAAATGAATTAATTTGAATTCATTCTTTGAACTAAATTACTTTGAATTCACTCTTTGAAATGAATTACTTTGAATTCATTCTCTAAACTAAATTACTTTGAATTCATTCTCTAAACTGAATTCATTTGAATTCATTCTCTAAACCTAATTCATTCTTTGAAATGAATTAATTTGAATTCATTCTCTAAAATGAATTAATTTAAATTCATTGTCTAAAATGAATTAATTTGAATTTATTCTTCAAAATTAATTATACAAAAATTTAATAAAATCCTTCAATAAATAGATTCGTTTATTTCTCTACAACCAATTACATTTTTAAAAGTCAATTGTAATGTATAATTCAAGCAAGGACAGTGAAGCTGAAGAATACTTCAAATAATTCGTGCGCACCATGATGAATATCAATCTCACACCAATCTGGCAACCATAAGAATTGACACAAAATTACTAGAGACTGGCATCCAAATATAATTGCACTTGTAAGCAAGACCCAAACCTCTCTCCAAAAATTTGAATCTAGTAAAGGAAAGTGAGAACCCTAAAATCACTTCAACGCTTCATTTCAACGCTTCAACAACTCCAGATGGCCAACGACTTTAACGACATTTTATTTTTTATAATTCCCAATCCATGCCTTTGGATGGCCAACGACTTTAACTGCAATTTTTTTATTTATTTATTCACAATGCATGGTAGCGGAGGGTGGTTTCAAATTTTTTTAATCTCATCCAACAGCTACTGATTTTTCACTTGGTGGAGGGGGGAAGGAAAAGGTTGCCTGACAATTCTCAATGGATAGTCATTTTGACCTCAATAGGGTCATAAAATATAAGATGCACCAGGTGTAAAGTCATTTATATACGACTTGGCTATAGAGTTATGAAGGCAAATGACTAAAATAATGAAATGAAGTCATGACACATGTGGCCATAGGATAATAGCCATAAAATAAAGCCATACAAGTGCAACCACAACTATTGCTTCATATAATTTGTGTCTTTTCACCCACATCTTGTACAACTGTAAAACTTTAATAAAATTATAAAATATAAGTCAACAATAATATAATTTTGACTTTTGAAATTTGAAGAGTTATTTTAGATCCAAACTTCTTTATTTGTATTTATAAATTTTATTTTGTATCATATTTTATTATTGTAAACAATAAAAGTAAGAATGTCTTATTTATTAGGATTTAGGTAACTATTAACTAATCACACATGATGACATTTGTCATTTTGAAACCATAAACCCTTGCCTATATAAAACCTTCTTTGTGCTTGCATGTTGTCTTCAATCCTGACCATACTGGATGGCAACAACACATCCCACATTTGATGCCATGCATTGCAAGTTGAAGCTCAATGTTGCAACAATTTAAATCTCCTGTTGCCTTAAAATATTCACTACAAGGACCATACTATAAAAGATTGATCTTAAGGTTGCCAACACAAACTCAAAAGCAATTGCAATATCATTGAAATGAATCAATTGTGCCATATATAGACATAAATGCAATCTATAAGAAATAAATTATTTCAAGTTTTTGTGATTTTTTTTGCAAGCAAAACAGGACTATTTTGAGCTTCATGTAGCATAATCTTTGCTCTTGGGCTTTGAATTAAATAAAAATTGTATTTCTAGTAAGCTAATCTCTTTTCCTATCTTAAATTGCTAAAAATTGAGATCATAGAAATTTAATCAAAACCTTGGATTGTCCTCCTAAGTTATACTTGGGGAATGGGGACTAAAGGGACTAAAGACGTGGAGGGAAGCAAAATAGAATGAAGCAAAGGTTTTTTGAACAAACATCAATCCATCCAATGAAAAACAAAAATTAGTTGGGTTTTTTAAATAAATTTTCTAAAATTCCTGCATTAGGATGGAAATTTAAAAAAAAATCTTATTATAACTTTTGGAATAATTATCTTTTGAATGATTTTGTTTAGAATTGTGAAAAAACTATTGGACATGAAGCAAAGTTTTATTGGAAAAATAAAATTTAACATTCAACAATGACTAACTGACTCTTTTAACCAATGTGACTTTTATTTCATGCTTTATTCAAGTTCTTAATTCTATAGCATGGTTGTTCTCTGTATGAAGGTGATTTATTTTGAAGACTATTATTTTTAGATTGTCTATGCCATAGTGTAAGTGTCAAACCCCGTTGTTGTTGTGAAATGGATGTTTACTAGTTGAAAGCAGACAAATCCTTCTATTGTATGTAGTGATAGTAATTTCATATTAAGGTACCCCCCCCATTCCCGACCATTGACCCATTCCCGACCTATAGGTGCACGTATTTCCGACCAGGCTTAGAATGCGGGTTTTTTTCATTTTCAAGGTTGGAACTAATAAATACATGACACATGTCCCAAGTTGTAAAAAAAAAAGTGGGAAATGATGATTAGGTAAAAAGTTATTGAATGATCGGAATTGCAAGAGTCTATATATTGGCCATGGGTCCGGTGCACTTTTTACCTCCCAAAATTCATAGGTAATTTCAATTTAAGCGATAAAATTACCAAATTTTTTGCAATATGTGTCTTTTCAATTTATGTACCTCTGAAAAATATTTGTTTTGCCTTCACTACTCTAGATCATGTCAAAACTCCTTATTCGGTCGGTTGGAGGGGGTACCTTAGCTGTTGAATGGTTGTTAAATGGATTGGTTAGTAGTTTAGGTTAGGATTAAAGGGGGATAGGATTAGTTGGTTGCTAGCTACCAAGGTTTAGGATTGTGGGTTGGATACTTAAAGGTGAGAATTGTTCCTTTGCCTCTTGTGAGCATTTTATATTCATCCTTGGAATAAAACAAATACAATTAGGTTCTTCACGTTTTAGGGTTTAGGATTTAGGGTTTAGGATTTTGGTTGATTTGATCAATATGGGCCAAAACTCTAGACCTCCAAATAAAAATTAATCAAATATAGATTTTAAGTAGTCTAAGTTGTAACATTCCATGCACTTTTCAAAATGATTAAAGACTTCCTAATCAAACTTCCCTACTAAAAATTATCCGTAGATGAAGTTCCATTTGTAAATTGTTTATCAAACTTCATACATCAATTTTTCTTAACTAATTGATCCAAATTCACTTTTACTTTTGGTATTTAGTTCAAAGCTTATCCTAGTTTCTATTTCTAAATTTTCAATTTCACTTGAAATAGAAGCGATTACTACCTTCATCCAATTCTAAACTTGTTTAAGACCAAGGTTCATTAAACTCTTCCTTCTTTGTTTTTATTTTATTTTCTAAGTGTGAGTTAGTAAAGGAATCCTCTAAAAAATTCTAAGATTTTCTGAATTCAAATTATTCCTTAGTTGTTTTAAGAAGATTTTTGTTGACTATCTCTTCAAAGACTACTCACCACTCTGGACTCTCAATCTTATCTAATTTCTTTTATATTTTTAATGTTTTTAGCTATAGGTCCTAAAATTACCTTCTAAGAAGTTAAAACATTTTCAATTTAGATTTTCCTATCAAAAGTTGCAGACGGTTGAAGTTTGGCCATTCATTGGAACTCTAAAATTTCATCCAAAGATTTCTATTGACCTACAATTTCAAATTGACTTTTCTTTTAGGTTTTGACTTCTAAATTTTATCTAGATTCATTTAGATGAATTTTACTATTTTTCATCAAATACTAACTACTTTGACTACCAAACTTCATCTGTGCATATCTTCTTCAATTTTTATCTAATGGTTAAGCTTAATATGTTTTTGGAAACCTCTAGAAATTGACTACTTGATTCTATGTTAAAAGATTGGGTTTAAATAGACTCCAAAAGGTTTGACTTAATTGTTTAAGTTTCAATTCTAATTTTTATTTTTTTTAAAAAGAAAGTAATCAAATAACAAAGTTAAATACCTATACCTCCAATGCATTAATACCATGGTTCAATATTCCTTCATCATGATTGTGATTGAGTTGTTAGTAGTATCCTTACTACTCCATCTTGTTGTTTTTCTTGGTTGTTTGCATAACGCTAAAAAGATAATTTACAACAAGGTAGCTTTTCTATGATATGATTGTTTTCCCACGTCTTACCTCTTTTTTTTCCTTCTAAAATATCCCCTAGACTTCCTCTCTTTTCTTTTAATTTTTTAGAGTATTTTTGAAGTTGCTACTTTTAACTTCTATAACTATGTACTAATTGTTTTCTAATTTTTCATAGAATCAAACAAAAGGATGGCATAAAACTCATCAATCCTACTAAACATCTACTTAAATCTTTTAGTATCACATTTAGTCAACTATAGAGTTGGTATCAAATATGCTTTTTTAACATCCTAAAGTCAATCCTTGTGTCCTTCATTAGGAGGGTCAAATTAATCTTTAGAAGCATCGTTAGCATGTGATAATAGAATCTATGAGCCCGTGAGCCTAATATTCTAAATTATAGACACATTTTATGGATATAGGTGTCTATATTATAGATACTTATGTTATAGATTCTTTTTATATTATAGTGCACCTATGTTATTGGGTGAATGCATGGTTGACGGGCTCAAAATTGTGTCACAATGTCAAAAACTACATACAACCAATTTTCAAATGCCTAAAAGGTACATTGAAAAAATGAAACATTAAAAAAAAAGTTCATTTGGGAGACTAGAGCACCATTTTAAATACATCTATGTTGTTCATTATTTATTAAAGCATTTCATGAAAGTGTAGGGGACTTTTAAAAAAAGATGGGTGTGATGAATTTGCTATCAGCACATTTTTCAAGGACTTTTTAAAGATGGTTTAGGTACTTAAATTCATACGAAGGACTATGATTCTAGTGGATGTTTGAATAAATTTTTAAGAAATTATAATCTTGTTGTATAGATATGTATTGAATGTTGGCAAAGGACTTTTTAAAGACTGTTCAAACACTAAATTTTATGAAGTCCTTTTCTTATAGCCAATATTTTTTATTTCAAAAATAATTTTTTCTAAAGTATAATGATTTTTAAGGTCTAGGGGCGCTCAAAAAGCTAGGTAATTTTTGAATTTGTTTAGAATTTGTTTCTTGTAGAATTCACTCCCAAGCATTTCACTCCCAAACATTTTACTCACAAAAAAGGACTTTTTGGACTTGGTCTTTTGCCAAAAATGAGCCACTCAACCATGCATTCACCCTATTGACTATTTCTATATTATAGTGCCCCTACGTTATAGATCAGTCTTTCTATATTATAGTGCACCTATATTAGAGGTACATATGTTATAAACACTTTCAAATGGTTGTAGGTACATACATACAACTAAGTTCAAGGCTCGTAGGCTTAAGTCTCTATATTCATGCGCTAGCACCATTTGAATTTTTCTCCTCAAATCACCATGATCAAGTTGGTTGGCAATTTGATCTCCTTCTTTTCTCCTACATACTTAGATCTCAATTACACCCGTATCCCACTCATTTCCTTTTTTTTTTCCTCTTCAATTGTGTCATTTTTTGTGCTCTTCTATTTGTTAGATTGTTTAAAAAAAATTAAGAATATCCAATAGAGGTCTATGCAACAATCAAATACCCTAGTTAGAGGGCAAATACCCAAGATAGAGGTTGGTCATTGATCCCCTTTCTGATTATGTGGTCCAAAGTTTTTGCAGTCTTGTCCATGCAATAGAAGAAAACTGCGTTGGAACGCACAAAAACCTGTAGGATTGGTTTTGTTGAGTTCTTAGTTTTCAACGTAGATTTTTGCGTTGGCATGCATTTCTGCGTTGGAATTTTGCAGAATTTTGCATTGGAAACTAGGAACTCAACAAAACCAATTCCACATGGTTTTGTGAGTTCCAACACAGTTTTCTTCTAGTAATGTGTAGAACTAGAAAGCCGTCAATCTCTCTCTTGATCATATGGTCCAAGTTGTCATGATCTCGTCTTTGTGTGAGGGAGACGACCCATTTCCGATCACTTAAGCAATTCAGCATATCTGGTGTATGGATATAATGAGGGGAAAAATTTCCCCGTTTAGATAAATAGATTTAACCCCTAAAGGCCCAAGGCCTTTTTTCTACCAAAAAACACTGAAAATTGCCATTTCTATAGCAAATAGTAAAAAAAATTGAAAAATGTTTTTTTTGCACATCTAATTGTAGGATCTTACATCTAACTAGTATGAGAATGTATGGAAAAAATTTCAGAATTTTTGACTGTATAGATTGCAAGATATTTATGTTTAAAGTGGAAAAAATAAATTTTTCAGCACATTGCGGGACTAGATTTTTTAACTTTAAACATTTTTAACTTAAAATTTTTGCTCTACAGAGTTTTGAGCTTTAAATCTTTCTTGTAGAGAATTGAGTTGAGAGTCTGGGGGGGAAAAAATATTCAAAAAAACTTAATTATCATCCCTAAAAGAATTGTTAAGTAGAAGTAGGTATGAGATAGAAGGAAAATCTAAAATATTAATATATTTTAGATGGAATTAATCACTAATCCCAAAGGTGAGATTGTTCTAGCAAGTAAACTAAACCATGAGAATCTTTTTTTTGGAAAAATTGCAAAAATAACATTCAGAAATGAATCCTACAAGTTATTTTTTTCAAGAAGATGCTCTAACTGCCCAAAAAACAAGAATGTCTATAACTTCCTCATAACTAATCCAAATGAAATGAATCAAATCTTTCTAGATAGACAAAAATATAATCTATGAGAAAAAAAATATTAAAAAAAAAAAAATCAAAATTTTGCCAAATTTGTTTTGTTGCCCGCCGTCCCTTGTTTTGAGCTTATTTGGTCATAACTGTTGTTCCCGGGCAACGATTGTGAAAAAAATTATATTCCCACAAAGATAATCAGCTTTTCTACCTCCAAAAAAAGTTATAAAAAATTATGACAAAAATTCAGCCTGTAGGTACTTGCCCGAAATCCCATTTGTTCTCTGAAGGGACAATGGGCCTTTAGGGGTTAAGAAGGATTCCATATTTTTGGACATTTTTTTCCTCAAAAATAAAATTACTATGAGTTTTTTTTTCTTGAAGATTCCGTTCCATTTATTTTTGTTATATAGGTCATCATATTTCTAACCATAGACTGGTTATAAAATCGACAATACTTCAATGCAAGTGATAATTGTAGCCTCCAATGTACATCTTCTGGTCATTCTATGCTTTCAATGTACACCTCCCCAATATTTGTGCATCCTCTTCTCATAAGAATCTGCATGAGCTATCACCTAAACCACCAATTGATGAGGAATAAGGCAGTCTAACTAACAGAAATGGGTAGTTGATCAGAAATGGGTCGGCTTTCGTGAGCTCCCAATTCATCACTCGGGACTTACAATTTTTTTTGTATTTTTTATTTTTACAAGTTTAAGTGTAGTTTTATATACAAAAAGCCCCCCAAAGAGTGTAAAACCAAAATAAGTATGTCACATACCAATATAGCATTTGGTCCTTTATAGGTTGTTTTTTCCCAAATAAACACCATTCTCACTTGTACATAGGTTAAAACGTGGAAATGTAGGTAAATAGTAGAATTAGGGCTAACTTGACCCAAATAGCCCAAACCTACGGTATATGTAACATCTTATGGCTAAAATTGGTCTGAGGGAACACCGTTGAGGTCTTAAGTCCATTCCCAAAGATAGGTTTCACTTTCCCCATAGTATTAAAAAAATAGCGAAAACCCTAATTGTTAGTCTACACAAGTTACAAACTCAAGATGGATTTGTAAGAGGAATCTACAGGTGGAATATGGTGTTCGGAGGTGGAAATTACATTTGGGACTCACTGGCGAAATCGTCTTGCTAAGATTCCCTTGTATTTGAAAGATTTTTTAGTTGCCGGAATTAAAAGGAGAAAACGGAATTTGATTCTCCTCTGAACTTTGTGCAAAGTAAGAATATGAGCTTGCACATTCTTTGTGGAATTTCATGAGAGTTTCCATAAAAAGTTTCGAAATCTTTTGACTTGCAGAAGATGCCCTTCCGGACGGTCAACCGCCAAAACATACGATGGGAAATTCTTAGAAATTATCCAGATTGCGATAAAACCTCACTAAAAATTAAACTAGCTTTTTTTATGCTAATAAGATGCCCCATCAAGTTTCAAGACATTCTGACAGCCAGAAGTGCTTGAACTAGCGAGATTCACCAACAATTGGCAAATTTGAAGTTTACAATGGAGTTGACTTGCGTACCGGGAGCATACAAAATCGGAATGAGGTCAAAGCTAGGTTTTTTCTTACTCCCCTATATCTACTAAAGAACTTAGGCTAGTTACTTTTCTCAAAAAAGTCAAACTCCAAAATTTGGATTTTTACCCCGTTTTGGTGTTTAGTTAGCAATAGGCTATGTTGAGATTTTTGGAGATTGGTTAAGGAGAGGGGAGTTTCTCAAGACTAAAAAATGACCTTTTGAAGCCAACGGTGCAATCGATTTTCAATTTGGAATTAATCTCCAAAAGTTAGGAGTTTGGACCAACGTAGAAAGTCAAAATGGATTATTTAGGATGAAAATCTTATATGATAAGATTACTAGGAAAAAGAGAGGGGGTGAGTGCCCTTGGAGATTTATATAAGGGGGCTCATTTCCCTCTCACAAACATCCCTTGTATCCATATTTTGGCTCATTTTACACACTTGGGTCCATTTAGTTGGATTTTGGCTGTTTTAGGCCACGTTGCCAAAATTGTGTGTTTTTAGAGCATTTTTAACTCAATTGTTGGTGTTTTTGGAGCTCTCTTTGAAGGACATTCGGGTTCCTTCAAAGTTTTCTCTTATTGCCTTGTTGAAATCTTGTTGGAAAATTGTTATTAATTATTGTTATTTTCTACTAATCCTAGAGAATTTCCCCTCTGTACCTTGGCGATGCCGCTTAGGGGGACCTCTAGTGTTTGTTGTTAAGTCTATACAAACTAAAGTGGGAATTCCTTTATTGAGAATTCTCCTAAGGTTGTGTGGATTTTGGTTGAGGTTCTAAATTGTGTATTGTGGTTGATTTGGTTACTCCGGTTTGGTCCATCCACCCGTGACGGCGAAGCTTTGACTTCATTAGATGTGAAATTCCTTGATTTTGTATTAGAAATCAAACTCACGGCGAAGCTTTGACTTCCCAAGTCCTTAGCATTTGCATTAATACCTTAGACGGCGAAACTTTGACTTTGGCCATTAGAGATTGTAGTAGCATTTTCCTTGTTCTTCTAATTACAGCAAAACTTTGCATATTAGAAGTGTCAAAGTCTTAGCTTCCTTTGTGAAAATCCCAAATAGGTGAAGTTGTAAACCTTAGTGAAAACCTTGTATCAAGCCTAAGGAATAGGGGTGGAAGTTGGAAGGACAACCATTCATTAAGTGTAGAAGGAAAAATAATAGTTTTGAGGAAAATATTCCAAATCCACTTGGAAGGCAAAGGATCACACTAATTAAAATTAGGGTAGCCAGGGAGATTGGTGAAGCTAGTACTTTGAGCCAAAAGACAACACTAATCAAAATTAAAGGAGTGGGAATTAAAACTTCAAACTTAAACTTAAAAAGAATTGAAAGGAAACTAGTCCCTAGACCATCGCATGTAGAAAGCCCGGGTTGGAGCTCCAAACGCAGGGAGCTGTCGGGCCAAGGACGTGCTGTCAGGGTTCGGGACCTGACCAAGAATTGATTGGACTTACCTAGGCTTGGGTGTCGAGCTGTCATGCTCCCACCACCTGCCATGTGTTGAGTCACCATTTGTCGGGCTTGGGGCTTGTTGTTGGGGAGGTTAGGTTGTGTTCAAGGTCTGAAATTTTGAATTTGTGCTGGACTAGAAACTGGTTGAGTCTAAAATTCTTATACTATTGAGTAGGTAAGTCTAACATAGTGAAGTTTGAAGCCACTTGTTTTAAAAATCAATTACAAAAAAAACTCAAATACACAAATAAGTAAAAGGAAAGAGTCATAAATTAAAGTAGAATTAGACATAAATTAGTATTGGAAAGGTTGGAAGGGGAAGTTTAGAACAAACTTAGAAGCCATAGAAACTCTTCAAGTTGCAAAATATTCAAGGAAATAGGAATTGGGAGAGAGAAGGAGCAATTAAGAACTTGTCTAGAACTTGAATAGGTAGAACCTCTTGTACTCAAATTGCAAATGAGAGAATGAAGAGCTAGTTGGGAGATTTAGCAATTAGAAGAAGAAGTTGGGAGAAAGATAAGATTGGGCAAAAATCTCCAAAATTCCATCTTAGCCACTAGTATTGTAAATTAGAAAATAATTGACATAGGATAGAAGATAGGAAGCTCAAGAGTCAATTATTGGTTGGGCATTCAAAATATTAGGAATATTATCCTACCAAGAGTCAACTATAGGATTACAATAATTGAAGTGAAATAGTAGTAAAGTTAAAGAGGAGAGAAAAGGAAAAGATGAAGTAGTAGAGTTGGTTCTGCATTTGTATTACTTGACCTTCTTTAAGTTGTGGGAAAAATTACTCAACGATCTTGGAACATGGCGAATGATGGGGTATTTGAAGTTGTGATGGACCTACTACTAAATGCGCCCCAAATCAAGGTAAGATCCTAATTCCTCCTATTTCATTTCTACCCTTAAAAATCCACATTTATACCAACTAGCCGATCTAGAAGTCTAAGTCAGAGCATCTAAAGCTTATCATCTCTCAAGTTTATGGTCATAAACTTGTATAATAGGTCTGGAGGGTTCTAAAAACATAAAACACATAAGATTTGGAGTTAGTATGAAGAAGATATAGACGGATGAAGTTTGATAATTAGATAGGATGAAAAACATTTAGGAGTGACCAAAAGGAGCAAAATTAGAAAATTAGGAAGTAGAAATAAATTGAAACTCAAAAGTGAAATTAAAATTAGTTTCAGAATTTAGGTTAGTAGTAATTAGTGGATGAATTTTTAAACACCAATTAGTAGTCAACCTTCATCCATCAACAACTCCTAGTAGGAAGGTCCAATTAGCAAGTGTATTAGCATTCTAGAAAGCTAGAATTATAACCTACAAGGAAAAATTAACAAAAAGTTAAAAATAGTAAATTGCTTAGAGTAGCACCGAACCACATAAGTAGGATAAGGATAAAACAACTAATCGAAAAGGGAATCAAAGAGGGAAATTAGATTTAAAAATAGGTAGAAGGAATTTAGTGAAATGTAAAACTAGTTTAACTTGAGGAAAACTCTTAATCGTCTAGGAGCAAACGACGAATGAACTTCGAATTAGGACATGGATGAAATAGGACAGAAATCATCCATCCGAGTCCAAACTCAAAACTTAGGTAGAAGATGGTATTCTAAAGTCAGAGTGTAAAATTTAAAGTAAATTAGAATAAGTAAAGAGTCTAAGTCCATGGATGAAGTTTAGATAGACTTATAGAAGCTAAATCTTCATCTGTCTATAATTTTTGCTAGGAAGGTCGTATGATTTCGAGTTTCATATTTTTAAAAATGGCATGAAATTTTCTCTCACCTTATATGGCTAAATTTAGACTATCTCAACTTTCACTCAAAACCACAGCGGCCTAGTTAGTATGCCCCGCTTAGGATAAATTTTGCAAATTGAGTTAGTTTTTCTTGGTTTTCTTGCAAGTTGTGTATGTTTAGGAGTTAGGAAAGATCCATTGCTTGGAAGGCACAATAAATTGACGCTAGGCACCCATAGAACGAAATCAAACCTAAAACATCAAGAGCTTGGTTTGTGCTTACTTATTTACCAAGGGTGGGTAAATAAGCGCTCATAGTTCCCTTACAACCAGGTCAACCGTTGATCCTATTCTTGATCCTGTAGTCCAAAGTTGTTGCAGCTACATCTTCATATACAACCAAACAACCGTCAATCCTCCTCAATCACATTATGTAGATTTGCCCATAGTTAATTCCTTTGGCAAAATACAAATTCATACGTTATGTATATTTGTATGTGATTTTGCCATGGATTTTGATTATAGTAATATAGAGAGAAAGATAAAACCACTTGAAATATCTTCAAGGTGACAACTTTTCACTAGCATATACAAACCAATTATTAAAAGACAAAGACCACCAAAGAGCCTCATTATTTTAAAATAATCTTTTAAGTTATAGAATCTCATTATTCTTAAGTTTTAGAATGTCAAACTAGAGAGTTTTTAAAGAGTCGCAAGATGGAGATAGAGTTATACTCCTCTTGGACCTCTATTTTTTTTACCCTTATTAGACAACTATTAAATCCTAGTTCTTTTATTTTTATACTTGAAGATATTTTCAAATTTTATTTTGTGTTCATGAAATTGTCAAAAAGAAAGATGAAGATAGTTTTATCTTCTAATTGAACTTTTGGATTACGACTTCAGATTAAAAATAAGAAGTAAGTTGTGGAGGAAAAATGGTGCTAATGGATATCAAACTAATTATTTGGTTAAGGTATGGGCTAAAATCCACTTGCTTGGGTGGATGAGGTGAAGGATAAGGTGGAGGATAAGAAAAAACTCTTATTTTTCCTTTCTCATAGGTTTTTAAGGAAGGAAATGCTGAAGGTGGGATTTTAAAATGAATCACATGAAGTCACAGCTTTGTCATATGAGAAAAAAGATTAAACAAAAGGAGACAAAAAAAATCACTCACTAACACAAAATGGAAAAAAATAAGTGTCTTAAAAAACGAAATGTAGTCAAGCTGCATTGTTAATTAGAACCAAAACTTAGACAACAATCCAAACACCCAAAATTTTGACAAAATGCATGTTTAGCAAGTCAAGGCTCTAGGGAGAATTCTCCAAAATGGAAACTTACACACAAGGAGCTAGTAATGCAAGATCAAACTGAACACAAAACAATGACACAAAAGATTTAATAAAACCCCACAAATCACAATTGTTAGTAATCAACTAAATTCAAGTATGTATGCAAGGAAGAAAATGTCAAGACTCAAAGGACCTATGTGTCCATTAATAAGTGCACCAAGACACTTGAAAAATTGAATAAAATGCTCCCAAAATACAAAGTGGATACAAAATGACCAAATTGGCCTAAAACACTATGAACGCAAAAACGTCAACAATTTGACAATAGTAAATAGGGGGTGTTTGAGAGAGGAAGGAGTGGCCTTTTATACCTTTTTCTAAGGCCTCCCTCTCTTCTTTTAACCTTTAGAATTTTTTAGGTTTAACCACTAACTACCATTAATTACTAATAAAAGTAAAATTTAAAGGCTTGCAAAAGCCAAATTATCAACGCAAAGAAATATATATACCTTGGATGATGGAATTTGCACTTTTCAAAGTTTTGACTTGCTTGGAGTATTTGAAGGGTCATGGAAGTAAAAAAAAACTCCTCTTTGGCCTCTTTTAAATGTCATAAGCTCTCATTACATCGATCAACACCTCCAACTTGTTTAAAATTTGTCAAAAATTGATGGAGCTGCCAATTTAGGTATTTGTTGGAATTGGAATGCCTTGGAATTTTTTGAGGCACGTTTTTATCACAAAAAATTTGATCATAATTTTTAGTGAAATTTTACTACTACCTAGGTAATTTATAAGAATTTTCTATTACTAGTTAAAGTAGTTCACTTTCTTGAAAGTCATCTCTTGCATTCTAGGAAAAATCCATTTTTTTGGATGACCTTTGAAAAGGTTCCAAACACTACATGCAAGCTTATATTCTTACTTTGCACTTTTTATAAAAAGATTTGATTTAATTATCTCCTTTTAATTTTGATGAATGCGGAAACTTTTGACTAGAAGAAATTAATTGCAGGAATTCTAACAAATTAATTGCTCTGTTGAGGGTACCTTGAGGGTTGGAAATTGTGCATTGAATTTAGTGCACTTTATTTTGTATTGTTATTGATTTATAAAAAAAGCCAAATTTGAAATCCAGGAGTTTTATGATTATGAACATCAAATGATGAATTGAGTATTGAATCAAAATAATATTTTGGATGTGAATTTCTAACAAAATGGTCTATTATGACGCCAAGTTCCAAATTTATATCATTTATAAAAATAAAGATATGAGGTGTAAAAATAAAGGAGTCTAAAATCTATGGTAGCCAAGAAGGGTTCTTTAAGAGTTTAGATCTTATTGCATATTAGCAATTTGGTTATAAAATTTCAAAGGATCTTCCGACATTTATATTCTATATTTGAGTTCCAATGGGCTTTGGATATTTATGGTCACAAATGCAACCAATGTTTGTAACCATAATTGTTTTAAAAAGTTAGGAGTGGTAAAACATTCACTACAGTTGGAAAATACTTTAGATAGGATTAAAATTTGTTATGCAAGCTTTTAACAAGTTAGTCAATACATTAAAAAATCTTCAAACAATTTAAAGTAATTGCCTATGAATTATTCTAGGTCAAAGTTGACTCTATCATTTTTTAAGCTACGTTGGGAATTATAGGCTTGCCATTTGAGTAAAAGAGAATTTTGGATAGGGTTAGGATTATTTAGGAGTTAAGGATATGAGGGACTTATAAGCAAGACATTTCTAAAGCAAATCCCCTGTGCTATTCTAGACACAAACCACAAACTTTGTGACATGATTGGAAAAAGAGTCCTAGAATTTTCAACACCACAACTGGATGTCACTAGTAGTGTGGAGAGAAGTGGAGCCCTAATTTTGTTATGAATCTTTGAAGAATGTTTTCTAAATGTGCAAAAGAACCAATAGACCCCTCCTCCAAAAAAACAAAACTAATTAAGAAATATTGTATCAATGTTGGAATTTGTTTTATGGGCATTTGTAAGGTATTATGCACTAATTTTTATGTTGCAAATTTTCAATGCACTAATTTACAATGTGTCTCTTAGAATTTTTTATTTTCAAAACACCACTCATCAAATCAAATGTTTTATTATTTTGTAAGAATATATAGATATAATATCATATCATTTATTTGAGAAAATTTTGAATTCTACATCTTCAAGGTAATCTATTTTGGAAAATAAAAATTCAATCTTCCCTTTGTATATACATAAATCTCAAACTTGACCCTTGACTTTTGTAAAAAATCAATAAACATTTTTTTCACCAGTTTACAAATCAAAATTCTAACAAAATTGACAAATGTACATATTGAGTGCAAAAGACTATACAAAGAGTTTGTCTAAGAACTAGTAGACTATAGCTTGCAATGACTTTTATTTAGTTAAAATGGCCTTAACATTAAGGCCTCAAAAAGAATTTACACTTAAAAGGTAGAAATGCCTATTATGGTCACTGACTTATTTCATCACTAATGTCACTCAAGCCTTTGATTGTGGCAACTATTTATTCTATTATAGATCAAATATCAATTATTCAAGAATAATGGCTTTAGGTTGAATGCATGATTGTAATGAATTCATGTCTAGCTTCTTACAACGCGCAAAGTATTTAGGTTTGGCTTTCCAATAGCATACTATTAATAATAATAATTTTTTTGATTGTATTTTACATTCTTATAATAGAGTTGAAAATCCTATCAATTAAGAGATATCTATGATATTCATAATCTCTAAAGGTCAATGTATATTAAGATATTGCATTTATATAGACCCATCTATAACTTATAATAAAAATTTGAAAAAAGTTTTTTTATAATAAAAATTTGAAAAAATACGAGATATTTACAAAAGTGAATGTCAAAAGATTTTAAATTTTAAATTAATTAAATTTATGCAATTGATGTGTGATGTAGATTTTGACACATAGAGCTTGCATTTGCAATAATACATTGGAATTTTATAGTTTTTAAGATTTTAAAGTTGTGTAAATCAAGACTTGTCAAAGTTTATTTTTGTAATTTAGATCAAATACAAAATATGGAAATTTCAAAATCTACAATAAAATTTGACATAGGTGCATTTTTTTGGTTGTCAAGATCTTTAATTTTTAAACAACATGTCAAACGCATTGGGCGTGGTTTCAAATGCATCTCTTGGCAAATAGTGGCTCTAGGATTTTTTTTGAGTCTTTCAACCTACAAAACCCACTTTTTTAGGAATAAGACTTGCCAAACATTGCATATAGGCTGCAAAGTAAAAGCTTTGTTCATTGATCAATTTTACCTATTCTAAATGCACAAGCCTTGGAGAAGGAATCACTACAAGAGAAAGGGGTGTTTTAAGTGAATTTTTAAGTATTGTCCTAGACATAAGATTATAAGTAATGACCTTTGAGGAGATTTTCAGTAAAAATTTACTAGAAATATATGTATTTTTAGTAAAATTTTACTGAAAATCTCCTTAAAGGTCATTACTTATAATCTAATGTCTAGAACTATATTTAAAAACTCACTTAGAACTTCTTTTTCTTGTAGTGAATAAGACCTCCATGCCTTGCTTAAAGGAGATTTTTGATTTCCCCTCAAGTGCCTACTAGGTTAAGAAATATTGTTTAAGGATTAAGGATTTCAAAAATTATTTTTCATTTGACAATGGAAAAGAAAAGGTGATTTGATATATTTTATTTATTTGGATGACGATGATGTATAACAATACATTAGCTAGTCTCAATCAAAAATTTATCAATTGAAATGATGGACGTGGAAAACCTCTTTTTTTTTAAAACAATTGAAAAACAAAAATAAATATAAGTTGTTGGATGTCAAAGGATTGAAAATCTTGGATGTGGACCTTGATTAGACATTTTCTGAATTAACAATGAGCCAAAGTTGGTTGGAGCTCCATTCCAGAATGCTTTGAGGTGTTTTTTTTTACTGATGGATTTTGAACTTTGGAAACTCCAAGGTAGACTGAATTATTATTGTTTATATTTGAAAAAAATTAGAAAATGTTTTATAATATTGTAATTCTTGTAAGTTTTAGTTCATGAGATTGCATTTGTTGAAAGCAAATTTTGGAAAAATAAACTCTACCAAATATTAAATTTTTTTTAATTAAAATTTTTTTAATTAATTTTTTTATCTTTTAAACTTGAATATGAATTTTCAAGTGTAATGTCACCTATAGTCCTATACTAGTGTGCCTTGTGCCGTTGCTACAATCAAAATCAAAGTAAAAGTAATATCCTATTTTATAATTAAAAAACAACTCAAAAATTCATAACTTTTACATTATAGATCCAAATGCCACAAAACAAAGCCCGTGCTCCCCTCTTTGTTGAGGGCTTTCTAACGGTATTAAGTTTGCAATTGGAGGATGCACGGTCCAAAAGATCTCAGTGTAAAAAACCAAGCCAAACCGGCATACCAAACCAATAAACAACCTAACTTACGGTATGGATAGATGGGAAAAACAAAAATAAATTATCCTTCAATTAGTACTTGGAATCATGATGAATAATTGAAGTTTGATTTGATTTTTAATATTGTGCACAATGGTAAGAAAAAAAAATGCATGGTTACATTTTTCACTTTGTTCCTTTTTTTTTAATTTAAAAAATACAGATTTTCAACAATTCTTTGGCTCAACAATCGAAGGAACTTTAAATATTATTAATAGTTATGTTTTGATTTATTTGAGATTTTACACCATGGTCTAATAATGCTCATTTTTAATTTTACCATTTAAAATATGACTAGATAGCCATGGTGAAACAATAAAACATTGGTTAATTCTGTTGTGTTTGGAGGTAGTAAGGACTAAGGAGAGCATTAAAGCATTTGAAAAACTAATTTTGAAATATACTACAATATAAAAAATTAATAGAATACTATAAATATTAAAATTTAAAAGTAATTTTGGATCAAAGCATTGGTTTTTTTTCTCCAAAGGTTATGCTCAACTGCTCAAAACAAACTAAATAATAGAAAATTTTAGTATAAATAAATACTTTGATGTTTCAATTGTTAATAAATAGTGAACACATTTGAAAAAAATAAAACATAAATAAACTATTCTCATATTCCACTTTTTTTTACTTTTGGTTTCAAATTACAAAGAGAATTATACAAAATCAATCACAAGCTAATTTACATATAATTGTATTTATTACACAAACTTTTGCAATTATAATGAATTTTGAAGTCAAGATTAGTTTAAAAATTTGTATGTACAAAGTATACATAGGATCATTCTTGAATTTATCATAAAAAGAATTCATAACCATTAAATAGAGTCCGTCATTCATTTTATAATTTTTGATAGTATTGTGCCATGTAAGAAATTCAAAGTTATAAGTAAATGCATTTATAAATGCAACTAATAGGAATTGAATATTATTTTTATCATTAAATATAAATTATTTTAGTTGGATCCATTTGGCAAGCAAAAGAAAATTCAAATTCAAATTAGATTGAAATATTTGGACAGTGTATAAATAAGATTTGAATTTTCAAAGTATTGTTTAACCTTATAAGTGAAGAGTTTTGATTATATATATATATATATATATATATATATATATATACTTATTCAACATCTACTATTCATTTTGCTAATTGGTTCAAATGTAAATGTCCGACCTACTTTAGGCAATCATAATTAGAGGTGTAGTGGTGTACATACCTTAAATGGTAAGTAGATCCAAAATTGCCCTGATCCTTTTAATTCAAGTTTCAACCCGTAACTTAGTTCAAATTTTAATTGGACCTTGTTGCATTCTTAATTCTTATATTTTAGAAATTGTAAAAGTTTGGCATCATTACACTTTTACTTGTGGAATTAGGATTGTTCAAAGGTGTTGAAATTAGATTGAAAGGTCACTATTTTTTTGATTTCAATGAAGACCAAGGTAGTTTGCCTTTTCGGGGAAGTTAAACTTCTTGAAACAATTTTCAATAAATTTTAATACTTAAGAAGAAAAATGGAACTCTCATCTAACCCAAGGTGTTGTTTCATATTTTTTGGACCTTTGTGGAATTTGTTACCAATTTTTGAAGTTGAAACATAGTGGTCACTAAAAGTGACCACCTCCTAAAATATACACCTTTGGTACATTTAAAAAAACAAAATGTACTTGTATGCCATGATCAATTTTAGAGGCCAAGCGCTTTTTGAGTAGACTACTTGAGTGCACGGTTTCAACTTTTAACTCGTGTCAAAAGGTTTGTTCAATATTTCACACGCTTGAATGAACGACACTTTGGGATTACCGTTGCAACCCATTAAGATCTAGTCGACCACTTTCTGGTCAATATTGCTACTTTTTCATTGGTAGCTTGAGTTTGATAATGAATTTGGAGTGGGATAAAAGAGGACGGGTGTGGGGAATTTGGAAATGAATGTATTGGGAGTTTGGGACAAATATTGAGAAATTTTGTGCTAGCATGTAGTTTAGGGGTTGAAAAAATAAACAATATACGGGTTAAAAATACACAGAGATGCATTATAATATCTAAATTGAGATGGTCAAATGCCAGAAAATTTATTGTGGAGCCTCAAGTATTCACGTGAATTTCAATTGGTTCACACACATCTCCCAAATGGCCAAATTCATTGTAGTTTTATTTTTTATTTTTTTATCATGTTCACCTTAAAACTTAGAAAAAGTCTTTCCCACCTTTGGAATCAAATATAGTCCTTAATGGATTAATAGAGGCACATAAGAAACAAAATGAATGAAAGTTTATCCCTTAGAATTTAGAAACAACAACAAAAAGAGGCTAAATATATTTGCTTTGACCATTACCTTTATTTTAATAAAAAATAATTTGATCAAAATGGATTTCAATTTTCAATTCAAAAATTCTCCAATTTCTCATTTTACTTCAAATAACATTGTTAATCCAATTAAATAATCTAAATCTATGCTACAACCAAAGAGGTGACAAATGGATCATTCTACTTGGGCACTTCAAAATGCCCCTAGCCCTAGACCATGACATTCGTGTCTTTTGTGAGGATAACAAAACTGAGATTTTATTTTTATTTATTTTTTTGGCATAAAGTGGGCACACCCAAAATCACACCCTGCCTGAAACCGTTGGCCATCATCACTCTATGTACATCTTCTAATCAATATGTACATATGTTGAAGAAACAATTACAGAACATCTATGAAAAGAATACTTTAAACCTTCATAACTTTTGCATACAAAATCCAAATGTCGCGTTCTTTGGTGCGTTGGAACCTCCTTCCACTTACCAACAGAAAAATATAAAAATTCAACCAGTTTAATACCGGCAACTAGGGCGCAGTACTGTAGCAGAAATTTGTGAATTTCACCTTTCACCGTTCAGTAAGCAAGTTGCCTGCCCAATCACGCAGATGGGCAGGTGGCGGACAATGATTGATGGGTGTGAGTCTAGATGGATGACATCTCTGCATGAAAATTTGCAAGATTTTTCATCCATCCCCATGTCTTCTCTCCCAAGTGAACTCTCAAGTGCTACCCGACCCGCAACTTTCAGGCATTCATGAAGTCTTCACTTGCAACTGCTTCATCGCAGGAGCGCTTCGTGATTATGGAGGGTATTCGTGTTTGTGATTCGTGCAAGGTAGGAATCTCTAACTCTCTTCACTTGGAATGAGTAGAGTTGGCTTAGGAGTATGATTATCCTTTCTTCTAAAGTAGTAATTACTTGGCTGCATGTCTGGTTTGATGATTGTCGTTCGAGTTCGTGGAGTTTTCAACAGGTTGCAAGCATCTGGAGGACCGAGAAATGTAAGGTTTTGATGTGCTAATTAGGGTCCTTTTGTAGCGCAAGTTTACAGTTTTTTCTTTAGAATACTCCAGGCCTTTAATTTCTTGGCTATGCTAACACGGTGACATTTTTTTTCTCCAACTGCAGGTAATTTGAGTTTCACTTACCGGTTTCCAAGGAAAAAAGACGCTCCAGGCTATGCTAACGAAATATCTAGGTTGAAGGTTTTCGTACCTCACTGTGCAGTGTGCATCACATCATGCAGGACTGACCGACTGAGTGGAGGTCTCATGTCAAATAGTGCACGATATGATGCACAGTGCGCCTGTTTCAGCACAAGTTTTCTCATGTCGCAGCTATTCTTAAGTACTCATGCCGGTTTCCAAGACAAGTAGGAGTTAGTCCCTCGCGGAAGGCTAGAAGTGCTCACGATCCGTTTGTGGAACAGTGAGAACCAGATTTCCGTGTTTTAGATGTGTTTTAGATGTGTTATAGAAGTGTTTAAGATGTGCCTGAGTTCTCATATCATACATGCTTGAAAACATTTTCACTAACCTCCTGGTGAGAGCTGGTGAGAGCTGCTAGAGAGCTTAGAATGTGTGCGCCTGTTTTAGCACAAGTTTTCTCATGTCGCAGCTATTCTTAAGTACTCATGCCGGTTTCCAAGACAAGTAGGAGTTAGTCCCTCGCGGAAGGCTAGAAGTGCTCACGATCCGTTTGTGGAACAGTGAGAACCAGATTTCCGTGTTTTAGATGTGTTATAGAAGTGTTTTAGATGTGCCTGAGTTCTCATATCATAAATGCTTGAAAACATTTCCACTGACCTCCTGGTAAGAGTTGCTGAGAGCTTAGAATATTTCGAAGTTGAACAAAAGAGTCGTGAGTCGTAGGAAATGCTCTTACGCAAATGTTGGCTGATGAATATGTCGTGTCTTCCAGAGGAGGGTTTGAATGAACGTGAAAGTTGATTATTGGCAGCGAAAACGTACAACTCAGCATCTTTACAGCAGGTTGGTAGTTTCTAAGCTCTTCTTTCCTTAAGTATCAGGAGTTTTTCTCGCATTATAGCTGTTCTTCATTACACATGTCATCCTCTGTTGTATTTCCAGGCAAGGAGCCAGGCTTCCGCTAAAGAAGTGCTCACTTCCAGGCCCATGGTTTGGGTGAGCATGAAAGTTACTTTCGTGGCACCGGAAACTTACAACTCCTTGCATTGGCCGAAGAATGTATAGTTTGTTCTAGCAGAGGAACTTAAGTGTCTTGTAAATGACGAGTTCTTGGAAGTTCTTAGCAGGTTGGAAGCGTCTGAGTAACCGGAGAAGTAGTAAGCTACGGTTTTGATCTACCGCGGGCGTTCGCAGCATCGAGTTACAGCAGGTTGGTCGTTTCTATATAAGCTCTTCTTTCCTTGAGTATCAGGAGTTTTCCTCATGTTATAGCTGTTCTTCATTGCACATGTCATCCTCCGTTGTATTTCCAGGCAAGAAACCAGGCTTTTGCTAAAGAAGTGCTCACTTCCAGGCCCATGGTTTGGGTGAACGTGAAAGTTGCTTTTGTGGCAACGGAAACTAACAACTCCTTGCTTTGGCCGAAGAATATTTAGTTTGTTCTAGGAGAGGAACTTAAGAGTCTTGTAGATGACGAGTTCTTGGCAGTTCTTAACAGGTTGGAAGCGTCTGAGTAGCTGGAGAAGTAAGCTACGGTTTTGATCTACCGAGGGTCGTTCGCAGCATCGAGTTACAGCAGGTTGGTTGTTACTAAGCTCTTCTTTTCTTGACTAATTGTCGGTGCACTGCAGCAAATGTGAGTTTTTCTCACATTATAGCTATTCTTCATCACAAATGTCATCCTCCATTGTGTTTGAAGGTAAGGAGCCAGGCTTCTACGAGGCAAGGATCTAGACTCTCTACTTCAACGGTGCCTCCGTTCAAGGCAAGGAGCCAGGCTTCCGTTTAAGAAGTGCTCACTTCCAGGCCCATGCTTTGGATGAACCGTGAACGTGAAAGTTACTTTTAGTGTAACAGAAACAACTACTTGCTCAAGCGTGTTAATTCCTTGGTGTGTTATAAAATTTATGATTATGATGGTTCAGGGTCTCTGCCGTGTTACGATTAAGATGACTGTGGTAGTGAGTATGACTGGCCAAAGTTTCTCAAGACGAATCTCTCAGATACATCACGGAAGTTGATGCAGTTGCCATTCCGTCTATCGCGTCTGCAGTTTGCACCGACTCTCTACTTCAAGGGCTTTTTTCTCACTCTGCAGCAGTTGAAAGAGATTCCCAAGTCGTGCATTGCCTTTCAGAGCGCCTCTCCTCTAACTCTGTGTGGTTCTATGTTCGCAGTGCAATTGTAACACTTCAACGATCCAATGTGATGGGAGAGCCAGGCAGTACTCCGCCGTCAGGCTCAAAGCGAGGTCGCCAAATCGTGGCCCTCGAAGAGTATTTACCTGTGTCAGTGCCGACCCCCGCGCAGCATGGAAGTCGTAACACTCGGCGCCGCAGCAGTTCTGACTCTCCTGCTCCAGACGGAATAGTCCCCGCGGACGATTACGAGTTTCTTGTGTATCTTCCAAATACAACCTCTGTGGTAGTGAAGGTCAACGCAGCACTCTGCAAGAATTTGAAAGTGTCGGACTTTGTGGAGCTCGTGAGAGATCAACAGAGCTTGAACACTGATGCCAACACCAAGCAAAAGCAGCGTGAAATCACATGGAAAAAAGGGGTATACATCACAGACTTCCAAGGGAATGCTCTCACTGATGCGAGAGGTGTGTTTACCTCGTTGGGAGATGAACTCAAGGCCGGGAGGGGTCTTCTACTACATGTGAGTACAGTCGATTGGAAGCCGATCTTGGCTTCTTTACTTCTGCAATATATTGACTTGATTTTGGATTTTGAAAATTTCAGTCCCTCATGTATTTTAATTGACCGAACTAAATCCTGCCATGCTAGTGCAAGTGCTGTTTGTCTCTATTTGGTCACTCGCATGTTCGGTTAACATTGGCTAACTTCTTTACCTGTCCGAGTGGGTCTTGACAGGATAACCACCCTGATACTGTACACTCCCACTCGGTGAGTTACTGCACTCCTAAGATCGTGAAAGCTGCACCCTCAGCGCTCGCTTTGTGGTTCCAAGTCGGAAACCAAATCAACTGATTGACTGTAGCCTTCAAATGTAGAAATCCGTTATCGAAGTTTGATTTCTTTTATTAATACCGACAGTTCTGTAACACGTCTCTACTGTTTGGGGACAATGTGGTTGTGCAGGATTTCTGGAATGTTACTCCCGAGACCCATTTGTTAGACATCTTGCCACAGGATTATTCGGTTTTCTCAGCACTGGCCGACGAGCTTGTATGATGACTCAAACTTCTGTTATGTGTAAAACATGTGTGAAGTTACTGTTGAATGTCTTTTTTGGCATTTTTGCAGTCCCACTAGTTTCAACTTCAGGGCTTGAAAATGAGGCGTTTCATTGTGCGCAGGACAATTCATTGCAGGCTGTATACCAACTGGAATCTGGGAATCGTCTCATAAGGTAATCTCTCTTTGTGTTCATCAAGTATTTCTTGCAAAGAGAATGGACTCTGTTCCTCAATTGTAATCTTAAGACAAGGCAGACATGTCTGATAATTTCAATTTTTTGGTGGCCAGTGTGGACCTCGATCACAATAACGGGACGATTACTATTTATGACACTGGCAAAGGGATGGACAGCTCCTCTCAGAACTCTATTTCAAAGTGGTAGGCTTTGCAACCTTCTTTGTCATTTCTGAACTTTTCTCCCCTGCTGTGGCACTCCATGAACTATGTTCCTGCACCAAGATCAATTCTCTAAGCTGTATTCTTATTCTTCCTTCCTGCTCATTCTTCTGCACTGATTAGAAAGTTTAATATGGATTTGCTTTGTGAAAAAATGATTCAAGTATAGCCTGTGACCTGCAATTTTGAGATTCTGTCTTGACTGAACAGGGGTACAATGGGGAGTTCGATGTACCGACGCTTGGTAAATGAGGCGATCGGAATACCAGCTCCATACCTGAAGGTGGAAATCTGCAACTGTATTTGATAGTTTATTTTGATAAAGAAAATGGAAGTTTGAGTTGACAATCATGCAAATTGAGTTATTTCTATGATATTCTTGCGAAAATATTCCATTTATTTAATATATCACTGAGATCCGTAACCAAACTGAAGTCACTTGCACTTTATTGAAGGGCCTAGCCACTTACGAGATGCATGCGAGCTGCATGAGATTGCTGATTCACCTGATTGTGTTGAGGAAAGGAATCCAGGGAGGATTATTCACTTTGTTGGGTGATTTCGTGTGCAGCCTAATTTTGGTATGTTCGGATTAGGAGGGATAGGAGCTGGGCTTCACCTGGGCGGGTACCTTCCAAACCCCACTCATTTTGTTCAAAACCATTATATAATGTTTGCATGCAGCATGCATGATGCATCTCTGATCTTGAAGATTTGGATTCAAGACTTTAGTATAATCTTATTATTTCAGTAGAACTCTGGTGTATTTCTTTTCGCTCCGTGTCCGGTGTGGTTCAAATGTGAAAAATCCTCCTTTGCTCCTTGCTTCCCTGTAGTTGCAGATATTTTCTACTTAAACACGAGATGTTGCAATACTCTCTTTAGATCAGGGAGCTTGTTTGGCTCATGTTCGCTTCTTACATTAGGTCCACTGTGGAAACCTACCTTCTGGGGCTCTCCACACTACAGTACTATACGATTTGGACGTGGTCCTGTTTATATTGCTGAATTTTTGTTCTTCCCTGTGATCAATATTTGTGCAGAAGTATATCAGTCTCATCGAAAACAAAGATGTCTCAGCGGGTGGTTGTTTTGCATCTGGCAAAGGAGACACTGGAAGCGAATGTGAAAGCTGGTAGTGTTTGGAAGGTACTTAATTGGACACTATGCTTTGACCGCTCTTTACAATTGAACTTTCAGTGATCCGCATCGATTCTTTCGAGGCAACTTTATTCTAGCTTGTCAACTAGATACTGTTGACTAGTGCACTGACTGTGTTCGTCGTGTGTGCAGACGGGAGGTGAGTTTCGTCCAGCAACAGAACAAGAGCTTCAGTGGTCTCCCCATGGAAGCTTCACGAAGGTAATCTACTCAGCTATAAGTTTTCTTGACGTGTTCGGATGATCGATATGAATAAAAGAATATATTTCAGTTGTAGACTTTATGACTATTAATTATCCCAATATCAAGGCATTCTAGTTGATTCTTTCCAAATGGAAATCAATATCAACTTTAATGCAGATCTCACGGTAGAGCAATCCGATTCAAAAGTTTTATGACTTAGGATTACTATCTCCAAAATCTTGAATCGATCGGTAATTAGAATTTAATTTTTTTTCTCTACTCAATGGATTGTATACTGATAAACACAAGACTGTATGTCATGTGCAGGTAGAAATTTCGAATCTGAATAAGGAAATCATGACATGGAGAGTTGAAGTTGTTCAGCGCAAGCTTAAAGATTTCTATTTTCCATATATTCAGGTACAAGTACCCAAAGCGATTTAGTTTGATCACTTTGATGTACATGAGTTATAAACTGTCTTGCGCATCATTCTGTGGCCGGCTTCAAAGCACGAGTAATAACAATGCTCTTGATTTTTTTTTCCAGAATGACGATGGAGCTAGTGGCATGACCTCTACGCCGGTTGAAATCCGGGTGAGCACTACGTCACCCACTTCATCATGATTCTGTTCTAGCCCAAGTAAGGATTTGATGTAAGCTAATTTGGCATGCATGCTTCACATGCAGGTTAATGGTGACGATCTGGCTGGAGTATTGGGCGGTGAGGTTGCTCTCACAAATTACTTTTCTGGTGTTGGAGAGCCATATGTACTATTCCTGGAGTTCATCAAATCCACACCAGGTATTTTTCCAAGTACTGTCATTCAGACATGTCACAGATTCTCGCTTGAGAAAGACAAAAAAAAGGCTCTCTGGAGTTAATTGACTGCTATCTGTTTAATCATTTTGTTCCATTATGTTTTCCATTGACCACGTAGGGTAGCCTGGTGAGCAGTTTTGATCTCTTCTTGCTGATTTCACTCATAATATAGAAGATCGAGTTCCTACTTTCTTTGCTTCATTTAGACTCGAGGCAGCCGTAGTTCGTGACCAAGGATTAGTATTATTATGGTTGTTATATTGACTGAGTGTGGAGCATGCAGGAGGTGGAGGTGCATTGGACAGGGCGAATGCTCGCATCACTTGTCATTACTTCCCTATCAATAAGGTGTGCAGTAATCAGTTGTATATGGAACTTTATTGATCAATGATATGGTTGTTCATAGAAGGACTAAAGGACTGCAGGTAGCGCATAATCCATAATAACATTTGCATTTTTTGCTAGTAACTTTGCCTGGATCAATATATAATCGGCATGAATGGTAAACAGGGCCGAGAAGCGATTGATGAAATCCTTGAGAAGCTCAAGGCAGAGGACCCAAGATTCATGGAACCAGGCATTCTCGGAGAAGTGAACTTTGATAACTACTCTCGCCGTTCTATACGTCGACTAGGTCGCTTGCTTCCACGAGCACGGGGGGTAAGGAAATGTGGATGTGAGCTTTTACTAATTTGTGATGCACGTATATTCCATGATTGATGTATTTCAGAAGTAATTATTTTCACAGAGAGTTGTTTACTGTTGTGCACGGACCAGCTAGTGCCGTATCCTCTTAGTTAGTACTAACCAGAACTTGTGACCTCTTTTCGTATGCAGGGAAGGCTTCCGTTTATGGAGCCGAAGAAATTTCATAAGGAAAATGAAGTAAACAGGCACTGCTACAAACGGGCCAAGGCCTTCATAGGTACAAAGATTATAGTAAAATTCAGCATAGTTCTTCTAGTGTACGAAACACGTGTGTTTTTGAGAGTTCTAGACAACCTGAGACAGGATACATAGGATACATTCTCAGGTTGTCTTCTGAAATAGATTTCTATTATTAATTTGCAGGTTGATCTTTTGAAATTACAATCAGAGACAAGAGAACTTTGCTTGTTGGAATTCCTTCTTTGGTTATTTGGAAATCTATTATAACTGTAGACGTGTATATATGGTGTCCGCAGATACGGATGCGGGATTTGTACCAACCCATTCCAAAGTAAGCTCCTGGTCCTCTCCTTCGCGATTCAATGATTCATGTCTTCGGATATTTGTTATTGAGGTTGTGTCGTTTAGTTTCTAACCATTCCATGTTGATGAGCATGCAGACTGATCTTGATCCAAACCACGCCTTCACTGAGGCTCTCTTAAAGTTGGGTTCGGGTCTGCAAACAGTGGACTCTGCTAGAGGTTCGTCTAAGAAATCTTCCAACTCGTTGCTGTCTTGATTATTTTTAATCTATGCTATTTATAAGTCGTCATCTTACCAAGCACTAGCTGATATATATTAGTACCTTTAAAATCAGTCGGTGCAATTGAATGACGTCACATACAGTATGTTCCCGAAAGAACGACCTTGTCATGTTTCCGTGAAGGCTAGCTTGATTAATGCACTGATTTGACTACGAATATCTTGAATTTTCAGGAATTGTTGCTGTAACCGTCAAGCGCAATGGTGCTGTTATCAAGCCTGAACATCTCCACGCAGATTACAAAATGTGGATTGCAAGCAATCACGAAAAATATGATGTCGGTGCCCTGATAGACGAGTTCAGTACTGTCATTGTATCCAAGCCGCACCACAAGGAAGAACTAAATATCAAAGACGTCGGTGAGAAACCACTCGCTTACAGAAATTATCACATTGCATTGCCACCTTATATTGCCATGAATCATAAGTATGATCAGCTCACGGACAGATGACGTGTCCTAATTTTCAAACAATCTATGTTGCTATCGTGCTGAATTGCTGAATTTCTAGGTAAGGAAAAACTTCTTTCCGGATCATTTGGTTAGACTAACTAGTCCTAATTTTCAAACAATCTGCCTATGTTCGTGTTCTGCTAAATTGCTTAATTTCTTGGTCAGGAATACCTTAGACTATCCGGATTTGTTCACACTACAATTGTTGCATTATCTGATTCTAGCTTCCTTTTGCAGTTTTTCGAGTGGTATATGATATCAAGTGCGGAGACTACAACTGGAAGGTAGGGAAGAATGAGGCGCCTATAAGGTTGAAGCTCCTGAAGGGCCTCCCCGGTCTGAATAATATATATATTGATACGACCGTACTCTACGTGACTGTAGAGTGCTTCATTTCCGATGGCTTGGCTGAGGTACCAGGTATGTACAGTTACATAGGGATGACTTTTCATTGTTATAGCTAAAAGAAAGTACGTATAGGCAATGTGTTCAGATGCTTTTTCTAGCAATCAGATTCAATCTTGAGGCTGGGTAGATTCTGTTAACCCCACCCGGGCACAGACTCTCCCTTCCACCATCATTTTTAAAAAACTTAATGGGGCAGCTTTTTCTGGTTCAATTCATCCTGTTCAGTTACATGCTTAAATTGTTTTCGAAACAGCTTTCATGAGCCACATATACTAACTTCCATGAATGTGTCAAGACCTCTGGATTTAGTTTCTTGACGGCAGAGTGCGTGAAACGGATCTAACTTGTTCCCTGCTGCAGGTCAGACCCGGGGTGAGACTAGGATCATATGCAGGTATGAAGACCTTGACTTGCATTGAGTTCCTTGCTGGTATTTCTCTTGTTTTGAATTTCTGGACCTAAAAGCAGTCGTTGCCACTAGTGCTGGCATGGACCCAGCTTGCAAGCCCATAAAATAGCTGGTTAAACTTACAGCATATTCGCTGAACCCTAAACCCTATAATATAACTCTAGACAGTTTAGATTAAATTGGCATCAACCTGTCATATGCAGCTGGCAATTAACCCTAGAATGAGTAATATTGTTTTGAAATGAATTTTGAGGAGATGAATTGAGAAACTTCTTCAGGTCGTTGGGCGTACCTGAGGAGCGCGGGAGCAGAGAAATAGTGGATGAGTACCAAGAGCGTACTTTCATTCTTGGAGAATCTCGAGCATTCCCAATTGAAATACTCTTCAATTCCAAGGTACGTAGACTCGGTTAGTATTTATTTCCTATTCTTCAATTTTTTTTGCCATGCGAAAATCTACACTGAGTTTCTTTTATGAAACCTCTGCCGTTTTATGCGATCATGGCGGAGTATGCCAACCACAGGTCATCTTGCAAGTAGGCGGACTTGAGAAGTTTAATTAGTGAATTTAGGCCTCTTCATCAAACCTCTCCTTTTGTCCTAGAAATGTTTCGCTAAGGCCAATATTCTAATTCAATGCGATCGGATTCCACTCCAATCTGTGTGCCTTGCAGTGTGAGGTGGTAGATGAAGCGGTATGGCGCAGACAAGAAGAAAAAGCTCAAGGAAAATCGCCAGGATTCATTGAGATTCTCAATGATCAACAAGTAAGTGTCTACTTTATTCCTTTCTATTCCATATAATTGACGTTTCAATCTGCTTGAATAATTTTAATCAGCACAATGGTAATTATATAGGGCGCACTCCTCCGTTCCATCGATGTATTATAAAAAATTCATGAAACATACACAATGAATATCAATTGGAAGAGGTGGAATTTTCAAAACATTCATCATCCTGGTAGGCGGTTGAGCATGTTGGGTTGATACATTATTTCCTATGTACAGAGCTTCCCAACCCACGCAAATATAATAGCAGGAGCAGTTCTGCCCGCTGAGATCACTGCCGTGGTGAGGCCGAAGATTTGGAAGGATCTTATGACAGGGAAAAGTGCTGACTCAAAGCGAGGGCAGCAGAAGTATATCATCGCAGAGTCGATGGAGATGAGTTTGGTCGTGGGTAAAATGAAGTATCATCCTCCGCAAGTGGCTTTTCCCGAGGATGAACTGTGGAAAACAGTACATGAAATAAGCTGCGCAAAAGTTGAAAAAACTTTTGAGAGAAAAGTTTCAACATCCACTAGAAGTATCCTCAAGGGATTGTACTTTTTTAGCACCAAGGGTAACGAGCTCGAGCGCATCGCTCGAACAACTGGAACGTACTTTCTCTTCTTCACTCTGGTATGTCGAATTCTTCCTTCTCTGTAATCTCTTTGCAAAATTATGTCTCTATCTTATTCACTTGAATCTCAAATAGCGACCTTAATTAGTAGCACAGCTCTTGGGATAAACTCCGTGGAGAGCTCGCCACAGTGGTCTTCATGAAGATGTTCAAGCTAGTGGGCTACAGTATCTAGCGATGCAATTGACGGCTGAATTCTTTGTAGGCCTAAACTTTGAATTCACCTGATTCCAACATAATCATTCTTCTTATGGGTGTGGCTCTGGGTTTAGGTAAGTGCAAAGTACCGGGATGTGAAACCACTGATGGTGCGCATCAACGTTGCACCATCCCCTAAAATAGGAAAGTGGACCGTATGCTCCCATCCTGGGGACTGCAATGAACATCACGCAGATAGCCCGGAGATAATGAGAGTAAGGTAGGTCATTACATTCCAACCAGTTCGAGCAGACATTCAGACATGGAGATCATTGCTTTCGAATCCAAGGCATCATTTTACTCAATGTTTACATATTTTAATTTGCTTTTGCACACAATTGCAGGCTTGGGGGAAAGCTTCCTTTAAAGTTGTATTTGAGTCGGTTTGATGAATTTGAAAATCCTTTGAGGTTTGAGGAAATCCCTCGTGATATTACATGCGACGTCTATTCTAAAGAAGGTCGCCCACTCAACATCCCCACGGCTGTTTCGAAAGACCTGCCCATGATACCAGATGAAGACCGCCTCAACCTTGAAATTCCGGTAATTCCATGATTCTGTCTTGATAATTTTTGATAGTCAATCTAATTATGTAATTGTCAAGTGGTTGAACGTATCGACAGAATTTTAGTGAGTGTAATTTGACTCATTTATCAGTTCATAATTTTTTAATTCAATTTCGGTGGGGGTGGAAATCGCAGGCGATAAGAATAGGTCAAGGGAACCTTGGACCACTCAAGCCAACAATGCAGGCTGTATTGAGGCTGATTATTGCTGGTAACCCCGTAGGAAATTTTTCAATATCAGGTTAGTACATTTCTTCGACATGTATAGTGCTACTACTTGATGAACCTTGATTTCACACGGGTTGGACGGATATCACAATCAAATTGCTCATTTAGTCCACTTCTAAGAAATCATTAGACAGAGCTGGATCTTCTTGTCTCAATTTTTTTTGTAAGCGATTGTTTCATTTGATTTCTTAACAAATCTATGACTAACAGCTAGGAATTTTAAAAGGAATACAAGGAATTATTGAGTACTGTAGTAGCCAGGTTCGCTTTCCCAAGTCCCAACATTCTTAACAGTAGTTACATTATATGACCTGTTCTCAAATTTGCTGCAGTGTTGCCGGGACGAGTAGCATCAGCTCGTATGAAGGAGGAAAGTGAAGCACCCGACAACGGCCTACACCCTGGGCAGATTATAGAGAAGATCATCTTTGAGGTTTTAATCACCGCCAATAATTTTAGAATTTCTTCAGTGTTTGACGTATTGTCACCAATGGCCAGTAATTCTTTGAGCTGGTAACACTTGGCGCTGGCTTCTGTCCAGATTCACTGCATGCTCTTCTCACTTCCAAGTCTCCGATCTGAAAACTTTGAGCAAATACAAAAAACTTCGCAAAGGACCTGCCTAAAAGCTTTTGATAGTGCTCATCTCATTTTTTTTTTAATAAATGAAGCTTTTAACTTCTGAAGTTTTAATGCCAATGCAAGAACTCAAATCAGATAATAACACGCAACCATTTCTCATAATAAAATCGCAAAAGCTGGATTGAAATGAGCCCCCGATCAGACCCAAGTGTGACATTGCATGTGGCATGTGCAGGTTCTGGACAATCATCAAAACCCCGTTTTATCTGGTGAGCAAGTCAAGGTGGTCTTGGAGGGTTTTGCGTTCCAGGACAAAGTCGGACACACTCGTACAGTAAGCTCATCTCTTTTCAGCACAACGTACATGCAAGTCTTTAATAAGAATACACCGCAAAGAATGGTGATTTGTGTTTGAATTTTGATTTGCAAGATTTAAACAGTTGTTTGAGTAGTGTGAAGTTCTTGAGTTCTTTGCTCTAATTCGTCCATGCTTGTGATAAAACTGATGCAAGTAAGACCGCTTTTTCAAATGCAGGTGGACGGAAATGGTTGTCTGGACCTTTCGATGCGACTCCGAATTACGGCGGGCTATGGAGACGAAGGTATCAATTTTTTTTCAAGTACTACTAGTTCCTTAATATATCAGCTTAAACTTTTTCTTCCGAAATCTCAACCATTCAACTTCTCCAATTACTATCGCTTTGCTTCTGAAATATATTACGTCGTTTCTGCAGCTTGTCTGGAGTTACGATCCACAGCGGACTTGACTCTCTGGAAAAAATCATTCAGAGTTATCTACCGAAGTCTACGAACCAAACATGTAAGTCCCGTGATATTCTGAACGTTAGAGAGAACAGAAATCAATCCTTGAGAATTTTATCAGATGCGGTTTGTATACTTGGAAGATTAATCTGCCTGGTTGCTTGTGGTAATTCTATTCAGGTACCCGACCGCGTAGCCTTCGGGTCTCAATTGACGGGGGTAGAGATCGAGGCAGTTGATGAAAATGGAGAAGTGGATCGTACGATGGACGGCATAGCCCACAATCTGACACTCGATTGGAACCCCACTATCTCGGTCCCTTTGTATAGAGGAGTGTGTACCCTCCCACCTATCCGAATGTGTAATCCTGGTATGTGGGATGGATTGGTGGCACATACCCAACATTCGAAACTGAAGACTCACATCTCGGTACGTTACAAATTGAACTGAATTAGTCAATAAAATGACCTGAGGCATTAAAATTTAGTGCTTATGCATTTGAAACATCATAATTTTATTTACATATATGTACTGTAATTAACTGAAATTTCTCTTTAATTTCCTTTCAGGTGTGGGTGGATAAACCTCTCAGAAAATCCGAAAGAGAACCCCCCGACCCTATGCCTTCAGAGAATCCATACGCCATCTCTCAAGGTCCAGTCGCCTCGCCGGACTATGATGAATCAAAAGCTTTGGTGCTTCGAGATGTGATTCCTGATGGTGACAAAATTGCTATGGCTATTAAGTCTGCCGTCGATAAGTCCGCGGTAAGCTCTTGGTGCTTGAATTTGAATATTTGTAAATTCATTCACGAAGTAAATCATCGATTTCAGTTGATATTGTTGTTTTTGAACTGATACTAACTACAGTGCCATATAAATTTAATCGCATTGCCCTGGGTCATTGTTTGAATGTATGATCGTTGTTCCAGGAATGAGCAGGCCTCAAGAGGAAACCTCGCCCTATGTATTGAGTCCAAGGTTTCATGTCTTGATTCAATCTCCTAAGTCCTCTTCTAATTTCCAAATGTGCAGTACTTGGAGAGCAAAATGCATAGGCTCGGCCTTAAGCTTAAGAAGCAAGAGGACGGCCTCGAGATACTTGCAGGGATGAAAGAGGAGTACGAGAAATCCATGAAACAGTATCAAGGTTAGATCGTTAGCCCCTCTTCAGGCAAGAAACTCTAAGTGTCATGCACTTAGGGAACTTTGTGCCTCTAGTGAAATTCTATTGTGATTAAAAATTAAAGCAATACTAACTGCTTATTGTTGTAACGGGTGTCTGCAGGTGATCTCGACAACCTAATGGCAGTAAACCCTGGAAAATTCAAGTCCAGTGGATCTGGAAAATCCAAAGTCAGTGAACCTGAAAAATCCAAGTCTAGTGAATCTGAAAATAAACAGATAGAGCTTTACGTGCCAATTACGGGAGTCGACAACCAAGTTGAGGTTACTCCAGCCATGACTCTCGGATGCAGTACGCCTGAGCAAGTGGAGATGCAAATTGCGCATCTCGGCCACCCGCCTGGCACCCACGCAGCCGCGATTCTTCTACATGCGCAACGCCAACAGATTCGACGGATCATGGACGAGGTCATTGGGGTCGTAGCACTCTTGGGAGCGGTTGAGAATGAGCACATAAACAGGTTCGCTTCTGTCCGCCATACCATCAAATATATTTATGCTCGATGTTTTGCTGAGTTGTATTGTTTATTAATGTCTAAGCAAATTGAATACGAATAATTTCAAACAGTCGATTTATTGCGGTTATTTCATTATTTATTCGGTCGCATATCTTATTGAAAGCTTGCATTGCTTTCAGGGCGCTATCGGCATTTCTCGGGTTGGAGAACATGCTGGCCATAATCTGCAGAACAACAAGGGCTGCAGAGTGCTTCGGAATAGTAAACCGAGATGGATCAATGGACTTGAATCAGGGTCTCTATGGTTTGGCGCATAGTCGCAACCTGCCGATTTCGGATCGGATTCGAGTGATAACGTTGGCAGATGAGTCCAGGTATGCATACTATATGTATGAACGCCTTCTCACTGTTCTGGAGTTCTCTCTCTATTCTGCTTTCCACCATAATCTTCAGCCAAGAGTCATATCCTCGTATGAGCTTACATTCTACGTACTGAACGCTGTGTTGGTCTCGATTGCAGCTTTTACAAGCGTGACGACGGTCGTCCAAGTGTGATATACTCCGATCCACAAAAGGTGTTAAATATGAAACCCCTCATCGCATCTTCACGCCCCGGTAACGTTGGAAGTCTGGGATATGCAGTGAACTTGATTCACCTCGCTGAAGACCAACTGCGGATTCGCGTCGCGGAGCGCTACGGGTTGCGGGAGTCTCTGTTCTTTGTGCTGTTTGGTTTCCTTGAGGTTTTTGATACCACAATTAACATGTTGAAAGCACAGAAGGAGATAAAGAGTGCTGCTGTTTCTCTGGACTGTGGGTTTATCCGGTCAAGTAACCAATTCGAGTGGGGTGCCAGGTGAGCACCTTCTTTACAAAACTAAATGTTCAGTGTTTGTGGTGTAAGTCTGTGTTGCTCATTTACACAACCATTCAGTACAGCTACTTGCGTGCGCCTCCAGTAAGTCGAAGCTGTAGACCTGAATTCAATTAATGCTTCTGGCGCTTGTGTGCAAGATTTCAGAATATAAACTAACCTTGTCAAATGTTATTGTAATCTGTGTTTTCAAAGCTAATCGCTTCGAAATTTTGGCAATGGCAGAGTGGATCCTGAGGTGTGCTTTCCAATATGGGTCCCAGCAGCAGGGCAACTCAGTGACAGCATGAGAAACCTGGGAGTCGCAGAGGCGTCGGCAGCCCCAGCACCAGCACCAAGACGATGCATACCCTTCAAAGAAGCGAGACCCCTTCAGCATAAGCAGCGGAAGGAACTGATGAAAGCAATGGACGCTACACGTCAACGCTACATTGATAAGGGAGTCGAGGAAAACATTGAGAAGAGCATTGAAGAGATCGCGAAAACCAAGGCCAAGATTGATGCTATCAGCGATCTCCTGATCGACTATGCTGAAAAGTGCTGCTCAATGAGTCGCATGGTGAACGGCAAAAAGTCTACGCAGTAAGCTAGGGGACTGTCTCGCTGGAAATCTTCTGAGAGTTCGCATACTGGAAGCTTGGTTGGCTTCTTTCCTCAGCTGCAAATTTTGCGTCTCAATCGAGACCCCTCGTCGATGTTAGTACTGTTGTGTGTTGATTTCTCAGCTGGACCTGCTTTAAACTTATTACCGAATGTAATGATCCAGTGTTTTGCCCAGCAAAAAGTTCATGAAGACTGGAATATATGTGCAATACTACAATTATACATAAAAGACTTATATCTATGTAAATGTTGCAAATAGCATATGTAAGGTAGATGAGATGCAGAGCATTTTGTGATCGAGTCAAACCACAGTTTTCACATACAATTCGCTGTCATGAGAATTTCTCCACTTAATATGCGTTGTAAACTCTAATTTCTTTCAAACTCATTATCTTCATTTCCAAATTCTTAGCAAGGACGGTGCCCCACTTTGTGCAAACTAGCTGAAGTAGGTTACTGGTGCTAGTACTACACAGAACATCAGAAATTGAATATTCAAACACTAGACAAAAATGTTCGATATTGACTGGGACATAAGTAAAATGAGAGAAGTGGAATGGACTCTGTTAAGAAGCGTTATTTAGTAGCACATAATTATACACATTTTGAAATGTTTTGATCCTTTTCCACGTATTTGAAGAATACAGTTTAATTTAACTGACTGCTTTTGGGGTACTAAGTTCAAGTTTGTATCTTGAATGTTGCGTAAGTTTTTATGTTCATTCAGTTTTCATTATAAGAAACAAGTTGGGAGTCTTTTAGGTCATTAGAAAATCACAGTGGTTACAGACATTTTCAGATTAGTTTGCCTGGATTTTGTGTATGAATTTGTGTAAGTTTTTATGCTCATTAAGTTTTCATTATAAGAAACAAGTTTGGAGTCTTTTAGGTCATTAGAAAATCAAAGCAGTTACAAACATTTCAGTTTAGTTTGCCTGGATTTTGTGTTTGAGTTTCTTTTGTTGTGGGTTGGAATTTTTTCTAGTGTTAGGTGACTGTGTTTAGTGACTGTGTTTGTACTTCTTTCAGCTTCAGTTGTAACAGTTGCGTGTTGAACTATAGCTTCGCCAATGTAAAGAATTAAGCCACAACATAAAGCCATATAATTATGTAGATAATGGTTTAACCCCTAAAGGCCCAAAGTCCCCTCGGATTTCGGGCAGGCTCGTGCAACCTGAAATTTCGACCTGATTTTTTGAAACTTTTTTTGAAGATAGGAAATCACATTAGCTTTCCAAAAATATAATTTTTTTTTCAATCGGTGCCCGGGAAAAAAGTTATGCCGCCCGAAGTCAAAAAAGCAGTTCGCCGGGCAGAATAAAAAAAACTTTAAAAAATTGAATTTTTTTTTTTTTTTGATTTTTTTTCTCAAAGATCATGTTTTTGTCTATATTTGAAGCTTTGATTCATTCTATTTGGACTTAGAATGAGAAAGTTATGGACAATCTTGTTTTTCGGGCAATCTAAGCGTCTTCTTCAAAAAACAACTTATAAAATTCATTTTTGAATGCAATTTTCAAAGTTTTTCAATTTTTTTTTTTTGAAAAGGTTAAGTTTGTTTGCAAGAACAATCCCACCGTTGGGATTATGGTTTCTTAATTCCATCTAAGAGCTATTGAAGATTTAGTGTTTTGTTCAATTTTGGACCTACTTCTATTTAACAATTTTTTTATATGTGAAAATCAAGTTTTGACATTTTGAAATTTTTTTCCCCGACTCTCAACTCAAATGTTCAACATAAAAAATTTTAACTTTATGGTGTGTAGTGCAAAAAAAATCCACAAATGGCCGTCAAAGTCATCTGAAGTTGCAATCTAGAGTTCAAGAAAACTTCTTTTTTCAACTTCAAACGCTAATATCTTCCAATCCGTACGGTCAAACTTCATGAAATTTTTACCGCATGATTTGAGACAAGTGAAGTACAAGATCCTACGGTTAGATTCTAAAAAAAAGTTTTTTTTGGTTTAGGGAGTGATCGCATCAGAAATGGCAGTTTTCAGTGGTTTTGGAGCCAGAAAATGCCTTGGGCCTTTGGGGGTTAAAGCAATTGCAAGTCAGAAATTCATGTTGATTTTATTGCAAATGGGGGCAGCACCAAGAGTACAATGAGCTATTTTTAAAAAAATTATCTAAAAATATAAAGTGAAAAATAAGTAAAATACTACAAGTCTACAAATATGCATTTCTCAAAATTTAGACTGAAAAAAAATTCTCCAAAAGTTATGCACAAAAATTGGCTAATGAAAATTTCAAGAAGATAGATGTTGTGATGTTTTTATTTTTAGAAATTATTCAAAAAAAACATTCAAATTTTTTAGAATTTCAAAATATTTTCCAAATCGAAGGAGATTTTGGTCAACCAAGACATCTCAAGTGATAGAGATTTTGTGATTCCTATAGAATACTATGGTAATTTAGAGATAGTGTACCACATTTGGAAGACAAGTCTTATTCTTTTGTAAATCTCTCTACAAATGTGCATGATTCTAGTAAATGAATTTAGATTCTAACTTTCAAATCTATGGCACTTTCATTTTGAGCTAAAAATTGCATTACATCCTTAAGGAATGATTTCAAGCCATTTTTGACTCTAGGGTAGGCCCTTCTCAATTCAATAATTGTTGTATTCTTGTAAATTTTTTATCAAAGGTGTGTTTCAGTACTAGCAGGAGCCTTAATGCCTAAAAAATTTTAAATTTTGGTTAAAAAGTTATGCCTCAGAAAGACATTTTTTCAAGTTCGAGCACCAATAATAAATAAATCTAATTGGTTTGAAATTTTTTATACATACTCTCAATAAGCTTGTGTTAACATAGTCCCAAAAGTTGAAAGGCACATGAGCACATGATTTTGACTTACAAGCCTTTAAAATGAATTTTTATCACTTAGACAATGTTAAGAACTAAAAAAAATCCAATTTTAAATGCTTGTAAGTCAAAATCATGTTCTTGTGTGCCTTTCAACTTTTAAGATTACATTAGTAAGCTTGTTGAGAGTATATATAAAAACATTCAGACCAATTGGATCTATCTATCGTAGCAACCTGAACTATCACTACTTCCAAAAAAATGTCTTTTTGAAGCATAACTATTTAACTGCAACTTGGATTGGTCTAAAAATTTTAAACAATAAGCTAGTAGTAAACACACCTCTAGTATAAATTTCACAAGAGTTCAATAAATATTGCACAAGAAAGGGTCAAAGGGCTTGCTTAAAAGTGGAAAATGACTTGAAATCATGCCTCAAAGCTTTAAGGGTTAAAATCATCCAAATAAAAAAAATGACATCTAATTGGAGATTTGGAGTCACTTATAAATTTTTAACTATTTTTGAAAAATACAAAAAAAAAACAATCAAGGTATAGCCAGGATAGTATTCGGTACACCTTATTATGCATTTCAGGTCTAAAGGAAATATAAAATAAAAGTTGCAACCAAAACATACTTGATTGATGGATCAGCGCTAGTGACAAAAAGTAGTATAGATGTTTCTTGCATTCGTTTTTTCACGTCCTAAATATTGCTAAAGGCTTTATCAACTAATATTTAGACACTACTCAACCCAAAAAGTCCCAAGGGCATATTTTCATTAAAAAAACATTCAAAACTAACATTTCTATTGCTAAGTGCAAAAAAAATTAAAATTTAATTTTTTTTTTTCATATTTAACTGTAGGATCTTGCACTAGAATAGTATATAAATATGTAGAAGAAATTTCAAAACTTTGACCGCACAAGATAATTGCATTCAAAGTGAAAAATTAAAAAAATTTGCACATTACCCATTCAACTAGATTTTTTGGCTTTGAATCTTTTTAACTTAAAATTTTTGTACTAGTGATTTTAAATTTCTAAATTTTTTATATTGAATAATTGAATTTAGAGGCTAGGAAAAAAAACTCAAAAAACACTCACTTAATTTTCACTCATTAAAAAGTTATCAAGTAGAAGTAGATTCAAAATTGAAGGAAAAACTAAAATGGACAATTTCATTAAAATGGCAGTATTCCGTGTGCCACTTCGACGGTGTGCCATTTTCACCATCTAGGACAGGTATAGATTTAGAATAGGCGTTTTGAACTGTTTTCAGGCCATTTTAAAAGAATATCCCCATTTTAATGAAATTGTCCATTAAATTGTTAACCCTCTATGTACTAAGAATTCATGATTTTAAGTTGCAGACTTTGATTGATCATATTGTAGAAAGGATAATCTAAATGGATAATTTTATTACATCATTAGCTTAAATGAAGAACATTCCATGAATTAGTTTAAATGAATAATTATTAAAATAAATAAAATTTTCCAAATAAGTCCTTCAAAATTACTTAAAAAAACATGAGGCCCAATTCGGGCTTTTTAGTCATTAAAGGGTTAATAGCTCTAAGATAGAATTGGAACACACTAATCTCAATGGTGAGATTGTTCTAGCACAAGATCTTAACCTTATAGAAATTTTTTGTGAAAAAATGTGAAAATTGAGTTCAAAAATGAATCCTACGAGTTATTTTTTCAAGAAAATGCTTTAATTGCCCAAAAAATAAGATTGTCTATAACTTTTACATAACAAATATAAATGGAATGAATCAAAGATTTCCATATAGATAAAATTTCAATCTATGAGAAATCAATTTAAAAAAATTTTAAAAAAAATTATGGAGGAGGGCTTTGCCTTCCAAACTTAATAAAGGAATTTTTGTGCCAAAATTTTTGCTCCCAAGCACTGATTGAAATAAAAATTACATTTTCAAAAAGCTAATGTGTTTTTCTATCTTCACAAAAAGTTCCATAAAATCATGATGAATATTGAGACCGTAGGAACTTGACTAAATCTATTTTGCCTTTCAAGGGGACGATGGGACTTTAGGGGGTTAAGATAGTCTTTTTATATTATCCTTTGAAGGTTTGGAAAGCCCAATTTGGATTGCAACATAGTGCTTTTGTATATTTGACATTGAAGGTGTGTAAATTGAAGTATAAAATAGTGACAAATGTTTATATTTGAATGTATTGAGCCAGATCCAATGACATTTTTCAATCTTGATTTGGAGCACTATTGCACCTCTAACATGTCTAAAAAGTTGCAAAATGGCCTCATTCACTACGTATATATGGTGCCATACTTGAATATAATAAGGATCCAATGACATGTATATAAAAGACATTATTTGTTGAATTTCAATTCAATGATGTATATCATGAAATATTTTATTAATTATATAATTTATATTCTAATAGCCAAACATAATATTATATATATGGTTCTTAAGTACTAACATTTCATGATAAATTTAAAAATATTGCCTAATGTAACCTCTAAAGTGCAATCTGAAGTATCTCTACTTCTTTTATAAAAAAGTTGCTAGTCATGGTCACATTAGAATTGGGATATTTCAATAATTGTAGTGAGGACTTCACTTTAGATTGGAACTAGTTTAGCCGACTTTTGAATGACCTTTGAAGTTTTCTATTTTGACATATATATTGGATTTGCTTCGCAATGATAAGGTGCCTTTGAGGGACTACAACTAAATGAAATGAAGCTAGGACAAAAATGGTGAAATGAAGTCAAGACAAAACATTGGAATTTCCAGGTCACAAGACTCAAATTGAAGCCCACAATGACTTTTCAATTGAAAGTATTCAAAAGATTTTGAGGGAACCAAAGTTATTTCCCTTGAAAAATCCAAGTGCATTGAATCTGAAAATAAACAAATAGAGCTTTACGTGCCAATCATGGGAGTCGACAATCAACTTGAGGTTTATAACTCTACCTCAGAGGACACTCCAACCATGACTCTTGGATGCAATATGCCTACACAAGTCGAGATGCAAATTATGCATCTCGTCCACCCGCCTGGCGCCCACGCAGCCGCAATACTTCTACATGCGCAACGCCAATAGGATCAACGGATCATGGACGAGGTTATTGGGGTTGTAGCACTCTTGTGAGCGGTTGAGAATGAGCAAATAAATAGGTCCACTTCTCTCCATCATACCATCAAATTTATACTTGATGTTTCTATCAAATGAAAATTACATTTCCAAAAAGCTAATGTGTTTTTCCATCTTCACAAAAAGTTTCAGAAAATCATGACGAATGTTGAGACCATAGGAACTTGATGGAAATCCATTTTGTCTTTCGAGGGCACGATGGGACTTTAGGGCTTAAAATAGACTTTAGTGCGTAAGGTAGTCTTTTAATTTATGTTATCCCTTGAAGGTTTGTAAAGCCCAGTTTGGATTACAACATGGTGCTTTTTGTATATTTGACATTGCAAGTGTATGAATTGAAATATACAATAGTGACAAATGTTTGTATTTGAATGTATTGAGCTAGATCCAATGACATTTTCAATCTTAATTTGGAGCATTATTGCAACTCTGACATGTCTAAAAAGTTGCAAAATGGCCTTATTCTCTACGTACTTATGGTACCGTATTTGAACATAGCAAGGATCCAATGACATGTATATGAAATACGTTAATTGTTGAATTTCAATGGTATATATCTTGACATGTTTTATTATATCTTAAAGCCCTTGCATTTGAATATTTGTTGAATTAGACAATGCATTTGATTTATATTTTGTAGCCCTATATAATTTATATTCCAATAGCCAAATATAATACTTTATATATGGTTCTTAAATACTAGCATTTAATGATAAATTTAAAAATAGTGCCTAATGTAACCTCTAAAGCGCAATCTGAAGTATCTCTACTTCTTTTACAAAAAAGTTGCAACTCATGGTCACATTAGAATTGGGATATTTCAATAGTTATAGTGAGGACTTCACTTTAGATTGGAACCAGTTTAGCCAACTTTTGAATGACCTTTGAAGTTTTTTATTTTGACATAATGGTGAAATGAAGTCAAAACAAAACATTGGAATTTCCAGATCACAAGGCTCAAATTGAAGCCTACAGTGACTTTTCAATTGAAAGTATTCAAAAGATTTTAAGGAAACCCATATTATTTCATTCCAACCTTATATTTCATCCTTAGTGTCACTTCACACTAGCTGTCATTATAAAAGAGTTGAACCTTGTGGAAGCCCTTAAGTTTTCACACTAATATTCTTACCATTAGTTTTTGTCCAACCAAAAAAAAACTTGCATAACTCATCATTATGACCACCACGTCAATAAGACATTGAAGAAGCCAAGAAGAATGAACCATCACATTTTTTTGTGAAATATGGGTATTATGTCCTTCAAAAGGTCCATTATGACAAGTGAAAGGCCGGACCATCGTGGCCATCAACTGAAGATAGTTTCCTATGACACTTGTAATTAAATGATTGATGGTCTTCACCTCTGATTGTAGCTTTCATGGCGGCAAGCTCTTGGCAATTTTTTTTTTTTTTTGTGAAAGTCATTTGATGATAGATTGCGTTTTCATTGAGTGAAAAAATTATCAAATAATATAAAGTGAAAAATAAGTAAAATACTACAAATATACATTTTCAAAATTTTAAAACTTAAAAAGAAATTCCAAAAGTTATGCACAAAATTGGCTAATTAAAATTTCAAAAAATAAATGCTTTGATATTTTTAATTTTAAAAATTAATAAAAAAATTTCAAATATTTTAAGAGTTTCAAAATATTTTTCAAATCAAAAGGGCTTTTGGTCAACCAAGACATCTCTCAAGTGATAGAAATTTTGTGACTCCTATGGAACATGGTGATTCAAAGGGTGTATACTACTAGTTAACACTTGTGCAAGGCAAAAGTTTTTTTCTTTTAAAAATCTCTCTACCAATGTGTTTGATTCTAGTAAATGAATTTAGATTTCAATTTCCAAATCCACGCTTTTTTTTTAGCTAAAAATTGCATTGAAATCTTCCAAATGAAAAAATGACATCCAACTAAAAGTCACATAATGACTTTTTAATTATTGATGAACATCAAAATAATCAATCAAGATATAGGATAATATTGTGTACCTTATTGATGAATCTCAAGTCTATAGGAGACACAAAACAAAACTTGTCACCAAAATACACTATTGATGGATGAGCACTAGTGACAAAAAATAGTAGTAGCCCTATGCATAAACAAAATAACATGTTACTACTATTTTAAAAATTAGAATGAAATCAATACCCCTTTAGCCTTTAGGAAGAAGGTAATGAGCTAACCCTTCGTACTTGATAAACTCCTAATCTTTATCTTCAAAGTAGACTATTGCATGTTAGTAGACTATAGCGTGGACACTAGGCTATTATATTATAGTTGGAATAAAAATAATAATGAAAATAAACTATTTTTATAGTTGTTTAATTTGGGACTTAAAAAACACATTTTACCTCATAATTCTACATTTGTATAGTCAAACTTGGCATGATTTAGTGTGCTTGAAATCTAATAGCATGATACACAGTTCCTAAGACAATTAAAAAATATTGATAAACTTAATGAATATTCAAATTTAACTATTACAAAATTGATTTATTAAAAAAATGACAATCAACCCTATTTTAGGTTTATTGCACTCTAATGTATATAAAATGCCTTTGTGTACTTAAGGTGTACATACATACTCAATTTGCACTAGTTTTGCACCAATTTTTTTATACTTGCACTAAAAGTTGTACTAGAATACTTACATTTTTATGCAACAACTAATTCATGACTTTTATACAAGTCAACTTCATAATTTGTATGAAATATCCATTGAAAATATCAAAAGTAGACATTATAAATTTGAAGGCCTTTCACTCCTAAAGGACCAAAGGGTAGTCCAAATTTTTAAAATTATGAAGATGTATTGTAAAATGCAACGTGGAATAATATTTAATGGTGATTTTCAAACAATAGTTATAAAATATAATAAATATAATATATTTATATAGAGGGAGAAATCATATCCATTTAGCTAGATCAACTAGTATACAAACTAATATTTTTCAATAAAATTTAAAGCCACAAAATTAAAAATTCCTTCAAAGATCAATTATAGTCCAAATATTTGTGATTTTTTAAAGATTTTTTTTCCTTTAAATTCAAAATATTAATTTCTAATCATAGTGATTTTTGAAGATTTTTATTATATTTTTTTAGTCAAGCCATTTTTTTAATAGAAAAATTTATTTTTTAAGGCCAAAGCTACAAGTACACTTTGCATTATAGAATATTTACAAAGCAAAATCTTCAAAATCTATATTATATAAATGCTAAAGAACTAATACAAAAATCTTCAAGGAAATATGATGGATGAAATTTAGAAAAAGTCATAAATATTTTTTCTATAATTGATTTTAAAAGGAATTTTTAATTTTTTGACTTCAAATTTTATTGAAAAATATTGGTTTGTAAACTAGTTTATCTAACCTTATAGATATGATCTATGGATCTTATTTTACTACTATCATTTGAGAATTGTCAATAAATTCTTCTTCTAAGTTGTATTTAATAATACATCTTCACAATTCTAGAAATCTGAACCATCCCTTGGTCCTTAAAGTATTGAAAAATAATTTGAGTTTTCAAATATGACAAATAAATATGGAAAAAATCCTAAAATCATATAAATGTAAAAAACATAATCCTCCTGATTTCAAAGAATTATATTAAAAAAAAAAAAAAAAAAATTCAATTGTTATTGATGTAATCTCTAAATCTAATGTGCACAATGCAATTTGTTAGATTATTTTTCAGGCGCATATTTATCAATTTTAAGTGCTTAGAGATTTTTATTTTTTTTGGAGGGGGAATCATTTAATTAGTTTGGGTAGCCCCAATCTTCCAATAGTTATCCTCCATTCCAAGTTCAATTACATTAGCATAAGCATTTATTGTAGCTTACAAATCCCTATTAGTATTGCATGAATAATCATTAGTTATAACACTTAAAATCATTATGTTTTATACAATCTCAATTAAAATTTGTAGAGTATATATATGTGTTACCAAAAAAATTTAGAAGTTGATTTATTCTATGTAAAGACAATAAAAAGGTCTTCAAAAAAAATTTAAAACTATTTTCATTCAAGATTTCTAGAATTGTGAAGATGTATTATTAAAGAAATTAATAAAGAAATTCTCAAATACTTAAAAAAAAAAAAGACAAGATGCTATCAAAGGTGACATAATAATAAACATATTTTCATAAAACTTTTCAATACTTTAGTCAAAGGAAGGCACCAAAGAACTTTCCACTTACCTAATTTTGACTTTCTTTGCATTGTGTCTCAACCCACGATTTAAGGTATGTAAGTAAAAAGTATGCTTTGCCACCACCTTCATTTCAAAGGTGGCATGATTGACCATATTTTGCATCCAACTTGTAGAATCACATGCTCAAACTTGTGTTGATAGTTTCAATTGTCAAGAAATTCAAGAGTTGTGCCCTTTTATGTGCTTATAATTAGTGTGTTTTATCTTTTTTTCCCTTGCCGGCTACTATCATAAATCATTGCTTTCTTATAGGCATTAACACTCATCTTTATTGCTTTATGTTAGAACGGACTAACTTAGCAAGCAAAGAGAAGGAAATTTCATTGTTGTGTGAAACTAGTCATATAAAGCAATAAAAAGTGTCATAAAGAGAAATGTAGTTGGGTCACATTCTTGGAAGGTTGTGTAGAGTGTTATTTCAAAGAGTCTTTCAAAGGTTATTTCAAAGCTTGTTTGTTTTAGTTTAAAGGCAAAAACCAACAACACACAAGCGAGGGTTGCTATTATGTGAGCATAGGAGTGTGAACCTATGAGCCTAGAATACTACACACCTATACTATAGGTGTATATACTATAGAAACCGTCTATAATTATAGGATATATATGTTACAAATACCCATATTATAGGTGTTTATGATACATACACCTTCCATAGTGTGTGGTATCTATATTATAGGTACCTATATTGTAGGCTCAATGCTCACAAACTCGCATTCTTGGGCTCACATACTAGCACCGTTGACACACAAGCTAGTTAAATCTATTTGCAATAGGTAGTGAATTGTTTTTCATTATTTTTATTTTTTGCAACTCTTGACCTCAAGTTTGGGCTATGGTGGTTTGCTCATACAGTTCTCAATAATTATAGTTTATAGGCAAAAAGTATGTCAATTGAGCTAAGTAATTAAAACATTTTGTAATAGATGGAATTTTTTTGCTTAAAATTGTTCCACTAACACCAAATTGTTTGGCTATGGCAATTTGCTCAAGCAATTATCAAAATTCATCATAGAAGAGACCAGCTCAAAGAGTCCAAAGCGTCTCATTGTTAAAGATCTATTTTGGAAAATGAATTGCTTGAGGAAGGAGTTTGTGTTAGTTGAGGAAGATGTAGCTTCTAGCTTGGATTCCAAGCTATAGCGCAGACTTCCAGAGGAGGTGTTACTACATATATGTGCACAACTAATGGTGAAGAACATCCTCTGGATTTGTAGCATCAATCTTTAAATTAATATATAAATTATATATTAGAACAACATATACCACAAGTTATTAAACAAAACTAAAATTGTGCTAATTTATGGCTTTATGAATAAACAGAATAACAAATGATTGCTATTTTAACCCCTAAAGGACCGAGGCCTTTTTTCTGCCAAAAAACACTGAAAACTGCCATTTCTATAGCAAAGAGTAAAAAAATTTGAAAAATGTTTTTTTTTCACATCCAACCGTAGGATCTTACACCTAACTAGTATAAGAATGTGTGGAATTTTTTTTAGAATTTTTGACCGCACAGATTGCAAGATATTTGCATTTAAAGTGAAAAAAACAAGTTTTTCAGCACATTGCGGGACTAGATTTTTTGACTTTAAACATTTTTAACTTAAAGTTTTTGCACTACAGAGTTTTGAGCTTTTATTTTTCATAGTGGAGAATTGAGTTGAGAGTCTAGAAAAAAAATAATATTAAAAAAAAACTTAATTATCATTCTTAAAAAAATTGTGAAGTAGATGTAGGTACAAGATAGAAGGAAAATCTAAAACATTCATATATTTTAGATGGAATTAAAATGCACTAATCCCAATGGTGAGATTGTTCTAACAAGTAAATCAGACCATCCCAAAAAAAAAAATTTGAAAAATTTGAAAAATTGCATTCAAAAATGAATCCCAAAGTTATTTTTTTCAAGAAGATGCTTTAACTACCCGAAAAACAAGAATGTCCATAACTTTCTCATAACATATCCAAATGAAATGAATCAAAGCTTTCCGGAAAGCCAAAAATATAATCTATGAGAAAAAAAATATTAAAAAAAAAAATTCAAATTTTTGTCCCTTTTTTTTTTGCTGCCCGAGCTGCCCCCCGAAGCCTGTTTTGAGCTTATATGGTCATAACTTTTTTTCCCGGGCACCGATTGTGAAAAAAATTATATTCCCTTGAAGCTAATCAGTTTTTCTACCTCCAAAAAAAGTTTCAAAAAATCAGGAGAAAATTTCAGCCCGTAGGTACCTACCCGAAAACGCATTTTTCCCCCATAGGGACAATGGTCCTTTAGGGGTTAAAAATTAGATTCAAAAATGAGATTGGTCCACCCTTGACATCAAAGGTAAAGAACTAGATCTTTGTACTTGATGAACTCCTACCTTTATCTTCAAAGGCCGGCTGTTGAACATTAGCACACAATAGTCCACTTGTTACATCGTTGTTAGAAAGACGTCCTTTTCAACTTATAAATAAAACTAAAAAAAAAAAAGTTTGCCAATCCATATGGCTTATGTTTCCTTGATGATCTAAAGGTGGTCTTAATAATGAAGCCATCACTACCACATCATTCTTATATTTTATCTGCACTAATATAGAAATTAATATATAAATTTCATTAGAGTAATGTATACCACAAATTATTGAACAAAACTGAAATTATGCTAGCCTATGACTCTATGAATAAATAAAATAACATGTGATTGTTATTTTAGAAACTAGATTGAAGAGTGAAATCAATACTTGATGAACTCCCAATCTTTATCATCAAAGTAGATGATTGCATGTCTATGTCAATGAACTATTGTAGGGACAATGTCAGTAGACTTTTGCAGGGACAATGTCAGTGGACTATTCTTTTGAGATTGGAATAAAAATAATAATGAAATTAAATTATTCTTATAGCTGTTTGATTTGGGACTGAAAAACACATTTTATCTCATAATTCTAGAACTGCGTAGTCAAACTTGGCATGAATTAGTGTGCTTGAAATCTAGTAGCATGATGTAAGAGTTCCTACAATAATTTAAAAATATATATTATTTTGAATTTACAAATGCAAAGTCTTGCGTGTAAAATGCAATATAGGGGTCCCTTGTCATTTAGAGCTTAAGCATTTGTCAAACTCATTTTCCAAAAATAATTAAATTTTGAACAAAAGAATATTGACCTTGCCCAACCTTTACAACAGTCATTCTTGTCTTTTGACATTTAGGAGACACCAGAATTTTAGAATATTACAGAAAATTAGGGAGCAATAAAATTGGATGTGCTTGAAGTGTTGGGAAGTGAATAATTGTGCAAATTGTCATTCCTCAACAACATCCACACCTTGCAATGCTTGGCACTCACATCAAGTTCAGGAGGAAGGCTTCCTCGGGTAATTATATGCCTCCAATAGGAAAAACTTTCATGACAACTGTGGTGCTTCACTGATTGCAAGTGTCCTTGATGGTTGCAAATGAGACAACAAGCACTACAAAAAAAAGGGCCCTAATTAACAGAAGATCAATGCATTTATGTTGATTACGACAAAAAAAATTGGGCTTAGTTGATTTGGTAGTCTTCTAAACATCAATTAACATAATTTTGTTGATTTGACCAAAAAAAAATTTGCTTAATTGATTTGGCAATCCTCTAAATAACATCATTTTCATTTTTCTACATATCATAGTAGTAGGGCAAGGTCAGCAAAAATCATTATTTAAAAGTAAGACAAAAATTAAATAAAATGAATAAGAAAAATTGTCAAATTTACCAAAAATTATATAACCAAGATGGTGTAAAAAATGAAAATGTTCAATGTTAGCAAAAAAGTCCAAAATAGAGTCCAATGACGTAGGGTGATACCACTTTCGTACCTACAAACGTCACCAATAAACATTCTTCTTGAATATCAGAACATAATTGTCAATGTCACCAAACGAATGCAACACCTAGAGCATGTATACTCTTGTCTGCTACACACTTCCTCACATGTGGACCTGCCAATACAATTCTTGAATGTCTTGGTGACTACATTCAAGAGTGACGAAAAAATTCTGTTAGTGAATTCATATGTCTTCTCAGCTTTTTGTTAATGCGTTAGCTCTAGAGTTGAATCAAGGATTGTATGTTGGCGGGGTCGTTGGGGCTATCAATATCGGATTGGCATGCTCAACTTACAGCATTTTGAGAAGCCAAATGGGATCATTTTGACTATGGTGCAATGGATCCTAGACTTAGCTAGCTTGTCATAGTTGTTGCAACGGGACCACAACACCGTGAGTCATAGATTAATTAATATGGAAGTCAGAGAAAGATGTGTGTGCGTGAAGAGCTAGTATCTTGATCGAGCTTTGCTATATCATGGCAGAGAGCAACATTGATCTACATTTCTATGGAAGCAGAAGCTCATGCAAGGGTCACTTGATCAAGAAGAATCCTCACAAAATTTTTGCAATTCGTGCACTATCAACTTGCCGTGTTGAATACTTCACGTGTGGACAAGCCTAGAGGTAACGGACCGGGGTGGAGAAAGAATTAGTCCAAGGCATCAATTATCCGCACATGCTCCCTCTCATGTATGCAAGCAAATGACCAAGCGTAGTTCACGACTGACGAGCTATGTGGTGGAGCATCACAAACGAGGGACCACATGCCTGAATTTATACACAAGATGGCTCTCAATCATGTCACAATCATATGCGCATGCACTCAAGCTATGATCAATGTTTGCTTTCGATCGCATATTTGTTGTTGATTTTTCCCTAAATTAGCATACATTCTAAATTTATATTTTCTACTTGATTGACAATGGCGCCACCTCTCTGGAGCAGTCAATTAGTGTCATGCTCTATTGTAGGTTTTGAAAAAATGAAATATCTTCTTTTTGTGTTTCTAATTTAGTAAGATTTTGAATGTTTATTTTAAATGTTTTTCAATCTTGCATTTGTCACCATTGAAATAGTGTCTGCAATACAAAATTTCTTATGCAACTTGTCTATCGATTGAGTGCCAAGTGTGATTATGATATGCCTTGGCGCCTACCCTAATTCCTCACGTAGAGCAGCACAGCTGTACCACTAGAATTTTTGAATTTTATAAGACATGCTTCAAAAAAATTCCTTGTCCCATGACATTAGAAAATGTATAGAGCATTCCCAGCCCACAAGGAAAAAAAACATTTTGTATTTTGTCAAAAGTCACCGATGTGAGGATAAAGCAGAAAGAAATTTTAGCAATTCATGGCACCTCTGTGCTTTTTCATTTATCAAAAAACATGGATGTGCTATTTAGAGGAGGGCTTCTCTATTTTGAGTGCACAAGTGGTCCAACTATCTCCACAAAAACCAACAAATGAAAAAACGTCACTACCAAGGAGATTTGCTCTGTACAATGTTGTCCAAAAAATGGACGTTGACCCGCTTAGGGGTTAAGCCACATTCATAAGAGACTATAGATGTTTCTTGCATTCATTTCTTCATGGTCCTAAATATTGCTAAAGGCTTTATTGTCTAATATTTAGATACTATTTGAAGTAGTCTTTTTGCATTATCCGCTAAAGGTTTGGAAATCCCAATTTGCATTGCAACATGGTGCTTTTTGTATATTTGACATTAAAGGTGCATGAATTGAGGTGTACAATAGTGACAAAGGTTTGTATTTCAATGTATTGAGCCGGATCCAATGAAAATTTTCAATCTTGATTTGAAGCATTATTACACCTCTGACATATCTAATAAGTTGCAAAAGAGCCTTGTTCTTTACGTACATATAGTGCTATATTTGAACATAATAAGGATCCAATGACATTGTAATATTATTTAATTTAGAAAAAATTGTCTGATGTAATCTTTTGAAGCTTGCCCTAAAGTATCTAATACAACTTTTTTTTACCACACTTGTCATCCAAAACTGGCAGTGGCCACTTCATTATAGAAGGTAGAGTGGGCTATTCCTAAGTCTTTGTGTTCTTTTGCCCCACCTACCACTCTAATTGGCCACTAACCACTTTATTAGAGAAGGTAGAACGGGCTATTTCCAATATCTTTCTTGTTCTTCTACCCAGCCTACCACATGCTACTTTATTTATAAAAGGTAGAATGGACTATTTCCAATCCCTTCCTATTCCTTTCTACCACTTGACATCCAAAACTAGAGTCTTTGTAATGTAATTGAAGATCAAATAATTCAATTTTTGACATATTGGTGGATCCTTGTCCATTCAAATCATATTGTAATATATAGTAAACCTTGTATTATTGATGAATAATTTTTATGGGGAGAGATCTTGTAAGATCCATTGCTGACATTACATACTTGAATTATTGATGAATAATTTAAATAATGTAGGTAGATCCATTGTAAACACTTATCTCTTCAACTCCTAGAGTTCAATCTTTTATTATTGATGAGTATTTTTAACCCCTGGCTAGAGGACCAATTTGCTATTTTTAGCAACATATCAAATTTGAGTAGGTACCTATGACTAGATTTATGTATATTTTAGGCCCAAACTATAATAGAAGTTGTGGACAAGGAATATCGTTCATGTGAACAAAATCTTATGACATTTGAAAATATGAGTCAAAAGTTATGGCCCAATAGGTTACTTTTTTTCTAGCCGGGTAGTCCGGGTAGATTAAAAAAATCACTTTTTTCAAAAACAACAACTTGAAATCGGTATTCTAGATTTATATGTATGTGGAAAGCTTTGAATCATTCCATTTTGATCAATGTGTCAAAAGTTATGAAGAATTTAGGTTTGCAGGCAATTGTGGATTCTCTACTCTAAAATAAACTTTGAAGTCATTTATTTCACTCAATTTTCAATATTTTTTGAAAAAAATAATATTTTAGGATATAGATTTTTTATTACAATATTACAACCATTGGGATTGGCATTTTTCAATTCCATAATTAACTTTTTAACAATTTAGTGTTTTCAATCATTTTCTACTTCTTCCTACTTACTATTTTTTTTCTATATGTTATACAATTTCAAATGATCTGAAATTTTTCAAGCATGTAACCAACTTGCTTTGAAAAATGAATCCAAAGAGTAACCACCATTTTGGATATTTTTTTTATACAAATGTGACTTTGTAAAGTGCAGCAACCCAGTTTTTTTGCAGGGCCAAAAAAAAGATTTTTGTCAATTGAATCGCTAATATCTTACAATCCATATGCTGGAATTTTTTGAAATTTTTTCCACATCTTTTCAAACTAGCGTACTATAAGATCCTATGGTTACATGTGTTGAAAAAAGGTTTTTTTCCAAAATTTGGTACTTGTGCTCAAAATGGCAATTTTTGAGCGTTTTTGGAGAAAATATAGTCAAGGAACTTAAGGAATCAAAGCAAATAAAACCATTGGAAACCTAATTCTAAAGTCACTTTTGCTTTCTTGTGCATTTGAATATCTACATAAAAATTAAATGTAAATAGTTACTCAATGTTAAAAAGTGCGTTCATTACAAAAAATCTAGGCCTTGTAAAAGGCTGTTTGACTTTGAGCCACAATACAAATACAAAAAAAATCATTTTTTTATTTTTTTATTTTTTATTAATTAAATTTAAAATATGAAAAAATATGAAAAGATTCATGTAATAATTTAAAATTATATTTTTTCCATTCTTTCATTTAAAAAAATCTCAAGATTCTAAATAATTTATTTATAAAGAATTACAAATGTGCTTTAAATAATATGAAATATTTTGTAAAGATGGAAACAATATTGATAAATATCATAAAATAATTTGCATACTTCTTCAGCTTATATAAAAGAAATCCAATAGAAAATTTTCCTAATTAGTAAATTTTTAAATTAGTTCAAAATAGTCATAATTAGTTTAAATTTTGAACAATGAATGAACACAAACATGTCCCAAACATATAGAATCTTTGTTTTTCACCCCGTTAATTATTAGTTGATTATTGTCTTCGTTCTCTTATATTTATATAGAACATAGATTTTTAACACTTTCTTTTGCACATCTTCTATAGTTCTTGGTATAAAAATATGTTTGAGCCCCTCTTGAAAATAACTCCAATAAATGAGTAAAATAATATTTTTTTAAACTTTAACATACTTAGAATCCTACATTTTAAACTCAAAAAAAATTAATCTTGTAAAAATTTCAAATATTCAATCTATAATCAAGTTTAAAGGAAAATTTTAATATTTGGTTTTTAATTTTATTAAAAAAATATAGGTTAGAATTACTAATATCAATTGTTTAAAATATATGGATATACTAAATGGATCATATTTTACAACTTTTGTTGAAAAATCATCATTAAAAATACTATTTTGTTATGGTAAATCTCCATAGTTTTGGAAATGTAGACTACTCCCTTGTCTTTAGGGGATTAAAAGTCATGAAATAGTCTACATTTCCAAACTTGTAATGATGTGTTATAAAATAAAACTATAGAAAATAGTTTAATAATGATCAACAATAAAATATATTAAGTATGATATATATATGGTTAGATCAAGTGTCGCACAAACCTATTTTTTCAATAAAATTTGAAATCCAAAATTGATTTTTTTTTCAAAATTTAATAATAAATTAATATTTGCAATTTTAAAATTTATTTTTCTTCAAATTTTGAATGTTTAGGTCTAATTAAATTTTTGTAATATTTTTATTTTATTTTTTCAAGATGTTTTGAACTAGACTTTTTTTTTATTAGAATATTTTTTGAGGTCAAACATATCAATATCCCTTAAACTATATTATATTTGGAAAGAAAAATCTTCAATATCTTTACTGTACTTATAAAAGATAAATTATACAAAAATTCTACAAACATTTTGAAAGGATGAAAACACCAAAATTTTGTATGTTGGGATAAGATTGTGTTCATTAATTGTTCAAAATTTGAACATGTAGTCCTTAAGGGGCCAAGTTTTTAGATCTTGCCCTCAAAGAATCACAAATTAGTAGTGTTAACAATTTTTGAGAGATTCGGAAAGAAAATAAAATCAATTAAAAAAATCTTAGCAAGTATTATTAACTCTTTCATTACTTGATAAGATTTTTTATTTTTTATTTCTACCTATACGGAGAGATTTAGCACTTCAGTACAATGGTTCAAAAGCTGAAAAGTTCAATAGTTAGGTCGGCAAATGGAAATTAAATGTTTTAGAAGAAATAGTGGCATGATAGCATTCTAAGATTTTCATGTAGGGATTTTAATATTCTCAATCAATAAAATTCCAATGGACAATTGTACTACAGTAAACTTATCAATCACCACACAAACAAAATCCAAATCCTTCTCCACACTTGCATGCTTTGAAATTTGACATAATTATTAATGTCATGTTAAGATTCACCTTTAAAAATAGAATGCAAAATGATTTCTTTCTACAAATTTTATTGCAAATTAAAGGCGATGAAGTTGAAATCTAGTTAAAAATTCCTTACAATCCTTCACTACATAGTATGTAGTCATTGGGCGGTGATACAAAATTTTATTCCCATTGCAATTGAATTGGTAATTGAATCGTGCGATTAGTGTGCGGTAAATGGCAACGGTTGTTGTCCAGTTTTTGGAAGTGTGCAGTAAATGGCCGGTTTATTCTATAGATAATATAAAAAGAGATGTACAAAAGTCACAATTATTTACCACCAAATGTCACTTGCATAAGCTTGACATTGTAGGACGTTAAATCCGTCCCACAAAGTGAGACCAGCCGGGTGAAAACGCAAAAATTGGGGGATAAAAGTAAAATCCTTGCCCCTATTTTGTGTCGTCCCTCGGGTATGTTCTAGACCTCTCCTAGCTAATTTGGGGCCTCTGATTGCAAATATGAATTTAGAATATGCAAAAAAATTCATGTGTAAAAAATAAAAAATTCTTGCGTTTTCTCCGAGGTAAAATTTATGTGTTTTTACCCTGCAAGGCCCACTTCGTGGGACAGGTTTAACATCCTGCCTTGACATTTCCATCCAAAATCTTGTTGGAAGAATTTGACTAAGCCTTAACTGAGTTTTTGGATTGGTAGGTCCAGGTGTACACATGCAACAATTGTGCCTAGTCCTATTGTATTTTCATTTTTAAGCCATGCCCTATTTCACTTTAATTTTATGAACAATGTCATATTTCATTAGAAATGAACGCAATTCAATAAGAAAAGAAATTTCAAAATATTGAAATTCCTTGCAAGATTTGATTTTCTCAAAATTTACTCTTAAAATTGACATCATCAATTGATTGCCCAAATTTGCGAAAAAAACCCAAAGTGGGTTCTTTTGTATCCTAGGGGTTAAGAATATGAAATGCATTACAACATAATTGGTTCAAAGTAATGTTTAATTTTTTGTATCATGAAGCATTATTCTATATTCATACAAAACTTTAATATGTTATATTAAGGGCAAGAAAACAAGACAACATACAAACGTTACCTCAACATTTGATAAAATTCAAATTTGGATGAAGAATTTAAACTTCTAATGAATTTACTGTAAGTCCGTTTTGTGATTTTCATTTTTTAAGTACACCGTTGTAAAGTTAAAATTTAGTAATTCTCAAAAATATTTTTATGGGAATGCGTGTCTTGTTATTAACCTTCTCGTGTATTCATTTGTACCTAAGTAATTTGACTATGCAGAAATTGAATACGAGGTAAATTTTCGAAATGTGTTTTTAAGTCTCCATTTGAATAGCTAAGAAGTAAGAAACTGATACATGTTTTTTTTTATCATTATTTTAATCCAAACATAACATCAAATATTATTATTTGGAATATCTTAGATTATAATTTCAAATTAATAAACCTCATTCATTTGACTGTGAGATATACTTATCTTGAAATTTTGAAAAATGGTAGTTTACATAATGACCATGCAAATGCATTGTTCATCTTCCAAGTTTTTTCTAGAAAAACGTATATGTCAAAAAAATTCTACAAGTTGATGACTTGCTTTAACATTATGTTAGATGCAAAGAAATTCAAGACAATTTTTTTGAATATAAGAGTTTTATTTGTTGCCCAGCTTGCAATTTAGAATCAAAAGTTTTTAAAATTTTAAAATTTTCAATTAAATTTGCATTTAAATTCTTTGAAATTTACATTCAAGACAATCTTTGAGTGCATGTGTTTGGAAATTCCAACCATGGATCAAGAAATTGGCATTGTAATTGCTTGTCTAAAACAATTTTGAAGCCCAAATACACCCTTTAGTCTTTTAGGAATATAAAGAAGTGTAAGAAATTGAGCGTAAGTACCTACAATTTACGTCATTTAAAAACAATGACAATGATGAGAAGCAAAAGGGTCCAAGCCTGTTCATTATTTTATTCATTTATGAAAAAAAAAATTTAAAAATTATAACATAGTATCATACTATATTTATACAATCATGCAAGATCCAAATTTTAAAAATTTTAGTGCATTAGGAACCCTTTAATTTTAACATTTAAAACCCTGAGGTATGATTTTAAGCCATTTTTCAAATTGGGGCAGCCCCTCCTAGTACAATATTTGTTGGATTCTTGTGAAATTTTTATTCAAGGAGTGTTTCACTACTAACTTCATGCCTAGAAAATTTTAGATCAATCTAAATGGCGGTTAAAAAGTTATGCTTCAAAAGGACGGGATGTTTTGAGTTACAGACAATTTCACTCAATGATAGATAGGAGTCTAATTGGGTTGAAATTTTTTATACATATTCTTAACAAGCTTGTTAACGTAATTCCAAAAGTTGAAAGGCATATAAGCACATAATTTTGACTTATAAGCCTTTGAAATTGGGCTTTGTAAGTTTTGAAAGTTTTGAACATTGCCAAAAGAAGGACAGCCCAATTTCAAAGGCTTGTAAGTCAAAATCATGTATTTGTATGCCTTTCAATTTTTAGAATTATGTTAACAAGCTTGTTGAGAATATATATAAAAAATTTCAATCCAATTGAATCTATCTTTCATAGCTCTTGAAACTGCAGCTAACTAAAAAAAACTTCTTTATGAGCCATAACATTTTTAACCGCGACTTGAATTGGACTAAATTTTCTAAGCATTAATCTAGTAGTGAAATACACTTCTCGTAAAATTTCACAAGCATTTAACAAATGTTGCATTGGGAAGGACCTGCTCCAAAGTAGAAAATGGCCTGAAACCATACCTTAGGACTTTAACGGTTTTAAATGGAGACAAAACCAAAAAAAATCCTCATTTAATAACAAAAAATAAAATATCCTAGAAATAACCCTCATTTGTCAATAACTAATTATAAAAAGAATATCAAAACGTTGATTAATCTTAGTGCATCCTATCGATTTTTCTAAAAATTCTGATTTTATACAAAGCATTTATTTTCAATGATTTTTTCAACCAATGATAAAATGCTGAAAGTTTATGAAATAATCTTGTTGAAAAGCTTGCATCCCAATAAGCAAGCACTTATTTCTCAAAAAAACTCTATCCCTATAGGTCGTGGCAATTTGTTCAATTTAAAAAAAAGATAATATTCAAATTTCCTCACATGTAACTTCTATTTACACAATGCCTTTTTTCCCTTCAATCCAAAGCCAATCCCCTTGAAGTGGTGGTTTAGCCTCACTTCTATATTAATTGAAAGTCGTGAGAATGGATTGTCTAATTGTTATCTAGCAACCTCTTTTTAAGGTGAATGTACCCATACTTGATCACTTAAGGGATTTTGTAGAAAATAATGAGCAGTTTAAAGTGCAAGAATTTTTTTCCATGTAGTGAGATAAGAAATATAGAAATTTCCAAATTTTTGTAATTTTATTCTCAAAATTGAAGTTACTATGAATTTTTGGAGTCAAAAATTTGTCCAGAATAATAGTCAATGTCTAGAGTCATCCAATTCCGATCATCTAAAAAACTGCTTTCTCACTCACTATTTCCTATTTTCTTCTTTACTACTTTGGGACATGTGTCATAACCTTATTAGTCCAGCCTTGGAAAAACACATTCCAAGTTTTTCAACCTTGATTGGAAATAGTGCATCCTACAAGTTGGCTATGGGTCATGATCGACTATGGGTGCATTTACCTTAGTTGGCAAAATATAGCTATATGATTAAATTTAGCTTTAAAGATGATAAATTTAGATTCAAATTTTATTTTTGTATTACAAAAAATTTCATTCATTTGAATATTTTTTCATCTAAGTCACCATTCTAGCTACAGGGGTTTGAGCCTAGTTCCTTTAATTTAGTTCTAAATTTTTTGTTGAATTTTGTTGAAAGACAACAAGTGACTATATACCTATATTCTCTTAGAAAAAATTTTTGGAACTTTATTTGAATAACATATGAATTTTCAAAATGTTAAAAATAGGTGAATCCAAAATCAACCCTAAAACAAAAGTCATACATTTTAGGCAAAAATTTGTAGATTCATATTAGAAATAGGTCATAGTCTAATTAGGTTTAGTTCTCTTATTCTAAAATTTGTAGAAAATACTTTTTAAGCAACATTTTTAATTTGAGCAAAAATTTATTTCATTGTATTTTTATTAAAGAAAAATCTTGGTGGATTTTTCTTCATTTTCTAATATCTAGTTTTATTATTCATTGTTGGTCAAAATAAAAAATACCATGATTTGAATATCACTAATAAATTGGAAAAAAAACAAAATTTGAAAGATGATTTTCCAATATTTTTTTAGCAACCTATATTTTTGGCTTTAGATATGAATTATAGACAAAAAAATAATCTATATTGAAATTGCACCCAAATAATGCAATGAAGTCAAGAAGACTATTTTTTTGGCCCTAGTTTTAAGAATTCAAAAATTTATAAAATTATATATATTTTTTCAATTGAACTTTGTACCAAATATTAACCAAATGCTTATCATCTAATTATAGAATGACATAGAATTTTATAAATTAATATCGTAAAATATTCGAATCTTTAGAGAATTTTTTTTATTTGATATGAATTTTTTTTTCTTCTTAGATTCACATAATTTCAAATTGGCACAAAATTTCTTGAAATTTTATGACTTGTGATTTCATCTCAGGAAAACAAAAACAAAAAAACTACATTATGTAGATATAAAATGAGCATAAAGTTTGAAAGAATATGAAGTTTGACTCATAGGCTTTATCCTTACATGGTTACACTTCTAGATAGGATATTTGTACCACATGAATCAAGCCACGTCCAATTCAAATTTATTTCAAAACATAGAAGGTTGATTGACTACAGCATCTATATTGATTAATCTTTAAATGTCAGTGGACAATCGTGTATATATATATATTTATATATATATTATCGCATAAGATTCCTATAGTATAAGTTATGTATTAAAATATAATAAAACATATACCATAGGATTGATAATTCAATAATTTAGCATCTGTCATTTTAACATTTAAACCAAATCATGTTCAAATATAAAACTAGTACATTTGTAAAATACTTGAATATGTAATCACTTTAGAGGTTTGGAAGCATAAAAGAAATGCAATAATGATCCATTAGGGGGTGTCAAGTATCACTAGATTAGGATCAACATGAATACAATTAAACTTTATTACTACTATATACTTCTATTTATACATTGACTTCTATGTCAAATACACAAAAAACGCCATATTGCATTCAAGATTTTGGACTTTCCAAACCAATATCACTTTGAGTGAATTTAGCATGCAATTATACTTCGATCAAAGGCCCAAGAATGTTTTTTTACCCTGTACTAACAAATTGTTTAGATTGTACATACTTTGATACAAAAATTTCAATTTATCAAATTTTTGGTTTCTACTTGACATTGTACTCTTGAGTTTCTTCTATCAATCCCAAAGATCCCTAGAATATAATTCGTCGTATAATTCGTCGTATGATTCGTCCATATAATAATCTTCATATCTTTCATTTATGCTTCTTTGATATGGATGTCGTTGATCTTCTGAGGGAATTGGAATACAATTTGGAACTTTTTTTCTTGGTACTAAAGTTAAGCGTTGTAAGCCTTCTTCTTCAATGATGATGAAAACAAAATCTTTCCTTATTCTCCTCACATTTGGGTACAATTGTTCAGTTTCAATCCACCAATGCCCTTTGCTATGGGATACCACCTTATATAACTTAGGCCATAAAACTAATGTCGCCATTGATGTACTATTCTACACTTAAATAAAATCAATACGAGAACTACACCAATGGTAATAAATAAAACAACAATAATTAACAATAGATACAATGAAGACAATAAAATATATTGTCAACAACAAGAGATTATATATGTTTGATAATTTAAAAGTAAAGTAAATTATAGTGTCCATTGTAAAAGTAAAATTAGACCAATAACCATAGTTTACTTGATTGTATAATTTTGCACCAAAATGTAAAAGCAGTGATGTCCAAACCATAGTAACTATTTCTAATATTGATCAACAATAAATAGTAAAATTAGATAATAGAAAATGAATAGAATTTTTATTTATACCAACAAATTTTAAATTAAATAACTACTAGGGCTTTGTGTTGCTCCATTGATGATTGTATTGCACGCAACCAAGACATATCAATTTTATTTTCATTATTAAAAAAAAATCCTGATAGGTTGAGTGAAGCCAACAAGATGACACGTGGCCCAAAAAAACCTTGCTTCCAAGTCTCCAACTAAGGCGAGTATTCAAAGGAGGCTTCCATCCCCGCGGAGCTCGGAATATAGTGTCTAGGCCCAAAGTCGTGGGCTAAACAAAGCTCCTATGTTCACAAAATAGTAAGATTAGGTTGCCTTAACAATTAGATTGCCTTATATATCAAGATAATTACTTTACAAGCCATCAAAGTCAAAAAATATTTCTAAAAATATTTTCATGGAGGATCATGAGTCCCAATTACAACAATATCTAATTCAAAAGTAGTGTATTCTTGTACAATAACTAAAAATATTTATATAGTGTCGAATGTCGAGAAATTAGTGTGGGCCAACCTAATTTCACTATTTTGTGTAGTTCCCGTCCTGCTTCAAAGCTTCTGTGTAAGTAGGGTTTATCAGGGTTTATCAAATGCGCTAGGGTTTATGTTCAAATTTTCTTTGGGGATTGCAAGAGTGCGAGATTGCGAGATTGCGCGCGAGAGAGAAATCGTCTTGAGAAGGAGAAAGCGTCATGAATCCGTTGACGCAGGTGAAGAACACGCAAAAGATTACCGCGAGGGAGCAAGCGATCGGCATCAGCGACGAAGCCTCTTGGCATGCCAAGTACAAAGATTCGGCGTATGTGTATGCCGGAGGACTCCCTTTCGATCTCACCGAGGGGGATGTTTTGGCCGTGTTCGCTCAGTGAGTGCCTCTTCTCTCAATTGCCGCAGATTTTACTTATTTTGAATAAACCTAGGCGCGAAAAAAATTTAGGGTATGTGCGTTCAAGTGGAAGATTATAATCGTCTCGAATCTTGTTAGAGTGTGTATGATCGCCACGGGATCATTTTATCGTAATTGATGTTTCTGGTTGATGGATTCTGGTATATGAACAAGACTTAAATCGCTGATGTTCAAGAACAGAGTTCCAACTCTGGAAACATCAAACCTTAGGGTTTCGGTATTCTTGCTGTAGGATTCGGAAGAGCGAGCTATAATCATCCTGAATCTTGTTAGGATGTGTAGGATTGTCACCGGGGATCGTTTTTGTTATTTTTGATGTTTCTGGTTGATGGATTATGGTGCTTCAAACGTTAGGGTTTGTGTATACTTGCTGTGAGAATCGGAAGAGCGAATTATAATCGATCAGAATCTTGTCAGGTAGTGTATCATATTTACCGGAGATGGTTTTGCGGTTTGGATGTATGTGGTTGATGAATTCTGGTAGTGAACAAGGGATAAATCACCGTGATTATGATGTTCAATGCACATCTCCATCCTCGTTATGCTCTGGGAACGGCAGTAATCGTCCTCACATCCCGTTTGTTAGAGGTGAAGGTTGCTTCTGCATCAGCATTTGAATCAACCGAGGCTGTAAAACCTTAGGGTTTGTGCATTCTAGTGGTGAGCATCGGTTTGAGTGAGATATAGCCCTCCAGAATCTTGTCAGGCAATATATGATACCACTTGAGATCGTTTTGTCAGTTTGTATGTATGTGTTTATGTAGTTGATGGATTCTGGTATGGAACAAGCCAAATATCACTTTGCGTATGGTGTTCAATATACCCAGTTCCATTCTCGCTTGCTCTTGGAATAATCGTGCATGTTCTGGACTCGAGAGCATCATGTTTTTTTCAGGCGTTGTTTTCGTGTCCGCTTTGTAGATGTTTGAACTACTGAGGAGGAGACCCGTTGTTTGTTGTGCAAGGAAATAGGATTTTTAGGGTTAGCCGTGAGGCAAGTGCTTTATTCTGACATATTTTATGACACTGCAGGTATGGAGAGATTGTGGATGTGAATCTTGTGAGGGATAAAGCTACTGGGAAATCTAAAGGCTTTGCATTCTTAGCATATGAAGATCAGCGGAGTACTGTGCTGGCAGTAGGTCAGTACTATTTTGAGGCACTCTATCCTTCTCACTCGTGACCCAGTTTATAACGTACTTTCTCTGTACCTCTGAAAATTTGTTTATTTTGCTTAGAACATCATAATTGAGGGATGAGTGGTTTGCAGATAATCTGAATGGAGCTCGAGTCGTAGGCCGCATCATTAAAGTGGACCATGTAGGCGATTACAAGAGGAAGCTAGAGGAAGACGAGGAAGAGAGACAGAAGAAGCGAGAGGAGCGAGGAGTGTGCTACGCTTTTCAGCGAGGGGAATGCAACCGCGGTGATGATTGTAAATTTTCGCATGACGAGCAGGTTTGTTGTTTTTCACAGATTCTACACTATTTCCTATCACGTCCAGCCATTTCCTTTATGCCCGTACTGTAGAATTTCTAATAAACAACACTCTCTAAAGCAACAAACCTCTCTTAAGTATTAAGTAATATTGATTGTTGGTCCCTGCCCGGCCCGCATACAAACCTCATGAATAATGCAAATGACCCTCCTTAATGTAATAAACCTCTCTAATGTAATGTGTCAGACCGTTTCTGGCCCGGCTCTTTATAGAAATTTTACTGTAGTTTAGATATTTTACTCTCTTTCTTGAGAATTGTGGTGCTCTTTTTGGAGTCCATTATTTGGAGCTGACTGGTGATTCTTCTTGCAGAGAAATGCCAACTCTGGTTGGGGAGATGGGGCTAGTGGTCGTGGCAACGGTGGTGCCAGCTGGAAACATGACCAGTTCGATGGGTCTATGAAGGAAGCGGGCAGGAGAATGAATATGGTATCAACAAAGCGTAATGATAATGGCATGGATGAAAAATCTCGAGGAGTCTGTTATGCGTTTCAGCGTGGGGAATGCAACCGTGGGAATGGCTGTAAATTTGCGCATGATTCATCCAAAAGGTAGTTCATCTATTAGTTAGTTATTTTCATTCATTCATGTCTGGTCCTTGTATGATACGACACTCAATTCTGAATACTTCAAACACTTCTTGGCTCTGTCTTGTGTGGTGGTTGTAATTGTTCTGTACCATTGAAATGCGTGGTGGTTGTACTTGTTCTGTGCCATTGAAATAGAGAAGAAGTATCATGTGTGTACGGGTATCTAAATTGGGTAGTCTGGGTTCAAGAAAGGTTTGTATGATTTGCTCATTAAACTTATGAGCATTGTGTCATGAAATGGGCCATCAACGCTGCCGCCGTGCAGAGCTCGTGCATGTCCTACACAGCTTAGGAACATGATTTTGAGTGGAAGGACGATGTTATCTGACATATATTTAGTCTGATTTAGAATGCTGTCAAGCAACAAGCATAAGATACGGTGCAGTCCAGCATAAGATAGTGTGCAGTAATAGAGATATTCTTTGACTAGTTCTGTCATTTATTTGATTCAGTAGTATCTTCTTGATTTTTGCAAGGTTTTCTTTTCTCTTATATTCTTTCCAATTCTCATCCCAAATAATTAAGCTTACAACCTATTCAAGCAATCCTAACTAAGGTAACCACCGCTATTGTGGTCCCTTTCTAAATTGATCCCTAAAGATTCTTGCCTAAAATGTACAAACTCTATTTATGAGAGCCTAAGGTCACTTTTAGGTACACCTATTTTCAGCACTTTGAAGATTCACATGATATTGATATGGGTTAAAAAAATGCATAAGAAGGTAATCTAGAATCTTTGAACTTCCAACAACATCCAACAAAAAAATTAGGCAACTTAATATTAGGAACAATGCTCAATTTGCTTATTTAGATGCATTTAGGTGTAGTTACCTTTGTTGAACCTTGAAGGCACATGTCTTCCGCTTCAAGATATTAAACTATTGTTTACACTCCTATTTTTGATTTACCCGTGCTTCTTTTTATTTCTTGTAAAACACAAAGGAAGCATATGTATTATTCAGAAACAGAGGTAGTACATTTCTTTTATTTTGACTACTAGGTGATTACTACAAGTACTTTATTCATGGCACCGACATATTATTATTGTTTATCCATGTAGTCCTTTTTGGGTCTCAAACTGTTAGTAGTAATGTAAATCCATTATGAGCACTACTTTGAAAATTCATAACTTATTCATATGGTGTTCAAATAATACATACTAAAGTGCATTGGAAACCCCTTTTAGTCGCCAATTTGATTTAATAAAAATAATTTATGTTCAATAATAGTAACTATATTCAGTTGTAATTAGTGACAATAATAGGCACACACCTTAATGTGCAATTAAAGTTCTAAGTAACTACTCTGATTTATGTTATTATCCTATTACCGTACGTGTAGGTTAGTTTCGGAAATAAGTAGGAAAATTTTGGGTTGTGTCTGAAATTTTAAAAATTTGTACAACTATTTCTGAAAATCTGATTGTTGCTAATTCTAAATATCCAAAAATTATTCTTGAATTTTTTTTGAAAAAGGGACACATTTAAGCATAAATAGAAAAAATGAATCCAAAATTAGGAGTGTCTAAAAATTAGAAAAACTACATTACCGAAAGTCAAGAAATTCAAATCAAGAAATTCAAATCAAGTTGCTGAACTGTCCAAATTGCAAAAAGTAAACTATTTCAGCACCATTGTGCCAAAAGTGACCTATGCATACGGTAGTCCCTATGACAAGAAATTACCTACATCAAATTATTTTAAATTAGTGCAGACTGAATTATGATTTTGTAATTTTGCTAACTTTGTGTTTCGCTAATAGGATAAATCAGTGTACATAGTGATACTTCAAATCATAGTCGAAGTGAGCAGGATTTTCAAGTTCACAATCAAGCACAACTACCGTGTTTGAGTGCTGCAATGGTGGGAAAAGTTACAGCGCATACAACATTCAAGGAGCATCTTTGAATTAATCAACTCTTACAACTTGGAAGCTTCCACATCAATTCAAAAGCAGTTATTCTAAGGGTGGCCGTAGAGTACAAAGAAAATTGTTCGCAATTGTACATCCGTCAATATTACCGAGGACAGAGAGAAATGGGAATGCACAGTACAGTACACTCTCTGTACAGAACTAAAGATAAGAGAAACCCTGGTCCGAAACAGGAACTCCACCTAATCATACTGAAAGACTGTAGTTGCCCAAGCAATGTAATTGCAGCAACTACTCGTCCAACAAGCCTGACTCCATAGCCAGGTCCTCATTGTCAACTAAGATGTTTTCCTCTGCCAACAGGTAGCCTTCTAATCCGGACTCCGCACTTTTGTGCCCCACTCTGCTTGGATCCTCTGGCCAGTTTTCTCGAATCAACACAAGCTTATTCAAGTTATCAGGACCAATGTGGCGCCGGCGTGCATCTGTGATCAACCCAACCACACTAAAGATCCGTTCTGTTTCCACTTGCGTCCCTACAATTCCCAAAATCTGCCGAGCAAGAAACCCGACGTTTGGAAACTGAACCTCACGGTCCTTCCACCACGCCAGCGGGTTTTCGCAGTCCTTAGGGTCGATGTGAAGCCTCCTAAATAATGACAACTCCGCCTTCAAATGACCAACGATAGCTTCATCATTGGAGGCAGTGGATCCAAACAAAGAATTCTCATCAAAAGAGTCCTTGGAGGCGGGGCTCAGTGCAGGGGCATTCTCCACACTGGACGGATTCAATTGCTTGAAGACGGTTACTAAACAGGGAAGAAGAGCATTTGTATCAGTCTCCGATACAACCTGCAAGGCCCTCTCCCTGCCCACATAGTCCTTCACCAGACTCAAGCCCTTGTAACGTGGATCCAGCATCAACGCCAGCATGTTGTGGGCATGCTTGGGCGAATAATAAGCCGTGAAAGAGAGGAAAGGCTTCAGGGCGTTGATCACCTCCGACATCATGCGCGCCTGTAAAACCTCCAGCTCAGATTCAAAGTTGCCTGCCTCCAGTTTCGGACTCGCCAAGCCTTTCTCAATCTGCTCCTTGTGCAATTGTATGCACAACCCCAGCGCAGTTGCGAGGGCGTCGGATAACAACCAGTAGCCTTTAGTCTGGTTTCTCACACATCGCTGAAGGACAGGAGTAAGAGCGTCAGTGACAGCTTTGGCGACAGCCCAGGTTTCCAGGCTGGGAACCTCAAATAGTAAATCGTTGATCTGGTGAGGTAAACACAAGCTGAAGGCATGCTGATACTCCAAAGCCTCCTGGAAAAGGATGGCCTTTGCAGCAAACCTCCCCTTTATAAGTGTTCTTAACTTGCGTGGCGGGAGACCAACATCAACACAAGCCTTCAACCATCCAAGTCTCCTATTCTCAGATCGAGAAGTCCAGGAGATAGTCTTTTTCAGAGTTGCCGCAGCTGCTTCAATGCTGACTTCCCTCATGCGAGAACATACCTTCGGGTCATTGGTTGCAGAATCACATGCCCTAGACATCACATGTCCAAAGCAAGTCCCTGCATACGGCTCAGATAGCTGAAGAGGCGCACATACTACCATAGAAGAAAGCGCACTGGTGAGCGAACCGAGCCTCAAATCGTCATCCATGACGAATGCAATGATCTTATCTGTCAAGTTGAAGGAGTTTAGAAGCTCCTTAACTTCCATGGCCAGGGCTGTTCCTGCTGCTGTATCCGGTGCCTCAAACACACCGATGGTAACACGGCAAGGCACCCAGGACTCATTGATGAAATGAATCACCAGAGCAATGGTGTTGACACCCCTCCGTGACATCCACACGTCGAAAGACGCGGTGGCAGTCACACATCCAGCTAACACAGGCAAGATATACTTCTCCATTGTCTGAGAGACCATACGAGGAATGACCTCGTCAGCTAATTGACGGCCAGCAGGGAAATTCACACGGCCGCACTGCCGCATAACCAATCTTCTGAGCCAGATATTATCAACCATAGACATGGGATGGCAACCTTTGGCCACATACAGAACCAAATCCTCGAGAAGTCTCTCTTGCGCAGGGTCGGATTTCTTGCCGGAGCTTTGGTTGCTGATAAAGTCGGTGAGTAAAGAAGGAGAAGGGTCTTTCTTCATCCTGCGAGGGTGCTGACCCTCGGCCCGTGTCAAAACGTTTGGTTTGCGGGTTGCCTTGTACTTGGTGAAAATCTCTCCGTGCTCTTGCGCTACATGCTTCTTCATCGAAGTCGTGCCATGCTGCTTGTTGTAAGTCACTACACCTTTCCTCACACGGGTGGCACTGTTTGGTCTGTGCTCTTGCTGAGCAGGATGACAAATAGCACAACGCATTTGCTGAGGGTGTGCAGAATCAGGTTCAGAGTTATCATTCACAACATAAAAGGCCCATGTTGCTGAAGCACGGCCATGAGGGGCCCAAAACTGTTGATTGGCGCGGAGTTGGGCAAATTGCGCGTTCCAAACCTCATCATCCTCAGGTGGATGTATTTCTTCGGGAACCTCGACAAGTGCACCTATTCCCTCGCCCACACCCACTAAAACAGCATGGTCAGCGTCCAACTCCATATGAAAAACAGTCTTGCAAGTTGAAACGCAAAAAATAAAAGTATAAAAACAAAAAAACAAAAACAAATGCCCAGTAAGAAAAGCGGTACATATACAGTTCAAGGTAGTTTAATGGTAAAGACTCGACTAGTTCACTGACAAGAGTGTCATTGCAGGTGCAATCTAAGTTCAAGTGTCATTCAGGTCCAAGAGAGTGAACTCAGAAGACTGCAGACCTATAATGAAAATTGCATCTATATATGTATTACCTTGCTGGGTACCAAACATCATAAGCTGTGAACCAAGAAATGATGATTCCATGCTGCCCTCCCCTCGAGAGTTTTTTCGAGGAATTTGAATTTCTGAACGATCTGTGGTCCGTTTTCTTGATCGTCCCATCGTTCTCAATGGTGAGTGTCCTTTGATGTTTACCTCATCCACTAATATTTGAGCAGTTTCTGCACCGAGAAAAGCTTCATCAGAGATTCATCCTCACGCTGTGTTATAAAGAATTCAACATTACCTGACCCCTAAAGAAAGAGAGAAAATGTATCAAATAGAAATATGTTTCAGAAGTTATTACGACAGACTATTAGCTGTAAAAATGAACTTTCTAGTTAGATTTCGAGCACTAAGGGTTCAGAAACTCAGAAACGGAACCATGTCAGCGTATCATAACAAGCACTTCCAAAAAAACAAAACCGAAACAGATTCTTATCAGCTGATAAAGCTGCACATAGCTACAACAATCAATCTGCAGTTGTCAACCGAAGAATCAAAGCTCTTGCCAATGCAAATTCCTTTCACCAGTCCTACCAATTCCTCATTACCATAACATTCTTTAGAGCCTTCTGTTGCACCCAATAATCCAAATCCATAATTCTCATTCTGTCAAATGCTTAGCAAAAGTTTTTATGTAGATTTGCTACCATGCCATTTCTAAAAGAGCGTTTGTCTAGTGCGACCTTGTGATCGAGTTCAAGTTCAAGTTCGCATGGTCCAACTTCACATTCCCCCATTACCTGGATCCCCAATCCGGTCTCTGTCCTCCCATTGCCAAAGCGCATTATAAACCTCCTGCGAGAAATCAGTCGGAAGCTGAGCTCCATTCCGTTCATCGAACGTCATCTCCCAGTACGACTTCTGATCTTGCAACATGTTGCTCTCGAAGTCTTTGATCCGCTTGAACTCTCCACTCAACGTCAACCACTTCTCATGGCAATCGGGGACACTCCGCTGCACCAGTTGACCCCAACAGTAATTCTCGATCCAATGCCATTTATGCTGCTCATGAAACTCTCCTCCTTGGGCATGGTGAGAGGCCACCGTCTCCGTGTACTCCTTCATTGCAGACACCAACACCAGCATCTCCAACACGTCCCACGGCCCTTCCCGATAGTTTTTGTTGTCCTGTTTCTCACGGCTCTCGTCCAAAACCATGGGATCGGGGGTAGGGTCACTCAGCACCATTGAATCTCCATCCTCGTGAGGTTCGTGTGTGAGGGGGTCGACGACGTCGTCCATCTTGTGGCCAAGTTCTAAGTCTTCGGTTGGACCGATGACATCGTCCAAGTTTGAGGTTAGCTCATCGTCGCCTCTGGACTCGGTGTCAACCCCAGTCTCCATCCGCTGCTGCAATGGGTTCCAACACTTCCACCATCTCAAGAATGGGAAAAATAAGAAACTCCGAGAAAAGAGTACGATAACAAGAACTCATCCTCGTCTCCTTCGCACCGTGCGACCCCAACGTTCACGAACGCACAATCCCAAGCTCACAACGTCTAATTCACCCCAGAATAGTTCTTTGCACAAAAACACAAAGAAAATGAAGAAAAACTCCCCCTGATCGGCATTCGCGAAATCCCTTCCGCTGTTAACCCGGAACGCTAAACCCTAAAAAGGAAAAACGGAAAAAAGGAGCACAGTCTATGCACAATTCGCAAGCTCTACTTCACTCCGAAATCTGTTCTCAAATGCAAACAACGACAATGACAACAGCATATACCTCGGATCGACGTCCACTACACCGACGAAAATCACTCACACCATGAATTCAAAGATAGTAAACCCTAAAATTCAGAAAACATCAAACATAGATACTCATGCACAATTCGGAAGTTGCGAATCCACCCCAATTCGCGAATCCTCTCTCGAGACCATTACTAACAACTGCAACTCCCACCGATCGACATCCACCAAACCCACCAAAATCCCACACAACCTGAATCCCAAGAAATCAACCAAAAATCGAAACCACCGGCGAAATTCGAAATCTGGAATGCAAGGGGGACGATCAAGCGTATCCCTGATGAGACGAAGCAACAAGGGGATAATTTCCCAGAACTGAGAGACGTTCACATCATCAACCCAAAGATACTAAACCCTAAAATTCAGAAAACATCAAACATAGATACTCATGCACAATTCGGAAGTTGCGAATCCACCCCAATTCGCGAATCCTCCCTCGAAAACATTACTAACAACTGCAACTGCCGCTGATCGACATCCACCAAACCCAAACAACGTGAATCCCAAGAAATCAACCAAAAATCGAAACCACCGGCGAAATTCGAAATCTGGAATGCACGGTGGACGATCAAGCGCATCCCGATGAGACGAAGCAGGAAATGGATGGATTCCGGGAACTGCGAGGTGGTGGGTGGTGATACCTGGCGTTGACAAACAAGCACCGACAGCGATACTGGGAGCGGGCGAGCTGCGAGAGCAGGACTTGGGGATCCCGGGTATCAACAAGGACGGGGGCGATGGTGCAACTGGATTGAAGTTGCGTTGCAATTGAGACAGCGATGATCGAGGCAGCAGCAGCAGCAGCAGCAGGAGCGATGCTCCGTTGCGGCGGCAAAACAGGGGTTGCCGTGACCTCAACCCAACTGGGGGACGAGCGTGCGAAACCCTGCCCTGCCCGCCGTTTGCTTGGCTTAGGAGGACAACGGGTGCCGTTCACACGGGCCGGCCCTCAATCGGAACTATCCTGTTCGATATTCGCCCGGTTCACACTGACAATTTAGGTACCGTACCTGAAGGTCTGATTCGGCACTCAGGTGTCGAATTTGAATTTCCACGTCAGATTTTCAGGGGTCCACGTCACCTCAGACCATTTACAAATGATATGTGGCACTTTTTTATTTACGGAAATGACTTAATTTTTGTCGAATTTGACCTTTGCATAGGGTGTTCTGCTCTAAAAGCGAACGTATTCTAAATGTGACTCCTATCTAGGAATGAGTGACATGTTGCTTGAAATATCTATTATTGTCAATGATGAGTAAACTAAGGTAGGCTTAAATGGTCGCTTTAAGAGCAAACTACCCATTAGGAAAAAAATGAGCCCTGCAAAGGGTTGCGAGTTCTGAACAGTAAGGGAACGGCTGGGAACGCAAGCCGAAAAAATAAAAAGCAAAAATAAAAAAATAAAAAATAAAAATCCTCCGTCCCTTCTTTCTGTTCGGCCAGCTATTTGTAGGGCCAAAACAACGTCGGAACAACACAAGACTATTCAAATAAATTATTAAAAAAATATTAAAAAAATACAAAATTACAGAATTTTCAGATCTAATGGGGCATGAATGGTGCCATGTCAAATTGCTATTTCTAAAATTTTATTATTTAATTTTTATAATATTTTTATAATATTTTTGTAATATTTTTATAATATTTCTGTAATATTTTTGTAATATATTTTTATAATATTTTATAATAATATTATTATTATTATTATTATTATTATTATTATTATTATTATTAAAAAAAAATTATTGTGGTCACTATTCATCAAAGATGATGAATAGTGGCCATTGTCCCTCAAAGGGACTGTGAGTTCTATTGAAGGGAACTCTTCAAAGGGAAGTAGCCCCTTTGAGGGCTCATTTTTTTCCTAATGTTAACTACCAAGCGCACTACAAGGGAGCAGTGTCAATTCGGACATTTTTTTGACATAATTATGTCATTTCGGACATTTTAGTCAATTAGGATATGTCAATTCGGACACTGTTTTCTTGTAGTGAAGTCATGTTGTTTTGAAGTCAATCATGGATGGAAAATGGCAAAATGGATGAAACAAAATGTACGGAATAAAGCATGTGCACCCTAATTGCCACTTAACCCTAAAAGGACAAGACTTATGATCAAAGTATTTTGTCAAATATGATTTGATTTTTGAACCAATAGGTGCATTCCTTCATTTCTACATTGATTAGAAAAAGTCATCGATTAGACACTTTTTGGTTGCAATGTCTTTACAAGGATAAAATGAATGCACTCTATATATTTTAGGTAGTGATTATGAATGCAATTAAGGTAAATATACCTTGTTGCAACCCTAATCATATTCCATCTTCCTTTTGAGAACCTAAATCTAAACTTATCATTCTTCTCTTATGAATGTCACTTAAATCTCAAAAAACAAGAATGACTGTTGTAAGTGTAGGGCAAGATCAATACTCTTTTGTTGAAAATTTAATTATTTTTGAAAAATGAATTTGATTGATGCAGGTCCTAAATGACTAGGGACCCGTATATTGCATTTCATAGAAAAAATTTGCATTTGTAAATTCAAAATAATATATTTTTAAAATTATTTCAGGAAGCCAGGTATTATGCTACTAGATTTCAAGCACACTAATTCATGTCAAGTTTGACTATGCGGTTGTAGAATTATGAGGTATTAAAATGTGTTTTTGGTCCCAAATTGGACAGCTAAAAAAATAATTTTTTTCATTATTATTTTTATTCTAACTATAACAAAATAGTTTAGTATCCACACAATAGTCCACTAACATGCAATAGTCCACTTGTGGAGACTTAAAGTTGATCTCCGATGCACATGCCTCCATGCTGAGCAGTGTTGGTAATTGCCTGAGCAAATTGCCATAGCCAAACAATTTGGTGTCAATAGAATAATTTTAAGCCAAAAAAATTCCATATGCTTACAAATTATTTTTAACTATTTAGCTTAGTTGACATACTTTTGCCTATGAACTACTCTGTATAATTGTTGAGAATTGTGTGAGCAAATCGCCATAGCCCAAATTTGGGGTCAAAAGTTGCAAAAAATGAAGTTAATGAAAAACAATTCACCACCTATTGCAAATTGTTTTAATTAACTTGTGTGTTGTCGGTTTTGACTTTAAACTACAACAAACAAGCTTTGAAAGAACCTTTGAAAGATTCTTTGAAATAATACTCTATACAACCTATGAAAAACTTGACCTGACTACATTTCTCTTCATGAAACTTTTTATTGCTTATTATGATTAGTTTCACATCTAATGAAATTTCCTTGTCTTTGATTGCTAAGTTAGTCCGTTAAAACAAGAAAGCAATAGACATGAGTGTTAATGCCTACAAGAAAGCAATGATTTGTGATAGTAGCTGGCAAGGAAAGAAAAATAAAACTCACTAATTATGAGCACATGAACACACACAACTCTCTTAAATTTTTTAACAACTAGAACTATCAACACAAGTTTGAGCATGCGATTTGACAAATTTGATGCAAAACATGCATGGTCAATCATGCCGCCCTTGAGATGAAGGCGGTAGCAAAGCATATTTTCCACTTACGTACCTCCTATTGTGGATTGAGACACAATGCAAAGAAATCCCAATTTGATTTGTTTTTGCCGTTGTTAATCCTTCTCAGTAAACCATCATTGGCCTATTTATTTACGGAATTACGGTATGACATCGAACTTGGCCTCCACTACAAAAGGTCCTACAAAAGCCCCTTTCTAATCGACATCCTTTAGGTTTGAACCACATAATCCTTTTCACTCCTTGTGCGCCAAGCTTATACAAGTCCCAAGAGACGTCATGTATGGAATGTGTGATTCATTTTCCATCGCAAAAAATTTCATGTCATGTATAGAGATCATAGATTTTGACACATTTGGCCTTTGTAAAGAAAGCAACAATGTTCTCGTAAAAGGAGGCTGACAACATACAATGCATGGTGAACACTTCCCTGTCATTCAAATGCCAAGCTATGTTGTCTTCATCGATTTTGCTCCATTGGTTCTCCACCGAATTGTAAACCTCCTAGGACATACAACCTTTCACTGTGTCCATTTGAACAAAAGAGGGCAATGTGGGCATGTCACTAGGATGGGATAGTGCACAACAAAAGTCAATCACCACATTCATCACAAAAACTTGGATCTCAAGCATTTCAGAGGTACTTCTTAACTTCTTTTCATGTTCAATGACACATACCAAGCCATTTACTGTTGTTGCGACATTGGTCTTCGAAATGACCTCAAGGCAATGTACAATTCTAGACCAGAAACACTCATGCCCATCTTCTTGAGTGAGGAACATAGTCCCATCCACCTTGTCGTGGACCATGAGAGCAATTCTCACTAGTGAAGCTCCTTCAAATGCAGCTTGAAAATGCGGAGATGTGATCTTTGATCTCCAAGTCTTGTTCAAAGAACCAATCTAGAGGATGTCCTTCACTAGTAGTCGTGCAAAGATTTGTAGTAATATCTCCTCTTGGAAGTTTGTTCCATTGCTTGGAATCCAAGCTAAGAGCTGCATCAAATTCTTTCCTCAGGCAATTCTTTCCTAGAAATAGATCTTTGATAATGAGACTCTTGAGAGTCCTTGAGGTAGTCTCCGATGCAGTTGCCTCCATGGTAATTGTTGATAATTGTTTGAGCAAATTGCCGTAGCCAAACAATTTGTGGTCAATGGAATAATATTAAGAAGAAAAAAGATTTCCTATCTATTACAAATTGCTTTAACTAGCTTAGTTGACATAATATTTGCCTATGAACTGTAATTGTTGATACTTATGTGAGAGCTAATCGCCATAGTCCAAATTTGGGGTCAAGAGTTGCAAAAAATCAAGTAAACAAAAAAAAATCACCATCTATTAGAAGTTGTTTTAACTAGCCGTAGGTTGCCAGCTCTTACCTTTAAAGTATAACTAATAAGCTCTAGAATAACCCTTAAAAGAATCTTTGAAATATCATTCTAATAAACAACCCTCTGGGAACCTAACCCGACTGCATTTCTCTTTACGGCACTAAATTGTTTTTTATGATTAGTTTCAAACAACAACAAAATTTCCTTCTCTTTGATTGCTAAGTTAAACCATTATAACAGGAAGAAATAAAAAGATGAGTGCTAATTCCTACAAGAAAGCAATGATTTGTGACTATACCAAGGAAATAAACGAAAGACATACTAATTATGAACATGTGAGCGTGCACAACTCTTGAATCTCTTGACAACTACAACTATCAACACAAGTTTGAGCATGCGATTGCAGTACTTGGATGCAAAAGATGGTCAATTATGCCGCCTTTGAGATGAAGATGGCAGCAAAGCATACTCTACATTCACATACCTCCAATCAAGGGTTGAGACGTGCAACACAAAGAAAATCCTAAGGCTACTAAGATAATGACATTTTTTCACAAAACTTTATGATAAGTGGTAAGTGGAAAATTTTGTGTTGCCTTCCTTTGACCACAGTTTTGAAAAGTTTTTGAGAATATTTTTATTATTATAGCACCTTTGGTAGCATGGTTTGTCTTTTATCTGGATAATTGAGACTTTCTTTATCACCTTTCAACGAAGGTAGTGTTCAAAAAATTTCAAAAACCTTTTCATTGTCTTTACATAGAATAAATCAACTTCTAAAAGTCTTTAATAAATATATATGCTTTACAAATTTTAATTGAGATTGTACCAAACATAAAGATTTTAAGTGATATGATTAATAATTATTCATGCAATACTAACAATATATGCTTATGCTAATGTATATTGAACTTAAAGTGGAAGAGAACTATTTGAAGATTGGGTATCTACTCAAACTAATTAAGTGATTTCCCCTCCAAAGAATGAAAATCTTCGAACGCTTAAAATTAATAAATATGCACCCAAAAAAGTATTTTAACAAGTTGCATTGTGCACACTAAATTTATAAATCTCATTGATAGCAATTGAAATATATTTTTTGACTTTTTAATATAATTCTTTGAAATCAAAAAGATTATAATTTTTTACATTTATATGATTTTAGGATTTTTTCATTTTAATATTTATTTTTCATGTTCAAAAATTCAAATTAATTTTTAATAGCTTAAGGATCAAGGACCTTAAGGACCAAGCTGGAAGACACTTGGATGCTCGCCTCAAAGCACTGACATAAAAGCAAAAACACAATATGCATGAGAAATTATCCTACAAATATCTAAAATTAGGATTTTGATATCACCCAACAAATTATTTTGCCAAATTGATTTCATCCATCCAATAGAATAAATGAAAACTTATCATTTAGTTTACATAATCATCAAACATTATGCATTCTCAACCTATCCCCAAGCAAATCTGTCAATCTTAAAGCAATGCCATAATTATTACATTTGTTATATAAACATATAAAAAAATACTACCTAGATAAGGAAAATAGACAACAAATTGAAGAGTTATATAAAGATGACTATTTGTAGTCTGATAAAGATGACTAAATTTAATCAGATAAAATGACTATTTATAGTCAAATAAAGATGACTATTTATAATATGATAAAAAATGACTCTTTGTAATCATCTCCAATTATTTAATAGTTGTCAATTTTATTGTTTTTAATCATACTCTTTTTAGAGCTATTACATGTTTACATTTCACTCAATGTAGTCATAAATATACAACATTTATAAGGAGAAGTAATATTTTTTTATATATGATAAATAAGAGGAATAATGTTTCTTGTGTATATATTAATAAGACATGTTGCCTTTTTGTGTGTGTGAAAATTTCACAAGTAGAAGATTTTTAAAATGTACATTAATAATTGAAACCAATTCTAATACACATAAGAATTTGAAATCTATATTATAATACATTTTGACAACTGAATAGATTGTATCTGAATATACAATCACTATCTTGTAGTAAGGTACCTTAATAGAAATTTATAAAAAAATTTGAATCTATAAAGAAAATACTTTAAATTTAAAGAAAATCTTAAATTTAGAAAAAATTGTAGGATCTATTATTATATGCAGTTGATGACTAGAATTTTTAATGTCTAAGTTGGTTGTAATTTGCAGTTAAACTTGCAACTTTTATTTACAGCTACTTCAAATCATCATTTCATGTGACCACTTCAAATCTTCATTTCAGTAAGATTTGGTTATAAATAAGCATCCTTCTAATGTATTTGAAATCAAATTAGGAATTTAGGATTTAGGATTACAATCTATGTATTAAACTTTTAAGCTTTTGAAATATTTCAATTAAAAAGTATGATTTTTAAAATCCCTCTATTAAACAAACTTTAATGATCATGAAACAATTTTTATCATTAGAGATAGTTGTCAATTTGAACTTCATAATTTGCCTACTATTTTGAAATTTATATATAAAACCTAAGTATAATTTACGTGTAACCAAAATTTTAGAATAATATGTAATCACTAGATATAATAATAGTCTAAAATAATGACAAATTTTTCAAATAAAAAATACAACTTTGAATAGTACTTTAATGACAACTTTCAAAAGAAGATTAAAAACTAATTCCTATAGATCATATCTATATTTTTGAATTTACTATTGACTTTGCCAATGCTTTAATCCAAAATTTGAAATCCAAAAGTTAAAATTCTTTGTTATTAGAGTGATTGAGTATTGACTACTAATGATCACAATGGTTTTTTTCTTAAGTTTAGAATTACAAGTCTATTAATGATGATTTAAAAAGATTTTTAACTTACCTCTTATTTAAATTTTAAAGTCAATCTTGAAGTCATGTTATCAAGGGAAAAAAATATTTGAAGTGGAATATATTTGTGCTCTTAAAAATACAAAAATATATATTTATTGACAAGAATTTTGAAGATCTTTACCAAACATATGCTAGCTAATTAATTACATAAGAATCTAAAAGTATTTGGATGGATGAATAATGCAATTTTTTTAAATACTTTAGTCTAAAAGATATGTTTACATTCATTCATTGGTCAAAAATTTTGAAAGCTACATCTTTAAGTGGATTAAAAAAGAAATTTAAAATGACTACATAGCAACATGATTTAGTAAAAAAAAACATGCTTCATTGTATTGTAATAAACTAAGGGCTATTTAAAAATAAAATAAATTAGGTAGGTTAACTTTACAACACAAGCCATTTACATCTAATACATACATCCCCACATACATCATAGATATAAGAGAAAGGATCTTCAAAGTGCAAAAGATTAGAAAAAAGGAAATAAAAATAAGAAGACCAAAAAAATAGTATAGTAAATTCAAGCCACAACAACAACAACAACAACAACAACAACAACAACAACAACAACAACATAGGGACCTCATTGTACTACTAGTAATAGTCATATTGGATTTTAGGACTACACAAAAGTTCCTATCATCCAAGGAACATGTTCTTGTCAACATTCCCATCAAGGTCTCAACTTTTATAATTGATGAATTTGATTGCGCCAAAATATGACTAGATTTTACTATACCAAATATGACTAAGCAATCATGTTCAATTGGTAAAGAATCACGTTTTCTTTGTAGTTGTAGTGATAGTAGAATAAACCCATAAATTTCATTCCTTCAAGGCCAAAAACATAAAACACTTGTATTACTTTGAGAATCACAAGTTGAGCATATAGTATATTAGAAAATTATAATTTTGAGATTAAAAAATAAATAAAAAATAAAAAATTAGGGGATAGGTGGAAGTTACTAATTGAATTTATAGTTATTATTTTCTTAGATTTAAAAAAAATTATCATCTGCTATTTAAAACACAATTTTGATAATTTATTATACTTTGATTTTTCAAGTTTTAGAGCTTTGAGTAATCAAAATTATGAATTCAGAGCTCACCTTTTGAGGGGTTGATTGCCATATTAGGCCAACATCTACAATCCATATAAAATAAACAAACTTAATATCCTACACATGAGTACAAAGAAGGTTGCCTACTTGCCTCTCTTGCATGTGAATATCAATCTAAATACTCAAAAACATTGTCTCTTCTACAATCATTATTGGAATCTTATCATCATTAAGGTATTAAGAATAAATATTTATTCTTGTTTAATTTTCAAGTGTATTTGAGATGATTAGAAGAAAATTCTATGTTATATATTTTCCATCAAATCTTGGGTGCCAGAGTGTTTCTATATACAAATTTGAGAATAATGATGCAATCTAGTTGAAATTCATAGTAAATATGGATAAGGCCATTTTCTAAATTGAATGTTTTATAGGAAAAAAATTAATTAATTTTAATAGAAAATATTTATTTTCACAAGTATATCTCATATAACATTTTAGTGGTGTGGAGTATTATTGGATACCCATATGGATGAATTTAGAGCTAAAATTTAGAAAAGACAATCTTCCTACACATTAGCAACTATTGTATGAAAGAATTTTAAAAATAGTCAATTTTTTATACAAAAGTTTGCAAATTGAGCTTATTTGTTTATGTATTTTCAATATGGGAGTAAAATTTTTTGGTGGTATTTCTATTGAATGAACATCTTTATAAAATTATTACAAATGGTCAATTTTTGTTTCACATATAAAATTGTTTTCTACTTTTTTCAAAATAAAACGTCAAATTATCTTTCTTTTTTTTAAATTCTATTTTTTTTATTCTCCTACTTCAAGAATTATTCTAATGCTTAATCTTCCTAGGTCTATAAGATGCTAGTCAGAATTTCTTCTAATAATAGTCAATTGATCATAGAAAAAACACTTCAAAATCTTCAAGAAAAACGTAATTATTTTTAAGAACGGTTTTTGCTTATATGTTGTTGTAAAATATATTTCTAGACAAGCATGTAGCCCTCGCTACATGATTGCTTAGCATCATGATCTTCTTGAAGGATTGTTTTTGAACAAATAGAAATTGGTTTGGTTTTGGAATTATTGATAAGTAAAGAATTCATTAGAGGAAATTTGGAGCCTTTGTAATCTATAGAGGGCCAATTGACTTTTGGAAGCAAGACTTTTGACAACAATGGAATTACATGTAAGTAAAATTAATAATATTTTTAAATTAAAAATTAATATTATTACTAATATTATTTTCTACATTGCCTCAAATGACGTGGCAAAATCATTCAAATTTTTTTTATTAAAAACTTATTTAATTTATTCTTGTTTTTGCTGTGGATGCACTGTTGTCAAAATCAAATGGCCCTCTGGAGGCCCGAGATTTTCTCTAGTGGTATCTTTGATACTATAAAAATGACTCACAATGGCTGAAGCAAACTTTACCTAGCTAAGACTTTGATGATGATGCAAATATTGTCCCTATAAATTAATTTTGTAGGCACACAAAAGTTACATTCATTAGGCCTCGTAAAAAACAGCAAGATGCTTGTTATATCCATCACTCTTTGGAATGGACACATAGTGATGCAGAACGCAGAAACCGTCCCACAAAGTGAACCATGCAGGGTGAATTTTAATTTTTGCATGGTAATTGTGAAAAAAAAAAACTTATTTTGTGCCATGTTAATTCTATGTTCATCACCTCTCATAACTAATTCAGGGCCTCTAATTGCAAATATGAATTTAAAATTTGTAAATTTTATGATGTGTAGCAAATAAAAAATTCCTTCGTTTTTCCTCAAGGGTAAATTCACCCTGCATGGCCCACTTTGTACAACAGATTTCGCATCTTGCCACAACGATGATCGGCGCTTTCATTTTATTGTAGCTCTTGTGTTCTTGGTAGCATGCCATAACATTAAATTTGGAGGGACATCAGGGTATTCGCTGCTTTTGGCAAAATTTCGCCCTTCAAAAAGCACTAGCGATGATCTAGGATTAATGAACTTCGTGAAGTTAGAGCACTTCAAGCGGTGAACATAAATAGTCAACTAAGCTTTAACTAATTGAATCAAACTGATATGGCCTTGTAAATTCGCAGAAATCTTCTTGTATTGCAATTGTAGGGGGACGTCAAACCCGTTTAACGAAGTGGGACCAACATGCTAGATTTACCCCGTAAAAATACGCAGGAATTTTTTATTTGTTACAAAACTTTTTTTTTTTGCAAATTCGGAATTTGTATTGCAATTAGAAGCTCCAAATCAGCTAGGGGGGTGTCTAGAAAATACCCTAAACACATCTCAAAATAGGGGGCTTTTTTTTACTTTTACCCCCCAAGAACACAAAATTCACCCCGCTCGTCCTACTTCATGGAGCAGGTTTAACGTCCTGCCACAAGTTGGATGGTAAGAATAAAATTTGAATAGAATTTTACTCATGAACACTCAAAGAATTTTTTCTAATTTAGATGCAAGATCCACAAGGCAAGAAAGGTAGCGTGTAGTGTACTATACACAAGTGGTAACATTTCAGTACCAATCAATTCTAACTTTTTCTTGCACTTTAAGATGCAAATTGCAATAGATAAGCACTAGAATTTTTTTTGATTATGGATAAATGTTTCAAGTTATTGCCATTAGCTTTCAATTGGCAATAAACATGAATGTGCAAGGAAAACAATGGATTTAAAAGATGCAGTATTAGTTGAGAATTGTGTTTCTCATTTAATTTGATGCTCCGCTTCTCGAGCTCTAAGTTAGCTTATTCTTTTTTTCTTTTTTTTGAAATAAGTTAGTTACTCTTCAACTGAACAATTAAACAATTCTTCAAGAGGGAGTCTACTAACTTACAACATTCCTCCATATTATAAATAATTTTGCATGAAGCCCCGCAACTATTACAATCAAAGTGATTGCAATGAAGAAAACTCTCATTGTAAAAGCAATTGACGTCCAACAAGATTAACTACTTATATTTTGTTAACGGAAACAAGTAGTGTTTCAGAGCACATTATTTTCTAGAATTTCTATGTAATAGAGTTTCGGTAAAGTCAATAGTAAATTAAAGCGGATCACAGAGACATCTTATGGAGAAGTTTTTAATTCTTACTTGAACATGAGCCAGGCAATTCAAATACATAATGCATTGATCTTCACCATGTCTTTCCACCAACTCATATCCAACTCATGGCTTTGTTGCTTCAATGGTTGGAGACAAAAATAGAAAATAGATAGCTAACTTATGTCGAAATTCAGCCATTAATTTTCTATGCGAAAGTGTAACTTATAAGCATCTACAAATAGCTCGCCTCATTCATTTGACTCTTGAAACTTGATAGCAAAATTTATGATCAAAAGGGGATCATTCCATCACCACATGATAGGCATGAATCACGTTCATGCTCACACACAAAGTAATGCTTCATCAACCTTGTGGCAGCCTAGCTTCACTAATAGAAAACAAGGCCCTAATCAAGACATCCAAACCAATACAAATCATTCAAACCAACACAACTATTTTCAAAATTGTCAAATCAAGACGCCCTAATCAACTAAACATTGTTGATTGAAGTCTTGTTTTTTGATAGTGCTTGGCATGAAGCTGCGTGGATTTGTTACATTGCCTTTGCCTTAGTTCAAAACTGCACCAGTTGCGCATGAATGAAACTCTAGCTTCATCTTCTATATTTCTTTGCTCTTGAAATAAGGAGTCTCTATTTTCTTATACTTATTTGAATCTTACCCCGAAATTCCTTAGGAATTTGTTTGCTCATTTCCAATATCATTTTCATGTTGCATACCTATCAAATTTGATATCAAACCCACATTGACATGACCGTATCAGAATTATATTGGACCTACATTGAAATGAGGAAGAGGGTGTTTACATGCTAGGATACATAAGATTTTTTTTGTCAGAATGAACTACTTGCCGTTATTTTGATAAAGGCTTGAAAAATGTTTATGGTAAATGCACATTGACTTTGAAGTGGGGAACAATTTTTGAAAGATAGAGAACACCTAGACTACATGATTACCAATCCCTAAATTTATAAAAAAAAATTCCTTGTACTTGATACTGAGAAATTTAGACCAATAGAGTGCTTTGTCATAATGTATTGTGCATGCTAAATTTAGATATTTCATTGAAAATTATTGTAAAAATTTTCAATTCTTTAATATAAGTCATTACAATTGTAAGAGTTGCATTTTTATAATATTTTAACCCCTAAAGGACCAAGCTACGTTTTTTGGCAACATAGCGATTTTGGGCAGCTCACTACGAATGGAGTTTTTATTTTTTTTCTTTGAAAATTTTACACAACATGTGCCCAAGGAGTAGCTTTAAGGCCCAACAATTTTCATAACTTTTGACTACATAGATAAAAAGTTATTGCATGATATATGATTTTCTTTGAACTTTGGGCAGCCCGGGCAGCTCTGAAAATTTCTTTAAAAATGACTTTTAAAAAAATAAAATTGAAATTGGTTCTTTAGATTTATATAAGCATGGGAAGCTTTGAATCATTCAATTCCGATCAATGAGTCAAAAGTTATGAGGAGTTTAAGTTTGCGGGTAGTTATGATTTTCAAAGACTCCATGCCTACCCGCAAACTTAAACTCCTCATAACTTTTGACTCATTGATCGGAATTGAATGATTCAAAGCTTCCCATGCTTATATAAATCTAAAGAACCAATTTCAAATTTTTATTTTAAAAAAAATTCATTTTTAAAGAAATTTTCAGAGCTGCCCGGGCTGCCCAAAGTTCAAAGAAATCACATATCATGCAATAACTTTTTATCTATGTAGTCAAAAGTTATGAAAATTGTTGGGCCTTAAAGCTACTCCTCAGGCACATATTGTGTAAAATTTTCAAAGAAAAAAAATAATAACTCTATTCGTAGTGAGCTGCCCAAAATCGCTATTTTGCCAAAAAAACGCAGCTTGGTCCTTTAGGGGTTAAGGTATTTTTGCATTTTTATATTGCTTTGATGTTCAAAACCTGAGGTTGGATTTAAAGGGCTGAAAAAAGCAATTTTTTTGATTTTTTGTTTTTTTCTCAACGTGCGTTTTATAGAAATTGTGAGGGTGTATTTGTCTCAAATTTCTTATTGTTGGTCATGAATTATCTATAGAAAAAGGGGTGGATATATTAACGCATTTTTTTGTGCACATATCAAAACTAGTGCATTTCAAGCATTTATGTGCACCTTAAATGCATGATAGGACTTTGTATACTATAGTGTGCAATTAGCTAAGAATGAATTAAGCAATATATATTGGAAATGACAAACATAGTGCTTAAGGGCAATGACTTGTCCAATTAAATTGTCATTCATCCAAAGTAATGCTTGAGGCATGTATAATATGTATAAAGATTATGAGGTATTTTCTAAGAGGAAAAATATTACAAACTTCTACCTTCTTTATTTTGCTATTCAATTTTCATTCAAACTAAAGCAAGTCAATCATTCATCACTAAGTATTATTCTCAAGCTGCACTTTACGATACACTTTAACATTTGTGGAAGTTTGGACTATCTCAAGGACCTTTTGAAGTTAAATAATATGGTACTTACTTTGGCATTTTCTAAACTTTTTAGGTCTATTAAAAACAAGAAAATGAATTTTTAATTTTATTTATGAGAATGTTCAAACTTGAATATTGATGATTTTGTTGATTTTACAATACTAATTAAAAATTCAATTCACTTACAAAATTTTAACAATCTTTGCATAATGTCTATAATTGCAACTACCTATTTTTGTTTCCAAAGAACCTTAGGAGTTAATAAATAATAGTAATCCACAATCAAAGGTTCCAATTTGCATAAGTTATTAACCTCTAAGGTCCCTTTGTCCCCTCGAAGGATAAAATGGATTTTAGGCAAGCCGCTCTAGCTTCAATATTTATCGTGTTTTTGTGAACTAATTTGTGAAGATAGATATACACATTATCCTTTTGGAAAATATAATTTCTATTTCAATTGATGCCCAGTAGCAAAAATTATGGCATGACAAGCCCAAAATTTAGTTTATTGGGGAAAAAAACACAAAAATTTCAAATAGATATTTTATAATTTGATTTTTCATAAATTGCATTTTTATCTACATGGGAAGCTTTTATTCATTCCATTTGGATTAGTGATGTGAAAGTTATGACAATCTTATTTTTTGAGTAGTCATAGTATCTTCTTGAAAATATAACTTACAAGGTTCATTTCTAGATTCAATTTTTACAATTTTTCAAAAAAAAGTTCCACAAGGTTAAGATCTTTTGCTAAAACCATCTCCTTGTTGAAATTAGTGTATTTCAAATCTATCTAAGAGCTATTAACGGTTTAGTTTTCTCTTCAATCTTAAGCCTACTTTTACTTAACAATTTTATATTGAGTGAAAATTAAGTGCGTGTTTTAAAAATAATTGATCCTAGATTCTCAACTTTATTCTTCAACATAAAAAATGAATTTTTTTTCTTCACTTTAAATGCAAATACCTTGCAATCTATGCAGTCAAAGTTTTAAAAAATGTCTTCCACACATTCTTATACTAGTCCAGTGCAAGATCCTATGGTTAGATATCCAAAAAAATACTATTTAAATTCTTTTGCTATTTACAATACGCATGGCAATTTTGAGAAATTTTTTAAATTAAAAAAGGTCTTGAGATTTTAGAAATTAACCCTTAAAAGAACATGAGGCCGCTAGATGCTTCTACAACTATATTTGTAGAAAATTCAAAATGTAAACCTTGCTAATAGTCCGTGAACAACAAAGAGACTTTAGACAATTTTTTTGCTAAATCCATTGGAGAAATGATCAACTGTGATTTTTGGTGAATTTTTGGTAAATTGAAACTTAGGTGCTCTGGGCCATCACTTCAAATTCTCATATCTTTTTTTCCACACCTGAAAATGATCTAAAAAAATTACACATGAAAATCATAATGATATGAACCCTTAGAAAGAAATCAAAGTATTATGAATACTTTTGAGCATTTTGATTTTAGCATATGTACAGAGTACCGCCTAATTAAATAACTTTAATCAATCTTATCAATAGAGGCATTTTCTCAAAAATTGTGCTATTTTGTCAAAAAAAAATTATATGGAAAAGAAATATAATTCTTCTTTCATTTCAATGATGGCGATTATTAAATTATTCCATGCAAATGAAGGATTATTCTTGTTACAAGAGCTAGTCAAAAAAACAAGAGCTATTCACAATCCCCTAGTCCTTTAGAGGTAAGCAACATTGACAAAACCTAAAAAGTATTTCAACTTTTGACTTACATATTTAATGATTTTTTTTTCAAAACTGAAGATACAAGACATAAGGCATAAAAGACAAGATTTTTGACATGATAATAATTTGAAAAAAGAAATTTAGGTCTTTTTCACATCATTTGAATGTCATTAGACTTCAAAAATAAAATAAAGATGCAATTTTGATATTTATTGATTCATATCTATCTATATTAATTATCAATTGACTATTTCTATTGAATATTTTAGAAATGTATCAATTATTTTGAGCCCCAAATTAATTTATTTTTTAAAATTTGAAAATTCTAGGCCCATGAAAGGTTGGTCCATCATTTAGGTGTGATCTATTTTAGACTTTACCTAAATTCGGTGATTGCGAGAATTTTTCACTATATAAAAAAAATTTCAATGAATAAATAATAAAAGATGATTAATCCATATGAATGTAGGCTATGTATTTCACAAGTTGACCAAGTGAAAAAACTTTTCTTCAGAGTCAAAAGATAAACATCTTCCAATTAACCCCTAAATGCCCGAGGCACCAAATTTTGGTGTCAACAAAACTTTGAAGTTAAATAAAACCTAATCAAGTTACTATTTTTAGTAATTTGTACTTTTTAAAATTCTTTTTGAAGTCTAATTTAGTGTCAAAAGTACAATTTTGAAAATGATGGATTATGATTTTTCTATTCAAGATTTTGTACAAGGGTATCCATTGCAATCTTCACTTTCCGTAGTGTCGAGGGCTCTTGGAAATGAGCCTCATATACACTAGATCTTGGAGGAAAAATCACATTAGGAATTCATTTAAAAAAATTGTAGAGTAGATTTTGAGGAGCCGTAAATTGATTGGGGTTAATATGCATGTTAGGTCTTTTAACCTCATATTTTTTTGTTGACCAAATTTATGGATTTGGCATGTGAAAAGAGGATTGAAAGACTTCAAGTCACTTTCGCAGTTTTAACATCCTCATGTTCAAACATTATAATCATTCAATTCATAAGTAATGTTGTTGTATTTTCTTTTTCCATGTAATCTCTACCATGTCTTTTTTGAATTTTTATGGTTACAATTCATAAAAAATTGATACAATTTATCAAAATGTTGTCTTTTTGTTCAATTTTAGAGCAAATTCCTAGAAGCTCAAAAAAGGCCTTGGGCATTTAGGATTTAATGAAGCATATAATCTTGACATATCAACATAATATACTTCAAAGAGTTAGTGGTATGACTTTACATTTGGATTGGAGAATGAATAATTTTCTTAGTTACCTTGATTTGTAAACAAAAACAAATTTTACTTCATAATTTTTGAATTGCTTTGTCAAATTTGGCACAATTGTTGAGGTGCTTTTGGTCTTGGGCAGAGATGTGTGCATCTTTTGGGCACATTATTGGGCTTTAGTAGAATTTTGGAGGCAGTTCTATTATCTAAGGTACATTTAGCCTAAAATATAAGTGTTGTTATATTTGATCAAACTTGAAAATCTAAGTGAAATTTTAGAGGTCTCAAAGTTTATTTCTATGTTAAATGCAATACTTTAGATTTATCCTTACTTTATCATGAATCAAATACAAGTGCAAGCCCTTCATGTATACTTAAATAAAAACTAATCAGTTTTTTAGACCAACTAATTGGATGTAAAAATAAAGACTAATATCTTTTTAAGAAATAAACATATGAATGAAAAGAATAACAAATTTCATCATTGAACCTTTTCAACATGTATTTTGTAATCTAAAAGGGTGTAAACTTCTACTATGCCTCTTAAAAACACTTCATGTTGCTTCAATTTTTTATAAGATCATTTTTCAACTTAATTTTTCCATAAAACTTACTTTGATCTAGGTTAGTTTTTCAAATTTTAGAATAGGGTAAGTTATTTTGAAGACCTAAACCATGTTACTTCATGTTTGTACACATACATCACTTTCTTGTCTTCTACTTATAACTTAACTTAATCATATCAACATTTTCACACTTTGATATAATAATAGATGTTGCCTCGTACTTTAATATTGTTGTTACACAACCAACAAGGGCATTTGAATATAATTAAAAGTCTTATAGCATCTAATAAAATTTAAGGTAAGTAATTAGGTTCATTGATTTCACCATGTTGCTCCATTGAACACACACACAATTTTCTTAATGCTATTTGCAACCTCAATCATGAATAGTAAAACTTCCACATTTTGATATATTAATTGTTAAATGTCATCTCGTACTTTTAATATTGACATTACTCTCTCATACTTGGCTTTTGTGTATAATTAGCAATCTTGTAAATACCTTATGAACTTCAAGATAGTTAAGATGTTGTCTTTGTACTTGTCTCACATTCAAATCAATCAACCTTGACTTTGATTGTTAGAGCATCTCCAACAGTCGCGTTACACAGTCGTGTCAAATTATGTGGCGCGCCAGGGACTCCAATTTTGTCCCAACAATTGACCAATTTGGGTTATTTCATTGCCGGACCCTCTAGAAATCACTTGTCGCTCCCCATCCTACAGTGCTCTCTCTTCTTTTGGCGTGTGTCAGATGCAAGCAAGAGCACAGTTTCCAATGTGAGTTGCAGTGATTAACTTCCACCCCAACCAATGAAAGTGCCGCAAGCATGAGTGCTCCGCGTGGTGGTGACTTGATTCAGCATCGGGATTTGAACACTTGCATTGGAATTCACAATATAATAGTCTTGCGGTGGGGGTCCGGTAACGAGGCGCGCCCTTTCTGAACACTGACACGCGTCATACAAGATCTGGCGCGTCACTGTGACGCGAACCAGTGGAGATGCTCTTAGACTAAAGGAAACATAGCATACTTGCAGATGTTGTCTTGTACTTGTCTCACATTCAAATCATTTGACCTTGACAAAAACCTTCACATTCAAACCATTTGACCTTGACGAGAACCTCGACTTTAATTGTTAGATTTAGGGAGACATAGCATATTTGGAAATGTTGTCTTGTACTTGTTTCACATTCAAATTATTTGACCTTGAATTTGACTATCAGAATAAAGGGTTGATGTTGTTTTTAGTAATTTTCAAAGATATTTTGTCTAAATGTTTAGCCTATTATAATCTTTAAATGCGTTAATTCATGCCTAATCTAATAAAATGATCATAGAATTATGAATTGCAATGCACTTTGCGTTTCAACACATGCAGTTTCAAGAACTAAGAGTCTTATTTTCTAAGTTTTTTTAAAACTAAACCATATGATCACTCATCTATTTTTTTGAAGTACATCTTGATTATAATTAAAAACTAAAATAATGAATTGATTGTAAGGTATATATATTTGAATTTTGTACAAAGTTTTTTGTACATTTATTTAAATGCTTCTCAAATGTATAGTTCACCTTTCAAAAAAGTTACAATAAAATTGTTGTACTTTCTAATTAGTGTGAAGTGGTAATAATTATTTGAAAATCTATAGGAACCTTTTATTTGAAAATTCACACTAAAATAAAAAAGTTGTTTTGATTGTGCCCCAACTAGCAAACATTGAAACATGAAAGAGTAAATTGAATATAAATTTATATGCACTAATCCAAATTACATCAAATTTGATTTACATTTAAGGTGATCCTTATATTCATCTATATTTAAAAAAAATCAATACTAGAATAAAAAATTGGCATTAAAATTACATGACCATAATTCTTAAAAGCTTAAAGTGAACTTCTTAGTTGTTTAGTTGTTAATCATTAAGGTCCTTCCAAGTCTAAAATGTCAGGTCTATTCATGTTGTAAAAATTTATTAAGAATCCTATCAAAAATTTAGAGGACATGGGTTGGAGACTTGTTAAAATGTTAAAAAGATGTAGGAAATTCTATATACAAGATTGAATTTGACTCCTAAAATATAAATTAGGTTGTAAAGTATAGCAAGATATATTTGATAATCAATAAATAACATCTTTCTTTTTGAATGTCATTTTAACACCTAATCCTTATCATGCTCTAAAATCCAATTCTTCCTTCATGTACTCAAGGAATGCATCTCAAAAGGAAATGTGCACCATAGGTACATAACCGATGAAATTGGAATTAAGGTGGTAATAGGTAGGTTTACCTTAGGTTTAGCTTAGCAAGAGAACAAAATGTTATTATTAATGTCCCAAGCAATGCATGAAACTTTTATATCAAACATAAGAAACACATCATATTGTCAATTATCTACTATGACCAATTTTCTCAACCTTCAATTATGCGAACACTCTAAAAGTGCCCCTAGATGTAAAGAAATTTCTATTGGCCTAATTTTAAAGGAAAAAGTCCAAAAATCCTCAAGAAAAAAACTTTTGCAATTCAAAGATCTTGAAATCAGAAGTACACTTGTCTTAAGGTAACAACACCTAATTGTGACCCTTCTCTAATACCACTCCGTATAGATTTTTGCCTAAAGTGTACAATCTCTATTCATGAGAGCCTAGGGTCCAATGTGGGAACATCTATCTTCAGCAATTTGAAACTTTACAATTTATTCACATGGTGTCTAAAAAATGCATTCTAATACAAAATCCCCCTTTGACTACCAATAAGCCCCTATGAAAACTTCTTCAATAAAATAACAGAAACCATACTGAATTGTTTACTAATACTTGAGAACATTTAGGTGTACTTACCTTCTAATAAACCTTTTTTATAAACTGTAGCTTCGGTGTTCCTGGCAACATGTCCTTGAATTGAATTTGGAGGGACATGAGCATATTAGCTCCTTTTCGTTTGAGTTGGCAAAATTTCGCCCCCCTAAAAAGCACTGCTTCTAATATTATTATTATTTATTTTATTTTCTCGAACTGCTTCTAATATTTTCAAAGCCACACTATTTGCACTACTATGTTGAAGTATTCCAATACCATTGAAGTGGATGAACAAAATCCAGTGATGTAACCCAACCGGACACTGACAAACACAGTGTCAAACAATCAAACAAACAAAAAACCCCGGCCACTTCAATTTCCCCTTATCTTGGAAATTCAATTTGTTTTCCCTCCAAATGGCCACCCCAAATAAGGAATGGCGCAATAAAAATTATAAATGGAAGAAAAATCAACATCCTCAAAGGACATTGATTGCGCTTTAGTCTGGCAAGGCCCATGTGGCCTTGATACCCCCCGCGCCTCACGAACGACCACCGACGAACGAACCTCGACGAACGAACTCCTGAATCGTCGACCGACCCCCACCTCGACGAACGAACCTCCCTCTCCACGAACGAACACAGAACCTGCGTTTTCGTCGAACGAGAACGAGGGTTCCGTCGGACGACACCCAGGGTTTCGTCGTCTCTCCCAATTTGAACCGGAAGCGAGGGGCAAGCAGACACGCCCCGAAAATGGGCGCCATGTTTTGGTAGAACGTGCATTGGTGCAGTTTTGGGTGGATGGTAACGTCGTCGTCAGCGAGGGTGGATGTGAGCCAGTGGCACGCATGAATTCCATTCCTCCTAGTAGTACGTAGTAGTTGGATCGATGTGATGTCTGTGTGGAAGCTGCGGCCGATCTTTTTGCGGACCAGCGGCAGCAGTGCTTCGTTGAGTTTCAACAACATCTGCTGCACTTGCCGCCATGGTCGCAGCTTCCTTCCCGCCATGCGCTTCTGCAGCACCTGTTCTACTTCGTCTGTCATAACTTCGGCATCTGCTCTTCTCTCGCAGGCCTCTGCCCTTCCCGTCTCCCTGCCATTTGCCTTTTCCGGGAACTTCCAGTGGTTCCTGTAGTCGCTGCTTCGTAGGGTTGAGCTCCGATTTGCCTTCTGAGTTGTGCCTCGTTTTTGAGAGGGAGCAATTGGAGCGAGAGAGGGAGGATTGTTGCGTTCTGTCGGAAGTGTGAGGATCTTGTGGGAATCGAATTTGAGTGGGTGGAGGTTTTTTGAGGAGTTTCGGATGGTTAGGGTATAGGCTGGTGAGGAGAATTAGTCTCGGTTTTGGAGACGATTTCCCGCGCTTGGAATTTCGAAGTGAGGAAGCGAGGTTCACGATTGTGAGTTGGATCCCGTGAGAATGTGCTGGGATCGCGATGTGTAGGTTTTTGTAAGAGGGAGGGAGGGAGTTACTGAGGGTTAGTGATCGCCATGGATTCTTCGTCGCCACTCACGAAGCAGCCTCGGCAGAGTCCGTTGCAGAGCCGGGCTTTCGTGCACGGGGACAGAATGCCTCCGCTCACGCCGAATACGCGGACCGATGTGAACACCGCTAGGGGGAGGGTGTTCCAGAATTCGGATTCTCTGAGCGGGAAGGAGAATCGGGTGCACCACAGGGGAGGAAGCAGTAGTGTCAAGAGGCCGACGAGCAGGCCGTACGAAGTGTTGGATGAGTCTATGCAGAGCTTGTCGCCGTCCATGGACGCTGAGAATCACCTGCAATCCGATGCTGATACTCGTGTTCACTCCTCTTACAATCGCAAAGACAAATCCTTGGGCCTTCTCTGTGAAAAGTGAGTCCTTCACTTAAGGGCTGATACACATTGCAGAATCTTTGACCGTTTTTCTTCTCTTAGGTTTCTGTAGCACGTAGATACATCAACCCTCTCTAATGACACCAAATTCCCTGTATACTCTCAGAAGCTGTTATATTGTGTACTCATCTGATTGGATTCCGTCTACTTTTCAAGATATGAACATATGTGCAAGGGGCCCACTGGTCCCCCTAAGACAGTGTCACTAGAGAGGGTATAGGTCAAGTGTCCTACATATCAAGGACTTCGGGAATTTTTTTTGCGAAAGGATGAGAGGCGTTTCCTAAGAAATATGGATCTGGTTTCAAGATTGCAGTGGATGGCGAGCAATACGCGTGTGCTGCTTCTTTGATTTCTTCTGTTATTAACTCTAGAATTTCAACACTAGAGGTCCTAGTTTCCTGGCTGCCCTAAGCGAAGATTTGATCGATACACTATAATCTTCCAGTACTTAACCAGGTGGTGTGAACGCTGTCAGAAGGGCTCTATGACGCGAATATATACTTACAGCTTTCATGAAAATGCGATGACTTTCTTATATGCCACTCATGGTGATTCTCATTGGCGCAAGGATTGCCAAGTTTTAGTGTTTATAACACGAATTCAAATTGCAGCATTCGTGCAAGTAATTTAGTTAAGATGTCTTTTCGTTCATATGGTTTAGGGGTTTTACCCTGAATTGAGAGATTTTAGAAGAAGTTCCGAATACTGAGCAGGTAGTTATGTTGTTGTGCAGCTTCTTGAACCTGTATGGGGCAGAGGAAGGTAAATGCATCAGCCTCGATGAAGCTGCAAGCAGTTTAGGCGTCGAAAGGAGGCGTATTTATGACATTGTGAATGTTCTCGAAAGTATAGAGGTGGGCTGGTCTTCTGTAAATTGTCCGAAACTGGTCGGTCTCTCCCTGATGGATCTGAATATCATGCGCTTAGATGATAATTTGGGTCGATATAGGTGAATGTGATAGCGTCTTGTAGTCATCAAACATTCAAGGGACCGCTGCTTGAAGTCTGAGTTTTGCGTATGTGAATCTCAAACGTAATGCTTCATGCGCAGATTCTTATTCGGAAAGCTAAGAACCGGTACACGTGGTATGGATCCACAAGGTTGCCTCAAGCCCTTCAAACCATGAAGGTATGGTAGCCTCATTGATGTTTCTGTCTGTGCTGACTTTTACATGGTTTTTGTGTTTCATATACACATTAGCATGCAGCAGCTTGCTCTATCTGTCGAGGGATCTTAGTCAGCTAAGTGTCATTTGAATTACAGGAGTCTACTGTGACACTTATCCCGCTGATGTCTGCATTGCAGGAAGCAGCTTTACGTGACTACGGATTAGGGGAGTTTGCAAATACCACGACTACCGATGAAAGGGAGTCTATCAATGAGCCTGATGTACGTTCCACCCTGTAGTCGTGGAATTTTTGGTTACGGAAATAAATTGTCAGTTTCCATTGCAGGTCGCAATCGAAGGATAGAGATTTTTCTAGTTGGTGGTAGTTTCCATTCTTCGTTTTGTTTAGTCTCTGGTTTGATGTTGTCAGTGCTCCCGGTATAGGTGAGGATTACTTCTACTGATCCCAGAGAAGCACTCATTTTTAACCCTTTCAGAGTTAGGAGGACACATAACGTAATGCCTTGCACATCTTTACTGAAGTGGATCACTCCCGTGCAGAGCTGTACATTTTCAGATGACGAGGACGATGAAAGAAAAACCTTACCCTCTCAAAAATCAGAAGGATATGCTTCAGTTCAGTCACAGAAAAGCACAGCTCCTAAAGCAAAAGCAGGTATCAAGATGATTCATTCGTTAGCTGTGTCTGCGTAGTTTGGATGGTGACCGAAATTAAAGTCTGAATGCTCGATACTGCAATGTGATCGTCTCTCGACGACCTATGCAGCTATCCAATTTCCATGCACTCGGAGAACTGATACTGACGTCGAATTTGTCCTTTCAGACTGCCGGCGTGAGAAGTCACTGGGCCTCCTTAGCCAGAAGTTTGTTCAGCTCTTTCTGGTGTCTCAGGTACAAATTCTGACATAATCTCCACTTTCCTATGTGAATCGCCTTTTCAGACTTGGATGATGGATCTCGTTTAGCTTGGAAGTCAGTGGTTGGTCTTAATTTCTGGTGTTGCTTCTGCAGACGCAAGTTGTTTCTCTTGAAGATGCAGCCCAGTTGCTGCTTGGCGATTGTAAAGATGCCTCCAAACTTAAGAGTATGTTACACAGTTTTTTGTAGTGCTTTCAGTAACAGAAAATGTGAGAGAATTAGGAATCTCATAATTGATCTTCACTCCTGTCTGCCTTTCCTTGTACTAACGTTCGAGTTTCTTCAATGACAGCCAAAGTGAGGCGATTGTATGATATTGCGAACATCCTTTCATCGCTACAGCTGATTGAGAAGGTTAGCTCTCGACTGTCTGGACGAGTTACATGTGATTACGTTGTTTGATTGATGTTTTAAAGTTCTCAATTGAGCCTTTTCCCATTTTTGTTTTTTATTTTTTGTACTTCTTTAAAAAATTGTGAGATGTAGTAACCTCAAAATTGTGTCTTGTTGATGTATCGCGAACGTCTTTTCAATGTTTCCCGGTCGTTTTTTCCGATGCAGCGCACTTATTTATTTATACGAATTGAAACACGCATTGAACCTTGCAGACACACATGGCGGAGAACCGGAAACCTGCATTTAGGTGGCTAGGCACAAAAGAAGACCTTGTTGGTCCTGCTACTCGCATGAGGATTTCAGGGACCCAGTTCCAGAGCGAAAATGCGAGCCCAAATCCTAGGGGCAGCTCTCTTTTAGGCGACAAAGCCAAACGAGGCCTCAAACGATCGGGAATGGATGCTCCGAGATTGGAGCCCAATTCGACAAAGCGAATAGCCCTAAAGCCTTTGCAGCCGAGAGACCCAAACATAATGACTCCTTATTCCAGAGATTCTATCAACAAACCTGTGCCACTTTATCCACGTACTTCTCAAGTTGACTCCCCTCTGTCTGATCCGAGAACTTTGAGCTTAACAGGCTCACCTCATGATGGATCTGATTCTCCTTCAGCACCAGCGAACACGGCTGCAAATGGAACGCCAGTGAGATCCACGGGTAAAGATATTCACATTTTACACGATTTGTGTTGGCATTTGCATCAGAGTTTAGGGTTTAATGTGTTCCCTTGCTTTGAAAACGAGAGGTATTTGCTTCTTGAATACTACTTCGGAGGGTTTTACAGTTTTGAGGTCCGTAGGCACGTCCAACATCTCACTCGTAATGTTATTGCCACTGCTGGAGTAGAAGCTGATACTACTTGAGCATGATTTTAAGTAGGAACCGTCTATTGAGCATTGAATTTCTGATAGAATCTGTTCCTGACGCTGTCTACTGTGCTGGATTGCAATCGTAATTGTCACTGAGTAAGGTGAGTTGTACTGTAATTGACGCAGGTAGTTGGAGAGAGTGGGGTGAAAGCGTTCATATGCACGTAGTCCCCATTACTCCCCCGTGGTCAGCGCACTGTTGTGATCACGCAGGCTCTTCAAACCCAGCTAACTCCACTGACATGAACTCACCTACTTGCACCCCAGGCGGATGCCCGCCAGTTTCCAGCCAAAGCCCTGGAACAGGCTCTCCAGCGATGATGCCTTCAAGTGTGACAAGTGCTTGTACATGTCTATCCCGGGGATCTCTTGATAACGTCTATCCATTCAGGCCTCCCGGTGCTTTATTTGGTCCTTTCTTCCCTCCTCCTTTTCCGATGCATCCCCACCTTGCTGCTGCTGCCGCTGCTGGATTTCCTTTTCCACCACCAGGGGTTACAACGCCAGAGCAACTTCTTGGGTCAGGTCCGGTGCGGGTCCAGGACAGGACAGAGAATGGAGTTGCAGCCGCTGCTGCTCTGCAATACCAGAATGAGAGTAAGTTCCTTCGCTTGCTACATGCAATATATTCATTCAAGTTTCATGCCTATCACACCACCAAGGTCAATCTGTATCTCTATCCACTCAAAGTCATCAGTGTTCCCCGTGTCAAACTGTAATGTCTCTATCTCTAACTTGTCATATTGTTTGAGCAGCTATCAACCAGATGTTTGCACATTACATGGAGTCATGGAAGTCATGGTACCTGCAAGCAGCTTCGATGGCAAACCCTCCGTGCTTTGAAACTCCTCCCCCTGCTCCTCGCCCTAGTACTCCACAGAGTCCGTCATAACAGTGAGCAAGTATTAGCGTGCAGAATTGCAGCTATAGCAGAGAATTGTTTAGCACATGACTGCCTGTTACGGTCTTTGGAGATTGTAGGCAGTACATCGGAGAATTGAAGAATGCGTCAGATGCATCACCCATCTTGGGGAGAGCTGTAATACAAGTGTCAATACCGTATATCATTCTTTCCTTGCATCTTGTCCTTTGAAATTTACCCTCTCTGTAGGGGACTCCCGTACTTGCCTCTATTTTGGATGTACTGTCATTCTATCTTGAGATTATCTTGTCACGATTAGGTGCAATTACATTAAGTAACAAGAGTCTCATAATCATGTTCCAAAACTTGTAGAAGAATATTTTTGTGTCCAATTTGTTGTCATATAACTGTATGTAATACTGATTGGTGCTTATCCCATCATATCGTAGCAGCGGTATTGAGCCTTCGGACTTGAAAGGACTTAAAATTTTTAATCAATCAAACATAAGAGGCCTAGAATATAACATTTTGAGGTTGACTATATTTATAACGAAGTATATATTGGTTCTTTTTCAACCTTGCAAAATCCAAATGTACACTCAGCTTTGGATTTCTCTGAAATTAATTCTGTGGACCTAAATCGTCTGATGGATGACTTCTTGTATTATTGTGTGGACATTTAGTGTTCAATGGATGACTAGTTGAGATAGGAAGATGGAAAAAAATGTTTTTTCATCCAATTTATTTATTTGGAGCACACTTGAGTACATTTTTAGTGATTACATTGCAAAGTCTAGCATTATGACCTTATCAATTTTTCTAAAGAAAAAGATGCTTAATCCACAGATCACCCATCTGTGTATTTGACCATTTCTTACTATTTACTCTTCATGTGACTTTGAGTCATAAAAGTGATATTTTTAGAGTGTTTTTAACCCCTAAAGGACCAACATGCGTTTTTTGGCAACATAGAAATTTTGGGCAGGTACGTGTGATTGGAGATTTGCATATTTTGGGCTGAAATTTTTATAGAAGGTGGGGACGAGGAATATCTGTCATATGCACCAAATTTCATGACATTTGAAAATACGAGTCAAAAGTTATAGCCTAATATGTTGTTTGTTTCTCAACTTGGGCAGTCCGGGCAGATCAGAAAAAATCACTTTTTTTCAAAAATAAAAATTTGAAATTGGTTTATTAGATTTATATATACGTGGAAAGCTTTGAATCGTTCCATTTTGATCAATGAGTCAAACGTTATGAGGATTTTTAGTTTGCGGGCAGTTATGGATTGTCTACTCTAAAATAAACTTTGAAGTCATTTATTTCACTCAGTTTTCAATATTTTTCAAAAAAAATAAAATTGTAGGATGTAGATTGTTTATTACAACATTGCAACCATTGGGATTGGCATTTTTCAATTCCATAATTAACTTCTTAACAATTTAGTGTTTTGAACCATTCTCTATTTCTTTCTACTTACTATTTTTTTCCTATATGTTGTACAATTCCAAATAATCTGAAAATTTTCAAGCATGTAGCCAACTTGCCCTAAAGAATGAATCCAAAGAAACACAACCATTTTGGAAATTTTTTCATAATAATCTGACCTTGTGAAGTGCAGCTGCCCGATTTTTTGCAAGGATGGGCAATTTCGTTAAAATGGCGGTATTCCAAGTGCCACTTTGACGGTGTGCCATTTTCACCATCTAGGACTGGTATAGATTTCAGAACGGCCATTCTAAACCATCTAGGACAGGTATAGATTTCAGAATGGCGGTTCTGAACTGTTTTCATGCCATTTTAAAAAAATATCGCCATTTTAACGAAATTGCCCATAGGGCCAAAAAAAGGACTTTTGCCACTTCAAACTCTAATATCTTCTAATCTACACGATGGAAATTTCTAAAAATTTTTCCACATATTCTCAAACCAAAGTACTACAAGATCCTATGGTTATATGTGTCCAAAAATGATATTTTTCAAAAATTTGGTACTTGTATTAGAAGTGGCAGTTTTGGAGCATTTTTGGTGAGAACATAGTCAAGGAACTTTAAGGGTTAAGGAACTTCTTGTGTATTTGAATTGCAAGAGGGTCTCGAGCTTAATTCCCACAACCATAATTTTAAGTCTTTCCAGCTTTGAAAATAGGTCCTAATCCCTTAGTAGTAAGATTGGTGCATTACTAGCTTCACTTTAGGGTCAAAAACTCATAAGTCAAGGAGAGGACCAATAAGGACTTGTCATGAGATATTCCTCCCTAAACTTTTGGGATGAATAGTGTTGTCTTCCTCCGTCTGTCTAACGTGCAGTGCAACGGGCCTGCATAACATGATGAGAGTCGAGCGGCGCTGCTAGCGGCGATTAGGGTTAGGGTTAGAGGCTGCTGTTGATTCTAGAACTGGTAGTTTAGCACGCTTGGCCATTGTTTTGTCAGGCTCAAATTCGATTTGAAGTAAGTCAAAGCACTAGGCATTTATGAAGGGTGGGCAGCAGGCAATGGCAGGACGAGAGGACGCTGCAATGGCGACACGAAGCACGGGCGAGGACGAGCTCACGCGAGGGCTGAAAGGACCACTGGCGGAACTCCCGGACCTAAACTTAGCAGCCGCTGACACGCTGATAGTTAATGCACAACACGCTTTGTCCAGAGAAGAAGTAGAGCATCAAAACGGCAATGCCAAGGCACCACCCCACAAGGTACGAGAAGCTGCGGGGGTAGATGTAGGGCAGAATAGCCAAGTGGAGCGACTAGTTATAGAGTTTACACAGGAAGAAAAGGCCATAATTCAGGCGCATAGAGACGCCGCGAAAGAAGTCACAGTGGTGGGCCAGGTCGTAGGTAGGTCACCAGCACTTAGGGATATTCATATCTGGGCTAAAGAAACACTGCATGCATCGTTGGAGAGTATCGTGCTGATTGGTAATGGCTACTTCGAAGCAACTTTCTCAGCGGAAGCAGGTAGTGCACACGCGCTTGATGGAAAGTACATGGGGGCACACGAAGTCATTCTTGCGCGCTGGTCTCCACTCTTTTCACCTGAATAGGCAGAGACGGCGGCAGAGCTTACGTACCCTATCTGGGTGCAGATTCAAAGATTGGGAAAACACCTCAGGAACTCCACGTGCCTCCCGATCTTAGCGGCCAAGCTTGGAAAGGTTCTCAAGGTAGAAATGCTGGAGTCATACAAGGCCAAGACGGCGGGATACAGGATCAAGATCCTTAGGAGCAACATTCACGACCTCCCCACGACAATCGTTATACCAGGCAAAAACCCTGGCGACAGCACGGAACACGGATTGTTGTTTAGCGGCTTGCCTGACCAGTGCAGAAGATGCCGAAAATTCGGGCATATCGCAAAGCACTGCGATAAACCCAAAAACCCTAAAGAAGGGTGGAGATACAACGGCAAGCCCGCAAAAGGAAGGAGGGAACAGATTGAAGGACCAGAGGACGCTACCAGGGGAAAATCGGTAGGGACAAAGGTAGCAGGCGAGACGACCACAGCACCAAGAAGACATAACGAGGACACTGTTCCGAGCAAACAAAAGGCACGAGGTGAGCAACAGGAGGAAGATCAAACAAACCAGAAACAATCAGAAAGGAGCGCAAGCGAGGTTCGAACAACGGCGCAAGCCAAAGCAATCACTACCTCCGGGAAGGTGGGAACCAAACACACCCCAACCCAATCCAAGGAGAAAGCAGGGGACTTCTCAATAAGCGGTGGACAACAACAATGGCCACCGTTAGGCCAAGGGACCCGCAAATGGGTCAGGCGCGAAACCACAACCCGCAGCGCATCATGGGCGAACGCGATGGAACTCAAAACGCTGGGGGGGGTACCAATGCACGTGGATGCGCCAAGTGAAAGGGACGAGCAACGAAGACAAGGATCGGAAGTAGTCCATGGAACGGCAAGACCAATTGGAGTCACAAGCATCGACCTCCGCAAGACATACGCTGGCACAGTGCAGCAAACACCATGTGGTTCACCGCCTTTGGAGATAGAAGATAGAATCGAAGAGATTGACGAGATCGAAGAATTGTCCTCACCCAACGCGCACCTGATACCACAGCGGGAGCAACACCTAAAGGATCAAGGATCACCCATGCCCGAACATGACGCAGCTGGCTTACCGGACCTACTGCTATATCACACTGTCAACTATTCGGAAGGAGAAAGTAACTACCATGGCCAAGCTTCTAACAACGTAGCAGAATCAGAGGCCAGTATAGGGAGCGGAGGCCAAGAGAAGGGGGAGCACGATACTCATACAAAAAACGAACAATCGTGTGAGGGAGGCGAGGAGGCAAGAAGCTTTGTATGGCAGCATAGCAAAAGCCGCAAGAAAAAGAAGACTCTTATGGGATCGTCAGCCAAACAACCACTTCTTACACAGGAGACCGGCGATCACGGGAAAGAGATAGGTTACCTCAAACAGACAATGCCCCGGGGATTTTTTCAAGCTCTCGGCATTCACCCACAAGAGGATCGGAGCCAGAGCTGCAAAGTAGCTCCGATCTACGTTCGTAAAATACCCAACCCTAGACTAGGGAAGGGGCAATTCAATACATACTACTTGGCGGATGTAGAGACGAAGCAGAGACGGGCAGTGAAACTCCTCACCATCACTCACGACGCCACGATAGCAAAATGGACAAGTGACCAAGGCAGAGAATATCTTCTTGACCAAACGGCAAAAGGCATGAGATCAGTTATGTTGCATGACGTAAAGTACAGCCCATTAAGGAACTGGACAGACGCAGTATGGTACTACACGTGGAGCGATACACACAACTGCTGCTTGGTCTTCCCCTACATTGAGATAGCACAGGACGACTTAAGGGTCCAGAGGCCAACAAACTACTTATGGTTCAAACTGCCCGCACATTTGGAGGCCATGGCATCCCAGGTAACGAAAGGAGAAGTACAGCACCTCGAACTGCAAGAAACATTCAAGAACGGCCTGATACAGTTAGGCAACATGGAGTAGGAAGCATCACCTCCCAAGATAACGGGCAGGAAGAAAACGGACAACGCTATCCCCATACATGTCGAAATACAAACACAATCAGCTTCCAGGCCAGAGGGAGTAGCTGAACGGGTGCAAGGCCTCTTCGGGGATACATTAAACTTTACAACATGATGACTCTCCTCGTCATCGTAACCTACAACATTCGCAGCCTTGGGCTAGGGAAGCATGGAGCCAGAAAGAGATGCGACATACGACAGTATATCAACAAGGCGGACCCTAGGCCAGACATCATACTTCTACAAGAGACACACATGGGTACCCGAGAGTGTGCCACTAATTTGTCCCAGCTTCACCTCAAAGAGGGGGAACAATTTTGGAACGGCGCTAGATACTCGGCCAGCTCCGGTAAGTATACAGGGGGGATAGGGATATTGGTAGCACAAAGACTCGTACCGTTTATACAGGACCACGGGGTGATCCTGAGCAGCAGAGCACAATACCTCACTCTTCGGTTCTCCTCAACAATAACGATAGGCATAGTTAATATCTACGGCTTCAATCAACCGGTGGCGCGTGCCCGAATGTGGCGCAACCTGGGACAGCATGATCTCCCTCAGGCGGAATGGCTGTGGGGTGGGGACTGGAACATGGTAGAAAGGGAATCCGATCGATCCACCGGGTTCACAAGAACAACAATGGCTCGAATAGAGCAGACAACGTGGAATACCATGATGTTGGAGCATGGCCTCCAAGACATATATCACACGGGGGACTTCTCCAAGACTACAGAAAAACATTTTACATGGCAGGGAAACAAACAGGGCGATCCTATCTTCTCCCGAATCGACAGATTTTATGCGAGCCAAGGGATACTCACCTTAGGTGGCAGCACGGGAGCATGGCCATCCTTGGCCGCCATCTCAAACCACGCCCCAGTTCTCTGCTTAATAGATAAGGTCATGCGGCTCCCACGACCGAAGGCATCGTTTCACAACCCATTGCTGCACACACGGGAAGGACAAACACTGCTCAGGAATGCCTGGACTGAAGGTCTTCAAGACACCACGGGGGATACATGGTCCCACAAAAGTGCAGCGACACACAAAAGCGGAAGGACGGACGAGCAAGGAAGGAAGCATACAACGAACAGTTCAAAACACTAGGAGCAGCTGAGATAGCCCTACAAAACAACTGGGCAGATGAACAGGCCCGCCAAGCCCTTAGCCTCGCCCAACAGACATTACACCAACTCAGAATGGAAAAATAGGACAAGTGGCGATCGGAGCTTGACATAAAATAGAACACGGTGGGTGACTCATGTTCCAGAGAATTTTTTGAATTCCACAAGAAACGAAAAGCGAGGAATTATATCAAGGGGATCCAACACGAAGGCACGCTTATGAAGAACCCATCCAACATCCGAAAAGCAGTGATGGCCTTTTACACTTCTCTATACGCTAGGGACGAGGCAGTAGATGCCAATATCATCGCCAGGGAGAAATGTCTCAGTAGCGTTCCAAGAATCGTAACTAACGAACAAAATCAGCAGCTCATCAAGGATATCACACCGGCGGAGATACACCAGGCAATGGAGCAATTACCCTATCACAAGGTGCCAGGGGAAGACCGCTTACCAACGGAGTTCTTCAAAGAACTCGCGGACTATACCACGCCAGCCCTAACTGAGCTGGCCATGGAGATGAAGACAACGGGGAAACTCGAAGCGGGCCTTAAAAGAGGCAAGATAGTTCTAATACCAAAGCAGGGTAATCCGGAGCTCATCTCAACTACAGACCGATCACCTTCCTTAACTCTACATACAAAATACAGGCCAAGCTAATTGCGGCAAGACTGAAGCCGATGCTACCAGTCCTCATACGCCACTCACAGACTGGATTCGTGCCCGGGAGAAGCATCTTGGACAACATTTTCACCGCGGAAGAGTCGATGGAGTGGGCAGTGGAATGGAATCAAAAGCTGGTTCTTATGCTACTAGACTTTGAGAAGGCTTTCAATCGAGTTAATTGGGCCTTTTTGCAAGCAGTCATGGCCAAGATGGGTTTTGACGAAGCATTCATTAAATGGACGGCGGCACTCTATCAAGATGCGGAGTCGTCAGTAACGGTTAATGGGGAAAGCAGTCCAACGTTTACACTGGGCCGCGCAGTAAGGCAAGGGTGCCCATTAGCGCCGTATCTCTACTTGCTAGTGGCGGACGTTTTAGGGTATCTAATGCAAGAACCCAGATATGGAGTTCAAGGACTTAGGCTACCTAATGGGGAGACGAGTTTAGAAATGCTATTCGCGGATGACACCTCACTCTCATTGCTAGGCACTTAAGAAAATCTCGATAAGGCAATGGCAGTCCTACAACTCTAATGCTCCGCCTCGGGAAGCAAGATCAATTGGTGTAAGACATTCCTCATCTGGGCATCGCTCGAAGAAAGGCTCTGGGAGTGGGGGGAGGAAATAGGAGTTCAATGGCTAAAGCAGGGTGAAAGCTGCCTCTACCTCGGGGTACCCATGGGATTCAGAGTGCCACAGAGTGTAAGGAATGAGAAAATTCTTACCTTAGTTCGGGATGCGCTCATTTTTTGGAGCTCTAAAGCACTATCACAGGCGGGTCGATTATTAGTAGCAAACCAAGTTATACTGGCCTCTCTTTGGTACTTAGCGTCCACGGTAGACTTAGGCCTTAAAACCCTAAAGATATCGCATGGTCTTATTAGGGATTACCTCTGGTCGGGCAGAAAGGAGGGACGCACTCGAGCCAGGGTAGCGTGGGACGCTGCTATGGCACCAATAACACAAGGGGGGATCAAAATTATTGACCCACTAATTCAAACGCAGGCCCTTCTCACTAAATTTCTCATCAGGGGACTATAGGGCAAGGAAGGAGCTTGGAGAGTGCTCCTGCAGCACCGAGTCAACTCTATACGGCTGGCAGGTTCGGGCAGGTGGCCCCCAGGGAATAACTGGCTGATGACGGCAACAAGAATCAGGCAAACAGGCTCCACGCTTTGGGGAGCAGTTTGGCGATCTTGGTGCATGGTTAGGTCAGGGGTCATGCAGGTGCAACCACTAACCATGGCAGAATTAATGCGACAACCCCTATTTGGAAATGGATGGATATCAAGCCCCAATGGACAGCCGTTAGGTGCAGAAACAGGAAGCGCCTTTGCGAATTAGGCAGCCAAGGGCCTTAAGTGCATACAAGACATATGGAGTCAGGAGGACAACAATTGGCGACCCGCACTAGACATACTCAAAACGACAAGATCCTGGAAGACAAACCAGCAGCGAACGGAGCTCATCTCCAGCATACCCCGAACACCCAACGAAGCACAAAAAACAGGGGTGGGCCACTGGATCACGCTAGAAGACACCGATAACCCAAGACAGATCTATCACATTAGTAAGGAGGCCGAAGGTTTATGGACGGCGGATGAGTACAGGGCGCAGGAGACAACTGGAGAATTGATTAAAGGGGATTCAATGGATCTTTGGGCGGGCCAGGGACATCAAGTGCGGGTACAGCACAAAGGCAAGGCCCACATCATGGGATACAATCCGACCCACCCAATCCCCCCCAACACAACTATATGGATTCACAGCCAATGCAGGGTAGCCAACCTCACATGGGACCCAGGAGAATGGTACTGGAAGCACGAAGGGGATCACCCGCCATCACATCTTTTCAACTACAACACAAAGCAAGGGTACAGGATAGGCACGTAGAAGAGAATACGACCCACCAAGTATGAGGAATCGACGGTGCATGCAAGCTCTGCAGCACTGCACCTACTGAGATAGCGAGACATGCATTCATAGAGTGCCCCCAGGTCTGCAGAGGATGGGAGCAATACAACAACCTTCAAAGACACCACAATTTACCACCGTTACAGCTCACCACAACAGATATCTTGGAAGGCGAATCACTCAGTCACCAAGGCATTGTCAGGAGGAAATTCAGCCACTCCTGCACAGTAACACAAGAATCACCATGGGACATCCTACGCTGCCTTCTCTTACGGAACATCTGGTGCCAAAGATGTGCCACGGTCATGAGAAATGAACCCTTTCACTTAGGGACAGCCCTCCACAGGGTGTGGCGAACGCTCATCCAAATCGGGGTGGCGGCATGGAGAACAGTTTGGAGGAACTAGGGAAACGCCAACGACAAGCTTGCCACATTTCACGCAACTTGGGCAACTACTTCGGCATTTTGCACCACGGACGGCAAGCTGGCGTGGCACTTCATCCCCAGTGAAACCTACCTCCCACAGGACCTAGCTATACGGCCATCCATGACGACCCAACGGCAGAATATCCCAATATTCAGCACAAGCCCAAGCCCATCTACCACCACTACAAGGCAAGAGTCCAGCAGCAACACGACGACGCCCGGGCAGGATCAACTGGCACACCCGGAACGGAGCAACGGCAACGGCCAGGTGCGGGCAGACACCACAAACTTAGCGATTGTAGACCATGCATTGAGCCCCATCAGCTCCGATTCCCCAGGGGACTCCAATGGCAACACACGACCCACCCAGACCTCCCAGCAGATCACCCAAGCAAGATACAACGGACAAGTCAATATGGTGGGCCTTCATCAACGACACAGCCAGGACTTCCAGGTAAGGAGGAGGGAAGCATCTCAACTCGCAGGCCTCATCCTCGACTAGATTCTCCACGACATGGGACAGGAGGAGACTTCGCCGGAAGACACCACCATCCCCGACCTCGATTTACAGGAAGCATTCAGATACATCTACCGCGACCTAGGGGAGGAATAACTTCTTCGCCTTCGTGCTTTTCTCACTTTAAATTACTGCTACCTGCTAGGTGTGTAGGTGTGTAGGTCCTTTAGCTAGACTTAGGTGGGCTCTTAGCAGGACTTAGGGTTAGTTAGGACGGCCTCTACTCGTATGCTTCGCATCTTAGACACCTAGCCTAACCTTCCAGGCACTTACATTCCATTTAGTTTCTGATTTCTGCTCCTCTGTGGCCCACCCCCGCCCTACGGGCTCCCCCTCAGTCACTCTCACTTTCACCCTTGCCTCTTGAAGGCGTGGCCCTCTGCCTGCGACCCGGCTCAATCACCCCTGCCTTGCGGCGAATTTTCTGACACTTCCTGTGTCCTACTGATCCCACCCCCGCCTCTTGGCGTTTCTTTCTGTCTAGTCCCGCCTCTGGTGTCTCCCTTGGTTCTTAGTGTTTCACTGTTGCCCCCGGGGCGCTCCTCTCCCCCCCGCCTTCAGGTGTGTACAGCCTTCGGGCGTTTATTTTTGAAGTAAAGAATCCACCCTAGAACGGGTTTCTCTCTCGCAGTGCAACGGGCGGGCGGGTAATGAATGGGAGCCTTACTGGAGACTTGCGGGTCGCAACTTGGACGGGGTGTGATGCAGAGATGCAGCCGCAAAGAGGGAGCCTTTATTATTTTATAGTGTGTGCATTGGGGTCTGTGAACTGTAGCACTATGGAGGGAGCTGGGACATGTGATATGTGCAGGAGCATGAATTTTACTCGTGCAGGTATTTTTTGGGGAGGATTTCGAAGTGCACGAGGGATTGTTCGTGGTGAACAGTGCTTTGCGAGACGAAGGGCATTGTTGACAGAAGGTAGCTCGAAAATGGCATGCAGCAGCGTGAATTTCTTGCGAATCGGTGACTGCAGCATTGCGAGTTTTCGATCAGCACTACGGGGAGTTCACGGCGTTGCGTACTGTGAGGGGCCGGCGTAGAGAGCAATCTTGTTGGGTTGCAAGGGCGAGCATTATTTTACGTGGAGGTAGAGGTTTAAATTACCCGCGCTTGTGTGTTCGTCTGATGGAGCTACGCCTGTTACTGTGAAATTATTGCACTAGCTTATGATCGAGTTTCTCCGTAAGTTGCCGTCTGGTGAATGGGGCGTGCAGTTTGGCTGCTGAAGTGAAGCTGCTGTGCCATGCATTGGGGAGAGAGCAGGCGTGTGGCTAGGAATCAGATCCGATCCTCAAAATAATCGAGCGTTGTGTCCCTAGCAATTAAAGACCGACATCAAACTGCGAACTGTAGGCGCCGAGGAATTGCGACACGTACCTGCTTCTTCTTCAATTCAGCTCGAAGTAGCGTTGAGTGTGCAAAGCAAGGAAACGGGGTTAGAGGTGCAATGTGGGGGTTGATACGAGGGCAGGAAGGCCAGCTCGGGAGTTGAATTCGGAGACTTGAGGCAAGGGGTTCCGGTTGAGGTTTGCAATTGGGTCTTTTAGATGTGCTGAGGGGGCCATGGAGAAGGGCCAAGAGGCAGTTTAGGTGAGTGATAAATTTCAGCTGCATGACAGGACATTGAGCTTGGCTCTTAATGAGGTAGTGAGAGATATGGTTTTAAAAACTAACAATATATCATTAGCTACACTAAATAGTGAAATTGGGTTGCCTCAACAATTAGGTTGCCTTACCCCAGAGAAGTTACCTCATGACTAATGCTTGTCCAGATGGAGGCATATGCCAACCTCTAATCCCGAGCCATGAATCACTAAGCCAACCCATGCCATACACATAGTTCTGACTTTATTGCATCCTTCTAAAGTAACTGTGCATATTGATATAGTGTAGAATGTCGAGAAATTAGTGTGGGGCAACCTAATTTCACTATTCAGTGTAGTTTTTTTGCAAATTTGGACTAGGACTGGATAGTTAGCTAGCTAGTTTCAGTTGAGTGGATTTGGCAGTGTGTGCCAAATATCTTTTCTTCATGTAAGTTGGTACCTTGGCCACTTAATTGTACGAGTGAGCTCTTTGATCATGAAATTGGTTTTTTTTCTACCAATTTCATGTCAAAGAGTTGATTCACATACTTAAGTGGTCAAAATACCAACTCATATGTAGAAAAAGTGTTTGGCACACATTGCCAAATCCACCCAACTGAAACTAGCTAGCTATCTAGTCCTAATCAAAATCTACAAAAAAATTAGCTAATGGTATATTGTTAGTTCTAAAAGTCATACTCCTTCTGTTTCAAAATAAAACCAGTGTTTCCTTTGTAAAATACAAAGGAAACACAGGTTTTATTTTGAGACAAAGGGAGTATCTATCACTACCACATTAAAAGCTAAGCTCAATGTTTTGTCATGCGATTTCAATTGATGAAGAATCTATCGACTATGAGAACTCTCTCCAATGTCTCTAGCCTCAAGCTCAAAGAATAATATTGCACTCTTCATCCCAATGTTGCATCACAATAAGTGGTGTTAGTTCCTCAAATAAACGATGGCACAATATCTCTAATTGATTAGAATTGTGTTATTGTTGTTGTGCCGTTGTTTTATACACCTGTAGTTGATAGATCATGTCGTATGAATCGAAATAAATCAGGAATGGTCATTGCTTACTGAAAATAACCTGTCAAATTGTCACCATCACATTTCTATCATTATTCGTAGGGTTTTACCGTACATTAGTCATTTTTTTCCTAAAACATCCACAATAATTTCAAATTTTTCCAAAGAAGGTTGAAATTTTTTACAACTTGTAGTATACATGTGATTTTATCCCAGAAAAATAAATATAAAATTTTTCTTTCATTTCTAGTTGGAAAGTGGTAGCAAACAGAGCGATGGACAGGGAGGCTAGAACTCAGTGGTCATGGGCCCGTCTTCATAGGGTTAACTGTAGAAACAAAGAATGCACCTATTGGTGCAATAAGCAAAGTATTTTGGTGACTATTTTAGTCATGGAGGCTATATTCTTCCAGGGTTAACCTTGAAAGGATATAATAGCCAATAGAGATTGATAGATGACTTTCCTAGAAATGAAGAATGCACTTATTGGTTCATTAATCAAATCATTTTTGGCAAAGTACCTTGGCGATAGACCTCATCCATTTGGCTTTTGATAGAAAGAAGATTTTGAATGAAATTTTGCATGATCAAAACTCTAATCAAAAGTATCAAAATTGAATTTTGTGCTTTAGTGCATTTACTCTTCCTCTATTGACCACAAGATGAACTGAGAAAGACTCCAATCAATGTAGAAAGACTCCATATGCATTTGGATGTTCTAAATCAATGTAGATATACATACATTTGGATGTTCAAATTTGTGACTTTTCCATTGAAATATATTTCAATTTGATGCCCACTAATTATCCTTTTCATCCTATAATTATCCTACAAAATCTTATTTATAGGAGGTGAAAGGAAACAACGCATAACATCAATTTGAAACGTCAACTGTGAGAACCTCCGGTTGCCTCAAAAAATCACAACGAAAGTCAACAAACACGCAATTGTCAGACATGACAAGCTACAGTACTCCTGAGAAGAGATTGAGTCTTAGTTCTGCATGAGCAATTCAAAACATTCACATTGAAACGTCAAGCTTTAAAAGGTACAATGGGTACAGGATGAAATCAGAAAATTGATTCCAAATTTAACATGTGTAAAATTAGCAGCCACTAGTTGAAATTGTTTGTAGTATCTAGTGTATTATCTACATCAAATTCGAGACCTATATAGCCGTATCTAATTATATGCATATCACCACCAATGGATCTAGTTATATGCATATCACCATTAATGGCACAAAATAGGTAAAAATTTATAATACGTGAAGCCTCCAAGTGATCAGACAGCACTCTCATGTGTTCACCGTATGTGACGGCAATCAAGCTTCTACAAATTTTCCGCTCCACCTGCCAAATACCAATATGGATTCACGTCAGAGTCAAGATCCCACTCTTGTTGGGGAGGGGGGCGTTAAATCAAGCTTCATGAAACTGTCAAAAATTGTGCAATAAAAAGGAAACACAGGAAAGCAGATTCCAATTTGAGATGTACTGTACATTGATTTGCCTGGAGAGGTACACACCAAAATATGTTTAGGTCATGCCAGTTTTGGTATTAGACTCCTGATTTTCAGCTTATAAGAGAATCTTGTTACAAACCTGGGTCCCTGGTCCGATGGCAGCCGCAGTTCCTCCGCATCAGGGAAAGGCTTGAACAGCAGATCAACGTGTTCTTGAGTCACGTCCAGAGTACTCTTGGGATTCCACTGTAATTGCAACAAGAAGTCGATGAGCAGAAGGAGAGTGATCACTGGCACATCTCATATTGGTAATTTCGGTTAACAATCATATAATCAAACGCTCAAACTCACGCATGCGGTACTCACCTTGGGAGCATTGTCCTTGTCCACCACGATAGACCTTATACCCTGCATTTCATTTCCAACAACACATTGAAACTATAGTCCGGAAGAATCTGAAGGGTTTAGGGTTTTAGGGTTTAGGGCTTGCGCACAGACAGACATAGCAGGAATTAAATTTCTTGAAATTAGCTCACCTCATAGAAATCGTCCGTCACTGTGCCCCTCAAGGCATTTATTGTGAGCCGGTACTCGCGCTTGAGGCACTCCGCCCGGGAAAGAGTTCGCGCTGTCCGGATCTGCATTAAAAACTCGATTATAAAACAAACGCTAACAGGACCATCTGGCTATTCCTACAGTGAACAAGGTTTGTAGACTCTACCCAAAGGGCAGAGACTTAGCATTACGTTAAAACTGTAAATGAGACATGACGAATGAAAGCCATTCTAAGGTTATGAAATGAAGGCATTTGCATAGTCCGTGAGGACTAAACTCAGGATTATCTGAACAGAACATTAGAAAATTATTTAGTATGAAGGTGAAGATATCGCACTGATTGCATTGACATTCTCAAGCCTGTCGGAGACGACCTCTTCAAAACCTTCAGGGTTTCCTTGGCCCAAATGTCCTGCGTTGCTTCAAGCTCATCCTCCTACACAACCCGCACTCACGCGTCAAAAAACAAAAACCTTAAGCCCTAAACCCCAAACCCCCAAATCAAAACCAAGTGCACCATATCCAGACGTTGGAAAATTACCAGAGCTTGAACGATTTCCTCAATCGTGTCCTTGGAGAAGATTTGGTCAATGGCTGCTTGTCTACACACACACATGTACCACACCTCAAAAACTAACCCTCACAACCCACCCACCCAAAGTAGGAATTCGAGTTCACTGCAACAAGACAGGTTTGTAATTTGGATTGCAGTCCTCAGTTTCAACCAATTTTACAAAAATTAGAAGAAACTAGCAATTTTTTTTAACATCAGGAATTTAAAAAATGGATGGATTAGCTCACTTGTGCAAGGCACTGGTGGCTGCAATGGGAGTTGGGTTGTGGAAGGACTCAATCACCGCTCTGATGGAAGCTTCATCACCATTTGGCAACTCCGCTAGACGACTCTCAAGCTCTGGCAAGCTCTGCACAAAGATGCCAAAAAAAAATTTACAAATGGGGTTCCATATCGATATTTAATCAACAAGGAGAGGAAATCTCTGCCAGCGCAGCTGGTGTAGTGGTATCATAGTACCCTCCCACGGTACTGACCGGGGTTCGATTCCCCGGCTGCGCATTTTGTGACGATTTTCACCGTTTTTGAAGGTTAAGGTTCAGATTTTTTGCTTCTGATTTCCCCGAGTCTGTGCGCCATTTTAGGTGGTCATTTCTCTATCGACAACCTTCAACTTCTGTGTTTTTTATCCTAATTTTGGAAAGGGTAAAACCAAGCAGAAAGAAGCTTGAAAATTCAATCAAGGTCACAAAATGTGGACAGTTTCATATAGTCGTTTCTTTTAATACAGTATAGGATATATCAACACTCTAATTGAAGGATACAATTAAAGAATATATGGAGATGAAAGACAGTGCAGGAGACTATTAATACCTGGACTGGAACCAAGTGTGACGCAAGCCCACAAGCATACATTTCTGCACCATCTAGTCGGTGTCCAGTCAAAGCCATGAACTCTCCTGTAACCCACAATCAGAGAAAAATTTAGACAAGCCATGAATTCTTACTGAACTGGGAAATGACTTGAGTTACAGAATACCAATACAAAAAACAAAAATTAAAGAGGTTACCAAAAGAGCCAGGCAGACGTGACAGCCAGTAGGAGGAGCCACAGTCGGTATGAAGACCCAGGGATGCTTCAGGCATTGCAAAAATCTGCATACAAAAATTCATCACTTCGGTCAATTGGAGCCGATGCTAGAGCGCACCATTCCATTACAAAGCCTGTGTGCATGAATGGTATCAGTATCTTAATATCTTGAGTATTGGTTTAATCATCCATGATACTCGATCTCCAAGACTTTATATAGATTTCGTCCGAAGATTCAAAAAGGTCGAAATTTCAACGGATAAAAGAAAAAAATTTCAACTATTATTTGCAATTAACCTCTCGACTACTCAACCTCCTACACTGTTGATGATGAATGTTGGAAAAGCCCGTTCTGTCTGTCTGTCTGCTTGGTAATCATTAGACAGATTCAAGAAAGAAAGAGATGATGCTCTATACTAATGAGGGACAATGATATTTTGAGGGTTGTAACTATTACCTACCATAATAATCTTAAAGTGAGTGGCCTTCATAATTTAAGTTAGCGATTGATTAATCATGAGTTTTCCAAGTTCAGATTGAATACAAGGACCGTAACATGATGTTCACAATGCAAAAGCTCTGAAGGAAGGGAAGACTCACAGTTTTTTCAGTGGCCACTCCGAAGGTGCCTGCAACACTCAGCCCGGCTCCGCCTCCCATGACCAGGCCGTGCCACAGAGCCACCTGCAGGAACAATACATCAGATTCAATGTAGGATCATCAAACTACACCCATATATCATCCCATTCGTGTCACCTGCAAAACTAGTGTCCCTACACAATTTTCTCTTCTGCTGAAACTAGTACAATTCAGTCATATTTCAGCCTGCACTAATTTTAAAAATAGTGTAACTTGGGGGTAAATTACTGAATCATGCACTAATAGGAGAAATCAGTGTACACAGTTGGAGCCAGTGGGGGCGAGTACATTGCATTGCACGCAGTCAGCTGTAAACCTGAAGTGCTCAAAATGAAAATTACGAAGTCTGCTTTGGAAGACGAGAATCGTTTTTAGCAACTTTTCAAACATTTTTCTTTCGTTCGAAATTTCCAATTTCCTCCTATTGATTTATATTATTTCCTTCATTGAAACTTCTTAAATGATCTATTGAAACACTCGTAGATATGGAAGCCATTTTTGGCTATTTGGATACTTAGAAGTTGAGAAACTGTTTGAATAGTTGAGCTGCTTACAAGAGGCTTCTTGAACGTAGCAATGTGGTAGTCCAGCCAATACTTGGTATATACCATCACCGTCCAAGACTCATCTGAACACAAGCACCATCACTCAAAATCTGGCAGGGTACAAAATATGAAAAGTTCATCCTGAGGGGTGAGATTCATGCAAAGAAACACATTCAAAATACAGGTGGAGCTCATTCTGCTACTAAGATTGCTAGCAACTCCCGCTTCTTCTAAAGTTTGAGCTCAAATATTCTCCACGACAGGGAATATGTACCTGACTTGCCCAATGCATAAAACATCCGGAGGTCACCACCTGCACAAAACACTCGGCCGGCACCCTGCAATTGAGAGAAACATAATATCAGTAAGAGGCTCTAAAATCTACAGGTGGCAGGCAGTCGTTTAAGAAGAGGAGCAGCATTATACGCCATAATCACTCCCTCTCTCCATTTCATATTCTAACACTCAAGTTTCCAATCTATATTTGAGGTAACTCAAATCTGGATCCCAGTTGTCGAAGTACAATCCTTCACCTCTACTCTTTTCCACATCCAAGATCCCAGACTTGAGTTATCTACAGTAGAATATAATATCTTGTGGCAGAAGTTCGATGATCACGGTTCAAAAAGGAGCAGTCCGGCTCAATTGATGCTAAATCAGAAGACCATCTGACATTAACGTAACTTTTAAACTCTTTAAACTGCTAATCAGCCTTTATACATTCCTTCAAGTTAAATTTAACGATGTGTTGAAAGATTTTCATACCTTGAGCACAATGAAGTCTACGCTGTTGTCTTCTTCACAACGTTCGTACGTTTCCGCAAGATCTTTTAACTATCCCACCGCCACACCATAAGAACCACAGAGGTGCACAATTAATCACATTTTCAGTTCACCTCCTCCTAAGATCGAGGACACTACGGGATCCAATTGGGTCCTACAGCTCTATAGAGTGATCTGGCAATGATCGATTCTACAAAGGTACTACACCAGGAATCATAGGCGGCATGGAAAATGGAAAATACCATAGAGAGGTTGATGCAGTTCAGTACTCTCGGTCGGTTCAATGTCACGAACCTCCCAACGCCCTTCTCTTCAACGATAAGCTGCACGAAGCGAGACTTCACCTAATTAGTAGTTCTTTCAAGAAAACTCAATTTCAACCATCAACATTATCATACTCTGGATGCAGGTAACGTCTTGGGTAAGCTATTGTCAAGTCCTCCATTGTCGATTATTGCTACAATAGGGTTTCATTTCGCAGCGTCTGTTACTTGGAATCTGAGGAGTGACAGATTCAGCAGAGAAATTGAAGCAAGTACCTCGCCCTCCAGCGGAATCTGGGGCTGACTCACGGCTTGGTCCAAACTTGGTCCCATGGTGGTGCGTCACCTAAAACCCTAACAATCCTCTTCCTCTGTACCTGCAATCAAAGATCCCAGCATCAATCGTTGCGAACAAAGCTCAGAGAATTCAAGCGCACCATTCAGCTGAGTCGACAAAACAAATTGTACCCCAGAAAATCAAGACTCCGTGCTGGTACACAAGTACACACTGCAACAACCTAATTAAAGCAGCAGCACTGAGAGACTAATGACAAGAATGCCTCATCTGCAAGAACATTGAAGACTACAACAACCATGTTACTTGTGTGATAAATCAAGTAGTTGAAACAAGCTGGACTAATTATGGGCTGTATTGGACTATTCAATTAATGAGGGTACAACAAAATGGGGCTACAATAGCAGATTTTGAAATGTGGAAAGAACGAAAATATCAGGCCTGGTTAATGGTTAGTCTACGAAGCTGAAACCTAGTCTGTCCCCTCAAGTTGCTTAGAAGCTTGGCTATGGTTCCTCTGGTGATCTTCAAACAACACTGTAGTGAGGACCACTTGACGTTGAGTCATACTCTTAGTGCACCAGACAACAGTATTCACACACCTTTGCTTCAATGGCAGGAAAGGCGCTCACCTTATTTCAAAGCCCACACGAAGTAGACACCAAAGTGTAGCTCCAGCAGCTAAAGTTCAAGCTATTGCAGCTGGATTGAAATCTGCAGCACCAATTTCGACCCTTTTTCAGCACAAAACAGAGTCACTCCTTGACTGCACAAATGTGAAGCCCCCCCCCCCCCTGGATCGAAACTCTTCCAATTGACCAAATCAAGCTAGAACAATACACACCCTGCAGGAGTCCTGTCGCGTAGAACAAACGGCAGCTACGAAATTGTTGTACACCACAAGAACCAGGAAAGGAAGAGTGGTTTCAAGTGGGGTATTGGTCTTTACTGTTGAAAGCTGCAGATATCAATGGCGAGTTGATCGAATACCAAAATCCAAGCTAAGACAGTTGGCTTGAGATCTGCAACACCAGTTTCGATCCTTTCTCAGTACAAAACAGAGTCACTCACTGCCTACCCAAATGTAAAAAAAAACCACACTCGTTCAAAACTCTTCCAATAACCCAAATCAAGCAACAACAACACACCCTGTGGCTTAGAAGAAATGGCAGCTAAGTGTTGTATTATGCATCACAAGAAGGAGACGAAGAAGAAGAGGAAGAGTGATTTCAAGCGGGGTATTGGTCTTTACTGTTTCAAGCTGCAGATATCGATCAATGGCGAGTGGATCGAATACCAAAATTCAAGCTATTGCAGTCGGCTTGAGATCTGCAACACCAATAAATTTCAATCCTTTCTCAGTACAAAACAGAGTCACACTCCCTGCCTACCCAAATCTAAAACCTCAACACTCGATCAAAACTCTCTCAATTGAAAAAACCAAGCAAGAACAGTCAACACACCTTGCGACATAGAACAGCAATATGGCAGTGTTGTGCACAATATCACATCAAGAAGAAAAGAAGTGACGGATTTCAAGGTGGGTAATGAAAGAAATCTACTGTTTTGAGCTCCAGAAATCAATGCAGCTGTCGACTGTTGTCACGGAGTTTAGCTTACACGAAGCTTAGTGTACAAGAGATGCAATCAAGCCGCAATTGTCATATTCTCAATTCTCAACAAGCAGGATTGAGTGGAGCAAGTGACGTTTAATTTGTTACCAGCTGAACGCGCTTTGAGTCAAAAAGAGGGAGCACGGCAGCTGCTGCATCGTGAGAGTTTGCCAAAAGTGAAGTCAACGATGGAGAAAAAAGTTTCAAGGTCTTTGGAAAAGTTAGATTCTTCCATTCTGGGATCCCGTTTTAGCGGTTTTTTCCATCTTTTTTCTGTGTCTTTTTTCAGTTGGAGGTTGACTGAGAAGCTCACGGTTGGCTTACACTTACCAGTCAGTCAGTCAAAGCAAAAAAGGATTCTCGCAGAGAAACGCCCAAGGTGGAAAATTTGGCAGTTGTGGGATGAAATTTTGGAAGGTGTGTGACGGAAGGCTGAGAAAGAGTGTGACGTCGTGCAGTTGTGGTGCACGTCGGTGGAATTGTCTACACTGAATAGGGGTATTAAGGGGACCCATACTAATTAATCGACATTTCACACTATATAAATATCTACCTTTTTTGTACATCAATAGTTATTGAAGTGTCCGGGGGTTGTACATCATGTTTCAAACATCTACAGTTTCTGAAGATAAGTCCCTTTAATTTTTTGGTCCCCTTAATATCCCTATTCAGTGTAGAACTAGATGATGGGCTTTGTGCTTTATTTTAACTCCTAAAGGTTTTTGACTATGTTTTCACCAAAAGCACTCCAAAACTGCCATTTCAAGTACAAGTACCAAATTTTTTTTAAAAACATTTTTGGACATATGTGACTATAGGGTTTGAAAAGATATGGAAATTTTTTCAGAAATTTCCACCTTATCAATTGCAAGATATTGGCATTTGAATTGACAGAAATTCTTTTTTTGGCCTTGCAAAAAACAAGACAGCTGCTAGTTTTTGACTACGTTTTCAACAAAAACGCTTCATAACTACCATTTCAAGTACAAGTACCAAATTTTTTTTTTAAAACATTTTTGGACACATGTAACCATAGGATCTTGTAGTATGCTAGTTTGAGAAGATGTGGAAAAATTTTCAGAAATTTCTACCTTGTCAATTGCAAAATATTAGCGCTTGAATTGACAAAAATCCTTTTGCTGGCCCCACAACAAACAAGGTAGTTGCACTACACAAGGACACATTTGTATGAAAAAATGTCCATGGTGGTGGTGCTTCTTTGGATTCATTCTTCAAGGCAAGTTGGCTACATGCTTGAAAAATTTCAGATCATTTGGAATTGTACAACATGTAGGAAAAAAATATTAAACAGAAAGAAGTAGAGAATGATTCAAAACAATAAATTATTAAGAATTTAGGTGTGGAATTAAAAATTATCAATCCCAATGGTTGTAATGTTGTAATAAACAATCTACATCCTATGATTTATTTATTTCAAAAATATTGAAACTTGAGTTAAATAAAGGACTTCAAAGTTTATTTTAGAATAGAGAATCTACAACTGCCTGCAAACAAAAGTTCTTCATAACTTTCATCTCATTGATCAAAATGGAATGATTCAAAGCTTTCCATGTATATATAAGTCTAGAAAACCAATTTAAAATTATTTTGTATTATTATACAATGATTTTTTTAACCATGTAGTCAAAAGTTATAAAAATTGTTGGGCCTTAAAGAAAAATTTGGTCCCTATGTTGTATAAAAATTCCAAAGATAAAAATAAAAATTCCATTCTTGATGAGGTGCCTAAACTTGCTATTTTGTCAAAAAAAATGCAGCTTGGTTCTTTAGGGATTAAAACCACTTTAAAATTCATTGTACATACATACATATATACATACACACACAAATATATATATATATATATATATATATATATATATATATATATATATTATAATATTGTAAAGGTAATGATTTTCACAATACCAAATATACTATGCTTTATATACCATGACAATAAAGATAATTAAATTCAAACTTCATGTTATACTTTGACAACTTCAATAGAAATTGTAAAGGAGCTGGTATATATAATTACTATGGATTGGACTACATTAATTTTTCACTAATTATTTTAGTATATGACTTTGATTAGGTGTATATATTGTTTGGTTAATTGTCGCATGAAGCAAAAAATCATGTTTTTTTTATAGACGTCAAAAAATTTCAATTATAATATATATTATAGAATAATTTGAATTTTCTAACATCCATATAATTTATTTTAATATTTTTTATTCTAATATTGCATATTTCATTTGGAGAATAAATATCATAGTACAAATATACTAAGTAAAATTTAATTACTATTAGAAGAAGTACTTTACCAAAAAATGTACTATTAATGCAATATGGAATCAAAAATGAACTATTTACAAAGACAAGTAATTCTGATATAGCCTTGAAAAAATGTATTTCAAAAATATAATGAAAATATTCATGATATATACTTTAAATATTCTTTAAAATGTTCACAAATTAGAATATTATAAAATAATTATATGTATTATTTTATATCCCCTTCTAAATATCTTTTGTACTCCTAAGGGGATAAATATAATACTAAACTTATATTTTCACACTCTAACTCTTTTGACACAAGATTTTGCATATATATATAATAATAAGGAATTCAACACTAATAAAAATGGTTCTATACCACCTTTGTTGCAATCCAAAGCGCTTCTTTAATGTTATTTTTATGTACAACTACATATTAAAGAGATTCAAAATGAAAGTCTTGAAAATTTAGTGCACATGTCGAATTAAAAACTTCAAATTGTCGAATAATTAGAGATTGCACTGCACAACAAGTTGAATATCAAAAACCATCATCAAATATTTATAGCAAAGCATACTCAGGAAGGTCATTGTGTGAAAATATTAGTAAATATGTGGAAGTAAAGATAGGATTTTTTCAATTCTACATTTGTAAAAATTCAACTAGAATACTTGAAAAGACAAATAGTTTTAATATAGTCCCATAAATTTGTATTTAGACAGCCATTTCAAAATACTCATAGAATATTCTTTATAATATTTTCTAAAATTTTATAATTTTATAGTATTTTTAAAATATGCCTATTATTTCATAACCCCATTGTGAATAATCTTTTCATTTATGAGATCATTTAATTCATACATAGAACTTTTCCAAGAATGCATTACAACCACACTCTCAAGGAAAGATAATTGTATCCACAGTCTACAAGTCAAATCAATCCCTCTTACTTTAAGTAGGAAGAATCCAAGACCTCAATCGTGGAAGAAAAAATAAGCTTTATTAATTGTGAAAAATCTGCTATAGCAAAGTACAAACTCTCCACAAAATCTAAAGACTTGACTTATCAAAAATGCCAAGTTAAGGGGTTTTATCCAAACCATACTCAATATCCTAATTGGGCTATATCAATTAAAAATTATTTAAGATATATTTGTCGGATGTGTCTCCACCCTCAATGCCCCATCATATGACTATATAAATAATGATTACCATATATAAAAGATTATTAAGAAAAATAAGAGTTTACCGACCGGGTATGAAGTTCCTTGGGATAAGAGCAATCCTCATGTGCATTACGCACTATGTTGAAATTGCATGCCAATGTTGTGAAGGCTTGTGGTAAGTATTGTTCCCAAACAAAAATTAACGTTGTTCAAATATAACATTGTTAATTTATTAGTCAAATTTGTTCTTCCTTAGAAGAAGGATAATGCCTTTTGAGATGCATGGGAGGGATTTAGTTATAATCTAAACAAAAATATTGGCGGCCTCACTATTATAACTCTTGGCCAAATTGTGTCATTACTTTGAATGGGTTCATGTGGGCTGCTGGCTAGGCATTGGGTTTGGTACAAAGTGCTATAGTACATGGGGACTCTCAATGGCTATAGACTTGAAGGGAGGGGGGACTCAACAATAATTACGCAATTTTTAATGTTGGAAGCTTCCACTTTCCAGGGTAGCAAAAAAGGCCCTCCCCCAGCATTGGTTAACAATGTTATGAATACCTTCCATCTGATTCAAACTCTTCCTATTCATTGAAGCTTTTATCCATACAAGGCCGCTTCTTCAGCCTTTAAACCCTAAATGCCCAAGGTACCAAATTCTAGTGTCAACAATATTTTGAAGTTAAATTAAACCTAACCAAGTTGCTATTTTTAGTAGTTTATATTTTTGATTTTTTTAAAGTCTAATTTTAGCATCAAAAATCCGATCTTGAGAATGATTGATTATGACTTTTGGTTCAAGATTTTGTGCAAGGGTGTCAATTGCAATCTTGACTTTCCGTAGTGTTGAAGGCTCTTGGAAATGAGCCTCAAATACCGACTAGATTTGGGAGAAAAATTCACATTAGAAATTCATCAAAAAAATTGTAGAAGAGATTTTAAAAAGGCGTAAATTGATTGGGGTTATGCATGTTATGTCCTTTAGCTTCATATTTATTTGGTGACCAATTTTTTAGATTTAATATGTGAAAAGAGGATTGAAAGACTTCAAATCACTTTCATAGTTTTAACACCCTCATGATCGAACATTATAATCTTTCAATCCGGAAGTGATATTGTTGTGTTTTCTTTTCCTATGTAATCTCTAACATGTCTAGTTTGGATTTGTACGACTATAATTTTTTTTTAAATTGATATAACTTATCAAAATGTTGGCTTGTTGTTCAATTTAGAATGAATTCTTAGAAGCTCAAAAAAGGCCTTGGGCACTTAGAGGTTAACTCCCAAATGCCCATAGTATCATATTTTGGCATTGATTGACTGATCTTGGAAAGTCGGTTTATCAAATTATTATTTTTGATATTTTAAAAACTAACCATCTCTTAAAATCTATTTTAAACATAAAAATCCAATTTTAATTTTTTTTAAATTTTTTAATTTATTGAAGATTTTGTACAAGTATATCCATTGCAAATCTTGATCTTTTAGGACTCAAGGCTATAAAGATGAGCCTCAAATACACTAAATCTTGAAGGAAAATCACATTGAAAATTTATTTTAAAATATAGCAGAATTGATTTTGAGAAGCAATTAAAATTGGATTGAAAGACTTCAAATCTCTTTTACAATTTTAGCAGACTCTTGATTAACCCCTAGATGCCCAAGACTTTTTTTGAGCTTCTTGAAATTTGCTCTAAATTGAACTAAAACACAATACAGTAGAACATGTCTTAATGCATAGAGTTGGGACTATGCATTAAAAGAGGTTTATGCAGTAAGAGAGGTTCTGTCAGAACTTTGGCTAACGTGGCCTCTCACGATGGGGCCTCCAACTACTGTTCACAAATATCATGACCTCTCTTAGTGCATATATGCACTAAGACAGTATGCAATAAGAGAGGTTGTATTGTATTTTGATGAGTTTTATTATTATTTTAAATTGTAACCGTAAAAATTCAAAGTAGACATGGTAGAGATTATATACGGAAAGAAAACACATCACTTATGGATTGAAAGACTATAATGTTTGATCATGAGGGTGTTAAAACTATAAAAGTGATTTGAAGTCTTGTAATCCACTTTACACATGTCAAATCTAAAAAATTGGTCACCAAAAAAATATGAGGTTAAATGGCACAACACACATAACCCCACTCAATTTTCGGCTTCTCAAAATCTATTCTACAATTTTTTTTAAATGAAATTCTAATGTGATTTTTTCTCCAAGATCTAGTGTAATTGAGGCTCATTTTTAAGAGCCCTCAACACTAGGAAATCAAGATTTGCAATGGTCACCTTGCACAAAATCTTAAAAAGAAAATCATAATCATCCGTTTTCAGAATCAGACTTTTGATGCTAAAACTATACTTTAAATAGAATTTTTCAAAAATGTGAACTACTATCTTAAATAGTAACTTGGATAGGTTTTATTTAACCTCAAAGTATTGTTGACACTAAAATTTGGTACCTTGGGCATTTAAGGATTAAATATTATAATCTTTCAATCCATAAGTGCTATTGTTGTGTTTTCTTTTCCTATGTAATTCATAGCAAGTCTATTTTGATTTCGTACAATTATGATTTTTTTTTTAAATTGATAAATCTAATCAAAACTTAAGCTTTCTATTTAGTTTTAGCAAATTCCAAGAAGCTCAAAAAAGCCTTGGGCATCTAGGGATTAAAATCTTGAAGATTGGTCCCCTATCTCGGATGCCATGATCTTTCCTACAGGTATGTCTAATATATCTTGCACATCAAATACAACTTTTCCACCTGCAAAAATGAAACAAACCAAACTCCTCTTTGAAATTTGTTCAATGTAGTAAAAAACAAAAATTTAATTTATTGAAATCAATTTATTGCTCATTGGAAGAAAACAAGGCAACAATAAACGTATTCATTTTTTACATCGGCAAGATAAATTTGGAAATTTATAATTACTATGGAAATATAAATTACAAGGGGTTTGTACTTCACCAAACAAGCAAAAAATCATTGAGCTTAACATACACTTATTTGGAGGTCAATGGACAAGATGGCAAGACATTAATAAATGATTAGGCTATGTGGTCTTGTTTTGTTGATCATTTTGTGTGCTAATGATTTATAGAACACTCCCAAAACGATCAATCAATAAGATAAGACCACCTTAGATAAGTGTGCTTCTACACTAGTATTTACATTTTTTTTCATCCATAGCCAAATTCCTTGTCCTATGGTCTAAAAGTTAAAGTGTAAAAACCTTAACCCAAAATGAAAACATTAATCAAATGGATCATCATTCAAACCACATTGACCAAAAATTATTTAAAACATAAATATTGTTTTTTCAAAAAATTCTTGGGATGCAAAAAAATTTCTAAGAATTCAATTTAGAGCTATTGTAATGCAAAAAAAAAATTGAAAAAAATTGAAAAAAATTGAAACACAAGATTTATCCTTTATAACATTAATACACAACCTTCCAACTTTCACTCAATTACAATTATTTCAAATGAGATGTCTTGTTCTCAAGGCTTGTCCAAATAAACATAAACCTATAAGACTCATAAATAATGTATTAGAACTCATGAAGAATGTGAAGAGAAAACTAATTACTTGTAGTAGCTTGATTGATGACCGGCGAATAGGGAACGTGTTGCAACGCATTTTTCTTGTCCGTTGTTACATTGGACAAACTTTGCGTCATCACCTTGACTGTCGTGGCCCTCTTCAACAAGCTCCTGTTGTACAAGAGTGATTTATTTTGATAAAAATTCCACACCATATACACATAGATTTGTGCCGTAGGAGTGAATTACACATATCTACTTTGGAGAGTATAATGAGGCTTAAACATGTCAATTTCCAAGAAATTCAATAAACACAATGTTCATTAAAATTTGAACATTTGGTAAGTAATATAAAGAATATTTTTATGATCTATGATTCAAATGAAGGAATTCTTAGGATAAAATTATAACTCATTTCCCTCCCTAGGATATATATAGGGTTACCTTTGTATTATTATTGTAACTATAGATCATTCTATAAATCATAGAAAAAAAATTCTTTATAATGTTGAGTAAAAGATTTTGAAGCATACAAAATTTATCTAAAACATTGAAAATATTTTCTACGAGATAAAGACACTACAAAGATTTAGAGTTGCAAAATAATTGTACTTGAGCAGACCGTGTCGTTGTTTCATGTTGAGTTGATCAAGAGGTACATCAAATGGAACTTCATTTGACTCAACTCTGTAGGAAATGAAAGATGTAATTCAATTATCATAGTGCTTGATAGAAGAGGCACATTTGTAATGCTTTATACATCACTATATAAAATCTGCATTTTTGTGGATGCATTTTAATAGACATTCACTTGCTTTTATGTTAACAATAACATCAAACATAACAAGATGTTATTGTTAACATAAAACAAGTGGATGTCTATTAAAATGCCTCCACAAAAATATAGGTTTCTTATAGTGCATGCTCAAATTCTAATAAGCTTATAATTTATCAATGTCAAACTATTGTAGCATTTCCAATGACAATGAACTAAAAATATAAGACATCAATACAAGGTTTTGATCTAATGTATTTATGGCCTGATATCATCTCTAAAGTAAATCCTTATTATTAACATCAATTCCTCTATTCAAAAACTTGGTTGAACTTAGAAGCAAGTGATTTAACCATGATTTTGCAAAATATCTATGGCACTCATCTTTAAAATGAAATAAAGTTATCTATTGTCAATTCTAGTAGTCTACCACCTCAAAATCATACACAATGATCCAAATTTGATCTCAACAAATTTGGCACTTATTCTTAGAGATCTCTCTATATCTCATTACATTTTCTAATAATCGCTTCCTTAGTATATTTTAGAATGCTTAAAGTGATGTAGAAAGTATCTTCTATTTTAATAGAATAAATACTTACCCATCTTCTACCACTCTTGTGAATGTCTCCAATTCCATGTCTTCAAGACAAGCATACAAAAACTCAATTGCGGATTCTTGAATTAGTGTTTGACTTGGCTTGGATCCATGAGTGCCCTACTCACAAATCAAACAGTTCAATTTTTTTAGTTTCAAGCATTGAAAATATTGCAATAAGTCTAGAAAATGTATCAAATGGTCTACAAGGTTCGAAGATTGTAAAGACCTTTGCTTTAATATTTGTTTTTGTTTTTGGGTTGGTCTTTACATCCTTGAGTTGTTCAGCACGTATGAGAAGCTCTTGGAACTCCTCCTCATCTTGCCTTTGTTTAGTCGTCATTTTGGACAATATCTTTGCTTGAGTACTTGTGAGTTGACTATCCTTTTCTGTTCTCATGAAAAGATAATTTCAATGAGTAACTAATAAGAGGGATTATGAACTTTAGAAAATTTGTAACATCTACACTTATTTACCTATTTTGGAATTATGTCTAGAAATTTAAAGAATTTAAAGAGATTTAAAGAATTTAAAGAGATTTAAAAATTTAAAGAGATTTAAAGAATTTAAAGAAATTTAAATTGCAAAATCAACAATCTTTGAAGAGGGTCTTATTGAAGATAATTGAATGTACACCTAATAGAAGTTATTTGGTTTGCATGTTTAAAAATAATACTAGGCATGCGATTTTATACATTGAATGAAAATCAAAATTTGTAAAAGTGGGTAGACCATCACACAACTACTATAGATAGGTTACTTTGGACAAATTTGTACAAGTGAATTTTTTGGAACTATATAACTTACATTGACAAAAGAAAATGAGGAAACATACCTCGAAGCTTATGCACAAGAACGCGCAATGTTTTTTGATACATGTAGATCTTTTGTTCTAAGTCTGACTTCATCTAAGGTACGCAAAAAAGTATTTTAAAAGTGAGAAGTTGATGGTTTTGTTTTCTAGATATTCATTGAAAGCATTCATATCCTCAAAGAGTTTCAACAAACATTAAATAATTCTTAAGTGTGTACCAAATGGCCAACAATTGATCAATAGGAATGGAATATTTGAATAATTTAGGATTTAACTGAAGGAAGGAAGAAAATGAAGAAGAAATCATACATTACATTTTAGTGCCAAATAATGTTTTGAAAGATAGTATAATCAACTATTAGCTTCTAAAGTAGAATCTTTATTTTTAACTTTTTCTAGATTAAGGACATTTGGTTATAACTAAAGAAAAAAAATCTTCTTATGTAGCCTTATCATGCATTGCAAGGAACATCTAACTCATGCTTAAGATGAACAAAGGCTCATTAAGTACTTTCATTGAAAATGGATCTAAAGGACCTCAAAGAAAATATCAGAATATCACCATCTTCAACAAATTGCTACAAAAGGTGAAGATATATAGTTGACCTAACAAACTTAAATGTAAAACCTTGCTCAAATGTAAAACAATAGCTTCTACTTTACTCTATAAAAATTAGAACACCACTAGATGAAATGAATACCGATTGTAAGAGATCAACGGTGCGAAGGTGCTCAAGGTTTTCTTCAATCAACTGCTCATTTTCTTTGTACAAAGTTGTTGTCGCTTGAGTGTGGTATTGCACCTCAGCTTTCAACTCCTCATTTTCAATGATTGTTTTTTTGGTTTTCTATTATGTAAACAACCGTTTGCGTAGGTCAAATAGTTAGTAAACCAACATCAAGATGTTACATTATTTTGACTTCATTGTTGGTAGAAAATTGGTGGATGTCACCTAACATTGCATTAAAAAAAACAAGTTTCTTATATTGCAAGCATCAATTCCCATTGCATAGTGTACAATCCAAGGGCATAACCATTTTAAAATCAAGCTTGCCTTGGAATAATAATGCACATTCTAAAGTGAATATGCATGATAAGATGTGTAGGCACCGGAAATATTTATGTACACAATAAACTCTTTGATTTGAAAGAGAGATATAAGATAAAACAAGCCCCAAGATTAAAGACTATAAAAATTACAGTATGTAGCTGTAATTCTATTGTTTTGGTCATCCTTGCTTCAGTTTCTGCAACTAAAGTTTTCATTTGCTTCCGCATTTTTTCTTGAGCTGCATATGAAGCTCTCTCAGCCTCTCCCACCATCTCTATCTTACTCTCATATTCTTTGAGCAATGCAGCTCTCGTACTAACTCACATAGTTGCCATCAAATATTGGAGTACAATGATACTAAATATTTTTAAAAGAATATCTAAGCAAGCCTACTCATAACATTCTTTATCAATACGACTAGGATCTCCTTAAAAATCTGACCCACATTTGGCAGTAAATGTGAAAAATAATGCCTATCAAACTATATTCTACAAGGTTGTCCCTTGGTTTCAATAAGTTTTCCTTTCAAAGATTCAACAACTTGAAAATCTAAGCAAAATTATAAAGCATATCCATTATTTGAACCAACATAAATTTCAATCTTGGAAAAGAATGTTATCTTGCATCAAAAAAGTGAAAGGTGATAAAGTATTACTCTAAAAGCTCTTTCTCTAGAATAGCTTTCTTTTGGCCAAATTCATGCAATTCTCTCAATCTTATTTGAGCAGCATCTAGTTGCAATTTCACGCTGTCATACTTAAATTCAAAATTAGCTGTGGCATCGTCCATTTCTTTGGCCATTTTTTTTACAGTAGCTTCTGCATCTTCTTTAAATTTTGCTAACTCTGTCTCCAAATCTAAAATTCTCTTATCTTTGACTTTTGTATCGCTACCCATATGAGACAACAAATGGATTAGCCTACCAATATAGTAGAAAAATCCCTTCAAGTACAACCCTAGTTATCATCTTGTATTTACTAACACTAATGTTATGAGATAATTGTTTTTGTTAAATCAGTCAAGACCCCCCTATTTTTGAACCTCTACAAATTGAATTTTTAGTCAAGAATTGTTATACAAGAAGAGATGCAAAAGCCACAAATTTAAAGGCATTATAGTTGTTCGTTCAAGAGCCTTAGTTTAGGATTTTTATGATGAGTTTATCCAAAATTTATATTTGTTTAGGAGATGAAGTGAAATATGTCCCATTATACTAATTCTAACTTTGCAAACTGTGTCACAAAGCCAATTGCACCTTCAATTGAATTTCTCCAAAGTTATTAGAAGTTTATCAAATCCGTTTTGTGACAAATAAAAGAAGAAATTCAAACCAACCAAAGGATGAAACTAAAATTTGACCCATTTGATACAAGAGATTAGAGTTACAAAATTGACAATCAAAAGCTTGTGAAATTTAGGATTTGTCAATATGTAAACCTTGAATGAATTTGAGAGATGAATAAATATACAAAACTCACGATTTGATTAAGCTAATGATGTCATCTAAGCTTTGCATTTTTTCTCTTGATTTGTTGGATATTTTGTCCATATGAAGCTCAATCTGATGCGACTTCTCTTCCATACGCTTCTTAGAGTCTTTCTCTGTGATAAGCTCCATTTCTCGCGCTAGAAGTTTGGCTCTGAGTTCATCAAGTTCATCACCTGCACCTCCTTTCTTATCCTTTGACATTGCCCTCTGTCTATAAGTTCTCTAAAGAACATGTCTGGTCTTCAACAAAGAGGTTCCACTAAGTATTCTTCCATTTGGTAACTCAACAGGTTTGACATCAAGCACAATTTTCTTATCACCCACATTGAAGAATTCTAACCCTAATATCTCATAACCCAAATTCTTCTCTAAATCCAACATGATTATTCTTCAAGAATTGGTGAAAGCAAAATTTGAAGTAAGTGATCTAGAAATGTTTCATAGAACTTGTCAAATTTTCAACACAAAAGTGTGGGTTATTTCAAAAAGCATCATCTTGTAACTTCAACATGTTTGGCTTCAAGCACACATTTTTTAGCATCCACATCTAATAGTCCTATCCCTAATATTCCATAAGCCAGATTTCCCTTTAAATTCAAAAATAACATTCTTTGAGGATTCTCTAAGAATTCCTCAAAGCAAAATTCAAAGTCAATAGTGTGAAGAATCTTGTATGGAGGTTCAAAAGCGAGTGAACAATTCACATAGCCCATTCTAACATATGAATAAAGCTCAAAACTCCCTGGCATGATGTTTAACTACCTTCTCTGCAACAAAACGATCAATCATACATGAAGGTAGGATTCTCTAGGGATTGAGAAGAAAATGATGGCAAACGTTGTTAGAAGAATTAGGCAAGATTTGATACATATCTTAGTCACTAGGAAGGGGCAACTCTTCAAAAAGGTGAAGTTTATAGGATGACACGTGAAGAGCCATTGAAGAGCTACAATTGATTAAATTAGGGTTGCAAAATTATACAAGAAATTTGTTCCTTCAACAATGAAAGATCTTAATGGACTTATACAATAACTTTTTGCTTTTGTTGAATCTGTAGGTGAAATTTGAAGTAGCACATATATTACATACACTCCAACATAATGCAAGTTTGTCAAATGGAGATGGAAATTGATGCTATCTTAAATGATTTTGAAGTCAAAATGTGTTTACTTATTAATATGGGTCAAGATGATAATAATGATAACAATTTAACATGTTGGCAAATGCTTGTATATATAGGAGCTATCGGTATCCAATTCCATATGACATGTATGCCTTCAAATGCGCAATCCACTTTACATCAATCACACCAGGGCTTTTTTTTTTTGGCTTTCTGGTGCCAGATTGCACCAAAAAAAAAATCTGGCTAAAAAAGGTTATAAAAAATGCCAAAAAAATTGGATGAAATCGCTAGACAACTTTGAAATTTAAAAAAATATTAGATGAAATCGCCTAATTGTGGATGAAAACCATACTATACATCCAATAAGTGGATGAATGTTGGAATTTGGAGCACCACTGTAACATTTTATATTGTCACTATGGCACTTCTTCAAAAATGAAAAAAAAAGTCCTAAATCACACCTGCACAATGTGTCCTACACCGTGAACTCTAAATGCTAAACTCTAATCATTGCATGCAATAATGCATAACATTTTTAACTCCTGAATGCCCGAGGCGCCAAATTCTCAAGTCGACAATACTTTGAAGTTAAATAAAATCTTACCAAATTACTAGTTTAGTAGTTTATATATTTTTTTAATATTTTGAAGTGTAGTATTAGCATCAAAAATTTGATTTTGAAAATTACGGCTCTTAGAAATGAACCTCAAATACAATTTTCAAGTTCATGGAGAAAAAATCACATTCAAAATTCATTCAAAAAATATATATAGTAGATTTTGAAAAGTCATAAATTGGTTGGAATTAAGCATGTTATGCCCTTTAACTTCATATTTTTTTGGTGACCAATTTTTTAGATTTGACATGTAAAAAGAGGATTGAAAGACTTCAAATTACTTTCAAAGTTTTAACCCCCTCATGATCAAGCATTATATTCTTATGTTTTTTTTTCCATGTGATCTCTAACATGTCTAGTTTATATTTGTATGATTACAATTTTTTTTAAATGATAAAACTTATCATTGGAATATTGGCTTTTTGTTCAATTTGGAGCAAAATCCAATAAGCTCAAACTAAAGACCTTGGGCATTTAGAAGTTAAACCCATTGGAAGACCATCCTTTTGGAAGGAATCATGTGTGAGCTTATAATAACTTATTTGAAGCAATTAGAATGATCAAGGAAATAGTGGAGAAGATGGTGGAGGATAGCAAAAAGAGAATGAAAGAAAATTCAGAAAAGGCAAAAATGTATGTTTATGTGCAATAAAGAGTTTATAGAAAAGCTTTGTACTTATAGATTCTTACACAATGTTGTAAGGAAATATTTACATTTGAAGGAAAGTGATTATTTGAAAATCGCTTACATTTGACTGAAACAACTGTAAAATCATCTAATTTTTTGGAAAAAATCTTGTTTTCAATTATATTCATGTACTGTTTTTTCATCCAAATTTTGCAATTTTATACATAATTTATATATTTTTTACAAAAAAATAATAGTTTTGGGGAAAAGCTACTTACTGAGGTATCAAAAGTATTACGGAGTACAATATCAATGTTGTAATTTTGCAAAATCTGGCTATATTAATGCCTACAACGTCCACCAGCCATAGCAGGACACTAAATTTGTCATTCAAAGTGGACCTTACAGGGTGAATTTACCCATGGAAAAAAGAGAATTTTTTTAATTTGCTACACATGATAAAATTTGCAAATTTTGAATTCATATTTGCAATCAAAGGCTTTGAATTCGTTAGGAGAGGTGAAGAACATAGAATTAACACGGCATAAAATAGGGGGCTTATAAAAAAAAGGGGGGGCAAAATAGGGGGCAAATATGAATTCAAAATTTCCAAATTTTATCACTGTTGCAAAAAAAATTCCAATGTTTTCCCCAAGAATAAACTTTAGGGCAATGAGGGGGTCAATTCACCTTGGCCGTTTAGCGTCCTGCCTAACCATCCATCCATTCATTACCTTAAGTTAGGTTGTTTGTTTTGTTTTGTTTGCTTGTTATGTTGAGATCTCTGAGATTGTGCGTCCCTCGGTCGACTTTTTGTGATTTTTTTTGGCTGCCCGCCAATCTCCATTTTTGGCTTATTGTGCCATAATTTCTGCTCCCAGGCACCGATTTAAATAAAAATTATATATCCACGAAGCTCTTGCAAAACTACACAACCTCAAAAAATCCCAAAATTTTTTACTAAAAATTGAGACAATAGGAACCTACCCAGACCCAAATTGTCCTCCGAGGGGACAAACGGTCCTTTAGGGGATAATGAAAGTTAATATGGATTTTTGAGTTATTTTTTGTTTAAAAAATTTAGAAAATTACTTTTACTTTTATTTTGACTGTGTCAACAGGATAGCAACTGGCTGATCAGCAGCAATTAGGGTGGAAATTGAGACCTCGATTCGGACGGAAATCATCAACTTTTCATCCTTGCATTATTCATCCATCACCTGTTCCATGTCTTCACAGTACAGTGCCCTACCAAAAGTTCTTGCATTGTCTTTTAGTTCCGATACAAACATCTCCATTTGCAAATGCTATTTTTCAAAATTTTGGTGCAATTCTTGCATCATCGCATTCCCACATAGTCCCAATCATGCATATCAAATTTCAACTTCAAAAAAGAAAAACTCCATTTTTGGTGAATTTTTTCATTTCATTTTTGTGGTTTTACGAGATCATTTATTAAAAAAACATTGGTAATGAATTTTTTAAATTTGATTGCGGAGACATGTAGGGAACATCCATACACACATCTTTCCTTCAACAAGCATCTTTAAAAAAGTTTCATAATTTTCTCTATAGAGATTTCAATGTTGGGGTGACAATGTCCTAATTTTGGAAAATAGATATCTTTTTATCATAATTAAATTTTGGCAAGGTAATTGTGCCATCATGCTCCAATGTACAAAATTAGATATAGTGTAAGTTTCAAGTAGCAAAATCTAATTAAAATATAAAGATATCTATTTCACAAAGTTTGGTGATACGACACCTTACATTAAACTCTTCCTAGAAGGAATTGTAAATCTTTTTTGGAAATGCTTGTGGAAGGAAAGATGTGTGTATGGATGTTCCCTATATGTCTCCGCAATCAAATTTAAAAAATTCATTACCAATGTTTTTTAATAAATGATCACGTAAACCCACAAAAATGAAATGAAAAAATTCACCAAAAATGGAGTTTTGCTTTTTTGAAGTTGAAATTTGGTATGCATGATTGGAACTACATAGGAATGCAATGATGCAAAAATTACACCAAAATTTTGAAAACTAACATTTGAAAATGGAGGTGTTTGTATGGGAACTAAAAGACAGTGCAAGAACTTTTGGTAGGACACTGTACAGTGCTGTCCTCAGAACCTCGAAGCGCATGCTTGGTGCGATTGGGGTCCGTGGTGTTGCCGGGTTCTTCCCAAGCACCTTGTTGATCCGATTCTCTAACTTCGTAGCTCTGTAGGAATTACGCATTTGCGCCTGCTCAAGATTTTCACAAAGATTTTGAAAAAATAATTTTGGAGGGATTTTCTTAGGTCTCGTTCATAGCATTAGCCGAGTGCTGTCAAACACAAATTCCCGCTTCGGAATTGTGCACGTTTCGAGTTCGCTGGAATTGAGTTAACGCCGTGCGAAAGGTGGCGAGATGCCATCCATGGCGCCACTTTCGGGTGGAAACAACAATGGTCCTGGCAAGGGCAGCGGCGGGATGGTCCCCTTTGGAGGCCACTTTGGGCCTCCAGAGTCGCCAGGAAAACGTCGAGCTTCGACTGGACCTTCCGAGATGAGAGTCTCCAAGTACGAAGTTGCTTTGATTGCGAAATTTGGAAGCTGTGTCCTGTTTTTTTGTTTGTTTTAGGGTTTGTTAATGGTGTATTGGTCATTGAAACTCTTGCAGGCGGCAGGCGATCTTGGATCAAAGGCGTGCGCTCCCTATCTCCTCAGGTAAAGAAAAAGCCTGTTCTCTGAATTTCTTTTGAAAATTATGCAATGCTAAGCATGATGAGGAGAATGCGAGGACCTCGAGGTATTCTATGTTCTTATTTGATAAGATTTAAGGGGTGTAAAGTTTCGAAATGTGAAAGTAATAGAAATTCATTCCGAATAAATCCATGCTAAATTAAGCAAACCTATGTCAATATTAAATTTTCTTGAACTTTGGAATCCCCCCCCCTGGATTTCGTCTTTACATTAAGGATTATTTTTTGTTTTCTTCTGTGATGACAGTGGAAGGCGAGCTAGTTAATCTCGTCAAGAAGAACGATACTTTAGTGGTAATTGGTGAGACGGGAAGCGGGAAAACCACACGTAAGTCGACTTTCTTGTAGTTGTATCTTATTGTTTGATTTGGCTTGGCGTTCATTTAATCTTGTTGAAGAATTTTTTGGTTCACGACAAGTTATTTTTTTTGGCCCTTTGGTATGGAACAGAGCTTCCTCAATTTCTGCATTCTGCGGGGTTTTGCAAGGGTGGTATGATGGTTGGTATCACTCAGCCACGACGGGTTGCGGCTATCACGGTGGCAACGCGTGTAGCTGAAGAAATGGGTGTTGAGGTCTGAATGCTGCATCATTTAATTGTTCTTACGAATGGAAGATTGAAGTCATGATTCAAGGTTTGGAACATTAGAGTTTCTCTTCAATGGAGAGATTATAGTCATAAATTGTTTGAGCTTTATGAGACTACTATTGATGTGAGGCTTTCTCATGTATTTTATCAACCATTTGATTTCAGGTCGGGAAAGAGGTTGGATATTCGATTAGGTTTGAAGACTGCACGTCTTCTTCAACGCAATTAAAATACATGACTGATGGTATGCTACTGAGGTACTTACCGGGTTTAACCCCTAAATACTCAACTCTCTACTAGGTGGGTGATGAATGTTTTGAAAAGTGCACTTCATCCAATTAAGGAAGCTTCAAGAAAAATTGTGCGATATATCAGACGAAAGTATATAGAATGCTGTACATGAATCATGATATTGATAGTTGAGGATTTACAATCATTTATTATGTTTGTTTTGGAAGTGGGCTTACTATCTTTAGTTCAAGCATTTAGGGGTTAAGTTTGCACAAATTTAGTTTTTTTCAGCAAAGGACCATCAGTGAGCTTTAGTGATGATCAAGCATTCTCACGAACGCTATTTATGCTGCCTCAGGCATCGTCAGGTTAATGGGTAGCACTTCGCTTGATATGAGTTCTTTTTTTTGAATTTTTCTGAGTGTTCTTAGATATAACTAGGAGAAAGGCAATGAAGTGGAAGCATGTCATTGGTCTATTAGAGCAAGTGGTTATCGCACCCCACTTGAGGAACTGTAAGAAAGATTGAGAAGTCCCTATCTTTATTTGGTCATGCTTTAGGTGTCCTATGTGGCACATGAAAACTGGCATTGCAACGTAGAAGCAAGTGTTCTTGTTCTGGGCACAATTGCTTGGATGTCCATGAAAATGGGGTAAAAAAATAACTTTTATTCATGTCATGCGGACGGAGCCCAGTGGAAGTAGTGTTATTGCCTCTGATAAAGTGGTAACACCCTTATTTGATGTCTCAGGGAAGCTCTACTAGACCCTCTGCTTTCAAGATACTCGCTTATAGTGATTGATGAAGCCCATGAAAGGACTATCCACACAGACGTGCTATTTGGCCTACTCAAGGGAGTCCAAAAGAGAAGGCAAGCAGCAAGCAAGGAAAAAACACCTGGAAAATGTGGAGATGCACTGAAAGATCTACAGAATTTGTTTAGTAATCCTGCTGGAAAGAGGATTACTCCTTTGAAGTTAGTGGTAATGTCTGCTACATTGGACACGAAGGGTTTCACTGAGTACTTCAATGGAGCAGAGGCGGTGTATGTGCAAGGGCGCCAGTTTCCTGTGGAGATATTCTACACGTTTACACCAGAAGCTGATTATCTCGATGCTGCTCTTCTTACTACATTTCAGGTAGTGGGTACTGGGCTTGATACTCCTCTGAACATTAAACACATCGTTTTGTCTATTGTGCATTACCTTACGATGATCCTTATGCCTGTTTGATGCGTTTTTCTATCATGATGCTTGATATGTATGTATTTTTAGCTCTCTATTAATCATTGACCTTATTAGCTCCTTTTTTAGTTATTTACACAAGCCAATGTTTCAAATAGAATTTGTTCTAATCATCAATTCTTGGAGCAGATTCACTTGGAGGAAACACCAGGAGATATTTTGCTCTTCTTGACAGGACAAGAAGAGATTGAGTCAATGGAGCGACTTTTGAAGGAGCGTGCTTCTCACCTCTCTCAGCATGTCCAGAAGCTACTGGTTGTCCCTATCTATGCTGCCCTTCCTAGTGAGCAACAAATGCGCGTGTTCCAGGCTGCTCCCGAGGGAACACGAAAGGTACCGTATTATCTTGGCCGTTTGCATTAATCATAATAAAATTAAATATGTTGAATGTTGTGGAAAGCTTTTAAACAGAGACTCGTTTTTTGTTAGAGAAACTTGGAACATAATCGAATATAAATTCCATCTACTATTTCATTTGTTGAAATTCAATCTTAAGAAATGGAATAAGATACTCAACAACTTCTTTTTGACACAACCAAGGAACTACGGCATGTCTGACAATTCTGCACTCAGTTCTCCTGATTGGTTTAGAAGGCAGGGAGACCTCATGCCCGGTCTTTGTTTGTAAAAGTATGTGGTATGGGGTCCTTGCAGGTTATATTGGCAACCAATATTGCAGAGACATCTCTTACAATACCTGGTATTCGGTACGTCGTAGATCCGGGCTTAGTGAAGGCAAGAGCGTTTAACCCACGGACTGGGGTGGAGTCATTGGAGATTGTTCCTGTATCCAAAGCCCAGGCTCAACAACGATGGTAAAGAGGCAATCAACTAGAGTGATTTTCTTTAGTACAATTTCACGACTCGTTCAACATATAGAGTCATATTATTTATAATGTCTTTTTGAGTTATAATGAAGGTAAGGGGTGTAGTTTAGGCAGTCGCTTTCCCTTTTTTCCATGCTGTCTTCTTGAATGTCGACTGGTACTGGGTTAAAGATATGTGTTACCAAATGTTGCGTACCTTTTTTTGAGTTACGGAAGCAGTGGTCGTGCAGGGCGAGAAAAACCAGGAAAGTGCTTTCGGTTGTATACCGAAGAGTTATTTCGAAAGTTGGAAGATACAACTGTCCCCGAAATTAAACGTTGCAATTTGGCCAACGTGGTTTTGCAACTCAAGGCCTTTGGTATCGATGATGTACTTGGGTTCGATTTTATGGACAAGCCTTCTAGGTAGCCGATTCTAACTGGAGTTTGTTGTTGAAACATAGCTTTATTTACATGATCCAGAAAATCTGAAAAAACTTTCACCTGTCTGTTCTTGATCGCGGAACAGTCTTTACGTCTTTAGTCTTCAGTCTTTACGCGGAGATTTCTTGGATTTGTAAAAAGTACTTCAAATGTTAATACAGATAATGGCCATAATTTTGAGTTTCAGGATATCTATTGTGAAGTCATTGGAGCATCTCTATAGTCTTGGAGCTCTGACCGATGAAGGCAAGCTTTCGGATCCGACTGGCCTGCGGATGTCTCGATTCCCTCTGGAGCCTATGTATGCAAAGGCAATGCTAATCTCTTGTGAGATGGGATGCTCTGAAGAGATGCTTGCTACGGTATCCATGATGTCGGTCGACTCTGTCTTTTATGCCCCACGTGATAAACTTCAGGAGGTATTTCTATTATCAAAATCCTCATCGTGAAAGTTATGAAGGATTTGAGTTATTTTCTCTAGTTCTACTGGTTTGTAGAGGAATTTTTTCCGAGGTTGAAGTTACTCTCTTAACCCGTAAGTGCCTCTAGAAAGTCCACTTTGGAAGGCAATAGTTGATTATAGTATCTTTCGAAACACATTTTATCGTTGAACAATGTATGGAATGATGTCTCCTTAGAAGCTTCCGAAAGCATTTATTTCTAGAGGTATGGAAGCAGCCGCTTTGGATCATTCGGGCATCTAGGGGTTAACATCTTGCAGTTTGTACGCCTAAGTTTTATCTTGCAAAAGAGTATGCAGAAGAGGGATTGATTGTTGTTCATTATTCAAATAAAATGTCTTGTTTTTTTCTCAGGCAAACAATGCTAGAAAACGATTTGTAAGTGTGGACGGAGATCATATCACCTTTATCAATGTCCTGCGCCTCTATATCCAAGAAGCAGAAGAGGCGGGGGTAAGTGAGGGTGAAGGCACTAGCAGTAACATTAACGAGAATAAGAAGGCTTTCAAACGCCTTCGGAGCTGGTGCAGTTCAAATTTCATCAATGCTCGTTCTCTGAGACGAGCAGTTGATATCCAGAAGTAAGATTTCCCTCACCAGATTGCTGTCTTAATCACATCAATCTGGAGTCGGATTTTTAAATTTATGTTTCTGCTTTGTAGAAATATGTGATAGATCAGTTTTATTTTACTGGAACGCCGAATGGGTTTACACAAGAGTGCAGGCTGACTTGCTGACACTTGTTTAATATGAGTTTCGACAGTTACTACAGCTTCTCAGCCTCCTTTGAGAGGCCGCTTGAATCATTACTTTTTGTGCCTCACTAAGGGAGGTCGATCAATAATTATTGTTGTATTGGATTTTTTTTATTCTAGTGCCCGAATTGGCTATTGGCATTGCATAAGCAAGTATATCTGTACCACATTATGACACTCGACTCACAAATGCCAGTGAAATTACAATTCTCGAATCGATCTTGGCAGCCTTCCAATAGTAAACTTGCTGAATATCCTCTCCTTTTCTCGGCATGGATGGTATGGACTAGACTTACATTATCTTGTTTGTTGTAATTGTGTTTCGTACAATGCAGACAAATAAGAGGCTACGTGGAAGGGATGGGCTTGAAGATCACATCTTGTGGAGAGGACATGCTTTCATTTCGCCGCTGCCTTGCGGCTTCTTTCTTTCTTCATGCTGCTAGACGCCAATTGGATGGAACTTACAGGTACGAGGGATTATATCTAATTAATCGAACGTTTTGTCAGCATTTCTTTGTCGTCCTCACGTTTTCTCTTAGAGGCAACGTTTTTTAGCCCTCGTAAGGCTGCTCATAGAAAGTTATTTCGGGAATCTTATAGTTTATGCCAAAACATTGATTTCCATTATTCAAACTGTAGGACACGATTTCTTCTTCTAATGGTTCGTTTGTTATTTTCCTTGAAGCTGCCACTTCTGGCCATTTCAGGTTAAGAGCGGTTTTCTTACACCACCTTGAGCGATTTGCTTGGCAGGGCTTTGACAAGCGGGCAATCAGTGGCTATCCATCCGTCGTCAGTGCTGTTTGGAAAGAAGCCGGACTGCGTGGTATTCAATGAGCTTGTGCGAACTAATCGTTCGTATATTCGCAACATTACACAGGTGGATTCTCTGTGGCTACCAGAGCTTGCCCCACATTACTATGCGGCACAAGGGTTAGATACTACTTCCTCTCAACCACAGAACTAGTGAATATTTGGCCATATTCTATTTCATGGTCATCAGTATGTCAATCCATCTATTTGTGAAAAGAGTACTACTGGCATGGCACCTTTTGAGAACATTACCAACTAAGGGTCACTGTAGAGCAAAGTTATGCCAAAAATTAGAGCGAAATTAAAGATATAAAATACATGCTGATGTGAAGACAATGCCTCATTTGCTTGAGGAGCTCACTTATTCAAATCGAGCTCAACATTGCATACAAGGTATATTGCCAGTTGAAGGAGGTGCTCATCAAGAGTTCCTAGAGCTGAAAAGAGCACGGGAATTCAATGTTGAAAAATCATGAGTTGATTTTCGACGGATAGTTTCTTGCTAGGCCTAGTCAATGTAAACTGCAGGTGTTGTCAGAAAAGTGTGAACTCCCCAATTCAATTTACATGCAGAAACAGTTCATTCTTTTTCTTTTTGGCAATGTGATGTTCATATGGTTTTCATTTTGCAGATGATTCTTTTCTTTTCTGGAAATTGATTGCTCTTTGCGTTCAGTTCTTGTAGAGGAATTGAGGCTCGAACGGGTAATTGATTAGGCATGTCGACGCATAGTCCTCACTGCCCCAAATGTGACACCTAAAGTAGGCATGCTAATCACCGCACAGGCAGACTTTGAAGCCTTCTTCCGAACAAATTCCGAGTTAGTTTTCCTTGAAATTTGGTGCACTGAATCCATGTTGAGTGCATATCCATGTCGACTTGAAGCCTTCTTCCAAACAAATCCCAAGTCAGTTTTCTTGAAATTTGGTGCACTGAATCCATGTTGAGTGCATATCTATGTTGATTGCATATCCATGTCGAGGTAGACTCTAGAGATGATCAAATCAAGCTATGAGACCATATAAAATCAATGCAATTGTAAATCTTGTTAACCCCTAAATGCCCAAGGCACCCAATTTGGGTGTTGACAATAATTTGAAGTTAAATAAAATCCAACCAATTTGCTACTTTTAGAAGTTTATATTTTTGAAATTTTCTTTTTGAAGTCTAGTTTTAGCATCAAAAATCCGATTATGAAAATGATTGATTATGATATTTCTATTCAAGATTTTGTTCAAGGGTACCCATTGCAATCTTGACTTTCCATAGTGTTGAGGGCTCTTGGAAATGAGCCTCAAATACACTAGATCTTGGAGGGAAAATCACATTAGAAATTCATTTAAAAAATTGTAGAGTAGATTTTGAGAAGTCATAAATTGATTGGGGTTGTGCAAGTTAGGACTTTTAACCTCATATTTTTTTGGTGACCAACTTTTTAGATTTGATATGTGAAAAAAGGATTGAAAGAATTTCTTAGTTTTAACACCCTCATGATCAAACATTATAATCTTTCAATCCCTAAGTGATATTGTTGTGTTTTCTTTTCTGATATGATCTCTAACACGTCTAGTTTGAATTTGTACGGTTACAATTCTAAAAAAATTGATACATCATATCAAAATGTTGGCTTTTTGTTCAATTTAGAGCAAATTCCTAGGAGCTTAAAATAAGCCTTGGGCATTTAGGGGTTAAGAAAGGTTTGATTTTTATAAAAAAAATTCAACATCCCTTCATTGCACAGCGTATAGTGGTTGTGCGGTTGTTGGAAGAAGCTTTCCTTCAACAATATGTCCATGTTCTCACAATGTTCCCCTATAGTTCCTATGTGTCATTGTTTCCACAGTTTCCATTTTTATTACTTCGTGTGCAATGGGTATCCAATTCTATGAAGTGTTTGGTAAATGGCATGTCTACCTAACATGTGGAGCAAAAAGTGTCACAAAAATCTAAATATTGATTACACAAGATATTCACAATCAAAACATGAGTCTTACTATTCGTGTCTGGTATTGGTTTATGGTTCACCTAGAGAACATTTGTTATTTACTCATACAATGTTCAATAATGCATGCTAAAGTGTGTTGGAATCCTCTTTCACTTGTTAATAAAATCCAATAAAAATAAATTTTATTCCATATTAATAAGTATGCTTTGTAGCTATTAGTGTTGATAATGGGTGCATTTACCGTAATGGATCCATTGTTCCTATTTGTGCCAACCTTAAGTATTTTTGTCTACTAAAGTGTCAAATGTGTCCACTTTCATATTTAGAAGGGTTGAATGCTTTGGGTTAGAAGTAGACACTTCTTCATCGAGAGGAGTTGAAATGCGTCATTTAGAAAGTGATTGTATAATAGAAGTTGGTTTTAAATAATTAAATGATACCAAATGAAAATGTTGAGTTGTTTAGGTTCTAAATTCTTTGAAACTATTAATGTGCACTATCTTCAAGAAGTTCTCAACTATTTAACCCTAAAATGTTATTGAAGACACAAATGTCCTTGGGATGACTTCACTTAAGATTGTAGGATGGAAAAAAACGTCTTTTCATCCAATTTTTTAAAAAAGTTTGTCGAATTACATTTTCAGTGTTTAGTAATGCAAATTCCCTCTTTATAGTATTATTGACTTTTCTAAAGAAGAAGATGTTTAATCCATGGTTCATCTTTGTTGTGTATTTTGACCGTTTCTTGCTATTTCCTCTTGATGTGAATTTTAGCCATAAAAATGGGGTAGTTGCAAGAAACACTTGTCCTATTTTTTGTCCCCTAGTCCCCGATCGGGTGCTTTATTTCTCATAACTTTTGCATCCCATGCTTAATCAACGTGAAATTTGAAATGAAGGTCCATGGGATAGTTAGCATCATTCCTTAATTTTTTCAGAATTTTTAAAATTAATTTACTATTTTTAAACTGCCCCCGATTACATGTCTACCTTGGCCATTTTGGGGGTTTACAATACTATTTTCGAACCAGAAATGCGAATTTGACGCCATAAATTGGTGATGCTGGAGATGAAGTACCTTCACATGCACCCCCAAGTATTTTCCTCAAAAACCATTGTCTGATCTCTCCAAGTGGGGTCAAAGTGCCCTTCCTTTGCGTACGCGACATGGGAAGGGAAAATTTTTGCTTCCAAATCTACTTGGTGCATTGTGAGCACGTGATTCTCAAGCAAAATGGTTTTTTTTTTTCCAAATTTTCTGAATTTTCTACGAATTACTAAAAATGAAAAGATTCGGACAGCAGTTTTCTGCTATTTTCTGCTCTCAATCTCCGACATAGTGTTCCACAGCTACCTATAGCAGTCTGTAGTGATCCGTAGTACTCAGTGACGGGACGCCGTTTGGAACACCATTACTGCTTCTGCCGTACATGTGTGAAAATCCGTTATTGGCAGTTGAACATCCCTGACCTCTTCGTGAAATCAGATCTTTCAGTGAATTGAGCGTCGCCGTTGTCGTCGACGTCGACCAGACAAGCACTTCCCGGTTCTGTGTCGACGTTGCCATGCGACGTCGACGCTCGCCTTTGGTTTGCGGCGCCGTGGTCTCGTCATGCATCGCAGGTTGTCGGGGCCGCCGAGATCTGGCCCAACCACGAGGCAGGCACACGCGCTTGCAGCAAACGAAGATCGACGTCGACGATGGCGAGAGAAGCAACAGCGGTACCGCGAATAACGTCGAGAGAGGCGCCAAGCGGAAGCCGACGACGTCCGAAGGCCACAGGAGGACGACAACGGCAGATTTGCGGCAACACTGAAGAGGCGGGCGGTGGAGTTCTCACGAGACCTGATCTGGCACCTGGAGCGACTAGGGGACGACGATATCAGGGCTGCAGTTATGGACATAGTGTTCAAAAACCAGACCGTCAGGATGCTTCTGCTTGACTATTATCCTTCTCCTCAGGACGCCCGAGCACAACGCGACATCCTCCAGAACATTCGCCTGGACTTGCAAGCGATGAAAGTGCCCCACTGGAGTGGAATGTTGGCTAGGAAGCGCTCAATTCTAGAGGCCGTGGTGTCGGATATGGACACTGATTCCACGCGATTTTCCCGCATTCTGGGAACACGGAGGCAGAATTTCGAAGCAGCAATGCGCAGGCTTGAGGACGCAAGCACGGAGACTTCGTCGCGATTCAAAGTGCCGGGTAGGAAGAAGCGCGAGGGGGGGATTTCGGAAGAGATACAAGAGCTCGTACTAGGCTTCTGGACGGAAAAAACTAGGGTGTGCCCAAACCGCAAGCAAGTGCGCAAAAAACGACTGGGTCGCCTCCTGTATGACAGGCACGCCACACATCTTCTGCTAGAACCCCAGGTACGGTAGTGCAACGTCCTCGCATTCCTGGTGCTGGACTGTTTTAGCATCTTGTACTCCGTGTAATGATTTCTAGTGCCAAACGTTGGTCGTGGAATATTTCGACGGTCGAGGCAGATTTATGTGCGGAGAATTTGGGCATGCCAACAACCGTTACGAATTACTGTTGTGAGATGCGACACATGCGACGTTCACGTCGTCCTTGGCTTTCCCTCTTGCATTGCAGGATACATGACAGTGAAGGGGGGTTCAGCCGAGCATTGCCTTCACCTCCGTCAGCGGTCGCACTGCCTTCGTTTTGTTGACGCTGCCGTCATTGGCGTTACTGCGTAAGATAGTGGTTTAGGCCACTACGTTCGGTACTATCAGCGTTGCCCACTACATTGAGTGCAGGTTTCCTCCGGCTTCACGACCTCAACGCACAGGGACGAGGACTACAAAGTCCCCAGGAATGCTGCACAGAGTGTGCCGGTACTCCTACAGGTCACGATGTAGGGCCACAGTCGTAGTATTTGCTCCCTACAGTGTTCATCCCCTACTATTGCTCTTTGACATGCACTGCAGAGTCCCCCCAGTGTTGCACACACTGTCACGGACGTCCTGCATTCTACGAGAAGTATTGTGGGTACTATGACGCACCGCTACGGTGGGGTGCTTCCTGAATCCATGGTCTCCATACTGCGCGCGGACTCAACAGCGCTGTCGGATTTCCCCTGCAGTATCCTGAAGTACCAGGCGCAGTACTCCGTGTAGGTAGCAGCCGTCATCCCTGGTCGGGCGGCTGCGATGATAGGACACCCAACGGTACAGAGTCACTCAGTAAGACTGCGCTTACTACTAAGATTGCAGGAGCGTATGCGGGTAGCCCTCGCTACACCTACCGTCTGACGCAAGTGCACTTCCAGAACGCAATGCTGCTGCTTCTCCGGCCACTACGTCTCCTGCTGACTCCTTCGTTGCACAGACGCTGTCCCTGCCGTTCTACGTAGTACTCGCGGTCCTCTACTGCGAGTGGTCACGCGCGCTTCTAAGACGCAGCATACTTGTGGGACTCCTCCCACGGTGCTGAAAGTCTTACGAGGGTACTACATCTACGTCTCCAGTGCTCATCGAGGACCGCGCCGTTCGACATGGTGGACCACTTCAGTTCCAGAAGTCCTTCGGCAGGTATTTCATGCGCTCTATAGTACTTTGGAGTGTACTCTACGCGCTCTGAAGTACTCTTCGCCACCACTTCAGGTACTAGTAACACTGTCTGCAACTGTACTAGTACTACGAGTACTGGAACTGACAGGTGGTACTCATGTGCAGGTGGACCTCTACAAGCGTTTTCTGGAAGCTCATCCGTAGAGGCCAATTATGCTTCGTTCCTTCATCAAGCTACGCCCGTTCTTTGTCATTAGGTGTAAAGAGCATAACGTTTGCTGCTGTCAATACCACATCCAGGTGCTGTTTCTTCTTGAGGCTCTAAATGCTTTTTGCGACCCCAACTAAGGCGCACACACGTTGTTCCGCTGCATTTGCCAGTGCACCGTCTGCGGTTCCCACGCTGAAGGCATTTGTCATGTTGGCGACAGCCGCTTTTCCGGTATCACGTCGATGTGGATGTCCATCTTGTGCGACAAAGACGAGGACGTTGAGTACCACAAACTCAGGTATTTCGGGCCCTCTACTGCTTTCATTCCAATGGTCAGGCTGAACTCCGTGGTCCTCACATGTTTCACCGTGACGCTGTCTTTTTTCACGGCCCCTGTCTGGTTACGATGTCATGAAACCTGTACATTGGCGCATGAACAGGCTCGCAAATACTCATTGCGCTGGTTTTTAGAACTGCAGCAGGCAATGCGCTTATGTGCTGAAAGTGCGTGACGGTCTCCTAAATTTTTCATAGACTCAGCTCCTTGACGGAGTTCAGCAGCTGCTTTCTGACTTCACCGTTGTGCCGCACTGTTGCAGCTGTTTGACCGGAACATGTTCCGATTGTGGCGTTCACAAATTCCAGCTTTGCTCGCAAGAACAAGTTGATGGACCGGGACGCACCATCAAGTAGAAGAAATTCCAGTATGAAATAGTCCAAGCTACTGATTCCAGCAACGCCCGCAAACGCATAAGTGAGGTTACCTTAACTACTTCGTTTTCTGCTTTTATGGAGTTTTTGAGGCCAACCTTGCAACGCTTTGTTCATCATAATTTCTGCGCCCGGTGGCAAAACAACCAAGCTAAGTTAGCTCAAGATTGTTTGCCTGGAAATGCCATTCTCACCCATATAGATTTTGTTGAAAATTACACTTTCCAAGTCCAAAACGAAATCCAGTCCATGTACCATCATTCCACGCAGGTGACCATCATGGTTCAAGTAGTGTACCAAGTGCTGCTTGGGGACGAGGCGAACGGTGGGACACCGGAACTCATTCGAGAAACTCATTACTGGATATCTGACGACAAGTCTCATGACACACTTTTTGTGCAGCACTGTCTAATGCATCACTGGCAGTGGTTGCAGTCCCACGACTGCCGGCTGGAAACTCACATTGTTTTTAGTGATGGATGCTCGGCACAATTCAAAGGTGCCTGGTCGCTCTACTTTGTTGCCAGGTTTGTGCCGTGCTTTCTTCTGATCTCCACGATGTTCATGCACTCACCATGTTTCCATTCGTGCTTGTGCAAACATGTAACTTGCTAAGGGCCTCATAAGAACATTCCAATTCAATGTCCTACAACCGCGACAGCGCTGGCACTGCTAAAATGCGTATTTGGAAAATGACGTGCATCTTCGCTGTCTTCAAGCATATGCGCTGATAGGCTCCGTCACTGGCACTGCTTACCTTCCAGGTACTCGTCCTTAACAGGAGGCTGCAAAATGCTCTGGAACTTCTTCAGATCCAGCCACGGGAAAGGTGAGTGGGACGGTGCCGGCGCGGTTGTCAAGAGGGTGCTGCGTTTTGAGCAACTACTGAATCCGAATCGACCACTACAAGACACACGGGATTGTGTCATGTTCCTCGATGTGACCATGGCCGGTCAAGTGCCCGTCCGCAATGGATGCAATCGGTAAGGACATCGTGAACTGCGCTAACTCTTTCAGGCAAAATTGTGTTCCTACCAGAGTCTACAGAGTTGCCTCCTACCTTCCTGTTCCTCACGCAATGAGGACCGGCAGTGAAGGCAAGCAGGTGACATTGTCTTGCGCAGAAGAAGATTGTTTTCAGTGCACTTGGCAGTTGCAAAATGATTCAGGGTTTAGGTAGAGGTTCTTCTCATGTAGACGTTGACCGCTTCCGTTCTCTGTGTGCGTCCCCGAAACATTGTCTTCCAGGTCTTTCCGGTACTTCCATCTTGTCGGCGTGGATGAGGTGAACCGGACCTCATCCCATGCATGCCGGAACATAGCGGGCTCGCGGAAACTGCACTTCGTATTTGCCCCGGACAGCAGAGACTCGACCAAGCTTTTGTTACGCCAGCTGTCGTGCTTGTGTGGTCCTTGCTTGGAGCAGGATTTCAACAACTGCGAATAGATCGCCTACGTGGTGCCCTGGAAGGTTCACAAGATAGAGCCCGTGAATGTTCAGTACGCACAAGCCGTGCTGGAAGCTGAGGAGCCGGAAGACGAGGAAAACTGGGAGTACAAGGAAAACGAAGACCGCATGGCTGACATGGTCCAGCCTGGCGACAATTTTGCCATACCAGCAAAAGCAGACAACGAGGAGGGGGTTCCTTTCTATGTCCTCCAATGTCAAGCAGCGAAGCAGTGCGTGGAAGAGGACTTCGACTACCCTTGGGGCGGGAAATTTAAACGAGGCGACTTCATAATCAAAGGGACTTACTATCAAAAGTGGGGCAGGTCCGGCAGTCAAAACTATGTGTTCCTGAAGGACTCCAGGCCCGCCCATATAGACGCGGACATTGTCCTTGCGTGCAAATTCCAAATGATACCCAGAGCGCACAGAGTGAAGGGAGGAGATCCCGTGTACTCTCTGCCGCCGGAAAGTGTCGACGTCGTTAATTGTGTGCTAGAGGAATATCAAAGCTGCCACTAACTGCCCTGCTTTCGGGCTCCTGTTTCCTGGCAATGCGTACACTGTGAAGGTTTTGGGGTCCTGCCAAGGTTAGGGGAGGTTACAGCGGGCCTTACTCAGGCTGCATATCGATACACGCTAATGAGATGACGCCAGCTACTTTTTACCGAACAGTCTGTCTACATTAACATTTCACGGCATACATTGCATAACAAGTGGTTCTATTCACTTTTACACTTATTTTGTATCATCGTGTTACCTGCAGTTTCACACATACACACTTCATCAGTTCCTCAACACAAGGTTACCTGCACTTTGACAAATACAGGCTTTGGAGTTCCAAAAATAGATCATTTTTTTATTGAATCCTCCACCCAAAATTTCATAGTCCCACGCTGTGCAGACGTAGTCACAAAGCCACAGAAAATGGCCACTGCGCTAGAATTCCTAGTGAACTCATACTTCCCGGAGGGCCTAAGGGCTTTTCCATTTACACTTCCCTGAATGTTGGAAGGACTATTTGTACATTCATTACTACTGGTAGTACTATATATACGTTCGGTACTATATTGAAGTTACTGCCTCGTCCTATAAGGTGCTACTGACGAGCACCTCAAGCACTGCGGTGCTACCCATGGAGTACTACGCCGCACTGCACGCACCGCGTAGTACTCATTTCCATGTCCTCGCTGCACCTAAAGCCCTACTCATGGCCCTGAACTCCTACAAGTGGCAGAAGTGGTCACTTCGACCTGCAAAAATCACTCCCGCATACACAGTGAAAGGATTCCACTTCACATGTAGACTCAGTGAAGTCCACGCCGTAGTCCCACGTTAACTCCTCCCCAGCGCCAATGTCTGTGTTTGCAAAAAATGCCACCTGCGAGCACACCACAAGCGTCAACTTCCTTGAGGCTCAGCACAACATCAGATAGCCAAGACAACCGCGGGAAATGCATATTTGAGGGAGCTGCATCACTCACATGGTACAGCGTCAGGAGTATCTCGTGACCTATCCACATGGGCATGTCCATGACATTGCCGTCTGCACATCTGCAACACAAGCAGGAGTCACTTATCGCAGCGAAGTTTGTGCAATCATCTTCTTAGAAGCATAGGTGGACACAGCACACTTACCTATGATTCATCCAACGTGCCAAGTTTGTGCACTCCAAGGCATCGATGCACAGCAAGTCGGAATCTGTTTTGGAGAACTCAGACTACCAGTCCGTGTCCAATAGAATTGAGTGCGCCGCGCCCTTCCCACGGCGGAATAATTCTGCGTTTGTCACCACCTCGCCCGTATACTCAAATAGAAACTGACCCTGCCTAAGCGGTTCCAGAGTTCTGATGCCCCATCCCTTAGCATCACTGACGAAGAAGACCTGCTTCCATAAAGAGCATTAGTAGTTGCATAAATCGAACGCCCCAAAAGGCCCAAGTCACGGCATGAGGTCAGGCATAAGCGTGCTAGGAAATACCTCAAATCTCTTAGTGAGTCCTCTCTGAACAACTCTGTTGCCGCAGTCTGGACCGCAACCGCAAGTACGCCCACACTCCTGAATGTACGGTCGTTGAACGTGACCTCCGCAAGCCCCACTCCAATAGCCTTGGCATAGGAACTCCCCCCTGCAATGCACCACTTGTGCACTACCGCCATCTCTGCATTCCAGAAACTGCACAGCAACGTTACGCAGAAGTGAGTTAGCCTGTGCACATGGCAGCGTCATGGAAAAGGCAGAAGAATGGAAAAAGAATGAAGGAAACCGTACCTGTTCAACATACCGCTGTTGCAGGAAGCCTTCGTCGGTATATGCACAGCCGGCAGTTACGGAACAGCATTTGCAATCATCCTTGCCATCCATGCAAGATGCTCTACACAGGCAGACCGAGTCTGCGGACACAGCTGCCCTACATATTCCCCAAGAAACAGTAGAGTGCAAGACAGGATTCCGGATGTATGTGTATGACGAGACGTCCCAGACTGGGGCTTCCTCTACGCCACCAGGTCCGTAGCACCGAATTGGAATGCTCTCACGACCTTGAGAGCAGTCCAAGAGTATGCAGTCTTGTGGCGGTAATCGTAGACAAAAAAAAATAACTTCACAATTGTACTAAGTAGCAAAGCTCAATGACGACATTCATGAGGACTGACTCCACGTCCGAGAGAGAACCGCAAGCAAAAACCGACGGAGAGGGGTTTGGAGAGGATCGTTAGCAGAACTTTACAGCAATGTCACGAAACCGCAATTACAAGTTGGTCTCGCAACGTCCGAGGAAAATACCGCATTCATCAGACCTTTCAGCTCAGAAGACTACTTGCCCAAGACGGCCTACTTCCACAGTCAGCATATACGGAGGGCCCCTGAAGCAAGTAGACCCTTCAACGGTTCCCCTAACAACGAGGGGGGACGTGCACCAAATCTCTTTAGGGGCGATCCTCTGGACCACCAGAAACGCACGCTGACGTCGACCACACTGCAAGCAAGGGTGATCACTTCTTCGTTACCTTGGACTTTCTAGGTGCGGGACCAGCATCAGCGAGCTCTGGACCTGCAGTTGTTCCCGACTTTGAAGCTTGTCGGGAAGACCGCGTGGATCGCTTCCTAGCGGTCGTCGGAGAGCCAATTTCCTTTGAAGACCTTTCCGATTTACACTTACCTGAATGCTCGACCGCCTCTTTCTTCCTAGTAGGCGACTGAGCTTCTTGATCCGCCTGCAGAGGACTAGTGTCCTCGTCTACAAGAGCTCCAAAGATTGCGCAGCGTCCGGCAGTCTTCTTTTCTGAAAAAACACAGTCTAGTAGGCCTAACTCAATACATCGATGAGGTCATTGGAAACGGCGTCAGCAGGGTTAGTGGAAAGGAAGTCACATACGCTGCGTGGACGCGGCGCCCTGGCTTACAGATCTGCTGCGATAAACCAGAGGACTCATTACTTGTGGTGTTGAAAAGATGACGGGGCTATCCCCTTTGTGCCCGTCTTTGTGGGCCTCCTTGTCTAAGCTTTCCGTGTAACGGTCAGTGGCAGCAGGTACGACATGAGGAACACCTGCGGGCGCTCGGCAGTGTCTTGCTGCATGTCCTAATGCTGCCTCCGCTAGAGTCCCATCGATCTTCCGCAGTGGAAACCATGCAAGCATTAAAGTAGGTCAGCTATGCCATGTGGCGGAGCCATCAAGGAAACACTGCAAGCAGTACTCTTGGCAACGAATACGCACACACCTGCATGTCATCCTGTATTGGAACGGCATCGAGCACGGCCTGCTCTTCGACCGTGAGCACGTCGCCCGGATTTGCAGCAGCACTTTCCAGTGGCGAACCTTGCAACGTCGATTTCTTCAGGTGTGGATGGCTGCAAGGTGTTTTCTCAGTCGCTGCGGGCTGCAGGAATCCCGGCGCCGCATGAGGCATCGTCGGTATCTCCGCGATGGGGGGAGCTTCAGACTGCGTGGATCGCGGCGTTGGATTTGCCTCACCTGCGTAAATGTCGGACGCCCAAGTCCCCGATGCGCGGCACCCGGCAGGGAGCGTTCCAGCTTCGCCGCCATTCGTGAGGCACTTTGAGTACGTGCTTCCGGATGCGGAAGCTGTGTGTGCCAAGTGCGCACGATTTGGAGAACCTGCGTCACAGACAAAGCGACACAATGATGTGAGAATAACGATTCAGTGCAGACGTGGAAGCATACCATAGTTTTCGGAAAGAAGAGGACAATTGTAGTCACTCGTGGACAATGTTCACCCTAAACCCTCAAGAAATTCCCGCTGGGACAGGTAGATTCGACGAGCACTTACGAGAGCTGTTCTTAGTAGCGAGGAGAGGAGGCGTGCAAAGTGACTCGACGTTGAGCCCTTCCGCGGCAACGCTGGCACTGATAGTATCCCCGGTTGCCCCGCTGCGGTCTTCATCTCGCAGCGACGAGAATCCGCAGGCTTTCAGCCAGAAAGGGTGCACGCGCCCGCAACCATCTGCGGTGCAGTCTGAGGTGTCCTTGAACCATGCCGCAGCACATCAAGGATGGTACAAGTGCTTGCAGCTGCATATGAGGGCACTAAAGAACGGGAAGCCATCCCTGCACAGCGTACAGTACGCAGGCACCGGCAGAACCCTGAAGTCCGTCGCGGTTTCCCTCTCCTCGCACGTGAGAGGAAGCAGATTTGGATGCATGAGTGTGGCGAGCTCCCCGAATTGTAACTTCCAGTGATCATTCTGCAGCGCTAAATGGTACCTCCGTGCGCCTTCAAGGCGGGCAACGCACTCTTGCAACTCGTCCTGCCTCACTTTCTTCTTGTCTTGTAGAGCCTGCAACTCCTTGAGGCTATTGCGGAGCATGTCATGCATCGGTGTATCACCTGCTACCTGCATTCCCAACTTGTGTCCATCGTCATTGCTGGAAAGCTCGTACTGCTCCCCATACTTGGCGAACTGCTTCACAATGTGTTCGACCATGCCCGCACAAAAGGAGCACTCCCTCGGCACTTCCTCGTTTTGTTGGACGCATATGTCCAAGTTGCACTGCAAGAAGCCAACATGGTTCTCGATTTTGGCAACGGCTGTCTCCATGTCCGCGTTCCTGCACCATACAGAACAATAACTCAGGCATAACGGAAGCAGAGGCTAATTTAGCTAGAGAACGGAGTCCCATTGAAAATGTTTGCCGGCAACTTGAGCGGGTGACCAAGAGTCCACGGCAGCTTACCTGGTCGCCAACATGTCGAAATCAAGGGCCGGCATCAGCGATGACGCCATTTTTGGCTTCTTGTCGTCATTATGCAGGTCCACCGACGGAGGGCGCTTGAATGCATGCCCCGACGGGGATGTAGGGAGCTTCACATCCGCATCCTTGAAGAAGTCGAGTAGGTCCTGCTGAACATCCCCGTCCATGCCCCGTAGAACGTGCTGGCGCCGCAAATACGTCTTCACCCTGACCTTGTAGTTGGCATGCTGTACTTGATTCGTGTCGGCTGCAAACTGTGCCCAGTCAACTGCCTCTCCTTTCACCTTGTCGTAAACCCAGCCAGTGGCCAACTCCTTTGCAATATGGTTTGGTGCAAAGGCCTTTTGGTAACACACACAGTAGAGGTTCTCTAGTTCAAAGCGGTCCTCCATTCACAGTTTGTCCCCCAAACTGTAGTCGTTGCGACCTCTCTCCTGCCCGAAAACGGCCTCCACTTCTTCACACGGGATGTATCTCCCAATCTTTAGCTTGTGTGGGTTCTTTCCGACGTTGTTGAGTTCGAACTCCCGTCGGAAGTCATCCTTAGTGTGGGCGCAAGATTATCCACCCTTGGTAATAAAGCGAACACCGACCAGGTTCTATGCCTTTATCCACTTTTTTAATATATGGGGGTGTTGTGAGCGCGGTCCACTGTGCCTTCCAAGCAATGGATCTTTTTTGCTAACGTTTCCTAAGTGTCGTGGATGGCAGCGAATAATTAGTAATGCATGTAGTAATTCACAAGTTAACTGCGATGTTCAGAGTGATGGTGAAATCCTAACTCCCTAACTATCTATCCTATGTCGAGGGTAGACTGGGTAGTTGGCGTCATTTCTAAAGTCCCTAACTACGTAAAAAGGGGAACCCCTATGTTCCTTCCATGAACCCCTAAGACTATCTTGGGTTTCTAAGGTTCCACCTAGAAGTTCTACTTTTAAAAGCTACCCCTAAAGTTCCAACTCTTATTCTAACTTTTAATTTCTAAGTATGCTCTAGATTTTTAGCTTCCCAAACTAATTAGAGAATTTAACTTCAAAATTTAATGCTATCGTTTGATTTTGTTTTGACTTTTGACTCCAAGTTTTTACTCCTAGACTAACTCTAAAATTTACCTTCTAAAGTTAACTCTATGTTTTGACTTCAACTTCTAAATTTTTACTCCTAATTTTACTCTAAGATTTACCCTTGAATTTTAACTCTATGTTTTAACTTCTAAAATTAATCCCCCATTTTAACCTCTGGGTTTGACTCTCTGTTTTCACTTTGACTCTAGATTTTTTTCTACTTCCAACTAACTCTAAAATTTTACTTCTACCTCTAACTTTTAACTTCTACTTTTAGCTTTTCACTTCCAACTTTTTACTCCCCAATTGACTAAAATTTAACCTTTTAATTTACTCTAACCTTTTGACTTTTGACTTTTGACTTCTACTTCCAAATTTAATCCTATCGTTTTAACCCTAGATTAACTCTAAATGTTATCCTCCTAAATTTAATTCCAACTTTTAACTCTAGGGTCTTGACTTCTAATTTTAACTCTATTTTTAACTCAACAATCTACTTCCTAAGTGGATTCTACTTTTGACTTCTATTTCCTACTCTACTTTTTGCTTCCCAAAGTTAACTCTAAATTTTGACCTTAGAATTTTAACTTTAAGAAATGAGAATGTAATTCGATTCTAATTCTAACCGCTAATTAATCCCTAACTTTAATCCTAAATTCTCGTTCTAATTTAAACCCCTAAGTTCCGTCCATGATTCTTTGTGGATCAAATTTAATTAAAATTCCTCCATTCTACGCCCTACCACTTAACTTAGCCTAACGCGGTCAGTTTACGGTCAAATCTTACTTATAAGATGTTTTTGGAAACCCCTATCACTAATCTATAGACTTTTGAATCTAAACTTCTAATTTGCACTAATCACGGCTCGCTAATCACACTTTAGGGCTGATTAAGGAAATCAATGCTAATTAGGGAAAATACCAAGGGTTAATTTCAAAAACTCACCTCTTCACTACCGGTTTCGGAAATCACTTTGTCCACATCCACGTAGACATCCTCATGCTCCATAGCAATCCTTTGTTTTGTTTGATTTTTCCCAAGCTCACCGCTTAATTTGAGAAAATATTACACCCTTGCAATCTAACTTCCTTCTTTCCCTTCCTCCTTCCTTTTCTTTCTTCCTCCCTTCTTCTACACTAGTACTATTCCACCTAAGCTTTTATGAGTCTTATACTATGGTCTCCAATTTCAAGGAGGTTTTTAAGATGCCAACTATCCTCTTACACAATTTTGCCTTTGTGTCATCCTAATCCTCCTCCCAACGGTCACCACGAATTCTCAAGATTTCCTTTTCTAATCCTACCTAAGCCTAAGCCTAGGTCACTATTTATCGTCTCTCACCTTCTCCACCTATTTCAACTTCTTCTCCCTAATCTCCTTCCATTCTTGCTTGTGTTGTGTTGGTGGTGAGAGAGTTGGGAGGGCTTGTTTGCAGGTGTGTGCGTGGAGGTGCTACTTCTCTTCCCCCTCTTCCCTTTTTAGACTCTTTTCCCTAGTTCCTACTCCCCTACTCTACCCCTAGCCCATCTAATCCAACACCTCTTTTTTGTTTAGGAAAGGAAAAAAATTCAAAAAAAAACAAGGAGAAGGTGGAGCCCGGGGCCCTGGACCAAGCCTGCCAAGCCAAGCCGACCTCCTGCTGGCCGGCCTCTTGCTGGCTGGAGGGGGGTCGGATTTTTTTAATTAATGAATGAATGAATTAATTAATTATAATTTTTTTTTTTTCTTTGTTACGTTCTGTGTTTTTTTTGAACTGGACTGTGACTGGCTGTGACTGGACTGTGACTGGACTGTTGACTGGCTGTGACTGGACTGCTGACTGGCTGTGAACTGGACTGTGACTGGCTGTGAACTTGGCTGTGAACTGGCTGTGAACTGGCTGTGAACTTGGACTATAACTGGACTGTAAACTGGACTGTGAACTTGCTGTGAACTGGACTGTGAACTGGACTGTGAGCTTGGACTGGTTTTTTTTCTTGCAAACTTTGGGTAGGCTAGGCTAAAAAAAAAACTAATACAAAGGAGAAAAGAACTAGAGGGAAAACTAAACCTTGGGGACACTTAGACTTAAAAAAACTAGGGGGACAACTAAACCTTGGAGACACTTAGACTCACTATCTTGGGGGAAACTAGAACTTGGGGAACCCTAGCCTAACTAAAACTTGGAACCATGGGACTTGCCAAACACAAAGAAAACCTACATATCTTGGAAGCTAAACTCTGGACGTTTCCACAAAGGTCTTGGAAACTAGACTTTCGAACTAAACACGGGGGAGGTTCAAAGCTTCGCCGTCAAGTTGGGTTTAACACCAACTTTAGGACTTGATAGCACTCCGGGGGTTCAAAGCTCCGCCGCCTAAACTTTTAACACACACTCTAGGACTTTGACCTTGTCACAAGTTCAAAGCTTTGCCGTTTCCAAGGGGGGACCACACAATGGGAGGGACTTTAGAAGAGGGTAAAGACAAAAACTTTCAAAAGGAAACGTACATAGGGTCAAAGCTTCGCCGTCCCGGAGGGGGGTCCACTTGACAAGAGAGAAGTTAGAAGAAGGTTAGACCAATACTTAAGAGAAACCCACACCACAAAGTCAAAGCTTCGCCGTCCCACAAGGGGAGGGGTCCACTCAACAAGGGAAACGTTAGATCAAGGGTAAGAGCGCACTTAGAGACCCCACAAGTTAGGAACACGTGACAATACAACAATCTCACACGCTAAAGGCCCCCCAAAGCATCGCCAAGGTACGGTGGGGGGTTGCTTTAGGGTTAGTGTAAGACACCACAAGGCCTCTAAACCACACAAGCTAGCTCTCAAGGACACAAACAAAGATACACACGGAAAGAGAGGATCTCTCAACTCAAAACAAGAGCACTAAGAGTACACAAAGAGTAAACAAGGCAAGATAGAAGGACCTCCAAGGACCTTCAAAGCTTGAAAATAAGCAACAATGGAGCCAAAAGTGCTCCGAAAACACCGTAGAGGTTTTTGGCTTCAAACGCCAAAATATCCAAAATAACTTGGACCCACGGACCCACGGACCCACGGACCCAAAACAAGAATTGGGGGTGTTCTAGAGAGAGAAATGAGGCCCTTATATAGGTTTCCAAGGGCTCACCCCTCCCTTTAGAGTTCTAAGGTAACCTTATCAACGGGGATTTTCATCCTCATCCTCAAAGATTTTCATCCTACATCCTAAATTTCTACTTCTACCATCTATGCTGGACCAACATCCTAACTTTTGGAGATTAGCTCCAATCGCCGAACGGATTGCGCCGTTGGATCCAGAACGCCGTGTTTAGTCCTAATCCTCCTTGCCCCCCGTACCGAGGCCAAAAACCCATCGTAGGCTAATTTAGTTTAAAAACCAAATCGTGGTAAAATCCTAGATCTTGGGGGTCTCCTATTTTGAGAAATGTGAATAGCCTAGGGTCTCCGGTAGGTGCGAGAGAGTCGGGAAGGACTTTTGGTTGACTTCGTTTCGCCATCGTATGGTCCCGGAATGCCGGTCAACGTGGCGGGGACCCCGCCACGTGGTTAATTCCCGAGGAATCTCGCCGGTTCGGATACTTGCCGCTATCAGAATGTCATGAAACTTCACGGAGCGCATTATTAACATAAAACAAGCTAGTCTAATTTTTAGTGAGATTTTATTGTAACCTGGGTAATTTCCATGAAATTCCCGTTGGAGGTTAGGAGGGTTGACCACCCGGAAAAAGGTTCTTCTGCAAGTCAGAAGATGCCGGGATTTTTCACGTGACCTCTCAGGGAGTCGTATGAAAGACGTGCGGGTGTGTTTCCGTACCTGGCACGATTGATCAATGGAGATTTAAACTGGAGATCTCCTTGAAGTAGCGACGGTGCGGGAATCTTCTGCAGGTGGAGGAATCTTGGCGAACCGATTTTGCCGTTGGACTCCTGGCATGGGATTCACCCTAGAACACCATCCTTGGGCTGTAGATTCCTCCACGGGCCCGGTCTTGCGTGAGTGGCTCCTGCATGCTAATAATCGGGATTTTGGGAATTCGTCGATCTAATGGGGAATTCTAAATCTAACTCTAGGACCCGACCTAGTGGCCTCGCTGTGGATCCCTTGGACCGACCTAGCCATGAATCGCCACATTCATGGTGGGATTTAGCCCTTTTGGGGCTGTGTGACTCGAATCCTCCAAATCTAACCTTTTCGTTATTTCTACACTATTTTTAGGCAAGGTTTGGGGGATTCTAAGTAAAAAACACAAATCTAGACCAAATACTATAATGGGTATGACACAACCCTATTTCGGTTCTACACTCTTTTTATGGATTTTTCTATACTTTTATCAACTTTAAATTGCAAATTTCCAAAAAAATAATTCTACGAGTCCCAAGTGACAAATTGGGAGCTCACACTTAGTCATTTGGTGTGGAGGGAGCTTGTGCAAGGTTTTCAGGTCGGCCAAGGCCTTCCTACAGTCACCTTCCGTGTACACCTTCTTCCCCTTATTCAATTGTTGCAGAGAAAAGTAGGAAAACAGTTGTCAGTTCCAAGAGTCAATGACAACCACCGTGGACGCCTCAGGGGCACATGATAAATGCAAATCAGTACTAGCTTCATTTAGGCTGCAGACATGGCGGACGTGGTGGTCGTTAAAGGAGTCAGGATTAGCAGGAAGCCTACGTCTCCTCCTCACTCTGAGGACACTTACCTTCTGCTCTGAAGCCTTATCAACTGACGACTAACTCTCTTCTTCCTCTTCAGTATGGTAGGAGGAGTCTCCGGATGTCGTCTGCCGTGGCCATTTTCCCTTCCCCTGCTGCGTCCTTCCCGAAATAGGCGACAGCACAACAGGTTTCCCTCCTTTTCGGTGAAGCAACTTCTTTACATTCACTTCGTCGTCAATGGTTCGGGCGTCTAGAAGTCCTTTTCTAGTCTTCGTTGGGGTTTGCGCAGTGGACGGCCGTGGTGGGGGGATGTTGTCCTCAGATCCGTCGTCCTCCACCCCGTCCTCGTCCTCGTCAGCACCCACGTCTTCCTCCCGCATGCCTCTGCCTCCACGACCTTGCACCTTCCAGATTGGGTCTGCGCGGTCATGAGCAGGAGAAGAGTTGCCACCTACTGAGTGCTGATTTCTCACAACCTGTGTTGTCCCGGCGCCTGTAGGTGCCTTCCCTGATTTAAGGCCGGCCCCGCCTGATTTCTGTGCGGACTTGGCGCTCTTCCCCTGGCCGGTCTTGGTCACTGGCCTTCCACCTTGGTCTTCCTCTTCGTCGGAAACTTCAATCGGTTCGGGATCTATCTCAGCATCCTTTGGCAGCTGCCCCTGCTGCCGCTGAGCTTCTTCCCTCGGGCTTCCCGTGGAGACGAGCTTCCTCTTGCCCGACTTTGAGGAGTCCATGTCCTTCGCTCACAACTCTGCACCAACATTGAATCGCAGAAGGTGAGGCGTTAGTGAAGAGAGAAAGGGACTGCAAGCGCAGCACCCGTAGGACTCCGGAAGTCCTCAATAGGACTCCAGAAGCGCATAAAAAGTATTCCGGGGGGTACTGTAAGGACTGACATAGTACTCGGGGTCCTCTACAGACTACGTCTGGCATTGTGTAGTATGTCGGGAGGATAGTAGTACCCTGACGTGTAGTCCCTGAGGTACGCTCCGCCGGACTAGAGGCGACTTGTAGTCCGCAAGTGCGGTCGAGCAGTACTCCGCGGGAAGGACTAGCGCTCAGCGTGCAAAGCAGATGAGTGCTAAGAGCACTATTTGTCCTGGTCGTGGACGAACTGGGTCTACTTCGATCCTACAGAAGGACTACGGTCACCCGCCGGGCACTACTCCGGCCCAAGGGAGTATTAGGTACTGGAGGGCCACGACAAGTAGCAGTGAAGTCGTCGCCATCACTCAGGAGGGGCAGACTAGGACAGTATTGGTAGTACCTGGAAGCAGTCATGGGAAGGTGGGGTGACCCATGGCATAAAAAGAAGTACTGGTCCTAGCGCTCAGTACGCGGAAGATCAGGAAGAGGTCGAAAGGTCGGGTACTATATGTTGGTGAAGACTCCTGCAAGCGTCAAGAAGGACAGTACAGCGCTAGGCGCCTCGGAAGTGAAAGCGCTCGCGTCTATGCGCAGCGCTTACTCTGGACGTCACAGTACTGCAGGTACTACAAACCGCGTAGCGAACGCATGCGGTAAGTGAGCAGCATACTCCTAGTACAGAGAAGTACTATGCGGGAGCGGACGGGGGAATGATTATATGAAGCTCACTAACCGCAAAGACGACCGAAGACATGAACCACAGAAGTTGACACGCATCCTAGATAGAAATGCATCCCATGACTTAGTCGCATGTTGTTTTATGGATGTGTGGATGGACCGCAAGAGACATCAAAGTAGTAGTACAGGAGGCAATGCATGACAAAAGCGAGGAAGAGGTTTAATGTCAGAAAATGTAATCCTTTACAGCAAGTCTTCGAACATTCGCTTGACGGAGAATTTTTTCTTCTCTGATTCACGGGGCTCTATAGCAATATGCGCTAATGCTTTCTCAGAGCACTCTACCTCTACTGCTTGCGCCACAGTGCTATTTTTTTCTTTCACTGCGTAAAAGTCACGCAGCATCTCCTCTACAAGCGACTTGTAACTAACTTTCGGCTTCTCTATTCCCGACATAGTTTGTGCATCTGTACACAGCCGTCTCTAAGCACCTGCGGGCGCTGCTTGCGAGAATGTCCCGCTATCATGGGGAACTCCCGATGGCGAATGTGTATTACGGAATTCAAGTCCCCCAAGACCGTCGGCCACCACATCGGAAGCAGTCGTTTGTCTTGAGGGGACTACATTGGCTCGCCGTTGTTCCACTGTTGGGCTGTCGTCTTCTTCATTCGAGGTACTAACTCTACGGCGCTTTCTCCGGAACAGCGGAGCAGCCTTAAGAACTTTCTGGCTTCGCATTGCACGCACCTGGGACACGTATTGTTCCAGAACACGGTAATGCAGTCTATGAACACCGTTATGGAAAATGAGACCAGTACTTGTACACAGCTGAGAGAAAACGGAAAGAAGCAGAAGCTCTGCAAACGAAATGGCGCTAATTGGACGCGAAGTCCAATTCGTCAAAGTGCAAGTCGATCGGAGAAGAACTGATTCACCGTGCATGATGCACGATGGGGAGACCCAAATCCTACACCTAAGGAGAGACGCGTTGGTCCTTCCACCGGCGCCGCGTGCACCACTAGGGTGTTGGCGGAATTCCCTACAGCGCTATCAACCTTGCTAGCAGTAATGCCCAATCCAGGGAGCCGGAATTCTACGGGGAAAAAATCGGAGGAGATAGGGGGATTACAGGGTGATTACTAACCTGAAAGTTGAGCACTGGCGCTCCAAATGTCGAAGGTGCGACGTTGAAGCAGCGCCCTCGTATCCAATCCAAAGAAGCTCACACGACTGAACCGCCTCCGCGACAACGTTGACACTGGACTCCACCAGCGCTCCTCCTCCGAACAGCAGCTTCTCCACGGTCGCAAGTGCCCGTCACGTAGTCGCGTCCACCTCGCCCTCCTCCCTTCCACGCCCAATTGTCTCGCAACACTGACACAAATCCCGAGGACACAAACGCATATGCGGAAGCTGCAATCACTCACCACGCGACTGAGGGGAGCAACGCACAACTGAAAATGGACAAAGCCGAAGTCGGCAAGCCAAGGATGGACACTGAGTGCACTCAACGTCGGGACCAACTGTTCATCCATCCATCTGCGAATGGATGAAGATCGTGATATGACGCCCAAGTCGACGGCGGCGACTTCAATGCAGTACTTGATGGCTCTGCCAACTGCCGGCACCGCAGATGATCTTGAATTTCGAACGGACGGTGGCGATTCACAGTGCCGCACGGTCGCACAGTACTGGTAGTACCCACAGTACTGCCAGTCCTATGGCCAGAAACAACGTTTTTGAGCCAAAAACATTAAGTGTTTCTTGCAACTACCCAATGATATTTTTTAAATTTGAGTCCAACTAATGAGATGAAGCTTATCAAGTGCAGTTTCTACTCCAATTGGAATTTTGAAAAGTTCGTAAACTTCAATATTTTATACCAATATGAATTTTGGCCTATAAATATGGTTTGTTGATTTCTAATTTTAGTATGATACAATAACTTTGGTTTTTGCCATGTGGAAATTTCAAATTTTTTGAATATATTTTGTATTTGATATGAGTTTTCCTCTTTTTTCTTTAGAAACTCACAATTAATTCAGTATGAAAATTTTATGACTTGCAATAGACATACGAGATTTTATCTCTGGAAAATAAATATATAATTTTTCATTCATATTTGATTGCAAAATGATAGCAAACAAAGTGATGGACAGTGAGGCTTGAAATCATAAGCCCGTCTATAGCATCTTGAGGTAGTCCTTTCAATACACAAATCCAAATGCTTTGACATACTGTTATTAGTATATAGTTTATGGATCAAAGCATTCTTCAAGGACATTTTGAAATGGTCCTATACATATCTATTGAACTATGCTATTGAATTCTTTTTCTAAACACGCATAATAAATTTTAATCATATTCAATTTCATATGCCACTTGTCATTTCCAAATTTGTTACATTAGTTTTTATGGGCAAATCCCCATTAAAGGTTGGCATTGGTCAATAAATACAAAATGATCCAACCATGAAATACATAATTACTCAACTACAAAATTAAAACAATTATTGTATGTTATTAGTAGCTTTAGCAAAAAAATAATAATAGTAATTCTTGCCTAATTATTTAAAAAATTATCTCCTTATCTTGTCAAATATATAAAAATTGCAATTGATTGGGGAAGAAACCACAATATCCTTCTCTAGGGATATGTGTTATGGCAATCACGTCTTAGTATTCTATGAATAGATAACTTCTTGTCCTCTTGGAAATCGTTAAATGAAGTATACAAACCCTGCTAGATGCCCATACCTTGTTGAGTTTTGAATAGTTGACCAAATAGCATAAATTGAATTTTAGTCTTGTTTAATCTTTTTTTTGGACTTTAATTAAAATATTTGTCATTTAAGTCCCTAAAACCGCTAATAAAATACGGTATTGTACTCTGAGGGTCGTTGCAAGAAAGAGCATTCAAAAAGCATAGCATTTTGCACAATACTCATTTTTTCTTTCGGGAGTACTTTAAAATTAGAAAATCAATTTTTAAAAAATGTGAAAAATATGTTTAATATATATACACCGTTAAGAAGAAGGTACCCTAGGAAGGAAAAGCATAGATAAAGTCTCTAAGTCGGAGAACTAGAAAAGTGCAAAATCTCAAGAAAATAGGTACTTGTACTATAATTTTACATTCTAATTTGTAAAAAATAGGAAAACCAATTTTATAAAAAAATAAAAAAATTCCATTTGGGAAAAGTTCATACATTAGAGAAAATATGGGGCTTCCGGAAGGCTGCTCCGAGGTACCTTGAAATTTATTTATTTTTTGCAAAAAAATTCGTTTTCCCCCTATTCCCGCGTAGCTGAAACTGCAGTGACAGTGGCGCAAGAACTGAAATTTACGAGTAAATTTTTTTTTTAAATTTAATCTTAAAAGAATTTTAAAAAAATTTAAATTTTTAAATTTTTAAAAAAAATCGCAATTTCTAACCGTTTTGGTGAGCTGACTGCTCACTGCGGGACTGTTCTAGAATGATAGGCCAAGCATTTTAATAGCTTGGCTTGTCACTCCGGAGTAGCCCTCTAGAGGGCTGGTTTTTCTTCTAATGGTAATGAGATTTCAACAAAATATTGATCTTAGAACCATCTTCATTATTCAAAAATTGCGCGCGATGGGAGTGCTGTTTGCACTCATGGGAAGGAAACAAAATAATATATTTTTCAATTTCTATTGGTAGGAATATGCTTTCCTACTATGCAAATAGACCATGAAAATTTCAGCTCCAGATCATTAAATTTAAGGACTCCTAATTAAAAAAATCCTAAACCTTACATTGTGACAAATTAACAAAAATCATTTTTAAATGTAAAATTATTATTTTTTTATTTCTAAAAAATAAGGGATCTGATTACCATCAAGTTAGGCATCTCCAATAAAAATTTCATATTCATTGGACTTTTGCTTCAGAAGTTATAATGGATGACAAGAGAGTTGCTCGCTTTGTGAATAGTAAATAGGACTAGTCTTTCTTGCAATGACCCCTTCTGTTCAAAAATAAATTTGGGGTCTCCAAATATGCTTGTCCCAATATTAAATTCAAAATCGACTTTCCACAACTTGATTGACAACAATTGAAGCTAGTTCGAATACCCTTAGGCAAAAGAATCTGCAGATACCACACCCTAAAGTCTATGTAGCAATTTGATCTTTGCAAAGGGAATCGAAACACAACCTCTATCCAATTAAAGGTGATGAATTCTACCCGCAATTTTACAACACCGGCTACTAACAAATCTCTTGTTGAGAATTTTCTGGAGTTGAATCACAGAACATCGTTAGAATTGAATACAAAAGACATCATTGGACTTCCCTACACTAGAGTTGTTTGGAGAATGATCCAAGCTAATAGCACTAGAGTAATTCCAAAAAGGGAATAATTTTGTTAATTTTGCTACCTGTTTTCAGTATGCAATGCTTCACTGTTGACTTACATTCTATCACGCCTAGTGGAATTAACTAAAAGCTAAAATAACTACGCAATTCCTTGAAAATAGGAGCAGCTCATGCGTTAATTTAGCCATTTCCAGAGTACCCTAGATTTATTTTAGAACGGAAGGAATACTTGATTATCCAAACAAGTTTACAAATTAGAGTTGACTCCACCTTTAACCCTTTAGGGCCTAAGGAGCCCCAAGTAACCTCTTGAATTCTTTTGGAATCAAATTTGCATATTAAATTTTTATTATTTAATTTAAATTATTATTTTTCCACAAATAACCATGCATATCTTCTATCTGATCTGATTTTTAAATATTTTTTGGAAAAAAAATGAAATTTATAAGATTTTAAAGAATTTCTATCTTTGAAAAATCATAGTAATTACAAAAAAGCTCACTTTACCATGAAATTTTTATAGAAAATTGAGGAAATTATAATGAACATTATAGTGAAGTTGGCATTCTCTCTTTAGTTATACGCAAATAAATTCAATAGAGAAACATGTTCCACAGTGCATTTTGAAACTTTAGAAATTCCAACTTCAAATTGCCATAGACAAATCATTATTGCTCCAAATTTGATGGCCAATGGCTCATTGGAAGCGGAATTCCCGTGCCCTTACATCTTGTTCACACCTCACAAGCAACTAAGGCTAGGAAAGTGTTCCAATTCTCAAAATTCAGTTTAAAACGACCAAAATTGGCATGCTCGGCCCTAAAGGGTTAACTAATTGCTTGGATAGAGTACCAAAACATAGTATAACCAGGCAATGGTCTTCTTCATGCCAGGAAGGTACTATGCTTTGCTACTTGTTTAGGAGAGACTTATTAGTTAACCCCTAAAAGACTAAATAGCATTTTTTGGCAACATAGCAATTTCAGTCAGCCATTTAAGAACGAAATTTTCTTTTCTTTTCTTTGAAGTTTTCACATTGCATATGGTCGAGAAGTAGCTTTAAGGAGCAAGAATTTTTAGAACTTTTGACTACATGGTTAAAAAGTTATTATATAATATGTAGTTTCTTTTGGAGTTTAGATAATGCAAGCAACTCATAAAAATCACTTTTTTAAGAAATAAAAATTTGAAATTGATATTTTAGATCTCTCTTTCTAGACATATATGTGGAAAGTTTTGAATTATTCCATTTTGATTAAGGAGATGAAAGTTATAAGGAGTTTTAGTTTGCGGGTAGTTACATAATCTCTACTCTAAATGTAGAAAAAAGTCCTTTATTTAACTCAATTTTTAATATTTTTGGAAAAAAATAAAATCATTGGATATAGATTGTTTATTTCAACATTGCAATCATTGGGGTTAGCATTTTTCAATTGCATAACTCAATTTTCAACAATTTAGTATTTTAAATCATTTTCTATTTCTTTCTATTTCTTTCTATTTCTTATTTTCTTAAGCATGAATATGAAATATTTTTTGTTGAAATTTCTTGTATGTATTCCCAACTTATTTCTTCAACATATTATAGAGAGTTGCAAGTTGTAGAAGCTACACATTTTTGCGTAAAAAAATTGAAAGATGAAATTGAATCATTTGGAAAGAGTTGAAAATACTTCTTTTTGAAATCCAAGCACATGATCTTGCAATTGATAAGGTTATTATTTTGAAATTTTTGGAGAGTTTACTCTAACAAGTTAACTAAAACATCTTATCATTGGATTTATTAAAAGAATAAATTTAGACGAAGATTTTAGCCTTGCTTTGGAGACTCTTATTTTGAAATAGTTTTAGCCTTCTAAAGAACACTCTCATGATCAAGCATTGTAATCTTTCAATCCACAAGTGATATTGTTGTGTTTTCTTTTCCCGGGCAATTTCTAACATGCCTAGCATCAATTTATACAATTACAATTAAAAGAAAAACTATAAAAATTTATCAAAATGTTGACTTTTTGTTCAATTTAAAGCAAATTCTAAGAAGCTCCCAAAAGGCCTTGAGTATTTAAGGATGAAGGGTTAATTCAAGGATTAGGGTTGACTAATGAACCCTATAAAAATATTGTTCACTGTTGGGTCCTCTTTTCAAGGATGCAAAACAATTTTGTAAACATTGTTATGACACATGGCCGGGCGGAGGTAACAATGGGGTCCTTCCCCTCAAAAAAAGTAGCGTAGTAAATGCCTTCTAAAAGTATTCCAAAAAGTATTTGAAAAAGCTGAAAAGTAAAGCTGCTCACGAGGCCAGTGCGTTGACTGAAATCCACTCTGGCCGTCTGGCGCGGAACTCAACGGTCTTTATTATTTCGGGACCTCGGTCTCGGGACTTCGAAATTTAAATTTGGGGACATGGATGGAACCCCGCCGTCTCGTTACTCCCGTCACACCGCCAATGCCAACGACGACGCCTGTATGCTTGGCTACTGAGGAGCTTCCTCTGCCTCTACCGCCCTGAAGTGCTGCTTCTTAGTGGCCTCGCCTCTTTTGTTTCCGTGTTTCCGAGTGTCGGGAGGGTCCTGCCGTTGTAATGTAGAGGTTGTGCTCTTTCTTTTGAGTTAATTTTCGAGAAAATCTGTGAAGTAATGTAGTTTTGAAGTTTTTTCTGAGTTTTCAGGTAAGGTGCAGCTCCGTCTCCGTTTCTCGGACAAATCTGTGTAGGTTGAGAGAGTGTAATTTGTTGTTTTCAGGAAAGTTGCGGCCTCCACTTGTCTGTCTTTCTTTTTCTCGGGGAAGTCTATGCAGAAACGTAGTTTTAGAGAGTGTCAGTTTTTGAGAGCTTGGATGAGCTTTCAGATTGGTGCAGCTCCGTCTCCGTTTCTCGGACAAATCTGTGCACTAATGTAGGTTGAGAGAGTGTAATTTGTGATTTCAAGAAGGGTGCGGCCTCCACTTGTCTGTCTTCTTTTCTCGGGGAAGTCTATGCAGTAACGTAGTTTTGGAGAGTGTCAGTTTTTGAGAGTTTGAATGAGTTTTCAGACTGGTGCAGCTTCATTTTTCCATTTGTCATAAATCTATGTACAGTTAAGTACATTTATTAAAGTGTGTTATCTGAGTTTTCAGTTAAGGTGCGGTTCTGTCTTGTCCGTTTCTTGTTCTTCGAAATTTCTTCGGATTGCGAGGGTTTCCGTAGAGTGTCGTGGTTACAGGAGCGAGATTAGCCGTGGATTGGGAACCTCGTGGAAGAGGGAGTGGAGTGGTGGCAAGTATCGAGGAGGCAGCTCGTGGTGCGGTCTCATGGAGCCTCCAGTTTCAGCTTCAGGTAAAATTCTGGCCGTGATATGTCTTGCATTGAGACTTGGTTGACGGAAGAGATTAGCTTACGATGCAGAAGGGCTTCAATTGCATAGCTCACATTGTAATTCCAAATTCAAATGTGTTTGAATGGTGTCTCGCATTGACATTTCTTTCCCTGATTTGTCTGCTTCCTCTGCACTCTTGTGACTTGATAAACCTGTCGAGGTGCTTATTCTATGGCACCGGGCTTCTCTTTCTGTCCTCGCACTGCCTGCTTCTGTAGCAGCTGATAGCGGCAATCTATGGTCGATTGCCCCCCTTCTCCTTAAATCTCTCTGGTCTCTCTGGTCTCACTGGTCTATGATTATCGCTGCTGATGCCAGCGTTACGGGAAAACGGAGTATCAGAACATCATTTTTCCGTTCTTCAGTTTCTAGTTCATAAATGATTTAAAACACTATTAAGGTTTCTCAATCTTGTTTGCACTTGTAGCTTAAGAGCAGAGTCTTAGAAAACGGAGTCAAGATACGCAGTCTAAGGTAATCAGAGGCGCAATTATGAAAATTGGAATACATTGATAGGCATTGTTTACCGTACATTACAGTAGCCTGAAGCGATTCTATGTTGTCGAACTGGGAACTTCGTGGGTCGATAATTGATTAGAAATTTGTTGCGTTTGGCATGAACTTCGAAATCGAGCCAGCAGATGAGCTTCATTCCCTTGATCAGTCTAGGACGCCAATCCTAATTAACCCCTAAAGGACCGGGGGTACAGAAAATTGTATTGTAGAAGCCACCTGGTGGCCTTATGGTCCTTTAGGGGTTAAGGGAAGCAGCCTCGATGCGCTTCAATTGTGGCTCAGGCTCCACACTGAGAACTTTTGCCGCTCTGGGAACTTCTGAAGTTTTGTTCCGTTTGTAACGGATCGTGTCAGATTAGATCACTCCAGAGCCCGATAGAGTGGTCATCTTGAAATGCCGGGCGAGGGAGTAAGATTTGCTGCGTGGCCGTGACACTTCACTTGCCAGTGTGAGCAGTGCCACCTCCAGCCGTCAATATCGATGCTTGTGTACCTCGTCCAACCACAGAAACTTCAGATCAGTACCGCTTACACTCTCACGATGTTTGGTTCGTGTGCCAAGTCAGGATTCGCAAGTAGTGCCACGATGCATATTACATGAGATTGCTGTCCGTGTAGGTCCTATGCTGAGGCGAGCATCCACATTTAGCCATCGCACGGAGAGAGCTCTGAAGGACGTCAACGGGCGTATGGGCTCCGTGAACAAGAGGCAAGACTTCTACCCTTGAATATCTGTGGATGCTTTTGCAATGAGTTTGAGCAGTCAGGATTCAATTGGGCCTATTTTGTTCCGACTCTGATTGTTTGCAAATGTCCTCTTTTTTGTGTGTTCCAGCCAAGAGAATATGTCTGTATCCAAGACCGCACTGGATGGTCAGAAGGTGACTCGGGCTGGGAAGCAGTACTCCGCCGTCGCATCTCGGTACGCAGCCCCTCTCGCATCGAAGAAGCAACTTTCGGCTTCCGGAGATGGACCCCAGAGCTTGCGATCTAACCTGACGAAGCTGCCTTTCATTACAGGTGCCATTTGCGCGACATTCTGTCTCACCAGAACCAGAATTGCGTTAATCGTATCCAATTTGTATAGAGCCTCTCTGAGCGGAACAGGTGCACATTTGGTCAGAGCCGATTTCTGATCGGAGATTTAGATTGAACGGGGCGTTTCTGACTCTGATACGTGGATTTAACTGCAGGGAAGTCCGCTCCTCTGCATAAGAGGAGACCATCATCCGACAACCCGAGTTCAGTCCAACCACCGATGGTGTTCGCTGCATCTGCTCGGGATGTGAGGCCGGATACATTATCGAAAAAGGGTGAGGTCCCCACTAACGCAGTTGGTTCGAAACGACCGAGAGTGGTGAATCGAACGAGCATGATGGAGAAGAAGCCCGAGGTTCAGGCTCGAGCGCCGCGGTTCTCTTCCTTGGACAAGGGTCGATGTTCTTGCTCCAAGAATGGTATGTTGCGGGGTTCCATGGATGTTTCCTTGTCGAGCGATGCATCTTTGCTGTATTCTGCGGCTCATTGGGTTGCGTTGATCAAGCTTGCCGAGGGCGAGAAGAAGCACGAGGTGGTGATCGACTTGTTTCGTGTGGCCATCAGGTTGGAGGCGGAGGTGAGTGCTTCGTGATGGGAAGGAATTGAAGTTCCTGAACGCAGTTTGGCATAGAATTTTGGGAGATTTGTGATGCGAATTATTGTCTGAGCATGGAGGGGTGTGGTGCAGCCCAGGAAAGACGTGTTGGGGCATTTGAAGCGTTATCAGGAATCGTACCCAGGTGACGAATTAGTGAAGTCTCTTGTCCAGCAATGCGAGGGTACCCAGCAGGGGGTGCGTTCGGCGAATGGCGACGTCATCGACAAATCGGTTTGCGAACCAGAGGAGTCCAAGGGTGTTGCGTCCGACGCCGGCGGTGACGTGCTGGAAGTGGCTGTAAGTGTCTTGGCATCGGGTTGGTGATGTTCTGTGGATCTGTAGTCGGTAGGTGTACCTCCGTGTATTATTGGTGGTGCATAAGCTTGGTATAATTTGTGCTTTTCATCCTAGTTTCGAAATGCTTGTGGAGTACAGTTTTGGTCACTTTTTGTGGAGTAGCGTTGAGGCAGTGTCAGCTGACACGGATTTCTTTGGCAGCCTGTGAGTACGACTAGTTCGATCATTCCAGCGGTAGTCATGGAGACCGGGGGTGCGTTGAAGAAGGACGTCCAGCAGAAGCGTCCTCACTTCATGGGCAGGATGTTATCGAGATCGTCGACTTTCTCGTGTGTGGATGCAGATTCCCGATCTCAACATGCTAAAGTGGAATACGGGAAGAAGCTGGCCAAGACGATGGAGTTTTTGGCTACGCAAGCTGTCGCTCATTCTGCAAGTAAGGAATTCGTATGCTTAATTTGGATACCGTTTCCTGGTCGCCGTGTATGTACACATTCACGGGGCTTGTGGTTTCCTTGATTGTCGTTTCGTATTGAGGAATACCCAAAGACTCTTCACGCAGCGACTAAGATCTGTGGATTCCTGGGCGATCTGGTCTGGCGATTTTTTTTTCGTTTCGTTTATGAGATCATCCTTGCGGTGCGTGTTTGAAGGATTTAAACTACTCTTTCCTTGTGCATGTGGTTGTGGAATTTGCGATTGAATTTTGCTGTTTGATATGCATCAGGCAAGGCAGGGGTAGTGTCCGAGACTAGCCCATCCGAAACCCAGAATCTACCATCGGTATGTTTGCTGTCCGTCGCTGTTATGATTGTGTTTCTGGTTTTCTTGTTAGTTGTGTTAGCATTTCTCAGGCCCTGTTCTGAAATGGAATCGTTTGGACGTTCTGGGATCCTTGATGGCTCTGTCGAAGTGCTGTATGTCGAGCTGTTTTTTCTACACCTAGATGTGGAGGATTGCTAGTCCGTTGTAGAGTAATCGTAATGCTTTTGTGTAGGCTGGCGCTCCCGCGGTTGAGACAGTGTGCGTGTCCACTCCCTCGTCGGAAGATCAAGGTGCTCCGGATATGAGTGTAGGCTCCAAGATTTTGGAGCTTGCATCTAGAGTCGGGAGCAAGCTCACCACCCAGTCTGCTTCTGAGGATTTGAGCAGTCACGTCCTTGAAGCGAGATCTACACTTGTATCCGGACTCGGCAACGGTATTTCTGAGAAGCCGTTGGATTCCCTGTCTATGGTTTTGGATGGTGAATCGTCTGAAATGGGTTCCCTGGGTGCTGAGTGTTCGCCAATCGAACTCGTGGTTGACCTTAGTCCGCGTGGTAGGTGTCTTTTGAATCTTGAGACTTGATACTTGGTAACTAATGTATTCATTTGCACCATTGGCATTGCTTGTATTGTTCTCTATTCGTGTTGTTGAATGCGTGAGTGTTTGCATTGATGATCTAATTATCTTGGTTGACTTTTAACAGGCAAAGCAGGGTTGGTGTGTCAATCCAGCCCCTGTAGGCTGGTATGGTTGCTTCCATTTCTTTCTGATCGTTGATTTCGAACAAGTTTCATGCTGCTCCGTTGCTCCACTCTTACTATCGTTTTGCCATTCTTGCTGTGTTCATCACCCTGTTGATGTGATTACGATTATGAAACGCAGAGATGTCAGGATTTTCTGGTGTGTAGTAGACTCATTCTTCTGAGTTCTGTAGGTATCTTTTCCTGCCGTTGAGATTGTGAGCAAGTCTCCAAGCATTTCGGAAGTTGATGGACAAAGGGACCTGGAAGCTAGTGAAAAGGTGACAATTGCATTGCCTGCCCTTGGAAGCCCGTCGTTAATATCAGAGGATATAGGCACCCCCAGTTTCAAAGTTGCCTCCAACAATGTAGAGGTGGCGTCTAATGGCGGCAGCAAGTCTGCGGCAGAACCCACTTCGCCCAGACAGAGCGGTCCTGTTTTAGACGAGGGATGCATTCGTGCATCTGCAGTGTTCGACGGTGTCGCCGAGAAGCCTGTGGATTCCCTGTCTGAATGGTTGGATGGTGATTTATCTGAAAAGGGTACTCCAGAAATTCAATCTGCGGTTTCAGGGGAGACCGTGGACCTCAGTCCAGAAGGTAAGAGTGCAGTTCCTTCTTGAGGATCTTAGTCGTCTCGTGGCATCTTGGTAATGTTGACAATGTGCAGTATTTGATTTCTCTTGATTGTCTTGTTATCACTTTTCGCTTGTAATATCGAGAGAACACTTGTTTCATTCGATCTGTAAGTCTCCGAGTTTCTTTGATTTCTTCGTAGTTGAAATTGTAATTATCCCGACACCTGCAAACTGACCGAAAAAGTGACACATGGACAGTGGGCATCGTGAGTGACCCTGATTATCGCTTCCTAACCTGTTGAGATGTCCATTTTGTTACAGGTAGAGGAGCAGTACGGCTAATGGATGTGGATTCTGTCATGAGAGAGGTGGTGTCGCATATCCTGCCGGATCATGTTGCCAACTCGCCTTCCGATTTCAGGGTCCCTGAGATGAGCGGTCGATCTTCTGAGCACGAAGTTCACACGGAAGGTGCCGATTTGCACGACGAAGGAGAGCAATCTATGACTGAGATTGTGGAAAACATTTCTCGATCTCACAGGCACAGTTTAAGTGCCGAGGCGGTTCTTCTGAGCGTCCGAGGCAGCGTGGAAGAAAAGGTAAAGATGTTTACCGAGTTAGCTGAGGTGCGAGGTGCCACCCCAGGGCTAGGCGAGTCTCCAGATGGCAGTTCAGATTCCAAAGAAGGCCGTGAGGCTGAAGGTGACTCTCTTGTTTTTATGCTCTTTGGAAGTTTCATGTAACGTGGTCGTATTAGTCTCCACGTTCATTTTGTGCAGTATGATGTCGAGCAGTGGTTAATTTTTTGAGATTTACTACACATTTCACATCTCAAATGTCACTGCACCTGTTTTATTCATATGAATCCTCAAGTGGTGCGGTTCCTGGATAATTTGGATGCAGCACATTTGAATGCCAAGGACTTCGCCCCAGGAACGCAATCACCTGCCGACATCTCAGCAGCAAGTGATTCTCCTGTGGACACCTCTGGCATGCCGCCGTTTTCAATGGGCCCTCTCGTGGACACTGTACCTGCTATTAACCATTCTGTAAAGGCCGATTGTGGTATCGCAATTCCAGTTGACGCTGAGATTAGCATCGTCCAAGATGAGAGCTCCAAAATTTCCCTTGCCACTCCAATGGGGAAGCTGACAAAGCAGAAGTCGATGAAAGGTGATACGGGTACTCCCTTCGTTCCTGCCACTCCCAGTGCTGATACCCCATCTGAAGCTGCCAGTGTTAGGATTTTGAGAACTCGACATCGCAGAACAAGCAGTGTGGGCAACATTACCCCGAGAGGTACCTGGGACATGACAGTCGAATGCTCGCCGTTTGGGAGCAGCCCATCTGGGCAAACATCGAGCACAAAGAGTAAGCGCTTGTCTCGAGGATCCAGGGAGGTGACTCCACGAGTGGATCTCCCGAAACCTTCCTGGAAGTCCATAGTGGAGAGGGAAATGAAGGGTTCGAAATTGAAGGAGATTCTGTCTGCGAAATTGCCCAAGGAAACGAGTCCTTTGTCGGAGTACGTGCAGAGTCAGATGGAGAACCAGACCAGGGATCTGGAAAATGGGTCAAGTGGTGCAAATGAGAAGGACCCGACTTTGACTTGCAGTCCTCCCAAACGTAAGTTTGAGTTGTCGAAGTGAGGGCTATTGTGATGTCCAATGGTTCCGTGTATTCGAATGTCTTAAATCCAGTGTCCCTCAGAAGTGTGTAGCAAATATATTCTGACTCGCTTGTGCGCATACTCGTTGACATTGAGCATGTGGGATCTTCTAAGCCGGCGAGGTTTGAGGTGGCAGGTGTGACGAGACTGACGAAATCGTGTTCCAAGAACAAGGCTGCACTGAAGGAGGCCCAGCAGGATGGAGGTGCAGAACTCAGGACTGCTCGCAAGGTGAGGACAATGAATGAGGTTTGGTTACTTTTAATTTTGAAGCTCTTGGAACCACAGTCGACGTAAGGTGTCTTGGATTCTCTTATTTTGGTTTTGCAAGAAAGATCTTAATCGATATTGTTGTTTGCTGAAGATTCGTTCTCTTCATGGCATGAGTTTCGTCATTGGCCTTTTCCAACATGCTAGTTCCAAGTGAATTGTGTTATTTTGTGGTTGATGTAATACGAAAGTCGTGTGACGTTGGTAGCAGGGTGACCGAGAAATTGGCGCAGATACCATTGGTTGCCCAACTCCAGGTACCACTCCTTTTTATGATGTTCTTCTGAAGCTGGAAATTTATTTAGTGTCTAATAGTTGGGCGTTCTTAACTTTGGAATAACGATCAGTTGATTGGATTGGTGTCTAGTAGGAATGGTGGAGGTGGATTCATATGGAAGCCAATTGTGATGCGGAATTGAATTTGGGGCGATTTCTTGTTCATCAATGTTAGTGTAATATTTTTCCAGCTCTCTGATCTCTGTTGTTGAATCATTGATGGCAGGGTCAGCGGTGAGAAGGTCTGCACGAATCCAAAGCAAAGTGCAGTCGCTTTTCAAGGATGAATTTGTTCACTTAGAGGTGTGAAGGAACCAATACATCCTGTTTGTAGTATTTGATGTAGAATAGGTGGTTTTGATTCTTTGGCAGATGATTCTGCCTGATTTCTGTCTGTATGATAGCAAGTTTTGGTCTTTGCAGTCATTTGCATGGAAGGTAGAGTGGTGGTCTCCGCTTAGTATGCTGTTTTGACATTTATGGCTAGGCGGTTTGAAGTGCTGGCATGCAATGTCCTTCCCTTGATTCGTAATATAACATCTTGGACGTAAGTTGTACTGTACTTACCCTTTGTTGATACACTCAGAGCTTGCCAAATACAAATAGAAGTGGCTTCTCAATAATACGATAAATCCAGTCCAGAAGTAACTGCAATGTATTCACTCTATGCTATCAACCTACACTATTGGCTTCCTACTGCTCTTGAATAGATGGCGAAACAGATGTCCAGTGTGCACAGGGAAACCAAAGACATGACGATGACAAGCGTCAGAAGCGCCATCTTCACTTGCGCATGCACAAAAGGGTAAGGCCTCTGTGCAGAAGCAACTGCGTCAATATGCGTCAACTGCGCAAGCACCTAGCCATGAACATTCGAAAAACTCAAAACAGAGTAATAAGACTGCCAGGGTGGACGACACAACTGTCATGATTTGATACTGAACCACTGCAACCAACAGCAGTTCTTGTACTAATACAATTGGTTCACTTGGCCTTAATTAGTAAGTCGTGAAAGCATGACTTGGACCAAATTTCTGTAAGAAAAAATGGGGTTTTGTAATGTGACTGTCAAAATGGCATCCACCCTACAGCTACCAAATTGCACAAGAAGTTCATGGATAGTTTGATCGCAGAAGAATTGACTCTTAAACGCAGAGAGCTCTGCGAAGCTCCATACATCTCCTACATTTGCTAAACTGCACCTGATGACGCAAATCGTATCCTATAGAACAAGAGAACATCTGTGTCAAGCCTAAATATGCTAAAACGCCTTTAGTGACACAATTAGTACACCCCAACTTACTACCAGAAAAATCATATACGTCAAGCATAACACCGAGTCATCTCAATCTGGCAATCTTAGATTTGTGGAAAGGAAGGGTAACATTTCACAAACCTAGCTATGCCATGATTTGAAAACCCATACTCATATACGATTCTTGTTCAATTATTCTTATACCTCATCTTTCCGACTGAAACAACTTTTACTAATTGTCTTCCCTATATGTTCATTTGCAAACCATTTCCCTTACCTCTTACCCATGTACACCACCATTAAATAACTAAAAGCATAAAACCTACACTAACTAAGAAAATGCATTCAACTTGTTTATAATGCACAAAAAACTTGGCTTTCTAGAAGGATCAACATGCCAACAATTCACAAGCACACTCTTGAACAACGGATGAAGGTTTGCAGACAATTCATGTCAATTTCCATCCAAAATGAAATCATGATCCCGAGTAGAATGGTCCTTAAAAGGAATGCATCCAGTAACAAGCTCATAGCACACCATGCCAAAGCTATATGTAAAAACCTTGTGGAGTGAGCATTCATTCATTTTCTGAAAGACTTACAATCTGTGAGATCTAGCATTAGGAAAAAATTTCAGCCCTCAAGAAGGCTGGCAGTTTTTTATTTTGGAACCTCCGAGGTGCAATTACAAAAAAAAAAAAAAAATCCAATTTGATGTGGCATTGACATGGCACCAGCAGTGCTGATGTGGCACCAAGTAGTGCCACATCATTTTTCAAATTTTCAAAAAAAAAAATTAATTTTTTCTTTTCTTTTTTTTCCTAAATGCACCGGGGTGGGTGGGGGTGCAAGGTTCGCGGCCTTGTTGAGGGCTGAAATTTTTCCTAATGATTTGTCCTCATAGGGATGCCTCATGGGGATCCCTATGAATGTCCTTGTGTGGTTAGAAAATTTTAAGAAGATACAAAAATGCCCATAGGTATTTACATCGGATGAGGCTTGGTGCAGAGGGCTTCCTATGATTGTAGGGCATCCTCGTCAAGCCTAGTGGCCTTCCACATTGGGACCTCCCATCACAAAAGGCCCTCCATACCGAGCCTCACCCTATATATATTGTCTGCCTTAATGAATTGCATTACAGAGCTTCAAACTCGGTTTGTCAATTCAGTTCAAGGAATTCAAGTGCCCTTCAAAAGCCCATAATCTCCACAAAACATTCAAATTTAGATACAATGACTAATATCTTCCTATTCATGGATGGTTGTTGGAAGGCAAACACAAGGACATTTGCGGCTTTGAATGAGGTCTCTATGCAAAATGGATGGACAAGAAGAGTGCAATAAAGTACATGTCTTATGCTATGCAAAACGTTAGCCTTGTAATTCAATTACACTAAAAAGAGGCCCTTGGTTGTTTCTACCATTTTGTAAATCTCCTCATTGCCTTTCCATCACAGTAGCTTGAATCTATCCAAAACCTCATTTCATATTAATAGGTTTCAATTTCTCAATTGGTTCAAAAAAACTAGAATTTCCAAGTTGTTAGCTTGTAGGTTTAAAAACTCACAACGTACCAAAGGAGGGCATCCATGGTGGAAGTAGGATGTTCAAGGTTTGAAATAAAATGGCTATAGGAATCGAACAGCACAATCAGTTCCCTAAGATTCCTTTGTGTGTGAAAGATTCTTTGTACACCAATAATTAAAGGAAATAGTGGGATTTCAATCTCTTTTGTAGAATGTGCAGAGTAAAAATATGAGCTTGTAGTCTTGCACATCTTTTATAGAATTCCACAAGAGATTTCATAAAAAAAATTCAAAATCTTTTGACTTGCAAAAGATCCTTTTTCAAATGGTCAATTACTTAAAGAGACATTGAAAAATTCCTAGAAATTATCCAGATTGCAGTATAATCTCATTAAAAATAATAAACAAAATATTTTGTGCTAATGAAGCTATTCTAAGGGTGATTGCATGAAAGACTGGTCGATTTTTGTCACACTTCAGCAAGATGAGGTTGTCATGTGCTATAACTTTTGAATTAAGATTCCAATGCCAAAAACAAAAAATCTATTTCTAGATATCTTGATTGTAATTATATCCCTAATTTTTCAAAAAAATTAAAAAATCACATAATATTTAAAATTCAATTTCTCTAATCTATCAGTTTTTCAAATTTAGGGGTTTTGAATACGATTGAGCGGCTTAAATTAATGATTTTTAGTTGAAATTTCTATGGTACATTCCTATAGTAGGCAGACATGTTCCTAACAAAGGGAATCTAAAAATTCATTATTTTATGTCCTTCATGTCTGTGCAAAGAGACCTCCCTTGCGCGTGTAGTTGTGGACAATAGAAATGGCTTTGACCTCATTTTTTTCATTGAAACTCATCACTAGGAGGTCCTCCCAAATGGCCAATTTTTAGTTTTTTTTATAATTGTTTTCCCTATTTATTACAAATTAAAACGTCAAAGTATGTATTTTTTGGGACATTCTTGAACATATAATTGTGGCGAAAAAATACATACTTTGACATTTTAATTTGTAATAAATAGGAAAAACAATTATAAAAAAAACTAAAAATTGGCCATTTGGGAGGACTTCCTAGTGATGAGTTTCAACAAAAAAAATGAAGTCAAAGCCATTTCTATTGTTCACAATTGCGCGCGCAAGGGAGGCCTCTTTGCACACACGTGGAGGACATAAAATAATGTATTTATAGATTTCCTTTGGTAGGAACATGTCTGCCTACTATAGGAATGTACCATAGAATTTTCAACTGAAAATCATTAATTTAAACCGCTCAATAGTATTCAAAACCTCTAAACTTGAAAATGTGACAAATTAGAAAAATTGAATTTTAAATATTAAATGATTTTTTAATTTTTTTGAAAAATAAGGGTTACAATTGCAATTAAGACATCTAGGCATTCTATTTTTTGTTTTTGGCATTGGATTCAAAATTCAAAAGTTATTGCAAAAGACAAACCCAGTCTTACCAACGTGGAACAAAATCGACCAGTCTTTCATGCAATCACCCCTAAATGCTTTAGAAATTATCCATATTTTATTTCATTCAAAACAAATTATTCCAAAAGTCACTATTTACTAAAATTGGCCATTTTGAGACAAAAATGGTAGGTGTTTTTTGCAACAACCCACCACATGATTGCCTCAGGTGCTACACTAGATTGTGATTAATTATTATTTTTAAAAATTTACAATTAGTTTTTAACTATTAGTGTTAATTGTGGATGCACTTAATTACGGTGCGCAACCTTATTTCATTCACAAAAAACACTCAATCGGTTCCAAATGGCAATCAATAAAGTGCTCATTATGCTTGCTAGCATATCCACTTACCCCCTAAAAAAAAAGCTTACAGTAGAACCTCTCTTACTGCATACTCTCTTAGTGTATAATATGCAGTAAGAGTATTCGTAGGTGGGTCCAATTTAGTATTAATTTTTCTGGAAAGGAGTGTAGTTAAAGGCCATGTCAGCTAGGTGCCATTACTACACTTGTACAACTGAATAAAACCTTTTTTAGAGGCGCTTTACACTTAGAGGCCGGGCCAATTTGTTGTCTCAGAGGCCAAAAATCCTCACTTGTCAGATTGGACAGAACATTGAAATTAGCCCCAACTCCTTTACACCTAAAAGCCGGGCCAATTTGGTGGAATAGATTTTTTATTCAAAAAAGACATGATTTGACATGGCCCAAGCTCGCTGAATTGGGTGCACCAGAAATGAGAGGCCAATTCTTGGCCTCGAGGCCAATGTCAAATTTCAATTACAAAAGCTTTTCTTATGAAATATTATTTTTTTCAACAAATCACATCCGTTGGATTTTGTGCATTCGGCCTTAAGGGGAATTGGCCCGGCCTCAAAGTATAAAGTGCCCTAAGAATTTCAACCCCTCTCTCTCTCTCTCTTTTGTAGGTTTTATTGAATTGGCCAGGCTTCTTGACCTCAAGGCCTTTACATATGGGAGAAATAGCCCCTATTATTATCTTATATTGATGGGTAGTTGAGGCTGGCCTCCAGCCTAAAAAAGGCTGAAATTTTGTGCAGTCCGCTTGAAGGAGAATTGGCCTGGCCTCTAGGTGTAAAACGCTTAGTGCATAGTCCCAACACTACCGTACGTGCAGGTCTGATCCGGCAGTCAGGTGCCGGAATTGAGTTTCCACGTCAAATTCCCAAGGGTCCACATCACTTCAGACCATTCACATGATGACAAGTGTCACTTTTTTTTCAAAAATGACTTAACTTCTGCCAAATCTGACCTTCACATAGGGTATGCACTAAGACAGGTTCTACTGTAACAAAGTGAGGTGTCAGGTCAGGGACCGAGTGCGGCTAAGTAGATAAGCTCCCCTTGAACTTCGCAGTACATGACAGGAACTCAATCGACTTGCTTGTACGCTCTCACGTATGAATTGAGTACGTCGGGCCTCTCCAGCTCCCGCTTTCAACACTCTCATTCGTACTCACAGCGGTTTCATATTCTAATTGATATATCTTGTCTCAGGGCTGGTAGTTACGTTACTATTTAAGAGTCTTCTCTTCTCCAGGTTCTCAAATTTCTCCCGGCCTTCTAGCTAGCTTCTTCCATTGATAGACTAGAATTGACAGCCTTTGCTGCACTCGATTGATCGACTCCATAGTTACAGTGAGTAGAACTTCGACTTCAACAACATTTATCCAGGCTTGCGTTTTGGGAATGCAGGCTCTGTTTCTGTAGGAGAGTAAATGACGCCACCCTCTCCCGAAGACGACTTCATTTGATCTTCACACAATGGTTTAGCAAGGAGCGGTACGTAAAGGATTGAGTTTTTCAAACTACAGCAGTTTTCAGTTGTTTCATATTGTTTGAGAGATTTGGAACAGTTCTTAGAGTTGTTTGTATGTATGCCAATTCTAAGTTATTGTTGGGACCGTTTTCTTCTGTCCTGCCTCAAGTTCACTCTCTTCTTCCATATGTACCCTACCCTCCTGAACTCAACTCGCATAATTAAGATTTCAAATTGCAACACTCAGGCCTTGTGGCCACGTTGCAAATGCAGGTGTTTATTTTCAGGAGGAGAGTACCCGGACCTGGGATTGTCTAGCTAGCTTAATCTGTGCGTCGAAAGTTCTTCGCTCCTTCCACTGCTACTTGCCGGAAGGAGTGAAGGACTTTCAACGCACAGATTTAGCTAGAAAGGGTAAGTACATGATGTGGTTTCAAGTATAATCTTTGAACTTGCATTTTGTGTTTAATTTGTACCCGATGATCGATGGGGATGTGACTTCAGTGATGTTTTGTTGGAAGAGTGGCTGGCAAGGAATTTGTTGCAATTGGAAGCTGGAGAGCATATATTGTTGTTATTGCTGAACTCCAATGCATGTAAAGGTTTGGCTTCAGGTGCTAGCATATATAAGCATACTTGGCACGTCTTACACATGCAGGGAGCTTTATAACTAGATAAATGAAAAGAAACAGTTAACTGCTTGTTTTAGTTTGCGGACTTTGCTATCCTTTGCTTCAGGTTCTCACAATGTTGGAGCTTCCTCAGGAAGTAGCCCAGCGATGCGTTTGCTGCAGCATCCGGGTGCATGCGATTCTCAGATATTGTTTAGAAGTGCGAACGCAGTGATGTGCACCTAAACCCGCGGGTGAGACGCGTGGTTTAGGTGGCGATTTGCTTCTAAGTTGGGGAATGAGAAGTTTCTGGTGGTGATGCGGGATGCTCAAGTCTACCAAGGCTTTCATCTGGTAAATAAGATCTCCATATAACAATCTTTCTCTTGTTTTCACGTTGGCTGCAATAGTTCTCGGCTACTTATGAAAAACAGGAAATACACTTGTGTGTATGACGTTCTTCTGGAGCTTTGTGACGCCTTAGAATTATACAGTAAGTGTCTTGAGTACGTCTTCAATGGTATCTCTGTTGTCCATTCTACCACTCTTCGTGTAATGGTACAAGGAATGTTGAGGGATCGATATATGTGAGAAGAAAATGAACGATGCATGTAAGAATACATTGATGCTTATCATTGTCATGACTCCGGTCCTGTTCTTATGATCTCCCAAGAAGGCGAATCTCTAGAAGTAACGGGGAGCATGTACATATAAAACCTCTTGTTCCCTTCCAGAAAGGTTTAAACTGTGCACAAGAAATCATTGTGCCTGCCTGCAGGCCATCCCAGAGAAGATCCTGGAGGCGACCGGAACGGAGCGCGCGAGCAAGGTGGAGGTGTGACTGCTGGACCGAGAGCAGGCGCTGTACTGTGCAAGGCCCACTGGACCGGACACGCATAACTTCCATGACACGCCGTTGCTGGACCGAGACGCCTGGGCCAAGTTTGCGGTGAACCACACCCTGGAAGAAGGCGATGGTGTGTGCATGTGTTCCAGCTGCTCCCGCAGCTGCTGCAGTCCAAGCCTGCTGTTTCTGTGGCCACTTTTCTCTTCCTGGGGCACATCTTCCGCGTTGTGGAGACTCCCATAGGGCAGCTCGACTTCTCCGACGCAATCGACAATAATTCATCAGGCCCACAACACAACAGGGAGCATTCTGTTGTGGACCAGATTAGTTAGTATTGTCGATTGCATTGAAGAAGTCTGGTGCCCCGACTTGTGCACACACATGGTCTTACTTGCACCTCGTCTTGGTGCTTGATTCTGTACAGGGATAATGCTCTTAGAAGCTCAAAATATGTTTTTATCATTTCGAAGTGGAGGACGTGTGTCCCGTGCCCTCCATCAAAAATCCTACCCTCCATTTCGAAATGATAAAAATATGTTTTGAGCTTCTAAGCCAATATGATCTTTAACCCCTAAACGCCGGGGGAGCCAATTCATGGCGTTTGGATGACTGTGTGGTGCTATGGAGGGAGATTAGAAACAGTTTTTCATCCATTTTTTTTTCCCTGACCTTTCACAAAGGATTATGAAGAGTACCCAAGCGAATTTGTAGTTTTTTTAGTGTTTGTTAATTTGTGAATGAGAAGTTGGTAAAAAAAACGGATCACAAAAAATGCTATTTTTAGTGTATTTTAGGAAGTTGTTGCTCCTTGCTTTAGATCTGAAATTTCTCAACAAAGATGATATTTTTTGAGTTTGAACCCAACTAATGATATGAAGTCCATCTATTCTAGTTTCTACTCCAATTGGAATTTTGGAAAAATTTGTAATATTGAATATTTTATTGCAATTTGAACTTTGGATGGATTTTCAATGTATCCTACATTCTAATTATAGAATGGCACGGAATTAAAGTTTACACCATGATGTTTGTTACTATAATGTACACCCATAGTGAAATTTTCAGATTTTTTGAAATAATTTTCTATTTGATATGATTTTTCTTCATTCTATCTTCAAAAATTCTCAAAAAAATCAAATTTTCACAAACAAATCTAAAATTTTGGTGAAGTAAAGAAGACATGTTATTTCATCTCTGAAAAATAAATAAAAAACTTTTCATGCATATCTTGTCACAAAATGGCAGCAAACTAAGTGAGGGGCAGTGAGGCTTAAAATCAGTGGTTACAGGCCCGTCCTTTAAGGGTTAATTTGAAGATGATGACGACGGTGAGGATGAGGACAAGGAAGTGAATTACATGGAGTCTAAGCTACGTGCATACGCGAAGAACAAGCTGAAGTATTACCATGCCGTAGTAGACTGCGACCTAACTGCCAACCATTTTTGCACGCAGTGTGATGGAATGGAGTTTAACGGATATTTCGTTAAAATGAGTGGCGATACCCTTCCGTCACTTTTCCATTCATTTTTCTAGGACTTGTATAGCTTTTTCAACTGGGTGATTGGGACTGCGCACATGGGTGGTGGTGAGGGCTGGCTGCGCCTCCCAACCAGTTGGGGCGGGCCCCCACCCACCACCCGCCACCCGCCAGCTCAACCTCCGGCAGGTGCTTGGGGGCTTCCCCGGGGGCTTTCACCACACCCTGGGGCCTGGCCGGTAAGTCTCCCCAGCCTTGTCAGCGCACCGCCTTTCGTCAGCGCCTTCCTTTGTCAGCGCCTGTCCCGGCTGAAGAGAGAGAAAAAAATTTCTCTCTCAACTGAGCGGATTGAGAAAACTGGGAGGTAAGGTATTTGGTGATGGAGACTTGGGAGAGTTTGGGAGAGCTTGGGAGAGCTTGGGAGAGCTTCAACTTCATGTTCAATTATCTTGGTATGTTTATTTGTTTCTTTCAATTTTTTTTTTGCAAATGCTAGTACAAGTTGTGGAGAATGTTTCTTTGTTGTTTTTGACTTACATTTTGTGTTGAGTGTAAGGTTTGGAAGGTTCTCTCTGTTTTAGGTTTTTAGTACCAAATTTTGGCTTGAAAACGATTTAGGAGTGTTTTTTAAGTGGATATGGAGCCCTCATTTTGTGCTCAAGTGGTGCTCATGTGGCTCATGCTTTCTATGACAATGAACAATTGCTTGAGTTATAGAAGCCGGGCTTGGGAGGTCTTGAATTCTGGTGGTGGGACTTCTATGGGGTTTCATTTTCTTTGGTTGTTGTTGTTGCTTTCTAAGAGGAAGAAACCAAATGCTCCCCGTCTCTTTTGGGTAGAGCCTCGGCAAGCAACACATTGGAATTATGTAGAGACGGTAGTGTAGAGATCAAGTAATGAAATGCACCACAACAAATTCAAAAAGTTTTATAGAATGAGTTTTGGTGCATTTGAAAACTTGTTGACCATGTTGACACCATTCTTGAGAAGTAGGTGTGTGAATCGAGTGAGACCACAAATGGAGATTAGAAAAATTGTGGCATGTGTGATTTATAGATTTGCACATGGCCATAGTCCAGAGCACATGGTGGATCGTTTTAAAATTGGAGCTTCAACTATTAGGAAGTATGTGGACATAGTTTGTGACATACTTACGGACAAAGACATATTGTTTAGTCATTACATTAGTATTCCTAGTAGAGAATGCCTTCATACCATCATATCCGACTTTGAAGAAATAACGGGATTGCCAAACATTTGTGGAGCTATTGACGGGACTCACATACCATTAGCAAAGAATCCTAGTAGAAGAGTGACATTAGCTGCTAGTGACTTTTTCAATAGGAAAAAATTTCATTCTATTGTTCTACAAGTGGTTTGTGATTCCCAAAAGATTTTTTGGAATGTTTGCGCCGAGCAACCCGGATGGGTGCATGATGGGGGTCAATTCAAAGTCTCAAGTTTGTATAGGAGTTTGAGCAACCGGGAGATTCTTCAACAACCACTTGCTTTGGTGCAAGATGTCCGTTGCACTCCTTACTTGATCGGAGACGCTGCATATTCCATCCGAACTTGCTTGATGAAGAATTGGAAGGCTCCAAACGATTTGGAGAAGAAGCGATTCGATAATTCAATGAACTCTGGTAGAGTGGTCATTGAACAAGCGTTTGGGAGTTTGAAGAATAGATGGAGGATATTGAGGCCCGCTAGGGTCACTGTGGCATGTTGTTGGCTTCACAACTATTGTGAGCTCTTAAATGAACGTGAGCCTCATGTGGCTAATGCACAATTTAGAGGAGATCCACTAGTTGGATTCGGGAATGCAAGGTTACTCGTGCTTACGGATGGAGAAGCATCAAAACGTGAAGGAGAAAGATTGAGGGAAAAATTGTTTTCACAATGGGTTTTGGAGAACCCTAATGATAAATGAATGCAAACATACTGCACATGCAATTTCTCAACTCTTCCAATGCAAATGCTTCTATATATGATCATATAATCATGTTAAGAAGAAGTCTTTTATTGAATGTAGTGGAATTTGGAACAAATCCAAACAAATTCCACACAGCATTGGTAGAACATTCCAATGCTCTAAAGCCTTGCAAGAGCATAACACATGAAAGGAACTTCTACTTTGAAGTACTAGAGGAGTCCTTGCCCTTGAGCACTTCTGCAAACAAAGCGGCCATTTGCAATTGCCCCTTCATTGCCAAGTCTCTACTCTCTTTGTCACTCTCTATCATCTTCTCTGCAAGGGACATCTTCATTTTCTCCACCTCTATAATTCCCTTGGAGAAACTGGTAATGGCAGAGGCAATGGACTCATCTGCAGTAGCTAGTTTTCTCTTCCTCTTTCCAGCACTCTTGTTGACTTGCCCCTCACATCCCAGTTGGTTAACCGCTTGTGTGCGTGGTGATTAAGCAGAAGTAGCACCTGCAGGGGGGGGGATAGGAGGAGTGGTAGGCAAAGCGCTCTCTTCATCATCACTTACAACATGAACCTCCGAATGCTGTAAACGGACGCCTTGATCTACACCATGAGGGACCCCATTTATTTTAGCCGTACCACCAAAGATATTGTCGAAGATATCATACCATGGAGTCCAAGAAGAAGCTGTAGCTCCCGTTTCTTCTTACTTGAGCTTCTCCTCTTGGTAAGTGGTCTTCATCTTGTTCCACTTGTCACAAGCTTGGCTCCACGTCCTTTGAGGGTCGTTTGGGAACTGGGCGTTCAACTTCCTCGCAAAGACCTCCCAATTTGCTTGCTTGAATGGCTTCCGGTTGTACTCCCAATACTTCTCTTCACGCATGTCTACAAGAAATTTCAAAGCTCCCTCCGTCCACTCCCTCTTCAAATTTGAAGAACTGGTCCTCCCTCTCTCTTGAGTCCCTTGAAAATCAACCCCTCCCTCATCACCAAGCATGAACGCTAATAGCCCCCCTTTGGAACCTCCATTATGTCCCCAAAGCAGAAACCCTAACTCAAAAACTCAAAAACAGAGCCACTCCCTGGAGCACTTGAGAAGAGTACCGGACTCTGCAGGCTCTGTGGCGACTGAAGGAGGAGAAGTGAGCCCCAAAGCTACGAGGAGGCCCCCACCCTCTGACATTAGCTACAGTGTCACTTTTTTTTAACACCGAGGTAAGAATCGCGCAGTAAGCCCACCATGAGGGCGCAAGTCTCATCATTCGTGAAGTTCGCCTGTGAGGGCTCGGTGAGGGCAAACCCGCGTTTCCACGCCCTCACCTGCGACGTCGCACGCTCCTCGTTTGCTCCATATGCACGGGCCTATTGCAAGAAACACTTGTCCTATTTTCCGTCACACGTTCAATGCGGAAGTTGTTTTGTGCCATAAGTATTGCAAAAATTATAGAATGAACATGAAATTCAAAAGCCAGCTTCCTACAACAATAGAAAATGCACTTGAATTATTTCAATTTAAAAAAAATTAATTCAATAGGTGAAATTGAATTTTGAATATATGTCACACATGCGGTTTTGGTAGTTTTTAGTACTATTGAGTACCTTTTTTAGAGAGTTATGTTGTGAGATTTGGTAGGCTAGCTCTTTTTGTTGTTTTTTAGTACTATTGAGTACCTTTTTTTGAAGAATTATGTTGTGAGATTTGGTAGGCTAGCTCTTTTAATAGAAATACACCTTCTCAAGAGAGGGATTTCCAAAAACAAATTCCAAGTGTGTTTTATATTGGTCTAAAGTGTGCTCTATTCAGTATTCAAGTTGAATTTATGTTGAATTAAAAAATTATTTTTGTGATTTTTCTGGTGAATGACCATCTCCATAGAATTATTACAAATGGAATTCTTTTATTTAATTTATTTTCCTATTTTTAACTAATTAAAGCATGAAAGTGTCTATTTTCTTGAGATTTGGCACTATTCTAGTTCTCCCACTTAGAGAATTTTTCTATGCTTTTCCTTCCCTGGATATCTTCATCTTAAAGGTACATACATCAGCCATATTTTTTAATTTAAAAAAAATTGATTTTCTAATTTTAAAGTATTCCAAGAAAATCATGAGTATTGTTGCAAAATGCAACAAATAGTACAACTGTTTCTTGCAATCACTCAACTATCACCGATCAAAATCAATAAATGGAGCAGTTTAGTGGTACGTATACTATGTCCAATTTGGAAATTTTTAGTGGAACGAAGGGAATCTTTTTTGATAATTTCTTGTGCAAAGATGAATTTATTTTAAAATCAATAAATGGAGCAATTTAGTGGTATGTGTACTATGTCAAATTTGGAAATTTTTAGTGGAACGCAGGGAATCTTTTTTGATGATTTCTTGTACAAAGATGAATTTATTTTTGTGAAATCTAGACAACAAAAATATATAATTAAGACTATAGAATATGTGAAGAAAATTTCAAAATATTTATCTACATTCTAGATTGACATATTGGGTGATTGCACAAAACACCTTTATTATTTGTTGCATTTTGCAATAGTACTCATGATTTTTTCTGGAGTACTTTAAAATTAGAAAATCATTTTTTTTTAAATTAAAAAATATGACCAATGTATGCAACTTTAAGATGAAGGTAACCACCAAAGGAAATTCATTAAAAGATTCTCTAAGTAGGAGAACTAGAAAAGTGCCAAATCTCAAGAAAATACATACTTTGATGTTTTAATTAGTAGAAAATAGGAAAAAAATTAAATAAAAAGAAAAATTAGCCATTTGTGGCAACTCTATGGAGATGGTCATTCACCAAAAAACCCGTCAAAATAGTATTTACGTGTTTCAAAATGCAAGTAGAAAGGGGCTTACTTTATGGACTTCTATACCACATAAAATAAAGTATTTTTAGAATTCCTTTGGACAATAGTTACAAGTCTACTAGAAGACCATCTGTACCAAATTTCATATCCAAATTCGTTTTTATAGGTACTAAATAGTACTAAAACCTTCCAAATTGACATTTGTGACATAATTTGGGGACTATTATTAAATAGTAAAACATTTTTTTTAAATTCCAAAAAAATTGACAAGGTGTATAGTAGTCGTAAGTACCTTGTATATGAATTTTGAATCATTTGGAGTCAAAATCCAAAAATTATGGCCAAAAAAGTAATCAGCACGTGATGTGTGACAGAAAATAGTACAAGTGTTTCATGCAGTCATCCTATTATTGTACTTGAAGAGTTGAAGTTAGAAAAAAATGTTTTTTTTTCGAAATTGCCCAACGTAGTTAATCCTTAAAAGACATTTCATGTCCAAGCTTTACCAAACTTCATTAGATTTCTACACTAAAATATAAATTTCCAAAACTTAGTATTTTCACATGCATAATATATGTCTAAAATACCATTTTATTTTTTATAATTAAGAACATCAAATTGAATTTTATATGATTTTTTTAAAGAAATTACTTTACAAAATCATAGTAATTATATGAATATTTAAAATAGTATAAATTTTAAAAAAATGGAAATAATAGTGGCAAATAGTATAGTGTAATTGATGTACTTCTTGAACTTACACCAAGAGAAATTTGATAGAAAAGTTCAAAAGTGATCTATTTTGAGCTTTTAAGATTGAGCTATGCTTAAAGTATAAACAAAAATTATAAATTTGAAAATTTTGAAAAAAAATAAAATAGAATAAAATGTAGATTATTGAAGCTACATTCCTTTAGTTAAGCTTAAAAACATTTAAAATAAAAACTATGTGAAATTTAGGATTTGACTTTCAAATGCCTATAAGGCTTGCAAAAAATGTCTTTTAAGGGTAACAAAGTTTGAATCCTCTTGGAGCATGATTTCTGGGTTTTTTTATAATTTAATATTATATTAGTTATACATACCAAATTTCAAATGTAGATGAGGGATTTAACAAAAGATTCTTGAATTGCCTAACTTCCCTAATTTTTTGGCAACATGATTGTTTACATGGACATTCAATTATATTTTATAAAGACATTCAATTAAACCTTTTTTCTTTACACAAAGGACATTAAATATGCATCTTGTATCAAAATTTAAGACACACTTGAAATTGGCTTTAAAATATGTTCAAAATTGGCTTTATAGAAACCTATCCAAACATTCAATTGTTCATTTAATGGATAATTATCCTTTAGGGGAGCTACATTAGCATCCAAAAGGACAAGAATGGTATCCCCATGATTTACAATGGAAAGCTATGGGATTTTGCTGTGACGTGTCTTTATTTCTTAAAAAAATGATTTGACCAACATACTTTAAATTATTCTTTAATTTTCCACTTTTAAATTTTTTGCAAATCTCATTATGCTCTCGTAGTATGCCATGCATGTTCTATCTAGTACAATATAGTGGCCTACGAAAAATGATTGACATCCTTTTGTTTTCCTTACTAACGCAGTATTTTCTTATGCAATCTCAAGCAATTCTTATGCAATTCTTACTCCATTGTATTTTGAGATATGCAATCTCAATCTTGCACACTGACTTTCAATTCCCAAAAAATAAAACTCTATTTCAAGTGAATTTAAAAAAAAAAATCATGATATTACATGATAATTGACAAAAAGCCATCAATTCTGAATCTTCAAAATTCAATTGAATATTCAAGTTGAATATATCCACTTCACTTCACAGGTGTGCACTTTACGGGAAGTTGCCGGAGCAATATAGGTGCCACATCTTCAAGTAATGAACCTCGCACATCATGACCTAGAAGCTTGTTCAAAAGAATATTTTTCCTATTTTTGACAAGGTTTAGGTCCACCACAATTTCCTAGGTCGTCCCTCATTTAGTGCCACCGCTTATTATATTCCCAAAGCCAGGATCACCCTATTACTTTAACCCTTCACCGCCAAAGCTCTTAAGACGTGCTGGACGACAAAACAACGTGGAATGACAACAAACAGCTTCCTTGGTCGATTTAGGTAGTTGCACAAAAATTCACCGTTGAACTTTGAAGTCCACACATCAATCAGTCGAAAATGACAGTCCGATGAACATTTCAACCAACCGATCTTGCAATTATAACATTTGATGACGGGGAAGTACGAAGCTGAGAGTGCATTTTCTAGAGCTATTTGGATTGGCATAGCAGATTTAGACATGCGAAATTCAAAATTTTGCTTTCCAATTTTGTGTGTGCACTGGACAGCATGAACATTTGCTCGAATTTGCTAATCAGGATCGCAGATCCTCTTCGCTTGAACTCTGATTGAATGGAGCAGCTCTTCCCAAAGATGACCGGGTGACCTACAGTTTCATTCTACGGCAACAGGTGAAAGGAGGTTGCCCATATGTCATATGAATCGGAAACAGTGGCGGTTGGGAGTCACTGCGGCGGTTCCTGGTCCGACATCGAAACACAAACTCATGACCAAATCTTCCATGCACCGCAATCATGAAGCGCCTACAAGCTCGTAATAAGTGCGAGAACTATAATCCAGCATCGACAAGTCAAATTACACGAGGTGCCTCAAAAAAAATTGATTCAAAGTTTGACAGTACAGAGCCAGTTTGGTGCCAACAAAACACATGAATCAACATCCCTACCAAAGATAACAAATTGTAGACATCACAAAGCCCTTTTGATCATGTACACCCCAAACCACATCTCCATGATACTCAAAATCTGTCTACAGAGGAAAACTAAAATGACGACATGTAATTGGCATGGTCCTTCCAAATCAATATTGATAGTTCACACGCTCCACTACTGTCCACCGTTGTACTCTGCGATGAAGTTCAACTCGTGCAGTTTTAGTGAATCGGAAGCATTGGAACCTCCGCCACACGCTCGTTGACGTCCTCCACTGTGACTGACACTGCCAGGCGATCGCTTCGTATCTGTCACCACGAGCCATGCTACAAAACGCACACATGCAATTAATTCATCCGCTTAGCCGAAGAGTTCACATCTTCGTGCTGTGAATCTTGGCAAAGCACGGTTCTGTACACATAAACATTGATCCACATGCCACGCAAATCCTTGATTACTTCCACTTGCAGCACCGACGAAGTCCTGCAGGGTGTCGAACACTGACGTGGATTGCCTGAGGACGTCTGTTATGCACGCTGCATGTTCTGGCCGCTGTCACAAGTGGCACTACCAATGCCTTGGCCACCTCCAAGTGGAACTGACTGCGACGTCGTATCTTGCTGGAGAAGGCTTCCTAGTCACGGCGATACAACACCCACGCGTTTTGAAGAGACGAGTCAATGCTAAAAAACATCAACTTGTGCCACCACTTCCTAGAGTGGAATTGCATTGTATAGTCCCCTCGCATTTGATCGATGAGATCTACACCTCGCATGTACTTCTCATATTCTACTTGTTGTGGTGTAGTGTTCACAGGCTCTCGCTTCCCTTGAGACCACCGCATGGCAGTTGCCACCCCAACAGGATCTGCACTTGTGCTGAGGAAGGACACGGGTTTTGAATCGTACCAAGTAGTGGCGGCCATTTGCCTACTAGAGTGCATTTGCCAGAAGAGGGTGGTTTTGGGATGAGCACCTTTTGGCATTCCCGTGAGCACTGTGGGAAATCCAACTCTTTGTCCCTTTACAGTACCGGTTGCGGAGATGCCACGATCCAACAAACTATGGAATAATTGGGGAGATGTGAAAAAATTGTCACACACTACAGTGTGACCTTTGTGACTCAAGCTAGCTGTGAGTTGGTGGACCACTCTCTCCCCTTGGCCATGCTTAAATTTTCCACCACACTTTCCCAGATACGGTAGGACATGATAAATGTAGCATGATGGGTTAGAAACTAGCATCCAACATTTGATGCCATAATGTGTTGGTTTGGATTTCATATATTGTCTAATTGGTGAGAAATGACCACGATATGCTATCATGACCTCATCGACTGTTACAAATTTCTCAGGTTTGAACAAAGCACGACACCTTTCAACAAAGTGTTCTAAGACCCAGCGCACCTTCCCAATCTTATCATACCGCACATCCTCCTTATTTTGACAAAGCAGGAAATTGTCTACACAGTGCAAACAACGAAGGACTACTTTGAAACGGTCTCGTGTCATAACCTATGGAATGAGTCCGCGGTGCCAAAAAGCATCCTTCCTCCAATAATCTCGTATTTGGGGTGTGAACTTCAAGCCCATGAGGATTACTATTCCCATAAATGCTCTCATTTCTACTACATTAGTATCCGTCCACTTGGCTCCGCCATTGACCCCGGCCGGTCGTCCTCTCCTCCGTGGATCATTCACCGTAGTGCACTGCTGCCTGGCATAACGGTTTGTTTCTTGTACAAGGGTGGCCAAGGTAGAGTTGTCCTAGAAAAGGTTGAAGAAAAGCTCTGAACCCGAACGGTTGCGTAGCATGTGAGAAGTGGGTCTTGGAGGAGGACCTCGGAAGGGCTGTTGTTCACGAGCTAAGTGCGGAGCCACCATGGCTCCATTGGGAATCATGGTATAAGCGCCTCGTTCGCTCAACCATGGCTTTGTAGTCCCGATCAAGATGTGAAAATTCCTCGTATGTCTCCGCATCAAAATGGGCATCTCCTACGATTCTATCATCCTTGTCATCCATTTCCCAGTCAGAGTTTGTGTCATCGGAGAGGTTACCTGTAAAGTCTCTAAATTCGGCCATCCACGAGGCATCTTCAGAGTCGGACGTCTAGCCATCGTATTGCGATAAGGCGTTGTAATCATCGACCAATAAGGCTCATTCAATTGTTTGGCCTGCTCGTGGAGGCGTTTGGCAATCTATCAATCGAGGCGATGTGAGAGGTGAAGGCTGGGAGACAGTAGTTTCAGGAGCTGCATGCACTTCGTGTAGCTGTGGACACGGTTCGTCAGCAGTGAATCCAAGGTTGTTGGCAGCATGGGTCGGTGCACGCCATTGACGCCAATCCAAGGTACGGCAATGCACAACTTTTACTTGATGCCATCCTACAGGCCCTCCAATTTGTACACCGAAGAATTGCGTGTCCCCTTCCCACCATGATTGTTCAACGTCACCATAAAATTCTTCGAGATTGCACCATTGAGTAGACTCGTACCCCAAAACACGAAGAGGCACCCAAACTCCGTCAGGGAGCATCCCACCACTGCGGTTGTTTGGCTCTGACTGTTGACACGACATGGTGTCCCCTGTCACTGGTCGAGAGCCTTTGAAAGAGATGTCATCGGTATTGGTAATTGACTGCAGTGGGCCACGTTGATCATCCTTCGCCTCCGCATTATTGAATGAATGTACAAGATTCACAACACGCCGAGGCTCTTCGAACTCCCGGCAGGATCCGCCCGTGCTTCGTTGCGTGCAATCGTAATTTGCATTTGCTACTGTGCTGGGCCCTGCCAAATGAGGTCCAGGATCCGTTTTGTGGTGCAGCGTCTGATCGGGAGGAGTCATGGGTGGAGAATTTCGAGGTTGTTGCATTCCAGCCGGCCTTGTCATTGGTCGTTTTCTGAGCACTGGGGGGCTCCCTATGGTTGCCTTGATTGGAGGTGGCGCCCACCCAGGAGGCTGTGTGAGCTCCCAATTCGTCACTTGGGACTCATAGTCTTCTTTTTTCTTAGATTGTGCAATTTAAGTCATAATTATACACAAAAAGCCCTAAAAAGAGTGTAAAACCAGAATGGACATGTTACATACCAATATGCCCTTTGGTCCTAAATAGCCTTTTCTCTTTAGAATAGTCCTAAAACCCACTTGTAAATAGGTTGGAGCCATCGAAGTAGTGGGAACTAGAAGGTTTGAGGGTTCTTACCCAAAATAGCCTAAAATCACTATGCAAGTGACCAAGCTGGGCTAAATTGGTCTGAGGGAATTCTAGGGAGATTCTTAGGTAGATTCCCCAAGAGAGGTTTCAGTTTCCCCATCCCATTGACGAATAGTAGAAACCCCAATTGTTAGCTTGCAGGTGTCACTTTCGCAAGACAGGCCAGTGGAGGAATCTACGGTCACCGGATTGTGATCTTGGTTCTAAACCATACCGGGAAGTCATAAGCGAAATCCATTCGCCAAGATTCCCCCGTATGCGGAAGATTCCCTGACTGCCGGTAAACCAACGGAGGTACCTTTTTGCCCTCCGTACCAAGACATGCAAGATCAAGATGTGAACTTGCAAATCTCTTGGGAAACCCCATGAGAGGTTCCCCAAGAAGTTTCGGAATTTTCTGGATTGAAGAAATACTCCTTCCGGACGGTCAACCGCCTAAAACCACGATGGGAAATTCACGATAATTACCCAGGTAGCGGTAAAATCTCACTAAAAATTAGGATAGTTTTGTTTATGCTAATAACGCGCCCCGACGAGTTTCGTGGTGTTTCGATAGCGGGAGACGGCCGAATCACCGACATTCCTTCGAATTATCCACGTGGCGGGATTTACGTGGAGTTGACCGGCATCCCGGGAGCACACGAAGTCGGAACGAAGTCAACGAAGGGTCTTTTCTTACTCCCTAAGACCTCCCAGACCACCCTGGCTAGTCACCTTTGTCAGAAAAGGTAACCTCCCAAAAGTAGATTTTTACCTCTTTTACTGACCCTAGTTGGCGATAGTTTTCGGTGGGATTTTGGCGTTGCAATAAGGGGATCCCGGGACTAAAAATGGCCTTCTGAAGCCAATGGCGCAATCGGTTTTCGATTTGGAGTTAATCTCCAATAGTTAGAGTGTTGGACCAGTGTAAAACCCAAACTACGTGAAAATCCTAGAAGATAAGGATGAAAATCCAAGTTGATAGGGTTACCTAGGTTAAAAGAGGGGAGGTGAGGGCCTTGGGAAACCTATAAAAGGGCCCTCATTTCTCTTCAAAGCCACCCCCATTCATGTTTTGGGTCCGTGGATCCAACTTATGTTGGATTTTTTGGCTATTCTAGCCAAAGGCACTTCCACGGTGTTTTGAGCACGTGGTGCTCCGTTGTTGTTCTACTTTCAGCTTTTGAAGGTCTTGGGGGTCCTTCTTTCTTTGTGTCTATGAGTTTTGAGTAGTCTTGGGTATTATTTGGCTTGTTTTTTAGTCACTTTGGTCACTAACTTGTCAGTTGAAGCACCTTGCTTGAGCACTAACTCGCTTGGGAGCACCTTGAGTTTTGTCCTGATCCTAAAGCTCCCCCCGAAGCGTCTTGGCTTTGCCGCCCACTGAGGGGTCTTTAGTGTTTAAGGATTGTGTCTTTTTTTTTAACCCACGTGTCCGTATTAATCTCCGAGTGCTTCTCCCTTAGTGGGAGACCTCTTTTGCTCTCTTTAAGGACCCGTGGTGTGTGGTCCTCCCCCCCATACGGTGGAGTTGTGGGCCCCCTAGGGTCGTTACGTACTAACGGTCTGGGTCCTTCTTTGAAGTTGGTTGTTGACGTGTGGCTTCCCCCTTAGACGGCGAAGCTTTGATTCCACTAGTACCTAAGTCTTAGAGGAAGTGTTAAAAAACCGGTTAGACGGCGAAGCTTCGAACTATTTCGTGTTCTCAAAGTCTTAGAGTTGGTGTTAAAACCAACTCGACGGCAAAGCTTTGACCTCCCCCGGAAGTCACGTACAAGGTTTAGTTTCCAAAACCTCTTGGAACTAATTCAAGGTTTAGCATCCAAAATCCCCCTACGGACTTAGATCGAGTCACTTTTTAATCCAGTTTAACTTTGCCTTGTGGGGAGCCCGGCTAGCACGCCTGGGCCCTCCCTAAAAATCCCAGCCAGCCAAGGCCCAACCAGCCAAGCCCCAGCCGGTCAAGCCCCAGCCGGTCAAGCCCCAGCCGACCAGGCCCCAGCAGTAGCCGGGCCACTGCAGCAGCTGGGCCACCGCAGCGCCGGGTATCGTAGCCCCGGGTACCGCAGCAGCCAGCCACCGCAGCGCCAGGCCGTGGCCAAGTTTTGGTCTTCTCGTTCTTTCTTTTTTTTGTCCGTTTTTTTGGCAATTTAGGCTCTAGGGAAGGAGAAAAAAAAACCCACAAGTGACCGGAAAGAGGGAGTCAAGGCCAGAATCGGAATAGCAGAAGTAGAAATTAGAATAGCAGAAGTAGAAATTAGAATAGTAGACGTAGAAATTAGAATAGTAGAAGTAGAAATTAGAATAGTAGAAGTAGAAATTAGCATAGAAGAAGTCGAAATTAGCACGGAAGAAATAGAAATTAGCCTAGTAGAAGTAGAAATTAGCCAAGTAGAAGGATGGAAGCAAAATAGTAGAGGTAAAGGTTGGCCAAACGGACGTGTAAGCTAAGATCTTGTAGGGTTAGGGAAGAACTTGTGTTAAAGCACCAAGTAACCTGCAAACTCACACAATCACTCCACGCACAACTCACCCAAGCTCTCCACACACCATAACCAAAAATCTTGAGCCTTACGAACAAGGAGGGAGATGAAATAGGAGAGAAGCATGCTAGTGGATGGATTAGGGGAAATCTCAACTAACAAATTTGGGCCATTGGGAGAGTAAGCGTAAGAGTAAAAAAGAGCGTGCCCAAGGCGTAAGAGAAAGGTCAACCGCGTAAACACTTGGGAAGACGAAGGTGTAAGAGGCGTAAGAACGAAATCAACATGTAAGAACTTTGGAAGACAAGTTGGTTGGTGTAAGAAGGGGTGGAAAGAAAGCGAAGAAAGAAATCCCACCACATCTACCACTTCGTTCTCAAAATCTTCCCCGATTCAAGAATCACTCAAGGAGCCAAGAATCCAAGCGGAAGGGACATGGCCGAGGGGGGGAACCTCGACCGGTTGATCCAAGACCTCCAATACGAGGTGGGCCCCTAAAAAAACCCACTCTTCCACGTCTAATTTTGTTTATTCAAGATAATTAGAAGGAGGCCGAGAGCTAGGGTAGGCAAGAAGCAAAGTCAGGTTAGAATTAGCTCTAAAATCTTATAGTAGAGGGCCAGGGGTTTCCAAAAACCTAAAACACGTCCAGATCCGAGCTAAAACGAAGGAGTTATGAGCGGATGAAGTTAGGGAGTCATGTTGGATGAAACCTAACAAATTTCATCCAAGAGGAACAAAAAAAAGCTAACATAAAAAGAGGGATTAATTTAGAAACATAAGGTCAAATTAGAAGTTAGTTTTGGAATTAGGGCTAGCCGTAATTCGCGGATGAAGTTTGAAGGACCGATTAGCGGTCAAACTTCATCCATGGATAACTTTTGATAGGAACATCCAAACTTAATGTAATTAGTCAAAGTAGAAGGCTAAAATTAGGATCTCCTCGGAACAAGTCTTAAGTTTCTAAGATTAGTACATTAGTAACCACACTTAGGATCCTTAAGTAAGATTAGAAGGCGGATTAGGGACGTTTAAGATTAAGGTTAGGCTAAGTGTAGATTTAGAACATTTTAGGACAAGTTTAGGGTAACCAAAACTAAACCCAGCTTAAAGAAATACCTAAATTCCAAGCAGTTAAGAAGGGATGAAGTTTGGAACAAGTAATGGATGAACCCTAGAAGATTTCATCCATTTGAGTCAAAACTTGGTAATTAGGTTAACATTAGGGGGTCGGTTCCATAGCCCAAATCCCAAGTCAAATCGAAATCCAGAGTACATAGAAAAGCATGGATGAAGTTTGAGGGACCGAGTAGCGGTCAAACTTCATCCGTCCATAACTCTCTCTAGGAGAGTCCAAATCAAACAAGCTTTACACTTTTAGAGATGGCATGAGGTACTCTTTCATTTAGGATAGATAAGCCTAGACTAAGATCAACTCTTCTCCTAAACCACCAAGCCCTCTTAGGCTTTGATTCAACCTTAGCAGTTATAGCAACTCCAATTAGGGTTTTGTTTTGTTTCTTCATTATCCAAAATTAGTGAGTCTTAGGAGTTTAGAAAAGATCCATTGCTTGGAAGGCACAATGGATTGGCGCTAGACACCCATAGATCGAGTCGGAACGGTTAACTACCGAGAGCCTGGTTGTGCTCGCTTCTTTACCAAGGGTGGGTAAACAAGCGCTCACAGGCTGCTGCGGACTTCTCGAGCCACCATGCAGAAATCCTCCCCTTGTTCGACGACCTTAGGAGCCACGTTCTCTTGTGGGGCTGCTCACTGTGCGCCCGTCCGTCACCGCTCTTGGTCCTCGAGCATCAGCTTCAACTACAGGACCGTTGTCGCCAGGGTCCGGAATGGTTGCGTCGTCATTGATGACAACCTCCGCAATATTGGCGCCTCGACATTAGAGCTGCCCGAAGCCGCGTTCGCTTGTTGCCATGCCACCTTGACTCCTCGTGATTGCTCGACGCTGGGCCCTGTGAATCCTGGCTTGGTCTACACGCGGCCTCTCGTGCAAGTGGGTCCGTGCAATGTCCCAGGCTTGAGACTTCATTGCTACAATTGGGCCAAATTTTTTCACAAATGAATGCAAGAATCGGAACTGGGAACCCTCGGGGATCTCCTTCTTCAACTCGTGCCGTCCACCCCAACAACTTAGCGATCCGTCGATAGCAAAGGAACCTCCAAGTCTTGTTAGTGGCATTGATCTGCAATTGTTGCCTAGTGGGAGAATCCTCCAATTCCAACAAAAACCATTCGTGAAGGCAATTGACGGTGCTTTGGGCAACAACGTCGCTACCACTTTGTTTTTGTGCCCACTGGAAAAGTGAATCCTGGATGCTGTGTAGCTCCTCAACAGATGCCCTCCCAGTTTGCAGCGCAGTGGCCATTTTACATGCATGGAACGAGACGTTTCGTTGTACCCTCAATAGCGCCGCCAAGACAATGAAGTGGTGCATTGACAACCGCATGAGATCAGAAATGAAGCGATGGTTCTACAAGCCGCATTGATGCATGAAGACAGCAGAACGGCGCTAGAGATAACAAATTGCAAGTGCGGCGCCACTACTGGATTTGATGAAGTATGAGCCTGCTGAGTGTCCACGACCCATCTCTTGTACACACTCTGATGCAAACCAATTGTCTTGCGAGCTTGGCACACACCTCACACGACCAACAGAAGAGCTCTCAGTATGCCCCAATCTACATCGATCCAGACTACTATCCTCTAGAAGGGAATCCAAGGCGAGTACTGCACCAACGGTCTTCAACCAGCAGAAACTGGTCACTCTGGCCTTCGCACGTTCGACTGACCCCACACCACGCTTGAGGTTTGGCCAATCAAATTGCCGAGCATCTATGTCTCGCACGATCGAAGATCCGGCACCCAGATCATATGGCAGCTAACTTGCCCCCTAATTGAATTTTGACTTCAAACGCCTGAATGGATCAGATCTGAAAAATCTCCATGCTATTTTCTGATTTCCAGGGGACGGAAAGCGTCCACTTCAGCGACTAAGGGTTAAAGAGGTTCATTTGGCTTATAAAGTAAAATAGCCCATTACGGATAGAAGACCCATTGTGGACACCTACAGATGACCCCATTATGGGTTTTTTCGAGTGAATGAGATTTGGGCCACAATCAATGTCTTAGCTAATCGGAATGGAGTGATTAGTGGCCACAATAGGAACTTCCAGCTTTTTAGTGCTAATTCATTATAGGAAGTGATTGTTTTAGGGTTTCCATGTTAGAAAATATTGTGAGTGCTTTAGGTGAGTAAGATGATCGATATGGATATAGTTTTTGTTGGTTTTGGAGTAGTCTAGAGACTGTTTTAGGCCACGATGGGCTGCACCTTCAAAAATTCATAACAAATTCACACTTTGTCGAGAAAATATAATTTCAATTGCTCTCCCCATTTCTATCACTTGTCTTTATGTGGAAAAAAGATTAAAAACTTTCAGCAATGACATGAGGGCAAACTCCCCATTCTGTCCGTCATGGTCTGTTTTACCTTAGAGGACCGACTTAGAGAGGTTCCACTGTGATACTCCGGAGTAGCAATTAGGACAGTAGCATTTAGTGGCGGTTTTGGGGGTACACACCTTATTCAGTGTTCTGTACATGATGACAGTTATAGGGTTTCGTGCTTAACCCTTGAACGACGCGGCGGACATTTTGCGGCCGATGAATGACAAGAGAATCTCCTGTATAGGACAGAAGTACAACTATTCATCCTCCAAATTTTGTGGGGAAAGGGAAGATAATCTACAGTAGCTTGACTTCCAATGAGTGCTTTTGCATTATTTTTATCCAACAATCCACACGGTGACAAAATAGATGATTTCCACGGTTATGAGCCCGTCGTTTAAGGGTTAATCCCGGTCATCAGCCCACCACGGTCATCAGCCCCGCCCTCGCACCGCCCTACCTCTCCCCGACTTCTTCCACGGCGTCCACGTGACACACCTCGTCGCCCCCCCAAATCTGCCTCGCTGTTCCGAACTCCCGCTCTTGCGGCGGTTTCCTCGTTTTCTCCCGCTACAGTCAGGCCATTTGCAAGCACGCAACCTCGCTCTCTTCTCTTCTCTCTCCTTCCATCGCGCAACTGAACCCCACCATCAAACTCCGACAACAACAATCCTTCGCCATCACCTCATCACTCTCCTCTGCGTCCCGTTTGTTTGTGTTTCTGTCCGATCCCAGGTACGTCGCACAGTATCTGTTTCTCCCCGCAACCCTGCTTTCTCGCTCTCTCTTTTTTATTGTCCTTGAACTGTAATTGGGATGGGTCCGTGAATTGGGATGGACTTGTGAATTTGTGAATTTCCGCCGTCACAAGGGGTAGGCTGCTTGAATTTGACGAGGTTGTGGTGCCGGAACGGTCTTTTGGTTCCTTTGTCGGTGTGACTTTGTTCGGGTTTTGTGGGGATGAGAAATTTCTTTGGATTTGTGATGTGGGATGGATTTGTGAGTTTTTGAATTTTCGCCGTCACAAGAGGTATGCTGCATGAATTTGACGAGGTTGTGGTGGCCGAACGGTGTTTTAGTTCCTTAGTCGGTGTGAGTTTGTTGGGGTTTGTGGGGATGAGGAATTTCTTCGGATTCGGTTTTGGCGATGAGAATTGAACAGTCGGACGACCAAAAATTGATTCTTGGCTCTTGGGGTTCTTGGGGTTCTTGGGGTTCTTGGATGGCGTGAGTTTTGTTGGGGATTTGTAGGGTTTGGGGGATGTGTGTTTTCGAGGATTTAGTTTGCTTCTCGTGTCGGTGGAGTGGCGTTAATGGTAGACAATCTGGCGACAAGTTGTAGTTGTTATGCCTTGGTAATTTCGTCCTTTTATTGAACCTGTCTGCCTTAGTGAATGGCATGTGGGAGTCTCGGTTCCAATTTTTGGTTTTCGCAGCTAGAATTGGCCATGTGAAAAATTTGGTGGGTTTCTGAGTAGAAATAGAATCGCTGGGTAGGAATTAATCGGAATCTGTATGCGAGTACATGAATTTTGTGCGAGTGCATGATTTGCATATGGATCCGGCACACATCTATAATGGGTTCAAATCTGTTGATGTAGTAGCGGAGCCAAGGGAGGGGGATTTCGGGATCGATGTGAAATATGAGCCGCGCTCGAGTGTGTGTGTGCTCAGGTTGGTGTGTATGAGACTCTAGTTTTCCTCTTTCCGGATCAAACTCGTGGATGTATCTGGATTCCCCAACCAATTTTCAGTTTCGAAACTTATGTCAGGATGTGATGTTCTAGCGAAATTCTACATGCAGTGGATGTTTTGGTTGCTTGGATGAATCAATTTGCTCGAGTAAGTTGGTGAGACAACGTTGAATTGGATGGAATTTTCGTAGCGGGGATGGTCTTTTTGTTCTGAAATTGTCTGGGTTTTGATAATTGGGTCAAAGTGAATTATTTTGTTTATTTACTTACAGAACCGCGGTTATGTCGTTGTGTGTTTCATGATGACAGACCTGATCTCATACAGGTCCTGCCACATGAGTTCCAGGCCGTTGCTGTTTGGAAGTATTCTAGCGTGCCTCTTTATATTACTTTGGAGCGGAGCGAAGCCGGCTTGTTCCACAATGGCGGCCAAGGTTTGTGCAATCCATCTTGGGATCGTTGTATTTGCAATGCTGACTGTAAATGTCACTCCCGGTAATTTTCTGGAAACATGGGAATTGGTTTTTTTGAATAGTCTTGATGGGGTCTTCCTGTTATTGCATGTATATAGTCGTTACTCTTCGTAATTATAAACGCACTTTCATTAGTAACCCAGCCAGAGGATGAACTATGTGACATAATGACGTTGTTGTCCTCTGCCGTTCTTAAGGTTTATATTGGGGTTTCGAGGTTTCAGAATTAGAGTAGCCCTAAGTGCTTAAACTATAACTTCACATTGGAAGTTAACAGCTAACTTTACTTCAACATATTTGTATTGTTCAAAATGGAAGGTATGAATTAAAGATCTATTGGTACAGTTACCTTGAAGCTTCTTATATGATTCATTTTAACATTTCTAAGTATGGAAGCGGCCATTTTTGTCCATTTGGTCACTTAGGGGTTAGTTATCTTCTCTTCTTTTTGGCTTATTTATAGTCGAAGCAGGTGGTAGTAACTCCTTGATTGGTGATTTTTCATCCAGGATGACGGCGCTGTCCACATTGTCTACGTGGAGAAAAGTGCCGAGCACGAAAATTCCGTGGAAGATCATCACCTCAGCATCCTTGCTACTGTCTGCGGCAGGTGTGTCCAGTTTCCTTACTTATCTCAGCTGTTGAACGTGGAGGCATTCGAATGTGGAGCGTCCAATTTTCGCGTTTCTTTCTAGAAGTTTTTCTAGCATTTTGTTCGAGTCCTAATTGTATATGAGTAATTTTCTCAATGCTGGAGCATATGTACGTTTGTGCAGTAAGGAGGCAGCCAAGGAAAAGATGCTCTACAGTTACAACCAAGCCATGAGCGGGTTTTCTGCAAAACTTACTGATGACCAAGTGAAGACTCTAACAGGTAATTTCTTTATTGGCTATCATAGGATAAACCACCTTTTAGTGTAGAAGTGTGCTTCAATGGGAGATCATTTCTAATATAACCGTTGAGAGATCATTTCGTGCACGAGAGCCAAATCTGTTGAGGCCTAATTTTTATCACTGTTCAAATTTTCTTAATTTCTGCAATTTTAAAGTGGGAGGTTGTGAACACTAGAATTGACAGTGAACAACCCCATTTCCATTCGAAGAGGAGTGGCCATTGGTAGTTAGCCGAATCATGCTTACACCACTTGCTAACATGGCCAACCAAGTGTGTCTATAGGTGAGTTGCTGTTGGTAACAGGAGTGAGTAAAGTTTAGTCTCTAGAGCAGAGATTTTGATGTCCTTCTGGTTTGTTTTGCAGAAACTCCCGGAGTTCTGCGTGTTGTGAAGGACCAAATTCACACTGTCCATACAGTGAAACCTGTGGGTGGTGCAGGCCCCCGTATGACCAAAGTGGGTGGTAATGTGATTTCATCACTGGGCAATCCTAACCTTCACTAGAGCTACTAAAGGACGAGTCTTCTGTATTGAACATCAGAAATTGCCAGTGGGATGATAAGCTGCTCCCACTTTTGGAGTGACAACTTATATTAGTTTCAAGTTTTGAGTTGTAAGCACTGTGAAGGAGAGCTTGCAGAGTTATATAAGCGTATTTTTGTGAGTTTTGAAGAGCGTTATTAATAGCTTTTGGTTTGTTATATGCCTGTGAACGTTTTGGGCTTGGCAGGTAGCTCCTGCTGTGAATAAACTCTGATGTTACTGTAATTGCGTTATCCCTGTATTTCCTGAGAATCCGTCGTGTTGTATACACAATCAATCATCTTTCTGGACAATTTAGGTACCGTAATCCCTAGGTGTTCGAATGGGATTCGCAAATTGTACTGTGGTTTTGCAAGCTTTGGGTTTGATGACTGCCGTTTGGAACTGTACTCTACCCTCGCAGATTTTAGACACAGATTTTTCTTGGACAAATTCTCAAAAAATTATGCAAGGTTTGTTGCTTATGAGTCCTATTTGGGGTATTTTTCCAATTGGAATTATGATCTTATTCGTTCCTTTATTGATTTGCACCTCTAATTGTGGAGGCTTTTTAGTCGAGTAGAAATCTGTGCTCCTCATGTATCACTAATGTCAAGATGTTAATTCATGGGATTGCAATAGGAAGTCCCTTTTAGGTAAGGTACAGTCGGGTACAGGAACCTTACGAATTTTCTAGTCAGTTTTCAGTAGAAAGTTCATCAACTTCATGAAGCTCTAGCATGCTCAAAAATGAACCGATTTTGGAACCGCAAGTTGCATAGGAATTGCAATGAAGTGCACTTCAACTTCATAACAAGTAAAAATTGAATAAATTTGAATCATACAACAATTTGAATTCCTTTTATACATTATCTACCATTTCATAGAGAACCTTTGGAAGATAGTCAAAGTTTTTTTGCAATGGGGTGAAGAACAAGCAAAAAAACATTCAAGAAATTCAAGTGTTATGAGATCAAGTATCTCTTAACCCCTAAAGGCGCAAGGCATTTTCTAGCTCCAAAACCTCTGAAAACTGCCATTTCTGCTGCGATCACTCCCTAAACCAAAAATAACTTTTTCTTAAGAATCTAACCGTAGGATCTTGGACTTCACTTGTCTCACATCATGTGGTAAAAATTTCATGAAGTTTGACCGTACGGATTGGAAGATATTAGCATTTGAAGTTGGAAAAAGAAGTTTTTTTGAACTCTGGTTTGCAATTTCAGATGACTTTGACGGCCATTTGTGGATTTTTTTTGCACTACACACCATAAAGCTAAAAAATTTTATGTTGAACATTTGAGTTGAGTGTCGGGGAAAAAAATTTCAGAATGTCAAAACTTGATTTTTACACATAAATTTTTTTTAAAGTAGAAGTAGGTCCAAAATTGAACAAAACACTAAATCTTCAATAGCTCTTAGATGGAATTAAAAAACCATAATCCCAACGGTGGGATTGTTCTTGCAAACAAACTTAACCTTTTCAAAAAAAAAAAATTTGAAAAAATTTGAAAATTGCATTCAAAAATGAATTTTATAAGTTGTTTTTTGAAGAAGACGCTTAGATTGCCCAAAAAACAAGATTATCCATAACTTTCTCATTTTTAGTCCAAATAGAATGAATAAAAGCTTCAAATGTAGACAAAAACATAATCTTTGAGGAAAAAATTAAAAATTAAAAAAATTCATTTTTTTTTTTTTTTTTTTTCTGCCCGGCGAATTGCTTTTTTGACTTTGGGTGGCATAACTTTTGCTCCTGGGCACTGATTTTTAAAAAAAAAATATTTTTAGAAAGCTAATGTAATTTCCTATCTTAAAAAAAGTTTCAAAAAATCAGGTTGAAATTTTAGGTCGCATGAGCTTGCCCGAAATCCCAAGTGTCCCCCGAGGGGACTTTGGGCCTTTAGGGGTTAAGCAATTGTGAAGGTTCATTTCTTATATGTACCATTGAATACAAGTTGTAACTTTCACAAACATTGGCAACACTAGATAGTACATAGTGTAAAGAAAACATCAAACTTTTTGTATGATTTTCAATTACATATGTATGTTTGTAATGATGATAAAGTAGACTTCAGTGTGATTCCAACGCAATTCAAAATTTTAAATTCCGTTCAATTTTGAGCACACACAGGCCTTTCATAATTGACCTAATCACCACAGGATGAAAAAAATTCGTAAGGTTCTTGTACCCGACTGTACAGTAAGTGACTGACCCTGTTTGTGACACAATTTCCGATGTGTATAGGTAGTGGGAAAAAACTAATTTTCTTTTTATATATGGGAAAGCGAGAGAGCATTATAAATTGAAAATTTGTCATTTGATGAAGTATGAATTTGCTACTCCGTACAAATTTTTGGAATGTTTTGTTGCTACTCATAAAACCAACAAAAAGTATAAACTGACCATCTAAGAGCTGTTTGCCATTTCGGGGAAGTTGAACTCCTTGAAACAATTTTAAGAAAAATGGAATTTGCATCTAACTCAAGTTGTTTCATATTTGTTGGACATTTGTGGAATTACAATAGAACCTCTCTAAGTTGATAGAGTTGGGACCGGTCTGACACATTGAGTTAGAGAGGTTATTACATTAGGGAGGGTCATCATGTTCGTATGTGGTTCATACTGTTAAGTTGGGACCGGCAATCAATACTTCCTGACAACGCTTTATTAACTTAGAGGGGATCAACTTAGAGAGGTTCTACTGTAGTTATGAATTTTTGAAGTTGAAATGCAGTGGTCACTAAAAGCGACTACCTCTTGAAATGTACATTGTTGGTACATCGAAGAAAGAAAAAATGTACCTCTATGCTGTGATTGGTTTTACAATCCGGTCACTTTATGAACCTACTACCTTACTATCCCCAAGTGGTCATCTTGCTCACCTACACTAGTTCTTATAAGTTTTCAAACACTTCAAAAATTGCTAGAATTAATTGAAATATTAAATTTTTTCAACAAAATTTTGGATATACAATGGTGCAACTAACAGAAAACTCTTTAGTTAAGGGAACGAGAATTCATTTTGGATTTTTATGGTAAAAGATTGATGAATTTTAAAATATTATTGATTGAAATATGGCCGTAAATATTTATGTTTCTTAATTTTCACTCCAAAAATCTTCAAAAAGTCATGAAGAATAATACTCCCTCCGTCCCAAAATGATTGTCTACAATTTTGTTGATATTTTATTATGCCGATTTCATTGCTCATATTGTGAAAAACTTAATTAAATAAGGTTCCAAATTTCATGTCAATGAAGAACATTCCATGTGCTCATTGCAACCTATATACAATTAGCCACAAAGAAGTCTCCATATATTAACCTACTGAAAACAACCTTAAAGAACATGTCATTCAAAGTGAACAATTACTTTGGAATAGAAAAGTATAAAAACATTTCATATACTTTTCAAATTTGTATCAAGAATTTTTTTTAAACTAATAGACTTGATTAAATTTTAAAAGATAAAAAAATGTTCCAGGGGATAATAATTTAAAAAAATCATTTTATGTGAATGTTACTTGTATTTTTACATGTCTAAATTTTACTAAAATTCTCTAATTTCTCAATTAGTTATGGCAATTTTTGTAAGTCTACAAAACATTTTTGAGTGCCATTGTGTGGTGGCCACAATATTATCCAAAAAAACACTCCAACATTTTAAGATCCTAATGTAGCCATATTCTTTGATGGCTTTACACCTTAAAAGTGCAAGATCCTATTCTTGCCACCAAATCATTCTTCAGCTATTGCTTTTAGACCTCAACATTATTCATTAGTTCATCCTTTCAAAAGTTCAAGGTATTCACAAGGTATTTTCATATAGTTTCAATTACAAATGCTTATAAGCAGACATCAATTACACCCATAATGTTTGTAACTATTCTTTACATTTTTCATAAAATATTAATACTAATTTAAGTATTTTTGTGATTGCTATGATTTTTGCAAAGAAATTTCTTTAATGTGAAAAATATCGAACTTTCGAAATGTGCATTTTAATGTAGAAATTGAATGCAGTTTGACCAAGCCCAAAAATGAACGAATGTAATTGATCGAAACTAGCTACAATGATTTCATACAATTTCATTGCACCAAAATGTACAAAGTATCAACAAATATTTATTCCTTTGAGAAGAAATCACCCCTACACTCAATTCAATATCATCACCTATCAAAATAAATATCACCAAATTGTATATAGATATTAGGAAATCAAATGCATCATCATGCTCGAAGGAGAGTCATCCACATCAAATAGCCAATGGGTGACAGCTTTACAACATGCGATGATAGTGGAAACTGTGGAGGATACTCCACAATGGCATGGAAGAGAGGGTCATATTATGGAGGACTCAGTTCGTCGCACAGATAAACACAACTTCCGTCCTAGATATTAAATTACCAATCAAGGGAAGGACTATACACACCGCCCACTCGGACCGATTAGCGATACGCGTCGAAAACGCACTAGGCTAAGACCACTTCTCAATCACGCAGGAATATGGCTGCAACAACCAAACCCTAGCTATCATACAGCGAAAAATCAGGCAAAACATTCAGCAAAAAAATCGAAACCACCAAATCGCATACTCGGAACAAGATGCATTGGTGCCTTCAAACCTACAAGTGCGCAAATTCATCCTTAAAAAAGAGACTGCACTTTGCTATGGATTCGTGCAGACCGTCTCACCGCTGACCCTGCCATCAATAATCCATCAACAACCGATATCAGAGAACTGCAAAAGATGTTTACTATGCACAAATGCAGAAGAGAGAAAATAAGCAAGTCGCAAGTCGCAAATCGCAAGTACCTCTACCAAATACATGTGTTACTTCAGTAGGTCTCTTTTCATATGATCTTTAGTAAAATTCTCTATTTGATTATCACATAAAAAATCCCAGTAAGACAATCTTACTCCAAAATATCCACGTCACAATTCTAGACATACGAAACGAACCATTAAGAGTGATGACCCCCAACATGGCACTACTGCATATAACACAACTAGCAATTTCAATTGACTACATAACTTTTTGAACTTTAAAAAAAATTCCAGATCATTTCTAAATCTCTCCATATGGGTAGAGATAATCAAATGGCAGTTGCAATAAAACATCATGGAAAGGAGTGCTACCTGGAGTTGGGCAACCAATGGTATCTGCGCCAATTTCTCGATCACCCTGCTACAAATATCACATGACCGTATTACATCAACCCCAAAATAACGCAATTCTCTTGGAACTAAGAGAACAATCCAATTACGATCACTCTTGCAAAACCAAAATAAGATAATCCAAGACACCTTACGTCGACTGTGGTTCCAAGAGCTTCAAAATTAACAGTAACCAAACCTCATTCAAGGACCTCACCTTGCGAGCAGTCCGGGGTTCTGCAACTCCATCGTGCTGGGCCTCCTTCAGTGCAGCCTTGTTCTTGGAACACGACTTCGTCAGTCTCGTCACACCTGCCACCTCAAACCTCGCCGGCTTAGAAGATCCCACATGCTCAATGTCAACGAGTATGCGCACAAGCGAGTCAGAATATATTTGCTACACACTTCTGAGGGACCACTGGATTTAAGACATTCGAATGCACGGAACCATTGGACATCACAATAGCCCTCACTTCGACAACTCAAACTTACGTTTGGGAGGACTGCAAGTCGAGGTCGGGTCCTTCTCATTTGCACCGCTTGACCCATTTTCCAGATCCCTGGTCTGGTTCTCCATCTGACTCTGCACATACTCCGACAAAGGACTCGTTTCCTTGGGCAATTTCGCAGACAGAATCTCCTTCAATTTCGAACCCTTCATTTCCCTCTCCACTATGGACTTCCAGGAAGGTTTCGGGAGATCCACTCGTGGAGTCACCTCCCTGGATCCTCGCGACAAGCGCTTACTCTTTGTGCTCGATGTTTGCTCAGATGGGCTGCTCCCAAACGGCGAGGATTCGACGGTCATGTCCCATGGGCCTCTCCGGGTCATGTTGCCCACACTACTTGTTCTGCGATGTCGACTTCTCAGAATCCTAACACTGGCAGCTTCAGATGGGGTGTCAGCACTGGGAGTGACAGGAACGAAAGGAGTACCCGCATCACCTTTCATCGACTTCTGCTTTGTCAGCTTCCTCATTGGAGTGGCAAGGGAAATTTTGGAGCTCTCCTCTTGGCCGACGCTAATCTCAGCGTCAACTGGAATTGCGGTACCACAATCGGCCTCTACAGAACGGTTAACAGCAGGCACAGTGTCAACGAGAGGGTCCACAGCAGACACCGGCATGCCAGAGGTATCCACAGAAGAGTCAATTGCCGCTGAGATGTCGGCAGGTGACTGCGTTCCTGGGGCGAAGTCCTTGGCATTCAAATGTGCTGCATCCAAATATCCAGGAACCAACAACGTGAGGATCCATTCGTAAAAAACAGGCGCAGTGAAATGTGTGTCGAATTTCAAAACAATAACCACGGCTCAATATCATACTGCACAAAATGAACATGAAGACTAATACGACCACGTTGCATGAAACTACCAAAGACGAGCATACAAACAAGAGTCACCTTCAGCCTCAAGGCCTTCTTTGAAAACTGAACCGCCATCTGGAGACACAGCTAGCCCTGAGGTAGCACCTTGAACCTCAGCTAACACGGTGAACATCTTCACCTTTTCTTCCACGCTGCCTCGGACGCTCAGAAGAACGGCCTCGGCACTTAAACTGTGCCTGTGAGATCGAGAAATGTTCTCCACAATCTCAGTCATAGATTGCTCTCCTTCGTCGTGCAAATCGGCCCCTTCCGTGTGAACTTCGTGCTCAGAAGATCGACCGTTCATCTCAGGGACCTTGAAATCGGAAGGCGAGTTGGCAACATGATCCGGCAGGATATGCGACACCACCTCTCTCATGACAGAATCCACATCCATTAGCCGTACTGCTCCTCTACCTGTAACAAAATGGATATCCCATCAGGTTAGGTAGAGATTATCCAAGCCGCTCACAACACCCACCCTCCATATGTCACTGTTTCGATCAGTTTGCAGGTGTCAAGATAAATACATTTTCAACTACGAAAAACTCGAAAACTTTCGGAAACTTGTAGATTGAATGACACAAGTGATCTCTCGATAATAGAACCGAAAAGTAATAACAACACAATCAAGAGACACCAAATTAGCACATTGTCAATAGTCCCAAGATGTCAGGAGACGACTGAAATTCTCAAATTTAGAAGGAACTGCACTCTTACCTTCTGGACTGAGGTCCACGGTCTCTCCGGAAACCGCAGATTGAATTTCTGGAGTACCCTTTTCAGATAAATCACCATCCAACCATTCAGACAGGGAATCCACAGGCTTCTCGGCGACACCGTCGAACACTGCAGATGCACCAATGCATCCCTCTTCTAAATCAGGACCGCTCTGTCTGGGTAAGGGAGGCTCTGCCACAGACTTGCTGCCGCCGTTGGACGCCATCTCTACATTGTTGGAGGCAACTTTAAAACTGGGGGTGCCTATATCCTCTGATATTAACGACGGGCTTCCAAGGGCAGGCAACGCAATTGTCACCTTCTCACTAGCTTCCAGGTCCCTCTGTCCATCAACTTCCGAAGTGCTGGGAGACTTGCTCACAGTCTCAACGGCAGGAAAAGATACCTACAGAACTCAGAAGAATGAGCCTACTACACACCAGAAAATCCTGACATCTCTGCGTTTCATAATCGTAATCACATCAACAGGCTGATGAACACAGCAAGAATGGCAAAACGATAGAAAGAGTGGAGCAACGAAGCAGTATGAAACTTGTTCTAAATCAACGATCAGAAAGAAATGGAAGCAACCATACCAGTGCTGCAGTCGGCGGCCTACAGGGGCTGGATTGACACACCAACCCTGCTTTGCCTGTTAAAAGTCAACCAAGATAATTAGATCATCAATGCAAACTCTCACGCATTCAACAACACGAATAGCGAACAATACAAGCAATGCCAATGGTGCAAATGAATACATTAGTTACCAAGTATCAAGTCTCAAGATTCAAAAGACACCTACCACGCGGACTAAGGTCAACCACGAGTTCGATTGGCGAACACTCAGCACCCACGGAACCCATATCAGACGATTCACCATCCAAAACCCTAGACAGGGAATCCACCGGCTTCTCAGAAATACCGTTGCCGAATCCGGATACAAGTGTAGACCTCGCTTCAAAGACGTGACTGCTCAAATCCTCAGAAGCAGGCTGGGTGGTGAGCTTGTTCCCGACTCTAGATGCAAGCTCCAAAATCTTGGAGCCTACACTCATATCCGGAGCACCTTGATCTTCCGACGAGGGAGTGGACACGCACACTGTCTCAACCGCGGGAGCGCCAGCCTACACAAAAGCATTACGATTACTCTACAACGGACTAGCGATCCTCCACATCTAGGTGTAGAAAAACCAGCTCGACATACAGCACTTCGACAGAGCCATCAAGGATCCCAGAACGTCCAAACGATTCCATTTCAGAACAGGGCCTGAGAAATGCTACTAACACGAAAACCAGAAACACAATCATAACAGCGACGGACAGCAAACATACCGATGGTAGATTCTGGGTTTCGGATGGGCTAGTCTCGGACACCACCCGTGCCTTGCCTGATGCATATCAAACAGGAAAATTTAATAATAAATCCGGCAACCACATGCTCAAGGTAAGAGTAGTTTAAATCCTTCAAACACGCACCGCAAAGATGATCTCATAAACGAAACGAAAAAAAAATCGCCAGACCAGATCGCCCAGGAATCCACAGATCTTAGTCGCTGCGTGAAGAATCTTTGGGTAATCTTCAATACGAAACGACAATCAAGGAAACCACAAGCCCCGCGAAAGAGTTCATACACGGCGACTAGGAAAAGGAATTCACAACATACGAATTCCTTACTTGCTGAATGAGCGACAGCTTGCGTAGCCAAAAACTCCATCGTCTTGGCCAACTTCTTCCCGTATTCCGCTTTAGCATGTTGGGATCGGGAATCTGCATCCACACACGAGAAAGTCGACGATCTCGATAACATCCTGCCCATGAAGTGAGGACGCTTCTGCTGGACGTCCTTCTTCAACGCACCCCCGGTCTCCATGACAACCGCTGGAATGATCGAACTAGTCGTACTCTCAGGCTGCCAAAGAAATCCGTGTCAGCTGACACTGCCTCAACGCTACTCCACAAAAAGTGACCAAAATTATACTCCACAAGCATTTCGAAACTAGGATGAAAAGCAGAAATTATACCAAGCTTATGCACCACCAATAATACACGGAGGTACAACTACCGACTACAGATCCACAGAAGTCATCACCAACCCGATGCCAAGACACTTACAGCTACTTCCAGCTCGTCACCGCCGGCGTCGGACGCAACACCCTTGGACTCCTCTGGTTCGCAAACCGATTTGTCGATCACGTCGCCATTCGTCGAACGCTGGGTACCCTCGCATTGCTGAACAAGAGACTTCACTAATTCGTCACCTGGGTACGATTCCTGATAACGCTTCAAATGCCCCAAGACGTCTTTCCTGGGCTGCACCACACCCCTCCATGCTCAGACAATAATTCGCATCACAAATCTCCCAAAATTCTATGCCAAACTGCGTTCAGGAACTTCAATTCCTTCTCATCACGAAGCACTCACCTCCGCCTCCAACCTGATGGCCACACGAAACAAGTCGATCACCACCTCGTGCTTCTTCTCGTCCTCGGCAAGCTTGATCAACGAAACCCAATGAGACGCAGAATACAGCAAAGATGCATCGCTGCACAAGGAAACATCCATGGAACCCCGCAACATACCATTCTTGGAGCAAGAACATCGACCCTTGTCCAAGGAAGAGAACCGCGGCGCTCGAGCCTGAACCTCGGGCTTCTTCTCCATCATGCTCGTTCGATTCACCGCTCTCGGTCGTTTCGAACCAACTGCGTTAGTGGGGACCTCACCCTTCTTCGCTAATGTATTCGGCCTCACATCCCGAGCAGATGCAGCGAACACCATCGGTGGTTGAACTGAACTCGGGTTGTCGGATGATGGTCTCCTCTTATGCAGAGGAGCGGACTTCCCTGCAGTTAAATCCACGTATCAGAGTCAGAAACGCCCCGCTCAATCTAAATCTCCGATCAGAAATAGGCTCCGACCAAATGTGCACCGGTTCCGCACAGAGAAGCTCTATCCAAATTGGATACAGTAAACGCAATTCTGGTTCTGGTGAGACAGAATGTCGCGCAAATGGCACCTGTAATGAAAGGCAGCTTCGTCATGTTAGATCGCAAGCTCTGGGGTCCATCTCCGGAAGCCGAGAGTTGCTTCTTCGATGCGAGAGGGGCTGCGTATCGAGATGCGACGGCGGAGTACTGCTTCCCAGCCCGAGTCACCTTCTGACCATCCAGTGCGGTCTTGGATACAGACATATTCTCTTGGCTGGAACACACAATAAAGAGGACATTTGCAAACAATCAGAGGCGGAACAAAATATGCCCATTCGAATTCTGGCTGCTCAAACTCATTGCAAAATCATCCACAAATATTCAAGGGGCAGAAGTCTTGCCTCTTGTTCACGGAACCCACACGCCCGTTGACGTCCTTCAGAGCTCTCTCCGTGCGATGGCTAAATGTGGATGCTCGCCTCAGCATAGGACCTACATGAACAGCAATCTCATGTAACATGCATCGGGCACAACTTGCGATCCTGACTTGGCACGTGAACCTAACATCGTGAGGGTGAAAGCGATACTGCTTTAAAATTTCTGTGGTTGAACGAGGTACACAAGCAAGCATGTGGACGGCTGGAGATGGCCTTGCTCACACTGGCAAGTGAAGTGCCACGGCCACGCAGCAAATCATACTACACTCCCGCGCCCGGCATTTCAAGATGACCACTCTGTCGGACTCCGAAGTGGTCTAATCTGACACGATCAATTTCAAACGCAACAACACTACAGAAGTGCCCAGAGCGGGAGCGTCAGGAAGAATCTTTTCCGCAGTCGCGCAGCCTGAGCCAAGATTGAAACGCATCGTAGCTACCTCCCTTACTTAGGAATAGCGCTCTGGACTGATCAAAGGATTGAAGCTCGTCTGCTAGATCGACTTCGACGTTCATGCCTATTGGCACAATTATAATCAACTCTCGAAATTACGAAGTTCGCAGTTTGATAGCATAGAATCACTTCAGGCTGCATGGCGGGATAACGAAATCTTCCGTTGTGTTCCATTTGTCAATTGTCTCTCTGATTTACTCAGACTGAGTATCTCGATTCTGTTTTCAAAGACTCTGTTCTTAGGCTTAGAAACCTCTGAAGAATGTCAAATTATATATGCACTAGAAACTGAAAAATGGAATAAAACTATTTCGATATTCCGTTTTCCCGTAACGCTGGTATCAGCAGCGATAATTATGGAGAGACCAGAGAGATTTTAGGAGAAGGGAGGCAATCGATTATAAATTGCCGCTACCATCTGCCACAGAAGGAGGGAATGCGAGGACAGAAACTGATGCCTGATGCCATATAATAAGCACCTCGACAGGTTTATCAATCACAAAAGTGCAGAGGAAGCAGAGTAGTCAAGGGAAAGAAATTTCAATGCGAGACACTATTCAACCACATTCCAATTTGGAATGAAAGTGCGCTCTGGAATTGAAGTCCTTATGCATTGTAACCTGATCTCTTCCATCAACCAAGCCTCAATGCAAGAAATATTGCGGCTAGAATTTTACCTGAAGCTGACACAAGAGGCTCCATGAGACTGCACCAGCTGCCTCCTCTTTACTTGCCACCACTGCACTCCCTTTTCCCCGAGGTTCCCAATACACAGGTAATCTCGCCAGTGTAACCACGACACTCTTCGGAAACGCTCAAACTCCGAAAAGATTTCGAAGAAAATGACACGAACGAAAGGAAACCGCAACTTAACTGAAAACTCAAAAGACACTCTTACAATGTACACTAATGTACATGATATTATGAGAACTGGAAAAATGGCGCCAAGAGAAGCCTCCACCAAAGCTAAAAAGCTCGTTTAATCACTCCTTAAACCTACATTAATGCACAGATTTTCCTGAGAAAAAAAAACAGACATGAGGAAGTTGCAGCCTCTTTAAAATCTCAAAAAAACACTCCCTAGACCTACATTAATGCACAGATTCCTCCGAGAGATGGACACAGAGATACACCTTACCTGAAAGCTCAGAAGGTAATCTTAAAACCTACATTCCTGCTCAGATTTCCCCGAGAAGCCACTCAAAAGAAATGCCACAACCGCCACATTACAGTAGGAGGGCCCTCCCGATGCTCGAAGACGCCGTGACAAGGAGGCGAGGTCGCGAAGATGCAGGGTTACGCATTGTAGAGGGAGGGGAAGCTTGCCATAGCCAGGCATGCAGGAGCGACAACGTTGCCTGTGGCGGTGTGACTTGCACGACTCGGCGGGGTCTCATCCACGTCCCCAAATTTGAATTCCAGGTCCCGATATTCAGGTCCCGGAGGTGGACCTTTAGAGTTCTCTTCCGCTGGGCGTTCCGACTCCCGCCAGACGGATTGAGGCCTTATTATTTTCATGGGATCGAATTGTGCAGGGCGTTAAACCCTTCTCACGTACTAGAGAACGCGCCCTCCAGGGCGCATTCTGCCCTGCAAGCGGGCTCGCCCGGGAGGGCGAGCCTTGACCCGCGAGCAGGGCAGAATGCGCCCTCGAGGGCGCGTTCCCTAGCGTTAAGAGAAGGTTCCCATCCTCCTATGCGGCGTTCCCGTGCATAATCGGCACCTGTGGGGGATTCTGCCATGCCCTGCCGATTCTGCAAACGAATTCAGCTGCGAACTACCCCGAATCGGTCACACCTGATCTTAACGACTGAAGTGGGACCAGCGCGGTAGATTTACCCTCGGGGGAAAATGGAGGAATTTTTTATTTGCTGCACACGATAAAATTTGTAAATTTTGAATTCATATTTGCAATTAGAGGCCCCAAATTCGGTAAGGGTAATGTAGAACATATCCTAAACATGGCACAAATGACGGGCCCTTTTTTTTTTTACTTTTATCCCCCAAGAACACAAAATCCATCGTGATGGTCCTACTTCGTGAGACAGGCCTTTAACATCCTACTCAAATTGTAGACAAATCATTATATAGCCCATTGTGGTCGTAATTAGGAGTGTGTCCTTATGTCCTTATTGAAGTTTTTTAACTTTTTTCCCACATAAAGGTAAGTATGAGAAATAGCGAGAACAATTGAAATTATATTTTTACAACAAAGTATAAATTATGAATTTTTGAAGTGTTCTGCCCAAAAAAGTCTTTAGACTGTTCCAAAACCAACAAAAAGTGTATCCATAATGCATAATATCTAAAGCAATCACAATATTTCCTAACATGGAAGGCCTAAAAAAAATCACTTTTTACAATGAATTTATACTAAAAACTTGGAAGTCACTAACAAAGTCACTAAAAGCATCTCCACCAGTGACTCTGTATCCCTAAAGGATTACAGTCAGGATCTTAGATGGAGATGGAGATATAGAAACTTGCACCTACTAATTGTGTTTAAAAATCTATACCCCTAAAATATAAAGATATCTATAAAAGTTGGGCCCAATTCTCTATATTGAAGCTCATGTAGAGAACACGCAAGGTCTCATTTGTATAAAGTCAAGGTTGACTATTTTGAGACCTCACTCACAATAAAATTTAGGGATACACAACACACTGGTGGGGATGCACTGATGACTCCATTATTGTCACCTAAGACATTAATTGTAGTCCAGATATCATTTATTGGAAAAACCTCCAAAGTGGGGTCATTCCCTAAGTGTCTACTATGGGTCTTATGACCGCAATGGGATGTTCTACCTTACCCCGAACTTGTCTTTATGATGGTTCTTGGACCAACATTATTATTATTATTATTATGAAGGGCCCTGCTCCAAAATTATGCTTTAATACTTGTTTGATGTTTGGCATTTGTTGCTTTATAATTGATATGACCCCACATGGTAGAAGTGCATTTGGTAGTGTTATAATTTGTTAAATCTAATGTATATCCAACGGTGCATTTTGCAACAAGATTCTGCATATTGCAAGGCACAATTAGATAGTTTGTGCATTACTCAATGACTCAATTATAGCCATAGTTGTAGAGAAATTACCAAAAAATAATTTTAGTGAAATAAAAATGGAAGTGAAATTAGAAAGTCAAACCTTTCCAACAACACTTGGCAAGCAAATATAAAAAATTCTTAAATGATTGTTGAATTTTAAAATTAGTAAATGAATGAAACTTTAGACTTGGACAAATTTTGTGTTATACAAAAAAAAATGTTTTGAATGACTACTTTTGTTTCTTCTAGAATCTAGAGGGCAAAACATTCATATTATCTTATATTTATTAAAATCCTAAGTCCTAAATTCAAAATATGTTTGAGTTTTACATAGAATATTTTGGATAGTTCATAAATAATAATCAAGGGCTACATATAACTTTCTTTGAAGAAGTTCCAAAAAGTTTCACAAACATTATTAATAGGGATGTTTTAATTTTGCAGTTCCAAAATTTTAATTTTTGAAGTTAAATTGAATGACATAATTTAGGATAATACTTTTAGGAAAAATATTTTGAGATCCAAAACTGCTTGAAAATACTCTTTCCAAAGGAAGGCAAAAATCTTCATTTTTCTTGTTCATTTTTTTATTAGTTGATCTACAAGGCCCTTCAATTAACTTGTATAACCTTTCTAAAACATCACTATATATAATTTTATTTAGAATAACACTTCATTTTTATATTTAATGTTATATCATTGATAGATTTAATTGTGAAACCTCTTAAGTATCCTATTAAAGTATATAAGTGTTTATAACCAAGATGGTAAAAAAGACCTTAGAATAATCTTGTAGGGAGTGTGGACTATCTAGACCTTCCAAGCAAGGAATTGCTTGGACACCGCAAATTGTTTATTTAGACTTTGCCCTATAGACTATGCAAAAAGACCATAAATTTTCTAATCTCACAAGTAATGCATTAAACAAGTGAAAATCCAACCATACACCACATAATACAAGTATTCAATTCAAAATGGTGTCCATAAATACTTAAAGACCATGGGCAATTAGCCCAACAACTGGACTCTTAAGAATTAGTTAGTGAAAAAAATCATTAAGGTAGAACATCTCATTAAACCCTTAAGGACGTTGTTGTTTTCTATACGCTCTCCCTTATTGTATACGAAAGGAGAAATTGGGTAGCACATGAATCCCGTTCAAGTTGTAAAATTTACAAACCAATTCACATACATACTTCTAGTCAACTAAGAATTTTTTGGAAATTTTTGAGTGTTCGGAAAGATCAAATAAATTCAATATACGGACAACATACGCCAGCTCTTTCGGTAGGCAACATCTTTAAGGAGTTAAGGTCAAAAGACCTATGACAAACACCTAGGGAATGATCCCATTCTGGGTTTTTTTCCAATAAATGAGATTTGGGACACAATCAATGTCTTAGGTGATAGTAATAGAGTAATTAGTAACTTCATTAGGAACTTCTAGCTTTTCAATGGAAATTCATTGTAGGAAGTGACTTTTTAAGGCCTTCTATCTTAGAAAATACTGTAATTGCTTTAGATGAGTAAGATGAGCATTATGGATACAAATTCTGTTGGTTTTGGAATAGTTTAAAGACCATTTTTGACAAAACACTTCACAGAAATTCATAACAAATTCATACTTTGTCAAAAAAATATAATTTCAATTGTTTTGCCATTTCTCACACTTGTCTTTGTGTGGAAAAAAATTAAAAAATTTAGCAATGGCATGAGGGCAAATTCCTAAATTCCAACCATGATGGGTTGTTTTACCTTACCATTGTAGTTGTCTTGCTAAATCCCCTAAATTGAAAAAGCACTAACTAGTGAAGTTTGGTATCCTTTCCAAACAACTTATACATTAGATGAGAAATCAGCCCTGTGGAAGGCTGCATGTTCCCAGCCTGTGGGAACTGCCGAATTTAGGGCCGCGGGAGCTTGCTGACGTGGCCGAGCGACTGCCATGTCAGAAAAAAATTATTTTTTTTTTCAAAAAAAAAAATGTTTTTTTTTTTTTTTTTTTTTCATTTCAAGAATGTAATTTTTTTTTTTTTTTTTTTTTGTCGGGAACAGCCGTTCCCTGAAACTGCGGGGGAGACTAGTGTCAGGAACGGGCCTGAAACGGCCCTCCTGACCCCCCAGAATTCATCTAATGAATAAGTTGACCTAGATGGCTGGATGAGAACTGCATTATTGTACATGAACGTCTGATTCGGCACTCAAATGCCGAGATTGAATTTCCATGTCAGATTCTCAGGGATCCACATCACTTCACACCATTCACAAGATGACACGTGGCACGTTTTTACAAAATGACTTAATTTCTGTTGAATCTGACCTTCACGTAGGGTATATTGGCACCGGTAGTAACTTACCTCCTCAACTCACAGTAGGCTATTCGGGAACTCGACCGCCAAGCCTGGCCGAAGCCTTCCTTTCATCATCATACCAGTTCGCCCTCACTCCGCCTCACCGATCATCACGAGTTTTCCTGAAGGAATGAAGGATTGAATGGAAAGCAGCGTGCTCCGCAAACGCCGACTCCACGTCTGGACTCAAGCTCCGTTAGGCTTCAGCTGTTCCCCAATCCCCAATTTGCAGCTTTCTCTGTTAAGTTTAAAGCAATGCACCTGTCAATTGCATTCATGAATTTGGAAGCTAGCGACGTCGTTCACGGGTTGCTCGGACGACAATCACGACATAGATCAAGCTTTGACAAAGTTGTTCGTGAGTTCGTGACGACATCAAGACACTGACTATATTATTTATGCCCAGGAAAAGCTCTATTCCGTCGGCCCCGGCATCGCATTGCAATTGCACGAACCAACCACGAAGTCACTGCAACTTGCTATTCCAAATCGAAAATTCATTATTAGCAACTTGTAAGGAAAGTGACCGTGAGAGCAAACCTCGTTTGAAGATCGGGACTGAAGTCAACAAGAGAATTGATCAGTATGGGTTTAGCTGCGGAATTCGGGAGACAGTTGTTGCAATCCTAGAGTTCAAATTTCCAGCTTGGAAAGGCTGGTCCTCTTGGATTCGGACCTACAACAACTGTATCCCGAAAGCTAGAATAGCGGCGTCATTTTCTTCGCCCAGGGACGCCGAGCACTTCATAAATATAAAGATGGGTGGTGCGTGCCTGGATGTTTCTGGAGGGGGCGGGTGAGCAGGAGGCTCCTCTGGCCAGGGAGAGAAAACGTGCTACAGGAGAAATTCTGATCCGGCTGCTCCCGCGCTGTGTCCAGTAGGATGCTGGAATGTTGCTTTGCAAAAAAAATGCATTCAGCATTCCACTTGAGCTTTTGAATCAGTTCGTCAGGTAGATAGCGCACCAGTAGCTGTTGGAGCACTCTCTCCATCACAAAAGAGTATCACGGTATTCAACTCTCTCCCATTGCTATGATTTTGACGTTCTGGTTTGCGACCGAACCTCGTAGTTCCATTTGGCATGAATTAGGCTGTCGATGGCTCAGAAGTAGGGGTCTGAATATGCCCCATCCTAATTCGTGAATGGAGTCACGCATTGCCAATCTCAGGAGCTCCAACTGTTACGCTGACCTGGGGATTGACCAACTTCAATCAAGTCGGGCCTCTCAGAAGCGTTTGGACATGATGAAAAGCGACAGGCTGCACTGGAATTTGTGCGTGATAGTGGTGATTCTGTTGCTGGCTGCGAGCTCGTTGAATGGAGTAGCCGACGCAGCGGCTTCGCCTCCCACGCTAAAACTCAGATTTGGCCACTATGGCAGCACGGTGTGCAAGAACGTGGAGTCGGTTGTGAGAGCCGAAGTGTTGAAAAAATCCCAGCAGGATTTCACCATCATTCCCGCCTTGCTCCGCATTTACTTCCACGACTGCTTTGCTGATGTAAGCGCATTTCTTCGATTACTAACTTGAATGTGCACTCCTCAGTGCGGTAGACCAATATCCAGAGAACCACTAAGGGAATCACACGAAAAACACAGCCGAGTATAACTTCTGCTATTAGACTGGCCAAAAATTTATTGATTCATGCAAGTGGGTTCTAGTACACCAAAATATGCCTTACTTGGATACTCAGGTATACAAAAGTAACCAGGGCTCTAAGTTTCGTCGTGCAAGATTTTAGGTTTTACATTTACGTATGTGTAGAAATTAGGTGCCTCGGGCTAGCTTAAAGCTTCGGCTTCTTTAGCGCTTACTCTTTCTTGTTATTTGAAACGCAGCATCAATGTGACGGTTCCCTCCTGATCAAGAAGATGCCATCGGGCGCAAAGACGGAGCTCGACGCGGGCAGCAACGAAGGCATTCGAGGCTTAGACTTCATCGATTTCCTCAAGACGAAAGTGCTGGCTTCATGCGGTGGCGTGAATTTGGTTTCCTGTGCCGACATCATCGCCCTTGCAACTCGCGACGCCGTCGCCATTGTATGTCTCTCGAATCCTTAATCGTCAATCCTCTCCAACAGAAATTCTCAAAACTGGCAGCTATTTGCACTTCTTTACGGGAAAATGGAACCTTCTTGTTTTCCGACTTGTAATTCAGCAACAATTTGATCCTTTTTTTAAACCAATTTTCGATCCTCGTATGTGAACTTACAGCTTAAGAACGGAGTCTTTAAGATATAATCGAAAGTATCGCAATATAAGACGATCGCAATCGCAATCTAAACATTAAGAATGAGAAACACAATGTTTTCTTCATAACGGAGTTTTACAGCGACTAACGATTCACAAAAATTTCACTGTCAGGGGAGTGGTCGTGTTCCTTACGCCATTCCCACGGGTCGCCTCGACGGCAAACTCTCCGCGCAAGCGACCGCGAACACCTTACCCGGCTCACGAAACTCCATCGCCTCCCTCGTCGCCCGGTTCCAAACTGCAGGATTCTCCGCAGAAGAGACGGTAACCCTCAGCGGCGCGCACTCCATCGGCCAATCGCGGTGCAAGTTCTTCAACGACCGGCTCTACAAATTCTCCATCACGAAGAAACCCGATCCCACCATGAGCGTGGCGCTTGCGGATCAGCTCCGCAAGGTTTGCTCCAACTCCACCACAGACAACAACCGCGTGTTCCTTGACCAGGGCACGTCCGTGAAGTTGGATAAAAGCTATTTCACGCAGATCACGAAGAGCAGAGGAGTGCTGCAATCGGATCAAAACCTGCTGGTGAGTACGCTGACGAAAGGGTTCGTGAACCAATTCGCGGCTGGGACGGAGGACGCGTTCGGGAAGAAGTTCGAGGCGGCCATGGTGCGCCTGGGGAGCCTGGGGAGCCTCACGGGCGCCAATGGTAACATTCGGAGAGTGTGTTCTGTGCTGAATTAGTAAGGGATTAGTGAGAGATTAGTGAGGTGTGGTCTTGGGTAGGGTGGGATTTCATTGTGCAATTAAACCAAGGGATTGATCTCTTATTACAGTATTCTATCCCTTGGTCTAATTGCTCTAGTCACGTTAATTGTCATATGGCACATTGCTGTTGGAGTAGAGGAGGTTTGAAAGTCATAATTTCGTCTTCCTAACATTCTTTGGTGAAAAGTATATATCTCCAAGATTTAATGGTCTTAGTTTAGTTTAGAAGAGAGCCCCAACCATGTGTGTGGTAGGAACTTGAACCTCTTTGGAAGTCCAGTACAATACCTTCTTTATACCATTGGTTATTAGTTATTAGTTTGTGTTATAGGATGGATTGTCATGAGGAGATACTAACGTAGGAATTTCTACTTAGATCTATGTGACCTTAGTAAGAACTACCCCAAGAGTGAATAGAAATTCTTATTGGACTTTAGGTTATAGTTATTGTTTGATATATAGTTAGAATTGTATTGGATTAACTTTTTGGAACATTTCCATCATAGGGTTGCTTGTGTTCATTTTTAAAGAAACAAAGATATATATATCTTGTAAACAGACACCGACTCCTTTAGGGTTGTCTACAATCAGCTGCAATAGGGGTTGTAAAACATGCCAAAATATAGAATCTCATTTGGATGCAAGCCTAGTAGAGGCCTTTAATTGGAGAGACGTCGTCAGAACACAAGTTTGAGGAGGCATTAATTGAGCTTCAATTGTTCTAGAATGTTGATCTTGATTCTAGCTGATTTTGAGTCCATAGAGAATGCACAATAGTTAAAAATTGACACTTCTGAATTGCTCTTGGATATCTTGAAGCTTTGAAATTTTTAGTATAAAGAAATTATCTTTAATAGTCTATTGGTGCAGTACTGCATTTATGACAAAGTGTAACATGTATACAGATTTTGTTAACCAATTAATTTTACTTTCTAGACCTAAATACTAGAGAGGTGACCAGTTTTTAAAACAGTATTTCAAGAACTGTAGACAATAGAGAGGCTACAAATTTGCATTACACTAATTGTATGTTGTTAAAATCATGTAGTACAGTAAATATTTCAACTCTACAGTACCAATATTTTAAATATATTACAAATTATTATCTTTAATAAATCAGTGTGACACGCACTAAAAAGATAATTAATAGAAATGTGGCAGCCTTATACTAGCGACTCAATAGTTCTAAATTACTCATGGATATCTTAAAGCTTTGGAACTTTTAGCGTTAGAAAATTCTCTTTAATAGTCCACTGGTATTGCTTTTGCAACCAACATCTCTGCAAAAAAATTGTTAACCAATTGCATACTAGTAATTTTACTTTCTTGACCTTAAATACTAGAGAGGTGACTAGTTTTTTGAATAGTATCTTAAGAACTGGAGACTATAGAGAGGCTACAGATTGCTTAATGTTCACTAATTGCATGTCATTAGATACAATAAATATTTAAACTCTACAGTACCAGTATTTTAAATATATTACAAATATTTATCTTTTATATAGTAAATCAATGTATCACACACTAGAAGGATAATTAATGTACCTTATAGAAATGTGGCAGCCCTATACTAGCAACTCAACCTGTCTGTTCTAATCGGATTAGACATGTAAGTGTTTGGATATGAAATTAAATTCAGTTGACTCTAGCGTCCTTGAAAGTTGGAACCCAATTGTTTGCGGGTTCCTAGTGGCGGCAATCTTGTGGGCTCTAAATGAAAGCTAGAAATGGTAGTAGTGGAGCCCTTCCACTTCAATCCCAAGTTTAGAAGCCCATTAGCATTTGAAACCCTAAACTGTAAATCCTCCTTAGAATTCCATCAACTCCCACTTTGAAGCTCGCACCTTGCATCCCGAACTCTTTTCTATTGATTTAGGGTTTGCAATATAGAGGGGCTTGCACCGTACGTGCATTTGTAGCCAAAGTTTTTAGAATGCTCATGGAATTTTTGGTTACAGAGGGCCAACATTCTCACACCGCGAGAATTTGGGTTGAGGGTCAAAGGAAGCACTTGGTTTCGCTAGTGATCAAACATTGGTAAATGCATTGTTTATCTTGACATTGTTTGGATTAAGCTTGTTAATTTGTACATTCATTGGTTGATTGGGTTCCTCGTAAGTTATTGGTATTGATTCTCTTAAATGAAGTTCTTGATTGCGATACAATGTCTAGACTGTTTTTGATGATGTTTGCAAATAAATTAATGAGTTAAAATGTGTAATTGAATTTGATTAAAGGTGAGGGATTCCGGGAGTTTGTCCCCTCGTCGACACCGTTGTGGAGGCCGGGCTCTTAGAAGCCCTCATGTTCAATTCTATAGAATTTAGAATTTTACTTCCTTGAATTTAAGCTAGTGCGCACATGCTTCAAGATTGTTTTTCCAACAAAGCTCCTTGTTTCAAGATGAGGCTTGTTTGTTCCGATTGCAAATTTCCATCTTTGATATCACTTTGGTTGCTAAGATTGAAGTTTTCTTGTGAGATTTTGAACATTGCATAGAACACTACTAGAAAGGGGGGCCTGAATTAACACAATTTTTCCTGAATTGTGTTGATAGTAACTATCTGTGTTGCGAAAATGGAAATTTGGTATGATTAGTTTTGAAATTCAACATAGATTGCCTAAATGTGTTATTTGTGAAATGTTTGGTACATGAGCCCAATATCAACTGCCACATCATCAAAATAAATAAATAATAAATTATTATTATTATTATTTAAAAATATATATATATATATTTCTCAAAAATTTGCCATATAAGTTGAACCTGCCACGTCATTAAACCCGCCATGTGGATAGGAATGCCACGTCAGTAGCTAGAAAATGTATTTAAAAAAATTACTTAAAGTTTCAAAATTAGATCATACAATTTAAAATTCAGTTTCAAAAACTTCAACACTTCATTCCAAATGATTCAATTTGAGAAGCCATTGAACTTTGAATGTCACTTTCCACAGTGATTGAAGAGAGAGGAAAACAAGTGGTTTTATACAAGTGGGGTGGTAGGAAGCAAGGCAACCCATGTGAGATATGTAAATGAGAAGTTCAATGGCTCATAGTTAAGTCACATTCATTCAAGTAGGAATTGTGGTTAAAGTAGAAATTTTAGACTTCTTTTAGGCACAACAAAATAGGTTTCTTCAAAAAACTTTGAACAATAAAAAAGTTGAAAATGAATCAAAATTTCATCTCCAAAAATCCGTTTAAGATTTCAAGACCCTAATCAAAAGTTATGAACAAATTTCAAAAAAGATATTTGAAATTGTCAAAGAAAATGTCCCAAACAAATATCTTCTTTGAAATTTGTTCATAACTTTCGATTAAAGTCTTGAAATCTCAAACAGATTTTTGGAGATGAAAGTTTGCTTCATTTTTCAACCTTTTTATTGTTCAAAGTTTTTTGAAGAAACTTATTTTGCTGTGCCTAAAAGAAGTCTGAAATTTCTACTTTAACCACAATTCCTACTTGAATGAATGTGACTTAACCCTTAAGCGCGTTTGCGTCCACTTTCTGGACGATGCACAGAGTTGAAGTGCCGTGTCTCACACGGGAAGACAGTTTTTCATCCGTTTTTTTTTTCTATGGGTCCATCGTTGAGTTCAGCACTTGAAAATGCAAAGAGACATTGCGAGTAGCGTTTCAGTATTTTTCCAGAAATTCAGAAGTCCACATCGGTGTTCTTATGCTGAAATTTATCATTGCCCTGTCACGACTTACAAGGCAGAGTCCATAATTTCAGGAAGCCTTTCCTGTTTCTAGGCAAGGTGTGACTGTACACAGAGCGTACGTCAGCTTGCACTATACTATTCTTTTTTTTATTGCACACAATCAATGCATCACAGGACAGCGTCCATTTTTGATGTAGAAATCACAATGGAAACAATGGACGGCTTTCCGTACTAGGCAACCACTTGTCACCTCCTTGCAAGAGAGAGCTCATATTTTATTCCAAGAGCACTACTCCGCCGGCTGATTTATCAATGCACATACGTGAATGTTCTATACTTTGTATGGTGAAACTCAGATGTGCCCAGTAAATCAATAGCATTCCCTACTTGTAGTTCTGTACAGACTATGAACTTCTAATGACGGTGCCGGTGTGCACAGTCAATGCTAATTGTTCTGGAAGTGCATCTCCCTGAAAGTAACACTAGGAAACTCTCCTTCATAGTAAAACTTCCTTTTGCAATAAACGAAGGCAAACTTGGCAGTCACTCATGCAAGTATGTCCTATCATGTTGCATACAAAGGGCAACTTGCAAGTACTTGCATTGAAGAAGCTCAAAATGAACATCTTGATCAGCACTCTTCACTTGTAAATAAAAGAAGCTGACCATGACAAAAATCACTCCCTGCCATACTTACGGAGAGTTGTAGTAGCCTGAAGCTCCACATTTGTATTTCGAATTGCAATGCTTGTTGGATGTGTTGTTACCTGAAGCTCCACACTTGTATTTAGTTTTCCATTGCTTCTTGGATAGTTCACGTTCTCTGTCACATACTCATTCTCTTAGTAGACGTAGCTCTGTCTTGTCGCAGAAGTGTCATTTTTGTTTGTCAAAGTCCAGTTCCTCTGATCGGGCAGTCGCCCTTACTAAGCTCTTCGCCTACTTCTTTTCAGTGTTTATAACTTGTCAAACTGCTGCAGTCCTGCATAGTCCTGTACAAATTGCACATCCACAGCGTAGCTTAGAAGACTTCTTCCTGTAGATTATCGTGCACATTCTTGTGCATGCCATGCCATTGTCACTGTAAATATTGTCAAGTGCCGTAGTCTAAGAAGAGGTAGTGTGCATTGCATGGACCTAGTCAATTTAGAATAGTTTCATGCACGTGGTTGCTAAGCAGTTTCTATACTGTAGCCGCATGCAGTAAATCCCGAACTTCTCATACAGCAGTCGCTCTCTGTTACGGATTTCCACTGTAGATGTACAGAGCACCTTTCCCGCTTGTTAGATCAGTCGATCGATAACTGTACGTCAATAGTAGCACGTCTGTTCCTTTGCTGAGCAACTCGTGCCAAAGCACTGCAGTACGATGACTTGACTTTGGAACGCTCGCCATGCTGAACCGCTCTGATAACGACACATCTAGGTTTGCTTACGTCCGTCTAACTCTCAGGCAGTGGTGCACGTCCATAGGAGCATCCGAACTACAGAGTCGGCAAATTATATCTCTTCTAGACCGAAGGCAGTTACTTAGGAAATCAGTGAAGAAGGGAATTAAAAAAAAAGACACACCTCGAGGACTCCGTTTCCTCTTCCGCCATCACTGCGCGCGCATACTCGGCTGTAGGGAGAGAGTTCCGGAGGGCGATTCTAACGACTTCAGTGCTGAGGTGAACCACACCATCCGCGTCTTCCTTTGGCCAGACGCCGGAGCAGCTCCCTGCCTTTGCCGGATTTGCTCGTAGACAGCACCGGGTCTGGCAGCTTCGGCACTCTCGATCAGCGAAGTGGACAAGCCGCTCATGGATATCACCAGCTTTCCGATTGGTCTCCATCTTCCAGCATCGCCGTCACTGCAAACGCGGCGTGGTCGCTACGGCCCTGCACAGGACATGGATGGCACTGCATCAGAGAAAGTAACTCGTCAATCTTGGAAGCGCAAGAATGCCATTGAAGCACCATGTGCTGGAGGACTGCCTGACTGCAGAGGGAAGAAGGGAAGCGGTTCAAGACACTCAGTTGTTCCTTCGTTAGCGACCCCACCCGGTCCGGCGAAGTCGGCGCTAGTGCAGGAGTCACACCAACGACCTCAGTCTCTCGCCGCGACAATGTCGATCTTGCCTTGGTGGGGTCACCGGTGGGCCGTGGCGACCGCACCACCAGCATGTGTGTCCGCAACAACGTCGACTCTAATGCCCGTGCACTTCCCTTCTTCATTTCTCACAAACGACACCGGATATGCATCTGTGGAGTAGGAGAACAACTGGGTGCTGGGATTAGTGATCCACTCGTACATGCAGAGTGATACGAGACAACTGCTGCACGTTGTCGTTTTTGACAACGGTCGAGAGTTGCACTTGGCAAGCGGGAACGTGGAACGCATTGTCATTCTCGGGCAACATCAAGACGACAATGACATGCAGGAAGTAGCAGACAGCTCAAACTTACAAATATCAAGAGGCCATGACTCTTCATTGGATACAACGACCCCTACTGACACTCTGATCGGCATTTCGACCACTCTAGTGCTACTGACGTCCCATATCGACGACTCAGTCTTGGACGACGACATCGATGAGTCATGGATGAGTTGGTATCAATTTGCTGATAGTAGCGTTGATGGTGTCACGCTTCCTCCGACGACACTGAGCGACAACATGGGAACCCAAGATGCAAGACTTCCTACACAGCAGAGCCCGAGGTTGGCGTCCAAGCCGACGTCCTTGTTCTCGGATTCCATGTTGTCGTCTGATGTTCAAGGCAGAGGTGCAATTCCGACCGCCAATACACCGTCGGCGCTCGGCGATGTTGGAGCAGACCGTCACATTGGTACCCATCCAGTAACGGTAAAGGCGGCAATTGAGGTGGCCGGCGTATCAACTCCGCCTTCTCGTCTGCGAGAAAGGGCGTCCACTCTTGCGCCGGATGGAGCGACCACCACGTCGCGGGCTCGACGACCTCCAGCAATAGCAGCTTCGGCTGCAACGGAGACGCCGCCTGCAGCAGCGCCACTACCGACGGCAACGGGGCGAAGAGGTGGTCGTCTCTCGGCAGCAGCTGCACATCGGGCTTTCCTGGAGGCTTTCGGCCCTGGCACCTGGAGCATGGACCAGTCAGAGTTTTCTGAGGCACCTGCATTGTTCACGGGACCTCCTCCAGGTCCGAACTTTCTAATCCATCGCATGCCAGGAAAAGCCGCGTTCTTCTCCCGCTTCTGGACTGAGCAGACTCTACAACGAATTTGTGCCGATACGAATCGGTATGCAAGTGAGGTGCCGACGGGAAGGACGTTGTCGATTGGTGGCAGAAAGTGGTGGCCACTTCAAAAACACGAATTGAAGGCGTTCGTGGCAGTAAACCTCTTGATGGGCATTAAAAGACTTCCCAATCACAGGAGCTATTGGAACAGAGGAAATGAATTCTTGTATTGTCCATCAATTTCCACCATAATGAGTTGCAGCCGGTATGAAGATATTACTCGTTGTCTGCATGTAGCTGACGACACCGTGCCAGTAGTTGCAGGTGATGATGCAGAATTCGACAGACTTCGAAAAATGCGCTAGTTGGTGTCGGAATTGCAGCGTTGTTTCAAGATGAACTGGCATCTACATCAAGAAGTTACTGTGGACAAAACCATGGTTCCCTATAAAGGCAAGTACTGCCTTGTCAGGCAATACATGCCACGAAAACCCACGAAGTGGGGCGTCAAAATTTGGTGCCTGGCTGACGCGCGGGAGAAGTACGTCTACGACTTTCAAATTTACACTGGTTCCCAGGTGAGACAGGCGTTGGTAGGGGGTGCAAACGGTGAAGCTAAGACGCCTCACGATGTAGTGTTGCAGTTGATGAACGGTTTGGAGGGCCGTGCACACATAGTGTGTACGGATAATTATTTTACTTCCATCAAATTGTTGTTGGAACTCCTTTCATGAGGGACTTACGGAGTTGGGATAGTACAGAACAACCGCTTGGGGTTGCCTCAATGCCTTAGCGACATGAAGAGTCTATCAGCAGAAGAGCAGGGGACCCTTTTTTGGAGAATGCATCGGAGCGGCCGCTTATGCTGCATTATCTTCGTTGATCGGAAGGTAGTGAAGATTTTGTCCACTTTTTATCCACCGATACCACGTGGAGACGAAGAGTGGCCCACTGTTCCACGGCGTATGAATGGAATACAGACAAATTTGGCCACGTCCCCGGTACACAGAGGCTACTCCGATTTCATGCGGGGAGTGGATGTTGGAGATCACCTGCGTGGAAACTATTCTTGTCAAAGCCGCTCTCACAAGTGGTGGCACAAGATATTTTTTATCTTGTGGACACAGCGGTTGTGAACAGTTACATATTGAACAAAGTTGCAGCAGTGCAACTTGCGAAGGATGCGCCATCGCACATGCAGTTCCAATTTCAGTTAGCCGACGAGCTGAGTCGACCCTGGAGGCTGGAACGCGGAGCAGTTTCACAATTTCGGTTGGCTGTGCCTGGTGTGCATGGATTGGTGCGGACCATAAGGAGACGGAAGTGTCGCTACTATTTGTGTCCCAATCGCACTAATTTAGTGTGCCCGCAGTGTGGGGGCATCTTTTTACATGCTGGAGAATGCTTCCAACGCAGCCATTACCGTTTGCGAAGGTAAACGCTGTGTGACCGTTCTGTCGATTTGACTTCCACTTCTGTACAGTAGTTGTATATTCTCTGTTCAATACCGGTAGTTATTTCTGTGCAAAATGGTTAGGTACAAGTAGTTCGTCAAATATGTACAGAGAATTTGTCGCAGTAGAAGGCGCGGCTACTGGATGCATCAATGCCGCGGGTTTTAGCAGACGCTTCAACTGTGGTCGACCGCAATTTTGGAAGAACTCCTGGAGGTCCACTTTTGTATACATCAATTCTAGTAGAAGTGAGGTGTTAGCGGTTCCCTTCGTTAGTACTATAGCTTCCGTCACTTACGGGGTTTTTTTTTTTGGAGACGCTATCATCTGCAAATGTGTTTTTGCTGAAGATGACGGATCTCGTCGGCCGTTATGTGCTATGTCTGCTCCCGTGCTCGAACTGGAGCTTCTCATGTAATAAAGCATTCCTTCTGTTTGTACAATTATCGTCCGCGTATTTGTAGTTTCAGTTTCCGGTGGAGAGGCACTCAATTCCGATTTCCGAAGACTGTGCACGGCCTTCAAGCGTCACTGTTGGTTGACATTCTTTTTTACTTCCATGAGAATGTGAGAAGCATTGAGAATTCCGGTTTCCTAGTACCGTAGCCCCTTCACATGCACAGGTCTAGTATAAAGAAAAGTTGTTTATGGATTGCCAAATTCGCCGGGATTTGGTAAAGTCTCCAAGTTCAATATACTATAATTTCCGGCACGCACTTCACGTCACCTTCAGAGAATCATGCATCAGCTACTTTGTCTTATTCTTGTGGGGCAGCGCGGCATCGCAGGAACGGTCAGTGGGGCAGGCTCTTACTGCACAGCCTGTTTCGTCGACGGTCAGGATGACAGGGCAGCTTTTTCGCAGCGAACATGGAGGTCTTCCAACCATAGCCGGAAGTACTTGTGATTGCAAGGTCTACATCTTTGAATGCATGTATCGCATCGGTTGTGTGTGACATCCCCATGAATCCTCACTTCATGTGCTGCAGCGTCCATATTTTTCCCGAATTTTTTGCTCCTCAGATGACGCTTGGAATTGGTGGAACATGAACGTCGAAGTGTCAGCCCGTTGAAGTCAACGGTGCGGACTTCGTAGTCAAACCTAAGGATCTTCCAATCCGACGAGCAATTCATGTTATTTCTTCGACAACCCAGCAGCAGTGACTATTTCCCTGAAGATCAAACGGTTCATTTCCCTCATTCCAATTCATGTAGAAGTTCACGCAGTTGTCGCATTTCTGTCTTCCGACTCTGTTTCCTTCCTTCAGAATGAATAGCACCGTTTAAGGGTTAACTATGAGCCATTAAACTTCTCATTTACATATCCCATATGGGTTGCTTTGCCTCCTACTACCCCACTTGTATAAAACTACTTGTCTTCCTTTCTCTTCAATCACTATGGAAAGTGACATTCAAAGTTCAATGGCTTCTCAAATTGAATCATTTGGAATGAAGTGTTGAAGTTTTTGAAACTGAATTTTAAATTGCATGATCTAGTTTTGAAACTTTAAGTAATTTTTTAAAATACATTTTCTAGTTGCTGACGTGGCATTCCTATCCACATGGCGAGTTTAATGACGTGGTAGGTTCAACCAATATGGCAAATTTTTGAGAAATAATAATTTTTTGTTATAAATAATATTATGATATTTTTTTGATGACGTGGCAATTGATTTTAACTAACGTGGCACATTCCATAAGACATTCATCCTACGTGATATAATCAACAGAACTATGCTAAAAAGTGTCCAAGATAAGATGTCCTAATCTACTCTTTTAATAACAAAACTGTACTAAATCTATGTTGAAATGGACAGCGATTTCTTTAGTAGTGGAAGTTTTCATTCAGTGGATTATTTTTTGAAATCGTATAGGATCAAATAGGTTCCGTATTTGATCAATATGTTTTGATCAGTGAGCAAAGTAAATCCAACCCGAGTGTGAACACATGCTCATTTGTCCAATTAAGCTCGCTTGATCATACATTCATTTAGTAAGCTTCAAGTTTAATTGCTTTGTCAACCAAAAATCACCTATTCTAATTATCAAATCAGCCAAAAATCATATGTCCTAATTACCAAACCAATTTTTAAATTCATAAATATGATGTTAGCAAAGTGAATCTATTACTAAATCATATAAAGTTTTATTTTGGGAAATGTTTTGCAATCAACACTTTGAACATTTAATTTTCAACATATTTTACGTCTTCAAGTGGATTTGGTCATGTTCTTATAAAATTTAGTATGGACTTGATTGCAGTGACTTAGTAATAATAAATAAATTGAAATTTTGAATTTTTATTAAATAGATCTAATTCACACATTTTATTTGAGATGGCTTCAGTTGCTTATGTCATTTTGTTACTATTTGTAAAATGTATTACTTTAATTTTTTTTTCATCTAAAGTATAATTGCATTTAACTAATACCTTTTGATGAATGTTTTAAAAAAAGTGAGAAAGATTTAATAATTGTAGAAGATAATCCAACATCGCAAGAGATGCTAATGCATTAAGCGATTGTCTATTGTAAATGAGCTTCATTTATCCTTTGTCATGATTTATCATGACTATTGAATCTTTTCATTTTTTTTTTAATTCACGCTTCCATGACATTGCAATTGTGCAAGAGACGTATACTTCAAAAGATGTGGACTTAGGAGAAACTCTTGTAAACGAAGTTGCCATTCAAGTGATTGACAAAAAGTTAGATAAAAGAGGTCCAATCGAAGCGAAGATGACTGATGCTGAATTGAAGATGAATGACAATGAGTTGGAACAATTTCAGAAAGTCAATTCAAACCATTGCATTGACTCAATGAAAATCAAGCCAAAAGCACAATTTTTCATTCCACGATGTTGATTTGTTTACTTGCTTTTAAATCAACCAACTCTTGGATTTGACATCAATAAATTGGAAGTAGAATTCACAAGTGGATATTAGAATGGAGCTACTGTTTTTTTCGTGTCTCTCATTTACAAAAATGGAGAGAAAAAGATGGTGATGGAAGAGGACAAAAAGTGTTGGAGTCTTCTTTGGAATGAGAAAAATAATCTCTTTGAAGAGAAATTGTCGGTCAATTCAAACTTGCATTGCTTCAAAGCTTTAATATTTCACATTTGTGATGTAATCACAAGTTCAAAGCTTGGTCAGGCTATATTGATTAATATCATAAAAATGAAAGAGATTGACACTTGTTTGTTGATTGCATTTGCTTAGGAATACGCGGGAAGGTCGGCATGTTTCTCAACGCCTTGCACAATATCAATAAGTATGAACATTCTTCATTTTCATGACTTTCCCTTTTTCTTCTTGATTTTTAGTTTTCCTTAATACTCGGTATTAATGTTTGAATTTGTAATATTAAGTCTACAAAACATTGTAAAGTAAAAAAAAACTTGGTCCATATCCTTCACCGGATCAAGTCGACTAAAAGCCAACCTTTGGTGAGCTTCAAAAATTTACTTACTGATGATGAATACAAGAAATGCCTCGCAAACCCAGAACGTTAAAAATCTTGGTACCCATTGAGTACTAAAATATTCATTGCATTTTTTTTATTGTATAAGACATTTCATTTGTATTGACGAGTTTTAAATGAAGTTTTAATATTCAATTATTGTAGCTCTTTATTGATATTTGAGTTTTCATATTGAATTTCATCTTCTCTATCAGTAAGAGTCTTTAGAGGTAGCAAAGATTAGAATTTGGAAGTTCAAAGAAGAAACTCTAGTAGAGTCTCAATTGAAAATTGAAGTCATGGAGGTAATGAAACCTATATACAAGTCAGAGGTCTTACCTATAAAAGTTAAAGGTCTTGTAGTACAAAGGTCAATTTTCAAAGTACACATGTATTGCAAATTCAATTCTTGACAAGTAGTTTCTTGATGAGGTATAATATTTGTAAGTTTTTTTATAGCTTTCTATTAATTTAAATTTTTGTGCATGTTTCTTTATTTTTTATTTACAGATCATCAAGCATTAAAGCACAAAGAACAAACCTAAAATGATATTAAATAAGCTTCAACTAATTGCTATAGCTTTAGTGCCTTCCGCTACTAGAATACGTTGGCTCTAGTGGTGAAATTTAAGTGTTCGTTTAAGGTGTGCCTTTCATTTTTCTAAAAAAGGGTTTCACGAACATAACAATGGAATTTTGGCTAAAAAGGCTTCATTTTGGGATAGGACATGGAACATTTTAAAGTCTTCACTTCACTTATAATTTGATACTTTATTTTGTAATTTTTTTTGAATTTTGAATTTCGGACATTTTAATTTATGTTTTGAGATAAACAATAATGATATTGCAGTTGAAAGATTCAATAATTGACAACTTCAAAATTAATGTGTCTTGTGACCACATAAAGCTGAGTATGACGTTAAATAGTCAGCCACTTTAGTTGGTTGATTACATTGAGGTTTGGTGTGTTCGAATCTGGGAGGACGGATTTCCATGCGTGTTTTGGGAAAACAACAGCTTCATAAAGACTAAGACATTTGCGAAGAAAATATATACAGATTTTGCTATGAAAAGAATAATCTACATATCGATAGTGGTTATAAAAAATTTTGTATTACATTTTCATTATAACCATTAGTTTACAATATTTTCTTTCTTATTTATTATGATGATTCTTTATGTAGTTTTAATTTTGTTTGTTTCAGATCTTTCATGTACAAGTTATTATTTAAAGAATCTTTTTCTATGCAACAACTTTCAAAGTACTTGACATCATAGGTGGACACATCTTTGAAGGATTGCATATATATGACGACATAAATTAAGGCATTGCAGCCCACTTATCTCAAAAGAGATGCTTGGTACTTAGACTATAACAACAAATTTTGTTATGAAGAAGAAAAGACCCTACAAGCTTCGATTGGAGGTTCTATAACTATTGGAGGATATCAGGACCACAAAGAAGAAGAATGTACTCAAAATGATGATAAGGGAAAGAAGAAGAGTAAGGGTAAATAGGCTACAAAGAAGGTCTCTAAGCTTATTAAAGCAGGAGTTGGAGTTTAAAATGTAAAGCTTTTTGTGGAGACAGTAGCTAAGCTTTTTTGTGGAGACAGTACCCTAACAGTAGCTGAGAATCTGATAAAGTTCATCATCTGTTTTTGGCAAACTCAATTCATTCTTTGTAGGTTTACATACTACCAGATTGTGGCATGCCACATCAGCAACTTTGAATGACTGAAGCAGGGTTCTCCCTACCACGTTACATTAGGACGTCCATCGAAATCCAATCCAACATTTGTCGGGAATTTTATTTTTTATTTTTTATTTTTATTTTTTATTTTTCTAGACGATTAGTCCGTCAACTTAGACAATCTGTCCATCAACGTAGATTGACCGACCGTTTAAAATAATAATAATAATGATACTAAATTTTTTTTGCTAACGTTAATCATAAGTTGTTTGGACGTATTTGGACCGACGCTGACAGACATCGCTAATTCAAGGAGCACTTTTAGTAGCAATCGATGAATTCTTTTATATTGTATCTCTCGTAACTATGAATGACTACAGACTACTACGCCAAGCACAAAAACATTCTCAAAATTAGCTTGATCTCCAAACCTTTTTGGAAAAGGTGACATTCGTCACCAATTCACGTTTTTTGTATATTAATAAGTGATCTTCTTATTTATATATTGTAATTCATGATTATGTTTTTTAATAAATCATATTCTAATCTATGTACTCTAATTTATGTTTATCTTTTTTTCTTGCAGTACAAAAAGGATTGACTATAAACTTTTGGTGGAATTTTTCATAAGCGCTTTGGAGTTGATCTAATGATTGTAGACATTCCCAAGGATCTTTTAGTCCCTGACATTTCAATGCTTAAATTTTTGTGCTTAAATGGAATTAACTCCATTTTTTTTCATTGTCTTCTATATCACGACAAGCTTTCTTCATGATGATGGGGTGCCTGCTATTTCTTTTCCATACAAATGACTCAAAGATTTGAAGTCTTTGAAGAGATCTTGCTTAGCATACAACTTCAAAAATTTTAAGGATTGGTGGAGCATCATTCATCTATGTTTGTCCAGTGTAAAAGACCCTATGCAAACAGTACAAGTCTTCAATTTCTTATTGTTTAATTATTCATCACACTTTTGTATTTGTTCTCATATATCTATTTGGTTTTTTTTGGTTTGCTGACAAATCTCTTTTGCATCATGTTGTTGGTGAAGTCCAATCCTACCCAACCATCTTCTTTTGTTTTTCAACCAATGGCAAATTTGAAGGCTATTGGCACTAATGTCAATACTAATGATGCATTGGTGAATTTTGTGGACAAAAATACTCAGCTCATACGAACACCATTTCATGGCAAAGATCACGGAAGAAAGATCCCATATTCCTTCAGATGTTCATTGAAAGTACCACAATGCCCGAAGACATTGTTATGGACTGTATTGCCTTGACAGGTGAACGATATTCATTTCAATGAATTAGATATTGTTATTCTAAGCGTTCAATTTTAATGAAGCTTTGTCTCCATTTTTTACCTCATATACAACTTCATTCTTGTAGGGTCATCCATCCATGCTTGTCGTAAGGTTGGTAGACACATTGTGGCAATAGAAAGAGATGCGGAGATCTTCAAAGCTTTGATTCAACCTCTTAACTCCTAAAAAATTAGTCTGCTATTTTTAGCAAAATAGCAATTTTAGGTAGGTACTGGTAATTAGAAATTGGCATGTTTTAGGATCAAACTTTAATAGAAGTTGTGGACAAAGAATATCTTTCATGTGAACAAAATTTTATAACATTTGGAAATATGAATAAAAAATTATGGCCTAATATGTTACTTTTTTTCTTAGCTAGGCAATTCGGACAGATAAAAACAACTCACTTTTTTCAGAAACAAAAATTTGAAATTAGTTTATTAGATTAATGTAAACATGGAAAGCGTTGAATAATTCTATTTTGAGCAATGAGTCAAAAGTTATGAGGAATTTTAGTTTGCAGGCGGTTTTGGATTCTCTACTCTAAAATAAACTTTGAAGTTTTTTATTTAATTTAATTTTCAATATTTTTGAAAAAAAATAAAACCATAGGATGTATACCATTTATTACAACATTACTACCATTGTGATTGACACTTTTCAATTCCATAATTAACTTCTTAATAATTTAGTGTTTTAAATCATTCTCTGCTTCTTTCTACTTACTATTTTTTTCCTATATGTTGTTCAATTCTAAATGATCTGAAATTTTTCAAGTATGTAGCCAATTTGCCTTGAACAATGAATCCATAGGGTCACCACCATTTTGGATATTTTTCATAAAAATGTGAGCTTGTGAAGTGCAGCTGCCCAGTTTTTTGCGGGGCCAAAAAATGATTTTTGTTCATTCAAATGCTAATATCTTGCAATCTACATAGTGAAAAATTCTGAATTTTTTCCACATCTTTTCAAACCATCTTACTACAAGATTCTAAGGTAAAATGTGTCCAAAAAGTTTTTTTTCTAAAATTTGGTATGTGTGGTCAAAATGGCAGTTTTTGAGCATTTTAGGGAAAAACATAGTCAAAGAATTTAAGGGGTTATTTAAGGTTGATCTTGCAATTGTGGTGGCCAAAAAGCCTCGGTCTAATGTTGGAGCAAATGCTACTAAACCTGATGATGAGGTGGTTGCCACAGTTGTCATCGCATGCAATCGATATTATGCATAAATTTGCCTCTGCTTTCATATTTTCTATATTACATTAGACAGTTTCTACTAATCTTTATATTTCTCATTTACTCTTGATTTATATGTTTATGGATGCAGAGGTGAATTGAAGACACCATAGCAGGTTCGGAATTTGCAAAGCGGCACATTCTTCAACCCAAAGAAGGACTTCTTCGTACTCGTATATGCCAAAGAAATGGCCTGGGCATTTGTGACTTCTTTGCCGTCTTGTGATCCTCATGTATGTGATTCTAGAGTATTAAATTTTTTAGATGTCTCTACTTCAAAAGGTGAATTTTAATGATAGTTTTGAATTATTTTCGAATATATCTTGAAGCTTTGGAACTTTTAAGTGTAAGAAAATTCTCTTTGATAGTCCATTAGTACAGTACTGCATCTATGATCAAGTGTAGCATACAAATTTGTTAACCGACTAATTTTACTTTCTAGTTTAGATCTAAAATACTAGAGAGGTGACTCCAATTTTTAAAATAGTATCTCAAGAACTATAGCCAATAGAGAGGCTACAAATTTGCATAATGCTAATTGTATGTTGTTAGAATTAGAGCAACATAATATATATTTCAACTCTATAGTACCAGTATTTTAAATATATTACAAATAGGGAATGGTCTCATTGACTATGGAAGACTCGAATGGGCCAACGTCATTCTTTCGGCAGTACGATCACCGGCAACTCACCCCAAATTGAGAGACATCTTTATAAAGAGGCGTTGCAGATTTGGCATATTTGCAGAGTTGATTGATGGACACCCAAAGTGGAAGGCCTCCGGCCCTCTCAGTGGATTTGTATTCCAACCTCCATGACCCTCCCTCCTTCCACGACGAAGGCATGGCGTCACCACTGCTTCCGATCGGCCGCGAGCAGCCCAAGGCCACTCCCTGCGCTGAACGGTTGGAGGATGCCAATTACTTGTCAGTCCTGTAGCACTTGATTCACTGTCCGTCGTCTGTTGAGTCTTGTGTGTGTTCCCCAGGCCCCTTGTGGCTGGGGTGTTGTACTTTTTATTTTTTGCAATGGAATCCCGTTTCATTTGCGTCAAAAATAAATAAATTAATTAATTAAAAAAAAAAAAAAAAAAAAAAAATATATATATATATATATATATATATATATATATATATATATATATATATACATATATATATATACATACATATTACATATTACAAATAGTTATGTTTAATAAATCAATGTGACACGCACTAAAAGGATAAGTAATGAAAATGTGACAGCCCTATTCAACCTGTCCGTTCTAATCGGATTAGACATGTGGTGTTTAAGTGTTTCACCATGAAATAAAATTCAGTTGACTCTGTCGTCCTTGGAAGTTGGAACCCAACCGCTCGCAGGCTCTTAAGGTGAATTAACGGTCCGTTTACCAGTTAATGCAGCGGTTCCGTCGAAGCGACGGCGGATTAGGAGAGGTTAAGTGAGATTAGAAAGGTGTTTAAATTAAGTGCCTCAGCCGCCTGGTTCTCCCCCCTCCTTCCTATAACAGCAGTTCCTCCCGCGGGCGCTGTCTATCGCTTCTCTCCCCCCGCCCTGGTCGCTTCACCATTTCACCTCCTCCGCATGAGTCACTCCCTTGCCTCAATTCTGCCATCGTGAGCCCATACTTGGAAGCGGCGCCTTCATGTGAAGCTTGACCGAATTTCGATAATAGCAAGAGGTAAGCAATTGAAACACGCGGCCTGTTTTATTCGCACGAACTGGATGCAAGAGTTGGCGCTATAATTTTGTATTAGAAAGATGTTGCGAAATTCGAACGTTTGTCGGAAAGAAGTTTGCTGTTGTTTGTAGAAATTTGTTGAACACTGCTGAATCTATATGTTCGGGGTGAAGTTGATGTAATTTGGATCTTTTCGTGAGATTTGTGGATTGATTTGGGAGTTGTTTTGATTGCTTCATGCTTTATGTTGTTATACTGGTGGCATGGTCGGTTGAAATCGTTTTATGCTCCGGATTTCTTTGCAGCGGCTTTCTAAATTGCTCGTTTCTCTGACTTCACACTTGGATCATTTTTTTGCTCTATTGTTTATTACTGATGTCGAAAATGAGTGTGCAAAATTTTCTTAGGACGCATTGATGTCCATGAATCGCGAAATGATCTAATTAAGAGGTAAGGAGTTGAAGCGCGTGCGATGTTTGGTTCTTGAGGAATTGAATGGATTGAGAGAGTTTGTGCTGTAGGTTGGTGTTAGAAGTTGTTGCGTAGACATGAAATTTGACGTTTTAAGAAAGACGCCAGGTTGTTATTTGTAGAAATTGATCGAGAAATTGTTCTCAATGTTGAGTGTGTTTGTAGACAGGCGTGAGGTTTGATGTCGTGAGGTATTTATTTTGGAAACTGATTTCAAAATAAGGAGGAAAAACTGATTTCAATCCACAGTATGTTGAAATCAGTTTCTGCTCCTGATTTTCTCAGAGGCTTTCTAATTGCTCGCTTTTGTTGACATCTCGATTAAATATTTTCGTGCTTCGCAAAACTGAATATATACTTTCTCCGGTTTCAAATTCAGCAAGAATTTGAGCGTTTTCTTAATCTTTTTCAAACTTTGAATGCCAGTGTACTCATTAAGCTCAAGAACAAAGTCTTAGAAACAGAATTGAAAAAAACGCATTGGAGCCATTGGAGACTCTGACTGCTGCACAAATTTGAAATTCGAACAACCGACAGAATGTTCGGAAGCTCTGACGGCAATGTCTCCTGCGGTGCGCTAGTGTCTGCTTCATTCCTAGGATAGCTCCAGTCTTACAACAGTAAAGAATCGATCTGGCCACATATTTCTATTTCTTGCATGAAATATTAAGCCATGCCTTGCAATCTAAAGCCGACCTAGAGCCTTGCGTTCTATGCATAAAATAATATCCACATCGTCGCTTCTGTTTTTTACCCTATTACCTCGTAATATCATAGAATTTGCATGTGGTTACTCTCCACGAACAGGCTACTGATTTTTTGTTCGGAGCTTCAGCGCCATCTTTGCAGGTCCTAGAGAGAGACAGTCGTGCCGAAATGTTCCGTCGAGGTCAGAGCTGCGGTGGTGGATACAGCTCTCTTGGATACTTATTTGGAGGCGATGATCCTCCTCGTGCTGTCAGGCCAATCAACAGAGGCCAACAGCAACTTTCTCAAGAGCAACCTCTCAAAGAGCAAAACAATTTTGGTGGCTATGGCAGCACAGAATTACCCTCCAGTCCATCCACTTCTGTAATTTCTCCGGAAAATGAGAGGCCAGCTGCTGGAAAAGTTTATCACGACGAGAGGTACATGGACACGTCAGAAGGAAGAATGGGACGAACTAATAACAACTATCATCGCGCCGACGGCCAGAATTGCGGCAACTTCATTACGGTCAGTGTCTTGTTATTCTGTACTTTTATATGATTCTATTCTGTTTCTCGATAAATATATACCGAAACGGCCACGTAATTAAAGTACTTTGGGAGTCTTTGCCCAACTGTTTTATGTGTAATATTGTATGTACTACTGCAACAAAGGTGGATGTGACAACCATTCCTACGGTTTGGTGTTCTCGTTGAAGATGATAGAACCTTTCTTTCCACAGAAACCAATCCTGACTGACATCCATAAGCATTCACCTAACTTCTAGTACCATTTAGTATTCTCTATTCCCAAAAATTCATTCTACAATATTTGATGCTCAGAAACAACAGCTTCTGAAAGAGAAGGTGAAGATGTTGAAGAAGCTTGTGAACCACTAGCATGAGTTACGTATTTGTATAGTGCTTACCGCTTCTACCTTGTGAGCGTACGTTAGCTCCAGAGAACTGTTGCAATTGCTCTTTCTCTTGCTTTTATGATGCTCTACAAAATTATCATTGACAATGACGAGTTTCTCTGTGGTTAATAAAACAGGACCGCCCGAGTACCCGAGTAAGATCATCTCCCGGTGGCCAGTCGTCATTGGGCTACCTATTTGGTTGAGACTGAATCGCTGTGAATACATGAATTTGACCCTGAGATTTCTTTTGTAGAACAGTTTTAGTATCTTGATTAGGGGCAAGGATTGTAACTAGGAGTAGACATATGTGGTGTTGCACAGATGCTACTGGTAGAGTTTCCAACAAGTATTATCTAATGTATTATTTGATTAAGTTTCTCAAGTCTACATTTCTCTACGTCGTTTCCGTTGCTCGAACAATCACGTGCGTAGACCGCATTGACAGCTTGGTCACCCAATAGATATCGTGCACTTCGACTTACAAGTTCACATCATATCCGGAGTCTGGAAGCATCCTCAACTCCGAGCTCGCCATCAGAGTTTTGCTTCACCAGCTTCGTCACCCATAGGTGTTCTGCTTCATCAGTGGCCAAGGTGTACTGCAATTTCTATACGAACGGTCTTTGATATTTCATCTAACCAGTACCTCGAGTGCGTTTTCGGGCAACATATTCGTGTATACATGCGAGGACTACAGTAGGGATTATTGGTGCATTGGAGAGTGCGACAATCATGAACTCTTAACACGGTAGTGCGATATCTTGATGCGAAACTGACGTAGGGAGTATAACAACCCTCATTGGGGTCTTCTCTTTCATCTGAGGGCACATTCATTAACTGATGTTCTCGGGCCAACTTATTCATGAGGCTTTCGTGGTTTTGCACATTCTCTGGACACTGAGGTTGCCAAGCTTTTAGCAGGCATAAATGCAGATGTCGGGGGTGACAACCGAAACACATACATGCATTTTCCTATTTCCAAAAGGCTCAGACATAGTTTTACTTATCTCAGCGACAAACGCCTCGTATTCGGGAAAAAAGTGTCATCACAGCCTCAAAATACTTTTCTCAGTAACGATGCGCAAAGTAGCATACATTAGAGCTTGAAAATGTCGCAACCCTTTCGAGACTCTTAGATCAGAAATCACTAGATCCCGGAGGGGTTCACTTCACTCTTGCCTGCACCTCAAAGCATCTAAAGCCATAGCCGTGGTGTTTCAAGCCCAGCCGCTCTGATGCTCTGCCTTAAAGGTGAGGCGAGCAAAACACAAAAAACCAGAAACAAACTCAACTAGAGAAAAAACGAAGAGAGGGAAGTGTCAACTGTCTGTTTTGGCCCACAGCGAAATGCTAGACCTCCGCTGAGTTAGACTTGCATATCGTATCATCAAAATCATCCACAACCTCTTGCAAACTCAGGTACGAAGGGAGACAACCTCTACTAAACAGCAGCGTCGAAGCGGAAAGCACAAGACATCGACACAACACATGAAAGCTGCAACGGCAAGAAACAGATACTGATGAAACGATTGCAAGAGGCCCTATTTGTTCCTCTGGATGGGAGCCATGTGCGGCGCAAACCCTAGGGCTTAGTAGATGATGTTTAGTGGATGACGATATTCATCCGTCGAGTTCGTCGTTGCCTTCAGATGAAGCTCTCTGTGGCTACGCCTCTCTGTCACGTGAAACAGTTACAACGGCGATGGGACGGAAAATTGGAGAGGCAAACTTATACAATCTGCGATACACCGTATCGACACTGTTTCGCGAATTTTTGGGGATCTCTTGCGGTGAAATTGACTCTAAGTTAGGTTCAGCTGACTTGGAATTGAGATGGTAATGGTTGCTATGCGGTGGGAAAATTATCCTCGGTTATCAGGTGCGCTGTGTTTGATTTTATGCGATGTTTGGTGCTGCTTGGTGCTTCCAGGGTATGTGTACTGGATTCGTTGTTTGAATCAGGGTTTGGGACTGAGAGGTGCATTGCGATTGATTTTGGAATTCAGCATCTGAGTGGGAGATCGTTTTTTTTGCTGATAGCCGGTGTCTTATTTATGGTACTGTGAGCCTGAGAGGAAGGTTAAATGTATCTTCGTGCGTTCACGATGAAGTTGAGTATTGCAAGCAAAGACATTGAAGTCCATGTTGCAGGGGCTCTGATTAGGGTTAGGGTTTTCTGTATCACATGGCAGGATTTTCGCATGCTTTGAGATGCGGAGGCTGGCGATTTTTATTCAGTTCAACAATTCCTTGTAGGCATGCGCTTATCAATCACTGAAGGAGGTTTTTGTTTGGATTGATTATGCTGCAGGAAGGAGAATGCTCGCGTGTTGCAAGTGCTTGCGGGATTGATTTGTGCGCTTGCGGCTGGGAGGAAAGTTGCATGAAATGGAGGCGCGCAAGTTGTTACCGATTAACCAGTACGAGGAGCAGATTGTGGAGGCTGTGGCCAAGAATAGGGTGGTCGTGATCATCGGGGAGACAGGTTCTGGGAAAACCACGCAGCTGGCGCAGATCCTCCACCGAGCGGGGTACACAAAGGATGGCATGATAGGTGTAACGCAGCCTCGGCGAGTGGCTGCGGTGTCTGTTTCACGTCGAGTGGCTTGGGAGATGGGAGTGCAGCTTGGGGACGAAGTTGGCTACTCCATCAGATTCGAAGACCGAACGTCCAGAGCTACGCGCATTAAGTACTTGACGGATGGTTGCTTGCTTCGAGAATGTTTGTTTGACTGCGAATTCAAACAATACTCTGTCATCATTCTCGACGAGGCTCACGAGCGGAGCCTGAATACCGACATTCTTCTCGGTCTTCTGAAGCGTATCGCAGAGAATCGGAACCCTGAATTGAAAGTGATCATTACGTCGGCCACTCTTGACGGGCAGAAATTCTCGCAGTATTTTTACGGTTGTCCTGTTATCAACGTTCCTGGGAAGTTGTATCCTGTACAGCTCCTCTACAGCATAGAGGTTCCCCATAGTTATCTGGAGTCTGCTGTTGAGACAGCCATCGATGTCCATGTTAGAGAACCTGAAGGCGACATATTGGTTTTTCTGACTGGGCAGGATGAGATTGAGAAGGCTCTGAAGATGCTGGAAGAGAAGGTGCTAATGTTGGAGGAGGGTTCCTGCCTTGACGTCATAGTACTTCCGCTTCACGCATCTTTGGCGCCAGAGGTTCAAGCTCGTGTATTTCAAGCGGCCCCTCCCAATTGCCGCCGCATTATTGTGGCAACCAACGTTGCTGAGACATCTCTTACTGTTGACGGCGTTGTCTATGTGATCGATCCTGGGTTTGTGAAGCAACGGAATTATAATCCAACGACTGGTATGGACTCTCTTTCTGTTGTACGCATCAGCAGGGTGCAGGCTACTCAAAGGGCAGGAAGGGCAGGACGGACACGTCCAGGCAAGTGTTACCGCCTTTACCCGCTTTCAGCGTATCAAGAGGAGTTTATTCCTGCCACGGTGCCTGAAATTCAACGTTCATCGCTCACGGGGGCTGTTTTGCACCTGAAGTTTTTGGATTTGCCCAATTTGGATATCCTGCACTTTGACTTCATTGATCCACCTTTGCGAGAGGCGTTGGAAGATGCTCTACGCCAGCTTTTTGCGATTGATGCAATTGGTCAAGATGGGAAAATCACTGCCCTAGGCAGGCGCATTGCCGAGTTGCCATTGGACCCTGCACTAGGGAGGACTTTGTTGGCTGCTGAGGAACTGGGTTGTCTTCCCCAAGCCCTGACTGTGGCTGCCATGCTTTCCTCCGAAACAATCTTCATGCCAGGACCAAGGAAAGGGGATGATAGGAAGAGGCTTAGAGAGGATCAGCAGCTGCCGGATGGCAATAAATATGGGGATCATGTACAATATTTGCAGATTTACGAGTTGTGGAAGAAAAACAATTTCGACATTAAATGGTGCAGAAGCAACGGTTTGCAGATCCGGTCCATGCTATTTGCGAAGGATGTGAGACGCCAGTTGGCTCTAATCACGACAAGGAAAAACTTTGAGGATGATGACCGGGCCACTAAGAAGATTAGTAGTGCACGTTCCTTGCGGAAGGCCTTGTGTCAGGGGTTTGCTTGTAGACTGGCACAGCGTATGCCAAAACACAATGGCTACCGCACCGTTGGCAACAAATCACAGTTAGTTCAGCTCCATCCAGCAACCAGTCCACTCCTGGTGGACGAGGATGGTCTGTACCCTGAGTGGGTGCTTTATCACGAGCTTATGGCTTCTACTCGCCCATATCTTCGTCATGTTTGTGTTGTTGAAAATGACTGGGTTGTCCCTATCTTGGAAAAGCTTCAGAACATTAATGTTCGTAGTCTTAGTGGCCTGAGTGCTGACGAACCTCACAAAGATCAGGAGCCTAGATTAGTAGGGGACAAGAAAGCTGGTTTATCGAAGTCTCTTGATCAGGAGGCACGTCTTGTGGATGTAGATGCTGCACGTGCCCGTTTCCTTGCAAGAAAGCAGTCTAAAACTCTCAAGTCTTCCAGATAACGCATCTTCGTTTACACTCAAGAACAAAGCAGCTCCAGAACCTCCGCCCCAAGCTATGAGCTCTTGATACGACTCAAGTTGTAGGAACAGGTAAATGTGTTGTTAAGCTTTCTCTGTATCAACTGTGGTTGAAAAAAAATTCATCGATATTAATTTCAAACATTGTTATTACAACATTCACATTAAATATAATGCATTGCAGGTAATACGGCATTCGTGTACCACAACAAGAAGCTCCTTGCATTGCACGAGGGTGACTAGCCTCGTAAGTTTAACCTTATTCAGATTCTGCTTTCCTGAACGATATTTCTGATGCTCATAATTGCAAGCTTTTCTTCAAGCTTGCTGATAGGTTCTTCTTACTAAAATTTGCTCTATGGGTGATTTCATAGAAACTAGCATAACCTCAATGTACGGATGTATAATTCAGATGCACTAAGAGTGTTAGAAGATGTTGACGTTGAGACACTAGGCCAAGTTGACCAGGGGAGCCCGATTAGACGACCCCTTCACTGGTCGCCCCCAAGCGGATTTTATCTCCAGTGAAGGGGTCGTCAATTTTATTCCCTGCTCCTCTTCTGTGGTGTTCTTTGCATTTTTGTTTAGCAAGCCTCCTGCATAATTGTCCACCTCAGCTCAACTTAGAGATTTTCTTGTGCAGGTGAGATGTTTACTTCGGATATCTACTCCAGAAAAGCCATCTCTTCTACCGTGTGGTATCTAAGTTGGAATGTGAAGGACCCAGTTTTGATGACCCTGCCTTAGACTGTTATGATGCAAGATTTTGCCATTTTGTGGTATCGACGAAGCCCTGTACTCTATGCACGTTTGTGCCGAGTGTGTATTAACACGCATGACAATCGTATAGATGGTTACAAGGAGATGTTCTTCAATTTTGCTTATGCCACTCTTAGTTCTCGTGTCAATTGGGTGCAGCAGGTTGCTTGCAATTGCGATTTCAGTTGGTGGAATTCTCCACTAAAATCTTTACTTAGTTGAGGCTTTGCTAAGCCGTGTAGCTTTTGGTCTATTTTGCGTTCGCGGGAAGGCTATCAGTGCGTTTCGAGATTTTCCATTTTTCTCTTCATGGTTCCAACATGTTCTCTGTTGTTGAATGAGGATTGCATGTTCTTGAATTATAACATTCTCGAAAGGAGCTCGTATCACCTTGGGCCCATCTTCTATCTGAAGGAGGAATCATCGTATACAAGAGGCTTCAATCCTTTGACATTTCTTTCTCTGACACATCCTCTTAGACCTTGAGTTCAAGAATTTTGGGGGAGGAAATCCCTAACTTCAGTAATTTCTTGGCACTAGATTGTGAATTGATACTTTGTGAACATTCAAGCATAGTTACTGATTGTTCGAATTCAAATCATATCTTGCCATTGGTAAATCCAGGGAGTATGAGTGTACTTTAAAAATTAACCCCAGAAGTTCCAAGACTAGGTTTACCGAAAACTAGTCCAAAATTGTACTACCTCCGTCCCTAAATGATCTTCCTATTGGACAAAATATTTGATTTAACCCCTAAAGGATTGGCATGCATTTTTTGGCCGTATAGAAATTTTGGGCAGGTACATGTGATTAGAGATTTCCATATTTTAAGCTGAAATTTTAATAAAAGGTGGGCGTGAGGAATATCTTTCATATGCACTAAATTTTATGACATTTGGAAATAGGAGTCAAAAGTTATGGCCAAATATGTTACTTTTTTTGGTAACTGGGCAGTCCGGGCAGATTAGAAAAAACACTGTTTTCAAAAATAAAAATTTGAAACTGGTTTTCTAGAATTATATATACGTGGAAAGCTTTGATTCATTCCATTTCGACCAATGAGTCAAAAGTTATGAGGGTTTTTAGTTTGCGGGCAGATATGGATTCTCTACTCTGAAATAAACTTTGAAGTTGTTTATTTCACTCTATTTTTTATATTTTTTATAAAAAAAAATTCATAGGATGTAAGTTATTTATTACAACATTACAACCATTGGGATTGACATTTTTCAATTCTATAATTAAATTCTTAACAATTTAGTATTTTGGATCATTTTCTACTTCTTTCTACTTACTATTTTTTTTGTGCCCGTTTCATTGCAGACTTCTACAACGTATGTGTTATACAATTTCAAATGATTTGAAAATTTGTAAGCATGTAGCCAACTTGTTTAGGAAAAATAATTCAAAGAAGCACCACCATTTTGGACATTTTTTCATACAAATGTGACCTAGTGAAGTGCAGCTGTCTTGTTTTTCGTAAGGACAAAAAAAGGACCAATCTGCATGGTGGAAAATTCTGAATTTTTTTCTACATCTTCTAAAACTATTTTACTATAAGATCCTACAATTACATGTGTCAAAAAAGTTTTATTTTCAAAAATTTGGTACTTGTACTAAAAATGGCAATTTTTGAGTGTTTTTGGTGAAAACATAGTCATAGAACTTTAGGGATTAAGGTTAAAAATAACATTTTAAAAAACTGTTTCGTGCTATAAGGAGAGTTTGGTGCCATCCTAGCATTCTCTAGACTTTGAGTTTTAGAGCCCTTTTCAAAATGTAGTTTTGGAGTATTGAAAAGTAGAATTTTTTGGTCATTTTTTAAAGATCAACATTGGTCAATTAATTGTTGAGTGTGAGGTCATTTTGTAGGCATTTAGTGCATGCCCAAGCCTATATGTGGTTCTTTGTTCCGCCTCCAAAAGCTTCATCTCATTCACTTGGGCAATATTCAAAGAGATGCAAAAAATAAGAAGAAATAGTTTCAAATTGACTCCACTAATCATTTCATTTGTCTTTTGATTGATGATTGCATGGACAGAGGGAGAACTACTACTTGAGTTATTTTGTTGGTCCCAAATAGCAATCAAAAGCCAAATTTGGCCAATTCGCAATGTGACAGAGTGTATAGGAAGATCATTTTGGGACAAAAAATTAACCCCTAAAGGACCAACATGCCTTTTTTGGCAATATAGAATTTTTGGGTAGGTACGTGTGACTAGAGATTTGCATATTTTGGGCTGAAATTTTTATAGAAGGTGGGGACGAGGAATATCTTTCATATGCACCAAATTTCATGACATTTGGAAATACAAGTCAAAAGTTATGGCCTAATATGTTGTTTGTTGGTCAACTCGGGCAGTCCGGGCAGATAAGAAAAAATCACTTTCTTCAAAAATAAAAATTTGAAATTGGTTTATTAGATTTATATATACATGGAAAGCTTTGAATCATTCCATTTTGATCAATAAGTCAAATGTTATGAGGATTTTTAGTTTGCGGGCAGTTATGGATTGTCTACTCTACAATAAACTTTGAAGTCGTTTATTTCATTCAATTTTCAATATTTTTCAAAAAAAATAAAATTGTAGGATGTAGATTGTTTATTACAACATTGCAACCATTGGGATTGGCATTTTTCAATTCCATAATTAACTTCTTAACAATTTAGTGCTTTGAACCATTCTCTACTTCTTTCTACTTACTATTTTTTTCCTATATGTTGTACAATTCCAAATAATCTGAAAATTTTCAAGCATGTAGCCAACTTGCCTTGAAGAATTAATCCAAAGAAGCACAACCATTTTGGAAATTTTTTCATAATAATCTAACCTTGTGAAGTGCAGTTGCCCGGTTTTTTGCAGGGCCAAAAAAGGACTTTTGCCACTTCAAAAGCTAATATATTCTAATCTACACCATGAAAATTTCTGAAATTTTTTTCACATATTCTCAAACTAGAATACTACAAGATCCTACGGTTACATGTGTCCAAAAATGATATTTTTCAAAAATTTGGTACTTGTACTAGAAATGGCAGTTTTGGAGCATTTTTGGTGAGAACATAGTCAAGGAACTTTAGGGGTTAAGGGCATCATAAAGATCATTTTGGGACAGAAGGAGTAATTTTTATGCAAACAACAAATTGAAAAGAACTCTTCTGATTTCATATCCAACCATTGGATCTTGCTCTACACTAGTATGAAAAAGAAATATTTGTTATGTCATAGGCAGTTTAGTCTAGAATCTCGCAGAGAGAAAGTTGGTTCATATCTTATCGAGTGCATGATTGTCAAGTCTATGAAAATGAAAATGTAGGCATGAGGAAGAGCTACAGAGCTAAAATTGAGGACTACTTCCCAAGCATGGACCTCGCGTGTTGATAGGGCATGATCGGGTTCAATTTTGATATCCACTCCAAATATCTTGTACCTACTTTTGTAGTGATGTAAGAACATGGCCACCTAGGCATGTTCAATTTGATGCACCAAAGCATATTGAGCATGCCCTTGAGCAATCATGGCTACTGGGCAAAGCACAAATTCCCATTGTTCTGGTATTTTGTTTTGATCGATCCCACTTCAAAACTTTTGATCCCACCTCCACTCTATTTTTCAAGCCATGTGTCAACTTGTGTAGCTTATGTATTAAGTACCATCCACCACAACCACCACATAAATCCTTGCTACTCCTAAAACGACCATGCAAAGCAATTATCACACAAAGTCTGACGATGAGATTCTCCACAATCTATGATCATGAATCACTGAAGAGGCCCACTATTGTTGAGTGACCGTTTGTATTATTCAAGTGGCCGATGTGGAAGTGGCCGTTGCAAGAGTGACGGTGAGGAGCAAAAAGCGAAGGTTTGCCAGAAACTGCTAAGGCCACCTCCAACGTGCCTAAATGGCCATGCTCTAAATTTAAACTCATCTGTTTTTTTTGTTGGAGTATAGTCAATTACCTCTCAAGATTCTCGTAATGCCATGATGTAGGTTTAGTCATTCCATATAGATTTGTCTTTACAAATGTATGAGCTTTGCATATGATAAACTCAATTTGATTTTGGAGGCATCTCAAATTAGCACTTTCAAGCTAGAGAAAAACTAAAGAAGCTAAAAAAAACATATTGTACACTTTAGCTTTGAGGGTCACTCTAGACTTCCATTTTCAACCACTCTAATATACTAAAAGAAAATGAGTGTTTTATGACTGCAAAATATGACTGCATTAAGTCATAAAATCTGAAAATATGACTGCGCCGAAAATCACTGTAGATGATTTGCAATATGACTACGCCCAGTCATTATCGATGAGTCATATTGCGTGTCAGTCATGTTTTCAATCATATGGATTGGGGGATATAATTAGCCATATTTTGCCGTATTTTGCCAACATGGCGTATACAATAGAACCTCTCTAAGCTGATAGGTCTCGGACCGGTCTAAGAGATTGGTTTATAGAGGTTTATTGGCTTCTGGAGGGTCATTTTTAGTCACAACCTTTGTTATGTGGCCCAGTCTAGGACCGGTCTAACAGATTGGTTTGTAGAGGTTTATTGGCTTTTGGAGGGTCATTTTTAGTCACAACCTTTGTTATGTGGCCCAGTCCGGGACCGGTTTGACAGATTGGTTTACAGAGGTTTATTTGCTTATAGAGGAACGATTTAGGGAGGTTCTATTGTATATTGACTATCCTTGGAGGCTTGATTTTCTCATGACTTGCTCAGGCAAATAAAAAAAGCCTACGTGGAATATGACTCCGTTCAGTCATATTTTGGCCGATGTGGAATATGAATATAGTGAGTCATATTTTGGTTGATGTGGCATATGACTACGGTGAGTCATATTTTTTGTTGATGTAAAATATGACTCTCGTGAGTCATATTTTTTATTGATGTAAGAAGTGACTTTCGTGAGTCATATTTTTGTTGATGTGAAAAATGACTCTCTTGAGTCATATTTTCTGTTGATGCAGAAAATGACTCATGAGTCATATGCTCTACTCATGTGGATAACGACTCTTGTAAATTATATTTTTTGCTAATGTGATATATGACCCTCGTGAGTCATATTTTTTGTTGATTTAATTTATTATTCCTATGAATCATATTTTTGGCTAATGTAGTAATTCACATGGAATGTTAATAGTTATATTATGATTGAATGTAGTCATATTTTTAAAAGTATAAGGTTACTTTTTGGCATGACTATGAGCATTATGTGACTACAACTAGTCATATTTTGGCCAAGATTTTTTGTGAAATATGACTCAAACAAGTGATGTATTTCAAATAAATGTGTCAATGATTCGACCAGTATTGATATCTACACCTTAGAGAACGCCTTTACCCTACACATTGTACATAAAAGCCTTGCATGAGAATAATCATTGCCACAAGAATCATATGGGCTTCAAAACAAAATTTTATCTCCATAGTCTAACACTCTAACTGGCACAAAATTTTCCATTCACAATTCAATGAAGTTACTTGATGCCAAAACATGCTTCTGCCTCAGCTTGTTCAACACATCAGTTGCGTCAAATCCTGCATTGTCACACAATTGCTTAGGGGATAACCTCCAGAAACTTCGGAACCCTCAAATTAGGGGGAAAAATTCATCCCAAAATGACATTATGATGTACGTAAAAATCAAAAACCAAACCAACTATTGCTTCACTTTTACACATATTATTCTGAAAGTAGCTGAATTTGAATGATGTATACTTCAAGAGCATATAAGTTGATGAAGAACTGTGATTTGCCAGCTATAGTTCGGGCATGTTGTCATGGACACCAATTAAGTTCCATCCACACGAAATGAATACACAATCATGCAAGTTTGAGTTAACAACAACAACAAATTATACAATTTGGACACATCCATGAACTCCAAAGTTTCAACAAATGCTCAAGCAAGACAAATGAGAATTCAATTTACATCGATAGCACCACCACTGGCAATAGCGTTTGAATTCTTTAAGGCTCAAGCCACGATGTAGAGAAAACGGTGCAAACTGTGAGCGCTAGATTTCATCATTCGAGCTCAATTATGTTTTTTGTTTTTTCTTAAGCATATTAGAGGAGAATTCAAAGATAAAATAGGTATCTTTAGGTACTTTAGTGTTAAAAAGCTGGTACTTTTAAAGGTCAATTTTTGGCTTTTGAGCCAAATATATATAAATCTTATAAGAATGTGACTTTAAAAGTAGAATAGGGAGATAGAAGTTCTTGACTAAAAAATTTAAGAGAGGAGAAAAAGTCAAAGTCTAAAAAGTTCTCTTACATGTTTGAGTTGTAAGAGATGTAAGAGATGTAGAAGTGTGTGAAGGTTTAGAAGTAATTGAACATTATGTAAGAGGTATAAGAGTAGATAGAAACAAATGAGTGGAGGAATAGGATGATCAAGGTTAAAAATTTCATAGGAGTAAGAGATAAGAGGTAAATGGATTTCATGTAAGGTGTAGAACATGTGTGAAAGTGTAAGACATGTGTGAAAAGTGTGATTTGTAAAAAACAAGGAGGCAGAAATCGACACTAAAGCCCAAAAAATAAGAGGTGAAGTCAAAGGTGAAAGCAATATAAAGAATAGAAGAAGAGATTGCAGAAATAAAAAGATGGAGACTCACAAACTATAAAAAGAGTCACGAGGAGTCACCAAAAATACCATTCTTCTATAATATATTTTCATCTACATTTAAAACTTAGCTCCTCATTGGTTTCTCATTCTCTTTCACATATAAAGCTACTTGTTAAAAGTTATAAGAGATAATAATAGAACAACATGTTCATTCTCTATCCATAACTTCTCTCATTTATAGTGTTTAAAGTAACTCTTTTTAAAATTTGAAACTGAAAGAGTGATTTTTTCTTGTTGTTAGCTTTCCAAAAACTCAAGATTCATTTGATTGTAGCTTCTATATAAGAATTGTGTGTAGTTCAAGAAAAATGAGGCAGCTACCTTCATACACCAAGAGTGAAAACTTTGAGCTTACTTAATTTTTTAAGTGACACTAATTTGTAGTTCAAAATTTTGAAACATGTGTATCATTTTGTTGTAATTTCAGCAAAGTTAAGATTCATTCAATTTAGAGTTTGTATGTATAATTTATGATTGTTTAAACAAATAGAGGTTTGAACCACTATCATGACGGTATCCTTATTTCTGAGCCTCGGATTTGTAAGCATATTTTCTTAATAGTAGTAGCTATTAGTATAAAAAAATTTGAAACTTGTAGTGCTTGTCTTTGGAGTTCCAAAAAGCTAAAAAACTTCTCATTCGAAGCTCGGATGAGGTTGTGGTGGTTATTCTAATGGCAGAAGGTCTACTGTCCTTATTTGCGCTCATGGTATGCAATTTTGTTCTTCTCTATTTTCATATCTTTTTGGTTGAAAACTTCTTCTTGGTTTTCTTCATTTAAAAATATAAAAAGAGTATAGATTTTCTTCTCATTTAGTAATTAGATGAATAACTTAATTTGATTTGAAAAGCAATCAATACGAAAAGAAAAAAACATTCATAAACATTTCTCTTTACTTTCATAATATACACAAAGAACTTCCATTAGGACTTGTATGTTTGCCTAAGACTATTACTCTAAATAAGAAGGGAAGATTTGGGGTTGACACAAATAAGTGGACTTAAGACCATACCTCCAAATCTCGTAAGTTGGCAATATCCATGAGAATTTTGACTGTTAGAAGTTTCATTAAATTAGCGCCGTCATGAGCCCACGCACATGTATAAAAAAAAGTGAGGGGTGACGGTGGGTGCCAAGCTACCAACGTGATTAGAGTATTTACAATGCTTCTAGGATTCAGCACAATATCCGTACTGTACAATGCAAAAATGATTTTTGGCTAATATAAACATTCTAATGCAACCGTTATACTTGCCAATAGTTTTATGGCCTCGGTAAAGGACCGCATGGGATCGGCAATTTTTGTCATTTTACTTGTCCTTCAAAGCATCCCGGCAAGTTGATTCGTGAGGTCATCATGTGTACTAATCAATGCAACCTTCCCTTGTTTGCATGAAAAGTCTTTTTTTAAACTAGAATCTTGTCCTTTCTTTCTTTTTATAATGTGGAAAAGTCCATTTGACGTTTGGATTGCCGGTTCTGCATTGGGTCTTTCTGTCCAAAAATAATTGACAATATAGAAGCCTTGTAGAATGCCCTCTAGTTTGCCAGTAGAGGGTTGTTTTATTGTATCAATATTACAGATGCTTTTAGGCTAGCACTTGGTGGAAGTGGCCCTAACAGAATTGAGTTCTGTTAGTACCAACGTCAATAAAATCCACCTGTTTATTCATCCTCGTGGTGGGAACAAGAAGATTATGATTTACTTTTTTATACAAAACAAACTCAGTTTCCTCGCAAGTGCTTCTCTACTGTAAATCTGCTCCCAAGGCTTGCAATTTTTTTCACATGTCAAGAAGGCAGTTCTCTTATGAACAAGGTCTACAATTATATGGTTTAATACTGTTGTTTTTATAGAAAATCAAGATAATGAATTACAGACTATTTTAACTTATTTGATATTAAACTTTAATTGAAATTTAACTTTAACGGAATTCAATTGCCTTAGGCTAACAAGTAGTGGCTAATCCCCATAAAAAAAATTATGTAATCATTTGATTATCAACCCTGCATTAAAAAATTAAAAATTAAAAAAAATAGCACTCATTTGATAAACGCACTTTCCACAACTATTGAAAGCTGCAACAGCGTCTTTTGCTAGCCTCGCCTTTCGCTTACATTATGTCCCTATTGCCACTTGTTCCAACCAATACCATCACTCTAAACCTATTTGTCCAATCCCTTTGCACAATGCATGAGCCATTCTATCTCGAATGGCTTCAACCCCTCGGCAGATCCATCCTCTACTCCTTCATAAGTTCCTGTCGCACGTTTCCGTGTTTGTAAAAAATTTGTTCACTCCTCCCGTACACTTACTACGACTGATCTTTCTTGTTACATGTCCCTGACTCCCATAGTCCCACCTCCACCTTTTCTGATCCTATGTGCTCTCTCTAGTCTTGACATTGCTAAGCTCCATTGCTCTAAAATTGCAAATGTTGTGGCGCCTATTTTATTGTGAAAAAGCCTCTCCAAATGGTTTGACATTCTGTTGTCTTCACTGTTTCGGCATTGTTGCTATTGTACTATTGTTTGAAGTTTGGACAAGCTATTATTTTTGCTGATCATTACCAAAGTTCATTGTGTTGAAGTATTACAAAACTGCAACTTTTAAACAACTACAAGATTTCAGAGAATAACTTTTTACCTTTTTTTGATGTATTTTCAAGTTTTTTTCCGTGGCTAAATGGTAGAACAACATAAGAAATATATTCTTTAGAATTAAATCTAGTAGAGATTCGCACAGATTTAGTAGAGATGTGTATAAATCTAGTTCTTCTACACATCTCACATCTCACACCTCAAGCTAATAAGAAACCTAATGATATCGAAAAAGCAAATTTAGAGTGGAAAGACTCTTAGATTGAATTATATGATTGGGTGGACCGTAATTTGAGGACGGTTTTTTGTAAGACTTGTAAGGAAGGTGGAGAAAAATTTGTATATGCAACAAAGATTTCCACAAACAATAAAATTTCGGCATTGCAAGACTATAGTAAAATTGTAAAATACCAAAAATTAGCTCGAAAATAACACAAAGGGCAAAAAGTTTTGCAAAAGGCCGTTGCAATTGTAAATCACATTTTCGATGAAGCTATAATATCTTTGTTTAGAACGGCATATTTTATAGGGAAGGAAAGTCTTCCTTCCCACAAGTTTTCAAACTTATGTCACTTTCTTCATTTTTGTAGAGCTCCCATTATCAACAATATTTACCACAATGAAAAATTGTGTGTTGAAATGGTATTTGGGCTTTCTTTTATTGTTCACAAGAAAGTTCTAGAGAAAGTGAGGAATTCAAAAAAATTGGACATAATGATTGATGAATCTACTAACATTTTTGTAAAATGATATCTTGTTGTTTTTGCTATCTTTTTAAGAGACTTTCCTTCTTAACACTATTTTCTTGGGTTTTTTGTAGATTGAAGATGGAAAAAAAGATTTTAAAATGATTTTTGCCATTCTTGTGGCTGTCACAACGACATGGAGGATGAATCACAATAGTTGCGTTGGATTTGGATTGTATGAAGTTTCCACCATGGTTGGAAAAAATATAAGTGTGGCAACAAAATTGAAGAAGATGAATTCGTTCCTTGCTTCTACTCATCATGTAGCTTACAGAAATAATCTAACTATCCTAAAGGCCTTTAAAAACGAAGCTTGTAAATAAATGTCTACAGCACTAAATTCTATTTTAAATGTTTTGATTGTTCATTTTAAAAAATCCTCCAAAAAGAGATGTATCTTACAAACCCTTTAAAATGAATTAAATGATGCTTAGAGAACCCATTAATGATACCATAATATACGTTGGATGTTTGTCAACCTAAAAACCTTTCCTTCTTGTTTAAAGCCGTGGTCTTAAGCAACATACAAGTCCTACTAAAGTTTCTTTGCATATGTATGGAAAAAAAAAGAAAATATTTATGAATGTTTTATTTTTTTTATATTGATTGCCTTTCAAGTCAAACCAAGCTATTCATCTAATTGTTAAATGAAAAGAAGATTTATATTCTTTTTCTTTTTATGTTTTTAATTGAAGAATATCAAAAGATGTTTTCAATCAAAAGAATAAGAAAGGAGAATAGAAAAAAATCGCATACCATAGGCGCAAACATGGACAACAGACCTTCTGTCATATAAACAACTGCCATGACCTTGTCCGAACTCCAAATGATAAATTTTTTAGCTTTTTGAAACCCCAAGAATAAGCATTACAAGCTCCAAAATTTTTTACACTAATAACTTCTACTGTTTAGAAGATATACTTACAAATCCGAGACTAAAGAAACAAGGATACCTTACGGTTTGTGGTTCAGACCTCTACTTGCTTAACCAACCATAAATCTTACATATGAACTTCAAATGGAATGAATTTTAGCTTACTGAAATCACAATAAAATGATACAAATGCTCTAAAAAATTTCAATTACAAATCGATTTTATTGCAAAAGTTATGGACGCTCAAAATTTGTACTTGTAGTGTATGAAGGTAGCTGCCTCACTTTCCTTCAACTATACACAACTCTTACATATAAGCTCCAAATCGAGCGATTCTTGTCTCTTTGAAAAGTTAACAACAAAGAAAAGTCATTTTTTCAACTTTCAAATTCTGAAAAGAGATACTCTAAACATTACAAATGAGAGCCAAGGATAGATAAAATGGAGATGTTATTATAATACTATCTTTTAACACTTTATCAAGTAGTCTAAAATGGGAGAGAGGATGAAAAGACAATAAAGAGCTAAACTTTATATGAAGATGAGAGGATGTTATAGAAGAATGATGTCTTGTTGTTCCTCTTGACTCTTCTTTATAGCTTCTGAATCTCCATCTTTTTCTTTTCGCAATTTTTTTTTTATTTTTTATAACTCCTTCACTTTTAAATTCAACTCTTGCTTTAGGATTTTGACATTAATTTTCACCTTCTTGAGTCTTACAACTCACACTCTTCACACATGCCTTACACATTCACACATGTTTTACACCTTGCGCGAAGTCCAATCATTTTTTACAACTCACATGTATGACGCTTTTGATTTTGACCATCTTATTCCTCCACTCACTTGCTTTTATCCACTCTTACACCTCTTAAATAAAGTTCAAATACCTTTAAACCTTCCCACACTTCTACATCTCTTACAACTCACATATATAAAAAGATTGCTTGAACTTTGATCTTTTTTCTTCCCTAAAGCTTTTAGAGGTTTAGCCAAGCACTTTTTTTATAAAATTTACATATATTTGGCTTAAGATCTACTATTAACCTTTAAAGCTACCAATTTTTCAATACTAATGTATCCAAAGACACCTAATTTTCCTTCAAATTTTCTTTTAAGATGCTTAAAAATAACAAAATAACATAATTGAGCACAAATGATGGAATCTAATGTTCACAATGTCCAGGTAGTAGGCAGAGATCACGTTGTCTGAATCCTTAGAATCAGTCTTCATTTATTTACGTGATAATTCTTTTAACAATGATGTTAACATTCCTATTTTGTAGGCTAAACTCCTTAACTTCAAATTTATTTACATTCTATATTTTTTGGTTGATACTCTACAAATGCTCTTGAAATTGTCCAAAAAATTTCAATCTAAATTTGTTGATATTTCCATCATTGGTTCTATTGTAAAAACAAAGATTGCACGCATTAGAATGTATTTTTTTTTTATTCTTATGATTTAAACCAAGATATGTTTAATCCCACTATAGATTTTCATATCCTCCCGAAATTTGGACTCTCGGGCAGTTACTTCCGTCGTTTGCCTAGTGAATTTAGATGGTTCAAATTCTACAATTTCAAAATGACTAGGAATCTTACAGACGCTGACCTCAAAGTAACTCGAACATTTCAAAAATATTATGCAAAAGCACTATGTTTGACTTTGGAGGTTCAGTTTGAAAACAATGATATGATTTATGCTTTTAAAATTCTTAATCATGTTCACATGCCTCATTGGCAAATAGATTTGGCATTGTGGGGAGCTGTAGAACTTGATTTACTTTTGTAGCAATATAAACAATAAAAAACAAAAGAAGAAGAGTTTTTTTTTCATTAGTAGATGCAAGCAAGAGTTTTTAGTTTTCAAATTGCAAGGAAGTACAAAGTCGATGGACCGAACTTTTGGAGATATAATCATATAAGGGCTTCAATTAGTTAAAGTTCATCTTTGAAATTAAAGTATTCTAACCTATTAACTCTTGCCAAAATTGCTAAGTGTCAATCTATTAGTACTGCAACGTGTGAAAGGACGTTTTCTAGTATAGAATAATATCAAACAAAAACTTCGAAATCGTACAACAACATCCAATTTGGATAGTGCCATGCAATTGGCTTTGGAAGGACCTGACAAGACTATGACAATTTAATAGAAGAGGCCATTGTCTTGTGGAAGAATTCCTCCAAATTTCACCATTTGTATATGAATCCAGAGCGATATCTTGTAGGTGCAGTAGAAGAAACATTCGAAGAAAGAAAAATTAGTACATCTTAAACTCTTTTAATTTTTGCAACCTTTCTATGACCATTTTCAACTTTATATTGCATGGGTTGAGAGGATCCTTGGCCTTCAAATGGTAGAGGACTTTGCTAGGTTCAATTCCTGCTATGGATGCAATATTCATTAGTAATTTAATTTCAACTTAATTTTCTATATATTATAGAAAATTTGCAATTTAACTAGTGTCAATTTGAATTTGAAGGAAATTAACCGGTGAGAATTTGAAATTAAAGGATATGAAGCGATAAATTTTATGATTTAAAAGATGCAATCGGTGCCTATGAAAAAAAAAACGATTCATTTTGGTGGAAAGAAAAAATCAACTAGAGGACCTTTAAAAATTTCCCGAACACTACCAATAACTTGTATATGAAATACTTGAAATTCTAAAATAAATAGTATTAGAATTATGTAAAGAATCATCACAATAAATAATAATAAAAATATTATAAACTAATGGTCATAATGAAAATGTAATACAAGAAATTTTATAACCACTACCTGCTTGTAGAGTATTTTTTTCATAACAAGATTTGTATATATTTGCTCCGCAAATGTCTTAGTCTTCATGAAGCTATTGTTTCCCCAAAACATGCATGGAAATTTGTCCTCCTAGATTCGAACACGCCAAACCTCAATGTAATCAACTAACTAAAGTGGTTGACTATTTAACGTCATATTCAGCTTTATGTGGTCATCAGACACACTGATTTCAAAGTTATCAATAATTGATTTTTTCAACTGCAATATCATCATTATTTATTCCAAATTAGCCAAACATAAATTAAAATTTCTGAAATTCAAAATTAAGAGGAAATCACAAAATAAAATATTAAATTATAAAGTGAAGTGAAGATTTGAAAATGTTCTATATTCTGGCCTAAAATGAAGGCTTTTTTAGCCAAGATTTCATTGTCTTGTTTGTGAAATCTTTTTCAAGGAAATGAAAGGAATGCCTTAAATAAACACTTGAATTCAACCACTGGAGCCAATGTATTTTGGTAGCGGAAGGCACTAAAGCTGTAGCAATTAATTGAAGCTTGTCTAGTGTCAATTCAAGCTTGTCGTTTGTGCTCCAATGCTTGGTGATCTGAAAATCAGTGTAAATAAAAAGAAAAAAATATGCACAAAAATTTAAATGAATACAAGGCCATCAAAAAAAACTTACAAATATTATACCTCATTAAGGAACTACTCCCCCAAAATTGGATTTGCAATACTTGTATACTTTGAAAATTAATCTTTGTACTACAAGACCTTTTACCTTTGTAGTACAAGACCTTTGACTTGCACATAGCTCTCATTATCTTTGTAACTTCAGTTTTCAATTGAGACTCAACTGGAGTTTCCTCTCTGTGCTTTCAAGCTATAGTATTTTTTACCTCTAAAATCTCTTGTTGATAGAAAAAATGGAACTCAATATCAAAATTCAAATATCAATAAAAAAAACTACAACAATTGAATATTAAAACTTCATTCAAAACTCGTCAATACAAATGAAATGTCTTACAAGATTAAAAAATGCAATAAATACTTCAGAAGTCAATGAGTACTAAGATTTTGAACGTTGTGAATTTGCGAGGTATTTCTTGTATTCATCATCAGTAAGTAAATTTTTGAAGTTTTCCAAAGGTTGGCTTCCAGTCGACTTGATCCCGTGAAGGATATGGATCAAGTTGCTTCTTACTTTGCAATGCTCTGTAGACCAAATACTATAAATTCAAACATTAATATCAAATAATAAAAAAACTAAATTAAGAATAAAAAGAGAAAGTCATGAAAGTGAAGAATGTTCTTACTTATTGATATTGTACATAGCATAGAGTAACATACCGATATTTTCACGTATGTTCAAGCAAATGCAATCAATGGACAAGTGCCAATCTATTTTATTTTTATGATACTGATCAATGTAGCTTGACCAAGCTTTGAACTTGTGATTACCATCACAAATGTGAAACATTAAACCTTTGAGGCAATGCAAGTTTGAATTCGTTGACAATTTCTCTTTGAAGAGATTGTTTTTCTTACTCCAAAGAAGACCTTAACGCTTTATGCCCTCTACTGTCACCATCTTTTTCTTTCAATTTTTGTTAATGAGAAATACGAAAAAAACAATGGCTCTGTTTTGAGCTCCACCTGTGAATTCTACCTTCAACTTTTTGAACTCAAATTCAAGAGTTAGTTGAATCAAAGGCATGTAAACAAGCCTACATTGTGGAATGAAAAATTAAGCTTTTGGCTTAATCTTCATTGAGTTAATGCAATAGTTTGAATTGATTTTTTGGAATTGCCGCAACTCATCCTCATTCATCTTCAATTCAGCATTAGTCATCTCCACTTCAATTGGACCTCTTTTATCTCACTCTTTCTCAGTCACTTGAATGACAACTTTATTCATAAGAGCCTCTCCTAAGTCCACTCTCCTGAAGTATCCATATCCTATACAATTACAATGTCATAGGAGCATGAATTAGAAGAAAAGTGACAAGAATCAATGGTCATAATAAATCATGACAAAAGATAAATGAAGCCCATTTACAACATACAATCATCGAATGCATGAAAATCTCCTACAATGTTGAATTATCTTTTGCAATTGTCAAACCTTCTTCACTTTTTGAAGACATTCATCAAAAGATATTAATTAAATGTAATTATACCTTAGACTCAAAGAAAAAATAAAGTAATACATCATACAAGTAGTAACAAAATGAGTCCATCTCTAAAAAAAATGTGAATATCATCTATCTAATGAAAACTCAAAATTTCAACTTACATATTATTACTAAATCAGTGCAATCAAGTCTATTCTAAACTTTATATGAACATGACCAAATCCAATTGAAGACCTAAGATATGTTCAAACTCAAGTGCTCAAAGTGTTGACACAAAACATTCCCCAAAACAAAATTCTATACAATTTAGTAAAGGATTCACTTTGCTAACATCATATTGAAAAATTGAAAAATTGGTTTGGTGATTAGAACAAGTGATTTTTAGCTGGTTTGGTAATAAACCAAAACATCTTTAACTTGTATGCATTTTGAGACCTTTCCCCCCGTCCTTTCGAATACAACGAGCCGAGAATGACCATCAATGGTCTCCTGTTGTTATCTGCTTTATTTTTTTCTACTTCCCTTGTAAATCTTAAAAAAATTTTGATTAATTAATTAAAGTAAAAATATGTGCCACCCAAAGATATTGGACGCCAATTGTATAGTGCATTCGACATCCCCAATTTTATTTTTTTAACATGTATGAAATCAAGTTACACTTATACCCAATGGAATACAAGAAGGCCTTCTTAGATTGCCCACCTTTTACTTGTGCTGCCTAAAAAGAAAAAAAAAATTACTACCAAAAAAATGTGACTACAAAATATGAATGAGGCAAAAATACGCCTGCCTGCCCAAACTTCCTTTTGGCTGCCCCCCCTCCCCCCCCCGTCACTACCATGGAGATATGATTGCAAAATATGACTCGACCAAAAAAATGACTAACAAATATGATTTGCCATTCTCCAAACATGTTCCTTATGAAATACTTTGGCATTCCCAATGGGCGTACACTATACGCCCATGAAGTACAAGGGCAAATTATGACTGGCAGTCATATTTATAGTCATTTTTTTCCCCAAGGTCTTGGCCTCCAAGAATATGACTACATACAGTTGCCAGTCATTCCTAGTCATATTTTTGTAGTTATAAAATACCCATTTTCTTGTAGTGATAGCAAATATGGATGTAGCAAGGTTTAGACCACCCTACAAGTTAAATGGTATGTGACTACATTTTGCTATAACACCAACTTCTTGTACAAACTACTAAAGTGTTGGTGCACAGGTCTAAGCTCATTCACAAAAATTTGCATCTAGGGTTTGATCAAGACCTATACACAACCTTTCCCCTAATTGTGAACTTGAGCCAAATTAGAAATCAAATTTTCCTGTTGCATTTCTAGCTTGGTACAAATTTGTTTCTATTATTAAATTTAAAGTCTCTTCAAAACTCATTGCATCTTTCCACCCTTGGCCTTTTTTTCTAATAGTTGTATTTTCTTTATATCTTATCATATTGACATAGCAAATATTTCTAATGTGTGGAAGAAAATTAAAAGATTCATTTTTGCAACTGACACAACATGGAAGTTCACTTTTAGGTAGGATAGTGGGCATCAAAGTTGGGAATTTGAAGCAAAAAATAGAATTTTGGTTGTCACACATAGCATTTTAAGAGAGAAAACCAAGAAAAGAACTTTGACGTCCCTTACTCCCTTTATGGCAGAAGAAAAACTAGATAGAAATAAGGGAGCTATAAGGAAAGAACAAAAAAAAGATACTCTCAAGTTCATGAAGATTCTTAGAATGCAAATCTTTTTGAATTTTGTAAAAATCTAGATCTTCATTGTTCATGATGACTTGGAGGGATACCTTCAAATGTAGGAAGACATAGAAGTTCAATAACTGTTCTAGTATGTAGCTCTAAAACCTCTATTGCCATGGTAAGAGCATCTTTACTCCACATGGCCCTTGACTTCAATAAGTTTGTAGAATACAACAATTGAGGCTCAATTCTCCTTAGGGAGTTGTTAGAGCATCTGTAGTCAAGAACCCATGTAGAAACATTGTAATAGTACATAAAGACCCTACAGTTGCAAGGCTTGCAATGAAACAAGCATATTTTTTTGGAGCATCTACCCATATTTTGTAAGTGAAATATTAATCCTTCGGCAAAAATATTTTTACATAGTGATGATGTTCGCAAGAGGTTTTTTTTGTGGCGAGAGAGGTTTGTACTTGCCTTTTAAGATTCAACCACTGCTATATTGTCATTGATCACAAGATACCAAGTAAGATGAAGGGAACAACAAATGCACCAAATGTAACGTGTGAGAGTTTTCTATAATAGTAACCTCTATAGTACAGAAGACGATGATGGGTGGATTGGGTTTGGATTTCATTGCTAGCAACAACCATCCCAATAGAGTACCATTGCCTAGGTCCAACTAAGGATGCTTTTATTGGTTAACTAGGACTATAGCAAGGAGTAGAAAGGTGCATGAGTCTGATTTTTGTTATTTGGAGCTTGCACTCGCCATCAACCGTCCCACATGTTCCTCGTTGGCATACATGAGTGGGACGTGCTACAATAAGATAGGCATCTTCAACACTATATTCTAGCATCTTGCCAGCTATAGTGGAGATGTTGTAAGGGTGGACATTTGTAATCGATGTTGGAAAAAAGTCCTTATATTACTACTTCTTAGGATATTTTCTCCATACATTTGGAGTGGTAGTTGATTTTCTAGCTCTCTTATCTCATTGAAATTCCCCATTTTCAGCCCTCAAATGTGTTTCAAGCAATATTAAAATGATAATGTAGGTTGAGTTTGTTGCTTTTATACTTGGTCAAAGAGAATCTTGCTTTTGAAGAGCATTGTAGAACCTAACGCAACACTAAAATCATTTAGGATTCTTGCACTTGGAGACTATTATTACAGGCTCTCTACATTTCATCAATATGCCAACTTATGAGAAGGAAATGGTGATACTAGCGGAAATATAGACAGTTGATTACTAGACCTATTGAAGCCAAAATTTAATTTCCTACCTTAAAAAATAAAAATATTGTTTAGCTTTCCAGTTCCATTAAAGAAGGCCTAAGAGCATCCCTACTAGGGGCTTTTCTATCCCTATCCGGATGAACTTCATCAAAATAAGAAAGACCTCCATCCCCACCAGCATACTATATCCAAAAAATTTAGAGAGGAACCTAGATTCCTTATGTAGAAGGGAGATATAGAACTAGACTTCGGTAAACCATATTAATACTATTTTCACTCAAGATCTTTGACTTGTGTGGCTCTGATTTGTGCATGTATTATTCCCTTGTACTTGTCTTGTTTCCTTTTACTGGTTGTACTATTTCTTTTGCCTCATTGCTGCCTCGTACTAAGGAAATCGTGAATTTGTAGGGAAGAACTGGTAAAATCCTCATTCCCTATCTCCATCTTTGCTTCCACTTCTTCCAGATAGAGATAGGGATAGGGAAGCCTCTCGTGGAGATGCTCTAACCCCTAAACTCCTATTGTCCCATAGGGGGACAAAATGGATTTTGGTTAGGCTCCTACAATCTCAATATGCGTGGTGATTTTTTGAAACTTTTTGTGAATATAAGAAATCAAATTAGCTTTTGGAGAATTTAATTTTTATTCCAATTGGTGCCTAGATGCAAACATTATGCCACCCGAAGCCCAAAATGGAGCTTGCCAAGCAACACAAAAAAATTCACAAAAAGTCAAAATAAAACTTTTAAAATTCTAATTCTCATAAAAAGTGTTTTTGTCTGTAGAAAGATTTGATTCCTTCTATTTGTATTAGTGATGTAAAAGTTGTGGACAATCTTGTTTTTTGAGCAATTTCAACATCTTCTTGAAAAAATAACTTGTAGGATTCATTTTTGAATGTAGTTCTTACAGTTTTTCAAAAAATAATTGCATTGGGTTTAGTTACACTAGAAGAAATCTGCATTGAACTCAACAAACACGTGGGGTATTTTTTGTTGAGTTCAACGCAGATTTCTTCTAGTGTAAGCTTGCTCAAACAATCTCACCATTGAGGTTAGTGATTTCCAATTCCATCTTCGATCTTTAATGGTTTAGTTTTTCCTTCAGTTTTGAATCTACTTCTATTTAATAATTTTTTAATGGGTGAAAATTAAGTGCTTGGTTTTTGAAATTCTTTTTTGTAGATTCTCAACTCAAGTCTTCAACATTAGTAATTAGAATTTCAAAATGTGTAGTGCAAGAAAATTTAAGCTATGAAGATTCAAAGCCTTAAAAATCTATTTAGACAAGGTACAAAAAATCCAGATTTCTTCACTTCAAATGCAAATATCTTGCAATCTATTTAGTCTAAGTTTTTGAAATTTCTTATAATAGTCTGGTGCAAGATCTTGCGGTTAGATATGCAAAACAAAAAATTTCTAAAGTTTTGTGCACTATGCAATAGAAATGGTAGTTTTTGATGAAAAAAATGCCTTGCGAGCTTAGGAGCTCAAATGGCCCTCAAACGAACCCGCCTTTTCAACCGGTAGTACCGGTCGCCACGAGGAACAACGGTCGATATGTTCAGCTGGCTTGCTTGGCTTCTCACACGAAGCGCATCTCTTTCCTCTTCGTTGCAATCCGCTCATCTCCGCGAACTTAGAATTACAACCACGCTGCAATTGCGTTGCCATTCCGTTTTCGTGGCTGCCACACTGAGCTTGGTGTTCACGGACTGGGACCTTCAATTGCAACTGCCCGACCTGGCGCTCGATCACTCCAACTGTCTCGTAACTTGGCGGCAGAGTACTTTTTTTGATGTTCTTTCGTTACATCAAACTCAAGTCTAGGACTCTGCCACGGCGCAAGGCAACATCCTCTTTCTCTTCTGCTAATTTCAGACCCTGAGGTTTGAAATTCGGACGTTTCGGATTTTGAGATTTTTGAGATTTTTGAGAATTGGAGGTCGGGTTGTTGGGTTGTTCAATTTCAGGGTTGTTGTGGAAACTATGTGCATTTTAGAACCGATTCGTCGGAGAGGAGAGGGAGACGGCCGGCTGAAGATACAGTAATTGTGGGAACGAAAGAGGGAGCTCCCCCTTCCCGAGGCGCAATATTTGTTCATTTTTACTTTCGGTTGCGGGTGGCATGAGGTCTATAGGTGCTCTTATCGATTACGAGAGCACGATTACGTGCATCATTGAGGGGATTTCAACGGCGCCCGCCTACATTAGTTTGCCCTTGTGCTTATTTCAGACCCTCAGGTCTGAAGTTCTTCCGTTTTGAATTTCATTTCCAAGCTCGGAGATCGGGTTGTTTGGTTTGTTCAATTGTAGGCCTGTTGTGGAAATTGTGGGCATTTAGAATCTCCTGACTCGATTAGCGAGGGAGACGGCTGAAGGTTTAGGGTTTAGCATTGCGAGAACGAGTGCAGCTCCCCCTTATCGAGGCGCGCTATTATCTTTCTCTTACGTGAGCGCGACGTTTGCCATTAAGAAACTCGTAGTCGAGAAAGTTCCGTATGTGTTGGAAGTTCAGGAGGAGGACGAAATCTCCGGAAATGGGGACTCTCTGGGATTCCTTTGGTCTTGTTCTCTCCTCTGGCCCAGGCGACCCTCGCGGGTGCGGATTACAGCGAGCAGTGGAGCATATTTTCTCAAAAGACGTAAGCTTCTCCACCGTGAACCTAACCTCGGATTTCCACTTGGTGTCGTTAGGGTTTTGCCAAGGATTTCATGGTTATAAAGTGGCCAATTCGATTGGTCATGTTGTGAAAAATCTATAATTCAATGGGGCCGAATTTTATGTTACCGGAAGAACTTTGCATCTGTTGATCAGAAAATGAAATAAAATAGGTCTGAAGAAGCTGAGAAACCCGAATAGGACCTTGTGTTTTGTTGCAGTTTTGAGTAAGTCATTTTGAGGCGTTGCTTAGTTTCCAATTGATTTATGTATCGACCAACAGGAGCAATGTCCCTCACTTATTCTGGTGATATAAAATTTGGCTCCACCTGAATTATATTTTTTCGGGACAGATGTTGAATCGGAGACCTCTAGGGTTGCCTACATTCTACTCATATTTTTCAATTGAATTGGTTGATTTGGACTTATGAATGCTTGGTCCTTCGTAGCTTTTTTTTTCGAGGATTGTTGCACGTTGTGATCCACATTGTTCTGACATTTCGGTTCACTGTAGCGAGGCCATCATGAGGAAGAGGAAACGCATCGTTGTATCCTGCACTTCCCCAGCATGCGTGAGCTCTTCACGCATGAGGAATTGGAGCAAGCGTTGGTCCAGCTTGGATGGAAGCCTCTGTCGAAACGAGGAGGATGGCGCCGTTACTTCAAAACGGAAGAGCCCACTTTACCTTACGGTTTGCCAACGATTGCGAAGCTACCTGCACGCTCATACGTGGACGCCCCGAAACCCATTATTCTCGATTTCGTCAGATCTGTCAACAAGCGGGAGAATCGAAATGTGTTTTGCTGCTGGTGATTACATCAATATTCTGAACTTCAGGAGTTTCTATTTTGATTATTTCTGGCTGTCTTCCGTACTATGATCTGTTACAGGGTGTGAAGCGAACGTGGAAAACGCGAATGCCTACATGGAATTGATTGGCTGCTTCTGATACTTATGATTGTGGCTTGAAAGCAGGGAACACAGAGGAGAGTTATTAGTTTCTGCAGGAGACCGTGTTACTGCCAACTGATCTCGTTTACGAACTCTGCAAATTTATGGTCTGTCTGCAAGATTCACTGGTGACTAATATCGATGATGAGGTAATGAAACTGCCTTGTGAGACGTACCTTGCTCTTCTCATCCCCTAAATGACCTCATATTTTTCTTAGCAGTTTTGAGTTGGTCGTATATAGTCTTTCTATTGTCCGATTTTGACCAATTGATGCAATTCTCTTCACGGATACAAAGGTTTAGCATCATCCGGGATATTGATTTTTCACAACAGGATCCGCCGAATTGTTCATTTTAAAACTATGAATCCTTGCCCCTTTAGGAAGTTCCGGGTATCCTTTGGCATTGGTCCTCAGTAGACACCCTTGTTGACAGTTGAGTTTGAACTCCTTGCAGGGCTTGCTGACCCTTGAAGAACGTTCTGAATTGCTCAAATTATTATTCTTCGAACCGGCAGACTCAGGTGGCGAGGATCGTAGAGTTTGTTTGCAGGACTTATTTGTGTTGATACAAACTGATTTGTACTGAGTGGGATTGCGTTGAGAAGCTTAACCAAGAGTCTTAGGGCAGTTCCTGTATGGATGGAGACTGTCTTCATCAATCATGAACGCAGGAGTGGTGACTGATATTACACATGGTTGATTGGATTGAAGTTAAAGGTAGATTGTGGTAGTGAGGAAAACCTGTTCTGAAATCTGATCCTCACATGATTCCAGAGAAGAGAAACTGTTTTAGCTCTAGTACGGTTACATTCCACCCTAATTGTTACTTTCTTCAATTTTGAGAGCATATTCCTGCTGCTACGAATCAGAAAATTTTCAGCAGATGGGTGTTGCTTGCACTCTGTTACTGGAGCTGCCCTTGATAAAGAAGTTCCTAGAGTCAGGAAGAATATGCGTTTGCAATTGACCTGCTGAGTGCATCTGTTTGAATCGTACAATATCGATATGACTTTGTCCAATTGTTCTTATTCCTCATTTCTGCCCCACCCGCTTCTTCTGACCCGCTTCTTCTGACCCGCTTAATAGGTCTCATTTTCTAATTTTTCATTTTAGTGATCCTTGGAGCAATTCCTAGTATGAATTCAAATTAGGAGTCTACGACGCACAGTGGCATTACGGTCAATGAAAGGAGGGATTTAATTTTTCTTAGGAGCTTACCAAATCAAAGCGTAAAATAGGGATTGACTTGATATGAGTCCGGATGCTGCTCGTACAAGAGAAGAAACATATCATTGGGGTGTATCGAACAATAAGCCTTTGCACTACTTTGCAAACAAGAGGCCAACGGGAGGAAATCTCTGAGTTATACAATGTAATGATTATAGTGACAAGTCAATGCATGCGAGTGAAATCAAGACACTCCATCAGAATTACAAGCCATTGGGAAAACAGAAGGTTGAAAAATGTAATAGAAATCGTTACGGTATAAAAGATATACACACAATTGCCAAATTGTTCCTGAGAGTTAGCACACACAAGGACGAGGCTAAAATTTTCACAGAAAACACTACCCTATTGTCGGCACTCATGCAGTTCTCACAACGGCAAGTCCAAGCCCTTTCCAACATCAACGCCAATGGCTTGCAGAAGACCTTTGTTGATAATCTGATCACAGAAAAAAAACATAATTTTATGCATCAGTTGGACATAAAATATGCAAACAGAAGAAATACATCATTGGGGTTTACCAAACCTGGATTATGTCTTCAACAGGATGAGGACTATGTCTTCCTAATATTTAGGATTAAGGAAGAAGTAAGGGTTAAGGTGTGGTCACAATACTCTCAATTATCTCTACTAGCTTGCCTATGGAATCATCATGCCTTCATCACGACTGCAGCACACAAATTATAGAATAATCTGTGATGCTGGCATATAGGGGGATCAAAGCAATGTGAGGAGCGACTGGTTGCTTATAGAAAAAGGATTATTGTATCTTCCAAAGACGGTTTGATAACCCCTATTGACAGATATCTTTTCCGTCTGTGATTCCAAATCCATTAGGCAACTGCACTCGTGTCCAAATCAGTAGGAAATATCAAACTATATGTGCGGAATCCATTATAAAAAAGGTGTCAAACCCCTCAACAATAATCTAGGCTCCTATTTAGATACCTTTCATGAAACAAGATTATATTAACCCAAACACGCACTGATTCTGCCACTGTACCATAGTTTAACAGTCATTAGTGGTGTTGGAATACTCTAAATATTCATTTCTGTTTAGAGAAGAGAGAATGCCACAAAAAATGAATACAAATACTGTCCAAGAAAGAGAAGGCCAATGTAGAAAGTTACAATGATCTCAGAAACTTACAGCTTCTACTATGATGATTCCCACAATTCCAATCAACGATGCCCGCGAATTCCATACTTCAGCATTCTCAGTAAAACCCCAGAATGGTACGGGCAATTTAGGTTCATCCTTAGGTGGCTCCACCTGCAAGAATCAGTCCCTCGCTCACGATTAATATCTTCCACATGCTCGAATTTCCACTGTGCATCCGCGAAGTGAATATACCATGAATTTCCCCCTTTTCAAATTTGTTTTTAATAGATAAAAAAATAGACTCGAAACTAATTCAATGGACACAATTCTTCAACATCCCAGCGCGGTCATTCATCACCTAACCCTAAATTCGACTCCACGTCTTCCAAGCGCTCCTCAATTACGCGAATACACAACAATTCACCTCTTAATTCACCTGTTTCTTTTAATTGCAAACATCACAGTAAGTTACCAGTCTCGAAAATAAAAAGCCACATAAAGAGCGAAATCGCTTACCCCTCGTGGAAGCTTAGCAGCTCGAATCAGTGTAAACCCTAGCTGAGAGGATTTGCTCACATTCGCCAAACCTGCTACAACAAAATCACAGTTCATAATCCGAGGTTGCAAATTCTAAATACGACGGAGGGTTGCTGACCTCATCGTGAAAGAAGTAATGTAAGAGTCGTAATGCGGCGAATCAAAATGAAAAAAAACTTGCAAATCGACAGCTCCAGAGATCTCGTTTTCAGCCACTGGTGGTTCACAGTTCCCCAATCCGCGGTTGCAAATTCTAAATACGAAAATTATTGACCTCAGAGTGAAAAAAACAAAAACCAAGAGTGTAATTGTAATGCGGCGAATTCAAAATGACAAAAACCTTGCAAATCGACTGCTCCAGAGATCTCGTTTTCAGCCGCACGGGATTCACAGTTCAAAATCCGAGGTTGCAAATTCTAAATATGGAAATTGTTGACCTCAGAATGAAAAAGGAAATGTAAGAGTTGGTAATTGTAATCCTGCGAATCAAAATGACATTGCAAGTCGACTGGTTCAATGAGGCTTGGTTTCAGCTTTGATTGTTTCGGAATTGCGGGACGTACCTTGGAGTTTTTTGATGGGGTGGCTGTGCAGAGTGGAAGAGCGCAGTCCTGCAACTGGCAGAGCCTGGGAGGCCATAATCGACGATGCCATGGAGCTGCAAATTGGGTAACAATTGAATGCAGGTGCAGGAGAGTGGAAGCGTGAAGAAGGAGATGCGCGGCTATAGGAGTCGGTACCGTATGTCTAGAGCCACACATTCTCTAATGGGAAAGGAGACCGGATATGGACCTCCCACGCTCCCTCTGTAATGGCACACTTGGTAATTGCATATTCTATATTCTCACCACCTGGAATGATAAGTTATACCCTCCGTGAGGTCAGATTCTGACGTAAATTAAGTGATTTTTTTGCAAAATGTGTCTGAGATTTTGAAATAATATAAGTGAAATGTCTAACAGGTTGCAGAAATTTTTGTTCCATATTGCCTAATTTTTAAAATATTTTTAATTTATATGAGAAATTGCAAAGGATAACATTTTCAAATATAAGACTCTAAAACATTTATTTAACCCCTAAATGCCCAAGGCTTGTTTTGAGCCTCTTGGAATTTGCTCTAAATTGAACAAAAAGCCAACATTTTGATAAGTTGAATCAATTGTTTTGGATTTGTAACCGTACAAATTCAAACTAGACATGTTAGAGCTCACATAGGAAAAGAAAACACAACAATATCATTTAAGGATTAAAAGATTATAATGTTTGATCATCCGGGGTGTTAAAACTATGAAAATCGTAGAGCTCTCTTTTTGCATCTCAAATCTAAAAAGTTCAAGACCAAAAAAATATGAAGTTGAAGGGCCTAATAAATATAACCCCAATCAATTTATGACTTCTCAAAATCTACTCTACAATTTTTTTAAATGAATTTCTAGTGTGATTTTTTCTCCAAGATCTAGTGTATTTGAGGCTCATTTCCAAGAGCCCTCAACACTACGAAAAGTCAAGATTGCAATGGGTACTTTGCACAAAACCTTGTTAAGAAAAATCATAATCATTCATTTTCGAAATCGGATTTTTGATGCTAAAACTAGACTTCAAAAAGAATCTTTCAAAAATATAAATACTAAAAATAGCAATTTGGTAAGGTTTTATTTAACTTCAAAGTTTCTTCGACCCACATTTGGGTGCCTTGGGCATTTAGGGGTTAATGATCATCATCTAGATGAGACACCCAAGAAAAGATGGGATAATTAAAAAAAACATCAATTAAAGAAAAGACACAGTAACAAAAAAATGAGTAAAGTTGCAGTAATCAAAATTAAAAAAATTGTAGTAGACAAAAATCAAAAAAATTGATAGCCTAAAGTGCCAAAATCTTACAATGTGATTGAATCTTACAATGCCAAAATCTTACAATCTTCAGATTGTTGAAATCATTTAACACTAGAAAGTAAAATATTTCAATAGTTTGCTGCCGAATCTATCCCTAATGCCTAATGTATGGTATTATACTATGAACTTGAGTGTTTTCTAGAAGCACCACCTTTTCTAATAAGGGGAGTTTCAATACGCTAAAGATTATTCAACAAGTTTGTTGAACTTCCTAGGGTGTTCTCCTTTTAGATTGACACCTTGTATTTTTAACAAGTTCATCACAAAGTTTTGAACCTATGGTTAGTCAACAGTTATCATGTGGTTATCATTGTTTCATGGATTCACACGTTAACTCCTAAAGGACCATCATGCATTTTTGGGCAATATAGAATTTTGGACAGGAACGTGCGACTAGAGATTTCCATATTTTGGGCTGAAATTTTAATAGAAGGTGGGGACGGGGAATATCTTTCATATGCACTAAATTTCATGACATTTGGAAATAGGAGTCAAAAATTATGGCCTAATATGTTATTTTTTATCGTAGCTGGGCAGTTCGGGCAGATAAGAAAATCACTTTTTTTGAAAACTAAACTTTGAAATTGGTTTTCTAGAATTATATATACATAGAAAGCTTTGAATCATTCCATTTTGACCAATGAGTCAAAATTTATGAGGAGTTTTAGTTTGCGAGCAGTTATGGATTCTCTACTCTAAAATAAACTTTGAAGTCGTTTATTTCACTCAATTTTCAATATTTAAAAATAAAAATAAAATCATAAGATGTAAATTGTTTATAAAAACATTACAACCATTGGGATTGACATTTTTCAATTCTATAATTAAATTCTTAACAGTTTAGTATTTTGAATCATTCTCTACTTTTTTCTACTTACTATTTTTTTCCTATATGTTGTACAATTCCAAATGACTTGAAAATTTTCAAGCATGTAAAAAACTTGTTTAGAAAAAATAATCCAAAGAAGTATTACCATTTTGAACATTTTTTCATAGAAAAGTGAGCTTGTGAAGTGCAGCTGCCCGATTTTTCGCAAAGCCCCCAAAAGGATTTTTGTCAATTCAAACACTAATATCTTGCAATTCACATGGTGGAAATTTCTGAAATTTTTTCTACATCTTTTCAAACCAGTGTACTACAAGATCCTGTGGTTATATGTGTCAAAAAAAATTCAAAAATTTGGTACTTGTATTGAAAATGGTTTTTGAGCGGTTTCAGAAAAAACATAGTCATGGAATTTTAGGGGTTAATATACAATTTAGCGCATCATTACGATGCAGCTGAAAGTTATGCATTGTAACAATCTGATAAATTGTAAAGTAATGCATCGCAATGATGTGCTAAATTGTATATTAGCGTGCGAACCCATGAAACAACAACAACCATATGATAACTGTTGACAAACTGCAAGTTCTAAACTTTGTGATGTTCAAGAAGAGGAGGTTGGGATATAGATATCTATTATAACTTCTGCTAATACACTTTGAAAATTTGTTAGAGAATTGAAGTAAGTCCCCTGGGCTGCATTGTTCAATATACATTAAAAATTAAAAGATAACCAATGTTCCACATTCATTGAAAACATTGAACCAAACATTTAAAAATAAATAAAAATAAAAAAATGAACCAAACATGCACTAGAAGAGAAATGCAATGGAGTCAATAAAATCTACTTGATGTTTTTCTATTTCCAATACAAAAATTTGCACTAGAAATAGAAAAACAACAACTATAATTAGTTGACTCCAATGCAATTTCCTTCTAATGATGGAATTTGCATTGATACAAAAGCCAATTGTATTTTGAGTTTGCAAATGAGAAGAGAAGCTATATACATATATACATTTGGATTGGTAGGAGGTAAAACAACCCATGTGGGATATGTAAATTAGAATGAATAGAAGCTCAACCACTTATAAGGTAACTCATCCTATGATAAACACAACTCTAGACAAGTCTAATGCAAGCCAAAAAATTCTTGCAGTGTACCATGTGTGTTGTAAAATGTAGTTTACAAGAAAAATTATGACTGGAATAGGCATGTCCAAAGTTATAACTGTCATGGGCTCAATTACCTTAATTAAGTCAAAAGCAGGAATTGTGTTTGAAATAAAATTTTAGACCTCATTTAGGCATAGTAGGATAACATTTTTCAAAAACCTTTAAACTAAAAAAAATTCATGTCAAGATAAATTTCATAGATCTCCAAAAACCTGTTTGATATTTCAAGCCTCTAATCAAGAGTTATGAATAAATTTCAAAGAGGGGTTGGAAGGGACATTTTCTTTGACATTTTCAAACATCTTCTATGAATTTTGTTTATAACTTTTAATTGGGGGCTTGAAATCTCAAACGGATTGTTGGAAACAAAAATTAATTGATCTTCTAACTGTTTCTAGTTCAAATGTTTTTGAGAAAAGTTATTCTATTGTGCCTAAATAAGGTTTGAAATCTTATTCCAAACATAATTTTGTGTTTTGACAATGAACACTCAAGCTCTCATCTTCAAATTATTCTATACCCTTTGAGGACTCATAATGGACAATAGATTTCAATATAAAAATGACATCTCCACCCTCCATTCCCTATAAATGTCAATGATGCAATTCCTTCATTTTACCATCAAATTTTTTTTTGATGGCAGATGGTTAAATTGCATTGGTATATTACTCATCAGATTACTCATCTTTCTCTACAAATATTTGTTGATTTGCATGTATGGTCCTAGAATTAACAAATAGAGCACACTATAATGTATAGCCACTATCCTAGTACCGAAGCTTATATTGATGATGTGAGGATGAATTTTGTAGATGAAGACTCTAGAGAGGAAAAGGCATCTTCTCTTAAGGCTACTGAATGTCATGTTGTTTTCAATGGATATAGAGTTTTTTGTTTTTGTTTTTTTCTTAAATTTTAATATACATTGGAGAGTATAGTTGTGACCTAATGGACATACTTCAATTCTCTGACAAATATTGATGTGTGTATGTATAGTTACTAATGTGTGTGTGGAATATACCACAATATTTTATCCCTTGGATGAAATTATGTGGTATATTCTACATCATTCCATCTAGGGGACGGCAATAGCACTAAAACACCTAAAATCGTCAATATAAGCAATTCAACATAGTTGGGGGTACCTTTTTCTAAAAATAATATTTTTGTACTATTAGCAAGTGAAAATCATGAGTATTAAAAACAAATTTAGACTTTTTGGATGTGGTATGTAATTTCTACAATTTTTCAAAATGCCATCTCCCTAAACCACTGGAATTGTCACATAGGTGGACCTTGAACCAAAATCTGCAAAATTCAGTAGTTAGTGAATCAGAGTTAACCCTAGAATGACGCGGGGGGTGACCCTGAAAATCATGCATTGTGTAACTATGAGAGTCATTGGAATAAAAAAAATCCAAAAGTATTCATTGGAAGTCAAGCTACTATAGATGTTTTCCACTTTCCACAAAAATTTCCAAGGATGAGTAGTTGTAATTTTGTCCTACATTGGAGAATTCCTTGTCATTCACCGGACACTTATTGTCTGCGGCGTCCTTCCTGGGTTAAGTATGTGTTCTTCAAATGCGTCAAAGAGTCAGAGTAAACATTGTAAGGACACATTAGAGTTACTCGTAAAGTTGTCTTGTGTTTTTGAACATGTGTCAGAGGAAGGTTTAACTAAGAATAGAACAAAACAAACATGACACCAAACTCAATCAGACATGAGTTTGGGTGCTCCAAGAAGTTTGGTCCTCTGTTTTTTCCAAACTCTGGCTCCTCGTCATGCCTTGCACACACTTTATGATTAACTCTATTAACGAAAGTCTAGGGACACATTTAGTAGTAGTCTAGGGTACTATAATGTAAACAGGGACGTTTTTGGGTGTTTCGACCTTTTGGTTGGAAATGGGTCGTAACTCGTAAGCTTATAAATGAATAGTATCTGTATGTACGCCAGCCGTAGATAACTGGTTGGAGTTCCCCTTTGACCAGGGTTTTTTTTAGGCGATTTGGTGCAAAATTGCACCAAATTTTATGGCTTGGCACCACGCCTATAGAAAAAAATGGTACTTAAAGGTAGAAAATCGCCAAAAAACTTCAAATAAAAATAAAATTGGATGAAATCGCCAGATTTTGGATGAAAACTTAATTATGGATATGTAATATGTGCTAATATGATATTTTCTATCCAATATGTAGATGAATGTTGAAGTTTGGAGCACCACTATGACATTCAATGAGCACCACTATGAATACCGCAAGAGACTCCTTTTTTCTTGAAGTTCAAGCTGGTTATCCGCAATTATCGCAGGTTTTGTATTCGGAAGGCCAATCGACTAAGAGAACAAGAGACGGCGCTTTGCAAGCTGCTTGACCAAAGAAACGGCCAACTCCAGCTAGACCCACATTCGTCCCAATTACAAGATGAAGTTAGCTACATCCAGTCTGAACTAGCCAATTTTGAGAATCGCAAACTCGAAGGTAGAAAAGTACGATCCAGGGCTCGCTGGAGATTATTTGGTGACCGCCTTACAGCTGAATTCTTCCAAGCCGTCAGGGAGGTTTCGCAGACGTCATCCATTACTGAGCTTCTTGACCATCAAGGAGTAGCTAGGCAGGGCATCGATGAAATGGATCATATTTGTTCTACCTTTTACTCTAAGCTTTACTCACAAGCACCAATAACCCCTCAGATTGTTAATGATCGGGACTCCATCCTTTCATGTGTTTTTAACAAGTTCAGCCCGGAGATGGCCAGTCAATTGGAAGCACCGCTTTCAAAAGATGAACTCTATTTGGCTATGAAACAAATGGCCTCAGGTCATAGTCCAGGACCTGATGGGGTTACTCTTGACTTCTTCATGAAATTTTGGGATTTAGTAGGTGACGATTATGCTAGTATGATTCAAGCATCAATAGTTCAAGGCCGGCTTCTTGCAAGGATGATATATGGGGTAATTGCCCTTCTTTATAAAGAAGGCGACCGAGCCAATCTATCCAATTGGCGGCCGATCACTTTGCTCAATGTCTCATATAAGATTTTGGCAAAAACACTTCAATTGAGATTACTGAGCTTACTTCAAGAGGTCATAAGTCCGGATTAGTCTGCCAGATACATATTGGATAATGTGTTATTACAGTATGAGACTGTCCAGTGGGCCAAAGACTCTCATCAAGATCTGATATTCCTAAAACTTGACTTTACAAAGGCGTATGATACAGTCTCATGGGATTTTCTTTTTGGTGTTATGAGGAAGATAGGCATCCCTGATGCTTTCACCCACATTGTCCAAATGTTACTCCAGGATGCTTCGGCATCTGTTTCAATTAATGGTAAAATTTTGAGCTAGTTCAACATCCGGCGTGGAGTACGCCAAGGGTGTCCTTTGGCTCCTTACCTATTTCTATTGGTTGGAGAAGCCTTCAACATGGCTGCCAAGGAAGATCAACGTTTAGGTAAAATACAGGGCATCCAACTACCCGAGACAGAGGACCGTCAACTCCTCTCTCAGTAGGCAGATGATAATGGGATCTCTATTCTAGGCCAAGAAATCTTCTTGAAGAATACGGTGGATCTCATTCACCGTTTTGGCTCTGCATCAGGTCTGGTTATTAACTGGACCAAGAGTATAAGATATTGGTTCTCACATATCCCTCCCCCTGACTGGCTGAATGATTTTGGGATTACTTGGGCCCCTCCTCATTCTCTGTCTAAATTATTAGGAGCTCCTTTTGGTGTTTCATTGGAGACTGCCGATGTGGACACATTTTTACAACAGAAGATTACCAAGAAGTTGAAGTATTGGACAACCCAACGCCTCTCCTTGGCTAGGCGAGCAATTGTGATAAATGCAATTCTCCTCTCGTCTATTTACTACTTCATGGCAATTTGGTGTGGCTCTATTCAAGCCATTAGGACAGCTAGGGGTAGTATGCGCAATTATTTGTGGAGTGGCTCCGAACATTTGTCTCGGACCAGGGTCAGTTGGGAAGATTGTTGCTTGCCGAAATCAGCTGGCGGCCTCCAACTACTTGACCTAGAAGTATCCCTCAATGCCTTATTAGCTAAGTGGATCTTGTATGCCATAGAACCTGGTATTTCTGGACTTAAGACTCTTCTTCGATACCGAATTCATCGTATGAAACCACACCCAAAGTTTGGATTTTGGTTCTCTTCTGCTGCGTGGCTTATGGTACAAAGACCTTCAGTGTCCAGAGGGTCGAGAGTGTGGAATCACATCTCCTCAGCATGGAAGAAGCTTGTGAAACACATCCAATTAGTTCCACCTACTAATGCTTCTGAGGTTCTCTCTACTAGCATTTGGTGGTCAACAAGCTTTATAGGTTCCAATTTTAATTTCTCTGTTGATCGAGCATGAATCTTTGCCAGGGCAGGACTTCGGACCTTTGGAGATTTATGGGATGCTAATGCTAGTGAGTTTAAGACATGGGAGACCATCTCAGAGGAATTCCCATTTACTACTATGGAGCGCCACCATTGGTTCTTTCTGATCTCTCAGATCCCTCATACTTGGCTTCAATTTTTAAATGACCAGTCATGTTTAGCCTCCGTAGGGGAAGCCGGCCTCTACTCCTTGCCTGATGACGCACTTCCAGAGATTACATGGTTGGTGTTTGAATCCAATCCTATGTTATTCGGTTCCCAAATTCAAGATATTTCTTTGAGAGGTGATTCTACTCGTGCTACCGTGGGTATCCACTCTAGGCAGTTATCTCTCCTTCCGGACGTAGCAGTTGCCTCGGTTCATAGAGGCGTTGTGTGGAGAATTCGTGTTGTCCAAGTTAAGAAAGGAAGAAGACGTCCACCCAAGCTCTTGTTCTCAGGTCCTATTCAGTCTCTTCAGTATGATCCAGGGCGATGGAAGTGGTCCAATGGCAAACCGCTCATAGAGTATACGGCTGCCCTTGGTCGTAAGTTACTTACAAGCTCGACCCAACTGAAGCGTCCCATAGCAGCGAAATGGCCCACCCTCCTTCCGGATTCCTATGTCCCATGTTGGAGAGATATTTGGATCAAAGCCCGCCCTCAAAAGGACGCGGCCTTCATTTGGTCAATTTGGCATAATGCCGTCGCTGTTAACTCATGGCGGGCTCAAATTGCTCCAGGGATTGATGCGAATTGTGTTTGTTGCAACTCTCTTGTCATAGAGACACCTATACATAGGTTCTTTGAGTGCTCGAGATCCCAAAAAATTTGGGACTATGCACTATCGATGATGCATCATATCCGTGGCGTGTCTCCAGTTTTAGGCCCTCATCGGAGATTGGATGCCATCCAATGTATTTTTGGGACTCCTACACCTAGATTGTTCTATAGAGTACACACGATATGGTCTATTGTTTGTGGTGCTGCCTTATAGCTATGCTGGATCATGCGCAATCATATGGTTTTTGCCCGAGATCGTTGGCCTACCGTCCTTCTCCACACATCTCTTTGGAGTGCCCTCCTTGACTCAGGACGGGCTGCTGCTCTTAAGACAGACCTTGCTTCTAAACGTAGTCCTCAACATTGCGATAGGATTTGGACCAGGTTCTCTAGTATTTGGTTACAATCTCCAATTCTTGCTACTAGGGTCGGTTACTCTATTAGGTGGAACAAAGAGGGTCCTCCTCTTTGTTTGTTCTCTTAGTTCTCATTTCTTTTTGTTGCTCATCTTCTCTTCATTTGCTCGTTTTCTCTTCATTTGTCCAGCCTCTAGCTTGGCGGTTACTTTTTTCTCTTAATACAATGATTTCCATTTGTTATCAAAAAAAAAAAAAAAAAAAAAACTATGACATTCAATATCGCCACTATGGCACTTCACTGAAAATGAAAAAAAAACACCTGCCTCTGCCTCTCTCTGTAATACCATTAGGAGTCCACTGCTCGTGGGCTCCAGGGGCGCCAGTGAAGACGGAAGCCACGGTAGTTGCGCACGTCACGCAAGCAACTCTCGTCAGTGCCTTACTAAGCCAGCCATGTGCACTGGAGTAGACCTCCATCAAAGCAATTGCATTCTTTCCACTGCAACAACTCATCAATTCCTTCGTACAAATCGGTCTTCCCATCCTCAAAAATCTCAAGTGCTCCATCCCTCCGTCCCTCGAACTCAGTTCGTGGCTTCCATCGATCGAGCTCAGTCTCATTCGCATCCATTCTGTGCGCGCAATACTAGAGAAGTACGTTCGATCATCGCCTGCTGAAAATCGAATCGATTTAGCTCGTCGTCCCAGGGTAAGAAATGTTGGATAATGTTTTTTTGTTTTACGAGGGACCATTTGGTTTGATTTGATATGATCGATCGAGTGAGACTCACCGTGAAATTTCAAGATGAGGACCTAATTTTTAGTAACCTAGGATAAAAATTTCGATTACCCAACTTAGGGTAACAAATCAGTTTGGGTTTTGGAAAATTTCAACAGCAAGCAAGGAATATGCGCCATCCTTTTTCTGTTTCTTTGTTTTCTAAATTTAGAAAAGACAGGGCAGTGCACGATCTATATATTGCTTGCTCTTGCTCTTCGAACTTGAAGAGTAGTATTGTAGTGAACTGAATAGGGGTGCTCTGGATTTGGCTGTTAATTTATGGAGAGCTGGACGTGACTCGGACAAACTGTGATCCCGGGTTTCTTGCATCGTTATCCGTCCATTAGTGTTGAGTGGGTCCCGCGCACCGAACTATGTTTATCTTTACTGTTTTTTTCTTGCCTCTGTCGGATCGACGGAAGCTCCAACTTCTCGATCGTCTGCCTCCGTCGTGAAAAGGTTCTCGTACTTTGATTTTGTGCCTGTTTGATGAGTCGCTTTGCGTGTGTATATCAAAAGGGTGGTGTGATTGCTTCGATTAACTTTGAGGTTACTCCATCGTGGAGTTTTTGATCTTCCAGTTGGTGGAGGTCTTTTGGTAACTTGGGCTTTGAATCCTGGGCATATTGATTCCTTGGATTTGAAGAAAATCAGAGGCGTTCGCAAATTGCCGACGTGGTTGATGTTTTTTAGGTTAGATTTGGAGATTTGTATTTTGTTTGTTTCAGTTTGTTGTGGATGGTCAGTAGTTATGTTCAAACACTAGCCTTGCAGTTTTGAAGAATTATTTGACATCAACTGATTTTTCTGTCTGAATTTTTTCTGAGTTTTGCCTACTTCCTGAAGTATCTAATACTTGAATTTTAATTTTATTTCCATGTTCCAAGTCGAATTTTCAAGTTATTTACGTCTAGCTGTGTTTGCATTAGAGAGAAAGCAAGAGAATTGGGCTTTCAAAGTAGAGGTACATGCAAAAGGTTTGGAGAAATTTGATCTAGATTTTCTATCCCCTTCAGACAGATGTAATTCTCCGAAAGTGACCTTCAGTTTAATGTTCACGCTTTTTTTTTGTGGTTGGTTGTCCAGTTTTGGAGCTTAGAAACCAGCTGAGGACGGGAAATGGAGTCTGCCCCTGTGGTGATGGAGACCACTCAAAGGCGGCTGCGCTTGCTGAATGCACATTTGCAGACGAAGGCGTCAGGTACGGATTTTGAATTGAAATTCATGTTTTTGAGCCCCATCATAACATTCTCGAGTAGTTTTAACCTCCTACCCTTGTCACTGTAGCTGCAGTATGGGTGATAGTAACTACACTTCCTTACAATAGTTGGCTGAATCTAAATATTTGTACATCTCTATTAAGTTCTTTAGGTCTTTAGATGGTGAGTACCAATGCTTTCATTGTTGATCTCAACATGTAAGAGCATGTGTGGCAAAGAAAGAAACTGTCAGAGGATCTCGATTCTTCCTTGAATTAGCAGACGGGCCCAAGGTGTTAGCAACTCTTTTCGAGAATGCAATGATGGTTGCACAACTTGCACAGTATGTTTTTGCAAAAATACTGCGTGGGAATGAAACGACATTGGGCTTTCTAGACACCTTAAACTTCTCATGCCATTCAAAGATAGAATTTGTATGGGGTGTATGGTTTAGAAGCCATAAAGAGGCTCTATCAGAGGGTTTTTTTTTCATTGGTTGTAAGTGTCTGTCTAGTGGGAATTGCTGTACTATGTACCGAATTCATAATTGTAGGTTGTCTGAAATTGGAGACGCTTTCCTGAATGGGGAAGGTGAGGCAATTCAGGAATTAAAATGATGAATCTATGAGCTTTATATCTTGTTGAGGGGCTTTGTTATTTGCTTCCTACCAAGTCTATCTCCTGAATCTAGATTTCTCGCCTGTTTGAAGCGTTTGTGTCCACTTTTGGCATTTAGTTCGGTATTATCTGAACCGTTGGTGGTGTTTCTGCGGCGTTTGTAAGCTCACAACTTGCTTCTGTGCAGAGGAGCGTCTACAGCTGGAGTGCCGACCAACTGCTGGCGAATATCTTATAGGTATGATAATGCTAGTTCGTTTTGTGGCCAAGCCTTCTCTTTTTGTTTTTTAAGCCCGTCATTGGTTCTTAACCCCTAACGGACCAAGGATTCGTGGTTTTAAATGACCAATGCAATTGATCACATCGTGAAAATAATAGAAGTCACACAGGGCCAGCTTTTATATCACTAGAATCAGTGAAGAACATTGCATGTGTTGGTCAATAAGTAAATAATATCAGGTAAAAGATCCCGTATGACCTTTTGGTTATTTAGGGTTTGATTCTTTTCATGTTTCAGACTTTTTGGGATATAGGTTGTTGGGAATTCGTCACAATCTGCTAAAATTCCTATTCTGGTTTCTTCTTGTGAAATTTTCAGAGGAAGAATATTCCGTAAAGCTGCCAGAGAAGTTGAGCTCCGGTAAATGGAACGTTCATAGGTAACTGAGTTCTTGCATAAACCTATACTGATCCGTATTAACAATTTCATGCAACTGGATTCTCTAATCACTTGCACAAGGTAATCTATTGCAGTTTTGAGAAGGTTGAACCATTATGTGTTTGGCCATCTTGTTAGTGTTCTTTCCAGTTTCTTTTTGTTCATGACACCGTATTTGTGTACACCGTGATTTTATAGTCTTTTGATCGGATTTCATATTATCAGGTTGTCTACATTTATGATTTGACTGTGTGGTCTGGGTTATCGCAGATCTGTGACGTCCCCCCTTGAGCTTATGGATCATTGGCCTGAACAACCCGAGATTCGAACCTTGCACGACAACTTCGTGTGAGGCATCTATGATTAAGGAATTGCTTTTGTTACTATGTTGCTCTGTAGAGAGAACTTTGATTTCTTAATTGTTAGCTGTTGTATCAGTCTTCATGACTAAGTTCAGTTGAACAACTTATGCAATGATTTTTGTAGGTGTTGTTGTTCACAATATATCTTGCTTGTGTGGATTTAATTGAAGGTACGCGAAGGCAGCCTTTGCGGAGAATAAGTGTTTGGGAACTCGCATCCGAGACGATGGTACCGTGGGAGAGTAAGAATTTTCCTTATCTTACTATTCTTGTAGATCATGGAATATCGCCACTCATCTTGTTGCAAACTCTTGTACCTAACAAGGTTTTCAGTAAAATTTAGACCGTTGTCAGGAAAACTTAGACAGCATCATAAGGGGAAATTTCCCCATGATGAATGGGAGGTCGCCATGTTGTCATAGTGACCTTGTGAAGTCCTCGCAAAAATTAGATTAGGAGGCCTCTTCTTGATCACTGTGACCATTGCCTGGATATTGCTCCATGAATCATGGGGAACATTCTCTTGCTGCCGTGTAGAGTTTCCTGACGCAGTCTAAATTTAATGAAAAACTTGTTGCTTGCAAGTCTAGACTAGACCATAAAGCTTTCCAAGGTTATTTGGTTAAGGATGAAGCTTCCATACTCAAAACTTGCTAAATGTCAGGCGTCCTTCATGTCTTCTATTGAGCATGTATTTGCTTTCTGCAGATACTGGTGGATGACTTATGGAGAAGTAGGAACTGCGCGCGCTGCAATTGGGTCAGGTCTTGTTCAGCATGGCATCCCCAAGGTAAGCACTTCATAAGCTTCTCACTTAAGTTACAGACAATCCACAGATGAAAAATTTGACTTCTGTTTCCAGCAGTGTAGGTTTATGCAAAAAACGTAGCATCGAATGCGCGTTATCTTATTCAAGTTTTTGTGCACTACTCAAGTGACCATTCCTGACTTTTTTTTTATATGCAGGGTTCATGCATTGGGTTGTATATGATCAATCGTCCGGAGTGGGTTATCTCAGAACTTGCATGTGCTGCCTACTCTTATGTATCCGTTCCTCTTTATGACACTTTGGGTAAGTTGCACTCTTCTTCAAAATTCCCGTCGTAACTATATTTATATTGAATTTCCATTCTTGACTGGTTAGGACTGAACGTAAGAGTAGTTTTGAAGCTGTGGGACCAAGTTCAGTAAAGCAGCTAGTATATTGTCAGCATATGCTCTCTCTTCTGTATTATAACGCAACCCTCAAGATAGTGCCACTTGTGTTAGTGAGAACTTCGTAATTATTTCTTGTTTGCAGGAGCTGATGCTGTGAAGTACATTGTCAACCATGCGGAAGTCGCTGCTGTGTTCTGTACCCAAGACGTGCTGCATACTGTGAGTTGTTGCTGCTGTCGAGACCTTGTAGTCGGGTTCCTAAGCTGAAGATAGAAAATCCACGTTGGGTGCTACTTGTAGCTTTCAAAATAGTTATTTCCATTGTTCAGAAATGTACGAAATGGTATCTTGTTTCTATTTGGTTTGTTTTGATACGTTGCTTGATGGTTCAACTCCTATAGATATTGAAGCGACCCCTTTTGGCCATTTGGGCACTTCGGGGTTAATTAGTTGAATAACTATACAAAGTCGGACTGTGCTTGGAATAACTTCTCTCAAATTTCTGCTTGGATTGGTTGGAGCAGTTACTGAGTTGTCTTTCGGAGCTCCCTAGTTTACGCCTCATTGTGGTAAGCACTGCTGGAATCTCTCTTTTCCTGGTTATCTTGTCGGGTATGGTTGACTCTTAAGGGACCAAGGTCTACTGATAAAATTTAGCCTCATTTATTGATTTTCACAATGTGATCAAGTGAATATGGTCAAGCGAATTGGTATCAAAGCCATGAAGCCTTGGTCCTTCACAGGTTAAGTCATCTTTGATTGCTTGTTCTCCGACTGATCGAGTTTGAAGGCGCTTTGTATAGTTTTCACTTTGCTTTTAATGTTTCAATTAAATAAACGGAAGCTTGAATTGTGTAGGTTGTGGGAGGTGCCGAGAATTTAGTGCCGTCACTTCCACCTCAGTCAGGAATTGAAGTCGTGCCCTTCTCTCGACTTGAAGCTCAGGTAACAATACCGTTCTGTAAAATAGAGTGTTAACGATGTCACGCAAATCACATGAAGGTTTCTAGGCAACTTTAGACTCACCTTGTTTGCAATTTCATATCAGAACGTTTAAAGCATCTGCAGAAGTTTTGGCTTGCTTTTTTTCTGTAATAACTATCTGCTTAGTCATTCACTATGTTTCAAGCCTTTGTTGTTGGATAGGAGGGTTGTGAATATTAGTTCTTAACCCCTAGATGCCTAAATGGGCCAAAAGTTTCTGCTTCTACATCTTTAGAAGATGAAATAAGTCATTAGGACGCATCAAAGAAGGTTGTAAAGATAGAGAGAACTCATACCCTAATTTGTTGAACATTAGAACTATTTTTAAAGTTACTATAATTGACTATGATTGACTATTATCTTCCAAACTGGACTCTCTATTTTAGCGTGGGCACTACGGGTTAATGGATTGATTAAAATCAGTCCATTCTCTCAATTTATTTTTATTTTTTCTCAGTGCATTTAAAAGAGGGGGGACCACTAAAGTTTTGTTGAGTTATTTTGTGAACAGGGTAAAGCAGATCAGCGAGCATTTCGGACACCTAAGCCACATGACCTGGCCACCATATGTTACACAAGTGGCACCACTGGTGTTCCTAAGGCACGTGATATAGAACCGTAGGCTCTAAACAATACCGCAGGTTAACGTGCTAATGTCTGCTAAGCAAACCCGCTGTTACCTCTAAATTGATGTCATCCCCATGTATACCATAATCATCATTTGATCTTCACTGATTGTTTTATCATCTAGTTTGGAGTCTGCTCACTTATCAATCTGCGTGATGGATAGTCTTAGAATTTGGGCCTATTTCTTGCATCCGTCAACCATATGATAATCAACTAAAGCTCTCTAGTCAAGAGTACTTGAACTCTCTTGCTCTACTCCGAAAGGAAAGCACTAGTCTTGTTTGGAGGTTCTTAGGAAGGCTTTTGTTATATATGATTTTGACATGAAGTTTATCCTATGTTCAGGGTTCAAATCATTTGTTGCAAAGACTAACATGAGTGTGTTGACAACAGGGAGCAATGTTATCACATTACAATTTAATTGCAAGTGCTTCTGGAAGTAGTAAAGCCGTGCCCATCCTTACCTCCGATGTGTAAGTTAACAATAGCTTTTCTTTACCCGTTAGTGTCGAAATGGACAGATATCTGGAATTGAAATAATCATTTATGAAGCTTTGAAAGTGGTACCGATTGAAAGAAGCTTTAACAAATTATATCGTTAGAAAGAAGAAATTGTACCCTACTTTTTTGAACAATAGAACTATATTTTGAAAAGTACTACGTAATTGATTGCTTCCTTCCAAAGTGGACTTTCTATTTTTAGCTTGGACATGTAGGGATTGCTTCTGCGTGTCTGTCACTGAATTTCGCAGCAGCAATGCGATGTTACGTTTTCTTATAAATGTATTGAATTTTGTCCACAGCCATATTTCGTACTTGCCCCTAGCTCATATTTACGAGCGGATGAACATGCTTGTTATGCTGCATTATGGTGTGGCAGTTGGGTTCTATCAAGGGGTAAGAAACACCTTTTTATCATTTTTATTATCTCTTAGTGAGTAATTTTCCATGTTCTTTATATTTCTCATAGGGACGGTTATAGAACTAGAATCGTGTACTTTGCGGTTTTGTTTAAATCAGGGTTAAATTTCAAAATTAAACTTATTCTCGAACTTTTAGACAACACCAGAAAGATGGGGAGAAAGAAAATCGTTCCCGTTATTTATAGGGAAGTCCCCCGACGACCGTAATATTTATTCAAGGCGCCCTTGATCAATGTGACAATAAGGAGACCTTCCCATGAATCATGAGGAGGATTCTCTTTCTGATGCTGTAAAAGTTCCTGAAACAGTCTTATTTTGTTCAAAACACTTGGTTTAATGCTTTCTTATATGTTTTTCTTCAATCTCACTTTTGATATATTCGCGTGATCGCTATGTGGAATCTCATATATTCTTCGTGGTCATCTCATAGGATATCTTGAAGTTGATGGATGACCTGGGGGCTCTGAGACCTACACTGTTTGCAAGCGTGCCACGACTCTACAACCGCATTTACGACAAGTTAGTAGCTTTGGAATATAAGTACATGTTTGGCAGTTGCTAGATTTTGCTACATTAAATGGTCATTGTCTCTGACTGTTGATGAAGACTTGTCTATTTGTGTCTAATTAGAGGACAGTAATTTGCTTTGTAGACAGAAATGAGTTTAAATGTCATGATTTACTTGAACTGTTGCTTATCATTAACTAATTGCTCTTCGTGAACAGAATAACTGGAACAGTGAGGGCTTCAGGTGGGTTCCGTGAGAAGCTGTTCAACATTGCGTACAACTCCAAGAAACAGGCAATAGAGAAAGGTCAGTATTGAGACTGTATTGGTTTATTTTTATATCCTCTACAAGGGTCATGTATATGTCATGAAAATTAAGTATTGCTCATTTCCATACAACATCAATAATTATAGTAGATTTAAAATATATCTATTTATATGATGACATGTACGTATATCTGCTTCCATCTCTAAAGTTGCATTGCTAGTTTTTTGAAAATCATGTGAAGAAAAAAATGCTGTCCTGCAGGAAAGTCTCCCTCACCTATTTGGGATCGGTTGGTTTTTAACAAAGTGAAGGCAGCTCTTGGAGGACGAGTTCGTATTATCGTGTCAGGCGCGTCACCAATATCCCCAGATGTCCTAGATTTCTTAAGAATGTGAGTATATTCCTGGAAGTTGGCTTTTCCTCTATAATCCGTCATTGCTGTTAACAATGTTTTCAGTAAACTTCAACTTTTTCAGGAATTTTTAGAGAGGTTCATAATGAGGTGTTAAGATTCAGAATTTCTCATGTCAGTGCATATATTACCGTAGATCGCTCCAAAATGCTACTTTGATTTACTCAATTTAATTGTGTAGCTGTGGATCTCGGATGTCAGGTGTTCAATTAGTGAACTTACTTTACCCATCTGAGAAGGGGAAAATGACCGATTCACCTTTTCAGTAAAGGTTACAAGCTTGACAATTGGTGCCAGCTTAAGAGCCTGAAAACAGACTGAATATTATGTAACAGGCCTTCTGCACTGCTTAATTATGTTGTGCGCATTTTGTGTATGCAGATGTTTTGGTGGTTATGTTTCAGAAGGCTATGGCATGACGGAAACGTCATGTGTTATTTCCGGCACTCTACCTGGCGACAACACGTCTGGACACGTTGGAGCACCAAACCCATCTTGTGGTAAATTCCGTCATTTTTTCTTCATTTACTGTTGTCTGTTATGAGGATCCGAAGTTCAGTACTCTCGTGCCTTGCATCTTTCTTTGTTGATGTGGAACGTAGTTTTAACCCCTAAATCTCAAATTGGGTCTCATGTTTCTTTTAAAGGAGAGTTGAGTAACTTATACGAGGACTTTCTTTTGTCCAATTTTGACCATCACATGCAATGTTCACAACTGATTCTGGTGATGTAAATTTGACTACATCTGAAAAAATCAGAATACAATCAATCGAAATGTCCTTCTGAAAACCACGATTCCTTGGCTAAGTTATATTGAAATATATGTCCTCATGTATCAGAGGTGAAACTTGCTGATGTTCCGGAGATGGAGTACACAAACGATGACAAGCCTTACCCTCGAGGGGAGATTTGTGTTCGAGGCCCCATTGTATTCCAAGGCTACTTCAAAGACGAAGTCCAAACGTAGCTTTCAACCCCACTCATGCATTTGACTATCTGAATTGGAAAAACATTTTGCGAGAAACAGTTTTTTATTAGGAGAATATTTTCTCAGACTTGGTTCTAAGTCTTATTCAGTTCCCAAGTGGTTGACCATCCACTGTTCAAAAGTTAGAAACTTTGTCAGGATTCAGAATTTGTGCCAGCAATTTTTTTTGGTCATTTTTGGTCGCAGAGTATATCTGTCGTCATAGAAAACCAAAGTTGTGCTCTAGTGAATGCAGGAAACTAAGAGTCTTCAGCGCCAAATGACCATGGAATTTCTTCTAATGCTAAACTAAAGCTGTAAGTTCGTATTTCAGACGGGAAATTTTTGATGGAGAGGGATGGTTACATACTGGCGATATTGGGTCTTGGTTGCCTGGCGGTCGGCTTAAAATCATTGACAGGTACTGAACAAGCATCACCTTCTCTTATATTGTTTATTTTCAAAATCTCCCATTGTTAATGCCTTGTGTATTCCACTTTCGTTGGAACTGTAACTAAGGCAGAGGATACTGTTTGCGTCACTTCAATTATTCATTTCACCAATATTTAGGAGTGCGTTTTGTATGGGATTTCACTATAGAATTGTGGACAGATCACTTTGGTTACCAGAGCCAAACTCCCTGGAGATCAAATTCTTATCAGTATGTATGAATTTCACATTGAAAGTAGGAGGTTATAGACTACTACAGTAAAAATCACAGTAGACATTTAGCAAAGCCATGCTTACTCCACTTGCTAATTGAAGTGTATTGGAAGAAATGAGTTGCTGTTGGTAACAGAGTTCAGAATATCAGGATCAAAGCCTTTGCGGTTTTAGTATCCTCCAGCTCAGAATTGATTTGCTGGAAGAGTATTCTTTGCAATTACTGATTTTGGTGGTCTTTTCATTACCAACTGCAGGAAGAAGAATATTTTCAAGTTGGCTCAAGGAGAGTACATTGCACCTGAGAAGATAGAGAACGTCTACCTCTGCAGTCGATTCATCGTACAGTGTTTTGTTCATGGTGTGTATTTTCTTTCAATTGTTTCAACATCTTTTAATCTATATTTTCCGCAGCTTGTTTGTTTGTGATCATGAGGATGGTTCCTCATGAATTTTCTAGGTCTTTTTAACAGTATCCTTGTAGTAGGGTTCATTCCTTTGTACGGACCTATCCATGGGATTTCACTTTTTACTATTCCTGGGTTTGTGTCGGGCATGGATCAAACTGGTAAATCATACTGTCTTTCATCTTCTTGTGATTGGAATATATAGCAACCGTTATTGTTGATTTAATGTCAAGTTAAATCAACGTGCGGATTGAATGAATTGAGACCCTCTACATTCTGTATCATCACAATTCATTTGGTGCGTTTGCACAGGCGATAGTTTCAACGCCAGTCTTGTAGCAGTGGCTGTTATTGATCCAGAGACTCTACCTGCTTGGGCGAAATCGAGGGGTATCAAGGCAAGTATTTAAATTTGTTTGATGATCATTTCCAAGACTTCTCATCACTTCTTACTACGTGAAGCTCGAAATTTAGATTTGAGATGCTGGTTTTCATTTTTACTTTTAATTCTATTTATTTATTATTTGTTGGGAATGAATTATTCAAGGATTCTAGCAAAATATACCAATAAAATGAAGAAACCATGCGTTACATTTTTGGAATATTATTAATACTTTTGGAATTTACTATAATTGGCCATGATCTTCCAAATTAGACTTTTATTTTTAGTTTAGGCCTGAAGAGGTTCTAAACTGGAGAGGAGCACAAAATTCGCTTTGGATGTGATGATTTCTGACAAGGCAATCTAGCATTTCACTAAATGGGATACATTGCTGTTGGTGGAAGCAGCACGCAGATGATTTGCAGGAACTCTGTGCCGATCCTGTTGTGAGAGCTGCTGTACTTGCTGATATGGATGCTGTTGGCCGTGAAGCTCAGGTTTGGTCTTTGGGCACTATTATACAATATTTTGCATTGACAGCAGTGGTATAATTTTATGGATTGTGTTCATTTCTTCTGTTACATTATGTGGCTGCTATACGACAGTCTGAAGTTCAACTGAAACAGTTTTAAATGTTTAACACTTGTGGATAGGGACGGTTTAAGGAATCCGGTTTATTAATGAAATCCTCACCTTCTGATGAGCATAATTTGAAAATCTCAAACAATGCTGTTGGACTGAGTATTGACGTTTGAGAATCATGTCACATTTTTTTGATCTGATGTTAATATTTCTTGTGCACCTACCCTGGGTTTTTCATAAAGAAATAATTGATTTGTGTCCTGCAGTTACGAGGGTTTGAGTTTGCCAAAGTTGTGACATTGACAGCTGAGCCTTTCTCACTCGAAAATGGATTGCTTACACCCACGCTCAAGGTAAGACGTATTGTTAACTTCTATTTCAAAGACCAGTCTCTTACAGTACTGCTGTATGAGTGACTTAGACCTCGTTAGTATTGTATCTCCTTCTCTAATATCACATCATTTGCTCTCTCACCAAAACTGTTTCAAAAACTCACTCTCCACTCTCACTACGACACTGTTATGTGGCACACGAATGCGATACATTATTCAATAGATGGGAGAAGGATTCTAGATCACCTCATTGATTCCTGACAGCCTAAGCACTTCCTTAGTGTCGTTTTTATTTGCAATATTATCGATCATCACAATGTTATAGGAATATATTGATAATCAAGTGCATTTTAGGCACCTAGGCTGTGATATTAAGGAGACATGGGTGTACTTCTATTTCACTTAAACTTTGACTATTTACTTGTATTATTATATAGAAGTTAATTTCGCCTTGGCCTCTGGAATCTAACTGCATGGGGTCCCCCCAAAATGGCTGGCATAGTTTGAATACTTGAAATTGTGGTACAGAAAATGATAGTGGCAAGTATGCATATCTTCTAATACGTCATTTTAGAGAGAATATTTAAAGAGCTCTGAGTTTTTTTTTGAGCTAACGATATTGTGGGAACATGCAGTTGAAGAGACCACAAGCTAAGGCTCGGTTTGCAAAGGAAATTGCTGAGATGTATGTTGAGATTGCGGGAATGGAGAAATCACAATTACCATTGCGATCCAGCTTGTAAAAGTAAATGCTTCATCGGCACGCACTTGACCTCAATATTGGTTTCGTCTCTACAGATCATGAGTCAATAGTTTACACTTTGTGGAATGTTCAACTAGGACTTTGTATATATATATTATAGAATTCATCCTTCTGCGATGAATACTAATTAAGAAGCATGCCGTTAAGGTATGTACATCTAAATCAAAACTGCCTTAATTTTTGTTAGGTATTGATGGGGGGGTTTTCCGACACCATATGAATTAATTATGAATTTTAAGGTGCAAATTATAGGTTTGTTCCAAAATCGACTCTCTAGTTTGTTTTGTGTTCATTTAAAGTCAAATCTACATGGATTCCTTTAAAATGAGGGTTACAATTAGGCATACATACCTTGTACTTCTAGGAATTTTGTAGTATTATGAAAGTAAATTTATTAGATCTAGATCAAAGGAGAAGAAGCTTTGCATTGACATAAGCTACATGTGAATTTGAGTAGCACCTTATTTAACCCTTAAATGCCGAAGTGGATGTTTTGCGGCCGATGAATGACAAGAGAATCTCCTATGTAGGACAGAAGTGCAACTATTCATCTTCCAAAACTTGTACAGAAAGGGAAGATCATGAATAGTAGTTTAACCTCCAGTGAACAATTTTGGGTTTTTCAAAGTAGATGATGTCATCTAATGCCAAAAGGGCTGATTTTGATTTCCATGGTCACTAGCTTGGCATTCAAGGGTTAAAAAAACAAGTCAATTCTCTAGCAATAATGGGAAGTACATAGTGTGTGCCAAAGGTATATTGGAATTAGATACAACAATGATATAATAAAGCTTTTGATTGCTCAATTGTGGATGAATGGAATTAAGAGCATGTTATGTCCACATTGAATTATAAGACAACTACGACCTACCCTATTGTTTCATTGATTGGTAGGCATATCTCATATATATATCCATTGATATAAATTTTTTGATACCCACACAACTATGGTTGTTGGTAGATCTTACTTATAGATTAAATTTTAGAAGTACAAATTGTCTAATGCATGGCTTGTATAAATACCTTCTTTTTAGAAGATTATACAACAAAGCACTTTGGGCAGAAGACCATGTAGAAAACTTGACTATATTTGTACCATTTACACAAGAGTACCAAATTTCAATCATTAAAACCAATTTACAATCATTAAATGTGATAGAATGCACATTGTAATCCAAAGAAACTATCAAAAATTCCTATATTACTACAATTGATTTAAAGTTACTTCAATACTAGTTATACCTCAAAACCAATACAATGCAAGACTTTCCTAATTTGTTATTTTACTACTTCATCACTTAGGTATTAAGTGTACAACAAATGAATTACATGAACATCGAGTTTTACCCTTGAGAGTCCTCATTAAATAGGGGAATGTAGATTTGGAGACTTTAAACAAAATATAAGAATCTAAACATAGAATCTTGAATTTTTGCAAGTTTCCCTTTTCTACCCATCTCTACAAGAACTAATATATAACCTTGCACAAAAATCACAAAGCACCAAGTAGCCACGCTAATCACATCATTAAAGAATAGACAAAATTTTCCCAACAATATTAGAATATAGTTCATCCATTTCTTCATAGCTCCCACATTATTGCAAAGATTTGTCCCAAAATTGAATTTCTACATCAAATTTTCAAGAATCTAAATCACCTTGCATCATTCACAAGATGCCGTATGGCACTTTTTAACAACAATGACTTAATTTATACCAAATCTGACCTCCACATAGGGCAATCTCTTGAAGACATTCATAATCCACCTAGTGCAAGCCACGGACTCTTGGGTAAATAAAAGAGGATTCTAGATTCTAAGTAAGAGTAAATGTTTTGGGGACACCAAGATAAAACTATGAATTTCGAAAGTTCAAATTACACACATACCTAAAATTGATCTGAGGCACTTATGTTCAAATGGCGTAAATTTTAGTCAAGAATCAGTAGGGTCACTTTAGAAGAGTTAAATTTGCAACAGGTTACATTAGCCTATTTTCACACTTCGTTGATGGCGTAGAAACCATAGCTGAGTCGTGGAATAAGTTTCCAACGATATTTATTTATGTCACAGTCAAAGGAGCTTTACACCGAGTTATTGAGCCCCAATCGAAGCTTCATCGCCAATGAAGCACGCAGATACCATCAACTGACAGGACCACACCAAAACGTGCAATAAATTTGAGCTACACTGAAATTTTTACATGATGCAACTTTTGCATCAAGAAATTTCTAATGATAATTTTGGTTTCTATTTAACTAAATCATAATGACCATATATTAGAGTTAATCCTAAAGTAAACCCCAGTCTATAGAAGGGGTGTCAGAGGAAGGTTTAACCAAGAATAGTACAAAAGAAACACAACACTAAATTCCATCAGACCAAGTTTGGATGCTTCAAGGAGTTTCATCATGTGTTTTTCTCAAACTCCGGCTCCTCCTTCATTGGTCCCTCATTGCACACTTTCCGATTAACACTCTATAGACTCATTCTGTTTTGAGTCAAAAATGATACTTATACAACAATCAAACTTAAGCTAGATTCAAAGAACTTATTATGATGAGTTTAGCACACAGAGACTGCATTTTTTGGTGTAGAGAATTTGGTCCCATTGGGCACTGGGGTCTGCATACACAAATGGTTTACATCATCGTTTGGTACGATAGTCCTCAGCAATTTGGATTTGCAGAAACCCCCAAAATAGAGAAACGAAAGGGAAAAAGAATCTACAATATCCAACTCCTAAAGAGCTGGGATTCTGACCTGCCAGATGATTCTGATCACACTCGTCATTTTCACAACCTACCGCTGCGTCGTGAACGAGCCAATTAATGAGCTGCAACTCCTATCATTGTTGTCTTGAAGCCAGCTTTTAAGGTGTCCTGTGTTCCGACGTTTATTCCTGTCCCACCTTTATTGTAATGGATTTATACAGAACGTACCTCCGCAACGTACGAACTGGGCTCCACGTACTACCACAAGGGTTGGTTGTGGACAGCAGCCGAAGAGACGTCCTGTTCTGCAGTCTGCACACGAGACAACTAACGACAGATATTTGAGGATTCAGTCCACTAGACACTAATCACCTGATTTCGGCCTTCACAAATCTCAATGTTCTCAGCGAACAACAACAGAAGGGTGACACTAATCCCCCAACCGACCACCTTTTCCAGTCACGATATTAGTTTTGAAAATTCTCCGGACTACAAAGAAAGAGTCGTCAACGCGTCTCAATTGTACATACCTAGCAACCATGACAGTTTGGATGGGTCGATCATCCACAGCCAAGACGGCACCACGAAACAAGCGTATAGCATAAAGAGTCTAGTGGTCCAGCTGAAGGTTGCAACATGAGCGTCACCGAACCTCAAGAGAGTTGAAATCAGCATATTGCACATCACAACTTCATCTCCTGGTTCGTCCATTCTGAGCACTAGAATTCAAGTAGTAGGAGGGACCACTAGCCCTGCAGAAGCTTAAAGCAGGAATACTAGCTTATATAGTGAGAAACGAGTCGAGATGGATTGGCCATTCGGCAGTCTCTTCTACTGCACCTTCTTGGTCGACATTCTATTCATTTCTGCTTGTAGACCTGGATAACAAGGGGTCTGCAATCGTTTCATCTCAATTCTGCTTGTAGGCCGGCAATTAGTTCGAAACAAGTTCGAACTCCCGCCAGTATGATCTTCTTCATTGTTGTGAAAAAGGTGAAGCCTGCTGATCTTGAAAAGGATCATGCAGACATTGGAGCCATTCGAGAGAGGCTGTCCAAGAGGTTTGGCAAGGACGTCCACCATCTTGGCACCATTGCACCTGCAGCTGACAGCAAAAGAGCATCTGGAGAGGACCTGCGAACACTCAAGCAGCAGCTGACCAAGAAATTCAAGAGCTTCAAAGTGCCGACGCTTTGTGGGGTTAGATATCGCCAAATCACTAGTTTTCGTATAAGAGACTGAGTGATCTCAAGCCTATTGAGTACAACATTCAGAAGAGATATAGTCTTCATGTGACCGCCAACAAGGGGACGTGAGAATACCTATGCAGACGAGAAGTAGATAGGGTTGTTGGCTCAATCGTTAAGCATCCTACAATTCCAAGTGTTATTTTGCATTACCAGAGCACAGTTCTCTTTAGTACACAGCAATTACTCAATAATGTCTATAATGAGAAATCTGGAGGTCATGATACGGTGACCATGATCATGATCTGAGCAGGATCTGAGCAGAATTTCATGTACATGAATAATCTCGAGGGCAGTAACCTCGGATTGTGTCCCGGTTCAGATAACTACCGGACATATAAAGAAATAGAAAAGAATCGAGCAGCTGTTACACACAATCTCGTCTTCATCGTCTTCATTCAACTGCACAAAGAATAACAGAAGTGATCCCAAGCAGCATTGCATAACTATACGAAGATAAAAAAAACCGCAAAAGGTTAAAATCCTGACATGTTAAACTACTTCCATGCAACTTATATCAAATTTATCTCACTTTTACTTCGTAGAAATGAAACGAAGCCAATTTTCTACTTTAATTTCTGTGTATATTACTGAATCAATTTCCTCACAAACCCTCTACTACGAAGACAAAAATGGACTCGTCTCTGCTAATTGAAACCTAATTTCATAACCCATACTCACAAGGACGTTCATACATTGCAATGTCAATCTTGTTTTGATAATTGGTTATTGAACTTCGAATAATTTAACAAAACCTCGGAGTTGACTACGATAAAACTCTCCAAAAATTCTCCCAGCAGACTGCTCTGGAAAAACTGCTCTGGATTCACGGATATCCTCGTCTAAGAGCCACATGTTACGAAAGCTAACTGCGTCAACATTGATTGTTCAGCAAGACCTCAGGGAGACCATTCACGCCTGGGATTTGACAACGCCCACTTCAGCAGGTCGAATAACGCGGTCATGAAGCTTGTAACCCACCTGCCATCATTCAGAATAGAACCCTTAGTATAAAGAGATGCCCTGGACAAGCACTGAAATGATTTGGAAAGTGAGGAGTTGAGGCTATTGTGCCTCAATATCAGAAAAATATAGATACACTGATTGAATTGTCCGCATGCGGACTTTAAAATCGGAGCTGCTCTCTCGATTTGACTCGCAAGTATGTCATGCAACTACCGAGATTAGTGCAATGCTCAAACTCATTCGTTTCACAAACTGAAAAGATACTAATCAACCAGCACAAAGTCTAGTGTTCGTTTCATTTATGCACTGAGAAAAAGCTCCTTCAGAGAAGTAAGCTCATAACCGTACCTTCGTGACTACAGCAACTGTTCCCGGAGATTTGGTTTCATCGTCCAATTCAAACATTGCAGAATGATAGTTAGGGTCAAACTCTTGTCCCTCAGATTCGAACTTCTCTAAGCCATTCAGTCTGAACACCTGGTTACATTAAAACACAAAGTGAGGTACTGTATTAACAAACCTATTCATCAATAGCAGGAACAGATTTGTAAACTGCCACTATTTTCAGACTGAACGTATGAGCGAAATTTACAATACCATTGGAAGAATGACATAAATGCGTTCAGGTCTAACCAAGGTGTAAGGATTTGGCAATAAAATCAGATCACAAATAGTAATACAATGAAAAATATACCAAAGAAAGAGAATCTAAAGAAACAACCCGTCGGACTAGCATGATCAAGATAACAGAGTCGAGATCTCAGGCGACGGACCTGTTGTAGCTGCTTTTCTGTCATCTCCACACCTTGCAATAACGAAGTCAGGAGCTTTGCTGCGCCACTAGGATCTTCTGAAGCAGAATCTAATTGGCGGAAGCGTTGAGGAACTGCACCAGTAGCTCGCCCAAGATTATCAGCAACATCCAGTAATCCCTTAGCAAAACCCTGCATTCAAGAAATGGTTCCTATTAAACTCAGGAAGCAGATGTTTCAGAAATCCACATATGTGCTACATGTCCACATATCGATTGACCACAATGGATACCGACAAAATTTCAGAAATATAAAAGTACAATAAAGAAAGGAATGTGTTAAAAGTAATAGTAGTATGTTGAGGGCCAGAACTCCAGAATGAATTTCTTATGACTGATAGAATTGAGACATGTGGTTATAGGAACAGTGGCAATCTAAGATTGTCAAAAAGGGATTTTGAATTATTCAAATAGAGATAATTCTACAGTGGATTGCACTGAAGATAATGCAAAACGAGAAATGAATCCTTAATTGGAGCAGATACTTGCAATAACCCGCTTGTTTTCGTCAGCAAAGAAAGAGGTAAGAATAATGGCGACTAAATTGCTCCCAGTACAATCAAAACCAAGAAAAGAAAGAAGACAGGCGCTACTATATGACAGGACAACATTTACTGATGAAAACAAAGCACTTAGCACACCTGAAGGGCAAACTTGCGCGTAGTCTCTGCTTCCCGCTGAGCCCTGCCTATGACATTCTCAACTTCAGCATAACTTCTAAGCACCTTATCCTGCAATTCCTCAATAACTTTGTCTCTTTCTTCCAATTGAGCGTCTCGTTCCGCCAGCAACTCAATTAAATCACTCCCCTTCTCATCGCTGGGTGTGTCAACTGTTTGAACTGGCTCAGAGGTCTCCTCAGCAGTTGCTGTCGAGCTAGTTTCTGTTGCAGAGGACTCTGAACTGTTCCTCTTAACTAAAGTACAAACAATATCATGAGCGCGTCAGCATTCGTTATTCCTATGCCCAATCCATTCCATCTGCAATTTCATTGCAAATGCTTAAAACCAACAGCACGAAGGTAGAATATACTAAACCAGTTAACGACCAGATCACACCTTCCAAATTCACCTCTGTTACCAACAACTCATCGATTCGTACACTTGCTTGAGCTTATTAGCAAGAGGAGTGAGTAGGACTTCGGTGAATGTCAATGGCCACTCGTATATGGACGTGCCTACTGCCACTAATAGTGATCTACAACTTCTCACTTTGGAATTGCATAAGAAATTTACGGAGGGAAACAAATCTGATTTCAACAGCTCTGGCTCTTGTAACCAAAGCACTCTCTCCACAAATCTATAGTGATCTCCCAAATATGACGAAATGCTTCAAAATAAAGCAAACAGTATCCCTACACTGTTACGGAGTATAAAACAGCAGAAAAATCATCACACTCCGGTAACTATACAATATTATCCTATGAGTTACCTGAAACGTCCGGAGACACGGCGGAAGACAATTTTGTAGAAGTGTGGAAATGTGAGGCAGAGGATACTTGAAGGACTCCATGATGAAGAGTAGCAGTTGTCCACCTCTGCGCAAACAGTAGAAGAGAAACATCAGCTATTGCTGCCACAAGCCCATTGCACCCTTGACCATAGAATCGGACACAAGAAATCAATCCTACATTCAAGAAAAATCAAAAAACAATCTCGGAAAATCTTCAAACTTTAATACTCCCGTGCAAGCCATTTAAGGTTTCAGAATAGTCTCGAAGTTCAATACTTCTAGGGTTTAGGGTTTTACAGATATTGTGCATACAGAGTCCAGGGCACCACATATTGGATCGGAAGGGGAACTAAAAAACAGAAACATTCGCGAGCGGAGAAAGACATTCCGTGTCACTCAAATACCGGTACACTCACTTAATCCCCGTGAGGAGCCATTATAGGGTTCATGAAAAAGCCTTGATGCTCATAACAAGGGTTTAGGGTTTTCAAAAAAACAAAGAATTAACAAAATCGTGCACAAAGAGTCCACTGGATCGCAAGGCAACAACAACCCTTCAAGAGTGTAGAAAGAAATCATATCGCCAAAATTCTCGTAATCCTGAGAGGGAAGCCATCATAAGAATCAACGAAACTTAGAAATCATTACCAGGGTTTAGGGTTTTCATTTTTTTTAATTAATAAAATCGCGCAAGAAGAGCCCAAAAAAACACCAAGATTGCAAGTCGAAAACAAACCTTCGAGAGCGGGGAAAGAAATTCCATGTCGCTCGATTTCCTGAGAATCACAGACTTCGCCACCGACGACGGTGGCGCACGAAAACACCGTATCTGCGGCGCCTTCTGGAACGCTTTCAACAGCAACCGGGCGTGCTTCATGTTACTCATGACTGCTGCCAAAGGATGCAGAATCCCACCCGCAGATCGTAATCTACGTCCTAAAACCTTCAAAATGTAAAGCTGGGTGGGTTTTCCCCGTTCCTGGACACCCAAAATCTGCACAACGAAACTGAAGAAACGGGGAATGGTTGTGACAAAGTTTGAAGGAGCTGGAGAGAGGTTCGATGGATTGGCTAGAGTGGCGATCAAGCAAATGAACTGCGACTGTACGAGACGCGGGCGCTCACAGCGGCGACTCAAGAACACAGAGAAATGGAGCCAAACCTGCAGTGGACACGTGTCGTGGCCGTACTGGTTATGGCTTCTTGACCTACGTGGCGTCTTAAACCCTCACATCCAAGCAAGGTAACCGAACCCCCGTCCCTCTAAGAAATTCTATTATTTTTGCCTTCGAGAAATTGAATAATTTGTCTTGATTTAGCCTTTTGGAGGAAAACTCAATGGAAAAAAAATGGAAAAAAAATTATGTCACAATTGTTTCTTTTGAATTTTTTAAGAATATTTGAAGTGAAAAGTGCTAGCTACTTATTAGTGTCCCTAATGCTAGAAGAGCCAGCTACTTATTAGTGTCCCTAATGCAAGAAGAGCCAGCTACTTATTAGTGTCCCTAATTAGATTTTTGAAGAATGTTTTTAGTAAATGTTCCTAAAATTGTCTATGTAAGCATTTGTGTGTGGTTTCTATGGTAAAATTAGGGAGTGTCATGATAAGAAGAACAACCTTCAAATAATTTGAAGAAGGCATATTCATCCGAAAGTTAACAATTTAAAATTATCGCAAAGTTTAGTGAAGATGGTGATGTATTTATGTATGCCATTAGTTTGCTAATTTTGTCACAAAGTTTGAAAAGAAGAAGTCGAGGAGTGCACAAAACAATAAACTTTCCTATAGTTGTCTAATAATCTATCTATTGGGAGTCAAAGAAAATTTTAGATTTTCTTTGCATGTATATTGTATGAATATTTGTAAAATTTTCAAATTGTGAAAACGAGTGTATACACAATTGGACTAGGCTCTGATGAATAGAGGTTGTACACTGTATTTTAGGTGAGAATTTGTAGAAATTGGTTCAATAAACAGATTACAATTTGTTGATGTTATTTTATTAACCTTCAAGATTTTATTATGTTATCTATTGCATAACATTATTCTTTTTCTTCTATGCAAGGGAAAGATAGTGTAAGTAATAAAAAGACCATTCTTAATTCTCTTTTTGCCTAATAGTGTAGCTCTTATTTGGTTTTTTTCTTTCTCTAGCTTATTGATACAAGTTTCTATTTTTGCTTCTTAGTTGAATCAATTTGCCAAATTTGGATTTTATTGGTACCAATTGTCTATGGTATATTATTCTATCTTTAAGAGTTGAATGAAAAAAACATCTAACATTGTTGAATAATTTTATTTTTTAATATTGAACAACAATGAACTTTGTATTTAAATATAATTATAAATAGATATAATTTCAATACCATTACATGTCATGCTTTACTAATAAAATTAGTATAATTTGAATAATGTCCCATTTATATCAAATTTAATAATCACTTATACAAATCCATATTGTAAACAAATTTGTTAAATGCAATTTTCAACGTGATTTGAGGTGAATAGTAAATGATGAAGTTAATGCATTTATGTGGACTTAAATGGTAGGCATTGAACAAAAATATAACGCACTATCATATTGCCTTTTGTTTTGTATAATACATTTTGTTGGTTGTAACATCCACATTTGATTCAATGCCATGTATCAAATTTAGTGCCATGTGTAAATTTAACATTTTTACATGTACAAAATGGTTGTTGTTGTTAGAAGCAATGAAAATGAGTTGTTTAAATATTAATTGTTAACATCAATAATAATAATTAACATGCAATAGACAATTCTATTATTATTAAATTCAATTGAAAATATCAATGAACATAACACTAGATGCATGGGAGAAGGCCTATCCTTTCCAAAATTGGGGGGTAGAAGGTGTAACAATACATGTAAGATGTATCAAAATGCAAGAAATTACAAGCTCAATATAATTTCAAATTTCTTTTGAGCACAATTAAATTGTTTGAGTAGTCTATTTGTGTCTTTTGAGCACATTGTGTCAAATTTTATGAGTTAGTTACTGCCTCTTTTGAGCTGAAAACTTGTTTTTTTTACTTTAAATGCAGATATCTTGTAATTTGTGCAATCAAAAATTCTAAAACAATTTTCACACATTTTTATACTAGTTAGGTGTAAGATCCTACAATTAGATTTGCAAAAAAAAACTTTTGATTTTGTTTACTCTTTGCTATAGAAATGGCAAATTTTAGTGTTTTTTGGCAGAAAGAAGGCCTTGGGCCTTTAGGGGTTGTAAAATATATTTAGTACCTCCCTGATACTTGTATTTTTTGGACGATGCAATCAATATGGGATATCAACACCGCATCTCGTATCAATATCTACATATGCACATCATACTATATATCATGTACTATATATCCATATAAATTTGTTTACTATATAGCATATATCTGTATTTATTTCATATATTGTATTTAGTGTATTATATGAATATTGTAAACCCTAACTTTGTTTGATGGCTAAGATCGTCCCTCAACGGCGTGATTAACATCTACATTTTTTTTCACTCATGCAAATGGACAACATTGGAGGGGGGGCATTTTTCTCATCTAGATCAATGTTTGTGGTGTTTTCCATCGGTGGTCTAATGGTCATGGATAGGTGTGTTTGCACCTTTTCGCCACATTGTTATTCAACTTTTGTCAAAAAACTTTCAACCTAATAAAATGTAAACATTTAAGTTGATTTTTAGCTCTAAAACTTTGTTTGTAATTTGAATCATTCATTCAAAATTATAGACAAAGATCAAATAGAGAAAGAATAAAAATTAACCTCTATACCTCTCTAAACTTCTATAACTTTTTAATGAAGGCTTAAAATCACAAACAGATATCTGGAGCTCAAACTAAACTTAAATTCCAGTTTTTTTGTAATTCAACAAAAAATCTAACAAAATTTATTGCTATGCTTAAATGAGGTTTTAAAGTTTTGTCACTTTGTTAATTCCTGCATTTTAGTACTATAAGTGCTTATTTACTCCAAATAATCCCATATTCTTTGTATGCTTGCAATGCATGCAGCTAGAGGTGCTATTTCCATTGTGTTCAACATGATCATATTGTAAGCAAGATTATGTTGGAGTTTTGTTTGGCATCTATTTATAATAAGACAAATACATCATTGGAGCAAATTGTTTTCAAGGATTTCTATTGTGGACAACAAACCCAAAATTTCTAACGTGCTTAACATAGAAGTAACATAGTTTCAATACACTTTTGAACTAGTGAATGTAGGTAATTAGTGACGGGCTTAATATTGATTATAAATTGGACTATATATCTACCAATATAATATTGAACTTAAATATATACTTTCCCAATGTGGATGGTGAATGTTGTGAAAAGGCTACTTCAACTAATCAATGTATACCTTGGCTTCCTAGCATCTTGGTCAAAAAATAAATAATTAAAAGGATTTCTAAATTTTTAGAAAATAATTGACCTAGTTTGTCCCCTTTCAAATATATATATATATATATGCATACATATATTGCCTAATTCATAGAAATTCAACTGGGTTTACACAATCTTGCATCTTTTCCTTGTCAATAAATGTAAATATCCAATGCAAAGTTTTTGTCTCATCATTTTGACTATTTTAATATACAATTTCTCACTAACAAAACATATTTCTTACATGCAACCACCCCTGACACTTAACAAAACCCTGATTCTATAAGGTAGAAAGTTCAAGGTTTGGAGGTCAAGACAACATCACAAAGTTTAGACCCTACAGTTTGTCAAGAGTTATCATGTGGTTATTGTTGTTTCATGGGTTTGCACGTTAATTACAATTTATCGCATCATTACGATGCATTACTTTGCATCGTTACAATGCAGTATCAAGTAATGCATTATAATGATGCGATAACAATGCAAAGTAATGCATCGTAATTGTGATAAATTGTAATTAATGTGCGAACCCATGAAACAACGATAAAGACATGATAACTGTTGACAAACCGTAGGTCTAAACTTTGTGATGAAGGGTTTACAATATTCACCTTAAAATGAAAGAGCAACAACCATCCAAAAATTGTAAGAACAACTTAGATGAATGCCTAACCGAATTTAATTATATTTCAAATTATACAATTTTAATATATTAATTTTTGGAGTGCCTAATTGTTTTTTGCACTTTAATCTCTAAAGGACCAAGGCCTTTTTCTACCCGAAAACACTCAAAACTGCCATTTCTATAGCAAAAAGTAAAAAAAATCAATTTTTCCAGGAGATCTCCAGACCCATAGGAAAACATCCGGGGATTTCACCGCCTCTTTACTTCTGAACTATTGAAAGTCCAGAAGTAGTTAAATATGGCATAATCATTGTGTTTTGATTAATGATATGAAAATTATGATGAGTTTTAGTTTTGTGAGTAGTTATGGAATCTCTATTGTAAAATAAACTTTGAAGTCCTTGATTTAATTCAATTTCCAATATTTTTGGAAAAAAAATCATAGAATGTACATTGTTCATTACAATAAAATCATTGCAACCATTGAATTTTTAAAAAAAAAAATTCTATAGCTAAATTCTTAACAATTTAGTATTTTAAATCATTCCCTATTTTTTTTCTACTTACTATTTTTTCAAGCATGAATATGAAATATTTTTTGTTGAATTTTTTTGTATATAATTCCAACTTATTTTTTCAACATATTGTAGAGAGTTGCAAGTTGTAGGATCTACACACTTTTGGGTTGAAATGTTTGAAAGATGAAATCTAACCATTTGGAAAGGCTTAAGAATACTTCTTTATGAAATTCAACCATCATGATCTTGCAATTGGTAAGGTTTTTTATTTTGAAATTCTAAGAGGGTGTACTCTAACAAGTCAACTGTAGGATCCTATGGTTGGATTTGTTAATGAATGAATATAAATGAAGGTTTTAGCCTTGCTTTGGAGACTAGTATTTTGAAGCAATTTTGGGCCTCTAAAGAACTTTAGGGGGTAACATCTAGAGCTCATATATATGGCCAATTTTGACAAATGTATACATGCCATAAAATTTACTTGCATTTTTTTACCCTTTATAGATGCTTTGTATTGTACATCTTGGGAAGTATGAAAAAATGTAAGGAGGTCGTCTTATCAAATTTCCAATAACATACACAATATTTCACCACGGTTATCAACTTTACATTCTTCATAGAAATTTACACTCCACGTGAAATTTTGAAATCTGTTTACATTTTATAATTGATAGGAGTTGATACTGGCTACCCAAAAACTTCACAACTTCACAATAACTACGATCGATTATGATTATAATCTCAAGGATTAATTTATGATTATAATCTCAGAAATTAATTTATAATTATAATCTCAGACACAAGTGGACAACATCTAACTCATCGTAAGGATTCCTTTCTGTAGGGTTTTGAGTTCTATGCTAAAGAGGTTGAATTCACAATCGAAGAATCAATACTAAAGATACTAAGATGCAATTAAATTTTATTTTTTTTAAAACACATGGTAAGGTGCAGCTGTTGAGTAGTTGAAGTAAATTAGTATCAAGTAGCCTTATTTGCTGAAAGATATAACGCTAGAAAAATTAAGGAGTATATATTTCATAAACCTTAGAAGATTTATTTATTTATTTTTCCTTAAACACATGGACAATTTCCATGGTAAGGGAAACAATACGCAGAACCAGAGGAAAACCCCAGTAAACATATTTTTGTTTTCAGACAGCTAAAAAGCCAAGCATTAGGAACGTAACAGAATAGCCAGGGACCAAAGCACTTACAAAATCCTCACTCTAATTTTCTCAGTTTGGGAAGGGCCATTCGCACCCCAAAGAACTCCGACTGTAAGCAGGCATTATCAAAGCTCCTAAGGAACACATCTACCTTACTGTCGGGATGTAGCTCACACAACTTGGACGTCTTAAGTCAGACAACTCTCACTAGCATGATCCAAGAAGGCTTCGCAAAGAACTGATTCAATCTCACGTACAGTGATCTGGCCAAGTGAAGGAGTGTTCACTTGTTGAAAATCCTCAGAAGATTAAGCCGGTCAAGATCAGTGTGGCTTTGTTGTCTCACTCCTGCCTGCGCTACATTTTAGAAGGCCTCGTTTTCTTAAGTTGCTGCTCATCACAGCTGATGTATAATTGAAATACACTTTTGCTTGTATCCCAAGTCACCTTCAGTTACAGGCAACAGTCTTCATGGATTTTGTGCTTGGCATCACCAAGTGAAGTCTTGCATCTTCATACAATCAATCCACAGGCTCTTGCAAAATCTCCATGTTGATCGAGTCTTCTTCTCCTCTGCTGTCGTTTGTTGACAGAAGCAAAAGAATTGCAAGTTCTTTTCTTTGTGACAGTATCCTTGAGCCATTGGCCTCTTGGAGGTTCTTTCAATGGTTCTGCACTTGGATTCTTCTTCTTCCATTTGCAAGCATCCAAGGTATTGCAAGGAGAAGAAATGGCATTGGCCCCCTTCAAATCTTCATGGTCCGCAACAAAAGTATGCCCCGTCCCATGGAGCTTGGTGTAATCCACTACAAAGTCTACGAAAGAAGGCATGAGGGCATCAAGAGAAACGGCAAGTGTATCGGTAGTAGTCATGGCTAAGGCCAAATGGGCAACTTTCAATCTCTCTCTATTTCAAATTTCCTTACTAGCTTGGGTCCTTTTGAATCTTCTACAAGAGACGAGAACCGTTTAGTGAAGATGGAAATCACGTTGAGAAAATTACTTTGATAACAATGCAAACTATAAGAATATCTTGCTAGCCATCAATAGTAGATGATGTGTAAGCTAGCCATTCCAATGTTGAAAGCACTTCAAATGATTTTGGGTTGAGAAGGTTTTTCTTATTTATAGGTAACATTTGGCTTGAGCACACCTTTTACATTTCCCTTTTACTTTTACATCCATGTTGTATACCCTTCGGATATCCATCTTCTACATTTCATTTTACATCGGTCTTTTACGTTACAGTCGTCAAAGCACTAAGGCGGCCAAACGCGGCCGCAGTTTGTTTCCTGCCGCGCGTCTGCGCCATCCTGGAAAAACGGTGAGCGTCCCACTGCGCAGTTCTAAGCTTAGTGTTTTGTTGCCAATTGGCTGCGGTAGATGTGCATGCTACTCACAGAGCTGCAATTTCTACATGTGGCAGCCATGGCGAAACAGTGCTCTTAACAGTTCATTTCAGTCGCCAGCTTTTGTGGGTCTCGAAATTTCTGCAGGTTTCCTTCTCTTCTCTTGAGCCCCTGAAGCGCACTTTGGTCGTCTGTTTGAGGGGTCGGAAGTATTGAGTGGATTGATTGGAAGCAAAGTTTAATCTGGAGTTTCCAATTTGGTCTTAATTTATCGCATTTCGGTGGACACTTCTCTTGTGTCCCTCATCCTTTGAAGAAACACGGTGGTTTGATTTCTGCAACCCAATTGAGGTGTCGTTGTTCTGCAACCCAATGGCGGGTTTGGTGTTGCAAACGCCGCATCCATCCGGTTTTGCTCGCAGTGCAACTCAATGGAGGTCGAAACTTCAGGTACCCGGCCTTTGACAGGACTGGAATACTCAATTATTGAGAAGGAAGCCAGCGTGCAACTGGCAGGCTGTTCTTACGTACGTGAAGTTCAAGAAGTTGAAGAAAGTGTTGAACAAGTGTACAATGCTTGACGCCTCTACTACTGGTGATGACGGTGACGTTAAAATATCCACGTCGTCATCGCTATCTTGCTCTGGGGATTCACGAGCTTGCGAAACGGGAGGCTTGAAGGCCAAGTCATCCATTCTGATACGTACTGATGGGCACTGAGGCTGCAGTGGAAATGAATCTTTTGATTTCACTGTTATATTGAGTTCCCGTCATATGTTAAGGGTCTCGATCGAATGAGCTGTAAGTTTCTATACCTGCACACCCTCATGAGATGCTCATGGTCTAGCTTGCGATGCGAAGTTCTTTCGCGAGCTTGTGGAGCTGTCGGAAGTGTTGGGATGCTTCAATACCCGTGCAGAGCAATTAGTCAAGTTGCACATTGGCAACAGGATTGCAAAAGTACTTTTCGGGATGGAAACGTAACGTCATAATCGCGAAGCTATGATTCAGGAGGGTCAGCGCAGCACACTGCAGCCGTCGCTCCCACGATGAACGTAATCGAACCCCAGGTCCCCAGCCACCACGCCTTTACAGAATCGCGCAAGACCAAACACAAGTCGGACACGGAAAAACATCAACACTGAAAACACGTCGCTCACAGGACATGACCGTAGGAACTCACGCAAGACAGACGACGACGCTGTTCCTCACAGCCATGACAGACAAGAAATGTGCCGGTAGAGATGCCGTCACCGGGCGACGTGTCCTCTCATGCACTGCCCTGTCAACTTCTACTACAGCAAAGACGGGCCCACATACGCAATGCCGTCACTTCACATTGCGTATAGCGGGCTTAATGTGTAAGGGTACATTCACCTCCCCTCTGGTGTGAATATCCAATGCAATGCCGTCACTTCAGTATGTCACTTCCCTAAACTCTGTGAACCTAAATCGCCGTATCTGAACGCCCCACTGAAAATCACCGTCTCCACAACAAGCGCGGTACCCGCACCTGGACCCACCTACCTGCCAAGTCCATGTCAGAACTAGTCTCCGGGCCTTGACTGTTTTACCTCTAAAACAACGCCAGGTGCGAATGTACCCTCACACATTAAGCCCGCTACCTCTCTGTGTCTCTCTCTTTGTCTCGTTGCCTTCCTTTGAGTTCTCCTCAGATCTTGTTCTTCAATTGTGCCATTCGTTCGATCCTCGCTATATTTGCAGCACCTTGTCAGGTATGATTTCAAGCTTCGTAAACATACATTCAATCCCCCCCCGCCCCCCCGATCGATCTCACGAGTCGTTTGTGCAAGTATGGAATTTCAGGGTTTGGAATAGTTAGAGTCAGGATTTGTGTGCTTCAACTGTGGTATTGATTGCGTAGCTGCGCCACGGGGTTGCGTCTATGGACTATTTATATATTAGGGTTTCGATCTCTGCTGGTGGTTATGCTAGCTCTAGCCTGGAGTATTGTTCTCGATCTAGAATGCTAAGGGCCGGGAGTCTGGCTCACGATCGAGCTTAAAAGCACGTTACTGCGTGTGTCCCGGTGTCATTAATTAGTTTCGGTAAGTAGTCACAACTGGATTACATTAATAAATACTCTTTTCTAGATCAACCAAGTAGTACAGAGTTGGACATTTCGACTGGAGCTAGCATTGTGGACTACAGCAACGTACAGGTGACAAAGAGTATTTGTTAATCGTTTAATTGATTAAGAGAACCAAAGGTATTACTATCAGTAGAAGACTGCTCAATTCGATAACTACGTCCTCGCGGGCACTCGACGTGTACTATTTGGATTTCTCTTGTGAACTCAGTCCACCATGCATGAGCACGAAACCTTACAAATCGGATCCTCACTTTGCTGTGCAGACAGGCCTTGATCGAGTTGAAGGCTTGAATTAGCATCCATGGAGAAGGGCGGGAAGATCAAGGGTCGTTTCCTGGTGATCGTGGTGATCATCCTGGCGTCGCTAAGCTTATCCCACGCGATGGTGGTCTCCATCAGGAACGACATGCCGGGTGCCATCGCAGTCCACTGCTACAGCAAGGACGAGGGCGACTTGGGTTTAAAATTTCTGTCGGTAGGGATGTCCTACGACTTCACGGTGCCTGGGAAATTCTTCTCGGGGAAGAAATACTCTTGTAGGTTTGTGGCGACGGGGAAGCCCACCACCACGTTCGACGTATTCAGGGGCTGGGGGGGCGTCAAGAACGCGCCGTGTGAGTGCATGGGGGAGGTTTGCCAGTGGATGGTGAATGAGAATGGGTTTGCGTGCAATAACTTCGCGTATGCTCACCCATGGGGCAACTGATCGAGCTGATCGAACTTCTTTTCGATCACGCTTGACGGGGTATCGATCGGCCGGCCGGCGCGGATTATGGATCCAGATTTCTAAGAATTATCCTGATCAGGATGACGTTCTGTTAAGGGGACTAGCTGATTCGTCTTTTGCAATAAAGAATTGAAGTGTCTCACTGTTGTACGTGTATGTGATCATGATCATGAATGGACTTGCTGTGATCATGAATGGACTTGCTTTTGTTAAAAGCTGGACTAATTCTCCCCTGGGGCAATTGCAACTGAAGTAGCCTCAGCTCGATGGATCGATAGATCAACCACGCTGGACCGGATCGTCGGAATCCTGGACCGGATCGGATGTCTAAGAATGTTCAGGCTCCTGTTTTGTTATAAGAGTGATTCATCTTTTGTAATAAAGAATTGCTTTACTTGCATTCATTTGCGTGTAATACTATATATGTGATGAAGACCTCTTGTATTGTAAAAGGCTCGACTAGCTCGACTGAGCCAGCCAATCTTTGCAAATATATAGAAAATTAGTACGGTTTCGATAACTTTGAAATCTATATAGTTAATTTGTTGTGTGGTTTGTGGAGAATGTTGTGTATCATCTTCGATTTCAATTCCTGAACCTCATACATATGACTTCATTTACGTGCGTACAGTACCCTACCAAAAAGATCCCTCCCCCTTCCCGGTCCTGTTCGAACACTTGGGCCGGGTATCAGACTTTTGGGGAGGGCACTGCAGGTAATTCGATCATCTGCTCCATGATCCATCCTAAAACTTTGCGGCAATGTCTGGAAGACTGGTTCTTCCGCAATTCCTAAGAAAATTCTCGCAGGGAGATTTTTTATAATTCCAAACCCTCGAAACAAGTCTTCACCGTATGTAATTAATCTTACTTTATGTGGTGGTTGCTTCCAGAATCGGCTTTCAGCAAGCTTCAGTGAGTCCATGGACAAATTCGTGGTGTGATTCTGAGTAGCATCAGAACATTAAAAAAGGGTGGATTTCCACAACTTTGGCAATTTTCAGGGGGAAGCGACCCCGAAAGAAAATCTATATAATAGCTACTATCTTATATTTTAGAACTTCGAGGATATGAATGCCTGACGATTCTTGGCACCCAGAATTGCATCAATTTAACAAAATTGGTGAAAAGGATACGAAGCATGACTTGATTATAGAAGCTGCCAGCAGAGAAGCATGTGCAATGTAATCATGCATAACGCAAAAATCATTCATGTCTTCAGCACTCAATGTCAATTTTGTTAAATTGGCGATATTCCATAACCCAAAAATTGAGACATATTTCTTCACAAAGGTCTAATTGCAGGCCACAAACTATGATAGGTATAGATTTTGGATTCAGGACGTTCACTCTAAACCATGCCAAAGTAATGGAATATTGTCAATTTGACAAAATTGATCTTACTTTCTTAAGTGATTATAGAGCAAGCATGTATTTAAGTTGTCAATAGGAATTATAGAAAAATTAATTTTAGTGATTTTTGGACATCAATCTTAGGAGAGATGTATGCAATTTAAGGGAGAAATTGCAAATTGTAAATAACCCTTAAACAAGTAAGTGTAATCGGCAATCTGACACCCATATTATGGATGATGAATAAAATTCTTCATGTCAACTAAATATATTCTTATTGATTTCATACAAAAAAATTCTTGAATTTTTAAATCTAGATAACTTTTTTTTATAATCAATTTTATAAAATTAATAGAATTAATATACTTGGACAAATATATAAGCAAAAAAATGATAAAATCCCCCAAAAGGATTGAGAGATTATAGGATTCAGCATTTCTATACCTAGTAGTAAATTTCAAGAATTTTCTTTTAGAAAAAAATGACAATTTGATTGAAATTAGACGGGCAAGTACTGGGCCTTACATTTACAATAAATACCATTATTATCAAGCTTCAAGTTTTTTTGGATGATTAAGTGATTGCAAGAAAATCTTGTTAATTTTGTTGCATTTCATAGTATTCATGCTTTTTTTTCTGGAGTACTTTAAAATTAGGAAATAAAAATTTAGTTTTAAGAGCATAGCCAATGTATAATCTTTAAGATCAAGATAACCATTCATTTCAGAAGGAAAAACATAGAAAATTATATCTTAGTAAGAGAACTAGAAAAGTGCCAAATCTCAAGAAAATAGATACTTTGATGTTTTAATTAGTTTAAAATAAGAATAAAATAAAACAAAAATTGTTCGTTTGTAACAACTCTATAGAGATAGTCATTCACTATAAGAACCAACAAAAAAACATTTTACATGATTGTTTTAAAATGCAAGATGAAAGAAGCTTACTTTGTAGACTTTCATAGGGTGATTGCATGAAACAATTGTACTATTTTCTGTTACACGTCGCGTGCTGAGTAGTTTTTTGGTCGTAATTCTTGGGTTTTGACTCCAAATGATTCAAAATTAATAGACAAGGTACTGATGACTATTATACACCTTGTCTATTTTTTTGGAATTTAAAAAAAAATTACTATTTAATAATAGCCCCCAATATTATGTCACAAATGCCAATTTGGAGGGGTTTAGTACTATTTAGTACCCATAAAAACGAATCTGGAGCTTAAATTTGGTAGAGATGGTCTTCTAGTAGATTTGTAGCTATTGTCCAAAGAAATTCTAAAAATACTTAATTTTGTGTGGTGTAGAAGTCCGCAAATTGAGTCCCTTTCTACTAGCATTTTGAAGCATGTAAAAAATTATTTTGGTGGGTTTTTTGGTGAATGACCATCTCCATAGTGTTGCCACAGATGGCCAATTTTTTATTTTTTTATTTAAGTTTTTTCCTATTTTCTACTAATTAAAACATCAAAGTATGTATTTTCTTAAGATTTGGCACTTTTCTAGTTCTCCTACTTAGAGAATTTTTTAATGAATTTCCTTTTGTGGTTACCTTCATCTTAAAGGTGCATACATTGGCCATATTTTTTAATTTAAAAAAAAATTGATTTTCTAATTTTAAAGTATTCCAGAAAAAATCATGAGTATTATTGCAAAACGCAACAAATAGTACAAGTGTTTCGTGCAATCACCCCACACCACATAAAATTAGTTGTTTTTAGAATTTCTTTAGATAATAGATAAAAATCTATTAGAAGACCATCTTGTCCAAATTTCAGCTCCAAATTTTTTTTTTGGGTACTAAATAGTTCTAACCCTTTTCCCAATCGTTAAGTGTGATATAAAATTGGGGGCTGTTTTTGGATAGTAAAACATTTTTGAAAATTTCAAAAAAATTACACAAGATGTATAATAGTGACGAGTACCTAACCTATGAATATTGAGTCATTTGGATCTAGAACGCAAAAGTTATGGACAAAAAACAAATCAACATGCAAAGTGTGACGCAAAATAGTACATGTATCTAGCAATCATCCTTCTAACACAAGTAGAAATTTTTATTCTCATTCATAGATCAATTAGTATACATTCATCTCTTTAGATATTTTTATAATTTTGATCACATACATAATAGGCACATTATATAAATCTTAGGAGAAAAAACTCCCCAATTTATTTTAAATTTAAAAAGTGTATATATTGTTGACATACAATAACCTTCTTTGGAATATTGCCTAACTACCTTAATCTACAATAAAAATCAATCCAAAATAGTAGAAAGTAAATTTCATGTGGAGGACCATACATGTAATCAACCAACTCTACTACTAGAGCTTTTATTATGGATAGGCATTATTGTATCTTATATATTGTTGCAAACTACAACTTTCAAACATCTTTCAAAGCTCTAAAAATTTCTAGACAAATTTTTTAAAACCAACAATACAAGGTCTGGATTGCTCTACCTCTAGTTTCTTGAAGTTTAATAATAACTTATATTATCATTCACAAAACGATTAGGACAACATAGTTGCACTATTTGAAGTATGGATATTTATGAAGCATAGTTTTAAGAAGCTATACCACAATAATGTTAAGTAACCAATGCAAGAATCTAAAAATAAATTGGATGGATGAAATTGAACATGTCTAAGATGTAGTGACCTCCAAAATATGATTTAGCAACCATACATGAAGGTTTGATTCAACACTCAGGTGCCAAAATTGAATTTCTACATCAAATTTTTGAAGGGCCATGTCACCTCACACCATCCAGAAGATGACATGTGGCACTTTTTTACAAAAGTGACATGATTTATAACAAATCTAACCCTTGTGTAGGGTAACTCAAATTACAATACATCTAATACATTGTTTTTGAGTTGACCCAAAACACATGAAATCCTAGAATTTGCTTTCAAGTGCATAAAAAGAGTGACAAAAACCACATCTACCACATGAATGCACCAAAATGGCACTAATGGCTGCTCCTACTTTTATGTAATATTTGCTTCTAATGACAATAATGCATCTTCACATTGCTGCAACACAAATTGAATAAAAAAATATTTTCTTGAAGGTGAATACATTAGGTAACGACAATTCATAATCTTTCCTTTCCACATGAAATTTGGAGAATAAATAGTTGCACTTTTGTCCTACATAGGAGATTCTCTTGTCATTCATCAGCCGCAAAACGTTTGCCTCAACATTTAAAAGATTAAACATCGTATACAATTCCCATTATCAACACCAATTTTCTTCTAATTCTTGTGAATAATCACAAGACTAAACATTCCTTAGTAAAATATTGTACGTAAGTGTAATAAGTGTTTAAAGCATATTTTATAGATCACCTAAAACAAACACAAATTTTGATGTTAATAGAGTTAATTGTAAAGGTCGTCCCTAGTTGTAACAATGGTGTTAGAGGAAGGTTTACCTAAGAATAGTACACAAGAAATACAACACCAAACTCTATTAGACCCCAATTTGGTACTCCAAGGAGTTTTGTCATGTTTTTTTAAACTCCAACTCTTGGTCCCACATTGCACACACATTACAATTAACTCTAATGTTGTGTACATTTCCAAATTCAATATGCAATCATCAAAGATAGTCCTAATATGTATTTAAGGTACTTGTTTGAGGTTAAAAAAAGTTGCCCCCGATGACCAAGGTAGTCACCAAAATACTCCAATTATTGAACCAATAGGTGCATTCTTTGTTTCTACAGTTAATAGTGAAATCATCCATCAGATGACCTAGGTCTGCAGCATCCGTACAGGGTTAAGTTAAATAAAAATATTACTGTCTCATTAGCATTCCCTCTAGTCACTCCTGCTCCTAATTGAACTAAATCATACCAAATAAATCGTCTATATAATTGAAAAGATTATTGACTAATCTAATCAACACATTCTGTTGCTCTGAACTTTCGCTGTACAATGCAAGCCTCAGCATCCTAACAAATTCGAAAATACCTGACTACACCCTTTCAAGGAGGAACACATTGCCCTTGTCATCACGACCTACTCGTAGTGTATCATCGATATATGTGATCTCTAGCCAGCCCTCCGGATTGAATATGCTGAGCAGAAGGTCATAATTCTTCTGAAACAAAGACAGGAGTTGTTCTGGTACCAATGCGGAATTTTCAAATTTGATATCAACCCTCTGCACGAAACCATATATACGAGTCAATAGAAAATTTTGTAAATCCATAAATAATGAAAAACGAGGTCATGTTTTGAACTTAGGGGAGGCGCTCACAAGGCAAAAACATTCTCCTAACCATGCATTGCTGCACTCTGTCCAACTGTAGTTGCATGAAGATAAGTGGATATGAACAAAAAGCTTCCAATAGCTATGTGATAATTCAGAACCCAGAAGTTGTCATTGACATAATCCTCTCCTGTCATCTTCATCACCAAATGAGGCATTGCAGGAAGGGTTATGTTCGATAACTATCTCCACAGTCCTAGCACTCGACCGGTTATTTAGTACATTCAGTAACTTTTCCAGTAAACTAAGAAATGAAGCTGCAGTGAAGGAGAAAAAGGGATATCGAGTATAGACCGTTGGCGAGACAATTTTGTATGAGGCTTCAATGGTGAAGGAACCTGAGAGCATCCCAAGACCTGCCACGCTGAAGGTCACTCTATTTACTGCCTTCCCCTGTCACCACATACACAGCACATCATCGATGATTATTCTAAGAGATTAAAAATCTACGTCAAAAAAGACATCATGCTGATTCGAATGCAGATTACAATAGCCCTACAGACGTGAGCTCCTTCTGCCAGAGGGTTTAAAAACAAATTCATTATGTGGAAAAGAATCACACAACAAACCTGATCAACATCAATAATTTGCACAAAGTCGCCGAGACTGATGAAGTCCCGCAGCCCAAGCTTTGTCCTCTTCGAGCCTAAAATTGAAATGGTACTGTACAAGAGTTTCCATTCGCCTTTCACCTGGTTAAAACAGGCACGAATGAGGACAAAGTCAGAAGGCGTCTCAATCATGACCGTCAAAAAAATTATGAAGAATGAGTACTACATAAGTTCGAAATTAGCCCCAACAGAGTGACCGACATGCCTCTACCCAGGTCACTAACCCAGGTCACTAAGCATTTTCTATCACAGCACACACTCACCTCTTTAATGTCACACCCTAGGCAAGCAATATACAGTTATATACCATTGTGACAATCAATAGTGTTGCATGTAAAAGTGGCGTCGAAGAAAACGAGACTAGAACATTTCAAACTCCTCATTATCACATTTCAAGACATAACACAGTAATCGTGGGAGGAAAACGTGAGTTTAGAACTTAATACGCCCATTCCCTAGGGTTTCGTGAGATAACAGAGGATGTGATATCAGAGAAGATAATGCTCAAGAGGTCTGGTTGTACTACCTACAAATTTCTTGATTCAATAAAAGTAAAACCCAAAATTTCCACCCTAAAATCTTAGACAATGAGAAGATATTGATTAAGAGAATGAAGCCCTCCTAAATAAAAATTCAAGTGTCGGTTTCAGGTCAATTCTCAACATAGCTTCAACAAACCCTAAATCCTAACCTTCATAACTCTTGCATACAACGCATACTTTCGTGCGTTCGAACCCTCTATTACTCACTATCAAAAACATATAAAAATTTGACCAGTTTTAATACAGGAAATATGCTCAGCGGCGATTTTCGTTGTCCCCACCTTACAGAGGTTGTCAGTTCCGGCTTGCAAAGAAATTGCAAAAACAAGAAAGAGAAAGCGCGATTGATTGAGCACCTTGTCCAAATTCTCGGTTGGTCGTGAAGCAGGACTCACAGCCTCCAGGAGTTGCAGCAAGCTTTCAACTTCGACCTTGCGAGCATTCTGAACTCCAAAAATGCCCCTGTTCAAGCCTGCGTACATGCCGGCATTACCCCTGCACTCACCCCACAAATTCCATCCTACAAGCTTCAAGCTCCATTACGCTTCCTACGTCGCATGTAATACCCAACCATTTGCACTCAAAAATTAGACCTAGAAGTTAGTAATCACTTAGCACGAATTTCGGAAGAAATAAGCACCTTCCACAGAATCGAGCAATGCGGCCTTCAACTCCTCCACAGATGCAAAATTGTCCATACTCACGCTCGCAGCGCTCGCAGCAGCTCCAGGTGTTTCAGCCATGACTTTCCTCTTCTCACATGGTACCCTCGAGTCTCCCACATTTCGCGAAACGCAAGTCCTCTGCTTGCAACAACTACTAGGGACAATATCGCGCAATCCTAAAGGGAGAGCATGCAACGCTCCACATAATGGAGTGATCATCGTCACAAGCGCCATGGCTTTCTTTCTCACACAAGCCCAAACGCAATGAACAGAATGAAGAGAAACCCAAGTCACTCAAACCCTAAAAAGAGAAAATTGAGGCAGCGCTTCACAGATAAGCGAGGACTAAGTTATGCAAAGTTGTGGAAAGAAATCGCAGAGAGAGGTGTTGAGTGGAAGCAACGAGATGAAGAAGAGAAGAAGACGAGCAATGCTCGTGAATTGCACAGAGGCAACCACGAAGACAAAGAGATGAGGAAACAGGGTTGTCCGAAGTTCATGTTATCCCCAATCTCAACAAGGTATGGGCTGCCTGTACCGGGCTGGTACCGGTCCGCGGTGGAGATGCTCTCAAACTCTGACTTCCTAGAATTACGTAACCAGTGTCATTAAAGAGCAAAGAGCAACCGGATGCAAGAAGGTATAAGCACCTAAATGTGACACTTCTTCAAGATTTGCAGATCTTGAAGGTAGCTACAGAATAAAATGATGTGCGCCTGTTAGGAAATGGTTTGGGATACCAGTAAAATTGGTTTTGTATTTTTTTGAGCTTGTATGAATATAATATGAATTTTGTGGAAAAATTATGTAGATGCATCTAAAGTGAACCACAGACTAACACACAAGTGATCACGGAAAGATCCAAAAGCGACAAATCGTAAGCAACAAACCGTAAGCTTGTATCACATATAGGAGATTAGCCAATGCAAAATTTGCCTTCATGACAATGGCAACTTCATGTAATCCCACTTGTCTACTTTGCGTCTAGCTACACTTGGATCATTTTTTAGATGTCACTAAATAATGCCTGTTACTTCTAAGTACGTCTACCTTACACAGAGAGATCCTCCAAAAAAAAGTTTTTAACCCTTTAGCGCTTCGACATCCAATTTCTGGACAACAAATAGATTGTAATTCATGTTTTTTTCTCATTATTGTTTTGATCAAAATCATTCTAATTTGTGGAGATAATTAATCAAGTTGTTGTCCTATCATATGGTTGGATTTAGTGTTTCTAGAGTACATATTTTTCTAAAATTACAAATGTGGACGTATGTCAAGTGGTTGTTGACCAAGCCAAAATTGCATTGATTCTAGTTCAAAATTTGGCTTTGCAAAAATGAGGTCATAGATGTAAAAAACTCAAAAATTTCAAAAAATCACCATTCCGAGAGAACCTCATTTTAAATCCATTCCAACAAATTTTACTCAAAAAATGATAATATTTTGCTTGTAATCAAATTCATAAGAAAATTTCAAAATTTTCTTTCTAAACTTTAAAAAAAATATCTGTGATAGCACTAGTGATTCTTATTGTATAGATGGAAATTAAAACTCAAATCAACAACTTCTATTTGTGTATCAATTCCAAAATATTCTTCCAAATAGTATTTTATTATGATTTTTCTCAAATTGTCAATTTTGGATAATAATTTGTACCTTCAAAGATTCACCCTAGAAGGATGGGCCTATAATCATTTTTCCAAATCTTCATTGGACTAGGAATTTTTGAAATTATTGAATCGAAATAGAAATTAGAGTTGATTATCTTCATTATACTAGTTGGTCTCAAATTCAAAAAAGATCATCTTTGTGGCTTATATTCATATTCAAAGTATGAAGCACAAATTGCCAAACTAGAAATTAAAGTTGATTAGCTTCATTACACTAGTTGGTCTCAAATTCAAAAAAGATCATCTTTGTGGCTTATATTCATATTCAAAGTATGAAGCACAAACTCCCAAACTACACTATTTGCCGAAATACACTACTTGGTGATCCATGGATTCAACCAACTTGACTTTTTTCTCATTTACTGTCTTCTAAGAACTACTTGAACCATCCATGAAGTATTACATGAGGTACTCTTAAACCTTGTATCAATGTTGACAATATCCAAGCATATAACAAATGAAATCATGATTTTCATTCATCCAAAAGATGTTATGTGTACTCCCAGACCTTCTAGGGTCCCTAAATCACTAATAACTTTGGCCACTGGTGAAAATGTTCCAATAAACAACACATCCAACGCATTTTCATTAATTGGTAAATCTTCTAATTGAGTTCAGAAAACGACCTCAAAAACGACCTATCAAATACAACTATATCAAGTCCTTCTAACTTCGGCAATATTTATCAGAATGTCATGAAACAAAGCTTCACGTGTAGAGAGAGATGATTAGAAGCTATCCTAAAATTTTCATACAAAAATTTCAAAATTTGAAGTCAGAAGAGCCTGCCAGAGTTCTCAAAAGCCCAAAGAGGGCTCCTTAACTTCAGGGATTGAACTACGATACAATCTTGATCAAGGTGCCCATCGAAGTTTCAGAAGAAAAACAATTCTTCCCCCCTAATTTTACAGTTATTCCTCAGATCGGATTTACAAACTCATGTACTCGCATACAATCGGTAATGTCTTTGAAAGAGCACCAGCGGACACGCGGCAGATTGCCGGGATACGATGAGAAGTGGATATGTCTCTCCACTTATTTCTATAGTAGCGGAAAAACGAGCAGTTTAACGAATCTCTATTCTAAAACCGGTTCGCCACTGCATCAAACCGAGGTACTTGGACAACATCACCCCAAGAAGCCATCGTCAACGGGGTCGAGATGATCTTCTGAGCGACCTCGGAAATGTCCTTCAAGGTCAACGCCTGAATACCTTCAAGGAACTCGGACACCGGCTTACGATGCCCGTATGTCAAGATTTGACGACCGATATCCTCCGTCACCACCACTCGAGACTCCAAGTTCATCAAAACTGCAGAAACGGTGGCATTCTTGGCCCGCTGCAATTCGGCTTCGCTCACTTGACCGGCAGTCGCAACTGCAGCGAACTCTTCGCACACAAGGTCCACCAGCTTCGGAACGAACTGACCCGAAGAAGTGGCGTGAATACCGAACAGGCCCGTGTCATTGTACACGCTGTTGAACGCTGTGAAGGATTGCACCTGCTCCCACCTGTTCAAAACCTGCAACACAAAACACATCCACAATCACATGCTGTCCAACAAGAAAACCAGGCAGTGCCCATCCCCAAACAACCCAGGGACACGGGTCCAACCAACACACGGCTGCCAGACATTACATCCTTCCCTCAAAAGGTACACATCTCGACGCCAAAACCATTCAAAGACGTCCAGCTCTTACCCGAGTGTACAATCGAGAGTACATTCCCTTTCCAGGACCGCCGGCCGAGAAAGAACCTCCCCCTCCCAACAGAGATTGCAGCACCGTCACTGCATACGAATCCTTTTCGTTCCTCCAACCCCCGGGAACTTCGAACGCCACGGCGACATGAGTCAGCGGAGAGTCCACGGATTGCCGCCAGTCGCCACCCACGTACTCCGTCTTCACCGCAGTGGACTGATCGAAAGAAGGCAGGTCGGACAACAAAGGTTCGGCGACGGAAAGAAGCTCGTCGTGATCCACGCCAGAAGCTGAAAAAACAGAAAAAGGTCAATGCTACTGGAGAAAACGACACTCCTTCACCGAACGTTCGCGCTGGAAAGAACCCAGTCGCACTGTCAACAGCAAAGGTCTCGCAGACGCTGCCCAAAGCAGCTGAGAAAACCCGCCATTCCCACAGTTCCGCCAGCAAAGGCGATGCGTACCAACTAGCAGAATCCTCCCTTTGAGATCAGACAATAACTTCTCCACGGAAATCTCAGTAAAATACCCAACTCCCGATCAATCACGGAACGAGTTTCACGAAACCTTACGCAATCTCGCCCGAAAGCATCATACCCTAATCTCCACATTTCCTCCGCCAGACCCGATCACATAGGCACTAGTCGATTCAAAAACCTAATCCCACTCCACGATTGACCCTCCAATGCGCAAGCACATTATCAAAATCCACCTCTCTTCTCAACAAGGCCCTACGACGAACGGCTCATCCGAACCGGAACGTTCTTTCCCATACTCATGTGCACTTGGTGGCCCCATACTCATGTGCACTTGGTGGCGATTCTGGAACGCCCTCCCAGCAGAGAGAAAACAGACATGGCAAACCCTAATTCCAACACCCACTCGAAACGTCGCTCGCTGGGTCCAAAGGCGATCGTGCCCGGCGCCACAAAGCAACCGAAACCCACGCCCAATTGCAACCGGGGCAACGGGACAAAGAGAACTGCTCACACTCGCATGCGTCAAAATCAAATTTCGAAACTTTCTCGGGACGGAAACGATCGCTTACCTGCCAAGACGATCCGGGGAGCCGAGTAGTTCTCCGCCACGAAGTCGTGCAGCACGCCGCCGTTCAGACGACCCAAACAAGACTCCGGCGCCATCAGAGGCTGGCCCAAGCCCCCGACGTACCCCGCCGAATGCAGCGCCTCGTAGATCGCCACCTGCGGGTTGCCCACCATCTCCGCCGTCTCCGCCTTCACCTTGGCCAGCTGCTCCTGCACCTCCCACTCGTTGAACAGAGGGTTGCGCACCGTGTCCACCAGCAGCTCCACCATCTCCGGCATGAACGTCCTGATCGCGTCGCCCGTGTAGCACATCTGCTCGCGCGACGCGTTCGCCACCACGTTCCCGCCGATGGCCTCCACCTCGCGCACCAGGCGGAAGTGCGAGCGGTTGGCCGTGCTCTTGAACGCCATGCGCTCCAGCAGGTGCGACGCGCCCGTGCACGACGGGCTCTCGTTCTTCGACCCGGAGTCGATGAACACGCCGATGGTGGACGAAGGCCCCGCGATGTCCTGCGACGCGATCTTCAGCCCGTTGCCCAGCGTGGTGACGCGCGTCTCGCCGGGCCGCACGTCGTCGGGCAGCGCGGGAGGCAAATTCACGCCCTCCAGCGGCTCGAACAATGCGGGCACGGGCGTGGTGGGACGCTCGCCGAGGAACCACGACACCAAGCCCCCGGAGCTCGACCCCTGCGGCGATTCCGTGCGCGGGAGAGCCTGGTGAGCAGCAGCGCTGGTGCGAAGCGGGCGCTGCTGCTGCTGCACCAGCAGCTTCGCCAGGCGCGCCCTCCGCACTGCCGCACCCCTCATCGTTGCGTCGCGTTGCGCCCTCGCTCGCAGCGACCGCAATCACGCTTGGGCTCCTGCAATCCAAACCCTAACTTGGAAGAAGAGAGAAGCAATGCACGCCGAGACAAGGAGGGCACACGCCATACGCTCCATTCCCCGAATGCAAGTGACGGAATGGACCTGGACGCCCAATCGGTCCGTCTTCCGTTCGTTCGTGCTCTTCTCCGGATCTTCGTCCATCGGTGTTTCGTCCGTCGCTCTGGCGTTCTTTCGTTCGTTTCTCCTTGCCTTAGTAAATCCCAATAAGAATTACGAAAATACAGTGGATCTCATAAGTTTCCATACACCTCAAAAATTGTCTTATCTCTATGAGGCTTAATCCTTAACCCTTGAACGACGCAGCGGACGTTTTGAGGCCGATGAATGACAAGAGAATCTCCTGTGTAGGACAAAAGTGCAACTATTCATCCTCCAAATTTTGTAGGGAAAGGGAAAATAATCTACAGTAGTTTGACTTCCAATGAGTGCTTTTGTATTATTTTAATACAACAATCCACACGGTGACAAAACAGATGATTTCCACGGTTTTGAGCCCGTCATTTAAGGGTTAAACAATGAAGAGGTCGTTCTCAGGCCGATGGATAACAGAGATTCAAATTGTATAGGACAAAAGTGCAACTATTCATCTTCAGAACTTGTTGTGAAAAGGGGAGATCTTCTACATTAGCTTGACTTCCAATGAGTGCTTTTGCAATTTGTTAAGCCAATGATTCACACGGTAATGCAAAATGATGATTTTGAGGGTCACCCCTTCGTCCTTTAAAGGTTAACCCTACAACCAAAGCCATTTCGTGACTTTTGGATGACAATGGTGTGATTTGTTCAGTGATTGGAAACATTTTTTCATCTACGTTTTTCTTGTTGACCTTTCATGGTGGGCTATAAAGAGAATTCAATCTAGCTTGTAGTCTTGCCAATGTTTGTCTTCACGTAAATGAGAAGTTAGTAATAAAAACGAATCACAGAATATGCTATTTTAGTGTATTTTGGAAAGTTGTTGCTTTTTGCTCTAAATAGGAAATATCTCCACAAAAATAATCTTTATTGAGTCTGAGTCCAACTTACGAAATGAAGGTCATGTACTCTAGTGTCTACTCCAATTTGAATTTTGAAAAAATTCTTAATATTAAATATTTTATTGCAATTTGAACTTTGGATGTATTTTCAATTTCTATTATTTACTAATTATAGAATGACACAGAAATTGAGTTTACACCATGATGTTTGTCATTGTATTATACACATGGTAAAAATTTCAAATTTTTGGAAATCATTTTCTATTTGATGTGATTTTTCTTCACTTTTTCTTCAAAAATTCTCAGAAAAATCAATTTTCCACAAAAAGATCTAAGAGTTTTATGAAGTAAAGAAGACATGTATTTCCATCTTTGAAAAATAAATATAAAACTTTTCATTCATGTCTAGTTGCAAAATGGCAGCACACTGAGTAATGGGTAGTAAGGCTTGAAATCATTGGTCATGGACCCATCCTTTAAGGGTTAAAGTTATTTCAATAAGTTTTTAATGTGTTTAGTCATATGTAATACACTTGTATAAAATGATTTCTTAAAGAATTTAAAATAATACATTATTTTTTAAATTAATTGAATTTACTAGGATTTTTTTTAATACAAGTAATTTTTTTCCAAGATTTTTAGTAGATGGATTGAAAATTATTTTTGGAATTTTACATTAAGAATTCCACAAATTTTAAAATTCATTGAGTGATATATTTTTTACTAGAATATGAATGCAAGTATTTACAATTCTTATAGTTTACTCCAAATTATTCCAAAAATTATAAAGATAGTCTACAAAATATTTATTGTATTATTTTTTTTTCCAGAATTTTTGGGAGATTTTTATAATAAATTATGAAAAATTAAATATTTGGAGTCAAAGTTTAGTCTATAGTAGTTTGGTTTGGTAAAATTTTAAAATTATGAAGTTCTTATTCTAAGCTTTCAAATCAAATTTTCATTCCACTTATTAAATAACGTTTGAAAAAAAATTAATTATATTAAAAGTTTTTTTTTAAAACTAATAAATTGATTTAAAATTTTAATTAAAAATTTTATTTTAAAAATTGAAAATTTATTTTATACAAGTGTGTTAATTGTATGATAACATATCCAATCTTGTTTTAAGAACTTAAGTTCCAAATTAGCTTTGGCAAGTTTTGTTAGTTTGTGAAATAATTTGAGAGCCATTGTAGCATTAATTGAAATGATTTATTTTTTAGATAATGGTTGATAGGGTACAAGAATGGTCTTTCCATATATGTAATAAGATTGAAAACCTATAGAAGAAACAAAGCAAGTATTGATAGCTAATAAGTCAACCATTCAAGGGCAAATATTGGAATTTTGATACTTGATCTCTTCCTTATTGTTACGCACCACATTAATATGAATTGTGCCTCATCTATCTAATTTATCGATATCATAAAACAACAAAATAAAGATTAGATTTGGTGAGACTCCACTTGCAAAATGGAATAGTTGGTGACCTTTCTTTTAATGCCATACGAACTATCATGTTGATCAAATTAATTCCTTTCTTTGTATAAACTGTCATTGGATATTTGCCATCTTTGCTGGCACATGGAAGTCTAATTGAATTGGAGGAGTCGATATTAGTTACTCCCTTTGTCTCAAAATAATACCAGTGTTTCCTTTGTATTTTACAAAGAAAACATTGGTATTATTTTGAGACAAAGGGAATATAAGATGTGGTCAATATTTGGGACATTAATTTTTAGAGCATTGGTGAAACAAGGTTCATGTACTGAAGTTTTTTCAAAACCTTAGAACTCTCAAGGATATTTTGTAATGAAATACAAATTATTGATGAAATCCAACATGAATAGCAATTTTTTGAAAAATGAACAAGAAATCCCCTTCTTAAATGTTATTGTGGATAGATGCTAAAGAAAATTCATACTTTGTACTATGAAGGATTAAAATAATTTCATTATTTTCACCTACGGCAATCTATATTTAATTTATCTAATCTATCTTGTAGTCTTTAAACATGCTAATTAATGCATGAAGCTTTGTTAGCCTAACCCTAAATACTCTTGTATGCTAGTTACTCTGAATATTTAAGGTTTGTGCTAGAAGTTTGGATTTGTGTCTATAGAAAAAAATCACATACTCATTAAAATATAGAACTTATGCCACTCTAGTAGATATTATAATGCATAAAAACTATAAATATGCAAAACCAAAATTATGTAGTGATTGTACTTTAGTAAATAAACTGATCTATAAATCTTCTGGACCAAAAGCTCAAGGCATTTCTAACAAAAATTCAAAATTTTGAATTTCTGAAATTTTGCAAGCTATTTCTAATTGAACATTTGGTATGCTTAAAAAAGGCAAAAGTGAAGATATGAGACTTAATTTTGCCTCAAAATGCCAACAAAATCATTTGCAACAAAGACCTTGACGTCAAAATCTCCTATCAAATCATATTAATCCTTTCCTTCAATTGATGTATAAAATTACAATATTTTTGCTAGTAGAAAAATATATGTTTTCTATTTATGACGTTTTTTTCAAAAAAATTGATGGAAAAATCAAATCATTATAGTTTTTTGAAGTTAAAGGTAGAAATAAAATTATACACCTTCCGTCCCAAAATGATCTTCTGGTTTTCCTTTATTTTTTGTCCTGAAATGATTTTCCGGGTGCATGGAAGGAAAATAGAAGGGAAGGGGCCCGGGGGTGGAGGCAATTCTTGAAGGGCCAGAATGAAAGTCCAATCACAAATCTGAATTCTGAACATGCAGTGTTGAGATGATTCTGTATTCTAACAACCTTTATTAATGAGGTCATGAATTAGGTGTACAGTAGCAGGTCAATGGTTAGATGGGCTCAGGCTATAGGGTGAAAGCTCAATCTTAGAGCCACAAGCTCTGGCCCAAAAACATTGAAACTATTGCAATGAATTTAATCAATTGAAAGCTTGTGATGGTCCATACAAATTTGGGCAATTGTGTAGCCACCGGTGCTCTTCAAAAAATGCCTCAAAAATACTACTTTTGAGTGCTTCAAAACTACATTTAGGAAAAGACTTGGGAACTCAAAGTTTGGGGATGATAGGAGTGCATCAAACTCTACTTAAGGCTCAACTTTAAAAAAAAATGTTATTTAAACCTTAATCCAAAACATTTTGTCCAACAAGAAGATCATTTTGGGACGGAGGGAGTGTAAGTTATATTATACATTAGAATAATCTAAATTTTTTACCATAAATGAAGATTAGAATGAAAACTTAATTTTATAATTTAAATTTCAAATATATTTTAAAAGAAAAAAATACAAATGAAAAACACAGCATACTGCGTTAATTGGATTTTAATACATAAAGCTCACAATTGCCATAACTCTTTTAATTTTATGATTTTTTTAAAATATCAAAATAAAATAAAAATAGATCTTGTTAAGCTTCATTTTTTTAGTTAAATAGTTTAGATCAAACACCAAAACAGATTATATCAAAAGTTCCAATCAAAGATGACTCCAATGCATCCAATTTTTTGTTGCATGAACCTTCTTTTACATAACATTGTTAATTGGCTGAGGTGCCTTCCCCCAAGGGTATAGGTATAATTCCCTCCAAGACAGCTTGGGAAGAATTATATTATAATGTTGCAAATCTAATTGGTTGGGCACCTTGACTACACCTCTGTACTATTAATAATTGTACCTCATTCATTGGGGGTTCATGATTTCAGGGGAACAAAAGTAAAAAAATCCAATGAGGGTTAACAATGTGTAGTACGGGTGAACCTCCAGGGTTTAACCCAATTTAAGCTTAGTTTTTAGTGTTCAGGAAGTTTTTTTAGTTTTACTAGCTAATTTCTTCCAATTTCCATAGTGAACCGGTTTTTCAAGTTCCAAGACCGGTTATTTTCTCTATTTTTCATTCAAAATAGAAATTTTTTAGAATGACCGCAGGGATAGGTCAGTTTTGGCACATTGATGCCAAAATAGATTATTTCGAAGGTTTGGACAATTTGGCAACTTGATTTATATTTCTTGACTTTTGACACTTTGCTATTTCTAATTTTTAGACACTCCTAATTTTGGATTGATTTTTTCTATTCATGCTTAAATGTGTTCCTTTTTCTAAGTTTTTTCAAGAATAATTTTTGGATATTTAGAATTAGCAACAATGAATTTTTTTCAGATTTCAAAAATAGTTGTACAAATTTTTTAAATTTCAAACACAATCCAATTTTCCCAACTTATTTCTGAAACTAACCTACATGTACAATAGCCACCGGCTTTTCCCAGACCTTATTTAGTTACCGGTCCGAGGAGTATTTTGCCTCAAAGTTGCCACGTAAACTGCACACGCCCTGATTTGGCAGGTTGTGAAAACATAATGAAAAACACTAGCAACAAACGAGTTACAATAGTTCGGAGAAGAGCACGAACAAACGAAAGACGGACCAATTGGGCGTCCAGCTCCATTCCCTCACTTGCATTTAGAGAATGCAGCGTATGGCATGTGCCCTCCTTGCCTCATGCATTGCTTCTCTCTTCTTCCAAATTAGGGTTTGGATTGTAGGAGCCCGAGCGTGATTGCGGTCGCTGCACTAGTAGAAATTAGGCTATAAATGACTTGTCCCAAATGACTACTACAATCATTTTGGACAAGTCATATAGGACACTAATTTCTACTAGTGCTGCAAGCGAGGGCGCAACGATGTACATTGCTCAAGAACAATGTATAGTACATCACCAAAAAACTTGAAGCGATTTCCAAGCATCTACTCCAAACTGGACCGTATAGAGCTGTATCAAACAGTAGTCCATTTTGTTAAATTGACTCAAATCCCACTCCAAAATTGTGACACAGATGTATGTACAGGAAGGTCTGAAATCTAAGACAATACCACTTTATGTTTCAAAGATTCTGATAATGCCCCTTTGCTGCCAATATAATTATACTTGTGAATGGAAATATCCAAAATGGGAGGAATACAAAGCTTGGTAAAAATTCGGATGGCTACCTTCAATTAGTGCTAATTTCTACCTTAACAAGAACCCAAAGCATATGAATCATTTAAAATATAAGAATATCACATAGTGCCCGTAACTACGACATTCATCCTAGAGCAGTAGAAGAGGAAAAGGCCACTTTAACTCGACCTATGGTGGCTTTACCACCACTTTTCTCGCTAGCCAATTCAACATTGACATTAATGTCCCGACCAGGTTTGAAAGAAGCGGCAAATACGGCCAAGGCTAAGGTGCCAACCCCGACTGTCAGCCCTATACCAATCATAGCCGCGTCCAAGCTTTCTGCCATCGTGTCGTGGTCTTGCTTTGCTGTTAACCTAGCATTGTCAGACCGTTTTAGGATTTTCTAGAGAAATATAATACAAGATGGAAGGTTGTACTTATAGTCAGTGAGGCTGTTCTGTTTTCTAAGCAACAACAAAATGCGAGCACAAAATAAGAGAGGAAAGTGAGGGTTGTACCTGTTTTGTGACTCTGTGGTAGAGCTCAAGCTTGCTCTCCTAAAGTCCAATCCATTGTGAGTTGAGGTTGTTCTTATCACGGCAAACACAATACAAAGACCAAGAGAAGGAAAGTGAGGGTTGTACTTGTATTTCTCTGCAGATGTGAAGTCCTTATTCGGAAGTAGGCACGCGCTAGCATTTGGACTTTGGAGAGAAAGGAAGACAGAATTTGGCCAATGTCTATAAGTGACAAAGGGTGCACAAAGAAGCCCCCCTCAATGGGGTCTCACCAATGTGTTTTTTCTTTTTTAACACCTAAAGGACCAGTTGTCCGTTCAACAAACAAATGGGATTTTAGACAGGTACCTACGGGCTGAAATTTTGTCCTTATTTTTTGAATTTTTTTTCGAGATAGAAAATTGATAAGCTTAGTGCAAATATAATTTTTTTTTCAATTGGTGCCCGAGAACAAAAGTTATGCCCAAATAAGCTCAAAACAGGGGAGAGTGGGTAGCAAAAAAAATTGCAAAGATTTGAATTTTAACTTTTTTTTTTTCTCATAGATTATATTTTTGTCTATCTAGAAAGCTTTGATTCATTCATTTGGATTTGTTATGAGAAAGTTATGGACAATCTTGTTTTTTGGGCAATTAGAGCATAGCTTTAAAAAAAAAAACTTGTTGGATTAATTTTTGAATGCAATTTTTGCAATTTTTCAAAAAAAAAAGTTTTACATGGTTTAGTTTGCTTGCTAGAACAATCTTACCATTGGAATTAGTGCATTTTAATTCCATCTAAAAGATATTAATATTTTAGATTTTCCTTCTATCTTATATCTACTTCTACTTAACAATTTTTTTTAAAATGAAAATTAAGTTTTTTTGATTTTTTTTTCCCAAGACTCTCAACTCAATTCTCCACCATAATGATTTAAAACTCAAAACTTTGTAGTGAAAAAAATTTAAGTTAAAAATGTTCAAAGTCAAAAAATCTAGTACCGCAATGTGCTGAAAAACTTGTTTTTTTCACTTTATACGCAGATATCTTGCAATCCGTGCGGTCAAAAATTCTGAAATTTTTTCCACACATTCTCATACTAGTTATGTGTAAGATCCTTTGGTTAAATGTTAAAAAAACAATTTTCAGTTTTTTTTACTCTTTGCTATAGAAATGGCAGTTTTGAATGTTTTTTGGCAGAAAAAAGGGCTTGGGCCTTAAGGGGTTATACAAATGAAACAAAATGTGTTTGGAGTTTGGTGCACACTTCCTTAAAACCTAGGTTAAAAAGACACTTTGACAACATAGTGAGGCACGCGGAAGACCTTGTATATCCTAGGGCCTTCACCATTTTCTGCCATGGCCGATCAAAATTTGTTGTTTGGCGCACCTACCGTGGAGCAATATTTCAGCCTTGGCGCAACCAGACATTGTGTCTAGGTCACTTGAGGAGCTGAGGTGGCGATGCTCTTATAAGAAAATGTTTCCAAATTCCGGGCCAAATTTCGACTCCTCTGTCCTATTGGTCACATTTAATCAAGTGAGAATCAACTTCAAATGTGTTTGAAGGTTGGCCTAGCCCAAACTAGAAAGTTTTTCATGAGTATCTTTGTAAAAGTAACTACAATTGGGTGAATGCAAGAAACACCTGCCAATTTTGTTGCGTTTTTACAATACTCATGATTCTTTTCTAGAATACTTTAAAATTAGAAAAATAATTTTTAAAAAACGAAAACAATATGGCTAATGTATACACCTCTAAGATGATGTCAAGGACAAGACCAAAACACCAGAGAAGACAAGAATAAGACAAGACAAGATAAGATATATATAAGAGAAAAGATATTAAGTAATAAAAGGAGTTGTCGAGACTAAGGAATTCCTCAGTCTTGACTTCTTTATATACTCAAGGATCTGAACTTCTTTTACTGTAATCTTAATTTTACTCTTAGGATCTTAGAACTTTTACAAGGTTCTATCTCCGTGATATTACCTCCCCCTTTAGCTCCAAGATCCTTCGAGGAGTTTATTCTATCTAGATCTTGGTTTGGTTGGTTTGGTTGTCGCCGATGAAATTCTTGAATCTTCAATGGTGCATTTGTTAAGTTAGAGGTTGGTTCCCACGTACGTTCACTAATTGGATATCCACACCAATGAACAAGATATTCTACTTGATCTCGTCGAATCCTTGAATCTAAAATATCCTCAACTTCATATATTTGGCAATCATCAATTACAATAGGAGGTGGTGGTACTTGAATTCTGCCAGAAAAATTGGATTCTCTATAGGTTTCCAAAAGTGAAGTGTGAAAAACAAGATGTATCTTCATGGATGCAGGTAATTCCAACCGATATGCAGCAACATTGATTTGTTTTTTAATTCAAAACGGTCCAATCTTACAGTAGTCAAGTTTATCACAAGGTCTAAAAGTCTTGATGTTGCGCCGTAGTAGCCACACCTTATTACCTATTTGAAAATTCGGTTGCTCTTTTCTTTTTACATCAGCAGATTCTTTGTAATAAACTTGAGCTTCTTCAAGATGTTTCTTCATTGTTGAGTGTAATTCTTTCATACGTGTTGCAAAATCCTCTACTGCAGGACTCTCTCCCTTTCAAACCGGTAGCATATCAATCTTGAGGTGATATCCATAATTGATATAAAATGGAGTCTCTTGTATAGATGCATGCATGCTATTGTTGTAAGCAAATTCGGCTAGTGGTATTAAAGATGTCCAATCATCTTGTTAATAATTAATAGTACACCAAAGATATTGCTCCAAGACTTGATTTACTTGCTCTGTTTGTCCATCCGTTTGTGGATGAAATACTGATGAAAGCTTGATCTTTACTTTCAAAATTTCAAATAGCGATTGCCAAATTTTGGAGTTGAACTGTGGTCCACGGTCAGACACAATATCATCAGGTAAACCATGATAGCGATAAATATTGTCGATGAATAGTCTAGCTGTTTCCTTGCTTGTGATTGTCTTTTTACATGGAACAAAATGTGCCATTTTTAAAAATCGGTCTACTATTACACAAATAGTATCAAACTCCGATGAAGGTGACAAATCAATGATGAAATCCATTGAAACAATAGACCCCGGTTGTTTTGGACTCAATAGTGGTTGTAGTAATCTATAAGGTCAATGTTGGAAATTTTTGGAATGGGAACATAAATTGCATGAAAGTACAACTTCTTTAATAGTTTTTCACATTTGAGGCCACCAAAGGTCACGAGAAGTGAGCTCTAAAGTCTTGTTGTATCCAAAATATCCAACAGTTGGAAGGTCATGACAAACTTGCAAGATTTGGAGACGCAGAGGTCCTTTAGGAATGTATAGACGTTCTTCAAAATACAAAAACTGATTTTCAATTTTGAATTTACTTGAATCTTCGTTCACATTTCTAAGGCGTTGTTGGATATCAAGAACAAGAGAGTTTTTGCTCGAGGTTGTTTGGATTTTTTCTAAAGAACTAGAATCAACTGGAATAAAAATATGAGTTGTTCGTAAATGAAGACGTTCAGGCTTTAGAAAAGTAGTTCGTTGTAAATCATATGCTTCTTCCCCCGCTTTTGGCATAAAATTAGATTGTCTAGATAGGACATCAGACAACCCTTGTTGTTTTCCGGGTCAATATGTAATACAAAAATTAAATCTTGACAAAGACATATTCCAACGAGCTTGACGACAATTCAATACACAAGTAGACATGAAGTATTCAAGATTTTTGTGATCAGTATATATTGTTACCTGATGGATAGCTCCCTCAAGTAGATGACGCCATTCTTCAAAGGAATCCACAATAGCAAACAACTCTTTATCATGAATTTCATAGTTAATTTCTGCAGCATTGAATTTCTTTGAATGAAATGCAACGGGATGTAGTTTTTTGTTTTCTCTGGGTTGTAAGAGCACTGCTTCTAAAGCAAAATCTGAAGCATCCGTCTCCATAAAAATGACTTTGAAAAATCGTGATGGGTCAAAATTGGAGCTGTAGTAAAAGCGCTTTTTAATGTTTGAAAAACTTTTTCTGCTTCTTGATTTCAATCCAACTTACCCTTGCGAATAAGCCGTATAAGAAAAGCTGCAATTTGTGAATAATTTTTTATAAACATTCGATAGAAGTTTGCAAAACCAAGAAAACATTGAACATCGCATACCGTTTTTGGAGTGCCTCAATCTAATACAACTTGAATCTTCTTGGAATCCATTGATATTCCATTATTTGAGACAATATAACCAAGAAACTCTACCTCAAATGTCTGAAAAACACATTTTTTTAATTTAGCATATAAACCATTGTTTTGAAGTTTTTCAAGGACCAACTTGACATGTTCTTTGTGTTGTCAAGGCTTTTTATTGTATTTCACACTTCGAGTTTTTAGGAAGTGCTTCAAAAGCAAATTTGAATCTGGGTGTTTGGGATGAATCGATGATACTTTTTCTTGAGCGCCTGATCTTCTTTTCGTATCTCTGATTAGGAATTACTTGGAAGGGGGATTTGGATTTGTGCTTTGCTCTTATTCAGGGACGAATGGTCACTGCTGACGAGTAGTTACCACTGGACTGGTTAAACTTAGCGAGTTCGTTTTTTCTCAGTTGCTGATTTTCTGCTTTCTAGAAGCCCGGGAGCTTGACTTCAACGCTTATATTAGGGTGACTTCATTGCCTGTGTTTGAATGAGTTCAGCGTTGTTCGAGTGTGTTTGGGAGCTTCATAGTTTGAGCTTCCTCAATTCTGTGAGTTCCATTTCTATTTCCTGAAGTTGGTATCTTTGTCAATGTTTGGGTGACTTTGGCTACGCTTTGGCTCAGATGCGTGTTGTGGGCTAAGGTTGGGTGAGCTTGGTTTTTTTTTGGGCAGCAATCCTATTCAACTGGGCTTCAAGAGCTTGGAATTTCGAGAGAGGCTCCGAGGCTTTCAAGTGTTGGTGGTTGCAGTTGTAAGTGATTCGGAGATGTAAATCTTTACAATGATGCACTACTGGCTCTATTTGTTCTTTTCAAGTTTTTTTTGTTTCTCATACTCCGAATTCTTAGGAAGTGCTTTAGAATCAAATTTGAATCTAGGTGTTTGAGATGCATCACCGCTGCTTTTTCTTGAGCGCGTGATCTTCTTTCTGTGCAAAACTGTTAAAATACAATCTTGATTTCTTGTATCACGTATCATGTGTCCTTGAGGTTCTGTCCCCTCCCTTGTAAAACTATTTTTAAAACATTTTTCAAGCAATTCTTTTGATGCTTTAACAAGCTTCTGAGTGCTCTTGCAGGGAGAGCTGCCACCTTGAGTTGACTTCTTTGTCCACAGCAGTGGGGTTATAAACACTCTTGAAGCTCTCCATTACTTCATTTGAAAAGTCTTTGAGTACCATCTCTCTCAAAACGGGAAGGTCCTTCAAGCCTTGAAAGATTTGTTGCACTTTGCACGGGCGTCACTGCACTGTACAATATTGGAGGCAAGGTCTAGCGTTTGCACTGACAGCCGGACTTTTCATTCCCTCATTTCCTGGGGACGTCATCCAACTTTGCTCTCGATTGCTTACCTCCTTGGAAGATAGATTCAGATGCTTCGCAGGCGCCCAAGCAAGCAAGGTAGAAACCAATAACTGTGTTTCCCACTATGGTGGAGTCTTGGACGTTTCCCACTGTGGTGAGTCTCTAACTGTCTGTTGTCTTGCCGTGTTTGATCAAATGGATTAGGCAATTTGGATTTACCCTTGGTCCTGAGAACATGATCATTTCTTGTCCCATATAATTCTAGTTTGCTGTTAGTGTTATGTATTGCTTCTGTCTTATTTCAAGCCTTCTAAACTAAGGAAATGTTACACAAGACTTCCCGGCATCGAAAGGGCTAAACAAGACGAGGGCGGAGCTGCTGCAATGGGTACAAGCCTTGAAAAAGGTAAAGGTTTTGCAGATGAGGAGAGTTGGACCTCTTTGTCTTGTAGGCTATGCTCATTGGATGTTACTTTTTCATCTTTAGAATATATAAGAATGTCATCCAAATAAACCACGACAAAGTCATCCAAAAAATTTGAAAATATATCGTTCATCAAGTGTTGAAAGAAAGCTGGTCCATTAATTAATCCAAAGGGCATGACGTAGTATTCAAAATGGCCATACCTTGTCCGAAATGTTGTCTTCCATTTGTCTCCTTTAATACGTAATAAGTTGTATGCAGTTCTTAAATCAATTTTGGTATAAATTTTTGCTTGACTAAATTGGCTAAGAAGATTTGCAATCAATGGCAATGGATATTGATTCTTAATTGTTACCTTGTTGAGGCCTTGATAATCTACACACATTTGTAAAGATCCATTTTTTTTCCACAAATAGAACAGGAGCACCAGTTGGAGACTTTGAGTGTCAAATGAAATTCTTGGCTAAAATTTCCTCAATATATTGCTTCAACACTACAAGTTCGTCTTGTGATAAGTTGTAAATCGGCTTAAAAGGTAGTTGTGCGCCTTTCTCCAAATCAATGGCACAATCGTGTGATCGATGTTGAGGCTGCATATCTGTATTTTTCTTTTCAAAAACATTTTCAAAAGACTTATATTGCTCCAGAAGCTTGCTTGTTGCTGTCGTTGCATTAGTTGTTGGAGTCACATAGATTGCAAAGGTAGCATTTGTCTTTACAGCATGCATGAATGCTCTTGCTCCAATAAATAATGGTTTTTGAAATTTTTTGGAAGAAATAGATTTAGGTTTTGCTAAAGACTCTGTTATTAGAGGTTTTTTAGGAATAAAAGTAATACTAGGATCTGACCAATCAATTTGGGGATTGTACTTTTTAAGCCAAGAAAGTCCCAAGATGATAGGACTAGAAGGAGAATGGATAACATTGTAAGCTACATGGCTATTGTGGTCTCCTGATATGGTTTCTAGAGGAATTGTCTCTTAGGTAACGTTACCAGAAAATAGTGATCGTCCATCGATAACCTCAACATGAACTGCTAGTGTCTTTTGAATTAAAGGAATTTAATGCAATTTGGCAAATGATTCATCTATAAAACATGCTGAAACTTTAGAATCTATCAAAGCATGGGTTTCAATTTTCATAGAACCTAGACATAATGGAATAATAAAACACGATGTAGGATTTGTAGACAATACAAGACCTAAAATTGAGGATGAATGTGTAGAGTCCAACCGCACGGTCCCTATTGTGGCTGGACATTGTCGTTTTCCTGTTGTATACTTGCACTTTGGATTTGAGGCGTGTTTCGTCGTTTATTTGGGCAGCCATCAACTTTGTGTCCCGGTCCTCTACAATAAAGACACAATCCCTATTCATGTCGACGTTTCTTTTCTTATTCCGTCAAGGGCTTGAACCAAACTGCATGAATCTGCATTGGTTCCTGCATAGATGGAATCGATGGATTTGGTTGTGTTGGTGCCGCAAAGTCTAATCGATATGATCCTAAGACTGATCTCCGTTCTTGTTGCTGCTTGAACAGCTGGTTGTCACATTGTACGGCTTGCGTGATAGCCTCTGATAAAGAAACAAAATCTGACAAATTTAATAACAAGACAAGTCTTTAACATCATCACGCAAGCCCTGTTGAAATGCATTGATCAACGCATTGTCGTCCCAATCCACGTCATTTGCTAGAAACCGAAATTCTGATGCATATATTGAAGCTGCACGCGATTTTTGCTGGAGAGATCAAAGTTTTGTTGTTGTTGATGTTCGTACCCTATCGGAGTCGCCAAAAGTATTGTTGAATTCCGCCAAGAAAAGATCGAGATCTGCAAGAATTGGGGCGTTCTTCTCTAACAAAGGGGAGAACCACAATAATGCAGCTCCCTTAAGTAAGGTACCAACTAATCCCACTTGCGACTCAGCAGTGGCATATCTTGCAGGCTAGAGTCGAAAAACAAGTCGCACTTGATTTACAAAGTCTCAAAAGTTTGATCAATTACCATCAAACTTGTTGGGGAGACTAACTCGAGGCTCTTTAGCTGCAGAAGTGCTTCTAAAATTGTTGTTCTCCTTTTAGAGTTGTTGCATCCTTCGCCACATATCCTCCATCGAAAATTCTTGCAGAGAGTTTATATCAACCATCTTGAAAATGAAGTCTATAACGGAAAAATTTAGAGACAAAACAAGAACAAAAATAGAAAATTCTCAATAGAATTCAGTATTCAGTCTCGACAAACTGTTAAGGACAAGATCAAAACACCAAACAAGACAAGATAATATATATATATATAAGAGAAAATATATTAAGTAATAAAAGAAGTTGTCAAGACTGAGAAATTCCTCAATCTTGACTTCTTTATATACTCAAGGATCTAAACTTCTTTTACTTTAATCTTAATTTTACTCTTAAGGATGATAGAACTTTTACAAGGTTCTATCTCCGTGACAAATGAAGGTAACCACCAAAAGAAATGCATAGAAAAATTCTCTAAGCAGGAGAACTAGAAAAGTGCCAAATCTCAAGAAAATAGATATTTTGATGTTTTAATTAGTTAAAAATAGGAAAAAATTAATACATAAAATAAAAATTGGCCATTTGTAACAACTCTATGGAGATGGTCATTCATCCAAAAAAACTCCAAAATAATATTTTATATGTTATAAAATGCAAGCAAAAAGAAACGCACTTCATGAACTTTCACACCACATACAATTAATTATTTTTAGAATTCCTTTGGACGGTAGCTACAAGTCTACTAGAAGATCATCCCCTCAAAATTTCAGCTCAAAATTTGCGTTTTAGGGTACTAAATAGTACCTAAAACCTCAAAATTGGCAAGTGTGACATAAAATTGGGGGCTATTTTTGGACAACAAACTATTTTTGAAAATTACAAAAAATTAAGCAAGGTGTATAATAGTCATGAGTACCTTACCTATAAATCTTGAATCATTTGGAGCCAAAACGCAAAAGTTATGGCCAAAAAACCAATTAGCATGAAGGGTGTGATGCAAAATAGTACAAATGTTTCTTGCATTCAACAACCCAAAATCTTACAGTTAAGCAATTCAGCACGGTTTCTATTATTGTATTGACAAAAAAATTGTATAGTCTTGTTGGTAGTCAAAAGGAGATTTTAGATTCTCGTAGAATGCAATTTTTGGACACCGTATAGATAATAAACTATGAAAATTCAAAGTGCTGAAAATAGGTGTTTCTAAAATTGATCCTAGACTCTCATAAATAGTGGGAGTACATTTTAGGCAAGAATCTGTAGGGGTTGATTTTAGATAGGGGACAAAATTAGGTCTAGTTACCTTACTAGTTTTAGTTAGTTGTTGATTGATGTTTTGTTGTCTGGAAATTTTTAAAAATGCTGCCGGGGACTTATTCCCCTGGTTCGATGAACCCTTTTCATTTATCAATGGAACATGTCCAATTGTTTCAAAAAAAATGTGATTAATCACTTTGATTCATTCAAGTGTTATCAGCAACCTCTAAGGTAAACCAGCCTATGTCATGCAGAATGGCTGGTTTGCCATGTTCACATTTTTTTATATAAAGATAAACATCAAAAATGCAGAGAGCAATTGATATTTTTTTTCCACAAATTATCAATTTGTTATGAATTTTTGAAGTATATTGCCAAATTGGCCCACAACAGTCTCTAGACTACCCCCAAATCACCACAAAGTATACGCATATTGGTCATCTGACCACCTAAAGTAGTCTCAAAATTTCCTAACATGGTCACAATATTTTCCAACATGGCCATGACATAAAGAAATTAAATATTATTTTAAATTCTTTAAGAAATCATTTTATACAAGTGTATTACATATGACTAAACACATTAAAAACTTATTGAAATAACTTTAACCTTTAAAGGATGGGTCCATGACCAATGATTTCAAGCCTTACTACCCATTACTCAGTGTGCTGCCATTTTGCAACTAGACATGAATGAAAAGTTTTATATTTATTTTTCAAAGATGGAAATACATGTCTTCTTTACTTCATAAAACTCTTAGATCTTTTTGTGGAAAATTGATTTTTCTGAGAATTTTTGAAGAAAAAGTGAAGAAAAATCACATCAAATAGAAAATGATTTCCAAAAATTTGAAATTTTTACCATGTGTATAATACAATGACAAACATCATGGTGTAAACTCAATTTCTGTGTCATTCTATAATTAGTAAATAATAGAAATTGAAAATACATCCAAAGTTCAAATTGCAATAAAATATTTAATATTAAGAATTTTTTCAAAATTCAAATTGGAGTAGACACTAGAGTACATGACCTTCATTTCGTAAGTTGGACTCAGACTCAATAAAGATTATTTTTGTGGAGATATTTCCTATTTAGAGCAAAAAGCAACAACTTTCCAAAATACACTAAAATAGCATATTCTGTGATTCGTTTTTATTACTAACTTCTCATTTACGTGAAGACAAACATTGGCAAGACTACAAGCTAGATTGAATTCTCTTTATAGCCCACCATGAAAGGTCAACAAGAAAAACGTAGATGAAAAAATGTTTCCAATCACTGAACAAATCACACCATTGTCATCCAAAAGTCACGAAATGGCTTTGGTTGTAGGGTTAACCTTTAAAGGACGAAGGGGTGACCCTCAAAATCATCATTTTGCATTACCGTGTGAATCATTGGCTTAACAAATTGCAAAAGCACTCATTGGAAGTCAAGCTAATGTAGAAGATCTCCCCTTTTCACAACAAGTTCTGAAGATGAATAGTTGCACTTTTGTCCTATACAATTTGAATCTCTGTTATCCATCGGCCTGAGAACGACCTCTTCATTGTTTAACCCTTAAATGACGGGCTCAAAACCGTGGAAATCATCTGTTTTGTCACCGTGTGGATTGTTGTATTAAAATAATACAAAAGCACTCATTGGAAGTCAAACTACTGTAGATTATTTTCCCTTTCCCTACAAAATTTGGAGGATGAATAGTTGCACTTTTGTCCTACACAGGAGATTCTCTTGTCATTCATCGGCCTCAAAACGTCCGCTGCGTCGTTCAAGGGTTAAGGATTAAGCCTCATAGAGATAAGACAATTTTTGAGGTGTATGGAAACTTATGAGATCCACTGTATTTTCGTAATTCTTATTGGGATTTACTAAGGCAAGGAGAAACGAACGAAAGAACGCCAGAGCGACGGACGAAACACCGATGGACGAAGATCCGGAGAAGAGCACGAACGAACGGAAGACGGACCGATTGGGCGTCCAGGTCCATTCCGTCACTTGCATTCGGGGAATGGAGCGTATGGCGTGTGCCCTCCTTGTCTCGGCGTGCATTGCTTCTCTCTTCTTCCAAGTTAGGGTTTGGATTGCAGGAGCCCAAGCGTGATTGCGGTCGCTGCGAGCGAGGGCGCAACGCGACGCAACGATGAGGGGTGCGGCAGTGCGGAGGGCGCGCCTGGCGAAGCTGCTGGTGCAGCAGCAGCAGCGCCCGCTTCGCACCAGCGCTGCTGCTCACCAGGCTCTCCCGCGCACGGAATCGCCGCAGGGGTCGAGCTCCGGGGGCTTGGTGTCGTGGTTCCTCGGCGAGCGTCCCACCACGCCCGTGCCCGCATTGTTCGAGCCGCTGGAGGGCGTGAATTTGCCTCCCGCGCTGCCCGACGACGTGCGGCCCGGCGAGACGCGCGTCACCACGCTGGGCAACGGGCTGAAGATCGCGTCGCAGGACATCGCGGGGCCTTCGTCCACCATCGGCGTGTTCATCGACTCCGGGTCGAAGAACGAGAGCCCGTCGTGCACGGGCGCGTCGCACCTGCTGGAGCGCATGGCGTTCAAGAGCACGGCCAACCGCTCGCACTTCCGCCTGGTGCGCGAGGTGGAGGCCATCGGCGGGAACGTGGTGGCGAACGCGTCGCGCGAGCAGATGTGCTACACGGGCGACGCGATCAGGACGTTCATGCCGGAGATGGTGGAGCTGCTGGTGGACACGGTGCGCAACCCTCTGTTCAACGAGTGGGAGGTGCAGGAGCAGCTGGCCAAGGTGAAGGCGGAGACGGCGGAGATGGTGGGCAACCCGCAGGTGGCGATCTACGAGGCGCTGCATTCGGCGGGGTACGTCGGGGGCTTGGGCCAGCCTCTGATGGCGCCGGAGTCTTGTTTGGGTCGTCTGAACGGCGGCGTGCTGCACGACTTCGTGGCGGAGAACTACTCGGTTCCCCGGATCGTCTTGGCAGGTAAGCGATCGTTTCCGTCCCGAGAAAGTTTCGAAATTTGATTTTGACGCATGCGAGTGTGAGCAGTTCTCTTTGTCCCGTTGCCCCGGTTGCAATTGGGCGTGGGTTTCGGTTGCTTTGTGGCGCCGGGCACGATCGCCTTTGGACCCAGCGAGCGACGTTTCGCTCTTGGTTGGTGAAATTAGGGTTTGCCATTTCTGTTTTCTCTCTGCTGGGAGGGCGTTGCAGAATCGCCAACGAGTGCATATGGGGATTGGAATGAATATTCATATGATTGGATGAGCCGTTCGTCGTAGGGCCTTGATCAGAAGAGAAGTGTGGATTTTGATAATGAGCTTGCGCATTGGAAGGTCCCTCGTGGAGTGGGATTAGGTTTTGATTCGGCTATTGCCTATGTGATCGGGTCTGGCGGAGGAAATCTGGAGATTAGAGTATGATGATGTCGGGCGAGATTGCGGAGGGTATCATGATGAAGTTCGTTCCATGATTGATCGGGAGTTGGGTTTTTATGGAGATTTCCGTGGAGCAGTTATTGCGTTATCTCAAAGAGAGGATTTTGCTACGTATCGCCTTCGTTAGCGCTATCGTGGGACTGTGGGAATGTCGGTTTTTCTCAGCTGCTTTGGGCAGCGTGTGCGAGGACTTCGACTGGGTTCTTTCCAGCGCGAACGTTGGGTGAAGGAGTGTCGTTTTCTCCAGTGGCATTGACCTTTTTCTGTTTTTTCAGCGTCTGGCGTGGATCACGACGAGCTTCTTTCCGTCGCCGAACCTTTGTTGTCCGACCTGCCTTCTTTCGATCAGTCCACTGCGGTGAAGACGGAGTACGTGGGTGGCGACTGGCGGCAATCCGTGGACTCTCCGCTGACTCATGTCGCCGTGGCGTTCGAAGTTCCCGGGGGTTGGAGGAACGAAAAGGATTCGTATGCAGTGACGGTGCTGCAATCTCTGTTGGGAGGGGGAGGTTCTTTCTCGGCCGGCGGTCCTGGGAAGGGAATGTACTCTCGATTGTACACTCGGGTAAGAGCTGGACGTCTTTGAATGGGTTTGGCGTCGAGATGTGTACCTTTTGAGGGAAGGATGCAATGGCTGTCAGCCGTGTGTTGGTTGGACCCGTGTCCCTGGGTTGTTTGGGGATGGGCACTGCCTGGTTTTCTTGTTGGACAGCATGTGATTGTGGATGTGTTTTGTGTTGCAGGTTTTGAACAGGTGGGAGCAGGTGCAATCCTTCACAGCGTTCAACAGCGTGTACAATGACACGGGCCTGTTCGGTATTCACGCCACTTCTTCGGGTCAGTTCGTTCCGAAGCTGGTGGACCTTGTGTGCGAAGAGTTCGCTGCAGTTGCGACTGCCGGTCAAGTGAGCGAAGCCGAATTGCAGCGGGCCAAGAATGCCACCGTTTCTGCAGTTTTGATGAACTTGGAGTCTCGAGTGGTGGTGACGGAGGATATCGGTCGTCAAATCTTGACATACGGGCATCGTAAGCCGGTGTCCGAGTTCCTTGAAGGTATTCAGGCGTTGACCTTGAAGGACATTTCCGAGGTCGCTCAGAAGATCATCTCGACCCCGTTGACGATGGCTTCTTGGGGTGATGTTGTCCAAGTACCTCGGTTTGATGCAGTGGCGAACCGGTTTTAGAATAGAGATTCGTTTAAACTGCTCGTTGGCCCGCCAGAAATAAATGGAGGCACTATGATTAAAGAAATGGGTATTGGAGATCTTTCAAGGAGCTTTCTTGTGTCCATTTGAATCCATATGAAGGCATTACTGAAGGTATGACGAGTTGATTTTTTTTATTGAATCCATGTAATAAGTTCAAAACTGGTATTTTCTTTTTCCTGCTCGTTCGACATTAACTAGCTGTAGTGCCAGTGCATCTGTCGACTGTAGTGGTGCTTGTATTCCTGCTACTGTAGTTGGATGTCATTGTAGAACTTTCCAGCAATCTGCCGCGTCCGTTATTACTCGTGGCGCGGGTGCAAACTCCAGAGGCATGATCGAATTATTAAGGAGTGCGTCATTGTTGGGCGTAAATCGTGCTGATTTTGACCATTGCTCAATATTTTTAGAATGAGTAGGGTTTATGATACTAACTGGTGTTAGGGAGTCTCGATTGCAGAGGCCTTGGTAGTTTCTTCTGATCTAGGTTTACTTCTGGATAGGAGTCTGGCGTTGCTACTTTGAACGGATCTCGGGGTTTGTGGATCATGAGTGTGTAGTTTAGTGCGTACTTGTGGACTGGCTTCTATTTTGGCTCTGGTCCTGATATTTAGTTGGTAATCCTTAAGTTCTTATTTCATATGAGTTGTAATATGCCGAAGTCCATTTAGATGTGGCCCGTTTTATTAGGACACCCTACCCTTATTGTGACAGCTTTGTTTGAGTGATTAACCCCGAATGGTGCCAGTGCCTTGACAGAAATTGAATATCTTGGTGCCATTGTAATAGATGAGCTGGTTCATTTTCCCAAATAGGCAGTTCAAAATGACAGCCTTACGTAAACTTATGCAAACTGTGGATTTGTACCTCAAAAAATGACTGTTTTGTGTAATATTAGGGGCTGTCATAGCTTCTCCAAGAAAGACACTTTGTGTGCGAAAACTTCTTCATGCCCATTCTTCACCACGAGAGGAGGAAGAATGTTCAAAGAATGGGCTCTTAGGCAATTTGAGGAGAGTGCTATGTCCTCATTTTTTGAAGCTTGAGAATGGGGAGAAGGTGTGACAACACATATAATTAAATTATATCAATGGAATGATAATAGCTAGCTGAGTGATAATAGAGAACTTCAGAGGTGGCTCAAATTTCTCCCCTTGTGCTTCCATCCATCTAGGGTGTGCCTAAACCTAAAGTGTTCTTTAATGGACTGTGATAGCAAGCTTTGCTTGCTTGTTATCGTGGTTCGCCTTTGGACTTGCTCTCTCACCTTGGTTTGGTTGCTACTAAAAAGGTGTTTTTGAAAATGTTTTAGAAAATGTGAAAATCTTTGTCGAGGACGTGGTCCTTTGATTTTGTATACTATATCTTTTACCAATGGAATTTGTCTATGTGTTTAAAAAAAAAAAAAAAAACATGTCTCTTTAATTAGCGTACTTTGGTAGTTTGGTAAACCATTGTCTTGCTATATGGATTCTTGCTATATGGACTCCTAGGATTTGGACCTTTGGAGCATCTTTGTGTAAGCCTCTTAAATGACAGTGTATTTTTTGGATGATCTATAGCAAAAATCGAACCTCCCTCGTGCCTTTGTGACAAGTGTATAGGAAATTTGAAGCTTTTTGTATTACATTTTGTCAAGCTCATCCAAAAGAAGGTTAAAACTTTGCCAAATCTTCTTACTATCATAAACTATGAAACACAAATAAAAAATATATAAAAATACTATAAGATGGCCATTGCCACATGAACAACAAGGTTGGAGGCCAAAAAAAATATTTTGGTTTATGCCTTATCGAGCCATAGTGTACCACGTGGGCTGGATTGCCAAGCCTTATCAGCTATACTCCAGCCATAGTGCACCACATGGGCTGGATTGCCAAGCCTTATCAGCTATATACCAGCCATAGTGCACCACATGGGCTGGATTGTTGGGATCCTTGCTTGCACGGTCCACTTTGCCAATATAATATGAATACATAATATTTTGTGCTTTTGCACTTCAAATAAATTTTTTCAATCAAACCATTCAAACTACATTCTTTTAATTATCATGACCAAAATCCAAACGTATAATGGTAGCGCCACAAGAAACTCCTCAAAAGTGACTCCAATGCACCGTAGCATTTCTTCTTCTAAGCCTCAAACATCAGTTTGGAAGATAAAAACATATTCCATTCAAGTTCAACCATGGGGTCTACTGCAAATTCACCCACAACCACAAAATCGTGTCTTGGCTCTCTCTCTCTCTTTTTCACTCTTCATAGCTAAATTGATTGTGCTGCAAATTCATCCACAACCACGTAACCGTGTCTTCATTCTCTCTCTTTTTCATTCTTCATAGCTAGATTGATTGATTTGCTAGCTAATGTAGTGATCCAATGGTAATATTCTAGAATTTAGAAATTTCTTGCATCAATCAAAATATAAGATAGAATTGACTAGACATACATTAATTGAACCTTAGACATGAATTTGTGCACATCTATCAATGAAATTAGTATTGTCAATATACTTTGTTAACTAATGCGATTCCGATGTCAAAAGTTATGACATGAAATTGTTGTTTAATTGATATTCAATCTAGATGGCACCCAAGATTGATGGTGTCCGAGATGGCAAGATGATTTAGTCGTTTTACAGACAACTAGGGTGCAAAACAAAGGTCCATACATGGTTTAGGGACCATACTAACCGCCTACAGAATGATGACCAACAATCTGAAGTACCCACTGGTGCTCTTTGAAAATACCCCCAAAATTCCACTTTTCAATACTCCCAAACTGCACTTTGAAAAGGGCTTCCAAACTCAAACTTTCTAAAATGCTAGGAATGCACCAAACTCTACTTACTTACAACACGAAATGGATTTTCAAAATGTTATTTTTAGCCTTAATTTTGAACATTTTATCCAAGAAGAAGATCATTTTGGGACAGAGGGAATACTGATAGGTTAAAATCAATATAGCAAGTTGTATAGGTGGGATAAACATATGATTCACTTTCTTGAGAAGTGACCGAGTGTTTTGGCATGATGAACTCTTGCCACACAAGTGGAGAGGTTTCTAATTAGCACTCATCAGATGAACAATACCACTTAAATACGTGTAGCTTGTTGATCTTTATTTGCCTTAGATGCTAAATATTATGAGTGAATGTTGAAATAATCTTAACGATTATTGTTGTTTTGTGGTGGTGATAATCTAATTAATTATCAACGTTTCACAAAAAGTGAGTCGATGAAGAATACATTGACTCAGTACCGTGCCCATGCAATATCAATGCAGCGTAAAGGATGGTACATAGTTGAACGACAAGGAGTGGGCACCCAATATGTATCAATACAATGAAATCAAGACATGTTTGAATGTAGATGTGTGGATGCTCACTTGGAATCAAACAACGCACATGCTAGCTACTCGTCACGATTTGTGCCATGTACTCGGGTCCGGTGGATTCCAACACAACCCTTGACAACATGCCAACATATTTGGCTATGGGTTTGACACATAAGGAGCTCCATCCCGTGGCTGTCAAGGGAGGGTTGCTATTATGTGAGCATAAGAGTGTGAACCCATGAGCTTAGAATACTACATATATATGTTATAGGTGTATATAATATAGAAATTATCTATAATTATAGGATATATGTTACAAATACCCATATTATAGGTATTTATGATACATACACCTTCTATTAGTGTGTAGTATCTATATTATAGGTACCTATATTGTAGGCTCAATGCTCACAAGCTTGCATTCTTGGACTCACATATTAGCACCATTGGCTGTCAAAGTGGGATTTCTCATGTGTTTGAGTCTGCATCTGTGAGAAGGTTTTCTCTTTGGCCTCATATTCTAGGAAGATAACCTCTCGCCTCATTTTTGGTGATCGTCCCATAGGAGCTTGCTTAGAATCCATTTTGTCTTCTCAGGAGACAATGAAACTTTAGGGATTATCCACTAATCGCCTTTGTTGTCCACTTCTTGCTCTATACTATTAATGTGAATTTCAGCTATAAAAATTATATTTTTCAAATTTGGGTCCAACAAATGAAATGAAGTTTATCAAATGCAATTCCTACTCCAATTGGAAAATTTAGAAAATTCATAAAATTCAATATTTTATTACAATTTGACTATAATTATGGTTTGTTGATTTTATAATGACATAGTAACTTTAGATTACCCCAAGCATGATCATTTATACACTATAATATATATCTATGGTAAAATTTTCAGGTTTTTAGAGCAAGTTTTGTATTTGATATGAATTTTGATCACTTTTTTCTGAAATAATTAGTAGTAATTTCAATTTTCAAAAGAAAAAAATTCAAATTTGTATACTCATAGAAAATGTATGATTTACTCTAAAAATTACAAATAAAAAAAACTCATTCATGTATAATTGCAAAATGGCAACAAATGGAGTGAAGGATTGGGAGGCCAAAATTTGTAGTCTTGTGCTCATCCTTACAATTTAATCTTAGAAGAACATGCCCATGACCACTATTTTCAAGCTTTACTATCCATCACTCTATTTGCTTCCATTTTGCAGCTTGATACAAATGAAAAATTCATGTATTTTTTTTCAAAGATGAAATCACATGTCTACTACAAATCATAAAATTTTAACAAATTTTTTGAAAATTATTTAAAATTATTGTGAATTTCTTTTTAAAAATGAAAAAAAATCATACTAAATATGTAAAATATACTCAAAAAATTTGAAATTTTCACCATAGATTTATACTATAATTTATAACATCATAGTATAAACCAAAGTTACCATGTCACTATAAAATTAGAAAATCAACAAATAATGGTTATAGGCCCAAATTTCATATTGCTACAAAATATTGAAATTTATAAATTTTTCAAAACCTCCAATTGGAGTAAAAGCTAAACTTAATATTAAGCTTCATTTTATTAGTTGGACTCAAATTCAAAAAACATCATTTTTATGGCTAAAATTCACATCAAGAGTAAACAGCAAGAAATGGCCCAAACACATTATAATTGCCAATTCAAGGGTGATCTGGGGATTAAGCATCTTCTTCAAAAAAAAAGTCAATAATACCATAACAAGGAAATTTGTAATACTATTCACTAAAAATGTACTCAAGCAACTTCACAAAAGAAATTGGATGAAAAAACATTATTTATCCATCCTACAGACTTAGCATCCAAACGGACATTGGCAAGTAGGCAGATTGGTTGTAATTTTGAGAGAGCAGACAGTTGAGACCCTGCATGATTGTACTGTACGGTGGCAAGAAAACCTCCAAAACCAACATTTATTCTCTTTGATAAATTTAGACTAATAAAAATGTCATATTCATGTCCCTAAATTTTTCATTCATTTCACTATTTGATTCGCTTTCCATCCACGATTTTTTTTCTTTTAAACAAATGGAACGAACCATTGCATTAAAAAAAATCAAGAACAACCAAGCTCAAGAACTGGACAATGAAGAGATAAGAGCAAGAGTCAAAAAGAAACCAAAAGAACTACTGAAACAAACAAAGGGGAGGGCCCTTCTTGTTGTTGACCATCCACAATTTTCACTTGTAGAAACTGATGGTTTGTTTAGACCAAGGACATGAATGATCATCAAAACTGGTTTAATTTGGCATTTAATTTGAGTCTAACTTCTTGCAGGTCATTCTTTTGACTATGTTTTCAATAAGGTTTGAAGTGTTTTTCATCCCATTAAGGATAACAACACCTAATAGTCTCAACAAACATTTGAGCTCATGTGTTTCCTACAATTAAAACGTCTAAATTTTTGTTGGATCTTGTTAAGAACCAAAAGGGGATTCTTGATTCTCTTCACACAATCATGCATTTCTAAATCAAGTATGAAAAAACTATGAATTTTCAAAATCAAAATGCTGAAAATACAAGTATACCTAAAATTGACTCTTCATGTAGACTCTAACTTATGTTTAGAGAACTTCTATGTCTAGACTATCACATTTAACTACTTCTAGACTCTTCAGTGAATTCTAGACAATGCACTTTAGATCTTCAGATGATTATCTCTCGATGTTATGCATCAGGAGATTTCTAGATGATTGTCTCTTGATGTTAATTCTGGACTTTCAAAAGTCAAGAAGTAGTGTAAATGTGGCATTTCGGCAAGAATCTTAAACTTATGTTTGGAGAACTTCTATTTCGGCAAGAATCTTAACTGGGCAGAGCTTTGCAACAAGTCACAATCAGGTACCTTGTAGACTGCACCTTCCCTGTAAAGCCATATCACGCTAACTAACTGTCTTCTAAAGTTTGTAGCTAGAAACCTCCTGCACCAAGATTGAGGCACTAAAATTCTCTAAAATTCTCTGAAATTCTCTAAAATTCTCTAGAAGAGCAGCAACAACAACCGCAAGTGAGAAGCATCTTTGATATCGTTTGATCGATGCGCGCTGGCTGCGTCAATTCCATCAACAATCATTGGAGCCTGTTCTCGTGGCCCACGCTTGCAACCAGACCTCCGTCTCTCTCTCTTTAACTTAAACTTATTGTTCACCCACTTTCAGTCAACTTTCATAACATTTCGGGGACTTCGCCACTCCTGGTGTGAAACAAAAACCAAGAAGTTGATGAAGTCGTCGTCCACACTCCTCCTGTGGTGCAGGTAGCAGTGAGTCCCATCTGCATTGCAGACAATTCAAGCAACAATTGGTAGGTTTCACTAAGGTAGGTACACCCAAACCCAAAGCCACTTTTTGCTACTGAGCTTATTTAATATTATTAGACTGGTCAAATTTTCATATGCTCTTGTTGGCAAGTGAAAGGAGGTTCCAACGCATCAAAGAACATGGCATTTCGATACTGTATGCAAAAGTTATTAAGGAACAAAGTTTGATTCTAAGTGTTTCTTCCACATAGGTACAAAACTGATTTTGGAGATGTACACATAGTAAAGATGGCGCTTTAAGGTCAATGGCAAATTTGGTGTACCTACCTTAATAGGTTTCACTATTTGTACTTACAGCAGTGCACGAGTAACGAACTCTCACTTCCATACATTGGGATTCTAGTAAGGTAACTACACCTAATTTCGACTACTTTCTAGAACCAACCACTCTAGATTCTTGCCTAAAATGTACTTCCATTATTCCTAAGAGTCTAGGATCGGTTTTCAAAATACTTACTTTCAGCATTTTGAAAATTCATAGCTTATTCATGAGGGTCCTGAAAAGGCATTTTAAGGTAATCTATAATCTCCTTTTGACTACCAACAAGGGTCATTGCAAAAAAGGGCATTCAAAAAGCGTAGCATTTTCCACAGTACTCATTTTTTCTTTCGGGAGGGCTTTATAATTAGAAAATCAATTTTTAAAAAATGTGAAAAAAATATGTTTAATGTACACACCATTAAGAAGAAGGTACCCTAGGAAAGGAAAGCATAGAAAAATTCTCTAAGTAGGAGAACTAGAAAAGTGCAAAATCTCAAGAAAATGGATACTTGCCCTATAATTTTACATTTTAATTTGTAAAAAATAGAATTTAAAAAAAACCAAAAAACCCCTAGAAATTGGCCATTTGGAAATAGTTAATAATGATGAGATTTCACCAAAAGATTGATCTTAGAACCATCTTCATTGTTCAAAAATTGCGCACAATGGACGTGCTATTTGCACTCATGTGGAGGACACAAAATATTATATTTTTAGATTTCCTTTGTTAGGAATATGTTTTTCTACTATGCAAATAGACCATGAAAATTTCAGCTCTAGATCATTAAATTTGGGGACTCGTAATGTAGTAAAAAACCCTAAACCTTACATCGTGACAAATTAACAAAAATAAATTTTAAATATAAAATGATTTTTTTTAATTTCTAAAAAATAAAGGATTTGATAACCATCAAGTTAGGTATCTCCAATAAAACTTTCATGTTCATTGGACTTTTGCTTCAAAAGTTATAGCAGATGACATGAGAGTCACTCGCTCCGTGACTAGCAAATAGGACCGGCCTTTCTTGCAATGACCCACAAGACCTTGCAAAAAAGTCTTTCAATATAAGAATGGAAACTATGCTCAATTGCTTATTTGTACGATTTTAGGTGTAGTTAATTACCTTAACCAATGCTTTGCCCAGGTTGTTCGAACAAGTTGTAGAATTCATGTATTACAACATCTCTACTCTTTCATTGGGAAGAGGCCTAGCTTGGTCTATGGTGAGTTAGGCCTCTTAGATTTCCCCCATTACAAACATGCCCAAGGGAAAAAAAAAAGCCTTGCCTCTATAAATAAGCCCCCAATCCCCCTCCATCCTGCCAAGCCTTCCCATCACTTTACCAAGCTTGGATTTTGCTTGTGTCTAACTATATTATTGTAACACTTTTTCAAAAGTTTGACAATGAAATGAGAATGCAAAGTTTCCAAAGATATGGAGAGATACAGTGGGGAACTACTTTATTGGTGGAGCTAGGAAGGACAATTGAGCCTATAAAAAGTTAGCCATTTATCAAAGAGTTTTCCTATGAAAGGGTGGAGATGCTCTTATAAATGGACTTGCACAACTTGGTGCTACAACAAGGTTTTGGTTTGAGAGTGCTATTGTTAAGCTCATCACAAAATAACTCAAATATCTAACAAAATATGCCATATTTAACTACTTCTGGAATTTACGGGGAATTCTGGACTTTGTGAAGGTCCTGTCCATCGGGAGATCTTCCCGATGGTATGTACAATGAGTCCGTAATGCCGTTCAAAGGAGATTTAAATCGCTTTGGGATGCTAAGTGGTCTGGAGATTTCCCGATGGAAGGAAATATACTCCTTCGGGATAGAGTGTTCGAACAAATCAATGAATTTGAGATGATGTCAACTCCGACATTTGTTGTAAGCGGTACTTTTGTATCTGGGGTTGCATTAATATGCGACATCACAGATCGGGAGAGCTCAGAAGATACTTCCCAAAGTATCACATAACACAAAAGAATGGATGAAGCAACATAATGCAATTACAGACATTTGGTAAGGTGTAATCACAGTCAGATAGAAAAGGTGGATTCGCCACTTATATAATCATTTGGATGCAACAAACAGGTGATATATAACCCAGCTAGTCCACTTCCAACTACATGTTTTTTGGGGCCCAAGACCAATCAAAAGGCGGTGCTATAATGTGCGGACGATCTAACTCTACAGTATCTACATCATCCCTCACATGCAACGCCGGTCGAAGCAAGTGCGGACGTTCCCAATCAAGAGGATCTAGGACAAGCATTACAACACTGTTATTCAAGAGTACCCTGCGCGTCCGAGGAATGTTCAAGACAGTCTTCAGTATTGCACGACGATGGGGATACACCTGGTTCTTCCGTGGATTGTCAGACCCGGCAAAAAATAGAAACCTTGACAGAATTTCCGGCGGTAGAATACGTCGAAGAAGAGCGGCCAGTGTTGAAGGTTGCATTGCGGACCACAAACCACAGTGAGTTTCTTGAACGAAATGTCGGAGAAGACCACGGAAGCCGGGCTGAATTTCGATATTCTGTGGGAGATCCGCCACACCGCCCTTCACGCAGAGATCCCCTGTTAGTACTAAGAGCATCGCCTTCTGCAAAGACCAAGTAAGCCTCAGTACGCAAACATGTACATAGAGAAACGATGTCAATTGATCGTGAGATCCCCCGACCAATATGCAATACAACAGAACCGCTAATTGAAAATACGCATGGGTAGTTATTTGAAGAACAGCGACTGAATGTCTTATTTGCTGCATAGTGCAAGGAAATTAGCAATACTTCTACGGTGTCACTGCAGCCCAGAATACAGTACTAACAAGGGATGCAGATTTAGAATTCGCATCAAATACAAAAAAAGGTTTAGGGTGACATACTAGAAGACCGAAAATACTCAAGCAAAGGAAGTTACGCAGCAGAAATTCAATTGCATTCGATTGAAGCAACAAAAATGGACATTACATAATCCGCCTAAGACTAATAATTCAATGCAAGGGAAAATGATCGTGAGATCTTCCGATAAAGCCGAAGACATAGGACAAAATTATCAATTTCAAATCCGTACTTCAGCAAACCGGAACTGCAAGAGAACTCCCAAACAAACAGTAGAAGCACAACTACAACTTCACTGTCATCCACAAGTACAAAAACAATATCACGAGACAATACAAGGACGGAAACGACATTTCAATGTTCACACGTCACGTCGTATCATGCGATCTCCTGATGAAGCTTGCCGCGCAAGATGATGACGCCCAGTGTTAAAATCTAATGAGGTGTTCAAAAAATTCCACTCTTCCGAGTAATATGATAAACAATTTCAGAACCGAATTTAGATTAAAGCTGCGAATGAAGAGTAAGAAAACAATTCTAAGTGAGGGTCATGCACCGGAAATGCATTCACATTAGATTTAAAAGACAAGGATAAATGCCCAGAACAGTCCGATCTACCGATAGAATCCACTTCCACGGTATACCATTAGATCTCTAGATGTGCATGCACGCGGATTAATAGTCAAGGTCGAGGTGATCCCTTCGAACTCATAATTATCTTAATCAAAGGCATTTAGGAAAAAAAATTATTTTCACATTTACTACCGAGGCAGAATCAATGCCTCCTACAAACAAAGAATGTCCAGTATTTCGAAAATGCATTTACAATATTTACAGTATGTTCAAGAGTTTTAAGCTACAAGCAATAATATGCACGCCAAAAGGAGATCGTGAGATATCATGATGAAGTCCGTCGAGGAAGAGAAACCAAAACTAAACTACTGCCCTCAAAATGTCAGACCCCGATCTAGTCAACGGGACCGCCGGTGGCAGACCATTGTGGAGCAGATGCTTCTTGACATACGCCGGCACAGCTTCCTGTGACTTAAACAGACCTCCGAGCTAAGGACTGAGCACCCCCACAAGGTACTGGTCCTTCCAGTCCCCTTCAAATTTGCGGGGGAAAATGGCGCTATGACAATCGTTCAGGAGGTTCTTAAGTGGATCGTCATCAACGAGGAGAACATTCTCGGTTGACCTCAAACCCAGCTTAGTGGCGAAATGATTTAGATCCTTGAGGAAGTAGGGCCTGTCCGGGTGTTTGGGGTCTCTGTAGGACAACTTTGTGCAGTCTTCCTGCGTGAGAACAGGCACGTCCTTCGCCTTAACAGACGTCCCCGGCAGCATTTGATTCAATACCTTCGTCACATTTGCCGGTGTCATACTGCTCCAGAAAGCAATGTTTGCATATCTGTGCACAAAGTCAAGTAACTGACCAACATTCGGTCGAAGTGTTACGATGCGTCTGTTCAAATCATTGAATGACCTGTGAACAAGAACTCCATTAAGGTCAAAGACCACATAATACCGCTGCCTTTCTACCTGATTCGACGACTTCGCCACCGGTTCAGCAGGCACTCGAAAAATTGCAGAATACAAGAGAAGCACAGAGTCAGTGACCGGCCAATTCAAGATTCGTTATCTCGTATGTACATTGACAATAATGTAGGCATGTTACCTGCGGGAGCTCGGACGCTACAAGCTGGCGACCCTTCCGCCCTCCTTTCGCCGCCCAATCGTCCTCTTTCCCTCTCGCCGCCGCTCACTGATCCTTCCCCCCTCCTCTCGACGAGCATTTGCCCCTTTCCTCTCTCGTCGGCGCTCACTGGTCCTCTTTCCCCCTGGTCACCACTCAAAGATCCCGGCTCAAGCTCGTTGTCGCTCGAAGGCACCACCCTCCTCCCTCTAACGCCGCCTTCCACTGCCTCCCACTCTTCGTCTGCATCAGGTGGATCCCCTCCATCATACACTGCACGCGGACCATCCTGAAATATCCATTTAAAGACGGGCTTGTAAAGGAAACGGTTCGCTCGCCTTACGGATTCCAAATGAATTTCCTTGTTGGTATCGAGACGCTTCTTCCCATAGTGGTTTAGACTCGGTAAATGACCAAATGCTCTCATACGATCAACAAGACAGAACTTCATTATTTCTTCGACCTCGTAAGGTATGGCCTCTAGCACTTCGTCAGAATTGCACTCACCGTCATCAGGAACCACCTCTCTTGCAACCTCCAGTGGAACACTGAAGGCCAGTGAAGCAATGTCGACAATCCTTGCCCGCCCTATGACAGGTATACTCTTCCTTCCAGGAACAGGTTTGGGACTCAGGGGGACCAAGTCAACAAGGGTGTCGTTCAGTACAGCAATCGTGATGCCCATCGGCGGGAGCAATCGCTCTGGCACAATCGTGGGATCCCCCGACGAAGACAATGCAACCACTCCTTCCTGGTGTTCACCCCCCTCGCTCTCTGCCGGATCGCCATGATGAATTGAGACCACTGACTCTTCAACGATCGTGGGATCCCCCGATCCTTCAGGTCCCGGTGTCCGGCCTTGGTCATCCTTCCCTGCACCACGACGAGGGACAGCTAACTCAGTCTCAATAGGTAATGCATGGCCCGTCGTGGGATCCCCCGATCCGAGGTGGTCATCATCCCCCTTCGACTCTTTCCTCCCCTCGTTGAGGTCGGCAGCATCCTCCCCGCTCTTGACCAGTGACTCGTTCGTCATCGTGGGATCCCCCGATGCTGGTCAGTGAGTGTCTTCCAGGGTTAATAAGTCGAGGTCCGGAAGCTGTCCGTCAGCTCCTGAAGCACGAGATGCCTGCGCATCCTCCTGTTGCGGCTGAGTCGACTTGTCAGGCCTCGATTGTAACGGTCCCAAGAACATTATATTCATTAAAATGGGAGGGTGGGACCCTCCCAAATTAATATTAGGCCTTCAAAGGCTCGATGAGTGAATCAAAATGGGCTTCACTTTAGCTCTATAATCACATATTATAATGAATTCAAAGTAGCAATTTCCATTAAAATGAGAGTCTTTCAAACAATATGTGTCTAGAACTAAATATTGCATCATTTTTGGTCAAAAATTCCATATACTCCACAACGAAGCAAACATTAAATGTAATACCAAATACATTAATACGGTCTACATATTGCATTGCAATATGGAGTTTGCAAATACATCAAGAAAATATGTATTCTCCACTAGATATATATAACTCTAGTTGTACCTATAGAAATCATTACTAAAACATTGATAACCCTAAAACAACAACCTCTCATCTATATGAGAAAACAAAATATAATGCTTCCTTTACAATCATGTGAAAACATATTGTAGACATATAAAAACCAAATAGCACTCTATAACATATAGCTAACAACGTACTTCGACTCTCATAAAACCACCGGTCTACCGCTGCGTTGAAGACGAAGCCTCGTTTGCCAAACTCTGCTTGATGACTTCAATTTGAGCAACAGGAATCAAAATTGTGCACTCTTCCGTAGTTTTTTGGGTACGAGACTTCCACGCTGTCATAATAGCATCAGTGTGTTGCCAAATTGCCGGTTCATTAGCATCAATTTCCCAAAACAAACCTCCTTCGTTGTCCCATCCAGTGTAGAAGTCTTGAACATCCTGATTTCTTAATGTTGGACGAAAGTATTGAATGAGCACGCAATTCGGATTCTACGGATCCACAAAAGGATCAGACAACGCCCTTGCAATCCAAACTGGATGCAAGTCATTGTCTGCAGGAAAAAGCGCAACAAAATAGTCTTTGAAGAGATCTCGACCCACCCTGAACGATGGTGGTGGGCGACCCCGTAATGGCCCGACATATGCATCATCTTGTCCAAACTCCTCACGATCATCGCCATGTTCATTAAACTGATCGGCTTCAGTCGCTTGAACTCGAGTAGTCGGCCAGAAACCATCCTTCAGAACACTAGTTTCAGGCAGTGGTTCCTACAAAGCCATCTTCACATCACGCCAGTAGTGCACCACATGCTCGTAGCGCCGTCGGCATTCTCCAGTGACGTCCGCATTGCACAAGTTCTCCCAGTACTTCATAAAAGCAGACAAACCTTTCACAATGTCTTGCTCACCTTTCATTGCCCTTTGCGGAACTGGCAAGGGTACACCACGCGGCCACAAACTTCGTCCTTCAGCATCTTCTTTCCACAACTTAAGGCCTCTACCATTTGCCCCTGACCAGTCTACATCAGTGCATTTCAATTTGTACTTCATGACTGGACACCCCGTTGAATCTAGGTAGAACTTCACTTGTTGTGGTATTGTATGTCCAACGAGGGTGTCTGCACCGTCCACTAATGCATCTTCAATGAAACCCTTGAAATCGGGCACCTCTTCTATAAGGTGAGGGATAGTGGGGATGGATTCGACATCCATGAATGACTTCATAAGTGCAGGAACAATAGAGAAATTCTCTTTCTTCAACTGCATGCTCCATCTCCCGAATAATGCATCAATGTCGTCGTGTGTATGACCCACAATCATGAAGTTCACATACACTTCACGGAAGATCTTATTTGCAACAAGTAGAGACCAGAAACAAAAAACAAATCTATTCTTGTTGTCCCCGGTGGCATTGTCCATCTGCACATTCAGAATGGGCGGCAATGGTGTTGCTGGAACTAAAGTAATTGGCGGTGGAGGAAGCGATGCTTCGCACATCTCCGCACCCTTCAATACAGCCTTAAACAAATTTGTCGACCTCGACCCCACAAACAACTCCCGAGAAGACGACTTCGGTGGCAATTCTAAATCCCGCAGCAACTTCGCCATCGAACCAATGGTATAGTTCAAATCATGGGGAAATAGATCCAAACCATAATGTGCATACCTCACATCAGCGTGCCCATGTGCAATCATGCCAATGACAGTCACTGGCAACTTTGTCAAGCCATCAGTGTCTTTACTCTTGTGGGAAAAAACTGGACAAGCGGTTTTGGAATGATCCATCTTGTCGTGCATGATTGTAAGGCACTTGTGTGGAAACGTATGCGACCGATAACGGTTTGCATAGTATAACTCCCGATGAGCACGAGCAACAGCCAAATGTTTGTCCAATTGCCGTGAATACATTAGAGCAGTTTCAGAGCCAGCAAGAGCACCCTTCCTCAACTCTTGCAATCTATCACATTTTGCGCAACGAGCAAAGTTGTCTCCAGGTTTCTTCACCTCGTACTCTGAAAACCTAAAAGATCTGATTTTGCTTAAGTTCGAAGTTGACACTGCAGCCAATCCGAAGGCAGCATTGGCATCATTGATTTCCTTCATTCTTCCCTTCCATTGAAAGGTAGGGGGCAGACACATGGACACAACCTTCTCTCCAGACTTCATGGTTCGCGTACGATGTGGCATGTGATCGGCCTCCTTGTCAAGGATGCACTTCAACGTAGCAGTAGCTTGTTGAGTGTGTTTCCTTGGCTTCAGCAATCCCGTATTCCCGTGATGCATCGCTTCTCGACGATCCTTCATGTGTCCTTGATAGTGGAAGAATGTGGACTCTGGGACCCCGGAAATATGCATCCACGCTTGCATGTACACAGGTATTTCTTCAACCATCACCATCCTTCTCCCGCGTACATCACGATGGACCTGCCTGTGCACTTCAGTCTTCATGAAGGCTCTATGCTTGAACGTCGAATTCCGGTACATACGTTCGCGAAATGCACAAATCTTCTCCCTCGGAAATGGCTGAATGCAATTTTGGGTGCAGCAGACTTTGCTGGACACCGCATTGATGGAGTCCTGAGTAAGAAGATCCTTTGTTTTGACAGAAGTTTGTCGAGGAGGATTCCGAACGGTACTTGTATACGGTCGAGAAGACGTCATAGATGGCGGGTTCAGGAGAGCCGCTTGATGAATGTTGAACTTGTCACGGGCCTCATGGTCACGAAGGCTTGCACCACGGCAATGGACTAGATGAATAGGCCAGGCTAGTAAGGAGCACACCCTCTCCTGCGGCATATGCTCAACGGAATGTGTCTTCAAAATGTGGACAGCTACATGAGTGTCTTCCAGAGGACCGTTGGCACCAAGCACCAAGTCACAGTTAACGCTATGGCAAGTACCTTCACCAACAAGTACTCCCGCCTCATTATAAAGAGTGACAACCATTGTATTCCAAAGGCGACGCGGAAGTCCCTCACACTCTGGAACATCAACATTCAATCCCTCAGGATTCTGGACCTCATCGTCGGATGCACCCATAATCTCGTCAAGTATGGCGGAGAGATCCATCGTACCTGTGAACATTCACAACACCACCTAAGGTAAGGAAAAGGGAAAAGAATGATGACAACTTGCCGGTAAAATTAGAGTTCCTGAATATCATATCGGCTCGACCTAAATGCAGAACAGTGAGCATAATGTGTACCAGTTGCATTTCTAGATTTATCTCCGCCAAGAAACATCATTTGTACTCATCTCTCATCGCCTCTCCAACATAAAAAATGTCAATCTTTCATTTAGGTCAGATCGACCTGAAACATAGAGGTTCATCGTTCATTACATGAACACTCTTTGTTCTTTACATAGAAAGACATTGGGTACAAGAATGTGCCAGTCCGGAATGAACGCATCTATGGCGATGAATTTCGGAGGTTGTGCCCACTTGTAAATAGTTACGAAACTACTCACGACCTAAGATGACAAAGCACACCATTCAGATCGACTCGACCTGAATGGATACTCTCAGAGAAAAATACATTAAATTCAGCACTTTCATTCAGACAATGAAAAGTCATCCTGTAGATGAATAAGACTCTTACTCTGAAACACGATGGATTGATTACGATACAGGTGGACCCAACCTAAAACATGTTCTTTTTCCCGCTAGAATATCCGTGTCCTTCAATCATGTTCCTCGGATTTGGTCTCTGTCATCTAACGTGTTTAGGTCGACTCAACCTGAATGGATACAACGGATGACAATATCTTGTCTCTTCCAATCAATGATATTATCATCTTATATTGTGATTCTCATATTCAGGTCGAACCGACCTGAATTATTTATAGAATAACCAGTCCCATTTACTAATACTAGGTAGTGTCCTCTTATTATCAGACGGATTGTTATTAGATTCAGGTCGACCCGACCTGAAACAACAATCCTCCATGTCGGTCAGACTCGTTCCGGGATTTACGGGACTCTCATTACATACATTGGAATGAACTGTGTTCCGGTTTTTACGGCGGTAAATTAGGGAACTATTTCTGCATTCACAAGCACACACGTAAGAAAACAAAGAATTGAACTGAACCATCGCATGCATGATTCAACACTCACAATTCTATTAGGAAATATCATTCACTTTCAGCCCACAACAGTTCCTGCAATTGTTCTCCACCTAAAGAACTTCCGTGTAGTACAACAAGAGAATGAATACTAAATACAGGGAAATATCATGGAAGACACTAAAGAATCGTGCGTTACATACTCACAGCGGCAAGCGCCTTCACCAGGAAATCTTCTGCAACAGTCTAGCACGGCGTTCACTCAAAGCGTCCTTAACAAAATGCAACAATCTAAGCCAGGGCATGAAATGGACAGCACGCATACGGAGGTGCACACAACGATCTGAGAATCAGAGAAAGAATGACCTCAACCGGACGACGATGGAAGTGGAGGACTTCTTCGCGGGAAGGCAGAAGGCGGGAAGGTCAAAAGAGAATTTCAAAAGTTCTGAACATCATGCGGGCTATAGTAGCCGGATGCTAAGTTCGGGTTCCTGCCGCCTTTTTTAAGTATTAATCAAACGGCACTTATACAGCTGTTCACTTTACATCACCTGTGTCCTCAGAATGGGGTCAAAAGTACTCTGCACATTCCCCCTTCAATAAAAAATAAACGTGAAGTCTAAATTTTTATTTATTTATTTATTTATTTTTAGGAAATACTCTGCACTATCTGAAAGTTCTGGGTTTTTTCACAATTTCCGGCGAACAACATCTGACAATATTCTTTGTGTATTTTAAAGGCACTCCAAAGTCAACACTTTACTTAAAAAGTGCAGTGCATCCTAAATTTCAGTAATTACTGCAGAATCTTAGGATATCTTAGGATATCTTCATTAAAATTAGCATTAAAATTTTGCATGCTTGGTAAGGAGATAACTAAAATAATTTAGGGTATCCAATGCTAATTCTCTAGTGACAAGCGTTTCAAGGGCTTAGGGTTTAGGGTTTAGGGTTTAGAATTTTTTATTTCAAAAATTTGGGTTTATAGGGTTCACAATTTGCAAACTCTACACCCTATTACCACATCCAAAGACTTTGACATAACACTTCCACTTATGATTTTCAACACATTAATGGTTTTAATTCATTTAAACAGACGGCGGTTGTGAAATTAAAGATTACGTTTTGATTTTTGATTTTTTTAAAACTACTATAAATTTGAACACATACAATTAGTGCCCCATTGTTTAACATATACAACGAGAAAGGAAAACAAAACATCGGCCATGCCCTATAGACTGTGGTTCAAAGAACTAAAATCTCAAATGTCATGAAATTGGCATCCAAAACAAGGAACAAAAAAATGTACAAGTTGTAAATACTCCAAGGACTAATAATTCATGGGTGCACTAAATTTAGTGCCCCATTTTGTAACATTTACTACGCGAAAGAAGAAAATTTGAATTAGCCATGCCCTGTAGTTTATTGAACTAAAATCTCAAATGTCATGGAATTGGAATCCAAAAGAAGGCCAAAAAAAATATACAAGTTGTAAATGCTCCAAGGACTAATAATTCATGGGTGCACTAAATTTAGTGCCCCATTTTGTAACATTTGCTACGCAAAAGAAGAAAATTTGAATTAGCCATGCCCTATAGTTTATTGAACTAAAATATCAAATGTCATGGAATTGGTATCCAAAAGAAGGCCAAAAAAAATATACAAGTTGTAAATGCTCCAAGGACTAATAATTCGTGGGTGCACTAAATTTAGTGCCCCATTTTGTAACATTTACTACGCGAAAGAAGAAAATTTGAATTAGCCATGCCCTGTAGTTTATTGAACTAAAATATCAAATGTCATGGAATTGGTATCTAAAAGAAGGCCCAAGAAAATGTACAAGTTGTAAATACTCCAAGGACTAATAATTCATGAGTGTTCTAAATTTAGTGCCCCATTCTCTTATTTGTACGACGAGAAAGAAAAAAAAAGAATTAGCCATGCCCTGTAGTTTATTGAACTAAAATCTCAAATGTCATGGAATTGGAATCCAAAAGAAGGCCAAAAAAAATATACAAGTTGTAAATGCTCCAAGGAATAATAATTCATGAGTGTTCTAAATGTAGTGCCCCATTTTCTTATTTGTACGACGAGAAAGAAAAAAAAATGAATTAGCCATGCCCTGTAGTTTATTGAACTAAAATCTCAAATGTCATGGAATTGGAATCCAAAAGAAGGCCCAAAAAAATGTACAAGTTGTAAATACTCCAAGGAATGATAATTCATGAATGCACTAAATTTAGTGCCCCATTCTCTTGTTTGTACGACGAGAAAGAAAAAAAAATGAATTAGCCATGCCCTGTAGTTTATTGAACTAAAATATCAAATGTCATGGAATTAAGTTAAATTTTTAAATATTTTCTTCAGTTAGTCATGACATTCTCTTTTCAATTGAAAATATGTTGTGTTCCTACCACTAACCAAAAAATAGAATACATGTCATTACAACATGATTTGAATGTTATTGAAGTATTTATAAAATGTTCACCACATATGTTTGGACATTTTACTACTTTCTATTAATATTGAGTCCATGATTTTTTTTAATGATTGGATTGCTTTTAAGTTCACGAAATGAATGCTTTTTCTTTTATGAATATTTTAAATTGGTTAATTTGTTGCATGAGCTAAATTCTATGAGCTGAATTGCATGACGTAAACTCTAATCATTATCTTTTTATGGATTCTTTTGCATAGCTTAAAATAAAAAATGGAAAACATGTCTAGGAGAAATGTTCAATTCTACCAACAAATTTTTTTGGAAGGCTGGTACGCTTTGCTTTATAAAGCACTTTAAAAAAATAGGGATGAAGTGAAAAGGCTTCACTTCCTCCCATGCTCCATTGAAAGAAATACAACTAAGAGTGTTTGAGGAAATTTTGTTGCAATTTGTATAATTTAGATTATGCACATTATGGTTTGCAAATATTCTGTAATTCAATAGATATTGGGAGCTCTAGCCTCAAAAAGTAACGTGTTCAATTCAAAAATAGCATTTCAAAAACAACTTGAATCAAAAAAAAAATAATCAAAAAAAAAATATATAATTATAACTTAGCATTTTCAATTTATAGAAAAAAAAACTTGTGTAAATCATAAAATAATAGTCAATCTACAATTGATTGTAAAATAATTTTTCAATTTCTGGTTTCAAATTCTATTGTAAAATATTAATTTGTGTATTTCTTGATCTAAACATATGGATGTGATCTATAAATTATATGTTACAACTGTTGTTCGAGAGTTAGCATTAAACTACTGTTCCAGAGTTAACATTAAACTATTGTTTAAAGTTGCATTTTTTTAATAAATCTACACAATTTTGAATATCTGAATCCTCCCTGGTCCTTCTAGGATAAAATGCACTGAATATATTTTGCAAGGAAAAAAGAAATATATATATATATATATGTTATAGTATGTACGTGTTGAATTTTCTTTCTTCTACCAATAACGAAGTTCTTAAAATTGAATTTATCAATACTGTATAGTATAGTCCACTATAAAAAGTAGTGAAATTAGGTTCCTTTAATAATAAAAGTACCTATATCAAGAAAACAACTTTACAAGCCATTAAGCCACTAAATATTTATGAAAATATTCCATTTATACGTATGGAGGTTTAGGATTTTCAATTACAGTAATCCATAATCCAAAAATAGTACCTTCTCGTACAACAATATATGTATCACGTGGCATATGTCTAGAAATTAGTGTGAGACAATTTAATTTCACTATTTTGTGTAGGCATTATGTACACACGCTTGTAGAGTACAAGTCCACGGCTTTGGGTTTAGGCGCACGGTTATAGGGCTTAGGCGCACGGCTATAGGTTCACGAGCACGGTTATAGGGTTCAGGCGCGCGGGTATAGGGTCGTCTCTCTCGCTTTTCCCTCGGCGCCCTTGTTTTCTGCCCTTCTGTTGTCTGTCTGTGCAATTTTGTTTTCTGTGTGTGCGTTTGTGTTTTGTGTGTGCGCGTTTAGGGTTCTTGTTTTCCGGCTTGTCTGTCGCTTAGGGTTGAGGAAACTGAAACCGGTTTAGGGTTTTGCTTGGACACGCGCTCTTCTCCTTGTCTTCTGTGTCTGTGCGTCTTATCGTAGGGTTCGGAGTTCACGCAGTTTTTGGTGCTCAGTGTTCGTATGATCTCCTCAGTTGTTTAGCGAAGTTTAGGGTATAGTAGCATTCAAGAAGGGCATTGTTACGGTTGGCAGCGGAGATTTGGGGCAACGGGGCGGGTTTTAGTTTTTTTCGAGAATTTTTTTAGGGTTTACGGTTGTGCTTTTCGAAGAGCTGTGGACGAGCTGGTGAAGAGCTGGTGAAGAAGCAAGCTCCAAGCTGCAGATCTCTTCGGAGGTTTGGACGAGTTGTGGATTCCTTCAGGGCTGGGGACGAGCATCTCCACAGTTTTCTTCATTTTCACGGTCAGTCTTGTTACTCTTGTATTGCGCAATTTTTTTCGTTTTCACCATCATTGATTTTGTAGAAAGCTCTGTATTCTTTTGTTTGTTCATGCTTGTTCACGTATAGCTTGAAGGTGGTCCAATATGTGTAACCTGCATGTCACCGTCAATGAAGTTTGGAACCAGTCAGAACTTGAAATGCTAAGTCCTAGGAAGCTCTTCACAAGAAGATTTAGAAACTTGCAGGAACAAGCTTGCAGTAATTAGGGTGCAAGGTTCTTAAACTTCACTGTTTAGCAACGATGAAGTAGGGTTCAATTATGCTTGACTGCACTTCAAAATCCGTCTGCTACTGCTTGATTTGTGAATTACTATTGTTGCTTGAATGTAATTCATACCACAAAGTTTACTTCAAATAGTTTGACTAGTAGTTTGGAGCTCAGTTGTGTTGGCTGTTATTCTTGTTGGTTGTGCTGTTGGAGTTTAGGGTAAGATGTTTGGCTCATGGCGTTGTTGTTTGAAATTTGGGTGATCTTTGGACTGGGGAGTTCAATGTGTTTGGAGATGCATGTGAAGATTTCACATTAGTTTGCTTCACGTGTGAGGTTTTGGTATGGGCGGGGTTTAAGATCCATGTTCATCTGTAGGTGGTATTTTCGATGTACACAAGTTTCTTGTATCCCTTAGGTTAGGGTGCTCAGAGCAATGTCTAAGGAAGGAGAGGTCGGTTGGGAATCGCTGAATGCTGGTGAATTGTGAATGCTAATGAATCTGATGAATGCTGTTGAATCTCTGAATGCTGGTGAATCTGTGAATGTAATGTTTCATGGTAGATGCTGCTTGAATTACTATTGTTGTTTGACATCCCTTTCTTTTGCATTGTGCAGGTGCACGTTGTGATCAGAGCTTCCAGTCTTCTACAAAATAAGTACCGAAGACCAGGTTCGCGTTCTTCTCCCCTCTCGAATTTAGCAGAACAGCTCGATGAAACCTAAGAGCAACGGCACTTCAGGTCGATGCCGTTGTAAAAGAACAGTAGAGTAGGTTTAGGTCGATGTCAGTTTAGGTCGATGTCAATTTAGGTCGATTAAAGAATCACGCCGAGCATTTTTTAGATATTGTGCAATTCAGGTCGACTCTCGTTTTCAGCACGAACAAGACTGCCTCATTTCAGGTCGATCCGATCTGAAATGACATCGTTCAAATCAATGCAAACTACTATCCTGAAGAAGTGTAGGTCAATAAGCAGTAGTTTAGGTCGGAACACCCTAGTTTTCGACTAATATAATAGACAACCAACAAATAAATCCCCGACACTCATAAAACTACAAAATTATTCGTGGTGAAGTGATTCAGGTCGAGCCGACCTCAACTAGTATAACCTCCACCAAGTAAGAAGCTAATCCAGTCAACCCATACATACGATACCCCCATCCAGGTGATTAAGGTCGAATCGACCTAAACAACCAAAGCCTGCAACCAAATCAAAAAATGAAATCGCTAAAATTCACTTAGTAAACCTGATTTAGGTCGACTCGACCTAAACGGCAGCAAGGTGTAAATGATACCCGTGAGAGTGTCATCACATAATAGACAATCTAGACAACCAGAACCAGCAGACTTTAATTAGGTCGACGCGACCTGATTTGGAAAGGTCTTCCAACCGAGTCTAGGACGATGACTAACAGACAATACACATAACTCTAAGAAACCGAGGCATGGTAATACTAAATACGTAACAAAAAACAAGAAACTTGTAATACCATATTAGGTCGAACCGACCTAAATCATGAAACATAGTAAACGGGTCTCAAATAATATAGCAAAAGAGCATAGTAACCCTGCAAGTAAACAAAGGACTATAATGAAAGACTTCAGAAGCACTTCAGGTCGAATCGACCTAATCTGCTAATGTCATTGTCTGTAAACAGGATGGAAGCTCAGGTTCCAAAACTCGAGGCCTTCTACAAGCGTGTAGAGAGATCAGAGAGTGAAGAAGATGGCAACGACTGTGACACTGACGGAGAGTACTGGACGTTCCAAAACCCCGAGAAGATGGGAAACTGGAGTTTAAGAATGATACCATTTCGGAACCTCATTTGCTTCTCAGCAAAATTTACGGACAGTACCATCTACTATTCGGTTTTGTTCGATGAGAAAATAAAGGACATTGTGCCCGACGGTGGATCCATGATAAAAATCCATTGTGTCACCGCTCAAATTGGAGTTGAGGACAAAGATCAATACCACTTCACATTCGTCCTAGATTCCTTGAAAGTGCCATTCAACATCTCCCCATTCTTGGAGTCCCTCGAACCAACGGACTACAGAATTGAAATCCCGAACCTGGAGAAGAAGGTCGACGAAAACTTCTTCAAGAATTCCTCCGAGACACCCATCACCGGAAGGAATCTGTGCAAGCGCCTGAGAACGATCTTCGTCGAGTTCGCAGTCTTGGGGGCAAAGTTGGATATCAAAAGAAAAGGGATGGCCGCCCGATCCGTATCCCTAGACAGCCCTAGTCTTGGAGAAGGGCAAGGGTCACAAGGTACTCCGGGGACCCAGAACAGTCAAGGGAACAGAAAAGCCAAACAAGCACAGACTCCTCCCACAGGAACGAAGAAGAGTAACTTAGCGGCGTCCCCGGCGAAGCAAGCTCCAAGTAAGGCACCGGAAGCCTCCGCAGTCGGTGAGCCAAGTTTTGCGTCAGCTGTCACCCAGGTGCCGGAGGCTCACGACCCAAATAAAGAGCATGACTACAAGCTCTCCGCTGAAGCGTACAAGAATTATTGGGCAACCTGCGATGATGCATATGTCTTCAAAATAGACAAAAAGAAGGCAATCTCCATTGACCAATTAATTAAGCCACCGGCACAACTGAACATGCGCAGCCACGAGACGCGGCTGGTCAAAGACTTGATGCACTACTATTGGCACATGCCGAACAAGTCCACCAAGTAAACACTATGTGTCATGCCGGTCGGTCTGGAGGAGAAGCCCAAGAAAGAAGACTGGGACTCAATAAAAACGGGTAACTTCTACCTAATCAACGGGCAGCATAGCGTGTCGGCTAGCCACATGATGGTGGAGAAAGGCTTAGACGAAGAGATTCTGAAGCACTTCCGACAATGGGACTGTTATGTCGTCTGGACGAAAGATGACGAGAAGCTGAGGACGATCTCTACTTACTACAACAGAGTAAATCACTTCCAGGTGTCGCAGCACAGAGTAAGCGAATTCCCTATTATACTCCCAAAAACCACTTTAAAGCATAACAAAATGACTCTAAAGATCGAACCCACGAGATTCTGTGAAGTGTCTAGCCTTATTCCCAACTTAAGCTCAGCCAGTATCCAATTTCTCCTTTCCGGTCCTAGATCTAAAACCGGAAACAACAACACACCGAAAACAACGACCAGACCTCTCTCTATTTCTTCCGGTCTGTCAAGCTATTCGGTCCCGTAAAACTTCCACGACCCAGGATCCTAACACTTCTGATCCTGGAACTCCTCTGGATCGATCCGATCCGGTCCTCACACACGTACTCTCACTCCACTCCGGTTTAGTTTAGCCTCTGTTTCACCATCAGAGGGTTCGCCGCTTGCTTTTGAGAGTGGCAGGCCCGCCACTCCTTCCGTGACTTATAGTGGCTGAAGACCCACTTCTCTAATCCACTACTTCCTACACTAGCGCGGATCCGGTTTGATCTCTCACAGCCCCCCGGACAGCGATCCGGTTGGCAGGTCACACAAAGACCCCCCGTACGATCCTCTCATACTACAACGACCTTGATGCCAAGTTCCCTCCGTGCAGAGTTAGGTGGTTACAAGCGAACTCGTCCGTTCCAACATCAACTAAAGTTCTTCCGTTTACCAACTAGGGCGGCGAGACCTCACGGGAGATCGGGCACTCAACCGGATTTCCTATCCAGGAGTTCTAGCGCGTTTAAGGACTCCTCCCCTATCTGCCTAGCCTAACAACGGCTTTCTCGCCCGGAATCGTGAACTGTAGAGGCGCTGAGGAACTGAAATCCGCTCCCAACACTTAGAAAACCCACTCACATGCACATAAGAGCAAAACAAACACGCCAAGGGGAGAAATCTCTCTAGAATCTGCACACATTTTCCTAACTCCTCATCAAAACAGCTCTGCCACGCGCGGGAGAGACGTACAACAAGCAATCAATAGAAAATGCACAAAAACTCAAGGGAAAAGACTCCCAGTCTCCTTCGCAGAGACTGACTATATACATTTTAAAACTCAAAAGTCAACAAAAAGCGGCCCGGAAAGTCCGCGCGGAACTTTCGGTCCCCGCCGAGCCGGCCAGACCGGAAAACATCCGATCCAGACCAGGCACATCCGGATCAAATCCGGTCCGGTCCTAACTAACAAATATTTACAACTAAAATCCTAACTACCCTACCATAACCGGATCTACTCCTTGATCCGTTTCTTTGTCCATGACTTCGTCTTTGCCTTGGTGCACGCTCTGTTCTTGATCCTCACCCTGATCTGGGGTCAGATCCATACTTTGATCTTTCCCCGGGTTCAGTGTGGGACTTCTCGGCGGTTCCGTTCCAAGCTGCTCGAAAACGTCCGTCAGGTTCCGGTTCCGCTCCCCTGTTTCACGTTCTGGGAGATCCGGTGACGAATCCAGGTTGATGGTGTGCGCGAGTTTCCTCCCACTCTTCTTGGACTGGGGAGTCCGATCCTTTCCTTCCGTTGGAATGCCCACGTTCGGAAAAGATCCGGGCATTGAAAGGTCGGACAGATGGAACGACCGTGACAACGTCACTCCGTTCAGCTTCCTGCTGCTCTCCTCCATCCGGTTTGCAGCCTCTCGCGCGTCCATCATGACTAACTCCACCTTTTCGGAGTAGTCTGTCAAAATCCGGACCAACCTGGTCCCGGATATCTTTTTCTCCTTGAGGACTCCCTCATCAAACAACTTTGACTTGGTGAAAGCCTCTCCGGTCGCTCCGAATGTGGCCTTCACATCCTCCGCTACTTTCCGGGTAGCCTCTGCCATCTCTCGGGTGGTAGCCATGTCCTCCTTGAGGAGCAACATTTCCGTCTTCAACGACTCGTTTTCCTCCTGGAGTCGTCGGATCTCCGCCTCTTGCTTCCGGATCTCATCCGGGCTGGAGATAAAATCTGCAACCACTCCTGCCAGGTTGCTGTTTACTGGTGCTCCCACCAGCTCGCTGATCTGATTCAGAATCAGCTTCTTCACCGTCCAGTCTGCTCGCACATCACTCAGGATGTTGACCAGCTGGTTGAACGGATCCGTCGGATCCGATCCGGAAGGACCCGGTTCTTCAGAAACCGGTTTCTTCCCTGGGCTGGAGGTCTCAACCGGAGGGGTTGGGGTTCCTCTCCGGTTAGGAGGTGTCGTTTTCTGCCGCTTGTGCTGCGGCCGGTGTAGCTCCTCCTCTTCCTCTTCTTCCTCCTCGGAACCGGATACTTCTTCCTGTTCTTCTTCTTCTTCTTCCGATTCTCCATATTTCAGGAGTGACTCATGCATCTTCCACTCCTTCTCCTCCGTATCCATGAGGAGTTGATGGTGCTTGTACAGATGGACGAGGTAGGGACTCAACGGAGTCAGTCTACTTCCTCCGATCTTCGGAATGAGCCGGTTGACCAGGTCGAACAAAACCCTGGCCCAGTCCACTTTCCGTTCCCCGCTGAGGGCTCCGAAAATGAGGTTCCCGATGGCGATGGTCACCCTCGTCGGCTTCTCCGGGTGGATGATCGGAACCAGGAACTGGAGAAGGTTCCGATGCCGGTCGTCTAGACAGTCTGCCACCGCGTGCCCATCCTTGGAGTCCACGTCGCACCGGAATTTCCCCCGAGTGTAACCCTCCTTCGAGGAGGCCATCCCTCGACCTCCAGACCGGAATTCATACACGGCCTTCCACATCTCCTCCGTCCAGTTGCCCGGACTTCCGCAGAGAGTTCTCTCAAACTGGTTGGAGAGCTTTCCGAGTAACTCTCGAATCATCTGCTCCTCCCGAAACCCCCAGGGTTTATCGATCAGTCCTCCGCAGCCCATCTTGGCCAAATCCTCCATCAGGTTGTCCTTTTCCTTCTCGTCCGTTGGAATAACCGGACACACCTTCCGGAGTTTTACTTCTGCTGCGGAGGAACTGGACGGCCCTGCTCTACTCTTACGGAGCTGAGGCATGGACACGAACTGTGCTAACCGGATTCTAACTGAGGCTACCTTTCCCTCTCCTAGCCGCACGTCCCGTTTCTCACCTTCGCTCTTCCGATCTCAACCGGAGTACCTCTAAACCTACAACGCACACTAAAGCGCTGCGCGCCCTAACACACTAACACGCACACACAAACCAACTCAAAACAAGAAAGCAAAACGCTGGGAAGAGAGGCTAAGTACGCGCTGGAGCGAGATTTCCGCAAATGAAGATTGAAAAAGAGTGGCCACTGGATTGGTCAGCCCATATATAGTCTGATCTGTCATCATGACCAAATCCGTTCCTGACCCATTCCGATCCAACTCAGATCCGTTCTAACTCTAATCCGGTTCAGATTCAGATCAAATCCGGATTGTCATCTATTCCGTTCCATTAGTTAATTTCCGGTTATCGGTTACCTCCTACTTGAATCCGGATCCCAGATCACGGTTTCCGTTCCAAGATTTAGATAACTTACAAAAAACCAAAAATTTACCTTGCGACACCAGGCAATGAAGCCGTTGTGGTCTACTAATATATTGGGCGCAAGGACAGTCTGGGAGAATATGGGGAGCCCAAAAAATCCAAAGGATCTCCCTCCAGTCGGGACTACGTCAAACGCACGGAGAAACGCGGAGAACAAAAGAAACAAGAAGAGATACAAGGTGAGCAGTTAAGGTCGAGTCGACCTAAATATTCATGTGTCCTGTCAATCTGAATTTGTTAAGGTTCATGCGATAATCAGGTCGGATCGACCTGAATCCTAGCTGATGCACTCGTCGAATTTCTCGTGAATGATTTGCAGGAATTTGTGACGGCAATGAACAACCGTTTCGCCATGTTGGACGTTGTCAAGGCCCAAAAGGCTGGTAAAGCAAAAGGTGCGGAGGAGAAGCTCAATATTAGAAACGAGCTCAAGATAATCACCGCTCCCCCCGAAGTCTACAAGATATGGAGCGAGGTGATAACCAGATCCGCACACGGGAAACTTCTTGACCCTGATACGTTGATGAAATTTAACGAGAAGTCCAGCTGGAAGTCAGAGAATGGCAACCTGACGCACGAATTCTTCAAGTGGCTAGGGAATCTCACTTACGATGATCTCACCAAACTCGCCAAGCACCTTCTCCATGAAGACCCGAAGCCAATAAACGAGAATTACCCTAAGGTGACAATCAAGGCTGTCACCTCCGTTCTCGAGAGCTGCTACACTCACAAGGAGTGGGTCGAACGCCGGAAGCGCAAGTACCTTGTCAAAAGGGAACTGCATTTGATTGAACCAGAGCTCGGGTTATTGAATGGCTTTGACGAAATCAATCATGAGAAGTGGAGAGAGTTCAAACGCAGTCGGAATATTACAAGTGCGACGATGAACGTCTTGTTGGAGCAGCCGGAAGTTGACTACTGGATGGAGGCCAAGAACACCAGGGCCAAAAACAAGTCGGCCGAGGAGATGTCGCCGTACGCTGCGGAATTCTTCAGAGTGTTCATGGCACGGCGGTCTAACTTCGTTCCCACAACGTCTACCGCGCACTACCGGCCATACAACATCGTGAATGAGAAGCACGCAGACTAGCCAAAAGGGGTGTGGACGGAGACCACGGCGAGCAACATCAGATTCGCAGTGCTGGACTTCCGGTACACGCCCCTCGTGGCCAACAAGGGTAAGGCCACGCTAACGATGCCATATTTCTTTGGCGTGATGAAATCCTTCCAAGAGAAGAAGCAGCCGAGGCTAGAAGAAATCAACGCGTGGCTGTTGATCTGCTCGGACTTGACTGAGCAGGCACAGGCTCTACACTACGTGCAGAGCAATGAGATTCTGAAGGGCTTCAAACTCGATTATTCCGAGTACTGTCCGGCAAAGGCTGAGAGAATGGGGGACTATTCTGCTAACAACAGCAAGGCAACGGAGAAAGTCTACCTTGCATTCCTGCAGAACCCCAGAAACACAAACCTCGTAATACCAAAGCCCGCGTACTACGCACCCGACACCGAAGTGTTCAACAGTCCTCGGGCATACAATGAAGTGGAGTACAGAATCCACAACACGGAGCTGCGGATGGAGTTCTTCTTAGGCTTATTGAGAAGATTCTGCATCGTGAGGAGTAGTGTGCTGTCAGTGTTTGCAGGATCAAAATTTACGTGCGCTGCCATGGTAAGCTTCATTTAGATTGAGTCGACCTAACTTGTACGGGCCTGACGACGTATGAAATAATCTCTGCTGTATGTCTCTTTAGGTCGGGTCGACCTAATTGTACATCTGTGACTTGTCGGTTGAAACCAGTGTACTTTGTGTTCAGGTCGAGCCGACCTGAGTAGTTACTTCTGCATGTCTCGTGTACTTACTTGTCTTGCACTTCTGCAGATGAGTGGACTCGACGTCTTTGTCGTGGGATTAGCTGAGGAGTCGGACCAGTGGACGTCTATCGCCCAGGCGGCCAAGTACCTCGACAAGAATGACTTCCTGGCAGCTGGGTATTTCGTGGACGAGGAAAAATATAGCAGAAGACCTACTGGGTCCGCAACACCGTCCTCCAGGAGAAGGCGCAAGTCCGCTTGGGACAAGTCCAACACATCGTCAAAGAAAAAACAGGCGTTGCAGAACGACAGTGATGACGATGACGACGAATCCGAGGAGGAGGAGTTGGATTATGGGCCCGACGACATCCCGGACGAACAGTTCACTCCTGTGAATTTGTCTCAGAGTGTTCGGGGGTCAGCATTGGATTCGTCGGCCCATCCAATTTCGACGCAACCGTCTTGCACGCCGACGCCTGCAACCCGACGTGGGAAGAGGAAGAGGAGAGGGACGGTGTACGATGATCGGGAGGACGAAATTGCTGAACTTAGAGCAGATCGGGTAAACGATCGACTCGATTCATTGAAAATGTACGCGGAGACAAACAAGAGAATGGATGATATTTCCGACCTGCTGCTGAGTTCGACAGCGAAGAGTGAAAACCAATTCACGGCGCTCATGAACCAGCTTGCAGGTGTTCTGCCTATCAACTCAGCAATGCCAGCTCAAGAGAATCGGCAGCTGGCGATCCAGGCTCCTTTGACCGCACCAATATATGGAGAGGGGTCATCTTCGCAGGGACGTTTCAGTGTGCCTGTTTTTCCAGTTCTTCCAGTACTGCCTGCTCTGCCCCGTCCTACTCCTGGACCTCCTGATTCTGCTCCTCGTACTGCGGCTCCCGGAATTGTTACACCTCCTCCTCCAGCTCTTCCGAATGAAGTCTGCCCCAGCACCCCTCTGCCGCCACCGGAGACTGACGTTGTAGCTGGTGTAGAAACTGCAGTGGTCCCTCCGTCTACAACCTCCACCGCGCCGACGACTGCAAACGACGCGTCTGCATTGCCTTCTCGGGAAGATCAACAGAATTCTCTGTTGCCTGGCCCAAACATGCCTGCAGGTTTTCACAAATAATCACTCGATGGCATCTGTGTAGTTTTAGGTCGACTCGAGCTGATTTGTATATAGTTGTAGACTTTCAGTGACCGAAATCTAATGTTTTTATTCAGATCTGATTTTGGACAGAACTGTAAAGCTCTACATTTTGACCATGATTTTGTAATCGAAAAGCTTTACTTCAGGAATTAATAAACTCAGTCCTTACATAATTCGTTCTTGCATATTCCTTCATCGCAGGCTCAATCGAAATTATAAATCTGCCAGCATCTGCCACTTTGGAAACTCCACGAAGCCCTCTTCCACAATCTCCCATCAATATTTCAGAGGATGACAGTCCTGTTGCAGTGGTTCATGCCGCGGGCCCACTTCATGGTTCGCATCCGCAAAGTAAACTGTCGAATGAGTCGGCCATTCCGGACGCCGTGCTCATAGAGGTGCTGATTCCAGAACCTGACGTAGTCGTACCTAAAGTTTCCGTCGACCCGGATGCTTCTTCTAGGGGACAGGTAATTCACATTCTCATTGGCATCTGACTTCATTACATTTTTGTTTTTTTCTTTCTCTTTGTTTCGATTAAGCCAACAGGTTAATTTTCGTTCCTTTGGCGTGAAATCCGAAATGTGTCAGTGCAGCATAGTAACTGGCTGCACATTTGTCCCTTTGATAGTAGGGATCGAGTCCTCCTTGTCTTCGTGGAGGAACGTCGAGGGAAGTCAGACTTCCATTGACGTCCAGGGTGACAGAAAAGTGGCTCAACGTTGTCCTGGACCTGAATGGAATTCTTTGCATCTGCGAAGATGCAAAGTCCAAAGGGTTATCCAAGCCCATTGGTGAGGCTAGGTAGCCGCACTCTGCCACGATTCCTGTGATTGTCGGACCTAAGGCAGTGTTCGTACGGCCAGGGTGCGCACAATTCCTCCGAGAGTTAGGACAGATAGCATTCGTGTCGGTCTGGAGTTCCATGAAGAAGTCCACCACCGAAGAAGTCAGCTTGTACCTCTTTGAGGATCAGGAGAAGCCTTTTCTTGTTTTAGGACAGGACGCTTGCACAACGTTGAAGTGCAGGGACGGTTCTGGTCACGTAACGACATACAAGGAGCCAAGCACAAACAAGGAACTTTTCCTAAAAAAACTTAGTTACTTGTTCAGCGGCTTGCGGGGTAACTTCTCGGCGGAAAATACCATTGTAGTAGACGACAGCCCAGTTAAGCACATAATGAACAAGACGGAGAATGTAATTCTCCCTGACACTTGGAGTCAAAGAGGAAACGGTCCGAAGGACATGTTCCTCCTCGACGTACTCCTGCCCTGGTTTCGCCGAATACACGGCGCTCGAGATGGAGGGTTGAAATCGTTTCGGGAAAACAGTAAGGGAAAGATGGGGCGGCGAATGCTCTGCAACAAACGTAACCGTCGAGAGTACAATAGACTTATGGAGGTCGTTAGAATGTCTTCTAGTTTAAAATAGATAACGTTTTAAGGTTCCAGGGTTGAGGTCCAACCAAGCTTGGGGGCAATTAGATCGCGGCCTTTTTTTACGCTTTTGCAGTTTAGATCGCATCGACCTCATCTGTACATAATTCTGATGCGTGATCTTTTTTCATTTTGTAGCCACCATTTGTGCAATAAATTCAACGGGAAAGCTTTATCACTACAGAAATGGCTATGTTGGTTTAGGTTGGGTCGACCTAATGTGTTGAGCTGGTTTGTCAAACTGATTTCGTTACATGGTTGTGGATTGTTCTTCTTTGTGTGAATCTCTCTCCCTGCCTCAATTGAATGTCTTCTAAGTAACATTTGCTTCTAGAGTTTTCGCACTGCAACATCTCCACTGCAAGAAGCGAGTCTGACCTGCAAAGCGTCAGCGGACTCCTTCCTCGACTATGGCCAAAACGCTATTTTCAGTACAGGGAACTTCCTCTGCTCCGCTGCTACGGCCAACTCAACAATGGACTTCTCAATAAAGCCCATAGAAGACGGTGTGGTCGACAGTCCTCCAAATGGAGCGCCCCCTCTTCCGAAGTCCTGCTCTCCGTCTCCTCTTAGGTTCCGAGATCCTAGTAGTTCGCGAATGTCGCCTTCGGCCTCGGAGAGAGTCACGCAACGAAGACTTTACGAGGTTGCCGAAACTCCAGTCTCCATGACTAGGGTGATGTCAGAGCCCCCATCAAGTGATGGACTTGCTAGAGGCCCCTCTATGCCTCCGCCAGTCCCTCGTAACCGTGTCCGATCTCTAGGTGTGCGGAAGACCAAGACACACGAAAAAAATCCGCTGAGACCTTGTCCTCCTTCTGTTCACGATATGTGGGACCGAAAGTTCCTAGAATTGCAGAGGCTCCAGTGGTTTCGAGAATGCAAAGGGGGAAATAATACTGGGTACAGTCGTGGACCGGAGATGCTGAGGGCAAGGGAGTTGCAGAAGAGTAAATCGCACATATAGTGTCTGTTCATATTGTAGATTCAGAGTCTATACATACATGATAGCATTGTGCAGGGATTAAATAGAGCTCAACGCTAGAGTGAATCACACTCACGGCAGTTATTTACATTTTCATGGTCTTTTTGTAAATCGAAGTGCAAATATGTATACCCATTGTATGAAACATTCATACTTCATTATAAATACAACAATTTTTAGGATGTATTTCAATTTGGTTGATGCATCTTAGATGATGTCTTGCAATTTTAGTTTTATATGCTTATGTTGTGTTCAACTAATACGGGTTGTGGGTGCTTTGGGATGAAACTTGGGCCAAAATGAAGACCTCGGCGACTCCCAATTCGGTGGAAAACTCTCATTTTAATGAATATAACGTTCAAGGCACAAGTCAGAAGCGCTTCTGTCGCGACTGATGCTTCGGGATTGGGACTCCCAGTCGGCTTCGCTGGCGACTGTTTGCGCTGCACCAACGACTTACTTGGAGTCCACTTGGATGTCCCCCCCTTCCGATTCTCGCCTGTTGTCTTCCGCGCTCGCTTGGCCGCCTTTGTGCTCCCAGTATCCTTTGCGGTGTCGGGTTCCTTGACCGGCGTCTTAAGCGGCTTCCTCTTGGATATCCTTGGGTCCGTTAATTGGATCCCTGAAGTCACTTCGCCTGATGACTTGCTCGATATTGGAATTACAACTTCTTCGGCTGGTAACGGCTCTGGAATACTCTCATGCTACTCTGTCAGATCTGCCAGCTCCGCCTGCGCCAAATGAACTTCGGGAACTTCGTCTGCATCCTCTGCTGTACTTGGCGGATCAATCAGCTCCTCTTGCCGGGGGGAGGGAGTCGGAGATTTCGCCTGTGAGAAAGGCAATATCCCACCACAATTGAGCTCAGTTTGCCCTCACAGATTAGCATGCGAGAGATATACGCTGCCCAACGTCCGGAGATATCACGATGGTTCAGCAAATAATGCACACTAACCTTAGGGTGCTCAACCGACCTTGTTCCTAAACCCGGTCTGTGTTGGGTGATGTCTTCGAGTACAGCATCTTCATCATCACTCTCAACTTCCTCGTCCTCGTGTTCGGCCTCCGGAAGAGGAAGGGGTGCCGCTTGCGCATGTTTGTCGTCCCAAATCTGCTTGGCGAAGACCTGACTTAACGTCTTTGCTTCCGCTGAATCGACAACTTCCAGCATTTTACCACCTTCCGAATACTGAAATACAACAACCAGAAATTAGTGACATTCAAATCCCCGAAATCAAAATGAGATTATCAGAAGAACAAAAGAAAAGACAATCGTTGTAGTGCATACCAAGCCCAGATATGTGAACTCCGGACCCCCGTTGACATTCACAAAGACATAGTCGCTGCAAGCTAGTCCTTCGAATAGAATCAACGCACTACTGATCTTCAGATACGGCATCTGCTGCCGACACCAGTAAGGGTAGTCGTCCGGCATATCTTCCGCCTTGTACACCTGAGTGAGGCGGTCCAATCCCGGGAAGAAGCTTTTGAAGCAAGTCCGCCGCTCGTGCTCTTCGCTGTGCCCAAAAATGAAGACAACAAAGACATTGTACCCGTCTCCGGCCGGAGCTTGAGGGAAGAAGTCTTCGGGCCCTGCCATGTAGTTCACAATGTGCCAGTCCCACAACCTAGCTTTGACTTCCATCCTTCGTTTCTCTATGTGAGCCACAATCATGTGGAACCCTTCGGCATCTGTGAGGAGAACGGCGGCAGAGCGGGCTACGATTGTCTGGTCCTGCGGATCATAGTACTCCAGAGCGTCAAAGAGTCTCTTCAACTTCCGCTCTTCAAGAATTTTGGCGCGACACCCGCAGGACGTTGACTCGAACATGAACCAGATGTAAAGGTGCTGCTTCTTCTTTCTCCTCCACGCTATGACGTCCCCTGCCGCCAAGGTGGCGCTGATGTCCCAGCTGCTTTCGTCCATGGTTTTACAGAGATAGTGCTCTGAAAAACCACGTGCATTTGCCTGCACCGATTCCTCCTCCGCCGTCAGCTTGAAATACGACTCCCACATTTGGATCACCGACTGCGGAAGGTCAGCTGGGTCGAACGACCTGTTGAGATTTTTCGTCCGATCCTGCAACCACTTCTTTCCAGCAGGGGTTTCCATTGCCTTGTTCACCCACATCTCCACATCCTCGTGCTCAATGTTCCTTTCCGTCGCAAACTCGACCCACAAAGAGTCCGGGTAAGGCTCGTACTCCACCCTCCTCGCCGGCAGCAGATGACCCTTGTAGTGTGACAAGAGTTCGTTCTTCATCGCCCTGACCAACCGAATTTTGGCGCCGACGTTTGCAAGAGAGATAATGCGTTTTCCACCTCTCTGTGATTTCGACTTTGCGACGGAGGTCTTCATGCTAATAACTTGGGCTTCGACTTGATCTGCAAGGAAATTGATGTCCTCCGGTCTAAGTCCGTAAAGGGGCTTGAAGTCGTTTGCCGCCAACGGTTTGCAATCCGTACTGCTGGATACATCGACCAGCCCCGCCGCGTCGGGAAGGAGACCTGCCATAAATCTCTCCTCTATCTTGATCCATCTCTGAACATCAGCGTTGTTCTCCAGGAAGAGTAGAGGGATTCTCAGTTCGGCGATGTCTTTCGCCTTTGCTCCCGCAAATATTGATGCCACCGACGGCTGAAACGCCTGCCCAACAAAGGAGTAACAGTCAGTACGCAATCCGTAGACAGACCACGTGAACACAAGAAGTCCAATAAACAGTCGTGCGATCCCACGATCAGTCAGTTACCACGAGGAAGTCGTTTAGGACACAGGCAGTCGTGAGATATCACGATGAGCCACTATCTTCTACATGCACAATTTGAAAACACCACGCACTGAACCGCGAGCACAAAAAACTAAACTAGCGCTATCCGGTATTTCATATGTTAAAGTCGTGGGATATCACGATTGCGGCACTCTAACGTAGAACTACCCCGTATCGCAAATTTAGGACTGAGTCGTGGGATCCCACGATGACGAGGTTCTAACGTAATGAAGGTCTGAGATGTAGTGCAGGACCATCGGGAGATCCCACGATGGTTAGGTAGAGCGCACTCTGATGACCCTCAAAAAAAAATATGTCAACTCCAGCAGCATTCTTACATTGTACTCTACTGAGTGTGATCTGCCCAATATTGCTGGCTGTGGACTTCCCATACTCCGCCACTTGATTCTTGCGTTCAGCAACTGCTTCGTGAAGTTCTGCTCCTTCTGTTCACCAACGACATCTTGGTTCAGCGCCCGCGAGAAGTGCACTAGGCCTCCGTGGTGATCTTTGTCCGTCCACACAGGTAAAATATTGAAGGTGGAGGCGAGCTTCTTGTCCTTCTCGGGAATCACACCAAGCCTAATCAGGTCCTTGAATGCTTGGACAATGTGTTGGCCCCCTATAATGTAGTAGTGCGTCTTGGGGTTTTCAAAGATCTCCTTCTTCGGCGCTTGCTTCTCATAGTGCGACACTACCTTCGCCGGGCCGTAGGGTCCCGCTTTAAGGGGAAGCACTGTTATGACTCTGTTCTCCGAGTCATAATCAAGTGTGATTCGTGCCTTCCTCGTCAGCGCATCAAGCCACTCTGCCTGAATTCCCCTGTACACGAGCAGTGCTACAGGTGCCTGGTGCAGATAGTCATAGTGCACGCGGATGAGCTCTCCTTTGCTGTCACAGACTGGTTTCCTGCCCCATTTGTACAGGCCACCGAAAGAGTTCTCGTACAGGGTCCTCATCTTATTCATCTCTTCCGATGTCATCTTCTTCACGTCTGCCTCCCCTAGAGCCACAGCCCTGTGAAGCGGAAGCGGGGTATCCGATTTTTTCTTCTTTCCGGATGTCCCAGCTGCGGCTTCAACTTCGTCCTCGGGAGCACCAACTGCAGACTTCCTCTTCCTGGTCTTCTTTTTGGGGGACGGCGTGGGAGCAACCGCTATCACGGCTTGGGGGGGAGCGTTCGTATCTCGTAAGTCTTCCAGGATTATGTCCCACTGGTTCTTCAGCTCCTTAGGCTTCCACCGAGGCTTAGACGTGTCTTTGCACATCAGATGTGACCTTGCAGTCACAGACTCGCAAAGAGTGAGGCTGAACTTCGCGTAGTCAAGGATCAGCCCAAACGTTATGATCTCCCCGGAAAGGGGAACCTTCTCCTCTACAACTAGGAGCGCTATGTCGTCGTCAAGCCCCTTCATTTCTAGTACCTTCAATCCGGCAGTTGGGTGCCCCATTGTCCCATTCACCAGCGTGGGAAGAATAGTGGCGGAGCCGTCACTCTCTGCTTTCCAGGCGATTCCCCAGTGCGTAATCTGCTCGTCGCATCGGAAAAAGGCTTGTGGTGGATGTGGACCTGTGTACTCCAAAGACGTAATGTAGCAGTCGATGAAGGTACCAAGCTTCCTGGGTGTCAGTTCTTCAGGACCTTCAACGACTTGCATTTCACTGCAGCATGGTAGAAAGAGATGTTAGTTTCCACATTGTCCGATAGAGCGGATGGTGGTGCGATATTATTCCCGTTCTAACTTTAATTTTTATCCTTAGTCGTGGGATCCCACGACGGATGTTAGGAAAGAGAAGGAATGGTTTCGTGATCATTTTGATGACCTGGTTTCACAAATTACCGTTGTCGTGGGATATCACGATCGGTTACATTCACGGAAAGTAGTGGGCAGGAGGTTACTGCATCTCAACTCACTAACTGAAGGCGTCCCGGAATATGACGACGGCACCAAATAACATAGAATGGATATTGGAATATCTTAGAAGGTGTGAGCTCCCAATTTGTCACTTGGGACTCGTAGAATTATTTTTTTGGAAATTTGCAATTTAAAGTTGATAAAAGTATAGAAAAATCCATAAAAAGAGTGTAGAACCGAAATAGGGTTGTGTCATACCCATTATAGTATTTGGTCTAGATTTGTGTTTTTTACTTAGAATCCCCCAAACCTTGCCAAAAATGGTATAAAAATAACGAAAAGGTTAGATTTGGAGGATTCGAGTCACACAGCCCCAAAAGGGCTAAATCCCACCATGAATGTGGCGATTCATGGCTAGGTCGGTCCGAGGGATCCACAGCGAGGCCACTAGGTCGGGTCCTAGAGTTAGATTTAGAATTCCCCATTAGATCGACGAATTCCCAAAATCCCGATTGTTAGCATGCAGGAGCCACTCGCGCAAGACCGGGCTTGTGGAGGAATCTACAGCCCAGGGATGGTGTTCGAGGGTGAATCCCATGCCAGGAGTCCAACGGCGAAATCGGTTCGCCAAGATTCCTCCACCTGCAGAAGATTCCCGCACCGTCGCTGATTCAAGGAGATGTCCAGTTTAAATCTCCATTGACCAATCGTGCCAGGTACGGAAACACACCCGCACGTCTTTCATGCGACTTCCTGAGAGGTCACGTGAAAAATCCCGGCATCTTCCGACTTGCAGAAGAACCTTTTTCCGGGTGGTCAACCCTCCTAATCTCCAACGGGAATTTCATGGAAATTACCCAGGTTACAATAAAATCTCACTAAAAATTAGACTAGCTTGTTTTATGTTAATAATGCGCTCCGTGAAGTTTCACGACATTCCGATAGCGGCAAGTACCCGAACCGGCGAGATTCCTCGGGAATTAACCACGTGGCGGGGTCCCCGCCACGTTGACCGGCATTCCGGGACCATACGATGGCAAAACGAAGTCAACCAAAAGTCCTTCCCGACTCTCTCGCACCTACCGGAGACCCTAGGCTATTCACATGTCTCAAAATAGGAGACCCCCAAGATCTAGGATTTTACCACGATTTGGTTTTTAAACTAAATTAGCCTACGATGGGTTTTTGGCCTCGGTACGGGGGGTAGCAGGATCTAAGACTAAACACGGCGTTCTGGATCCAACGGCGCAATCCGTTCGGCGATTGGAGCTAATCTCCAAAAGTTAGGATGTTGGTCCAGCATAGATGGTAGAAGTAGAAATTTAGGATGTAGGATGAAAATCTTTGAGGATGAGGATGAAAATCCCCGTTGATAAGGTTACCTTAGAACTCTAGAGGGAGGGGTGAGCCCTTGGAAACCTATATAAGGGCCCCATTTCTCTCTCTAGAATACCCCCAATTCTTGTTTTGGGTCCGTGGGTCCAAGTTATTTTGGATATTTTGGCGTTTCAAGCCAAAAACCTCTACGGTGTTTTTGGAGCACTTTTGGCTCCATTGTTGCTTATTTTCAAGCTTTGAAGGTCCTTGGGGGTCCTTCTACCTTGCTTTGTGTACTCTTTGTGCAGTGTTTTTGTACTTTGTTGTAGTTGGAGAGCCTCTCTCTCCCCCTTGTACGTGACGTGATCTAACTTGTGAAGTTAAGAGTCTTTTGTTTTGTATCTTGCACTAATCCTAAAGTCACCCCCCACCGTACCTTGGCGATGCCGCTTTGGGGGGCCTTTAGCGTGTGAGCGTTGTGTTGCCACGTGATCTAACGTGCCAGTTTTCTTTTCCTTTGTAGTTTTTTCTTACACCCTCTTCTAATATTCCCTTTGTTGAGTGGACCCCCCTCCGGGACGGCGAAGCTTTGGACCTCCTTGTACATGTTTTGCTAAATTTCTTCCAAACCCTCTTCTAATCTTCTCCTTGTTGAGTGGACCCCCCTCCGGGACGGCGAAGCTTTGGACCTCCTTGTACATGTTTTGCTAAGTTTTCTTCCAAACCCTCTTCTAATCTTCTCCTTGTGAAGTGGATCCCCCTCCGGGACGGCGAAGCTTTGACCCTGTGTGTGTGTTTTCTTTTAAAGTTAGTTTTCCCTCTTCTAAAGTCTCTCCCTTTGTGTGGACCCCCCTGGGAAACGGCGAAGCTTTGAACTAGTGACAAAGTAGAGTCCTAAAGCGTGTGTTAAAAGCGTAGACAGCGGAGCTTTGAACCCCCGGGGTGTCAAGAAGTCCTAAAGTTGGTGTTAAACCCAATTTGACGGCGAAGCTTTGCATCTACCCCGTGTTTAGTTCCAAAGTCTAGTTTCCAAGACCTTTGTGGAAACCTCCAGAGTTTAGCTTCCAAGATATGTAGGTTTCTTTGCATTTGTCTAGAGTAGTGTCTTCAAAAGTTTTAGGTAGTTAGTTGTTTCCAAGGTCTTAGTAAGTTTAGTACCCCCGACGGTTAGTTCCCCCATTAGCCTTAGCAAAAACTTAGTCTTAAAATAGCCTTAGCAAAAACCCAGTCTTAAAATAGCCTTAGCAAAAATCCAGTCTTTTTAGCCTTAGCAAAAATCCAGTCTTAGATAGCCTTAGCAAAAAATTCCAGTCTTTTTAGCCTAGCCGGAAATCCAGTTTTTAGCCTAGCCGGAAAACCAGCATACAGCAGCGACATCAGGACCAGCATACAGCAGCACATCAGGACCATACAGCAGCACATCAGGACCAGCATACAGCAGCACCATCGGGAGCCAAAAAAAAAAAACATATTAAAAAATTAATTAATTATTTTTAATTAATTGACCAGCCCAGCCAGCCAGCCGGGAGGTGGTGGGCAGGCTCGGGGTCCAGCACCCAGCCAAATCGGTCGCTCTTCTTTTTGAACTCAAAGTTTTTTGGTCTTTTTGGGTTCTGATTTTTTGGGGTCTCTCAAACTAACTCAAAAATCAGACCTAAAACACCACAAAAATGTGGGACTAACCTATTACTAGCTAGGGAAGGAGTAGGATTAGGGTCTAAACCAAAAAGGGAGAAGGGAGAAAAGAGCGGAGCACCACCGTACCTGCACACAAATTTGTTTCACCACTCACACCTACACACAATGGAAGGAAATTAGGGGGAAGGATGTGTTATAGGAGTGGAGAGGAGAGAGACGATAAATAGTGCCTAGCTAGGAGATTAGGTAGGAAATCTAGAAGAACTCCTTGCAACCGTTGGGAGGAGGATTAGGATGACACAAAGCAAAGTTGCGTAAGAGGGTAGGAGGCTCATTTAAAACTTCACGAAGTTTGAGACTAGAGCGTAAGACCACCATCACCACGGTTGGTGGAATAGTTCAAGAGTAGAAGGAAGAGGAGGAGAGAAAGAAAAGAAGAAGGAAATGGGGGGAAAGGGTTAGACCATCATACTTGTAACGTTTTCTTTTCTACAACTTAAGCCGTGGGCCTTGAAAAAAATAAAATAAATAAAGACCATAGCACAAAAATAAAAGAAGACAACCGCGAGTGGCCACCATGGAGCACGAGGACGCGCATGTGGACGGGGATGACGTCATTTCCGACACTAGCAGTAACGAGGTGGGTCATTAAACTAATCCTAGTCGTTTTTCCCTAATTAACACTTATTTTCCTAATCAGCCCTTAGAGCGTGATTAGCATCCGAGATTAGCGTGAATTAGAAGTTTAGATTCAAAAGTTGATAGATTAGGAATAGAGGTTTCCGAAAACATCTTATAATTAAGATTTGACCGTAAACTGACCGCGTTAGGCTAAGTTAAGCGGTAGGGGGTAGAACGGGGGAATTTTAATTAAAATTGAACCACAAGAAACAATGGACGGGAATTAGGATTAGATTAGAGGGAGGATTTAGGATTAAAATTAAAGATCAAATAGCAAGTTAAAACCTAGGATTAAATTAAGATTTTAATTAGGAAAGTTAAAATTCAAAGGTCGAAAGTTGGAGTTAACTTTGGGAAGTAAAAAATTAAAATAGGAAATAGAGGTCAAAAGTAGAATCCACTTAGGAAGTAGATTGTTGAGTTCAAAATAGAGTAAAAATTAGAAGTCAAAACCCTAGAGTTAAAGTTGGAATTAAATTTAGGAGGATAACATTTAGAGCTAATCTAGGATTAAAACGATAGGATTAGATCTGGAAGTAGAAGTCAAAAGTCAAAAGTCAAAAGTCTAGATTAAATTAAAAGGTTAAATTTTAGTCAATTGGGGAGTAAAAAGTGAGAGTGAAAAGCTAAAAGTAGAAGTTAAAAGTTAGAAGTAGAAGTAAAATTTTAGAGTTAGTAGAAAAATCTAGAGTCAAAGTGAAAACGTAGAGTCAAACCTAGAGGTTAAAATTGGGGATTAATTTTAGAAGTAGAAAATTAGAGTTAAAAGTCAAAAACCTAGAGTTAAAAGTCAAATCCGTAGAGTTAAATTTAGAAGGGTAAACTTAGAATAGAATAAAGGAGTAAAAACTTAGAGTTAAAAGTTAAGCCTAGAGTTAAATTCCGAGGATAAATTTCAGAGTTAAATTAGGAGTAAAAACCTAGAGTTTCATTTAGAGGTTGAAGATTAGAGTAAGAGTTAAACTTTAGAGTTAGTCTTTAGAGTAGAACTTCTAGGTGGAGTCTTAAAATCCCACGATAGTCTTAGAGGTTCATGGAAGGAACATAGGGGTTCTTCTTTTTACATAGTTAGGGACGTTAGAAATGACGCCAACTACTCAGTCTACCCTCGACATAGGATAGATAGTTAGGAAGTTAGAGTTTTACCATTACCCCTGAGCATTGCAGTTACCTTATGAGTTACTACATGCATTCTAATTATTCGCTGCCATCCACGACACTTAGGAAACGTTAGCAAAAAAGATCCATTGCTTGGAAGGCACAGTGGACCGCGCTCACATCACCCCCATATATTAAAAAATGTGGATAAAGGCATAGAACCTGGTCGGTGTTCGCTCGATTACCAAGGGTGGGTAATCCAGCGCCCACAGAAGGTGATCGGTGATGATCTGTGAAACTACTGTTTGTCATGGGATCCCACGATTGATTGTTCACATAATCAGTGCTATTTGTTAACCTGCCTGCATCTCAATTTCTCTACCCACGCTAGACTTTCTCGTTGTGATTTCCCACGACGGTTTAGTACTTGAATGCTCTATGTAGGTGGCCTTCTAATTGTTAAGTCTGGGTCAGGCGCGGTCTTTACTATCCTCCATCGGGGGATCCCACGATGGGTTACTAATCCGCTGCCTGGTCTGTGCCTAATATGTGGTCTGGGTTTAGATTGCGTCTTCACATCTTATCATCGGGGGATCCCACGATGGGCCACAAACCCTAAAACTCGTGTGGCCGCACAGTGGTGGGCGGCTAGGGTTTCAAGTCAGGGATCCTACGATGCTCGAATCTACTCAGGGACTGCCCTGTCGTGGGATCCCACGATGCACGGTTTTAGGGTCACTATCCGCGGTAAGAGAGTCACGTACTCATTACCGTGTGTTCTTCTCGGCATATGTACTACCGTATTTCTCGGCCATGTTTATAACAGCGACTATGACAGAGGCTCTACTACCCTCGTTTTCAGCAAAGTGCATACCAATGCAATTGCAAACAGCCATACCCTAATTATTGTTTATAACCTAGACATTGCAAGCAAGAAACGGAAAGTAATGAAAATATAGTTCAGAGTAACTTACGGGTCCTTCCAAACTGGGAGGTCTGCTGTACGCTGGGATGGAGCTGCTGCCATCGTAGCTTCTGCTTGCACGGGTCCGGCCTTGTTTTCAGCTACTACAAAAATGCCCTTCCGCTCTTCGAAAGACTGTTGCATGAAATTCAAATGCAAAAGAAATTGTAGCTTCAATCATTCACTAAGAATCACAAACTCTTAACTTGTTTCTTCATGACTAGCCAAGTGAATTTAATTGAAGAGAAGGTAAACTTAAATCTAAAGTGACGGACTAAGTAGCCTATCGCACAGAAAACAAGCGTGTCTGATCATAGTCATAAAATCCCTGCACAAACCATGTTCCTAATATCATTCACAAACGAGTACTGTCTAACTAAATAATATACAATGAACTCTTCGCTCCATTCCTCTTTGGGAGCAACATTCCCATTCCTTACTTCACTTTGCTTCAATTCAAACACTCACAGCAGTCCATACACATTGAACTCTAGTTCGTGAACTACATCAAGGTTACTTAGCATTTTAGGGTCTACAGTTCATATGAACCGAGAACTACGATGTGTGAGGAGAGCCTACAGCTGCAAGGAAGGCGAGTGCTAAACATTCATTGTATCCATGTACTAGAATGATGCAATCTACAAGCTTGAATGGGATCATCAATTCTTTCTAAGCCTAGAAGCTGAAATCCAAAGCAAACGCGCAGCTCTATGCAATCAGAAATCCACAACAAAAAAGTAAATCAACCTCACAGATGGAGTCAGAACTACAAAATCAAAATGCTGCTTTGGAGGCTTGACTACGACAAACTAACTTGTTGAATGAGCCGAGTGAAATCTAACACCCTGTCCTTCTCGCGCACTAGATCCGGAAGCTTGCACACCGCCTCCGCCAGGAAATGCTCCGCACACTCCACCACGAGATAGCAGTGTCGTTCTCCGCGCAGCTCCACACAGACTCCGCTAGCGAAATTTGAACACGCTCCTTCGATGTCCCCCGACGCACTCAGCTCCGCGCACAAATGTTGAACCAAGCAGAGAACCTCCAAACAACCAAACTCACTCGAAATGCAAACCTTCAGACACTGACCCAAACTCACGGACTGCAGCAACTGAGAATGAACGCACAAGGAAAGTGGAGAAGCGCACGACTGAGCAAAACGGAGAACGGAGAAGCACACGACGTCGGGAGAAAAACACAGCAAGCAGACATTGTGAGGAGGAAAGGAAACCAAGAGGAGAGGAAACCGTCGAGGGGAAATGCTGACGTGGCACTGTCAGGTGCAAGACGGCGGAGGTCATGACTGCCCACCCTCCTCATGATTACTGACATCATGAGGAGGGCTTGAGTAGAAGTCTTAAGCTAAATAATCACTCATTACACAAAATGCTGAAATTAGGTCGCACACTTGCACCTCACTAATTTCGTGACATTCGATAATTACCACATACATTTTTTTTGTTTCTCTATAAGAATGCACTATTTGTTATTTAAGTATTGTTGCTATTGGAACTCTCGAAACTCCATGTCTACAAATAAAAATAATTGTAGAAACGTTTAATTACTTTGATGGCTTGTAAAGTAACTTTGTTGAAATAAGGCAACCTAGTTATACTATTTTAAATGTCGGTATGGGAAAAAAATGTACAAGTTGTAAATACTCCGCTCATGAAGTGAAGAGTCATGAGCGGAAAAAGTCCATGCTACGTTTTCCCAAACTTACCACGTAACCAAAAAAAAAAACCTCGGTCTTGCGGTTCAAAGACCCTTCATCCCATAAATCATGCATGATGTTGTACGAGTTAATTTTAACAAAAAAAAATGTAGTTTTACTATTTTAAATACTCTGCCCATACAAACATTAGTTACGAATCATGAGCGGTTTAATTTCATAGATTGCTACATTGATTTCTAGGTTTAACCTTTGGTTTCGATGATTATTATTTTTTTACAAGCCGCTAAATATGCCTTTAACATAATGAACTTTGATTTCTAGTTTGCACTGGCTTGTGTCATTTTTCTAGAAAATGATTAGTCCAAATTATTTAATTAAATAGAAATGACTGTAACGATTACATAAGTACAGGGAACATTGTTGATGATTATCCTATATAATTCTTTCTCATTCATCTCCTAGGCAATCATTTTCATGTATACAATCAACATGATTGGCAAATGTGTAATGAAGAAATAATATCTAAATTATCTTATTGTCTTCTATATTAATTGTCTTGCAATGATCATTGAATAGATGTGGACAAGAGCGTGATTGCCCGCGGTTTTAGGGGCATACTAGGTGTTAATCTATTTAATTTACTTGTGTTTTGGAGCATATCTGGAGACAGTTCTCCAAAGTATGTGACCAAGCCCAGCCGCCCATGATCTTGGAATTACTTGCAAAAAATGGAAATTAAAAAAAAATGTCAAACAAAGGACGTTCAGAAATGATCTTCAATTTATGAAAAAAAAATTAATATTAAGTTACAACTTCAATTTTTTGTTTTTAAATCGATATGTAATATGTATCGCAATTTTGGAAAACGTACCATGGACTTTTCTTGCTCATGACTTCATGAGCAGAAGATTAAGAACTTATACATTCTTTTTTTGATACCGACATGTACTGTTTTATGTATGATTTATGGAATGAGAGTTCTTTGAATGAACCGCAGGCGGAGGAGGACCTTTTTAGGTTACGTGGTAAGTTCGGAAAAACGTAGCATGGACTTCTCCCGCTCATGCCTCTTCACTTCATGAGCGGAGTATTTTGAACTTGTACCTTTTTTTCCATATCGACATGCACTATGTTATGCATGAAATTGCCAGACATTTTTAAAACGAAACCATTCCATGGCAGGGCCCGTTTCATTCCCAATTTTTTTTACTTCACGTGAATTAGAATTTTGCAATGGGCAAGAAGTGAATAATTATAGTGGTGGAATCTAAATCCTAAGAGGAATTCCAACTTCCACGATAGAATTTTATGCATGCATGTATGAACCATCCATGACATTTTTAAAATGAAGCCATTTCATGGCAGGGCCCAATATTTTTATTCCCCATTTTTTTTTCTTCACGTGAATTAGAATTTTGCAATGGGCAAGAAGTGAATAATTATAGTGGTGGAATCTAAATCATAAGAGCAATTCCAACTTCCACAATAGAATTTTATGCATGCATGTATGAACCATCCATGACGTTTTTAAAATGAAGCCATTCCATGGCAGGGCCTGACTGTTTCATTCCCAATTTTTTTTTCTTCACATGAATTAGAATTTTGCAATGGGCAAGAAGTGAATAATTATAGTGGTGGAATCTAAATCATAAGAGCAATTCCAACTTCCACAATAGAATTTTATGCATGCATGTATGAACCATCCATGACGTTTTTAAAATGAAGCCATTCCATGGCAGGGCCTGACTGTTTCATTCCCAATTTTTTTTCTTCATGTGAATTAGAATTTTGCAATGGGCAAGAAGTGAATATAGTGGTGGAATCTAAATCCTGAGAGCAATTCCAACTTCCACAGTAGAATTTTATGCATGCACGTGTGAAATTCCATGACATTTTTAAAATGAAGCCATAGTTCAATGGCAGGGCCCGTTTCATTCCCAATTTTTTTATTTTCATGTGAATTAGAATTTTTCAACGGGCAAGACTAGAAAATAGTGGTGGAATTTAAGGTTGGAGCAATTACATTTTTCTAAATCAAATTTTAAGCATGCATGTATGAAATTTCATAACTTTTTAAATATTATTTAAGCTGTTTCAAGCCATCACGCATTTCATTCCCGATTTTTTGTTTCACATCGGTGGAGATTGTTCAAATAACAATAACAAATAACAATATTACGTACATCGTTGTCAAATAATGATGTAGATGTATACCACGTTCGATCATTTCAAAAATCCAGATGAAGATTGCATGACCTACAATATTCTCATGAATGACATGATTCCAGGTTTAAGCATTCATCACCCGTCAAAGTGCATTAACAAATTTGAAAGCATTTAACTCATTAAATCATTCAGACTGAGATTTAAAATACAAAATAAATAAATGGTTCAGTTTGTTCTTTGTTCCATCATGATTGCACATCCAAAGTCCTTCATAAGGGGCTTTTTTGCGTTTCCCTCTCTTACTTTCCCCTATGTAAACAACAATGTTATGACTTTTCATTGTGTCAACGGATTGTGACACAAGGAGAAGTCATGGATTGCCGTTTACGCAGGAAAAAATGAGAGAAGGAAACGCAAAAAAGCCCCTGGTGCTTTATTTAAAAAATCGTAGATGAAATAAAAATTGTGTCAATCATTGTTTAATCCGTAAAGTCCCATATGAAACCATAGGATGTTGTACTACATAACAAGAATTATATATGAAATCAATCTGTTAACTGACATTTTTAATTAGCAATATTGAGTTAGATTGAATTTTAAGTTTATATGTTCCCAGTCTGAGATGACGTAAACTTAATTGAGGAAAAAATTGGAAACAAATAATCAGCGTCATTTTCATTTTTCATAATACCCTAAACCCTAAAAGCCGTAAACCATGAACTGCAGACCCTGAAAACGTTAATGTAAAGCGCTGCCACTATATACCCTAAACCCTATTAAACCCTGAAACCCTGAACCCTGAAACCAAGAACCATGACCTTGAAACCGTGAACACTACACTACAACATGTACCCTAAACCCTGTGACTGTGGACTGTAGACCCTATGACTGTGGACCCTAGACCCTAAGATTGCATTCATTGGAATAGAAAATAACAAATATGAACATTCGAGAGTTCAAAATTTTTGTTGATTCTTTTTGTAAGTGAGGTGTTCCACATGTTTCAGGTGCTCAAGCTTTTGGGTTCACGAGATTTGGTACAGTTCGTTTCTGAAGGATACGTATAATCAGGTCGTGTAGGGGAAGAATTCCGAGTATTGATCGGGGAAGCGTGTGACATTCTGTCAAGTGAAAGTCTTCAGAGTTTGATCCACTTTGGTCAAAGCATCATTGACTCCTAGAAAACGGTGCAATGATACCATCCTTGAATGCGGCGAATTTCAAAATGTCAGTGAAGAATCGGAATTTCAGTGAAGCCTGGATTTGCGAAGTTCCAGTCAGAAATTCAAGAGCCCCACACCCTCCCTCCTTGTAGTCGGAGATGCGCGGAATTCGAGAATGCAATCAACTTCCGAAGTGAAGGACCGTACGTACCCCCCAGCCGTTGTTGATTGTGGCACGGCATTCAAGAACGCATCCAACATTCGAAATCAAGGATCGCTTGGTGATTTCAAAATTCGCGGCGGGAATTCAAAGCTGAATAATTCCAACCAGCCACCTGGTTCATAACCCGAAAAGAACCTGGAGCTTGCTCTTTTCGATTGCACACGTGAACAGGCGGAGCAGGCTGCGGAGTGGCGAGTGGGTGTCTGCCGGCGTTGGCGACAGAGTGGGCGTGGAGGCGCACGAAGTTCTGACCGAGCCAGTTGCTACAAGGTAAGAATGCATCCCTTGCAAGTGTTATGCGATTCCGAATGTCGAGGATTTTGTAGTCGAATTGACGCCACTGCACTCTGTCACAAACTGAGGATGTCGTAGATTGAAAGTGAAACGGAGTCTGCGATAATTTTCTTCGCGCATTGGTCTCATTTTGCAAAAAACTCACGTGCTTAAGGGATCACCATGCTGTGGTGACATCAAGGTTCCTTTTGAATCGCGGGACGGCACTGCCCTGAGGGCAAGTTGATATGAGAACCTTGTACGTGGATGGCAACCGGTCAGAACGTCTTCACAAAGTAGTGAAATTAGGTTGCGTTAGGAATTAGGCGGACTTACATGAGGAAAAACCAGCCATCAAATTCAACTACTTCTAAGAACGTTTCTTATTGTACCCATGGAGGTTCAGGAGTCTGAATTACAACAAAATCCACTTTAAAAGTAGAGAATTTTTGTACAGTAACTGAGAATAGTTAGAGAGTGTCGAATGTCATGAAAACAGTGACAGGAAACCTAATTTCACGATCTTCGGTAGATACGTCGGTCTACGACAGTAGAATACGTGTATATATCCAACATACGTAAGCATCGTGGGATCCCACGATCTCCGCTTATTGAGCGAAGGCGAGACCTCTCAGTCTTTGAGTATAGAGATATTGCGGTCTGGTAGTCGAGGGATGTTCTATCATTTCGTCGTGGGATCCCACGATCGATTGAACCTTGGCTGTGGCCTTCCTGGTGTACGTCTAGGTGCCTTACTTATCGATGACCGTCATACTCCTCGTCGATCTTGTATAAGCATCGTGGGATCTCACGATCACATTTTCGGTTGGCACCAGGTTCTCCTACTCGGGGGGGTTCACAAACACTCTTCCGGATTTTACTGGATACCGAACTCGTGGGATCCCACGATTGATTGATAATATGTCGGGGACTCATCAGAGTGATTCAGTTTGACCCACTACTTCATTTGTATTTCTGTAGCGATCTATGTGATCCCTTAGGAGGATCTTGGAATACCGCGATCTCTGGTTTAAGTGATTAAGCGCCAAGAGTGTCGTGGGATCCCACGATGTACTGAACGTTCTTTGGTTAATGTCTTCTAAACTTCTGCGACGTTTTCCTGGATGCCTTGGCTTCTTCCCAGTGGTTCTGGGACGGCCTTCTTGAGATCGCACTATCGCGTCTGGGCTTTCGAACTTCTTGTTGACAGTAACTAGATTCACTTGTTCATGTTGCGTTGCCGTGTGATCGTGAGTTCCCACGACTGTACAAACGTTGATGCTTCTGTCCTTCATGTCGTGAGGTTACAATGCCATGAATGCAGCGCTCTTCTGTAGACATGCCTAACTCCGTGAATGTATGATGTACAGGTTTTACGGATCATTTTAATCTCGTCCACGGGATTCGATAGAGCTCACTCTGACAATGGATTCATTCTGTGAGTCTGCTGCTAACGCGATAGTTCCGTATGTGGACGGAACGCATGTAGAGGGTGAATCACAGGATTCCACCGATGGATGTGAAGCGTTCGTGAATGGTGATTGGGTTAAGCTGTTTGTGCCTGGATTCGGTGAAGTTGGATCAGGAATCGTTAAAGAGGTTCGTCCCCAGGGCCAGTGGCTGGGTGTGCCCATACCTGTTGAGCCTTGGATTTACATTCTGGTGCGACCTCATTCTATCAAATTAAAATTCTAGGATTTGAAATGCTTTCCTTGTCAGAGGGGTATGAACACATTAGAGGATGTTCAAGAGAATGTAGTGTTGTGGAGAGCCGCCGACGTTGTTAGAGCGTCGGGGGATCCCCCGATGGATCCATGTCCGTATATTCGTCAAGGAGCCTGGTTTGGACTTGATGTGCATCGGAAGGACGCCGACGGACTCCTCGTTTCCTCGGGTCGTATCATTTGTTGGAGTCCGGAGGATCATTTCCAAGAGGAGATACTTGGTGAAGGTTTCATAGGTGTGACAATCCTCAATGTTTTTGTGGGTGACACCGAAGCCATAATGTCTCACGACAGGTGGCCAATTTCGGAGTGATGGTTTCCCAACAGTCGTTCGTTGAAGGAGACAGTGGATCATTTTGCCGCCATTCCCGATATGGACGACCCTCTCGCTTACCTCGGAGGTAGAATGAAAGCACCATACTGGTTTATAGTTCGCAAACCCAATCTGGAACTGAAGGAATCGCAGTACTCCCGCAAAACGGCAGACGAGGAGATTCGGAAAGTCAGCTCGGAGAAGTGCTGCAGACGTCTGTGTTGTCAGCATTATAACCAGGAATTCACGCTGTTAGTGAGGCAGAAGTACTACTTGAAGTCGTTTGACGAGCGCCGTGAATATGGGATTGGAGTGGGAGGACAACTACACGAAAGGTACGGGGAGCGGAAGCGGAAATACGTCACGCTAGAGGGAGTTGATGTTTGTGGCAAGGCGTGGCACATAATTCATGGCATCCCAAAGTCCACTTACCACAGTTACATCGAGATGTACAACGACGGCGTCGTATCAGGGACGCACGGAAACACAGGGGTTAAGCGCCCGCGGGCTCGGACTGTTCAGGTCGCTGGGACTATGAAAGCCATTATTGATGAGAATGCTGATCAAATGCCCCACCAAATGCGCGGCATCGGGAACGGGCAAACGGACACTCTAAAATTCCTTCCTCCCGGAAGAAATTGGAAACGAGTCCGAGCAGACGCCAACGAGGTAGTGCCCCTTATCTCCTATCACTGCTTTATTGATCGCGAGATCTCCCGACGAGATCAATGATCGTGAGATATCACGATCACTGTTCTGGTGCATTGCTTGTCATTTGCATTCCTTCCCCTTCGCTTGTACTGATGCTTAAGCGTACCAATTCTGGATGTGCAGTTGAATGCCGACTACAGTTTGCCGCCCGTGAGCCAGTCGACTATTAGTAGACTCAAGCGGGAGCACTTCAACAACGTCTCCATTAAGCCTGTCGGAAGTTCGTTTGCAAAATGTACTACGTGCGACGACCTACAGCAGTTTATTCTGAAGTCTCCGAAAGGAAGCCCCGAGTACGTGGAGTTCGTGAAGCAGCGGACTCATCATCTGAATCACCAAGCTTCTTGCCGTCGTTTGTATGCGTCTTGGCGTGAGGAATCCAAACGAGATCCTCGAAGAATTTTATGTATAATTCATGACAAGATGGATACATCCAAGACGGCTCTACCCAGACTCCGGGTGACAACGAAGGCCACGGCCGGTTTGGGGCAGCTTCCAATGAGCGTAACTGGAATGGTAGCTCATGGCCATGGTGACGGTGCTTACGCCCATTATGCTCCATCTTGCTGGCCGGCGGACTCCAACTTCACCATTTCGTCTTTGGCGAGGTTGTTGCGCCGGCTGGAGGGTCCACCTATTCGAGAGGCAGGCGACCTCTTTCCATATCCGCCGGCTAACTCATTGTTCGAGGCACTGCTTAGAGGAAAGTCTAGATGTATGGACAGCCTAACCCTCACTGAACCTGGAGCTCGGGTTGGAAGTACCCCTCTTCCTGAAAATTTATATCTTCAGCTTGACAACTCTGCCAAGGATAACAAGAACAAATATCTGATGGCGTTCTTATCCTTGCTCACTGCACGAGGTGTCTTCAAGGAAATTCAGGTTGGGTTTCTACTAGTCGGACACACTCACGAGGACATCGATGCATATTTCAGCCACCTTTCCAAGGCCCTGAAGACCAAGAACACTTTTGTCGTTGCTGACCTCATGAAAGCCTTCATGCAGTCTCAAGAACTGTCATTTATGCCGGAGTTCATACAGGAGGTGGGGGATTTCAAGTCGTTCGTGGAGGGTTACCAATGCGATCGCGGGGAAAAATTAATTGGATTGGGGGAGATGCACCTGTTCAAGTTCTACGTGGACACTGATGGGGTCCCCGTCATGAACTTCAAAAGGTCAGCAGTTGATTCAAACTGGTTGCCGTCAAAGAAACCTTCTGAACGCATTTGGAAGACAGACAGCAATGGTCGGCCCATGCTCCCTCACGGTTGTCCTAAGCCTGTTCCGTTTAAGCCCATGTGGGGCAACGAGGTTCCGATACCGCATGGAAATCAAGAGAAGGCAAGGGAAGCGGCGCGGAAAGCTACCTTGAACAAGGGTTTCATGCTGGTAGGACTCGAGAAATACATTCAGTACTGGCAATACGGTATTTCTAGATGCGAAGGATTTGCAACTGCGTTCGGTCCATACGTGGATTACTGGAAGTGTGTTCTCGATGAGCTGAAGGAACCATTACCCGAGTGTCCTCCGGAGTTGGTGGAAGGCTTCTGGCCACAACACGATTGGAGGGTGGCGCGTAATGGAGTCCCTCGCCCAGGATCGACGGTGAATCCCATGGACGTGATTCCGGAGGAAGAAGAGGAGCCGGAGCCTTACTGCGGCCCTGCAAATGAAGCGCCAAGGGAAAGCTTTAATCCATGGCTAGACATACGACCAGGCTGTTGGGTACTTGTCAGACCGGAAGTCCCGGAATCATGTGCTGTTTGGCAGGGAAGAGCATTGTCTACTGTATGCAGAGTGGAAGGAGAAGTGAATAACGGGAAGTTCTTGCTTCAGTACTGGTGACCCGATAACTCCGAAACGAGTCTGGAATTGATTTATCGGAATTGCTGGTACGGTAAATGGGTCGTTGAAAAAAGTCCCCCCACCTGGGTGGACGCGGGTGCTGCAGTGTATGCGAATTGGTCCAGGAGAGTGGATCAAAAATCACGGACGATTCCTCAGAAGAGTAGGGAGGCTGCCTTAGTGAATTTGAGTCGGGCAAACGTGGTGGACCCATGATTGAGTGCCTAGTCCGGGGTCGCTACTGCCATCATGGGAACTCCCGACGCACTGTGTCGGTCGTCGCGGCAATCGTGAGATGTCACAATGCATTCTGCGGGGCGCGACTGCCATCGTGATATCGCACGACACATTCTACATCCAGTAAGCGCAGCCGCAAGTGGGGGTTTCGAAGTACAGTCCGTTGAGTCAGTAGGACTGTTCTTCGATTAGTTTTTCAGAGCTGCTTTTTGTGACTTGTATATGTAAAATAAATCTGTATGAATATATTAATATGTTTATGATTTCTATTCTTTGCGTGCGGCACGGAGGCAATGACTTGATAGCAAAAGCGCGGGATGTCTTTCTTCCTCTCGTCTCCTGAAATGGAAGTGGTTTATGTTTGTGTTCGGAACAGAATACATTGCTCGGGTCACACATGCACTCAAATGAGTCTGAATAATGCATTTCTTTTCTCTCACAGTTACACTGTTGGAATTCTAGTCTTCTAGGTTTTGCATCTTCACAATTATATAGCGGACATTCAACCAAGTACGAATCTATTTTTTGCAGTGAAAAAACCTTGATGTTCTTTACACAAACTCAAACTAATGTCATTATTTCGGATGGAATATTATGTTTACTTAGCCGTTATTCATCTTCAGATGTATGTTGAACGTCTGAGCACCTGTGACTCAGTGGTCTATAGTTCTTCAAATGTCACTGTGAGTAAGTTACTGTGATATGCCCCTGTCACTTCGTCATATCCTGACTACCTTAGCTCCACTATGTTAGCAGTCCGTCGGGGGATCTCCCGGTGAATCCTAGAACCGGACTCCTTATTCCCAAGAGCAATTGCTCATTTGGTAATTGTCAACTGATGTTTGAATTTCAAATCCACTTGTGTGTACTTCCTGTCGTGCGCGTAATCTAGGTGTAAGTATCTTTAACCACAAAAACGTGCTAAGATGACACAAGTTATCGTCCCAGGAGATTCCAGACGTTGCTTCAAAATTAGTTTCTCGAGACCTCTAAGTTTCCGGACTTTGACCACCTTGAGAGGGGTCCTTTCAACACACAAACACTTTTCCGGAACTACTTCCTTTCCGGATTCTCTTCCGGATCCGGCCCTATCCAATATTCCGGTTCCGTCTTTCTAACAAGTTGGTTTTCGATACCTCTGTTTTACCCTCAGAGGGTTCCTCACTTGCTCTTTCCGAGGGGTAGGGAACTGCACCACTCCGTATCTGACATAAACTCTAATAACATAAAACAAAACACAACCCAAGAATAAATCTAGTTGAGTAAACAGGGTGGCCTCCTCACAACATTCCGGATGGCCTATCCGGAAAGCTGGTCACACAGGGTAGCGTTAGGTCCTCCTTACTACAACGACGGATACCGGACTTCCGGAACTAAGGGAATGACTTCCTAGCTCTCGACCGCTCATGAGGTTGACTAGCCTTCCGGACGGGTGGAAATATTCCTCTGGCGGTTGCCTATCTCCGCACGGAACCGCCCCTGCGAATTCCGGACTAGCTTCCGGACCACTCCTTGGTCTCCACCGGATTACCGTACCAGCGTTTTAAAGGCGCCACTTTCTCACTGCGCAAGTCTAAAAACTCATCTGCAAGACACACTTAGCCTAATCCGGCAGTCCACGAATCCGGACTCCTCCCCCTTGCACACTCGCACTTACACATCCACACAAGTGACCATAGACGCGATACGCAAGAGAATAATCCAACGAGTGCTTTCCTGAATGCTTTAGATTAAATGAACAAGGAAAAAGGAATGACAGGCCAACAAACCGGCCTGCCCTTAAAAACCCACAAAAAGGCAACCCAAACGGTCACCAGAAAACCGGCCAACGGCCAACTAAAAAGCAAAAAGGCAACGGCCCTGAAGACCGTTCCGGGAAAACTGCAAAACCGTTTAACTCCTAAAAGTCCGGAACTACTGGGCCTACATCCGGAAAATCCGGTTCCGGAACTACCATCCTGGTAAGAATCCTAACTACAATTACTGCTACTGCTACCCTAGATAGTCATTTATTTCTCTTAGCCTTCTTTACAGACGTGCCACCCTGAGCTGGCGATCCACCTGTCTTCTGGGGTGGGGTGTTCTTCGTCTTCGACCTGGTCCGGGGAGGCTGCAACTCTTCCTCCTCTGATTGAGTCGTATCCCCCTCTTCCGATTCCGGGTCCGTCTCGCTCAATAGCCGTCGTCCCCTTGGTTTCGGAACAGTAAGATCGATGAGCTGGGACGGTGGCGGTGTCTGGAGAAAGGGCTGGAGCATGTGGGTGAAACTCACCGGATCCGTCCGGGCTGGATTCAACACCGTTCCGGGTAAAGCTGGTTCCCGGAAAGTAGAACCCACCGGTCTGTCGGGGAACAGATTTGCTACGGACGCAGTTCTTCCGACTGGGACGCCTAAGACAACATCTTTTACTGGAGGGGAGGCCGCAAACTGCTTCACCAGCGACCTCCTCTTCTGTGCCGATGCTGTTCCGGCTTGCGACGTTCCGGCGATTGTCTTGCTCTTTGCCAGAGAAGGCTGGTTCTGTGCCCCTCCTTCTTGGAGATCCTGACCTAGGTCAAAAAGGCCTTGGTCTAACCCCTCAAGCGGATCCAAGTTTCCCAACAGTTGCCGGACTTCCTTGAGCATTCCCTCAATCCGGACTTCAAAATCCACAAGGATGCTCACCACCTTCGATCCCGCCACGTGACCATCCTTCACCATGTGATTATTCCAGAGTGTAGCTCTGGCAAGAATATCCGCCGGAGTGTCAAACAGACTTCTGACATTCCGGACCAGATCGAGGGCTTCTCCCTCTTTTGTTTCAGCGGCCATCCTCTCCTTCTCCGACCACGCAGCTTGTTCTCGAAACCGGTCCCGTTCTTGCTCCAAGGTCAGAATCCGGTCCTCCAGCTGCTTCACCGCTTCCGGATCTGGCCTTTCCGCCAACGCCACCAGGATTTGGGTTTCTTCCTTCACACCCAATTTCTCGCACATTTGCCGGATCAGCGCCGACATCCGCTCATTCTGTGCCCGGGTAGCTAACAGCCATTTGATGGTGGCCTCTAGCTGATCTGTTTCCGGAAGTGGTTCTCGGGGCTTCTCTTCCTCCTCGGCTTCTTGCTTCCCCCGTGCACCCCGATCAGTCGATTTCCGACGCGTCCCTCCAACGTTTGGTGATGCCTGCTCCGGTTCTGGTTCCTCTTCTTCCGGCTCGAGCTCATCCGGTTCATCTTCTGCGGGAAGTCCATACCTCAACAAATTCTCGCCCTTCCGGTATATGGTCATTTCCGGTCCGGCCAGTGCATCCTCGGAGTGATACAGATGGAAAAGATAGGGGCTAATCGGACTTGACTTCTTGTTCGCGATATTGACCGCTAACTTTTCCACTACGGAGTGAATGATCACTCCCCAGCTGACCGGCCTGGGAGCCGGATTCTCTCTATCTCCCAGCGCTCCGAAAATGGTGTTTGCCACGGTCATTGTAATCCGGGTGGGCTTTTCCGGATACAAGATAGGGATGAGGAATGCTAACAACTGCCCATCCCGGGGACTCTTACAATCACTCGCGGTGTTTCCCTCCTTGGAATCCGCATGACTCCGGAATACCTCCACGGCGTAAGTATCTGTACGGGACGCCATTCCGGAACCCCTGCTCGGCGTAAAGTATGCCTTCGCCCACAACTCCGGAGTCCAGGCCCTAGATCGACCCCTAATCGTCAAATCGAACTGATTACCTACTCCGGAAACCAGCTCATCAATCATCTCTTCACTCCGGACGTTCCATGGACGTTTTACCAATCCTAAACACCCCATGATTTCTAGGTCCTCTTCTAACTCCTTCAGGCGCTCCGGATCCGATGGGACAACCGGACGTACGCCCCGGGCTGTCACTACCGACCTCCGGGATCGACTCGCTTCCGCCATCTCACCGACTGCTAGGACAATCCGGTGCAATCGGCACCTTCCTCCCTTTCTCTCCCTAACACGCCCTAACTCACCACTCTTTCTCTCTTCTAACGCACCGTGGAAGAACACGGGTAAAAGAGACTGAATGAGGCTGGCGGTGGGGTTTAAATACCTGTCGGAACCCTAAGTTCCCGCCGCCAAAAACGTTCCCGTAAGTTCCCTAGCCGGAACCTAGGCGGTAGGTCCCTACGATCCGGAACTTTCCGGAACTTTCCGGCTTTCCGGCTACGGTTTCCGGCAGCCTGCGTAACCTATTTAGAGTTTTATCCTTTCTACCTAGAAACTAATTTCTATTTCTAATATCTAAGTCCTAACTTGGTATTTAAATGCAAAAATTGAAAAAGTTCTGCTACTTTTATCTCCACTAAATTGCTAATTGGGACTTTCCGGATGATACGTACTCCCACATTACCCCATTTACAAATGTGAGCGTCCTCGCGAACATCATCGTCCTCTTCTTCTGAATCCGGATCTGCTTCGTACTTCTTGACCCGGTTTTTATTAACCCTTGTGTCAAACCATACGCCTTGCAGATCCGTCAACTGTAAGGATCCGTTTGAGTAGATAGATTCTACCCTATACGGCCCCATCCATCTGGTATGAAACTTACCCGGAAATTCCGGTAGCGACTGTCGTAGAGTAAAACCAGGCCACCCACCTTGACTCCGTGTTCCTTTGGGAGTTTCCGGTCATGGTCTTCCTTTCTCTTGGCTTGCACCTCCTTATTTTTCTCCAGCGCTACTTCACGAGCTTCCTCCAGATCTTCGATAGCCATCAGTCGAATTTCCGGATCGCAGTTCCGGATTGCAGTCCGGGATGCCATGATCCGGTGTGTTTCGACTTCCAGCTCGATGCCATGAACAGCCGTCTGTCCAAACACTAGGAAGAAGGGACTCCTTCCGGTTGTGCTTTTGTCTGACGTATTATAGGCATGGACGGCTGATGGGAGCTTCAAGTCCCAATCCGTCTTGTTTTCAGAAATCGTTTTGTGTAAAGCTTTTTCCACAATGCCGTTGGCCCGTTCCGTCAATCCGTTCGCCCTAGGATTGTAAGGTGTGGTCTTCCGGTGCTTGATCAGGTACCGGTCCGTAATGTCTTGGATGACGTCATTGAGGAAATGCAGTCCCCTGTCACTGACCAACTCCAACGGATGCCCAAATCGCATCATGATTTCCGTAAATAGGAAAGAAGCGGCCGTTTTGGCAGAATTATGCCGGGTCGGACGAGCTTCTACCCATTTAGAGGCATAATCCGTGGCTAGGATTATGTATCTCTTCTTCCTGGCGCTCACCGGAGAAATGGGACCTATAAAGTCAATCCCCCATTTCTCAAATGGAGCTAACGGAATGATAGGAGTTAGTGGCCAATGGTTCCGGAAGGAGGGTGCTCCCGTCCGTTGACATTGGTCACAACTCCCAACATACGCTTTGACATCGCGTATCAAATACGGCCACCAGTATCCGGCGTTCCGGATTCTGTTTACCGTAGTCATGGTGGCGAAATGACCTCCAGATAGTCCGGAATGTAAGGCTCTCATCACCTTCTTCCGTTCCTTGGCCTCTAAGCACCTTCGGAGTTTGTCATCTGCCCCCATTTTGAACAAGGTTCCCTTAATCAATGAGTAAGGAGCCACCTTTTTCTGGAAGACGCTCTTCTCTTCTCGATTCAGCCCCTCCGGATATCGTTGTTCTGTTAGATACGTAATGATATCCCGAAAGTCTGAAGAGTCTCCCTCTTCTAAATGGAAGACCATTTCCTCCTCCTTTTCCGGAAACTCATCCGGGAAATCGGCGGAAATATCTCCCAGTGCACTATTTCCTCTTTGTCTTGACAAGAAGTCAGCATTCGCATTGGACTTTCCGGATTTGACTAATACCTCGTAATTGAACTCCTGGAGCAACAGTACCCATCTTGCGATTCGTCCGGAAAGATCCGGTTTGTTTACCAGGTGCTTCAGAGAGTCGTGATCCGTGTGGAATACGATCCGGTATCCGAGCAAGTAATGCCGGAATTTCTTGCAAGCATAAATCACTGCCAAGGCTTCCCTTTCAGTGGTGGTGTACTTCCGTTCCGCCAAACTCATTTGCCGGCTTGAATAGTACAATGGGCACTCCCGTTGGTTTTCGTCATATTGCCAAAGAATGGCCCCTAGGCACCATCCGGAAGCGTCCAAGGTTACATGAAAATCCTTGCACCAATCCGGTGAAGACAAAATTGGAGCTTTTACCAAAGCTGCCTTCAAGCTTTCGAACGCTTGCTGCCTTTCCGGATTCCAAGTAAAATCCGTATCCTTTTTCAACAGTTCCGTCAAAGGGATTGCCTTCCGGGCGTATCCTTCAATAAAACGTCGATAGTACCCCACGCATCCAAGAAAACCACGGATCTCCCGTACACAGGTTGGAGGGGCTAAGGCGATCATAGCTTTTACTTTATCTATGTCGACCTCTAAGCCTTTCCAGCTTACTACGTGTCCGAGCAAAATTCCGGATTGCATACCGAAAAAGCATTTTCCCGGATGTAGTTTGAGGTTAGTCTCTCTACATCTTTGAAATGTCTTTCGTAAGTACTCAAGATGATCCTTCCGGGACGAGAATACTGCAAAATCATCGATGAATACTTCCAAGAAGTACCTAAGGAAGTCCCGAAAAATATCCATCATGAGTTGCTGAAACGTTCCCGGAGCATTGCATAACCCAAATGGCATCCGGGTGAAAGCAAAAGTTCCCCATTCTGTCGTAAAGGTAGTTTTTAGTTGGTCTATCAACCGGATGAAGACTTGATTATACCCTGAGAATCCGTCCAGGAAACTATAGCACTCGTTTCCGGAAACATGATCTAAGATAATATCAGTAAAAGGTAGAGGAAAGTAGTCTTTCCGGGTAGCTGTATTCAACTTCCGGAAATCCTGACATACCCGGATCTTGACCTTTCCTTCCGGTCCGGCCTTCTTTGGTACGACCACGATTGGGGAAACCCATTCCGAGTTGTGGACTGGATATATGAATCCGGCCTCCAACAAGGCGTCAATCTCCTCTTTCACCATGATTGAGTATCTGGGATTTAGCCGGTATTGGCGCTGTCGAATCGGAACTGCCCCTTCCGTGAGGTCGATCCGGTGCTCTCCTAGTTCCGCCGGAATGCCCGTTAAGTCGGATGCTACCCAGGCGAACACATCCATATAATCTTTAAGAAGGGTGGTGTACTCCTTCTTTTCCGATTCCGTCATGGAGTTGCTGAGAAAGAAGGACTTTCCGGAAACAACTTCGATCTTGTCATAATCCGAAGGACTTACGACAGTCTTGATTCTTTCCGGTGTAGCCTCTTCTGCTCCCTCCTGAATGTCACTCCATGGGATTTCCGGATCCTGTCCGTTTAAACCAATGGACGGAATGCTACCGTCCATGATCTGCTGTCTGATCCATCCAAAGGAAAGTGGCACATCCACTTCTCCCATGGATCGATCTTCTTGTGGAACAATGTTCCCTTCATCAATCGGCTCCTCTGCTCCGATTTCTACCATCGGTTCCGGAAACTCAAAATCAGTTTCCGTAGCCGACGTAAAATAGCTGGGGACTGAATCTGAATCTTCCGGATCCGACCAATCCGTGGTGTATCCATCTGACTCGCTGGTCTCTCCAAGATGCTCCACGCGTTTCCAGGGAATCCGGATTGCTGGTTTCCCAATCACAAATTCCTTGGCTCCCCAATCTGCTAAGACTCTGGCTGCATACAGCCATGGTCTTCCAAGCAACATGGGGAAGGGTTTTCCCTGATTGACCCGAATAATCACATAGTTTAGGAGGTAGGTAACCGTACCTATCCGGGTAGGAACTTGTGATAGCCTTCCTACCGGATGCACACGAGACTGATCCGCCATCCGGAGTACTTGGTCGGTGGCTTGGAAGGACGTATATCCAAGGTCAAATGCTGTTTCTTCCAACATCAAGTTGACTCCGGATCCTCCATCGACCGGTACTGCAGGTATCATGCATCCTCCTACTTCAACTTCCAATTCAGGTGCTCCGTAATCCTCCACTTGGGAAAAGTTGACAGCAACCGAAGGTAACTTTAGTCTTCTTCTCCGTTTCTTGGTCCAGGCCTCCCGGATCATCTTCTGGTAATTGGCGTTGTCGTGCAGAAGCTGCCCAATGGTGACATTGGCCTTCTGATCTTTGATATCTTGCAGGATATCATACTCGTCCACCTTGAGTTCCGGATTGATCACAACCGGAACCTCATCAAATGTGACTTTTCTCGGAATAATTTCCGGGATTACTACGGAATCTCTTAGACTCGTCCTGATTTGATTACTAATATCGATAGAAAGGGGGCGGCGAGCCACCCCTTTTTCTAATTCTACTACTGGGTGTAGTACTGGCTGAACTACTGAGCGATCAGAATCACTCGAATCCGGTACCTCGTGCAGAGTACCTAATCCGGATTTTTCTTTCCGTTTCTTCTCTCTTTTCCTACGCTTTTCATCCCGGTTCTTGGTGGAACTCCGGGTCTCTACTCTATGAACTACTTCTACTTGTTTCTCCGGAAGTTCCACCCTTGGTTGTCATTTATCCGGATTCTCGATTCCGGTCTTAGAACCGTAATTGAGTCCGGTTTGATCCCGAGGTGGAACTTCTACTTGTTTGTAAATGGTTCTAGCCTGCTGCGGGCTAGGGCAATCACGAAGTCCGTGCCCGTACTCTCCACAATTCTGACAAGGTAGAACAAGGGGTGCTCCTTGACCAAGCCCTTTGTGAGGACAAGTGTTGGCGTAATGCTCAGGACTTCCACAAATGAAACAAGTTCCGGGAGGAAACCTGGAAGGTGGGAAGTTACCTGGACTAGATGTGCCTGCTCCGGGTCGTGGAAACACGTTGGTCCGGATCAGTTGCTGAGGTGCCCTTCCTCTTCCGTAACCCGTTTGGACTTGGAATACCGGATTGACTTCCTCCTCGTATTCTTCCTCCGGTAGGGTGTAGTAAACTCCCTCCTCATCCACATAGTGGATCTGCTTCTGGGGTCCTTGAGGACATTCGCTTGCGAAATGGCCGGGTCGTCCGCACCTTGGACACCAGACATTCGTCCGTGTTGTTGGTACGATCCGTCTCGGCTTCCGGTTTTCCGCGATGTTGACTTTGATGGCGTCCAACGTCTCCTGGAGGTTCTTCATGAATTTCTTGGAGTCCTCTTCTTCCACCTTGACTTTGATCACTCTCTTACCGCGGTCCATCTTCTCATCCCGACCTCGTGAAGACCGTCTACTTGACGTTTCTTGTTCAGCTCCGGAACTCTCCGTGTTGCTGGTCGACGCTTCTGTTCCGGTTCCGGAACTTGGAGATTCCGAATCGGAATACTTCCGTCTCCTTCTCTCCTTCTTCTGATGCTTCTTGCTCCGGTTCTCTCTTCTTTCGCTCTTCTTGATGGATCTTCTTAGTGACTGGGCGGAGTTTTCGTAATTCTGAGCTGTCTCCATAGCTTCTCGTAACGTGGCGGGTCGAGCCTGCCGGATTTGGAATCCCATTTCTTCCGGAAATCCTGCCACATACCACTCTACTTGTATGCTAGGGGACACATCCGTTGTCAGTTTCTTCATCAATGCTTTCACCCTCTGGCCATACTTCCTGACTAATTCAGATGATCGCATTGATATTTTACTCAACCTTCCTAGAGCTCTAGCCTCCCCTCCGACTTCCCGGAATGTCCGAAGAAACGCATCCGTAAGGTCCTCCCAGTTATTCCGGATAATTTCCGGAACATCCTGATACCACTTCAACGCTTCCCCTTTCAGTAATCCTTGGAAGACACGCTGTCTAGAGGCTGGATCCTCTTGGTTGGCTACGGCGGTGGCCTCAAACTCTCCCATCCAGTCATCCACATCCGTAGTACCATCGCCCGTAAATTTACCATATTTTAGGCGTGTGGATGTCACCATCGGTTCGGCTTCGTCAGAGGATATCTCCTCTTCTGAATCTACCGGCGTGGGTTCTCTATCCGGTTCCGGTTCTATATTATCCGGATTCGTAACTGGTTCCGGATTGGTGGGACTTGGGGTTTCACTAAGATTTCGCCTAGCAACATGTACCAAATCTTCTTCTGATTCTGATGCTGAAATAGCTTCGGAACTTCTACCAAAACTAGGGATTCCGTGTACTACCGGTCTTCTAGCAGCAGCCTCTTCTAATCTTCCGGAACGTCTTCCGGCTGGAATTCCTCTCTGAGGTCTACTCATGAAGTACGAGGTAGGTACTCTTTCAAGATCTACTTCATCAATTTGGGGATACGGATCCACACTGCTAACTCGTTTATCAACTCCTGTTCTTTTCGACTAAAGGTCTCTTTGCAAATTTTCTAATTTCAGAACAATCTATCAGAATCCCCGGCAGCGGCGCCAAAAGTGTCGTGCGCGTAATCTAGGTGTAAGTATCTTTAACCACAAAAACGTGCTAAGATGACACAAGTTATCGTCCCAGGAGATTCCAGACGTTGCTTCAAAATTAGTTTCTCGAGACCTCTAAGTTTCCGGACTTTGACCACCTTGAGAGGGGTCCTTTCAACACACAAACACTTTTCCGGAACTACTTCCTTTCCGGATTCTCTTCCGGATCCGGCCCTATCCAATATTCCGGTTCCGTCTTTCTAACAAGTTGGTTTTCGATACCTCTGTTTTACCCTCAGAGGGTTCCTCACTTGCTCTTTCCGAGGGGTAGGGAACTGCACCACTCCGTATCTGACATAAACTCTAATAACATAAAACAAAACACAACCCAAGAATAAATCTAGTTGAGTAAACAGGGTGGCCTCCTCACAACATTCCGGATGGCCTATCCGGAAAGCTGGTCACACAGGGTAGCGTTAGGTCCTCCTTACTACAACGACGGATACCGGACTTCCGGAACTAAGGGAATGACTTCCTAGCTCTCGACCGCTCATGAGGTTGACTAGCCTTCCGGACGGGTGGAAATATTCCTCTGGCGGTTGCCTATCTCCGCACGGAACCGCCCCTGCGAATTCCGGACTAGCTTCCGGACCACTCCTTGGTCTCCACCGGATTACCGTACCAGCGTTTTAAAGGCGCCACTTTCTCACTGCGCAAGTCTAAAAACTCATCTGCAAGACACACTTAGCCTAATCCGGCAGTCCACGAATCCGGACTCCTCCCCCTTGCACACTCGCACTTACACATCCACACAAGTGACCATAGACGCGATACGCAAGAGAATAATCCAACGAGTGCTTTCCTGAATGCTTTAGATTAAATGAACAAGGAAAAAGGAATGACAGGCCAACAAACCGGCCTGCCCTTAAAAACCCACAAAAAGGCAACCCAAACGGTCACCAGAAAACCGGCCAACGGCCAACTAAAAAGCAAAAAGGCAACGGCCCTGAAGACCGTTCCGGGAAAACTGCAAAACCGTTTAACTCCTAAAAGTCCGGAACTACTGGGCCTACATCCGGAAAATCCGGTTCCGGAACTACCATCCTGGTAAGAATCCTAACTACAATTACTGCTACTGCTACCCTAGATAGTCATTTATTTCTCTTAGCCTTCTTTACAGACGTGCCACCCTGAGCTGGCGATCCACCTGTCTTCTGGGGTGGGGTGTTCTTCGTCTTCGACCTGGTCCGGGGAGGCTGCAACTCTTCCTCCTCTGATTGAGTCGTATCCCCCTCTTCCGATTCCGGGTCCGTCTCGCTCAATAGCCGTCGTCCCCTTGGTTTCGGAACAGTAAGATCGATGAGCTGGGACGGTGGCGGTGTCTGGAGAAAGGGCTGGAGCATGTGGGTGAAACTCACCGGATCCGTCCGGGCTGGATTCAACACCGTTCCGGGTAAAGCTGGTTCCCGGAAAGTAGAACCCACCGGTCTGTCGGGGAACAGATTTGCTACGGACGCAGTTCTTCCGACTGGGACGCCTAAGACAACATCTTTTACTGGAGGGGAGGCCGCAAACTGCTTCACCAGCGACCTCCTCTTCTGTGCCGATGCTGTTCCGGCTTGCGACGTTCCGGCGATTGTCTTGCTCTTTGCCAGAGAAGGCTGGTTCTGTGCCCCTCCTTCTTGGAGATCCTGACCTAGGTCAAAAAGGCCTTGGTCTAACCCCTCAAGCGGATCCAAGTTTCCCAACAGTTGCCGGACTTCCTTGAGCATTCCCTCAATCCGGACTTCAAAATCCACAAGGATGCTCACCACCTTCGATCCCGCCACGTGACCATCCTTCACCATGTGATTATTCCAGAGTGTAGCTCTGGCAAGAATATCCGCCGGAGTGTCAAACAGACTTCTGACATTCCGGACCAGATCGAGGGCTTCTCCCTCTTTTGTTTCAGCGGCCATCCTCTCCTTCTCCGACCACGCAGCTTGTTCTCGAAACCGGTCCCGTTCTTGCTCCAAGGTCAGAATCCGGTCCTCCAGCTGCTTCACCGCTTCCGGATCTGGCCTTTCCGCCAACGCCACCAGGATTTGGGTTTCTTCCTTCACACCCAATTTCTCGCACATTTGCCGGATCAGCGCCGACATCCGCTCATTCTGTGCCCGGGTAGCTAACAGCCATTTGATGGTGGCCTCTAGCTGATCTGTTTCCGGAAGTGGTTCTCGGGGCTTCTCTTCCTCCTCGGCTTCTTGCTTCCCCCGTGCACCCCGATCAGTCGATTTCCGACGCGTCCCTCCAACGTTTGGTGATGCCTGCTCCGGTTCTGGTTCCTCTTCTTCCGGCTCGAGCTCATCCGGTTCATCTTCTGCGGGAAGTCCATACCTCAACAAATTCTCGCCCTTCCGGTATATGGTCATTTCCGGTCCGGCCAGTGCATCCTCGGAGTGATACAGATGGAAAAGATAGGGGCTAATCGGACTTGACTTCTTGTTCGCGATATTGACCGCTAACTTTTCCACTACGGAGTGAATGATCACTCCCCAGCTGACCGGCCTGGGAGCCGGATTCTCTCTATCTCCCAGCGCTCCGAAAATGGTGTTTGCCACGGTCATTGTAATCCGGGTGGGCTTTTCCGGATACAAGATAGGGATGAGGAATGCTAACAACTGCCCATCCCGGGGACTCTTACAATCACTCGCGGTGTTTCCCTCCTTGGAATCCGCATGACTCCGGAATACCTCCACGGCGTAAGTATCTGTACGGGACGCCATTCCGGAACCCCTGCTCGGCGTAAAGTATGCCTTCGCCCACAACTCCGGAGTCCAGGCCCTAGATCGACCCCTAATCGTCAAATCGAACTGATTACCTACTCCGGAAACCAGCTCATCAATCATCTCTTCACTCCGGACGTTCCATGGACGTTTTACCAATCCTAAACACCCCATGATTTCTAGGTCCTCTTCTAACTCCTTCAGGCGCTCCGGATCCGATGGGACAACCGGACGTACGCCCCGGGCTGTCACTACCGACCTCCGGGATCGACTCGCTTCCGCCATCTCACCGACTGCTAGGACAATCCGGTGCAATCGGCACCTTCCTCCCTTTCTCTCCCTAACACGCCCTAACTCACCACTCTTTCTCTCTTCTAACGCACCGTGGAAGAACACGGGTAAAAGAGACTGAATGAGGCTGGCGGTGGGGTTTAAATACCTGTCGGAACCCTAAGTTCCCGCCGCCAAAAACGTTCCCGTAAGTTCCCTAGCCGGAACCTAGGCGGTAGGTCCCTACGATCCGGAACTTTCCGGAACTTTCCGGCTTTCCGGCTACGGTTTCCGGCAGCCTGCGTAACCTATTTAGAGTTTTATCCTTTCTACCTAGAAACTAATTTCTATTTCTAATATCTAAGTCCTAACTTGGTATTTAAATGCAAAAATTGAAAAAGTTCTGCTACTTTTATCTCCACTAAATTGCTAATTGGGACTTTCCGGATGATACGTACTCCCACACTTCCTTTGAACTCTCGGGATACCATATGTCTTTGAAAGAATCGCCCCCCTCGTGCCTTATTGTGAATCATTCTTGATGAACTCGGATATCACTTGCACTTTAGCACAGGAATCAAATTCTACCCCACTTCGACACCAAGATTGTCAGTGAAGCCGACTCATATTCTACACCCCCGTCAGGGGATCTCCCGATAGAATTATGTGAAGATCAGCGCTCACTGAGGGATTAATATGGGATGGGAGCCATGTTTGCAACAAGTGGTGGTCATCGGGGGATCTCTCGATAGGTTCTGAGACTTCAGTTGTGCTGTAAATTGGATGCCTAAACTACGGAAACTCGGTCCACAGATCTCCCAATACAATCATGTGAACTCTACCACGGATCCGCTATGTTACAACTACACGATTTCTTTCATTTCCAAGCACATGAAGCACTCCCCGACATACTTGTGGGTGCTGAATTGGATGCATGCAAAGCGTTCCTATTTCAGGAGATCTCCAGATCCATAGAAAAACATCAGGGGATTTCACCGCCTCTTTACTTCTGGACTATTGAAAGTCCAGAAGTAGTTAAATATGGCATAAATGTGTCATGTATCAATATTTGATTGACTAGAACTTATGAGAAAGTAGTGTGAAAAGTCTGTTTGGATAGCAAAATTTTGGCCACTACCCTCCACTTACAAATTAGTCTAAAATAGGGACATCCTAATGCGTCAGGGGTCTAAAAATGCCACTTGAATAGATGTACTCATTAAATACATTTTCTTCATCAATATATATATATTGTTGAAGAAATTATTTTAAAACATCTACCAATTTTTTTTTGATCCCTTATAACTTTGTACACAATATTTAAATGTTGCATTCTTTGGTGCATTGAAATTTGTTTTCATTAGTCAATTTGAATTTAGGTGTCTTTATCAATTTAATAATAGAAACTATGTGCAATAGAAAAAGTGTCACTTTTAAGTGTCCTACCTTAAGGTACATTGGTATATGTATATCCAATATAGACCCTATTGCAGCTTTATCTACAAGAGTCCAATATATCATCTACTAAAATGTTGGAGAATTATAGATAGTAATGCAACTAGGTTGAAGGTCCACAAAGGATAAATGTATACATGCAAGTTTGTACGGATATTTATAAAATAAATAGAGGTTCTCAAATGCTAGTTTCCAACTCAATTGGTATGCTAGTTTCCAACTCAATTGAGAGTGTGCATCATTCTAAAAGAAGCAAATTTAACTTCACATCTTCTAAGTTTCATTGAATTTGAAAGTTGAGATACATCCAATAGTACACAATTAAAAATGACACTTTTCTATTCTCATTTCATAGATCTCACAGATAGTAATGAGTTTGAAGCTTTTTATATTATGAATTCTACATGAAGGTGAGATTAAGATCTAATTGTTACATTTCTTTTCATTAAAAAATCTTGATAGAAAAGTAATCAGTTTTTTTTGTTCTTGGGCTCAAACTACAAAGGAATTTTAGGAGATAAATGTTCCATTTGCATTCATTACTAATAGTAGAGAGGAGGTTTCAGGGCACAGAGTTCGATTTTATACTATAACTTGGTGCACCAGTAACTAGCTTCTACTACACAAGTTAATTTAATTAGAATGAGAATTTGAACGTGACAAGATTCTTTCACACTAATTGAATGAAAATGGATGAACATTGGATGAAACTTACACTAATATGGGATAGTACAAAAGTAGTATAGATCACATTGTATTGATTTTATCTAAAATACTTTGATCTACCATATTGCCCATAGTATACATTGCGTATTCACAAAATTCACAAATTATTGCAAATTAGTGTTATTCTTGCAGTGCAAACCGATTGAATTGTGTAGTGATAATAATGGAATTTAAAATAGTAATTGATTAATTTATGATGATTTTAAATCCTAGAACACCGGCAAAGCCATTTCATGGCTTTTGGATGACAATGTTGTGATCTTGTATAAAGATTGGAAGCATTTTTTCATCCACATTTTTTTCTTGTTGACCTTTCATGGTGGATTATAAAGAATATCCAATTGAATTTGTAGTCTTGCCAGTGTTTGTCTTCACGTAAATGAGAAGTTTGTAAGAAAAACAGATCATAGAATATGTAATTTTAATGTATTTTGGGAAGTTGTTGCTCCTTGCTCTAAATATGAAATTTCTCTACAAAAATGATATTTTTTGAGTTTGAGCCCAACTAACAAAATGAAGGTCATCTACTTTAGTTTCTAAATTTTGAAAAAATTCCTCATATTGAACATTTTATTACATATTGAACTTTGGATGCATTTTCAATGTCTAAAATTTACTAATTATAGAATGACACTGAAATTGAGTTTACACCATGATGTTTGTCATTGTAATATACACACATGGTAAAATTTTCAGATTTTTTGAAATAATTTTCTATTTCATGTGATTTTTCTTCACTTTTACTTTAAAAAATTTCAAAAAAATTAATTTTTTTATGAAGTATAGAAGACATGTAATTTCATCTTTGAAAAATAAATATAAATTTTTTCATACATATCTAGTTGCAAATTGAGTGATACATAGTGAGGCTTGAAATCATTTAAGGGTTAATATTAATTAAAGTTGCATCCTTTAGTATTCAGTCAATGATAAATTAATCCTGTAGGCGTGTGACTGGACCTCAGGACAAATATAAGATAAATAACTTACAAAGTGAAGGATTGTGAGGATTGAAATCCGTAGTCACAGCAGGGCTAGTATCTTTCCAAAAATTAACCCCTAAACGTCTGGATTCATCTCCAAAATTGACAATTTGAGAAAAAACATTATAAACTACAATTTGGAAGAATATTTTGGAATTGGTATACAAATGAAAGCTGTAGATTTTGATTTTTAAATTCTATCTGTACGGTTAGATCTACTAATGCTATCACCAATCTTCTTCTATAAATTTTGAAAAGAAAATTTCAGAATTCCTTCTAAATTCAATTATAAGTAAAATATTATCATTTTTTGAGTAAAACTTGTTAGAATGGATTTGAAATAAGGTTCTCTTCATGTGGTGATTTTTTGAAATTTTTGTGACCTTTACATCTTTGACCTCATTTTTGCACATCTAATTTTGAACTAAAGTCAATGCAAATTGACCACTTGACATACTTCCAGATTTGTAATTTTAGAAATGTATATATTCTAGTAACACCAAATCCAACCGATGGATAGGACAACAACTTGGTAAAGTATCACCAAAAATTAGGATGACTTTCATCCAAGCAGGAATGAGATAGAAACAAGGATCTCAATCTGTTCATCGTCCAGAAAGTGGACGTCGGAGCGCTCCAGGATTAAGCTTAGGTTTCAATTGCACTTTTTTTTGGGTGTGCTTCAAAGCTTGATTTATCTGTGCAAGGAATTTTGACCATGTCATTCTACTTATGGCAATCATCCTTTGACTCTCAATGAAAGATATGGAGTATGATGTAATGAAGTTCAACCCTAAGTTGCGTGGAGACCAAGTCACCCTTGAAAGAAACAGGTGATTGGCCACAGAATTCATGCATTATGGTACACATGCATACTTTCAAGACTTGGCCAATGGTGAGAAGAATCATTTGCAAGTAGAATCAAGTCATTCCGACAAGAAATGAATTTTTTGTGGTTTTTCAAAGATTGTTGGGACTAAATTGGTAGAGCATGGGTAGATCCATACTAAACCGTACGATGACGTGTTCCCTCTTCAAGTACATTGTCATGATGCTAAGGGTTGCTAAGATTGTGGTAATGGGTAGGTGACTAACGCAAATAGGATGGTCTAGTAGATGTTGGAATCAATGGGTGGTTTTCCAGCAATTTGTTGTCAATTTGCACCAAAACAATGGACCCTGCACCAAGCCCATGGAACAAAATAGCACTAAAAGGACAGAAAATTGCCAGAAAACTTCAAATTTAAAAAAAAAACTTGGATGAAATTGCCAGATTGTGGATAAAAATTCAATTATAGATATGTTATATGTGCTAATGTAATATTTTCTATCCAATATGTGGATGAATGTTGAAATTTGGAGCACCACTATAACATTCAATATCGCCACTTTGGCACTTCATTAAAAATGAAAAAAATACCCTGGTTGGAATTGGATAACTGATGGCATTAGGTTGTTCTACCTTATTGCACAATTACTCAAAAGCATTAATATTTAGGTAGTTATTTGTTTTGGAAAAATTAGATAATTCATTACAAAACATCTTGATGTTATGTTTGACATCAAGATGGATATAAAAACAGGTGGATGTCCATAAAAACACGTCTAGAAAAACACAAGGTTTTTATAGTGTATAGTTGACATTGTTGTCTTTTTTACATGAGGTTAATATAGTTTATTGTCACATAATTATTTGTATTAATTTCTAATACATGTTGTTGAAGTTGTTCTTTAGTTGCTAATCTTTGTTGTGCAAGGATTGTAGGAGTCATAGATGTATTGAAATTAAGTTGTTCACAATAATGTAGTCATTGATTCAAACAACTTCATTTACATTTTGAGCTTGCTTTTGTGACTTGCAATCACTCTTAGTCATGCATTCTACAATCCTTGGTTGCTAATATTACTATGCAACAATTGTTGTTGCAATGACTCACTAGAGACTCAAGATACTTATAGAAATCATGCAATTGTTTTACAATAATTTGTACAACTCAATGTACAATTTTTTATTGAAAAAATAATGACAATATAGTTGTTTGTAATCCAAGGCATCTTTACTATTCAATTGGCTACACTACCACTACTATATATTGCACACAACTACAACAAAATAGATTTTGAGCAAACCACTGTAAAACAAAACTTTCTGATAATATTAACTCCTTCTATTTCACTTTTCTAATACTAATATATATATATATATACATACATAAGTAAACAAGTCTATTTTAAACTAAAACTATACCTTATAAGTACCACTACTTCTGTACCTTAAGCCAAGTCTACAAATTATGCTTGTTGGCTTTTGATAGAGGTGCTTTTGTTTCCTTCAATTCTCACTTCTTTGTTTTTTCCTACATACATTGAAAAATTTATCAAGGTTGAACACTTGATGCAACCTAGATAGAAGGTGGAATTTTCAAGGAATAATAAATGATTCACAAGTCTCCATCACAAAATCTTGCAAATTTTCCCTGCAACATCTCTGCTACTAAAAACACAATCTTGCAACATCAAGAGACAAGGACAACCAAAGCTCTAGCAATCAAAACACTCTAAGAAAGAAAATAGCTAGTTGTATGAAGAACGGCAATGGCAATTAGAGACAAAGACAAGAATAAGAGCTTGTACATGGTGTTGCTCTTGGAAGGCGGCTTAGGTTTTTTGTAATTCAAAAGAAGAGAAAACAAATCTTCATTGACCATTTTTGTAGGTTGAGATGAAAGGAGCAGTTGTCAAGTTGCAAATCTAAGGATAAAGTGGTTCATGATTGTTGTATGACTACTCTACTACTTATTATACGTATGATTAGTCTACAATTACTTTGTGATTGAGTTGCATGGAGTAGCAAATTCTATTTTAGGAGCTGTAATGGCGGTTGAGTAAAATCCTAATTTTTGATTAAAAAATAAAATTTCAACCATCCATCTTTAGCAAGTGCATCTTTATATTTCTAAATTTCAACCATCCATCTTTATATTGCCACATCCTAAATCTTGCTCTTTATATTTCTTACAACTTTAATAATTATTCTATGACTATTCTTCAACTACTCTAAAATTGCTTTATGACTAATTTAAGACTCATTATAATGAGATTGTAAATTCCATTTTTCTTCCCATCTATGTAATTTGGATTCCAAATATATAAATATGAAAATTTCCATGACACTTCTTTGAGGAAAATCATGAGTTGTTTAGAAGTTGATTTCTAATCACTCTTCACATGTAGTTGTTCATCATTCAACTATTGAATGACTTTCCATGTCATTTTTTAATATCCACATCAACTAAAGTAATGTTTGATGGATGATAAGGTAGTCTTGTAGTGAACATTTTATTTCTCGTTGACTTATCATCTGCTAGTCGTCTCTATGACTATCATACAACTCCCACATTTTATTAATGAGCCTTGGTGCTAATAAGCTCCACTTGAATTATAGATGAGTCATTTAGGACACCTAGTTGTTGTTTAGATGGTTGTGGAGGATAATGTTTTCTTCTAGTAAAAAAAATAGAAATGTAATCAATTTTTGCAAACTTTATCATTGACTTCTAATCCTCTATTTATTTCTATATCTTGCAACTCCAACAATGTATATGTTAGACTTGGTGCTTATAACCTTGCTTGCAATTATAGAGTTGTTGTATAGGACAAGGAATTGTTGTTGAATCAGTGTAGAAGACATTGTTTTCTTCTAGTAGAATTCTTATGAAATCTAATACAAATTTATATGGTTGCAAGTTTGAAGAATGTTTTTTATATTTCAATTATTCTCAATGCACTAAAAAGTGACAATTTTGGAGACTTTTTGTGAAAAATAGAGAAAGAACTTTAAGGTTAAGGTCGAGCATCTATAAAGCATCTTTATGAAGGTTGGTTTCCTTTTGGAAGGGCTAACTAGACTTCTTGCTTGAAATGATTTATTCAGGTGACTTTCTCTTGAAAAAGTGAAGCCACATTGAGCCCACTTTAATTCATATTCATTTATAGTCTTATGAAATTAATTACAATTTTTTTAAGTTAAAAATGTTGACCTACAACAGTATTTTGGAATCATCCACACTTTAAACTCTCATGTTTTGTTTTTTTCAAAAATTGGATTATAGTTCTAAAATTGAAAAAATAAAAATAAAAAATCCTAGAAAAAATTTAGGGTTTAGATTTTATTCATTTTTAAAAATTTGCACAAAATGAAATCTTAATTATTGACTCACATTAGGATCACCAAGAGGGTCACACATCACAGGTACATATATACATACACATACATACATACATATAAATTCAGATTAGGATCTAAAAAATATATACATGTGAGATCAAAGCATCTGAAAATAAAGCAAAAAAATTCAAGACTATTTAGACTTTGCCAGCATTTTGATCCCCACAACTCAAATTTGCTAAGAAGATATAGGGACTTCAGATTTGAATAAATCTTCAAGTTAGGAAAAAGTATGCAAACTTTCAAAAAAAATGATGTTCCACTTTCTATACTCAAGTTCAAGCCCAAATCCAAAAGAATACATAACTTTTTTTTCAACTATTAGATCTTTATGGAAATCAGATTTCATCAATGAAAGTCCTTTGATTCTTTAATCTAATTTTTTTAAAATTAAATACTCCAATTTAGATGCTTCTCAAATTCAAATTAAATTCCTTTTTTGCTTTAAAAGAGCTTCAGAGATTAAAATGTTCACCAAAAAAACCCTAGCCATTGGAAGAGTCCAAATGTGATTTTTGGAGGACAAAAAAGCTTGTTGAGGATATAGAACGGCATATTTTCATCCAATTTTTTTTGGGGGGGAAAGGAGAAGATTTTCCTTGTCATATCACACACAAGAAGGGCCTTATAGGGGTGTCCAAGATTTTAATAAAAATGAGGAAGTGTATGCCACAAGATCACAAAAGAGTCCTAGTGTATTTTGGCAACTCCTATCTTCTTGCTCTTGATTTGGATTGAACCATATTAACAATGTTTTTGGAACTTGAGCTCAACTAAAGAAATGAAGCTTATTGAGTCCAATCCAGTCTATTCCAATTTTTAAAATTTAAATTCTTCAAATTGAACATTTTATTGCATATTGAACATTAATCCTATTACTATGGTCTATTGATTTTTAATTTATAATTGGACACAAAAAAATTGTTTACATTATAATATAAACCTATGGAAGAACTATCCAAATCCTTTTAGCTAATTTTGAATTAGATATGGATTTTCTTCACTTTTTTATCAAAAAATAATGGTAATTTGAAATCATCACCAGTAAATTTAAATTTCATGACTTAGAAAATAACACGTGTTTTCATCTTTTAAAAATAAAATAAACTAACTCTCACTCAAACTAAGTTGTAAAATAGCTAAATTAAACAAAGGAATAAATAGAGATAGATTTCATGGTTATAGACTCTATCCTTCCACTCTAACGTTAAGGAATCCAATATCATTTCACGTGCTAGATTGGCCAAGGGCACAAGTTGTGGGTATACCCAAAACCGCACCTCGCCTAAAACTTTGCCACCATCCCTTTGTATACATCTCCAAAATCAATATGTAAGTATGTTGAAGAAACAATATTAGAACATCTACCAAACTAAGGTAACTACACCTAAAATCGTCCATTTAAGTAATTCAGTTGATTTCAGCATGGTTCTCATTATTATATTGGAATTCTTTTTTTTCTGGGGTCTTGTTGGTAGTCCAAAGGGGATTCTACATTGTCTGAGAATGCATTTTTTGGACACCGTACGAATAAACTATGAATATTCAAAGTACTGATAATAGGTGTTTCTAAAACCCGTCCCTAGACTCTTAAGAATAGTGGGAGTACATTTTAGACAAGAATCTGTAGAGGTCGAAATTGGGTGTAGTTACCTTCAACTTCGACCCTTCACAACTTTTGCATACAATGTCCAAATGTCGCGTTCTTTGGTGCGTTGGAACCTCCTTTCACTTGCCAACAAGAAAATCAATGAAAATTTCCCCAGTCTACTAATTAGCAACTAGGCACAGTAGCAAAAAAGTGTCGGTTTGGGGGAACCCACCTCAACAGCGTAACTTCCATCAGAAAGGAGCAGACGAGGTGGTGGTGGCCATGAGGGAGAGGCTCACATCAACTGACGCCGGGCCGGCGTACGCAGAGTTTCAGACTTGTTCAACTAGGCAGGCAGCAAGGCCTGGCCGGTTTTTTGGCAGCAGCAGCAGGAGTGCAGGACGGCGAATCTGCTACAGTCTGAACTCTAAACTGACCATACGGGCGAGAAGAAGGAGGGGGCGGGCGGCATCAGCTTCAGCTTCGCTTCAGTGAATCTGTGATGATGAAGCGCACCGCCATGCATGGAGTGGCCAGTTCACAGTTGCAGCTGAAGACGGAAGCGCGCAAAAAAATAAGCTTAAGCTTAGTTGGTGAGGCTCTGGCTCTGGTGGCCGGCCAGAGAAAAATCCAACGGGACACCCACCCCCGCCACCCGTGTGGAAAAACAACAGTCGAAAGTGTACTTTGGAGCCAATGCTTGCACAACACGATGTCTCCTCGAGAAGGCGTTTCGCACCAGTGGCAGGGTTCATATTGGCCACAAGCTCTCCAGTGAAGTTTTGCACTGTTTGTTAACCCCTGTATGCCCGAGGCACCAAATTCCTGGTGTCGACAATACTTTGAAGTGAAATAAAACTTAACCCTTAAACATCGACGCAGCCATTCTATGGTTGATGGATGACAGAGAATCAAACTGTGTAGGAGAGAAATGCAACTATTCATTTTCGGAATTTGCTGTAAAAAGGGAAGATCTTCTACAGTAGCTTGACTTCCAATGAGCGCTTTTGCTATTTCTTAAGCCAATGATTCACATGGTAATGCAAAAGGATGATTTCGAGGGTCACCACTTTGTCCTTCAAGGGTTAATAACCAAGTTGTTATTTTTAGTAGTTTATATTTTTGTAAAATTCTTTTTGCAGTCTGACTAGTTTTAGCATCCAAAATCTGAATGATTTTGAAAATGATGGATTATGATTTCTCTATTCAAAATTTTGTGCAAGGGTAGTTACCCATTGTAATCTTAACTTTCCGTAGTGTTGAGGACTCTTAGAAATGAGCCTCAAATACACTAGATCTTAGAGAAAAAATCACATTAAAAATTCATTTAAAAAAATTGTAGAGTAGATTTTGAAAAGCCATAAATTGATGGGGTTATATGCATGTTAGACCCTTTAACCTCATTTTTTGGGGTGACCAACTTTTTAGATTTGACTTGTGAAAAAAGGATTTTAAAAAATTCTTAGTTTTAACACCCTCATGATCAAACATAATAATCTTTCAATCCATAAGTCAGAGTGATATTGTTGTGTTTACTTTTCCTATGTGATCTCTAACATGTCTAGTTTGAATTTGCACGGTTACAATTCAAAAAAATTTATACAACTAATCAAAATGTTGTCTTTTTGTTCATTTAGAGCAAATTCCTAGAAGTTCAAAAAAGGCCTTGGGCATTTAGGGATTAAAGTTTATATTTCAATTGTTAGCATTTGATACCTAGGCCAATGTGATATAAGGTGCCCCACCCCAACCGTCACTTTTTGCGTACTTTGCCTAATTACTATCAAATTTTCATATTTTCTTGTTGGCAAGGGAAAAGAGGTTCCAATGCACTAGAGAACGTGGCATTTGGATGCCGTATGCAAAAGTTACGGAGAGTCAAATTTTTTTGGGTAGAAGTTTTAAAATTGTTTCTTTAACCTCCGTACATATTGATTTTGGAGATGTACACAAGGATGATGATGGCGGTTTTAGGCAACGTGCGATTTTGGAAGTACATATCTTATAGAGGGAAATATAGAGGTTCTTGAGTCTAGGAGTACATCTAATTAAAATATAGAGAAATCTGTTTTATGAAGTTTGATCATGTAACAAATCTCATTAAACTCTTCATAGATCATATTTTTGTTACTTAATGGAGTGTTTTTTAACATGAAAGATATACATATGAATGTTTCCTACATATCTATGCAATTGAATTACAAAAAATTCATTGCCAATGTTTTTCAATTAATTATCATGTAAAATAATGAATATTAAATGAAATAATTCAACCAAAATGGAGTTTTTCATTTTTGAAACTAAAATTTGGTATGCTTGATTGGGATTGCATAAGAATTGAATGTTAATTGAGGAAGACAAAAAAAATGCCCATTGTATTCAACATTAAATAAAACCCTTTCAATGGTACAATAGGTAAGGGAGAACTACCCATAATTACCACACAAATTTGCTATCTAGGTACTTTGGAGAAGCTATTTGTCAACTCCCATATTTTTTAGAGATTGAAAAGTTTGAGAGAAATCCTTTGCAAAAAGAATGAAGACATTTTAAAAACAAAAACAAATGGCAGGCCAGTGCATTAAAAAAAGGAACTAGAGAAACAACCAAGCCTGACGGCTGGTCAAATGAAGAGAATGTGAGCAAAAAAGACAAAAAAAAACAAGAGAGCTAAATGAAGGAGCAGAGGGGGGGGAGCCTCTCTATTCTAGCAAATCAAGTCATCACTACGGCTAGCAAGGGTAGGGCAATGGAGCTAGATGGGATCAAATTGATTCCAGATTCTAGCAGATTGATGAGGACACTAGCGAGAGGCCCGTTGTGTCTTCAAGAGAGTAGCATGACCAAAATCTAAGAGAGCATCCCAAAGCATGGAGTGAAGGAGGTGAGTTGGCCATCAATCTTGGGAGAAAATAATACGGTTGCGAGATGTCCAACAAAGCCAAAGTGTCAACCCTTGTAGTAAAGACCAAATGGCACCCAACTCATAAAACTTCCTGGGTAGCGGGGAGCCAAAAATACAGTGAATGGCATCTAATCTGCTATGGGAAATTGATGACATTCTCACAAGAAGTGAATTTCATGTGATTTTTCAAAGCTGAAATGTTATAGCGTGAATAGACTCTTCTTGAATGATGTGTTTGCTTCACAATCAAATGTATTGTCATTATGATAATGGGTTGCTAAGATTGTGGTAATGGGTGGTCCATTGATGCAAATGGGAAGGTCTTGTAGGTGGCAGAATTGGGTGAATGGCGGTATTGGGCAGTTCTACCTTAGTTTGAAATATTATTGTACGCCACTGTACATAACTTATAGTGGCTTGCACTTGCTTGCAACACTGGTGTGAACACACCTGCAATCCTATTCAACGCTCTGAATATCTAACTCTGTTTAGTCTTCACAAACTCTGTTTAGGATCACCTGGCAACTCAAAAAAATCTGTTTAGGATCACATGCGAACTGACAAGATGGCAGCCTAGGGTTTAGGGTTTTAATTAGGGTCAAAACCATGCTAAACTTTCACACAAACAAACCCTATGAAATTCACGTTTCAGTAACGTGTGCTCTTTTGCAATGGAATCCTTCATTTGCCTTAAAAAGAGGAGAAATTTGGGCCGTTAGAGCACAGCGTTCAAGAAATTTTGAGAGCTCCGTAACCAGCTCCGACTGTGTGAGCGTCTGTGTGTTCGACGTGTTTCATCCACGAGCAGATCGTAACCACATGGTATCATCCATGAAGGTGACCGTTACATGATTTTTCATCCACGAAGGTGACCATTACATGAGTTTTCATTTGCTTATAGAGCTGGTTACGTCCCGTGACCCTTCTCGCCGCCTCCCGGCATCTCGAAGGTTACCTAGTCCATAACATTCAGTAGCATGTGTTGATGTTGCCTTGGTTCTACAGTGATGGTGCGCCTATATATCCTCCACCTGTGTAATTGATCACTAGCTACTGCTGAAGCACTGTTGGGGTGTGGAATATACCACACCATCATTGTAGAGCTACTGAATGTTATGTCCTGGGCTGCAATTTTCTTCCTTCAACAGTAAGAATGGACATGTTTTTTTTCCCCTGAAGGTTACCGGTTTCATCTTCTCAAACTCAAAATCTTTTGGTCCATTCCTCTGATATTATTTTCAGATTGGCCAATTTCATTCCAACTCAAATTGGCACTGGCTAAAATCACCTTCAATGTCAAAAATCTTAATGATTTTAATCTCTAGAGAAATTTAACTAGTTTTAAACCTAGTTTAATTACAAATTTTTCATTACATCCGTGGCAAGATTTGAACGTGGCATAGCCCTGCACCATATGAATACCTATCAAGGAATCAAAGAAATAACACAAAGTTTAGTCAATGATTAGAGCATTATTCTCCACCCCTTTATGGAGAAACTCCCTTGGCAAATGGATTTTTGCAGGCTCAATTGTCATTGCAAGCTCCACAAACAAAGTAATTCCTCATCCTTTCTTTCCATATCTCTGACAGCTTTGCAATCTCAATGGTGGGAGTTGATGTAATTGTTACAAAAACATAGTCAGATAAGTAACAAAAATGTTACAAAAACATATTTAGACAAGTAGAACCCAAACTCAGTGAAGAAATGCCGGGAAGGCCCGTCAGGATGGAGGGTTGAGGACTCATTTTACAAAGGCTAGGCTTTTTTTTCCTTGGGTGTGGCTGCAATGGGGGAAATATGGGAGGTCAAGCTCACCCCTGGAATGTGCCCCTTCCTAGTGAAAGAATGGAGATGCTCTTAAGGTATAATCATCCATTCTAAATCAAGGAGCCATGGCCAACCTATAGGATGCACTATTTCAAACCAAGCTTGGAATGTTTTTTTTCCTCCTTTTCAAGGTTGGGATGATTAAGGTCATGATATATGTCCCAAAGTGCATAGGAACTAGTGAGCAAGATAGTAGAAAGTAGTGAGTGGGAAAGTAATTAAGCTATGATTGGAAATGGAAGACTCTAGACAACAATGGCAATGGATTTGGAGCACTTTTTGCCTCCCCAAATTCATAGTAATTTCAATTTTGACAATAAAATTATGAAAAATTCACAATCTTGATATTTCTCATCTCTCTACAAGAAAAAAATTTCCACTGACTCACACTCCTCCTCATCCATAACTTAAGTTTGTTTGTTTGTTTGTTTGTTTGTTTGTTTGTTTGTTTGTTTTGTTTTGTTTGTATGTCACATTGAAATCTCCCGGATCGTGCGTCTCCCGGTGGTGTGCTTGGTATCGTCAGAAAGCCCTCGGCGAGGAGGGGTGCACGGGCTTTGTTTGATGGCATTTGGACTCACAATGGGAAAGTTATGGAATTTTTGAGTACTTTTTGGTTCTTAAAAATTACTAAATTATGCTAAATTATGTATCTTTTGAACTGTGTGTCAATTTGTCACGTTTGTGGTATCGTTGGAAAGCACTGAGTGAGGAGGGGTGCACGGGCTTTGTTTTGTGGCGTTTGGACTTTGGAGCTATGGTGAGAAAGTTCTAAGTTTTTGAGTTATTTTTGGTTTTTAAAATGACTTTTAGGTTGTGGCAACGGCATAGGGCTACTTTTGTTTGTTACGATGAGATCTCCCGGACCGTGCGTTCCTCGGTGGTGTGCTTGGTACAGTCAGAAAGTCCTTGACAAGGAGGTGTGCATGGGCTTTGTTTTGTGACATTTGGACCTAGGATGTGAAAGTTATTGAATTTTGAAGTTTTTATTGAATCGAAAAATTAGAAAAATACTTTTTACTTTTGTTTTGGCTGTGGCAACGGCACAGGGCACACTAGTCTGTTTTGAAATTTGATCAGGTATGGGTGGTCCTACCTTAGTCTTCCTGCAACATTAGTGAGCCGCCCTAGAAGAAAAACAATCGGCACAAAATGAGTTTTCTCAGTCAGTGACAACTGCGAACTTCAGGTACAAAACTCTCATCGCAGTGCCTTGCATAGGTGTCAAGAGTACGGTAACTGATTCTATGATGCAAGGACGTACTAAGCTACAGCAATAGTGAAAAATTAATTAGTGTGAATTAGTGAGCCGTCCAACACAACCATGCAAAAAATTACACGAAGGCACCTACCAACTATTCACACTGACTTCTACGTACTAGAGGAACTGATTCTAATAGGCAAGCAAGTACTCTGTAGTAAAGAAGTTTAAGCAGTAAATTAGAGTGAAGTTAGTGAGCCGCCCAACAAAACCATCCATGCAAACTTACACAAAGACACCTACAACATTCAAATTGAAGTAAGTTAATTAATTAATACGGTAATGGTTACCATGAGGAACCGAGTCCATGAAGCAATCATTAGTGAGTTGTCCGACAATGCTAAAATTCACATTAACAAAACGAAGTGCGTCTACGAGGAAGCAACGTCACCCAATACGAGGATTAGTTAAATATGAGTGTAAAATTAGAGTGAAATTCGAGTGATTAGTGAGCCGTCCTGGTAAACATAGCCGCGCGGCTGGCAGCGTCAGGGCGGTGCCAGGAGCGCCGTCCGAATCGAAAGTCTGCCAGTCTGGACGTTGATCGGCTCGCAGCTCTCGTTGTTGCATGGCGTTGGAGAGAGAGAGCGCGGCAGTGAGTGAATCCATGGCTATGGAGCGTCTGGGACCCAGCCCACGCCCAGTATATTCCCGCCCCTCGGCCGTCGGGGAGTATGTATTCGCTCCTCGCTAGGCCTTTTCCCACAGATCCAGCCAGCGCCTTCACCACCTTCTCGTGCTCTTAATTGCTTCATACGTACTACTCGGAGGGACTGACTGGCGCTGGTTTGCTCTCTCTGGCTATGACCTGCTCGCTCGCTCGCTCCAGTTCTTCTGTCCATTTCGTGTTGCCGTCCGTTGTAGGTTTTGGAATATTGTTGTGAGAGATCTCATTTCAAGATCTAATTCAAGATCTGTAGCCTGAGAGGAGTTCAGGCGTGTTTTAGAGCAGGTGATTTAATTTTAGCTGTAGGTTACCTTACGGACTTAAATAGAGAAGTTGTTGGAAAAGCTTGCTACTGCAGTGTCTTGTTGCAGACAGGCAAGAGAAAAAAAGAATGACTTAACTTACGGAAGTGAACATGTTAGTTTAATTTAGTTCTGGCTGAGGAAAGACAGTATTCTACTTGCTGGACTTGATCTCCAGGAAATTTGAATTGCTCTTGAATTTTATTGCGCACTTGGATGCCCCGGCCTGGTCTTGGCTCGATCTTGAAATCTTTTGCTCAAGGGATTTTTTGTTGTTTTGCGTACGAGTTTCGGAGAGTTTCCGTGTTGACGGCGTTCTTGTATTCTGTAGATGGACGTGTGAAGCGCGATTTCTTCTCTTGAACTCTTGTGTTCAGGGATTCTGTGTTTCGTGTCACTTGTATGAGTTCTTGCTGTTTGGAAGATTTTTTGTGCGTGATTTTGTGACTTGATTCTCGGTGAGATCTTCATAAATTTATACACTAGGAACCGAGCTCTTTGTTTACTAGGCACTCTGTTCTGAAGATCGTATTACTTTTGAAAATCTGTTTTGTAGCAAGTGAAGAGCAGACTTGGACTGGTTTAGAGCGACATATCACGGGGACATTGTTTTTAGCTTTCAGCAGCAATTTGTAGAGTTCTTTAGATTTCTTAGGATTTCTGAAGCTTTAAAGCAAGCAGAAAGTTAAGCATTTTTGCGAATTAAGTGCAAAAGAAAGTTCACCATGACGGGGACCGTGGAATTTCAAAATCTCTGCATCAGCATCGCATACGAGGTTAAGATGGTTTTGCGGGACAACACGCTCTCCCTCTACCAGAAATTGATCTTCTGCTTCATCAAAATTGTCTGCGTCACTGGTTTCGCCATCGGGAGGGAGTATCCCGAGCAACGCACCCGGCCTCCGACACTGCCGCCACCGATCCCAACGTTCGCCGCTTCTGAAAAACGAGATGGAGAAGAGGTGAAGGCAAGATTGTCTCCTGAATCAGCAGAGGATAAGACAAAGTCCACTGATGCGGCTCCCGAGGACAAGTCAGAATCCACGGATACGGCTCCGAAGGAAAAGTCCGAATCCACCGACGCGGTTCCGAAGGTAAAGGCAGAAGATTCCACTGTTGAGACTCCGAAGGCTCTAACCGAAAATCAGGAGCTCACATCAGCGAGCGCCGACGTTGAATTAAGGTTCAAATCTCTCTTAACCTTGTATGATTCAAGAAAAGGAGAGATGTGCTATTATCTCGCGTCTTAAATGTAAAATTACAAGGAACTGTTTGATGTCAGCTTATCGTGATTAATTTTGTCATTGATCTCTAATTAAGAATCTGATGATGCACATTTTCCTTTTTTTTACACTGGAAAAGGAAGTTCGAACTGATGTCGCATTGTTTGTAGTCTGCATCGCTTGGAACCAGTGTTTTTCCTCTTTGGATCTTGCAGGATTTTCTTCTGCTATCTTCAGAAGGCTTCTCGTCCCGCTTCTTTTAATTTCCTTACAAAAATATGTAATCCAGGCCTCGTCTCTGCCGAGATGAGTACCAAGGTTTGTTGCCGTGGTTCGTGTGAATCCTTGACAATCTGTTGAGAAAATACTTGTAATAAAAAGTTTACTGGCCGCCTGCATAATCAACACTGCGTGAGGTTGCAGTTTGATCGAATTAAGTCGGGCTTTGGTATATTATACAGTCTTTTAACTTCTTATTGGGAACCTAACTTGTCAATCAGTGAATTTCGACCGACGGTAGCAATAGTGGCTCCCATCTTTGTGAGGACACTCCGACAAAGGAAGGAAGTGTTGGAGCTCATAGGCAGTCTCCACAACCAGACCTTCAAGGCAGCTCAAGTGATTCTAGTCGACGACTGCTCTCCACTTCCCTGGTACAATAGCTCTGCCACAGGACAGAGTGAGGACGCTCTTGTGAAGCTCCCTGCGAACACGAGACTTGTCAGACGATCAAAGAATCATGGCCCTGCATCAGCAAGAAGCCTTGGACTCGGACTCGCCATGGCTGAACATCAGGCTCAGGTGAGAATCTGAAATTTTTGTGTTTTCTTACTGGCTGTTACTCTTTTTCTTTTTCTTTTCATAGTGAGAAATCATAATTTTTCCAATAGTTAGCTCGATTGTCTTCTGCTGAGAGTTTACTAATAATGCTGCAAACCCGATGCAGATCGTCAATTTCATTGACTCAGACTGTGAGGCTGATAGCCATTGGGTAGAAGCGATGGTGACAGCACATTACTATGAATTGAAGAAAAAGACCGAGGGATCCGATGGAGCCATTCTGTCTGGACTTACACACGCCTATGGCAACACTCATGTGGACAAATTTCATGACCACTTCGGCACCCTCAACGGCCGAATAAAGATAAATGGCGACGGTCTTCTGTATGCTCCTTCATGCAACATCTCAATTCGAGTTTCGCAGAAGCTCATTTCTCAAGTGGGCGGCTTTGATGAGAGTTTCCCGAAGGCTGCTTTTGAAGACGTCGACTACTGCCTGCGTGCGAGTCAGTGCGGGTATATGACTCAGTGTGTACAGAATGCGAAGATCTGGCACAAGTATTGTACCTCCATCCCTCAACTGTTCCGCATGTTTCAGAGGTATGGTGCCAGTGAGTGGGCTGTGCTGGAAAGGCACCCTAACTACTTCGAAATGTATGGTAATTCATACCAGATCCCGTCTCAGGCTCCTAAGATTGTCACTTAAACATTTGATGTTTGACTATCTTCTTCTACGTATCCATAGATTCCGGCTTCCAGTGTGTGGACTAGTAGCTGCAATGATTTGATAAATTGCATACAGATGTTTGTAAAGATGGGTTACTGTGTAGGCACTCGTACTGTATATACAGTGCTGGTTTTCGAAGACGTATATTTCTTAATTTCCTTGCGCTGATACGTATAAACATTAGAGCTGGAGGTACGGTAGCACAGCATCGACGTATTCATATCTCTGTGATTACTGAATCTGTACGATTTTCATCCTATCAATACAAAATTTTACTCCAAATCTGCCAAGCATGTGTAGGTAGGAGGCTATTACAAGGACTGTTGTGTTGTCAGTATCTTTCACTCGTATACTGGAAGTGCCACATCTTTCTTTGATTGAACATCCTCCGGATAATTGCCTATCCATATCTCAGGGCTATCTATTGTGTGAATGGGGTTTTCATTTGTGACATAGTTTGTGTGACGAGTGTGCTTTAGTCATTGATTGTGTGCAGGATAGTGGCTTCAGAAACGGTGATTATAATGAGGTTTGAGTCGGAACTGTTTAGTACAGATTATTGTTTCTGCAATAGAGCGCTAAGTGGATGCGACATTTGCATCATATGCTGTAAAATTGTTCGTGGCCTGGTCGATGAACTTGGGATGAACATGCGAAGTGCCAATCTTGCTGTGAGCACTTAGGCCATTGCAGGGTTAATCGTCAATGACTTCTGCAACAAAAAGGCGTGAAACAGCAATCTCACTGTGACCTCCTGTTCTCTGAATGCTTTTAGAATCGCAGTTAAACTCAATTTCACAATATTAGCAACATCAGATTAGCTGGGGAATTGGGCATGAGGTTTCTATTTCCATTCCCACCCACAACCAGAGACAACGAAGTTTAGGGTCTCAACTACACCTGAACCCAACTATGTGCTGTAAGATACTCCCTCTGTCCAACTAAAAAACTCCCAAAAGCTTCCCCACGAGGGATTAACTATATTTTTAGTCTTTGTGCCAATGGTACATGCATTCAAAAACCAACAACTCGTTCTTTAGATCTATGCAAAAACTCTAGCTTAGGTGCCATTGTTTAGGCACCCAAAATCCATGCAAAAAGTATTATATTTGAACATAGTTTGTGAATGTTGCCAATTCCGTCATTCTTGATGATTTAAAAGTTGGTGGCAACAATGGGATTCTAAAAACATTTGTCCCAATCTAAATACCCGCAAGAAAAAAACTTGGCCCATTTCAAAAACAAATCTTCATAGCACTGAAGTGATCACCAAAGCCATGGTCAATACTATTGTTTGAGGAAGCATAGCAAGTACAGGGGGCCTCATGTAGGCAAGGCCAAGCTTTCTAGGAGAGGAGTGTTCCCTAATCTCTCGACTTGCCCCCATGAGGTCGTGCAACACGGCCAACACTTACCCAATGGTCGAAATTATAAAACAAAGCTTTTTAGTGGGACGAGAATTGTGCTTGATTTGGAGTTTTTTAGTGGGACAGAGGGAGTATGTCTTTACAGCTTCTTTGAAGTTTTCATCAAAACAGGTTAATTATGTTTTGCATCATGAATTATTATCTATACCATCTAATTTGAAAAAATATTTAAAAATATTTTTCAAAGCAATTTCAAAGCATTTTTCTTTGAAAATTCACGAAAATTACAATTACAATTACAATTTAGTATATGAATTTTATTACAATTGTTTAGAATATGAAAATTGATTAGTAAAAATGCTCAAGGATTTGATCATGAAGTTATCTTTACTTCCACCAATATTAACCCTTGTGGTTACAATAGATTCAACATCTTTTGCCAAGTAATTATATAAAGTTGCAAAATGTAATTCAACATATGCCAAAAAATAGAAAAATTTGGTCTTTTCTACACATTTAAAAATAAAAAGAATATCCCATGTTTTAGTCATCTACTTTTAGAAATATTTGGTTGGCCCTAATTTTAGAATTAATTTAGTTGACTTTAATTAACCATTAGGTACATTGGTATGGTATTAAGCTAGACTTGAGAATCTAGCTAGAGGTCATTTTATCAATTGAGAGCACATGAAAAAAATGCCATTGAGTCTAGCGTTGATCTAATATCAAAGATTTATTTTTGAAAATTAATAAATAAAATTTTGATTTTTTGTAACTCTTGCATAAAACATCCAAATACATTCTCTAATGCTTTAGAATTTTCTTTTCTTTTCCAAAAAAACATATTAAATTTTGCTCAATCTAATCATTTAAAATATCCCCTTACATGTTTGAAAGACAAAACAATTATCTCTGTTATAATTAACCACTAAAGGACCAAAGTCCCCTTGGAGGACACTTGGGATTTTGGACAGGCTCGTGTGACTTTAAATTTTGACTTAATTTTTTGAAACTTTTTTTAAAGATAGGGATTCACATTATCTTTTTAAAAATATAATTTTTTTTTCAATCGGTGCTAGGTAATACTGGGAGCAAAAGTTATGCCAGCCTAAGTCAAAAAGCAGTTCGCCAAGCAGAACAAAAAAATTTAAATTTAAAATTTAAATTTTTTTTCTTGTAGATCATGTTCTCTCTACATTTGAAGCTTTGATTCATTTTATTTGGACTAATAATGAGAAAGTTATAAACAATCTTATTTTTGGGCAATCTAAGCATCTTCTTCAAAAAGCAACTCATTTTTTAATGCAATTTTCAATTTTTTTATGACAGGATTAAGTTTTTTCTCAAGAAAAATCTCACCATTGGCATTATGGTGTTTCAATTCCATTAACAATTTAGTGTTTTGTTCAATTTTGGACCTACTTCTACTTTACAATTTTTTAATGAATGAAAATCAAGTGTTTTTTTCTGAATTTTTTTTCCAACTCTCAACTCAAATGTTCAACAATTTTTTTTAAAAATTTATGGTCTACAGTGCAAAAAGTTTCCACAAATGACAATCAAAGTCATCTGAAATTGTAGACCAACACTCAAAAAAACTCTTTTTTCCAATTTTGAACGCTAATATCTTCCAATTTGTACGGTCAAACATATTCTTTTTGGTTCCTTAAGTGATCGCAGCAGAATTGACAGTTTTCAGTGGTTTTAGAACTAGAAAATAGAAGTTATATGTGGGAAAATACTACAATAATGGATCAAATACAAAACACTCACAAGTGTGCCACAATGAACAAGTAGTTTCGCTATGAGAGGCTCTCTCTTGTAGCATTGACTCATTTTTCAAGTAAGGCCTTGCTCAAATATTCTCACATGTAGCTTTTAACAGTGGCAAATATTCTTTTAATTTGCCCCTTTGGTCCAAAGCCAACAAAAATGATCAATTAGTGCCATGGTGTTACTAAGGGCGGACTCCATGTTGTATCAAAATCAAAAAAATAATTTTCAAGTTTTGTTGGAATCAAAATTGCTTTCATTGAGTTTCATGATGTTTACACTGCTATGTGAATAGCGGGAGAAACTACATTTTACAAGTAGCTTTGTCTTCTTATCAAACTAAAACATAACATTGTATAACCAGGCAATGGTCCTTCCCATCTTGGGAAAGGATTATGCTTTGCTAGATATAATGGAGGGATTTACCATTGAATTCAAGAATTGAGGTTGGTTGAGGAGCCATGTAAGACAATTTTGTTCACTGCAAGTAGCCCCTTTTCAAGGATGCAAAAGGGCCCCTTGCCTCATTGGTAAACAATGTTACAAAGCAATCCAAAAGTTCAAGTCAAATATTAGTTTTGCAGAAGTTAGAAAGTTGCCTCCTCTGCTTTTCACAAGCTTCTCCCTATAATTTTGCCAGTCAACAATTCCAATTCTCCTCTTTGCAAACATTGCACACTTACATCCATCATGTAGAATTCTGGAAAATCTTTCGTCTCTTCTACAAAGTTTGGTCAATTTTTGAACAAGGAAGGAAGTTGCCCTACTTCAATCAATAGTTCAGTGTTACGAACTCCAAAGTATCATTCACCAAAAAAGACTAAGATATGTGCACCTAAAAGAGACATTCTTCTAATTGCACCACCTATGTACAAAAATCTAAGATCTCAAGCTTGAAATCTTGTCCTGGAATAGATAGGTGGTGCAACTAGGAGAATGTTTTTTTAGGTGCACATTCCTTAACAATTGATCATTTGTGAAGTCTAAGAAATCACACCATGACATCTTTTGCTGACTTGAGGTGATCGGAAGACTGTCCCACGATCAACAGTCCTTGGTAGTCCTGTAAAGTAATTACACCGAAAATCGCACAATTAAGCTCTGTGGCATGACAATATGCTTTAGAAAATGAACAACAATTTTATGTACATAGGTGAAGGACTATGAATCAAAATGCAAGTGGTTCTATAATTTTTGGACACATTGTGAATTAGTTACAAATTTTCAAAGATACAAGGTGTAGGGCGTTAAAAGTGTCATCTAGGTGATGCCAAAATCAATTTGATGCACATGAAGAAATGTCAAAGAGAAGAAGTTAAATCAAAGGAAAGTGTACACAAAATGGACCACTTGTGAGGTTGCCACCTCCACAGTTCTATTTATAGAGCTGCACAATGCTTGAAATGGGGCTTAATTCCATCTTACACTTGTCCTTTAATCCTTAAACGTCGAGGCGGACACTTTGAGTCTGATGGATGACAGGGAATCAAACTGTATAGGACAGAAGTGCAACTATTCATCCTCGAAATTTGTTGTGGAAAGGGAAGATCTTCTACAGTAGTTTGACTTGCAATGAGTATTTTTGCAATTTTGGAGGCTAATGATTCACACGGTAATAGAAAAGGATGATTTCGAGGGTCACCCCTTCAACGTTTAAGGGTTAATGTGCACCATTTTCAGTTTCCTTCCAATCCATTTTCAGTTCAGAATAGGGGTTGCTTTTGAGGAGCGGTCCATTTTCGGTGTAAGGTAGGAGGTCCTAGAATGGAGCATTTAAGGGCTGGAACTAAATTTTGAGGAGGTGAAATATCTTGAAATTTTTTTCAGTCAATTTTCCTTGAAAAATAGATTGAACTGACATCTAACCCAAGTTGTTTCATATTTTTTCATGCTTTTTTGAATTCATTAAAAAAATTTGAAGTTGAAATGGCATAGGGCTCTAAAATGGTGCCCTAGCTAAAATGTACACAATCTGTACATTGATGGAGGCTATGAAAAAATAACATGTACAAACAGTTTACATTTCAGTTAGGGCTCCATTTAAGGACCTCCTACCTTAGTTACCTTACTCCTGAAATTCCTTTCCTTACCTTCAAAGGGAAAGATAGCCTGGCGGCACCCACTTCCCTGAAAGCGTCGTTGAATTGATGCTGGAATGAGCGGTGCATGGAGATCGACTTCGTCCACAAGTTAAGTATTCCTGCACTTTCTGAAAGAGAATCTAAACAGAAGCAGGGCCGGCACGGCAAACCCTGGCCACTTTTCAAGGACAGGAAAAAAATAAAGACCAAAAGCTGGATGTTCCATTGTTCCCTACCGTACACATAGGTCAGTTTCGTAAATAACTCGAGAAAATTTGGAAAATTTAGAAAATTTAGAAAATTGTACAACTATTTCTGAAAATCTGAAAATTTCCATTGTTGCTAATTTTGAATATCCAAAAATTATTCTTGAGAAAATTTAGAAAAAAGAATACATTCATGCATCAATAGAAAGAAATCAATCCAAAATTAGGAGCGATGGAAAATTAAAAAACAGCAAAGTGCCGAAAGTCAAAAAATGTAAAATGAAGGTGCCGAATTGTCGAATTAGAAAAAGTAAACACTTTCGTTAGGAAAGTACCAAAACTGCCCTATGCGTACGGTAGTGCTCATAGTAAAACAATGTCCAGATGCAGAGGCAGAATACTCTGGAGTTTAACCATACTCTTAATTTTTAACCCCTGAGTGCCCAGAGCACGTTTACTAAAATCCAGACCTTTGTAAATTCAATCCAATCAGACTATCACCTAACAAGAGATCCACATAAATTGACCATACCGATTGGTAGTAGAGACAAGCCTGAACCTGAAGGGAAAGGGACATGTCCTTTTGACCGTACCGTTGAAAAGATTATAGTAGTTAAACAAGGAGAATCTTTAAGTTTGGAGGGACAGGACCCTGTTGTTGGGGAGCTCAGGGGTTAAGCCATAAAGTTCTTTCATATTTAGAGACCCAAAACTGCTTCAAAATACTCATCCCCTGAGCAAGGTTAACCGTGTAACATCGAGCTATAGATACTATATGTTTGATGGATGATAAAGTCCTTCTATGCAAGATAGAAATGCACAATGGGGAGGTCTTGCACAATAGTTTGGCCTCCAATGCGGAGTGCACTTCATTATCTCACCAAAACCTCCCATTATTACTACTCAGACACTTGGGATACCTTCACCTTGTAATGACACGGTGGACGGAAAAAATATGATGGATGACAAAGTGAATCTTTCTATGTAAAACAGAAGTGCAAATGTTCTTTGGAATTTATTGTGGAAAGGTAGGGAGGTCTTGCATAGTAGTTTGACCTCCAATGAGTGCTCCTAGGTTCTTTTAAGCAAATGATTCACATGGTACCAAAAAAGATGATTTCCATGGTGACTAGCATGTCTTCCTAGGGTTAAAATCTTCATCTATATTCATTTTTAAAAATAAATTCAACTATAAGATCCTTTGGTTAACTTGTTCAAGTACATCATCCCAAAATTTTAAGAATGAATATTCCAACCAATAACAAGTTCAATGAGCCTAAACTTCAAAATGTAGATTTTAATTTCTAGCCCTTCCAAAAGGTGAAGTTTTGTTTTTCAACATTTGTAGAAAAAAGCACATATCTCACGACTTGTCCATTTTAGTCAATATCATATGTTGAAGAATGGATTGAGAATATATATAAGAAATTTAACTAAAAATACTTTCATATTCATCTTTAAAAAAATTATAAAATGGAAGGTGGTACTGAATGAAAGAAAAAACTAACCCACTAATAATTTTTACAAGAATTCGAGAAATGTTAATTCCAATGGTGAGAATGTTCTAATAGACAATTGGCATCCTTTATTTTGATTTTGATTTGAAATTTTCCAAAATTGAGTGCAAAAGATGTCATTATATGCTTTTTCTACCTTTATTGCCCATAAAATAAAACTCCTCATAACTTTCACCTCATCATTTAAAATTGAATGGTTCAAATGTTTTTGAGTAGATACAATTAGGAAACAAAATTGGGTACGTTCTAACAAAATCCAACCTTGACACCCATTTCCAACCAATCTTTGTGGATGGAAACATAAGGATTGCATAATGAAAGCATGAATCCAAACATATGAAGTTCATAAATGTGAAATCGAAAAGTGAAAAAGAATTAGGGTTTCTAAAATGAGGGACTTCAAAGTCGTTAGGGTTCGTCTACTCCGTACCATTCACCACCTTCCTCCCCTACTCTCCAATCTCAATTTTGATCTCCCTTCTGATATTTTCTCTGTGAGTTTTTCTTCCAATCCGAATATCTCTTCTGTGTGGTTAAGGCGCTATGCCTCTGTTGTTGCAGGAACAAATGGACCAAACTTTTGTGCAATTTTGGAGGGGTGTGTCTACATAAAAAGTTGTTGCTTCTCTACACATGAGGCAATCTTTTGTAGCGCATCTCAGGAAAAGATGTAGGGAGCAAGATTGAGAGACAAAAAGGAGGGCTTCTAAAGCTTCTTACATACTGAGAGAAGAAGCGTTGCTAAAGGTTGACTTGGAACTACATCTCCAACATTGAAGCAACTTAATTTGTTTTGAAAGAAGTAAATTATTGCTTAACATCACTTAGAAGCGTGGCTTTGAGAGAGGCTGGATTGGCTACGCAAGTGCAATATAAGAATTCACATTTCAATTGTAAACGTATTCTTGCACATTGGGGTTTGTTCAAAGGTACAAAAATTGGACTATAGATGACTGGAAATGCTTGATTTTCAACAACGAGACAAAGATAAATAGGTTTAACCCTCTAACGTTGCTGCGGACATTAAGTGTCTGTTGGATGACAGAGAATCCTTCTGTATAGGACAAAAGTCCAACTATTAATCTCGGAATTTTGTTGTGAAAAGGAAAAGTCTTCTACAATAGTTTGAAGTTCCAATTAGTGCTTTTCCATTTTTTTAAGCCATTGATTTCCACGGTATCAGAAAGAATGATTTCCGTGGAGACCAGTTTACAAGGTTAATTGAGATGGTAAAATTATGGTATTGGATTGAAGATGGAGAATGTGCTGAAATACAATATGTCCGTCAGATTGTGGAGTACATCATTAAAATTTGCCTATTGTGAACCAATCAAGTTAAGGTGTAAATTCTTACAAAAATCTATAAAATCCCTCAATACAGGGAATATAACGAAAAAAACTACATACGGTTCACCTTGAAGTCTGATAACATTATTAACCAACGTTGGAGTCCCATTTGCTTCCCTAGAAAGTGGGAGCCCCTCACATTGCAACTTCCTAGTCTACTAACTCTCTCCAATCTCCACTGTCATGCAATTCATCTAGCCAATGACTTTCTAAAGATTTAAACTGAATTCACTCCCAAGGATCTTGGGACAGATTATCACAGTCCTCTAGGGAGAATGGTTTAGACTGGTTAACAATGTTATGTCTAGCTGGGGAAATCAGTACAACCAAACTTCTCATGTTGTGGGAATCTACCCCCAAATCCACCACTTTCAACTGCACCAGCTTTCCACCAAACTTAGGAAAAACGCAAGTTGTTTCCTGAATTTTCACCTCCTTGAGCCGCTTCTGATCAACAACCGACATTTGGTTCATCGCCCACACCACCTCCTGGTCGCCACTGAACTCGCACTGAAAAGAATTAATCGTTTCTTCATGATTTTCGAAACGAAACGCCTGTCAAAATTCAGACAAGCTTTGCAGACAAGTAATTAAACTTGTTGGTCATTTCGCTGCTGGTCTGGGTGGTGTGGCGACGAATTCGATGCCGTTGCGTTGGATGGTGCCGCTGCGGAGGGTGATGCCGTCGTCGCTGCTGTTTTGGGTGGCGTGGCGGCGAATCCGAGGCCGTTGCGAGGGGAGGTGCCGAAGGCGCAGACGGCGGCCACCACCAGACCCACGAGGACGGGGACCGTCTTCAAAATGGAATCGGAGATGTTTGGGTAGAAGCACGTCGTCACCGGCGCCGTCAACAAGGAAATGGTCGCCAGGGCCACCACCGAGATCGCCGCGGTCACGAAGTCGTCCAATTCCAGCACGTATTTCTCCTGAGGACCTGCTCATCGATACAGAAATGTTCATCGATACAAACCCGAATTGTTACGTCGAGCTCGTCACATTGTAAATGTCTAAACCTTAAAACATCCAGTTCTTCAAATTTAAATGGCCGAACCTAAAAAATCCAGTTCGTCAGGACTGAGTAGTATACTGGTCTAAACCCAAAACGTCCAGTTCGTCAAATTGTAAATGTAATTGTATACCAGTCCTAGTTTTTTGTGTAGATGGATGTCACAATTTTGGCATTTGACGAGATCGATGATCTAAGATTTTGTACACATCAAACTTGTGTGTGGGTCTCGGTAACAGAGCAGAGATGGAATTTATTTGCTGACTGTGTACTCCCTCCGTCCACTCACAAAATCCAATTTTTAAGGAATTTCAAACGTTATCAGCATGAACGCTCTCTGTGATCGACTTGGAAACAGAGTCAATTCCAGAGTAGTTCTGTATTTTAAAATGATGGAGCCATGTAGGCGTTTGACACCCGCCTCAATCAATACATTTAGTAGAAGTACTGTTTGGCAATCAAACTGTGAAGGCAAGATTCACAGGCAGCTCATATTGAGTCCCCTGTTTGAAGATTGCACACAATGGCCAGATGGTCTCGCACAAATCGTGGGACCATGTACCCACTACGCACATTTTCCACACGGGATTCAATATGAACTGCCTCGCACTGCATGGAGGAGAGGAATCGACACTCCCTCGTCTCTAAACATGGCAGAATTGGGAACTACTTTGATTTTTCCTATTAGTGAGAGAGCGAAATTAGTGTAAACTAGTGTCACACGCACTAACAGGCTAATTCATTGAAGCAATGTAGCATAACTGCAATCTTGGGCACTGTGGTAGACTATGCAAACGAACCCTCAATTTCGTTAGATCGGTGTAATTAAGAGCGCCCAAACTGTGACACTGAAGAGCATAAACTAGGACTGATATTATAGATTTAGGTTTCCACCTCTGAGTGCAAAACTCATGCATCATTTCTATGGGCCCAAACTGTGATACCTCGGAGCCAGGAGCACAAACTAGGACTGGTATTACTTATTTAGGTTTCCAAACTCTGCGAGCAAAACTCATGCATCACCTTTTATGGGCCCGAATTGTGACACTCAGGAGTCAGGTGCACAAACTAGGACTGGTATTAATGATTTAGGTTTCCAAACTCTGTGAGCAAAACTAGTGCACCATCACTTGATGGGGTAAAGCAAGAGATTCTAAGTTCGCACCTTTGTAGTAGGAGCTCGGGTTGTCTGCGACGACGATCTTTCGGAAATTGGGGTTCCAGAGTCCCCAGGGCGTGACGAACCCGTAGTACACCACCCCGTTGGCCGCTTTGTAGCTATCCGAGAATGAGGACGTGACGCAGAGCAGGCACAAGAGGATGAGCGTGACGGACGTGAGCACGACCTCAACGTGGCCACAATGGCCGTTGTTGGTGGCCAACGGCGCCAGGACCTGGAACACCAGGAACGTCCCCGTGGGAAGCACGTTCGAGAGCTGGCTCAGCATGTCCGTCGCTGGTTTCGGTGCGCTCATCGTAACCAGAAATCACGTACAGCACCTCGGTATACCAATATCAAGCGAAAAAGTCAATTTCGGAAGGATAGTGGCGCAATTCCGCTACAGCTGCGATCGAGATCGGGACATTCAACTCCTCGAAGCTCGAGAAATTAACTAGGCTTGTGTAGATTTACCTTAAACCTCTATCTCGTAACAATATGGACGCAATTCAGCTAGAGCTCCGAGATTGGGACATTCAACTACACGAAGCACTAGAAAAGGCTTGTGCAGATTGACTTTTCGGAGTATTAAAAGAAAACGAAAATTTTGTAAGAATATTGGCGCAATTCAGCTAGAGCTCTCATCGAGATTGGGGTGTTCAACTACTCCAAGCTCTAGAAACTAGGCTCGTGTAGATTTATGATTCAGCTAGAGCAACCAACTTGGATACTGCCAACGCGCGTCCTGAAATTATGCCAATATTTTGACAAAATTCGTTTGTACAAGGAGATGAACTCAGAGTCCCGACTAGTTTATGTGGTTCCCTTGTAACTTTTGAGGCGATTTGGTGGTGTTTTCTAAGTGCCTTGCTAGCTTGGTTCCACACAACCACATGGACACTGATATGGTCATGTTTGTTAAGATCGATCGCGTGTTTCAGAGCACCGAAAGTGTGACGTTCAAGTGCCCCAAACTCTTAAACTAGAACTGGTACAGATAGAAAGAGGTTCCAGCTAATCTGGCAACTGAAACTGCAACTCTTTGAAATGACTGAAATCTATCATGTGTAACAAACATCGTGAGGTCTCATTGCGTTTCAGCACTCTAACTTTCACTCGATCACCAGCTACCACGAATATCGTGCAAACTGGGTTAACTTTAGCAAATACCGACAAACTACTTGCGATTGCAATATCCTGAGCTCAGACACCCTCTCCAGAATCTGTAATGTTCAATGAACCACACTAGTCGAAACGGAGTCGACGCTAACCGGCCCAGTCGATCTCTAATGTCGTTGTACTCGGACTAAACCCACCTCTGGTACGAAAATACAACCATAATCTGGGTCCTTTGCAATTCTACTACTCCTTGTAAGTACTATATAGAACAGAGCCTTGCTAAAATGTACATTTCGAGTACACTCTCTCCATAGAACCTACACCAGGTGTCTCCTAGCTTGCCTGGGCAGCACGCCACCCAACATCAATTCTCTCAAGCGGTTTCGATCTCACAAAACCAAGTTTGCAAAGCCCCTTAGTCCTCGCTTTCTATATGTACAACATACGACGGTCTACTAATAACTTGAAGTTACGCTCTACGTGATCAGCTTTCGATTTGTGAATACTAAGCTGCTAAGATATGAAACAATTCAAGCAGCTGTCCTACGAGAGGCTCTGTCCCTTAGCAGTGGCTCTGTTTTCGAGTACGGCCCAACTCAGATCTCTGCCTAATTCAATGCAAATCTTGCAAATGTAGCCTTATTTTGAATGCCGCGCCAAGCCTCCTCCCGTTCCAGAGCCCACACACCGCATTTCCTGTGTCACAATCCTCTTTTGTCACTGTCATTTTCATAAATATTCGATCTACTTCAGACACTTTAGTTTATTATTTGGTGTATAGTAAAGGTATCATTGAAGGCAGCGTGTAGGCTACAAGTCGTAAAGGATCCCTCGTGCACGACTGACCTCGGCTCGCTACATTGACTCGACGTAGATTTCCACTTGCCTTGAGTGTGCTTGCCACTGGTAATCGTAAATTGTCCCTACCAGAGTACCAGTGCCAGCGGCATCTTTTGCCTTGAGTTCATGGCGAATTTCATTAAAAATGGCGGTATTCCTTGTGCCATTTTTCAAACCTCGTGGTCCATACGCTCCACCCCACGGCGCCGCTACCACAGACTCGGAGAACGCGACATGGACGATAAATGGAGGTAATGCTACGAACTACACTAACGATGGTAAATAGTGTTACTTACACTACTGTACTGCACGTGAACTGCACGTGAAGGTCTGATTCGGCAGGTGAGTGCCGAAATAGTTTCTTTTTTGTGTGCAAAGTGGATGCAGACAGTTAACCCCTAAAGGACCAAACACCATTTTTTGGCAACATAGCAATTTTGGGCAGCTCACTACGAGTGGAGTTTTTCTTTTTTTTCTTTGGAATTTTCACACAAGATGTGCCCGAGGTGTAGCTTCAAGGCCCAACAATTTTCATAACTTTTGACTACATGGTTAAAAAGTTATTGCATGATATGTAAATTTGCACGTTTGGCGGGCAGCTCGGGCAGCTGAAAAAAATTCTTTAAAAATCACTTTTTTGAAAAATAAAAATTTGAAATTGGTTCTATAGATTTATATATATATGAAAAGCTTCGAATCATTCCATTTGGATTAATGAGTCAAAAGTTATGAGGATTCTTAGTTTGAGTGTAGTTATGGAATCTCTACTCTAAAATAAACTTTGAAGTCCTTTATTTAACTCAAATTTCAATATTTTTGGAAAAAAATAAAAACATTGGGTGTAGATTGTTTATTACAACATTACAACCGTTGGGATTGGCATTTTTCAATTCCATAACAAAATTCTTGACAATTTAGTACTTTGAGTCATTCTCTACCTCTTTCTACTTACTATTTTTTTCCTATATGTTGTAGAATTCCAAATGATCTGAAATTTTTCAAGAATGTAGCCAACTTCCCTTGAAAAATGAATCCAAAGAGTAACCACCATTTTGAACATTTTTTCATACAAATGTGACCTTGTGAAGGGCAGCTGCCCGTTTTTTCGCAGGGACAAAAAAAGGGGTTTTGTTTAATCAAACACTAATATCTTGCAATCTATACGGCGGAAAATTCTGAAATTTTTTCCACATCTTTTTAAACCAGTGCACTACAAGATCCTACGGTTACATGTGTTCAAAAATGTTTTTTTTCTAAATTTTGGTACTTGTATTAGAAATGGCAGTTTTGGAGCGGTCTTGGTGAAAACATAGTCAAAAACCTTTAGGGGTTAAAAGTATTGGTGGTAGGGAAGGCAACCCATTTTCGATCACTTAAGTGATTACATATATCTGCAAGGCGGGTTTCTTCAGTGGGAAAATTTTCCTATGTGCAGAAATAGAGTTAGGAAGGTTTTCATAATTTTTCAGATTTTTTTTCCTCAAAATATAATTACTATGAATTTTTCAGCGAAAGATTCTGTTCTTCCCATACCGGTGATATGGGGCTTGCTATTTCCAACCATGGGCTAAAAACAAAATTGACAAGGGGTGGTTACAATATTGAGAGTCTTAAAGCCAATCATTATGTCCCATAACTGCGTCAAAAACCGTGCCACAATGAATCACTGTTCACGGAAAGAAAACAATACACATAGCCAGAATGGAGGTGCTGATCCGAAATGGGTTGTCTCCCCTAGTGTATTAAATGTTGGTAATATCTCACTTGTTATATTCCTAACATTCAGACACTCCCCAAAATACTTAATTTATGTCTGAATTTGACCTTCATGTAGGATAATTGATTTTAAAATGTTATAACTTTTTACTCTTGATGAATAATTTTACCAAGAGCATAGGTATTGATATGTTCCAAAGTTGCGGTTGTCAATGAATGTAATTGGTAAAAATATTCATCAAGAGTAAGAAGTTATGGCATTTTGAAAGTAAGTAGTGTGGGTAACACTAAATACTATCATTAGTGTAGTTAATAACAACGGGATTTACTTGTGGTTACAATGGTTGTGGTTAGTTATTCCGCATCTCTTTCCTTTAAGAACCATGTGAGAGGGTTTGTCCCTCACTTGACATTTTGCTTAATATAGACGTAATGCTTTCGATACAATTTGCATGATCTCGTAGTGATTACCTTGGTCATGGTTTTGGTGTTCATCCGGTGTGGTAGCATGGTCTATTTACGGAATTAGGTTTGTAGCTTTCACGTTGGTTTGGACGGAGCGTCGATCATATAAAGTGACATTTATGATTGGTATAGACTCGAGTATAGATTATAGACATTTAGGATAGTTATTGACTTCAAAAATCTAGGACTAGTATATATTTTAGATATCTACAATTGACATAGATTTCAGACCGCATGGTGTGAAGTGTTAAAAGTGCCAAAGTAACGGAATGGTGCCATTTCAATTTAATGAAATTGCCCATCTTGTAATTTACACCAAATTCAAACATTTCCATTCCTAAAAATTCTTGTAAAAATTCTTGCAACCACATTGTAGTATTTGAGGTTTTGGTCAATTGCTATGGTTTGACTTTTGACTTGCTTGTGGATGCAAATTTATTACTCCTTCTATTTATCACTTTTTCAAAAACAGAGGCAAAGTATTCTAGATGCACACTTTTGATATACATTTGAAAATATAATTTCAGTAAGTATATATAAGTTTGGATACATTTTCTATAAAAAATTTAGTGATTTGGCCTCAAAAAAGTTTAATTTCTACAATTACTGAAGGACTTGTGTGAGAAATTGCCACTTGGCAATTATGGGGACACTTGAGGGCATTTTTCCTAGAGGGCAATGTCATAAAAAAATTAATTATTAAGGCCACATAAATTGTGTTTTAGAACTTTTTTTCAATTTTGTTTTTTCTTCTCAATTAAATTTGTCGTTACAATATGACAATCCCCTAAGTACTTGGATTGTAGGAAAAGGCGTTTTTGAATTTTTGATGAATTTATGCATGTTCCTACATGTTTTATTTTTTTCAATGGAATCAAAGTAATGCAAGGTGCATGTGCTTTTTACAAAATGAATTCAAGCTCTAATTTTGAATATGCTAGTTTCCAACCCTAGCATTTATACCATATTCAAAGATGCAAACTAAATTCAACATCAACGTCTAAGTCCCATAGAATTTTGAGGTTGAGATCTCCACAAGCAAGCAATAAAAAAAGAGTACTTTTTAATTGGGGCTTGCAGTCAGATCTCACAAACAATAAAGAATTTGAGTTTGAAACGTTTCGCATGTGTTCTGCATGAAGTTGCCATGAATATCTTACGGTTCCATTTGTCATTCACTTTCTTTTGTGTTGTTTTTCATTGAAAAGTTGGCATCAAGTGGACTCCTACAGTAACTTCGCTGGATCCCGAAGTCAACCAAAGCCACCCACTGGAAGCCAAGGGAGTCAGTTTGGAGAGTCAAATGATGTGGTCGCATCAGCTGCAGACCGACACTCCTAGTGCTTGCCTGTGTTAAGGTAGGTATCCCAAAACCGTCACTAATTGCTACTGTGCCTAATTATTTCTATTAGATTGTTCAAGTTCTCATATATTCTTATTGGCAAGGGAAAGGAGGTTCCAACGCATCAAAGAACGCGACATTTGGATACTGTATGCAAAAGTTATGAAGGAACAAAGTTTGATTCTAAAAGCATTTCTTTCACAGAGGTACATAACCGATTTTGGAAATGTACACACACTGAAGATGGCGCTTTAAGGTCAGTGGTGCATTTGGGATGCCTACCTTACGGCAGTTCACTCCAATGTTTGGGAAAAATCAACAGCAAGTTCAAAGTTAGCCAGTTAAATTGGGAAAAAGACTAGTTGCAATTTGAAAACATTGGAAAAAACTTGTGAATTTTTATTTAATTTTTATTATTTTATTATTTTATTATTTTAAAAAAAGAAAAAATAATCAAACTCCGTTCTTGAAAAAATGGTTTAATTTGGGAATTGAAGGAAAATAGCCGGTCAAACTCAAAAAAAATCTTGAATGTTGGCTCTCTTAGACATAGATGGATGGTTTTTCTTTGATCTTCTGTTGATCCTGCTTTTGATACTTTGTTGTTGCAGCCAATTCAAGTTCATAAGAGAATATGCTTTTACTAGTGTATTCAATCATAACATTGTTTACCAATGAGGAAATGGTCCGTTTTGCATCCTTAACCCCTTAAAGACAATTGTCCATTGAACGGACAATTGAAAATCCGAGTAGGTTCCTATGCAGTCAATTTTGGTCGGATGTTTATGAAATTTTGATACAAGGTGTAGTTGTGTACCCCTGTAGTGAAAATCTAATTTTTTTCCCATCGGGTGCCCGGATCCAAAGTTATGCTGCCCTGAACTTTTCTGACAGCTCGGGCAATTTGGGAATCTTTTGAAAATCTTTTGCAAGTAAGCTCATTAACTTCTGAAATTTGGCATGTATATAATTTATATGATATAAGATGCAAATGTAAAAAAGAAGTATGCATAGTAAAAAAATCTCACTTTAGGAGAAATTAAAGTCTGCTGGCCCTATCGGGCAAGGCTGAAAAAAAACTTTTTCTTCTAACTTCAAACGTTATAATCTTTCAATCCATGCGGTCAAAGTTTTTGAAATTTTTTCTACACATTCCTATAGTAGTCTATTACAAATTTTTATAGTAGAATTTTGAAAAAAAACTTTTATTTTTCATTTTTTTCTCATTGCCCTAAAATGGCAGTTTTTTACAATTTATGCCTGAAATATGCCTCCGGGCTTTAGGGGTTAAAAATCAAACCCCTACAAAGAAACAAATTGTCTTATAGATGGAAACCAACCTCAATCCTTGCATTAATTGATAATTTTCTCCCAAACATCTAGGGATGTATAATAACTTCCCTGTATTGGAAGGATTATTGCTTAGTAATACAATATTATGATCTTTTCAGGGATTTTTTTATTTTTTTATTGGCTCTTGACCGTACGGGAGGAGACTTAGTGTGCATAAGTTGCATTTAGGAAGACAATCAAGTACTAGATGTGTAATGAATGATCTATTTGGTTGGTTTGACTCAAATTTTTCCGTAGACACTACTTTGCATTTATCCAAGGTATGAATGTTCAAAGAAGTTTGAGTTGGACCTTACTAGAAAAAACAAGTAGGTGCACTAGGGACAAAGCTTTTTATAGCAAAGCTGGTTGTTTTTGTAGTGCAAACAAAAGACAATGGGATGTAATTAGACTACTCTAAATTGCCCTTGCCCTAATATTGTTCCCAACATTTCCTTAAGGGCGAGCCTTGTACCAATAGCAAGAGATTTTTGTTTTTTTGTATCAAGATAGATGATTAATGTTGAGTTCAACAAGCTCAACATCAATTTCTTGTGCCTATCCCCTAAGACAATTTGAGAATTTTCAAAGTCTCAATGTTGCATCATTGAAAACCAAAAGTTCCTAATTTAATTTAAATATAGGTCACATATATTGGAAAACTACAATTCAAATACATGTAATTTTCTTTTGTCAAGTCATAAGAAGTTATGTATACAAATGTGATTGATTGTAAGAAATTTAATTAATGATTTGACCACCTTTTTTACCCATTTTCCAACATTTTGATTACAACTCACAAGTTATAGGACACACATGTGTCTCCTAAAAATTTATAAGATAAAACTTAATTTGCTTTTGGGAAAGTTCATAAAAATCTAGTTTTGAAGTTTAATGGCAAATTGATCTTGCAATGAGTAAGTATTTTTAACCACTCCAAAATAGGGGCCAATTTTTATAAGCGGTTGAAGAAGAAATCTTCCCCTGATCATGGAATGCTTGAAGCACTGTCTACTGCACTATGTTGTACACTACCGATAGTAGACGGGAATCACTGGACTCTTGACAACTCACTGGGGATTTAAAGGGGATTGCTATTTTGCGTGCGCAGAGCGGTGAGCGTAGGGTTGTGAGCGTAGAGCGCAAAAAGTTGTACTTTTTTCTGCTAAAAGTTAAAGTTAAGTAGAGACAAAAGATAAAAATAAAAGTAAAAGTAAATGTGAAAATAAGAATAATAGTGTAGTGTTAGGGCCCTATAACCGTGGAAATTGCTGTGATAATGGAAACTATAGTAACCTAGTGATGTAGCAAGAGGTGTTTAAATTGTAAATAGAGTAGTCATCAATTTGGGTAGATTATTATGTACCCTATGGCCGTGGGTCGTAAAGGCTTATTAAAGCAGAAATTTTTACGTATGGATAAGATCACAATACGAGTATAGGTCATTTTATCATCATTCTTGTAAAAGTGAAAATATTATGTCCCTCAACTGTCCGAGTAATAAAGTGCTGCTGCGAAATAGAATTTCAGGATAGGGTGTATGTGTTCATGAATGCGGACTTAGTTGAGTCGCTTCTAACTATATGGTATTTCAACTTCCAATTTTTTAAATATGTTTAAGTCTTTGCAACTTGTAAAGATTATCTTCTGTAAAATTTGAATTATTAACATTTTGGGAATATTGATCTTCATGTCCATGTGGGGAGTATGGGTGCATGAGGGAATATGCACGAATGTGATGATAGTGACCAAGGGCTAAAGGACCCAGATAAAATAATGAGATCAGAATAAACAGAGCTAAGGTTAACCCCTAAAGGCCTGTTTGTCTCGTTGGGGGACAATTTGGGTCCGTGTAGGTTCCTATGACCTCAATTTGTAGGGAAATTTTTTGGGATTTTTTGAGGTTGTGCGGTTCTGCGAGAGCTTTGTGGATATATAATTTTTATTTCAATTGGTGCCCGGGAGAAAAAGTTATGCCAAAAATAGAGTTCGGCAGGCAGCATACAAAAGTCACAAAAAGTCAAAATAAAATTCGTAAATATTTTTTTCCCAAATCTATGTCTTTTTGTCTACATTTGAAGCTTTGATTCATTCTATTTGGACTAATAATGAAAAAGTTATGGACAATCTTAGTTTTTCGGGCAATCTAAGCATCTTCTTGAAAAAATAACTTTTAGGATTCATTTTTGAATGCAAATTTTAAAATTTTCAGAAAAAAATTGTTAGACAAGGTTGAATTTGCTTTCTAGAACAATCTCACTGTTGGAATTATGGTATTTCAATTTTGTCTTAGAGCTATTATCGATTTAGTTATTCCTTCAATCTTGAACCTACTTCTACTTAATAATTTTTTAATGAGTAAAAATTTAGTGTTTTTTTCTTGAATTTTTTTCCTAAATTCTCAAATGAAGTATTCAACATATAAACTTAGAAAATCATTGAAGATACAATACAAAAAATTTAAGTTAAATAGGTTCAAAGCCCAAAAATCTAGTCAAGCAAGGTGCAAAAAAACTTGTTTTCTTCACTTTGAATGCAAATATCTTGCAATCTATTTGGTCAAAGTCTTTGAAATTTCTTGCATACATTCTCATACTAGTCTAGTATAAGATTCTACGGTTATATATGCAAAAAAAAACAATTTTTATAGTTTTTTGCTCTTTACAATAGAAGTGGCAGTTTTGAGTGTGTTTTCATGGAGAAAAGGCCTCGGGGCTTAACCCTCCATCGCCTAAGGTCCAAACATGCTTAAAAGCATCCTGCCTTTGCAAGTGTTAAAAATCTAAATTTCAGTAAGGTATGAAAATCTCAACCGTACAATCTTGTTGTGTGCATGTTGTAGATGGTGTGGAACAAATTTGGGGACATTTGACCGTATAGATTGAAAGATTATAATGTTTTAGTGTTGGAAAAAGGTGCTGAAATTTTCTTAAAAACACATTTGGAGGTGAAATTCGATTTCTAAACCTACTCAAATGAAAAAACATCAAATTGCCAAGTGATTCAAAAACAGAATATAAACTCTTTGGTGAAAAAAAATATCATTCAAATGACTCATTATGTTTGCAAACTGGATTTGAAATGCTAGAAAACAGTGAAAAAAGTAGCAAAAAATCACATCTATAGCTGAACCTCCTTCTACTAAAATGCTTCTCAGTCACTCATAAATTTTTGGATCAATATGAAATTTTAACCACAAAAACTAGACTAGTATGCGCAACTTTTACATCAAAAATTATTGAAAATGGACCATGTATGAAGGAGTTATGAGCCGCCCAAGTTCACTATAATACAAAAATGTCTAGATTTTGAACTTCGAATTGCTCTCAAACATTCAAAATAGCTTGAATTGACATGAAAATTTTACCTCAATAACTAGACCTTAAGGGGAACAAAACCCAACAAATTTTATTGAAAATAAACATTTGATGAAAAAGATACAAGCCCCTAAAGTTGCAGCCATGACAATGCAGTGTGCTGAACTCAAATTGAACCTGTGAACTTCGAATGGCTTTCACAAACTCAATTTGTCTTGGATTGATTTGAAAATTTTACCACACAAACTAGACTAGTATGCGCAACTTTAACAATAAATTTTATTAAATTTGGACATCAGATGCAAAAGTTAGAGCACTTCAAATTGGACTGTTACAGTGTGTGAGGACACTTTTTGTCCTTTTAGGCGATGGAGGGTTAAGGGGTTAATACAAAGAATAGAATGAAAGAGTGGAAGGAAGAAGAAAACCATTGAAGATTACCATTAGATTCATTGATGTAATTATCCAAAATTCACAGACATATAAGAAATCTCAAAATTCATATCCTCCAATCACTAGAACTGTTAGACGATGATGAGAGATAATGCATCTCAACAACAGCCTCGTCGCCAATGAATCTACGAACTTGGGGATCAATTTGCCGCCGTGTTGATGCCGAACTTGGGGAGGACGTGGCCGCTTGAAGATCTGCAACTTCAGCGTCCCATGGAACCATCACGTAGTCTTTCACCGGTGAGACAATCATTGCCTTCAGTTTCAAAAATCAGAAATACAATTAGTATGATTATGTAAGTATTGACAAGCAGAGTTCAATTGGCAAAATGAAAGAAATCCAAAATTAACTCACTCACTCAATCGGTTCTTCTTCTTCACAAAGCGGATTGGAGGGTCAATATCAATTGCAGGCGACACAGACGCAGATGTAGCCAAAATCGGCCGAGGAGGCAGAGTCAGATACGGCTTCAACTTCACATCACAGACTTCGGTGTCTTCCTCAAGGGCAACAATGTGGCGGCCAATTGCCTTGCATGCTTGCATAGAATTACCTGAATTCAACAAGAAATTGAGTAAGTTAAAAGCTCCATTTCGACAAAAGTGAAATTATCGAATGTGGCGGCCAATTGCCTTGCATGCTTGCAAAGTATTACCTGAAATCCTGAATTCAACATGAAATAGAGTAAGTTAAAAGCTCCATTTCGACAAAAGTGAAATTATCGAAGATGGAAGACTATATACCGATAGACGCAAATGCATCAAGAACGAGCGACCCCGGTTTAGTTAGAGCTGATATAAGCATCTGAAGGAAGGCAATATCTTTCTTATGAGCGCCCCTCCATGGAACGCTTCCATTCATCGCTTGAGACTCAGCCGTTGTAAAATTAAAGAGCACATCAGACTCTGCAGCTCCAAATCCAACTTCGGCGAGGTCATCGTTAACTCCAAACGAGAAGAGAGCCGGCGAAGTACTCTTATGCAAGAACAACCAAATTCTGAACCTTCTAATCTGGGAAGAGACAAATTGAAACTGTTAGGGATCTGAGAAAACCAAAACATCAGTTACCAACGGTAAGGAATAAATTTTTGCATTTGAAGGATATCAACAAAGATGGATTGTGAGGTACCTTGAGTTTGGGATTCACCGGGCAAGAGCATGGGAGGTCATTTATACCCCACCATTCTCTAAACAATTGAAAGTCGTAGCCTTGGGCATACGAAAGGACATCTGTGCAAGCATTTCCTTGGTCTGGAAGAAACAACAACAAGCCGCCAGTTGCGTGCAAGAATTTCTCGGAGAACTCAAACACAGACTCCAATTGTGGCAAAGAGTACTCATTCCAAGAGGGAATGTCAGAGCTTTCTAATGAAATCCCTAGAATCACAAGTCCAGACTTCAAATCCGCGACGATAAGGTCAAACCCACTATGAGGGCAATGTGTTGAGAGGGTCGTCTCTCCAGTCTCCATTTTCACCTGCACACATATTTACACATGAAGGTGCACTAAGAAAATGGAAATTGAAGATAGAAAAATGGAATGAAGGGAGATTGAAAATTACCTCGAGAGCAAAATTGTTAAGTCTATCCAGACTTGGATGATGGTCAGGTAACTCAGCCATCATCTTCATGAGGGAAGTGTTTGCGACGAAGATAGAAGACTGCGGTGGCGCCGGTGATGATGATGCTGATTTCCCTGAAAGCACCTTCGACTTCAATTTCTGTGTTGCAAAGGACAGAGGATTAAATCCTTCATCTTCAACTGCAGAAGGGGTTCTCTGAGCACGGAGTACACATCGATTTGCTATAGGATGGGGGGCATCATTGAGGACCTCCAAGTCCTCATCCAACCTAGCTGCGGCAAACGACGAAGTGGCTGTTGCTAATCTGGCATTAGCATCTGCCATAGCCGCCTCTGTGAGTCGCTTCATGTTGGCCTCAGCAACAACAATAGCTGCCTGAACTTTTGTCGCGGTCTCAGCTTCCATCGCAGCCTTCTTTTTGGCAGCTTCCTCCTCTTGGGCCTTCCTCTTTGAACCACGAGTTTTCTTAGCAGGAGCCGTCGTGGCGAAAGGGAGGATGACAACATCCGTGTCGGCTAAATCAGGTTGGATACTATTTCGGAGATCGATGTCAAATGATGGTGGCCTGATCACCAGGCAATCAATGTACCAACCACATTTTTCCCAGTGCTCTCTCTTCCACTTTGCATCAATGGCATCAGTGATCATGCAATTCTTAGCTTTCATGTCCAGATAGCTAGTAAAGAATGCAGGTACCTTAGATAGTGCCTTCCTCGGGTACAATATGTACATAAAATACCTGTATAATACACGTGAAACAGCCTTTGACAGTTCCACTTGGAGCTCAGGTGGGTGATTTTTGTGAACCTTTTTGTCCTTGAATTCGTCCTCAAACGCCAAATCCCACAGCTAAATTCGCATTTCCTCCACGTAGTCCGAAATTGATTTGATGGAAATTTCACCAGGCGGGTTATAGTCAATTGTGACATTGATATCAGATAACGTTGCATCAAAAAGCAACTGTACTTCACTCGCAATCTGTAAGAAAACAAGAAAATAAGAAAATTGACACAATGAGAATTACTTTGAAATCATGAACGTGCTGGCTGAACAAAACCCACCTAACCCCACCAGGTGGCTTTATGCAGCCACTCTGGAAACACATGGTCAGAAAACTTGGACTTTGGGAACTTCATAGCCTCCCGTAGAGATGCCGTCTTGTTCCAACGCTCAAGCCACTTCACCTTCATAGAATTATCCATGGAGGATGTCGCAAGATACCAAAGCTTCTCTTGAGACATCTCAAGATCATCTTCCCGGCATTCATAATGTTTTTTAACTTCTTCAAGAAACAAGGGGTTTAATTTGGGATCTGCAATCGGGAGTTGTTTCTTTAGTTCAGATTGAGTCTCCTTTACCTTATCCACCCCCTTTCCAATTGCCTCGTGCAATTTCCCCGTAGTCCACTCAATTGACTTCTCTGAGTATCTCTCTTTGAACCGCCTCGTTGCATGTGCAATGGCTTCACCTAACTCTTGTTGGAAACAAAATGAACAATTGGAAAAAGTAAGCGTTTGGCACAAAACAACAACGTAGAAGTTCAAACAGCAGCACCCAAAAAAGAAGTCTTTAATAAGAGAGGCTATGGTTCGTGCACCCTAGAAAGCGAAGCCGATATCGGCCTTGATTTTTGTTATATGAAACATCACGTTGATCAGGGTTTTCATATTGGACAGAATCTTAATGTTCACGAACGAATCGGACGAATCTGCATTGACTGGCTGCAAACTTTGGAGGCCAATAACTTTTGGAGAAATTATCCAAATCAGGCATGTGAGATGTTTTTCGAAATCTACAGTTTCTGTAGATGCCGAAAAACATCTTACATGCCCAATTTGGACAATTTCTCCAAAAGTTATGTGAGATGTTTTCCGGTCTCCCAAGAGCAACGCCGACGTCGGCGTTGCTTTTGGGAGCTGACAGTTGCTGGAGAGAGCGCCCCCCCAAAGATGAAGCTGACATCGGCCATGGTTTTGGAGGGCTGCTATCTGAACGACGAGCGGACCCCAAAAAACGACGCCGATGTCGGCTTTGCTTTTGGAAGGCTGCGGTTTGAACGGCCAGCGGCCCTCCAAAAGCAAAGCCGACATCGGCATCGATTTTTTGGGTCTCCTCGTCGTTCCTCCAGCAGCCCTCCAAAACCATGGCCGATGTCGGCTTCATCTTTTCGGGGGCGCTCTCTCCAGCAACTGCCGGCTCCCAAAAGCAACGCCAACGTCGGCGTTGCTTTTGGGAGACCGGAAACCATCCTAAATCCTGTTCTTATCCGAAATCAATCTGAACAAAATACCTAATTTTCGCTACGCAAAACACAATCAGTCATTGACTATTCTAAAAGGCCTGTCACAATGTACCTGCCATTGCTGCTGGTGTTTCCGCAAATCCTTCCTCGTGTCTGCTCCGGTCCAAAGGGTCGCCTCCTGCGCACGCCGAATTCTTTGAGTCAAATGGTCGACCGGGCGTTTCAACAAAACCCCAACGCCCCAAGCTATCTCACGCAACTCATATAGGTGCAAATTTTTTTGAATGTGAACATGACAAGATAAACCCTAAAACTGCCCGAACACACTCAATATGCACTCTCGATACCCACAATCCTACATCAACGCCTCAAAGGAAAACAAAAACAAAAGATTGCCCACAATGTCACTTCAACACCTCGACAGAATTTGACTATTGCCGATTAGGGCCGACGGTTGGCGGAGACCCACCCAAACGCACTTTCTGAATTGCAGTGAAGACACAAGTCTCGGCCTCACAAATATGAACGGCACCTCAAAAAAGATACTCTAATGATGCCTCCCCAAGCTATCCAAATACTTGCTGTAGGGGTCACATCTTCATTTGGCCCCCGATCATGAGCGTTGGTGCATCCACCATTGTTACTCCCGTTCTCACACGCCCTTGGGCTTGAAGAATTCGGATGCCCTCGAACCATGGCGGTTTCGGCTATTCCTTGTAAGGCTATAGAATTATCCCATTGCATTTGTTTACCCACACAATCAATATCTGGGAACTGCAATACTCTGGCCATCTCTCCTGCGTCTAATCTCCTTGTGTTGGATCTCAATTCCCTCATCTGCCTCGACCTCTTCAATTGCTTTGGATTTGTAAAGTAAAGAGCTTTTTTCTTTCCCTTTGGCATACTTCTACTGTGTGATTCCTGGCCAATCTCTACAAACGGGTGCCCCGTTACCTTCATCCATATATGCTCTATTTTGAAATATTAAATTCCATCATTCCACAATTAGGTAAGTGCCTTGGTGCTAGGTATTAATTCCATCCGAATCCTCCATCTGTACTGACATGATCTCATTATATATTTAATGCTAAACCAAATAATTGAAGACTTCATTTAGACTAACAAACTCAATTTCATTTTGCATTGCCGCCATTGCTTTAATTGAAACCAATTTTAGCTTTGTACTTTTGGATACTCTGTCTCCCAATATTCACTTTGAATCTTGTACGTTAGCCGCTTGGATAGACACGTCGATCATCAATTCATCATACTACTAAAATCATAACTCTCTCTGTAATATCACAAATGCTACCATTAATAATAGGGGCTCATGCTTGCTATGCTACACATTCATTGTATCACATATTAGTAAAAATTTTATATATTTGAATAGAATGCATGATAATGATTTCAATAAGTCTTTGAAATAATTAATTTTAATATTTTGTGAAAATATTTTCAATCATGCATATATAAAAATAATATTTTCACACAATGTTATATTACAGAAATAGAATAGTAGTTTGCAATCACCTCTGTAATATCACTTTTACAGCTTTTATGATTTCAAAATTCTATTGCTACTATCAAATGATTTGAGAAATTTATTCAATTGAAGCAATTTTGGATTTCACAACAATTAAGTTGTTCATGAAGTTCTTGAAATTTACGAGTTTTTCTTTTCAATTCACCAAGTTTTTGGATTGCCATTGTTCGTAACAATGGAGTCATTTATTGAATGCATTACAATAAATGTGTATCTTTTACAAAATTCACCATTGCATATATTTCATTCATCATTCAATAAATTTCTATTGTTCATTTCAATATATGCTTACTTATAAACAAAATTATACAAAGATTTTAGTAATTTTTATTTGAAGATTTATTGAAATTTTTGTTCTGCATTTTATCTAATATATAAATATTTTGATAAAATTCTAATAATGAATGCGTAGCATAGCAAGCACCAACCACTAGTATTCTAATATAAAAAAAATAATTTTGAACAAACGACGGCTAACTCATTAGCCTCCACTCTACTCTAGAGACTAGCACCTAATTATAATCTGTCAAAGTGGTTACTAATTTATTACAAATTACGGCTGCTCAGCTCCTTTAAACTAAACTCCTATACCAGATCACAATCCACCCTATTAACTTACTACCTGGTGTACCATGTTTCAAGCAATTACAACATCTTAAATAGCAATGAGTTTCTGAAGTTCTAAGTGCCTCTCCACTCCTGCCCACTTCCTCTTTAGCCTTGAAATCGCTTTATCTATTTTCTCAACTAGTTCGATGGCTGCCTTACATGATGGCGGCTTAGTCACTGTTTTCATTAGGGGAGAGGGGCAAACTATTCCATTTTCTTTCATTGTGGGGGAAGAGAAATACTCAATAGTTAGTGGTAGCCGTTTAGCTTCACAGTTCAATATTCTTGAGGGGAGTTTGCATGTGGACATGGATGTTGTTGATCCAATCTCTAATGTGGTATCACATACTGTTGCTCAGTTGTCAACTACTCGTGCTGGTGGTCAGGTCTGGTTGTTGACACCTAGAAATTATCGAGTGTATGGACTGATGGACCTTCCATTAGTTATTGGTTCTAACACTTTAACTCCTAGTCGTTCTACCACAGCTACTGATGTCACCCCTTTGCTCTAGAAGGTCAAACTAGAGCCCTCGGAGATCCCTATTCTAGTTCTTAGTGACGATTCGGATAGTGAGTGCATTCTACCAAAACCTGCTAGTTGTCGCCCCAATTTAGAACCTACACATGTTGTTCATAACACCCCAATTTTACATTGTGTAGAATCGGTGCATGTGAAACCCCCACTCTCCCCCGTTGATAATATTGTGCAATGCCTCCGCAATCTGAGCTCCTGCCGAGGTGCGAAGTCAGTACTCAGTAAATTAGATTACACTTCCATTCCAATAAAGAAGGTAGATTTTCTGCCTCCGGAGTTTGACGGGGATGTCATATTTGAACTTCCACCTATGGGAAAGTACCCATCATCAAATAAGGCTGGGCGGTTGCATGGAATGGATAAAAAAGATGACGGACATGCATGGACCCGAACAATGACGACGCACATCCAGTCTGACTCTCACCTTATTTTTCGAACTTCGGCTTGTTTGGGGCACCTCCGATGCACAAACAATTCATGCAAATATTTAGACCGACGGCAGCGACTGTCACCGTTGAATGAGACTAAGTGGAATGGTACCGCCTCGTCCCCCTTTGTTCCACACTCTGATCCTCCATTGCATTCTACAGTTGCATGCTCAATCTGTCAAGTTTTGCCGACATGCATTGGAAGTTGCCCCGCTAGGATCTACTACGTACATGGCTCCAATTTGATGACCCAAGCTTGCGTGCATCTCGGAATCTATAGCCATCCAGTTAAGAAGGGAAATTATAGAGACTCCTCCGCAAAACTTCGATCTCTTATTGACGAGCAGGTAGAACGCACCCCTTCGGCGACTAATTCTACCATTGTCCTTGAGGCGAGTAAGGAATACCTAGGCGAATTCCTTTTATGCGCAGAAGATAATCCCCATAAGATGTTGGTAGTGGACGAACTTGTCCCCGTTTTGGACAAGTTCAAGCAAATGTCATCACCCAGTATTCGTAATGAGGTTACCACATTGCGATATCTGTGTCGTTTTGGGGTAATGGATAGCATTACTAGGTTGCGGGGTTCCAGTACATGGGCCTTCGTTCAAGAAAACCATTTTCCTGGACAAGGTACTGAGTCTGACAAAGTCTTCATTTTCAAGATGGTGGAGCTGGGACCCGGGAGCGGGGTAGACTTGGTTAAGCGCATGCAACCAGGTGGAGACTTGGAGGACGCTTAGATGATGTTTGATCATGTCAAACGCGTCAAGTCTTGGACCACTATGGCCTGCCACGTGTACGATTCTACTTATTGCCGTGTCATGACTATTGCTGTTTGCGATATGCAATCCGAGGATGTAGCAGCACAACAAGTGTTCTAGAAAAATTTGAATGTGGTTTCCAGCAGGCATGATATTTCCAATCCAAATTTTAAAGGATTTATGGCCGATAGCGCCTAAGCAAATTGGAATGCAGTGCGTATCGTCTATGGGAGTGGCGATCCATCTCTGCCTATGGTAAATCGGGAGCGAACTTGCTTATTTCACTGGTCGCAATCCTTAGATAAATACACCAAGGCAGATATCAGGGCGGACCTTCAAGAGCAACATCGACGACTCTGCAAACAATACAAGAATTCCACCTCCTTAGAAGAGGCGCAAAGCAAATACTTAGCAATTCGGGCGTCGTGGTTATCTTCTGGAGCAGCCACTGAAGAGGCGCAATCGAGATTGGACCTATGGCTAGCTTTCTAGCACTTTAGATACCGTCAATGGGGCGGGTTCATGGAGCTGGTAAGTTTTATAATCACATTACAACAATTAGAAGTTCTATTTTCTAAACCACAACCAATATTGACAGTGCTTATTGTTTGTTCAAAATTCTTGATTTCGCCTGCCTAGTAGTACGGTACCGATATTGGCCTTGCTCCTGATGCACAGCCAATATCAGCGGCACCTCTCCTTAATACCGTAACCCTACTTGAAGCCAATGATGGAAGAGAGCCGACATTGGTGGTCTCTCCTCCATGGATGCCTGTTGAGGTAGCTATTTGAGACCTACTTTAATCCTTTTTCTTTGGCTATTCATTCAAATATCTAACTTTAAATGTTGCCTCGCAGAATCTTTCGGAAGTTGAATTGGCTGAGATGTCATCTTGTAATTTGGCAGAGTCTGTTCACAACAAGTGGCTGCAGCAATCTGGCAAAAAGGAGAATGACCTGTATGTTGCCGCTGTGGATGACATGGTCCGGGCGTTTATGCAGGTTGTAGCCTACTACCAATTCCTCAAAGGTGAGAAAGCGGGGACAGGTCCTAGCAAGGAAGAACTCTGACTGCGTATTGCACATCGCACCGCTCAACGCTCTGGAAATGCTAAGGTCCTTCACGTCGCCCTCGCCTACATGCCAGGTGCTGACAACTTCTGCACACGCCAACCTCACCTCGAGGGTGAAGAAGTATTTGTTTCCACCAAACGGAAAGCAGATCTTCCACCAGGTTCAGAATTTGATTCGCACCGTCCAGACAAGATAAGCATATCTCACCCACGTGTCAGGGCTCGTCAAATTGATCCAAAGATAATTGACCTCACTACAGAAGATTCGCCATCCGAACCCGATCATGTGCTAGAAGAATCGGAAGATCTTCCTCCCAAGACACCTACAACTTCCGCTAGGGTGCACCACGTCAAATTTGTTCAAAAAACTGTCTGCGATGAACACCAGTGGCATATTGCAAGGCTGCCAAAGACATCTGCTAAAACTTGTTTTGCGCTGCAAGTCAAGACGAAGAAGAAGTGCGTGGCCAGGATTGTGCAAGACAATCGCAGTACAGCTGCCCCTACTTATACTGATCTCATGAACAATTATAAGAAGATTAGATTGGAGAGAATGCGGTTTTTCTTCTGCAATGATCGAGGCAATGATGACATCCATCGCTGTGTGGAGGGCACTAGTCGAAAATGGGTGGTTTCCAAACCGCCTATCCCGAATGTCTGGCCTGTTATTATGGGCACAAACTTAAGCAGGAAAGAGATTCTCTCTCTAGAAAATGCCGGGTTCTCTCTTGCCGAGCACGTCCAATTGTCTCCATGACAACTCTTCAATGACGGAATATCCGTGAATCTGGACGATTATCCTCCACCCTCTAACCCTGCAGATCACCCCACAAAGAAGTATGGTAAGAATATTAGAAGAAATCCTTCTGCTCCGACTACCAAACATCATAATAGCTGCGCCTCTACTCTATCAATTGTTGGAAAGATCTGCTCAATTCTAATGGTACCTCCTCCAGCTTTGGGCTGCATTGTAATTTTTGAGTCTAGAAGCATATCTAAGGTTTCTAAGTACTTGTTGACGATTGGCCAGTTCCCGAACTATGACTGCCAATCTTTCAAGGATATGTCTGACAAGTCACTCGGCAAACGCGGTGCATGGACGTATTGTAAGCACATCTACTTCATCTTCAACGTAGTCTGTAGCCTAGATCCGGAGGTTGATATCTTCATTCACGCTCCTAATTTCAGCTGGAATGAGATTAAAAGAGTTCTTCAGATTCTGCTCCTAAAGCATTATGGAGCGTAATTATTGTCTGTACTATTAAGACATTATTTTCCACTAATACGAAAACAATGGTGAGACTAAAAGGGCCACCGTCGAAGCTTGTACATGGTCATGCTCGGGTGGGTCACTTAGTGCATTTTCAAAACTATGTGCGGCTTAATATAGATAGGATTTTATTCTTTTCACATAAATTTTATAAACAAATTATAAATAATGTAGGGATCATTGAAAGTCACAAACCCATTATAAGTAATTTAGGTAGCCTAGAAATTTGGACCATTAATTTTTTCTTACATGTAATGAAGGGGCTTCATATTTGGATCCTATGTACTCTAATTAGTATAACCTGTTAGGACTGCTAGTAGAACAGCTGGACTAGACTTGGATTAGATGAAATACAATTTAGGACGGCTGAAACTCCGTAGATGAATGCAGCGATGACTTCAGAATTATTAGGGTTCAAAAATGCCTCTTGCTCAAGCGTTCTTCCTTTGAGCTGGTTTATTTTTTGCGCATGTTTTGCACATGATTCAAGATGTGAAGCAATTTCACGTTCAGCTACCCTTAGTATTTCAGATTGGTTGTGACTGGGGCGACTTCTTCTGATTAGGGTTACAGATTTGTGGTAACTACTGCAACTTTTTTTGGGACAGGTATCTCTTCTCTATATTCCCTTGCTTGTTTTGGGTTCACTTCAAATTCATACTTTGTACTTAAATTGTTGAAGGTTTATGGGCAGGTTGGTGGTGCGCTGGGGATATGTTCTTTAGTTCTCATGTTCAAACTACCTTATACTAATGTTCGTGGTGGAAATTTCTAGCTTGAAAAAACTATTGAATTGGTGACATGATTTCTAAGACGTAAAACTACCGTAGAATGACATCAAGGTTAGACTTAAAGTGCCTTGCAGATTTCATAATAGATTTTGATCTTTAGGATGGTTGTATTCGTGACTAATTTTGCTTCAAATTATTTACAGGTTCTTTGATTTTGAACATTTCGTTCACTCCTCTGCAACTCTAGCAACTTCCCTTGCAGTTAAGTACTTCGGATTCTGGAGGGACAAGGGCAATGAGCTGCACCGCATCGAAGTAAGATTTAGGTTCGAAGGAAGACTTCGGTTTGAAGTAAGATTTAGGTTGATGTTGCAGGTTAAACGCGTATACTTGGTATTATACATTGTGTACAGTCCACACATTGACTTGGTGATATATGGATTAACTTTGTAATATGAATTGTGTTTTTTAACATAATAATGACATTTTCATGGCAGTTCAACTTTTGTTCTTTGCTGTTGTTCACAGACCGTGCTACGTTCTTTTGCTGTTTTATAGATTGTTGTTTCATATTTGTTCACATATGAAGTCTATATAGCTAAACACCAATTTGAGTTTACAGCTGAATTTGGGGAGCTAAACCTTCTTGAAATATTTTTCAGTTCATTTCCTTCGAAGGCTAAATGTGCTTGACATTTAATCCAACTTCTTTCACTTGTTTTGGAGCTTTGTGGAACTAGTTATGAATTGTTGTGGCATTGTTAAGTGTATGTTTGAGTTTTGCTTAGATTCCCCATTTTTTTCTTTTTACACAGTTGAGTTTTGGGGAGTTAAACCTTCTTGAAATATTTTTTAATTCATTTTTTTCGAAAGCCAAATAGGATTGACATCTAACCCAACTTGTTTCACATGTTTTGGAGCTTTGTAGAATTAGTTAAGAATTGTTGAAGTTAAAATGGCATTGTTATGTACTTGTATGTTTTAGTTTTGGTTAGGCTCCCCATTTTTTTTCTTTTACACACATCTATGGTGAACTTTGTATATTTGAGTTTTGATTAGGCTCTCCATTTTTTTCCTTTTATACATGACTATGGTGAGCTTTGTATATTTGAGTTTTGGTTATGATCCCCATATTTTTTACTTTACACACGACTATGGTGAACTTTGTATGTTTGAATTCTACGGATGCATTCTTTGCACTTTTTTCCCTTATTCTTTTGCTTTCACCTTGCTTTTCCATTCCATCCCATTTTTTTCCTTATAAAGAATATAGCCCGGTAAAAAATGCCTTGACATGGATAGTATAAGTAATGATAGGGTGCAATATATAGGTCAATTTGCCAAATTAAATAATTATAGGGACCCTTTTATTCTTGCCTAGGAGGTAAATAGCCCCCTAAAAAATACCCCATCGCCGCACGTGGGGTCCAAAATATACATAGAGTGACCCACCCAAGTGGTCATGTTGGTGCCTAAATCATTTGCCCAATTTTTGTTTGCATGGCTCAATTTTTGTTCAACTACCACTAACTCACCCCAATCCTTAGTCCCCGCCTCCTTCCTATTCTCTACCTTAAACCTAAACCCAAGTACGTCTCCCTCCAACAGATCTGAAAACCTCATACCATCCCCCCTTATCGTTTGCAGAATTTTTCCTAAACTAAACAACATCCATTTTCTGGCCTCATTATCCGTCTCTTTCTCCCACCCTAAACCCACTCCTTAATTGTTCCTCCAATTAACCCTTAACTTCTCCACTTCCAATCTCTGTCTCCAAAGAAAACGTCTACATAACCCTCGCTTATTTCCTTTGCTTTCCCTATCTAATGCCTTGACCCTCTTTAATCTAACCTTGGGCCCCCATCTCTCAAATTATGTAAATCCTCCATACCAATTGTCCCTCTCTTGAACTCTCTTACTCCCTCTTTCCCTCTCTAGAACTCTCTCGAACACCTCTCTTGCAAAGAAATCTCTTTCGTCCCTCACAATATCCACCATTTCTTGTTTCCATGGCGCTTACATTTACGACCACAAAAATTATATCTTTTAATCATTCGTATCCCTAGACTCCACGATTATAGACCCTTCATCTCGAAACTTGCATCTTTCCTCGACCTTAAAATACATATTTGGCCACCCTACACTTTTTATGCAGAAAAATTCTGCAAAATATTCTACGGTCATAGGTCCATCATTAATACTAATATAAGAATTCTTCCTTCACAAAAAAATCCTAAACTTTCACTTTATTGCCCGTTTCAAGAAATTATCAAACTTTTTGCATTCTACGCTCACGACCCTACGCTCACCGCTCTAAGCACGCAAAATAGCATTGTCCGGGATTTAAAAAAGCCCATTTTGACATCACCCTATGAGAAGGTCACATTCGGTAGAAATTAAGTCATTTTTGTAAAAAAGTGTCACATGTCATCTTCTGAATGCTGCGAGGTGACATGGTACCCAAAAATCTAACATGAAAATTCAAATTCGGCACCTAACTGCCGAATCGGACCTTCACATACGGTAATTTACTGACATGGATGAATGCAAGAAACACCTGTACTATTTTGCGTCACACCTTGCGTTTTGATTTGTTTTTTAGCCATAACTTTTGCGTTTGGGTTTCAAATGACTCAAGATTTAAAGGTAAGGTACTCATGACTATTATACACCTTGCCTAATTTTTTTGTAATTTTCAAAAATAATTTACTGTCCAAAAATAGCCCCCAATTTTATGTCACACTTGCCAATTTGGAGGTTTTTAGTACTATTTAGTACCCAGCAAAACGAATTTTGAGTTGAAATTTGGAGGAGATGGTCTTCTAGTAGACTTGTAGCTATTTTCCAAAGGAATTCTAAAAATAATTAATTGTGTGCGGTGTGGAAGTCCACAAAGTGCTTTTCTTTCTGCTTGCATTTTGTAACATATAAAATATTATTTTGGAGTTTTTTTGGGTGAATGACCATCTCCATAGAGTTCTTACAAATGGCCAATTTTCATTTTATGCATTTTTTTCTATTTTTAACTAATTAAAACATCAAAGTATCCATTTTCTTGAGATTTGGCACTTTTCTAATTCTCCTACTTAGAAATTTTTTTAATGAATTTCCTTCGGTGGTTACCTTCATCTTCAAGGTATATACATTAGCCATATTTTTTTTTATTTAAAATTTTTTTTTTTTTCTAATTTTAAAGTACTGCAAAAAAAATGATGAATATTGTCAAAACGCATCAAAATCAGCAAGTGTTTCTTGCATTCACCCACGTCCACTGTGACTACCACGTCACATGTAAGTCTAATTACATGAATTTCAGCTGAATCCAGCTGGTTGGATGAAACCTTTATTTTCACACTGTAAGAACTGTATCCATAGGGACAAATTAATAACACAAACTTTTTGTCTGCAAATCCACAAAATATACTGCCACATATTCTTGAAAACTTTAAAACAGTACTGGATAGTAGTTTCACATGATTTTTGTGCATAATACTGCACTCTGGAATTTCCATATTCACGTATATCTTCTAGTCAACTATAGCCAAAAATCTTCTCTTAATAATATTTATTGGATGCTTTTCTTGTTGATCCTATGATGTTGATCCCATCACTGGACCACATTGTAAATGACCTTAGATGAGAGCTTCTCCACCGCCCACTCAAACTGTCCCGTCACCAGGTACTCTAGCGTGAATGCGTCCCTTTTGAGGTCCACCGTGGAGCCACTACAAGCTTTTCAGGTTTCGGGGGTAATGCTACATCCCTTCGTCCACGGTATTTTCACGGTGCTTTGAGAGCACGCAACAGTTTATGCAACGACTCAAAACCGTTGACTCCCAAGGAATCATTCCCTTCCATTCTGCAGAGATCACGCAGCTGGGGTGTGTGAGAAAACCATTCACTTTCATTCCGCAGGGATCACGTAGCTGCAGTGTCACGCAATGGTAGTAGAAACAATGTCACTGATGATAGAAACACAAATCAGATAAGGTTTTGAAGCGATTTTTTGCGTGCATGCGGTGGAGTGGTTTTGTGAAAAGTGGGGAGCTTCCTAAACCTGCCGCGCGACTGAAGCCTCCAAAATGGATTTCACGATAGCTATCAAGTGAACACGGTGGAGGTGCTATGAGGAAAGAAGTCCCTTTACTCCCTTGTTATTATCATATGAAGTTCATATGACCTTCACTCATGAAATCCAATATTGCACTAAACACAAATTTCACATATAAGGCATTATAAGGTAGCAACACCAAAAAGAAACACTTTTTTTACTCCCACTCCTTCAAAGATCAAAAGACCAATCAAATTTGATGAGGTTATTAGTGAATTGAAGAGAAATTGCACCTGAAGTGGTTCAATTATAATTTTATGACACTCTAGTAATATATTTTACAAATTTACAAATTTGAAAACATAGATAGCCTACACTTATTTAACACTTAGTTGACTCACCTTCAATGGACACTCTTCAAGCACAAAATGTCTCAACTTTCATTCATTGCTTGAGAAAAATTGTGACAGTTTCTAATTTTGTTCATTCAAGGCCATTTTTTAGATTTTGGAGAATAAAAAATGTCTCTCTTAGGTGTTGCTACCTTATGTCATGTAAGGATGACACAAAACTTGCACTACACTTTACACAATAAAACACAGGAAGAATGGGGAGGCGTTACCCTCCCCGGTATTTATTTTCAGAGTGAAGCTTCACCCCTCCCCCTTGACTTTCCGTTTAAAGAAAGTCAAAGGGGGGTGAAGCTTCACTTTGGAAATAAATACCGGGGAGGGTAACGCCTCCCCGTTCTCCCTGTGAAATGTACAGTACTCCAGTTTCTTGCCTTTTCTTTTCAACGTTTAGTGCCTAGCTACACTACACTAGAGGTAGTCATAGGCTCATAGTCCTTCTAAGAATCGTCCCCTTCTTGGAGATTGGACACGTGGAAGCTAGTGATTGGTTTGTTGTACGTGGTTGGCGAATTTCTCAACATCGCAGGTTCTAGGTGTGTCGTTCTTCTCCTCCGTAGGTGAAGAAAGGGACTTCGACAACATTTTCTCCTAGAAAATTTTACCTTATGCTCCGTGATTGGTTTGCCATGGTTGCCGTGGTGCCGTGCAGGAGAACCATTCTCTGAGGTTTCATCCTGGCTACAAAAGGATGTCACAGACCCTCCACATAACAAGGCTCCCTATTTCATATGCCTGAATCTCAATTTCAAAGAAAATCTCAACCTTGGAGGGGCTGTGACTATCCCTACTACTTGTATGCAAAGTTCCCTAATATGCCTATATTTAACAAAAGCAAATAATGCTACTGTAGAGGGACTCCCCAACAAGGCTTTTTTTTCATTTTTAAGAAGTGCCAAAGTGACGATTTAAAATGTTATAGTGGTGCTCCAAATTTCAACATTCATCCACATATTGGATAGAAAATATCACATTAGTACATATCACATTTCTATAATTTGGTTTTCATCCACAATTTGGCGATTTTATCCAAGATTTTTTAGAATTTGAAATTTTTTTTGCAATTTCATCCAAGTTTTTTGGCATTTTTTTGGCATTTTTTAGCCAAATTATTTTTTTCTGGTGCAATCTGGCACCAAAAAAGCAAAAAAGAAGCCCTGCTCCCCAGCCCTTTCAGTTTTCAAGAATGTTATGTACATCCAGGATTGAAGTGAGGCAATCCCACATGTAAAATATACAACAGATGGACAAATCTTTTAATAGATTCAAACCGACAAATCTTCTCCAGGCCAAAGAATCACTTTCAGCTTGAATCACTTTCACCATTGAGAGATAACTTGGAAACTGTGATTGCATCCCCTCGATCTGTCTCCCAAATGCCGGAACGCTGACACGATGATACCTCATTCCTTCACAGGCAAGCGCCTCGCAGCACCATGTACAACAATGAGTCTGTACTGGACTGAACTGTACAGCAGAAGAGCGAAGATCTGCAGACAACGGGATTCACGGACTTTGTACCACTGCCACATACCAATTACAGCGAGGATCATGCATCAAGCAAAGTCAACCAAAAATTGCCCTTCTCCAGCAAGTTTGCTGAATCAGACACTTCAAGATCGACAACCCACTGATTCGTTTCTAATCCATATTTGTCGACTTTACGTACAGACTTTCGGGCTGATTCTACGAACCAGCCCTTGCAAGGTAAGAATCCACGCAATGAATTCCCGGAGCGTCAAGACTATGGGATACTCTACCGGTCCGCAGAACTTGTCTGTGAGTGTCTGCACCGGCCTTACATGGGTCCTGGTGGGTCTATTGCGAAGCTGGAATTAGCGGTCCCATCAAGGTGGTGAGGAACACGGGAGCCGACCTGCTTGGGAATCACAGTAGTTAAAATTCACAGGTTTATCCTGCTCGACCATGCTTCGATCAGAGATTTCGTCAGTGTTGGTCAGGGCCCGGGAGGAGATGCTTCGATGAGCTTCAAAGAGCAAGTAGATCGACTGGAAGTTAATCTGCAAGTTCCATTGCGTCTGTGAAGCTTCGATTAGGGTTGCTGTACGTACGTACTCTTTTAAGCTCAGATCGTGATATTGAGAGCAGCACGTCTCTGGAAACGCTTCCATCAGGGTTGCCAAACGCACAACTGAACATTCGAGAAATTAACAGGCGTCTAAGAACTGGAGTTTATGCACAGTAATCGTGCAAGTTGTGAACGCTTCGATTAATTTGGGGTTGCTGACGATCAGTGAGAGAAGGAACAGGATCGAGTGGTTGAATTTGAATTTTTATAACTAGTACATTAGCTGAACTTGGGAATAGAAACATTACGTTTTTTGAAGAAGTTTGCTGATTTTGAATTGGTCCAGCTAGCGAAAGCTGTGCGGCTATGTCGGCGCAAGTGGACACCACCACCAAGCTTTCGTACCTGCTACCCACCGGGACTTTTCTAACATTCCAAGTGCTAGCCCCCCTGGCCACCAACAACGGCCACTGCGGCCGCACGGAGCAGATCCTCACGGCCGTCACACTCGCCCTTCTGGTGACCGGTTGCATCGCCACCTGCTTCACCGACAGTTACACCAACCGGGACGGCAACGTGCACAACGGCTTCCTCACGCGCAATGGTCTGTGGGTGCCCGGCTACGGCGTCATGCCTCCCGAACAAGCACCTGGAGCTCCCTCCGAGGACAAGACTCAGAATAGAGACGACTTCAAGCCGATGGCGACGGATTACATCAATGCGGCGCTGTCGGCGATCGCGTTCCTCACCTTGACCATGTTCACCGACCCGGTGAGCAGCTGCTTCTACCCGCACCTCTCGGAATCCGTGCTGAAGACGCTCCCTGTGCTGTTGGCGACCGTGTTGAGCTTCTGCTGCTCCTTTGTCACCAAGGTTCGGCACGGCTATGGAAACTCCGTTCCTCGTACTTTTCCTGGGCAAGGGAGAGTTAGCTCAAGTAATGCCGCCAATGCGTTTGGAATCCACGATGTGGCGACCGAACACCCCGCGAACAATGTGTGAATGGCTTCAAAGCTCGATGCAGCTTGATTTGATTTGTCTGTGTGATAGAGTCCACCCTCCAGGAGGCAGCATCAAGGTAGCTAGCCTTCACTTACATTTGGTGCAGTTATAAATTGAGATCAGAGTATTATCCCTCTTCTTATGAGATCTGATGCTCTTGAGTAAGTTAGAGAGGTTCACGAGTACGGAGGAGGAATCTTACGCTCAGGGTTGAAGATATGACAAGAACAGATGGCGGGAGGAGACACGCAGTGTATGTTACGCTCAGGGAATTTACCTGTGGTTTACTTTTCAGGGGTGGTTGAGGAGCACAGATTCAGAGAGCAATGCAAGGGTCGTTCCAGACTGAGACCGATTGAAATGTGCACCCAGAATCACCATTTGAAATGAATGTGGTTTGTACAGTTGAGACGGTTATTCTGGGTGCACATCAGCAGAAGATGGAGGGTCTGGAATCTAGTTGGTAGCTTTGGGTTTAGTGAGGTCATGCACTAGCACTGGATTTTTACTGTGACATCAACCCCAGAAGAGGAGCCTTGTACAGAATGCTGCAACATTTCACGAGGAATACCCCAAGGTGTCACAGCTGGAAGAAGCAGCATTTGGAGATTTGAAGGGTAAACAAATTCGATGCAATTTATTCATTTTGGAAACCTAAACCGTTTAAAAACTGTAGTTAAGGTAGTCTATTTTAAATGATCCACCACGGTAGATTATAGTCACCCTTGACACACAACATTAGTGGGCTCTCTTTCTCCCAATCATCCTTGGTGTAGGCGGTCGTGGCCTCCTCACAGTCCTCCAGCAAATAGGTTGAAATTCGTCGTCGAGCATTTGAGACGAAAAATGGAAGACAAAGATGTTTGCATGAAGAATGCGCCTGAGCTTGCCACCTAACCCTCCATGCCTGAGTGGCAAGGTCATAAACGTGAAGCTTTGAATTCAACGAGATCAATGAAACCAACTGTGACTCCCCCGAACTTTTGACTGTGATCTATTATCACACCACGTTAGGTAGGTTACAATGAAGCAGGTAGGATTACTAATAGTTCTCAGTTGTATGTAGGAATGTCGTGAGCTTGATGTATTTGACAATCACATTGATTGAAGAATGTACTCTACAATTGAAGATTCAATTGGATATTCAGGAAACTAAGACTTCTGAGGGAGGCAGTTGTAGCTCGAAGAAAAGCTCGTTGCCACTAAGGCTTCCGAGGGAGGCAGTTGTAGCTCGAAGAAAAGCTCGTTGCCACTAGATTTCTGCGCTCCATGTTGAAGCTTATTGGATTGTAAATAAATCAGCAACTAATTGAAGTGTTAGTGATGGAAATTCAAGCCCATAGTGTACAATTGTGATGTACACAATTGTGAGCAGAGGTCCTTCAGGACATGTGCCTCATCTCTTACGCCTTGGTACTTTTTTGATGGGCCACTCATGAAGAGAAGAACCTGACTGACCTTGGTCTGAAAATCGGAGTCTTGTCTCCTGTAGGTGTGCTCTACACGTGTCGTAGGGCCTGTGCACAAGAGTTGTGATTGCCCATGAAAATTGACAGGACCACACAATTCCAATGCATAGGACAGTATGTGCTTTACACAAATGCAAGTGCAACAGTCATGGAAATCCCCGTGGTCAACAAATTTCTTTGTCTTTGTCTTAAACTTGTTGGAAATCTACCTGCCAATTCATCTGGACAAAACTGTTGCTTAAGATTTGTATAGAGAGTCTTCCATTTGGAACTGAGTTTTCCTTGAAGTGTGTGTTTCTTCAAGCTTGTGTGAACGCTTTGCTCACAGTTTGCAAATCATTCCTCAGATGATAGGTATGATGATTGCGCCTTCCGCATCATGCACTTTGACACAATTCATTTTGATTTCTGAGCTTTGTCCTACCATTTGTCTATGGCCCACTCCTACTACTCTTGAAGGTAAAGACAACTAATTTAGACCTAATTGGTAAGACCTACACATCTAGTTTCAAAATGCATCTTTCTGAAAATAAGGTAGAGGCGCCCAATGGCTTTCCTTTCTAGGAAGGGGAGTCGTTCTAAAACGTACATCTAGGTGGACCATACATGGCTTATCATTTTGGTCAACCAATAAGAAACTATGTATGGTATGTCTACATTTAGAATCTAAAATGATTCCCCTTCCTAGAAAGGGACGCCATTGGGTCCAAGGATGCTTTGGGATGCCTCTACCTTAATACCTTTGGGTTGATTTTAGGTAATCAACCAATAATCAACACTTTGAAACTTCATAGTTTAGTCGTATAGTGTCTAAAATATGTATGTGGAAATAATTTGGAGTGCTCTTTCAATTGCCAATGAGACCAAGCAAAAATCAAGAAAGATTAACATTAGGAATCATGTTTAAATGCATATTCAAAGTTGTTCAAGTGTTGTCACCTTAAAGGAGAGATTCTATGCCTTGCATATTTTAGATTGGAATATGAATAAAAGTTGCACATTTTGAAATTTAGATTATATTTGTTAAATCAAATCTAGTAGTGTTTTAGTGAATACCTCAATATCAAATTTTTAAATTCTTCCTAAATTTGACCAAACAAATTAGTCATTCTAAAAAGTCATTCGTTGGTTTTTTACATATAAGAAACAACAACCCTTGATAATTCAAAGGAGTAAATCCTATCCAACTAAATCAATTGTAGTCGTGCAAATTCAAATCCTCAGTTGGATCAAGCATTCGAGAGTTATAGAACAAGAGATTAGGATGTTAAAATATGAAAAACATTCAACTACAAAATTCAAATTAATGTGCATCATTTGAGTACATATAAGAATTTTTACTCATGTTTTCAAAATTTTAATTATTGAGTATTTTTATTGTTTTTTGACAAAACTTATCCTAGTTATTAACAATAATAATAGCTTTATTATTGTGACATATTCTTCTACCAGAATATTAATGTAATCTATGTTCTTTGTAAATGATATAATTCTTTTAATATTTGAGTTCAAAATTCATATTGATTTTGAACCTAGAAACTTCTAAAGTTATATAGGCTTGTAGAAAAAGAACAAAGTAACAATTAAAATTTACAATAGATTAAAACATTGAAGTACAAGGCTTATGTTAAAGCTCAAATTGCACAAAAAAATGATATGTGTATTCTACACAAAACTCAAAATTAATGGTTAGATTCAAGGATGACATCAACCCACCTTTGGAGAAAAAGGTAAAGAGCTTACCCTTTGTACTTGGTGAATTCCTAACCTTTATCCTCAAAAGCCAACCAACCTCATTGGGACGCAATAGTCCACTTGTCACATTATTGTTAGAGAGACGGTCTTTTCAATTTATAAATAAGGAAAAGAAAACTTCGCCAAACCATATGGATTTATGTCACCTAAATAACTTACTCAAAAATTCCAACAATGACTCCAACATGGTCTCAAAGTAGTGAAATTAGATTGCTCCTTACTAGTTTTTTGACATTCTACACTATATAAATATGTACTAGTATTGTAAAAGAATGCAATAATGCAAAAAACATATGTAATGCATGGTTGGTGCATTAGTTCAGTCTTGGCCCGGATTTAAAATTGCATGTACCTCTATGTGGACAACTACTAAGTCACAATATAACTTCTCTCGATAAGGCAACCTAATTTTACAATTTGGGTATATTTGGCATGCCTCCTATTATTCCTCATTGTAACTTCTACTCTTTTACCACCATTTGGTTATTTGAAGTTTTTCATTAATAGAATATATTTTGTATAAGTTAAAAATTCAAATTATTATATAGGTAATATTTTGATATTATTTATTTTTAAAATCACTTATCAAATTTTGTAGAAATATGGTAAGTTAATAAAGAGATGTTGTATGCATACAACATGTTATATACAAACTCAGTGATCATTGAACCATTTATTGTTAATAACCAAGATAAATTTTGTCAAAAATAAAAATTATATACATATATATATATATAATTAAAATTTTGAAAACATGAGTAAAATTTTTTATATGCACTCTGTAGTCTCTTGAAATTTTCAATTTTTTGACAATTTGCTGTGAATAGTGTAAATAGAGACAAATTGACGAAGAGTTCACACAATAGAGTAGTAATATGGACAAATTGCCAGATTAGAAAGGATTTAGAAGAAAAAAACACATAAAAGGTTTAAGATGGCAAAAGACAAGTTGACTCTACACTTCGGGTTTGAATAGTTGTCTTTAGTTTTGCATATAGCCAGGCAATTTGTCATTTTTTCTCTCTCTCACTTTCTCGGTTATCAAATAGCTTTTGTCAAATTGTCTCGTCTTCATGTACTCTGAACTTCTTCAATAATATAATATTTCTTATAAACAATTTGTCTATAAGCTCTAAATTTAGATCCAGGGATTGGACTAAATTGAGCATTCTATAATTCCCAGTCAAGATCCAGTGATTGGATCCTCTGAACTGTGAATTAATTTAACAAATTGTCTTGAGTATCCAGTGACTGGATCTCTTCGTTTACTTGTGACTAATTGTCTTCCTGGTGCTTGTGTTTTGATTGTGTAATTTATAAAATTGTGAGCTTGTTTGTGTTGATCCAATGAGTAGATTGTAACACTGGGCAACTTGTCGAATTCTTTTGCGAACCAGTGAACAGGCTCTGCTACTGTGAGAGACGTCAAGGTGACTGTAAATTCTTTGTGTAGAATTGTGTGCAGATTTCTTGTGATGAATTTATGGTTGTTGAAATGATTTGTGTAACAAATTGTCGGTGAAATTATGTGTGTGCTTACTCTGCTGGAATTATGGGTCGTGATTTATGTATTGAGTTGTTGAAACTGTGTGGTGCAAATTTGTGCGAATTATGTGGTTGTGAATACATGTTAAGACAAATTGACTGAATTAGTTTTCGTATCATGAGTGTATGAGTTGAATTGTCGGAGTGTTACTGTGAGGAAATGGATAGCAATTTATCGGATTGGAAGTCAATTTGTCTGTGTTGCTCTCGTAAAACGAACGAAGCAGACGATTTGTCAACCAGTCTGTCAATGGTGATGCTGCGGAGGCTGTGAGCAGACCAAGACAATTTGCCAAGCCAGGGATGCAGAGAGGAAGATCAACTGACTTCCAGCTAAGTTTTTAAATCCTTCTAATTCATAAATTTGACAAATTGTCTTGATTAATTTATATCTTTGTGTAGTTAAGTTACATCTATTACATGAGTTAATAGTTTTGAAATGAGTATCAGAGATTCAGTATAGAATTAGACTTAGACAAATTGTCAAAATAGTAGAGGTGATTCATAAGAGAGAATTAGATCAAGTTTCTAATACCTGGCAGAGATATATGAAAAGTTGTCTAAAATGGTCACAATGAATTTAATAATTGAATTATGTTGAATGTTATAACTGGGAGTGTGTGTGATTGAAATCGGGAGAGCTGAGTACGAAGCATTGAATCCAGGTATGACAATTTGACTTAGTCTCATGTGCTTGATGTATGAAATTAAATTGTATCAAATTGGTGTATGTGTGATTGAATCCTGTGTTGTGAGTGCATAGTTAAGTTGTCCAGAGTTGAATTGAATTCTTCATGATTGAAATTCTGAGATGATAATACAATAAGTAGAATAAAAACCAAATTGTCTGGATCCTTGGGTGTTAGCCTGGATTTAGATTAGGGATCTAACAGACAATTTGTCTTGGATATGGTGACACTGTTTAAACAATTCAGTCACAGTGGGTCGGGATTACAGGACAAATTGACGTAGTACCAAACTGGGCCTCAGATAGTGTAGTAGTGTACAGACAACTTATTGATATAAATTTAGTTTACTGAAAATTGATTTATCCCTGAGATTAGTAGGATCAAGAGATACTTAGTGAGACAAATTGACTGAGTATTGAGTGGAGTATTGTCCTGATTGATAATTAGGTCAATTTGTATGAGTAGCGGTGAATATAGAAATGCTGTGGTTATATGAATGGTGTGTTGGATAAATTGCCTTGTTGTTGTTGATGTTATAAATTGTATTGCATTACACACTCATTCCCCCTGCATTAGTATAGGGACAATTTGTTGTAGAGGACTGGGACTGTTTTGATACTCATTTAAAATTAGTAATTTGGCTAGCTAAGTAGTGACTGGACAAATTGTTATGGTAAAAAAAAAACTTTATGGTAATTAAGGAATCTATATATTATATATAAATATATATGCGAATTGTTGCACTTAAAAGTCTAGATCATGCATGACAAATTGTTGAACAACCTGACAAATTGTCTTGAAATACCCCTAGCATACTAGACAGGACCGAGACAGCAATCATGCGTCCCATAGCATTATTTAATGGACTGGTCAACAAATTATTCCCTTGGGTATAAGAGTGTATAAATTGTCTATTAAGAAATAGTTTGATAGTTCATATTGAATTCCTTTCCATCCTAGGAAACAAGTGACTATTTGACCATTCCCAAGATTTTAGAACTTCTCTACTATTTCCTTGGGTTGTTGTCTATAAATCAAACTACAAAACAAAGTAAACAAGTATCCACCATACAAAACGAGTGACTTTAGTCATAAAACATCAGACTTATTGACCTTTCCTAGAGGAATTACCCCCCTATATTTATTGTCTTGGGGTTTTGTCGAGTAGGCAAAATCTACATTACACACTCAAATGATGCACATTAATTTGAATTTTGTAGTTGAATGTTTTTCATATTTTAACATCCTAATCTCTTGTTCTATAACTCTCGAATGCTTGATCCAATTGAGGATTTGAATTTGTACGACTACAATTGGTTTAGTTGGATAGGATTTACTCCTTTGAATTATCAAGGGGTGTTGTTTCTTACATGTAAAACACCAACGAATGGCTTTTTAGAATGACTAATTTGTTTGGACAAACTTAGAAAGAATTTAAGAATTTGATATTGAAATGTTGGCTAAAACATTGCTGGATTTGATTTAACAAGTACAATCTAAATTTCAAAATGTACAACTTTTATTCATACTCTAATCCCAAAATATTCCTCCATAATGTATTTAAGAATGAGTCTTTGCAAAAAAATGGAAATGAAAAGACCTTTTTCTTTCTTTAAAAGTTAACATTTAAAAACATTTAAATATGATAAGTGTCCCTATAATCGACACTAATAGCAATTTAGCATTTTTTCTATAATAAAATATAGATTATATATATTAAATTTTATTGGCAAGTAGAAGAAGATGCCTATGCACTTTAGTATACATTAATTCGACACTCTAGGAATAAGTTATGAAATTTCAATACATTGTTTACATGTGTGCTAAAAATTGAGACTAGGTTCTCTTAGATTTTGGTGTCATCATTGTGTATGTTTTTGGGCATCAATATCTATGTTCTAGTGTTGTTTTTTGGTCTACTTATAGGTATCCGCATTTTAGGCACACTAAATAGTGAAATTAGGTTGCCCCAAACTAATTTCTTGACATTCTATACTATATAAATATGTGCACTTAATATAGAAGGATGCAATAATGTAGAAACCATGTGTGTTTTATGGATTGGTGCACTGGTTCATAGTTCGGGTTTAGCAAATGGTATGTACCTCTGTTTGGACAAGCAATGAGTCATGAGATAACTTCTCTAGTGAAGGCAACCTAGTTGATAAGGCAATCCAATTTTAGTATTTAGTATATTGTAGTGATTTTATCATAAGTTAGGAGGTCCAAAAATTGCCCCTTTTGACCTACCCACCTCATCAATGACATTTTTAGATATTTCAAGGAACACACCATTCATTCCTAGATAGGGAACACATTTAGAACCCAGTCAATTTATGGACCTTCTACCTTCCCTTTTTTTAAGGTATGAGAAATGGTAGTATCTTTGCTTCCCAAAGGAGTTTAGAAATATCTGAGTCACGTGTCAGGCCATCACAGGCCCCAGCTACAAAAATCAAGAGACGAGTCAGAGCGTTTAGGGCACGAGTCAGAGCAATTAGGGCATGACTCAGATCTTAGCATCGCTTCGCTGACGTGGCGTTCCCTCCTTTCTCTCATCTCGTCCGTCCATCTCTCAACTAAACCCATCCTCGCCCTCCATTCCACTTCATCTCTCTCCCATTCTCGCATCCTCATCTCCCACATTCTCTCCGGCCCATTCTCGCAACCCCACCTCCTGCGCCGCCGCCCCCCCTTGCATCGCCCTCGCCTCGCTCGGGATCTGTAGTGGGATCCCCACTTGTTGTGCATCTCAACACTTGCATCCCCGAGTTTGCTGTAGAGCTTTTCAATCTGTCTATGTTGGAGAAAAATTTGCAAAAATGGCGACCAAAGTACACCCGGTGTCCACTCTGAACCCCAATGCGCCCCTGTTTGTCCCTCAGTCCGCGTACCGTGTCGTAGAGGATTTCTCCGCGGAGTGGTGGAGCCTCGTGCAGACGTGCCCTGCGTTTCGGGAGCAGTGGGTGCAGGAACGTCTGCCTGTGCTCGAGGAGCAGGAGATGTTCGAAGCCGATCTGGAGGAAATCGCTGATCTCGATGAGTTTCTGGAATATCAAGAGGAGTTGGAAGAAATGGAGGCTGCACAGGCGTCTTTGCATTTTGATGATGTCAATGATGGTAAGTATGACCTTGGGATGGATGGGGTTGCTGTTTTGGTTACCTTGCACTTTAGTGTTTCTTTTATTTGTGTTCGCGGTTTGGTCTATGGGGTCGTGCTCGTTGATGGCTTATGTGCATTGTATGTGTCAGTGCCTCGCATTGATGCGTAGTTTGGTGTGATTGCCATTTGGTGTTGGCGATCATTGCATATGATTGCTTATCATGCTTTGTGCATTGTGTCTTCATGATCATTGCGTGTCGATCGCATGTTTGCATCGTGTAGGCATTACTTGTTTCAGTGCCTTGAATTTGTTCTTATGCAGTGTGGGTAAGAATAATTGTCATTTAGTTTTCCTTGATTGCTGCATGTTGATTGCTTAATGATATTATGCCTCTTGGATGCATTACCTGTTTCATTGCTTTACATTTACTCTTATTTCGATGCGGCTTGATGCCTTTATGGCTTGATTTTTAGGATCGCTTATTGAGGCTCCTGCATGCATTTCTCGTTTCAGTGTCTCACATTTGTTTTCATTTCTGAATGTCTTCAAGACGTTTCGGAGGATGACCTGAGCTTGTTCAATATCAATCAGATCAGAGATCTGAAGTTGAAGCCAAAGCCGCAGGCGCCTTGGTGCAAGCCCGCGAAGAACCTCGACAAGATGCCTTGTAAGGTCCCTTTTTCCACAAAGAAGGGAACGGCTTATCGCATTCAGCAGCCTCGTGCTGTAATGTAGATGTTGTCAAAAGCAGGAACAGAAGGATGTAGATCTGGAAATGTAGATGCTGTCGTATGTAGGGACAGAAAGTTGTAGTTCTGGAAGTTGTAGATCTGTACAGTTGCAAAATGTTGAATCGGTGGAGCGCCTTGTATGTTGTAAGATCCACAATGCCGGTGTTGTAGTCGATCTTGGTACTCATGGTTGTACAAATCGCCCTTACCAAAGCACGTTTAGGTCGGCAATGCTTTGTAGCACTGGGCAGAAAATTTTACACAAAAACAAACAAACAAGATTTTCAGCAATTGGTTACATTGATGTTATCTGGTGTCAGATTTTCCAGAGCTTTTGCATTGTACATTGTATGCGGTCTTGACCTCAGGTTTTTTCATCTGATTCGTCTGAGATATGTTTGCACTGTAATGTTGTACCTTTCTGCATTGGGCTCTTAGAATGCGTGGAGCTAATCAGCATATACCGTGACCAGGAGTATTCAATCTTCAGAGCAACCTTTGGAACCGTAGTTTGTACTCGAGAATGTATTTCGAAATAGGTTCAAAACGTGCGCACAGCAAGGAGTTTTCAAGCGCTAATGGCCAATCGACTGGTCTTCTGCGCTTTCCCCATTAGCTTTGGGATTCAGATCTGTTGCTATGGATCCTTCCTGGTGCCGAAGTTGTATGTGTGATTCACATCTTATATTTAGGTTTGCTCTTTTTTTCGAAGCATTCACCTTCTGTGCTATGTCAAAGCAGTCCGAAATTGAAGATGAAACTTTGAACACTAACCTACAAAACTGCGAACCAGCTTCTCTAGTGCGTAACATAGAGGTCTCTTCACACTTGTGTTCATTACGTCTTAGTAACCAATCTGCGATGCACAAATTCCTGGCACAAATTCGATCATTTCCTCCATTAAATTAAGCTTCATAGATCCGAGAAGCCCAAGTTCAGTTGCAGCAAGGTGTTGTTTGCGTATTTGACCTACAAGATGCATTGATTAGACATATGTAGCAGTTACAATACGGTAGTTTCTAATCCTGTTGAGGATCTAGTGACACATGGCACTCCCGATTTAGACCATTATTATACCTACATGTTCGAGAAGTTGCAAAATGGCTACATATTCTGCATGTACATTGAAAATGATAAGGTTTAGACATTGAAATGACCTCCACAGGAAAAACACAATTCCTGAGATACTCGCAGCCAAGTAACTCCAAACCCTAATTGATAAAAAACAGAGCTGATTGATGTTTGCAAAGCAAGATTTCATGACGAAGTTTCATGCCCCATTCACATTTCCAGCAACAAATTTATCCTCACTCCAAAACCAAACCCACCGTCTCCACATCCACCGAAATCCCCATGCCAAACCCCTACCTACCTAGCAATTCCAAACTCCTCACACCCGCAATTCCCAGGAGTCAAAAAGAAAAATCTGATACAGTTGGAAATTTTCATTGTATCCAGATTAGCCTCGGTGATCGAAGCAGCGAGAGTTTCCACAGTTCGAATCTCGTCCCACGATATTCTCTGCACTAACCACCATCAGCAAGTTTAAAATTTGGGGGTCCTTGAAGTATTTCAACTACTGACAATCGTGCTTCACAAGAGCGGATCCAAACTACGCACAGTCGTGACTGAAATCGCAAACTTTGACAATTCTTTGAAGTTGTTCACGTCGCCGGTGTCGTTGTTCTCTTGAAGTATTACCCGCGTGCTTCGGAGCTGCTGTTGAAGTACTTGTTGATGAGCTTCTTCAGCTCGTTTTCGGGGAAGGTGAGGCAGTATTTGCACGGGAATGGGTAATTCGGTTTAGGGGTTTCGGATTTCTCTGCTGCCGACCTCACTCAGGTGGATCGATACAGCGCCCAAGAAGCTGCTGCTGCTGCCGGTGCCGCTGCCGGAGCTTTCAGATGAAATTGCCTCCTTCAGTTGGGGCTGGGATGAGGCCGTACGCTGACACGTAGATCGTAGCTTTAGGACAGATTCGGCAGAAAATAATTCAAAAAACATTGATGTCAGAAATGATTTTTCTGAATTATTATTATTTTTTCGAATGGGTAGAAAAGAATCTTGCAATGAACACATTTCTATTTGAAGCATTGTAAGGTAGAGACACCTAAAACCAATAAAATAAGCAATTCAACATAGTTAGAGGCACATTTTCATTGAATTTTTTTCCATAGTATTAGCAATTGAAAATCATTCATTTTTGGATAAGATTTATAAAATCTATGAATTTTCAAAGTGGAACTCCCTAGGACACTAAAATTGTCACTTAGCTTAGCACTAAAGCCAAAATCTAGAAAAATAAATAGTCAATCAATTAAAATCACAATTAAAAATGGGAATAGTATTATGACACTTTTGGAGGCACAGTTTAATGGAAGTCTATTTATTGAGAATAGATGTAGGGATAGTTTGGAGTATTTTCACCTTATAGAACCTTGTCTTAGGAGATAGTTAAATATTTGGAATAGTTGTTTTGGAACTGTCTTTCAATTTGTACATTAAGGTGCATACACCCAAAATTGCACTCTACCTAAAATCGCCATCATCACTCTGTGTACATCTATCACTCTGTGTACATCTCCAAATTCATTATGTGTATATGTTAGGTTTTTTTCTCCATGAAAAAATGATTATAGAACATCTACAAAAAGAATCCATGATCCTTCATAACTTTTGCATACAGGATCCAAATGTTGTGTTTTTTGGTATATTGAAACCTCCTTTCACTTGCAGAAAAGAATATGAAAATTTGACAAATCTAATAATAGTAAATAGGCACAATAGTAAGAAGTGGTGATTTAGAATATCCTAAATGTTCTTCAAGATGCTAAAATCAGTTGTTCATGGTTCCCTTGGAGAAAGGTAAGAGGGGATAATATAGTTTAGGCTCTAAAATCTTCAAGTAATATAGATCTACTGTATATTGAAGTTTGTCTTCAAAAATTTGCCACTAGTATAATAAGGGTAAAAATCTACAAATAAAAATGAATTGAATATGACTTCCCTTAAGATTTATATTTTCCCCTACTAAGCGTTTACCTTAGAGGGGATCTTGGAGGGAATGTATATCCTCATATGAGTTTTATTTTTAACTGTTAATAATTCCAAGAGATTAAAATTTATATTCCACAATGTCTTCACCCCTACTTTGAATGTATTAATTAATCCTTAAGTGCCCAAGGTCTTTTGGGTTTAAAAACATCATTGCTTTTGAAATTTTATAGGTCTAAATGTCACTAAGGTATAGAAATCTCAATCGTACAATCTTGTAGTGTACATGTTGCAGATGACATGAATCAAATTTGGAGTCATTTGGCCATATAGATTGCAAGATTATAATGTTTTAGTGTTGAAAAGGGATGCTGAAATTTTCCAAGCTAGCAACTCATTTGGAGGTAAAATTTGATTTCTAAACCTACTCAAACAAAAAAACTAAAAACTATAAAGTGCTTCAAAATCAGCATACAAAGACATTGGTGAAAAAAATATCATTCAATTGACTCATTGTATTTGTAAAATGGCTTTCAAATGTGGCTGAACTTCTTTCTATTAAAATGTTGCTCATAACTTCTTGGATTGATATGAAATTTTGACTACACAAACTAAACTAGTATACGCAACTTTCTAATCTTTTAAAAAAAATTTGAAAACATACATTATATGAAGAAAAAACAAGCCACCAAAGTATCGGAATCCAAAGATATCTGGATTTTGAACTTCGAAGTGCTCTCAACCATTCAAAACAACTTGGATTTACATGAAAATTTTACCACAATAAGTAGACTTCAAGGAAAACATAATTCAACAAATTTTATTGAAAAAGAACATTGGATGAAGGAGATACAAGCCCCTTGGAGCTGCAGCCATCAAAATGCAGTTTAGTGAACTCAATTTGTACCTGTGAGCTTTGAATGTCTTCCAAAATATTAGTACATCTTGGATTGATGTGAAAATTATATCACACAAACTAAAAGAGATAATGCAAATTTTCCAAAAAGTTTTATTGAATTCGGACATCGGATGCAAAAGTTATAGCTCTTCAAATTGGACTTCCAGACTATATGAGGACACTTTTGGTCCCCTAAGACGCTTAGCGGTCAACCTTGAAACGATAAACTGGTCACCTTGAAAATCCTATGTTTTGATACCAAGTGAATCATGTTGCTTAAAAGGATCCAAAAGCATTCATTGGAGGTCAAATTAGTATTCAAAACCTCCTCTTTTTGCACAAAATTTTGAGGTTTGCATTCCTTTTAAAAAAGAAAGATTTCATTGGCCACTTTTCAGCCCTAGCATCCTTGCAAGGGTTTGGTCTAAAACTAACCAACGAGAACCATTCCCTTGTGTACCAGAATTTGCAACCTTATGAAACTTTCATTTTAGCTCCAAAAAATCCATGCCTTAAGTTTGTTTGTTTGTATGTTCATTTTGTTACGTTGAAATCTCCCGAATTATGCATCCCCCGGTCACATGCTTGGTACCGTTGGAAAGCCCTCAGCGAGGAGGGGTGCACAAGCTTTGTTTCGTGGTGTTTGGACCTAGGATGTGAAAGTTATTGAATTTCGAAGTTTCTCGACTTAAAAATTAAAAAAATTATACTTCAGGGCACACTAGTTCAAACGAACTGAAGAGGACCCGTTCTTGGGGATCGGTCAAAGTCCGAATTTGCGGCCCTAAAATAACTCACCGAACCCGATTTCAAACTAACCTCCACAACAGACCCCCAATAATTATTCGAAGGGCCGTCCTCCGTCTCCATCATTGATGAGCCCGTTCATGCGATTCAAAATTTAGAACCTCACTTCCGAGTCAGGCGGGAAAGCGAAAACGACTCCGTGCTTTAAGGCACGGTCACAGGACGCGCTGCACCCGGGCATCGATGCCCGTGAACTGCACCTACAGTGGCAAGTTCCACGGCTGGAACGTCCACGGAAATGGGACAGCACGGTCACCCGTGACCGTGCCTCCGTCATGTTCCTCGCTGGAACGGGCGCGTGGACAGCTGCTTGTTGTTCCGTGCTTTCCCAGGCTTTTCTTCTTCTTCTTCAGGTTCTTCTTTGTTCTTCTTTGCTCTTCCCGTTCTTCCTCTCCGACGCTCTCTCTCTCTTCTTCCCCTGGGGCGGCGTCTTGCGTAGTCGCCACGGAGCTTCCCTTCGTCGTTGCCTCGCGAGCCTACGCGTTTTGATGTGCTGGACTCTTGGATCCGACTTCTTTCGCACTTGTTGTTCCGGAGCTTCTTACGACGAGCCGGGGTTCCGTCTCTGTCGGGGTTTGCTGTGTTCGGGCGATACTTTTCGTTGCGCTCCTGCCGGTTTGATTTTCAGGTATTTGTTGTTCTGTTGTTGGTGAGGTTCGTGTTTATGTTTGTTTTCGCTTTTTTTTTTTGTTTCTTTGGCCTTTGTTAGGAATGGCGTCTTGGTTAGACGGATTAGAGGGGATGGTGTGATGCCCTGGGTTGTAGGTGCTCCCGGAATTAGATGTTCTTAGAGTCTCTTGATCCAGGCGTTTAGGTGCAACGGCTATCTGAAGTTTGAGATCCTTGCCAAGAACTGAGTGTTTCTTCTCGAACGAGGGTTTTGAGCGGCGGATCTACAAGAACTGAGAACTCGAGAGTACGTTTTACGGTATCGGACTTTTACACATTGTTGCACCCGGTCGTACAATTCTTGTCGCAAGTTAGGTTCGGTCGGAGTTCGGACGGTGGCCTCATCGGCAAGCGGATTGTATAGATCTGGAATCGTTAGTTTAGGATTAAGCGGTAATGCTTGGATCCGAACGACTATGTTCGGGATGGAAAGGTTGTGTCGGCTACGAAGCAATAGTTACTTCCTCCTGAGGAAAATTTCCTGATGTACTTTAATACAAGGGTGGCTTAGCGTCCATCTATTGGGAGGGAATAACCTAATCTATTTGTCATGTTACGCTAGGGCTAGTTACTGGGATCTTTGTTCATTTATGAATTGGATTGCGTAATTATGATGGCATGCCGAGTTACCTCATATTTCTGTAATTGGAGAATTACTCTCGATGTGGAACGTCCATGAGCAGATTCTGCGCTTGAGTTAGGGTAGCTGCTTATGTTTCTTGTGATTTTTTTGCAGGGATCGTGCTGCAGGGGATTGAGGTCGAGAGGAAATTCCAGATTGTATTTTACTGAGCTGAGGGTTTATTCATTTATAGCTGATCGGAGGGGCTATAGTTCCGAAAATGGCGAATCAATCGCTGATTTACAGCTTTGTTGCGAGAGGGCCAACTGTGTTGGCTGAGTACACTGCTTTTTCTGGCAACTTCAGCACAATCGCTGTGCAATGTCTGCAGAAACTTCCAGCAAACAATAACAAATTCACCTACACTTGTGATCGACATACATTCAACTATCTTGTTGAAGAGGGCTACAGTACGTTTCATGTCTGATCTTCTCTTGAATTGTACTTGGTTAACTGCTGTTGGTATTTGATTTTTTAGGAATAGGCCATTCCAAAATCTTAATTTTAAATAGGAATTAACTTGACCTGGATTGGTGGCGATTTTCTATTTATGGATTTTTAAGAAGTAGTCCACGGTACTTGTACATTGATATTCATTCTTATCTGTAGTACGTGCGATGATTGTGGCTTCTCCTGCTCTTGTGAATCCGCAGCATACTTGGTTGTGGCCGATGAAGAATTTGGAAGACAAATTCCCTTCGCCTTCCTTGAGCGAGTCAAGGAAGATTTCAAGAAGCGCTATGCAGGAGGAAAGGCTGACTCGGCCATTGCGCATAGTTTAGACAAGGAATTCGGGTAATTAGTCGGCCCCTCTTATGCTATTCCACCATTATTCTCTCGTAACTTTTGGATGGTATATACAGGAGGCTGATCTTTTGGGTTTTACATGACTTACGTCCCCACCCCCCGCCCCCAATTTGAAACTTAGTTACGGTGTCTGTGCAGACCCAAGCTGAAGGATCACATGCAGTATTGTGCTGATCACCCAGAGGAAATGAACAAGATATCGAAAATCAAGTCCCAGGTTGCTGAAGTGAAGGGAATTATGATGGACAACATCGAGAAGGTCGGTTTGATTCTGTGAACCATTTGCAGTGCGTAGATGAATTCGTCTGCAGTTCTAAGGATTAATTGCCGTCTGCACTATTGCCGTTATGTTTGCGAAGCAGCTCCTTCCCAGATTCGTCCTGTTGTTCAACCCATATCTTGTCTCCTTGGCCTTTTGGTGGGACTGACGTATTGATTTATTTCTATTTTCTATGCAGGTCCTTGATCGTGGTGAGAAGATTGAGCTTCTTGTTGACAAGACCGAGAATCTTCGTTTCCAGGTAATGTGCTATGTTAGGCTATACGGGGTTTGACACTCTTTCAACCATATTTTAGAAGGTCTCGTAATTAGTGACAGGCATTTCTTGCAGAACCAGTAGTTCATATTTGTCATACTTGGATTGAGTTTCACAAATATAAGTGGAAAGAGGTCTGCTCATCGTGCTCACGATACTCTTCATGACAGGCCGACAACTTCCAGCGGCAAGGCAAACAACTCAGGCGTAAGATGTGGTTCCAGAACATGAAAGTGAAGCTCATCGTCCTTGCCATCATCATTGTGATCTGCATCATTATATGGCTTGCCGTCTGCAAGGGCTTTACTTGCAGTAAGAAAAGTTCTTCACCAGCTTCGGCTACTCCTCCTACAGCTCGTCGCTTGCTTGTCTATTCTCCAGCTCAGATCGTGAATTGATTTGCCCCTCCAGCACTGCATTTTTACTTTAAAGTTTTGCAGCGTGCTTCAAGAGTTTTTTTGGACTAAGCACGTCTACAGATGGCATTGACCCTCGAATCCTCTGCTGTTTCAAAGCATCCTTTTGGATAGGTTGTATATAGTGACCGCCCTCTTTTTCCTAGCCATATTGACGGATCTCATAATCGCGGTTTAAGTTTTAAACTAGGTAAGGCTTGGCTTCTGGTGCGGGATTTAAGCGTATATATGTGCTTTGATGTGTGCAGAGAATTAATGTAGATACTTATCGGAGCGTAGCAGGAATAACACGGGGTTCATCTTTGTTTTCTTCTGGCTTTCTGCAAGCTTCATCAGGTAGTGAGTCTTCGGACTTCAGGTTTCTATATTTCGACTTAGTGTCAATAGTTATGAGCAAATGGGTTCCTCCCGCTGATGGATGTCCAGCACTTGGATTTGAGTGTCTGACTTGTTGACAGATTATGGTTTTGTAAATTGCTACATTTTTCTAACTTGAGGTGATATATGAGTAAATCACCACACGGTTGGGTTGTGGCCACTTCCATTTTGTATCGCATTTCAACAAACCATTTGCTTGTCGAACTTCTTTGGCGTTTTTCGAGATTTTCCTCTGAAAGTCTTGCTGCTACTTCCTTGTCCTAGCAGAATCTCAACACCCTTGATACCGTAGTCCCCATGTATTGCAGTCTGAATAGCTGTTTCCATCCTATTCATAATGTTTGGATTGTGGAGAAAGGATACTATTTTCGAGATTTGATTATAATTGGACACATTCCTTATCTTACTCGGTTGATTTTTACTTTGTACCGTCTTCTTGGTTTCATTTTCGTCTTCTTGAACTGATCTAGCGTAGTTTACTTCGTTATTTGACAGAATTCACTGGGTCTGATGAGAAAAGAGTGTTCGGAATTGCTGGCATTTTGTGGCATTGTGAAATATTTTTTACATTCTGAAATGTTTTGTAATTTTTTACTTTGGAAGATTGGGCCATTGACCACTGATTTCAAGTCTCACTGTCCATCACTCTGTTTGGAGTTTGCTGCCATTTTTCAACCAGATACGAATGAAAATATTTATATTTTTTTTTCAGAGATGAAGTACCGGGTTCACATTACATAATTCAAATACAGATAGACTCCCTCAATTTCATCCGAGGTTGCCAACAGTTTCTCCTCGTGCTCGTGCTCCTAAGAGCATCTTCAGTCTGCGCAGATTTGAGCCACGGCATCTGTAACTTTTGCGTGGTTTGCAGAATGGCTACGGAAACTTGCCCCAATGCTAACAGCACTTCTCACGTCACCTTCCTATGCGTGGCATTTCTTGGCTCCTGCATGGCAAAAATTGGTCCTTTATTGTGCCCTCCAAACTCCTATGCACTAGTAGTCAACACTAATAATAGAGTTGAGGAGGTCTACAAATGTGGTAGAGCTGCACAAGAGCTGCGATCGCACTGTGGAGAGCCTTTTGGGGTTCCAAATCTTGTAGTTGCATTGAGGCACTTGAGATGGGAAAAGCCACGTTGAAAAAATGTGGATGGGAATCGAAATTATATGTACTGTTGCCGAGTCGTTTTGCGGGCGTAGCATTGAGGATGCTCTAATCACACGACAAGTTCAGTCTTCTCGTTACAACAAATTGTTGATATCTTCTAGCCGGACAACACAATGAATGAGTCCCTCTAACACTTCATTTAACTTGGTTCCACACTCTCAACACATTAATTCATACTTCAAAGTACATGACAAATTGAATTACACATGAAGGAATTCACTTTAGAAAAGACTAACAACTTGATGTATTAAAGAAAACCGAGAATGGGGGAAACATATGCTTTTCCTTTAGCCTATATTCCAGCTGCAAAGACAACCATTTGCCTTCCAAGAGTCCGGACAACTTGTCTCTTTACATATTCTAAATCATTCAAGTCATTTTAAATCTTACACCAATTAACCTTGAATTCTCTCAACATTGTGAAATCAAGTGAACAACTTGTCTAGTTTTACAAAGCAAAGGACAATTAGTCAAAACAAAATCGTAACATGACTACACACACTCTAGCCTAAATTGAAAGCACATGTAAATTGAAAAAGGTCATACCCTAGTATAAACTCCAAGTACTTTTTATGTGAATGAATATTGTATCATACATCTCAAAAGAGAACCTTTGTCATTGTCATTTGACTTTCATATGATATTAATGTATATATGAAGGTCCATGCCACACTAGATGCAACTTTCATATAATTCAAACTTCATATAAAGTTCATATAACATTCATATGAACTTCATTTTGCTAGATGTTCATGGATTCAATAACTTCACATGACATTCATATGTATTCAACACTACACAAGATGCAATTTTCATATGAACTTCAAATGAACTTTATATGATTTGAAATTTTAGTAACTTTATAGCTTGAATAAAAGTTAAAAGTTAAAACTTTAAAAAAGTTGCATATTTGCAAAGCTCTCTAAATCCTTTTTATTTTTAGTATACTTTTCAAGTGATCAAAAAGTTATGAAAAATTGTAACTTGTGGTGAAGTTGTAACTTTTCAAAGCTACTAAAACTTCAAATTATATGTTCATATGAAATTGCATCTAGTGTAGTATTGAATTCATCTAAATGTCGTATGAAATTTTAATTCTAAGAAAGTCACTTCTAATATAATACAAATGTCATATGAATATCAAGATATTGCCTATTTTGAGCTCATTGTGACAAACAATGAGCTCAAAACAAGTTTTCATTATTTATTATGTGTTTTAATCCCCCCAATTGTTACAAGTTTTCATTTAAATTAAAATTATTGTGTGTTTTAATCCTCCCAATTGTTACAAGTTTTCATTTAAATTAAAATTATTGTGTGTTTTAATCCTCCCAATTGTTACAAGTTTTCATTTAAATTAAAATTATTGTGTGTTTTAATCCCCCCAACTGTTACAAGTTTCATTTAAATTAAAATTATTGTGTGTTTTAATCCTCCCAATTGTTACAAGTTTTCATTTAAATTAAAATTATTGTGTGTTTTAATCCTCCCAATTGTTACAAGTTTTCATTTAAATTAAAATTATTGTGTGTTTTAATCCCCCCAACTGTTACAAGTTTCATTTAAATTAAAATTATTGTGTGTTTTAATCCTCGCAATTGTTACAAGTTTTCATTTAAATTAAAATTATTGTGTGTTTTAATCCCCCCAACTGTTACAAGTTTCATTTAAATTAAAATTATTGTGTGTTTTAATCCTCCCAATTGTTACAAGTTTTCATTTAAATTAAAATTATTGTGTGTTTTAATCCCCCCAACTGTTACAAGTTTCATTTATATTAAAATTATTGTGTGTTTTAATCCCCCCAATTGTTACAAGTTTTCATTTAAATTAAAATTATTGTGTGTTTTAATCCCCCAATTGTTACAAGTTTTCATTTAAATTAAAATTATTGTGTGTTTTAATCCCCCAATTGTTACAAGTTTCATTTAAATTAAAATTATTGTGTGTTTTAATCCCCCCAACTGTTACAAGTTTCATTTAAATTAAAATTATTGTGTGTTTTAATCCCCCCAATTGTTACAAGTTTTCATTTAGATTAAAATTATTGTGTGTTTTAATCCCCCCAAATGTTACAAGTTTCATTTAAATTAAAATTATTGTGTGTTTTAATCCCCCCAATTGTTACAAGTTTTCATTTAAATTAAAATTATTGTGTGTTTTAATCCCCCCAAATGTTACAAATTTCATTTAAATTAAAATTATTGTGTGTTTTAATCCCCCCAATTGTTACAAGTTTTCATTTAAATTAAAATTATTGTGTGTTTTAATCCCCCCAATTGTTACAAGTTTTCATTTAAATTAAAATTATTGTGTGTTTTAATCCCCCCAATTGTTACAAGTTTTCATTTAAATTTAAATTATTGTGCGTTTTAATTCCCCCCCCTCCCTCCCTCCACCACCACCTCAACACCACCTATACTTATATTTCTCAGAAAATAATTCCAATGTAAGCAATGTGGGATATATCTGTATTTGAATTATGTATTTGTACACATACCTATATTTGTACCCACATCTATATCCGTATTTTGTATTCATATTTGCATCTAATATATTTGTATCCATATTTGGACAGCTAAGATTGTATATTTGACATCCACGGCTTGATTTTTCCAAAAGATCAACAACATTAGGAGGGGTGGGAATTTTTTTTGAACTCAAATCAACGGTTGTTGATTTTTGTTTTGGGGGGGGGGAGAAATTGAACTTGGAACATCATGTTCGCCTCTTTTGAGCTCATTGTCCAAATGATGTTTAAATTATATGAAAATTTTGATGTCAAATGACCACAATAAAAGTTCCCTTTTGAAATGAAGAGGTCTTTTTTTGCTATCATGCATGTAAGCCTTGAAATTCTCTCTAAATGGAATGACTTTTGATTGAAGTTTCAAATGGTTGTTGTACCTTGTGTCATGTGTAGTGGTTTGTAATCACACAATGCAGGCATTGTATAGTGTATTTTGAATCTCATGCTCTTTTCTTATATTTTTTCTATGGTACACTATTTTAGTCTTTGACCTTTTAAACATTCCTTGAAAAAATGTTCTTTGAAAAAATAATCCTTGAAAAAACAATTCTATCTTGAATGCATCCAAATAATCATTTAAGCATGATTTGCTTGACTAAAATATCTTAACTTAATGTTAAACTATGTTGGCAATTGATAAGGATTCCAACGCATCTATGTTGTAATTTTAGGTACTTTAGTATATATTTTGAATCAAATATAAAATCATAATAAATTAACATTTTGTGAATTTCTGTTGAAGACCAATGGAAATTTCCTCTTATGTTTTCTAACGAGTGTTTTATCTACTTCTTTATGTGTGTTTTGAACATAAAGTGGGTCATTTTGCTTTTGCTTTTGCTTTGAATATTTTGTATTTGTATATCTTTGAATTTAAATTTGTAGCTCAAATTCAAATGTTTATCAACTTAGTTAGTTGTATTTATCAACTTCAATAGTCAATGTGAATAGCTCTATAATTTTTAGCAAAAATTTTCTAACTCACTTTGACTCTACTAAATTGTGATTTCTGCTGGCAAAGAAACACATATTAACCCTTTAGTGACCAGTTGACCACTTTTTGGTTGATTTTTGGACTCTCAGTCTAATATTGTTCAAAATACATTTGATCACAAAAATCTCAAAGAGGAACACAATTAGAATGTTTTTGTGCGCTTCAAACAAAACCAATTTCAAGAGAACTGGAGCATTGATGAATTAGCAATGAGGTTGCAAACTCAAACGGCCTGGACCTTTAAATGGGAAGTGTTCAACAAAAATACAAAAAAATATCAACCAAATTGTGAGATTTTTTTGTAACTTGATGTCTTGACAAGGTATAAGTGTTGCTTTATAATCTCATGGATGCCCAAAGTAAAGTTATGCATTGGTATTTATGTAGCGCAAATTCTAAAGGGTCATTCAAGTCATTGATTTTTGAAAATTAAGGAAAGCAATTCAAACTCTAACAAGGCTCTAGAAGCAAACATGATTTAGAGGTACAATTCACTTTCTTCAATGTACCAAATCTGCACATTTTAGAAGGGTATTCATTTTGATGACCACATATGACCATTTTTTGTGAACTTCAAAAATTTGTAACTAATTTCACAAAGCTTGAAAAAATATGAAACGACTTGGATTAGATGCCTATTCCACTTGTCTTTTGAGGAAAATTTACTAAAAAGTATTTAAAGATGTTTCACCTCCACAAAATTCAATTTTAGCCCTTAAAAGGTTGATTTATGGACCTCCTACCTTATGTATAGCAATTTGTACCGTTGGATGAGTTTGATTTTTTGTTAGGTTGAAGAATCTCCCTTATGGAAACACCTTGTACGGCTTGATCTAAGACTGCATCTTTAGAGTGGTCACAAAATTCATTTTCTTGAAAAACTACGCCCGCCCCCCAAATCAACCACGGTCACTAAAGGGTTAACCCCTAAAGGTTTTTGACTATGTTTTCACTAAAAACGCTCCAAAACTGCCATTTCTAATACTAGTGCCAAATTTTAGAAAAAAAAACATTTTTGGACACATGCAACCTTAGGATCTTGTAGTAAACTTGTTTAAGAAGATGTGGAAAAAATTTCAGAATTTTCCACCATGTGGATTGCAAGATAATAGCGGTTGAATTGACAAAAATCCTTTTTTTGTCCCTGCGAAAAAACGGGCAGCTGTCCTTCACAAGGTCACATTTGTATGAAAAATGTCCAAAATGGTGGTTACTCTTTAGATTTATTCATCAAGGCAAGTTGGCTACATGCTTAAAATTTTTCAAATCATTTGGAATTGTACAACATATAGGAAAAAAATAGTAAGTAGGAAGAGGTAGGGAATGATTCAAAACACTAAATTGTTAAGAATTTATTTATGGAACTGAAAAATACCAATCCCAACGGTTGTAATGTTGTAATAAAAAATCTACACCTAATGTTTTTATTTTTTTTCAAAAATATTGAAAATTGAGTTAAATAACAGACTTCAAAGTTTATTTTAGAGTTGAGATAATATAACTATCCTCAAACTAAGAATCCTTATAACTTTTGACTCATTGATCGAAATGGAATGATTCAAAGCTTCCCGCATATACATAAATCTAAAGAACCAATTTCAAATTTATATTTTTCAAAAAAGTGATTTTTAAAGAAGTTTTTTTTGCTGCCCAGACTGTCCGCTTACCAATGAAAATGACATATCATGCAATAACTTTTTAACCATGTAGTCAAAAGTTATGAAAATTTTTGGGCCTTAAAGCTACTCCTCAGGAAAATGTTGTGTGAAAATTTGAAAGAAAAAAAAAAAAAACCTCCGCTCGTAGTGAGCTATCCAAAAAAGCTATGTTCTCAAAAAACATGTTCGGTGCTTTAGGGGTTAAGCCATGTTCCATAATACAATTTTTTTTTGTAGAATAATTATAATTTAAATAAAAATTAAAGGCATTGAGTGAATTTGCCTACCACCTCTGGATCATTTTGAGGGCCTTTGAATAGGTCATCATTTGAAGCGACATCTACCAAAATGGTTTGGCAAATTTTTCTTTTGCTAATTTATAAGCTGAAAAGAACGTCTATCTCATAGAGATTTGATGAGTGAAGTCTTGCAGATCTCATTTTTAAAAATAATTTTAAAGAAAATAGTTACATATTTTCCTATTTATTCATAATGCCATAGGCTAGTACAAACTCAGTCGAGTTCATAAACTTGAGGTTTACATTGTTCTAATGTACTTTATTTATTAATTAAAGGATTGATATTACATTGGTACAAATAAGATTTTAGAGATTGATGTGGTAATGATTGGCTCAATATTAAAACCTAGCTCTTAACACCGAAAATCCCGAGGCCTTTTTTCCATCAAAAACCACTCAAAACTGCCATTTCTATTGCAAAAAGCAAAAAACTTTAAATTTGTTTTTTTACATATCTAACTGTAGGATCTTATATTAGACTTCTAGAAGAATGTCTGGTTGAAATTTTAGAAACTTTGACTGCGTAGATTGCAAGATAATTGCATTTAAAGTGAAGAAAACAAGCCATTTAAACCTTGCTTTAAATCTTCTTAATTTAAAATTTCTGCACTACTACTTTTGATTTTCTAATTTTTTGTATTGAAAAATTGAGAATCTATAAGAAAAAATTCACCAAAAGAACACTTAATTTTTATTCATTAAATAGAAGTAGCTTCAAAATCGGAAAAAACCCTAAATTGTTAATAGTTCTAAGATGGAATTGGAACACAATAATCTCAATGGTGAGATTGTTCTATAAAGAAAAGTTAACCCTATCTAACAATTTTTTTTGAAAAATGATAAAAATTGCATTTAAAAAGGAATTCTATAAGTTATTTTTTCAAGAAGATGCATAGATTGTCCAAAAAACAAGATTGTCTATAATTTTTTCATCATTAGTCCAAATAAAATAAAACAAAGCTTTAAATGTAGACAAAGATATAATATTTGAGATAAAATTAAAAATCACAAAATTTCAATTATTTGTGATTTTTTTGGGTTGCCCCTCGACTTTCTTTTTGGACTTGTGGTGGCGTAACTTTTGTTCCTAAGTACAAATTGCAATAAAATTATATTCCTACAATGCTAGTCTGATTTCCAATCTTCAAAATATTAAGTTTCAAAAAATCATGTCAAAAATTGAGATTGCACAAGCCTACCCAAAATCTCAAGAGTTTTCCGTAGGCACTATGGGGCTTTAGGAGTTAAGACCACCTTTTGGTCATCTTTGGGGTCTTTGAAATTTGAATAGGTCATCGAGGAGACATAAATCCATATGGTTTGGCAAGTTTTCCTTTCCCTTGTTTATAAGCTAAAAAGAATGTCTTTCTAGCATCAATGTGGAGTGACAACTATTGCGTCCCAGATTCCAAAAGTGAGGCCGGTCTACCTTTGCGGATAAAGGTTAGGAGTTCACCTAGTACGAAGGGTTAGTTCCTTACCTATCATCCCCAAGGTAGACCGACCTCATTCTTAAAACTAATTTTTTAAACAACAGTCACATATTTTTCTATTTATTCATAGTGCCATAGGTTAGTAGAAATTCATTCAAGTTCATAAACTTGTGGTTTATATTCTTTTGATGAAATTTATATACTAATTAAAGGATTGATACTACATTTAGTTCATTGGTACAAAAGATATTTGAAAATGCATTAGAAGTTTTTTCAAGCTTAAACAAGATTGCGAGTTCTCGGTGAACAGGAAACTTGGAAATTTTGCCACATAAAAAATTAGATAATATTATTTAATTAGTATTTTAATTTTAATTTTATTATTATTATTATTATTTTTAGTAATTTTTTAATTTTAATAATTTGACTAATAGTGCGCTGGTTCATAACAAGGGGAATAGCCTTGCAACAGTCTTCTAATGCCCTCAAATTCCCTCTAGTGATATGGTAATGATGCGTTCAATATTAAGACCTAGCTCTTAAGACCACCTTGTTGTCATCTTTGGGGTCTTTGAATAGGTCCTATGAACCCATGTGGTTTGACAAACTTTCCTTTCTTTTATTTATAAGCTGAAAAGAACATCTTAGTAATAACAATTTGAAGAGTGGACTATTTTGTTAGAGTGTCTAAAAGTGAGGCTAGTCAGCCTTTGAGACTAAAGATTTACTTTATATATTAATTAAATGATTGATACTATATTGGTGCAAATAAGATTTTAGAGATTGATATGGTAATGATGGGTTCAATATTAAGACTTAGATCTTAAAACCATCTTTGAGGCATCATTGGGGCCTTTGAGTAGGTCATTAGCCTTTAGAGTCCCAAGGCCATTTTTCTACAAAAAAAACTCTCAAAATTGCCATTTTTGTTGCATTCACCCAATAACCATAATTAAATATTTTCTTAGAACTTAACCATAGGACCTTGTATTTGACTTGTTAAGAACATATAATAAATATTGGATGAAGTTTTGATCATACAAAGTGTATGATATTAGCATTCATAGTTGGAAAAATAGTAATTTTGATCGTTGTCTTGCAATTTTAGATGACTTTGACTACTATTTGTGGATTTGTTTTGCAATACTTTTTATATTTCCTACTATTACCTTATTTTAGCTACTTTTCTAAAATAATATGTCCGGGATTTCTTGTCTTCAACACAATAAATTGGTTAAGTATTAAAACATGAAGAATAAGCAATTGCTCTACCATCCTTTTAACCTTTGCTAAGCACAATTTTGCACTTATAATTCCCACGGAATGTATAATGCTCATCAGGATCGAGATAGTAAGTGTTGTCAATGATGCCTCTTCTCAAAAGTAAAATAGATTTAAAGATCTCAAGACAAGAAGAAAAGTAGTTTTGATTCTTAAATAACTATAAGTTTGGCACTTGGCATTGTTGAACAAATTGTACAAAATAGAGCAATTGGGATAATTAGCTACAAGTTATTATTTAGACAATGTGCATTTGCTTGGGTGCTCAATACAATATAATGCTATCATCAAATGGAGTAGATTAAAAACAAGTTTAACTTAGTTAGTAGATATCAATGCTTGCATAAAGAATGCATTTTTTTGATATATTAATTTTTTAGTTGAAAAAACATTCTTCATATTACTTGTTTCAAAGTCTAAAATATAAGACTCCCTTTATTCCAAAATGATCTTCTTATTTGGATAAAATATTCTGAATTAAGGTATTTAAAAAACTTGTGTCATAAATTATAGAGTTTGTTGCACTCCTAGCATCCTAGAAACTTTCAATTTTGGCGCTCTTTTCAAAGTGCAATTTTAGAATATTGAAAAGTAAAATTTTGGGGGCATTTTCAAGTACTACCAGTGGACACTTAATTGTTGTGTATGAGGTCATCATTTTGTGGGCGGTTAGTATGGGCCCAAAGCCATGTGTGGACCTCTGTTATACCTCCCAGAGCTTCATCTCCTTCAATTAGGCAATACTCAAAGAGATGCGAAAGATAATAATGAACAATGTTGATTGACCCCATTAGTCATTTCATTTGTCTTTCAATTGATGATTGCATGGATGGAGAGGGAACTACTATTTAGAGTTGTTTTTTGGGTCCCCAATAGCAATTGAAAGTCAAATTTGACCAATTCGCTGCGTTACAAAGTGAAATAGGAAGATCATTTTGGGACAAAAAAATTAAGGCCAGCAAGATCATTTTGGGACGGAGGGAGTAATGAATACCAATTAGAACCTTGCTATAGGATCTGGATCAAATAATTACACTCAATTTATACTTGTAATTGATGGAATTTGAGTTATTTTTTTAACAATTGAATTTTTCCTTAGAAGTTTAGAATATAGATGATTTGGCAATACCATTAGGAGGCACCACTATGCAAACTACTCACATTCAAGGTTTGTTTCATTTGTATAGGATGCCTAGACCATAACATTCTTATAAAACATATCCTCAGATAGCAAAGATGCTTGATTTTGCCCAAATATTTTTCTATGCGTAAAATTTAATAAAAAATAATACAAAGGATGAAGCCATACACACTCTCTACTCATTCCAAGGCTAAAAAATCCACTCAACTTGTATAAGAGGATCTAAAGGTATATGCCAACAGCCTTTGAATCTTCTCTTCTAATTTTGGCCCCCCAAGCTGCCTGTTCAACTCAATCTTTGCGGGAATCTTGAGCATCGCTATCCATTCAAGATAATTTTTTCTTTGACACCAAGCTAGTATCCCATATCAAGCTCTCTATGAAACTTTAAAGTTGTTGCACCTAATTGTGACCTCATTTGAAAACCAACACCTACATATTATTGCCTAAATTATACAACTTCTATTTATAATAGCCCTTGATCACTTTTTTATACACCTATTTTTCAGCACTTTAAAAATTCATAATCTAATTATTCATATATCTCGTTTGAAAAATGCATCAATTGCAAAAAAAGAATTTCAAATATTCTTTTGATGTTCAATGGAATACATCAAATAAATTAGGCAATTTAATGATAGGAACAATGCTCAATTGCTTATTCCACCTCAAATACTTAAGTGTAGATACTCCTTAGTGGAAATCTCTAATATTATAGTTTTGTATTTCCACCCACACTTACCTGCGACCGTCTGAACCCTTATCCGCGACCGTCTGAACTGGTTACCACAGCCTCATTGTCTCTGATAGTTCGCTCCGTACTCTGTGCAGGTTTAGAATTGTGACGCTAAGGTGGGTGGCTCCAATTCCGACCCTCTTCTTCAGACTGTCCTATAGGTACTTGTAGAATGGATGCAAGGTGATCCTTAAATGGACTTCTTTGGTCCCTTAATGAATTCAAGAAAATTTATTTTTTTAATTGCAAGAGCCAATCATTGTCTTTGATTTCCGCACATCTCTTTACAAGTCACAAGAGGACAAATTTTGGGACACCTATGGTCACAAATAGGTACCTATGACCTGAATCTTTGAAAATTCATAAGTAATTCAAAAAAGCTTAGAAAAATATGAAACCACTTGCGTTGTGTTCCAAATCTATTTTTCTTTCTCTGAAAAATGAACTAAAAATCATTTTGTCCATGAAAACCTGCGAAAAAGGCGGATCAGCCCTTAAAGGGTCGCTTTATGCACCTCCTACCTTATACCGTTTTGTTGGACAATTGTGGATACATCAGACCTTTCATTCTCAGCAAAGCATCATCTCGTTTAGCTCAGGCTTGCACTCATATAGGGTTCGCGTTCTGCTCATATGTTCAGGAAGCCACTGAGAATTGAAGATTGCAGCGAGAATCTCTGTCTGTCTGACGTCAATCGATCATTACATGAGATTCAGGATTTGTAGCTAGGAATTTCAACCTGTTTGTGAGGTAATTGTCGAGAGTACCACGATTCAAGTCTAGTTTGCAAGGGATTCAGCAAACCCAACTGGCGATGGCGATAATTCCCACAGCCACAGGAGCCCTTTCCATTCCCCGTCTCTCCTGTTCTGCTCTCGCCTACAAGCCGCACTCCAGAGCCAGCTTCACCTCAAGCCAACATGCGACGCCCGAGAACGAGGGCTCCGCCGGTGCCAATGCGGTGCCGGGGACTACTGACGGAGCAGCAATTGGTAGGCGAGGTGTGATGGTGGCTGCTGCCGCTTTGGCTGTTCTCTCGCTCGCTGTGGAGGATTCGAAAGGTGAGTCGGAACAGAGCCTGCGTCTTAGAATTGTGCAAGATATTGGAATTGGATTGTGTTTGGGTGCTCATTCTCCGTGCCTTTTTGTATCAGGATTTTGAAACTGTAACCCTAATGTGCAATCCGGGAAGCACTTTTATCAGAAATGATTGAAATTCACTTCACTGTACTTCTTGGTTTCTCCGGTTTAATTTAATTCCCACAGGTTCGTGTGCGCTCCATCTCTGAGAGGCATGGATGTCGTTTTACAGAGAATGGAAGCGCGGACGATGGTTTTCATATCGTTTTGTATTGTTGATTGCTATCGTTGGTTTTATCTTCTTCTTTTTCATTTTTATTTTGGAACTAGTTTTCCTTTCACTTCAACACAACATTGTATGTTTTGGATCGTAGAAAGGCATTGGTTCATGAAAATGGTTCTAACTCAAAATTCACTTCTTATGATTTCAGCAGCTGATTCCGGGAACCCATTTAGCAAGTACCTGAAGAGGTGGGCGCTTGCAAGTATGTGGTCTTTGTGTGTATAGAAACTTGGACTTTATGAAAATTTAGTTCACGCTGGTCCTTGCATCTCTAATTGCACAATATGAGAGTTCTTTTTGGTAAAATTTGAACAAGATCAAAGAGCTGCTAGATTCTGCAATGCAAACATTAATCGGGCTGAATTTGACACCACGATAAGCTTTGAAATGTTTAAGAGTCCACAGTTGTTGTAAATGTAAGGATGAGATGTTAAACATAGCTGTTGCCATTTATTGAGAAATTCTGAGTCTTCTAAAGAGTTGGTTTATAATGACAACAGGAAGAAGCTTGACCCATTAGACACGTACGTACCGACAGTGGTGTTGGCACAACTCCAGTTTCAGGATGTTGGTATGGGTTTTCAAAACTTGAGTCTATAGTATCTTCATTTTTAAATGCGTGTTTTATGATCTCGATGGTAGTGACTTAACTTGGCCAACCAAGATTAAAATGTTTGTCCTGTTGAATGTTTTTGAATTATCATGTACTGCAGAAGTCATATGTACTTGTTTAGGATATTTGGTTTACGGCCAATGTCTCCTTGGCATTTGTATTTGATCTTTTATGGCTGATTGAATTTTGACGTGCAGATGAAAAGTTAGTCGGAGAGAAGCCCGAATTTTCTGATGCGCGCTCTTTGTTAAGATCTGGACCTGCCGGTTCACTTCGCAGTGATATTCGAGCGGTATGCGCATGTCCTTCGTTCTTATTCTTTTATGCAGTCTCTAACCCTGCAGATTGCACATGTAGGAAATTTTAGCTTAGGAATTGTGCTGTGCTTACGTAGTAACGATTAGATAGCAACCAATGCCATGAATGTACGTATTCTAGGTTTTCAAAACTCCATGTGAGTTTTTAATCAGTTTCTAGTCAGCTGAACCTATTGGGTACGGGGTTAGGTTGCACAATACGCAGCTGAGGCTGGCAACGGCAAGACTGCTGACGAGGCGGTTGACCAATGTCTGAGGTACATTAGTCCTTTCACTAAACATTTCTATACAGATTTCAGCTTTCTCAAATTCTTTGCAAAGACTTCCAACTATATTCTCATCAAGTGCGTTTGTAACTCAGCTAGCGTCAATCCCTTTCCGATTTTGTAAATTAATGTTGAAGCAGTTCTCAGCATGTCAGGCAAGTTAGGTCTCAAGTTTTGGTTAAATCCTTCTCTCTTTGATCACATTCCGTTCATGAACAGTGCCTTGGAGGACTTGGACTCATTGCTCTTTAGAGCGACACGAGAAACTGGATCAGCACCTGTTGATATTATGAAGACACGTGTCTCTACTGCTGTGACTGCGTTAGATAAGTAAGTACTCCTATATTTCGTGTCTAAAATGATTTTAAAATCGTCTGGTTACCAGTGTGCCTGCTGTAAGGAGTTTGGAATATTGAGTTGATAAGTAGGCTCAATAATTTCGGTACCTGTTTTTTAGACAGAAACAATTGCATGATTGTTTTAAATGTGTACATTTCGGCAGTCATGATCTTTAATGTGAACTAATGTGTGGTTTGCTTGGCAGATTGCTAGCGACGGTGCCTTCTAACATCCTGGAGAAGGGCAAAGCCATAGCTTCTGCTTACAGGGATCAAAGCACTAGTAATGATGATAACGTAGGATTTGATGAGAGTCCTGATGAGCTCAAGGGGCTGTTGTAAACTTATTTTATGCCGTTTAGTTTGTTGAATCACTATCGCAATATGTTTCTCAATTTGTACTTTCGAGGCTCAATGTTTGAAAAGGATATCGAGTGACTGAAAATGAGGGAAATGTGTTAAAAAAATGTTGAGTTCCATGTCAAGGTCTGTATCGGTGGAACTTGGAGAATTTCACGGATCAACAATGGCCTTCACAGCTCTAGATTGAGTCATACACTTGCAGGAACACCTTTGAGGTTTAGAAATATTACAATGCTTAACCCTGGAGCGCCGCGGACGCCATTCCGTGGCGTTCCAATGACAACACTGTTGAGAAAAAGAGAGTTCAAAAGCATTTTTTAATCCTCCTTTTCCTTGTTGACCTTTCATATTGGGTTATGAAGAGTATCCAATAGAATTTGTACTTTTTCCAATGTTTGTCTTCACGGAAATGAGAAGTTATTAAAAAAAACGGATCACAAAATATGCTATTTTAGAGTATTTTGGGAAGTTGTTGCTCCTTGCTCTAAATCTGAAATTTCTCCACAAAAATCATATTTTTTGAATTTGAGTCCAACTAACAAAATGAAGGTCATCTACTCTAGTTTCTACTCCAATTTGAATTTTGAAAAAATTCCTAATATTGAGTATTTTATTGCAATTTGAACTTTGAATGTATTTTCAATGTCTATTATTTTCTAATTATAGAATGATACGGAAATTGAGTTTATACCATGATGTTTGTCATTGTAATATACACACAAGGTGAAATTTTCAAATTTTTTGAAATAAATTTTTATTTAATATGATTTTTCTTCACTTTTTCTTCAAAAATTCCTAAAAAAATCAATTTTCCACAAAAAAATCTAAATTTTTTGTGAAGTAAAGGAAACATGTAATTTCATCTCTGAAAAATAAATATAAATTTTTTCATACATATCTAGTTGCAAAATGGCAGTAAATTGAGTGTTGGGCAATGAGGCTTGGAATCAGTGGTCATAGGTCCGTCATTTAGGGGTTAAGTAGTGTGGAGTAATTAAACCTTAAATAATGTCAATTGTACGGCACATTTTCCTGTGATTAATTTTCTTAGTTCAACATGACAATTGTAATAGAACTACGACAGTATGATATGACAATTCCAACCTCTATTTGTCTTATTATACTGAGGTAATTGATTATTATTTCGGCACTTAGGGTCACATTACTTCTCTGTCTAGTGATTGAATCTTTTTGAAAATTTTCATGAAATTTTCAACATGACTCCTAATCATCGTGTTCTACATGTGAATCTTTGTTCAAATCATTATGCTAAGTATTGCAAAAGTTATAAGGGTTTTTTTAAGCCCAATCTCAAAGCAAAACATCTAAAATAATTACTTTTGATTGTATAAGGTAACTACACCTAAAATCAATCAAATAAGCAGTTTAGCATGGTTCCTAGTATTCTATTGAAAAACTTTTTGTGAAGTCTTGTTGGTTGTCAAAAGGGATTCTAGATTCTCTTAGACTGCATTTTTTAGACACCATATAAATAAACTACAAATTTTCAAAGTGCTGAAAATAGGGTTTAGGGCAACCAACTATAGACTCTCATGAATAGTGGAAGTACAATTTAGGCAAAAATCTAAACTAAGCGGTTTTAGAAAGTGGTCGAAATTAGGTGCAGTTACCTTAGATTGATTTGTATAGATAAGACTTTGGGTCATTCAAATTAACCAAATTTTACCTATACAAAATAGTAAAATTAGGTAGCCCCACACTAATTTCTTGACATTTAATACTATACAAATATTTTTTGTTACAATACAAGAATGCACTACTTTTGAATTAGGTTTTGCTATAATTGTGACTCATGAACCTCCACGTGTACAAATGGAAATATGTGTAGACATATTTGTTGACTTTGATGGTTTGTAAAATAACTTTCTTGGAGTAAGGCAACCTAATTGTTAAGGCAACCCAATTTCACTATTTTGTGTAGATATCACCTAGTTTTGATATAGATATCACCTACATAAAATAGTGAAATTAGGTTGCCTTAACAATTAGATTGCCTTACTCCAAGAAAGTTACTTTACAAACCATCAAAGTCAACAAATATGTCTACACATATTTCCATTTGTACACGTGGAGGTTCATGAGTCACAATTATAGCAAAACCTAATTCAAAAGTAGTGCATTCTTGTATTATAACAAAAAATATTTGTATAGTATTAAATGTCAAGAAATTAGTGTGGGGCTACCTAATTTCACTATTTTGTGTAGTTTTGATATACTGTAGATATCACCACTAATATCACCCAAGTATCACATGAGTATTGAAGAAACAAACTGGCTAATTCTCCAAAATGATATGTAAAAAACTTTGGTTACCAGTTGAGTTGGCTATCGGAAGCTCAAATAGGTTATGCAATCTAAGGTAGAACCATCCATTCCAGATCACAAAGCCATGGCAAACATGTAGGATGCGCTATTTCAAATCAAGAAGGGTGTCCAAGCGTGGAATGTGTGTTTTTCTCCTTTTCAAGCTTGGGACAATTAAGATCATGCCACATGTCCCAAAGTGTGCAAGAAGTAGTGAGCAAGATAGTAGGAAGTAGTGAGTAGGAAAGAAGTCCGACTATGATCGGAATTGGAAGACTCTAGAGAGTGGCAATGGGTTTGGAGCACTTTTTACCTCCCAAAATTCATAGTAATTTCAATTTTGACATTGATAAAATTACGAAAAATTCACAATCCTAATATTTCTTATCTCTCTACATGAGAAAAATTTCCATGGCCTCAAGCTGCTCCTCATCTGTTCTGAAATTGCTTATTTGATCAGGTATAGGTGGTCCTACCTTATCAGCCTGATAACAAGCACCATGACATCGATGGACGGACCGATCCCGTGCACTCCTTCTGTCCTGCACATTCGCTGAGTCTTGTTCTCAGAATTTGCACTGGTCGTCACCTTTTCCGAATTGCAGTCTCATCAGTCATAGGTCAAGTGCGAATCCCCCGAATCTCCGCCGCGTGCACATGCTCTATAGTCGCACCACTCCGCTATTTGAGGAAATCCATAACGATTCCAACTCCCAAGCTGCTTCCGCATCCAAACTTTCAATTTTCACCCCAAACAGTTCTAGGTTCCCACTGCTGTAGATTTATGAAATTTATGGATTGTCGATCGCAGCCGTCGTCTGTTTTTTGGGGGCGTATTTTCTCACTCTCAGTTATGAGCCTGTCAGACTCCGCCCATCGAGAATTGCGCCAGTGCTGCGTGGAGGCTTGTAGCAGGTAGAATTAACTCACTGTTCCGAAAAAAACGCGCTGGCAATCGGTAGTACTTCTGACAATGCCGCCACTCACCGATCGAATACAACTGTCCTGCGGTAAGATTCATGATAACTTACTGTAGTCTACAGTCTCACCGGATCACCCCATTCTGTCCCGTCCAGCTGCTACCGGAACCAGGTAAACTTCGTCCAGGTGCCACCCATGATTCCCCGAGATTGTGGACACGGATTCCCCAAGCCCAGGTTGCATCGATGATCACTTGCATTGCGCAATGAGGAAACCTAAGTTGACAAGGTTTTCGCCATCCTCTAGCTGCGTCGAGGCTTTGATTAGTTCTCGAAGTCGCACTCATTCCTGGGACGTAATTCACATGGTTGCATGTTGGCGTTGCAAGATTTTCAACTCACACGCTAGTGGAGGACCAGGTGCAAAGCTGTTGCTTCTAGCGTACGAGTGACCGCCACACGCTGCGACGATGATCTTGGCTCCCTCGCCTTTTGGGTGTGCGTCACAGTCGTCGACCTTGGTGCTTGGCGGTAACTATAGTACTACTTAGAACCAGAATGATGTTCATGTCGTAATGGGAGTACGTGGGTCTTCATAATTTGAGGCGAGGCGAAGCGAGTTTGCAGTCGCGAGCAGTTGTATCAATTTGTGAGACGGATTGGAGTCGAAGCTAGCTATATCGAATTTCAGAGAGGATTGGTGCTGTTTTCTTTGGTGTGTTTTGTGGAAGGTGGATTTTTTGGGGAAGAGAGAGGGATTGTGTATCGATTTGTGTGGGTGGTGGGGTATTTTGGGGGTTTGCAGTTAAGATTGAATTGCACATGTGAATTGCTGCCATGCCGGACCGTGATGAGACCAGCTCCATAGGGCTGGCCTTGAGGGAATCCGAGCGCGGCGCAGTGCGATCAGGCTCTGATGCAAATGTGGAGAAGGTCCTAGACTGCGCACGCCAAGAGATTTCCTCCCCGAGTTTGCGTTCGCTGTGGCAAGATGCGGCCGAATTTTCCGATGACCCCCGCTCGCGCGACGTTTACGACCGCTGCCAGTGGCAGATGATGGAAGCCATGAACCTCCCTTCGATTGTGGACGGTCACGTCGTGGGGCACGCGTTGATGCGCGCTTCCGAGGCAGGCACCTTGCATGTCTTGCGCACTTTGCGTAAAGGTCAGAGAGCTCTCAAATGCTCCGTGCTGGCGCCGCGCTTCCTCGCGTTCTCGCTCCTCAAAGCCGCCGAGCTCGGGAACCTCGACGTCGTGCAGGAGCTTCTACGGGATGCGGAGCTTGCTCAAGTGGGGTATGAGATTGCGGAGAAAGCGAAAGTCGATGGGTACCCTTACACGATTGTGAATCTCACGCGCGCCTGGCAAGGGAGTGTTCGTCAGTTCAAAACGCTTCTTCCAGGTGCGAAATACGTTTTGAATAAGGAGACGCTGGTGCTCCAGTGTGCTCAATCGGAGGATGAATCTGTTCACGAGGGGTTAAGAGAGTGCTACCGAGTTTATGGGCTATGGCGCTTGATGATCGTCGCGGGCGCCAATAACCATGGCGGCGTGCTCCGGGAGTTTCTCATGAAGAAGGATGAGGCTGTTGTGTCGAAGCACAGGAGCTTGATGGGGTACGAGCATCCCAAAGTCGCGGAGTATAAAAAGATTCGTGCGAGAATTGACGAGGAATGCAGTCGATTCGTGATGAAGGTGACAGCGAAGCTAAGCCGGGATCAGTTACTGTACGAGGTTTACCGATCCTCCGAGGGCAGGGCGAAAGAGGGGAGCTCGCCATGGCGGTGCAACAGTAGGGCGCAGTTCGGGCTCTGGGAAGTCGTGATGGAAGTTCCCGTGTTGCTCATGGAGCCCGAAGGCTCATACCAAGACAACGACAAGCGGCAATTGATGCGGCGCTACCGCTACATCAAGCCCATCGTCCCGCAGATGATGAAGCTCAATGTGCAGTTCAAGATCGTCGTCGACATTCAACCGAATTACTGCGAATTCACTGTCGCGGTGAACCACGTCCGCGTGACAATTGACCCACAGCGCTGGGAGGTCGAAGAAACGGGACACTTCCCGACGCGCGTCTCATTATCGGTGACGCCCATTGCGCCAACCCTAACTTCAGTCTCAATGACAGGCTCCTCCGCCAACACGTCCTACAAGGTCGGAGCAGCTGAGCAAGTGCGCATCGGCGTGAACGCAACTCTCAAGTCAGCTCCTACTGCAGGAATCTCCTTCCAAGCGGGGAAGTCGACGACGTCGAAGGTGGAAGGGAAACCCTGGCGAATGGAGCAGCTTCCCGTCTACAACGAGCGCGGCGGGAGCTACACTTGGCAATTGACGAATCTTCACGGCACGCCGTTCGATCGGTTGAGTCCCATGCTGCAGGAAACGAAAAGATCCATCTGGCAATTCGGGAAGCGCATCCCGATCAATCCATTGCTCGTGCTCCCGTTCGGCACAAACGGCGGGGTGAACTTCACGGGCAGCGAGTTCGATGACTCCCTTTCCTGGCGATTCTCTAAAGAACTGGAGAATACAATGGTTGCATTCAATGTTGAAGGGCAAGTGAACACAACGTACATCACGCAGGATACGTTCTGGGAGACGCGCGTGGTGCCGTTCGAGGTAAAGCTGGAACAGAAGCTGGAGCCTTGTGGCGATCCCGCCGGGGGTGACAAGAAGAAGAAGAAAAAGAAGAAATAGAACGTCCACTTTCCTCCAATTCTTCTTTTCTCGATCGATCACTGTTGCTACAGTATCAACCCAGTTCTGCTACAGTATCAACTGATTCTCTTTCGCCGTAATCTGTGTTGATGCCATAGCTTTCATGATCGAGTGATGTCTCGATTGAGACAAACTAATCATTAGTCCAGCGCGCAAGCAACCCTAAATCCATACACTGGTTTGCATTCATGTTGCACGCGAGATTCTTCTCGCCGCTTGCATGAGGTTGCATGAGGTTTAGGGTTTAGGGTTTAGAGAGAGGGGTTGTGTAGAGTATGATCGTAGGTTGCAATTTAGCTCGTTGCCAATCTTTATTGCTGCTACTGTTTTACTGGACCTGTGAACTTGAGCAGTGAGAATGGAAGTTAGGGTTTATGTAATCAGGGTTTCTAGATGAATTTCGGCAATGCTTTGCTGGTGGAGATTCGCTTCGATTTGTGTGTAAGTTAGACCGGGGTACTAATGTTTTGTTCACTCTTGGACATGCGATCTGCACTGGTGTGACCATCTTCATTTTCGAGCTCCTCATGCTCACATTAGATTTGCCGCTCATTTATGCCCAAGGCTTTTTTAATCCCTAGATGCCCGAGGCACCAAATTTTGGTGTTGACAAAACCTTTGAAGTTAAATAAAACCTAACCAAGTTGCCATTTTTACTAATTTATCTTTCTGAAAAGTTCTTTTTGAAGTTTAGTATTAGCATCGAAAGTCCGATTTTAAAAATGATGGATTATGATTTTACTATTCCGGATTTTGTGCAAGGGTACCCATAGCAATCTTGACTATCCGTAGTGTTGAGGGCTCATGAAAATGAGCCTCAAACACACTAGATCTTGGAGGAAAAATGACAATAGAAATTCATTTCAAAAACTTGTAGAGTAGATTTTGAGAAGCTGTAAATTGATTGGAATTATGAATGTTAGGTCCTTCAACCTCATATTTTTTTGTTGACCAACTTTTTAGATTTGGCATGTGAAAAGAGGATTGAAAGACTTCAAGTCACTTTCGCAGTTTTATCACCCTCATGTTCAAACATTATAATCTTTCAATTCATAAATGATATTGTCGTGCTTTCTTTTCCTATGTGACCTCTAACATGCCTAGTTTGAGTTTGTACGGTTACGATTCATAAGAAATTGATACAACTTATCAAAATGTTGGCTTTTTGTTCAATGTAGAGTAAATTCCTAGAAGTTCAAAAAAGGCCTTGGGCATTTAGGGGTTAAGTAATCTAATACTTCTTATTGATGCATAATTGCCAATTAATTTTTTTGACCTTACCACTAAGCATGCACTTAATTATCTCACCAAAACTTCCCATTATTGCAAATCAACCCACTTTGGATGGATACCTTCACCTTGTAATGACACGGCAACCGGAAAGTGTATGATGGATGACAAAGAATCTTTCTATGTAAGATAGAAGTGCAAATGTTCATCTTAGAATTTTTTTGTTAAAAAGGAAGGTCTTGCATATTAGTCATGACCTCAAAGGAATGTTTGTGTTTTTTTTTAAACAAATAATTCACATGATATCAAAAATGATGATTTCAATAGTGACCACTACGGTGTTTTAGAATTAAACTACCATCCCAAACACTCAAAATTCTCTCATTTTAACCCCAAATGGTTGTTCATTTTTTTTTATGTTGGATTGTCCATATAACATTGTATTACAAGGCATGTTAGGAAGGTATAATACTTTATTTAATACCCATGGAGGGACTTATCAATTAATTCAAGGATTCAAGTTAATTGGCTAAAGAGACATACAATACAATTTTGCTTACTATAGGGGATCCCTTTTCAAGGATGCACAAGGGACCTTGTTTGAATGACCATTTAAAATGACCATTTAAGCCTATCTAACTCATCATTGACAATAATAGATATTTCAAAAAACATTTCACTCTTTCCTTGATAGGGGGCGCATTTAGAGCATACTACCTTAAAAAAAATGTTATTTGGTGGTGGAAATAGGGCCTACACTAGTGTTTTTTTTAGTGGCTAAAAATTGCCAAAATTCACCCATCATCCATGTACTTCGATTTTACTACAGGAATTAAAGGGATAAAAATTGTATTTTTTTTTGCCTAATTTTACCATCCACAACATTGTATTTAGCCATCTAGCCTCATGCCAAAAGCTCACATCGCCACTGAACTTGATAAGCACCAGTCTCTAATCGCCTATACTACTCTCATCATGGCCACATATTCCAAGCAAGGTCGCCAAATCTTATGCATTGGATCACATCTCGTTGGCTACCCTAATTTGTACTTCAATATCCAGTATCCTATGGTACTCTCTACAATGCCCTTGCATGTCATCATGCTAGTCTTTTATGCAAATGAACTAAGAGCCAAGACCTCTATTAAGGTTGGATGTCCATTGCGATGATTTTGAAAGTTTCATTATTTTATAGCCAATGTCACAATCCACCTTGAATGAAGGATTTTTTAGTTTGGATACTGAACTTTGAAATCCAAGTTTATTTGGACCTTGTGCAAATTATAGATCAATTAAGGAGAATAATCGAACCAGAGGTGCAAATCCAGGTTGTTTTTTAGGCAATTAAATGCCCAATGTCCTCAAAAAAAAATGTGTTGCTTCAAGCCTATAGGAAAAAAGGGGATAAATGTGTTAAAAAATGCCAGACTGTAATGATGGCCATGCACACTATTGCCACAATGCTTCCAAAACCTCATTTCATCCATCGTGCAGAGCCACCATGTACAAAAATTGCATACAAAAATTACATATTCAAAATTGCATACTCTAAATTGGCCTCCTTCAATTCAAACCCCCAAAATGAAGGAGCCACAAAACTCAAAACCCTCTTGAAAGAAAGGCCACATAACCATTTGTCCAAAAACCAAAAATAAAACCTTGGTGCAGATTCACCATGAGAGGGAACACTCAAACCGTCACCGTCCATTCCAAGCGCACGTACTGTACTTCTCTTCAACTCAAATCCTAAAATCTATCCCCATCCTAGATTTCCCATGCGCAACTCCCGAGGCCAAGTGGAGCACGGCTATGGCGCCGGGGTTCGCTCTCCGCCTTCCACAGATCAACGTTCCCCCGTCATTCCGTCGCCATTCACCACAACATTCGTTATTCCCCGTTTCGATGATGAGTTTCTCGTTTTGACGATGATCAATGGTTTCACAGCACTTTATGATTCCGTTCCGAGTTTCCGCAACGTTTGATCGATCGAGTGGCTATGGCGGGATCAAATTGAGAGTTCGATAGTGGGGTAATTCGAAATCGGGAGGACATGTAGCAGTAGCGGCAATGGCGGGAGCAAATTGAGAGTTCGATAATAAGGAAACTCGGATCTCTTAAGGTATTTGGTAGTTGCGGAATGGCGAATGTGTGGTGTGTGCAGAACGGGGTGCAGAGATTTGGAGGAGGGGCGTTTGGACGTGGCATTGGGGAGGGGGGTTTGAAAGGGAGAATAGGAAGGTGCACTTCAGCAATTGTGAGTGCAAGAGGGAAGAGAGAATGGTCGAAATGGAGGGTTCGGATTGTGGCGGCTGCGCGGCCGACGGATGTGGAGGCTGGGAATGTGGAGTGGCTGGATTTGTCGAAACAGAAGGGCGGAGGTCCTGGCCAGGGCCTTGACAATGCGGGGTCGCAGGGGAGTGGCAAACTTGATTTGCCTGCGCAGAGCGAAGCCGATCAGCAGCGCCGGGAGCAGCAGTTTGCCAGTATTCTTCAGGTACGTTCAATTTGGTGTCGCGGGATTTCGTATCCGTTGGACTTCGTTTTCGAATTAAGCGTGCTTTGTTAATTTGACGATTTCATTGCATTTATACATTTTTAACGTGTAAGGAGGAAACGTATGGATTACCGTGAGGCTTCAGTATTGAAGTAGTCGCCTAGATGATGATCAGTGGTTGGCAATGTCGGGTGACTAATGTGGGCGTTCGATGGTTGCATTTGTGTGCAATTACGGACCAATTGGCATCTTAAAAAAAACTTTTCGAAAGGCTTCGCAATTGTTTGTAATATCGAGCAGTAACTCTTGTGTATTCAGATTCCTCTTTAGATTCTACTATATGCCATTAACCCGCGACGTACCATCTTTTGATGTTATCTTACCTGTAAAAAATATTGAATCTGTAAACGTACAATGTATCTAAGAATGACCTCAAAAAGTGATACATCTCCAAAGATCGTCCATTAGTTTCGGAAAGTGATTAACTTTTTGAATCTAATGGGGAAGACTTTTTGGTTTGTGTTGTCTATACGGCAGAACGGTAGGCTTTCATTGAATAAATTCTACTTAGGAGACACTTGAAGAACTGATTTCAGTAGGTGAGAATGGTTAGCTCTTGTGCGGAACAAAACGGTAAAAATAGAAGGTTTTGAGGAAGAATCTACAGGGCGCAGTTGCTTGAACTTGGAAGGGTTGCTTATGGATTGCACTGTGAAGACGTCTGAGTAAGTTGCGAGAGCTGCATTGTCATTTGGTTGAGCTTGTGGGTAATTACACGAGGTATACAGATGTGAGTATTATGTACTGCTTTGAAAATGTGAAGCCCTGAAGACGATTATGGTCTTGCAGGTGCCGAAGGAGGAGCGAGACAGGGTGCAGAAATTGCATGTACTCACTCGAGCAGCAGCCGCTCTTGCTGCCGTAGATGCCTTGTTAGCCAGTAATCCAGCCAGAAAACCACCGTCTGAAAAATCACAAGAGCCCGCACCTCCTCTTAGCACGGGCAAGTCTAAGTGGGTGACTACATCCACCGTAGAAGTGAAAGTTCCTGCGCTCCAGCAAAGACCTCTCTCTTCAGGTACTACTGCAGACTCACAGCACAACCGAAGCCGGACTTCACAGAACTGCATTTGGATTGCTGTAATTTGTTAATTTGGCAGGGATTATTGCCACTCGTGGGCACAGATTTCAGGACTACCATGGCGATAATAACTGACTTTTTTTTTTGTTTCCAAGGAATCGAAAACTGTTCATCACAAACCCAATATATTGACGAAGTTCTTAATTTTAATTTAACAGGCCTTAAGTTCATGTAAGCCTCGTGTTTAGTTGATGTTGAGTCAATGTTAGTGTATTGCAAATGGTGTTTCTGATACCCTGATCATTTTGTTGAATTCTGAAGAGGAATTGCCAGGAGTTGGATCTACACTCGGAGCAGCGGCAACTCCAGGTCCAGATTTTTGGACATGGGTACCACCGCCGGACGACCGAACCCTGGAGGAAGTGCTTACTCCCCAAATGCAAAGAGATGTAGATGCACCAAAGCAAATGCCGAAATTCTCAGAGGATCTCGATCTGACTTTGGAAAGAGAGGTCCAGGATCTACCTTTGGTGTTCCAGAGCAGGTCTGTGCCATCGCTGCCTCCTCTTCAGTCGCTCCTGGAAGTTGAAAAGGAGAAGAAGGGCGATGAGCAAGAGATTCAGACTGCGCCTTCGCTGCAGGTCAGCGTTTTGTTTCTTCCTATAATTTATGGTTCTTATTTGGGGGGGGGCTCCAAGCAATTCATTGAGACTACCGAGTTTGACAACTGTTACTTAATTTTTTTGTTTCGGGCAGCTACAATGCAATTCTTGGTGATTTACAACAAAATTTCTAGTAGGTCTGTAGATTGACCGATTTTTTTTTTCAAAATCTGGCGATAGTTAACCAAAAATATACCACTGGCTGCAGGTACCTGAATCAGCACCAGAGTCAGTCACAGAAGCTGTTTCTGCAATGAAACAAGGGATGCAGACTGCAGGGCAGGACACCAGTGGAGTTTACGCAGACGGCTCACGCTGGTGGAGGGAGCAAGGTGTGGAGAATCGTGCCAACGGAGTTGTCTGTACGTGGACAGTTATCAGAGGTGTGAGTGCGGATGGAAGTGTAGAGTGGGAGGAGAAGTTTTGGGAAGCTGCTGATGCCTACGATTTCAAGGAGCTTGGAGCTGAAAAATCAGGACGTGATGCAGTTGGGGGTGTATGGCGTGAGTTCTGGCAAGAATCTATGTGGCAGGTGAGTATGTACTGACTGCTCCCAAGGTTGAGGATACTCTTTCTGTCACTTAAACTAGTATGTAGGAGCGTGTTTTCGTGAGAGATCATTACTGAGGTCACTGGAGAGATGACTTGGGGCACAAGAAGCCAAACTCTCTTAGGATTAAAGTTTCCAATCACTATAAATGATGACTTCTCAGGCTGTCATTCAAAGTGGGAGGTTGTAGACCACTGTTGAAAGGATAGTATATAACCTCTGAATTTTCATTCGGAGATGAGTAGCCATTGACATTTAGCCAAATCATGCTTACACCACTCATTAGTTGAGAAAACAACTGAGTGTTTTGGAAGAGACAAGTTGTTGGTAATGGGGTTCAGTTATAGAAGACCAGAAGAGGTCTTAGTATCCTCTATCTCACATTTTTTGCAATGAGTTACTCCAATCTGGTATGTTAGGCAGTGACGTCTCACTGATATGACCATCGTCGTGTGACTGGATCAGGATGCAATGACTGGGCTCATGCACATGCAGAGGAGTGCAGACAAGTGGGCAAAGAACGGAGAAGGAGGGCAATGGCATGAGAAGTGGATGGAGCACTACGATGCCTCCGGTCGCGCGGAGAAGTGGGCCGACAAATGGAGCCAAATTGACCCCAACACACCTTTGGAGCCTGGCCATGCTCATGTCTGGCACGAAAGGTACATAAACCAACAACAAATAGTACCAACCACACTTCTTACTCTTACCCTTGCATTTTTTCTAATTTTTTATGGTCATTTTCACCTCTTTGATTTCACTCTTTTACCAAAGGAAATTGGGAAAGTACTTTCATATATAAATGAAGTCAATACTACTCAAGTTTCTCCTCAAGTTATCACATCATTGAAATTTTCCATCGATTCAAGAAAGCCATCAAATATAGTTTTCTTTAGCTTTTCTAGTTCTTGAATGATGAAATGAATTCAAAATTGCATGACATGCATAGAATCATGCTAGAAAAAATATCAGAATTGAAAAATCTTTTATAAATCTTTAGGCAGTCAAAGTTTTGTTGACTAAACCTAGAGTCCAAATTTATAACACTCACATCTCACTTGATATTGATCATTTTTTAATGCCTCAAAGTGCTAATGAAACTTCAGAAAAAACGAGTATAGGTCTTACCGTTGCTTAAACGCACTGTAGATCAACATCATTGCAAAAACTGAAATTTGAACACTTGTCAGGTCACACATCTGTCAGTCTAAAATTTCGAATTTTAATCTAACCTTCTCATGTTCAGATGGGGCGAGGACTACGATGGGCAAGGAGCAAGTATGAAGTACACCGACAAATGGGCGGAGCGGTCCGAGTACGGTGGCGGGTGGACCAAGTGGGGAGACAAATGGGACGAGCGTTTTGATCAAAATAGTCATGGAGTCAAGCAAGGGGAGACCTGGTGGGAAGGGCAGCACGGCGAGCGCTGGAACAGGACGTGGGGGGAGGGGCACAATGGATCCGGTTGGGTGCACAAGTATGGTCGAAGCAGCAGTGGAGAGCATTGGGACACGCATTCGCAGGAAGAGACTTGGTATGAACGGTACCCGCACTTTGGATTCCGTGAATGTTTTGAAAATTCCAGAGAGCTTCGGAGGGTAGGGAAGAAAAGAAGAAGACAGCTGTAGAGCTACTGTGAGTGAGCCTTCCTTTGGGGATTATAGTATTTTACTGACTATCAGTTTTGGAGGTTATGCGAAAATTACCTTGTTGGCTGATAATTGTGGACTCCATACTGCCTTACTTTAGTACGAACACCGAAAGGATTGAGGCATTGGTGATTGGCATTCAATGTTGAGCCTCAGGTGTCGAATTAGATCACAGGGTTTAGGCGTAAATAAGGAGTCGGGAATTTAAGAGAAATCACAGTCCCAAGTCCCAACATGCTCACTAGAAGAAATTGCAAAGCCTGTGCGTTACAAGTATGGTCCAAGCAGCAGAAGAGTTATGGAGACACTCATCAGCATGAGTAGACTTTGTATGAAAATTGTGAAAGTATGGAAGTATTTGAAAATTCCTCTTATATGCGGAGGATTAGAAAGAAAGAAGATAATTGTGAGCCTTCCTTTTGGGTATGATAATACTGTACTGGCATTAGACGATATCAGTTATGGAGGATGTGCTATATTAATTGGTAAGAGCCAACCATTCTCTTTACTGATCCCATCTTTCTTTAGAATTGCAAGTGAGGAGTTTATGGAAGACCTAGGGTCATAGATAGGGACGTACGACCCAACTTGTTTGAAAATTCATAAGTAATTCAAAAATGCTTCGAAAATATGAAACCACTTGTCTTAGATTCTTCATCTATTTCTCTTTGTCTGAAAACTGAGCTAAAAATATTTCCATTTAAAGAAATACATGAAAAAGACGGAGAGCTAAAAATGTTTCCATCCAAAGAAATACATGAAAAAGGCAGACCAACCTTTAGATGAGCGGTTTCTAAGCCTCCTACTTTACAAGCTTGTCTATCCATACATTACAAGTGAAGTACAACTGAGGACATTTTCAAAATTTAATCCAAACCACTTGGATTTCTAGCCATGTGTATACTTGGATCGAATTGCATTTATGAATTAAGATAAACCAGCCCATGACAAACAAACCATCCAATGTAGACACCTAGAAAACCATCCATTATAGTCTTACATCAATCCACAACAAACTCTTGCTCATAAATGAAATTAGGACTTCATTAGATTGACTATTGGACAAAATCAATGCCTTGGGTGATGGTAATGGAGTTATTAGTGACTGCTTTAGGAACTTCTACTTTTCTAGTATAAATTCATTACATGAACTAATTTTTTTATTCCTTTATATCACAGCCATGTTAGGAAATATTGTGACCAATTATGTACATATTTCCATACAAACCTAAAACTATTCAAATTGAATTTATTAATTGTGAATTTTGCAATCAAAATCTTTAACCTCTAAATGCCCAAGGCCTGTTTTGAGCCTCTTGGAATTTGCTCTAAATTGAACAAAAAGCCAACATTTTAATAAGTTGAATCAATTTTTTTTGAATTGTAATCGTACAAATTCAAACTAGACATGTTAGGGATCACATAGGAAAAGAAAACACAACAATATCATTTAAGGATTGAAAGATTATAATGTTTGATCATCAGGTTGTCAAAACTATGAAAATCTTTGAGCTCTCTTTTTGCATGTCAAATCTAAAAAGTTCAAGACCAAAAAAATATGAAGTTGAAGGGCCTAACAAATATAACCCCAATCAATTTATGACTTCTCAAAATCTACTCTACAATTTTTTTAAATGAATTTATAGTGTGATTTTTTCTCCAAGATCTAGTGTATTTGAGGCTCATTTCCAAGAGCCTTCAACACTATGAAAAGTCAAGATTGCAATGGGTACCTTTGCACAAAATCTTGAATAGAAAAATCATAATAGTTCATTTTCAAAATCGGATTTTTGATGCTAAAATTAGACTTCAAAAAGAATTAAAAAAATATAAACTACTAAAAATAGCAATTTGGTAAGGTTTTATTTAACTTCAAAGTTTCTTCGACACCACATTTGGGTGCCTTGGGCATTTAGGGGTTAAGTGTATTAGGGAGTATATATGCATAACAACTCATATAAATATTTCATTGGAAAATAAATTTTCATTGAACTACGCTTTTTTTCCAATGGTTGATTTTTATAATTTTGGATTAAAAAAATCTTTGACATCTTTAAACACAAGCAATTTTTAAGAATTTTATACAACGCTCTTTCTTCAATTAGACCATTAATAAAAGGTTTGGCGGATTTGAGTGAATTCTAAAATTGTTAGCAAGTTACAATACAATAGTACAACTAATTTGATTTTAATTTGAATAAAAAATATACTTTTAAAGGCAAAAGTTAGTTGTCTAATTCCAACCACTTTCTAAATAAAGATTGATTATGTATAAAGTAGCAAATAAGCTAACATAATAAGACAAAAGAAGCTTTTTTTTTAGAGCAAATTTCAATAATTAATTGGTTTGTTTATTATAGTTTTATTGTATTCAACATAGATGAGTGGCATTAATTATGAGGTATATTAAAATACATTATCTTATGTCTTCCACGTTTGTGCAAATAGGCCTCTCTTGCACATGCATTTGTAAATAAGTTGAATATTTTGCAATAGAATTGACCTATCATAAAGGTGTTAGTTGGTAGAATCGACAAAACAATAGATGTTAGTTGTCCTTGTTATTTTTGCAAAACTTTTACAACTTATGTGCTTCCTTGATTTAATAAGACTTTACAAATTCATTTAGCCTATTAAAACAAATTCTAAAACTAACTAACTATGACAATTGGAATCTTTTTTCAATTGTTGATCAAATTCAAAATAAGATTCAACAAGAATCAAAGTATATTTCTAAAAAAAAACATGTTGAAATGCTAGTGCTACATGCTTGTATCTTGTTTTCAAGATATAAGGCCTATTATGTGCAATCCTTTCCATGAAACTTTATTGATGTACTCTCCTTGCCCCAAAATAAGTGTCTGCATTGGAAACTCTTGTCGTTCTTCAATTGTTTTGAGTAGGTTGTATGGAGGATTTCATAGGTCAATTTTTTAATTTAGGTTGCAATTAACACATAAAAAGTTCTTCATTGATTGTAGAAATATAAAATTTGGACCATTGTAAACATTATTGCATTTAACAATTTGATCAATGAAATTGGTATAAAAGAAAGCATGAGGTTACAATGATGATACTTATTTCAAGATAGAGGGAGTAACAAGTTCTACTTGAATATTCTAAGGATATCATGAGAATCTTATATATTAGACAAGTTCCACACATTAACTTTTTGAACAAATAAGTTATGTATATATTATTTCATATTTTGTCTTTAAGCTGTTGTTACAAAATACAATTGACAATATACTCAATCCCCTTTCTTTTGAATGCTTGAGAAATAGTCATGATACAAACCAATTAGTTTGAATGTGAGATAAATGTGCCAGCTACAAGGAATGACATGTGGCAATTGTGCAAAATATTCCAGAATGTCATAGAAGAGAGCGTTGGATTAAAAGAGGTCTAAGTATATAAGTAACTACATTGATTTATCCTTTGTGGAAATTAGTGCAACACAACAATATTTATGCCTGCACTAATTTAAAATACTACGCCTTTAGCAAATTAGTAATACAACACAGAATATTGTTAATTTTAAAGTGAGCAAACGCAACACCAGGAGCCGGAGTTCTGGAAAAACACAAGACCAAACTCCCTAGAGCACCCAAACTCAGGGCTGATTGACTTTGGTGCCGTATTTATTTTGTTCTATTCTCAATTAACCCCTTAACCTTTAAAGGTCAACGCAGCCATTCTATGGCCGATGGATGACAGAGAATCAAATTGTGTAGGACAGAAATGCAACTATTCATCCTTGGAATTTGTTGTAAGAAGGGAAGATCTTCTACATTAGCTTGACTTCTAGTGAGCACTTTTGCAGTTTTTTAAGCCAATGATTCACACAGTAATGCAAAAGGATGATTTCAAGAGTCACCCCTTCGTCCTTTAAGGATTAAAGGACGAAGGGGTGACTCTTGAAATCATCCTTTTGCATTACTGTGTGAATCATTGGCTTAAAAAACTGCAAAAGTGCTCACTAGAAGTCAAGCTAATGTAGAAGATCTTCCCTTTCCACAACAAATTCCGAGGATGAATAGTTGCATTTCTGTCCTACACAGTTTGATTCCCTGTCATCCATCGGCCATAGAATGGCTGCGTCGACATTTAAGGGTTAAACCTTCCTCTGACACAAGTTCACAAACACAGGACAACTTTGCGATTAACTCTAATAACTTAGAATCACATGCACAAGCAAAAATTCTGCCACCAAATATCAAAAGACCCATATGCTCGAAACACTCTGACTGAGCGAGCAACCAAAGAGAAATACATGCCAAATATAGGAGCAACTCAGAGCCCGGGAAGGAAGCCTAGTGGACGGCGCTGATCAGATATGTCTCACGTGGCAAGTGATCGTGGCCGTCCAGTCGGTCCACTGGAAGCCCCCGCCCCCTCGCAGCCTTGCCTGTTCGGCCTCGCTCTCCCGCTCGTCGTCGTCCGTCGTCGTTGCTGCTGCTCGCGATTGCGCTGCTGCCCCGCATGGGATTGTTCGATCGCCGACCCCCGCAATCGCTCTGCTCGCCCGCCTGCAGGTCAGTGCGCTTCTCCTTCTTCTGCTCCCTTGTATGCTTTTTAAAAAAAAATTTTATTGCCCCTCTTGCAAATTTTTTTCCACTCTCTCGCAGCTTCTCAGTTCGTCTCGCGGGTCCGGGGTTTGGGCGGGCCGCTGTCGCGCGTGTGAATGGCGATGGTGGCCATGCGGGCGGCGGAGCCATATTCGCGGTTCTCGTTGTGGTTTCAGACGCTGTAGTAAGCCGTACGGGTCTGCCTTCTCGATTTTTCCCCCGCGTGCGGATTGGTCTGGGAGAGCTATTAGGGTTTAGGGCTTCCGTGGAGAGTGGCGGTGTGCGGGGGAGCTCAGGGAAGCGCCGACAGGTTTTTTGGTGGCGTGCAATGCGGCGGGCGTCCTCGCGTCGCTAGAGGTTGGCATTGGTCGGGTTGTTGCGGGTCCGTAGGGGTTTAGCAGCGCGACGTAGCAATTTTCTTGACGACACGGTTAGAAGGGTGAAAAGTGGACTCGGATGTCTTTCTTTGGACCTGGACAGAGAGCTTAGCTGCTTTGAACGTCTCGTGAGCGTATGACGCTCTGGCTTTCGTGACGATGCCGCTTTCGATTTCGGTGTAGGTTTCGACGAGTCGGGAGGTGGAAGCTGTTGAAATTTTCCGCAAGGTGTCGCTGTTCGGAGAGCTACGTGCCGAGCGACGGATCTTTCGGAGAGCTGTCTTTCTTGTGTGCGAGCCCCTGCAGTTGCAGTGTCGCGGACTTCCCGTGCCCTGAAACGTCGCGAGCGTCTGCCTGTATTGCCTTGGGTTCCAATGCGGCGGAGGTCGAGTTCGGGGAGGGCTTTGTGGGGTCCGCGTGAGTGGGCCTGCACGGGTCGCGGGTCGCGGGTGTGGAAGGCGGACAGCTTCCAATTAATAATGTGCTGCTTTGTCTGTTTGGTGTCCAGGAGTTGAAACTTCGTTCGCGTTGAGAACTTCCAAATCTTGGAAGAGGGGGTTTATTGGCGGGACTGTTCGGAAGGGAGAGCGCGGAGAGCATGATGCAGTCGCCCGTAGGGGTTGGCCCCCCGAGTGTACAGCCGGAGGGACAGCCGCAGCAGTGGGTGATGATGCAACAAACGGGCATGCAGCCCCAGCATCACGAGGAGGTGAAGACGCTGTGGGTGGGAGATCTGCAGTATTGGATGGACGAGAATTACCTGCACACGTCCTTCGTGCACACCGGAGAGGTACTTGTTCGTGCATTTTGGTCTCCGTTGGGGAATGGTCATGGCTTTAAATTGTTTGTCTAGAGGCCACGCTTCGAGCTACTGTCGGCCTGACCGCCGGAAGAGCGTCTGCAGTGTCTGGGTGTGCGATCGCTTTCCTTGCGGGCTTGGGAGCGGAGGCAGCCACGCGAAGTCTACCATTTGTCACCCTAGAGTGCCTGTCCGCAGATTTGGATTCGCGTATTCGGAAGCCTTTGGAACCCGCAGTTCCTTGGGAGCAGTTGCACAAGTCGCATGTATCGCGAATTGTGGGTGCATAGGCGAGGGGTCAAAATGCGAAGATTGCACATGATATGTAGCGGCAAGCAGAGTTTTGTTTTCTTCGCGTTTCTTGTCCTTTGGACTGCTTCGAACTTTTGCTCCTCTGTTGGCGCGCTGGTTGGGCGATGGCAAAAGCATTGCCTTTAGCGGCGTGTCTATGTTTCCATCGTCGAGGAAGTTGCTGGGAGCCGAGCTTCTGCATTGAGGCTGTGCAGTTGTCTCTAGCATCGTGGTATAGTGGGGGTTAGAAGATGGGAGGGTCTGTGGAAGTTTGTAGGAATGATTGGAGAGGTTGCTGCGATGTCTAGGAAGGAGAGTTTGCGTTCTCTTGAATAGGGCAGACCATTCATAGGTGGTTCTTTGACGGTGTTGCAGGTCCAGTCCGTGAAGATCATTCGCAACAAGCAGACGGGTTACTCGGAAGGGTACGGTTTTGTGGAGTTCGTTTCTCACGCGGCGGCGGAGAAGATTTTGCAAGCTTACAATGGCACTCAAATGCCGAACACCGAGCAGCCTTTCCGGCTGAACTGGGCTTCTTTCGGCATAGGGGAGAGGCGGCCGGAGGCCGGACCTGAGCACTCTATCTTCGTCGGGGATTTGGCTCCGGATGTGACGGATTACATGCTGCAGGAGACGTTTCGCACTCGCTATCCGTCCGTGAAGGGCGCCAAGGTTGTGACGGACGCCAACACGGGTCGATCGAAGGGGTACGGGTTCGTGAGATTTGGCGATGAGATGGAGAGGAACCGGGCTATGAGTGAGATGAACGGAATTTATTGTTCTAGCAGGCCGATGCGAATCAGCGCCGCCACTCCGAAGAAATCTCTGGGCCCCGCACAACTGAACCCGAAAGGAGGTGTGCATATTTTTTTGTCCCTCTCTCAGTAGCTTCGTGCGTATCCTCTGTTTCTTCCAGCTTTGCGCAGGCCATGAGCATGGCAGAGCTTTTGTCTGGATGCAGCTCCTAGCAGTGATACTCAGACGCTGTGCGGCTACTTGCAGTTCCTTATGCAATGTGGTCCGAAGAACTTTGGTTAGGGCCTGTTCGGTGGAGGGTGAGTAAGGTCGCGTCGGTCAAAGTTTGGTCTGCCGGGGTACGCTTATGAAGTCAATAATCTGTGTCGAAGCAGGAGGGGAAGAGACTTCCTACCAAGGGTGCCTACAAAGAGAACCCGGCAACTGGGAAAGCACCCTCAGTAGTGGGTGGCCCCTGATTTAGGTCAGTGTCCCCTGTTTGCACGTTTTGCTTGTGCATTTCGTGCTTTCGTTTTTAGTGTTTTCGTTTCTGCCTCTTCAAAGATTTGACTTTACAAGCCATGTCAATTCGTCTTCCGCATGTTCCACAAGCATGTTCCGGTCTCTCTCTAGTGGCGTCCGTGCTGGGGTCGAAGGTGGCTTTGAATTGCCGATTCGCAGGTCTTTCCTAGTGGGTGTCTATTCTCATGTTCTGTCTTATCGATTACGATCAAAGGCTAGGGATCGAAATTATGTGGGAGTAGCCATATCTCGCATCAATTAAAGAGTATTCGTACTAGGACTCGTATTTGTCCCTCGTAACTTCGTCGTTCACGACGGTGAATTGAGGTGAGGTGTGCCACTCCTGCCCCTGGCCCTTCTTTGTGGGTTACAGTGGGTGGTCTTGTTTGGTGGCTATGGACATGTGAGTTGAATGCATCATCGATGCGTGACTTGCGGTTTCTGGGGGGTTGCAAGTCGGTCATGGCGTCCGTGGCCTTGAAACCATGTTGGGTAGCTGCGTAGCGACCAAAGCTCTGAAGGCGTTTGTTTACGGATCTGGTACATGTTGCAGGCAAAGATGTTGTGGTTGGTCATTTCTGACTGTGATGATGTGGTTCGTGATTTGAGTGGATGCAGCTTCTCCGGTAGCCGTGGCTACTTACACGGCGTACGGGGCCCCCGCGCCATCTCCGCAGGCATTTCCCACGGACAACGACCCGAACAACACGACTGTGAGTTGACATCCAGGGTCTTCTGTTTTGGTTGGAGTACTACCTGGGCGGTTTCTTGCGTCGTTAGGGTCAAGACATCGTCGTGATTGTGGTTGTTTGCCTGGTTGTGTATCTGCGGGTTGGTTTGTGGCCGCGCAGTTGTGAGTATTTGTGGAAAACTTGTAGCTTGTAGTTAGGCCGTACACCACGAGCAGCGAGACATAGGAGTAAACAAGATTTGAACGAACAACCCGGTTCCGTTCGTCACGTGCTGTATGGATGGACTGTGTTGGCAGATATTCGTTGGAGGCCTGGATCCGGCCGTAGGCGACGAGGACTTGAGGAATGTGTTTGGGCAGTTTGGAGAACTGGTGTACGTGAAGATTCCTGCTGGAAAGGGCTGCGGCTTCGTCCAATTCACTCACAGGTACTTGCCGCGTTGTACCTGCATGTAATCGTATGTTGAGAGACGGTTGTCTTCGTTGTTGAGGCATCTCAACCGGCATCGTTCGATGTGACGTGGGGTGCTTCGTGGGTTTGTTGTGTGCGACGGGACAGCTGGCATGATCCGAGGCACCGTCTGAGTGGAATGAGAGAGTGTAGACTATTGGGACGGTCCTCTGTAGGAGCAGGGACCAGGAGTGGTGAGCGTTTTGGTATATTGGAGGAGATGCCTTGCGCAAACGAGCGGTTCCGCGTTCCAGTTTCTTGCGATTGCTTTTCGTGTGTGAAATTGTGTGATGGGTTTGATCGCGTGACCTTTTGTCGAACCTGACGGTTGTGCGGATCCATGGTGGTGTTATTTCAGAGCGTGTGCAGAGGAAGCTCTGCAAAGGCTCCACCAGACTGTGATTGGAACGCAGGCAGTGCGTCTGTCATGGGGCAGGAGCCCCGGCAACAAGCAGACAACCGATGTGAGTCTTTTGGTTTTGCTGCGGATTTTTTTGAGTGACATGTTGCGGGTTGACAGTAGAGAGTTGGTAGAGCGTGTTGAGTAACCCATTTTGGTTTTCGTGGGAGCAGCCTGCTTGGGGCCAGCAGCAAGACCCGAATCAATGGAACGCAGCTGGGTATTACCAGGGTTACGCCCAGGGCTACGACCAATATGGATATCCGACGCAGCCCCCGCAGGACCCCGCCTACGCTCAATACGGAAGTTATCCCGGTTATGGGAACTATCCTCAGCAGGTATGCCCGTTTCCTTCCTCTTTCCTCCCTCTCGTGTTTTGATGGCGCGGTTTATGGTTTGGGGAGTCGTACAGTGTGCCACCGCAAATGTGTAGTGAGTCTGGTGTGAAAGAATGCATAGACGATCAGCGGTGGACTGGAACGTAGGTTTGCCTGGTTCCATGTGGCAGCGGTAAGTACTTGTAAGCTGAAGGGCGTCGAGTCTTGACGGTCTAGCACTGGCGCTGAATTTGGGATGGCACTGCAAAGGCCGAGTAGGTCGAATGCAGGAGCTTCTCAATTTTTTCGACAGCAAGTAGGATGTGAACTAGGAGAGGAGAGAGTAGCGTCCTGATTTTCAGGGGGTCTCCGTGGAGGCACACGTGCATAATATAGATCTCGGGCATAATATAGATTTCTGCATTGTCTTTGCAGAGTAGCACATGAGGAGTCCATGTTGTTGGGGTGGTTTTGCAAGCAGCAGATAGTTCCAAGTGTGAGTATGAGTGGGAGCGAGCTTCCTTGATGGTACAGTAGCTGTGGTTCATGGTGCTGGTTTGACCCTGATAGCTCTCCGCGTGAATGGATTTCTGAGGCTGGCTCTTCTGTGGTCGTATATTACAGTGAAGAGTTCAGCGACTGTGAGAAGTAATTCCTGCTGGAGCGTTTTTGGCGTGTGTGATCTCAGTGCAGAATAGTTGTCGAAAGTTGGAAAGCCTTTAAAACCCTCACTTGTAATGATGGCAAGGCAATAGATGTTCACCTTTTTTCAAGTCATAAGACGCCAACCTTGAAGCTGGTGTTGCGAGGCTTGTGGGAAAACTCTTTTCTATGCTGATTTAGTCTTGTTGGACATGATTAGACGTGTTGGGGCTAGCTTTGAACGTCTGTATGGACTTCCCCTCAGCAATCAAAAGTGTGAACTGATTAGTCGATAAGTGAGGGCCTTTTTTTTCTCTTGAATTGGTGTATCAGGCACACGGGAGGCGTTTCGTGTCCTTTTGTCTGTGCTGCTTTTGAGTTGAGTTCAGTTGAGGGGGTTAGGGTTGCTTTGTGACTTGTATTCTGGTAGGAGGCTTGAATAATTGATTCTCGTTCCACGTGTTGTACATGGTATTTGTTGCAAGGGAACTCTGTGCATGTTTATTGATCAGGTGACTGTATGGAAGGCTTGATGTTGTGCACGATGCTAGTTTTGTACATAGTAAGTAGGTCCACGAGAGCTCTTAGGGAGAGGTGAGTTTTAGGTGAAGCAGAGTTGTGGCAATGGCCAAGGCTGGGGAAGAGAGCTCCCAGTGAGGGAGCTGTGTGGACTCCTCTTTATTTGTATATTCTGGGTATGGCGTATATGTGCACATCACTATCGTTAGGGTGACGCACAGGCTTCAGTTGCTGTAAGCGCTATCCCTTCGGCGGAGCACAAGGAGGAGGAGATCTTCGACCCCCTGGCCCCTCCCGATGTCGACAAGTACGTTCTTTCTCTTCTCTTGTGGTTGCCCTGTTTAGTTCGGAGCTGGCTGCCGTGTGGTGTGGTGCTCTGCGACCGCTTTTTCTTTTCTCCTGTGCTCGTGTAGTACGTGTCGTGTGTCGTAACCATGTTGTTGCTTCAAACTGCGGTTGCAGTAGTTTGGTTTTTAGGGTCGGGTGGCGGATTCCTGACGCGCGGGGTTGTCGAGTGCAGGTTGAATGCGACGTACATGGCTGTTCACACAGCTCCTTTGCTGGGTCGCCACTTGTGGCTGAAGACATCCGACCACGGTCAAGCGCCGATTAGCTAGGTTTACACATTTTCTGAATTTTCCGGGTTTACAACCGATCATGTGGCTGATGGCACCGTGCTCTCCGGTTGTAGATCGGACTCACGCGCCGAGATGAGATCGAGGCAAGGATGAGATGGATTCCTGTTTTCTTTTTTCTTTTTTCCTTTTTTTCTTCAAAGTCCGAAAAGGGAGGATTTCTAGACCACGCATACCTACTGTTTCTGCTTCGTTGTGGTGTCGGTGGGCATCTGGGTGGTGCGGGGTGGTATGCGTTGCTTGCTGGTGGGCAAGTGCAGTCTTGATTGGATTCCATGATGTCCGAAGGTCTTGTATGTACGTGGCGGAATGACGTCTCAGTGTACCTCAAGGCTGTCATTTGCATAGTTTTCGACCTTGGCGGAACGGTTCCGGGTCATCAGTAAAGCGTTCCTCGAGAGTGAAGAGAGTTCGAAGGTCTTCTGGATGAAGTTGAGATTGCCGCACTCTTGGAGTGATACTCGTGAACCGTCTCCACTGGCTTTGTTACTTAGCGTCGGTAACACTGAATTTAAACTGCGTCCTCTAAATTTCCACCATCCTGCCAAAGTTTTCCACGCTAAGTGCCAACAAGACATGGAAGCTAGAGACTTGGAACTTCGCCTACCGTAGTCACCATTTTCTACCAGCAGGTCAAGCAAGTCCGTAATACGTTCTTGTTGATCTGGACATGCTTCTTCTGTGCCTTGTCGGCCTATGAGAGCACCAGGGTAAACCCCAAAGTTCACTTGGCATTCTCAGTAGAAGGTAACTAAGGAGGTCCATGAACTGACCAGGCTCTAGAATCACACATACATTTTGCTTTCTTCAATGTACCAAGAGTGACCATATTAGGGTGTGAATGGCTTTGGTGACCTATGTGATTCGAACATTGAAATCACAGCTAATTCCACAAAGGTCCAAAAAATATGAAATGGCTTGGGTTAGAAGGCTTGGGCTAGATGTCAATTCCATTTGTCTTTCGAGGAAATTGTATTGAAAAATGTTGAGAATCATGAAGTCACCTTCAAATTGAGAATCAACTCTTAAAAAGAGGTGCTTTTAGGACCTCCTACCTTATATGTAATTGTGTTCAAACAAACAATTGAGCATTATTCCTATCATTAAATGGCCTAAATTTTTGTTGGATGCCTTGTTACAAATCCAAAGAGGTTTCTCTATTCCCTTGTTGTGTATGTTTTGGACATTATATGATAGGAATATGAATTCTTCTAGTGAATGAAGTAAGGAATGGTCAATAATAGAGTTGTTTTTTGATCGTTCAGGTTCTTGGAGTTTGTTTTGGTATCACTGTCAATGGAAGTGATGTGTTGACCAAAGTATATGTCAATGTTTAAACAGCCTGGCATAGGAATTGACCTAATATTGGTGTTCAAAAGTATTTTCTTCTTCTTTCAATCAAATTTGAATCTAATTTGGAACTTTTTTTCTTGGAGTCAGGCTTTAGTGATCTAGTTTAGTACAATTGAACATCCAAAAGCATTACTTCAATTTTAGACACAAGATCCAAGTTGAAAGGTTCTCAACAACATAAGGGCAATAGAATGCATTCCAAGTAGGATAGGTATGTGATACTTGGCCAATTGTTTGGTCACACCGATTTTTGTTCCCTACATTACCGAAGCTCCATTGACCCCAAATAATAAAAAACACTTAAGATTTTTTGCAAATAAACCATATTGCTTGCCTTAAGTATTTACAAGTACTTGTATAACCTCTAAAGTTCCAAAGCCATTATTTTGTCAAAAACCACTCAAAACTGCCATTTCTGTTGCATACACCCAAGAATGCAAAAAAAACATTTTTCTTAAGAATCTAACCATAGGATCTTGCACTTCTCTTGTCTAAGATCATGTGGTAAAATTTTTATCAAATTTGATCATACGGATTGGAAGATATTAGCATTCGAAGTTGGACAAAAACTTTTTTTTCAAGAACATCCTTAGATTGCCAAAAAAATAAGATTGTCCATAACGTTCTCATCACTTGTCCAAATAGAATGGTTTAAAAGCTTCAAATATAGACAAAAAATAATCTTTGAGAAAAAAAATTAAAAACTAAAAAATTCCTTTTTTTGTGATTTTTTCTGGGCTGCTCTTTGAGTTATTTTTTAGACTTAAAGTGGCATACCTTTTGCTCTCGAGCACCAATTGGAGTAAAAATTATATTCCCATAAAGCTAATTTGATATTCTATCTTCAAAAGAAGTTTAAAAACAAGAGGTCAAAAATTGAGATCCCTTGTACGGACTTTGGGGCTTTAAGAATTAAATTTGTACAATTTCCTTCCCTGCTATAATTTAGATCAATAACTATGGTGCTTGAATCCAATCTTTGAATGCATTAATATAAATTGAGAACTAAGATGGGTTATCTAAGTTGAAACTTCATCACATCTCATTGACAAAAATGAAACAGACTACTACTTTGATTTGTTGTTTGATAGTGTTGTATACCAATTCACCCATCTTCCAACCAACAAAACCATTAGATGAAAATTTGAGCCTACAAAGGGCTGTGAGTTCCCAAGCAGTGGGAAATGTGGGAATTGCACCAAATTAGCCATCTGACATGGTCAAGAGACTTCCACATCAGATAATATTATTTCATTAATTTCATTAATTACTTAAAATTATTTTTTAATTTGTCTAGTAGTAGCTGGTTTATAGCATGGAAAACGAGCCTAAAGCGGCCCTACAATGCCTCCAAAAAACATCAAATGATAATAGTAGTCTGTAGGGATTTTTTAAACAATCAAATGCTCCAAATATTCTTTTGCCAGTATTCATATTTAACCTTTGGCCTCTTTTAACAAAGCAGCAAAAGAGAAAAATGAGCACAAACTCAACTTCTTTTCTTTTTATTTCAGATTCATACTTGCAATTAGAGTCGCAATAGGACTTGGTTGAGTGGTAGTCAAGATGCATTCAATGTGCTTGATCTTGGAATATTAAACAAAGATGTAATGATCTTCTTTATATTCTTTAGTATATGGTAGTTTTTGAACTGCTTGAACTATATCAAGTGGAACTAGCCTTAATGTTTCCACTTGATATCATCACTTCTATAAAATAGTATTTTCCCATTGACTTGAGTACAAGTCTCGTACAAAACATCTTCATATTCACCATTGTTGTGGAAATTCAAGGCAGTCCAAGGACACCTTGTCCCCTTTTCTCTTAGTAGTAGTGTTTTACCTTTAGATTCTTTATTGTTGGCTCTACCAAATTCAGTGGTGCACCTCAATGCAATCAAAATTACATATGTGGCGAGCTCCAACATATGTTCATGCTGATTTGCTACCATTTCAAGTTACAATTAATTATTGGCAATAGTTTGAGTCTCACCTTTACTATCTTTGAATACTGTTTATAACATATTTCTAATTAGATTCATCCTCAATATTGTGTGTACCCCCTTAAATCTCTCATTCTATTCAAAGATGTTTGTGTGTAAGCACATTTGTTGCATCTATGTTTCCCCTAAATCAAAAATTTATGAAGCATTGAGGTCAACATTTCTTTTCAACAGTAAAATATGTTTTGATAGTAATATTTGTAAATTGGTCTATTTATGGCATTATATCTAGAAATGAAAATCCAAGTGTTGATGGACAAATGCTTTGGAAGTTTGGTATTTCAAGTGGTATTAACCCCTAAAGGACCGAATGACCGTTGAACGTACGCAGGTGATCTCGGGTAGGTGCGTATGAAGTCATTTTTTAACCGATGTTCTTCAAATTTTGACACAATGTGTATATTTTGATCACCTTTCCGGGAGAAAAAAAATTGGACGAATCCGACGGGTAGATTAAAATTTATGGTGCCCGAAAAGGTCTCCTATGCTTGGGCAGCTGTGGGCTGTGGGTTTCTGATGGAGCGGGCGGTGACCTTCGTAGCAGGGGGCGGGGAGTCAACTGGCAGGGAAGGGGCTGGTCTTGGCTGGGAGTGGACGGAGAGCGGGTTGGGTGGGTGGGTGGGACCAAGGCTGGGAGCTGGGGATGGGGAGCAGGTGGGAGCTTGCTGGGGAGGGAAATTAGTGAAATTATGGGTTATAATTTTTTTGCCATGAAATTTTTTTTGCTTATATAAGATGGTGTCATGTATTTTCAACGTTTGGATTTCCAAAAAAAAATTTTGTCCGTTCACAAAAAAAATTCAAAAATTGGCTAGTGTATTGCCAATTTTTTATACCTCTTTGAATTGCAGGGTGATTTAGAGAGAGTTAGAACTTGAATTTGCTTCCAAAATTTAACATGAATGTACCTAAGAGGACATACAATTGAATGGTGAAGAGACTCAATCTTGTGTAGTGGAAAACATTTTCTCCAAGAGGGCTTGAAGTCTGCTGACCCTGTCAAGCAGTGATGAAAAAAACTTTTTTTCAAACTTTGAATGTTATAATCTTTCAATCCGTGTGGTGAAATGGTCTGAAATTTTTTCCTCACATTGATAATATACTTTACTATAGTTTTGTACGGATGAAGTTTCAAAAAAAAGTTTTCATTCTCATTTTTTATTAACATACCAAAAATACGCAGTCTTTGACAATGTCTTCCTAAAAAACCCGCCCGGTCCTTTAGGGGTTAATGGCAGTATTTTTAATGCCTTTTGGTACACCTCTACAAACATCACTCATAGCATCGTGGAACTATTGTTAATAAGCTTAGGTCTTTTTACACTTGTTATTATATGTGTAGTAAGTATTGCAATTGGGGGTATTAATATGAGGTTTTACATTGAGAATATTGCAAAGCCTTGTTTGTTGATGCCACTATAGAAAACAAGTGTTGCACTTTGTACAATGTCATTGCAAGTTCTTCGTATTGAGAATTATTTGAGAAATCAAAGAATCCCAAATTATAGGAGTGGTATTGGTTGGGAATATGAAACCTTGTATTAAACTAACAATCCTATAAAACTTTTTCTAATGGTCATGGCAATTTTGTTGGCAAGCCTTTTTTTAGCCACTATGGTCTTGTAGTGTTTTGCTATTGTAGAAGTTTGTAGGACTATATTATTGTAGAATATACTAACTCCTCTAATTATGAATTTTGATTCTTTGTCATTTTGCTGAAAGATATCTTCTATTCTAGTCTTTTAGAATTGGTTTAAATGCAATAGAATATATTTTAGTTTACTTGTATGACTATAGATTCTTCTAGCAATTTACAATATATACCAAATATGAGTTGCAATGATCAACATGAAAATGTATATGCAATTGATACTAAATAACTAGATGGTGTCACTTGAGATGTTGACAAGAAAATGTGTGTAAATCAAATAGATTGTGTTAGTGTAATGGTTTATTTTTTTCATGTGTTAGAATCAATAACCGTATACTTTGATGACGTTGAATGTTTTTGTAAAGAACTCTTGCATTTCATAAAAGTTGTTAGAGTAGAGACTATCTTTTTGAATGATGTAGCTTTGAGGAGTTGCATTATCTCAAAACTCAAATTGCAAAGGATTTTTCTTTTTCTCAATAAAGGATCTGATTTGTTTGTCTTCACTTATTAATTTGCCATTATTTTTTGATTGCAATACAAAGTTTTGTACAACACCCAAACATTCTCCCATAGCTAAGTGAGTGCTTACATTTCAAAAATGACAACAAAATAAAAGTTAGAAATTGGATTTGTTTGTTGCGTGTATTTCTAAAAAAATGCATGATTAAAAAAAGGATTGTCATGAAGGAGAGTGGGAGAAGCGATTAGGGTTTCAACATGATGGTTGCTTTGGTGTCAAGGCTAGTGCAACTGTGCAAGTCGGAGAAGCGCAAGGTAGGAGCCAGATAGCCCATGCACATGGCCAACCTCTGCCGTGAGATTGGGCGGAGGTAGCGAGGTCCACTAGGTTTTGTATGGCGAGCCGACGGGGGAAGCTCTAGCGGGTTTGGGCACTACCAGGTGTGGCACAGGCCGCTTTTTTCCAACTTTGGGTAAACCTTTAGGTGTGTGTGTGGGATAAACTGGAAGTTTTACTACTAGTTGGTCTTCTTCTTGCAGGTCCCCGATGTGTTTGCTCTTCTTCTCGCAGGTCCTGTGCAACTCGGCAACTATTCAATTGGCTTAGGGCTTCAAGTGCTCTAAATTTATTTCCAAAACAGAAAGGTCCAAATAAATTCACAAAACAGAAGTCTGAAAAGCTAACTGGCGACAGGCTTAAAACCCGCTCCTATCGGTGGCCATGCGTAGCGAGGCACTAGCCAGGCTTTGTGCGTGCCCTCCACCACAGCCAGCCTCCGGCAGCCAATCCCCCCCTCGCCACATGGCTGGACGGAGGCTGCCAGGACTGGTAAGGTGAACACATGTGCGTGGGCTGAGAGATGACGAAGGCTTTGCTCTTCTTTATTTTCTTTTGAACCATTTCTTTTCTTTCCATGTTTTTCTTATTTTTAATGATTCTGGACTGAAGGCAACTAGGAGGCTATGTGCTTCGTATTTAATAGAAGATGCACTATAAAGCTTCCTTTCTTTCTCACCACTTGAAGTTTGATTAGGATTTTACTCGAAAACTTATCAAGGGTTGCATTTATAAATATGTGTTGGTATTCATAGATAGGCAAACTTATCAAGGGTTGCATTTATAAGTACCTATTGGTATTCATAGATAGGCAAACTTATCAAGAGTTGCATTTGAAATAATATGTTGGTATTCAGAGATAGGTAGAAATATGTGTCAATACGATAGTAGAGCATTAAAAAATGCATCATGATAAGCCCATTGTGAAAAAATGAACCAAGAGGTACTAAAAAACGAACCAAGATAAGCTTGCTAAGTATGCAATCATCATTAGAAGTGAGCTGAAAGCAAATGTACATAACACAATTAAAACATCATCATTTCAAGGAAGTGTCAACTTCTTTGCAAGACATAAGCATTTACCTGATTCATATTTGGTCAAAAAAATCCAAATCCTAATTCTTTGATGAAAAAAATTATCAAACTTTCTCCCTCTTACAGCTGCTGCTCACTTTCTATGAAAGAAAACGGAACCAACATTACCTCTTTACACCTGTAAAACCATCATACAATAACATCATGCATATGCAAATTGCTTGAATCTTTGCTACGCCATCTCCAACTCCAAGACCCAATTTGGTGTGCTTTTGCAGTTGATGATCTTTGTCAATAAACCATCATTGGCCTACTTGTTTACGGTACCACATCAAACTTGGCCTCCACTACGGAAGGTCCTGCATAGTCCTTTCTAATCAACACCCCCTAGTTTTGAACCACATAATCGTTTTCATAAAAGTTATGCCAAGACTTGATTGGCATGTGGAAAACCTTCACAATAGTCCCAGCATCAAGGCCCAGGACTCCAAAAAGTTGAGCATCCAGTTTGCAATGGTAAAGTAACTTGAAAAGTAGAACAATCACATCATTCATGATACGAAGGCAAGTCCATGTCTCCTCCAACTTTGGACATTCGCATACAAGCTCCCACGGTTCAAAGCTCAACAACTTCCTGCACCAAACTCCATGCTGCCCTCCTTGTGCACCAAGCTTGTACAAGTGCCTAGAGATGCCATGTATAGAATGTGCAATATACTCCCCATCGCAAAAATTTCCATGTATTTTGTAGACTTCAAAGATCTTTATACATTTGGCCTTGGAAAAAAAAAAAAAAACTTCTTATAAAAAAAGTCGGTTGATCGATGACATACAATGCATGGTGAATACTTCCCTATCAATCAAATGCTGAGCCACAATGTCCTCATTGTTTTTGCTCCATTGGTTCTCCACCAAATCATAAACCTCCCAAGACATACAACCTTTCAAAGTGTAAAGGAATGTAATAGTATACCTACCTTCCGGTAGAGTGTCCGTTCAAACAAAAGAGGGCAATGTGCGCATGTCGCTCGGGTAGGGTAGTGCATTGTGAAAGCCAGTCACTACATTCATCACAAACTTGAATCTCAAGCAGTTCAGGGATACTTCTCAACTTCTTTTCGTATTCAATGACACATACCAAGCCACGGACTGTTGCTACAATGTTGGTCTTCAAAACAACCTCGGGGCAACACACAATTCTAGGCCTAAAATACTCCTGTCCATCTTCTTGAGTGAGGAACATGGTCTCGTCTACCTTGTTGTGGACCATGAGAGCGATTCTCATTAATGAAGCTCCTTCAAATGTAGCTTGAAAATGAAGAGATGTGATGCTAGATCTCTAAGTCTTGTTCAAGAAACGAATCCAAAGTCTTGTCCTTCAGTGGTAGTCATGCAAAGACTTGTAGTAACACCTCCTCTGGAAGTTAGCTCCATATTTTGGAATCCAAGGTAGGAGCTGCATGGATCCTCCTCACTTGACACAAAGTCCTTCCTCAAGCAATTTTTCCTGAGAAATGGATCTCCAACAATGAGATGCTTGGGAATCTCCGAGTTGGTCTCCAATGCACTTGCCTCCATGGTGATTGTTGATAATTGCCTGTAGAAATTGCCATAGACAAACAATTTGAGTAAGTGGAACAATTTTAAAAAGAAAAAAACTCCTATGTGTTACAAATTGTTTTAACTAGCTTAGTCAACACACTATTTGCCTATGAATTGTAATTGTTGATACTTGTGTGTGAGCAAATAGCCCAAATTTGGAGTCAAGAGTTGTAAAAAATGAAATAAACAAAAATCAATTCACCATCGATTAGAGGTTGTTTTAACTAGCTTGTGTGTTTTTCCAGCTTTTGCCTTTAAAGTGTAACTAACAAGCTTTGAAATAACCTTTGAAAGAATCTTTGGTATAACATTCTAATAAGGTAGAAGCACCCATAGTCGATCACTTAAGAGATTTTGCAGCACATGAGGAACAATTTTAGGCTCAAATTTTTTTTTACAAGTAGGGAGATAGGAAATATGGGGATTGGAAATTATTCACAATTTTATTGCCGAAATAGAAATAACAGTGAATTTTGGGAACCAAAAAGTAGTCAGAGCCCACAGCCAGTATGTAGACTTTGTCAAAATCACTCACTGAAGGCACTACTTCCTGCTTAGGTTGGCACAAAATACGAAGGGCATGTCATAATATTGTCGTATGTACATTAATAGCAAAACTTAAATTTCAAAAAAGGTATCCAAAAGCGCGTGTTGTGGAAGTTGTCTCTGACTGTGGCAGTAAGCGCATTCTCCAGAACGTATTCCCGCTCAAGCACGTTCCTGTGACCAACTTGGCATGTCCGATCCCCAGCCTGCACTGCCCGTTTCATAGCCTGCAAAAGTACCGTCCGCCACGAACTGGTCCCTTAGATCCCGTTCAACTTCTTGCCCATCTCGACGGCTGTCATGCTCTCCATGATTCGCAACGGCTCCTTGCACTTCCGGGTTTGGAAAAGCTCCAGGCCGAACTAGGGGTGCAGAAGGTCGGAGAGGCTGTGGACAAATTGATGGCATCAAGTGGGGTGCGGGAACGATGTATGGAATTTGTGATTGTGTCGAGTGCATGGACCTGAGAAAGTGCTGAGGAGGGAGGAAGTGATTTGTAGGAGACTCGAAGCTTTGAAATGGTATTCCTCCACTGACCATGTTGTTGAACTCATTGTCCCGGCCTTCGGCTTGTAGATTGTGCTGCTGCTGTCGTTGCCCTGCCCTCTCCGCTGCTCGGACCAACTTCACCCGCTACGCTTTAGCATGCTTTGCTGCTTTCCTTGCTTTGTCTTCGGCGCGCCTCGCATGTGCTTCTTGTCGATTAGTGCGAGCTTGCTCTCGCTCGCGAGCTCGCAACGCCCGATTCTCCGCAATTTTCAACACTCAAGCTTGCCGTACCCTTCTTTCCTCTTCTCTCTCGGCAGCTTTTCTTTTCCTACACTGCTCCTTCTCCACTCGGAGTCAATCCTTCTCCTTAGCAGCGTTGATTTTTGCTTGGCGTGCCTCCTCTACCACATTCACATACTCGTCAAATGTGAGCATACACTACTAGAAAAGGGGGCCCTAATCAATAGAAAATTAATGCACTTACGTTGATTACAAAAAAAAAAATTGGGCTCTGTTAATTTGGCAGTCCTCCAAACATCAATCAACATGATTTGGTTGATTTGAACAAAAAAAAAATTTGCTCAGTTGATTCGGCAATCCTCTCAACATCATTTTCATTTTTCCACATACTGTAATAGTAAGATAGGGCCAGCTAAAAATAATTATTTAAAAGTATGCCAAAAAATAAATAAAATGAATAAAAAAAAATGTCAAATTCAGCAAAAAATTAAATGATCAAAATTTTGTAAAAAATAAAAATGTCCAATATTAGCGGGAAAGTCCAAAATAAAGTCCAATGACCATCTAAAATCAAGATATTCTATATGGCAAGGTGATGGACTTATGGGACTCCCAAAAATAATTGGCTACTATATAAATTGTTTTAATAAACTAAAAAATTGGAAATATTAAGAGAAATTTTGACATGTTGTATAAAAGGGATTCTACCTTTATGTACAATTTCACTTAGAATGGATTATATTTAGACTTATTATTATTTGAATGAAATTTTTATGGAAAAATAATTTTTTTGTGAAAAGTCAAAATGTCTCATTTCTTTTTATAGGAAGAATGTGCATCTTGACTAGAATCACATACTACAAGATCCATGAATATTGGATTTTTATTGATTGATATCTTATTGATTAAAATTTGACTTTTTAATTTTTCACTCCATAAATTGCAAATATGTTTTTGATATATATAGTTATTTGATGTTATTTTGAATTTTTATTTAATTTTTTTGCAATCTATGGAATGAAAAATAAAAAAATGAAAATTTTGAGGTCAAATTTTAATCAATAAGATTTCAATCCATAAAATTCAATCAATAAAAATTTAAAATTCATGGAACTTATAATATGTAATTCTAGTCAAGATGTATATTCTTCCTATAAAAAGAAATGAGACATTTTGACTTTTCACAAAAAAGTTATTTTTACATAAAAATTTCATTCAAATAATAATAGGTCTAAGTATAGTCCATTCTAAGTGAAATTGTAGAATCCCTTTTGTACAACAATATGCCCAATTTTCACTTCACAATTCTAGTTTCTCAATTTATGAGAGCAATTTATATGGTGGCCCCAACTACTACTAGGAGTCACCGTTTTTCATTGACATTTAGTAAAAATGATAGTAGATAGGTTGTTTTTACAATGAAATCCATTGTTCATCATGAATTATCAAAGAATATGGGATAATTTGAAGATGAAAGCTTGACCGCTCATTGTCAAAATGTAGGAATTGTGTGCAAAGTAGAATTTCAAACCTCATTTTGTCATAGTAGAATATCTTTTTTCAAAGCTTTTTGAACTAAAAAAAGTTGTGAAATCAAGCCATATTTCATTTCCAAAAAACCGTTTGATGTTTCAAGCCTCCAATCAAAAGTTATGGACAAATTTCAAAGTGGGTGTTTGAAATTGTTAAAAAAAATGTCCCTTCTAACCCCTCTCTCAAATTTGTCCATAACTTTTAATTGAAGACTTCAAATCTCAAACGGATTTTTGGAGATGAAATTTAGATTCATTTTCTACAATAATTTAGTTGAAAGTTTTTTGAAAAAAGTAATTCTACAATGCCTAAATGAGGTCTGAAATTCTACTTAAACCACAATTCCTACTTTTGACTTAAGTATGAGCGGTTGAGCTCCTACTATTCCTCACTCTTTACAAATCCCATATGGGTTGTCCTACCTCCTACCACCCCACTTGTATAAAGGCCTTGTCTTTCCTTCTCTTCAAACACCAAGGTAAGCTACATTCAAAGTTAAATTGGAATATATGTTGAATTATTTGGAATGTAGTGGTGGATTTTGGCATTCGAAGCTCTATAGTAGTATATATTTATTGAATTATTTTGAATATAATATTGGATTTTTTAAAGTTAAATTTAAGAATTTAATTTGGAAACTTTAATTAATTATTTAATATCAATTTGTTGATTGCTGACATGGCAATCTAATCCGTTTGGCTGTTCTAGTGACGTGGCAGTCTTGCCTGCGTGGCACGTTCAGCCTATGTGGCAGCTTACGTCGCAAATTATTGAATAATAATAATAATTTTTTCACTGTGACCGAATCAAGATATAAAATCAACATAGAAGTGTTGATTTTTGTCCGAATCAAAATGTCCTAATCCATTGTCCAAATTAACATATATTTCTTGATTTTCTTGTTGAATCGGACACTGAATTCTCTAGTAGTGATAATGGACTTGGAGAAGTCTAGCATGGGATTACATGGATTTCGAGTGACTCGCGGAGTGATGGAGGGCAACGTAAGGAATTGGGTAGTAGACTGCACGACTTCAACGTCCAAGTCAATGCCGCCCATTTCATCCGACACATCAGGATCTGCTTGATCCACGTCCACAAAGAAATGCTCTGTAGCAGGTACGGGTTCCTCAGCTAGATGCTCAGCAATTTCCATCGATCCCAAAGATTGCTCCACGCCACCTTCTTGCCGTTCGGAAGCTTCCACTTCCACATCTTGTCCATGCAATGTATCATCGCTTTCTGATTCCGAGGTCTGTTCTTGAGAACTTGGAGTTCGATCGTCGTCATGGCTGGGCTCACAGAATGCAGCCAAGGGCTACAGGTGCCGCTGGATGGCCTCTCTATTCAGTGGCCAAATTCTAGTGGCACGGAATCTTGCCTCAATATTTGTTGATGACAATGTCTTTCTCAGGGCCAATGATGCCCACTACGCCAATGTTTGATTTGAGGGCGTCGTTGCTAAATTTTGCCTACTCCAATAGTCACGGTACGCCCGAAAGTAAGTTTTGAATGGTTTGAAGACACTTACGTCCAATGGTTGCAGGGCGTGTGACGTGTGTGAAGGCAGCGTCACCAAATCCAAACCAACTGCTTTTGCTTGGCGGACGACCTCCAAGGTCACGTGGCTATTATGCCTGTCGAGTATAAGTAAGTGCCGGTGCTCAGGTGACATGTCTCCTAATTTTTGAACGTTTTTGATGAAATGCGACATCCACGTGGAAAACAAGTAGGCCGTCATCCATGCTTTTTCCTGCTCAGCCATAGCAGCTCCCTCTTCGCACTTCTCAACAAAATTCTGCCTGATTCGTTTCCCACGGAAAATGTAAAATGAGGGAATGGAAGCCCCAGCCGCATTAATGCAGACTAATATGGACATCCACTCCCTCGAATCAGGTACAACAGAGTGTACATTTCGAGCGCCCCGTCTTGTGATGACATGGGCACCGCCATTCCTCCCTGCCTGCGTCCCCGTCTCGTCACAATTCCAAATCCGATCGGGAGAGTAGGAATACATCTTATAGAGACATTCAAGGTTGTCATAGAAAATACCGGCGATGCCCACAGTGAGGCTCCAAGCCCGTGCCATGTCCAACGCTTCTACTGCTTTGATGGTCAGCTTCGGGTGTCGTCTTTGCCACCATCGCATCCAGCCTCTACTAGGCATCCTATCTCGGAATGGAGTCCGCCTCCCTCTAGTCATTTCGTAAACCTTGAGTTTCAAATTTGTGGGGGTCAATCCGTACCCTAAGTCGCTCATAGCGATCAAGTACTCCACTAATTGCTGCTCCTCCGCTGGATGTAGAACAGGTGGCGGACCGTGCTTCCGGGAAGTGCGCTCTCCATAGCACCATTCTCGTAGTGTAGAATAAGGTATGTTGAAATCTACCGCCGCTGCTCTCATAGTCTTCCCGTTGTCCACTGCAGCTATAGCGGCCTTCAAATCATCATCAGTCCATGTGCTCATTTGTCTTCTCTGCGTACAGGTAGTATGACGTCGCTGGTTGCCATTGAATTTGGAGTTCCGGTTATCATGCACAACGTGATGCATATTGACTGGATGTGCTTGTAGACCTATAAAGGTATTGTCCTCCATGGCATTAGAAGACTGTGGCAGGGACATTCGAGACTATCGATGAGCTCGTACGCTGCGTGAACCCATGCCGACAGGGTTCGTATATGTATGCACTCTTCCAGCAGCGTTACGACTAGCTTGTAGCTGCGGTGTAGACGGCAAGCCCTGAATTTGTTGGTCCCTAGAAAGGCATGATGGCGCAATACTTCTGGCTGCACTTCTTCTCAAAGGAGGATGCCCTTCCCACGTCTGCATGTTGTTGTAGTCAACAGGCTGCTCAGCATTGGGCGACTCCTCACCATTGCTTGGTAAGTAGTCGCTGCTACCTTCGTAGGTTGACCTCCTCATGGTGCAATAATCTTCTTGCATATCTTCGACGAACTCCGTCATCCGTGATGCCATGTGACTGCAGACCTTGCATCAACAATTTTCGTCTTTGTCAGTCCAATACTGCAGTACCACCCACATGCAGCAATGTCCTTACACAAGTGTAGGAAAAAAGTAGCCTACCACTACTGACGTTCTGAAGAATCGATGTTATCATTTTTGAAAATTTTGGTGGATTCCTCCCTGTGTAGAGGCCCTGTCCGGGCCACTGGAATTTCTAATCGATCACAACTTTCCTAAGCACGTGCTTGCTATGTGTCTAGATACTGCATTTGCATGCAGTCAACGTCATCTGAGAGTACCGATTGGCACTCTTGTTATTGTACACTGAAACAACTACGTCCACATCACAGGAGCGCTACTGTTTCGTAACTGACTGCGGACTTTACTAAAGTTTTTGGCACGACGAGGGAGCGTAACAAAAAACCTGATCAAAGCAACGTTATGTTAGTCTCGAGCGTCCGAAAATACGGACCTTACAAGCTCTCATCGAAGTACCTGAAGATCAGGTCGATCACGGCGCTCCTGGCAGCCTTGTCGGTTGCTGGACATTCAAAATTTCACATTTGCAACCTAGTCGATATATAAAGGTCCATTCACTATGTTCTTTGTCTACCGTACTGAACATCGCCTCTCATCTTAGAACATCGGATAATTTCTATGCAATGCCGTAGAATGACTAACTTACTACTGTCGTCGACACTATTAGTGCATGCAAGCACTGAATTGACGTGTATTTTACTAAGAGAATATGAATCGTCAAATGGAAGCATTCAACATGCAGTAGTTCTGAAAGCTACAGTGGTCGACTCAATTCACACTAGCTGAATGACGTCTTCTGTGAAAGGATGCATAAACACTTCAAGAACATTTCACATGACATCATGTATTGTATGATTCTGATGAACCTGCACGTTTGGAAAACTTTATCCAATGAAGGTCGGATGCAAACCTCTAGAACGACCGCTCCTGTTTTCAGCTGCAATGGCCTCAGATGTCCCTTGACTGTTGGAAAAGAAGTAGAATTTCGTCTGAATACTTCGTCACGTCCCTCCAAGAATGACTACAATATACTCATAAAGTATTGAGCACGAAGGTAACTTTGACGATGTTAACAGGCAATGACGATGATAAGATCATGTAAAGGTTGAACTGCAATCTCTCAATGCACTCTCAAAATAGCTCAATTGAACGTCTAGCAAATTTTTAAAACAATTTAGTAATCATGGACAAATGCAATGTGACACAAGGCGTGCATTTCTGCTCTTATATCCAACCAAGTGCATCTCTGAATGACTCCAAGTAGGTTCTAGAAATTGCTCAGTGACACATGCATTCTCCGTTATCAGCCATGTGTAAAAAAACCCACCTTTGAGCAGTAAATTTAATTACGGTAGTTGGATAACCGCTCTCCAATCCATTCAATTAGCAATAAACATGCCACCATTCTCAGTAATACAGGCACCCGTCATCAATAATACCTGACGCCATTTTCCAATACCTCATGCTATAACTAGCATCACACCTGTCAATCACTAACCACTACTTAGTGAACTGGAAGCCCTTAGTGTTCGTACCTCATTACAACCAGCCTAAAATACGATTTTCAGGAATACGTCCCTACGTATGTTGGAAATCTGTTGCTCTATACATTAGGTATGGATCGTGGTTGACAGTGGGTGCTTCTACCTTAAACAACCTTCCAAGAACCTAATCCGGTTGCATTTGTCTTGACGGCACTTTTTATTGTTTTTTATGACTAGTTTAAAACAACAATTTCCTTCTCTTTGAATGCTAAGTTAGACCATTACAACACAAAGCAATAAGAGATGAGTGTTAATAAACACAAAACATACTAAGTAAGAGCACTTGAGCATGCACAACTCTTGAATCTCTTAACAACTGCAACTATCAACACAAGTTTTTAGCAAAAGATGGTCAATCATGCCGCCTTTGAGCTGAAGGCGGTGGCAAAGCACATTCTACATTTACATACCTCTAATCATGGGCTGAGACACAATGTGAAGACGGGTGCAAAGAAAACCCTAAGGCTACTCAAATAATGACTTTTTTATTCTACAAAACTTTATGATAATTGATAAGTGGAAAGTTCTTTGGTGCCTTCATTTGCCCAGAGTTTTGAAAAGTGTTGAGAATATTTTTATTATTATAGCACCTTTGGTAGCATGACTTGTCTTTTCATTGGATAGTTGAGAATTTCTTTATCACCTTTCAATGAAGATAGAGTTTAAAAATTTTCAAAGACCTTTTCATTTTCTTTATCTAGAATACATTAACTCCTAAAAGTCTTTGGTAATACATGTATATGTTCTACAAATTTTATTCAAGATTGTACCCGAAACATAAAGATTTCAAGTGCTATGATTAGTAATTATTCATGCAATACTAATAGGGGTTTACAAGCTACAATAAATGCCCATGCTAGTGTACATTGAACGTGGATTGGAGGATAACTATTGGAAGATTAGGGCTATCCAAGTTTATTAAATGACCCCCCCTCCCAAAAGAATGAAAATCTCCAAGCACTTAAAATTGATAAATATACCCTCCAAATGTGTTTTGATATATTGCATCGTGCCGAATAACCCTAAGCGCTCAAACAACCAATTTTAAGTCGCTGCCCAACTTTGGGCAAATTTTTCAGGCGGAATTTTTTTTTTTCAATTTTTTTAATTTTAAGATTGGACTATCTTTCAATATTTATATTCAAAACTAAAATCGCTACGGTCAAAAAAAAATTATATTAAGAGGAATAACACAATAAACAAGAAATTATATTAACAAGAAATAACACAGAAAGGATTGCTGCAAGAAACATCTTCTCCTCTCATCCAGAGTATTTGCCTAGTGTTGAAAAACTTACTATTTTGGGATAGTATTGGTATTCTCATTACTAGATCTTATGCATTTTTCCACAAATCAATAAAAATACAATTTTGATCAATAAAAAAATTTCAAATGCTAAGAATAGAAATTATATTTTTGGTGAATTTTTGAATTTTTATCTTCAAAATTCATTTGATGAAAATCTAAAAATAAATTTATAATTTTAACCCTATGGATATTTTCTACTTTTTATGCTTTACATAATCTTCTTTGATGCAAGCTTCAAAAAAATTATAGAACTTATATTGTATAACACATTTGTGTTTTGTCCAACTCCCTTGGGTTTTTAGGGGTTAAATTAGAGACCTCAATGATAGCAATAGAAATATGTTTTTTGACTTTTTAATATAATTCTTTGAAATTAAAAGGATTATGTTTTTATGTTTTTATTATTTTAGTGTTTTTTCCATTTTTATATTTATTTTTCAAGTTCAAAAACTCAAATTAGTTTTTAATACCTTAAAGACCAAAGGTTGGTCCAAGTTCCAAAATTATTGTGAAGATGCTTTATCAAATGCAACTTAGAAATTTTTTTTATTGACAACTCTCAAATGATAGTAGTAAAATATGATCCATAGATCATGTCCATAAGGTTCTTGATAAGGTTACATCAACTACGTTACAAATCAATATTTTTCAATAAAATTAGGAATCAAAAATTGAAAATTCCTTCTTAAATAAATTATTGATTGAATATTTGTGATTTTCACAAGATTTTTTTCATCCATCATATTTTTTAAGTGATCGCCATTGGCATTTTAGGAATGGTGATACTGTTTTTTTTAACCATTTTGTTTTTGGATTGTCATTAAGTTCTACTAGAATACCAACCTTTTTTTGTAACAATTAATTTATGACTTTTATACAAGTCAACCTCATAATTTGCATAAACCCATCACTAGAAGAAAACTGCGTTGTACTTGTCAAAAATTGTGTTGTACTCAACAAAAAGTATGGAATCGGTTTTGTTGAGTTCTCCCTTCGTAATGCAAAATTTTGCATTCTAACACAAAATTCTACATTTTACTTGTCAAATTCTGTGTTGAAATGTTGGAACGCAGAATTTTGTGTTACGATGGGAGAACTCAACAAAACCAAATCCATACTTTTTGTTGAGTACAACGCAGCTTTTGTCAAGTAAAACGTAGTTTTTGACAAGTAAAATGCAGTTTTCTTTTAGTGCATTAAAAACATTAAAAGTAGAGATTATATATTGAAAGGTCTAGTTAACTTCTAAAGGACCAAGGGGTAGTCATTGGTGTTGCAGGGCGTGCTATTGTCACCATTCCTACACGCTATTTGTTAATTGGCCGTTGCATGAAAAGGACTTAGTATGGATGCTACAAGCCCAAAAATGATTTGCTTGAGCTTGTGGAGCAATAAGGTCAAACCATCCATACCCGAGATCATTTAAGCAATTCTACGACAGATTATGAGCAATATGAGGTGATGCAAGTTTTTCCCGTGTAGAAAGAAAGAAAACATGGGGACTACAAATTCATTGTAATTTTATTTCCAAAATTGAAATTACTATGAATTTTGGGAGCCAAAAATTGCTTAGAACCTATACCCAATATCTAAAATCTTTCATTGATTATGGTCTTTCAACTGCTTTCCCATTCACTATTTCCTACGCACTTTGGGACATGTGTAATGACCTTGTTGGTTCCAACCTTGAAAAGGAGGAAAAAACTCATTCCAAGCTTCGGTTAGAAATTTGTTCCAACTTTGGTTGAAAATAGTTGCACCCTATAAATTGGGTGTAATTGGATTCCTGGTTGGAAATGGGTGGTCCACCCTTCCTTGTGAAAGGTATTGTTGCCTTCCTCATAAAGACCTTCCAAGAGTTCATGGCAACACTTTTTTTGTCAGTGGTTTGATCTGGTTGACCGTTTCGTGGAGTGTTCCAAACACCATCAATCCTAGTGTTTTATTTCATTTTGGAAAAGGTGCCAGTTGTTTCTTCAATACTCATGTGATACTTTGGGTCATACTTGGTGATATCTATATGAAAACTAGATGATACCTAGGTAAAATTTGGCCACTTCTCTTGAAATACAACGGTAATCTACCTATTTTGACCCCCCAAAATGAAAATTTCCTTTGAAAACAATAGCCAACATCTTTAGGCTGTAGCCAATTGGCGAAAAATTGTACATAAAAAAAACACTGATCAGTCCACAACATGGTCAAACCAACTAGACCATATGGTTAAGTTAGCACATATTTATTAACATACATTTCATCGCCTTGTCACATCGTCCTGTGGGCTTCAAATAGTGTAGGTATACATGTCTTCTTCTCAACTCTTTTGCAGACTTCTCTGGTGAACTGTAAAGCAGTCCGAGTAGCGCTTGACTGCCATAAGAGGGAATGGTAGTGATGAGCCTTGTGCAGGTTATTCACTAGTTTGGTCGTAGAATGGGAGACTGCTGTCTGTTGACTGCTCACCGCATTGCATCATTTGCCATTCCACTGTTTCGAAAAATCAGTGTGAATACGTACACTGCTTGTATGAGAATTGAAATTCATAACAAAGCATGCTATAGTAACTGACCACTGTCATCTTTACTTGTGAGGAAATTAAATCACTAAGCAACTGGGTTGTGGAACACGGGCTTACCTTCGATCCCTGCTGGCTGCTGTTGTGTGAATACATGTGCAGGACATTGATGTGGACGAGTTCATAACCCACAACTTGCCGTTCTCCGATATCGACGAAGCTTTTAAGCTCTTGCAGTGCAGGCCGGGGAGTGCTTGCGTACTGTATTACACTTCAATGACAGTATTTCCTCTCAATAGTTCCTCTCAATTAAAATTATGCAACTCGCTGTACCTTACAGCGAGATGTACCAGTAATGAGTCCACCCTCCAATTAGCTAGGAGCTTGACCTAAACACAAGGTCTTTCAGCATTTCCAGTTCAAAAACTTCCCGGAATTACGTGTGACGATGGCTGTTTACATTGGCCTAGCTTTACGCAACTTCGAATTGAAAATGTGAAAATGTGAAACTGTGGAAATGTGGAAATGTGGGCATTCAATCCCACTCAGACATCCATATTCCAGACTTGACCCGACGGATTTATTGGCGGATGACGATGAAAATACTGTCGGTGCTGAAGCATGCGGGAAAGTAGTTCGGTACAAGCATGCTTCTGAAAATCCATAATCCACAATACAAGTTCCCGCCTCTCCGCACTTTCGTTGCGGTGGATTTCCTTCGCCTTAGCGATTCCGGCTCTAGGTTCTAATTTGTACTCAGGAACAGCTTTGGCAATCCGTGGCAGGAAACAACGTTTGTACTGTACATGCAATTTCTCGACTTGTTGGAGGTGCTTTGATCGATTACCACGACGTACTCTGGATGCTTAGCTTGAACGCTTGTGCTTGGTGCTCGAACGAGGTTGGGGAGTGCGAGACACCGTTTCTGGAGTTGTCCCATAAGGTTTGCGGAAGCGGAAGGGCGTCTGCGGGTATATATTCTTCGGGTTTTGAGTTGTGAAGCATACCTTTCTCGGCCTTTTGGCTAAGATCAAGTGTAGTATCTGTTCTTATCAGTTTAATATCTGATACGGGGATCATCGATCCCCATGATATTAATCTAATTTTTCTGGGGAGCGGGGCCATCCGGCAGCTTGCTGCCCGGCCCCGCGCGCGTCGCCTTGGTCTTGCACTACCTCCTTGGCTGGCGCAGCCCTCCACCCCTCTCCGGAGGGACACAATGAAATTACAAACAGCACTCTAAATATCGGATCCGCATTAAACATTTTATTAAAGCAGGGCGTTCGGACCTTGTTGGAGAACCATGTGGAACCCTGGGCTGTCGGTCTATGTTCAGGATTACAGACTGTACGTAGTTTACCGCCGGTTTCAGATGTTTCCTGCGGTATTGGACAATTTGCTGTTGTGAATCCAGCGTGAGTATTATTGTAGGATTTGCTCGGCAGAACCAGATTGATGCAGAAGGGGTGAGTTTAACTGAGGTTCGAGGGTTATGGTTTGTTGGTTTGGAATTGTGTTTTTAGGGTTTAGGGTTATGGCACTGCAAAACTTGAGGTTCAACGACAAAGAAGGAAAATTGGTTTACAGCTTGATTCAACTATAAACGAGCTATCTACATGTTGAGGACGATGCTCCGGCTGCTTTTGGGTTATCTTTGAGATTCTCATGGCCTTGGAGAATCTAAGAGGAGCTTTATTCTAAGAGTAGCAAGTCGCAGGCATGTTGAGATGCGGGGCTTATTAGTGCATTCAAGCAATTGTAATCTCCAAGCTGGTTTGTGCACCAGAACTGAAATCTGGGACTTTGGTGCAAGGCTCGAATAGACGAACTCTTGAATATTTTATGCTGGTGTTAAGTTCTTCCTTTGAGGACTGGAGAAAAGAAAGAAGTTCACATTATAACTCTCTGAATCAACGTCTGAACTTGACTTCCGTTTTGAACGAGATGGAGTGGATGCTTTTGCGCCTGGCTTATTAATATTGCCTGGAGACCACCACCTACTAATGCGTCTTGTTGCTTTGCTAACTCTTTTTCGATGCATTCTGGATTGCTCTTTGAGTATGTGCCCCCACTCTAGCTCCAAGTTTGGCCACATTGTCTCCAAGTATAGCTATATTGTCTGATGTTTTTGCACCTGGTTTGACCTACAGAATTTAGGTCGCCAATTAGATATGTGACCTAGCAATATAATTATTGCTGGACCGAAATACCTCCAGACAGGACTTTGATTCATCCGCAATGACGGAGCAATCCCTTCTCAGACCTAATAGAAAATTAACAATGACGAAGAGAGGATGAAAACGTGGAGTTGCAGTTATGATGACGATACTAAGGGAAAATTCTAGTTTTTCCAGCTTACTACAAAAACATAGAAATTCAATCAATAGAAAGGCCTTAACATCCCTCAGCCGTGTTCGAAAATTGTTTCTGACCTCGCTTTCTGAACGTAACTAAACGAAAAACATGAAAAACATGAACAACAAAACAAAAGTACACTTTTGTATATAGTAGAGCCTCTCTTAGTGCATAATATGCATAATATGCATAATATGCACTAAGAGAGATTGTACTTTGAAGCCTTTATTGTTGAACAGTGGTTGGAGGCCTTGTAGTTAGAAGCCATGTGGTTGGAGGCCTTGTAGTTAAAAGCCACGTTAGGCAATGAACATTACTGCACTTCTCCAAATGCATAAACCTCTTTTAGTGCATAGTGTTGGGACTATGCACTAAGAGAGGTTATACTGTATTGGTATTCCGACCACAATCTACTAGCTACAGCAGATGCCTTCCTCTCGTTGGCATCATCCTTGTCGGCATTGTATTCCTCGTCGTTGTCATTGGGATCACGAGGACTACGGCCTCTAGAATTCGCTATCCCAGGATTGTTTTGAATTTTCTCTCTTGAGTAATATTTCCATCCGTTTGCTTCGTTCTGCATGTACAAATGGATTGCTATGATCAAGGGTTACTTCAAAAACGGTATGACGAAGAGATTAGCACACAAGAAACTTGAATTACATTCAAAAATCGAGAATCAAAATTTTTTACAGAATCAACTAACTAGCCTTGAGGGTGCATCCATTTCAGCTTGTTTGCCTTCTTTGGGAGTGAATGCTTCACTTGGTCTTCTATCCTGTTCATTAACACCACACCTTTAGCAGTATCGGCCCTGCCGTTCATGAACAAGCTTTGTGAGCAGCGAGCTTCGCAATCTATGGGTCCTCCTCTTTGGAATTGGCTTTAAGGAAAAAATCCTGGAAATGAAAATGAAATGTAGTTTGAATACGTTTTTAGTAACTTATATTACTTTGGGCAAACAAGTTGGTTGGCCCACGCAGGCTCGACTTAAATCTTTGCAAAGAAGCTTCAGCAAGCCACCTCGGTTTGCCCCAACCTTGAATAGATATTTTACAACATCAATGTCATACTCGCCCATAACCTGTGTACATCAATGAGTCACATGTCGGATTGCAAAAAAACTTGGGGCCACTTAATTGATGCCATTCCTAAAAAAACCCATCTACAAGTGGTCACTAGATTTCATTCTTTATGTCCGGTTGTATTTTGTACTCAGATGTGTTCCAGGTGGACTTGTGCAAGACAAAACAAAGCACATTAACTGAAGTTATTAGGAGTGTCAAGGTAGGAGGACAAAACGAAGTCAATGCAAGTACCTCTTGACAGACTCGTTCTATAGTTTTACAGTCCATTTTGCAAACGCCTTCCATTGGTTGCTCTACAAGCTTTCGCTTGAAGCTAGCCAAAATCAACATTAGTGGAAAACCAAACCAAATTGTTGTCAATGCAGGCATATGATAACATAAATATTCCTTTTGCATCCAAGAAAATCTCAACCTTCTCTGGCAAAAACCTTATAACAATCAGTAATATTCTATACCACATCCCGCAACCTCCCTCTTGCCTCTCAAATAATTAGCACCCCGCTGGAGAAATCTATATTGAGAAAGAGTTCACATCAAAGACCATTCCTAAGACAAATGTGCCACTTGATCACCAAGACCCGCCACTTCAATTATATTTCCTAAGTTTAATTCTCAAACTCCAAATCCTAACTTATTGATGAAACAAATTCTCAAACTTTCTCCCTCCAGTAACTACTGCTCACATTCTATAAATGAAAATGCAACCAACATCTTCTCTCACACCTATAACACCATCTTCCAGTAACACCCCATGTGCAAATTGCTTAAATCTTTGCTCCACCATCTCCAACTCTAGGACCCAATTTGATGTGCTTGCCATTGCTTGGTCCTTGTAAGTAAACCATCGTTGGCCTACTTGTTTACGGTACCACATCAAACTTGGCCTCCACTACGAAAGGTCCTGCATAGTCTTTTCTAATTGACACCCCCCGGTTTTGAACCACATAATCCTTTTGAGGAAAGTTATACCAAGATTTGGTTGGCATGTAACTTAATTGAATAGCAAAATGACCACATTGTTGATGACACGAAGGCAAGTCCATGTCCCCTCTAGCTTTGGACATTCGCATACAAGCTCCCAGGGTTCAAAGCTCAACAATTTTCTGCGCCAAATTCCATGCTTCCCTCCTTGTGCACAAAGCATGTACAAGTCCTCGGAGACGTCATGTACAAAATGCGTAATATATGCATCTCCATGTGATGCGCCATGACCAAAGATCTTGACAACTTTCCTATTTGTGTAGAAAGCGCCAACGTTCTCGTAAAAAAAGGCTGACGACTTATAGTACATGGTGACTACTTCCCTCTCATTCAAATGAGCCATGGTGTCCTCATTGTCTATGCTCCATTGGTTCTCCACTGAATTGTAAACCTTCCAAGACATACAGCTTTCCACGGTGTAAAGGAATGTGACGATATACCCACCTTTTGGCAGAGTGTCCATTTGAACAAAAGAAGGCAATGTCGGCATGTCACTTGGGTGGGGTAGTGTACGGCGAAAGCCAGTCACCACATTCATCACAAAAACTCGGATCTCAAGGATTTTAGGAGTACTTCCTAACTTCTTTTCATGTTCAATGACACATACCAAGCCATTTATTGTTGCCGCAACATGGGTCTTTGAAACGACTTTGGGACAACGTGCAATTCCATGCCGGAAACACTCTTGCCCATTTTCTTGAGTTAGGAACATTGTCCCGTCCACCTTTTCATAGACCATGAGAGCAATTCTCACCAACGAAGCTCCTTCAAATGTAGCTTGAAAATGAGGAGATGTGATGCTAGATCTCCAAGTCTTGTTCAAGGAACAAATGCGGAGGATGTCCTTCACTGGTAGTCGTGCAAAGATTTGTAGTAGCACCTCCTCTAGAAGTTTGCTCCATCGCTTGGAATCCAAGCTAGGAATTGCATCCTCCTCATGTGACACAAATTCCTTCCTTAAGCAATTCTCCGAGCAAGTCTTTGATGCACTTGCCTCCATCATGAGTGTTGATAATTACCTGAGCAAATTGCCATAGCAGAACAATTTGGGGTCAATGGAACAATTTTAAGAAGAAAAAAAATTCCTATCTATCCTACCTATTACAAATTTTTGCCTATGAACTATAATTGTTGATGCTTGTGTGTGAGCAAACCACCATAGCCCAGAATTTGGGGTCATGTGGGGTCATGTTTTTGGAAAAAGTCATCATACGTTGCCTAAGTGAGGGCTGAAATTCTACTTTTTAACCACAATTCCAACTTTTGACTTTACTAAACTAGTAAATCTCACTTTACGGCATATCCCATGTGGGTTGTCCTACCTCCTACCACCCCACTTGTATAAAGACCTTGTCTTCTCTTCCTTCTACTATCTAGGTAAGCCTCATTCAAAGTATAATTGGTATATGCATTGAACTAATTGGAATAATTATTTTTGGCTTTCTTCTAAATAATTATTTTCCGCCAACCTTGCCCTATTGTTACACTATGAGTGAAAATGAAAATGATGTTTAGAGGATTGCCAAATCAACTGAGCAAATTTTCTTTTTGGTCAAATCAACAAAATTATCTTGATTGATGTTTAGAGGACTGCCAAATCAACTGAGCCAATTTTTTTTTTGTAATCAACATAAATGCCTTGACTTCTGTTGATTAGGGCCCCTTTTTCTTGTAGTGGAACGATCACTAAGATTTACAAACACCTGTGGAGTTCACGAGCATCTAAAGGATACAAGAACTTATAACTAGTTGTATTCTAGACCTGTTGAACTGGCTCGTTTAGAGTACGATCTAATGTGTTCGTTTCATCACCATAGCATGTGATACCATGAATGTGGTCCTCACTGTTTTGTTTTTGGAAAAGGCTATGGGAATGGTTGAATGATTAAGTTCCCACCCTCCCTCCCAACTCAATCTTGGTAGAGCAAGTATGTTATGTTAACTGGTGTTGCTTTTACAAGCACTGAATTTATAGTACTTACCATGCCTCTTTTTTAATATTTACATGAATGACTTGACAACTAAACTGCTAGAAAATGCCTAGATTTGGGAAGAAATTAATGTCTATATCTCTCTCTCAATAAATGAATGAAGCATGCAAAATGCAAACGAAACAAAATTAATCATCCAAAAGAATGCAGATTCATCCGAAAATGAGCAATATTGTTCTCAAAATATGTACACTAGTAATTCAACAATTTCATCCACTAAGAATGGGAGAATATATCGCCCAATATTCCATCAAAAATTGTATCAGGCCATTTGGCTTGATCAATTAGCATATAAACCAATATTTTTCAATCATACTTGAAATGAAAAATAAAAATTCCTTCAAAAAACAATTATCAGTTATTATTTGTGATTTCTATAAGTCTTTGTTCCTTTAAGCTCAAAATATTAATTTCTAAATATAGTGATTTTTGAAGAATTTTATTTCATTTTTTAGTCAAGTCAAAATTTAAATTGAAAAAAAACTTTTTAAAGGTAGACCTATTAATACTCTTTGATTTACACAATATTTGCAAAGCAAGATCTTCAAGAATCTACATTATATAAATTCTAAAGAACTCACAAAAGATTCTTCAAAAAAACATGATGGATGAAAAAAATCGTGTGAAAATAAAAAATATTCAATCTATAATTTTTTTTTTAATTTGATTTTTTACAACTCTAGACCCCAAATTCTGGGCTATGGTGGTTTGCTCACACACAAGCATCAACAATTATAGTTCATAGGCAAAAATTTGTAATAGGTAGGATAGATAGGAATTTTTTTTCTTCTTAAAATTGTTCCATTGACCCCAAATTGTTCTGCTATGGCAATTTGCTCAGGTAATTATCAACACTCATGATGGAGGCAAGTGCATCAAAGACTTGCTCGGAGAATTGCTTAAGGAAGGAATTTGTGTCACATGAGGAGGATGCAATTCCTAGCTTGGATTCCAAGCGATGGAGCAAACTTCTAGAGGAGGTGCTACTACAAATCTTTGCACGACTACCAGTGAAGGACATCCTCCGCATTTGTTCCTTGAACAAGACTTGGAGATCTAGCATCACATCTCCTCATTTTCAAGCTACATTTGAAGGAGCTTCGTTGGTGAGAATTGCTCTCATGGTCTATGAAAAGGTGGACGGGACAATGTTCCTAACTCAAGAAAATGGGCAAGAGTGTTTCCGGCATGGAATTGCACGTTGTCCCAAAGTCGTTTCAAAGACCCATGTTGCGGCAACAATAAATGGCTTGGTATGTGTCATTGAACATGAAAAGAAGTTAGGAAGTACTCCTAAAATCCTTGAGATCCGAGTTTTTGTGATGAATGTGGTGACTGGCTTTCGCCGTACACTACCCCACCCAAGTGACATGCCGACATTGCCTTCTTTTGTTCAAATGGACACTCTGCCAAAAGGTGGGTATATCGTCACATTCCTTTACACCGTGGAAAGCTGTATGTCTTGGAAGGTTTACAATTCAGTGGAGAACCAATGGAGCATAGACAATGAGGACACCATGGCTCATTTGAATGAGAGGGAAGTAGTCACCATGTACTATAAGTCGTCAGCCTTTTTTTACGAGAACGTTGGCGCTTTCTACACAAATAGGAAAGTTGTCAAGATCTTTGGTCATGGCGCATCACATGGAGATGCATATATTACGCATTTTGTACATGACGTCTCCGAGGACTTGTACATGCTTTGTGCACAAGGAGGGAAGCATGGAATTTGGCGCAGAAAATTGTTGAGCTTTGAACCCTGGGAGCTTGTATGCGAATGTCCAAAGCTAGAGGGGACATGGACTTGCCTTCGTGTCATCAACAATGTGGTCATTTTGCTATTCAATTAAGTTACATGCCAACCAAATCTTGGTATAACTTTCCTCAAAAGGATTATGTGGTTCAAAACCGGGGGGTGTCAATTAGAAAAGACTATGCAGGACCTTTCGTAGTGGAGGCCAAGTTTGATGTGGTACCGTAAACAAGTAGGCCAACGATGGTTTACTTACAAGGACCAAGCAATGGCAAGCACATCAAATTGGGTCCTAGAGTTGGAGATGGTGGAGCAAAGATTTAAGCAATTTGCACATGGGGTGTTACTGGAAGATGGTGTTATAGGTGTGAGAGAAGATGTTGGTTGCATTTTCATTTATAGAATGTGAGCAGTAGTTACTGGAGGGAGAAAGTTTGAGAATTTGTTTCATCAATAAGTTAGGATTTGGAGTTTGAGAATTAAACTTAGGAAATATAATTGAAGTGGCGGGTCTTGGTGATCAAGTGGCACATTTGTCTTAGGAATGGTCTTTGATGTGAACTCTTTCTCAATATAGATTTCTCCAGCGGGGTGCTAATTATTTGAGAGGCAAGAGGGAGGTTGCGGGATGTGGTATAGAATATTACTGATTGTTATAAGGTTTTTGCCAGAGAAGGTTGAGATTTTCTTGGATGCAAAAGGAATATTTATGTTATCATATGCCTGCATTGACAACAATTTGGTTTGGTTTTCCACTAATGTTGATTTTGGCTAGCTTCAAGCGAAAGCTTGTAGAGCAACCAATGGAAGGCGTTTGCAAAATGGACTGTAAAACTATAGAACGAGTCTGTCAAGAGGTACTTGCATTGACTTCGTTTTGTCCTCCTACCTTGACACTCCTAATAACTTCAGTTAATGTGCTTTGTTTTGTCTTGCACAAGTCCACCTGGAACACATCTGAGTACAAAATACAACCGGACATAAAGAATGAAATCTAGTGACCACTTGTAGATGGGTTTTTTTAGGAATGGCATCAATTAAGTGGCCCCAAGTTTTTTTGCAATCCGACATGTGACTCATTGATGTACACAGGTTATGGGCGAGTATGACATTGATGTTGTAAAATATCTATTCAAGGTTGGGGCAAACCGAGGTGGCTTGCTGAAGCTTCTTTGCAAAGATTTAAGTCGAGCCTGCGTGGGCCAACCAACTTGTTTGCCCAAAGTAATATAAGTTACTAAAAACGTATTCAAACTACATTTCATTTTCATTTCCAGGATTTTTTCCTTAAAGCCAATTCCAAAGAGGAGGACCCATAGATTGCGAAGCTCGCTGCTCACAAAGCTTGTTCATGAACGGCAGGGCCGATACTGCTAAAGGTGTGGTGTTAATGAACAGGATAGAAGACCAAGTGAAGCATTCACTCCCAAAGAAGGCAAACAAGCTGAAATGGATGCACCCTCAAGGCTAGTTAGTTGATTCTGTAAAAAATTTTGATTCTCGATTTTTGAATGTAATTCAAGTTTCTTGTGTGCTAATCTCTTCGTCATACCGTTTTTGAAGTAACCCTTGATCATAGCAATCCATTTGTACATGCAGAACGAAGCAAACGGATGGAAATATTACTCAAGAGAGAAAATTCAAAACAATCCTGGGATAGCGAATTCTAGAGGCCGTAGTCCTCGTGATCCCAATGACAACGACGAGGAATACAATGCCGACAAGGATGATGCCAACGAGAGGAAGGCATCTGCTGTAGCTAGTAGATTGTGGTCGGAATACCAATACAGTATAACCTCTCTTAGTGCATAGTCCCAACACTATGCACTAAAAGAGGTTTATGCATTTGGAGAAGTGCAGTAATGTTCATTGCCTAACGTGGCTTTTAACTACAGGGCCTCCAACCACATGGCTTCTAACTACAAGGCCTCCAACCACTGTTCAACAATAAAGGCTTCAAAGTACAATCTCTCTTAGTGCATATTATGCATATTATGCATATTATGCACTAAGAGAGGCTCTACTATATACAAAAGTGTACTTTTGTTTTGTTGTTCATGTTTTTCATGTTTTTCGTTTAGTTACGTTCAGAAAGCGAGGTCAGAAACAATTTTCGAACACGGCTGAGGGATGTTAAGGCCTTTCTATTGATTGAATTTCTATGTTTTTGTAGTAAGCTGGAAAAACTAGAATTTTCCCTTAGTATCGTCATCATAACTGCAACTCCACGTTTTCATCCTCTCTTCGTCATTGTTAATTTTCTATTAGGTCTGAGAAGGGATTGCTCCGTCATTGCGGATGAATCAAAGTCCTGTCTGGAGGTATTTCGGTCCAGCAATAATTATATTGCTAGGTCACATATCTAATTGGCGACCTAAATTCTGTAGGTCAAACCAGGTGCAAAAACATCAGACAATATAGCTATACTTGGAGACAATGTGGCCAAACTTGGAGCTAGAGTGGGGGCACATACTCAAAGAGCAATCCAGAATGCATCGAAAAAGAGTTAGCAAAGCAACAAGACGCATTAGTAGGTGGTGGTCTCCAGGCAATATTAATAAGCCAGGCGCAAAAGCATCCACTCCATCTCGTTCAAAACGGAAGTCAAGTTCAGACGTTGATTCAGAGAGTTATAATGTGAACTTCTTTCTTTTCTCCAGTCCTCAAAGGAAGAACTTAACACCAGCATAAAATATTCAAGAGTTCGTCTATTCGAGCCTTGCACCAAAGTCCCAGATTTCAGTTCTGGTGCACAAACCAGCTTGGAGATTACAATTGCTTGAATGCACTAATAAGCCCCGCATCTCAACATGCCTGCGACTTGCTACTCTTAGAATAAAGCTCCTCTTAGATTCTCCAAGGCCATGAGAATCTCAAAGATAACCCAAAAGCAGCCGGAGCATCGTCCTCAACATGTAGATAGCTCGTTTATAGTTGAATCAAGCTGTAAACCAATTTTCCTTCTTTGTCGTTGAACCTCAAGTTTTGCAGTGCCATAACCCTAAACCCTAAAAACACAATTCCAAACCAACAAACCATAACCCTCGAACCTCAGTTAAACTCACCCCTTCTGCATCAATCTGGTTCTGCCGAGCAAATCCTACAATAATACTCACGCTGGATTCACAACAGCAAATTGTCCAATACCGCAGGAAACATCTGAAACCGGCGGTAAACTACGTACAGTCTGTAATCCTGAACATAGACCGACAGCCCAGGGTTCCACATGGTTCTCCAACAAGGTCCGAACGCCCTGCTTTAATAAAATGTTTAATGCGGATCCGATATTTAGAGTGCTGTTTGTAATTTCATTGTGTCCCTCCGGAGAGGGGTGGAGGGCTGCGCCAGCCAAGGAGGTAGTGCAAGACCAAGGCGACGCGCGCGGGGCCGGGCAGCAAGCTGCCGGATGGCCCCGCTCCCCAGAAAAATTAGATTAATATCATGGGGATCGATGATCCCCGTATCAGATATTAAACTGATAAGAACAGATACTACACTTGATCTTAGCCAAAAGGCCGAGAAAGGTATGCTTCACAACTCAAAACCCGAAGAATATATACCCGCAGACGCCCTTCCGCTTCCGCAAACCTTATGGGACAACTCCAGAAACGGTGTCTCGCACTCCCCAACCTCGTTCGAGCACCAAGCACAAGCGTTCAAGCTAAGCATCCAGAGTACGTCGTGGTAATCGATCAAAGCACCTCCAACAAGTCGAGAAATTGCATGTACAGTACAAACGTTGTTTCCTGCCACGGATTGCCAAAGCTGTTCCTGAGTACAAATTAGAACCTAGAGCCGGAATCGCTAAGGCGAAGGAAATCCACCGCAACGAAAGTGCGGAGAGGCGGGAACTTGTATTGTGGATTATGGATTTTCAGAAGCATGCTTGTACCGAACTACTTTCCCGCATGCTTCAGCACCGACAGTATTTTCATCGTCATCCGCCAATAAATCCGTCGGGTCAAGTCTGGAATATGGATGTCTGAGTGGGATTGAATGCCCACATTTCCACATTTCCACAGTTTCACATTTTCACATTTTCAATTCGAAGTTGCGTAAAGCTAGGCCAATGTAAACAGCCATCGTCACACGTAATTCCGGGAAGTTTTTGAACTGGAAATGCTGAAAGACCTTGTGTTTAGGTCAAGCTCCTAGCTAATTGGAGGGTGGACTCATTACTGGTACATCTCGCTGTAAGGTACAGCGAGTTGCATAATTTTAATTGAGAGGAACTATTGAGAGGAAATACTGTCATTGAAGTGTAATACAGTACGCAAGCACTCCCCGGCCTGCACTGCAAGAGCTTAAAAGCTTCGTCGATATCGGAGAACGGCAAGTTGTGGGTTATGAACTCGTCCACATCAATGTCCTGCACATGTATTCACACAACAGCAGCCAGCAGGGATCGAAGGTAAGCCCGTGTTCCACAACCCAGTTGCATAGTGAATTCCTCACAAATTGAAAGATGACAGTGGTGGCATGCTTTGTTATGAATTTCAATTCTCATACAAGCAGTGTACGTATTCACACTGATTTTTCGAAACAGTGGAATGGCAAATGATGCAATGCGGTGAGCAGTCAACAGACAGCAGTCTCCCATTCTACGACCAAACTAGTGAATAACCTGCACAAGGCTCATCACTACCATTCCCTCTAATGGCAGTCAAGCACTACTCGGACTGCTTTACAGTTCACCAGAGAAGTCTGCAAAAGAATTGAGGAGGAGACATGTAAGTTATACCTACACTATTTGAAGCCCACAGGACGATATGACAAGGCGATGAAATATTAACAAATATGTGCTAACTTAACTTGAACAAGACTTAGAGATCTAGCATCACATCTCCTCATTTTCAAGCTACATTTGAAGGAGCTTCATTAATGAGAATTGCTCTCATGGTCCACAACAAGGTAGATGGGACCATGTTCCTCACTCAAGAAGATGGTCAGGAGTGTTTCAGGCCTAGAATTGTGCATTGCCTCGAGGCCATTCTGAAGACCAACGTTGCAACAACGGTCAATGGCTTGGTATATGACCATATTCGTTATATTGAGACTTTTGGCGGATTTTGAGAGAGAATACTAGTTATTGTAAATTCATTTTGAAAAATATTAATTGAAACAAAAAATAAATAATTCTAAAATAGTGATTCTAAAATAAAATTCTAAAATTTGATATTAGTACCCATTTATAAAAAAATACTAATAAAGAGATATAGCGGTTTATCTTTGAGTCAAAGGTAAAAATGAGACTGTGAAAAGTCTCAATATAACCACTATGTGTCATTGAATAAGAGAAGAAGTTGAGAAGTATCCCTGAACTGCTTGAATTCAAGTTTTGTGATGAATGTGCTAGTGACTGACTTTTATAATGCACTACCCTACCCGAGCAACATGCGCACATTGCCGTCTTTTATTCAAATGGACTTCTACCAGAAGGTAGGTATACTATTACATTCCTTCACACTTTGAAAGGTTGTATGTCTTGGGAGGTTTATGATTTGGTGGAGAACCAATGGAGCAAAAACGATGAGGACATTGTGGCTCAGCATTTGATTGACAGGGAAGTATTCACCATGCATTGTATGTCATCGATTAGACGGGTTTTTTTATAAGAAGGTTGTTGCTTTTTTTACCAAGGCCAAATGTGTAAAGATCTTTGATGTCTACAAAGCACATGGAATTTTTGCAATTGGGAGTATATTGCACATTCTATACATGGCATCTCTAGGGACTTGTACAAGCTTGGTGCACAAGGAGGGCAGCATGGAGTTTGGTGTAGGAAGTTGTTAAGCTTTGAACCGTGGGAGCCTGTATGCAAATGTCCAAAGCTAGAGGAGAAATGGATTTGCCTTCGTATCATGAAAGATGTGATTGTTCTAGTTTTGAAGTTACTTTACCATTGCAAACCGGATGCTCAACTTTTTGGAGTCCTAGGCCTTGATGCTGGGACTATTGTGAAGGTTTTCTACATGCCAACCAAGTCCTGGCATAACTTTCATGAAAAGGATTATGTGGTTCAAAACTAGGGGGTGTCGATTAGAAGGGACTACGCAGGACCTTCCGTAGTGGAGGCCAAGTTTGATGTGGTACCATAAACAAGTAGGCCAATGATGGTTTACTGACAAGGATCATCAACTGCAAAGGACATCAAATTAGGTCCTGGAGTTGGAGATGGCGTAGCAAAGATTCAAGCAATTTGCATATGCATGGTGTCATTGTATGATGGTTTTATAGGTGTAGAGAGGTGATGTTGGTTGCGTTTTCTTTCATAGAATGTGAGCAACACCTACACGAGGGAAAAAGTTTGATAATTCTTTTCATCAAAGAATTAGGATTTGGATTTTTTGACCAAACATGAATCAAGTAAATGCTTATGTCTTGCAAAGAAGTTGACACTTCCTTGAAATGACGATGTTTTAATTGTGTTATGTACATTTGCTTCTAGCTCACTTCTAATGATGATTGCATACTTAGCAAGCATATCTTGGTTCGTTTTTTAATGCCTCTTGGTTCATTTTTGCACAATGGGCTTATCATGATGCATTTTTTAATGCCCTACTATTGTATTGACAAATATTTTTGCCTATCAATGAATATCAAGCAAATACTTATAAATGCAACTCTTGATAAGTTCGCCTATTTATGAATACCAATAGGTATTTATAAATGCAACCCTTGATAAGTTTGCCTATCTATGAATACCAAAACATATTTATAAATGCAACCCTTGATAAGTTTGCCTATCTACAAATACCAAAACATATTTATAAATGCAACCCTTGATAAGTTTGCCTATCTATAAATACCAAAACATATTTATAAATGCACCCCTTGATAAGTTTTCCAATAAAATCCTAATTAGACTTCCAGTGGCGAGAGAGCAAGGAAGCTTTGCAGTGCAGCTTCTATTAAATATGGAGTACATAACCTCCTAGCTGCCTTCAGTCTAGAATCAATAAAAATAAGAAAAACACGGAAAGAAAAGAAATGGTTCAAAAGAAAAGAAAGAAGAGCAATGCCTTTGTCATCTCTTAGCCCACGCACATGTACTCACCATACTAGTCCTGGCGGCCTCCACCCAGACACGTGGCGAGGCGCCACTGGCGGGGGGGGCTCAGGGGCTGGCTGTGGTTGAAGACACGCACCAAGCCCATCCAGTGCCCCACTACGCCTGGCCATTGACAAGAACGGGTTTTACGCATGTCATTAGTTAGGTTTTCAGGCTTCCATTTCAAAAATTTATTCGGACCTTTTTGTTGTGGAAATAAATTTGGAGTGGTTGAAGCCTTAAGCCAGTTGAATAGTTGCTGAGTTGCACCGGACCTGCGAGAAGAAGATCGACTAGTAGTTAAACTTCTAGTTTACCCCCACCCCACCCAAAGTTATACCCGAAGTTGGGAAAAAGCAGCCTGCGCCACACCTAATGGTGCCAAACCCACTAGAGCTTCCCCCGCTGGCCCGCCATGTAGAATATGGCAGGCCTCGTTGCCTCCACCCAATCTCATGGCAGAGGTTGGCCATGTACGTGGGCTGTCTGGCTCCGGCTTGCACTAGCCTTGATACCAAAGCAACCATCTTGCTGAAACCCTAATCACTTCTTCCATTCTCTTTCATGACAATCCTTTTTTTAACCCCTAAATGCCCAAACACCGTCTTAGAAATGCACGCAACAAACAAATCCAATTTCTAACTTTTATTTTGTTGTCATTTTTGAAATGTAAGCACTCACTTAGCTATGGGAGAATGTTTGGATGTTGTACAAAACTTTGTGTTGCAATCAAAAAATAATGGAAAATTAATAAGCGAAGACAAACAAATGAGACCCTTTATTGAGAAAAAGGAAAATCCTTTGTTGAATGATTGCAATTTGAGTTTGAGATAATGCAACTCCTCAAAGCTACATCATTCAAAAAGATAGTCTCTATTCTAACAACTTTTATGAAATGCAAGAATTCTTTACAAAAACATTCAACGTCATCAAAGTATAGGGATTATTGATTCTAGCACATGAAAAAATAAACCATTACACTAACATAATCTATTTGATTTACACACATTCTCTTGTCACCATTTAGTTATTTAGTATCAATTGCATATACATTTTCATGTTGATCATTGCAACTCATATTTGGTATATATTGTAAATTGCTAGAAGAATCTATAGTCATACAAGTAAACTAAAATATATTCTATTGCATTTAAACCAATTCTAAAAGACTAGAATAGAAGATATCTCTCAACAAAATGACAAAGAATCAAAATTCATAATTAGAGGAGTTAGTATATTCTATGTACAATAATATAGTCCTACAAACTTCTACAATAGCGAAACACTACAAGGCCATAGTGGCTAAAATAAGGCTTGCCAACAAAATTGCCATGCCCATTAAAAAAAGTTTTATAGAACTACTAGTTTAATACAAGGTTTCACATTCCCAACCAATACCACTCCTATAACTTGGAATTCTTTGATTTCTCAAATAATTCTCCATACAAAAAACTTACAATGATGTTGTACAAAGTGCAACACTTGTTTTCTATAGTGGCATCAACAAACAAGGCTTTGCAACATTCTCAGTGTAAAACCTCATATTAATACCCCCAATTGCAATATTTACTACATATATACCAACAAGTGTAAAAAGACCTAAGCTTATTAACATTAGTCCCATGATGCTATGAGTGATGTTTGCACAGGTGTACCAAAAGGCATTAAAAGTACCGCCACTAATACCACTTGAAATACCAAACTTTCAAAGCATTTGTCCATCAATGCTAGGATTTTCATTTCTAGATATAATGCCATAAATAGACCAATTTACAAATATTACTATCAAAATATATTTTACCGTTCAAAAGAAATGTTGACCTCAATGCTTCATAAATTGTTAACTTAGGGGAAACATAGATGCAACAAATGTGCTTGCACACAAACATCTTTGAATAGAATGAAAGATTTAAGGGGGCACACACAATATTGAGGATGAATCTAATTAAAAATTTGTTATTAACGGTATTCAAAGGTAGTAAAAGTGAGATTCAAACTATTGTCAATAATTAATTGTAACTTGAAATAGTAGCAAATCAACATGAATATGTGTTGGAGCTCGCCACATATATAATTTTGATTGCACTGAGGTGCACCACTTAATTTGGTAGAGTCAACAACAAAGAAGCTAAAGGTCAAACACTACTACTAAGAGAAGAGGGGACAAGGTGTCCTTGGATTGTCTAGAATTTCCACAACAATGGTAAATATAAAGATGTTTTGTATGAGACTTGTACTCAAGTCAGTGGGAAAAGACTATCTTATAGAAGTGATGATATCTAGTGGAAACATTAAGGCTAGGCTAAGACAGTTCAAAAACTACCATACACTAAAGAATATGAAGAAGGATCACTACATCTTTGTTCAGTATTCCAAGATCAAGCACATTGAATGCATCTTGGCTACCACTCAACCAAGTCCCATTGTGATTCTAATTGCAAGTATGACTCAATTGAAAAGAAAGGAAGTTGAGTTTGTGCTCATTTTTCTCTTCATTTGCTCAATTAAAAGAGGCCAAAGGTTAAATATGAATACTGGCAAAAGAATATTGGGAACATTTGATTGTTCAAAAAATCCCTAAGGAATACTATTATCATTAGTGGGTTTTTTGGAACATTGTAGGGCCGTTTTAGGCTCATTCCCTATACTATGCTTCTGCTGGCCAAAATAGAAAATAATTTTAAGAAATTAAAAGAATTAATTAAATAATATTATTTGATGTGGAAGTCTTTTGACCACGTCAGATGGCTGATTTGGTGCAATTCCCACATTTTCCATTGCTTGGGAACTCACGGCCCTTTGTAGGCCCAAAATTTCATCTAATGGTTTTGTTGGTTGGAAGATGGGTGAATTGGTATACAACACTGTCAAACAACAAATCAAAGTAGTAGTCTATTTCATTTTTGTCAATAAGATGTGATGAAGTTTCAACTTAGATAATCAATCTTGGTTCTCAATTTATGTTTATGTATTCAAGGATTGGATTCAAGCACCATAGGTATTGATCCAAATTATAGCAGGGAAGGAAATTGTACAAATTTAACTCTTAAAGTCCCAATGTCCCTACAAGGGACTTTTGGGATTTTGGGTAGGCTTGTGTGATCTCAATTTTTTGACCTAATTTTTTGAATTTTTTTCTTAAGATAGAATATCATATTAGCTTTATGGGAGTATAATTTTTATTCCAATCGGTGCCTGGGAGCAAAAGTTATGCCACTTTAAGTCCAAAATGCGACTCAAGGGCACCCCAAAAAATATCACAAAATAGGAAAAAAATTTAGTTTTTATATTTTTTCTCAAAAAGATTATATTTTTGTCTATATTTGAAGCTTTTATTCATTCTATTTGGACAAGTGATGAGTCAATTATAGACAATCTTGTTTTGGCAGAAATCTAAGGATGTTCTTTAAAAAGCACTTTTTCAACAACTTTGAATGCTAATATCTTCCAATCCGTACAGTCGAATTTGATGAAATTTTTATCACATGATCTCAGACAAGTGAAGTGCAAGTTCCTATAGTTAGATTCTTAAAAAAAATGTTTTTTCTGCATTCTCGGGTGAATGCAGTAGAAATGGTAGTTTTGAGTGGTTTTTGCCAAAAAGAAATGGCCTTGGAACTTTAGAGGTTAAACAAGTACTTTGGACAAGCAAGATGGTTTATTTGCAAAAAAATCTTAAATGTTTTCTATTATTTGGGGTCAATGGTGCTTCAATAATGTAGGGAACAAAAATTGGTGTGACCAAACAATTGGCCAAATATCATGTACCTATCCTATTTGGAATGCACTCTATTGCCCTTTGAACAAATGTAGTTGAGAATCTTTCAACTTAGATCTTGTGTCTAAAATTGAAATGATGCTTTTGGATGTTCTATTGTACTAAACTAGATCTCTAAAGCCTCACTCCAAAAAAATATATTTCAAAATAGATTCAAATTGGATTGAAAGAAGAAAAAAATACTTCTGAACAACAAAACTAGATCAATTCCTATGCCAGGTTGTTTAAAGGTTGTCCTCAATAAAAATTGTGCATTGATCATCGACTTATACTTTAGTCAACACATCACTTCTATTGACAGTGATACCAAACAAACTCCAAGAACTTGAACAATCAAAAAACAACTCTATTATTAGCCACCTCTTACTTCATTTACTAGAAGAATTTATATTTCAGTCATACAATGTCTAGAACAACAACTCTATTATTAGCCACCTCCTTCTTCATTCACTAGTAGAATTCATATTCCAATCATACAATGTCTAAAACATGCACAAGAAGGGAACAAAGAATCCTTTTTGGATTTGTAACAAGGCATCCAACAAAAAATTAGGCCATTTAATGAAATTTGCCCAATTGCCTCTTAACACACAATTACATGCAAGGAAGGAGGTCCTCAAAAGCACCCCTTTTTAAGAGCTGATTCTCAATTTAAAGGTGTTTGACTTCTTGAAATATTTTTCAACACACTTTCCTTAAAAGACAAATGGAATTGACATCTAACCCAAGCCATTTCATATTTTTTGGACCTTCATGGAATTAGCTGTGATGTTGGAGGTCACCAAAAGCATTCACACCCTAATGTGTTCACTTTTGGTACATTGAAGAAAGCAAAATGTATGTGTGATTCTAGAGCCTGGTCAGTTCATGGACCTCCTCAGTTACCTTCTACTGAGAATGCCAAGTGAACTTTGGGGTTTACCCTAGTGCTCTCATAGGCCGACAAGGCACATAAGACGCATGTCCAGATCAACAAGAACATATTACGGACTTGCTTGACCTGCTAATAGAAAATGGTGACTACGGTAGGCGAAGTTCCAAGTCTCTAACTTCCATGTCTTGTTGGCACTTAGCGTGGAAAACTTCGGCAAGAGTGGAAATTTAGAGGACGCAATTTAAATTCAGTGTTACCGACGCTAAGTAACAAAGCCAGTGGAGCCGGTCCACGAGTATCACTCCAACTGAAGAGTGCGGCAATCTCAACTTCATCCAGAAGACCTTCGATCTCTCTTCACTCTCGAGGAACACTTTACTGATGACCCGGAACCAGGGCTTTTATTTTCATTTTTGAAGAAGTGCCATAGTGGCAATATAAAATGTTACAGTGGTGCTCCAAATTGCAACATTCATCTACTTATTGAATGTATAGTATGGTTTTCATCCACAATTAGGCGATTTCATCTAATATTTTTTTAAATTTCAAAGTTGTCTGGCGATTTCATCCAATTTTTTTGGCATTTTTTGTAACCTTTTTTAGCCAGATTTCTTTTTTTGGTGCAATCTGGCACCAGAAAGCCAAAAAAAAAAGCCCTGCCCGGAACGGTTTCGCCAAAGCAGGAAAACTATGCAAACGACAGGCTTGAGGTACACTGAGACGTCATTCCGCCACGTACATACAAGACCTTCGGACATCATGGAATCCAACCAAGACTGCAGTTGTCCACCAGCAAGCAACGCATACCACCCCGCACCACCCAGATGCCCACCGACACCACAACGAAGCAGAAACAGTAGGTATGCGTGGTCTAGAAATCCTCCCTTTTCGGACTTTGAAGAAAAAAAGGAAAAAAGAAAAAAGAAAACAGGAATCCATCTCATCCTTGCCTCGATCTCATCTCGGCGCGTGAGTCCGATCTACAACCGGAGAGCACGGTGCCATCAGCCACATGATCGGTTGTAAACCCGGAAATTTCAGAAAATGTGTAAACCTAGCTAATCGGCGCTTGACCGTGGTCGGATGTCTTCAGCCACAAGTGGCGACCCAGCAAAGGAGCTGTGTGAACAGCCATGTACGTCGCATTCAACCTGCACTCGACAACCCCGCGCGTCAGGAATCCGCCACCCGACCCTAAAAACAAAACTACTGCAACCGCAGTTTGAAGCAACAACATGGTTACGACACACGACACGTACTACACGAGCACAGGAGAAAAGGAAAAGCGGTCGCAGAGCACCACACCACACGGCAGCCAGCTCCGAACTAAACAGGGCAACCACAAGAGAAGAGAAAGAACGTACTTGTCGACATCGGGAGGGGCCAGGGGGTCGAAGATCTCCTCCTCCTTGTGCTCCGCCGAAGGGATAGCGCTTACAGCAACTGAAGCCTGTGCGTCACCCTAACGATAGTGATGTGCACATATACGCCATACCCAGAATATACAAATAAAGAGGAGTCCACACAGCTCCCTCACTGGGAGCTCTCTTCCCCAGCCTTGGCCATTGCCACAACTCTGCTTCACCTAAAACTCACCTCTCCCTAAGAGCTCTCGTGGACCTACTTACTATGTACAAAACTAGCATCGTGCACAACATCAAGCCTTCCATACAGTCACCTGATCAATAAACATGCACAGAGTTCCCTTGCAACAAATATCATGTACAACACGTGGAACGAGAATCAATTATTCAAGCCTCCTACCAGAATACAAGTCACAAAGCAACCCTAACCCCCTCAACTGAACTCAACTCAAAAGCAGCACAGACAAAAGGACACGAAACGCCTCCCGTGTGCCTGATACACCAATTCAAGAGAAAAAAAAGGCCCTCACTTATCGACTAATCAGTTCACACTTTTGATTGCTGAGGGGAAGTCCATACAGACGTTCAAAGCTAGCCCCAACACGTCTAATCATGTCCAACAAGACTAAATCAGCATAGAAAAGAGTTTTCCCACAAGCCTCGCAACACCAGCTTCAAGGTTGGCGTCTTATGACTTGAAAAAAGGTGAACATCTATTGCCTTGCCATCATTACAAGTGAGGGTTTTAAAGGCTTTCCAACTTTCGACAACTATTCTGCACTGAGATCACACACGCCAAAAACGCTCCAGCAGGAATTACTTCTCACAGTCGCTGAACTCTTCACTGTAATATACGACCACAGAAGAGCCAGCCTCAGAAATCCATTCACGCGGAGAGCTATCAGGGTCAAACCAGCACCATGAACCACAGCTACTGTACCATCAAGGAAGCTCGCTCCCACTCATACTCACACTTGGAACTATCTGCTGCTTGCAAAACCACCCCAACAACATGGACTCCTCATGTGCTACTCTGCAAAGACAATGCAGAAATCTATATTATGCCCGAGATCTATATTATGCACGTGTGCCTCCACGGAGACCCCCTGAAAATCAGGACGCTACTCTCTCCTCTCCTAGTTCACATCCTACTTGCTGTCGAAAAAATTGAGAAGCTCCTGCATTCGACCTACTCGGCCTTTGCAGTGCCATCCCAAATTCAGCGCCAGTGCTAGACCGTCAAGACTCGACGCCCTTCAGCTTACAAGTACTTACCGCTGCCACATGGAACCAGGCAAACCTACGTTCCAGTCCACCGCTGATCGTCTATGCATTCTTTCACACCAGACTCACTACACATTTGCGGTGGCACACTGTACGACTCCCCAAACCATAAACCGCGCCATCAAAACACGAGAGGGAGGAAAGAGGAAGGAAACGGGCATACCTGCTGAGGATAGTTCCCATAACCGGGATAACTTCCGTATTGAGCGTAGGCGGGGTCCTGCGGGGGCTGCGTCGGATATCCATATTGGTCGTAGCCCTGGGCGTAACCCTGGTAATACCCAGCTGCGTTCCATTGATTCGGGTCTTGCTGCTGGCCCCAAGCAGGCTGCTCCCACGAAAACCAAAATGGGTTACTCAACACGCTCTACCAACTCTCTACTGTCAACCCGCAACATGTCACTCAAAAAAATCCGCAGCAAAACCAAAAGACTCACATCGGTTGTCTGCTTGTTGCCGGGGCTCCTGCCCCATGACAGACGCACTGCCTGCGTTCCAATCACAGTCTGGTGGAGCCTTTGCAGAGCTTCCTCTGCACACGCTCTGAAATAACACCACCATGGATCCGCACAACCGTCAGGTTCGACAAAAGGTCACGCGATCAAACCCATCACACAATTTCACACACGAAAAGCAATCGCAAGAAACTGGAACGCGGAACCGCTCGTTTGCGCAAGGCATCTCCTCCAATATACCAAAACGCTCACCACTCCTGGTCCCTGCTCCTACAGAGGACCGTCCCAATAGTCTACACTCTCTCATTCCACTCAGACGGTGCCTCGGATCATGCCAGCTGTCCCGTCGCACACAACAAACCCACGAAGCACCCCACGTCACATCGAACGATGCCGGTTGAGATGCCTCAACAACGAAGACAACCGTCTCTCAACATACGATTACATGCAGGTACAACGCGGCAAGTACCTGTGAGTGAATTGGACGAAGCCGCAGCCCTTTCCAGCAGGAATCTTCACGTACACCAGTTCTCCAAACTGCCCAAACACATTCCTCAAGTCCTCGTCGCCTACGGCCGGATCCAGGCCTCCAACGAATATCTGCCAACACAGTCCATCCATACAGCACGTGACGAACGGAACCGGGTTGTTCGTTCAAATCTTGTTTACTCCTATGTCTCGCTGCTCGTGGTGTACGGCCTAACTACAAGCTACAAGTTTTCCACAAATACTCACAACTGCGCGGCCACAAACCAACCCGCAGATACACAACCAGGCAAACAACCACAATCACGACGATGTCTTGACCCTAACGACGCAAGAAACCGCCCAGGTAGTACTCCAACCAAAACAGAAGACCCTGGATGTCAACTCACAGTCGTGTTGTTCGGGTCGTTGTCCGTGGGAAATGCCTGCGGAGATGGCGCGGGGGCCCCGTACGCCGTGTAAGTAGCCACGGCTACCGGAGAAGCTGCATCCACTCAAATCACGAACCACATCATCACAGTCAGAAATGACCAACCACAACATCTTTGCCTGCAACATGTACCAGATCCGTAAACAAACGCCTTCAGAGCTTTGGTCGCTACGCAGCTACCCAACATGGTTTCAAGGCCACGGACGCCATGACCGACTTGCAACCCCCCAGAAACCGCAAGTCACGCATCGATGATGCATTCAACTCACATGTCCATAGCCACCAAACAAGACCACCCACTGTAACCCACAAAGAAGGGCCAGGGGCAGGAGTGGCACACCTCACCTCAATTCACCGTCGTGAACGACGAAGTTACGAGGGACAAATACGAGTCCTAGTACGAATACTCTTTAATTGATGCGAGATATGGCTACTCCCACATAATTTCGATCCCTAGCCTTTGATCGTAATCGATAAGACAGAACATGAGAATAGACACCCACTAGGAAAGACCTGCGAATCGGCAATTCAAAGCCACCTTCGACCCCAGCACGGACGCCACTAGAGAGAGACCGGAACATGCTTGTGGAACATGCGGAAGACGAATTGACATGGCTTGTAAAGTCAAATCTTTGAAGAGGCAGAAACGAAAACACTAAAAACGAAAGCACGAAATGCACAAGCAAAACGTGCAAACAGGGGACACTGACCTAAATCAGGGGCCACCCACTACTGAGGGTGCTTTCCCAGTTGCCGGGTTCTCTTTGTAGGCACCCTTGGTAGGAAGTCTCTTCCCCTCCTGCTTCGACACAGATTATTGACTTCATAAGCGTACCCCGGCAGACCAAACTTTGACCGACGCGACCTTACTCACCCTCCACCGAACAGGCCCTAACCAAAGTTCTTCGGACCACATTGCATAAGGAACTGCAAGTAGCCGCACAGCGTCTGAGTATCACTGCTAGGAGCTGCATCCAGACAAAAGCTCTGCCATGCTCATGGCCTGCGCAAAGCTGGAAGAAACAGAGGATACGCACGAAGCTACTGAGAGAGGGACAAAAAAATATGCACACCTCCTTTCGGGTTCAGTTGTGCGGGGCCCAGAGATTTCTTCGGAGTGGCGGCGCTGATTCGCATCGGCCTGCTAGAACAATAAATTCCGTTCATCTCACTCATAGCCCGGTTCCTCTCCATCTCATCGCCAAATCTCACGAACCCGTACCCCTTCGATCGACCCGTGTTGGCGTCCGTCACAACCTTGGCGCCCTTCACGGACGGATAGCGAGTGCGAAACGTCTCCTGCAACATGTAATCCGTCACATCCGGAGCCAAATCCCCGACGAAGATAGAGTGCTCAGGTCCGGCCTCCGGCCGCCTCTCCCCTATGCCGAAAGAAGCCCAGTTCAGCCGGAAAGGCTGCTCGGTGTTCGGCATTTGAGTGCCATTGTAAGCTTGCAAAATCTTCTCCGCCGCCGCGTGAGAAACGAACTCCACAAAACCGTACCCTTCCGAGTAACCGGTCTGCTTGTTGCGAATGATCTTCACGGACTGGACCTGCAACATCATCAAAGAACCACCAATGAATGGTCTGCCCTATTCAGGAGAACGCAAACTCTCCTTCCTAGACATCGCAGCAACCTCTCCAATCATTCCTACAAACTTCCACAGACCCTCCCATCTTCAAATCCCCACTATACCACGATGCTAGAGACAACTGCAGAGCCTCAATGCAGAAGCTCGGCTCCCAGTAGCTTCCTCCACGATGAAATCATAGACACGCCGCTAAAGGCAATGGTTTTGCCATCGCCCAACCAGCGCGCCAACAGAGAAGCAGAATTTCGAAGCAGTCCAAAGGACGAGAAACGCGAAGAAAACAAAACTCTGCTTGCCGCTACATATCATGTGCAATCATCGCATTTTGACCCCTCGCCTATGCACCCACAATTCGCGATACATGCGACTTGTGCAACTGCTCCCAAGGAACTGCGGGTTTCAAAGGCTTCCGAATACGCGAATCCAAATCTGCGGACACGCACTCTAGGGTGACAAATAGTAGAATTCCCGTGGCTGCCTCCGCTCCCAAGCCCGCAAGGAAAGCGATCGCACACCCAGACACTGCAGACGCTCTTCCGGCGGTCAGGCCGACAGTAGCTCGCAGCGTCGCCTCTAGACGAAGAATTTAAAGCCATGACCAGTCCCCAACGGAGACCAAAATGCACGAACAAGTACCTCTCCGGTGTGCACGAAGGACGTGTGCAGGTAATTCTCGTCCATCCAATACTGCAGATCTCCCACCCACAGCGTCTTCACCTCCTCGTGATGCTGGGGCTGCATGCCCGTTTGTTGCATCATCACCCACTGCTGCGGCTGTCCCTCCGGCTGTACACTCGGGGGGCCAACCCCTACGGGCGACTGCATCATGCTCTCCGCGCTCTCCCTTCCGAACAGTCCCGCCAATAAACCCCCTCTTCCAAGATTTGGAAGTTCTCAACGCGAACGAAGTTTCAACTCCTGGACACCAAACAGACAAAGCAGCACATTACTAATTGGAAGCTGTCCGCCTTCCACACCCGCGACCCGTGCAGGCCCACTCACGCGGACCCCACAAAACCCTCCCCGAACTCGACCTCCGCCGCATTGGAACCCAAGGCAATACAGGCAGACGCTCGCGATGTTTCAGGGCACGGGAAGTCCGCGACACTGCAACTGCAGGGGCTCGCACACAAGAAAGACAGCTCTCCGAAAGATCCGTCGCTCGGCACGTAGCTCTCCGAACAGCGACACCTTGCGGAAAATTTCAACAGCTTCCACCTCCCGACTCGTCGAAACCTACACCGAAATCGAAAGCGGCATCGTCACGAAAGCCAGAGCGTCATACGCTCACGAGACGTTCAAAGCAGCTAAGCTCTCTGTCCAGGTCCAAAGAAAGACATCCGAGTCCACTTTTCACCCTTCTAACCGTGTCGTCAAGAAAATTGCTACGTCGCGCTGCTAAACCCCTACGGACCCGCAACAACCCGACCAATGCCAACCTCTAGCGACGCGAGGACCGCCCGCCGCATTGCACGCCACCAAAAAACCTGTCGGCGCTTCCCTGAGCTCCCCCGCACACCACCACTCTCCACGGAAGCCCTAAACCCTAATAGCTCTCCCAGACCAATCCGCACGCGGGGGAAAAATCGAGAAGGCAGACCCGTGCGGCATACTACAGCGTCTGAAACCACAACGAGAACCGCGAATATGGCTCCGTCGCCCGCACGGCCTCCATCGCCATTCACACGCGCGACAGCGGCCCGCCCAAACCCCGGACCCGCGAGACGAACTGAGAAGATGCGAGAGAATGGAAAAAAATTTGCAAGAGGGGTAAAAAAAATAATAAAGCATGAGAGGGAGCAGGAGAAGGAGAAGCGTACTGACCTGCAGGCGGGCGAGCAGAGCGATTGCGGGGGTCGACGATCGAACAATCCCATGCGGGGCAGCAGCGCAATCGCGAGCAGCAACGGCGACGGACGACGAGCGGGCCGAACAGGAGCGCAGCGCAAGGCTGCGAGGGGCGGGGGGGCTTCCAATGGACGGCCCCGATCGCCTGCCCGGGAGAGTCGCCCGCATCGGAGCCGTCCACTGACTAGTCCAAAGTCCGTTTCAGGTCCCTTCGCATCTAGTTTGTGTCTTTGCGGAAGGCAGATGATACGAGTGCAGCATTTCGCATCTCAAACGTCGGTTCAAGTGTCCTTTCCCACGATGGTTGTTTTTGACTTTGTTTTTGTTTTGAAGCGTGGTTTAGTTCCATATGTTTTGGGGGTACGATATTCATTAGCTTGCAAATTTTCTAGGTGCTTAACCGGTCAACATAACCCTGAGTCAGTGGCAATTTTCACTATACACTTAAAAATGAATTGGACCTTTTGTTGATCTGCCTCCACGGATGGGATGTAGACTACTGCACGTCTCACACGACAAAATCTAACTCGCTTTTTTTGGCATGACCATAAAGATTCCATAATCTTGATTCACTCAGATTTCCCTTTTTGTGGGGTGGATATTCATTCAAATCACTACATATGGGCTTGTATATAGGCTCATCAAATGCGCAATTTCCGTATCCTTGTATTTCATTCAGACTTCACTTACAAGTGGGCCATTGGCTAGAAATTATTTTCAAAATTCAAATTAAATCGACCAAAACGGGCAAGCTTAGCCTTAAAGGATTAAAATTTTAATTGTTGTGCCATATACGCATCCAAATAATTATAATAATCTTATTATTAATAATAATGATTCCATCAATGACATTTATATCAAGAGAAGGTTTAGCAAGATTGAAATATGAAACTTTGGTTGGTGGGATGGTAGCATCAAAATATTAATATTATTATTACTACTATTATTATTACTACTACTACTATTATTATTATATATGTGTGTATTTGTCTCTTTCTTCTTTGATGCCGATCAAATATTTTAATAAAATATAAAAATAAAAATTGATATCTCTTCCATGCAACACAATCATCAACGATTATGCATAGCAACGCAAAGTCTTTATTACAATTTTATTATTATTACATCGGTCCAAAGACCCTTATAAATGAAGAATCTCTTGGAAGTAGTTCAAGTTGCCATATCTCAAAGACATGAAAAATAAGGTTTATCATTGTTGCATATTTTTGGAAATATACATCCATACTAAAGGTTACCATTAATTCTTGTAATGCTTCAAGTTTTTGAACAAACCTAGATTTGCTCTAATATATAAATGCTTCTTCTATTTTTCTTGAAGCTTGCATGTGAAGAAAAAAATTCAAACAACATTTTTAGAAACAAATCCTTGTGATCAAAAACACAAGAATTTAGTAGTCTTTTGTCAAATTCATTAAGAAACACATTGTTTTGGAATCATTTGCCAAAAATATAATATCTATTTGTAATAAATAATTTTTTGTATTGTAAAAAGCCTATGAAGTGACCACTACATGATATTCTATGAGTGCAATATTTCTTATCACATTTGTTCAAAGTACTAAATTTTTTTGTAAATGGAGAATATTTTTATGATAAAAATTAGACTATTGGTTGAGTTTTATTTCTTTTATAAAATATTGTTACACATTTATAAGTCTCCATCAATAATTTTTACTAGGTAATTTCCTTGTGTATTTATCTATGTTCATTATAGGGGTGCTATTATGTGAGCCTAGAATAATTAGTACATGAGCCTAAAAGATTATAAACCTATATTATAGGTATTTTATAGAATCCTTCCATAATTATAGGATACATGTATTGTAGATACCTATATTTAGATGTCTTTGTTATAAACACCTTCAATGGTTGTAGTATATCTACTTATACATATGCTTAAGGCTTATATATTTGCATATCCATGCTCACTTGCTAGTATGTTGTAAAGGAATGTGGAGGTTGAAAATAACTCTTGTTTTCTTGATTAGCTCTTGTACCAAGCATAATTTCTCATTTATGTAGAATAAATTTGATGATCACCACCATTGAAATGAGAGAAGACGTATGTAGCTTTCCTAATAATGGAAGATCAATGAAGTTGCACAATTTTTGAGAAATGCTACCATTGACAAGATTGATGAAAGATGTTTGGTTAGGTTGTTCTTTGTATATATGCTAAAATTGGAATGTTGAAATCGGAATGCTCTATCAAAAGCCTTCTAAAAACTCTTATTTTTTACTTCTATGGATACATATCATCATGATTTTGATGTGAAATTTTTTTCAAATCATTTTGAGTAGTGAAAAAAAGATATAAGGATGTGAAGTGGCAATCTGCAATGCCTTCTCTATTCTCAAAAAATTCACCCAAAATTGCATTGTTGACCATTTCTTGATTAGACTATACCAACACATTCAATGAGAAAAATCATCTATAATCTTTTTGTTATTCTTGGATTTTTAGTGAGGTTCACATTTTGAATTATTTGCAAATGTCATTGCAAAAGCACCAAGTGGCCTTGTAGTCTTATTGTAATTAACCTTACTTGTAGCACTCTTGGATTTTCAATATTTTGCATACATGTAATTTTGCAAAGTCAAATTTAAATATTATTCTTATGCAAAGAACATATGGATAAGATTTTAGGACAAGTTGTTTGTAATACAAGCGAAATGGGTGGAAGAACCAATGGTAATATAAAATGTAGAGCACTCAAAAGATGGGATATTGATTGGATTAACCCCTTGAGTTCCTTGACTATGTATTCCCCTAAAATGCTTGAAAACTGCCATTTCGAAGACAAGTACCAAATTTTTGAAAAAAAAACATTTTTTGACACATGTAACCATGAGATCTTGTAGTATGGTGACTTAAGAACATGTGGTAAAAATTTAAAAATTTCCACCGCTTGGATTGCAAGATATAAGCATTCAAATTCACTGAAATCATTCTTTTGGCCCTACAAAAAACAGGGCATTTGCACTTCACAAGTTCACTTTTCTATGAAAAAATATCCAAAATGGTGGTGCTTCTCTAGATTCTTTTTCCTAGACAAGTTGGTTACATGCTTAAATTTTTTTTAATCATTTGGAACTATACAACATATAGGGAAAAAAATAGTAAGTAGAAAGAACTAGAGAATAAATCAAAATACTAAATTGTTAAGAATTTAATTATGAAATTGAAAAATGTCAATCTCAATGGTTGTAATGTTGTAATAAAAAATCTACATCCTATGATTTTATTTTTTCAAAAAATATTGAAAACTGAGCGAAATAAATGACTTCAAAGTTTATTTTAGAGTAGAGAATCCATAACTGACCTGACATAACTGAAACTCCTCATAACTTGTGACTCATTGATCAAAATGGAATAATTCAAAGCTTTCCACTTATATATAAATCTAGAAAACCAATTTCAAATTTTTGTTTTTGAAAAAAGTGATTTTCTAAATTTGCCCGGACTGCTCGAGTTGAGAAATAAACAACATATTAGGCCATAAAATTTTGACTTTTATTTCCAAATGTCATGAAATTTAGTGCACATGAAAGATATTCCTCATCCCCACTTTCTAATAAAATTTCAGCCTAAAATATGCAAATATCTAATCACAAGTACCTGCCTAAAATTGCTATGTTGCTAAAAATAGCAATTTAGTCCTTTTGTGGTTAATATCTCCTTTTTCATAGTATCAAAATTGGTGCACCCAATCTAGAAGATCTACATTTTAAATAAATAAGGATGAATCCAAAAAGTTGTATGGATGTTAAAAAATTAGACTGATTATATCTACCATTGGATATCAAAAAATGCCATGATCAAATTTTTGAATATTTTTTAAGATCTAGTTGGTTCAATTTTGGCTATTCCACATCTTAATATTTGATATATGTAGTAATTTGAGAGAGATGTTTTTGGTTTATGTTTTGAAATCTAAAAAGAATGTACTTGCTTTAGATTCTAATCCAATTTTTTTATTTTGATAACATTAGATTTTGTATGTTTATGTTTATATTTTTTCTTAAAAGCTGTAGCAATGTTTCTATTTTTTTAAATCATGCAAGTTGTTAAAATCTACAAATCCAACCTTCAAGATTTTGTACAATTAATTCCATGCATACAAGATAGATTAATCTTCACTTTATATAGCTATAATTTAAAAATTCAAGCACATTTATATGCAAAAAAAATTCAAAGTGGATTAAATCATTACCAACCAATGTAATAGATAGGCTTCAAGGAATTAATATACTTTGGATCATTTCAAAAATATATATTGATCATAATGGTCAAAGCATCATTTTTTAGATAACTAAAAACCCTCAGAGACTATATATACGCCAAACATCTCTGGTCAAACCTACTTCTGCCATCCAGGCAAACAAAGAGTTCTAAGATATTATTATATATTCAAATTACACTTTAAATTGTGTCAAATCAATTATTTAGATTTATTGTCTTTGCCAAAAAATTATGATTTCACTTTTTTTATTTCTATAATTTTTTTCTAGACAAGAATTTTTAAATGATAATTCTTCAACTTTCTAAGGAATCAAATCAAAAATTGCCGTTGTAAAAGAAAGGTTTAACGGACCTCCTAAAAGTTCATCCATTAACTTGAAAAATGATGAATTATGTTTTGAAAAGTGGACTTCATCCAATTAATATTCATTGATGAAGCTTCAAGAAAAATCAAATAATATATCAATGGAAAGAAGAAAGAATGCTATGCAAACAAAAATGATACATAAATCAATGGTGTAATGTAGTATGTCAAAAGCTTCAAATTGTCAATAAGTATTTTAGAGTCTTCCGCATGGCTACATTCTAAAAAAATTGTACAACCAAAATAGCAAATTGCAGTGAAAGACATATCAAGCAAAATTAAAATACTCTACTTGAAGAAAATTTTATTGAATTTCAAAAAGTCAAAAGTTGTAGGCTTCTATAATAAGTCATAGACTCAGTAGGAAACAACACATTTAGAACCTTGAAGCAACAAAGAGTGGTGCATGAACAACAACTTCCTTAAACATCCACTTTGATAATGTATTCAAGTGTTAAATAGAAGACATACTGGCAATTTTACATGTAGATTTGTTTTGTTAGAAGGCAAAAAATAGGATTTCATTTTAGATAACTAGCAGCTTAATCCTTTAGGCCCGAGGGTGCCCCGGAACAATTTGAGGATATTCTACATCAGTGGCAATTTTCAACAAAAAGTTGAAAAAACAATTAGACCTTGTCTCGATTTATCTGCATAGATGGGATGCAAACTACTGCATGCCTCATGCGATAGAATCTAACAGGCTTTTTTAGGCACGACCATAAAGATTACATGACCTTAATTCACTCAAATTTCCTTCTTGTGGAGTCAATACTGATTCAAAATCATTATACATGGGCTGGTATATGGGCTTGTCAGATGCACAATCTCCATGCCCTCCTATTTATTCAAACCTCACTTACACGTGGACCATTAGGTGAAGATTATTTCCAAAATTTGGATTGAATAGACCAAAATAGGCAAGCTTGTCCCTAAAGGGTTAATCCTAAAAGTCCCTAACAAAAAGGTAGATGTAGATTTTGATTTTTGGGCTAAATAAATTATGGCATGAAAATAATTTAGATATAAAATCTACATCTTTGCAAATTTTCCTTTTACTTTCATAACTAAATGAACTCATTCAAACCCATGCACAAAGGTCATGAAGCATCGAATAATCAACTAGTCACATCTTTGAAGAATACAAAAAATTGCTTTTTCAACATATTTGGGATGTACTTCATCAATATCATGTAGCTTCCACAATAAGTCTTAAAAACATTCCTAATGGATGCTGACTCTCTTCTCTCAGGAGTTAAATAAAAGATGGTACGTAACTATTACTCACGAAGCTTAGAAACCAAAATCTATGTCAGTACCACCTCTAGTTTGTGGGCTAGGGAGGATTGACCCCCTTACTACCCCAACCAAGGGTAAATGTAAAAATGTCCCCTATTTTGTGTTGCACAAATTTTGTATTTCTTCAGCTCTCCTAGTAAAATTGCAGTCTTTGATTGCAAATATGAATTCAAAATTTGCAAATTTTATCATGGATGGCAAATAAAAAATTCCAGTGACTTCTGCATGGATAAAATAGGGGGCAATAAGGGGGTCAATCCTCCCTGGCCTAGTTTTTTTGTGCTCTTAAGTGTCACTGTTTGAACCCATAAATGATGATGCACGGCTTTGTTTAGAAACCCAAATCTATACCAGTCCTAATTTGTACTCTTGAGAGTCACTACCTTAGATGTTTTGGGGTGTAAAAATAAAAACTAGCCCCCTACTTTTGTACCGTGTTTAGGATATTACCTAGACCCCCTAGCTAATTTGGGGCCTCTTATTTCAAATATGAATTCCAAATTTGCAAATTTTATCATGTGCGGCAAATAAAAAATTCCTGTGTTTTCCCTCGGGGTAAATCTAGCCTGCTAGTCCCATTGTCTTTGGGAGACAAGCCCAACGTCCCCGTTAGAAATATTTACTAAGGTAGACGCACCCATTCCTATTTATTTATCCCATTCCATCAATATGTAGCAAAGGTGCACATTTTCTTTCTAGAATGTACTCCATTGGTACATGATGATGGAATAGGGTACACGGGAATGGGTGCATCTACCTTATGATCCATACCTTAAGACAGGCTGTTTGTTTTGTTTTGTTTGTCATGTCGAGATCTCCCAGAACGTGCATCCCCCAGCAGCGTGCTTGGTACCGTCGGAAAGCCCTCGGTGAAGAGGGGTGCATGGGCTTGGTTTCATGGCGTTGGGACCGACGGTGGAAAAATTATTGATTTTTGAGTTATATTTGGATCTAAAAAATTACTAAATTATGTATCTTTTGAACCGTGTGTCAATTTGTCACGTTCTTGGTACCATTGGAAAGCCCTCGGCGAGGAGGGGTGCATGGGCTTTGTTTCGTGGCGTTTGAACCTATGGTGGGAAAGTTATAGATTTTTGGGTTATTTTTGGTTTTTAAAATGACTTTAACTTTTGTTTTGGCTGCGGCAACGGCACAGGGCAACAAAATTTTCTGTGTTATCTTTAGTTCGAGCACTGACGCAGGACTCAATGAATTCGAGTCAACCTGCACAATTCTGCAGGATTTTGAAATGAAACCTGTGTCAGTTTTGGTCAAAACCATCTGAAGCCTTTCAGTCTGATCCTTCAATACATGTGGCATTGAAGGCCCTCATCAGAAGTTAATAATTGCTGTCTTATTCATCCCCACAAGCCACCTATCATTGACCCCAAACCTAGATTTCCCACGATCCACCAATCCCAAATCCCATCTCTTTCCAATGAGTACATTCTTAACCACCCACCACTATCATAGATGTGACTTGTCAAATCTACCTCCGAGCAAGACAAAATCAACTTTCTCCGCAGATCTTACAGAAGCGCGTGGCAAAGCGCCAGCGACGCAAGCTGCTTCACCGTACTACAGCGTGCAGGGTTCGTGGTTTTCATCAATCCCCTGTCGAGGTTACTTGTTGAATGGCGATTTCGAGGTAGGAATTGGCAAGTTCTTGATCGGAGGCGGAAAACGTTGAAGGGGTCAGTGGCCGGTCGCTGTTGCTGTGATTGAGTTTGCTGTTGTGCGGCTTTTTTTTTTTTTAGCAGGAGCTCTCGTACTTCTTTTGGTTATTTCGTTGTTCTTGTTTGCAAGACGTTCTCCGACTTCGGGAGTTGATTTGGAGTTCAGGAGGTTGCTTCGGAAGCTTCAATTTGCGTGGTGAAGTTTCCTGGTTGGAGAGGCCGTGCGGTGATTGCTTGTAGGAGCGAGTGATGTTGTTGCAACTTTTTGAGAACGAGGAGTAAGGAAAGAGGATTTCAAGAAGTTTAACTTTTTTTTTTCGTGAGTTCTTCGACTTCGGGAGTTGATTTGGAGTTCAGGAGGTTGATTCGGAAGCTTCAATTTGCGTGGTGAAGTTTCCTGGTTGGAGAGTTCGTGCGGTAATTGCTTGTAGGAGCGAGTGATGTTGTTGCAACCTTTTGAGAACGAGGAGTAAGGGAAGAGGATTTCAAGAGGTTTCAACTTTTTTCCGGGAGCTAGGCGTTTTCTGGCTTTGTTCGGTGACAGTAGTGAGGAGGTTGATTAGGAAATTGTAATTTGCGTGAAGTTTCCTAGCTGGTGAGGTCGTGCAGAATTTTCTTGTGCCGGCGAGTGATGTTCTTTTGGTAAGGCGACTCTGAAAGATTAGATTGATTGTGTTAGATAGAGCGGGAGAGAGTACGAGGAGTAGGAGAGCGAGGGAGATCCAAGTCACTGTAGGGTGAGCGGAGAGCCATGAGTCGACTGTGTTGTTGCTTCGGACCAAGCAAAGTGAATGATGGTGCTGACAACGTGACGAAAGAAAATCAGACGGTGGAGAAAACTAAGCCATTAAACAACGGGAAAGAGGACGCGAAGAGGGACAAGCCAAACCAGAGTCCTGTTTTAGTGGAACTTTTCACTTCACAAGGATGCAGCTCGTGTCCACCGGCGGATCTTGAATTTGCGAGACTCAGTCAAGGACTGGCTAGAGATGTAATTGGGGACACCCCTGTCATAACGCTGGCGTATCATGTAGACTATTGGAACCATCTCGGCTGGCGGGATCCATTTGCCAGTTCTGCATGGACCTTGAGGCAGAAAGCGTATGGGGAAGCTCTTCAACAGGATACAATTTACACTCCTGAAATTGTTGTACAAGGCTGTGCGCATGCTGTAGGCGACAAAGTGGAGAGGTTTGCTGGTTTGATAAAAGCCGCATCAAGGTTTCCTAGTCCAGATGTGCTGGTACGTTTCACCTGGTGGCTCTCTTTGTGGTTGCGTACTCAGAAGACCATGGACCTTTCAAGCGGGTCTTACAATTGGGATATATTTGGTGTTTTGGGCTGGAGATGTTGTGTGCGTGGCATAGTTCCGGGCTTTTTTTCTGAGTTCGTTGCTTGGTTTTATATTAGTCATGTTCCTCTCCGGAATTTACCCCCGCAGTATTTCACTGTCAAAGTAGAGTCCTCTCTTATATTTACAAGGTTTCGTTTATTTTTCATGCAGGATGCCAGTTATGAACTCCCATTTACATCAACGTTGCAAGTTTCTCTCTCTTTATCTTACAGAAAAAGGGTGGAAAAGCAGGGGTTAGATGTTATGGTAGCCATTTACCAGAACGGGGAGGTCACTGACTGTACAGCAGGAGAAAACCGAGGAAAATTTCTTACAAACGAGTTTGTGGTAAGGGGCTTGGAGAAGGCTTGTACACTCCGAGACTGGCCAGCGAAGAAGACAATCAGAGGACGAGTGCGCTTTATTTTGTGGGACGGTTTCGTCAGGGCCAAGTGTGGCCTTGTCGTCTTCCTTCAAAATCCAAGTACGTTGGAGATTCATGGTGCCGAGCTTGTGGAACTACCTGAATCCATTGACACGATGGTACCCAAAGAAGATGTTGAAGAATTTACCACCGAAGACCTCTTCACTTAATGCGCTTGTGAATCGGCATTTGTTTGTTGTCTGGAATTAGAAATGGACGATCTGCTGTGTCCAATCGGCCTGACACTGTCGCAGTGGATTACTTCAATCAGTGACACTTACAATGCTGCAGCAGGATTCAGTGTCCAGAGCACATAAGTTCTGAGGTTGGATTAGGTTTAGATATGGAAACGGTAAGATCTTTTGACGGCGAGCAATTTTCTTGGAGCAGAGGCGCGATTGGTTGCAGTGTATAATGCCTTTGAACTGATTGTAGCAAGTGGCATGTCAAGGAAGATGGCATGTTCGGGTTGCTTCTTTGTCTGTGTGGACAGCGCATTCTTCACCTTGATTGACCCAAACAGCAAACAGCAAACAGCTTCAACAATACCTTCGCAGCTAGCAATCGTACCAGAAGAATTTCAGGATATCCAGGAATTTCAGGAATTTCAGGATTCTTTGATTTGGAAGCAGGTTGCTTGCCGGAGGACTCCGTATGGTGATTTTGTGAGTGTAGTGTAACGAGTGCTTTCATCAATTTGTTTCCAGTATAACTTAGAGTTCCTATGTGCAGGATTAACCTGCCAATTCTTGGCCACGGCGCTCAATTGTTTGCACGTGTGAGTTAGGCCACATGTACAGTATATAATTTTCATAAACGTCAACTCCAGCTGATGAAGGTAGTTTGTACTTCGTACCTTCACTTCGAGTGGATTGAACATCACTATGATCATATCTTTAACGTGGAACGAATGGTTTAGAAATGTACCCCGTACAAACTGAATCGTGCCATCATTTAACTTACAGCAGAACTTTGAGCCAAAGCAGCCCAAAACCTCAAGTTTACTGTAATTAATCTTGCGGTTATCCATTGATATGCTTTGGTTATTTAACGCATTTTGACTTGCATTTTAACTTGAATCAGCAAGTTTTCTGAAGCATAGATTGGTAGTGACTGTTTGAGAAATCGAATGAACTCACCTGTAAGTAAGTTAACTACTGTAGCTTCCGGAGTTCTCCTTGCACCTTGATTTACTGCGTGACAAAGGAATCAAGCATCCACTTGAGTTATGATTAATACCCCTGAGCAACTGAATTGCGAGATGGTCAGTATCAGAGGATCAAGAAATAGCGCTTGGTATGGTAGTGTCAAAGTCACAGAATAGGTGTCTTCACACCTACCGTAAACATCAGAGAGGTGGCTATATATAGAGCGTGAAGAAGCCGTAGCGTTGTGAAAAATCGACAAAGAGCACAAATGGAAGAGACAACGATCATCCCGAAAATGAATTTCCCGAAGCACTCTCAAGATTTTTTCACGTGTGAAAACACGGATAAGCCACGAGAACTGTGAGATGATAAAGACCTGGTGAGTCAACAATCTCCTCGAAACAGATACGAAACGATCAAACCCTGTTCTAAATCCAACGTCAACTTGAGATTCCCCATCCCCCAAAAAAAAATTGGCTAAGCCGCCGTGATGAACGACGTCATCGATCGATAAACGCATCCACCAGAATATCGAACCGATATGCAACAGAAGCGCAACTCGAACCAGGTCCTTACAAAAGACCAAGCGATATATCACACAATGAAGCTTCAATGACCAAACAACCAACACCGCACCTGTCCACAACTCAACGTACACGGCAAGAAACTTCCGTCAAGATCACGTCGCAACACCGCCAGATGCGTTCCACACTTCACGATAGAAACAAAGACAAATCACGCCTGGTTACCTTCGCGCGCGCTCCCTGAAAAGATCACTACACTGATGGTATGTTTTAACGTGTTTCCTGTCCTGTTTGCTTTCTCTCCAAGAGTCTATGTATGGGTTCAAGGTCTTTGTGGCAATTGTAAGTGGACAATGATTAAGCTAATGAGTTGCCCTGCTGCTAATGCTGGGATCTTCTCTGATTGACGGTCTTTCTGTACCCGTTTGATTGATGAAGTTTTTGTTGAGATGTCAGCGCTATGTGAGTGTTGCTTGCGAAGACGTTCTTGTTGCTTTTTGTTTTCGCAAGTTCCTGGTCCTCGTGGTGGTTTGAGTTTCTCAGGGCTCTGCGGCCTGAGTTTGCTGGTACTGAGAGTCAAGTACTTAGGATTTGTTGTCACCAGATCGGTGTCACTTCTGCCTTTGAGATGTTGATAGATCACCGTGATGTTTTGAGTGCGTGCTGTCATTGCGTCCACTTCTGTTGTTATTCCATGCGCATCAGTACAAATTCTCCTCCATTTGTATTGTTTCACTGATATTTAGGTCTTCGTAGGTCTTGGTCCCGGTCTTGGTCCCTTCTCAATTGAAAGCATATTTCAATTCTCCTGTGACTTTGACTTCGCATTGGCTGTCTTTGTTCCATGATTTGAGAGCATTACTTCCAAATTTGCAGTCGTAGGTGGATTTACTCGCTCAAGTTTCAGTGTTCCTCTCGTGCCAATGGTTAGTAGTCTAAATCGTAGCTGAGCTACAATTATTCTGTTATTTCTCGTGTCTTTCTCAATGTGCATTTTCCAGATTATTCTATTTTTGCTGCTGGTGCTTTTTCTTTTGTTAGGTTAGTTTGTTTCATGAATGTTGGAGTACAGCTACTTTGATGCTTCAGTGTCAGTCAGAGTTCTTCTGTGGCCTGAGTTTGTTGTCTGTGGGATTCAATTACTCCAAGACTTTGTTGTCACCAGATCGGCGTCACACCTGCCTTTGAGACGTTGATAGTTGGCCATATTATTTTAAGTGATTGTTGTCCTTCCTTGGCTTCTATTTTGATTCCATTCGCATCAATGTGGGTTAGGGTTGAAGTCCGTTGAAAGTTTAGGAAAATTTGTAATGTCTCCTCCCTTTGGATTTACACCGAGGTTTTACGAGCTGTGGGGCGTGAAAGAAGCAGAAGCGGTTGTGATTCTACTAAGGGTTTTGTTCCAAGACGTCTCACAGATATTTAGGTGTTCATCCGTTCAAGTTGCCTTGCTTTTTCTTAAGTTTGTCTGTTTGATACTTAGGTTTTGCTTTAGATGGTGAATGACCAGGACGGTTGTTTTGGAGTCTCTTCTTGTCAGCTAGGGCTTGTTTAATGTCTGGGTACAAGGATTAGTAGTTTTGTTCAATACCGTTACATCCTTCGCAATTTCCACTTCTTTGGATTAATCTTCTTTGTTGTCACTAGATCGTTGTTACTTCTGCCTTCAGATTTTGGTAGTTCATCATAATGTTTTGAGTGAGTGCACCACTTTGGCTATGCTTGTGCAAGAGAGATTGTTGAAGTGTTTCCTATCTTGTTTGCTTGGGTGGTCAAAATCCTAATGTTAAGGATTGTGTGTGCAAAGGGAGAGCCCCCTTCAAAGAAGGCAAAAAGGTCACGAGATGCATACCTGCCCTTGGATATAGTTGACATGGTTGAGTCTAGAGCTTCCTATTTCAAAAAATTGTTGGAAGCCCCTCTTGATCTTTCCAAAAGTATCGAAGAACTCTGGAAATTTTTGGCCACGAGAACAGAAAAGCTCCCGCTCGAACAGGAAAAATACTTGGAAATAAAGCAACCTGACCTTGTGAGAATTTGTACTTCCGCAGCGGAGTCTATCTTGGCAAACTTCCTCGAAGCTGCATTTGACTCGATGTGGGGTCCCTATCCAGACAATGAGGCCCCTAGTTCTACTGAATTGTTTATATCACCGGACATTTCTTAAACAATTAAATAAATATGCTCCAGATGGCAAGCAGTTAATTCATACCTTAAGACAGGTGGTTTGTTTGTTTGTTTGTTTGTTTTGTTTTGTTTGTCATGTCGGGATCTCCTGGGCCGTGTGTCCCCCGGGTGTGTGCTTGGTACCGTCGGAAAGCCCTTGGCGAGGAGGGGTGCACGGGCTTGGTTTCGTTGCGTTTGGAGTTAAGGTGCGGAAGTTATTGAATTTTGAAGCATTTATGGGTCAAGAAATTACTAAATTACTTTTACTTTGATTTTGGTCGCACTCTTGGTACCGTTGGAAAGCTCTAGGTGAGGAGTGGTGGACAGGCTTTACTTCATGGCAGGTGGACCGGCGGTGGGAAAATTATGGGTTTTTGAGTTTTTTGGAGATCTTAAAAATTACTAAATTATGTTAAATTATGTGTCTTTTGAACCGTGTGTCAATTTTTCACATTCTTGGTACCGTGGGGAAGCGCTTAGCGAGGAGGGGTGCACGAGCTTTGTTTTGTGGCGTTTGGAGCTACGGTGGGAAAGTTATGGGATTTTGAGTTATTTTTAGAACTTCTATTATGCTAAATTATGCTAAATTATGTATTTTTTGAGCCGTGTGTCGGTTTGTCATGGTCTTGATACCATTGGAAAGCCCTCGACCAAGAAGGATATTTGGACTTTGTTTTGTGGCATTTGGACCTACGGTGGGAAAGTTATGGTTTTTGAGTTAATTTTGGAACAAAATTTTGGAGCAAAGAATATGCTAAATTATGGATCTTTTATTCAAATCTTGGACGTATTTCTTTTGCTTCTGGCTTATTCTTTGCTTATGCTTTAATTATCTTTTAATTTATATATATCGTGTACATTACTTTGACTTTTATATTGTCTTTTAATTTATTTTATCTTTATCTTTATTTTATATTATCTTTTACTTTGTTATAATGTTGTTAACTTTGGTAGTATAGTATATATAGAAAATATTATATAAAGGGAGTATATATGTTAAATAAAATTCTTGGTTTGTTTGATTATTTGTTTAGTTGTTTTATTTTTATATTTTCAACATGGCGCCTAGACGTAGAGGTAGTGTTAGTTTACGTACTGAACGAGCTCGAGCAAGAGATCGTGTTGCAAGGGCTAGGGAAAGAGAGTCTGCAGCTCAGACAGAAGAGAGATTGAGAGCTCAAGCTGCTTATGTAGCTAATGTGAGGGCTGCAGAGTCTTTGGCTCAAACAGAAGAGAGGTTGAAAGCTCAAGCAGATTATCAAGCACCGCATGTAGCTGCTGTGAGAGTTGCAGAGTCTTCGGCTCAGGCAAAACAGAGGTTGAAAGCTCAAGCAGATTATGTAGCCGATGTGAGGGCTGCAGTCTTTGGCTCAGGCTGAAGAGAGGTTGAAAGCTCAAGCAGATTATGTAGTGGGTGTGAGGGCTTCAGAGTCTTTGGCTCAGGCTGAAGAGAGGTTGAAAGTTCAAGCAGATTATGTAGCTGGTGTCAGGGCTGCGAAGTCTATTGAAGAGAGTTCCCAAAGATTACAAAACCAAGCTGCATATCAAGCAAGGCAACGAGTTCCAGTAGTTGAAATAGGTGTACGCCATAATCTTGGTGCTATGAATGTTGTTTGTCGACATTGCGGTGCCTTGCATTGGATTGAAGAAAAACTCCATAGTAGTACCAATGTGCGCCCCTTTTTTGGAACATGTTGTCATAAAGGCAAAATTGTTCTACCAATGCTTCGAGATCCACCTGCTCCATTACTGAATTTATTTGGAGAAGACAATGCAGAAGCAAAAGAATTTCGTGAGCACGTACGATGCTACAACAACGCATTTGCTTTTACCTCTATAGGTGTTAATCGAGATCATACCTTAGGTCGTGGGCCCTATTGTTTTCGCATTCATGGAAGATTGACACATAGATGTGGCGCTCTTCTACTTGGAGAGAACGAGAGACCGATGTTTGCTCAATTATATATCTACGATCCAGATGAAGCAATTGAGGCTCGAAGACAAATAAATGAAGGAGTTAGCCCAGAGACAATGTTGGCATTGCAGCAAATGTTATTGGAACACAATGACTTTGTTCCACTCATGAGACAAGCACACGAAATTCTACGTGAAGAACGTGAAAATAGCAATGATAATCCAGATTTGGCAATGCACCTACATTTTGAGCAGAGTAGGCAAGCTGGACGTTATAATCTTCCACAAACTGAGGAAATAGCCTTGATTTTGCCGGGAGATGGCGATCTTCCAGATGCAACCCGTGACATTGTAATACGTTTTCGTGGAGGAGCGCTTCATCGCATCAATGAATGTCATCCCACATATTTGCCTTTGCATTATGTGTTGTTCTTTCCTTATGAAGAACTTGGTTGGCACCCACGCATCCCTCATATAGCACGACAATCATACGTCACTCAAATGGAATTTTTTTCATATAGATTATTTTCACGAAACAATGAATTCTCTACAATACTACATGGAGGAAAATTATTCCACGAGTTTATTGTCGATGCGTGGGTAGTCATGGAGCAAGCCCGCTTGCGCTATATACAAACACATCAAGACCAACTAAGAGCAGATGTGTATCAGGGACTTGCTGATACAATTGGAGACGTTGCCAATGAAGAAATAGAATTGCGAAATCTTGGTCGACGCGTCATACTGCCATCATCATTTTCAGGGAGTGCTCGCAACATGTTTGAAATTTTTCAAGATTCTATGGCAATTACTCGCTATTTCAAACATCCCGACATATTTGGAACTATGACGGCAAATCCCGAATGGCCTGAAATAAAAAAACGCATTATTGCCAGGACAAAAGACGTCTGATCGACCTGATTTGGTGGCCCGTGTTTTTAAAATCAAATCACAAGCTCTACTTCGAGACATTAATCACGACAACATACTTGGCCGAACAGTAGCCCACGTTTATACAATAGAGTTCCAAAAGCGTGGATTGCCGCACATGCATTTCTTATTGTTTTTTGCAGAAGAAGATAAAATCGTTGATGTAGCGGCTGTGGATCGAATTGTTTGCACGGAGTTTCCTAACCCAGAGGAAGAGCCTATTCTATTTGATACAATATTGAGGACAATGGTACATGGTCCGTGTGGAGCTCGCAATCCTAACTCAACATGTATGAAAGATGGAAATTGTTCAAAGCATTATCCAAAAACCTTTCAAGAATCGACTTCCATAGATGTTGATGCATACCCATTGTATAGTAGAAGAAACAACATTGGTCGTGGCTATGAGACACGTGGCAATTTGGTCGATAATCGGGATGTTGTACCTTATAATCCATATTTGTCTCAAAAATATGGTTGTCACATCAACATTGAAGTTTGTGCTTCAATTCGTGCAATGAAATATATTCACAAATATATTTACAAAGGTCATGATCGTACAACTATGCATTTTGGTCATGAACCTAATGAGGTGGACCAATACTTGGATGCTCGATATGTTAGTGGTCTTGAAGCTGCTTGGCGACTTTTTGCAATGGATATGCATGAAGAATGTCCAAATGTGGTGCGACTTGCTTTGCATTTGCCAGGAATGCATAGAGTGGTATTCAATCAAGAAGATAATGCTGTAGAAGTTCTTCGAAGAGTAGGGCACGAGACTACTACATTGACTACGTTTTTTGCAAGATGTGCTAGAGATGAAAATGCTCGACAATACACATATTTGGAGTTTCCCCAACACTATGTGTGGAAGAAAAATACAAAAGAGTGGACCCCTAGACAAGCTGGTTTTGCATTGGGAAGACTTTACTTTGCTGATCCAACCGCTGGAGAACGGTACTACCTACGTCTACTTTTGACAATTGTGCTCGGACCGGTGTCATACGAAGACCTTCGAACAGTGAATGGTCATATGTACAACACATTTAAAGAGGCATGTTTAGCAAGGAGATTGTTGGAAAATGATGGAGAGTGGATTTCATGTCTTCAAGAAGCTTCTGTCATGCAGTCAGGATTTCAACTTTGAGCTTTATTTGTCACATTACTCATTCATTGCTCACCAAATGAACCTGGAAATTTGTGGCAACAATTTCGGCATCAATTGTGCGATGATCTTAGACATCGACTACAAATACAAGAACAATTGGAGGATCCCAGTGAGCATCAAGTATTTGATTATGGATTGTTTCTTATTGATGAGACTTTAAGAAAAGACTACAATAAATGTTTGGCGGACATGCCAGGAATGCCTCAATCTATAATTCCATGGAACCTTCATCATCCCAATCCTTTGATTGCTGAACAACGTGATTGGAATTAAGATGATCTTTTGTCTATCATCAATGAACGTATACCTGAATTGACTGCTGAACAAACCATTGTTTATCAAGAAGTCTTAACATCGGTGAATGAACATACTGGAAGGACATTTTTTATTGATGGACCGGCTGGAACAGGAAAAACATATGTATATAATACAGTTGCAGCAAAACTTCAGAGTGAAGGGAAGATTGTAATATGTGTAGCATCGTTTGGTATTGCTGCACTTTTCCTTGATGGTGGACGAACAGCTCATTCAACCTTCGTACTTCCAATTGAAATCAACAAAGATTCAATATGTGCAATTGATAAAACTTCAGATCGTGCAAATCTTCTACGTGAGACATCATTGATCATTTGGGATGAAGTCCCCATGCAACATCGTCATTGTCCAGAGGCAATTGACCATACATTACGTGACATTTGCAACAATGATAGGCCTTTTGGGGGTATGACAGTAGTTTTTGGAGGTGACTTTCGTCAAATTCTTCCAGTTATTGTTAAAGGTTCAAGAGCACAAATAGTAGCTGCAACACTTCGAAGATCAATTTTGTGGCCAACAATGCGCATATTACGGTTGACGCAAAATATGCGCTTGAGTACAAGATCTTTGCAGAATCAAAATTTTGCAAATTGGCTTCTTCAAGTTGGAAGTGGTCAGATACCAACTGACAGAAATGGTTGCATTACTCTACCTGAAGAAATAGTAATTGGTGAAGGAATTGTGTCCCTCATTCAGGAAATTTATGGTGGTATATATAATATTCCTAAACAAAATGATGGATATTTTAAAGAGCGAATCATCTTATCAACTCGAAATGAGGTTGTGGACAATATCAACAAAAAAGTCCTTCAAATGTTCCCAGGGGTGTCACAAACTTTCTTGAGCGCTAACGTTGCAATCCTAGAGGTGGGTGCTGACAATCATAATGTATATCCTACCGAATACCTCAATTCCTTGGAATTGGGTGGATTTTCACCTTTTAAGCTGCAACTTAATGTTGGATGTCTTATCATATTGCTTCGCAATATTGCTCCAAAAGGTGGTCTTTGTAATGGCTCTCGCCTTATAGTGACATGTCTAAGCAACCGTATTATTGAAGCCCGTATTTTAACCGGAAGTCATGCAGGAGAAACAACGTTCATTCCAAGAATCACACTTCAACCGACAACAACAGAAATACCTTTTAAATTCTCAAGATGGCAATTTCCTGTGAAATTGGCTTTTTCTATAACAATCAACAAATCTCAAGGTCAATCTGTTAAATATGTAGGTGTAGATTTGCGGACCCCGGTGTTCTTCCATGGTCAATTGTACATAGCACTTTCTCAGACAACATCCATCCATTCGTTGAAAGTGCTTCTTCCTGAACCTGGAGGAAAAACAATGAATATTGTATATCCAGAAGTTTTAATATAAATTGCACATTTGAAAACCATTTTTTAAAGTTCTTTTGTCTCATGACTCTAAATCACCCCTGTACTGATGCTAATTCACTGTAGGCCCTATTTATTGAACCTTTAAGTTTACGTCTTTGTATTATTCTTTATTAAATTATAAATAAAATTTTAATAAACTATAAATAATAAATTATTACATAAATGAAATGAAAAACAACACCATGATAAAATCATGACGAGAATTGGGCCAACGGCACAAGCCTACACTAACATTGAGAACTACAACTGACGTTGGAAGTTGTGATGTGAAAGTTAATGAATTTCAAAGGTTTTATTGAATCAAAAAACTAGAAAAATACTTTCACTATTATTATTTGGATTGTGGCAACGACACAGGGCTACACTAGTCCATACCTTAAGTTTGGCTGTTTGTTTTGTTTGTTTGTTTTGTTTGTTTTGTTTGTCACGTCGAGATCTTCCGGACCGTGCGTCCCTCGAGGGCGTGATTGGTACCGTCGGAAAGTCCTCGGCGAGGAGGGGTGCACGGGCTTGGTTTCACTGCGTTTGGAGTTATAGTACGGAAGTTATTAAATTTCAAAGTATTTATGGATCAAAAAAATTAGGAAATTACTTTTACTTTGTTTTTTGTTGCGTTCTTGGTACCGTTGAAAAGCTCTTGGCAAGGAGGGGTGTACGGGCTTGGTTTTGTGGCGTTTGGACCTATGGTACAAAAGTTATGGATTTTTTGAGTTATTTTTGGATCTTAAAAATTATTCCCTCTGTTTCTAAAAAAGACCTGGGTTTCCTTTGTAAAATACAAAGAAAACCTAAGTCTTTTTCAGAAACAGAGGGAGTATTAAATTATGCTAAATCAAGTATCTTTTGAACCGTGTGTCAATTTGTCACGTTCTTGGTACCATTGGAAATCCCTCAACAAGGAGGGATGCACAGGATTTGTTTCATGGCGTTTGAACTTTGGAGCTACAGTGGAAAAGATATGATTTTTTGAATTACTTTTGATTTTAAAAATGACTTTTAATTTTGTTTTGGTTGTGGCAACGGCATAAGGCTACACTAGTAGGTCTTAATTGTTTATTGGATTCATTTGATCCCGAGGCTTCTGAATCAGCATCGACTGCACTTCTACCGTTGAAAAGGCTAGATTTTCAGCTGTTTGTGAGTAGTATACTCATGCTCAGATGGGAGAATAAGATTGATGTGGGAGATATTGCGGAGGCTTTGGAAGAGAACGTGTCAAAATTAAAGGTATGGAGCCCTTTGTACTATGGTACGCTCCGTTATGTGATTGGTGGTTACTACGCTGGAAAGCAATTTCGATGGCTGAAGCTCTCTCCGAGTGGCAAGAGAATTGTTGCTAACATCATCTCAGATGTTTACGACTTGAATATGTCGAGCGGTGTAGCTAAGTTCCTACATAGCACCATTCGGATGCATAGTCTTCTACAGAAATTGCAGGGAAAATTGGATGACCATCATACCCCTTTGAAATTATATTATGTTCTGCGTCGTGCTGGTGGTGGAGAAGTGGTCTTCTATCCTGACTTTGTACTGAAGGTAGTAAAGCTGCCATTGGAGCAAGAGAAGTTGGATATGTTTCAAGGGTTGTGGGTGACTACAAGAAACACCTGTACTATTTTGCGTCACACCTTGCGTTTTGATTAGTTTTTTGGCCATAACTTTTGCGTTTTCGCTCCAAATGACTCAAGATTTATAGGTAAGGTACTCATGACTATTATACACCTTGACTAATTTTTTTTGTAATTTTCAAAAATAGTTTACTATCCAAAAGTAGCCCCCGATTATATGTCACACTTGCCAATTTAGAGATTTTTAGTACTATTTAGTACCCCAAAAAATGAATTTTGACCTAAAATTTAGAGGGCATGGTCTTCTAGTAGACTTGTAGCTATGCATGGAAGAAATTCTAAAAATAGTTAATTATATGTGGTGTGGAAGTCCACAAAGTGCGCTTCTTTCTGCTTACATTTTGAAACATATAAAATATTATTTTGGAGTTTTTTTTGGGTGAATGACCATCTCCATAGAGTTGTTACAAATGGCCAATTTTCATTTTACATATCTAACTTTGTTTCCTATTTTTAACTAATTTATACATCAAGATATCCATTTTCTTGAGATTTGGCACTTTTTTAGTTCTCTAGCTTAAAGAATTTTTCTATGCATTTCCTTTGGTGGTTATCTTCATCTTAAAGGTATATATGTTAGCCATTTTTTTAATTTTTTTTATTATTTTTCTAATTTTATAGTACCCCAGAAGAAAAATCATGAATACTGTAGAAATGCAACAAAATCGGCAGGTGTTTCTTGCATTTACCCTTGTATGATTCAATCAAAGCTTCTAGGTACCTTATCCAGCTAAAGCATTGCCGAGCACTCGAGGGGGAAACATGGTTGCAACTGGAACCTGTTGGAGACCCACATGCACGACCATTTGTTTTGAAGGATTTGGAAGCTGCCATTCATGACATCTTACATCGCCTTGCAGACTTGCACAAACAAGACTACACCCAAAGGGATCTAAGGTGGAAAAACTGTATCAAAGTAAATGTTGAGAGTGAATATAAATGGGTGATTATAGACTTAGAAGCTGCTGGATCTAACGGAGAAGAATGGGAAGGTGATGGATTAGTGACTTGGAATGAGAAAACGTTGGAAGTCCGTAACATAAAGAGAATATACACCAAGGGATCGGATATGTACCAACTTGGAAAACTTATAATGGAGTGGTTTGATACATGTGGTGAGGAAGTACAAGATTTGTACAAGATGGAAGAAAAGATGCAGTTGGAACGTCCAGCAGCAACAACAATGCTTGAGAAAATCTGCAAGAGTGGTTGCCAACATTGTGGCAAGTTTGGAAATTGAAGTGAAGAAGTTGCAGAAGAAATCTATAGTCTCTCATTTGAATGCTTAGCAAGTTTGTTCCAAGTTTGGCTGTGAACGGATTGTGGAGGGGAAGCTTGGTTGCGTTCTGAGTTCTTGCTAGTTGTGGTTTCAATTTTACCAAATCATGGCGCAGCAACAATTGTAGGTTGTGATTGCACGATGTCTTTGTCTCGAGCAAATCGAAGCCGGAGCCGGATTTTTGCAGGTTCCTGAACAATTTAGCAACCGATGAGCTCCCGAGCCTGTGCATGTTTTGGTGTCCTCGACTTCGTTTGTGCGTGTATGGGAGTTTCCGAGTGCAACTTGTAGGTTTCAGATAATTTCAAGGGTTGTGATGTTCTTCTTGGTCTTGTGTTGGCATTGATTGGATGATTTTCACTTAGAAATTTGTTCCGAGTCTATAATTGAGGTTGATCTGATCTTTCCTAGCAAGTATTTCCCTAGCGAGTTTGTTGCTAGTGAAATTAGTGCACATAGAAGTGAGGAACATAGCTCTGACCTCGTTGGAGACGTATTGAGAACATAGAAAGGCAAACATGGAGTCAAGTTGTGAGTGCTTTTCATTAATCTTGTTTGCCCGATTTTCTCTTTCTGGCAACTTTTTCTCTGGAGCAAATTTGGTTCTAGAAGAACTTGTAATAAGGAACATTGATCTTAAGAGTTTGAGAATATAGACGGGCAAATATGGAATGCTGTAAGTGTATTTTCCTTAACTTGTTTAGAACCTTTCATTGAGGTCGCTCTTGTCCTTCATGACACGTTCTTTCCTAGTAAGAGCAAATTTTCCACTACACTAAGTAGTGAAAAGTTGTGCAATTTATGCACGTCCAGAAGTTAGTCAGGAGTATTTCTCTGATAGAACAGAGAATGGCGAACGTGGAGTCTTGTGAGTGTTTTTCGTTCCTCTCAACAATCTGTAGGGATTTTCCTGTATGTCCATAGGAGAAGAGAGAAGTGGTCCCATACATTCGAGAGAATGAGAGTGAGAAGTCACAATGCAAAGGCAGAGTACCCTACGATGGAGTTGGTCATTTGCGGGGCTTTCGAGAGTTCCTTGAGGGCTGTAAAGAAAAGCCAATCGTTCCTTGGCCATTTGATTTTTGGGATTCTCAGCTGAGTTCGAGAATTGCTACTGAGTTGGAGCATATAAATAGCTTAGAAATGCATGACCGTGTGGTGACTATTGTAAAATCAGATGGTGGGGAGTCCAGGCCCATCAAAGAGTCAACCACTAAAGACAAATCTTCTGCTGCAGGTCGTTCTAGCGATCTAAATGTGAGGTCTTGTGGAAAATTGTTATGTTTTTTCTTTCAAGTAGATGCATAATATAGCTTCTAAGACTTTGTAGTCTTGCTCTTTCGTATCTACTTGGATTATTGTTATCTTGCAGTAGCCTCAAATAATTGGCATCATAATTGGCATCAATTCTACTCTCCATATTTCTTGTATTTTTGATACTTTCTTGGTGAAGTTAAGCTCTTCTCGTGGTGCTTTTATCATTTATTATACTTTGTTATGTGATTTAGGGTTCTTCTGGGTGAAAGAGTTTCTTCTTCCACATTGCTTAATTAACAGGTTAGAATTGATATGCTAAAAATCTCCTTAAAGGTCACTACTTATAATCTTATGTTTAGGATTATACTTAAAAACTCACTTAAAACACCCCTTTTTCATGTAGTGTATAAAGTGGTCTAGACTTGGTGTAGAGTTGCAAGCTCAATTTAAATTGTGGTCCCCGACAATAAATGCATTGAAGTCTATCATGTCATCTTGAGTTAAGCTCTAAACTCATAGCTGTTGTCTTGAGTTACACTTCCTCCTCTTACATGTCACATGCTTGTAAATTTTCATTGGTAAAAGCAAAACCAGGGACAAAACTCAAAAGAGCTTCATTTTGGATCCAAAAAGAGTTTGATCCCCAATTCTCTAGTTTTTATTATTCAAAAGGGGAAGAAACTCCTACTCTACAATTAACTTTAGTTAGTGCAAATAGTTTCAGACAATAGAGTAAATGAAATAATTATTGTTCAAGATGAACATGGAATTACTCATTGCCAACACCTGAACAATCATTGCCAACATGCCACATAGCATTTTAAAATCTAGATATTAGCAATTTGAATAAACTATACACAAATCTAACCTCAATGTAGTGTAAAGTCTTCACCCCTAAATTTCTTGACATCCATTGGATAGAATATGAATGTCTTCAAAGGTTTACTAAGAGAGCTAAAAGACTAATGGATTCTAAAAAAAACATTTTTTTTTGTCTATTTTTCAACAATTTCCAATGATATATACAAATACATATACATATATATAACTATCATGACCACTTAACCCCTAAAGGACCATTGTCCCTTCAGGGGACAAATGGGATTTCGGGCAGGTACCTATGGGCTGAATTTTTTCTTGATTTTTTAAAACTTTTTTTGAAGATAGAAAAGCTGATTAGCTTTGTAGGAATATAATTTTTTTTTCAATTGGTGCCTGAGAACAAAAGTTATGCCTAAATAAACTCAAAACAGGGGAAAGGGGGCAATACAATTTTTTTTGTAAAAACTCAGATTTAATTAAAAAAAAAATTCTTCGTATATTATGATTTTGTATATTTGAAAAGTTTTGATTTATTTCATTTGGATTTCTCATGAAAAAGTTATAGACAATCTTGCTTTTCGGGCAATTAGAGCATCTTCTTGAAAAAAATAACTTGTAGGATTCATTTCTGAATGCAATTTTTGCAATTTTTCAAAAAAAGAAGTTTCACATGGTTTGGTTTGATTTCTAGAACAATCTCACCATTGAAATTAGTGTATTTTAATTCCATGTAAAAGATATTACTATTTTAGATTTTCCTTCTATCTTGTACCTACTACTTACCAACTTTTTAAAGAATGAAAATTAAATTTTTTTGAATTTTTTTCCTAGACCCTCAATTCAATTCTCCACTATGAAGATTTAAAGCTCAAAACTTTGTAGTGCAAAAATTTTAAGTTAAAAATGTTCAAAGTCAAAAATAGTCGTACAATGTGTTGAAAAACTTGTTTTTTCCACTTTAAACGTAGATATCTTGCAATCTATGTGGTTAAAAATTCTGAAATTTTTTCCACACATTTCCATACTAGTAGGTGTAAGATCCTACTGTTAGAAGTGCGAAAAAAAATTCAATTTTTTTTAACTTTTTGCTATAGAAATGGTTGTTTTGAGTGTTTTTTGGCAGGAAAAAGGCCTTGGTCCTTCAAGGATTAATGCTTTGTAATTTCAATGAAAGGGGTGTAGGAAGAAAAATAAATAAACAAAAATGAAGATTGTATGTCTAGATTTTTTCCAAGCTATAATTGACTTTCCATCAAAAATTCTCTAAATGTGCATTGCCTTCCCTACCACGGATTTTTAGGGGTTTTATTTCTTACATAGACCTTATAAATGCAATTTTGATATTACACTCTTCTATGGGCCATTGGGTCAGCTCTCCCCCCTACTAAGGTACTCTGCTCGAAAAGCGAGCGGCCTCTTCAAGTCGATCCTATATTTAGGTTTGAAATGGACATTAGGTGAGCCTTAAATGGACCTCTCAAGCCATGGAGAGTTTCGAGAGAAAAGTATTATTTATTGCAAGAGCCAATCATTGGCCTTCATTTTACTCAAATCACTGTAGAAGTTGCAAGTGGTCGGATTTTGGAAGACCTAGGGTCACAAATAGGTGCCTACAACAATTCTTTTTGAAAATTCATAAGTAATTCAAAAATGATTCAAAAAATATGAAACCACTTGTTTAGCGTTCCACATCCATTTTCCTTTCTCTGAAAAATGATCCAAAAATATTTCTATTCATAGAAACCTGTGAAAAAGGCAGTCCAGCCCTTAATCCCTAACTGCCTAAGGCATTTCAAAAACTTTGAAGTTAAGTAAAACTCAACCAAATTGCTATTTTTAGTAGATTATATTTTTGGAGAACTCTTTTTGAAGTCTAGTTTTAGGATTGAAAACCCAATCTTAAAAATGAAGGATTATGATTTTTCTATTCAAGATTTTGTGCAAGAATACCCATTGCAATCTTGACTTCCCGCAGTGTTGAGGGCTCTTGGAAATGAGCCTCAAATACACTAGATCTTGGAGAAAAAATCACATTAGAAATTCATGTAAAAAAAATTATAGAATAGATTTTGAAAAAACGTAAATTGATTGGGGTTGTGCATGCTAGGCTCTATAACCTCATATTTTATAGTGACCAACTTTTTAGAGTTGACATGCAAAAAGAGAATTGAAAATTTTTCATAGTTTTAACACCCTCATAATCAAACACTATAATCTTTCAATTTGTAAGTGATATAGTTATGTTTTCTTTTCCTATGTAATCTCTAACATGTCTAGTTTGAATTTGTACGGTTACAATTCATGATAAATTGGTACAACTTATGAAAATGTTGACTTTTTCTTCAATTAAGAGTAAATTTTGAGAAGCTCCAAACAGGCCTTGGGCCTACTGTACAGGCACACTATATGAATTTGATGATGTGTCAAAAAAATTTACAAACCACCAAAGATAAGCAAAGCGGATCTTTGGTGGAGATATTTTGAGCGTGGAGTGCCAGATGGAGGGATGACACTATTACAGGGCGACATGCCCACTCTTTTAGCACTGGCTTTTTATTATTTATTCCGTATTATTTGTTATTCATTTTTTTTATTACACAAATAATCTTTTAGCACTGTAAGTTCTACTGTTTGTTTGTGCAGGACGTTAACAATAGGGGTTGTCACGCCTTTTCCGAGAAACATAAATCTATGAAGTCGGAGAAACAAGTGAGAGAAATGAGGACCCAATGGCGAGTCATTCCACGTGAAGGAGGTGCACACCCCCTTTTCCTGTTTGAAGCAATTCTTAAAGAATGTGTTACCTGCAAAGCTGGATGGGAACTCCACAAGCCACGCACAACCAATGAACTTGAAGAATTCCTTGAGAAATTTTTCTCGAGGACATTTCTTCACCTTCCGAGGAGGAGAACGGCACTTCCAAAACCTCGGAGGTTGAGAGCTCCGCAAGCCACGGTTTTCCACCCACGGAGTGCCACGCGTCCAATCTTGGAGAATGATTTCAGGGTTGGAGGAGGTGTGACTACCCGTAATCCGTCCCACAAAGTGGAACTGGAGGGGGGGATAAATTTTGTGTTTGGGGGGATAAGAGTAAAAAAAAGCCCCCTAGTTTTAGGCATGTCTATGGTATGTTGTAGGCCTCTCCCAGCTTATTTGGAGTCTCTGATAGCAAATATGAATTCAGAATTTGAAAATAAATAAAACTGTGACAAATAAAAAATTCCTGCGGTTTTCCCCGGGTAAATCCCAGCCTACTGGTCCCACTTCGTGAGATGGGTTTAATGTCCCCCTTTGTTTATCACCCAATCAATCCATCATAATTTGGGAGGGAGGACGTTAAATCGTACCATCAAAAGTGGGCCCTGTAGGCCAAATTTACCTCAAAAAAATATAGGAGTTTTTTAATTGCCACAATTTTACTTTTTTTCAAATTCTGAATTCATATTTGCAATCGAAGACCCCAAATGAGCCAGGACAGGTCTACAACATATCCTAGGCGCGGCACAAAAAAGGGGGCTCTTTTTTACATTTACCCCCCAAGAATACAAAATTCACCCCGTAAGGCCCACTTTTGGTGGTATGATTTAACACCTTGAATCTGGGAGCTTTTTCTCAAGTAGATAAACTTTAAACTCAACAATCAGAGGTTTAGATCATTTAAATAAGGTACACTTGCTTATAAGCAAGTAGATTTGCTATCTAGATTAAGGTAACTAGACCAAATTTCGACCCCTTTTGAAAATTGCCCCGTATAGATTCTTGCCTAAAATGTATTTTCACTAGCTATTCATAAGAATCTAGGCTTATTTTTAGAAATACCTATTTTCATCACTTAGATAATTCATAGTTTATTCATACGGTGTCCACAAAATGCATTCTAAGAGAATCTAGAATCCCCTTTTGACTACCAACAAGATCCCACAGGAAGTTTTTTAATATAATAATAGGAACCATGCTGAATTGCTTATTTGAATGATTTAGGTGTAGTTACCTTACCTTGAAGAAGCCTTTCGCAAGTAGAATCAAGACATTCCAACAAGAAATGAATTTTCTATGATTTTTCAAAGTTTTGTTGGGACTAAAATTGTAATGTGTAAGTAGATCCATGCTAAACCACATATTGACGTATCTCCTTTCCAAATGCATTGTCATGATGCTAAAAGGTTGTTAAGATTGTGGTAATGGGTGGGTGTCTAACAACATTCAGTTGTTCTACCTTACACCTAAAATCTTCTAATATGAGTATTTGAGTATGGTGTAGTGTTTTTCTAATACATGATTATTTTTATTTTTATTTTTATTTTTTTGAATTGGCTATAGCCAAAAGATGTTGGCTTTTCAATGGAAATTGTCCATGTGTTTCAAAAAATTAAAAAGATTTTGGTTATTTTTTGTAAATAATTTTTTTATTTTACGAGGTCAAAATAGCTAGATTAGTGTTGTCTCTTACAAGTAGCCAAATTTTACCTACATATCACCCAATTTTCATATAGATATCACCAAGTATCACCCAAGTATCACTTGAGTATTGAAGAATCAACTAGTTCCTTCTCCAAAATGAAAAAAAAATTTAAGTAGCCAAATTTTACATAGGTATCACCTATTTTTCATATAGATATCACTAAGTATCACATGAGTATCACTCTTCCCAAACTAAACTTTTGTGCAAACTTCCACCCTATGTAGCAATGAAAAATGAAAAATGAAAAATGAAAAAAACAACCTAACATGGTGCTTAATATTAAGTTATCTAAATTTTTGATAACCATTGCTTTTTCCCAGCTCAACTGTAGGGCGACCCCCATTCTTTAGTTCCCGTCATGAAAAAGTCATTATGTGGAACCTAGAAAAGCCCACTTGTGGAACTTTTTTGTAAATTAGGGTTACTTCTTTGTGCTTTGCTTTTGGTTGGTTGTGTCAGTGGTTTGCATCTCCAGGGCTTTGCCCTCGGCTTTTCCCCGTTTGTTCTTGGTCTTCTTGGGATAAACTCTGGGTTTAAAAAAAACTAAAAAACTAAAAAAAAATGTAGGGGGACAAAATCTTAACTTGCTATAAAGACATGATTGATGTCTGATACCCCCTCTAATCAGAGGCAATATTCAAATAAGGCTTGAAAACTCTACATCAGGATTGGTAATTTGACAAAGAATTTGGGATTCAGAATCCTGCAAAGCTTAACCCCTAACTGCCCAAGGCACCAGATTCTGGTGTTTCGAAAACTTTTAAGTTAAGTAAAATCCAACCAAATTGCTATTTTCAGTAGTTTATATTTTTGGAGAACTCTTTTTGAAGTCTAGTTTTAGGATCAAAAAGCTGAACTTAAAAATGAAGGATTATGATTTTTCTATTCAAGATTTTGTGCAAGGATACCCATTGCAATCTTGACTTCCCGTAGTGTTGAGGGCTCTTAGAAATGAGCCTCAAATACACTAGACACTAGAAGAAACACTAGAAGAAAAATGCACTGTTCACGCCCGAAATTGTGTTCCAGTGCGTTGGAACTAACATAAAATGTCATCTGGTTTTTGTTGAGTTCCAACGCGCTAGAACGCAGTTTTGAATTGGAATGGAATTTCCAACACAAAATTTTGCGTTGGAATGCAGAATTTTGCATTCCAACGTAGAATTTTGTGTTGGAAATTGCATTCCAATTCAAAACTGCGTTCTAGGGCGTTGGAACTCAACAAAAATCAGATGACATTTTATGTTAGTTCCAACGCACTGGAACGCAATTTTGGGCGTGAACAGTGCATTTTTCTTCTAGTGAAAACTGCATTGGAAATTGCAGTTTTGCGTGGGCTGGAATTTGTTGAAGCCCACGTTTCCAACGCAGAAATTTGTGTTAAAACACGTTTTAACACAAATTTCTGCGTTGGAAACGTGGGCTTCAACAAATTCCAGCCCACGCAAAACTGCAATTTCCAACGCAGTTTTCTTCTAGTGAGATCTTGGAGAAAAAATCGCATTAGAAATTCATTTAAAAAAAGTGTAGAGTAGATTTTGAAAAACCGTAAATTGATTGGAGTTGTGCATGCTAGGCCCTATAACCTCATATTTTTTTAGTGACCAACTTTTTAGAGTTGACATGGAAAAAGAGAATTGAATTTTTTTCATAGTTTTAACACCCTCATAATCAAACATTATAATCTTTCAATTTGTAAGTGATATTGTTATGTTTTCTTTTCCTATGTAATCTCTAACATGTCTAGTTTGAATTTGTACGGTTACAATTCAAAAGAAATTGGTACAACTTATGAAAATGTTGACTTTTTGTTCAATTTAGAGTAAATTTCAAGAAGCTCCAAACAGGCCTTGGGCATTTAGGGGTTAAGAACGAACAGAATCTCACAGTTGAAATTGGACTCGAAATTGGACTCGTGACACAAGTGCTTCTAACTTACATAATACATAAGGTCCTCACCAACCTGATTTCCACATATATATCTAAGTATACATAAGGTATGTGAGCTAATTTCAGTTGAGCATAGTTGCAATTCCAACACACTTCAGCATGCATTATTTGGACACCATATGAATTTTAAAATAACATCTCTAGGTTTAAGTGTACCCCAAATCAACACTAGGCTCTCATAGTTTCAAATGTGTGCATCATGTCTAATCAATATCTAGATTTTGTGACACTTTTTTGCTCCAATTGTACGTGTCACATTTTGTGTAGTGTTGAATATGGCTGTGACCACTTGGGAAAATGACTTCATGCCAACCATCAGAAGTAGTAAATGAATGCAGAACATCTGGCAGACTTCTTCTCGACCACAGGTATTAAGATTATTTCTGATATTGACACAGAATCATAGCATCTAACTTACTCTAAAATATCTCTATATGAACTGCGGTCGAAGCAACTCCTCAGTTTGATTTTAAGGACACGAATCAACAGGTTGGACTAAAGTAAATCCCCTGTACTGGCAGTGCTTGGAAATGCTACAGGAATTTCTCCCTTTGCAGTGTGCTAGTGAATCTCTCCAAATTAGTTCCTGGGAGAACAATTTTGACAAGTCAAGTAAAACGCATTAAGCTTAAATCACTCTATGTCACCATCACACCCTGGTGTCGCAGAATCTCACCAATAAGAGACCCTCTTCCAGAACCAACATAGCGGCCTAATAGCTTTCCTGCCTTGATGAAGAGGAAGGTTGGCACTTCCACGACGCCCATTACCTTGAGAAGCTCCTGGCAATCGTCACTCTCATCACCATGCAACCGAGCAAACACTGCTGAATCTGCCATGCGCTTGGAGAGCTTGATGAATGTTGGGTACACCTGGAAAGTTAACAACTCAAAATTGAAGTACTTTGAGACAAAAGAATGTCTGAAAATAAGGATCAAATTTCAGAACATCAATTCAGCTACTCAACCCTAAACTGTTGATAAAACACGAAAGTCTGGAAGCAATTGGGTATATCTCGATCTGTTACTGGTTTATTCCATTTCTTGGTGATTGTTACCAACATTTGTGGAACCTTTGAGGTTCTTTTCAACGAGAGAGGATGCCTGCAAAGTCGGCCAGCAAACTAGGAATAATCATTTAACAATCACCACGAAATGGAATCAACCAGTAATTCATAATGACATCATAACGACAATGACTCAAAACGCTTGAAATTCTCTTTCAAAGCTTTCTAAATATAACGGAAATCAAAATTGTGACTAACAAGAGAAAAAAAATGAAAATTTCGGCAAGGATTGATGGAACGGCCGTTTCTCTAGAATTGTAAAAATAGTATTAGAATTAGTGAATCAGTTCCAGTTCAACAAGAAGAAGAGTACGTTCCCACTTGGTGTTAAAAGTGTTGCAACTGAGGGTCTTAGGAATGAATTTAGACGCACTTCTGTACCTGATTCACATTCCAAACAACACCTCTAACACCAAGTGGGAACATACCAGAAGCTAATTTGGCATTTCCAATAAGCATGTGAGTCAAATAAACATTCATATGAGAATGGGAGAGAATAAGCACAACTAACCTTTACGCAAGGGCCACAATTCTTGAGACCAACGTCAATAACGAGCAGCTTGTCATCAGTTTTATGTTTCCGAAGTAGTTCTTCGAAATCACTACGACCATGGAGTTGATAGACTGGCGCGTCCGAGTCACCATAGTACAAGACATCATTCTCCAGCTGCTCTGCGTCGATACCCTCTTCTTCATGGACGAGTTGCTGGTTCTTGTAGAATGAGAAGTGTGGAACCTGTGAGTCCATCCAAAACATATGATAAGGTGGAAGACACAAAAACCGTTATCTATGTTGAGCCCTACATGTTCCCAACAGTAACTTCTCTACTCAAACACTCGGTTGGTCTTCAATAGCAACTGGTGCAAGCATGACTTAAATGAACGTCTACGGGCCACTGATCTTGAATGAAAAATGGGATTGTATACTTATTTTCCCTTCAATGGTGGTCTACAACCTCCCACTTTGAATAATGTCATAAGAAATTCACACACAATGATAAAAATTAAATCTCAACAGATTCGGCTCTTGATCCAAAATGATCTCTCTGAACCTTTCCCAAATCACACTCCTACATAAACCTCAATTACTGCACACCATAAACCCTCTCAAAACCAAACAGGCTTGATATGATGTTGCCCTATCTCATCTACTGTACGACAGCCAAACATGGCCAAGTGAATGCGAAACACACTGCAAGACTATGAGGTCTTCGGTCAAACTCGAAGAGACACATAGGTTGAACAATAAATCTGTACGTTTCGATTCCAAAAACTCAATGCATGAAGAAGCCAGACGTATCTTCGTAACTGGGAAAAACGAAAGGACGGGTATGCTACCCCTGATATTCGATACAGTGCAAATTGAACAATTCCAAACCATCCAAGGCCACTTCTATATTGGGTTGTTCAATATTAATACTTGCATATGATTTCTCGAAGATGAATAAGAAAACCAGTTACTATTAACCTAGAACGTGAATTTCCGGGATCACTGCTATTTGAGGTATACCAACTCTAGAACGTCTCTTCAGAAAACATAGCTTTGTCCTCAGTTGTACCTGAGGAGTACATCCGAGTGGCTGGTGTCCTTCATGAAGCAAGCGTTTCGAATTCCCTAGTTTGATCCTCCGAAACTTATGCATACTGTATCCTAATGAAACATTCTTTAAAGCGCTAAAATCCTCTTTCCTTCGAAAACAAGAACATACAGAAATCCCACAGAAGAAGTGACAGATTTGGGAGTACTTTTCAAATTCTTGCAGGGGCAATACTCTAAGATTCTTAATATATCGAATTTTCATACATACACCATGTCCTAGTGTATCAAGAACATTAGCCTCAAGCCTACCTTTTCAATGCCCGCCCTTTCACAAATCTTCTTCGTCTCGTCGGTCTCGTCCCCCATGACCAGCAAAAACACCGCATTCTGCGACGTCCTGCTCAGCTCCACCATGGCCGGATAAATCGTCCTGCTCTTCTTGCTGTGCGAGGCGGCGTACTCCACCACCACCAGCTTCTTCTTGGCGTCCTGAATCGCCTTGTCGAACTGCTCCATCGTCTTGATTTCCACCACCCGGTCGGCCAGCTCCTCGGCAGAAGTTTTGGGCGCCGCAGCTGGCGTGCTGGAAGCACACGTCGTCACACACCTCCTCCTCTTGCCATAGCTCGTCCCTGCGCAAGGGTTGCGAACACTAGTACTACTGCTACTACTGGAGAGAAACCCAAGGTGAACCTGGGGAGCGAATCTCACAGAAGTGCTCTCAGTGGAAGGTTTCGATGAAAGAGAGTCCTTCCAGGATGCGCAGTGGAGGTGCAAAGCGGGGAGCTTGCTCACGGAGATCGCCATAACGAAAACAAAGCCAAGACTCTGTGGAAGTTCAAGAGATACTAAGGTACTAGGGACCCCAATTGAGCACACAGGCGGTGTCAAAGCAACAGCCGCATGGCGTACTTGGAAGTGAGAGAGGCAAGGAAAGGATGGACCCTAGTCATCTTACAAGGAAATGCCCACCAGCCCTCGGATGGCATCGTCATCGTTGCAAAGCAAGGAGAGTGAAGACAGGAGAGGCAGTGTTGGATTTGAAGATAAGAGGCCAAGATTCGTCATCTTCGGCTTGTGTTTTGGGGAATTTGGGGGGGGCTTTTTCGGGGTTCTGATTCGAGTACTCTTTGAATTTTCGGGCTTTTCTTTTTTGGGCTGCAGACTGGAGATTTTTTTTTTTTTTCTTGAAACACATGGACCAATTCGCAGACTGGAGATTTCAAAGTGAGGAAGGAAGAGAGGTTTTGTGAGCCAGGAGTGGACACCAATGACAAAGGTGACTAGGTGAGGCTATTGCGCCTCGTCACCGTATACGCGCTAAGGTAGTCTGCTCTTTAACCCCTAAAGGAAAAAGCTGCGTTTTTTGGCAACAAAGCGATTTTGGGCAGCTCACTACGAATGGAGTTTTTATTTTTTTTCTTTGAAAATTTTACACAACATGTGCCTAAGGAGTAGCTTCAAGGCCCAACAATTTTCATAACTTTTGACTACATAGATAAAAAGTTATTGCATGATATGTGACTTTCTTTGAACTTTGGGCAGCCCGGGCAGCTCTAAAATTTTCTTTAAAAATGACTTTTTTTAAAAATAAAAATTTGAAATTGGTTCTTTAGATTTATGTAAGCGTGGGAAGCTTTGAATCATTCAATTTCGATCAATGAGTCAAAAGTTATGAGGAGTTTAAGTTTGCGGGTAGTTATGGTTTTCAAAGACTTTATGCCTACCCGCAAACTTAAACTCCTCATAACTTTTGACTCATTGATCAAAATTGAATGATTCAAAGCTTCCCACGCTTACATAAATCTAAAGAACTAATTTCAAATTTTTATTTTAAAAAAAAGTCATTTTTAAAGAAAATTTCAAAGCTGCCCGGGCTGCCCAAAGTTCAAAGAAAGTCACATATCATGCAATAACTTTTTATCTATGTAGTCAAAAGTTATGAAAATTGTTGGGCCTTGAAGCTACTCCTCGGGCACATGTTGTGTAAAATTTTCAAAGAAAAAAAATAAAAACTCCATTCGTAGTGAGCTGCCCAAAATCGCTATGTTGCCAAAAAACGCAGCTTGGTCCTTTAGGGGTTAACCGACCTTGTAAGAGCTGATTGCATTTTGGGGAAAGCTAATTTCCTTGAAACAATTTTCAGTAAATTTCCAAAGGAAGAGAAATGGAATTGGTATCTAACCCAAGTCATTTCATATTTTTTGGACCTTCGTGTCATTAGTTACGGATTTTTGAAGTTGAAACACAAGGGTCACTAAAAGCGACCACCTCTTAAAATGTACATTGTTGGTAGATTGAAGAAAGCAAAATGTACCTTTGTGTTAGAGGTTGCTTTTAGGGCAAGGTTGCTTCTAAAGCACCCTACTTTAGTTACATTGGTGTTAATGTCCATCTCATGCCCATTAAACTAATTACACCTAGAATCATATAGATAAACAATTCAGTATGGTTCCTATTGTAATATTGAAACATTTTTTGTGGTGGCTTGTTGGTAGTCAAAAGGGGATTCTAGATTCTCTTAGAATGTATTTTTTGGACACCATGTGAATAAACTACAAATTTTCAAAGTGCTGAAAATAGGGTTTAGGACAACCAACCATAGACTCTCATGAATACTCGAAGTACATTTTAGGCAAGAATCTACACTGTACAGTTTTAGAAAGCGGTCAAAATTAGATGTAATTACCTTAGTAGAGGGAACCAACCCATATGCTTTGTCCTTGGTAAGAACTTTTAAATTTGCTATTTGAAAATTCTAAATTCATTTGATTTCCAACTAGGGCTATGTTACCATACACAACTAGCACTGATTGTTGTATGATGTGAAAGATATTTAAATTCAAAGAAATTATTCAAATTCTTGCATAAACTTAATAATTAATTGAATAAATTTGTGATTTAATTTTTTAATCCTTTAAAGACCAAGGGTGAGTCCAAATTTCCAAAATTGTAAAGATGTATTATAAAATACAATTTAGAATAATAATTTAATGGTGACTCTTAAACAATAGTTGTAAAATTTGATTCATAGGTCATATCCATATGATTTGAATAACTAATAGGCAAACCTATATTTTTCAATAAAATTTGAAATTGAAAATTGAAAATTCCTTTTAACCCATAAAGTTCCTTAACTATGTTCTCACCAAAAATGCTCCAAAACTGCCATTTCTAGTACAAGTACCAAATTTTTGAAAAATATCATTTTTGGACACATGTAACCGTAGGATCTTATAGTACTCTAGTTTGAGAATATGTGGAAAAAATTTCAGAAATTTCCATTGTGTAGATTGGAAGATATTAGCATTTGAAGTGTCAAAAGTCCTTTTTTCGGCCCTGCGAAAAATCGAGCAGCTGCACTTTACAAGGTCAGATTATTATTAAAAAAAATTCCAAAATGGTTGTGCTTCTTTAGATTCATTCTTCAGGGCAAGTTGGCTACATGCTTGAAAATTTTCAGATTACTTGGAAGTGTACAACATATAGGAAAAAAATAGTAAGTAGAAAGAAGTAGAGAATGGTTCAAAACACTAAATTGTTAAGAAGTTAATTATGGAATTGAAAAATGCCAATCCCAATGGTTGCAATGTTGTAATAAACAATCTACATCCTACAATTTTTTTTTTTTTGAAAAATATTGAAAATTGAGTAAAATAAACAACTTCAAAGTTTATTTAAGAGTAGACAATCCATAACTGCCCAAGATTAAAACTAAAAAATTCTCATAACGTTTGACTCATTGATCAAAATGGGATTTTTTCTGATCTACTCGGACTGCCCAAGTTGAGAAACAAACAACATATTAGGCCATAACTTTTGACTAGTATTTCCAAATGTCATGAAATTTGGTGCATATGAAAGATATTCCTCATCCCCATCTTCTATAAAAATTTCAGCCCAAAATATAAAAATCTCCAGTCACACGTACTTGCCCAAAATTTCTATGTTGCCAAAAAATGCATGTTGGTCCTTTAGGGGTTAAAATCAATTGTAGATTGAATATTTGTGATTTTTACAAGAATTTTCTTCTTTTAAGTTCAAAATGTTAAACTTTAAACATAGTGATTTTTGAAGATTTTTATTTTATTTTATTTATATAGATTGTTTTTTAAAAATCATTTTTTGAATTGGAAAAGTTACTTTTTGAACATGATCAAATGTCCATCCAAGGGACAATTGACATTCAAGTGGGTGATTATGAAGTAAAAAATGAACAAATGTTTTTAGAATTTTGACACAAGATGGAGAAGTTTACTCCCTTTGAAAAAATGTTTTTTAGGACAATCCGATGCTTAGATAAAAAGATGTTTAGGTTTCTTGCCCCAAAGAATTTGGGCAGGTTGGGCAAAGGAACTTGGCAAGTCAGCTAATGAAGCCAGTAAAAAAGGCTTTCTAGCCTACATCCTATATCAAGGTTTAGGCCAACTAGGGTTGCGAGAAGGAGGGTCTTGCTCAAAGATAGGGTCTTCTGTCAAAGGCACGGTGATTTGGAGTAAGTTAGAACTTGAATTTGCTTTTGAAATTTTGCACAAGTGTATGTAGAGTACTATCCCCTAAAAAGATGCAAGCAAGTCTTCTTCTTGACTCCTATTGGAAAAATCCAGAGCCATTGATCTTGGTTACTACCCCCCCGTCCAATGTTGTTGATCTCCAATTTAAAAAGTGGGTGACTGCAAGAAAGACTGATACTATTTTGCGTCACAATGAGAATGACTCCCTTGTCATCCACTATAACTTTTGAAGCATGAACTTGATTAACTTGAAATTTTTTATTAGAGATTAATAACTTGATAGTATTCAGATCCCTTATTTTTCAAAAAAATTCAAAAATCATTTTATATTTCAATTTCAATTTAGCTAATTTGTCACAGTTTGCGGTTTAGGGAATTTTAGTACTAGAGAGTACCCAAAACTAATGGTCTAGAGATGAAATTTTGTGGTCTATTTCCATAACAGGAAGTCATATTTCTATCAAAGGGAATTTTAAAATGTTTTATTTTATGTCCTCCACATGCGTGCTAACAAGGCTCCTTTGCGCGTGCATTTTTGAACATTGAAGATGGTTTTAAGATCATTCTTTTGGTGAAATATCTTCATCATAAAGTTTTCTCAAATAAAGAATTTTTAGTTTTTAAAAATTGATTTTCTTATTTTTTTACAAATTAAAATGTAAAAGTACCTATTTTCTTGAGATTTTGCAAGATCATGAGACTTTTCTAGTTCTCCTATTTAGAGATTTTTTTTATGCTTTTCCTTCTTAGGATACCTTCTTCTTAAAGGTGCATACATTAAAATTATTTTTTACATTTTTCTAAAATTGTTTTTTTAATTATACAATACTCCCAAAAGAAAAAATGAGTATTGTGGAAAACGCTACAAAAATTGGGCGGTCTTTCTTGCAACTACCCAAGTAAACAATAGCCACTAATTGCCGTCATTAGAGACGATCTTGCCTGTTGGCACTTTGGAATACGGAATATATATGGTGTCGCATAGCAAATGCTTATAGTATGTAAAAATACATGTTAGATCTTAATTCATTTAGGTCTGTATTGAGAAACATTTTTCTATTTTTATTTTTGTAAAAAAAAAAAGGTAAATTTACCTTTTAGTTAAACTTTTGTTTATAATAGTGGCCAATGGGTGTTAGTTTTAGTTTTATTTTAAGTCGAACTTTTCCGTTTTTGGAAGAGAAGGTGGAGTATAAGAAGGGGATTTTCTTTCATTTAAGGAGGGGAGTATATAGAAAGTTAGTTCGAGCGTGTTAAATAGAATATGATATATACATATTTGGAGATATAATCTTATATAATATAAAATATAATTTTATTACTTTGTTGTTTGTTGAAATTTTGTCATACACGTCTCATGTGTTTTATACTTGTTGAGATAATTTCATTTCATTTGTTTTAAAGATCCTTCATATCTTAGACAAATTCTAGTTGCAGCCAGGATCCCCGTGATTTTTCGAGGCAAACTCTCTCTACTCGACATTTGGTGCTTCTACTGAGAGAGCTTCGAGGCGGCTAGTTTTTTGTTAAGGACAATGGAAGGTACTGAAGGAGCTTCTACTGGAGCCCAAGCCAACATGGAGGCCATGCTTGGGGCCTTAACAATGTTTATGGAGCGGCATAGAGCACATCCAGGTGGCCTAGGGGCTACTAAAGCTCTTAAAGGTGTTGTTGACAAGATAGGGAGATTTGAAGGGAAGAATATTACAAACTTCCTAAAGACTTATGTTTGTGAAATGGAAGTGCATCAAGTACCTGAAGCTCAAATGATACAAACTTTTGATGTGGTAGTAGTATCTGAAATTCGTGAGAGGGTGCAAGAAATTTGGGAGGATGTAGCCTCATGGGCGAGATTTGAGGAAAGGTTGAGGGATGTATACTTTGATGAGGACACTGAAAGAATAACTAAGAGATCATTTCTTGATTGGATAGAGCAACAACCTAGGAATGATATGGGCCCAAATCAGTTGCTGAAGGAATTTGAAAAAAAATACATTCAGCTACCATTGGCAGAGAGACGCCTTCTTGAAACTAGAAAGGCGGAACTATTTTTGTAAGCAACCGACAATGTATTAGAAGATAGGCTTCTCTTGTTTCTTGGAGATCGAACTATGGAAGGAGGCTTCACTAATGACTAGGGGAGGGTGGAGGAGACAGTTACTTTTTTGGCAAAACAACGGAGGATGAGATCTAGAGGTGTGGCTGCACGGATAGATGCAACACCTAGTGTGCCAGTTGCAAGAGCTTCTAAAGTATCAATTGTCCCTACATCTTCACCATCAACTTCAAGGAACGCCAAGACAATTGATGAAGGTGCTCTTGATGAGCTTATCAAAGGTATTCGAGATTTGAGAGTGGAAATGAACAAATTGAAGAGGTCACAAGGAGATCAACCATCATATGGTGCAAGAACTTTACATATGTTTGCTGAAGCTTGTGCAATTGGCAAGAAAAATGATGTTGTCAAGATTGAGAGTCCCATGGAATGTCAAGATATGGTGGAAAATGAGTTAGAGGAGGTGAAGAGCTCGAAGAAAGAAGCCCACTCCACACAAACTCAAGAAAAGAGAAAAGAAATGGTAAAAGGGATGAACTCTGAGGCAACATGTGAAGAACAAATTGAAGTGGAAGCAAATACTTGTAAATGTGCAATTGTTTACATGATTGATGGAGAGAGTGACAAGATAATAAATTGTGAAAAGAATAATGATGTTGCCGAGACTGAGTGTCCCATAGAATGTCAAGATATGGTGGAGAATGAATTAAAGGAGGTGAAGAGCTCAACAAAAGAAGCCCACTCCACACAAGTTCAAAAAAAGAGAAAAGAAATAGTGGAAGGGATGAACTATGAAGCGACATGTGAAGAAGAAGTAGAAGTGGAAGCTTTGAAAACCCATATAATCAAAGATGAAGAGAATGAGATTGGGCAAGTTTTTGCGTTGATGTGTGATCTTGAGACTACAAAGGAAAGTGCTTTAAATGGAGCATTTGAGATAGATGAAAACCAAAGCAATGGAAAAGTAAATGAATGTGTAATTGACAAGAAAAATGATATTGCTAAGACCAAATATCTCGTGGAATGTAAAAGTGTGGCGGATAAAGAGTTAAAGGGGGTGAAAAGCTTGGAAGAAGAAGTTTGTTCTCAAAAACTCAAGAAAAAGAGAAGAGAATGGTAGATGGGATGACTTTTAAAGCAACATATGAAGAAAAGGCTGAGATAGAGGTAATTACCTATGAATGTGCAATTTTTTATAGCAGAGAAGGAGAAATTGAAGGGAAGATGGATTACTCAGAGACTTGTGTAAAGCATGAAAGGCACCAAACTCAATTTAGAGATACACCTCTAAAATTTAGTGATGATTTTCAAGAATTTTTAAAATGCACAAGTAGAGATGGATGAATTTGGCACATACCAGAGGATGTGCAGGTTTAGAGGAGGTGAATGTCGCATAGCAAATGCTTATAATATGTAAAAATACATGTTAGATCTTAATTCATTTAGGTCTGTATTGAGAAACATTTTTCTATTTTTATTTTTGTAAAAAATAAAAGGTAAATTTACCTTTTAGTTAAACTTTTGTTTATAATAGTGGCCAATGGGTGTTAGTTTTAGTTTTATTTTAAGTCGAACTTTTCCGTTTTTGGAAGAGAAGGTGGAGTATAAGAAGGGGATTTTCTTTCATTTAAGGAGGGGAGTATATAAAAAGTTAGTTCGAGCGTGTTAAATAGAATATGATATATACATATTTGGAGATATAATCTTATATAATATAAAATATAATTTTATTACTTTGTTGTTTGTTGAAATTTTGTCATACACGTCTCATGTGTTTTATACTTGTTGGAATAATTTCATTTCATTTGTTTTAAAGATCCTTTATATCTTAGACAAATTCTAGTTGCAGCCAGGATCCCCGTGATTTCTCGAGGCAAACTCTCTCTACTCGACAATGGTATGTGGAATACACACAGAATACATATGGAAACATAAGGGATATATATATAGAGAGAGAGACATACACACATGCATGTGTATATATGTATATGTATATGTATCTATATAAAATATGGATACGGAATGTACGGAATACTTATGGCAAATAGATTTCAAGTATCCCAAATTTCACCTTAAAAGAGGCCGTAACTGTATGTAACAACTTCTTGCAAGGTTGGCTGCACATTTGCTAATCGTTGCGCATTTTTGCGGTATGCGCACTTTCGTGATTATGCTTGGCCATTTAATCTGTAGAATTTATTAATTTTCAAGTGCTCTTGGAATTCACCAAATTGTTAGTAAATTCTAGGGTTTGCAAGTGTGTGTGATTGGTTAGTCAATTTTGGAAATAGTCTCAGCCTTACCATTGTAAAAGAAAAACTAATATTGCCTTGCTAATGTTGTTGCTATTTGGAAAGTGTAGGAATGCAATTGGAGGTATTGCAGCATGAGTACTCCGAAGGCTGGCAATATGTCCTGTAGAAGTATTTTTAGAATTCGCAAGATTTTTTTGTAAATTTTAGGTTTGCACGGATGTGTGATTAATTGGTCAATTTTGGGCAACAATGGCATGTTTATTTGTTCAAGAGCTGTTTTAGGGTTTGATTCATTCAATATTGAAGTAGGGACTAGGGACTACATAGTTGAAATACATTTTCTGAGGTAAGTAGTCAAGTTCCACTCTTGTAGTTTGTAGTTTGCATCTTTGTTTAACGTTCCAAATGAATGTGTTTTTCCAACTTATAGGGAATTTGCACTTGTATCTTAATTTTCAAGTTCTATCACAAAGAAATTGCTTGTTTACAAAGACTAAATGAAGAATTGTATACAAGCATTTCTTGTAAGAGCCTTTGTAGGTTCATTACACCTCATATTTTGTTACAATGGCAAATTTGAATGGCACAAGTTTTGTAAAAAGAAATTTTATATTTACATAGATACTCAAATCATAATCACAAAGATGGAATGAAATAGAGATTTTGTATCATGGTAACATGATTAGAGCTTTAATAGTGTGTAGAGGGTTGGTGGTGTTCACTCCCTTTAATATCTGTAAGTAGTGAAATTTGTTCCCCTTGTTGTGCTTTTTGTAAATTTATCAAATCATTAGACAAGTGTGAATGCAAATCTTCATATTGATTGCTATGCTCATGAATTTTGAGTAGAAAGTGATATGCAGTAATTTTGTTCAGTATCAGAATATGTTTAAAATTTGAATGTTGAAATTTTATAATAGTTATATAATTATTGTTTTTCAAATGCTATAGAAAAGAGGTAGAAAGGAATAAAGAAGGAGAAGGAGACATGAGATTGAAGACAAGGTTATTGAAGAGATTAGGGTTTAGGATTCTTGCATTTAGATGTACAAGCTTTAAGGCCTTGGACATGGATGTCCGACAAAACATCACATTGTCCATGGATGTATGGCCCGTAGGGCTAGATTTCCGTGGATGTTTGGCAAAGCAATCATGGATTTCTGTAAAAACATGATGATGCTTTGGCAAATGGTGATGTTTACTTGGACACAAATGACAGCAAGCGTCCATTTTTCACAGCGTCCGCAAAAACATGGAGTACCATGTCAACGACCTCGGCCGTTTTGACCGCGGATAAGTCAGTGATTCTTACTACGATCTTCAGTAAAAAGCCTACCCGAGGTAAAAAAATGTAGAAGGGCAACCACATGGCATGCTCGTGGAAAAAAGATGGACCATACTATCCAACATGGCATCCAAATACGATGATGTGGCATGCCACATCAACATCCTTAGGTGTCCTAACGCACGTCGGGGACTCTCTTTGCAAACATCCGAGTTGACGTCCACACATTTATGAAAACGTCAATGTTGTCCCTAGTATGCGATTATTCCCTTTTTGCGCTTGTTCCTTGTCAAAGATGTGTCCTTCAATATAGTGGAGTCTTAGATGTCGGTGTGAACATCTACAAACTTCTTTGCAGATATCCATTGGACTTAGATATCACCTTCACCAATGTCTGTGAGAATATGAATGTGCTTTGCGTTTACGTATACGCCAAAGAGGACAATTGAAAAACAAGAAGTATGTACTCACAATAAGTGTCTCTGTAACTTTCAACAACTGCAATTTTTTCCTCAATATCTATCAATGTACAACAAATTGAAAGTGGACATAGCAAACAAGGGAGGTTATGGAAGGTGCAAACACGCTTGACATTGCAACGCCTATTGTGGAAGGGTCCATATACTGAATTCTCACTAGGGATTTTCAAATTTCTGCTTGGGACATTGGACATCATAGACAATGACAAATATGACATACACGATTATGTTAAAAGACCATATTATATAGCAATGATGTCACAAGTATGTTGAGCAGAGCATGAAAAGGCAGTTGTCTGGATCCCTTGATAACTGCATGTAAAGCTGACCTCGTGCTTTTAAAAATATATAAGTGGACACTGTTCCTTCTACACTTTGGACGTCTTCACTAACATCTACTACTCAAGATACAGAACACTAGTTTACTTCCACATGCTTCGCTTCATCCTCTACTAATGCATTGTCATCTTCTACGGCAATGTGGTTCTCTCCAACATTGGTAGGAGGCCGTGCGGGATAGAACTCCCACCCTAGTGGTTGCAGTTTGGTGAAGTCATTGTTGTTGTACTACCGAACCATGTCAGGGCTAGCTTCCACTACCTACAGTGCTCTATATTTACCTTTGACCTCGGTTTGGCATGTGCACAACATTCCAACTGGTTTGGTGTGGGTTGTTGGAGAAAAAAACTTGCTGGCAATATAGAAGAAACTCTTTTTCCAATAGAAATGTTGCCACTGATCATCACATTTTCATCAAATCATCGTTGTCGGCCTCTCTAATTTTATTCTCGCAGAGTCTCTAAAAGACTTGGCTTGTTTTTATAATAGCCAAGTGCTTATTTTTGTTGAAGATGTTCCAAATAAACACCGGTAGAATCTACATAAGAACAGAAACTAGTGCATTAGGTAGAATTAAGTACTTCATTTCTTGCACAATAATGGGCCAAGAGTAGGGAACATTCCGACTTTTTGTTGTAGTGCAAAGTGGCTATAATTATATTGCATATAACTTCACTGATACAGATGTCTTTGAATGAATGTTGAGAACAACACCAACATGTCCATTGGGACATCCAATGTATCTTCCCCAACATCCCCGTACAACTTCTATTTGTAACACAATTCTTGCGTTTTATATATCCCGTATGGTTTGTCTTACCTTTTGCCACCCCACTTGTATAAAGAGCTCGTCTTATCCTCTCTATACACGTCACAAAAAATGGCTTTTAAAGCCATGTGACATAGTTGCCGAATATAGTATACTGTGTATTGTATATGGCATATTATGCATGACATGTTATATTGGACCTTATATTTGCATTGGACATTATAAGCTGTACATGTGCATTATGTAAGATACGTGTGACTATCCATATTAACATCACATTGAATAGTGCATTTAATTACATGAACATCAAAGGTGACATTATTTTGTTCAATTAAATCATACTTGACATTTCAAGAGGTGTTTGTAATGGAATGCAAACGTCTAAGATGACGTCGCAAAACATCTAGACGTTGAAGTTGACGTTGCATTAAACTTCTTGGAAAACGTCTAGATGTCTAAGTTGACGTCTCAAAAAACATCTAGATGACTAATTTGTCGTCTCAAAAATGTCTTAACCCCTAAAGGCCCAAGGCCTTTTTTCTGCCAAAAAACACTCAAAACTGCCATTTCTATAGCAAGGAGTAAAAAAATTTGAAAAATGTTTTTTTTTTGCACATCTAACCATAAGATCTTACACCTAACTAGTATGAGAATGTGTGGAAAAAAAATTCATAATTTTTGACCGCTCAGATTGCAAGATATCTGCGTTTAAAGTGGAAAAAACAAGTATTTCAGCACATTGCGGGAGTAGATTTTTTGACTTTAAACATTTTTAACTTAAAATTTTTGCACTACAAAGTTTTGAGCTTTAAATCTTTATAGTGGAGAATTGAGTTGAGAGTCTAGGAAAAAAATATATATTCAAAAAAACTTAATTATCATTCCTCAAAAATTTATTAAGTTGAAGTAGGTACAAAATAGAAGGAAAATCTAAAATATTAATATATTTTAGATGGAATTAATATACACTAATCCCAATGGTGAGATTTTTCTAGCAAGTAAACTAAACCATGAGAATTTATTTTTTTTGAAAAATTGCAAAAAGAGCATTCATAAATGAATCCTACAAGTTATTTTTTTCAAGAAGATGCTCTAACTGCCCGAAAAACAAGAATGTCCATAACTTTCTCATAACAAATCCAAATGAAATGAATCAAAGCTTTCCAGATAGACAAAAATATAATCTACGAGAAAAAAATATTTTAAAAAAAATCAAATTTTTTCCAATTTTTTTTTGCTGCCTAGACTGCCTTGTTATGAAAAAAGTAACATATTTGGCCATAACTTTTGACTCCTATTTTCAAATGTGCTGAAATTTAGTGCATATGAAAGATATTCCTTGCACCCACCTTCTATTAAAATTTCAGCTTAAAATATGGAAATCTCTAGTCACACGTACCTACCCAAAATTTCTATACAGCCAAAAAACGCATGCCGGTCCTTTAGGGGTTAATAAACGTTTGGATTGCATAAAATTGTGTGACTTGGCATGCCACATCATCTTTGATAGATGCCATGTTATTTTTAGTGCGGACACGTCATGTTCCACGCCATCTGCCATGTCATTGATAGGCTGGATGAAAAATTTTACATGTGACCTCTGTCGTTGACGTGGCGCTAACATGCGAGCTCACGTGGCAGCCAAATGGCAGAATTTCAAGAGTTGTTTGTTCCATGTCCCCTCCAATGTTAACATGAAAACATGAAGACATCAAGCCATATTATTTGAGATTTTTGATGTTTTTGGCGTGTCAACCGTGACACAACAAAAATGACATCCCTAGTGACATGCAAAAATACTACTCTAGACGTCCGCATGTCAAAAATTGCTTGCCTGCAAAAACATAGGTTTCTTCTAGTGTATGTTTTTACTTTTGAAATTCATGAAATATTGTGTGAATGTCAAAAAATCACAAACCAACTTGGGTTGGTTTTCTCTCAAGGAGGTTAACATTTTCAAAAAAGAATTTATCATTTTGACTAGTGAGATCTCTAGGGTAGAGAAAGTGGCGTTTTTAGATGCACTTACAATTGTCCAAGAGCAAAGTTTCAATGCAGTATAGTACTTGATCCCATGGTTTTATGTCATTTTTTAGGACAATGCAAAGAATGATTGTCACTAGAGTTATGAAGTTTTTTACATCTTAACCCTTAAAGGAGATTTCATGTCTAGGTTTGGTCAAACTTCATTTCTACATTACAAAGCATATTTAAAAAGTTTGGTATTTTTCACATGTAGTAATATATGTCTAAACTTTAATCTCATTTTTTCATAATTAAAAATATCAAATTGAATTTTATATAATTTTTTTAAGAAATTTCTTTGTAAGAATCATAGTGATTACAAAAACTTAAATAGTTTGAAATTTAAAAAATGGAAATAAGAGTGACAAACATCATGGTGTAATTGATGTCCCCCTTGAACTCACACCGAGAGAAATTTGATAGAAAAAGTTCAAAAGTCGTGTATTTTGAGCTTTTAAGAAGCTATCTTCAAAGTGCCACAAAAAAATCAATTTTAACAATTCTGAAAAAAAAATCAAATGGTGTGAAACGTAGATTAATGGAGCTATATTTTCTTAGATAAGCTTAAAAGTATTTAAAACCAAGAACTATGTAAAAATTTAGGTTTGGGCTTTCAAAATGCCCATGAGGCTGGCAATTTCCTTTAAATTAGGGTTAAGACGTGTATTATAGAAAGTATCATGCTGAATGTGGATAATAACCCCTAAATGCCCAAGGCCTGTTTGGAGCTTCTTGAAATTTGCTCTAAATTGAACAAAAAGTCAACATTTCATAAATAGTACCAATTTCTTTTGAATTGTAACCGTACAAATTCAAACTAGACATGTTAGAGATCACATAGGAAAAGAAAACATAACAATATCACTTATAGATTGAAAGATTATAATGTTTGATCATGAGGGTGTTAAAAACTATGAAAATTTTTCAATTCTCTTTTTGCATGTCAACTCGAAAAAGTTGGTCACTAAAAAAAAATGAGGTTATAGGGCCTAGCATGCACAACCCCAATCAATTTACAATTTTTCAATATCTATTCTACAAGTTTTTAAAATGTTAGTCTAATGTTTTTTTTCGTCCAAGATCTAGTGTATTTGAGGCTCATTTCCAAGAGCCCTCAACACTACGGGAAGTCAAGATTACAATGGGTATCCTTGCTCAAAATCTTGAATAGAAAAATCATAATCCTTCATTTTTAAGATCAACTTTTTGATCCTAAAACTAGACTTCAAAAAGAATTCTTCAAAAATATAAATTACTAAAAATAGCAATTTGGTTGGGTTTTGCTTAACTTCAAAGTTTTTGAAACACCAGAATCTGGTGCTCGGGCAGTTAGGGGATAATATTGTCAATTTTGATACCTTGGTCAAGATTTCTGGCACCAAAAACTGCAACAAGCCTATCTACAAAGTGTCTTGAAAACTAGGATATGTGCATAATGACATTTTAGGCTGCTCGTCCTAAAAGTGCCAAAGTTGTGAAACACTCCAATCGGGACTCCAATTGAACAAAATTGACTTTGAAATCACTTATTCATTCAAATCAGTATAAATTCATGCAGAAAGGAGACATACCCTCCGAAGTTTTTGTAGCAATATTGGGGTTCACTCAGCACTATAGAGTGTAGAAGGATCAGTCATACGGAGTAATGTATGATTATTACCATTATTTCTACTTAACCCCTAAAGGACCATTTGTCCATTCTGGGGACAAGTGGAATTTTGGGCAAGTACCTACAGGCTGAAATTTACTCCTGATTTATGAAACTTTTTTTGGAGATAGAAAAATTGATTAGCATTATGGGAATATAATTTTTTTTTCAATCGGTGCCCAGGAATAAAAGTTACGCCCAAAATAGCTCAAAACAGGGGATACGGGGGGAGAGGGGGCAACAAAAAAAAAATTTAAAAATTAAAATTTAAAAAAATTAAAAATATCTCATAGAATATATTTTTTTTCTATATAGAAAGATTTGAATCATTCCATTTGGATTTGTTATGAGAAAGTTATGGACAATCTTGTTTTTAGGGCAGTTAGAGCATCTTCTTGAAAAAATAACTTGTAGGATTCAATTCTAAATGTAATTTTTACAATTTTTCAAAATATAAAGTTCCACATGGGTTAGTTTGCTTGCTAGAACAATCTCACCGTTGGGATTAGTGCATTCTAATTCCATCTAAAAGATATCAATATTTTAGATTTTAAAAAATAAAAATTAAATTTTTTAAATATTTTTCTTCCCCCTAGACTCTCAACTCAATTCTCCACTTTAAAGATTTAAAGCTCAAAAGGCTGTAGTGCAAAAATTTTAAGTTAAAAATGTTCAAAGTCAAAAATCTAGTCTAGCAATATGCTGAAAAACTTGTTTTTTTCACTTTAAACGCAGATATCTTGCAATCTATGGGGTCAAAAATTCTGAGATTTTTTCCACACATTCTCATACTAGTTAGGTGTAAGATATATCCTATGGCTAGATGTGTTAAAAAACAATTTTCAATTTTTTTTACTCTTTGCTATAGAAATGGCAATTTTGAGTGTTATTTAGCAGAAAAAAGGCCTTGGTCCTTCGAGGGTTAAAGTTTGTGTGCATTTAGTGCAATTGTAAAAGTCCACAGATTCTTGAGAAGTTGTGGACTGGTATTGTCAAATTAACCCTGAAAAGACGGAACATAAGCTTAGATTCGTGCTTGAACTTCAAACTTCAAAGTCTTTCAAATTGCATTTCCCCATATAATTGTCAATTTATGACAATTATATGGGAAAATGAACTTTTTTATGCTTATTGAATGAATGAAATGAAATCACATATCTTCTATAAGTCATAGTTTTTTCATATTTTTTTCAAAGAATTTGAGATAATCATTAATGTTTTTATGATAAAGTGAACAAAATTCTTATCAAATATAAAATTAGCTCACAAAAATCAATCTGAAATGTTTTTCAAAAGTGTGTGTAATAATGTAGAATATAGTTGTTTTAATAATACAAAATTTTGTTCTATAATTGAAAATTTAGAAGACCTAGGTTATAGGCTGAAAGTTCAAATTACTATTAAAAATTCAATTTTGGAAATGATTAAAATTTCAAACTCAAGCAAAAAATAGACTTGATAAACTCATTTCATTATGAGGTTCAAATTCAAAGATTATCTTTTTTGTGAATAAAACTCAGATCACGAGCAAAAAGGTAGAAATAGTCAAAATAAACATTAAAGTCAAAGATTTATAACTTAAATTTAGTTTAATATTTATAGAAAAGTCAATTGGCAATACTAATATGAAGTTATTTTCCAATACCATTTGACAAAAATGCATTTGAGCTCCTCCTCCAAAACATTGTTTGAATTTTTTGGTCTTTTTCTGTCCGAAGGGTCAATTTATACTATGGTGGAGAAGTGCACCAATCAAGAATTGTAGGGAAATGGAGTATTTGGTAAAAAGAAATTTTGAATCTCATTAGTGAGATTGGGTTTATACTACTTAAGGTCAAGAGTTGTTGGATGGAGAACTTCAAGCATGGATAAAAAAATGATATGGCAACCTATGTAGTAACACTTTTTGTAAGGGGAGATTTCTTGAGGTCAAGCTTCTAAGGTGGTCTCACCCCCCCGACAAGAAACTTGGCCTCCAGCAAACTCCAATATCATTTATTGTCTTTTCATCACGGAATATCTCATCTATGTGATTGAGGGCTTCCTTTATTTCAAATAGCATTAGCTAGCTCTTTGCCTCTTCTTCTTTCACATTGCAAAATTGTCCGGTGGACTTTAAGAACACAAAGAACATAAAGAACACAAAGTCCATACAAGATGTTGAACTTGGTGGGGAAAAGTTTTTTTTTTCATTTTTTTATCAAGTTCCAAAGTGGCGAAATAAAATGTTATAGTGGTGCTCCAAATTTCAACATTCTTCCACATATTGGATAGAAAATATCAGAGTAGCACATATTATATGTCTCTATAATTATGTGTTTGTCTACCAAATTTGGAGATTTCATCCAAGATATTTTTTTAATTCAAAATTTTATGGCAATAAACTTTACAATTTCTTACGATTTTTTAGCCAAATTATTTTTTTCTGGTGCAATCTAACACCAAAAAGTTTAAAAAAAAATTCTAATGGAAAAGTCCACCGGTCGGTCAAGAAATTTCCATAGTAAGCAAGCATGTAACGCCTAAGTGCTCCAAAGTCCATACTGGCCATGATGAACATATTGCTTTATGCTACCATTTTGTCCAAATACGGCTTCTCAAATTCTCATTCATCTGCAGTAATATTAAAAAATCCAAAAGATAATCTTTCTTTATGACCAATTATTTGATGTTATTGAAGTAGCTAATATAATTGTACAAAGATAAATATACAAAAGGTACTAAATATTTGAAAAAGGATATAGATATTATCCCTAAAAATCCAAAGGTTTTGCACAAAATACAAACGTGTGATAAAATATCAAAGCTCTGTAATTTTTTTGAAATTTGCACCAAAAGAAATAATGTGTCGCATCAAGACCATAAAGTATCTATACGGTCCAATTTTTGAAACCATTTATAGATTTTCTTCATATGAATTTTAGAGATTTTACTTCAAAACTCACCAAATATTTAATTTTTATATTCAGAATTTAATTTTTTTTATAATTGGTCAATATTGCAGTTTCAATTAATAAATGAAAAAGGCATAAGATTTACTTGATGAGAACATGAATATTTTTTTCAAACATTAAAATTTTCAAGACCATGAAAATACTAACCACTTTGCACTATTTTCCTTATAATTTATGTTTGATTGTTGCAATCTTATTTTTGAATATTAATGTAAAAAGACAATCCAATCTAGATTTGTATAGATTAACCCTTCTAAAATACCAAGGCATTTATGGCTTCAAAACCACTGAAAATTGCCATTTTTGCTGCAATCACTTAAGAAACCCAAAAAAACATTTTTTTATAAATCTAACTATAAGATTATATACTTCACTTCTCTCAAATCATGTGGTAAAAAATTTCAGTCACAAAGTTTGACTATACAAATTGGAAGATATTAGCATTTAAAGTTGGAAAAATAAAAAAATTTGAATGCTGGCCTGCACTTTCAAATGACTTTGACCGCCATTTGTGGAATTTTTTTGCTATATGGACCAGAAGTAAAAAACATGAGTTGGGGATAAAATTTTTAGAATATCAATACTAGATTTTCATATATAATTAAATTGATAAATAGAAATAGGTCCAAGATTGAACAAAATACTAAATTGTTATAAGCTCTAAGATGGAATTGAAACATTATAACCCCAATGGTGAGACTCTTCTTGTAAATAAACTTCACCCTATCAAAAAAAATTTGAAAAAATTTGAAAATTGCATTCAAAAACAAATTTTGTAAGTTTTTTTTTTTGAAGATGCAAAAATTGCCTGAAAAACAAGATTGTCCATCACTCTCTCATTATTAGTCCAAATAGAATGAATCAAAGCTTTAAATGTGGACAAAAACATAATCTTTCGGAAAAAAAACTAAAAATTAAAAAAATTCATTATTTTGTGTTTTTTTCGTTCTACCTGGCGAACTACTTTTAAGACTACAAATGGCATAACTTTTGCGCTTAGGCACTGATTGAAAAAAATTATATTTTTTGGAAACTAATGTGATTCCCTATCTTCAAAAAAAATTTCAAAAAATCCTAAAGGTCAAAATTTGAGGTCACACGAGCCTGCTTGAAATCCCAAGTGTCCCCTGAGGGAACTTTGGACCTCCAGGGGTGAAATTTCTTTTTGAATATATTTTGTTGGGTCCAAAGTTGGTCAACAACCATGAAATATTGAAATAATTGATTGGATCTTTGGAGATTAATCCTTAAAAAAAGAGCTCATTATTGTATACTGAAACTCCATGTTTTTCATTTTGCTGCTATTTATGAGTGAAATATTTTATTTTTATTTTCTGAAGATGAAATAAAATGCCTAGTACATAAAATTCTCAAATTCTTCACCATGAATTTTTGAAGGAAAAGTGAAGAAAAATCATATCAAATTCAATATCTTTAATAAATCTGAATTTTTAGAATAGAAGTATATCATTATTAAAGGAAATTTTTGAATCACAATATATTTATAAATATGATTGTAGATCTTCAACTTCAAACTTCAATACTATCCTTTTTTTTTTAAATTAAAAAATTTGAAGCAAAATAGAAACTAGCTACTTAAGAAACTTCATTATTGTTAGTTTTGCTTCAAAGCAAAAGAAATCAATCTGATTGTCAATGTTGAGTTTTAAAGATAAAAGCTAAAAGTATTTGAATATATTGTTACAGTACAAGGATACCATTTTTTTGCTAAATTACACCAAATAAAATAAAAAATAAGTAATTTAACCTTAACTTCACTTAATGATGTTATATACAAAAAAAACTAGGCAAACATCATCCATTCTTCAATATGAAAAGAAATTGTTTGACCTTCAAAGGACACTTTTAACTGTAAACCCATTCAAAATACTTAAATTTGCACAATTTTGGCGTCAAAAAGTGTCATATATATCTTAAAAAGGTTTTAATTTTAGGCCCCAAATTAGGGCATGAATGTATTTATCTTTTAAGTTGCCCTTCTTAAAACGTGCTAAAGTATTATTTAGAATACTCCCACAGCACCAACTTAATGAAATGGACATTTTCAAACCTTAAAACATTGTTGAAGATGTAAAACATCATTCAAATGACTTCATCTAAGACTGTAGGATGGAATAAAAATACTTTTTCATCCAATTTTTTGGAAGTTGCTTGAGTACATTTGAGTGAATAGTATTGCAAATTCCTTCATTATGACATTATTGACTTAAATTCTAAGGAGGAAGATGCCTTAATCCACAGATCCCCTGCGAAGTGTATTTTGGTCAATTCTTGCTATTTATACTTGATGTGAATTTTAGCCATAAAAATGATACTTTTTGAATTTGAATCCAACTAGAGAAATGCAAAACATCAAATGTAGTTTTTATTCCAATTGGAAATTTTGAAAAACTCGTAAATTTTAATATTTAATAGCAAATATAAACTTTGGACCTATAACCTTGTTTTGTTGATGTTTTAATTTAAGTTGACAAGATAACTTTGGTTTATACCTTAATGTTATATATCTATGGTAAAAATTTCATATTTTTCAAAATATTTTATATATTATATGCATTTTAAATTTTCTTCGTTTTTCTCTTAAGACATTTACAATAATTTCAAATCCCCCACCCCTTTTAAAATTTTATTACTTGTAGTACACATATGAATTCATCTCTGAAAAATAAATATATAAGTTTTCCTTCACATCTAATCAAAATGATGAAAAATAAACATAACATTTTTCTTTCATATCTAATGGCAGTGATGGAGGTAGAACGTTAAATCCAATCTACGTAGTGGGACTACACTAATGATGGTATTTAGTGTTACCCACACTACTTGCTTTCAAAATGCCATAAATTTTTACTCTTGATGAATATTTTTACCAACTACATTCATTGACAACCACAACTTTGGAACATATCAATACCTATGCTCCTAGTAAAAATATTCATCAAGAGTAAAAAGTTATAACATTTTAAAATCAATTAGTGTAGGTAACACTAAATACCATTATTAGTGTAGTAGGTTGGATTTACCCTGGGGAAAAACGCAGGAATTTTTTATTTTTTACATATTAAAAATTTACAAATTTTGAATTCATAGTTGCAATCAAAGACCCAAAATCATTTGAAAGAGGTCTAAAACAGAAAAAATTGTTGAAATGTATTTGAAAAATTTATGGATTTTTGATTTCAAATATAAATTTGATTGCAAATATAAATTAAGAGTAATTAAAAAAAATGGATCACAAAATATGCTATTTTAATTAGTGTATTTTGGGATGTTGTTGCTCCTTGCTCTAGATCTGAAATTTCTCCACAAAAATGATATTTTTTGAGTTTGAGCTCAACTAACAAAATGAAGGTCATCTACTCTAGTTTCTACTCCAGTTTGAATTTTGAAAAAATCCTAATATTGAATATTTTATAGAAATTTGAACTTTGGATGTATTTTCAATGTCTATTATTTTCTAATCATAGAATGACATGGAAATTGAGTTTACACCATGATGTTTGTCATTGTAATATACACACATGGTGAAATTTTTAGATTTTTAGAATTATTTTTCAATTTAATATGATTTTTCTTCACTATTTCTTCAAAAATTTCAAAAAAATCAGTTTTCCACAAAAATATGCTATTTAAAACTGGACACGGCTCAAAATATGTTTTTTTTTTCACTTTTATTTCTGGAGAATCCAAAAGTTACCTTGTTCGTAGGCTACCTAGATTTACTGTTTAATGGACAATGAGGCCTAAAATCAATGGTCATCAGCCCTTTTTTTTGGCACCATGGGACTAGATTGTACCATTTCAAATTAAATTTCTATTTTTTGCCAAATAGAAGTAATTATTTTTTGCTAGATGTTTTCCATTTACTATTGATAATGTAGATGAAGTCTCCAAATTTGAATGAAAAAGTTCATGAATATGCTTGAAAAGTGTTTTTTGGTCCAAAAGCTAGATAAATGTAGAATTGTAGATATGGCAAATTTCATTAAAATGGCGATATTTGCTATGCCATTTTTTAGACCATACAATCTGAACTGCCAAATAACATCACGACCTATATAGATTTAAGACATCTGGAACTGTTGTAGATTTCATTCATCTAGGACTGGTATAGATTTCAAACTGTGCAGTCTGAAAAATCTAGGAGTAACATAGATTTGATATATCTAGGACAAATGTAGATTTCACACTTCTAGAACAAGTGCCTTCGAGGGTTAGTGGGGTTATTGCGTTTATTGAGCAAACAAAAGATATTCAATGCGGCGGGGGAGCCGTACGTACTTTGAACTTTGAAGAGTCTCACTGCACGTGATACTAACTTAAGTGGGCAAATATGGTAGAAGATCCAACGACTCAGCATTCCAACCTGCAGTGTTTTTTGATTAAAAAGGACACTGACGGTGTATAACATATTACCAATTCGAAGGCTGAGTCTCACTGGGGCATGACTTGATCAAATCACTTGTTCGATCTGGGTCCGGGCCATGCAACTGGAGGCCAGCGACTGTATATAGATCGCTCAATACCGTCAGATCAGAGCTAGAGAATTTCCACGTACGTACCTGCTGAAGCTATAGGGCAGGGGATCGGAAAGGATCGATAATCAATTACGCTACGGTATCTCCAAGCTTAAATAATTACAGTAGCTAAACTCCAAATTCTATTCTAAAGTCAGCAATTGACAGAGTTCTCGATGCGTATATATATATATATATATATATATATATATATATATATATATGTATGTATGTATATACAGTATATGTCTAGGGTGAAGTGGGTCGAAGCGTGGATCGAGATATTCCAAATGACTCTGTTTCCGAAGCTTTGCCATTTTTTTTGGTTGAAGCTAGGCTGATGATCACGGGGTTCAGTATCCAATAAGAATCGAAGACTCAATCTGGGGACGCGCGGTTCAACCAAATGTTCACTTGATCTGGGTCCCATGCAACTGAAGGGTCGGCTGGCAGAGGATTTCAAATTGTAGGAGCGAGCGGGTGCCTCCCAAAAACTGAACTGTCGGAGCGAGCAGTTCGATTCCCCCGCCCCCCTCGTTTACCCTCGGGAAATGCAGTTTTCCACAGGATTGGAAAGAAGTCCGGCCAGTGGTGCAAGTCTGTATAGCTAAAATTACAGAGAGACAGACTTTGCTTCATGTACGTACGTCTGCAAGATCGATGATAAAGTCGCCTAGCCTGGGTAAAAATATAATGCAGTACAACAAGATCGACATGGCGACAATAATAACCGAAGAAACCATCGATGATTTAGAGCGGCAGGCTGTTTACGATCGGGATCCCAGTCTATTCACGGAGCGTTCGAAGGAGAGCGCACAGTTGCCGTGGAGTTACAAGGAGATCCGGAACTTGCTGTGGATCAAAGCGGCCGACACCGACCCCGTGTACCAAGCGGCGCTGGAAGAGTGGGAGAGGAAGGAAAAGAGATATCTCTCCCGAATTCAGCGGAAGTCGAAGGAGAGTGCCGGGTTGCAAACGGAGATCTACAGTCTCATCGGCTTCTACAGCGTGTTCCAGGGCGTGGTGCTGGTGGCGGTCTCGCAGGCCCAGCCTACGGTTCTCCAGTGCCGGAAGTTCTGGATTCCGGTCGTCTTGTCGGTGCTGGCATCCGTCGTCTTGTTCGTGGGGATTTCGCAAAAGCACAGCGAGATCAAGGCTCTCAAGGCCACCATCCGGAAAGACTTCTGCTATCGTGAGGTTGGTCGGTCGATCGATCGATCGCCCATGTTACCCATCATTATACAACCCACCCTGATATATATAGCTACATAAGCCCTTAAGTTGCAGCATGCAAGAGTTGGCTCGGTCATTCTATGTCAATGAGTAATACTTTGAATACGTACTTCGATACTAGAGTAACAGTTTGAGTTATAACTTTAATTGAACTGTCCAGTATCTGAATTTCAAGTCCGTGCCAGCTGAAAATTAATGGCATGGCTATATTGTGTATCCATTGAACGTCAATATCGTTGAATTGGCATACTCCACAACTTTGGCACTTGCAGGACCAGCGGCCTGAAACGTAACTCTGTATCTGCCTGTCATAGTAGACCTTTGTGTAGCTTTGGGTCAGAATTTTTGGAACCGGTTACGCCAATTTAACGAAATCGATGTTAAGTTTGTTTCTCAGCAGAGCTAGTTGTAATGAAATATGTAACTGATGTTCCCGCCACCATGCATGCAGAAGTTGAAAAGACGAGAGGAGGGTCTTCGATCCTTAGGCCCTAAATTCAGATTTGCGAAATTCGAAGATACTCCGAGAGAAATAGGGGGACAATCGTGGGCAGGTTGGAGCAAATCTGCGTTTGTCTGGATCACTTTGGTAGTATTTGCAGTTGTATTGCCCGTTTTTCAGTGGGTCCTATTGTGCACGTGATCGCACATTAACTGAATGCTTGCTGCGCATCAAGAAGTAAGGTGCGTACGTTACCTTGACTACCTTGAATTCTTCTTTCTTTACTTTGTATTTTGTTGATGGCCTGTCCGGATCTCAGATCTATCCACATCCTAGATTTTAAGGTTTTGTTGCTCTGAGACATGCCATTCTATTGAGCACGGGGCGATTTTCTGCTAGTTTTTTTTCGTGTGTGCATGTGTGCGTGTATGAAAATATCAAATGCGATTTGAAAGTTTAATCTTCTCGTAAGGATGTAAATTTTCTTCTTCTAAATTTTGGGGCATATGATTTGTAGATGTTAAAGTTTATTAAATCTGTAGATTTTAGTATTCCAAATCAGGTATTTGCAATTGTAGATTCTTACAGTTTGACTCTTATGTAGATGTAGAGTTTTGAAGTTGGACCATTACCACCTCTTTACCATTTTACTACTATGAGTTTACTCTTAGAAGGCGGTAATGGTCCAAATTTTTCCGCATGGTAACCCCTCCTACTTCCCTTGCATATAGGTGTTGAATTTCCATAGAATCCTAATATTTAGAGATTTTGGAATTCTCCGAAAACTTAAATCAAACAAATTGTCTCCAGGGATTTCACCGCATGTTTTCTTGTGCTTCTTATGATTCCACCAATTGTTGTCGGCCAAATACAAGTCCAGGATTCTGAAAACCAGAATCATTCAGTGTAATTCGCAGGTTTCAGTTGGGCAACTGAAACTGCTCCAATTTTGCTGAGATCCACCTTTCTAACAACATGAGGTTTCTAGAAAAGTGCCACTCTGAAGATTTTGCCATGATAGCGAATATGACCACCTGTAAGTATCATCTAATTTTTACAGTTGTATCATATTTGGTGTGAAAATTACAGTGATTGGCCGGGATTGAGCAAGTCGATTGATTCGAGATGGCGAAAATTAAGGTGAAGGTGATCAATAAAACCGAATTTTGGATTAAACTCTTTGAAGTGCAACATGGCGAGCCCTTGCTTTGGGAAACACTGCAGCCAAAGGATGAATCTTTTATCTTGGATTTCGATCCAAGCATGATAACCTACCGTAAATACCTACTGAAGGATTCTGATGATGCAGCAGTGGAATCACCAAGCGGATCGACTCTCGATACGACATTCCTTAAAGAGAATGTCGAGGCCATCTCAATTGAGTACAATGGACAGGCGTGCGTTTGGTCCGCAACTCCAAGGAGGAGGTAATTAATGATCCATCGGCCTCCAGCTAGCAACGGGTCCAAGGAGGAGCACCAGATTCGCATGCATATTAGCTTAGTTGTTTCGTAGTTGCGTATCCTATCACGTTTATAAGTTGTAATAAGTATTTCCAAGTCGGTGTTTTTTCGTTAAATTATGTTGCTGTCGGGGCTGCTGTCAGACAATTGCAAGACCCGCAAGCTGTGAGAAAGAAGTAGAGATGTGGAGATCTGTGTTGTGCACCATGTGTGTTTTGTACCTTCGCACTGATCAGGTACAATAAATTAAGTGTCGTGTACGTACTTCGTGTCATCGTGTGCAAATGTGTGTCTCATAACAAAGTGATCGAGTTCTAGCTAGCGTACTAGTCAAACTCTGTTTATCGTTCTACTTATGCAAAGACGAGTCCATTCTCCCGCAGAGATTCACTTGCTCTTTGGCAGAGTCATTTTGATCCCTGTCAAGGGAGAAATTAAAAACATCCCATGCCAGAGGCCACTATCCACGGATAACAAATTGGGCTGGGCGACCGGCCAATTTGTGGAGCTTGCACTTTGAGTTATATGGTGAATTTCATTAAATTGGCGAAAATTCCGCAACTTTGGTACTTTTAAGTTTTAACAGTTTAGACTGCACGTTCTAAAATCTTTACTTGTCCTAGATATCTGGAATCTATAACTGTCCTAGATTTTTAGAACACAAGGTTTGAAATCTATGTAAGTCCTAGATGTCTGACATCTACATTAATTCTAGATGTCTGAATCTATACCATTATGAGATGTCACTTTTGCAGTTTAGACTACGTGGTCTGAAAAATGGCATCAGAATATTGCCATTTCAATGAAATTCACCATTTATTCTTTGGTTATTGAATTTAGATTTCTTAGTAAAATGCCTTAATCCCTAAAGGACCGAGGCCTATTTCCTGCCAAAAAACACTCAAAACTGCTATTTCTATAGCAAAGAGTAAAATAAAAATTTAATTGTTTTTTTTTCACATCTAACTATAGGATCTTACACCTAACTAGTATTAAAAAGTGTGGAAAAAATTTCAGAATTTTTGACCGCACAAATTGTAAGGTATTTGCTTTTAAAGTGGAAAAAACAAGTTTTTCAGCACATTGCGGGACTGGATTTTTTGACTTTGAACATTTTTAACTTAAAATTTTTGCACTACAAAATTTTGAGCTTTAAATCTTTATAGTGGAGAATTGAGTTGAGAGTCTAGGAAAAGAAAAGAAATTCAAAAAAACATAATTATCATTCTTCAAAAAATTGTTAAGTAGAAGTAGGTACGAGATAGAAGGAAAATCTAAAATATTTATATATTTTAGATGGAATTAAAATACACTAATCCCAATGGTGAGATTGTTCTAGCAAGTAAATTAAACCATGAAATTTTATTTTTTTTGAAAAATTGCAAAAATTGCATTCAAAAATGAATCCTACAAGTTATTTTTTTCAAGAAGATGCTCTAACTACCCAAAAAACAAGAATGTCCATAACTTCCTCATAACAAAGTCAAATGAAATGAATCAAAGCTTTCCAGATAGACAAAAATATAATCTATGAGAAAAAAAATATTTTAAAAAAAAATCAAAATTTTGCAAATTTTTTTTGTTGCCCCCCGTCTCCACGCATTCCAAGAAATGGCATAACTTCTCACTCGAAGGTCCGATTTCAAATTTTTTTTTCCGCCACGTACCTCTCTCAATTCTTCACATTCACAAAAAGTTTCAAAAAATGGTATGAATTTGTCTACCCGTAGGTACATGCCCCAAGTCCCATTTGTCCCCCGAACGGACAATGGTCCTTTGGACTTGGATCTAAATCAATCCAAGGATTTTGCACCCATATACAATACTCCATACTCATTATGACAACATTCATTTAAAATGAGACTATCCAATAAATTGAAAAAAAGTATATGAAAAAGAAAAAGCATATTTAGACCTCAAGGAGATTTGGCAAAGTGCAACTAAAGATATGGTCTTTTTTTAATTCATATTTTCTAAAATTTTGAAAATAATTTTAGATAATATATTAGACATAAAAAAGGTGAAAGAGGATTATAAAAATATAAGGTTATAAGTAATATGACCCATTTTTTTTTTTTTAATCTGATTACTATCAAGGATAAGTATCATAGTCTAGGGCTAGATAGGGTTTGTAATTTCGCTTATGCTTCAAAAAATTTAACCCTTAAAGGACACTACAAGGGAAGACGGTGTTTTCAGGCTGGGAGATTAGTAAAAAAATACTGAAAACCGCTTCTTAACATATGAAGGTCATGAACAACAGTACCAATGAGTACATTTAGTAGGATAATGATTATAGGTCAAGGGAACAGAAGCGAAGTTCGCATTTTTGGTCACCTCCGTCTTGAGTCACCTGTACTGCACTGTTTTGGAAATGAAGTTACCTTACCCTGACATGGTGTTGTTGTCATGGATTTTTTCGACTTCCGAGAAAGGGACCCCCGGCTAGCCGGGCTTGTATGTCATTGGTGACCGACCTACTTTAAGCAATTATTCCGTTTTCAATGTGAAAAACAGGTGGACTTTTAAATTCTTCGTCATCAACCGTAGAGAAAATGATTATTTTAGTGCTTGTACTTTGTCACTATTCCGCATGCACAGTGACGGACTATTACTGGCCAGACTTTGATTTATGAGGGTTCGATTCCACCTTCCACATGGACCGACGAAGCATTCTATTCTCACTGTAAACTCAAAGGACTTCAGTCGAATGTGAAGTCCAACACTACTAGATTCATTCATTTCTGATTCCATAACGACTACACGACTAGTAATACAGAAGTAACTTCGGAAATCAAGAAACATCTGCAATGTCACAAAGAGAATCCTCATACTTCTATAACAAATTCGCTTCATAAATCCGATTGGCTTAAACATTTTCTTGGAAATCCTCGCTAACCGGTCGGCATTACTGAAAACTCCGCTCTGTTCTTTCACATCAACGAAGATTACAAGAAAACTCATAGTAAATGAGAACGTATGACTCCCTCTTCTCTTTCAATATGGCTTCCCTTCTCTTCCAAATCATAGTCTCTTCAGTCCACAGTTACAACCACTTCTCCGCCTCTCCATCCAAACAACATCCTGAGGCCATCACTGCTGTTTTTTTTTTTCTTTCTGCAACTAATCGAAACTATACTGCTGAGCTGCCAAGGTAGCACTACCGTGCAAGCAGGATGTGTGCGGGCAGTAGAGAATTCATTGCACACAATAATGATAAAACCTTCTTCAAAGTCAACGGCTCCTCTTTCCTCCGACCTGCCTACTGTCTTCAACTACACTTCGCTACGTACAGCCTCTTCTTTTTGGTCCAGAGAAGGAAAGTCTTTTGTTGCATCCAAATAAGAACATGAAGACAGGAATTCATACTTTGTCTGAAACCTTTGGTCCACGATTTCTCTTCCATCAAACCTCCGCTGTCATAACATAAAAAGAAGCACATTACGAACGTGCTAAAATCTGAATGCCAAAATAAAAGGAAAGATCATAGCCACCAGAAAAACCATAGCAATACTGCACCACAGCAATGCCTTCGACAAGACAGAGGACAAGAATATGATGACCGTCTACGACAAATTGAATACTATATAGATAATCCGTGGAACTCTAAACAACTATGATACATAAGTAATTCTGAACTTCAATCACGTCGACAATGTCAGAAAAATATGTTTACCTTGACACACAGACGTTTGTAACCTTCGTCGTCGTCTATCATCCTTTGCCTTCTTCAAATCGAAAAGCATGGCATTCGTGATTTCCACCTCTGCTGTCCATGTGCCCATGCTCCTGGACGTCCCGCTACAGCCGCTGATGCTACTTTTCAACGATGCCAGTCCGAAGTCTTTCAGTGCACAGTGAGCCTACCATTTTCAAACTGCATTCATCTAAAGAAGAACACATTACAGAAGAACGGTCAATAACAGCTGCAACATAATGTCATTCACTAGGAAATGAAAAAGTTTCTTATTCTTTGCATCGGCCGGAAAGACAAAAACTACTGCACTACATTGTCAACCTCAATCGTACTAGACTTCGAATGTGGTAAATCTAAAGGAAGAACCCGGCAATAGCTTAGTTTCTTCAGCTTCCACCCCAACAGACAATGTTGCCCTCAACCATCTATATGTTTTCCTTCTTACTGAACAGCATCAGCTACTGAAAGGAACTGCATATGCAAGTCTTCTAACGTCAGTTTCCCATAAAACCTGAAATTCTTTCACAATTCGAATGAATCACTTCCGAATGGACCTCCATTGAACATCATTAGCGGTCACCTGAAAATGAGAACACTAATAAGTGCGAATCACTTAACATTATCCTTGTGCGGGAAGCGTCCACTATATGAAAGACGAATACGGTGATTGCGCTCTCCAAGTGTCCTTCACTAAAAGTGTTCAGTGCTAACTTCTTCCTTTCCCTTCCTGCCACTCCCATGCCGACTAAATTCTATTGAAAATGCACTTCATCCTCAGCGCCTACATTGTGACTTTGCAGGACGACCGAATTCAACCCAGGTCCACATCATTATAACAAACAACATCATAATTTATATCCAACATAGTCAACAACAAAACTATCTAGCGCATTAGGAGAACAAGAAGTTAGAAAACAACGCCTCTAATGGCATTAGAGAAAGACATCTGTAACGTACACACTACACACTAACAAGTACGTCCACTGCATTTCAAGAAGCACGAACTACTTCAAACATTTCAAGGAGAAGAAATAACTGTTAGAGACGGCCATACAATACAACAAATCCTTCCTGAACAGACCCTTCAAACACCGACCTTCCTTTCCAAAATGTCGACGTCCACAATTTTCTTTAATTCGGAAAAGCCGAAACACAGCGTACTGCTCCTGTCACTTGGTCAACCTCAGCTTCTTCTCTGCATGTGCAAGTGATGCACATACAGTTGTTGGGGAAATAAATTACCCACATGACGATCCACCGCACATTATCACCCCTTCACTTTGCCAACTGTAAATCCCTCTTCCGTCCTCAAACGATACATCTGTTCACCTCTAAATACTTGAACTATTACCAACTCAGTTTTCCTTAAATACTTCATAAAAAACGACCGTCCAATTTCTGGAGTTGACCTACCGAATTCCAGTTGCACACTAAGCATCACACAAATTTCTCATACATACAACATTCCTGTAAACATGCAAATTCGCTAGGACCGAAACAGAAATTTTGAAATTCACGACTTCTTCACATGAAACCTCTTCTAAAGGCCTGGTAATTGCAAGAGCGAAAACAATTGCATGTGCTCCCGTAATCTACTTCATTTGAACTTGCACATTAACTAAATTAACATTGTCACTGCAAAAGTGTCCTTGCATTTCGATTCGGCGTCCACCACATGATCAAATAATACATATTTCTCTCCACTGACAAGGAACAAAGAATTACATCCACCACTTTCCAGCAGTGCCCAATATAAATTTCAGACTCCTCTCTTTGTTTCTCCTCAATAAGGAACAGTTCGTCGGATTAATCACAACAATTCAATCTAATTAAATTATGAACGGCATTCACTTCCATCGACACAGAAATAACATTCAGAAGGACCCTTTCCATTGTCAACATTTCTTACACTTCCGACCAAAGTGCTACCAGTACACAAAACTCTCTTAGCACACTTTGGTTTCCTTTCTAATCAGACGCCAACCTACACTTGGCAGCTACAATTACCTGAAACATATGTTCCCCGCATGTGTTTTGGTGAGACTTCACATGGTGACATCACAAATATAGACTCCAAATGTAAAGAACTCACCTTCTGACCATTCAGGTTTCGGGACAGGACAGTCGACTATCGTATCTCCTACCATTAACTTTCGCCTCCGCAACAATTACTGATTCAACAAAATGTAAATGTATGCTGTCAAGGCAGTCTTTCCCTTCGCTCCTGGCAGAAAGGACCTTCAAATGACGAAACTCTACAGTGCATTGGTTACAACAGTGGATCCACGACATAGATTCTGCTAAGACAACCCCAAAAACGGCTCCTCAACTGAGCACCATCCATTTCCAGGTTCAACATTTCAGCATCCACCGTGAGTACAATGTAATTACGAACAGAGCCCCCCTGCCTTCCTAAAGCGCCGACACAAGTAATTAGAAACACACTAGAAGGAATTCAAGGAAAACAAGGAGCTCTTTCCATTGCGACGCTCTGAGGAGAAGAACACGCAGTGGCTCAACAAATCGAAATCCAATATCGCATGTCATTTTATGTGGTGCTCATCTGTACAAAGCTTGCACATTGTTGAAAACTCCAATGACACTCACCAGAATACCTTCCATTGACTCCGTTGCAGACAGTCGGATCAGAATTGAGGTACCTTTACAATGTACTCTGCCCCTTCAACTTTTGCGTTTCCTACAATCCTGTCGGCTGGGAAGACGACACACCATGACTCACCCGGAAAACTGCGGATGACTCTGCGCTCCAACATCCAATGCACACCAATGCTGTCGACCGGACATCAACTACGTCCAAAAAAAAAATTTAATTTACAACTTCGTCAGCTTAGACATTTTCGTGCAATACGTAAAAAACGAAAGCAGTACGGAGTTCCATCAGAATTTCCTTTTCTTACATTTCGAATCATAAACACTCAAAATTAATGAATAATTTCATTCCTAAACCACATTCATGACTATTGAACGTCCACCATATGATGCACAGAATCCGCCGTGGTTACACCATGTCAAGAAACCACTAAATTCACTTACAAGCATAGAAACCTCATAGCTAAGAACCACAAATTGTTTTGCCAAGCACAACATCTTCTAGCACACACGTGGACACGTTTAGAACGGTCGGCTGAAAATTTAACCAGCATGAACGCCACCTTCAATCACACGCATCTCATGCACACGTCAGTTCGCAGTCAAATCGGCATTCCAGTGACCATGCCTTGACATAAAACATTCTTGAGTTATCGGTGTTTTCACATAGTACGGCAAACTCTAGTCTCGACTGCCAAAATATATCACTTTCTCTTGAACAGAAACTACTACAGACATCAGTCCTACTACTTCCTCACTTTTATATTATTATGTCTCTCACTTCATATTGAAAGTCAGTAACTCCACATATGACCTCCAAACGTTCTGACACTTTCACTCCCACTGGTGACACTCAAACATGGTACACAATATATTGGAACGACTGAAAAATTACTGCTCGTTTTCGAACAAATTTTAGTCGACTGCTGATCCAGTAGAACCGTCCACTGGCATTCCGCTTCATGGTCCGTCTGCACACTCACTGCTCTATTGCAAAGGTTCTCAAACATGGATTAGTTCAGAAAGAACAAACTGAACAATTGTGAGCTCCCAATTCGTCACTTGGGACTCATAGTCTTTTTTTTTCTTAGATTGTACAAATTAAGTCATAATTATACACAAAAAGCCCTAAAAAGAGTGTAAAATCAAAATGGACATGTTACATACCAATATGCCCTTTGGTCTTAAATAGCCTTTTCTCCTTAGAATAGTCCTAAAACCCACTTGTAAATAGGTTGGAGTCATAGAAGTAGTGGGAACTAGAAGGTTTGAGGGTTCTTATCCAAAATAGCCTAAAATCACTATGCAAGTGACCAAGCTGGGCTAAATTGGTCTGAGGGAAGTCTAGGGAGATTCTTAGGTAGATTCCCCAAGAGAGGTTTCAGTTTTCCCATCCCATCGACGAATAGTAGAAACCCCAATTGTTAGCTTGTAGGTGTCACTTTCGCAAGACAGGCCAGTGAAAGAATCTACGGTCACCGAATTGTGATCTTGGGTCTAAACCATACCGGGAAGTCAGAAGCGAAATCCATGTGTCAAGATTCCCCCGTATGCGGAAGATTCCCTGACTGCTGGTAAACCAACGGAAGTATAGTTTTGCCCTCCGTATCAAGACATGCAAGATCAAGATGTGAACTTGCAAATCTCTTGGGAAACCCCATGAGAGATTCCCCAAGAAGTTTCGGAATTTTCTGGATTGAAGAGATACTCCTTCCGGACGGTCAACCGCCTAAAACCACGATGAGAAATTCACGATAATTATCCAGGTAGCGGTAAAATCTCTTTAAAAATTAGGATAGTTTATTTTATGCTAATAATGCGCCCCGATGAGTTTCGTGGTGTTTCGATAGTGGGAGACGGCCGAATCACCGACATTCCTTTGAATTATCCATGTGGCGGAATTTACGTGGAGTTGACCGGCGTCCCGGGAGCACACGAAGTCGGAACGAAGTCAACGAGGGGCCTTTCCTTACTCCCTAAGACCTCCCAGACCACCCTGGCTAGTCACCTTTGTCAGAAAAGGTAACCTCCAAAAAATAGATTTTTACCTCTTTTACTGATTCCAGTTGGCGATAGTTTACGGTGGAATTTTGGGGTTGGAATAGGAGGCAGGAGGACCTCAAGACTAAAAATGGCCTTCTAAAGCCAATGGCGCAATCGGTTTTCGATTTGGAGTTAATCTCCAATAGTTAGAGTGTTGGACCACCGTAAAATCCAAACTACGTGAAAATCCTGAAAGATAAGGATGAAAATCCAAGTTGATAGGGTTACCTAGGTTAAAAGAGGGGAGGTGAGGGCCTTAGGAAACCTATAAAAGGGCTCTCATTTTTCTCCAAAACCACCCCCATTCATGTTTTGGGTCCGTGGGTCCAACTTATGTTGGATTTTTTGGCTATTTTAGCCAAAGGTACTTCCACGGTGTTTTGAGCACGTGGTGCTCCGTTGTTGTTCTATTTTCAACTTTTGAAGGTCTTGGGGGTCCTCCTTCCTTTGTGTCTATAAATTTTGAGTAGTCTTGGGTATTATTTGGCTTATTTCTGGGTCACTTGGCTCGCTAACTTGTCAGTTAAAGTCCTTTGCTTGAAGTGCTAGCTTGCTTGGGAGTTCCTTGAGTTTTGTACTAATCCTAAAGCTCCCCCCTCCGCGCCTTGGCTTTGCCGCCCATCGGGGGGTCTTTAGCGTTAAAAGATTGTGTTGTCCAACCCACGTGTCCGTATTAACCTCCGAGTGCTTCTCCCTTAGTGGGGGACCTCTTTTGCTCTCTCTAAGGACCCGTGGTGTGTAGTCCTCCCCCCGTACGGCGGAGTTGTGGGCCCCCCTAGGGTCGTGATGTTCTAACGGGCTGAGTCCTTCTTTGAAGTTGGTTGTTGACGTGTGGCTTCCCTCTTAGACGGCGAAGCTTTGATTCCACTGGTACCTAACTCTTAGAGGAAGTGTTAAAAACCCGGTTAGACGGCGAAGCTTCGAACTACCTCGTGTTCTCAAAGTCTTAGAGTTGGTATTAAAATCAACTCAACGGCAAAGCTTTGCCCCCCCCCCCCCCGAAAGTTACGTACAAGGTTTAGTTTCCAAAACCTCTTGGAACTAATTCAAGGTTTAGCCTCCAAAATCCCCCTACGGGTTTAGATCGAGTCACTTGTGATCCAGTTTAACTTTGCCTTGTGGGGAGCCCGGCTAGCACGCCTGGGCCCTCCCTAAAATCCCAGCCAGCCAAGGCCCCAACCAGCCAAGGCCCCAGCCAGCCAAGCCCCAGCCGGCCAAGCCCCAGCCAGCCAGGCCACCGCAGCGCCGGACCACCGCAGCAGCCAACCACCGCAGCGCCAGGCTCCGCAGCAGCCAGGCCGTGGCCAAAATTTTGGTCTTCTCGTTCTTTTTTTTTTTGTCCGTTTTTTTTGGCAATCTAGGCTCTAGGGAAGGAAGAAAAAAAAACACAAGGGACAAAGAAAGAGGGGAGTCAAGGCCAGAATCTGAATAGTAGAAGTTGAAATTAGCATAGAAGAAGTAGAAATTAGCCTAGTAGAAGTAGAAATTAGCATAGTAGAAGTAGAAATTAACCTAGTAGAAGTAGAAATTAGCAAAGTAGAAGGATGGAAGCAAAATAGTAGAGGTAAGGGTTGGGCAAACGGACGTGTAAGCTAAGATCTTGTAGGGTTAGGGAAGAACTCGTGTTAAAGCACCAAGTAACCTGCAAACTCACACAATCACTCCACGCACAACTCACCCAAGCTCTCCACACACCATAACCCAAAACCTTGAGCATTATGAACAAGGAGGAAGATGAAATAGGAGAGAAGCATGCTAGTGGATGGATTAGGGGAAATCTCAACTAACAAATTTGAGCCATTGGGAGAGTAAGCGTAAGAGTAAAAAAGAGCGTGCCCTTGGACGTAAGAGAAAGGTCAACCACGTAAGCACTTGGGAAGGCCAAGGTGTAAGAGGTGTAAGAATGAAGTCAACATGTAAGAACTTTGGAAGACAAGTTGGTTGGTGTAAGAAGGGGTGGAAAGAAGGAGAAGAAAGAAATCCCACCGCATCTACCACTTCGTTCTCAAATCTTCCCCGATTCAAGAATCACTCAAAGAGCCAAGAATCCAAGCGGAAGGGACATGGCCAAAGGGGGGAACCTCGACTGTTTGATCCAAGACCTCCAATATGAGGTGGGCCCTTAAAAACCCCACTCTTCCGTATTTAACTTTGTTTTATCAAGATAATTAGAAGGAGGCCGAGAGCTAGAGTAGGGAAGAACCAAAGTCAGGATTAAACTAAGCTTAGAACATTGTATAAGAAGTTCCCGGGATTCCAAAAAGTCATCATTCATCCAAACCCGAGCTAAAACGAAGGAGTTATGGGCGAATGAAGTTAGGGAGTCATGTTGGATGAAACCTAGCAAAATTCATCCAAGAGGAACAAGGAATAGTATTTGAAAAGATAAAGTGATTAGAAACCCAACCGCGAAATTAGAAGTTAGTTTTGGAATTAGGGCTAGCCGTAATTAGCGGATGAAGTTTGAAGGACCGATTAGCGGTCAAACTTCATCCATGGATAACTTTTGATAGGAAAACTCAAATCTAATGTGATTAGTCAAAATAGGAAGCTACAATCAAGATCTCTTCGGAACAAGTCTTAAGTTCTACGATTAGTACATTGGTAACCACACTTAAAATCCTTAAGTAAGATTAGAAGGCGGATTAGGGGCTTTTAAGATTAAGGTTAGGTTAAGTATAGATTTAGAACATCTTAGAACAAGTTTAGGGTAACCCAAAACTAAACCCAGCTTAAGGAAATACCTAAACCCCAAGCAGTTAAGAAGGAATGAAGTCCGGAACAAGTAATGGATGAACCCTAGAGGATTTCATCCATCTGAGTCAAAACTTGGTGATTAGGTTAAACTTAGGGGATCAGGCTCATAGCCCAAATCTCAAGTCAAATCAAAATCCTTAAGCCATAGAAAAGCATGGATGAAGTTTGAGGAACCGAGTAGCGGTCAAACTTCATCCGTCCATAACTTCCTCTAGGAGAGTCCAAATCAAACAAGTTTTATACTTTTAGAAATGGCATAAGGTACTCTTTCATTTAGAATAGATAATTTTAAACTAGAATTCACTCCTCTCCCAAACCACTAAGCCTTTGTAGGCTTTGATCCAGATTTAGTAGTCATAGCAATTCCAATTAGGGTTTCGTTTTGTTTTCTTCATTATCCAAATTAGCGAGTTTTAGGAGCATAGAAAAGATCCATTGCTTGGAAGGCACAATGGATTGGCGCTAGACACCCATAGATCTTGTCAGAACGGTTAATTATCGAGAGCCTGGTTGTGCTCGCTTATTTACCAAGGGTGGGTAAACAAGCGCTCACAACAATGCAATGAGGAACAACTCTGACTAAACACTACTTCTCCTACCGTCATCCCTTCCACTACCCTCACTCACTACTCCTACCAATGAATACACTTCATGTTCTCCGACTTGAAGAACAGAAGTACTGCCATGAACGTTTAATTAAATACATGTGCCCTCATCATTCTTTTCGTACGACAGACTTCACTGAAACGCACTTTGTACAGTGCTCCACTTCGCATGCACTCGACTTGCACTAGTTTCAATAAACACATAACACTGTCAATGGCTACTGATGACGTGGCTAACAACATTGACAGCCTTCACAAAATCATATTTCAAAAATCAGTGAAAAAACAGAAAGCTGTACTTGAAAAACGGCGGAGCTACACTCTGAAATAATGAAACACTGGTTCAATTCGAACAGTACAAGAATATGTGTGCAGAGTTTAAACAACTGTCTTTCACTTTCTTCAATCATCATTCATGTATGAACTTCTCGCCACAATTATAAAATGGTAATAAAGACATCCAGCCCTCACCTATGACCACAGGACATCATTATAACTAAAAGCAAGTGTCATAAATATATTATACGTCAAAAAATACAGAAACACCTATCTCACCATGCCAGACCCTCCTCTTCAGCGCTTACTGTCGTCACCTTCACTACAGATCACAAAAATAGTTTCATGACAATTCATCCAGCACTGCCATTGGGTGGCACTTCAATTGTTGTCGCCACTTATATCCTGGAAATCATCCTCATCGGAACCTCCATCGTCCAATTCATGACAAGTACTGTCACTGGAATCCTCCAGTACAATTAAATCAACATCCGTTACTTCTTCACCCCAACTCTCACCTAATCCTGTACCGTCTTCTGCGTCTTCTTGAACGCCTGACTGCTGCGTCTCTTCCACATAATACCAGTCTTCCATGTCGACCATTGAAGGACTGGCGTCAATTTCCCTTTCTTGAAGGACACGCGTCGACCTCACTTCTGTGTTAACAACAACAAACCATTCAAGGTCCTCAGCGGAGTTCACGAAAAATATTGGCGACGCCTGAACAGGGAATTCAAAGGAATTTCCAGACCTACGCATGAGTCTGCTTAGCTTCACTAGCGTGAATCCGAAGTTGTCTTTTTCCAAACATGCAGTAGGACCTCTCGAAATAGGCGACACCCAATCACACAAAAGTAGAATAGGTTTTAGTCGACCGTAATCAAGCTCGAGAATTTCTTTAACTTGACCAAAGTATGTCACTGGCCCCAACAGTAAGTTCTGATCTGAAATTCCATTGCGCTGCAATGTTTCGCACGTTACAGTTACTCCGGAGTCCGTTGTTTTCAAACTAGCCTCAGCATGGCATACCCGAAAATTATTCCCGTAAGCCTTCATCGTTTTGAAGGAGCGGGTCCGCAACCTTGGTGGCATAAACAAATCGACAATGTCGTCATCAGTAATTTCACATCCCAACTGCACATGATTTTTTAACCACTCCGAGAAATCATCAATGGCATTCAGTCCAGGTGGGTACTCCATTCTCTTTCTTTGTCTTGGATGCAATCGCATCCTATAAGACGCTCTGGCTTCCGTCATGTCTGAAGAAAGACGCTTATGAGTTCTGCACAGCAAAAACCACCAAAGGTACAGTCAATTTCCTGAACACTATGGAAACTGATAATTCAACGCAGTGGACTACAGCAATGACTGAAGGCTTTGGCAAGACAAACGAAAACGAAATTGAACTTCACCTGCGAATACACTCCAAAAGAAATTAAAATTAAGCTGGAAAATGCAATCTCAAAAGACTATAAATATTAAACTCATTGTCGTAGTCCTTCTAGGCAGGTTGTGTTGCTCAGCACACATGCATGGGCCCATTGGCACTCTTCAAAAGAGAGAGTTCGAATTGTAAAACCTGTAGAAGGAACTTCGCCAGAGTCTCCTAATTCTTCCTCCCCATCCCACACTCTTTTCCGTGTTGATTCACACTCCAGAATGTATTCAGTGGACAAACCCAGCCCAACTTCCATTGCTGTTCCAGTAGCCATACAACCTTCAGGACGTGCTTTGTTCCGCACATAAGACTTCATATATTTCATGTACCTTTCGAGAGGGTACATCCAACGGTTGTGCACGGGACCACACAAGTGTAGTTCTTCAACTAAGTGGACTACCAGGTGCGTCATTGGGTCAAAAAAGAAGGAGGAAAATGGCGTTCCATCAAACACATGCAAACTGCCACTTGAGCACTGAAATCTACCATGTGCAGAGGATCTAGTACCTTTGAACATAACTTCTTGAAAATGTCACTCAACTGCATAATAGTTTTTATGACTGCATTGGGCAGTAATCCCCTGAGACACACCGGAAGAACATGTTGAAGCAGAACATGGTAATCATGACTTTTTAAACCATGCAAAGTTCCATCGGGGTCTATGCTGGACCTCAAGTTGGACATGAAACCAATAGGTGTTTTCAAGCTCCTCAGCCTCTCAATCAATTTCCTCTTATTGGAAGGTGATAGTACATATGGAGCTTTTGGGACATAGTACCCAGTCTGTGGAGGCTTCTTTTTTTGAATATGTAAAGCTTTCTTACAACCCAGCTCTTTCATGTCAGTGCGGACCGCAGGACCGTCCTTGAAGCCCAGCAACGTTTTAAGCAGGTTCTCCGCAATATTCTTTTCGCAATGCATAACATCCAAAACATGTCTAATGAGTAGTCTCTGCACAATAGAACAAAACATTGGACATTTAGCTCATTTCAAGTATATGAGATTCAATTAGAAGACATTTCAAAGACAACAAAGAGTCAGATGAAATGAAATTGTTTTTTGATGTCTGCAGTGCTTGTGAACAATTCATTAAAAATATGGAATTACACTAAAATTCGACAATGCACTGAAGGAATGAATTAACTTATGTCCCAGTAAGGCAGTTTGAACAAAACGGAATGCCGTTTCACTCCAAAGAGTTTGACTGGGTCATTCTCAGTACCGGCCTTCCCACCTGCTTGCAGCCATCTCTCCCTTGCTTCGCCCCTTCTTCGATGCTCGATGCCGGATACTCTTGGAGGTCTACGACGGTGCTCCTCTTCGCCATTGAATGCATCAGTCATCCGCCGAAACGGATGGTTCAGGGGCAAGTACCGTCTGTGCCCTTGAAAAATATTTTTGCGCAAACTTTTGGAAAACCTGGAGTCCACATGTGGACCGCAAATGGGACAACCTTTATAGCCCTTGGTTGCACATCCAGAAATTAAACCGTATGCAGGATAATCATGGATTGTCCAAAGTAACATTCCTCGTAGAACAAAAGAATTCGCCTGTGGGCTGCTTGACATGTCCACAACAAGCACCCCATCCCACAGTTGAAGCAATTCATCGACTAGAGGCTCCAAATACACGTCTATATTGGCTGATTTTACAGATTCTTTTCCAGGAATGAGGAGAGACAGCATAACGAAAAATCTTTTTGTCACCATCCAACCAGGTAAGTTGTAGTTGAGTAGGAATACTGGCCATGTTGAGTGCCTTGTCGATTTATCAGCAAATGGATTCATTCCATCAAGTGCCAAACCGAGCTTAATGTTCCTGCTATCCTTGAAAAAATTATTGTCAATGTTGTTCACTTCTTTCCATACCGGACTGTCAAGTATCGATCTTACTTTTCTATTAGTGCTTTTATTGCCCTCGTGCCATTTGAGAAGGGATGCTATGTCACGGCACCTGTACATTCTTAGCAGTCTAGGAATTAAAGGAAAATGTCTGAGGACTTTAACGGGAATTGAAGCACTTCCTTGCACGTATCTTAACGAATGGCAAATGGGACACTCGGAGAGAGAGGATTTCTCTTTCCAGAACAGAACACAACTGTTTGTACAAGCATGTATGGTTTTGAAGTCCAAGCCCAACCGATCAATGAAGCTACGAGCTTCCTGTCTGTTTCTAGGTAATCCGTTGGAGGAAGGTAGTATATCTAGTCTAAGGAAGGAGAGGAGTTCATCCATGAACGCATTATTGACATTGTGCAAGTGTGCCAAGTTCATGAGGACTAAAACAGAAGCTAAAGAAGATATCCTGGAGCCTTCATACAGAGGTACCTGTGTCTGCCTCAGCCATTCGACCATGTCCGGGTCTGTTGTGTTTGTGTAGGCAGTGTTCTGTCGAATTTCCTCGTCTTCACTATGTTCCACTGCATCGTGTTGTTGGAAAAAATTCTCCCTCCTGTCGTCTATTTCTTGAAACCACTCAGTTGCTATTCTATGGAAGTCAAATTCTGCATCCAGTGTTTGCTGCGGAGGAGCAGTCATATTTGTATCTTCTGGAACATTGTCAGTTTCCACGTAGTCGAAGTTCAAATCAGTCACATCGGAATCTTCAGGCTGCAAACAATGACAGTAGGAGTGAGAGAGGCGGGGAAAAAATCAGGAAAAACAATTAGGTAAAGTATGGAGGAAATAGGTTTTCTTGGCAGCATCATGAAATTACTCTCACCGATATTTAAGAAGTTTTTCTGAAAGTTATGAAAGTCGACGGAGGTGCTTCTATGCAAGGGCCTGAGAAGGCTGGCTTCATTTTCCAATAATATGGGCACAGTGCGTCCTTAGATTGAAAGACTGAACTCGAAGACAGAGTCTTCCTATATCTCGTGGCAAGGCATAGTGTTTGCTATCTTTGGCAATTACTTTAGGATTACTTTCGTCTTATAGGAAAGAGAGTAGTTTAATTTCTTGTTGCCAGATATTTTGTTCTCAGTCTTTCATAATTAGGTTTTAGTTCATTCAATACTGTACAGCAGGAGTGATTACAAGGAGAAGAGGATAATGGTTTCATTTTGTAGGACTCAATTTGTTTCTATATTTCTCAGTTGAGGTGCACAAGAAACCGAAAGAGTATGGAACGGCTGAAGTTTGTTATATCTATAGCGTAGATAAAGAACAGATCTAGCTACAGGACTTCCTGTAATGTAGATTTTGCCTACTTGACAAAACCCCAAGACAATAAATATAGGGGGGTAATTCCTCTAGGAAAGGTCAATAAGTCTGATGTTTTATGACTAAAGTCACTCGTTTTGTATGGTGGATACTTGTTTACTTTGTTTTGTAGTTTGATTTATAGACAACAACCCAAGGAAATAGTAGAGAAGTTCTAAAATCTTGGGAATGGTCAAATAGTCACTTGTTTCCTAGGATGGAAAGGAATTCAATATGAACTATCAAACTATTTCTTAATAGACAATTTGTACACCCTTATACCCAAGGGAATAATTTGTTGGCCAGTCCATTAAATAATGCTATGGGACGCATGATTGCTGTCTCGGTCCTGTCTAGTATGCTAGGGGTATTTCAAGACAATTTGTCAGGTTGTTCAACAATTTGTCATGCATGATCTAGACTTTTAAATGCAACAATTCGCATATATATTTATATATAATATATAGATTCCTTAATTACCATAAAGTTTTTTTTACCATAACAATTTGTCCAGTCACTACTTAGCTAGCCAAATTACTAATTTTAAATGAGTATCAAAACAGTCCCAGTCCTCTACAACAAATTGTCCCTATACTAATGCAGGGGGAATGAGTGTGTAATGCAATACAATTTATAACATCAACAACAACAAGGCAATTTATCCAACACACCATTCATATAACCACAGCATTTCTATATTCACCGCTACTCATACAAATTGACCTAATTATCAATCAGGACAATACTCCACTCAATACTCAGTCAATTTGTCTCACTAAGTATCTCCTGATCCTACTAATCTCAGGGATAAATCAATTTTCAGTAAACTAAATTTATATCAATAAGTTGTCTGTACACTACTACACTATCTGCGGCCCAGTTTGGTACTACGTCAATTTGTCCTGTAATCCCGACCCACTGTGACTGAATTGTTTAAACAGTGTCACCATATCCAAGACAAATTGTCTGTTAGATCCCTAATCTAAATCCAGGCTAACACCCAGGGATCCAGACAATTCGTTTTTATTCTACTTATTGTATTATCATCTCAGAATTTCAATCATGAAGAATTCAATTCAATTCTGGACAACTTAACTATGCACTCACAACACAGGATTCAATCACACATACACCAATTTGATACAATTTAATTTCATACATCAAGCACATGAGACTAAGTCAAATTGTCATACCTGGATTCAATGCTTCATACTCAGCTCTCCCGATTTCAATCACACACACTCCCAGTTATACCATTCAACATAATTCAATTATTTAAATTCATTGTGACCATTTTAGACAACTTTTCATATATCTCTGCCAGGTATTAGAAACTTGATCTAATTCTCTCTTATGAATCACCTCTACTATTTTGACAATTTGTCTAAGTCCAATTCTATACTGAATCTCTGATACTCATTTCAAAACTATTAACTCATGTAATAGATGTAACTTAACTACACAAAGATATAAATTAATCAAGACAATTTGTCAAATTTATGAATTAGAAGGATTTAAAAACTTAGCTGGAAGTCAGTTGATCTTCCTCTCTGCATCCCTTGCTTGGCAAATTGTCTTGGTCTGCTCACAGCCTCCGCAGCATCACCATTGACAGACTGGTTGACAAATCGTCTGCTTCGTTCGTTTTACGAGAGCAACACAGACAAATTGACTTCCAATCCCGATAAATTGCCATCCATTTCCTCACAGTAACACTCCGACAATTCAACTCATACACTCATGATACAAAAACTAATTCAGTCAATTTGTCTTAACATGTATTCACAACCACATAATTCGCACAAATTTGCACCACACAGTTTCAACAACTCAATACATAAATCACGACCCATAATTCCAGCAGAGTAAGCACACACATAATTTCACCGACAATTTGTTACACAAATCATTTCAACAACCATAAATTCATCACAAGAAATCTGCACACAATTCTACACAAAGAATTTACAGTCACCTTGACGTCTCTCACAGTAGCAGAGCCTGTTCACTGGTTCGCAAAAGAATTCGACAAGTTGCCCAGTGTTACAATCTACTCATTGGATCAACACAAACAAGCTCACAATTTTATAAATTCCACAATCAAAACACAAGCACCAGGAAGACAATTAGTCACAAGTAAACGAAGAGATCCAATCACTGGATACTCAAGACAATTTGTTAAATTAATTCACAGTTCTGAGGATCCAATCACTGGATCTTGACTGGAAATTATAGAATGCTCAATTTAGTCCAACCCCTGGATCTAAATTTAGAGCTTATAGACAAATTGTTTATAAGAAATATTATATTATTGAAGAAGTTCAGAGTACATGAAGACGAGACAATTTGACAAAAGCTATTTGATAACCGAGAAAGTGAGAGAGAGAAAATAACAAATTGCCTGGCTATATGCAGAACTAAAGACAACTATTCAAACCCGAAGTGTAGAGTCAACTTGTCTTTTGCCATCTTAAACCTTTTATGTGTTTTTTTTTCTTCTAAATCCTTTTTAATCTGGCAATTTGTCCATATTACTACTCTATTGTGTGAACTCTTCGTCAATTTGTCTCTATTTACACTATTCACAGCAAATTGTCAAAAAATTGAAAATTTCAAGAGACTACACTTCCCCATCTTCTTGCAAGAGTACACATATATTTTTAGAGAACAAGTGGAGCTCAATAGTGCGTGAAACCAGGGAAACCCTAATTGCGAACTCACCAGCATGCAATGCGTGAGAGCAAATCCCGCCTGTGCCGTCTCAAGTGATTTTCAATGCTTGTTCGAAGGATTGGTCGGCCGCCGCCTTTGCAAACTGTACAAGGGCATTTGTAACTCAGGAGACCTCTTTTGTTCGCCCGCGCGCGCTCCAACGCATTCAACGCCATCGCAAGAGGTGAGACTGTTCTTCCTGTCCTACCTTGTCGAGAATCCATGCTGTTATAAAATAGGAGAAGTAGGAGGTTCTATTAGGAGTCCGCGACGATGGAAGGGTGATCGTCTGCTTCGAGAATTTGGTATACACGGTGAAATTTCTTGTTTCATTGATGGTATAGGCCGACCCGAATATGCGGAGTCAGTGAACAGTGTCTTCCTCCTCTCCACCGAAGCTATCATTCACTTATGCCGGGAGTATTTGGAGAGGAAATTCTGCATAACTCAATCTTTTAAATAATAAGAAAGGTTTGTCGGATGTGACTGAGTGGGACCATGGCCACTTACAAAGTGCATGGTTATGAGTTATTGCAGGTGCAATAGCTCCAGAAGCTCTGACTTTCAACGACGACGACGAATAAGGGAAAGGCAGGCACAGTATTGTCGTTCGGTCACTGCAGTTGGCATTGGTTGTCCTATAATCCACGTTGCAATTTGGACGGCTGAGATGACCGGGCGGATCGTTTTATTGTCGCCGCTCGTTTTCATTTCAGCGGGTATCGGCTGAAATGTTGGACTCGAAGTTCTGAGTTCAGAGTTTGTCATGATAATTGTTGTCTTGGACTACTGGAAGCACACACAATGGGATCAAGAGAGGTGGGGAACGCGTACGAGGAGCTCAGAAAGAAAAATGTGGAGCGGAACGAAGGTGTTCTTTGCATGCTTGGATTGTATCAGACGAGGTGAAGTTATTTCCGGAAGTTCATTTGAAGAGTTTCAAGGGGACAGTACAAGATGCTGTGTATATTGACAGAGTTGAATGAGGAATTTTTTTAAAAAAAAAATTTTTCCCTCTTGTGTCAATTTCTTTATACAGTATTTTATGACACTGCGGTCGGCGTGCATGAAAGATGGTCTTACATGTTTGGAGGTCGATACACACAAAACCATGTGACGGCCTCAGAGAACGTGAGGCACCTTCACAGGAGGCCATGAGGTTTCTCGGGTGTGACATGCCAGCTTTCAGTGAGAGAGACGAAGTCCATGAAATTACGTGGGAAATTGGTGTTCATGTAATTGGAAGTGGATGTTATGGAATTATAATGACTAGTGATAGCGTTGTCAAAAAATTAAAGAGATTCATTGGCCGCCGCCTGAGTAGTCGTGAAACCATGTGCGCTTTAATTACTATCAGCTAAAATTAGTAAAGTCATGTGACGGAACAAGGTAGTTTCTTTCATGCTGTTGGTGCTTGAGTATTTTGTGATGAAGTTTAAAGTTTTCGAGAAAGAAAAATGTTAGTGGAAATTTGACGTGGCAAGCTTCTGTTACATGTTAAGATCATGATGCTGTACGTTTGACGTCTTCTGCAACATGTGAAGGACAAATGATTTTTTTTTTAGGACGTAGAGATTCTTTGACTACCTCTTCTGTGTACGTCCATTTCCAGAGTGGAAGGAAGTGAAGGGCGAAACTATGAATCAATGGTCAGAAGAGCTAGGGCTTCCAAGAAGCTGGATCGTCAGCCTCGACACAGCGGGAGATTAGCGCTGAAGCATGAATTGTCAGAGCGGCGTGAAAACCTTCCACTAATTCCTGAGCCATCCACCTTGAGGATCAAAAATTTTGCTCAATTCAAAGGAGGACTTCACATTCTTGGAGCCGGAGCATCAACGGAAGTTGTAGTCGACTTTGAGAAGGTTAGTTAACTTGGAGTGGACATACTGTTGTGACTTAGGTGATGTGAATGTTTGCATGGAAGATCATGCAATTGAGCAGTGAAGTGTCTCGTGAACCTGTTTTGTCACTGCAATAGTTTATTGATGTCACTTTCCATTTTAGGATAACTGCGGGAAAACAAAAATGGAGAATTATCACAGTGTGGAAGAGGGATGCTCGACGGATGCTTCATCAGAGAGTTTGTATGAAGTTCATGTCGACATGGATTACGGCGGTACGAAACTAGAAGGAGCGAACTTATTTGAGACTCCGGCTGTCAGCGATAATGAAGAAATCTCTTCCACTGGCCTCAAAGGGGACTCGAGTAGTTTGCAAAGTGCACCAGCATTTCGTACGCAATTTCAGGAGTTGGTTTTGCGGGCATTGTTTCAGTCGACAAGTGCTTTGTTAGCCCCACCCCCTGCTATTCATGCCTCGGCATAAGGAGGGTCGACGGGAACTCTCATTCTCGGTGGTGAAGGAGTGAGCCAAGGAAGCACGTGGCAAGAAGCGACGTTCAACAAAGCGGAAGCTCGGCGGTGGAGGAAGCCTAGAATGGACAGGACGTCAGCAGGAGAGGACTCGGATTCTCAGCAAGATTTCCCTGTCCCTGCAAATGAAAGTCCCCAGCAAAAATCTTTGCGTGCAAGGAGACTGAATCGATTTCGGGAGAGGAGGGCAAAAGAGTTGACAAATAATCGCAAAGCCGTGAAGAAGGTTCCATTTGTTATTCACGTGGATAGTACGGGAAGAGCAAGAGGAATCCACAAGCACCAGTGGCGTGCAGCGGTGCGTGGTCAATGTAGTAGACTTGATCCAAGTAAGGATAATTTGACACATCATCGAAAGGAAGTGGTGGATAGCATCTAGCATGCTTTGGAGAGAGAGTGGGAGTTCCAGGGTTTCAGTCATAGGGCGAGGGAGATGTTTGAGAATTCTGCCACGAAATGTATGAGAAACCGTAAAATGCATTTGAAAAAGAAGAGTGCGAAGGCTCCAGAACCTTCCAAACCAGACGATGTGAGCAGTGGACACTGGTCAAAGATAGTAGACCTCCCTAGAAGGGCCACTCAGCAGAGCAAGTTTGCGGCCTTGAAGGAGATCACAGGTAAAGGGAAGGAAAAAATTGAAGAAGACGAAGAGGAAGAGAGGAACCTCTTGGAGTTGGAGGTAAAAAAAAATTATATTTACATTTTGTTTGAATGACGTGTCGCTTTATGTTTCTGGTTTGCTTCAGTGATTAGTGAAGACTGAGCTTTTCAGAGTGTGAAAGTAGTGTAATTGGGTCGCACGCAGTGCAGCGTTGAATGAGAGGAATTGACTCTTGACACGGTCTCGAAGTTGCCATTTAAAAAAAATATAGGGACGACATGAAAGTGTTTCATGGGGCCGCAGGAAATTGATGAAGGGATGTGTATATCGAGCAAAAATTTCAATTAAATTTCTGAGTGGTGCATGGAAAAGAATATTACTATGTAATTTTTTATGTGAATGCTAACCGTGTCCATGGCTGCCATGTTCACGTGAAGTTTCATGTGATGTGGATGCTCATCATGTCGATGGCTTTATTTCTGACGTCCTGAACCTCTTCAATGTGGATTACTGGCAGGGATATGAAGAAAACTGCCGAACGTGGAGTCCTGAAGGTCGAAGTCGGAGTGAGAGCGGCTTAGTAGATGCCGAAGATGTGGATGCGAGAATCCGAAGTCTACAGTGCGAATTGACGAGGCTCCAGAATTCGAGGAAGGTGAGATAGATTTCCACGAAAATGTGAAGGCAGATGCTCTTTTAGAGAAGAGGAAGTTGATGGCATGTAGTGAATGTTTGGTCCTTCATGTAGCTCTCTCAAAATTGTAGCTTCTGTGAATTATGTACTTGAAGATGGCTTCCATGATGTGATGTCATGTGAAAGAATATTGGTAAGGTTGAAGAGGGTGGGGTAAATGGATTTGTGTTTTTCGCTCCAAATTAGTGTTCTTTTAGAATAATTGTAGTTGTCGAGACAGAATTTGGCAGTTAGTAAGCATACTTCATCTGTGTGTGCAGAGCGGTTTTGTTGTGGAACAGGAATTCAGCAAAATTCAATCTAGTCCCAACAGTGGACGTGCAGTAGGCAATGCACCCGGCGCAGGTATGATGCTGAAGACTTTTGGAAGACTACTGTGGTCGTTGATGCTTTAAGTTTATAGTTAGAATGATTTCCGAGGACGTGCATTTGAATTCTGTGAATTCCTTTCCAAGTAGGTTGTGTGACTGTGGTGTGCGACACGTGTACATGGTTTTCAAATTTTGTGTGATGTCCTAAATTTCTTTTGGAATTACAAGAATTAATGCTTTTACATTGGAAGTTCAAAAGTCAAATTGAGTTTTTGAATTGAAAGACAGGTAATGGCATAGGGGCATTTTCGGAGTGTTTGGACAATGCATCTGCAATATGGTAAGCTATATACTGTTGTTTGAAGCACATGGAATGCGTAATAAGAGTATTCTTCTATAGTCAGTGCATGATTTGTAGGGATCAGATATTGAAAACAAATGCTCCTGTATGTTGAGGACAATGTCATGGGTGCAAGCACCTGTAATACTTCAAAATTCTTGAGAACAATGAAATAGTGCGGAAGTGGATCCCCCGACAGTGTATAAAATTCAAATAGTAATGAATGTTAGGATGGAGGGAGGTTAAAGGAATTTTTGAGTTTGTCTTTGTATCTGAGGAACATTTCAGAAATCTTGGAAGCACAAAAATTAAGAAATTGTGTTGCTTCTCATGTGAATGTGGTTTTTGATAGCTTTCGACGGCAGCAAGGAGAACTTGAAACCTTCGAATGGGGAAACGGAAGTTAATCCAGGAGGCAATGAAGAGAGAATTGCAAAGCTTGGTGAAACCAGGAGAGGAACTCCTGAGAGGAGGTCGATCGTGTCTTCAGAGGCTTTACGAGAACTATGCCAAAACGAATCAGAAGGAGTTTTGAAGGACTCGGGGGTGAGATTTGTTTGTACTATTGAAGAGTTGTTTAGAAGTATGGGGGAATGGGCTAGTAACTTAAGGAAATAGTTGTCAGCTGGGTTTTGGGATCAATTGTTGCTTGTTGAAGAAGTAACTAATGTGCACGTTAAGATGAGCCGCTTATTTTCATTGGCGTTGTTGTCATTCTCGCATAACAGAAGTTGTTTTGGTCACAAGTTCATTATCATGAACTTGTATTTATTAAATTAGTGTGAGCTGACGTAAATTTCCTTCAAGCAGATGGACTGCGGTGATGTCGTCCGACTGCTAGCAATTATAAGCAGAAAGGAAAAGGAGATAGGAAAGAGAATAGTCATGGGGTTGCCTAGGTCGAAGTTTTTTAGGAAAAAAATTCCCCCAAGATGGCGGACCCTGAAACTTACTTCATACAACAGCAGTGCATCCGCTGAGGCTTGCCCGATTCCAAGTGGATGGGAAGAGCAAGCAAAGTACCGGACAGTGAAGGAAGCCAATGGCCAAACGATCTTATGGCCTGACACGCGTCTGCGAACTCTTTTTCAGATGTGGCGAGTGCCGATGAAGTGAAGTCCTCCTCGTCAACTTATCATGGATAACATTTTAAACATTGAGGAGGCGACTTGATTCGATTGAAGGAGGCAGATGTTTTGGAAAACAAAGACCGTGCACTATGTTAGTAGTGTTTAGAAGTCAATATAATTATATGCATAGTTTGTTTGCATAGTTTATATGCATAATTTATATGTATAGTTTGTTTGCAGTACTGCTTACTCCGTTCCTGTCTATGCATGGAGCGTCGAGAAGTGAACTAAGTCGTGAGCGCAGCAGTTGTGCTAATTGTATATAAAATTAAAGCCATGAATGAAATGATTTGGATTTTATTAATGCTTCAATATGCACATTTCCAGAGTCTTCAGCTGTACCTGTAACTTTAATACACGTGGACACTCATGTATAGTGCTTTTAGAACTCAAAATGCAACGATTTGCTGCTTAGACCATTGAAAATATACAAGAAAATAGATGAGAACTTGACAAGTGTCAAGAGGTGGGACACTGTAAAAAAACCGAAGAGTGTAAATCGCACGACCTGCCGACCTGCTGACATTATAAGTCAGCCTTAAAACTGCTGAAAGGAAGTCTTGTTCCTTTTCAAAAAGGTATATTAAAGCACGTCCTAGACACAAGAATTTCAGAAGGAACTTACTGAAAGTACTCAACCTTCCTATAGGCATTTCCGGCCTTAAAACTGCACTTATTATCCCCCTTCCCCTTGTAGTGGGACCAAAGCCTTTTCTCTACCAGAAAACCCTAAAAATTGTCATTTCTATAGCAAAGAGTAAAAAAATTGAAAATTTTTTTTTTCCGCATATAACCATAGGTTCTTACACCTAACTAGTATGAGAGTGTGTGGAAAAATTTCACATAATTTTGACCACACAGATTGCAAGATATCTGCGTTTAAAGTAAAAAAAACAAGTTTTTTAGCACATTGCGGGACTAGATTTTTTGACTTTAAACATTTTTAACTTAAAATTTTTGCACTACAGAGTTTTGAGCTTTAAATCTTTATAGTGAAGAATTGACTTGAGAGTCTAGGAAAAAAAAATTCAAAAAAACTTAATTATGATTCTTTAAAAAATTGTTAAGTAGAAGTAGGTACGAGATAGAAGGAAAATCTAAAATATTCATATATTTTAGATGGAATTAAAATGAACTAATCCCAATGGTGAGATTGTTCTAGCAAGCAATATAAACCATGCAAATAAAAAAACTGAAAAATTTGAAAAATTGCATTTAGAAATGCATCCTACAAGTTATTTTTTTCAAGAAGATGCTCTAATTTTCTGAAAAACAAGAATGTCCGTAACTTTCTCATAACAAATCCAAATGAAATGAATTAAAGCTTTTCCACATAGACAAAAATATAATCTATGAGAAAAAAATATTAAAAGAAAAAATTCAAATTTTTGTCCATTTTTTTTGCTGCCTGGGCTGCCCGCTGTCCCCTGTTTTGAGCTTATATGGTCATAATTTTTTTTTCTGGGCACCAATTGTGAAAAAAATTATATTCCCACAAAGCTTATCAGTTTTTATATCTTCAAAAAAAGTTTCAAAAAATCAAGAAAAAATTTCAGCCCATAGGTACCTACCCAAAAACACATTTGTCCCCCAAACGGACAACGGTCCTTTAGGGGTTAATGGATGAAATTGAAAGTTGGTCAATAGTCAACCAAACAATAACTTCATTTTCTGTTGTTATATATTTGTCATCTCTCTCATGTCTAGGATTGGTTTCCATTGTCTTTTGGTTAGACATCTACACTAAGGTGTTTGCAAGAAACACTAGTAATTTTTTATGTCACATATTGTATGATGAATTTGTGATCCACTATAACTTTTGAAGCATAAACCGAATGAACTTGAATTTTTATTGGAGATAAATGCTTCCATTGTAATCATATCCATTATGTTTTATAAAAATTTAAAAAAAATTATATTTGAAAGTCAATTTTGCTAATCTGTCACACTTTCAAGTTTAGTGGTTTTGGTACTTTTGAATACCCAAAATTAGTGATTTAGAGCTAAAATTTTTGTGGTCTATTCCCATAGTAGGTAGGCATGTTCTATTTTAGGATCATTTGAAGAAACACCTGCCATTTTTGTCTCAAAATGGCCTATTTTGGTGAGTACTGTGACTTTTAAATTAAAATATGGATAATTTGTAAAGTATTCAAAATAGTATATGTGTGAAAATTCAAGCCTACAAAAATTTATTTCTAAAAGTTATGCACAAAAAAGAGTGATGGAACAAATCTAATAAGCTCATTTTTCAAAAACTTTCTTTGATTGCCCGCAAAACAAAAAGTTTCATAAATTTCAGATCACAAATTCCATTAGACAAAATTTGAGGCCTCAAATATGCTGCTTTGCAATGACAAGTGAAGCTATTAACAGTTGAATAGGGAGCCTATCAAATGTGTTTGAAGTGAATTGTCAACTGATTTGACTTTTGCAAAAATACTCAAGATATAATAATCACTGTATAGAAGGGCAGCAAGGTGTTTAATTGAAAATTGAAACAAATTCAATTCAATTAAGTTTAATTAAGCCAAATTAAATGGCTACTGAAGCTAGTTGCCTTCAAAAAAGTTTTAGAGAGGGGTTGGAAGGGACATTTTTTTTTGACATTTTCAAACACCCTCTCTGAAATTTGGCCATAACTTTTAGTTGGAGTCTCAAAATCTCAAATTAGTTTTTGGAATTGAAAGTTAGCTTGATTCCCCTCAATAATTAGGGTTATGGTAGGTGAGTGCAAAAAACACTTGTCCTATTTTTTGTAACACTTTTAATGCAAAAGTTGTTTTGTACCATAAGTATTGCAAAAATGACTGAATGAAAATAAAATTCCTATAGCAATACAAAATGTACTTGAAATATTTCCTATAAAATTTCCTACATTACTGGCCCTAGAGATTCCCAGTATCACAAACTTCACTTGATTTGACTTTCACCAAAAATGTCAGAACCTCCGTCAAGGCAGCAGAGTACAGGGCAACCAAGTATAATTTGTTTAATTGACAAATTAGTCCAACTAGGTTCAATTACACCAAATGAAGTGATTTTTTTTGAAACACATGGACAAATTCCAAAATTATGTGGCTTTTGAAGCTAGTTTCCAAAAGCAACTAGCTTGAGAAGCCACTTAAATTCATTTTGTGAGTCTAGAGATGAGAAGAGAAGCTCTTTATAGGATTGGGATAGTAGTAGGTCAAGCAATCCGTGTAGGATATGTAAATTAGGATTAGTTGGAACTCAACCACTCATAGTTAAGCCAAATGCAGGAATTGTGTTAAAGTTAAATTTGAGACCTCATTTAGGCATAGTAGAATAACTATTTTGAAAAAACTTTGAACTAAAAAAAGTTGGAGAATTAAGCTAAATTTTATTTACAAAAATCCGTTTGAGGTTTTGAGACTCCAACTAAAAGTTATAGACAAAATTCTGAGAGGGGTTGGATGGGACATTTCTTTGGACATTTTCAAACACTTTCTTTGAATTTTGTTCAAAACTTTTGTTTGGAGGCTCTAAGCCTCAAACCAATTTTTGTAGATAAAAGTTAACTTAATTTCCCAACATTTTCTAGTTCAAAGTGTTTTCAAAATAGTTATTTTACTATGCTTAAATGAGGTCTAAAATTTAACTTTTAACACAATTCCTGCATTTTGATAATGAGCGGCCAATCTCTCAACTTCAAACTATCCCATATTCTTCAACAATTCATGATGGACAATTGATTTCATTATAAAAACAACCTCTTCACCCTTCATTCACACCAAGTGCCAATGAAGTTAGTCTTCCACATTGCCATAAAAAAAATTTGATGGCAATGTGGAAAACATACTTCATTGACATTTGCATTTTTTTTCCAACTCTTGGTTAGAGTTCAATTAGCATCCAATTTTAAGGTGTTCAATAATCAGATTAAGGTGCGTTAGAGTACCTTAATTCTGATTATTGAACACTTAAACTCGGATTTAGAGCCTTGACAGTCATCCAACAGTCTGATGGACGGTGAATGAGAATAGGGAAAATATATATCCTTGAGCCAAAAAAAAAGGTTAATTTTGAAGTCCTCAGAGGGCTGTAGAGCAGCCTTCTAAAGGCCCAACTTTTTTTCTAATGTCCCTCCGATCATTCTATTGAAAATTCCCTCCTCTGATGACAAAATTCCACTCTTTTTTCAAAACACAAGGATTGTAGTTCTCATAGGGAAATGTGAGACAAGCAATTTTTTCAAGGGAGAATTTGTGCATTTTTTAGTGTTATTTGTAGAGGTTCCCCACCACCAAATCAACTCAATTTATGAAATTCAATATTCTAAAATGTAGATTTATGCTTGTAAAATCTAACTTTACTGTAGATTTTAGTGCGCATAATCAATAGAATTTGTAGATTTTGCAGTTTCAAATCTCGGTTCTATGTAGATTTGAATTTCAATCTCATTGATTTTTACATTTCAGAATTTTTAATCTGGATCCTTTTTAAATTTCAGGAGTTAAAATTATTAGTAATATGTAGATTTCATTTGTTTTAACATTTTAAATTTCATAAAACCTTAAGTTTCTAGAACATACAATCTCTGGAATTGTTAGATTTCTTGTGATCAAAATACATATTGTAGAAGATTGACAACTTACAAGTCTTATGTGTCCAACCTCACGGTACCCTTGACAACCAATATGGGACAATTTCATCTTGTAAAATCTACCAAATATTAGGTGGAAACAACATTGAAATGTAAGATGTATGGGCAATTTCATTAAAATGGCGATATTTTGTTAAAATGGCATGAAAACAATTCAGAACGGCCGTTCTGAAATCTATACTTGTCCTAGATGGTGAAAATGGCACACTGTCAAAGTGGCACTTGGAATACCGCCATTTTTATGAAATTGCCCATATGTGTAAATGTGTTGCAAACTCTACCAATTTGGATTGCACAATCATGGGGAATTTGGAGAGAATTTATGAAAACCCCTTCAAAGAAAACCCACAATTTCCTTCTCTGTACATGAATTCTTTGAAGATCCCCTCCACAATGACATTAGGACACCGGGAAACATAAAAAATGACAAAAACTAGCAGGGAAAAACAACAAAATCTCCACATCAGTCACAGGGAATTCCAAACAAGTCCGCTGTGAGTGGGACTTTATGGATTAAATGAAGCAGTCAATCCATCCTCAGCATCGAACAACTCATGTAAGTCGGTCCGAACACACAAACTTACACACAAATTTCAATTCAAAATGTCCTCAATAATGCACTCCAGTTCTGTGGTCACCTCTTCGAATGAAGGTCGGAGTGAGGAATCATGATTCAAACATCTATCTGCAAGGTCTATCAAATCCAGATCATATATATGGTACATTTCCATGGCTTCTAAAGGTGCCATTATATCGTCCCGTTTGTCATGAACAAAATCTTCTTGTATCCCTTCTGAAATCTTGCCTGAAAGAACCTCAACGGCTACAATGCCGAAACTGTAGACATCACATTTCTTGGCATTTGAACCCGACATTACTGAAAAGCCGGGTGTGTAGCGCCCCTTATAGACTTCTGGTGCAATGTACTTATCTGTCCCTGAAATATGGACAACTTCGTCGTCCGACTCTATGATTGTGGCGCTGTCAAAATCAGCCACCTTGACAACGTAGAGCATGACATCTCCTAAAACCTCATAGTGGCTTATAAGAATATTAGCGGACTTGAGATCCCCGTGAATGACATTCAATTCATGTAGGCGTGTCATTGCTTTGGCAATTTGCAGTAATATGTCCATAGAGTCGATGACTGAAAATGGTAAGTCACGTAAACGAATCAAATCAATAATCAATTCCCAAAGATTCCGATCCAGTTTTTCCATCCAATACTTGTATCCAATTTTCTTCTCGGGTTCCGACGGGGGTTCCGACACTCCAAAGCTGTACACAATGTGTGGATGAGTCCCAATCGCTTCTAGAACTTTCACCTCCTTCAAGAAGATTGGTGTTTCGTGTTTTTTGAAGACCTTGACACCAAAACGGCCTCCTCTCCAAAACTCCTCCTGATATCGTCCTGAGTCTTTCTCACGTAAGGACCCCGGTAAGGACAACAACTTTAGATTCACATCTCTCTCGCTTGGTTTGATCTCCCGACGTAATCGCCTTGGAATCATATCTGTTTGGCCACTCATCTCGTTATCATATCTTTCGATCCAGCCTCTGAGAATGTTACATTCCTGTTGGTCATCTCTTGTCGACAGTAAACTGCGGGTACATATACGCAGCAGACGTTGCTTTATCATGTTCCAAATCGTTGCTAGAAAACGTAACAAACCCACCTTTTTTCTAGTAGTGGTCAACTGTAATACATGATTTCCAAGAGAAGGCGAAGGGAAATACACTCCTTTGCTTGTCACACCAGACAATAAAACACCTGATCTGGCACGTTGAAGCTTCTCCCAATATGGCTCACATGGAACCACATTACTTTGGATGGTAAAGTCATCTAAAGAAAAATCTGCACTAAATAGTTGCAGTGCACCCTTTGATTCACAGTTTACCACTGTTCTAAGCCACTGCTCCTTAGATAGGCTTGAATAAAATTCCTCCGGTTGACTCGCATTGCGACGAAGGTTATTCAAACGCTGGATCAGTGGAGAGCCATTTCGTTTAGACAAAGATATTTCAAAATCACGGGGCAACCTTGCGAACTGAGAATTAATTGACTCTCTAGCAGTACCGCCTTCTTCGGAAACATCGCTCTCAGGAGGTTTGGATGAGGAAATTTCACCCGGGAACTGTACTTCAGAAGTGTGTTTCAATATCCGACGGACATCCCTGAAGCTCAACATCCGAGCAAGCTCCATGCAGAATCCATCTCCTTCGACGTTCATTGTGCATCGAATGGAAGAGACAAGGATCCAATCTGTACATTCCAAATACACGCTTAATTAATTTCTCGTCAACTTTGAATTCACAGATCACTATTTTGAAGACTGAGAGACGGATTACGAGCCATGATGCAAATCCTATGTCTACGAAGTGAAGTACGGACAAGCACTGTGCCAACTTAATTAAGGACATGAATACTGAAACAAAAACTAGCCAGGGATCGAAAGCATGCCGTGTTCCATAAAGCTAAAGTTTTGTTATCAACAGGAAACCTAATCTCTGGAGTCCTAACACTTGGTTGGCCTTCCATTATCAACCCCACTGGGTGTAATCAATAATGCATTACTTTGGATGATTGACTAGCTATGGCCACTGTCCAACCATTGAATGGAAGTGCATCTGTTGATTGACTCTGCAGTAATGACCTACGACCGTCCAGGTGAATGATTATATAAGAAAATGCATGAAATGCAACAGATTTGACTCCTAACTTTGACCTTTCAGGAATAAACTGATGCAAGGAGTAACCTCTACCTTGTCAAAGAATTTGAAGGCAAAGAAAGACAAAGCACGCCAGCAAGAGCAAATAAAACACACCTTCGACGAACTCCTATATCATTGTTGCGCTAGCTTCGATGGTCATATTCGTTAAAACGGCCGTTCTGAACAAAGTGTCGAAAGTGCGATGTACGTTCAGGCAAGCGCCACGAGCTCTAGCAAGCTAGAAGAGGCGGTGACAGAGGGTGAGGGTGAGGGTGAAGACCAAGTGATCGAAGGCAATCAGAATGACAGAGATGCATGTGTGCATGGCCCCGCGCGCGAAACCCCTCGATCGATCAATTCTGTGGTTTGAGAAACTGAGAATGGAATGTGTGCGAGGCGGATCGAGGTGGGCAGGTAGTCGAGCGAGGTACGTAGCACGCAAGCAATGGTGGCATCCAACAGAGTTGAAGGGGCAGCGTAAGCTTATTATTAGTTTGCTTACAGGCAACGGCGGGGGGAACCTAGATCGTGCCACAAGTCCACGCTCTAGCTATAACATTGGTGACCAGGCTGAAGTGCTGAAAGCTTCCCATTATGGACATGGAATCTCTCCTCTTGCGATATAGTGACTTATTTAGTGAGAAAGAGTTTCAATTTAAATTTGGATGGGGGATCAACTTCCGGAGTGCAAGCAGACATGTCAGTATGTCACTTATCAAGGAGCCAAGCAAGCAAATAACGCCAGGCGGCCAGTAAAACCACCTCATTATGGCCGGGGTGAACTGACCCCCTCGCTCGGCCCTGCGGGCCGACCCTGTTTTCCGCAGAAATTTTATTTTGCAAATTTTGAATTCATATTTGGGATCAGAGACCCCTATTTAGTACAATCAAATTAATAATATTCTCTGGATCGGCCCAAAATGGGGGGCTTTTTTTTTACATGCACCCCTGGTAAGGCCGAGCAAGGGGGTCAATCCACCCCGATCCTCATGATCCTAGCCGGGGTGAATTGACTTATTGACCCCCTCGCCCGGCCTCGAGGGAAAACCCTGAAATTTGTTATTTGCAAGGCATGATAAAATTTGCAAATTCTGAATTCATATTTGCAATTAGAGGCCCCAAATTAGCTACGAGAGGCCTATAACATACCCTAGAGACAACTCAAAATAAGGGGCTTTTTTTAACATGCACCCTTGGAATGATTTGGGAGGCCGAGCGAGGGGGCCAGTTCACCCCTACCATTATCCCCTTAAGGACCAACGTCATTTTCTATTTTTAAAAAAACACTCAAAATTGCCTATATATATTTATTTTTAATTTTCTTTAAAAAAAAATTAATTATAGGATCTTGTACTTCACTTGTTTGAGATCATGTGGTAAAAATTTTATCAAATTTGACCTTGTGGATTGGAAGATATTAGCATTCAAAGTTGGACTAAAAGTTTTTTTTAAGAAGATGCTTAGGTTGCCCAAAAAACAAGATTGTCCATAACTTTCTCATCACTAGTCCAAATAGAATGAATAAAAGCTTCACATGTAGACAAAAATATAATATTTTAGGAATTTATTTTTTTGACTTTTTTGACTTTTTTATTTATTTTATGTTGTCCGCCAACCTCTAGTTTTGGCTTATTGTGCCATAACTTTTGCTCCCAAGCACCAATTGAAATAAAGAATTATATATCCGGAAAGCTCTTGCAAAACCACACGTCCTCAAAAAGTTTCAAATACATTCACTACAAATTGAGACAATAAGAACCTACCCGACCCAAATTGATCCTTGAGGGGACAAATGGTCCTTTAGGGGTTATTTTGACCTTCTTGGGAGAAGCAACACTAAGGGCTCCCACATTATGGGGGAAGCAAAAGAAACCAGGTCAAGCAATGGAACAATCTATATTGACTATGTTTTATAAAAAATAATTTCAAAATAATCATTGCCATTTTTAGTGCAAAGAGTTGCAGTGAAAAACATTAATGTTTTGCATATCTAACCTTAGGATTTTGCCAAAGACTTTCATGAGAATTTTTGGAAAAACTTTCAAAAACTTTGACCATGTAAATTGTGAGACATTAGCATTTGAAGTGAAAAAAAAGTCTTTTTGAACCTAGCAATCCTAGTTTTTTAGATGGCTTTGAATCCTCTTGAACTTAATTCTTTTGCATTATAGAGTTTCAAGGTTTAAATCTTTATGGTGGAAAACTCAATTGATATTTTTTTTTAAATTCAAAAAATATCAAATTGATTTTCATCCTTCAAAAAAATGTTAAGTAGAAGTAAATACAAAATGGAAGGAAATATTAAATCATGATTAGTTCTAACCATGAAACTTGTCAATTCAAACATGGAAATTCAAACATGTCAATTCTAATAGTGAGATTGTTGAAGCAAGTAATCTACACGTGAGGAACCTTTTTGTTTTGAAAATTTGTGAAAATTGAGCTTAGAAATGAATCCTATATGGGTGATTGCATGAAACACTTGTACTATTTTCTGTCACACATCTCTTGCTGATTAGTTTTTTGACCATAATTCTTAGGTTTTGACTCCAAATGATTCAAAATTCATAGACAAGGTACTGATGACTACTATACACCTTGTCTATTTTTTTGGAATTTTTTTAAAATGTTTTACTATTTAATAATAGCCCCCAATATTATGTCAGAAATGCCAATTTGGAGATTTTTAGTACTATTTAGTACTATTTAGTACCCATAAAAACGAATTTGGTGCTGAAATTTGATAGAAATGATCTTCTAGTAGACTTGTAGCTATTGTCCAAAGGAATTCTAAAAATACTTAATTTTGTAAGATGTAGAAGTCCACAAATTGAGTCCCTTTCTACTAGCATTTTGAAGCATGTAAAAAATTATTTTGGTGGTTTTTTTGGTGAATGACCATCTCCATAGAGTTGCCACAAATGGCCAATTTTTATTTTTTTTATTCAAGTTTTTTCCTATTTCCTACTAATTAAAACATCAAAGTATGTATTTTCTTAAGATTTGGCACTTTTCTAGTTCTCCTACTTAGAGAATTTTTTAATGAATTTCCTTTAGTGGTTACCTTCATCTTAAAGGTGCATACATTGGCCATATTTTTTAATTTTTTAAAAAATTGATTTTCTAATTTTAAAGTACTCTAGAAAAAATCATGAGTACTATTACAAAACGCAACAAATAGTACAGGTGTTTTGTGCAATCACCCATATGAATTTTTTCACAAAAATGCCTTAATTGTCTGCAAAACAAAATTCTTCATAATTTTACATGACTAATTCAAATTGAATGCATCAAAGTTTTTCATGTAAATACAAATATAATTTGTAAGAAAAAAACAATTAAAATTGTAAATTGAATTTTGTTGCCCAAAATCAAGCATATTGAACTTAGAAGGTGTGAGTGTTTCATTTCCACCCCTACAATAAAATAAGTACGATCGGATTCTTGATTTTCATCGCAAAAATTCTTCCTGTAGGTATCTAAGCATAGTCTATTGTACCTTCCAAGCAATGGACAAATGTTTGTTAAATAATGATTCTAATGGACTTCAAAATAACAAATGGAAAATACTCAAACTTCAAAATTTAGTAAATTCAACTATCTTAGTCTAACTAAGTCAAATATTCTGATTTTTTAATAAGAAATTGCCTAAAATCACAAGTAAGCAATTCTAAGTCACAGAATATAGCCTACCATTTTCAAAATGGTAAAAATCATTCAATTTGGAGATTTCTAGTAAAAATTATGGCTGGATGAAGTTTAGCCTTGAAAGAGGTCATTTAAACTTCATCCATGGTTTTCCACTAACCTTTGGACTCAAATCGACTTTTAATTTTGGGTATGGATCTAAGGTTAATTTTACTTTCTAAGTTTTATATTTGACTTAGAATGGAAGAGGAATCACTACTTTCATCCAATCTTAGTATTCAATTTCATCCTCTATTATCTTCCTTAGTTTAATTCTATTTTTTAAGAATAAACTAGATTTTGAATTCTTTAAGCTTCTTCTAGATGATGTTAAGTTTGATTTGTTATTTAGTTGTCTTCAAAAGATTCTAGTTCACTATCTACTTAATATTTAAAGCTTTAGACTTCTTCTGCTAGCTTAATATTTTTAGATTTTTAGTATTTTTTCTTTGCAGGGCATAAAATTATCTATCCACATTACTCATATAGCAATTCTAAGTCACAGAATATAGCCTACCATTTTCAAAATGGTAACAATCATTCAATCTGGATACTCCTATTGAAAATTATGGACGGATGAAGTTTGACCTCTGATCAATATTTTTAAACTTCATTCACTAATTTCTACCACTCTACAATTCAAATCGACTTTCCTTTAGACTTTTGGACTTTGGTTTTAATCTAAATTCTAAATTCCCCTTTTTACCTTTTTTGAATGAATTTTATTATTTTTCATCCATACTTACTACTAGGCTTCACCCTTGCATATATATTTTTTTAAACTATTTTCTAAGTTTAATATGTTTTCAAAAAGCCTTAGAAATACTCTACAAGGATTTGAGACTAAATGTGGGATTGAAACTACTTCTAATGGTCTGAATCGAGCATGCAATTTTTACTTGTATTTGAAATTTAAACAAAAGAAATTAAGGGAAAATGACTTGGTTAACATGTACTTTAAAGTTGTCTTCTTCCAAAAGGTGCTTTAAAATTGCCTTGGTTCCCCCGTCATTTTCTATATTGTCTTCTTTTTGAATTTTGCTCATCGCTTAACCCCTAAAGGCCCAAGGCATTTTCTAGCTCCAAAATCACTGAAAACTGCCATTTCTGCTGCAATCACTCCCTAAACCAAAAAAAAACTTTTTTTTAGAATCTAACCGTAGGATCTTGTACTTCACTTGTCTCAAATCATGTGGTAAAAATTTCATGAATTTTGACCGTACAGATTGGAAGATATTAGCGTTTGAAGTTGGAAAAAGAAGTTTATTTGAACTCTAGATTGCAATTTTAGATGACTTTGACGGCCATTTGTGGATTTTTTTTGCACTACACACCATAAAGTTAAAATTTTTTATGTTGAACATTTGAGTTGAGAGTCGGGGAAAAAAATTTTAGAATGCCAAAATTTGATTTTCACATATAAAAAAATTGTTAAGTAGAAGTAGGTCAAAAATTGAACAAAACACTAAATCTTCAATAGCTCTTATATGGAATTAAAAAACCATAATCCCAATGGTGGATTGATCTTGCAAACAAACTTAACCTTTTCAAAAAAAAAAATTTGAAAAATTTCGAAAATTGCATTCAAAATGAATTTTATAAGTTGTTTTTTGAAGAAGACGCTTAGATTGCCCGAAAAACAAGATTGTCCATAACTTTCTCATTTTGAGTCCAATTAGAATGAATCAAAGCTTCAGATATAGACAAAAACATGATCTTTGAGAAAAAAAAATCAAAAAAAAAAAAATTCAATTTTTAAAGTTTTTTTTTTCTGCCCAACGAACTGCTTTTTTGACTTCGGGCAGCGTAACTTTTTTTCCCGGGCACCGATTGGAAAAAAAATTATATTTTTGGAAAGCTAATGTGATTTCCTATCTTCAAAAAAAGTTTCAAAAAATCAGGTCAAAATTTCAGGTCGCACGAGCCTGCCCGAAATCCCAAGTGTCCCCCAAGGGGACTTTGGGCCTTTAGGGGTTAAGTTAAGACTTTATGGTACAAATTGTGGAACTAATTCTAATAAAATTTCTAAAGTTCCCTTCCCCCTTCCTTTTTCTAAATCGTTTCTAACTTCCCTTCTACTTAATTTATATTCTTTCTATTTCTTTTATTGTATTATTTGTAAGGTCAATGAGTTGACTTTACACAATAATTCTTTTCTAGTTGACTAAGAGAAATAATATTTTTTAGGTCACTTACTGTATTTTTTTAGGATTGTTCTAAGTGCATTTTCCAAGTCAATGATCTTCTTTTGAATTTTTTTAATTTAAGAGTCAATAATTGAGGCAAATTATTATGTTTTGCAAGGTCAACCTATTTGTGATTTGCCAATTCTAATTTCTATCTATCCAATTCTATTTTTTCCTTGTTTTCCAATCCTACGTTATTGTAATTTCTCCTTTAACTTCCGTCTGCTCAACATAATTTTGTAGATTTTTTTTTTTTTAAGTTTTGAGTACTACCTAGTAAGGAGGACCTCTACCTAGTAAGGAGGAAACAAGCAAGCGTTACTCTTTGGTGTGAGTTAGCACCCTTTAGTTTGAAATTGTAGATTTTTAGCTTTGAGTTATATTCCCTACACTCCCGAATGCTTCCACGGGCCCAAATGCTCCCATAGTCTTGATGCTCCTTGTAGTCTCAAATGCTCCCACAGTCCTGATGCTCTCTACAGTCTCGATGCTCACCTGGTCCTAAAGCTAGTTGTCAACTTACTAGCCGTTGGTTGGTTAGAGTTGAGTTGATAACCGATCAAGGCCAAAGATGTTCGATTGATGCTGGACATGGCTGAGTTGATGCTAGTCTCCCGCTCCTGATGCTCCCACAATCCCGATGCTCACGTCGGTTACTGACAGTCTCGTTGGCTGGTGGAGAGTTGGTCCAGCCAAATTAATAGTCGGTCACGGCTAGTTCTTGCTTTGTCTTGGTTACAATTTGTTATTGGATGTGGCTGGTGTTCAATTGTGGTTTAGGACCCTTTTCATTACCTCAAGCTACACAATTATAAAGAAATGAGGAAATATGGTGGTGAGTTTTTGAAGTTGGGCTAGACTAGAGTCTTGCCAATGGTTACAATTGTACTAATGCGGGAAATTTAAAAAAAAAATCTTAATGACAAGTGTTTTAGGTGAAAGCTTTGCTACATAGTGGGTTCTTCTAATCAAGAGGTCTACTTGATAGGTTCAAAGCCAAACCTTGGCCATATTTGGAATATTTGCCAAAAAAACAAAGTTGTGACTTTTCTATAGTTCAAAGCTCCACCATAGCAAGGTTTCTTAGTGATACCAATGGAATGATAAGAGCATAAAAAAAAGTCTAGAGACTTTAGCTTATAATGGTTACATTCAAAGATTCGTCGTGGTTTTGGAAAACCCGAAAATTGCTAAAACAAGTTTGAAAGGAGAAGTTATATAATAAAGGTTAGTACAACCATTCAATCACAAAGAAATAAACACGAGTTTTAGATCACCCTACAATCTCTAGGGGAATTTTCAAAAGGGATTCCCACCAAGGATGTGTGTAAAATCTCAACAAGACACTAAAGAGCCCTCACAAGCAGCATTGCCAAGGTATGGGGAACTTGTCTCTAGTACAAAACCACACATTATAAAAAGGGAAGAATGAAAGGTTTAAAGGGACCCCAATTTCCTTCAAAACAAGCTTCAAAAACAACAACAATTTGAACAAAAAATGCTTTAAAACACCAAATTGATATTAGCCAAAATTCACTAAAATGGACCCGAACAACACAACATATAAGAAAAAAGGGGTGGTTTGGGGAGAAAAGTGGTGGCCTTCAAAACTTTTTTCAAAGCCTCCCTTTTTCCTTTAATCCCCAAGAGTTTTCTAGAACTAACTACAAATTACTAAAATAAGTCAAATTTACTAATGGACTTATTTCTAACTTTTGGAGAATGACTCCAAATGACAAATGGATTGTGCCATGTGCTAAGAAAATCTCAAATTATCCAGAAGGACCTTCTATGTCCTCTTTCCAAGTCATTCAAACCGTGTAGAAGTCGTGAATTGCCAAAATAGAAAACTATAAAATTTTCAAATGATGGATTTTGAACTTTTCAAAGATTTTGACTAACCTGGATAGCTAGAGGGTTTGTGGAAGTAAGAAATGACTCTTTTTTGTCTTTTTTTGGATGTTTCATGCTTCTGGTACGCTAGTCAATGGATTGAATTTGCTTAAATTTGGCCAATTTGGATATTTGTCAAAATGAAAAAAATTTGAAACTTTTAGGGATGCGTTACTATCACAAAACATGCTATCCTAATTTTTATTGAAATTTCACCACAACATGGGTATTTTCTAAGAATTTATCAAGGCTGATTCAAATGGTTGACCTTCTGAAATCTACACTTCTACTGTTTAGAAAAATCCAAAACTCAATAGATGACCTTTAGAGGGTCCTATACACTTATTTCAGGCTCATATTATTACTTTGCACTTGTTCCCAGAAGGCTTATGATTTATTACCTTCTACAAAAATTAGGTGGTTAAAGAATCTTTTGATTGGAGAGGAATCTTGGCGAACCACCTACACCATTGGACTCTTGATATGTTCATACTCTTAAAACACTTGCCATAGTCTTCAGATGCTCTTTTCTTTGCATTGCTTGTATTTTTCACTTACAGAGCTAACACTTTTGTTTTCTACTTAAATTTTGAAATGACTATCACTTTAGGTTTGCTTTCTTTATAAGTATATTTAAAGCTTAAGGAAATTTATTCTTATTTTAGCAAGGATTGTTACATGCACTCGTTGATTCAATGATAGTCGTAGTTTGAAAAACTATTTACAAGATATTCACAAGGTATTCTATTATTTGAGACTTTCTACGACTTAAGGGTGTCTAACCTATGTACAAGCGTGATTTTGAAATATTTTAAGTACTCCAGTCTTTATAAATAGGATAACAACATTGGTATATACTTAACCTATTATAGTTTAAAACTCTTTTTGAAAGATTTTGACATAATAAACACAACAATACAATGTAAAATCGAAAACACACTATAAGAAATCCGCATTTTAGGTAACGAGCTCCATTTTTTTAAACATATTTTAGGTGATGTCAATACTGACAACCCAATGTTTCTATGTGAACAAGAGCGTCCAATGTAACATCAATGTTGACATAAAAACGTTGGATTGTAAACATTGACATCACTTAAAATCTATTTAAAAAAAATTGAGGCTCGTTACCTAAAATGTGGGTTTTTTATAGTGATAAAAATCTGAATCTCAAGTGATGAATTAGAGGCTTACAATGAGTATCTAGAAAAAAATTTAATTTATTCTTCAAGAAAACAAGAGAGTTGAAGCATCTCTTATCCTCTTTGAACCCTATAATTTGCACGATGGCAACCTCTGCCAGCTTAAAGAACTTTAAGAAAGGCTTGACATATAGAACGTTACATGCAGCAAGGGCCTTCCACATGCAAGTGAGAGGGTTTACATCAAATGGAGAATCCATATCACTACAAGAAAAGAGGGGTATAAATGACTTGTCCACAATGACTACACCAACAAGAATGACTGCAAAATGACTACAGAATGACTATTTTGCAGTCATTCTTGTTGGTGTAGTCATTGTGGATAAGTCATTTATACCCCTCTTTTCTTGTAGTGTATATTTACAAGCATTATTGAGCATCGCCATTTTGAACATGGATTGCTAAGTCTCACTAAAAGAAACTTTTTTTTAACAAGTTCATTAATGTAGAAATTCTTTTTTCTGATGTCAAGTATGTCCCTGTGGATGTCCAACAAAATCAACATGGCAGAAACACATAAAAATCTGAAAAAAAACACCTTGTATTTAGTGCAACATCTACACAAATATGGTCAAAGAAGGTATCAAAAGTGTGCCATACAATAGCCATGCTACCTTCACGTAAGCACCACATGGGCAAGGAGTGTCTCATGGGATTTTTTTCACTCAATTTGGTGATAAGATGGCACCTGACATGGCCATCTGAGAATTTTAATGTTGTTTTTAGTGACGTCAACTTAGACATCTAGACATTCTTTGAGACATCAATTTGTGCATACCGTACCCATAGAACAAGGTCTTGGCAAAATAATTATTTAAAATAAAGTAAAAAACTGAACACTATAAAATTGTCAAATTCAACAAGAATTTATCATACACCATTAAGAGAATTTTTGATGGCAAAGTGAAGTAATTACTTCATTGACAATTTATTAGTAAGAATGGAAGGTAGAGAGGTCATTTTTATACTGAAATTCATTGTCCATCCATGGGCAAACAAAGGATATGGGATAATCTGAGTTTGGAAACTTGACCATTGGACATCATGTAGACGTTATGTCAGACATGTGGACGTTTTTTTAGACATTCTATTTTGAACACAATTTTTACTTTACATATTTGTTTTACTTCCTACCACCCCACTTGTATAAAGAGCTTCTCTTTTCATCCATGGTGTACATCCATCCATTTTCCTTTTTTCACAAAGCATGCCACGTGGTTGTCCTTCTCCTATATTTTTCACATTTGGTCAGTGTTTTACCTCAGTCGACAATAATTTTAACTAATTTACCCGCAGTCAAATTAAAACCCCTTACCAACATGGCAATTCTATAATTTTTTGGACATTGTATCAAATGCAACTATGTTTTTTTCGATGTCTCCCAGAACATCACGATCACAGAGGACATCAATTCATTTAGCCAGTGACATCTACACGTTACTTGGGCATCCAATTCAATTCTACCTTCCATAGCGCCAATTCCATCTTCCTATTCTTGTTTTGAAAAACATGTTTGTTTGTTGCTACCGTAAAAAAAAAGATGGGTTTTTTTAGAGTGTTTGGAGGTTGTATCAATCAAGGATTGGAGGAACCAAGTGCTTTACCCCATTGCCAACAATAGTTTGAAGCTCCATATAGATTGAAGTAACAAATAATTTTAGGTTCTTTGCAAAGATGGCTTTGCAGTCATCCTGCAACCAATATTGCACCACAATTTCACATTTATTAGTCATTTTCACAATGAAAGCAATATTGAACAATGCAAAGAAAAACAAAATGAAAGTCAAAAGAAGAGTTTAAAGCAAAATAGACTTAAACAACATATACCATGCATCCCAACAATTAGACATTGTAAATGAACTAAAAAATGATTCATTCCCTATACCACAAGTATACAATGCCCATAGCATCTATGAGACCTTAACCCCTAATTAAAGGACCAAGTCCTTTTTTCTACCAAAAAACACTCCAAACTGCCATTTCTATAGCAAAGAGTAAAAAAAATTGAAAACTATTTTTTTGAACATCTAATCATAAGGTCTTACACATATCTAGTATGAGAATGTATGGAAAAAATTTCAGAATTTTTGACCGCATAGATTGCAAGATATCTGCGTTTAAAGTGAAAAAACAAGTTTTTCAACACATTGCGGTACTAGATTTCTTGACTTTGAACATTTTTAACTTAAAATTTTTGCACTACAAAGTTTTGAGCTTTAAATCTTTATAGTAGAGAATTGAGTTCAGAGTCTAAGAAAAAAAAAAAAACTAAAAAAAACTAATTTTCATTCTTAAAAAAAAATTTAAGTAGAAGTAGGTACGAGATAGAAGGAAAATCTAAAATATTAATGTCATTTAGATGGAATTAAAATGCACTAATCCCAATGGTGAGATTGTTCTAGAAAGTAAACTAAACCATGCAAAAAGAAATTGAAAAAATTGAAAAATTGCATTCAGAAATGAATCCTACAAGCTATTTTTTTCAAGAAAATGCTCTAAGTGCCCAAAAAACAAGAATGTCTATAACTTTCTCATACCAAATCCAAATGAAATGAATCAAAGCTTTCCAGATAGGCAAAAATATAATCTATGGTAAAAAAATTCAAAAATTCAAAAAAAAATTGCAAATTTTTTTTGTTGTCTGCCATCCCCTATTTTGAGATAATTTGGTCATAATTATTGTTCGCGGGCATCAATTGTGAAAAAAATTAAATTCCCACAAAGCTTATCAATTTTTCTATCTTCAAAAGAAGTTTCAAAAAATCACAACAAAAATTCAGCTTGTAAGTACTTGTCTATAATCCCATTTGTCCATTGAACGGACACTTGGTCCTTCAGTTAGGGGTTAAGGGTGAGCCACCCATTCCCGACCAGTGACTCATATCCAACCTATAGGTGCAAGTATTTCCGACCGAGGCTGCACCAGATTTTTTGAAGCTTACAATGTCTTTTTTTTCCTTTTCAAGCTTAGAACTAATAAGTTCATGATACATATTTAAAGTTGTGAAAAAGAAAGTATGAGTAGAAAAAAAGTTTTTGAATGATTGGAATTGGAAAAGTCTAGACATTGGCCATGGATCTGGAGCACTTTCTGCCTCCCAAAATTCATAGTAATTTCAATTCAAGCAATAAAATTACCATTTTTTTTGCAATCCCCATCATTTCTACTGATGCACCTATAAAAATATTTGTTTTGCCTTGCACTACTCTAGATCATTTTGGAATTGCTAATTCAATTGGTTATGGGTGGCTCTATTTTAGCTGGAAAATTGTTGCCTCAACTCCTTTAGCAAGATTCTAGCAATACGTGCTCCCTCCCCATCCCGAACACATTAATATACATTCCTACGGTAGAAACACCCAAAACCATCAATATTAGCAATTCAACATAGTTGGAGGCACCTTTTTTTGAATATAATGTTTTTGTAATATTAGCAAGTGAAAATCATGAATATTAAAAAAAATAGATTTTTTGGATGTGGTATGTAATTTCTATGATTTTTCAAATTGCCAGCTTCCTAGACCACTGAAACTATCACATAGGTGGACCCTAAACTGAAATTTGTAAAAATCAAGTATGTGTCCTTTAAATACGTCAACAAATCAGAGTTAAGCATTTGGACGACACATTAACAAAAGTCTAGGGACACATTTAGTAGTAACCTAGGATACAAGAATGGGAGTAGGGATGCTTTGGGGTGTTTCTACCTTAATAAAGTGCCAAATGAAACTGCCAAATTGTTGAATTCCTCAAAGTCTAACCTAAACTACCAAATGAAATGCCACCGAAAATGCCAAATGTGAAATTCTCAAAGCCAAACTGGAAGTGAATTTGCCAAATGCCAAATGAACAAACTATGACTGAAATTAAAAATCAAATTGCCTAATTCTAACTCAAACTACTTCAAAAGGGAAACACTTATCTTTCATTGTAGAAACAATACTGCCAAATGTCTTGCAATCCATGTGAACCCCTAAGTTGTCACTTTAGATTCAATTTTTTTAAATTTTTTTTTAAATTTTGCACTTAATCATCAGGTTTCACAGACAAAATCCTATTAAAAGAGTGTAAACTACAATTGATAAAGTACTTACCAATGTAATGTCCAGAGTGCCTAAAAACGCTCCAATCTCTTGTTTTTAGATGAACGGTAGGTGTTCTAAAGAAAGTATAGGTTTAGTTTATGAGGTCAATTGCAAAATACCCTCCCAAATTACAACCAAGCTTAAACCTACAATGCATGTGTCAAACAACTTGGCTAAAATAGAAGTCTTAATTAGTATTCTATGTATGATAAATCTCCTTTAGATTTAGGAAAAGATCATGATAGACAAAGACTAAAAAGAAGTATTTTTAAAATTAAAGCCTATTAGAGCCAAACGGCACAATCGGTTTGTTAGGATTTGATTCACACCAATCAAAAGATTCTTGATTCATTTGATATAATAGAAGGTAACCACAAACAAACCTTCTTGTAAAAAATACAAAGTAAGAATACAAGCCTGCACTTAGTACATAGGACCTTCTAGAGGTTACATGTAAAGTTTCATATTTTTCTAAATTGTAGAAGTTAGTTTTCTACAAACTTTTAACTACTATTTATTGGTGTCTAGCATGGAGTCACCACTTGCAAAAGTTGTGTTACAATTATTTTATTCTTTGTGAACAAAAAGAATCCCTTAGTATTTTTCAATTTTATGATCATGGATGAAATTCACACTTATTTTTCTAAAATTTAAATTTTATTTGTACGTACTATGCATGGGAACACTCCTAACAACAATGTGCCAAATTAGTTGCAAAATCTCTACCTATGGATAGAGATAATAAATGTAAAGCACCAATATACTTGTTGGATTGAAGATGTTCTAACAAGTAGGTTGGAACATACTTGTACAACAAACATGGGAGGAAGTAGTGTTTTCTTTATGCACAATTTTTCACGAGTTTGCTACAACTAGAAGATGATGATTATTTTTTGTGAAGGAAATTTTCATTTTTTTCAGTCAAAATAGTTAAAATATTATTTTTTCTTAAGACCAATAGTCAAACTTTATCTAGGTATCACCTACTCTTGATATAGATATCAACAAGTATGACCCCAAGTATCACATGAGTATTTAAAAAATATCACCTCATTTTAATATAGATATCACCAAGTATCACCCAAATGTTACATGAGTATTGAAGAAATAGTATTGATACAAATATCACCAAGTATCAGACACCCAAGTATCACATGATTGTATTGATGAGTGCTGAAGAAATTGGTGGCTTACTGCTTCCTTTTTTCAATGGAAATTGTCCATGTGTTCTAAAAAAAATAAAAATTGGTGGCTACTTCTCCAAAACAATAACAAATCACTGGGAGGATGATGAACTCCGAGCAAGTGTGAAGATTAAGGGAGCCGACTACTTCCCGTCCAAGCACCTATTTTCGCTACGTAGGCTGTTGTCTTTCCGCTCAGCAAGATACAAGTAGTCATTAATTATGGCACGGTTTTCGACGCATTTGTGGCGCATTATGATTGGCTACAAGACTCTCTCTATATTGCAACCAACACTTGGTGGATTTGCAACCAGCCCTTGGTCAAAAATAGGGAGTCCTACATAACGAGTATAGATCAAATAGAATCTTCAATGAAAAAATTCTTAGTTATTATGTTTTGAGAAATAAAAATCTGAAAAATTACGGGAACCTTCCAAACTCTATTTCTACACATTGAAAAATTCCTCCCTTGAAGAAACCTGCCCTGCAGATATGCTAAGGTAGAACCACCCATTACCAACTAGGAGCCAATTTCCAACCTGTAGGGTGTTCTATTTCCAACCAAGGTTTAGAATGTTTTTCTTTTTCAAGGTTGGGACTTATAAGGTCGTGACACACGTCCCAAAGTGTCATAAAATATTTGGGAAATACTGAGTGGGAAAGTAGTTTTGGCTATGATTGGATTTCGAAGACTCTAGTAATTGATAATGGGTTCGGAACACTTTTTGCCTCCAAAAATTCATAGAAATTTCAGTTTTGTGTATAAAATTCTAAAAATTTGACAATCACAATATTTTCTATCCCCCTACACGGGAAAAATTTCCATCGTACTCAATTGCTCACTGTTTGTTCCACAGTTGCTTAAGTGATTAGGTATAGGTGGTCTGACCTTAACCCCTAAGAACCCAAGTGACCATTTTCTGGTCGCTGCCCCTATTTTTTGAGCTTCCCGTTCTCATATTTTGAGTTCTTTGAAAAAAAAAATTTATTTTTAGAAAATAGATTTTGTTACAAATCCAATGGCAGTGGTTTCATCAAATTCCGAGTTAAACTCCGTCTTGTGAAAATTTTCAAAGTTTAGCAGTGTAGTCTAGTTTACAGCTTGTTTTTTTGTGTTCGGTTTGGGCATGGACTAAAAAGTCAGCCAACTAATGAGCTTCTTGCCCACCTCATAAAGGTCAGATCCACCTTGAAAAGGTCAGATCCAAGAAGCTTAAGGAGAAGACAAGTGTCCCATTCTTTTTTCTCTTGCAAACACTACTCAAATTTTAGTGACCACCGTGCATTGCAAGCTTCACCATGAATTGTAAAATTCTTGGAATGTTATGAAATTTTACATGTACATTCTCAACTCTCTTATCTTTCACTGAGCACAAAAAAGGCATCATTTTGAAATATTATCACAGAGATATGCTCCTTCAAAGTGAGCTGCCCTGTATTTCCATTGACCCAAATAAAACTTCAAAATTAAATATCTCCTAAACCACGCGGTCAAATAATCTGAATTTTTTTGAGGTTCTCACTCTCAATGTTAACTTCAAGATCCTACGGTTACATGATATCCGATCTCAAAAAAAATGGATCAAAAAAATTGCTCAAGTTGTTGGCAGTTTTGGCCCATTTTGAAAGAACACCCCCCCTTGGGTCCTTAGGGGTTAACCCCTAAATGCCCGAGGCACCAACATCTGGTGTTTGCAAAACTTTGAAGTCAAACAAAACTCAACCAAGTTGCTATTTTTAGTAGTTTAATATTTTTGGAAAGTTCTTTGTGAAGTCTAGTTTTAGCATTAAAAATCCGATCTTGAAAATAATCAATAGTGATTTTTCTATTGAAGATTTTGTGCAAGGGTACCCATTGCAATCTTGACTTCCCGTAGTGTTGAGAGCTCTTAGAAATGAGCCTCAATTACACTAGATCTTGGATCAAAAATCACATTCAAAATTCATTTTAAAAAACTATAGAGTAGATTTTAAGAAGCCATAAGTTGATTGGGGTTATACATGTTAGGCTCTTTAACCTCATATTTTTTTGGTCACCATTTTTTTAGATTCAACTTGTGAAAAGAGGGTTGAAAGTTTTTTGCAGTTTTAACCCCTAAAGGCCCAAGGTCTTTTTTCTGCCAAAAAACACTGAAAACTGCCATTTCTATAGCAAAAAGTAAAAAAAAATTAAAATTGTTTTTTTTTCACATCTAACCGTAGGATCTTACAACTAATTGGTATGAGAATGTGTGGAAAAAATTTCAGAATTTTTGACCGCACAGATTGCAAGATATCTGCGTTTAAAGTGGAAAAAACAAGTTTTTCAGCACATTGCGGGACCAGATTTTTTGTCTTTAAACATTTTTAACTTAAAATTTTTGCACTACAGCGTTTTGAGCTTTAAATCTTTATAGTGGAGAATTGAGTTGAGAGTCTAGGAAAAAAAAAGAAACTCAAAAAAACTTAATTTTCATCCTTAAAAAAATTGTTAAGTAGAAGTAGGTACGAGATAGAAGGAAAATCTAAAATATTAATATCTCTTAGATGGAATTAAAATGCACTAATCCCAATGGTGAGATTGTTCTAGCAAGTAAACTAAACCATGCCAAAAAAAAAAATTTGAAAAATTTGAAAAATTGCATTCAGAAATGAGTCCTACAAGTTATTTTTTTCAAGAAGATGCTCAAACTGCCCGAAAAACAAGAATGTCCATAACTTTCTCATAACATATCCAAATGAAATGAATCAAAGCTTTCTAGATAGGCAAAAATATAATCTATCAGAAAAAAATATTAAAAAAAAAAATTCAAATTTTTGTCTATTTTTTTTTGCTGCCCGAGCTGCCCGCCGTCCCCTGTTTTGAGCTTATTTGGTCATAACTTTTTTTCTCGGGCATCAATTAAGAAAAAAATTATATTCCCACAAAGCTTATCAGTTTTTCTATCTCCAAAAAAAATTTCAAAAAATCAGAATACAATTTCAGCCCGTAGGTACCTGCCCGAAAACGCATTTGTCCCCCGAAGGGACAACGGGCTTTTAGGGGTTAACACCCTCATGGTCAAACATTATAATCTTTCACTCTACAAGTGATATTGTTGTGTTTTCTTTTCCTATGAGATCTCTAACATGTCTAGTTTGAATTGGTACGGTTACAATTTTAAAAAAATCGATACAACTTATCAAAATGTTGGCATTTTGTTCAATTTAGAGCAAATTCCAAGTCACTCAAAACAGGCCTTGGACATTTAGGGGTTAAGGGCCTCCTGCCATGTGAGCCGAGCGCGCTCTGTTGCCTCTGTGCAGCTGGAGCTGGGGCAGCCACTGAGTCGGCACGCCTACCGTGAATCGGTACGCCCGCTACAGTAGTATCCTGGCCTTGTTGCCGGGGAGCACTTGGCTTATTATTTGCATGTTTCCAAAAGAAAAATCACTGAGTACATGGGATTCTATTCCCAGCACGACATGAAATTCAGGAAACTCGAATAAGAAGTCCGCATCTCCGCCTTGGATTACTGACAGAGTACGGAGTATTTGTTTTGTTTTCGGAACAAATGAGAGCCCCCGATTGCAGTAAAATACAACGGACTCTGAGGAGATTATTACAGAGTAAGTTAAGCTATTGCGAAGAGACGCAGAATCTCGCCCACAAAGCACGCGGACAACTGTGACACGTCTCACAGTGGTTCCTAGGAGGGGGGCCTTCTGGTGTAACTTAGAGCATCCCACAGCTAAGCCGCGGAAAGAGGGCGCCAAACGAGGAATTTTCGTTGGTTGGAGTGTCGTCATTTCAATTGAAGAGTCACGGCCCCACGGGAACACTCAGAAAGTGGCCAAAAGCTGCACCATACTTAGTATTTTATTGTTTTAAGAAGAATCTCTTTGACTTTTGAAGAGAAGCTTTCAAAAGGTGGGATTCAAAAGATTATTTTATAGCTTGGTGAGCCGCGTTCAAGAGTCTCCATTTGCCCGTCCCTTCTTCACTTTTGGAAGTGGCCGGGCATATTTTTGCCCTTGGCGAGCGTGCCTTGGGGCAATTTCCAAGCCATAGCCCGCCCATTGCCCGGTGTCAATGCCTTTGGCAAGTAGCCGTGGCAATGCTCTTACCCACCTAGAAAAGGTATAAATTCTTTATAAGAGCATCGCCACCGCTTCAATTTCACATGCAATTTTCGAGGGTCAAGCCCCGGGCCACTTTCAATAGTGTACCAGCATCCCGCTTCATCTTTGTTGCCGTTGGAAGTTGGGAGTTGGGACCCTCTTGCCAATGTTGCTCCAGCTCACGCAAATGTTGCTCCCTCCTTGAATGGCATGTGGCTTGTAAGTAGTCATATGAATTCTTGCGTAGACTCAAAAGACCTCAGAAATACCGTAAGTGGAGCCCAAAAGTGCCGCCTTCCCGGGCGGGCACCTTTTGCTACAATCGTGGTCAATCTTGCCTTGAAGTTTGCAATGGAGTTGCTCTAAGATAGGTGGTCCGCAAACCAAACAGGATTCTAAATGCATCTCCTATCTAAAAATGAACGACATGTTCCTTGCGATATGTATTATTTTCATTGACGATGTAAGTAGACTTAAACAGGGACGGTTTATGAACCTCCTACCTTACCATAATACCCTACAAATTACCTCCAACTTTCAAAATATTCTCAACTCCTAAAGTATATCACCTATTTTCAACAATGTTAAACATTTTAGCATATGTCTAATTCATTTGAATGATGGAGGGGAAATAATTTTCTTCAGTCAAGGAATAGAAATAATGAAGATTGAACTAATTTTTGCTAATTTTTCATCAAGTTTGGAATTAGTAGAAATTAAGGAAGTGTAGATCAAGGAACTTGTTCTGGATGTATAAACAAATCTATTTCCGAAAAGTGCAAAACTAAAAGATGTTATTCAAAGGTGTCAATTTGTTATTTGTCACACAACATGAAGTTGTTAAAGGATGTTATATTCCCCTCATTCACAAAAATAAGTCACCCTATATTGTGTTAATGAGGTCATTGTTGGAAATAGGTGATATACTTTAAATGCCCGAGGCACCAAATTAAGGTGTTGACAAAACTTTGAAGTTACATAAAACCTTACCAATTTATTATTTTTAGTAGTTTTGAAAAGAGGAATTCTTTTTGAAGTCTCATATACACTAGATCTTAGAGAAAAAATCACATTAGAAATTCATTTAAAAGAATTATAGAGTAGATTTTGAGAAGCAGTAATTAAATTGATTGGAATTATGCATGTTATGTCCTTTCAACCTCATATGTTTTTGGTGACCTCAATTTTAGATTTGACATGTGAAAAGAAGATTGAAAGACTTCACATCACTTTCAGAGTTTTAACCCCTTCATAATCAAACATTATAATCTTTCAATCTATAAGTGATATGGTTGTATTTTATTTTCCTATGTGATCTCTAACATGTCTCTTTTGAATTGTATGGTTACAATTAAAAAAAAATATCAAAACTTATCAAAATGTTGGCTTTTTGTTCAATTTAGAGCAAATTCCAAAAAGCTCAAAAAAGGCCTTGGGGAAATTAGTGGTTAACCTTGAAAGGACACCCCCCTCCATGAACAATGGTAGTCACCAAAATGCTCCATTTATTAAAACAATAGGATCATTTTTTTTCTGGAGTGAACAATGAAGTCATAATCCATTGAATACTTTGGGAATTGGGATTGAAATGATTCTATGTGCATTAACCCTTGAAAGGGGCCTAGGTTGGGGGCCCTCTATACGACGTGTATTTAGCCTTATAACTCTTCAATTGTGGTTTAATATATGAATGGTAATACATTGTTATTTACAAACTATCATGATCATTAATTTACTTTGTACTAAGAAAAAATTTGGTCAATATTTTTCTCATCAAATACCACCAAAATCATAATATACTATACGGCCATAAAAGGCTTTCAAGCTCTTCAAGGGTTAAACTAAATTCACTCTCAAGGATCCAGGGAGAAATTATCCCAATCTCCAAAGGGAAATGGTTTAGGCTGGTCATCAGTATCATGTGAAAGATAGTGAAAACAGAGATTTAAAAATTGACATTATGCACTGGCCGGTGCATGATTTGTATTGAAATATAACTACAGAATATGAGGTAGGAGCCATCTGTTGATAAACAATAATACCAGTATTAACTACATGAGCTTGGAGTCATGATTTGCCTAAAGTATTCCTACGATAGGCTTTCAAGGAAGGGTGAGAGCTTATTTTTTTCCCACCCTTGTCATGCATGCCCCATTTTTTGGGCCATCAATTTTGTATTTTGGGACTTCTACTACCATATTTGGGCAATCTATTATATTAAGTACAGATCGTCATGACCCCCGCCACGACCGGATGTCACAGAAACAGTCACGTTTTCATCCTGCTTTTCTCATCCTGTTATTTCATCCCGGATATTCATCGCACCCTTGTTGAATTGCAACGGGCTCCGTTCTTGTATGATTATAAATGCAAATTCAAAATTTTATAATTTCATCATCCGCGGTTAATAATTTATTTTTTTAGGTGATTGCAAGAAACACTTATACTGTTTTACATCACACATAATGTGTTGATTTGTTTTTTGGCCATAATTTTTGCATACTAGCTCCAAATGACTCAAGATTTATATATGTGTGTGTGTGTGTGTGTGTGTGTGTGGTGTTCATGACTATTATACACTTTGCCTAATTTTTTTGCAATTTTCAAAAAATATTTTATTGTCCAAAAATAGCCCCCAATATTACATCACATTTGCCAATTTGGATTTTTTTGATCTATTTAGTACCCCAAAAAATGAATTTGGAGGTGAAATTTGGAGGAGACAGTCTTATAGTAGATTTGTAGCTATTGTTTGAAGGAATTCAAATAATAGTTAATTTTATGTGGTGTGGAGGTCTACAAAATAAGCTTCTTTTAGCTTGTATTTCAAAACATGTAAAATATTATTTTGGTAGCTCTTTTGGTGAATGACCATCTTCATAGTTTAGTTGTTACAAATGGCCAAATTTTTTCCTTTTATTTTTTTTTCATATTTTTTACTAATTAAAACATCAAAATATCTATTTTCTTGAGATTTGGCATTTTTTTAATTCTCTTGGTCAGAGAATTTTTCTATGATTTTCCTTCGGTGGTTACCTTCATTTTAAAGGTGTATACATCTTTTTAATAAGACTTGTAGGCTTATTAATCCCTAAAGGACTAAATGCTTGTTGAACATATGCAAGTGATCTCGGATAGGCTCCTATGTGGTCAATTTTTGTCAGATCTTTACTAAAATTTCACACAAGGTGTAAGTATGTACCTCCTCAATGAAAATCTATTTTTTTTCTGATTGGATATCCAAATAAATAGTTATGCTGCCTTGAACTTTTGGGCAGCTAGGGCAATCCGAGAATATTTTGGGAATCTTCTGCAAAAAAACTCATCAATTTTTGAAATTTGGCATGCATGTAACTTACATGATACAAGATGCAAATGTAAAAAAAACAAGTATGCTGAGTGTAAAAATCTCACTCTAGGAGGAGTTAAAGTCCATTGGCCCTATCGGACAAGGTTGGAAAAAAAAGATTTCATCCAACTTCAAATGTTATAATCTTTCAATCCGTGCGGTCAAAGTTTCTGAAATTTTTTCCACACATTCTCATAGTAGTCTAGTATAAATTTGTACGGTTGAATTTATTTTTTAAACTTTTTTTTTCCATTTTTTTTTATTGCCCTAAAATGTGACAGTTTTTCACAACTTCTTCCTAAAACATGCCTTAGGGCTTTAGGGGTTAAGTTATTATAGTTGAGTCCTTAGAGTCAACTATTGATGAACAATAATACCAATATTAACTACATTAGTTTGGAGACTCATAACATTCTTAATTGGCATTATCCCCATTTACTTGGATTGTAGGAAATAAGGCATTTCTTTTGGTTACATACGTAGAATGGCATTTAAGGTTGAAATTAGTCCTTTCAAAGTGCACCATAAGGTCAAAATTGCACCATTTCTACATAAATTTCTATTTTTTGCCAAATAAAAATAGACATATTTTTCTAGATATTTTCTATTTCTACAATATTTAAGACATTCATGCTGAAGTTGTCAAATTTGGATGAAAAAGTGCATGAATATAATTGAAAAGTATTTTTGGTCCCAAAGATGGATGAATGTAGAAATACATTGTTTCACCAAATATAAAGTGATCACCAACCTGACACTTTTTCAAAAAGTAAAAAAGACCCCTTGGTTGAATCCCTTCTTGGGTAGATGCTTTATTGATATAAAAACACCCAAAGGCATGGTACATGCCCAAAGGCAAAGAATGAATGAGGCCAAAAAAAAGAAGCATCCAACTAGTTGAACCCCTAAAGTACCAAAGTCCCTTCGGGTGACACTTGAGATTTTGGGCAAGCCCATGTGGCCTAAAATTTTGATCCGATCTTTTGGATTTTTTTTGAAGATAGGAAATCATATTAGCTTTCTAAAAATATAATTTTTTTCTATCGGTGCCAGGGAGCAAAAGTTATGCCATCCTAAAGCAAAAAAGAAAAAAACACAAAAAATGATTAAATTTTTTTTTCTCTCTCTCAAAGATCTTGTCAAAGATCATGTTTTTGTCTATATTTGAAGCTTTGATTCATTCTATTTGGACTAATAATGAGAAAGTTATGGACAATCTTGTTCTTTGGGCAATTTAAGCATCTTCTTCAAAAAACAACTTATAGAATTCATTTTTGAATGCAATTTTCAAATTTTTTCAATTTTTTTTTTGACAAGGTCAAATTTGTTTGCAAGAACAATTCCACCGTTGGGATTATGGTGTTTTAATTCCATCTAAGAGCTATTAACAATTTAGTATTTTGATCAATTTTGAACCTACTTCTACTTAACAATTTTTTTATATGTGAAAATCAAGTTCTGATATGCTGAATTTTTTTCATGACTCTCAACTCAAATGTTCAACATAAATTTTTTTAACTTTATGGTGTGTAGTGCAAAAAAATCTACAAGTGGCTGTCAAAGTCATCTAAAATTGCAGGAAACAGTTCTAAAAACTTCTTTTTCCAACTTCAAATGCTAATATCTTCCAATCCGTACGATCAAACTTCGTGAAATTTTTACTACATGATCTGAGACAAGTGAAGTACAAGTTCCTTTGATTAGATTCTAAAAAAGAATTTTTTTTGGTTTAGGAAGTGATTGCAGCAGAAATGGCAGTTTTCAGAGGTTCTGGAGCCAGAAAATGCCTTGGTATTTTAGGATTTAATCCCTAAACAGGAAGCCAAACCCCTAATGCTTGGTTTTGAAAGAATCATTGAAACCAAAAAAAGATTTTTTTGCATGCCGTTGGAATGTTTAACCCCTAAACGTCTGGATTCATCTCCAAAATTGATGATTTGAGAAAAACCATTATAAACTACAATTTGGAAGAATATTTTGGAATTGGTATACAAATGAAAGCTGTAGATTTTGATTTTTAAATTCTATCCGTACGGTTAGATCTACTAATGCTATCACCAATCTTTTTCTATAAATTTTGAAAAGAAAATTTCAGAATTCCTTCTAAATTCAATTACAAGTAAAATATTATCATTTTTTGAGTAAAACTTGTTGGAATGGATTTGGAATAAGGTTCTCTTCATATGGTGATTTTTTGAAATTTTTGTGACCTTTACATCTTTGACCTCATTTTTGCACATCTAGTTTTGAACTAAAGTCAATGCAAATTGACCACTTGGCATACTTCCACATTTGTAATTTTAGAAATGTATGTATTCTAGTAACACCAAATCCAACCGATGGATAGGACAACAACTTGATAAAATATCACCAAAAATTAGGATGACTTTCATCCAAGCAGGAATGAGACAGAAACAAGGATCTGAATTTGTTCATCATCTAGAAAATGGACGTCGGAGCACTCTAGGGTTAAACTTATTGGATCCACTTCTACAATGAATATGGCTTGCCAAGTACTACATTTAGGGATCCAAAAGTGTCGCCTTCCCGCAACAATCGCCTTTCCCTCTGCGTTTCCGTCTCCGATGGAATTTCTCTGAGGGCCAGGGTGAATTGACCCCTCACTCAGCTCCTCTAGAAAACGCTGAAATTTTTAATTTTCCATGCATGATAAAATTTGCAAATTTCGAATTCATATTTGCAATCGGGGACCCCAAATTAGGTACAAGAAGTGTACAAGGTTAAATAATCAAGCACAAAATAGGGGGCTTTTTGTTTTACGTACTTGCACCCTGGAATGACTTGGAGGGGCCGAGCGAGGGGGCCAGTGAGTCGGTTCACCCCGACTACCTGCTCCGAGGTGATGAGATATTGTCACAAGCCCCCGGAATGCGGAATTGTGGATTCACGGAATCATCTGATTGAGGAAACTTCCGCTTTCCTGCTCTCCATGGGGTAGTCAAAAGACTCACAGTTGCGTTCGCTCCATTGTTTTCTCGTTGATATCGATTCCTCGTCATCAGGAACAAAAGTCTGCAGAAAATATGCAAAACAGTGACTCGAAGCCACAGAAACTTAGGAACTTCCCTGATCAACCAGGTCACTATATGCGCTCCCCCTGTGAGCGAATTCGGGGGATTGTCGGGCTAAGGGCAAGTAACTGTGGCTCCCCCCATTGTGCTAAAAATAAATAGTCATATAATGGCAATTTTGTAACATATGTCTTCACAAGGACGCGCATGGGTACTGGAATATTGCCAATTTAACGAAACCGTCGTTTTTAGAGCCGAAAAAAGAAGTTTTGCAAGCAAGTCTTTGGCTCATGATTGTTTCATCGGCTGTGTCCGAGGTTCACCTCTTCGGCAACTCAACATCTAAACTTAGCAGGCTTCACCATACGTGTGGATGTCGGTTCGATCGAAGAAGTGACAATCAGGTTGTCACCACCAGGGAGGCAAGCGTCCAGATCAAAGTTTGTGGCGAAAGAGGAGTCCGTACGTTCGATCGAGTTCTCTCCAGCTCGAGGTAACTCCCTAACTAGTCGTGGTTTGCATGTGTGCTCGCTCATCGTAGAACTACCAATTTTTTTGTTTAGGAACCATGTGTTTTGAAAGTAGCAGTTCAGTCAGAGCTTGAATTGAAGTTTCTACATTTGAATAGTTTTATTATTGTTTTCTAAAACCCGACAGTCGGAATTCGGCAACTAGCTCAGCGAAGTGTTCGGATGGATGAAGTTTTGCAAGATGTCGGAGTGCGTGTCTGTTAATGTCTGCCGCTTGCACGTAATGAACTGTCGGATACGCGCTCCAAACAACTCAATTTATACCCCCGCCCCCCTGCTTGAGGTCTCATCAGGGCACATTATGGGCATTTTCAAGGTTCAGTTTGCTGCGTCGAGGGGCACAAGTTAGACATTAGGGGGATGGTGTCAAATGATAGAACAACTGCAGTTTACAACTAGAAGTTGATTCATGTCGGAGTATGTCGATCTAGGTATAATCCTACATCATATCATGCTGCGTTGAAACTCTGTAACTCTATAGTATTACGTACATGTTCCGATGTACATTCAATGTTTCAGTTTCTATTTCCTGAGAGGCGTTCATGCGTGATTGAGGATGTGCCTAGCCTGTGGGAGATCAAATGTTTTTAGCCAATATCGTGTGCATGATATATCAGACTTTAATTGTGGTTGAATATGATCGCGGCTTGTCTAGATAGGGTCGTAACCAGCTCTTATTGTCAATTGGAAGTGAAGATTATATTGTTCAATACATGGAGGTCAAAGCCAATTTGAGGTGAAGTTGATGATTCCAGACTTCAAGGCGATCAAACCAAATTTGGAGTGAAGTTATCTTGCTGATCCAAGGTAGAGCTATTAAAACCAACAATCAAGGTCTAGCCTGTACGTGACCATGTTTTGCTGTTTGGACGTTTCACGTGACAATTCTATCCCAAGTTTGCAACCCTCCTCGTATAAATATTTGACTTTGATATTTGAAGACTTTGACTGTTTGATGCATGGCGACTAAAACAACTTGAAGCGCTATGAAACATTTGCAATTGATTCACGACAATCAAATTAAACCTCTTTGAAGTGGTCTTAGATAGTCAAGTCAGCGAGATCACCATTCTTCGTGCATTTTTTTTTTCATGCAGATCCAAATTGCAAGCGCCGTGAGTGATTCTGATTACGGAGATATCGACCATGCCGACCGATTTCTCCCCATCATTGGACGGTGGCAGAAACTGTCAAGCCGAAAATATCACGGTACACCTCTACACAGAAACCTCTTCCATAACTTACACTCTCGACATACAAAATCTATACGTAGGGCTGATTTTGAAGCCTAAAATATTCATTGTAGATACATTTTAGAAAATTGAAATCTACTTGCTATTTCGATCTATCAAAATGCTATTTCAGCGCATTGAAACCTTTAACCCTGGACGGTAGCCAGTCAAAATTTGGGGGGGAATAATGGATGAGTTGGTGCAGTCTTTCTTTTTATGGTGACCCTGAAAGTCATTTAAGGTAGGAGGTCCATAATTTGCCCATTCAAGCCTACCTACCTCATCAGTCAATGACAATAATAGATATTCAAGGAGCATGTCACCCATTCCTAGATAGGGGATGCATTTAGAACCCAGTCAATCTAAGGGCCTCCTACCTTACAAGACACTTTTTGTCCACTTTTTTCAATATTAAGTGGAAGAAAAGCATTTTCTTTCATTCTCTCGATCCCCTTGAAAGCCTAAATGTCAATATAGTTTCCCTGGCAAAATTCTCAACATGGATACTTTTCTAGGTAGATGAAAATGCCAATGAAAATGCCAATCAATACCAATACTATTCTAATTTTAGAACTAAAGTTGTGTTGCCACAATTTTGCCTCTCAAAATTCCACCAATTGACATTGTAGTTGAAAAAAGTTTGATATTTAAACTAGGTCTTGTACAATTTTAGTTGAGTTACATTCAAACTTGAATATTTTGTTTGCAAATATACAAACATGAAGATAGAGTGGAGTTATAGCTAGTTTCTTTTGTGAGGTTTTCAGTATTTCTTGGTTTCAGTGGTTGTATTGGGTTGTTTTCTACCAAGTGCTTGTCACTTGGGTCCAATGTAGTTTGTTTGTTGAATTCCACAATGAATGAACTCTATTTGCTTCCCCTCTAAGATAATAAATGTTTAAAATGAGCCTGTTTACCTTAGTTGGAGCAAGTTTTTGACTATGGACTTGATAAGCCGAGGTGTATTGAATAGTGTATGTGCCAAATCTACTATAGGGAGAAAAAATTGAAGACGCAAAGGATGCATCAGAAGAACCTACCGATATTGGTAGTACTTTGATGGTATGCCAATCAGAGGGCAATTTTTTTGAGAAGGGGATTGTCAAAGGCTCTCCTTTTGATGGTGATAAACCGTGCCATATTGAATTGGGCTTGCAAACCCTATTGCCAAAAAAGAAAATTGAAGATGGAAAAGATGGATCAAAGAAATATATCGACAATACTATAACCAATTGCCAACCAGAGGGCAAAGAATTTGAGAAGGGATTTGTCAACGGCTACTCTTCTAATGGTTTGTTCAAACACTATTTTGATAATTACAGGGTCATTAACAAGGTCAACATTGACTAAACAAATATGTCTATTTGCACTAGTAGAAATAGCACTTGCAATGTTTTTATTAGCCATCAAAGTTGCATATGTTTAATTATCAATAGAAAAGAGATCTTGAAGCACTAAATTACGATGTCAAAGTTTGGTGTCAAAAGTCTATAATTATGGGCAACTATCTTGATGTCTATATGGCCCAGGTTGACCAATAAACTGCAGCAATATAATTTGGTGCTCCAAACCTCCTTTCGAAATATAATAGTGAAACAAGATAGTATTCAATATGAGCAATTTTTTAACGTTGGAATTCAAACTAATTTATCCCAAAACATAGTCTAAGGTCGTCCTTCTTTTGGATGATGAATTGACATATTACTTTTAGACATTGTTTTGTCCGAATAGCTACTCATTCATCCAAGGTTTAGGTGTTAAGTCTACAAGGATACCAAAGATTAAAAGTGTCCTTTGGATGGATGTGAAGAATGAATGATTTTCATCTATTTTTTTTGTGTGCAACTTATATCCACGTCATTCAGTTAAATTCAAGCCATAATATTTGTTTTCTGATTTTATAAAAAGTAGCCTTTATTAATAAAAAAAATGGTACACCTATCTAATGTTGTTTTCTTTAAAACTTGATTTCTTTTTCTTTTGAGCAGAACTAATAAAACAATGAAGTTTTGAAGTGCAATTTCTACTGTACTTCAAAAGTATGAAAAAAGTTTGAAATTGAGGATCTATCACTATGTTTCTAAATGTAGATGGTGATATGGAAGTTTCAAGCATGGGTTTGATTCACTTCAGATTTTATTCACTTTTTCTACCAAAATTCATAATTTTCAAATGCATTTCTTCTCTGATGATGTGATTTCTTCTCTGAAAAATAAACCCCACAAAAATCACTCATAAACAGTGAGTGGAGAAACGGAAGATGCAGAGCGGAGAGGTTCGAGATTTGAGTATACACTCATGGCTCCATCCTTAACGGGATAAAGGGCTAATGTAAAACAGTGGTTATGTTCCGACCTGGGATCTGATTTAAATGAAACCATCTAGAAAGTGTGAACATCTGCAACTGCGGTGTTCACAATTTCTGCAGCTGTACATATTTTTGAGTAGAAAGTTTGCAAAATTTAGCCATATTTGAAAACTCTGGTTAACCAATTAATATGTTATCTTGTCCAAGGATATAAGAAAAATGCAAAAAATTAAAGGAGGATTTAGTTGCGAAAAGGTTATTAAATATATATGAAGTTCTGAACTCTGAATCATTGAACATAGTGGATCAATTAAGTTGTAAACCTATTTATCAACGTTGAGGCTTGTGAATTTGTGATTCTAATGGGCAGGTTCAAAGACGAATAATACGGCTTCTCCTGCTGGACGGGAAGTTCCACATCTCACGTTTAAGGTCGCTTCCAGAGATTTGAAGAGCTTATCCCTCCTCGGCAAAGGATTCTCGGGGATTGTGTATGAGACCATCTGGAAGAAAGAGCGCAGGTGTGCCCGAAAAGACTTCGTGCGTGTCCCGAGTGCTATTTTTGAACGAGAAACCGAAGTGCTTGTTCGACTCGAAATTCACTCGAATGTGGTCCAAACCATTGGCTGGGCCGTGGCCAAAGTCTCTTGCTCGCTAGTCCTGGAACTTATGGACTGCAGTCTTAGGAGTTTGGCGCAAAGGAGAAAGCTGCTGCGGCGGGTGACGAGTTCAGAACCGGTGCCTCATATAGATTCAACTTCGACTTTGTACCCTGGGTTTGACTCTGGGTGTTCGAATTCTCCGGAAATCCCACCGATCCCCCAGCAGAAGATCGAGAAAAAAATGAACGGTTCCTTTTCTTCCGTGAGTGCGTCTTGTGAAGCTCAAACCAGTTGTCCTTTCAGCATCCTGGAAGTGATCCAAATCACCACTGCAATTGCTTCAGGCATGAAACACTTGCATGACAATAAGGTGGCCCATGGTGACCTGAAACCGGGCAACATTCTCGTCACCTTGGAAAAGCGCGCTGGGAGCTCCAACTTCTTTGACGACAGTCTGGCGATTAAAACAGTGAAAGTGGCGGATTTCGGTGTCATTGAATCGAAGTCCATGTCCAGGTGCATGACTTCGGGTTCGTTAGAAACTCGGGAGCTGGACAGGACTCGACGGAAAGCTCCGGAGCTTTTTGATATCGACCATGGTTTGAAACAGGATAATTTCGATGCTTTGGCAATGGGAGACATCTACAGTTTTGGAATGACAGCCTCGGAGATCTTGTCTGGAGTAGAACCATATTCAGCCTCGGAGATCTTGTCTGGCGAAGAACCATATTCAGGTTTGGATCCGAAATGGAGGATCTTGTTATGCTCTTCTTCTGCATGTTGAGTGGTCTTGCCATGTTTTGTTTTCATATCCTGCAATCGACTGATACTAGGAATAATCGACTTCAGGGTCTTTGAAATGTCAGTCAGAACTTCGTAAGTCTAGATTGTGTTAATTGACTTATATTGCAGTCTGGATGTGAGGGTTGAGGGTTCCTCCATCATTTTGAAAGGTGTCCTAATGAACTATGATACGTGGTCATATTCATAAAAATCGCAGGGTTTCAAAGCATCAACATTGGACTTGCTCCCCTGGTTCTGTGTACTGTTTCCTCTATCACTGGAAATTGTCCTTGTGTTTCAAGGGAAAAAAAAAAATGGACGCTTGGAAAATAAGTGGCAATTTCTTGAAGTTTTGTCAAATTTTACAAACTATGGCTTAGTTTATACATTATGATATGATGGTTGATATGTTTTGATCGAAATGAAATTAGCATACTTCATGATTATGATAATTACGCTCGTGTAATGCCTATCTGAATATGATTTTTGTTTTCAGTTCAACAACTGTCTTAAAGAACTCATTCCAAGTGCCGCTCTATGCAGATTATCAAAACTCGGGCGTGAATTGGAAGAAAATCAAGAGATTGCGGGAGCTCATATTGGAAGGAAAGAGACCAGAATTACCAGATCGATGTCAACAACTCAATGAACTTATAAGACGGTGCTGGGACTATGAACCGACCAAGAGACCTAAATTTGATAGCATTTTAAAGGAGTTGAAAGTGATTCAGGCTGCTGCATTATCTGTGGAAGGTTGTCATTTAACCAACAGTACTTTCATTTTCGTAGGTTTGAACCAGCTATTTTCTATGAACCAACAATATTTTCTATGTATGTAGAACCAACAATACTTCTATTTTCTTGTGTTTGAACTAGCTATTTTGAATCATTTTAAACTTAGAAATTTGAAAAATTCAATTTAGACCTTACAATGTCCAAAATTGTTCATTTTTAATTTCTCATTTTACAAATTTACAAATGTAGAAAATTGAAATCTCACAAATTTGTTGATTTTCAGATTTTAAATTATGAAAGAATAATAATGCTCTAAATTACAGAAATTGTAGTAATTCTTTACCTATGCAAAAATGCTATTTATTGTGGTCTTCTAAATTTGAAATGATCTTTTATAATACCAAGAATAGGGAGTTTCATTAAAATGGCAATATTCCATAGTTACACCATTTTCAAACCGCGCGGTCTAAACCGCAAAAGTGCCATCTAGGACAATAATAGATTTTAGATCACATGTTCTAAACCATAAAAGTGCCAAAGTTTGTGGAATGGTGCCATTTTAATCAGTAAAATTTCCCATAATATCTTAGAACAGCATAATAAATTTGATAGAAAAAACTATTTCATTTTAAATAATCTAAAATTTAATTTTAAAAAAAAAATTATTAGTTTGAAAATTTGAAAATTAACAAAATCAAAAACAAAAAAGAATTAAGTTTTCATAAGTTTACAAATGTACAAATTCACATGTTTCAAGAATTTGTAACTTCAAATAAGGCAAATTTTTCATTACATATTAGTGATTGTATTATGAAGCTAGAATAGGGGAACATTAGAATTGAGGTAGCACTAATCCGCAAAACATGTAGAAATCCATATTCTACCAATTGGCAAATTTTGAGTTATTTGTTGACTCTCTATTATTGGTTCATTGAATTCTTTTTTATTTCTAGCATTTGCATTAATATTTACTGAAGCTTTAGAGAATGATAAACAATGAGTTGAATCATCATTTTTTGAGTAGATGATTTATTTGTGATATTTATTGTATAGAATCTGATATGGTTTTAATAGTAACTAATGTGAAGTATTGAGGTGTCTTTTTATATGACTGATGAGTATGAATGTTATTTGCAGATAAATCAAAGGTTGCCATGTGGCCTATTGGACATGTGTTAGAGTCATCTAGCACAAAAGAATTGGATGATCAATTTAGTCGGGTGGATCATTTTTTGAGTAAGCATTCAAGCTCGGATATGCTTGAAATGGTTTATTAACCTAAAATAACTTGATATTCAGGACAATTGGGAAGACACTATACATAACAACACATGAGAGGTCCTTTTGTTCCCTCCATCCTAAGAGGCCCCCCTAGTGTCCAACCAATAGGAGTGTCAACCTAATTAGCCAACCACTAGCATTTTTTAATTTAACTTCAAAATTCTATAGGAATCTCAAGAAGGCATATCCCTATCTTTGGGAAGAAGCACAGAGCCAATTAACCTCCAAAGGACCAAGTGTGCCCTTGAAGGATACTGTAAGGTTCAAGCAAGTTTTTATGATCTCAATATTTGACTTGATTTTTTGAAACTTTTTTGAAGATAGTTTAGTACATTAGCTTTCTGAAAATATAATTTTTATTTCAGTTGATGATTGAGAGCAAAATTTTGCCACACTAACAAGAAGCAGCTCGTTGGGCAGTGCAAAAAAAATACCAAAATTCAAAATGAAAATTTTAAATTTTTGTTTCCTATAGAAAACACTTTTGTCTACATGAAAATATTTGATTCATTCAATTTAGACTAGTGATGAGAAAGTTTTAGAGAGTCTTGTTTTTCAGACAATCCGAGTATCATTTTTAATGAAAAACTTATAGGATTCATTTTTGAACTCAACTTTCACAATTTTCAAAAAAAAAAGTTTTACATGGTTTAATTGACTAGTTAGAACAATCTCATTGTTGGAATTAGTGCTATTCAAGTTCACCTTAGAACTAGTAAAGATTTAGTTTTTCCTTCTAGGGTGATTGTGCAAAAAACACTTGTCCTCTTTAAGTCTCCTTTGCCATAGACAAATGTTTTTTTGCTCATAACTTTTGCATTATATGTCATTTTTCCATAAAATTTGAAATAAAGGTACATAGAGTACTTGTAGACATTTTAAATAGCCTCCAATTGGATGTCTACCTTTCTCATTTAGAGGGGGGGGGGGTAGTACAATTTCTAACCCAAAAATGCAAATTTGAAGGTCAAAAGTTGGAAAAATGTTTTTTTTTAGTGTTTTTTTTTTAAATTTTTTACTATTTTCTAGAAATCAAATATCAAAGTATTTATTTTCATTTTTCATCACTCTTTTTTTGTTTATAACTTTTAGAGATAGAATTTTTACACATTTACTACATAGAATGCTTTCCAAATAATCAATATTTTATTTTTTTTAAATTTATTCCAAAAGTCACAGTGTTCACTGAAATAGGTCGCTTTGAAACAGAAAACGGCAAGTGTTTCTTGCAACAACCTATCTTAGACCTACTTCTACATAAAAAAAATTTAAATAATGAAAATTAAATGCTTTTTAGAAAAACTCCAGACTTTCAATACAATTCTTCAACCCAATTTTTTTTTAATTCAAAATCTATTGTGCAAAATTTTTTAATTCAAAAATATTCAAAAAAATAAATATAGTTTAAAAAATCTTGTTTTCTTCACTTTAAACATAGATATCTTGCAATCTATGAGATTAAAGTTTCTGAAATTTCTTCTACACATTCTTATACTTGTCTATTGCAAGATCCTGCAGCTAGTTATGCAAAAAATAACAAGTTTTAATAAGTTTTGCACTTTGCATTAGGAAACAACAGTTTTGAGTGTTTTTTGACAAGAAATAGGTCTTTGGTCCTTTAGGGTTTAAGCAATGTGTAACAACCAAGTGGGATTGGAGTTTTAATTAGTCCACTAGGTGGCTTAATAATCCTACTTTTAGTGTTTGCTCATGACTCCAAAAACTACACCATATAGGGGTATTAAGGGGACCATACTAATTAATTGACATTTCACACTATATAAATATTTACTTTTGATGTACAAAAATATGGAAGCAGAAAAAGCCGAGCCTGCAACGACGATGATAGCTTGCTCTATCACCATGGGGAGGGTATTTTTCACATTAATTCCCTTAAATTTTTTTGGTCTCTTTAACAACCCTATTCAATGTACAAATACAAAGACAATTTTTATTCATGTATTTACGCATTGTAATTAAAAAAACAACTTACACAGTCTGTTGCGCTAAACTATCGTACGTTAGGGTCAGATTCGTCAAATCCCTGACAAAATCTTTTATTTTTGCTGGTATTTCTTTTTCGTTAACCACGTTTTAAATTTTCAAAATTTCAATTGATGACAGAATGCTTTACACGACTGCCCACTTTGTGCTAAGCAAAACGTGCTCAGTTTAGCTGAAGTTTAGAACTGAGGAACAAGTTCCACCAATTAAATCCCGGAAACAGTCCCTAATATTCGGCACTTAGGGCTTCCGTTTTATTTAAATTATTTTCATTAACATTTTTCACATTTCCACATTTGCCACGTTATAATTTTTGAAAATTTCATCACATGCCATATATAACCATATTTTGAATTTTTTTTTGATGAATCTGACCCAAGCATAGGGTAGTCTCGGGGTGACAACTTATCTAGGTAAGTGTTAATTTATTAATATTTATGATGCATACGTTTTAACAATAATAAGTTAGCTTTCATATATATATATATATATATATATATATATATATATATATATATATATATATATAAATAAGATTTGAAATGAAGTTTAAGAAAAATTTGAGAGTAATTTTGTAAAAATTATTACAATTTGATACTTTGGTTGTTTAGTATGATTTCATTAGTACTAGTATGCTTTATATTATTGTCACAGCTATTAGTATATCATAGGAATTATCATAAAAGTGATGACCAATCCTTTCTTAAACTTCTTTTTACATTAATTTTTTAATTCTATAAAATATAGCAAATTATTTGGAGCACTGATGTTTAATATCATGTGTGCTATCATTTTTGATTTATGTTCTTTTTAGAATATTTTTGGCATAAAAAACCAATATATAAAAAAAACTAAGTAAAAATAAAAGTATTGGTATTAGGATTCCACGACCACCAAATCCTGATCCTCTTGTTTGGCAACCTATGGGCTTAAGAGCATGATTCCTCTTAGCTACTAATTTTTAGAATTTTTGCGGCCCATGAATACTTCAAAATTCCATATCTTTCACCCAATCAATTGAAACAATGTGAACCTTACTTTGTGTACACCCATCCCCAAGGGCTTTCTAATGGTACCAAATGTGCGTTGGTTAGCTTAGGAGTTGCTATAATTCTGACATTAGTCACAAAACAAAAGAATTAATATATGTCCCAGTGGGGCCTTGTGCCATTACCACAACCATTACTATGTCATTTGTAATTGCCATAGAAGTAATGGCTAATCCCATCTTAAATCTCCTTTCAAATGGGGCAAATAGACTACCAATATCAATTTTTGCATTATGCTTGTGGAATAGTATTTTATATACTAATTTTTTTTTTAAATCTCATAGATTGTATTTTTATCTACATGAAAAGCTTTTATTCATTCCATTTGGATTTGTTATGTGAAAGTTGTGTACAATCTTGTTTTGAGGGCATGCAAAGCATCTCTTTAAGAAAATACGGAATAACTTGTAGGATTCATTTAAGAACTCAATTTTCACAAATTTTCAAAAAAAAGTTTCACAAGGTTAAGATCTTATGCTAAAACAATCTCACCATTGAGATAAGTGTATTTCAATTCTATCTTAGAGCTACTAACGGTTTAGATTTTCCTCCAATCTGGAACCTATTTCTACTTATAATATTTTAATGAGTGAAAATCAAATATTATAAAAATTATTAATTAAAATTCTTGGACTCTCAATTCAATATTCAACATAAAAAATTAGAAACTCAAAATCAATGATGCAAAAATTTTAAGTTAAAAAGATTCAAAGCCAAAAATCTAATTGAGCAAGGTGTAGAACATTTATTTTCTTCACTTTAAATGCAAATATCTTGCAATCTACATATCAAAGATTTTGAGATTTCTTCCACATATTCTTCCACCACTCTAGCATAGGATCCTAATGTTCTAATGCCTAATGCCACAGCATATGCCCCAAAAAATCAATTTTTAATTTTTTTGCTCTTTGCAATAGAAATGGAAATTTTTAGTATTTTTTGATGGAAAAAAGCCTTGGGACTTTAGGGGTTAAAATAAGACATTAAACCATTTTCTTATTCCGGTGCATGAAAGTGTGCAGTATTTGCAAGGGAAGAACCATAATAGTTTGTTGGCATGATAAGAGAGAGAAGTACTTGAAAAGTAGGGGGAACAATTAAGCTTCTACCTTTTGGAAAACTAATTTTAACATTAGACTTGAACTCTTGGGTTACTTTTAGTTTGACAACAAAACAAAGCTATATCTAAAATGTAGTTTCTCCCTACTCATAACACAAAGCTACTAAGACAAAGCTACTGGCCTAAAATATAATTTCTTCCTACTCACATGGAAGTGTAAATATCATGCAGGTTAGCAAAAGCAATTATGATTCCTAAAAATTTGAAATTTGTTTGTTGATTTCTACTACACATGGAAGTCCGGAAGATCATATGCGTTGCAACTTTTTTTTTGCTTTTTAATGCCAAATTGCACAAGAATAAAATATTTTGGCTAAAAAATGAAGACAAACCATGAAGTTTTTTGTCAGAAAACTTCAAATTATAAAAAATTATTGGATGAAATTGCCAAATTGTGGATGAAAATAAATTTATGGATATGTGATATGTACTAATGTGATATTTTCTATCCAATATGTGGATGAATGTTGAAATTTAGAGGACGACTATAACATTTTATATTGCCACTTTGGCACTTTATAAAAAATAAAAAATACAAGCCCTGACTTGCAGTGAATGTTGTAGGACACTAAATCCTCCATTCAAAGTGGGACCAATAGAATGAATTCTTGAGGGGTTCACTCCCAAAAATTTAGAAAACTAGGTGAGATAAAAAAATAGGGTCATTTTAATTTGTTCAAGATCAAATTTATACTTTTGTTAGATCTACTATAGCATTGGAAATATGTCTCATATCCCTTATATATAAAATAAGGTGCTTCATGTTCCCTTCATTTGAAAAACTAGTAGAAAAAAATAGGGTCCAATATTTAGGATCCCCTAAAAAATACTTTGTAGGATGAGTTAATACCATATACAACATCCTATACTTGGATGAATAACAGGGTTTTCCCAGCGTTTGCTTGTTTATTTTGGTGGCGTTGTCGCTTTCTACTAGCCATTGGGGTGCTTCAATGCGGATTGATTCATTTTTGGGGACTCACGAGCTGACAGCCTCCATCGTCAGAAGACTCGCGACAGATTTGCATTCCGGGCCCCGGGGGAGCACTTAGGAATTTTTTATTAACCAACCTACAACATAATATAGGGAGGCATAAATTTATAGTATTAAAAAATTAGAAAAAAATTACATATAATATACAGAGTACAAATTACTCTATACTCACTTATAAATAAAATACATCAAATTAGAATTTTTTCCTTTAAGATAGCATGGGAAGTGTTGGTCTTTGAAATTTTTTTAGTAGGTTCAGTTTGGGGTTTAGGATCCTGGTTTGGGTGGATGAGAAATGTAGTAACCGTTGCTTCAATTGGACCTCTTCTGTTCATCCTAGCTTGGAGTACTCTACTGTAGCCCTGTACTCTCTGCACACTCTTGGATTCCAAACCTAGGGTGTTGTAGAATTGAAGTGGCTTTGGATGCTCTTAATTTTTGTTGATGTTGGTTTAGAGTCGATGCATTCATACTTCTTTGACACTATTGTTTTGAGGTTGGTTCCCGTTTGTGAATGAATGCTAGGTCTGCGTGCTCTGTGCATCTTGTGAAGTAGTCTGGTTAGGGTTACCGTTGCAATTTCTTGTGGGAATGCGCATCGTTCGGGTTAGGGCTTGTTTTGGGGCCGCAAGCTTTCAATATGCATTTGGAGTGATAATTGGGTCATGCTTAGGATTTTGTTGAGGATTATTGTTGCAGTTTCATGCGGCATTGCGCATTTTGCGGTTCAGAATTTGTTTTTGGGCCAGCAACCTCTGGTTTTAGGGCTTAGGGTCGTGGTTCTTGTTTGGGGTTTTGCTTTACATGCTGTTGATTGGGATTTAGGGTTTAGGTGTTGTAGTTCCAAGTCTTGGAATGCAATATGTTTGTTTTGGGTTAGGGTGGAAGTGAAGGTTTGGGGTGTGGGTTTTAGGCTCAAAGTCTTGGCAGCTCCAAGCTCCCATCAGTGACCATCTCTGGACTTCAGCACTGTCAAATCTTAATTCGTTTGACTTGGAGGAGCTGCAGGACATTTTTGACCCGCGGTTGGGAGCCTTCAAAGGTTTCCTTCGCGCCCTCAATAGATTGGCAAAATTCCCAGGTCGTGTGGATGACTCCTAGAGACTGCAGGTGACACAGTTCTGTTCTAGGTGTAGCCTCCAAGCTTCATTTTTTTCCCCTCCATCTTGACATAGTAAGTAGAGCCGTTTCTGAGTAACATGTATTATAGGCAACAATTTTTTGGTCAACCATAGACTTCATGTATGTAGAATTGTGTTTTATAAACACATTTGAGGCATTTTATTGGCAAAGTTATCTGTTTTGGTTTTCCTTGACCTGTCGTTTTGGCTACAGCACATTCATTTAGCCTTGCTTTTGCATTCCTTTTGTGTACTTTATGTCATCTCTGCCTTATTGGAACCATGGTTCATCATGTTTTCCCCTTTTTTTGGCTTCAAATGAGTTCTTGTATTCCTGAGTTGCTTAACCCCTAAAGGACCGAGACTATGTTTTCACCAAAACCGCTCCAAAACTGCCATTTCTAATACAAGTACCAAAATTTAGAAAAAAAACATTTTTGGAAAAATGTAACCATTGGATCTTGTAGTACACTAGTTCGAGAAGTTGAAGAAAAAATTTCAGAAATTTCCGCCATGTGGATTGCAAGATAGTAGCATTTTAATTGACAAAAATCCTTTTTTTGTCCCTGCAAAATCCGGGCAGCTGCACTTCACAAGGTCACATTTGTATGAAAAAATGTCCAATATGGTGGTTACTCTTTGGATTCATTCTTCAAGGTAAGTTGGCTACATGCTTGAAAATTTTCACTTCATTTGGAATTGTACAACATATAGGAAAAAAATAATAAGTAGAAAGAAGGAGGGAATGATTCAAATCACCAAATTGTTAAGAATTTAGATATGGAATTGAAAAATGCCAATCCCAACGGTTGTAATGTTGTAATAAAAAATATACACCCAATGTTTTTATTTTTTTTCAAAAATATTGAAAATTGAGTTAAATAAAGGACTTCAAAGTTTATTTTAGAGTAGGGATTCCATAACTACCCTCAAACTAAGAATCCTCATAACTTTTGACTCAATGATCGGAATGGAATGCTTCAAAGCTTCCCGCGTATATATAAATCTAAAGAATGATTTTCAAATTTTTATTTTAAAAAAAAATGATTTTTAAAGAAGTTTTTTTTGCTGCCCTTGCTGCCCGTCAAGCAATGAAAATGACATATCATGCAATAACTTTTGAACCATGTATTCAAAAGTTATGAAAATTGTTGGGCCTTAAAGCTACTCCTCGGGCACATCTTGTATGAAAATTTCAAAGAAAAAAAATAAAAACTCCGTTCGTAGTGAGCTGCCCAAAATTGCTATGTTGTCAAAAAATGGTGTTTGGTCCTTTAGGGGTTAATCTCTCGTGATTGTTCATTTATCTTTTGTATTGTGCACAAAAAAGCCTTCTGAAAATGGTAGGTCATTTTAGTTTTCCAATTTTTTTTGCCTAAAATGCATTCTTGTCTTCTAAGATGTGCCTATTGATTAGGTGTTCCATTTTATTTGTTGTCTTTGCAGTGGTCTGACTTCATGCATGGAAGTGTGGTTCGTTTTAGTTTCCCATTTTCCCCCCTTAAAACATGTGCAGGTCTTCTAGAGATGTTCAATGTGAACATTTCTTTCGTTACTTTGCAGCATTATGTTTGTTGTTCCATTTGTTTCCTACCTTTGCACAGTTCTACCTTCAGGGAACCGTGCTTCAATTCAACTTTCCATTTTTTTTCTTGAAAAGTATTATAGTATTTCCCAGATGTTCAATCTCATTAGTTATTCCTTTTTTTTAATGTGGTAGAGGTCTACCATCTTTGGAACTGTGGTTCGTTTCAACTTTTCCATTTTTTTGGGCTTTGCAAGCTCTGTTCCATTCTTCCGTGCTGTGGACTACGTATATGGGTATGTCATGGATGTACATGTTGCTAGTTTCCACTTAATCTGTTCTCATATTTGTCTTTTGATTAATTTTCCTCTTTCAATGGTAAGTGTTTTAAATTGCATGCAATGAATGTTGTGTTTTTAGTTCACATGCTCCATCTTTGTCTTTAATCTCTACAGGTGTTTTTTTCCACTTCACTTTTTTTCCTTGTAAGAAAATAAGGGTGCTTGAAATTGACCCTTTTTAAATTTCCAAGTCATTATAGGAAGACATAAAATATCAAGAATGAAGAAATTAGGTAATAATAGGGACCATTTAATTGTGCCTATTCAGCTAAATCCCCCCCCCAAAAAAACACCCAGCCGCACGTGATGTGCAACCCCCCACATGGAGTGACCCCTCCAAGATTTGCATTGATTTCCTAACCTCAACAACCTTCGAGCTCTGAGATTCTTGCTGTTGTTTGAGGGTTGGGTTTTTTGGGGAGAGAAAGGTGTAGGGTTCCGACTTTTGTTTTCTTTGGTTTAAGGTAGTATGGATTTGGAATGTTGCGGGTTTGTTCTTAGGGTTTCACTAGAAGAAACTCGTTTTTTTTTACAAGCCAAGGTTTTCTGGAATGGATTTTTTTAACATTTTTTTTGACATCTAGCTATTTTTATGTTTTTCATGATGTTCATTGGATGTTATTTTTGACATAAAAACAATTAGATTTCAACATAGATGTAAAAACAAATCCGTTCCAAAAAATCCAAGCTTGTCACTTGAAACACGGGTTTCTTATAGTGTTTGGAAAGCTTACTTTCAGTAGAGGGTTAGGATCCAATTGCATTTTGAAGGGCTGGAATCTAGAGTTTCGTAGGGACACGCTCGTTTGGTGGTGGTAAGTGAAATGCTAAATTTTTGCCGTCCTTTTTGCATCATCTTGCTGTGCACCATGGATTTAGTTTTGCAATCTTGTTGTCGTACCCTTGTTGGACAATCTTTGCAGAGTATGCTTCACACTCTTCTTTGACTTCGATGCTGCTTCGGATACGTTTTAGAGTTTGGGTTCGGGTTCGGCTTAGGGTTGCCTTGCTCTTACAACTTCTAAGTTTAGGCGTAGGATTCAGGGCTTGCATGGAAGCTCCTTAGCCAAAGTTAGGAGATCTTAGTGTTGTCTTTAGTTTGCTTTCCATTTGAGTGTCTTCTTTTACAGAGTTCCATGTGTGGATCTTAGACACTTGCTGCAATTTCGAGCTTTTACCTGTGGAATTGAGGGGTTCACTAAGGACTTACATGCATGCAGATTTTGCTAGTGTGAAGTTGTTTTTGGGAATTCTTGAATGCTTTCCCACTGTCAATATTGATGTGAGGAATTTGAGAATATGTGTTTGCTTACGGTGTTGATGTGTGGAATTCAAGAACGTGTTTTTGCTCACTGTGTTCATAAGTGGAATTCGTAAGTGTAAGCCAGATTTCACTTCAAAGCAGGTTGTTTCTGGTTTCAAGGCACTCCTTGTTCTTATGTGCATGTTTGCCAAAGATTAGTCTTGTAGCTTTTTTCGTTTGTGCAAATCCATGTTTGTTTCATTTAGCTTCTAGTAGTCTAATTTGACTTCGGTGAATGCAGTGGGTGTTGAATGGTAAGTAGAAGTTATTGCTTCTTCGTGCATTGTTGTAGAATGGTAGTCAAAATTGTATGCAATGTTTATTGCTCACATGTGTTTGTTTTGCATTGGCATAGTTGTTTTTTCAATTTTTACTAAACCCACTATGTATAAAAAAAAATAGGATGCCAAAAATTAATCCCCCGAATCAATTATAAAAAAATAGGGTGCTAAAAATTACAGGCTAGTAACTTTTTATCTCAAAATAGGGAGGAAAAAATTGCTCTAAAACACATAAATACCCCCTAATTAAATATTCCATTATCGCATGTGATATCTAAACATATGAAGGGAGTGCCCCCCTGAAGGTGAATTTTGTGTTCTTCGGGACAAATGTGAAAAAAAGCCCCCTATTTTGTGCCGTGTCCGGGGTATGTTGTAGACCTCTCGTAGCTATTTTAGGGCCTCTGATTGCAAGTATGAACTCAGAATTTGCAAATTTTATGATGGAAAATAAAAATGCCTGCGTTTTCCCAGGGGTAAATCGGCCGGCAGGGCCCACTTCGAATGGAGGATTTAGCGTCCTCCCTGAGTGTTATCCACCCGTGGTCGGTTCTGATAAGTCGGGAGCCCTGTTGCCAAGTCATCCATTTTCCTTCCACGTCCTCGCGCCGCGTGGCAGCACGAGCCTCCTCTCTCCTCCTTCCCTGCGGCCTTTCAGCCCCCCTCGTCGAAGCAGCTGCAACAGCTCCTCCCGTCCTCCGTCGAGTGCTCATCACGGCCATTGAAACTCGAGCGCTGGCAATCCTGGCATCCGGGACCGCAATCTCTGCGAAATCATTTGCTCCATTGGAGTGCCCGGCACGCGTTTTCTGTGGACCTATTTGGATCGCTGCACGATACATTCAAGTCATTCAAGTCCTCACTCCATTGCGATCGGCAGGCTTTTTGATCGGTGAGTTTTCTGCTGCGATTGCGCTTCCTCTTGCTTCGTCGTCTTCTTCTTCTTTTTCTGTTTTGAAGATCACAATGTAGGGAGCTCATGTACAAATTTCAGGATATTGGAAAGAATTGGCTTACGAGGGTAGAATCTTGGATTTTGGTGTTCGTGTTCTTAGGGTTGGTTAGTCTTTGCAGTATTCGATTGCGGAAGGGAAAGAGTAAGTGATTGAGTTCTTAGTTTTTCATCCGATTTACATCCGATTTTCGTCAGATCCATCAGGTTCTGTGATTGAGTTTCTAGTTGTTTTATTTTCTTGCTTTTTTTGTGTTGGGGATCGCAATGTCGGGAACTGATTTGGAAATGCCAGAACATGCAAAATGGCTTACGAGGTTAGAGTTTTGGAACTCGGTGTTGTAGTCTTAGGTTTGGTTAGTCTTTGCAGTATTCGCTGTGTGATGCAATTGCGGAAGGGAAAGAGTAAATTGCTTACATTTTAGTTTTTCATCCGATTTACATCCAATTTACATCATATTCATCAGGTTTTGTGATTGAGTTTCCACTTGCTTCGCCGTCTTGTTTTTTCTGTGTTGGAGATCACATTGCCGGGAACTTATTTGGAAATTCCGGGACATTCAAAATGCCTTACGAGGGTAGAATCTTGGAATTCGATGTCCGTGTTCTTAGGTTTGGTTAGTCTTTGCAGTATTCGCTGTGCTGCGATTGCAGAAGGGAAAGAGTAAGTGAATTAGTTTTTACTTTTTGATCTGATTTACATTCGATTTACATCCGATTCATCAGGTTTTATGATTGCAAACCTGCAAACCTGACTAAAAACCTGATGAAACTGCAAAGACTAACCAAAAGCGGATGTCAAAATCCAAGATTCGTATAAAAATCGGATGTAAATCGGATGTTAATCGGATTCATCAGGTTTGGTTAGTCTTTGCAGTTTGAATGTGATGCAATTGCGGAAGGGAAAGAATAAGTGACTGAGTTCTTACTTTTTTTTAATCAGATTTACTGTTCCTCATGTGTGTATGGATGGAAGATGGCTTTTAAAGCTTAGGTGTGAGTTTGATATAATTTTTGTACACCTAAGCCTACACTGTAAACGCTGAGCGTATTTACTTCTGTCAGAATGGTCAGATTTATAAAGACTCTTGTTTGAAACTCAGAGAGGATTCCAATGCAGAATTTGGATACCGTATGCAGAAGCTATAACGTTCAAAGTTTTATTGGTAGATGACCTAAATTTGATATTAGTTCATATGTCTAGGTGGAGGACATCGTCATATCAATATGTACCCATTGTCCGATATTCCAGGTTGTTGGTCAAGGGTGTACATACCTTACACACTTGGGAGGTTACAATAGTTTTTTACTCTTGTTATTGAAATCTTGTTTGGAATTGGTGTGAATATCTAAAGTCCATGACATGCTATTTCTTTTCATTCTTTTCTTTCCAGGGCTATCCAAGCATTGGAATTTATCGGCATTCAAAGGGACACAAGTGTAAGCACGGATGTGTTGGTTGTGTGGTCTGGGACGCCGTGGGTCACGACCCCTGTTCCCTACTCCTCCGCTGCAACCGCAGCAAGGTGGTGTTGAGACCATGGCTGCGCCGGGGCCATACGCGGGGGTGGACACATACCTTCGCGGATTAGCTGGTGCTGCTGAAGGTTTTGGACATAGCTCGATTGGAGGTTTGAATGGAAGAATCTACCACGTCACTTCCTTGGCCGGTGGGTGTACCATCTTTGTGATTTTGAATTTTTTTCAGTATTTCATGTTTTGCCATTGTGCGAGCTACGCATGGAGAATTTCTGCCTGTAACATTTGTATATTTCTAATTTGAAAGGATACAGGAAATTATTTTTCACTCATGTTGTATCCCTAAGAACGTATAATGTACTTACTCTCGATTGGGTCTTTATTCTTGACTAAACTATGTAGTTTGCATCACAGAATGTCTTCTATACTAAGAAAAACAATTTGCAAAATGTGTTGAACAGTCCAGGAGAACATTTATTGTGATTCCTTGCTCGTATTGCCCAAGAGTCCCTCAATGAATCTCTCCACAAAGAGTTTCAAGATTGTCTTAATCTGCAGTGTTTTGTACTCAAAAACATATCCCTGTATTCCCGTGGGGATATAGCCGATAAACATAATACCCTGAGTAGGGTTTTGAACTGTGTTTGACATTTACTTGCTCAGTTTCTGATCTCGTTGAGAGGGTACATGAGATGTGCAACATATTCCCATTTAAGATTTTGTTGTAAAACTCTTATTACTATTTATCATCATGATTTGAATATGTTTTTATTTTAAAATTCGTCACACACCATAGCATGTTTGGCTGACTCTGACCCATATTCTTCTCATTCTGGTGGACCAAGATTGATGTGGTGAGAGTCGTCGTTGAGTTGCAGATGATGGGCCGGGCACATTACGCGAAGGATGCCGGAAGAATGAGCCGCTTTGGATTGTGTTCGAGGTGTCTGGCACCATAACGCTTTCGTCGTACTGCCGGGTTCACTCTTACAAGACGATTGACGGCCGAGGTCAGTGCATAAGGATCACAGGCAAGGGTCTGCAACTGAAGCAATGCCAGCATGTCATCATCTGCAACCTGATTTTGGATGGCGGCCGAGGTCACGATGTTGATGGCATACAAATGAAGCCCGATGTGAAGCACGTCTGGGTGGACCGATGCTCCATCTCAGATTTTGACGATGGCTGTATCGATATCACTCGTGCATCTACCGAAATCACCGTTTCGAGGTAAACGAGAACTAGATTATTTTTTAAATGCTTGAGGTTTTCAAATTTAAAGATCGTGCATTTGCTCTGCACTTACTCATCCTTGGAGTGAGATGGATTTATTTAAGACTGCAACTATGATTAACTTTTAAAATTTTTAATTTATTCATATACGATCCAGAAAAATGTATGCAAAGATGCTTTGGATCCTTTTTCAATTGCCAACAAGTTAAGGCAGTCTAATCATAGGAGCCATGCCCAAATGCTTAAACTTTGAGGAGTACATACCTTTCTTCATGAGAACTGTCTCGTATGGATCAAGAGAATCAGGGCAATGGTGTCATGAATATTATTTCCTGGTTGTCTCTCCCTTGTCAGGGCCATGATCGATTCCTGTTAAAAATTCATCGCTGGTAGCGATGCCATTTGCGTTTTTGATAAAGTTGATCATAGTCTAATAATGAACCGTGCAATTACAGATGCCATTTCAGTAAGCATAACAAGACTATGCTGATTGGGGCCGATCCAAACCACGTGGGTGACCGCTGCATTCGGGTTACAATCCACCATTGTTTCTTTGATGGAACAAAACAACGACATCCACGACTGCGCTTCGGGAAAGTCCACCTCTATAACAACTACACACGAGGGTGGACAGTTTACGCCATTTGTGCCAGTGTTGAGGCTCAGGTAAACGTTCTGCACTTCATCTTGCAGCTTGAGGGGAAGCCGTAGATCGATGCGTTGCAGTCCTTTATTATGATGTAACTGCAGAATTTGTGGATTGTGCAATGTTTGTGCATTCTTGATTTTCTTGGAGTCGTAACTATAAAAGAAGCTGATTTACATGGCAGATGATTTCAATTTCCATACATGCGCGTCAAAGTTCAAATGGAATTTTAATATTTATCATTATCATCGCATATGTTCTTGAAGAGCTTCCTTTCTGTAGCGGGATTTCACTCTTGGATTTGTCTCTCTATGCAGATTTTGTCTCAGGGTTGTATTTATGAGGCTGGCAGCAAGCTCAAAGCTTTTGAATATTACACTGAAAAGGTGATTGCCGCTCCCACTTTCCCTTTATAGTAAAACCTTCCGGACTGGGGATTTCATTGTTCAGTGAATGCCCTAGTAATATATTAGCTTGCACGGCCTCCTTCCATACAGAATTTTTTTCTGATTACCGATAGGATCAGGAGCATGTTTGAGCGACCTTTCCTTTTATTGAAAACGGATATGGGGAAACCTCTTGTGGGTGACATTCCATAACGAACTTCCATTCAGGCCATGATTGTATAACTGCGTTTTTTTTCATTCTTGCAATTTCAGGCTGGCGACAAAGCTCATGAAGCGTCGGGCAGTATCCGGTCGGAAGGGGATGTGCTTTTGAAGGGTGCCCAGGGGCACCAACAGCATCCAGAGCAAGTGTTTCGAGCTGAGAGCTTCTATCCCACTTGGAGCCTTGAGCGCGCCGACGATGCTCTGAAAAAGAAAGTGTCCTCTATTGCAGGGTGGCAGAACATTCCTAGACCCCCTGATTTGGCACCAGGCCATGCAAGTTCTTGAGCCATCAAACTCTTGAAAGGAGCTGTGAACACCTTGGGGCTCAATTGGTAATTCAAGGATGAATCAAGGTATCCAAGATACTCTGATTCTGTGACATCTTGTTTCTTTGGCATAAGTCCTCTCACATCTTGAGTTCAAGAGTGAAATCATTGTTACTCAAGCCAACTATTATAGCCAACTGCAGTTATTATGATTGACAGTGAAAGGGTGAGTGGTCAACATTGCTCTAGAATGTTACATAGTTCATAAAACTGAAGGGTGTTTCCTTGGCATCCGATTAAGCCCAACAACCATAAATAGAGTGTTTATGTACAGGTTTATGTAGAATAACTTTCATGCATGAATTCTTTTTGTGCAATACAGATCAGTGGCAAAGATATTTGAGATTGTCCTTTGTCAGCTACGTACCTGCTGTACAAGAAGAATAGATGCTTGTAGATTGTGCATTTTGATCTCTATCCTTGAGCCGTTAGGTACCAGATTTTTTTAGCTGCCGTTGTAGAGCAGGAAAACGATTTGTGATCGTTCAACTGATCTGCGCACTAGAATTTGTCTTTTGGTTGCAGTAGTTAGTAATACTGTCAAGTACAGTACATGTACTGTGAAACATGGTCTTGGCAGTAAAAATTCTTCTGTTAAGCACCCAATCATCAGTCTTCACATTTCTCTTGCACATCTGACGTGACTCTGAGTAACTTGCAAACCTCTCTCATTTGCACAGGTCTCTCTTTTGTACCTTTGATTCATATTTGGATAAAGCCCTTGAAGGCTTAGTCAATGTGCTCGCTTTATGGGGTGACAATGATCTGAACACTTTGTCAGCATTGTTATGGCAGAAACCATGCCAGAGACTGTACTAATTTATTCTCCAGTGGAACATTATTTGGTGCAGCATGAGTACAGGGTTGAAGTACACTGGTTGAAGTTGAACCGTTGAAGGCACAACCTTGAAATACCGGTAACAAGAATCCTACAGCCTTCTTATTCATTCTACCTTGTCTTAGTTTATTCTATTTTATGTCCAAAGTGTACACTAGTCTACTGTTACAAAAATGGACATGGTAAAAATATTGACGTAAACCAGGTTTTAACCCCTAAAGGACCGGCATGCATTTTCTGGCCGTATAGAAATTTTGGGCAGGTCCGTGTGACTAGAGCTTTCCATATTTTAAGCTGAAATTTTAATAGAAGGTGGGCGCGAGGAATATCTTTCATATGCACTAAATTTCAGGACATTTGGAAATAGGAGTCAAAAGTTATGACCAAATATGTTACTTTTTTTCGTAACTGGGCAGTCCGGGCAGCAAGAAAAATTTGGCAAAAATTTGATTTTTTTTTTTTAATATTTTGTTTCTTGTAGATTATATTTTTGTCTATCTGGAAAGCTTTGATTCATTTCATTTGGATTTGTTATGAAAAAGTTATGGACATTCTTGTTTTTCGGGCAATTAGAGCATCTTCTTGAAAAAAATAACTTATAGGATTCATTTCTAAATGCTATTTTTGCAATTTAAAAAAAATAAAAATTCTCATGGTTTAGTTTACTTGCTAGAACAATCTCACCATTGGGATTAGTGTATTTTAATTCCATGTAAAATATATTAATATTTTAGATTTTCCTTCTATCTCGTACCTACTTCTACTTAATAATTTTTTTTTAAATGATAATTAAGTTTTTTTTAATATTATTTTTTTCCCTAGACTCTCAACTCAATTCTCCACTATAAAGATTTGAAGCACAAAACTTTGCAGTGCAAAAATTTTAAGTGAAAAATGTTTAAAGTCAAAAAATCTAGTCCTGCAATGTGCTGAAGGACTTGTTTTTTCTACTTTAAACGCAGATATCTTGCAATCTAAGCGGTCAAAAATTCTGAAATTTTTTCCACACATTCTCATACTAGTTAGGTGTAAGATCCTATGGTTAGATGTGGAAAAAAAATATTTTTCATTTTTTTTTACTCCTTGCTATAGAAATGGCAGTTTTGATGGTTTTTTGGCAGAAAAAAGCCTTGGGCCTTTAGGGGTTAAGTTACAGTACCTCTATGAGGAGGATTGGGCACTTGTTATCTCAAATGTTTCATACGGTGTGATAAATACAATGAAACATGTTAACCTTGTTAAATTTTTTTATCTTAGCCCTGTTAGCAGTGGCACATGATGTGCAATCAAAAGTGGCCCTAAGATCTTTGCAGCATAGTGTAGAGTGTAGGCCTGGTCACGACAGAGTCAGAGAGAAGACTATGTTGAGACGTGGAGACCTGGAGATGTGGTGACAGACTGCTGGCTAGTAAGTGGTCAAATATGTACCTTAGTGAAGGACAATGTTGTCGTTTGTCCTCAAAACTGCTGAAACCAATGAACGGGGAGTACCGGCATTTAGTTACGACCTAGCCGGTTGAATTTGAGAATTTCCGAATGAAATAGAGAAGTCTAGGCTAAGGTTCCGGATGAAAAAAATAAGTTTAGGAAATGGGCCAGTTAGGAAAATTATGTTTAGGCATTTAGCTCTCCAACCTCAGAGTATGTAGGAAAATTACCTATTAAAAATATTTTTTTTAGGCAGGCAACCGACCAATCTTATACTTTCTAGGAAATTTTTATTACTATGCATAGAATTTTTTATGCATAGTAATAAAAATTTCCTAAAAAGTTGTGACTGTAAGTCTGTATTCTGTAATTGTGTACTGTGTAGAAGGAATAAATGAATAACCCTTTACTTATTGTGGCCTTGTGGGAGTAAAGTGAGTAAGTCACTGGCTTTTACCATTGGGTTTACCATTTGATTTTTTCCCGCCGAGGCATCGGAGCCGTCGATCGCTCCCTCCAGCTGATCTGAACCATAGGGTTCAGGGTGTCAGTGTGTCACTTCTGCTCTCCCGCAGTCCCGCTCTGAGCTTGCAACTTTATTGAGCAGTTGAGTTTGCTCTCTCTGAAGTGTTAATCTTTCAGGCACAATTGTGCACTCCCTGCATTGTGCAAGTTGATCAGGGTTTCAGTGATCAAATGTTTGCAGTAATCAAGTTTCAGTGATTAAGGTTTCGCAAACTTGCAATTTCGAGAATTGGGGACGGATTTCTGGCAAGTTCATGTGGTTGAATCCTACTCTCCCATTTTTTTTTTCAACATGTTTTGATGTTCATCATGGTAGCTTGTATCCTATTCTCCCCATTCTTTTCGCACATATTTTGATTCTTATAAGTGGTGGATTGTATGTTCTTCTCCCCATTTTTTTGCACATACTTTGATTCTTGTAAATGTTGAATGTTGGGTGGGCATGTCATACTAACCAGCCTCCTGAAAATGCATGGACCCTGTTCTAGATCTATGCATTTTCGGAAGGCTAAATCCCTCGCCCTAGATCGGTAGGGGCAATGCCAGGTTCAAATCCTGCCATGGATATGGTTGTATGCTAAAAAAACCTTTTTCAAAGGAAAAAAAAAATTAAGGAAGACACAAAAAAGTCCTAAACCGGCTAGATTTACATAGTAAAGGAAATTTGCCGATTGAAATTGGACAATGGCGGCAATGCCACCGGAAAAAATTGAAGTTCTAGGAAATTGACCGGCAAGTTTTGCCACCTCACTGCACACTTCCGGACAAATTTTCCAAAAACCGGGATGGATGAAACTTTGTAGGAAATCTACCGTTTAGCCCATAGAACTCCCCGGACTGTGGCTGAAACTCAGTCATGTTTACCTTCTTTCAAGAGGATTTTGTCAGTTCAGTAAGCTTTCTGAGACCAGTTCCCTACTTTGCTTGATCTCGAAGCACACTCCCAAAACTGCTGCAAGTTTGCAACCTGACGATGGCATTGTCATCAACTATCAGTGCGTATTTGAGTGCTTAGTGTGTGACAATGCACTCAAATTGACCATTCCAATACTCCCTCCATCTCAAAATGATCCTTTGGATTCCCTTAATTTTTTGTCCCAAAATGATCTTCCAGTTGCACATTGTGATGTGAGAAGAAGAGGTTGGCGGCAATTCTAAGAGCTACTACAATGGGAATGAATGAAGCAGGAAGAGATTCAAGTTCAAGAAGATCATTTTGGGACCAAAGGAGTAATATTTTTTTCAGAAGTAAGGTTGAATTGTAGGAATCATATATGTTCAACTCAAAATTCAAAAGATATTAGATGTTGCACAAGTGTTTGTAGACATATATATGCATATGTATATGTGTATTTAATGTCTTCATATCTATATGTATCCATGTATGTGTATGAGTATTTTGGTGTATATATATATATATATATATATACACATGCATGTGTGCATTTATATATGTTTGTATATATTTGAATATATCTTTGTATACTTAAATTTTAAGTGGGGATAAATTTTGTTGTTGCCTTTTGGATAGCCTCTCTTTTTCAAGACTAAATGGCAACCATTTTTTAGTATTTGTAAAGATTTTGATAGAAATATCTTAACCAATAGGTGGAGATTTTGTAGTTTTAATTTGATTAATCATTTTAGAGGAAGTCAAAGAAGGTTCAAATGGAATCATTCAAAAAGGATGTTTTAGAAAAAGTTAGGGATAGAAAGTGGGATTGATGTCTTATGCTATAAATAATTAAGGGACCAAATGCATCTAGACACCTAAGCATGGGTTTGTAGGAGGTTGGTCCAATTTCTCCCTTTTGGACATAGGTACATAAATGATCATATCCCAAACTTAGCCATGTCCGGTCTTCTTTGCTATTTGATTTCAAACCATGACTTCTTGTGTCTTGTAAAAATGGAGCAACGCATAGGTTAGACATGTTGCCTTTTCAAATATTTCTATTATAAGAATATAATTCAGGCTCAACAAAATTCTATATCACTTGAATTAGTGAAGATCACTACATGTGTTGGTCAAAAACTAAAAATCAAAATTGAACAAAAGAAAGTCCTATATAACCTTCTGAAATGTGTTGTTAATTATGAGGCTCAATTTAGGGTTCTTGATCATTTAGGGAATAAAATGAAGAAAATATTATTGTATTACTAAAAACTATCACGCTAGTCAAGATAGGATAGTAATTAGTGTAAGGTCACTACACCTACAATGCCCCTTAAGAAGCAGTTCAACATTGTTCCTATTCTTAAATTGCCTAATTTTTTGTTACCTCTTATTGGAAGTCAAAGAATATTCAAGATTCTCTTGTTTATGCATTTGTTGACCTTATAGATGGCTGTGAAATGGACATGAGTTGGTTCTCAAATTGACTAGTATAGTCATTGAATGAATCGAGGAAAAAGAATTATTAATTACAAGAGCCAATCATTCTCTTTGCTTTCCCCATTTTTACTTAGAATTGTAAGTGAACCTTTTATGAAAGACCTAGGGTCACAAATAGGGACCTACGGCCCAACTCGTTTGAAAATTCATAAGTCATTCAAAAATGCTCGGAAAAATACGAAACCACTTGTGTTAGATTCCTCATCAATTTCTTTGTGTCTGAAAAATGAGCTAAAAATATTCCCGTCCAAGGAAATACATGAAAAAGGCGGACCAGCCCTTGGATGCTCCATTTCTGAGCCTCCTACAGTCCTACCTTACTTGACAGACTGAACCCAAAGAGTTCACATGGTGGGTGAACTGGAGCTCTGGCCAACTCGAAGTGAAACCAAGCTGGATATTTGTCACCAAATGGAATTCAAGAGAGGGCAAGCAAGCAATGTGTGCACTAAGGTAAAACAGCCCATTGTGTTCCTGAAAATTAGGAGTTTGGCCACATGTTGTTGCTGAAAATTTTGAATTTTTTATCCCACATAAAGACAAGTGTAAAAAATAGTGAGAGCAATAGGAATTATATTTTTTCAACAAAGTATGAATTTGTTATGAATTTTTGAAGTGTTCAATGTATCATGGCCCAAAAGAGTCAATAGACTACCCTAGAACCAACAAAATCTGAATCCATGATGCTCATCTTAGTCACCTAAAGCAGTCATAATGTTTTCTAATATGGAAGGCCTAACAAATCAATTCTTACAATGAATTCACACTAAAAAGTTGGAAGTTCCTAACGAAGTCACTAATCACTCCATTACTATCATGTAAGACATGCATTGTGGTCAAAATCTCACATACTAAAAAACCCCATAATGGGGTCATTTCCGCTAGGTGTCCATTATGGATCCTCTAACTATAATGAATTGTTCTACCTTAGACAATGGTTGCAAGTTTGGAGGCTTGAGATGGTTACTAGATACAAAGTGGGCATTCCCCAAATCACCTTTTTTGCTATTGTACAAAGTTATTTTTATTAGATTGGACAAATTTTCATGCTTTCTTATTGGCAATTGAAAGAAAGTTTCAATGCACCAAAGAACCCAACATTTGGATCCCGCATGCAAAAGTTATGAAGGGTCAAAGTTTTTTTGGTAGAAGTTCTAAAATCATTTCTTCTATATAGGTACATATTGATTTTGGATATGTACACAAAGTGATGATGGCGGTTTTGGGTTAGTGGCACATTGGACAATGCCCACCTTAATTCAGTTCACATCTTTCAACCTTTACATCTCTTACTCTATAACCAATGCTTGATTTGATTGGAGATTTGAGTTTGTAGCAAACAAATGGTCTATTAGAGTAGGACTAATGACATTGAATTATCAATGATGCCAAATCCAATGGTCAAGGTCAACCAAAACTATTTCTAAAAAAAAGTGCCAAATTTTTTGGAATAATAATAATAATTTGTTTATTATTATATGAAAAAAAATGATTTTTAAAATTTTTAGGCAATGGTTTCAAGAATCAAATTTTCTAATTTTCCAATTTTCCAAAATTTATAACCTCATTGAAATTGATATACTATAGACATCATTTAATCCGGGCTTAGTACTCAAACTTCCTAAATTTAGATGATGAATAGATAGGTTCCATGGGCTTTTTTGACCACAAAACTTCTCACTTATGCAAATGATTTTCTAGTTCCCTTCAATTTTATTACTACAAGTTTAATACTACACTTTGATAAGTCTCCAAAACTCAAAGTTTCAAGACAATAGGAGTGCACCAAATTCTATTTACTGTAACTTGAATTAATGGGTTCAAATAATTTTTAGCAAAAAAATCCCTAACATTTTTTCTAATTAGAAGATAATTTTGGGATGGAGGGAGTATATATTTATACAAATGTACTAAACAAAATTGTGCAAACTTTCAAGAAAGGATTTAAACACTAACTAAAGGGATTTAATGCGACATCATATCATTCAATCATTGAAATCTTCAATACAATCTAATGTATTTTTTATTGGCAAATTTTTGCCAAAATCTTATTTAAATTTCTAAATTGACTACCTTTATATTAAAAAATAAATAAATAAAAAATTCAATGACATTGTTAAAAACATCTCAAAAAAATTCAAGGTTTGCCAAATTTTAGAAGAAATTTACTAGGTTTAGACAAGTATTTAGATAACTTCATGGGTGAAAGTATATACTTGATTCGTGGATGAACAAAAATAGATGATTTTTCTTACTTGCCCACATTCTAGAGTGCATGTCGCACTACCAAATGAAAAAAAATAAAAAACTCACTACTACAATCTTTTTTGAGGCATCTACAATAGGGATATTCCATCTAAAATGCTATGGAATTTATAAAATCTATAAAATTTCTATTTAGAGTAAAAAATAGAGAAAAAGACCAAACTTGGTACTTGAAAAATTTGTTCAATATAGGAATTAAGGAAAATAGCTTGTAAAACTCCAAAAATACCCTCAAACGCTGGAGTGAACCTCACTGCATGTAAGTGTTTTTCTTCATGTTGTTCTCAAGTGCATGTTCATCACATTTACTTTGAAATCAATAAGTAATATATTTCAAAAGCAGCCAGCACACCTCTTTAATATTTGTTGACATCTTTTGCTTTTCTTTGTAAGAAAATTTTCTTTCAAAAACTAATTTCCTAACAATTTCAACAACAATTTTTAGAAATATTTTCTAACAAAGTTTTTGTTGCCTGACGGAAATCTATGGAATAAGAAAGAACACCTTTCAACAATGCATGTTCATGCCTTGGTCACATTGACAATTAAGTTGGAGTGTGTGTTTTGGAACAAGTAACACATATTTTGTAAACTAAGAAGACAACATGCACACTATTGCAACACTCTTGACAAGATTATTGTGTAACTTGAGTTTCAACCTCTAGTTTGAACACCAAAGTCCATGTTATTCTTGACTTGCCATTTCCAAGATTTGAGAAAAGAAGTTTTTTTTCCTTTTTCTTGATACCCAAGCAGGCATATATGTTAATATGTTGACCACTCACAACACCATATCGTAAGCATATGTCTCATTATTATATTATTAGAAGATGCATGTTTTTAACCCTTAACCCCTAAAGGCCCAAGGCATTTTCTGGCTCCGAAACCATTGAAAACTACCATTTCTGCTGCGATCACTCCCTAAATTAAAAAAAAACTTTTTTTTAGAATCTAACCATAGGATCTTGTACTTCACTTGTCTCAGATCATGTGGTAAAAATTTCATGAAGTTTGACTGTACGGATTGGAAGATATTAGCATTTGAAGTTGGAAAAAGAAGTTTTTTTGAACTTTGGATTGCAATTTTAGATGACTTTGACGGCCATTTGTGGATTTTTTTTGTACTACACACCATAAAGTTAAATTTTTTTATGTTGAACATTTGAACTGAGAATTGGGGGAAAAATTTCAGAATGTCAAAACTCGATTTTCACATATAAAAAAATTGTTAAATAGAAGTAGGTCCAAAATTGAACAAAACACTAAATCTTCAATAGCTCTTAGGTGGAATTAAAAAACCATAATCTCAACGGTGGGATTGTTCTTGCACACAAACTTAACCTTTTCAAAAAAAAAAATTGAATTTTTTTTAAAATTGCATTCAAAAATGAATTTTATAAGTTGTTTTTTGAAGAAAACACTCACATTGCCCGAAAAACAAGATTGTCCATAACTTTCTCATTTTTAGTCCAAATAGAATGAATCAAAGCTTCAGATGTAGACAAAAACATAATTTTTGAGGAAAAAATTTTAAAAATTCATTTTTTTTTTCCTGCCCGGCAAACTGCTTTTTTGACTTCGGGTGGCATAACTTTTGCTCCCAGGCATCGATTTAAAAAAAAATTATATTTTTAGAAAGCTAACGTGATTTCCTATCTTCAAAAAAAGTTTCAAAAAATCAGGTCGAAATTTCAGATCGCACAAGCCTGCCCGAAATCCCAAGTGTCCCCCGAGGGGATTTGGGGCCTTTAGGGGTTAAAGGACAAGCTGATGACCGTGGAAATCATCCCTTTGGTTACCGTCATTCCCTTAAAAAATTTCAAAAATAATCATTCAAAGTTATGCTACTATAGAAGACCTCCCCTTTTCACAACAAAATAATTTCCGAAGATAAATAATTGCACTTCTATCCTACTAGAAAGATTCTCTGCCATCCATCAGACACAGAACATCCTTGTCAACGTTTAAAGGTTAAGGAAGGGAAAAGACCCCCTCACAAAGGGTTAAGGGTGTTATGTCTAACTACTATTTCTAAAAATGGGGTTACTACAAGTTCAAGAAAGCAACTTCCAATATTAAACCAAGAATAATATTAAACAACTTGAAGGATCCCGCTATTTCCAAAAGATTCATTTAACCCCTAAACGTCTGGCTTCATCTCCAAAATTGACGATTTGAGAAAAACCATTATAAACTACAATTTGGAAGAATATTTTGGAATTGGTATACAAATGAAAGCTGTAGATTTTGATTTTTAAATTCTATCCGTACGGTTAGATCTACTAATGCTATCATCAATCTTTTTCTATAAATTTTGAAAATAAAATTTCAGAATTCCTTCTAAATTCAATTACAAGTAAAATATTATCATTTTTTGAGTAAAACTTGTTGGAATGGATTTGAAATAAGGTTCTCTTCATATGGTGATTTTTTGAAATTTTTGTGACCTTTACATCTTTGACGTCATTTTTGCACATCTAGTTTTGAACTAAAGTCAATGCAAATTGACCACTTAACATACTTCCACATTTGTAATTTTAGAAATGTATATATTCTAGTAACACCAAATCCAACCAATGGATAGGACAACAACTTGATAAAGTATCACCAAAAATTAGGATGACTTTCATCCAAGCAGGAATGAGACAGAAACAAGGATTTGAATCTATTCATTGTCCAGAAAATGGACGTCGGAGCGCTCTAGGGTTAATACCTAACTGCTCCTTTGAGGTCAGTTTCATACTTTATTAATCCCAACCGATTATGCCTTTACTTCTCAATGCCATGTGGCATGTTACCAATGGTTGAGAGTGACTTGAATAGTACTACCCAATATTCTTTTTGCCAATTTTTAGGGAATCTGGATGTGGGTTATATACGAGGTTGGAGGTTATATACGAGCTCTCAAATTAACTTTTGGTGCAAAATTTGGCTCCAAGTTAGGAATCAATGCGACTTATATGGCATCAAAACAAAACTTGAAAAAACATCTTTGACAATTTCAGCTCTTGAAATAGGTAGAGCCAAATCTCTTTCTCCACAAGTAGGAGCAACAATCTCTTTCAAGAATTGTTATAAAGACTCCTAGTACAAGGGAAAGAAGTTTTGACGGTAACTCAATGACGGTAAACACCTCGACACAATACCACAAATATTCTCAAAGAGGAAGTGAGAAGGAAGGTCAAGATATATGCTTCATGTGCAAAATAAAAACGCGTGCACCTAAGCAAATTTTTTTAACCCCTAACTGCTCGAGGCACTAGATTCTGGTGTTTCAAAAACTTTGAAGTTAGGTAAAATCCAACCAAATTGCTATTTTTAGTAGTTTATATTTTTGGAGAACTATTTTTGAAGTCTAATTTTAGGATCAAAAAGCCGATCTTAAAAATGAAGGATTATGATTTTTCTATTCAAGATTTTGTGCAAGGATACCCATTGCAATCTTGACTTCCCATAGTGTTGAAGGCTCTTGAAAATGAGCCTCAAATACACTGGATCTTGGAGAAAAAATCACATTAGAAATTCATTTAAAAAAATTGTAAAATAGATTTTGAAAAACCATAAATTGATTGGGGTTGTGCATGCTAGGCTCTATAACCTCATATTTTTTTGGTGACCAACTTTTTAGAGTTGACATGCAAAAAGAGAATTGAAAAATTTTCATAGTTTTAACACCTTCATAATCAAACATTATAATCTTTTAATCTATAAGTGATATTGTTATGTTTTCTTTTCCTATGTAATCTCTAACATGTCTAGTTTGAATTTGTACGGTGATAATTCAAAAGAAATTGGTACAACTTCTGAAAATGTTGACTTTTTGTTCAATTTAGAGTAAAATTCAAGAAGCTCCAAATAGGCCTTGGGCATTTAGGGGTTAAATGAATTCAATATACTGACTGCCTTGAATGAAAAGAAAACTAGAAACCTTAAAAACTTTGAAGTACCGTGAGTTGAGCACATCTAAGCACACTTGAAACTTGGCAATACGACAAAGGCACTCGTGTACACATGGCCACAATTTGCACCTATATCTCCAACTTTGGTATATTTTAGGCGACTGCAGATGAAAAGTTGTTAAATCCACATCTAAACAGGTGACGATAGGGTGGCAAACACCCAATAGTCATGGTCGAGGTAGTGGCCGGGAGGGAGTGATCCAAGATCTAGATTTGGCTTCTCAAACTTTTTTACCTCCAAATTTTTCGAAGAGGTTGGTGCAGAAGATAATTTTTTGGTGCTACAGTAGTAGTTTTTTTTTTATCGCCTTAAAAAACACTGGTACTAGTACCGTGCTAGAATTTCATCCCGGGTGTCCGAAACTGACCCTAACACACGGTCGACCATATTGGGCCTTCAGTTTCCACCACATGGGTAGAACAAGGCCATTTGACCACCCAGGGTGCCGAAAAGCAGACAGTTTTGGAGTTTATCTTTCCATTATCTAAACGATCACACGTGGTGTATCTTAAATCAAGCACAACTCACATTCCCTGAGTGCCAAGCACCGAGGCGGCTCCTTTTGGGTAAGAAGATTAAGGTAGGAGGTCCATAAATCGCTCATTCAAGAGCTGAAACTGATGTTTGGGGAGGTGGAACGTCTCGAAATATTTTTCAGTAAATTTTCCTTGAAAGACAAGAGAAATTGGCATCTAGCCCAAGTTGTTTCATATTTTTTGGAGCTTTCTGGAATTAGTTATGAAATTTTGAAGTTGAAGTGGCATAGGGCTCTAAATTCGCCCGCCCCCTGAAATGTACAATGTTTGTACATTGCTGAAGGCTACGAAAAAGCAACATGTACAAGCAGTGTACATTTGAGTAGGGTGGGCGATTTTAGAGCCTGTGCGATTTCAGAACCTCCTACCTTACTAACTTTTTGAGTCACCTCAAAGTCCACATTTGCAAAATAAAAAATAAAAAATAAAAAAAAGTCAACAAATGAGGATTTTCAAAATGAAACCCGTGTGGTGACGGAAGGGAGAGAAGGGATGGAGAGAATGCTTTCCCAAATGCTTTTAAGACAGGCATCACAGCCGCTATCTGAGAGAGAGAGAGAGAATGGCGGATATGGGGAGCCTGCTTCGCGGAACTGAAGCTGAAATAATAGAGAGATAAGGTACTGTAGAAGTCAATTTTCAATTACCGTATACATAAATAGTCTATTTTTCATATACAGTATTTCCAACTTTCCATCAAGTGAAAGAGAACTAAGGTGAAAGAGAACTAAGGTAGGTATAGTTGAACCTCTTGTAGTGCATAGTGCCGGAACTATGCACTGAGAGAGGTTTATGCAATTGAATTGGTTCTGTACTAAACTTTGTTTAATGTAGCCTCTAACTATGGTGCCTCCAACTACTGTTCACAAATATTGTAGAACCTCTCTTAGTGCATAGTGCTGGGACTATGCACTAAGAGAGGCTTATGCAGTTGAAGAGGTTCTGTACTGATCTTTGGCTAATGGGGCCTCTCATTATGAGGCCTCCAACTATTGTTCATAATATTACGACCTCTCTTATTGCATATTATGCACTAAGAGAGGTTCTATTGTACCCCCAAATGTGCCACTGACCTTAAACCGCCATCTATGCTCTCTATACATCTCCCAAATCAATTCTGTACCTATGTGGAAGAAACTATTTTAGAACCAAACTTTGTTCTTTGATAACTTTTGCATACAATATCCAAAATATTGCGTTCGCTGGTGCGTTGGAACTTCCTTTCACTTGCCAACAAGAACATATGAAAATTTGACTAGTCTAACAATAGTAACTAGCCTCAATAGCAAAAAGTGGCAGTTTAGGGGGGCACCCACTTTAAGAGCATGGCCCCTAGGTTTTGGGGTGAATTGACCCCCTCGCTTAGTCCCCCCAGGGATGCATGTAAAAAAAAAAAACTATTTTGTGCCTGATTAATTTATCTTCTACACCTCTTCTAGCTAATTTGAGGTCTCTGATTGCAAATATGAATTCAAAATTTGCAAGTTTTACCATTCTTAGAAAATGTAAAATTTCAGTGTTTTCTCGAGGGGCCGAGCAAGGGGGTCAGTTCATCCTGGCTGCCCCCAGGCACATTGGGGTAGGCGGCTTCAATGGCTCCTGGGCAAGTCCTTGTTGGAATTAACGCCCCACCATCACTCTTTCAAACACAACTTCTAGATCAACCACTTGAAAAATTTGACAAGCCATTCAATACTTGAGAGCCTCTTCAACAACGCAAGACCTTAGATTGTAGAGAATCCTGAACATGGCATTGCGTGATCATCTAGGATGCTAGCAGAAGCTGACATGTGAAGATCAAGAGCAAACAACCGATGCCAAAATCAATAGAAATTGACATGTGGCTGAAAAACTAGCAAGGAAGTAGGGCCAACAATCTTAAAGAAGAGTGGCGGCGGGAGACAGTGGGGTTTAGGATCTATCCGCCACCCGTGACCACTCAACAGCCCACCAAAACCACTTTGGTGCATCATTTCTAACGGGCCTGGGTGACCATACGCTACGGTGGAAGCGCCTCAAAAGTGTCACTTTTTCTACAAAGTCGTGCACCCAAAAACTACAAAGTAACACTATTTTGAATTAATGCAGGTTGAAATATTTCTTGTATTGTACCAATTTCAACAAAAAAGTAAAAACTTTGTGGTGACACTAATTTTTTAGGTGACCCTAGTTTCCTCGTCACCATGAGGACAAATCAGTGCCAGTAGAGTTATCTTCTCCAAGCCCTAATAAAGCCACCGCTCTCTGTTCTCTCTGTTCTCTCTCTCCCGTCTTTGCTTTTATTTTTTCTGCTTTTTTCTATTGTTTTTCTCGACTTGGTGCATCACTGACTGCACATGATTGGAGGTTTGACTGGCAACGCAGATGATGAGAGACGGATCACGAGCATCAGTCGCGAAAGGAATTTCACGAAGGAATCGCTTACAAATGCTGTCAGTTGGGAGTGAGAGTGTGAGGCGCACACTTGCAGTTTTGCACTACGCCTGCAAGTAGTGGCAAAGAGGAGTGTCAGAAAAGCTCAGTCAGACGCTCATCTCGATGCCGGAGGACGTTACAGATTGAGATACAGTATGCTCACAGTGAAAGAAGCGCCTGCCTGCATGCCCTCTCACTCGACTCACTCATCATTCATTGACACGGCCAGCGCCTTGTCCAAATCCGGCGAAATTTCTCATTCAGTATTGATTGTGCACCTCTTTTGTGGGTTAGCAATTTTGGTGGAAAATTGCGCCACCCTGGATGGAGGGGCCTCAAAGCTGCTTCTGGCTCTCACCGCGCTGAAAAAGGCCGAGCTTTTGTGAGAGGGAGTATCGCAATTAGTCATCGCGGAGATTGAAAGCAATTACGTTTTGTGGGGATTCATTGGTTTGGCGTTTGGAGCTTTGTGGAGAGAGTTCGGGGGATGCGAGAGGGGTGGGTTGTGTACATGTATGAGTCTGTGAATTTGTGCGCGAGGGAGCATTGGTAGTCTCTGATTTTCAGCCGCGGTTTAGCTGGGAAAGACGTGTGGGGAGAGACAGAAGAGGTGTGTTCTTGAACCCTACTCTTTTGGTGTGGTTTTCTTGATGCAAGAGGCTGGAGAATTCAGTATAGGATCTTGGGTGTTTGTTCCAATCATGTGGATGGCATTGGTGGTTGATGGAGGAGTGTTTGAAGTTCAAGTCTTCGAGAATTGAAATGCTGTGCAATTTAGTACGTAGTGAAAACGAGAATGTATGTGGAGTTTCGAGGTGTTCCACACTTTGCATGCAGTTGGAGACGAATTACGCGCTGTATATGAGTATAAGTGTGATACTTTTACTAATTTGGATTCATGAGTGTGTGGTTGCGCTTAACGAAATTGTGATTCTGTGATTAGGAGCACGATGACGAGGGACGCGAAGGCGCCTCCTTCGGACGCCCCCTCGCCAGGCGACGTGGTGGTAGTAACCCCCGCGAAGGAAACGTTCAACATTGAGAGCAGGCAACAACAAGAATCGCCAGGTCACGTGGTGGTCGTGGATCCAGTTAGTTCAATTGCGCCTGGCGGTGTCGTTGCCCCTGAACAGGAAGCTCTTCTCTCCGGATGGCGCAGACGCAACGAAGTCGCGTCGTTGCAAGAAGTAAACTCCACAATCTCTGTCCCCGAGGGCTCCTGGTACAAGAAAGCCTTTGCATTCGCTGGCCTGGGATTCATGGTGAGCGTGGCGTACATGGACCCCGGCAACTGGGCCACCGATCTCAGCGGCGGTGCCGCATTCGGCTACACGCTTCTCTCCGTCATTCTCCTTTCGAATTTCACAGCCATCTTTCTCCAGTCGCTCTCTCTGAAGCTCGGGATCGTGGCGGATCGCGACCTAGCACAAGCCTGTCGCGATGCCTACCCGAAGTACGTGGTTTACGTGTTGTGGGTGATGATGGAGATCGCCATAGCCGCAACGGACTTGGCCGAGGTCATCGGGTCTGCCGTGGCTTTGAATCTACTGTTCGGGCTGCCTCTCTGGGCTGGGGTGCTGATCACCGCCGTGGACACGCTCTTCATCCTCGTCTGCGGCACACGAAGCTTCCGAAGCTTGGAGGTCGTGGTGTTCTTGCTGTGCTTGCTCATAGCCGGCGTGTTCGTGTATGAGCTTATCGCTGTGAAGCCGGAGTGGATCAAAGTGGCGGCGGGGTTGTATCCCAGACCGGAGATTCTAACAAACTCACAGATTCTCTTCAACGCTATCGGCATTCTGGGCGCGACGTGCATGCCGCATAGCTTGTTTTTGCACTCGAGCATCATTCAGACGAGAGCCTACCCGCGGACCAAAGAAGGGAAGAAGATGGCGGTGAAATACGGCACCTGGGATTCCTGCCTCTCGCTCATGCTCGCGTTTTTTGTAAATGCTTCCATTTTGATCCTTGCTGCTGCGGCGTTCCATTACGGACCTCATCCTAACCGCGAGCTTGCTAACATCAGTGATGCATACAAACTGCTGGCGCCTGCTTTGGGTGACCATGCCGCCAGGATTCTCTTCGGAGTCGGACTCCTCGCCAGCGGTCAAAACTCCACCATCATCGGCACTTTGGCAGGCCAGGTCAGTGATGTTGTTTCAGTAGCAGCAAAATTACAATCAATTACGAATTTCTCTAACATGGCTTTCTAGAATATCCTGCACACTTGCTGCACTATCATTTTCGATACATTGCCACACATTCATACCGTGCCATAGTGAAAAAGTTGGGACCCGTGGTGGTAAGAGTAAATCATTAATGAGTGTACAGATTTTATCTTTTAACTCCCATATTCGGTAGTTTATTATATGCTCTTCAATAATTTTTGTAGCATCTTACTATCTGTGTGACACTTTGGCTCATTTTGGTTCATTTGACACTTTTTAATAGCAAATCTTACACTTTGGGCTAATTGCTTCCGATTGCTCTTCTGTCAATTTGGCTGAAGTTTAAGTTTTTTTCTCAATGGGCCAGGTGGTGATGGAGGGATTTCTGAAGATGAGGATCAAGCCATGGCTGCGGCGTCTCATCACTCGCTCCATTGCAATCGTTCCGGCTGCCATCGTCGCCGCCATCGGTGGCAACAACGGCGCTGGGCGTCTGCTTGTGCTCAGTCAGGTCATCCTGTCCTTCACTTTGATCTTTGCGGTTGTGCCGTTGGTGCACTTCACAAGCTCCCGTGCCAAGATGGGCAGCTTTGTCAATTGTTGGGTTGCTACGATTTCGGCATGCATCATTGCTGTGATTATTGGCGGCCTGAATGCATACTTGGTGGTGCAAAGTATTCGCCAGGGGTCGTTTGGGCAAGCCGGCCATGTTTGATAGATACACCTATTGTGTATTTGTCACCGTGGTTTGAGCCTGTAAACGGTAGCTTCGGTAGGAAAGAGAGTGCTTCTCTTTGCACGTTTGATTGTAGGTTTTATTGTAATCCAAATACACTTTTTTTTTCTTTTCAACATATGGTGCATGATGATATTGGATCAGACTTCCTTGATCTATCCGCCTCTGAGATTTACGAGAGGTTGATTGAAGTTTGGGTACTCATTTGAAATTGGAGAGGCTCTGTTGCTGTGCAAGCTTGGCTGCAGCTTCCTGTTCAGTCTCAGGTGTATCCAGTTTGTATGCCCACTTTGATGGTGTGTTAGACAATTGAATCAGTACCAGTAGCCACTCAGTTTCAAAAATTCCAAACAAAACGAAACCGAGTGATGATGCAGGTAAGGCATGAGAATTGCAAGTTTGAAACAGTCTTGGATGACTCTTAGTGTAAGATACCTACATACACCAGTGATAAGCCCTTGGAACGTAAGGTAGTTACTGTATCTACTGGAGCATGGTTCCTATAATTAAATTCCCTTCAACTTTTGAGCGTAGTTCCAATAATTAAATCTCCTTTAACTTTGTTGGGATATATCAATCAAAAGACAGTTTCAATGCATACAGCAGAACTTCTCTAAAGCAAACTTCTCCAAGGCAATGACCTTACTCGGTCCCACACTAGGCCCAATCCCAGACATACATATCAAAGAAGTTCTCTGAGATTCTTGAACTTGGGAACTTGAGCCCAGTCCCGGGGCTATTACTTTAGAGAAAATCTAATATATTAACAAGAATTTTTGGGACTTGTCTACATAAACCATGCATTTTTTATGTATTCATTACTAGTGTATCCAAAGTTAATCTTAGATTTTTATGTTTCATTGAACATTTAAGACATATGATAGTGTATATGTACAAGAATATTTGAGGGTGACTTTAAGAATAATTATCTTATCATACGAAAGAACAATAATATTGAATTTTCCCTGTTGTAAAAAACACTTTGAAAAATGAAAGTTCAATATGATATTCATTTGATGTATGTGATAGTTCACTTGTAGTATTCAATATTAATTAAAGTAATCCTATAGGGTCATGAAATATTGCCCTTTATTTAGCCCTTTTTTCATTTCTTATTCTAGATTAGATTAGAATTATAAGTCAACTTGCTTTGTTCAAAATGACAAAAGCCATGATTGTATAGTATCTACTCCCACTTATATAATTTTGAACTACCATGATTGCATGCACTTTAATCACATTTGAGTTATTGCCATAAATTGCCTAATTAATTGTTTGGACATGTGGCAATGAAACCAAAACCTCAATTTAGAAAGAATACAACTCAATGCAATTAAATTGCATACAATCATGCCTTATCATTAAAAAAAAATTCAAATGCAATCTCCAATTAGTGTTGAAAGAAGGATCAAACTAAGGGCAACATTTCATGATTTATTGGATAACTCTATTGCCTTCAGAAAATGTCAAACCAACCTTTGTCATTGGGCAACACCAAACAATGCTTACTAAAGGAATTCAATTCATTTCTATAACAATTAAGGTAATTACACCTAATCGTGATTCCTTTTTAAAACCAAACCCTACATACTCTTGGTTAAAATGTATTGCACTTGTTCATAAAAGAAGAGGGGCACTTTTAAATACACATATTTTCACCACTTTGAAAATTCATAGTGTTTTTACACAAACTCCAAATAATGCTCAAGAAGAAAATTTAGAGTACTCTTTTTGACTTCCAATAAGATCCACCAAAATACTAGATAATTTAAAGATAGGAACAATGCTTAATTGCTTATTCGAACCTCATTAGGTGTAGCTAACTTAGTGAGTACGGCAAAACTCTGAATATTCTAAACGTAATGATGATAAATAAATTAAGTATTGAACTCGATCTGACTTGGAGCAGCATGTTGGTGCAAAACTCCGAATGTCTGCAGATACTTTCCCTTCCAAATCGTCCGAAGAAAAATGTCTTGAACAAGCACGATCACTGTATTGACAAGTAATTAATGTTTTTGAGTGTTCACAGCATCTTCTCAAGGGCTGCAACCAATCAAACAATGACACATGTTATTTGGTTCCAAAAAGGTTTCTTGGGTTGAATCTCAAGAACCGGTATAACTAAACAGTAGTAGCTCATTCCTCTTCAACTGAGCTAAGAGACCACACTCTTTCTCTCTTCAATTCACATAAAAATATCTCGTATACCACAAACTACTTGTAAAATGATGTTGCTTTCTTGTCCAGTAATTGCTACAACAGTTGCAGTGTTTGAATTAGCATCAAACCTATGAATTAGCGGTGTAATTAATATCTTGAAAATTGGAAAAAAATGATTCATCTAAAAATAAATAAATCACTTCTTGTTAACAGTATGGAACATAAAAAGTGATCAGTTTTATGCGGCGTGTGTATAGCCAACTACCGAAAATTGCTGGCAACAACTCCTAAAGGAATGTACTAGCATTGAAGGAAATGGTACAATAAGAGAACGAAAAGGATGACCATAAACAGTTAACCAGATTTGAAAATAGTAAGATTTGTACATAAAACAGAGGAAGATTTATTCTTCATAAGTGGCAGAACATAGTCAGAATTAAACATATATTTGCCTGAGACTGGTGCAGCCTTGAGAGTCCCGGCTCTGTGCAAAAATACCTGGGAGGCAAATCGAGACATGAAAACGAATTTGCGCAATCTACTCCTTGCCAAAATCCGTGCTGTAATGAGCACTTGATTCAAGCTTCTTTGCATCCGTCAGTTTCCGAACAGCCTGGAGAAAACCACAAACTACGTAAAGCACAAACAAATGTGACTTTAAAAGGTTTAAGACAAGTAATAACATTGTACAGCCCTACATGACATTTCAAGATTTACAACTATCTCAGTCAACCCACTTTACAAAAGGGATAAGAGACATACCTTCATGAAGTCCTCTTGTACAACATAATCACGATCAGCCCGTATAGCAAACATGCCTGCTTCAGTACATACATTGCGAAGATCGGCTCCATTGAAACCCTGTAATGAACAAAGGTCAGCCACCCACAGATCGCCTTCCTTCAAAAATGTGCAAATCAATGGTAGGCCAGAACAGTCCTCATCCAACCTAAACCTCTCAGCAAGAAAATATGTGTCTCAGTTGATGATGAAACATAGATATGAAATAATAATAAAAACTCTACCTCGGCAAGTTTAACTATAGCCTCGTAATCGATCTCCCCATGCTTTGTAATCCCAGATGCATGAATCTTCAAAATCTCTGTCCGAGATTGCTCATTTGGTAGAGGAATTTCAATCTTTCGATCCAGACGACCTGGTCGGAGTAGTGCAGGGTCAAGAACGTCTGGTCGATTTGTAGCCATAATCATCTTTACCTGCACTCTCAAATAAATGTGAATAACAAGAAAGTATTCGCTGATGAGCACAAAGTTTCACACCCTGCATCTTTTTAGTTGCAGTGCCAATGAAAATACAAAAGGTAGATGCATACAATTTGTCTCATCACATCAGACCAATGTCTCAAAGATAGATTCGATATTTGAAAGGATTTAAGAGTCCACATTACCTTTCCAAGCTGATCAAAACCGTCAAGTTGATTCAAGAGCTCCATCAGAGTGCGCTGAATTTCTCGATCAGCACTCGTGCCCTCGCTAAACCGACGACCTCCAATTGCATCGATCTCGTCCATAAATATGATGCATGGCTGCAAAGACAAGCCAGGGTAAAAAAGTATGCGCATTAGAATGACATTACACCCCACAGACTGTGCGATAGTCTCGACCTTGAACATATAAACCAAGGGCAGATGGAGAGAGATTTACTTGATGGTCGCGAGCATAACTAAACATCTCCCTAATGAGCCTTGCACTTTCGCCTATGTATTTGTCCACGATCGCACTAGAAACCACCTGAACAAGCATCAAACCACAAATCAGATACACTGACAGACTGTTACGCAAGTCCATCCAACCAGAATTTCACGATCATCTAGTTACAGAAGCCTAAGTGATTATCAAAAACACAAATGTACCAACAGATCTACGTAAGCTCACAGAAAGTCTGACTCACATCAACTTGATTAGATCCGACCTAAGTTTCTCATACCTTTAAGAAATTAGCATCAATATTGCTGGCAATTGCTCTCGCCAGAAGGGTTTTGCCAGTTCCAGGAGGGCCGTACAACAATACACCCTGTAGGACAACCCATGCTGCTCTTAGGGAAAGGTTATGAAAATATTTAACAATTTGACGACCATATTTTGCAGATGTGAAACAATACATTTGATGTGATGTAGGGTTCGAGAGGTCAAGAAATATAACAAATGAATGCACAAAAATCTTGTGGTGAAATGTAGCAAAAGTGATAATATTTCACACTGGGAACACAGATCAATAATTTACCTTAGGAGGCTTAATACCAACTCGCAAGAAGAGTTCAGGGTTCATAAGTGGCAACTCAATCGACTCACGAAGTTCCCGAATCTGGTCACTTAGTCCTCCAACCGCCGAGTAGCTAATATTTCCAGGATCCTCGTGAAGCATATTGTACACTACAGGGTCAACCTAGAAGCACACATTATTGAAAATATTAGGACCCAGATACATAAATAGCAGAAACGGAAGGAAAAGTACTATCGAAATGCATTTAGCACATAATCCACCAAAGAGAGCCCAAACCCTACATCAACTTCAGTGCTCCCCCAAAAGTAGTACTCTAATGGCAGAACCCGAAGGAAATTTTTTAAGTAGGAACATCCACAATCGTCACTGACCCAAACCTGCAACCCTAAAATCGTACAGTGCGTACATATCGATTACCATTAAGAGGAAGAACACCACCCAAACCCCTGTTCAAGTGTCGGTTTTAGGTCGATAGCAATAAAACATTTGTATACAATATCCAAATAATGCATTCTTTGGTGCGTTGCAATCCTCTTCCATTTGCCAACAAGAACATCAATAACAATTAGTCGACTCTAATCAAAGGAACTATGCTCAGCATCTAAAGAGGTCATCACGGATGTTCCTACCTGATAACTCCAATGGCACAACCGAAACATATTTTACAATCTAATGAAGTCGTGATTTAGGGTTTGAGAATCGATATAGAATTAAATCACCAAGCTCACCTCTCTTGGAAGTGCTCGCATGATTGTCAGCGTCGTCATATCCAGAGCCACTCGAGTACCAGCCACCAACTTCTCTTTGTCCACCTTGTTGCGGCATCCAACGACATACCGTGGACCACTGCTAGCCTTCACAATTACTGTCCAACAAAAAATACAATTAAACCTTCAGAAAATAGTCACAATCGCAACCACTGACCCAAAATCGCCGCCTTGAAATCTTGGACTCTGGTTTCGTATTGAATTACAGGATGTAGACCACCCCAAGATCATTCAAGTGTCGGTTGTATCTCTACGAATAAAATACTGAGCATTCATAACTCAAGGTATCCACATATCGCATTCTCATGTGCGTTGTAAGTCCTGTTTCCTTCGCCAACAAGAACATCAATAAAAAAATTGACCAGCGTCATAATAACAGGAACTAAGCGCCATCAAAATACAGGTGATTCTCCCTGAGCTGATCACTCCCTTCGAATCCAGTCAACCATCAAACCTCCAAACGATCGAGCAACACTACCAATCAGAACGTCTCCAAAACCCTACGTGAAGCAAAACAAACACTCACATCGTTCGGAATCCAGTTGCCTCAACACCTCTCCAATAATTTGGCCCACGCTCTGAAGCGCCTTCAAGTCATCCTCCGTCTTGTCGAAGTCCTTCCTCGCCACCTTAACATTTTCTCGCACTGAAAAAATCAAACACCACAAATTAAGCTCATTTGCCAGAAACCTTGAAAAGGTTTACAACAAATCCTTACAACAGAGACCTGGAGGGAGTAATCCATGAAGTCACCCCAAGCAGCATAGCAGAGGCAAGTACTGACGATTGCGTAGCCTGGAATCTAGCTCCTTGTGGTGCATGAGCTTGCGCCGGTACTCCGCCCGCGCCACCTCGGAGTCCGCCATGGTGATGACAAAGGCAAGCAATCGAACCGCACTGAGCTGCAGGAGAGGTGACGATCGTCGTGAAGGAGAGTGGGAGAAGCGATTAGGGTTTCGACATGATGCTCGCTTTGGTGCCAAGGCTAGTGCAAGTCGAAGAAGCGCAGGATGGGAGCCAGAGACGACGAAGACGATGCTCGTCTTTCTTTTCTTTCGAACCATTTCTTTTTCTTTCCCTGTTTTTCTTTTCTTTATTGGTTCTGGACTGAACAGCAGGCTACAGAAACTGCACTGCAAAGCTTCCTCGCTCTCTTGCCACTGGAAGTTTGATTAGGATTTTACTTGAAAACTTATCAAGGGTTGCGTTTATAAATACGTGTTGATATTCATAGATAGGCAAACTTATCAAGGGTTGCATTTAGAAGTACCTATTGGTATTCATAGATAGGCAAACTTATCAAGAGTTGCATTTGAAATAATATGTTGGTATTCATAGATAGGTAGAAATATTTGTCAATACGATAGTAGAGCATTAAAAAATACATCATGACAAGCCCATTGTGCAAAAATGAACCAAGAGGCACTAAAAAACGAACCAAGATAAGCTTGCTAAGTATGCAATCATCATTGGAAGTGAGATGGAAGCAAATGTACATAACACAATTAAAACATCATCATTTTAAGGAAGTGTCAATTTCTTTGAATGACATAAGCATTTACTTGATCCATGTTTGGTCACAAACTCCAAACCCTAATTCTTTGATGAAAAGAATTACCAAACTCTCTCCCTCGTGTAGCTGCTACTCACATTCTATGAAAGAAAACACAACCAACATCAACTCTCCACACCTGTAAAACCATCATAGGGTAACCCCCTGCAAATGCAAATTGCTTGAGTCTTTGCTACGCCATCTCCAACTCCAAGATCCAATTTGATGTCCTTCTGCTTTTGATGATCCTTGTCAATAAACCATCATTGGCCTACTTGTTTATGGTACCACATCGAACTTGGTCTCTGCTATGAAAGGTCCTGCATAGTCCCTTCTAATCGACACCCCCCAGTTTTGAACCACATAATCTTTTTCAGGAAAGTTATGCCAGGACTTGGTTGGCATGTGGAAAACCTTCACAATAGTCCCAACATCAAGGCCTAGGACTCCAAAAAGTTGAGCATCTGGTTTGCAATGGTAAGGTAACTTGAAAAGCAAAATGATCACATCATTCATGATACGAAGGCAAGACCATGTTCCCTCCAGCTTTGGACATTTGCATACAAGCTCCCATGGTTCAAAGCTCAACAATTTCCTACGCCAAACTCCATGATGCCCTCCTCGTGCACCAAACTTGTACAAGTCTCCGGAGACGTCATGTACAGAATCCGCGATGTATTCCCCATCGCAAAAATTTCCATGTGCTCTGTAGAGATCAAAGATCTTCACACATTTGGTCTTTGTGAAGAACGCGGCAACGTTCTCATAAAAAAAGCCGGCTGATGACATACAATGCATGGTGAAAACTTCCCTATCAGTCAAATGCCGAGCCATATTGTCCTCATCATTTTTGCTCCATTGGTTCTCCACCGAATTATAAACCTCCCAAAACATACAACCTTTCACAGTGTAAAGGAATGTGATAGTATATCCACCTTGTGAAACAGTGTCCATTCGAACAAAAGAAGGCAATGTCGGCATGTCGCTTGGGTGGGGTAGTGCACGGCGAAAGCCCGTCACTACATTCATCACAAAAACTCGGATCTCAAGCATTTCAGGGATACTTCTCAACTTCTTTTCATACTCAATGATACATACCAAGCCATTGACCGTTGCTGCAATGTTGGTCTTCGAAACGACCTCGGGGCAACGCACAATTCCATGCCTGAAACATTCTTGTCCATCCTCTTGAGTGAGGAACATGGTCCCGTCCACCTTGTCGTGGACCATGAGAGCGATTCTCACCAATGAAGCTCCTTCAAATGCAGCTTGAAAATGCGGAGTTGTGATGCTAGATCTCCAAGTCTTATTCAAGGAACGAATCCGGAGGATGTCCTTCACTGGTAGTCTTGCAAAGATTTGTAGTAACACCTCCTCTTGAAGTTTGCTCCATATCTTGGAATCCAAGAAAGGAGCTACATCTTCTTCACCTGACACAAACTCCTTCCTCAAGCGATTCTTCCCAAGAAATGGATCCTTAACAATGAGATGTTGGGGAGTCTGCGAGTTGGTCTCCGATGCACTTGCCTCCATAGTGATTGTTGATAATTTCCTGAGCAAGTTGCCATAGCCAAACAATTAGTGGTCAGTGGAACAATTTTAAGAAAGAAAAAAAATTTCTATATATTACAAATTGTTTTAATTAGCTTAGTTGACATACTATTTGCCTATGAATTATAATTGTTGATACTTGTGTGAGCAAACCGCCATAGCCTAAATTTGGGGTCAAGAGTTGCAAAAAATCGAATAAACAAAAACTAATTCACCATGATCTATTAGAAGTTTTTTTAACTAGCTTGTGTGTGTTGCCAACTTTTGCCTTTAAAATGTGACTTACAAGCTTTGAAATAACCTTTGAAAGAATCTTTCAAATAGAATTTTAATAAACAACCTTCTGAAAACCTAATCCGGACGCATTTCTCTTCACGGCACTTTTTATTGCAATTTATGACTAGTTTCAAACAATGATGAAATTTCCTTCTCTTTGAATGCTAAGTTGGACCGTTATAACATAAAGCAATAAAAGACAAGTGTTAATGCCTATAGGAAAGCAATGATTTGTGACTATAGCAAGGAAATAAACAAGAAAACATACTATGTAAGAGCACTTGAGGGTGCACAACTCTTCAATCTCTTAACAATTTAAACTATCAATACAAGTTTAAGCATGCGATTGTAGAAACAAAAGATGGTCATTCAAGCCGCCTTTAAGCTGAAGGCGGTGGCAAAGCACATCTACACTCACATACCTCCAATTGTGGGTTGAGACACAATGAGAAGATGGGTGCGAAGAAAACCCTAAAGCTACTCAAGTAATGACTTTTTTTTGCAAAACTTTATGGTAATTGGTAAGTGGAAAGTTCTTTAGTGCCTTCTTTTGACCAAAGTTTTGAAAAGTTTTTTGAGAATATTTTAATTATTATTGCACCTTCGGTAGCATAACTTGTCTTTTCATTGGATAGTTGAGAATTTCTTTAACACCTTTTAATGAAGATAGAGTTAAAAAAGAGTTAAAAAAATTTCAAAGACCTTTTCATTTTCTTTGTCTAGAATACATTAATTCCTAAAAGTCTTTGGTAATACAAGTATATGCTCTACAAATTTTAATCGAGATTGTACTAAACATAAAGATTTCAAGTGCTATGATTAATAATTATTCATCCAATTCTAATAGGGATCTGCAAGCTACAATAAATGTCCATGCTTGTATACATTGAACTTGGATTAGAGGATAACTACTAGAAGATTGGGGCTACCCAAGTTAATTAAATGATCCCCCCTCCTAAAAGAATGAAAATATACAAGCACTTAAAATTGATAAATATACCCCCCACAAGTGTTTTGATACATTGCATTGTGGCCCTTAAATTTGGAGACCTTAATAATAGCAATAGAAATATATTTTTTGACTTTGTATTATAATTGTTTGAAATCAGAAGTATTATTTTAGTATTTTTTCTATTTAAATATTTATTTTTTAAGTTCAAAAACTCAAATTAGTTTTTAATACCTTAAAGACCAAGGGATAGTCCAAATTTCCAAAATTGTGAAGATGTATTATTAAATGCAACTTAGAAGAAGAATTTATTGACAACTTTCAAATGATAGTAGTAAAATATAATCCATAGATCATATCAATAAGGTTCTTGATAAGGTTAGATCAACTAGGTTACAAATCAATATTTTTCAATACAATTTGGAGTCAAAAATTGAAAATTCCTTCTTAAGTAAATTATTGATTGAATATTTTTTATTTTCACAAGATTTTCTTCATCCATCATGTTTTTTAAGTGATTGTCATTGTCATTTCAGGAATGGTGGTATTGTTTTTTAATCCATTATGTTTTTGGATTGTCATTAAGCTCTACTAGAACACCTACCTTATTTTGTGACAACTAACTCGTGACTTTTATACAAGTCAACCTCATAATTTGCATAAATCCATTAAAAATATTAAAATTAGAAGTTATAAATTTGAAGGTCCAGAGAACTCCTAAAGGAGCAAGGGGTAGTCATTAGCATTGCAGGGCATGCTCTTGTCAACATTCCTACATGGCTACATGCTATTTGTTAATTGGCCATTGCATGAAAAGGACTTAGTATGGATGCTACAAGCCCAAAAATGATTTGTCCAAGCTTGTGGAGCAATAAAGTCAAACCACACCCGAGATCATTTAAGCAATTTTGTGACAAATTATGAGCAACATGAGGTGATGCAAATTTTTCCCGTGTAGAAAGAATGGAAACATGGGGACTACAAATTTATTGTAATTTTATTTCTAAAATTGAAATTATTTTGAATTTTGGGAGCCAAAAATTGCTTAGAACCTATACCCAATACTAGATTCTTCCACTGATTCCGATCTTTCAAGAACTACTTTTCCATTCACTACTTCCTACGCAATTTGGAACATGTGTAATGACCTTGTTAGTCCCAGCCTTGAAATGGAGGAAAAAACACATTCCAAGCTTCGGTTAGAAATTTGTTCCAACCTTGGTTGAAAAGAGCTACACCCTTATTTGTGTATGATTGGATTCCTAGTTGGAAATGGGTGGTCCACCCTTACTTGTAAAAAGGTATAATTGTTGCCTTCTTCATATAGACCTTCCAAGATTTCATGGCAACACTTTTTTGTTAGTGGTTTGATTTGGTTGACCATTTTGTAGAGTGCTCCAAATACCATCAATCCCAGTGTTTTATTTCATTTTGGAGAAGGAGCCAAGTTGTTTCTTTAATACTCATGTAATACTTGGGTCATACTTGGTGATATCTATATGAAAACTAGGTGATACCTAGGTAAAATTTGGCCACTTGTCTTGGAATATAGCAATGAACTGACTATTTTGACCTCCGAAAATGAAAATTTCCTTTGAAAACAATTGCCAACAACTTTAGGTTGTAACCAATTGGAGAAAAATTGTGCATAGAAAAAAGACTGATCAGTCCACAACATGGTCAATCCAACTAGACCATATGGTTAAGTTAGCACATATTTATTAAAATTTTATCGCCTTGTCATATCGTCCTGTGGGCTTCAAATAGTGTAGGTATGTCTTCTCCTCAATTCTTCTGCAAACTTCTCTGGTGAACTGTAAAGCAGTCCGATTAGCGCTTGACTGCCATTAGAGGGAGTGGTAGTGATGAGCCTTGTGCAGGTAATTCACTAGTTTGGTAGTGAAAGTGAGAGACTGCTCACATTGCATCATTTGCCATTCCACTGTTTCGAAAAATCAGTGTAAATACTGACTGCTTGTATGTGAACTGAAATTCATAACAAAGCATGCCATTACGTACAGTAACTAACCAATGTCATCTTTATTTTTGAGGAATTCACTATGCAACTAAGTTGTGGGACACGGGCTTACCTTCGATCCCTGCTGGCTGCTGTTGTGTGAGTACATGTGCAGGTCATTGATGTGGACGAGTTCATAACCCACAACTTGCCGTTCTCCGATATCAACGAAGCTTTTAAGCTCTTGCAGTGCAGGCCGGGGGAGTGCTTGCGTACTGTATTACACTTCCATGACAATATTTCCTCTCAATAGTTCCTCTCAATTAAAATTATGCAACTCGCTGTAACTTACAGCGAGATGGTTCCACTGCAAATCAGTAATGAGTCCACCCTCCAATTAGCTAGGAGCTTGACCTAAACACAAGGTCTTTCAGCATTTCCAGTTCAAAAACTTCCCGGAATTACGTATGTCCACGGCTGTTTATATTGGCGTAGCTTCACGCAACTTTGAATTGAAAATGTGAAAATGTGAAAATGTGAAAATGTGGGCATTCAATCCCACTCAGACATCCATATTCCAGACTTGACCCGACGGATATGACGATCAAAATACTGTCGGTGCTGAAGCATGCAAGAAAATAGTTCGATACAAGCATGCTGCTGAACATCCCTAAGCCCAATTTGTACAAGTACCGCCGGCCTCTCTGCACTTTCGTTGCGGTGGATTTCCTTCGCACGAGCGATTCCTACTCTAAGTTAGGTTCTAATTTGTACTCAGGAACAGCTTTGGCAATCCATGGCAGGAAACAACGTTTGTACTGTATATGGAATTGCTCGACTGGCGTTGGAAATGCTTTCATCGGTTAATACGACGTACTCTGGATGCTTAGCTTGAACGCTTGTGCTTGTTGCTCGAACAAGGCGGAGGGGAGGTGGGGAGTGCAGGGCAAGGGTGTGGTGGAATTGTCCCATAAGGTTTGCGGCAGCGGAAGGGAGGGTGCGGGTATATAGTCTTCGGGTTTTGAGAGATGAAGCATACCTTTCTCGGCCTTTTGGCTAAGATCAAGTGTAGTATCTGTTCTTATCAGTTTAATATCTGATAAGGGGGTCATCGATCCCCATGATATTAATCTAATTTTTCTGGGGAGCGGGGCCATCCGGCAGCTTGCTGCCCGGCCCCGCGCGCGTCGCCTTGGTCTTGCACTACCTCCTTGGCTGGCGCAACCCTCTCCCCCTCTCCGGAGGGACCCAAAGAAAATTACAAATAGGACGATACACCGTAAAACAAGTTAATTTGTCTTCGCTGTGAATTTTACACTGTAATTAAACAAGGCATTTGGACCATGAGGGGAAACCATATGGAGAAGTGGGCAGTCGGACTAAGTTCAAGACTGTACGTAGTTTAACAACGATATTCTGTAAATGATCACCGGTATCAGGTGTTTCCTTCGGTATTGTAATCCAAGCGTGAGGATTACTGTTGGATTTGCTCTGCAGAACCAGATTGATGCAGAAGGGGTGAGTTAACTGAGGTTATGGCACTGTTGGTTTGGGATTGTGTTTTTAGGGTTCAGGGTTATGGCACTGTAAGAATTGAGGTTCAACGACAAAGAAGGAAAATTGGTTTACGGCTTGATTCAACTGTAAACGAGCCCTATCTACATGTGGAGGACGATGCTCCGGCTGCTTTTGGGTCATCTTTGAGATTCTCATGGCCTTGGAGAATCTAGACCGTGTAAGAGGAGCTTTATTCTAAGAGTAGCAAGTCGCAGGTATGTTGAGATGCGGGGATTATTAGGCATGCAAGCAATTGTAATCTCCACGCTGGTTTGTATACCAGAAGTGAAACCTGGGACTTTGGTGGGGGGCCCGAATAGACGAACTCTTGAATATTTTATGCTGGTGTTAAGTTCTTCCTTTGAGGACTGGAGAAAAGAAAGAAGTTCAAATTATAACCCTTCTGAATCAACGTCTGAACTTGACTTCCGTTTTGAACGAGATGGAGTGGAGGATTTTGCGCCTGGCTTATTGCCTGGAGACCACCACCTACTAATGCGTCTTGTTGCTTTGCTAACTCTTTTTCGATGCATTCTGGATTGCTCTTTGAGTATGTGCCCCCACTCTAGCTCCAAGTTTGGCCACATTGTCTCCAAGTTTATGTTTTCGCAATCAGATAGGACTTTGATTCATCCACAATCACGGAGCAGTGCCTCTTCAGGGCCGGGGTGAACTGACCCCTCTCGCGTTTCCCCAAAGTCATTCCAGGGGTGCATGTAAGAAAAAAGACCCCCTATTTTGTGCTTGATTAACCCCTAAGGCCCAAAGTCCCCTCGGGGGACACTTGGGATTCGGGCAGGCTCGTGCGACCTGAAATTTCGACTTGATTTATTGAATTTTTTTATGAAGATAGAAAATCACATTAGCTTTCTAAAAATGTAATTTTTTTTTTAAATCGGTGCATGGGAGCAAAAGTTATGCCACCCAAAGTCAAAAAAGTAGTTCGCCGGGCAGAAAAAAAATAAAAAAATAAAAAAAAATGATTTTTTTTAATTTTTAATTTTTTCCTCAAAGATTATGTTTTTGTCTACATCTGAAGCTTTGATTCATTCTATTTGGACTAAAAATGAGAAAGTTATGGACAATTTTGTCTTTCGGGCAATCTAAGCATCTTCTTCAAAAAACAACTTATAAAATTCATTTTTGAATGCAATTTTCAAATTTTTTCAAATTTTTTTTTTTGAAAAGGTTAAGTTTGTTTGCAAGAACAATCGCACTGTTGGAATTATGGTTTTTTAATTACATCTAAGCGCTATTGAAGATTTAGTGTTTCGTTCAATTTTGGACCTACTTCTACTTAACAATTTTTTTATATGTGAAAATCAAGTTTTGACCTTTTGAAATTTTTTTTCCCGACTCTCAACTCAAATGTTCAATATAAAAAAATTTAACTTTATGGTGTGTAGTGCAAAAAAAATCCACAAATGGTCGTCAAAGTCATCTGAAATTGCAATCCAGAGTTCAAAAAAACTTCTTTTTCCAACTTCAAATGCTAATATCTTCCAATCCGTCAAACTTCATGAAATTTTTACCACATGATTTGAAACAAGTGAAGTACAAGATCCTAAAGTTAGATTCTAAAAAAAAGTTTTTTTTGGTTTAGGGAGTGATTGCAGCAGAAATGGCAGTTTTCAGTGGTTTCGGAGCCAGAAAATGCCTTGGGCCTTTAGGGGTTAATATCAGTTATCTTCTACACCTCTCCTACTCCTTGGAGCGAGGGGGTCGGTTCACCCTAGCCGGCCCTCCTCAGACCTAAATAGAAAATTAGCATTGACAAAGAGAAGATGAAAACGTGGAGTTGAAGTTATGATGAGAGAAAATTATAGTTTTTCCAACTTACTATAAATACATGGAAATTTAATCAACAGAAAGGCCTTACCATCCCTCAACCATCGCTCAAGATTTGTTTCTAACCTTGCATTCTGAACATAACTAAACGAAGAACATAAACAAAACAAAAGTACACACCTGTATATTGGTATTCCAACCACATTATAGCAGATTCCTTCCTCTCGTAGGCATCATCCTTGTTGGCATCGTATTCGTCGTCGTCGTCGGGATCCCGAGGACTACGGCCTCCACCATACGCTATCCCAGGAGGATTTTGAATTTCCTCTCTTAAGTAGTATTTCAATCCAGGTGCTTCATTTTGCATGTACAAATGGATTGTTGTGATCAAGAGCTACTTCGAAACCGGTATAACATAGACATAGAGATCAACACACAAGAAACTTGAATTGCACTCAAGAATTGAAAATCAAAAATATTTACAAAATCAATTAGCTTGAGGGTGCACATGAGCTTGTCCATTTCAGCTTGTTTGCCTACTTTGAGAGTGAATGCTTCACTGGTTCTCTATCATGTTCATTAACACCACACCTTTAGCAGTATCAGCCCTGACGTTTGTGAACAAGTTTTGTGAGCAGTGAGCTTTGCAATTTGGAGCTCTCATGGGTCCTCCTCTTCGAAGTTGGCTTCAAAGAAAAATTCCTAAAAATGAAAATGACATGTTAGTAGTTTGAATATATTTTGAGTAACTAATATTACCTTGGGCAAACACGTCGGTTGGCCCATATAGGCTTCACTAAAATCTTTGCAAAGAAGCTTCAACAAGCCACCTTAGTTTGCCCCAGCCTTAAATAAATATTGTGCAACATCAATGTCATACTCGCCCATAACTTGTGTCAAAGATTCATATGTTGGATTGCAAAAAAACTTGGGGTCACTTAATTGATACCATTCCTAAGAAAAAGATCTACAAGCGGTCACTATTTCATTCTTTATGTCCGGTTGCATTCTGTACTCAGATGCATTCCAGGCGAATCCGTATGAGACAAAACAAAGCACACTAGAAGTTATTAGGAGTGTCAAGGTGGGAGAACGAGACAAAGTCAATGCAAGTACCTCTTGACAGACTCGTTCTATAGTTTTACATTCCATCTTGCAAACGCCTTCCATCAATTGTTCTACGAGCTTTAGCTTGAAGCCAGCCAAAATTAACATTAGTGGAAAAACAAACCAAGCTGTTGTGAATGTAGGCATATGATAACATAAATCTTCCTTTTGCAATCTCGACCTTCTCAAGCAAAAACCTTATAACAATTAATAGTATTCTATACCACATCCCGCAACCTCCCTCTTGCCTCTTAGATAATTAGCCCCCCACAGGTGAAATCTTTATTGAGAATGAATTCACATCAGAGACCATTCCTGTGACAAATTTGCCACTTGATCATCCAAACCCACCACTTCAATTATACTTCCTAATTTGAATTCTCAAATCCCAAACCCTAACTCCCTGATGAAACAAATTCTCAAATTTTCTCCCTCTAGAAATTGTTGCTCAAATTCTATGAAAGAAAACACAACCAACATCACCTCTCCACACCTATAACACCATCTTCCAGTAACACCCCATATGCAAATTGCTTAAATCTTTGCTACACCATCTCCAACTCCAAGACCCAATTTGATGTGCTTGCTATTGTTGGTCCTTGTAAATAAACCATCATTGGCCTACTTGTTTACGGTAGTACATCAAATTTGGCGTCCACTACGAAAGGTCCTACATAGTCCTTTCTAATCGACACCCCCGATTTTGAACCACATAATCCTTTCTAGGAAAGTTATGCCAAGACTTGGTTGGCATGTGGAAAACCTTCACAATAGTCCTCACGTCTAGGCCTAAGTCTCCAAAGAATTGAATATCCGGTTTGCAATGGTAAGGTAATTTGAAAAGTAAGACGACCACATTGTTGATGACACAAAGGCAAGTCCATGTTCCCTCGAGCTATGGACATTTGCATACAATGCAAGCTCCCATGGTTCAAAGCTCAACAACTTTCTGCGCCAAACTCCATGCTGCCCTCCTTGTGCACAAAGCATGTACAAATCCTCTAAGATGTGATATATGCATCTAAGCCATGTGATGCGTAGAGACCAAAGATCTTGACAAGTTCTCTCTCTGTGTAGAAAGCGCCAACATTCTCGTAAAAAGATGCTGACAGCTTATAGTATATGGTGACTACTTCCCTCTCATTCAAATGAGCCATGGTGTCTTCATCACTTAGGCTCCACTGGTTTTCCACTGAATTGTAAACCTCCCATGACATACAACCTTCCATGGTATAAATGAATGTGACGGTATACCCACCTTCTGGTATAGTGTCCATTCGAACAAAAGAAGGCAATGTGGGCATGACACTTGGATGGAGTAGTGCATGGCGAAAGCCAATCACCACATTCATCACAAAAACTCGGATCTCAAGCATTTCAGGGGTACTTTCCAACTTCTTTTCATGTTCAATGACACATACCAAGCCATTTACTGTTGCCACAATGTGGGTCTTTGAAATGACCTCAGGACACCGTACAATTCCAGGTTGGAAACACTCTTGCCCATCCTCTTGAGTGAGGAACATGGTCCCGTCCACCTTGTCATGGACCATGAGAGCGATTCTCACCAATGAAGCTCCTTCAAATGCAACTTAAAAATGCGGAGATGTGATGCTAGATCTCCAAGTCTTGTTCAAGGAATGAACCCGAAGGATGTCCTTCATTGGTAGTCTTGCAAAGATTTGTAGTAACACCTCCTCTGGAAGTTTGCTCCATATCTTGGAATCCAAGCTAGGAGCTTCATCTTCCTCAATTGACACAAACTCCTTCCCCAAGCGATTCTTTCCCAGAAATGGATCTTTAACAATGAGATGCTTGGGAGTCTTTGAGCGGGTCTTTTTTTGCACTTGCCTCCATGGTGAGTTGTTGATAATTTCTTGAGCAAGTTGCCATAGCCAAATAATTTGGGGTCAATGGAATAGTTTTAAGAAGAAAAAAAAATTCCTAAATGCTACAAATTGTTTTAACTGGCTTAGTCGACATACTATTTGCCTATGACTTGTAATTGTTGATACTTGAGTGAGAGCAAACCGCCATAGCTCAAAATTTGGGGTCAAGAGTTGCAAAAATAAAAAAAATAAAAACCAATTCACCATCTATTAGAAGATGTTTTAACTAGCTTGTGTGTTGCTGACTTTTGCCTTAAAACTATAACTAACAAGCTTTGAGATAACCTATGAAAGAGTCTTTGACTCGGGGGGGTCACTTAGAGTGTCCATTAGAAAACACGTGCGAACAAAACTTTGGACCCCCTATATTATATCCTAAAATTTAAATAAAATGAAATAAAAAAAATATGACTAGATTTTCCTACTTCAAAAGTTTATGTTTTGAATTATTGATATTTTTATTTGTTAATGATAATTAGTTACAAATTTTTGAAGTAATTAGATACACTGTACAACTGAAAAATAACTTTCACACCCCTATATTATATCCTAAAAAATTGTCTAAAAAATGAACAAAAAATTCCTAAAAATAGCTCTCTATTGAAAGTTCATTTTGAGTTGAGTATTGATGCAATGGTCATCTAAATGTGATCTCTATAAATAATTGAGTTGAAAAACATGCCGTTTTAGGCCATTTTCAACCTCTTATACAAATCATTTCAACTATTATTTTAGTTTGAAATTTTGGCAATAGAAACCTATAGTCATTATTAAGCAACCCTCAAAATTTTAAGTTGAAATTATAGTTCATTAGAAACCACTTGTTCGCACGTGGTTTGTAGTAAAATACTAGGTGCCCCCCCCGAGGTCTTTGAAATAGCATTCTAATAAACAACCTTCCAAGAACCTAACTTAATCCTGCCGCATTTCTCTTCACGGCGGTTTTTATTGTTTTTTATGACTAGTTTCAAACAACAATGAAAATTTCTTCCCTTTGATTGCTAAGCTAAACTGCTATAATAGAAAGCAATAAAAGACGAGTGTAAATGCCTATAGGAAAAAAATGATTTGTGACCATAGCAAGGAAATGAACGGAAACATACCAAGTAAGAGCACTTAGCAAGCACAGCTCTTGAATCTCTTAACAACTACAACTACCAGCACAAGTAGGAGCATGCGATTGTAGAAGCAAAAGAAGGTTAATCATGCCGCCTTCAAGATGAAGGCGGCAGGGAAGCATACTCTACACTCACATACCTCTAATTGTAGGTTGAAACACAACTCAAAGAAAATCCTAAGGCTAGACAATTTTTCACAAAACTTTATGGTAAGTGGTAAGTGTAAAGTTCTTTGGTCTCTTCCTTTAACCAAATTTTTGAAAGTTTTTTGAGAATATTTTTATTATTATAGAACCTTCGGTGGCATAGCTTGTTTTTACTTTGGATAGCTGAGAATTTCCTTTATATAAAATATTTAACTGAGAATATCCTTTCAATGAAAATAGTGTTTATATATATAATTTACAAATTTTAATCAAGATTGTACCAAACATAAAGATTTTAAGTTATGATTAGTAATTATTCATACAAAACTAGTAGGAATTTGCAAACTACCATAAATGCCCATGCTAATGTACATTGAACTTGGAGTGGAAGATTACTACTGGAGGATGGGTGCTATTCAAACTAATTAAATATCCCCCGTTAAAAAAAATGAAAATCTCCAAGCACATAAAATTGATAACTATTCACCTAAAAAGTATTTTAATAAATTGCATTGTATACACTAAATTTTGAAATCTCATTGATAGCAATTGAAATATATCTTTTGACTTTTAAATATATTTCTTGAAATGAGAAGGATTATATCTTTTACATTTTTAGGATTTTAGGATTTTTATATTTTTATATTTATTTTTCGTAGTCAAAAACTCAAATTAGTTTTTAATACTTTAAGGACCAAGGGGTAGTTTAGATTTGTAAAATTGTTAAAGTGTATTATTAAATGCAACTTAGAAGAAGAATTTATTGAAAACTCTCAAATGATAGTAGTTAAATACTCCCTTTGTCCCATTAAAAACCTCCGAAAAGCTTCCCCACAAGAAATTTACTATGTTTTTAGTCTTTGTGCTAGTGGTACATGCATTCCAAAACGAGCAACCCATCCCTTAGATTTATGCAAATCTCTAGCTTAGGCGCCATCGTTTAGGCACCCAAAATCCGTGCGAAAAATATCATATTTGAACACAGTTTGTGAATGCTGCCAGCTCTGTCATTTTTGATGATTTAAAGGTTGGTGGCAACAATGGGATTCTAAAAACATCTATCCAAATCTAAATACCCGCAAGAAAAAATCTTGTTAGCCCACTTCAAGAACAAATCTTCATAGCACCAAAGTGATCACCAAATCCATGGTCAACACTACTATCTGAGGAAGCATAGCAAATACAAGGTGCCTCATGTAGGCAAGGCCAAGCTTTCTAGGAGAAGAGTGCTCCCTAATCTCTTGACTTGCCCCCATGAGGTTGTTCAACACGGCCAACGTTTATCCAACGGTCAGAATTATAAAATGGAGCTTTTTAGGGGGATAAGAATTGTACCTGATTAGGAGTTTTTTAGTGGGATAGAGGGAGTATAATCTATGGATCATATCCATTACGTTAGATCAACTAGTTTACAAACCAATATTTTTCATTAAAATTTGACATCAAAATTGAAAATTCATTCTAAAATCAATTATAGATTTAATATTTTTTATTTTCACAAGATTTTTTTCATCCATCATGTTTTTTTGAAGACCCTTATGTTAATTCTTTAGAATTTATATAATGTAGATTCTTGAAGATTTTGCTTTGCAAATAAATATTGTGTAATTCAAAGAGTATTAGTAGGTCTAGCTTCCAAAAATATATATCTTTAGTTTAAAATTTGACTTGACTAAAAAAATAAAATAAAAATCTTCAAAAATCACTAAAAATAGAAATTAATATTTTGAACTCAAAGGAAAAAAATCTTATAATAATCACAAATATTTAGTCTGTAATTTATTTTTGAAGGAATTTTTAATTTTTGACTTCAAATATGATTATAAAATATTGGTTTGTGTACTAGTTGATCTAGCCAAATGATTTGATACAATTTTTTGATGGAATACTATACAATATATTCCCCATTCTTAGTAGATGAAATTGTTGAATTGCTAGTGTACATATTCTTAAGACAATATTGCCAACTCATTTTTGGATGAACTAGTGTGTATTCTTTTGGATGATTATTCTTGTTTCATCTGCATTTTGCATGTTTCGTCCATTTATATATATATATATATAGATAGATAGATGAAAACAACTGCATCATTCTAGCAAAGATCACTTCTTGTACGCCTAAAATAAATGAAAAAAAACCCTTGGTACTACATGGTCAAAATCATTGGGGTAGTCGTCAGCCCCCTCATTTCCACGGGTTGAAATTCCACAAGACCAGATGTGGTGTCTTAAAAAAGATTCTATTGCAACGAACGTCCCCCTCTTTGCTTGTTTTTCTAGCTTGTTCCCTTTTTTTCTTTTTGCTATGATTCTCTTCATCTGTCACGCCTTCTCATAGGATTTGAACTAAAGTCTCCCCCCAAGTATCCAAGGGGGATTATACCTCATGTCAAAGGGAAACTTTGCACCCAGTTAACAATGTTATGTTGTCTTGGCTATTACTTTGGCTCTTTTTTAATGCAATGGTTCTCCATTTGTTTTAATAAAAATAAAATAAAAATAAAAATCTATTTTTGATAAAAGAAGCAACTTCGGAAGCCTTTGCCGATCCTCGAGTCCCTCCCGGTAGTCCACCACCGCTCCACCTGCGAGTGAAATCCGTCTGTCCACACAGCAGCTTTGACCACGGCCGCCGTAAGAACCGGACACGCCGGGGAGGTCACTGGCTATTGACAACACACACGACTGTTCTCCGCAACACTGACACTATAATACCATCTTCACAGACACATCTTTCGTCATTCTAAGTTAGCCTATTCTGCTCCAAGCTCACAAAACTCACAATTCAACTTCGAGCATCAGCAGTTACGTCGCCAACTGGATCGAGTGACAGCTTCACCATCGCCATCTGGAGTCACAGTACAGCACTACAGTTTCACCGTCGCCACTTGGAGTTGCATCTTCGACATCTAGCTAGAGCAATCCAACTGCAAAGCAACAATGGCAGTGAAATTGCTACTGTTGATCACCCTAGCGTCGCTTGCATTCTGCGTTGCCTTCGCAGCCAGGGATCTCACCGAAACGCAGTCCATTCCATCTTCAATTCAGGTCCCACAAGATTCCCACCACCAGTACAAGCTTCACCAAGCTGTCCACGCTCGCGGCTACCAGCACTACAAATACAACGGCACTTCCTGGGTGCAGTACAACGCAACCGCCCGTCTTTACAACACGGAGAACAAGCAAGTGGGTCGCCACTTCTTTCTCCGCGAACTCGACCGTCAAGGTGGGCAAGCCACTTGGGAGTCTCTCCATTCCAAAACGAACGGCGGAGTTTCCTTCAGCATCGTTACTTGCAAAACTGTGTCGAAGGTTATGGTCGACGAGGACAGTATTCCGTGGGTGTTGTTGAAGACTACGCAGGCCTCGGGAAGCAAGCAATTCTTTGGGGAAGTGGTGTTCGTGCAAAGGGTGAACACCAAAATGGGACTTACACCGAAGAGCATCAAGGGCGATTGTGTGGGGGATGTCAAGAAGTCGCCTTACACTTCCGACTACTTATTCTACGTTTTGGAAACGCAACAGCACTGATTAGAGTAGGATTAGGGTATTGATCGAATTTATTCTAGCTTTGCCAGCCAATTTTTTTAAACTTTAGGCTATCACTCAAAGTGAGTTTGGCGATAGCCTGAGGTGAGTGTAGATTAGTGTAGTGCATGCTCGGGACTCGATTCTCGTGAATGCAAATTCGGAAACTAGTATTTCTCACTGTTCATATTGAACAGTTGTAACATCAACTCTGTCATTCAGAAGATGGTTAATTTGTGCATTAAAATGATTTGTTAACTCGAAGCTTGGTCTTGCACCGCGAGCTTGGGTGACATCAAGAAGTCGCCAAGTTTATACATCTGTCTCGACTATTTGTTGATTATGTTCTATGTTTCGGAAACGCAACATCATTAATTAGAGTATTGATCAATCTCATTGATTGCCAGCCACTTTTTAAAACGTTAGGCTATCACGCAAAGTGAGATTGGGAGCGGAATCAGGGAACTTTGAGTGTTAACCTGAAGTGAGTGGAGATTAAGGTACTGCATGCTCCGGACTTGATTCTAATTAGAGAACCTAGTTTTTCTATTATCGGATGATTGCAAGGGAGACCGTCACTCCAAAATGTGACGAAAAATAGGACCGGTTTTCCTTTGCTTGCAATCACCGAACAATTGTGACAACAATTTTGCCATTCAGATGACGGTTTGTGCATTAAAATGATTTTGTTAATTCTAAGCTTGATCTAGCACCGAGAAATTGTGTGACATCAAGAAGTCGCCAAGTTTATGCATTTGCCACGACTATATTGTTCTGCGTCTCTGATTCTCAACGTCACTGGGCCAAATTTCTTCTTCAATTCAGGCTATCACTGAAAGTGAGTTTGGGCGCGTTTTTGAGTGATTAGCCTGAAGTGAGGTTGAGTAACTGTAAATCTATGTAACTGTGAGCTTCGGACTTGATCCTCATAATGGCTACTTTCGCAACCACCACTCTAGCTTAATATCTTTTCTGTTCACAGTAGAGTATTCCTGAAAGTTAAACTCAAGTTTCCACCTTGATTTCCCAATTTTACCTCATATTGATAATTTATTAAATAGAGAAAAATGGATTTCCAAGTCTAATTACTCCCTTTCAAACTCAAATTTTCAAACAAATCAAGAATTGGAGTGCACATTCATGAAGAGATGTAGAGGTTGAAAATAAGAATAAGTGTCTTCCTATTTCACTTGTTTTTCCACTCACCTCATGGACATGAGCATATTCGAAAAATTCAATGGAGAAAATCATATGTTTTCTCACTCTCACCTCATAAAAATGAACATGTTTGGAAATTCAATGGAGTAAATCATAGGTTTCCCCACTCTCACCTCATAAAAATGAGCATGTTTGGAAATTCAATGGAGTAAATCATAAATTTTTCCACTCGCACCTCAGAGACATGAGCATGTTCAAAAATTCAACGGAGTAAATCATAGCGATGCTTTTCAATCGGCTGAAAGCCTGAAAGAAGCTGAATTATGAGTGTGCATTAGGAATCGTTATCCGTGTGCCTGTGTAGACTTTATGATTTTCACTGGAGTACCTAAAATCTTGCAATACTGCTGGAAATCCTGAGATGACGTCACCTATATCGTCACAGATGACGAGTACAAAACTCTGCCAAATTTCAAAGCTTCGGAAACCTTGAGCGGCACTTTCTGCTTAAGCTGAAGATCTTGCCTCACGGCACCCAACTGGCTTTCAAAGGGTGAGACGTCATAGAAATCAAGAGATGGTTTTGGCTTGTTTTGAGCAAGAATAGCTCTGACTGTTTGATATTTTCAACCAAAGTGGTGTTCAAATTCAACTAGAAACGTTTGATATCCTATGAACTGGCGTTTTCCTGTAAACTAACTGAGTTCCTTAAGTTCATCAGCATTTGTTTACAGAGGTGGTGGAGAGGTCAAATTAATCAACATTTGTAACCTTGTGCACAATTTCTTGTCCCCAATTTACAAGTAACTATTTTAAACTTCGCTTACTTGCCTCCGTGACCCTGGACTTGAGTGTTATTAGGGCGGACTTCCATGTTGTGTGAGAAGCGGAAATGAATTTCCAAGTTTTCCAGATTTTGCCAATTTCCATGATGCTTTCACTTTTGTGTGAGTAGGGAGAAACTACATTATAGGAGTAGCTTTGCCTTGTTGTCAAATTAACAACCAAAAAATTCAAGTAGGAAAGTTGCCTCCTTTGTTTTTCATGAGCCTCTCACTAATATTTTGCGCGCCACCAATTCTAATTCTCCTCTACAAATATTGTATACTTCCGTGTAGAATTCTGGAATTTAGTTTGCCCATTTGTACATCCAAGTCCACTATGAATCAAGTTGGTGGCCTTAGTTGAGAGTCACCCGGAGAAACGAGTGAATGTTCAACATGCATCATTTGACTTCCGTATTGCATTCAAAGCAGAATTGAACCATGATCAACTTTGTAATCATTTTGATTCCTATACTTTGTGTCCAATGATTTGTCCTAATTATGCAAGCAACTCTAGTCTATCAAAGTGGAACTGTTTTGAATTTGTGATGTTGACATATTTTTGTATTGAATCAATTTTCAGGTATAAAATGTTGTGGTGACAATAAGTTTGTAGACAACACTGACTCCCCCTTGTAAATAGGACAAATTGGTGTAGCATAGTCATTCTCATTTGTGTATTACGCAAGTGAAATTCTTGTGTTCTAATGTTGAGATACGTGTAGTAGCAAGTTAGTTTGAACTCTAAAGGACTTGGAGTAGGAGATCCCACATAGTTTGTGGATTCTTTTTCTAGGCATTCCATTCCAATCTTCATAATGTGATTCAAAGACCCTAACGCATCACAAATTATTCAAAGCAAACGAAGAGGGTCGTTTTCACTCATTAGAGATTGTGATCTCAATTAGAGAAAATTCATAATTTCAATGCTTGTGGGATGGAACTCTTGTCTTTTTAGTAAGTCATCAAATTTCACTATAAGGCAAGAAATATTTTCCTCCATTTTATCATATAGGTGCCTTTTAAAGTGTTATCTTAGAGATTCAAATATCCTCTAATGATGCACCAAAAATGCCATGGTTTTTGCCCCTACTAGGTGGGTGGTCTAAACAATGTTTTTTGTTTTTATTGATAATATGAGCATCCTTGAAAAATTCAACCAAAATCCTTCTGTAGTTTCTAAGCTAAAAGAAGACAAATCTTCTATGCATCTTCAAAGTTGAAAGTATAGGGTCTCTCTGCACTTCCCCTCCTCGCACACCACAATGCCAACTCCACTAAGCTCACAAGCTCGTCTCCGTCGGATTCGTCTCGCAAATTGGGATCTGCAAAACCATGAACTTGTTCCGCTCTCCAAGATTCGCCAACCTGCCCATCAATACCAACATATGCACGCATTCATAGTTTGTAGCCTTCCATTTAACATAGGCACTATTAGAAATTCACGCACTCCAGGAATGTTGGTAGCAACGTTCTGCAAATGGCTGAAAACACTAAAACGAGATTCCAAAAACGACCTTCAACATCGCTGTCCAAATCGAACAGCGTTTCTGAACATGCTGACTGAGAAACGTGGCATGTTTGGTACAGTATGCTTCATGTTTGGTGTTCCAAAACGTTGCACGCAGCTAATACCGTTGCTGAGAACGTCGCTGAACCGTCCAAATTCGAGTTGTGATGTGGATCTTTCTCTGATTCCATTCCTCTCTATTCAACCTAAATGTATCACGCTTGATCACCAGCTCTTTCCAAAAAAACGTTTTGCCCGGGGAGCTAACCTTCTGAGCAATGTACTGTACTGTACATACAGGGTCGTCCAGTGAGAATCTCCATCAACACAAATCCAAATGCGTACACATCACTCTTCTCTGTTAGCATTCCTGTCTCATGGTATCTGCAACCCAATTGAAACCACCAGACTTGCCTATGTCAGCATTATGAATGTGGATTGCCATGATGGTGGGATGGCAAACACTGGATCTAGTCCACTCGGAGAGTGTCAAGGAGAGCTTGCACAGAACCTAGCCAAGAGAGGAAAACCAAAGGATTGGGGAAGCTGCAAGTCTCACTCTGGGTCGAGATATCCCGGAGTGCCTTTCACCAACATTGTCACATGAGTGGCGTTTTCCTGCCCGTTGGTCTTCAGTTTGGACAGCCCGAAATCCGCCACTTTGGCGACCAGTTGGTCGGTGAGCAAAATGTTGGTGCTCTTCACATTGCGGTGCATGATGGGTGGACAGCATTTATCATGCAGATACTCCAGCCCCACACAAGTTAGAGCAGTATTCAGAGACCATCACCCAGGGAAAGTTGCACACCATCACCAGTCATGCATTGAAACCCTGAAAACCTCGACACCCACAATGTGAATGATGCAAACTGTAATTGACCTTCTGCAACTTGAAGAACAATGTTGGTTCTCTGTCGCCAACTCAAGGAATCCCAGCACTGCTTTCCCCTGCGGACCAAATGAGCTGTGTCAGTCAGCTAGGCAGCGATATTATAGTCACGGGAGCAACATGAAATTGGCTTCAATGCAGTGCTTGTCAAGAGACAGGTTTGCACTCACCTTGCAATCGGTGGTGAAGGTCTCCTCCACCCATGAATTCGTAGATCAAGACCTGCTGCGAGCGAGTGCAGGTGAACCCAAACAGAGCTAGACACCAGGTACTTGTGATGCACCATGGACAGCAACTCGATCTGCTTTGCAGAAGCACGATGCTCATCATCACTTGTGTCTCAGGTAATAACAACTTCCCTGGCTCGACATGAGACCATACTAAGCCTGATTTTCAAGCAAACTTGGACTCAAGTTGATTTTCGTGGATTGAAGAATGTTCAGGGTTCCGACACTGAGCTCCAAAATTACCTCATTGAAAAACTCCTGCTTGCTTTGATGCGAATTCGCTGACAACACATTGGCTGCCACCTCTCGCGCGTCCGACAACTTCCCCTTATACACGCACCAAATTCCCCCTTTAGAAACCCAATCACGTAGTTCTTGGTTGCTTGTTTAATCTTTGCTTGCGAAAATGCGGAGGACGTCCCCCCTTTGGCCCTCAGTCGCGCCTGGAATGCCTTCTTCGATGGGTCAAGAAATCCTGATGTATGGAATAGGAATACCCGTGGATACAATTATGATTTGCATCCCTTCAGTTGCAAATGTACTTGATCAGTAAAACGAGCTGCAAAGATTTTGGATTCAAGAATCGACAGGCTTACTTTCTCGTGGATAAAAATAGAACCCCAAGAGGCCATTCATTACTATTATTTTCAGCAAAGAAACGCCCAAGTGGTGGCCTGGGCCCCCTGCCTATGTTGTGCCGGGCTCAAATGCAAACAAGGTTCGCTCAAATTTTGGAGGCTCTTGAAGCTCTGCAGTTGTGGTGACCCTCGCCGGCTCTCCTTTCTGCGGACGTGGTTCACGATACCAGTGCCATAGAATCCCATGGCAACAGTGTCACACACCTCAAGCGTATGAACGTAGGAAACGCGAACTTCGCCCCGAAGCTGAATGCCTAAATGTGGACAGTGCTGGATATTTTTGGCATGCACAAACCGATCGAATTGTATGGCGATGTTCGTTGCACTGTTGCAATTTACATTTTGGAACACAGGCTTTTTGCATGCACATTTCACATTTGAGTTGGGGACACAAAATCATGCCTCGACAACTGAATAATATCGAACAACACAGTCATTTCAGTTAAATTGGCGCCAAAGTGCACAGACACAGAGCTCTACAATCTAGGTCTGGTATGAATGTTAAGAAGAATCATGTCCTACGATTTTTAGTAATGGAAACTAATTTTGGAGGTAATGATATCCAAAGTGGAATTCTACATTTAGTAAGCGGGACTTGCTGTATCCGTATCCAACACTTTCAATTTCCGTGTAAGGATTTGTTGAACAATGTATGCATATGGAATATATCCCTCATCAATCCCATCTGCCGATGCTCTTCCTGTCATCTTTCCAAGAACAACGAGCACCTGAAGAAGTACCAATCTCTTGAAACTACGTCAATTTCATCAGAGTGACGATCGATCTAAAGAGTTCGGGCTGCAACTCACACGAATGTAAAATGCCGACTTTTCCACATGTAGGCGGGCATAGTCATTTACAGACTCAGGTCTGTAATTGAGGTTTTGATTGATCAACCTCTGTATTTAGCAATTCTATTGACTCTGCATCTGGGACATTACTCTCTGATTATGTGAGATTGTACATGATTCTCCCTACGTATTTACAAGCAAACGTACGCAGCCCCATCAATTCTGCCGAATTTGCGCTCAAAGGCTCATTAGAAGCTAGCACAAATACTTGTGGACGCCTATGTACACAGATTTTGGCAGATCCTTTGCGGAGATACCGCACTTTTAAAGGTGGCTGTAATTCTTTTTCTTTATTTTGACACAAATGCAAGAAGATAAAGTATAAACACAATTCAAACAGCAACATTTCAGGGAAGTGTCAAGTTTTTTGCAGTGTTTATGTGATCCATGTTTGGTGACGGACTCCAAACCCTAATTCCCTGATGAAACGAATTATCAAACTTTCTCCCTCCTCTAGCTGCTGCTCACATTCTATGAAAGAAAACGCAACCAACATCACCTCTCTACACTTGTAACACCATCCATCTTTCAGTAACACTCCATATGCAAATGGCTTAAATCTTTGCTACACCATCTCCAACTCCAAGACCCAATTTGACGTGCTTGCCATTGCTGCTCCTTGGAAGTAAACCATCCTTGGCCTACTTGTTTACGGTACCACATCAAACTTGGCCTCCACTATGAAAGGTCCTGCATAGTCCTTTCTAATCGGCACCCCCCGGTTTTGAACCAAATAATCCTTTCTAGGAAAGTTATGCCAAGACTTGGTTGGCATGTGGAAAACCTTCACAATAGTCTTGACGTCAAGGCCCAAGTCTCCAAAGAATTGAGCATCCGGTTTGCAATGGTAAGGTAACTTGAAAATGAGGACAACCACATTGTTGATGACGCGAAGGCAAGTCCCCTCTAGCTTTGGACATTTGCATACAAGCTCCCACGGTTCAAAGCTCAACAACTTTCTGCGCCAAACTCCATGCTGCCCTCCTTCCACACAAAGCATGTACAAGTCCTCGGAGACGTCATGTACACAATGCGTGATATACGCAGCTCCATGTGATGCGCCAAAGATCTTGACAAGTTTCCTCTTTGTGTAGAAAGCACCAACGTTCTCGTAAAAAGAGGATGTCGACTTATAGTACATGGTGACTACTTCCCTCTCATTCAAATGAGCCATGGTGTCCTCATCGTTTAGGCTCCATTGGTTCTCCACCGAATTGTAAACCTCCCAAGACATACAACCTTCCACGGTGTAAAGGAATGTGACAGTATACCCACCTTCTGGCATAGTGTCCATTCGAACAAAAGAAGGCAATGTTGGCATGACACTTGGATGGGGTAGTGCACGGCGAAAGCTAGTCACCACATTCATCACAAAAACTCGGATCTCAAGCATTTTAGGGTTACTTCCCAACCTCTTTTCATGTTCAATGACACATACCAAGCCATTTACTGTTCCCGCAATGTGGGTCTTCGAAACGACCTTAGGGCAACGTGCAATTCCAGGTCGGAAACACTCTTGCCCATCCTCTTGAGTGAGGAATATGGTCCCATCCACCTTGTTGTGGACCATGAGAGCGATTCTCACCAATGAAGCTCCTTCAAATGCAGCTTTGAAATGTAGGGATGTGATGCTAGATCTCCAAGTCTTGTTCAAGGAACGAATGCGGAGGATGTCCTTCACTGGTAGTCTTGCAAAGATTTGTAGTAGCACCTCCTCTGGAAGTTTGCTCCATATCTTAGACTCCAAGTAAGGAGTTGCATCCTCTTTACCTGACACAAACTCCTTCCTCAAGTGATTGTTTCCAAGAAATGGATCTCTAACGATGAAACCCTTGGAAGTCTCCGAGCGGGTCTTTGATGCACTTGCCTCCATGGTGGCTGTTGAAAGTTACCTGAGCAAATTGCCATAGCCGAACAGTTTAGAGTCAAATGAACAATTTTAAGAAGAAGAAAATTTCCTAAATGCTACAAATTGTTGTAACTAGTTTAGTTGACATACTATTTCATTGCCTATGAATTGTAATAGTGTAACTGTTGATACTTGTGTGAGCAAAACACCATAGGCTAAATTTGGGGTTGAGTTTCAATGAAGGAAAGAGAAAAAAAACAATTCAGCATCTATTAGGAGATGTTTTAACTTGCTTGTGTGTTTTGCCTTAAAACTATAACCAACAACCTTTGAGACAACCTTTGAAAGAATCTTTGAAATAACATTTGAACAACCCTCCAAGAACCAAACCCGACCTCATTTCTCTTCACGACACTTCTATTGCATTTTCTAACTAATCAAACAACAATGAAATTTTTCTCTTTGATTACTAAGTTAGACTGCTATAACATGAAGCAATCGAAGATAAGTGGTAATGCCTACAAGAAAGCAATGATTTGCGACAGTAACAAGGAAATAAATAGAAAACATACTAATGAGCATGCACAACTCTTGAATATCTTGACAACTAAACTGTTTACACAAATTTGAGTATGTGATTGCACTAGTTGGGCATAGAAGATAGCCAATCATGCCACCTTTGAGATGAAGGAGGCGACGGCGAAGCATACCCTACACTTGCATACCTCCAATCGTGGGTGGAGACACAACGCAAAGAAAACCCTCAAGAAAACCCTAAGGCTACTCGAGTAAGGATACTTTTTACGACACTTTAAATATAGCAAGTAGAAAGTTCTTTGGTGCCTTTCTTTTACCAAAGTGTTGAAAAGATTTTTGAAAAGATTTTTATTATTATAGCACCTTTGGTAGCATCTTGTCTTTTCTTTGGATAGTTGAAATTTTTTTTATCACCTTTCAACAAAGATAGTGTTTAAAAATTTTCAAAGACTTTTTCATTGTCCTAAAAGTCCTAAAAGTCTTTGGTAATATAGATATATGCTCTACAAATTTTAATCGAGATTGTACAAATATAAAGATTTTAACCCCTAAAGGACCAACATGCCTTTTTTGGCAACATAGAATTTTTGGGCAGGTACGTGTGACTGGAGATTTGCATATTTTGGGCTAAAACTTTTATAGAAGGTGGGGACGAGGAATATCTTTCTTATGCACCAAATTTCATGATATTTCGAAATACAAGTCAAAAGTTATGGCCGAATATGTTGTTTGTTTCTCAACTCGGGCAGTCTGGGCAGATCAGAAAAAATCACTTTTTTCAAAAATAAAAATTTGAAATTGGTTTATTAGATTTATATGTATGTGTAAAGCTTTGAATCATTCCATTATGATCAATGAGTCAAACGTTATGAGGTTTTTTAGTTTGCGGGCAGTTATGGATTGTCTACTCTAAAATAAACTTTGAAGTCGTTTATTTCATTCAATTTTCAATATTTTCAAAAAAAATAAAATTGTAGGATGTAGATTGTTTATTAAAACATTGCAACCATTGGGATTGGCATTTTTCAATTACATAATTAACTTCTCAACAATTTAGTGTTTTGAACCATTTTCTACTTCTTTCTACTTACTATTTTTTTCCTATATGTTGTACAATTCCAAATAATCTGAAAATTTTCAAGCATGTTGCCAACTTGCCTTGAAGAATGAATCTAAAGAAGCACAACCATTTTGGAAATTTTTTCATAATTATTTGACCTTGTGAAGTGCAGCTGCCCGGTTGTTCGCAGGGCCAAAAAAAGGACTTTTGCCACTTCAAACACTAATATCTTCCAATCTATACAATGGAAATTTTTGAAATTTTTTCCACATATTCTCAAACCAGAATAATACAAGATCCTATGGTTACATGTGTCCAAAAATGATATTTTTCAAAAATTTGGTACTTGTACTAGAAATGGCAGTTTTGGAGCATTTTTTGGGAGAACATAGTCAAGGAACTTTAGGGGTTAAGTATTATGATCAGAAATTATTCATGCAATACTAATAGGGATTTGCAAGCTACTATAAATGCCCACACTAATGTACTATACATTGACCTTGGAGTGGAGGATAACTATTGGGAGATTGGAGCTACCCAAACTAATTAAATGATGTCCCCTTTAAAAAAAAGGAAAATCTCCAAGCACTCAAAATTGATATATATACCCTTAATAAGTATTTTGTGACATATTGCATTGTGCACATTAAATCTAGAAATCCCATTGATAGCAATTGAAATATAATTTTTGGCTTTTTAACCCCGAAAGGACCGAGGCCTTTTTCCTGCCAAAAAACACTCAAAACTACCATATCTATAGCAAAGAGTAAAAAAAATTGAAAATTGTTTTCTTTTCTTATCTAATTATAGGATCTTAACACCTAACTAGTATGAGAGTGTGTGTAAAAAATTTCAAAATTTTTGACCGCACAGATTGCAAGATATTTGCGTTTAAAGTAAAAAAAACAAGTTTTTCAGTACTTTGTGGGACTAGATTTTTTGACTTTGAACATTTCTAACTTAAAATTTTTGCACTACAGAGTCTTGAGCTTTAAATCTTCATAGTGGGGAATTGAGTTGAGACTCTAGGAAAAAAAAGAGAATTCAAAAAAACTTAATTATCATTCTTAAAAAAAATTTAAGTAGAAGTAGGTATGAGATAGAAGGAAAATCTAAAATATTAATATATTTTAGATGGAATTCAAATGCACTTATTCCAATGGTGAGATTTTTCTAGCAAGTAAACTAAACCATGCAAAAAAAAAAATTTAAAATTTAAAAAATTGCATTCAGAAATGAATCTTACAAAAAAAAATTTCAAGAAGATGCTTAAACTGCCCGGAAAACAAGAATGTCCATAACTTTCTCATAACGTATCCAATGAAATGAATCAAAGCTTCCCAGATAGACAAAAATATAATCTATGAGAAAAAAAATACATAAAAAAAAAATTCTAATTTTTGTTCTTTTTTTTCTGTTGCCCGGGCTGCCCCCCGTCCCCTGTTTTGAGTTTATTTGGTCATAACTTTGTTCCCGGGCACCGATTGTGAAAAAACTTATATTACCACAAAGCTTATCAGTTTTTCTATCTCCAAAAAAAGTTTCAAAAAATCATGATAAAATTCAGCCCGTAGGTACCTGCTCAAAAATGCATTTGTCCCCCGAAGGGACAACGGTCCTTTAGGGGTTAATGTAAATCTTTGAAATAAAAAGGATTATGTTTTTTATGTTTATATAATTTTAGGATTTTTCTATTTTCTATTTAATTTTAATTTAATTTTTCATTGGATATTTGAAGTGAAAGTACACTAGAACTTAACATTAAACGTTTGTTGTGAATTGTATATGACTCCTCAAATACTAACTATGTACTAAAATGATGCAAAACATACACTTCTAGGTTTATAATTCAACAAGTAGCATCTTTTATTTGAATGTCATTGGAACATCTTAATCTTATCGTGCTCTAATACATACAATACATGTAGAATACGTGACTAATTTGTGATTTCTAATTCATGTAGGTGAGGCAATAATGATTCAAATTAGAAGTACCGTAGGTCGTTAGATCCAACTCAACATCATAACAAATTTTTGTCACTATTGTACGTGTACATACTCTTAACTAACATACCTCATAAGTCAAATAAACAATAAACACCATTTTGTTTCCAAAATTTGACTTCCCAAACCTATAAGGGTCCAATGTTACTTTGGAAGTTTAATTGGATCATTTTTTGCTATTAAAATTTCCAACCAAAATACAAAAAATAAAAGACAAGCAAAAAACCACACCAAAAATCACAAATCTAAAATTTCTTGGGACAAAATTACAATGTAGGTTGCACAAAATCTTTAGTTACAAAGATTATTTCCATATACAAGAAGTAGATCATAATGTGCAGTAGAAAATAAGTATTTTGTAATTAGTATTAACTTTATTATTATTGTTTTTGGTGTAATGAAGACAAATACAAACATGCAAATGGATCAATAACAACAAGATTGAAGCTAGTGAAGACAAATACAAGTATGCATATACAATATGTTTGAATGTAATAAAAAGTCCTACGGGACTAATGAGCTTGCTTTGGTTTCTTTGATAACATGAACATGCTTTATCAACTTCGTAATTTGGAATTATTGTATAAAATTTTAGGATAGGTGCTAATCATCTAAACTCACAGGTGAATTGTCATTCCAACAAATATTGCAAAAGTTATTTAGATTATTTTTTATTTCAATGTCAAACTAGGCAACTAGAATATATATTCAAAAGAAAAACTAATTAATTTTATTGAATTGAATAGCTTGATACCTACTTAAAATTCAAAAACATTTGAATCATTCAATTCCAAATAATAACATGAAAATTTTCAAGAGTTTTATTTTGCAAGCAATGAAGGTAGGAAAGAAAATAAACAAATTCGTTTTTTGAACTCAAATTTTAAAAATATCCAAATAAAAAAGTATAAAGTATATCTATATTCTATTTGAACATTCTCACAATTGGAATTAATTTATAGAATTTCAATTTTTTGTAAAAGTTATTAGTGGTTTAGTTTTCTTCTTTCATTCAAACCACCTTGAGTTCTACTTTATAATTTTTTTAAAGATGAAATCAATGTGAAAGTTCTTTTTGTTAATCCTAAAGTCCCATTGGCCTTATTGCAGCCAAAATGCAATTTTGGATAGACTCATACAATCTCATTATTTATTGTAATTTTTTTAAATTTTTTTGAAGGTAGAAAAGCACATAAGCTTCTTAGGAATATTGTTTTTATTTCAATTAGTGCCGAAGAAGAACAGTTATGGCACAATAAGCCAAAAACAAAGATTGGCGGATAGTATGGGAAAAAACACAAGAAGTCAAAATAAATTTTTAAATTCTTTTCTTCTAAAATGCTATAGTTTTGTCTACATATGAAGCTTTGATTTATTCAATTTAGACTAGTGATGAGAAAGCTATGAACAATCTTGTTTTTGGACAATCTTCTTCAAAAAATAACTTAGATGATTCATTTTTGAATGCAATTTTCACAATTTAAAAGAAAAAGCTGACAAGATTTAGTTTACTTGCTAGAACAATCTCACCATTGGGATTATTGTGTTTTAATTCCATCTTAGAGCTATTAACAATTTAGTTTTTTGTTCAATCTTAGACACAATCACTTCTACTTTACAATTTTTTAAAGAATGAAAATCAAGTGTGTATTTTTTTGAAATTCTTTTCTAAGATTTTGAATTCAATTTTCCAATATAATTTTTTTTAAATTTGAAGTCTATAGTGCAAAAAAATTCCACGAATGGTGGTCAAAAACTCAAAAGTCATCTAAAATTGCAACATAGTGTTCATTTTTTTCTAACTTTGAATGTTAATATATTCCAATTTGTGTTTTCAAACTTCATGAAGTTCTTATAATATGATTTGAGACAAGTCAAGTATAAGATCCTATGTTTAGATTCTAATTTTTTTTTTTTTTCTGTTTGTTTTGTCAAACGTAGCAAAAATGGTAGTTTTGAGTGTTTTGTGACAAAAAAATGGCCTTTGGACTTTAGAAGTTAAAATTTTTTACTTAATGTATTCACAATCCAATTTTCAATGTATAGGCTAAATTGCACAAGTGTTATTTTCTAAAAATGTTGAAAGACAAAAATTCACTTCAAGAAGGGTTGAAAAAACTATTTCTTGAAGTTTAGCCATGTTGATCTTGCAATTGTTGGGGAGATTACTCCAAAATTTTGAAAAGACGTATTTCAACAAATTAGCTGAAGGATCCTATGGTTGGATTTGTTAAAGAATAAATATAAATTAAGATTTTAGCCTTGCTTTGGATATAAGTACTTGCAAGTAGTTTTGGACCTCAAAACACTGCAATATTTCAAAGGTTAAAACTAATATCCATGCATCATCCTTTTTTCATAAGAAACTTAGATACTTTATAACATTCAGTAGCCTTCAGAGAATCTGCCTTTTCCTCTCTGAAGTTCTCATCCACCAAATTCATCCATACATCATTAATTTAAGGTTTAGTATCGGGATAGTGGCAGTACTTTTATGGTATGCTCCATTTTTTTCCGCTAATTCTAGGACTGAACATACAATTCCTCAAATAATGGTTTCCAAAAAATCCCAAGCTAGAATCCATGAGTAACTTACCAACGCATCTACTATGTGGCCTTCAATAACTTATTTGCATTCTTTAAGTGAGAAGAGAAGCTCTTTATATATACTTGGGGTAGAACAACCCATGTGGGATATATAAATTAGAATTTCTCAACCACTCATAGTTAAGTCAAAAGTAGGAATTGTGTTTGAAATAGAATTTCAGACCTCTTTAAGGCATATTATGGTAAAATAAATTTTTTCAAAAAAATTTGAACTTACAAAAGTTGGGAAATTAAGTTAAGTTTTATTTCTAAAAATCCGTTTGGGATTTTAGTCCTCCAATCAAAAGTTATGGACAATTTTCAGAGAGGATGTTTAAAAATGTCAAAAAAAAATTCCCTTCCAACCCCTCTCTGAAATTTGTCTATAACTTTTGATTGGTGGATTGAAATACCTAACGGATTTTTGGAGATGAAACTTAACTTAATTTCCCAACTTTTGTTATTTCAAAGTTTTTTGAAAAAACTTATTCTACTATATCTAAATGAGGTCTAACTTTAACTTTTAACTTCTACTTTAAATAAAATTTCTGCTTTTTACTAAATTATGAGTGGTTGAGCTTCTATTCATTCTAACTAGTGTGGCCCTGTGCCATTGCCATAGTAAAAATATTAGTCAAAATAATTCTTAAAACCAAAAAGTACTCAAAAATCTATAACTTTCCTACCTTAGGTTTAAACGCCATGAAATAAAGCCCATGAATCCTTCCTCGCCAAGGGCTTTCCAATGGTACCAAAAACGTGACCAATTGATACACAGTTCGAAAAATACATAATTTAGCATAATTTAATAATTTTTAAGATCCCAAAATAACTCAAAAATCGATAACTTTCCTATGGCAGGTCCAATTACCACGAAATAAAGCATATGCACCCTTCCTTGCCAAGGCTTTTTGACGGTACCAAGTATGCCCCCGGGGGACACATGGTCCGGGAGATCTCAACATAACAAACAAAACAAACAAAACAAACAAACAAACTTAAGGTATGGATTTACATATCCCACATTGTTTGCTTAACCTCCTACCACTCCATAAGTATATATAGAGTTGTCTTTTCAATCCAAATCACTGATTAAACATGAAAAGCTTACAAAGCATGTAAGGGAATTCAAACTTTGAAATTATAGAACCTCAATGAATTGATAGTCACTTTGCTTAAAGTTGCTATTTTGTATACAATTTCAATTGAAAGTATTTGATTTTTAGTGTACCAAGTGTGCAATCGCGACCCTGCCATCCAGATGAATATTAACAATTATTGACGTGTGGATAGGTAGCTAATGTTGGGTGTAGAATATTCCACATCATTTAGTCCGCGGGGAGGCAGCTTGTCGGATTGCTACTGAAAGTTATGTTCATAATTGGTTGAGCACTTTAAGGGTAGACTAAGGTATTTGCACCTAAAACAGCCATTTTTTTTTTCAAATGAGCAATTGTGAACCCAATTTGGGGAAAACACCATACTATGATGTTGGCATATGAAAGCGAAAGTGGTTTGAGAATATTTAGAGTTTGTGTGAATATACTACAAATCTTCACAGTTGAGGTTACAAGAAGACCTCCTATCAATATTAGACTACCCTTAAAGACATCCTTGAAGCTAGTACAAGTTAGATGCTTCAACGCTCATTGGTTGCTTCATGTAACTTCAACTTCCATTGGTTCCTTTTGAAAACTAGTGTTGAATTTGAGCAAACACATGATTTGGGTGAATGAGAGGTTGTGAAGAACTCTATTCTAACTACAGTAGTGGCAAATGGCTGGTGTTGCAAAATAGTGAGGATACCTTCCCTTACTGTGGAGAACTTCCAGTCCTGAATAATTTTATGCATTGGTCGAAGAAGTCGAGGAATGCAGATCGATTGCTGATTTTATGAGACCCTCAGAATATCAATACTTTACTACTAGTCTCTGAGAGTTGTGGGCGGCCTGGGCCTTCACCAAGCAGTGATGTCAACTTATATATAGTAAGCTTACTGTGCGGTACTTCATTGTTTAGAAGACATCTTCGACACGGTTCCTGCTATATCACGGAGATCCAGTTGCACGAGGAAATTTCAAGAAACAGGATTGACTCCCATCAATGTCCACTTGTATCTAATGCAAGAGATTACGAAGCACTGAAGGCGAGCGTGTTTTGGGGTTGTAGAAAGTGGCTGTGGTCGTACTTTGCCAAAGGAATTAATGCAGCAAGGCCTTGCTTCTCGAAATCATGGCTTCCTCTGTTGCTGGATTTCCTGTCTTCTATTTACACTTCTCTCTCTCTCCTCACCTGTTAGTACTGCTGCATGCTGTCTGTCTGGTTCCTAAATTTGAGGAGGGAATTTCTCTTGTGTTTTCTTTGGAGTTCTCTAGCTAACAACAAACGACCGTCTTGCAGGTCTTGGCATCGACGGTGTTGGTCATCATTCTGGTTATGATAGTGGTGAGAAGACCCACAAATTTACCTCCGGGACCAACTGGGTTGCCTCTACTTGGGTCTCTGCACTTGCTCAGCCCATTGCCTCACCGGAGCTTAGCAGAGCTTGCAAAGAAGTATGGCCCTCTCATGTCACTGCGCCTGGGGCAAGCACAATGCATCGTTGCATCGTCGCCTGCTACAGGCGTGGAGTTTCTCAAGACACAGGATGCCAATTTCTGCGCAAGACCCCCAATGAGAGCTGGCCAAGTTATCATGTCTGGACCAGGTAAGTAATTAAGTAATGCATTTGCTCAAGATTAATGGTTGAATTCTGGTCTCTTACAACTGGTTCGTATTGACTAAGGTAGACTCGGGATACTATTTGCATCAAGTCCTTGAAGCATTTTAACATATGAAGGAGTATAATTTATGGGAAATTCGTACTTAGTGAGCTGAAGAGAATCAAATTTTTACCAATAGGCGTATGAAAATCTTGTGCAATTCTAAAGTGAGAAGCTTTACACTACTAGAAGTGACAATACAGAAGCCTGTTTCCATTCAAAGATGAGTAGCCATAGCCATGTTGCTAGTCATGCTTGTAACACCACTTGCTAATTAGTCCAAGCTTGTGTATGAATAGCAGAGTTGCTGTTGGTAAAAGGGGTCAACATAGGAAATAGGATCAGGTCCGCAATGATTTTGTTTCCTCTACCTTGTGCAAGTCCCCTGTTGAAATGTGTTTTTGAAAAAATCATCAAGAAGCAAAAAATTGGGATCTTGTTTCAACCTCTCAATTGGTTGAAATTACGTCCCAGTGTGCTTATATATCTCTCTGTTGTTTCAGGGTTCGCACTAATGAAAACTGTCCTGGTATACCACCGTGAATTTCAAAACGGACGGACTTATTGATCGATCTTTGACAGATATTTTGTTTCAGAACATTTCTCCAGTGTGGCGCCGTATGCGAAAGATTGTCCATATGGAGCTCACTGGCACGAAGCGTCTTGAAGCGACTCGTCATGTTCGGGAGGAAGAAATGGCGCACCTACTTCGCACGCTGCCTCGCAACCAGGAATTCGAGCTCAGGTCGCACCTTCGCGTGCTCTTCACCAACATCATCTCCCGGTTAGTTTTCAACCGACGTTTCAGTGCTCCAGCTGAAGGACACGAAGAAATCACCGAAGAGCAGATGCTGGAGATTCAAAACTTCCGGGAAATCATGGAAGCCATTCCCAAGTGCCTCAGTTCATTCTACCCTGCCGATTTCAATCCAGCGCTCAAGTGGCTCGACTTCCAAGGGCTGGATCGTCTATTCAAGGAAACCAACAAGCGTATGGAAGCATTCGTCACGAAGATCATTTCGGAGCATCAAGAGCAGCGCCAGGGGACCGGTCGCTGAGCATGAGAAAGACATGGTGCATATCCTGCTGGATGAAGTGGACCACAATGGCACTGACAAATTAGGACCCCAAATCACCATGGCCAACGTCAAAGGCATCATGTGGGTAAGAAGATATGTTCAAACTCTGGCCGTCATTTGCTTCTCCGTGGCAATTCCATTGTGCCAGCTATATATGACACAGTCTGAAAGCAAAGTTGCAGTCTAAGAAAACTTTGTAGATTGGGTCCCTAGCCTGAGTCTCATTCTGATCCCTAGTAGTTTGAACATACAAGTGTCAAATAGTCACACGCGTCAAAGCCTCTGCAAACAATATGTTTAATCACGTAAAAATCATCAGTTATTCATCTATCTTCTTGCAGCATTACAGTTCTTCGATCAAAGATTGTATCGTCGTAATTGTTAAAACTGAAATGCCTCAAAGATTGAAATTGTGACATACAAGTGCACTGAACTTTAAAACTCAGGGCTCGCATACGTCTGCTGCTCTAGTCAGGCAAGTGGAAATTAAAACAGGCCATTTCTTAGGAATTGTCAACAAGTAGGACGATATGTGCAATGGTGAATTCCACCGGGAACTAAGAGTGTGCCAAATGACTATGGAAGAGTTCTCCAAACGAAAATCATTGCTTAAATGCACTATAAAAATCACCATCGGGTGCAGAACTTGAGTGACTGACAAAGTACCCTCATCCCCCCCAACCAGCTGCCTTTGACACGGTAACCGTGTCCTGGGAATGGATCATGTCCGAACTCATTTCCAACCCCACCGCACTGTCCCAAGCGCAAGCCGAGCTCGACACCGTCCTCCCCGCCCACCGTCGCGTCCAAGAATCCGACTTCCCCCATCTCCCGTACCTCCTCTCCATCATCAAAGAAGGGTGCGTCTGCACCCTCCAGCACCCGTTATGGCGCCCCACCAATCCATCACCTCCTGCCAGGCCCTCGGCTACGACATCCCTGCCCAGGCACGCCTGTTCGTCAACGTCTGGGCCATTGGACGAGACCCGATTGTGTGGGAGGATCCCTCGAAGTTCGATTCAATCCCGACAGGTGGTTGGGGAAGGAAGCGATCGACGTACGGGACGTGGTTGCCGTTTGGTGCTGGAAGGAGGATGCGTCCCAGGATGGTGCAGGCAATTGTGGCGTTGCAGTATTGTATTGCGAGTCTGTTGCAGGCCTTTGAGTGGAAAGTGAAGGAGGATCCTGGGAAGGAGGAAGGGCCGGGCATGTCGGTACCCAGAACGGTGCCGTTGCGAGTTGTTGCCAAACTGCGACTGCGGCTGAGTTTTAGAAATGATCTACACTTTTGAGACTGCGGAGAAAAGCAAACAAGCAGATATGCTACGAGAGGATTTGCCCCAGCAGCACTAGAGTGAGGAACGAGGAAACCGGAATGGAATAGAATGGTGATGACGGATCAGTGCATCTCTTTTCATTTTGTTTTAAGCTTAAGTTTCTTTAACCCCTAGAGACTGTTGTCTGTTGACTACTCGGTTCTTTGCATCAAATGCATGTTCGCCATTCTGGCACTGTTTCGAGACTTGATCAGCCGCTTGTACATGTGAATTGAAGTTGATAACAAGGCATGCCATTGCAGTAAGTAACCACTGTCATGTTTATTATTTTGGGAGGAAATCACTATATATGCAGCTTTGTGATACGGACACGGGCTTACCTTCGGTCCCTGCTGGCTGCTGTTGTGTGAGTGCATGTGCAGGACATCGATGTGGACGATTTCATAACCCACAACTTGCCGTTCTCCGACATCAACGAAGCATTTAAGCTCTTGCAGGCCGGAGAGTGCTTGCGTACTGTATTACACTTCCATGACAAATAATAGTTCCTCTCAATAGTTCCTCTCTTGACTTAAAATCATGCAGCTCGCTGTAACTTACAGCGAGATGGCTCCACTGCCAACCAGTAATGAGTCCGCCCACCAAGTAGATAAAAAAGCTGACCGAAACGCAAGGTCTTTAATTCAGCACAAGTTTCTGGACAGTCCCCAACCTTCCTGGAATTACGTGTGTCGGTGTCTGTCCATATTGGCGTAGCTTTACGTCACTTTGAATTGAAAATGTGGCAATGTGGCAATGTGGCAATGTGGAAATTATCAATTCCATCCCAGACATCCATATTCCAGCCTTGACCCGACGGGTTTATTGGCGGATGACGATCAAAACAATACGGGTTCTGAAGCATGCGGGGAAATAGGCAGTTCGGTACAAGCATGCTTCTGAAAATTAATCCATAAGCCCAATTTGTACAAGTACCGCCGGCCTCTCTGCACTTTCGTTGCTGTGTGGATTTCCTTCGCACGAGTCAGGCATTCCGACTCTAGGTTCTACTTTGTACTCAGGAACAGCCAGCTTTGGCAATCCATGGAAAATTAATCATAAATTTCAGGAAACCACGTTTTTTGTATACGGAATTGCTCGACTTGCGTTGGAGGTGCTTTTGAACATCGGTTACTACGCCGTACTCGGGGTTCTTCGCTTGAACGCTTGTGCTTGTTGCTCGAACCAGGCGGAGGGGAGGTGCGCAAGGGTGTGTGCTGGAGTTGTCCCATAAGGTTTGCGGAAGCGGAAGGGCGTCTGCGGGTATATAGTCTTCGGGTTTTGAGTTGTGAAGCATACCTTTCTCGGCCTTTTGGCTAAGATCAAGTGTAGTATCTGTTCTTATCAGTTTAATATCTGATACGGGGGTCATCGATCCCCATGATATTAATCTAATTTTTCTGGGGAGCGGGGCCACCCGGCAGCTTGCTGCCCGGCCCCGCGCGCGTCGCCTTGGTCTTGCACTACCTCCTTGGCTGGCGCAGCCCTCACCCCCTCTCCGGAGGGACCCAATGCAAAACTAAAATGGATTAATAAAACCTAAACCCAAAGTAATCCCGGAAGGGGATTCATTCTTCTTGTGCAGATGCCACAGTATAATAAAATAAAAGTAATTTTCTAATTTCGAAATTCAAAAAATATATTTTTTTTTTCTCCTAAATGTCACGCCTTCCTTTGTCACAGAGAGCTATTGACGGTACAGTCAGACCTCGATAAGTGTTAGGGGTTGGGAGCATACTTTTAGTTAACACTTAGACACTAGTAACACATAACACTTATAGAGGGTGATGCCGATGATTTGTAACACTTATAAAAAATAACTCTTAGAAGAATTAAAAAGGTAAATACATAACATTTATAGAAAAAATGGATGAAATTACAAAATATTGATTCATAATTCATCTAAGTCCAACGAAAGAATGAATCAATAGTATTTTGGCGAGTTTCTGCTACACGCCAAGATTCTACTTCCTTTTCTAGTGCTTCAATATTCCTAATAGATAACATGGTGTCATTAGGTCTTTGCTCCAAAAACTTCTTCAAAGTTTGAAGAGCACTACCTACATCTTTAAAGCCTACAACCTCTTCTACTATATCGTGAGGATTAGCTTCATCAGGATCACTATCTTCGTGTTCACTACCTTGTTGTTGAGATGGAAGCATTTCAATAATTTTTTCATCAGTGGGCTGATAAGGGTTATTCAAATCAAACTTGAGCTCATAATTTAAATACTCTTGAACATTCATGTTAGGGGTCTCAGTCTCAGAGGATATCAAACTTAGGTAGATGTCCTACATCTGTCCTGTATCAGTTTGTTTCTAGAATGGACATCTAGAGTCACTTTGCAACTAGAAACTGTTACTTTATCTCAAAATTATCTCCCCCCAAGCGATGGCTCTTACGAAAAGCCTTTTTTTGGAAACTTATCACTTACCGAGGTAAAATTAACAAAGTCGGGAGCGCGACATTGCGTAACACTTAACACATAACACTTACTAGTCTTAATTTTAAGGGAGCGGAAATCTCCATAATACATATAGAGTTTTAACACTTATCGAGGTAACACTTATCGAGGTCTGACTGTACAACGAACGCAAATAAGTGGCACACGGTCCTAAAGATCCAAAAATAACTCAGAAATCCATACCTTTCACAACGTAGGTCCAAACAGCACGAAACAAAAGTCCATGCATCCCTCCTCTCAAAGAGCTTTCTAACAATACTATGAACACGACCGAGGGACGCACAATTTTAGAGATGTAACCGTAACAAACAAAACAAATATGATACTTAAATATTAATTTTTTTTTAAACATGCTAATTTAATGTATGGAATAGGACATTGTATACAATGGGTGGATATTGAATGGCAATAGTATTGATATTATTGAAAGGTGTGTCATATGAGAGATGTAGGAATTTTTAATATTTTATGAGTAGCATCTTTGGTTGCTAACTATATGTGATGTAACACTAGCAATAGTCTGTGCGATTATTACAAGTGAATCAGATATAGGGATTTTAAATATCTTATAAATAACATCAATCTATAATATAATAGTAATACTAGTCTGTATCAATTATTAAAAGTGAATCGGATATAGGGATTTTGGAATTCTTATAAATAACATCAATCTGTAATGTAACACTAGCAGTAGTCTATAGCAATTATTACAAGTGGATCAGATATAGGGATTTTGGATATCTTATAAATAGCATCAATCTATAATGTAATACTAGCAGTAGTCTGTAGCAATTATTACAAGTGAATTAGATATAGAAATTTTGGATATCTTATAAATAGCATCAATCTGTGATGTAACAGTAGCACTAGTCTGTAGTGATTATTACAAGTGAATCAGATATAGGGATTTTAAATATCTTATAAATAGCATCAACAGATGTTTCCACTTATCTGTGATGTACATGTGGCACCAACAGTGATTTTTGTGATTTGACTAATTGTCACACTATTGAAAATAGAATGTTGTTTTCAACACATTTTTTCATACATTTATTTTTGACATAAATTTTGAGACTAAAGTGTCAAAAAAATGAGATACTATAAAAATTCAAGATTCAATTTATACAAATATTTTGACACATTTTCAAAAACTATGCTAAGTTTTTTTTTTATATTTGAGTTTCAATATCCATATGAAATTCTATATCAATTGCAAGTGAGACTAAATCTGAAAAATACAAGTATAGGGTGAGATAGGGTGAGGGTGATTAAACAAGCACAATTGATGATGTTTGAGCACCAATGGCTGAATAGAAAATGTATCCCATCAAGAATTCTATGAAACTTTTCGAAAAACAACACTTCGGTGACTGTGCCTAGAAGATGCAAACACATCTTTTGAGCATTAATTAAATACTATCAGTTTATTAATAAAAATACATTGGGGATTGAAATATAACCCCCTTACAAAGATGTCTTTTAAAAAAAATTTGGTATCCATTGCAAATCTAGGGAAAGTTGGTTACTATAGTATAAATTATGCAAAGCTTATAGAGTCACTAACAAACTTGCTGTAATTCACTAAGGAACATACTTGTAAAAGAAGTACTTTTTGGTTGTGAGTATTCAAAATTTTTTTATTTTTTATAACTAATTCATTTGACTATCTAATATGCTTCGTATGACAATTGTTGCTTTAGAGTTCTAATTAATAGTAGAAAGTTTAAGAAATTCATGGTCAACTTAAAGGGTGGGGTGGAGATGCCATAATATAAGTGAGAATCCAATTTCAACAAAGTTCCAATTTCAATACCCTAAATATTCAAACACTAATTACATAATAGTTATGGAGATGTGCACCTATTCAAAATCTAATCTTGTATTAGTTTCTGGTCATTTAAGAGTGCTTTTTATTTCAATTGTTGCAAGAAAACTGGCTAGGGTAATAAAAATCATAATAATTTTGGATTCAATGCGTTCAGCAGTACGGAATTTACAATGTTGTTATTTAAATTAAAATATTCTTATTTTAATTACATATTGACATTTATATATATATTCTTATTGAAAATTTATACTTCACTTTTGAATATTTCTTTATATATTTTTTATAGTACATCAATTTATTTCTAATATGAAACAATGCAGTACAATATGCATTTTTTATAAACTCAATTTTTTTCAATATTTTGAATTTTGATGTTAGTGTGCCTTTAAAATAAAATGTAATCTCATAATTAGTGTAAATTATTTGTAGTATGCAATAATTGAATAAAGTTTTACAATAATACTTAAATCTTTATGAATTTTGCATATTTTTTTATTGAAAATATTCTTAATTGCATCTTTTCAAAAAATAAAAAAATAGATTTCAAAACATATACCATATGAATAAACTTTCAGAGAATTTATCACAGTAAAAAAATTAAATTTGAAATGAATTCCAACAAAATTTTACTCAAAAAGTACTGATATATTTTGCAATTGTTTCTTAAAGAAGCTTAAAATTTCAGTCAAAATTTTTGTATTAAAATATTTATTTTAGAAATGGAATATTGAACCATATAATTATAAACTATCATTCAAAATTTACAACCATTATTTATATATCTACTCCGAAATAATCCTCAAAGTTGAATATACTAATGGATGATTACAAATGTCTTTTAGGATTATTGAATGGAAAGACCCAATTGCCATTCAAGGTTAAGATTTTGTAACTTTAACCCCTAAAGGCCCAAAGTCCCCTCGGGGGACACTTGGGATTTCGGGCAGGCTCGTGCGACCTGAAATTTCGACCTGATTTTTTGAAACTTTTTTAAAAGATAGGAAATCACATTAGCTTTCTAAAAATATAACTTTTTTAAAAATCGGTGCCAGGGAGCAAAAGTTATGCTACCCGAGGTCAAAAAAGCAGTTCGCTGGGCAGAAAAAAAAAAACACAAAAACTGATTTTTTTTTTATTTTTAATTTTTTCTTCAAAGATTATGTTTTTGTCTACATTTGAGGCTTTGATTCATTCTATTTGGACTAGAAATGAGAAAGTTATGGACAATCTTGATTTTCGGGCAATCTAAGCGTCTTTTTCAAAAAACAACTTATAAAATTCATTTTTGAATGCAATTTTTAAAAAAAATTCAAATTCTTTTTTTTGAAAAAGTTAAGTTTGCTTGCAAGAACAATTTCACCGTTGGGATTATGGTTTTTTAATTCCATCTAAGAGCTATTGAAGATTTAGTGTTTTGTTCAATTTTGGACCTACTTCTACTTAACAATTTTTTTATATGTGAAAATATGTGAAAATCAAGTTTTGACATTCTAAAATTTTTTTCTCCAACTCTCAATTCAAATGTTCAACATAAATTTTTTTAACTTTATGGTGTGTATTGCAAAATCCACAAATGGCCGTCAAAGTCATCTGAAATTGCAATCTAGAGTTTAAAAAAACTTCTTTTTCCAACTTCAAATGCTGATATTTTCCAATCCGTATAGTTAAACTTCATGAAAATTTTACCACATGATCTGAGACAAGTGAAGTACAAGATCCCATGGCTAGATTCTAAGAAAAAAAAGTTCTTTTTGGTTTAGGAAATGATCGCAGCAGAAATGGCAGTTTTCAGTGATTTCAGAGGTAGAAAATGCCTTGGGCCTCTAGGGGTTAATATTTCTATCATATTGAATAAGGTTGTTAGGGTTGACAAAAAACACTTCAATGAGTTATCAATTTAAGAAAAAATCAACAACAGAAAATGAATTGTTCAAAATATTTCTATTTCTAAACTACTTTCTAATTGTTTGTATCTATTCAAATAGTTAGTAGATTAATCATGATTCATCTTATTTAGAATGTAAGGCAAGGTGCTATCATTAATATAATCAAGTACACCAAGATCTTCATCCCAAGTTAGTATTAGAAAGGGGCTCATTCTAAAGAAGAAATATGTAAAACTGATCTTAGCAACTCCACAAAAAGATTGTTTTTCATCCAATTCTTCCACTAGTTTAGTTCAAGATCCTATAATAACTTTGATATGCAAAAAATGCAATTTTCAAAAGCTTTTGTACTATGAATTTGGCAAATGTTAGTTTTGAGGGGTTTATGATGGAAAAAAGGCCTTGGGACTTTAGAGCATAAAATTGTTTGGATACTAAACCTTGGAATAATCGCAATTAATTTCAACAAAAATAAAGACCTAGTAGTTTTGCATGAGAACAATGACCTAGTACCAGTAGTTTGCTAAAAACATTTGCCAAGGATTGGTAATAGAATTAGTGTTAGCCTTATAACGACATTATGGACCAGAGTGGTTCAATGGATGATAGGGAATCTTTATGTAAGACAAAAGTGTATATGTTTATCTTTGAAATTTTGTGCAAAATGGGGAGGTCTTGCACTGTAGTTTGACCTCCGATGAGTCTAGTTTGTCTTTTCAAAGTAGACGATCCATACATTAAATTAGCATGTTTAAAAAAAATTATATTTAGGTATCATATTTGTTTTGTTTGTTACGGTTACATCTCTAAAATTGTGCATCCCCCGGTTGTGTTCATAGGATTCTTAAAAAGCTCTCTGAGAGGAGGGGTGCATGGACTTTGTTTCGTAAAATTTAGACCTATGGTGTGAAAGTTATTAATTTTTGAGTTATTCATGCACTGTAGTTTGACCTCTAGTAAAATTATTTTATAACTTATCTGAAATTGTGAGTCTATTAAGTATTTCTTAAATTTTCAAAGGTTTACAACCTCTCAAAATATTTTTCACTTTCATTACCTTAAAAGGTAAGAAAAAGATAAATCAAATTCAATTTAATTTTACCTTAATACAATTAGTTATGAATTTTCAAAGTGAAGTGCATTTTTCTTGACATTTTTTCTAACACACTTTTTAGCACTTTATCCAAAGATTTTTTTGCCAATTATAGAGAATTTCAACATGGATATTGAAACTCAAATATAAAAAAAAAACTTAGCATAGTTTTTGAAAATGTGTCAAAATATTTGTATAAATTGAATCTTGAATTTTTATAGTATCTCATTTTTTTGACACTTTAGTCTCAAAATTTATGTCAAAAATAAATGTATGAAAAAATGTGTTGAAAACAACATTCTATTTTCAATAGTGTGACAATTAGTCAAATCACAAAAATCACTGTTGGTGCCACATGTACATCACAGATAAGTGGAAACATCTGTTGATGCTATTTATAAGATATTTAAAATCCCTATATCTGATTCACTTGTAATAATCACTACAGACTAGTGCTACTGTTACATCACAGATTGATGCTATTTATAAGATATCCAAAATTTCTATATCTAATTCACTTGTAATAATTGCTACAGACTACTGCTAGTATTACATTATAGATTGATGCTATTTATAAGATATCCAAAATCCCTATATCTGATCCACTTGTAATAATTGCTATAGACTACTGCTAGTGTTACATTACAGATTGATGTTATTTATAAGAATTCCAAAATCCCTATATCCGATTCACTTTTAATAATTGATACAGACTAGTATTACTATTATATTATAGATTGATGTTATTTATAAGATATTTAAAATCCCTATATCTGATTCACTTGTAATAATCGCACAGACTATTGCTAGTGTTACATCACATATAGTTAGCAACCAAAGATGCTACTCATAAAATATTAAAAATTCCTACATCTCTCATATGACACACCTTTCAATAATATCAATACTATTGCCATTCAATATCCACCCATTGTATACAATGTCCTATTCCATACATTAAATTAGCATGTTTAAAAAAAAATTAATATTTAAGTATCATATTTGTTTTGTTTGTTACGGTTACATCTCTAAAATTGTGCGTCCCTCGGTCGTGTTCATAGTATTGTTAGAAAGCTCTTTGAGAGGAGGGATGCATGGACTTTTGTTTCGTGCTGTTTGGACCTACGTTGTGAAAGGTATGGATTTCTGAGTTATTTTTGGATCTTTAGGACCGTGTGCCACTTATTTGCGTTCGTTGTACAGTCAGACCTCGATAAGTGTTACCTCGATAAGTGTTAAAACTCTATATGTATTATGGAGATTTCCGCTCCCTTAAAATTAAGACTAGTAAGTGTTATGTGTTAAGTGTTACGCAATGTCGCGCTCCCGACTTTGTTAATTTTACCTCGGTAAGTGATAAGTTTCCAAAAAAAGGCTTTTCGTAAGAGCCATCGCTTGGGGGGAGATAATTTTGAGATAAAGTAACAGTTTCTAGTTGCAAAGTGACTCTAGATGTCCATTCTAGAAACAAACTGATACAGGACAGATGTAGGACATCTACCTAAGTTTGATATCCTCTGAGACTGAGACCCCTAACATGAATGTTCAAGAGTATTTAAATTATGAGCTCAAGTTTGATTTGAATAACCCTTATCAGCCCACTGATGAAAAAATTATTGAAATGCTTCCATCTCAACAACAAGGTAGTGAACACGAAGATAGTGATCCTGATGAAGCTAATCCTCACGATATAGTAGAAGAGGTTGTAGGCTTTAAAGATGTAGGTAGTGCTCTTCAAACTTTGAAGAAGTTTTTGGAGCAAAGACCTAATGACACCATGTTATCTATTAGGAATATTGAAGCACTAGAAAAGGAAGTAGAATCTTGGCGTGTAGCAGAAACTCGCCAAAATACTATTGATTCATTCTTTCGTTGGACTTAGATGAATTATGAATCAATATTTTGTAATTTCATCCATTTTTTCTATAAATGTTATGTATTTACCTTTTTAATTCTTCTAAGAGTTATTTTTTATAAGTGTTACAAATCATCGGCATCACCCTCTATAAGTGTTATGTGTTACTAGTGTCTAAGTGTTAACTAAAAGTATGCTCCCAACCCCTAACACTTATCGAGGTCTGACTGTACCGTCAATAGCTCTCTGTGACAAAGGAAGGCGTGACATTTAGGAGAAAAAAAAAATATATTTTTTGAATTTCGAAATTAGAAAATTACTTTTATTTTATTATACTGTGGCATCTGCACAAGAAGAATGAATCCCCTTCCGGGATTACTTTGGGTTTAGGTTTTATTAATCCATTTTAGTTTTGCATTGGGTCCCTCCGGAGAGGGGGTGAGGGCTGCGCCAGCCAAGGAGGTAGTGCAAGACCAAGGCGACGCGCGCGGGGCCGGGCAGCAAGCTGCCGGGTGGCCCCGCTCCCCAGAAAAATTAGATTAATATCATGGGGATCGATGACCCCCGTATCAGATATTAAACTGATAAGAACAGATACTACACTTGATCTTAGCCAAAAGGCCGAGAAAGGTATGCTTCACAACTCAAAACCCGAAGACTATATACCCGCAGACGCCCTTCCGCTTCCGCAAACCTTATGGGACAACTCCAGCACACACCCTTGCGCACCTCCCCTCCGCCTGGTTCGAGCAACAAGCACAAGCGTTCAAGCGAAGAACCCCGAGTACGGCGTAGTAACCGATGTTCAAAAGCACCTCCAACGCAAGTCGAGCAATTCCGTATACAAAAAACGTGGTTTCCTGAAATTTATGATTAATTTTCCATGGATTGCCAAAGCTGGCTGTTCCTGAGTACAAAGTAGAACCTAGAGTCGGAATGCCTGACTCGTGCGAAGGAAATCCACACAGCAACGAAAGTGCAGAGAGGCCGGCGGTACTTGTACAAATTGGGCTTATGGATTAATTTTCAGAAGCATGCTTGTACCGAACTGCCTATTTCCCCGCATGCTTCAGAACCCGTATTGTTTTGATCGTCATCCGCCAATAAACCCGTCGGGTCAAGGCTGGAATATGGATGTCTGGGATGGAATTGATAATTTCCACATTGCCACATTGCCACATTGCCACATTTTCAATTCAAAGTGACGTAAAGCTACGCCAATATGGACAGACACCGACACACGTAATTCCAGGAAGGTTGGGGACTGTCCAGAAACTTGTGCTGAATTAAAGACCTTGCGTTTCGGTCAGCTTTTTTATCTACTTGGTGGGCGGACTCATTACTGGTTGGCAGTGGAGCCATCTCGCTGTAAGTTACAGCGAGCTGCATGATTTTAAGTCAAGAGAGGAACTATTGAGAGGAACTATTATTTGTCATGGAAGTGTAATACAGTACGCAAGCACTCTCCGGCCTGCAAGAGCTTAAATGCTTCGTTGATGTCGGAGAACGGCAAGTTGTGGGTTATGAAATCGTCCACATCGATGTCCTGCACATGCACTCACACAACAGCAGCCAGCAGGGACCGAAGGTAAGCCCGTGTCCGTATCACAAAGCTGCATATATAGTGATTTCCTCCCAAAATAATAAACATGACAGTGGTTACTTACTGCAATGGCATGCCTTGTTATCAACTTCAATTCACATGTACAAGCGACTGATCAAGTCTCGAAACAGTGCCAGAATGGCGAACATGCATTTGATGCAAAGTGCCGAGTAGTCAACAGACAATAGTCTCTCATTTCATTTCCACTACCACACTAGTAAATAACCTGCACTGCGCTCATCACTACCATTCCCTCTAATGGCAGTGGAGCGCTACTAGGGCTGATTTATTGTTCACCAGACAAGTATTCAGGGGACGCAGAGTTGAGGAGAAAACATACCTACAATATTTGAAGCCCACAAGACAATATGACAAGACGATAAAATATAAATAAATATATGCTAATTTAACAATATGGTCTAGTCGGTTTGACCATTTTGTGGACTGATGATATTTGGAACACTCCACAAAATGGTCCACCACATCAAACCATTGACAAAAACTGTTGCCATGAAATCTTGGAAGGTCTTTATCGGGAAGGCAACGATACCTTTCGCAAGTATTGCTCCACAAGCTCGGGCAAATCGGTCTTCGGCTTGTAGCCTCCATACAGAGTCCCTTTCATGCAACGGCCAGTTAACAAATAGCGTGTAGGAATGGTGACAGTAGCACGCCCTGCAACGCCAATGACGATCGTTGTTCCCCAGCCCTGACCCCCCATTCCAAGTGTTAATCATTGTTTCATTAAGCTTCGGAAACTTTTTCTGGGGATAAATATTAAGAGAATTATAAGTGAAAAGCACGCCAATACAAGATGAGGTTCACTTCTTAATACAAGATTTGCCGCCACAGAGCAAGATGAAAAGGAGGGAGAAGCTTTACATCTTGGCAGCTTTCAAACGCGGTGGCCATCACATTTGGGTTGCCAACACACTCAAACGCAAAGTCCACCCCACCTCCAGTCAGTTCTCGTATCACCTGCTCAACATATAAGGAAACATTCAGGAAATCTAATAAATATAATCTAATAAATGTAATAGGTCACCCCTTAACTCTAAAGTGCCCAAATAGGCAACTAATAGTCAGTTTTTGTACCTTTCAAAACGTTGATTTCTATCATTTGAAAAATTAAGGGTGTGATTTCTTCATTCTATTGGTGCAGGTTGTTACCTTCATTGAAAGTTTCCTAATGATTGTTTCAACTACTAAAGATATGGAAGCAACCACTTTTGGTCGTTTGGTCACGTAAGGGTTAAATGATTCTGGACAGTGTGGACGTCAATGGAGAATGCATGTGACCTGGGAGATTTGCTGGGTTTCATATGGGCATATCCTACAACATTCTACGAGTGGAAACACCGATGAAGAGTATGACATTACCTCGTCAACAGGCTTGTTTAAACTGTCGGGATTTAAGAAGTCAGTAATTCCGAATCTCTTACCTGCAACACCCACATACCATTCATCAAAGATGGAATCTCCAACGTCGTCGCATACAACAATTCGAAAGTTGATTGACATTAGCTCCAAATGTCCACACCTGCAGGATGAATCTTCTGCCAATGAAAATGAGGGTTTAGGATCAATAAGATACCTTCCTCTGACTTGCTGGCATTATTATCAACTCCAATTATGCGGGAAGCGCCTTGGGACTTCGCCTCTTTCACAACCTGCAAGGTTGACACGTCCACCCTTAAAACTTATTTACAAAAAGCAGATAAGTACATCACATTGTTAAACAGTTCTAGAAGGGTCCCTTAGCCTCCCATATTTTAGAACCCACCGTAGTGCAGGCTCCAAAATAAGGTGGATGTCTTACCTGTCATTGAAGCAAAGGAGTGTAGATAGTGTTGTCAAGTCATTAGATTCTACATAGGTGAAAGCAAAATGATTGGTGCAGTAGAAAAAAACTCAAAATAAAATGACCACACTCGATAGACTTAAGAGTGTAGTGAGGTGTCCATGGCTATAAAAATCCTTTTGCAAGAGATCTTGGGAAGGGATAATTTATCCCCTAGCGAGGTGTCTCAGAAGTCCTAAGAGAAAAAATCTCTTGGTGATAGATGTTACATAGAACTGCAAAATTTAAGAACATCTGACTGCCAAAACTCAGTCAAACCAATTTCATTTTTCGATTAGAACTGGAAATTGAGATTTTCCCATTTATAGACCGAATAAAACTCACAGAAAGGCCTACAGTGCCGAGACCAAACACAGCAACAGTAGCTCCTGGTTCCATTTGCGCTATCTTCCTCACAGCCCCTATGCCTGTCATAAAACCCATAATCCACCTCAATATCCGGTGATATTGCTCCAAGTCAGGGTTGCCAATCAGATCCCAAAGACCACGATATGATACCCTGGCAAAGATGTCATAGTCTTTAATTTGTTCATTCAATGCAACGGGTGAAGACGAGCTAGAAGGTAGTCAAACCTGCGGTAACTCCACAGCTCAACAAGCAGACCTTGTCCAGGGGAGCAACTGGGTTAATTTTCACAACGTAGGCGTACTCCACGACTGTGTACTCGCTGAACGTGGAACCCAAGAATCTGAAGACCGGCTTGCCTTGCACAGAAAAACGTGACTTGCCGTCGCTCTTCATCCCCGTTTGTAGCGACACCACGCCGAAGTTGGAGCACAAATTTGTTTTAGGGGATGCACAGTACTTGCATTCTCGGCACTCTCCTGTGAAAACGGGAACAACATGATCTCCAGGTTTGAGATCTGTAATTCCCTCACCCACACTTTCAACAATCCTGCGACAAACCACACTTCCATAAGGTACCGGCTTGGTAGACACAATTACCAGGGCAGGATTAGTACATAGTTTGAAACGAAGCATAAACCGATACAAATTGCTAGAATCAAAACAAACGTATAAACAAATGAACAGCCGCGAAACCAATTTTAGTAGGTTTTCAAGTTTAATTTCAAACGAAGATCTCTCCTAAGAGTAAATCTCTTCGCATCAAAGAAAATCTCCTGAAGCAAGAAGAACTTCACACAAATCGCAATTGCAAAGAACTGAAGTGCTTTCATGAGAGTATTATTTTTGGTTTTACTTGTGAACTTGTGATATTCGAAGCAGCTTTTCGGATTACACATAGAAACATTTTCCACGTTCTGAATATACTAAAACCCAAAACTGCTTTCTATTGTAACTTTGACAACTAGGTTGGGATTGTGGGAGACCAATGGCTTAAAGCAAAGATGAGTTCAAACTTACCCAGCGGCTTCATGTCCAAAGATACGGGGAAACGTGTGCCCAAGACCCTGCTCCCAGAAAACCAACGCTTGAATTCAGCTCAAAATTCTCCACACACTTTTGCTTAGTCACACTGGTTGTAGCTTCTTAAAAAAACTCCGATTCACAATCACATAACCATTCATGTAAGAATGCTGGGAAAAAAAATTGTGCCAATGTAACTTCGAGTGAGCAAAAAACACAAGACGATGTTCTCAACAGGGGGCAATGGACAACCTCATTCGCCCAGAAGAAGACATCACTGCGACACAGAGATGAGTGCGTCACTTGGATGCGAACTTCCATGGCTTGAGGGGGATCCACTTGCACATCCTGTACAACGAACTCCCCTTTGGGTTCCCACGCCACAGCAGCTTCACAACAACACCACAACCCATCTCAAACCCTAAATCCAAATATGATTCCAACTCCAATTCCAATTCAATACAATTCAAACGATCGTAAACCGACACCATGATTCTGGCAATTGTCACAGAATCTCACAGAAAACACACACTCAGAATCAATTAAGTCAAAACTCTCTATAGACATGAATTAGGTCAAATACCTTTGCACGTAATGACCTTGCCAATGGTGCTCTCGGGCTTCGTAGTCGCCATTCCTCAAACTCTACAACCAATCGAGAAGCTCTTGATCTAGATGCAGAACTAAAATCCTCTCTCACGACACAATGCCCAGCAAAGTGGCCCAGAATCAGCAGCGCCACCTCGATCGATTCTCGACATGAGCCTAAGAAATGCGCACTAACGCAATTCTTCACCTGCGGTCGCCGTGAGCTGTTTCTTCTTCGATTCAAAGCTTTGAATGTGTTGAATGTCGCTTGGACGGGAGGTTTGACTCGCTTTTGACTCTAGAGTGAACTTTCTGTTGACTAGAATTGCAGTTGATGGATTCTTGTATTCCGAAGCTTGAGATTCGAAACTCTGGAACTGGCATGTTCCAGTTGTGAAATTGCATCCTCGTGTTCTGAAATTCCTGGCGACTGATGGAGTCAAGTCAATGCAATGATCTGATCAGGACTGCGACAGTGTATGAGGGAGTCAGGGACAGCGTTCGGGAAGTTTTTGGAGCTGCCCCGGTAAAGGAGCCGGGTTTTTTTCGAAGGGCACCGGTTACATCTCTCCTTATCAAAATCTCCTGGTTCATTTCCTCTAAGGTAGGTATCCTTAAACCGCCACTAATTGCTACTGTGCCTAATTACTACTATTAGACTGTTCAAATTCTTCTATATTCCTATTGGCAAGGGAAAGGAGGTTCCAACGCACCAAAGAACGCAACATTTGGATATTGTATGCATAAATTATGAAGGAACAAAGTTTGGTTCTGAAAGCGTTTCTTTCACGGAGGTACATAACTGATTTTGGAGATGTACACACACTGAAGATGGCGCTTTAAGGTCACTGGCGCATTTGGGATGCCTACCTTAACGTAGGCAGACCAATTTACGTCCATGTACCCTATTCCAGGTTTGTTTTTTCATTTAATTTAGGTAGTGCAGAAAGCAATAATCTCTGGAAGGATGAAGCTATTTACATCCTTAGAAAGGGATGAAACTTGCAATCTGTGGATGAAATTTTATTTCATCATCCAAAATGATGCACATTCATCCAAATTTGAGCAATCCTATCCCAAGATCTGGTAGCAAACACGCGATTTCATCCACTGAAAAGCAAGAATATTTTGCCAAAGTCTCCCTGGAAAAAAAATTTAATCGCTTTTGAGCGAAAAATCGCTAAAAAAAAAACGTTGCCCCATTCCATCATCATGTACAAATGCAGTACATTCTAAAAAGAAAATGTGCGCCTTTGCTACATACTGATGGAATGGGATACACGGACGGAAATTGGTGTGTCTACCTTAGTAAGTTAGTCTATTCTAAAAGCGACTAACCTCTAAAATCGATCATGGCGCATAGGTATATTTTGCTTTTTTCAATGTACCAATAGTGTACATTTCAAGAGGTGGTCGCTTCTAGTGATCACTACGTTTCAACTTTAAAAATTTGTAACTAAATCTACAAAGGTCCAAAAAATATGAAACGACTTGGATTAGATGCCAATTCCATTTTTTTACCTATGAAAATTTACTCAAAATTGTTTCAAGGAGTTTAGCTTCCCCAGAAAGGCAAATAGCTCTTAAATGGTTGCTTTAAGAGCAGACTACCTTACCAAATTCTCACCGGGTCACTTTCCTTCAACTTCAAAGTTGCAAAGGCTACAATCCTCCTATTTCAAAAACATGTTGGTTTTGAAACTGAATTCCAAATCTCATTACAATAGGCAAACACAAACAACACAGCAAGGATGTGAGCATTTTTATCTTTACCCTTGAGATAAAATGGACACAATTGAGTTCTATGTTGTCAATTCAAAATCCTAAAATTTGGGTGTCTAAACGTTATCCAAGCAATGGTCTATCAAACAATGGACAAGCATTTTCTAACAATAAGCTCCAATTTTCCATTGAGATAGATAAAAAAATGCAAAAGTTAGAGTTTGGGGGGTTTCGAGCCAATTTAAGCCAAAACTTTGGTCCTCCAAATTGATGCATCTCCTTTAAAACTTTTAGTCAGCTTAAGTTGTAGATTCTTAAATGGCCTTTTCAAAATGGTAAGACACTTTGTAATTGGACCTTCCTAGCAAAAGTTATAGGTGGATGAAGTTCTACCTATAATTCATCCTATAAAATTTTATCGAATGTTTTCTACTAACCTACTTCTCCAAATTGACTTTTACTTTAGTATTTTTGTTCCTAAATTTTAAGGTTCCTTTTTTACTCTAATTGGATGAATTTTTATCTTTTTTCATCCCAAATCAACCTTCTTGATGACCAAACTTCATCATGTACTATTTTCTTGAGTTTTAATCCATTTTCTAAGTATAAGATAATTCTAAAGAGTATATAAGGTAATTTAGATTCAAATTTTTGTTTTGATAGACTTCTAAGGATTTGATTTGAGCATCTAGTTTTTAATTAATCAATGATTTATATAAAGAAGAAGAAAATAAAATGTTGATTTTAAACACATACCTTGGAGTTTGTCTCTACCACATCCCCATTTTCCAACACCCATATCATGATCACATCATATGCCCCATCTTATTTCATTTTTTGTTTTGTTTTTATATTTTTGCATAGTTATTGCTTAATTAGCCACTATTACAATGAGATATGTAATTCCAATCTATAATCTATTCAATTTTTTCAACATAATTTATTTTCCATTTTTTTCTCTTTGATTTTTTTTAACTATTTTTTTTTCTCTCTTTGACTTTTCTCTCAACTCTTTTTCTTTCTTCTTCTTTTTTTTTTTTTTTTTTTTCTCTCTTCGAAAGGAAAAAAACTGACTTCAAATTTTAAATACTATTAAATCTCAAAAAAAATGAGAACATGAGCTTTTGATATGTAGTGGACTTAAGAAACTCATATGGTAGACTTTTGCATTGAATGGACTTTACAAAACAAATTCCTTATAGACTTATGTGGCCTCTTCCTACATTCAACTAGCTATTACTTTAGAGAACTTAGCTTCATGCAAGCTTTCCACTCATATTGATCCTTACTTTGTTCCGCCTTTGATGTACATCTAAAACTCTTAGATAGTTGAGTTCCAAAGCTTTCACTTCAATTTTAGTATCTAAAGCTTGAATTTTAGTCTCCCCTTTGAATTTCAATATGGCCCCTTTTGAGTCTTGCTATGAGTACTAGAAATACTAATGGGATAGATTATACTTTAGAACTACGATGACCTTCCACCAGCTCACTTCCACCTATTAATAGCTTCCACCAACTACAATGACAAAGAAGGATGATGAAAGCTATATGAGATGGATGAGTTGTATGGCATGGCTTACTAATTGAAGTATGTTGATCTAGCTACATGGTCACTTATCTCTTGTACAAAATTAATATACTGATTTGGCATTGTGAATTATATGATTTGGATGGTAATTTATTTTCTATACTAATTTGATATATATATTGATTTGATAAGTTTCTAGTTGGAAGTGAAGGCTTTGGTTTTAAATGGGAAGGCTCTAGTTAGAAACTATGGCTTTAAGTGCATTGATTTGATTTCTTTCTAACATAATTGCAGTTTTTTTTATTTTGATGAGATTTATAGTAAAGTTACTTTGACTTCTATAGTGCAATGAACTATAAGGTAGGTAGAAATTGAAGAGAAAAAATAATTATTCAATGGGTTTTAGTGACTAAAGTCAAAGCTTTTTTGTCATGGTGATTTTACCAAAAGAAAACTAAAACAAAAAGGGAAAAAAATGAGTATGATAATATCTAAAGTAGCACGTACAAAGTCAAAGCTTTACTACTCTTGAGATTTCGATTAGGGGGAATTAAGGAAAAGAAGCAGAGTTTAGAACAACCAAAATACTACACAAGTAATTGCACAAAACACCTGTTGATTTTGTTGCATCTTGAACAGTACTCATGATTTTTTTTGGAGTACTTTAAAAATAGAAAAATAATTTCTAAAAAATTTAAAAAATTTGACTAATGTATACACCTTTAAGATGAAGGTAACGACCAAAGAAAATGCATAGAAATTTTTTCTCTAAGTAGGAGAACTAGAAAATCTCAAGAAAATAGATGTTTTGATGTTTTAATTAGTTAAAAATAGGACATAAAATTTAATAAATGAAATAAAAAATTTCCACTTGTACAACTCTATGGAAAATGTCATTCACCAAAAAATAAAAAAATAAAAAAAATAAAAAAATAAAAAATATATATATTATGTGTTTCAAAATGCAAGCAGAAAGAAGCTTACTTTGTGGACTTCCACACAGCATACAATTAATTATTTTTAGAATTCCTTTGTACAATAGCTACAAGTCTATTAGAAAACCATACCCTCCAAATTTCAAATCGAAATTCATTTTGTGGGGTACTAAATAGTACTAAAACCTCCAAATTGACAAGTATAACATATTATCGGGGGCTCTTTTCAAATAGTAAAACATTTTTGAAAAATTTCAAAAAATTATATAAGGTGTATAATAGTCATTATTACCTTGTCTAAAATTTTTGAATCATTTGGAGCCAGATTGCAAAAGTTATAGCCAAAAAAATAATCAGCATGCATCGTGTGACAGAAAATAGTACAAGTGTTTAGTGCAATGACCCACACACAAATTCAAAGCTTCACGGTTAGTTTGGGAATGGCACAAGAAATATGTAGAAGATCATGTAAGAAAACTTTGACATAGACCATAATTTATTGTGTCAAGGCTTTATAGGGAATTCTCAAAGAATTGGGATTTCCACACAAGAAGCTCATGCAAAAATAACAAACACAAGATAATTAATGTGACATTTTAAAGAATTCCAACTACCATCATCACTGAGATTTGGCTAAAACTTTTTAGGACTAGTACTTGATTTAAATTTTAAATTGAAAACCCTTACAAGAACAAGAATGTTGATAAACTATGAAACATTAAACTAAATGACAATGGAAATGTTCAAAAGAACCCACTTCTTTTAAAGGATACACTCAAAATCACTACAAAATAGACAAAAGTTCTCAAAAAACACAAAGTTGATACAAATTGGCCTCAAGGCCTCCCCCTCATTTAACCACAAGACTTTTAATGTTTAATTGTTAATTACTAAAAGAAATCAAATTTACTATTGGACTAAATTCAAACAATTGAAAGAAACTCTAAATGCCAAATGTATTATGCCATTGACTTTAGAAGTCCCAAATTAGGCTAACATAGCTCTCAACCCTTTTTTCAAGGTCATTCAAACTTATAAAAGTTAATGAATCATTAGAAAAAGAATCATAAAATCCCAAATGAAGGAATTTACACTTTTCAAGAATTTTGACTTGCTTGGGGTATTCAAAGAGGTTTTAAAAATAAAAAAGACTCATGTTTGGCTTCATTTGGATGTCACATGCTCTCTTGGCTTTGGTCAACACCTCAAATTTATAAAAAATTTGTAGAAAATTGTCAAGGTTGTCCATTTGAGTCCTTATCGGTGTCAAAATGCCTTGAAACTTGTTAAAGCGCTTCATTACTACTAAAAATCTTACCCTAATTTTTAGTGGAATTTTTATCACAACTTGAGTAATTTCTAAGAATTTATCAAAGTCAATTGTAGCAATTGACCTTCCAAAAAGCTAACTTCAATCTGCAATTTAGAAAAATCCAAAAATTTACATGTAACCTTTAGAGGATCCAAAACACCAAGTATAGGCTCATATTCTTACTCCGTACTATTGATGAGAAGGTTTGTTTGTGGTTACCTTCTATTGTATTAAGTGGATAATGAAACTTTTGATTGGTGCGGAATCTTGACAAATCGATTGTACCATTGGGATCCTAGCATATTTTAACCTTGAAAAGATCTTTCTTTTGCCTCTAGATGTGTCTTTTTTCATATCATTTGAGTTTGGGTCTACAAGGCTCAATTCTAACTTTTTATTTTTATTTCATGATGAATGTAATCCTAATTTCACCTATCAAGACTGTTTCCAAACCTAAAGAAGATTTACACACTACAAGAAAAAGGGGTGTTTTAAGTGAGTTTTTAAGTATAGTCCTAAACATAAGATTTTAAGTAATGACCTTTAAGGAGATTTTCAGCAAAGTTTTACTTAAAACACATGTGTTTTAAGTAAAACTTTGCTGAAAATCTCCTTAAAGGTCATTACTTAAAATCTTATGTTTAGGACTATACTTAAAAACTCACTTAAAACACCCCTTTCTCTTGTAGTGACAACATATAAAATACTCAGACTTCTATTTGAGCCAGGACGTTTGACACATGCATTATAGGTTTGGTCTACACAAAATAGTGAAATTAGATTGCCTTCACAATTAGGTTGCTTTACCCCAAGAAAGTGATTTTACAAACCATCAAAGTCAACAAATACTTTTGTAGATATTTTCATTTGTACACATAGAAGTTCATGAGTCCCAATTACAACCATACCTAATTCAAAAGTAGTGCATTTTTGTGCAATAATAATAAGTATTTATTTAGTGTCAAATGTCAAGAAATTAGTATGGGGCAGCCTAATTTACTATTTTGTGTAGATTATTATCTAGTCCAAAGAGTATTTTGAAATTGACCTAGCAGGCTAGACCTATGTTTTCTTTAAAACATCTAAATTATCTAAAAGAAATTGGAAAATTTTAGGCATTCTAAGCTTCTAAGGATAAAACATTACATTGGTAAATACTTTATCATTTGCAGTTTAACAATCTTTTTAGGGGTTTTTGTCCATAAAACCTAATAATGAGGTGCAAAACAAAACAAAAGAAAAGAACTTTGAGTCTAAAGTGACAATTGAGGGGCTCACAAAGGGTTGACCACTACAACCAACTCTAAGGCAATACTCACCTCCTTCCTATCCAAGTACTCCAAGACCCTCAACAACCAACTCTTAAGCGATATTTACCTTGTCTAAGAGCATATGTACCTTTAGCAATCCTACTATTAGCTTTGGATTCAAAATAGCAAGTGGCTAAAATTTGGTGGTTTCATAAAATCAACAGCTATATATATATATATATATATATATATATATATATATATATATATATATATATATATATTCATCTTTTATTTTTATACGCCAGTTTGTTGCCGGTCCTATCAATTTATTGTTTGGTTTTGGATCCTCATTTTCAAACTTCAATTGATTATTTTTCCAAAGGCACTGGCTACCAATGAACTAACCAGCAGTTCTCTCCAAACATTGATTAGGGAGATGGAGAGTGCAAATAGTAACCATGGCTTTTTTTTCATTTTTAGTGAAGTGTCAAAGTGGCGATATAAAATATTACAGTAGTGCTCCAAATTTCAGCATTCATCCATATATTGGATAGAAAATATCACGTTAGTGTATATCACATGTCTATAATTCTATTTTCATCCACAATCTAGCAATTTCATCCAAGATTTTTTTTTAATTTAAAGTTTTTTGGCAAAAAACTTCATGTTTTTTTGTCATTTTTTAGCCAAATTTTTTTTTCTAGTGCAATCTGGCACTAGAAAGCCAAAAAAAAAGCCCTGATAGTAACGTGTAGTCAAGTCAATGCGAGAAATTTGTTACCAAATCTATCTTGTGATCATTTGGATGAATTTTAGTTGAAAATTGGACAATTATAGATTAAAATGGATTAACTTCTGTCTATGTCAAAACCACTATAGTATTATTATTTTTAGTACAATTTAGTATAAAGAGCAAAATTGAAGAAAAAAATGTTTTTCTTGTATATCCAACAATTTGATCTTGCACTAAAGTATTATGTTCAACTTGCAAGGTTGGCATTCTATGCCAAATATTTAATTAAAGCTGGTAAATCAAATTTGGCAAATGTTAAAAATGAAAAATGTTTCTTTGAAATCCATATTTTTTCAATTTATTTTTTGCCAACCTTTGTATCCAGATACAATAGTTATGAGAATGTATAGAAGAAAGGGCTCAAGGGTTGAGGGTTGCTATTATGTAAGCATAGGAGTGTGAGCCTATGAGCCTAGAATACTACACACCTATGTTATAGGTGTATATACTATAGAAGCCGTCTATGATTATATGGTATATATATTACAAATACCCATATTATAGGTGTTTATGATACATACACCTTCTATAGTGTGTGGTATCTATAATATAGGTACCTATATTATAGGCTCAATGCTCACAAGCTCGCATTTTTGGGCTCACACACTAGCATCGTTGCTCAAGGGTTTAAGCATTTAAGTAATAAAGACCAATATATAGCACCTTGATTATTTATATTGATTGCTAAAGACAAGCCATAGATTGATCCCTGCATGGGATGATAATATTATTTAGATAGTTTATTAATATTTAACAAATTTTCTTAGCTTTAAAGTGACTATTATTCACCAACAACTAGGAATGATTATTAATAAAGAAATTAGGACAATTAGAACATAAATACCACCAATGGACTTTCAAACCTAAACAATGAAGGCTACTTAGCTTCTTAGACTTTTTCTAAGACCATGATTGCCTAATAACTACCTACTATTGAGTTCCAAGTACAACAAATAGTTTCCTTCTAATCCTTTTGTCTCTTATGGCATGCATTCAAATGCTCTCAAACAAACTTTCACTAGATAATTTTTTTAAATCTTGTAGAAAAACACTCCATCAGTCTCTTTACAATATTGTAGAGAGCTTTAATACTTTGACTTTGTTGTATATTCAATAGCTCCAAAGTTTTACAAGGCTTAACAAAAAATATAAATACTTGTGTGGTTGGTGAAATGTAAATTCAAATACAATGCCTATTAATAAACCTATTGCAATATCAGCCCTTCACAAATTAATGCCTTAAATTTACATACAAGTGATTTAACTACGTCTATAATCAATACTTTGAAATTTCATAACTTATTAAGAGAGTGCTATAAGAATACATGCAAAAATCCAACCAAGAACCCCTACATGGCCAAAAAGCCCACTGTGGGTTTTTTGAAAACTTGGGTAGGCTCTATTGACTTTATAATTTGGAATTTTTGCATAAATTTTTAGGATGGATGCTACTCATCTTAATCTATGTGTGAAGTTTTGTTTCATGTCATCTCAATAAATATTGCAAAAATTAGAAGGATTTTTTCAATTTCAATGTCAAAACGGGCAACAAAAAATATATTTAAAAAAAAGATTAATTATTTTGGGTGGATTTTAAAGATTTTTATTTTTTCAAAAACATTTGAATAATTCAATTCCAAATATTGAGGCAAAATTTATGAGGAGTTTTGTATTGCAGGCAATGAAGGTAGAAAAAACATATAGTCTTCTTTTACTCTCAATTTTGAAAAAATAAATATAAATATAAAAATAAAGGATACTAATTTTTTACTAGAATATTCTCACCACTAAAATTAAAATTCTCAAATTCTTCCAAAAGTTATTAGCAAATTAATTTTATCTTTCATTCAATAACACCTTCCATTTTACAATTTAAAAAATTGTAATTTTTGTCTAACATTTTTGCAATACATTTCCAAACCACTTTTCAATATATTGACTAAGACGCACAAGTTAAAGGACTTACATATCTCTTTCCAATAATGTTGAAAGACAAAACTTCACCTCTTGGAAGGGCTAGCAAAGCCTATATTTTGAAGTTTAGGCACATTGAGCTTGCAATTGGTCAACATATTTACTCTAAAATTTTAAAACAATATACTTGAACAAGTGAACCAAAGGATTCTACATTTGGATTTGTTAAAATAAATATTGATGAAGATTTTGACTTTGCTTTGGAAACGAGTAATTTGAAGAAGTTTTGGGCCTCTAAACACAAAAGAATTTTAGGAGTTAAATAAGGCAATTTAACCTTAGTTCAATGCCAACTAGAATGTTTTGCATCCTGCTAATAAATGTTAATAGTGACAAGTGGAAAAGAAATGCAATTTTTCATTTGATATTTTTTATAATGCTTTACAAATAGAATATACACATCACAAGAATATCTATTTGATAGATATGAAAGTTCAAGCCATAGTAGTTGTTATCTAACTTTCTGCAATATATTGTTTAAAAAAGCAAAGTAACTATGTATTGTGTTTTAATAATTTTTTTTCCTCTTCAAACTTAAATTTGACTTTCAAAATGGTTCTTTTGCTTTTGAATTAACCTATCAAAGTGAAGTTTTCCAAGTCTAGTTTCTACTTAGCTATAAAATTTAAAAAATTTCTAGAATGAATAAATCATTGTAGTTTGAAGTTGAGAGTCTAAAGCCACAATATAAATATAGGACATGACGTTTTGGTTCATACTTATATTATTCTAGACCATTATGTACACCTATTCTAAAATCTTCATATTTAATAACCTAATTTTCTATTAGATATGAATTTTCTTCACTTTTAATTCAAATTTTGAATAATTTCAAATTTGCAAAAACAATCTGAAATTTTGACTTACAACAAACTTGTATTTTCATCTTCTAAAAGAAACTGAAAAAAACACTCATTCTTATACATTGGAATTATAGAGATTTAAAAAAAAATCATTCTCATACATTGGAAACATAGAGATTTTAAAGTTCAATGACATGTTCATAGGTCCATCATTTCAAAGTTAATGATAGGAACCATGCTACTTGTAGGGTCGCTCAAGTGTAATTATGTGCATTATCCCCTTTGCAATGTAGACCTAAAAATAATTTTATTATTTATATATGTAGAACCGTGCACATGCTCTAACTCAGCATTCTATTGATTAGTTGGTTTTGTCCTTTGGACAAAGACTATAGCATCGCCTTTGGCATTCAACCTCAAAGTTTCCAAATCCTATCTACAACCACATTCACATTGCACAATACATTAGGGTTTGGTTGGAGTAGACAGAACCTCAGTCATATCGTTCTTGTTCACAAGAACATACAGTCGGAGGATTCAGTCACAAATATCCTACCCGTTGTGATCAATGCACATAACCTCATTGTAGCCTCGTGGATATTTCTTCACTGCTAAATGATTGGATTTGGAGTTCCTGATTAATCAGAACGGTAGTAGTACCTTTGGAACAGCATCATTGTATCGTTCAAAATTTAGAAGTCCAGGCTTGATCATGTTGGCATAGCTTGGCTTGTTTGTCCTGTGATAGATTTCAGTAGGGCATGTTTAGAAATCTAAAGCAACAAGTGACAGCATAACCCGATGATTTCACATGTATCTTAAAAATAAATATCGACTTCAACAGCGGCAACTTGATTGCAAGGACTAAACTAGGTCCACAGAATTTTGATAGACCAATGAATATTTACACCAAAGGACGTTCATAGCTTCAACATGCGTCCATCGCTCCACAGAAGCACAGTCAACGATTCAGAAACTCCCTGAAATGTTATAATCTATAATCACCTGGTTTGAACATATGAGCCTGTAACGTGAAGGTTACTCAGGACTCCAGCACTGCTACTGCTTTCTTTACAACTCTATAAGGAGCAAATGTTTGAAGGGTTATGTGTAGTGTGACACAAACTCCGGTGCCTAGTTAATTTGTAGACAAAATGTAGTGAGCAGAAACTGTAAATTTGATTTCCTCATTACACTGTCAATACTCCACCAGGGACGATGCAGCTCATGGCGCGAATATGCTTGCCAGCAACATCTGAAGTGATGGGTTTTTTGTCACTTCTTCCATTGTTGCCGTCATAGGTCTGCAAAAATTCACCAATACCTCAGAGATCATGGGATGTTTCCTAACGCTTTACATCAGACAGCTACGCTCAGCTCATGAGAACTCCCAAGAAATAACTTCAATCGCTTCAACCAGGGAAAAAACCCAAGTATAATGCATGCAAAATCAGAGGTCTTACCGCTTTCCCAAGAAACGTTGCAGCCACGCTGAACCCTTGATAATGTTTTTAAACGAAGGGTAGCGCTGCATACATTGCGCCCATCCTGCATACATATGCATATGAACCAATTCAGTAGAGAGAAATTTAAGAGTATCTAGCAGAAGAATCATCTTGTTGCATATAGATTGAATCATCTATTTTCCTGGAAAAAGCACCTGAAACAGTGATGTCCCACAAATCTTCCTCTTCAGCAGGTTCCTCTAACCTCTCTGCCTGCACCAGATTAGAGTTCAAGAAATCTTCAGTCCCAAGGATATGACAGTTTGTGCAAAGAGCTGCAGTTGCTTTAGATGCACTTCGGTTGCTCCAGACTACTGAACTTGCAATTTCGCAAAAAATCATCGATCTGCAATTAATAAATACTAAAGACATCACATTGAATTCTCACCCTTTGGCATCGCTCCAGGTTCATCAATACCAATGCAAAAACAGCATGCAGACCCGCAGGCCCAAACCCTGGGTACTGTGCAAGGGCTATTTCGTTGGTCAAGCCAAGAACCATAGTGCATAGACTTGCCGCTAATGCACACTCCATCACCTGCTTTCCTTGCACTACTCCAGGGCAGCCAAAACTTCCAGTAAAATAACAAACATAGGTAGAACAATATATGTAAATAATACAACTCAATTACCATTCATCATTCTAATTCATGCAAGCTTTGGGCGATGAAGTTGGGTAAAACCAGTTTCTAATACCTTCCCGAGAATCAAAATGAAAAAAATACGGAAAAAAAATACAAGAAACAACGCAGTACCATTCATGGTGAAAATGGTAAGTCAATGGTAAAAAAAAGGTGCAAACCTGCCCAATTGGCTAAATATGGCAACGCACCGACGAAGTCCGTGACGTTAATAGCACCACCTAAACCATCCTTCTGCTGCAGATCATCCCAAACATGGGAATAAGAATTTTGTCACGAAATGAAAAATGAAATCATCCACAAGTGGTGATTGTCATCTCAACCCGAGATAGAAGTTGGATTTCGATTTGTTTTCAGCACATATATACACACACACAAAACTAACTTAAAAAACAAAGCGACTATGGTAATTTGGTGAAGAGTGATACAGCTAAATACCCCAAAAATGGTGCGAAAAAAGTTGGTACCTTGATAAGGAGGTTCAGAAGCGTATCACAGGCATCAACTATTGAGGCACGCACTTCCGGTCCTCCTGTTTCTGTTGCTACGCGTACAAAGTGAACAATCTGCGGCGAAGGTTCAGTACAATTCAGAGAAATTCAGACTTCGAAACAACTACAATATGCCTTTACACGAATCTAAAGAAACCTACAGATATCGTTAACTGGAGTGGATTCATTGCAGGACGATAAAGATGCCAATAAGGGAATGGAAGACCGAATAAACACGAAAACGTCTCTGGCAAATTAACTCAAAATTTGGGTTAATTTGCTCGTAAGCTTATGAGCGCAAAAATGTGACCGCACCCCAGGAAATGAGCATTTCAAAAGGAAACATGACTTCATTACATAAAGCAAGTGATTGCAAATATGAAACTGGCCTGCTTATGACCTCCGCTGTAAACAAGAGCTTTGCAACCATCAAGCTCTGTGGTAATCTGTAATAAGGCTGGTAACATGAAGCAGACTGCTTCAGAAGTCCTGAAATCGAAACGGATAATTTAAGTTCAATTAAAAAATGTCTCTCATCAACAATCCAGCCACATGGACAGTAGGAATATTAGAGGTATCTAAACATGCATCCCACAATAATGACACTGGATCATGCCATTAAAAGCTAACGACGCAGTATTTGACCGCAGAAACCTCCGCTATTGGAGTCATTGTGCACTTAAAAAATGTAAGTGCGCTATCAGTCCTCATGCAATTAGTTACAGCAAAAAAGAAGCATTCTGTGTCTTTGAAAAAAAGCATGCATGCTTGACCATAAATGACTAAATTCAACTGTTCAGATGAAGCACATAAGATGGGAAGGTAATAATGATCTAAGAGACTGAAAAGAATTCTCGAGGAAATGAATTCTCAAAAAAATCCAGTACTTCGTTTCTGATAGCCGTCTCATAGATTGGTGACATCAAACCAATTGGCGTTCATGGAAGGTTGTGAACGTACCCATCTTGTCCCTCTCTAGTAACAGAGAGCAAGAAGCCAAGCAACTTATACACTCGATTTCGGTGGGCAAGAGGAGTTTCCGCCAAGTACCTGAGATGCCGCAAGTCGATAACAGTGATTCATTGCAGCAAGAGGAACTTCGCAGAAGGTGAACGTTTCAAGGAGTGTGAACTTGAACCAAATATGAAGATAACCTCTCGACGGGCTACACAACCTATGAGATATTAAAGGGACGTGTTACTAACCTTCCCACCAATCGAACAGTACCCAGAAGCAAATCTCCAGAAGTGATGTTATTTTCCTGCACAACCCCCAAAGTAAAAAAACATACAGATAAGAAGATGCCGTTCCAATTTGAAATAACATAAATGCAATATAACATGAAGACAGCGCAAATTTAACGTGCGTGCCTTTAAAAACCACACTATGTTTACCAAATTCCACCGCAACTTGGTTTACAGAAGTAAAATATTTGATTTCTCGTGACCACTTCCGCCAAACAAAGAGAGCTGCCGTTGCATGAATATACTTAAAAGCTCGGGTTACGAAGAACCAACCTGAGCATCCTCGAGAAACTCAAGAACCAAACCCACAACCTCAGACAAGGCAGCGAACGCTTTTTTCATTGTTGACTCCTTCAGCTTCCCTGATGCATCTGAACAATCATATCGATTTACTCCAGTAAATATCATGAAGACGTCAGGTGCCAAGGAGGTAGAATATATGGTTCGAATGACCATTTGTGCAAATACTCTGTCTTCTTTATAAATGCAGATGACGGTATCCTCTGATAGACCAACCTTCAGCAAGCTGTATATGACCAGACAGACATCACCTAGTAACCAGATGTACCTTGCTGATCGACTACAACATTGATGACATGTTCCAAGAGGGCAAAATAAGTAGCCAATCCTTGCTGCTTGCCAGCAGATTCAGCAACTGGAGCAGTTTCACCTCCTCCAGAATCAAATGTTGTCCTTGCAACCTCATTCAAGAGGACTGCAATCTCAATTCTCACGGTCTCAACCACCAGCATAAAGAACCTGGTTTTGCAAGCTAGTCTCTCTTAGCAAAAATGTAGAGTGCAAGATATGCCGAAATTAAAAGCTTGAATGGATATGCTATCCATACCAAATAAGAAGATGATCCACGAGATGATCTGCTATCCATACCAAATAAGAAGATGGCTACGAATTTATTTTACCTAACAAAAGAATTGAATTTTCGGTTGTAGTTTCCAAGTCGGTGTACATGAAAAGATTAAGGAACCAGACTCAAAATACCTGTCTAATGGAACAGGCTTCTGATCTTCTGGAACAATCATAGGCCCCAACAGCCAAGCTTCTCCAATAATATCTACAATAGCCTCTGCGACTTCCAAAGCCAGCTGCTTCTTTTCTGCCACTGTACAACAGTGTAAAACTATATGTCAGAACATTTTAAATCATTGGTAAGATCATGTTATGAAGGCTTTTGTATAGCCTACATGTCATGGTAAATGTATGCATATCTCTCTTAGTTGTGAATATTTCGTAATGATGTCGTAACATATTCTGAAAGAGTAACGGAGAGGCTGAGGAGACTTAGCATACCCACGCGGTTGTTAAAAATAACTCCAAGACCTGAACGTATGTTGGTATGCCAATCTGAACTTAGAGTGGCATTCTGTATAGCAAGCCGAATATGCGTCTGCAACGCACTTACATGAAGCGATAAGGACAAAATCAAAAGAAGTCAACATGACCCTCAGAACATGTATAAGGGTTACTACAAACAGTACGATCTCACCCTACTAAAATTAGCCAACAGAATATAGTAGGATAACAGGCATGTGAAGACGCATGAAAGGCCAAGCACAACAATTACCGAGTAAGTTGATGCCAGAAAATAGTGTAGAAGAGACAAAGCTTCGAACTTGAAGAGATCCTGCTGAACAGCCAATTGTCTCGCTACAATGGGAACCTGAGAAGAGTCCACGAAAACTCTCAGCATTGAAATTAAGAAATACAACAAAGAGACTGGCATATCTAGTTTGAATTCTAAAAGAGCATTTCAATATTCGGTGATAATACTGGCAACCTAGCCCATACTATCAGACAAACTACAACAGATCCAGAAGCATGTGCGTTACCGTAGTAGCCAGTTCTTTAGAACATTCGATGATCTCCTGTACAGCACTCGTGGTAGAAAACATGAATAATATCAACCTGACAGCTAGAGGTGTCCAATTCGCATCTGAACGTGCAAAACAACAGAAAATATGATAATACATTCTAACCGTGAAATAAAGGCAAGTGGGCCACTGCTTCAACTGGGCATGTCAGGACTGTGATGGTGCAAAAATAGCATGTAGAATCTGACATAATTATACATACATAGAGAACGAAAAAAAAAAACAGTAAAATCAGCGACGAAACAGCAAAAGAACCAAGGATGTGAAAGGATACGATTCCAGAGAACCAAGATGGAACATTGCAACAATCACAAGGAAATCACGAATATCTATGAGTGACAATATCCAAGACGAAGATAGAGTACCTGGTGATGCTTCGCTCAAACGACGTACAACTGTCGTCAACACTTTCTTCTGCACTAGAGCCTCTCGCCCGTTCTCTGATGCTGAGCCTATAGCAAGCAAGCACTCCAGACAGTCTCCAAAGGCCACTTCATCTTCCCTGAGCATAGTGTACACAATTATTATCAGCACGGAAACCAGAAACTTCTGCCGATAGACCTTCAAGCAAATAAATATTATATTGAAAGAGTTGTAGGAGAAAATGAAAGGACTGTCAAACAAGAGAAGGAGGGCACGGCAGCATGTAAATAACACGGAAAACCCTTAGAAAACCACTTGTCAAGTCACTTGGAAGTTCCGGCCCAGAGCAGAACTGCAACTAGACACTTTCAGATTCTAATCACTCCTTAGGCCCAGTGTAGAAACGGCTTCCAAACTTCTTTCACTAGAGTTAGCAAATAATCTTCTCCACGATATTCTCCAGAAAAGCGTAGCAAAAGGTCGAGATGACAAAAAGAGGGAGGTAAATTATACTTGCTTGATAAAGTTTCAACAAGTATGGAAACTTTACTGATGCTCTCATCCATCGCTGCAAGTTCTGGGAGCCGACAAAATGCGGAAATAATAGAAAGAGCCAAGTGCAAGTACGCCTGCTGCTGCTCTTTGTCATATTGCCCTACAGTTTCTCCACTGATTCCTCTGGCTTGCCCTGTCCCTGCATCACACATGAGTATCAGGTCCATACTCCGTTCAGCATCCGGAGAGTAGATTAAAATAATCAAAAGCAAGAGGAACTCGCACACAGAAACACCCGTCAGGAGAAACAATCTGCTGCACAAAGTTACAGTTAGCTTTCAGTAGACGTTCAGTAGACCTTCACATTAAAGTATATTACATAATCTTTCTCAGTTCGCACACAAGCAATCAAACGTCACTCATTCCCAAAATCTGTCACTTCACAAAACTGATATCCAGTCAACCTACTGTTAATGATCAACAGCAATTGGTCGCAATCATGACTCGATTACGCAGTTAAGCTTTGGTTGTCACAATGCGAGAGTGTCCGATATCTTGTCGGCGAGAAAGAACCAAAACTAGAAACTCGCATACTTCCAAAAACCAGGTGGCTACTGAAATGGTTCCATGTAAAAAAATGGACCTCAGGCTGATAGTCGTAAATCCTAGATGGTCAACTCAGAGTTCAGTACAGTACAGACTTTCATATTTGGAGGAGACAAGGGCGGGGGATAAATAAAAATTATAGGAGGAGACAAGCGCATGCACACAGATACTTCTTACAGCCAGTAGTAGCAAAAACGTAAAGAAACAACTTCGAAATAACAAATGATTAGAAATGCATGCAGACTCTGCGAGCTTCTGTCATCGACGCATGCCTCCTGTAACTATAATCCAAAGACCGAATAGAAGTCACTACCGATCCGTAATTACCAGGAGAACTCATTGTTTAAACAGGTAGAAGAATTGCATGCGATAACGGAAAGGTTTTACGGTACAGCAGCCCTCACACAGAGCCACATTGAAGGCAATGCTGCTAATCAACAGGCCACAAGCTTCAATCACATTACTAAAAACTACCGGACAGATCGCGCAACAGACAGGACATAGGGGACAATGCTGCAGCTCAATTGATAGAAAAAATGACTAAAATCACCTCGAAACCCTAACGATTATATTGATCAATCTCCCTAACACGAAACCAACGGAAGGAGGCTCCACCCTAAGCGATCATCAAGACTGAAAACAGAACACGAATGCAGAACACGAATAACAAAAAGGAGCTTCTCCGAGTGAGAATTATCTCAAAACGTCTCATGAACAATTTCTGTCGTTCTCGCAGACATACCGACGACAGGCCGCCAATATACCGCCAATTCCCGACAAAACTTCACACAATTGCGACCACCGATACCTCCATTTATCATTAGATCCACGCTCGAAATCAAACAAACTCCGCACTCCACACAATCAATTGCAAAACAAAACTACTTCGCAAAACGTCGGTAGAGACCTGAAGTGAAAGAGCGAGCCAAAACTAACTCACCAGTGCGGAGCAAGCGATTAAGGAAGGGGAATCCGATAGCATCGAAGACACGGCGCACGGCTTGCAGGTCGTTGCCTTGCACGATTCTGGTAGCGAGCAACAGGCCGACGAGACGCTGCTCGTCGTTGGCGCCCTGCAGAAGCTCCAGGCACTCTTCCATGGCAAGGAAATAGTTGTAATCACGACTAGGTCTCAATGTTTCCAAGTGGCTTCGTCACAGCAAGAGCGAGCTGGCTGGCTGCCTGCCTGCCTGCCGGGGCTTTATATTGAAGAGCTTCGTAGACACACCTCCACCAGGAGGGTTGAGAGAGACGACGTATTCGTATTCGTATTCGTATTCGTATTCGTATGCGAAACTTTCGTATATGGTTTGTATTTGGTACAGGGTCCGGTCCGACGAATATTTCAGGGTTGCGTTAGTTCCACATGAGATTTGGGGAGTCGGTTCGTCTTTGTAGGATGAGTCCCCAAGGGTTGTTTTAGACTTAACCCCTAAGTGCTTGACCAAAAGATAGTAAGATTGTTTTTGAAAGTTTAATAAGTAATTGAAATCCTACAACATGTCTATATAATTGATTTATATGGAAGTATTTTTTCCTTCTTTCCATTGATATATTGTAAGATTTTCTTAAAACTTCTTCAATGATTATTAATTGGATAATAAAGTACACTTTTATAATTGCTTCAATAAAAAAATCAATTCTTTTAGAATATTTGAAATAAAGAAAGTAAGTTTTTTGGTCTTTACCATAAAGCATATGCAACCACAAAAATTGACACATAAAGCTTGAATAGGCAAAATTTTGATAAAGCTTGGAAGCTCTTCAAACTACGCCGACTTGAGGCGTAGAAGTCTGTCCACTTTTGTTTGCTATCCAATACTCCCGCCTACGAGGTTCACCCATATTAGCTCTCTGCTTGTCTTTTTACCAGCAAGGACAAGATGATGACTAAAAAGACTCGTGGGGACATAGATTGTCCAATTTTATTCGCCATTTAGTATTGTCGCCTACGAGGTTCGCCTAGATTCGCTATCTTCTTGTCTTTTCACGAACATGGATATGATGACGAGTCAATGGACATGTGGGGCCATAGGTAGATTCTATTTTTCTGGATATCTTTATGATGCGGTTTGTACTTGGGTGTGAGCATGTATACAACGTACTTTTGCTTGAAAAGACAGGCTTACAGCCCCAGTTACTCACAATATTATATTTTAATACTCCCATATATTAAAAATTCATAGTACACTCAATTCTTGCCCCAAAATCTTGATTCCACTTACAAATATTTTGTTTTCAATTCTTCCATCTAAGAAAAAATTAAGTGTTTCTATGTAGGTTCTTGAAGGTATTTCAACGGCAAATCACCATGGTTATTGGAAATGTACTTGAGACCCTTTCCACTTAAAAGACAATTTCCACTATTAATGTAGAAAGGCAACTTGAGCATTTCTCTCCCAAATATTTATTTTTTAGTAAAAACTAAGGTTTTAGAGATTTAAAGAATAGATATATTTTGCAATCAAAGGTGCAATTTGCAGACAATATATTGGAGCCTCAAATTCATTGAAATATGTTGTGTTTATTTTGATCTTAAGATTATTTTATATCCTTGTAAATTCAAAATTTTCAAATACTTATTAATGAACTCTTTTGGATCTAAAGATTCTTGCTCTCTTTTGAGCAACTAATTTTGACAATTATTGTCAATTTATATCACTAAAATCTTAAAATTGCACCATTTGATCTTAATACAAAAAATTAGGAGTGGTGTGTACAATATTGGATCATACTCAAAACTACAAATTTTTTGTGTTATTATATAAAGAGAATGAAACATAGTTGTGGAGAATTTTTGAGTTTAAAGATTGCTACTCCCTTCTATCTAATTAGGATTTTGGGTTAACTTTAAACATTATTTGATTTTGAAATTGCAATGTCAAATTTTGGTAAAACTATAGAGAGGTTCTAAATAGATTCATCTTTAAGATCCTAAAATTGTTTTTGAAGTGCTTAACAAAAATAATTTTGAATAAATTTATAGATAAAAATTAGATTTGGACCACTTATGGCCAATAATTTTATAATACATTTCTAAAAAATTGGGATTTTTTTTATCAATAGTACTTGCAATAATAGTAATTTAATTGACTAAACCTTTTGGAAATAATTAAACTATACTTTCATGCACAAATAGACCATAAAAGATTTATGAAAATCAATTTTTGATATTTTGCTTGCCTAAATATTTATATTATTTCCATTGGTTTTTAAAATTTTAATGTTTTTACAAACAAATTGAAATTTGCATAGGTTTTTACGCAAAGTATATTCCAAAATGTTCTCAAAAATCTAATTTCTTTGAGGGTAGTTGTAATTTCAGTGGAAAATTTGATGTTTCCATTAAAAAATGAACTTAAATTTGAAAATTTAAACATGTTACTTTAATGCAATATGACTATCACTTTTCTATTGAAAAGATGAATATTGAAATAATGCTTATTTTAAATGATAGATTTAAATAATGTGATTAATTTTATAATTGATAATGATTACCAAATATATGATAAAAGAAAATTTTTATTCAAAAGCCATAGCTCTTGGTGATAAACAATCCATTGACTAAAGTATGTAGATTTTTCTTTGTATTCTATATTTTATTGATAAATTTGAATTAAGATGCATGATCCTTCAAATATAAAATTATTTAATTCAAGTCATAATTTATAATATAAAAAAATCTTGTTATAATTAAATATTGTAAGTTATCAATTTTTAAATATTGTAAAAGAACCTAATATATATTTGCATTTAAGATCTCTAAGATTTTTATCTTTTAAAAATACTTCATCTTGCATATTATATAATTTGATTTCAAAATTAAAACATTCAATTTTATTGCATATAAATTTATTTAATATTTTAAATTAAAATTACTAATTGATTTTAGTTATTAAAATTCGCATTAAAAAATGAAAACAAATATTTGAGCAAAGTTATGCAAAGCATCCATTCAAAGTTTTCATTTGATATTATTGTTGAATATTGCATAATATATAATAATAATAAAATTAAAGTACAAATTGTATATCAAAATATCAATCAAGAACTCAAATCTTTTGATATTAAGCTTGTGAATAATTATTGCATTTAATCAGATAATCAACTAAAAGAATTGAAATTCCAAAATGATACCAAAAATAAAAATTGATAATTATTCTTTATGCGAGCTTGGTTGAATTTCCAGTGTGGATGATATTGATAAAGGATCAAATTTTGAATTTATATTGATGATGAATTGATGCAATAATTTATCCAACTATAAAGCAATTCTTCAAAATTAGTATGGTGTCTTAATGCATAAACTACATCTTTCTTAACTTGCAATCTTCAACATGAATGTACATTATCTTTATGCCAATGTTAAATGAAAATTGCCATGTGGTAAAATTTCATTTGTAGAAATTTCTTAAGATTTAACTTTTTCTCATGCAATTTTATAAGGAATTAGAAAAAAAAATTCAACTCAAACTCGTGCTAGGTTTTGGTTAGCCACCAAATCTCAACATTTTTTATTTTAATAGTTAAGTAAGAATAATTTTAAGTGCAGAGTTTGGTCCCCTAGGACCAAACAGAGTGAGTTGCAGTGGCTTGTTGTTCAAGTCTTGGAGTTGTATTGCCAACAAAGATGGGCAATAATGTCATTGAAAAGGACACCCAAGCTTTTTTGGATATGCTTGCAAAAGGAGGTGGACCACCGATCTACACATTAGCACCTAAAGATGCTCGAGCTATTTTAAGTGGAGCACAAGCAGGTAACGTACAAAAATTGCCAGCAGATATTGAAGATAGAAAGATTCCCTTCAAACATGAGATACCCATTCGAATTGTGCGACCAAGTGGAAACAAAAACAAGCTCCCAGTGACAATGTATTTTCATGGTGGAGGGTGGGTATTGGGTGACAAGGATACCCATGACCGCTTGGTTCGTGACATTGTAAATGGAGCCCAATGTGCTGCAGTTTTTGTGACCTTCTCTCCTTCACCTGAAGCACAATATCCGATTCCTATTGAAGAAGCCTATGCAGCCACAAAGTGGGTGGCTGAGAATGCCAATGAAATCAATGTGGATGCCTCTAAACTTGCAGTAACAGGAGATAGTGTGGGTGGCAATATGTCCATTGCAGTGACCATCATGTGCAAAGAACGAGGTCAATGTTGTAACCCTCTTCTAAAAAATTCTTGTAAATCTAATTGGAATGAATTTTCTAATTAGGAGGTCACCTCCAAGGCATTAGACTTTTATGTGAATGAATGTAATTATCTTCTTTGACATACAAATTTAATTGTCTTCCTAAAGTTCTACTATATACCCCACCATGTTTAGTTTCCTTTGAGGTTTTCATTTAATTAGAAGTTGTCTAGCATATTATTCAATCAAACTTCAATTTTTTAATTATTAATTCAGCTTAGAGTTCGTAGACACTTTGATTGTCCAAACAAGTTGGATCAAATCTAATGGGCCATTTACATTAGGTATTTGCAAAGTATCTAAATACAAGATTATCGGCAAGTTCGGAAGGAACTATAGATTTATAAAGAATAGTTAGGTTTGTTAGGATTTTATAATGTTAGGTTTGGCAGGATAATTTGACCCACAATATACTTCAAATTCAATAATAGAGAAGATGCTTCTACAATACTTCTATGTTGCTATTACAATGCTCCCATTCTTCCACCTTGTCTTCCAGTAGATGTAAAGATCTAGGATGGATAATTATTGGTAGGTGAATCTTGATTTACCAGCTTTCTAGTGCCAACCTGACTGCTAAAAAAATCATTTTCAATAGTAGATGTAGACATATACAATGGGTAATTATTAGTAGGTGAACCATGAGTTACCAGCTTTCTAGCACCAACATGACCACTAAGAAAAGTCATTTTTAATAGTAGATGTAGACATCTAGGATGGATGGTTGTTGGTAAGTGAACCTTGACTTACCAGCTTTCTAGCACCAACCTGATCACTAAAAAAAGTCATTTTTAATAGTAGATGTAGACATTGAGGATGGATGGTTATTGATAGGTGAACCTTGACTTACCAACTTTGTAGCACTAGTCTAACGGCTAATAAAAGCCATTTTTAATTAATTGCAAAATAAATGTGTTGTAACACATGTCCTGTTTGAGATTTAGCTTCAAACTCAAGCAAGAACTTTTTCCGTAGTGCTTTGATTGCATATAAAAGCTAAGATGAAAACCCTTTTTATTGATCGTGAAATCTTCAAATTATTATATATAGTATGTTCTAATTAGGTAAGTGTACAAATAGTTATTCTTATTAGGTCATTTTGATGGCCAATAAGAGCCATTTTCATTTGATTGTGAAATATAGGTCTTGCAATACAAGATTCATTTAAAATTTAACTTCAAGCTTATACAACAATTCTATAAGTAGTGGTTTGACAACCAATAAGAGCTAAGATACGAGTCCTTTTCATTCAATTGTAAAATCTTAGTGTTACATATGCCTCAATTAGGTCAACGCTCAAATAGGTACTCTTATCTTCAATCAATTTCTTATTCCCAATCTTTCTTTTTAATTTTTTGTATTTTTGCTTATATCTTAATACAAATATATCATTTACATCAATTTCGTGAAACCTATCATTAAGAAGATTTTTATGTATAAAAATGCAAGCAATACTTTGGACCAATTACATCCAAGATTACATACCCTCTAAGCATCATCTTTAGTATGGACATCACTGTATTTAGGAATTAAATTTATTTCTATTGCACTTGTTTCATAATCCTAAACATGTACAAAAAATGGTTCTTGTTGCAGGTGGTCCCAAACTTTGTTTTCAATGCTTATTCTATCCAGTGACAGACGCAGCATTTGACAATGAGTCATATAAGCAATTTCAAAATGGGCCATGGCTCACGCTTCCAGCTATGAAGTGGTTTTGGGACCAATATGCACCAAACCATTCTACATGGGGTGAGCCCACGGCTTCTCCGCTACGAGCACCAATTGATTTGTTCAAAGGAATGCCACCGGCACTCATTATCACTGACGAATTTGATGTGCTCCGTGATGAAGGTGAGAAATTTGCTAAGAAGCTTATGGAGGCTGGTGTGACTGTGACCGTGACTCGGTATTTGGGCACCATTCATGACTTTGTCATGCTCAATGCTCTCTCTCAAACCCCTGCTGCTAAGGCCGCCATTGCTCAAGCTTGTGAATGTTTGAGGAATGCATTCAAGTGATAATTTAGGTGAAGCATTTAGTTTTTATAGTTTTCACCATACCAATACAATCATTCTAAATTCAAGTAACCTATGTTGAATGCACTATATTTTAGTGTTGACAAAACTTTGAAGTTAAATTAATAAATGAAACTTTGCTCAATTCCCTATTTCTTATGAAACATCCATTGCAAATTGTGATTTTTTAATCTTAATGAAATCCTAGAGACTAGGAATATTTGCCTAGCATGCATCCGGGTTGCTTTTTACTAATGAAAATTATTAAAACTCTTGGATTGATGCTTCCTTTTGAATCCTACTTCATTGTAGATTGAATTGTACTTTTTACATTACTAGCATAAAAGGAATAGTGAAGCCTTTATGCTCAATAAAATTATGAGAATTCTTCAAGGTGAATCCCAAATACATTGGATCAATAAAAAAAATCACATTGCAAACTCTTTAAAAAGTTATAGGGTAGAAATTCATATGTTTAATATATATTGAGGTGGCCATAAACTTTAGGATTTCCAACTTCTAATTTAAAATCCTATAATTACAACTCAAAGAAGAGTCTCTTTGGAAAGTTATAAAACATTTGGTTTTGTTTAGAGCGTACTCCAACAATCTCAAAAATAGCCTTTGACATTGTGAGGTACAAAAGAAATATTAAAAAACAAGAAGAATGAAGTAATTCCAACTACAAAAGAATATGAATTGAATAAAGGTAAATTGGGGACTAAATTGGCCCATTGATATATATGAAGTTGCATTCTTATCCCTTTAAACAATTGGTTTGAAGAATCGGAAAAGAGTCACATTAATCCTGTAAGAACGGGCCTATGACCATTAAGTTCTAGCCTCATTGTCCATAACTTACTCTGTTTGCTGCCATTTTCCAACTAGATATGAATGAAAAATTTTACGCTTATTTTTCAAAAATGAAATCACATGTCTTTTACAAATTATAAAATTTTCAAACTTTCTTTGGAGTAATTTGAAATTAATGTCAATTTTTAATAAAGAATGAAGAAAATACATATCAAATACAAAATATGCTCAAAAAATCTGAAATTTTACCATGGATGTATAATATAGTATACAAGTATATAACATCATGGTATGAACCAAAGTTACTATGTCATTTTATAATTAAAAAATCAATGAACCACGGTTATAGGCCCAAAGTTCATATTGCTATAAATTATTAAAGTTTAAATTTTTTCCAGAATTTTCAATTGGAGTAGAAAGTGCAATGGATAAACTTCATTTCATTAGTTGAATTCAAATTTAAAAATATCCACTTTTGTGGCCATAATTCACATCTAGAATAAATAGCAAGAAATGGCCCAAATACACTACAAAGGTGATCCATAGATTAACCCCTCACTTCCTAAGGGGACAAAATTGGTCCTTTTTTTTTAGTGTATTCTGAGATACTCTAGGTGGTGAGAGGATAAGCATCTTCTTCTTTAGAAAAGTCAATAAGATTATAATGTGAGACTTTGTAATATTGTTCTCTAAAAATGTATTCAAATACCCTCCAAATAAATAAATCGGATGAATTTTTTTTAAATTTCCATCCTTTAGTCTCAGCTAAAGTTGTCTATCAGACATTTAGTGTCAGCTGTTAGAAAGATTTGCTATTAGGTTTAGAATAGCATAGGGCCTTTGTTGTAGAAATGCTTTGTATATATAGATGTCCTCAGAAAGCAACATTCCTCAAATAACCCTAAATATCTCCACCAAAAATAGGTCTTTCTTGCTGAAATTTTGGACTTTGGTAGTTGAGTGATTAGGAAAGAGAACATAAATTATTTGATTGACAAAGCATTATTTTTGAAGGAATTATACAATTACAAAAAAAAAGTTTTATTTTGATGACTTCTAGCTTGAACTTTGATCTCGCTTTCCGGGGGTAGAATCCATCATGGGGAGTTGAGCTTTGGAAAGAAGAAAGCGGTGAGGTAGGAGAAGCCACCAAATATAGAGAAAGCTTGGATCATAGCGTTTCATAATTGTAAAATTTCATTGTATTTTGGAGGAATGTCGGTAGTTGAGGACAACTATAATATTTAATACCCATAAATACTCTAAATAATTATAAACCTACCCTCAAACTCCCTTTTCCCAATTCCTATTCTACAATTGCCACTATGCCCTAGAAACTTCCATACCTAGCTTTGGTTTAGCATAAATGATGGACAATAGTTCCAAACAATTGAAACTTTGTCACATTATAGATCAACTATTTAACTAATCACATACAAGTTTTCATACTAATCTAAGATACTGTTCAACTTTGGTGGACATTTTTCCACTACTAACTTTCTAATCCTTTTTGAGATACCCTAGAAAATGCCATATCTAACTTTGATTTAGCATAAATGATAGACAATAGTTTCAAACAGCTTAAAACTTTGTTGCATCCAACTAGTAAGTCAACTATCCAACTACTCACATACCAATTTTCATATCCACCTAGATACTGTCCAACTTTGGTGAACATTTTTCTACTACTATACTAATTTTTTCATCATTCATTGCCTCTACACCTTGATTGTATTCTATGCATAACTTATAGATCCCAAGTCCATTGAAATCTAAATTTTGATACAAAATAGTAAATAAGATAAAAAAAAAATATCCTCTAAGTTTCACTTTTATAACACAAAATTTCAATAAGAATGAAGCTCTTCAATACGCCCTCCTTGGCTACTTTGTAATCCAAACACCTCTACTTCAAAGCCTTATAATTTTTTCTTCATAATAGATCTAAATTTGAAATTTGGTATGGTAGTAGATCAACTATTTAAAAACTTAGATTTAAAAAGCTTGCATTCATTCAACACTTTTTCAAAATTCAACATAAAATTCCTTCACATCAATGCTTCTTTTAATATAAATCTTCAATAACAACACAACTTTGCACCCCTAGTGCACCCTACACCTCCCAAAACACCAAGAGAAACAAAAGAGAGAAACAAAGGACCAATCCTTGCCTCAAAGCCACCACACACTAAGGCGGCTAGAATCGGCAAACTTAAGCCTTACTCCACTAACCCTAGTATCAACTACTAACCAATTGGTTATCAACCAACTACTATCAAGAACAACAAACTTAAAGCTCCTAACACAAACAACTCCAAACACAAAACACTCCCTTCTAACAAATAAAGATGTCATTTCAATTAATAAATGGTCTACATCACGATACTACAACAGCAGTATATAATTAAGTATGGAAAAACGCGACCTCTATGAACAAGGTAGTCACCAAAACGCTCTACCTATTGAACCAATAAATGCATGCTTTAATTATATAGGTTAACAATAAAGTCAACCTCCAAACCTTTAAAATATGCAGCATTCTTTTAGGATTAATCCTAGAAGTATACAACCTCCATGACTAAAGTAGCCACCAAAATATTCTGATTATTTGACCAATAGGTGCATTATTTGATTCTACAATTAGTGTCCAATGGATGACCTCACTTGCAATTGTAGGATGGACAAAATGTTTTTTCATCCATTCAATTTGTTTTTCTCAAGTTGCTTATGAATAAAATTCCTACTTCCTTCATCATATTTTTTCTGCTCCAATTGGAAATTTGAATTTTTTTGAAATTTCAATAATTTACAGCAATATGAACTTTGGGCATATAAGCATGGTTTGTTTATTTTTAAATTTTAGAGTGACACAATAACTTTGGTTTATACCATGATTCTATACACTATAATATATACATGATTGGTAAAAATTTCAAAATTTTCAATGTATTTTGTACTTGATATTAATTTTCTTCAATTAAATCTTAAAAAATTCAGATTAGTTTCAAATTCTGCCCCCCCCCCAAAAAAAAAGAATTGAAAATTTTACGACTTGTATAAAACGTACAATTTCATCTCTGGAAAATAAATTAAAAAAATTTCATTCATACCTAGTTGCAAAATGGCAGCAAACAAAGTGATAGATAGGGAGCCCTGAAATCAATGATTCATAAGTACGTCCTTCTAGGGTTAAGGTCACGAGTGGAATCATGTGTCGCATTCAAGTGTATAGTGTGCAAGGTTTTCTACAATGTAATTGATGAGCCTGGATTACAATATCTCAGTTGACATCATGACCAAAATTAGCACTTCCGCAAATGCTTTTGTAATGTATGCATATGTGCATCACACTCCAAGGTTTACAAAAACCATTGAGATTCCCTCGAATTGCTTTACCCTTTGACCATCAACAACTCATCTCTTCATACTTGTTGGAGTTCCTTGCCACTAGGAGAAGTATGACTTGGTGAGTGAATCAAGAATAGAATTGGACTAACTGTGGTCTATAATTGTCCACTTTGATATTGCAAATTCGGTTTCATACATTCATACATTTGGATCTACCTCTTCATCAAAAGATTCCACCATAGCTACATACTAAAATTCCAAAGAATCACGCTTCCTTCATACGTTAAAAACGTTTCAGGTGATGCAAAGAGAATCCTACACTTTAAATTTCACTATCACTTTTTCACATGACCACCAAAATATTTCATTCAATAAAACAAGAGTTTCGCAAGAACCTACTCTCGATCAATTCACACATAAAGTGTGAACTGTCAAACATAACAACTGCGATCATACAAGTGACTGATAAATCTGAGGCCTCTAAACATCAACTGAACATCACAGTTTCCCACCTTGAGCACTACCAGTAATCACAAAGGATCATCTTGGCACAAGTTCATACTTGTGCAACACTTGCCGAACGTCTGAACACCATAGTCCAGAGAGACGACAGAGGCCACCACCACACTGACCATATTGCCCAACAAAAATTGTCCCCCAGTATAAAACCCGTAGCACTACACTCTTATGCTCTCAATGACAACCCAGGGAGGCACAGAAGAAATGTAGACGCTAAAACTTACTTAAGCAAATAGAGACTTATACAGCTCAGATTCAAAGTTGTTCACACAAGTTAAATCCCAAAGTGGAGTGAAAAGCCAACGAGTGCTCAAAAGGCACCGTCAACAGACTACCGGTAATCAACATTTGAAAGCTGAGCTCACACGATGATTGCCAACCACACCCACAACGCCAACTAAGGGAGCTGACCCATTTCCAATCAGCCACCCATTTCCGTCAGTTAGACTGCTTTGTTTCTGATCAGTTGGTGGTTTAGGTGACAGCTCACGTAGATATTTGTGAGAAGGGGAAGCACAAATTTCGGGGAGGTATACATTGAAAGCATAGAATGACTACAAGATGTACATTAGAGGCTACAATTATCACCTGCATTGAAGCATTGTCGATTTTGTAACCAGCCTATGGTTGGGAAATATGATGGCCTACATAACAAGAATAGGTTGAACGGAATCTTCACGAAAAAAATTCATAGTAATTTTTTTTTGGAGGAAAAAAAATGTACAAAAATATGGAATCCTTCTTAAATCTATTTCTCTAAACGGGGAAATTTTTATTCTCATCATACCCATACACCAGATATGCTGAATTGCTTAAATGATCGGAAATGGGTTGTCTCCCTTAAACATCTCTACTCTAACTCCTGGGTCACAGACAATAATCATATATGGCCAGCCAATATTTAATTTTGAAGCCACACCAGTGATAAGAAATACCGACGCCTAGAAAAGCTCAACAATACCCCTTCGATAATTCTCCCAAACAAGGAATAATAATACCGCGACACGTAGTGGAGTCCTGAAGTCCGAGCTTGCCACGTAGTAACTCGGCTCTATCCAAGCTCCAAGCTTCGAAATTTCCCAAGGAATTGAAGAGTAACTTTGCTCTTCAGGAGGGCAACCCCAAACGAACCCTGCTTCGGAAATCCCAGTTGTCATTCGGCGGTCCAGCTTTGCTCCACAATCTCACGGACCCGCCGGTTGTACTCACGACGGTTCTCGCTATACATCCGAGCGGCCTCAGAATTGGCTGGCGAATTCGGGTTTGAATCACAATGCAACGACTGCATCAAACAACTGCGTCAGCAAAGGAGGTTCTACACATCGTAGTCGCCGTATTCGAGTGATAACTAAAAGAGAGAAAAACATTTCTCAGCTACACAATGGAACAAGGGAATGACACAGCGGCTCAACCCCTGGTGCAACGAAAATGGTAAGCACCATAGTCTGATTGCAACATTCATCACGACTCCATGCAGACGAAACAAAATAAATCAGAAGAAGCTGCATTCTTGGATGAGCTTCAAATTCCAGATCGAACTCAGGATACATAGCACCACTAAATAATACATTGCTCGGGACTCCATTGATTCTGAAGAATGTCTAAACAAATGCTGCCATCCGCACATACTGATTGGCCAAAACCAGAGAGGTCTTAGAACCAAACTACGCAATACAAGGTCTCACTAAATCTCATATTCTAAGAAATCACAAACCTTTTATCAAATTGAACGGTGACAGGAATCAAGCGAAGCACTCTCATTAACAAAAAGAACATTCCTAGGAAAACACTCCTAAGAAAAATTGTAATTCTCTGAGAGCAAGCAGCACGATCAAATCCAGATATGGGAAGCCAGAACCACAATTGCTGTACTGTACAGTACAGTCGAGTCGAGCACAATAATCTTACAACCTGCCTATTTCTGCCATTCAAAGGCTTTTTGCATAGTAAAGAAAAGAATTGGAAATTTTCATCTTGCATAATTAACACTCAATTACTTTTCATGCAACTGTCCCAATCAAGCATACCAAACTTCAGTTCTAAAAAAGCAAAATTCCATTTTTGGTGAATTTTTAAAGTGAATTTTCATGATTTTACATAAAAATTTATTGAAAACATTTGGTGATGAATTTTTGTAATTCAATTGCCTAGATATATAGGGAACATCCATACGCACATCTTCTCTTCAACAAGCATATTCAAAAAAGTTTCACAATTCTTTCTATAGAGATTTCAATGTAAAGTGTCAAAGATGTGCGCATGGATGTTTCCTACATATTTCTACAATCAAATTTAAAAAATTTGTCACCAATGTTTTTCAATGAATTATCATGTGAAACCAAGAAAATTGACTTTAAAAATTCATCAAAAATGGAGGTTTGCTCTTTTAAAACTGAAATTTGGTATGCTTGATTAGAATTGCATAAGGATGTGATGATGACTATGCTTACCAAAATATACCAATTATATTCCACATTGTACAGAAAAAAATGAATGGCTAAAATAGATAGGTTGTTGAAGATTATTGTACCCGATTGTACATTGGCACCTTCTTCTATCATAACTTTCACCTCAATTCAAAAGGCACTCCCAGGAATCCTCGGAACCTATACACAAAGAGCTACTAGCAAATACAAAAGAGAGGAAAATCCCCTTCAAACGTGAGATTCCATTCGAATTGTGCAACCAAGCAGAAACAAAAACAAGTTCCAATGACAATGTATTTCCATGTTGTAAATCTAATTGGAATGAATTCTCTAATTAGAAGGTCACCTCCAAGGCACTTGACTTTTATATGAATGATGTATGTATATTCTTTGACATACAAATCTAATTGCCTTTCTAAAGTTCTAATATACCGGTATGCCCCACCATTTTCAATTGCCTTTAAGGTTTCTATACTATTAGAAGTTGTCTGGAATATTATTCAAGTAACTTCAATCTTTTAAATATTAATTTAACATACACTTTATAGACTCTTTGATTATCCAAATAAGTTGTTTCAAACCTAATGGGCCATTTACACTAGGTATTTGCAAAAAAAGCATGCTTAGATTCAAGATTGTCAAAATTTTGGAGGAACTAAAGATTTTAAAATAGTAGTTAATTAGGTTTGGAAGGATGTTATAATATTAGGTTTAGTAGGATGATTTGACCCACACTAAAATTGGGATTCAATAATGGATATGATACATGATATGATGCTCCTACGATGCTCCTATAATGCTCTTATGCTTCCACCTTGTCTTGGATGTAAACATCTAGGATGGATAATTATTGGTAGAGGAGATATTGGACCTTCACTTACCAAATTTTTGAGCATCAATTTGATAGTCAAATTAAGTCGTCTTCATTTGATTATAAAATCTTGATATTGTCACACATGTCCCATTTAAGATTTAACTTCAAACTTAGACAACAAATTTTTCAATAGTGGTTTGATTGTGCATAAGAATCAAGATGAAAGACCTTTTCATTTGATTGTCAAATCTTAATACTATCACATATATCCTATTTAAGACAAAGTCCCGCAACAACTTTTTCAATAGTGGTTTGACTATCCATAAGAGCCAAGGTAAAAGCCCTTTCATTTGATTGTCAAATCTTATACCTATCACACATGTCCTATTTAAATTCATGCAACAATATTAGCACCACTTTGACGGCATGTTTTGACGGCCAATAACAACCATTTTCATTTAATTGTGAAATAGAGATGTTGTCACATATATTCCATTCATTAGAAAATTAATGGGGCCTCTAAAAGGCCATTTGACTCTGGACTAGTTGTACAAATGCAAGAAATTTAACCCCTAAAGGCCCAAGGTCTTTTTTCTGCCAAAAGAACACTGAAAACTGCCATTTCTATAGCAAAAAGTTAAAAAAATTTAAAATTGTTTTTTTTCCACATCTAACCGTAGGATCTTACACCTAATTGGTATGAGAATGTGTGGAAAAAATTTCAGAATTTTTGACCGCACAGATTGCAAGATATCTGCGTTTAAAGTGGAAAAAACAAGTTTTTCAGCACATTGCGGGACCAGATTTTTTGTCTTTAAACATTTTTAACTTAAAATTTTTGCACTACAGCGTTTTGAGCTTTAAATCTTTATAGTAGAGAATTGAGTTGAGAGTCTAGGAAAAAAAAAGAAACTCAAAAAAACTTAATTTTCATCCTTAAAAAAATTGTTAAGTAGAAGTAGGTATGAGATAGAAGGAAAACCTAAAATATTAATATCTCTTAGATGGAATTAAAATGCACTAATCCCAATGGTGAGATTGTTCTAGCAAGTAAACTAAACCATGCCAAAAAAAAAATTTGAAAAATTTGAAAAATTGCATTCAGAAATGAGTCCTACAGTTATTTTTTTCAAGAAGATGCTCAAACTGCCCGAAAAACAAGAATGTCCATAACTTTCTCATAACATATCCAAATGAAATGAATAAAAGCTTTCTATATAGAAAAAAATATAATCTAAGAGAAAAAAATATTTTAAAAAAAAAATTCAAATTTTTGTCCATTTTTTTTTTGCTGCCCGGGCTGCCCCCCGTCCCCTGTTTTGAGCTTATTTGGTCATAACTTTTTTTCCCGGGCACCGATTGAGAAAAACAGTATATTCCCACAAAGCTTATCAGTTTTTCTATCTCCAAAAAAAATTTCAAAAAATCAGAACACAATTTCAGCCCGTAGGTACCTGCCCGAAAACGCATTTGTCCCCCGAAGGGACAACGGGCTTTTAGGGGTTAAAGGGAGAAAAAAAAAAAAAATTCTTACTTTTGTTGTATATTTGTCTTTGTACTACTAGTGAGGGTCAAATGGCCCATTTGGAGCTCCATTTTTTTTATGAATGTTAAGATTTAGCTTCAAACTAATGTAATGACATTAGCACTAGTTGACTACCAATATGAGCTATTTTCATTTGATTGTCAAATCTTGGTACTATCGCACATGTCCTATTCATTAGAAAAATGCCTCACAAGACATCCGTTTGACTCTCCACCAGCAACGCAAATATAAGAAAATAAAAAATAATATTTAAAAAATAATCTAAAAAATAATATTTTAATTTTTTTTAAATAATTTTTTTTTTCATATTTTTTTAATTTGCATCACTAGCTACAGTCAAACAATCTTCTTTGAGACCCATTTTTTTCTAATGTTAAAATTTAGTTTCAAACTTAGATATCAACTTCAGGACTAGTTTGACTACCATAAGAACCATTGTCATTTGATTGTCAAATTTTGGTACAGTTATACATGTTCCATTCAGGACTTAGCTTCAAACTCATGCAACAACTTTAGTACTACTTTGACAACCAATAAAAGACATTTTCATTTGATTGTAAAATAGAGGTTTTGTCACACATATCCCATTCATTAAAAAATAAATGGGGCCTCAAGAGAGCCATTTGATTTTTAAAGGAAGAACAATGCAAATACAAGAAAATTAAAAATTAATGTTTTTTAATTTAAATAATAATAATTTCTATTTTTGTTCTATGTGCACTGTTGGCAAGTGCTACACATCAACACCCTTTCCTATTCACTTGTAATTCAATCCAAAAAACACTCCTAGAATTCCTCAGAACCTAGATACAAAGACCTACTAGTAGGTATAGAAGACTGAAAGATTCTCTTCAAACATGAGATTCCCATTTGAATTGTGCAACAAAGTCAAAATAAAAACAAACTCCTAGCAACAACGTATTTCCATGGTGGAGGGTGGGTTTTAGGTGACAAGGATCCCCGTGACCACTTGGTATGTGACATCATAAATGGGGCCAAATATGCTCTAGTTTTTGTAACCTTTTTTTATGCACCCAAAATACAATATCCTATTTCTATTAAAGAAACCTATGCAGCTACAAGGTGGATGGCTAAGAATATTAATGAAATCATTATGGATGCCTCTAAACTCGCAGTAATAGGAGATAGTGTCAGTGGCAACATATCCATTGCAATGACCATTATGTGCAAAGGACCAGGTCAGTGTTGTAACCCTCTTTTCAAAAATTCTTTTAAATCTAATTGGAATGAATTTTCTAATTAGGAGGTCACCACTAAGGCACTTGACTTTTACATGAATGAATGTATTTATATTTTTTGACATACAAATCTAATTGTCTTTTTAAGTTCTAATATATGCCCCACCAAGTTTAATTGCCTTTGGGGGATTTACTTAATTAAAAGTTGTCTCAAATATTATTCAAATGACTTTAGTTTTTTAGATATTAATTTAGCATAGAATTTATAGACACTTTGACTGTCCAAACAAGTTGTCTCAAATCTAATGTTAGTTTTATTTATGCTAGTTATTTGCAAAGAAAGCATGCTTAGATACAAGATTGTCTAAGTTTTGTAGAAACCGTCACTACAAGAGAAAGGGGTGTTTTAAGTGAGTTTTTAATTATAGTACTAGACATAAGATTTTAAATAATGACCTTTAAAGAGATTTTTAGTAAAATTTTACTTAAAATACATGTGTTTTAAGTAAAATTTTACTAAAAATCTCCTTAAAGGTCATTACTTAAAATCTTATGTCTAGTACTATAATTAAAAACTCACTTAAAACACCCCTTTCTCTTGTAGTGCATAGATTTTGGTGTAATGTTATAATATTAGGTTTGGTACGATAATTTGACCTACAGTATAGTTGGAATTTAGTAATGGATAAGATGCTCCCATTCTTCCAGCTTGTCTTATAGTAGATGTAGACATCTGGGATGGATAATTATTGGTAGGTGAGATATTGAACCTTCACTTACTAACTTTCTTAGCACTAGTTTGATAGCCAATTAAAACCATATTCATTTGATTTTGAAATCTTAATACTATCACATATGTTACATTTAAGATTTATCTTCAAAGTTATTTATCAACTATAGTACTTGTTTGACAGCTAAGAAGAGCCATTTTTGTTTGATTATGAAATGTTGATGCTATCACATTTGTTATATTAAGATTTAGCTTCAAACTCGTACAACTTTGTCAATAATAGTTTGACAACCCAAAAGAGTTGAGATAAAAGCTATTTTCATTTTCATTTGAAATCATAAAATTTTATTGCACATGTCCCATTTAAGATTTAGCTTCAAGCTCATGCAAGAACTTTTTCAATAGTGGTTGACTACACATTAGATCTGAGATGAAAGCCTTTTTATTTGATTGTGAAATCTTAGTTTTGTCATTTATGTCTTCTTTAAGATTCAAATTCAAAGTCAGGCAACAACTTTGTCAAGCAATGGTTTGACAATCCTTAAAAGCTGATATAAAGGCCATTTTCATTTGATTGTAAAGTTTTGGTACTATCTCATATGTTTCATTTACGATTTAGCTTCAAACTTGTGCAAAACCTTTTCAACAATACTTTGACTTCTCATAAAAAAACCTTTTCATTTCATTGTGAAATCTTGGTAGTTTTACACATGTCCTATTTAAGATTTAGATTCAAAGCCTTGCAACAACTTTGTCAACTATGGTTTGATTGCCCATAAGAGTTGAAATAAAAGTCATTTCATTTTATTTTCAAATCTTTGTATTGTGCCACATGTTCCATTTAAGACTTAGCTTCAAACTCATGCAACAACTCTAGTGCCACTTTGACAGCCAATAAGGGCCATTTTCATTTGATTGTAAAATAGAAGAGTTGTCACACATGTCCCATTCATTAGAAAAAAAATGGGGCCTCAAGAAGACCGTTTTATTCTGGACCAACATTGCAAATACAAGAAAATAATGGAAAAATATTTTTTTTTCAAAAAAACTATTATTTTTTATTTCCTAATATTTTTGTAGTTACATTGCTGCTCAGAGTCAAACATTATTTCTTGGTATTATTATATATTTATTGTTGGCCACTATCAAACAACCCTTTTGGGGCCCTATTTTTTTCTAATATTAAGATTTAGCTTCAAAATCATACACCAACTTTAGTACCAATTTGAGTGCCAATGAGAGCCATTCTGATTTGATTGTCAAATCTTGGTATTATTACATATGTTCCATTTAAGATTTAGCTTCAAACTCACACATCAACTTTATCAACATTTAAGATTTAGCTTCAAACTCATGCATCAACTTTATCAACAGTGGTTGACATACTATGAGAGCTGAGTTCAGGGTTCTTTCCATTTGATTATGTAATCTTGGTATTGTTACATTTGTCTCAAATACGTCAACATACAAATAGATACTCTTATCAATAACAATCCCTTACATCCAATCCCAAAGACTTTTTTAGGGGCTTTTTGGTGCAAAATTGCGCTAAAAAAGTTCGGCTAAAAATAACAAGAAGTTGTGAAGTTTTTTGCCAAAAAACGTTAAATTAAAAAAAAACTTGGATGAAATTGCCAAATTGTAAGTGAAATAGAATTATGAACATATGACCTGTACTAATGTGATATTTTTTATCCAATATATGGATGAATGTTGAAATTTAGAGCATCACTATAACATTTTATATTGCCACTTTGGCACTTTATAAAAGAAATTTTAAAAAAAAAGTTCTGGTCCAATCCCTAATTTTGAAATTTCATAGATTTGCTTCTATTTTGATACAAATATATCATTTACATCAATTTCATCAAACTTGTCATGAAGGGTTGCTATGAAGAGTAAGAGCATCTGCAGTGGTGTCTCAGTAAACATTCCCTATACTGGCAAATGCAGGGACATTCCACGAGGCCCGCATAGTGTTAGGTTTTTTTTTTGGAACAAATTGGTCCAATGCAAAGCTAACAATCCAAATGTCAAATGGACTTTTTTGCATTATAAAAAGAAATAAAGAAAAGAATGTACATTAACAAAGACTTTTCATAGAAACAAGGAAAGGTTGAATTGATTGGCATGCTTAATAATGCAGAAAAGGGTTGACAATAATGATTATTTCTACTAGGAGCCAACTTGCAAATTTGCCAATTCTGAGGGGTCACGTACCAAGGCTATGGAAGTGAGGGCCCCATAACAATTACATTGGAGTGCATATTTTCTTCCTAATCACTTGGCACTGACATAGTGCCAATACAGTCACGTTTGCCGAGACGACTACAGATGCTCTTAAGGTCACAAGTGGAAGAAAGTGTGCAAGATATTCTATGTAATTGACGAAGCCGGATTACAATATCTCACTTCCAAAATCAGCACCTCCACAAACGCTTGTGTAATGTATGCACATATGCATTAAGCTACTACAGAGTTTACCGAAACCATTGAGATTCAATCTAATGGTTTTACCCTTCGACCATCAACAACTCGTCTCTTCATACTGGTTGGAATTCTTTGCCACTGGGAGAAGTATGACTTTGATAATGAATCGAGATCAAGAATTGGACTAACAGTGGTCTATAATCGTCCACTTTGATATTGCAAATTCAGTTTCATACATTCATACATTACTATCTACCTCTGCGCCAAAAGATCCCACCACAGCTCCATACTAAAATTCCAAGAATCACACTCCTTCGTATGTTAATAATGATTCACGGGATGCAAATAGAACCCTACACCTTAAAATTTCAATATCACTTTTTCACATGGGCATCAACAAAAGTAGAATCAATCATATTTCATTCAATACAACAAGAGTTTCGCGAGTACCTACTCTAGATCGATTCGCACATCATGTATGAACTGTCAAACATAACAGTTACGATCATACAAGTACTGATAAATCTGAGGTCACTAAACATCAACTGAAAATCACAGTTTCCCACCTTGAGCAATACCTGCAATCACAAAGGATCATGTTGGCACAAGTTCACTTGCCTAACATTTGAACACGGATTGTTCAGAAAGACGACAGAGGCCACCACCACACTGACCACATTGCCCAACAAAAATTATCCCCAAGTACAAAACCCGTAGCACTATTCTCTTATGCTCTCCATAAAAACCCAGGGAAGCACAGAAGAAGTGTAGACGCTAAAAATAACTTAAGGCAAATAGAGACTTATTCAGCTCATCTTTGACCCAGATTCAAAGTTGTTCACACAAGGAAAATCCAAAAGTGGAGTGGAAAGCCAACGAGTGCTCATTAAAAGGCACCATCAACAGACTAATCAACATTCGGAAGCTACGCTTACACAGATGATTGCCAACCACACGGTCCACACCCACTACGACAGCTAAACATCTCCACTCTACTAGACAACTCCCAGGAAACAGACGATAACCACGGCCAGCCATTATTGTTGAAGCCACACCAGGGATAAGAAATACCGATGCCTAGAAAAGCTCAACAATACCCCTTCGATAATTCTCCCAAACAAGGAATAATAATACCGCGACACGTAGTGGAGTCCAGAAGTCCAAGCTTGCCATGTAGTAACTCGGCTCTATCCAAGCTCCAAGCTTCGAAATTTCCCAAGAAATTGAAGAGTAACATTGCTCTTCAGCTGGGCGACCCGAAACGAACCCTGCTTCGGAAATCCCAGATGTCACTCGGCGGTCCAGCTTTGCTCCACAATCTCACGGACCCGCCGGTTGTACTCACGACGGTTCTCGCTATACATCCGAGCGGCCTCAGAATTGGCTGGCGAATTAGGGTTGGGATCACACAGCAACGACTGCATCAAACAACTGCGTCAGCCTACACATCGCAATCGTCGTCCTCAAGTGATAACTAGAAGAGAGAGAAAAATATTTCTCAGCCACAAGGTAAAAATTGAGTAACGCAATCCTACAACACTAGTATGCACCATCATCTGATTGCAACATTCATAACGACTCCATGAAACAAAATAAAATAAAGCAGAAGAAGCTGCAATCTGAGAGGACCTCCAAATTCCAGATCGAACTCATAATACCAATAGCAACACTTACACATTGCTGGGAATAAACGACAATTCTGAAACACAGAATAAATACACAAGGCATTAACTGACGGTCGCTAAAGCCGTGACCTCAGCTCACCTGAATCGAAGTGAGGATCGCTGCCACATCGTAAATGGGACTCCATTGATTCTGAAGAATGTCTAAGCAGATGCTGCCATCCGCATATACTGATTGGACAAAACAACAAAGGTCTCAGAACAAAACTACCCAATACAAGGTCTCACTTAAATCTCATATTCCAAGAACTCACAAACCTTTATCAGAATTGAACGGTGACAGGAATCAAGTGAAGCACTCTCATTCACGAAAACCTCCTAAGCAATCTATACTGGATAAACCTTAATTCCCTCAATGCAAGCAGCACGATCAAATTCAGATATGAAGGCCAGAACCACAAGTGCTGTACATCGAGACTCTCTCCTACTCACTTTCACCTCAATCCAGAAGCACTCCCAGGAATCCTCAGAACCTAGACACAAAGACCTACTAGTTCTGTGAATGCTTACTGTTGGGATGAAACATCTTCGAGACAAAGCGCACTGTTGGTGGCTTGTTCGGGTAATCTTCGGTAAATTGCAACGTCAACTTGAACGTCCCTGCCATTAGCAAACCAACACAACTCAGATACTTCGTAGAGCCCAGCCCTAAATCAACAGTTGAGTCAGATGGTGAGATAACTACTTCTACAGCTGCTGAAATGTGACGAGCTGTTACTCCTTCCCACGATAGTAAAAGCCCAGATGACACGAAAAGAGTATGTCCGCAGCAAGTGCATGCGGACACTAACTAGGTAAATATCATCATCTCGCCAGATCGAGCGTAAAACCAGTTGCAGCCTCATGAGCAACCACCGAAAACAATTCGTGAAAATACAAATAAAAAATGCAATTACAGTTAAAATTATAGCCGGCGTACCTCCGTCCCATGGCGTGTCGTCAGGGCTGAACAAAGACAAAAATAGAAATTAATTGCCAAACAGCGTATTGCAACAACCAATGCAAACACAATAACAATCAGAGTGGCATGAAAAGTCCGCACCCTAGACAAGGTTCACTTCTCCATAAACATCATTTTTCATGCCCAACAAATCAATAAATTCCATAATAAAGGCTTAAAAGAGAAAGAAGATGTTCATAAAATCTGAGCTTCTCACGCTTCCATAACTCAACCAGAAACACAAATTTCGAACTACTCTGCCTTGCAAAACAACCTAGAACTTAACAGTTGAGCTCAAAGACAGTTCACCACTTCATCAAAACCGTAAAAGTCTCCAGTGCGGAAGAAGGAGTTGCAAAGGATCAGCATAGGGTGACTCACAGTACAATTCAGACATGGCAACATGCAAAATTGCATCAGTCACCTACAGAATCACAAAAACTAGGTCCACCTCTCTAAACTTAAGAAACCCTAGGTGTTCTGAATGACACGCAATTGCATCCTTCTGGAAATCGAACAAAGGAATAAATCTGACCTCGCTGCACCATTGTCAGCACTAGAACCCATCAAATTACATGATCAGCGACACAGAAGGTTCAAACAATCAAAATTCAAAAACAAGAGCATCCTGCCGCTGCCGTGCTATTCTATCAAAAAGCCACAAAAATCACAAAACCAAGTCACAACCAAAACCGAACCCCACAGTCCAGTCTGACGCGCCACAATCCTTCAAACCCCAAAACTCAAGAAACCCTAGCTGTTCTGAATAACACGAAATTACATCCTTCCCAACATAAAACAAACCAGAAAATCTCACCACTCTACACCATTATCGAGCACAAGAACATTCAATTACACGTCCAAAGGCACACAAACCCGTCCAAATACTCAAAACTCAAAAACTCAAAAACTCGAAAACAAGAACGTCCACCAACCGGACTCCTACTGTAACAATTTGGCATGAAATCACTGCACCAGACCACAACCCAAAGCAAAGATCGAATTTTCCACTGTGCGCTCCGCAAATTCCGCTAAAACGACGTACCGACACAATTAGGTGACAAAGACAGGCACGTACCCGAAAATCACCGCGTTCCAGAACATGATGTTGTTATCCTGCGGCGCGCCACTGATGCCTGCGGGCGGATCATGTTGCAAGCGCTTGAAGTCACGCATCAACCTCTTGCGGGAAGGGGTCGACATGATTGCGCCTGCTTGTGCTCCGCCTCCGCCACGACCTCCAGCCCTTAGAGCATGATCAATCCTAAACTACACAGTGAAATGAAAACCTCGTGAGCCAGCCAGCCAGGGAAGCGAGTGAGTCGTCTTCTTCGTCGTGCTCGCTTCCTCCGGCTCCTGGTGCTGCTCCGTCGTGTCTGTGTTGTGTTGTGCGTCCAGGCGTGTGGTCTTCCCTGCTTCTTATGGAATAACTCGGGGCTGGCCGGCTGCGGCCGTGACGGCGGCAGCCGGCGGCGATGGCAGCGGCCGATTCGGAATGCGCCATGAGAAACTGATTCCCTTGTCCCCACTCACTCTGCTTTTCTATCTTCCTTCCTTTCAGTGGACCCGAGCCTTGTGTGCTGTCTCACCTACACTAAATAGTGAAAGCGGTGCCCTAAAAGCGACCTTGCTCTAAAAGTGACCACTAACACAGAGGTACATTTTGCTTTCTTCAGTATACACTAGTGTGTCCTGTATCGTTGCCACAATCAAAAGGTACCTACACAAAATAGTGAAATTAGGTTGCCCCATACTAATTTCTCGACATTCTACAGTATTTAAATATTTATTGTTTCTCTACAAGAATACACTACTTTTGAATTAATTATTGTTGTAATTGGGACTCATGAACCTCCATGTGTACAAACAAAAATATATTTAGAAATATTTGTTGACTTTCATGGCTTGTAAAGTAACTTTCTTGAAGTAAGGCAACCTAATTGTTAAGGCAACCTAATTTCACTATTTTGTATACATTGAATAGGGAAATTAGGTTGCCCCACACTAATATCTCGACATTCTACACTGTATCAATACCACAGTTACTGTAGAAGGATGCAATGATGTGGGGAAACATGTGTGCTGCATGGGTTGGTGTATTGATTCATGGCTCGGGATTAGAGAATGGCTTGTGCCTCCATTTGGACAAGCAATGAGTCATGATGTAACATGAGGTAACTTCTTTGAGGTAAGGCAACCTAATTGTCAAGGCAACCCAATTTCACTATTTAGTGTAGTGCCGTTGCCAAATGCCAAAATATAAATAAAAGTAATTTTTAAAATTTTTTGATTCATAAAAGCTTCAAAATTTAAAAACTTTCTCACTGTGAGTCAGAACGCCACAAAACAAAGCCCGTGCACCCCTCTTTGCCGAGGGCTTTCCGATGATACCAAACACGCCATTGGGGGACGCATGGTCTGGGAGATCTCAACGTAACAAACAAACTAACTAACTATCTTAAGGAATGGACTAGTGTGCCTTGTACTGTTGCCACAGTCAAAACAAAACTACAAGTAATTTTTTCTAATTTTTTTAATCAATAATAAGAACTTTAAAATTCAATAACTTTGACAATGTAGGTCCAAAAGCCACAAAACAAAGCCTGTGCACCCCTCCTTGTTGAAGGCTTTCCGATGGTACAAAGAATGTGACTAGGAGATGCACGGTTCAAGAGATCTCACCATAACAAATAAAACAAAACAACCTAATTTAAGGTAATGGATGGATATAGTAGACATTTAAGGAGGTGGTCGTTTTCAATGACCATTGCGTTTCAACTTCAAAAATTTGTAACTAATTCCACAAAGTCTCAAAAATGTGAAACAACAAGAATTAGCTGCCACTTCCATTTTTCTACATGTAGAAATTTACTGAAAATTGTTTCAAGGAGTTTCGCTTCCCCCCAAATGCAATTAGCTCTTAAAAGGTCGCTTTAAGAGCAAACTACCTTAGGTTGCTCGATACTAATTTCTTGAAATTTGACACTATATAAATATTTATTGTTATTATTCAAGAATGCATTACTTTTGAATTAAATAATTGGGACTTACAATCCTTCATGTGTACAAATTAAAATATCTATAGAAGTATTTGTTGACTTTGATGGCTTATAAAGTAACTTTTTAGAGGTAAAGCAACCTAATTGTTGAGGCAATCTCATTTCACTCTTTTGTGTAGTCACCTACCCATTTGGGGGTCGACCATTGCTCATGAGTTGGAAAAGTGTCACATGAAAGATTATCTATTTATATTGTATTATTAATTATATTGATTCATTTGTATTATATGGTTTATTATATTAAATATAGCATCTTGAATTGAATTGTTGAAAGTTTTTACAATCTACACATTTAACATGAAAAATATGTAAGATATTTTTCCATAGAATTGTCAATAAACTTAAAAAGAGGAAAATTTAGAGCTTAATTACTTTTAGTTTCTAAGATTTTCTCTATCATGGAAATATCATTGCAATAAATAAAAGTCATCAAGGTTTTAGACCGTAAAGTAAGATTGATATAACCTACAACTTTGTCTAGTAGGTCTAATTGCCACAATCATAGAAACAATGAAACAACCACAATAAAAATACACATTGAAATAGCCAAAAAAAACAAAACATGAATCAAGCAAGAAACAATATGAATGAAAACACCACAACAAATGGAGACCTTGGTAGGTGAGTAGGATGAAAAAGAAAAAGACAAAAGTAAAATAAGTTTGTTGGTTGGATGGATAACCAAACTAGTGGAAGGGCCGAATTGGATGTAACATGAGGTAGGTTGGTGGAATGGATAAGCACTAACCAAACTAGTAGGATGCAAAATTGGATGGATAAGTTTCATAATACCATAATTATGTAAGTCATTGAGAATTTTTTTTTGTATAAAAATATTGTATTTCTTGACTTCTCCTAGCTATTTTGGAGTTAATAATTTCAAATACAAGTTCATAAAATCCAGGCTTTATCATCCATAATAAATAATTTGTTTCCAATTTTTTTTGAAGAAGATAAAGAGGTCCTTCCTTTCCTGGCACTCTCCATAAGAATCTAATATAGGTACTATATTCTACAACTAAAAGTAGGTCAAAGGCATCATTCTCATTTCATTATTTGCCCTCACTTTTACAGTGGTCCTATTTAACAATCCCTTTCAAAATAACGTGCTTCAAATGTAAATTTGACAAAGATTTCTAATCAAAGAAGTTTGAGAAATTGAATATCTATTTGAGAAATTAGATCATCTATTCTATTTACCCTGTAACTGTCACTACGGACACTAAGTGTCCAATAGATGACAAAGAATCCTTTTGGTGTAAAACAAAAGTGCAAATATTCAAGCTTGAATTCTGTATAGAAAAGGAAAGTCTTGCGGAGTATTTTTGACCTCTAATAAGTGTTATTGGATTTTTCTAAGCAAATGATTTCCGCAATACCAAAAAAGATTATTTTTACAATGACTAATCCAAAAAAGACAAGGCCTTAAAATCTTGACTTCCAATAAATACTATTAGATTTTTCTAAGCAAATGATTTGTGCAATACCAAAAAAGATGATTTTTACAATGACTAAAAGACAAGGCCTTGAAAGTTAAACCTTGTGTGTCACAAGGAAAACATCATAGGTGATGAGCTTTTTTGGTTGGATCTAGAAATTTGGAATAATTTGAGAACTACTTGGTTATTGAAGTTTTCAGGGTTGAAATTTGAAGCCAACTTACTAATGAGTGCAAATCTACAATTTATAAGAAAATCCACCATGTGGATTTCAAGATTATAATATTTGATGAACGTGATATTCCACAAATCCTCGTTTCTTCCAAAAAACATCCACTCTAATGCACAGGGATACCTTAGAAAGGACAAGGCCTATCATCAAGATACTTTACAAAAAATGACTCAATTTATATACCAATAAATGCATTCTTCATATTTACTAAATCATATAATCTTGAAAATCATCCATTGTCACTATTTGGCCTCAACATCCTTCCATTGTTTATACAAAATTCAACAACTTCAAGAAGCCAAATATTGTAATGAATCCAAAGCCCTGAAGCATCAAGGGGTCAAAAGTGATGCAAAAAATATAGAATCCTCCACCACAACTTCACGTTCACTCATACAATTACCAATGTGCACAACACCTACCCTCAACTCGCACTTCGACATCATAACGCTAACCCTCTTAAACCAGTTCTTGAAAGCAACGATTTTAAGAAAAAAAACAGGAAGTGCCAAGTGCTCTCACTGCACCTTCCAGACATGCCAAAACCTGTCACAGAGCGATTTCTCGCTCCAAAATAAACGCTGCTTAACAGAAAAATCGAAGGTCAAATCTAAATGAGAAGAAAATGTGCTTCAATCAATGAAACTCCGGCTAGTGTGCAAGATACTCTAAAATGATATTAAAGGGAGATTCCGATTAAAAAGATCAGAGTGTACATAAATTGCCAACATAACAATTGCGATCATGAAGCGCTTGATCAATCTGACGAGAGTACACATCAACTGACTACCACAAACATTCTCCCAAGTACAGCAATTCGTAGGAGTCATAGCATTATACCCTAACACACTCCGTGACAATGCAGGGAAGCACAGGACAGGTGTAGACGCTAAACTTACTTAAGCAAATAGTGACTTATACAGCTCATCCTCGACCCAGATTCAAAGTTGTTCACACAAGGAAAATCCAAGTGGAGTGAAAAGCCAACGAGTGCTCATTAAAAGGCACCATCAACAGACCAATCACCAGTACGAAAGCTAAGCTTCTACAGATGATTGCCAACCACACGGTCCACAACGACAGCTAAACATCTCCACTCCAACTCCAGGTCACAACTTCAACCTCGACCTGCCATTATTGTTGAAGCCACACCAGGGATGAGAAATACCGACGCCTAGAAAAGCTCAACAATACCCCTTCGATAATTCTCCCAAACAAGAACCAGTAATACCGTGATACGTAGTGGATCCCGCTTGCAATATCGTAACTCGGCTCTATCCAAGCTCCAAGCTTAACCTTCGAAATTTCCCAAGGAATTGAAGAGTAACATTGCTCTTCAGGAGGGCGACCCGAAACGAACCCTGCTTCGGAAATCCCAGATGTCACTCGGCGGTCCAGCTTTGCTCCACAATCTCACGGACCCGCCGGTTGTACTCACGACGGTTCTCGCTATACATCCGAGCGGCCTCAGAATTGGCTGGCGAATTAGGGTTGGGATCACACAGCAACGACTGCATCAAACAACTGCGTCAGCCTACACATCGCAATCGTCGTCCTCAAGTGATAACTAGAAGAGAGAGAAAAATATTTCTCAGCCACAAGGTAAAAATTGAGTAACGCAATCCTACAACACTAGTATGCACCATCATCTGATTGCAACATTCATAACGACTCCATGAAACAAAATAAAATAAAGCAGAAGAAGCTGCAATCTGAGAGGACCTCCAAATTCCAGATCGAACTCATAATACCAATAGCAACACTTACACATTGCTGGGAATAAACGACAATTCTGAAACACAGAATAAATACACAAGGCATTAACTGACGGTCGCTAAAGCCGTGACCTCAGCTCACCTGAATCGAAGTGAGGATCGCTGCCACATCGTAAATGGGACTCCATTGATTCTGAAGAATGTCTAAGCAGATGCTGCCATCCGCATATACTGATTGGACAAAACAACAAAGGTCTCAGAACAAAACTACCCAATACAAGGTCTCACTTAAATCTCATATTCCAAGAACTCACAAACCTTTATCAGAATTGAACGGTGACAGGAATCAAGTGAAGCACTCTCATTCACGAAAACCTCCTAAGCAATCTATACTGGATAAACCTTAATTCCCTGAAAGCAAGCAGCACGATCAAATTCAGATATGGAGGCCAGAACCACAAGTGCTGTACATCGAGACTCTCTTCTACTTACTTTCACCTCAATCCAAAAGCACTCCCAGGAATCTCAGAACCTAGCACAAGGACCTACTAGTTCTGTGAATGCTTACTGTTGGGATGAAACATCTTCGAGACAAAGCGCACTGTTGGTGGCTTGTTCGGGTAATCTTCGGTAAATTGCAACGTCAACTTGAACGTCCCTGCCATTAGCAAACCAGCACAGGTACAACTCAAATTTACTAATCCCAAACATAAAAAATTGAGCTGCGCCAGATGGTTAAATAGCTACTTTTACCACTGCTGAAACGTAACAAACTGTCACTCCTTCCCATAACAGCACAACTCAGATGACACGAAACGAATATGTCCGCGGCATGTGCATGCGGAGACCAACTCGGCAAGATCACCTCGCCAGATCCAATGTAAAACCAGTTGCAGACTCATGGGCGAAACACAGAAAACAACTCAGGAAAATACAAATGGAAAATGCAAATAGAGTTAAATTAGTGCCGACATACCTCCGTCCCATGGCGTGTCGTCAGGGCTGAACAAAGACAAAAACAGAAATTAGTTTTCGAACATCGTCTTGCAAAACCAATGCAATTTCAAGGAACGACAAGCAGAGCGGTATGAGAAGTCTGCACCCTGGACAAGATTCACTTCTCCAAGAACATAGTTTTCACACCCAAACAAACGACTCTGAAAGACTCTACACTCATCCTAACACCAGAGAAACTACCAGTTCAATTGCTGATTCAAAGAACCACACACTGAACGATAAACCAGAGATGTATTACTAGTGCCAAGGACACTGCACTAATGTCTAAACGAGATCATTCTGCAAGAACACTATTCCTTCACACGAAGACACAATGTCCTCAGGCAGAGACATAAGGCGGTACCTAACTCAGGCTTAACAAGAAAGAAAATGTCATTCGTAATAGCGGAGTTTCTCGCACTTCCAAAACTCAACCAGTAACACAAATTTCGAACTACTCTACCTTGCAAAAGAACCTAGGACTTAACACTCAAGCTTGGAGACAGCTCACCACTTCATTAAAACCGCTCGTCTTCTCCTCTCAAAAAGACTGGCGCTACGAAGGATTCTCAAAAGACCAGCATATACGGACTTAAAGTATAAATTCAGGCACGGAAACACACGAACAATGCATCGGTCACCTACAGAATGACAAACAAAGTTCACCTCCCTAAAATTCAAGAAACCCTAGGTGCTCTGAACAACATGAAATTACATCCTTCCAAAAAACCGAACAGAGCAACAAATCTGAACTCGTTGCACCTTTGTCGAGCACTAGTGCCGTTAATTGCACGTCCACAAACACGCAAACACATCCTATTACTCAAGAAGCTCATAAAACTCAAAAACTCAAAATCTCAAAAACTCAAAAAAAGAACGTTCACCAACCGGACTCCTACTGTAAAAATTTGGCGCAAAATCACTACACCAAACCACAACCAAAGCAAAGATGGACCATCCGCTGTGCGCGCCGCAAATTCCGCTAAAACGACGTACCGACACAATTAGGGGAGCAGAAACAAAAAGACGAAGACAGGCAAGTACCCGAAAATCACCGCGTTCCACAGCATGATGTTGTTGTCCTGCGGCGCGCCGCTGATGCCTGCGGGCGGATCATGTTGCAAGCGCTTGAAGTCACGCATCAACCTCTTGCGGGAAGGGGTCGACATGATTGCGCCGGCCTGTGCTCCGTCTCCACCTCGTACCTCCAGCCCTTAGAGCATGATCAATCCTAAACTACACAGCAATATGAAAAACCTCCGGAGCAAGAAGTAAGTACAGCGACTGTCGTCTCGTCGTCGTCTTCTTCGTCGTCCTCGCTTCCTCCTCCGGCTCCTGGAGTTCCTGTTGCTGCTCCGTGTCTGTCCGGTGTTGTGCGTGGCCAGCTCTATGTCTTCTGGAATAACCCTGAGCCGCGGCGGACGTGACGGCGTCAGTCCACGTCCGCCGGCGGCGATGGCACCGTCCACTTCGGTGACGCCGTCAAGCGTCTCTCTGCTTTCTATCTTCCGCTCATTTTGTGTGGACCCGGGCAGCCTTCTCCATGATGCTCATCAGGGCTTTTTTTTTCATTTTTTATGAAGTGCCAAAGTGGCTGAACCTGAATTTTGGGGAGGTAAAACATCTTGAAATATTTTTCAGTAAATTTTCCTTAAAAGACAAGAAGAAATGGCATGTGGTCCAAGTTGTTTCATATTTTTTGGAGCTTTGTGGAATTAGTTATGAAATTTTGAAGTTGAAAAGTCATAGGGCTCTAAAAGCGACCACCTCCTAGAACATACATCTTTTGTACATTTTGGTTAATTGGAAAAAGCAAAATGTACCTCTATGTCATGTTCAGTTCAAAACGCCCTATCGGAGTTTGAGCCTCCTACCTTAGTGGTGCTCCAAATTTCAACATTCATCTACATATTGGATGGAAAATATCACATTAGCACATATCACATGTCCATAATTATGTTTTCATCTAAGATTTTTTTAATTCAAAATTTTATGGTAAAAAACTTAACAGTTTGTTGCCATTTTTTAGCCAATTTTTTTTTTTTTTTTTCCTAGTGCAATCTAACACCATAAAGCCCAAAAAAAAAGACTTGATGCTCATGGGGAGTTCGGGGACCACTTGGCCTGTTGTAATCACTCAATAGTGTACTCACTAAATTAGAGAACAAGTAGATGCTTATTGAAAAATGTTAAAAATAAACGTTAAGTAAAGGAATTATTTTTGAAAATTTGCGAATTAAATTTTTATTTGTTATTTTAGTGGCAATTTTTTAAGTTGAAGGTGGTTTGACATATATTGGTTTCATTTATCAATTTTTGGATGACCATGAGGTTTGTTAAAGTATACTATATGAAATCATGGAATTTTAAATATACGTGACTGAAACATCATCACTCAAGTTACAACCACTTTTAGAGCCATTTTTGTCTATCCTTTCCTTTGCATTTAAGCCTTACATGGCAATAAGTTTTTAAAAACAACTAATGGAAGCTGAAGAGTTTTTCAAATCAACTATTGAGAGTTGAAGCATTTGTGCTTCAAACAAGTCTCTAGTAGGACATGTGTAGGTTTCTAGGCTTTAGGACTCCTTGATGTTGCATACAAAATAGGATTTATCAAGAAATGAAGTGCAATTGATCCAATTGTGGCTTTCCCATTGAGAATAGTTATTAGACTATATAATTCTCAATCAATGATGCAAAAGTCCAAAAGACTACTACCTTTATTACTTCTTTTTCACCTTCAAAGAAAACATTGAAATTTCTTCCCTCCATCCCTTTGAATGTTATGGTTTTTTAAATTTGTTTTGAGTAAGTCATATAGAGACTTCCTTGTAGCTAATTATATTTAGTTTGCAATGAACACATGCAATGTTCTTCATTGATTCTAGTGATATAAAATTTGGAACCTTTCTTTATTATGTTTCTCACAATACAATCAATGAAATTGGCTAAAAAAAATACCAACAAAATTGTGGACAATCATTTCAGTATTATTATGGAAGGAGTAATATTTACCATTCATGATTAAATTCTAAAAATTTGAACACATATTTGGAATCAAAGACCTCAAATTGACCTCACAAGAGATAAAAATTTCAACCACTAGAATATTGTGGGCAGGCTTTTACATTTCCCCGTCCAGGGCAATGAGCAAGTCAAAAGGGGTGACCTTGCATTGACAAAAGCTGCCTTTGGAGTGAATGTGAGAAATTTTAGGACATTACTCCAAAACCGAGCAAGTACAACAGGCAGAGACAAAGCCTCTCGTGGCATATCTGTTTGTTTTCCTGACCCGAAAGTGTAAAGCGCCCCAAATTGACAGTTTCTGAGATAACTGAGGGCGACTGCTTCCAAACCTTGCGCACGATTCCAAGTCCCCAATTTACTGTTAGAAGCCAACACGGAGCCCAACAAGACCGGGTGAGATAAAAGTTGAGACTCTCAGACAGAACCATTCCTGCATTGAAGAGCCCTCCCAAATACTTGTCGCGGTAAGATCCTTCTCCTATCATACATATAATTAAGTTACGTGTTATCAACTAATACAAATTTCATAATAAGTGCTTGCAAAGTATGACAAACAATGGAGCAGTCAGTACGCTGCAAACAACATACAGAAAAACTTTAGCCACGCAACGAATCAGACTTAGCAAATTTCACGAATTCAATTAAATTGCCAATATTCAGTCCAAAACAGCATAAGAACTGTATCCACCCTACAACCTAGACCTGCCACTCATGAAACGACTTGTGTGTGTGACCTTCCCGACTCACCACTATCCTGATTGTTGTTCCTCAAACCAAAAGAGAGAGTCTCCGTGAAGGAGTTGCTTCTCTCCATAGCTACAAATGTACAGATAAACAGCAGTAATTAGATTATACAGGGTAGAAATATTCAACTCCATAGCAACTGGTATTGGAAGATGAGAGCAGATAGACACGTTCCGTGCTTTCAGTATTCAAATATCAATTGAAGAAGTCAGAGCAAATTTGTACAGTTGGTCTGAAGCTGTACTGTACGTGATGAGGGTGGTCATTTATGTAGCGGGCAAAGGAGGCGATGATTCCTTCTGCTGCTGCTGCTCTTTCTTGTTCTTCTTCTTGCGGAACATGGCACCCTCACGCAAGTAGCGTACTGCCGAGCTTACAGGGTCCTGCAGACCGTCCACCTCGTACTTTCCAAAGCGCCAGTCCCGGACTGTAAAGGGGCGGTCCATTGGTACATCCAGACCCCCTGTTACACATCCAGACACTTATTAACGTCTGTTCTAGCCATTGTCACAACCGAAGACAGTAAGAAGAAGAACTCTGAAGAAGAAGAAGAAGAAGACCACCATGAATGAAGAGTCTGATGGGGGGGTTAGTTCTAATACACTCATCAACTGACTTTCAATAAAATAGCACATTTGCCACACAGTCAAGTTATGTCATGGTGAAAAGTTTGGACCCCAGGTGGTAAGATGCTATAATTTGAGCTAACCTTGGGGCCTACTTTCAGAGATAAATACTTCATGGACCCGAAAAAATTTAAGAAGCAAGGTACTGCACATTGTGACAGTGACTAACTAATAAGTACCTGACAAGAAATAGAAGTGCACTTTGGAAGCTTATAACCGATTATACCGGTAGTATCTTCCAAAACCTATTCTTCAAAAATGAAGGGCATAATTACTTCTTTCTTTTGTATCTTTTGGTACCTTGAAGGTTCATAAATGATTTCTTTGGGTTCCTATAAACATGGACATGGCTGCTTTTGACAATTCAGGCACTTAAAAGTTGAAGCTTTCTAAAAAAATGGAATTGACGAAGAACAAGAGCATTGAAAGTTATTCTTAACCCGTCTTAACCCTTTTACACTACCCAATTTTCCAAGTTAGATTGCTCATCTCCAGGGGTGACAAGCGTTGAAGAAGAAGAACTCCTGTCTTAAGACCAGTGCGAATCAAGAGTAGTCTACTAACTATGCCGAGTAAGCGCAGATAGCGTGTGCTACCCTTGAATTTTCCAGTGTACATGTCAGCGGCCGGGCGTTTAAGGGTAGTTGAAGAATTTTGAAGAACGAGGTATAGGGTGCTAAAAAATTGTTAGAATTTAGTTAGAAAATAGAAATTTAAGTTGGAATGAAACAAACTTCGTACCTGCAAACATGAGGCCCAGGTCATTGGTTTTTCGACAAAACGGCCTCGTCTTGCCCTTCCTAGCTTGGTCCTGAAGATCTTCCCATACTGAGTTCCGTTGCTTCTTCGTCACCTTTCCGGTCTTAGACAACTGCAACGAAAAACAGTTTCGTTGCACGGATTAGCAGTTAGCTATAAAATCGATCTTAGCCAGCAATACACAAAACAAAAACTGATCACAGCAGCCTAGTCTAAAAAAAATTCATACTAATGAGGATATTATCATCACCTCCGTGTAAAGAGCATATGAAGGACGAGGATGACGAGCCAGGTTTTTGTGTCGGTCCACAGCAACCAGACCGAACTTGGGACCATACCCATCGGCCCACTCCCAGTTGTCTGAGATGGTCCAGAAGCAGTAGCCTTGAACAGGTACACCCTGCATCCAAGTCGTTGCAACAAATGTGGATTACATATAATACTAACAGATCTATGAGGGCAATGCGTCACTCAGTGAAGTCCAATTTAAGATGATTGAGTTACCTGGTTGACTTTCAAATCAGAAGTCAAATATAACGTATGGGGATGCATCCGTACGATCACTGGTTCACATTTAAATCGAAAGAAACATAAAACTTAGATGGAGACCTCCATATGATCGCTGTGAAAATTCGTACCTGATCCATGGCTGCTCGGATAGCAAGAAGATGCTCAATAATGTAGGGTCGACGAATGTAGTCGGTAGCGTCTGACACACCGTTCTCTGTGATGATGAACTTCATGTCGTGTTGTTTGTAACGTTCATGAAACTGCATCAGCATCCTGTACAGTCCATCTGGGTAAACACCTCGTCCAGATTCGCTGTATTCGTCATTCTCAACATTTTTTAGACCTGGTGCTGAGATTACCTCCTGTAAGAACAATATGAGAGTTAAGTAACGCCAAAAAAAGAGAAAAAACAGTGCATTGCTGCCCAGCTCATTTTCAAGCATGAATTGAGCTGGAATGTAATGCAGTAAACTTTAGTCCACTGAAAGGAAACCCACCTGGCCATAATAGTTGATGCCCATGAAATCACATTTGTGTGCCACGTCATCACAGTAAGCAAATCGTGTCATCCAGTTGCTGAACACCACCAAAGGTGTATCAAACAACCCATAGGGTCGCATGAAGGACACGTGATGAGATATTCCTACTCTTGCCGGCTTCTTCGTTTTGCTGTTCAAACACGCCACCGCTTAAATAAGTACAGACACGACATAACTCACATATAATGGAAACGAACCGTGCTAAAAAGGGTCGCAAACCAGGGAAAAAAATTGGCTACTACAATTATGTGTAATAAGGAAGATCGTAGAATCAAGAGGCCAAAAAAGAAAATGGGAATTTGAGATACCTGCTCTTATGAATTATATCATAGGCGTCAAGGTGAGCATCAGCCATTGCTTTCATGACGACCTTGAACACTCCTTTCGGCATGGCAGCAGTGACTTGCTCCAGCATGTCGGGATCACCTCCCGGCCAAGCACCAGCGCAGTAGGTCAACATGGCGAACACATGGGGTTCATTGAAGGTAATCCAGTAGTCTACAAGGTCTCCGTAGTTATCCACTACTAACCTGCAGCACATCAACAAATTTCAACAACTTGCTTACTGAAAATACAGTAAAAATAAAACCACCACAAGGCCATACGTACATATTACGGAGTAATTAAAGATTGAAAGAAAATAAAACGCTCGGGGCCCAGAAGGAAAATAAGCAAAACTACTAGAATCAGAATAACAGAAGGTAAAGCCAGTTAGAAACTGCTATGATTATGAACCAGTGCGTTAAAAGATGACCTTGTAAAATCTAAGAAATACTTGATGGTCTTGGGATCCTTCCATCCACCATACGCTGCTGCCCATTGGGGAAGAGAGTGATGAAAGAGTGTCAGCATCACTTTCATGTCGTGGTCCAAAACTCTCTGAATGATATACCGGTACCGATCTACAGCCCTCCAGTTCACCTGGTTCCAGCCACAAAAAAAACATGAGTGACAGGTACATGGCTTGACTCCAGAACTTAGAACATGAGGAGATTTCACAATAAGTATGATATCAGCGTGTACTGGAAAAGTCATTTTACCGCATTTTCAACACCATCAACAGGCTCAATGGGAAAGATTCGGCTCCAATCCACACCCATACGGAACACCTTTGCGTTTGTACCCTGAGCGAGCTTCAACTCTGTGTCAGGATCGGACCAAAACCGCACCCTTTCCGCTCTGTCCAAGTCAACAACAACAAAATATTCAGTCAGGGAACACTTTATTTTCAATACTTGCCACCCCTCGTAAGAACGGGGCACACACAATAAACCAACTTCTTGTTAGAGATTTAATTCATTTGGTACATCTTTAGGCTCATGAATCTAGCAGATCATACAAATTCGTCGTCCAAGTAACAGATGTTCAAAGAAAACACAAATCTTTCTTGGATCGTCATAATCTAGGAAGATGATATTCTGCTTAGATCATTGGAGAATTTTGAGAGTTTTTTGAAAGACCACAAATGAAAACCAAGGCACTCACGGACGGATTGCGTTGTGCCATGCAGCTACATTATGTGACTCCTCCTCTTCGGCTAACTTCTCGAAGCCTCGAATCATAGCTTCCATGGACATTTTTGCATACTTTTTGGCTTTGCCAGGGACATTTAAAATCTCCGAGGCCTCAACGGATTTCGAATGAAAGCCCACTCTACGGGGCTTCTTCGTCCCCTCCGGAGTCAATTTTTTGCTCATGGTCTCAAGCCTGTCCTCCTCTGAGATTTGTTTCTGGCCTTCGTCAAACGTCTTTTGGAACTCCCTCGTAGCAGCTTCCAGTCTGCCGGAGCTCTTCTCAGGCTTCTCAGAGTCAGTGTCTGACTTCTCTTTCTCTGAAACAACCTCCCATTCACCACCTAGTCCATCACCGTTCTTCCCATTGCCACCTTGAATTACTTCTGGAGTCTTACTGCGTCCCAACCCCGCAAGACCCACTTTGTCCTCTGGAGCCACATTGCCGGTTGAAGATTGAAACGCTTCCGGAAACTCTTCGCTGAGTACAGACTGCCCCACTGAGACTGACATTGCTTCCGCACCCGCCTTCTTTGCAGCTGCATTTGTTGCAGAAGAAGCATGCACAAAGGACGGGTTTAGTGATACCATTCGGTTGATGCCAGCACGACTCTCTGGTGTGGCATCCATTAGGTGCACAAAAATCACATTCTCCTCCTTCAATTTTGTGCTGTCTTTTTATTTAGACAAATGGCAGCAATTGCACCTGCCTCCTACAATGTAGAGGATACTCTTTGCATCACTTCAAGTATTTTTAACGAGTATGCGGGAGTGTGATTTCGGGAGATCAGTGTAAAGCTGTAGAGAGATCACTTTGTGTTCAAGAAACGAACTTTCTTATGCAAATTCAAAGCAAAATGATGTAGACCACTTTTGAATGGACAGTAGACAATCCCATTTTCATTCAAAGATCGATGACGTTTCGCTACGTCATCGTTACACCTCTTGCTAATGAAAGGCCATCCAAGTGTATGAATTAGATGAATCGCTGTTAGTAACAAGGATCAATGTCGAAGACGGGATAAGGAACTTAACGGTTTTAGTATCATCTGCCTTATAGACAAAAAGGAGGAGAATGTTCTAGTTCCCTGTACCACCTCAAACGGGGGACTTCCACAAAATTTAAACGTTAGTTCTGTAGAAACCAAGACAGTGACGCAGACCAGGAAAATCAGCTGTTGGACAGACAAGAACAAGACACCAATCAACTTTCAATCCTAGTTTTCAGAGAGATTTGATTACCCTAGAAAGGAAACCGACATCTAGTGTCATATCAAAGATTGTAGATCCCAAACTGAGACGTACCTTCCCTCATTTCCTCAGCCTGCGCTTCTTCTGTGAGCGAAACTCCAGAGAACGAGGCGGCATTCTCCTTCTCGCCAGTGCGAGTCTCTGGTGGGTCGCCCGCCGGGTTGTCTTTGGGCTCTGTCTCTCTGGCGAAGTCCAGCCAAGCGTCATCCAATTTGTCTTCAACATGAGCAGGGGCAGTCGCAAGTGCAAAGAAGAAGCCTCCATCCTCAACTGCATGCAAGTAGAGCGAAAGAACAAGGTCATTCCCAAAAAACAGGCTGTTAGACAAAAGGCGCAATCTGTATATGTCTATGCGCATCACCTAACTCTTAAAGTCCTTCAATGTTACTGATAGTTTTTTGCACTCACTGTATAATGAAGAGATGAACAATTATAAACGTCAAATATGCGGAGGCCTCATCCGACCAACTAGCAATTGGGGATGTGGCCGGTTAAAACAGATGGCCAGACCTCAAGAATATGGTAAGAGTCAGATCCATGTTTGATGGGAACAATTGTTCTCACATGAGAAGAAGGAGATCGTATCACACTGCAGTGAACGCCCTTCCTGCGCGCTTCATGAACTAAAATCACGGAGTTCATGCAGGAAATATTCAGAAATAATCAAGGAAATAATACTCTTGTCCAAAATGTGGTCCTCATATTTCCCACGATACAAGGACTGGAGTATGATGGTTATCAAATGGCCAATTTCACTTACCATATTGTGAAAAAATGCTAATTCAGATAGGACCGAATTTTATCAGTGGAGAACGCTGCATGTGTTGGTCAAAAAATAGATAAATAAATTTTCCCTGTACGAACCACTCAAAAATGCAAAAAAGTCATGAGGGCAAATTTGGGTCAATCGGTCCTAAACTTACAACCATCCACCTAAATAACGTGACGATCAAGTTGCGTCTTGGCAGAGGATTTGGAGCAGAGAACAGCTTCAAACTTCTGACATAGTTTCTATACATAATTCGCAGATGACGAGCTGTAACATCAGGAGAGCCATTCACCGCAACCAAAAAAACTCATTCAACAGATAGAACAAAATAAACCCCGCCAAATTCTCAGTACATGACGGGCCATCGACGAAGGAATTTCATTTAATGTTCCATACAAATGGACAAATCGCGTCAAGCTCGAATCGACAAATGCACCTCCTAACAATGATTTCTCCAAAGCACAAAGACTCTGCCTCACCAAGGAAATTCCTAAGCACAAAGCTACGACTCAAGCCAGCTCCATTGTAATCAACCCTACCCTGTCCAAACACTTCATACACACAAAAAATCAAGACAGACATCAATTCCAATCTCAAGATTCCACACACAATAAGCTCTGCCTCTCGCTCTTCCACGTGTCTGTTTGGAATCCCAAGATGTCACGCCGACAGCATGGTTTCAAAAGACGGGCGTGCGTTGCCAACTCTCCCCAAAAAAACAGGCGTCACCCGAAGAGACAAAGAGGTATCAAAAGTGTCCTAAACAGAGCCCTGAAAAGAGGCCTGGAAAGAGGCCAGGAAAGACGTTTGAAGGGAGCTGAGGAAACGCGACACACTCACCCTCTTTGCCGATGGGGAAGGACGCCAAGACATCCTTTGTCTCGTCTATGGGGTCCGGGAACGAAGCCAAATTCTTCTGCTGGAAGTGCCGAAACGCCAGGGCGTTCGCCGCCACCGTGATTGCGCCCACCACGCCCACCACTTTGGACGCGTTCAGAAGCAGCACCATCGGCGCCATTGCTTGTGAAAATCTGCAAATCCCTCCCTCTCTTCTTCCCACTCGCAATTCCCCGCGTCTCCCTCCCTCCCTCCCTCCCTCCCTCCCTCGCGGCTTCCCCAAACACAAACAACTCTCAATTCATTCTATTCAACTCTGCTAAAACTCCACGTTCTCCACCATGACGCAAATCTCCACAAAATGACACTAAAAACTCGTTCTCGCAACTCAAGTCCCGCTCCGGAAATGTGCGAGACAGCAACCGCGGAAACCAAATCCCAAGCCTGGTGAGTTTTCGCTGCAAATCTGACAAAGAAAGCGACGACGACGACAGGGCGAGCGCCACACCGATCTCACCACTGATCCATGGACGATTCTCATCCGCCATTTCCACACGTTCTCATCCACAAATTCTGCACAGAACCTGGGCTCTCCCTCACCGTTAGATCCTGCCATTCTCTCCGCCGTTGGATGTCGATCCCAATCGGGAGCTTCGCCCTGGTTTCTAATTATCTACGGATACGAAAGATTTGAGGATGGATGAAATGGAACTGGTCTCATCCATCCAATACACCACGTCAGATTCTATTAGGTCATAACCGATAGAAGTCCGACACGTGTCATTGCCTCCCATGATACCGTACTTTGGTGGTGGAGTGTTGTAGAGGCTTCGAGCACTAGAGAAATTCTCCGGCGTCCGTTGTTTGCTTTGTTTTGCACCGTTCGTTGCTGGTTGTCGTTGATTGTTGAAGCTCCAGGAGCGGAACGGAATTGCGGGTTCACTGTGAGCCGTTTGTTGTATGATAAAGGCGCGGCGGCGATTGGGTGGATCGTGTTTCCTTGCTTTGAGAAAGTGTTTTATCGCCACCTCATCCGGTCTAGGGTTGCGTACTGAGTAGCACAGTAATTCTATCGTTGCGATACTCTACTCTACCTCCGTCGGCGTTTTCTCACTTCGTCACGTTACTTGGAGAATAAGAAAGCGTGATCGAGGTTCTGGCGACTTCGGTGATTCGCAGGTGAAGTAGCTGCCTTACAAGTTAGGTTTTCCCACTCCTGAGGAATCCATTGTGTGCAAGCGATTGTTGAAACGGCTCCACCACAACTTTCTTGTATGTTGCTTCGTTCGTTCGTGCGAGAATATTTGCTTCATGAATTTGCGGAACAGATGCTGCTGCTGCTGCTCTTGACGGTAGCGATCTGCTGTGGAAGCTGAAGTTAGGGTTTGGCATTGTGATGGAATCGTCTTCAGCCGTTGCTTGTTGAGTGGACAAAAGTAGTGTTGTGCACTTGAATGTGCATCAGCTTTGATTCTCTACAGTGTCTTCATTGTGATGGTTTCGATGAGATTCATCCTTCCATTACAGACTGCAGGTTATACGGATTGGTTGTTGAATTTTCTTGAGGCCAAGCCACGCACGTTTTGTATGGTTCCGACATGACTGAGCATATGTTAGTATAAATTAGTATAAGTGACCCCACTGGAGTTGTTTCCAGGCCAATCGTGGACCATTCTTATTATCCTCTTATTATCCAGCCTGAATTCCCTGTATGGTAATTCCCTATATGGTAAGGTAGTATGGCCTAAAAGCGACCATTTAAGGGCTGATCTGCCTTTTTCACAGGTTTCCTTGAACAGAAATTTTTTCAGAGAAAGGAAAATGGATGCGGAACGTTACACAAGTGGTTTCATATTTTTTGAATCATTTTCGAATTACTTATGAATTTTCAAAAAAAATTGTTGTAGGCACCTATTTGTGACCCTAGGTCTTCCAAAATCTGACCACTTGCAACTTCTAAAGTGATTTGAGTAAATGAAGGTCAATGATTGGCTCTTGCAATAAATAAAGCTTTTCTCTCAATTCTCTCAATGGCTTGAGAGGTCCATTTAAGAAAGGTCCATTTAAGAACCACCTAATGTCCATTTCAGACTTAACCCCTAAAGGACTGAGGCCTTTTTTCTGCCAAAAAACAGTGAAAACTGCCATTTCTATAGCAAACAGTAAAAAAAGTTGAAAACTATTTTTTTTTTTTTTGCAAATCTAACCGTAGGATCTTACACCTAACTAGTATGAGAATGTGTGGAAAAAATTTCAGAATTTTTGACCGCATAGATTGTAAGATATCTGCGTTTAAAGTGAAAAAAACAAATTTTTCAGCACATTGCGGGACTAGATTTTTTGACTTTAAACATTTTTAATTTAAAATTTTTGCACTACGAAGTTTTGAGCTTTAAATCTTCATAGAGGAGAATTGAGTTGAAAGTCTAGGAAAAAAAAGAAATTCAAAAAAACTTAATTATCATTCTTAAAAAAATTGTTAAGTAGAAGTAAGTACAAGATAGAAGGAAAATCTAAAATATTAATATCTCTTAGATGGAATTAAAATTCACTAATCGCAATGGTGAGATTGTTCTAGCACTAAACTAAACCATGCAAAAAAAAAAAAAAAACTGAAAAATTTGAAAGATTCCATTCAGAAAGGAATCCTACAAGTTATTTTTTTCAAGAAGATGCTCTAACTGCCCGAAAAACAAGAATGTCCATAACTTTCTCATAACATATCCAAATGAAATGAATCAAAGCTTTCCGGATAGACAAAAATATAATCTATGAGAAAAAAAATATTAAAAAAAAAATTCAAATTTTTGTCCATTTTTTTTTTGCTGCCCAAGCTGCCCGCCGTCCCCTGTTTAGAGCTTATTTGGTCATAACTATTTTTCCCGGGCACCAATTGTGAAAAAAATTATATTCCCACAAAGCTTATCAGTTTTTCTATCTCCAAAAAAAGTTTCAAAAAATCTCAAGAAAATTTCAGCCCGTAGGTACCTGCCCGAAAACGCATTTGTCTCCCGAAGGGACAACGGTCCTTTAGGGGTTAAATATAGGGTCGATTTGAAGAGACCGCTCGCTTTTAGAGCACACTACCTTAGACCCTAAATGTGCGCACATGATTTGCATAGAAACAAGAGTGCAATATTAGGGCACCTTCAAAAATTCAAAGAATAGAATAGTTATTATAAAGCTTATGGTATAATTTCTTTCTTGATTAAATAGAATTTGTAATATTAAGACACTTCCAAAACTTTCAAGAATATTACATCTTTTCATCTATCAACTAGTGTGCCATGTGCCATTGCCACACTCAAAATAAAAGCAAAAGTAATTTTTTTTTTAAGTTTTAATTAATATTCTCTTAAAACTTCGAAATTCAATATCTTTGTTATTGTGAATCATAATGCTACAAAGCATGGGTGTTTGGACATGCGATGTAAAAGTTATGGTTATTCTAAAATAAAAAATAATTTAATTCAATTTTTTAACTTATAAATAATTTTTAAAATCCATAACTTTCACACTACAGATCTAAACAAAGTCTATGCACCCTTCCTTATAGAAAGCTTTCCAACTGTACCAAGAAAGTGGCTAGGGGACTCATGGTTTTTTAGATCTTCATCACAAAGTTTAGACCCTATGATTTGGCAGCAATTATCGTGTGGTTATCGTTGTTTCATGGGTTCGTACCATAATCGCACTGACTCAGTGTATTTTTACACATTGAATCAGTGTGAAAACAATGAATATCAATAGCGTACGGTTTATGTACTTTAACTATATAATTGTTGTGTCAAAACTGCACAGCAATCATATATTTAAAGTACATAAACCGTAAGCTATTGATATTCATTGTTTTCGCACTGATTCAATGCGTAAAAATACACTGAGTTAGTGCGATTATGGTACAAACCCATGAAACAACGATAACCGCACGATAATTGTTGCCAAATCGTAGGGTGTAAATTTTGTGATGTTAGCATTGAAATCATTCATTTCTTTTCAACAAAAATCATCCATTGAAGTGGCTTCAAAACTGCAGAGATTATAGAAAGAAAATTCAATTAAAATGTCAACTATAGTGCTAGTTCAAAGTTGCAAGTATGCAATATTAGGTAGCCCTACCATAGGTGTCAACCATACACTTTTTTGAATTTATCATTGTTCATGAAAAGCATATAAAACCCTTGAGTTTTAGCAATTGCATCAAGGTGATTTTAGAAGTTAAATACACCTAAACGTAACCCATTTTGAGAGCCCTTGTAGACTCATGCACCCTTTGTCCATGAAAATCTACAATCAAATTTATATGTGTTAATTTTTAGCCATTTGAAAATTCATAGGCTGCTCATTTGGTGTCTAAAATTGCATCTTAAAGAGAATCCATAATCTTCTTAGAACAGTACCTATTGTACTTCTAACAAAATCCAACAAAAGTTTTAAATAACTTAATAATAAAAATACAAATCCTTATTCAAATGATTTTAGGATTTTGAAGTGAATACAATAACTTCATCCATCTATTGGATTTGATGATGAATGTTGTAAAAAACTCAAATCATCTAATTAATATTCATTGAAGAAAGGCTCCTACAATTTCAGTGTTGACAAGGTGCTCACTGCCATAGTACATCCAACTATGCATCACAAAGTTTGGATCATAAGGTTTGTCAGCAATTATCATGTGGTTATCGTTGCTTCATGGATTTGCACATTAATTACAATTTATCGCATCATTATGATGTATTACTTTGCATCGTTACAATGCAGTTGCAAATAATGCATTGTAATGATGCGATAACAATGCGAAGTAATGCATTGTAATGATGCCATAAATTGTAATTAACATGCGAACCCATGAAACAACAATAATCACAAGATAACTGTTGACAAACCGCAGCTAGGGTCTAAACTTTGTGATGTGATAGGGATCCAAATGACCTCATTGTCATATGGAGGACATTTGAAATTTCTTAAGAGAAGGAAAATGTTGTTTCTTTATTAGGATCTACCTCTTGATGGAGGCATCAAAGATGAAATTTGCCATTAAGATCCACATATAAGGCTTAGATTATCAACCATCCCAAATATAGACTTCATTTACGCCAATCTTTCATATCAGAGTTAACCTTTGTTGAGAAAGCTTTAAAAAATATATAATATATATTAAATAAAGAAAAAAAATGCCCTATATAAATCCATGATATAAAAATATTTAAAGGGTTTCAATTATTTATTATAGCATTTCAAAAATAATCTTATTGTACTTAGGTTCATACTTAGGGACTATTGATAGAGCATTTATTTTTGGTGGTTTTCTAGATTTGGATATTAAATTTTTTTCTAATAGACCAAAGATTTGTAGTTTTAAAATGTCCAATTTGAATAGTCATATCAGAGAAATTTAGGTTTGGATATGGCCAAATTTTATCTAGTGAACGACAATATATGTGTTAGATAAAATATTAGCAACCTTAAACAAAAGAAAGTTTCTACTCAACATATTCGAAAATTGTTAGAAAAACCATGAGACCAATTTGGGGCATTTGGTCTTTTCATGATTAATAAGTTTATATCATGAACTTTTCTTATATTTCTAAAATAAAATGGAAACTATATATTTTTAATTATAATATAGATTACATATTTCATTGCAAATACCATAAATTAATTGCATAATGTTTGAAAACTATAATTGGATAAAGTTCTACAAAAAAATCTATGTTATCAAGTAAAAATCAATTATATTTCATAGGTCTAGACTAGATTGAATATCTATTGTAATCACCCAAAAATAGATCTTATAAGAAGCTTTTGAATTTTATACATGCAAGTTCATTCTTCTACTAGTTCTTCAACATATGCATAATGTAGATTTTTCAAACTCTTCTTTGCAGATGTTCTATAGTTTAAAGGGAAACATTATATTTCACCCCTAAATTTTTTTCCAACTTGAAAAATGACTTTTCAAAAAGACTTCATAGGTAAATAAGATGAAACTCTTAAAAATCACCAAGAATTTGAAGTTAATAATCTAAATTTAAACAAAATAAAATCTTTTGAAATCATTCATATTCAATCCAAAATCAATTATTGAAGGAAATTTCAAGTTTTAGTTTGAAGTTTTATTGGTAAGTATTGGTAATTGCAATATAGGTCTAATTATATTGATGTGATATATAGGTTATACTTTACAAACTTTGTTTGCATGTCATTATTAATTTATTCTTTTAAGTTGCATTTTATAACAAATCTTTGCATTTTTGGACATTTACTTGCCTTGGTCTTTAATACAACGACACTAACATGTAAGCATAAAAATGTGAGCCTATGAGCTTTAAGCACATGTATAAGTGGATACTCTAGTGACAACCAATGAAAGTGCTTATAGTTTAAACACCTATAATATAGGTTTTTATAATATAGACACATTAATTATAATCATAGAAGATTTCTACAATATACACACCTATAACATAGGTGTATAAACTCCTATGCTTGTGTGCTTATGATTCTAGGCTCATATAATAGCAATCGTAGTCTTTAAGGTGTTGAATATATTACATCAAAATTTGTAGGTATTTTTATAGATATAAACGGAACAAATACTAACCGCATAAGTATTATACAAAAGCCTAGGAGGTTCATAAAGTACCCATTTAAGATTTGAAAACTAATTTGGTGAGGTTAGACTTCTTGAAATATTTTTTATTAATTATTCCTCAAAAGACAAATGGAATTGACAACTAATCTAAGTTGTTTCATACATTTTGGAACTTCATGGAATTAGTTATGAAGTTTTGTAGTTGACATGCAGTGGTCACTAAAAGTGTCCACTTCCTGAAATATATACTATTTGCACATTATTGGTGCAATGATATAGCAAAATGTACAAATAGTGTACATTCAAAAGTAGACGCTTCTAGATCCCGAGTGCTTTATGAACCTCATACCTTTGTAGAAAACATGGTTGTATAAATTAAGCTTAAAGACCCACACAGCCACACTTAATCTAATTGAACTAGTCAAATTGTCAGGTGAGAGCAACATTGTAATTTTTTTGGTCTCTTAAATAATGTTCAGGGAGAACTACTAGTTAGTTCATTGTTAGCCAATAGAATTGGAAAAATTAGTTATTTAAAGTAAAAAATAAAATTAAAAAAACAAACAAACTCAATACTTAAAAAAAATGGTTTGATATGGGGAATTGAAGGAAGATAGCCAATAAATTCAAAAAATACCCTAAAATGTTAGCTGAGAGACCCAAAAAATTGTAATAAAAGCCTCCAAGATCTACCTATATTTTAAATTAGGTTGTATGTTTTATTTCATTTTATTTGTTAGGGTGAGATCACTGGAACCATGTGTCCTCTAGTCACGTTTTTGGTAAAACTAAACAAATTCCCCTGAAGTAGGGTGCACGGACTTTGTTTGATGGTGTTTTGACTCATAGAAAAAAAATTGAATTTCAAAGTTTTCATGAATTATAAAATTATAAAATTATTTTTATTTTTTACATTATTTTCCATACCTTAAATGAGGTTGTTTGTTTGTTTTCTTTTGTTTGTTTGTGCACAAACTTGGTTCTATCATGTTCCGACTCATGGTTGAAAAGATATTGAATTTCAAAGTTTTTATGAATTAAAAAAATTAGAAAGCCTCTTATTAAGTGCATCTAAACTTCATTTACTAAACTTATTTTTATATGAGCTCAAGAAGTGTATCAATTAGATCTCAATGTTAACTTATCACTGTTATCTCCATTTCTCCTAAAAATTTCAAAGTATGATAAGCATTTTTTTTAAATACTATAAAGTATGACTTTTACAAAGAATTTACCTAGGAAAATTTTACATGTTGTTTAGATGCTTTTAACTATGGAAAATAGAGGTGCACCTGAGAATATAAATTGTTGAATATATCATGAAAAAATATTTGAAAAGAATATTTAATGAATATAGCAAACTAATGACGCTTGACCAGGTGATGCAAATTCATGTGAAATCATGTGGGTCAAAATTATGTGAATTCATACTGGCCCAATTCATACTGTAAATTCATACTAGGTTAATTCATACTATGAATTCATACTTTGAATTCTTACTGGTCAAATTTATACTATGAATTCATACTTTCAAGTTTATGTGAATTCATACTGTTTGAATTTTCAAACTTTCTTGTTGGCAAGTGAAAGGAGGTTCCAACACACCAAAGAACGTGACATTTGGATACCATATGCAAAAGTTATGAAGGGTCAAAGTTTAAAATAATAACTTTCATTGCTTGACGGTGGAGATGTTCATGATTCAATGGAGGAGCCCAATCCATCCCTAGATGGGAGTTTGGGCCACCCAAATCCTTGTCCCGATTTCTCACTTGGGGCCTGAAGGTTTGGCGACAAAACCGTGCCACCTAAGGCGACACGTAGGATGAGTTGTAGTTCCATCCAACCCCAAGTTAACCCCTAAATGACGGACCTATGACCATTGATTTCAAACCCCATTGCCTATCACTCAATTTGTTGCCATTTTGCAACTAGATATGTATGAAAAAATTTACATTTATTTTTCAGAGATGAATTTACATGCCTTCTTTACTTCACAAAAAATTTAGATTTTTTCGTGGAAATTTTATTTTTTTAAAGATTTTTTGAAGAAAAAGTGAAGAAAAATCATATTAAATAGAAAATTATTTCAAAAAATCTGAAAATTTCACCATGTGTGTATATTACAATGACAAACATCATGGTGTAAGCTCAATTTCCGTATCATTCTATAATTAGAAAATAATAGACATTGAAAATACACCCAAAGTTCAATATGCAATAAAATATTCAATATTAGAATGTTTTTCAAAGTTCAAATTGGAGTAGAAACTAGAGTAGATGACCTTCATTTTGTTAGTTGGACTCAAACTCAAAAAATATCATTTTGTGGAGAAATTTCAGATTTAGAGCAAGGAGCAACAACTTCCCAAAATGCTCTAAAATAGCATATTTTGTGATCCGTTTTTTTAATAATTTCTCATATACATGCAGACAAACATTGGAAAGAGTAAAAACTCAATTGGATACTCTTCATAACCCAATATGAAAGGTCAACAAGGAAAAGGAGGATGAAAAAATGCTTTTGAATTCTTTTTAGATCAACAGTATTGTCATCAGAACGCCATGGAATGGCGCTCGCGGCGCTCTAGGGTTAAAATCCTTGAACCGGATTTGAAGAAATTGAGTGATCCTAGTGGTTCAAACTTGGAGAGTTCCAACCGGCCTTCAATCCGGCCCCAAGTTCTTCGGGCCGTTTTTGTTTTGGCTACTTTTGTCCAGCTGTTGAGGCTTGGCTGTTATTCTCTTTTTTCTTTTAATGCAGTGGGTTTCCCATTTGTAAAAATAAATAAATAAAATCCGGCCCCAAGTGTAAACCGGCCCTTATTACAGTAGTAATTTTGAAACAAATTGAAAACTTTTCAATTCTTTGATCAGAATGAATGAAATACTGTAGATGAAATGGATGGACAGTTGCCAATCAAATCATCACGGTGTGAGTGAGAAAAGGGACTGAACAAGTGAATCATTTGTTTGCGTCAGCATTCTACGTGTCACCTTCAGGTGAAAAGAGTTCAAGGTACACGTGTCATGCTCTTGGGGATCTGCCTCACGTGAGACTTTTCAGCTCACTCATTCAGTGAATGGCGATGGTGGCCTCTCACCTTCAGTCTCAAAGTTGCCGACCCCTAGAGATTCTTGCCTAAAATGTACACATTCCAAACATGAGAGTCAATTCAATTTGCATATACCTAGACTAAATGTTATGTTGCTAATAGAAAATCAAGCGGTTCTGGTGCAATTATGGCATCTTCTGTTAAACCTTCATCTACTTTTAAAATTTGACATGCATGTAACTAACATGATATAGCACGCGATTGTCAAAAAGAAAAATGTTCAAATGCAAAAATCTCATTCCAACAAGAGTCAAAACTCCACTAACCCTTGTAAATTTTGAAAAAAAACAAGATCTTCTAACTGCAAACGCTATAATCTTGAAAGAATGATGTCCTACTAAAGTTTTTGAAAGTCACTCAAGATATTCATTTCTTTTATGTTTTTGTTGTTTGGATTGATAATTCCTAAAATTCCAAGGCTTTTTCTCCTTCAAGAAAATTCAAAATTGTCATTTCTGTTACAAAGAGCAAAAAAATTTAGAGCAATTTTTTTTTTGCATATCTAATCATAGGATCTTGCACTATATTAGTACAAGAATGTGTGGAAAGAATGCCAGAAGCTTTGACCTTGTAGATTGCATGATATTTGCATTTGAAGTGAGGAAAATAGGTCATTTTAAATCCTACTAGATTAGATCAGTGCAAGAATTTGAATTATCTTAACTTCAAAATTTTGCACTATGAATCTTGATTTAAATTTTTTTATATTGAGAGTCTAGAGAAATGAATTCAAAAAACACAACCTTGATTTTCGTTCTTAAAAAACTTTTTAAGTGGAAGCGAATACAAGATTGAAGGAAGAACTAAATTGTTAATAGTTCTAAGATGGAATTGAAAAACACTAATACCAATAGTGAGATTATTCTAGCAAGCCAATCGAACCTTTTGAATTTATTTATTTTTAAATTGTGAAAATTATGTTTAAAAAAAAATCTATTATGTTATTTTCTCAAGAAGATGCTAGGATTGCTATAAAAACAAGATGTTCTATAACTTTCACATCACTCATCCAAATGGAATGGATCAAATATTTCCATTTTGACAAAATTACAATATATCCACTACAAGAGAAAGGGGTCTTTTAAGTGAGTTTTTAAGTAGTGTCCTAGACACATGATTTTAAGTAATGACCTTTAAAGAGATTTTTAGCAAAATTTGACTTAAAACACATGTTTTAAGTCAAATTTTGCTAAAAATCTCCTTAAAGGTCATTACTTAAAATCATGTGTCTAGGACACTACTTAAAAACTCACTTAAAACACCCCTTTCTCTTGTAGTGATCAAAATTAAAATTTTAAAAGCTTTATTTTGAATTTTTGTATTTTTTTGTATTGTCTAGGTTCAATTATGTTTAGATTAGGCAGCATAACTTTTGTTCATAGGCACCAATTGGAATAAAAATTATATTTCCATAATCTCATCTATTTTTCTATCTTAATTTTATTTTGAAATATCACACCAAAAATCAAGATCATAGACAGCTGCTCAAACTTCATTTGTTCTTGAAATGGACTTTAAGACTTTAGGGGTTAAAAAAATAAATCTTTGCAGGACATGAAACCGTCAAGAATGTCTAATGTATTGCCAGTTTATACAAACTCATGTTTGCTTCTAAAATTTTGCTTTTGTATACCAAATAAGATTTATTATGCAATGGTGTAGAGCCTCAATTGTAAGAACAAAAAATGTCTCAACTCCAAGAAGGCTCAAAATCTTTTGACTATATTTGACAAGGCTAAATTTTTTTTTCCACTTCAAGTTACATTCTGCACTCCATGGATTGAAAATTTCCCACAAATTTCTATAATGGACTCCTATAATTTATACAATTGAATTTTATAAAGAAAAAAATATTTTTATTTAGGCCAAGGCACAAAAGTTGGCAATTTGTGACAATTTCTCTTGAAATATAACAAGGGTTGCTATTATGTGAGCCTAGTAAAGTGAGCCCATGAGCTTAGAAGACTATACACCTCTATTATAGGTGTCTATATTATAAAAACCTTCCAAGATTATAGTATAACTATATTTTAGATACCTATATTATAGGTGTTTATATTATAAGCACCTTGAATGATTGTAAGATATTTATTTATATATATGCTCAAGGCTCACATGCTTGCATTTTCATACTAACACACTAGCATCGTTGCATAATTGTCATTCTTGAAATTTCTTGATGGATTCTTCATGATCTAAACTTACTTTAGGATTATGTCTTAAATTAGTCTGATGAAAATAAGGAAAGCAATGCTTTTGTATATAAATGCAAAATAAAGAAAAACAAAATTCAAATATGTAATCTTTAAATTGCAAGCAATTTAAAAATGATACAAGTATAATTTAAGAATTCAATTTCCATTCACTGTATATTCTATAAAGTCTTCATCTACATTATTAATTTGATGTTAATAAAAACACTGTTATTGTTATTCAACCCAAATAAATACATAACATATGTGCCAATTTTCATTCTCATACATCATTCAGAGAATAATCTACATGTATGCATTGATTATTTGCATTATAGATCTAGAATTTGTAAGGCTCTAGCTTATACATTTTTATAATAAAACAAGAAAAATTATTCAATTCTATTCATAGCTATACATCAAACGTGTGTATGACTAATTTATGATGTTCATGTTTATAGAGCTTGGAGTCACGTAATTTTTTTATAAGATTCTCACTACAAGAAACTTGCCTTTTTGGTGACAATTACAGATTTTTGGAGACAGATTTTAGTGGACATCCAATAAAAACAACTTGTGTTTTTATGTCAACAATAATGACATAAAAACACAAGTTGTTTTTATTGGACGTCCACTAAAATTTGTCTCCAAAAATCCGTAATTGTCACCAAAAAGGCAGGTTTCTTGTAGTGTGTCTATATCTTTATACATTGAAAATTCAATTACATCTTTTCAGGAAAGTTTTTTGAATTGTTTAAGTAACAATATTAATTTTGCATGAGCAAAATGAATTTGAGGGGTCATATTTCAAAGAAATCACAAAATAATAGTCTTTTTTTGATCAAATGAATTCATAAATAGTTGAAAACATATTTGTCAATTTTCACAAGAATTGGAGCAATGAAAGAATATTATTAGAACTTACAATCAATCGAGGTACACTAGGAAAACAAGAATTCCTCTACTTGTCATCAACTATTTGTTCCAACCAATCAAAGCCTTGTTGACTTGTACCACTCATAAAAACAATTTAGTAGAAGACCATACATTTGCTAGGTCTTTCTTCCAATATAAACTGCAATTTTAAACTTTATTTGAGATGCTAATTAATTGTAAAATACTTTGAATCAAGTGGTTCATGGTATACATCAATCTTTTGGGATTAAAATTTGAAATTTTTATTCCACTATGCACGTATTAATGTGAGTCCCTAATGTATGTTTTCAATCAACTTGTTAGGCTCACTATTATAAATTACATAATTCCAATTTGTTATTCAGATGGGTTATTGTTGCAACTAAAGTAGGTCGAACAAGCAATGTTTTTGAAAAGATATCCAATTCTAATGATGTCATTGGTTTTGTGCCATGTGTAGCAATGCACATTGAAACATGATCTACAAAGCAGTAACCACATATAGAATTTTTTTCAAACTTCCAAAATGACATAAAAAAAGATAGTCTCCTTCTCAATGTTTTGTTGTTGTTTCTAATCAACAACTTTACATAATTGCTCCTGGTAAATTTTTTCTTTTCTTTCATTTTCTCTATAAGTATTTAATGGCACTTGTCTTACTCTCCTTTCCTCTTGCTCTCTCAAAAATTCTCTCCATGTCTCTTGTTGTGCAACTTGTTCTTCCAGTCTTAGAACACTATATACATTCTCATTAATGTGATGATTTTCTTGTTAAAAATAATGACATTAAAAAGTTGTGCATATACTATATATTTTGTGTAAATTGATGGAATGGAAGAAAAATTATTTATAACCATTAGAATTACAAACAACATAGTACTAATTTACCCTAGTTGAGCAACTTCATCTTTTGATTGTTGTTCTGTTTTAATTTGCATGTTGCTTGTATTTTGTAGAGATTTGAAACTATGCTCTTGTTGCCTTCCACAAAATCTAAAGTAACCAATGTTTCTTTCTTGTTGTCTTTCTCTATAATTTTGTTGTCCCATTTGGTTTAAATATTTATTTTGGTAGCCAATTGACTTTTTATCTTTTATTCTTATTGAAATTGATAATTGTGGATTCAAATTCTTTTCTTCCATCCTATTCAATGAAATATTTGGATTCTTTGTAAGAATTTTATTGAATGAGTGATTAATGTCAATCACATCATCTTCAAATTTCAAAGTTGTGTGTTCAGCATTATATCTATTATCAAAGTTTTTATTCCATACCTATCAAAAAAATACATCCAATTTTTTTTAGAAATGAAGTTATAACTATGCAAATCTGCATTACAAAAATATATATCCAATTGAAATGTGACTTTAGATTTTTGCTTTACTTTTACTTTTTCATCTTTCCAATTTTTTCCATCATTTTTAAAACAACTACTAGAGTTGCTTGGGATTGATTTGAAGTGCTTGGCTTGTCCTTATCAATCTTCCAATTAATGTCATTCATTTCTCTTCCAACTTTCTTTTGAGTTTCAAATCTTTCTTAAGATCTATCAAAGGTGTTATTTTAGAAGAATTTTTCATCAATAGAGAATTATTCATTTTTAAAGCTTTTTTGACCTTTAAGCTTTCATTCTTGAGGCTTATAATTTCATTATGTTCTTCTTTATGTTTCAAACTTTTTAAAGATTCAAAACTCCAAATTTGGACAAGTTGACGAAGATAATTAAATTCTTCTCCATCTTTCTTATAAAAAATAGGGACCTAAAAGCAAATGTCTATTTTAATTTTATATTTAAATTTATAAAAATAATTTGTTAATTACATGGCATTTAATTTGTTTTATTTGACAAGTATAATATGTTAAGTCACTTAAATTATCAATATATGAATCAACCTAGTTGACACTTAATATATCAATTAGTTTATATCCAATTTATCTTATAGTAGTTGTACTACCAACCTATAAAATTACCAAATTATCTTGTATTAGTTGTGGAATGAAAAATATAATCAAATGCTTTTGTGCAAAATAAATAATGCACACTCAAAGGGTTAACAAAATGATTTGGTAAATAAATTATTTTATTTAAATAATTAATTTTATTATACAAATAATTAGTTAATTTTAAATTGTAATTATAAATATATTAGTTAATTTTAATAATTTTCAATAAAATTTCTTCCATTGTTTCTTATGTACTCAAGTTTTTTTTTAATAATTTATTGAAATCCTTTCAAATAATGTTATAAAGGATAATTGCAAGAAACACCTGTACTATTTGTTGCATTTTTTATTTTTAGCCTCTTAATACTTTTTGTACTACGAGTCACCTTCTGTACTATTTGGGGCATGGAACATAAAATTTGAATGGTCAATTGGATTTCAAATTTATTATTTTGACAACATCTGATGTTCATCATTAGATGACAAAAATGGATAAAAATACTTAGTTTGCCACAAAAAACAGTTTACATTGGCAGGTAGGAGGTAATATGAGCCTCCACCAGTACTATTGAGCCTTTTTGTATACCTTGAAGTACTATTTTGAGCCACATGCTACCTTTTATCCTAAATAATGACACCTTTATGTTTCTATTTAAAAAAATTAGGAAATGAACTTGAAAATTTATTTTAAAAATGGCCATTGTTGCCAACTACGAACAAAGTAGAAGATCAAAGCTACAACTAAAAAATTGTTTTTAATTCAAAATAAATTCAATAGGAATATAGCACACTTCAGAACAATGTAAAACACACTTTGGAACATGTTTTTGGAAATCCCTCTCTTGAAAAGGTGTAATTCTATTAGAAGAACACTAGCCTACCAAATTTGATGACGTAATTCTTAAAAAAAGGTACTTGATAGTACTAAAAAACATCCAAACCGTATGTGTGACATACATTAAAAATTCAATTTCACCTATTGCATTAATTTTGAAAAAATTGAAATAATTCAAGTGCATTTTCTATTGCTATAGGAAGCTTGCTTTTGAATTTCATATTCATTCAATCATTTTTGCAATACTTGTGATACAAAACAACTTCCATATTGAAGGTGTGACAGAAAATAAGACAAATGTTCCTTGCAATCAATTTAAATGATACTCCCTCCATCCCAAAATGATCTTCCGGTTGGCCTTTGTTTCTTATCTCAAAATGGTTTTCCTACTGTGACTAGGATGAAGAGCCCGCAAAATGAAATCCCCCCAAATAGACAATGCGCCCATCATGACAAAAGCTACAGTAGATGGGCCCAGAGAATCACCTAAAAATTTAATGAACAATTGCAATGATATCGGGAAGCTCATAGGCAGCTTCTGCACTATAAGTGGGGCGCCGTGGGTTGGCAATTATCCAACATTCTCTCAAGGTTGTGAATTCAAAGGCGGTTCGATGTGGTTCCCAACACAGTTCGGGGAATTTTGTACAGAATTCAAACCATTTCCTAGTTTTACCATGCTGGCTTGGTTTTTTCAAATTTTACTTAGAAGTCAACCCAAAGAGTGCAAATTTGGTCGGTTGAAATCCCTCATTTTAGAATTTAATTTGGCAATTTGCCGGAATTTTTTTTCATTTGTCAATTTTCATGAATGTGGAAAAGACGTCCGTTTTTTTTTTTCCATTGTTTTTCAATATCCTTGGCAGGAGTTGAACTTAGCCAAGCTTCTATCCTCGGGGGATTTACTCCCTCTTACATTTGGTAACCATGTGAGATAATGGGGTATTTAATAGGGGGGTATTTATGTTTTGGAAGCATTTTTTTCCTCCCTATTTTTAGAAAAAACTACCGAGGGGTATTTTTGAACACTCTATTTTTTGGGTAAATGGGTAGGGGACTAATTTTTGGCACCGTATTTTTTTAAACTTTGTAGAAGTACATGATACGAAAGGGAATACTATTGCATTGTAAAATTAAGTGCATTACTAGCAAGCATTGGATAGCATTGAAATTGCCACAACGAACCACAAAAGATAAATTGTATTCCTTTGAAGGAGCCATTCACAACACAATCCACGTGTAAAGAAACACAATGAGAAAATATGCAACTCCAAAACAAAAAACCGCTATGAATTTAGCAAACAAAGACCACATTGAACCACAAGTATAGAACCAAAATGGGAACAACAACATGCATTACTAACCCAATTGTGGAACACATAACCAAAAAAGTTGCAATGGTATTGCATACACACTTGCATTCATTTAATTTCCAAAGCTACAACAAATTCATTCAATTTGAAAATAGGAATGTGTATTCAAACACTTGCTTTTGAGCACCGTAGAAAATCCAAGTTCATTCTTTGTACCAAGTGGAAACCATATTCAAAAACATGCGTTCAATTCACAAAGATGATACCCAAAAACGCCATTGGAGTAATACCACCATGCACAGAGTGACATTCACATAAAAAGAAAACTGTCAAACACAAAATCAAGCACAATGGATGTGAAAACCGAATGATTAAATTTCAACTAGTAAAAGCATGCTCACCAACAATTTAGCTGCAAATACCAAAATTATATATTATACTTGTGTTTAGAAACACATGCATCACTAGTAGCAGTCGGATGTTGTAACCAAAATTCAAAAGTTGAAGTTCATGCTAGCTGAGAAGGATCCTGTAGCAAATCCTGCAATCTACTTATATATGGAACTCACTGCAAGCAAAAAAAAGAGCAACACAACTATCAACTTCAAATTTCATAGTATTACTACCTCAAACACAACAAACATAGAAGCTGCGACAAGTGATAATAGAAACAACAGGAGATCACAAGTGTACAAGAAACAAAGTTGGAGGCTACCTTCACTGACTAGCTCCGCGATGGTTAGGCAAAATCTACAAACATGGGGCCAAATGGAGGCTGCCACTGCTCACCCAAGGAACGCACTCTTGACTAAGCTCCAACGCCGCACTCAGTCCAAGCAAATCTTTTCCGCTTAGGTCGCCGAAGGGTGTAGTGCACTAGGGGTTGGAGAAGCCACCAGCTACTATTGAAAACACTGCGGTGCTTCTAGAAGCGGAAGACCACGAAAATGGTTTCAAATTTTGGATCCAATTACCTGAGCGGGGACAGATGTCGTCTTTGGAAAACAAGATTCAGCCTAAATTACACTATTCCGCACTTATTTTGCCAACTTTGTCGATAGCATGGAAACCCTAAAGTTGCAATGTGAAGCGCTCTTGGTTCACGTCTATGGCGTTACACACAACCCAAAAGCAAGAACTTTGCACGCCAGATTGCAGCTCGCGCGCCTGCCCTAAATCCTCAGGTTGTTGAAGTTGCCAGCTCATCTCCAGGCCATCCACCGAAAGAAAACAAGGAATTTCCCTCCAATGTTTGAAAATGGACGGAAAAGTCTACAAGTGTTTATGGAACTTGTCAAACTTTTATCATAGAATTGAACCTACTAAACAAATTTAGAAGAATCCCAAGTTCAGCATCCTATTTTTTTTCTACTAGAGTCTAAAGTGGAAGACTTACTTGTACCCTATTTTATTTATAATAGCCTAAATTGCTTATTTTCAATGCTATGGTAGATCTACAAAATGTATAAATTTTTTGTTCAATGAATTAAATTGACCCTATTTTTTATCTCACGTAGTTTTCTAAAAAATCGGGAGTAATCCCCTGAGCTTCTACCATCCTAGGGCCAAGGTAGTAGCCTTTGGAAAATGCAAGGATCTAGAAAAGTGTCCAAGCATTTTAGTATTTCAAGTTAAAAAAAATTTGTACCAGTACCACCATTCTCATCACAAGAAGAAACATTTTTCTTGACAACCTCGGATTTTTGGAACGGATTTTTTTTGACATCTTATTGACATTTAGCTGTTTATATATTTTTCATGATGTTCATTGGATGTTATTTTTGACTTAAAAATAGCTAGATGTCAACATAAATGTAAAAAAAAATCCGTTCCAAAAATGCCAGGCTCGTCACCTAAAACGCAAGTTTCTTATAGTACAAATGCCTTGGAGCAAGATGCATCACTAGCATTGGGTTCACTTAAAGCATTCAAATAAGATGAAGGATTAGCATACAAAAACCTATACTTGCTATCTTTCTTCCAGAGAGGGATGGCATCATAAATACTGTCACGTACCTCCTCATCTGAGCCTTCTAGTGCAATTCCCAATATTGCTTCTAGATTTTTACTATCCAACCTATTCCTAACTCTTGATTTAATTAAATTCTGCACACTAAAAGCACGCTCACATGTCGCTGTGGACATATATTGCACACGAGTTAACTCTGCAAGAACAATGAGGTTAGGGTAGCGGCTAGGGGGGACACTCCCTCTTATATTTTGCGTACATGTGTGCAAATGACATATTTAAAGGGGGCTATTTACCTTGTTCCGTAGAATATAAGGCATAGTATTTTTTGAAATAAAGGTAAATGTTTGTATTTTAGAGCACCCTATTGGTACTTATAATTTTGTAGGGGGGATATTTTAAAGTACCATATATTACCTTGTAACCAATTTTTTCCTTATACCCCATATCTTTCCTTATATCCAATTTTTGTTCTTTTTTCCCATTTTTTTCCTTATATGCAATTTCTTTGTGTATATAAGCTTTTTTTTTTTAGATCCCGTAGTTCTTAAAGTGTACCGGATTGTGAATCATCGTTTAGGATCATGGACATGAACAAAAAAATGAACCAAGTGCAAAGAAAATTACATAAAACACAGTTTAGCATGTGAAAATAAAATCAAACACTAAATAAAATGAAAAGTTTGTGTTGAAGAACACAATGCAGTATGACAATAGCCATTCATGACACGTGCACTTTGCATATCCGCAAAGTCCATAGAAGTCCGATTATGGACTTCAATGCAACTATATAATATATGAAAAAACATAATGGTTGGGTGCGTCCTAACATCACAAAAATGCTAAAGTGAAGTACATGATCAGCCCTCAAAATCCATAGCTACATAAATACCACAATGTATCTAACACATGGAAACACCATGAAAACTAGTGCATGTGGCTTCACAAAATATAGACTTGATTGCTTCGGAGAAAGGGTGCATATGAAAGATGCACAATTGCTCCTCTCAAACAAGCATAAGCACTTACGGGAAAGACAAAGGAACTAGCCACTTTAAAGTATATTACAGCACAAGAGCTTTGAATTACAGCACAAGAGCTTTAGGGGTATTTTCTCCACCCTCACTACATCCATTGAAACTAGAAACAAAGCAAACGCATGAAGTTCATATTGACACAAAGAAATCACTCACCAATGCCATGGACAATGGACTGGGGAGATCTATCCACTTTGACATTGATTCCTCCAAGCTACTAGCGTGTGTCATGTCCATGCGCGTAGTCCCCACCGCCTCCAAAACATCTCGTAGCTCTTCGAGTTCCAAATTAGACAAAGTATTCAGGGCTTGGAGACGGAGCTTGTTATCAAGCAGTGGTTGAGGCAACTTCCAAGAATTCGTAAAGAGATCATAGTTTCACTCAAACTAAGTCTTTATCAGCTCCTCCGTTGAACCCTAGGATTGAACATGTAAAGACAAGTCCTACCAAGCTAATCTGTAAGCGGCACCTTCAACTGTCCAATCCAAAAAGTGCACTCATATGGATTCAAGAAAAAAAAATGACCCGCAATCCTAAAGTGCAACAATTCAGATTTGTCAAGAAACTTGGTAACGCTGAAAACAGGCCGCGCTGGACATTTCTTAAAATAAAATGAAGGAAAACATCACAAGAAGTAACTGTCTCACTCACCACAATGTTGGAAAGCAAAAATCTTAAACTCCAAACCGCTTTTGGGATTTCATGAATTAAACAACAACAACGACAGTGTCCAAGATACCTCAGCAATGCAAAATCTCTAAACCCTAATTTCCTTTCTCAAAACTAGAACGCGATAAAGAGGTAGCTTCAATTTCCTCCAACCGCACGCTCCAATCTTTCTCTTCAACCGCGTACTCCAATCTTTTTTTTCTCAAGTTCCACGCATAAACCACCAGATTCCAAAATTGAATGACCACTTAAGATACTCGCATTGGATACCGCCTAAGCCTGAGTGACGTTGAAGCTAGGCCTACTGTAACAGCCATCCATCTGTCCTAAAATCGACAGAAAATACTATTTTTTCATCCATAAAGAATTAGCCACAGCTACTAGCCATTGGAACCTATCATTCTAAACCTATATTCTTTTTTCTCCATGATATTTTATATGTACTTTCTTTGCAAAGAATATATTAAACTCTATTTTTTATTGTACGTTGTTTCTACGATTTTTGGCAGTGATCCCTCCAAAGGTAGTGGATTTGCATGGTATGATTCCATATAATCATACACTATAAGTCCTCAAAAATTTTATTCCCCCATTCCATGGTACATTGGAGTTTAAATGCTAAAAATTCGTACTTATACGCTACCACGTCTATGAGAGGAGGGAGAGAGAAGCCTCTGTGCGAGTGATCTACCCCATAATGAGCCAGAAGAGTGTCTAACTCAGCAACATATCAATTCTGCAAGCCCACCTGTTTTGAAGGCATATTAGTTGAATTAAAAATTTGAAACAAGAAATAGTATCATTATTTTTCAATCGTGCATCCAATCCAGCACAAACAGACTCAGGGGCAAAAGCAAGCTAGGGTATACCAAAACTGATAGAGGTACAATTATAGAAGTCCATTTCATTTTTTTACATATGACCTCTAAATTTTTTGATTTTTTTTCTACAATTTCTTTATAGTTTGTTAAAGTAAAAGATGAAAAAATGTAATTAATTTTTTTTTAATATATTTATATATATAAAATTCAAAGATGGCATCAAATTTTGATTTATTTCAATAAATAATAGAATTGATTATAATGAAAATTAACTCTTTTAACAACTAGTCCATCCTTAGAAATATTTTTTACAATTATTTTGATAAGATAAATTTGTATAAATTTGATTTTAAATATGTCTAATGTACCTCATAAAATCAATACTAGTTTTGATGAAATACTGATACAAAAAAGTCCTTTTTTCAAGGAATAAAACATAAATTCTATTAATATATACAACAATTCCATTTACAACAACATATTTTTCATATTATTTGAATATCAAAATGATATTTTATGTTCTTATATGAATTCAACAGCCATTTCATAAAAATTAATGGACTGTGACAAACCTCCTCAAATGGTCCCCGTAAGGACCATACTCCAGCAACATGTAGAAATCGGTGTTGTCGTTGGATGTAGCTGCATTCAAGTTACAAGTGTCGACAATGAACAATATACAAATTTGAGCAATCTCAGATTTCACTATACTATCAATGGTGGTGCCATCAACAAACTTGCTTTGATAAACTTTGAACAGCATGGCCAAAGAATGTAGAATATTAGCGAGAAAATGCAAGATATAAATGTACTTGAAGTGACCCAATTTCTCTAAGATCACCTTTGCTTGACCTGCATCCTTGTCATCTATATCCTGAAAGAACAAGAGCACTAATTCAAGCGAATCATAAAACGTAGTGACTAACTGTAATTTGTTGAACCAACGGATTTTGTGATACCACTCTATAGATTTTCTAGCATCAAACAATTTGTCTTGCAAATCCGTGAGCGCGTGCTTGCGCTCACTGGATTTGTTGAAAAAAAGAAGACACTGAATTCAATAATGAATCCACTTCAACTGACAAAACCATGCTGTCTGGAGCTTTTGCAGCATCCAATGCTGTAAAATTTGTATGATGAGCAACACAATGACAAGCGAGGAGGAACGGGTTCACTTGATTGCGGATTCTTGTGGCGACATCGCTTTGTCCATCAACCATGGTGCGCAGTTCATTGTTGTTAAATACCACAAACTTCCGTAAATCCAATTGCCACTTTCGCAAATTTAATCCCCACCATCCATGAATTTTTCAAAAACAACAAGAACTTAGATATGTCATCTATTTTTTGTGAATTTTCAAAGTGGAACTTCCAAGGGCACCTCAAACCGCACTCTAATAAAGCTCCCTAGATTTTAACTCGAAAATCTAAAAAAATTAGAACACACCAACCACAATTAAGCATGGGCACAGATTCAAAGTTCCTTTTGAAAGACTTTAAGGAAACTCTACAATGAATTAGTGGATATATGAACGAAAATGGATGCTTCCACTTTAAACTGTAGCCAAAGTACAAGTTAGATATTGATCATTAGAATTATATTTTACTTCAAGTGTAGCTTTAGAAACTTGAAAAGAGATCCAAGGATTTCCAAAAACGTAAGATACTTAGAAAATAGACTTAAAACAAGTAAGATATGAATGGATGAACTTTAAGATCTAAATTGGATGAAAATGAGTCAAATTCATGTCAAAGGAACATGGATAAAACTTAAAAAATTGTAAATATCCAAAGTTTAGGAGTGAAATTAGAAGTTAATTTCAACTTTTAGGGTGAACATAATTAGCGGATGAAGTTTGAAGTACTGATTAGCGGTTAAACTTCATCCATTCATAACTTTCATTTAAAAAAATTCAATCTTCAAGTATTTTAGTATTTTGAATAGTTGAATTCAATCTCTAAAAAGAAGAAGTCTTTATAAATTTAAAATAGTAAACCAACTGAAATAGTTAAGCAACTTTATAAGAAGATAAATATTAAATTATAATTTTCTTTAAACAACCAAGTAGAAATTTAGGTTTAAAATCTTATAGAGGAAGATTAAAAAAATAAAAAAATAATTTATCAATAGAAAATCAAGCTAAATTCTTTGAAAAATCTAAGGATAAAGTTTAGAATGAAATTTGAATGAACTTGTGAAGTTTATATCCATGCAGATTCAAAATTAGAGCTTAGATAGTAAACTTTATTTTAAAATCATAACCGAAATCTAAATTCAAATTGAATATAGGAGTCATTAGAAAAAGATGAATGAAGTTTGAATTGTTCTATTAGAGGCTAAAATTCATCCCGCCATAACTTCCTCTAGGAACATCGGATTTGAACAAGTTTTATGTTTTTGAAAATTTTATAGCTTGATCTATAGCTTAGAATTGACAGTTTGTGATTGTAAACTTTGATTTCAAGAACCACAATAGCTTTGGTTAATTCAATCGTTTGGCCAAAGTTGATTTTATTTGAAGTTATTAGTCGATTTATCTTGCAGTTTGTTTCCAATAGATAAATAAAAATGACCCAATGCTTGGAAGGAACAATAGACCTTGTTTAGATATCCATGTAAAAGATTTTTTTGACCTAACACTAAAAACCTGGTTGCACTCGTTTAATATCAAAAGTGGGTATTAAAGCGTTCACAATAGGTAAGAGCCACTGCACTCTTTTTTTCAAAATGGGCCCGGTCAGTTGTATGTTGAATTTAGACAAATTTGGTCTCCTATTATTAAAGTCATGTCTTGCCATATTGCGTCAACTACGAAAAAATAAGTAGTTTGGCTACTATCTTCTAGAGCCCGCTCATTTCTCATATTACTTTATCATTGTCAAAGAATTCTTGTGATCAGTTGTTTTGTATTCTTAATTTGATTTAAGAAGTTAATTAGGAATAATGGTAAGGAACGATTGTGGTTTGAGAAGTGGTAAGCATTGTGGGAGAGCTCACAATGACGGTGATTTTAGGGTTCAAAAAAATGATAGAGAGCGGGGAGAAAGAGAACAATGGTACAACGTCATTGAAGACAAACAAAAAGACTTTCGATTGGTAGAGCTTAGTAGGGCGGTGGAGCACAGAGAAGCATGAGAATTTCTAACTCAGTGGAGTATAGTGGATTTTGGAAGTAAGGAGGACTTAGAATTTAAAATTCTAGATTTTATTAAAGGCTCGCAAGTAAAGAACGCATAGGACCAAGGACTTAGGTATGATATCCATAACCATCACCAATTTTTCTTTTGAACATTGTTGGGTTCTTATGAAAGATTTTTTATGGTGAGTTGAAGGGTGGGAATAATGAAGCAAACAACTTCTTCTAAGAGGAAGGTTGTTTCATATAATCATGATTTTTATGAGGTAGCTCTAGAAGTTAAGTAGTGCAATGGCTAAAAATGTTAAATTCGTTGAAAATAGGGTCCTTAAAGAGCGGTCACTAGGAACAAAAGTTGCAAATGAAGTTTACAAAATTGAGAAAATTTTAAAAAACGCCATGCTTGCATACGTGAAGGTAATGACAATTTTGGCCAAAGCAACGTTGTAGAAAAATGATTTGCTTGAAGAGAAAAATCTTCTCATCTTGATGACAATACTAAATTTGCAAGTTATGGCCCTTATAATCCAATGCTCCATTAAACTAAAGCAAGAAGAAGAGCTTGAGAAATTTGAAAAATATATAGCTAATGACTAAGCTAAAATAGAAAAACAATGTATTTATGAAAAGGCCGTTAGAATTAGAAAAACACAACAATTGCAAAAAAAAATTAAGTTATCCAAAACTAAAAGACAAATGAATTTAAATGGAAAGCATGGGAGAACATTTACGGAAAAGTATGATGGAGCTCAATTTAGAGATTAAGATTTTGACTATGATACGTAGGAAGAATTTTAACATGAAGGCAATGTGGCTGCATATTAAGAATAAAGAAGACTTGAATGAACTATTTATATAAGGAGTTAGATGGACAAATAAAATATCATCATTCCAAATGCACTCGGCTCAGAAACAAAACAAATTCATTTGTTTATGTCAATGAAAAATTGTGCTCATTTAAAAGAAATTAAAAAAAAATAAAAAAAAATATATATATATATATATATATTATACTCGCCAAAAACATAGAAATTTGTTGTAGGAATAAAAGTAAAATCGTCAACATGAATTGCAAGATTGTATAAAGTACTTTTATGACTTCATTTTTTGGTCTCTATATTTGGAGTTTTTATAGTGTTTTTAAATTGTTTATCATTGTTTTGATGCAACAAATTTTAGGTGAATATTAATTAAATTTTCCTCAAATTTAGTTTTTTGTTGTTGTCTCTAAGAATTTGGATTTTGTAACTCTAACTATTTCTTATATAATCCTTTTCTGAAGAAAATATCTTGAAATTTTAAATTCAATGGTGTAGTGTCTTGCCATATTTTAGTACATACATTGTAGTTTAAGAGTAAAGCACAAGACCATGTGTATAGTCTCCACTAGATCTTCAAAAATTGAACTCTATAATGTCCTTCAATAATGTATCTATTTTTTATAATTATATTTTGAAAAAATCATGTGCTATTGAATTACAAAATATATAAAATAGTGCAAAAAACAAGAAATTATATTATGAAAAGGCTAACACTATTGCACTCATTTGTTTTTTTATTTTTGAGTGAGATAGTTGCTTAAACTTTCATAAAGATAGCTTCTACCATTACAAAGCCTCTTCCCCTTCAACTTATAACTATTAGTTCTTTTCATTTGATAATTCTATTGAATAAAGCCTTCTTCAAGAATCTAATGTCAATAATACAATTGCTCAAATTATCCTTTAAACCTCTTATCCTACAACCAAATATGTCAATTAAGTCTTGACAATGAAAGTGCATGAACACAAGTGCAAATGACAGTTGTTACCACACAAGTAATTCAAATTGAGTGTGACGTACAAATTGTTTTACATTGTATCATTCTACCAAAAGAAATTTTGTTTCCAAAATTTTAATGAATTCAACGCTAAGAAAATACTTAGATTTTGTCCACCCTTTAGCCTCTAAACAAATAAAAATAAAATGATTTTGTAGTAGAAAAATGCAATGAATCTCACAATAATTGAAATAATTTGTGCAATTATTTTTTTCTTTACAATGAAAAATATGCCTTATTTTGCATAAACTCTAAAGACACCTTTTTTTATTTCCACTGTTTTTTAATATTCAATTCAAATGTAATAAAATAGATTTGTTTGCAAATTTTAACAATAAATTAAGTTGATAGAAGAATTTGTGTTGTTTATAAATTAAAAAATACATGAAATAATAAGACAATTGCTTACAACAAATGTAAAACAAATAATATTATTTGTACTATAATTAAATTCTACAAGGTTAGTGAAAATAACTCTTTTGCATGCTTAAATGTCCCTTTAATGTAAAGAATTTCATCATTTTTTCTATACACTAGGAATAATGTGGTTTAAAATACTACAACGTTCTAACATGAAGTTCATTTAGTAACAAGCTACAATCTACCGTCTCATTCATTATGACAAATGACTTGTTGTAGAATATGTGACAAACATTTTTCAATATAACTCAATAACATATGATGTGGAATATTTATAGGATTGGGACAAAAGATGTAAGATATTTATATACTCCTGATTTGACTCTTTTTGCTAGAGAGGCAACAATGGTAAGTTGGTTACCTCTTGCACTAGCAACATTTTTGTTTTTCATTGATTGTATGTGTGTTAGTCCTTTTAAGTGGATACAAATTATGTCCTTTTGCCCAGGCTGTCCTTTGTAGTCACATATTGTGTATTTTCAATTATTTTCATCAATCATTACAATCCTTAAGACATAAGTCACATAACACCACACTTTCATTAAAATCATATATATGAAATGAAGTAAATTTTATCCAAAATTAAAGGAAATGATAGAGTTACCTTATAAAATATACTTCACTATTCAAGACCTACTCTTTAGTTTGGTAAATTCAATAATTAGAGTAGTTTTCAATTTAAACTCAATCACTCTCTTTTGTTCCAACAAAGTCATCTCATGCTTTGATTTATTGCTAGGAATTTCATATTTAAGAATTGATTTGGGTTGGAGACGTATCTCGAAGTTTGAGAAGTTAAAATAACTTTCTTGAATTAATACACATCTCCTTTTGATATGGATTGCATAAAATGATCCAAGTTGACAAAAGTTTCTTCACATTTAGAAAAGCATGGAATAAACCTATTAAAGTCACATTCATAATACTTCTTAACTAATAATTTTCAATTTTTTTGTAGCTTTCTGAATATGTCAATCTTAAAAACATCCGAGATTTCACTAACACCCATATCTATAATCTCAAAATAAGTGTTACCCAAAGGAAACTCCAATTTAACCTTGGCAAAAAGAATTGGAGCACCATTGACATTGAATATAACATCATTAATTTCAACCTCTTAGCTATAGATTCTTTCAAACATTCATCATTATTATACATCAACATAATATTACCTTGTGATAAAGGAGTAAAGCTTACAATTAAATTTCATGTGATTTTATGTGAATTTAATGGTGAGATTGATGGTAGAGACTTACATAATGATTTGTAGCGCCTATATACACTACATTTACTGGCATTAGCCACATCAACATAAAACAGTTGGCAGCCATTACCCCCACCATTGTGATTCTTTATGTAAGCACCACTATCTGGAGGTCCAATAAAAATTGCATAATAAAAGCTTTTATAACAAGTGTAATAATTACAAAACAAAGGGTTTTCATTTAACCCCTAAAGGTCCAAACACCGTTTTTTGACAACATAGCGATTTTGGGCAGCTCACTACGAGTGGAATTTTTATTTTTTTCCTTTGAAATTTTCACACAAGATGTGCCCGAGGAGTAGCTTTAAGGCCCAAAAATTTTCATAACTTTTCACTACATGGTTAAAAAGTTATTGTATGATATGTAATTTTTGGTGCGCGGCGGGCAGCCCGGGCAGCTCAAAAAATTCTTTTAAAATCATTTTTTTTAAAAATAAAAATTTGAAATTGGTTCTTTAGATTTATATGTACGTGGAAAGCTTTAAATCATTCCATTTGGATTAATGAGTCAAAAGTTATGAGGATTCTTAGTTTGAGGGTAGTTATGGAATCTCTACTCTAAAATAAACTTTGAAGTCCTTTATTTCACTCAATTTCCAATATTTTTGAAAAAAAATAAAAACATTGGATGTAGATTATTTATTACAACATTACAACTGTTGGGATTGGCATTTTTCAATTCCATAAATAAATTCTTAACAATTTAGTGTTTTGAATCATTCTCTACTTCTTTCTACTTACTATTTTTTTCCTATATGTTGTGCAATTCCAAATGATCTGAAAATTTTCAAGCATGTAGCCAACTTGCCTAGAAGAATGAATCCAAAGAGTAACCACCATTTTGGGCATTTTTTCATACAAATGTGACCTTGTGAAGTGCAGCTGCCCGGATTTTCACAGGGACAAAAAAAGGGTTTTTGTCAATTCAAACGCTAATATCTTCCAATCCGTATGGTGGAAAATTCTGAAATTTTTTCCACATCTTCTCAAACCAGTGTTCTATAAGATCTTACGGTTACATGTGTCCAAAAATATTTTTTTTATAAAATTTGGTACTTGTATTAGAAATGGCAGTTTTGGAGTGGTTTTGGTGAAAACATAGTCTCAGACCTTTAGGGGTTAAAGGGTCAAACTATAAACAATCTTCTCCATTTCAACTTGTGAGATACCATCACATTTACATTATTGAAAACAAATATATATGAAACCTCGTGATAATATGATATGCGTCTCAAACCTAGTCAATCTCTATAGTTGTAGGATGGACTTCAATCCTTTTAGAACCAAGGAATAATGGTTTTAAAATGACAAATTGATTAGATCATATTGTAAGAAAATAATTCAGATGTGATCAAATTTTTCATCACCAAAATTGATGAAGAATACTACATGTGTTGGTCCTAAAACAAATAGATTTGAACTGAAAAGTCTAAATTGAACATACACAAAACTGCTAAAAACATAAGTCTTAGTGTACAGATTTGAATATTTTTTATGGAGTCAAGAAGCTCTAGATATAAAAAAGAAAACAACCACTTCAAAAAAAAAGCTTGAAAAGGGACAAGATTGAGGTGAACTTAAACACCTTAATGGAGCAATCTCTTGAAATTTGATGATTGACAATGTAATAACCTTAAAACTAATGTTTTTTGTAGATCAAACAATGTATTAATGTAGGTACATTATGAAAATTCTAAAATCAATGCTAGTAATAAGCTAAAGATCAATACATTCATCAATAAAAATCCGAATAAAAGTAAAATTTTGAAAAAAGTTCTATGTATGACCAATATAGGTTAACAAAAAATAGGGATCAATTAGAGCTTTTTGGTCCTATAAGGGTTATGGTAGGCTAATATTTGATCTAAAAAGCATAATTTTGCAATTGAGTTAGAAGAAGATAGAATTCATGTACTTGCCATTTATGAGCCACTACGTTGGCTCACAATTCAAAATTCAAAATATTCAAACAAATTGAGTGAAATTTGAGAGTTAGAAATTAATATTAGTTGGAGAATTTAATATATAATCATGAACTAATGGATTTTTTGATAGGTAGCAATGGGAATGCTAAGACAATGGTGTGAATTTTAGGGAATGCAATTATGTGAAAATGATAAAGAAATCTTCTAAATAAAAAAGGCATTAAGTAAGAATTGAAAAATTAATTAAAGTAGGCAAAGAATCTAATGTGGAGAAATTAGAAACCAAATACTATGAGTAGGAAATTGGATTAAAAATAAATTGAAAATAAAAAATGCAAATATAAAAAACACAAAATAAATTAGTAGGGTTAGAACATATTTTAGAATATGAATATAGTGGTAGGCACATTAAAATAGGGAAGAAAAACTATAAAGTAGTGCATTTTACAGTAAATTAGTTTAGGAATGAAGTTTTAATGAATTGAATTATGAAACTAATGGGTCTTAGTATATAAAAATAAATTTTGGAGCTCTCTCTTCTCTGTGGCATGTCACATACATGTGTTTTGGTTTCTTCAAATTTGAAGAGAGGGAATTTTTGAGAGAATTATGAAAATTATGAAAAATATGGGATAAAAAATTTGTCGATTATGTCTCACATTTGTGAAGAATACTATAGAAGAAATGTTTAGAGTGTTTTTTGGGGCTAGATTGTCAGTCAATTATATTGTAACTTAGACTCAATAGTTACATCGTAGAGACAACCGTTATGTTTGTTAAAATGGTGTCTTCTCATTCTATAAGAAGACTATTTACTTTGTACTTATTATCACTATTAATATATTACACATTCTTTGTTTTCTTATCTTCTTCCTACCATGTTCACCATTTAGTATCAGAGTGAGCGTGGTTCAATGTAGTAAGGTTTAATGTAAATTTAATTGCAACATGTGCTTCGCTCTGACTCTTTGAGTGGAGTATTCCAAAAAAATATATTCGATTTATTCAAGGTCAACAAAGAAAGATTTGAGGTCGAAAATCATTTACGACTCATAAATGGATTTTTTAATCTTAGTCTCAAACTAGTTGAACCATCATCTCAAGAATTTGAAAAAGATGAACACCTTGTGAAATTCGAAATCAATACATATGGAATTTCCAACGCACCTGCAGGTTATATTAATTCAATAGCTCACTTCGATCAGTTTGATGAGATTAATCCTGAGTTTTTTTAGGAAGATTCTTCTACAGTCGTGCCTTCATATCTTCATCAAGACTTTAAATATTAATTCCCGTATCATGGCTTTGTTCTCTTTCAGTTCGACAAACCAATCTTATAGAAATCCACTTTTGATAGCAGAGAACTATGCATCTTGGAACATTAAACTTCAATTATTGTTTACATGTTTTGAACTATGAAGAGTTGTCAATGCAAGTGATATTGTCCTTGCTGAAAGTGACATAGCAAGCCTTACAAAAGCTTAAAAGTTACAAAATTCTAAAGCACGTTTAGAACTTCTACTACATTGTAGTGAAAAGTAGCTAATATCCAGCCTCTAAGCAAGTTTGGAATGTTTGAAGCAACTTTACAAGAAATCAAACAAAGCATCACAGGTAGATCTGCATAATCAACTCTGTCGCTTGACCATGTCCAATTCCGACAATACTATGAATTTTTTGGAATTGTGGCAGTCGCTTCTTTACAAAGCTGAAATTGCCAGTTGCACTTTTTTCAGATGATCAGCAAGTTAATTTGTTGTTTGGTGCTTTACCACATTCTTAAAGCGCCTTTGTAACCACACAAGGTGGTATTTCTAATCTCACATTCACAACTTTATTGTTTAACATCCTTCAGCAAAATTCCATCAATTTATCCAAAATAGAGATAAGTAAATTCAGCGCCTTTTGTATCAAGGAAAAATTCATTAAACCGACGTCAAATAATTTTTTTCATTTGGTCAATCTTCCAAAAACAACAACCAGAATTTTTGCTCACAAAATGGAAATAACATGCTCAATCAAAAGTTATTTTATCACAATCCTGCTCAAAATGCTTGACCAGGTATTGTTTGTCACAATTGTGGCATCCTTAGTTTCAAGTCCCCAAATTGCAGGAAAAATAAATGGAATCAAGTTGGACCCATTAAGCATAATCTCCATAGTCCATAACTTTATTAGTGAAGAGCATCATTACTTATTTTCTTCACGTCTTCCAAGATTGATTCTACTAGGCGATAACAATTTTCATGGTGCCATTGGCCAGTGTTCTGTTCTTTTAAGACTACCTAATCAACAAACTTTATTAATTCCTGATGTCTTATTCGTTCCCGGCTTAGCTAAGAATCTCATATCAGTATATCAAATTACAAGCACTGGAAATACTACACTTACTTTTACATAAACTCAGTGTATTATTAAAACAAGATCACCGGATTCAAAGAAACAGATTCAATTTTGTCTACTCCAAAATGGGACCTTATTTACTTTTGATGTTGGATTCAAACTTTTCAATTCTGCTAGCATAACAAAGACTTTACAACAATCTGATAATAATACGCTCAAGTGGCATTATAGGCTTGGGTACATTAATATCTGATTTTTGACCCTAATGAATTTACACAATTTGATCACATGTTTGCCAAATCTTAAATTGTCTTTGTCATTTTGTGAAGGTTGCCTATTTGGCAAACAAATTAAGAAACCTTATCCAGCTAATGTAGCAACACGTGTTATTGTGTTGTTTGCCTTTATTCACATAGATTTGTGTGGACCTATGCGCACACGATCTCTTAGTGACCAGTGTTATTTATTATCTCCTATTTATCAATATTTTCTCGAGGTTTATTAGTGTGTATTTTCTATCTAAAAAATCTAAGGTTTTATCTTATTTTCAAAATTATAAACAAGTTGTGGAAAATCATTTCATCAATCACAAGATTCTTATTCTTAGATCCGATAATGGGGGAGAATTTGGTAATTTACATCAAAAGCCTATACTACATTTTGTCTTGATCATGGCATCCAATGCCAACTCACCACTCCTTATAACCGTGCATAAAATGGAATCTTGAACCCAAAAATTGGACACTAATTGAAGTAGCTCGTAGTATACTGCATGGTGCTTGACTGTCAAACTCTTTCTAGGCCGAAGTTGTGGTTACCACCTATTACTTGCAGAATTATTCCAATACTTCAGCTTTGAATAATATAACATTCTACAAACTTTTGGCGGGTCTTAAATCCAATTTGAGCAATCCTGATATTTTTGGTTGCATAGCTTACGCCCATATTCTTTGATCACCAAAGAAAGAAACTTGACTTTAAAACTACCAAGTGCATATTTCTGGGCTACAATATTTCTAATGGCATCAAAGGGTATTGATTATTTAACCCCGATACTCAACGTCTCTTTACCAGTCGCACGTTGACTTTTCTAAAGATTTGTTGTTACAAGGTAGTGAACTTTTTCTCATGACAATTTTAGTTCACTTAATTGTTGTGACCTCGGTTGTGACGGCCCTGGTGGTTTCTACTCCGTCCATGATTCCTCGACAAGGCAACTAGTATTCATTGTCTATCCTTTGCAGGGGCCCAATTTTTAGATGCAACCAGTTTCACAGTCGTTGAACTCCCCACTTCACTAGCCAACCTCTACTCCGACTTCACACCAACCATTGAAGCAACCGAGCCTAGCTATCTCTCTAGTGGTCCTTCCACCTGATCCACCCAATCAATCTTCTCTCTCCTCACATCAACGCTCTCATATTTTCTAAGACAAAGCCAACCATTCTCCTTTCTAAAGGACCTCCCAACGTCCCAATAAAGGACAATGGACCACTCCCAAATTTCATAATAGGAACTTATATAGTTTTGGATTATTGGCTCAACTTTTTGACCCCATTATAGTCACCAAAGCTCTTTCCAGTAATGATGCTTGAGATTGAAAACTTGCCATGGATAAGAATTATAATTCTCTGATTGCTAATAAAACTTGAAAACTTGTGGATCTTCCTCTACATCGTTCCATTATTAGCACCAAAATGGATTTTTCGGCGCAAGTATATTTTTGATGGCTTGTTAGCCAGATATATAGCTCGATTTGTCACCAGGGGTTTTCACAGTAATTGAGCCTTGATTTTTATGAAATTTTTTTCCCTTGTTATTAAGATGACATCCTTGAGACTCTTATACGACTATCACATTCATCAAATGAATGTGACAAATATGATCCTATATAGAGTTTTACAAGAGAAATTTTTTATTTCCCAACCTGAAGGCTATATCAAACCAAGCACAGAATATAAAGTGTGCCACCTTCTTAAATCTCTTTATGGATTTAAGCAAGCACCACTTTTTTGATATGAACTGTTTGATTCTTTTTTCTTAGCCCAAGATTTCCTCAAATGTACTTAAGACTCCAATGTGTATTTTAAAAGATTTCACTCTTTCTTCATATTAATCGGCTTATATATTGATAATTCGGACTTAATTTCCAATGATCTTTAATATCTCTCAATTAATAAAGCCTTGTTTGCACAACGTTTTTCTATGACCAACAATAATGACATCAAGTATATACTTGGCATCCAAATTACTCGTGATCGATCCAATAAGACTCTCATATTGTCTTAAGCCAAATATATTACAAACATCCTAATCAAATTAATATGTCCTTTTGTAATTCGGTCAACACACCTCTCAAAGCAGGGATTCATTATTCCCAAGACCAAAGTGTACATCTCACTTAGGACAAAATCTTTGTTATGCATATTGTGCCTTATAAGCAAGTTCTTGGAACCTTGCAATACCTGGTTATTTGCACTCGGTGGAACCTTGCTTTCCCTATTAACCATTTGGCTCAGTTTATGATTCATCCCGCCCCAGCTCATTGGCTTGAGGTTAAGAGGCTTCTCCATTATTTAAAAATATCAATGCTCATTGGGCTTACATATTGCAATGCTCACTTTGAGCCTTCCACTTCCCATACTCTTACAGGCCGGAGTGATGCCAATTGGATAGGTGACCCTGATTTTCAGCTTTCTACCTCTGGCTATATTTTCATGCTTGATTCTTCATGCAGCATTTCTTGGTAGAGCCAAAAACAATCCGTTGTTGTTCTTTCTTCCACAGAAGTCAAATATATAGTTGCCGCTATAACTACTAAGGAGTTTTTATGGCTTCAAGCAATAATATTTGAGCTACAATATTCTTTTCAGCTTCCTAGTTTCATTTACTGTGATAATCAGTCTTGCATTGCACTCACCAAAAATTTCAAATACTATGACCGGTCCAAGCATATTGACCTCCATTATCATTTTCTACGCAACAAAGAGTGCAATTTCAGATCTTCAAATTCATGTTTACTTCGACCGTCACCATGTGGGTTGATATCTTAACAAAGTCCTTTTCCAAAATCAAGCATTATACGTGCTTTCAAGGCTTTGACTTCATAGCTTCCTCTGCTTTGTAGCAAGGGGGGTCTCTATGCAATGCTTCTCTCTCAAAAGCTTAAAAGTCTGACTTCAAATTTTTGTAGTATCTCAAAGACTTTAAAATTTAAACTTTCTAATTTAGTTTAGTTATATAGCTGAAGGAGGCGTGTCAGTCAATCAAATTGTAATTTAGACTCAGTAATTACATTTTAGAGACACAGCGCTATATTAGTTCAAACGGTGTCTTCTCCTTCTATTAAGAAGACTATCTACTTTGTACTTATTATCATTATTAATATATTATACTTTCTTTCATCTTCTTGTCTTCTTCGCACCCTGTTCACCACATAGATGAGGACGCTTTTCTTTTGATCAAAGTTTTTTCCCACCACATAGTTGTAGGCTGAATTCTCTTTTATGTAGGTTCTAGTAGCAAGACCTTTAAGTTTTGAAAGATAAACCAATTATAGATTGGATTGTAAGTTTTTCAAAAAGTTAAGACTTATTTCATTTGGAGCAATTATAAAGTTGTCGCGCCCAAATGAGTAAAGAGAGGTTGGATGCTATTGACACCAAGAACAGCAATGTCGGCGGCTCATAACTTATTGTGTAGGAAGAATTGGGACCTGCTTTTTTGGGAGATGGTGTCTCACGAAATTAGATTTTCAAAGAAGCCAAGCTTGCTTGAAGGGAACCTTGGACAAGGTAGTGGCAATCATTTGAGCACCAAGAGTTTAGTTGCTTTTAAGATTTAAGGCAAATTATTTAGGCCAACTTTAGAGAACAAGATTGAACAAACCATAAAGAATTATGAGCTGAACTTTGAAAAGATGGTGTCTCCAAGTCAATCTTTCAAAAATACCAAAATTAAATGAAGGAGACCTTAAATGAGGTTTGAACATTAAAAGGTAAGCTCCCATAGAGGGCAAGTTGACAACTATGAAGAAAACCAATACTTGGTAACGGTAGTTTGTACTCTTTCTCTTGGCTTTTTCCATTGGCAAAATTGTTGATGATGTTGATATTAGGATATGTAGACAATTTAATTTTCCAATTTTAAGTCTATTCGGCTATCCAGTGGGAATAAGGTCAAATTCACAACTTGTTTCCATTACACTAAAACAAATTGAGCTAATTACTAATATATAGTTAAAAAAACAAATACATACCAAATGGTTTGAATTGTTGGAAATTGAAAGAAGTGAGAAGATGAACTAGGGCTTTTCAAATCAAACTTGGTGTCTTTTTTATTAGCTTATAGGCAAGTCAACTCTCATTAGAAAGCTCTTAGTTGGAGCATGGTGAGATAAATTGATAAATTTAGAGCTTTTGTATACAATTTGGTCCCATTAAATTAATTATTACTTTTATAAATCCCTGGTGATCGAACTATTTACTTCCTATACTACAAAATAAAATATCAAATCTACAAGCTTAGGGTGGTAGTTTATTGAGATAACATTTGGCGTAGCATGCCCAGGGATTTAATTTGATAAATATTTTTATAGTGGGTCATTGTAGTATTTTATATAATAATGGGTCAAAAGAGGGATCTTATGAACAGAGTAAATTATATAGAAGGATATAATGAAAATGTAAAGTGTCAATTCAAAAAGCAAAGTAATAAAATTTATGATCTTCAAGAAAATTTATGTTGTCAATTGCGAATTCAAAACAAGATGATAAATTTGTGAATCTTCAAGACAATACAAATGAAAAATTATATGAACAAATTGAAGCACTAGAAGAAGTTTCGGGCCTCGAAGAAGCCGTTAACAGATGATTTTCGGCACCCCTGCGGTGCAATTACAGAATAATTTAAAATATTATATATATATATATATATATATATATATATATATATATATATATATATATATTTTTTTTTTTTTTTTTTTAATTTTTAATTTTTTTAAAATTAAAAATAAATTAAAAAAATATTTAAAAAATATTAAAAAATATTAAAGTCTGACGTGGCACTAGTAGTGCCACATCAGCACCCGAAGTCAAATAATTTTTTATTTGAATTTTTTCTTCAATTGCACCCGGGGGGTCAAAACTCGCGGCCCCTTCGGGGGCTGAAATTTCTTGTAATGAGTTAAAAGTAGATTTAAAAACAAAAGATGAATTGTTGAATATTAAACAAAAAAACAATGAATATTTACAAAAATTTCTTGATAGTGAATTGCATGAAGGAAGAATAAAACAAAAACATATTCAAATTATGTATTGTGAGGTGGAAAACATAAAAAATCAAAAAATTGGAAGTGACAAAGAACATAGAAGAAGAATGAAAACATTAACTGAAGAATGTGAAAAGTCTTTAGAGAAAATGAGAGAAAATTAATACTTCAAGTTAATTTGTTCAATAAAATTAAATTTGGTAATAATATGGTAAAAGAAAATGAAAAGTTAGATGAGTTGTTATTGTTAATGGAAAACAAAGTTGTCAAACAAGAAAAATTGAACTCAAAGTTGAATGTGGAAAATAATACTTTGTGCCATTCAATAGAAGATTTGAAAATAAAATTGGATAATGTCATTAGCAAAGTGTCACATTTAAAGAATCAAGACATTATAAACAAAAATCTTACAAATGAATTAATTGAAGATAATTTATTACTTAAAAATAAATTATTTAAAGGCTTAAAGGAAAATGAGGATATAATATTTGTGGATGCTTCTTTGAAACAACAATTTCAAAAGTGTGAAGAAAATAAATTTTTTGAGAATAATAAACATTTACAATCAATTGAACAAATAATCATTGAAAACACATTTGGTACTCAACAATGCAAAAGCTTAAATATTGATAAGATTTTATTAAAGAAAGACAATACAATTCCTAAACGAAAACTCAATATAAATTTGGATGGTGACTTCAACTCCAAAGAAACTAAATATTTTTTCCATGAAAAACATATTATTATAACTACTACACTCCAACAAATTCAAAAATCTAAGAAATCATATTCAATAAAAATAGAATGTTTGAAAAATAAGAATGTATCTAACAATCATAAATATTTAAAAATAGAAAAACAACAATATTAAATAATAATCATATTATTAGTAAATTAAACGTGACATGGACATTGAAATTTGTAGATAAGATTGAACGTTTCAAAGAAGATAAAACATTTTCAAATTTTTATTTTTTAAACAACACATATTTTAAAACAAGAAAAACATAGGATCCTATAGAGGATTGAAATATCATAGGAAAATTAATAAAGACCCAAGTACAATCTTCGAGCCACTGTTGACTTAACCCCTAAAGGACCGTTTGTCCCCTCGGGGGACAATTTGGGTCCGGGTAGGTTCCTATTGTCTCAATTTGAAGTGAGATTTTTTGAGATTTTTTGAGGTTGTGGAGTTTCACAAGAGCTTCGTGGATATGTAATTTTTATTCCAAATGGATTCCGGATGAAGAAGTTATGGGCATTTTTTCACCAAACCAAACTTGGGGGCAGGTTGGGCTGTCACATATCGATTGACTTTGGAGTGGGGCAGGCTGTTCGGGAAGAAGGTGTAAGCCGGGTGGGCAGCCGATGAGGCCTTGTCCCCCGCGCCTGCACCTGGTCGTGCGACCTCAGGTCGTAGGGGAGGGGAATGGTCGGGGAAGGGGCCCGTCCCCCAATCGTATGAGGGAAGTGTGGGGGTCGGGCGGGGTGGCAGTCAGCCCACGCACATGCGTATACCCCGCCAGCGCTTCGCCAGCCCCCGCCAGGTTCCGCCTGGCGGGTTTGGCCTCCGCCAGGCGTGGCGGAGTGGCCCGCGGGTAAGAAACGAGGGGCTGGGGGGTAGATTAGGTTTAGATTTTTGACTTCAGTTAACTCCTGTTCCAGGGTCATCTCGCAGGTTTGACAAGTACGACTTGCAGGTTTGAGGGGTACAGAGCTTGTGTTTGGGGTTTGGTGGTTTAGGGAGTAGATTTTTCTGTTTATTGCAAAGCTTTGCAGGTACGTTAATTATTTTTGTAATTGACAGAACTTGGGTAGACTTGTTTTGGATTTGAAAGAAGTTGGTGAGTTGTTGATTTAAAAGAAGTTGGTGAGTTGTTGATTTAAAAGAAGTTGGTGAGCTGTTGATTTGAAAGAAAGTGATAGAATTGGGACCGGTCTAGAACATTGAGTTAGAGGTTATTACATTAGGGAGGGTCATCATGTTCGTATATGGTTCATATTGTTAATTTGGGACCGGCAATCAATACTTCCTAACAACGTTATATTGACTTAGAGATGATCGACTTAGAGGGGATCAATTTAGTAAAGTCTTCCTAATTTATTATTTACAGTGCTTCGCAAGTACTATTTTTATTTTTTGAGCATGGCGGACGAGACTTCTCTACAAATGGTGGTGCCAAATAGTCCAATGCCATCGACAACTGGACCGAGCTCCGGTACTTCTACCCCTGCTTCTTCGATCCCGACTGGTGCCCCTCCACCCTTACCTACACAGGGGGCACCACAGGAGCGACATTGGAGCAACGCAGCCATCAAATTCTTGCTGGCCAAGTGCAAAGAGCATGTGGAGCTTCACAACAGCGTCACTATGAGACAGCCTCGATGGGCACGTATTCACGAGGAGCTCATCACCAACTTCCCTAGCGAGCGTGCGCGGAAGGTGAAATCGTTATCAGATAAATGGGAGAAGTTGAGGAGCAACTACTCCCGGATCAAGAAGTTGAGGAATCAGACGTGAACCGGTGCCAGAGACGAGGGCGCAAAGTTTATCTGGTACGATGCGATTGACGAGATTCTAAGCTTCACAGCCAAGGCGGTTGGAGTACCAGGAGGGATGGATCAAGGTGTGCCAATACCGGGTACCGGTACCTCAAATGCTTCCGTTGACCTCTCCGAAGAGCAAGAGGACATTAGTCAGCCATCTCATTTGACGTCACCGCCACGTGCCGTTCCAGCTTCATCTACCGGCACTGCCCATGGCAGCACTGGAAGCAGTCCCCGTACACGTGTAGCTAATTTAGGAGGTGTCCGCGGCAAAGCTACTTCTTCAAGGCCTGAAGCCAAGAGGGCCCGCATTGATAGGAGTCTGATGGAGACCTTAGATAAATTAACTGACTCCACTACGGAGATGGAGAGACTCAGGATTGAAGCTTCTCTGACTATGCACAGAGAGAACCGTGAGGAACGTCAGATTGATCGTGAGGAGAATAGGAAATTGGAGTTGGAATTATTCAAACTGCAGCAGGCCACTACCACAAGTGTGGCAACTACTTTTGCAGATGCTCTGAAGAAGAACAAAGAATAGCTTACATCTTATGTCCATTTAGGTACATTGTATGTATCTACTTTTCATGAAAGCAATAGCACATCATTGCTATGCTAAGTTTGAGGACTATTTGCATTTCGTTATTCAAGTATTCATGTGCTATAACTTTATTTATGTATTGAATGCATTGTATGCTATGAGTTTATGTTTTCATTTGCATCCTCGAAATTGTATATCTTATAAGTTGTGGACCACAATTGTATCTAATCATCAGAAGTGAATATTTATGTTTGAAAAATATGATAATTGTGCTTGAGGTGATTTTGAATTATATAACTCATCAGATTCAATCATATGCAAGACTTTACTATTGAGCATTCAAATTTCACTTGTTCCATATGGCACATACACAATAATGTGACAAATTAAACATTTATAACAGTAAATAGTGTCATACACTACTAATACAAATGTGAGACTCAGAGTGAAATGAAAACTATTCTAAACATGAGTACATATTACGGTGGATTACGTTCCAGCCATGATGCAAATAATATGTCTCTCATGGCCTCTCCTTCCAGTTTTGCTGCTAGACCTTCACCAGGAAGGTGCATCCTTCCAACGTGAAAACCAACATAAGGGTCACATTGAAGTCTAACATCTGCAGGCACAAGCACACGTTGCCTATTTATCTCACAGTAATTGTGTAGAACACAACAAGCTAAAGTAACAAGAGCAGCCTTGTCGACTGACATATTGAATCCTTTCAGAATGCGCCAACAATTCTTCAAACCTCCAAATGCTTGTTCGATCACTACTCTGCCGCTATTGACAGAGGAGTCAAACCTGCTAAAAAAAATGTAATGAGTATTAGGAACCCCAAATAGTAAGCCTTTTTTTAAACGATAAAATTATTATTAAACCAAAATGGAGGAATAAAACATACCGATTCTGATCCACCATTGCTGGATTACCCAATTTGTAATTTCTGAGCAGATACGGTCAGCTTGGATAAGCAGTGTTACCAATCAAATAGGGCCTAATATCCATTCCGCTCAAATGGACAACAGGCCTTGCTAGAATTTGTCTTGTACTCAATTGTGCAGCTACAGAAGATACAACAAATTGCGCAGCATCATGCACACCTCCAGGTTGGCCAGCACATACATTCCAAAACTTCATATTTGCATCACACACTCCTTGTAAAACAATGCTATGAAATTTTTTTCGATTATAAAAATCTTGAGGCATGGGAATGTAGCGTTTGCTTGGTCGGGTTGTAAGAGGAATATGAGAGCCATCAATTGCCCCAGCTATGTTGGGTAAGCCAGTGATGTCCCGAAAAGTTTCTATAATATTTTGAAGTCGATCGCCTTCAGGTGTGTGAATAAATCGGAAGAATAAACCATCATCTGTATTTCCTAATGCCCGACAAACTATCATAGTGTACTTTCGAATAGTAGACTCACCACAGCCATATAAATTGTGCATCCTAGCACAAATTACACCATGTGCTAATCGATACAAAACAAGTTTCACTTGTTTCCTAATTGGAATGGGGGCTCTTACAAATGTAAGAGCAGTGGGACGCAAGCAGGGTGTTAATAAGTCAACCAAAGCTTCAAATGACAGAAAGTCCATACGATAAGTTTGCCAATACCTCAGGTTCAACATGTCTGGCGTTGTATGCCAGACATCATCTTCCACGACATCGTGATGGATATACTGGCGTGGTTCAACCCACCACATGCGGCGTGGAAACCGCTGCCTCCAAACCATAGCTACAATAATCGGGAGCAAACGTCTGATTCCTAAACCTCCCTCAATTTCAACTGGAACGATGGGCAGTACACGACGTCTTTGTCTACGACTGAAGAACGTCAAAAGTACAATGATGAATGCAAAGTAAATCATAAGCGTATGGTTGGCCATCTTTATACAGCTTTCTACAATTTGGAACCCTCCCGCAAACTCCAAAAAAAAAATCAAGTGCAAAAACAAACTGTAAGAAGACCCACAAATTAGAGCTCCACAAAAAACTTGAAGTACGAATGCAAATCAAACTCCAAGAAAAGCCAAAACTATTTAACCTTCAAACCCAACCTCAGAATAAACCACCCTAAACCCCCAACCCTAACTGTAAACCTTGAAAAACCCTAAACTACGCTTATTTATATGCCTAAACCCTAAAAATAAATTTTAAAACAAAAAAATAAAAATAAAAATAAATAAAAAAAAAAAAAAAAGAGAAACAGGGCGCAGGGTTTTTACCTGGCGCTGGTTGGCGGCAGGCGCGGCTGGCGGAAGCTTGCTGCGTGCTCTCCGCCTCGCCACCAGCCGGCTCTCTTGCCCGCCACTGGCGCCCCGCCACGTGGCTGGGCGGAGTGCGCCAGGCGTGGCGGGGGAAGCCCATGTGCGCGAGCTGAGTGCCTGCGAGCTGCGGTGCCTGCGCCCCACCTTGAAATTCTCATTTTTCACAATTTTTTGGCAATTTCTTGAAATTTTTGTATTTGCAAAGCAACAAATGAGCTGCATACAACTGTTACAGAGATTTGATGGCAAATTCCAGCAAATTTGGCGATGTCAATTGTTCTTTCTGTGAGAAGAATCTACAAAGTACATGGCATACAGCATATAAAGAAGAAGAAACAAGCCTGTGACATGAGCCAGGTATCAAATAATCGTAGAAGCAACACCATCTGGATAGAGATAATAGAGTATGTTGTTTTCAAGAGGTGATTGCTTTTTAGGGGAAGCTGATCTGCTTGAAACAATTTTCAGTAAACTTCTAGAGGAAGAGAAATGAAATTGACATCTAACCCAAGTCGTTTCATATTTTTTGGACCTTTGTGGAATTAGTTATGAATTTTTGAAGTTCATAGAGAAGTAGGTGGATAGAAACACATGATGGATGGAGTACATTGTAGGTGGATGATTTAGTGAGTTGGAGATCCCATGCAATGGAACTCTGTAGGGAACATACCGGGAACGCAGGGGAACAAACCCGGTCCCTTTTTTTCCTTTGCCCACAAAACTTTGGCTCTTCAAAACCTTCTAAATTCAATAGAAATTAGAGTTTTAAATTTTTTTAAAATTTTTTTGGGGGAGTTTGTCAAAGATAAATAAATGTTTCAATCTACCGTTGGGATTTTTGATTATTAAAATTATGAGGTAGAAATCTTGTTAGCAAGAAAAGATAGTGTATTGTCAATTTTCCCGGCATTGTGTTCTTCCAAGATTTTTTTGGATGTGTTCCACATATTTTTTTGAAGTGAAATGTGGTATAAATATGTATAAAAATACCCTCATTATGTTAGATTTTTTTATTCAAAGTCTTTAGTGCAAAAATTTTCCACAAATGGCGGTCAAAGGCAGCTGAAGTTGCAGGGCAGAGTTCAAAAAAACTTTTTTTCCAACTTTGAATGCTCATATCTTCCAATCCGTACGGTAAAATTTCATGAAATTTTTACTAGATGATCTTAGGCAAGTGGAGTACAAGATCCTATGATTAGATTCCAGAAAAAAAAAATTGGGGTTCTCTTAAGTGAATGCAGCAGAAATGGCAGTTTTGAGTGGTTTTGACAGAAAACACCCTTGGTCCTTTAGGGGTTAATCAAGTATAATTGACTTCTATTTTGGGGCAACTTGCATTGCTACGCCCAACAAATTTGCAAAGTTTTACATGCTTTTCTACAACGGGCATATCTAGCACACTAACCAGGGTACAGGGGAGTGGCATCAAGTTATTGAGTTCAACGGTCAAATTATCAAGCATTGCTAGAATGTATTGGAGATGTAAAGAAAGTGGTGGACAAAGATGCTCAATAGAAAATGAATCAAGTTGACTTGCAAAGGAATAAGCATCAAAAGTACCATTGATGAGGACGTCAATGGAATTAAATAGGGGGTATGTAGACAATTTAATTTTCCAATTTTAAGTCTATTTGGCTCCCAGTGGGAATAAGGTCAAATTCACAACTTGTTTCCATTACACTAAAACAAATTGAGCTAATTACTAATATATAGTTAAAAAAACAAATACATACCAAATGGTTTGAATTGTTGGAAATTGAAAGAAGTGAGAAGATGAACTAGGGCTTTTCAAATCAAACTTGGTGTCTTTTTTATTAGCTTATAGGCAAGTCAACTCTCATTAGAAAGCTCTTAGTTGGAGCATGGTGAGATAAATTGATAAATTTAGAGCTTTTGTATACAATTTGGTCCCATTAAATTAATTATTACTTTTATAAATCCCTGGTGATCGAACCATTTACTTCCTATACTACAAAATAAAATATCAAATCTACAAGCTTGAGGTGGTAGTTTATTGAGATAACAGGATATCAAGTAAAAAAATGAGGTAGCTAGATGCATGCTTCATAGCCTTGTATGCTTGGGCAATGGTGCTAGTAGGCTATCCACTTGTATTTGAGTACTTAAGGATTTAGGATTTAGGATTTTAGGGTTTAGAGTCTTCTTCAAACACTGCATACCACTAGTAGAAAACAGGGTCCTAAATTACTTGTCCACAATGACTGCAGCAGTCATTTTTTGTCCAAAATGACTACAAAATGACTGCAAAGTGACTGATGCAGTCATTGTGGACAAGTTATTTATAGCCTATTTTCTACTAGTGTACAAAATAACAATTTGTAACAATGATATAATTGGGTCACCCCTAAAGAGACCAGAGGAAAACAAAGGAAATATACAAAATCATCACACAATTTGTTAAAAGGGCATGTTTCAAAGAGCCAAAATGTATTTAGCTGATTTTGGTATCCTTATGTAAGATAGCTTGATGTTATATGTCCTGTATAGTGAGACTTTTTTCAACAACTCATCTATTCCTACACTTTCATTTTGCATTCAATATTAAAAAAACCATGTGTTAACAATATGATCCTAGCAGCCATATACTAATACTAAAACTTTATATGAGCTTGTCTTTCCACCAAAATCCCACAAGTCATTGATAGTGCAAGCAACACCATATATAATTGCAAACACCATGTAAAGAAGGTTGGTCTTATGTGAATTTAGGATCATGAGCACATGAACCTAGAAGATTGTACACCTTATGTTATAAATGTCTATATTATTGAAACCTTCCATGAATATAGAATACCTACATTACATTTTTTTTTTCAATTTTTTTTTTGAATAAGCATTTTTCAAGAATTCCAAGAAATGGTGGTATAAAATTGAAATTGCAACAATATTCTTCACTTACATGTCAAAACATGCACAAATTCAAAAATAGATTTAAAACTTTCCTTTATTGTCAATGCCCCATACTAAGAATTGTTTACAAGAAATTCTAAGCATACAATATTTTTTTGATAATGCTTCACTATTGAAAAAAAATCTTGAGTTTCTACATGGTAGGAACTCTTGCACTTTCTAAATTCACAAAATTTTCAATCCATTCAAAGTTCTTTCTTCATTCAAATACAATTTTGTATCCAATTTTGTTAAGGAATTAATTCTTATAGTCCTAAGGCCATTTTTGGGGGGGTCAAAAACAACCTAAAATTGCCATTTTTAATCATTATGCTAACAACAAAAATTTAAGCACTCTTTTTTTTGCATATCCAACCATAAGATCTTCCATTAGACTATTATGAAAATGTCTAACTAGAAGAAATTTCAAAAACTTTGACTGTATCAATTACAAGATATAAGCATTTAAACTACATATTTTTTTGTTCCTAGCTTGACTAGGTTTCGTGTCCCCTTAACTTAAATTTTTTGTACAATAGATTGTAAATTTAAATCTTTTTATGTTGAAGAATTGTATTAAGAGTCCAAAAAAAAAACTTTAAAAAAACTTGTAGCTTTCATTCTTTAAAAAATTGTTAAGTTGAAGCAAGTACAAGATAGAAAAGAAAAGAAAATTGTTGATAGCTCTAAAATGGAATTGAAACTTATTAATCCCAATGGTGAGATTGTTTTAGAAAACAACGTAAACCATGTGCAACTTTTTTTTGAAAAATTATTAATTGAATTCAAAAACAGATCCAATACATTATTTTTCCAAGAATTTACTAAGATTGCCTATGAAATGGAAAGATTTGTAACTTTTACATTAACCCCTAAAGGACCATTGTCCCTTCGGGGGACAAATGCGTTTTCGGGCAGGTACCTACGGGCTGAAATTTTCTCCTGATTTTTTGAAACTTTTTTTGTAGGTAGAAAATCTGATTAGCTTTGTGGGAATATAATTTTTTCCACAATCAGTGCCCAAGAAAAAAAAGTTATGACCAAATAAGCTCAAATGAGGGGACGGCAGCCAGCCTGGGCAGCCAAAAAAAAATGGACAGAAATTTGAATTTTTTTTCAATAGTTTTTTTCTCATAGATTATATTTTTGTCTATCTGGAAAGCTTTGATTCATTTCATTTGGATATGTTATGAGAGAGTTATGGACATTCTTGTTTTTCGAGTAATTAGAGCATCTTCATGAAAAAAATAACTTGTAGGATTCATTTCTGAATGCAATTTTTCAAATTTTTCAATTTTTTTTTACGTGGTCTGATTTACTTGTTAGAACAATCTCACCATTGGGATTAGTGCATTTTAATTCCATCTAAAATATATGAATATTTTAGATTTTCCTTCTATCTCATACCTACTTCTACTTAACAATTTTTTTAAGAATGATAATTAAGCTTTTTTGAATATTTTTTTTGTTTCCTAGATTTTCTCCACAAGAAAGATTTAAAGCTCAAAACTCTGTGGTGCAAAAATTTTAAGTTAAAAATGTTAAAAGTCAAAAAATCTAGTCCCGCAATGTGCTGAAAAACTTGTTTATTCCACTTTAAACGCAGATATCTTACAATTTGTGCAGTCAAAAATTCTGAAATTTTTTCCACACACTCTCATACTAGTTAGGTGTAAGATCCTACGGTTAGATGTGGAAAAAGAACAATTTTCAATTTTTTTTACTCTTTGCTATAGATATGGCAGTTTTGAGTGTTTTTTGGCAGAAAAAAGGCCTTGGTCCTTTAGGGGTTAATTATCCAAATGGAACAAATAAAACCTTTCAACATAGACACAATTTTTTTTTAAATTATTTCAAGTTTTTTCTTTGTTTTTTTGTTGCCTACCCTTGCCTATTTTGTGACATAATTTTAGCTCTCAAACACTTATTGATATAAAAATTATATTCTAATGTAGCTAATTATTTTTCTTATTTTTAAACTAGTTACAAAAAATGTTGCCAAAAATTGAGATTATAGGTACCTACTCAAACCTTCAAGAATCCTTCAAGTGGCCTTTTGGAACTTTAAGGGTTAAATTCTCTCATCATGGAGTTACTCATCTTTCCTCTCAAAGATGCCTTAGGCTCCTAGATGAACTCTCTAGTTGTTGTCTATTCTAGATCAGAACTCTATAGTCGTTGTTTCCTCTTTGACTCCAGTTATTGGCTTAAGTCTCTTCATTGACGCCAACCTATATTAAGGGTTGGAATTGTTTTTCCCCCTTTTAACCTTTAAAGGTCCACTATTTCCTTGGGGAATAAAATTAATTTCAAGTAGGTTCCTACAATATCAATTTTGTGGTGATTTTTGGACTATTTTTGAAGTTACAAAAACACATTAGTTTCTGAAAATATAAATTTTACTTCAATCGGTGGCCCAGGAGCAAAAGTTAAGCCTAAATTGGAGTTCAGCTGGCAGCACAAAAAAATTCATAAAAAATCAAAATAAAATTTTCAAAATTTTGTTTCTCATATATAATATTTTTGTCAATGTGGAAAGATTTGATTCATTCTATTTGGAATAGTAATGAGTAAGTTACAAACACTCTTGTTTTGGGGGAAATCTAAATATTTCGTTGAAAAATTAATCTATAGGATTAAATTTTTAATGCAATTTTCACAGTTTGAAAAAAAAATTGACAAGGTTTAGTTTGTTTTTTAGAACAATCTCACTGTTGGGATTATTGTGCTTCAAATCCATCTTAGAGCTCTTAACAATTTTATTTTTCTTTCAATCTTGTACCTACCTTCTACTGAACAATGTTTTAAAGAATGACGATCAAGTGTTTTAATTATTTTTTTATTTTTACCTAGATTGTCAACTGAATTCTTCAACATATTTTTTTATTATAATTTAATATTGGTAGTATAAAAAATTTAAGCTAAGCAAATTCAAAGTCTTAAATTCTAGGTAGACAAAGTGCTAAAAAATCAGTTTTCTTCACTTCAAGCAAGCAAAGTTTTGCAAATTTTCTTCCACACATTCTTACACTATTCTAATACAAGGCCTATGATTAGATATGCGAAAAAAACAATTTCTAAAGTTTTTTGTACTTTGCAATAGAAATGGCAGTTTTGAGTGGAACTGGATGAAAACAAGGCCTTGGGACTACATGAATAAAAAGCTCCTTCTATTCTGCCAGTCATACATTGCCACAATGGCAAACCTTGCCTACCTAAATATTACTAGAGCAGAATGCATCACAATGCAACACCACCAAAACATTTCATCAAGATGCAAAGGTTTCTTTGAACAGATGTTTGAATGTCAATAGCAAGAATAAACAAATGGAAAATTGCGTGGATGAGAATGTAATAGATGAAAATGCACATCACACAAGTTTGCATACAATATAATTATGAGTCACGTGCTGTGTCCTCCAAAAGTAATTGCATCATTTACACACTATCTTCATGAAGTAGTAGTAGACTACCCTTGAATGGACACCCTTGAATTCGGAAGTCAATTTCAACTTGCATGGCCATTTCTTCTAAAAACTCCTCACCTCTCATTGGCTGCTTTAAAAAAGTTGTGGTCATTTAGTGACATAAAAATGTCCATTAAAGCCCATTTTGAGGTGTCGGAAAATGGAACAAGTTGCAAATGTACCTTACGCTTACGCTTCTACCGTAGGCACCCCTGTGCACGTGAAGTGCCGTGACTGCCTCACTGCCGTCACTGAAGCCGCCCCCACTTGCAACTCCGAATAGCCAGTCACCAGCATACAGTACAAATACAGCCATATCCATACAGTATCAGTATACATACCTCCAGTATCTCTACAGAAATACCGTACAATACAGCAGTCTCTGCAGCAAATATAAGCCCGTGCTGCAACGTACAGAGTACTCTGCATTCAAAGCTCATGAGCCCTGCTGCCATCAGCAGCAGCTGCACCACCTTTGTTGTCGTCTTCGTCGTCGTGGCTAATCCCTTCAAGTTCGCCTAAGTAAGCTCCTCTCCAACATCCCTCTCCACAAGCTTCGCAATTCATTAGCTTTAATTGCATTCATAAGCTTTGCATTTCACAAGCTTTGTAACTTATTCATAAGCTTTGCATTTCATAAGCAAGCTTTTGCAGGTACGTAACTTAGTTGTTACTCCCATTCCACAGCGAGCGACAGTTCCTTTGCTTTGCTTGGGTGGGTGGGTGGGGTGGGCAGTGGGGAGCAACAACCAAGGCGGGATAAATTACGCTGTGGTATAGGAAGGAGCATGGTGAGGTTGCATTATATCGAGAGCTAGAGGGTCGAATTAATGCTTTAATTCGTTTTGGGTTGCCGAAATTAGGGCGGCTGCCCTTCTGTTTGTTACAGGTGCGCATTTGTCTCGCTCTTTGGATGACGTGCGCATTCGATCGAACGAGAGCTTTGAGCAGGGAATTGGAATCGTATTTGTACGAAACCAACCGGGGTCGAGTGTGTTGGAAGTAAACATTGTGTGATTTGCTCAAGTTGCTGGAACAGAGGAGACGGCGCTTGTGTACGGTAATTTCTCCCAAAACATTGAAGCTAATCGATCGACTAATGTCTTTCAAGTATGTCTTCAGTTGATTGGTTCGACCCATTGAATTGAAGTCTGTATGATATATATATATTGTTTGTTTTGTTTTGTGCTTTCCAGATGGCTTCCGTGTGGCAACTACGCTTGATTTCGGAATTGTTGGTGAGAGCCAACCGAATGGTGAGACGGAAAGATGGTACACTGAATCGTTGGCTGGCGGACTACTTTGAATTGAAGGTGCCTGCGAATGCGAAGCCAGAGGATGGAGTGTCCACAATGGATGTCACATTTGACGAAGAAGCCGGAGTCTGGGCACGGTTGTTTATTCCAACGCAGGTTTGATAAATTAATTATGGCGAACTCGTCCCTAATTACTATTCTGCTCATGTGCTTTGAATGGGCTGTGCAATCGATCCACCACTCTAGAGGCTTTATAATGCTATCAAATGACAGCTTCTGTAGGCGTCGCAAATTCCATATAGGATATTATATATGTGTGCGTCTTTTCAAGCCTTTTTCACCAATTTTTTCACCAATTTGGTAGGAATAAGTGTGATTTGGGGGAGATGAGTGAAGCTCTGGAGTGATATCGATCTTTGGGTAGAAGTAGAAGAGCAAAATCTTTTGAGACCAAATTTGTGTCCCTGTGTATGAGTTTCATGTGCAATTTCAAAGTGGGGAGGTTAAAGACCTTATTTGAAGGGACAGTAGTCAACTTTATTTCTCTTCAAAGATATCAGTGGCCATAGACAATTAGCCAAATCATGCTTACACTTTAACTTGCTAGCTAATTCAAGGCTGTTGGAGAATATTGAAAGAGATGAGTTGCTGTTGGTAACAAGAGTCAGTATATGTCCCGGACACTTTTAGTATTTTATTATATATACAGTAGTCTTTGCCCAGGTTTGGTACCCAGTCAAGAGTTGTGAACTCCGAACATGTGTCTCAAGTGGTTTGTGTAAGCTTAGTCAGCAGTGTATTAATTACATTATCATTGATTTTATGGAGTTGGCGATGGCAGGAGATGGAGGTGACTCCGTTGCAAGTGGCATCCGACGGGACGCAAACGGAGTTCAACAAGAAACTGCCCATCATGATCTACTACCATGGTGGCGGATTTGCTGTTTTGTGCCCCGATCTGCTCTTTTATGATAAGTTCTGTCGGCGCCTGGCTAAGAGCTGTAGCGCAGTTGTAATTTCAGTGCATTACAGGTGAGTTTGAATTGGCCTTACCACTTCACATGTATTTTTCATTGAACTGCTAACTCCTTTCAAAGTACACTAGATGTTCTTTCAATGGTTTTGGTGATCATTATATAACCTGGATCCGATTGAATTACATTTGTTTTTCACAATATGATCAATCAAAGTGGCCGTTTTTCAAAACCATGAATCCCTGTTAAGTTTATGAAACAGTCTTTTGAGTTTGGAAGATGCATAACGAGTTTCATTGCTCCAACATATAATATGAAATGACGAGTAGTACTAGTAATGTTGTTATTACAGGCGAGCACCAGAGCATAAATTCCCCGTGGCATACGACGACTCGTACAAAGCGCTAGAGTGGCTTCAGTCGGAGGATGCAACCTCAAGCCTTCCCCCAAACGTGGATTTCTCAAGGGTGTTTCTCAGTGGAGACAGTGCAGGTCAGCATGTATATTTCATTTTTTTTGGTTGAGGCTACCAATTGCAGCAAATTCGTAATAATATGTTTGTTATTTTGGTAGCTATATTACAATTTATGGTGATTTGCAACGAAGTTTCATTGAAATCAGGCTAAATAATTGCATTATTTTCTTCCTGAAGTTCCTTGTTAGCTTGTAGCTAGACCCCAAAATTTGTCAAAGTCTGATGATAGTTAGCCCAAAATTGAAAATTAAACTGGTCAGCATTCATATTACATTTTTTCGTTCCTTGCTGAACTGTCTCGCAAGAATTTGGTTGAGGCTACCAATTCCAGTAAATGTTGCATAACATTTTTGTTATTTTGGTAGCTCCAAGACAATTTTTGGTATTTTCCGTTAAATTTTCATTGAAATCAGGCTAAGTAAATGCATTTTCTTCTTGAAGTTTCGCATAGACTTGTACTGTAGCTAGCTAGATCCCAAAATTTGTCAAAATTCTGGTGATATTTAATTTAGTCCCAAATGAAAATTAACTGGAAAAATTGGTGCAGGAGGCAACATTGCACACCACGTGGCGCTTCGAGCTTCAGGCCGGGACTTGGGTCGAGTGCGCCTCAAGGGGCTGGTGTTGATCCAGCCTTTCTTCGGCGGGGAGGAGCGAACGCCCGCCGAGCTTCGGCTCAAGAATGTGCCCATTGTGTCGGTGGAGAACTTGGATTGGCACTGGATGGCCTTCTTGCCGGAAGGCTCCAACCGAGACCACCCGGCTTGTAACATCTTCGGACCAAACGCACCAGACTGGTCTCAAGTGGCATTCCCGCCGGTCCTCAACATTATTGGAGGACTTGACCTGTTGCAAGATTGGGAGGTGAAGTGCTTTAATTTTCTTCTCCTGATCTCTAGCTTGAAATTTCAGCTTGAAATTCATGTTTTAGTAGAATGTTGATGTTTTTTTTTTATCGATCTGCCTTTAGCTTTCATTCAATCAAGTCATGAATTCCCATACTTTTGTCCATTTTGTCCAAGAAACCTTAAGTGCCGAAGCCAAAATATTCGAAAGTTCATTTTGGAGCTATTATGTTAACTTGCAAAACGCATTGTTTGATTTTTAGCCAGAAAATCTAGGGTATGATTTCTTCTTTCTATTGATCCATTTTAGGTTACCTTCCTTGAACCTTTGTGAATGATTTATGTCAAACTCCTGTAGATATGGAAGTGGACACTTGGGGCTATTGAAAGTTGGATGGCAATCAGTATGAAAATAGTGAAATAGACTAAAAAATATCGGTTAACGTACTGTGAACTTCACAAATTCACAAGTTCACGTAATTCCAAAATTAGTGCGAACCGGTGAAATTGATATGAACTTGAGTAGTGAAATCTGAAGCATGTCGGATCTTAGAGTAGTGGCACCTCGTGCCTGGTTAGGAAATTCACTTCTCTGAAACTCTGCTGCATTGCAGTTCCGATACTCGGAGGGAATGAAGAAAGCAGGAAAGGAGGTTCAAACAATTTTCTACGAGGAGGGTGTTCATACGTTCGCTCTTGTGAATCAGGCTAAGGTTACAGTTCAGATGCATGAAGACGTTGTGACCTTCATCAATGGCCACTAGTTCATGTTATCTCAATATGGTCAAAGTGATCATAAATATTCCATATGCAAAGTGAGTGAGCTTCAAACTTTGCTGTTGTGCATACTTTAGTAGATATTCCTGCAAGTCCATTGGAATATCAAACGACGGGCGATAGATTCACTTATCGCAACAGAACGATTGGTTACATACACAACTATATATTTATTGAAAGGATTTCATTCTTGCACAAAAGAATGAAAACAGGGAATTTATCCAACCTAGATGACCTGTATCTGTAGTTGAGCAATTTACAGGGTACGACGACAGGGCAAGTCAACCTTGCAGTCGTTTCTATAGTTGATTAAGATGCTCAAGAATAAGACATGGAGCCTCTGCACGAGCAACAGACAATGTTAATATCCTGAGAACCTACAGTAGTGAACCTCTAATAAATAATGTTTCTTAAATGTTCACGAGTGGTTCTTCGTGCAGAAAGACCATGTGCTGCATATATTGCTGTGTCTGAACCTTAAAATTGGGAGGATCTAACCTACCATTTCGCAATACAACTGTGAGCTCTTCAGTATATTGTGTTTCTAAAATGCAGAGCACATTTTAGAGGGAAAACCACCTTGCAATTCCTGCAGGTTTGTTACCAAATTCGGCATACAAGGTGGTTTTTTTCCCCTCAAATTACTAGACCCCTGGTTGAGTTTAGGAAGGCAATTCAGAAATTGGCTTCTGTGAGCCAGATTTGGCACTCTCTAAATGTTTACAAACTAGATTCTAACGGTCCCTTCTACTCAAAGAACTATTTGTAAACTTCAGTCTCACCGTGCCTGCTGCCGCAACTGAGTTGATGAAAGATCTGATTGAAATAACCTCTCTGGAATCTCTTGGAACATACTCTGGACTTCAGTTGGAACTTGGACACTTGAAAGTACCTGTTCAAGAGGCCACGGTATTGCCAGTCAAAAAGTTTACTCCGGTAGCCAGCAACAATCTAAAACCTTAGATATGCTCAAAAAAGAAGAGTCAAAGTTGCTTGTGGAAAGAACATTGTATGTAAAAGAGCATATTGTCATAGAAGATAGAATATTGTAAAGAAAGAGGGACGCAAAGAAACGATTCAAGATACGTAATAGTTGAGAAAAAAGCTGAAGGTAGATAAGCTAAGGGAAAAAAAATGTAGCCTTGCCTTAAAAGAACCATTCACTTTCCGACCAGCTACCAAGAAGTCGCAGCCAAGTTGATTGATAGCCAGCAACACTTCCACCATCCGGATTTTGCTGTCGCCATAGTACTTTGGCTGGACATGAAAGAAATTCAATCATCAACATGTTCTTGCTTTTCAATTTTTATTCCATTCTTCCAAAACAAGACACATGTTGTGAATAATATCATAAACAACTAGCAGTGAACCTTATCACGCAGCCTAGTGATCAATTCCAGCCTCGAAAAGAGCTATATACGTTAATGACTTCAAACATGAATATAGAAGAGGAACAAATTGATTAATAATGAGAGAACATGGGGAATTGCTCACATCCAAGAGTCTTGCGGCTGTGTCCACTCCAACAACAAAGGTGCTATCTGGGAATAGCTCCGCCTTTTTATAGAAATATGGTTGATTTGTCACCACCAAAGCCTTTCCTGTTAAATAGGCCACCACTATCAGGGACGGAGTTTACAAATAAAAAAGCCATCAACACTGTCAGTGCCACAAAATACACTATACAAATTTAGCTACCAAAAAAATGCAACCACTAACATGAATTAGTTCTCTTTTCAATAATCAACCCTCCACAGCTACGATTCATATCATCTAAATACTCAAGACAGAGCGTATAAATATTAACAAGCTCAAAGTAAATCAAGTAAACATCAAGTACAAAGCGCTGGTCCTTATTGTAGTTAGAAAGCCATGGCAGTACCGTTGCGAAATTGTTTAAGACGCTCTTTTATCTCAGAAAGCCCCAATGGTGGTTTATCTGCATTAATTGCAGATATCTCATAGCAAGGAAGCCCACCCTCCCGCAGGCTGCAACCAATGGAAAGACACTAATATTCAAGTTATGCAGTAGCTCAAGATGAGGGGCTGAATATGCACTCTCTCCTGCGCAACATCAATGGTCATACTGAACATAAGGTCGTAGATCCATACGTCCTAACTTTCGAAAAACTTGAATAGAAGTACACACAGATTGTGATGTATAGGCAAACCGACAAAAGATTCTGCAATAAAGGTTAAGTCTACACTCTTGACCATTCATGGTACAAATGACTTTCACAAGTATAACAATCGAACCTGCACGCGGCATCTAAGAGCTGGATGTGACCATCATGAAGCGGATTGAATGACCCAGACAAAACCACTCTTCTGGTGCCCCAATTGGGTGTGTTAGAACCACCTGTCATGTTAGAAGACAAGAATCAGGAGTTATACAAGGAAAGCCTTTAGCCAACATATTTCGAGAAAACAGGCATAAACTTAGGTGATCTATACAAATAAAGATGGAAGACGAAATTATAATTCAGAAGACTCTCTTGAGGAACGAATCTAAAGGGCGAAATCAGAAACATAAAGCAGTTCTCAGTTGGGAGCAGCCTCAACAATAAATCCTCACCAGAGAAATTAATCATGCAGATCTGACCACTCAGCAATTGCTGTAGCTGCTCTTCTTCGCTATACACCACTTTTTCCGATCGCAATTCCTCCGTGCCTTCTTTTAAACCCAGTGGCACATCGTCCAGAATCCCACATACATCCGCAAGTGTCTGCAAACCATAGTGAGCCTCATCATTAAGATGGGCCGAAAATTCAATCATAGCAAGCATCGCGGACCATCCCATATTCGCCTTAAACCAACAATAGCAAAATGAAAGAAAGTAATGGCAGATGTGTAACTTACTTTCACCACCACACAGCTAGTCACGTAGTCTTCTCCATACCGATCTCGATAGCCCTACAGTCAGCATAGCACATAACATTAATTGATGTTCAAAAGTGGTAATATTTCGGATTCAAAGAATAAAACCCAGAAAGTTCGTCAAGACATGACGCCAACCTTTGCAAGAGTCAAATCATACTGCCATAGTCCAGTTTGTGTTCGAGCTGATACATAGCACCTGGAGATATATGATGGAGTCATCACATGTACAAAACATACACCTACACCACATTAGAGGTCATCTTATTTATAAAGAGCAACAAATCAATGAATCAGGAATTAGACAAAACTAATTGCAACTAAACAAATCAGCGCTATTCAGAATTCTAGAAAAATCATGAACAACGGTTTCAACCTATTCAAATCCCACAACAATCTTAAGAGCGGAAGACAGGAGAATATCTCAGCCATAGATAAACAAAACAGGCTCAGTGAAAAGTCCCAGCAACAAACAGTCATTCCCGTAGCTCGTTAAAGCTCTGAAGCAGAAACCAACCTGTGATCGCCACGCTTAGGTGGTACAGAGGCTAAGGCACCTGTAAAACCAATTCCAGCTACCTGTACACCTGATCCACACAAGTGCACAATGCACCAATTACTAAAATAGACCACAATCTATAGAACTCAAACCTAGAATAACTCATCACTAAGCAGTAGCCTTAGTAGATGTTGTCATAATTAACAATCTTCCCAAATTCTGTAATATTTGGGGAGTCTCTAACCAAATTGCTTCAAAATATTCAGTTTCAAGAGTACGGATATCCATACTATTAACAACTCTAACAATCAAGCACATGACATACTCGAAAGGGATCTAGATGAAATCCTCGTCCACATTACCGAGGTGTGCTTAATCAACAGCGATACAAATGAACAATACCAGGCATTGAAAGTTTTAAAGCTCGATTATACGCAGCCAACGCAATATCGTCTGCTGTTTCTCTGCAAACAGACTGCTTGGGAAACTGGAACAACAAGCCATAAAGGCAACAATCAGTCATTGACCAGAGTCTGAAGTATTTTACGTATTAAAAGATGGATCTGGATAGTCCAAGATGGTCGTTGGCCCATGTCCTTCATGTTTCTGGTACGCTATGTACAATAACAACCAACGATGTCCCAAGGTGTACAATCCCTGCAGATTACAATCCATGGAATGGAAAACCTAGAATCCAAGACTCCACCTTCACTAGGAACTTAGCAAGCCAAAATATTGGTACCTTGCCAAGAAGTTGAACCATCGAAGCCCTAGAATATGGGATTGTAGCTTCCAACACCGTACTTGACGCTCGTGGCACTGACAACAGCCAACCTAGCGCCTTCATATTCAACATTCACGGCGTCAAATGGGCTCATGAAGCTAAAGAATAAACCTTACATTGTCCATATTAATACCACTAGAATACAAGGAACGGTGGAAAGCAGCTCCAAATCATGTGCATACATCCCCCAGTTAGAAAGACATCATAATTAAAATGGTATCTTTTACCATGGCAACAAAAAATTACATATGTAAAAAATCAAGAACCAGCGGCGAGAATATTGAGACCATCTGCCCAGTTTGATAGAAGTGGAGTAAATTCAACTACTCATAAATAGCAAAAATGTGCACCACAAACTGTGACTCCCGCTGCCTACTTTTTGCAGGAGAGGCATACGTTTCTAAGCACATCTGCAAAGCTAATACAATTAATAAATCAATTGTCGTATTTAATATGATCAAGATCTAGGGCGAAGTACATTGGATTCCAGTGTATGCAAACCTTTAGATTTTTATGGTGCTATAGCAAAGCTAACCTGGGCTGCGCCACCTGAAAGGCAAAGGACAGCATGAGTCGGCGACGAATGAATGGCCTCGATCACCGCACGCACTGCAGTGTCCATCTTGACGTCCTTTTTCCACTTCCCCAACCGAATGGCGAGACTTCTAATTCAGCCGAATTGCCGAATAATCGCCATCCACCAAGCAAGAATTCGGAAGAAACGCTACCACATTGAAAAAATCTCCATGCAACGACGCTACTCAAGCTTCAAGTGCTGAACATACAAAAAGCAAGAGTAAATCAGAAAAGACGTCCTTCATCACTCCGAATGTAAGAGAAATTGCTCAATCCTCGTCAAAGCCACATTGAATCATGAATTAAGCCACAAAACAGAGAATTAACAACATCGCACTGAAGCGTCAAACCCTAAACCCTAATTCTCACCATTCGGAAACAGCCAAGTCATCAAATTCGCTACCGAATTGTAAAGAAAAAATTTCAATCAGCGTCAAAACCAGATCAAATCACATATTAAGCAGAGAATTAACAACCACGCACTAACTCCGCAGTCAGGAACCGAAGAGTCAAACCCTAAACCCTATTTTCACCATTCGGAAACAGCAAAGTCATCAAAATCGCTACCGAATTGTAAAGAAAAAATTCCAATCAGCGTCGAAACCGAATCGAATCACGTATTAAGCAGAGAAGTGACAACCACGCACTACTTCCGCAATCAGGAACCAAAGCGTCAAACCCTAAACCTTAAATTCACCATTCACAAATCGATTCAAGGTGATTATCCTCGAGATTCGATTCAGAGCGCTTCTGTTGATCGTCAGTCGAAACTTTTTTTCTGAGAGAATGGAGTGGACGGGAGATACCTGGATGATGAAACAGCAGCAATTGCTGAAGGAACTGAATTTCGGGAAGACGAGCATCAGAGGTCGTCGTCTTGTGTACTCCGCCATCGCAGGAGCACCCCTCGCTGGTGCTCCGAGCAAGTGGACCAGAAATCTACATTTTCTTTACATCTGATGCGCGATAAATCTACGCAGGCGTACATTTTAAATGAGCATCACTTGTGCTGTTGATGAAAGGTCTGGGAAGCCCAATTTTGGACGCAAATTGATGTTTTTTTAAATAAGGTTTAGGGTTCAGGGTAGGAAAAAATTAAAAAATTAAAAAAAAGCTGAATTCTTTTGGAAATTACTTTGAGAGGGAGCTGGAAAACAAATAAAGTTACCCTACGTGAAGGTCAGATTCAGACATAAATTAAGTATTTTGGGGGGTGTCTGAATGTTAGGAATATTACAAGTGAAATATTACCAACATTGAATACACTACCACCAATACTTTTAACCATGTAAGGACGCGGGGGGTGACCCCGGAAATCATGCATTGTATAACCTTGAGAGTCACTGGAATAAAAAAATCTAAAAGTACTCATTGGAAGTCAAGCTACTGTAGATGTTCTCCACTTTCCACAAAAAAACTCCAAGGATGAATAGTTGTAGTTCTGTCCTACATTGGAGAATCCCTTGTCATTCATCGGACACTTATGGTCCGCGGCGTCCTTACTGGGTTAATTGTCTGAATCCACTCTGCACGTGGAAAAGAAACTATTTCGGCACTCACCTACCAAATCAGACCTTCACGTACGGTATTGTAGATGTTACACAAAATAGTGAAATTAGGTTGCCTTAACAATTAGGTTGCCTTACTTCAAGAAAGTTACTCTACAAGCCAATAAAGTCAACAAATATTTCTAGAGATACTTCCATTTGTACACGTGGAGGTCCATAAGTTCCAATTACAACAATAACTAATTCAAAAGTAGTGCATTCTTGTACATTAATAGTAAATATTTATATAGTGTAGAATGTCAAGAAATTAGTGTGGGGCAACCTAATTTCACTATTTTGTGTAGATTACCAGAAAATGGGCCACATATAAATCTTAGAAAGGGTCAAATATGGTCCACATGCAATCTTCAAGAATAATAAACTCAGAACTTTCTTAGTATTCCTATAATTAAGGCGTCAAATTCTTGAATTTTTTTTAATTCTAAAAGCGATAGTTGAACCTTTTTTCCAACTTTAATTAATTATTTGGCATAAACATCGACCTTGATAGCAGGGTATGATATCCAAGATTTTTGGAAACTACAAATAATAATAGAGTGGTTGGGTTTAGTGGGATCATAGGTTTGGTAGGAATTTTTTGATTCACATTATAGTTGGGGTTCAAATATGGAAAAGATGCATCACTGATGATTCAATCCTCCCACCTTGTCTAGCATGTAGCCTTGTAGCATTGGTAGTATACATAGATGAGATATTGAATTAATTTGAACACTCTTTTAACATTTTGAAGCCTTAGATTTTGTACCCACTTTGTACCCATTCAAATTACTAACTTTGTACCCACTCAAGTTACCAGTTAACTTTGTTAGCATTGGCTCTGAACAACCTGTTAGAATTCTTTGGTAGCCAACTTTTGATCAAAAAGGTCTTTGCATTTTATTGAGACATCTTTCCAAAACCAACACCTATAGATTCTAGCCTAAAATGTACAACTTCTATTCATGAGAGCCAAAAGAATGTGTTAGATAAACCTACTTTTATACTTTAAAAATTTATAATTTATTTGTATAGTGTCCAGAAAATACATGTTAAGAGAGTCTAGAATTTCTTTTTGACAACCAATAAGACTCAACAAAACTTTTTTAATTCAATAATAATTCTCAAACTTTTATTTAGACAATCTTGGCACTAGAAGAAAACATGCTTGAATCGGCAAAATTTCAAGACTCACAATTAGTCTTATTGGACGTTTTCATGAGATGAGTTAGACTAGTTACAGGTCTTAAATGTTTAGTCTACTCATACATGTTTTCTACTAGTGTAAATGTGGTTATTTTAATAGCCACATAAAATGAATACTTTGTGTGCATTTCAAATTGTGACTCTTGATGTACATATTTAGTAATCAATTCGCCCATGCCAATCAACGTGCTTGCAATTACAAAGAAATGAATAGCATTTAACATAGATGTATTACAACACAAGTCAATAAAAAATGTGACAACATAGAAATTATACTTTGTATATTATAAATTCTACTAATCTAATAACTTGATTAATATTTAAATACATTCTTAATTTTTAATTAATATTTAATAATATATAATTTTTTTATTGCAATTTAATAATATTTATCTATTATATTAATAATATTATGATGAATATTTTAACTTAAGGATTTTTTTATTCCAAGTTTAGTTTTTATGTGTGTTTTTCCTTTAACTACCAACAAGTTTTGGCATGGTATTTAATAATCAATGGAGTGCATCATATAACTTTAGACCATTTGAACCCGGACAAATTTAATTTTTTAATTGATTCAAACATTGGAGGCATAAACTTAAATATATAGAAGTTGGAAGTTGATTACAAATTCATTCAACTTCAAAAATTGTATGAAAAACAAAGTAAAATGAATCCCATTAGATTAGTTGCAACCTTGCAAGTTCAAAATGTACCTTACATCCTAAACTATTTGAATCTTTCTTCATCTATACGTTCATCTATTTTGAGCCAAAAGAAAAAGATTAATTAAGCAAAAAAAAGCATGAACTCAATATGACTTCATTTGAGTTTACATTAGAAAAAAATTAGGACCTCAAAAAAGTTGTTAAAAATTAATAAGAGAATAAGTTATTGAAAGCTCGCAAGAATCTCTTATATTTGCGCATTCATTTGCTTATATTGTAATGATGATAGACCCATGCTACCTACCTTTCCAATGCCCACATTGCAATAGATGCATTCTTTTGAATACACAGGTACACTTGCTAGTGCAAATGCAAGTCCAAAATTGTAGGAAATTTTGATGATTTCTACGTTAAACGCATTAGAGATAACATATTTGTTGTTCATGACAAATATCATTGAGAAAATTTTAGCAATGGTCTTAGGCTTCTTTGCTAATATGTCAAATGTAATTCTCTCATAGTCTTCCACACAACATAATTATGTTGATTGCAATGGAAAAGTGTCTCAACACCATACATTGCAAGCATACAAAAAATATGGGATAATTTGGAGCAAGGTGTAAGTATAACTTTTTTTACAAATAAAATGCAATAAATTCGAGCTTACTAGAACTTCAAACTTCATTTTAGCATATTGCTTCAACTTTTTTTTCAAAATTTGTTCCTCAGAAAATGTATAAATTCAAATTGACTTTCATTTCTAATAATGGGATTGTGATTTGAGTTTTTCATTTGCATGTTATGGACAAAGTTCAAAAATGATTACAAGGGAAAAATTTTATGCTTGCTCTCTCTCCCAACTTCATCTACATTTTTTGAATGAATGATTCAAATCACAGAAAAAAAATTGAGTTGAAATTCAACAAAAATACACACATTTTTTGTTGAATAAACGAGGAATAAACTTTGAAAAAAATTGTATTAATATGCTTAAATGAGGTCTTAAGTTCTAAAAAGCTTGCAATTACTACATTTTGATATATTCCATATGGATTGTCATGCTTCTTGTCCCTTACTTGCATAAATTAACTACTTGCCTTCTCTTCATCAAACAAACTAGAAGTTCATTGAAATTAACTAGAGAGTTTGTTAAATAATAGAGCCATCTATCAAATTTAACACATTTTGGTTGATGTTGATAACAGTTCAATAGGAATTGCAACAAAACTAAGCTTGGGGCAACAAGAGTGTGTCAATAAATCCTTATTCCATGATAATACCATGTAAGTACCATGATTGGATACATGAAAATGAAATATTAACAAACATGCCACGTGCAAGGCAGCCAACCTCATTATATAAAACATAGATGTTGGGAGCAATATTATGTTATAATATGTTGTGCTTCCATTAAAATGAAACCATTTCAAACCATATAAATGTGTTGGTTTCAATGATCCCCATTTTATGTTAAATGACATTGAAATTTTCATTAATTTACTTTGTCTCATTAGGAGAGATTTGAGGGCAATGAAGGTCCGTTTCAGCCATGTTCCCCTTGTTGGGAACTGCTATACGCAATCATAATATTTTAATAATTTTAAAATTTTAAAATTCTAAGTTTCTAAAAAAATATATAAAATATTTTTTTTAATTTGAAAAAAAAATTAATTAAATATTAATTTTTGACGTGGCACTATTTCGACTACGTCACTATACAACTGGCAACGTTCCCAGAGTTCCCACAATCCGTGAACTCACAGTCTTTTTTTGCCCTTGAATCTCTTCTAATGATAACATGCACTTGTTCTAGTGACCATTTACTCCTACTATTTTTTTCTTACACAAATGAAGGGCTACCTTTACTACAAGAAGAAAAAATACAAGGCCCAGCCACAAGCAACCTAGGCGAGTCAAAGGAAGTCAATGGTTAGTAAAAGAGCGAGTTAGTGAAGTGAGCAGGGTGCTAGGGAGGTGCGGCGTGAGCCGCACCGCAACGTGCGGCTCACAGGGGGCAAAACTCAAAGCCAGACCTTAGGCCCATGAGGGTACAATGGGGCTTCTTGTTGACCATAACTGCCAGCAAGCCATTTCATTCACTCTTACTATTGAACTTGCTAGCATTGCTTTGGCGTCGATTTTGACTTGTTGGCACCTTCTTCTCGCCAAGTTTTGTTTGCATGTTGGTTCATGATTTAACCCCTAAAGGCCCAAGGCCTTTTTCCTGCCAAAACCCCATCAAAACTGCCATTTCTATAGCAAGGAGTAAAAAAAATGAAAAATGTTTTTTTTTCACATCTAACCGTAGGATCTTAAACCTAACTAGTATGAGAATGTGTGAAAAAAATTTCAGAATTTTTGACCACTCAGATTGCAAGAAATCTGCATTTAAAGTGGAAAAAACAAGTATTTCAGCACATTGCGGGACTAGATTTTTTGACTTTAAACATTTTGCACTTAAAATTTTTGCACTACAGAGTTTTGTGCTTTGAATCTTTATAGTGGAGAATTGAGTTGAGAGTCTAGGAAAAAAAATAATATTCAAAAAAACTTAATTATCATTCCTAAAAAAATTATTAAGTAGAAGTAGGTACGAGATAGAAGGAAAATCTAAAACATTAATATATTTTAGATGGAAATAAAATACACTAATCCCAATGGTGAGATTGTTCTAGTAAGTAAACTAAACCATGAGAATTTTTATTTTTTTTAAATTGCAAAAATAGCATTTAGAAATGAATTTTACAAGTTATTTTTTTCAAGAAGATGCTCTAACTGCCCGAAAAACAAGAATGTCCATAACTTTCTCATAACAAATCCAAATGAAATGAATCAAAGCTTTCTAGATAGACAAAAATATAATCCACAAGAAAAAAAATATTAAAAAAAAAAAAAAAAAAATTTGCCAAATTTTTCTTGCTGCCCGGACTGCCCAGTTACGAAAAAAAGTAACATATTTGGCCATAACTTTTGACTCCTATTTCCGAATGTCCTGAAATTTAGTGCATATGAAAGATATTCCTTGCGCCCACCTTCTGTTAAAATTTCAGCTTAAAATATGGAAATCTCTAGTCACACGGACTTGCCCAAAATTTCTATACGGCCAAAAAACGCATGCCGGTCCTTTAGGGGTTAAGGTTTTGATCTTCATGTTGTTGAGGTTCATGAGGTTTATATTGTGAGGTTCATGAGGTTATATTGTGAGGTTCATGAGGTTTATATTGTGAGGTTCATGAGGTTTATATTGTGAGGCCATTGCAGACCATGAAGCTGGTGTGGAAAACAAATAGACAAAAGGGAAGGCAAATTGGAGAGTGTAAGATCCCCTCCAAAAAATTCTTGAATTCTAATAAATGCCTTCAAAAATCTTGGTCAAAGTGCAAAAAGGAAAAGCACCCTAAACCAATGCTCGGTAGCCCCATTTCCAAACACAAATCATAGAGAATCCAAATGGTCACAAAACCAGCTGATGTTTGAAATTTAGACACCCGAATCAGCAGATTGCGGGGCAGTCAAAGGGAACTTGTTTTCGTACATAGAGGGAAATGGGTGCTCCTACCTTATGAAGTTTTGGTTGTAATGTACAATTTGTGCGCTATTTTCTTTCCTATGTTATCTGTCAACTCCAAATCAGCAACCTAACAACACAAAGATAACTATCAATTTGCAATTGCACTTGCTAAGTAGCAAACCAGACTTCCAATTTGGACACCCTAACATCTGAATTGGCACAACTACTCACTCATCACCTTTGAATCCCTACATGCCGTCTTGGCATCCAGTTGGCAAAAAATTGCTCCCAACTTGGCAAAATAGGAAGCTAATTTAGTGATTAAAACACAAAGTTGGGCAACAGGATTGCCAACTAGGTTCAAAATTAAGAACAATAGAAATAAAAACACAGAAAAACACCAATTAGAAACTCCACACATAGTTGCAAGAAATACTTGCTATTTTTTGTTCAAATTCGCTTGAGTATTAGAGTACAATGACTTTTGAATAATTTTTTTTTAAATGAAATAAAATATGGATAATTTATAAAGCATTCAAAATAGTATGTGTGCAAAAATTCAAGCCTATGAAAAATTATCTCTAAAAGTTATGCCCAAAAAAAAATGATGCAAAATGCATAAAAATAGATTCTTTGGAATTTGATTTTTTTTAAATAGAAAAAAAAATTCAAAAAATATATGATTCAAAAAGCCATTTTTCCTAACTTAAAGGTGCTTCTTCTCAACCATTTGCATCTTCGGGAAAAAAAATGTATTTTTAGCACGTGCACAAAGGTAGTGTACTTTGAGCACATGTGGAAGGTATTGAATACTTTATTATTTTTAGAAAATCTAATTGTAGGCTTGTGTAACTTTAGTAGAAGTCCTTGCATCCCAATTTTGACCTTCAAATTCACACTTTTAGATAAAAAAAATAGTACGCACACACACACCGCCCTTCAAAATGATCAAGGTAGATATCCAATTGGGGGCAATTTAAAAATAATAAACTATTTTTTAAAAATTGGAAAAATGATCAATGTTTACAACTACCATATGTACCATCATTTTAAATTTCATAAAAAACGGACATACAATGCAAAAGTTGTGAGCAAAAAAACACCTATTCAAGGCTAAGGAGACCAAAAAAAAGGATAAGTATTTCTTGCAAGGATCCTCATATGGACAACAAATGGGTCCCTCAAATGTCAAGCACGTATGATAATCCTCCCAAGGTATCTGCTAGATTATTCTAATTCATTTACTTCTAGCTATAATTCTAAACAACACTATGTCCACTAATGCCAAAATACCCGAGGCACCAAATTCTAGTGTTGATAATACTTGGAAGTTAAATAAAACCTAACCAAGTTGCTATTTTTAGTATTTTAAATTCTTTTTAAATTCTTTTTGAAGTCTAGTTTTAGCATCAAAAATCCAGTTTTGAAAATGATTGATTATGACTTTTGTGCAAGGGTGTCCATTGCAATCTTGACTTTCCATAGAATTGAGTGTTCTTGAAAATGAGCCTCAAATACACTAAATCTAGGAGAAAAATTCACATTAGAAATTTTTTTCATATTTGGATAGTGTACATCTTGTATAATTAATATCTACACAAAATTGTGAAATTAGGTTGCCCCATACTAATTTCTTGACATTTGACACTAAATAAATATTTACATTTACTATACAAGAATGCACTACTTTTGAATTAGGTATTGTTGTAACTCGGACTCATGAACCTCTATGTATACAAATGGAAATATCTGTAGAAGTATTTGATGACTTTGATGGATAGTGAAGTAACTTTCTTGAGGTAAGGCAACCAAATTGTTAAGGCAACCTGATTTCACTATTTTGTGTAGGTTTTGTGATGCTTTTTGGTCCAAATGTAGGTGTCGCACATTTGGCAATGTTGATTATGGAGGTTCATACCTTACATAATGTCCAAATAATGCATGCTAAAGTACATTGGAATCGCCTTTCACCGACCAATAAGATCCAATAAAAATTATGCTGTGTTTAATAATAGTAAATAATCTCAGATGTCAGTAGTATTGATCATCTTTTGCTGCATACCGTTGGCTGGGGATACTTGCTCCATTTGTTCCCCCAAAAAATCAAAACAGATTGTAGTCAACAAGAAATAGATGAAAGCCAAGGTCTTTGAATAATAAGCAACCTATCAGAATTTGCCATTTGTCCCCCCAAAAATAGAAAAATAGAACCTGTCAGAATGTAAATCATTCTCACTCCCAGAATAATATTTGAGAATGTCAACCCTGTGTTCCTGCACTAAAGGGATTTCAAACAAAATCAGATCCCCCAAATCAGAATCATAGACACAACTTAGATTTTGGGCCTACCTTGCTCCAAAATATGCCATTCTAAGCAGAGGTTTGCGTAACCCTCCTGCTAAACCATGTGTGGTTGGGTTATTACTGTAACTAACATAACCCCAAAATATGACAATTGCCCAATGAGCTCACAGTCCGGATTTTTAGAACACAATTTGGTGAATCGCTATAGTTAGCATTCAATGATGTCAATGGTTTCTAACCTTATTATGGATTACCATAACCCTCCTTCCATGGACCCACTAAACCCACTTAACTCGGAGCAGTCAACTACGATCCATGTACGGGCGTGGATCAAGATATGGAATCCCCCAAACAGCCATAACATATTTTCAGTCCTCCCTCTCTTTATTTTTTCCCATTTTTTTTCTTCAAAAATAGGGGTTTGTTTTTTATATTTATAATTTAATTTTTCTTAATGATTTTTGTTTTTGTTCTTGTGAACATAATAGGACAATGTTTCTTTTTAAACAGACTAGTCTTGTGTTCTGATTGCTGGGTATTAATGGAATTTCCTCCAATTTTGGAGAGAAATTAGAGTGAATTTCACACTAAACGCCGGGGGGAGTGCCTGAGTGAGGTCAAACTAATTGATTGATTTTTTCCAAATTTCCAGTATTAAATTTCACATCTTTGAATTATTTTAAGATTTTCTCTTGTATTGCTAAATAAGAAAAATATCTTGAAAACAAATCTTGGAGATTTGGGGGAGTCATGAATTTAATAGATAAGAATTTTCAAACTTTTGTTTTTAGGAAATTCATAAAATTGGTTAACTAGTTTTTGACTACAAAATCTCACAATAATTTCACTAATTGGGGGTAACAATTGAAACAATTGAAATAATGAAAGTTCATTAGCCCGGAAGGACTAAAAGCCTACTTTGGGGCTTTTTGTGAATTGGGCCAATTGGGTATGTTTCCATGACTTAATATTTTAAAATTTTGAAAGTAATTTCTAAGATAACTTTCAATGAATATCATGTTCTAATGTTCAAGCTAATTCAATTATTGCACCTCTTAGTATCAACACTAATTTGCATTGATTTGGGAATTAGGATAAATTTGCAATGCACACTAATATAAAAGTTCACAATATTTTATGTGTGATGAATATAATCTTTTTGTTATCTCAAGACGTGTGATTGTCATTCACTTTTCATCCACTTTCATCTATATTCATTTGTTTTTCATCCAAATATTTGCACTAATTATGCCATATTAATCTGACATTCATCCAAATTGGTATAAGTAGTCTAGTACTATTCAAACTCTCATACTATTTAAACTCTTGCATTAATTGTGCTTATTAGTTTTTCTGGTTTTTTAGAAATTTTTGATGATTTTACTCTGTAATTCTAATGATTACTTTTAGTGAATAATTTAAGTGAAAACCTTTAGATTTTAGTTGAATTATTATGCATTGACATAAATAGGGTCCATTTGTGGTGAAGCACATGACTAAAAACAATAACACTTTGTTGCTACATAACTAAACCTACATAATTTAATCTACAATTGCTTTGGCATCGTTTTTTCCTATCATATCATCTATATTAGATTTAGATTTGTTGACATGGTTGTTTTGGCCCCATTCACCTATGCTTACATCTACAATGCATTAGGACCATCACTTTTGATAGAATTTGCTTCCAAGTAGTTGTTTCAAGTCAGCCACTTTGACTTTTGTAACCTCAATGCATTACATCTCTAGTCCATTGCCCCCATTAGATTAGGTCCTCTCTTTCGACAATGTTACGAGTTTGTAGACTCAGAAATTTATACACTTACAAAATAAAAATTTATCAATAAAATTAAATAAATAAATAATAAATTTACAAATATATTGGCAACAAATTTACAACCTACAAACGAGCAAGTTTTCAATCTAAATATTTATAATTTTTAGATTTTTAGATTTTTAATTTTTAACATTTCAAAATTTCAAAATCTTCAATTGATTGTCAATGGTAGCATGGAGGAAAATACAGTCCAAATGATTGCAGGGATTATTAATTCAAAATACTCTTTATTTAACTTCATTTGGCTTAAAAGGTAGGAATTTTTATTTTTTTGTTTCGACCAATTTTTTATTTAAATAAACGTAATTAAAGTTGGCTTCAATAAATGTTAACTTTTTTACATGTTTGTTCAAAGGAAACACTAGAACAAATATCATAAATTCTAGACCATGTTTTTATTTATTAAATCTAACACAATTGTATTAGAAATTAAGTAGTTTTAGCATTACTTTAGTCACAGTTTTGTTACATGTGCGTTATTTCCAACACAATCATGTTAGATTTAACACAAAACATCAATTGGAATGTGTGAGAATTCTTATAGTAAAATACCTCTTACAAAACAAAGCAAATCATTACCACTTTGCCAATTTGTGGTGGAAGAATAGATGACTATCTCCTCCAAAGAGACAGGCAACCCCGCCCTACCCCCAATAGAAAATTAGCAACCGTTGGATGAGTTTTAAAAAAAATTACCTCATTCTACTACCATCAAACTAATAAATGGAAAGATATCAAACTTTTAGTTTTAGTTTAACAAATAGAAAAAACAAACATGTATCTACTTTTCCAACTAACTTCCTAGCTCTAGAAGAAGATGTTAGTTGATTCATTGGATGCTGACAAGATGACAATTTTTTAATTTAGAAGAAATCATTTTCCAATAACCAAATTATTCTAATAAGTATAGACTAATCCTTTTGTCATCGTATCCTTATATATACTCATAGACTTTTCGTGCAAGATAATAATTTGACCAAATACAATTTAAATGTAAACACTTAATTAGCCTAACTTTTTTATTTATAAATTTTGTTCTAAAATCCTAATTTGGTCCTAAAATCTGATTGAAGAATATGTAGAAAAGAGTTTTATTAACAAAGAGGTGGTTTATACCAAGATCAAATCAAGGATTTTACTTAAATCTTAAAAATTGTGATTGGCTAATAAATAGGTTGCAATCCAAGTTGGGGTTTACACTTAAAAACAAAGGCACATGCCATTTATGGATGAAAAGTCCACCTTGAATCCTATTTAGCAAAAATAAATATTAGTTCTAAGGAAAATTTTTCTTCTCCAATCAATGATGCTAGTGCGCGAGCACAGAGATGTGACTCTACGAGCCTTGAACCTAGTTGTATGTATATGCATGCAACCATTCGAAGGTGTTCATAACATATGTTCCTACAACATGGAAAATTTCTATAATATAGGTACCTAAAGGACCAAACTGCGTTTTGGAGGCAATATAGCGATTTGAGGCAGCTCACTACAAGTGGAATTTTTATGTTTTTTCTTTGAAATTTTCACACAACATGTGCCCAAATAGTAGCTTTAAGGCCTAACATAATTCATAACTTTTGACAACATGGTTAAAAAGTTGTTGTATGATATTTAATTTTCATTGATCTGTGGGCAACTCAAAAAATTCTTTAAAAATCACCTTTTTCAGAAATAAAAATTGAAAATTGGTTTTTAAGATTTATATATACGTGGAAAGCTTTGAATCATTCCATTTTGATTAATGAGATGAAAGTTATGAGGAATTTTAATTTCCAGACAGTTATGAATTTTCTACTCTAAAATAAACTTTGAAGTCCTTTCTTTAATTCAATTTTTAATATGTTTTGAAAAAAATAAAATCATAGGATGTAGATTGTTTATTACAACATTACAACCACTAGATTGGCATTTTTCAATTCCATAACTAAATTCTTAACAATTTAGTGTTTCAAATCATTCTCTACTTCTTTCTACTTACTATTTTTTTCTTATATGTTGAACAATTCCAAATGATCTTAAATTTTTCAAGCATGTAGGAAACTTTACTTGGAGAATGAATCCAAAGAATAACCACCATTTTGGACATTTTTTCATACAAATGTGACCTTGTAAAGTGCAACTTCGTGGTTTTTTACAAGGCCAAGAAAAAAGATTTCTGTCAATTCAAACGCTAATATCTTGCCATCTACTCGGTGGCGATTTCTGAGATTTTTTTCACATCTTCCCATATTAGCGTACTACAAGATCCAATGGTGAAATGTGTCCAAAAATATTTTTTATTCTAAAATTTGGTACTTGTAATAGAAATGGCAGTTTTAGAACGTTTTTAGTGAAAACATAGTCAAAAACCTTTAGGAGTTAAAAACATAGAAGAAGCAAATCAAAAAAATGACCAAGGAGAGGAACTACTACTTGTTTAAGTTATGATGACCTATTGAGAGTCGTCCCTTTGGTGGCCGCACATATTTAGACTTATCAAATTTACAATTTTGGGAGGCAATAGAACAACAAATCAAAGTGATGATTCCTGACAAAATTTTGGGAATTTCCTCATGATGAAGTAGATTGTAATATACAATGTTGAGGGAAAGATATAGCTTCCCATTATTGTCTTTAGAGGGAAACTATTATTGTCCATTTGGATTCGAATGTGCTTCTTTTAATTTCCTATATAGTTGTAATAATAATCCAAAAAATATTCCTCAAGGTTGTCAAATAATGATTGATCTTTTTGCCACATCTAAAAATTGCATGGTGGTGTTCATTGAAGTTTATAAAATCATGACTTTTCAACCCAATTCCAACTCTTTCAACTCCAATTCTACATTAAAATTGTCAACCATTTACAATTCTTCTTCTATTTATAGGATACTATGAGGACAGAATTGGACCTCAAAACAGGGGTTATTGTGTACATTGCTTGGTCATGTGGATCTTCTTGTAGGTCATTTCCCTTGTCAACAACGACCACATTTCCATTCTTTTTCTTCTTATTGGGCCCAACTTCCCATGGTCTCATCCAACAAAATGGGGTCCCTCAGTATTGGTCTGATCATGGTGGAACCAGTCTGAACTCCACAGGTATGGCATGTGGATGCAGATCAGTATGCTGCCCTGAGTTTCATCTTCTCAAAGTTGACTCACCATGTCTTTGACCAGTTAAGTTACTTGTGTGGTCCATGTGTTTCAAAAATTAAAATAAATTAAAAAAATTAAAATAAAGTTAGCCAAAACGGTTGTGTGCAATTGAAGTTTTGTCATATTTCAGGGTTCCACCACTCCGGAATAAACAATTTGCTACAATATGAGTTAAAAGCTTAAGAGCAGAAGGATGGACTGGTCAAGCAGCCTTTTCGGTACCACGTGGATGGTTTGCTTAAAAAAACACCAAGAGTATTCATTGGAGGTCAAACTACTATGCAAGACTTTCCCTTTCATACAAATTTTTTTTTAACCCCTAAAGGACCATTTCCCCTCGGGGGACAAATGAGTTTTTAGGCAGGTACCTACGGGCTAAAATTTTCTTTTGATTTTTTGAAACTTTTTTTGGAGATAGAAAAACTGATAAGCTTTGTGGGAATTTAATTTTTTTCACAATCAGTGCCCAGGAACAAAAGTTATGACCAAATAAGCTCAAACGAGGGGACGGGGGGCAGCCCGGGCAACAAAAAAAAATGGACAAAAATTTGAATTTTTTTTTTAATATTTTTTTTCTCATAAATTATATTTTTGTCTATCTAGAAAGTTTTGATTCATTTCATTTGGATTTGTTATGAGAAAGTTATGGACATTCTTGTTTTTCGGGCAGTTAGAGCATCTTCTTGAAAAAAATTACTTGTAGGATTCATTTCTGAATGCAATTTTTCAAATTTTTCAATTTTTTTTTGACATGGTCTGATTTACTTGCTAGAACAATCTCACCATTGGGATTAGTGTATTTTAATTCCATCTAAAATATATTAATGTTTTAGATTTTCCTTCTATCTTGTACCTACTTCTATTTTAACAATTTTTTTAAGAATGATAATTAAGTTTTGTTGAATATATTTTTTTTTCCTAGACTCTCAACTCAATTCTCCTTTATAAAGATTTAAAGCTCAAAAATCTGTAGTGCAAAAATTTTAAGTTAAAAATGTTCAAAGTCAAAAAATCTGGTCCTGCAATGTGCTGAAAAACTTGTTTTTTTCACTTTGAATGCAGATATCTTGCACTCTGTGCGGTCAAAAATTCTGAAATTTTTTCCACACACTTTCGTACTAGTTAGGTGTAAGATCCTACAATTAGATGTGAAAGAAAAAACAATTATCAATTTTTTTTACTTCTTGCTATAGAAATGGCAGCTTTGAGTGTTTTTTGGCAGAAAAAAGGCCTTGATCCTTTAGGGGTTAAACAAATGGACCAATTCCATTGCAAAAGGGAACAAGTACATTGAATCAGAGGTAACCTCGGTGGAAATTTTTTAAGCATTTTCAGACAACTGAACTTCAGACCCGAGAAGCACCAAGAGCTAGCCAATCGCTGGGGACTGGGCACCAGCTCAAGTAACTTTCACACAAAATTTCAAGGATGAATTTCTAAACTTTTGTCCTACAGAGAAGGATTTTCTATCATTTAGCCCTTAAGCGCTCCAATGTCCAATTTTTGGACGACAAACAGATTGATATTCTCGTTTCTTTCTCGTTACTGCTTGGATGAAAGTCTTCCTAATTTGTGGAGATACTTTATCAAGTTGTTGTCCTATCTAATGTTTGGATTTGGTGTTACTAGAATAAATATATTTTTCTAAAATTACAAATGTAGAAGAATGTCAAGAGTAGTTGACCATGCCAAAAGTGCATTAATTCTAGTTCAAAACTAGATTCGCAAAAATGAGGTTACAGATTTATAGAACACAAAAAATCACCATGCCAAGAGAACCTCATGTCAAATCCATTCCAACAAATTTTATTCAAAAATTAATAATATTTTGTTTGTAATCAAATTTAGAAGGAATTTTCAAATTTTCCTTTCAAAATTTATAAAAAAATATTGGTGAATCTACTTGTCCAGATGGAATCCAAAATTCAAAATAGCTAAATCTTTTATTTGTATATCAATTTCAAAATATTCTTCCAAATAATATTTTGGGATGTTTTTCTCAAATCATCAATTCTGAAAAACACTCTAGACCTTTAGGGGCTATCAGACACTTAGTGTCAGCAATGTTTTTATTAGGATTAATTCCAAAATGATGGATTAGTCACCGTGGAAATCAACCTTTTAAGTACCATGTGCATCATTTGCCTAAAACCCCCCAAGAGCATTCATTGGAGGTCAAACTATTGTGTAAGACTTCCTTTTTTTATACAAAATTTCAAAGACGAACATTTGCACTTCTATGCTACATATAAAGATTCTCTATCATCTATCAAACACATGCTATTTGCGGCGTCCTTTTTAGAATTAAATATTTATCCATAATTTTGAAATAAATAGAAAAACAAAAGGAAAAGAGATCCTTTGCATAATATGATTAGGACACAGTGACCACAAACTAACTAAAGTAGGAGGTATAACTTAGGGACCTATTTCTAAAAGCATCCTCTAACACAAAGATACATTTTGCTTTCTTCTATATACCGATTGTATTTGTCAACGTACCAAGAGTGAATATATCCCAAGGTGAACACTTTTAGTAATCTATTGAATTCCAACTTCAAAATTCATAACTAATTACACAAAAGACCAAAAGATACGAAACTACTTAGGTTAGATGCCAATTCCATTTTTCTTTTAAGGAAAATTTATTGAAAATATATTTCCGAAAGTCAACACACAAACAATCTCTTAACCTCTAAAGGACCAAGGCATTTTTTGGCTCCAAAAACACTAAAACTGCCATTTCTGCTGTGATCACTCCCTAAACCAAATTTGTTTTTTAGAATTTAACCATGGGATCTTGTACTTTACTTGTCTTAGATCATGTGGTAAAAATTTCATGAAGTTTGACCGTACGGATTGGAAGATATTAGCATTCAAAGTTGGCTTTTATTTATTATTTGAGTGCTGGTTTGCAATTTTAGATGACTTTGATCGCCATTTCTGGAAACTTTTTGCACTCCAGACCAAAAATTTAAAAAAAATTATGTTGAACATTTGAGTTGAGAGTTGAAGAAAACGAATTCAGAAAAAAAAACTTGATTTTCATTCATTAAAAAATTGTGAAGTAGAAGTAGGTCCAAAATTGAAAGAAACACTAAATCGTTAATAGCTCTAAGATGGAATTGAAAAACCATAATCCCAACATGGTACTATTGATTTGGCATGGTACCTTTTTTGACTTTTATACAATTATTCTAGTGTTTCTATAATCGCATGGTAACAACTTCTATTAGACACAAAAAATACTTTTTTTTAACCACTAAAGGTTGCAGAGTGTTCCCCAAAACTGACAATTTGAGAAAAATCATCCTAAAGTACTATTTGGAAGAATATTTTGGAATTGATATACAAATAAAAGTTGTAGATTTTGAGTTGTAGATTCCACCCAGACAATTGTTTCATCAATGCTATCACTAATATGTTTTTATAAATTTTGAAAGGAAAATTTGAAGCTTCCTTCTAAATTTGATAACAAAAAACTATTATCATTTTTGGAGTAAAATTTGTTTGAATGGATTTGAAATGAGATTCTCTTGGTATAGTGATTTTTTGAAATTTTTGTGTTCTTTAAATCTATGACCTCATTTTTGCAAATCCAATTTTGAACTAGAGTCAATGCAATTTTGGCTAAGTCAACCACTTGACATACTTCCACATTTGTAATTTTAGAAAAATATATACTCTAGTAGCACCAAATTCAACCATTAGATAGGACAACAACTTTAAAATATCTCCACAAATTAGAATGACTTTCATCCAAGCAATAAAGAGAAAGAAACAAGAGTATCAATTTGGTCGTCATCTAGAAATTGAACGTCAGTGAGCTAAAGAATTAAATCACATTATAGCATTGTATAACTAGGCAATGGTCCTCCCATGTTGAAATAGTATTATGCCTCCCTAGATGCTTAGAAGAGACTTTCAAGGATTGGGTTGGCTAGAGAGCTATCAATAAAACAATTTTGTTCAATGCAGGGATCTCCTTTTCAAGGATGCAAAAGGACCCCCTACCTCATTGGTAAACAATGTTATGGATGAGTCCACCATGGCACTATAATTGCATGTAACGCATGTCTCATTTTCATTTGGCTTCATAACTTTAAAACTTTAGAACCAATGGGTAGAGACAACAAACGGATGTATACAAAAAGATGGATATAAATCACCCTTGAGTATTGGTATGGAACAAGAATTGTTTGACCATTTGTAAGACACTTTGCGGCTCCGGTGACCCTGCCTTATTACAGGCAGTGGACAGAGGTTGCCGTGACCTTACTGAGGAGAAATGGAGAATTGCAACCGCTTGTTGCAAGCAAGGCCAGGATCGTTTCAGAATCTTCATGATAGCGTTCCTGGAGTGCCCCCTAATATTGTCAAAGTTCTGATACCGGTAGTCAAAGTTCTGCTGGCTCAGAAACCCATACAGTTCATTTCATAGTTGCAGTCAAATTCCAGAGTTTCACCTGAAGTTTTGACACTTACGACAAACTTTCTTGCATTGGCAATGTCCGTCTGTGGCTTGGTGCCATAGTCGAAAACATATAAGCTTAAGGTAGTCTGCTCTAAAAGCGAGCGGCCTCTTCAAAGCGATCCTATATTTAGATCTGAAATGAACATTAGGTGGTCCTTAAATAGACCTCTTAAACCATTGAGAGAATTGAAAGAAAAGTATTATTTATTGCAATACCCAATCGTTGGCCTTCATTTACTCAAATCACTTTAGAAGTTGCAAGTGGTTGGATTTTGGAAGACCTAGGGTCACAAATAGGTGCTTACAATAGTTTTTAAAAAAAAAATTCATAAGTAATTCAAAAATGATTCAAAAAATATGAAACCACTTGTGTTACATTCCGCATTCATTTTTCTTTCTTTGAAAAATGATCCAAAAGTATTTCTATTCATGGAAATTTGTTAAAAAAGTAGACCAGCCCTTAAATGGTCGCTTTTAGAGCATATTGCCTTAAGGTAGACAAGCCTATCACCACCCTGATTTGCAATCTAAATATCTTGGGGCCAACTCCAAGAGGATCACATATAGTTTTTTGAGGTGTGCGCTTTTTTTTTTCCTTCAAAGTGATGGTGGAATTAAAAGGCAAGAGAGGGATACATCTAATCTAGCTCACGCGGACGTAACAACTTGGGAGGCAAGCTGAGAGTGAGGTGCCACCTAGGACTATGAAAGTTGCCAGAGCAAAAGATGTCATTCTTGCACTAGGTGTTAAAAAAACCCTGACAAATAACTTGTTGTCTATCCTCATTGCAACGGTTGAAGAAAGTAAGCATATGGTTTCTCTGTGCCATGCCAACCAAGATAGTATCTTTCCAAGCAAAGGAGGTGTACGCTTGTTTCACGAGTCAAACCTAAGTGGAATTATAATTTTTCAAGATTCAAAATTGTAATTTCTGTAAATTTTTGAAGTGGTCAGTCCTAAAATTACAGAACCACCCATAGAGTAGAGTCATAAATGTCCCATAAACAACCCATTTATAGGACGTGGCCCCTATTACAAAAGTAGTCACCAAAATTGCTTTGATTATTGATCCAATAAGTGCATTCTTTGTTTCTACAATGAACAATGAAGTCATCCATCAATCACTTTTTAGGGCCTCAAAGTCCTTTAAGGGTTAAAGGAAAATTTTATTCATGGCAAGGCAACCCAGAGAATCTTGCATAAAATTTTAGGACATGAACATGAGTAATTGAATAGGTTAGCAACTAGATAAATGTGAACAATGAGCTTAGTAAGGCAAGGAAACAAGGGGAGTTTTTGTTCATGTACTATTTACTGCTACTCTCTCTGTTTAGGTAGTGTCTTTGGGCTTCACATGATCCAACTTCTAAATCAAACAATCTTCCTTGTGCAAATCAAGAAATTGCAATTGCGTTGCACTAACGCAACATATGTAATTTCTTTGTGCAAGTGTGAATACATCAAGCCTGTCCAATCAAGAAACCATTGACTCCTAAACTAACAATTTGGATTATTCCAATGTAGGAATGCGGGAGGGGATGGAAATATCATGTAAGCCATGGTGTCATTTGGATCTATAAAGAAAAAAATAATTTAATTTGCCCTATACTTCACTTGACACTAAAATATGATCCAACAAACTAATGGTCTTTGCAATTGTGTTGACAGGTCAATGATGGATTCTTTTCAATTATTTCAATTGTTTGTTGAATTTTTTTATTTAATTTCAATTATTTTGGCACGTACATATTAGCTGTAGCAAGAAGTAATAGACTATCCGAGCCCTTGCATTTATTCCAAGGGCCAATCCCCACCCGTGACAAACTTTTTTGTTTTCTTGTCAAACCAAATGATTTTGCTTAGGCTACAAATACTTGTAGAAATCAAATCATAGACCTTTTTAGCCTAGTGAGTCCAATAATTTGGACAATAACCATTTGAGTATTCCTTAAGGGATAGTTTAAGGTAATTTTGGTATGGTTTGTTCAATTTTCAACACTTGACAATGGTATAATATTTTGCCTCTAGCATCATACTATGTAGAACTTCCAACCCTATTGACTAGTGTAATGATTAATTGCATGTGAATAAGGATAAAATAAATGAAGGTATATGATTGCTTGCTTATCAAGTAATCTCGTATATATCTACTAATTTTAAAAATGTGTTGCCATTTATTTTTTTAACAATATCCCAAATGCAAAACTTTTATCTGAATTGGATGTAAGCCACATACTTTTGGAAAGTTCTTAACAATTTTTTCAATGGAATGATATACACTCAATTTAGAGCTAAATTTCATTTTTTAGTATTGGATACAATAAAATGCAAAATAATTTGACCATCTATCACATGCTAAAGTTGATTACGAAATTCAACCAAGGTCTCAATCAACTTAGCTCTTTGAAACATGAACTTCTTTCAAAAATTATATTGCAATGTTTTTTGTTTTTTGCTTTATTGATTAGTCATACTTACATTTGAAAAGCCAGAGAATGCTTTGTCTTTTAGTATATTTGGTTGGATTCATCCAATTTGGATTAAAACTTTGCCTATAATAATGTATTAAAGAATTGATGGTTAATCAATATCAACACATTAGAGATTATTCTCATAATAAGGCAATCCTATAATTTTTATTTTTATTTTCTTCCTCTTCAAATGGAAGTTTATTTGTTGATATAGAAGTCTTAAGACTTTTTCTACTCTAATAAATGTCTTTGACCTTTGTTAATTTTGTCAACAAATGGGAGCCAACTGGGCTTTCATCTCTACGAGGTTATTGGGGAAATAATATACACTCAACAAAAAAGATAATGAGATTAAAACTTCCACATCCCATCACTGAACACAAAGGCATCACACTCTCTTCTCTAATTATCTTTGCTAGATGCACTCATTGTCTTATTGACCACTTCTTAATCAATTTTAATAGGAATAATAATGGAATATCATCAAGCTACTGGTAATGTGCATGGATGCAAGCCGGGTCACTACAAGAGAAAGGGGTGTTTTGAATGAGTTTTTAAGTATAGAATTAGACACATGATTTTTAGTAATGACCTTTAAGGAGATTTTCAGAAAATTTTTACTTAAAACATATGTATTTTAAGTAAAATTTTGCTGAAAATCTTCTTAAAGGTCATAATTTAAAATCATGTGTCTAAGACTATACTTAAAAACTCACTTAAAACACCCCTTTCTCTTGTAGTGGGTGTCTCCATATTAATGAAGTTTCTAACCTTTATATTCAATATGGAAGCAAGCTTGCTCTTGGCATATTGTTCTATTTAGATGCCAAAATTAATTTTTGATGCCCAAATTCTTTCTAGGCACAACGGACATCTTTTGCAAAATTCCTTTTTCATGTTTGGAATTTGACAAATATAAAAACATGATAAGTCAAGAGAAAGAAACAAAACTTTGTGTAATGTGAAAGTTTGATTTCAAGAAGAGTCAGAGTGTACTTGCTCTATTAGGCTAAGTAAGAAAAAAATCTTTTAACTTCAATTTAATCAATATAATGTTACAATCTATATAGTCAAAGTTTCCAAAAAACAACTCCACACATCTCCAAAGTAGTCTAGCACAGTTTTATACGATTAAGTCTTCAGAAATACAAAATGTAATTTTTGCTCAATCTAGACAAAAATGTTAGTTTTTAACAATTTTATCAAAGCTTACCTAGGTAGTTTAGGGTTAAAGTTGCATAAGGTAGTACTACCCATACCCAACCACTCAAGCGATTTCAAGACAGATGAAAAGCAGTTTGAGTTAATGGAAACACTAGAGAAAATTTCAGGCCATGTTTGGGCTACTACGATGCATGAAAATGTGCATTTACTTGACTCAATGTATCTTTGGCACTCCAATCCCTAATAGATTCCAAGGCATTCGTACTATCTGGACACTTTTTAGAAGATCCTCTCTATGGTTGATTTGGATTTCTAGAAACAACAGAGTTTTTACTCAGTCTAGATGGACCCAATATTTTGTCCAAAATACCTTATGGAATGCTCTACTAGACTTTGGGCGGACATCGCAACTTAAAGCTCAACTTGGGGCTCGCCAACATCCTAACCATACTAGAATTTGGGCTAAGTTTGACCTTAGTTGGATACACTCTCTTTCCTTAGTTCATAGGTCTAGCTCCAACATTGTTTGGAGCAAAAAGGGTTCTCCTCTTTGCTTATTTCAATAGCTTCTTGTCTCTTTGGTTTTCTTCTTGGTTCTCTTCATTTCCAGCCTTGCCGCTTCGTTGTTTTTGGTTCGGGTTTTTTTTAATGCAATGGTTCTGCCATTTGTTCAAAAAAAAATGTACATTTAGAAAAAATATTAGCCCAAAAAGTCAGTTAGAGAATCTGTAAGGTGAGCAGTCAACCGGTGTGCCCCGTTGGAATTGATTAAAAATTTATTTATTATTATTTATTATTTTCAAAAAAAAATTCAAAAAAAAGAACTTTTTTTTCTGTTGTAATTGCACATCTACCGAAACCCTAACAGCCCTCCAGAGGATTCAAAATTTTTCTATAATGAATTACTAGGAATTTTGGAAGCCAAAAAGTATTCCAAACCCATAACCAATGCCTAGAGTCTTCAATTTTGCTCACAGCCAAATTATTTTTTTGCATATTACTTCTAGTGCACTTTGGAACATGTGCCACGACATGATTCATCCCAATCTCGAAAAGGGGAAAAACGCACATTCCAAGCTTGAACGCCTTGCTTGGCTTGAAATAGTGCCCCTTGTAAGTTGGGCATCGCTCCCTAATCTGGAATGGATGGTCCTACCTTAGATGTCACAAACCTCTAGGCATTCCGTGAGCTGTTGGAAGAAAAATCTTCTTCATTAAATAACTTAATGTAATTGGGGACTGTATGTAGCCATTCTCTTCACTTTAACCTTGTAAGGACGTTGCAAACCTAAATGGTCTAATAGATGATTTCACTATTAACTACAAAAACAAAGAATGCACCTAGTGGTCCAATAATCAAAGTATTTAGGTGACTCCCTTTGTCATGTGGGCCTCATCCTCCCAAGGCTAAAAAAATTTCCACATCATTGATTGTTCAACATTCTTGACAAATTATGGAGTGGTTGGATAGAATCATATTATCATAACCAAAACGCATTGACTAGGGACTTAAAGGTCTTCCACCATCAATTTTTGCTCTTCCATTGATATTGTTCTCGATATTGTTTCATTTCTCCCACAAAATTATCTACCATATCATAAAATTGTTAACCAAGGTTAGGGGGGCCCTTTTGCTTTCATAAAAAGTGGAAGCCCCAACATGATAACTTCCCAACTAGCCATTGACTATCTAGGAACTTTCCGCTCAGCCAATGATATTAATATTGCAACTTCCTATCCAACCAATGACTATGTATAGATTATAACTAAGGTAGATGTACCCATTTCCACCCGTACATCCAATTTTGTCCTCATGTATCAATGAAGTACATTCAAGAAAGAAAATGTGAACCATTGATACAAGAAGGGAGGAATTCTTAAAGTGACGGGAATGGATACTTGTACCTTAAGTTCACTCCCAAGTATATAGGGAGGCATTATCTCTTCTCCATGAGAGAATGGTGTAGGCTGGTTATCAGTGTTATGATTGGGCACGTGAGGAATTTCACGATAGGCATGCCAAATTTTCAATTGATTTTCAATTTCAAAGGATGGTTATGAAAGGCAATCAACATATCAAAAGTTGACATTCACCATTTTTATCTCTTCAAGACCATTTCAAGTATCGATGACTTTGTACCAAGAATTGAATTTCCATGTAAATTCAAAAGTATCGTTGTCGAGAATGGTATTTAACAGACAGGATTTAGATTATCTGCTTGGGAATTGGAGCCCAATTTTTTCATGTTCTTTTATCCTACCGGACCAGTACAGGCCATGTCCTCTGGGGCGGATCCGATCCATCTGTAGCAAAACCAGGTCAGTAATTTCCTGAAAATATTCCAAGCCCCAAGCTTTTGTGTCAATCCTATGCTGAAACCACTCACTGTTGATATAGAATTACTACAGTGGGCAATGTTTTAGAATTTCGTACAGCATCCATCAACCATTTGCGGGACCAATTGTGGATCAGTAATACATTAACTTAATTGTCGCAAATCTATTGAGTGCCAACACCCACCAATGGAAACTTGGGCCGCAAAAGACTAAGAAATTGACTACAAGTAAACCCACTAAAGTAGGAGGTCCATAAAGTGCTCAGGCTCTAAAAGTGTCCACCTCCAGGGCACTGCCCTCGGCTTTCTGCCATTTATTCTTGGTCTTCTTCTTGGAATAAACTCCGGGTTTCAAAAAAAAAAAAAAAAGTGTCCACCTCCTGAAATGTACACTATTTGTACATTTTTCTTTCTCAATGCACCAATAATCTACAAACAGTGTACATTCCAGGAAGTGGACGCTTTTTGTGACCATTGTGTATCAACTTGAAAAATATATAACTAATTCCATGAAGCGCCAAAAATTATGAAACAACTTGGGTTAGATGCCAATTCCATTTGTCTTTCAAGGAAAATTTACTAAAAAGTATATTAGATAGTGACTTGATGTGTGGACAAGTCTTTGAGGCACTTGACTAGTTTTATTTATTTATTTTATATTTGGACTAATATTAGCTATTTATTTAGTATTTTTTTGGCAATACTACATTTGTCAAATTTAGTATTGGATTTTTTAGGGGTTAATTTTATCATTCAAGTAGAGAAATGAAATAGATAAATTTTTGCAGGTATTATTACCATTTAAATAGAGAAATGAGACAATCACATGCATCAATGGAAGAATAAAACTTTTATTTGTTTGGACAAATTCTTATTGCAAACAGAAAAAACTTGAGACAATTATTAATAGTAGCTTTATCAAAAAAATTATGAAAATCGCATCACTTTCTCTCTTTGGTCCCTAGGTAGCTCCTTTGGGGAGTATATACAGTACAGTACATGTGAATCTTGTATACACAAGGAATATTTATGATAACATATAGATATTGCCCATAAAATATAATTATTCCATAATATTTTTAGAATATTTCAAAATATGCTTGTCTATGATTTGTAGATCCTATATTACTTCTTAAAATATTGAATTTTTTAGTTCAAGGGAATAAAATGCACCTTTTAATGTGACTCACATAATTTTCTGCTTCTTTGTTGGTGCCCCTTCAAATAGCTCCAAATTTTAAATTGCATTTGAATTTTTACTCAACTTATATTTGATGGAAATGACAACAAGGCAAGGTTGCATGCCACCTAATCACATTAGGTGTGTGTTCTTCCTAAATTGAGGTTTAGGTCCCACCTTTGCCTCTATAATTTTCATTGAAAAAAGAATTATTTGTACTAATTATAATTAGAATATATTCAAATTTCAAAGATAGTAATATATGGCAGTGATAAAAATACTCTCAAAAGGCTCCAAATGGACAAAACTGCTCTTTTATGCAGTTGAGTTTCAAGAATTTTTTTTTCTCAATGGGAGTTTTGGAAAATTTTGGATGAAATTGAACCTTGATAGTCCTCTAGAGATGAATTAAGCAATTCTTTCTATTAACCGTCTTAAAATGAATTATTAAGCAATACATAATCTATAAACTTTAGTATGAAGTATTCTAATTTATTTTAGAAAAATTCAACTTCATAACATACACACACACACACACACACACAATATATATATATATATATATATATATATATATATATATATTTAATTGATTTTAAATCTAATAGCAGGTTTGGTAAGTTTTGAGGTCTTATATTGAAGCTATAATAGGGTGACTTTCTAATGCAATTTCAAATAATGCAATTTCATAACTTTTATAAAATATAACTTTCTTTTAAGGAATTTTGCATCGTTATTGAATCTCTATTAGCCATCTTCATTGCGATAATAGTATAGGACTAACCTTTAATCCCTAAATGCCTAAGGCTTTTTTGTGCTTCTTGGTGTTTACTCAAAACATTAAAAAAACACCTAAGTTTTGAGTCTCATGGATAACATAGGAAATGAAAAATACAATAATATAATTGAAAGATTCTAATGTTTGATCAAGAGGGGGTTAAAATAACAAAAGTGATTTGAAATCTTTCAATCTTCTTCTTACATGTCAAATTTAAAATTGAGGTCATGAAGAAAATATGAGGCTAAAGGAAATAACATGCATAATCAAAAACAATTTATAGCTCCTCAAAATCTACTCTACAATTTTTTCAAATGAATTTCCAATTTGATTTTTCCATGGAGATTCAATGTATTTGCAGCTCATCTCTATGAGCCTCTAACTCCAAGAAATCAAGATTTGCAATGGGCACCCTTGCAATAGACAAAATTCAAAATTAGATTTTGCTGCTTCAAATAGACTTAAAGAGTATTCAAATTTCTAAAAATTACCCAAATAGCACTTTGGTAGAATTTTATATACTTCAAAGTTTAGTCAAAACCAAAATATGGTGCCTTGGGCATTTAGAGGAAAATTTCAATTTTCTCATAATCAAAGGTATAGAAAGCTACAAGCCTATTGGGTCAATCCAATTGGCTTTGCAACTAAGTAAAATGGTGATTGATTCATGGACCAATTCTTTTTTTTCCATATTTTTTTATTTTAATATAACTCAAAGTCAAATTTTTTGCACTATAATCTTTGTATAATTCTTGGGGGGTTCACACCCTTTATATTTTGTAACCACGTGCAATAACGGGGTATTTAATGGGGGGGTATTTATCTCTTCCTCATTATTTTTTTCCTCCCTACTAGTAGAAAAAAAACTACCGGTGTCTATTTTTCAGTATCCTATTTTTTTGTACATTTTATAAATATGGGGCACAGAGAGGACTGGGAACACATAGCCATAAGCATTCCAGTGTTTTGAAACTACGGTCGGATGCACCACGCAATACCATTCAAACGGCCATGATAAAAAGAAGAAGTTACAAGTACATTATAGCATTGAGAGCAAGGACATTAGAGAAAAAATCAGCCCTCCGAAGGACCCTAAAATTTACTTTTTTTTTGCCAAAAAAATAGTTTTTCCCCTATTTCCGCCTAGCAGAAACTGCAGCAGAACTGGTGCAGGAACCGAAAATTACTAGTAAAATTTATTTATTTATTTATTTATTTATTTTTTAATCTTAAAAAATTTATTAAAATAAAAAATTAATTAATAAAATAAAATAAAATAAAATAAATCGCCATTTCGGCGAGCAGTCAACTTGTCGCAGGACAGTACTGGAGTGACAGGCCAAGATTTTTAATAGCTTGGCATGTCACTCCGGAGCAGCCCTCTGGAAGGCTGATTTTTTCTCTAATGAGAGTGCAATGCTTGCTAGTGAGGAACCCCACGCTTGTAGCTAATTCCAGGTGCCAACTCATTCCCACCACGAACTAGGACAGTCAACATGTAGGTGCATATTTGTAATTCAAATTAAGGACAAAATACCACCAAATACTTAAACCTGAAATTGAACCTACTAAGCACTTTCAAGGAGATCCAATGTTTAGCACCTTATTTGTTTCTACTACATAGAAAAATGAAGGCTTTTTTCAATACCTTATTTTTATTATAAACACCCTAAGCACATATTACCCTTGCTATGGTAGATCTACCAAAAGTATAATTTTTTCCTTCTATGAATTAAATTGACCATATTTTTTTATCTCACTCAGTTTTCTACTCCACCGATGGTCTCCCTCTTGAGGTATAATTCATTCTAAAGAATACTAAATGCATTGTGTTTCATATTTTGATGCCAATAATAACTTCAAAACATTTATTCCAATTGCCTAATATGGACAATCTGACCCTTTGGTGTGAATACAAAAGAATACATTCAAATTCTTTACAGTCTCACTTGCTTCTCATAAAGAATTTTTTTTAATCACAAATCTCCTATGAGGTAATGGAAAATTGTTGATTTTAACACACAAAAGAAGTGAAATAACTTCCTTATATATTAGTTAATTTCTAAGAGACCACTTTTTCTTAAATGAACAATTATGAGTTTGCATAGGAGACTAGGTGTTTATGAAGTCAATTTTTGAATGAATCTTTTCTAAATTTTGACACAAAGGTGCAGAAACATATTTCTAGCAATTCATTGAGCACCATCGGGACCCAGTGGGGGCTCCGGTGTATTTTGGTTTGGTCTGGTTTGCTTTTCTTGTTCTTTTGGCATAAGGGAGCCGACCCATTTCCAACCACTTAAGCAATTATGCATATTTGGAGCGCAAGTTTTTTGAGTGTGGAATTTTTCCGGTGTACAGAAATAGAGTTTGGAAGAATTGCATATTTTTCCGTAATTTTATTACACAAAAAGTAATTACTATGAATTTTTTAGTGGAAGATTGTCTTTGACCTATAATGGTGATATAGACCTTTTTATATTTGACCATAGGCTAATTGCAAAATTGACCAAGGGTTGGTTGCAATATTGAAAGCCTTGTAGCCAATCATAGAAAATAGACGTACGATGCAAAAGTTATGAGCACAAAACTACCTGTCTAAGGTTAAGGGGACAAAAAAAAGGACAAGTGTTTCTTGCAATGACCCCTATCAAATTTCAAATTTATAGGAGGAATTTTGCACATGTTGTTCAAAGTTGCTCAGGTTGCCTAAAAAGTTCAGGGCAATATATATTTTGATTTGGGCACTTGATTAAAAAAAATTCTATTTTTTATTAAAGGGATACATATTCACACCTTGTCGCAAATTTTGAAGAACATCCATTATGAAATGACTTCAATATGCACCAACATGAGATCATCTGTGTATATTCAACAATCACTTGGTCCTTTAGGGGTTAATTGGCCTAAAGGAGGTTGCCCCTATTCATACGGTCTACGTACAGAGGAACCTAAAAATACAGGTGGCGTTTTTTGTAGCATAGTGTGTCATATGGGGGTAATTGCAAGAAACACTTGTCCTATTTCTTATCCCCTTGCCCTTGGACGGGTGGTTTTTTGTTCATAACTTTTGTATCGTTTATTTGTTTTGCGTAAAATTTAGAATGAAGGTACATGTGGTAGTTATAGACATTGAGTATTTTTTTCAAATTTTTTCAAATTAGTTTATTATTTTTAACCTGCCCTGATTGAGTGTCTACCTAGACCATTTTTTTGGGGGGGTTTAGTCCTATTTTTGACCCAAAAATGCGAATTTGAAGGTACAAAGTGGACATGTTGGAGGTTTACTAACATTACAAGGACTGACAATGAGTTTTTATGAAAATAGCAACATGTTGATTGCACACATGGGGTCAAAGTAACCTTCTTTTGCGCAAACGCTATGAAGAGGGAAAAATAAACAATAGACTACATTTGTGATTCCTGCCTGAAGAGGAATACATAAATAGTAGAGTACATTGTGATTCCTGCCCGAAGAGGAACACATAAACAATAGACTATATTGTGATTCTTGCTTGATTAGGAGTTAATTCAAGGATTAGGGTTGGTTGAGGAGCCATCAACAAAAAAAAAATGGTTCACTAGAGTGAGGGGTTACCTTTCCAAGGGTGCAGAAGGAAACCTTGCCGACCTCCGTTTGCAATCCAATCTGCCAAATAAGTAATCTGTTTTGCAAGTTTGATGGGGCAATTTTGTTAGTCAGTGGCAACAAGTCATCCATTTTACAGAATGGGTGGGGCTTCTCTTACTCTCTTGATAAACAATGTCATGACAGGCTGTAGTAAGGTAGCCAACCCATTTTTGATCCCCCCCCCATTTTTGTTATATAGGTTGCTCTCTTTCTGTTTAGTTATGGTGCAATTTCCGGAGTAGTTGTGGCGCATTATGATTGGCTACAAGGCTCCCACTATTTGCAACTAGTCCTTGGTCAATTTTGCAGTTGGCCTATGGTCAGAAATAGAAAGGTGTACATCACCATTAAAGGTCGAAGAGAATCTTCCACTAAAAAAATCATAGTAATTATGTTTTGTGTAATAAAATTCTGGAATTTTTTTTTTATTCTTCCAAACTCTATTTCTGTACACGGGAAAATTTCCCTACTCAACAAACCCGCACTCCAGATACATGTAATTCCGCCTGAAGTGGTTGGGCTCTTGGGCTACCTTAGTCCAGTACTTCGGATGGAATCAATCTGCGTGTAATTTTCGTTGCACTGCAATTCGTCTCATTTGTGAAAGCTACAGTATTTCCAGCAACGCGATCGATCTCCCGTTCCGCAGTCTCCGTCACTCCGTCGCCTCAAAATGCACAGTCTCTCCACTCCCCCGATCACTTAGCGGTGGCCACGAACCGCAGCAATCCAGGCCATTAAACCCGAAAACAATTCAACCCAGACACGCCTCCTGCAGGCAACACTTGGAGCGAGCCCGGACGGACGCAGGAATCAGGGAAAATCCCGCCTTCCGTTGTCCCATCACTGCAGATGATCATCCCAGATCGAGTGATCGACCCTCCCGAGTATAAAAACAAGCGTTGCAATCCTGCTCACGTCATCGTCAGACCAGGAAAAGTCAAGCCAGCGTCAAGGGGCCTACTGTCCAGGGAGACGGAGGAGACGGAGGAGGAATTCGGTCCTGGAGCGCCGCCGGAGGGTCCTCGTTCAACGCTCCCCTCCCGTGGCTCCGTCCGTCCACACAGATCCGCAGGATCACGGCAGGTCCCTCTCCGCAACAGTCGACGGACTTGATGAGCCAGACTGCGAGTTCACCTCGAAAGAGATCGGATCAAGCCTTGCCAAGTTCCAAATGCCGGAAAGGCACAAGGACCGACACGACGATTTGGCTCGGTCGATGATATGGAGAGAGCTATGGAGAGCATTGGCACACTTTTGGAGTATGGGACCTACTCAAACTTCCTCACAAAGGGCTTTTGTGGATGCAAAGCCCAAGAGCTTGCCTTTCCATTGGGCAGTCGGAGGGTCAAGAAGCTCCTTTGACAAGATTTTATTGGAGGAATCCCAAGCTCCCTAGAAATCATGATTCCCCATCGAAAATGTAGGATGCCAAATTTGAGAGAACTGTAGTTTTAATCATGTCTTTTTCCAGATTTTGAATCCCTCCAGCCATGTGTCCATGCCTTCTAGCTGTGCAATTGAGAAAATCAAGGCCATTTGGAGGTTGGAGGAGGTGTTGGAGGCATAGTCAGAGCTCCATTTAGTCCATTACAATGGACACCAAAGAAACACTCCACTTTTGGAGCTCCAGTTAAGGTAGGAGGCTCAGAATGGAGCATCTGAGCGCTGAAACTGAATTTTGGGGAGGTAAAACATCTTGAAATATGTTTCAGTAAATTTTCCTTGAAAGACAAGTGGAATTGACATCTAACCCAAGTCGTTTCATAATTTTTGGACCTTTGTGGAATTAGCTACAAATTTTTGAAGTTGGAAAAAAGTGGTCATTTGTGGTCATCAAAAACGACCACCTCCTGAAATGTGCATAGTTGGTACATTGAAGAAAGCAAAATGTACCTCTGAGTCATGTTTGCTTTTAATGCCCGCTCTGTTTTAGAGCCTCCTACCTTAGGCAATGGAAACGTGCTCTAAGTAGTGCCTCCATTGCAATCCAAAAACGATAACTTTTATTTTTGGGAAGCAAGAGAGGAGAACCTCAACGTGTGAATCACTAGGAGAAAGAGGTGTCTTGAAGCACCAAGCTATAGTGTCAGAGCTTGGTTCTCTAAGCCACCCTTTCCACTACACCGAAATGGTTATTTAGTATGGTTTAACCCCTAAAGGCCCAAGGCTTTTTTTCTGCCAAAAAACCATCAAAACTGCCATTTCTATAGCAAGGAGTAAAAAAAAATGAAAAATGTTTTTTTTTCACATCTAACCATAAGATCTTACACCTAACTAGTATGAGAATGTGTGGAAAAAATTTCAGAATTTTTGACCGCTCAGATTGCAAGATATCTGCGTTTAAAGTGGAAAAAAAAAGTATTTCAGCACATTGCGGGACTAGATTTTTTGACTTTAAACATTTTTCACTTAAAATTTTTCACTACAGAGTTTTGTGCTTCAAATATTTATAGTGGAGAATTGAGTTGAGAGTCTAGGGAAAAAAAAAATATTCAAAAAAACTTAATTATCATTCCTAAAATATTTATTAAGTAGAAGTAGGTACGAGATAGAAGGAAAATCTAAAACATTAATATATTTAAGATGGAATTAAAATACACTAATCTCAATGGTGAGATTGTTCTAGCAAGTAAGCTAGACCATGAGATTTTTTTATTTTTTTTAATTGCAAAAATAGCATTTAGAAATGAATCCTACAAGTTATTTTTTTCAAAAAGATGCTCTAATTGCTTGAAAAACAAGAATGTCCATAGCTTTTTCGTAACGAATCCAAATGAAATGAATCAAAGCTTTCCAGATAGACAAAAATATAATCTATAAGAAAAAAAATATTAAAAAAAAAAAAAATCAAATTTTTGCCAAATTTTTCTTGCTGCCTAGACTGCCCAGTTACGAAAAAAAGTAACATATTTGGCCATAACTTTTGACTCCTATTTCCGAATGTCCTGAAATTTAGTGCACATGAAAGATATTCCTCGCGCCCACCTTCTATTAAAATTTCAGCTTAAAATATGGAAAACTCTAGTCACACGAACCTGCCCAAAATATCTATACAGCCAAGAAACGCATGCCGGTCCTTTAGGGGTTAAACTATTTATCACAAGGGTATTCTATTCAACACTGGATGTAGTGGTGCTGTTGTACACCATTTGCATTGTGCACGAGTGGCATTGTTAAATTGGTCATACTAATTTTCATAATAAATAATTATCCAACCATACTAATACTATATAACCATTTTGGTGTATTGAATTGGAACAAGGGTAAAAATTCAATGCAAAGAAGGAAGACCAAGAGGTAGAAGGCACCCTTAAAGCCAATAATTTATTGCAAAATGGAAAGTAAGATAGGAGGTTCATAAAACAACCTTTCAATACCCCCTTTGTCTCAAAATAAGATTAGTGTTTCCTTTGTAAAATACAAAAGAAACACCGGTCTTATTTTGAGACAGAGGGAGTAGTTGATTTGCAATTTTGAGTAAATTGATTATTTGAACTCTTTTTCAATAATTTTTTCTTGAAAGGTAAATGGACTTAATTGGCATCTCATCCAAGTCATTTCATACTTTATAGACTTTTGTAGAATCAATTTTGAAGCTGGAAGTTATAATTACATAAGGTTCTAAAACCATCCACCTCTTGATAAGTTTGATGTTATTTACATTGGTGAATGCAATTGGTAAATGTATTGAAGAAAATAATATGTACCTCTATGTTAGAGAAAATGATTTTAGAATTTGTTCACTTTATAGACCTCCTGCTTTACAACCAAGTACAAGGTAGGAATATTTTACTAAAAGGGTCTCACAAAACCCAAGATTGAGACTACATACTAAATGTAACACACATAATAAGAACAAACTTTATGTACAAATGATGGCCAAACTTTAAAAAAGATAAAAGTAGTTTTAGATCTCTATAATGTCACAATCCTCACTACAAGGTGTACCCGTGATACCTAGGTGAGCAAGGGGGATCTTGGAGTTGACTTCCCAAGCCTTACAAGAGATTAGGTGAATAGAAATGAGGAGTTCCAAGTAGATAGGGCACCGTAGTGTTTTGTTCGAGACTAAAAGGGTGGCGTGCTACACATACTTGAAAATTTGGTGAGAGCATACATTTGCAAATCTTAAAAATGCAAGGATCTAAATGGTGAATCAAAAGATATGTCTCTTCAAAGTTGGTAGTGTCTTGGCCACAAACCTAAGATAAGGGACGTGGGAGTTGGGGTTCTGAAAGGAATATCTCTTCAAAATAGAGCATGCTGCACATTGTTGGAAAACTAAGGAGATAAGGATTCTAGAATGCTAAAGTTCACAAAGAGCTTAGCTATGAACTAGAAATTATATGGCCAATTTCATTAAAATGGTGATATTCTATGTGTCATTTTCACACCGTGACAACTAGGACAAGTATATATTGCTAACATCTAGGTTAGTTTAGATTTCAGAAAACTAGGACAAACATAGATATCAGACTGCGCAGTCTGATAAATGTAGGATTGATATAGATTTCAAAAATCTAATACTGGTATAGATTTAGGTACATAAAAAACAATTCAAACTGTGCAGTCTGAACTGCTAAAAGTGCCAAATTAACGGAATACCTCCATTCTAATAAAATTGACCATTTATGGACAAATAAGGGGGATTTCAGAGTCTTGGAGAATCGTATACTTTTTAGAGGACCTAGACCTTTAGATGGCCATAACTTGCTCAATACTTATTGCATTTGAGAAAGTAAGCAATCCATGATGGTCTAAGGAGAGAGTGAATCACGAAAATGGACTTACACTTTGGATTTGGAGTTTGGAGCTAAAAGTTTTTCCTATGGAGAAATCAAGAGTCCTTTAGAGTTCAGTTTTGAAGCTTGGACATGGAATCAGGTGCTTTCTTAAGGGTTAAATGTGTCTTGGATGTTTTGGTGACCCACAGAAGGGGGAGCCTTACAAATTTTGTAGAGAGTACTATGAAAAGGGATGGTCTCCCTCTTTACTCCAAATAGTGTCATGATGAGCCAAAGTGGCTATAGGTAGTGAGGTTGGTGATGGAGCCTCACCTTTACTTACGACATTGTGGAGTGTTCTTGGACATTCCTTGACACCAATTTGATGGTATCCCGATCCACACTAGACCGTATATTGAGTCATGACTAGTGAGTTTTTGAAGAGAGGTTTGGGTCTAATTGGGAGTTGGATACTATTCAAGGGCAATTCATGTCGGTGGTGAGTAGTGCACCATTGAATGCTGTGACATCAATTGAATTTTCACCCAATGTCATCAAGTGACATGCCTAGTGTATAGGGGAGTTGGGTGATGGAAGTCATGAGGGAATTGGAAATCCATGACAAGTGTTGGAATCTAATGTTGTTGGTATGTGGTATGTATAATATTAGGAGATTGTGGTCCTTGGTGTTACCATAAATGCAGTGCTACAAAGGCACGTTGGAGAGCTTGAAAAAATAAATGTCACTATTGAAGGGCGCGACTTACATGGGAGTGTGCAATAGTTGCAAGAGGAAAATCAAAACTATTGGCTAGTAAATGTTTTGAAGGAGGCTCATGAAAAGAGGAGGCAAGTTTTCTATTTCTTGACAATGATTTTTAAAGTTATGTGGAATTTCGTTAAAATGGCATAATTCTACAAGTTTGGCACTTTTATGGTTTTGACCACATGGTCTGAAATCTATAACTGTCCTAGATGTCACTTTTACAATTTAGACCATGTGGTCTAAAAAAAATGGTGTGTGAAATATGCCATATTAATGAAATTCCCTTTAGTCAGATTTCAACCTTTTGGTTGCACTTGATCATCCATTTGAGAACAAGGCAACATCTAAAATGTGGTTCCTCCCTATCCAGATAAAAATGAAAGCATCTTGAACCTCTACAAAGGCAATTCCAAGTTCTGTAGAAAACTCAAAATTTTGTTTTCAATTCTGCAACATGGATGGAAGTTCACTCTTTACTAGATAGTCGGAAGAAGAAGCTCCCGCACCTAATAGTAAAGTGATCAGAGTGAGTTCTTCTTTTTCTTCTTCCAAATAAAGGATGAATTCCAATTGCGCCCTTGTGAAGTTTTTTTTCCCCTTGAAACACATGGACCAATTCCATTGATAGAGGAAAAAGTACACAAAACCAAAGGACAATGCCTTGGCGGAATTTTTTTACATTTTCTAAAACAATATCAAAGTAACTTTTACGTTGTCGTGTAGAGAGGGTTTACTTCGGGAAATCGCAGGGATTCTAGCTGCAACCAGAAACGACTTAAGAACAAGAAGCTGGAGGGCAAGTGAGCTCGTCACTCGCAAAAGCATCCAACTATCAAAATGAAGTAAGAATGATGAAGGCAAGTGATCTTCTCACCCGCAAATTCACCAAACTAACTGGAGATGGCTTATGAGCCAAAGAAATCGCTTAGGATCTTTTATACTATCTTCAGTCTTCAATCTTCGATCTTCAGTCTTTAGTCTTCGATCTTCAATCTTCAATCTTCAGTCTTCAATCTTCACCTCGTTGGCCTATCATGTGGTGGCTCTATAAAAGCCAGGGTAAAGGTAGGTGATAAGAAACAAGGCCTCGGACGGGTAAAATGGGACTACCAAACCACGAGCTGGCCGTCCGAAAGAATGACTCCTAAACTTCAAACCCACGGTGACCAGCAATCGTGCCTCACCAATGGGAACGACATAAAAGTGACCATGTGGGTGATCAATCCCACTTCGTCATCAACAAACACAGAACGGGACTAATCCTGAGTTACCACATAGCCCGCAACAGGATTACGATGCAAAAATGAAAACAACGAGCCTCCAAATCCGGCTAGGAATAACAAAACAACGGACCACAAGCCACAATAAAAAAAAAATCTTCAAATCTTCACTTCAAACTCCAAATCTTCACTTCAAACTCCAAATCTTCACTTCAAACTCCAAATCTTCACTTCAAACTCCAAATCTTCACTCCAAACTCCAAAACCGCAACTCCAAACTCCAAAACCGCAACTCCAATTTCAAAGTCGAACTTTGAACTAACGCCACTGTCGCTCTACAACTCCAAATGACACAAATGATAGCTTTCTGAAAAGCTAACACAATTTTCTACAATTCCTCTAAGTTTCAATTCATTTCAACACTTTGTCCAATATTTATGGCCGTTCAAAGTTTCGGCCTCTAAATGTAAGGGCAGCAGACCCTCGTTCACTCCCACACTCATCACTCATTCATAAATGTTTCAAACAAAACAAGTGATAGCTACTTAGAAAGCTTACAAAATCCTCCACAACCTCTTCAAAATTCAATACAAACTAAAGACCTGTCCATCTACTATGGTCGGTCGAAGTCTCAGCCCCTCTTCATAGGAGGCAACAAACCTTCCTTCACTCCCACACTCACAACTCATTCATAAATGCTTCAAATAATACAAATGATATCTATTTGAAAAGCTAATAAAATCTTCCACATTCTCTTCAAGATTCAATGCAAACTAAAGATTTGTCCGTCTTCTATCGTTGGTCAAAGTCTCAGCCCTCTTTATAGGAGGCAACAGACTCACCTCCACTCAAACAAGCACAAATCTTAACTCACAACTTCAAACAGAGCAAGAGAGGACAATTTGGAAAGATAACAATATGATAAACAACTCTTCCAATTTTCATTACCAAACTCTAAAAACTCAACACACACTGACCCTCCAAACATTCGGGTCCTTCCTAAACTCACAACGGGGAAGAAGATGAATAGTATCCACCTTTTCCTCCACCTTATCTTCATTCTAATCATACAAACAAGTGGGATCAGCCCCTAACTCACTCCCAAAGCTATCACAACAATAATTGAGCACTTATTTGGCCCCACAACTATTTTCTTATCTTTATCTTTGAAGAAAATTCACTACAAGTTCACCTGAAAGGCAAACTAATTGAATATTTTCCTCATACTACTTCACAAGCACAAATTTATTCTAAGAAATCACTCCAACTATGGAATGAACAACTAAAATCCAACATATATCTAGTAGAGGTAAAAAATTAGAGTTCCAATCGAAATGTCACTCCATCTGCAAGAATTTGAGGATGCGTTTGACGATAGCGGCAACATAATCAGCACGATTTGCCTTGATTAAGGAATTAACTGACCCTTCCAACCATCGTTGGTGACCACGACTCCCTTCGATAGGCCTCACCATGCAATAGTATTGCTCGTCGTTTAAGCCTTCAAAACATCCTTCAAATGTGACTTCACGGCTGCCGAGCTCAACACATCCAATCTGCAACAAAATCACCAATGCTCGAGCGTCACGTTGAAGATTACCGTGCCATTGTTTCTCCACGCGAGGTTGTTTCGGTGGTCGAGACGGCCCAGCTTCATCTTCTGGTCGCCCATGTTGCAATGAAAGATCCAGTGGCTGTTGTAGCTGATCCGGCAGTTGCGATAAAGAAAATTCAAATTCACGCTCCGGTTGAGATTCTTCATCTTGAGACTCAAAAAAAATCCTCCAGTTCGACATAGTAATCTAAATAAACACGAAGAAGAAGAATATCAAATGAGATGAAGCTTTCAAGTGAATCCTTCTCTATATAGTCGAAAAGCAAAGGCGTCACCTTGAAGCCATCTCAAATGACGTCATCCCCTATATAATATTACAAATATTTAAATCTATCTAAATCATATGTATATACATATTTTACATAATGTCTGCATTTGTAATACAACAACGTCTAAAGCCCTTGTGAAGTTTTGATCTGCAGTGCAAAGATGGTAAATGTCTAAATGAAAGATCATCCGCGTTTTCTGCTCCGCTCTATTTTTACAAAACCATCGATTTATCTACCGTCATTCAGGATCGGATCCTTCAATGCTACCTGGACTCACTATCTAGACTCATGCGGCATTTTCTTCCTCACTGGCTGGTTAAGTTACGTCAAGTCCCGTGGTGTAAGCTTAACTATCGCATGGCATCTTGTGTGCATTGCCGCCACTGAACTGTGAAAAAAAAACGGAAAAAAAACGAAGGAAAACCTAGAGAATGGAGTCGTTACTCAAAAAAAAAAAGAGAAGCATTGTGTATCAACTAAATATAGACGTTGGCCAGCCCATTTTTCAGCTGCTACAGAATAGGGGTAGTCACACCTTCTTCACCTACGCAAGAAATCTGAAGATTCAAAAGTGAACGAGCAAATAGGGGAGCCAATAGGGTTTAGTTTTGAGGGAACAAGGTGTGACTCCCCTGAAACGCTTCAAAGAGCACGATAATGGAAACTCTGCAAATTAGTTTACTTGCATGCAGACAGAGGCTTATCTCGAAGCTTCTACCAGCTCCAGCAACGTCGATGGAGTCGTCCTCGGGCACGGTGAAATCTGCAACGACGGTGAAATCGGCATCAGACAGGTGAAACAAGATTAAAAAAATTAGCTTGTTAAGTTTTAGCAACGCCCAAAATCCACCTCCGGAGAAGAATTTTCGATGTCGCGAAGGCTTCGCAGAATTTCTGTATCCTTGTGGGCGCTAGATTATCCACCCTTGGTAATAAAGCGAACACCGACCAGGTTCTATGCCTTTATCCACATTTTTAATATATGGGGGTGATGTGAGCGCGGTCCACTGTGCCTTCCAAGCAATGGATCTTTTTTGCTAATGTTTCCTAAGTGTCGTGGATGGCAGCGAATAATTAGAATGCATGTAGTGACTCACAAGTTAACTGCAATGCTTAGAGTGATGGTGAAATTCTAACTCCCTAACTATCTATCCTATGTCGAGGGTAGACTGGGTAGTTGGCGTCATTTCTAACGTCCCTAACTACGTAAAAAAAGGGAATCCCTATGTTCCTTCCATGAACCCCTAAGGCTATCTTGGGTTTTTAAAACTCCACCTAGAAGTTTTACTTTAAAAAGCTACCCCTAAAGTTTCAACTCTTACTCTAACTTTTAACTTCTAAGTGTATTCTAGGTTTTTAACTTCCCAAACTGATTAGAGAATTTAACTTCAAAATTAAATGCTATCGTTTAACTTTGTTTTGACTTTTGACTCCAAGTTTTTACTCCTAGACTAACTCTAGGATTTACCCTCGGAATTGAACTCTATATTTTGAGTTTTGACTCTAGGATTTTTACTTCTAACCTAACTCTAATTTTTAACTTCTACTTCCGACTTTTAACTTCTACTTTAACTTTTTACTCTAACTTTTCACTCCTCAGTTGACTCTTCAATTTAACTTTCATATTTAATTTTACTTTTGACCTTTGACTCTAGGGTTTCACTTCTAAAATTAATCCCAATTTCTAACTTCTAAGGTTGACTCTATGTTTTTACTTTCCATCGTAGATTGTCTACTTCTAGACTAATTCTAGAATTTAACTTCTACTTCTAGGTTTTACTTCTACTTTGAGCTTTGAGTGTACTATCTATTTTTTACTCCAAATTTTAATTTCTAAATTATACCCTGGCTTTTGACCTCTAATATTCACTCTACCCTTGAATTCCCAATTTCAAGATTTAACTCCTATTTCTACTCGTAAGTTCTATTTCCTAAATTTATTCTAAAGTTTTTACTCTTAATTTCTACTTTTTACTTGGATAATTGACTCCTAATTAACTCTAAACTCTTACATGAACCTACCCTAAGATTTGACTTGAAAATTGGAACCCCTAAGTTAAAATTCCAAATTAATTCTGTTTTTTAACTTCCCAAAGTTAACTCTAGATTTTGACCTTAGAAGTTTAACTTTTAAAATAAAAATATAATTTGACTCTAATTCTAACTGCTAATTAATCCCTAATTTTAATCCTAAATTCTTTTTCTGTCCTAAGTTCCTAAGTTCCGTCCATGGTTCCCTTTGGATGAAATTTACTCAAAATTCCTCCGTCCAACCTTCTACTGTTTAACTTAGCTTATCGTGGTCGATTTAAAGCCAAATCCTAAATGTAATATGATGAAAGGTGTGTCTTTTGAGGTCAATATAGACATGCATTGTCTTCTTTAAATTTAAAATTAATTTTTTTTAATAGATTTAATACATTTCCAATGTTCATTGACTTGGTTTGCAAATCCAATATTTACTAAATGCTTTCTTTCATTCTTTTTTTTGCAGTGGCAGGTGACAATTTTGAAGTGGCTATATAGCAACAAATTCAATTGTTGCATATTATTTCAAGCTGTTTAAGTTGGTTTGATTGCATTTTTTTTCTTTTTTAGTTTAGAATTAAGGAGATAAATTCATATTTTGGTTAAGGCATTACTACTAAATTTTTTGTTAATGAACATGTACATTACCTTTTAATAATTTACATCAATGACTAATCAAAAGGTGGCTTTGTTTTTTATTATGGTTTTTTATTTTGTTCTTTGCGTTTGCCACAATGCCACCTTCTGCAAACCTTCATGAGATTCAATCTCTTTATGTTCTTGGCAACTGTAGCGTGTTGGTGGTGCAGGCTTGTAAAATACAACAGTGAGTTTGGAGATCCTATGAATTATATATCATAAGCTCTCGGTGTTTTTACATTCCTTGATAGCACACCGTCTACAATTTGTGGAACTCATGGTGCAGCAATTGCAATGCAACGTGTTCATGCTCTCGTATCATAGGACAGCATGTTCGTGTATCCTTTCATCTTTTGTGATATTTTTCTAACGTATACTGATGAAAATACTTGATGTTGAAGATTCATAAAAAAACACCTTTTAGCTATTAGAACTAGTTATAGGTGTCCGTAAGTGTAATAAATATAAGATCTTGCCTTTTCAAGCTGCAAGTTTGGAAAGTCATCTTTGTAATATTATTTGCAACATTTTAGGTTGCACAATCATCTTTTGATTTTGCATATGATGGTCTATCGATATGGTTGGGACTTTGGTGGAGGGGGATTATTTTTGTCCAATTCTTAATGAATAATTTCTGGTTACACAAGTACAGAGATAGCAAAGACGTCCCTTTTCAGCATGGCCTTCAAATGGATGCTCAGGTGACTGTGCATTTTGTTCTTCACATCAATTCCACTGTGCAAATAGTAAAAAGTATAAAATTGTAGACTATCAATACATTTCTTTTGTAATGTAATTTAATTTACATTGATTTTTTTGGATTTAGGGTTTTGTGATCAAAAAATCAATTTTGTTGGAAGTTTTGGGAGCTATAGATAGCAAAGTCTCTAAAGGTGCTTGTTAGATGCCTTTTTTTCATTGTTTAGGGCATGGACATTTTTTTTATTGGTGTGCGGTTGATGCAATTGATAATTGATAGCTGGTTCACTTTATAGTTATATCAAAGAGTATACTTGATGCTTTTATGGAGTTTGTAGATGTGTAATTGGGATCATGCTGGTAGGACCCAAGACAAATTGTGATCCAAGAAATTGTGATCCGAGAAATTGTGATCATTTACTTCTCCATTCACAACCAACGTTGTTTTGTGCTTATTAGGTAGCATTGGACTACTTGTACTCAAGATCAAGTGTTGATTCAAGAAGGATTGTGGTGTTTGGAAGATCGCTTGGAGGAGTTGCTGGAGCTTGCTCTTGTGCGCAACAATTCTAGAAAGCTTGACCATTTTCAATCTATCATCTGACCAATAAAACATTTCTATGATTTTTCCTTTTGTTGGTGATGCAACTCTAACTTAGTATGTGTATTCAAGAGTGGAGGTCACAGACGTCTTTTAATAGTTTGGACTCTTGAAACCATTTCTATTAATTAATAATCTTAAATTAGTAACTACTTGCAGTTAGAGTGTTGTGTGTGCATAACGGAGTACATACATGGTCGATTTTAAATGAGCAATGGATGTGTAGTGGTAGTTATATATGCAAACTTACGTTTTTCATTGGGATCCATTGCATAAACAATTTGGTAGTGTGATATTACAAATTGCAATATTATGTATTACAATATTGTTACCCAAAATGATGCAAAAAGCCAATCAGTTTCAAAATCGCATTGTTTACTCAAAAATACTTCAATTTAGAAATTGCATGGTATATTGGAAATCAAAGTGTATTTTGTTTTTGTACTGAAAATTTAGAACATATAAGTCAGTGCAAGACTCCATTGATACAAAACAAAGTGTCAATCTTGAGATCTTAATTGGCAAGTCACCTTTGCATCCTTTTCACTCTAGGACTTGACCATTTTGGAGAACTGAAACAATGAAGAATTGGAATACTATTCAAGCAATTTATTCCATTGCTAAGCTTGGCTACAAGTCAACATACTTATTGATCCGAGTTTGGATTTAAATGGAGGGGCCAGTATTTCTAGCCCCATAAAAAGAAGGCCCCACTAAAGAGCAGGGCCACATTCAAACCATAGATAACGGCCACATTAGCATACACACATGATGTAGAACCAACATTAGTCATCAAGGTCGAGTTGCTGTTGAATGCGCCGCTCTGCACTAGAAGGAAGCATGTAGACAGGTTGGTTTCCCTGCACTCGATGGTCTTGAGGCAACATTGGAAACTTAAGGTCTATTACATGGTCAACATGCAACATTTGGACGCGTGACTTTTGGAGGTATATATAATTTTGCACTCTAGTCCCCCACTTCCGATAGTAACGACCGCATACTACTTGGTCACCAACAAAAAACTCTTCTCCCCATGCACTTTTGCAATCCTTCTCAATAGTATACATTGGAGTAACACACATCAAGAGCTCAAAATCAACATCGTCAGGATTGTTAGGTTCAGCAACAGTTGCAAAATTATCCCCAAGTTCAAGACAACTTCCAAGACTAGCAAAGCTAGTCAATGCCTCTAAATCAAATGACCACGTTCTAAATAGCCTTTTAACATTGCATCCCTTACAAAATTTGTTTTTTCAACCACTAAAATCTCAACACTCCAATCTAAGGTCCAAGGGCGGTTTTCACATGCAATCCAATTAGAATCCAAGCAAAAATCACAAAAACAATCAAGGGATTTTGTTAACAAATTGTTTGGATCAAACGGACCTTTTGATCTCACCAAGTGGAGATCTCGTGTTCCTTTCATTGGCTCAATCAAAAGCTCTTCATCTCTAGGAACATCCATTTCAGCAATATGCCAAAATGTCCTGTTCACAGGCCTTTGGTCCCCTGAGTACGAAGTCTCTAGTGAATGAGACAATTTGATACGCAAAAAGTCCACCACTTGCTCGGCACTTTGAAGCTGAGGGCCTTGTATATCGAGTTCAGCCTGTTGAATGTACCGTTTCAAGACAGCTCCTGCTTCATCATGGGGCCCTTTACCATGTCCTGATCCAAAAAAGCTCCAACTACACGTACAACCATCACAGAGAAGAGGATATCGAGCAACAAAATACCATGGAACTTTACTTTTAAATTGACTTGCATATCCATCTGACCATATGTAGTGTGTCTTTGGCTTCAACCCTGTATTCACTAAATGGCCCCAATGCAAAAGCAAGCAATGTTGTACAAAATAATTGTCATGACTTCTATCATCAGATATTAAAAAATGATATTGCATGATGTTCCTTGTGCTCTCATCATATGGATCAGGATTTGGATTTTCGGTCCAGGATATTGCCACAAGTATAGTAACTTGGTAGCTATGCCAATGCATTGATTGAACCTCATTTTGGACTTGATAGCTATAATTCTCAGCAAAGTCTATAACAATGACCACTGAATCCTCTCGTATATTATCTAAACATAGTTTGAATTGCAAATCTTGCCATCTAGCTACAAAACTATGTTGAACAAAAAACTGAAGTTTAGGCTTTAGATAAGCAATTAATTCATTACTTGTGGTTGATTTGTATACTAATTGCAATTTTTTTCTTTCCTGACCCTTTTTAGTCAAGATGGTTTGCATTTCAAAATGTTTCCACTTTACCTGAAATGTTGAAGAACCCTCTTCTTCACTGGGACAATATGGAAAGTAATCTATGCCACAATCATCACACTCTCCAAAAATACACTTTCTATCATGCCATTCACTGAATTCATCTATTGGACAAAGAATAGATTCTTGCATTGCTGTGGTGCTAGAGAAAGTCACATGCAATCCTTTGCATCCATGTCCTTCTCCAGGGTCACATACTTCTTCACATTCACATATACAAATAATGCCGTGAATTTGTGAGCTCCCAATTTGTCACTTGGGACTTGTAGAATTATTTTTTTGGAAATTTGCAATTTAAAGTTGATAAAAGTATAGAAAAACCCATAAAAAGAGTGTAGAACCAAAATAGGGTTGTGTCATACCCATTATAGTATTTGGTCTAGATTTGTGTTTTTACTTAGAATCCCCCAAACCTTGCCTAAAAATAGTATAGAAATAACGAAAAGGTTAGATTTGGAGGATTTGAGTCACACCGCCCCAAAAGGACTAAATTCCACCATGAATGTGGCGATTCAGGGCTAGGTCGGTCCGAGGGATCTACAACAAGGCCACTAGGTCGGGTCCTAGAGTTAGATTTAGAATTCCCCATTAGATCGACGAATTCCCAAAATCCCGATTGTTAGCATGCAGGAGCCACTAACGCAAGACCAGGGCCGTGGAGGAATCTACAGCCCAAGGATGGTGTTCTAGGGTGAATCCCATGTCAGGAGTTCAACGGCAAAATCGGTTCACCAAGATTCCTCCACCTGCAGAAGATTCCCGCACCGTCGCTAATTCGAGGAGATGGCCAGTTTTAATCTCCATTGACCAATCGTGCCAGGTACGGAAACGCACCTCCACATCTTTCATGCGACTCCCTGAGAGGTCACAAGAAAAATCCCGGCATCTTCCGACTTGCAGAAGAACCTTTTCCGGGTGGTCAACCCTCCTAACTTCCAACGGGAATTTCATGGAAATTACCCAGGTTACAATAAAATCTCACTAAAAATTAGACTAGCTTGTTTTATGTTAATAATGCGCTCCGTGAAGTTTCACAACATTCTGATAGCAGCAAGTACCCAAACCGGCGAGATTCCTCGGGAATTAACCACGTAGCGGGATCCCCGCTGCGTTGACCGGCATTCCGGGACCATACGATGGCGAAACAAAGTCAACCAAAAGTCCTTCCTGACTCTCTCGCACCTACCGCAGACCCTAGGCTATTCACATTTCTCAAAATAGGAGACCCCTAAGATTTAGGATTTTATCACGATTTGGTTTTTAAACTAAATTAGCCTACGATGGTTTTTGATCCCAGTACGGGGGGTAGAAGGATCTAGGACTAAACACGGCGATCTGGATCCAACGGCGCAATCCGTTCGGCAATTGGAGCTAATCTCCAAAAGTTAGGATGTTGGTCCAGCATAGATGGTAGAAGTAGATTTTTAGGATGTAGGATGAAAATCTTTGAGGATGAGGATGAAAATCCTCGTTGATAAGGTTACCTTAGAACTCTAGAGGGAGGGGTGAGCCCTTGGAAACCTATATAAGGGCCCCACTTCCCTCTCTAGAACACCCCTAATTCTTGTTTTGGGTCCGTGGGTCCAAGTTATTTTGGATATTTTGGCGTTTTAAGCCAAAAACCTCTACGGTGTTTTTGGAGCACTTTTGGCTCCATTGTTGTTTATTCTCAAGCTTTGAAGGTCCTTGGGGGTCCTTCTACCTTACTTTGTGTACTCTTTTGTGAAGTTTCTGGTACCTCGTTGTAAGTAGGGAGCCTCTCTCTCCCTCTTGTGCATGTTGTGGTCTAACTTGTGGAGTTTTAAGGGTCTTTAGTCTCTTGCACTAATCCTAAAGTCACCCCCCACCGTACCTTGGCGATGCCGCTTTGGGGGGCCTTTAGTGTGTGAGCTTTGTGTTGCGACGTAGTCTAACTTGTGTGTTTATCTTTGTGTTTTGTTACACCCTCTTCTAATTTTTTCTTTGTCGAGTGGACCCCCCTCCGGGACGGCCAAACTTTGAACCTCCTTGTACATGTTTTGCTAAGTTTATTCCAAACCCTCTTTTAATCTTCTCCTTGTTGAGTGGACCCCCCTCCGGGACGGCGAAGCTTTGAACCTCCTTGTACATGTTTTGCTAAGTTTATTCCAAACCCTCTTCTAATCTTCTCCTTGTTGAGTGGACCCCCCTCCGGGACGGCGAAGCTTTGAACTAGTGTGTGTTTTCTTTAAAGGTTTAGTTTTTCCTTCTTCTAAAGTCTCTCTCATTGTGTGGACCCCCCTTGGAAACGGCGAAGCTTTGAACTAGTGACAAAGTAGAAGTCCTAAAACGTGTGTTAAAAGGGTAGACGCCGGAGCTTTGAATCCCCGGGGTGTCAAGAAGTCCTAAAGTTGGTGTTAAAACCAATTTAACAGCGAAGCTTTGCACCTCCCCCGTGTTTAGATCCAAAGTCTAGTTTCCAAGACCTTTGTGGAAACCTCCAGAGTTTAGCTTCCAAGATATGTAGGTTCCTTTGCGTTTAGTGAAGTTTAGTCATTCCCCAAAGTTTTATTTAGTTAGTTGTATCCCAAAAATCTTAGTGGATCTAGCACCCCCCAAAGTTCTATTCCCCCGTAGGTTAGCAAGAATCTAGTCTTTTTAGCCTTAGTCAAGAATCTAGTCTTTTTGTTTAGCCTTAGCCAAAAATCCAGTCTTTTTAGCCTTAGTCAGAAATCTAGTCTTTTATGTAGCCTTAGTCAAAAATCCAGTTTTTTCCAGAACCAGCATACGCCCAGCCAACATCAGAACCTACATACGCCAGCCAACATCAGAACCAGCATACGCCAGCCAACAATCAGAACTAGCATAACAGCCAGCCAACAATCAGAACCAGCGTCTAAAAAAAAAGAAATTAATTAAAAAATTTAATTAATTAAATTGTGCCGACCCTCCAGCCAGCCAACCGGGAGGGCCAACCAGCCGGAAGGCCAACAGGCTCTCGGTATAGCAGGGGAGGCTGGGGCCATTCGGGCTCCTCCCTAATTTTTTTATTCTCTTTTTTTTTTTTTTTTTGATTTTCTCAAACCAGAACACAAACAAAGACAAACCAAACCAAAAGCATGTTGGACTAATTTCGTGCTAAGTGGGCTTGAAGTAGGATTAGGGCCAAAAATACAAAAGGGAGGAGGGAGAAGAGAGCGGAGCACCACCGTACCTGCACACAAAATTGTTCCTCTCACCACTCACACCTACACACAATGGAAGGAGATTAGGAAAGGAGGAGAAGAAGTAGGCAAGAAAGGTGAGAGACGATAAATAGTAGCCTAGGTTAGGAGTAGGTAGGCTTAGGAAAAAAAATCTTGAAAATTCATAATGACCGATGGGAGAAGGATTAGGATGACACAAAGCAAAGTTGTGTAAGAGGGTAGGAGGAACATTTAAACCCTTCTTGGAGTTTAAAACTATAGTGTAAGACTCATAAAAGCTTAGGTGGAATAGTGCTAGTGTAGAAGAAAGAGGAAGAAAGAAAAGAAAGGAGGAAGGGAAAGAGGGAGTTTAGATCATCAAAAATTGTAATATTTTCTAAATAAGCGGTGAGCTTGGAGAAAATTCAAAACAAAACCAAAGACTACCATGGAGCATGAGGACGTACACGTGGATGTGGACGAGGTTATTTCCGAAATCGGTAGTGAAGAGGTGAGTTTTTGATTTAATCTTTGATGTTTCTCCCTAATTAGCATTTATTTTCCTAATCAGCCCTTAGAGCGTGATTAGCATCCGAGATTAGTGCAAATTAGAAGTTTAGATTCAAAAAGTTATAGATTAGGGATAGAGGTTTCCAAAAACATATTACACTTAGGATTTGGCTTTAAATCGACCGCGTTAGGCTAAGTTAAGCGGTAGGGGGTAGGACGGAGGAATTTTGAGTAAAATTCACCCAAAAAGAATCATGAACGGAACTTAGGGGTTTAAATTAGAAAGAGAATTTAGGATTAAAATTAGGGATTAATTAGCGGTTAGAATTAGAATCAATTTACATTTTTATTTCTTAAAGTTAAAATTCTAAGGTCCAAATCTAGAGTTAACTTTGGGAAGTTAAAAAGTAGAATTAATTTGGAAGTTTAACTTAGGGGGTTAAAATTCCCAGTGAAACCTTAGGGTAGTTTAGAAAAGGAAGTTAGGGTTAATTAGGAGTAAAAAATCCGAGTAAGAAGTAGAAATTAAAAGTAAAAACTTTAGACTAAAATTAGGAGGTAGAAATTACGAGTAGAAATAGGAGTTAAATCTTGAAGTTAGAAATTCGAAATTAGAGTGAATGTTAGAGGTCAAAAGCTAGAGTAAAATTGAGAAGTAAAACTTGGAGTAACATTTAGAGTTAATCTAGGATTAAAACGATAGGATTAAATTGGGAAGTAGAAAGTCAAAAGCCTAAAGTCAAAAGTTAAGATTAAATTTAAAGGTTAAACTTTAGAGTCAATTGGGGAGTAAAAAGTTAGAGTAAAAAGCTAAAGTGAAAAGTGAAAAGTTATAGTTATATTTAGAGGGTAAATCTTAGAGTTAGTTGAAAGTAGAAAAATCTAGAGTTGAAGTGAAAACGTAGAGTCAAACCTAGAGGTTAAAATTTGGGATTAATTTTAGAAGTAAAAATTTAGAGTTAAAAGTCAAAAACCTAGAGTTATACATAGAAGGTAAATTTAGAATAAAATAGGGAAGTAAAAACTTGAAGTTAAAGTCAAAACATAGAGTTAACTTTAGAAGGTAAATTTTAGAGTTAGTTTAGGAGTAAAAACTTGGAATCAAAAGTCAAAACAAAGTCAAATGGTAGCATTAAATTTTGAAATCAAATTCTCTAATTAGTTTGGGAAGCTAAAAACCTAGAGTACACTTAGAAGTTAAAAGTTAGAATAAGAGTTGAAACTTTAGGGATAGCTTTTAAAAGTAAAACTTCTAGGTGGAGTTCAAAAACCCAAGATAGTCTTAGAGGTTCATGGAAGGAACATAGGGATTCCCCTTTTTACGTAGTTAGGGACGGTAGAAATGACGCCAACAACCCAGTCTACCCTCAACATAGGATAGATAGTTAGGGAGTTAGAATTTTACCATTACCCCTGAGCATTGCAGTTACCTTGTGAGTTACTACATGCATTCTAATTATTCGCTGCCATCCACGACACTTAGAAAACGTTAGCAAAAAAGATCCATTGCTTGGAAGGCACAGTGGACCGCGCTCACATCACCCCCATATATTAAAAATGTGGATAAAGGCATAAAACCTGGTCGGTGTTCGCTCTATTACCAAGGGTGGGTAATCTAGCGCCCACAGAATTCCAGACTGGTTCCTCATGAAATTCAACCCTATTCTTAATTCATCTATTTCAACATGATATATGCAACAACAAACATTTATGTCTTTCATTTTCTTTACAAAAAAAGGTCGTAAGGAATCAAAACTTCTTTTGCCGATAATTACCTCTGGATGATGCTGTTGAAATTGAAGAAAAAACTCCATTTGAAGTCACAAAAAGTCAATTGAATCTATTGTTTATCCATAACAAGTAAGCTAAGTCAGTGGTATTCTATCACAAGCAAATAAATAAATAAAAAATTCATTATAGTTCCAAAAAACTCCATAGAAGTCACTATTATATTACAATATTTTTTCAAATCTTCCATAAAAGGTCACAATACTCACTAAGTTCCGAGTACATCACAATATTCACTAAATCCCCTGGTACATCATAATACTCTTCAAATTCCCCATAGAAGGTCACAATACTCACTAAGTTCCGAGGACCATTAGGGGATATTTGAACCCACAAAGAGGCTTTGAGTTTTCTTACTAATTTTAATACTAATGGAATGAGTGTGAGGGTGGCCATAGATTCAGTACTTCCACCACGTGGCGTGGGCTCCATTCTTCATGATGAAACCATCATGAGATTTATAAGATCGTGGAGATGGATTCGATAATGATGACAAATGTTTGAGTTTAACATGCAATTCTTGGCCCGATTAGTGAGTTGAGAAGGCTCTTTCCACCTAAATTTATGAGATCATGGAGATGGATTGGTTAATGATGACGAATTTTTGAATTCATCATGCAATTCTTGGCCCAACTAGTGAGTTGAGAAGGCTTTTCCCACCCAACTTTTTGCATTACAAAGCGGCCTCTTTGGGGGTTCAAATATCCCCTAATGATCACAATATTCACTAAATCCCCTAGTACATCATAATACTCTTTGAATTCCCCATAGAAGGTCACAATACTCACAACATGTTACAATACTCACAAAGTCCCTCTAAAACTAGCTTGTAAGCCTCAAACAAAGTGTTAGAAGTTTATACAAGTTCATATCTCTACTATATAGTTATCGACTCCCTAACTGAAGTAATTAATTCAAAAGAACTACAATCTTGCTAGCATTAGAAAGAAGTCTACTTCTGTTCCCTACAAGTTTGAACATGCCATTAATTTAAAAATAAAGACTGTCACTTGAAGTTGACAAATTGCAATCTAAATGAAGAAAAAAATACTTGGTTAGCAATAACTAAGGCAAAATACATATTACTACAGATTAAAATTATGTCAAGAGCAACAAACATGCAAAATACAAATTAATAAATATTAAGTTGACAACAACAACATCAAAACTCAAAGCAAGACTTTCCATACCTGTGACTCAAAAAGATATTGGGCAGGCTTTGTTGTATACTGTCGAACTCCAATCCATTTTCGTACAACATCTTTTCTATTCAGACTCATTCTTGTCTCCTGTGACCACCAAGTAACAACAAAAAATTTCGTAGACTCACAAATGTTATCTTTTCGAGTCTTGCGCACCGATAGTTTCCACACAAATTCTGCCAATGCGTCCATGGCTCTTCTACGTTTATTGGCCAACTTCAAGTTTCTAGGGTGTATTTGCAACAATCAAGCTTTCTCCCTTTGTGAAGTTGAACCCTCAGAGCTCACAACAGCTGTTAGTAGTGCATGTTTTGTGACCAGTTTAGCACAAGAATTAGGGTGCTTGACTTCTTCTAACAATTGCACAAGTCTAGCAATGACCTCTTCTCTAACTACTTCTTCCTTTGAAAACCCTTTTGGCAAATTATCTTTACAAATGGGGTTCAACAAAACCTTCATAAGAACAGCTTCTTTAGCATGAGGTCCTTCAAAAATAGACAACTCTCGTTTAACACACAACAAGATGTTCTGTGCAACCCTTCTAATACTACGATCATTTACAAAAAGTTCCATGCAAACCCTTTGTGCAGGAACAAGGCCTAAAGGCACGGTTTCACAATCAGATGGAGGTGGAGAAACTTCCCTCAACTCTATTACCTTCCGTGCACGACTCCTTCGTTTTCGAGCTGCATTATCAGCACGAACTTGTGCCGCTCTCTCATCCTCAGAAAGTATCCTTGCTCTTTCTTGTGGCCCTAGGCAATGAACTCCAGCTCGTCGTGCTTGGGACCTCTCAGATCCCATGTTTTATTCTACACTACAAAGACTAGTAATGCTTGGTTCTTTGAGCAGGCATCAATAATAAGCACATTTCAAATTTAAGCTATGGACAACACCATGTACAAGATGGCAACAAAGTTTTCCAAAGCAAACCCTAAGTTGTAGCAAACAACTTCCACACATCTGGTGCAAAGTGCAAACCAAACCCTACGGCAAGTCTGCTCCATTGTTCCGTTCGAGATGTGTGTTGGCATGGTAGTAATGGCAAACCCTGACACAATTTTGTAATCCTGATACAATCCCGTGCCACTCTTTACCCGTTGGCGCTTGAATTGAATTTGAACTATAAACATTGGTCATCCTATTCTACAACTGTATAACTAAGGCATTAGGAATAAAAGAAAAAATGTCAATCTGAAAGGATGCCCACCTTGGCCTTCTCAAATAAAATAGATTACAAAAAAAAAATTACAAAAATAAATAAATTTACCTATCAAAAAATTCTCCAAAAAATTGACATCAGTTTCTTCTTAAAAAAGTCCCTAACTTTATTTTAATATATATTTTTATAAAATAAAAGGCATTCTAGTTGAGAAAATCCTTTGGACTATTGTATGAAAAGTCACTACTAATCATTTTTATATATCTACATTATCAAAAAAGTTCATATGTAAGATTATTGTCAAGTGTAACAGTCACTAAAATAGACTTTGAAAGTCCCATACTACTAATAAAAACTATAAGCCCTTAAATTAACAACATAGATGTCTTCATAATGAAGTTGTTAATTATTCAAGTCAAAAAGATAATGAAAAGATGTGATCATTTGTGCCTTGTAGCCATTGTAATGCTAACACTTCCTAAAAATAGCTTTGTGACCGGATTATTGAGACACTCATCCATGCATTCACCCTGTATGTGGCGTCGCGTTGTCAAGAAGATGCCCAGCTGATCACGCTTCTGCATGCCCAAAATTGTAGCAACGTTGTCAGTCAGTACCGGCCCACTGTCTGCAACAGGTTCGTCGTCATCAATGACCTCCGGCTGCATCCCCTCGGTCCGCAGAACCTGTAGGAAGTCTTCCACTTCCTTGTGATTGTCGTGAGATTGGCGAAGTAGAAGATTATGCAGAGTCGCACAGCACAAGATGACGTCAGGGAGGAAAGTCACTCGCAATTTGGACTTCCCCATCAACTCCCGAAAAGATTGTTTCAAAATGCCAAATGCATTTTCAACAACGTAGCGCCCCCTGCGAAGTTTCTTATTGAACAGAGCCTGAGGAATAGAAAGGTCGGCACGTCCTCTATGAGGAACCATTAGCCATGGTAGTAGAGGATAGCCGGAATCGCCAAGGAGGAAAGGGGTGTGACCATCAACTGAGTACATCGCATCCACCAAGTTACCGTGCATGGCCAATGAATGTAGAGACGAGCGTTGAAGCATGCGGCTATCATTTGTTGAACCGGGCATCCCCACATAGAGATCAAGAAATCGCTTCTCCGAGTCAACAACAGCTTGGCAGTTCATACTGTAGCCTCCAGTCTTGACACTACAAGAAAATGGCCACAAATGCGACTGCAAAAGAATGACTTCCTGTCCGATGTGACTAGAGAATGACTTTGGCTCTCTATTTGCACCACCATTGCTTTCAAAACAATGTCCAAGTCATTCTGTAGTTGCCAGTGCGACTTCCAAACGAGGACTTGAGGAGTGATAGGGTTCATCCACGATTTTCTGTTCATAGCATCATTGACTAAGGGATGTGGACAGAGTGCAGTCGAGGAGGGGAGTCCCTAGTCACTAACAAAATGACTTCTGTCATATATTGTGAGTGCATTTGACTACATGACAACTACAAAATGACTTGTGGACTACAATAGAGGCCTTTTGGTAAGGACAAACGTAAAGATGAGCGACGTATCTGGCTGCTTTTCTTTTACTTCATGTTCTATGCACAAACTAGAATAAAAGACAGGCTACGCTAGCATGCCCGCTGTGTCATGGGCTTCAAAGAATGATGCATTCTTGGAGCAACTTTGCATTTTCAGTAATGTTCTTTTGATTTCCTTAGCGATTTTCAAATTGTTATTGGATTCTTCACTTTGGATAATCTTCTCCTCTCTTCTTCCATATTTTTTTGGATTTTTGCTTCTCCTTCTTCTTTGTCTTTTGTCTTTCTTTTTAGAATTTTTTATATATAGAATTTTTTTTAATCTTTAAATTTTATTTGTCTTACTCCTGGTTTGTTTGCGTAATTTTTTGTTTTCCGCAAGATTTCTTTTTTCTTTTTTAAGCATTTCTTTCTTCAAAATGTATGAATCTTTTTTTGTTTTTGTTTGGAATTTTTTCCTTCATCCTCAATTTTATATATTTGGGGGCTTCTCCTTAATGTTCTATTTTTTTTTCCTCTATTTTGTTTGGAACTATTTCTTCTATTTATATTTTTTCCATCTTTCTCAATTTCATATTTTTTTTGGTTTAGATTTTTTTCCTTCTTCTTCAATTTTATATTTTATTTGGCTTTTCCTTGATTGTCTAGTTTTTTTTTTCCTCTTTTTTTTGGAATTGTTTCTTATATTTATATTGTTCCCTTCTTCCTCAATTTCATTTTTTTGTTTGGAATTTTTTCCTTTTTCCTCAATTTCATCTTTGTTAATCTTCTATTTATTTTTCCCCTCTTCTTCTTCTTGAATTTTTTGTCTTTTAATGTTTTTTAATCTTCTAATATACATGCAGTTGTGGATGGACTGCATTAGCTATTTTTTTAAAATTTTCTTCATATATATCTCTATTTTCTTCATGGCGCTCTCTTATATTAGTTCATTCAATTTTCTACTACCAATATAGGAGCAATGATTTCAAGCCAGTAGTGCTGTAGCCATTAGTGAACTTTTGAACAGCTCATACAGTTCACATTTGAAGTAATTAGGGTCCCAACATAAATATTCTATCGTATAAAGAAAGGGCCTTCCACAGTCATGTGCTCATGACTGTAACTTCATGCACGACTATATTGCCTCTGCATAGGTACTAAAGAATGACTTCCTACAAGTTCAGTGCCACTGTAGAATGACTTCTTAAAAACTAAAAAATGAGTTGAAAATGTCTCGGACTACTATGCAATACGCACCTACTCTACTGCTGCTTCACACCTTGCACATTGTGATGCATTGTGCAATTTCCAAACATCTTGCTTACCTTTCATTACATTTCCCTTGCATCTATAGTACAATTTTATATATACCATATACAGCAAGGATGGACAAAATTCATTAAGGATGTTAGAAAATGTCAAATAAAATATCCTTTTCGATCCTTTTCTCAAATTTGTCCATAACTTTTGATTTGAAGCTCAAAATCTAAAACGGATTTTTGGAGATGGAAGTTTGATTAATTTCCCAACTTTTTTTAGTTCAAAGTTTTTTGAAAAAAATTAATCTACTATGACTAAATGAGGTCTAAAATATTACTTGTAACACAATTCCTGCGTTTTACATATCCCACATGGTTTGTCTTGCCTCCTACCACCCGACTTCTATAAAGGGCTTGTCACTTCAACCCTACATACTCACACACTAAGTGGCTTTAGAAGCCATACAACACATATGCCACATGATGCATGCATGATGTATGGTGTATGGTATATTGTACATGGTGTATTGTGTATATATTGTGTATGGTCTATTGTAGTGGAAGTTTGAATGTATTTATATGTAATTACAAAATGACTACTCCCTATACAATTGTCATTACACTCCTTTACACATTTGTTGTTGCAATTTGATTATTATAGAAAAATGAATCTCAAGAAGTGACTTGAATATTAAATCCACGTCACATCAAAATGACTACGGAAGAATTGGCCATGTGGCGGTCCACCAGAATGGTGCAAAAACTCCATTGCAACTTCTAAATGACTTTGAAATGACATCCTATGTGGTTGTCCACGTCAGATGTATAATGGGTCTGTCGCAACTTCGGAGTGACTTGCAAATGACTGGTAACATGGCGTTCCACGTCAGATTCAACATGGGTCGAGCACAACTTAAGAATGACTAAAGAATGACTGGACACATGGCAGTCCACGTCAGATTTACGGGGGGTAATGCTTTCCACATGGCAGCTGCATATCCACTTCCTACGAACCCTTTTCTTTATCACTTGACATCCTCATCTTTCTCATCCATTTTTACATCTAAGTCCCATTTCGTTGGTGATAATGAGCCAGCAGTCATTTACATAAATGACTTGTCCACAATGACTCCAGGAGCCAGAGTCATTTTGCAGTCAAAAGTGTCCGGAATGACTGGATTGTAGTCATTTTTTGCAGTCATTTATATACTCATTTTTTTGTAGTGTGAAGTAGTAATAGTCAGCAGCTCCAAAATCAGGTTTGGCAATGGACACCTACATTCCATCAATGGCACCAACGACAGCAGGTAATGCACAAAGGTCAGAAAACTTCGCTTGTATTTCTCGCATCCTGTCTCCGGTCGGCCAAGAAATTTCGTGGTGCAATGAGTCGTTGATGGCATGCACCACCTCCCGCAAAATCTTGGAAACTGTACTACGTCCAATGGCAAAATGTTCATTGCAAATCATCAAGTTTGCACCGTCAGTCAATTTGAATAAGGTACAAGCAACGCGGACAAGTACTGGGATGGAGAATCTGTACTTTGTGTTCTTCTTCTGGACCTGTGGCCGAAGCACTTCAGCTAGTGCGAAGACAGCGGGCTTGGTCATTCTGAATATAAAGACCCATCTGCTGCTATCGTACTGCTCCAAAAGAAACTTTAAAAACCAGGTAGTTGAACGGGGTTTGATCCAAAACTGCAGATCGTCATGGAAAACTGACAGTGAGGTACAGAGAGTGTAACTTTCTACTGTAGTCCTCATGAGGGAGAACGTGTCCACCAACGGACCCTGGACAGATTGCACCAACGTCAACATCGGGTCATCGCAATCATCGTCTTCTTCCATTGTAGCCGGCACGCGGGGTGTGTCGTTAACATGGAGGAGGAGGGACATAAACCAAGCAGTGAAGGCGACGACACTAGCGGGGCTCATGAAGACCTCCATCTCACAACTATGAAAGTCACGGGTTCAGACCTGAAAGCAGCAGCATGAATAACGAAGTGAGAGACGTGAAAATGGGAGGGTGGCAATACTACCATTTCAAAATCCTCTTCACAATGCCACCCCAAACGACGAAGAACTAAAAATTTGACCTCGACGATGTTCAAGTAACTTAACCAAAACATTGACCAAAATTCAAATGAAGTAGAAGCAAGCCAGCCACATCAAGGGAGGGGCTTGTCCCAGAACTTTCTAAACAATCGCAAGACGAGAAGAATGAAGCCAGTACAAAAATCAGAAGAATGGACGCGCGCAAACTACTCCGTGACAATGAACATTTTTCTCGGAGAGTGGGGATACAGAATTACCAATTGTGCTTGGATCGCTCCTTCGGCGTCCGAAGCTCACAGCATTTATCGAGGAATCCTGCCTAGAAGAAGTAGCGATTGCGAGTGGTGATGAAGCCTCCGCCAACGACAGATGCTCCGTTACAATTTTGAAACACGAGGGCGCAGCAACAACCACATGGACAAAGCGGAAGACACAAAGCAAAATCACGAAGCCAGAAGACAAAATTCCGCAAACAACAGAGGACGAGCACTCGAAACAAGACAAGGTCGGGGAAGTGAACATTGCACAAAATCCTCCCCGACGCTGGCGCCACTAGGGTCACATCCCTGATTTCTTGCGACCCCACCACTAATGTGAAAAACCTAAAAAACCTAAAAGCGCTAGTGGGAACGGCTAGAAGAAGTGACAGCAGACGTGGCCGGCTGAAAGGAAAAGACCCCCCCGTCGTGAACGCCGCCTACGTAACCACGTTCCATATAATACAGAATTTGCTTCACATACGGCCGCAGTGTGAACTGAAAATCCAAAATACTATAGCACTGGTCTGAAAATAAGAGTGGGGGTCCTTTCTACAGCCAAGTGGGAAGACCCCTTTATCTATTTAAATTAACGACTCCCCCAAATCTCCAAGATTTGTTTACAAGATATTTTCTTATTTAGCAATACAAGGGAAAATCTTAAAATAATTCAAAAGATGTGAAAATTAATACTGGAAATTTGAAAAAAATCAATCAATTAGTTTGACCTCCCTCCCTCCCCCCCTGGCGTTTAGTGTGAAATTCACTCTAATTTCTCTTCAGAATTGGAAGAAATTCCATTAATACCCAGCAATCAGAACACAAAACTAGACTGTTTCAAAAAGAAACATTGTCCTATTATGTTCACAAAAACAAAGATCATTAAAAAAAATCATTTATAAATATAAAAAACAAACCCCTATAATCCTGAAAAAAATAAATGGAAAAAAATAAATCAAGGGAGGACTGAAAATATGTTATGGCTGTTTTGGGGATTCCATATCTTGACTCACGACCGTACATGGATCATAGTTGACTCCTCCGAGTTAAGTGGGTTTAGTGGGTCCATGGAAGGAGGGTTATGGTAATCCATAATAAGGTTAGAAATCATAGAATGCTAACTATAAACATTCACCAAATTGTGTTCAAAAAATCGAGACCGTGAGCTCATTGGGCAATTGTCATATTTTGGGGTTATGTTAGCTATAGTAATAATCCAACCACACATGCTTAACAGGAGGGTTACGCAAACCTCCGCTTGGAATGGCATATTCCAGGGCAAGGTAGGCCCAAAATCTACAAAATCTAAGTTGTATCTACAGTTGCTGTGGTTCTAATTTTGGGGATTTGATTTTGTTTGAAATCCCTATAGTGCAGGAACACGGGGTTGACATTCTCAAATTTTATTCTGGGGGTGAGAATGATTTACATTCTGACAGGCTATCTTTTTTCTATTTTTTGGGAAACAAATGGCAAAATCTGACAGGTTGCTTATTATTCAAAGACCTTGGCTTACCTTAGGTTCATCTATTTCCTGTTGACTACAATCTGTTTTGAATTTTTTTGAGAACGAATGGAGCGTGTGTAACCTCCCCAGATATGCATCGGCATTACACCTACAGTAATTGGCAATAAAATAAAATAAATAAATGATATATTTACAAATATATTGGCAACAAATTTACAACCTACAAACGAGCAAGTTTCCAATCTAAATATTTATAATTTTTAGATTTTTAGATTTTTAATTTTTAATTTTTAACATTTCAAAATTTCAAAATCTTCATTGATTGTCAATGGTAGCATGGAGAAAAATACAGTCCAAATGATTGTAGGGATTATTAATTCAAAATGCTCTTTATTTAACTTCATTTGGCTTAAAAGATAGGAGTTTTTATTTTTTGTTTCGACCAAATTTTTTAAAAACTAAACATAATTAAAGTTGGCTTCAATAAATGTTAATTTTTTTACATGTTTGTTCAAAGAAACACTAGAACAAATATCATAAATTCTAGATCATGTTTTTATTTATTAAATCTAACACAATTGTATTAGAAATTAAGTAGTTTTAGCATTATTTTAGTCACAGTTTTGTTACATGTGCGTTATTTCCAACACAATCATGTTAGATTTAACACAAAACATCAATTGGAATGTGTGAGAATTCTTATAGTAAAATACCTCTTACAAAACAAAGCAAATCATTACCACTTTGCCAATTTGTGGTGGAAGAATAGATGACTATCTCCTCCAAAGAGGCAAGCAACCCCGCCCTACCCCCAATGGAAAATTAGCAACCGTTGGATGAGTTTTTAAAAAAATTACCTCATTCTACTACCGTCAAACTAATAAATGGAAAGATATCAAATACTTTTAGTTTTAGTTTAACAAATAGAAAAAACAAACATGTATCTACTTTTCCAACTAATTTCCTAGCTCTTGAAGAAGATGTTAGTTGATTCATTGGATGCTAACAAGATGACAATTTTCTAATTTAGAAAAAAATCATTTTCCAATAATCAAATTACTCTAATAAGTGTAGATTAATCCTTTTGTCATTGTACATATCCTTGTATATACTCATAGACTTTTTGTGCAAGATAATAATTTGACCAAATACAATTTGAATGTAAGTACTTAATTAGCCTAACTTTTTTGTTTATAAATTTTGCTCTAAAATCCTAATTTGGTCCTAAAATCTGATTGAAGAATATGTAGAAAAGAGTTTTATTAACAAAGAGGTGGTTTATACCAAGATCAAATCAAGGATTTTACTTAAATCTTAAAAATTATGATTGGCTAATAAATAGGTTGCAATCCAAGTTGGGGTTTACACTTAAAAACAAAGGCACATGCCATTTATGGATGAAAAGTCCACCTCGAATCCTATTTAGCAAAAATAAATATTAGTTCTAAGGATGAATTTTCTTCCCCAATCAATGATGCTAGTGCGCGAGCACAAGGATGTGACTCTACGAGCCTTGAACCTAGTTGTATGTATATGCATACAACCATTTGAGGTTGTTTATAACATATGTTCCTACAACATGGAAAATTTCTATAATATAGATACCTAAAGGACCAAACTACGTTTTGGAGGCAATATAGCGATTTGGGGCAACTCACTACAAGTGGAATTTTTATGTTTTTTCTTTGAAATTTTCACACAACATGTGCCCAAATAGTAGCTTTAAGGCTTAACATAATTCATAATTTTTGACAACATGGTTAAAAAGTTGTTGTATGATATTTAATTTTCATTGATCTGTGGGCAGCTCAAAAAATTCTTTAAAAATCACCTTTTTCAGAAATAAAAATTTGAAATTGATTTTTAAGATTTATATATACGTGGAAAGCTTTGAATCATTCCATTTTGATTAATGAGATGAAAGTTATGAGGAGTTTTAATTTCCAGACAGTTATGAATTTTCTACTCTAAAATAAACTTTGAAGTCCTTTCTTTAATTCAATTTTTAATATGTTTTGAAAAAAATAAAATCATAGGATGTAGATTGTTTATTACAACATTACAACCACTAGATTGGCATTTTTCAATTCCATAACTAAATTCTTAACAATTTAGAATTTCAAATCATTATCTACTTCTTTCTACTTACTATTTTTTTCTGATATGTTGAACAATTCCAAATGATCTTAAATTTTTTAAGCATGTAGGAAACTTTACTTGGAGAATGAATCCAAAGAATAACCACCATTTTGGACATTTTTCATACAAATGTGACCTTGTAAAGTGCAACTGCGCGGTTTTTTACAAGGCCAAGAAAAAGGATTTTTGTCAATTCAAACGCTAATATCTTGCTATCTACTCGGTGGCAATTTCTGAGATTTTTTCTACATCTTCCCATATTAACGTACTACAAGATCTAATGGTGAAATGTGTCCAAAAATATTTTTTATTCTAAAATTTAGTACTTGTAATAGAAATGGCAGTTTTGGAACGTTTTTGGTGAAAACATAGTCAAAAACCTTTAGGAGTTAAAAACATACAAGAAGCAAATCAAATAAATGACCAAGGAGAGGAACACTACTTGTTTAAGTTAGGATGATCCATTGTGAGTTGTCCCTTTGGTGGCCGTACATATTTAGACTTATCAAATTTACAATTTTAGGGGGCAATAGAACGACAAATCAAAGTATTTTTACATGCATTTTGGTCAAATCATTTTTTTGTTTGAAAAGACACTGATTATTGGTGGTCTAAGCAAAAACATATAGCTTCCCATTGTTGTCTTTAGAGGGAAACTATTATTGTCCATTTGGATTCTAATGTGGTTCTTTTAATTTCCTATACAGTTGTAATAATAATCCAAAAAGTGTCCCTCAAGGTTGTCAAATAATGATTGATCCTTTTGCCACGTCTAGAAATTTCATGGTGTTGTTTATTGAAGTTTATAAAATCATGACTTTTCAACCCAATTCCAACTCTTTCAACCCCAATTCTACATTGAATTTGTCAACCATTTACAATTCTTCTATTTATAAGATACTATGGGCAGAATTGGACCCCAAAACAGGGGTTATTGTGTACATTGATTGGTCATGTGGATCTTCTTGTAGGTCATTTCCCTTGTCAACGGAAACCACATTTCCTTTAGGAAAAGTACCATTACCATTCCATTCTTTTATTGGGCCCAACTTCCCATGGTCTCATCCAACAAAATGGGGTCCCTTGGTATTGGTCTGATCATGCAGAACCAATCCGAACTCCACAGGTATGCCATGTGGATGCAAATCAGTATGCTGCCCTGAGTTTCGCCTTCTCAAAGTTGACTCACCATGTCTTTGACCAGTTAAGTTACTTGTGTGGTGCATGTGTTTCAAAAAAAATAAAAAACTATGTGTTCAAAAAAGTTATTATTATTTTACAAAAATTATTAAAAAAAAATTAAAAGTTAGTTGTGCGCATTTGAAGTTTTGCCATATTTCAGGGGTCCACCACTCAGGAATAAACAATTTGCTACAGTAGGAGTTAAAAGCTTAACCACAGAAGGATGGGCTGGTGAAATGGAAATCAGCCTTTTTCGGTAAGGGAGGAGGTCCAGAAATGGAGCATCTAAAGCGCTGGAACTGAATTTTGGGGAGGTAAAACATCTGGAAATATTTTTCAGTAAATTTTCCTTGAAAGACAGGTGGAATTGAAATCTAACCCAAGTCGTTTCATACTTTTTGGACCTTTCTGGAATTAGATACAAATTTTTGAAGTTGAGAAAAAGTGGTCATTTGTGGTCATCAAAATGGACCACCTCCTGAAATGTGCATAGTTGGTACATTGAAGAAAGCAAAATGTACCTCTGAGTCATGTTCCATTTTAATGCCCGCTCCATTTTACAACCTCCTCCCTTACCACGTGCACCATTTGCTTAAAAAACACCAAGAGCACTCATTCGAGGTCAAACTAATAAGGTAGGAGGCTGTGAAACAGAGCAGGCATTAAGAATGGATCCTATAAATGGCTGTGATGTGGACATGAGATGGTTCTGAAATTGACCAGTATAGTCCTTAAATGAATCAAGGAAAAAAACATTATTAACTGCAAGAGTCAATCATTCTCTTTGCTTTCCTCATTTTTATTTAGAATTGCAAGTGAACTATTTATGAAAGACCTAGGCTCACAAATAGGGACCTACTACCCAACTCGTTTGAAAATTCATAAGTAATTCAAAAATGCTTGAAAAAATACGAAACCACTTGGGTTAGATTCCTCATCAATTTCTATTTGTCTGAAAAATGAGCCAAGAATACTCCCGTCCAAGGATATACATGAAAAAGGCAGACCAGCCTTTAAATGCTCCATTTCTGAGCCTTACTATGCAAGACTTTTCCTTTTCATACAAAATTTCAAGGATGAACTTCTAAATTTTTGTTCTATATATAAGGATTCTCTATCATCTAGCCCTTAAGAGCTCCAATGTCCAATTTCTAGATGACAAACAAATTGATATTCTCGTTTCTTTCTCATTATTGCTTGGATGAAAGTCATCCTAATTTGTGGAGATACTTTATCAAGTTGTTGTCCTATCTAATGTTTGGATTTGGTGATACTAGAGTAAATATATTATTCTAAAATTACAAATGTGGAAGTATATCAATAGTAGTTGACCAATCCAAAATTGCATTAATTCTAGTTTAAAACTAGATTTTCAAAAATGAGGTCATAGATTTATAGAACACAAAAAATTACCATGTCAAAAAAACCTCATGTCAAATCCATTTTAACAAATTTTATTCATAAATTAGTAATATTTTGTTTGTAATCAAATTTAGAAGTAATTTTCAAATTTTCTTTTCAAAATTTATAAAAAAATATTGGTGAATCGGCTTGTCCAGATGGAATCCAAAATTCAAAAAAGCTAAATCTTTTACTACGTATTTGATATCAATTTCAAAATATTCTTACAAATAATATTTTAGAATATTTTTTCCAAATCATCAATTTTGAAAAACACTCTAGACCTTTAGGGGCTATCAAACACTTAGTGTCCGCAATATCCTTTTTAGGATTAATCCCAAAATGATGGACTAGTCACCGTGGAAATCAAACTTTTAGGTACCATGTGCATCATTTGCCTAAAAAACCCCGAGAGCATTCATTGGAGGTCAAACTATTGTATAAGACTTCCTTTTTTTACAAAAAATTTCAAGGATGAACATTTGCACTTCTATGCTACATATAAAGATTTCCTATTGTCTATCAAACACATGCTGTCTGCGGCGTCCTTTTTAGAATTAAATATTTATCCATAATTTTGAAATAAATAGAAAAACAAAAGGAAAAGAAATCCTTTGCACAATATGATTAGGACACAATGACCACAAACTAACTAAAGTAGGAGGCATAACTTAGGGACCAATTTCTAAAAGCATCCTCTAACACAAAGATACATTTTGCTTTCTTCTCACTAGAAGAAATCCGCATTGGTCTAAACAAAAAATGTGGGCTGAAATTTGTTGAGAACTATGTTTCCAATGCTGGAATCCCAAAACTTTGCATTGGAAACATGGTTCCCAACAAATTTCAGCCCACATTTTTTGTTTAGACCAATGCGGGTTTCTTCTAGTGTCTATATACTGATTGTATTTGTCAACGTACCAAGAGTGAATATATCCCAAGGTGAATACTTTTAGTGATCTATCGAATTCCAACTTCAAAATTCATAACTAATTCCTCAAAAGACCAAAAGATATGAAACTATTTAGGTTAGATGCCAATTCCATTTGTCTTTTTAAGGAAAATTTATTGAAAATATATTTCCAAAAGTCAACACACAAACCATCTCTTAATCCCTATAGGACCAAGGCATTTTCTGGCTCCAAAACCACTGAAAATTGCCATTTCTGCTGCAATCACTCTTGAAACCGAAAAAAACTTTTTTTTTAGAATCTAACCATGGGAAATTGTACCTTATTTGTCTTAGATCATGTGGTAAAAATTTCATGAAGTTTGACCGTACGGATTGGAAGACATTAGCATTCAAAGTTGGAATTTTTTTTTGGAGTGTTGGTCTGCAATCTCAGATGACTTTGATCACTATTTCTGGAAAAAATTTGCACTATAGACCATAAATTTAAAATAATTTATGTTGAACATTTGAGTTGAGACTTGGGGAAAAAAATTTAAAAACACACACTTGATTTTCAATCATTAAAAAATTGTGAAGTAGAAGTAGGTCCAAAAATTGAAAGAAACACTAAATCGTTAATAGCTCTAAGATGGAATTGAAAAACTATAATCCCGGGCGCTTGCGGCTGGGCTCTTGTGTTCTCTTTCGTGCAGTAAAGGTTCCCTTTATTTGTGTCAAGAAAAAAAAAAAAAAAAAAAACATAATCCCAACATGGTACTATTGATTTGGCATGGTACCTTTTTTGACTTTCATACAATTATTCTAGTGTTCATATAATCACATGGTAACAACTTCTACTAGACACAAAAAATACTTTTTTTTAACCACTAAGGGTTGCAGAGTGTTCTCCAAAATTGACAATTTGAGAAAAATCATCTTAAAGTACTATTTGGAAGAATATTTTGGAATTGATATACAAATAAAAGTTGTAGATTTTGAGTTGTAGATTCCACCCAAACAGTTAGATTCATCAATGTTATCACCAATATGTTTTTATAAATTTTGAAAGGAAAATTTGAAACTTCCTTCTAAATTCAATTACAAAAAACTATTATCATTTTTTGGGTAAAATTTGTTTGAATGGATTTGAAATGTGGTTCTCTTGATATAGTGATTTTTTGAAATATTTGTGTTCTATAAATCTATGACTTCATTTTTGCAAATCCAATTTTGAACTAGAGTCAATGCAATTTTGGCTTGGTCAACCATTGACATACTTCCACATTTGTAATTTTAGAAAAACATGTACTTTAATAACACCAAATCCAACCATTAGATAGAACAACAACTTTAAAATATCTCCACAAATTAGAATGACTTTCATCCAAGCAATAAAGAGAAAGAAACAAGAGTATCAATTTGGTCGTCATCTAGAAATTGAACGTCAGTGAGCTAAAGAATTAAATCACATTATAGCATTGTATAACTCGGCAATGGTCCTCCCATGTTGAAAAGGTATTATGCCTCCCTAGATGCTTAGAAGAGACTTTCAAGGATTGGGTTGGCTGGAGAGCTATCAATAAAACAATTTTGTTCAATGCAAGGGTCTCCTTTTCAAGGATGCAAAAGGACCCCCTACCTCATTGGTAAACAATGTTATGGATGAGTCCACCATGGCACTATAATTGCATGTAACGCATGTCTCATTTTCATTTGGCTTCATAACTTTAAAACTTTAGAACCAATGGGTAGAGACAACAAACGGATGTATACAAAAAGATGGATATAAATCACCCCTTGAGTATTGGTACGGAACAAGAATTGTTTGACCATTTGTAAGACACTTTGCGGCTCCGGTGACCCTGCCTTATTACAGGCGGTGGACAGAGGTTGCCGTGACCTTACTGAGGAGAAATGGAGAAATGGAGAATTGCAACCGCTTGTTGCAAGCAAGGCCAGGATCGTTTCAGAATCTTCATGATAGTGTTCCTGGAGTGTCTCCTCCTCATATAGTCAAAGTTCTGATACCAGTAGTCAAAGTTCTGATAGCTCAGAAACCCATATCATTGCAGTCAATTTCCAGAGTTTCACCCTGAAGTTTTGACACTTATAACAGACTTTCTCACATTGGCAATGTCTGTGTCCTGGTGTGATGGTTGAAACATATACTGGAGTTGGGAAAGTATCATCTGCAGGACGTTAAATCGTGCCATTGAAAGTGGGCCCTGTGGGGGTGAATTCTGTGTTCTCCAAGGTAAATGTAAAAATAAGCCCCCTATTTTGTGCCGTGCCTAGGGTATGTTGTAGACCTATCCATGTTAATTTGGAGTCTCTAATTGCAAATATGAATTCAGAATTTGCAAAAAAAATTTATGGCAAATAAAATTGAAATCCTGCATTTTCCCCGGGGTAAATTCGGTCCACAGGGTCTACTTTCAATAGCACAATTTAACGTCCTCCATATCATCCCATGTTGTCAAGCAAAAGTGTTATTCATCTTAACATTATTTAACCCTTAGCCCTTGAAGGATGCATCCTCCTATGACAAAAGTAATCACCAAAACTGCTTTGATTATTGGACCAATAGGTGCATTTTTGGTTTCTACAATGAACAATGAAGTCATCCATCAATCACTTTTCAGCCTCAACGTCCTTCAAGGGTTAAAGGAAAATTTTGTTTATGGCAAGGCAACCTAGAGAATCCTGCATGAAATTTTAGGACATGGGCATGAGTAATTGAGTAGGTCAGCAACTAGATAAAAGAAAATCGTGAGCTTAGTAAGGCAAGGAAACAAGGAGAGTTTTTGTTCATGTACTATTTTTTTTTTTTTTTTGAAACAAACTGTTCATGTACTATTCATTGCTACTCTCTCTACACAGGCAGTGTCTTCGTGCTTCACATGATCCAACCTCTGGATCAAACAATCTCTCTTGTGCAAATCCATAAATTATAATTGTGTTGCACCAATGCAATATATGTGATCTTTGTGCAAGTGCCAATACAAAAAGCTTGCCCAATCAATAAACCATTGACTTCTAAATTGACAATTTTGATTATTCCAACGAAGGAATGTTCAAGGGGATGGAAAAGTCATGTAAGGTTTAACAATGGAGCTGGGGTGTCATTTGAATCCATAAAGAAAAAAGATAATTTAATTTGCCGTATACTTCACTTGATATTAAAATATGATCTAACATACTATTTGTCTTCTTATTGATTCCTTTGCATTCATGTTGACATGTCAATGACAGATTCTTTTCAATTGTTTGAATTGTTTCTTGAATTTTTATTTTATTCTAATTCTTTTGGCACATACATATTAGCCTTAGCAAGAAGTAATAGACTATCCAAGCCCTAGCATTTACTCTATGGGCCTAACCCCACTAGTAGCAAAGATTTTTGTTTTTCCATCAAACCAGATGATTGTGCTGAGGCTACAAATAGGCCTGTAGAAATCAAACCATAGACCTTATTGGCCCAACGAGTCTTATAATTTGGGACGACAACCATTTTGGGTATCCTTTAAGGGCATTTCTTTAAGGTTTGTTGAATTTTCAACACTTGACAATGGTAAATATTTTGCCTCTAGCATCATACTACGTGGAACTTCCAATACTATTGACTAGTGTAATCATCAATTGCATGTGAATAGGGATAATATAAATGAAGGCATATGATTGCTTGCTTATCAAAGTAATCTCATATGTACTAATGTTCAAAATGTATTGCCATTAGTTTCTTTTAACAATATTTCAAATGTGTAATTTTTATCTAAATTGGATGTAAGCCATATACCTTTAGAAAGCTTTTGACAAAAAAATTCAATGGTATAATATACACTCAATTTAGAGCTAAATTGTGTTTTTTAGTATTGGATACAACAAAGTGCAAAATAGTTTGACCTTCTACCACATGCTAAAGTTGATTATCAAATTTGGTCAAGGTCTCAATCTACTTAGCTCTTTGAAACTTAAACTTCTTTCAAAAATCATATCAACAATGTCTATTGTTTTTTGCTTTATTGATTAGTCGTACTTACATTTGAAAAACCAATGAATGTTTTGTCTTTTAGTATATTTGGTTGGATTCACCCAATTTGGATTAAAACTTTGCCCATAATATTTTATTAAAGAACTAATGGTAAAAAATATCAACACGTTAGAGATTGTTTTCATAATAAGGCAATCCTATAATTTCTATTTTTGTTTTCATCCTCTTCAAATGAAAGTTCAATTGTTGATATAGAAAGAGATTTTTCCCACTTTAGTAAATGTCTTTGACCTTGGTTAACTTTGTCGGCCAAATGGGAGTTCAATTGGGCTTTCATCTATATGAAGTAGGTGGGCAAATAACATACACTCAACAAAAAACGTAATGAGATTAAAACTTCCACACCCCATCAATGAACACAAAGGCAAAACTTTCTTCTCTATTTATCCTCACTAGATGCACTCATTGGCTCATTGACCACTTCTTAATCAATTTTACTAGGAATAATAATGGAATATCATCAAGCTAATGTGCATAGATGTAGGGGTGTCTTCATCTCAATGAAGTCTCTATCCTTCATACTCAATATGGAAGCAAGCTTGCCCTTGGCATATTGTTCTAGTTGGATGCCCAAATCAATTTTTGATGCCCAAAGATTTTTGGGCACAATGGACAACTTGTGCAAATCCCTTTTGCACATTTGAAACTTGGCAAAATATGTAACTAACATAATAAAGAAGGAAAAAGAAACAAAACTTTGTGTAGTGCAAAAGTTTGATTTCAAGAAGAGTTAGATTGTGCTTACTCTATCAGGGTGAGTCAAAAAAGTTTTTTCTTCTAACTTCTATTCAATCAATATAATCTTACAATCTATACAGTCAAAGTTTCCAAAAAATCCACACATCCCCAAGGTAGTCAGTCTAGTACAATTTTATGTGATTGAGTCTTTAAAAATACAAAATATAATATTGTTCAATGAAAATGAAAATGACAATTTTTGATAGTTTCTACCAAAGTTTACCCAAGTAGTTTAGGTTTAAAGTTGCATAGATGTCATTGACCTCCGAGCATTCCATAAGCTGCTTAGAAAATAGATCTTCTTCATGAAATAATATACTGTAATTGAGTAATAGTATGTAGCTGTGCTCTTCACTTTAAACTTGTGAAGATGTTGCAAACCTAAATGCTCCAATGGATGACTTCATTGTTAACTGTAGAAACAAAGAATGCACCTATTGGTCCAATAATCAAAGTACTTAGGTGACTACCTTCGTCATGGGGGTCTTGTCCTTCCAAGGCTGAGAAAAATAAAATTCCCAAATCATTGATTGTTCAACATTCTTGACAAATTATGGAGTGGTTGGACATAATCATATTATCATACCAAGGATGCATGGATACGAGTAATAAACTTCCATCATCAATTTTTGCTCTTCTTTTGATATTGTCTCACTTTTCCCAAAGAATTATCTACCATATCATAATATTGTTAACCAACATTGGGTGGGCCCTTTTGCTTCCACAGAAAGTGAAAGCCTAAACATGGCAACTTCCCAATAATCCTCTCTCACAACTTTCTACTCAGCCAATGACACTAATGTTGCAACTTCCTATCCAACAAATGATTCTCTATAGATTATAACTAAGTTCATTCCTTAGCACATAAGGTAGAAGCACCCCAAAACGTCCCTGGACCTAATGGCGTCCCTTTCTAGGAAGGGGAATAATTTTAGAACCTAAATGTAGACATACCAAACATAGCTTATTATTTGTTGACCGAAATGATAAGCCATGTATAGTCCACCTAGATTTGCATTCCAAAATTACTCCCCTTCCTAAAAAAGGAATGCCATTGGATGCTTCTACCTTAGGGAGGCTAATCTCTTCTCCATGAGAGAATGGTGTAGGCTGGTTATCAATGTTATGATTGGGCACGTGAGGAATTTCACGATAGGCATGCCAAATTTTCAATTGATTTTCAATTTCAAAGGATGGTTATGAAAGGCAATCAACATATCAAAAGTTGACATTCACCCAATTGTCATGCTTCGAGACCATTTCAAGTATCGATGACTTTGTACCAAGAATTGAATTTCCATGTAAATTCAAAAGTATTGTTGTCAAGAATGGTATTTAACAGACAGGATTTAGATTATCTGCTTGGGAATTGGAGCCCAATTTTTTCATGTTCTTTTATCCTACCGGGCCAGTACAGGCCATGTCCTCTGGGGCAGATCCGGTCCATCTGTAGCAAAACCAGGTCAGTAATTTCCTGAAAATATTCCAAGCCCCAAGCTTTTGTGTCAATCCTATGCTGAAACCACTCACTGTTGATATAGAATTACTACAGTGGGCAATGTTTTAGAATTTCGTACAGCATCCATCAACCATTTGCGGGACCAATTGTGGATCAGTAATACATTAACTTAATTGTCGCAAATCTATTGAGTGCCAACACCCACCAATGGAAACTTGGGCCGCAAAGACTAGGTAAATCCAAATTTGCTATAATGCATCCTAATTTAGAGAACACTAGTGTGCCCTGGGCCAGGGAGGATTGACCCCTCTATTGCCCCGCGTTTTACCCTTGTAGAAAACACTGAATTTTTTTATTTGCCACGCATGATGAAATTTGCAAATTCTGAATTCATATTTGCGATCAGAGACCCCAAATTAGCTAGGGGATGTGATGAAATACAAATTTTAATCGGCACAAAATAGGGGGAAATTTTTACATTTACCCTCTGGCGGGGCAATAGAGGGGTCAATCCTCCCTGGCCGTGTGCCCTGTGCCGTTGCCATAGTCAAGACAAAAGTAAAAGGAATTTTCTAATTTTATGATTCATAAAAACTCCGAAATTTAATAACTTCCACACCGTGGGTCCAAACGCCGTGAATCAAAGCCCGTGCACCCCTTCTTGCCGAGGGCTTTCCAACGGTACCAAGCACGCCACCGGGAACCTATGGTCCGGGAGATCTCAATGTAACAAACAAATCAAACAAACAAAACAAATAGCCTGTCTTAAGGTATGGATTGTTCTTACATTCACATTATGACACCATAAAGCAAAATTGGGTTGAAAAGTGCCAATTTAATGAATTCAATAAATATGTCCATGCACTTTGTACATAGAGAAAAATTTCATTCATTTCATTCATTATTCTACAATCTTCACATACATTTCTTGGTTGTAATTGCAACCGTTTATCAAAGAGACCAAAAGAGTCCCCTTAACTACAACAATGGAAAGCTATATGTTTTTGATGTGATCACACAGAATTTTTTTTCCAAAAATAAGATGACCAAATACATGTAAAATATTCCTTTATTTATTTATTTATTACAATTTTTTTGAGAATATCGTACGTATGGATCATTGTTGTAATATTACAAAATTTGAAGTATATCCAAAGTGTGCTGAATTTCTAGACTGATATCCAAAAAAATAAAGAAAATTTTATTTGAAGGTTATTAGTTCGTTGTGAAACCTAAAACACCTAAATTATAACTTTTTCTAAGTATTTAAAAATGAAAAAATGAAATTTTGTATAATCTAAATTTCAAAATTAAATTATTTCAAGATACAAGTATTGTTACTGACCTTGGAAGATGAAATGATCTTAGTAGATAAATATACTATGCAATGACCAAAGGGTCATGAATGGATCATCCCACCTTAGTGACTTGATATGTGGACAAGTCTTTGAGGCACTTGACTAATTTTTTATTTATTTTATACTTGGACTAATATTAGCTATTTATTTAGTTTTTTTTTGGCAATACTACATTTGTCAAATTTTAGTATTGGATTTTTTAGGGGTTAATTTTATCATGTAAGTAGAGAAATGAAATAGATAAATTTTTGTAGGTAATATTACCATTTAAATAGAGAAATGAGATAGTTATATGCATCAATGGAAGAATAAAACGTTTATTTGTTTGGACAAATTCTTATCGCAAACAGAAAAAACTTGAGACAATTATTAACAGTAGCTTTATCAAAAAAATTATGAAAATCACATGACTTTCTCTCTTTGGTCCCTAGGTAGTTCCTTTAAGGAGCATATACAATACAGTACATGTGAATCTTGTATACACAACAAGTAATTAAGGTAACATATAGATATTGCCCATAAAATATAATTATTCCATAATATTTTTAGAATATTTCAAAATATGCTTGTCTATGATTTGTAGATCATATATTACTTCTTAAAATATTGAATTTTTTAGTTCAAGGGAATAAAATGCACCTTTTAACCCCTAAAGGACCAGCCTGCTATTTTAAGCAACATATAAATTCTGGGCAGGTACATGTGACTGGATATTTCCATATTTTAGGCTGAATTTTTAATAGAAGAAGGGGATAAGGAATATCTTTCATATGCACTAAATTTCAGGACATTTGGAAATAGGAGTCAAAAGTTATGGCCTAATATGTTATTTTTTTTTGTAACTAGACAATCCATGCAGATCATAAAAAAATCACTCTTTTGAAGAACAAAAATTTGAAATTTGTTTTCTAGATTTATTTATATGTGGAAAGGTTTGAATCATTCCATTTTGATCAATGAGTCAAAAGCTATGAGGAATTTTAGTTTGTAGGCAGGTATGGAATCTCTCCTCTAAAATAAACTTTGAAGTCGTTTATTTCACTCAATTTTCAATATTTTTGGAAAAAAATAAAATCACAAGATTTAGATTGTTTATTACAGCAATATAACCATTGGGATTGACATTTTTCAATTCCATAATTAAACTCTTAACAATTTTGTATTTTGAATCATTCTCTATTTCTTTCTACTTATATTTTTTTTCCTATATGTTGTACAATTTCAAATGATTTGAAAATTTTTAAGTATGTAGCCAACTTGTTTAGGAAAAAGAATTCAAAGAAGGACCACCGTTTTGGACATTTTTTCATAGAAAAGTGAGCTTGTGAAGTGCAGCTGCCCTGTTTTTTCGCAAGGCCAAAAAAATGATTTTAATGAATTTTAATGTTTATATCTTGCAAATCCATGCAGTGGAAATTTCTGAAATTTTTACCACGTGTTCTCCGGTCAGCATACTACAAGATCCTACGGTTACATGTGTCAAAAAAAGTTTTTTTCAAAAATTTGGTGCTTGTACTAAAAAAGGCAGTTTTTGAGTGTTTTGGTGACTGAAAACATAGTCTTGGAACTTTAGGGCTTAATGTGACTCACATAATTTTCTGATTTTTTGTTGGTGCCCCTTCAGATTGCTCCAAATTTTAAATTGCATTTGAATTTTTATTCAACTTATATTTAGAGGAAATTACAACAAGGTAAGGTTGCACGCCACCTAATCACATTAGGTGTGTGTTCTTCCTAAATTGAGGTTTAGATCCCACCTTTGCCTCTATAATTTTCATTGAAAAAGAATTATTTGTACTAATTAAAATAAAAATATATTCGAATTTCAATGATAGTAATATATGGGAGTGATAAAATACTCTCAAAAGGCTCTAGATGGACAAAACTACTCTTTTATGCAGTTGAATTTCAAGATTTTTTTTTTTGGACAATTTTGGATGAAATTGAACCTGTAGTCCTCTGGGGATGAAGTAGGGAATTCATTCTATTAACCGTCTTTAAAAAGAATTATTAAACAATACATAATCTATAAACTCCAGTATGAAGTATTCTAATTTATTTTTGAAAAATTCAAAAATTCAACTTCATAATATACATACATAGTAGATAGATAGATAGAGATAATTGATTTTAAATCCAAATTTAAACTAATTTTTAATTTAAACATCTAATAGCAGGTTTGGTAAGTTTTGAGGTCTTACATTGAAGCTATAATAGGGTGACTTCCTAAAAAATATAATAATAATAATAATAATAATAATAATAATAATAATAATAATAATAATAATAATAATAATAATAATAATGCAATTTCATAACTTTTATAAAATATAACTTTCTTTTAAGGAATTTTGCATCTTTATCGAATCTCTATTAGCCATCTTCATTGTGATAATAGTATAGGACTAACCTCCAATCCCTAAATGCCCAAGGCGTTTTTGTGCTTCTTGGTGTTCACTCAAAACATTAAAAAAAACTAAGTTTTGATTAATTTTATCAATTTAAAAAAAATTGATACCGTATGAATTCAAACTAGATGAGTTATGGTCTCATGGATAACATAGAAAATGAAAAATACAACAATATAATTGAAAGATTCTAATGTTTGATCAAGAGGGGGTTAAAATAACAAAAGTGATTTGAAATCTTTCAATCTTCTTTTTATAGGTCAAATTTAAAATTGAGGTCATGAAGAAAATATGAGGCTAAAGGAAATAACATGCATAATCAAAAATAATTTATAGCTCCTCAAAATCTACTCTACAATTTTTTCAAATGAATTTCCAATTTGATTTTTCCCTGGAGATTCAATGTATTTCCAGCTCATCTCTATGAGCCTCTAACTCCAAGAAATCAAGATTTGCAATGGATACCTTTGCACATAATCTACAATAAACAAAATTCAAAATTGGATTTTGCTGCTTCAAATAGACTTAAAGAGTATTCAAATTTTAAAAAACTACCCAAATAGCACTTTGGTAAGATTTTACATACTTCAAAGTTTAGTCGAAACCAAAATATGGTACCTTGGGCATTTAGAGGGAAATTTCAATTTTCTCATAATCAAAGGTATGGAAAGCTACAAGCCTATTGGGTCAATCCAATTGGTTTTGCAACTAAGTAAAATGGTGATTGATTCACTGACCAATTTTTTTTTTTCAATATTTTTTTATTTTAATATAACTCAAAGTCAAATTTTTTGCACTATAATCTTTGTATAATTCTCGGGGGGTTCACACCCTTTACATTTTGTAACCACGTGCAATAACGGGGTATTTAATGGGGGGTATTTATCTCTTTCTCATTCTTTTTTCCCTCCCTATTAGAAGAAAAAAAACTACTGGTGTCTATTTTTCAGCACCCTATTTTTTTTCTAAATTCTTAAGGGACTTGTTTTTAGCACCCTATTTTTTTTGTACATTTTATAAATATGGGGCACAGAGAGGACCAGGAACACATAGCCATAAGCATTCCAATGCTTTGAAACTACGGTCGGATGCACCACGCAATACCATTCAAACTGTCATGATAAAAAAGAGAAGCTACAAGTACATTATAGCATTGAGAACAAGGAGAGTGCAATACATGCCAAAGAGGAACCCCATGCCCGTGGCTAATTCCGGATGCCAACTCATTCCTGCCACGAACTAGGAGTGTTTCCGCCCAGTCGACATGCAGGTGCGTAATCGTAATTCAAATTAAGGACAAGATACCACCAAACAATTAAACCCGAAATTGAACCTAGTAAGCACTTTCAAGGGGATCCAATGTTTAGCATCCTATTTTTTTCTACTACACAGAAAAATGAAGGCTTTTTTCAATACCTTATTTTTTTTATAAACACCCTAAGCACATATTACCCATACTATGTTAGATCTACCAAAAGTATAATTTTTTCCTTCAATGAATTAAATTGACCCTATTTTTTATCTCACGTAGTTTTCTACTCCACCAATGGTCTTCCCCCCTAGGTATAATTCATTCTAAAGAACACCAAATGCATTTTGTTTTATGTTCTGATGCCAATAATAACTTCAAAACATTTTTTCCAATTGCCTAATATGGACAATCTGACCCTTTGGTGGGAATACAAAAGAATACATTCAAATTCTTTATAATCTCACTTACTTCTCTTAAAGAATTTTTTTTTCTCACAAATCTCCTCTGAGGTAAGGGAAAAGTGTTGATTTTAACACACAAAAGAAGTGAAATAACTTCCTTATATATTAGTTAATTTCTAAGAGACCACTTTTTCTTAAATGAACAATTATAAATTTGGATAAGAGACTAGGTGCTTATGAAGTCAATTTTTGAATGAATATTTTCTAAATTTTGATACAAAGGTGTAGAAATGTATTTCCAGCAATTCATTGAGCACCATCGGGACCCAGTGGGGGCTCCGGTGTATTTTGGTTTGGTCTGGTTTGCTTTCCTTGTTCTTCAGTTGGCATAAAGGAGCCGACCCATTTCCAACCACTTAAGCAATTATGCATATTTGGAGCGCAAGTTTTTTGAGTGTGGAATTTTTCTTGTGTACAGAAATAGAGTTTGGAAGGATTGCATATTTTTCCGTAGTTTTATTACACAAAAAATAATTACTATGAATTTTAGTGGAAGATTGTCTTCAACCTATAATGGTGATATAGACCTTTTTATATTTGACCATAGGCTAATTGCCAAATTGACCAAGGGTTGGTTGCAATATTGAAAGCCTTGTAGCCAATCATAATGTAGCCAATTATAATGTAGCCAATCATAGAAAATAGACGTACAACGCAAAAGTTATGAGCAAAAAAATATTTGTCCAAGGCCAAGGGGACAAAAAAAGGGCAAGTGTTTCTTGCAACGTCCCCTATCAAATTTCAAAATTATAGGAGGAGTTTTGCACATGTTGCTCAAAGTTGCTTGGGTTGAATAAATAATTCAGGGCAACATATATTTTGATTCGGACACTTGATTAAAAAATTGTATTTCCATTAAAGGGGTACATGTTCACATCTTGTTGCAAAATTTGAAGAACATCCGTTAAGAAACGACTTCAATATGCATCAACATGAGATCATATGCGTATATTCAACAGTCATTTGGTCCTTTAGGGGTTAATTGGCCTAAAGGAGGTTGCCCCTATTCATACAGTTTACGTACAGAGGGACCTAAAAGTACAAGTGGCGTTTATTGTAGCATAGTGTCATATGGGGGTAATTGCAAGAAACACTTCTCCTATTTCTTGTCCCCTTGCCCTTGGACGGGTGTTTTTTTGCTCATAACTTTTGCATTGTTTATCTGTTTTGCGTAAAATCTAGAGTGAAGGTACATGTGGTAGTTATAGACATTGAGTATTTTTTTCAAATTTTTTCAAATTAGTTTATTATTTTTAACCTGCCCCGATTGGATGTCTACCATGGCCATTTTTCGGGGGGATTTAGTCCTATTTTTGACCCAAAAATGCGAATTTGAAGGTACAAAGTGGACATATTGGAGGTCTATTAACTTTACAAGGATTGATGATGAGTTTTTATGAAAATAGCAACATGTCGGTTGCACACATGGGGTCAAATTGACCTTCTTTTGTGCAAATGTTATGAAGAGGGAAAAAAATTCTTAGAGGAATTTTTTAGTGCAATGTGAGTGCAGTATTTTCTAGCAAAATGGCTTTTTTTAAGGCTTTTTAAAAAAAAATTGAATTACTAAAAATGAAAAACTTGATAGACCCCTTTTCTGCTATTTTTTGCTCCCAATGGCTTCTGTAATACTCCGTAATAGTCTATAGTACTACATAGTATTGAATCAATGGTTTAGATTTACAAGCGCCATGAATCGACGGTTTAGATTTGCGGGGCATTGCTAACATGTAATATTGGTAGTACTGCATAATACTGCTAGTCTTATGGCCAGAAACTGCGTTTTTGACGGAAAAACGTAAAGTGTTTTTTGCAACTACCATGGGGCTAATTTTTTTTGTAGCCTTACAAAAACGATAAGAAAACATATCCTGAAATTTGCATAAGTTTTTAGTAAGCGGAGAATTGTGAAAGATTTTCTTGTATCAAACCTTGCAATGAAGGAACACAGAAACATTAGACTACATTGTGGTTCCTGCCTGATTAGGAGTTAATTCAAGGATTAGGGTTGGTTGAAGAGCCATCAACAAAAAAAAAATGTTCATTGGAGTGAAGGGTTACCTTTCCAAGGGTGCAAAAGAAAACCTTGTTGACCTCTATTTGCAAGCCAACCCGCCAAATAAGTATTCTATTTTACAAGTCTGGCAAGGTAGTTTTGCAAATCAGTGGCAACAAGTCATCCATTAAACAAAATGGGTGGGGCTTCTCTTACGCTCTTGGTAAACAATGTCATGACAAGTCGTATTAAGGTAGCCAACCCATTTCCGATCACCCCCTCATTTTGGTTATATAGGTTGCTCTCTTTCCTTTTAGTTATGGCGCAATTTCCAGAGTAGTTGTGGCGCATTATGATTGGCTACAAGGCTCCCTCTATTCCAACTAGTCCTTGGTCAATTTTGCAGTTGGCCTATGGTCAAAGATAGAAAGGTCTACGTCACCATTAAAGGTCGAAGAGAATCTTCCACTAAAATATTCATAGTAATTATGTTTTGTGTAATAAAATTCTCGGATTTTTTTTTGTATTCTTCCAAACTCTATTTCTGTACACCAAAAAATTTCCCTACTCAACAAACCCGCACTCCAGATACCTATAATTCCGCCTGAAGTGGTTGGAAAGGGGGGTCGGCTACCTTAGCCCCTAAATGCCCAAGGCACCAAATTCTAGTGTCGACAATACTTTGAAGTTAAATAAAACCTAACCAACTTGCTATTTTTAGCAATTTATATTTTTGTAAAATTCTTTTTGAAGTCTAGTTTTAGCCTCAAAAATCCGATCTTGAAAATGATTGATTTTGATTTTTCTATTCAAGATTTTGTTCAAGGGTACCCATTGTAATCTTGACTTTCCGTAGTGTTGAGGGCTCTTGGAAATGAGCCTCAAATACACTAGATCTTGGAGAAAAAATCACATTAGAAATTCATTTAAAAAAATTGTATCTAGAGAAGATTTTGAGAAGCCATAAATTGATTGAGGTTATGAATGTTAGGCCCTTTAATCTCATATTTTTTTGGTGTCCAACTTTTTAGATTTGACATGTGAATAAAGAATTGAAAAAAATTCTTAGTTTTAACACCCTCATGTTCAAACATTATAATTTTTCAATTCATAAGTGATATTGTTGTCTTTTCTTTTCCTATATGACCTTTAACATGCCTAGTTTGAATTTGTACGGTTACCTTTAAAAAAAAATTGATATAACTTATCAAAATGTTCGCTTTTTGTTCAATTTACAGCAAATTTCAGGAAGCTCAAAACAGGCCTTGGGCATTTAGGGGTTAGTCCAGTACTTCGGATGGAATCAATCTGCGTGTAATTTTCCTTGCACTGCAATTCGTCTCATTTGTGTCAAGAGAGCTACAGTATTTCCAGCAACACGATCGAAACCCCGTTCCGGAGTCTCCGTCACTCCGTCGCCTCAAAATGCACAGTCTCTCCACTCCCCCGATCACTTAGCGGTGGCCACGAACCGCAGCAATCCAGGCCATTAAACCCGAAAACAGTTCAACCCAGGCAGGTTCCCCACTGCACGCCTCCTGCAGGCAACACTTGGAGCGAGCCCGGACGGACGCAGGAAACAGGGAAAATCCCGCCTTCCGTTGTCCCATCACTGCAGATGATCATCCCAGATCGAGTGATCGACCCTCCCGAGTATAAAAACAAACGTTGCAATCCTGCTCACGTCATCGTCAGACCAGGAAAAGTCAAGCCAGCGTCATGGGGCCTACTGTCCAGGGAGACGGAGGAGACGGAGGAGGAATTCGGTCCTGGAGCGCCGCCGGAGGGTCCTCGTTCAACGCTCCCCTCCCGTGGCTCCGTCCGTCCACACAGATCCGCAGGATCACGGCAGGTCCCTCTCCGCAACAGTCGACGGACTTGATGAGCCAGACTGCGAGTTCACCTCGAAAGAGATCGGATCAAGCCTTGCCAAGTTCCAAATGCCGGAAAGGCACAAGGACCGACACGACGATTTGGCTCGGTCGATGATATGGAGAGAGCTATGGAGAGCATTGGCACACTTTTGGAGTATGGGACCTACTCAAACTTCCTCACAAAGGGCTTTTGTGGATGCAAAGCCCAAGAGCTTGCCTTTCCATTGGGCAGTCGGAGGGTCAAGAAGCTCCTTTGACAAGATTTTATTGGAGGAATCCCAAGCTCCCTAGAAATCATGATTCCCCATCGAAAATGTAGGATGCCAAATTTGAGAGAACTGTAGTTTTAATCATGTCTTTTTCCTGATTTTGAATCCCTCCAGCCATGTGTCCATGCCTTCTAGCTGTGCAATTGAGAAAATCAAGGCCACTGGAGGCTGGAGGAGGTGTTGGAGGCACAGTCAGAGCTTCATTTAGAGCATCTCCACTCTTGCTCTGAAAAATCAACACGGGAAACTGCTTGTCGAGGGCTCCAAAAGTGAAATAGTGGCTTGCGTCGCAGTACATCCCTAGTCATACCCGCCCTCAAGCGCACTGAAAGCTTCAAATGTCTAAATTTGTTCTCCATTTCTAGACTGTCAATTAATTTTCTGACATTGTTGACTACGGGCCGCTGTTCACTGCTTGGCACCTATCATCGTTTTTTTTAACTATAGCTCTTCAGTAAAGCCCTGCGTGCCCTCCCACCAAAGGTGAATTTTGGGAGGGAGTCAGGCACAGTGGCTTACAGCACTGACAATCTTGCGATAAATCGCCAAAAAAAAATCCACTGGCACCTATACCAAATCAAGCAAGCAAACAAGTTCACAACAAGAGTTGTCTCACAATAATGCAAGCAGCGGGAGAAGGAGTGGGCTCTGAAGGATTGCGGTGTGATTGCTTGTTTTCCTGTGGCTAGGGTGTCAAGGCCTGCGAGCATCTTCACGATGGGGGACAAAAAATAGCCCGGGCTCAGAGTACTCCGGCCCAGAACCATATCCAAAGCAAGAGTGGAGATGCTCTTAGTCCATTACAATGGACACCAAAGAAACATTTCACTTTTGGAGCTCCAATTAGGCAATGGAAACGTGCTCTAAGTAGCGCCTCCTTCTCCATTGCAATCCAAAAACAATAACTATTATTTTTTGGGAAGCAAGAGAGGAGAACCTCAATGTGTAAATCATTAGGAGAAAGAGGTGTCTTGAAGCACCAAGCTGTAGTGTCAAATCTTGGTGCTCTAACACCCTTTCCACTACACCGAAATGGTTATTTAGTATGGTTTAAACTATTTATCATAAATGTATTCTATCCAACATTGGATGTAGTGGTGTTGTTGTATACCATTTGCATTGTGCATGAGTGGCATTGTTAAATTGGTCATAGTACCCTCTAAAGGACTAGCTTGCTATTTTTAGCAACATAGCAATTTCGGACAGATACATGTGACTAGAAATTTATATATTTTAGGTTGAAACCTATAATAAAAGTTGTGGAAGAGGAATATCTATTATATGAACTAAATTTCATGACATTTGGAAATATGAGTCAAAAGTTATGGCCTAACATGATACTTTTTTTTTGTAACTGGGCAGTCCGGGTAGATAAAAAAGAATCATTTTTTTCAAAAACAAAAATTTGAAATTGGTTTTCTAGCTTTATATATACATGGGCAATTTCGTAAAAATGGCGGTATTCCAAGTGCCACTTTGACAGTGTGCCATTTTCACCTTCTAGGACTAATATAGATTTCAGAACGGCCATTCTAAACCATCTAGGATAGGTATAGATTTCAGAACGGCTATTCTGAACTGTTTTCATGCCATTATAAAAAAATATCGCCATTTTAACGAAATTGCCCATATACGTGAAAAGCTTTGAATCATTCCATTTCGGTCAATGAGTCAAAAGTTATAAGGAGTTTTAGTTTGCGGGCAATTATAGATTCTCTACTCTAAAATAAACTTTGAAGTCGTTTATTTCACTCAATTTTCAATATTTTTAGAAAAATATAATCATAGGATGCAAATTGTTTATTAAAACTTTACAACCATTGGGATTGGCATTTTTCAATTCCATAATTAACTTCTTAACAATTTAGTGTTTCGAGTCATTCTCTACTTCTATCTACTTACTACTTTTTCCCTATATGTTGTGTCATTCCAAATGATGTGAAATTTTTCAAGCATGTAGTCAACTTGACTTGAAGAATGAATCCAAAGAGTAACCACCATTTTGAACATTTTTTCATACAAATGTGACCTTGTGAAGTGCAGCTGCCTGGTTTTTTGCAGGGCCCAAAAAAGGACTTTTCTCAATTCAAACACTAATATCTTGCAATCCATACAATGGAAAATTCTGAAATTTTTTCCACATCTTTTCAAACCAGAATACTACAAGATCCTACAGGTATATGTGTCCAAAAAAATTTTTCCCCAAAATTTGGTACTTGTGCTCAAAATGGCAGTTTTTGAGCGTTTTGGGGGAAAATATAGTCAAGGAACTTAAGGGGCTAAATAACCATTTTGGTGTATTGAATTGAAACAAGGGTAAAAATACAACTTGCAAAAAAAGAAGACCAAGAGGTAGAAAGGCATCCTAAAGCCAATAATTCATTGCAAAATAGAAAGTAAGATAGGAGGTCCATAAAGCAAACTTGCATTACTCCCTTTGTCTCAAAATAAGACTGGTGTTTCCTTTGTAAAATACAAAAGAAACGCTAGTCTTATTTTGAGACAAAGGGAGTAGTTGATTTGCAATTTTGAGTAGCTTGACTATTTGAACTTTTTTTCAATAAATTTTTCTTGAAAGGTAAATGGAATTAATTGGCATCTCATCCAAGTCATTTCATATTTTATAGACTTTTGTAGAATCAATTATGAAGTTGTAAGTTATAATTACATAAGGTTCTAAAATTGTCCATCTCTTGATATGTTTGATGTTATTTACATTGGTGAATGCAATTGGTAAATGTATTGAAGAAAATAATATGTACCTCTATATTAGAGAAAATGATTTTTAGAGTCTGTTCACTTTATAGACCTCATACTTTACAGCCACGTAAAGGTAGGAATATTTTACTAAAAAGGTCTCACAGAACCCAAGAGTGAGACTACATACTAAATATAATACACATAATAAGATCAAATCTTATGTACAAATGATGGCCAAACTTTAGAAAAGATTAAAGTAGTTCTAGATCTCTATATTGTCACAACCCTCACTACAAGGCGTACCCGTAATACCTTGGTGAGCAAGGGGGATCTTGGAGTTGACTTTCCAAACCTTACAAGAGATTAGGTGAGTAGGAATGAGGAGTTCCAAGTAGATAGGGCACCGTAGTATTTTGTTCCAGACTAAAAGGATGGTGTGCCACACATACTTGAAAAGTTGGTGAGAGCATGCGTCTATAAATCTTAAAAATGCAAGGATCTGAATTGTGAATCAAAAGATATGTCTCTTCAAAGTTGGTAGTGTCTCGGCCGCAAACCCAAGATAAGGGACGTGGGAGTTGGGGTTATGAGAGGAATATCTCTTCAAAATAGAGCATGCTGCACATTGTTGGAAAGCTAAGGAGATAAGGATTCTAGAATGCTAAAGTTCACAAAGAGTTTAGCTATGAGTTAGAATTTATGGACAAATAAAGGGGATTTTAGAGTTCTGGATAACTATACCTTTTAGGGGACCTAGATCTTTAGAGGGCCATAACTTGCTCAATACTTATTGCATTTGAGAAAGTAAGCAATCCATGATGATCTAAGAGGAGTGTAAATCATGAAATGGACTTATACTTTAGATTTAAAGTTTGGAGCTAAAAGTTTTTCCTATGGAAAAATTGAGAGTCCTTTAGAGCTTGGTTTTGATGCTAGGGCATGGAATCGGGTACTTTCTTAAGGGTTGAGTGTGTCTTGGATGTTTTGGTGACCCATAGGAGGGAGAACCTTACAAATTTTGCAAAGAGTACTATGAAAAGGGATGGTCTCCCTCTTTACTCCAAATAGTGTCATGATGAGCCAAAGTGGCTATAGGTAGTGAGGTTGGTGATGGAGCCTTACCTTTACTAATGACATTGTGGAGTGCTCTTGGACATTCCTTGACACCAATTTGATGGTGTCCTGCTCCACATTAGGTCGAATGTTGAGTCATGACTAGTGAGTCCTGAAGTGAGGTTGCTTGGGTCTAATTGGGAGTTGGATACTATTCAAGGGCGATTCACGTCGGTGGTGAGTAGTGCCACTATTGAGTGCTTTGACATCAATGGAATTTTCACCCCATGTCATCAAATGACATGCCTAGTGTATAGAGGAGTTGGGTGATGGGAGTCATGACGGAATTGGGAATCTATGACTAGTATTGGAATCTAATGTTGTTGGTGTGTGGTATATATAGTGGTGATCCTTGGTGTTACAAATTAAAGCAGTGCTATAGAGGCACGTTGAAGAGCTTGAAAAATAAATGTCACTGTTGAGGAGCGCAATTTACATGAAAGTGTGCAATAGTTGCAAGCTGAGGAAAATCAAAGCTATATGCTAGTAAATGTTTTGAAGGAGGCTCATAAAAAGAGGAAGCAAGTTTTTTATTTCTTGACAACGATTTTTAAAGTTATGTGGAATTTCGTTAAAATGGCGTAATTCCACAACTTTGGCACTTTTACGGTTTTGACCGCATGGTCTAAAATCTATAATTGTCCTAAATGTCACTTTTTCAATTTGGATCGCGCAATCTGAAATGTATACATGTCCTAAATGTCACTTTTACACTTTAGACCATGCGGTCTAAAAAATGGCATATGGAATATGCCATTTTAATGAAATTTCCTATGGTCAAATTTCAACCTTTTGGTTGCGCTTGATCATCCATTTGAGAACAAGGCAACATCTAAAATGTGGTTCCTCCCTTTTCAGATAAAAGCATCATGAACCTCTACAAAGGCAATTCCAACTGTAGAAAACTCAGAAATTTATTTTCAATTCCGCAACAACATGAATGGAAGTTCACTCTTTACTAGATAGTCGGAGGAAGAAGCTCCCACGTAACAGTAAAGTGATCAGAGTGAGTTTTTCTTCTTCTTCTTGCAAATAAAGGATGATTTCCGATTGCGTACTTATGGAGTTTTGATCTGCAGTGCAAAGATGGTAAATGTCTAAATGAAAGATCATCCGCGTTTCCTGCTCCGCTCTATTTTTACGAAACCATCGACTTATCTACTGTCATTCAGGATCGGATCTCTCCGTCAAATGCTACCTGGACTGTCTGAACTGTTACAGGCAGCATCTTCTTCCTCATTGGCTGGTTAAGTTACGTCAAGTCCCGTGGTGCAAGCTTAACTATCGCATGGCATCTTGTGTGCATTGCCGCCACTGAACCGTGAAAAAACAAACGGGAAAATAAGAAGGAAAACCCAGAGAATGGTGCCGTTAATAAAAAAAGAACAGTGAAGCACTGTATATCAACTAAATACAGACGTTGGCCAGCCCGTTTTTCAGCTGCTACAGAGTGAAAGTAGAATGTGGGTTGGAGATTGAAGTCATTTTGGGGCAGTTCACCTGCGGTACAATGCTTAGTTTCAGTTGTTTCATCAAGGTAGAGTATACTTGTTTAGATTATTATGAAGAAGGCAACAAAGTAGGGACCGAGATATTCCTACATGTAAACATTAAATCACGACCTTCTGCAGCTCTTGGGACCAATTTAGACGCACTTAGAACTTCTAGAACTGTCCAAAAAGGAATTGGGAAGCTGAACTCCCATGAGTCCAAGAAAATGAAGCATTGAATATTTACCAATATTTATTAATAAAGTCCTTCTAACTTTTGCAATGTTCATCAAAATGACCTTTAACAAAGCTTCACTTGTACATTAGGGTGCTTAGTATCCATCCTACAAATTTTATGCAAAAATTTCAGACTATGAAGTCAACTTTGAGCCTACTTGAGTTCTCCAAAAAACTTAAATAGGCCCCGTAAACCCCTGCCAATAAATGTCCCGTTCATTTTGCGGGAGGATTATTTCCCATAATCTCCTCTTGGTGCGTAAAATCCGTGTAAATGGTGATTACAAATTTTTCATTCATCGATCACATATTTCATCCATTTTTAGACGCGGGTTTACTTCGGACAATCTCCTTGTTGTAGGGAATTCTAAAAATAAATAAGCATTCCTTGTCAAGCTTCACCCTCCTTGTCAACATGTTTATTTTCAAAAATCCCTCTGCCTCGGTGATTATCCTGTAGTTAATCCTCTGGGGGTCATACTACCTTGTATGGCCAATTTCATTAAGGTGGCGATATTCTTTGACTTTTGGCACTTTCATAGTTCAAAACAACCGGTTTGAAATCTACATCTGTCCTACATTTTTGAAATCTACATTTGTCTTAGATATCTAAAATCTATACCAATCCTAGATTTTGTAGAACAGCTAGTTTGAAATCTATATATGTTTTAGATGTATGAAATCTACAACAATCTTAGATGCCTAAAATCTATATGGGTTCTAGATGTTCAGAGCGGGCGGTCTTAAAAAATGGCATAGGGAATATTGCCATTTTAATGAAATTGGCCATTTGTGCGCATTCATTTCATGGTCGATAAGCCATTTGAAACACTTGAATTTAGTACAAGGACGAGTCACCTAATGAGAAGTCCAGGTGTTTGACAAAAACTACTTAATTTTTGCCAAATCTAAACCTTAGGTAGGATCATTCTCTCCAAATTAGTATAAGTTAGTGTTATTATAGTGGGGCGCACTAATGGAATTTTTCCAGTAGTGTAGTGTAAGTTGTATCAACAATTTAAATTAATATGGCCAATTTCATTAAAATGGTGGTATTCCGTCAATTAGGCACTTTTAGCAGTTCAGACCGCATAGTCTGAATTGTTTTTTCTGTACTAGAATCTATACTAGTACTAGATTTTTGAAATCTACACCAATTGTTGTCCTAGATATTTGAAATCTATACCAATTGTAGATTTTTTAGACTACGCAATCTGATATCTATCCCTGTCCTAGATTTCTGATATCTAAAACTGACCTAGATAGTAGCAATGTATACTTGTCCTAGATGTCAAGGTGTGAAAATGGCACATGGAATACCGCCATTTTAATGAAATTCGCCATTAACCCCTAAAGGCCCAAGGCCTTTTTTCTGCCAAAAACCCATCAAAACTGCCATTTCTATAGCAAGGAGTAAAAAAAAATGAAAAATGTCTTTTTTGCACATCTAACCGTAGGATCTTACACCTGACTAGTATGAGAATGTGTGGAAAAAATTTCAGAATTTTTGACCGCTCAGATTGCAAGATATCTGCGTTTAAAGTGGAAAAAACAAGTATTTCAGCACATTGCGGGACTAGATTTATTGACTTTAAACATTTTTCACTTAAAACTTTTGCACTACAGAGTTTTGTGCTTCAAATCTTTATAGTGGAGAATTGAGTTGAGAGTCTAGGGAAAAAAAAAATATTCAAAAAAACTTAATTATCATTCCTAAAATATTTATTAAGTAGAAGTAGGTACGAGATAGAAGGAAAATCTCAAACATTAATATATTTTAAATGGAATTAAAATACACTAATCCCAATGGTGAGATTGTTCTAGCAAGTAAACCAAACCATGAGAATTTATTTTTTTTGAAAAATTGCAAAAATAGCATTTAGAAATGAATCCAACAAGTTATTTTTTTCAAGAAGATGCTCTAACTGCCCAAAAAACAAGAATGTCCATAACTTTTTCATAACAAATCCAAATGAAATGAATCAAAGCTTTCCAGATAGACAAAAATATAATCTACAAGAAAAAAAATATTTAAAAAAAAAAATCAAAATTTTGCCAAATTTTTCTTGCTGCCTGGACTGCCCAGTTACGAAAAAAAGTAACATATTTGGCCATAACTTTTGACTTCTATTTCTGAATGTCCTGAAATTTAGTGCATATGAAAGATATTCCTTGCGCCCACCTTCTATTAAAATTTCAGCTTAAAATATAGAAATCTCTAGTCACACGGACCTGCCCAAAATTTCTATACGGCCAAAAAACACATGCCGGTCCTTTAGGGGTTAATGTAAGAATTAGACCCAAGGACGCCAAGGCCAACAAGGCTAGAGAGATGATCTTGAGTTACAAATTCATTGAGCCTAGTGTATTTTTCTGGCAATCTATTGCAAAAATACAACCTCCTTTAGGCCATTGCATTAAGTACATAGGAAATTTAGGGCTTGTTTTAAAATATATTTTGCCAAATCTATCTAAGTGAGGGATATAAATTTGCCAAGTCTTTTTTATTATATTGAACTATGAAATACAAACAGAAAATATAGTTAAATATAATATTAGGGATGTTTTACACTATGTCCCAAGTCCCAACTTTCTAAGTCTTGATTCAAGGCCAAATCCCAACTTCTTAGGGTTGTGAAAGGTCAATAAAAATGTTAAATTTGAGACTTTGAACTTCTTAGTATGAAGGCCAAACATGGTTGTCATTGTTAAGTCATGTTTGGACATTGATCTAACCAATGGTACATTAGAATCCAATTCATTAGAGAAAAAAATAGGATCCTTAGAGGGCTACTCGACAACCCTTTGAGGACCTCACAAATTAATTTTTTTTGGCTTTAGAACTTAATTTCCCCCTATACTTGCTCACCTTAAGTTGCAATGTCCGATGCTTGGTAGTGGCTCAAAAACTGAGTTTAAAGTGTTAATAAATCAAAATTAAAGTACTCCTATGCACCTTAAGGAACCATCACGGAAGCCAGCAAAGCACCGGGGTGGGGGACCGGAGTACCGGACCCGCCCTCGGCAGTGCGACGTCGGTCTTACGGGAGGCTAGCTTACTGGCAGTCATGTGCGCGGCCCTACTGGACAAACATGTATGAAACGGGCCTCATTTCAGTTACTTGCTCCAAAGACTCACACTGGAGCAAGGCCTTGAGCAGCCCTCGTTGCTCGAGTGGTGGAGAGACAGACGCAAAGAGATCGAGTAGCTGGCTACCCATCGCATGAACTGATCGTGAGTGCTGAGGTTTCTCTATAAAGAGAGAGAGAGAGAGATAGACAGACTAGAGCAATCCCAAGAGACGTAGTTTGTAACAGACGTACCAAAAGAGAAGATTCAAAGAGAATATATATACTTGCTTGCACAACTAGCTAGCTAGCGCAAGGATTGATTGTAAGGATGGAAGTTTTGTGCATGTGAATGCATACTGAGGTTGTGAATGGTAGCTAGCACGCCAACATTGGCCGCTTTGTGGTGAGGTTTAGGTGATGAAAGGGAGGTTTAGGTTGACGGGTTGTTGTTACCTTCAACGTCGACACTCCATACGCAAATTCACGCTAGGTTTGCAAATCGATCAGCACTAGAGGATTCTAGCTAGTTAGTGCAGAATTATTAATTTCCTCGTATACTTGAAACCATTCTAGCTCGCGCTCTGAACACAACCAGCACTGTCACCACGAATGGCTGCAAAAGAACGACATTAACGCTCTTGCAATTCTCGTTTCGAGGGGATCCAAGAGTGTTTTTTGGTCGCATTTTTGCAGTCCCGTTTTCCGTCCGATTTCCAGTCCACTTTTCGTCCATTTTCAGTCTCGTTACTTTTCAGTTATGGCGGTTTCGATTCCACCAAGCCCTTTCAGTGCTTCCTTCTTTCCCACCGACTCTTCCCAGACCAATATTTTCCCAGACGACAGCGTTAGCATCGGCTTATACACGACATTCGGTGAAGATGACTCCAACACCACCTCTTTCGGCAGTTGGCCCGACCCCCCGTACTCCTGCAGCGAATTGGAAGTGTCCTCCTTCCCTTCCTCCGCGGAGACGACTCTCACCAGCTTGCTCAATTCGCCGGTTCTCCCTTGCGAAGACGACCTCAACTTGGCTCCCGAGTTTTTGGAGCACTTCGGGTGCCATCCAAACACGCCCGTGCTCGTGCATTCCGCGTGCGTGGACACTCCCAAGGACATGATGGACGAGGAATTGTACATGGCAGAAGAGAATCAGTTCGTGCCGAGAGAGATGGAAGCGTTCACTGGAGGTTCTTCCCAATTGAGTGACGATGATGATCACTTCAATGAGGAACGCTTGGAAAAAATTTCTGGAGATCGTGTTCCGGGGTACAACGATGAGGAGTCTGTGGAGGAGGAGGAGGAGCCGAGTGATGGAGTGCACATTCCACCGCCTCTAAACATGAAGGTATATATCATGCACTTCCTCTTCTGCTTCCATTGCACTAGCGTAGGGTATTCGTTATAGTCGTTGAAATGCCGTGGTTTAGAGCCCCCAAACTGTGACATGCAAGTGCCCATTACTCCAGAAACTAGAAATGGTGGTACATCCAAGGTTTCAGTGACTCGACTGAAAACCTGTGCCCAATTCGCCATTTTGCGAATCCACTAGCTTGTCAAGGAGTTTAGAAGAGTTTACCGTGGAGGAAATGAAACGGAGGTTACAATCCGGCTTGAACCGTTACCACCTGCCGAAGTGCGTGGTAAACTCTGTTTCATTACCGTGATGCTAAACTCTTCTAGCTACCTTGTGAGTTATATGAAACCTGACATATATCCTGAAAATGGCGAATTCGGGACTGAAATTGGTGCAGTCTGAAACCTTTGATCTCTAACAGTCCTAGTTTTCCGAGCTCCGGCACTCTGAAACACGTACGCTATTGCAACGAACAGAACCATATGAGGTGTGTCTAAAGAGGGAAGAGTGTGATGGATAGACCACACATACTGTAGTCTTTTGCTCCATTCAACGTCCCAGAAATACCAGTTAGTCCGAATACTGAATCCCGGCCCGTTGTATTGCCGTCCCATTGAACAACCAAACTGATATATCCCTCTGGACTTGTATTCCTGCTGCAGAGAATCGAGATGCACGACGATGCCTACTACGAAAGCATCGAAGCCGCAGAAGTCCCGTTGGACGTGATCGAGAACAAGCGTCCGTTCCATTGCGGACTCGCCGGTTGCGACAAGACGTTCAAGAATCCACAGACCATGAAGATGCACCACAAGACGCACTTCAGCGACGGCAGCGCCGTGAATATGGAGGATCTTCCCACCTTGACAATGGGCAACGGCAACCCGAACGGCAACAGTTGGATGACCGGACGTAGCAAGAAGATCCCGTCGAGGTGCCCCAAGTGCCGGAAGACGTTCGTGGGGTTGTATGAGCTGCGGCGACACTATGGACGCAAGCATTCCGAAGGGGAGAGGCCGTTTCAATGCCGGAAATGCGAGAAGCGGTTCTACATTGAGGTTCGGAGTCTGCTCTTTCTGAATTTTAAAAAAAAAAAAAAAATTCTTTTTTTGGCACAAATGAAAATATTTCATTGCAGAGAAAGAGTACAAGCCCCGGCCGATCCCGGCCAAGGGCGGACACGAACACGAGGCACAGCCCTCGACACAGCCCACAGCACAGGAGTTAGAATTTTCTGCAAAAAATTTGATGGACGATTTGTTGTGCTAGTAACTGTCTGTGCTTGTTTGGCAGCTGTGTATGCTCCCTGTCTGTGCTTCCGGAATCTGTGTCTAGATGGTAATGGTCGGTTTGAACTTATCGAGGATTCTTTGGTTTGAGGCGGTTTGGATTTGGAGCTTTTGAGTTCATTCTGGTTCAGCTTTGGTGTGTTTGAATAGCTTGGTTGAGAGTGCCAGGGTTGTGCCGTTGTCACGTGTCGAGAGCTGGAACTGATAATTATGGATCTGACGGTTTAGTCGGGGGATTGAATCTGTGGGAGTTTCACTGAAATCCGCCACAGTTTCAATCACCCGCCTTAAACCTCAGATCTAACTCAGTCCAAGCTCTCAACACTCAACTCTGATATGTTAAACCACGCAACACTAATGCATAAGTTACCACCATAAAAAAACAGATACAACCAGTAGATTTGCTCGTGAGAAACCAACCATGATTGCAAACCAGTCACACACTAAGTGTCGACAAATGTACGAATGCAGGTGGACCTGCGAGACCACGAGAAGCTATGCGGGGAGCAAGTCGAATGCAAGTGCGGCCTGAAGTTTGCGTTCAAGTGCAACATGGTGGCTCACAAGAAAGCTCACCCAGCATGTCAAGACACCAACAACAATTCCACTGTTTCAGGAACCATGATTCCGAACGTTTCCACATCAGTCAACATTATTACGGATCCCTCAGTAACCATTACTGCGGATCCCAATCCCAATTCCACATCAGTAACCATTATGAATTCGACTTCAGACGAAGACGACTCCAGCCGAAGCCGGTGGATTAGTCCCGGAGCTCCACCCCCAGTGGGCAACAACAAGCGGTGCCATGAGCTCGTGGAGGAGACTCGTCCCGATTTCATGTCCAAGCTCATGAAGGTGTACTCGCGACGGAGCTTGCCAGCTCAGAGTTTCTCGGGTCTGGATCTACCGGAGGACGCCACGTGTGCTGGCTTCGACTTGGCCGCGGCGTTCGGAGGAGACGAAGACTCGTCCTCGCTGTGGGGGTCGTACCCGAATTTGCCGTGGCCTATGCAGGGCCCTGTACTTTCCACTTCTGGGTTGGACCCGTTTCCACGGCGAGGAGGGGTCCCAGGGAGATTGGGGGCCCTGGATTTGCTGCACCTTGCTGGAGTGACTCCGGGACTCTGATCCCTGTTTTTAGTTCCAAGACTTTGAATGGACTTGGGCGATGATTTTACTCAAAGGCCAAACTGAAAATCTCTACAAAGGGGGGTCAAAATCTCACGGTTGAAATCACACGGACGAGATCGTGAGGTGGAAATTGCAAACTCTGACAACCCTTGATTAGGATTAGTTGACTTGGCTTTGCTTGAGCTATTATCCAGTCCTTCTACCCTAATATGATTCATTCTTCTGGGTCCCTTTGGAGACCCCCTCTACAAACAAAAACTCTACAATTCAAGCTGAGGTAGAAGCACCTAAAAGCACCCACAGGTGAGCCTTGAGATGACAGACTAAAAGATTAGAAATTGTTGCTTTTAGGTGCTTCTATCTTACAACTGCGGGTGCTTGTGCATTTTATGCTGAGGTGGAATATCGCCCCGTAGTGCACTGCAGCTGTTGACATAGGCTAGGCATTACTTACTAGTTACTTACTAGTATATAAATATTTGTATGTATTAACTAAAATATACATGTACTTTGGGTTGAAATCTAGGATGGATTAGTGAATTAATTAGCTGGGTAAGTAGTCTTAATTGTAGTTCTGTTGTTGCAAAATGTGGAAGAGACTCACTCTTCAAGGAGGAGGCACTCTTCTTTGGATAGTGGGTAATGTTTTCAGGGGTGGGTTGCAATAAAGCAGCCTTCAGTTACCGAAGTTAACATGACACTATTAATTAGGTTCTCCCTTATGAGGCCCCATTCAGGATTTACGAATTTGTTTGGGGGCTTTTCTCTTGGCCGGTTTGGCGGCTGAGGTGGCTTGTGCTTCTGTTCTCTCTTCAATGAAGGTTGTTTTATAAAAAAATGTTATCTAAAGGTATCTCTCCCTGAAAACGTCAAAATAAACTGATTTGAGCAGTGATAGTATTGTTAAATTATCTAAGTTTTCGATTGATCTTGTTGGGGGATCATAAGAGGATTCCAAATTCTCTTAGCATGCATTTTTTGGACACCATATGAATTAACTATGAATTTCAAAGTGATGGAAATAGGTGGTACCCCAAATTGACCCTTGTGTCCTATGAGTAAAGATTGTACATTTTAGACAAGAATATGTAGGGGTTGATTTTACAAACACGTGCAATTAGGTGCAATTTTCTTGCGCAACAGACGGCAGTCTTGTAAGCAAAAACGAGCTGCATACAAACCAAATTGTAAGGAAACCAACACCAAGAGTAAGGAAGTGCAATCTACCGTGGTAGATCCAAATACCTCTTGGCACTTGCCTGATCATCCATGTGTGAAATTACAATCAGGATGACTTCTGCTGAAACTTCTGGACCTCAAGATACATCTGAAAGTAATCCATCACAAGTCAAATATGATTGGATTAGCTCTGCCTAGTTCCACTCCCAAAGAACTTAAATTACAAAGGATGAAGCCTCGTCTCCTATTCCATAAACCCAGAACACTATACGCATCTAATAAATGAACAGGGAGTTGATTAATCGACTGTATCTAGCATGTCCTTCAGGTTCCAGAGGATGTATAAAAGGTCACGCCTTTCTTTGCGCAGCAAAACCGCAAGGTGTAAGGCTTTAAAGGGAAAAGGTAGCACGATAATGGAAAAATGAGTCTCAATGTAACAACTGATGTACATGCTACTTGAGCAAGTTTTCGATGTCTTTGCCGACCTCTGCAACTTTTGCAACTGATGACTTGCATGCAGCTGTAGCCAAACTCCTCACATCCAGATCCACCGCTACACTCTTGACACTACCGGTATGAATCTGTGTCAACAAGATCAACAAACAAGTAAGACCAATGTATACATCTCTCAAATTCCTAATTTGTATGAATCACGCCCAATGCAGAGATAAGGTGAGAACTTTAAAAGAAGGTATCCTTTACAGCATATGAGCTGATTTAACTGGGTAATTACACCACTTCAATAGTAGGGAAAATACCAGAGTTCCAAGAGCAACAAGGGCACGAAATCGCACTTCAACATCTGCTTCATGAGCATCTGCCATCTGCATGTACAACGATTGAAAAAGACAACAAATAAGCGTAGAGCAGAGTACCGCCTTGCGAAGCATCAAATTACGGTGGAAAAGCTCACACGATACCCCCAGGATAAAAAAACTTATCCAGCACGAAGGGGAAACGTATAAGGTTGACAAAATCAATCTTAGGTACAAAGATTAGATGCCAAAATCAGAATAAGATTCAAGCAGAGATAATAGAGAAGTAAGGACAATGAAGGATGCAATAACCACCTCTACAGCCGCAGATAGAGCCTGAATCTGTCCTTCCTCATCCTTGGCCTCCAACAACAACACCGAGTAGCTGCAGAATACAGTTCAAATCAGAAACTACACAAGAACACATACAGTCAGCCTCATGAGCCAGAAAATTCAGTTCTTTCATAGCAGGAACAACACACCGAACTATATCATGTAATCAAGTTCAAGTTAGTCGAGGCAGTAGTACTCAAAAACATGATAATGGAAACTTTTTTTGAGAACTTACTTGAGAACCAAAGTAACAAAAGACAGCCGGACATTCTTGTTCATTGATGAGCAACATCCAGAAAAGAGGTCCAAAATCTGTGCCATGTACTCCATTGATTATGACATGCACATACTTCCTCGAGGTCAAAGGGAAAACAGAATATGAAAGCTAAGAGATGCACTAAAAGGATATCTCTAATAGCCTCCTAAGATTGATTTGATAGCTAGGGATAATATGACATACCTCGCTTCGATTTTTTTCAACCCAATTCCTCAAAACCGAGTGTTTGAATGCATTAACGGCAACCCGGGCGCTTGTGAGTAGATTTGGAATTGCCACAGGCTCGCTAGTGGCCCGTCGTAAGGCTTCCAATAAAACATCTGTTTGACACTTCATGAGGTGAGCTTGAGTTTGTACTAGAAACTAGAAACACAGAACTCAAATTCATGAATCGCAAAACACAAGTCTTGAGATGCTGCTGGCATCGCATACAGCACCCGTCGTCTCACATTCATCAGGAAATAAAGATGGAAATAAGTAGGGAAGAACTCTAAATGTTATCGTAACTGGTAAAACCGTGAAGAATATACCGTTTCCAGTGGTAGTCTCATTGGCAAAGTAAGCAGCACATTGTGGATGTAGAAGCATTATTCTCATCAGATCCAAAACTGCTCAAGTACGTTCCAAAAAACAATCAAAACCTGCTTCTTTTCGCATTGAAAAGGTAATTTTGGCAATTTCCATTCTCACATAAATGTTTCCAACGAATTGGAATGCCAGATTCTGATTCAATAAAAGGCTAATAACAATCTTTTATACCAGGGCACTCAGACCAACTATAAACAAACCACAATAAGGTGAGAACTTGTGGGGTATGCATACCAGGAAAGATGTTCTCTACAGGCCATCGTAGCACCATCTTTGAGATCAATTTAAAGTCGACATCGGCAAATGATGAAGCATGATAACGTGACGATTCTTTAAGGGTTGCAACCATAGCCTGAATCCGTAATGTATCTGCTTGGCTTAATGCCAACTCCTTGTGCGCCTGCACATATTGCTCATGTGAATACAATGACATTCCCCCCAAAATATTGCATCCAATCATACAAACGTCAATAATTGAGAAATGAAGATATACATTTCGCCTGAACATGATAGTAAAATACTGCAGAAAAGCTTCAGAAAAGCTTCAATACGTCAAACTGGCCTACACACCAGGACTCATTAGAAAAGTACCTCCACTGCTGACAATGAGGCGCTGAATTCAGTCAGCTTCTTAGTAATGCCTTCAAATTGAGCAGCGTCAAAGAATAACATTCCTTTCTGGGAGTCGCAGCGTTTGAAATTGTTAGTGTTTGTACGTCAGATTTAGAGCAGCGGAATAGCATTTGCCCCTACCATCTTCTGACAAGAAAACAGGTTACAAATACTCCATAATGTATCACTTCCATATTATTATGTACCAAGAATAGACATTGAAATCCAATCCATGAATAGCACTGGACTAGAAGGAAATTCAAAGAAGAAGGCGTTATGATGCGAACCATTGGAACATGCTTGTAAACCGGTGTGACAGGTTTCGTAGTAACAGGCATAGGGGCCGCAGATCCTGCCAGTGTGCAACAAAATCATTCAACAAGTGTAAAACACCGTTTCCAAGGCTACATCACTCATTCCGCAGCCATCAGGGACTAACTCATAACCAAGCACATCCCGTTAACACATAATAACTATATCTGACTTAAATGCTTCTCTTTCTGCCTGTGATTTGCAAGTCTTAGGTAATGAACGCAAAATCCGGAGTCAACAGAAACCGCCACCACTGGTGGAGGCGTCCAAAACAAAACCTGGCCAACATACAAAAGATTGTGCAAAACAGCTGGTTGTACAAAATAGGTCACACCGTCACAGAGGGTGCAAATTATGATTGACGCAGCTTACTTGAAACTTGAGGTTGACGTGCTTGTTGACCAGGTACGTAGGCATTTGCTGTATATTTAACAAAATCATACTCAGTCAGTTGTACCCAAACTGCCCGTAAATGGTTAATCCAACTTGGCAGCCAAATGGGTGCTTGAGCATCACATGCCATGAAATAGGTAAGAAAACATAAGCCCTTTTTGAACGTGACTTACCACCAGTGTATGGGTCGACATAATTAGGATCAAAGCCTGTCGATGCAGTAGCACCGCCTGTATTTTGGAGGATAAACTCAACAACTTGCTGCCTGTAGCCAGGTGACAATCCTTCATCCTCCAGCCACTTATCCGCAATGTCGTAAGGATTATCTACAACAAGTATTCATCAACAAACAAAAGATGGCTTCAGAATGAGTATCAATTCTAGAAATCCAAACCTAACCAAAAAGGGCAAACGTAAATCTAAAAGAACTCCTGCAACCTGATTAACTTGTGTCAAACTTACCTCCAACATTGTAAGGTAGCTTTCGGGTTGGTAAACCATCACCAATATCCACGTCAAACACTGCAACCACCATATACAATACCTCCATCAATGCCTCTGCATGTAACTTGAAGGCATGAAACTGCATCTTAGAAAGCCAATTAGCCCAAGTAATCTACTGGGACAGACAACATACCGTAATCGTAAGTAACACCATGCAGGGTCTTGGTCTCAGCATTGTTTCCTGGTCCGTCTACCACTTCTCCAATCTACAAGGTTAATGATTACATTAGCAACAGTGATACTTCATCCTTCAGCACAGATTCAGACTCTTCACTACTGTAGCTCCTAAATCCTTTAATCTCACATACTGCTAAGAAATGAAAAATAGCAGATTTCAGCAAAGTACCTTATCCCACTTGTACTCATTCAGGTTCCAGGAGTAAGCAATCCCACTAGTACCCTCCCTCACAATCCGCGTTTGACCATTTTTAGTCCCTGAACATTCACCCCAGAAGTCAGTGTCAAGAAGTGACGTCTTTGCAAGAGAAAGGCACAGTGCACCACTTGTGAACTACAAAAACCGTGTACCTCTTATCCTAATAAAGTACATTGGTAAGGCATTAGACACAAGCCATAAGACCGCAGACATTACCAGTACTGCACTAAAAGGAAAAACTTCAAAGACAAAGAGATTTTCCAGATAAGTATCAAATCTAATGAAAGCTAATGATCACCTACCAGGTTCCTGCAGAGCTTCAACGCCTGGCAAGTCCTCCACCTTGACCCCTCCTACTGTCTTTCTGAAAAATCGAAACCATAAGCATAGTGATTAATTCCATTTCTGTCTTTTTCTGTTGCTTAATGCTACAGAATTGACATATTTGTTGCATAAATTTAAACATGCTTGAAGGTAATCACCACTAGTACTGAGAACTCTAGAGTATGAACACATCATGGTACGCAAACACCAAAGAAGGGACAGGAAACCAACGCTGCAGATTTGCGAGATGATACGAGAGAAATAAATGCTTCCGTCTCTTCAGTTGGAGCATAGAGCTTTTTCTCACGAGTCCACACACGGGCCACACCATCTGAGCATGCTGTAACCAAATCTCCATTTGGCAGGAAGGCCACATCCCAAACACAACCTGGGTGCTCTATGCTCTGGACACAAACGCCCCCTACAAACAAAATTGCCTAACATGAGCCAGAATTCATGTAAAACCCCAGCATCCCACCGCTGTCCGTCCAGAAAGCACGCTAATTGGGCCATAGAAATGGCATTAAGGAAAACTTAACAGTTCGTTTTACTTAAAAATTGCTAGTTCCTCCTGCTTGGTGAAATGCAAAACATCAAATAAAGATGCAAGAACCTCTCCAAATTTTGGCGAAGCCATCTTCGCTTCCAGATGCTATGTCGCCGGAAGAGTGTGCAGCAACAGAGTACACAATTGCAGTGTGGCCCACTAACTCCAAGAGCTGCTCTCCACTCGAAGCCCACAACCTCACTGACCTGTGATATCACGAACCACAATTATGAAAATCCAGCTCTAAGGTGTATCAAGCAGACCGAGTGAGTGCCTTCAATGTCGAATATTTGCATAAATTGAAAACCCCACAATTGCGGTCATCTTCCACGATAGTTGCTATTTCATGGCTATACAAACTGACCTACTTCGAGTATGTAGCAGCAAATTACTATAATAATTCTCCAATAGTAAAGCATAGCAACTGATAAAATGCCTTACGTGGAGACTTACCCATCATGTGACGCAGAAACTATTCCAACGCTGGGCATTATTGCAAGGCCACGAACAGTATCTGTAGACGACCACCCAAGCTCAGAACAGTAAAATCTAAGGCAATCAATGACTTACAAAGCTCATCGTCATGATTACTTGTGTCTCACCAACTGCTTGTCCATGGCCAAGCCATTCAATCTTATTAGATGCAGTAGTAGTTGCAGCCTCTAAAACATGAAAAAGCTTCCCTGTTTTGGAAGGTGTAACGAAATGCTCTCAAGAACGTTCCAAGAATGTTAACCTTAAGAGGCGAGAAACTGTTTCTGAGGTAAGAGGTGCTTCTGAGGAAATGATCCTCCAAAAGACCACAAAGACTAACAGAAAGACAGCATTCTATTTCCTTGTTTCTAAAATCATTTCAGGCTAATCAGCACATCTATGTCAGCAATGCACCACTATGGCCCAAGTTGTTGTTTTTCAAGCTAAATAATCGCTATAAAAGTGACGACCAACCTGTGTGGCCACGGATTGTGCTAACACACGTTGAACCTCGCCATAATTTCATAGTTGTATCACTCGAGCCTGTCACAACTTCACCGCTAGGCAATGGAAGCACCGCTTGAACAGGCCCATCATGACCTTGCAAAACCTCGACTACTTGCCCATTCCGCCACCTCCGCACTGTGCTGCGATCCATGGCAAAAAACACGTAAAGCCACTCGTCAGTGAGCTACTAAACCACTAAACACCACACGATCCTTCAAAGTGACTGGAACAGCGCAGGATCCGCTTAGTCCAACTACATCAAGACAGAGGAGCCGTTCATCGACGTTGCAGGTTGCGTTTCAAAGTGGAAAAAAATATAGAAAATGCAAATCATGAGAGGGATGCCATCAAAATAACGATACCTGTCAACGGATGCAGAAAAGATATCACCATTAGAGTCAACAGCTACGTCGCTAACTTGTAGTTTATGTCCTTTCATATCGTTCGCAATGGCAGCTTTCTCGAGATCCCAAACCAAGACACGAGTATCCATTCCTCCAGACACTAGGCCTCCGGCGGGTAGAGATTCAGTCGGTGAAATCCAAGCCACAGTGCCCACGAAGTTCGTATGTCCAACTAATGTCTTGTCTAAGTTATACTCTCTCTCACCTTGTTTGGAGTCCCAAATCCGCACAGACTTGTCTCTCGAGCCTGTTGCAATGACTCCATCATGAGACACTCCTAAACCTCGAACCTGTTGACAGGAGCAATCGATGGCGTGAGCTTCAAAGCAATTCCCAATCTTATGCATGGACTTTCCAATATAATATTTCTTATAATTCGTCCGACTATCAAGTCGACCGGCAAATTCCAGAATACAAATAATAAACCCTAAACCTAAATCTGCAAGTCAAGGCCCCTGCTCAATTGCAACGATGATTGGAAACTGTGGATTCAAAAATAAAAGCAGCAATGAAAACCCCGCCAATCGAGACGAAAAAGCAGAACTCACTACAGGATCAGTCGCTAGAAGAGTTCTCATCAAGCAAGAGGGTACACAAAAGCAATAAGTCAATGTCCAACCATTGAACTTGAATCTTATTTTCCATCAGCATCACAGCAAGCAGCATCCTCAGTGAAGGTCTAAAACTAAAACACTTCCTCGTATCATAAGGGTTACTGTATCAATTTGGATCTTCTGAGCTTGAGATTGAAGAGAACCGATTTGAACAACGTCGAAGATGAATTTAAAATTGCAATAAACTGAACCTCCAGAATTCAAATAATAAACCCTAATTCTAAGTTGGTATACCAAGATCCCTGCTGGAATGCGACGATGATTGGAAATTGCGGATTCAAAAATAAGATCAGCAATGAAAACCACGCCAATTGAGACAAAAAAAACTCGCTTCCTCCTCATCTCGTGACCAATACTGTCTTGACATCAATCTTCTGAGCTTGAGACTGGAGAGAACCTACTAGATAACTTCAAAGTACTAATTCTGAGTTGCGATACAGTAAACCTCCAAAATTCAAACAATAAACCCTAACCCTAAATCTTCATGTCCACGATCCGTGTTTAATTGCGACGATGATTGGAAATCGTAGATTCAACATGAGAGCAAGCAATTAAGAAAATACAAAATCAATACAAAAAATACAATCAAATTCAGAACCGGAGGCAATAAGAGCTCGCATCAAGGCAGACGGTGCAAAGAAGCAATGAAATAATTTAAAAAACTACAAGAGCTTACATCTTCCTCATGTCCAAAGAGTTGGCATCGAAGCGTATACTGCGGTGACTCCTCCCCCATGGCTCCGACACCGCGAACCAAAATGCAAACAAAATGTCCAACTACCTTCACAGGCGGAGCTATTCAAAACCAAACTATGCAGAGCATCAGTATCTACTTGAAGAAGAGGAAGAGTGGAATGCGATGGCAGCGCCTCGGGCAACAATTGAAGTCGAAATTGGGAGTGATGGCAATTGGGAGCGACGATGGAAATGGCAGAGCTCGTCCTTGGGAAGGACGATTGTCTGGGAGGACGTTCTAGACTCGGAATGATTGTGGACGGACTGATTTCTGGATGAATGATAAATACAGGATGAATACTTAAATTTGAACCTCGTTTCAATTCCTGGCAAGCCTTGGAGAGGGTTTAATTCCATAAATGATGCCACGGTCATTTTCTGGTCGATGAATGAGAGAGAATCGTTTTGTGTAGGACAGAATTGCAACTATTCATCCTCGAAATTTTGTGTGGAAAGGAGAGATCACGAATAGAAGTTTGATGTCCAATGAGCACTTTTGTTTTTTTCAAAGTAGATGATGTCATACAGTGCCAAAAGGGATGATTTCCACGATCACCAACCTGTTGTTCAAAAATTAAGGTAGGAGGTCCATAAACCATTCCTTTAAAGCCTAACGACTTCATCAATGATACTAATAGATATTTTAAGAAATATATCACTCATTTATAGATAGGGGTAGCATTTAGAGTATGAATTGTTATGGACCTCCTACCTTAGAAGTTTACCATTTTTGCCAAGGCTGCCCTTTGCAAGAATAGGAGGCTTAATTACAGTTGAATATCAAGTGACCAATTCAGTAAATGGAACTCTAAGAAATTAATTCCTTTTATTATTTTCTAACCTCTATATCTTTTGTTGGATACGTGTAATGTTTTATTTGGTGAAGGTTAGAAGGTAAGCCTTGTTTACATCTTTTAATATCTACATTTTTTAATGTATGCTTCTAATATTTAATTTGGTTAAAATGTTGAGCAAGTATGGGTGTATTTAATCTAAAAAGGTATTATGTACTCTATTGAACCATCAAATACATTTATTTCTTTGACTAAGGTGAAAGTAGAAAACAAGACAGAATCTTAGGTGAGACTTATGGAATAACTCTAATGTATAGGCTTTAATTTGTGGCTAGTGTTTTTGGATGCATAGTCATTCATATAACAAAGCATCAAATAACAAACTTGAAGCCAAGTGCCCTTGTCCAAAAATTGTATTTTATTTTCCAAAGTTCAAGAATTCAACAAGGATCAACTCAGGTTGTTACCAAAAGATATGGAACAATTTGCACTTGTATCAATACCCATATGAGGGCTATATCTATACAAATATAGATATCCGCATCTATAGTTGTTTATATATTTATGTGTGTATATATATATAATATAGACTTGCCTAATTGCTTGCCTCATTTTCATTTTATTTCTTTTCCATTCAATCCCCAACTTTTAAACAACTTGTTGAAGGTATTTTTTGAAGAGATAGTGTTTACAAATAACAAGGGATCTTGTCTCATTAGCATATTCAAAGTTCCATGACAAAGTTGTATTTGGATTGGAAAAATCTAAAAAATTGATTTGTATTCAGAAACAATGCTTCCAAAAAGAAAGGCAATATATAATTTCAAATAGGTCTTCAATTATAAAACCAAGTGGAATATAGAGCAAATAAAGAGGATTCACTTCAAGTACACTCTTAATACAAAGAAAGTTGGTTCAACATTTAACCTTGCCATTGTGGTCAAGTAGAGGGTCAATCTTTATAGTTGAAGTAACATTAGTTGATAATTTTGTTATTGGAAACATTCCAATACATTCATTTATATCCTAGTCAAAGTAACATTCACTAATCACCTTATTGCTAAGGTTAAAAGTAGTCATACTTTGGAAAGGATAACAATCAATTACCTTATCATATTATTTTTAAAGGCTATGAGCTACTTATTAAAAGTGATTGAAATTACAACAATTTCAACTAATGCTCATCAATAAATAATTTATACTAAAAGATAAATATGGTTCCTATGGATTTTTCATTAAAGCTAGTAGTACAATTATTCTAAACAAAGTCATTGAACTTACGAGATGATTGCAAGAGACACTTGTAATATTTTTGTCTTTTAATCTAATATTTTGTGTTTGCAGACGTTTAGTGGAATAATGTATATATACCCTGTAATGAATGTTTAAACATGTAAACCTTTAAAAAAATTGTATCTTAGGAAGATCAAACATATAATAATTTTTTAAATTAAAGAATAAAAAAGATATAAATTCTTATGAATATAGGCACTTTGACATTTTAATTTGTTATACAAAAAATAATAATTAAAAACAAAAAAACAAATTTGCCAATTTGTGACAACTCTATGAGTATGATAATGCACCAAAACCATCACCAAAATGTTATTTACCTAGTCTAAAAAATGCATGCTAAATGATGACGAATTCGAAGACTTCAATATAATAAAAAATTCTAAATTTCTAGATTTTTTTATACTATCTAGCTATCCACAAGTCTATTAGAAGTAATCCTTTTAATGTCATCTTCAAATTCTTTGTAGCAACTCTATGGAGATGGTCATTCACCAAAAAACCCACCAAAATAATTTTTACATGTTTTGAAATGCAAAATGTTTTAAAGAGGCTCACTTTGAGGACTTCTACACAACATATTATTAATTATTTTTAGGAATCCTTTGAATAGTAGCTAAAAGTCTACTATAAGACCATTTTCACTAAATTTTAGCTTCAAATTAATTTCTTTGGGTATTACTTTGTTAGAAAAATAAATAAAATTGGCAAGTGTGACAAAAATATGGAGATATTTTTGGACAATAAAACATTTTTTTTAAATTTCAAAAAAAATTGACAAGGCATATAATAGTCATGAGTAACTTGCCTATAAATTTTGGGTCATTTGGAGCCAAAATGCAAAAGTTATAGCTAAAAAACAAATCTGCTAGAGAGGTGTGACAAAAAATAGTATAGGGGTAAGTTTGGTGCAATCACCTTCAGTGACGTAGACACCTATTTGCTAACGTGTCTGTATAGCAATTTCACACTGAGTTACTTTCTTACAACTGCATTAAGTAGAAGAAAGAGGACATAGTCAAATATGAGTATAATGCAGTCATACCTTGGCACTACTATTCATTATAGTGCAATTTAAAAATGAATGAGGGTTGACTTATGCGCTCTTTTTCAAAAACTAGTTGCAAGAATGCTGCTAAATGAACTGTCAACAAGAGCTTGAATGAAAATTACTTTTGTCTACAGACTTTCATTTGTTCAACCAGACTCTGGCTAATGTAGACTTCCCAAAGTACGATGTAGACAAACAAAGTATGAAGAGGATGGCATGAAGTTGTAGAGAAGTTGTAAGATAAATAATTGATCAATTGTTGAAATCGATTGAAGATCAACTCATAAACAACTAGTGACTCCCATTCCTATAAATTTTTGATATTTTTAATTTGGAGCGGGATGATTGTACTATCTGACTAAGATTACTCCTTTTGGATTTTTGGGCATGAGAATGTAACTATGTAAGTTGTTTAGCAGTTATAAGATACATAACTTCGGCAATTTAGGGTGGCGGGAGCTTTAGGATTCACAATCTAGTTCCATTAGAGTCATTTTGTAGTTGTTTAGTAGTCATTGTTGAGTTCCAAACTACACTAAAAACTATATTTAGTGTTGGATTGCATTTAGTGTATTTACCAGCCTACCCCACCCAACACTAAATCTGAACTTTGGAGTAATTAGTATAGTGTTAGACTTGAATGCGCCGCCTTCGCCTTCTCTTCCCTTCTACCTTCCTTTAATATGTTCTAACACTAAATGTAAACATTTTTGGATTTCAGATTTACCATAGAGTATATTTAGTGTTAGAAATTACATTTAATGTTACTTACTTTAGTAGGCTTAATGATATTTAGTGTCATGGTTCGTAAATAGTGTTGCTAACACTAAATATAGTTTTTAGTGTATTCATTTGTACTACTAGCAATTGGATTTGAGTCATTCCTAGATCATGCAATTGCACACGACGTGAAACCCTAAACGCCGCCTTGTTTAATGTTGCTAGGATTGAACTACACCATATTATCAACTATGAAATTCTCAATTATGGTGTTGATTTTGTCTCTCCCACTTTGAAGCAAAGGAAACCTTAGTCCCCCACCTCAGTTTTTTTGCCATCCATGCTCTTGCAAACTTTGCTTGGTTGGTTTCTCTTTTCATGCATCAACTTGCTTTCTTTGCCAACGATCTAAACTTTCACTCTTTCTTGCCTTTTTGCCTTTATACTCTGCAATAGAGAATTTGTAGTAGTGTAGACGCACAGGAGATCCACTTCTTCCACGACAACCTTTTCTTCCATGCTACTTTGTGTTGATTAAGTACACTAAAATTGGTAAATAGTGTTGGCTACACTAATTGTCAACAATAACACTAATTGTGATTTGCCAGGTTAGTGTTAGAACATTATTTACCCATTCTAACACTATTTTAGCTCTATAGTAAAATTTGGTCATTTCAACATTTTTATAGTACACAAAATAGTGATTTTAGAGTCACTAGACTCTAAAATCACTACAGGGAACAACAATTTCACTATTTTTTGTACTGTAAAAAACAGGGAACAACACTAATTATCACCCAACACTATTTACCAATTTTAGTGTAGTAGAATTCTTGCAAAGAAAGTGAGGTTTTTGCCGATTATGCTAAGTGAAACAAGTATGCGCTTCTAACTTGCATTGAATTTTTGAATTTTGATTCTCTAAGGTATTGGAGGTTTCAATTTTTTGCTAGGAGGATGCATGAAGAAGTCAATCTGTTTGTTTTTTATTGATCTTTTTGCAATCTATTGCTAAAAATGATGTGGATAACCTGCTTCTTTAGGTTTATTGTTTATACATTTTACTATTGCTATGGTTATGGATGATGAGGCACTTGATGTGGCGTTGATGTTCCAAAATAATGATGATGAGCAAGAGAAAATAAAAGACGTTGTAGACACAAATGCAGGGAGTCATTCCCCAAAAGAATAGTAGTTGTAGGCAAGAAATTTGAAATTGTTTGTACAATCATATTTCAAGCATAAATTACCATTAGCTATTGTAGAGTTGAAATGAAGTTGCAATTAATCACGTTCAAAAGTTGTTGTTTAGTGACATAAATGTCAAGTAGAAGTCATACAGAAGTTGGGTAGCAGTCAAGAGAATTATAAAACAATTATGCAAAAAGTACATCAAATCTTCAAATTGATGTGTCTTTTGTGATGTTGTTGGTGTACAAAAGCCAAAAGGAGTAGGGAGTATTGAACTTGTTGTTGTAGCTAGCAGTACAATTAACCCCTAAATGACGGACCTATAACCACTGATTTCAGACCTCAGTGCGTATCGCTCAATTTGCTGCCATTTTGCAACTAGATATGTATGAAAAAATTTATATTTATTTTTCAGAGATGAAACTACATGTCTTCTTTACTTCACAAAAAAATTATATTTTTTTGTGGAAAATTGATTTTTTAAAGATTTTTTGAAGAAAAAGTGAAGAAAAATCATATTAAATAGAAAATTATTTCAAAAAATCTGAAAATTTCACCATGTGTGTATATTACAATGACAAACATCATGGTGTAAACTCAATTTCCGTGTCATGCTATATTTAGAAAATAATAGACATTGAAAATACACCCAAAGTTCAAATTGCAATAAAATATGCAATATTAGAATTTTTTTCAAAATTCAAATTGGAGTAGAAACTAGAATAGATGACCTTCATTTCGTTAGTTGGACTCAAACTCAGAAAATATCATTTTTGTGGAGAAATTTCAGATTTAGAGCAAGGAGCAACAACTTCCCAAAATACTCTAAAATAGCATATTTTGTGATCCGTTTTTTTTAATAACTTCTCATTTTCGTGAAGACAAACATTGGAAAGAGTACAAACTCAATTGGATACTCTTCATAACCCAATGTGAAAGGTCAACAAGGGAAACAAGGATGAAAAAATGCTTTGGAACTTTTATAGCTCAACAGTGTTGTCATTGGAACGCCACGGAATGGCGTCCGCGGCGTTCCAGGGTTAATCTTGCAGTTGTAAATGTTTGTCTACAAGTAGACTATTATTTCTCCTTAGCTCACAAAACTACCTATATTTTTCCTCATATCAATACAAATGTTTGGCATCATGTTAAACTGCAAATGAGAATGGTCAAATGTTGTTTGGATCAAATGCATGAGGGCATCTATGTAATGCATGACTTATAAAATACTTTGTAAGGGCTACGGAGTCATTTACATGTTGCATCTTTTGTGTCTGAGCCATACACGAGTAACAAAGCTCATTGAATTCGACTATCCTTGTATTGATTAGCATACCTAAACCATTGTGCAATGTAAAACTACAATCTAACTTAATGGTGACTGCACTAGCATTCATCATCAACCGTGTCCAAATGAATGACTATTTTGCAACTTTGAATGTACTAAGGAATGATTTAGGAATGATTGCACGTACACCAACAACGTGTCAACAAATAGGAAAAAGCCACTACATAATCTTGATTATAAAAATATTGCAACAAATGAGAAACAAGAATGAACAATGAAGAGAGAATCCTAAACTATACTCTCATTTGTCTGGTTGGAGTAAGAACTATCATTCTCATGTACAACTCAACCTCCTTGTACTATAGAGAGTGCAAAAAAATAATCATTTCTTGCAACAAGTAGTGGAGAAAAACAATCATTTTTGCAACATTTCTTGGAAAAATGGTATAGCTACCAACTCACTGAATGTGGTAGAATTCAATTATGATGTAAGATGAAATTTCCAATAAATATTTTTTTACTGCCAAAGTGCACATTTGAAATTTATTAATTATTTGGCAACTATTGTCGAATCTGATACGAGACTGGTGTACGTTAGGGTCAAATTTATAGGGCCCAATAGGAAATCATTTCTTTTTTGGTTGAATTTATGTCACATTTTACTAATTCTAGACTTTTGAAAGTCCATAATTATTTAATAATGGTCATAGGGGGAAAAATGGTTATCAAGAGATAATCCGAAACATTGGGAGATTAATAGAAAACATCCGGAGATATATACAAACATCGAGAGATCTCCTGATGTTATTGTCTAAAGATCTTGGATGTTTAGTCTAAAATTCATTGAATAGTCCAGAAGTAGTTTACCCCTAAAGGTCAGAGACTATATTTTCACCAAAACCGCTCCAAAATTGCCATTTCTAATACAAGTACCAAACTTTAGGAAAAAAACATTTTTGGACACATGTAACCATAAGATCTTATAGAGCACTGGTTTGAGAAGATGTGGAAAAAAATTCAGAATTTTCCACTACGCGGATTGGAAGATATTAGCGTTTGAATTGACAAAAACCCTTTTTTTGTCCTTGCAAAAATCCGGGCAACTACACTTCACTAGGTCACATTTGTATGAAAAAATGCCCAAAATGGTGGTTACGGATTCATTCTTCTAGGCAAGTTGGCTACATGCTTGAAAAATTTCAAATCATTTGGAATTGCACAACATATAGGAAAAAAATGCTACGTAGAAAGAAGTAGAAAATGACTCAAAACCCTAAATTGTCAAGAATTTATTTATGGAACTGAAAAATGCCAATCCCAACAGTTGTAATGTTGTAATAAATAATCTACATCCAATGTTTTTATTTTTTTTCAAAAATATTGGAAATTGAGTTAAATAAAGGACTTCAAAGTTTATTTTAGAGTAGAGATTCCATAACTTGTCTATCCTCAAACTAAGAATCCTCATAATTTTTGTTTCATTAATCCAAATGGAATGATTTAAAGCTTCCTACGTACATATAAATCTAAAGAACCAAATTCAAATTTTTATTTTTAAAAAAAATGATTTAAAAAAAAAATCGAGTTGCCCAAGCTGCCCAGGCTGCCCGCCGTACACGGAAAATTACATATCATACAATAACTTTTTAACTATGTAGTCAAAAGTTATGAAAGTTGTTGCACCTTAAAGCTACTCCTTGGACACATCTTGTGTGAAAATTTCAAAGAAAACAAATAAAAATTCCATTCGTAATGAGCTGCCTAAAATCGCTATGTTGCCCGGGGAGGTCACTTACACTAGAAGAAAAACGTGTCCACTAGAACCGGCAATGTGCAACTAAGTGTCCTGTACAACTATCCTGCGACTACAATCCTCTCTATTTGCACCCGGGCTTACTTCATTGTTTTGCATCATTGTTTTACATCATCAGCACATTGTTCTAGTTGCAAAAGAGTTGTAGAATGAAATTTTATATATTGTTTTAGTCGCAATAGTTGCAAAGCAGTCGTAGAATGAAGTGTAAGATTACAAGAGTTGTACTTGAGTTCAAATTTAGAATGAATGTGAGCTATTTTCTATCCAATATTCATCTCAGTTGTCGATGTGAAGAAGTCTACACTCTGTGGAATCCAATGTGTAGATCTGCAGTCGCAAAAAACAACTAAAAAACGACTAGGAAACGATAGTAGTTGCATCCTAGTTGTATCCTAGTTGTTTTGTAGCTGTTCCCGATTGTCCCATATCAATTGTCAATAGTACCATTAGGTTTGACTTATAAGACTTGTAAGTTGTTGAACTCCTAAGTAATGGATTTCGTTAATAGAATTATAAGATTTCAACAATTTCTAGATTTTTACATTTTGAAGGTTCCAATATTTTTTGGATTTCTACATTTTCTAGATTTCTACAATTTGTAGAAATCTAAAAATATTTGAAATCCAAGAAATTGTAAAACCTATGAAATTATTAAACCATTGAAATCTATTAAATACCAATATTTGAATTTCTAAAATCTAAAAAAGAGCTAGATTTGAAAATTTGAAATCTACAAATCATTGAAATTAAAATTTCAAATTCTACAAATTCTACAAGTCACAAAGTAGTCGCAAATGTATCACAGATGAGTCGCAACGAAGTCACAAACAAGTCACAATGAAGTCACAAACAAGTTGCTAGTAAGTCACAAACAAGTCGCAGTGAAGTCACAAATGAGTCGCAAACGAGTCACGACCATGTCGCACAAACATATACCACATCAGCAACCACGTCAGAAGAATTCATCGATGAAGTTCTAAGTAGGATGTCAAATTCTCGGGATTTTGCAACTACAAATTTGCATGCGACTTGTCCACTGCAACTGCGGGTCTCCAAATTATCACCAGTCGCAGATGGGTTATATGACTGCAAACCAATTGCTCTTTGTAGTCGCAAAACTCCTCATTTTCTTCTAGTGTTAGTGTGCATATTAGAAACTACGTGAGATCTAATACAGGGTACTATATATATATTCTACCTAAAATTTGTAAAAAAATTATATCTAATATAGAGTGTGTAAAATTAAATGTAGGGTATTATAACTAATATAGGGTTATGTTTAATACCATGTATTAGATTTTACGTAGAAAAAATATAGGGAGGCAATAATATGTAGGAAAAAATAATTTTATAGGGTGAGTATTTAATGTCCTTAAAGAAGAGATGGACAAAAAATGACACATTATTTGTCCCAAATTATCTATGAACCTTGGATGAGGGGCTCTAGTTGCCTCTAGAATTATCTGTAAAGTCCTTTGAAGTCACTTAGAATTTGAAGACTCTATCATAAATTTTGCATTAATGTACTCTTATTTGTTCATTCCAAATAGTAGAAAGGTATAAAAGAGCTTGGTGGTCTATCATTATTAGGCGTGTAAGAGCTTGGTGGTCTATACTTGTTTATTATATTGTAATGCAATGTCATCTTTTCTTTGTTGAGTACTTGCACTCACTGTATTCATTAGAATATATTGTAGATGATAAGTAGTAAGTTATTTGACACAACTAGAATGCATTGTTTACAGTCTGTGAATGTATTTGTTTGACCACAGTACATAGTTTAAACATAAATTACTTTAGTTTTTAGTAACCATATATAAAAAAATTGTTTGAAGGAGTGACAAAAGAATAAAGAAAAAAAGGATAAAAAACAACGATAGGAAAAAAAAGTCATACAACACCTATTAGTTCTAATTTTTAAATCTAATATAGGGGCCAAAAAATTGGACTCAAAAGTGCATAGGGTGCTATAATAAATGCCAAATTAGAATTATTTTTAATAATAGGGTATATTAAATTATGAAATATTAGAAAAATAGCCCCCCATAAAATACCCCCCGATCTCACGTGTATACTAAACCTCTAAGCTAGTGACTCCCCCGTGCTATGTTGTCAAAAAACGGTGTTTGGACCTTTAGGGGTTAAACGTGACATATTTTAATTCATGAACTTGATTTAGAATTTTTATGATTTCATTTTACAAGGTTCAGAATATTTCGTGACCTTTAGCATGCTTCAAAATATTCCTTAACTTATAGCAATATTCACAACTTTATCAATACTCAAGGTTTTCCCGATACTCACAACTTAAACTTTGTGGTTTTTTTGAGGATTTAGATTATTTTCATTAATATTTTCCACACTATTCAATTATGCCATGGTATAATTTCTGAAAATTTAATTAGATGCAATATTTAATTATATTTTGTATTATTTTTTAACAAATCTGACCCTAGCGTAGGGTACGGTACTTCAAGGCGTCCGTTACTCTGGCTGCTGCAAGGTCCCCCTGCCACCTTCGCTCGTGGGGACGACCGCTGCACAGCTGCTCTCAACTGTGTGAGGTAGCCCATAGACTCAGTACCTTCAGTAAGCAGTTGAGCTTTTTCTTCACGAGTTTACTGAGAGCCTGGGATGGCCAGAATTCCGGTCCAATACTGAATTGGCAGTACGGTAGTCATTTTCGACTGATGAAGGCCAACTCCAAGCCCTGGCTGAAATGGATCATTGAAGAGAGAAGACGACCTAGTATAGCTAGCTATGCATTGCCTGCGATTCCTCCTTCTCCTGAGTGAACGAACCTTCTGCATGCAGACTGGTGAACTTGCAGTGGAGTACATACAGTATATACGTACGTTTGATCGATTCGATCACTAGGGTGTACTAGCTAGCTTGCTCGATCTAGAAATGCAGTTGTCCCATGCCAAGCAAGATTAGTTCTCTGGATATCCTAGTTCACCGTGTTCAGGTAGAATTACCACACCTCCCGCATTGCATGCACTACGTGCAGATCGATCCAGTTTGTTCTTGTACTTGACCGGTCGATGTTTGGGCTAGAGTTTCTCTTGAGACATCCGAGTGACAGTGCTGTAAAAGTGGGACTGCTATAAACAGTTTGTAGACGAGCGTCTGGGAAGTACCAACTTCGTGAGTTTCTGCGACCTCTTTGACGAAGTTGACGTCGGTGGATGCCGGTGGACAGAAAGTATATATTAAAGTTCAGCGATTCCACAGGGTGTCGGAGTACTGCTGGATCGAAGTCGATCCAGTCCTGCGGATGTGTCTGGGAAGCTCGATTAAGGGGACTCGAGGTCAAGTGTGGATCCGTCGATCGATCATGGGGTGGAAAGTGCTTTTTTGGCTTCACCTGCTCTGTGCCATGGCTGCCATGGCGGAGGTTCATTCGCAACGCGATGCAACTGAGGAATACGTTATCCACAACCAGGCTTTTGAAGGTACAAGATCTTTTTCTTGATTTAATTTGCTAGTCCTAACGCAATAACGTCAAGTTCTTTTCATGGGTGGCACCTTTCAGGATGGGCGACCTGTCCTTGTTTTGAGATTTGTGTAGATTTATGTCCCAATTTTTGGCTCAGGAAGCGTCCATGACATTGGTGGCTCACCCGGCCTATCTGCCCAATTTGTTTTATTTTTTATTTATTTTTGAAACCGGAGTTTATTCCCAAGAGTTGAACCAGAAATATATGTATATATTTTTTGAAACAAATGAAATGGAGTTTCATTGCAAGGCAAAAAGATACAAGGGAACCAGCGACAAGTGGCCTGGCCAGGGTAAGAAGACGCCCAATTTGTTTATAATCAATGAGTAACACTGTTCATTCTATAAGGTAAGAGGTTCAGGAATGGCCCACCTAAGAGCTGAAATTGAATTTTGGGGAGGTGAAACGTCTCGAAATATTTTTCAGTAAATTTTCCTTGAAAGACAAGAGGAATTGACATCTAACCCAAGTCGTTTCATATTTTTTGGAGCTTTCTGGAATTAGTTATGAAATTTTGAAGTTGAAGTGGCATAAGGCTCTAAAATCGCCCACCCCCTAAAATGTACACTGTTTATACATCACTGAAGGCTATGAAATAGTTACATGTACAAGCAATGTACATTTGAATAGGGTGGGCAATTGCAGAGCCTGTGCAATTTCAGAGCCTGTTACCTTATAGTGTGGCATTCATTCACTGCAACAATTGCTAGCAAGCCACCACAATGGAGCAACTGAAATAGTGTGGAAATATAGAAATACGTTGTGCCAAAATGCGGCAATCAAGGACTGCCATGCCGGTAAAGACAATTTCAAGTGCTTCTAGATGTGCTCTGCCTGAAACTGCAAGCTACTAGATGTAAATTAAATGGGTCTACAAATGAGGTTTCAGATGCAGACGTAGAAAACTGCTTTGGTTCCTATCTACAGTAGTTCTGAGCCCTATCTCTTCTGTTATCAAGTGCAAGCTGTGTCATAATTTCATCCATCACGTTCCCATCTGCCCAACTTCTGAATCATTTGTCTTGCTACACCCTAATGACATCCAAACATCTTCTCAATACAATAAACCTTGGAGTTTGATGAGCCTTTTTTTAGTGTTGCAGCATTGCATTGCAACAAACTCTGTTCTAGTAATTTCTAAATTTCTAATTTAATGAGCAGATTTTGTGAAATCATGTTGGACCGTTATCGCAAGTGAGTCTACTGATCGTGCATATGTGTGCTCACTCTGTACATGCAGGAGAGGCTGTGCACAGCATAATGCAGTCTTGGCTAAACGCAGGCACCAGTCCTGATCTCTTCAATGGTACCTGGGGCTGGGGCTGGTATTTTGAGGAACACCCCTGTGATAATAACTTGACCCAGGCCAGTTCGACATGGTTCTGGTACGGGATTATTTGCTCCACTATGTCCTATCAGCCTGAGGACAGCAACTTGGTCCTATACCACACTTTGGTAGGGCTAGTATTGTGAGTTCCCAATGCTCTTGACCTTGATCAAACCCCCTTGACTTGATGCATTATGTATAGGGCAATGCCCGAGGAGGAGGGTGTTTTGGGAAATAACGGGCCGACAAGGAGGGCGGAGCCCGACGAGGAGGCCTGTTATTCCCCAAAACGCCCGACGACGAGGAGCCATTGCACAACGTAAATCACGAGCAGAAGGATGAGAAATTGAGGATGAGAAATCGAAGTTGGATGAGTAATCCGTAATGCCCGATTACGCAAGAAAACTCGTGCAATCGGGCATTACGGCGCAGAACCTGCCCAGCAAATGAATGGCAGTTCTCTTACGAGTGGCTTACGAAAGCGTAAATCACTGCTGGGATGCGTCCTGTGCAAATGTTGGCCGGATTTTGCAGCAGAATTAGGTTTTCATACCCACAATGCTGATTATGTGATTTTGCACGCGTAATCAGGCATTACACGTTTTTCATAGAAAAGAATTTGTCATCTAGAAATATTCTGTTGCCCACCTGTGGTTTACGCCAGGTACGTAACGCCCTTGTGTTCTGGGCATTCCGTGAAAAACAGACCTCCTAGTCGGACTCTTTTTTCACAGAATGCCCTCACACTCGAGCATTACCATATACTTTCACATGGATTGATCCATTCAGTGAATGATTGAAGGAGTTAAATGAGTCACTGCAAGATTAGGTTCACAACAATGGCATTTGGTCTTTTTGAGGGAATGAGGGAGCATTTTTCTTGAAGTGCCTTTTCCAGCTTGCACTAATTTAACCCCTAAATGCCCGAGGCACCAAATTGTAGCATCCACAACACTTTGAAGTCAAATGAAACCTTACCAAGTTACTATTTTTAGTAGTTTTTTTTAGACAAATTCTTTTTGAAGTCTAGTTTCAGCATCAAAAATTCAATTTTGAATTTCTTTTTTATGATTTTTGTATTCAAGATTTTGTATAAGTGTGTGCAATGCAAATCTTAATATTTTTAGTGTTGAGGGCTCCTAGAAATGAGCCTTGAAAACAATAGATTTTGGAGAAAAAATCACATTAGAAATTCAATTAAGGAAATTGTAGAGTAGATTTTGAGAAGCCGTAAATTGATTGGGGTTATGCATGTTATGTCCTTTAACCCCTAAAGGACCGTTGTTCCTTTGGGGGACAAATGCATTTTTGTGCAGGTACCTACGGGCTAAAGTTTTGTCGGGATTTTTTGAAACTTTTTTTGGAGATAGAAAAATTGATAAGCTTTGTGGGAATATAATTTTTTTCATAATCGGTGCCCAGGAAAAACATTTATGACCAAATATGCTCAAAACAGGAGACGGGGGGCAACCCGGGCGGCAAAAAAAAAGGACAAAAATTTGAATTTTTTTTTTAAAATATTTTTTTCTCATAGATTATATTTTTGTCTATTTGGAAAGCTTTGATTCATTTCATTTGGATATGTTATTTATGGACATTCTTGTTTTTTGGGTAGTTAGAGCATCTTCTTGAAAAAAATAACTTGTAGGATTCATTTCTGAATGCAATTTTTCAAGTTTTTCAGGGTTTTTTTTTTTGCATGGTTTAGTTTACTTGCTAGAAAAATCTCACCTTTGGAATTAGTGCATTTTAATTCCATCTAAGAGATATTAATATTTTAAATTTTCCATCTATCTCGTGCCTACTTCTATTTAACAATTTTTTTAAAACGATAATTAAATTTTTTTGAATTTTTTTCCCCCTAGACTCTCAACTCAATTCTCCACTATAAAGATTTAAAGCTCAAAACTTTGTAGTGCAAAACTTTTTAGTTAAAAATGTTCAAAGTCAAAAAATCTAGTCTCGCAATGTACTGAGAAGCTTGTTTTTTTCACTTTAAACGCAAATATCTTGCAATCTGTGTGGTCAAAAATTCTGAAATTTTTTCCACACGCTCTCATACTAGTTAGGTGTAAGATCCTACGGTTAGATGTGAAAAAAACAATTTTCAATTTTTTTTACTTATTGCTATAGAAATGGCAGTTTTGAGTGTTTTGGGGGCGAAAAAAGGCCTTGGTCCTTTAGGGGTTAACATCATATTTTTTTGATGACCTCAATTTTAGATTTGACATGTGAAAAGAGGATTGAAAGAATTCAAATCACTTTCACAATTTAAACATCCTCATGATTGAACATTATAATCTTTCAATCCGTAAGTGATATTGCTGTATTTTCTTTTCCTATATGATTTCTAACATGTCTAGTTTGAATTTGCATGGTTACAATTCAAAAAAATTGATAAAATTTACCAAAATGTTGATTTTTTTGTTCAATTTCATCAAATTCCAAAAACTCAAAATAGGCCTTGGGCATTTAGGAGTTAAGTTCATTACAAATGGTGTCACTTTGGTAAATTAAAGTCAGGCACACTAATAGGATAAACAACTGGAGAAAATATCAAATGAATTTCATCAAGTATTGTGATATACATCTAAAGGTCTGTTCCCACCTGGCCTTGAGGGGGCAATGTTAAGATATTAAACAAGCTGTAAATTGAAGTGCATTTCCACCTGAGTGCTTAGCTATTTGCCGAACCTACATGGTAGCCAAGGTTGCATGGACTTTACAACGCTCTTATGATCATTAATCATTTTTTATTGTTGTCCTACCACTACAAAAGTAATACGTAATAAGTGCTTGGCTATATTCTGAAAATGAAAATTTTAACATTTCTCAACTGCTCTTATGTAATGGAACTTCGGACAACCCATTACATAAGAACAATTGCTGAAGGCAAAAATTAGTAGGATTTGATGTGAAAAATTCAAATATATTGAAGTTTTTCAACATCCACCTCAAACTAATTTGAATGTCACTAATGATGTGAATAGAGGAAGATTTGTAGGCAATCTCTTTATAGAAGTGGGGTGATGGGAGGTAGAGCAATCCATGTGGGATATGTAATTGAGGATCAATACAAGCTCAACCACTCATACCTAGTTTAGTTAAAAAGCAAGGAATTGTGTTAAAATGAGAATTTCAGACCTCACTTATGCATAGAAGAATAACTTTTTTTAAGAAACTTTGAATTAAAAAAAGTTGGTAAATCAATCTATATTTCATCTACAAAAATCCTTTTGAGATTTTAAGCCTCCAATTAAAAGTTATGAATAAAATTCAGAGAGGAGATGGGAGGGACATTTTTTTGGACATTTTCATACATCCTCTCTGAATTTTGTTCCTAACTTTTTATTGAAGGCTATAAATCTCAAACGGATTTTTGGAGATGAAAGGTAGCTTGATTTACTAACTTTTCTTAGTTCAAAGTTTCTTGGAAAAAGTTATTCTACTATGCATAAATGAGGTCTGAAGTTCTACATTAAACACAATTTCTGCATTTTGACAATGAGTGGTCAAGCTCTCATCTTCAAATTGTCCCATACCTTTTGAGGATTCGTGATGGACAAAGGATTTCATTATAAAAATGATCTCTCCACCCATTGTTCACTGGACATGGGTTGACATTGAATTGTGTAGAAATCTTCTCTAGTATTTCATTAGAGAAAAAATCAGCCCTCCGGAGGGCTGCTCCATAGCCCTCTGGAGGACCCTAAAATTTACTTTTTTTTTGCCAAAAAATTAGTTTTTCCCCTATTTCCGCCCGACAGAAACTGCAGCAGAACTGGCGCAAGAACCGAAAATTACTAGTAAATTTATTTTTTTATTTTTTTATTTTATTTTTTTAAATTAAAAAAAACTATTGTAAAAAAAATATATTAAAAAAAAAAAAAAAAAAAAATCGCAATTTCGGCGAGCAGTCAGCCAAGTTGACTGCTCACCGCAGGACAATACTGGAGTGACAGGCCAAGCTTTTTAATAGCTCGGCATGTCACTCCGGAGCAGCCCTCTAGAGGGCTGATTTTTTCTCTAATGTGGCTTTTCTTTACAATCAATTTCCCTTTGATTTGGCAAGGTGGCTTGTTAATTTTCAAAATTTCAGAGTTTGAAATTTTGATTAATTTTGTCAAGTGTGACCTTTGGCTACAATAATTGGATGTGCAAGGGGCTTGAGGTCCTAGAACGGCTGAAGAAAGTAACTTACGAGCCCTATGAGAATTTCACCTAATTAAAAAAACAATTACATCAGCTCCAAACCTGAACTCCCGTTTAAAAAGATTATATCCTTCTTATGTGCAGGTTTTATCTTTTAACACGTGCAGTTTGCAAACACCAGGTAGGAATGGACCTTAAGCAATGTTTTAAGAACTAGCACAGTCAAGTGTAGAGCTGGGTTTTCAGGTCAACACTTGCCACCTCTACACTTGACCCTGAAAGTGTCAAAGGAGTGAAATACATCAAATCACCAAAAATTGATTTTTGGGGGCAAATTTCTAGTTGCATACCTAGGCAGATTTCTAAGGCCGAGAGTATGGGCTCGTTTGCCCAAGCCTAGAATAAATTTGTGGAAGTAGTGGATAGATTACGGGAAATCTAGTTTCATTAAATTTAATAAGAATTTTAGACATATATTCATTATTGGAGTTTAACTAAGCCAATAAATAATTTGGTGAATTTGGTCAGATAGATGATTTGAGTACAGCCCCATTAGTTTCAATTCATACTAGGGATGGATGGATCTTTTTCTTGGCCAAGTAGTTGTGATGAAAGACCTTCAGATGACTAATCTTTGTGCATCTGCCTGTAGGGACATTGATGTCTATGCCTCCTTACCACTTGTAGGTGAACTGCCTCCTGCAATTGTGAATCTGACCAACCTTGAGACTTTGTAAGCAATTTTTCATTGCATTCAATACTTTAATTTTCAATTCCACGTATTGATGTACGCCTTCTAAAAGATTTGAGAGCATGCATCATCTACTTGCAACAACATTAATCTCTTTAAATTGACGCTATTCCAATACTTTGACACTGTTTGAAACACTTGTTTTAACCCCTAAAGGACCGAGGCCTTTTTTCTGCCAAAAAACACTCAAAACTGCCATTTCTATAGCAAAACGTAAAAAAAATTGAAAATTGTTTTTTTTTTCACATCTAACCGTAGGATCTTACACTTAACTAGGATGAGAATGTGTGGAAAAAATTTCAGAATTTTTGACCGCACAGATTGCAAGATATCTGCGTTTAAAGTGAAAAAAACAAGTTTTTCAGCACATTGCGGGACTAGGTTTTTTGACTTTAAACATTTTTAACTTAAAATTTTTGCACTACAGAGTTTTGAGCTTTAAATCTTTACAGTGGAGAATTGAGTTGAGAGTCTAGGAAAAAAAAAAAATTCAAAAAAGCTTAATTATCATTCTTAAAAAAATTGTTAAGTAGAAGTAGGTACAAGATATTAATATAAAATATTAATATCTCTTAGATGGAATTGAAATATACTAATCCCAATGGTGAGATTGATCTAGAATGTAAACTAAATCATGCAAAAAAAAAAAAATTGAAAAATTTGAAAAATTTCATTCAGAAATGAATCCTACAAGTTATTTTTTTCAAGAAGATGCTCTAACTGCCCGAAAAACAAGAATGTCCATAACTTTCTCATAACATATCCAAGTGAAATGAATCAAAGCTTTCCAGATAGACAAAAATATAATCTATCAGAAAAAAAATATTAAAAAAAAAAATTCAAATTTTTGTCCATTTTTTTTTTGCTGCCCGGGCTGCCCGCCGTCCCCTGTTTTGAGCTAATTTGGTCATAACTTTTTTTCCCGGGCACCGATTGTGAAAAAAAATTATATTCCCACAAAGCTTATCAGTTTTTCTATCTCCAAAAAAAATTTCAAAAAATCACATGAAAATTTCAGCCCGTAGGTACCTACCCGAAACGCATTTGTCCCCCGAAGGGACAACTGTCCTATAGGGGTTAAAACATAAATCCGTGCAAGTCCCAGAATTTAGACCTTTACGTACATATATATATACATATATGTCACAATTTTTGGAGTGGGAATTGTGCCAATTTAACGAAATCAACTATCAATTGGGTGGTCAGGTTCCAAGTTTGCAAACTGGAATTGTTTTGATGGGACTTCCGTCTCATGTTTGGCTATTGCTCAATTGCAATGTGCCTTTTGATTCTTTCAATTGATTTGATTTGTCCAATTTCAAGCATTTTTTTATTGATTTCTCTTGTGTCCAGACGGATATCAAATGTGAAAAAGTTCTCTGGACCTCTTCCAGTAGGACTTTTTTGTTCCTCTAAAGTTCTTCTAACCATGTGAGTAGTCCTTGTCTAAGTACGTGGGCTTGCAACAAGTTCACTTTCATTTGGTTGCTTTGGGCGTCCTTGGAGCACATCATGAGAGTGTTTTGCAATAACTATAGAATGATATATAATAGCACCGGAGCATAATTTGAGGTGTGAAATGCTCTTTCAAAGAACTCCTCAACTGTTCTTTCAATGGAAGCATAAGCAATGGCTTTGGCCCTGATTGTACTGATAGTTTTCGGCTTGAATCCCTGTAAGTAGTGCATACACATGTATCTCTTGATGTCATTTATGAAAGACTCTTGAATAAGTACTTTACATTTGCCCTAAAGACAAAGTATAAAAATCTCATATTTGTTGCATTATTGGTGGTGGAATTCCATGGGATTGATGTCCATGGCAAAGAACTTACAACAAAGAGCTGATTTGAGTGATTTAGAGTTGCATTTTAGATCATCATACAGATTGTAGATTTTAGAGTTCTGAAGTTCCAATTTGTTTTTTGACTATTAATTTCTGGAAACCCATTTTAAACACTTGCAAGCCTAGGATTTAAAATTTTGGGCAATGGAACATTCTAATTTCTAGTGTTTTGAGCACTAGAACGTCACATTTTGGGCTTTTGATCTTTTCTCCTTTATCAATTTGAACGTGATCATTACTTAAGGTGGTCAAGTTGATTTTCCAATTTGTATTTCGTGGCCATTTTGTGGTTCTCATATACTTTTTTGCAAAGACTTATCATGGAACTCTTTCACAGAAATGAGTCCTATTTCCTCAAATGACGATAAAAGGCCATATTCATTAAAATGAAACAAAGTGTAGTCTCAATTTTATCTTCGACTCGAAGATAAATCGTTATAACTATTTAATTTTGAGACCATTTAGTAATTTGAGACTTTCATATGTTAATATATATAAAAACCTTTGATTGCCCAAAGGTTGCAGTTGCATTTTATCTTCGACTCGAGGATAAAATCACTAAAACAATTTTAGGGTTGAAGTCTCAAAATGACCACTTTTTCTCATTTTAATGAATATGGCCATATAATTTTAAGTACTTTTATAGGTTTCAATACCTGTAAGTTTCTTGACAAATTATTCTTCAAGAATGATTTTGAAAGTTGGTAATTATGTTCAAAGTCCTATCTTGACCCTGATTTTGATCAAATTGCATAAGCATGTTTTAGTATTGATTGAATCTAATTGATTTTGTTCATTGATTGTAGGAATGTCAGCCACAACCAAATAAAAGGAGACTTTGCCATTTGGACCAATTATCTTATAACTCTTGATATTTCAAACAATTTCATTACCAATATTACCACTTTGGGAAAACCTTCATACCTTAGCAATTCACTCAAGTCTATGTAAGTTGAGAGTCAAAGATGGCATTGTTTGTTAGTGAAGTTTTTCTCGATATATTTTCATTGATGAATATTTGAACTTGTCATAATAATTTGGAGGTATACTTGTATTTAATGATATTTTTTGTATTTAAGTTGGATTTTTTAATTTCATTTGTAATAAATTCAATATCTTATTACTTTATATAATAACCTTTATATTGTGCTTTCTTTGCAGATATGTGCAAAATAATTCTACAAGCAAATTTTCAAGTGAAATTTTTCAATACGAGTCTCTTCAACACATGTAAGTACACAAATGTCATTAGAGTTCTCTTAACCCCTTAAGTCCCATTGTCTCCGTGGGGGACAAAATGGATTTTGGGCAGGTTCCTACGATCTCAATATTCATCATGATTTTTTTTTTTTTTGTGAAAATAGAAAAATGGGTGATTGCAAGAAACACTTGTCCTAGTTTGCATCATACCTTGTGTGCTGATTTGTTTTTTGGCTATAACTTTTGCGGTTTGGCTTCAAATGACTCAAATTTTATAGGTAAGGTACTCACGACTATTATACACCTTGCCTAATTATTTTGTAATTTTCAAAAATAATTTATTGTCCAAAAATAGACCCCAATTTTATGTCACACTTACTAATTTGGAAGGTTTTCATAATATTTAGTCCCCCCCAAAAAGAATTTTGAGCTGAAATTTGGGAAGGATGGTCTTCTAGTAGACTTGTAGCTACTGTCTAAAGGAATTGTAAAAATAATTAATTTTATGTGGTGGAGAAGTCCACAAAATGAACTTCTTTTTGCTTACATTTGAAAACATATAAAATATTTTTTTTTTAAGTCTTTTGGTGCATGACCATCTCCATAGAATTGTTACAAATTGACAATTTTTATTTTATTTATCTATTTATTTTCCTATTTTTAATTAATTAAAACATCAAAGTATCTATTTTCTTGAAATTTGGCACTTTTCTAAATCTTAGATTTAGAAAACTTTTCTATGCATTTCCTTTGGTGGTTACCTTCATCTTGAAGGTATATACATTAGCCATATTTTGAAAAAAAATTAAATTTTTTTTTTCTAATTTTAAAATATTCCAAAAAAAATCATGAGTACTATTCAAAATGCGACAAAATCACCAAGTGATTCTTGCAATCATCCAAATACATTAGGTTTTTGGGAATATATATTTTATTTCAATCAATGCTTAAGAGCAAAAGTTATGGCACAAAAAAAACTTTTTTTAGGTGCAGCGGACAACCCCTTCCCCTCTAAAAAATATTGATTTTTTTCTAATAGGTTTTACTTTTATCTATATGGGAAGCTTTGATTCATTCCATTTGGATTTGTTATGTGGAAGTTATGGACAATCTTATTTTTCGGGCAATCAAAGCATCTTCTTGAAAATTAACTTGTAGAATTCATTTCTAAATTCAATTTTCACAATTTTTCAAAAAAAAGGTTTCACAAGGTTAAAATTTCTTGCTAGAACAATCTCACCGTTGAGATTAGGGTATTCCAGTTCCATCTTAGAACTATTAACAAATTAGATTTTCCTTCAATCTTGAACCTACTTCTACTTAACAATTTTTTAATGAGCAAAAATTAAGTGTGTGTTTTTAAAAAAAATTCTAAACTGTCAACTCAATTCTTCAATATAAAAAAAAGAAATTCAAAATGAATATTGTAAAAATATTAAGTTAAGATGATTCAAAAGCCAAAAAATCAAGTCAAACAAGGTGCAAAAAAACTTTTTTCTTCACTTTAAATGTAAATATCTTGCAATCCAACGGTACTAGTGTGTGAGCCTTGAGCATATATATAAGAGAAAATCATAGAATTTCTACAACCAATGAAAGTACTTATAACATAAACACCTATTATATAGGTATCTATAACATAGTTACACTATAATCATAGAAGGTTTCTATAATATAGGCATCTATAATATAGGTGTATAGTCTTCTAGTCTTATAGGCTCATATTCCTATGCCCACATAATAGCAACCCCTTCTTACCATCTATGTGGCCAAAGTTTTTGAAATTTCTTCCACACATTTATATACTAATCTAATGCAAGATCCTACAATTAGATATGAAATAAATAAATAAATTACTCTTTGCAATAGAAATGACAGTTTTGAGAGGTTTTGATGGAAAATAAGGCTTTTGGACATTAGGGGTTAAGGTTCTCTACAACTTTTATTGATCAATCTACATTTGTATAATTGCATATATATAATTAATCAATTTCAATTAGATATAGTGAATTTAGGGTACATTGGTCTAATTTGTTTTCTTTTGACATTGAATTCAAGTAGTAAGTTTCATGTAGTTTCTGAATAATAATATCTAATAGTACATTTGTGCACGTTTGTATGTAGTTATTCAGACTCGAATAATATATCAAGCATTGTGCAAAAACTTTCAAATATGAAGGTCTCAACAATGCAAAGGATGTAGGTTGAAGATTCGATGCATATGGATTTTTTATTAGTTTTTTTATAAATATTTTTGTTCATGTATATTTCGTTTTCTTTTCATATTTACGAGTTTAGTAAATTGAAAAAACACTAACATGTTTGTTTGCACATTTGTTTGCATGTAAAGATCCATGAGCAAGAATAAATTTCAATCATTTCCCGAAGGACTACTACAATTACAAAATTTGGAGGAAATGTAAGTATTTGTTGATTCATCACTTAAAAGAAATAAGCTATGATTATTGATGCTACATTTCAGAGAGCACTTGTGATTTAAAAAAAATTATAAATATAATGAATTCTTACTATATTAAATTCATAGTTTAATAAGGAATAGACTAGTCAAAAACATTTTATTAAATTATTATGAATTTGGCTTCTTAGATTGATATAGAAAGAAATTTGATTTTCATTTATTAACCCCTAAAGGACCATTGTCCGTTCGGGGGACAAATGGGACTTGGGGCAGGTACCTACGGGCTGAAATTTTCTTCTAATTTTTTGAAACTTTTTGTGAACATGAAGAATTGAGAGAGGTACGTGGCAGAAAAAAAAATTTGAAATCGGACCTTTGAGCGAGAAAGTATGCCATTTCTTGGAATGCGTGGGGATGGGGGTAGCAAAAACAATTTGCAAAATTTTTAATTTTTTTTTAAATATTTTTTTTCTCATAGATTATATTTTTGTCTATCTGGAAAGCTTTGATTCATCTCATTTGGATTTGTTATGAGGAAGTTATGGACATTCTTGTTTTTCGAGCAGTTAGAGCATCTTCTTGAAAAAAATAACTTGTAGGATGCATTTCAGAATGCAATTTTTGTAATTTTTCAATTTTTTTTTTTGGAATGGTTTAGTTTACTTTCTAGAACAATCTCACCATTGGGATTAGTGCATTTTAATTCCATCTAAAATATATGAATATTTTAGATTTTCCTTCTATCTTGTACCTACTTCTACTTAATAATTTTTTTAAGAATGATAATTAAGTTTTTTTGGATTTTTTTTTTCCTAGACTCTCAACTCAATTCTCCACTATAAAGATTTAAAGCTCGAAATGCTGTAGTGCAAAAATTTTAAGTTAAAAATGTTTAAAAGTAAAAAAATCTGGTCCCCCAATGTGCTGAAAAACTTGTTTTTTCCACTTTAAACGCAGATATCTTGCAATCTGTGCGGTCAAAAATTCTGAAATTTTTTCCACACATTCTCATACCAATTAGGTGTAAGATCCTACGGTCAGATGTGAAAAAAAAAATTAAATTTTTTTTTTACTCTTTGCTATAGAAATGGCGGTTTTGAGTGTTTTTTGGCAGAAAATAGGCCTCGGAACTTTAGGGGTTAATGTGCTCTACTATTTCACTCACAAAAATTCAAACTAATATCAAAACTTTGTTGTTTCAATTATTTTCAAATGTCAAGAAATATTGATAAACAATGATTGTTTGTTTATATGCAGAATTTTGGATTTCAACAATATCACAGGGGAATTGTATCTGCCAAATATTTCATGTCAATATTCAAAAATCAGGTTGATTTCATTGTTGTATAACAATATCACCCATTTTATCCTTCCAATGATACCTCATCATGTTTTAGTGAATCAAGCATTTTGTTAAATCCCAAAGTCTTTTTATACGGAAATTCAATTTGTACAAATCAAAGTCACAAAACTAAACTATTACGATTTATTTGCCGAATTAATGCAACATCTCCTGTGGAAGGTAATTATTGCAAATTTCCTTGTGATATATATTTTTAATTTTTCTTCTTGAAACATTACTTTTAACTATTATTATTTTTATGTTTCTTGTTAACAAAAATATTGAACCTCTTCATACAAACTAATTTACACAGTAGTTTATAGAGGATGAAGTTTTTAATCAAACAACATTCATTTTTGGGAAACTTTACAAGTTTATCCTTTAACTATTCTATGTGGATTGGCAGATGAAGAACTCACCATTGACAAGAAGTCAAACAAAATTCTTGTGATTATCGTTGCTTGTGTGAGTGGTGTAGTAGCTATTTTCCTTATCATGGGATTTTTTATGATCCAAAAGCTAAAGAAAAAAATTTCACTACTTCATGAAATCCAAAGTGGTAAGTTTGATGAATAATTATATTTGTTGTTATCAAATGCTTCTATACTTTTCCTTCAAATGATTTTCAAATATGTGTTGTATTTTTTTAAACTTGTTGTATTTTTGTAGAATTTGATAAAAGGAATGTGAAGCCTAATCTCTATTCATATAGTGAGTTGAAAGTTGCGACCCAAGATTTTCATATTAGAAACAAATTGGGACGAGGCGGATTTGGTATAGTATATAAGGTATATTTCTAACTTGATTTCAAGATTCTACTATAGGCATATTAATTACTAGTACAATACTAACTTGAATTCAATTCTATTTTATGTTGATTCTAGATTTAAAATCAATATTCTTTTTTTGTGTCATCTTTGAATATCTACAATTATTCTACAATAATAATAGATAGTCATATTTTGAACTTGGAATTAATGATGATTTCTAACCCCTAAATCTTGTGTTTTGAATTTGTGTGCATATTAGGGCGTCTTTCCAGTTGGAAACCTTGTGGCAGTGAAGAAATTGACCAAATTAAGTATGGAGCAAGGAATCCAAGATTTCCTGAGTGAAATTATTGTTGTATCCAATATAAAACATCGCAACTTGGTGCAATTGAAGGGATGTTGTATAAAAAAAACCCAACGAATTTTGGTTCATGAGTTTGTAGAAAATAAAAACCTTGAAGATAATTTGTGGGGAGATGCAAGAAGTAGCGGACATCTTGATTGGCCAACTCGATTCAACATCATTTTGGGAATTGCTCGAGGTTTGGCATACCTCCATGAGGAAGTGCAACCAACCATTGTACATCGAGACATCAAAGGCGAAAATATCCTCCTTGACAAGCATTGCAATCCCAAGATTGCAGACTTTGGTTTAGCTCTTTTTTTCCATCATTTGATGATGGAGAAACTCACATGAGTGTATCCAAAGTTGCTGGAACTAGGTAAGGCATTATGTTAAATTCATATAGTCAATTATTGTATTGTTCAATTGTCCATTGTATCATTGAAGGTATAAAACAAGATTGCTTCTAACCTCATTGTTTTTGAGTTTGTGTAGGGGATACATGGCACCAAAATATTTGTGCTATGGCCAAGTTTCTACAAAACTTGATGTGTTTAGTTTTGGTGTGTTGTTGTTGGAGATTGTGAGTGGACGAAAAAAAATTGATCTGAAGTCACCATCCACAGAATAATATTTGGTGCAATGGGTAAGTAACTAATGTACATCCTTTCATAATGTTGCAAAATTTATAAAAATAAAGAAACTCATGCTAGTTAGGATTGTTGTTCTATTATTAAATTCAATTGAATTTTGTTGATGCATAGGCTAAAGAATTGCATTCCAATGACAACTTGCCAAATCTAAAAGACAAATCACTTGAAGAAATGACAATGGTAGAAGAGGCTATGTTCAAGCAAGTTGTTAAAGTCGGGTTGCAATGTTTGTACACTATTGCTGCAAAGCGTCCAGCAATGTCCGAAGTTGTGGCCATGCTCATTGGTAACAAAAATGTGGATGAATGTGCCTTGGAAGACTATCATGAAGGTGCAAGCTCATCATATGATATGGGATCATCTAGTTTTCATTTTTCAGCACCAAACTCTTCTTTGCAATGTATTGCTAAAGATGATAACAATTTGCAATTGGTTTCTGAGAGTCACAAACATTCTCTTTAGATGTGTGAGGTTGGATTACTAAGCTAGTAGAAGCTGAAGTTAGATGTTTTATGTGGTATTTAGGCTTTAATCCCTAAAGGACTCTGGTTGTTTGAGCATATTAGCTCTTATTTTTTTGACTAAGTCTTGTAATAAGCATAACTCCTCATTTGAGTGGAATAAATTTGATGATCGCCACCGTTGAAATGAAAGAAGACTTATGTAGCTTTGCTATTAAAAAAAAAGATCCATGAAATTGCACAATTTTTGAAAAAATGCTAAGATTGATGAAAGATGTTCGGTTAGGCAATACTTCGTACATATGCTGAAATGGGAATGTTGAAATCAAAATGCTCAAAAGTGCTTTAAAAACTCTGATTTTTTTCCACACATACATATCATCATGATATTGATGTGTAATTTTTTTCAAATAATTTTGAGCTGTAGAAAAAAGATATGAGGGTGTAAAGTTACGGCCTTGAGCGTTTATTCCATTCTCAAAAAAATCACCAAAAATTTCACAATTGATCATTTCTTGATTGGATTGCACCAATGGATTTAGTAGAAAAAATCATCTAAGGTCTCTTTGTTGTTTACGAGCTGTTAGTGAGGTTAATATATTAAATTTTCTACAAATATAGTTGCGAAAGCCACGTGGTGGCCTTATGGGGTTAAAAGTAGGTATTAGATGTTGTGATTCTAGATGACAATTCTTTCATTTGCCAATGCCATAATTTCAGAGATCTTATCTTTTAAAGAATAAAAAATTCTTGTTTGAAATCATTGTTTTTTTTATGTTCCAGTTCATTTGATTGTAGATTTTTTTAATAAAGAACATTTTTTTGTAAATGAAATCTTTGTCGATGAATGTCCAAAATATAATTTTAGATAATATATTATGGTATTTATTGCCTTTTTTTAATATTATCATTGACTTATTATTTACCACAGTTTGGTGTAGACATGCACAATTGTCGATGATTTTTTTGATGGAGTGAGAGATGTTGAGTTTCATAGGAATTATTTGACTTCTTGCATTAATTAAATAAATTTATTTATTGTGAATCTTAAGAATGAATATTCAACAAAGTAAAATTTTCACTATCATAAAATCTTGATAATTAATTTGGTAGTAGTGAAAATGAATGATAATTGCACATTTGCATATAATTTCATATCATGATTTAAAATTTGAACTAGTTCAATACAAATATACAATAGAACCAAATTGCAAAAAGATGGGCCAAAAATTTATAAAACAAATGAAAAAATGAACTCTTAATAAATAAAAGTTTTTTCTAAGATCTATAATATTATATGTAGATTTTCCAAATTAGAAAGGTATTGCAAAACATCAACTAGCTCATCTACATATACATACCACCCCTAACACTAATAAGCTTAATTATATATTTAGGACTATGACTAACTTAGAATTTTTTACTAGAAAGGTGGGGTTCCATAATCTCAGCGCAAAATATGACAATGTACGTCAAATGTTGTATTTGATGGAGCCTTTAATTAAAATTATCTACATAGGTTGAAATGAATTATATTGAAAATATTGAGAGAGATAGCAAAAGAAGACAATAGAGATAAGAAATCATGCATGCACAATGGAGTTCCTTTAGTTCCTTTGTATCTAAAATGCATCATTTCTATCTTACCACACATGAGATTTTACGTGGATCAATAATGATTTAGACGAAGGTTGCTATTATGTGAGCATAGGAGTGTGAGCCCATGAGCTTAGAATACTATACACCTATGTTTTAGGTGTATATACTATAGAAACCAGCTATGATTATATGGTATATATGTTACAAATACCCATGTTATAGGTGTTTATGATACATACACCTTCTATAATGTGTAATATCCGTATTATAGGTACCTATATTGTAGGCTCAATGCTCACAAGCTCACATTCTTGGGCTCACATACTAGCATCGTTGTGATTTAGAGCATCCAATCACAAAGCAAGATATGGTATTTTTTAAATGTTGGAAATTAAAACCCACCTCCAAATAGAAGGTGAAAACTTCCAATACTCTCAAGAATTTTGTTTTAGATTGTGAGTACACTACGTCATAGCAAATTCTTAGTAAATCCCTAAATTTCACCCCACATTGTTGAAAATTAGCCCTCAATTCAAAGAATTTGAAACACTAGGTGCAACTCTATGAAAATTAGTACTTTAAACATGGATGTATGACCTAACTTGCATGCGCATGTGCTAATAAAGTTTCTTGTAATTACAAGCATTACATTGTGAGATTATAATGCCCAAATGTGGTTTTAAATTTTTTTGAAGAATACAACTGCTGCAACTTTACACTTTGAAAATCTATATCTTTTCCATACATGGTTCCACATTTGATTGAAAGATGATTTCTTGTAGACATATAATTCTAGTATAATTCCACTAAATTTCACACAAAGATTATATGAATTTATTTTACTTTTAAAATAATCAATTAATCAGGTCATTGGATTGAATAAAAAATGAGAAGAGTTGCTTATATTTTGTCATTGAATAGAAGATTTTCAATTTCATTGGTAAAAAGGTTGTGCTAAGAATTCTACACCCTATAGAATCATTTTTCTAAAAAAGAATGAAAATCAAGATAAAAAATGAATTTCAATGTTATTTATACTAGGAGAGGTCGTTTGTGCGTGCATGTTAAAAAACCTCATATCATTCACCTCATTCACCAAAATAGAATCAATTTAAGGGTTTTGCATATGCATATTTCTATCTAACCATTATCTATAAAATCCATACCTTAGATTGGTTGGTTAGTTATTTAGTTTTGTTTGTTTGTTACATTGAGATCTCCCGGACCGTGCGTCCCCCGGTAGCATATTTGGTATCATCAAAAAGCCCTCGGCAAAGAAGGGTGCTCAGGCTTTGTTTCATGGCATTTGGACCCATGGTGTAAAAGTTACTGAATTTCAAAGTTGATATGAATAAGAAAATATTAAAAAAAAATTTACTTTTGTTTTGACTGTGGCAACCGCATAGGGCACACCAATGTGTGTTTTGGGCCTTATGTGGCCCAAATGCCTCAAAAAAATAGGTTGCACCAAGCCTTTAGGAAAAATTTGAAGAAAAATTGGATGATAATGCCAAGTTGCTCCATTTAAAAAAAAAAGATAGTTCTATCCAAAATATAGATGAATACTAAAATATTTGGCTACATTATTTTCTCGTATGATGCCACTTCAGCACTTCTCCAAAAAACAAAAAACAACACCTGGGGCACACTAGTACATTTGAAAAGAAAGTTTTCACGTGCCCTATCTTGGGTCCTAAGCAAAAATAACCTATAACTTTTGACTCATTAGATATGAGTTTATTATACTTCACCAAAACAAGTTACTGAAAATTCAAAAATTTGAATTTTGTAAAGCCTCTCCCAAAACATGATTGCATTAACTACTAAATGTTTTTGACTATGTTTTTGCCGCAACCGCTCCAAAACTACCATATCTAGTACAAGTACCAAAGTTTAGAAAAAAAACATTTTTGGACACATGTAACTGTAGGATCTTGTAGTAAGCTGGTTGAAAAGATGAGGAAAAAAATTTAGTATTTTCATTGCAAAGAACTGTGAATTTTTTATTTTTGGCACCCCCGCGGTGCAAATACAAAAAAAATTATATAAAAAAAATAATTTAAATAATAAGAAATATTAAAAAAATCGTCAATGTGTTGTGGCACTGATGTGGCACTACTAGAGCCACGTTAGATTCAAAAAAATTCTATAATTACACTATTGCCATGCAAAACTCGGGGCCTCTTTGACGCCAAATTTTTTTCCTAATGCATTAGGAAAATTTTCAGCCCTCAGAAAGGCCACGAGTTTTTGATTTCCAGCACCCCTACGGTGCAATTACAGAAAGAAAAAAAATTAATTTAATTTTTTTAAATGACATGGCGCTAAAAATAAAAAATATTTAAAAATCTGATGTGTCACATCAGCTTCCAAATTTTAAAAAATAAAAAATATTTTTTTATTTTTATTTTTTCCATAATTGCACCGCGGGGGTGCAAAACTTGCGGCCCCTATGAGGGCTGAAATTTTCCTAACGTTGCATTAGTCACAATAGGCAAAATCTTCCACAACATTTACTTGTTGATTTACAAAATCATCAAATTCACAAGACTTACATGTCTATTGATTTCACAAATGGACTTGGGTGCAATGACCCCTTTGCTCATTAAATGTGATTTCGGGGGTCTAAAGGGCTACGAGTTCCCTTGAGTTCTCAGATTGTGGGAACTGTGCCCCATTGCTATCTGACATGTCAAAACTACTGCCACGTCAAATAATAATATTTTATTATTGTTTTTTTAAAATTAAAAAAAAAATAATAATAATAATAATTTTGATTTTGATCAGCAATGGCTGATTCACTGCATGGGGAACGGGTTTAAAACAGCCCTTTAACCCCCCAAAATTTCATATAATGTGTCCCCAGTTTTATCTTTATGGAAAACACAAGAACTACTTATTTGCCATGCATCATAAAATTTAGAAATTTTGAATTTGTATAGGCAATCAAAGGCCCCAAATGAGCTAAGATTGGTGTAGAAAATTAATTAATCAAGAACAAAATAGAAGGTCTTTATTTAAACATGCACCTTTGGAAAATTCATGAGGACTTCGGAAGGACAAATGAAGGAATCAGTTCACCCCGGCCCACAAATGTGACTACAGCTCCCATGTTGACATTGTTATCACTATGTTGGGCCTTTGACTTGTCAAAATAAATTATAGAATCCAACTTCGATAAGGGGCCATGAAGGTCCCCTATACAAACTAAAATTATATTGGCGTCAAGGTCGAATCTACAGGCCCCATGCCTTTACATATGCAACTATAGTGTTGTTGGAGATTGAATTTCACCCAGTTGTTTCGACCATCTCAAAAATCCATTGGCAAGGTTGTTTTAGTGGTCGGTAGGATATGCTCTAAGAAGGCTACTAGAGCAAAAAACAATGAGTACCAAATAATTTGCACCCTATGTGCTTGGTTACCAAATTTATTAAACACCGTTCTATTCAATTCGTCAAGAGTTAATGCAAAACACAACTTAATCCCTAAAGTCCGAAAGTCATTTTTAAAACCACTCACAAATGTCATTTTTGATGCAAAGAGCAAAAATTTATAACATTAGTTTCTTTTGCATATCTAGTTGTAAGTTCTCACGTTAGACTAGTCTGACATTGACAATGAGTGTGCAAGGCAAAAGCAAAGGGTCGGCATGAATAAATCACAAGAAGACAACAAAGAAGCTTATTAGCTGAACTTACTTCACTTCATAAGATTGTTAAGTGGGGGCTTTCATTCCCTATCAGACGAGGGATAATTCCCCCGTGCCCTTGGATGTCTGGGAGGGCATTTAAGATAGGACCACCTATTCCCGACCAGGGAGCTATATAGTCCATCATGGAGGCTGCAACTATTTTTAACCAAAATTGGAACAGATTTCCAATCAAAGCTCAGATTGTTTTTTTTTCTCCTTTTCAAGCTTGGGACTAATAAGGTTATCACACATATCCGAAAGTAGTGACCAAGAAAATAGGAAGTAGCAAGCGGGAAAGTAATTACTCTATGATCGGAATTGGAAGAATCTAAATATTGGCTATTAGTCAAGACAACTTTTTGGCTTCCAAAAATTACAGTAATTTCAATTTTAGAAATAAAATTTGAAAAATTTGCAGTCCCAATATTTCCTATCTTTGTACACGGCAAAAAATTTACTTGCCTCATACCCTTAGTGAAGGTTAGATTCAGACATAAATTAAGTATTTTTTGTAATGTCTGGATGTTTGGAATATTACAAGTGAAATGTTTGAAATGTTGTAGAAAATATTCATCAATATTGTCTAAATATTTGAATATTTTTGAAAACCTACATCACGCTTTAAGCCCCGCATGACAGGTTTTCCTAAACAAAAAAATCTAGATGTTGCCGAACACAAAAAAATTTGGACACCAAAATGCCAAAACACTACCAACAATAGTTTACATATTGGCCAAATATGTGAACTACAAAATTGAAGATGAAACAACCTTTAATTTTCTGTTGTTCCAAGAAAAATATTGTGACACTTGCTATTGAATAGAGAAGTTGTTGAATATGCTCAAGTGTGTATTTCTAGAGAAATATGTGTATTGCTTCCACCATGTCTACATGCGTCTGTCTTTTGTGCATACACCTGCCATGATCGGGTACATGGGGCACATTCCACAACTAAAATAAATTTAAAAATGGACAGTAAATCATTCACATGCAAGGTTGTGTATACCGTATTCAAGCAATGTACAATATGGTCTACTTCATTTACAAATTCTTGCCATTCCTTCTATGAGTTTGCGCATATTTTGCAACTTCATGGTCTCATTACGATTGCCACCCTACGACTCCTCTAGTCTGCTCTCCCATGCAACTCTAGGGCCTAGCCCTCTATCTACGCCAGCAATGTCCGGGGATTACCGGCATTTAGTTACGAGCTAGCCGATTTTTTTTGAAAATTTCCAAATGACCTAGAAATGTTTAGGATGAGGTTCCGAATGGAAAAAGAAGACGTTCGGAAATGGACCGAATAGGAAAATTAAACCTCGACATTTTGGTAAGCAACCCTTGAAATATGTAGGAAAATTACCGATTTATATGCCTTTTTCTCGGCGGGCAGCCAACCGGGCACATATTTTACAGGCAAGTTTTACTACTATGAGAAAAGAAAAATATTCTACAACTATGCTAGTATGCATCGTTTAGAAGCATCTGAAGTGATTTTTTAGAATTCAGCAGTATGTGAGTAATGTGACGCTTACCTGTATTAGCATGACATGAAAATTTGTGAATTTAATTTAGACTGGCTCACTATTGTAGCAGTCTGACTGTTTGAGATTGGGGGCTGGGGATACTGGCAACATCCAGGGTTTTACCGTTTGACTTAGGCTTGGTCATTGGTGGCGCAATTGAAGCCGTTGATGTCTACATCCGTTGAGGCTGCGCCATCTCCGCCGTAGATTAGCTTTGGGTTTTTGAAAAACCTTTGCCTTGCACTCTCAGTCTCTCACACTCAGACTCCTGGCTCCCACGTCGCACTTCACTGTAGCAGTCTCGATTGCATGACACTCTGTGACGAACTGACGATGCTGCTGTGTTTTTGATTTTTCTCTCGCATTCTCGCATTGCTCTCAAAGACTCAGAACTCCCCTCACTCCCGCAGTCCCGCACATTGATCTCAAAAACTCAGACCGAGACTTCGAAGTTGCTCAATCGCGAATTTTGGATTGTGGGAGCCACGCTGATTAGCCGCTGCTGCAGTATTTCGATTTTTGGTTTCATGCGCTCAAGTTTTCGGAACTTGTGGTGTTGCTGGTGCAGGCACTCAATTGCGGATTTGAAGAATTGTGGCTGCATTGTATGTCCCCAGGTATCATTTTGCTTTTTATTTATGCTATGCAACATTGGTGATTCATCGCATTTTAGCACACTTTCTTATTTTTTCGCATTTTGGCAGCATTGATGATTCAACGCAATCTTGTTTCTTCGCATTTTTTGAGACTATGCTTGCGGTGGTGGGTGGCCTCTTCAATTTTCATTTTGTTTTGAGACTGTGCGATTTCCTGAGTCGGTTTGGTACTGCGTGACTTGCGGTGCACAACTGCAAATTGTTTTGGTGACTTTCAGGTTGTTTTGGTGACTTTCAGGTTGTGGGTGTGATTTGCTTCTCTCCGATCTAGTGCGTGATCCGTGGCTTCCAATCAGGTCAGTAATCCAAAACTTTGCATCCCATTTTTTTTTAATTTCAAATTTGATGTACTTCTTTCGCTTTGTCTATTGATTCTTTACTAGTTCTAATGCCACTGTTCGTAACTGTGGCAGGCTCCTGCCATGGCTAAGAGGCAGAGATCCCTACGGGACCATTATTTTGCCAAGGCACGAGAAACGGAGTTCATAGACCTGGCATCCTCGGGCAGTGAAGGATCCAGATTGGAAGACAGTCCAGCGCCTCCTATGGATCAACCTCCCCCTTCCCAGGCAGAACTTGCAAGAAGTTTGTGGAAGGAATCGTGGTGTACGCAATTTCAGTGGTTGGAGTTTTCTGCCGATGTGGGCAAAGTTTTCTGCAAAGTTTGCAGGGAGAAGGGGGGTCGCTCCGTCTATGCGAAAGAAGGGTCCAAGAATTTGAAGGTTAGCGCATTCTTGGATCATGCTCGATCAAACGAACATAGGCGGCTTTCTTGGGCTTCTAGCAGTGGAGAAAAAACTTTGGAGAAGGCGATTTTGACCAGCCAGTGTTCCTGTGACGAAGCTCTCCAAAACTCTGTTCCAAGCAGCCTTTTTTATCGGGAAGCAATCTCTACCTTATGCCAAGTTCCCTGCATTGTGTAAATTGCTATTGTCAATTAAAGCTCCCATCACTGCTTCTATGTATCAAGATGAAAAGGCTTGTAGTGACCTTATCTGGTGCCTTTCCGTCGTAATTCAAAAAAAGATAATTTGTAGAGTTCAGAATTCTCCATTTTATGGAATTATGATCGACGAATCCACTGATATGAGTGTGACTGGCCATCTTGTAGTGTTTGCCACAATTGTGGAAGAAGGTTTGCCCGTAACCCTATTTTTAGGTCTGCTGCACATAGAAGGCGGCAAGAAGGACGCTGGAGTGATCTTTGACACTTTAATCAAACACTTACGGAGTTGAAGATTGGACCTGCAAAAATTTGTGGCGTTTGGCAGCGACGGGGCAAGCACAATGGTCGGCTCCCATAGCGGTGTTGCAACTCGAATTCGTGAACAGGTAAACCCGTTCCTTCTGGCTTGTCACTGTGTGGCATATCGTACGAATCTTGCAGCCCTAGATGCTTCAAAAGCACCTGACTGTAAGGTTTTATCAGGTGAGGTGGATTCCTCATTGAATTCAGTTTCAGCTTTTTTCAATAAATCCAGCAAAAGAAAGCACTCATTGACAGCCTTGCAGGAACAATTGTTTGATGCCAAGAAGTCCATGAAGCGATATCATAAGATTCGCTGGCTCAGCCGGTGGCAAGCGGTTACTTCCCTTTGTGACTCACTTGAATTAGTGCTTTTGTTTTTTCGAGATGTGGGTGAGAAAGATTCAAGTCAAGCAAAGGTGGTTTTAGATAAATTAGGGCAATTCAAGTTCATCTATGTCTTGTATTTCTTGGCTGACATCTTGCATTCTCTAGCCATGCTTTCTAAAGTGTTTCAGAGCAAGTTTGTGGATGTGACAACCATTGGCAGTATAGTCCGCAGTGAGATCGCCCAAATCCGTATGCTGTTTATTGTGGAAACTTGCGACTTGAACACAGCTACCTTTAACGAGGACATTGGCTTCTATATCATGCCGGAATATGGTCCTCATGGGGGTTACTTGCGACGGTTGCAGTCTGAGGTAAGAGGCAAAACGTTTCACAGTTTCGAAATGCAACGATCCAAGTTGGATACAGACCTCAAAGAAGCAACTGCTTTCCAAAAATGCTTTGCTGAGGCCGTTTGTGTAGGGCTAGATGCACGGTTCAAGGATAACGATATCATTTCGTGTTTCAAAATTCTGAATCCTACTAACATGCCTTCAAAGCAAGTTGGCCTGCAGAATTGGAAACTCTTTTGACCCATTATGGTGTAGACCGCTCACATGGTGGTTTTTCCCTCCCTCCCCTTGTGAATTCAGCAGCATGTAAGCGGGAATTTCTAACCTTCAAATTGCAATGTACCACGGAGTGGGGAGAGAAAAATTTCCGGGACTTATGGGGTATGATAACTTGGAATCACGCCTTGCAAATCCGCTATCCTAACCTGCAGATTCTTCCTGAATTAGCTCGTGTGCAGTGTGTTTCCACTACAACTTGTGAACGTGCTTTTAGTGTCCAAAATTTGATTAAGACACGAGTTAGGAATAGGTTGGGCTCTAAGAATCTAGAAGCAATGTTGAGAATTGCCCTAGAAGGCCAAGATGATCAGGTAAGTGACATTGTATGTGATGCTATTCCTCTTTGGAAGAATGATGCCAAGCACAGGTTCTTATATGCCAACCCTTCTACTTATTTAAATGCTCCAAGTGGACCTAGTGTTAGTAATGCTTCTTGTTCAGAGAATGGTGCTAGTGGTACAGATTTGTTTTGACTTTAAATACTAACATTACTAACAAGCCTCCGGAAAATGCTTGGACCCTCTTGTGGATCCTTGCATTTTCCGAAGGCTACATCCTTGGCCCTAGGATGGTAGGGGCTTGGCCAAGTTCAATTCCTGCCAAGGATAATTGAAACAAGAAAGTTAGAAAAAAAAATGGAAAACTAAGAAGAAAAAAAATTGGGAAACTAGAGAAAACCGACTGAATTTTCCACATTCAGGAAAATTGACAAATAGAAAAAAATAAACTCAGCAAATTGCCAAATCACATTACAAAATGGAGGATTTCAACCGATAAAATTTTCATTCTTCAGGCTAACTTCCGGGTAAAATTTGAAAAAGCCGAGCTAGCTTCAAAAACCTAGGAAATTGTCCGATTTGTATATATAACTCCCCGGACTGTGTACGCCAGTTCACTCCACCGCCATCGGACCCCACATTCATAGATATTGATGGAGCTAATAATTAACACCCAATAACTGCCAGCTTCGACGCTTTCCAGCATCACCTCTGCATTTCCTCTTGCGCTCTTCAACCATGGGCAATCGTTCCTTCCGCTCCTCTTGCCGTCACTTCACTCACTCCATGCACTCGTTACATTTTCAGGTTTGCAATTTGTCTTCCATTCCTTCTTCCACTGCGACAGCTCCACAACGTGCCTTTTTTTTTCTCATCCGTTTTTTTGTGCGGAGAGGGAGAGCAAAGCTTATGGTTTATGTCTAAGGTAGGAGGTCCTTAAATGGAGCGGGCATTAAAATGGAGCCCTAACTAAAATGTAAACTGTTTATACATGTTATTTTTTCATAGCCTCCATCAATGTACAAATTGTGTACATTTTAGCTAGGGCACCATTTTAGAGCCCTATGCCATTTCAACTTCAAATTTTTTTAACTAATTCAAAAAAGCATGAAAAAATATGAAACGACTTGGGTTAGATGTCAGTTCAATCTATTTTTCAAGGAAAATTGACTGAAATTTTTTTCAAGATTCAGTTCCACCTCCTCAAAATTCAGTTCCAGCCCTTAAATGCTCCATTATAGGACCTCCTCCCTTACTACTTGCGCAAGATTGCTCTTCCATTTCGGTTCTACTGCTCCATTTTTCAACCAGCTTATAGCTTACCAACTGTCAAGGTCCCGACTTCCAGGACTGATCTTAGAATTTGCAAAATTAGTAATTTCTATTTTCCATCTCCATTTCGGTTGCAATGCTATTTCAGTTGCGATTTCCACTCTAACTTTTGTTCCAGCTGCAGCTGCTATTCAATTTGCTTGCAATTTCTCAGCTATACTTCATCCGTTTAGGTGAATTTCTTAATTTCTTGACATCATTCAATTGATTCATTCCATGTTTTTGGCCATCAACTGTTTTATTTGTTTCATTCAATGCTTATGGGCTCAGATCAAAATGTGAACAAGGACATTGACTGACAGTGAGAAATCTATGATTGTTGGAATGCGAGAAGGTGGCATGAAATCAACTCGCATTGCTGATACAAAAAATCTGCCACGATCAACACTCAAATGTTCTCACAAAATAGAAAGTCTAAGGTCAAATTACCACTCTGAAGCTGAAACCATGACCTAAAAAGTTGTCCAATTGTGATGTCAAAGACCTAGGTTGATTGATCCATCAAGATCGACGAATAACTTTAGCAGCACTTATTGGAACTTTTCGAGTTCACCGGCATACTCGCCGGCATACCATGCGCAGATACATTCGTAGGCTAGGATTTGGAAACTGAGTAGCACCAAAAAAGCCATATCTCAGCAAAGATCATAGAACTAAGTGATTGGCTTTTGCTTGCAAGTATCACCAATGGACTATTGACGATTGGAAGAGAGTCATTTGGACATATGAATCCAATTTTGAGCTTGGCAAGAATTCTAGACAAATTCGAGTTTGATAAAAACTTACGAAAAATATGTGGAGCAATGCCTTGCCTCAACTTTCAAATCTGGACGGACTTCACTGATGGTATGGGGAGGATTTACAAGAGTTGATAAGAGCCCTCTTATTTTTATGCAGCAAGGTGAGTGGACTGCAATGGATTTCGTCCAAAACATCTACAAAGGTACAGTTTCTGGATTCTATTTTATGCACAATGAACCAGAAAAACTTGTACTTATGGAGGACGGTGCTCCCGTCCATCGTGGGAAAGCTCCTGTAATGTAGTGGAGAGCTCACGGCATAAAAAGTTAGATTGGCCCACAAACTCCCCCAACTTGAACCCAATAGAAAACTTGTGGCAATTCTTAAAGGATTTGCTACGCCACAACGAAAACCCGAAGAACAAACAAGAATTAATTGAATGCATTCAAGTGGTATGGGATACTGTTAGTCTAGAGCAACTACAAACCTTGATTGTAAGCATGCCTGATTGAATTCAGGCAGTGATTTCAGCCAAGGGTGGTAGTACTCGATGGTAGACATTCTATGCTAAACAAAAAAATGTTGTATGATTTTAAAGTTTTAATGTGAATATTTTGTTTGATGTTGATTGTTGAAGTATCCTTCCATACAAATCCAACACAACTTCTGGTTCCAAAATCGGATCATTTTGCAACATGATATGGCTTTCTGCAATTTTGAGTGAAGACTGCTGTGACACAGAATTCGTAAATGAAGTAGACCTTACTATACATATGTATTGAAGACACCCAAAACCACTTAGGGGTTAAGTGATCGACTATGGGTGGTTCTACCTTATGTGTTGTGAACCCTTGTAAAGCAGACTACCTTAGAACATCCACAGTGCGGTCTCGCTAAACAATCCCTCTATCGACAAACACATGGACATTCCACAAGGCCTTTATAGTGCCGGTCCTTTTTTAGAACAAAATCACCCCAATGCAAAGCCGGCAATCCAAACGTCAAATGGACATTTAGCATTATAAAAAAGAAAAAGAAAAGAATCTATGTTTAAAAAGACTTTTCATTGAAACAAGGGAAGTTTGAATTGATTGGCACGCTTAACATTGTGGAAAAGGGTTGACAGTGCGGAAAAAGATTGACAATAATGATTATTTCTACTGGGAACCAACTTGCAAGCCCTTCACATTTTGGAAATTTGGCATACTTGGAAGGTCACGTACTGAGACCGTGGAAGTGCCGGGACCCATGATGGTTGCATTGGGGCGCAATTTTTTTACAAATGTCTAACTACTCAATAAAGTGCCAATAGAGGCATTGTTCCCGTGCCCATTGCAGATGCTCTTACTCGGTAGCTTGACTACGTGGACATCAATTTTTGTGTTCACTTTGAGTGTCCAAGCACCATTGACAGCAACCACAAGCTTGGTGATATTTTCAAGCTTGGACCAAAAGAAACTCCACTCATCAAGCTTTCCTCGTAAGTTACAAAAGCAAAGGGTGACGACAGTCGCAAGGCAAAAGCAGAGGGTCTGTGGAAACGAGTCACAAGAAGACAACAAAGAAGCTAAACTTAAGCTTAATTTAAGTTACTTGGTAAGGAAAACGGACGGACGGAAATTGCAAGATGGGTATAGTAAACTTGCCAATCGGTGCACAGATAAAATTCAAATCCTTCTCCATATAAAATATAGAAAGTTGCATGTTTTGAAATTTGGCATGATTATTAAATGTCATGTTTAGATTCACTTTCAAAAAAACAGAATGCAAAAAGATTTCTTCCTACAAGTTTTATTGCAATTTAAAGGTGATGAAGTTGAAATCTAGTTAAAAATTTCTTGCAACCCTTCACGGCATAGTGTGTGGTCATTGGGCAGTCATTCAAAAGTTTATTCTCATTACAATTGAATTTGTAGTTGAATTGTGTGGTTAGTGTTTGGGGTTAAGGATGGACCATCCATTCCTGACTAGTGACACATACCCAATCTATAGGTGCAAGTATTTTCCAATCAAGGACGCACCAGATTTTTTGAAGCTTAGAATGTTTTTTTGTTTTTGTTTTTCCCTTTTCAAGGTTGGAACTAATAAGTTTATAACACATGTCCCAAGTTGTGAGAAAGAAAATAGGAAATAATGAGTAGGAAAAAAGTTCTTGAATGATTAGATTTGGAAGAGTCTAGACATTGGCCATGGGTCCGGAGCACTTTTTGCCCCCCAAAATTCATAGTAATTCCAATTCAAGTGATAAAATTACCAATTTTTTTTGCAATCCCTATCATTTCTATCGATGCACATCTGAGAATATTTGTGCACTACTCTAAATCATGTCAAAATTGCTTATTCGGTCAGTTATGGGTGGGCTTATTGTGCAGTTTTTAAATTTGTGCAGTAAATGGCCGGTTTATTTTAGTTCTACAATTAAAAAATTCTAAAAAAATTTAGATACATACTCTCTTCAGTTCATTTCTTCTCATTAATCTTTCCACCCATTAGATCCTATCAACCCATCATCTAACTTACCTTGGTTTCCACTACAAAAAACCAACATTATTGATTGCCACTCTGGTTAAGGTAACTACACCTAAAATGGACTACTCCTGAAAGTCGACCCCTATTTTTGAACTAAAAATGAATGGGGAGGAAACCGAAAATGGTGCACAGTAAAAGACAAGTATAAGAGCCCATTTCGAGTAGTGTGCAGCTCTATTAATAGAACTATAGAGGTGGCTACCTCCCAAGTGGTCCATTTTTAATAAACTTTTTGTTTATTTAACTTCTTGTCATTGACATTTCTTCATGTGCATCAAATTGATTTTGGCATCACCTAGGTGACACTTTTAATACCCTATACCTTGTATCTTTGAAAATTTGTAACTAATTCACAATGCATTCAAAAATTATGAAACCACTTGCATTTTGATTCATAGTCCTTCACGTATATACAAAAATTGTTGTTCCTTTTCTAGAGCATATGGATCATGCCACAGAGCTTAACTGTGCAATTTTAGGTGTAGTTACCTTATTGATACACGATTCCAGAATTCGCCCCCCCAAAATGAGCATATGGGAGTTCCCCGAAGGATTCAGTTGTCCCCCAATGAGAGCAGTCAGTCGCTTCAGTCAGTTCGCCAGTGACGGAAAGATCTGCTTGACGTGGAAAGTCGCCCCCGTGGCCCACTCGCGAGGCTCCACCCGAGCACGACCGTCAACTTGATAAGCATGCACGGCACTCCACGCTGGCCACTTTCGGTCCACAATCTCATCCAAGCGCTGACAAAGGACCAGCCCCTTTGTTTTACTTTCTTTTTTTGACACAAATGAAACTTTGTTTTACTTTCTGAGAAAGGGGCAGGATGGCGAATAATCTCATCCAATTATAACATTGTTGACGAGCTGAAGTCTCACCCCAGGTGGAGGTATAATTCCCCCAAGATATCCAAGATATAATTCAGTTATGATCTTTGCTACATCATTGGCTGGGTGAGTAAGTCCTGCCAAAGTGATTCGGATCAGTTCTAGCATAACATTGTTAACCCTGTAAGGACACGGGGGGTGACCCTGGAAATCATGCATTGTATAACCGTGAGAGTCATTGGAATAAAAAAATCCAAAAGTACTCATTGGAAGTCGAGCTACTGTAGATGTTCTCCACTTTCCACAAAAAACTCCAAGGATGAATAGTTGTAGTTCTGTCCTACATTGGAGAATCCCTTGTCATTCATCGGACACTTATGGTCCACGGCATCCTTACTGGGTTAACCAGGGATGGTACCTCCCCCCAGGTGGAGGTACAATTCCCCCCAAGATCCCTAGGGGGAAGACTTAACCTCTAAAGGCCCAAAGTCTCCTCGGGGGACATTTGGGATTTCGGGTAGGCTCGTGCGACCTAAAATTTTGACCTGATTTTTTGAAACTTTTTTTGAAGATAGGAAATCACATTAGCTTTCCAAAAATATAATTTTTTTTTCAATCGGTGCCCGGGAAAAAAAGTTATGCCGCCCAAAGTCAAAAGAGCAGTTCGCCGGGCAGAAAAAAAAAACTTTAAAAAATTGAATTTTTTTTTTCTTCTCAAAGATCATGTTTTTGTCTATATTTGAAGCTTTGATTCATTCTAATTGGACTTGAAATGAGAAAGTTATGGACAATCTTGTTTATTGGGCAATCTAAGCGTCTTCTTCAAAAAACAACTTATAAAATTCATTTTTGAATGCAATTTTCAAAAATTTTCAATTTTTTTTTGAAAAGGTTAAGTTTGTTTGCAAGAACAATCCCACCGTTGGGATTATGGTTTTTTAATTCCATCTAAGAGCTATTGAAGATTTAGTGTTTTGTTCAATTTTGGACCTATTTCTACTTAACAATTTTTTTATATGTGAAAATCAAGTTTTGACATTCTGAAATTTTTTTCCCGACTCTCAACTCAAATGTTCAACATAAAAAATTTTAACTTTATGGTGTGTAGTGCAAAAAAAATCCACAAATGGCCGTCAAAGTCATCTGAAATTGCAATCCAGAGTTCAAAAAAACTTCTTTTTCCAACTTCAAACGCTAATATCTTCCAATCCGTACAGTCAAACTTCATGAAATTTTTACCACATGATTTGAGACAAGTGAAGTACAAGATCCTATGGTTAGATTCTAAAAAAAAAGTTTTTTTTTGTTTAGGGAGTAATTGCAACAGAAATGGCAGTTTTCAGTGGTTTCGGAGCCAGAAAATGCCTTGGGCCTTTAGGGGTTAAGTTTAATTTTGCGCAGTTTCATTGGTCGGTGACAACACATTGTCAGACACAGTGGAGAAAAACTATCAGTCATTGGTTGCATGTCCCTAGGGGGCTCCCAATTTTGGAGGGAGCAAAAGAGAACCCCCCAGGGAAGGTTAACAATGTTATGAGACATAACATTATTAACCCAGCTTAGGGGTTCCCTTTTGTTTCCTCAAAAAAAGGGGAGTCCCCTAGAGCTAGAATTTTCTGTATAAGAGGATGTGCGGGGAGGGGACAGGTGAGGGGATGGGGATGCAAAATTTCACCAATCTCTTTGCCTGACAGTCTAAGAAGTGAGCCTGTTAGAGGGATTTCACTTAAACTAAAATTTCCCCCTAGGTATCTTAGGGGGAATAATACCTTCACCTTGCAAAATGGTTCTAATGAGAGCATCTCCACTAGGATGCAAAATACTAGCCTAGTGAATGGTTTAACACGCCCGCGTTTTAGAGAAAGCTCCACCAAGGACGTAGTTTAATCCCTAAAGGATCAGGGGGGGGTCTAGATTTCCAAAATTGTAAAGATCTATTATAAAATGCAACTTAGAAAAATATTTTAATGATGACTCTCAAACAATAGTTGTAAAATATGATTTATAGATCACATCCATATGGTTAGATCAACAATTATACAAACCAATATTTTTCAACAAAATTGAAATTTCCTTCTAAAATCAATTGTAGATTGAATATTTATGATTTTTACAAGAATTTCTTTTCAATAAGTTTAAATCGCTAAATTATAATCATAGTGATTTTTGAAGATTTTTATTTTAGTTTTTCATTCAAGTTGTTTTTGAAGGGTCATTTTTTGAACTGAAAACGTTACTTTTTGTGGCTAGGCCTCCCAATACCTTTTGAATTATAGAATATTTGCAAAACAAAATCTTCATAATCTGAACCGTACAAATGTTAAAGAACTAATACAAGAATCTTCAAAAAAATTGATGGATGAAAAAATGCATTTTGGTGAGTTCGGGATGTGTTTTCGTTCATTCATTGTTCAAAATCTACACTCATGGTCCTTAAGGGGTTAAGGTTTGAGGCAACCAAACTCTTCAAACTTCGCTTGTCATACTCCAAGCTACGTGGCTTCTTGCATTTGACTAGCATTTGACTAGCATTTGACTTTTGCAAGAGTCGACTCAAAGTTCTCAAAAAATCTTCTAAAGAGCTCACAGTTTTGGAGTTTAGACTTTTTTAATGGAGAGCAAATAACCTATAATTATTGTCTTTGCAGGCTTGTTCTGTGCCATCTTACCCACCTAACCCAATTCTGTTTGTTTTGTACATTGGAATTCAAGTTCTCTGACTTTTTATTTCATTTAACCCCTAAACGTTTGGATTCATCTCCAAAATTGATGATTTGAGAAAAACCATTATAAACTCCAATTTGGAAGAATATTTTGGAATTGGTATACAAATGAAAGCTGTAGATTTTGATTTTTAAATTCTATCCGTACGGTTAGATCTACTAATGCTATCACCAATCTTTTTCTATAAATTTTGAAAAGAAAATTTCAGAATTCCTTCTAAATTCAATTACAAGTAAAATATTATCATTTTTTGAGTAAAACTTGTTGGAATGGATTTGAAATAAGGTTCTCTTCATATGGTGATTTTTTGAAATTTTTGTGACCTTTACATCTTTGACCTCATTTTTGCACATCTAGTTTTGAACTAAAGTCAATGCAAATTGACCACTTGACATACTTCCACATTTGTAATTTTAGAAATGTATATATTCTAGTAACACCAAATCCAACCGATGGATAGGACAACAACTTGATAAAGTATCACCAAAAATTAGGATGACTTTCATCCAAGCAGGAATGAGACAGAAACAAGGATCTGAATCTGTTCATCGTCCAGAAAATGGACGTCGGAGCGCTCCAAGGTTAATTTCTGACGTCTTTTGAAGGGGGCCTAATTAAGAGGCGCGGCCTTGCAGGCAATAAGGACATGCCAAGTTCTTTTTATTGTGTTCATTTCCCCGTCTACTAGTTGAAATGCTCTAAAGTGAAAACACCCAAAATTATCCCTACATCCATCCATGACAATTAGACTTCCATTGAAAGTGTCCTTGAAAAGTGCCATTAAATTGTTCCTTTACTTAATTGCAATTAGTTGAGTGTTGATTATCTAGATTTCAGTTTTATGACCTAGCTATGTGATGGTTTCAAAGACCTAGTGTGCTTCCAATTTGAAAATTCATAGTAATTACATGTCTTATCTTAAAATTCATGGTTTTCAATTGCTTAATACTACAAAAATATTTTTTTTGTAGAAAAAAGTGCCTCCAACTTTATTGAATGGCTTATTTTTGATGTTTGGGGATGCCTTCACCTTATATGAAGGGAAAAAAAATTTGAAGCCCTTCAAAAGCAAGACAAAAAAATCCAACCTTCTATCAAGGGCAAGGATAATTAGGATTGAAAATGAAGGGCTGGTATTTTAATGTTTTTTAGATGAGTATTTAAGTGGGTATTGAGAATGGATATCTATTAGGAATAGGGTATTTGGTGGATATCAAAGTCAAAGGGACAATTAGATAAAGTAGGCTTAGGTGCTTTGGGTCATAGGATTTAGAACTAGGTATTTCCAATCTCCAACCTTGGCACACCCTAAGTCCCAATATGGCCTAAATCTCATGATAAGTTGTTTGCAAATATTTACAAGTGAGTTGAGTGACTTGACCAAAAAATATTTTCACTATTTTCCATTTATACATGCTCATTAGTGAAGCTACTCAGCTTTTCTAGATGTAAGTTGCTTTTTATATACTATGGCCATGTTCCTTGAAAAAATCATGTTGGTAGACAACTACAAGCATTTAACTAGCCTTATTGAGGTAGCAATAAAAATGTCACCTTCATATGCCGCTTAAATTTGTGATTTTTTATTTGAGGTTGATCTTGTTCCTAGCTCACTTTTTATTGAGTAAGTGTAAATGCCACTTGAGTCTCACCAAATATTTGCATTAATTGACACTTCTATTACCCTCTATAGGCGCATGGTCCAAATGATGATTTTTTTGGTAAGAATGGTAGCCTACTCAATTGAAAACCAACCCAAGTGGTTTTAATGATTTTCTAATATTTACACAATATTCTATAAATTTTAAAAGTTGAAAGCATTCAATACCTATTTATGCCCCTTAGACTCCTTGTGAATAGACATCTTAGAAATATGAAATGCTCAACTCCCATAGGTTGCTCTTAAACCATGTGGTGATTTTATGTAAAAATAGGTGGCCATTCATGGTCAAAATGTAAATGGTGGACTATGAACATAGTCGGTTTTAGAGCCTCTTGTCTTATATTTATTAAAGTCAACACCAGACTCTACGAGAGTCTCATGTTCTCATTGTCTACATTTTGGGTCACCAATATCTAGATTTAAGTGTTATTTTTTTAAATACAAATGTTACATTTTGGGCAACAATGATTATATATGCACATATCTTATTTCATCCAAAGTAACTACTAGCATTTTTCTTTTCGGCAAAATTTTGCACTTGTCAAAGGGTTTGAGCCTGTCAGACTATGTCCTTCTAGAATTGCGCTAGTGTTGTAAAGGCTTGTGGCAGGTATTGTTCCAAAAAAAACCCTGCTCGTAACTACACCAAATTACGACCCCTTTCTAATATCGACCTCTATAGATTCATAAGATCATATCTAAAATGTATAATTTTTTATTCGTAAGAGCCTAAGATTGTTTTTGAGTACACCTCTCTTCAATACTTTTAAAATTCATAATTTATTCTCACCATGTCTAATAAAGCACATAAGAAGAAAATCTATAACACTATTCAGAAGATCCAACCGGCAAAAAATTTAGACCTCCACTAATTCAACCTCCACTAATTCAAAATAGTGCGACTTCCATAAATTAGTGTCACATGCACTACTACGACAAATCAGCACAGGTACCTTATCCCCCTTTTTGCAAAAGAAAATATCTTTCCCCCCTGAAGAAGGCGCAGTCGTTTACCCAGATTTAGGAATTCTCATGGCTCACGCCCGCCGTCGTCGGTAATTCTGGACTTCGTCAGCCAGGCGTTGCGGCCCGGGGTCTCACTCACCGGCACTAGGGTTGCCGTCGCCACCCATCGCCATCCATTCGACAGCGTCAGTATTAAGTTAAGCTTTCGAAATCAGAAATTCAGAGCTCAATTGCTGCTAATTTCGTCGAGTCTCCTCTGTTTGAATTTCTCGAGATTCTCATGGGGATTCTTTTCGCAATGGCTGTGGCAGTAGTAGTCGTGTTTACAGGATGAAAGAATTCTTGTACTCGGGATCCGGAGTAATAATTAGATACGAGGGGTTTATTGTTTTGTTCGCGATTTTGTTCTTGGCATTTGCAGAGCACGGAGATGTTGTGACTTCGTTTATTTTGAATTCTCGAGAAATGCGTAGCGTATGGTGTGATTAGCTTATGGTACGTAGCGTGGAGTTTGTCTGATTTCTGTGGCAGGGCGGTATAGTACTAGTGTAGATGAAATGGAGTGAGGAGAGATTTCGGTATGGAAGGATTGAGCTTTGGTGTGATTGGTGAGTGTTTTGGTTTGGGAAGGTGCTTCTTCCCTGTGAGTGCGAGATGGAGAGTTTTGGAGGAGACCGTGGAGTGTTGAGAGAGTGAAGTTGCGGGAGTCGAATTATGGCGACGCAGTAGCTAGTGGTGCTAGTCTCCATCCGTTTTGTGTTCGTCTGTTAGTTTGCGGTTGAGAAGAGACTGAACGCTGCTTTGGTTTTTGAGCGGTAGTTTAGAGTGTTTGGACTGAAGGACATTTGTGGACATTGCTGAGCTCGCGCTACGGCTCTTCGGGCATTTTTCCGAGTTTTTTTTTCGGAAATTATGCTCATGAAGAAGGGGAAGAGATGGACGAGACCTATCAGTAATCAGCGATTAATTGTATCACTCGATTATTCATCGCCGAGTTCAGTTGTTCTTCAAGCTGCTCGGCAACTTCGGAGAATTGGAGTGGCAGGATTGAGTCCTCGCAACCTGGGGAGCGATTTTGAGATTGAATTATCTTCAGGGCTGTGTTTTGGCAAGTGGAGCAGTTAGCACATTTCGGTTCATGTTCCTTAGATACGGTGTTCGCAAAGGAGGAGCCGTTCCCAGCGGCAATGCCGTTTGCAGAGCAGAAATATGAGTCGGCTGTTCGCGCCAGGGCGGAGTTGGACAGAGATCTTTTGTGTCCAATTTGTCTTCAGGCAATGGAGGATGCTTTCCTCACTCGCTGCGGTCACAATTTCTGCTTCTCATGCATTACGACGCATTTGGGCAATAGGAATAACTGCCCTTCTTGTAGTCAGTACCTCACGGTCGACCAACTCTTGCCGAACATCCTCCTGACGAAGGTAATATCACCCGGCCCTAATTTAGTGGATTCGTATCAGGAACAAAGGATCCTTAGAATAAAGTTAGTTGAAGGCATGTGACCATAGCTTGCGAAAGAGATTAAACTCTACATCCTGTAGTTGTAGCTAACATCTGAAACGCTTGAGGGGTGCTTCGTCGCAGGTGATGAAGAAAGCAGCAGTAGCAAAGATAATACGCAATGTTTCTTCAGCAGAACATCTTCGTCTGGCACTTGAGCAGGTGAATTTTTCACTCCTTCATTCAGTCTTCGATATGTTTCCACACATTTAGAGACTTTAGGGTAGAAACCGCTACTCAGGATGGCAGTAGTGGTCCAGTCAGCTGCTTGGCGTTTGACGGGTAAAAATTACTTACAATGCTTAGTATTTCGCTTATGGGAAGCTCAAGGTTGCTCGACTGTTCGCTGGGAATATGCTAGTTATTTGAATGTCTTATGAGCAGACTTCATATAAAAGTTTTGCAATCCCTTCAATAGCAGTATTACCAGTGAGATGGACGCATTCTCCGAGCAGGTAACTCCGTCACTGGGATCGGCATTGCACTTGAGAGAGCGAGTTTTTTTTTATAAAAGTCTTGTCCTATGCAGGACAGGGATCTATACACGGGTGTGCATTAGTTAGGAAGTATGTGTTAGTTAATTATGATCAATAAATTGATTTGGCCAATCACATGGGGTTAGAGGGTGGTTTTGATTTTCAAGTGGGACTTCACCTAGGTGGGTGAACCTTTTGACTTAAGTTACAACTTTTAAACCAAAGATGTAACTACATGTGAAAAAGCAATAGCAAGAAAAGGCTCACTTCTAGACACATGCATCTTCTAACTCATCTTCCTAGGAGTTGTGGATTGACCACTTGCAAATCATGGAACATGCACATATTAAAGTTGAAAGGATGAGCAATTGTGTGCTTCCCAATTGCTTCTTAATCCACATGCTACTCTCACCTTTCACCTTTTATCACATTATATGTTTTCTTCACATCCACCTCTCATGGACAGGGTCATTGCACATACCATGTTCCCTTTGTTGTAATGTTGCTGACTGGATATTCTGTATTTATCTTACTGAAATAATTTGATCGTAGGGAATGGATTTGAATGTTAAGGAGATAGACTCCTTATTGCTGCTTCTCAGTGAAAGAAAGCAGGAGCTTGAGCAAGATGAAGCGAAGTCAAACATGGAGGTACTGCTTGGATTTCTGCAACGCTCGCTACTTCGGAAGCAAGTAGAGTTGCACGAGGTGAGCGCCCGATATTCCTTGGAGTTGTTTCTCAGACGTGCTCGACCTCGACGTTGAACTCAATTCCTATTCACGGATGTACAGAATTGGCGAGTCTCAGAGTAGATGAGATTCTTCCGCTTAGATGATCACTCACCGACTTCTTCCCGCAACAATGTATCTCAGTTTTCAACAATGGCTTTCTCCCCGTTTCCAATCGAGTGTTCAAAGTTCTTACTTGTGGGTGCGGAGGTCGTGCCAATTCCTATGCCCACCACCAATGAGTACATGTAGACGGACGCATAGTCACGAAAGTCCAGATTCATGTGCATATGTATAATATACAATGCCTCAAATGTAACAACTGACTGGCTTCGCGATGTGTGGAACAGATGCAGAATGACCTCCAGTTTCTGCAAGATGACATAGCCACTGTGGAGAAAAGACAGCATTGGCTTCTGATGTCGAAGGATAGACACTACAGGAGATTACGTGTGGGATCTGCTTATTCTAATTTGAACAATTACCCAGGATGTGACAGCGCTAAGACTGGAGGTGCAAAATCTGTGAGGCGAGGGGGGCAGGGTGGTGCGTATGCTCCACCTGGGGAAGGAGACTTGTACAGGGCGGAGAGGCCGAGCAGCAGATATCTGACCGATGGTTCAGTTATTAAAGATAGAGGAAAGGCCAGTGGCTGCGTAGGAAATGCTCTTTCGTTACATTCTCTTGGTGAAGCGTCAAGTATACATAAAGTAGTCAAGAAGCGTAGAGTTCTAGCGCAGGTATGCTTCTTCGTTGTCACCATCTGTTTCAAATTCGGTCATCACGTGCTTAATTCAGTGCCTAAAATGTTGTGATATTCTTTAAGACTAGTATCTTTCTAACTTTGATATTTGATCAAATGTAGTTAACCTTCCAGTGTCCTGGTGTTCCGGTGCTCTTATTAAAGTCTATGTTATAGTTTTTAAATAATTGCTTTATGTTAGGATGTGTAGTTCGCGTATTTGTAATATGAAATTTACAGAAGTAGCTTCAATCGTGATTGGGAAAGGCGACTAACGTTTCGGTGTTACTGTTCAGTTCGACGAATTGCAAGAAGCTTATTTGATTAGAAGACGGCAAGTTGCTTTGAAACAACTTCAGAAGCAGTTGGAAGAGCCGGTCCTTGAAAAGGACGCTTGTAGGGATACAGATAATCACTATGATGGTTTGGATGATTTTCAGTCTGTGCTCACAGCCTGCACTCGCTACAGGTAGTCTCTGGTCAATGTAGAAGAGTTGTTCCTTGTCGCATTTCAATCTGTGTCTTGATGTTAGGAATTTTGCGAGTTTTATACTGGAGGGTTCTTGTTGAGACTGGTGAAGTATCGCTGGTTACCTTTTGTTGAGGTAATGTATTGCTCGCGGGATGGATTTCTAGTATTGCGAAATCCTAACTGTACTGCGTTTGATGAATGTGATCAGTCATCTTCGTGTTGTTGCTGAGCTTCACCCTGCCGATCTCTTTCGAACTACCGCAAACATAGTGTCCAGGTAATTTACTCTGGGCCAAAATGTCAATGGACTACCTTCTTCGATTAGAGTCGCTTATCAGGGACTTCTGTTGAGTTCAGCAAGTGTTCACGCGTCACGCTGTTGGTTCTACGGAGTCTGGGATAGAGAATCGATTTTCTGTGACTCGTTTGGATAATGTTAATTTTTGTTTAGAGATTATTTTGTTGGCACTACATGTGACTAAACTATACCTAAACTTCTGCCATACGTCCAGTATTGATTTCGATCGAGATGATGAACTGTTTGCAACTGCGGGCATCTCCAGGCGAATTAAAGTCTTTAATTTTGAAACGGTACTTTCAAGTCTCTTGTTGCTCAGCCATCAGCTTGTCAATTGTTGGAAGCGCAGGCCCTGGTTGGTGCTCTTGTTCATTCTGAGGTTTAGAACACCTGTTACATCACGTAAGGAAAATGTTTCGGAACTTCGTTTCTAATAAATTTTATTGGTTTAGGTTTTAACAGGTTGGCTTGAATGCAAAACAGGTTGTAGACAATGTGACAAATCTGCATTGTCCTATAGTCGAGATTCCAACACGATCCAATCTCAGCTGCGTAAGCTGGAATAAGCATAACAAACCCTTGATTGCTAGTAGCGACTTTGAAGGCATTGTTACAGTGTGGGATGTCAACCGAAGCCAGGTAAACCCAACGTTTTACTTTCCCAGACGGTAAAATGAATGATGTTGTACCTCGTGCTGATCAAGGAAAGAGGAGGATATACCTCTGTATTGTATCATGCTGCCCAAGCTGTTTTGCGTTTTATGTTCATTCCTAACCCATGTTGAAATGTTGTGCTTCCAACCCACTCCAGAGTGTTATGGAGTATGAAGAGCATGAGAAGCGCGCGTGGAGTGTTGATTTTTCTCGCTCTGACCCATCGATGCTGGTATCTGGAAGTGATGATGGCAAGGTCTGCTTCCTGGCTTGTTTTAGCTTGCTATTCATTAGATGGTTCAGTGGATGTTCGCTGAATCTTTACATAGCGTGTGTTGATGCCGTGGCTTAGGTTCTGGTTGCAGAACAATGGGTGATTCGTCGTAATGAGTTTTCTATTGAGTCTTGGTGAGCATTGCATCTGAGAAGCAGATGGGGAAGTTTTTCGCAGGTGAAGGTTTGGTGCACTAACCAGGAGGCTAGCGCTTTGAGTATAGATATGAAGGCCTACATCTGCTGCGTGAAGTACAATCCTGGTTCCAGTAGCCATATTGCTGTAAGTTCTGGGTCCCTCGCAATGAGTTTCAAGGGCTTGATGAAAATTTGATCTCAGAGTAAGCAGCTAGCTGGTCACTGGCGTGATTATTTCGCCACCCTAAGCTGTGTTACGTTGGTTGCAGGTTGGCTCTGCTGATCGTCTCATACATTATTTTGACCTGCGGAATCCAAGCAATCCACTTTTTGTATTACAGCAGCATCAAAAAGCCGTGTCTTATGTGAAATTTCTATCTTCGAACGAACTAGCATCTGCTTCTATTGACAACACGTTACGACTGTGGGACGTCCAGACTGGCTGCTCTGTATGCAATTACTTCCCTCTCGTTTTTCTCATTGTCATAGGTGGAGGAAATCTATTGAAATGACCTGTGATCAGTACATCTGCGTTCATTTTCAAATGCCGATTCGGAGAGGACGGTTTTGGCGTTTCGCAATTTCTGAATACCCTCTGACTCGCTGCAGATACGCACACTCCGGGGACACACGAATGCAAAGAATTTTGTAGGACTGACTGTAAATAGCGAGTATATTGCTTGCGGCAGTGAGACGAATGAGGTCTTCGTGTATCATAAGGTATTTCTCACGATAGCTAAACCCTACGTTCTCTTGGCGTGTCTCTTTGCTTTGCTGTCTAACTTGGTTGAACAGAGCAGTGTCTTCTGGTCCCGTCCTTGCTCTTCCGACTCTACAGATTTCTCATCTCAGACTAACTTGGCGATTTGTGTTACAGGCGATGTCACAACCATCTACTTATCATAAATTCTGTTCCCCAAGTGACGAAGAGAGCGAAGGCGACAGGACTTGCCACTTCATTAGCGCAGTGTGTTGGAAGAGTGAGAGCCCGATCATGTTGGCGGCCAACTCGCACGGCACAGTGAAAGTGCTTGTACTGACTCCGTGATTGAATATTACGATGCTTATCAGTGTCCACTAATAACCAGCAGTTGTGCGACGAGAGGCTACCTTGGTTTCACACTACAGCGCTTACTCGAGATTTCCCGGGCCTTGTGGAGTGCAGGGCAAGGGTGTGCTGGAGTTGTCCCATAAGGTTTGCGGCAGCGGGAGGGCGTCTGCGGGTATATAGCCTTCGGGTTTTGATGAGAGGAGCATACCTTTCTCGGCCTTTTGGCTAAGATCAAGTGTAGTATCTGTTCTTATCAGTTTAATATCTGATACGGGGGTCATCGATCCCCATGATATTAATCTAATTTTTCTGGGGAGCGGGGCTACCCGGCAGCTTGCTGCCCGGCCCCGCGCGCGTCGCCTTGGTATTGCACTACCTCCTTGGCTGGCGCAGCCCTCCAACCCCTCTCCGGAGGGACCCAGTGCAAAACTAAATTGGATTAGTAGAACCCTAAGCCCAAACTAACCCCATAAGGAACCTCTACCAAAGGAAACTTTGACCCTTCAACTTTTGCATATGGTATCCAAACGGCATGTTCCTTTGTGCTTGGGAAACTCCTTTCACTTAACAGTACTATATCAATCTAATAATAGTAAATAGGCACAGTAGCCAAAAGCGGTGCTTTTCAGGGTAACTACCTCATTGAATCAATATTAGAAATAACCTCTTGGTCCTCACTTGACACCCAAAATTAATCTCCTTCACACAATAATTAATCACTATCATGCAAAGGACGTGTTCTTTGCTCCCCTAACACTCTTAATTAGTTTTTCATTAGCAATTCATTAACAAGTCCTGGCCTCCTAGACACTAATTTCATTAACAATTCCAAGCCTTCCAGTCCAAACCCGTTTTAGCTAGGTTATTCATGAAGCCAAGTTGACAAAATGAGCATTGTATATTGAGTACATGCGCATGCTGAGTGCACAAATTAAATTTCTTGATAGATTGTAGATAGACAAAGCTTTCAAATTGAAGGTGTAGCTAGGTTCTTGAAAGACATTAACCCCTAAAGGCCCAAGGCATTTTTTCTGCCAAAAACCCATCAAAACTGCCATTTCTATAGCAATGATTAAAAAAAAATGAAAAATGTTTTTTTTTCACATTTAACCATAGTATCTTACACCTAACTAGTATGAGAATGTGTGGAAAAAATTTCAGAATTTTTGACCACTCAGATTGCAAGATATCTGCGTTTAAAGTGGAAAAAACAAGTATTTCAGCACATTGCGGGATTAGATTTTTTGACTTTAAACATTTTTCACTTAAAATTTTTGCACTACAGAGTTTTGTGCTTCAAATCTTTCTAGTGGAGAATTGAATTGAGAGTCTAGGAAAAAAAAAATATTCAAAAAAACTTAATTATCATTCCTAAAAAATTTATTAAGTAGAAGTAGGTATGAGATAGAAGGAAAATCTCAAACATTAATATATTTTAGATGGAATTAAAATACACTAATCCCAATGGTGAGATTGTTCTAGCAAGTAAACTAAACCATGAGAATTTTTTTTTTTTTTAAATTGCAAAAATAGCATTTAGAAATGAATCCTACAAATTTATTTTTTCAAGAAGATGCTCTAATTGCCCAAAAAACAAGAATGTCCATAACTTTTTCATAACAAATCCAAATGAAATGAATCAAAGCTTTCCAGATAGACAAAAATATAATCTACAAGAAAAAAAATATTTAAAAAAAAAAAAAAAAATTCTACCAAATTTTTCTTACTGCCCGGACTGCACAGTTACGAAAAAAAAGTAACATATTTGGCCATAACTTTTGACTTCTATTTCCAAATGTGCTGAAATTTAGTTCATATGAAAGATATTCCTTGCACCCACCTTCTATTAAAATTTCAGCTTAAAATATGGAAATCTCTAGTCACACGGACCTGCCCAAAATTTCTATACGGCCAATAAACGCATGCCGGTCCTTTAGGGGTTAAGATTATTTTGCAAGGGTATTGGACTGTTTTCATACCTTCTGAGGATTATTTGAAGCGGTTCAATTCGTTTGGTGATGACGTCTTTAATCTGCACATGCAATGTGATACCCAAAATGTGAGGATGGCATGATGGAAATACACTCCATGAATGAAATTAGTTCAATTTAAAGTTGTCGTGAATCCTAAACAGGCATTCTACATGACAACAATGAAACCAAAAGGCTAGAAGTAAAAAGAATGTCGTAACAGAAACTATTGGCATCCTCCAATTTATACCGTGAGTAGTGTAGCTGCTTGTTCTTGCTTGTTGTTCTCAATTTTTGGATGCCTTAAATAGTGTTTTGACAATGTGACAACTTTGATGTTGGCATTTCTAATGGTAGAAATTCTCATTAGGTGTCAATTTCCTCACGTGTCAATTTCAAGATAGATTATCTTGTTCGTAACTTTTGGCTACTCCTTTGTTGGTAAGTGATAGGAAGTTCCAACGCACCGGCCCCTATACTTGATCAATGCACCTGAGTGCAAACAAAAAATGAGGTCCTGTAAAATTTTGATTACTATGTGCAATTAAGCACTCAAACGTTGGTCCCGCATTGTTGAATTGAATTTGATGAAATTATGTATACTTCAATCAATGACAACCGATTAACTTTGATTTGTGTCGTCGCCACTCTAATTGATGCCGTGTGAACTTTGATCATTGCCTACCTGTGTGATGGAGTGGTTCAGAATTGACACGTTCAAAACAGATTACTTGTTTCTTGCTTGTAAGTGAAAACAGGTGCACTTGTTGGTCAGCCGTCAGGGAATGGAGCTTTAGGCTACTCGCTTGTTGTTGTTGTAGTCAACTAGGAGTTCTAAACTTTTGGGTGGTGGAGCCGAGCAATTATGTGGGCAAACGGTGATGGCAAAGATGACTAGCCAATATCAACATATTGATAGTCAAAATGTTTAGGAAATGTAGTTGGAATTAGTATCCTCCCCATGGGATCCATTAATTGCAATTCTTAGTTGTTGCACGCCTGAAATGACTTTTCGGGTCTACAATAAGTTCAGTGATCTTGTAAGTTGAGTTGTTGACAAAGACATCGTGGGAATGCCAATATACAATACGGAAAGAGAATAGGACGCAATTCTTGAGTTTGGGAGTTCGTGAAACAATTGGCTAACAGTGCTAAAAAAAATTGGCCCAAAAATGCCTCTCTTCAATCCATTACAGATACATTTTTAGAATTAATTCAAAAGTGAAATTTTTAGGACAATACAAGTGCATCAAAATCTACTTACTAGTAAAAAAAATTTGAAAAATTGTTATTTTAAAACTTAATCCATACCATTTTGTCAATTAGGAAGATGATTTTGGAACGAGGGGAGAATCTGATATAGGGGTCATCAATCTCCATGATATTAATCTAATTTTTCTGGAAAGCGGGGCCATCCGGCAGCTTGCTACCTGGCCCCACGCCTGTCACCTTGGTATTGCACTACCTTCTTGGTTAGCGCAACCCATTGCAACCCTAAAATGGACAATTGGCAACATCATATCCGTGCTGAGGTACGCGATGTCTCACACATTTTCTTGCGGCGACCAGAACTTTCCTGGTAACATGAATTTCTTCTTGCTATTGACTTGCGGATGTTCTAATGGCTTCGCCTCTATGGCCCAACAGGAGAGCAAGGCAGGTCATAACATCTTTACATATGTTTTTTCACCCCCCTAGAACACAAGAGAAAAAGTAGGTCATACCTTTATTTGCCTATGTTGTTCCAATCCCCCAGGATCCCTAGAAGGAAGGGATGTTTTTTTTCCATAAGGGGCCAGGTTATACTGCTATCATTGAATACTCAATTTCAGAATGATAAACTACCATATTCTGAAAAGTCTATTACCAGGGCCTGCCTTCTAAGGTAGGTGGCTCCAATTCCGCCCCTCTTCTTAAGACCGTCCTATAGGTACTTGTAGAATGGATGCAAGGTGATCCTTAAATGGACTTCTTTGGTCACAAATAGGTGCCTATGATCTGAATCTTTGAAAATTCATAAGTAATTCAAAAATGCTTAGAAAAATATGAAACCACTTGTGTTGTGTTCCAAATCTATTTTTCTTTCTCTGAAAAATGAGCTAAAAATCATTTTGTCCATGGAAACCTGCGAAGAAGGCGGATCAGCCCTTAAAGGGTCGCTTTCTGCACCTCCTACTATAGTCAGGAAAGCAAAAGGATCCCAAATAAGGGATTGAAAATGTAAGGGCATCCGTTGTCCACCTCCAAAGTCCACATCAGAGAAGTTGAGCTAGACTATTGTAATGCCTTTTTTGACAGCTCAGAGGCTATTTCTGTACCAAAGTTGGTGCCAAATTATCTTAGAAGCGTTTCAATGCACCATGTTCACATGTCTTGAAGTTCTTGATGCAAGCCTGCAATACTATGTTTAGAAGGTCCAAATTTTGAATGCCAAGGGATGTTGTGAAGTGAACGCCTGCTGCAATTTGTGACGCCAACGACATTTTTACTAACTATAGAGGAATATATCCAAAAAAATATGCTCAAAGGTTGACCTACATTTTTCCTGTTGCACACCTGAGTGGGGCTTTCTTTTGCGGTGGGTAGGGGATGATCTCAAAGCATCTCCACTAGAAGTGTTCCCTATCCAGTATTTCATCCGAATTGGGGAAAAAAAATCCACCAAGGTCTTGCATCCCTAATTAGAGGAGGGAGGGCCAATTTGGTATAGGGAAGTAATATGTAGAACTCAAAATCACCTTTTTGTATGTTGAGCAACAGTGGTGGAGAAGAATGTTTCTTATTCCCATATTTGCTCATTCTTCATTCAAATGGGGATAGGGATAGGGGAGAGTTGGTGGTCTTTTGGGACTAACCAACAATAGGAATGTTGGTTAGTCCCAATATTCCTATTGTGACTAACCATTGCAATTGATGTGCTAGCCTTGCCAAATTCTTTGTTGGATTCTTTAGTATCTTGAGTCTAATCAATGCTTTCCTACATGAAGATTCTAGCATATCATTCACTATTGGTTGTATTAGATTCTACATATAAGACGCAAATTCATTGTCACAAAAAATCTTCAAATGTTCTTGCTCTTTGAGATGAGGATGGGTGATGGTGGGGATTGATTATTAGTGACTTGAAAGCTCCTTCATATAGTGCCCAGTCCAAGCTTTTGGCATGTCCATTTTTTAGTGATACAATGGTGATCCTTTAGGGATTAAAACCTCAAAAAGAGTATGTTAAAGGAAATTGACATAATGATCAATATTAGATTTGGGGTTAGAGTTAGGGAACAACTATTGTTATTGGAGTTGTAGGGAGTTCTTCTATCACCATTCCTAAATTCTATTTGTTAATTGGCAAGTGCATGAAAGGAATTCTATATGAAGATATTTGTGATGCTTCAAGGTTTGAGTTAAGCTAATAATTAGTTTATTGGACCTTGCCCCTTTGAAAAGGCATGGCCTATTGCCTCCAGGTCCAAAATGAACCTTAGTTTTAATCCTAGTGTAAAGATTCACCAATTTCACACAAGCACAAAACTTTCTACTTGTACAATAAACACAATATCGTCATCGACCAAAAAATATAACATCATTTAGATTATTGTCTAGAATAAAGGCATTTATTTTGAAGATATTCAAATTTTAGAAATTAGAATTTTGTATCAATTTAAGGTACACTTATTAATATTGTTTAGAAAATTTGTAACTTATTCCTCGGGGGATTTACTCCCTCTTACGTTTGGGTATCACGTGCGATAATGGGGTATTTTATAGGGGGTATTTATGTGCTTGCAGGTATTTTTTCCCTCCCTATTTTTAGAAAAAAGATACCAAGGGGTATTATTTGGCACCCTATTTTTTTTTGTAAATGGATTGGGGGACTAATTTTTGGCACCCTATTTTTTTTCAACGTCGTAGAACTACGTGATACCTAGGAGAATACTAGTGCACTGCAACTTACATTGCAAAATCATGTGCATTAGATGCTAGCATAGCATATCATTTACATAGACAAAACATAGCACTAAAGTGAAATCATGGAGTGCCATGCATGCCAAAAAAAAGACTAGAAGCACAAAATCAAGATGCAGTTAATACTTTTGAGAATTCAACGTTCGCATCACAGAAGAAACGGGGTGCTGTGATTTCATCTCAATCCTTGCGCTCACTGCATTGCCAAACAAAGCCCGGAATTCTGCAAGAAAGCTAAAAATGAACCAAAGTGAATGAATTTGCTAAGAGTGAATCAAACCTGCTCTAAATGAATAGCCAAAAGAATAAACACAAACACCAAACCCACCCTGCTGCCATTCCAAAAGCCAAATTCAAGCAACTGCACTCATTGAATTCAGAAACAGGCAACGAGATTGAATCCCCACCAGCTTGCACAAGCTACAATTGACACTTGCATTCACAGAAAAGCCAAATAATAAAACACAAAACTGAACACAATCCAAGCACAACCATGTCAAGAGGAATTCAAAAAAGTAAAAGCCAGCTGATACATGATTAAGGGGAATATATCAAAACTGAATGTATTACTTGTGTTTATAAACACATGCAGCAATTGTAAGAGTTCTCAAATCCAACGCAGAACATTGTAGATCAATATCAAGGCAACTTCTTCAGATCTTGCACCATTTGTCGCAGTGCATATATACATGGAATTACATGCACCCCCCCCCCAAAAAAAGCTATAAGCCGAGTGCACTACAAGCCTAGGGGACACTACCTGTGGCTGCTACAAAAAACAACAACTTGTAGCTGTGCTTTAGGGTTCAATGGAAGAAACATTTCAAAAACATAAGGCAGGAAAACCTGCCGGTCCACTGAAGCTTCACTGAGCACCTCCACGATCTCCGGGACATATCCACAACAACGGTGAAGGACGGAGGCGGCCACTCTGCGTCCAACTCACATACTCCTCCCCGCTCTCCAATGCCTGGCTCAATCCGCACAAGCCACCCACAGTAAGGGCGCTAAAGTCCTCAGTCCACCAACGGTCATCTTCAAGGGGCTACTGCAGCCACTAGCTCCTAGAAAACGTAGAGCGGTGCTTGTGGAAATGGTAGCTGACAAATTCATGTTCTTCGGTCCACAACGGCGGCATGAGGGAATGGAACTCCAGACGCGCCAGGTTCAAGGCACCCCACTCCGCAGTTCCATCGACATACTCTCTCCATGAATCGCAAGTTGCCCTAATGTAGTCCAGAGTGCTGAATGTTGCCGGATTCTCCTTCCGCGGCTCTTCCCACGACCAGGGATCTGTAAATTCCACCTGTGAGACAAGGACAGGTAAAACCACATCCTGAAATGGGTACTCCAAGCTATAGTCACTCGCACAAAAAAATGTGGGCTCCAAGGTCAGGTCGCTGGCATGATCCCCAGAAACATCCATGATACGCACGCTGACAACAAACTCACAAGCACCTCTAACTGATCGACTAATGCACCGGCAGGATACAATCTTGCCTCACGAGGACAACACATACATCGCAAGCACAAACACATGCACGCAATGAAACTAAGCTCCACTGCAGACAAAACACGGCAGGAGCGGCAGAGGGTGAGAATTCCTGCACTCAGAGAACGAGAAGACACGACCAAGTGCAAGACAAGGGTTCCTAGTGAATTCACACACAAGGGAACTGTGCACCCACCCAAGGTTTAAATGCAATTGTTCAGACAGAAGCCAGTAGGGAAATTCAAGCTAAGGACCTGATTGAAGGAGTCAGCATGTAGAAAATGAAGGAAAAAAAATTGGAAAATGAACATACCTCAAATCATCCTAATTTTGATTTTGAAAAACGCAACATTTCACGCACTTGTAAAAGTCCGTACTTCTGATTTGGGTGAAAACTCATTAATTCAGGCAATCTTCCCACGATGCAACAAGATCTTACGGATTCTGGACCCCTTAGTTGGCAAAACTGCAAGTTTCACTCACATCTGCATTCAAAACCTCAAATTTGTTAAACAAAAGTCAACTACAACCTGCCCGTGAAAAAAAAAAATTCCAAGGAACTAGGTAATCTCCCAAACAAAAAAAATTTGGAATGAGTGAACGACAAAATGTAGTGCCAGGCAGTTCCAAAATGAAAGCCACTTGGCATCCAAGAAATGTGCATAGTATTAGCCTTCAAAAAACAGAGGGGGTGCCAGTCTAGAACGAGGTCGGACTTATGAAAAATGAAGCAATTTCTGAACAGAAAGGAAATCAAACGTCTTCATTCAGATTGTAGGAACTTACCAGTTACAATTGCTTGCGCCAAAAATTGACTGGGGAGCACCAGCAGCTGAACAACCCTCACTTTTCCTTTGCAAAAAATACTATCAATTCGATTTCTCAACAAATTTGCTTAAGGACTCTCCATCTACCGGATCAAGTCAAACAAATCCCTATCCGCATCGTACGACATAGTGACAGTGCAAATGATTGTGTCCACATCCACCCAAATTGAATCGGAGTGGTCATATTTAAATTTCAAAAACCCGGGAACTTTTCTAAAATAATTCAGGTGCACCATGAAGGTAGATCTGCCACTACTTGATCGCTTACCCTTGTTCACGTCGCGGTTTTGTAAGTCAATTGGCTGTCTGCAATTCCTCCAAGGGGTACCCACCTTGCGTCTCATCTTTTGCACCCTACCAATACACCATGTGCCTTCATCAACGCCGTTTAGGACGCATGTGGGCTAGGCTTTTTTCGATGGTCTTCCCTTGGTCCTCTTCTTTGTTGTTTTTGCTGAAGAAGGCAAACTGGCTGTACTCCGCTGCATGAAGTACACCCCACAATCCATGCCTAGGCCCAACAACATTGTCTCTGTGGAAGAAGATGCAGAAATGTAATCGTCGGAATTGTTAAAGTAAATTGAATGCTTCACTCTCGTTAGTCTGTCCTTCGACAAAAATGGATTGGCATTCAATTGAGAGACTAGGGTGGACTTGTAAATATTGTGGCCTCTGTACTCAACAAAAGGTATTACCTTAGCCGCCGGGATAGCGTAGCTCACTTGAGGCTCCTCCATGTTGAGCATGTCCGTCACCGCATCTCGGACCTCGGCTTCTATCACAGCAAGGTTTGGTGCTCCGTCGTCCACAATTTCTTCTTTGGCATCACCTATTGGACTGCTATTCTTGTCCACGGTAGCTTCTCTTCCTGCTGTGGCTTGCAAATCATAACAAAGTACCTCTGCATCATCGTCTTTGCCTCTAACTGGTGTCATAGCAGGAATGTAAGCAAAATTCTGAAGGTCAGATGTTTCTAGCAACCACGGCGTTAGAAACCAACATTTCCTAGCACAGTCAACCGAAGGTGCCATGTTCAAAATCGTTAGCATGGATTGCGCCTCCCGCAAGCCCTCTTGCAGGGCTGACACAACATCAGCGTCTGTGGGAATTAGAGAGTAATCAGAAAGATTGCATGGAACTTCTCCGGGTGACAGCGGATGCAGAGCAGACCAGACGTTAGTCATTTTGTTGTGAACTCTTCCGAATTTGAGTCCACTGTCTTTATATTTAGTTGCTGTCAATCGATTGAGTGTGTTTGCAGTACTAACAAGCTGGTGAAAATCGTAAGCTTTCTTATGCCCTTCCGTTCCTCCGACTTTGGGAAAAAAAATCTCACAAGCATCGCTCTCTGTGAGATGGAGTGGAACTGCGAGGTCCGGGTACTTATCCCTAAAGTGGCAAATCAACAAAACCGCAAAGTGATAGGACATCTGCACATCGATGAAGCATTGATGGGACACGAAATTAGTGGTTGTTGTTAATTTCTTAGAGTTCCCACCCACTGCATGATCCCCAAATTGAAACCATAGCTTCCAGATGCGGAAAAAGAATGACACTTTGGACGCCAAAACAATGCGGGACCTCAAATCTAAGCTTGGAGATAGAAAAATGTCAATGTACTTAGAGCAAACCTCCAAGTAGTATTCCGTCCCAAGGGTGCGCTCCTGGTGGACCTCCTTTGCTGTCCGCAACTGAGCCAAACACTGTCTAGCTCTTTTTTGGCAAATTCTTTGCGTAGAGGTCCAATTTTGCCTATCTTTTTGATTAGTATCCTCCAATTTGAGCCCATGCTGGTCATAACTGAACTTATTGTAAATCAATCCCAAGTGCGTCAAAGTCACCACATCAGATCCTAGCTGAGGTGTTCTCACTGGGGAATCAATGGAGTTTATTAGTTTTTTCCCGTTATGAATGAAGTCTTGATCATGTAAGCTAGACGCATTTCCCCATGAGTCCAACTTACCACTGAAGACCCACCCTGGCCAGTCCAATTTCAGCCGCTGGCCCTCCGTGGATTTATACTCACGTAGCATCAGCTGGCGCCTCCGAGAGTCTCCATTCGATGCATGCCCAATAATAGGACCAACAATGTGTTTGCAATGTTTTTCCCACTAATTCTCAATTTTCAACCATTGGTTCTGAACCCACTTTGAACCAAAGCAATTACAAGTGCAAGATACATATAGCACTAACCTCGGTAGCTTCTCATGGAGTAGGCTGACTACAACAACCCTTGCAAAACCTCCAACCTTGTCAGTACGAAAGCATTCTAAGATCTTGCTGTACCCAGCCTCCCCTACGCCAATGATAGGTTTGTAATTGGATACACACACATGGTTTTATTTGGGACCACAAAAACCAGTGAGGCTGTCAAAATGCTGCTCATAACAAACTCGAGACCTTACCTTTGTCTCATCTTCTGCTAGTATCACCGGAACTGGTCCTGCAATTCCATGTGCAGCTTTGGCATCTTGGTAAATCTCAGCAATGGATGCAAAAATCTCTCCATGCTCGCCGGCCACATGCTGTAGCCCTTTCTTGTTCTCTCGCTTTACAGTACTGTAACTGGGACCTGAGTAGTTAAGTGAAAACAAGTCACACATCCTTTTGCCTCTGTAGACTTTCATGGTTTGGGCAAATGCCTTGGAATTTTTAGAATGCCTAAAGCCCTCCTTCTTGCGATTCAAGTTAGCAGCAACGTCTCGCAAAAAATCCCATAATGTCGGCCTACCCCCAAACTTCCCTGTCCTATGCGCTGTCAAAATATCTGTACAAAACTTGTATACATTGTGTTCGTTTGAAGCAGCAAGTGCAGACTCTTTTAGTGAAGGACGTTTAATTTTTAGCTGCACAATTCTAAGTCTCGTTGCCCAATGAAAAAGCCGCTCAGCCCTTAATTTCTTGGACACAGATCGACTGTGCGTGGTGAATTCCGGCAAAGACAGATATCTAAGTCGTCTCCCACCCTCAGTTGTCTTGGTTCCTCATTTTTGAATTGATTTGTCCTCCCTCATCACCCTCATCCTAAAGTCTGTTAAACAAGGGATTGTGGCGCACATACTACAAGTTAGACCGGCCCAAGGTTCATTGTTTATTGACACACGAAGACAATCGTGGTGTCCAAAGGTTCCCCAAATTTTTTCACAGTGGCCATTGACAACAAGAACTTCTTGCAACCAAGGTTCGGGGTACCAGCTCTGACCGGGATTGACATCAAAAAGCAGTCCAACTACATCAAATTTTTTCCCAGCATACACAGCAAACGGTCCCCGGAATCCCCAACACATCAACAATTTGCATTGAAACTGGTCCATGGAGCGGGACACACTTATCTGCGGGCTGCCTACAACATGGCCAAAGAAGGCATGCAGTTGCTGTTGACTTGAGTTGGAATTGTCACTTGTGGACTTAGATGGCCTCCCCCGCTTTCCAGAACTGGCAGCAGACCTTCGCACTGTCGCCACCTCTAAGACTTTTTTGGCGTGCCTGCTTCCTCTAGCGTGGTTTTGTAAGTTCTCCTCCAAATTTTTCTTCGGAGGGCACAAACTGTATAGCTCATTGCAAGTCGTGCACTTGGCTTTCCACCAGAAGCTCTTCAAGTCGGTGCTGTTGGAATCTCCCCCAACCAATTCAAATGTTTTGCAGTTTGGATCCAAAATGTCGTTCACTTGGTTCAAAATGTAGACCCCTTCTAGCACAAGCCGCCGGTGATCTTCTGATGTGAGAATCACAGTCTTCTTTCCCTTTGCGCATGATTGGGGGTGGTTGCACCAATCTAACCCCTTCCGCAAGCACCAACTTCTGATATGTAAGTTACTCATGATGTGACTTTTCCTGACAGAAATTGGAAAATAGATTTGAAATTTTGTCCCTCATATGCTGCCCGTCAGTCCCACCAAAATCCTTTTTGCACTCAAGACAGTACAAGATGACAACAGATTTTTTGTGGTGGTCGTAAGACTTCAAACACCATTCGTGATCCTCCAAAGAAACATCCTTGAGAACTTTGCGTAATTTTTGTTCTCCTTCTCTATAAAGTGCCATGACCTCCTTGGGCACAAGCTGTGATTGCAGGTAGCATTCTTCGGTGGCGGCGCTCACTCGTGAGCAGGAGCCAAGATCTGCTTGTATTTGAACATCAACAGTGGTGTCCGCATCACAGAATTCGGGGACCACCACTTCGGCACTGTCGAGGTCGTCACTTTGTCAACTGTCAAACAGATCCGGTTCGCCGCTGAGGCGAGGGCGCTTCAAAGCTACATTCTCAGATTCCTCCGGAGTCTCCATAGCCGGGATCATGAAGACGGTGTCTTCAATGTCGTTCAAAGCTTCTAGTGTCACGGCCACCCTGCAGCGTTCTTCCGCATTCTAGTATTGGAAACGGAAATCCAAAACTTGTTTCTCCTCGAGGCGTACACGGAGGTCAGCTAGAGATTCACCGTCGTGGCCTTTCAAAGTACCGATGCATTTTGGAGGTGCAACTTCGTCTGCGACCGTGAAAACCTTAATTATCTTCATCGCATAGTAGGTGATTTTCCTTCGCAGAGAGCCTGCAAAACCCTAAATTGCGAGGCGACGTTGTCACAATCGGTGGTATAGGAAACCCAACATCCTACTGAAGCTCTGAGAACTAAGCAGGCAAACCAAACACTCCGACAACAAAGCAGCAATGAAATTATGAAATTTGTGATGGAATGCACCTCAGCGTGAGGAGATGCCGTCCGCAAAATCTAAAATTCACGGTGAACTCCACAGGTGTTCTCACAGGCTCCGAAACCGTTACACCCTAAATCCAATTTCTTTGCAAGCATTGATTCAAACCACCTCCAAAGTCCATACCCTAAGCTGCAGACAAAACAAGCCAGAGGGCTTGCGCAGCAGGAGAAAAAACAGAATGCCGTTGGAATGCCTCACAGGCTCCAAAACCGCCAAACCCTAAATCCAATCTCTTTGCAAGCATCGATTCGCCACCTCTAAAGTCCATACCCTAAGCTGCAGACAAAACAAGCCTAAAGACCTGCGCAGCAGGAGAGAAACCAGAACGCCGTTGGAATGCCAGCGCACCCTCGAAGCATCTGGCCAAAATTCCCTCCAACATTCAAAATTCCAGGATAAAACCGTCCAAAATTCACTCCACCATTCAAAATTTCACAAAGACAGTACATAATAGGCAACCTACCCCATCAGACTTTACTAACCCAACTGAACCTACTACAAGTATTTAGGAGAATCCCAAGTTGAACACCCTATTTTTTTTCTACTTGAAATAAAAATGGAGGTATTATCCTATACCCTATTTTATATATAATTGGGCACACCACTTACTCCCAAGGCTATAGTAGATCTAAAAAAGGTATAAATTTTCTCTCCAAAGAATTAAATTGACCCTATTTTTTATCTCATGTAGTTTTATAAAATTGCGGGAGTAAATCCCCCGAGACTTATTCTTGAATAGGCCAAATAATGCATCGTAAATTGTGTTGGATTTCATTTTTATTTTTCAATTCGACTTAATAGAAATAAATTTCACTATTAGAAAGTTTTTCCACTAAGACCAAACTAGATAACTTGAAATTTCACTTGCCTCGAATTATAAGACTAACAATCTGTTATTGGTAGTACATGGTGACTTTCCTCTTTCAAATTTTTTTTTTGCTCTCTAGTTGTTGCAAATACATTAGATGCAATTTGGGGCATACAAAGGGCCGTGAGTTCCCGGGGAAGGTGGAAACTGTGCCAAATCACCCATCGGATGTGATTAAGAGACTGTCACGTCAGAAAATATTATTTAATTAATTTTTTAAATATTTTATCTTTTAAATTTTAATTAATTAAAAAAAATTAAATTATTTTTTATTTTTTTAAACTTTCATAGTTTATTTTTATTATTCTTAATTCTGGTCAGAAGTGGCTGATTCATAATATGGAAAATGGGCCTGAAACGGCCCTCCAATGTCCCCCCAAAACATCTAATGTATTGATTTTACAAATTTTACTATAATACAAAAGCTTTGGTGAATCTTTGGTCTTGGTTTAAGTGGAATTGGTAAAAGATTGCTCCAAAACCTTGAAAATCTGTACATCCTTCTTGTTGAAATCTGATTGTGTTGGTTTTTAAACAATGAAATCACCAAAAATATTTACGTTGCTCATAAAAATAATTGCGTAGGAGTAAATCTAGTTCATATTTAGGAAGTTTGAAGAGTTACCTTAGACAAAAAGTAAGCCAATGAATGCTATGGGAATAAAGTCCCTTGTAACGTGGTTGCTTGTTTTTTTCGATGAAAGTTTTTCATTTAGTTTATTTGATAGTTTTCATGGTCACGCCTTGGTTTTTTGCATGCTTGAGATTTGGTTTGGGTCAAGCATTAACCTTGAAGGACCAATGCCCTTTTTTTTGCCTAAAAACTCTCAAAACTACCATTTCTATTGCAAAGATTGAAAAAAATTGAAAATTGTTTTTTTTGCACATCTAACTATAGGATCTTATGCCTAACTAGTATGAGAATGTGTGGAAAAAATTTCAATTTTTTTGACTCCATAGATTGGAAGATATTTGTGTTTAAAGTGAAAAAAACAAGTTTTTTTGCAAATTGTGGGACTAGATTATTTGACTTTGAACTTTCTTAACTTAAATTTTTACACTACAAAGTTCTGAAATTAATATCTTTATGGTCGATAATTGAGTTGAGAGTCTAGAAGAAAAGATTTCAAAAAAACTTAATCTTCATTAAAAATATTATTATTAAATAGAAGTAGGTACGAGAGAGAAGGAAAATCTAAATTATTAATATCCCTAAGATGGAATTAAAAAGCACTAAACCCAATGGAGATATTATTCTAGGAAGCAAAATAAACCATGGAAAATGTTTTTTTTAAATTGTAAAACTTGCATTCAGAAATGAATCCTACAAGTTATTTTTTCAAGAAAATGCTCTAATTGCCCAAAAAACAAGATTGTCCATAACTTTCACATCAATTATCCAAATGAAATGAATCAAAGCTTTCCATGTAGACAAAAATATAATCTATGAGAAAAAAATTCAAATTCAAATTCATTTTTTTTTTGTATCCCCTATTTTGAGCTTATTTGGACATAACTTTTGTTCCCAGGCACCAATTGAAATAAAAATTATATTCACACAAAGCTAATTGGTTTTTCTATCTTCAATAAAAGTTTAAAAAAATCATGGCAAAATTGAGACTATAGGTAACTACCCAAAATCCAATTTGTCTTCCAAAAGGACACAGATCATTTAGAAATTTAGGTAATTGCACCTATTTTTGACCTATTTCTAAAAGTGATTCCTAAAAATTATTGTCAAAATACTCAACCTCTTGTTCATGAGAACTTATGGTCAATATCAAGTATATATTTTTTTTGCACTTGGAATTTTTGTAGTTTGGTCATATATTGTCCATAAGGAAGCATTCTAAGTAAATTTGGTATCTACTTTTGACTAACAAGACTAGTTATGAGTTTCCTATTGTCTAGACCTAATGTTCACATTGAAAAGTAATGATCCGCTCTAACATACAACAATCTACAAAATGTCAATCACGTCAATTCAATCAAAACAAGAGAGCTTAAGGGTGATTGCAAGAAAGACTAGTACTATTTTCCGTCACATTCAGAGTGACGAAGTTGTTTTCCACTATAATTTTTGAAGGTTAAATCCAATGAACTTGAAATTTTGATTGGAGATGGCTAACTTGATTGTAATCATATCCCTTATTTTTTAGAAATTTAAAAAAATCATTTTATATTTGAAAGTCAATTTTGCTAATTTGTCACACTTTGAGGTTTAGGGGGTTTTAGTACTGGGAAGTTTCCAAAATTAATGATCTAGAGCTGAAATTTCTGTGGTCTATTCCCATAGTAGAAAGTCATATTTCTACCAAAGGGAATTTAAAAATACTTTATTTTATGTCCTCTACATGCATGCGAACAGGGCTCCTTTGCGCGCACATTTTTGAACACTGAAGATAGTTTTTTGATAATTCTTTTGGTGAAATTCCTTCATCATAAAGTTCTCTCAAATTGCAAAGTTTTAGTTTTTCTTAATTCATGATTTTTTATTTATTATTAATTTATACCTCATTGTATGTATTTTCTGTGACAAAATGCATTTTTTCCAAATAGTACATTTTTCAGTATTTATAAGTAGTCATAGTACTCGCAACAATACTTTCAGCCGTCGATTTTTCAGATCAATGGCTGAGATTGTTCTGTTTCACAGTACTCCCAGTACTTCCAATATTGAGCATAGAAACTGCAGTTTTGGCAAAACGCTACAAAAACTGAACGGTCTTTCTTGCAATCACCCTTAAACCATCAAATTTAAGTATTGAGTTCAACTACTTGTGCATAGTAGAGAAACAAACCTTCAAAAGTGACTCTAACCTTATCTTTAAGCTTGAGATGAGTATATTCTAGATGTGGTTCAAAATCAAGATGTAAGTTAAGGTTCCTCAAAACTTTTATGAATGACTAATCTTTTAGACTTTTTATGACTCTATGAAGTAAATCAATGCTTTAATTTTTCCATAGAAGGTTAAAAACCATTTCAAACGTCGTTTGTGTAGATCTCTTTAATTCCATTTCAAGCATCCCCCACTTGAAATACAAATCATCACCTTAGAGCAATGTAATTCTAGTATACCTCAGAATAGTCTAACTCTAACTCCAATACATCCATAGATCATCATCTTGGAAAAGTCTAACTCTACTCCATGCATCACTACATTGGACTAGTCTAACTTCGGGATATAGATCAATACCTTGGACCTATTCAAATCCATTGCACAAGTCTTCATCTTGGAGTTGTTTCTCCAATTCATTTTTGCTAACATACTAGCCATAGCTAAGTAAATTAGTGTACATTTATCCATCAACCATTCTATTGAACAATCAATTTATCTATAAAGATTGAGACAAATTCCAACAAAATCATATACATTTCAATAATAGGAACCTTGGTCAAATCCTTATTCAAACTAATTTAAAAGCTATTACCTTAGTTTAAGAACGGGATCCGGACACATCAAGCACCTCTACAATTTCTCCAAGCACTGTTGGTACATGCACAATATTAGGAAGCACCATTTGTTTCACTTGCTCTTCAAAATAATTTGGAGCTTCCTCCCCTAATTGGGCTTTTAAATCTCCCAACAACTCTTCAACACACATCCATTCCAAAATGCAATTTGCAAAGAAGTTTGCAAACAAAGCTTTAGGATATAAATAAGTATTTACCATCTTGCTAGAGCTTCTGAAGAATTTGATTACACAATGAAACAAAACAAAATCACCAAACATAGACATAAAAACAAACATCTATGCTACAAAATAACATAACCAAAACATTTTGACTATCAATATGTTGATATTGGCTACGTCATCTTTGCCATCACCGTTTGCCCACATGATTGCTCGGCTCCACCACCCAAAAGTTTAGAACTCCTAACTGACTACAATAACAACACGCGAGTAGCCTAAAGCTCCATTCCCTGACGGCTGACCAACAAGTGCACCTATTTTCACTTACAAGCAAGAAACAAGTAATCTGTTTTGAACGTGTCAATTCTGAACCACTCCATCACACAAGTAGGCAATGATCAAAGTTCACACGGCATCAATTAGAGTGGCGACGACACAAATCAAAGTTAATCGGTTGTCATTGATTGAAGTATACAAAATTTCATCAAATTCAATTCAACAATGCGGGACCAACGTTTGAGTGCTTAATTGCACATAGTAATCAAAATTTTACAGGACCTCATTTTTTGTTTGCACTCAGGTGCATTGATCAAGTATAGGGGCCGGTGCGTTGGAACTTCCTATCACTTACCAACAAAGGAGTAGCCAAAAGTTACGAACAAGATAATCTATCTTGAAATTGACACGTGAGGAAATTGACACCTAATGAGAATTTCTACCATTAGAAATGCCAACATCAAAGTTGTCACATTGTCAAAACACTATTTAAGGCATCCAAAAATTGAGAACAACAAGCAAGAATGAGCAGCTACACTACTCACGGTACAAATTGGAGGATGCCAATAGTTTCAGTTACGACATTCTTTTTACTTCTAGCCTTTTGGTTTCATTGTTGTCATGTAGAATGCCTGTTTAGGATTCACGACAACTTTAAATTGAACTAATTTCATTCATGGAGTGTATTTCCATCATGCCATCCTCACATTTTGGGTATCACATTGCATGTGCAGATTGGAGACGTCATCACCAAACGAATTGAACCGCTTCAAATAATCCTCAGAAGGTATGAAAACAGTCCAATACCCTTGCAAAGAAATCTTAATGTCTTTCAAGAACCTAGCTACACCTTCAATTTGAAAGCTTTGTCTATCTACAATCTATCAAGAAATTTAATTTGTGCACTCAGCATGCGCATGTACTCAATATACAATGCTCATTTTGTCAACTTGGCTTCATGAATAACCTAGCTAAAACGGGTTTGGACTGGAAGGCTTGGAATTGTTAATGAAATTAGTGTCTAGGAGGCCAGGACTTGTTAATGAATTGCTAATGAAAAACTAATTAAGAGTGTTAGGGGAGCAAAGAACACGTCCTTTGCATGATAGTGATTAATTATTGTGTGAAGGAGATTAATTTTGGGTGTCAAGTGAGGACCAAGAGGTTATTTCTAATATTGATTCAATGAGGTAGTTACCCTGAAAAGCACCGCTTTTGGCTACTGTGCCTATTTACTATTATTAGATTGATATAGTACTGTTAAGTGAAAGGAGTTTCCCAAGCACAAAGGAACATGCCGTTTGGATACCATATGCAAAAGTTGAAGGGTCAAAGTTCCCTTTGGTAGAGGTTCCTTATGGGGTTAGTTTGGGCTTAGGGTTCTACTAATCCAATTTAGTTTTGCACTGGGTCCCTCCGGAGAGGGGTTGGAGGGCTGCGCCAGCCAAGGAGGTAGTGCAATACCAAGGCGACGCGCGCGGGGCCGGGCAGCAAGCTGCCGGGTAGCCCCGCTCCCCAGAAAAATTAGATTAATATCATGGGGATCGATGACCCCCGTATCAGATATTAAACTGATAAGAACAGATACTACACTTGATCTTAGCCAAAAGGCCGAGAAAGGTATGCTCCTCTCATCAAAACCCGAAGGCTATATACCCGCAGACGCCCTCCCGCTGCCGCAAACCTTATGGGACAACTCCAGCACACCCTTGCCCTGCACTCCACAAGGCCCGGGAAATCTCGAGTAAGCGCTGTAGTGTGAAACCAAGGTAGCCTCTCGTCGCACAACTGCTGGTTATTAGTGGACACTGATAAGCATCGTAATATTCAATCACGGAGTCAGTACAAGCACTTTCACTGTGCCGTGCGAGTTGGCCGCCAACATGATCGGGCTCTCACTCTTCCAACACACTGCGCTAATGAAGTGGCAAGTCCTGTCGCCTTCGCTCTCTTCGTCACTTGGGGAACAGAATTTATGATAAGTAGATGGTTGTGACATCGCCTGTAACACAAATCGCCAAGTTAGTCTGAGATGAGAAATCTGTAGAGTCGGAAGAGCAAGGACGGGACCAGAAGACACTTGCCCTGCACTCCGCACCTCCCCTCCGCCTTGTTCGAGCGACAAGCAGCGTTCAAGCGAAGCACCCCGAGTACTGCGTAGTAACCGATGTTCAAAAGCACCTCCAACGCAAGTCGAGCAATTCCGTATGCAAAACGTTGTTTCCTGAAATTTATGATTTCCATGGATTGCCAAAGCTAGCTTTTCCCGAGTACAATAGAGTCGCAATCCCTGACTCGTGCGAAGGAAATCCACACAGCAACGAAAGTGCAGAGAGGCCGGCGGTACTTGTACAAATTGGGCTTATGGATTGATTTTCAGAAGCATAATGGTACCGAATTGTCTACTTCCCCGCATGCTTCAGAAACCGTATTGTTTGGATTGTCATCCGCCAATAAATCCGTCGGGTGAAGGCTGGAATGTGGATGGCTGGGATTGAATTGATGCCCACATAATTTCCACATTTCCACATTTCCACATTTCCACATTTTCAATTCAAAGTTGCGTAAAGCTACGCCAATACCGACAGACACCGACACACGTAATTCCAGGAAGGTTGGGGACTGTCCAGAAACTTGTGCTGAATTAAAGACCTTGCGTTTAGGTCAGCTTTTTTATCTACTTAGTGGGCGGACTCATTACTGGTTTGTAGTGGAACCATCTCGCTGTAAGTTACAGCGAGCTGCATAATTTTAATTGAGAGGAGGAACTATTGCTCAAGAGGAACTATTAATTGTCGTTGAAGTGTAATACAGTACGCAAGCACTCTCCGGCCTGCAAGAGCTTAAATGCTTCGTTGATGTCGGAGAACGGCAAGTTGTGGGTTATGAACTCGTCCACATCGATGTCCTGCACATGCACTCACACAACAGCAGCCAGCAGGGACCGAAGGTAAGCCCGTGTCCGTATCACAAAGAACTTTGATAGTGGTTTTCTCACAAGTAAAGGTCACAGTGGTTACTTACTGCAATGGCATGCCTTGTTATGAACTTCAATTGACATGTACAAGCGACTGATTAAGTCTCGAAACAGTGCCAGAATGGCGAACATGCATTTGATGCAAAGTGTCGAGTAGTCAACAGACAACAGTGTCTATGGGATAAAGAAACTTAAGGTTGAAAAAATACGAAAAGAGATGCACTTATCCTTCATCACCATTCCATTCCATTCCGTTTTCCTCGTTCCTCACTCTAGTGCTGCGGGGGGCAAAGCCTTTCGTTGCATATCTTCTTGTTTGGTTTTCTCCGCAGTCGTAAAAGTGTAGATCATTTCTAAAACTCAGCCGGCAGTCGCAGTTTGGCAACAACTCGCAACGGCACCGCTCTGGATCCTCCTTCACTTTCCACTGGCAAAGGCCTGCAACAGACTCGCAACACAATACTGCAACGCCACAATTGCCTGCGCCATCCCGGGACACATCCTCCTTCCAGCACCAAACGGCAACCACGTCCCGTCGATCGTTATCTTCCCCAACCACCTGTCGGGATTGAACTTCAAGGGATCCTCCCACACAGTCGGGTCTCGTCCAATGGCCCAGACGTTGACGAACAGGCGTGCCTGGGCAGGGATGTCGTAGCCGAGGGCCTGGCAGGAGGTGATGGATTGGTGGGGCGCCATAACGGGTGCTGGAGGGTGCAGACGCAACTCTTCTTTGATGATGGAGAGGAGGTAGGGGAGATGGGGGAAGTCGGTTTCTTGGACGCGACGGTGGGCGGGGAGGACGGTGTCGAGCTCGGCTTGCGCTTGGGACTGTGCACGGTGGGGTTGGAAATGAGTTCGGACATGATCCATTCACAGGACACGGTTACCGTGTCAAAGGCAGCTGAAAAGGCATCCTGGTTGGGGGGGATGAGGGTACTTTGTCAGTCATTCAAGTTCTGCACCCGATGGTGATTTTTATAGTGAATTTAAGCAATGATTTTCGTTTGGAGAACTACTTCCATAGTCATTTGGCACACTCTTAGTTCCCGGTGGAATTCACCATTGCACTTATCGTCATACGTGTTGACAATTCCTAAGAAATGGCTTGTTTTAATGTCCACTTGCCTGACTAGAGCAGCAGACGTATGCGAGCCCTGAGTTTTAAAGTTCAGTGCACTTGTATGTCACAATTTCAATCTTTGAGGCATTTCATTTTTAACAATTACGACGGTACAATCTTTGATCGAAGAACTGTGATGCTGCAAGATGATAGATGAATAACTGATGATGTTTACGTGATTAAACATATTGTTTGCAGAGGCTTTGACGTGTGTGACTATTTGACACAGTTTGTATGTTCAAACTACTAGGGATCGGAATGAGACTCAGGCTAGGGACCCAATCTACAAAGTTTTCTTCGACTGCAACTTTGCTTTCAGACTGTGTCATATATAGCTGGCACAATGGAATTGCCACGGAGAAGCAAATGACGGCCAGAGTTTGAACATATCTTCTTACCCACATGATGCCTTTGACGTTGGCCATGGTGATTTGGGGTCCTGATTTGTCAGTGCCATTGTGGTCCACTTCACCAGCAGGATATGCACCATGTCTTTTTCATGCTCAGCGACCGGTCCCCTCTGGCGCTGCTCTTGATGCTCTTAATGATCTTCGTGGCGAATGCTTCCATACGCCTGTTGGTTTCCTTGAATAGACGATCCAGCCCTTGGAAGTCGAACCACTTGAGCGCCGGAATGAAATCGGCAAGGTAGAATGAACTGAGGCACTTGGGAATGGCTTCCATGATTTCTCGGAAGTTTTGAATCTCCAGCATCTGCTCTTCGGTGATTTCTTCGTGTCCTTCCACTGGAGCACTGAAACGTCGGTTGAAAACTAACCGAGAGATGATGTTGGTGAAGAGCACGTGCAGGTGCGACCTGAGCTCGAATTCCTGGTTGCGAGGCAGCGTGCGAAGTAGGTGCGCCATTTCTTCCTCCCAAACATGACGAGTCGCTTCAAGACGCTTCGTGCCAGTGAGCTCCATATGGATGATCTTTCGCATAAGGCGCCACACTGAGAAATGTTCTGAAACAAAATATCTGTCAAAGATCGATCAATAAGTCCGTCCGTTTTGAAATTCACGGTGGTATACCAGGACAGTTTTCAGTAGTGCGAACCCTGAAACAACTTAGAGAAATATAAGCACACTGGGACGTGGTTTCAACCAATTGAGAGGTTGAAACAAGATCCCAATTTTTTGCTTCTTGATCAATGATTTTTTCAAAAACACATTTCAACAGGGGACTTGCACAAGGTAGAGGAAACAAAATCATTGCGGACCTGATCCTATTTCCTATGTTGACCTCTTTTACCAACAGCAACTTTGCTATTCATACACATGCTTGGACTAATTAGCAAGTGGTGTTACAAGCATGACTAGCAACATGGCTATGGCTACTCATCTTTGAATGGAAACAGGCTTGTGTATTGTCACTTCTAGTAGTGTAAAGATGGGCAATTTCGTTAAAATGGCGATATTTTTTTTAAATGGCATGAAAACAATTCACATTGGCCACCCTGAAATCTATACTTGTCCTAGATGGTTCAGAACGGCCGTCTTGAAATCTATACCAGTCCTAGATGGTGAAAATGGCCCACCGTCAAAGTGGCACTTGGAATACCGTCATTTTAACAAAATTGCCCATAAAGCTTTTCACTTTAGAATTGCACAAGAATTTCACAAGCCTATTCGTAAAAATTTGATTCTCTTCAGCTCACTAAGTATGAATCTCCTATAAATTATACTCCTTCATATGTTAAAATGCTTCAAGGACTTGATGCAAATAGTATCCCGAGTCTACCTTAGTCAATATGAACCAGTTGTAAGAGACCAGAATTCTGTTGACAGAATCACAATATCACAAAGCTCTAAACGAGAGCTGATTTGCATTAAGCTGAGATGAAACATACAGGGCCCACGCAGGGTTTAAGTAGTATGCTGGTAAGCTAACAGAAAGGATGAAAGTAGAATGAAACAGCTAACTAACTAATGTACTAGTGATGAACCTCTAACTAACTGGTAACAGTTGTCTGATTGTACAGTTAATGCCATAGATAGTGGCGGAGTGGGAAATCAGGGAGCGTAGCTTCAGCAGCCCCCCGCGCTCATTGTTTTCCCGGAAACTTTGCGAGGTTGCGATGTCGCAAAAATACGTGCTGTTGCCGGAGGAAACTTTGTTGATCTTCCGTGAGCAGACCGAGGTGTTGTCGGGGGTGAGTGACGGAGTTTTACAGATTCAGGAGGTTAAGGTTGTGGTCGGTTGATTGTCTCAGGTCGGGGAATTAGGAAAATTAGGGTTGTGGTTGGCACGAACTGAATTGGACAGGGATTGTAAAGGAGGAACTAACAGTGGCGATGTGCTTGGATTTCGCAGCTGGGATTGGTGTGCCTGATTCTATGGCTAATGGCGGTGGGTTTGCATTGGCTGAGTGCGTGGTTGGCGGATATGGCGTTGGGGTTGTTCTACTGGTTTTTTCAGGTGCGTGAGGTCGGATTGAGGAAAGTCGAGCCCAAGGCGATGGTGTCAGTCACCGAGGCTGATGCGGAGGGGAGTGTTGTAAGCTGTAGACGGATATCGCAGGTTGGAGAGACAGGTAGACAGGATTGGTTGGAATATTTCGCTGAGCCTGGGGAGTGGTGGGATAACCAGAGTAGTAAGAGAACTGCTAAGTCGCCTGATTTTAAACACAAGGTGTCTGGGAAAGGATTGTGGCTAGATGGATGGCATACCCCAGCCTAGGTAAAGGAGAGACTAGCTAATGGTTAGGATTAGGAGCATTGGGTAGAAGTTTGATACCGGTGTTGTCCCTATTGCGGATGAAGCTAGGATAGAGTGTTGGTTTAGTGAGGAAATTTGCTGCCTGATCAGTGGTGGGTATGTATTGAATACATACTTCTTGTGCTTTGGCCTTCTCTCTAATGAAATGGTCTTGGATACTGATATGTTTGGTTCGTGAATGGAGTATGGGGTTGTTCACTAGCTTGATCGATGACTGATTGTCACTGGAAATGATTGTAGGGTTTGTGGTATCTTCTCGCAATTCGGTCAGCAGTTGTCGAAGGTATGTGATATCTTTGGCTGCCTCGCTTAGAACTCGGTACTCAGCTTCTGTGGTGGATAGGGAAACTGTGGGCTTAAGTTTACTGGTCTAAGAGATGCAAGATTTGCCCAGTTTGTGTGGAATGCCGCTAGTGGACCTTCTTGTGTTTAGATCTCTCCCCCAATCTGCGTCTGTAAAGGTGTGTAGGGGTCCAGGGTTGTCATAAGGAAAAAAGAGGTCGTAATCTAGGGTGCCTTTCAGATATCAGAGGATTTGTTTGGCTTCTTGGAGGTAGGCAAGTTGGGGATTATCAAGGTATCTACTGACACAACTAACAGCATGGCAAATATTTGGGCGTGTATTAGTAACATACAGTAGGCTGCCTACCATAGATTTGTAGAAGTGGAAGTCTACAGGTGGTGTGTGGGTTTCTTTGCACAATTGTTGTTTGGGGTCCATGGGAAGTTTGGTGGGATTACATTTGGACAGGACAAATTTCTCAAGTAGTTTCTGTGTGTAGGAACGTTGATGGACAAAGATGCCTGATTTGTGACGTTCTAATTCAAGTCCTAAGTAGTTCCTAGTGTAGCCTAGGTCCGTCATTTCGAAATCATCTTGCAGTGCTTGTTTGAGGCGGAGGATGTTGGAGGTATCATCACTAGTGATGAGTAAATCGTCCACATAAACTAGTACGATAGTAGCTTTGTCATTAGTAAAACAGTAATAGAGGTTGGTATCTGCACTACTTCGAGTTAATCCTTGGGATACTAGCCAACTGTCTATCGTTGAATACCATGCTCGGGGAGACTGTTTGAGGCCATAGTGCCATACAGGGCACATTTAATCAAACAAACTTTGGTAGGATCTCCAAAGCCTGGAAAACCCTCGGGAATTTCCATTATTACGTATTCTTCAATTGTGCCGTTCAGAAAAGCAGTGATAACATCCATGTGATGTAAGGGCCAATCATTTTTGGCTGCTAGAGCAAAAATGAGTCGTATAGTGGACCACCTGACTACAGGGGCGAAAATATCGTCATAATCTATGCCAGGTTTCTGCTGAATGCCCCGTGCAACTACACGTGCTTTGTAGCGAGTTGGTTTTCCGGGTGAGCTACTTTTGATCTTGAAAATCCATTTTGCGGTGATAGGCTTCATATCTGGTGTTCTATCGATGACTTCCCAGGTGTGGTTTTTGTGAATAGATTGAACTTCACTATTGATGGCAGTTCGCCAGTTTTGATCTTGCGAGGCTTCTTTGAAACTAATGGGTTCTTCTAATAACTCACTCATAAAGGTCCAGTAATCCTGGAATTTTGCTGGGGGTTGTCGGGTTCGCCGGGGGTATCACGTTTGAGCAGGTGCCGTATCTAAGGTGGATGTCGACAATTGGGATTCATGGTTGCCGGAGTTTGGCGGTCAGATGTCATTGTCGACATCAGTGTCAGGATGCTGTAGTTGGGGTGGGAGGGATGGTGAGCAAGGAGGGTCTGGGTAGAGTTCTTGTGTACTGGTAGTATCATCTGAGCAGGGTGATACTTCGGGTTCTACAGGGTTTGTAGTGGGAAGCTCTGGTTCCTGGGGAATATCTAGATCAAGGTTGGGACCAGATGATAGTACTGGGAATGGATCTTGGTTGCTATGGTTTGTGGTGTCAGTGAGGTGATGAAATCCAATTTGGATTTCATCGAAGGTTACGTCTCGGTTGATAAGAAACTTGTGTTGCCTCGGGCTGTATAGTCTATAGGCTTTGGTACAGTCGTGATATCCCAAGAAGATACATGGGATAGTCTTACTATTGAGTTTCTGTCTGTGTTCCTTTGGAACGTGGCAGAAAGCAACGCATCCAAAAAATTTCAAATGAGTAACGTCTGGTATCTTACCAGAGTATTTTTGCTTAGGAGTGATGTCTTGGTTTGCTCTTGTAGGACTCCTATTGATAAGGTAGTTTGCAGTTTGTACTGCCTCGCTCCAGAGCTTGGTTGGCAACTTGCTTTCTGCAACTAGACTCCTCGCTCGTTCCATGATCGTGCGGTTTCTTCGTTCGGCAACTCCGTTCTACTGTGGCGTGTGAGCTTGTATCAGCTCCCTCCTAATGCCGTGAGTTGAGCAATAGTTCTGGAATTCGTTAGACAGATATTCTCCTCCCCTGTTTGTCCTCAGAGTCAGAATTTGATTGCCAATTTCTAGTTCGATTTTGGCCTTGAAGATCAGAAAATTCTCAAACGTTTGGGCTTTGGTGTGTAGGAAGTAAGTCCAGCTCTTTCGAGAGAAGTCATCAATGAATACGAGGACGTAGCGTGATTCAGCTATCGTAGGAACTTGCATTGGACCGATTAGATCTGAGTGAATCTTCTCGTCGGGTCGTGAGGCTTTGTTTTCTGATCTGCTCAGAAAACTTGCGCGAGCTTGACGACTAGACATGTAGTGTGTACAAACAGTAGATTGAGGTTTAATTTCGGGAAGGCCAGTCACGCGCTGTTGTCGTTGTAGATGTAGCATTCCATGATATCCTAAGTGTCCAAGTCGTTTGTGCCATAGGACTACAGGTTCCTCAATGCTAGCTACATTAGTCTCTAGTTGTCTAGGTCCAAACGAGTACAGACCGTTGGACGGATTGCGATATCCAATAGCTAAGAGTTGTTTTGATTTGTTGACGATCCAACAATAAAGATCAAAAAAGACTACGAGGTGGCCTCTATCTACCACTGATCCAACGGAAATCAAGTTTTTCTTCATATTCGGCATGTACTTAACAACAGACAACTTTATTTTCCCAGCGGTGGTCTTTACATTAGCGGTTCCCGAGCCTTTAACAGCATGGGACTCTCCGCCACCAGTTTTAACTTCCTGGATCTTGACACTAGAAGATGTATTCTGAGTTCTGACCTTTCTCTAGGACGTTTTTGTTTGAAGCTATGTTGTCTGACGCTCCGCTATCCATGTGCCAGGTGTTGTTGTTGTAACCGTCCTAATATTCAGTGATGGCCGCATCGAAGAACTCGGCCGAGTTCGCATAGGTCGGTCCGTAGTTGTATGAGCTCTCAGATTTGGGCAGGCGGCAGTTTCTCTCCAGATGCCCAAGCTTGCCGCAGTTGAAACATACTGGCGGTCTTGGCAGGAATGGAGGGCGTCCACTACAGCCTCTGAAGGAGCCTCATCCACGACCATGAAACGGGCCGTAATTGTTGCGCTGCATCAACATCTTCTGGTCGAATACTGCAGCCAGGGCTTCTTCCGCGTTCTCTCCAAGCTGCTACACGCGGTGTTCACGATGGTGAGATTCGGTGAGAAGACTTGACGCCACTTGATCGAACGTCATGTTGTTGTTGAGGTGCGTCAGCGTCTGAATGGTACTTTTGAAGCTTCGAGGGAGTCCGTTGAATACAATCTAGATGAGAATTCGGTCTGGAACGTTTTCCCCCATGCTTGCTAGTCGATTCTTCAGTTCTCGAGCTCGTTTCAAGTAGTCCTTGACTGAGCCTCCTTCTCGAAGCTTGAGTCCCTGCAATTGTCCAGTGAGGGTCAGTATTCGCGACTGGTCACCGGACTGGTATGATGCCTTGAGCGCCGCCTAGGCTAGTGCGGGATCAGTGTGAATGGCGATTGTGTCGACTAGATCATCGCTCACAGAGAGGATCAAGGCAGAGATAGCGTTAGCTTTCATGAGCTCAAGTTGTGGGGCGGTTACGTTCTTTCCTCCTGCTGCAGCAGGAAACACAAGAGGGTTGAGAATCTCCTCAGTGAAACTCCACCAGTTCTCTCTTCGCAAAATGGCCCTCATCTTGAGGCTCCATACGTAATAGTTGCTAAGACCTGTAAGTTTATTGGTCTCGCCAATAGACATGTTCTTGTTGTCAGACATATTGCTAGTGTTCTTAACTGTCTGATCTCTCTTGTTTCAATGGCAGTCTCATGGTTTGCCCGTTCTATTCTCTCAATACTCGTTCTATTCTCAATGTTTATCTCTCTCGGATACACGTTCTTCTATTGATACCAAGCGGTTAGTAGCTGGAAGCTATCTCTGTCGTCTTCTATTCTGCACTCAATCGCTATCTCTGTGACATCGATGTCACGATACTGTAGCTCGTTTACTGTAGGTCTGCATGCAACTGTAGAGATCACTGTTCTATCGATGTCTGATATCTGACACTACAAAAGACGTCTCTCTTTTCTATCTCAAGTAAGAAAACACAGTGTTGTCACGCTCAGAGGACCTGTCGCTCTGATACCATGTTGACAGAGTCACAATATCACAAAGCTCTAAACGAGAGCTGATTTGCATTAAGCTGAGATGAAACATACAGGGCCCACGCAGGGTTTAAGTAGTATGCTGGTAAGCTAACAGAAAGGATGAAAGTAGAATGAAACAGCTAACTAACTAATGTACTAGTGATGAACCACTAACTAATTGGTAACGGTTGTCTGACTGTATAGTTAATGCCATAGATAGTGGCGGAGTGGGAAATTAGGGAGCGTAGCTTCAACAAATTCAACCATTAATTTTGAGCAAATGCATTACTTAATTACTTACCTGGTCCAGACATAACTTGGCCAGCTCTCATTGGGGGTCTTGCGCAGAAATTGGCATCCTGTGTCTTGAGAAACTCCACGGCGGTAGCAGGCGATGATGCAACGATGCATTGTGCTTGCCCCAGGCGCAATGACGTGAGAAGGCCATACTTCTTTGCAAGCTCTACTAAGCTCCGCTGAGGCAATGGGCTGAGCAAGTGCAGAGACCCAAGTAGAGGCAACCCAGTTGGTCCCGGAGGTAAATTTGTGGGTCTTCTCACCACTATCCTAACCAGAACGATGACCAACACTGTCGTTGCCAAGACCTGCAAGATGGTCGTTTGCTGTTAGAAAACTCCAAAGAAATTACAAGAGAAGTTCCTTCCTCTCATTTATAAACCAGACAAACAACATGCAGCAATACTAGCAGGTGAGGAGAGAGAGAGAGAAGTGTACATAGAGGACAAGAAATCCAGCAACAGAGGAAGGCCTTGCTGCATTCCTTTGGCAAAGAACGACCACAGCCACTATCTACAACTCCAAAACACGCTCGCCTTCAGTGCTTCGTAATCTCTTGCATTAGATAAAAGTGGACATTGATGGGAGTCAATCTTGTTCCTTGAAAATTCCTCGTGCAACTAGATCTCTGTGATATAGCAGGAACCGTGTCGAAGATGTCTTCTAAGCAATGAAGTACTGCACAGTAAGCTTACTATATGCATGTTGACATCACTGCTTGGTAAAGGCCCAGGCCGCCCACAACTCTCAGAGACTAATAATAAAGTATTGATATTTTGAAGGTCTCACGGTCCAGGATAATATCAGCAATCGATCTGCATTCCTTGACTTCTTCGACCAATGCATAAAATTATTCAGGACTAGAAGTTCTCCATAGTAAGGGATGGTATCTTCACTCTTTTGCAATACCAGCCATTTGCCACTACTATAGTTAGAATAGAGTTCTTCACAACCTTTCATTCACCCAAATTTAACACTAGTTTTCAAAAGGAACCAATGGAAGTTGAAGTTACATGAAGCAACCAATGAGCGTTGAAACATCTAACTTGTACTAGACTACTAGCTTCAAGGATGTCTAGTTAAGGGTAGTCTAATATTAATAGGAGGTGTTCCTGTAACCTCAAATGTAAAGATTCGTACTATATTCACACAAACTCTAAATATTCTCAAACCACTTTTGCTTTCATATGCCAACATCATGGTATGGTGGTTTCCCCAAATTGTGTTCACAATTGCTCATTTGAAAAAAAAATGGTTGTTTTAGGTGCAAATACCTTAGTCTACCCTTAAAGTGCTCAACCAAATATGAACATAACATTCAGTAGCAATCTGACAAGTTGCCTTCGTGCAGACGGAATGATGTGGAATATTCCACATCATTTCATCCGAGGGATGATTTGATGTGGAATATTCCACATCCAACATTAGCTAACTATCCACACGTCAATAATTGTCAATATTCATCTACATGGCAGAGTCGCGATGGCACACTTGGTACACTAAAAAATCAAATATTTTCCATTGAAATTGTATACAAAATAGAAGCTTTAAGCAAAGTGACTATTAATTCATGGGTCATTGCAAGGAAAGGTGGTCCTATTTCTCGTCACATTGAAAGTGACTTTTTTGTTATCTTCTATAACTTTTGAAGCACAAGTCCAATGAACATAAAAAATTTATTGGAGATGCCTAACTTGATGGTAATTTGATCCCTTATTTTTTAGAAATTAAAAAAAATCATTTTATATTTAAAAATCATTTTTGTTAATTTGTCACAATGTAAGGTTTAGGGGGGTTTACTATGTTAGGAGTCCCCAAATTTAATGACCTGGAGCTGAAATTTTCATGGTCTATTTGCATAGTAGGAAAGCATATTCCTATCAAAGTAAATCTAAAAATATATCATTTTGTGTCCTCCACATGAGTACAAACAGCACTCCCATTGCGCGTAGTTTCTGAACAATGAAGATGGTTTTAAGATTGATCTAACTTTTGATGAAATCTCATCACTATGAATTCTTTCCAAATGGAAAATTTTTAGTTTTTTTTTAAATTTCTTTTCCTATTTTTTACAAATTAAAATATGAAATTATAGTGACCGGTCCTATTTTCATGAGATTTAGGGTTTTTCTAATTCTCCTACTTAGAGAATTTTTTATGCTTTTCCTTCCTAGGGTACCTTCTTTGTAAAGGTGTATAGATTAAACATATTTTTTACATTTTAAAAAAATTGATTTTCTAATTTTAAAATACTCCCGAAAGAAAAAATGAATACTATGGAAAACGCTATGTTTTTTTAACACCTTTTCTTGCAACGACCCTCATTGAAGTTTTATAATTTCAAAGTTTGAATTCCCTTACATGCTTTGTAAACCTTTCATGTTTAATGATTTGGATTGAAAAAGACAACTCTACATATACTTATGGAGTGGTAGGAGGTTAAGCAAACAATGTGGGATATGTGAATTTATACCTTAAGTTTGTTTGTTTGTTTTGTTTGTTACATTGAGATCTCCCTGACCGTGCGTCCCCCGGGAGCATGCTTGGTACCATCAAAAAGCCCTCGGCAAGGAGGGGTGCACGGGCTTTCTTTCATGGCATTTGGACCTACCGTGGGAAAGTTATTGATTTTTGAGTTATTTTGGGATCTAAAAAATTATTAAATTATGCTAAATTATGTATTTTTCAAATTGTATATCAATTGGTCACATTTTTGGTACCATTGGAAAGCCCTCAGTGAGGAGGGGTTCATGGGCTTTGTTTCGTGGCGTTTGAACCTATGGTAGGAAAGTTATGGATTTTTGAGTTCTTTTTGGTTTTAAAAATTATTTTTACTTTTATTTTGACTGTGGCAATGGCACAGGGCCACACTAGTTAGAATGAATAGAAGCTCAACTGCTCATAATTTAGTAAAAAGCAGAAATTGTACTTAAAGTAGAAGTTTAGACCTCATTTAGGCATAGTAGAATAAGTTTTTTCAAAAAACTTTGAACTAACAAAAGTTGGGAAATTAAGTTAAGTTTTATCTCTAAAAATCCATTTGGTATTTCAATCCTCCAATCAAAATTTATAGACAAATTTCAGAGAGGGGTTGGAAGGGAATTTTTTTTTGACATTTTTAAACATCCTCTCTAAAAATTGTCCATAACTTTGATTGGAGGACTGAAATCCTAATCGGATTTTTAGAGATAAAAGTTAATTTAATTTTCCAACTTTTATTAGTTCAAAGTTTTTTGAAAAAACTTATTCTAATATGCCTTAATGAGGTTTGAAATTCTATTTCAAACACAATTCCTACTTTTGACAACTATGAGTGGTTGAGAGATTCTAATTTATATATCCCACATGGGTTGTTCTACCCCAAGTATATATAAAGAGCTTCTCTTCTCACTTGAAGAATGCAAATAAGTTATTGAAGGCCACATAGTAAAATCCGATTAGGATTTCAGTGACTTACCGATTAGGATTTCAATATATGGTAGGTAAGTTACTCAATGGATTCTAGCTTGGAGTTTTTTTAAACCATTTTTTTTTACAATTATTTGATGAATTGTATGTTCAATCCTAGAATTAGCAAAAAAAAATGGAGCACACCATAAAAGTACTGCCACTATCCCAGTATTGAACCTCAAATTAATGATGTATGGATGAATTTGGTGGATGAGAACTCTAGAGAGGAAAAGGCAGACTCTCTGAAGGCTACTAAATGTTATGAAGTATCTAAGTTTCTTATGAAAAAAGGATGATGCATGGATATTAGTTTTAACCTTTGAAATATTGCAATGTTTTGAGGTCCAAAACTACTTCAAGTACTCGTATCCAAAGCAAGGCTAAAATCTTCATTTATATTTATTCTTTAACAAATCCAATTGTAGGATCCTTCAGCTAATTTGTTTAAATACATCTTTTCAAAATTTTAGAGTAATCTCCCCACCAATTGCAAGATCAACATGCCTAAACTTCAAGAAATAGTTTTTTTCAGCCCTTCTTGAAGTGAAGTTTTGTCTTTCAACATTTTTAGAAAATAACACGTATGTCCAAAACTTGTGCAATTTAGCCAATACATTGGAAACTAGAATGTGAATACATTAAGAAAAAAAATTAACTTCTAAAGTCCAAAGGCCATTTTTTTGTTACAAAACACTCAAAACTACCATTTTTGCTACATTCGCCCAAAAAAACAAAAACAAAAACAAAATTAGAATCTAAACGTAGGATCTTATACTTGACTTGTCTCAAATCATATTATAAGAACTTCATGAAGTTTGAAAACACAAATTGGAATATATTAGCATTCAAAGTTAGAAAAAATAAATTGAACACTATGTTGCAATTTTAGATGATTTTGAATCTTTGACCACCATTCGTAGAATTCTTTTGCACTATAGACTTCAAATTTAAAAAAATTATATTGGAAAATTGAATTCAAAATCTTAGAAAAGAATTTTTTTTGAAAAAAAACCTTGATTTTCATTCTTTAAAAAATTGTAAAGTAGAAATTACTATATTTAAGATTGAACAAAAACTAAATTGTTAATTGCTCTAAGAGGAATTAAAACACAATAATTCCAATGGTGAGATTGTTCTAACAAGTAAACTAAATCTTGTCACCTTTTTCTTTTAAATTGTGAAAATTGCATTCAAAAATGAATCATCTAAGTTATTTTTTGAAGAAGATTGTCTGAAAAACAAGATTGTTCATAGCTTTTTCATCACTAGTCCAAATTGAATGAATCAAAGCTTCATATGTAGACAAAACTATAGCATTTTAGGAGGAAAAAATTTAAAAATTTATTTTGACTTTTTGTGTTTTTTTTCATACTATCTGCTAATCTTTGTTTTCCGCTTATTGTGCCATAATTTTTCTTTCTAGGCACTAATTGAAATAAAAACTATATTTTTAAGAAGCTTATGTGTTCTTCTAGCTTCAATTTTTTTTTTTTAAATTACGATAAATAATGAGATCATATGAGTCTATTTAAAATTGCATTTTGGCCGCAATAGGGCCAATGGGATTTTAGGGGTTAACGAAAAGAACTTTCACATTGATTTCATCTTTTTTTAAAATTATAAAGTAGAACTCAAGGTGGTTTGAGTGAAAGAAGAAAACTAAACCACTAATAACTTTTACAAAAATTGAAATTCTATAAATTAATTCCAATTGTGAGAATGTTCAAGTAGAAAATAGGTATCCTTTACACTTTTTTATTTGGAGATTTTCAAAATTGAGTTCAATAAATGAATTTTTTTTTCCTACCTACATTGCTTGCAAAATAAAACTCTTGATAATTTTCATGTTATTGTTTGGAATTGAATGATTCAAATGTTTTTGAATTTTAAGTAGGTATCAAGCTATTCCATCCAATAAAATTAATTAGTTTTTCTTCAAAATATATATTCTAGTTGGCTAGTTTGACATTGAAATAAATAACTTTTGCAATATTTGTTGGAATGACAATTTACTTGTGAGCTTAGATGATTAGCACCCATCCTAAAATTTCATACAATAATTCTAAATTACGAAGTTGATAAAGCATGTTCAAGTTATCAAAGAAACCAAAGCAAGCTCATTAGTCCCGTAGGGCTTTTTATTACATTCAAACATATTGTATATGCATACTTGTATTTGTCTTCACTAGCTTCAATCTTGTTGTTATTGATCCATTTGCATGTTTGTCTTTGTCTTCATTACACCAAAAATAAAAATAATTAAGTTACTACTAATTACAAAATATTTATTTTCTACTGCACATTATAATCTATTTATTGTATTTGGAAATAATCTTTGTAACTAAAGATTTTGTGCAACCTACATTGTAATTTTGTCCCAAAAAATTTTAGGATTGTGATTTTTGGTGTGGTTTTTTGCTTGTCTTTTATTATTTGTATTTTGGTTGGAAATTTTAATAGCAAAAAATGATCCAATTAAACATCCAAAGTAACATTGCCCTTATAGGTTTGGGAAGTCAAATTTTGGAAACAAAATGGTATTTATTGTGTATTTGACTTATGAGGTATGTTGCTTAAGCGTATGTACACGTACAATTGTGACAAAAATTTGATATGATGTTGAGTTGGATCTAACGACCTACATTACTTCTAATTTGAATCGTTATTGCCTCATCTACATGAATCAGAAATCACAAATTAGTCATGTATTCCACATGTATAGTGCGTATTAGAACACGATAAGATTAAGATGTTCCAATGACATTCAAATAAAAGATGCTACTTGTTGAATTGTAAACCTAAAAGTGTATGTTTTGCATCATTTTAGTACATAGTTAGTATTTGATGAGTCATATACAATTCACAACAAAACGTTTAATGTTAAGTTCTAGTGTACTTTCAATTCTAATATCCAATTAAAAATTAAATGAAAATTAAACAGAAAATAGAAAAATCCTAAAATTATATAAACATAAAAAACATAATCCTTTTTATTTCAAAGATTTATATTAAAAAGCCAAAAATTATATTTCAATTGCTATCAATGAGATTTCTAAATTTAATGCGCACAATGCAATATTCCAAAACACTTTTTAGAAGTATATTTATCAATTTTGAGTGCTTGGAGATTTTCCTTTTTCTTAAAGGGGACATCATTTAATTAGTTTGGGTAGCTCCAATCTCCCAATAGTTATCCTCCACTCCAAGGTCAATATATAATACATTAGTGTGGGCATTTATAGAAGCTTGGAAATCCCTATTAGTATTGCATGAATAATTTCTAATCATAACACTTAAAATCTTTATATTTGGTACAATTTCGACTAAAATTTGTAGAGCATATATTTATGTTACCAAAAACTTTTAGGACTTTCAGGACAATGAAAAAGTCTTTGAAAGTTTTTAAATACTGTATTTGTTGAAAGGTGACAAAAAAAATTTCAACTATCCAAAGAAAAGACAAGATGCTACCAAAGGTGCTATAATAATAAAAATATTTTCAACACTTTGGTCAAAAGAAGGCACCAAAGAACTTTCTACGTACCATATTTGAAGTATCGTAAAAAGTGTCTTTACTTGAGTAGCCTTAGGGTTTTCTCGAGTTTTTCTTTGTGTTGTGTTTCCACCCACAATTGGAGGTATGCGAGTGTAGGGTATGCTTCGCCGCCGCCTCCTTCATCTCAAAGGTGGCATGATTGGCTATCTTCTATGCCCAACTAGTGCAATTGCATGCTCAAACTTATGTGGACAGTTTAGTTGTTAAGAGATTCAAGAGTTGTGCATGCTCATTAGTATGTTTTCTATTTATTTCCTTGCTACTGTTGCAAATCATTGCTTTCGTGTAGGCATTACCACTTATCTTCTATTGCTTCATATTATAGCAGTCTAACTTAGCAATCAAAGAGAAAATTTTCATTGTTGTCTGATTAGTTAGAAAATGCAATAAAAATTGCCGTGAAGAGAAATGCGGTCAGGTTTGGTTCTTGGAGGGTTGTTCAAATGTTATTTCAAAGATTCTTTCAAAGGTTGTCTCAAAGGTTGTTGGTTATAGTTTTAAGGCAAAACACACAAGCTAGTTAAAACATCTCCTAATAGATGGTGAATTGTTTTTTTTTTCTTTCCTTCATTGAAACTCTCGACCCCAAATTTAGGCTATGGCGTTTTCCTCTCACACAAGTATCAACAATTACACTATTACAATTCATAGGCAAATAGTATGTCAACTAAACTAGTTAAAATAATTTTTAGCATTTAGGAATTTTTTTTCTTCTTAAAATTGTTCATTTGACTCTAAATTGTTTGGCTATGGCAATTTGCTCAGGTAACTTTCAGCAACCACCATGGAGGCAAGTGCATCAAAGACCCGCTCGAAGACTTCCAAGGGTTTCATTGTTAGAGATCCGTTTCTCGGAAACAATCACTTGAGGAAGGAGTTTGTGTTAGGTGATGAGGATTTCAAGATATGGAGCAAACTTCCAGAGGAGGTGCTACTGCAAATCTTTGCAAGACTACCAGTGAAGGACATCCTACGCATTCGTTCCTTGAACAAAACTTGGAGATCTAGCATCACATCTCCGCATTTCCAAGCTGCATTTGAAGGAGCTTCATTGGTGAGAATCGCTCTCATGGTCCACAACAAGGTGGATGGGACCATGTTCCTCACTCAAGAGGATGGGCAAGAGTGTTTTCGACCTGGAATTGCGCGTTGCCCCAAGGTCGTTTCAAAGACCCACATTGCGGCAACAATAAATGGCTTGGTATGTGTCATTGAACATGAAAAGAAGTTGAGAAGTAACCCTGAAATGCTTGAGATCCGAGTTTTTGTAATGAATGTGGTGACTAACTTTCGTCGTGCACTACCCCATCCAAGTGTCATGCCAACATTGCCTTCTTTTGTTCGAATGGACACTATGCCAGAAGGTGGGTATACCGTCACATTCCTTTACACCATGGAAGGTTGTATGTCTTGGGAGGTTTACAATTCGGTGGAGAATCGATGGAGCCTAAACGATGAGGACACTGTGACTCGTTTGAATGAGAGGGAAGTAGTCACCATGTACTATAAGTCGTCAGCTTCTTTTTACAAGAACATTGGCGCTTTCTACACAAAGAGGGAACTTGTCAAGATCTTTGGTGCATCACATGGAGATGCGTATATCACACATTCTGTACATGACGTCTCCGAGGACTTGTACATGCTTTGTGCACAAGGAGGGCAGCATGGAGTTTGGCGCAGAAAGTTGTTGAGCTTTGAACTGTGGGAGCTTGTATGCAAATGTCCAAAGCTAGAGGGGACTTGCCTTCATGTCATCAACAATGTGGTTGTCCTCATTTTCAAGTTACCTTACCATTGCAAACCCGATGCTCAATTCTTTGGAGACTTGGGCCTTGACGTCAAGACTATTGTGAAGGTTTTCCACATGCCAACCAAGTCTTGGCATAACTTTCCTAAAAAGGATTTATTGGTTCAAAACCGGGGGGTGCCAATTAGAAAGGACTATGCAGGACCTTTCGTAGTGGAGGCCAAGTTTGATGTGCTACCATAAACAAGTAGGCCAAGGATGGTTTACTTACAAGGAGCAGCAACGGCAAGCACATCAAATTGGGTCCTGGAGTTGGAGATGGTGTAGCAAAGATTTAAGCAATTTGCATATGGGGTGTTACTGGAAGATGGTGTTACAGGTGTGGAGAGGTGATGGTGGTTGCGTTTTCTTTCATAGAATGTGAGCAGCAGCTAGAGGAGGGAGAAAGTTTGATAATTTGTTTCATCAGGGAATTAGGGTTGGAGTCCGTCACCAAACATGGATCACATAAACACTGCAAAGAACTTGACACTTCCCTGAAATGTTGCTGTTTGAATTGTGTTTATACTTTATCTTCTTGCATTTGCGTCAAAATAAAGAAAAAGAATTACAGTCACCTTTAAAAGTGCGGTATCTCCGCAAAGGGTCTGCCGAAATCTGTGTACGTAGGCGTCCACAAGTATTTGTGCTAGCTTCTATGAGCCTTTGAGCGCAGATTCGGCAGAATTGATGGGGCTGCGTATGCGTAGTGGGAATCATGTATAACAATCTCACATAATCAGAGAGTAATGTCCCAGATGCAGAGTCAATAGAATTGCTAAAGACAGAGGTTGATCAATCAAAACCTCAATTACAGACCTGAGTCTGTAAATGACTATGCCCGCCTACATGTGTGTTGGCATTTTACATTCCTGTGAGTTGTGCCCGAACTCCTTAGATCGTCACTCTGGTGAAATTGACATAGTTTCAAGAGATTGACACTTTTTCAGGTGCTCGTTGTTCTCGGAAAGAAGACAGGAAGAGCATCGGCTGATGGGATTGATGAGGGACATATGCCGCATGCATACGTTGTTCACCAAATCCTTACACGGAAATTGAAAGTGTTGGATACGGATACAGTAAGTCCCGCTTACTAAATGTTGAATTCCACTTGGGATACCAAAATTAGTTTCCATTATTAAAGAATCGTAGGACATGATTTCTTCTTTTCATTGATACCAGGCCTAGATTGTAGAGCTCTGTGTCTGTGCACCTCCCGTCACAACTTTGGCGCCAATTCAACTGAAATGACTATGCTGTTCGATATTATTCAGTTGTCGAGGGATAATTTCGTGTCCCAAACTCAAATGTGAAATGTGCATGCAAAAAGCCTGTGTTCCAAAATGTAAATTGCAACAGTGCAACAAACATCGCCATACAATTCGATCCGTTTGTGCATGCCAAAAATATCCAGCACTGTCCACATTTAGGCATTCAGCTTCGGGGCGAAGTTCGCGTTTCCTACGTTCATACGCTTGAGGTGTGTGACACTGTTGCCATGGGATTCTATGGCACTGGTATCATGAACCACGTCCGCAGAAAGGAGAGCCGGCGAGGGTCACCACAACTGCAGAGCTTCAGGAGACTCCAGAATTTGAGCGACCCTTGTTTGCATTTGAGCCCGGCACAACATAGGCAGGGGGCCCAAGCCACTACTTGGGCGTTTCTTTGCTGAAAATAATACTACGTAGTAATGAATGGCCTCTTGGGGTTCTATTTCTACTGTATACACGAGAAAGTAAGCCTGTCGATTCTTGAATCCAGAATCTTTGCAGCTCGTTTTACTGAGCAAGTACATTTGCAAGAATGCAAGTGAAGGGATGCACATCATAATTGTATCCACGGGTATTCCTATTTCATGCATCAGGACTTCTTGACCCATCGGAGAAGGCATTCCAGGCGCGACTGAGGGCCAAAGGGGGGACGTCCTACGCATTTTCGCAAGCAAAGATTAAACAAGCAACCAAGAACTACGTGATTGGGTTTAGGGGGAATTTGGTGCGTGTATAAGGGGAAGTTGCCGGACGGGTGAAAGGTGGCAGCCAAAGTGTTGTCAGCGAATCCGCATCAAAGCAAGCAGGAGTTTTTCAATGAGGTAGTTTCGGAGCTCAATATCGGACCCCTGAACATTCTTCAATCCACGAAAATCAACTTGAGTCCAAGTTTGCTTGAAAATCAGGCTTAAAATGGTCTCATGTCTAGCCAGGGAAGTTGTTATTACCTGAGACACAAGTGATGATGAGCATTGTGCTTCTGCAAAGCAGATCGAGTTGCTGTCCATGGTGCATCACAAGTACCTGGTGTCTGTTTGGATTCACCTGCACTCGCTCGCACCAGGTCTTGATCTACGAATTCATGGGTGGAGGAGATCTTCACCACCGATTGCAAGGTGAGTGCAAACCTGTCTCTTGACAAGCACTGCATTGAAGCCAATTTCATGTTGCTCCCGTGATTCTAATATCGCTGCCTAGCTGACTGACACAGCTCATTTGGTCCGCAGGGGAAATCAGTGCTGAGAATCCCTTGAGCTGGCGTCAGAGAACCAACATTGTTCTTCAAGTTGCAGAAGGTAAATTACAGTTTGCATCATTCACATTGTGGGTGTCGAGGTTTTTAGGGTTTCAATGCATGACTGGTGATGGTGTGCAACTTTCCCTGGGTGATGGTCTCTGAATACTGCTCTAGCTTGTGTAGGGCTGGAGTATCTGCATGATAAATCCTGTCCACCCATCATGCACCGCAATGTGAAGAGCACCAACATTTTGCTCACCGCTCAACTGGTGGCCAAAGTGGCGGATTTCGGGCTGTCCAAACTGAAGACCAACGGGCAGGAAAACGCCACTCATGTCACAATGTTGGTGAAAGGCACTCCGGGATATCTCGACCCAGAGTGAGACTTGCAGCTTCCCCAATCCTTTGATTTTCCTCTCTTGGCTAGGTTCTGTGCAAGCTCTCCTTGATACTCTCCGAGTGGACTAGATTCAGTGTTTGCCATCCCACCGTCATGGCAATCCACATTCATAATGCTGACATAGGCAAGTCTGGTGGTTTCTTTGGGTTGCAGATACCGTGAGACAGGAATGCTAACAGAGAAGAGTGATGTGTACGTATTTGGATTTGTGTTGATGGAGATTCTCACTGGACGACCCCGTATGTACAGTGCAGTACATTGCTCAGAAGGTTAGCTCCCCGAGCTAAACGTTTTTTTGGAAAGAGCTGGTGATCAGGCGTGATACATTTAGGTTGAATAGAGAGGAATGGAATTAGAGAAAGAATCCACATCACAACTCGAATTTGGACGGTTCAGCGACGTTCTCAGCAACGGTATTAGCTGCGTGCAACGTTTTGGAACACCAAACATGAAGCACACTGTAGCAAACATGCCACGTTTTTCAGTCAGCATGTTCAGAAACGCTGTTCACTTTGGACAGCGATGTTGAAGGTCATTTTTGGAATCTCGTTTTAGTGTTTTCAGCCATTTGCAGAACGTTGCTACCAACATTACTGTAGTGCGTGAATTTCTATTAGTGCCTATGTTGAATGGAAGGCTACAAACTATGCATGCGTGCATATGTTGGAATTGCTGGGCAGGTTGGCGAAGCTTGGAGAGTGGAACAAGTTCATGGTTTACTAGATTCCAATTTGCGAGACGATTCCGACGGAGACGAGCTTGTGAGCTTAGTGGAGTTGGCATTGTGGTGTGCGAGGAGGGGAAGCGCAGAGAGACTCTATTATACTTTCAACTTTGAAGATTCATAGAAGATTTGTCTGCTTTTAGCTTAGAAACTACAGAAGGATTTTGGTTGAATTTCTCAAGGATGCTCATATTATCAATAAAAACAAAAAACATTGTTTAGACCACCCATCTAGTAGGGGCAAAAACCATGACAGTTTTGGTGCATCATTAGAGGATATTTGAATCTCTAAGATAACACTTTAAAAGGCACCTAGATATGATAAAATGGAGGAAAATATTTCTTGCCTTATATAGTGAAATTTGATGACTTACTAAAAAGACAAGAGTTTCATCCCACAAGCATTGAAATTATGAATTTTCTATAATTGAGATCAAAATCTCCAATGAGTGAAAACGACCCTCTTCGTTTGCTTTGAATAATTTGTGATGTGTGAGAGTCTTTGAATCACATTATGAAGATTGGAATGGAATGCCTAGAAGAAGAATCCACAAACTATGTGGGATCTCCTACTCCAAGTCCTTTAGAGTTCAAACTAACTTGCTACTACACATATCTCAGCATTAGAACACAAGAATTTCACTTGCATAATACACAAATGAGAATGAATGCTACACCAATTTGTCCTAGCATGCTTTTCAGGAAAACGCCAGTTCATAGGATATCAAGCGGTTCTAGTTGAATTTGAACACCAGTTTGGTTGAAAATTTCAACCAGAGCTATTCTTGCTCAAAACAAGCGAAAACCATCTCTTGATTGCTATGACGTCTCACCCTTTGAAAGCCAGTTGGGTGCCGTGAGGCAAGATCTTCAGCTTAAGCAGAAAGTGCCGCTCAAGGTTTCCGAAGCTTTGGACTTTGACAGTGTTTTGTACTCTTCATCTGTGACGATATACTGTAGGTGACGTCGTCTCAGGATTTCCAGCAGTATTGCAAGATTTTAGGTACTCCAGTGAAAATCATAAAGTCTACATAGGCACATAAATAACGATTCCTAATGCACACTCATAATTCAGCTTCTTTCAGGCTTTCAGCCGATTGAAAAGCATCGCTATGATTTACTCCATTGAATTTTTGAACATGCTCATGTCTCTGAGGTGCGAGTGGAAAAATATATGATTTACTCCATTGAATTTCCAAACATACTCATTTTTATGAGGTGAGAGTGGGAAGACATATGACTTTCTCCATTGAGTTTCCAAACATGCTCATTTTTATGAGGTGAGAGTGGGAAAACATATGATTTTCTCCATTGAATTTTTTGAATATGCTCATATCCTTGAGGTGAGAGTGGAAAAACAAGTGAAAAAGGAAGACCTTTATTTTTATTTTCGACCTCTACATCTCTTCATGTGCACCTCCAATTCTTGATTTGTTTGAAAATTTGAGTTTGAAAGGGAGTAATTAGACTTGGAAATCCACTTTTCTCTATTTAATAAAGTATCAATATGAGGTAAAATTGGGAAATCAAGGTGGAAACTTGAGTTTAACTTTCAGGAATACTCTACTGTGAACAGAAAAGATACTAAGCTAGAGTGGTGGTTGCGAAAGTAGCCATTATGAGGATCAAGTCCGAAGCACACAGTTACATAGATTTACACTTAATCAACCTCACTTCAGGCTAATCACTCAAAGTCTGGTGAAAACGCGCCCAAACTCACTTTCAGTGATAGCCTGAATTGAAGAAGAAAATTGGGCCCAGTGACATTAAGATTCAGAGACGCAGAACAATATAGTCGTGGCAAATGCATAAACTTGGCGACTTCTTGATGTCATCGGTGCTAGATCAAGCTTAGAATTAACAAAATCATTTTAATGCACCAACCGTCTTCTGAACATTTGGCAAAATTGTTGTCACAATTGTTCGGTGATTGCAAGCAAAGGAAAACCGGTCCTGTTTTTCGTCACATTTAGAGTGACGGTCTTCCTTGCAGTCATCCGATAATAGAAAAACTAGGTTCTCTAATTAGAATCAAGTCCGGAACATGCAGTACCCTAATCTCCACTCACTTCAGGCTAACACTCAAAGTTCCCTGATTCCGCTCCCAATCTCACTTTGTGTGATAGCCTAACGTTTAAAAAAGTGTCTGGCAATGAATGAGATTGACCAATACTCTAATTAATGATGTTGCGTTTCCGAAACATAGAACATATTAATTCACAAATAGTCGAGACAGATGTATAAACTTGGCGACTTCTTGATGTCACCCAAGCTCGCGGTGCAAGACCAAGCTTCGAGTTAACAAATCATTTTAATGCACAAATTAACCATCTTCTGAATGACAGAATTGATGTCACAACTGTTCAATATGAACAGTGAGAAATACTAGTTTCCGAATTTGCATTCACGAGAATCGAGTCCCGAGCATGCACTACACTAATCTACACTCACTTCAGGCTAACGCCCAAACTCACTTTCAGTGATAGCCTGAATTGAAGAAGAAAATTGGGCCCCGTGACGTTGAGATTCAGAGACGCAGAACAAAATAGTCGTGACAAATGCATAAACTTGGCGACTTCTTGATGTCACACAATTTCTCGGTGCTAGATCAAGCTTAGAATTAACAAACTCATTTTAATGCTCCAACCGTCTTCTGAATGGCAAAATTGTTGTCAAAATTGTTCGGTGACTGCAAGCAAAGGAAAACCGGTCCTATTTTTCGTCACATTTAGAGTGACGGTCTTCCTTGCAGTCATCCGATAATAGAAAAACTAGAGCACAGTAAAGTTTGAAACCAAAAATTGAAAATTCTTTCTAAAATGAATTGTAGATTGAATATTTATGGTTTTTACAAGAATTTTTTTATATAAGTTCAAAATTCTAAATTCTAATTATAGTGATTTTTGAAGATTTTTGTTTTATTTTTTGATTCAAGTCGTTTTTGAAGCGTCATTTTTTGAAGTGAAAAAGCTAGACCTACCAATACCCTTTGAATTATAGAATATTTGAAAAGCAAAATCTTCATGATCTTTATTGTACAAATGTTAAAGAACTAATACAAGAATCTAAAAAAAATCGATGAATGAAAAAAATGCATTTTGGTGAGTTTGGGATGGTTTTTCATTCATTCATTGTTCAAAATCTGCACTCATGGTCTTTTAAGGGGTTAAATATTCTAAAATAATTGTGACTTTAATAGTTTTAGTTTTGATTTAGGTATTAGAATTGAATTGAGATATTATTCCTATAAAAGTATATTGAAGAATCACATATAATAGACTCAAAAAATATTTAGGTGTTGATTATGTGCCCAATGAAGATGGAATCAACTCTCCGTTTTGCCATTAGCAACCTCCCTGTATAAACCAAATAAAACCACACGCATTGATGGCGTTCCAAAAAAAATATGCCTCCCCTTCTAGGTCCGTTGACCTGAAAAATGTGGGATAAATTGTGGTTGCTGATGGCATTGTCTTCATCGACAATCTAGGCCGTCAAGGGATAATACAAATACAAATATAGAATATAGAATACAAAATATAGATACAAATATAGAATACAAAAATAAATGCAGATACACAAAATACATACGAAAATAGTATATATTCCATATCAATTGCAAATGAGACTAATTCTAAAAAATACAAGCACAATTGATAACGTTTAACCCTTAAAGGACAAAGGAGTGACCATCGAAATCCTCCCTTTCCATTACCGTGTGAATCATTCCTTTAACAAAATGGAAAAGCACTCATTGGAAATTGACCTATTGTAGAAGACCTTCCCTTTTCACAACAAAATTCCTAGGATGAATAGTTGCACTTTTGTCCACATGCAAAGATGCTTTGTCATTCATCGGACGCCAAACGTCCTCCGCGTCGTTCAAGGGTTAAGCACCAATGGCTGAATAACAAATGTACCTCATCAAGAATTTTATGAAACTATTCAAAAAACAACACTTTTGTGACATAGAAGATGCAAACACATCTTTTGAGCATTAATTAAATACTATCAATATATTAGTAAAGATACATTGAGGATTGAAATATACCCTGTTTATAAAGATGTCTTCTTAAAAAAATTTGATATCCATAGCAAATCTAGTGAAAAGTTGGTTATTGGAGTATAAATTATGCAAAGCTTTTAGAGTCAATAACAAACTTTTTGTAATTCACTAAGGGACGTACTTGAAAAAGAGGTACTTTTTGATTGTTGAATATTCAAACATTAGAGGAGATTTGGGCCTCCGGAAGACTGTTTCAGGGTTGTTCCAGTTGCTGAGAACCAGCGTCTTGCTATAAGAATAAAAAAATAACTTAAAAAAAATTTAAAAATTTAAAAAAAATTTAAAAAATTTAAAAAATTTAAAAAATACTTTAAAATATTAAAAAATATTTTAAAATTAATAAAAAAAATTAAAAAAATTAAAAATTAATTATTTAATTATATCTGATGTGGCAGTCTCTCGGCCACGTCAGAGTGATGATTTGGCAGTGTTCCCAGAGTTCCCACAGACCGGGAACTCGCAATCTTCCAAAGGCCCAAAAATCTTCTAATGTGTGGATTTTTTTATAACTAATTCATTTGACTATCTGATATGCTTTGTATGAAAATTGTTGCCTTAGAGTTCTAATTAATGGTAGAAAGTTTAAGAAATTCATGGTCAACTTATAGAGTAGGGTGGAGATGCCGTACTATAAGTGAGAATCCAATTTCAACAAAGTTCCAATTTCAATATCCTAAATAGTTAAACACTAATTACATAATAGTTATGGAGATGTGCACCTATTCAAAATCTAATCTTGTGTTAGTTTCTGGTCACTTAAAATACTTTTTATTTCAATTGTTGCAAGAAAACTGGCTAGGGTAATAAAAATCATAATAATATGGATTCAATGCGTTAAGTAGTTTGAAATTTACATTATTGTTATTTAAATTAAAATATTTTTATTGACATTGACATTGATGATTATTCAAATTTATATATATATATATATATATATATATATATATTTTTTTTTTTTTTTAATTTTTTTTCTTATTGAAAATTTATACTTGACTTTTGAATATTTCTTTATAATTTTTTTATAGTACATTAATTTATTTCTAATATGAAACAATGCAGTACAATATGCATATTTTATAAATTCAATTTTTTTCAATATTTTGAATTTTGATGTTAGTGTGCCTTTAAAATAAAATGTAATCTCATAATTAGTGTAAATTATTTGTAGTATGCAATAATTGAATAAAGTTTTACAATAATACTTAAATCTTTATGAATTTTGCATAATTTTTTATTGAAAATATTCTTAATTACATCTTTTAAAAAAATAAAAAAAGAGATTTCAAAACATATACCATATGAATAAACTTTCAGAGAATTTATCACAGTAAAAATATTAAATTTGAAATGAATTCCAACGAAATTTTACTTAAAAAATACTGATATATTTTGCAATTGTTTCTTAAAGAAGCTTAAAATTTCAGTCTAAATTTTTGTATTAAAATATTGATTTTAGAAATGGAATATTGAACCATATAATTATAATCTATCATTCAAAATTTACAACCATTATTCGTATATCTACTCCAAAATAATCCTCAAAGTTCAATCTAATAATGGATGATTACAAATGTCTTTTACGATTCTTAAATGGAGAGACCCAAATGCCTTTCAAGGTAAAGATTTTGTAGCTTTAATTTTCTATCATATTGAATAAGGTTGTTACTTGTTAGGGTTGACAAAAAACACTTCAATGAGTTACCAATTTAAGAAAAAATCAACGACAGAAAATGAATTGTGCAAAATATTTCTATTTCCAAACTAATTTCTAATTGCTTATATCTATTCAAATAGTTAGTAGACCAATCGTGATTCATCTTATTTAGAATGTAAGGCAAGGTTCTATCATTAATATAATCAAGTACAGCAAGATCTTCATCCCAAGTTAGTATTGGAAAGGGACTAATCCTAAAGAAGAAATATGTGAAACATACCTTAGCAACTCCGCAAAAAGATTGTTTTCCATCCAATTCTTCCATACATTCTTCCACTAGTTTAGTTCAAGATCCTATATTAAGTTTGATATGTAAAAAATGCAATTTTCAAAGGCATTTGTACTATGAATCTGGCAAATGTTAGTTTTGAGGGGTTTATGACGGAAAAAAGGCCTTGAGACTTTAGAGCATACTATTGTTTGGATACTACACCTTGGAATAATTGCAATTAATGTCAACAAAAATAATGACTTAGTAGTTTTGCATGAGAATAATGACCTAGTATTGGTAGTTTGCCAAAAACATTTGCCAAAGATTGGTAATAGAATTAGTGTTAGCCTTATAACGACATTGCGGACTAGAGTGGTCCAATGGATGATAGGAAAGCTTTATGTAAGACAAAATTGCATATGTTCATCCTTGGAATTTTGTGCAAAAAGGGAAGGTCCTGCACTGTAGTTTGACCTCTGATGAGTTTAGTTTAGTTTTTTTAAAGTAGATGATCCATACATTAGATTAGCATGTTTTAAAAGAAATTATATTCAGGTATCATATTTGTTTTGTTTGTTACAATTACATCTCTAAAATTGTGCATCCCCCGGTTGTATTTATAGGATTGTTAAAAAGCTCTCTGAGAGGAGGGGTGCATGGACTTTGTTTCATAGCATTTGGACCTATGGTGTGAAAGTTATAAATTTTTGAGTTATTCTTGCACTGTGGTTTGACCTCCAATGAGATTATTTTATAACTTATTTGAAATTGTGAGTCTATTTAGTATTTCTTGTATTTTCAAAAGTTTTACAACCTCTCAAAATATTTTTCACTTTAATTACCTTGAAAGGCAAGAAAAAGATAAAATCAAATTCAATTTCTTTTTTACTTTTGTACAATTAGTTATGAATTTTCAATGTGAAGTGCATTTTTTTTGACATTTTTTCTAACACTCTTTTCAACAATTTTTTCAACATTTTTTTTTCCAATTATAGAAAATTTCAACATTTTTTTGACACTAAAATATTTAAGAAAAACTTAGCATAGTTTTTGAAAATGTGTCAAAATATTTGTATAAATTGGATCTTGAATTTTTACAATATCTCATTCTTTTGACACTTTAGTCTCAAAATTTATGTCAAAAAAAAATGTATAAAAAAATGTGTTGAAAACAGCATTCTATTTTGGATAGTGTGACAATTGGCCCAATCACAAAAATCACTGTTGGTGCCACATGTACATCAGAGATAAGTGAGAACATCTATTGATGCTATATATAAGATACCCAAAATCCCTATATTTGAATCATTTGTAATAATCACTACAAATTAGTGTCATTGTTACATTACAGATTGATGTTATATATAAGATATCCAAAATCCCTATATCTGATTCACTTGTAGTAATCACTACAACTTAGTGCCATTGTGACATCACAAATTGACGCTATTTATAAGATATCCAAAATCCCTATATTTGAATCACTTATAATAATTACTACAAATTAATCACTATTACATCACAGATTGATGCTATTTATAAGATATTTAAAATCCCTATATCTGATTCACTTGTAATAATCACTACAGACTAGTGCTAGTGTTATATGACAAATTGATGCTATTTATGAGATATCCAAAATCCCTATATTTGATTCACTTGTAATAATCACTATAGACTACTGCTAAGGTAGACAGACCCATACCTGTCTGTTTAAGTAGAACGAGTATGGGGAGGAATCCAATGGAGTGAAACAAACAATCAAAAGATTAGCCTGATACTATTGTCATAATTTATTGCTACAATATACTGCCAAAAGCATCCACAGATCTCCGAAATCGCAAGCCAGGGAGACCAAATTCCGTCCATGTCGTTTATACAGCCTGTCAAGTTTAAATTCATAATCGTGCTTTGAAGCTCCACGTCCAACTAATTTGGCGCGCTTCCCGCCCTACAGTCCGCACGCCTTCAGTAGCTGTTGAATCTGCTGTTGCAAAGTTCACAGAGAGAAGGTCCCTTCGTCCTCTCCCTCGTCCATCAGTGCTTGAGTGCCCCAACAGGGATCACCTCAATGCACCCACGGCGGAGGCGTTGTGTGCAACGTTGGACCCAATTGACGTCCTGCACGCTTAGCTTGTAGACGAGCTTTTGCAATTGCTTGGTTGTGACGACATACAAGAGGGCAATAAGTTAGAAACTTCCCTACGTACTGTCCAGGGAGGGGAGGCACGCCGACTTGATTCGACAATGGAGCTCCTCTCCCGCTCTTGCCACCGCCGCTGTCGACCATCTTTCTTTGAAGGCTTTGCGAGCAGCAAGCTCTTCTTGTCGTTTCTTTTTTGCCACTTCTTTGAGGTTCTTCTCGTGAATCCGCTGCTGCTTTGTGTGGTCGGCCACCCTCTTCTTCTCTTCTCTTGCCTTTTGCGCCTCCTCCCTCAAACGTGCTTTTTCCTCCATTATTCAAATGTAATCTTCACTTGTCATTATAATAGACTTCGAATAGTCAATGATTGGATTTGATCGGCGCTTCTTTTGTGCATGCCCTTCAACCTCCGGCAGTTGGAAGAAATTCGGTGTTGGTGAAGTTTGTTGCCCTTCTCCTCCCAGTTCAATGTCGGAGTCGGAGGACGCACCTGCATTGTCAGCTGCTGGACTGCCGATGAAGAAGTGCCACTGCTGGCGTTGGGAGTCGAGGATGCAATCGCCACGGATTTGCTCCAAGCCTTCATCGTCGGTAGGTATGTCTTCGTCCCCATCCTCCTGGTTGCTGCTGATGTTGGAAGGTGAGTGCGGCCCTTCAACACCGTCCATACTGCAAACCTCATCTTCATCATCCCCGTCAGTTTCTATGGTATCATCTGCAGCGACAAATTCATTACCTGTTGTAGTCACATCCTCCTCAGGCCCTGGAAGTTGAGTAGCCACACGAAACTGCTGGCTAGGTTCCATTTTTTTTCTAAAGCTTGGGGATTGTAGGGCCATATTCCAATGCGTGCAAATCCCTTCTGGATATTGAAAGTAGTAAGAGCTCTCCTCAGTGCCAAATCCACCCACTGTGCCAAGTCTTCTTTCTGTGCAGCTTTTCCTCTGCGTTGTAGTATCCAGGCATCCATGTAAGCCTGAAAAGCACACTTGAAGGGCCTGAATACACTTACGTCCAAAGGTTGCAACCTGTAACTGGTGTGGAATGGCAAAGTGAGGACGTCCAGTACAACGTCCAAGGTGACATGCGAACCATGTCCGTCCAAGATTAACAAGTGTCTATTGGTAGGGGAAATGCCTCCCCTACCTTCAAGTGATTTCACGAAATGCGAAATCCATGATAGAAATAAGTGTCCGGTCATCCAAGCTTTCGCTTGCATGGCCATAGTTGAATCCGGTTCACACTTCTCAATGTGATTTTGTCGCATTCGCTTGCCTCGGAAGATGAAGAAGTGTGGAATATAATCTCCAGCGACACTCACGCATGCAAGAACGCTGAGCCACTTCCGCTGATCTGGGATGACGTTGTGAACTGAATGGGAGCCCCTCTTCGCAAATACTAAGGTACCTCCTCCATTTCGCCCAGTCTGGGCCCCTGTCTCATCACAGTTCCAAACATGTTTTTCATCATATCCATATTTTGCATACAGAGTCTGAAGATTATGATGGAACAATTGGACGTTTTTAGGACATAAACCTCTTGCTTTGTTTGTCTCCAGGCCTGACTAGATCGCAGCACCAAATCAGGATGTCGGTGTCGCCACCACCGCAACCATCCGGCACCAGGAATCCCATCTCGGAACGGCGTTTCCCAAGTCTAGACCACTTCAGCAACTTTTAGTCGAAGTTGTACAATGGTGAGAGGGTACCCAAGATCTTGCATTTCTAGAAGATTTCGTTCCAGTTCGTCTTCCTCTTGGACGGTAAGAACACCTTGGCGACCTCGTTTCCTGGTTAAAGTCCGCTCGTACATGTGATCATGAAGCAATGACGCTAGGATGCCAAAATGTCGAGCGACGGTCCACAGCCGTCCTCCTTGCTCCATTGCTTCAAAGGCCAGCTTGAGCATGCCGCTTGACCACGCTCCTTGTCGTCGAGGTGGCGCTAGTAGAGTCTGTGGAGACTGCGTGGGTGCAGGCATCGGCTGCTGTGACTATGACAGTAGGGACGCGTCAATATCGCGAAGGGTGGTAACCCTTATTGATGCCCTCGTCGTCATCAGTGTTGTTCACTACAAGAAAAGAGGGATATAAATGACTTGTCCACAATGACTGCACCGACAAGAATGACTGCAAAAGAGTCATTTTGTAGACATTTTGTAGTCATTCTTGTCGGTGCAGTCATTGTGGACAAGTCATTTATATCCCTCTTTTCTTGTAGTGTGTTGGAGCCGTCGACTGCGAAATCCGTCCCCCAAGGTTTACCGAAGGTAACGATCAGAATGCAGACTCCGGACGGTTACTAGCAAGAGGTCCGATACTAATGTCCTCCAACATTTGCAGATTTGAACGTCTACATGGCGTTCGTAAGGTCTCCCCTGGGCTCTGCATCACTTCAATTGGCTACTGACCTGCCCCCACCATTCACATCCAAGCATGCAAATACTTACAATCGGGCGGCACCTTTTTCATGAAGAATGACGAATGTGCATACGACATGCAAGTGAAGATCATGCAGACAGTGCAATAGACAATTGAGCTTGCGGGACAAAGATCAGACAAAGTAGAGGGTATGAAACGTCTTACCGAACTTGGAGGCTATCGGAAGCTGTGAAGACCGATCTAATCGATTCCACCCCAAACAAAGCACAGGCTTCAGAACAAATGCATGGATCTTCCATAACGATGAATCCAGCTTTTCATAGCTATAATTTGGTAGGGCAGCTCATATGTAAGTTGACATTCATTCCTATACTAGTATTGTGGATTAATTACGTCAAATGTTGTTGTGCACGAATGGAATGGAGCGAAGGTACGTTTTTGCTTACCTGTTGAAGAATTGTCGAGGTTGTCAGTGATCACCGCTGGTGTGTTGCTCCAATGGTCTTTGTCAAAAGTGAATGAGATTCTCCTGCAAGTTGCTCTGTACACTTCACAATGCTTCTTCTCACTTGAATGCTTTTGATCTACAAACAGGAAGGACAACATTAGTAACATAGCAAATGAGAAGATACAGACATGCTGCAACAACAAATTCAATGTACTCATAGTGAGAAGGAACTACACAGTAAGTTAGCTGAAGCAAAGTTGCAATAATTTAGACATACTAGTGGTCACAATGCACGTCAATGCAAGGAGTAGTGATTCATGCAAGTGCACAAGAAGAATCCTTAACCTGCAACTCGCTGAATGAAACAAATTGTGCATTCTAAGCCTCAACACCCTTCATATGGTGGCATTCAGAAGGCTGCATTCATTACCTGTGCCGGCAAATTCCATGCGCCATTTGCAAACGATTGCTATTGTAGCCTACGTGATACTTCATTACGATCAATTTCCACCCTACACCTGTAAAGAGAATGACAGTTTTCCATTTTCCAGGGTCCCAAAACCATTAATGAGAATACTAAAATTCAACCACATAAACATCTGTCATTACCCATCTGCCTTGTTTCCAAAACCGCCCTAACAGTGCAACAAACTCGTTAATTACCACCCTCAAATTTGCGTCCACCTCATTCCAAAGCCATCTGCTTCATTAAACACTTGATTTGCAACATTAACGATGTGATTTAGAGATCTCCAATGCACGGTGAAGGGGCCTTTCATAGGGTGCGGCATTGGGGACCGGGTGGAATTAGGTCTGTCTACCTTAGTGTTACATCACATATAGTTAGCAACCAGAGATGCTACTCGTAAAATATTAAAAATTCCTATATCTCTCATATGACACACCTTTCAATAATATCAATACTATTGTCATTTGGTATCCACCCATTGTTTACAATGTCCTATTCTATACATTAAATTAGCATGTTTTAAAATATATATATATATTTAAGTATCATATTTGTTTTGTTTGTTACAGTTACATCTTTAAAATTGTGCGTCCCTCGGTTGTATTCATAGTATTGTTTTAAAACTCTGTGAGAAGAGGGGTGCATGGACTTTGTTTCGTGGCATTTGGACCTATGGAGTGAAAGTTATGGATTTTTGAGTTATTTTTGGATCTTAAATTATACTAAATTATGTATCTTTGGGACCGTGCATCAATCAGTTGTATTCTTTGTACCGTTAGAAAGTTCTTTGCAAAGAAGGGTGCATGAACTTTGTTTCGTGCCGTTTAACCTACATTGTGAAAGTTATGGATTTTTTAGTTATTTTTGGATCTTAACTTATGATCTCTTGGACCGTGTGCCACTTATTTGCGTTCTTTGTACCATCAGTAGCTCTCTGTTACTACGTACCTACGTTTTGTGACAAATAGCGGGGGAGAAAAAAATATTGAATTTCGAAATTAGAAAATTAGTTTTATTTTATTATACTGTGGCAACTGCACAGGGTATGTTCGTTTACACTGTCTCAAGAAGAATGATTCCCCTCCTGGGGTTAGTTTTGGTTTTTAGGGTTTCGTTAATCCATTTTAGTTTTGCATTGGGTCCCTCCGGAGAGGGGTTGGAGGGCTGCGCCAGCCAAGGAGGTAGTGCAATACCAAGGCGACGCGCGCGGGGCCGGGCAGCAAGCTGCCGGGTGGCCCCGCTCCCCAGAAAAATTAGATTAATATCATGGGGATCGATGACCCCCGTATCAGATATTAAACTGATAAGAACTGATACTACACTTGATCTTAGCCAAAAGGCCGAGAAAGGTAAGCTCCTCCCATCAAAACCCGAAGGCTATATACCCGCAGACGCCCTTCCGCTGCCGCAAACCTTATGGGACAACTCCAGCACACCCTTGCCCTGCACTCCACAAGGCCCGGGAAATCTTGAGTAAGCGCTGTAGTGTGAAACCAAGGTAGCCTCTCGTTGCACAACTGATGGTTATTAGTGGACACTGATAAGTATCGTCATGGAGTCAGTACAAGCACTTTCACTGCCGTGCGAGTTCGCCGCCAACATGATCGGGCTCTCACTCTTCCAACACACTGCGCTAATGAAGTGGCAAGTCCTGTCGCCTTCGCTCTGTTCGTCACTTGGGAAACAGAATTTATGATAAGTAGATGGTTGTGACATCGCCTGTAACACAAATCACCAAGTTAGTCTGAGATGAGAAATTCGTAGAGTCGGAAGAGAAAGGACTGGACCAGAAGACACTGCTCTGTTCAACCAAGGTAGACAGCGAAGCAAAGAGACACGCCAAGAGAAGGTAGGGTTTATCTACCTTATGATACACGAAGACCTCATTCGTCTCACTGCCGCAAGCAATATACTCGCTATTTACAGTCAGTCCTACAAAATTCTTTGCATTCGTGTGTCCCCGGAGTGTGCGTATCTGCAGCGAGTCAGAGGGTATTCAGAAATTGCGAAACGCCAAAACCGTCCTCTCCAAATCGGCATTTGAAAATGAACGCAGACCTACTGATCACAGGTCTTTCCAATAGATTTCCTGCACCTATGAAAATGAGAAAAACGAGAGGCCGGGAAGTAATTGCATACAGAGCAGCCAGTCTGGACGTCCCACAGTCGCAACGTGTTGTCAATTGAAGCAGATGCTAGTTCGTTCGAAGATAGAAATTTCACGTAAGACACGGCTTTTTGATGCTCCCTTAATACAAAGAGTGGGTTGCTGGGATTCCGTAGGTCAAAATAATGGATGAGACGATCAGCAGAGCCAACCTGCAACCAACGGAAAACAGCTTAGGGTGGGCGAAATATTCACGCCAGTGACCAGCCAGCTGCAGATCAAATTTTCATCGGGCCCTTCAAGACCCAGAACTTACAGCAATATGGCTACTGGAACCAGGATTGTACTTCACGCAGCAGATGTAGGCCTTCATATCTGTACTCATATAGATTTCTTTAATTGTTATTTCTCCATGTGAATGTCATCTTTGGATTACGGAAAGTATACTCTCTTATATCTATCTAGATAATGGTTTCTTCATCTTGGAGCAGTACATTAGAAGGCCTATATATATACTTTAAATAATCATGCACACAAGTTGTAAACAACAAATACTAAAAAGTTTTACAAATAGAGATGCGGATAGAAAAGTCCGTTCTTCACTTGGATCTTTCCTATAAAGTGAATTCTTCACCAAATTTAAAACTAACTAAATGTCTTGAGAGTTGAGAAAGGAGGGAAAAATGTATTAAAATTTGAGATGTTAGCAACTGCCCTACCATCCTTTTAACCCTTGCCAAGCACGTGTGTGTCTTGTTGATTGAAAATGAATTAGTATAAAGTTGATTGATGGTGGATTTAAAGCAACTTCCAGACCCTTCTAACCATGATTTTAATTGACTTTTTCTAAGAAAATTACTGTTACTTCTCTTTGTTTGATACGCCTCAAATTTTAGTACCTTTTGTCTCTCTTTCATAGCTTTTTAAAATATGTAATTAGTTGGATAATTTGGTGAAGTATTGACTATGTGGGGAAGTGTCTCAATGAGGAAAGAATTATTTTGTCCACAATTCTGTTAGTGGAAGTTCTTTCAAAACTGTGTCCACATTAGTTCATATTCTCTTGTATTTTATGGGCATCCAATATTGATTAAATGAGAGATGGCTATTGGCCACACATTTGTGCACATAGATTCATTGACATGTGTGCAATTTACTTTCATAGAATCTTCACTCAAAATTGAAGCTTATTAGACTTTAATTAGGAGATTATTCTACTGATTTGCATAATTGCATTATTAGGCATTCAATGTTTAGATTTTTAAACTTGTGATCAATTTTGGCCGGCACTGTAGCAGTATTATTAGTCAAATGTCATAGAGTTGTTCATTCATGTCATTTAGTGGGAAGACCCAAAATCGCCCTCAATCAAGTTTCATCCCTAGTTCTAGAAAAAATTGTATTCTATTGCATCCTAATGTAGTAAAAACTATATAAGGGTTTACAATTTACATTGTATACATTAGTATAAAATTGGGTTGAAAAGTAACCATTTTAAGACTTCAATGAACACCATGCGGTTTGCAAACACAACAAAAGGTTCATTCATTCTTAAAGGGCCCACTTTGAGATTATCATAGAATCCATGTAAGGAATTAATCTTTAAGGGACCTTGCAAGCCCGAAGACCATTTTGAAAGTCAAAACTCAATTTTCACATAGTTACTGATAGTTACATAGTTACATAGTTAGTTTTTACATAGTCACATAGTTACTAATTCAATAATCTATTTTTTTGGTACATTTTAATTTTTTTATGAAAATTGTTAAAATTATAGTTTTTGTAACACTATGAAGGTATCATCTTGAAAGCTTAAAAGACACCACCTTAGCTTGAACTTTTTCATTGAATTTCTCTTGGTGTAAGTTCAAAGAGCACATCAAGTTACACCTAATGATGTTTGTCACTATGATTTCATACTATTTTAAGTATTTTATAATTACTATGATTTTTATAGATAAATTAGATTTAAAAAATATATAATTTTTTTTAATTTTTTAATTTATGGGCAATTTCGTTAAAATGGCGGTATTCCAAGTGCAATTTTCACCATCTAGGACAGATATAGATTTCAGAACGGTTGTTCTGAACCATCTAGGACAGGTATAGATTTCAAAATGACCGTTCTGAACTGTTTTCATGCCATTTTAAAAAAATATTGCCATTTTAACGAAATTGCCCATATTTATGAAAAATGAAGACAAATTTTAGATATATAATATTACATGAAAAAATATCTAATTTTTGAAATGTGTATTTAAATTTACTAAACTAATAGCATTTGACTAAGCGCAGACATAAAATGTCATTTGAAGGTTAAGAGATCCACATTACTATAAGTGGAGGTTTGATTCGACAACCTAGTGCCAAAATTGAATTTCCATGTCACATTCTCATGGGTACATGTCACCTTACACCATTCACAAAATGACATGTGGTACTTTTTCACGAAAATGACTTAATTTTTGCCGAATCTAACCTTCGCGTAGAGTAAAATCCAAAAAGACAAAAATAGACTTTATTAAGAAAAAACTGGGAAGCTATACAATGTTTTTTATTTACAATTTTTTCTAGTTGGCTATAATTAAAAGACATTTTTTTATACACAATTTTTTGCCACTTGGCTACAACCAAAGACATTGGCTATATTTTGTAAAGGAAATTTTGATATTTTTCAGTTCAAATAGTTACATTACTGTTGTTTCTTAAGACCAAAAGCCAAATATTACCTACTGTATCACATGAGGATTGAAGAAATAGTTGGGTACTTCTCCAAAATGATAAAAAAAATCACTGTAATGATTAGTTGGTTATGAAATTACATGTTCAGAATATATTTTAGCTGAACATCCATTATGTGTATTTTTGCTCAAAAATGAATTGACCGATATACACGTAAATCTCTGATTTACCGGTCTATTGCACGATTTTCTTGTGGATCCAATAAAATGACATGGATGCTTACATTGGGAATAATTTTCGTGAATGCTGAAAATGGAACAAACGAAGACATCAGTCGAAAGCAGAGCTGGTCGCCTTCGCAACTCATCTTAATTACAACTGCACTGTCATCAACACAGAGGGATTTGAAATAGAGGACCGCATAGCATATATCTTGCTCTCCTTGAATACTGCCCACATGAAGCTGTAGCATTTTGAGGAGCATTTAAGGTCTGTGCTGTAATCTAAAACCTGAAAGACGGGGTTCCCATTCCATTGTTGTGCAGGGAGCTTGGCGTGCATCAAGGACTTCTCTCAAAACGTTGGGAAATTTCACAGCTAACTTTACATCAAAACTTTCTTGGAGGAAGAAATCTATGGTTTTGTAACACCCCCATAGCCTAGTCACAATTCTTCAGTCGCAGACACAGGTTGCCAGCATTCGGAACATCTGCACTTGTAAGCGAGCTACAAAACACGAGCTCCATTCACACTTGAATACTTCACCTGGCCGATGAGCTACACTTGCACTCCCTTGGCATTCTGGATGAAGCATGTAGCGACCACTGTTATTGTCCGGGATCATTCAAAGGTTTCATGACATTCTAAAAGAGATTCAATTCCCTCCATTACATTATGAAAAAACAGTAAGAACTGGCTGGGAAGAGAAAGCTGAGGAGACGAGACATTTCACCACGATGAACGGAAACTGTATGAAGCTAAGACACAATGCCTGCCTCCACACCTCATGTAAAACGAAGACACAAAGATATTGAATGCTGTATCTTCTGACACTCGAAATATGCACCACATGAGCACTAGGTTGGCGTGTTATTAAGCTCTTGGGCATCAAGGTAGAAAAGAGACATGTCCTTTGGCATATCTATCATTTTGTACATAACACAACTGCAAATCTTTCAAGGAGCTTCCGTACCTTGTAGGCTGCCATGGCTTGTTCGTATTGAGATTTCCTAACAGCAGCTTCAGAAACATAAGGCGCTTTCTCCTGGACAACCAAAAAACAGCAAAATGAGAAAAGCATCTCTCCCCCACAACTGATCTATAGACCAAACAATATTCCAGCACTAGATTTGTTTGTTCAACTGGAGCTCCTTATTTTCCAAATCTTACTGAACTTCAGGGTGGGTTAAACGCCTCTTGTCTGAATTGTCGACTTGGCATGGAAGACCTTCCAGGCATATTATTGGTTCAAGCGTGCTCTGCTTACATTTTTTCTCAAAAGAGAGCCTTCAATTATTAACCCCCAACTACAGACGGAAAACCATTTCAATTAGCTCTCTTTTTCAATGAAAAAATTACATATAGTTTACTTCCACAACCAGGACCATGGTCATATGACTCTTTTCAAATAATATCAATTTGATTACTAATGGCAGGTCACATAAAGTAATATCACTTACCGCCTCCGACATGCTGAGCCACCTCTCGCCACCAGCTTTAGCACTCTGCACATTCCAGATAAAACGTCACCAACAGCACTACATATGAGTTCAGAACTTGCAATGAGACCTTTACATCCAATGATACCATAAGACCAGTAATAAAGAAAACACGACACCAAGCAGATAATACTCAAACATAAAAAAGCCAAAATTAAAAAGCAACCTCGATTTTAATGGTCTGAATAGCTAGGAGAGCAATAGACAATTTACCGCAGTGACACCCTTCACGTCTGGGTTTGCTTCCTTAAACTCCTTCCGGAAAGTCTCCCTACAATCAATTCATTCCAAAATGAGCTGACTCCTAGTACACCGAAGCTCAATATACTCAAAATTCACTTTCAGAATCAACTATAGGACAAGAATTAGAATCAATAACTTACATGAAAATGAAGTAGGCAGAAGGGGGTCGTTTGGGCTGATCCAAGTCCTTGGTTGCCTTCTTCTTGGCTTCAGCTTTCTTGTACTTCCTAGGAGTTCTGCAAAACATGGAAAGCTTGCACTTAATATCCAAATGGTCCTGATTCGCTTTCCCATCTCCAGTTGAGGGTCAAGATAAGATGCCCTTATTGAGAGTCCAGACGTTCCTATAGCTCCTTCTGTTCAAGAAGGCTTGGTTGAATGCCCATGGAGCCCTTCACACTCCTGAAGTGGACCTATCAAAAAGAAACTGCGTAACATATTCAAGAATCACCCCCTTGGAATGCGGATCCCTCAATAATACACCCAAAGTCAAACAACATACCCAAACAAAAACAAAAGAAGAGAAGTATCTATTGCGCAAATCAGTAGGAATCCTTGCTTTCCATTCCAGTCTTTCCTTCGCATCACACAGAAATTCAAAACGATGCGATCGATCTCTACAGTGCATACCTCTCTGTAGGTTCTCCACCACTGGTAGCATCCCCGCTCAAGCTTACTGCTGGGCAGGCAAAAAGAAAATTGAATACCGACACACATGCAGGTAACATCAAGACCTCGGGCAATATTAACAACCCTATTTAACCAACTCACATTCGACTTAATACACGCCAAAAGCACACCATTCGTGCACTGCAGATCCAACAAATCCTAATCAACGATAAAAGAATCTCTGCGAAGAGTTCCTGGTGCGGAATAGAACACTTATCCCCTAAGCACCCACGCTCAAGAATAGAAAGTCCACTTCGGAAGCTAATAATCAATTACAGTGGCTTTCAAAACATGTATTCCTATCTTTCAAAAAAACTAGGGTGTAATGTCTTCTTCCTTTCGAGACACTTCGTTAACATCCGTAGAGCTTCCTAAATTTATTTACTTTTAACTCCTGATGAAAAACAAGAGGCCACTCCAGGCTACCTAGACACTTCGAGATTAACGACCTGAAAACGTAATGCATATTCGTCTAGTTCGTTCAGCAAAACCCTACAAGATAAGTTCCAAATGGGAAGGAAAGCCTTCCACAACTCACCACCATTGGTAGCAGCCCCACTCCTGGTCGCAAATCGCCGCGTCGACACCTCGTTGAAAGACGAGAACAACGGACAAAACGCCGCCACCTCCGCGCTCGTCGTCTTCGCTCTTGGTGCCATCAAAGCGGATGTATTATGACGCCGCACTCCCGCCGACGACTCCACAGACACAAAGAGCTTGGCAGCTTGGAGCGCCATCAAGGTCTGCATTACGCCCTTGCCTCGGATGCTACCATTGCAGGAGGACTGCGTCGCTCTGATCAAAGAGGTCGCAGCAGAGGTTACCATTGCCACCATCCCTACCGTAAAACCCTAAACCTCACACCTCAAACTCAAATCTTAACCAAAAAATACGAGAATTGTGGCGTCTTGATCGGGAAGAGTTCAGGAAAATGACGCGAGGTGAAGAGGTTTGAATGGAGCTTGCGATGTCAGAGCGATTTTTGAGAATGCCACACAGAAGCGGAGACAATATGAAGGTGACGGCCGCGCGGGAGAAAGGAGGAGCAGTGGCGCTGCATGCCCACGACGCTAGACTCGGGTGACATCCGGGTATCGGAGGGGTTGATACCCTTACATAACTCGGAGGTCGGATATACGGGGAGAACCGGACCTAACCCGTTGAATCCTACTGATTCTCAGCCATCGATCTGGAGGATCGGAGGGTGCACATTTCTCCCTCGGAACGTGGGGAAGTTTGAACCTACAGTAGTTGGATTTCCTTCACTTTGCATCCATGCCCTTCATCTATAGCCCTAAGAAACTATGCCCTTCATTTGGACTCAGAAACCCAAATTGGGCCTCATGTATTTTTAAGCAATTTTGAAGAGTTTATATAAGGATTATTATTTATTTTAATAATGATTTATTTAAACTAATGCATGCAATGTTCTTCATTCTAGCTAATGATATAATAAAAAAATTTATTTAGATTATACTTTCTACAATATGACCAATCAAAGTCCACAACTTCAAATTATGAATTTTTAGTACGTAAAGGGATAGAGGTGTGGAATAACAAAGCGTTTGTTATGCATTTATAAGGTGGGTACCCCCAACCGCTACTTTTTGCTACTATGAATAGTTACCATTACTAGAACATTCAAATTTTAATATTTTCTTATTGGAAAGTGAAAGGAGTTTCCAATGCACCAAAGAACGCAACATTTGGATATTATATACAAAGTTTGGTCCTATAACAGTTTCTTCCACATAGGTATATAATTGATTTTGGAAATGTATTCAAAATAAAGATGGCACTTTAGGATCAGTGGTGCACTAATTTGGGGTACCCACCTGTAAAGCATGTCCACCGGACTTTTAAAATGAATGACGTCAGTGGTCTAACTTGGAAAACCAACCTCATCGGACCCAAAAAATTAATGACTTGTCCTTTGCACCGGCGTGAAAACAAGAGCCAATCTAGTCTCCTAGCAGCAATTGTAGGCCTTCAAAAACTTGCCTCATCGGACCTAAAAAATGAGAGACTTGTCCTTTGCACCGGCGTGAAAATAAGAGCCAATCTAGTTTCCTAGCAGCAATTGTAGGCCTTGGTACACAGCTTGTAAATGGAGCAAGACAAAAATGAAAACACTACCATAAGTGAAGGTTTGATTTGACACTTAGATGCCGAAATTGAATTTCCACGTCAAATTTTCAAAGGTCCACGTTACCTCTCGCCATTCACAAGATGACATGTGACACTTTTTTTTACAAAAATGACTTAATTTCTGCTGAATTTGACCTTCACATAGGGTATCCCTGACTGTTGGAACTTATTGTAGGATTTTCATCTCATCTCACCTCCTCATTAGAGAAAATTTCAAGCCTCCGGAGGGCTGTTCCACAGCCCTTTGAGGTACCTTGTAATTTGCTTTTTTTTTTGCTGAAAAATTCATTTTTCCCCTATTCCTGCCCACCTGAAACTGCAGTGGCAGTGGTGAGGGAACCGAGTTTTACGAGTAAAAAAATTAATTAATTAATTTTTTTTTAGTCTTAAAAAATATTATAAATAAATATAAATAAATTCGCAAAAACTGATTGCTTTGGCGAGCAGTCAGCTTGACTGACTACTCACTACGACAGTCAGCTGGAGTGACAAACCAAGCTTTTTAATAGCTTGGTTTGTCACTCCGAAGCAGCCCTCCGGAGGGCTGAAAATTCCTCTAATGTGCAGCACTTCCGCCGTTTCCACCAGCACTTCCAATCACATAAAATTTTGCTTTCATTGCTCAGTCTTCTCAATCTCTTTTGCCCTTCCTTTTGATCAATTCCCTTTTGTTTCCAGGCTTTTCCATAATTCCTCTTTGTGGCCTTCAATCAGGTGAGACTTGCCAATCTTCACACTCTTGGTTGATTTGCAAAATTGAATAGGGAAGATCTCTCTTGGTGTTTGAAATTAAACATTCAATTAGCATACAGCAACAAGTTGTGGTACGGTAATAAAGTTTGGGTATTGAGAATTAATTATCTAGGCAAAAGAGCTACAGATCTTTGAGATTTCTGACCATCACCGAGCATTCAAACACTTTGCTTCCTGACTTACTTCCCACACTCAATCAGATATTTTTGCCAATGTGTATGCAATTGTGTATTGGTTTCAATTTTTTTAATGCATGCCCTGTTGTAGTCATCACTACTACAAGAATGAAGGCCTTCATGACTTCTACCGTCAGTAACTCACTCATGTCACCGACTTTCACGGCATGCACCTCTATTGATCTCATGAACACATGCAACCAGTGTTTTTGTTTTTGGACAAATGATTATGTGGCCTTTCTTTCAAGAAGCTTCGGAGTGTCCTGGCTCTTTCATTTTGGGGGCTTGAATTGAATGAGGACAATTTTAAGTATGTAAGTGTTGTATGCAATTTTTTTTTTTCTTAAAAAATACATGGATGATTTCCATTGATAAGGGGAATCAATACAGCGAACCAGAGGCAAGGCCCCGGCGACATTTTTACATTTTCAGAATACTAAACCCAAGAGGCCATCACACTTGGAGGCCTAGAAGCACCTGACAACCAAGCTTACTGGAACTGCCCCAATTGAGGACGTGTTAACTTCCAATGCATGTTGTATGCATTTTTGTTTGTATTGGCTTTGCACAACAAATGAAATGAGGTTTTAGAAACATTGTGGCAACGGGATGCGGGGCTATGATTATAGTCTCGCATTTTTTAACACATTTACCTTCTTTTTTTTCTATAGGCTTGAAGTTGTCCAATTTTTATTTTTTTGAGGAAATTGGGCACTTAATTGCCCCCCAAAAAAAACATTGCATGCAACTAGTGTGCCATGTGCCATTGCCACAACCAAAATAAAAAATAAAAGTAATTTTTTCTAATTTTTTTAATTCAAGAATAACTAAAAAATCCATAACTTTTCCACCGATAGGTCCAAACGCCATGAAACATAGCCCATACAACCCTCCTTGTCGAGAGCTTTTCAATGGTACCAAGCACAAGACCGAGGGACACATGGTCTGGGAGATCTCGACGTAACGAAACAAAACAAACTTAAGATATGGATAGTCATTAGTGACGAGTTCCCACTAAGTTGGGTGGATTTTTTGACTAAAACAAAATATGATTTCAGAGTGAAGAAGGCTAAAGTTTAATGAAGTGCAAAATAATTTGAAAGATGTCAAGAACATCATCCGTAGAGGAGAAAGTCTCAAAAATTACATCAATACCTCTTATATTTCAATGTACCATTGATTATAATAGTTAATCACATTTCAAATATGGGGAATAATGTGGCATGTATATATGTCTAGGTCCCAAGTTTTTGGGAAGTTCATACTCACCTTTATATATACTTATCAATAATATTTTATCAATAAAGTTTGCAACATGTCATTTAAAGGAAAGGAAACATATATAATTTTCAACCCAAAACTAATAAATTTGGATGGATAGTTGTCTCAAACCATTCAACAAACTATTCTTGTACTTATATACAACCAAGTGTCACATCTCTCCAAATAAATAACTAGTGGATGTTACGTAATGTGTAGGAATTTATCAAAGAATCATGAATACCTCATCAAATTTTATTTATTTTTGAATACTGTATCAAACAAATTTAAGTTGACTTTAGATGAGGTGTCCCATCATTTATTAATTAGACACGTGTTTGAAGTGCATTAGACCATATAACACTTTAAAGTATGGACTTGACCTTTTTGGAACTTTTTAAGAAGGCATGTTAAAATAAATGAAAAACCAACAAACATTTCCAAAGACATAAAGCTCTTAGATGATTTTAGAAGCCTTTAATTTATATAGATATTTGAAAAATAGAATAATCTTTTAGAATAAAACTTCATTCTAGGTTGTAAAAATGTGTGTAAAAATTTACATACACACGTATGTTTTGTTGGAATACAAAACATCTAAACAATACAACAACATATAATCAATTAAATTACTAAGTGTACCAAGTCTCATTATAGAATTACAAACAACTATCAATGTAACCAATAATGAGCTGTATGTTCAGATCTACATCCTTGTGTTCTTCCCCCTCTTCTCTATCCCCTGAATATGATGATAGAAAAGATTCTCTTAGGCATATTCGTCCCCTTCTTCTTTTTCCTTTTTTCTTGTAGGTTCTTTAACCCCTAAAGGTTTTTGACTATGTTTTCACCAAAAACGCTCCAAAACTGCCATTTCTAAAACTAGTGCCAAATTTTAGAAAAAAAACATTTTTGGACACATGTAACCATAGGATCTTGTAGTAAACTTGTTTAAGAAGATGTGGAAAAAAATTCAGAATTTTCCACCATGTGGATTGCAAGATAATAGCGTTTAAATTGACAAAAACCCTTTTTTGTCCCTAAGAAAAAACGGACAGGTGCCCTTCACAAGGTCACATTTGTATGCAAAAATGTTCGAAATGGTGGTTATTCTTTGGATTTATTCTTCAAGGCAAGTTGGCTACATTCTTGAAAAATTTCAAATCATTTAGAATTGTACAACGTATAGGAAAAAAATAGTAAGTAGGAAGAGGTAGAGAATGATTCAAAACACTAAATTGTTAAGAATTTATTTATGGAATTGAAAAATGCCAATCCCAACTGTTGTAATGTTGTAATAAACAATCTACACCCAATATTTTTATTTTTTTTCAAAAATATTGAAAATTGAGTTAAATAAAGGACTTCAAAGTTTATTTTAGAGTTGAGATTTCATAACTACCCTCAAACTAAGAATCCTCATAACTTTTGACTCGTTAATCGGAATGGAATGATTCAAAGCTTCCCACGTACATATAAATCTAAAGAATCAATTTCAAATTTTTATTTTTTTTGAAAGTGATTTTTAAAGAAGTTTTTTTTGTTGCCCGGGTTGCCCACCGAGCAATGAAAATGACATATCATGCAATAACTTTTTAACTATGTAGTCAAAAGTTATGAAATTGTTGGGCCTTAAAGCTACTCCTCGGGAAAATGTTGTGTGAAAATTTGAAAGGAAAAAAATAAAAACTCCGCTTGTAGTGAGCTGCCCCCAAAAGCTATGTTCTCAAAAAAGCATGTTCGGTGCTTTAGGGGTTAAGATTTATCGTAGGCAGAGGTATTGATAGCAAAGTTGTAGTTGATTGTTGTGTCCTTTGCTTTTGTATACTTTGTAGGGTTATCAATTCTTCTACTTGTAACACCTACTCTTGCATATGCAATCGAAAGTAAATATGTCATGACATTTGATGGGGTGTCATGAACTTTGATGGATGAACTTATTTATGATAAAATGCAAAATAGTGTGCAATCACTAGTTCGAGCACTAGTTGCTTGGAGATAGCCATATCTCTCGATGATGGATTTGTGGATCGGGGTTAGACAGCTCTACTTGAATGACAAGTGCATTGAAGTTACGCAAATCCATTCGAATGACAAGTGCATTGGAATTATATAGCTTCTGGATAATTAAAGACAAGTGTGTTGGAACTTGGAGTTAGAGAACTCCAAGTGCAAGATCAAGATTTGGATGAGATATGAATTCATGCTTAGAATACTTCTAATTATGACTAGTACTTTTATTTTATTGAATGGTTTTACATAGAACCAAGAATAGAAAGTAAAAGTAGAACAAACATCTTCAATTATATAAGACAAAGCTTGGAGGTGAAGATATATATTCGCTTGGAGATTTATCCCTCTTTATGGTTGGATGGTTTCAGCTTCTTAAGAAAGTATATTTTGTTAGTGTGTGTGTGTATATATATATTTGTGTTCTTGTTCAGAATCAATTGTGGTTTGAAGTTACAAGCTATGGGAGGTTTGTAACAATGTATCTAATAATACTGGATCTATACTCTATGCTTCTTTGAAAAAATTCAAAGCAGTTTGAATAGTTGTGTATTCAATTTGTTGTAACAAAAGTTTGTTCTTTTCATCCGAAACTATAGACAAACTTGTGATAGTCTTCATAGTTTGCGGTAGAGTGTATTCTTTTACATTTTCATTTGTTTTCAATTTTTTCACTTGTTTGGTGTCCATCAGCTTCATTGGAAATGCACTTGTATTAGGACCTAGAGTACTAAGAGAAGCATCTTCATGAGATGTAAAGGGTAAGGCATGACTATCCTATTGTACAGCAGAATTTGTTTAAAGGCAAAGATGGCTTCAACTCTATAATACTAGAAGTAGTTGTTAATCAAAGTTTGTGGATATGGCCATGCATTTTTTGAAATACCAAAAGCAAATAACAACACAATGTATTTTTATTGAAGTCCATTGGTAGCAATTTTTTTAAGCAGAGAGTCCCAAGGTATGAGTTTTGAAATTAATAGTCATCAATATCCACAATATTATCTACTAGCAAATAGAATCTATCCCAAATGGAGTATCTTTGTTCAAACCATTCATGATCCCCAAGGAGAAAAACGACAATACCACGACAAAATGCAAGAACTATTTGCAAAGAAAAGAAGCATTGTTTTGGTGTTCTACAATCAAGATGGGCATTAGATAATAATCCAATGCAACAATCTCATAAAGCCTGGTATCTTTGCAAATAGTTCTTGCATTTTGTTGTGGTATTGTCGTTTTTCTCCTTGGGGATCATGAATGGTTTGAACAAAGATACTCCATTTGGGATAGATTCCATTTGCTAGTAGAAAATATTGTGGATATTAATGACTATTAACTTCAAAACTCATACCTTGGGATTCTCTGCTTAAAAAAATTGTTACCAATGGACTTCAATAAAAATACATTGTGTTGTTATTTGCTTTTGGTATTTCAAAAAATGCATGCCATATCCACAAACTTTGATTAACAGCTGCTTCTAGTATTATAGAATTGAAGCTCGGGGGGGCACCTAGTATTTTACTACAAACCACGTGCGAACAAGTGGTTTCTAATGAACTATAATTTCAACTTAAAATTTTGAGGGTTGCTTAATAATGACTATAGGTTTCTATTGCCAAAATTTCAAACTAAAATAATAGTTGAAATGATTTGTACAAGAGGTTGAAAATGGCCTAAAACGGCATGTTTTTCAACTCAAATATTTATAGAGATCACATTTAGATGACCATTGCATCAATACTCAACTCAAAATGAACTTTCAATAGAGAGCTATTTTTAGGAATTTTTTGTTCATTTTTTAGACAATTTTTTAGGATATAATATAGGGGTGTGAAAGTTATTTTTCAGTTGTACAGTGTATCTAATTACTTCAAAAATTTGTAACTAATTATCATTAACAAATAAAAATATCAATAATTCAAAACATAAACTTTTGAAGTAGGAAAATCTAGTCATATTTTTTTTATTTCATTTTATTTAAATTTTAGGATATAATATAGGGGGTCCAAAGTTTTGTTCGCACGTGTTTTCTAATGGACACTCTAAGTGACCCCCCCGAGAATTGAAGCCATCTTTGCCTTTAAATGAATCCTGCTATACAATAGGATAGTCATGCCTTACCCTTTACATCTCATGAAGATGCTTCTCCTAATATTCTACAATAGGTAGAACTCGATTTTCAGAATTTTCAAGAAGAAATCCCGCAAAGTTAAATATGCTTGCTAAAACAGTCATACCATTGGGATTTGCGTATTTCAATTCCATTTTAAAGCTATCAATGATTTAGTTTTTCCTCATACTGGCTTCTACTTAATAATTTTTTGAAGAATGAAAATCACATGTTTTTTGGGGGAATATTTTTCTTTTAGATTTTCAACTCAACTTTGCAACATAAATTCTTTTTAATCCAAAATTTGTAGTGCAAAAATTTGAAGTCAAGAAGATTCAATGTCAAATAATCTAGTCACGAAATGTGCTCAAAAACTTGTTTGGGCCACTTTAATCGCAAATATCTTGCAATTTATGTTGTGAAAGTTTTTGAAATTTCTTCCACACATTCTTATACTAGTCTTCTACAAGATCTCGTGGTTAAATATGTTGAAACAACAACTTGTGCAATATTTTGCTCCTTGCATTAGAAATGGCAATTTTGAGTGTTTTTTGATGAAAATATGGCCTTGGAATTTTAGGGGATAAAATCATCCATGAAATTATTTAAAAATTCACTTGTGTAAAGGATATGAATTGGTTTTCAAAAGTTTAAGTAATGAATTGCTAATCTATAATTATTACTAATTACAATTGAACATTGTTGCTATTATTGAGCATAAATCATTTTATTGTATCATTTTGGCAATTAAATTAAAATTCCAATGCACTTTTATCATGCATTATTTTGATCCTATATAAATCTGTTATAAATTTTCAAACTACAGTCTTTAGATAGAAGTCTTTCATAGATTTTGATGCTTGATTGTATAACCAATATCTAAGAAAAAATGACACTCAATGGTCCAAATGTAGGTATAGCATATTGGACAATATTGGTTACCAGTGTACACATCTTATTATGGTTTGTCAATATGTGTTGTCTTTTATTTTTGGATGCAAATTCTACTAACTATATAGCAAAAAAGAAGCCCTTATCATAAAATTCAACATTGCTTAGACTAAAATTCCATATAAACTTCATGATAATTCAATAAATAAAATTGTTTAAATAAATAAATAAAAGTTTGAAAGGTTTTGCTAAAATTGTGACTTTACTAAATTGAAAATTTTGCAAAATAAGTGAATTTCAATTAATATGGAAGTTGTGTAAACTAGCAAATGTATAACAAATTTGCATTGAGTGCAATGTGAAGCTCCTTAAAGGGCAAGTTTGAGATGTATTTCTATATGCTTAAGTATACTTCAAAAAAATGCTCTTTTATATTGGTGCAACTCCTTTATCATGGAATTGTTCAAATGTTTAGTAATGGCTTTGGATTTGCTCCAAGTTCATTACACCAAAAATTGTCTAAACAACTATTTGAGCATGACTCCTATTATTAAATTCTTTCAGTGGTTGTTGCATCTAATTGAAAGTCAAAAGTTCATTCCAAATTCATTTAGCTTGCAATTTTAGGGCACTAAAAGGTTAAACTATGAATTTCTTAAGTATTAAAAATAGATGTACCAAAATTGACCCTCTACCCTAATGAATATATAGAGGATGGTTGTATTGTACAATTTAGATAAGAATCTATAGAGGTAAGTTGCAATAAAGTGCACTTGCCTTAGTTTGCAACAATCTTTGATAAAAATTTGTACCTTAATTACTTGCATTGATTAATCTTATGTTTCTATGTTGTGTTACCCAAAACAAATTTTACCCCATAACATGATTATACACTAGAAAAACTTTGTTTCCAGACTTTTTTTTGCCTAATATTCCCCCAAATTGTCAACAAACCTACAATAAACCTACAATAATTACGGCAATGCTTTAGCTATTTGCCTTAAAATTTGCTCTAAACTCCCTTATATTTGAATTGATTTTCCAACATAGTTTTGCCATATAATAAATTAAAAATTTCTATATAAATGCCTTAATTTGATTTGTGTTTTTAGTAGCTTTAATTAACCCCTAAAGGACCATTGTTCCTTCGAGGGACAAATTGGATTTTGGGCAGGTACCTATGGTCTCAATTTTTGTCATGAGTTTTTGAAACTTTTTTTGAAGATAGAAAGCATTGATTAGCTTTGTGTGAATATAATTTTTTATTCAATTGGTGCCCAGAAACAAAAGTTATGCCCAAATAAGATCAAAATTTAGGAGACCGGGCAGCAAAAAAAAAATTTCAAAAATTTGAATTAAATTTATTTTTCCTCATAGATTATATTTTTGTCTACATGGAAAGCTTTTGTTCATTTCATTTGGATAAGTGATGTGAAAGTTATGGACAATCTTGTTTTTTGGGCAATTAGAGCATCTTTTTGAAAAAATAAGTTGTAGGATTCATTTGTGAATGCAATTTTTACAATTAAAAAAATAATTCCACATGGTTTAGTTTTCTTGCTAGAACAATCTCATCATTGGAATTAGTGCGTTTTAATTCCACCTTAGAGATATTAATAATTTAGATTTTCCTTCTATCTCGTACCTACTTCTATTTATCAAAAAATTTAAGAATGAAAATTCAGTTTTTGGGGAATTTCTTTTTTCTTACCAAACAATCAAATCAATTCTCTATCATAAAGATTTAAAACTCAAAACCCTGTAGTGCAAAAAATTTAAGTTAAAAAGGTTCAATGTCAAATAATCTAGTCCGCAATGTACAAAATAACTTGTTTTCTTCACTTTGAACGCAAATATTTTGCAATCTATGTGGTCAAAAATTTTGAATTTTTTTCCACACATTTGTGTATTAGTTAGGTGTATAATCCTATGGTTAGATGTGCAAAAAAAAATTCAATTTATTTTAATCTTTGCAATAGAAATGACAAGTTTGAGTGTTTTTTGGCCCCCCAAAAGGCCTTGGTTGTCTAGGGGTTAATGAATGAGTCAAGATAACAATGTTATATGGGTACATAGTTATAGATTATAGGATGAGATTTGAAACATGAGCAAAATAATTCAACCATTTTAGGTAATTTGATAGTTTGTTAATACATGTAGAAATTCATGAATACAACATATAATACATCTTTTGTATTTTCTTGAAGATTTTATGCATAAATGTAAAACTATAATGTATATAAATCTTACTCTATAATCTATATACATTCACCAAAAAATCTACATTTTTTGTGAAATTAAAATCTATGCTTCTATAATAATATCAAATTTATATACTACCAACATCAATATTCTGTATTATAGTAGTTCATTTGAGGATATTTATTAAAACTAATGTTTGAATCTTATAAGACAACTTTCTTTCATACTCGGAGTAACAAATTTGATGAAAATGAAGCAAATAAAATATTTGCTCAAAGAAAACTAAAAAGTAAAGGGATATTAAAGCCAATGAGCGCAAACAATAAGCACAACAAGTCGTCTTGGGGATAATATATTTTTGGATGTTTTAGGGCTACGTGTTGCCTTGAGGCGCATGCCACGCGAGCTCCTCCTCGTGCCTGACCCTCATCACGCCACGCCGAACCCACCGTCATCATCCCTCCTCCAAACCCTAATTCTCTACTCTGCTTCCCCTCAAGCTCGATCCTTCTCCGACAGCCGCAAATCACTCAATTCTGCATTTTCCCGTTCAGAATCACACCATTTTACAACTCTCACCTTGCTTTCATATGCCGTCACTACAAAAATTCGCATTTTAACGCACTCGTTCTGGACTCCCTGGTCACATATCGAAGGAATTCGTTTTTAGGGTTAGCGATGGGATCGACTGGGGTTGCGTCTTTCATGGCTAGGCAATGTCAAATTCAGGTCCAGAACTTTCGGCCTCAGAATGGGCTGTCCTGTTGTGAGAACGTGCAGAAAGGAAGTTTTGGTCTTTTGAGGTTAAGCTGTTATGGAAACTCGGCCATTCGAATGAGGAGGCGAAGCCTTGGCGCTGGGGAATCGAGGCGGTTTAGGTTGGAGACGGAGACGGGGAGGTTGAGGAATTTCGTTGTGCGAGCGCGGGAGGATGATAAGGAGAAACGGGGGATTGATAAGGTGGAGAGGAAAACGCGGCAATCGCTTGGTAAGATGTTTGCAAACATTTTTTTTTTTTTTTTTTTGAAACATACGGTCTTCGAGGGCCGCAGCTAGGGCAGACATTGCAAACATATTTTTGGTGAACTTGATTCCAAAGAACTAGCCAAAGACTGGGATACAGTATTCTGTAATGTAATGTAATGTACAGAGTGGAGGATACTATTAAAGCATTTTAACCGATTTGTAAGAGTGTGCGATCGTTGGGAAATCTCGGTTGAGTTTTCTGGAGAGTTCACTTCGGTAAATCGAGTTTTTATCAATATGTATGATTTTCTCGTAGAATGGTTTCAGGGGGAAGTTGTAGATTATTGTTGAAGGGATTGTAGACAACCTTCTTTTTTTTTCCAAGATCAGTTGCTATAGACACCTAGCCAAGTCATGCTTTGATCCAATTTGCGAATTGAATGCGAATGTAGCGTATGAACACATGAGTTGCTGTTCGTAACAGAGGTTGGTGTAGGCGCGGGATCAAGTTCCTAACGGTTTTTGAATCCTTTACATTTAGACCAAGTCTATCCGTAAATGGAATGGATAGATTTATCGGCGTTCTTCATATCGATCAAACCTCCAGTAGTCATTTATCAGGGTGTAAACGTGATTAGAATTTGAAGGACATATGGTGCTTTAATCTATTTTTTTTCTTTCATATAGTCTCTTCCCATATTTATGTTTTCAAGTCTATTCTGCATTTAGTGAATGGCGGGAGCAATTTGCACGATGTGCTTCACTTAGGATGAAGAAATTATGATGCAGAGTACCTGAAATTCACAAAAGTCCAATTTCTAGAATTAACATTGAAACAGTATCGACCTTCAAAATTTTGAAATTCAACAGTGCTTTCAAAGTTGATTGTGTATTGGCATATATTGAGAGATGTTGAAATTGACATTGAAATCCATGATATACTTGTATTTGTAAATCTTCTTGATGAGCCACGTTTTATATACTTTAGATTTGGGATGTAGTTATTGCATTTTATTTTTTATATATCCCTACCCACCAACCCTTTTTTGTCATAGACTCCACAGTCCTATTCAAAGAGGTATAAATTTGATCTTGCTATGTCTCAATTCCTCGAATTTATTTTATTTTGGTAATTACAATCTCAGTATTTAATCATGTAATGTGGGTATCATATTGATTCTACATTGCTTAGTATTCAATATTGAATTTTGATCGGACTCCATATTCACTGGTCCAATATTGTTTCAACTTTGACTTCAAGTACTTTTTTGATTAGTAATTGGAGCTCTACTTTGTTTTCATGTTTCTTATTTGGGGCTGATTATTTTTCTCTTGGTGTTTGATAGAATCATGGAAGACATCTGTTCGGAGGGCGAATATGACATCGAGAATCTTCATGGCCGCTTTCGTGTGGATTTCGCTATTTTTCGGGATAAGTGTGACGAACAACGAAGTGAGTGGAGGAAGGCCAGGCCGACGAGGACCTCGCAAATAAAAAGCTTCTCTGTACTACTTGCCTGCCCCTGAAGTAAATGGTTGTAGCCGCGGAGTCATTGGAAGCCCTCGCCGGACAGCATGCAGCGATCAGGATACGTTTCGCGAGCCTGGGTTGCGATTGTAATTCTGTACAAGTAAGTTGGTGGAAATTGGTAGAATTGCTGCTCGGTGTCTTCGACGGTCAGCTCAAACCTGGATCATCTATTGAGTTATGTGTAACACAAATTTTTGCCTTGGACCCCGTGGCCTTTGCTCACCTCTCTTCAATATGAGTTCAACATTACAACGCAGCTTGTTAGGCTTTTATGTAGAGTGGGGACTGCTCATTGAAAGTTCATGGATCGCGATTAAGATTTAGTACGTGCAAATTGTACATCATTTATTTAGCTGGTCAAGGTTTTGGCCTAAAGTATGAGCTTAGTGCCCACTGTTTAGAATTGATTTATACTGCTTCTCTGAAGGGGCGTCGTCGATTTGACAACCCCATTCTGTAGTAGGCAAAGACATTTGTAACATGGGTGTACAATACACACATATCTTTTAACTCTTGATTATATATATTTTCAGTCCCTGAATTTGGCTTCAAGAGGTTGCTGATCTCTCAATTCCAGTTTTGAGTATGTATTGAAATGATGAGAGCCTAGTTCAACATAGGGTACATAAGCTTCATCCATCTCCTTTTCTACAGGTTAGCGCGATGAAGTGAATAAACCTGTCTGGATATGTGTTTGATATTTGGTGCATTGAATTCACTTATGCAACTTACTTTCATGTGTATGTGCCACCACATGACATTAATTTGACCATTGGAATGCAGACAAGATTGGAAGCTACATGAAGTTCATGGATGTGTTCAGTATCAATCATGCTGCAATAAATTTGCAAAAGGTATGCTGCCAAAAACTCATTGCACGTATGCAAACATTCCAGAGTTGTGTTAAAAAGATGTACTGCACAGTACAAAAGGGGTTTTATTTCAGTCCAGCTGACCAGCTCGTGTCGGCTGGCTTGCAAACCATGCTCGATCACATTTCTGACGGTCTATTTCTACAATTTCTTACAAACTTCGCAGTGCTAAACATGATATCCATAAACATGGTATTCTATCGGGAAAAGAAGCAGGTACATCTTCAGACGATCCTCTGCACACAGGTTGGAATGTCTGATGATTCCCATTTTCATCCTGCATACGAACTTGGGAGCTTTGATATCTCACTATCGACGAAGTTATGACCAAATGTAGTGTAGACCATGAGGCTCCTGCTATTACACGGTATTCTTAGCACAGAAACAATACCAATACATTTCTACGAGCTGTATCAGCTCCGGACAGGACCTTATATCATCATAGTTGCATTTGAAGCATCAACCTATGCAACGGACAGTCCTGATCCAACACTGGAGCACATTCCACATCAACTTTCGACACAAAAGAGTACCTAGGTGAGTCACAAACTTTTCTATTGCTGAGAGTTTAGCGGAAAATTAGTAGATACTTAGACACATATCAAATTTGCACATTAAGCCGTCGGTCCGTTGTAGCACCAACACAGGATCAAAATTTCTTAAAAATTCTCATCGGTATTCCCCTCATTCTCCATCTGCCACAAAAGCTTCTCAAAGTCCCCCGCCTCGCATGGAATTCGCAAACCGCCTTCCGTTTCGAATCCATATTCCTCTTCACTTCTGCGCAGCAACTCACGGAACACCTGATTGTAAAGGAAGCTGGCCTGGATGACAAACCTCCGCATGTCCGGGCCAACGTAGACTGCCAAGCAGCCCTCGGGCACGCCTACTGGCGCATCGTCATCGTCCCAGTAGTCATTGTCAGAGCCGCTGCAGCGGCTGGATCCTCGGCTAGAGGACCTTGATGAAAAAGACAACCTTCCAGACAACCCACGGCGGTTGGGGACCGGCTCTACCTTCATGTACTTCTTTACGACCTTTCCTATCTTTTTCCCATAAATCATTGTGGATTGCAGACAGCAGAAGAGGAGGTTGCAACACAACACTGAGAAGATTTTGAGCAAAGAACAGCAGAACCAGACCATTCAAGGTTGCCTCTCGCACGGCCTAACCCTCCACGAAGATGATGCTGATACAACGCTTTGGGTCGTCATGCAGAACTAATCTCGGTAATTCACAAACCAATTTGTGTCTGTTCCTGTAAGGCTAGACGAGCAACTCTAGGAAGATGAGGGGAGGGAAAAGACGAGAACAAGAAGGGGAATGACTCAAATTCTTACAACTAATCCTATTGTAAGCAATGCAGAATTTGAGCTTTTAAGTGATGTAGAACTTGAGAAACTCAATGAATTTTGGATCACCCAGGGCAAGCATAGCACTGCTCAGAAGGCACGGCACAAACACCATCAGGATACGAATTGGCAAGGGAGCGAGCTGGCTGGGCTGTGACGTGACAAGCTCAGAAGTCGCTCATGGTCGTTCATGCAGGCACTGACTGGAATATGCAGATGATGAACTAGACAATACGAATTTATATCGGTGGATTGTGCAGTGTAGCTCGCGGTGAGAGAGGCAACTGAGTGGTCCTGGTGGGAATAAAAAATAGTATTTCTAGTACACTCACTACACAGCAGCTTCCCTTGCTACTTTCTTGTTTGTTGGGGTTTCAATTTTTCACGAGTACAAGGACGGATTCTCAGGTCGAGTGATGTCATTGCTGTTTTTCCCACCTCACATTCACAGCTGTGCCAACGGAAGGAGAAGGTGGGGTTGGATATCCGTCGGAAGTAGCGCCGCGAGAGATGTGAAGAGAAGAGATCTGAAAGCTCATTTCACTCCGAAGCAGGGGCCCGCCCGTGGTAGGGAGGGGGCTGCAGCATGCCTCATGTACTTCCACACGGCTTGTGCTGCAATGGATCATTCCTCCAAGAAGACTTCAATATGGTGAGACTTTCTTTCCAAAATATCAGCCGTCGCTGTTGTGGCCTAAACATCAACTTATTAAGGTAGCGCACACCCAAGTAGAATTATTATTTGCATCTAAAGCCTTGTCAACTACTCCATGCTAACTTATCAACTGCAGTAGTACTCAGGCACATCCTTTTCAAGTGAATTCTAGGTTACTGTTAAATAATCTTCTGAAGATACCAACCGTTTTGAGTATATTAATCACCATGGTACTTGGTCATCATGCAGTTTCCTGTGAGGTGGTGACACATCCATACACGGTTTAGACATGTCAAATGCGTTGTCTAAACAGGATGGGTGCAAAAGGGGATATCCATTTTTGCGCAAATCGATAAACCACTCATTTTAGCTTGGGCCAACATACTGTATCACCAGGTAAGCTTAGCTACAGCCCAGTGCAGAGCTTTCAATTCAAACAACGTATGGACTGGAATTTTGGGAAATTTTTATATATTATGAAAGTGATTTCTGAGCTGCTAAAATACTAAAAAATGAAATAAATGAAAACAGAATAATGTGTGGACTGCTGGAAAGCTGCCAGGATGCACTGTATGACGTACAAGGCCTGTCTCGACCTTTGTGTCATGGAGAAAGTTCATTTGGATACGTCTCTCTCCAGGACTGGTCATGGAATAGCCTTGTCTGAATGATAAGCAACTTATAACTGTTCTGATGAAAGCTTATCATAATCTAACTTATGTGCGTAGATACATAACTTAACTTACTACTGGTATGAATGGCATTTTTTTTATTTTTTTTCTTAAAAAAGAACGGTGACCATTGCATTAGAAAACAAGTAAAATACAATAAAAAGCCTGAGCCTCCCAGAACACCCAATCCCCAAGAAGGAGACAGAGCAACTGAGAGGCCGTATGAATGGCATTTTATCATTCTACAGGATCAATTCTCATCTAGTCCTGTGCAATTAATTAGCCTGTAACTGAAAGTTAATTCTTGAATGTTTCTTTCATTGCAGAAGCCAAACTTTGATCTTCGCAGTCGCTGATCTTTTGCTGCTGATCTTTTGCCGCCCGTCCGTGCGCCATGTGAGATCAATCCTTTATCACCTCCGGTGGGCAGCAACATAGTTTGAAGTTGTTAGATAGCGCTTGCGACGGCTACCTCCAAAGCTTCATACCCATGAGAAAGAAAGAAAAGAACACCCCAAGAGGTGAGCATTTGAAGCATGCAACTCACATGGGTGGTATTTAATTGTTCACTTCTGGCAGCCGCCTGCCATTCACACCATGTACTGCTCCATCCGCTTTGCAACCGTGGTCTTATTAATTAGTCCTCTTCGTCCCCCTCTCCTGTCCTTTGTTTTTATATTGGTTGTCCTCAGCCTTTTGTCCAAAAATGCAAAGACCTACAAATGTACGACAAATTTCTATGGCACAATAACTTATCACGCGAGGCGGGGATCCTCGTGGGTTCGCCACAACTCCCATGATATGGCCGTGCGGGTTCGCCACAATTTCTATCTCGCCGGTGTGCATTCCCCACAATTTCAGCGCCACCGACACCGACAATTGAGGTTAGAATAGTTACATGCTTTAATGGATAATTTCATAGTCAATGGAGGTATTGGATTGTAAATACTCTCCCCTTTAATTTGCAGTTCACATACAGTAGTACCCATCTCGGAATGCATCCCACATGATTGCCTCCATTTTGCATCTGTCAAGGAATTCATGTAGCAAAGTGTCCTGCATTAGATTTCAGAATGTGTTTGCTTGTTTAATTTCTTTGAAAATAAAGAAAGAGTATGTACCATTTATTGTAGGTATGAGTGAGTTTTTGCAACTTAACCCCTAAGCGTCCAGAGTCTTCTCCAGAATTGATGATTTCTGAAAAATCATCATAAAGTACTATTTGGAAGAATATTTTGAAATTGATATACAAATAAAAGTTGTAGATTTTGAGTTTAAGATTCCATCCATATGGATAGATTTGCCAATGCTATCAACAATATTTTTTTATAAATTTTGGAAAAAAAAATCAAAATTCCTTCTAAATTTGATTACAAGCAAAATATTAACAATTTTTGAGTATTGTTTGTTGCACTAGATTTGAAGTGTCTCTTCACACGGTGATTTTTTGAAACTTTTGAATTCTTAAAATTTGTGACCTCATTTTTGCGAATCCAATTTTGAACTAGAGTCAATGCAATTTTGGCTTGGTCAACCACTTGACATACTTCTACATTTGTAATTTTAGAAAAATATATTCTCTAGTAATACCAAATTTAACCATTACATAGGACAACAACTTGATAAAGTATCTCCACAAATTAGGATGACTTTCGTCCAAGTAGTAATGAGAATGAAACTTGAGTTTCAATCTGTTAGTTGTCTAGAAATTGGACGTCAGAGGACTTCAGGGTTCACACATTATCAAATAATGTACAATCAGGTCCAATAATCTTACAAACTGTTTATTGTGCCATTCAAATTTTTTTGCATGAAATAGAATACAATTGGCATTTTTTGTCTTGCATAATTAATATTCAATTTTTATACAATCCCAATTAAGCATACTAAATTTCAATTTCAGAAAAGCAAAACTCCATTTTAGATGAATTGTTTCATTTAATATTCATGATTTTACGTGATATTTGATTGAAGAACATTGATAATGAATTTTTTTTAATTCAATTGCATGGATGCTTAGGAAAAATTCCTACCACATCTTTCCTTCAACAAGCATCTCCAAAAAAGTTTCAAATTCCTTCTATAGAGATTTCAATGGTGGAGTGACAATGCCTAAATTTTTTTAAATACTTTGTAGATATCTCTATATTTTTATTAGATTTTGGCAAAGTAATTGTACCATCATGCTGAAATATTTATAGTATGAGGATCAAATAGCAAAATTTAATTACAATAAAGAGATCATATCTATTTTATAGAATTTGGGCATTGTCATCCCAACATTGAAATCTCTATAGAAGAAATTCTAAAACTTTTTTAGAGATGCTTGTTGAAAGAAAGGTGTGCATATGAATGTTTTTTGCAATTCTAGACAATCAAAATTAAATATTCATCACTAATATTTGTCAATCAATTACCATGTAAATCATGAATATTGAATGTCAATTATGCAAGACAAAAAAATCCAATTGTATTTTATTTTATATAAAATTCTTTGAATGAGACAATAGGCAGTTTGTTAGATTATTAGATTTGATTGTGCAACCAGGTGAAGACAAAGACTTGATGATTAATTATAGGTTTTAGTTTCAATAGTTCTTTATAAGCAGTCTGCATTAATTTTTTAACAAGGAAGACCATACTTTTGGCCTCATATTTTTTAGCAGTTTTGAAGAGTTTTTATCCAGATATTTATTTGCTTAAAAATATGTTATTCAAAAAAGAATTTTTCTGAATCAAAACATGCAATGTTCTTCATTCAATCTTATGAATGATATGGATTTTCTTGCATCTAACTATTGTAATTGTCTGCAATATGGTCAATCAAAATGGTAATTTTAAAACCATACACCCTTTGTCCTTAAAGGATTGATGCCTAATGGATTGCAAGGTTTTAACTCCCAAAATTGTTTCAATTGCATTGAAATGAAATAAATTATGCAATGGATTCCCTAATTTGGAAATTAAAAATTGAAAGTATTTTAAAATTTAAAATTCCAATTTGAGATTGGAAATAAAGTTTGACTAAGTAGCTATGAATAAGTTCTTTCAAAGGTTATTTAAGAGCATCACCACCCCAGTATGGCCAAATCAATTTGCAAAATTTCATATGTATATTTGGTGAGTCTTTCAACTTCTCGTCTTCCACCTGCTATAAACCAAATGTGTTCCATAACAGTGAATTGACCAATCACAAGTAGGATAGAGCAAAAAGCCAACTAAACTTAAAGAAGATTGAGTGAAGAACATTACATGTATTAGATGAGTATTGTCATCCTTGGCACTGTATGATGGGGATCTTGGAGAGAAAATTTTAAGAGACCTAGAACACTTCTCATCCAATTTGATTGCATGTCAAACACTTGGAGTGTTGGGATGGAGATCCTCTAAGTCAAAGGAACTTGCCCAGCCCAATTCTCCAAAATCCTAAAGCAAGCTCCATAGTCCTTTGAAAGTCAAATATCATGTTTTTCTTTCCTTTTTACAATTTCCAAATTGTTTCTATTTATTTTTCCTTTCCTCCATAAAAAAGCTACGACAAAGATTCCATGCTTCATAAGAAATAGAACTCACCTTCTCCTTTTGTCGACCTCTTTCATTCATGACAAACTTTGAATCCAAGCTATTCTTCCTCTCATTTTGTTGGCTTCTTCATGACAAAAGTTAGAATCTAAGTTATTCTTCGGTCTTGCGATGCTCGCCAAGTTACCAACCCAAGTAGCTTTCGTACAGCGTTGCAAAGAGTACTTTAACTTCCATGCAGCTCCATGCACTCATTTGAAAGGAAAACGTAATGCCATCCACAAGGCAAGGCAAAGGAATTTTCTTGCAGTTTCTACTCGTCAGGCAACATCTGATCGTGCAGAGATCCGTCAATTTCCATCATGCCCAGCAGCATCTCACATTATACCCCCGACCGGACCTACACCAAAAATTCAAACCATTCACTTCAACAATCGGCTGCATTTTCACATCACAACCCAACTTATTACCCAACACACGCAACCACGACTTACACCGTTCAAATCCCTCAATCAAAATCAAACAACAAATTTAACTCAAAAAGGACGGGCTGGTTACCATGGAAATCATCCTTTTGGGTAGCTTGTGAATCGGAATTTGCTCTTAAAAAAAATCCAAGAGCACTCATTAATTGGAGGTCAAACTATTGTGCAAGACTTCCCCTTTTTCACCCAAAATTTCAAGGATGAGTGTCTGCACTTTTATCCTCCTACACAGAAAGATTCTCTGTCGTGCATCACACACTTATGTTTGTACTTGGTATTAAAGAGTTTTGTTAATGAGGGTCTTAGGAACAAATTTAGACCTACTCTTGGATCAGATTCACATTGCAAACATCACCCTAATACCAAGTGCAAACATACCTTTATTGTCCGTGGCATCTTTCTAGGATTAACTCCATTTGTACAGTGCATCACTCTTTGTTAACTCTTGAACGTTGGGCTAGTGACCGTGGAAATCATTCCTTTTGGCACTATGTGACATCAACTACTTTAAAAAAATTAAAAGCTTTCATTGGAGGTCAAACTACTGTGGAAGCTCTCTCTTTTCTGCACAAAATTCCAAGGATGAACAACAATTGCACTTCTATCCTACGTAGAAATATTCTTTGTCATTCATCAACCGAAAAACGGCCACGGCGACATATATGCATGGGTTGCTTAATCAATAAAGCAAACACCTCACATCACTCATCTTCCTATTGCGGTGATGGATAATTATTAGCGCACCAGCGTGAGCAATTTCCACAAGGAGGAAGGAAGAAAGAAAGCAATGTATGACATCAAGTGAGGCATAATAATATTTATCTAAAAACAAAACAGTTTTCAAAAGCTCACCCCTCGTATGAGTGAGACCGACATGAAACAGGGCCGTTTAACGACCCTACGAAGTTGCGTAAAACAGGGCGGACGGAAGGAACAGAAGAAAGAAGAAGCTAAGCATTCACTTCCATTGTCACTCCTAAAGACCAAACCCCCGTTTTCTGGATGGCTGTCCACATGGTTCCAGACGTGTTTGTCTCTCGATTACTCCATCAACAACGCCCCCGGCCCCCATAAAAAAATTAAATGGTTCGACAGAATTTGAACGGTTGCTGGCTTCAAGAAAAAAGAGAATGTTCGAAAGTAGGCTTTTTAATTAATTAACTTGGCCTAGCTAGTGAAACAGTTGTATGTGGGAAGCATCTGGAGTAACATCCGCTCACTTGCTTGCTCACTCGCTTGCAACCGGGACTTTCAGTTCATTTTTTTTAATAATCATATTCATTTTGTGTCCGTTGAAATTTGAGTGTATTGGCATGAGTTTTGATGCATTATGAGGTAAGGATTCCTCCTATGTTGATGCTGCTTGTCTTTCTTTTATCACGGGGACACGGGGTGCTCAAATTTTCGTCAATGTGCATGGATGTTTCAAAAAGCTTTTGTTTTCCATGCACGCCTAAGTTAACTTACAATGAAAGTCTCAAGCCAACTTCTGCGTACACTCAAACCTGCTCTTTTTTTTTCTTTTTTTTTTTCTTTTCATGACAGCCTTCTAGAGAATGACATTCTAGAATATCTTGCACACTTGGAACAGCATCATGGAATGACACTAGCTAGCATTGACTGTAGCACATTTGAGAGCGGCGGTGGACTACATCAAGTGACTGAAGAATTGAAATTTGGACAGATTTGTGTGGATACAATTTGTCGTCCACGCCAAGCAATTGCTTTGTCTCCCAAAATGGATTAATTTACAGAATGAAGAGGTTACAAGTTTGGGCATTTGATGTGTCATCGTGGTCGATTACTTCTCTTCTCGGACAAGTCATTCATTCATTCATGCCCCGCCTATACACAAGACTATATGGGCATAGGAGGCACATCATTTGGAAATTTGATCATCTATCCTACAATGCTTAAAAGAAAATTGAAATGGATTGGATTTCATCCCTACTAGTGTGCCCTATGTTGTTGCCACAACCAAAATCAAAGTAAAAGTGATTTTTCTAATTTTTTAATTGAATAAAAACTTCAAACTTCAATAACTTCCATACGGTGAGTCGAAACGCCACAAAAAACAATGCATGTGCACTCTTCCTCGCCAAGGGCTTTCTGACAATACCAAAAATACAACCGAGGGATGTAGGGTTTGGGAGATCTCACCGTAACAAACAAAACAAACAACCAAACTAACTTAACCCCTAAAGGACCAAGCTGCGTTTTTTGGCAACATAGCGATTTTGGGCAGCTCACTACGAATGGAGTTTTAATTTTTTTTCTTTGAAAATTTTACCCAACATGTGCCCGAGGAGTAGCTTTTAGGCCCAACAATTTTCATAACTTTTGACTACGTAGATAAAAAGTTATTGCATGATATGTGATTTTCTTTTAACTTTGGGCAGCCTGGGCAGCTCTGAAAATTTCTTTAAAAATGACTTTTAAAAAAAAAAAAAATTTGAAATCGGTTCTTTAGATTTATATGAACGTGGGAAGCTTTGAATCATTCAATTCCAATCAATGAGTCAAAAGTTATGAGGAGTTTAAGTTTGCGGGTAGTTATGATTTTCAAAGACTCCATGCCTACCTTTGCAAACCTTATAAATATTGTTGTTTCTTTTCTAATCTCAAATTCAATTGTCTTTCCAGAAGTCATCTTCATCATAATGAGATTCATATATCTTTTAGAATAATTTGACTACAATTTTGATATAAGGAGAATTGTCCACCAATAATCAAATGTCAATCTATTCAAAAGAGTCAAATGTGATCAATTCTAGTTTTCTTTGAATTAGAAAATAAGTTTCATTTCAAAATTTGATATCAAAGTGTCATCAAGAATGTTCTTTCAACTCTTTTGGTTACTCATCCCATAAGGTGATTAATGTCTACATCGACAACATATACATTTGTCAAATTTGTACATTCTGTGGTGGTTTGAATACCTTCAAAGGTGAAAAAATTTGTCCATTGAAATAGGAGCAAATTTGGTCCTTCTTATGATCTTCTAACCTCTACATCTCTTTTCATGGGCATCCGATTCTTGATTTGATTGAAGATTTGAGTTTGTATAGATGCAAGTAGTCTAAACATGACTTAATATTCCATTAACCTCTCATACTATTCCATTAACTTCATGTTGTATATATACTCTTTTTTGTGACGTGAGATGGAAAAACATCATGGCATCATGGATGACCCTTGCTTTCACCTTCCAACCTTTGTATCTATTGATGTGCACAATCATGCAATGCTCGATTCGATTAGAAATTTGAGTTTGTATGGATGCACTTATTAAATCTGAAATGGTACTCCCTCTGTTTGGAAATAGTGTATCGGCCATTCTCACTGCAAATCACCACTGAGAATGGATACACTATTTCCAAACAGAGAGAGTATGATTTACTCCATTAAATTATGAACTAATACATCCAATTCACAGAGGCAAAAGTGTAAAACCAAAACAAAATCTAGAGTAAAACTCAGGGTGTTTTTTTAAGGCGATTTGGTGCAAAATTGCACCATATTTTTTGGCCTGGCACCAAGCCTGTAGAAAAAATGGTACTAAGAAGGTAGAAAATCGCCTGAAAACTTCAAATAAAAAAAAATCATGGATGAAATTGCCAAATTTTGGATGAAAACTGAATTATGGATAAGTGATATGTGCTAATATGATATTTTCTATCCAATATGTGGATGAATGTTGAAATTTGGAGCACCACTATAACATTCAATATCGCCACTATTGCACTTCATCGAAAATGAAAAAAAAACACCTGGTGAAACTTATAGTCGAAGTCCATCATTCTAAGATACAAGTAGCTGACGCTTATGACATAATCTCTAAATCATCCTTCGACACTAGTAGCTCACTGTACACATGTAGTGGCAGAACTAATCCAATTAACTCGTAGACTTGGAGATCTTTCCAGTAAGAAAATTATGAGCAGGTCAACTACCGGTGATAAGCTGGCATGGACTGGATCAAAGTCGGCGTTAACGGAACTACCTTATCTAAGAATCGAACCCATTCTCGATAAATTCTATGCTTTCACTAAGCATCGGCTGTCTGTAAAGGACTTGTAACAACCGGTCACTCTCACTCTCCAAACGTTGCTTACGTAGCAAGTCCACCACGATTGAAATCAGTGTAATTGGTCGGAGACAGTTCAAACAGTCAGTGATCCAAATGATTCCACGTTGCCTGCGTGTGTTGGATTCCATGCGTTGCCCTGGACACTCTAAACTTAAACATTCTCACTCAACAGTAGTAAAGATCCTCTTAGCTTGCCATCTGATTCTGTACTAATTTGTGGAAGATCTTTGGCCGCGCTCTGCAGGCAAATATAGAAAAATAATGGGCGAAGAGAATCGAATCATAGTTGCTAAGAGTTTTTGCAATAACATATTCCGAGCTGGTGAGTTTGCATGAATTTGCTGGACTTGCACGCGCACAAGATGGATGATTCTTCAACTTAATTGGTGTACCGTTGCTTCCCTGTCTGGAATAATTGATGCATCATCTGGTCCTTAGGGTGTGACAGGCCTTGCAATTTGCAGGTTTGTTATCACATTGGGCACAACATGATTCTCGTTTCTTCAAAGTAGAGAAACTGTACTGTAGAAAAAAACTGAAACCGCCTAGATTCTTCTGCGGGTCAGCTCTGACAACCTCTTGCCAATTTTACAAATGGCAGAAATGAGCAAGCTTTCCACCTGCACGCCATTGAAAAAGAGATAATTAAGGATATCTCAAACTCAACCTCAAGAATGTGAAGAGCCTGACCATTTCAACTTGCAGACGCACGCACTTTCTGCTTCAATACGATCTGAAAATAATGCCGTCTGCAGGAGATTGAGATCTCTGATTTCAACAGGACTACATAGCTTCTCAGGCAGCTGCAATCACGCTTAACTGCAATGAATTATTGAGGCACTCGGTGGAAATTATATCGACAATTTCGTTAAATTGGTGGAATTCCAAGACTTTGGCCTGAACTACAAATCGATAACAGTCCTAGTTTATAGAGCTTTGTGCAGGGGGAATGCCACAAACCTCTGGCGGCCAGCACGGCCCGAATCGAAATTGACAAGGAATGGAGCTAGCAAGCCGCAGCTTCTGAACGCTTTCACTCCAACTGTCATGATAACAGAGTGATTGGTGACTTCAACAGCCTCCCTACAGTGTCCTAAATTTTCTAAACGTCATATCACTTAATTAGTGTACGTTGAAAGGAGGAATCAAGATAGCACTCACTCGCTATGGATCTAGGTCCATGTGGCCTACTCTGTAGCGCTCTCTCACCATCTCTTTTAACGTACTCCTTGCTCACAGTGACCCGTTGATGACATTGCAATCTCAGTCAGGAAGAATGTTGAAAACGAAATGGAATCTAGCCAGAAGTGGTCCATGCCAGAGGCCAGTGGGGTCATGAAATTCATGATGTCTCCCAACTCCACATGATTCAATAAACAAGCGGCCATGATTTCCATTTCGTCACCGTGTCAGGTTCGTGACTTGGCAAGTCAACTCTTCAAAATAGAAAAAAATAATCCCACATTGACACAATGCAGCTTCTTATCACAGTAAACTTCTGACAACCATCACTCAGAGCAGGAAACTGAAAATCATGCCCCACCCCAAAAGCTACTCACAAGTTACTGCCTGTGTAACAAGTGTAACAAGTGTAACAAGCGCAACAAGTGTACCAAGTGAGCGTTAGGCACCGAATAACTGCAACTAAAGCCTCGTCATCAACGAATTCAAGGGCCCCAGAAACTATGGCCACTCACAGAATTTTCAATCACCTGCACGAAATGAGCATCTCCAGTGATTTGTACAGGTCTCCATGCCACATGATAAACCATGCTCCAATTGGAGCATCTCAATATATACGCACACAAGTGGAAGAAAATTAAAATCCAATACCTCCCATGATCCCATACGTCGAAATCATTGCAAACACCCCTTCGTCAAGGGCTCGCTAATGACACTAATTTACAGCATCCCATCAGTGAGAGCTCGAGTTCAGAGCATCCAAATCACAAACACGTGACCCGATCACAAAGAAAACGAAACAAAATCATTCAACAGAGACTTGAGAAGAGAACGACGTGGTAAGAATATGACCATTTGTCGATGGATTTCTGAATGAAGAACTAATGAGATACAAATTCAACCCGCAGTGACGGAGATCAGCAGGGCGATACTTTCCAAAGAGAATCACAAAGCCTACCAAGAAGGGTTCAAGTATAATGATATATGCCGTACATGGAAAGTCCTGAATCCATTGCTGACTTGAACATCCAAAGCACATGACCCGATCACAAACGAAACGCAGCAAAACCAAATCAGCAGAGTATTGAGAAGAGCGCAAACAGACATGGATCAACATGAGGTGGTATCAATATAATGGCCATTTGTCGATGGATTTCATGACGAACTATTGAGGTACAAATTCAAGCCGCAAGTGATCGAAATCAACGCGGGCGATACTATACTGTATATCCAAAGAGAATCACAAAGTCTACAAAGCAGGGTTCAAGTATAATGATGATATGCTTACAAGTATGAATCCATTGCTATTAGCGTGGATCCGAGTACACTGAGAAGCACGAGCAATAGTTGGCTTGAAGGTATCCCGGATTCTGAGCCTTGATATTCCAAAGCAAGTGCTCAAACGCGGCCACCTCGCAAGCAATGGGCAAGCCGCCCTTATGCTCAAATCCATACTCCTCCGCCGACTTCTCCAGCAACACCTTGAACATGTGGTGCTTGAGGTAATTCGCACTGATGACGAAGCGCTGCCGCTCCTCCCCCACGTACACAGCCAGATAACCTTCGGGTACGTCAAACGGAGCAAGGCTCTCGTCACCATCGTCAGCATCGTCGTTGTAATCTGACTTCAATGAATTGCGCTTGCGCAGAGGGCTTCGTGGAGAAGACTCGTCGGAGCTGAGGTTCTGGTATTGCTGCACCTGGTTAGGGTTGCTGATCCGGCTCTGCAGCTTGCGCACCGCACGTTGCATCTTCTCAGAGACTTTGCCCTTCGACATTTGGGTCCAAGAGCTTGTGATCAAACGAGAGATGTAGGAGAGACGAGCCAAAAAAATCTACAGAGATTTCTGCTCAAATACGAGTTGAGCCATTTGAGTGAGCTTGGCAAAGCTTCAAGAAAGGGAAAACTGACCCGGTTTCATGAGAAATTGATATCATTCCATGAAAGTGATATGAGGTTCACTTTCAAGAATATATATAGGGTGGAGAAGAGAGGAGCCTCGTGAAGAGATTCTTCACGGACTGCGTTGGATCAAATTAGTTTGTGGATTGGAGGTTGATGACATTGTCTCTGTAGGTTCGTACTTATGTGAACAGCAACAGAGACGACACCCGGCGTCAGTCTGAGTACAGCACTAACGAGTCAGGGAAAAACAGGAGATAGTTGGCGCGACGTAACATCATGCACAGCGAGCAATTTGGACACTACGTTGCAATCAAACTCGACCACCACACATAACCCTCAACCACGGGTTCGTTTCAATCGCTCACGGTTTCTGAAGACACGCACTCACAGACAAGATGTGAAAGTCAGAGACCAAATTCGCTGTAAGCACAGAGAGAGACCACGCTGTTTCGCACGGCAACTTTTGAACACAGGAGGAGGCGCAAGAGGCAATGTGAGGATATTGATGCCTTCTCGCAACTCACTGCAACTCGAAGCTCTCAACACCCAAGCGCACTCTCGTACGTCACGCCGCAACCCACACCCCGAACTCCCCGAAATTACCCGAAATTACTCCAAATTCTCACAAAATTCTCTCAAAATACTCTGCAGCTACAACGATCCGCACCAAAAAACACGCACACGCAATACCCAAACGACTCCTCACCAAGAAAATACAAAAAACAGAAATTAATTCAATTGCAGGGAATGATCTGACGGTGGGACAACTACAACCAAACCTTGAAACTGAAACTGAAATGCTACCACACCCACTACCGTAGCAAACAACAAGCCTTTCCCCATACGACCCTCGCAATTGGCCTCAATCGGACGCGATTTGCGGCAATCAGGCCATGTCGTCCCGCAACTGGTGACACAAATTTCAACCGATAACTAGAAACCGCCGTGTCGTGTCAGAGCTTGACACAGAACATGGCGTTAAAAAAAAATCTCAATGAGCTTCAGTTACAAACACTGGGACTGAACTGAACGCAAGAGTCGCGCTAATCCACAAGGTAGCAAAGCAATTCAGTGGTGGCCCAGAGAGAAGCCAGAGCCGAGCGCGAGGGGCCGGGTTCTCTATAGGGTCGCCACGGAGACGCTGGGCCGTCCGATCTTCTCATCGGACGGATGAGATTGAATCACTTCGCGGTGGCTCAGGTGACGCGACGCTGGGCCGTCGGATGGGATCATCGAACGGTGGGGATGCGTCCCGTTCTCGAGAAGGTCCTACCTCATAGGCTGCCCAACAGGGCCCAAGCATCTTCAGGCACTCTTGGCTTTTATATAAACCTTGCCTGGTGGCACGGTGGGGTCCTTTTAAAATAAAATAAAAGAATTCAATTAGCTTTTTAATTTATGGACTTGGGACCTTCATGTGGGGTCAAATGTTGTCATTGGCAACAAAAAAAGCATCTTGCTTGGGAACCTCATTTGTCACTGCTGTTGCGGGGTCCTCGGGGAAATTGACATATGGACCCTTTTATGGACCCATCGACGGACCCATCGACGGACCCATTGACGGACCCATGGATGGACCCCTCGACGGACTCCGTTTGACGCCTTTTTTGTGACAAGTCTTTGATGCGTCTGTGCTGATTTGTTATTAGGATTGTTGGATATGCGTGTGTCGGGTGGGCACTTCTAATGCAAATTGTTGGGGCATCATGCAGTGGTTTTTGGGGGTTGGGTGCACGTTTTCAGTTTTGCCTTTGATGAGCATCAAGCCGGGAAAAACCCGGATATTTGTTGTTGAAAAAGAAAAAGAAATTAGCTCCGCCAGGGACTTGCTCCTCTGGTTCTGTGTAAGTTACTGTTTCCCCTTTCAATGGAAATTGTCCATATGTTTAGAGAAAAAAACTGGATATTTTTTGTGTGTGGGTGGTAGGGTGTCCGTGAAGTGATATGGGTGTTTTTTTGGTATTGAACAGCCCTGCTTGCCTTTGTTGATGGAAGCCACCTTATTTTGGCCATGCGAATATTTGTGCCACTTTCTGACTGTTGTGTACTAGCAATGCACATTTCAAAATTCAAATTGTACATTCTTGGTACATCGTGGTACAAATTAGAAGGGTGGCAATGAAATTGTAGCACAAATTGTAGCACTTCACTGTAATATTCCTTTATGCCATTGGCTTTGGAGCCCAAGTGTTCCTATCCCATGTGTGCAAAACATAACAAGTACTAGATGTTGTCCAATTGCATGTGCACACATAAAAAAATCCACAAACAAACTCAAAGGTGATGTTAGAATATGATAACAAGAGGATTTTGATGTCATTGGCAACAAACTAAAGATATTAAATTAGATTCTATGGTACACTCAATTTTTCAAATGGAGACATAAATTCTTGGGGACAAATGGATTCCTATCATCTATATTAGTGCAACTTGACATGTGAAAGTTGCCATAACAAATGGCGACATTATCCAATAGATTCCCAAGAAATACATAGAATGGGAACCCTTAGAAAATTCACAGTTAGAGTGGGAATCTGCAATTAGAAAGTGTACAATTGGTGAAGATTAGATGTAATTACGTTGAATCAATTTGTACAATCTAATTAACTTCTAAAGGACTCTTGTCCCCTTGAAGGACAAAATGGATTTTGAGTGGGTTCCTACGACCTTAGTTTTTGGTGAAATTTTAGAAAGTCTAATTAGCTTTGTAGGAATATAATTTATATTTCAATTGGTGCCCAGGAGCAAAAATTTTACTACAAAAAGCCTAGAATTGAATTCTCCAGTCAACAAAAAAAAATTGCCTTCAATCCCATCTTAGAGCTATTAACAAATTAGTTTTTCTTTAAATCTTAAACCTACTTCTACTTAACAAATTTTTAATGGATCAAAATCAAGTATATTTTTTTTTTGAAATATTTTTTTCTATAGTTTCAATTAAAATTTTCAACACAAAGTTTAAGTAATTAAAAATCTGTAGTGCAAAAAATTTCTACAAATGGCAGTCATTAGAAGACATTTGAGGTCAAAAAAAGATTGTGAGTTCCCAGCTCATTCCCAGCTTGGGAACTCTGCCATATGTGCAGTCTTACATGGTCTAAAGAGTGCCACGTCATATTTTTTAATAAAAAGAACTATTTTTTTAATAATAATAATAATATATTTATTTTTTGAAAAAAGTAATTTTGACAATGTTATTGCTGGTTCAGAATAAGGGAATAGGCCTGAAATGGCCCTCCCTTGCCTTAAAATCTCCCCTAATGCAATGTCATCTAAAATTGTAGGCTAGTATTCAAAAAAAACTTTTTTTCCATCTTTAAATGCTAATATCTTCCAATCTATGCAGTCAAACTTTATGAAATTTTTACCACACAAGTTTATGTGATCTTACAAATGTAAAGTACAAGATCTTTTGGTTAGATTCTAAAAAAAAAATTCTTCTCTCTTGGTTGAACGTAACACAGAAATGACAATTTTGTGTGGTTTTCGATTTTTTTTTAAATGGCTTTAATTCTTTATGTGTTAATAACATTTAGCCAAGCTAATGTCTCCATATTAACATGACATGTAGAAGTTGTCCAATTGTATATGTACACTTTCAAAAAATCTACAAATACATTTGCAAGTGAACTCAAATCATTTGTAACAAAAATATATGGATGTTGTTTATAATAACTAGAAGATATCAAATCAAATTCTATATTACATTCAACTATTCAACCATCTTTAATTGCATGGTCTCTAGGAAAAAACAAATTCTTGTCATCCATATATACCACTTGATGTGTGAAAGTTGTCATGACAAATGAAGACCAAATTTGATAGACTCTCAAGATGCACTCTGAATATGAACAGTTAGAGAATATGCAATTAGTGTAGAAATGACAACAATTAACCCCTAAAGGACCATTGTCCCTTTGGGGGACAAATGCGTTTTCGGGCAGGTACATACGGGCTGAAATTTTCTCCCTATTTTTTGAAACTTTTTTTGGAGGTAGAAAAGCTAATTAGCTTCGTGGGTAATTTTTTTTTTCACAATCCGTGCCCAGGAACAACAGTTATGACCAAATAAGCTCAAACGAGGGGACGGCGGGCAGCCAAAAAAAAATGGGCAAAAATTTTAATTTTAATATTTAATTTTTTTTCTCATAGATTATATTTTTTTCTATCTAAAAAGTTTTGATTCATTTCATTTGGATATGTTATGAGAAAGTTATGGACATTCTTGTTTTTCGGGCAGTTAGAGCATCTTCTTGAAAAAAATAACTTGTAGGATTCATTTCTAAATGCAATTTTTCAAATTTTTCAAATTTTTTTTTGCATGGTCTGATTTATTTGTTAGAAAAATCTCACCATTGGGATTAGTGCATTTTAATTCCATCTAAAAATATTTTAGATTTTCCTTCTATCTCATATCTACTTCTACTTAACAATATTTTTAAGAATGAAAATTAAGTTTTTTTGAATATTTTTTTTTCCCCCTAGACCCTCAACTCAATTCTCCACTATAAAGATTTAAAGCTCAAAACTCTATAGTGCAAAAATTTTAAGTTAAAAATGTTCAAAGTCAAAAAATCCAGTCCCACAATGTGCTGAAAAACTTGTTTTTTCCACTTTAAATGTAGATATCTTGCAGTCTGTGCGGTCAAAAATTCTGAATTTTTTTCCACACACTCTCATACTAGTTAGGTGTAAGATCCTATGATTAGATATGAAAAAAAAAAAAACTTTCAATTTTTTTACTTTTTGCTATAGAAATGGTAGCTTTGAGTGTTTTTTGGCAGAAAAAGGCCTTGGTCCTGTAGGGGTTTAAAAATGTATTTTTAGTGGCAATTGAGTTTATTCTAGTCATTCAATTAGTGCAATTTGACATAATAAAACAAATCTGCATTAGTTTGAAATTATGTATATCATACAACTCAATATACATGTTTTCAACCAACCTCAAGTCTCTAGGTGCATGAAAGCAAAAAGATACAATATTGATCACTTATCATATTTTGTACATGGGAATTTTTTATAATAAGAATGTCTTTTAATCTTTGTGTGTATAAAGTTTTAAATATAAAAATAATTCTCTTGCTATGTATTAGGAATCTCTTAATTTCTTTCTGCAAATGCCTAATATTGGGTCATTCAAGCTAGTGTATTCATATTTTGGCCTGTAGAAATTATCCAATTGAATGTCTATGCTTCAAAAATATTCTAAAAATATACTCAAAGATAATTAAATTGGATACTATAGTACATTCAACTTTCTCTAATTGCATGGTCTTGAGGGACAATTGGGCTCATGCATCCTTCTTGTACAATTTGACAAGTGGAAGTTGTCATAACAAATGAATAAATCATTTGATAAATTTTTAGAATATCATTTGAATATGTGAAGTTAAGAGGAGTGCAATTAGTGTAGGATTTGTTGATAGAATGAGTACATAATCAAGGTTGAGTGTACTCAAGCTAATTCAATTAGTGCAATTGTTGTAACAACACTAATTCACATTGATTTTCAATATTTTCAAATTTGCAAGGGGCAAATATGTAAATGAACTAAATTAAGACAATTAATAATCTATATAATGTGGTCTACATTAATTTCATACTATTTTCAATTGGTGTCATTGTCATTGTCATCTAACTTTCATCTACATTTCAATTATATTTCATCCACTTTCATTGACATTCATTGAATTTTATCTTTCAAAAGTAGAGGAAGAAATTTACACATGCTGCCTAAAGTTTTCCACTATCTTACTTGAAAAACTTTGAATTGGGTAGCATAGCTTTTGAACCAAGCATCCAATTAGAAAAATATATATATATATTTGTAAAAGGGTTACATGTGCACACCTCAAGGTGTCAAATTTGAAAAGAATTTGTTTAAAATTGACTTTGACAACCTGATACAAACTTCTAATTGCCATTCAACAACCTAACTGTCCTTTATTGTAGGGATTCATATTACATTATAGCTATTTGAAAGTACTTTAATTCCTATAGGACCAAGGCATTTTTCACATCAAAAAACATTCAGAATTGCTATTTCTATTACAAAGAGCAAAAAACTTTAAAAGTTTTTTTTTGCATACCTATCTATAGAATCTTGCACTAAACTAATATTAAAATGTGTAGAAGAAATTTTAGAAACTTTGACCACGTAGATTGCAAGATATTTGCATTTTAAATAAACAAAATGGTTTTTTGTTATAACTCGTAGGACTAAATTATAACTTTGAATCTTTGTAACTTAAACTTTTTGCACAACACATGTTAATTTTATAATTTTTTTATATTGAAAAATTGAGTTGAAAGCCTAAATTTTTTATTATATTTGAACCCCTTCAGGACTAGGCATTTAAATTTTAAACAACAAGGAATAGAAACACATCCAAAGTACAAAAAAATGCATTTTTTCATCCATCAATTTTTTTTTAAGATTCTTTAATATTTGTAAAGTTCTTTAATATTGTTAAAATATAGATTCTAAAGACTTTGCTTTCCAAATATCCTATAGTTCAAAGGGTATTGGTAGGTCTGGACTCAAAAAGTAAATTTTTTAGTTCAAAAAATTGACTCTTCAAAAACAATTTGAATAAGAAAATAAAATAAAAATCTTCAAAAATCTCTATAATTGGAACTTTACATTTTGAGTTCAAAGGAACCAAATTCTTATGAAATCACAAATATTCAATTTACAATTGATTTTAGAAGGAATTTTCAATTTTTGGCTTCAAATTTTATAGAAAATTATTGGTTTGTGCACTAGTTGATCTTACGATGTGGATACGATTGATGGATTATATTTTACAATTGTTGTTTGAGAGTCATCATTAAATTATTCTTCCAAGTTGCATTGTATCATACATCTTCATAATTTTGGAAATTTGGACTATCTCCTAGTCCTTTAAAAGCTAAAAGCACTTGACTCATTTTTTGAATTTTTATAAAGTAGAAGTGGGTATGAGATAGAAGTAAAAAAATAATTGTTAATATCATTATAATGGAATTGAAACTCACTAATCTCAACTACAAGACTGTTCTACCAAGAAAACTAAACCTTGCATATTAGCTTCTTCTTTTGAAAAGTTGTGAAAATTGAGTAAAAGAACGAACACAATTTAATATTTTCTCTATAGTTGCCTGAAAAACAAGATGCTCAATAACTTTCACATTAGTAATCCAAATGGAATGAATCAAAGTTTTCCATGCTCGTTTCCATGTACAGTAGACAAAAATACAAGCTTTCTAAATTTTTCAATTTTTCAATTTTATTTTGTTTTCCTTGCCCAACGAACTCCACTTTGCACTTAGGGTGATATAACTTTTGCTCTCAAATACCAATTGATGCAAAAATTATATTCCAAAAATACTACTCCGTAATATATTTTTCTATCTTAAAAAAAATGTTTCAAAAAATCTTGCCAAAAACTGAGACCTGAAAAAACTACCCAAACTTTCATTCATCCCCAAGGGGACAGAGTGGACAGTTCTCTTTTACAGGTTCATTTTCCCTAAGTGTGACTTGATATTTGAAGTTGGGAATATTCCAAAAATTGTCAAATGTATAAAGTACAGCATTTTGTCTTTCATATTGACAATTACAACAAAGGAAGGCGGACTATTTGAAAAAAGGTCAATTTCGCTATTAAAAAAAAGAACTTGCAGATTGCTTCACTCGGCCACCCAATATCTCGTTCAAACATGCAATGCAAATTTTGTTGTTTCTCAGCAAGAATGTAGCTTTACAAATAAAAATGTGACTTCAAAAAGATCTTTTTGATTTTTTTCATACTCGTCATTTCCTTGGAAAACCAACTGAATAACGGTACAAGTACATGAATACAGTTCGTCTTTTTTTGACAGTTGGGTTTGACACTTGGACTACTAAAAAGTCCACAATTCTAAACCAATGAGAACTAGAGAATAATTTATTTTTTGTATATGACATTAATTACACGACAATTTCCGTCCATTTTCGCTAAAGGAGAGCACCAGCCAGGCACATGTTTGACCAACTGATATTGAAAGGTTAACTTGTGTTTGGTTTCCAAAAAAAAAAGAAGGTTAACTTGTGAAGGAAAAGGTCAAAAAATATTTGGGCTCATGGCATGTGTTGGCGAGGACGTACCGAACATGTCACTCACAAAGGTTATGGACCAGATGACCTTTGCTCTGTTTGAGAGCCACTAGCAATCATGTACTGAGGGAGTACATTCTTACCCCCTTGTCTATTGCATTTAATACTCCCCCTTTGAAAGTCAGATTTTATTCCATTACAAGCTTCTAGGATGGTCGTGGTGGACTTTGTTGGATGCACAAAGACATTACGTAAGGTAAAATGACGTAACCAAGGACATTACGTAAGATAAAATGTTGATTGTTTCTTATGAATGTGTACTATACCGAAAGGAGGGTTGCTAATATGTAAGCTTAGAATCCTGAGCCCACGAGCTTTGAAAAACCATTTACCTATGTTAAGGTAGGCGCACCCATAGTCGATCACGACCCATAGCCAACCTATAGGGGGCACTATTTCCAACCAAGGTTGAAAAGTTTGGAATGTATTTTTTCAAGGTTGAGACTAATAAGGTTATGACACATGTCCAAAGTAGTGAAGAAGAAAGTTGGAAATAGTGAGCGGAAAAGCAGTTTTTTAGATGATTCAAATTAGATGACTCTAGACATTGGCTATTGGTCCGAACCACTTTTTGACTCCCAAAATTCACAATAATTTCAATTTTGCAAATAAAATTACGAAAATTTGGGAATCCCCATATTTCTTATCTTTCTACACGGGAAAAATTTCCTACACCTTAAATTGCTCATCACTTACTGTGAAATCCCTTAAGTTATCGGAAAGAGGTACTTCTACTTTATATGGGTGTCTATATTAGAAAAATCTTCCATGATTATAATGTAACTATGTTCTAGATACCTATATTATAAGTGTTTATGATAGAAGCACCTTCAATGGTTGCAAGATATTTGCTTATATATATGCTCAAGGCTCACATGCTCGCATTTCCATACTCACACACTAGCATCATTGATAGTGAAAGTTGTAATGCTACAAATACTAATGATAAGAAATTTAATATCATGCTAGGTTGATAACATTTAAGATTTAGTCTATCATACTAAATTCAAGTCCTAAAAATAGAAATTGTATTTTTTTGTGAATTATTGAAGTAAAATGCAAATTGATTTGTCAAAAATCTATAAAATATTGTATTAAAGTTGATTGTGTATATATTATAATGTAGTAGTGATTTTTAAAATTAGACTGAAGTTTAACCCTAGAAGGGCTTGAAGGCCCTTTGTGATCGTATAGTATCTTCTATATTTGGTGGTACTTGATCAGAAAAACATTGACCAAATATTTTTAGTTCAAAGTAAATTAATGATCATGATAGAACATAAATAACAATGTATCACAATTGATATACTCACTCCGTCCCGAAATAAATCCAGGGTTTCCAAATATACTTGTCCCAAATTAAATTTGGTGTTTCAGTGGTTCATGGAAATACAACTCTGGATGTGCTTCATAGAGTCTGTGAATGTCAGACTACAGTGTGCATACATTGGACATGTGTTACAAAGTGCTCACTGAGAATCCTTACACGGGAAATAAATGAAAAATAATCCGTAAAATGAAGCAAAACACACCATCACTGATCACCGAAAGATGAGTTGCAATGAGAAGAGATGGAGGGACAAACGAAATTACCACAAACAATAAATCTCCAATGAAGCCCTTAATGGTGGAAATCCCAAGCCACGGACTGTCACGGAATAGACCAGCTCTAAATCTTGGGCTGAAAATGCAATTATGGATACAATGTTATGCAACAATCATGGCACTGTGGAGCAGCACGCTCGGGGGTGCACTCAATGTATTCTTTGTTGATCATGTGCGATCAAGTGAATCTACAACCCCTATGTACTTTTTAATAAATTTTGATTTAGCTCCAAATTTTTGGATGTTGTCACATAATCATTATATCTTTTATGTGAAAAAAATTTGGATTCAATTGAATTCAACAAGATATCCGAACGCACAATTGAAGATTGCACTAAAATGGTTGTATTTTCACTTCAAATATTTATCAAGATTGCATTTGAGTGATAATTGTATCCAACTTTGGTATACATAAACTATATCCAAGCCTTCATTTATTGGCAATTTAAAAATATTTTTTAAAACATTTTTTACCATATAAAGTAGGGGGTTGAATTTTTTTTCTAGCAATACAGTGTATTCATTTTCTTACAAAATTTGTAAGTAATTATTTACAAAAAAAAAAATTCTCAAAAATTCACAATTTAAACTTTCAATATAGAAAAACATACTATAATTTTTTGAAACTATTTGATTGAGTTTTTTACAATATAAGGTACGGTTGTAGGTTTTGATCGCACGTGACCAACAAAGAATACAATGAGTGCACCCCCCGAGGCAGCAAGAAACAAATTGAACAACTTCAACTTCATCTAAATTTCAATTCCAATCTTCAAATTACGTATCCCCACATTACCAATCACCAACTCTAAAGCTTCGGGAACTTTTGGTCCAATATAGAAGATTCTCGCTCTCAATCGAGGATATAGACAGTCACAGGAACATACAGAAAGATGCTTCAACAAAAGTCATGAATTGAATCAAATGAACTTCGAGCTTGCATTGAACAATCGCTTTTGAGCAGATAGGAACGAACGGTCCGAATTCAGCTAGTCGAGAGGATAACAAATCTCTTGTTGAGAGGATTAATTGGTTGATGTAATTGTGGTTCTGAGAGAACTTTGAGAAAATGAAGACGGAAGGCAATCAGACGTTTTGAACTTGTGCTGTTGCGGGGACTTCATGGAACAAACGTGGACAAGAGTTAGCTCAAAGGAGCCCCTGATCAAAGTAGACTGACCAGAGTTTTGTGGAGTTGAAATCCGGGACATCATCGGAATGGAGTAGAGAGGGTGTTATCAGATGTCACTACACCAACGGTGGGAAAAGATTGATTGAAATTCACAGTACCGGAGCAGTTCCCAAAAGGGGTACAATTTGTTAATTTCACCATTTATTTTTAACATGCACCTCTTTATTGTTGACTTTCATTCATTCATGTCCAGTGGGGTTGACTAGAAGCTACACTAACTACCCAATCACCTAAGGATACGAGTTATTCACGCACTAATCTAGTCATTTCCAAGAAACCCTTGATTTATTTCGGGACGGAGGAAGTATTAAACTAGAATTGAAGAGTTATAAGACTAAATACAGATTGTATACAAGGACCCCAAGGGCCTTTCAAGGATTAATACTAATGATATAAATGTTGTAGTGTAATAGTATAGTTAACCTTTTAAGTGATAATATAAACACATTATTCTTATTCTTATGAAATGATCTCAAAGGATAGATATACTCCGTAAAACAACTTATGTGGGAGGAATCAATTTAAAAGTGAAAGTGTATGACTTTCTTAAGATAAAAAGACAACTAGCCATAAAAAAACAAGGAATACAATGAAAGAAATCAATGTAACTCTCTTTGAAGTGAACAATGTTTGTTGTTCTTCAATTAAATTGTTGTTGTTGTAATGATCATTACAAGTTCTTTATTTGTTTTAATTACCTATGGTTGGTAATTGTCAAAGTGCAACTTAAGTATAGTTGTTGATTGTTATATCTTTATATTGACATAAAAGTTGTGTAAAGATTTATTTAAAATGAATGTTGGAGCTTTAAACTTTGATGGTGTAGTTGCCTTGGTGGAGGTAATTGGGCTACAAAGTGTGATGAAGGTGAAACACCTTAATTTTAAGGAAGTGATTTATGTTGTAACTTTGTATAGATTATTGCATAAGTTATCTTGTATGATTGTTATATTAAGTCCCATTAAATTGAATATTTAACCTCTGAAGCCCTAGTGATCAAACTATTTTTCTTATACTACAAAATAATCCTATAAGCTTGGGTTCAATTGGTAGTTTATTGAGATAACATATAATACATCTAGATGTTATCAAAATCTTTTATGAATTTGTTCCTAACTTAAGGACCAAGGGATACTCCAGATTTCTAAATCTGTGAAATTGTATTATAAAATGCAACTTAGAATGATAATTTAATGATGACTCTCAAACAATAGATTTGAAGTATGATCCATAGACCATTTCCATACATTAAGATCAACTAGTACACAAACTAATATTTTTCAATAAAATTTGAAGTCAAAAATTGGAAATTCCTTCTAAAATCAATTAGAAATTGAATATTTGTGATTTTCACAAAAATTTGATTCCTTTAAGTTCAAAATGTCAAGTTCTAAGTGATTTTTGAAAAAAATTATTTTGTTTTTTTATTCAAATTGTTTTTGAAAGGTCATTTTTCAAATTGAAACTATACATTTTGAGGCTAGACCTACTCATACACTTTGAATTACAAAATATTTTGCAAAACAAAGTCATTAGAATCTATATTATACAAATGTTAAAGAACTAACAGAAGAATCTTTAAAATAATTAATGGATGACAAAAATGCATTTTTATGTATTCTAGATATATGTGTTTTCATCCATTAGTTGTTTGAAATTCAAAGGTTTGGTCCTTAAGGGGTTAAAGGATTGACCTTCAATGGCCCAATATGACTTCATGCCATTTAGGGGTAAAAATCTAATTTCCCTGAGGATATTAATTTTAATCCCTAAAGATCAAAATTTTCCAAAAGAAGGTGATGGATGGAGAAAATGATTTCAACTACTTAAAGTTCTTATTTTGTCCATTAAATTTTTTTATATAGAATATGTTAATTATCCAACATGTCTTCTATATAAATTTTGAATATTCATCTATAAAAATATTCTATGAATTTAAGAATTGCAGTTCTCTACAACTTTTTGGCTTTAATAGTATTATAAGGAAGAGTTTAGATTATGCAATTGAAAATTATATTTGAAAACTTCATCATAGGTAGAGTTTTATGTTTCAAGTTTGCTACAAAAAAATCATAAAAAGAATCAAAACTTTGCTTGCAACAAAAATTTGAAATAATTATTATTTTTAGTTTATTTGTATCATATAAAATTATTGGTGATAATTAGACTGATACGCGATTTTTAATAAATAAATTTTATTCAAATTTTGTTATTAAATTCATCTATGAAGGGAAATCTTTGTAATGGACGAGCAAAATGCCAAAATTCAGATACATATAGCGAAGCTGAGCGAGATCCTTGTCGTAAAGAGCGAACTTTAGTTGTTGCCCAATGGATCTTGTCATGTTCTCCAAATGCTTCAGAAAACGCTGCTAAAAATGTTTCAAAGTTACTTAGAATTGGAGAACTTTTTTCAAATAGGGGTGAAAACCAAGACATAGTTTGTCTAGGAAGCAAGCTTCCAACTAAGCCCACCCATAATTTGTCTGTCGGGTACTGTTGAGATTGAAAAAAATGATGAGATGAACTTGATTGACGAACCCTCAAAATTTTGATTTGGAACCATCGAACTTTTCGGGGATGAGTTTCCCTGCTCAAAACTTCAAGTCAAATGTCTCAATTGCAAGGGAGCCACAGATTAGTCTCTCTGAAACTGTAAAGGACGTGCAAGATGCAAGACAAGACGGTTTCTGGATAACAAGACTTGATATTAGAGTTGAAGAAGTACAAGACTAGAGCTCAAGTCAAGAGCTAAGATCAAAAGAGGTGTTGTCAAGACTGAAGACTACCTCAGCCTCGACTCCTATATATACTACTAGCTAGGAGGTTCTTCCAGAAGCTTCCACTACCTAAGAAGCTTCTCTCTAGCTTGGACATCCTTCCAACAACTTCCTCTATTTAGGAAACTTCTCAAAAAACTTCTCTCTAGCTTGGACATCTTTCCAGAAACTTCCAGAAGTTTCTTCTACTTGGAGAGCTTCTCAAGAAGCTTCCTCCAACTACAAGCTTCTTGGAGAAGGTTCTAACTATGTCCGTAACATCCCCTTCTCTAACGACGAATTCCAAGAGGAGCTGAAATGATCCTTGTTCTACATTTGCAAAAAATCAACAATGCGACGAACAGTATCTGCAACATAAGTTGTACATTGATCTCTAGACAAAGATTGGACATGGCACTTAGCCAACAATTGTGACCTCGACTTCTTTCTATTGGAAAAAATCCAAAGTATTGCTCCATGTTGAGGCTTTCAAAACATCCTTGGAAGGTAACTTCTGATCCATCAGGCTTAAATCTTCCAACTTACAGTAAGATCACTAAAGCTCGAGTGTCACGTTGAAGATTATCATGCCATGGCTGCTCGATACGTGGTCATTTTCGTTGTGCCGAAGATTCACCTTCGTCTGAAGGTCATGGTGGTAGAGAATCTGCAGATTGCAAAGTCTGACCCGATAACTATGACATTGAAAGCTCAAGCTCAAGCTCGGTAGTGAGCTCAGGATCTAAAGAGTCTCTAAAAATCCTCCAATTAGACATATTGGAGCTTTTGCAAAGGCTAACTAAAGACTAAAATTTTCTATGATTAGAGTGAAGATTGTCTCTTTTGTATTAACTTAATCCTCAGTTTTGACAACCTATATATACTACCAGGTAGCGGAAGCTTTTGGAAGAACCTCCTAGCTGATAGTATATATATGACCACCGGATTGGACGAGGTTCTGATTACATTGAATATGATCTAACTTTTATGCCCTTCGAAAAATACAATCCAGTTATAGACTGGAAGTCACGAAGTCTATCATTTTCTCTAGAAGTCTCAACAACACCTCTCTTAATCTTAGCTCCTGACTCTAGTTCTAGTTTTGTACTTCTTGAACTCTAATATCAAGTCTTGTTATCCAGAAACCATCTTGTCTTTTCTTGCATCTTGCACGTCCGTTACAATTTTGTAGTGAACCTTTGAAAATCATAAAATCTTAAAAAAAAACCGTGACCTTTAGAGATTAAATAATTTGATATAAATTAAGGTTTGAGGATGATTTTTAAAATTGTATTACCTCTTTGAATCAAGTGGAAATGACTTGCTTCAAATGAAACATGAGTGTCTTCAATTTGGAATGGAGCAAAAGTCATCCAAATTACAACCCATTACAAATCTATAATTTTTTTTAACTATCATACTTATTCATCTTAAGTGTTTAATATACATTTTTTTATATGTGGACCAAAGTAATATAGTTTTCAAATCATCTTGTCATTTGCACTTATGTAAAAATTTGATTGCATAAAGTTTGACAAAATTTGATTTAATTTTTTTAAACTCACTATTTTAAATAGTGAATGGTGCATTATTTATATTACAAAAGTCTAGATTTTGTTGAAAACCTATACTTTTTCAATTAGTTATGGTAATCTTTAAAGTATTTGAGTAAGCCATTGTTAAAAAATTAATTATGATACACTACAATATTAGGGCATCTTCAATGCACTCTAGAATTTGCCCCGAGGTCCAAATAGACTTCTAATTTTTCATTAGTTTATAATCAAAATTTGAAATTTTTATCATTGAAAGCACATTCAAAAGTACTTAAAATAGGTATATAAAAACTTAAATTGTCATTGGACTATAAAAATCAACTACTTCAAAAGCAAACTATTACACAACATTATTAACCCCTAAAGCTCTAAAGCATGATTTCAAACAATTTTTTAATTTTGGGCAAATCCTTCCCGACACAATATTTTTTGAATTCTTGTGAACTCTTTTACCAAAGGTGTATTTCACTATTAGCTTGATGCCTAGAAAATTTTACAACAATCCAAGTTGTGGTTAAAAAATTATGCCTCAAAAGGATATTTTTTTGGAAATAGCATTGGAGAAAATTTGGGCCTTGTCGAGGGCCGTTTGACTTTTGGTGAATGTGCAAATACAATGAAATAAAAATTTATTTTTAAAATAATATTTAAAAATAATAAATAATAATAATAATAAATTTTTAATCGAAATCCGACAGGCCACAAAAGATGACTTTCACTCGCAAGATTCTATGTGAGCCAATTTGGACTAATATTTTCTACAATTACACATTTTCATGCAAACAAGGACATTTTCTTTGAAAAAAGGCAGTTTTAGGCCGCCATAATAGATAGGTCCAATTGGTCTGAAATTTTTTATATATACTTTTAATAAGCTAATTAACTTAATTTCAAAAATTAAAAAGCAAACAAGCACAGGATTTTGATTTACAAGCCTTTGAAATTGGACTTTCTTCCTTTGGGCAAAGTTCAAAAGTTAAACAAACCAGTTTTAAATATAGGAAATTTTGTTAAAATGGTATTATTCCGTACGCCATTTTCAAATCACTCAATCTAAGCCATAAAAGTGCCAAAGTTAGAGAATGGTGCCATTTTAACAAAATTCTCCATAAAGCGGGTTTGTATGTCAAAATCATGGGCTTGTATGCCTTTCAACTTTGGAGATTATGTTAATAAGCTTCTTAAAAGTATGTATAAAAAATTTCAAATCAATTGAACCTATCTCTCATGGCTGCCCGAAACTGTTCCACTAGAGAAAATTTCAGGCTTTGGAAGGGCCGTTTTCCAGGCATAACTTTTAAACCATAATTTGGATTGCTGTAAAATTTTTTAGGAATCAAGCTAGTAGTATAGCACATTTTTGTTAAAAATTTCACAAGAATTCAACAAATATTGCTCTACGAAGGGCCTACTCCAGAGTGAAAAATGACTTGGAATCATGCGGCTTCAAGGCTTTAGAGATTAACCAACATTAGGAGGATGGGGTGTTGCCCTAAAAAGTAAGTGGGAGCCTCCAACATGGCAACTTCCTAGTTAGCTAATGATTCTTTGTAGATTAAATGAAATTCACTCCCAGGGATCTAGGAAGGGATTATCTCAATCTTCAAGTGAGGAATGGTTTAGGCTTAGTTAACAATGTAAGGTATGCATGACTACCCATTCTCAACTAGGGAACCATATTCAATATATAGGATGCAACTATTTTCAACCAAGGTTGGAACAAATTTCCAATCAAAGTTTAGAATGTGTTTATTTCTCCTTTTCAAGGTTGGGACTAGTAAGGTTATCACACATGTCCCAAAGTAGTGAGCAAGAAAATAGGAAGTAGCAAGCAAGCAAGTAGTTATTCTATGATTGGAATTGGAAGAGTCAAAATATTGGCTATTAGTCAGGACAACTTTTGGGTTTCCAAAAATCACAGTAATTTCAATTTTGGGAATAAAATTCCGGAAAATTTGCAGTCCCAATATTTCCTATCTTCGGCTACATGGCAAAAAAATTATTTGCCTCCTATTGCTTACAATGTGTTTGAAAATTGTTTAACCCCTAAAGGCCCAAGGCATTTTCTGGCTCCGAAACCATTGAAAACTACCATCTCTGCTGCAATCACTCTCTAAACCAAAAAAAACTTTTTTTTTAGAATCTAAACGTAGGATCTTGTACTTCAATTGTTTCAGATCACGTGGTAAAAATTTCATGAAGTTTGACCATAAGAATTGGAAGATATTAGCATTTGAAGTTGGAAAAAAAAAGTTTTTTGAACTGTGGCCTGCAATTTCAAATGACTTTGACGGCCATTTGTGGATTTTTTTGCACTACACACCATAAAGTTAAAATTTCGGTGTTGAACATTTGAGTTAAGAATTGGGAAAAAAAATTCAGAATCTCAAAACTTGATTTTCACATATAAAAAATTTGATAAATAGAAGTAGGTCCAAAATTGAACAAAACACTAAATAGTTAATAGCTATTCGGTGGAATTAAAACACCATAATCCCAACGGTGGAATTGTTCTTGCAAACAAACTTAACCTTGTCAAAAAAAAAATTTAATTTAAAAAAAAAACTCCATTCAAAATGAATCCTATAAGTTGTTTTTTGAAGAAGATGCTTAGACTGCCGGAAAAACAAGATTGCCCATAATTTTCTCATTCTAAGTCCAAATAGAATGAATCAAAGCTTTTCTGCTTGGTGAACTACTTTTTTGACTTTGGATGGCATAACTTTTGTTCCCAAGCACCAATTGAAAAAAAATTATATTTTTAGAAAGCTATTATGATTCCCTATCTTCAAAAAAAGTTTCAAAAAATCAGGTCAAAATTTCAGGTCGCACGAGCCTGCCCGAAATCCCAAGTGTCCCTCGAGGGGACTTTGGTCCTTTAGGCGTTAAGTGATTGACTATGGGTGGTCCTACCTTAAGTTATGTTATAAAGACTTCGGCAAATCTAAGCAAAATTTGGCCAATTCCATGGTATTCTGGATCAATTTTATAAAATTAAAAACATCAAATGAATTGCAAACATGTGGCGATGAAATGTACACCTGCAAGCACTTCGTAAGTTACTGCAAGCAGACTGGAAGTCATGAGTGTTATCAAAACATAAGTTAATTTAATATCTGCAGAACTGAAGAGACTTCTCAATTGCTTCATGCAGCTATTGAGATATATTAATGTTGGATTGGGTTTATTGATTTTAATTTGACTAGGGTAGTCATGACATGTCCAACGTAAGCTGCGTAAGGTAACTTAGTCTGCTTTTAAAGCGACCTTTCAAGAGCTGATTGCCTTTTGGGGAAAGCTAAGCTCCTTGAAACAATTTTCAGTAAATTTTTTTAGGAAGAAAAATGGAATTGACATCTAACCTAAGTCGTTTCATATTTTTTGGACCTTTGCGGAAATAGTTATGAGCTTTCGAAGTTGAAGCGTAGTGGTCACTAAAAGCGACCCCTCCTTAAATGTACACTATTGGTACATTGAAGAAAGCAAAATGAGAATTTCTTTGTTAGAAGTCACTTTTAGAGCACCCTACCTTATCACCCCAAACCGCCTCTTTTTGCTAAGTTTGTGTCTAGTTACTATTATTAGAGTGGTCAAATTTTCATATTTTCTTGTTGGTAAGTGAAAGTAGGTTTCAACGCACCAAAGAACGTGGCATTTGGATACCGTATGCAAAAGTTATGAAGGGTCCAAGTTTTGTTTATAAATGTTCTAAAATCGTTACTTCCACATAACGGTACATATTGATTTTGGAGATGATGTCGGACAATGATGATAGTGGTTTTAGGCATAGTGTGAATTGGGGGGTACCCACTTTAAACTAGCCTATGACAAGGCAAAATGATTGACTGCCTTGTTGGCATTGTTGAAATTTTTTAATAAAATTTCCACATAAAAGACAAATGTGAGAAATGCGTGGGAAGACTGGAAGAGCACTTGAAATTTTCCTTTCTTGACAAAGTAAGAATGAATTTGTTATGAATTTCTGAAGTGTGCTCCCCAATTGGCCACAAAGAGTCTGAAGACTACCTCCAAACCAACAAAAAGTGTTTGAATCCATAATGAGCATCTTACTCACCGAAGAGCATCTCAGTCACAATACTTAGGCCCTGCAAGAGGCAACGGCTTGATGGTCACACTGGTTCTTCTGTCCGTCCTTTGCTCAAAATCTTCTCCATGTCCTGCTGCAACTGAACCTCCTCTTCAATCCATGTCCTATTGCAACTGAACTTCCAGTCTTCAATCTGCTGTCTGCAATCCACAATGACTTATGGGAACAAGATAGGAAAGCTCGTCAAGAAGTACATGAAGGTCGAACCGGTCAGCGGTTCGGGAAGGTTGTCTGTTTCATCGAGGTTCTCGAGTCGAGAATCCAGCCGCTGCTCGGACAATGACTACAGGGACGATAACGACGACGATGCGCCAGTCGACGTGCCCGAGGGCTGCTTGGCAGTCTACGTTGGCCCGGACCTGCGGAGGTTTGTCATCAAAGCCAGCTACCTTTACAATCCAGTGTTCCGTGAGTTGCTGCGCAGAAGTGAAGAGGAATATGGATTCGAAACGGAAGGCGGTTTGCGAATTCCATGCGACGCGGAGGACTTTGAAAAGCTTTTGTGGCAGATGGAGAATGAGAATTAATGGGCCGGGAATACCGATGACGTACTGAGATGATTTCGAAGAAATTTTGATCCGGTGATGGTGCGACAACTGACCGATCGACGGTTTAATGTGCAAATTTGAGATGTGTCTAAGTATCTACTAAGCAATATATATTAGAAACGTTTGTGACTCACCTAGGTTAAATTTTTGTGTCGAAATTTGATGTGGAATGTGCTCCACTGCTCCAGAGTTGGATCAGGACTGTCCGTTGCAAAGGTTGACTGTTTCAAATGCATCGAATCGAAGGTCCTGTCCGGAGCTGATAGCGTAGAAATGTTGATTAGTATCGTTTCAGTGCTGGGAATATTACAGCACCATGTAATAGCAGGAGCCTCATGCCCTACACTGCAGTTGGTTATATCTTCATCAATAGTGAGATATCAAAGCTCCCAAGTTCGTATGCAGGATGAAAAATTAATGGGAATCATCAGACATTCGATCCAACCGATGTGCAGACTGAGGAAAGTCTGAAGATTATTGTACCTGCTTCCTTTCCCGATACAATTAAGTTATACCATGTTTATTAGGGATATCATGTTTAGCACCAGCACTGCAAAGTTTGTAAGAAATTGTAGAAATAGACTGTCAGAAATCAGTACAGTGATCGAGCGATCGAGCATTGTTTGCATGCCAGCCGACACGAGCTGGTCAGCTGGAGTGCTGGACTGAAATACTGTAAAAACCCCTTTTGCACTGCATGTACAGTACAGTACATCTTTTTAAGAGAACTCTGGAATGTTCGCACACGTGCGATGAGTTTTTTTGCAGCATTGATATGTTTTGCGAATTTTATTGCAGCATAATTCACACTAAGGTAACTACACCTAAAATCGACCCCTATTTTTAAAGGGAAAATGAATTGGGAGGAAACCCAAAATGGTACACATTTAAGGACAAATGTAAGATGGAGTTAAGGCCCATTTTGAGTAGTGTGCAACTCTATTAATAGAACTGTGGAGGTGGCAACCTCACAAGTGATCAATTTTGGGTACAACTTTCACTAGTTTAACTTCTTCTCTTTGATATTTCCTCATGTGCATCAAATTGATTTTGGCATCACCTAAATGACACTTTTTTTAATTTCAAACGCGTGGTGACCATTAAAAAAAACCCAGAGGGAAAAAATGACACTTTTAACACCCTATTCCTTGCATCTTTGAAAGTTTGTAAGTAATTCACAATGCATCCAAAAATTATGGGGTTGTTGCAAGAATGACCTTCCGTTTTTGTTCCACTTTGGCTGTTTTTGGCTAGTACTCCCAGTACTACGAGCTTTTTGCATATGAATTTTTTAAAATAAAATAAAATAAGGATAATTAGTATAACACTTGAAATAGCATATCACTAAAATTTCAGACCTAAAAAAAATCAAGGTAAAAAGTTATTCACAAAAACGTGTGAGCTGAAATTTTGAAGAAAACACTACAAGAAAATGGGGGAAAAAACGACTTCAATAAACGACTAAAAAACAGTCGTTGTGGACACAATGACTACAATACGACTTAGAGGCCTTGGAGTCGTTGTGGACAAGTCGTTTAGGACAACGACTACAGTCTATTATCACCATCCATTTCTACCTTGGATGTAAAAATGGATGAAGTGATAAAGAAAGTTTGGCTTAAGGAAATGTCTGTAGAGCTGCCATGTGGAAAGCATCTGACATGAACCTCTAAAACATCTAACGTGGACCTCTAAAACATCTGACGTGGACATTTAAAATATCTGACGTGGACATCCACGTGGCCAGTCATTTTTTAGTCATTCTGAAGTTATGACTGACCCCTAATGAATCTGACGTGGACGGCCACGTAGGAAGTCGTTTTTGAGTCATTGAAAAGTCATTTTGCAGTCGTTTTGGAGTGATGTTTGTTTAGGATTCAGGTGATGTTGTCGCTGATGTCTCCAATCATTTTAAAATTAACATGACGTTTACAAAAAGGAATGTGGGGCCCATTATTTGGAGAGTAGTCATTCTGTAGTTGCATATCAATACATTCAAAGTTTCACAACAATATACCATACATAATACACCATACAACATATACAATACATCATATACCATGTACAATACACCATACATCATATACTATGTACAATACACCGTACATCATATACCATACATTGTAATTGGCATGTGTCACATGGCTTTCAAAGCCACTTAATGTGTGAGTATGAAGAAATGAAATGACAAGCCTTTTATACAAGTGGGGTGGTAGGAGGCAAGACAAACCATGTGGGATATGTAAAATGCAGGAATTGTGTTACAAGTAATATTTCAAATCTCATTTAAGCATAGTAGATTAATTTTTTTCAAAAACCTTTGAACTAAAAAAAGTTGGAAAATCAACCCCACTTTCATTTCCAAAAATCCATTTTATATTTCAAGCCTCAAATAAAAAATTATGGACAAATTTGAGAAAGAGATTGGAAAGGATATTTTCTTTTGACATTTTCTAACATCCTCTCTAAATTTTGTCTTGCCTTTTTGTATATAACCCATGATGAAAATGTGTTGTAGATGCAAAGGAAGTGTGATTAAAGGTACGCAGATGTTTGAAAAGCACATAATGCATTACATTGCACAAAGCAACGAAGCAGTAGTTGATTAGCTGCTCAGTAATCTGAGATGTTTCAGTCCATTTTGCAGTCTCAAGAAGTCATTTTGCAGTCGCATGAAGTTGTTCTGCAGTCGCAAGAAGTCATTTTTCAGTTGTAGAAAGTCATTCTGCAGTCTCAAGAAGTCATTCTACAACGACACCAAAGAAGCAATGTTGTTGTCCATGTAAGAGGAGAATGGGACTTAACGATTGCTTTTAGGACTATGAGAACACCTTCCAGCCTTTATGTTGGGACCTCAGGAATATCTATTTTGAATCAAATGAAATGTCTAGAAATATTGCAAAGTTACCAACACAAATGGACCAAAATCATAGCTATTGTCCTAATAAGAGTGTAAATGAATCTTAATGTGGACCCCAACAAAGAAAACAATAGACCCCAACAAAACAAAAAGGCCATTGGAGATGCATGATTTATAAGAGAAGAAAAGAATAATTTTTTCTTTTTAAAGAAGGTCAAAGAAATAAACTTAAAAAGATAAACAAAGAGTAGAGAAAAGAGAAAGTAAAAGAAAAGTTTTAAAACTTGCGCTTGGCGGTTACTTTTTTCACTTAATACAATGGTTTCCATTTGTTATCAAAAAAAAAAAAAAATTAAAAAAAAATGAAGAAGAGAAGAGATAAGGGAAAAATTGAATAACAAAAAAACAATGTGGCACATAGAAATTTGTTTTTGAAAAAGGGAAGAAAATGGGGTGAAAAAATGGGGAAAAAAATGGGCACAAAATAGAAAAGGTATTGGAAAAAAAGAGGGGGGGAAAGGAAAATAAAATAGGAAATAAAAGTGGACCCAAAATTGGAGAAAAAATAGGAGGAAAAAATGGGGGAAAAAAATGGGAACGAAATAAATAATTTCCAAAAAAATTGACAGCTAAAGAATACAACAACAATAGAAAAATAGAAGACTAATTCTTTCTCTTTTTGGAAAAAGATTTACAAATCATTTTTGTAATTGAATTATTTTTTGGAAAAGGGAGAACAAGAGATGACACAACTGCAAACCATTTTTCCCAAAAATGGGAAGGAAGACAATTGAATTAAAGGGACAAAATTTTGGAAAATTTTTAAAAAGGGAATTTTTAAAATCAAAGTGAAATGAGTAAAGAATAGCAGAAGAATATAAAGAAGAAGGCAAAACAGAAAGAGAGAATGATCTACAATTTTTTTTTAAATTGGGAATGAACTTGTCCATGCAAAAGACAATGTGAAGTGTCCAATAAAGAAGGTGGCTTTTTCTTTCCAGCTCTTTCTGTGAAAACTGCGAATGACTTCAAATGACTCCTGCGCAGTCACTTGAAAGTTGTTACGGAGTCATTCTTAAGTAGCACGCAGTCGCCCCTGCAGTCAACTCTTTACTTTGCTGCAACTAAGTCCCATTTGGTAGATTTCAGGGAGTCCACGTCAAAAGTTCGACAACGCAGTTGACGACAAGCTGCGGATGAAGAGTAGCGGTTGTCAACTTCTCATCCCACAGTCACGCTTGCGACTGCAGCACAACTCGGAGGCTGTGAAGCTAACACCGTTGGTGCAATTAGAGAGCCATAGTCGTTCTCTAGTCATTGTGGACAGGAAGTCGTTTTTCCCCAGTCGCATATTGGCCCCTTTTCTTGTAGTGAAATACATAGTTTGACGTTTTAATTTGTACAAAATAGGAAAACAATTTTCAAAGAAACTAAAAATTGTCCATTTGGAAAGACTTTATTTTGAAGAGATTTCACCAAAAAAATTATCTTGAAACCATCTTCAACATTCAGAATTGCGCGCGCAAGGGAGCTTTCTTTGCATGGATGTAGAGGACATAAAATATAATATTTTTTAATGCCCCTTGGTAGGAACATGACTTCCTACTATGGGAATAGACCATAGAAATTTCAGTTCCAAATCAATAAATTTGGGGACTCCATAGTACTAAAACCCCTTAAAACTCAAAATGTGACATATTAGTTTAAATGATTTTTAAATATAAAAGGTTTTTTGAAAATTTCTGAAAAATATGAAATATGATTAAACTCAAGAGAATAATCTCCAATAAAAATTTCAAATTCATGCGAGTCATGCTACAAAAATTATAGCAAAAGGAAGCATCCGCTTTTGTTTTGTGACAATGTTTCAGTACCGGTCATTCTTGCAATGACCCTATGGAACCACTTGCATTTTGATTCATAGTCCTTCACCTATATACAAAAATTGTTGTTCATTTTCTAGAGCATATTGATCATGCCACAAAGCTTAAATGTGCAATTTTAGGTATAGTTACCTTATACACATCCATGAACCTCATGTAAGGTCGGACCACTTATAGACGATTACTTAAGCAATTTTAGAATAGATCGTGAGCAATATGAGGCAATGTAAATTTTTCTTGTATAGAAAGATAGGAAATATAGAGATTGCAAATATTTCGTAATTTTATTCTCAAAATTGAAATTACTATGAATTTTGGGAGCCGAAAAGAGCTCAGAACCCATAGCCAATGTCTAGGCTCTTCAAATTCCGATCATTCAAGAACTACTTTCCCACTCACTACTCCTTTAGTACTTTCTTGCTCACTTCTTCCTGCACACTTTGGGACAAGTGTCATGACCTTACTAATCCCAATCTTGAAAAGGAAAAAAAAACAATTCCAAACTTCAGTTGGAAATTTGTTCCAGCTTTGGTTTTAAATAACTGCATCCTACAAGTTGAGTATGGTTTTTTGGTTGGGAATGGATAGTAGTTCCAATGTTGAACTTTTGACATTTTAAGTTTGAACATTGCTCGAAGGAACAAAGCCCAATTTCAACGGCTTAAAAGTCAAAATCACGTGCTTGTATGCCTTTGAACTTTTGAGATTTAGTTAACCAATTTCTTGAGAGTATGGATACAAACTTCAAACCAATTAGACCTATCTAGATCATGATTGCCCAAAACTACTTCTATTTCAAAAAAATGTTTATTTTTTTATTTATAATTTTTTAACCGCGACTTGGATTGTCGTAAAATTTTCTATGCTACAAGCTGGTAGTAAAGTACACCTTTGATAACAAAAAGATTCACAAAAATCCAACAAATATTGTACTAGGAAGGGCCTGACCAAAAGTAGGAAATGGCCTAAAATCATACCCCAAGGCTTTCAAGTATTAACTAATGTGTATAGGGGGGGAGACTTTTGCTCCCCTAGAAAGCGGGAGCCCCCAATATAACAACTTCTTAGCTAGCCAATGACTCTCTACAAATTAAAGTAGACCCCCCATTCCCGACCACTGACCCATTCCCGACCTATAGGTGTACGTATTTCTTACCAAGCTTAGAATGTTTTTTCTTTTTCTTTTTCAAGGTTGGAACTGATAAATACATGACACATGTCTCAAGTTGTGAAAAAAAATAGGAAATAATGAATAGGTAAAATGTTCTTGGATGATCGGAATTGGAAGAGTTTAGACATTGGCCATGGGTCCGGAGCACTTTTTGCCTCCCAAAATTCATAATAATTTCAATTTAAGCGATAAAATTACCAATTTTTTTGCAATCCATGTCATATCTATCAATGTACCTCTGAAAAATATTTGTTTTGCCTTCACTACTCCAGATCATGTCGGAATTTCTTATTTAGTCGGTTATGGAGGGCTCTACCTTAAATTAAATTCATTCCCATTGACGGATCTAAGGAGGGATTGTTTCAATCTCACCGGGGAATGGTTTAACAACGTTTAGTGTTTGATGAATGACAGAGAATTCTTCTAGTAGGACAAAAGTGCAACTATACATCCTTGAAATTTTATTGTAAGAAGGGGAGGTCTATAGTAATTTGACTTCCAATGAGTGTTGTTCCATTTGTTTTAGCCAATAATTCCCACGATATTGAAAGGGATGATTTCTACAGCCACCAGTCCGTCTTTTAACCCCTCACCGCCCAAGAAGACCAAAATTGTCCACAGATTTGTGGTGCTTCCCTCGAGATCAACCTCAAATTTGCAGAAAATTGAATTGATGGAAATTTGGTCTGAACATACAAGAGTATTCAACTCGAAGGGATGATTCAATTGGTGTGATTAAATTGTCCCCACTCCAACCCTAACTCCTACTGATCGACAGTTTCCGTGAAGGTCTGTAGAAGGCGCCGTGACATTGCTGGGTGGTGAGGGGTTAAGGATTAACTTAGATTGGCTAACAATGTTATGTTAAATAAGGAAGCTTCGGCAAATCCTGATTCCCAAAGCAAAATTTGACCAATTCCAAGGTATTCTGGATCAATTAAATAAATTAAAAACATCAATGACGGAAATGAATTGCAAATGCAATGTACACCTGTCAAGCACTTACTGCCAGCAGACTGGTGTTATCAAAATATAAGTTAATTAATATCAGCATGGATGTACCACAGAAGAGACTTCTCAATTGCTTCATGCAGCAATAGAGATCTAATGTTGGACGTAAGTTATATGGTTCAAACATCCAAAATCGTCAATATTAGCAATTCAGCATAGTTGGAGGCATCTTTTCCTAAATATAATATTTTTGTAGTATTAGCGAGTGAAAATCATGAATATTAAAAAAAAAATAGATTTTGCGGATGTGGTATGTAATTTCTATGATTTTTCAAAGTGTCGGCTCCCTAGACCACTGAAACTATCACCTAGGTGCACCCTGAACCAAAATCTACAGAAATCAGCAGTTAGCAAATCAGAGTGAAGTATTTGTCCTTCAAATTCATCAACAAATCAGAGTTAACCCCTAAAGAACCATTGTCCCTACGGGGGACAAATGCGTTTCGAGCAAGTACCTACGGGCTGAAATTTTCTCTTGATTTTTTGAAACTTTTTTTGGAGGTAGAAAAGCTGATTAGCTTCAAGGGAATATAATTTTTTTCACAATCGGTGCCCGGGAAAAAAATTTATGACCATATAAGCTCAAAACAGGGGACGTGGGGCAGCTCGGGCAGCAAAAAAAAATGGACAAAAATCTGAATTTTTTTTTTAAATATTTTTTTTCTCATAGATTATATTTTTGGCTATCTGGAAAGCTTTGATTCATTTCATTTGGATATGTTATGAGAAAGTTATGGACATTCTTGTTTTTCGGGCAGTTAAAGCATCTTCTTGAAAAAAATAACTTTAGGATTCATTTCTGAATGCAATTTTTCAAATTTTTCAAATTTTTTTTTTGCATGGTCTGATTTACTTGTTAGAACAATCTCACCATTGGGATTAGTGCATTTTAATTCCATCTAAAATATATGAATATTTTAGATTTTCCTTCTATCTTGTACCTAAATCTATTTAACAATTTTTTTAAGAATGATAATTAAGTTTTATTTTATTTTATTTTTTTTCTAGACTTTCAACTCAATTCTCCACTATAACAATTAAAACCTCAAAACTCTGTAGTGCAAAATTTTAAGTTTAAAATGTTTAAAGTCAAAAAATCTAGTCCCGCAATGTGCTGAAAAACTTGTTTTTTTCACTTTAACTGCAAATATCTTGCAATCTGTGCGGTCAAAAATTCTAAAAAAAATTCCACACATTCTTATATTAGTTAGGTGTAAGATCCTACGGTTGGATATGAAAAAAAAACATTTTTCAAATTTTTTTATTCTTTGCTATAGAAATGGCAGTTTTCAGTGTTTTTTGGCAGAAAAAAGGCCTCGGTCCTTTAGGGGTTAAGCATATGTAGGACACATTTAGTGGACCTCTAGGGTACATGAATGGGAGCAGGGACGCTTTGGGATGTTTCTGCCTTAATTACTCTGGGTTTATTGACTTGAAATTGACCAGTAAGGTAGTCATGACATGTCTAAGGTAAGGTGGGTAAGGTAGTCTGCTCTTAAAGCAACCATGTAAGAGCTGATTGCATTGAGGGAAGCCCAACTCCTTGAAACAATTTTTAATAAATTTTTGTAGGAAGAAAAATGGAATTGGCATCTAACCCAAGTCGTTTCATATTTTTTGGACCTTCGTGGAATTAGTTACGAGTTTTTGAAGTTGAAATGCAAAGGTCGCCAAAAGCAATCTCCTTCTTGAAATGTACACTATTTGTACATTGAAGAAAGTGAAACGTACCTCTGTGTTAGAGGTCACTTTTTGAGCACCCTATTTTATTATACTCCAAATGACCTCTTTTTGCTATTGTGCTTTGTTATTATTATTAAGCTGGTCAAATTTTCATATTTTCTTGTTAGTAAGTGATAGAAGGTTTCAAATTTTCAATGCACCAAAGAGTGCGATATTTGGATATCATATGCAAAAGTTATTAAGGGTCTACATTTTTTTTATAGATGTTCTAAAATCGTTTCTTCCACATAGTTACATATTGATTTTGGAGATGTGTCACAGAGTGATGATGGTGGTTTTAGGCAAGGTGTGATTTTGGGTGCACCTACCTTAACCCCTAAATGCTCAAGGGTTTTTTTGGGCTTCTTGGAATTTGCTCTAAATTGAACAAGAAGCCAATATTTTGATAAGTGCTATCAATTTATAACCATATATGTTCAAACTAAACATGTTATAGATCACATGGGAAAAGAAAACACAACAATATCACTTGTGGATTGAAAGATTATAATGTTTCATTATGAGGGTGTTAAAATTGTGAAAGTGATTCAAAGTCTTTCAATCATCTTTTTGCATGTCAAATCTAAAAAATTGGTCACCAAAAGAATGTGAGGTTAAAGGACATAACATGCATAACCCCAATCAATTTACAACTTCTTAAAATCTACTCTACAATTTTTTTAAACAAATTTCTAATGTGATTTTTCCTCCAAGCCCTAGTGTATTTGATGCTCATTTCCAAGAGCTCATTCTCAATATTAGAGAATCAAGATTTGCAATGGATGCCCTTACACAAAATCTTGAATAGAAAAATCAGATCATTCATTTTCAAAATCGGATTTTTGATGCTAAGACTTGAATGTCTTCAAAAAAATCTAAATGTGAGAAATGAGGAGAGCAATTGGAATTTTACTTTTCTTTGACAAAGTATAAATTTGTCATGAATTTTTTAAATTTGCTGCCTAATTCTCCCCAAAGAGTCTCTAAACTACCTCCAAACCAACAAAAAGTTTATTCATAATGAGCATCTGACTCACGGAAAGTAGTCACAATATTTTCTAACATGGCCACAACATGAAGGCCTAAAAAAGTCAATTTTTTTATAAATTTACATTCAAAAGGTAGAATTTCCTATTGCAATCACTAATCATTCCAACACCATCATTCAAAACATCGATTATGGCCACTAACTCAACCTAACGTAGCCTACATCTCATTTATTGAAAAAAGTTTGTCAAGGATTGATGCAAGACTTGAATGGGTCATTCCCCACAAGTCTATAATGAGTCTTTTTGCTTGTCATAGGTTGAGTTACCTTAGTGTATCATTCTCAAAGGCGCTTTGAAAAAATTGATACCATCCTAAATTTTTATTTGATGCTCTTTTCTAGTTTTGGAATGTTAATATGCCACTTTTAGGGAGAAAAAAACAGGTGACATTAATAATTGTTACCTTCCCAAAATAAATTGGGGTGTCAATTTCTCCCTTCTCCAAATTTGGATGTCTAAAGTTTCCATCTCCAAGAAAATTATTTTAAAAATTCAGTACATGCAAACCAAAAATGTCACCATCTATCATAGTTTCCAAATAAACATCTACAATTGTCTAAAGATATGTCAATTCTACTCTTGATATGTAAATTGTGAAAAATCAATCAACAAATTATAATCCACTAGCCAATTGTAATGTAATTTTGCATCCACGTTTCTTGAAGTTCATGTACTAGATTATAATTTTTGCCATTGGCATGCCTTCTATAAGTCATCAAATTTTTTGATTTTTTTGTAAAGATTTGAAATTATTGTGAATTTTTGCAAAGAAAAATGAAGAAAATTCATATCAAATATAAAATTAGCTAAAAAAACTCAAAATATCAACATTGGTATAAATTATAGTAAAAATATATTCTAATGTAAACAAAAATCATATGTCATTTTATAAGTAGAAAATTAATACATAATGGTAATAGGTCCCAAATTTAAATTGCAATAAAATGTTGCAATTTAGTCATTTTAATTCCAAACTTTATTACTTTTAGTTCAAGCTTGTTGGATCAATTTTTAAAAATAATTTTGAATAGTGAATTTAAAATCTAGAACAAGGAGAATTTTTTTTGCCAAATACACTACAATATCATCCATGGTATACACACCTTTCAATTCACACAAAAATATGCAAACTGCGTATGGTAATTTGCTTTAGTACATGAAAACAAAAAAGAGCAAGTGGACAACCATAAAAAAATTGGTTGAAAAATTATTGTCTCATATGCTCTAAAGTCTTTGAATGTCATCCAAAAGTTAGATTTTGGCTCCTTAGGTGTTCCAAGGTTAATGTGGTTCTAAGTTGAGAAACACACTCATCCAAATGATTTGATTCCTTGATTTTTTCTTGCCCTCAACCTTGACATCCTTCTTGAATGAGGTTATAGTTGTATGAGGGGGGGAGACAATTGGTAAGTATTTGGAATTTATTTATTATTCTAAAAGACATTTTTTCAAAAAGCACTAAAGTTTCACACATTCTACTTTCATTATTTGAGAGTGGGGTCATAGGACACTTGGGAATCCAGATGACATTATACGTTTGTCACATTTGGATTGAGGACTTTGTCTTGGGAGGGTCCCTTTGCATAAAAGACTTCATGAGCTCCACCCCCCATTTTTTCAGTTACAAACTCAAATTATTCAAAGTAGTCTTTAGAATCCTAGAAAAGCATATTATTTTCTTCATTATCTAACAAAAATTAAAAAGATTGAGACTATGTAGACGCAAAGGTCTGCAGCAAAGAAAGTATGGTTATTCAAGAATGTTAGTAGTGAAGTTTCTTATATTATTTTCTTTACTCACTTTCAACAAATGAAAATCAATAGTTCACAAAAATTAAACCTTAATCAATTCTAAACTTTTTAGTTTCAAGTTCATCACAAAATTTCTCTTTCATCATTTGTTATTGCAATTACATATAAAACCAACCGTATAAGCTCTAAAGCACCATGGGCATGGAAGAACAAATGATCAAGAATTTTTATACATTGGTAAATGCTTATGAAGCTTATATAGGAAGTTGTGTAAATTTTGGAGGCACAATAAATTAGTTGATTTTTTAATACCAAAAGTCTTAAGTGGCTACAATTGTAATGTAAATACAAAATTCATATGACGGGCATGACAAAAAATGATATTCATAGTATCAAAGCATTCATCAAGGAAAAAATTATATTAAATGAAACTTCACCAAACTATGTCATGTACAAAGCCGCCACCTCTACATACAAAAAATGGGCCCATTCATTATCCAAAATGGTCTCCGATTCTACCAACCCTTTTTTTTTGGCACCATGGGGCCAGATTGCACCATTTCAAAATAAATGTCTACTTTTCGCCATATAAAAGTAATCTTTTTTAGCCAAATTTTTTCCATTTCTATTAAAAATGTGGATGAAATTGCCAAATTTAGATGAAAAAGTGCATGAATATGATGAAAAAGTATTTTAGGGTCTAAAAGATGGATGAATGTAGAAATACAATGCTTCACCAAATTTTAAGTGATTGCCATCCTAGCACTTTCTTAGAAAGTAAAAAAAATGGGCTAAACTCTACTTTGTTGTTGTCACCATTTAGACTTTTGGCTTATTCTTTTTCCATCCAAAAGTGGAGGTCAATTTTATTTGTAATTGCATTAGTTGTCCAACATTTTATAGCATGGGGTAGTTGCAAGAAATTGTGTATGAGTTTGTAGCATTTTGGCAGTTTTCAACCTTTATTTAGGTGTACTATGAAATTAGAAAAATATTTTTTAAAATTTATTAAAAATATGGTCAATGCATACACATGTAAGAATAAGGCACCCCAAGAATAAAAAAACAAAGAAAAATTCTTAAAATAGGAGAGTTAGAAAAGTGCAAAAATCTCAAGAAAATAGGTATTTTGATGTTTTAATTTGTAAAAAAAGGAGAAAAATAATTTACAATTAAATTAAGAATTTACCATATAAAAGGACTGCTTTGTGGATAATCTTGAAACCATCTTCAATGTTTAGAAGTGCACGCGTAAGGGAGCCCTATTTGATTGAATGTGGAAGACATAAAATACTGCTACCTCTGTTCCAAAAATGATCTTCCTATTGCACTTTGTAATGTTGCTAATTGGTTGAATTTAGTTTTTGATTGCTATTTGGGACCAACCAAACAACTCCAAGTAATAGTTCCCCTCCATCCATGCAATCATCAATCAAAAGACAAATGAAATGACTAAAGGGGTCAATCAACAATGTTCTTTCTTATTTTTTGCATCTCTTTAAATATTGCCTGATTGAAGGTGAAGAAGCTCTAGGAGGTGAAACAAAGGGCAACACATGGTTGTGGGCATATACAAAATGCCTACACGATGACGACCTCACACTCTACAATTAATTGACTAGTGGTGCTCCTTGAAAATGCCCAAAAGATTCTACTTTTCAATATTCCAAAACTACACTTTGAGAAGGGCTTCTAAACTCAAAGTTTCTAGAATGCTAGGAGTGCACCAAACTCTACTTGTAGCGCAAAATTGGTTTTTAAAATGTTATTTTTAGCCTTAATCCGGAATATTTTGTCTAACAAGAAGATCATTTTGGGACGGAGGGAGCATATTTTTAGTTGTTCCTTGGTAGGAAGATGCTTGTCTAGTGTGAAAATACACCACAAAATTTAAGCTTTAGATCATTAATTTTGGGACTCCTATAACTCTAAAAATCCCTAAATCCAAAGTGTGACAAATTAGAAAAATCGATTGTTTAATATAAAATGTTTTTTTGAATTTTTTTGAAAAGTATGGGATTTGCTAACTATCATCTTCAATAAAAAGAAAATTCAAGTTCGTTGGCTTCATGCTTCAAAAGTTATGGGGAAAGCCACTTCCGTTACACTACGTATGCATGACGCCAAAAGCAACCACCGATTCTTGCATCGCTCCTAAAGAGACTTCCAAAACTTTATTTCGTACAAATTCCTTACTACAGATACTGCATTACAAGTACAAAAGTCAACTACCAATTCCGAATGTCATCCTTCCATACGTAAAATAATCGTACAAAACAACTTTTCAATCTACAGAAAATCTTCATGTGGATTGTGCAACTTTTTTCACTACAATTACGTGGTAGCTGTCCCTTGTCACAAAGAAAGCCAATCCCTTAACTACACTTGTCGATTCTAGTTAGCCAAGCATCACCACCTCCATACTTATAAATTCAAGACGTGATAAAGATCTTTGTACCAAAGAAATGGTAAGAGGGCAAAAAAGCATCTTGGATTCCCCGACTCTTCAATGTGACAACCAATGTGATGGCAAGCTTTGAAGAATGTGATGAGCAAAGCTAGTTTTGCCTCTCAATTGGGTGTCATCAATTCGTTGGCAAATGAAGGCCGCGGGTACATTTTAGGCCGGGGACAAGTCTTTCGGTGTGCATATACCGTACGTACAACTCGTGAACGGCAAGGTTTACTTGAGGGACACAAAAGTCAGCAACCATATAATGTTGGAACTTGGAAAAAGTTTCGAGTTGGAAAGAAGCTCGTGAGGTGCTTTGCGCTTTGCGTTTTGTACATCACTTCTATAGCGAACTGTGTCCCAAGTTGCAATCATGGCAAGACTTGGTAAGATAATATGAAACAGTCACTTTATTTCAAGGCCAGTCAGAGCAGGACTCCATAGCATTGGACCGATCTATAACAGAATTTAGAACTGACTGCACAATCATTTTAGAACGAGATTTTAGGCGCATCACTCAACCTATTTTTTTTTTTTTTACCTTCGTATTTTGACTGCAAATGATACCGTATCTTGGAGTGGCGTGCATGGATTTGCTGAGCTTCAAGCTTGGAAATGAATAGTAGGAGCATCTGAAGTATATGGCATCTGAAGTATATTGCAATGCAGATGATACCCTATCTTGGGTGGATTTGCTTCGAATTCAAGTTTGAAAAATGAATAGTAGGAGCATCTGAAGTATCCAAGCATCTGAAGTATTTGAGCATCTGAAGCATGGCTGAGGTATTTGAGCATCTGAAGCATATTATTATGAAGCAATGCCGCAGGTAGAATTTCAATTTTGTAGGCCCGGGTTCAGATTGGGACGTGCAATGGTAGTGGACGAAAATCTTAGTCCACTACTTTGTCTGCCTAGGTGTGGAGGGAAATTGCCATGTCATCATAGATTTTGTTCGTGTGGTGCATGGCTTCACATTAGGAACTAGACCTTTGGTGGAATTATCAATTTGTGAAAGCTCCTTTGAAGTTGCATTCATGTTTCATGAAAGCTCCTTTAGAGCTCCTTTCTTCTTGAACAAATCTGGTTTGTCCACCTAAAAAAAGATGGGGTCATTTCTCAACTTAATTAATTCCAAACTTGTTCAATACAAGTGATGGCTTCATCTTACGTTTTGGCAAGAGTGGGTGCTTGATGATATGGTTTAACTTCAAGGGGTTGTTTATATGTCCGGAGTGAATACTCTAGTAGACAAAACCCGATCTTTGGTTGATGAAAATGCTTGTTGCCTTGTCCAATGGAATTGGACATTCCGGTTTGAATTGGGCTTCATATTGGAACGTGATTGGGACCTACATAAAAGAACTATTGACTCATTGTTCAAAGACTTTTTTGAACTTCCTAGAGTAACATAACATTGTTTGCCAAAGAAGTACGGTCTCTTTTACATCCTTGAAACTGACCCCCTAGAGTGAACAAAATGGTTTTTTTGATGGCTCCTTGATCAACCCCAGTCCGCTTCAATTAACTGATAAGTCCTTTGTAGGCATCTAGCAAAGCATAATACCAATGTTTATAAAGGAAACATTTGTATTATTTGGAAACAAAGGAAATATTTGTATTCCAAGCGCACACCTCCAAAGCTAAAAAATGGTCAATCTTTGAATTAAGATTATGTGATGAAATCTCCAAAATGAAAATTGTATTGTAGGATCTTGTAGATTACGCCAAAAAAAAAGTTTCCAACATAAATTTTGTACAATCTATGAGATCCATGTGTTCAAAGTAATTTATTTGGTTGAAATCTTTTCAAAAAAAAAAATCTATTTTGTTTCATTGCTATTAGTTGTATTTCAACTTCAAATTTCAATGCAAATTAGAGGATGTGGAATTTAGTTTTCATCTTTTAGTATGATGTCCATGCTCTGAGTTGAAACCTAAAGCACCCAAAATTAAAACTTGCATCTACTTAGTGGAAGACTTGTACAGTTGGGTACTGTAATCTTACAATTGGACGATTTGAACCATTCAAAGACTTTTGCATAGCATAGAAAATGAAATGGAATTTTTCATCTTGTATAATTATCAAGCAATCCTAATGCAATCCCAATTAAGCATACAAAATTTCAGTTTCGAAAAAAAAAATTCCATTTTTGGTGAATTTTTTAAGTTAGTTTTTATGGTTTTACATAATATTTTATTGAAAATAATTATTGATGAATTTTTTTAATCCGATTGCATAGATATGTAAGAAACATTCATACGCACATCTTTCATATTAAAAAACATCCTATTAAGTAACAAAAATATGATCTATGAAGAGTTCAATGTAAAGTACCTATGACCTAATTGTGAAAAATAGATATCTCTTTATTGTAATTAAATTTTTCTATTTGTCCTTCACATGATAACTAATTTTATACATTTGAGCATGATGGTACAATTATTTTGCCAAAATCTACTTAACTAATATAGAAATATCTATTTTTTAAAGTTAGGTCGAATGACACTTCACATTGAACTCTTCATAGATCACATTTTTGTTGCTTAAATAGGATGTTTTATAATATGAAAGATGTGCGTATGGATGTTCCTATATATCTAAGCAATTGAATTAAAAAAATTCATCACCAATTGTTCACAATAAAATATTATGTAAAACCATGAAAATTAACTTAAAAAATTCACCAAAAAGTGATTTTTTTTTTGAAACTGAAATTTTATATGTTTAATTGGGATTGCGGGAGGATTGAGTGATAACTATGCTTACCAAAATATATGAACTATATTGTACATTGTACAAAGAATATGTGAATGGCTCAAATTGTCCGGTTGTAAGATTATAGTACCCAATTGTACAACTTGCAATACTATGATCTCTTTTCAATGAAGAAAACACCCAAAAAATCAAGAAATCCACCAAATGTTCAAAAATGATTTTTTCTACAATCTAAAGAGTAAATTGTATTAAAATAATACATGATGGATAAGTTTTTTGAAAAAAAGCTAATAACTACTATTTTATGACCCCAAAGATGATTTTTTTTCAAGTGGCAATTTGAAATAAAAAAAACTTGCTCATGAGTACACAAATTATATTCTTAGATTTGTAATGAAATCCTCATCTCCAAAACTAATTTGCATGTACATACACTACTAGAAGAATTTGGTCCAAATGAAGAGAAATTCAATAGAAATTGTGTTGATTTTCATGTTGGTTAGGAACACTTGGTTCAGACCCTCTATCAACACATTTGTGTTGGTTTTTGGTTGGTTTTTTGTTGATTAAATCTGAATTTTAAACAATTAAAAAATTATTATTAAAAATAAATAAATAAATAAAATTCCACCACATACCGGCATGGTTTGAACTCTAAGACCTCCCAATTAGTAACCATAGGCTTCAACCATTACACCATGGTTGAAGCCCCATGTTAGAATGGAATAAGAGGTTTTTATTTATAAACTTTTTTCTCAATTATGCAAAGTTGCAGACTTTGAAGGGCCATATCTCCTTCATTATAAGTCTGTTTTCTATGAAACTAGTTGGAAACGGTTCAAATTGAAGTCTACTTTTAGTGGTAAAATTTTCAATTTTTTCTAAATTGTTTTCAAACTCTGACAAGCATTTTTCTAAAGGTAGTCTTACTTGATCCTTTTCCTTTTCCTTTTGCAAAGTCAGCAGACTTTGAAGATCCATATCTCCTTCATAGTGACTAGTGTAGCCCTGTGCCGTTGCCACAACCAAAATAAAAGTAAAGGTCATTTTTAAAACCAAAAATAATTCAAAAACCTAGAATTTTCCCACTATAGTTCCAAACGCCACCAATCCAAGCCCATACACCCCTCCTCGTCAAGGGCTTTCCAATGGTACCAAGAACGTGACAAATTGACACACAGTTCAAAAGATACATAATTTAGCATAATTTAGTAATTTTTAAGATTAAAAAATAACTCAAAAATCTATAACTTTCACACCGTAGGTCCAAACGCCACAAAATAAAGCTCGTGCACCCCTCCTCATCAAAAGCTTTCCGACAGTACCAAGAATACAACCAAAGTCAAATTCAAAATAATTTCCTAATTTTTTTCCATAAATACTTTGAAATTCAATAATTTGTTCACCATAACTTCAAACGTGACAAAACCAAGCCCGTGCACCCCTCCTCACCGAGGGCTTTCCGACGGTACCAAACACGCCACCAGGGGACGCACGGTTGGAGAGATCTCAATGTAACAAATAAACAAAACAAAACAAAACAAAACAAACAACCAAACTTAAGGTATGGATAGTCCGTTTTCCATGAAACTTGTTGGAAATGATTGATATTTAAGTATATTTTTAGTGGTAAAATTTTCAATTTAATCTAATTTGTTTTGAAAATTTGACAAGCATTTTTATAGAGATGGTTTAGCCAAATTTTAGAATTAAATAGTAGAATTGTTGAATAGTTCAAATTTAGGATTTTGAATTGTTTAAAACTTACATTTTGAATAGTTCAACACTCAAAACTCAAATTTTAATCCTTATTTTACTATTGTCATCTTGAGGGACAAAATGGATTTCAAGCATGTTCCTATCACCGCAATTTCTAATGAAACTTTGTTATAAAATAAAATATCTTATTATCTTTCTATGAGTTTAATTTTTATTTCAAATATTATGATTCGAAGTATTTATATGTAAATCTTTGATTCATTCTATTTAGACTTGTGAGGAAAAGTTATGAAGAATCTTAATTTTGGGGCAATTTGAGCATTTTGGTAAAAAGACAATCGTATGTGCACTGAATGTAAATTGTATAGGTTTATAAGTATACTTTTATATTAAACTTTAAAACATATGTTCGAATTAAATTAAATTCTAAGTTGCACTTCTGATCATTTGATTACACCTTATAGAAAACTGAATGAAAATTGCATTAGAATTTGAAATGATCAAAGTTGAATTAAAGTTGAAATTTTCATTAAGTTATTTGAATCACAATTTGATTTAGAGCTGAAATTGATTAGAATTTTGACTAAATTCTAAGTTTGAATTGTAATTAAAGAATATCATTGGAATTTAAATCAAATTCAAGATCAAATTACACTCTTTAAAAATTTGATTAAAATTTGAATTTGAAATTCATACTCTGTATAAGATTTTAAATGATTTTGAAAGATTTTGAAAGATTCTAAAAAAATTCAAAAGATTTCAATAGATTTTCAAAAGATTTTCAAAAGTGTTTTAAAAGATTTCAATATTTTTTCAAAAGATTCTAACAAATTCTAATAGATTTTCAAAAGATTTCAAAAGATTCCAATAGAATCCCATAAAATTCTATTAGATTCTCAAAAGATTCTCAAAAGATTCCAAAAAGATTCCAAAAAGATTCTTGGAATTTCTAAAAATTTAACAGAATTCTATTCATTTAAATTGAACCAACAGAAAACGTGTTGATGGAGTCTAAAAAAATGCCTTCATTGAGGAAAAATCATTTTTATGTTGGTTCGGTCAAAATTCAGCATAAATGTGTTGATTTTGTCTTGGTTTTCACTGCCTTTCCAGTAAGGTAGAAGTACCTATTTCCGATAACTTAAGGGATTTCACAGCAAGTGATGAGCAGTTTAAGGCGTAGGAAATTTTTTCCATGTAGAAAGATGAGAAATATGGGGATTCCCAAATTTTCGTAATTTTATTTGCAAAATTGAAATTACTGTGAATTTTGGGAGTCAAAAAGTGGTCCAGACCAATAGCCGATATCTAGAGTCATCTAATTTGGATCATCTAAAAAATTGCTTTTCTACTCACTATTTCCAGCTTCTTCTTCACTACTTTGGACATGTGTCATAACCTTACTAGTCCCAACTTTGAAAAAAAACATTCCAAGCTTTTCAACCTTGGTTGGAAATAGTGCCCCCTATAGGTTGGCTATTGGGTCGTGATCCACTATGGGTACTTCTACCTTAGTGGAAATTGTATTCCAATACTTGCAAACCCACAATGCTTTGAAAACAAAAGCAAAAGTGAAGTACTTCCAAAATGAAACATTGATAACATTTAAAATTCTTGTATTGTCCAGGAAGTCAAAAGTCGGACCACTCCAGACTGTTCCTAAAGCTGCATAGTCAGAAATCTATACAGATCCTAAAATCGCCTATCCATAAACTCGGTCATAAATTGCACTTGGGATCTTCTAGGACGCCTAGGATTAATTTACAACATTTTTTTCCTATTTTTTTGTAGACAAATTTTCAACTTTTGAGATTTCTTTTTGGCTATGCTATTGTAGAATAAAACCCACCCAAATGTCAGTATTTTCTCCTACCCTTCATTCTTTATAAATCTTTTTTTCCTATTCTAGATATGCTATTTTACTTCTAAATCTTTTCTAAATTTTAAGACCAAGATAATTATAATACCCCTTCATTTGATCGCACTTAAAACTAAAAAAAAAATGGGTGTGCGCCCCCCGGGGAACGCCTTTTGAATCATTCACCTATAAATGCTTTGAACCCTTATTGAATTTTCAATCAAACCAACACAATGTAAAGGAATTCTTAACAATTTATTCAGCTCGATAGAATTGAATTAGAATGATGAAACATAAAACATGTGAGAACATATCAAAGCTTTGATTTTAATTGATTTTCTTATATTTGACCAAATTTACTCTAATAACTCTTAATTAAAAATGTTTTAAAAAACGTCATGCCACTACTGTTTAAAAATGATGAGTTCAAATAATGAGGCAAAAAATTCAATAATAAGATCATTGGAATTAGTATATAAAATTGAAAAAATCTATCCATAAACTTATAATTCACATACAATATTCTCATTCTATTCTCAGACAACCTAAGTTCAATTCTTACTGAAGTCCCAATGTCCCTATAAGGGACAAAATGGATTTCAAGCAAGTTCCTATGAGGACAATTTTTTGTGAAATTTTTGGAACTTTTTTGTAAAATAGAAAAACTTATTAGCTTTTTGGATGTATAATTTTTATTCAATCAGTGTTTGGGAGTAAAAGTTATGCCACAATAGGTCCAAATTTCAACTTGTCAGTCAACTAAAGAAATTCACAAAAATTTGAAATATAAATAAATAAATAAATAAATAAATAAATAAATAAATAAATAAATAAATAAATTTAAAAAAAAATTTAAAAAAATAAATAAATAAATAAATAAATATATATATATATATATATTTTTTTTTTTCATAGATTATATTTTTTTCTATATGGAAAGCTTTGATTTATTACATTTGAATTTGTGATGTGAGAGTTATGGAATATAGTCTTGTTTTGTATACAATCAAAGCATCTTCTTGAAGAAATAATATATAAGATTTGTTTCTGAGCTCAATTTTCATTTTTTTTTAGAATAAAAAGTTCTACAAGGTTAACTTTGATTTTTAGAAAAATCTTATTATGGAGATTACGGTGTTCTAATTCCATCCTAGAACTATTAACAATTTATTTTTTCTCTCTAACTTAGCATATCTACTACTTCTACTTAACTCCAAAATGCCTAAGGCACCAATTCTAGTGTCGACAATACTTTGAAGTTAAATAAAACCTTACCAAGATACTATTTTTAGTACTTTATATTTTTGAAAATTTCTTTTGAAGTCTAGTTTTAGCATCAAAAATTTGATTTCGAAAATGAATGATTAGGATATTTCTATTTAAGATTTTGCACAAGGATGTCCATTGCAAATCTTGATTTCCTAGTTGGGGGCTCTTGATGAGCTTCAAATACACTAGATCTTGGAGAAGAAATCACATTAAAAATTCATTTAAAAGAATTTGTAGAGTAGATTTTACGAAGCTTTAAATTGATTGGAGTTATACTTGTTATGCCCTTTAAACTCATATTTTTTTTGGTGACCAATTTTTTAGATTTGACATGTGAAAAGAGGATTGAAAGATTTCAAATCACTTTCACAATTTTAACACCCTCATGATCAAACATTATAATCTTTCAATCTGTAAGTGATATTATTGTGTTTTCTTTTCTCATATAATCTCTAACCTATCTAGTTTTAATTTGTATGGTTACAATCCAAAAAATATTAATAAATATTATCAAAATGTTGGAATTTTGTTCAATTTAGAGCGAATTCCAAGAAGCTCAAAAGAAGGCCTTGGGCATTTAAAGGTTAATAGTTTTTCAAAGAATAAAAATCACATTATTAAATCCCCCCCTAGATTCTCAACTCAATTTTTCATGATAATTTTATTCTAAATGAAAAACATTTAGTACAAAAATTTTAAATGAAGATTATTCAAAGTCTGATAAACTAATTTGCCGTGGTATCCAAATAACATTTTTTTTACATTGAATGCACTTATTTTGCAATCTATATTGTCAAACTTTCTAAAATTTCTTCCACACATTCTCATGGGTAGTCTATTGCAGGATGCCATGGTTAGATTTTTTTTTTAAAATTCCATTTTTAAAGTTTTTGCTTTTTGTACTAGAAATGACAATTTTAACCAATTTTTGGAAAAACAAAACAAAACAATAAAACCTTGGGACTTTAGGAGTTAATTCCTAAATATCCAAGGCCTTTTTTGAGCTTCTTAGAATTTTCTCTATATTGGGCAAAAAAAGAAACATTTTGATAAGTATTATCAAGTTTTTTTGAATTGTAATTGTACAAATTCAAACTAGACATGTTTGAGATTATATGGAAAAAGAAAACACAAGGATATTACTTATGGATTGAAAGATTATAATGTTTGATCATGAGGGTGTTAAAAACTATATAAGTAATTTGAAGTCTTTTCACATGTCAAATCTAAAAAATTGGTCAATAAAAAAATATGAATTTAAAGGCATAACATACAATCAATTTATGGCTTCTCAAAATCTAATCTATAATTTTTAAAGTGAATTTTTAATGTGATTTTTTTCTCCAAGATTTAGTGTATTTGAGGCTCATTTCCAAGAACCCTCAACACTAGGAAATCAAGATTTGCAATGAACACCCTCCCACAAAATCTTGAATAGAGAAATCATAATCATTCATTTTCAAAATCAGATTTTTGGTGCTAAAACTAGACTTCGAATCAAAAAATTCAAAAATATAAATGATTAAAAATAGTAACTTGGTAAGGTTTTATTTTGTCAACACCAAAATTTGGTGTCTTTGGCATTTAGGGGTTAACCACAATTTACCCATGTGAATAAAATCTGACTTCTGTGACATACTCATGGCTATCATGAAAACTTGCTCGGAAATAGGGTAATAGGTTACCAGACCTCACATGCTCCCTTACACTCAACTTTATCATGACATCAAAGTGGCAGAGACATAATGTAGCAGATGGTTTTCACAGAAAATAAGTGAATTGAAGAAGGGCATCTACAACACAGCATTATCATGAGTGTCCTGGACAACATAGAAGTGGAAATTGCAATTCAAATCCAAACATTCCTATATGAGACCACAGCTGAATAGTGACCACAAGTCCTGAAACATCAGTGCACATAACTAGCCATAACTTGTACACATTTGAGAGACAATTCAGTGTACAGTACAAATTTCATGTGGATGAGGAGAAACAGGTGTCTTTGCAAAAATTCTGTCACTGGATGAGCAGGGCCAGGGCAAGAAAATGACTCAACAGATTCCTCATGATCCTTGATGTGAAAGTCCTGTCATAAAATTTCTTATTGAAGAAGAGATTTACATCACAATCCATTGCATGAGCCTTATCACAAACCGGCACTCAATTAATATTCCCTCAACAGGACAGCAAGGCGATATATGGCAAGGGTAGTGGAAGAAAGCATAGACAAAAAGGCGAAAAAGCTCATGGTTACAGCAGCATCTGCCCTGGCGCAGAAGGAACCCAAATCATAGCGTGAGCACAGCCGGACGCCCATCTCTCCTGTGTATGACAAATTTGCAACTGTTGCTGCTGAGGTACTTGCCGACAGTAAGAGATAGGAGAACAACTGCACAAATATCCACCAGCATCTCCAAATTAGACTTGGAACCACAAATGAGTGAGATGCTAGGGACCTGATAATGTCCTGAGCACAACAGCCAAGATCTCAAAGAAGACGAACTCAATTAAGAAGAAAGCCCAGAAAAACTTAGACCCCTACTAAAACTGACCAAGTAAGTAGCGTCAATTATTTAACGGGTGCCAAAGGTCCACTAGCTAGTTGGAAGTTAACCTAATTATGTGTGCCTGCACTTCCAAAGTAACTAATGGGGAGTTAAGCTTTCAAGTGAGTTACGTTTGCAAATGTCACTAACTGCTGCTACGTGGTTGGTGCAGGCAGTGCTATCTCTTCAAATCATTAGTATAGAAACAGTTAGCTTACTTGTCCAAAATCGAGGAGTTAAGTAATGGTGGAAGCGAATGTAAATTCATTGCACGTGAATTAGTGGGATTTTGCTAAGTGACACAATTTGGGCAGTTGATAACAAACTACAGTTAGCAAATTTGGTGTTACTTGGTTGGTGCGGGCGAGGCCTTAAGTAACTAGATTAAGTTTCATAACGCATGTGAAACACGCTGCGTTTCTACATGCATTAGCAGGAATCAACCGCAAAGTTCTAAGAGTGTACGGAATCAAGGAATGGGAAAAAAGGCCGTGAAGATACTAACCTGATCCAAACCGAAGGTCAGCCAAGTGCTGAGAAAAATGGAGGGAATGAAGGAAATGCCTAGAATTACAGTATACGCCAGTTGTATAAATTGCAGCGTGGAGTAGATAAATACAATAATGTTTACAGCCACCAAGTACCTGCATTCAAAAATATCTGCTTTAGATTGTAATGCAGCATTAGACTACATCGTATGCACTTAAAATGTTACTGCCAGACATGGGTAACAAATCTGAAATAATATGTCTGCTTGCATCAGGACAGCAATTACCATAGAATAATACACACCCATTTTGATCTCTCCATAAAATCACAAGCCCATCCAACTATTGGTACTTGAACCACAAAATACTCCTAGTTACTTGCCAGAATCTACGGACTTCATGTGGCTGTTAATTGAACTGCACGGTGTCCACTTACACAATAGAGAATAGACGTCGCAGTGGATCCATTCCAAATAGAGTACAAATGAACCAGCCTTACTTTCAAGGACCCTAATTAGCATTGCAATCACTATGCTTACAATCAACAGAGTAGCGCCGATTAGCTAACTGGGATATTCAGGTCGATTAGCTAGTTGGAAGAATACAAACCTACTGTATGCCCACACTTGCAACATAACTAATGGGGAGTTAGGCTTTCAAGTTAACTAATTGCTGCTACTGGTTTGGAGTACGCGGGTTTAGCACTTCAAAATTGTTGGAATACGCACAGTTAACTTACTTGTCCAGAATCAGGGAATGCATGAAAATTCATTGCACGATAATCAGTGGGACTTAGCACCAATTCGCTAAGTGACACAACTCAGGCAGTGCGGTAGTTTAGTAATTACTTATAGTTAGCTAAAATTAGTGCGGGCGGGACCTTACTCAGTAACCAAATGACGAGCAATATGAATGTCTAAGCAAACAAGTTGCATCAATTGAAGACACAACACTTTAGATAAATGCTCACTCTTTCAAACGAATGGCAATATATTAAACTCAATAGGATTTTTTAAATATGAAAAAGAATGTGTTCTGTGATATATTATGCTTACTTAAACGCCTTAAGCTAAGATTGCTACTTGACTGGTGAGGCACGGACTTACCGAGTAAACAAATGATAAGTAATACGCACGCCCAAGCAAATAAGTCAAATCAATGAGAAGACACAACACTTTAGATGCATGCTACATCCTTTCAACATTTGACAAAGTGATCAATTAATTCAAAACGGCATGAGTGTGACTAATTCCAGTTAGCTCATTGTGACTACTTGGTTGGTACGGGCGGGGCCAAGTAAGCAGATGATTAGCAATATGCAGGTCTAAGTCTCATCAATGAGAAGAAAAAACACTTTAGAAGCATGCTACATCCTTCTAAACATTATAACAAAATGAAAAATGAAAACGCATTCATTCAAAATGACATGAATGTGACTCATCCCAGTTGGCTACTTGGCAATACTTGGTTGGTGCCCGCGGGGTCAAAGTAAGCAAACGATAAGCAATATGCTGGTCTAAGTCGCATCCATAAGAAGAGAAAACACTTTACATGCATGCTACATCCTTTCAAACACTTAATAAAACGATCAATTCAAAGGGATTCATACGAACGACAGACGTTACGCTCACTTGTACGCCTGAAAATGGTTGAACTTCAAGTTGCCGAAGTCCACTCCCATGTGCTGCGAATTAGCACACATAACGATAAACGAAATCAGCGAGAGCACGCATTCAGCGAGTCGGAATCCAAAGCTGCAGGCTCCAACAGCCGTCAAGTGTTTCCTCATCCGGTTCACGGATTTCTTCGGTGCGGCATCTTCGTCAGATGCAAACGGAGACTCCGGCAAGGTCTCCACCTCCTTCGTCTCAGTAAAATGCATCTGCAGTCCTGCGTCCTCTTCAGGAAGCCTCGACATGGCGAACGAGAGGCTCGCCAAGCTCGGCAGGTGTACGCCGCTTCGACCCCTGTAGATTCCACCCACATTTCCACTGCCATGGCGAGGGATACCCCCACTCCCCCCACGAAGAGGACCACCCGTTCCATTGCCGCTCATAAACGAAAACAAACCAACCCCTGCACTATGGCGACGGGTGTGAGCCGGAGCTGGCGAGAATTCAATCCCAGGCTTTGTTGTTCCTGGATCGCCATGTGCTTGAACTCCATCATTCTCATGCAACGGAACTCCCAATCCATCCGCTGTGGGATCCGTCACAGTTCTAGGGCTCACTCCATGCACTCCGTTGCTCCCACTGGCGTGATTAGGGTTTGGTCGATTCTCATGCAAACGACCGGACTCTTCCTCCCCTGCCTCGATTCTCTCCTCCTGCTCACTCACATCAGTAGTAGGATCCGTCACAAGCGCCATTCGAATCTCCCCGTCGGTAATAACCACAAACGCCCTAACATACAAAAACCACACAAACAACAATCACGAATCCCTCACAGGCTCCCACCGTCTGCTTCGTCCATTTTTTTAGGTCACCGTGAAAACCCGCCTCCGGCTCGGTTTGAGAATCGCTAAACGCTCATACCGGAAAACGTCGATAAGCAAAAACTCCTCCTCATCGCCTGCATTCGCAACCTCCATGGCTCGTAACGCCGCTCAAATCGCAAATCCGCTCAAATTCCTCCGGATCCCGAAATTTTCAAAGCGACGCCCTCAATCGAGATTTTTCCAGTTCCATCTAGTACAAGATCCAAGCACACCACCCTCAATGACTACACTACCCTAATCTGGATAAGATGATTTCCATACCAGAAATCAAAACAGATCTTTCCCAAATCGAAAACCCCCAAACAGGCGATTCCTTAAGCAAAGAACTAGGAATTGGTCAAGTTTAGAATATCTTGGATCCCTGTGAATCGAGCTCTACTGCGAAGCCGTGCCGTGCCGTGCAAAACGGATTCAAGTACAGCCAAACGGCGGATTCACGGAGGAGCCCAAACCGAAACAGATCGAAGTACGAGACTACGAGTACGTTAAGGACGCTCGTTGCTGCAGGACGCGCATTCCGAGGAGTCGGCTAGATTAGTAGCGGGTGAACGGGAGACGGAGACGCTAAGGAGGTGACACCTGGCGGATGTGGGCCCCGAGGAATCTTGTAAGGTGCCAGGACGACGCCTGCCAGGATGGACCAAAAATATCCCTTTGATTGGATAGGGATGGACGATGGATGAATGTGACCCTGTATGATTGGTATGAATGATTTATTGTGTGCTTGGTGTGGATGATTTATTGTGTACTTGGTATAAATGATTTATTGTGTACTGTATACCGGTGTGGACCGCATTGTAACAAGTGGACAAGGGTTTAGGGTTTAACACCGTTTAGGGTTTCATATCTGTGTTTCTTGAGGTCTTCTTACTTTTGCTTCACTTGTGCTGCTCTCTGTTGTTTGTTTCACAATTACTCTCCCTCTGTTTGTTCTTCCGAGTGCACTCCCAATTGCGCGTTAGCTGCAGGCACTATCTCGGGTTTTATTGTAATTGTGCAAAAACTCTTCGCATTTTCTAGAACCCTATTTCCCGAAGTTGTTGCGTGGTTCGTGGTGATGGCGGGTGCAGGCAAGCTCCTGGGAATGGACAAGCTGCGGGCGCAAAACCTCCTCGTGGCGGGCGGCCTCACCTCCTTCGTGGGCGCCGTCTACTTCTACACCATGAAGGCTGTGGGCTCCGGCGACGACCTTCAAGAGGCCGTCCACATCCTGAACCAGGAGAAGCAGGAGAAAGAAGCGACCTCCGCTGCTCCTTCCGCAGCTTCTTAGCTTCACTTTGCGGACTTTCTTGTAATCTTTCTCATCTTACAGGACAATTTGAACCCCTGCAGGTACGGGAGCCATTTGCACGCCGAGAATTCGAGAATCGATTAGAGCTCCCGACTGCATTTGACCGGATTAGGGTTAGGGTTCCGATTCTAAGCTGCACGCGTCCAATTCGTGGATGTTTTTGTTCTTGCTGTAAGGTAGCATGGCCTTAAATGGATCATTTACGGACTGTTCAGCTTTTTTCATAGGCTTCTGTAGACCAAAAGATTTTCTGCTTATTTTTCAGAGAAAGACAAATGAATGTGCCAGAGAACCCAAGTGGTTTCATATTTTTTGAAGCATTTTTGAATTACTTATGAATTTAAAAAAAAAACTGTTGTAGGCACCTATTTGTGACCCTAGGTCTTCCAAAATCTGACCACTTGCAACTTCTGAATTGATTTGAGTAAATGGAAGCCAATGATTGGCTCTTGTAATAAATAATGCTTCAGGAGGAATAAAGGTTAAAGTTAAGAGAGGCTCTTCAGTAATTGAAGGTTAAAGTTAAGAGAGGCTCTTCAGTAATTGAAGTTCGGGCTAAAGTCTCAGCGGATGAGAGCTCCCTTCTGAAGAAGACATATGTACTAGCCAGCGCTACTGATAGCAGTCACATAGCGACATTGGTGGATGCCATGGAGCAAGACTGCCTGGTTCTGCAAGGTGCTCACCCTAATTTCCCCTGTTTTAAAATAGTAGTTTGACTTTCTACAGGTCATCTCTATCGTAAAACCTTACGTCCTGGAATTTCCTTCACTGCCTTCGCTCTTAACAAGCTGTCGATGTGGAAACCTTGACATGATTCAAATTTGCCTCTTGCATCAGTTGAATGTGTACTAGAATTTCGTCTGCTGGTTTATGTCTAACCTTTTTTCTAGAAAATCAAGTTGGTGTCCATGATGTGTTAATGTTCCATCTTCTAATCGGTGAATATTTTAATCCTAGAACTTCGAATGCTGGCCATGTCATAAGTTGAAGGGAGTCATATTTTTTTTCTTAAAACTTTTCCTGCAGACAAAAGTCGAAAGTTATTGGAAGCATCCAAGATGCTGAGGGATTTTTCCAAGAAGGACGACTTACTGGTGAAGTTGAGTAGCATGAAGTTGAAGGATAGCTATGTTTCTTATCCCTGGGAGCAGAAGATGATGACTTTTTTACCTGTCTCGGGTTCCGCGATGGTGTTTTCCCTCCTTGTCATGCCACCAGCTTTATTACCCAAGGCTCGCGACTACGCTGGTGTCGAGCAGACGTCGGCTCGAGCGATTGCCTGGTTATCCGCTGCCCAGGCGTCTGGAGTGCCAATTACCTTCGTCAATATTCAGACAGAGCCCCTTTTTATGCAAGTAAGTATTCAACGATCATATATGTCAGCTATGATTTCTTTTGTATTGAAAGACTGGGGGCAGAATCCGCGACGCTTCTCATTCGGTGAAGATTCCGGCAGATAGCTTGATCAAAAGATTCGATTATTAATTTGGACTTTTAAAATCAATGTGATTGTTTCTCGGTTTGTTTACTAAATGGTGGTTGACCTTTGCTTTTGACCATAGTTCATACCGTCCATGTGTCCCGAAATACGTCCTATACCAGTTTGGTTTTCGCCTTGGTCTGCTGACGTCGTTCGAATGTTCGATCCTGACGTGCAATACTTTGGAAATGTAGTTTGCAGATTACCAAGTTCCTGGCTACAAGCAGGATCCTGCTGTTATTGCCAATACCGGCTGTTATAGGTAAATAAGTTTCCCTTAGTGCTTCCTTCTTTTACTTTCTCATTACTTGAACGTGGGTTCCACAGAACCATTTGAAAGAGCGGGATAGCCGATGTTAAAACGACGGGGTTTTGTTTGAAAATTTCCTGTCGGTTAAGGCTTGTAGCGATTGCCTTGATTCTGGCTCTACGGTCTAACTTAACGACGTGCTTTGGCATTAAGAAGTGGTTATTTGTTTAGATAGATGACTGTCAATTCGTGAGTTCAATTATTTAGGTTTTGATTCGTCCTACCTCTCCAGCGCGACACATTTAAATGACACAATTTGGTCACGTAGAGGAGGCCAATTTTATTGTTTTCTTGGTGGTAGAGCGACAAGCACCCTTGGATGTAAGCATGTTTCGAAATATTGGATAGTATTATCCATGTGTGTACATTCATCTGTAAAGTCGTCCATCATTAGAATTTGTCATCCAAGTGTTGGCAAATCTGGTATTTTTTGAGTGTTGGCGGAAGATATTCCATAATTGTAGGTGATCTGTTGACGTGTTATCAGTATTTTGGACAATCTGCGTCATTTCGGAAGTTCTGTTATGCCCTAACGAAGGAATTGTAAGTGCAGGATCGAGAAGCCATGGATGTAGACGTTGTCAGAGCTGTACGATTGTGGTACTCCTCTGCAGCTGCCGAGCTTGCGATTGACCTGAAACCTGAAGAGAACGAGTCTCGCCTCGGAGTTGGCATCAGCTGCACAGAGGAGGTATCTTTCAGTAGATTATTTTGCAAGCCATTATTTTTCGTTGGAATGTAGCTGCCTCGAAATTAGTGTGGCCATGGCCTTCTAAATAGTGTCATAAGCTGTTGGCTCCAAATTATCATCACATGGAGTTTTTTTAAATGTTTGCAGATAGGTAGATAGAGGCTCTCCATTCCGCCTGCTCCACATTGGCAAATTTCTGTGCGCACATTAGGATAATTAATTCTACGTTCTATTGAAGCTGGTGTTTTGACCAACTCTACAAATTGATGGCTATGCACGTTTTGCGAGGGAGCTTGATGACTCTATTCTAGATGCAAGTGGTCAGATTTTGGAAGACCTAGGGTCACAAATAGGTGCCTACAGCAGTTTTTTTTTTAAATTCATAAGTAATTCAAAAATGCTTCAAAAAATATGAAACCACTTGGGTTCTCTGGCACATTCATTTGTCTTTCTCTGAAAAATAAGCAGAAAATCTTTTGGTCTACAGAAGCCTATGAAAAAAGCTGAACAATCTGTAAATGGTCCATTTAAGGCCATGCTACCTTACAGCAAGAACAAAAACATCCACGAATTGGACGCGTGCAGCTTAGAATCGGAACCCTAACCCTAATCCGGTCAAATGTAGTCAGGAGCTCTAATCGATTCTCAAATTCTCGGCGTGCAAATGGCTCCTGTACCTGCAGGGGTTCAAATTGTCCTGTAAGATGAGAAAGATTACAAGAAAGTCCGCAAAGTGAAGCTAAGAAACTGCGGAGGTTGTTTCTTTCTCCTGCTTCTCCTGGTTCAAGATGTAGACGGCCTCTTGAAGGTCGTCGCCGGAGCCCATGGCCTTCATGGTGTAGAAGTAGACGGTGCCCACGAAGGAGGTGAGGCCGCTTGCCACGAGGAGGTTTTGTGCCCGCAGCTTGTCCATTCCCAGGAGCTTACTTGCACCTGCCATCACCACGAACCACGCAACAACTTCGGGAAACAGGGCTCTAGAAAATGCGAAGAGTTTTTGCACAATTACAATAAAACCCGAGATAGTGCCTGTAGCTAACGCGCAATTGGGAGTGCACTCGGAAGAACAAACGGAGGGAGAGTAATTGTGAAACAAACAACAAAGAGCAACATAAGTGAAGCAAAAGTAAGAAGACCTCAAGAAATATAGATATGAAACCCTAAACAGTGTTAGTCCCTAAACCCTTGTCCACCCTGTTGCAGCTTTCTTGCTCCCAGTTGGCTTGTTACAATGCGGTCCACATCGGTATACACACCTATAATTGTGACTGTACTAATAATGAAATTTAGTGTTTGCAACATTAGAGTTAATTGTAAAGTGTGTGAAAGGTAGGACCAGGAGTCGGAGCTTTGGAAAAACAAAGGACCAAGCACCTTGGAGCATTGAAACCCAGATGTGATTGAGTTTGGTATATTCTTAGTTAACCCCTAAAGGACCGTTGTCCCTTCGCGAGACAAATGCGTTTTCGGGCAGGTACCTACGGACTAAAATTTTTTCGTGATTTTTTGAAACTTTTTTTGAAGATAGAAAAATTGATAAGCTTTGTGGGAATATAATTTTTTTCACAATCAGTGCCCGGGAACAACAGTTATGACCAAATAAGCTCGAAACAAGGAACGAAGGGCAGCCCAGGCAGCAAAAAAAATTGCAAAAATTTGAATTTTTTTTTTAAATATTTTTTTCTCATAGATTATATTTTTGTCTATCTAGAAAGCGTTGATTCATTTCATTTGGATTTGTTATGAGAAAGTTATGGACATTCTTGTTTTTCGGGCAATTAGAGCATCTTCTTGAAAAAAATATCTTGTAGGATTCATTTTTGAATGCAATTTTTCAAGTTTTTCAATTTTTTTTTGTATGGTTTAGTTTACTTGCTAGAACAATCTCACCATTGGGATTAGTGCATTTTAATTCCATCTAAAATATATGAATATTTTAGATTTTCCTTCTATCTTGTACCTACTTCTACTTAACAATTTTTTTAAGAATGATAATTAAGTTTTCTTGAATTTTTTTTTCCCTAGACTCTCAACTCAATCCTCCACTATAAAGAATTAAAGCTCAAAACTCTGTAGTACAAAAATTTTAAGTTAAAAATGTTCAAAGTCAAAAAATCTAGTCCCGCAATGTATTGAAAAACTAATATTTTCCACTTTAAACGCAAATATCTTGCAATCTGTGCGGTCAAAGAATTTGAAATTTTTTCCACAATTTTTTTATACTAGTTAGGTATAAGATGTGAAAAAAAAAACAATTAAATTTTTTTTTAATCTTTGCTATAGAAATGGGAGTTTTGAGTGTTTTTTGGCAGGAAAAAGGCCTCGGTCCTTTAGGGGTTAAACCTTCCCCTGACACAAGTTCACAAACACAGGACAACTTTACGATTAACTTTATTAATTACAAACTCTAACATTAAATGACAACAACATCACTACTATTACCAATACTAAATGGCAACATGAACACTAATTGTCAACTAAATTTCCACCCAAAAAACTAGATTAGAATGGAGATAGTTCACCCAATACTAAATCAGATGAATACTAACTGTCAACTAAATTTCCACCAAAAAAATAAATTAGGATCGAGATGGTTCACCCCAACACAAATTTGGTATTCAATATGAATACTAATTGTCAACTATACGAGAAATAAAACAAGTTGCATGATAGGATAAATAACACTATAGGTACTATAACACTAAATTTTATTATTAGTGTAGTTACAACTCAATTATATAGTTAATACTATAAAACATGAATTATTTTATTAAATCTTATTGGCAATTAAAAGAAAAATTCAATGCACTTTGACATGTATAATTTGGATATAATGTGAATAAGTATTGAATTTTCAAAACACTATCTCTAGATATACCAAAAAACAACATTAGGTTTTGTTAGATTCTCATGTTTTGATTGTGTAAATATTTTGTAATCAACTTCTATTTTTTTATGTTGCTTTTTGGTCCACATGTACTAGGTGTTATTGGACAATGTTGATCATGGATGTACATGCCTTAGTTTAGATTTTAGGGGTTTGGATTTTTCTAAAGCTTTGTAAAATGGATGTTTCAAGGATAAAAGGGATGTTGTGATTGATAATTCAACAATTAGCATCTTGTGTCAAGTTAATGCATGGTACAAAAAATATTAGGATGGTCAAAGAGTCTTTTTAAATTGCAGAACAAATGAATTTCATCTAATATTTTTGTTTCAGTGTGCAATTTTTGTAATGCTATACATACATCATTTGAGTGGGCATTTGAGTTAAATTTAAATCATATTAGTTGTTTTGGGATTTTACACGATACAGTTGATAAAATCTATGAGATACTCCGTACCATTTTGATATTCAAATGTTTTTTTTGCTTTTAAGCAAAACTAATCAAATGAAGCTTTAGAAGTCTAGATCCTACTCCACTTGAAAGTTTTGAAAATGAACATTTTATTGAAGTTTAGAATCGAGGTTCTATAATTACCTTTCTAAATATAGAATGACACAAAAATCTCTTTATAGTAGAATCTTCTATACTAAGATGTACTTCTATTTCATAATGTATTATAATAAGAGTTTTCAGATCTTTTTAGAATGCCTTGTATTTGATATGAATTTACTTCATTATTTTTTCAAAAACACATGGTAATTTGAATTCTTCACAAAAAAATCTAAAAACATTACAACATCTATTAGACATGTGAATTCATCTCTGAAAATTAAAATGGAAAATTTAAGATTTGATTACATGGTCATGGGCTCTATCCTTTAGAGGTTAAGCATATTTTGTATTTGATATAAATTTTCTTCATTTTTTCTTCAAAATATTATGATAACAAGAAACTTTGAATTTTTTATTAACATTTATTCAACAAGAAATTTCATCTTTGAAAAAATAAAACCACAAGATTTCACTCACAAATAGCGAGAGAAATTTGCAATAGAGGATAGAGAGTAAATTTGCAATAGAGGATAGAGAGAAATTTGCAATAGAGGATGGAGAGAAATTTGCAATAGAGGATAGAGAGTTTTGTTGGGGACAACAACTTTGTCAAACCTATTTTTTCTTCTACATATAAGGTAATTACACCCAATTTCAACCGCTTTCTAAAACTGAACACTCTAGATTCTTGCCTAAAATGTATTCCCACTATTTATAAGAGTCTATGGTTGATTTTAGAGACAGCTATTTTCAGCATTTTGAAAATTAATAGTTTATTCAATGGGTTTTTTTTGGAACTGTAGAGCAGTGCTAGAGCCTTGTGTGCCCTCCCAACAAAGGTGGATATTTTGAGGGAGCCACATACATTGGTTGAATCTTCTAATAGGACTTAGAATCTGGTGACAATTCACCAAATAAACACCCTAACGATGTCCAAAAAATGCATTCTAAGAGTATCTAGAATCCCCTTTTGACTACCACCAATCCCCCACTAAAAGTTGTTCAATATAATAATAAGAACCATATAGATTGTAGAATTGCTTATTTGTGCAATTTTAGGTGTAGTTACCTTGAAGTATGTTTGCACTTGGTATTAGAAGTGATGTTTGCAATGTGAATCCGGTCCAAAAGTAGGTCTAAATTTGTTCCTAAGACCCTCAATAACAACACTTTTAAACACTAAGTGCGAACATACCTAATAACTACACCTAAAATTGCACATATAAGCAATTCCACAATCCACATGGTTATTATTATTATATTAAGTTCATTGGATTGGAGACTCTTTGAATTCTCTTGGATGAGTGCGTGCTTGAAGAGTTGTGTTTGGAGAGTTGCTCTGTTTTTTGCGACTTACCGGTGGCGACAATGACGAGCACGAGCACCAAAGATCAAAGCTAAATTAGTCGCGACCATGGTGGGCGCCTCACCATCTCCGACGCCGGCACCATCGTCGTCGTCCTCGTTGGCGGGGTTGGATCGATTTCGCGTGGGCTCCTTGCCCACCATTTTCTACGTACTCGATTTCGTTTCCGCTTCCGAGCAGTCCTCTCTCATCCACGAGGTTGGTATTCTGTTGCCTGATGTGAACTTAGCGGCATTTGCATGTTTCATGATTCTGATCGAGTCATTGCTGTTTTTGTGAGTTGAGAGTGCTCTTTTGAGGTTATGGGGATGGGCATTTTGCAGTGAATTTTGCTTGGAAGACAAGTAGAAGCTGAATCTAACCCAATTTGTTTCATGTGTTTTGGATTCTTGTGGAATTAGTTATGAATTTTCAAACTTTGCTGCAGCTGTGGTGTTTCGCTTAAATGTATGATTGAAGACTTCAATATTAGGATTTAGATTGGATTTTGACTAGGGCACGCTCTTACCTTCCTTTAAGAACTTTTTTGCAAGGGAGCTTAATGACTCTATTCTTTATGACCTTGTCAAATAGGAACATCAGACTTTGAGTCCTTTTGGATTAAAATTTTTTCTTTACTTGAAATTGAAGATTTAATTAATTTATTAGTATATCTTCTTAGGTACACTTTTGCAAATTTCAAAACTAAATGAAGGGTCCAACTTATTGTAAATCACCTTGCAATATAGAGAAGTTATATTAATAATTTGGCTATTTTTTCTATTGGTTTCTTGTGCACTAGGGAGTTTAAAATTTGAAATTGAATAGCAAAAACATAGAGCCAAACATTTACAATATTTGGAAAAAAATTTAAAAAATCTTTGACTAAACAAATTGCAAGATTATAGCTTTTGAAGTTAGAAGGAAATATATTTTTTTCCAAAATTGTCCAACATACTATAGTTAACAAAGTTTGACTTCTCTTAGACTGTGGTTTTTGAACTAAATTTTTTTTTTTGACAATAACATACAATATCATGTTCATTATGTCCATACCAAATTTCAAAAGTAGATGAGGGGTTAATTATAAAATTCCCAAATTGCCCAAAATTTTTTGAGTAGAAAAACTTTCCACTAGGGCATCTGATTAGAATTTTTTTTATTTTTTTTATTAAATTGTTTAGTGTGTATACCTTGTGTCCAAATTTAAAATTTTTTTATTTAAAATTGACTTTATAGAAAGCTATTTGAATTTTCATTTGTCCATTCAACAAACAATTGTCCTTTAGGGGGTAATCTCAAGAACATGAAACTATGACTACTTAAACAAACTTTCATAATCCTTCAATGAATATGCTCCCATTTTGTGACATTTTATAAATAAAATTTGATGTATTTATTTTTCAAAACTGGAATTAATGCAAATTTCAAAAACACAAAATTCCAAAAATGGGTTAATATATTATAAAATGAAAATTAGAGAACTAATCTAATGATGATTTTCAAAGATTAATAGATCCAACCTTATCACTTTACTATCTATCAATTAATATTTACGGTTGAAATTTAAAACCAAAAATTCAAAAATTTCCCTAAACTTCATCATGAATTGAATAATGATCTACAATTTTGTCTTACATATAACCATATAGGATCAGTAATTACAGACACGTAAGATGTTGAATTGATTTGCACCCTCACTTAAATTTTGAAGCCTTCAATTCATATACCAACTCTATTACCACTGGATAACTATAAACAATCCATAAAGTAGGATCACCCAAATGTTGCCAAAATTGAGCCCTAGGAAAACCAAAGAAAACATAGATTGATGCTTGCTGCACTCTCTCCAAGGTCTGAACATTGAAAATGAGGCACAGTTTTAGAAAATCTACCAATTAAACTTTGATCTCTTACAACCTACACATGTGAGAGAGTATGAGAAATAACCCAAATTACATGTGAGTTTTCAGCTGTGTAAATTTTTTAGGTTTTTGTTGCTCTGTATTCTGTGGTCTTCAGCATTTCACGACATTGCGTGGTCTCATGGAAGAATCGTTTTGCCATTGCAGAATTTAGGATTACTGGATCGCTACAGCTGAATTATCTCGCACGAGCGGGACGACTGATGACTTAAGAGATTGATTGAACTATAATTATTTATTTTTTTTCGTTTTTCAGGGAATCAGTATCAATTTCGGTTGTGAACTATGGCTTTTTGGCAATTTTTCGTGATCTTGCTGGTTCTATCGGGTATGTTCATCTTTTGTATGGAACAAGCAGAGGCTGCAGGAAAGCCGGTGACGACAGCCAGAAAGGAAGACGTCCCTTTCATCAAGTGTAGAGTGTGTGAGGCCATTGCGAAGCAACTGATACGGCAAGTGAATCGAGAGCGTGACAGAGTTGCTCCCAAGAAGGTGAACCAATAACCTCAAGGTTTTGTTGATTGCTAACTGATAACCTAGTTGGAATAACTTATTGCATTTTGAATGATGGAAATGATTCCTGGATAGACAAAATTGGTTTTGTTCACGTGATGTGGCTGTGCTGAAAATCGTTAAACCTTGCTAAGTCCTCTGATGCTCGACTGTGTTTTATCCCTCTTAAATGACTAAAATTTCATGGTTTTAAAATGACCAATTGTGAAAAGTATAGTACAGACCGGAGCAAATTTTGTATCAGCAGAATCAAGCAAAAAGTTGCATGTGTCGGTCAAAATACGAATAAAATTGGGCAACATAAAGTCCCGATATGATTTACTCAAAAGTACTGAAAACGTGAGGTCTAATTCAGTATGGGCATCTCGGTCCTGTAAGGGATAAGCTGCTTTACGTGTCGTTTGTAACCCTGGCTTAGTTGTTATGAGATTCATTTTGGACTTGTTCGCAGATTACTGAGCTGCACATTATTGATATCGCGGAGAATATATGCAACATGAAGAAAGAGGGAAGTGACTGGATTTTGAAGCTTGACATTGTTGAGAATGGGGGTAAACTGCAGGTAGGGGATTCATTTGTTGCCTGTGACACTACAGATGGTACTCGTATGTGAATTGCTAGAGCGGGATTACAGTGACTGATTGCATATCATGCATCGCTTGTTTACATTTCATAACATTTGTATAAACCCTAAACTTTCCACCTGCGAACAACACTGCTATGTGAGCACCACTACACATATCCTTCCCTGAGAATTCAACTTAGGAAAATTAATTGAAGTGGCGAGTCTTGATGATCAGGTGGCACATTTGCCACAGGAATGGTCTCTGATGTGAACTGATTCGCAATTGAGATTTCACTTGCGGGGTGCTAATTACCTGAGAGGCAAATGGGAGGTTGCGGGATGTGGTATAGAATATTACAGATTGTTATGAGGTTTTTGCCTGAGAAGGTCCAGATTTTCTTGGATGCAAAAGGAAGATTTATATTATCATATGCCTGCATTGACTGCAGCTTGGTTTGTTTTCCACTAATGTTGATTTTGGTTGGCTTTGAGCTAAAGCTTGTAGAGCATCCGATGGAGGGCGTTTGCAAGACGGACTGTAAAACTATAGAACGAGCTTGTCAAGAGGTACTTGCATTGACTTCGTCTCGTCCTCCCACCTTGATACTCCAAATAGCTTCTAATGTGCTATGTTTTGTCTCGTACGGATTCGCCTGGAACGTATCTGAGTACAAAATGCAACCGGACTAAAGAATGAGATAGTGACCGCTTGTAGATGTTTTTCTTAGGAATGGCATCAAATAAGTGGCCCTAAGTTTTTGTGCAATCCAACATATGACTCATTGACATAGGTAATGGGCGAGTATGACACTGATGTTGCAGAATATCTATTCAAGGCTAGGGCAAACCGAGGTGGCTTGTTGAAGCTTCTTTGCAAAGATTTGAGTCAAGCTTGTGTGGGCCAACCAACTCGTTTGCCCACGGTAATATAAGTTATTCAAAACGTATTCAAATTGCATTTCATTTTCATTTTCAGGAATTTTTCTCTTAAGCAAATTCCGAAGATGAGAACCCGTATGAGCTCTAGATTGTAAAGCTCGTTGCTCACAGAGCTTTGTTCATGAACGTCAAGGCTGATACTGTTAAAGGTGTGATGTTAATGAACAGGATAGAGGACCGGATGAAGCATTCACTCCTAAAGTAGGCAAACAAGCTGAAATGGACAAGCTCATGCGCACCCTCAAGGCTAGTTAAATTGATTTTGTAAATTTTTTCAATTCTCAATTTTTGAATGCAATTCAAGATTCTTGTGTGTTGATTTCTTTGTCATACCGGTTTCGAAGTAGCTTTTAATCACAACAATCCATTTGTACATGCAGAATGAAGCACCGGGATTGAAATACTACTCAAGAGAGGATATTCAAAACAATCCTGGGATAGTGTACAGTGGAGGCCATAGTCCTCGTGATCCCGATGCCGACGAGGATGATGCCGACGAGTGGAAGGTATCTAACTGCTACACTGGTTGGGATACTAATATACAGATGTGCACTTTTGTTTTGTTCATGTTCTTTGTTTAGTTATATATGTTCAGAAAGTGAGGTCAGAAACAATTTTTGAACACGACAGAGGGATGGTAAGGCCTTTTTATCGATTGAATTTCTATGTATTTGTAGTAAGTTGGAAAAACTAGAATTTTCTCTTAGTGTCTTTCATCATAACTTCAACTCCACGTTTTCATCCTCTCTTCGTCAATGCTAATTTTCTATTCAGGTCTGAGGAGGGACTGCTACGTGATTGCGGATGAATCAAAGTCCTGTCTGGAGGTATTCAGTCCAGCGATAATCATATTGCTAGGTCACATATCTAATTGGCGACCTGAATTCTGTAGGTCAAAGCAGGTGCGAAAACATGGGGAGACAATATAGCTAAACTCGGTGACAGTGTGGCCAAACTTGGAACTAGAGTGGGGACACAGACTCAAAGAGCAATCCAGAATGCATCGAAAAGAGTAAGCAGAGCAACAAGACGCATCAGTAGGTGGTGGTCTGGCAATAAGCCAGGCGCAAAACCCTCCACTCCATCTCGTTCAAAACCGAAGTCGAGTTCAGACGTTGGTTCAGAAGAGTTATAATTTGAAATTCTTTCTTTTCTCCAGCCCTCAAAGGAAGATCATAAACACCAGCATAAATCAAGAATTTGTCTCTTCGAGCCTCGCGCCAAAGTCCCAGATTTCGCTCTTGGTATACAAACCAGCTTGGAGATTACAACTGCTTGCATGCACTAACAAGCCCCGCATCTCAACATGCCTGCGACTTTGCTACTCTTAGAATAAAGCTCCTCTTACACGGCCAAGGATATCGAGGATCTAAAAGATGACCCAAAAGTAGCTGGACCATCGTCCTCAACATAGATAGCTCGTTTATTGTCGAAGCCGTAATCCAATTTTCCTTCTCTGTCGTTGAACCTCAAGTTTTACAGTGCCATAACCCTAAAACCTAAAAACAAAATCCCAAACCCCCAAACCGTAGCCCTAAAACCTAAGTTAAACTCACCCCTTCTGCATCAATCAGGTTCTGCAGAGCAAATCCTACAGTAATCCTCACGTTGGGATATAACAACAGCAAATGGTCAAACGCCGCAGGAAATATCTGATACCGGCAATCAGCTACAGATTAGTCGTTGTCAAACCACGTGGAATCTGTACTCCGACAGCCCACGAGGAGCCGTGAGCAGTCGAATACTCGAATTTACTAACAAGGTTCGAATGTGATGTTTAACGAAAATATTTAATACGGGACTGACATCAATCAACACAATTTGTGGCACCTCATCCTGTTTTAGTTTTGCATTGGGTCCCTCCAGAGAGGGGGTGGAGGGCTGCGCCAGCCAAGGAGGTAGTGCAAGACCAAGGCGACGCGCGCGGGGCCGGGCAGCAAGCTGCCGGGTGGCCCCGCTCCCCAGAAAAATTAGATTAATATCATGGGGATCGATGACCCCCGTATCAGATATTAAACTGATAAGAACAGATACTACACTTGATCTTAGCCAAAAGGCCGAGAAAGATATGCTCCTCCCATCAAAACCCGAAGGCTATATTCCGCAACCTCTTCTCCACTGCCGCAAACCTTATGGGACAACTCCAGCACACCCTTGCCCTGCACTCCACAAGGCCCAACATTCCAAAGGCAATTCAATCAGCTTGTGAAACATTGCTCGATTAAGTAGGACTATCGTCCTTAACAGATGTGCTTGCTTAAATCATATGTATAATAGAAGATGATCCGTCAAAGTTTTTAGCATCGAAAACAAGGGTTGTCTGCTTCTCTCGCAATTCCAGAAAGCGTGTGTCAAACCCTAGGCTCTGCAAACTAGTTCCGTGAGAAACCATGGCTTCATTCTCTGACCCTGCATTAGATTGGTAGAAAATTCAGTACGCGATTGAAGAATTTAGTGCAAACATCAGTGAAAGGAGATTCTGAAGAAGTACCCCGCGATGCTCGACTATTCAGCAAATCCAGATATAAACCCTAAACGAGCTGCGTGGACAAGCGAATTCAAACAGTAGTGCAGAAGCTCAAAGGCAGTTCCTAAGAAACAATCGACAGACGGAGAGACAAGAAAGAAGAGGACAAACAAAAACCCAAACTCTCAAGGTCCAAACCCAACTTTAGAAGATATCATATTTCTCGAATTTGTTAGAGTGTTGCTTGCCATGATTGTGTTTACGGTTAAAGGCGCTTCCACATGGCGACCGATGTACAGGAAGGGTTTGGAGAGACTCGACAGTCGTCATCTTTTGTTGTGGTAGGGTTAAGCTCTCTCTTGTTGAGAGTAACGGTATGCAGTGCGCAGTGGAGCTTGCGAAGAATAGTGGTGATGACGAGAATCGGTACAGTAGAAGAGATTTTTGAAAAAGGGATTTCTTAGGGTTAGGGTGACCTAAACAGTAATGCGCATAAGACTCCGCAATCTCGGCTTCGACCAGGTGCTCGTCACTACCTCGATCAGGTGAGTGCTAGACGAACAAGGAAAAATGTTCCGGCGGGATAGCCTGAAGCGACCCGGTCGCTACTGAAACAGTTGGAACTTAGAAAACGGAACGCAAGCTAGAGATACAGTACCAGGGGTCAAAGGCTGCGTTGAGATAGATCTCTTTGCGCACAGTGAAAGGCCGCTAGAGCAATAGTGGAGCGATAGTGGATGCGTCTACAGCGCCGTTGCCGATGCGGCCCACGCGCTTCAGTCCTTTTGATGTGGCCGTTTCTCTTTTTCTTCCGTCATGTTGATTTTTCGAGTTGTGCGAAAAATAAGGAATCATCAAATCAGGTCCCTCACTAAGTTAGTTTTAAGTTTTAACTTACCCGCAGGTCCGCACTGACTGATCGGCTTCACACGTACAACCTGTCAGTCTTCTTCATTCAATCGCCCTACCTACTGCCAAGTTGACCAGTAAAGAAAGTAGGTCGTGCGCAACCTTCGCAGCTTGGCTTGCACATGTGTTTACATCCCGGGCTCTTCTTTCAAGAGCCTTTGCTTTTCCAGTGACGTAAGCTTAAGTCTTCCTTTTGAAGCAAAACCAAAGGCACTTGTAGTCTTGTACCGTAACTACAGGAGTAGATGGTTGTTGACCTTTGTGTCCATACAAACCGGGACGCGGAGATCTATGTGGAGGAAGTGGAGTGGTGTCAATGGTGTGCCTTGAGTGCTACTCGCCATGCCGTCGCCCACAGTTGTCTGTTCTGCCAGCGGTTTGTTTGCACGCTGTCGTACTTTCTGGAAGTGAGCTGGACGTAGTTGGTCAAGCATTCTCTCCAAATGCGTCTCTCGAGTAGTATAATATCAACCTAGTCAGTGGCGTTCGTGTCTCCTTCCGCTTCCTTCGTGGTCAATCTAACGAGGTTTCGTTGACGCGTTTTTTGGGTTCAGTTTTTTTTTGCTTCATTGCGTCAAAAGCTTAAACAGCTCTCTGTGAATTTCAGATAGAAGAAGAACACTGTTCCAGCAGCGTCGTGGAGAACTGTTAGCTAAATCCCCTTCTTGATGTGAACGTCGTCTATTAGATTTCTCACGCCGCAAGCTTGGTTGCAGTACTGCCTTGACTAGTTTGGTGCGACAACAGTTTGCGACTGTGGAATTTTGAACCCAATTGAGTGCGCTTTCTGGGAACGAGACAATAGGTAAGCACGCGCGTGCGAGAGAATCCCTTTCTGATTTGTACCAGTGGTGAGGTTTAGCGAACTCTCATGCAGGGTTCAACGTTGGTGGATTCGTTCTACACTTAAACCTCTTTAATCTCACCACTTGATGTCCCAGCTTTTTCATAGTTTGAATCTGTATCGAGATTGCTACTTGTGTCGGAATGTCATTGTCGGGAAGTTCAGGATAAAAGGTTTTGATTGCATTCCCTGTCGGTAATTTCTTTAGCGGTTTGTAGATATTAAAGAAGATTGCGAGCAATGGCGACCGAGGCGTTTTCGCATTGCCTCCCGCCCAGCGTGGCCCCCTTCCATGCGGTGTGCACACCGCCAAACCTAGTTCTGGAAGCGTTTGAGAAGTTCTCAGGGAGGAAGGGCGCCATGAATGCCGCGGATTTGGCTACTTTTTTGAGAACCGTGCAGGGCGAGAGAGACGTGACGGAGGAGGAGGCGGGCTCGTTGATCGCGAATTTCTACTTGTCCTCGAAGATGAAGAGCAGTGGCCGCCATTTGCGGTTTCCAGGGTTGAGCCAAAGGAGCCATAGGAGCCAAAGGAGTCAGCGCTCCAAACATCACTCGAGGCGTGATCTTTCGTTGTCGAAGCATGAGCCGCCTGCTACTCTTGAGCTTCCTGCATTTCTCAAGCTTTTGCTGAGCCCGGAGCTTAATGGACACCGAGATGCGCCTGCTAACTCGGTCGGTACCTAATTTTCACAATCTGTTTTCTCTTTTTAAGCTTGCTATGTTTCTAATTTTCACTTCTCGAGGATACTAAACCCTGGCTGACCCAATCCTGTCTTGTACTCTAACCCCTGTTCCCAACAGTAATTCATATGTTCTTACACTTGGTTAGCAAGTGGTGTTAGCATGGTTTCGCTACATGTCTAGCCACTAATCTGTGAATGGAAACGAGGTTGTCTAGAGTCCCTTCAATAGTGGTTTACAATCTACCTTTTTTTGAAATTGCATAAGAAATTCTCACGTCGCGATAAGTATTTGATCTCAACAGATTGGCTCTCCAGTGATCTCTATTGAGTGATCTCTCAATGAAAGCACGCTCTTCATAATGTTCGAATGCTTAATGCCGCGTAAACAATATCCTCTGCCTTAATCACGATCTTGAATGAAGTGAAAATATGAGAGGTGGTTATTGTGTTGTTGAGTTTCTGTGTTGACGAACTGAGTGTTTGGAATGTGTGTCTACAGGGTTTGAAACAGCGGCCTACGGAGGATATGACGGCGCCGCTACCGCACTACTTCATCTTTTCGAGCCACAATTCATATTTAACGGGCAACCAGTTGACATCCAAATGCAGCACTCGTCCCATTGTGGAAGCGCTCCGCAGCGGATGTCGTGTCATCGAGCTGGATTGCTGGGATGGGAAACACGGGAAAATCAAGGTTCTACATGGCGGGTACGAATCCAATCCGTGACTATTTTTTATAATATTTTTGGGGATTGCTTTGGGTTTTACTTTGTTAAGTTTTTAAGGCTTGCAACGACTATTCTGAGGCTTTGGGGGCAGTTTGAGTAGGTCATATTGGGACTTCCCTTTTGTCCAATTTATTTATTGTTGACCAACACATGCAATGTTGTTTGCTGATTCCGCTGAATTGAAACTTGACCCCATTTGCATTATATTTTTCACAATTCCATCAATGGAATCGATTATTTTATAACTGTGAATCTTTGGTCGTTGAGGGGTTAAACTGTTTTGGATTCATTAACTTGGGTCAAGTTGAAAAATCTTTGTGCTGTATTACTGACTTTACAGACCGACTTGGCAGTACTTTGACAAAGGCAGTTGCATTCGAGGACTGCATTAAGGAAATCAAAGCGAATGCCTTTATAGCATCTGATTATCCCGTGATCCTCACTATTGAAAGCCACTTATCGCCAGAGCACCAGAAGAATGCAGCTGTGGTAATCTTTCTTGTTGGTAGTCGCCTAATTATGCACTGCTCACTGCTTTCTTTCTTGAAGTTCGTGCTGGTGTAGACACGGTTATAAAATCCTTTTAATTTGTTTATCCCTTGGTTACTGTGAGTGCAGGTGTTGAAAGAAATATTAGGTGACTCGATGTTCATTCCTGATGCCAGTGATCGACCGCCCGTTTCCTTCAGATCACCTGAGGAGTTAAAGCATAAAATTATCATCTCGGATAAACCTCCGGGTGATTCAGTCGCTGAACAGGTACCGATTTCATCACTAGTAAACCCCATCCTCACCCCGAGGTATTCTAAATAATCTATCCACATTAAACCCTGCCAATTGTAAATGGCAAAGTCTCCTAGAATAACTCTGGAGAGTGACTTCTCTACTATTGATCTTCCTTGGGGTAGGGTAGGTGTTAGCACAGTGTACTCTGCAATCGATATCGTGCTAAGTTATTCCTTGTATAGCTGCCTCTTCTCTGCAACGCCTTTATATTGTGATGTTTTAGGTTAGGGAACACTCTCATCTTGGCAAGTTGCTGATTGCCGTCATTATTATTATTGTTCTTTTGCAGGTTGTAGAAGGAACCGACGTTGCCGACAAGTTGCCAATTAAGAATGACAGCTCGGACGATGACAGCGTTTCCTCAATGAATGGGCTTTCTCGGAGCAAGAGGAGGATGCACAGACGTCAAAGTCAAGTTGCTGAGAGAATGGTACAGCAAGTGGCCTCAATGAAATTTGGCGACGATGGCAATCAGGTCATACCCAAAATTCACGAGTTTGAGGAGTTGCTGTACATCTATTGTCAGAAGCCTTCAGAGATGGCGGAACGGCAAGTGAAAGGCGGTCCACTGATTGCTGGTGAACGTGCTGTGATGGCGAATTTGAGTGAATCTCAACTCGATCATCTTATTGAGAAACACCCGCACTCTTTGATAGAGTAAGAATTCTTATTTCACTCTATTGGTTCAGTTAACCCCAAACACTAAAATTGAAAAGTTCACTTTGGAAGTTCATTTTCTAATACAGTAAATTTCAAACATTTTTTTTATCTTTCAAGAATATTAGATTTGATGTCTTCTTTTTACTGGTTAATTTCTTTTATCCTCCAGGAAGCGTCCGAATTGATTATTCTCAAGTCCTATGGATATGGAAGTGGACACTTTGGGCAATTTGGGCACTTAGCTAGAGCAATTTTGGCTGCACTGCGATTGTAAAGATGCAGTTGCAATTCCCGGATACTGGCGACTACCTTCTGTTGTTTAGGAGAAGAGATCAATCTGAATGACAGAGGGCATGGTGCCTTCAATTTTAACATTATGGGATATGGAAATGGTTGAGCAGGTTCACAAAGACCAATATGGGTAGAATGTATCCATTTGGACTTCGGTTCGACTCTTCAAACGCAGATCCTATGGATGCATGGAAACACGGGCTTCAAGTTGCAGCCGTGAATACGCAAGGTCGTGATCGGCCTGTATGGATTTCCAAAGCCTTTTTCAGTAGGAATAATGGTTGCGGGTATGTCAAGAAGCCTGCTTTTCTTCTTCCTGGATCTAACGTGGACCCTGCAAGTTTGGAACCGCTGCTAGAATTGAAGGTTAGCCTTCACACCTCGTTTTGTGGATAGTTCCAATTTGTAGTCCAATTCTCAGGCTTTATTCTTTGGCGTGCAGCGTTCCATTTTCTATGATGGAACTTCTCTCTTATTTGTAATTTTAAGAGTGAGTTACATCAGTATGGCGCTCCTTTCGTTTAAGTATGACAAATGCCAAGGTGTCTGTTAAAAAATTTCTGGTCGAGTGTCTCCATTTAGCAGCATTATGTTAACCTCTGTTCGTTGTACTTTTCCAGGTGAAAGTGTTGCTTGGAACTGACTGGCATAGAAACTATGATGTTTTCAAGAAGCCGGACTATTTTGTGAAGGTGCTGTATTTTTGCTCCGCCAGTTGTACCTTCTTGTTATTGTCAGTTGTGGCAAATTTATGCTTAATCCGAATGTTTTAGGATTGACCATGATGGAGAATGATCTTATTAGAGGGTTTTCAGTAAAAGTAAACTGTTTCAGAAACTTTTAGACAACATCACAAAATAAACCTTCTCCATGATACACAGAATCCTCTGTATGGTCCGTAATTAAAGGGAGACCATAGTGCAACCAAATGATGTCTAAAAGTCTTCGAAATAACCTAATTTTGCTGAAAAACTCGTTTAATGTTTTCGTAGTCCTGAGTGGTTTATCAGGCATACAGACACCCTGATGGTTGTTGGTCGTGGAGGTTACACTTGTTTACCAGTAGCTTTGAGTCGCCCAGGAGTCATACCAAATTCCTTAATTTATGAGAACATTGAAAATACTGTTGCAAGTCGATTTACACTTGTGGATATTTGGGCTATCAGGTTGCAATTCATGGCGTGGATGGTGATGAAGTGAAGAAACATACCAAGGTGATAAAACGGTCTCGGGAACCTCATTGGGAGCATGAGGAGTTTGTATTTCCACTTCGAGGTGAGCGTGCTGTTGTTTTCTACTTGACGATTTGAAATCTTGTTGGCCACTGACAATCGCTGCTTCTGTAGAATTGGATATAATAGCCTATGATCGTCTATTTTAGGTTGCATTTCATAACCTCCTTGAGGAGTTGCTTGAGCACCCCTGAAATCAAGGAAACGCAAAGGAATCCAGTTTCATTGTGTGCCCAATCTTGAACTCATTTTATTTTTGCAAAGATGGGAGTGGCTCACGTCAGATTAATTTATTGGCTCTAAACCCGAAGGGGTGGCCTCACATTGACAAAAGCTACGCTACGTGAGACTGTGCCCCTATAAATTTAGAAATGACAGCATCTTAGCATTGGTTTACTTTTGGAGTAGCAACCTTAAAAACGTCCTTTTGCATTCACTGTAGATGTAGCTTTTGCCAATCCAGAACCTCCTCCCCCTTCGGTCTAGATCAAATGAAATACTCAACAGTACGCCAACTCTTTAATGATTTAGTGTTCCACATCCTTTTTGTGCACAACGGAAAGGGTGCAAGTCGTATGCGGTCGAATCTATTGTATGATGGAGATCCAGTGATTTGATTTGAGTTCAATGTGGTGTTTCAGCTCCGGAGCTTGCAATTCTGAGGTTGGAAGTGAGAGAGCATGACAAGTTTTTACGAGATGACATGGTCGGCCAATCTTGCTTACCCGTGACGGAACTCAGGCAAGGAATTCGTGCTGTGAAGTTGGAGTCCAAGAAGGGACAGCACCGGAATTCGAAGCTCTTGTGTCATTTTAGTATACGGACGTTGGAATTTAAAGGGAAAGGAATTGCTTGAAATTCTGTCTTGTAAGCTCATGAGCTTATGATAGGCGAATGTACATTTTTTTTCTGGTACGAGATAGATCGTAGGCAGTCACATAATTGTTTGGAAAGGTGAAGGTGGGGGCCGAAACGATCTCTTTTTCGTGTTGTAACTTAGTCATTGTAATTTTTCTCTTTGCCTTAACAGTTATCAAATTCAAGTGGGGAGGGTGTTTTGGGGATTCGTTACTGTAGCTCCTTATGTAGGAAACGAGAATATTGTCTCTCGAAAGTTGAAAGGCCACTTGCGGGCTGAGAATTTGAATCTCAAGACACTTGGGTGTAAATGCTTGCCTGAGTTGTACAATGAAGTGTTTTAGCTGGGCAGCTTGTGCTTGTTTAGTTTTAACTCCAAAATCTGTTGTTGAAGTTGTGAGGGCAAAAGAACCATACTCCTTCCGTCCCGAAAGGATTCTCCACTTTGAATGTCATGTTTTTATAAGGTTGTTTTCAGTAGGTCATATGGAGACATCGTTGTGGCTAATTTAGGTTGCAACGAACACATGCAATGTTCTTCATCAATTCTAGTGATATTAAATTTGGAACCTTTCTTAATTATGTTTTTCACAATATAATCAATGAAATTGGCATTAAAATCTCAACAAAATTGTAGACAATCATCTCAGGATGGAGGGCATAAGAAAGTAGAGTGAGTATGAAATTTGAAGCAATCAAAAACTCAAATTTGAGTGTTCTATAAGATGAAATTTTTTAGGAGTTGTGGGTTTTTATTTTGAAAAAAATGAAAACCTGGTTGGGAAATTGCAATTGAAAAATAATTGTGATCAAAATTTGGCAAGTCCATCCATTAGGGCCTTAAATTGCTTTCTGGGTTTGCATGTTTTAAATTATTGTATTCTACCATAAATTATTGACAAATGAAGGTCTCTAATAATGGTATTTATTGTCAGTAAGACTAAATATGAACATGCATAGCTGGTGATCACTTTATTTGATGAGATGTTCATTCATAATACTCCGTATATTGTAAATTATAGGTTTTTTTTGGTAATATCATAGTGTAAATCTTTACTTCTAAATTCCAACTATAAAAATTCACACACAAATTGAAGAATTTGAAACCCAAAAAATGATTTAAATTGGGGTTTGCTAAAATTGCATCCTCGAAAAGTGTCCTTTTACACATGGATACATATTAAAAGTTTCAATATACCCAAAGTCAACATTCAAAGGTGGTGGAACACTTTTAGAGCACCTCTTCAATTTCAACTTCAATAGATCATAAATAATTCAAAAAATGTCTAATAATATACACAATGGATGAACACAGTGGAGCCAAGACACAATGGATGAACACAATGACATTTGCAATTGAAATCGACACAGTGGATTCCAAGGAGCGTAGAGTTATTCACAATTTCACATCGACAATTGTGATGAATATTGGATGGTGACTAGCTCACATTTACTTTTTGAATTTGAACTTTATTATACTCCTATAGCTCTACTTTTCATTCTACCACTACTTTGCGGCTACAACAACATACACGTATGATGTCAAGGACATCAAGTAAAAGGAACTTCCTAGATTAAGAATAGAATTGCATATTTTTACTTCCTGAAGTAAAAGTATAACTTCTTAGGTAGTACTCCCTCCATTCCAATATGATCTTCGCATTGTGACATGGATTCTTGGCGTTTTTTGCATAGTGTCAAGAGAATTAATGTCAAAAGTCATATGCCTATACAATTCTTATGACCAAGAACTATAAATGCACCCATCATGGAATACGCAGAAGTCTCAATAGTTGTGTTTAAAAATAAAACCAATCCAATGGTCTAAAAGACAATTGAGAGGCTCAAACGGCTGAGATGGCTAAACCGCCTAAAATAGCTTGCATCATTGTGACGTTAGGACCCCTCATTAGGCGCTCCACAAATGGAGTTGCAAATAAAGCACCCACCTTTCGAGACAAGTGATGCCCTGTAGTTCCCCTTTTTTTGAACTTTACGTTATTTTTTAATTAGTCTTTATTGCAAAAATGACAAAGGTATCTTCTCCTGATCAACTATTTATGTGGAAATCTATTGACATGGATAGTGTAGAATTGTGGGAACACCATACCATCAACACAGGCAGTGTGGGAATTGCGCCAGACTAGCCAAATGAGTGGCCACCGGTGCTCCTCACAAATGCCCAAAAAACTCCTCTTTTGAATAATTTAAAACTACTCTATAAAAACTAAATTGTATCTAAAAATTTCAGTACAATAGGAATGCACCAATCTTTACTTGCAGGAAAAATCAGATTTAAAAAATCGTTATTTTCAAGCTTAATCCAAAACATTTTGTCCAACAAGAAGATCATTTTGGGATGGAGGGAGTAGTATATAAGGATGTCAAGACTAGGGAGATCCTTAGTCTTGACAATACATCTCTTGAAATCTAGTTTCTTGTTTATATATTCTTGTTTCTTGCCTTTAAATACATTTCTTGTTCTTGCTCTTGTTTATGGTGTCCATAACAATATTGTCAAAAGTGGCAACTACTTTTTCTAGGGCTTGAGACTAATCACTTCATAGCTCGTGTGGTACCGAGGATTCCTTCGATAGGGTGCACCTTTTGCGATTGGGATGGGGCAGTCCTGGTGGAGCTGAAGGATGAGAAGGTAAATTTAGGTTTGATCTCTCAGCTATCGTAGTCAATGGTTGAAGTGCTTCATGCCAATGCAAACTTGATGGAAATTATCAAGATGATGGACTAGAAGGTGGAGGCTTCTAGTAGGAGGACGATGCAAGCTTTGGAGATTGCCAACAAACCTGTCAACGACTTGCTAAAGAAACAGGCGTTGACCCTCGCTACAAGTGAACAATGTCAATTAGACATTTCTTTTGTCAAATTTTTGTCAATTCGGACATTTTTTTTCTCAATTTGGACACAATTAATCAATTTGGACGTGCCAATTCGGACATTGTCTTTTTGTAGTGCCTAGAGACTTCTAAAAGAAACACGAAGAGTGTAATGAGAAGCTTAGCAAGAAACAAGAGGAGCTTGACATGAAACATGAGGAGTTTATAATAGTACATGACGAGCTCAAGAATCAAGTTTTGCTAACAAACCAGATTAAGCAACGTATAGTGCTAGAGAAGGCAAGGGTGAAAATAATCTAGCAAATTGGCAAGCCTCCTCTTCGAGTTGACCAAACATGGAAGGACTATTTTGAGTCTTTCCATTTGGAAAAGTGGAGGGTTATATTTGGAGAAGAAGAAGATGATTTTCAGAAGATGGAGGGGGTGAAGAGACTCCTTGGTTGTAAGTCCTTGCAAGCCAACATAAGGATTCATGAATCGAAGCTCGAAAAGATCTATGACTTGATTTTTACGGTGGAAGTTGCCAAAGACCAGAAATCCTAGATTTGGCTTTTGACCAAAGAAGAAGTCATAAAGAGATGAGGTAGGCTTTTTATGTCCGTTATTGATATTTTGATGTTTTTTTAATGTCCCTTACTTAACTACTCTATCAAAATGCATTCTTAATCAATTTGTCAAAGATCCTTTCAAAAAGTTATTGTATCAGTCTTTAGCTAAGTTGCAGTGTCTGAATATTGTGCGGTATTCAAATGGATTGTTACTGATTATGAGTATTCAAGTTTGGTCATTTGATTGATTGCTCTTGATATGATTTTTGGATTTGATTTAGGTGGCTTTAGACCTAACCAATTTCCAAAAGTTATCTCAGAAGAATTTTCAAAAATGGAATATAGACATTGAGGTAGTAAATCAAATTTATCCAGCTTGTCTTTGTGAAAAAAGAACAAAGTTTGGAAATTTATTGTTGAAGGCGTATGTTGGATTGGGAGTGTCAATTTGTCCTCATTGATAAAACTTTTAGACCCAATCTAACGTTGATTCAACTAAATCATTCATACTAGTGTCTTCACTTCCTGACATCTTAAGATACTTGATAGAATTGCAAGAAGACTTTTATAAGGGTTAACACTAATTTAGAGATGTACACTTAAATGAAGAAAAAGAACTTGAAAAAAACAAAACAATATAAGAGTCTTGACAAATTGTTACGGACACCGTAAACAAGAGCAAGAACAAAAAAAATATTTAAAGGCAAGAAACAAGAATATGAAAGAACAGGAAACTAGATTTCGAGAGTTGTGTTGTAAAGACTAAGGATCTCCTTAGTCTTAACATTTTTATATACTACTCCCTCCATCCCAAAATAATATTCTTGTTCAACTAAATGTTCCGGATTAAGGTAAAAAATCAATATTTTTTAATTCCATTTTGACCTAAAAATGAAGGTCGATATTCTCCTATCATCCTCCAAGTTCGAGCTTTGGATTAATTTCTAAATTGAGCTTATAAAGCTTTAAAATGTGAGTTTTTTTAACTTTGGGGAGGAGCACTGCTGTCCAATGGATTGAAGACTTCCCGCGCTGCTTGTCGTGACTTTTTTCCTTCCTGCGGTGGAAGCTGTGACTCCCACGTTGCCATTGTCCACCGCATACATGACAATAATAACCAATACTCAAATTGCATCAATTAATAAACTATATATTGATTGACCACCCAAATGCAACTTGCTCACTTTGAAGTCATTTCAGATGAGGTACTGTGTCTCATGAGCTCACGAAAGTGACAAAACCTCTTCATTTTTTCCATTTGCTAAAAAAAAATTATATAAACAAAAAAACAGAAGGGAACCACACCGTTGAACCCGGCCACAACTTTCAAAAAACCCAGCCAACCCATGCCCATCACTTGCACTGGAAGCTGCCGTATAGCTTCCCCTGATCATGCTCATTAAATTTTCAGTTCATTCTATGGGCCTAGCTACTATAGCTTTTGTAATGATTTTCGCATTGTTCATTTGGAGGGAATTCATTTCCCCGGCTATTTGTCCTAGTCACAGTAGGAAAACCACTTTGGGACAAGAAACAAAGCCCAACCGGAAGATCATTGTGGGATGAAGGGAGTACTACCTAAGAAGTTATACTTTTACTTTAGGAAGTAAAAGTATTCTATTCTTTTTTTAATCTAAAAAATACTTTTTACTTGATATCCATGACATAAGATTTAATTTGGTATTAATAACAAGGGCTACAAATTGTATAGGACACTTAGTTGTTCTTTAATTGGTTGTGGCGGACATTAACTAGTTGTGGCGGACACGTATATTTTTAGTAATTCTCTCTCTCATGATTATATACTTTCACTAATCTAGATTAGGTTGTATGTTTCAAAAAAGATTCTATGATTCAAGCTAGCCAAACACAAACTCAACTACTTTGTATGTTATGCCTATTTGCAAATACTTACAATATCTGGTCATTTTCCAAGTTCATATTTCCAACATCCCTTAACGCAAATTGCCAAATATCCAAGATAGTGTTGAATCAATTAAAATAGTAGATGAATCAATCACTTAAATCACATTGAATGAATGTATTTCCACAAACTATTCAAATATAAATATTTACACATTAACATAAACATTCATAAATTATACTTTTATCCACTCAAATTGAGTATAATTCCACCTACTTTCTTCTAATCTACTTGACATTTCTAGAATCTAATAATGCTTCAAAATCTTTGATGCACTCGAACGCTTGTTGACATTATACATCAACGTTTCTTGAATGAGATTTTTTCCACCCTATGCAATGAGTGGCGATAGATCTTAGCAAACAAGTCATGGCACTTCATGACTTTTTTATATACTTCCACAAATGTGCAGTCATTGAAAGGTGTAAACCTTGTTGCAAGCACGTATAATATCATTCCAATGCTCCAAATGTCCACTTTGGGTTAGTGGTGGTGTTTTATGACTTCGGGACTCCCAACAACATCGGGAAATACCTCACCATACTCAAAGAATTGGGCCAACCCAAAACCAATCACTTTGAATGCCAAACCTTTGTTTTTGGTTTGGAACAACAAATTTTCAAGCTTCAAGTTCCCATGACAGTGCCAAAGCAATGGCAAGCCTCAATAGCACTAGCAATTTTCTTGATCATTTGAGCATCTCTTGGCTCATCAAAAGTATCATATTCAACCATACAATCATAGACAGGGTTTTCTATGATGACTTGGTGTGGATAGTTTATGTTGGTCTGTTGTGAAGCATCAAAATTGCGCTTGGATACAAACGGCCCAAAAAAAATTAATTTTAATTATTTTAAAATTTAAAATTTATCTTGGAGTAAAAAGCATCAATGAAGTTTGTTGGATTTGTCCATTGTGTGATTGTGTCCGCCATCAAGACAGCCAAGCTGTCAAGCTGAACAATGAGTATGTCAAGCTAGATGGCTAGTCTATCAAGCTGGATGGCTAGTCCGTCAAGATGGTCTATCCTCAAAAATTGTCAAACGATCTTATCTATTGAGGTCGTGATTGTTTTCATCCAAATTGTCCATCATGATAATTAAATTACCCCCCTGACAATGAATATTCTATCTTGATGGATATACTGACGTCAAGACATGATGTGACATGGATAACCCTAATTGTAGATTGTCCCTCCTTCACATAGCTCCATTATTATGTATACATTATCATCATCTTCTATAACATCTTTAATTGATGGATATTATATTTGGATGCTCTCTAAGATTGATCAACCTTAGGATGTCAATTTCATATTTTATAATTTTACATTCTTTTTATGAGACAAAGTTGCTTTTTGCAAGCATAGTGTTGGCCAAATAAAAAGCTTTTGCTTGCTAGGAGCTATTGTAAGAATACTCAAGAGCCTTGGTAGCCTTAGACTTAGAAAAATCAAACCTCGGTAGTCAGACAATACTTAAAATTGTATCATATAAATAATATATATTATATTATATATTTTTATTTATAACAAGTCATTCCTAAAGTTTAGCCTTTAGGAAGAAAACAAAGGCAAAACATATGGAATGATGTTTCTTGACCAATTTACCTAGAACACCGTGTGGTCAACTAAATATTACCATGCCAATATTATGCTATGCAAATACAATTGTAAAAAACCTTCAGTCATCAAGCACTTGACATACAAGATTGCATTCTTGGTTTTAAGGTAGTAGATAATTTGAGTCTCCTTAATTTGCAACACTAGAAGCATGTTAGTCTTTGTAATGTTAGTAAAAAATTGATTTCTACTATTATTTTGCATCAAAGTTTATTTTCACAATGACTTTTCCATTTTGCTTTTAGTTTGCAAAGCCCCCCTCCCAAAAATCTATGTCTTTCCTTTACAACACAATTATTGATGGTTGTATGCAACAATGTAAAGGTCTAGCAAATAGCTTTTTTTAAATTACTTTTTATGACTAATTTTGTAATGAATACCACACATTTAATTCTTGATTAATGACAGGCAATTTTTAGAGAGGTTGTCAAAGTTTTCAAATTCTTTTTCAAAATAAATAAACTTATATGAGAGAAAAGTAAAATTTAAATGAGTAGTGTTCACTTTTTTGACAAATTCTAAATATAAAAGCCTCCAAAAATGACAAGGAACCACAATATTGGCTACAAATAATTCATTTGCTATTGCATAAATTTGCTTTTGAAGATAGTGGCTATGCAAACTTTGTTACATTCAGTCTAAGGTATCCACTCTAAATATTGTAGGGCCCCAACCAAACCATCTAAGGTCTTTACATCCAAAACCAACAAATGAATACATCTAGAAGCAACACTATGTAAAAGTGTTGTACATTTGAAGCACCTAAATATAGGCCACTACTACATAGTGTTAGTTTTCTTACTAGTGTGTTGGTTTTGGGTATACTTATCTTGATCTCTGGCCATGTTTTAAAGTAAACCAGCCTTTGACAGACAAACTACCTATGACAAGTATCTAGGGAATGGCCCATTAGAGTCTTACACCAACACATGACAAACTTTTTCTAATAAATGAGATTAGGACTACATTAGGTTGGTTGTAGGCCAAAATCAATGCCTTGGGTGATGGTGATAGTGTTATTAGTGATTGCTTCACAACTTCTACCTTTTCTGTGCAAATTCATTACAAGAAGTAATTTTTTTATTCCTTCATGTTAAGGCCACGTTAAGAAATATTGTGCTTGCCATAATCCCTAAAGGACCAAGTGTCCGTTCAGCGTACACAAGAAATCTCGGGTATGTTCCTATAAAGTCATTTTTGATTGGATGTTCATGAAATTTGGACTCAATGTGTAAACGTGCACCTCCTTGCTGAAATTCTATTTTTTTTTCCAAGCTTGTGCCTGGATCAAAAGTTATAAGGTTGGAAAAAAACTTTTTCTCCTAACTTCAAATGTTATAATCTTTCAATTTGTGCGGTTAAAGTTTTTGAAATTTTTTCCACACATTCCTGAAGAAGTCTAGTATAAATTTTTCATTTTTTCCTTGCCGCCCTGAAAAGTGTCAGTTTTTGACAATTTTTGCCCAAAATGTGCCTTGGTTCTTTAGGGGTTAAGTGGTTAAATGACCATTATAAACACACTTTTTGTGGGTTTACAGACTCTTTTGGGTCAACTAGGTGACATGCTTCAAAAATTCATAACAAATTCATACTTTGTAAAAAAAATGAAAATTCAATTGCTCTCTTCATATTTCACATTTATCTTTCTATGGAAAAAATCTGAATTTTTTTTGCCGATGGCAAATGACTCGTTTTGCCTGTAGATCCCGCACTCCACCGGTGCCCAACACGGTGACCGGTACTTGCACACACGGTGACAGGGTGCGCAACCAAGCCCATCGTGCAAAGACGTGACGACTCTCCTGCCGACAAGCCATAACTTACCGTCCGAAATTTTCACCGCAATTTCCGTCATCAACCGATCGATCCCACTATTTTTCAAACTTGCAAAATCTTTTTCTTTCCTTCCGCCATCGCTCCATCCCGTTCGCAAACTTTGTTAACCTGCCTTCAATTGTTGGCCGGAGCACTCACATTCTTAACTTAGTCGACGCGATCAATCGACACCCAACTCTAGAGTTCACACGATTTTTCACAATGCTGCTGCTTGATATCGCCAAATTCAAGACTTGCATCATTTTTTCAAAAAAAATTCTTCGATGAAAGGTAGTATTTATCATTGCGAAAAAACCCAGGTGGGCTCTGTCAAGAATTCGATAATACCGGAACAGTCGAAGGTTTTGTAGTTGCATTCTATTGAGTGTTGTGATCGATTGCGAGGGAGAGAGAATGTTGAAAACTGCATTTGTAGTCAGTTTTTTAATTTTTGATTGATCAGGTTTTGCAATGCTAGCAAGATCGAGTTTATTGTAGGTCGTTGATTGGGCTCTGGAGAGAGATAGAGATGTTTATTGTTGTGTGTATTTGTGGGTACATGGATTTGCTGTGGTGTATTAGGGCTTTGAAGTGACAATGTGCGACAATTTTAGGAGTTGTGGAAGCTTCTTGTGATAATCGGTTTGAATGATGTAGAGTTTTTGAAGTAATTTTGGTGTCGGCGCTGGGGAAGAAGTGATATTACGAGTGGTTCTTGGAAAATGCTGGGGTGCGTGCATAGTAAAATTGTTATTGGAGGAACGGTAGCGATGGCGTGATCGGGAAAAAATGCAGCCGAGGCGATTTGGGGGAGTGCGTCGACGTGGAGGCGGGCGCGCTGCGGCGTCCCTTTTCAAAGCTCTCAACCGCAATGCCTTATGGCTTGTGCTTCTCGTTGTTTTTCTCATCATCTCCACGCAGATGTATTTTCACAGCAAGGTGTTCGTGAATCAGGTACGAATTACATTAATTTGATGTCTCCTCGTCAACCAAAGTCAGACGGTAGGGAAGAGATTCGTGGACACTTAGTATCTTGTCAGTTTCTCTGAAGGAATTATGGTTCTTTCTCTTGGAATTAGGGTTTCAATCTTTCTCTAAAAATCTTAGTAGTGATATTCTGACTCTTTCATACCGTTTGTGAACCTACAATCACCTTGCGATACAATTCTCAGTTGCTGATACATCCCCCCTAGGACTTTGAAATGGAGGTATAGCTATGATGTATATATGGTGATACTATTTGCGTCACTTTAAAATCTTAACCATATGTAGGTGAGTGCTTTCATTGGTTAATACAGAGCTGTGGAGAGATCTTTGGGTACATGAGCCCAATGTGTTGAGAATTTTTCTTTTGTCTGAATTTCTTATTTCAAATGGGGTGGTTGTGTCAGACCACTATAAGTGACAGTAGGCAACCCCACTCCCATTGAAGACAGTGGCCATACACATTTAGCCAAGTCATGCTTACACGACTTGCTAATTGAAGGCCGACCAAGTGTATTGGAAGAGCTGAGTTGCTGTTTGTAACAGGGGTCAGTCAATAGGTGACTCGATCAGACTTCCTAATGATTTAGAAACCTCTGCCTTACTTATAGCTGACATGAATTTGTTCCATCGTTCCAACTCAGACCGCAAGTATCGTCATTGGTTTGCATAGGAAAGATAATGCACGCTTATGAATTGTGGCTGTGGGAATCTGCAGAGTAGAGAGAGGGATTGCAAGTGGTTAAGCAATCCACCCCTTGTTTGCGCCCATGGAGGAGATTCGTCGAAAGCTCCTCCTAACACTGTCAGTGGTTTCTCAACATTTTTGCTCCTCGATCGGAACGTGCATTGATTCAGCTTTTCCCAAAAATTTTAGGCAACACATGTTGCATTGTGAGGAACAATAAACGATTTCCCTTGTTGGGACTAAAATCGTGTGGTTCACTCTGATTTCTTTTGGGCAGGAGGCGTCATATCGTTTAGCTCTTGATCTGCAAGTTGATTGCATAGAGATCGATGCTTCGAGGACTCAAGATGGAGTACTAGTTGCTCTCCATGATCGGTATTATTTCACCTCACGTCTTTAGTTATGAAATTATGCAAGAATTTTGCAAAACTTAGGCTGTGTGCTGTTTGTCACCTTGGGTATTCATGATGTTCATTTTCTCATTCTTTATAAAGGTACAATAGGTTTGTCAGTCCTTGCGATTCTTGCTCCATAATGTCCTGTTTTTTTACCAAGCTGGTTGCGACGCAGTTCTTCTTTTCTCAAATTACTAACTTCCTTTTAGAGTGTAGGCGATTTCAAAATTGCCTTCTTTTTCAGGGTAGCCCTGTCACCCCTATTGAGAGAAAGGTTGGGGATGCCCAAAAAATAATATGACCTAAGCATAGATGCACATGGTTCCATATGAGTGACTGCAAACCAAGCAGGAACAGTACTTTGTCAGTCTCGTATCTTAGCCTATGTAAATAGAAAGGGTGCAGGGATGTTTGTGGAGTGTAATACTTCAATTCTGAAATCAAAGAAAAAGGTTTCTGGGGCCATCGCTTATGTTTCTTGAGGGCAGGGACCTGCAGGCTATCTCCGACAACGAGTATATGCACGTGGGTGACCTTAATTTTTCTCAGGTAATCTGTTTGCTAACTAACATTCCGCCTTTACAGTTTGTCTGCGGGTACATGGTACACCTGTTTGTCTTCCTGTACTTAAACGAAATTGTATTCAAGTCTTAAGTAGATCCCTCTGAATTGATACACAACCATGCCCAATATGGTGGACTGCTAGTGAAGGCCAGAGTGAAGGTGTCGCGTGCAAGGTTCTGAATTGCTCAATTATTTTCTCAAAAGATGTTCTTGACGTGGAGATTAAAAGAATTGTTCTTTTTGGCAGATTAAAGAACTCAAACCTGGTGCAAGATTTGCTGAAAAGTTTCATGAGCAGCATGTTCCCACTTTAGAATCTGCAATCCAGGTATTCAACTGAGTTTTCTGCAGCACATCTTTCCGAATCAAAAGTTGGCCATGTGTTCATTTGGACGTTAGACTAATAGAGACACGATGGAGACTTGTAGCATGTAGTAGTCGTCTTGTTTTCATTCTATGGACTAGATAATTGGTCAAAGCTGGGAGGCTTGAGACGGTTATCTGACATAACCAGTTGACAAGCATGAAAATTGTAGAGATTGACATCTCACTTTTTGAGTGATCGTAGGGTCCACAACAAGTAGCTAGGTTATGTCATATAACCCTCTCCTACTTGTAAAACGTAAGAGACGCCTCTGCTGAGCGTGCAAGACAATTGATTATGATGCACATTAGATATATTATATATAGTGCTGTATAGGCCACATGTTACAGGTATTATCTTGGCTGAATCCTGGTTTTTAACCACTCACTCTTTCCTTGAGAATCTAGAGCTGGTTAAATGCATCTTTTTCCAGACAAGATTTTAAGATCTGACATTGTGCTTTTTCTGGTTTCTTGTCTCAGTATGTGATGCCATATGTACAGAAAATAATCATCGATGCAAAAGAGGGTCCTCCCAAATACGAGGAGGGCATGGCCATCGACATGTTCTCTGTGGTAAGATTCTGTAAATAAGGACACAAATCCTTTGTAAGACTGTTGTCTTTTAGTATTCTAGATGATTATCAGAACGATGTTTCTAGCCACCACTTGTTACTTCTCCAGAGCCCTTATGCTTGCAGGCTTAATTCATATCAATTTTAAGCCAGTGGGAAGGCCGTCCTTTGTGGGTACAATCATTTGTAGGTTATATGGAGAGAATAGTGAAGTAGATGGCAGTATAATGAAATGGCTACGAGTGAATGTTGGAGAGTTTGTAAAATCCGAAATATCATCTCTGTTCGCAAAATAGAAGGTATCAAATTGTGAGTTTCCAAGTACAGGATTTCAGTTTTCTTTCTGAACATTTTATCAGACCTCTGAGTTAATGAAGAAAACTCAAAATATCACCCCTAATACGTAGCTTTGTGTGCAAAGCGATTCCTCTAGAGGATGATCTGTAGGCAATATAAGAATGTTAGGTTATTTATGTGGAAATTGCACGAGCTTAGCACAGTAGTCTTGAGTATGAAGTTAGAGATTTATGAAATCCATTTCTCGTACAGGACTAATGATTCTAATATGTTATCTATTCTGGCATATGTGAGCAACTGTCTGTTAACTGCAGGCAATTGAATTTAATCTCATTGTTACCTCTAAACACTTAACGCCTGGAATCAAAGAGTATTAGGTCTACTTTGGCTGAGAGTGCTGAAACTCTTGTTGCCAGATGAAGAGTGTTGACTGTCGGAACTGCGTGCTGTGGGCTAAATCAGACAGCATTGTTGAAGATTTCGCGCTCTTGTCTTCAAATCCTGAGGTGAGATGCCATCACCTTCACTTTGTTGATTGTGATGATTTTAATAGTCCTGACAAATGCTTCAAATTTTGGATTGTCCTTCTCCGAAATCATGGTTTGAAAAACAGGCGATAGCCGCAATTGTTTTGAATTCTGGTTCATTAAGATTGTGTTGATTCAACTCATCTGAAGATGCTTGTGGAGAGAATGTGTTTGAGCAGTCCCTAGGCTACATTGTGATGAGAGACAAGGCCACTGGGAAAGTCACCGATCCTTTGCGGATGAAAGGACCTGGGATTATCGGCGCCTTTCACGGAATTGTGACGAGTAAACTCGTCAAATCTGCTCATAGGTAACAGCTTATCCCTGATACTTTCGTATGGAAATGTTACAGGCAAGAAACTGTTCTGGAAAGGGTTTGGTCACGTAGATACTTACGTAGACCCTGTGACGAATAATTTAGTCACTTCGATGTTGTATGTCATCAGCATTAACGATATTCTAAGGTAGAGGATACACTTTGCGCTTTGTAATCAATACGTAGGAGAGATATTTTGGCGATCACTATAGAGATCTGGAGAGATCACTATAGAGCTGTGGAGGGATCACTTTGGGTACAATAGCCAAATCTTGTTGAGACCCAATTTTTATCACATGTATGAATTTCTAGTGCAATTTCATAGTGGCAGGTTTTTGACATCAATTAGTGATAGTAGACTACCCAATTTTCCATCCACTCATCAGTGGCCATAGACATTTACCCTAGTCATGCATACACCACTTGCTAATTGAAGGCCAAACAAGTGCATGAACAGATGAGTTTCTGTTATTAATAGGAGACAAGATCATGTACCTAACGGTTTTTAGTATCCTCTTCCTTACTAATGCTCTCAAGCAAAATAAATATCTGTGTTTAGTGCTCACAACAGAGAGTGCTCAGCTTGAGCATGATTTTCCACTGATAGAAAGCGGCCTGTTGTGTGTTTGGCCTTCCAGGGCGGGGAAGAAATTACATGTTTGGACGGTGGATGAAGAATCCGCCATGATTCGCATGCTCAAGGCTGGAGTAGATGGCATAGTTACAAGCATCCCTGGGTTGCTTCAACGGGTGATGGGATCTGAAAGGCAACAATGTGCACAATATGGGTTCTCCTAAACTTCTTCTCCTTCGCTCTAAGTTATACTACGAGTTCTGAATCATTATTTTAGGTTGAATGTGTAGACTCTGAACGGTTTTCTAAAGTTCTACGCAGAGGTCATTAATTACTTATACTCACAAATTGCAGGCTAGCGTTGCAAGCTTGATTTATACCTACATTTATGTAGCTCTCTAGAGATTTTTAACTAAATGCCCTGAGGCACCAAATTCTGGTGTCGACAAAACTTTGAAGTTATACAAAACCTATCATCAAGTTACTATTTTTAGTATATTTTTTAAGACATTTTGAAGTCTAGTTTTAGCATCAAAAATCCGATTTTGAAAATGAATGATTATGATTTTTCTATGCAAGATGTTGTGCCAGGGTGTCCATTGCAAATCTTGATTTTTTAGGGTTGAAGGCCCTTGATAATGAGCCTCAAATACAATAGATCTTTTGGAGAAAAAATCACATTAAAAATTCATTTAAAAAAATTGTAGAGTAGAATTTGAGAAGCCATAAATTGACTTGGGGTTATGCATGTTATGCCCTTTAACCTCATGTTTTTCTGGTGACCTCAATCTTAGATTTGACATGTGAAAAGAGGATTGAAAGACTTTAAATCACTTTCATAGTTTTTACACCATCATGATCAAACATTATAATCTTTCAATCTATAAGTGATATTGTTGTCTAGTTTGAATTTGTATGGTTACAATTTAACCCTTAAACGTTGAAGGGGTGACCCTCAAAATCATCCTTTTCTATTACCGTGTGAATCAATAGCCTCAAAAATTGCAAAAGTGCTCATTGCAAGTCAAACTATTGTAGAAGATCTTCCCTTTCCACAACAAATTTCGAGAATGAATAGTTGCACTTTTGTCCTATATAGTTTGATTCCTTGTCATCCATTGGACACAAAACGTCAGCTTCAATGTTCAAGGATTAAAAGGATTAAAAGAATTTGACAAAACTTATCAAAATATTGACTTTTTGTTCAATTTAGAGCAAATTCAAAGAAGCTTGTAAAAGGCCCGAGGCATTTTGGGGTTAATGGAACCATCAAATTCTTAGGGAACTTTCAATTCATGAGAAAAACACTCTGCGGATATGGTCCCTGAGTTTTATTCATTTTCCTAGAAGTTTGACCCTCCATGTGTCCAAAACTCACACTTATCAAGTTTCACAAAGTCGGTTTCAAAGTGAGCTTATGTGTCAATAAGGTATTTTGGTGACTGTACTGTACATCTGTGTGGTCCTGCAAATCTAAAGAACAGTTCATCCCAGGCAAAATTTGGAGATTGCCCTCATGCCATTGCTGAAAATTTTTAAACTTTTTTCCACACAAAGACAAGTGTGAGAAACTGTGAGAGCAATTCAAATTAGTGAAGGATAAATTTGTTATAAATTTTTGAAGTGTCTTTAGAACTACCCCCAAACCAACAAAAAAATGTATCCATGGTGGTCACTAGTGTGCCCTATATTGTTGTTAGAACCAAAATAAAAATGAAAGTAATTTTCTATTTTTTTTAATTCATAAAAACTTCAAAATTTAGTAACTTTACATTGTGAGTGGCGGAACGCTACCAAACAAAGTCCTTGCACCCTTCCTCACCGAGGGCTTTCCAATGGTATCAAGAACCGGACCAAGGGACACACAATCCAGGAGATCTCACTGTAACAAACAAACAAACAACACAAAACAAACAACCTAACTTAAGGTATAGATCTTACTCATCTAAAGTAGTTACAATATTTCCTAACATGGCTACAATATGAAGGCCTCAAAGAAATCACTTCTTGCAATGACTTTATACTCAAAAGGAGGAAGTACCTATTGTAGTCACTAATCATTCCATTATCATCATCAAAGACATTGATTTTGGTCTCTAACTCAATCCAATGTAGTCCAAATCTCATTTATTGAAAAAAAACTAGAATGGTTCATTTCCTAGGTGTCTAGAATCGGTTGTTCTACCTTACATCAAATTTTGATTATTCTTGATTGGGTGGGCTTCTTGTATTTGTACTTGCACAAGGATCACATATGTTGCATTGATGCAACACAATTCATAATTAATTTCTTGATTTGTATCAGGGAGATTGTTTGATTCAAAGGTTGAATCTGGTGAGGCTTGGAGACACAACAAGTTTAAAAATATTAAAATCTGTTGTTGCTCATGTATTATTGATTGCTACTCTCTTTACTAGCAATCAACAATATCCGCCTTATCTCTAGGCTTCACATGATTTAACCTATAGCAATCTCCTTACCTTACTAGGTTGACCACTCTCATTTATTTATTCCAAATGTACCTTTAAAACCCCTATCATCACTCTGCGTACATCTCCAAAACCAATACATACCTATGTGGAAGAAACAATTTTAGAACCTCTATTCCAAAACCTTTGATGCTTCATAATTTTTGCATACATGATCCAAATGTGGTGTTCTTTGGTATGTTGGAATTCTTTGGTACTATGCATAATAGCAAAAAGCGGCAATTTTTGGAGTGACCCACTTTAATGCTACTTTGTTTGGTCAGTAGGCACACTTGGAGGTGCCCAAGTTAATCGCAAAGTACATTAGAATCTCTCTTAGTGCATTGTGCGGGGACTATGCACTAAAAGAGGTTTTATGCACTTCTACAGGCGCAATATTGACCATTGACTAACATAGCCTCTAACTACGAGGCCTCCAATTACTATTCAGAAATAAATGCTTCAAAATACAATCTCCTTACTACATAAGAGAGGTTCTACTATACATTGAATTTCCAAATTTGATCAATAGTGATAAATAATAATTTTTTGCATTTTCCTTGGGTTTAAAATTTTTGGAGCAAAAAGCTTCAAATTCATAAGAAGCACTCCACCTCTAGTAAGGTAGAAGGCTCGAGAACAGTTCGGGCATTAAGAATGGACCCTATAAATGGTTGTAAAATGGACATGAGTTGGTTCTGAAATTGACTACTATAGTCATTGAATGAACCAAGGAAAAAAGACTTATTAATTGCAAGAGCCAATCACTCTCTTTGCTTTCCCCATTTTTATTTAGAATTGCAAGTGAACCATTTATGAAAGACCTAGGGTCACAAATAGGGACCTATGACCCAACTTGTTTAAGAATTCATAAGTAACTCAAAAATGCTCGAAAAAATACGAAACGACTTGGGTTAGATTCCTCATCAACTTCTCTATGTCTGAAAAATGAGCTAAAAATATTCCCATCCAAGGAAATACATGAAAAAGGCGGACCAGCCCTTAGATGGTCGGTTTATGAGCCTCCTACCTTACATGTACTTTAAAGTGATTCCCACACATGGTTGATTCTATCCAATTTCCTCCTTGCCTGCATGCATTCCAACTACAGTAGCCTTCTCCCACCTGAAAAAAATTTAAAAAATTGGCAGCTCCTACTCTTTGAGATATTTCATGATTGTCAGAACTGACTGCTGAGGCGACGGAATCTCTGAGCCCAATTGTGGGACCAATTGTGGGACCAACTGTGGGACCAATTGTGGGTCCAATTGTGGGTCCAACTGTGCGAACCCATTCCAGTGGAGGCCAAGCCTCGTTCATTCCCTTCGTCGGGCCCTCGGCCCCTGCGAACGGGACGGACCCTCACTCCAAGCGTTTAGGGTTTCAGATTCCTAGTGAGTTAAGCTTACGCAGCAGCTTGTCTTCTTCTCCGACTTGGGGATTGGTACTGTACTTTTGTTTTAGAGAATCGTTACTGTTCAGAGTCTTGTTATGGTTTAGAGGATTGTGAGGTCGTGGACGTTGCCGTGAATTCGGAGCTTTTTTTAACGCCGGATTTGGCGCTCTGACGGGCGCCCGCGCGAGCTCACAGGGATTGCCGTGCGCAGTTTTCTGTGTGGAAATCGAGACGGTGGTGCAAAATTGTGTTCGATCGGAAGGTTGTGAGGGACGGAGTGCTTGTGGAATGATAGTTTAAAAGTCTATTTTTGGGGGTGGAGGAGGATGGGAATGTGTGATTGAAGGCGTACTGGAAGACTGGAATGAGAGTAGTAGTAGCGGACAAGGATGTATGGCAGGTTGAGCACGCGGAGTGGGACGACGGAGCAGCATGTGGTGAGGCTGGAACAGGTGCCGCGATGGATCGAGCAGGAGCCGCTGTCGCCGTCCGCGAGTCATAGTGAAAGCGAAACTGCGGATAGGGGGTTTGTGGATCCTCTGACATCACTCGCAGGTATGGTACATTTAATACAAAAAAAACAAAAATTTTGTTTGGTTTTGTTGAGGGATGTTATTTTTGCCTTGGAGCGATTACTTCGTTACTTTAGAATCAGAGTTATGGATGAGCTTAGAGAGCTCTTTAGCGCTTTTGAATGGGGAGCTAAATTAGGTCAAGGATGTGTGCCTGCTTGACTCCGCAATTCGTAATGGTGACGATTCAGAATCGCGTGATCTCGCACGACCTTGCACGCGGCCGGGCCTGCAGGTTGTTATTGTACCTTAATTAAGTGGTTGTTGGGATTCAACCTTGAGATTAGTGGTGGTCGTCTCGGAAAAGTTGTTCGCTTTAGAACACCAGCGTTCTGTTGTCTTTGAGGAAGCAATTCAGAGTGTGTTATTGGAGCTTGGATGATTGGACTGGGACCTTTGCCCACGTCAATGAAGTCCCTTTATGTATCTCTGTTCATGCGTTCTTGAGTGACTATCTAGTGTGGTTTGTGAAAATATTTTTCGAAAATTCGCAGATTCACATTATGGCATTTGTGCTCCTTCGTTGAGTCATTTTTCGACGTGTTTTAACCATCGTAAGATGCAGTTCTTAGAAACTCAAGAATAGTGTTCTGTTTTTTTTTAGGTTCTCTGGATTCGCCCAAGCTGGCCCATTACCGTCAGTATGGTAGACGTTGTAGTGTTCAGCAGTGGCTTAAATCTTAGTAGCTGCTGTTCTCGAAGGTTTTTGTAAATTGCGCATCATATTGAGCCGAGAAGTAGGATGTTTGTGGGTCAAGGTTGCCCTGTCAAAGTGGCCCTCGAGTCGCTATTGTGGGTGACATCAATATTTGAATATATCGTTTTGGATTGGAGCACCGAACAGCCGCGTTTAGAAGCTCTGGTGGTGAGCTTAATTCTTAATGCCCATGAGTAGCAGTATCTTGTTCCTGCATCAAGCTTCCTGGTGGAGCTGCTTCACGACCACACAGGGACTTGAACCTAAAATAGTTCGCTACAATTCCTACAATGTTAGCAGTCACCTGCCAAATATTTTCCCTAAGCCTACAACAACATTGAAATCTTAATGCTTATACACCTCACTGGTACTTCAGATTTTACAGGACGTGTAGTACAGAATGTACCTTCAGAGGGGGGAACGTAATTTGTTCCTATGTCCGCTGTGCCTAGCAAGGGGTATAGGAATACCAGACACTGTTCTGAGTGTCAGTTGTGCTTCTAAGTCGCGGAGGGAAGTTGATCAAGGTGGTCCTTGCGGCAGTATTCAAGCTAATACTCATTGATTTTGTCAGGGTCTGAAAATGGGGGAACTGCGTATGGGACGACTTCTAAGTTTCATGTCGACCATGACATCAATGCGAAGCTCTATCTTTGGCGTGGTTCCCCATGGGCCTTGGAAGTTGACGCTGTTGTTAATTCTTCAAATGAGGTAAATTGCTCTGTGTTGTACTCAAAGTCAAATGACTGTGCAAAGCTTGAGTAGCCAAGTCTAAATAGAATTACATCCCTTTCCTGCCTCTTTTCTCGTATCTGTTCCTCTGTTTAAACTCTTCTATACGCTGTACAGAATTTGGATGAAGCTCATAGCAGTCCGGGCTTGCATCCAGCAGCTGGACCTGGGCTTGCAGAGGAGTGTGCAACTCTGGTAAGCGTTTGTGACCTCTAGCTAGAATTCCTTATTTGTTTGGACAAGGGTGTATTTCTGTGGAGATCGTCTTCTTTGTTACTAGCGATATGGCAATAGTGGAATTCTCATAGGTACTTGTTGGATTTTTGTTGTTGTCTTCCTATTTACATGCATGCCATGTTTCTGGTTTTATGTAGTAGTCAATGAGCAGTTCAGTGTAGGCGACTAAATTTGTTTGAGCACATCTTTGGCATTACATCGATGTTCATTCTACAGTAGAACCTCTCTAAGTTGATCGGTCCCGGACCGATCTGACAGATTGGTTTATAGAGGTTTATTGACTTAGAGAGGGTCATTTTTAATCACAGCCTTTGTTATGTGGCCCAGTCTGGGACCGGTCTGACATGATTAGGTTTACAGAGGTTTATCAAGTTAGAGAGGATCAACTTAGAGAGGTTCTACTGTATGAAACTTGATAATACGCCTTGGAAATATTTCATTTACATCTGAATGCTTACAGTATGTGCATAATCACAACTTGTCGTTGATTTCACTATTTTACAGGGAGGGTGCAGAACTGGACTGGCCAAAGTCACAAGCGGCTATGATATACCTGCAAGGTAAGTGTTCTAGCTGAAATCTGCATGATAATTCTCTCTCTCTCTCTCTCTCTCTCTCTCTAGCCTGACAAGAAGAGTGTGTTAAAACGGTTATGGGATTGGTTGCTTTGCAGGCGTGTAATTCACACAGTGGGGCCTAGATACGCGGTGCGGTACCACACAGCTGCGGAAAACGCACTTAGTCATTGCTATCGTTCATGCCTGGAACTTCTTATTGAGCAAGAACTTACAAGGTTAGATTCTTAATTCATTCTTCGCCTTTATTTGTTGAAGAACCAGTCTACTGTTTGTTTACGACTTTTGCCGGGTACACGTTGTGTTGATGCCTCTTGTTGATAAGCTGCATGGTCCATCAAGGTTCAATCCTATATTTAGAGCTTGAAAATCTCTCCAGGATTTTGGTGGAAGCAAGAACTTGGATTTGACACTCTTTAGCCCTTGTCAATGCTTGGGTCTCTTATCAGTTGTTACTTAACTGTGCTTTGGTTGTTTCATTAGCATTGCAATGGGCTGCATCTACACAGAAGCCAAAGGTTATCCAAGGGAACCTGCTGCTCATGTAGCCATACGTAAGTCCAAACGAGACCTTCAATATCATTGTTATCATTGTATCATATCAACTGCCTCCTTGCGCCTGAAAGCTCTTTAAGGTGACTGCATCTGTCTTTAATTCATGTTCAAATTCAAACAGGGACTGTCAGGCGCTTCTTGGAGAAGCACATGGATAAGATCAGTGCTGTTGTCTTTTGCATATCAAATGCTACTGATACAGACATCTATAAAAGGTCAGTTAATTCATGTCAGTCCTATGAAGGATGTGCGGGATGCCTGACTTAGGAACGTTTTGACAGCTTATAAATCTTTGGTCTTAAATGCAGAACTTATTCTTGAAATTAGTTTCTTATGATCATGACTTGCTGCAATTAGAATCATCTTTTTTTCATCAGAAGTTCTGTCATCAGACTTAATAAAGTATGGTGGCTGGTCAGATTGCTTCCGTTGTATTTTCCAAGGGACAAGTATGAGGAGGAGATTGCTGCTGCCAAGCTACCAAGTGATGTAGGGGATGAAAATGGAGAAACAGTTATTTCTGAACGCAAGATCAGAATATCAGCGTTACCTGGGATAGATGGCTCCCCTCCGTCCGCACAGCCCGTGTCAGGAGATATCATTCCTTATCGATCAATTGTTATGAAGAGGTAGATCATGAATCTAGTGATTAACCATACAAGCTATGTGATGTGGGATCCGTCTTGGATAAGTGAAGCATGACTGTTCTGTCTTTACGTTCTTTTATATTGATTTATTGTGATTTTGTCCTGTTTTTGTAAACCTCTTGGTCACTTAGTGCTTTACGTTTCATTGCCTTTTCTTTGCTTTTGTAGACTCTCTTCCTGAGGAAAATTTCTTGTTTATATGTCACAATTCTGGGTGTTTCAATCTCTGAATTTTAAGTACTTGTATGGATGTAGGCATGACTCAATTGATGGTCTGGTTGACCCAGCCTTCATGTCAATGACTCGAGATCCTGATCAGAGACGGAAAGAGCAGTGGGAGAAAGCTGCACAATCTCAAGGAGGCTGGGCGTGGGGTAGATGGTTAGGTCTTGGAGGTTTAGGGGCCCCTGCCCTCTCTTCCACTGAACAAGATTCTCTTCATGGTCGATTTCTTGCGAGAGCTAATGCTGTGAATCTCACAGAAGTTGCAGAAATGAAGATCTTGTACTTCCTCTTTCCCATCTTCGTCATTCAACACTTGCGAGTTTATTGTTTGCAATAGATACGACAGCCCTTTAGCTGCCAAATTTTCATTTCCAAAGTATTTGCAGGTACCGGGGCGGAGTTGACGTGGATGGGCGACCAATCATGGTGGTTGTTGGGGCTCATTTTCTCCTTCGTTGTCTTGACCTGGAGCGTTTTGTACTTTATGTTGTCAAGGTTTGTTCACTTCATACGGCACAGTGATTTTGTCCTTGCTATTGCTATTCTAGTTCTGGTTCCATCCTTTTGGTATTCAGTGCTTTTTAAAAGAGGTGCAAAATTCTTAATGAATTCGAAGGGTATTCTACTTTGAGTGGGAGGTGTCAATTCACTTGCCCAACTTGTATCACAGGAGATGGAGCCACTCATCAACAGGCCTTATTCGATTGTATATTTTCATTCAGCTGCAGCACTGTCAATGTGAGTTTCCTTGCATTTTAACCGACTAGTTTTCTGTAGTAGCAATTAGTTTGAGTGGCAAGTATGTAAGTTCCTGCCTTAGAATGCAGTTTGTTCTAACTTTTTCGACGTGCTAGTTCTCCTTCTGTTGAAACTGTCGAAGTGATTTGTGTCCCGTCTTTGTCAGAGTCTTTTTGACGTGTGCTTCGACCTGGTCACAGACAACCAGATTTGGGATGGGTGAAGCGCCTACATCAGATTTTAGGTCGGAGGCACAAACATAATTTACATGTATGTACATCCCCTTCTTGACCTTAGATATTCCAGAGATGGAGAAATTTTCATAGCTACCTGTTCCTCTACTACTCGACTTGGAAGTTGACGAATGCAATGTCAGGCGCTGCAATTTATCAGAGTATTTACTTCTTGCTTCTTGGTTGTATTTGGCTTTAACAGGCAATCTATATATTGCATCCTACTCTTGGTTTGCGGACCATGGTGATGGCGTTGAGTTTTTTGGTGGAACCTGAGGTAGGATTCTAACATCCTCTTGTTCTAGACTTTTTCGAGGTTCTTGTAGGTTTTGCTATCTAAATGCAATTCCTATTTTTATTCTTTAGGGTTTTTATTTCTGAATTATTTTTGATTGAAACCTGCGCAACTTGCCTTATATTGCAGTGTGTTATCTATTTATCTGTTAACAGGTTTGGAAGAAGGTGATCTACGTAGAGAGGTTGCCAGATCTCTTCAGATATGTACCTCGGGAACAGTTGACCATTCCAGACTTTGTTTTCCAGTAAGTCTCGCTGGCTTTCTCTTGATTGTTTTTTGGTGGACGTGGAGCTTCTGTTTGTAAATTTTAGAATTACAGCCTGCTAGATTTCTGTAGTAAGTGGCGATGTCTGCAGGAGTTCTACGATCTATCGTGCCATAGTAACTTTTAGGCGGCGTTGTTAACTCCTTTAGGACCAGGAATTTATGTTTTTATAATGGCCAGTTTGAATGATCATGTTGCGGAAAATGTAATTCTGGTAGTATCAGTGGAGATCATTGTATGTGTTGGTCAGGACAATATAAAAATAAAAGCAATGAATAAAAGTGTTTAAAAATCCATGAAGCCGTTTCAGGGCCTCTTGATTCTTTCCAGATTAAACTGCAAGTGTTTCACCTAGCATTTGGGATTAATCATGTCATCCCGTGACGCAGGCATGATGTTGAGGTTCAGGGGGGAAAACCTCTTGGTATTGATTCCAGACCCCGAGCTATAGCGAACAGAACCCTTCTGAGCTCCCGGTAGCAGTGTTTCTGAACGCTGTTTTGTAAAGCTGTATGTGACCATTGGAGTTTCTGCCAACGTGTCACAAATCCTATTTGTTTTCCTCTAGATGTGTTTCTTGTCTGTAATTAGGGTCACAAATGTCTTTTCCATATTATTGACAAGGTTGCAAAATATTTTCTGAATGAAATTTCGGCTTGAGCTGTTGTACTATTCGTGTGAGTTGAGACCGTCACTGCAAGTGTTTTTTCCTGCGTTTGATTGCTTTACTGCAGATCCTTCACACTTCAGATGTCTTTGCATGAAGGATGCACATTCTTGAGTCCCAAAATTACATTATTGTTATCTATGCTGTGTTTCAATTTCGCTCTTGAAATGGGTTGGACTTTATAGAGTTATCCTAATAGTCATGAAGCCACCCTCTCTTCGGTACCAAGTGTGCTTCTAATTCTAGATTGCATTTGAACTTGTATTTTTTGGGGAACAACAAGGCATGATTGTATGTAATCTAGTCACATTGGGTTGCAAGGTTCCACCCTTGCAAAAAGAGGGGATCAAAATTTTTTTGTACCACTTTTTGTACCACTTTTTGTACCAAAAGAGGTGCTAATTTGTATTTGACCAAAATATTCGTCCCTTCAAGTATATATCTTTAACCCTGTAAGGATGCGGGGGGTGACCTTGGAAATCATGCATTGTATAACCGTGAGTCATTGGAATAAAAAAATCCAAAAGTACTCATTGGAAGTCAAGCTACTGTAGATGTTCTCCACTTTCCACAAAAAACTCCAAGGATGAATAGTTGTAGTTCTGTCCTACTTTGGAGAATCCCTTGTCATTCATTAGACACTTATGGTCCGCGGCGTCCTTACTGGGTTAAGAAAAGTAGTGACCATTATTTAGGTTTTACACATTGTGTTGAAATGAATGTGCATAGTTCATTTAGACAACATTGAGTGTAGGGATATAATAAAGTGTCTTTTTCCTATTTTGTTCGAAAGCCAATGTTCCATTCTATGAAACCAACTTATTTCCACCTTTATTTATATCATTTTTCTAAATTATCCTAAAAATAAACGTCTTGTGTCCGAATCCTTTTTTGTAGGATAGAAGTGCAACTATTCATCCTTGGAATTTTGTGTAAAAAAGTGAGGTCTTCTACAATAATTTGATTTCCAATTGAGTGTTTTTGGAATTTTTTAAGTAGATGATTTACACTACAGCAAAAGGGATGAATTCCATAGTCATCAATCCGTCTTTTAACAATGAAATGGAAAAAGTAGGTGAACATTGGAAATGGTTAAATACGGATACTTTTTAAGTCTTAATAAATGATTATGTATGATAGTGTACTTGTTTAGTATGCTTGTTTAGTGATGGTTAAGAATTGTGTAAATGCATGGCATTGGTGATTTACATTGAATTTTAATCCAAAGAGAAGAGGTAGAAAATGAGGTTAATACTTACAACTAGATTGTGATGTAGAAATGTACATTCAAAAGTTCTCATCATGTACAACACCTTATTCTAAGAAGGTAATGCGGTATTAAGATTTAATGCATCAATTATAATTTGTATCAATAGTAATTGTTTTCCCAAAAATTATTACAAAACAAGACTAAATCCTTTGTAATAGTAATCAACAATGATAATAGTATTTTTGAAATTCATATAAAAAATGGTCATTCATTCATTAACCCAATAAGGACACCAAAGACTAAAGGTGTTCAATGAATGGCATTCTAAGAAAGTGTAGAGATGAAGAATGCAGCTATTCATCTGAGAATATGATCATTCTCGACTTACTACCTTGCTCAAAGGATTGGATCCTTCTAAAGTGAATATAGAGAAGATAATTGATCAAAAGACCATTTGCAACTACATACTTGAAGGTTACATTCAACAAAGAAATACCAAATTGAACTTCTTCAAACTTTGAGAGGTTCACATCACCTTAATACAATCAAAAGATTACGTGCAAGGCACTTTTTGACTTTTAGTTTACATTTCAAGAGGTGGGCAATTCTAGAGCCTCTTGCATTTCAACTTCAAAAATTCACAACTAATTCCACAAAGGAAAATTTACCAATTTTGTTTGTCTTTCATGGAAAATTTATTGAAAATTATTTAAAGAAGTTTCACCTCCCTAAATTCAGCTCCAACTCTTAAATGGGCGCTTCATGGACTCCCTACATTAGTGCCAAAGCATGGTGCCCAAAGTCCATGTTAGCATTAGCTTGGTGCCAATGTGGGCCTTGGACACCATGCTCCAACACTTCCTTAGTGCCCCAAGACCACCATTCTACTACCAATAATGTAGGGTAATGTCTTACTCCTTCATTATGTTGTAAACACATGTTTGACATAATCCTCAAGTACATGACGCCAAGATAACCTACTTATTGCATTTTCAATGATTCACAACTACAAACTATTCCATCTCAAACTCGTTAACTCCAGAAGGAGCCTTATGCCTTGCTGAATAGTGTTGCGTTCCATCGCCATGAGAAGGTGAAAGGAAACCTTGGGCCATATTTTTCCCGTTATTTCGTAACTCATAAGCACAATCCAGAAAAACAAAAAATAAACAGAGGAGACAAAGTCAAGTGGAATAGATATACTCATTGGACCCATTGAAACCAATCTACTCAAGTCAACTTGTGAACTTCTAGCATACTGTCAAAAAAAAAAAACTTTCACTTTTTGCAGAACTACCTCACATCTCCAAGGAATGACAAACCTCAGATGAACTCTACAAATAACCAGATACACCTGAAGAAGCAACCCTCATACAGGTTACAAAATACCTGCACCACTATGTCAAAAGTAGGGCATCTGCTTACCCCCATTGTGTGAGTGATATCAGAATGGACGAAGCTCTGCGTTAATCTCCAACTTGTCATTCATTGCAAGAAGAGATGAAACAGCTTATAGACCAATGGAGGAAATCAGGATCGTTCCCTCACAAGCTCAAGGGTCGTTGTATCCAGAGAAGGCAGGTCCAAGTAGAGGAGGCTCATCAATGGAAGCGCCGTAAGAATGGATTTTGTTGAAGCGCCAGTAGCTGTCCGGAAGCTCGGCGGTAAACCAGTTCTGGAAATCAGTGAACTGTTGGGACACTTCTGAAACAGAGAAGTAGTTGATGGGGAACATGTCTCCCGTGAGCAAGCCTTCGGTGTGCCTTGGGACCTTCTTGTACTGCACGTTCAGTGAACGACGAGTTAGCCAGAATCTCCCTTCTCGGTTTTCATAATGTAAGGTAACTACGCATAGAAAAATACTGTGGAAACCAAAAATTTATGCACAGTTCAACACATGAATGGACTCAATGGGAAACCTAGAATCGTACGAATAAGCATGTACGAATGAGCATGATTCCTAGAATTAATCTCTCTACATTTGTGTTGTTGGATCTTGCTGGGAGTCAAAAGGGGATTATAGATTTTCTAAGCATGCTTTCTTTGGGCACCTTATGAATACACTAAGAATTTTCAAAGTGCTGAAAATAGGTGAACCTAATGCCTCGAGTTACTGCAATAGCATCCCAGTTGTAGTCGGTCATTCCTAGGTTTGTTCTTAGGTTTGAAGGCAACTGTCCTTAAACCTAGGACACCCCCTCTGATCCTGAGGTTCTACTGTACAGAACCCCTAAATTGTGGAACCCATTTGCATGGGGTCTTTCCCCTGTCGGTTGAAAAGTTGCTCGCTTACATTGCAGGTGTCATAAAAACATCTAAGAAATGAGAAACTTCGAGGTTCTATCGTAGAGAAAGGTGTTTCTCTGAGATAATCAGGAGTTGCACTACTTCTGTTTCAAGAGTAGTCTAGGCTTGTGACTGGGACCATACTTTTTCATCCTTCGACAACTTATAGCTAATTCAAATAATACATATTTTAGTGCGCTTGAATCCTCTCGAAATGAGAACAAGGTACCAAAAAAAATCCATTATAATAATGGGAACCACTCAAAACCGATGAAAGCCAAGGGAGTGGGTTCCTACTTTAGTTCATGGGCGTAAATCGGACTTACCAAGAGTTGTGAAACTCATAGAACTAATACACTAACGGTCTAGTCTGAATTGCAGCATACAAGCCTCTAAAAACGTCTGAACAGTAAATTCTACACAAAAGAGTAAATAAGGTTAGTTGGCGTACCAGTAGGAAACCGATCACTTTTTCTAAGAAGTCATCCTCGTTCATATGCACTGCATCTGGATAGATTTTTCCAACTATAACCCGATGGCTGCAAAATTCCCACTCAAATCTTCAGTTTAACAACGAATAAGACCATCTGAGCTTTGCCTGAGGTTGGTATCACGACCTCATCCTCAAATGCGAAATCAGAGTCCTAAGCTGAAACAAGGACAGGCGAGACTTACACAGTTTCTTTCTCGTCCTTGCTAACACGAATGTCAAAAATCCATCCTCCATTTGTGTTCCACTTGTCTTCAATATTAATCTCAAAAACGATCTCTCCGCCCTTAGGGGTTGCGACAGTGCACAACCTTCTTCTTGCTGCGGCCTCGGCAAGGTTCTTCTCTGCCTGTGCCAATTCTTCTCTAGTCTGATCCTCTGACTGAAGTTGGAGTCACAGAAGAAATATCATTAGTACATGCCATTAGACTTAGAAATGGGCGATGAACTCTTGTGCAGGAAGTCTAATTTAAAAACTGCATTGAAAAATTTTCAAATACGAAAAATCTGTGAAGCAAATCAAACATTCCGTGGAATACTTGTCCTGAGAACCATAAAAAGACAAAGCCTTGAAGGAAATATTGTGATTAAAGAACATTCCAGAAACCTCCAAGTAAACATCAAATGGCACATACCGGTAAAACATCGCACTTGCCGGCCTCTAGTAATTTAGGATCATACACCATCTGCACCAAGAACACAAAAGAAGTTCAAAACAAAACTAGAAAACCGAATATCAGTGTAGTCTCATACAAGAAATGCTGAATATAGTAGAAGAGCTTGCACATAACATTCATTATCGATAACAGTCGGGGCCCCTTTTGCAATCGACACGTATGGGACGATAAATATGAATAGCAACACATGTTAAACAATCCTCCCAAATCCCTTCCACCTTCGTCTCAAGCGTCCAACAAGGTAAAGCTAGAATTGTAAAGTTGACGTAAAGTTGCAAAGTTAGGCATATTCACCATTTCAAGTAAAAACTCCAAGCATGTTAATGAATGTCATGCCTCATAAGCAGAGAATAAAAAATGCAGCTTACCTCCTCTTTCAAGCCTCGATCAACCATCGTTTGTACATTTACTTTTGCCATGGACGTTGCAGCTGCCATCCTTCCCCTTTCCGAAATCGAGCCTGCATCACCGGGCTGTTCCCACAGTGCCCTCTGCACTGGATCTGCGTTTCCTGGAGGGGTCAACCCGAGCTCTGAAAACCACTGCCAAAGCAAATGCCACATATCAATGCCGTGTGGTAATTAAAAACTATTTCTGGTTATTGTAGTGAATGAAAAATCTATAGTAGTACACGCTTTCTCATGTAGTGAACCCTCTCTCATAAAAGACCTATTGCCCTGGCAGACATTTTGCCCTGGATACGCCCTAGGTAGGCCATAAGTGGAGGAAATACTCCTTTCAAGTGAAAATTTAGAATCCTTGTGAATATAGCAATGTAGAATAGTATGCGAACCAATGGTTGCACTTCCCCTATGAGCTTAAATTTGAAAAATTCATAACTTACTCATACAATATCCAAGTGATGCCTAATCTGGTGCTCGAATATGGGGAAACTTCACCATAATTAGAGAAACCGCTAGCCACGGGAACGTAAAATATACTCATACCCTACCTTAGAGCCAACCATTCACACACAAAACATAAAACCGACACATCTGACACACTGGAAAAATTAAAACTATATGAAACAGAAGCACAGATTCAAAAGATAAACGAGGCTCACCGACGTCCGGCACGCCAGCATTTGCTTCTGATCCAACTCATTCAAATTGTACAGCTTGTAAAAATGGCAAACATCCGGTCGCCTGCCCATGAGCAACCGCAGCGAGTTTCGCACATCTTTCGAGAATCCAATATACTGAGACACCACGGAAACATTTAAACATTCAGTCAACAATTAATACTCCTAACCCATCAAATTAGGGTTACAGCCTCTCACCAAAAAAACTCCCACCATCATCAACACTGTTGCAATTCAGACCTGGATCTTCTTGTTCTGATCGCAAATGGCGAAGACGGAGGCCGCCGTGCTAGCCTCCATGGGAGGTTGAATGCGCCCTTGTTGATTGATGTAGTTAACGAGCGGGAGGTCGACAAGGCTGGGAATCTCGGTGGCTGTGTCGGTGGCCGTGGCTACAATCCCATTTCGTGAAACACGCCTTAAACCCTGCTGTCGTGCAGAAGACCTTACCGGCCTAAACCCTGATTCCGTGCTAATGGCGTCCCCATAGAAGCTTGAATTACGGCAATTGGAACGAGGGAGAGTCACCCTTGTGGTGGAGCCCTTGGGGGTTGAAGGAGCCGAGCTGCTGGTGGAAGCCAACTGCGACAGGGGTGTGACCTTGCTCGCAACGCACGCAGCTGATGCCTGCATACACCACATTACCAAAGAAACTGTACTTCACATTCCGTCACAATTCAGAAAAAATAAAAAACGCAATTCAATACATAGCTAGAATCACCCAAAGACATGAAATTCGACACAACCCCATGAATAGCACCACTGCTGACTTCGAATTTCTAACCATTTTGTTGCATACCTCCCTCAAATCACCAATGTCCATACGCGAATTAGTGTTAAAAATTTCATGCAAGTTGAAATTGAGCTGTGAATGCACCAACATGGGCAATTTCCAGACCTACAAAGAAGACTGAAAAAATGACGACACGCTCAAAGAAACCCAAAGAAAACAGCAACACGCTCTTCTATGGCTTCACGTCAACCATTCATTCATTCATTTCATTCATTCCCGCATTGGATTTCCGAGCTCGACCAACTGGTGCTTGACTCACAAGCTGATACTCTCGAAATGTTATCCTCGTGAGAGCACACAACCACAAATGCCTCGAAACCAGAATGCCTCGGAAGCTTAAGAACCAAGTGGTTCGGGATTTCAAGGGGTGGAGAGAGACGCACCATTGCAGCAGCTGTTTGTTTTCGTGCTTGGAAATCCTGAGGAAGCTTGAGCTTGGGGAAGGAGATGCGAGAGGCACGAGAAGGAGGAGAAAGAGGAAGAAGAAGAAGAAGAAGAGATGGAGGTGGATAAGGCGAGCGATTCCCTGGGATTTTATTTATTTATCCACATGGCAAATATCTTCGCCAGTACATAGATTTCTGTAATATCAGGTTTGGTACATATCTGACTCTCGCCGGGCAGCCCAAGTTTTCCTTGGCGATTTTTTTTTTTTTTTTTTTTGAAACATACGACCAGTTCCTTGGCGAATTTTCAACAGAGCCTTAGGACCGTAATTCACAAAACCTCTCTTAGTGCATAGTCCCAATTTCTTTAGCGATGTTTTGCTCAAAAGTGATACTCCGTACAAAATAAATTTGAGACTGTTAGGCATTATATTTTTCCATTTTCAATGGATGACATCGTTGATTTGCTACATATTCTAAGGATAGTAGCAATCTTTTTGAGATGAGTGTCCACTCTTTTGGATGAATAATTTAAATTTTATTTGCATCTTGCATGTTTCATTTATTAATATAGAGGTCAACAATTGCATCACTTCAATGAAGATTGTGTTTTGCATTGCTCAAAATAAATTAAAAAAAAAATTTAGCCAAAAATGATTCAATTTTGGAACCAATAGGTGTATAGTAGAACCTCTCTTAGTGCATAGTGTTGGGACTATGCACTAAGAGAGGTTTTGTGCAGTTGTAGAGTTGTAGTAATGGCACTTGACTAACTTGTCTTTTAACTACACTACACTAAAATTGGTAAATAGTGTTGGGTGATAATTAGTGTTGTTCCCTGTTTTTTTACCTCCAACACTATTTTCCACCTTATGTGTAAATAGTGTTGGGGCCCTTACTTCCCGCTGTCAATAACTGCCCCTTCCCTGGGAAACTGAAATTTTTGCCTTCCGCCGTCAATCTCTGACCCTTCCCTGGAAAACTATAATTTCCGCCTCCCATTGTCCAGTTTTGGCCCTTCCCTAGAAACTCCAATTTTTGCCTCTGGTCGTCTACTTACTTTTCTAAAAAAAACTTTCTTGCTTGCTTCATTCTTCCCTTGCCCGATTGCCTTGGAGAGATTGTGGTGTGTGGTGGAGACCACCTTGGAGAGATTGTGCAAAGAAGTGGAGAGCTCTCCGGTCTACAAAGAAGAAGAAGGCTCTTCCACGGGGGGGGGGGGGGTATACTTCGTGATTTCCTGCCGATTCCTTTGCTGTTTGATTTCAAATTTCGAACTTCCACCGCCTATAATTTTTTCTTGAGGTGTGATTGAACATTGAATGACACCATTGGATGACACCATTGGATTTGTCTTTCTCTTTTCTATTTCCTGTAAAAAATTGTTTTTTTTTTTTGTCGCCACTTTTTTCTTACAGCCCCATTTTACCTTTTTTTTGTAGCCAGCCATGGAGCCTCCGATTCCTCCCAATGCCACTCCCCGCCGTTTTCAACAAGTTTCCAGCCTTGCCACTCGCCGATCTGTGACTTCTTGGATGATTGAGGACGTCGGCGTTCACGGCTTGGCTGGCCTCAATTGTCGGGTAATTCAAGCATTTCCCGAACACTTTTGTGGCCAACGCCCTACCAACCTCATCAAAGCCAACCAATGGTGGCAGCAACGTGACCAATTCCATGAAGATCTCACTCCATTGTCTTGTGGCCGAAGCCGTTTGGGCAAAAGGCAACGCCATTCACCGAAGGCTAGACTAGGTCGAGGCAAAAAGAAGAGTGAATGGGTGCAATATTTGTACCCATTATTACTTGAAGAATTCAACCGCCTTTGTAAATCAGGTGTCAAATTTTCCTCTCACCTACTTCGTGATTTGACCCTTTCCATCCTTGTAGCTCCCGAGTCCATTTTCACAGCCCATTCTGTCGATCCCAAAGACAATGTCTTGTTGGTTAACAAAATCACCGCGAATTGGATCAATCAATTCATGGAGAACCACAATATAGTCCTTCTATCCCAACGTGGTCGTTTGACTTGTAGCCCTGAAAAGGAGCTTCAAATCGAAATGCAAACCGCCTACCATTTGGGGGTCTTGCAAAGGGGATTTTCATCCAGGGAATTTGATGAAAATCTTATGGAGAACCTGGATGAAACGCATTTTGTTGTCAATCTTGACAATGGCCAAACTTTAGGGTTTCGGGGAGATACAACTGTCAAATATGCTGAAGTTGTCTCGGGTGGGGACTCCATGACTATGGTGGTTCGAATTTCAGAAGGTCGTCGTGCCACAATAGAAGCTCCTATGCTCATTTTTTCAAATGACAATAGGAGCTATCCTATACGGGGTTTGATGGATGATATTCCAGGGGTCTCTTATAGAACGGGCCCTAAAGGTTGGATGGACCAAACCATCTTCCCCGAATATTTTTTGGAACCTCGTGCATATCAAGCCAATCTTCATCAACGCATGAAGATCATATGGCTTGATAATTGTAGCGGACATACTATCATCCCTAGATTGGCTGCTGTCCTAGCTGCCAAAAACACAGTTTTAAAGTTTTTGCCTCCATGTTCTACTCACCTTTGCCAACCAGCAGATACATTCCTCATTTCAAAAATCAAAGATGCATGGACAAAACGCTGGGAAGCCAAGAAAATTGAGTTGATACAACAAAATGCTTGGCAAAATGCACCCCGGGCAAATGGACAATGGTCAAGGAAGTTGACAAATCCTGGAAAACGTTTTATCCTACAATTGGCTGCTGATAGTGTAGAAGATGTCAATCGAGAGGTGGATTGTGACAACATATCCTATGCTAGAAAAGCAATGATTTGTTGTGGCTTGGCATTAGGACTTGATGGATCTTGGAGTGTAGAACAATTGTTTCCACATCTCCAAGAGATAATTGCAAAACATTTGCAATACTTCCAAGGGCAAGAATTGCCCAATTACAATAGGGCAATTTAAAAATTCTTTTTGATATTTTACTATATTTATCCTGGAATTTTTGGCCTACAACTAGGATTATTATGTTATGTTTAGGATTGTTGCTATATTTAGCAACTTATACATACACTATGAAAAATTTCAGCATTTCAACATCTCATTGTCTATTTCAGCATTTCATTATTTATTTCAGCATTTCATTATTTATTTCAGCAATTCAGCATTTCAGCGTTTCATTGTCTATTTCAGCATTTCAGCATTTCATTGCCTATTTCAGCATTTCATTATTTATTTCAGCAATTCAGCATTTCAGCGTTTCATTGTCTATTTCTGCATTTCATTGCTTATTTCAACCATTTTTGTTCCCATCTAACACTAAATGCACTCTCGTAAAAATGTTGAAATGACCAAATTTTACTATAGAGCTAAAATAGTGTTAGATTGGATAAATAATGATCTAACACTAACCTTGCAAATCACAATTAGTGTTAGGTGGGACAATGAGTGTTGCCAACACTATTTACCAATTTTAGTGTACTTTCTAGATTAACCCCTAAAGTTCCGAGGCTTATTTTCTGCCAAAAAACACTCAAAACTGCCATTTCTATAGCAAAGAGTAAAAAAAAATTTAATTGTTTTTTTTCACATCTAACCATAGGATCTTACACCTAACTAGTATTAAAAAGTGTAGAAAAAAATTCAGAATTTTTGACCGCACAGATTGCAAGATATTTGCTTTTAAAGTGGAAAAAACAAATTTTTCAGCACATTGCAGGACTGGATTTTTTGACTTTGAACATTTTTAACTTAAAATTTTTGCATTACAGAGTTTTGAGCTTTAAATCTTTATAGTGGAGAATTGAGTTGAGAGTCTAGGAAAAAAAAAGAAATTCAAAAAACCTTAATTATCATTCTTCAAAAAATTGTTAAGTAGCAGTAGATACGAGATAGAAGGAAAATCTAAAATATTTATATATTTTAGATGGAATTAAAATACACTAATCCCAATGGTGAGATTGTTCTAGCAAGTAAATTAAACCATGAGAATTTATTTTTTTTGAAAAATTGCAAAAATAGCATTCAGAAATGAATCCTACAAGTTATTTTTTTCAAGAAGATGCTCTAACTGCCCGAAAAACAAGAATGTCCATAACTTCTTTATAACAAAGTCAAATGAAATGAATCAAAGCTTTCCAGATAGACAAAAATATAATCTACGAGAAAAAAAATATTTAAAAAAAAAATTCAAAATTTTGCAAAATTTTTTTGCTACCCCCTGTCCCCACGCATTCCAAGAAATGGCATAACTTCTTGCTTGAAGGTCTGATTTCAATTTTTTTTCCCGCCACGTACCTCTCTCAATTCTTCACATTCACAAAAGTTTCAAAAAATTAGGAGAAAATTTCAGCCCGTAGGTACCTGCCCCAAGTCCCATTTGTCCCCCGAACGGACAATGATCCTTTAAGGGTTAAATACTTGAAATTGCATTAGAGGAGATTTGAGCCTCCAGAAGACTGTTTTAGAGCTGTTCCCGTTGCTGAGAACCAACCCCCTGCTGTTAGAATAAATTAAAAATTAAAAATTAATTAAAAAAATTAAAAATTAATTAATTATTAAAATTTGACGTGGCAGTCTCTTGGCCACATCAGATTGATGATTTGGTAGCGTTCCTAGAGTTTTCATAGTTCGAGAACTTGTAGTCTTCCAAAGGCCCAAAAATCCTCTAATGGGCCCCACCCGTGAACCTCTCTTACTACATGTTATATACAAAGAGAGTACGCAATAATAAAAGTTGTACTATATTTTGCGATTCTATAAGAAGGAAAGGCATCCATAAGTATCAAGCATTTATGGTCTTCAACATCCTTCCAAGATTAACACTAAAAGGACATGCCTATGACCACTTTTTCAAAACTGAAAGATCCTCTCTATGAATGCTTTCAACTATGTATCAATGAATTTTTTTGTATTTAATTTTCAGGAATATATTTACATGTGTTCTACAAGTAGAAAGAATTTCAAATTTTTTTGTGAAATTTGAATTTTTGAATGAAAAGTAAAAACTATTCATATCAAATACAATAGGTACTTTAAACTTTTCAAGATCTTCATATGTATTTCTTAGTATAAAAATCCCACAATCCAAAAAAATTAAATGTATCATTTTAAAATTAAAAAAATCAGCATTCTATGGTAATAGGCCTAAAGTTCAAATTGCAATAAATTTTAAAAAAAAAAAATAAATGCAAATTGCATTAAAACTAGAATTAATAAGCTTCATTTAATAAGTTGGCTTCAAATTCAAAAAAATAAAATTTATGGATTAAATTCAGATCTAGAAAAAGGAGCAAAAATTGCCAAAATGCACTACTCTAATACTACCAATACCACTTTTTGCGCTACTAACACCACTTTTTCAAACATTGTCTCTACACTATTAATTGTTTACTAATTGTTCCTACAATTTCCTTTAAAGTCATTCATTTGACACTTTACTAGGTTAACCTTAGAAAGATGTGACTTTTTCACCAATATAGTCAACAAAAATGATCATATTTTTAGATTAATTGGTGTATTTTTGAATTTGTAAAGGCTAGCTAGCGGACACATAAGGGTGGGAGCACGGTAAGAGTGAATAATCAATCCAATGTTGAAATGGGTTCATGCGCTGAGCTAAAAAACATGCTTATAATAATTGAATATAGAAGTAGGAATAGGAACATGACATGGTGGCAAAGTTACGTGGTGGCACTATTCCTTGGTTGTAACTAGGAGGAGAACGTGCACACTTCTTGGATTACCGGATAGTATGAGGACAAAAATTTGTAAGATTATTGGACCCAATTACACAGTACTGTATGGTTAATGGAGCCTCTACCTTACATCATATACCGGTGATTACAAGGTGAACCCCTGTGAATTTTTAGGAGTATCAGGTGTGCAAATTTGATGACATCATAATCAGAAGCCTTATAATGGCATTGCAAAATTATCATGGCTTCACATACCCTGAGAACATGCAGAGAGCATGAATAGTGGGAACGCTGAAGCTGCCCGATGTAGTCAAGGCATCAGATTTCTCGATCAGAGCTTGTAATTTTTTCATCTATAACACTTCTGAATTCAGAATCATTGACTATCAAGCGTCATCCTGCGGATCTTACGGTAACTTCGACCTGGAATGTCGAATGTCTCTCCAGTTCCTAACGACACAATTGTTTAAGTTTTGAGGTGCCTTCCATGCGTTGCAATGAGTCTGAGCGTTAAGGGGTTCTCAAAGGGTTAAACTAATTCACACGATTGGAAATTTCAAATGTCATCTCCACAACAAGGCTCACAAAAAGGCTCCAGACAAGTGCATAACCGTGATAACCAAGCCATCAACAAGCACCGCCAAAACAAGATGAAACACTTGGAGATGGAAACAAGCAGCCCAACAGCCACTGAATTCTAGAGCATGAAATTCTCATGCCGTACAAGCAAAATTGGTTCTAAGGGACAGCTTCAGCACCTGTCTGTCATTGCACGAGCCGATCCGTTCCAGCCACAAGCTTGGCTTCTTTAATCACATCCCCCGTTTTCAGCTGCGAGAGAAGCTCCCTCCCCTTCGTCACATACCCAAACACCGAAAATTGGCCTTCCTCAAACGACAACCCTCCCAATCCCGAGCTTCGTCTATCGTACAGATAAAAGAAGAACTGCGAGGGCGAGGAGAAGTCCTCGGCCGTCTTGTTATGCGCCATAGCCACAGCCCCATAGACAGACAGCGGCAACACGGGCAACTCCCCGTCCTGCACACTAAGCGTGGTCCTATACAACGGCTGAAACTCCCCGGAGGGCAGAATTTCAATAGGAAGCTCCCGTCCTGCTCCATTCAGATTCTCCGTGTCGGACAGCACCGCCTGCTCCGTGTTCCGGAGCTTCACTCCGTTGTAAACCCCGCGTTGAATCATGTCCGCGAAGTTGCCTGCAGTTAAGGGCGCCGAGTACCCATCCAGAACGATTTCTAACACGCCTTCGGGTTGAGGGCCTCCTCCTGTGGCCACTGTGAAAGCGGAACCATCGCCCTTTTCGAGGGTGAGCTCGGCTACTGCTCGACCTGTGAGATGGGGGAAGTCTTGGTACTGTGGGGGAAGGAGATAAGCCAGGCCGGTGGCTTGCATCACTTCTAATTGAGTTATGGAATCCAGGGAAGAAGCCAGACGAATAGAGACTTTGTCGGCGTCTTTGGCAGAGATGGCGTCTAACAAGCCCGTGAAACCGTACTTGCTCTTCATTAGGTCGTTGTAAAGCTCCTCCCCTTTCGCGCGGGCTTCAGAGGGAAGAGCAGCGAGGAGGGCGGACTTGTCCGAGGCGAGCTGCATGGCTTTCTTCACATCGCTTTCCATGGAACCTAAGGTAACAGCACCTTATCACTAATTGCGACATCGACCTTGGAGACTGAGAGATGAAGGAATTCAAAATCACAATTCGCAGTGAAAATGCAAATGACTACTCGGTTTCAGTCAGAACCAGCTGATTTCAATTCCCCAGGCTCTCTTCAATGTGTTGATGATTCCTCACTTTCGCATTCAAGCACTTTCAACCCTGATTTCGACTCCTAAGTCTCCCTTCAATTTTTGATGATTCCCACTTTCACATTCAAGCACTTTCAACCCTCATTTCATTTCCCACGGCTCTCTTCAATTTGTTGATGATTCCTCACTTTCACATTCAAACACTTTCAACCCTGATTTCGACTCCTAAGTCTCTCTCTTCAATAACCTGCTAATGAATTCTCAGCTTCACATTCAAGTGCCTTCGATCCAAATTGCTCCCAAAGCTTAAACAGTCCCATTTAAGTGCGGGTACCTTTACCACTTCACACACGGCTGTCAAACCCTGCCAATTTCCGAAACCCTAATTGACAGGAATAAGGCAACCCTGCCTGTGCCTGTCAACTGTCTAAAACCGTAATTTTCAGCAAGCGTCAGATGCTCTTACCATAGGGTTTGCGTTGCGGGATGCGTAGAAGATAGAAGATGTCCTCCAGCGACTCCTGCATATTCTTCAACGAAGCATTCACAGCCGGAATCGCCCTCCGCAGCGCCACTTCCGCAGATCGCGGCACTTTGGTATCAGGCGAATACAGCACAGCTTCCGCAGGCCCAACAACGCCACCCCATTCTCCCATCTCCACTCCATCCCAAGGAATCGGGGCCACACTTTGCAATGTCGCCAACAGAATCGCAAACACTTGGCCTCCCTTTCGCCCCGCCCATGAATTCACCTCCACAACACGTTCGTCTTCTTCTCCATCATCTCTCAAGCTGCTACAGGACAGAGGTCGAACTACTCCCCCCCCGCGTCTGGAGGACTCAATGCAGTACCTTCTTAGTTTCGACGAATTCGGAGATAGCTTCGAATGGTGCGAGTTGCTAATCCAAGCCAACGCAGTGCCCTTGCTGGCTATACAACCACACGCGGCCGAAGCCTGCAACAAAAGTCCCATCAATGAATACTACTTCAAAGCTAGTAGCGAGCAGAGCTCAATTCAATGCAACAGAACTCCATTCAATGGGTGAATTTGCACCATGATTCTGCAATTGAACTACATTCAAAACGAGTCGGCGATGGCTTGAAGCTCAAATTTGAGAATTTTTTTGACAAGAGAGAGATGAGTTGGGAGAGAAGAGAGGCACCATTAGAGAAGCAGCGGCTCCAGCTTCGGTCCTTGTGGGAATTGCGCCACGGAATTCGAAAGTAGTAGTGTTGTGAGAATTGGAGCTGGTTTGCTGGGGCAGGGCCGAGGGGGTATCGGAGCTGTTGGTGTTGGATAAGGGTGCGTGCCATCGCTGCTGCTGCTGCGGGAGTGGGGTTATTTTTCTCACTCCCATCGTTCACTTTGCCACAAATTAACCCCTAAGATAAGGTAGGTATCCCAAAACCGACACTAATTGCTACTGTGCCTAATTACCACTACAATTAGACTGTTCAAATTCTTATATATTCTTATTGGCAAGGGAAAGGAGGTTCCAAAGCACCAAAGAACGTGACATTTGGATAATATATGCAAAAGTTATGAAGGAACAAAGTTTGGCTCTAAAAGCGTTTCTTTCACAAAGGTACATAACTGATTTTGGAGATGTACACACACTGAAGATGGCGCTTTAAGGTCAATGGCGCATTTGGGATGCCTACCTTAGGGCCGAGGTGAACCGACCCAAAGAAAAACGCTGAAATTTTTTATTTTCCACGCATGATAAAATTTGCAAATTTTGAATTCATATTTCATATTTGCAATCAGAGACTTCAAATTAGCTTGTGTGTAGAGTAGTAGAATAATCAAGCACAAAATAGGGGGCTTTTTTTTTACTTGCACCCATGTCATGACTTAGAGGGGCTGAGTGAGGGGGCTAGTTCACCCCAACCCTTCCAATCGGCTAGGGAGGATTGACCCTCTTAGTGCTCCATCCAAAGGTGAATGCACCTCTATTTTGTGCTACATAAATTTTGTATTTCTACACTTTTCCTAGCTAATTTGGGTAGAATATTTTTTTTCAAAAACTCCAATGTTTTCTCTACGGATAAAATGCGGGGTAATAAGGAAATCAATCCTCCTTGGCCCTTCCAATCAACTCTTGGGCGGAACACTCTTAATCCTCTAACTCACATGCAAGAGTTCTTGGCCAAATTTATGTCTTGGGTTACTAGAATATGGATTTTTGTACTATTGTTGAATTACAAAAAATTTAAAACATGATTCTCAACTTAGACCCATTGAAAATTTGATGTGGACATCCATGTGGCTAGTCATTCTACAATCATTTTGTAGTAACAACAAACCCATTTTAAATCTAACATGGACACCCACACTGCTAGTCATTTCAAAGTCATTTTGAAGTTGTAGTTGCCATATGGCAAGTCATTCTGTAGTCATTTTGAGGTGACATGGTTTTAGGGTTTAGGTTACTTTTTTAGAATAAATAAAAATGTAGTGAAAAATACATGAGGAATAGTCATGCTGTAGTCATTTAAAAATGCATTTGGAGTTCCACAACAAACATTGTACTCCATTCATCATTCAAGCTACACCAAGTACAATACACCATACAAAGTACACAACTCAAAATACAACATACACCATACATAATTTTGTGTACACCATACACCATATTTGGGCAAATGGGTTGTATGGCTTTCAAAGCCACTTAGTGTGTGAGTTTAAAGAGGTGAAATGACGAGCATTTTATAGTATTGGGGTGGTAGAAGGCTTGACAAACCATGTGGGATATGTAAATTGCAGGAATTGTGTTACAAGTAATATTTTAGACCTCATTTAGGTACAATAGATTAATTTTTTCCAGAAAACTTTCGACTAATAAAAGTTGGGAAATCAATCTCACTATCATCTCCAAAAATCCATTTCAAAATTCAAGCTTCAATTCAAAAGTTGTGGTCAAATTTGAAAAAGAGATCAATAAGGATATTTTTTTGACATTTTCTAACATCCTTTCTAGATGTAGTAGTGTAAAAGACGTGACGTAGTCATTACTAAGTTGTTCTTTCACTGCAATACTGTAACACAATTTCAACTTGACTAAGTGTCGTTATGTAAAAATCATAGCTAGGCTTGTTGAATTAGTATTGTAAATTACTATTAGAAATGTTCATTTATTTTTGAAATTAGGTAGAATTATATGTCATTTAGAAGTACCCAAAGTGATCCTCTTTTTATCTGCATATCTCAACATGTAAAATTTTATTTTGGTGTTTTTTGTGGTAAATACCACCTCCATAAAGTTGTTACAAATGTCTAATTTTGTATTTTATTATATTTTTTTAGTAATTCAAAAATCAAAATATTTATTATCTTTAGAGTTGGCACTTTCCTAGTTCTCCTACTAAGAAAAATGTTCTATAATCGTTTTTTGGTGGTTACATTCATCTTTTAAGTGTATGCATTGTCTATATTTTCAAAAACAAATTTTTTCTAATTTTAAAGTATCCAAAAAAATGACATGAGTACAATAAAACGTAAAAAAATTGATAGTTTTTTTTTGCACTCATCCAACAACACTGGCAAAAATTATCAAAAATAATTGCTCCTATAAGTGTAAGAGATAAAATAAATCATATAAGAAAATCCAAGGAAAAGAGCAAGTTACACCATAGAATAGGAGAAACCATCATTAATTCACCAATTGATAGTACTCTAACTAATAAGTGGAAGTCATATTCTCAATCCCAATGACATCATCATTTGCAAAGCATAAATTTTCTATTTTTTCTATTAATTCAATGAATCGAAGTAATTAGAACTTTAGGCACTTAAATTCATTGTCCAATATTTATTAATTTAATTTTGGATAAGACATAATCTATTTTAAAACTAAATCTATTGACATGGCACATGGCAACATCCTTAAGAATATAAATACTTTGTATGAAAGTCCAAAAGTCAAGTGCAGTGACAAGTCACTCATTTTGTAGTGGCCCTACAATGAAACTAAAGTCATTTACAAAGTCTCTTTCTACCACATCTTTTGTTGTAGCCTCTTTCTTTCTCCTTTTCTTTTAGTAAGTCGAAACTCCCTAGAAGACGTCTATAAGGGCCTCTAAAGTCATTGTCTAGTTATTCTATAGTCATTTTTTAGTTAGCCTAAAGTAAAGTGCAATTTGAATATATGACAACAGTCCACTTTAGAAAGTTGTCAACATTGTGAATGAAAAGAAGTGGATGAAATTTTCACCTTGTGCATTCTTCATCCCGAAGTCACACTGGCGACTGCGAAATGGCTTAGATGCTATGAATATTGCACCATTGGTGCAATTACAGAGCCCGAGTCATTTTTTAGTTGTTCCTGACAGCTAGTCATTCATTTGCAGTTGCAAAACCGGCCATTTTCTTGTAGTGTCTACAATTAAAAGTCATTTATATTTTATTTGGATCAAAAAATTACCAAGGCCCAAAGGGAATTTGGTTCTTTGATAGAATCATTGTAGACTAATTGCAAAATAGCAAAATTAAATTTTTGCAAAAATCTTCATCAACAGCCCTTAGTGGTTTTGATAGATTTTTTTCCTTTCTCAAAATGAATTGAGAGCGTTAACGTATGCTCCACTTATGTCCTGACATTAGTATAGACAAGGAAAGGTACTTTTTAAATAAGTAATAGAAATCTAACGTGTCAACAATGTCAAATTGTACGTGATGGATTGGAAAGATCCCCATATACATTACAAATGTACAATAGAACGAATGTGATTAAAGAAGGTTAGTTGTGTTTGGGAAAGGTGCTGGCTTTGAATAAGTAATAGAAACCTAACGTGGAGACAATGTTAGATCGTATGTGATGGAATGGAAAGATCCCTAGGATATATTACAAATGTACAGTAGAGAGAACGTGATTAAAGAGGGTTGGTTGTGTCAGAAGTTGACCTTTTGATTTGGAGATTTATATTGTTATATTAATGAAACCTACCAAACTCAATAATTATAGGAGGTTTTTGAATGAGTAATAGAAACTTAACGTGCGGACAATGTCAAATTGTTCATGCTAGATTGGAAAGATCCCCATGGTATACTACAAATGTACACCAGAGATTAAAGAGGGTTGGTTGTGTCAGAAGTTGACATTTTGATTTGAAGATTTATATTGTCGTACTAATGAAATACATTGTACCTACCAAACTCAATAATTATAGGAAGTCATTGTAGTACAATCATGTTTTTGTTTTGTTTTTTTATACAATGTCGAACCACCGTTTCCAACTAGGGACCCATATCCTACCTATAGGGTGAAGCTATTTCCAACCAAGGCTAGAACAAATTTCCACCCAAAGTTTGGAATATGTTTTTTTCTCCTTTTCAAGGTTCGAACTAATAAGGTCATGATACATGTCCCAAATTGCACAAGGCAAGAGAGTAGGAAGTAGTAAACAAGAAAATAGTTCTTAAATGATTGGAATTGGAAGAGTCTAAACATTGGCTATGAATTTTGAGCACTTTCAAGCTCCCAAAATTCATAGTAATTTCAATTTTGGGAACAAAATTCCAAAATTTTTGTAATCCCAATATGTCCTATCTTTCGACATGGAAAAAATTTGCAGGTTTTGAGGGAAAATCTTTGACCATCCAAAAGCTATCAATCATATTGACTGTCCTAAAAACAGTCAGCTGGAGAGGACTGCACTCTATTTCCATGGTTGTAACAATAGAAGGTTCGCTATTTTGTCATAAACTAATTTAATTAAATTTCTAAAATTTAGAAATTTAGAAATTCCAATATCTAATCCTGTAGGTCGGGGTGAACTGGCCCCCATGCTCAACTCCTCCAAGTCATTCCAGGAGTGCAAGTAAAAAAAAAGCCTCTTATTTTGAGCTTGATTGATTTACCTAGTACACGTCCCCTAGCTAATTTGGGGGCCTCTGATTGCAAATATGAATTCAAAATTTGCAAATTTTATCATGCATGAAAATAAAAAAATTCAGCGTTTCCCGAGGAGCTGAGCGAGGGGATCAATCGCCCATTTAAGAGCTGAAACTGAATTTTGGGGAAGTGACACTATTTGAAATATTTTTCAGCAAATTTTCCTTGAAAAGGCAAATGGAATTGGCATCTAACCCAAGTTGTTTCATATTTTGGGGAGCTTTGTGGAATTAGTTATGAAATTTTGAAGTTGAAATGGCATAGGATTCTAAAATCGCCCACCTTCATAAATGTACACTATTTATACATTGTTGAAGGCTATGAAAAAACAACACATACAAACATTTGAGGAGGTGGGTGATTTCAGAGCTCGTGTACTTTTAGAACCTCCTACCTTAACGGTGCATGCATCCAAAAAGTGAATGCACATTAGTCAACCTTGATTGTAACTTTCAAATATAACCATTTTTGGTATTTGATTTAAACTAAAAAAATTAAGTTTGACAAAATTTCTTTCTACATTATCTTTAAATTTTAAAAAAATCCAAAAATTGAAAGAATTACTGTAATTGCAAGCTTCGTATGTTAGAATTCAAATAACACAATAAGTTGTTTTTTCATTCATATTATTTCTTTTCTAAATGTATTTTAAATTTAAATTACAAAATTAAGTTTTTCATTCTAATTTTTATATATGGTAAAAAGTTCCATATTATTCTCATATATATTATAATTGATATAATTTTATTTCTACCTCTAACTTTTAAAAATCACAATAATTTGATTTTCATCAATTTTTTTGAATAACAAAACATAAATGGAAAATAAAATTTTCCACTAGCAAAAATGATCAAAATTTTATACATCAATTGAATAAAAGGATAAATTTGATTTGATTATCAAGTTTGACTTCAAGGTCTTTGTTGTGATTGTTTTGGATGTAAAAAATAAAATAACCAACTGAGAAATTTACGCAATAATCTCCATTGCTACCTATACCTCTTGAGAAAATTTTAAATAATTTGAATTGTTTTTGCTATTTTTATTTATTTATTTTCAATTTTTGCAACAAAAATGATAAAAATTACAATATTTTACAAAATAAATTGAAATTTCTCAAAGTGACATGTAATTCATAGTTTCAAGTAATAAAAGTATAGGATTAATATTCAAACACAATCTAATAGGCTACATTCAATTGAGACATGATGTTTGATTAGTTGGTAATGGATCTCATCCTTAAGGGGTTAAATTTGTGTCTATAAAATACCAAATTGTTTGAGAAAATTCATCACAAAACAACTCCTGCAAGTAAGAGATGCTTGGTGGAACCAACTTTGTAAACATCATTCCAAACAAGGCATGAGACCTCTTTTTGAGATTTAGCCATTATGGATACTACAATACTGTGGTGCTAATGCTCTAACATTCTACATTAACTAATAGCCCATCCGACACAACCTCAGAGGTCGAGTTGATTCTGAATCTATTTTAATTTTCCAAATTCTCTTCTTACCACCAACAAGGTGAAACATGTCTTGCATACGGCAATCGAATGGGGGAGAAAACAGATGACCAGAGACATGCTTTGTCATTCGTACCTCATTTCGTGCATTGCCACTGTCATAGCTTTCTTTAACTAAAGCTGACAAACGTCGTATGGAAGCCAGCTTGGTTCTTACAACACCATCCAATAGGATTGAAAAATAACGTTGGATGAGCTTGAGAATACCGGTAACAACAAACATTGAAGAGCACAGTATTGAAGCTCCGGAAAGGTGTCAAAACTTGAAAGCTCTCAGCTCTAAAAAGTGCTACAGTTCAGCTCAGCTGGTAAATGTCAATGATAAATACTCACTTCTGTCTCAATTCAAACTCAGAGAGACTTGAAGTATTCTGTGAGGCGCCTAGAGGCTTCCGTAATATTCTCCCTGTGACCGAAAGCACTTGCTCGGATGAATCCTTCACCGCCAGGACCAAAACCACTTCCTGGTGTGGTGACGATGTGGGTTTGCTCCAAGATTTCTGAGAACACATCCCATGAACTCCTGCCTGGAAATTGAACCCATACATATGGAGCATTCTTCCCACCGAACGTCTTGAACCCCAGATTCTCAAAAGTGTCCACCAATATTTTTGTGTTGTCCTTGTAAAATGCGACTACTTCATGCATGGCCTGTAAGATTGAAATCCACATCAGTGCCATGTCATGTTAATTAAAAAAGTTTCAACAGTTCACACCGTATCCCTGCAGTAACAAATCCATAATAAATGCAGATATGGCAACTCCAAAAAATAACAAGACACTACAAATTGGCAACCGACAAGGTCCATAATCAAGAGTGACAACGGATCAGTATGTACCTTCAAACCCTCAGGGGAGACACAGGCCAAACCACCAGCTTGCGCGACGTTGGACGCACCGTTGAAGCATGTGGTCATCACTCGGTTGAAGTCGGTGTGTACTGGATGTCCATCGGCAAATTTTAGGGCCTTGGGCACTACTGTCCATCCCAATCGAACTCCAGTGAAGCCAGCATACTTGGAGAAGGATGCGGTCTCAATGGCACACTGCACATGACAAAAAGATAAAGTGTGATTGACAGTACCCTTGGCTACTCAGAAGAGGAGTAGGAACTGAACGAGCTTTATCAATATAAGGAACTAGCTCTTGCACAAAAGGAACTTCTGAACGGTACCTCCTTGGCACCGGGAATCTCGTAAATAGATTTGGGGCTGTCGTCAGATGTGTAAATGGCATAGGCAGAATCGTAAACGATGATGGATCCATTCTTTCTAGCGAAGGCCACAAGCTCCTCCAACTGCTGCCGAGAAGCTGACGCTCCAGTAGGGTTGTTAGGGGAACAGAAGAAGATGATGTCTGTTCGTGGTGTCTTGGACAAGTCTGGGAAGAAATCATTCTCTGGAGTGCACTTCATGTACTGAATCTTGCTGTATTGCTGAGAATCAGTTTGGAAGTCACCAGTTTGGCCCATCATGACGCTGGTATCTACATAGGCCTGCAGTTTGAAAGCCCCCCAAAATTAGATTTATAACAGTAATACAGGCATTCTTCAGAAAGGCATGACAACAACCCGCAACTACTTCGTACTCTACAGCCTGAACAAGAAGCTCCTCACAACATTCAGTTCTGTTAAAGTAAACAACAATCAAGATCAACTCTGTTCTCAAATTGATTGAACGTTCCATCATCGAAAAATGTGAATGCAGGGAGTGACGGATACCGGGTAGGAAGGATCTTGTGCAGCCATTGTTACGTTGGGCCCAAACACCAGCTGCATACACATCAATCAGACTTTTGAATGAATTACTCTTTGAATGGCGACTATGCGTAGCTGGTGATTGAATTGAATTGAATTGAATTTCCAGACGAGCATGTAAGGGTACATATAGCATATTAAAAATTAGTAGTGGTCAATCTAACACGCTTTCCGGTATTCAAATTAAAACGATGAGCTGCACGTACCTGCAAACGAGTGATATCACATTTTGCTCCATCCGAAACAAAAATCTCATTTTCGTCAATCCCCAGGCCTCCATAAAACGCTGCACCAATGCCTGCTCGCACTGGCTGCAAAGGGCCACCAGTGACGAGTTATGTCCCACAGAATGCAAGAGAGTGACAGAAAGTAGTGTTAGCATACAAGCGCGTTCACAATAACACTGAAATTGATAAATTGATTGAGGCTAATCTTAGAAGGCAAGGAGAAAATCAGATAGTTTCACAAAAACAATCCTACAAAGGCTGATAACAGCCAACCTAATAAGTACACTGTACTGAAGTTCGGTTTGTTCTATTTTACAAAAAGTCATTTCTTGGCTCACCTTTTCGCCTTGTTCAGCACCATATCCGCTATACCCTTCCAAAGTGGACAAAGCTCGAGCTCTCTGCATGTCAGAACACATGGACCATTAGATTAAGCACAACCCAAAACTCAACCACATTCCAACATAATACCTTTACAAGGTTAAGTGAGTAAATATCCATTTTTTCTAATCTATTCATTTTCACAAACCATTGCACAGGTTAAGCATTACCTTCTCCATAGCTCCAGTAATAACTTCCGGAATTGGCTCGGTGGTGTCACCAATACCCAGACTAATAACTTTAGCATCGGGGTGCCGCTGAATGTGTGCATTCCTCCTCCGAGCAATCTAAAAATTGCACAACACAGTCAAACATACGAAAATTACAATGCAGAAATGTTCCTGTTTGTAGGAGTTTCAGAAATCATTCAAAACTCTCTATAAGCACGACTCGACACTAATGGCGAAAGCCATAACGACGTAATACACTCTTCGCCAGCAAACGCGACGAGTTGAAGCTTAAATCGTGATGAATTGACTCCTCACCTCAGGAAAGAGATACCCAGCCTGCAGCTTCGCAATGTTTGCATTCCTGCTTACAGAAGTGGTGTAAGCTGGAATATGCACCAGTCAAATCGGTCAGAAAGAAACATTCAGCAATCCCGACTCCAAAATTCAAATACCTAATCAGGGAAATTCAGCGAAATAACACAATGGCAAAGAGAATTGTCAGTTCAGGAACGCATTCGAGAAACCTACATATTTTTTCTGCTGGCTCCGCAATGCATTGAGTCAGAGACGCAATTCCCCTACGAGAAACCAACAACTTCGGACGAAGAAAAATCGTAGATGAGAAGGCAGCGGAGGAAGAGAGATTCCGAGTGGCAGCGACATTGCAAATGCTCGTCGAGGAAATAGACGATACTACGGCCATGACATCCATCGCTACAGAATTGCTGCAACTCAAAACGCCTGCAACATCAAACAATGCGACTCGCAGAGTTTAAGGTTTTGAAGCCCACTTAAAACTTCAAAAATTAATTTGCCTAATTCACGTTGCCTGATTTGCCTAATTTCATTTGCCTGCAAAATGAGCGCCGATCTAGGTGCCCAACCCTCGAGGTCAAATCTGACAAAATTCAACAAATCTATTGAAAAAACACACGAAGTCCCGCTTTCAGTCTTTGACTGCTGTAGCTTTGGTGGTTTGAGAGATTCGACTGTTGATCTGCACACCCTTCGTACTAACTGCTATTCAATTCTAGAAATGTTAACAATCTTGAATGAGTAAAACGTGTAATCGCATACCGGGAGTATAAAAAAATCCTCCAAACCGCGACACTTTCAATGGAAGACGCCAGGACACTAAACCCTAATGTATGAGTTTCAAAACTTTCTTCATTCGCGTCCTGTGATTAGGGTTAGGGCTTGGTACATTGCACCATTTCCTGCAATACTGACTTAGACTATCAAGGCAAATGTTTGTTTGTTTTGTTGGTGACGTACATTGAGATCTCCTAAACCATTGGGCCTATGGGGCACCTTTGGTGTCATTGGAAAGACATCGGGGAGGGGGTGTGCTCAAAGTAAGTTTCATCATATTTCAACAAATGGAGCAAGAGTTATTGAATTTTTAAGTTTTCATCAAACCAAGAATTAAAAAATTACATAGAAATTAAAGGACTAATTGTAGAGAGCTATCAAGCCCATAGGTTGACAAGCTATTGAACACTTTAGGTGCTACAACATCACATTGATACATTACTTTTACTTTTATTTTTACCTTTATTTTTAAAAATTATTTGTCAACAGTACTTTATTATTATCTTTATGTTATATTTTACTAAATTTTTTTTTGCCAATACAAATTTAACAAAGAAAAAAATTAATAGCATATATAATATTAAATGCCAATACTATGAATGGTTAGCTATATTTAAAGGATTGAAAAATGGGTATGAAAAGTTATATGAGATGGCCTATATCACAAAGTTTAGACCCTACGGTTTGTCAACAGTTATCATGTGGTTATTGTTATTTCATGGATTTGCACGTTAATTACAATTTATCGCATCATTACAATGTATTGTTACAATGCAATTGCAAGTAATGCATTGTAATGATGTGATAACAATGCGAAGTAGTGCATCATAATGATGCAATAAACTGTAATTAACGTGCGAACCCATGAAACAACGATAACCATATGATAAATGTTGACAAACCGTAGGGTCTAAACTTTGTGATGTACTAACGGTTGTATTACAAATGGCCTATTAAATAATGGTTGTATCTTTGGTAGAGAGTATACTAATCTATACTTCTATACTATTAAGATAAACATTTGTTTATTTTTGATATACGTCATAATCTCCTAAACCATCGGTAAGCCGTTGGTGAAGGTGTGTGCACACAACAAGATTTGCAAAAGTCCATTGGTTTTGAAGAGCCATTGGGCCATAAGGTACAAAGGTACACTTTGGTAGTTATGACGCCACATTGATACTTTCATTTTTACTTTCATTTTATTTTGATTCTAAAATTTGTATGCCAAACAATTTATTCTTTTAAAAATGCAATACAAAATTTCATAGCACAAATGATATTAATCATTAGTGCGCAAATACTTTGCAATATTTAAAAAATAACAAAATGGATATGAAAGGAAACTTATGAAGGAGTCAGCCATCAATTTTGTGGCAATTACAAATGACATACAAATGGTTAGGGCCCCAATACTAGTCTATAAACTATTAAGATAGGTGTTTGTTTGTTTGTGACATACTTCAAGATCTCCTAAACCATTGGACCGGGAAGGGCACCTTAACCCCTAAAGTTCCTTGACTATATTCTCACCAAAAATGCTCCAAAACTGCCATTTCTAGTACAAGTATCAAATTTTTGAAAAATATCATTTTTGGACACATGTAACCGTAGGATCTTGTAGTACTCTAGTTTGAGAATATGTGGAAAAAATTTCAGAAATTTCCATCTTGTAGATTGGAATATATTAGCGTTTGAAGTGGCAAAAGTCCTTTTTTTGACTCTGCAAAAAATCAGGTAGCTTGCACTTCACAAGGTCAAATTATTATGAAAAGAATTTCAAAATGGTTGTGCTTCTTTGGATTCATTTTTCAAGGCAAGTTGGCTACATGCTTGAAAATTTTCAGATTATTTGGAATTGTACAACATATAGGAAAAAAATAGTTAGTAGAAAGAAGTGGAGAATGGTTCAAAACACTAAATTGTTAAGAAGTTAATTATGGAATTGAAAAATGCCAATCTCAATGGTTGCAATGTTGTAATAAACAATCTACATCCTACAATTTTATTTTTTTTGAAAAATATTGAAAATTGAGTGAAATAAATAACTTCAAAGTTTATTTTAAAGTAGACAAATCCATAACTGCCCGCAAACTAAAAATCCTCTTAACGTTTGATTCATTGATCAGAATGGAATGATTCAAAGCTTTCCATGTACATATAAATCTAATAAACCAATTTCAAATTTTTATTTTTGAAAAAAGTGATTTTTTCTGATCTGCCCAGACTGCCCAAGTTGACCAACAAACAACATATTAGGCTATAGCTTTTGACTCGTATTTCCAAATGTCATGAAATTTGGTGCATATGAAAGATATTCTTCGTTCCCACCTTCTATAAAAATTTCAACCCAAAATATGCAAATCTCCAGTCACATGTACCTGCCCAAAATTTCTATGTTGCCAAAAAAGGCATGTTGGTCCTTTAGGGGTTAATGCCATCAAAAAGCCCTCGAAGAAAGTACATGCACAAACCAAGTTTCATGCCATTCCAACTCAAAGGGCAAAAGATAGCCAAAAGTAGTCACTTTTAATCTATAGAAGTTGAAGAAAATCATTTAGGAAGCTTCAAGGAAGATATTAAAATGTACCAATAGAAAAGAATCATATGCTACATTTTGGAACCATGCAAATATGCTTTGGAAGTTGGTATAATCGACTACCAGCTTCCTACGTGAAATTTCTATATTTTGCTATCTAAGGCTTTTGATATTAGCTCAATGGTTAATACCATTTGCTTTCTTATACCAATGCACTACAGTACTTGTCACAAACGATGTTCATCTCTTTAAATGTAAAGAAATGGTTCCACACACTTCGATATAAAAACTTAAGTACTATGTTTTTATTGAAGAATGTAATGAGATTTTAAACGCATCTGACTTCTAATTCATTGCTACTACGGCGGTTAGAAGCCCGCCGTTACTGATTGCCTGCAAAATTGAAGACTTGTAAACCTCGACCAACTACTGCAATGCAATATTGTTCCCTGCATCATAAATACAAAAACAGCAATGTCAAAAGTGCGAATATATACATAAGGTAATGGATACTAGCTCAATCAACTCATTAGTCACTAGTGAGGCTTATCGATATTCAAAGTATTTGATATAGATGATACAAAAAACATTAAAGACTTAAATCCTGTCTCCTGCACTGATGCGTGCTACTACCAGTAATTCATCCATTTCGTGCACTTAGTTGGACTTCTTAGCAAGTGGTGTAAGCATGACTTGATTAAATGTCTTTGGCCACTCATCTTTGAATGAAAGTGGGGTTGTCCAACTTCTAGTGGTCTACAACCTCCCACCTTAAAAATTAATTAAGAAATTCATTCAATGTAAAATCACTCTTACATATGTTAAAATGCTTAAAGTGACGCAAATAGTATCTTCTACCATAATACACATGCCACTGAGTTCTTGATAAAACCGACTGACCAGAAAGCGCAATAGTATAACATTGATAAGTTGATCAATAGAAAAATGGTGAACGTGACGTGCTGGCTACAGGTCAGAACAGTACCGCATTGGACCTGATTCCACGTGTAAATCCTCCGCCTCAGGTACGTCAATAACACAATGGCCGCATTCCATCAATGGCAGAGACAATAGTCTCTTATCAGAAGGATCCTTCATCGCACAGGATGATGCAGGAGACTCACAAAGGCTTACGATATCGCCTAGATGCCAACATCGGAGCCGTTGGTCCAGGCCGGTGCTAAAAACCCAAACACCATCCGTCCATATCCCTGTTGGCAGAGTAGCCGTTAGATAGTTATTTACGGAATCAATAATCCAAGGTCCAAGAACTCCTTCCCAATTCAAACCACCCCTACTGCTGTCCTGTCAATTCAGAAGTGATTCCCATCAAGATATAACTTGGAACCCTTGGATTCATTACTCTATCTCAAACTAAAAAATCATAATGCCCACCTTTCAGAGCCGAACTATGTGCTCCTTCCACGGAGCCCTCCCTCACAGAGTTGAGTAGCAACTGAACCTGCGGTGTTGCGCCATCTCTTTGAGCTGCAACAGGTCCAACAGTTAGGGTGGACTTCTGGCAGAAGCATTTATTAGCATGAAATATATATTCAAGTCATGAAACATTCTTCAATCGAGTTAATAAATAGCAGATTAATTAGATGGAGCACAACAAACCTCGTGAATCCTCTGTACTCGGTGCCACACTACCATTGACGCCATCACCAGAAGCTTCAATAGCTGCTGCACATTTCCGATGCTCCTCTCCTTCGTAAGGGTGAATTTCGAACTTCAGTACATGAATTCTTTGATCGTCTCCCCCACTAACCACAACAACCTCAGAATCTCCTCTATCCGCCACTATTGCTGCACTTAAGCAATTTACTCCAGATTGATGTGCGGCAGCGAAGGTAACTAGCGGGAGGAGTACAGAGGACTGATAAGGTACAATTCCAGTTGCCTCCGAAACATCTTTAACTTGAACGGCAGCCCCAATGCTCACCTTGATGTTAGCGTCTGCACTGTCATCAATTTTTACGTGTTCCTTTACATTTGCATCCTCATTAGGGCTGACAATATTAACTGCTCCTTCAACTACAGTAGCATTATTATCTACCTTCTTCCTCTCTTTTGGCAGTCCTGCTTGGCGTTGCTTTGCGGATCGGAATCGCCGGCCACCCTGACTGCCTCGGCCAGTACGTGGGCGCAATTGCGTTCGAGCACTAGACGTCAGTCTTGCTACTCCTGATGATATTGCTTTCGTAAAAGTGATGACGAGGTTTGTTACGTCCCATACGGCAATTGAGCCGTCCGTGGCACCACTAACAATAAGATACGCATTTTGGCAACTACCTCCTATTGGAATTACTAAATGTTGCAATGTTAACACAGGTACTGTGTGGTGCTCCAAAACAGCAACTTCAACCCTGCATCCAGAATTTGTGCTTCAGTATTATCATCCAAATCTACTAGAAGTATGCACTTCGAAAAGTATGATAAGTCAAGAACTTACCAGATTCTTGTATTCAGATCCATCGCAATGAGCCTTAGTGTTGCGTTGGAGCTTGCAGTTACTACAAAGCAAAACACAGACCTGCATAATTTACAAGCAAGAGTATCCTTGTAAGCGTACGAATATTAGCTAAGAAAACAATAATACTCGAGCCAAGGATTTCACTCCCTTCAGATAAGTACAAAAGGCGAAGTATCCACTGCTGCATTGACTTAGGCAATGAAACTTGAAAAAGAAACTTCACCCGGTATCAGGAGAGTATATCGACATTGCAGTCACTGCCAAGAATCGCAAATCGTCATCGTCACTGGTGATTATCCTTGACTCTTCAGTTAACTGCTTCTCTTTCAGATGCATATCATCTGTTTTGTCAAATGCCTTCACATGATGCTTGTCATTAGTTTTTGAAGCCTTCTCTTTCTTTCTTACCAATTTGAACGAACGAGGAGCATAAGAGCACAACCACTTTGAGGATAGAGCCTCTGTTTCTGGGCTTTCGTTCACAGTGTATTCTGGACCAGAACTAATCAACGCTGTTTCGTCAGCAGAAGCACTCGAGAAGTCTTGTTTCCACTCCAAAAGCCAGCAAGTGAGCACCTCCTTTGCACCAACAGACAAGAGCAATACTGGATCTGTCTTGCAAGCGTCAAGAGTACGAATGGATGGAGGTTGATAATGCACGAAAGAATGAGCTCCTTGCACCAGCGTAAGGGCTCTTACAGCTGAACCTCCAGTGTGTTCACCGAGCAGCAGGCAGGACTCCAGGTTCGATACCCCTCTTGTATCATATCTGTCTCACCAGAACACTGAGGGGTAAACACTCCGATTGAAATTTTTATGAACGCGGAAACTACAAACAGGTCCAGTAACGGCCTAGATAACCTGTATACTTTATACTTTTGAATTTTTTTAATGAACTATGGGCAACATGGACTCTAGTATTCATACAAAAAAATTGAACCTAAACCCAAAAAAGGAAATGAAAAAGCATAAGAGTTTCTGATGAATCTAACCTAGAGATTCGAACTGCTCCATCTTCTGCCCCTGTGGCTATCCATTTCGTAACATGCTGAGTACTCGTCTCTGGAATAATTCCAGCTGATACGAAGTGGACTGAATGTATTTCTCTACCATGAAATTGCCCGTGCAAGGATTGAGGTAACTGAGACAGTAGGTTTTTTGTAGGATCAGGATTTTTCTCCTTTTCAACATCCACTGAGTTTAAGAGAATTGGCAAATAAGTCCAATTTCTGTGCACATAGACGACATGATCCTGCAGTACACAAACATTAAGCGTGTCAATAACATAATGTGATAGACAGTAAAGAGATGCTCAGAGGACCTAAAGTGACTCCAGCTGGAAATGCAAGCACTGACCTTCAGGAAAGCAAAACAACACTGATGCTCGGGAATATCTCCAACCACATATGAATGTGGCCGTCGCCATCCTCCACACGTCACTCGCATAAGCTGCAAGATACAAGTTCCTTGAACTATTAGTTACTGCATTAAAAGCAATGAAGAGCAATTGCTTTTAAGATTTTGACAATGAGAGCGAGGTAAGAATACAATATATAATGAAGATGAATGTGTCAACCTCTGATTGTTGAGTCAAATCCCACAAAATAAAATTACTAGCAATAAAGCCAGCTGCCAAGCGTCGCCTGCACTTCCTCTTGTCTAGGCGATATTCCACAGACTCCACTACTGTTATTGCAGCAACATCTTCTACCCCCGTACATGCAAAACCTTGACCACTGGCTTGCCCTTGATCTTTGATGGTGATGGTGTTAACGACAAATTTGCAAATACAGCCATCCCTGCCTGTCTGCACCTCATCATGAACGCCCAAACTAAGAAATAATCTGAAAACAACATCAAATCAGAAAACACCTATAGCAATAAGTGCCATTGACAATCGATAATAAAAATCAGTAACCAAAGTCCACAAGGAAGGACTTACTGATGTTATAATCACATCCTGCTTGTTACTAGGTGAAGTTACAGAAACGCTTGCCACTGCTGATATGCCATGAGCTCCTTTGAAAAGGCCAATACTCTGAAGTTGTGACGGCGATCCCAAGCTCTCTTCACCATGCCTAGAGAGAAGGGTACTGGGAAATTTGAATGATGCTAGGTTTCCTCTTTGATCCCCGCAAACGAGCAACTGATGGCCAAGAAGGGACATGGTTTCATGAGATGACCAACGTACATCGTAATAACCTTATGCAAAATATCAGGTAAAGCGTCAAGCCTGAACTCAATCTATGGAGCCCCTCATGACCTAAATTACCCAGGAATAATAAGATGTCGAGAAATGTAAGGATCAGAGAGAGCCAATCACAAGAACGGGGCCATAAAATTGTGCCTCACATTACCTCAGCTACAGGGCAAACATCTAGGCATACAACTCGGGCATGTAGAGGTGATTGACAGATTGCTACTAGCAGGGCTTGCGTCCGAGAATCCTGCCCTTCTACAGAAGTCTGAGCCTCTAAACATCGCTTCAAAAGCCACACGCGCACAAGACCCCTTGGATCAGTGCTGAATACGAACCTGACAAAAAGGGCACACTCAGATATGAACGACCGCAAGTCGTCTACGACCTGCACGATAACACACTAAATTTCTGACACCTGACACACGTACGAGAAGCGTTTGCATAAAATGAGTTTACATATAGGTAAAGCATAGACTGACAAGAAAGGATGAGATGTTGGCATAAGTAATGTAATCTTGTCCAAATGTACCTCCTTCCTAACGATTTGCACCAAAATATTCCAAGAAGCTGCCTCTCTTCATCTGCCAGCCATTTACATTGCCATATGACAGTTGGCTTTTGCCCAGTGATTCGGATTCCTAGTGCGGTGGCAATGCCTGACCCGTTGCCAAATGCCACCAGCTCGTCTTTTTTATCATCATCAGAATCATCTCCAGTGACAATAGCTCCATCTACTAAAAGATTCATGCAGACGATTGGACCTGAAATTTCTTCATGCGTAATTTCTGTCCATTCCTGTTTTTTATTGTCCAATAAAGCTACGTGATAAACATGGCCTTGATTTGTGGCAATGTAGAGGGTCCCTGGACCGGCAAGATCCAAGCATCGCACATACTCACTGTTGCTGTTACATCAAATACAACAAACCTTCTCAACGATCAGGATAACAAATAGACAAGATGAGAACAACTCAGATAAGGGTTTGGGAACAACTTATAGGTCCACAAAGCTGGTTGGTAAAAAGGCTGACTGAAACCATTATCAGACGTGCATTGGAAATGCTATTTCAGATGTCCTTCCCAGCTCGAGTAAGGACAATACTGCCAAATCGAAGAAAACGTTGGTTACCTGTCCATGGAAGTAGAGGAACCTTTACCAAGGACATTAGGCCCCACTAAAGAGATGTGGAAAATTTCAGTATTTGATGATGAAGATTGCGCAAGAGGCATTAGGCTTGAGGTTTCCCCTGGTACGCCAAACTGAGCCTCATGGCTCCACCTAGTAAGCAACTGAACTTTGATCGCAGAATCTGCTCCTGATGTCACAAGTGTTGCTGAATCATGATCATACACGCAGCGCCATATACCTCGACCTCTGAATCCCATGTAAAATGACCATGAAGAAACTGATCATCACGAGTATCGTATCGAGTTCTTCAGACTTATAATAGTATCTTGTAGTATAAATTACACAACAGTATCAGTCATCAGCATTGAAGCACGGCTACAGGTAGGAGAGAATTTTCACTCACAAATGACCAGTCAGAGTAGCTAAATGATGACCTTGCCGGGTCCAGATTCGACTAGTACAGTCCTCGCTGGCTGTAATCAGCAGCTAAGTCCCCACCCCCACCAAATCGCAGAACACTGTCAGTTTTATTCCAAGTAAAGGAAGAAGGGAAATTTGAGGGTTCAGATAGCCAATGGCGTTGTTTTAGGAGTTCACTCAATCAATACCACGATTCTCTACAATAAGATCACACCAGTTTTCCATGGTGCATACAGATAAAGTAGCATTTCAACTTACGATCTCTAAGAAAGAGTGCTAGATTGATGCCATAGAGTTGGAGCTAGACTCTAATCTTTTTGAGATTACTCAAATGTTATACCTTCACGATTAAGTCTCCAAAGAGCCAAGGCGACACATTAAAGCTCCAAAGTCTCCAAGTATTTAACAATAACATCTTATTTTCAATGCTTCAGACCAACATGTTCTAGCAACACTGATAAAACTTGGACATATAGATGCTCAAACTTACATTATCTGCAATATAGCAGTCCCATAATCGCGCTCCATGCCCATAAAGCACTGGACCAGCTGTGAACAATAATGTGTCTGTAGATTGTCTTGCCCATATCCGTGCACTACCAGTCACAGAAAACCGATGACAGGATTATTAAAACATTTCAACTTACAATCTCTAAGAAATTCACCCCGTTACTAAGAGCTCTATCGTGCACAGAAGACGCATTTTCTGGACCAGAATTCAGTAAGATGCACTTCATCTCTAATGTACCAAGCAAGCAGATGAGAAGCATGAAGGAAAAGAAGAACTGCTGGTAAAGAACCATGTATAAACCATAATCACAGAACTTTGAGCATGATAAGAATCGGACATCGGGAAATGGTCAAAAAAGCATTACAGACCTGCGATCATCAGAGGCTGAAGCAACACAGAGTCCATCTTCAGACCAAGATATTCGATGGATGGATCCCTCGTGCCCCAGGAGCTCTTGCAAGGGTTCAACAGTCCACGTAAGGGGAACACTGTTGTTCCCTACGTGATTGATTCTCTGAGACTGATCAAAACCATTCTGTTCTTTATCTTCCTCATTCCAACATCTCACATCCCAAATAAGCACCTGCAAGAAAAGCCTTAATCCAAAATACAAAGCTGCCTTCCGGGAGACAAAAGAAGGGCTTCACCCATAACAGAGAAGGGAAGACCGAACAGGAAGCAAAGGAAAATGTAGCACAGCTGCTCTTGTGGATAACTGGACGCAAATAACTGACTGGTTTAATAAGGAGAGCTTGACAAAATTAAAGGTGGATAAAAAAAAATAAAAGATGAGTGCCAAGCAAAGGACCCTACATGTTCGACCTGATATCCAAGCAGATTGTACACCAACCTTGTTGAAAATGGTGCCAGCAGCTACACGAAGTGTTTCAACAGAAGAGCCCCATAGTCTGAGGGAATACAATAAGCACCTTTCTGTAAGATAACCACGGTTTATTCTTAAGATCGAAGATAAAGTACATTGAACGGATGCTACATCAAGGAATTAACGAATGGGAATCCAACAAGCACTCCACTAGCAGTCTTCACCATTGTAAACCTTCGCAATCGACTCACCAGAGCATTCAACTCGCAATAGTGGTGAACAATTTTGTAAGTTCCAAACTGAGACAGAATTGTCGCTCAAGCCAACTGCAAGCAGCGCTTGCTGTTTCTCTCCAAGCAAAGATGACTCCTCCTATGTCAAGAAGCAGTCCCACTTTCCATCAAATCGATGGATTCTTCACAGCTAATATTGAAAAACCCTCACCCTGACGCTAACTAAGATTCCAGCTTTGCGCAGACATTTGCTAAAACCCTGAACCCTGGACCGCCTGCCTTCCAAAGGTAATATGATCTGAATTGCAAATTCTCAGCGTCGCATGAATTAACAGGGTAGCCCTTGAATGTAGAAGCACAAGCGGAAGAAAGCCGGTCAAGGATGAGAATTCGTTCTTAAGCATAAACCAAACGGCCTGTCCATTCTACCTGCAAGAATCTGACGTCGAGGACCCATTGAAAGAAGCGAGGCAATGATTGCACAATGCACAATTTGAAGTCTTTTCTGTCATCGCTCTGAAGCTCCAAAACCTTAACTCTACCTTCGCCATGTACAGCAATAGTTACAGGATTCTTGAATTCGCAACAAACATGGATTCCGTGCACTCGGACACCATCAAAAACCTGTTGCGATAGGAGAAGATCCCCTGACGCTAAGTCATAGAAGAGCACCTGAGGCCCGGTACCTGCATTGGACCGCAAGCAAAACGCGGAATTTGTCAAGGAGTCAATACAATTGCACGTAAACAAAAAAACTGTGATCACGAAATTAACGAAATCGAACAACTGCAAATGAAGATCGAACCTGCAATAAGGTAAGAGTTCGGAGTAGAGGGAAGAAAGCACAATGCAGACACATCGCCTAAGTAAGGTCCCCGCAGCACTCTGTACTTCCCGAGCCGAGGTTGTCCCACACGCATCGCTGATGACCAGCCAGGCTCACAGAATTCGCCTTCAAAACCTGCTTCTCGGCCAGCGTTCGTCATCGCTGAATCTCCGTCACCAACCTTTCTAACAAAATTGAACGCTTGCTCCGGATTCCGAACCCATGAAGCTCTCACAGGAGCTCAAGCTCGCCGCACAAGAGCGAGTAAGCAAGCTTCTAAAGTTCTAAGACGACGACGACTTTCATCCATGTGAAAACATCCAAAACCTTGAACCTTCAAACCCTAATCTGTCGAAGCCGAAGCTTGGTTGCTCTACAGTTCGCTCTTACTGGGTTGCTTGAATACTTTGATGATCGGAGACCTTGCATTCGAATGTTTTGCATTTCAATTTTCTGTCTGGATTGAGCTTTAAGGTTCTCGAGCCTTCTACCTTAGTCAACAAATAGATAGCTTGCATTAAATTGTACGTGGTCTTTTGCAAACACAGATGATCTTTGAAAAAAAGCAACGTCCCTGGATGAAAAAACGTACATGAATGCCAGGGATATATCAGGAGCAGGTCCATTGCAGGAACGAGCCTTTTGATGTCTTTGAATTCACCTTATGCGAATTGGTCTTGAAATCACATAGACGTCGAAAATCAACAACGAAAGTGAGTGATTTCACTCACAGATTGGTGTACTGTAAGTGATGATGGGTGAGATTAAGGAGGTCCAGCGCCCAGCTTCGTCGTCGTCTCCGCAGGTCCGCTTTCGCATAAACCACAAGAGCTTAAAGATCCAATCTCGAGCCGGTTTGCTTCTCCGGACAGTTTGGGGCGGTTTTGATTTTCGAGAACATAGATCGTTGCTCATCCGCAATTTTCAATGTCTGAATTCATGTGGAAATGAGGTTGGTTGGAACTGCAGCCGGCATTCATTCCAAGGTGTGGGTGTGCAGGCGAAGAATGAGCAGGCCCCGAGTAGAAATGAAGAGGAGGATGTGGGTTCTGAGGGAAGTAATGCGGAGAATGCGGTGGCCGGCATGGCTGCACCGATGCAGGCGTTGCGAGAGCTCCTCCTCTGGCCTGTGATGTATGCGACGGAGGCTGCGTCTCTGGGTTTACGGGTAACTCCTGCTTTTAAGGGTTTAGGGTTTTAGGGTTCAGGGGCTAGGGGTTAAGATTTCTCTAGGAGTTTATAGATGCTCCGTGTTTTTGAAACTCTGAAATGTTTGGTGTAGTGGCTAATGTGCGGTGTCTTCCTTTAATTGTTGCAGTGGCCCAAAGGACTTTTATTGTATGGACCACCTGGTACGGGTAAGGTGTGCATTTTTCTTCTCCGCTTGTTCCTTTTTTAGTTACAGAAGTTCGATCCTTTGACTGCTGATTGTCCATTTGTTTCTCTTTATGTAGTTTTTTTGTGAGTCTTCGTCTCATTAGGTTACGTTTTGAGCTGCAGACAAGCGTGGTGCATGCCGCAGCGCGAGAGTGCAATGCTCATTTTACATCTCTCAGGTTCTTCTCCAATCCTCCTCTCCAGATGTCCTTATTAACAGTAGGGACAATATGTGTCAGTATTATGTATCGGTACTGTATCGGTTCTCAGGCTTCTGTGTACATTTTGGAAATGGGCGCAGTGGAGCTTCTGTTCATAAAGCATATGCTGGAGAGAGCGAGAAGGTTTTACGGGAAGCTTTCCATGCTGCGGCTTCCGAAGCAGCTACCGGAAGACCAGCTATAATTTTCATTGATGAAATTGACACGATGTGTCCTCCTCGGGACTCCAGGTAGACGGTGTCTTTCTCAACGATGTAGAATGGCAGATGTATCCCATCCTTTTGGAGCTCTGCACCTTCTTGATTACCCTAGTGTATTTTTAGAAACAAAGGTCTCTGAGAACAACACTGGAGAACCCTTTTTTTCTTTTTTGAATAGACCCGAAGCGGGATGGCGTTCACCGGAATTGAAGGTGGGAATAGGGTCTTCAAATCATCTGGTCTAGAGGGTAGAATCCCTGTTTTATGTTTGAATTGCCTCCTCCAGATCCTCTATTGTACAAACTAGCTGTGTTCCGTATATCATGATATTCACTGGATACTAAACAAGTCAAGTGATGCATTGGGTGCCTTTCGCAGGCGGCAACAAGAAACACGATTGGTGGCTCAACTTTTGACATTGATGGATGGTATTGGAAACTCAACAGTCGCTTCGAGCAGTACCTCTAGAGTAGTTGTCGTTGCTGCCACCAATAGGTAAGCATGGGTACTAGATGGAGTAATTGAGAGTAATTGTGTATCCTTTGCATGATTGGGGATCGGTTGAAACTTGGTGGTTATGCGCACATGTAACTGATCTCGCTTTCTGCTGTTTTAGTTTTGCAATACTCACCTTGTGCTTCTCTTGCTTTGGGAAATTATAACCGATAACAGTGGACAGTTAATGCTTCTTACTCCGCAAAGATCATCATGTTACATCAGGGAGCGCTGCTTGTAAAGAACTAGATAGACCAGTCAAGGCTTTTGCAATTTCTTGGGGGTTGTTATGCAAAGTTTGTCCTTGAAATTTGGTGGCGCAGAGTTAACTCAATCGACCCTGCTTTGAGAAGGCCTGGCCGTTTTGATCGTGAAATAGCAGTTCCACCTCCAAATGCTCAAGATCGGCATGACATTCTTCTTGTAAGTTGGTCCAACAATATTTTCCCGCATCTGCGATTCTCAAAAGATTTTACCATAAGATTGACAAAATTACTAATGATATGTTTACGTTAATGTTGATCTAATAAGGCGTTTTGGTCAATATTAAAATAATGTTTAATTTATGCCATACAGTTAATAGTGGCTTCCAATCTTCTAAATAGTAACTTAATAGTTGCAAGTGTGCTATATCAGTTTAATGCGATTGACTCTAATCTCTCTCTTACATTAAGTTACACCGTTTGCAGTATACTAACATGAACGTAAACATTGGCTCAACATGAGGACCATATGAATACTAATGCGTATTAACCTAATAATTTAATGGCGGAGAAGATAAGGAAGGGAATCTTTGTGATCTGTTTTTGGACTTTCAGATTCAGACTTGAGCTATGACTGTCTTGTATATGTGTTCCAGCTGCACTCCCGGAAGTTCCCTCTCGACAAAACTGTGGATCTTGCTGCTGTGGCCAAAATGTGCAATGGCTATGTTGGTGCCGATCTTCAAGCCCTTTGTCGTGAAGCCGCCCTGTCTGCGCTCTCTCATGACGAGGGAGTGAGGCCAGTAGAAATGAAGGACTTCGAAGAGGCGCACAAGAAAGTGGGGGCTAGCATTGTGCGAGGTTCCGCTGCAGAGGTTCCTGAAGTATCCTGGAATGACATTGGTGGACTCCATGAAGTTAAGGTGCATTTCTACTTCTCTGTGGCGCGAGAGTTTCGACGGGCTGTTGAGTCCTTCCTCGTCTGTAGTTTCGTTCTCATTTTTTGGGATCATTTTCACCTCTTGTTTCTCGTATCTTTACGAAATCTAGTTTTGGGATTTATAAAATGAAAGTTCAAATTTAGTTTTAGTTTTTCTTGCTCTTGAATGACGAGATGTAATTAAGGTTAGATTGTTTGAATTGCTTACATAGAACATGTATTTGACACGCTTAGAATGAATGACCATCGTAATTAAACAGAGTGTCGTGGATTTATGGATGGTCAAATTTTGTTGACTTTTTGAAAGCTGCATTTTTCGAATAGTCATATGTGATTGGGCAACTTGAGTTGATGAATAAAAACTACGGAGTAATTGATAGAGTTCCCGTCTCTATCAATTGACTGAAGTTGTCATTATGTGGCACTAAACTTGATTTTTGATACTTCAGAAGCGCCCACAGGATCTTCTGGGGCATGTAGGGGTTAAGATTGTTGTACTTCTTCTGTAGCCTCTGTAGTGGATTTATGTCGGTGGTCCTGGCATCGGCAAGTGTGACCTGCTAGAACTCCAACAATTTTGAAACCATTCTTTCGTTTACGCTTTGTGTCTGACATGCGTGCATCATCTTATGGAATCAGCTTTTAGTACCTTGCAGTGTATGATTTGTTTGTCCACATGTACAGAAAAGATTACAGCAGGCTGTGGAGTGGCCAATCAAACATGCTGATGCGCTTGCAAGGCTTGGAATCAGACCTGCACGAGGCGTTCTTCTTCATGGTCCACCTGGTTGCTCCAAAACTACCCTTGCCAAAGCCGCTGCTCATTCTTCTCAAGCGACTCTTTTTTCTCTCAGGTTAGAACTTTTTAGGAACCTCTTTTAACTCTTAACGGTTATAACTTGTTCATATATGAATTGTGTAGCTCATTTGACTGAGAGTAGTGAATGCAGAGTACACCTTAGAGAGTCCAATTATGCATTTGTGTGTGTTTTTTAATATCAGATTGCCTTCGTTTTGTTGGATCTTGCTGGAAAATTGAAAGACGATTCCAGCGCATCATTGCATGATTGTTGGACCCCATGTGAATTAATTATGAATTTTTCAAAGTGTGTTTCGTTTTAATTTGTTTTTGCTTCGTGCTTTTCCACAATCTGAGGAGCGTCTGTGTCATGATATACGATCAGACTTTCTGGATGCGAGCCTTGTTGATAATGTTTTCTGTATGAATCCCATGGAACTATGGTAGTCCTCATTGGGTAGCTGCTATTCTAGTGTTGGAATCTTACAATATTTGATTCCTCAGTGGTGCAGATTTGTACTCTATGTACGTTGGTGAAGGTGAATCATTGCTACGTGACACCTTTCGACAAGCCCGACTAGCAGCTCCTAGTATTATATTCTTTGATGAAGCTGATGCGGTTGCTTCAAGAAGGTTCTACACAGTACCAGTTGCCTTTTACTTATTTGTATGTTCGTTGGTTTGTTCCAAGTAGAGTGTCATGATTATTGATAGTATATTGCGTATTTTCTTTATTATCCTCAAACTGAATTCTATGTTTGTGGTTTTAGTTCATTTTTTTCCCAATTTGCTGTTGCTAATATTATGGTGATGATGACAGGGGAGTAGGCGAAAATGGAAGCTCTGGAGGTGAGAGTGATACTTCAGTAGGGGAAAAGTTACTCTCCACTCTGCTCACAGAGATGGATGGACTTGAACTTGCTCAGGTAACTCACAGCATTTCATTATTAGAATAAACACTCCCTACTGCAGTTGGTAATGTATCCGCACCTGAATAAGCGTGAGCATGACTCTTGCTTTTAGACTAAATTGATCTTTGTTATATCTTTAAGGAATTGAAAGAAGAATAGCAAAAAATACTCGTGAGCTTTTTTTTTGGGGGGGGGCGGAGACAATATATGAATAAACTAAGAAGTTTGAAAGTTTGAATATAGGTGTCCCTAAAATCGACACTCATTTTCAGAGCATGTAATCAATACCTATGTTTTTGGCAAGAATCTCTTTGGTTTGCTTTTGGGTGGTAGTCTCCATCCGGTGTACTTACAATGTATTTTGGTACCAATCTTATCGCTCGTGTGCTGTGTGTCAGGGAGTGCTTGTTCTAGCAGCTACCAACCGTCCGCAGGCCATCGATGCCGCTTTGATGCGACCAGGACGCTTTGATTCAGTAAGTGTGATGTACTAATTAACTCAGCTTCATACAATGAAGGCTTTTGAAATTCAATGATGAGCCACTTTTAAAATGTATGTAGGAGTGTGATTTGGGGGAGATCAGAATAGATTGTGGAGAGATCACTTTGGGTACAAGAGCCAAATCTGGTGAGATCAAATTTCAATGTGAACTGTTATAAATGATAACTAGTAGACAGCTTCATTTTCATTCAAGGATCTGAGGCCGTAGTTGCCATAGGGTAAGAGGGGTCAGTAAAGGAAATGGGAACAGGTCCCTAAATGTGATTTTAGTATCTTATATGTTTCCTGAGTAACATGATCTGATCTTTTCACCTCAAAATTGTTCAATTTGATTGCAGGTGCTCTATGTTCCACCTCCAGACAAAGAGAGTAGGTTGGAGGTCTTACGTGTTCACACGAGACGAAACACACTGGCAGATGACGTTGACTTGGAGATCCTCGCGGACAGTACTGACTGTTTCACTGGAGCAGAACTTGCTGGTTTGTGTAGGGAGGCCGTAATGGCCGCCTTGAGAGAGAGCTTAGCTACTAACATAGATTCGAATGTGGTTTGTAGGCGCCATTTTGACAGTGCTAGAAACGGAACGAGGGCAAGTTTGACTCCTCTTCAGATTGCAAGCTATGCCAATTTCAAAGCTAAGAAATGAAATCACTGCTGAATTCACGTGTTGGTCTCTAATGTATAGTATGCTTCCACTGTTATGAAACCGAACCTGTCTCCTGTTACCATCAGCAGCTCATCTTTTCATTTACTGTGAGATAGGAGGTTCATATAGTGACCATGTTCTAAAAGCCTTCTCTTCTGCAAAATACATATTGCTTATTTCAGTGCACCAACAATGAACATATGAAGGGGTGGACGCTTGTAGTGTACTTAGCAGACCCCTTGGGAGATGGGCTTTATGATAGCGTTACGAATTTCTCAGACATCTAAGTAAATGCCTTCTCGTTTTCAATCAATCTTGCCTTGCGCTCTCATTTTGACTAAGTATCTCTAACCTTTTTGGAAAAGGAACGGGATTCATGCTTCAGCTTTATTGACTCGTGTCTTCTAATTGCCAATCAGTACATTTGCGTCTGGCAGGAATACACGGGCTCAAAGCTCATGAATGTGATGATCAAATCATTAAAAATGCACGTAACAATTTGGGATGAGGCTAAACATATTTGCTACAAATAACGGGCTCAGCTCATTTGTACGATTTGATCACTAAATTCACCTGCTCTGTAGGGGAGGCAACCCATTCTTGATCACACACACACCCATTGTGGCAGTGTAGGGTGGTCTATTTCTGTGTATGCCTAGAGGAATAAATGACTAATTCTAATGGTCAACCATTTTGGGGAAACTATCTCACCAGAATGGAAAGAACCTGGTCTACCGTTCAAAAATTCATGGTAATTTCATTTTGGAATACAAAAATCTGGAAAATTATAGAAAGCTTCCTTTGTCTATTTCTGCACACTGATAAATTGACCCACTAAAGAACTGCGCCCTCCAGACACGTGGAATGCTTATTTGATGAAATGGGTTGCCTCCCCTGTATTGAAATCAATCTGAGAATTGTAATGAAATGCACACATTTGCCAGAAAATAGAACTGCACCCAAGTTTACTCCCCCAAACCAAACCAGAGTAATATTAAGGATCAGTTGCGGTACTGTCTGCACCGAGCTTGGATTTTCGCGTCCCAAGCTTAATTCATCAGTCGAGTTTGGATTTCGGGTCCCAAGCTTGGATTTCGCTCCGATGTTGCGGGGATTGTACAGTACAGTGCCCTCTAGAAAGTACTCCGTAATAAGGTAACCCCTGTGATTATAATGTATGATTTTTTATATTCTACCTCCTAGCTCAAATTAGCAAGCTGATCTAAAAAAGACTTAAAAATAAAAATAAATTTTTTGGGAAGCTGATATATTGAGGAATGTAATGATAACTCACTTGCTCAAAAATTATTAGCTATATTAAAAAACCAATGAGTTTAGCAGTTTTCTGTATGTTCAGAAACTTCGTAGAGGTTTATCTCTTCACTGTCCAGCCTTCTTGGCTTGGCCGCTATGTATGTTAGTTACTTGTTCTAATGCAATGGTTCTTTCCATTTGTTTTAAAGAAGAAGAAAAAATCGTCATAACATTCAGTAGCTCTACAGTGATGGTGTGGTATATTCCACACCCTAACAGTAGCTACTGATGAATTAAACAGGTGGAGGATGTAGAGGCACACCATCACTGAGTGTCGAACAAGGCAACATCAACACTGACATGCTACTAAACGTTATGCTTCGCAGAGGAATTGTCCATGTTTAAAACAAAACAAACACTTCGTAGAGGTTACCTTACTTTCTAGAAGGCACTGTAGTGTCGCAGGGGTGGTTTGAATTGGTATGATCTTCGTGTGTTTTGCGATCGCTTGTCTTGGCACGAAGAGTTCGTTTTTCGCATCATCGACAACAGCCTGATCCTGCAGGAGCGCTCGGGACCAAGATGCCGCCGACTGGGAAGAAGGATGCCGCCAAGGGGAAGAAGAAGAAGAAGAAGCAGGATGCCGTTAAGGCGAATAAGTTGAAGAGTGACCCCGAGAGTGACCTGGTGAGTTCGTGTTCATGTCTTGTTTGCCTGTTGGTAGGGGGCGTTTTAGTCCTGTTTTGGGGAAATGGATGGCGTTGTAGTAAGAGTTTGATTTGGTTTTGGTGGAGTTTGAACGAGGTGCGAAGATTTTGTCAGCTGTGATCGGGGTTAGCCGAGAGGTGAATTAAGACGAGACCCTAGATTTGTATTTTGGCAGTAGGAGTTGGTGGTGATCGCAATTGACGGTATTTTTATGATTATTTAGCTCGGTGTCCTCCGGTCGTAGCAGGTCTTTTGGAAAATTTATGAGCGATATGTAGTCTTCAGGGAAAGGATTTTGACAAGATGCCTTATTTCAAGACTAACTATTTATGTTTGCTGATTCATCTAGGATATTTCGATTTTGGAATATGTGTATAGATTATAGATCAATAGTTTGGAATTGTCGGTTGTTATGAGGACCTTAGGGTTGGTTTATTGATTTGGTTGATTAAATCCGAGGTTAGGCAGATCGTGTTTGGTCTGTAATTGAGACGTGATTGTGGAGATTTGTGCATTTCGTGATGTGTTGGTAGCTGCTTCTTGTCTAGCACTTTACGTGCTGCAGAAGCTACAGATGAATGGATTATTTCTGTTTAATGTGGACGACGGCGAATGAGCTCTCGTTTCTGATTAAGTACATTGAATGTTTGTCGCATTTGATTTGACTGCAGTCTCCGGAAGATCTCGCTCTAAAGCAGAAGTTGGAACTACACGTGAAGAATGCCCAGGATTCAAAACAGAGAGTTCAAAGAGTTGCTTTGGAAGCAATGAGGTGCAGTCTGCAGTGCATAGAATGCTCAGTTTTGGGAACTGCTTTGTTTGGTATCTAGCAAGAATAGAGCTCTATCTTCAACACCATGTTTTTTTGTGATTACGATAATACACGGAAGTGAAAGACGAGTTGTGTGCTGCGGTTTTGATCTCATGTCCTGGAATGCCTCCCGCAGGCAAGAAATTAGGACAGCTACAAGCTCCATGACTTCAGTTCCCAATCCACTTGAATTCCTTAGACCACATTACAAAGTCTTGAAGGCACAGTATGAAAAAATGCCAGAATCTGATCTAAAGGTACCTTGTCTGAATGACTCGTACTCTGTTACTTTTCCTGCATTCACAAGCTCTTTTGTTGAAGTTGTTTTACCTGTTATGCTTGTGAGTAAGCTGAGTTTTTTTTCCTTCCAATATTTTGCAGAGATTCGTGGCGGATATTATATCAGTCCTTACCCCCACAATGCCGGAAGTGGAGGGCGGAGTAAGTTCTTTTCTTAATACCAGTTGCATAATGATCTTCTGGTTTAAATTTATATGTAGACTTTGTCAAAGTCTGTGTATAAACTGGAGATTATCTGTTATGGGAACCTTGTGCAGGAAAGCTTGCGGTTTAGATTGCAGGGTACTGTTGGAGATATTGGTTCTTGGGGCCCTGAATATGTTAGGTACACTTTGCTTCCCCCAAAGTCAAGTTTTGCACGTGTAGTGACTGTCACATTCTGCTTGGTCTGTGTAGCACCGGGGTTCGCTTTTGTTTTTACATAACTTGGCTGTGTGACTACGGCTATGCTTTTGGTGTAAGAGATGGGGTGATTTGTGGTGATTTGGACATTCTGCAGGAACTTGGCTGGAGAGATAGGCAAAAATCTTAAGCAACGTCAGGTATCTGTCGTGGAGCAGAGGCACATCTGAAGAATTATGACAAAATTGACTAGCGCTTGGCTTGCAATTGTTACTTTCCCTATAATGTTATGTACATTAAATGTATTTGAATTTCTGTAGTTATCCAAGCGATCCTCTTCTGGCGCCGTGTTTCTTTTGGTATTTCTTGGTGATATCTTCGTTTATGTTTTTTGCAGACTGCTGAGCAACCTGTTGATGACCTGATGGATTTGGTTAAGCAGATTGTTCCTTTTCTTGTAGAGGTAAACTGCAAGATTTCAAGATCTGTTTTGTTGATGCACGGCATATCTTTCTGTTTGTGCCTTCTTCGGATTATGCATGTGTTTGTCTGACAAGGTGCTGAATCTCTCTGTGTGCAGGACGACGGAGAACCTGAGGCCGTGAATCTTTTAATAGAGGTTTGTAGACAGATCTCTATCAATCTGGTTTCAACTTGATACGCATTGGAATGGTTGTCTTTGTTGGTGCACACTTATGAGAACAGAAAAACTGTCCCTTTATTTGTGTTTGCAGTCGTCTTTTCTATTTGTTTGGCGTTGGAGTAAATAGCCAGTAATGATTTTCTGGGGCAATGATTCTATCAGGATTAAAGGATGCTTTTAATGACTATCGTTTGATGTTTTACAGGTGGATAAACTCGACATGCTCATGGAATACATTGACGAAGCTAACCACAAGCGAACCTGTGACCATTTAACAAGTTTGTTTAGGTATATAGTTCCGACACGTACTTATGTTTTGATATTTATTCTCTTGACATTATCTTTGTCTTGCATTTTTAGTGTGCCATCTATCTTATTAGATACATGGTTTTTATCAGATGACATGTGGGTGCAAAAGTATTTACTAAAGCTTTGCATATTGAGTGAGTACATTTTTCTCCTCTTTACATACTCTATTTTTTCAAGTCTGCTTCTTGTGGAGAACATACTCGACTTCTATTTCGAATATATAATCTTGAGTGAGCTATATTTGATACTTTCTAACCATGATACCCTTCTCTGGAGTGCTTGTGTCTTGTTACATTCCTGCCGCGATTTGCAGAGTTAGTTCCCTCGAGTAACTTAAGAGATAGTTTCATCAAAGTCTGATGAAGTGATTATGGATGGTGATGCAGGTATGTTCCAGAGTCAGATGTCCTGAAAATTGCGTACCAGTTGTACTACAAGTTCGACAAATTTCCAGAAGCTTTGAGAGTTGCTTTGAAGATGGACAATGCTCAGGTATGATGAAATGTTGACTTTATGCTGTGACTCCTCTTGAAGTTTTGTTGAATTTAAAGACTTATTCATATGGTAGCCTATTAATGCTCAAGTCACTCATCAGGGCACTTTTCTTTTTGCAGTGCGTAGTAGATCCACTCATGAAATTGCTTATTAGACTTGATGTTCTTCACACAAATTCCATGGGAATTTTACTTCAGAATCATATGATTTAACCAAGAGAAGTGAGACAGAAGTATGCATGTGTCTTTGTGTTGCCAACTAGTATGCATCCAACTTCAAGCTGTGTTTTGGGTATGGGCTTTTTGGGTTTGCTTTTACCACATCCTTTTATGTTAGTAGGGTGTGGGGTGAGTGTTGATAGTTGTGAGGATGGTGGTGGCCTGTAGTATATAAAATCAACATTTGCGACATGCAAAGATCCGTTGGAAAAGCAGCAGCTTTGCTACATTCTGGCCAGACAGGTGAGCACCTAATTATATTCATATTACAACCTCTCTTGTTAGTGTCAGTCATTTTGGACAAGATGTCATTACAAGCTGTGTTCTAGTCAAGAAGTGAAGTTTTGTAATTACCGGTCGTGGGTACCTGCGTTTTATCCATTTGAAGGGTATTTCCTTCATTCTTTTTTCGGAGTCTGCCGTAGACCAGCTGTGATACTGGTTTATATTTGAAATTTATGGGCAATTTCGTTAAAATGGCAATATTTTTTTTAAATGGCATGAAAACAGTTCAGAAAGGCCGTTCTGAAATCTATACCTGTCCTAGATGGTGAAAATGGCACACTGTCAAAGTGGCACTTGGAATACCGCCATTTTAACGAAATTGCCCATATTTTCATTTTTGTACCTCTTATCCTATCAAATGCTTGATGCAGGGCAGGGCTATTGAGCTTGATGAGGAAATGATTGGCAATAAAGAGCTACGGGAGCGGCTCCAAGAGCTAATTAGCAATAGCAAGTTAAGCGAAGGCTATGTCACCCTTGCTCGGGATCTCGGTGTTATGGAGCCTGTAACCCCGGATGATCTCTGCACGGTGTGAATTTTTTTCATTGACATTTGCGCAACCTTCGTTTATTTGATACTTAAGATGGGCTCCTAATACTTGAGTATCACGAGAGTTTAGATTTATAGAAACCGTTGTTGTTCAGAAGATTTTGTTGACCAGTGTTTGTAATGGGTCTATCTCGGAGATATGGTGATGTTCTGAAATCTTTACTCGTCATCTTGTTTGCATAGAGCACTGTAATCCACCACAGAATTTTTTTTCTCAGGGAATTGTTAAGGCAATGAGTTTTGGACTGCTCCTTGTACTAATGAATTTTATTACTCTTTATGTTTCTGTGTTCGTCTCAGGCTCATTTGGTGGATGGCCGTACAAGTGCAGGAGCTAGCGTATATTCTGCTCGCCAAAATCTGGCTGCCACTTTTGTCAATGGATTTGTGAATGCTGGCTTCGGCGTGGTATGCTCTACTCGATGATTGTTCTACACCATTTCCTCGTGTTCTATTTGCTGGTTTATGCACAGGGTAATGTGTATCTTGTGATGACATCTTCATTATGTATTGGACAGTTTCTGTTCTACTCGTTTACATACCTGCTTATCTTGCAGGATAAATTAATGACCGCTCCAGCTACAGAGACGTCGGGGGCAGGTAGCTCTGGCGGCTGGCTATTTAAAAACAAGGAGCATGGCAAAGCAAGTGCTGCAGCAAGTTTGGTAATGATCTGGTTCCTACTCTGCTTACTATGGTATTAAAATAGGCAAGCTACTCTCTATTCTATGTTAGTGCTATTTTATTGACATTTCCCTCTATTTATGTGTTCAGGGGCTTATTATGCTATGGGATGTTGATGGAGGCCTTCCTCTGGTTGACAAGTATCTATACAGCAATGACAACCATGTGGTAGCTGGGGCTCTCCTTGCTGTGGGAATTATCAATTGTGGTGTTCGCAATGAGTGTGATCCGGTATGTCCCAAACGTCCATGACTTTCCAAGTTTGATTTTATTCCCGCTTCCGACAGTGTATTTAACTTCATTCGCCTGTTGCCGTTTTTAAAGAATTGATGGACAGCTGGCATCGTCCTGTTCTAATTCCGTTCAGTCATAAACTTTATTCTCTCTGACTTTCACGAAGTCATTGATCGGGTAACAGCAGAATCAAATTCGTCAATGAAATTGTTAAATGAACGGGAATGGTTTGGGCCACGTTCTTCCTTCAGAATTACGGATCTCTGGTGCCTACTTTTACCTGTTGCTTGTACTGGTCTTGGTCCAGATGTTAAATTCTATTTTCAGAAGATTTCTTGTCGAGATTTTATGTTTTAAAATGGTGGCAAGTGAACACATTTCTAATGGGATATTTGCTGGTGTCAGGCTTATGCTCTTCTGTGCGACTCTGTCAATAAGGAAGATCTTACAATACGCATTGGGGCTATCGTGGGTCTTGGGTTAGCTTACGCTGGCTCTCAAAAGAAGGAGGTTGGCCAATTACTTTCAAACCCAGTTTAATGATTGGCTGCTGCATGAATATGAGGCAAAGTGATGTGATAGTTTACAGATTACAGATTACGGATTACTGATGATGTCTCAAATTACAGATTGGCTCGCTAATCCTTGCCGTGCTCATAGTTTTTTGTACGACGTTTAGTGTCTAATGCATTGTCTCGTTTGCTGGTCTTATTCAGGTATTAGATCTACTTACACCAATTGTGCAAGACTTCAAGGTTGGGATTGACCTGGCAGGATTTGCTGCTGTAGCTTTAGGTCTCGTCTATGTAGGCTCTTGCAATGAGGACGTCGCACAATCGATCGTTCTTGCTTTGATGGACCGTAGCGAGGCTGAGCTTGGAGAACCTTTAGCCCGCTTTTTGTGTCTCGGCCTTGGCCTTCTGTACCTTGGGAAGCAGGTACTTTTTCTACCTGCAATAGATTGTTTTGTACCTCATATAATTCTCAATTCATTCTGGATGTTTGATGAAGACTTTTGTTTTGAATTTCGTTTCTGTATTTTTTTTAGCGTTGAGAGCATGCTACTCATTTAAATCAGACTTGCAATGTACTTAAATGAATTATTATGTTGGCAGAGCTTAATTATTTTGATGAGTGTTCATTGAAAAACTGTATGTCAAGGGTGACATCTTGGTACTATCCACCTTATTTTGGAATGGATTGTTCTATTTTGTAGGATGCTGCACATGCAACTATGGAGGTGGCTAAGACATTGAATGAAAAAACTTCCAAGTATTGTCTTGTCACCATAGAGACTTGTGCATACGCAGGCACAGGCAACGTTCTGAAGGTAACTATTCCTTTACCCTCTTCATAATCGTGCAGATTACTGTTTCTTCAATTGATATTTTTAATGAAAAATGAAGAAATGTGTTAAGAAGTACTAGAATTCTGCTGGCAGTGGCTATGATTGTTTGTTGTACTTGTGTGTGTGATGTGTTCATATGTTTTCATTTCAAATGCAGGTAAAAGCTCTACTAAGCATGTGTGGTGGTCACTTGGAGAAAGGTGAGAACCACCAGGCTCCTGCTGTCTTGGGTATCGCTTTGATAGCCATGGCTGAAGAGACGGGTTGTGACATGGCCATTCGACCCTTGGAACCTCTTCTCCAGTACGGTGAACAGAACATTCGGCGAGCGGTTCCTCTTGCTCTTGGGATCTTGTCCATCTCAAATCCGAAGGTAAATCAGAAGATTTCATTTTGGCTGGTATCGAGTCCAAGTGCAAAATGGTCTCAATTTTTGCAAGCATTTTCAAGACGGCTCTTGCTTATCAGTCGTTTAGTGTCTAATGCATTATCATACCAGGGAAGGTCTCTTTACTGACAATTTAGTATTTGAGATGTCCCTGTTGACATAATGATAGTGCATTTCTGGTTGCAGATTAGTGTTATGGATACCCTGAACCGTCTTACACACGACAGTGATGTTGAAGTAGCAATGGTATATCTGCTTCCTTGTGATTTTCCTTCACATTCGTCATTTGTTTCATAGCACAGGTCACACAGTACCTGACTCTGTCAGTACACAGTACCTGTCTATTGTAGCTTATCAAGCGTATTATGGGTTTTACATCTTGCCCCGTACTGAGAGAGACTTGTTTTTACCTCAGTCGGCGACCGTTTCTTTGGGACTAATTGGAGCGGGTACCAACAATACTCAAATTGCTGGCATGCTTCTCAATCTATCTAGATATTATTACAAGGATCCAAGCCTTCTCTTTTGTGTAAGCACCTATCCTTTGTCCGTTGTACTCCTTGAAATTTTCATTATTTTGAATTTCCTAATGCTATGTTCGTTTCTGATGGATATTGCAGGTCAGGATAGCTCAAGGTCTTGTTCACATGGGAAAAGGCTTGCTGACACTCAATCCCTACCATTCAGATCGTTTTTTGCTATCAAAGTAAGCTATTGAACTTCTTACTTTTGGGATCTTTGGTAATGCCGTATCTTCCACCAGAGCATTAGAAAATGTATATAGCCAGTTTCCAGGTCATCCTTTCTGTTTGTGCAAGGCTGGCGTGTACATGGAGTAGATGACTATATTTGTCTGCTTATAGTTGGTTTTGAATTATGATCCCTGCTAGTTGCGTGTATCTGATATTTTGACACATTTTATTCAAATTCCACAACATCTTCCAAGGGGTTCAACTGATCTCATGCCAACTCGTGCCACTTGTTATATTATTTAGAGATTCAGTGGGCAAACAAGGTGATTGTTAGTGATTTAATCACAACATCAAGGTATTAACACAAGAGAACCGAATTTCTGATGACATTTTTGGGATTGCAGTGTGGCACTGGCGGGATTGATCACGTTTTTGCATGCAAGCTTTGACATGAAAGCTTTCATTCTTGGCAAATTCCACTATGTTCTTTATTTCCTCGTTCTTGCCATGCAGGTAACACTCTTATCTTTCATGTCTTGCATATGTTGGAATTTTGATGCTGGGTTATTCATGTAATTTCAACGCGTGTTGATCAGAATGTTCTGGATTTTATGCCTGTTAATGTTCTTTACCTCAAGATTGAATTTCACTAAGTTTGCTTTTGGATGACAGCCTCGGGTGCTGATAACCCTAGATGAAAATTTGAAACCCATAAGCGTTCCTATACGAGTGGGTCAAGCTGGTCCTTCTAAGACGATTACCGACTCCGAGACACTTAAAACTCCCTTCATTTTGGCTACTGGTGACCATGCAGAGCTGGCCACTGAAATGTAAGTTTTCGCATGAACAGTGATTCTTTCGAGTGATTCTTACTTCTTGAACTTACTGAGTGAGTCATTGATGCATGCACGAACTTGCACATGTAACTCAAATTGTTCTGGAACTGTCTGACAATGCAAACATTGTTTTTTGCTTACATGCCTCACAAGTTCCATTTCAACTTGCCAAGGAATTCTGCAATAAAACCGCTAGGTGATGATGTTTATTGCGCTAGTTGAGGTCACCTTTGTATGCAATTCTGACCACCAATTGTTGGTGGATTCTTGCAGATACATTCCTTTGTCGACGGTGCTGGAAGGATATGTGATTTTGAAGCAGAATCCGAATTTCCGGTATTATTTTGAATTCTTTCATCATCCGTTTTTTGACTTAGAAGATCCGTATGATGTCAGAAGTAGGATGCGTCAAAATCATTGGAGGTTGTCAGTACCACGGCTTTGGGAGAACCGGAGAAGCATGATCAACTCGATGAGAGAGGACTCGATGAGAGAGGTCTACTTGTTGAGTTGGTGGATAGATATTCAGATTGTTGGGAAGACATTAGAAGAAGTATTAGCGTTGCTTCGAAGTGACAAGCCAAGTTATTTCAGAGCTTGGTCTGTCACTCTAGAACAGTCCTGCACTAAGCAGTCAGCTTGGCTGACTGCTTGCCAAAACGGTCAGAAATCGCTAATTTTTTTTAATTTTTTTAATTTTTTTAATTTTTTTTTTAATTTTTTAATAAAAAAATTTTACTTGTAAATTTCGGTTCTTGTGCCACTGTCGTTGTAGTTTTAGCTGCATGAGAATAAGAGAAAAACAAAAAAAATTGCAAAAAAAAAGTAAATTTTAGGGTACTTCGGAGGGCTGTGGAGTAGCCCTCCAGAGGCTCCAGATTTTCTCTAATGACTAATTAGATGGTGGGTGTTCACAAACTTTGATTAGTGTCTTGGATGGTGTTTTTAGTTTAGTCATCAATAGGGTTTAATTTTTCCGCTTTCTTGTGTTAGATTGTACTAGAATAAAATAATTTGGCTAAGAAATGACAAATCGTGAAGTTTTTTTCCAGAAAACTTCAAATTAAATAAAAATCTTGGATGAAATCTCCAAATTGTAGATGAATCATGGATATGTGCTAATGTGATATTTTCTATCCAATATGTGGATGAACGTTGAAATTTAGAGCAGCACTATTACATTTTATAGCGACACTTTGGCACTTCATAAAAAATGAAAAAAAAAACCCAGTTATCACTTGCAAGAAAGAGAAAAGAATCATTTATTAGAACTAGACCCGATTGAGCTAGGCAAATTGATTTTGACATTTACGATCTATAAAGTTGGCGAGTTGCTTAGACCAAGAACGTTGGCTACCTCCATTTAATACAAGTCCATCACACGTACAATTGAGCTTTGCACATACGTTAAAGCAGATGTGATTGTGGTTCCATCTTTACATGCAGTACATGTTTGTGTTGCTCTACCATTGTCCCTGTTGTGACTAAGAAGCAAGAATGGTGTGACCGTGAGGCCTTGTCCTAGGTAAACAACAATATTAGTTTATTGATAGTGGATAGGGGGGAAATTAAATACAAAATTTAGACAAAAATAAATAGCGAGAAAATTGAAAAAGATAGTTTCATTTTAGGTGGCGAGCATTAGAACTATTTACGTTAGTTGATCGTAAGTTGTTGCTAAAAAATCAGTGAAAAAAATTCAACCATATACTCTGTATTATTGTAAAATTTTATGTCACTTTGCAAAAAATGTTTTGAATATTTGTAGTGAAATCATGATTTTTATACCGTATACTCCATTTTGGTATTTTATGATTACAGAAATTACTTTGTATTTTTCTCATCAAGGATGACCAAAAAAGATGTTGGAAAATTAAATTCTTTAACTATGTTTATATTCAAAGATATCTTCAGGATGGTATTTTTCACTAAGTGTAACAAATATACCAATATTAGGTACAAAAGCTTATTGTAGCAAAAGAATTGTTTTCTGAAATAATTATAATTAAATTTCTATGTGTATTGTTACGTACAAAATATGATGGGATTTTTTTATTTTATTTTAAATTTAGATATTGATTGCAAACATTCAATGACTCATTTATTTATAAGGTAAAATTACATTGTAATAAAGATTTGATTGTTTGTTGCAATATAAGTAAAAGTATTAATGGGCTAGAAAGTTTAAGAAAAATAATCTTTGAAATACATAACACACATAAATTTTGTACATCATTTATTTGTTCATTAAAATGAATTAGAATGAATAGAATGCTTTGTAGTTGTTGATAGTAATTTAGAATTATTTTTTTTGCCATTTTTTATTTATTAAATGAGTTATCAAAAAAATTTAATGTTTTTGTTTTGTTTTGTTTTTCATTTTTACATGTTTCAAAATTTTAGTCTTATTGATTGATTGTCTTATTTATACTTAAATAATTTTCTTTTGACATCACTAAATTAATTTGAAGTTTAGTTTTTCAACTACTTAAGTTTGTATTTGAATTTGTAAAACATTGTCTATGATGAAAAATATTTTTATACTATAGAATTATGTAATATTTTCTATGTAAATTTTTGTTTACATTCTACATACTTTAGATATTTTTTAACTTGATTATGTGTTAGTTTACTATTTGGAAAAAACTCCAAAAATTGATTTGGTTTATTTTTAAAACTACTATTTTTAAGATCATTTAAAATTGTTTAAAAAACAAAAATTGTATTCTTTCAAGTTTGAATAAGACCAATTTCTATATTACATAATACTTATACTATCAAGATTTACAAAATCATTTTCATTTTTTTAAATAAAAATGTGAATAATGTTTGTATTAATTTCTTTTATTTTTTATTTTTTATAAATTAATAGATTTAATTATTTGTTGAATAATAATATTCAAGTTCTTATATAAAGACATAAAGACATTTTTATCTAAAGACCTAAACACTTATACTATTTTTATATTAGTTAAACATAGATTTCTCATTAAATTTGCCATTTTGTCATTCATTTCAAATGACTAGTATATCTTTTTAGATTTTTTTATTTCATGATTTATATTGTATCATTTATTTATTTTGATAGGATTCTCAAATAGAATATTAAATCTAAATTGATTAATTAGCAAATTGTTTAAACAATTGAATTTGGTACTAAATCTATTTTTGTTGTAGATTCCATTGAATTTGCATTTGTTCTTTCATTGATGTCTTTATATTTATTGTCTTCATATTGTGAATCCAAATCTATATTATTATTTTACATTGTTTCAGTTGATATGTAGAACCATCTAAAACTTCAATTGATTCAAAATGAGTGTTTCTAGAAGCTATATATAATATTTTATTGTTAAATTTTCTACCAAATATAATAAATATTATTCCATTTTATTTATTCCAAACACTAATTTGTCTTTTCAAGTAATTAGATATCCATTTAAGTGTAGAAGAACCACCCTACAATTCTCCAACAGGTCATTGACATGCTTTCTATATATTGATTTTCATTTCAAACTGCTCCATTATGTAAATCATCCAAAAAAGATTCATTTAATTCCATTGATCAAATTGTACATTACTAAACATTGTTCATTGTTCATTGCTAAACATTGTTTTAAAAAATTTATTTCATTTATTCATAAATTTGATGATGATTAGATATATTGTAGTAAATATGCAATCAAATGAAACAAACAATCTTCTACATTATAATGTAGCTATTTTGTGTTAAAGATTATAACATTTAATTTCTCACCTAACTTTGCTATGTGTGTGTATATATATATATATATATATATAATATTTAAAAATAAATTATTTTGACATATCAAATTTTTCTATACAAATTTTTCTACAAATTGTAAAAAACTATACAGAGTTGCTACAGTACAAATATACAAATATACAAATAAACTTGCAAAACGATATAAAAATGTTAGATTGATAAAAAAAAATCATTGAATCGAAATTCAAATATAAGCCAAATAATTGCAAAAGAAATGAATACTCCAACTACTCCGAACAACATGATAGCTATGACATTTTGAAAGAAATGTTTTTTCTTACCCGAGATTTTGAAATTAGCAAAGTTGTATCACTCCAATGCAAAAAACAATTGCTAGAGCTAATACAACCCAAAGAATCTGCCTTACCAACAATGTTCAAAATATGTAAACTAATAAAGCTAAGCATACTCAACACTGAAGATTATAAGCAGGAAAAGATATATGAAGAAAAGCTCCTAGTTGAATTTCAAACATGCAAGCTTTGACCTTTGGCCTTTGCTTGAAATCAAAACCATAAATCCAATACAAAATCCCTACACAATTCAAAATCCGACAACTTGGATCCTAAACCTCTCCATTTATTAAAAAAAAATTGTGATTCTAATATCCCTATTTGACACCTTGAGGCAAAATTGAAGTACATTCCAATCTATCTTTCAATCTTATGATGAAGTAATGGAGCAAAGAAAACATTGAATCAATAGTACATAAGCAGAACTATAAATTATTATTATTATTATTATTATTATTATTAATTTTTAAAAAATTAAAAAATTAAAAAAAAATCAAATCAATGACTTGTAATTCTTGTAGGTTAACAATTGGGATTTCTACTATTCCACGAAAGTGGCTACGAACTGAAACCTCTCTTTAGGTATTGGAATAGGGTGCTCTCATAGGTTCCCTTGGACCAATTTTAACCATGATTTTTCACATGCACTGTAGATTTAGGCAGATTAGATAAAACTCACTCGGAATCCACTATTTACACAAATTCTAGGTTTCTACCCTATTACAAGTAGGATTTTGGTTTACTTTGACAAAACACTAGTAGAAAACGCAAAAAATTTGATAGAATTTTGTTGATTTGGTCACGTTGTCCCGGTCACTTTTCTGTTAAAAAAAAATTAACAAATTTTTGTTAAAATCAACAGAAAAGTGACCGAGACAATGCGACCAAATCAACAGAATTCTATCAAAAAAATTGCGTTTTCTACTAGTGAAAACATTCTAATCAGGACCAAGTACTGTATTGGCATGTGACATACCTATTTTGATTTTACACTTTTGAGGGGGCTTTTGTATATAAACTTAATTAAAACTTGTGAAAATCGGGAAAAAAAATTATGAGTCCAAAGTGACAAATTGGAAGCTTACAACAAGATAAATCTCTAAATTGACCTCCAAACTGCTTAGTGGTTGCATTTAGAATTGCATTTTCATATTGCTTACTTTTATTCATTTTTGTTGTTCTTTGTCAATGTGCAGATGCCTAGTGTTCCATTTCTTCATACACCGCAATGGATTCATGAGGATGCTAAGTTTTGCAGATTGTTGAATTTGCAAAATTCAAATTTTTTATTCTACTTACATTTACTACTATATTTTGAACTTTGTGTAAATGCTTTGTGTTGTGTTTGGTGACAAATACACTCTTTTTTGAACAATGCATTTGGACACTATATTCAAGTGTCTATAATTTTGTGCATGGTTTTGAACTCGATACTTGTTTCTATTTGATTTGTGTTTGAAAGTACTTTGGTTTTAAAAGTGGTTTTTGCTTCAAACTAGTTTTTGCTTGAAACTTGTTTCAGTTTGAAAGTACTTAGTGTTTGAATCTACTTTGGGTTTCAAAGTAGTTTATTTTTACAACTAGCTACTTAAATTTTTCATTTCTTATTTTGTATATCATTTTTTATACATGCTGTTTTCATAGATGAATTTTCATATGACCCCACCAAGTGTTTGGAAAAAATTTGTTGTTGTTTTATTTTTATAATGAATATAGAATACACAAAAGTAGTGTAATTTTTTAAAATATTGAAATATAGGGTACATGAAATAAGAAGAATTTAAAAATTAGATAAATATAGCCCTATAAAAATTCACAAAATTTACCTCCATAGCTGCTATGTAATAGGGGCTTGGTTGCACAATACCAACAAACACCCTATGTAGTGCACCCCCCGAGATGCCAACTATAAATACCATTTAAAGTTTCATTTGCTAAGTCTATCAAAGAGTGACAACCCTACATCCGACAATTTCACAACACAACTATTGCATCTCCAAGCAACAATGGATCTTCACTTATAGGCAACTCAAAATTGTTACAAAGCATCTATAGACAAATTCAAAAAAGAAGATTTCTCTTTCATTTCAAGTTGTCTTCTTTGGCGCAACATTAAGACTACTTGACCATGTGACAAATTGGATTATTGAAAATTGGAGTCATTTTGTATTCAATAGCAAATTACTCCAGCTGTTTATCAATTGGAGCTACCAGCATCTATAAAGGTACATTAATTTTTATGTTTCACTTTTGGAACCTTATAAGAAATAAGGAATACCAGAAAGAACACAACTGCAACCGCTTTGCATCAAAATTGACAATAATGCAAAATATGAGGTTGAAAAAGTATTTGATTTGCACCAAGAACAGAAAAAGTTGGAATATTTTTTGCACCGGCGTGGTTATGACATCAATGAGTGCATAGGGAAATCAACAATCAATGTGGCTAATGCGCCTCAAAAGGTACAAAACTTTCATTGACTTTACCCCAATAAACCAAAACCTGTTCAATAATAATTTCTTGTTGAAGTTTCTATGATGCCACTTAAAGCAGTATATAAGGCAGAGAGGATGTCAAAGCCAATTCAACCCTCATTTCTAAACACAACCCTCTTATCTATCTTGTAATTATTTAATTTTTGATAGTTTTACTTGTTCAAATTCTAGTATGACTAATTGGAGGGTTTTTAGAAACTCTTTAGATCCTAAGCCAAATCCCTAGCCTAAGCTTGAGCTTTCTATGTTACAATTACTAGACCAACCATTGCAATTTTCAAACTTTCTAGCATCACAATCTTAACCCCTAAATGCCCAAGGCCTTTTTTGAGCTTTTAGGAATTTGCTCTAAATTGAACAAAAAGCCAACATTTTGATAATTTGTATCAATTTTTTTTATTGTAACCGTACAAATTCAAACTAGACATGTTAGAGATCACATAGGAAAAGAAAACATAACAATCTCACTTATAGATTGAAAGATTATAATGTTTGATCATGAGGGTGTTAAAACTAAGAAATTCTTTCAATCCTTTTTTCACAAATCAAATCTAAAAAGTTGGTTACTAAAAAAAAATGAGGTTAAAGGGCCTAACATGCATAACCCCAATCAATTTATGGCTTCTCAAAATCTACTTTACAATTTTTTTAAATGAATTTCTAATGTGATATTTTCTCCAAGATCTAGTGTATTTGAGGCTCATTTCTAAGAGCCCTCAACACTAGGGAAAGTCAAGATTACAAAGGGTATCCTTGCACAAAATCTTCAATAATCATAATCAATCATTTTAAAATAGCAACTTGGCTAAGTTTTATTTAACTTCAAAGTATTGTCAACACCAAAATTTGGTGCCTCGGGCATTTAGGGGTTAAGATGAAGGTGGATCTTTCTTACAATGAAAACAACCTTGTGTTGATCAACCTTGGCACGGTAATCTTCAATCTAACGCTCAAGCTTTAGTGATTTTATTGCAAGTTGGAAGCCTCAAATCCAACGGTCCAAAAATTACTTTCCAAGAATGTTTTGAAGGTTCCAACATTGAGTAATATCTTGGATTTTGTCATGTGGAAGGAAGTTTTGGTCACAATCGATGGATGAGTGGTTCTATCCACCTTCTATCAAAAGACCAACAAGAAAACTACGTAGCAAATATTGTTTGTCGTATTTTTTATTTTTGCAGAAGTAAAGGACGGGTTACTTGTGCTCCTCTTGGAAACTGTTGCTAGAAGGGGAGGTGAATGTCACAGATATTTGAGAACCTTCTAGATATACTGATAATATTCAAGCATATTGTAGAAGCTTCCATAATCTTTTGGAAACTTCCATAGTCTTTCGGAAACTTCCATAGTCTTTCGGATGCTCTTATAGTCTTCTAGAAGCTTCTATAGAATTTTGAAAGCTTCCACAAGGTTCCCGAAGCTTGTGTATTATTAAATTTTTTATTCTCTAATTCTTGTGTCCTTGATAATTAATGATAGTCTTGCCAAACTATCAGGGATACAAGAACTAAAAAACAAGAAGTACAATTGTATACAAGAATAGCTCTTACAGAAATATATTGCACTAGATTGATAGCTGAACAAGATATTGTACAAGACAAGGCAACTTTGAAGGATTTCTTCAAAACTGGTGTTAGCAAGATTAAGGAATCTCTCATCTTGCCTCCTATTTATATTAGGGGTTGAAGTTCTTTGAAGGACTTTTAGAATTCTTTAAAAGCTTTCTAAAACTAAGACTATGAAGTCTGAAGAGTATAAGAGCTTCCGGAAGAGTATGAAAGCTATTAGAAACTATTAGAATACTATTGAGATATCTAGAAGGTCCTTGGATATCCCTCGGAATATCCCCGACACTTGTACCGTGGTACATCACAAATAATTTTGGATTCAATTTGGATTTTTCTTGCTCATGAGCAATGGTTTCTCCTGCAAAAGTTGCAATGATATTTTGTATGGATGGACAGTTTGATATTAAAGATTTCATAAAATTGACAATGTTTGTCGTAGGCATTAATAAAAAAATTATTTAATAATATTAGTCATTGAATGTCTTGCACTTGTGTGGTTGTTTATTAGTTTGTTTGCCCGTTGATTGAAGAATTATAATTGTTCTTAGCAACGAAACTCAAGCAAAGACATTTTGAGCTTCGTTCAAAGGAATTTTGGTAATTGTTGATGTATCATTGAAACCATCAAGTGTGTAATCCGTCATGCAAAATTTTGGCAACCTCAGTTTCAACCAAAGATGTTTTAGGGTTAGAATTCAATATAAATGTCTCTAGTGTTTTGAACATAAGGCATTTAGAATTCTTTTGAATAGATGCTCTTCTTTTTAAAGATGAAAATATGTCTTTTTTCAAATTGACAACTAGCAAAACAAACATGAAGCAACGTACTAGTTGATGGGTTGTTGATGAACTCTAGTACTATGGCGTTAAGGGTTTAAGATTAGAACCTTTACACAACAACCAAAAACTTGCAAATGAAATACATTGAAAATAAGTTCTAAAATAAACTCTTATGACAGTTTTGAAGAAGCAATTTCCAAAAATGAAGGATGGAATCGAATTAAAGTTGCAGCATATAAAATTGCATATTTCCACATAGATGTAGACAAATTACTTGAAAAAACAATGATCTCATAATAAACTAAATTTGTTTGATTAAAAGACTTTGTTAATCCAATTTCGGCATGTTCATATGGAACTGAATATGTCAAATCAATCCTTGTTGCAGTGCAATAATCTTTAAAAGATCTTGCTCAAAAAATTTGAGCATTATCTATATGTAGTGTTTTGATTGAATAATTAGAAAAATGAACCTTGAAACGTATCAATATTGGAAAAATTTTGGTAATATCAAATTTCTCGTTGATAATAATGAAACATTTGATTGTTTGCTTTATACATCAACCAAAATCAAGAAAGATATTTGAATGGTCTAGATACGGGAATTATTAGATCACAAATATCACTATATAACCTTGAAAGCATTGGTGGTAATTTATGAAAAAGTTTAGGAAATGATGGTTTGATAATTAATTTGTCTTTTACGCATGTTTGACATGATGCCATTGAATTGAAATCTACTAAATGCAAATTATGTTTAGCAACACATAGAGTAATTTTTGAAAATGAACTTAAAATTTGAATGGCCCAATCTTCCATGTCGAAGAGAAACTTTATAATCTTTAAAAAATAATGCAAAACTAGATACAACAGGTGGTTAAATCGCAATTTGATACAAGCAACTTGCTACAACAAAACCTGTTTCCAAAACTTTATTATTTTGTACAAAATCAAAGCCTTCTATTTATCTAAAATATTGGTTAAGAAATGAAAACCATTGGTATGCATGTACATCCCAATATAGCTAATTAGACTTTGAGGCTCAAAGAGAAAAAAATATAACACATATATGCATATAATTAATGGTGGTGCCTTCAAATATTATCATTTTTGTTGGTCCCTCCTGAAAACAAAATACATTTAATCCAGCCATAGTCATCAAATTTTTGGTCTACCAAGTTAAAAGATTATTTTCATCAAAAAAAATCTCATCCCATAGGATAGTTTGTGTAGTTACAGAGTTAAAGAGCGCAGCACAAGACTCACCATTAGAAGTATCTTCAATAACATATGTTTTTAGGTCTTCAATTCTAAATGGATCCATAGATGCATCCATAGTATACTTCTCAAGTTTGAGCTTAGAGTATCTTGTTCTCCTAGAACATCTTTACAAAATATTTTAATGTCCGGCAAGCATTTGCCAAATGGCACACTATGCCACATTTGTGGCAAAAATGTATCTCAAATGGACACTTACCATGGTTGTTAGTAAATAAAGTATTATTCTTCCTTTGTGCATGTCTTTTATTACAACTATGGCCACTTGTTAGCGCTTTTATACCCACCCTTGCCATCAAGTAGGCCCTATATACTTTTTCAAAATTTATGAAGGTCAAAAACCTCAACACTTATAATATTATGATGTACAAATTTCTAAAAAAAGGCTTTTTCAAACCATAGAGGTGAATTTCATCCTTGATTCTTCTTTATTTAAAAAAAAAAACGTATTACAAATTGAAAAAAAATACATGTTGAGCATATAAGGTAAAGGAACATGAAAAAATTTGAAAATAAATACTTTATAATCATTCTTGATTTTTTTCAATGGAAGGGAGTTTAGATTGATGACAGATACCAAATTGGTAGTAAACAAAAAAGTAATTGAAAAATGTCAATACCAATGGTGATAATGTTTAAATAGACAATCTACACTATAAGATCTCAATTTTTTTTCTAATACTATTAAAAGTTGATTAAAAAACAACTTCAAATGTTTTTTTCCAATATAAAAATCATCATAATTTTCTCTTCACTAAGACTTCAAGTGAGTGAGTGATAATGTTAAGGGATTAGAGCAGCTCTAATGCACCACAGCAACACATATGCCTCAATACAACCAGCATTGGCCTCTCTTTATTCTCGGCCTTGACATTTTTCATTTCTCAGCTCAGCATTTTAGCAAAATATGAAGAGCCCACAAGTTGGCTCACCATAGTAAAAGTCATAAATGTTATTATAACCTTTTCAAGCTTTGTTGTATTGTGCCAGTTGATTGGAGTCCCCTTTTTGCATGATAGGTTTTTTTATAATGTAGAATCTTTTTCTCTATTTCTTTTTATAATGCAGACAAGTCCATTTGAGGTTTGGATTGCCAATTTTGCCGCATTGGGTCAATTTTTTTTGCATGAAAGGCCTTTTTTTAATGTAGAATCTTTTCCTCTATTTCTTTTTATAGTGCAAACAAGTCCATTTGAGGTTTGGATTGCCGGCTTTGCATTGGGTCAATTTTTTTCAATAGTTGCCGGAATAGAATGAGGTCCACCTATCTCTACTTCAAAATCTGGATACTGTGCCTGTTCCCGTCTCTGCATTGGAGATGCTCTTCGAGACAGGATTCACAGTGCAGCATATCACATTTCGCGAGGGAGTTTAGGCAGCCAGGGCTACCTCGTGAAGTACCAGGGCTACCTGCGTATTTCATTCGAATTGTGGGAAGTTTTCTCATTCAATTTCTACAGCAAATGAACCTAGCCAACAGTCTAGGCTTCAACAATCTGTAATCTGTCACTTCGAAAGCCAACCATCTTCAGGGGTTTGTATTTGAACGTGGACATATTCTGTCCTCGAATTCCGTCCTCGTCGTCGTTAAGATGAGCTACTCACTGACTCACTCCGTTGTGAAACACGGAACAAGTCACGATCGACGGTTCGAAGCAGGAGATGCATCCTCTGAACACGCCATGCCAGACAGTGACCTCGTTGTTCATATTCCTCTCAACCCCTGAAAGCCTTAATTTAAATCTTTAATTTCGGGGAATCCAGTTTAATTGACTGACATGTTGAGATATCGTGTTTTGCAATATTAGGAGAGTTCCCTGCATTTCATATGAAATGCTAGGAATTCACTTTAGTCATGATATCATTGAAGTCCAACTCTAGTTATCATGATGTGTTTTTCCATTGATCTCCTATTGCGTTACAACTCTAATACGAAAGTAAACAAGAACGTGCTCAATATGCCACAATTCATGAACGAGTCATTAGAAGCCATAAAAACGGGGGGTACTAGTAGGGTTCCGACTCTTCGGCTTTGAGGACCAAATCAATATTGCCCGAGACCCATAGAACTCGACGACTGAATCACAACCATCCAGTGTTCAGGTCTAGCAAATTCTGAGAAAAGCATGGAGAGGCCATGTCGAACGACAGGTTGAACGCGGGGTACACTTGAATTTCACATTTCATTTCCGAGAAAGAGATGGCCCTCTAATCAGGGCGAAACTGCCATGCATAGAATGGGATACAGACAACAAGCACAGAAAACAACAAGACAGAAATATATTCATAAGCAGAAAAGTCTCGAGGGGAGTATTCAACTGGTTTTTTTTAAATGTGTGCAACAATAACAGGAATCTCCAATAAACCTTCTGCTTCAAGTGATCTGGAGTCAATATCTACTCGTCATCATCTTCCTCCTCGTCATCACCACCGGATGCCTTCTTGGACGCAGCCTTCATGTTCTTGCGCTTCACTCTTCCAGGTCTACCGCCACCAAGAGGGCTCGACAGGGCAAAATCAACATGCTTTTGACTGTCAACGCGGACCATGAACGATGGCACATCCACAATCTGCTTCCCAACCCTGTGATCCAATTGCAGAAGACGTCATATTTGAGTACAAATCCCAGTTAGCATTGTGTCCAAAAATTCCAAGTGAATAACATAAGTACAAAGTCATCGCTCCCTTCTAGAAAAAAGAGACAAAATTATGCTTCTAACCCTAATTCAGAAATTACTTCAAGACGTCAGCCGATGCGAATGCAAACTCATTAAACCCAGAAAACTGCAAACCATGTAAAACGCTGCTGCACTACAGGCTTTCCTTCCGCTAGAACCAAAAAAATCGGTTGCACCCTAACCTGATGTGACGCTGCTTGATGAGGACACGGGCATGATGGATGGACTTGGCCATGCCAGACTTGAACACAATAGTCTGAAGGCGTCGCTCCAAAAAGTTCTCCACGGTCAAAGCCAGCACATAATCGAGCTTGTTCTGGCTCTCATCCAGGAGACCATACCGGTTCATGCGTCGCAGCAAAGCCTCTCCCTCGAAGATACGACGAGTATTCTTCTCATCCAGGGTAAGCAACATACGAGCATTGTTGCGGATACGGCTCAGAGCGTACTGCACCCTCCAAAGCTCACGCTTGTTGCGGAGACCATACTCTCCGACCAACTTCAGCTCAGCATCCAGACGCTCCTTTTCGAAGGGCCTACGGGGCTTCTTAAAAGTCTTCCCATCTGAAGTGCCAAAACAACAATATCATTACAACCCCAAATAAACACAATCCTAGACGAGATGCGACCAGGAAATAAAAGCGCTAATCACAAACCTCATACCACAGACAGCGAAGAAAACAGTCTCTCCATGGACCTAAAATCTGCTTTCTTGCCTAAACCCTAGAATAAACCCATTCCAGACCACAAGAAAGACAGTTCCGTTTTATATACAAAGATTGCAATAGCGTGGCTGCGAGAAAAGAATCAAGGAAACGTCACTTACAATTGCGGAAGGAGGCAACGTGCACCATTTTGGTGTTGAAGCTTGCGGAGCTTCCACCTTGCAAAAAACGAAGGCGCGAAAAGAGAGATGCAATAGAGGCTCTCTTCCGGACTTGAATCCCCCGTCCTCAACGCTCAAACCCTAACCCTAGATCTTCCGCCAGGACGGCTGTAAGCTGTCCGATCGAAGACTTCCAATCTACGGTTTATTTACGAGCAGTTCATCGACGGTCGTTGACGGAGTGCATGGACGAGAAACCGACGTGGTCGTTCCACCACAATATGCCATTCCGTGACAAAGTTCAACGCTTTACTTTGCCTTTCAAAATTGAATTATTTTGTTCTTTCCCATTTAAAAAAAATTCAGCTAATGTGTATAAGACACAAGCTATTTTTCCTAATAAATTCTCTATTTCTCTTTTGTCAAACTTTCATTTGGAGAATGGAAATCTTATCATTTTCTTGAGAATTGTTATAGAATTTTTTATTCCTTCCATAATGTCGAAAGTATGAAAATTTTGAAATTATATGTGATAAGTGTTGGTAATTAGTGGTAATTAGTACATGAGTTTACATCCAATAAAATCTTGCAAATTGGGTTTGAATAATCAAAGTTAACGTTGAAGTCGGGAAATAATACTAAACTTGATTGTAATGGATTATAACGTATTTCAATATATTCTACATAATGAAAGTATTTAAAGTTTTTTAGTGATTTTAAAGATGTAAAATATTGTATGTGCATCAATCTTATTATTTAAACTATTTAATAAATGATGAACACCATTGAAAAAGCAATATAATTTTGTAGTTTATATAATTTTGCACTTCACTTATTCTGTCCATGCAAAAATTGCAATAATTCCCTTTCATATCCTTTACACACAAAAAAAATCACTTCGGAGACTCTCAATAATTGTCTTTTCAAATACAATGTAAAACTCTTATAAAACACATGTTTACAAAAATATTTTCAATAATATACTACTATTTGAATTCAATTCTCTAACCAAAAGGAGGTTGCAAAATAGAGGGAAGTGTAGGATAGACAAAAAAATGATAGTTTCTACAACTAGTGATGATGATAAGAAGATTCAAGCACATGGTTGATATTGCCATTTAAAAGTGTTACATTCTCAAGTTGGTAGGGAGAATTGATTTGTAGTGTTTTACTATATAATTTAAGATTTCAACATATTTTTTTAACAAAATTGTAGTTTACAAGAAAATTAGAGGCAAAAATGTTGTTATTTAGCCAAACCTAGTGAGATTTTATTATTGATTTTCATAAATTGCAATGTAGCTTTCAAAATAAAGAAATACAATATTTAACTTCAATAACAACCATTTTTAAACAATAAAAAATATTTTTTATTGAAATCAAACTATATAAAAGTATACTTGACAACTATGGAAATTTATCAAATTAATAAAACCCTTTTTGACAGGTCTAGGAGATTTTAACTTCTAGAAGAGCAAGATTTTGGACTACACAAAGGATTTTGTTCTAGGCATTTGCATCCAATGTATGCTCTATTAATTACATAGTCCTCAAATTTCAAAAGTTCATAAAGAGTTTTACATAAATTTAGATGAATTTTTTGTTCTAAAATTTTGGAGCAACAATATTTTTTGACTTGAGCACTCTGATTACCCACTCTAAATGTATGTAAGAAATCAAATTAGTATAATATGTTAATTCCCCTAAAGGTCGAAACAACCACTTGTTGGTCAATGCCTAACTTTGAGCAACTTTTTTTTATACGGAAAAACATTTGTTTTCAAAAATATATATGAACTAGATTGGATTTATTTCCTATCTTTGCATTCAAAACAAAAATTGTTATGATAATAAAAACTATAAGAAAAATAATTCAAAAGATTAGTATTTGCCTTGTGTTGTAAAGTTTGCTATTTAGAAGAAAAAAATTACTTTCTTGTCATTAAATTTTATGGTTTTTTGAATCAATTGCAATTGCAATTTTGATTAATCACAAAAAAAGCTAAATACTAAAAATAGAAATTGCATTTGAAGATAAACTTTTGAAATTATATCTTCAAAATTCATTTGAAGAGATCTATAAATAATTTTGAAGTTTTGACCAAATTGGTACTTTCTATTGTTAATACTTAACATTGTCTCCTTCTATACAAACTTCAAAATTATTATGGAACTTATATTTTAAAACACATTGTATTTTTTCAAGAAACCTTGGGCTTTTAAAGGTTAATTCTTAAGATTTTTGTGCAAGGTTTTGAGGAAATTCATGGTAAAATGTGAAAATAAGAAAAACTTGCTATAATGAAGACTTCATGCCTAAACTCTTGTTAAGCCAAAAAAAAATTTGTCATCAAAAGTATTACTAGATTTAGGCATTGTTTGCACATTATAATTTTGATATCTACAAAACCTTCAAATGGCGGTGCCACCATGCATTCTAGGGGGGTCTATAAGGATTTTTGAAGAAAGGGTTGTAATTTGATTTTTTGTTTAACAATGTCTCTTTATACTACAATCAATATGTGTGCTAAGGTTGTTGCTTTCTCTCAAGACTCCATGTTTATGTAGCTCTCTCTAAAGACTCCATATTTTTTCTTGAAGGTTAGAATGCTTGCTCTCTTTAAAGACTCCATGTTTTCTCTTGAAGGTTAAAATTCTTACTCTCTTTCAATTGAAGAGCTCATATTTTCTCTTGAAGGTTTGAATGCTTATTGTTAGATTCTATTTCCAACTTCATTTCTATATGTTCATATTTTAATTGATTTATTGTACTTACAATTTAATATACTTAAGTACATTTTAAGGTTTTGTTTTGGGTTTGATTATTAGAAATCATGTCTTGTAATTGTAGTTGACAATATTGGTATGGTTTAGGGTGTTGCAAATGTAGGTGTATACTTGTAATTTGTAGTTTAATTGCCAATATATTTCAGCTTGGTATTGGACTTCAAGCTTCCAAAAGTGTAGGTACATGCTAAATTTTTTGTAGAATTAGAATTTAGGTTTGGTTTAGTAGCATTTTTTTGTATCGTAGTTATACTTAGAAGTAGATATTGGAATGTAGATTAGTAGATGTACTTATAGTATATATAATTAAAAAAACTACATAGATTCAAATTGGTTTCCTAGATTTAAAGGTAGTTCATAGATTCAGAGTTAATTTCTGTAGATTTAGAGTTATGTAACATATTTTAGAACTTAGTATAGATTTTAAAATGAGTTAGAGGATAGTTCTTGTATCTAAATCTTAGTAAATTTGGTGCCAATTTTTTGACTATATATAATAATGGTAGGCAACACCATCATCACTATTCACAGTTACAATAATGCAACTATTGGCAGTCAAAATTTGGAAACTATAGTACAATTAGCATGTATGATATGACTACTTGAGTCTATAAATGCATCTTTCATTACAAAGGTAGAAAATATCTTTATTAAGGCCTACTTCCATCACTTTTGAAGTTTTTAACCTTAATATTGGTGAGTGATTACAAGAAAGACCAGTACTAACTGGTGTCACATTTGGATTGATAGAGTTGTTATCTACTAGAACTTCTAAAGTGTGAACCTAATTAATTTGAATTTTTTATTGGAAATATCTAACTTGATAGAAATTAGATCCTTTAGTTTTTATAATTTTTCAAAAATCATCTTACACTTAAATTTTAATTTAGCTAATTTGTCATACTTTGTAGTTTAGGGATTTTTAGCACTATGGAGTACTCAAAATTCATGATTTAGAGCTGGAATTTAATCAATTTATGTGTTCAATTTCCACACTAGACAGGTATATGTCTAACAAAGGGCACTTAAATAAACATGATCAATTTTAGTCCTCTACATGCATGCTTACATCAGGAACTTCAAGGCATGTGAACATGGTGCCACAATGGTGCATTGAAATGCAATTAAGTTAATTTGGTGCCAACCTCTGTACCAACCTAGTATGGACAAAATGACACTAAAATGACCTGTATGCGGCCTTTGCTGTCAGAATGGCACCAGAACAATCTGGCCCAACTTTTCTGATGTATAGGGCTCCCTTTGAGCGCTCACTTTTGAACATTGAAGATGGTTTCAAGATCATTTTTTTTGGTGAAATTCCATCACCATGAAGTTCTCCCAAATTACCAATTTTTATTTTCTTTGTAAATTTGTTTTACTATATTTTAAAATTAAAACATCAAAATATCTATTTTTTGATATTTACAATTTTTTAGTTCTCTTACTTAGTAAATTTTTCTACACTTTTCCTTTTCAAGGTACCTTCTTCTTGAAGGTGTTCATAGTATTCATATTTTTCATATTTTTAAAATTATTATTTAAAATTTATAGTATTCTCAAGAAATTACATAAATGCTATTAAAACATGCTAGTCTTTCTTGCAACTACCCTGGTATAAAGTAAACTGATTTATTACAAACTTGTTTGCCCTCACAGTGTTCTTTAATCCTTAAAACAACACTCCTTCCTCAAAATTTATGCGGTCAGGGCATATAAAATTGATCAATGAACAATGCTTTGACTTTGTAGCCAAAAGTAGTGCTTGGCAAGCCTTAGTTACTATTGAAATACACCCAATAGATTGAAACATTCCCAAAAAATCCTAAATTCAATTTTTGTCAAAGATTCACTCAAAACCAAGCCTTAGGGGCTTGGTTTGACGTTTAAAGTTTTTTTTTTTTAAAAATCGACATAAAGATAAATGTGAGAAAAGGCAAGAATAATTTAATATTTTTTTGACAATGAATTTGTAATGATTTTTTGAAGTGTTTTGCCCTATTGGCCCAAAAGAGTCTCAACTACCACAAAACCAACAAAAAATGCATCCACAAAGATCATCTTACTCATTTAAAGTAGTCACAATATTTCTAACATGGCCACAATATAAAGGCCAAAAAAATGCACTTTCTGTAAAGGATTTATACTCTAAAGTCGCCTTTGCTAGGAAAAACAAGAATTCTCACTTGCTGGTTTGGAAAGCCGAATGTGACTTTTAAAAGCGAATAGTTGCGTCCAAATGTTGAACTGCAAAATAATAAAATCTTAAACCTCAAAGTCTTGAAAATGCGCAAAATATTGATCAACTTAAAGATTTCATTGTAACATTTAAAGGTTTATGAAATAATAGAGAAAAAATGGCCCAATGACAATGGTAAAATCCCTCAACTTGGGTCTTATAGTAAAACAAATGCTCCTTGATTGTGAATAACAAAAGAAAAACTCTAAATGTACTTGAGAGATCCTTAAAAGGCACCACTTTGATTTCATACAAGGATTAATGTGTTGCATTGTTGGCTTTAGACCAAAGGAAAGGAATCTTTACATTGACAAAAGTTATATGTGAGGAAAGTTTGACTAGGACTTTTTTCAAAAAGCAACCTAGTGCTATAAGGATAAAACGCCTCGTAGAGGAGATGCTTATTTAATATATTCGTTATATTCTAGAGCAAAATGACACCATGAGCCATGAGGTCTTATTTACATTGATTTAATGACCAAAGACCTTGGCCAAAGCATTTTTAGCATTGTGATTGTAGAAGAAGAAAGAGACTAGTTGTCCACCTTCACTTTAAATACACTAGCTAACAACACCAACAAAATAAGAATTCAACGTAGTAAAAAGCTTTCTTCAGAAGGGTGCATATTTTACTCATGTTAACAAATGGATATCATGACAAAAATTATATTTTTTGGACCACCCATATGATTTCCATAATTTTTCAAAGTGAAAAGTGTGTAGACTGCTAATACCTACCCCTAGACATGCTTATTGATGACCTTGTTCAACGCTATTCATTTTCTATTAAAAGTCAAAAAGGGGCATATTGGAGCCTTTAAACTAAGCCAAAACTGATTACAAATTGTCCCTAAGTAATTGGAGGTAGTCCGTATTTGCTATTTGTACTAGCTTAATTACCTTAATGATATGGTGGCAACTACTTAGTTGTTCCTAATATGGTCTTAATCATGAGAAAATTTGCTAAAAAATCACTTTGACATGTTCTTATTGTACCCCATGCATGACTTCAAATACCCCTTCATCATACTCCTAACATCAAATGATGCTTTCAGTGATAGTCTACTGTTTAATTAAAGTGCTTTTAGTAGGTGCACCAAAGGATACAAGGACCGTTTAATTTATGGATGTTTTCATCTTAAATGAAGAGTAATTAAGACTCATTATTTATTGATGATAAAATGATATAGAGTCCTATGTGTCCTAAACTGGGTAAGGTTTCATGATCACTTGGAATTTGCGGCAAGACAATCTCAAAAGGTTCTCTTGCTAGATTTTTAGAGTGTCCAACCATTGCAACAGAGTTGATTGGTCCATTTTTGTCAATCTTTAATGATGTTTACTACTGCTTTACTACTATAAATTCAATTTTATTTCTAAAACGCTATTTTTATAGTTGATTTGTTATTTTACTCTAGGAATGCAATATTGCTGCAATAATTGTAGTTTTTTTGCCAATTTTTTTTACTAGAATATTTATTGTAATAAATGAATTTTGCTTATGTACATCTTTTTTTTCCCTTCTTGCTAATTCCATTGTAAAAAAATATTAAAGTAATAGCGTAGTCATTTACATAGGGTACAGAGCCCTATTGTTTTGTAGACCCCATTCACTGCGCAGTTAAGGATTGTATCTTTACGCACCAAAACCTTCGCTGAAATTCAATCCCAATTTCACTCAAATGCGCAATTTGAAGCAGATTGAATCAGATTGATTGCAAATTTGAAGCAGATTGATTGTGCATTGGATCCCAATTTTGTGCGTTGGAATCCCAATTTCGTTCAATCTGAGCAGATTGTTTGCTCAAATGTGCAATCAATCTGCTTAACCCTGAAGTGCGGGACTCATAACCGCGGATGGAAATCGTCAAGCAAACCTACTACCGCATGTTCCTGGACAATCGAACTCCTCAATCGTAGGAGGCAACAGTGAGGCGCAGGCTCATTCGGGTTTGCAGGTGACGTCGTCCACGATCTAGAAAAGCATCACAATGAAGAAAAAATAGGAGCGATGATGAATTCCTACCGTGATTGCAGAGACTCTGGCTATTATTCGAAAAAGGGCAGCTACAATCGAGGATTCAAAAAACTTTCTGAACGATTGGCACGGAGAAAGTGAACATCAATTTCGGAAATCCAACAGCTAAGCAATGTTCACATCGGTAAAGACGGGCTAATTACACAAGATTATTGCGCACAGAGATCTTGCAATCCATTTCTTGTAGTGTTGTACAAAAAAAGGAACAGTACCCAGCGGATGAGAATCCTTGATTCAGACTTTGAATCCGCCTATTTTATGAAAAGAAAGACGACGAGGAACATACTACCTCACTACTTGAACAGATGTGCAACAAAAAAAAAACGAATGGCAAAGACATTGGCCGTGGAGAACAGGATTCTCGGGTTTTCCTGCCGAGTGCATCGGTCGACTAGCCCGCCTCCTGCTTGCACTGTGTGGTCAGCAGGAACTCCTGGCCCGCCTTCAAATTTACGAACCGCGTACCTGCTGACCTGACTGTCTGCCGCAGCAGGTCGCCCTCCCAGCACCCACCACGCTGCCACGTGCCCGCCCTTGGCTGCTCTGCAACTGCCGCTTTCCTTTCCTTCTGCAAGGACAACTCTCTCCACGGCTGCTCCTGCTGCAAGGCCCAGGGCCTGTCCTCAAACGCCTGCTCACTGGGACTGTATTTGCACTAATTTGCTAACACTCGCAACTGCTTCTAAATTCATGGAAACGAACAGAACTTTGAACAAGTTCTTCTGTATGAGCAGAAGAGAAAACAAATAACTAAAATACTGAACAATGTGCATGTGTCCTCTTATATGTACAACTAAGTACAAAAAAGAAAAAAATGAAAGACATGCTCACAGTTGAAACACAACCTGTCACCAGTGATGATCCCAGTAACAAGAACCCTTACAAACATGTCCTTGACAACTGGGACATGCTTGATTAGTTCTCCTACCACAAAAAACACAATTCCCCCTCTTGTTTCCCATGCTTTTTGTCCCATGTGCCGCAGCCACGTGCGGTAGCAACGTCGAGTACCCTTGCGTTCTTCCAGCCCAATTAGCAACCAAATCCTTCGCCAACTGCATTTGGAAACTCAGATGTGTCAAAGGCTCCTCCAACATACGGAAACTTGTATCACTTTAAATTATCCAAGCATTACATATAGTGGTCTCCAACAAATAAAAAAATAACCTATGCCACCACTTGTGGCTTCTAGTGAGACACGAATACCACCCCCTTAGTTGATCAGCGGTATCAACTCCCCTCATGTTCTGAGTATACTACAAATGCATTGGACCGGTCACTATTTTTTTTTTCTTTCTAATTCTCCGGTAAACAAATTGTTTTGGCCCCAGTGGTGAAATGGGTTCCGCATGGGTTGACAAAAGAACAACGGCGTTCTTGTCTTTCCAAACTGCACAACAGATATTCCCTTCTTCATACATGCGATAGTCGATCCACCCATAATGCTGTTTCTTTGTAATATCTTTTGCAAACATAGGCCTGGGCACATATTTTCGATTGGCTCTCAATGTGCCCGTTGCCATGATGCCGTCCGCCCACAAATCTAGGAATAAGGGAACCGATGTGAAAAAGTTGTCGGTCGTCACAATATGGCCCCTTCCTCCCAATTTTTTTAGAAGATGCTTCACAACATTTTTACCTTGAAGACCTTCACCCTTGCCACTATGTGGGGAAGGTCTTCTATGGACAACTCCTCCTGCGGACTCCCATCACTGTCCATGCCTTCATCGTGTGGATTTCCTTCTCTTCCACAATACACCTAGAAGTTCCACACATATTTAGATAAGGCATCTGCAGCTGTCCAAACTTTCAAGCCAAAACAAATTGGCTTGTTTGGCATGTATTGGCGAATGGGGCTGTATTTGCCTTTATACATGACCATGCTTTCATCAACTGTAAGTTGCTGGTTCGGTGTCCACATTTCTTGAATCTTTCACAGACTTCGTCAATCATCCAACGCACTTTGTGGAGTTTATCATAGGTTGGACCATGCTGGTCCCTGACATCCTCAGGTGCTGTGGCCACATGCAAGCACCTAGTGATAAGTTCAAATCTATCCCTTTTCATTATTTGGGATATAATGTGGCAATGGAAAAGTGGCTCCTCCCTAGACCAGTACAACCTACGATTAGGCAATTTTCTAATTCCTATGTATAGAGATATGGAAAGATAGGCTTGGAACTCCAAAAGTATAAAGGGAGTCCACTCTAGCCCCCCACGTGTTCTTCCATCTTCGTGTATGACTTCGGAAGCATAAAAATTTGTCTCACGGACTATTCTTCTCTGCGTCTTCTATGACCAGAACTTTTCAAATAAACCAATGATGGATGGCAAACGGCCGTATGGGTGAGTGCAGCTAGGGGTTGGCCCTGTAAATGGCAAAGGATCATGTTCATAATGCGGTACATGAGGAATCCACTTGTCATAAGAAAATCGCTCAAGCAACGGATCCTCCAATTTGACTTTCCTTTCTGTGCTTTGGAATAACGCCCTGCAGCACCTCTCCTGGACTTGGCCGTTTCTCTCTCTGGCCTGAACTATGAATCGGATGAGCTACCGAAATTGTCATCCATTTACGTGAATGCAGCTGCTTCCTGAGATGCGCTTCCAGGGTCTGCACAACGGTCACCTTTGAGTTCCGATCTTCCCCTGGCCCTACCTTTTGTCCCCCTCTTCTTGGACTGGCATGCATTAGGGTTTTCCCGCCCACTGATGGGCTAGCGCGCAACAGAGTTCTCCGCAGGCGTACTCTGTGTAGCTGAAGCGCATCCTCGTCCTCGCCTTGCGCTGCGGCCGCCGATGCGTCTGCCCGGCCCCCACGCTGTTCACCATGCGCCGTAGTGCCAGCGGTCCACCTCTTCGCCCTCGACGGCCAATTGTCTGGAATTCTTGCTCTGAGAGAGTGAAGTTTGAGTCGTAGTGCGTAGTGTTGGTCTCCCACCTTGAAGTTGGAAACTCTGTCGGCGGTGTTTCCGAATCCGTTTCTGTATCATCGGAAGAGCACGGCGTTATGCCTTCATTGCTATCGTTGAAGGAGCCGAAATAATCCTCCGCAGAGGAGGGATGACCGTCGTACGGGAGGTCGGGGGATTCTTCACGACTTCTACAATCAGGTAATGTTTCTGCGCCCCTCCTGTCTCCTTCGCCTTCTTGTGTCGGAATTCTTTTTTGGTGCGACCGTGGCCTCTCTTGACGGTGGACAGCCCCGTCGCATAGTTCCTGCTCCACCCCATCTTCATATCTGACAGTAACAAATTTTTGTTTCGACTTCGCGTCTACTCTCTCGTTCACAATGTGTGCGTGAGCCCACTGCTCCATGTCTTCATTAGCTTCAACAATTTCTTCTAGTACGGCATTTCTCTGGACCCGAACTACTTATGCACTGACATGCGGGGGCACTGAGTTACTCCTGGGATTGGAAGAATTTTGTTTTCGTGTATGGCTCACCTTGTGATTGGGGCGGGCTGTGACTGGCAGCGCTGGTGGAGGCCTACTGGAAGAAGCTCTGCCTGACTTGTCCTTCGTCATTGCGGAAGCGTTGATCTCCACCTCCGCTGTTGCCGGCTGCTCTTGTTGCAACACCTCGCTCTCCACCACCACTGGTGCCGGCGGCCCCTACTGCAGCCCCTCGCATTGCTGGCTCCTGTTGTCGATGTGTGGTTGAGATTCTCCCAGCAGGCGTGTCAAAGAAGTATGGGTGACTACTCTGGAGCGAGCTAGATTTCTCAGCTTCATTGTCATTGGCACGTTCCACTTTGGAGAAGGGAAAAATGTGGTCTCTCAGTGTGTTGTATACTTCCTTGGAAAATCCACGAGCATGTCCTTCAGGCCGCCTCTGAGACCAGCCAAGGAGTTTTGAGGCCCAAGTGCACCAGAGCCAGCGCAAGTGCTGCGGCGAGGTATCAATAGGTAAACTCGTGTCCCTCTTCAGTTTTGGAAAACTCAACAAATAACTTTCATCTAACATACCTAACATGTATTCTATTTGCCATTTCCTTGCTTTCTATTTGGTGAGGAGATGCATGGCAATGACTCCTGCTTCTAAATCACACCACTCTGGAGACGGAGGTGGAGGAGGGAGGAGAGTACTGTACAACGTCTTTCTTCTCGGTTTTGGCATGGTAACGAATTCTCTGTTTTGCTATCTGTTGGACACAAACTCTCTGTTTTGCTATGTCCTCAAGACTTAGTGGAATTGTAGTTCACTTAGGGCCCTCAGCTATGGCTGCCTCTTGGTAATCGGTTGCTGGCAGGCTTTGCACAAGTCGGCAATGTTTTCAGTCTTGGACTGCAGGTAATGTCAATTGGCCTATGTCAAGTTCTGATTCCTTGGCTAGCACTTCGGCTATCCTCAGTCTTGCTTTTTGGGGTTCATTGTTAGTAACGAGAGATTCGTCGCCATTGCAGGGTGGGTCCCCCAGGCAACCTTGATTGATCCTCTTCTGCCGAGTGTAATGAAGGCGCTGTGAAAAGCTCCACAAGCGCCGTTCGAGCAATTATGAATTGTGACTCTTGAACGCTTGTTGAATGCATATGTTGCTTCCACATGAACAGTGGCAAACCGTCTTGCACCAACGACTGCCTTTCCCACCACCAGGAACTGCCCACGCTCTGACATGACAATATGCCCGACTGAAATTTTTCCAATATTCCACGGAACATTTCTGTCGCGGGTTGGTTCGGAAGCTGTTGACAAATTTTTGTAGGTCCGCTACAACAGTGAACTTGGTCAGCTGATGAGCCCGCACGTTAGGTGCATCCCATACTATTTTTATGACGGTAATCTAAATTAGCATAAGACAATCTCTTCTTCCCATGCGCTGTCAAGCGCATACTGTTTATAAGCCGGCTACAAAGCTGCCATGAAAAAAATGGATGATAAATCCACTAATTTTTTCATCTGCACCATGAAAATGTCATCCAAACGCCACTTATTGGCGCTAGCGTCGCTTCTGGGTTAATCTCAATTTCGTGCACTTGAATTAATCTGCTCATTTGAGCGAACAATTGAAGCATATTGATTGTGCATTTGGAGCAAATTGATTGCACACCACCCCCTTCGCTAAAATTCAATCCCAATGTGCTCTTTTGTTGATTTAGGGTATTTTGATCTGGGGTGCTGAATTGTGCTGAATTGTGCTGAATTTGATGCTTGAGAGGTTGCTTTTTGGATTTGCGGACTCCCGAAACAAAATTTTAATCGTTTGCTGAGAGAGATGGTGGACTAAATACAAAGTAATTATAAATTTACAAATTCTATAATTTTAGTATTAATCACGGTTGGAAGTGACATCCGGTTGTTCTCTAGTGTTAGGAAGAGAGGATATGCTAACTAATATGCATTTTAAGGTTCTAACAAGCATTGTACTTCTTGTCCCTGATCATATTAGGATTTTGATTTAGTAGTGGTAGTTATTTGTACTCATTTTATTCTTTGGTTTTGTCTTGGCGCCATGTTGTTGCATACTCTTGCATCAAAATTGGCAAAGGTAATTTTGAATGTTTTGATTACGTAACGACTAGATTACTTACTGTAGAAATTGTGAGCATTGGATTGTATAGATTATTTGTTGAATTTAGAATAGTTCTGCAAGGTGAGCAAACTCCTCACACGTGTACGAAGCTCAATAGATATTGAAGCTCACAATACAAAATTACAGAGTTGCAGGTAGTTAGAGAGTTGCGGCAAGCCTACAATCTTGTCATTTCATATAAGTACACAATAATAGGGTTCAATACACACACAGGGTGCACAAAGATGGGGTCTCATGTGCAAGAAGGTGCGCAATGACAAGGTCGGGGGCAATTGAAATAGCTAAAACACATCCATGTGTTGCTTTACACTTTTTGTTGAAATGAAATTCTGAAATAGGATTTTGTAAATTGTATTGTGAAAAAATTCACTAGGTTTGGTGGGTTTGAAATTTCAGTTGGGTTTATAGCTTGATATTTTAGATACACGGTTGCAAACCTTAAGTGCACAATGATACAGCTCCCTACCCTAGTATTTTTCACTTTATACAATTGACTATTGCTTCAAAAATAAATTTTATATTCTTTTTGGTTACACATTTCCTCCTCGATTTCTTAGCATCCTAGTTGTTGAAATTTTCCTAGAAGTTGAGAAGAAAAGAGAGACAAAGAGAGGAGAGAGAAGATGAGTAAAAAAAAAGATTACACTATTAGAATTATTTTATCAAGTTTTCTGTAATCATGTGATTATCCATCAATATGATTCAATTATTTTTTTCATTTTTACTTGAATTAAAAAAAAATTTGAAGCATAAGTTGATTTTTTATCTAAAGTTCTTACTATGAATCCACTACTTAGAAAAATGAATATCGTACATGTAGGTTAGTTTTGGAAATAAGGAGGAAAATTTGGATTGTGTCTAAAATTTTAAAAATGGTACAACTATTTCTAAAAATCTAAAAAAATTCATTGTTGCTAATTCTAAATATCCAAATTATTCTTGAGAAAATTTATAAAAAAGAACACATCTATGCATGGATAGAAAAAATCAATCCACAATTAGGAGTGTCTAAAAATTAGAAAAAGCAAAGTGCTAAAAGCCAAGAAATCCAAATCAAGTTGCCAAATTGTTGAACTACAAAAACTAAACTATTTTGGTAGCAAGGTGCCAAAATTGACCTATGCGTATGGTACATCACAAAGTTTAGACCCTACGATTTGGCAACAATTATCGTGCAGTTATCGTTGTTTCATGGGTTCGTACCATAATCGCACTGACTCAGTGTATTTTTATGCACTGAATCAGTGCGAAAACAATGAATATCAATAGCGTACGGTTTATGTACTTTAACTATATGATTGTTGTGCAGTTTTGACACAACAATTGTATAGTTAAAGTACATAAACCGTATGCTATTGATATTCATTGTTTTCGCACTGATTCAGTGCATAAAAATACACTGAGTCAGTGCGATTATGGTACGAACCCATGAAACAACGATAACCGCACGATAATTGTTGCCAAATCGTAGGGTCTAAACTTTGTGATGTAGGCTCATTTGTAATTAGTTTTTGATTCTTTCTACTAGGCCCTCTTTGTTTCAAAGATCTTTGTATATTTGTAAACGCCCAAAATCAAGCAATTCTTTCCTTTCCTTTCAGCAATTGAATAAGGACACTAGTTAATCCTACGAGGACATCAAGGACACTAACTATCCAATGGATGACGGAGAATCCTTCTACAAATGCTCATCCTTGGAATTTTATTTTACCACACAGTAATTTGACCTCTGATGAGTGCTCTTGGATTTTTTGACAAAAATATTCACACGATATGAAAATGGCTGGTTTTTGTATCAAGTACAAGCCCATCCTTGTGAAGTTAACCACTTTTCATCCTCGTCCCCATAAATTGAGGTAGGAGGTTCTTAAAGTGCTTAGGCACTAACATTGTTCACTTCTTCAAATGTGCACTATTTGTACATGCTTTTTTTTTACTAGCAATATACAAATAGTACATATTTGAGGACGTGGACGATTTCAAAGCCCTAGGCCATTTCAACTTCAAAAATTTATAACTAATTTTACAAAGCTTTAAAAAGATACAAAATGACTTAGATTAAATGCCAATTCCATTTGTCTTTCAAGAAAAATTTACTAAAAAACATTTCAAGAAGCTTCGCCCCCAAAAATTCAGTTTCAATTCTTACAATAAGTGGGTATTTTATGGACCTCCTACCTTACACTTACTTACTGTAGTCATCATCCAATTTTTGTAATCCAACATGCACTTAGAAGTTGCATAATTGCAAAAAATTTATAGTGGGGTCCCAATCAAAATGGTGTTTTTGAAATCGCAGGGAAGGAAATTTTGCATCAGCCAACTTTGACAACCTTCCGAGGGCTCAAAAATTGATCATTGACTATGAAATTTTTAACATAGCATTGTCTTCAAGTAATTATATGTGTACCAAATTTCAATTCTAGATGATTTATACAAAAAAAGATATTCTAAATCTCCCAACATATGTAGCTGTGAATTTTTTTTCACTATTGCCAACTTTAAAGCCCTCCCAAGGACTGAATTTTTTTTTCTATGAAATTTTTGGCATAGGACCATCTATATGTTGATTACATGTGTGAAAAAATTTCAAGTCCAAGAGACCCCCACAAAAATAGATATTCAAAATCTCCCAACATGTGTAGTTGTGAAAAACAATTTCACTACTATCAACTTTGACACTATCCCAAGGGTTGAAAAATTGTTTATTTATCATGAAATTTTTATGATGAAATAATCTCTATGTCAATAACATGTGTGCCAAATTTCAAATTCAAAAGAATCACACACAAAAAATATATGCTAATTCTACCAACATGTGTAGTTGTGAGAACGATTTTTTCAACCCTTAGGATAGTGTCATTTTGGGGGTAAAATTTCACACGGATGTAGAAAGTCTTTCTCACAACTACACATTTGGGTAGAATTAGAATATCTTTTTTTTGGTAAATCTTTTGACCTTGAAATTTGGCATACATTTTATCAATATAGAGATGATCTCATTCCAAAAATTTTATGGTAAAATGTTTTTTTTTCAGCCCTTGGGATAGTGTCAAAATTGGTAGGAATAAAAAATTTCTCACAGCTGTACACATTGGTAGAACTAGCATATATTTTTTGTGTGATTCTTTTGAATTTGAAATTTGGAACACATGTTATTGACATAGAGATTATTTCATCATAAAAATTTTATGATAAATAAACAATTTTTCAACCCTTGGGATAGTGTCAAAGTTGATAGTAGTGAAATTGTTTCTCACAACTACACATGTTGGGAGATTTTGAATATCTATTTTTGTGGGGGTCTCTTGGACTTGAAAAATTTTCACACATGTAATCAACATATAGATGGTCCTATGCCAAAAATTTCATAGAAAAAAAAAATTCAGTCTTTGGGAGGGCTTTAAAGTTGACAGTAGTGAAAAAAATTTCACGGCTACACATGTTGGGAGATTTCAAATATCTTTTTTTGTATAAATCATCTAGACTTGAAATTTGTTACACATGTAATTACTTAAAGACAATGCTATGTTAAAAATTTCATAGTCAATGATCAATTTTTGAGCCCTCGGGAGGTTGTCAAAGTTGGCTGATGCAAAATTTCCTTCCCTGCGATTTTAAAAACACCATTTTGATTGGGACCCCACTGTCTCGCCCACTGTACAACTCACATTGTTTTTTTTCCTTGTCCTAGAGTTCCTATAATGTAGGTACACCCAAAACCGCCACTTTTTGCTATAGATTCTAGATACTATTGTTAAATTGGTCAAATTTTCACATGTTCTTGTTGGCAAGTGAAAGGAAGTTCCAATGCACCAAAGAATGTGGCATTTTGGATATTGTATGCAAAAGTTATTAAGGAACAAAATTTGATTCTTAAATGATTATTTCCACATAGGTACAAAATTGATTTTGGAGATGTAGAGAGAGTATAGATGGCAATTTAAGGTCAGTGGAACAAAGTTTGGTCTAAGGTAGAAGCACCGGTAATAGATCACACCTAGTACCCAACCTGTAGGGTGCGCTATTTCCAACCAAAGCTGGAACTCAAGCTTGGAAAGTGTGTTTATTGTCTTTTTCAAGGTAGGGACTAATAAGGTCATGACACATGCCCCAAAGTAGTGAGCAAGAAAGTAGTTTGGCTATGATTGGAATTAAAAGACTCTAGACATTGGCTATTGGTGAAAAGTACTTTTTGACTCCAAAATTCACAGTAATTTCAATTTTGGGAATAAAATTTTGAAAATTTTGTTATTTCCATATTTCTTATCTTCCTACATGGGAAAATTTTCCATCACCTCATACAACGTACAATCTGCTCCAAAATTGCTTAAATGATTGGTCACTAGTGCTTCTACCTTAAAAGCATTCTTTCCACATAGGTACAAAACTGATTTTGGAGATGTACACATAATAAAGATGGCAGTTTAAGGTCAGTGGCACATTTGGGTGTACCTACCTTACCGTACATGTTCCCTGCTCCCTACTTCCTTCACCTAGACGTGTAGCAAATGCGTCAGCAAGCTTCATCAGAAACGTGCAATCTGCTATAATTGTATTTCTTTTTTTTTCCCTTGAAACACATGGACAAATTCCATTGATAAACTAAGGCAATTGTACTTACTTTGAACACTGCCTGCATACAATTCTCGTCAGCATTCATCAGCAGATAAGCTCGCAATGTCTTTCCCGAATTGGTTAAAAAACAAGAGGATTGATCAATCCAGTGTCCGCAAATCCACCATTGGGACCACCAAATTGCCACAAAAATGACTAAGGTAATGTGCTCTTAAAGCGACCTTTTAAGAGCTGATTGCATTTGGGAGGAAGCTAAACTCCTTGAAACAATTTTCAGTAAATTTGCATAGGAAGAAAAATGGAATTGGCATCTAACCCAAGTCGTTTCATATTTTTTGAACCTTCGTGGAATTAGTTATGAATTTTTGAAGTTGAAACGTAGGGGTTACTAAAAGCGACCCCCTCCTGGAATGTACACTATTGGTACATTGAAGAAAGCAAAATGTACTTCTGTGTTAGAAGTTGGTTTTAGAGTCGGGTCACTTTTAGAGCACCCTCACCTTAGAAGGAGCTAGTTATGCAGGGTGGGGGGTCCAAGGCCTTTTTTCAGCTTCTTGAAGTTTGGTCAAAATTTGACAAAATTCCCAAGTTTAGATCAATTTTATTAATAAAACAAAGAATTATAACCATAGAAATTCAAAGTAGATATATTACAGATTGCATAGGTAAAGAAAACACAAAAATATTACAAGTTGTGGATTGAAAGATAATAATATTTGATTATGAAGGTATTAAAATTGTAAAAGTGTTTTGAAACCTTTCAATCATCTTTTTGTATGTCAATTCTAGAATTGTAGTCACAGAAAGAAATGAGGTTAATGGACATAAGGTACATAACTATTCAATTAATTTATTACTTCTCAAAATTGACTTTTTATTTTTTTAAATGAATTTTAATGTGATTTTTCTCCAAGATCTAGTGTATTGGAGGCTCATCTCCAAGAGCCTCTAACATTGAAAAAATATGATTTGCAACAATCAACCTTGTAAAAAAATTTCAATTGAAAAACAATTTTGTTGATTAAATTAATTAATGCCTACTCTAAAACATTTAAATCATTGTGTTTTAACAAATGAGATGAAAATTGTAAGGAATTTCATTTCATTTCATTGAAAAATGTATAAAGTCTTTTTTTAATTCAATTTTCTAATTTTTTAATTTAAAATATAATACTTTGGATGTTATACTATTTACCACAACATTTTATTTGTCAAAATTGAAAAAAATTAATTTAAAAAAAAGTTATTAGCAATTTAGGTTTTTGTAGCATCATATATCACATTCTAATTTATATATTTTTTAAAGACAAATATGGATCTTTTCCATGGTTTCATAAATCATTTTCTAACCTTGTATAATAAGTACAACACATAGTATACACTTGTCTTTTTTTCAAAAATTTAAAAGACAAAATCTTTGGAAAGAGTTAGGAAAAATTAGTTTTTGAAGTTAACAATTAAAGAAAGTTTTTATTCTAAAATTTTGGGAAGGTTAACTCAAATAAGTTAATAAATCAATCCTACTACTGTAGTGAATTTATTAAAGAAAAAAATAGGTAAATACGCTAGATGGCAATCTTTTTAGGTAATCATTTATAATAGAGTTCTCCATAATTGTTCTACAGATTTTTTTAAGCTAAGGTACAATGTTTTGTTGTCACAAAATTACATGTTTGACAATTTGAAAATTCATGGTTTATTCTTTTGAAAGATAATATTAAAAGATCAAATCTTCTTATGTACCACATTGATGATAACATATATAAAATAATTGAGTTCATATAGATATTTTAAGGATTATGAGTACAATTTTAAAATGGTATCATTCCACTACATCACTTTATTGTAGCTTTAAAAACAACCCTACAAAGACTTTGTATGCAAGTTTCCAACAATGTTTCTTTAGAACAACCACTTTATACGATTGACTATTGCTTTAAAATAAATTTTGTATTCTTCTTGGTTACAAATTTCCTCCTCTATTTCTTAGCATCCTAGTTGCTGAAATTTTCTTAGGAGTTGAGAAGAAAAGAGAGAAAGGGAGAGGAGAGAGAAGATGAGTAAAAGAGAAGACTACACTATCAAATTTATTTTAGAATTATATTTAAAAAATCAACCTTTCAAGGGACCGGTGAATAGATGACAATATTGGCTCTTGGACAAGGCTCTTGACCAAGAAAATTATCTAGACTGGCTCTTGGCCACTAATATAAAGATGCTCTAAGTATCTAATTTAAACTTGTTAGAGTTGGTTCCCTGAAGAAAAATAAAATAAAATAAAATAAAAAATCTAACTTCCAAAAGATAGTAAGTTTTGCATGTGTTTCATCTGAAATAATGTTTAAATCTAAAGAACTTGACAAGTCTAAGTAATGTCCAATCAATGCAATAACTTGCAACAATGAAACTAATAATTATGTAATTTCAACATCATAGAACAAGATCATTGTGAAGTTGAATTTATATTTTATAAACATGGCAAAAGGTTTATATCGCAGATCTTGTTAAATGAGAATGACTACAGTTAGTTGCAAATCACATATCCTTTCCTAGCAGAGCTTTTAAGTCTATTCCAAATTTGGCACTATATGTGTAGAATATAAGATGATTTTGCAACTTTTGAGACTTGTAAAAGGTTGGTGTAAAACTTATCTAAATTGAAAGTGTCATATATCATTGGATCCAATTGAGCATGAATACAAATTTGTCACTACTCTATGCCTTAATTCATATACACTCTACGTCAAATACACAAATAATATGATACTGTATCCCAAAAATGGGTTTCTAGAGCTTTAAGGATGAAGTCCCCCGCTTATGGGGTAGTTTGTATAATTTGGTTCTTGCTTTCAATGAGGTTTGACTCTTTAGATTCATTGTGATGTTTTGTTATTAATAAAATTAAGTGTCTTCTTATTTTGAGACTTAAATTAAAAATCAGTTCACCTCAAAAGCTACAAATCTATAGTCTTTTTTTGTGTCCAGGAAGAATTTGAGTCACAATAGTTGAAAACTCAAGTTTTCTATAATCATGCGCTTATTTCTTAATATGCTTCACTTATTTCTTTCATTTTTATTTAAATTAGTAATTTTTTTAAATCATAGTTGTTTTTTTAACCTACAGTTCTTACTATGAATCTACTATTTGGAAAAATGAATAGGCTCATTTGTAACTAGTTGTTGGTTCTTTCTACTACGCTCTCTTCATTTCAGAGATCTTTGTATACTTAGAAACGTCCAAAATCAAGTAATTCATTATTTTCCTTTCCAACATTTGAATTATGACACTAGTTAATTCTATAAGGACACCAAGGGCACTAAATGTTTGATGGATGACAAAGAATCCTCATACAAATGTTCATCCTTGGAATTTTATTTTACCACATAGTAATTTGACCTCTGATGAGTGTTCTTGGATTTTTCTATGCAAATGATTCACATAATATGGAAAAGGCTGATTTCGATGAAGACTAGCCTAGAAACTAACCCATCCTTGTGGAATTAACCACTTTTCATCCTTTTCCCTATGAATTAAGATAGGAAATTTTTAAAGCGCTTAGGCTCTAAAATCGTCCACTTCTTCAAATGTGCATTATTTGTACATGTTTTTTTGTTGTACAAATAGTGTACATTTGAGGAGGTGGATGATTTTAGAGCCCTATGCCATTTCAACTTCAAAAATTCATCACTAATTTGATAAAGCTCTCAAAAATATAAATTAACTTAGGCTAGATGCTAATTACATTTGCCTTTCAATCAAAATTTGTAGAAAAATATTTCAAGAAGTTTCACCTCTCCAAATTCAATTTCAGCTCTTACAATAAGCGGGCACTTTATGGATCTTCTACCTTACATTAACTTATTGTAGTCATCATCCAATTTCTATAATCCAACATGCACTCAGAAGTCGCACACTTGCAAAATTTGTACAAACTCACATTGTTTTTTCTCTTGTTCTGGAGATCCTATAAGGTAGGTACATCCAAAACCGCCACTTTTTGCTATTGATCATAATTACTATTATTAGACTGGTCAAATTTTCATATGTTCTTGTTGGCAAGTGAAAGGAGGTTCCAACGCACCAGAGAATGTGGCATTTGGATACTGTATGCAAAAGTTATTAAAGAACAAAGTTTGATTCTAAAAGCGTTTCTTCTATAGAGGTACAGAACTGATTTTGGAGATGTACACACAGTGAAGATGGCAGTTTAAGGTCAATGGCACATTTGGGTGTACCTACCTTATAAACTCTCATGTTCCCTGCTCCCTACTTCCTTCACCTAAGGTAGAGCCACCTAAAACCAACCAGCACCCCATACCCAGTCAATAGGATGGCTCAAGTGTAGTAGACAATGAGAGTCATTTCCATCGTTGTTTTTGGGATGAATATTGGCTAAAGTATTGCATGTGTACCCAAGAGCCATAATACATGGCCCTCATTTTACGTGACTAATTGAACATGAGTTATTCTCTCTGTGAGCAATTTTCTAAGACTCTACATGTTGGACATGGGTCCAGCCCAACTTTTACCTTGCTAAGTTCACTGTAAATTGACTGCAGGAATTCATCCTTTGCCTTCAAGTACCCCACATCAAGTCCACAAACGCTTATTCGGTTGGTTATGGGTGGCTAGGCTATAGACGTGCAACAAATGCGTCAGCAAGCTTCAGCAGAAACGTGCAATCTGCTATAATTGTACTTCCTTTTTTTTCCCCTTGAAACACATGGACAAATTCCGTTGATAAAGGCAAATGTACTGAACTTTCTTTGAACACTGCACGCAATTCTCATCACCATGCATCAGCAATTCTCATCACCATGCATCAGCAATTCTCATCACCATGCATCAGCAGATATCCTTGCAATGTCTTTCCAAATTGGTTAAAAAACAAGAGGATTGATCAGTCCAGTGTCCGCAAATCCAACATTGGGATCCAACAAATTGCAACAAAAATATATGACTTAAGGTAGGGGAGGCAACCCATTTCTGATCAAATAAGCATTCCATGTATCTAAAGTGCGCGGTTCTTCAGCGGGTCAATTTATTAGTGTGCAGAAATAGACAGAGGAGGCTTTCCATAATTTTTCAGATTTTTGTATCGCAAAATGAAATTACCATGAATTTTTGAACGATAGACCAGGTTCTTTCCATTCTAGTGAAATGGCTTTCCCAATTCTGACCAAGCGCTGGATACAAAACGGACAATGATTCATTCGTGTAATAGTTAATTTTTGACCAATCAATGATTGTCAGAAATGGTCATTTATTGTTCAGGACATTCATGGAAACAGACCACCCTCCCCTGCCACAATGGGGGGGTGTGACCAGGAATGGGTTGCCTCCCCTAGAGGAAGCTAGCTATGGAGGGTGGGGTGACGGAGATTGATCTGGCAGGAGTCGGGGTCTAGCCAAATTAAACAGCATCTGGAGTTTTGATCAATCCTGTGTTCGCAGCCCCAATATCACGGAATTGCAACAAAAACTTGAGTTAGTTAGCTGGCTATGGACGGTGGGATTCCCGAGATTGATTTGTCAGGAGTCGAGGATGCTGCGATTCGACGAGAGATTGTGGACGCCATGGCGGAGGCTTGGCGGACGTGGGGCGTCTTCTTGATTGTGAACCACGGCATACAGCAAGAGCTTCTGGAAGACGCGCGAGAGCAGGCGATGCGTGTGTTCACGCTTCCCATGGAAACCAAGCAGCAGGCGACGCGAGCTATAGGGGCGTTTTCTGGCTATGGCAATGCGCCTGGATCGAGAGTCACGCAGTCTTCCGAGTTGGGCTGCGAGTCGGTGCGATTCAAGGTGCCGGGACCTGATTTGCGAGAGTTTGGGGAGAAATTGTGGCCTGAATCCCAGGATTCGGGATTCTGGTAAGATAGAGGATGTACTCTTTCCTTGAACATATTAACTCATATGGAAGGGTGTGCTTTCATCGCAAATCTGTCAATATTGGTCTCTGAAGAGAATTCAATCTCTCTTCAGATCAAATTGGTTTCTCAATCAGTGAATGGTGATCGATTTCGTATGCCTTCATTCAAAGTAAGCGGTCGTAGATCAGCACTAAAGGGAGCGTAGAGAGCTCCATTCGAACATCGGTGACCATAGAAAGGATCACCGAAGTCATGATTTCGTACACCCAGCTTCGAAATGCTAATTGAAGCCAACCAAGTTTACTAAAAGAGATGAGTTCTTGTTGGGAACAGGTGATGAGATTAGGGCCATGACGGTTTTCGTGTCCTCAAACTCAAACTGAATCTAGTATCTTCTACCAGAATCCGAGAAACCAGCCTAAGTAACATCGTTTTTTGTTGGTTTGATACTGAGCTTCGTCATTGCTTCTCTCTTATAAAAAATTCTGATCCCCCGATATTGCAGTGAGAAATCCGAGTCGTGCATCTTGGCGTCTCTGAAGCTCCTCAAGCAACTAGTCGAGCTTCTGTGCGAGGGGCTCCCTACAGCTGATGGATCCCACATCCTGAGCTACTTCCCGGAGCCTTGTGAGGGCACCTTGAGGTTCAATTTCTACCCGAATTCGAGCACGATGGGGCTCCCTGTGCACACGGACGTTGCAGCAGTCGCCTTGCTGCACCAGTCGGACCAGCGAGGCGGATTGCAGGTGCAGAAAGACGGAGAGTGGGTGACTGTGCAAGCGAGGAGCGATGCGCTTGTGGTCATCATGGGAGCAGTGTTTCAGGTACGTTCTTGTGATGCCTTTGTTTTAGAATTCATGCAGTTGGCACAACCGATTTGAAACCAATTCGATAGTAGGTCGGATTTCAGCAAAATTATTGGTGCAGTTTTTGTTGCCTGACTGAACTCTCAAATCGATTCCAGTCCTAGTATTTTTAGAGCTTAGTTCATTTGAGCATCAAAAATCTGGCGATCTTAGAGATGCCCTTTTAAACTGATCAATATAATCATCTTTGCCTCTGGTATACTTCGAGTATACAGAGAAACTACTGGTACATGCTCATCGTCGGGTAAACCATGCCAAGGTTTAGGGTTTAGCAGGGTAGAGTGAATGCTTTACTGTCGAGCAATGGTGTACAAAGTCACTTGCTATGTGCGTGGCAGGGACGAGGTTTATGAACTTCGATACAATTCCAGGAATTTGATCGGAAGTCATCTGACGCCCTTATCAGAATGGGCGTCCATGTTTAGCTACTTATCAGAACATGCATCTGAAGTAAAATAATCTCAGAAAGGGCCTCTACGAAGCTCAGTTATCGGTAGTAGAACTACCCCAACAGACTCCTTACTTGACCACTTCTATTGAATCTGTCCCCAAGAATTTCTAGGAGGGATACTCCATCCTTTGGATGAGAAATGATGTCACCTAAATCCTTAGGGAGCAGTTTTTTGAGAAGTGCTGAAGTGGCAACATACGAGAAAATGATGTAGCCAAATATTTTAGTATTCATGTACATTTTGAATAGAACTATCTTTTCATCCACGTATTTCGATGACTTTCATTTAAAATTGGCAATTTCATCCAAAATTTATTAAAAAAATTGGAGCAATTTGGCATTATCATCCAATTTTTCTTCAAATTTTTCCTATAGGCTTGATGTAGCCCATTTTTTTTGAGGCATTTGGGCCTTGAAATAAACACTATTATGGAGGGGGAACTTGTAGGTAATACAATGATATGATGTCAGCCGTGGAGTTTAGACTACTTGGGGAGTGTTGTAAGGGAATTTCCATTAATTTGGAATTAGTTTGCACAATTGCATTGCACAAACTTGTTTGATAAGTGTGTGTTATGTAATGAATTTACATTTGGTTATAGCTTTTTATTAGGGAGGAATATTTTTACCCATTGTATATGTACTAGTGCTACTCATTTTGAAGAATCATCGTAAATGTAACCATATGTAAGCTCATTTCGTAACACACACTATTAGGATAAATCTTAGTGTCTACCTAAATCTATACTTGACCTTACAAAAAATGCTTATACATCTCGTTTCAGGCAACATGAATTAGCGAACTCATTGCTCTCTACTATGTTTGCCAGATCTTCACAAATGGCGACCATGAAGCTTGTGAACACCGAGCCATTCAAGACGACAAGGACAGATTATCCATGGTGTACTCTTTGTATCCCGACCCATCGTTGCCCATGGCTCCTGCACCTTCCTTCTTAGAAGCGCACAAGCAGCGCCTCCGCTATAAGTTGATCACGTTTCCAGAGTTTTGGGAGGTGCGAGAAGCCAACCTCTTGGACCCGCTCCATTGCATTGCAGTGGAAGCGCCTTGAGCATAACTCTTTGCACTGACAGGATTGGGCCTTCCTCTGTCGTTGACATGCTTCAAAGAACAAGCAGAGACAATAAATAATTGAAGCGCAATAGTTTCTTAGGTCTTTTTGCTTACGTTCTTGTAAACATTCATGATGTTCATGTTTCTTCGTTTAACATTCATGAATGCATTCTTGCTAATTCCATTGTAAAAATACATTAAAATAATAGCGTGGTCATTTACATAGTATTTTCCACTTTATACAATTGACTATTGCTTTAAAAACTAATTTTGTATTCTTTTTGGTTACACATTTACTCCTCGATTTCTTAGTATCCTAATTGTTGAAGTTTTCTTGGAAGTTGAGTAGAAAAGAGAGACAAGGAGAGGAGAGAGAAGATGAGTAAAAGAAAAGATTACACTATCAAATTTATTTTATCAAGTTTTCTGTAATCACATGATTATCCATCAATAGTGATTTAATTTTTTTTTTTCATTTTTACTTGAATTAATAATTTTTTTGAAGCATAGGTTGATTTTTAATCTAAAGTTCTCACTATGAATCCACTATTTAGAAAAATGAATACCGTACCTGTAGGTTAGTTTTGGAAATAAACAGGGAAAATTTGGATTGTGTCTAAAATTTTAAAAGTGGTACAACTATTTCTAAAAATCTAAAAAAAATTCATTGTTGCTAATTTTGAATATCCAAAAATTATTCTTGAGAAAATTTAGAAAAAGGAACACATCTATGCATGAGTAGAAAAAATCAATCCACAATTAGGAGTCTCTAAAAATTAGAAAAAGCAAAGTGCCAAAAGCCAAGAAATCCAAATCAAGTTGCCAAATTGTTGAACTACAAAAACTAAACTACTTCGGTAGCAAGGTGCCAAAATTGACCTATGCGTACAGTAGGCTCATTTGTAACTAGTTTTTGGTTCTTTCTACTAGGCTCTCTTCGTTTTAGAATTTTTTTTATACTTGCAAACATCCAAAATCAAGCAATTCATTACTTTCCTTTTCAGCAATTGAATAAGGACACTAGTTAATCCTATAAGGACATCAAGGATACTAAATGTCCAATGGCTGACGGAGAATCCTTCTACAAATGCTCATCCTTGGAATTTTATTTTACCACACAGTAATTTGACCTCCGATGAGTGTTCTTGGATTTTTCTACGTAAATAGTTCACACAATACAAAAAAGGTTGATTTTGACAAAGACCAATCCATCTTTGTGGAGTTAACCACCTTTCATCCTCGTCCCTATAAATTCAGGTAGGAGGTTTTTAAAGCGCTTAGGCACTAAAATAGTTCACTTCTTCAAATGTGCACTATTTGTACATGCTTTTTTTTTGTACCAGCAATATACAAATAATGTACATTTGAGGAAGTGGATGATTTCAAAGCCTAGGCCATTTCAACTTCAAAAACTCATAACTAATTTTACAAAGCTCGAAAAAAATACAAAATGACTTGGATTAAATGCCAATTCCATTTGTCTTTCAAGAAAAATCAACTAAAAAATAATTCAAAAAGTTTCACCTCCCAAAATTCAGTTTCAGCTCTCACAATAAGTGGGTACGTTATGGACCTCCTACCTTACACTAATTTATTGTAGTCATCATCTAGTTTCATAATCCAACATGCACTTAGAAGTCGCACAATTGCAGAATATGTACTAACTCACGTTGTTTTTCCCTTATCCTAAAGATCCTATAAGGTAGGTACACCCAAAACCGCCACTTTTTGCTACAGGACCTAGTTACTATTATTAGATTGATCAAATTTTCATATGTTCTTGTTAATAAGTGAAAGGAGGTTCCAACACACTAGCGAACGTGGCATTTGGATACTGTTTGCAAAAGGAACACAATTTGGTTCTAAAAGCGTTTCTTCTACATAGGTACAAAACTGATTTTGGAGATGCACACACAGTAAAGATGGCGGTTTAAGGTCAGTGGCACATTTGGATGTACCTACCTTACAAACGTAGGACGCTAAATGAGTCCTACAAAGTGGGACTAGTAGGGTGAAAACGCAAGTTCTCGGGGGTAAAAGTAAAATCTTGCCCCTTATTTTGTATCGTCTTTAGGATATGTTCTAGACATCCCACAGCTAAGTTGGGGTCTCTGATCGCAAATATGAATTCAAAATTTGCAAAAACAAAAATTTGTGAAAAGTAAAAAATTCTTGCGTTTTCCTTTTGTTGGTCCTACTTTGTGAGCCTCATTTAGCGTCCTGCCTTAGAACATCCCCACCAGTGAGTTCCGTGTCTCTAAAGGTTTAGGGAGAAGACCCTAGATGCAGATAGAGATACAAAAATTTCACTGCACCAATCTTTTTCCAAAATATGTATCTCTTAAATATACAGATATTTGTAAAACTCTAATCCAATTCTGTATCCAGAGGCTCATATAAGGTAGTCTGCTCTAAAAGCGAGCGGGCTCTAAAAGCGAACATGACACAGAGGTACATTTTGCTTTCTTCAATGTACCAGCTGGAAACATTTTAAGAGGTGGTCGGTTTTAGTGACCACTGCATTTCAACTTCAAAAATTTGTAACTAATTCCACGAAGGTCCAAAAAATATGAAACGACTTGGGTTAGATGCCAATTCCATTTTTCTTCCTCCAAAAAATAACTGAAAATTGTTTCAAGGAGTTTAACTTCCCCGAAAAAGCAAACAGCTCTTAAATGGTCGCTTTAAGAGCAAACTACCTTAGAGAACTGGCAAGGTCTCATCCCTATACAAGCAAGCTTGAGACATCAACGCAGTAAAGAGTACGGAACAGCTGGTGGGGATGCTCTTACAGACTCTCATGTTCCCTGCTCCCTACTTCCTCCACCTAGACGTGCAACAAATGCGTCAGCAAGCTTCATCAGAAACGTGCAATCTGCTATTGTACTTCCTTTCTTTTTCCTTGAAACACATGGACAAATTCCATTAATAAAGGCAAATGTACTTACTTTGAACACTGCACGCAATCATCTCGTCACCATTCATCAGCAGATATAATATTCTCGCCATGTCTTTCCCAAATTGGTTAAAAAACAAGAGGATTGATCAGTCCAGTGTCCGCAAATCCAACATTGGGACCACCAAATTGCAGCAAAAATATATGACAAGAGGAAGCTACAGTAGTTATGCAGGGTGGGGCTGCCGGAGATTGATCTGGCAGGAGTCGGGGTCTAGCCAAATTATAAATAGCATCTGGAGGTTTGATCAATCCTGTGTTCGCAGCCCCAGCATCAAGCTAGAAATTGCAACAAAAACTTGAGTTAGCTGGCTATGGAGGGTGGGATTCCCGAGATTGATTTGTCAGGAGTCGAGGATGCTGCGATTCGGCGAGAGATTGTGGACGCCATGGCGGAGGCTTGGCGGACGTGGGGCGTCTTCTTGATTGTGAACCACGGCGTACAGCAAGAGCTTCTGGAAGAGGCGCGAGAGCAGGCGATGCGTGTGTTCACGCTTCCCATGGAAACCAAGCAGCAGGCGGCGCGAGCTTCAGGGGCGTTTTCTGGCTATGGCAATGGGCCTGGAACGACAGTCTCGCAGTCCTCCGAATTGGGCTGCGAGTCGGTGCGAATCAAGGTGCCGGGACCTGATTTGCGAGAGTTTGGGGAGAAATTGTGGCCTGTATCCCAGGATTCGGGATTCTGGTAAGGGTGTGCTTCCATTGCAAATCTGTCAATATTGGTCTCTGAAGAGAATTCAATCTCTCTTCAGATCAAATTGGTTTCTCAATCAGTGAATGGTGATCGATTTCGTATGCCATCATTCAAAGTAAGCGTTCGTAGATCAGCACTAAAGGGACAGTAGAGAGCTCCATTCGAGCATCGGTGACCATAGAAAGGATTACCGAAGTCATGATTTCGTACACCCAGCTTCGAAATGCTAATTGAAGCCAACCAAGTTTACTAAAAGAGATGAGTTCTTGTTGGGAACAGGTGATGAGATTAGGGCCATGACGGTTTTAGTGTCCTCAAACTCAAACCGGCATGACTTCTTTAATTTCTGATTTGATACGGTAACGAGTTTCATTGCATATCTATCAATCGAGCTGACTTTGAGCACTTCAAGAGCCAAACTCTCATGAAATCAAATTATTTCCTCTCTCAATGTTAGTATAATGATTTTCTTGTGAATCATATACACTGTGAGCTTGTAGACCGCCTCGGAAGGGACAATAGACAACCCCATTTCCATTCAACGATAAGTGACCATAGACGCTACTAGCCAACTCTTGATTCCTTTCCCCCCAACTTGTTAATTGATGGCCAACCAATTGTATTGGACGAGAAGAGTTGCATTTGCTAACAGGAGATGGGATTAGTTCCATAACGAATCTAGTTCCTCTAGTATCTTCTACCAGAAACGGAGAAACTAGCCTAAGTAACATCGTTTTTTGTTGGTTTGATACTGAGCTTCGTCATTGCTTCTCTCTTATAAGAAATTCTGATCCCCCGATATTGCAGTGAGAAATCCGAGTCGTGCATCTTGGCGTCCCTGAAGCTCCTCAAGAAAATTGTCGAGCTTCTGTGCGAGGGGCTCCCTACAGCTGATGGATCCCACATCCTGAGCTACTTCCCGGAGCCTTGTGAGGGCACCTTGAGGTTCAATTTCTACCCGAATTCGAGCACGATGGGGCTCCCTGCGCACACGGACATTGCAGCAGTGGCCTTGCTGCACCAGTCGGACCAGCGAGGCGGATTGCAGGTGCAGAAAGACGGAGAGTGGGTGACTGTGCAAGCGAGGAGCGATGCGCTTGTGGTCATCATGGGAGCAGTGTTTCAGGTACTCGTGAATGGATCGTTCTTGTGATGCCTTTGTTTTAGAATTCATGGAGTTGGCACAACCGATTTGAAACCAATTCGACAGGAAGGCGGATTTCAGCAAAATTATTGGTGCAGTTTTTGTTGCCTGACTGAACTCTCAAATCGATTCCAATCCTAGTATTTTTAGAGCTTTGGTCATTTGAGCATCAAAAATCTGGAGATCTTAGACATGCCCTTTCAAACTGATCAATATAATCATCTTTGCCTCTCATGAAAAGAGAGTTCCTGCTAGTGAGCTGAAGGGGTAAACGTTTACTGTTCGAGTATACAGAGAAACTACTGGTACGTGCCCATCATCGGGTAAACCATGCCAAGGTTTAGGGTTTAGCAGGATAGAGTGAATGCTTTACTGTCTAGCAATGCTGTACAAAGCCACTTGTACATAGCTGGACGAGGTTTATGAACTTTGATATAATCCAGGAAGTTGATCGGAAGTCATCTGACGTCCTTATCAGAATTAGCTACTTATCAGAACATGCATCTGAAGTAAAATATTCTCAGAAACGGCCTCTAAGAAGCTCAGTTATATCGGTGGTAGAACTACCCCAACAGACTCCTTCAGTTTGACCACTTCTATTGAAACCTGTCCCCAAGAATTTCAAGAGGGATACCCCAGGAATTTCAAGGAGAAATGATGTCATCTAAATCCTTAGGGAGGGGGAACCTGTAGGGAATACAATGATTTTCACAGGAAACTCTTATCGCGTTCCCAGTGATGATTCCCGGTGAGTTTCATATTTCCCTGTGTATGTGTAGTTGCAACATGTGTCCAAAATTATTGTCATTAGTAAAGTTTTTATAGGTGTCAAATTTTAAAGTTCACTGGGAAAAGTGAGACTCACCGGGAATCAACTCCGGGAACGCGATATGAGTTTCCTGTGATATGGTATCAGTCGTGGAATTTAGACTACTTGTAGAGTGCAAATTCATGATAACTTTTTCCAATAGTCAAGTGTTGTAAGGGGATTTCCATTAATTTGGCAGAAGTTTGCACAACTACATTGCACTACACTGATCTGTCTGATCAGTGTGTGTTATGAAATGAATTTACAGATAGTTGTAACTTTTCACAAGGGAGGAATATTTTTACCCATTGTATGTGTACTAGTGCTATTTGAAGAATCATCGTAAATGTAACCATATGTAAGCTCATTTTGTAACACACACTATTAGGACAAATCTTAGTGTCCACCTAAATCTATACTTGACCTTATAAAAAACGCTTGTGCATCTCATTTTAGGCAATATGAAATTAGCAAACTCATTGCCTTCCGTGGTGACTACCAGATCTTCACAAACAGCGACTACAAAGCTTGTGAGCATCGAGCCATTCAGGACGGTAAGGACAGATTATCCGCGGTGTACTTTCTGTATCCCGACCCATCACTGCCCATGGCTCCTGCACCTTCCTTCTTAGAAGCGCACAAGCAGTGCCTCCGCTACAAGTCGATCACGTTTCCAGAGTTTTGGGAGGCGCGAGAGGCCAACCTCTTGGACCCGCTCCATTGCATCGCAGTGGAGGCGCCTTGAGCAGAACTCTTTGCACAGAACTGTCCTGTCCTGTCATTGACATGCTTCAAAGCGCAAGCAGAAACAATAAATAATTGAAGTGAAATAATTCTTAGGTCTTTTTGCTTACGTTCTTGTAAACATTCATGACGTTCATGTTTCTTCTTTGTAAACATTCATGACGTTCATGTTTCTTCTTTTAACATTCATGAATGTTTAGAAGCCACTCTTAAGAAACAGTCATCTCTTAATCACACTCTTAACCACTCTTCATCTAAACAGCGTCACTTGCAGATCAATAGTGTCATTGTTATTGTCAATAGTGGTCCCTTTTGACTTGCACAATGCTAACATTGTTACAATACTCAAATGTTCATCATATATTATATCTTGGAGTAACTTCAAATTTGTAACAACTTTTGGATATACTGAGGATTTCAGTCAAAAAGCAAAATTAGCTTGAAATATTTGAATTAGCAAATAAGCTTTTCTGCATTTGTGTGGATAAATGGTAACCTTTAATGTCTCCTCTTGAAATATGGTTTAGGTTTTGAGTAACCAGTTTAAGTTTTTTGTTTGCTTGAAAGTCCTTTTTGCACATCTAACGCGAGATCTAACGTTAAAATGTTCCATCTTTCAAAAATTAAAGTGAAACAAACTGAAGAGAATAAGTCGCTATGGGTCATTGCAAGTAACACCATGCTGGTTTTTTTAGTGTTTTGCATAGTACTCATGATGTTTTGGGGAGTACTTTATAATTAGAAACACAATTCAAAAAATATATAAAAATATATATTTAATGTACACACCTTCAAGAAGAAGGTACCTTAGGAAGGAAAAGCATAGAAAAATCCTCTAAGTAGGAGAACTAGAAAAGTGCAAAATCTCATGAAATAGGTACATTTACATTTTAATTTGTAAAAAATAGGAAAAGCAATTTTTAAAAAAATCAAAAATTGTCAATTTAGAAGAACTCTATGATGAAGAGATTTCACCAAAAATGTTCAATGTTTAGAAATGCGCTCACAAAAGAGCCCTATTAGCACGCATGTGGAGGACATAAAATAATGTTTTTTTAAGTGACCTTTGTTAGGCACATGCCCACCTAGTGTAGGAATAGACCATAGAAATTTCAGCTTTAGATCATTAATTTTGGGTACTCCCACAGTACTAAAAACCTCTAAACTACAAAGTGTGACAAGTTAGCTAAATTGAAATTGAAATATAAAATAATTTTTGAAAATTTCTAAAAAATTAGGAATCTAAGTACTATCAAGTTAGCCATCTCCAATAAAAATTTCAAGTTAATCAAATTCATGCTTCAAAAGTTATAGCTGATGACAACTCCGCCACTTCAAGCGTGACGCAAAATGGTACTGGTCTTTCTTGCAATCACCTTGGCTACCAAAAGCATTCAACCGTGATTTCATGTAGGCAATCCAAGACCCACTTCCATATATGGCTAGCATCATATTATCTAAGTGCTAGTATACATATTGAGATTTTCATGTCTCTCTATAATTTGGTTACAATACTTTAGTATGCTAATAATCTAAAGGTTTGATGTCCACTTTCATTGCAATATAAGGCTAAAATGCATCACCAATCTTAGTGAAACTTGTGTCGGCGAGTCCAACATATTGATACAAAGATCAAGTATAAGATAGGATGACTAAAAAACATGTGCATCCAAAAAGAGTGTCCTAATAAGACTTGACAATAGATGCTAATTGAAAAATTGTACAATATTAACCAATTTATAAATTTTACATAGTATGTTCAAAAAACATATTTGTATCCATGTGTTTTCATGTATGTATGTATATATCTATATCTATATATCTATATATCTATTTGATTTCACCATTGTTTAGTTGCAATTAAACTATTTGTGAAAAAAATAAAAATAAAACTTCCTTAACCCCTAAAGGACCATAAGGCCACCACATGGTTTTTGCAACTACATTTGTAGAAAATTTGATATGTTAACCTCACTAACATTTTGTGAACAACAAAGAGACCCTAAATTATTTTTTTGTTGAATGTGTGTAGTTTTTGTGAGTTTTTTGAGATGAGAGAAGATGTTTTGGGCCATCACTTTACATCTTCATATCTTCTTTTCTACACTTCAAAATTATTTGAAAAAAAATCACATCAATATCATGATGTTATGTACTTGTGGAAAAAAATCAAAGTTTTTAGAGCAATTTTTAACATTCCCATTTCAACATTCCCATTTTAGAGTATGTACAAAATACTGCCTAACCAAAAATCCTTCATCAATCTTGTCAACGGTGGTATTTTCTCAAAAATCGTGCGATTTCGATGATTTTTTTCCCATAGGAAAGCTATATCATAAGTCTTTTTCATTTCAACGGTGATGAACATCAAAAAAATTTCACACAAATGAGGAATTATGCTTGTTACAAGAGCTAGTCAAGAAAACAAGAGCTATGCTTAAACACCCCCAGTACTTTAGGGGTTAACTAACAATCAATCTTGCCAGAAAAATTTGATCATTTTTAGGTCAGAATCTTATCAACATGAGCTTTACAATTATCTTGGTGCGCAATCATTGACAATGAAGAACCTTCATCCTAAAGTCTTTTGTCAAAGGTTAATGTAGAAGAAAATATTTCCAATATTTTTACCATTGTATAGGAATTGGCTCCCATTTGACAATCAATATAGAGTTGTAGAGAGATTTAGTAAGATATAAAGTAATCTTCACCTTTGTTAAACTTGAAGATAATCTTTCATCATCAAAAAAATTGTGGGGCTAATTGTCTAATTTATCATACAATTAACTTCAACACAAGACTGTTTGCAAGTTGCATATGTAATGGTGACTAAATGTTGAATGGAATACTCTAGAATATTAACAATTGTATCAAGGCACTTGGAGTTGGCATCTTAGTTGACATCAAGCGATCTCTACTTAGAAATGCAGGTTTGATTTCCGGTAGATGCTTCATTGTGCCCCCAATATCTTCCAAATCGGATTCAAGTATACTCAATCATGTTGGTGGGTTTGAATATACTAAAATCTACTTTGGAATATGTCTGAAACACTACTTGAGAATATTCTCAATTATTTAGTGACTTCAAGGAGATTACATTATAATTATCAATGTCCATAAGGATGATTGCAATTATTCTACTGGAAAAAAAACTTTTGGAATGATTTTCTAATAATTTGGACAACGTTCATTATTACATTTGCATCAATATTTTGAGACATAAGAGCATTTGATGGTGAGTATGAGTTTTGAATTGGTTACATTTGTTTCCTATAGTTTGGTAAAAAACACTAGGATGTGATATTGAAGAAGACTTAGTGTAGTCTCTCTAGTGAGTTGATTGTTGCCTTGTGTGAATAAACAGTGACCTTTATGTCTTTTCTTAAAATATGGTTTAGGTTTTGAGTAACCATATAGGTTTAGGTCTAATTATCCTCACCTTGCTTTTTAACATTAATGTGTTCCATCGTACAAAAACTAAAGTGAAACAAAATGAAGAATATGTTGCTACAAAAAGCACAAAAAAGATTTGGTCCCATGTATAGCCAACATCAAACCATTTGAATACAAGTATACATACTTAGATTTTCATATCACTCCATAATTTGGTTACGTCAGTTTTTGGTATGCTAACAATCTGAAGCTTTGACCCTTTCATGAATTGAATTTCATTGCAATATAAGACCAAAATGCATCACCAATCTTAGTGGTTAAGCTGAAACAAAGAAATTTAAGTCTCTACCAATCCATATTTCACATATTAACCTAGATATTGTGCCACTTTTTCCAATTATAAAACTATGAATTTAAGTACTTTACAAGAAGTGTATCCTATTTCTTTGTACACAATTGGATACTCAACGGCTTGTTGTGTATTGTAGTACTTGTATCACAAAGCCCAACATATTGATATAGAAATCAAATATAAAATAGGATGACTAAAAAGCGAGTGCGTATGTGTACACTAAAAAAGAGTGCCCTCATAAAACTTGACAATTGATACATGCTTATTTCGGAAATGCAGGCAAGAATTTACAATATCAATCAATTTATCTTGACCCTAATATCTTTTACATACTATATTTAAAAATAATATTTGACATCACCATCATCTAGTTTCAATTAACCCAAATTTTTGAACAAATAAAAAGTCATACCTCCTTGACAAACAATCAATCTTGACAAAAAAAATCTGCTGATTTTTATGTCAAAACCTGGAATATTAGCATGAGCAATTTATTTTAAATCCTTTCATACAATCTAAATTGTCAAATATATTTTAAATCCACATTGGAATATGTCAGATATACTATTGGGCAATATTGCAGTAATCAAAAGCAAATTAAAAAAATGTAGTAAAATATGTCAAAAACACTAATGGGTACTACTTTTATTATTTTTTGATTTAACTTTTATGTAATAAATGTAATAATGGAAAATATTTTTAATTGTTTTGTGACTTATAAAACACAGTGTTCAAAAGCAATCAGTAAAAAACATATGCACTCAATAAAAAACAAAGTAATCAATAATAAGTTAGAACCGGTGGACGAACTTTGTAAAGAAGGCTATTGGATGTTAAAAAGGCAATAATATTCAATGGTAATTGAATAACAATCTGCAATACATTTAATAATAATAATAATATTTCAAGTAGATTTTGAAATATAACAGTCTTATATTGTTTAGAGTAAATGATGGTCACATTTAGGATTAATTGAAATTCTCAACACATTAGAAAGAGTGGTTTGTAAAACGAGTTTAAAAATTGAAAAGAAAGCTCAAAGTTCGAATCTTGAATTTGAAACCTTATATCAACTAAGAGTTCATTGATTTATCATTGTTTCTCAAATTTAACTTTTTACCTTTATTAAAAGTAAAAATATTATTTCATCATAAAGAAAATTGTTAAAAGTGGCAAATTGTCTAATTTGTCACACAATGTGATTTAAGAAGCAACCTTTTACACCGTTTAACTTCACCGCAAGACTATTTGCAAGTTTCACAAGTAATGGTGACTAACTATTGAAATATTCTAAAGTACTAATACTGATAGTATCAAGGCACTTGGAGTTGGCATCTTGGTTGACATCAAGCGATTTCTTTTTAGAGACATGGGTTTGATTTCCCATGGGTACTTCATGGTGCCTTTGACATCTTCCAAATTAGATTCAAGTGTACTCAATCAAGTCGGCGAACTGTTTATATTTAATTCCACTTCAGAATATGACAAGAGAATAGGCTTGGAACTTCTTTCATCGAGCAAAATCTCATACATCTTAAACAAGATAGCTTTCTTATCTTTATGGATTTAAAAATAGGCCTCAAGCTTGGACTCATCTTCAAAGTTGGAAATATGAATGAAGGGAAGCCGTATTATCATAAGGACAAACAAGCGGTTGTGATGGACAAGAAGCTTGGAATACACGACTCTCCTTCAAAAATTCATTTGTCAAACCTCGGCGAAGGTTTTGCCCTCTACGTGATAGCCGCCAACAGACGAAGTTGAAAACAAAATTCAAGTAAAGCACTATATACAAGATTAGGATATATAGATTGAGACTCTCTCTCGCTCTCGGATTGCAAAAGGAGGACCTAGATGGCTAGATCGTTGATCAAGGGTTGGAGATTCTTCACCATCTTCTAGTTTCAACTTTCAAGAGGTACATTTTCAAACCTTCCATTTGGAATTGTAGACACATTGCAATAGTGTATATTTTGGAGGTCAAAAATTGCCACCTATTCTTCCTTTCATGTTATTTTTGTTTTTTAAGGGCATACGTCGGCATTTGAAGAGATTTCAGAGGGACAATAGTTTGGCTTATTGTTACATATATTTAGGAAAAAAAAATTGATCCAAGAAACTGCAAGATAACATGCTTTGAGACTAAATTTTAGATTTGCTATGCTATAGGACCCTTGACTATGGATTCATTGAAAAACAACCTTCCGGTGGATATCATGGAGTGCAAGCTCTCCTTCTTGTCAATACCCATTATATGCAGGATGCAAGTAGTTTGTAAGGAATGGAATGAGTTGACTAACAACGCAACCTTTCTCGCCTTATGCAATAAGAATGGGAAGAACGAGGACTATTTATTCTTGTGGTAAAAAGATAATCTTTTAGCTACGGGTCACAAGAGTATATCACCAAGGTTTAGAGCAACCTTTCATTTCTTTGATCTCAACATAGAATGGTGGTATTCAATTCCTTCAACCCAAGTTAAACGGACTTGTAGTTGCAACACGAATGAAGAAATGTCTAGTGGTTTCTAAGTATGGACAACAACCTTGTTTGTAAAGCAATTCTCTTCTACAATACAAAGGGGAGAACTTTAAGTCTCTCCATCTTAGATCCAATTGCCAAAACAAGCAGGGGACTACCATCCCTGAATCTATGCTTTCCTCCACCTTGTTATGATGACATAGACCCTTCTTTGGTGATTGTAGTGGATTAAGTCACCTATAGCTATAAGGTTTTCCTCTTCAACACATTGAAGGACATGCCATTGGTGTATGTGCATGAATCAGGTACCTAAGAATGGTGACCGGTAGGAGGGCTTACACATCCCATGGACAACACGATTGCCTTCCAAAACATTGTATTTGCATCCTTCAACAAAGTTGTAGTGAACTTTTTTCCTTCTTTTCAAATGATCAAAATTGCTATCTACTTGAATATTCCATAGACATTTGTTATACCACATTCCAGATTCTTTGATAAACCTGTAACATCTTCCTATATTTGGCAAAAAAATTAGCAACTTACTATACTTGCTATACACACTATTAGATGGTTCACACTCCCTTTTGCAACATTTTGCAATGAGTGGACATAGTTGATAACATTCCATTCTAATTTCAAAGTTGATTTTAGAGCTTCTACCAAACACCGTCTAAAATGAAGAATGTTTTCAACCATGCATGTTTGCTAAACAATCTTACACTACTGCATAAACATGATCCAAAATTTGTCTTTTTGTAGCCCATGATAAAATCAATCTAGATAAAACCTCTTCTATAGGCATATGAGTGAATTTGTTTGACTGCGTAGGTGTCCTTTACTTGAATTTTGTTTTCAACTTCGTCTGTTGGCGGCTATCACGTAGAGGGCAAAACCTTCGCCGAGGTTTGACAAATGAATTTTTGAAGGAGAGTCGTGTATTCCAAGCTTCTTGTCCATCACAACCGCTTGTTTGTCCTTATGATAATACGGCTTCCCTTCATTCATATTTCCAACTTTGAAGATGAGTCCAAGCTTGAGGCCTATTTTTAAATCCATAAAGATAAGAAAGCTATCTTGTTTAAGATGTATGAGATTTTGCTCGATGAAAGAAGTTCCAAGCCTATTCTCTTGTCATATTCTGAAGTGGAATTAAATATAAACAGTTCGCCGACTTGATTGAGTACACTTGAATCTAATTTGGAAGATGTCAAAGGCACCATGAAGTACCCATGGGAAATCAAACCCATGTCTCTAAAAAGAAATCGCTTGATGTCAACCAAGATGCCAACTCCAAGTGCCTTGATACTATCAGTATTAGTACTTTAGAATATTTCAATAGTTAGTCACCATTACTTGTGAAACTTGCAAATAGTCTTGCGGTGAAGTTAAACGGTGTAAAAGGTTGCTTCTTAAATCACATTGTGTGACAAATTAGACAATTTGCCACTTTTAACAATTTTCTTTATGATGAAATAATATTTTTACTTTTAATAAAGGTAAAAAGTTAAATTTGAGAAACAATGATAAATCAATGAACTCTTAGTTGATATAAGGTTTCAAATTCAAGATTCGAACTTTGAGCTTTCTTTTCAATTTTTAAACTCGTTTTACAAACCACTCTTTCTAATGTGTTGAGAATTTCAATTAATCCTAAATGTGACCATCATTTACTCTAAACAATATAAGACTGTTATATTTCAAAATCTACTTGAAATATTATTATTATTATTAAATGTATTGCAGATTGTTATTCAATTACCATTGAATATTATTGCCTTTTTAACATCCAATAGCCTTCTTTACAAAGTTCGTCCACCGGTTCTAACTTATTATTGATTACTTTGTTTTTTATTGAGTGCATATGTTTTTTACTGATTGCTTTTGAACACTGTGTTTTATAAGTCACAAAACAATTAAAAATATTTTCCATTATTACATTTATTACATAAAAGTTAAATCAAAAAATAATAAAAGTAGTACCCATTAGTGTTTTTGACATATTTTACTACATTTTTTTAATTTGCTTTTGATTACTGCAATATTGCCCAATAGTATATCTGACATATTCCAATGTGGATTTAAATATATCAAATTTGGAAGATATCAGGGGCACAATGAAGCGCCAAAGGGGATTTGAATACGCATCTCTATGAAGATATTGTTTGATGTCAAGCAAGATGCCAATCTGTGAATGCCTTGATGTGATTGTGAGTATTCTAGAGTATTTCAATAGTTAGTCACAATTACATGTCAAACTTGTGAATAGTCTCATGGTGAAGTTAAATGCGTGAAAGGTACATTGTTTCTATTGAGCTTGCTTCTTTAAGAAGACATTGCATGATGTCAAGCAAGATGCCAACCCCAAGTGCCTGGATACGATTGTTAATATCTTAGAGTATTTCAACAGTTAGTCACCATGAATTATGTATATATCTCTACAACTCTATATTGATTCTTAAATGGAAGTCAATTCATATATAATGGGAAAAATATTAGAAGTATTTTCCTCAACATTAACTTTTGACAAAAGATTTTAGAATGAAGGTTCTTCATTATCAATGATAGCATACGCGATGATTGCAAGCTCAAGTGATAAGATTGTGACCTAAAAATGAGGGTAGGGCAACATCCTTCGAGGGCAACATCCACTCTTTTTGATGTGTTGAAAACTTCAAAAATTCCTAAATGTATCCATCATTTATTCTAATTTCTAAACAATATAAGAATGTTAAATTTCAAAATCTATTTCAAATATTATTATTGTTAAATGTAATTCAAATTATTATTCATTTATCATCAAATACTATTGCATTCATAACATTCAAAAACCTTCAATACTATTGCCTTGAGTCTTTTCCAAAAAGTTCATCCACCAGTGCTTACTACTACAAATTACTACAATTTTTACTAATTACTTATGATTACTACATTTTTTACTAATTACATATAATTATTACATTTTTTATTGATTGCATATTATTATTGCGTTCTTTACTAACTGCTTTATATTACTACATTTTATAAGTCACAAAATAATTTAAAAAATTCCAATTATTGCATTTATTATAGAAAAATGAAAAAATTAAATCACAAAGTAATTAAAATTAATTTGCAAAAGTGTTTCTGACATATTTTACTACTTTTTCTTATTACTTTCAATTATTGCATTTATTAAGTCACAAAAGAATTAGAAATCTTGTCCATTATTGCATTTATCACCAAAAAACAACAATAAAAGTATTATCCTATAGTGTTCTCAAGTGTACTCCTGGGGTTTTTAAGACTTTCTCTCTCAGCTTGCAAAAGGAGGACCTAGATCGTTGATCAAGGGTTGGAGATTCTTCACCATCTTCTAGTTTCAACTTTCAAGAGGTACATTTTCAAACCTTCCATTTGGAATTGTAGACACATTGCAATAGTGTATATTTTGGAGGTCAAAAATTGCCACCTATTCTTCCTTTCATGTTATTTTTGTTTTTTAAGGGCATACGTCGGCATTTGAAGAGATTTCAGAGGGACAATAGTTTGGCTTATTGTTACATATATTTAGGAAAAAAAAATTGATCCAAGAAACTGCAAGATAACATGCTTTGAGACTAAATTTTAGATTTACTATGCTATAGGACCCTTGACTATGGATTCATTGAAAAACAACCTTCCGGTGGATATCATGGAGTGCAAGCTCTCCTTCTTGTCAATACCCATTATATGCAGGATGCAAGTAGTTTGTAAGGAATGGAACGAGTTGACTAACAACGCAACCTTTCTCGCCTTATGCAATAAGAATGGGAAGAACGAGGACTATTTATTCTTGTGGTAAAAAGATAATCTTTTAGCTACGGGTCACAAGAGTATATCACCAAGGTTTAGAGCAACCTTTCATTTCTTTGATCTCAACATAGAATGGTGGTATTCAATTCCTTCAACCCAAGTTAAACGGACTTGTAGTTGCAACACGAATGAAGAAATGTCTAGTGGTTTCTAAGTATGGACAACAACCTTGTTTGTAAAGCAATTCTCTTCTACAATACAAAGGGGAGAACTTTAAGTCTCTCCATCTTAGATCCAATTGCCAAAACAAGCAGGGGACTACCATCCCTGAATCTATGCTTTCCTCCACCTTGTTATGATGACATAGACCCTTCTTTGGTGATTGTAGTGGATTAAGTCACCTATAGCTATAAGGTTTTCCTCTTCAACACATTGAAGGACATGCCATTGGTGTATGTGCATGAATCAGGTACCTAAGAATGGTGACCGGTAGGAGGGCTTACACATCCCATGGACAACACGATTGCCTTCCAAAACATTGTATTTGCATCCTTCAACAAAGTTGTAGTGAACTTTTTTCCTTCTTTTCAAATGATCAAAATTGCTATCTACTTGAATATTCCATAGACATTTGTTATACCACATTCCAGATTCTTTGATAAACCTGTAACATCTTCCTATATTTGGCAAAAAAATTAGCAACTTACTATACTTGCTATACACACTATTAGATGGTTCACACTCCCTTTTGCAACATTTTGCAATGAGTGGATATAGCTGATAACATTCTATTGTAATATTGTCTAATTTGTCTTACAATGTGATCTAAGAACCAACCTTTCACACCGTTTAATTTCACCGCAAGACTATTTGCAAGTTTCACAAGTAATGGTGACTAACTATTGAAATATTCTAAAGTACTAATACTGATAGTATCAATGCACTTGGAGTTGGCATCTTGGTTGACATCAAGCGATTTTTTTTTAGAGACATGGGTTTGATTTCCCATGGGTGCTTCATTGTGCCTTTGACATCTTTCGAATTAGATTCAATTGTACTCAATCAAGTTGGTGTATTTAAATCTATTTTGGAATATGTCAAGTACACTATTGGGCATTATTTTTATTATTTTGTTGTTGATAAGTGCAATATTGGCTTATGATTACGCACTAATCAAAAGTAGTTAGTAAAAAATATATTAATTATAGAAATTAATTAAAAAATGCACTAGTTATGCATATGCTGTCAATAAAAAAAATGTTGTAATCATTAGTAGTGAGGGTTGTTGGATGAACTTTGTAGAGAAGACTTAAGGCAATAATAGCGAAGGTTATTGAATGTTATGAATGCAATAATATTCAATGATAATTAAATAACAATTTGAAATACATTTAATAATAATAATATTTTGAAATAGATTTTGAAATTTAACATTCTTATATTGTTTAAAATACATGATGGACATGTTTAGAGTTCATTGAAATTCTCAACACATCAAAAAGGGTGGACATTGCCCTACCCTCATTTTAGGTCACAACCTTACTAGCATGAGCTTTGCAATTATGTTGTATGCTATCATTGATGATGAATAACCTTCATTCTAAAATCCTTTGTCAAAGGTTAAAGTAGTAGAAAATACTTTCAATATTTTTATCATTATGTAGGAATCTGCTTTCATTTGAGAATCAATACAGAATTGTAGGGAGATTTAGTGAGATGTAACTCTTTATCTTTGTAAAAAGTGAAGGTATTCTTTCATCATCAAGAAAACTATTAAAAATGGCTAATTGTCTAGTTTGTAATACAATGTCATTCAAGAAGCAATTTTTCACAGAGTTTAACTTCATTGCAAGACTATATGCAAGTTTCACTCGTAATGGAGACTAATTGTTGAAATACTCTTAAATATTGGTGCTAACAAACATATCAAGGCATTTAGAATTGGCGTCTTATTTGATATCAAGCGATCTCTTTTTAGAGACATGGATTTGATTCCTCATACCCCTAATATCTTTCAAATTGGATTCAAGTATATTCAATCATGTTGGCAGATTGGATTTTCTTAAATATGCTTAAATACTATTGGGCAATATTTTTAATTATTTTGTGACTTAATTTTTTGGTGATAAATATAATATTGAATAATTTATAATATTATTGCCCTTCCTCAAACAAAATGATGTGGAATATTTTACATCATTTCAACCCCCTGTCAATAGCTATGGGGGCATGTGGCAAGAGGCATCAGGTATGAGAATGGTGATACACTTACAATAGCAGTTGGTAGAAAAACCAATATTCAAAATTAATAAAAGAATAGTAATCAATAGTAGTTAGTCAAAAAATCAGTATTTAAAATTAATAAAAATATAGTAATCAATCATAGTTAATAAATAATATAATAATAAAAAACAATCATTAAAAAAGCAACAAGAAACGTAGTATTCATTTGCAACCAGTAAAAAACACGATAATCTATAGTAGTAATCAATTGCAATGGACTGTTGGACAAACTTCGTAGAAAGGATTCAAGGCAACAATAGTGAAGGCTATTGAATGTTATGAATGCAATGATATTCAATGATAATTGAATAAAAATTTGCAATACATTTAATAATAATAATATTTGAAATTTAACATTCTTATATTGTTTAGAATAAATGATGGACATATTTTGGATTTATTGAAATTTTCAACACATCAAAAAGAATGGTTTGTAAAATGAGTTACAAATTTGAAAAGAACACTGCAAGAGAAAGGGGTGTTTTAAGTAGTGTCCTAGACATCACATCTTTTAAGTAACGTCTTTTAAGTAAGTTTTTAAGTAAAATTTTACTAAAAAGATTGTCTTTTTAGTAAAATTTTACTTAAAAACTTACTTAAAAGACGTTACTTAAAAGACGTGATGTCTAGGACACTACTTAAAACACCCCTTTCTCTTGTAGTGGAAAAATCAAATTGTTTGAACTATGCATTTAAAACCTTGTATCAATCATCCTATTGCCCAATAAGCAATGAAACTTGACAATGAATTTCTAATGAAGATGGACTCCTATCATTTTTATAATTGAATACTATAATTGTACTCACTACGATCTTAACACAATTATTGAAAGGGATTATACAAACATGGTTGGATATGAATTCAAATGTCCAATAATATAGATTGTTTTTTAATTTGTATTTTCAAATATAGACAACTTTAGCTCTAGAAGGACGCTGCCTTATCATCAAGGTAGTAGCCAAAATTTATTAGATCCAAGGATGAATAGGTGATTTTTTTAACTTCCATGATTTCCTTAAAAGTCATTTACCACACAATTTTTGTCCTCCTTGGAGGCTTGGACTACTAACAATGTATTTTAATGAAATTCATAAAAAAATAAATCTTTTGAAATAATTTATTTAACTTTTAAGACTTGTTTTAGAATGCTTAAAAAGCAGCATATGATGAATTTGCACAATGAAGGAGCCAAGTATGAACACTGAAAAACCGTTAACATGATATTATCACCCGTAATGATGATATCGTTAAAGTCAAAATCAAATGTTTGAATGATGATGAGCTAGAGATGTATCCAAAATCAACCCTAGACTTTCATGTTCATACTATTTAGGCAAAAATGTAGATGGCTGTCTATTTCAGTAACAAGATTGAAATTAGGTGCACTCACTTTATAGAAATGTATTTTAACTTTTAATCAATTGCCTTGTTTTGATACCAGAGAAATAATCACAACATAACAACTAATGAGTTGAATCACAAAATGCCATCAATGGACTACTATACTTGATAAAGTCATGAAACCGGGTATATAATTGTGTCAATAGAAAGGATTATGGATACTAATTGCGTCACTTCAAGCATTTAACCAATAAGCAATGGAATGACCTTCATATTCAATAGAAAATTTGCAAGAGTATGAGAATTTGGAGAATTTTGGGTACATTAATTAAACATGTGCAAAATTTCTTATGCAATTTGACAGTGGAAAAAATTAAGTGAATTAGAGAGATCCTCATTTCCATTCAAAGATTAGTGCTTATGGACTTCCTAATTAGTCTAACCAAGTCCCACCAAGAGCGTAAAATGAAGTCAGTATAGGAAATGGAATTGCAACATTTTTAACCTTGTAAAGACATTAAAGCCAAAAAGTGGTGGATGGATGACTTTCCAAATTATTGTAGAATGAAGAATGCACCTATTGGTCTAAAAATCAGATCATATTTGGCAAAGTACTTTGGTGATAGGACTCATCCTTTCTAGATTCATATCTTCTATTTTAGCCTATTGTAGGCAATCCAAAGACCAAAAAATATTTTCACTTTCCAAATTATTGTAGAATGAAGAATGCACCTATTGGTCTAGCAATTAGATCATATTTGGCAAAGTACCTTGGTGATAGGACTCATCCTTTCTAGATTCATATCTTCTATTTTAGCCTATTGTAGGCAATCCAAAGACCAAAAAATATTTTCACGATTCAAAATACAATTTTTCATTCTATTGGTATATCTTGGGCTTCAAATCATTAGTTTCAAATGCAACTATGTTTGGAAGCAGGCACTTTTGGCCATGTAGCTACTGTCTTTAAAGTTAACAAAATATTATAATTGAAAATTTCAAGATAATATATATTTTTACGTTTTTATTTTTAGAAAATAGAAAAAAAAATTCAAAAGAATAAAATAAAGTAAAATATGAACATTATTTTCAACCTAAATTGACATTTAATCAACTAGTTACATCTTGATAAAAAAAATTCTACAATCTATGTGCTAATACAAAGATAGCGCACTTTGAACACATGTGGAATGTTATTTTTAGAAAACCATTTCATCAATACATGGTATCTTTGTAGATGACCTTAGGTTCCAATTATTAACTTCAAATTTGCATTTTGAGTACAAAGTATTACTAAAATCCTCTAAAATAGCTACTAAGGTGACATTGATATTGACATCCAATCGGTGGTACTTTAAAAATAATAAATTGTTTTTGATAATATGAAAAACATAACTTTCAGTAGTTCGATAGTGATGGTGTGGTATATTCCACACCCCAACAGTGCCTCATCAATAACTACTGATGAATTAGACAGGTGGAGGATGTCGAGGCACACCATCACTGCAGAACCAAGGCAACATCAACACATGCTACTGAATGTTATGAATGTGTATAATGACCTTATTACTACATGACCTTATGACCTTGTTACGAATTTGGGATCCTCCAGAGGTTTAAAACAAAAGTTGTAGCGACTAAACAAGCAAAACAAATATTGTCGTGCAACAATTGACAAGAAATATAAAAAAGTGGGGTGAGAGAGGCTCGAACTCTCGACCTCAGGATTTCTCTTTAGCTATGAGACCTACGCGCTAGCCAACTGCGCCACCACCCCAACTTGACCAATCGCTTGATGGTGTCAATGAATATTTCAGTTCAACTATTAAACTTCAAAATTCTTAAGAAGTTTTCCAAATTCCAAGTCTGTTATTTGGTCAAAAGAGTATAAAAATAATGATCAGTCGTAATGGAGAGTCTCAGACACATTGTATATAACTCAGGCACCACCTCAAACTGAAAAAATCTGCAATGCTCAACTGCAAGGAGTTACTTCTGTCAATCGGTCAATTAACTTAGTAGATGACCAGTCTCACACTGAGAATGGCTTAACAAGGACTTGAAGTCCTGGAAGCTGTACTTCATATATTGAATGACGTGAGAATTTAGGGCCCATATTTGGACTGTAAAGCTGCATACAAAATATTGGTTGTAGAGCACAAATGCCCGCCAAACTCCCATAATCTAGATCACCTGCACCAAATAAGAGCACAATACGCCGTTGGCTGTAAATTGCAGACCAGTAAACACGTCAAATAGTTAGAATGAACTGAACACAATTGAATACACCTAAGCTTTCCAGAAGCGAATCATTCTGAAAATGTGCAAACATTCAAATCTCGGTAACTAGGAAATGAACATAGGACCGTCTTACCAGCTTAATCACGTATTGAAAGTCGAGCTAACGCACATCCCAGCCATTTCTCTGAAACGAATGCCCTCGTTGTTCGCACACCATCACCAATAATCACCGCATGAACAAACATGCCCAGGTTTGAAGTGGTGATGGCAGTTCGCGTCTCTCACGAAAATGTACCGACCAAATGTCGTTGCTATGAATTTCAATATCTTGTGGCTAAGGTCAGCTACACGTGTGTCAGTAACACAACGAACTGGAGTCCCTGGGGGCGTGTGGTTGAGAGCATATGCCACAGCCAACAACTCTGCAGAATGGGAGAAAAACAAAACCTCCCTTTCCTGAGGGTCCAGCGAGAAACCTTGACTCGTCATCTCATTCACAAATTCCTGGAGCTTATCGTCAACTCCTGGATTGGTATCAAAAGCATGCAATTCACCGTTCACCTCCATCGTGCAACGCTTAGGCACTATCATCCCTGTCTCTTCCATGGTGGCCTTCATGACAGAGACGTTCTCCCACTTGCCAGCTGCTGCATAAACACTCAACAGCTGCTCACAAGCCGAAGGGGAAGCTTGGGCCTTGCCATCCAGTAGATGCTCAGCAGCAGTCTCTGCAAGTTCCACATTCTGGTGGACTCTACATGCTACTAGAAGGGATTCCCACATCGAAGGAGCCGCTGAAGTTTCCTCAATGAATTCCTCAGCCTCCTTCAAGAGACCTCCTCGACCTAGAGCGTTAACCATGCACGCGTAATGCTCCTCTGATGGCTCAAAACTCCACTTCAGCTTGATAGACTCAAGAAATTCAAAAGTCTCGTCTACCTCACCCAACTGACCGTGTGAAGACAGAACACTTGTGAAAGTGGCCTTATTCGGCAAAACCCTTGCCCATAGCATACGTTCAAACCATTTGAGAGCCTCGCTTCCTTGACCATTATGGCAGAATCCAGCGATCAAGGCATTCCACGAGTATTGGTCTCGTTTTGACATCCTCTTGAACACCTGGATGGCAGAACTCAAATACCCACATTTTGAGTACATCTCAATGAGAGCGTTACTAACACGAGTGTCTGACTCCTTCAGCTGTGCATGAATGCTCCTTCCATGCTCTAAAGCTCCCAAGCCCGCGCATGCATTCAAGACACTAGCGTAGGTAGCACTATCTGGCTTCACACTGACCAATTGCATATGCTGGAACAGTCTCAAAGCATCCTGACCACGGTCACTGCGAGTATAGGCAGTCAACATCGCATTCCAACAGACTACGTCTCTCTCCGGGATATTGTTGAACACGCTGCAAGCATCACCCAGGCTTCCACACTTGGAGTACATCCTTATGAGAGTGGTCAGAATTTGGATGTCATCCCCCATCCCATTCTTCTCTACGAGAGAATGCACCTTACTGCCTGACTTCAAATCTCCCAAATTCGCTATGGCTGTTAAAGCGCTGATGAAAGTGTATTTGTCACATTTACCTCTCTCTCTACGATATTTTCTGAACAACTCAAAGGCTGCCTCGTTTGCACCATGCTGAACAAATGTAGCTATCATGGCATTCCAGGAACCCAGATCTCGAGCTCGGATTCTGTAAAAAACCTGACGGGCATCTGCTAGGCTTCCACATCTCCCATACATGCTGATGAGAGCGTTTGCAACGTCATTGTTGGACAGCATTCCCAATCTCGCAATCCTGTCATGAATGGATTTGCCATCTTCTAAACTAGAGCATGCACTAAGAAGCGTAACAAAAGTTACGTGGTCCGGAGCTACGGCACCCTGGCGCATGTGCTTGAAGACCTCAAAAGCTTCCTTCTCAGCACCATGGCGACAGCAAGCAGCGATGTACGCGTTCCACGACACGACGTTTTTTCCGGGCATGTTATTGAAAACCTTGCGTGCTTCTTCCAGACTCCCACACTTGGTATACATGCTGATCAAGGCAGTTGCTACATGCACGTCTGATTTCCAACCGGTGTGCAGAATCTGGGAATGGAGTTCTTTTCCCCGATCTAAATCTGCACACATGGACAAAAGGCTTCCATATGTAAACCTATCCGGTTGAATTTTATTCTCTTGCATTCGTTTGTAAAGCCTGAAAGCCTCGTCCACATGACTTTCCCTGTACCCTGCAATCATGGCATTCCATGAGATCACGTTGCGGTTCGGCATGTTCTCAAATACTTGACGTGCATTTGATAAGCTGCCACACCTAGCATACATGCTGATGAGCGCGTTTCCTACAAGCAGGTCTTGTTCAAGTCCATCTCGCTTGATATATGTATGAAGCTCCGCGCCCTGCTTCAGATCATTGGAGTTCGTACATGCACCGAGAATACTCACGAAGCTGATTCTGTTCGGTTGAATTCCACTTCGAATAAGTTTGTTAAACAAGTGAAAGGCCTCCTTACTGTGCCCCTGTTGTGCATACCCAGAAATCAATGCAGTCCAAGAGACTACATTCGGTTCTCGCATTTCATTGAAAACTTTCTGTGCAAGTTCAACGCTTCCACACTTGCAATACATGTTGATAAGTGCAGTTCCAACCGTGACGTCTGTTTCAAACCTAGCCTTGATAATAGTTCTGTGAAGCTGCGCTCCAAATTCAAGCACTGAAGGATTGCTTACAGCACTGAGGATACTTAGAAAAGTATTCTTGTTCGGCTTCAACCCCTCTCTCTGCATTTGGTAGTAATGGTCCACCGCTTCCTGACCCAGTCCGTGCATTGCAAAACCAGAGATCATAGCATTCCAAGATATCACATCCCTGTCTACCATAGCTTGGAACACCTTGTGAGCCTCCTCGACGCTCCCACACTTGGCATACATACTGATGAGCATGTTACTGAGGTAAGTATCCGGCTCGACTTGGTTCCTTCGTATGCGGTCGTGCACTCTTCTTCCTTGTGCTAGAGATTTCTCTTTTGCACAGTCCTGCAATTGACGAGCATAATGTCTCCAATTCGCTAGAACTCCTCTTTTCTCCGAAACCTGCACTTCCTCCTTCCACATTTCTCCCCCCTCCTTCGCAAATGTTTTCCACGTCTCTTCTTGGCTTCGTACCCCATCTTTAAAATTCAAAGCCGTGCGTGCATCAGAACTGGAAAGTGCGGTGCAATTGAAACACCGCTGCCTGAGCACCCTGCACATTTGAAATCCATTAAAAAGCGCAATTTCGAAACCCTAAAACCCTAATTCTCGATGAACTCTCGAACATTCTTCCCCATTAGAATCACTTCAAATCCAGGTACGGGGCTGCGTGCCAATGACACCCTGCATTATCGAATTCCACTAGAAAGCGCAAATCCTAAACACGAAACACTCGAAGAACACCCTTTGCCATTCAATTACTAGTGCGGGGCTGCGTCACTGAAAGCCTAAAAAACTCATTCAGGAGTTAATTGCAAGAAGTCGAAGTTGCATGTGAAAAGGAGGAAGCATTTGCATCGAGGGGGCTCACAAGGTGTTCCAATGTGAGCTTCGCAATGAAAAATCAAACCTTCTTATACCTCACCTTGAAAACAACGGCGACGGCCTCCTGGTCCACAACCACAAAACTAGCTGGAGTCCATGCATCTTCATCATCCAAGCAAGCCTTCTTCAAGAGTCACCCCAACATACACACGGGCAGCAAACATTGTAACAGAAATCCCCGAGACTGCATCGCCCCCCATCGCTTCCATCACTTCCCCTGCGTCTTCTTCTCCTTCTTCACCTCCGCCTTCAACTCATTCAGCAGAATTCAGTCCATCTCAAATTCCAAGTGTTGCCGGATTAGGGCTAAGGATTTTGCAATTAGGATTAAGCGTTTCCATTGGATTGAGTGACAATTTCCTATTATTTGTAACTCAAACAAATTCCTCAACAAAGTTCCTGAAATACTGGAACCCAATATAGGCGTGACTTAGGTTTGCATTGCGCGCAAGCTAGGGTTTTGTAGCAAATTTCTCTCTTGAGTCCTTTCTATCTGTGTCAACCCAATAATCACATCAAGCGATGTTTCCTGGAGGATAAACTCGCTCTGCAGAAGAGTCTCCTCTGCTAGGCCCAGAAAGCAATGCTGGAGTGAGCTAGGAGTGTTGAACGACACCCAATTCTACAGAGAAGGATGTGTTTCAACAACCGTTGTCTCGATTCAACTCGATGCAAACATGGATTCATAAAGTCGGGCCTATCGAGGCGATCATCGCAGGGTAAGGCAATGGATTGCCAAACTGGGAGTGTGCTCAAGTTTTGACATATACAATAGTGTCGTTTGTATTGAATAAATTTAGTTTCGAAGATAATGAGATTTTAGGTATTGGAGTAAGCCAACAGTGTATAGATTTTTAACACTGAAATGACGAAGGTGGCTGTCGCCAAATATATCATCAATGATGATTTAATTTACAATTGCATGGGACAAAACACCATGATGAAACATGAAACACCTGAAACATAATCGTATGCTAACTAATGCTATTGCAAAGCATCACCCAAAATCTAAGCTAGTCACAAGGTGTTTTTCAAACCAGACAAACATGAAAATATGCATCCTGCTGTCCGGTAGGTCACAGAGGATTTTTGAGATTTCTGCAACCCAAGTTTGTTCAGTTCTAAAACCAACATAAATACCAACACTTCGCTGGTCCTGTCAGCATCATCAGCATCATCTGTTGCGAGATCTTAAGGGATATCATTAAAAGACTACTCGCCATCACTGAGTATCTAAGAAGTCTGCAACATAATTCATATCTCTGATTATCGACCTTTGCCTCCATCCGCAGTAGCAAGGACTCCTCGTTCAGGTTTTAGACCACTGAGCGACGCACATCAGTAGAGGAAAGTCTTTAATTCATGTGGAACCGCAAAGATCGAATAGGGAGAATCATTCTTCCAGATGCACCCTAGTAAGTCACGCGTTGTGAAATCACAATTGTAATATGGTAGCAGACTCAGCGTAAATAATTCGAAAAATGAAATTTTAGGAAAAAATAAGTTTAAAAAATACAACAGTTTGTATAGTAGAAAAGAAAAGAGGATCTCTAGAAAATATTCACAATACTGATACTTGCCTAATTGTATTTTTTGCAAAAAATACTTGATTCGACAAACGGGTGCAGAATCTGCTACCAAACTACAGTACACAGAATCTTAGCATCTCTCAGTGACAATTATGAATCACAGTGCGCAAACTGTAACACAACATGGCCTCAAAACTTGCCACGCCCCGGGAGCAGAGAAGTCACTCAATGTCCTCCCTGCCGTGGTCCTCATGTTCATATTTCTGCACTAGAAAGGAAGCTGTGTTCCTCAACCTGGTGGCAAAGGGGCGCTCATCACCTATGTAGATCTGCCTTGAACATTTGCCGAGGAAATTGAGCCATGTCAACAGTGCAATCTCGTCCTTGAGGCCTTCATTGCACCACAAGAAGGTGTCTGCAATTACCACTTGGTAGTAAAGCTTTTCGAAGTCCACTACCTTAGCCTTCAGATTAACTTTCTCAAATAATGCAGCAACTTCTCGAGGAGTGGTAAGAAGCTTTTTCCGTCCTGCGAGCTTTGTGAGCCCGTGTAGAGCCAAACGATGTCGCAAATCCACTGAACGATTGCCTAGTCCGCTCAATACTCCGAGAAGGTAAACCCCATTGTGAGGTCCTTCGGCCAAAACAGATATGCGCTCTGCTGCGCGTGGACAAACCGCCTCCCACTCTTCCGGGATAAGATAGCGAATCAAAGCAAGAATGCAGTCTTGCACTTTATCCATTATTTCTTGCAATCCGCGCTCAAGGGTAAGGTGCATCACAATAACTAAAAGACTCTCAATATCAACAACTGTGTAATATGGTTGCACATTCTGTGTCACAAAACAGGTAGCTATGAACTCAAGAACAGAACGCAAGTTTTTAGGGGGTCCCCTCTCAATACTCTCACTGGAGAAATCCATGTTTTCACCATCTTTCGAGCTCTCCTTATACCCGTACACAACAAGAGTTTGCTTAACGTCCACCAGAGCTGGTAGCCAATCCATCCGAAAGGGGGCTGCCCCATCCTGCAAACACAAAATGCAGATAATTTTTATGTTAGTCCAAAAGGCTTACTCCCTCAATTCTATCAAATCATACACAAGGTAAGGAACGCTCTACGAAAAAGAAACTGATGAGCTTGATAATTAGTAACATGGCTTGGTTTAAAAAACACAGTAAACAGTCTTTAAAACTGAGAAAGCGATTTCTGAAACATGACGTAGCAGCACAAAGTAATGAGGACTTCAAACATTACTTTTCATTGACAGAGACAATGATGTACAAACGCTCAGTAGCCCGGTCTGCCAGAGAACAGGAACTTTCATGTGCGGCTTACCGTGGCAACTTGAGAGACTAGATCACACAAAAACTTGCAGGTGAACTTTTCTAGAGAAGCGTCACTTGAGTACGCCATTTGATGGTACGCCCACCGTAAGGTTGACTCGTCACAGCGATTGCTACAAACGGCCCATGCTCGCAGAAAACCCGACCTGGCTAATTCTTCCAGAGACGTTTCACGCCCTTCCTCCTTCGATGCTTGCAGCGCCCGCTGAAGAATAGGCACGCCTCCGCAGGTCTGACACGAAACATGAATCAGACATTACAATGGGTCTTGGAACTACCAGTGCAATTGAAATCACAAAATACTCGTGAACAAAGATTCTTGAGAGAATAAAGTAGTCTTAATTTCAAATCATGTTTACTGAATAAATCATACATTACAGAGGGCGTTCAGACTAGCGGTGCAATTGAAATCTAAAACTCCCCATGAACAAAGAAATCAATTGCAAGTAGCCTTAATTTTCAAGTTGGATGGAAGGAAAACTCGACCAAGAATTGTCAAAACACCGAAAGATTCAGGTGGAAGTTGGAAGAGAAACACTCTGACCTCTGACGTTCAGAGTTCAAACTGCCCCTCCAATCTCAATATCACACTCTTTAATTATCTACCCACATACTTGCAAAGGAACATGATGACACAGAATTCAAGGAAACTATGATGACCAAATGTTGTTAGAATGTATGTTACTTCTACATTAACAACCTATGGTATGTTACCTCTGTAATTTACATAGACATGCTATTAAATGTTAAATTGACCTCTGAAAACTTACAATGAGAACCACATTTCAAGAAGCCCATACGATAACCACTACAATGGGAGATATGCTGACCATATAAAACAGGTTTGAGTGTATCAAGGACAAGAATTCCAATGCTGCAGCAAACATTCTCCCTAATCTAACCAGAGATTTGCAGAGAAACGTGAATGACACAGCTCACGGCAATTACAATGGTCAAGAGTTCTCAGAATGCATCCCAAATATGTAACGTTAACTAACATGCACAACAACTCCATACCATAACCAAAATGACGGGAAGCAAGCTGGTCATATAAAACAGGTCTGAGTCTACCGAGGACAAGAATTCCAATTGTGCAGCAAACGTGAATGACACAGAGCTCACGGCAATTCTGATGGCCACGAGTTTTCAGAATGTATCCTCTGTAACGTTACTTGACATGCTTAAACTCCACAACACAACAACACCATACTAAAACCACAACGACGGGAGATATGCTGCTCGTACAAAAGAGGGTCCGAGTTCTACCAGAGACGGAAATTCCAATGGTGCCGCAAAGATTGTCGCTCCCCACTCCGGTTCCACTTCCTCCCCACCACCACCTGCAATTTGTTTCTCCAAGTCCACAATGTGTTCCCGGAGTTTCGGCCCACATACACCTTCATCCTCCTCATCTGAGGAAGCATACAAACCCGACTTGACTTTGCCCAGCTTCTGCCTCTTCACCTTCGCCTTCAACTTCCGAACCGTCTCCTTGTCGTCCGCTTGCAGGAGATCGTCCAATGTCACCGTCTTCCTCTGCCTCTTCTTCTTCGCACCCACGTCTGAGAGTTCAAGGTCGCTCAAGGGCGGCTCTCTCAGCCACTCATAATCGTCGTCCATCAAAAATGAAGCCGCCATCCTTCAGGAACGCCCAAGCGGGGATACCACCCAAGAACCAGTAAACGTCGTTGGTTCCAATCACGCCATCGTTAGACCCCAAACCCTGCGATGAAATTCAAACCCTCGCCAACTTCGAAACGCACGACAATCAGAAGTGCAGACGATTTGCAGAGAATGCCATTGCGCTTATGGCAGCAAACTGAGAGCAGAGAATCAATCGGCGATACAATCCTAAACAACTTCGGTTCCGCTTCGTAAATCACGCCATCCTTAAACCCTAAACCCTGAAAATGGAATTTCGATTGCGTACTCGCGAGAAACAGAAGTGCAAACCATTTGTAGAGAATGGCATTGCCACATGACAACAAACTTGCCAAATTCGAAAAAAATTGCCGGGCTTGCAAGCTATCTATCGTCGTTGAGAGTACACGGAAATCGAAGGCCGTGCATGGATGACTACTGATCATTTTCATCCAGTGAGGGTCCCATTATATTGAAATAGTTTATTAGTGTAACCCACAGTGTATTCTCTGCATTTCTTGTCACCAGTGCTCGTTGTGATTTGAAGTTTTATAAACTGTCGACAGTGGCGATTGCAAGACTCAGAGAAGAGCGTGAGGGTTTTAGGGTTTTACAGTGTTCGAGATTCTCGTTATTTCGATTCCGCCACTATGAGTAGCATCGGAGAAGGAAACAACATCACATTTTGGCAAAGGTTGAAGCGGCAGAAGACGGGCCTGGGCAATATGGCCCTTGCGGCGTCCACACTCGTGTTGTCGTTGCGACTCATCGACCAGGACAAGGAGCTGGAGAGGATGAAGACGGGCGAGTCGTCGCTGCTGGAGGCTCTCCGGCGGGAGAATCACAATCTGCAGGAGAGGTTCGTGGGCTTCCGGACTGCTGTGGAGGAGGAAATCGGTAGAGCTGGGAGCAGGTGAATGCCATGCTTTGTGTCTATTTAAAAAATTTCTCCCTCTCTGATTCCAGGCGCATCAACAGGGCGAGAATTTTCTTAGAATCAATGTGTATGGTAACCGCACCTAAAAACGACATTTCAAGCATAGATAATCTTAGTAGGATGGACATATTTTTGAAAATTCTTGTTAGCAAATCAAAGAGGATTGCAACATGCATTTGATGGGTACCAATTGCAAAAAGTACAGTGGTTCAAAGTTTTGTTTGGTGGATGACCTAAAACTTACACGATTTCTTGGCGTGGTGTTGAAGTGGTGTACATTCTCATAATCAATATGTGCTCATTGTGCAAGATTTTAGGGCTTAGAATTCAAGCAGGTGTTGCAAATAGGTACCCCTACCTTAGTGATTATTGAGCTTTGTTGTGAGTGTTTTTGCAATTAGAAGAGTAGAGCTGATGTCGGTGATTTGAATTTGGATAGGATGCCGCCGCTTTCAACCAGGATACAAACTTTGATAGAAAAGAGTAACAGCGAGGAGTCCCGACCTCTCGTCAGCCATGAAGTTCAACGAGGTATGTTTGGTGTTGTCTTCTTTTACGAGATATGAGCAACATGAAATTTCTGAGAACGTTATATCCTGTACATCCCTTTAGTTCGTCTTCGGAGCTCGCTGTTTTGTATGGTTCTTTAGTTCTTGGTTCTTCAATGCAGGCTCAGTGTTAATCTTTTGATACCTTTTGAGTAGCTTTCCCGTCATAGTATTTTCCATTTGCATAGAAAGAGCTCTGCTTATGAACCTGCAGATATAGTCAGGTTAGGCTTCTAGATTTAGGTTTAGGTTTTCTATATCCAAGGCTGAATTGCATGATTTTCGTTTGCCGCTCTCGTTGTGCCTGGTTGGTAAGAAAGGATTGCCATTTTGTTAGGGTTCCGAAACCATGCATCTATGTGGCCTTCTCAGCTGCTGTGTATGGTTAAGATTTATGTTCCGACATTCAATTTTGGAACTAGCTCTTTATCCTTTTACATTTCGCCAACAGATCAATGTATGCGAAATAGGTGGATGACTTTCTATTGGAATATGCAGGGCAAGAGCCAGAGACTTTGCAATCACCAGCCAAAGGGAAATCCAATTTCATGGTTTGATGCTTCTTGAGGATTGCGGACAAGAAATCGAGGTGTGTTGCTACTTTCTACTGGCAGATTAGACATTAGAAATTGGTGAGGGCTGCAGAACTGTCACGCTATCAGATCGATGACAAACCCCAACTTCATGTGATTGTTTTGATTACTGACGGCTTCACAACCTGATGACAGGGTGATGCGGGGGAGAAAGGTTGTTACGCCCACTAAAAGGAATGAAAGTCCCTGCAAGAAGATTACAGCTCATGCCTTCTAAATCTGTCAAGTTTAGAAGATTGTCGGAACACCAGATTCCTTGTGACAGTTGAAAAGCGTGCCAACGTTGTAGGAATGAGAAGCGTTTGGACTTGTTCTTAAATCCCAAGCGGGCCGTAGAAAGTGGTAAAAAGGACCCATTTGTAGGTTTGGTCCAAATCATAGCACAGTTATTTACTTTAAGATATTCTTAGCTTGTAGATCTATTTTATAGGCTATCACCGGGCAATCACAATTTTTTGTAGGAAGAGAAAGTTAGACTGGAATCCATTCTCTGAACATGTCAGAACTCTCGTTTAATGCCAGAATCTGCTAGACAGGCAGGTTTTTATGTTTTTGAAATGCAGCCATTGTCGGAATTCTTTTATCTCGCATGGTGATGAAATGTGCTGTTTGGGATTACAACTCTAGTCAGCTTCTAATTAGAGCCTGAAGCTCAGCTCGCCTCCTACGGACACCAATCACATTCTCGACTAATCTCGAACCGCAACTTTTTGGAGGTACCGTTTTCATGTCCAATAGATAACGAAGGAACCGATGAACATTTGAATGCTGCACTCGTGCTGGAAAGTTAATTTGTATATTAGCAACTGACAATGTCAGGCTGTCAAGCGACATTTCATGCAGTGTCTATTACTAACGAATGTTGTAAAATTGGTGTCATAATGCTGAACAGTGTTTCTTGGAATTGTTCACCCAGTCTAATTGTAGGAACCTGACCAAGTATGAAAGAAATTGCAGAGAGTTACATGTGTTTGGAAAGCAATTCTAAAATGAAGAATTTCCGGGCGTTTGACATTGTATAATAGACGAGCAGTCCATGAGGTTTAAGGTATGAAATAGTTACCCTTCATCTCTCAAGTATGTACAATATTTCAATCCTGCATTCCACTATCTGAGAAACGCAGAGGAGCCTAGAAACAGAACAAGGATCATGCTGAATCTTTACAAACTAAACTCCACTTCTGCAGCTTTAAAAAATCTGAGTGCCTTGCCATGTTAGCGTGTCCGGATGCTCGTGTCCGGAAAGATGATATCAGGGTTGCGAATATGCGGATTCAACCGGGCCAAGTCTCGCCACTTCGCACCTGATCTATGAACTCGTGTTGAAATACTCCACAAAGAATCCCCTGGTTGGACTTTTACCTGTGGAGCCTTGCTTTTCAAGGCTGGATGCGCTTTGGTAGCTTTTTGCATACCCTGAGCAACAAGCCACCGGGAGCCTGCCTGAAGTTGTTTTCTGCTGCCCCATGCTCCTGTTTTCATTGCAGGGGAGCTCGGACTCGTGTTCAACCCCGCCACTGTGACATCAACGATCTTAAACCGAGGGTTCTTATTCTCGTCATCTTCTTCTTCATTGTTTCTTCTACCAGGCAATGAGGTAATAATTCTTCGCCCTAGCTTTTGCTTCGAAGGCACCACCAGTCTCTCTGCTTGCACCAGGGCCATCATGGGCGCTCCCACAGATTCGTGGCAACGGAGAGCATCCCTGAGTTGCACTAACATGGCCAGAGTTACGGTTTGTCCCATATAGCCTGTGCTCGCATTTCTGTCTTTCTTCTTCTTTGAAACAAGAACTCTGTCTCTCTCATTATGTGCAGTGTTGTGCGCAGCTATGATGGCCAGTGTTTGGTCCTCTCTCTCGTTTTCGCCACCAACGCCCGTATCGAGGCGCATCCATTCATCCAAGGAAACCGCCATGGACATGAAATTCTCCTCGCTACCGTCATCCAGCAAAGGTTGTCTCCCGGGTAGCTTGCCCAGTCTCTTACCAGCCCTCACAAGGTTTGATTCGCTTGCCAGAGGCTCAATAACAGAGGGTGATTCTGGGTCAGCCATCTCTGCTTGTATCTTCAGACCCTCCAGCGCCAGAGCTTCGATTTTCGCCATGGCCATCGGTGCCAGATCCTCAAGCCCCACATACAACTCATCGTTGGCCACTCCGTTTCTTTTATTTCCCCTTCCACAGGAGCTATTCTCTCGCAAGGTGAGTACGTCCCTCTCATCGTACCCTAATGCCGCAAACCTGTTTGCCAAACGTTCCCCTGATCATCCCGGATATATCTTTCTCAATACATTCAATGATTATCTGCAATCTAGCGACATAATCAATCTCGTACTAGCAAGGTTTGTCTCTAGAAGACCGTACGATCTCTCGTGGTTTCCTTAAGAGAAAATAAGAGGGGTTCTGAACCCTGAGCAGCTCCCTCACTAGAACAAACAGTATTCATTTGTACTCTGGTGCCATGTTGTACATAAAACAAATTTCACAAAATGTGCCATGTAACAATAGTAGCATTGTTCAAGTCGAAAGGAACCACTATTGACAATAACAATGACACTATTGATCTGTAAGTGACGCTGTTTAGAAGAAGAGTGGTTAAGAGAGGTTTCTTAAGAATGGCTTCTGAAAGTTCATGAATGTTTAGAAAAAACATGAACGTTATGAATGTTTTAAAGAATGTCATGTTATGGACCCATTTCACGCATAGTTTTTCCTCTTAATATACAATTTGTCAACCTTACATGAGCAGGTAGCTGAGGGGGATCACGCAGAGAAGCTCAACTCCTAATACTCCACAACGAGCACGGGGAAACTTACCCATTCATACGACATTGTGCAAAGCCTGCAAGATCTCTGTGCTCAAACGAAAGCTGATCCACTCCCTTTCCTGTGATATCCTCCAACGGCATAGCCATCATAGCCTGCGCACCCATCCCTTCGATTCCTGCCATGGCCATCCTGCGCAGTACTGCCATGGACGTTGCCCCCATTTCAGACGGCACCACCACTGGATTGGACACTTGCATCACAAGCTGCGCCACCATAGAAGCTGTTCCGCCATGGAAGTGCGAGGGGCTCATGGAACGCAGGGAGCCGCCGTTGCGCATGTGCAGCACGGAACCCAGTCCATTTGCCAATGCAGGCGGAGAATCAACAATGACTGATGGCAAGGGTTCAAAGGCTCGGTCGTTGAGGCTCCATTCCTGCATCAACGCTTTCGTCTCCTCGTCTTCCAGATGCTTCGCTCGGGCTTTGCTTTGCAAGGTTTGCGTGGCTTTCTGGAGCTCCGCTTCGGCAGCTTCCACGATAGCTTCCAGCTCCGCATCTTCTTCGGTTACCCACTCTGGAGGGATGCACAAGGAAGCCTCTTTAATCTTACCACCTAGGTTCCCAACTTTTTTCACTATGACATAGTTTGAATATGTGACAAGCCTGCTAGTATGGCAAGCGCGCAAGGTATTCTAGAATGTCATTTTCGAGAAGGTCAAGTTACAGAAAGTACTGAATGTAAGGTTAGTGCACCCGCACCCAGACTCGCCACTGAAATGCTATGACATAGTTTAACTGTGTGACAACTGTGCTAGTTTGGTAAGTGTGCAAGGTATTCTAGGTTGTCATTTTAGAGAAGCTCATGATAAAGAAGTTTTGAGAGTAAGGTTCGTGGACCCACACCCAGAACCGACTCCTGAAATGCTATGACATATTTTGACTATGTGGCAACTGCGCTAGTATGGCAAGCGAGCAAGGTTTTCTAGAATGTCATTAGACAAGCTCGTATTAAAAACGTTTTGAGTGTAAGGTTTGTGCACCCCCACCCAGGATCCCCCCCTGAAATTTAGAGTTTGTATTCGCATGATCTGGCATTCTGAGTGCACATGCATCAGAGACTTCAAAAAATTAATACTCTGATTAATCCCCAGGTTTAGAGAACGGCGTACCTGAAATGTCAAGAATGCTGTTCGAATCCGAGCACGGCGAGTCCCAGCTGTAAAACTCCTTGTAAGGTGAGATTTCCTCCACGTCCTCCTGCTCCATTCTGAATTTCGCATACTCTGGCGAGTGAAAATCAAGTTCCACGCCACCTTCCATCCATGCCTCTAGCTCCACCTCCTGCGAGAGAAGAGCAAGAGGAGAATGAAGTTCTCCACATTCAGACCTGGCCACTGCAACAGGGTCCATCTCGTCAACTAGAGCATGATACAAGCTCCAAAACTTGGTGTTGTCCACAGCATCATTCAGTTTTAAAAACTTGTTACTGTCCACAGTGTCATGTGGATCTTCGTCGATGCCGACATTCGCGTCCATCAGCTTTCATCTTCAGCTGAGCTTGTGCTCCGGACGCTGTGCGCTCCGCACATATCCCTGGGGAGACAGCTTGTTCACTTCTTTTAAGCGCAGCGTTCACTTCGCTATTTTCTCGTTTGGTTCTTTTGTTGCGGTCCGGATTTGTTGTTGTCCTCTCAAATTTGTTACTTTCCACAGCAATCACGGGGCATTTGAATCGCCGGTTTCCTCTTCGAAATTCTCCAGGTAGATGACGTGGGCAGTCATGCCAAGCCTATGCCTTGGGCCCAATCATCTGGCTCGCTGCAGTGACGAGCCATGGCGTAGCGTGAACTCTCAGTCGTGAGATCGTTGTAAGGTAGATCAGCCTGTTACCACCCAGATTTGCTATTTAGGTACCTTGGAGAAGCTCTTTGTCAACTCACATGTTTTTCAGAGATTGAAAAAGTTGGATAGAAGTCATTTGCAAGTAGGATGAAGACATTCCGAAAAGAAATGAATTTTTTGTGCTTTTTTAGAGTTTATTGGAACGTAGACCCATACTAAATCACACATTGATGTGATCCCTCCCCAAGTGCATTGTCATGACGTAGAAGGGTTGCTAAGATTATGGTAATGGGGAGATGACTTATGCCAATGGGAGGATCCAATAGATGTTGGAATTGGATGACTCATGACATTAAGGATAGTCATAACCGTCCAAAATTTGAAGAATGGAGACGTGGCGGGTTATAGTTGGTTGGCTGATGAAGGAATATACTATTTCTACGAAACCTTCGCGCTGTTCAATATCCTCTTGCGGAGGTGAGTAATGGGCATGGCGAAGCCTATGTTTTTGTCTAGTACTCCTTGTTTTAGCCTACGTTCCTTACTTCTCTTACGTTGCTTGTGACACTTGTAATTCTGCAAGCTAACTTGCGTATTTTCAATTCATATGAATCTATTCTTCTGCAAAATCCTTGAAACCACACAAAAGGATAGTCACACCTTCAACAATTCTAGATCTTAATTGACTCCAAGTTTCTTTGTGCAACTACTAATTCTTCAACAAAATCTTGTTTTTGAAAAAGGTGTGACTACCCCTATTGGGTTGCTCTACCTTATTAAACTTTCTTTTTATGGAGAACGTGTTTTGGGGGGAGGAAATTTTACCATCTTATGAAGTTAAATTTCAAGAAAAGTAAAACACCAAATCTTATAGTTAATGTAATTCTGGTAACCAAAATTGTAGGTTACTTTTGCAGAGATATCAGCTATTAATACTGATCCCATAACCCCAATGGCTGAAGAAGGATCTCCTTTGCTGCAGAATCCTGACTGTTATGAAGAGTGGCTTATATTTCTCGACCTCGTATTGCCTTACATCAGCAAGCAATCTAGAAGACCAATCACAGAACTTATAATATTATCATAGATTCAGAAAATCTGCACACAATATAACATTCCTGAACAGGGGACTATTCATACTCTAAAGGAATCTCGACTGCCCCTAAAGACATTTTGGCTATAAAGATGTTTTTTGACTGCTATGTACTCTCCATTCTTTCAGCCATTTAGTTCTCCAAAATCTTCACTCTTCTCTTCATCATTGTAATATCTGCAATTACAACTGCACAAGATTTTCATCTTTTTCTCAAGATGTCTTCCAAAAAGACATCACAATTTAAGAATCTAATGATGTTACATGAATTTTTATGGACACTATGCAAGATATACTACAAAGAAAAATCACAAGTACTATTTTCTGTAGATATGTAGTAACGCAAACAATTATGAAGAAAACATACATCCAAACCATAAAGAAAACCCTGGTCCCTCGTATTGAAAGAATGACTCCCAAATCATAATTTCCAAATCATACTTTCCAAGTCATAACACTCATCAGATGTTGTCATCACACCACGCATTGGTGTTGGAAAAGAGGAGGGTCCAAAGTCATAACCCTGTCTTCTCCTGCACTCATATAGAGCCATAGATCTCCAAGGAGGGTTGTGTCCAATAACTGTCTGAAACCGCCCAGCCCTAGACCTATAATTCAGTACAAAATAGAAACCTGAAGAGCCACAGGGCCGACTAAACAAATATCCATACACGACGATACACCAAACACTGAAATCCTACATACAGATCTAGAAGCATAAAATATCAATAACAGCAGCTAAAAGTCGCTACTGTACTAGTTCTTCACTGTATCAGGGATCTGGATCAGGGTTGTAAACAGAAGAATGGTCCGCCAACCACACATCCCGAACCATACGTCATCGATATACACAATGCATAGCGCCTCGATAAAACAAATTAAAAAGCCTGTTCAGTAGCAGAGCAAAACCATATCAAATAATCTCTCTGTCTAAGCTCAAGTTTCAAAATTGCAAGTCTTAAACAGGCTTGAACACAGTGCATTCAGAAAAGTTCGGGACCAAATCCTGCTCCTCACCCGTTTGAATTCGTCCATGATAGTGAAGCAGGTGGGCAGAGGGAGGTCAAACCAAGCTCCCAGAGAATATTTGGAGGCACACAGATCAACCTCGGTCATACGTCACCACGGTCATACGCGGTGACCAGTCACCCTTGTTGGTCCCCGAAAGAGACGGGACTCCAAACCGTGAACCAACAAAAATGGGTAGCACTGGCGGCATTGGTAGAAGCGCTAGCAATTGAACGGAAGGACCTCGATTGAATTGAATGCGACTTCTATGCCTGAAACTCCACACGGCGGGACTAGACTGTCCCTGAAGTTTCGTCTCTGGCATTTCTTGATTTCTGTAGAGATACACTTGAAGCAGTGATGGGAGAGGCTGTGAGAGTACACAATGTGAACCCACGTTACCGCAACGCGCCTGAGTCGTCTCTTGCAGTTAATGGAAGCTCCAGATTGACCGAAAAGTAGTTTTTACCGGGCTCCCTGATGTATTTGACTTCGCCGTTCATCAGTTTCACGAGCTTCCGGCACATACTCAGACCCAGGCCTTCTTGGGTCATGCCTCGCCCCCGGTCAAACATCTCATGCACGAGCTCCTCTGGGAGCCCTGGCCCGGGATGTGCTACTCTGAAACAAACAAGGGTGTTCAGCGTTAACACAAACGAAAGCGAATTACAAAAATGAAGTAAAAGAAAACCGTTAAAGACCTGACCCTGGCTCCTATTGACTGACCCCTGTAAGCAACAGCAACTCATCTCTTCCAACACTTGATTTGCCTTCAATTAACCAGTTTGGTGGAAGCATGAATTGGCTAAATGTTTATGGCCACTCATCCTTGTATAGAAATTAAGTCCTGTATTGTCTCTACAACCTCCCAGTGTTTGAAAGATTGCATAAGAAATCATTGTACATTGAAGAAACAATTTGATCTCGAGAGAACTTGGCACTTGTACACAAAGTGATCTCTCCAGTGAGCTGTAAGGAAACTGCAACTGAATGCGATCCCTTTCTTAAACCACAGCCTATTCATGGGTCGATTTGGAGTTACGCCCATTTCCAACACTTTAAAATGCATAGTATATTCATACGGTGTCTGAAAATTGCATGATAAGGGAATCTGGAGGCCCCAGAAGAGCCAACAAAATCTAACCCATGCTCAAATGCTTATTTGAACAATTGTAGGCGCAGTTAACTTATTGAGTGATCAGGCAATGAAAGCACACTCCTTCATATTCCAGTCCAAAACAGTGCTTAAAATCATTCCTGAAGACCCTCGCTAACACCACTCGTAATACCAAGTGAAAACATACCTTAAGGATTCAATTGAGGATTCTATTACTGCTCAGAGTAAGGCCTTAGAACTGATTGTTTTGCAAAGAAAAGAATGGGAAATAGCCCAACCAACCATACCTGAATTCTAAGTGCACAACGTGAAAGCCACCACCAAGGCGCTTCTTCGTTGGGACCACCTTGATGCCGACCCAGCCCTCGGAGGAAGGCGTGAAACGCACTGCATTCAGCAAAAAGTCTGCCAGCACTTGCTGCAACCGCACTTGATCCCCAAACAAGCACATGTCACTGATCTCCCGCGGCGTTTCCCGAATCAATTGCAAGCCCTTTTCTCTTGATGTCACCATTCCTTGGCTCACCACCGCGTCCATCATGGAACCCATTTCAAATTCTGCGATTTCCAACTCTAAGTACCTGCACATTCAACACAGTTGCCACCAGTCATCAACACTGAATGTCAAGCACAAGGAATTGCAACACTAGGGGTTGTCAAACCTCCTTGGACACATAGTTTTCTATGGGAGATCAAATAATCCTTTCCTTAAAAGCAACCAACCATTACTTAAGGCTTCCTCATTTTCCTTCGAATTTTCCCCTATTTGTGAATTGTGAATGACATAAGGAAACTGCACCTAATTGCAACCCGTTTCTAAAACTGGCCCTTACAGATCTACAGATTTGCTTAAGTGTACAGCCTCTCTACATAAGAGACTAGCATTGATTTCAGGTACACCTAGTCTGAGCTCTTTGAAATAAAATAGGAAGCATGTTCAAACGCTTATTCGGCTGATTTTAGGAGTAGTTACCTTGAATTACTCTACAAGTGGAGTGCGATAGCCAACAACCACAGCCACAATAAGGACACAAGGATTCGGTGATTTGCATCACAGCCAAGGTAGTAGAGATACTTGATCTCATTGCAACCACCAATGAAAACCGTTGCTTTTTTCTACTCCTGAAGTTCTGAAGTAAAAGAAGATATAATCCTTTCCTTCGTAAAGACATAATCAAGATTTGATAACCCCTTCAACTTCGGAGCAACTCAACCTAAAGAAGTACACAAAGTCTGCTAGAGCGAAGAAGAAAGACACAGTGTTCAAGCTTACCCATCTTCAATACTCTCAAGGTCCATATCATCCAAGATTTTCCGCAACTGCCGTTCACAAACTGCACTCGTGCCCATGAACTGCTTCTGATCATCCGACAAATCTGTATCCTCCATCAAATTTCGAGTGAACATGATTCCATACAGAGGATTCTTAATTTCTTGACGAATGTATGCAAGTTCCTTCAGTTTGGCAAAAGCTACCTTCTCAGTTGCTCGTTGTACAGTTAGTGCCTGCATACCCAAAACACCACTTCACGAACTCAAGACCAGCCGAACAACAGGACCCAGTGTACAGGGCCAATCTCGCAAGGATTGAAAATTTGAAATAGAAGATGCACGAATATAACCTGTAACAATTCTGGGCTTGCAATATGCAGAAAACAGAAAACGCCTGTAACGTATCCTTCTGCATCTGTTCTCTTATTCGCCGTCAGAAGAACTTCAACAAACTTCCCGTGGCGGTCAGAAAAGGAAAACGGATATTTGTCTGTGTCATGGCCGTCCATAGCATTGTTAAGCACTATCATGAATTTCGTCACTGCGTCTTGGCCCTTGAGACGGCAATACATTTGTTGCATTCCAAAGACTTCACCAACCATCAATTTTCCCAGAACCTGCATTTCATAATATGAAAACCCAAACTCAGAAAGGACCAACCAGCTTTCACATGCTCACAATTTTACACTCCAGAAGAACTCACGCTAATGCAAAACATCTAACAAAGCCAAGCACCCGTGCATAGATCAGAGAGGTCTAACAAAGCCTTCCAGCTGCCATAACATTCATAAGTAGTACTGCATGGCACCTTTTCAGTACGATACCACGAATTATCTGAAGTCATGCCAAATCAGCGCAAATCAAACAAAATCAAAGCTAGAAAATACTCTCACAGTAGCTCATTGACTTGCGGAGCACTCACTTGTTCAAATTGAGCTCAACTTTGCAAAACAAGATGTCAGGAATTCACAGACTGTTATGGACAGCGAAAAGTGGCATCGGTAAAAAATCAAAGACCATCGGGGCTAATCAATACACCGGAGTCTAGGAATCCAAAGATGATAAGCTAGAAAGAGAAACTATAATGAGAAGGTTACGCTACCTCATCCTTCTTCCAGCCTGTGAGCTTCTCCATGGCAGGACTCCATTCCGTGCAGCACCCCGACTCATCACTCCCAAAAATGGGTGGAATCAGTGCATTCGGACTCTGCAAAATGCTTTTGTAGTCGCCGTGAATGCGAGTGAACTTGTCGTGCACCATCTTCTGCCCGGTCACGTCCTGCCCCACGAAGCACACGCCGACCACTCTCTCTTGAACATCCCGACTGGAGCAGGCATTCACTACCAGTATCACTGCACCTTTCGTCTTCTGCGGCCCAAAGGTCTTTAAGTGCATCTCTACATTTTGCTCTTCGTCACCTACAGGTAAACACAATTGATCCTCAATTACTCACATTAGTAAATACAGTCCCTAACCTCTTGCTGCAATCAGAGTAAAGATCAACGAGCAGGTGTGCTACAAGAGGCTCTGTCCCAGTAGCACTGACTCGCTCTTTGAGTGAGGAACTACTCAAATTTCCACACATTCACTGTAATGTGGCTTTTGTCAATGCAAAGCCTACTCTTCTTTGGTCTAGAGCCAATAAAAAACTTAAAGAGAAAAAAAGCTTGTATACCCTCTCTTCCTTACCTTACCTCAAATGCGTCATAAAAATGCAATGGATTGTTATCCCCCCCCCCCTTACTTGATTGGTTTAAATTTCACGCTTCTTGTTTCAACCTCTGCAATCCAAAGTGACCCTTATGTTCCTTTATGCTAAACCCCTAGTTGCATATGATGTCGGTTCAAATTTTGCTTAAACCCGTGCAATTCAGTAAATCATGCAGATTGATGTTGGACCAAATTACGCTTAAGCCCGTGCAATCCACTAGATCATGAAGATTTGTTTTTGGTTAAAATTTTGTTTAAACCTTTGCAAGCTACTAGATCATGCAGATCAACGTTCATTCAAATTTTGGTGAAGTTGGTGCAGTCAACTAGATCAATCTGGAACCCCTTCAAATTTTGCTTAAGACCGTACAATCCACTAGATCATGCAGATTGACGTTCGTTTAATTTTCTCTTAAACCCGTGCGATCATCTAGATCAAGGAAAAGTCCGTTCAAACTGTCCTTAAAGCCGTGCAATCCACTGGATCATGAAGATTTGTTTTGGTTCAAGTTTTCCTTAACCTGTGCAAGCTACTAGATCATGCAAATTCATGTTGAATCAAATTTGGGTGCAACCAGGGCAATCATGCAACCATCTACAGTAGATCAATCAGATGTCTGTTCAACATTTGCATAGACCCGTGCAATGCAATAGAGAAAGCAAAAGCAGAGAGAAATCAAGGCAGAGCAGACACGCTACCTTGCAGAGCCAAATAGAGCAACCTCTCCACCACGTGCACCGACTCCTCCAACACCACATCCTGAATGAGCGACCTTCCCATGGCCTCCCCCACAGGCAACCCGGTGAGCTCCGCCACTTTGGCATTCCATCCATTGATGAATCCGCTGGAGTCCACCGCCAAAATGGGCGCCGTGGCGGTCTCGATCAAGCGCACCATCTCGTTGGCCACCGTGCTCAGCTCCTCCATCCCCTGAAGCTTCAGGTCGTGCAGCCGCGAGTGGATCATGGTCTTGGTCTCGGTGTCGTCGATGTCTCGGAAGGAGCCGCGCAGAATAAGCTGCAGCGAGTGAATGGCGTCCATCTCGATATCCTCCCAAGGGCCGCTCCGACGCTTCACCACGTCCAAGAAGGCGTTGAAGGAGGAGCGAGGGGTCATCTTACGGCCGTCGTCCCTGTCGTCCGCGTCGTGCTTCGCGCCGCCCCACTTGATCTCCTTCGCCGTGTGCGACCTGAAACAACGAGTATGGGCAAGCACATTTTTACATTCAGTGGATTTCGAAGTACAACAGGCTGGAAGTAGTAGCTCAGTTTTGTGACTGATCGTCATTCGCGTCAATTGTTCAACATGTCCAAATCAATAACCTTGAGAGAACACAGAGAGGACTAAGATAGAATATCAGAAAAAAATTATCAGAAAACCAAGGGCTCTCTCCAATTCAAGGACGTAATCTGAGGACTCATCTCTCCACTCATCCACATTCATTGGATTTCGGAGTACAACTGATTGGAAGTAGTACTGTAGCTCTATTTTCTACGTCACGTGACTGATCATCGTCGCTTCAAGTGTTCACCGAGACAAAATCAATAACCTTGAGAGGCACAGAGATGACTAAAATAGAAAAGCAAGGCTTCTCTACAAGTCATGGACGTAATCTAATGACTGTTCTCTCCACTAATCTATTTCGCCGTGACGACCTGACACGAGCCTATGCAAGAACACAAGTGTTCAAAACAATACAGATTGGAAGTTGTAGATCTATTTTCTACGCCATGAGACTGATCGTCATTCGCTTCAAGTGTTTACCATGAAAAATCAATAACCTGAGAGAACTCAGAGATGACTAAGATAGAATATCGAGGCTTCTCTCCAATTCATTGACGTATTCTGAGGACTATTCTCTCCTCTCATCTTTAGCAAACACAGAGACGACTAAGATAGAACATCGAGGCTTTTCTCCGATTCATGGACGTAATCTCATGACTCTCCACTCGGCCTTACGGCCGTGGGAGACCTGAATAGAGTAGGTGCAAGAATACAAGGCATTCGTGCGATTTTAAGACACTACTAATAGGAAGAAGTAGCTTCATTTTCTAAGTCAAGTGTCTGATCACTGATTACGTATTCATTCACTTCAAGTGTCCAACATGAAAAATCAATAACCCTTTCGCAAACACAGAGATGACTCATCTAGAAAACAAGGCTTATCTCCAATTCATGGGCATAATCTGAGGACTACTCTCTTCACTCATCTTTACAACCCTCTGAACTAGATTCTAATACGCTCCTTAAACAACTAATCAAAATGAAAAAGTCAGTAACCCCTGAGATTACTACGACAGAAATCAAAGTCTTCAATCTCAATCACAAATCGTAACTCCCGATAAACTAATGACGATTCTCTCCAACCAACTACCTTTCTAATCTCCAAACTCGTACCTGCCTACCTCTCTCCTTCGTGCAACCCAAGAATCACTCACACCTACTTCAAATCTCCAACTTTCTTATGCTTCAACTCTCGTTCCAGAATTCCCACGAACTCCAAATCGTAACAATATTAGAACAATCCAGCTCAAGAAAGAAGTTGAGCAGTTTCAAGGGCATCAAAGATCAAAACTTGTACTCCAAGAACAAAGGTGATATTGGGATCGTAAATTCAAAACTCTACCAGGCACTAGTCCTTTGAAACAAGAGTAGGAACCTCAAAATCACGCAGGGCTGGATTTGAAACAATAGAGTACCAGAGGTAGATTTGAAGCCACAGAATTGCAGAGGGCTGAAATTCGGACTTCTGACAAGCCAAAGTTTGGGTTACTGCAAAGAAGCGTTATTACCTGAACCAAAAAAGAAAGTCCTGGGGCGTGATGCGCGCTGCGGCCATCCCACAGACAGAGTCCCCGAGGAGATTAGCGCCAGGGTAGCCCGCATCCACCAAGCTATCAGTGCTCAATCCAGTGGAGTCTGCATGATGCTCCAGCAACCAGCTCGCAATTTCCGCAATCTGCTCCTCGCTAGGCGTAGTCCCCAGAAGCCAGAACCTTTTCCCATAGTACAGCGCCGCGCCGTCACACTTCACCAAGTCCATGATATTAGGGCTCTCCGACACAATCCCAATGGGCGCGTCCCGCAGCAACATATCGCAAAGGAGCGTCTGAGTGCACAGGATGTGCTTCTCCCTCACCTGCCCGGCGAGCTCCACTTCCATATTGAGCTGCAGCCCGAATACTTGCATGAGAAACTCGCAGGCGGAGCGGAGCGGATAAGAAATGCATCTCGCGGACGTGTGGTGGCAGACTACAAGGCCCCAGAGTCGGCGTCCGCGCGACTGGGGTCCGTCGTCCTCTTCATCGTTCACAATCACAGCCATGGTGACGGACGCGACGCTGCCCATGTTGCCCATGTACTGCGCGTGACAGCCGTGCGGCGCGCGCAGCGTGGAGCCCGCGAGCGAGATCGGCTGGCGTAAGTCTTTATCTTGGATGACCTTCACTGGGGGAGCGTTGCAATCGACGATCATGCGGACTCGATTCTTCATAAACAGGAAGCGGGACGCTTGCGGGATGTCGGTGGAGGGGTAATGCAACCCTAAATACGGCTCCAAGTCTGATCGTCGAATCTCCGCTAAAACTTCCCCGTGCTCGTCTTCGTGGAATTTGTACGCCATGACGCGGTCGTAGCCCGTGAGCTCGCGAACCTCCTCGACAACAGTGTCACAGAGCAGCCCAATGTCACCGCCGGGGAGGGATTGCAGGCGCCCAATGGCTTTCGCCGCGAGCTTGTGCGAGTGGAGCGCGCCGGCGGTGGTGACGATCACGTCGTCGGGGCAGATGGGTTCGAAGTCGAGCACGATCCCCACATCAATGCGGTGCGCAATGGCGTAGAACGGCTTGCCTGAGCTTCGAGTATAGACAGAGATGGGGTTCCACATGGACAAATCCGGGGCGCCTGTGGCGCGTTCCAGCGCAGTCGCGCTCGCGGGCGTGAAGAGTGAGCGCGCATCGGTCCCGATGCCCAAAACTTCCGGTTGGCCGATGCAAGGGACGGCTTGAGGGGTTAGGTCGAGAAGCTCAGGCGCGTTTTCGCTGTACGCGAGGACGCGAAACGTCTTCTCCTCGACAGCTAGCATGCATCCAAACGTCTGCGTGAGCCCGCCGCGCTGCATGCGCTGCAAGTACGCCGTCACGGCTTGCGGGGGTACTTGCTGCTTCACCGCTTGACCCACGGATTTCGAGTAATCGAAGGAGTCTCCGGAGTCATTGGATTCCTCATAGACGGCTTGCAGCTTCGCGTCCGCCGTGGTCTGCGCCACGCGCACACTATGCTTCGACTTCATCCCGCTCGCCGAACCATACGACATCACCCTCGCCAACACCGCAGCCGCAGAAGTTCCAACGTCCCAATTCGAACAACCCCCGAATCTGGTCACTGCAAACGATTAGGTCTTTAATCACATCTCCTCGCCATATCAATTCCACTCCTTACTCCCAAACCACCATTGCTCCATTCACTCCCACTCCACAACCTCAATTCGCGAATCTCTCTCGTCCACCCACTCCCACACTTTCCTTATCTCCACTCCCACTAAACACAAATCGGCAGAGACAGCAATACTGCCTGAACTCAAATGCAAACTGTCTCCGGTTGCCATACACTTCCCCCGCCTGACCAGCAGCTGAACCCGAGCTCAACACCAGAGGCTCAGGCCTATCATCTACGAAACGCAACACCCAAGCCCCAAATTTTCACAGAAGCATTTTCACAGAAGCCTATTGAAGCCGCTCTCGGCACTCGTAACTTCAACATCCACCACCACCATCGCGAAGCGCACCGCCAATCCAGCTCCACACAGCTTGGTGCGCATTGCCAAAGCTGCTGTTCAGCACCCCTGGCGTATCGTGGTCGAAGTCGAATCTGTGCTGCAATTTGATGCCGGGGGTGCGCCCACGATGCACCAATGGCTTTCTTTGCGACCACTGTGCAACTCTCCAGTGATGAGCGAGGGAGTGCACTGATCAGCCAGGACGGGCGGGCGCAAGGGAGAGGTGGAATGGAATTCGGCTGCGTGGCGTGTTGGTGATGGGGAGCCAGCCACGCACCTCCCTGCTGCGACCGAATTAGCAAACCCAGCGGGCCAGTCGCGGCCAGGGCCCATGCTCGCAGTCGGCCAATTGCGGGCGCGGGCGACGACGGCTGCTGCTGTCGAGGAACTGACCGCAGAGTGGCGGCCGCGGCACTGCGGCGGGCGGGCGGGCAGGGGGGCTCTGCCCGCGTTCTACGGGCAGTTTTATTTTTAGTAACGGCGAGTTGGGGCACTACAGTACTGTAGTGTTGGAGAGACGGGGGGGGTGCCTCCTCATTGGTGCCAGGGGCCTGCAACTGGGCTGGTGGGAGTATTCCATTTTTATTGATATTTTTATTTTAGAAGGGCTAATGAATGTAAATTGCAGATGTACTGAGAGGGGCTTAGGGGGGTCATTCATGCACCTTAAAATTGGTCAAACCCTTGTATGAAAGACAAAACCAAATTTAGGGGTTCGAGATGGAAGTGTGCAATAATCACAAGAAGGAAATCGGAATTTTTGGCAGGCAAAATTTGTTCTAGACCCCTCAAATTTTTCATCTATTGAAATCTGTTTTTACCCCTAAAGATCCATGTGTCAAGAATTGACAAATACTTATCAGACTGCCAAAAATTAGCGCTCTCTAAAAAAGGACTATTAATCAAATATCATTCATTTTCAAGAATTTGTAACTACAAGATCTTATTCTCAACTAGTATCAGGATCACATCCAAAAAATTGAGGGTCTAAAAACATTGTACATGTGTAAACAAAGCTTGTAAAGTAGAACAAGATGTTTTTGTCAAGATTACTTGAAATTTTGACAATGTGACTTCGTTGGGCTTTACAGACCCAAAACTCAAAATTCCTTTACAAAGAAGATTTTGGAATTTCATAATTGAATTGGGCCTCAAGTTAGGACGAAGTATGCAAATTTTTGAAGCAAAATGATGTTGCCCTCCTCCTATCCAAGTTAGGGGCCAAAAACAAAACATCCATTTTTTTTCAATTATTAGATCTTTGTAAAAATATAGATTCTCAAAAAGTTTGTTTGTTTCCCTAATCTTATCAAAAAAATCAAGAAGAAAAAATAAATCTAGTAATTCATTTTAAAGTTTAAAGTTTTTTCAAAAACCATTCAAGTTTGCAAGAAGCTTCAAGGAATAATCCTTAACCCCTAAATGCCCGAGGCACCAAATTCTGGTGTCGGCAATACTTTGAAGTTAAATAAAACCTAACCAAGTTGCTATTTTTAGCAACTTATATTTTTGTAAAATTCTTTTTGAAGTCTAGCTTTAGCTTCAAAAGTCTGATTTTGAAAATGATGGATTATGATTTTTCTACTCAAGATTTTGTGCAAGGAAACCCATTGCAATCTTGACTTTCGGTAGTGTTGGGGGCTCTTGGAAATGAGCCTCAAATACACTAGATCTTGGAGAAAAAATCACATTAGAAATTCATTTAAAAAAATTGTAGAATAGATTTTGAGAAGCCATAAATTGATTGGGGTTATGCATGTCATGCCCTTTAGCCTCATTTTTTTTGGTGACCAACTTTTTAGATTTGATATGTGAAAAAAGGATTGAAAGAATTTATTGGTTTTAACACCTTCATGTTCAAACATTATAATCTTTCAATTCATAAGTGATATTGTTGTGTTTTCTTTTCCTATGTGATCTTTAACATGTCTAGTTTGAATTGGTACGGTTACAATTCAAAAAAAATTGATACAACTTATCAATATGTTGGCTTTTTGTTCAATTTAGAGCAAATTTCAGGAAGCTCAAAACAGGCTTTGGGCATTTAGGGGTTAAACCCTTGAACGCTAGGCTAGTGACCGTGGAAATCATTCCTTTTGGCATTGTATGACATCATCTACTTTGAAAAAACCAAAAGTGCTGACTAGAAGTCAAACTATTGTTCATAATCTCCCCTTTCCACACAAAATTCTGAGGATGAATAGTTGCACTTTTGCCTACATAAAAGGATTCTTTATCATTTATCGATGAGAAAATCACCGCGGCATCCTTTAAGGGTTAAAGTTACAAGGCCTTCTTTTCATCAAAAAGCATTCAAAATTGTCATTTCTATTGCAGAGAGAATAAAACTTTATTAACTGTATTTTCACATATCTAACCACAGGATCTTGCACTAGGCTGGCATAAAAATATATGGAAGAAATTTCAAAAACTTTGACTACATAAATTGCAAGACACTTGCGTCTAAAGTTAAGAAATCATAGAAGTGTACCTTGCATGATTATAGATTATTAGACTTTGAATCTTGTTAGCTTAAAAAAAATTCACTACAAATTTAAAATTTAAAATTTTTTATGTTGAAAAATTGGGTTTAAAATCTAGAATCGTTGATAATAAAGTTTATTTTTATTTTTTGGGAATGTTTCACCTATTGGACACACTTTCATAGTGAATATCACTTGCCAAGCACCACATTTAGGCTACAAATTCAAAGCTCTATTCATTGTTCACTATTGCATGCCCTCACCATACAAATTTTGGGCAAGCAATAGGACTTGTGATCTTCTTCAAGGAGATTTTTTATTTTCAATTGAACTACCCACCATATAAGAAAATGTCATTTAAAGGTTTAAAAGTTGTTACGTAAAAGTAGGTTTGAAATTGAAGGAAAAAATAAATTGTTAATAGCTCTACAATAGAATTAAAACATACTAATCCTAATGGTGAGATTGCTGTAGAAAGTATATTAAACCTTATAGATCTTGTTTTTTTTAGAATTGTAAAAGTTGAATTCAAAAGCAAATTTAATATGTTTTTTTTTCAAGAAGTTGAATTTATGATTGCTCGCAAAACAAAATGCTCAAAATCTCTTTCACATTACTAATATAAATGGAATAAATCAAAAATTTTAAGTAGAAAACAATACAATCTATGTGAAACAAATTTTTATTACTTTTATTTCAAGTTTTTGAGGTTTTGTTTGCTACCCAACAAACTAAAATTTGGGCTTAGTATGGTATAATTTTTTCTCCTAATAAGAAATTAAAATATAAATTTATGTTCTCAAGAACTAATCAATTTTTCTAAAAGTTTCAAAAAATTGCACCAAAAATTGAGATCATAGGAACTTGTCCAAACTTTCATTTGTCCTTTGAAAGAGCATTGGAACTTTAGGGGGTAACATTTGACTTGAACTTTTTGGTTGCTTTTAATTTGATAACATACAAAATTTTGCCTATTCACATACAATTAGGGAAGCAATTCCGATTCTAGAATGGTATGAGAATATAATCTTTGAGCATCTGCACCCTTGTCCTTTGAAAGAGGTTGCCATTCACTAAACAAGTATTCCGAACATTTCAAATTATTTTTCTTGAACTCAATCGTAGCATAGCAAGTAATGGCCATTCAAATCTAAGTTTGATTAGTGCTTTGACTTTGTAACCTAAATGTGAAGTTAGGCAAGTCATCCATACCTTAAGATAGTCTGTTTTGTTTTGTTTTGTTTGTTTGTCACGTTGAGATCTCCCGGACCGTGTGTCCCCTAGGGGAGTGCTTGGTACCGTTGGAAAACCACGGGCTTTGTTTCGTGGCGTTTGAACCCGCCATGGAAAAGTTTTTGAATTTCAAAGGTTTTATGAATAAAAAAATTAGAAAATTACTTTTATTTTTGTTTTGACTGTGGCAACGACACAGAGAACACTAATATTCACTATAATTGAAGTGAGTCAAATAGGTTGAAATATTCCCTCCAAATACCAAAGTCACTTTTTGTCAATGATTTTCTCAAAACCAAAACCCAAGGGCTTGGCCTAAAATTTAAAGGTTAATTATTTATTGGCCACATACATTGTGTCATTTAGATTCCTCAATTTGCCTTGTATGGAGACATGGCAATAGCAAGTCCCGCGTAGGTCCGAAAAAACGACAAAAGTAGCTATTCCAATGCTAATGGCACCTTCCATGTTATTTTTTTCAGGTGCAACACTTTCTTGCTCTTGCATAGCAAAAATTGGTCTTTCATTGTGCCCTCCAAGCTCCTCTGCATTCTTTTGACAATAGAATGATAACAGTGCTCCAGTACTCCACACAAGCATGAGTGGGCATTTGTCACTTAACCCTCCTCTAAGGCTAAGACATCCAAGAGAGCCGGACTAATGTACCTTTTTTCCCTGTTTCTAGGGTTTTTTAACAGCTACCGCTCCTTTCAAAAAAATTAAATAGAATGATGACAATGATAGAGTCTCAAAGGGTACAAAAAGGCAAGAATGTTGCATATCTAATGGCTAGTTCAACAAGCTAATGGTAATATGAAAATGGTGCATGAATTTAAATATTGATTGTCAACTAAATTAATGAGGTTGAAACTAACTTGCAAGCAAAAGTTTGATTTGAGATTGTACAAGAGCTCATGCAAACAAACATCCATAATCTGAATGTACGTTGTTCGTTTATCAACTTTGTGTTTATCTTTTGACGGATCTCTTCAAATCGAGTAGTGCAAAGATTGAGGTACCAAAATCTTTCTTCCATTGGAACATCATTATGCATCAAATGCACTCACTCCAATTTGAGATTTGAGTAACTCAATTCAAATAGTAAGTCCAAGGACAAGAAGGATGAACGATTGAAACAAAGTGGTTTACTGGAGTAATTGATTGAATTGATGTTGTTTTCAAACAGGGCCTGCTGGCATAGAATTCTCCATTGGAGTCGGAATTTGCCATCACTCCATTGTGTCTGACCTCCCGCGCTGTCGCCAACTTTGTCAATTCATCTAGGGTTTACAATACCATGACACGGTTGAGGCGCTTGGGTTAGGGTTTGAAGGTGCAAAAAAATCCGCGTGAGCTCACATGGCATAAATCATTGTAGTATCTTGTTAACCCCGTAAGACCAAAGTAGTCCAATGGATGACTTCACTGTGAACCATAGAAAAAGAAAATGCACCTATTGGTCCAATAATCGGAGAATTTTGGTGACTAAACTTACCTTGGTTGGGGGGCCGCATCCTCATAGGATTAACAAACCAAGACTCAAGATTATCTCAAAATTGAATCCATACCTTTTATTTGTTTGTTTTGTTTTGTTTGTTATGGTGAGATCTCCCGGACCGTGCATCCCCCGGTGGCGTGGGCTTTGTTTCGTGGCGTTTGGACCTACAATGCACTATAAGAAATCCCTGTTTTAGGTGACGAGCCCTAATTTTTTATGGCGGATTTTAGGTGATGTCAATGTTGACAACCCAAAATTTTTATGCCAACAAAAATGGACAATTCAACATCAATGTTGACATAAAAACATTGGATTGCCAATATTGATGTTACGTTGTACATTTTTGTTGACATAAAAATTTTGGGTTGTCAACATTGACATCACCTAAAATCCGTCATAAAAAATTAAGGCTCATCACCTAAAAGAGGGTTTTCTTATAGTGATGTGAAAGTTATAGATTTTTGAGTTATTTTTGGATCTTAAAAATTACTAAATTATGCATCTTTTGAACTATGTCTCAATTTGTCACGTTCTTGTTACCATTGGAAAGCCCTCAGCGAGGAAGGGAGCATAGGCTTTGTTTTGTGGCATGTGGAAGTATGGTGGGGAAGCTATGATTTTTTGAGTTATTTTTGGTTTTAAAAATGACTTTCACTTTTGTTTCAACTCTGGCAGCGGCACAGGGCACACTAGTATGGATGAAATTGCATTTGCAGTGTACATGTAGAGTGTCCCATTGAAGATGCTCTCATTCAATCGCCTCCAGTGAAAATCAGGCGGGAGTAGTTGTGGCGTACTCCACAGTTCCCACCGCCGTTACCGCTGTCTCTTCGAGCAGTGGTCCCCCATCTGAGCTTTAGGTCAAAGTGCTACAGTTAAAAAACTGCTAAATGTGCACTAAATTCAAATTTTAATACTGTGGTCCAGTCTTCAGATTTTTTGTGGGGCTATAAATAGGTTAATCAAGTAACTTAAAAAACAAAAAACTTGGGTTGTGCCGTTTGTCAGTTGCTCGTTTGCTGCTTTGAATGTAAGCTTAGGGCTATCCAATCAACTGTTGGATCTTGATTTTATGAGATGAGCCCCAATCAGCTTGGAGGGGGCATCTCAGTGGCCCACAAATGTCAGAGTTGAGTCGAAAAAGGAACGAAAGTTAAGGCCTAAAGCGGCCTTTGGATTTGCAATTTGGAAGACTGAGGTCAAGTTCTTCAAATATTTTGCAGTAAAACTTTCCTTCAGAATCAAGTGGAATGGGGATCTAATCCAAGTTGTTTCATGTATTTTGGACCTCGTGCATTGGATTTAGGGCGGTTGTACACCAAAAAAAGTTTGGCCAATTTCCCTTGAGGCTGATTGCACAAAATTTCAGCTCCTTTTCGGCTTAAGGCCGTCTTCAACTATTCATTAAAATGAGATTACAACAGGGGCCAGTTCTCCCATATGTAAAGGCCTTGAGGTCAAGAAGCCAAGTTGATTCAATAAAACCTAGAAAATTTCAGCCCCTCCCTCTCTTTCAACACCGCTTTACACCTAGAGGTTGGGCTTGTTCTCCTTGAGGTCAATTGCAAAGAATCCAACAAGATTTGACTTGTTTAAGAAAATAATATTTAAAAAAAAAAATTGAAATTGAAACCTAACATTGGTTCTGAGGCCAAAAATTAGCCTCCCATTCTTGGTGTACCCAATTCGTTGAGCTTGGGTCATGTCAAATCATGTCTTTTTTGAATAAAAAATTCATTCCACCAAATTAGCTCAGTCTCTAGGTATAGAGCGGCCCTTAGATACAAATTTTGATAAAATAATCACAAAGGGTTATAAAGCATTTATCCCATTAGATGTGTTTATTATTGGTACTTACACTGAATAGGGTTTTTAAGGGGATCCATATTAATTAATCGACATTGACAATAATATCTATCTTTGCATTAAAGAGAGCCTAAATCCTCAATCTAAGGTTTCAATATTGGAAAAAATTATATTGTTTTTTGGAAAATAATTTAGTGATGTTTTTTTAATATAATTCTAGCAATAATAGCTCATATTGCTACTATTGGATCTTTTATTGTATTAGCCAATATTTGTAAGCTAATTTTGAAACTGAAAATTCAAAAATATTTTATAATAGATCACTTGTGAATTTGATATGAGTGATTTCACTAAATATTACTTTTAATTATTTTTTAAATAGACACATGAAGGACTAAGAGCATCTTTGGCCATCCATTTGAGCATCACTACTAAATTGCAGGTTGAGTAGGGACAAAAAATAAAAGATCTAGAAAAATAGAGCTTGCCACTAAAGTCCGCTCACTAAAGCCAACATTTGAATACCATATTTGTTGCTCCTCTTCTAGCCTCATATGCCGCTTTTGAATAAGTGGGTTGAAACATTGCAACAAACAATAATTAGATGCAAAATAATTGGTGTACCCTTCCTAAATACTATCAAAATTTCAAATTTGTTGAGCAATAAATTCAAGGATGGGCTAAAAGAATGTCACTGGAGCAAATCGAATATTGTTAAGGTGCAAATTTCTTCCAAAATTCACTCCTTTGTGAATTCACTAGTCTTGAAGCTTGTTCTCTAGATTCCTAAAGTTGCTCTGAGGACCTTGTTCTTTGTTTTTTGCAAATTTGGGCCAATTTAGACAAATTTGGATTTAACAACCCTATTAAAGAAGAAAAATTGGAAGTGTTATAAAATACAATTTTTTCAACTTTTATAATTAAGAATAAGAAAGATGTTAGGTTTGGTTTTATTTAATTTTTATATTGGCAACTTCAAAAATTTCAAAAACTTCAAAAATTCTTACTAAATCTTTGCAAAATCAATTTAGACACATTTTTTTTGGCTTAAGTTTACAAAGAGTTTATTATTTTAAATATTTTGAATAATTGCTAAATTATGTCTAAAGTGTATTTTAGAACGTTTGAAACTTGGAAGACCATAGAAAGTAAGTGCGTTCCACATATTTTGAATAAATAGGGAGAAAGATTTCTTTTTCTTTTTAAAAAGAAAAAACATAAAATTGATGTAAATTAAGCATTTAATATGTAAAAAAATATTTAGACACTTATTTACTTTTAAATGAAAATTATAATAAACATTTTAAGTACTATCAATTTTATTCTCAATAAATTGACTTTAGTCTATATTTAAAAAAAATTAATGCTCAACCATTTCTATGCGTATTATGTACCTCAATTATTTAATTTTGGTGAATTATATATTTAAAATGAATATGAATTCTTCAATCTATGTTAAATTTATGAATTGCAATTACTTTTGGTAGCTTTCAATTTTAATTGGTATTATCTTTTCTCACATTTGCTCACATGTAGGGGAAATGTTTTTTTTCAAGTATATCATATATTCAGATAAGATAGCCATTGCATGGACTATAGACCCAATTTCTTTAATTTGAATATAATGGCTTCATATTGTACACTATCATTAAATGAAATGTATGTCATAAAAAAGTTACAGGGTTAAAATGAATATAAAACAATTGTAAATTTTTTATTTTTTTAAATGTCAAACTATTTAAATTATCTTTTGAAGCACCAAAGTTTAGTTTTGAACGCTATTTAAATATTTTGGGCCAAAACTCCAAACTAGTTGCCCAAATACAAAAATGTTCATCCCATGACCTTTAATTAATGGTATGTTTGACTCGTATATTTAAATAAAGAATTAGTAAAAACAAATTTGATCATACAACAGTAAGCAAGCCAGTTACAAATTTGTGGTGATTGTAGCTACACATACAGTATAATATGATATGTGTACCCGTAGTCATCATTGCCCCCCAAATTACATGTATGTTTGAACCAAAAAGCTTAGTTAATGACAAAACAAGATGTACACAATATTAGGCATTATAGTCAAAGTTTTTAATAGAAAGTTCAAAACCAAATTTTGACTAGACTTAAAATCTACTTTTTAATGACACAAGATGTATGCAATAGTAGATGTCAAAGCTAAGTTTTTAATAGGAAATTCAAAACCTGAAGTTTTTAAATGGACCAAAATTATTTTTTAATGACGCTAAATGTATGTAATAATGGGCATCAAATCCGAATTTTCAATAGGAAGTTTTAAACCAAGGTTTGATTGGACCAAACAACCTAATTATTTATAACACAAGATGTACGTAATAATGGGCGTCAAATCCAAATTTTCAATAGGAAGTTCTAAACCTAGGCTTGATTGGACCAAATAGTCTAATTATTTATAACACAAGATGTACACAATAAATGTCAGAGCCAAGTTTTCAACAAGAAGTTCAAAACCAGATTTTGATTAGACCAAAAAGCATAGTTATTTATGACACAAATTGTACACAATAGTGATGGTGAGAACCAAGTTTTCAATAGGCAGTTCAAAATTAGGTTTTCAACTTTTTTTTTTTTGAACAAATGGAACGAGCCATTGCATTAAAAGAAAAAAACACAATACAAGCCACATAGGCTGGACAATGAAGAGATAAGAGGAAAAAGGAAAAAGAACCAAATAAGAGCCTTAGTAAAAAGAACAAGAGGGAGGACCCCTCTTATTCCAATAAATGGTGGAACCTTCCCTACTAGCAAGGATAGGAGATTCAAGCCAAATACTATCAAATTTAGCCCAAATTTTACTCCTATTCTGAGGGTGAAGACGGGCCCCAAGTTGAGCCTTCAACTGGGCAGCACGGCCCGAGTCGAGAAGTGCATCCCAAAGTGTTGTTTGCGTAAAATCTAGAGGCCAAGAGTGTTGGGTGAAGACCTTGCTGTTGCGAGAGATCCACATAATCCACATTGCAGAGCCACGAAGCAAAGTCCAAATGATTCTAAATGCCTGGAACCGTCCAGCTTTTCAACTTTCAATTGAAAGCTTGCCTCTAATGCCCACTAATCTAAAATGAGAACCTATAAAGCCTATTGTCGATTTTCGGTACACCTATAGACAATACACTTTGACATTTTATAACAAATTAATAAGGCATTCAAATAATACTTGCTAAAATGCTTTGGAATCCCCTTTTGTTTGCCAACACAACACCTAATACAATAAATTTGGTCATATAATCATAGAACTATGTTCACTTGCTATCAGTGGTCATTACAGTTGCCTTTAAAGTAGGAGGTTTATATAGCAATTAAATTCTAAAAGTGTTTTCTAATGTAAAGGTACCCATAGCATCCATCAATGAACTAGCAATGAACACACAAAGGGGGGACGGGGACTCTTTTCAAGCTATATGTAATTTCAACTTCAAAAATCATATCTAATTACATGAAGGTTTAAAAAATATAAAACGACATGAGTTAGATACTAGTTTAATTCTATTTCCAAAATTCTCATTTTTTTAAATTGTGAATTAGTTGATAAATGGTCACTTTATGGACCTCCTACCTTACCTTTGTTTCTTACAAGTGTGCTTCCTTTATGGCCCAATCATCCCAATGAATGCATAAATATATTGGAATTCACTTATGCCTGAAAAGGTAGATGCTTGTAGGGCCTCCACCTTTAACTTGGATTAGATGCCAATTTCATTTATCTTTCAATAATTCACCTCCCCCTAAAATTGCAATAAATGATCATTTTATGGACCTCCCACTTCATCTTTATTAAGAAAGAACTACTTGATTCCATTCACATTCCATCTATGTCTTGAAATAGGTGTTTTTGGAATTGTCACCAACATGACCTTAAACCATTGGCTTTAAATGACTCTTATTTTACAAATGGCACTTCATGATTGTAAGTAACAAGGTTTTAGTGAATGGTTCACAAAATACTTCAAATATACTCCTATTGATCATAGTGAAATCTCTTCAAGTCTTGATTTTAAAATTCACTAAATACACAAAAATTCTCCAAATTTTAATTTTCTTGACTTTAATGACTTCTATTTGCCTACAAGGCAAAAATAACACCTAATTGTGATTTTGAATCCATTTATATACCTATTAAGCTAAAACCGTAAATGCCTAAAGTACCAAATTATGGTGTCGACAAAACTTTGAAGTTAAATAAAACCTTACTACAAATTTGTTATTTTTAATAGTTTATATTTTTGAATTTTTTTTTGAAGTCTAGTTTTAGCATTAAAAATCTGATTTTGAAAATAAATAATTATGATATTTTTATTCAAGATTTTGTGCATAGGAGGCCATTGCAAATCTTGATTTTTCAATATTGAGGGCTTTTGGAAATGAACCTCAAATACACTAGATCACATTAAAAAAATGTATAGTAGATTTTGAGACGCCCCAAAGTGTTAGCATGTGAGTATAGAATCTATGAGCCCATGAGCCTAAAAGTCTATATTATAAATACCTTCTATGGTTATAGGAGTCTATGTTATAGGTACCTATATTATAGACCCTTTCCATGTTGTAGTGTACATAGGTTATAAATAAACGTGTTATAAACACCTTTAAAAGGTTGTAGGTACATACCTACAACTAGGTTCAAGACTTGTAGACTCACGTCTCTCCGCTCATATGCTAGCATCATTGTCTTGCTACAAATTGATTGGGATGATGCATGTTATGTCTTTTAAGCTCAAATTTTATTTTTTACTGACCAATATTTTCAATTTTGACTTATGAAAAGAGGATTGAAAAACTTCAACAAATCACTTTCATAATTTTTAACACCCTCATCATCAAATATTATAATCTTTTAATTCATCCTTGATATTGTTGTGTTTCCTTTTCCCATGTGATCTCTAACATCTCTAACATGTCTAAGGTAGGAGATTGAATGTTGGAGAGGCAATTACAATCACGCAGTAGAACTATCACGAACAATGCAGAGAGTTTCAAAAATGTATCACAGTTCCTTCAATGCGATTTTTGCTTTTTAATTGTGTTCTAAATCCCTTTAAGTAAAATATACATTCAAGCTAAAATAAATGAAAGCATAATATGGATCATTCTTTGAAAGACAAAAATATAGAAACTTCCTAAGTTTGAAGTGCTCCATTCAAAGGTTGATTTTGATAAAAAAATCAGTTCAGTCTATGAGCACCAATGGTGCTAATATGTGAGCCCAAGAATGCAAGTTTGAGAGCATTGAGCCTATAATATAGATACCATACACTATTGAAAGTATATATATCATAAACACTTATAATATGGATATTTGTAACATATATACCATATACTCATAGACGATTTCTATAGTTTATATACCTATAATATAGATGTGTAGTATTCTAGGCTCATGGGCTCACACTCCTATGTTCACATAATAGCAACCCTCTATGAGCACCAATAGCTACTTACGCACCTTTTCACTTTGAAAATTCATAGTTAATTCATTCTAAGTCAGAAAATTAAGATTTAAATTGTCTATGAACTGTTTCTCTATTTTCTTTCTACCCAAAAGATGTGAAAAATGATACACTCTATTGATTTTTCTATAGAGGTCTATTATCCCTTAGATGGTTGGTTTAACCCCTAAATGCCCAAGGCACCCAAATGTGGTGTCGAAGAAACTTTGAAGTTAAATCAAACCTTTTCAAATTGCTATTTTTAGTAGTTTATATTTTTGAAGTCTAGTTTTAGCATCAAAAATCCGATTTTGAAAATGAATGATTATGATTTTTCTATTTAAAATTTTGTGCAAAGGTATCCATTGTAATCTTGACTTTTTGTAGTGTTGAGGGCTCTTGGAAATGAGCCTCAAATACACTAGATCTTGGAGAAAAAATCACACTAGAAATTCATTTAAAAAAATTGGAGAGTAGATTTTGCAAAGTCATATATTGATTGGGGTTATATTTGTTAGGCCCTTCAACCTCATATTTTTTTGGTCTTGAATTTTTTAGATTTGACATGCAAAAAGAGAGCTCAAAGATTTTCATAGTTTTAACACCCTGATGATCAATTATTATAATCTTTCAATCCTTAAATGATATTGTTGTGCTTTCTTTTCCTATGTGACCTTTAACATGTCTAGTTTGAATTTGAACGGTTACAATTTAAAAAAAAATTGATTCAACTTATCAAAATGTTGACTTTTTGTTCAATTTAGAGCACATTCCAAGAGGCTCAAAACATTTAGGGGTTAAAGAGCCTCTTACCTTAGTTTGAATTTGTACGGTTCTTATTCCTAAAAAACTGTTAAAAACTTATCAAAATCTTGTATTTTTGTTCAATTTAAATGCAAATTCCAAGAAGCTCCAAAGAAAACAAAAGGCCTTGCCCATTCCGGTTTAAAAATGAACGGTCAAAAGATCTTTTCTAGAGCGCCCATCCCTTGTGGGCCCCACCCTCCCAACGGGTGCCATAAATATCACCCTGCAGCTGACTCAGCCCCCTGCCCCTCTTTTCCCAGAAAATCAATGTCCAGGCCAAATGCCACAACCAAACAGAGTGAGAGGATGGATAAAAGTCATAAAACTCCCCTCGGCCAGTAGTTGAGTACTTGGGGTACGTGGCACACGGAGAAGAGCCCCCGGAAGCCACCAATCCCGTGCGCCTCTCGGCCTTCGCCAATTGCAAGCGGGAATGCAGTGCAATCATGCCGGCCCCCGTAAGATCCTGTTGTTTCACATGCACGGGCCGTGGGCATTGGCTGAAGCCCACGTGATGGGTGGCCAATGGGAGGGTGGTCCTGAGTGGGAAAGGGCTGGTATGTCTTTCCAAGGACGGATCCGTCCTGCGAGCTCAGTTGCCTGGCGGCTTCGGACTTTTTCAGACGCCGGGATAAGTTAGCAGTAAATAAATGGAACCCGCCCTTGGATCTTTTGAGGCTAACACCTTCGCCATGCTCCATGAGTGGGCAAAAAAAGCACTAGAAGACAATAAAAGTTCCACCAATTGTCTTGCTGTAGTGGGTGAGTGGAAAAGCAAGTAGGACGTTAATAAACCAGTTTCATAAATAAAGTGGGACCAGTAGGATGAAAACGCAGAAATTGGGGGTGTAAATGTAAAAAAAAAAAGCCCCCTATTTTGTGTTGTTCTTGTCCTATGGTAATCCCTCTCCTAGCTAATTTAGGGCCTTTGATCGCAAATGTGAATTCAAAATTTGCAAAGGAAATCATATGTGAAAATTAAAAAAATTCCTGTGTTTTTTCCTTATTAAAATTCTTGGGTTTTCACCTTGCTAGTCCTACTTTGTAGGACGGGTTTTACGTCCTCTGAAAAGCAAGATTTCCGTAACATTGCTAATAGGGCTAATCCCGTCTAACTCAAAGGATGGATCATTCTTCCCTGTCCAGATACTTGTAATTCAGTTTAGTTTAAATAGAAAGAATGCTATTGGCTCATTCTAATTAGAGAACTGACAGGAGGGAAACAAACCATTCATACGACATATTGATCAGCCACATGGCAACTCATAAATCATAGTATCAACTAGCTACAGTATGTAGACCAATGATGGGGGCTCCACGTTTGGGGGAGCAAAAGGGCCCCCCTCCAACATTGGTAAACGATGTTATGTCATATTTCACTGAAATTGGTGGGCAACTTCATTGGTCAAGATTGGTCAATCTTGAGGGAATCAATACGTGGGGAATCTTTATTGGATCCCTAGACACCCACCGATTCCACATGACACTACAATTTTTCATTTTGACCTTGTAGACTTTGTCTACTAATGGAGCATGACAAGAGGCCCTTATTAGGGTTTAAACAAAATCATTTTGAAACCCTAATAAGAAAGTTGGCAACAACTATCTAGATTATGAATGTTTTCAATAGCTTACTGCCCGAGCTATAGAAAATGGATGAAGTACATCCAAGTATGTTGAAAAAATAATTTTAGTCTATTTTTCAGTAATGCAACTTCTATAGTAGGATTACTTGGTGCTTCATAAATTATTGTGTAAGGTTCAATATGAATTCATATTTGGATGGAAGGAAAACATGCAAAAATGAAGATATGATGTCTAGATTCTACTTATACTATAACTAATTTTGCCAAAACCATTCAAAATATATTTTTGCCTCCCCTCCTTTGGACTTTTCGGGATTAATCCCTACTTACTCAACTATCTACCAATTAAAAGATGAAAGGTTGGAAAAATATGCTTCATCTAATTAGAAGATGGGGCAATTCATCAAACAAATGCTAACAAAGTTTGTAGATGACTTTAATCTTTTAATATTTGAATTGATTTTGATGAGGCTAATTGCTGCCTCAATTTCAAAATCACCAAATCAACCAATAGGAATGTTTAGGTCATTAAGTTGGATGATAAATCATACCCAAAGGCTTTATACTGAAAATCATAGTGATTTTCTTTTTTCATTGAATGACCGCTTGTGTGTCATATTCATGGCAATGCTTTAACCCCTAAAGGATCATTGTCCCTTCGGGGGACAAATGCATTTTTGGGCAGGTACCTATAGGATGAAATTTTCTCTTGATTTTTTGAAATTTTTTTCGGAGGCCAGGAAAAAAATTTATGACCATATAAGCTCAAAATAGGGGACGAGGGGCAGATCGGGCAGCAAAAAAAATGGAGAAAAATAAATATTTTTTTTAATATTTTTTTTCTCATAGATTATATTTTTGGCTATCTAGAAAGCTTTGATCATTTCATTTGGATATGTTATGAGAAAGTTATGGACATTCTTGTTTTTCGGGCAGTTAGAGCATCTTCTTGAAAAAAATAACTTGTAGGATTCATTTCTGAATGCAATTTTTCAAAATTTTCAATTTTTTTTTTACATGGTTTAGTTTACTTGCTAGATAATCTCACCATTGGGATTAGTGAATTTTAATTCCATCTAAAATATATGAATATTTTAGATTTTCCTTCTATCTTGTACCTACTTCTACTTAACAATTTTTTTAAGAATGATAATTAAGTTTATTTTTAATTTTTTTTTCTAGACTCTCAACTCAATTCTCCACTATAACAATTTAAAGCTCAAAACTTTTTAGTGCAAAAATTTTAACTTAAAAATGTTTAAAGTCTAAAAATCTAGTTCCGCAATGTGTTGAAAAACTTGTTTTTTTCACTTTAAACGCAGATACCTTGCAATCTGTGTGGTCAAAAATTCTGAAATTTTTTCCTCACACTCTCATGCTAGTTAGGTGTAAGATCCTACGGTTGGATGTGCAAAAAAGACATTTTTCAAATTTTTTTACTCTTTGCTATAGAAATGGCAGTTTTCAGTGTTTTTGGGTAGAAAAAAGGCCTTGGTCCTTTAGGGGTTAACACCAAAAAATTGAGTCCAGGTGCTAATGATTGGGTGGCCATAATTCTTGACCCAAATTTTCTACTTGGGCATCACTTGATTTAACCCCATGAATTGGGCCAATTTTTGATCAAGTCCGCTAACCCGCAAACCTACAAATCCGTAACCAATAATAAAGTGGGCCCAAAAATAAACATAAGTGCCTAAAACCAACTCGAACAATAAACCAATTTTAAAAATCATACAATAGTCCATACTAGTCTAAATGCATTCATGAAAATGTTAAAAGCAGAAAACAATTGAGGATACATCATGAAGTTGAATTTTAAGAATTCATAGAATGTCCATACAAATTCATAAAATAATTTTTTTAATAAATATATTCATGATTTTCAATTTTCAATGTGTTAAAAATAGTTTTATTGTGTTAATTCTCCATTGAAGCATGCTAAATTGCTTAAATGGATGGTAATAGGCACTTCCTCCTTTTTTTATTTTTTTATTCCTTTATGAGGTTAAAATAATTCCCATTGGTATGATTGTGTACTAGAGGTCCTTAAATTTTTAAATTAAGTGTGTCATAGTCAAACATAAGTATATGTGAACTTAGAAAAAACATCAACTTCATTTAGACCTGTAACCTCGCGTGGAGGGATACAATTCTGGTGGGTATGGCTCAAAGGAGCCATATCCTTACGTATTTCTCCCGCTGTAGTGAGGATAGACAATTACAGATTTGTCAAGATTTCATTAAAACCTGGTGCAAAACAATGTCTTTTGCTCAGGTGACTTCCATCGGCCTAGGTGGCACCTTACGCTCAGTTTGCATCCCAGGCTGAACCGGACTAGCTGTCTGTTCCCTAGTTGTTATCTTGTGTTTTTCAATACATTGTCCACCGTCCTTTTGAAAGGAAAAAAACAAACTTAGAAGTTAATGAATATGTTACCCTTACAAGCACTTACTTTTAATGTAGAAGTGAGCGAAAATATAAGCAAATTCTCTTCAATTAAGAAGTACATTTGAAATTGAGAAACATAAGTGATACCTTTGTAAGAGCAGCCCCATAGCAACACACTACTAATAGCTTCTAAAGCTTCGGTATCATGGATTTTCTACAATATATGAATGTCTTCCATTGATTTGTTATAGCGTGTTATTGTAAGGCTGCTCTAAGATTGTTATTTATATCAAACTGTAAGTAGAAATGCTTTTTGAATAAAAATGACAAAGAATGGGCTTCCATGTGCAAAACCAAAATAAACTACATTTGTTTTTACACCAACTTTTGCTTCCACTAATTCCTTGTAATTTAGCCTTCAATTCCAGCTTTCAATATATTTAATTTTTTGCATGTGATTTACTTAATCTCTAAAAGACCAAAAAAATTTATTTTGGAAATATAGAAATTTTGGTCAGCTCACTAAAAACAGAAATATTTACCATATTTTTTGGAACTTTTTTAAATGTGAGGACTGAAGTACCTTGCTATTCCACCAAATGTTCTTACAATTGGATTTGCCCAAGAGGAAATATGAAGGAAAATGTCATTTCTAGTGGACGTGGAGTAACAAGGGCATGGTAATTTATACTGGAGAGAAATTTCATCACAATGTTCGGAGGAGCGGGGATAGAGCTTAAGGCAGATTTTTGGCCCATGTTGAAAATAGGTTGCTTCTAGCATTTTTTAGGGACCCTTAAATTCAGGACAAAGTATAAGGAGGGGATGCTAAGCAAATTGTTGCCCTATAAAATATAATTTAAGGAAATTTTGCATTAAATTCAAAGAAATTAAAATATTTGACAACTATCCTACAAGCTTCAAAAGCCACTTAACTCCTAACTACCCAACAGACCATATATAAGCGATTCAAAATTTTGTGCTCATTTTAATATGGGTAGTTAAATTCCTTTGACCATAAAATTTTTTTTTACAGGCAATATTGAAAGTTAATTATTGGAAGCTTTTATTTTTCACTAAAAAAGGTAAATACTTGATTTTTAAGAGGTCCTCAAAGGCATATATGTACCGTTGTGAAAGACTAAAGCTTACAAAGTTTACTTGATTTCCCGGTTTTAAGCAAAGCATCAAGCAAAGCTTGCCAATTTCACTTGAATTGAGATCTAAAAAATTGTACATATCCATTTTCAAAGCAAATGGTCCCAGTAGAAAGAGTAAAGTGTTTTTATGTTTTTCACCGTTGAAAATTTGAATATTCAATTGTTGGAGCTATTTGCAATTTCTACTTTAAAAAAAATTAAATTTCAACAATTGCAAGGTAGATTGTGTAATGAGTTTGATAGCTCTTCATTTGAATGCAAAGATTATATGCAAATATCCCAAACATTGTAAGAAGCGGCAATATATTAAACATAGAATACACACATTTTTCTTGTTATAATCTCACAATTCCTATGGAGTTTTGCACTCAAAATTGGTGAACATACTAGTAAGCAAACTCTTTGAACATCTATATTGTTAGATTTTGAAAAAAACAAACAATTTGCTTCATTGAAGATAACTATAAGCCCATGCTCTTTTTTCATAGTATAAACAAACTTGGAAAGGCTTGGGCACTTAGAGGCATTAGAGAAAATTTCAGCCCACAGGAGGGCCATTTCAGGGTTGTTCTCCATATTGGAAACATTTGAGAGGGAAAAAAAATTCTATTTTTGGAAATTTTTAATACTATTTTTGTTTTTTTATTAATTTAAAAAAAGTTTGCTGACGTGGCAGTGTCCCCGCCATATCAGCAGTCTATGTGGCATGGGAATATTCAATGGGAACACAGCTCCCAAGCTTGGGAGCTCCAAGATAACTAAAGGTCCAACCTCCTTTGGCCTCATTTTTGTTCTAATGCTACACCTTGTACCTTGGAGTTTTTTACTTATTGTTTCTGCTACCAATCTTTTTGTGTGCAGTCCTTGAGTTGTGCTGCTGGTCTAATGGCGTCTACCCAAACTAACAATACTCAAGTTTTTATGGATGTTTTTGTAGTGAGGTTCTTCTAATGCTTTGAGGTTATGATTATTTCTATAGTATCTTGTTTTTTCTTAGTAAAAGCTATAATACGCATTTGAGGCTGTAGACACCTAGTGTATCCTCACTAACTAAACATTCATGTTGTGTGTTTTGGGGATGGGCACATATGAGGCCTCAAACTTATTGGAGAAATACTAGATTCAAGAAATATACTATGCTCCTCATAAGCCCTATCTCTACTTGATGTTTTAGAAACTTTGCAATAAAATATAGATGTGAAGTTTCTTACTACTTGGATTTTTGATACACATTATGCATACTTTTTTAGAAACAAGTTATGAAGTACTTGTCTATTTTTGCTTTGGACTATTTGATACATGAACAAATGATAGTTGTTAAGAAGATATTTTCCTTTGCGGTTCATTGCAAGAAAGACCAATATTGAAACATTGTCACAAAGTGAGTGCAGAAGCTTCCTTTTGCTATAACTTTTGCAGTATGGCTCGCATGAATTTGAAATTTTTATTGGAGATGCCTCTCTTGAATTTAATCATATCTCATATTTTTCAAAAAAAATTCAAAAATCATTTTATATTTAAAAATCATTTAAACTAATATGTCACGTTTTGAGTTTTAAGGGTTGTTAGTACTATGGAGTCCTCAAATTTAATGATTTGGAGCTGAAATTTCTATGGTCTATTCCCATAGTAGGAAGTCATGTTCCTACCAAGGGCATTAAAAAATATTATATTTTATGTCCTCTACGTCCATGCAAAGAAGATTGCTTGAATAATTGGTCTAGATATGCAAGCATAAAGATTATCTGCTTGAATAATTGGTCTAGATATTTCTACCTTGTCTAAATCAGACCTTGATGTGTTAGTAACATGGTAATATAAATCTCCTAGTAAGATGTCATACATGAGAGAACAAACATGCCTTATACAACTTTAAAGGGCCATCCCACCTGGTCTTTGAGGGACGGTGTTATGGTTGTAAAGAAGTAAAAAGAGTCTCATTCCCACCAGCGATAGTTGGCAATATCCGAACCTAGTTGGCATATTTGGTGGCAGGCCAGTAAGAGCACTATTAAGGGCATTCTTGAGGCAGATGTAGAGGCCCACCACAAGCATAGCAGCCGTCCAAAAATTGGCAATTCTTCTAGAAAACAAGATTGCAGATTTAAGTGGGCGCTCTTTATTACATGATGGGTAGGGGGTGCCATTAAGTAAATAGCGGTGGTAGATTAACTTATTGACATACACAGAGCCCAACACTAGTCACCTTTACCATGAACAACGCTTCACACAAGCTGGTGCTACTGCTCATTGTGGACGTTGGAGTGCAAAGCTTGCGACAAGTGAAATCAATTGCTCACCCGTTCAAGGTTTGGTACTGGATTTGCCACTGATTGACTTATGTCAACTTCATTTACATTTCATGTTGTTTGAGTGGGAGACTGCCGATGCCTTGAACTAAGCTCATCTTTTGCAGTGAATAAGAGGAACTTGTAAGTGCTAGTGTAATTCTTGTCAAGAGTGTAATTGCATCACAAATCAAATCACAGAAAATGAAAAACCAATTTCAATCGGGTCAACATGGAGCACGAGTGCGGCCAACTCTCATTTCCATGGAAGGTGAGTCCAGCCACCAACTCCGTCATTTTTTTCACTCTTATATTTGACATTACATGAGGATGATAGACTAAAATCTGAGTTGGACAGTGAGGCTCCACCTTCCTTTGCCTACATCATCATGATTGCCTAAAAAATAAGCTGAGAAGTAAGAAACGGCCCTTTTGAGCAGAGAACGAGGCTATTGCAGCCTAAAAAATGACTACCTTGCTTGTTTAAAACACAACACTAGGCGTCATGACATACAATAGCCAAAATCCAGGACAATGCTTACCATTGCAACACCCTAACTGCCAATACGTAGCTGGGTCTGTTGGCCACTTTCTTGCAAGCTAGCAACCCAAAAAATAAACATCTACTGCAGAAAGCTAGTAAATCACAGTAGCCAAAGTGAAATGCATTGAAAAAGATTGAAAGCCTGCAAGAAATAATAAGACAGAACCAGCTTCCATAATGTCATACGAAGAGTGAGGAAATAATAATGTTGTGGAAATGTTTGATTAGTCCACCGTACCTTCCAAGGAGTCACAGTTAAAGAGCGGAGTGGCAAGACAAGTTCAAAGCTCTCCTAAGGTTGCAGCATGTTGCCCTCCATTGCACATGTTGAAGAACAAATGAATAGTCTTGGAGTCATTTTTTCTTCAACATCCTCTCTTTCTCGACTCAAATGTGTGGTTTGTGCAGGGGTGGCTAACGGTAATCGACAACGAGCTGTTGCAAACACTTAGACTATAGGTGCAAACCCTGTCACGACCACAAATTCAGTTGAGACACAATCTAACAATGCAGTGGGACCAAGTCAGCCAAAACGGCCTCGGAAAGATCGAAGGCCAAATTTGCTTCCAGTTGAAGTGCTAGTCTTCATGAAAGCTAAACGTGATCAATACTTGTAGGAATTGAATACAATAGATGCGCGCGATTTTAGGATACCTGACAGCAGCAATTGGATCCGTATTTCAAATGTCAATATGGCCGTAGACTACTCACCTTGCCCAAAAGACGGACCCGCTTGCAAAAAAAATGGAATCAAATTCTACTCGACTACAGGCACATTATTGACTACTTGGGACGGAGTGGTCAAAACTCATGTGAGTATTGGAAGTTGACATCAGCTCAGAGGAAGGCTACAAGACTGCTGAGCGAGTTCCCTCATGAGTTTTTTGCAGCCATCAATGATTGATTTGGTAGCAGACTTCAAATGCAGCCTGCACATGTGAGAGACCTTCTCTCTCCTATAGACTCGAATTTTGTTTTAACGCAGCCGCAGCAGCAAGCAAGTGACAAAGACGATGCAGATAATGAAATTGAAGATTCAGCAGACCTAGCGCAGCAAGGAGTGTTGCTTTCCACTCACTTCAGCTCACCACCCATGTTGCCTATTCAAAGCAGTAGCACTAGAGGTTGTCGGCAGTCCATACACACGCCAAGCAGTACCCCCAAGCCCACAACTTTTATTCTAGTCCCCCGCAATGTGACACCAATCAGATTAGCTCACCAGAAACAACTCAAAGCAATTAATAAAAGCGGCTATGCAACACAACTGTGAGGCAAAAAAGCATCTCCGGTCATCCGTTATTGCAGATGCCATGAAGGTCATGGGAGCAATCATAGCCTCCCAAATGAAAGACATTGCCAATGCATCATTGGAGGTTGAAAAATCAGAGATTGAAGTCCAAGTCCGACTATTTTTAGAGCAAATGTCCTACCAACGAGAGAGAGACTGAGAGACATGAGGCTACATGAGTCAGCAATGACAACACACGAAAATACAAGACTGGCTATACTAAAGCACCAGGAAATGGTGAATTGCTTAATGCAGCTGACAACCGTGGTAGGTAGAGGACTCACATCCAATGACCCTATACAAACCATGCACCAAGGTGCAGAGACCTCCAACCAATCTCTTGTAGACATCAGCATGCCCAAGGACACACTGCTGAATCTTCAAGATGCACGTACAAAAAATGGCTACATGGACGCAAACATGAATGACCTTCTTCCACATTGGACTCATTAAATGCAAAGTCCTTCTCTGTACAGATAGCGCCTGCTCATGCACTCACCAAACTTGCTACAATTACCATTACAAGAAGTTTCAAGCTTCAAAGAGGCCGTTAACAAATGATTTTCGGCACCCCTGCAGTGCAATTACAGAATAATTAATTAATTAATTTTTTTTTTTAATTTTTTTTTTTAGAAATAAAAAAATACTAAAATATTAAAAACATAAAAAAGTCTGACGTGGCACTAGTAGTGCCACATCAGCACCCAAAATCAAATAATTTTTTATTTGAATTTTTTTTGCAATTGCACCCGGGGGGGTCAAAACTCGCGGCCCCTTTAGGGGCTGAAATTTCTTGTAATATGCTACCGGTTTACTACCCCAACTTTGTAAACACTGCTTCTCCAACGTCACGCTCCAGTTCTTACACACGAAGAAGACAATAACATTAGGTAATCCACGTGTGGACTAATTTTTTATAACTGATACTGTAACAGCAGTTACATCTGCTACTGTAACTACTGCCTTGTGAATATAAAGAAAAAATAATTTTTGAAATTGTCATTGGAAGTAGCTGTTCTAATTGTGGACTTGTTGTCGGAGACACAATTGCTTTCATTGATAGAGTAGCTGCAAACCTCATAATGTCGCATTAGCTGCCCTGCGCCTCGTTGATAGGAAAACTCCAAGTTCAGCACGCTTCTCCGCTCCCAACTGTGCCGCCATGTCAGCATTCACTACATGAGCGCTATCTCCTTGGTATCCTTCATCGCCTTTACAGTCGGGTTTCAAGCCTTGTTCCCTCAAAGTCCGCAGCCAATTCTCGACGTCCTCATGAGACTGCTTCAGCAAGATGTTGTATAAGATTGCACAACAGACAATGACGTCTAGAAGAAACGTCAAGTGTAAGTCGTTCTTTGTCAACAATTCACGGAATGAATGCTTCAAAATTCCAAAGGCATTTTCTGCAATACAATGACCTCTTCATAGTTTCTTGTTAAACAAAGGCTCAAACAGTGAAAGCTGACTTTCTCCTTGATGGGGGATCATCAGCCACGAAAGCAAAGGAAAACCAAGATCTTTTAACAAGTAAGGTGGTAGTCCTTCCACAAAGTAGGTGGGATCGAATAAGTCTCCATGTGAGGCCAACTGATGTAATGAGAAACATCTCAGCACCCGTCCATCATTAGTAGAGCCGAGCATTTCCACATACAGGTGAAGGAAGCATTTATTGCTGTCCACAACGGCTAAATAGTTCATGTTGTATCCGCCTTTTTTAAAGTAGAAATAGTCAACTGTTCTGAAATCAGGTTTTGCATAGACACATGGACTCCATCAATGGCTCCAACAACTGCAAGCAAAGAGCAAAGGATAGAGAATTTTATCTGAGTTTCGCGCATTCGCTTGCCTCTAGGCCATGAAATTTTGTTTTTGAATTCGTTGTTGATGGCATGAATAACTTCATGGAGCACTTTGCGGACAATACCGCGTCCAATGGCAAACATCTCGCTGCAGATCGTCAAATTTGCACCGTGAGCCAACTTAAACAAGGTGCATGCGACACAGACAAGAATAGATACACCCAAGCGAAAGTTGATATTTTTTTTTGAACATGTGGCTTTATCAACTCAACCAAGTTGAACACTGCAGCCTTGGTCATGCGGAACATTGAAATCCAATGGATGTTGTCATATTGCTCAACTAAAAACCTCGAAAACCAAGTAGTTGACTACAGTTTAACCCCAAAATCCACATCATCAGGAAAGGAATACAATGAAAAGCAGATCTTGTAATTGTAGAGAGCACTCTCCATCAAAGACAAAGCATCAAACATTGGAGCATTTTCACAATCCAAAAGCAGTAGAAAAACATTGTCATTGCAATCTTCAAATTCTTGCAGCGCGGGAAGAGGACATTCTACTAGACATCTAAAATAAGTGCCATCAGCCACAAGCTAAAAGTGACCACATTCCAATGGTTGTAAAACTGGTCCATGTCTGCCGTCCTATTCACCAACTAGTCTGTTTGTGCAACAAAGCGAACAGGTAAGAAAATCCTAATTGAAGAATGTGGAGTCAACTGCCAGCGATCAAGCAAGAAAAACACGCATACAACAAGGACCTCAATCAGCACAGATAGCCTATTCCTTCTAGTGCTAGAAAGTTAGTGATGCACAAACAATTCCAAGCAATGCCAAAAACTACCTCCTCCAAGGCCTCCTCCAAGGCCTCCGCCAAGCCAACACCTTCACGGCTGAAAATGTAAGTGCAAGCTAACTACACTTTGTCTACAATTTTCAAAATTTCATGAGCATGACGATAGTGTGCATTGCTTTGTAACGCAATCACTTAAAGGAAACTAGAAATGTACCTTTGATCTCGGGTGCTACGTGCCACTACCAAGCTTCGTGACGACGTCGCCCGCCACCACGATTGCGCCACTATCGGCATCTTTTCTCCCAGCGGCTGCAAGTGCACGAGCTGACTTAAACTCACCAGAACAGCGCCCTCACAAATGAGGCCACACCTTCAGCAGCGCCCAATGTTGCAGCAAAGTACTGACCTCCGTAAAATTAGAAGCTCACACAACCACTACATCAATAGAATTCTTAAGGTCGCCGCGCTCTAGATCGCACCAACATAGCATGGACGCAAATTTCTCACTTGTTGGAGGAACTCTCACGGGATAAAGCAGGCCCCACCCGTACTTGCAAAACAACGAACTTTGTAGGTGGGAACGGCCGAGAAGGGAATTTCAACTTGTCGTCAGAGTTTTACAAATTACCGTTTTGGTGGGAAAGCGACATGCTTACAAAACTGCATAATGTTGTTGCAATCCTCTTCCCGAAGGGCCATGTGTGAACTCAATTTTGGTTTCTTTTTAAACCGCTCTTATAAAGAAATTGCCATTTCTACCTACTACCCAGTGGGAACGGCCCTTAAGAGTGATAAGCTTCAATTCTCTTGTTTTTAAAAAAAAAAAAAACTATTACAAAGCACTTTCTCAGTTTAAAAGAGATTTAATAAGTGCCCAGTGCTTGGGATGTCCTTGATAAAGCCTTTTTTTGAAGTCGATCAATTCAATGGTGGTGAATCACCTTCACTTATTTCATACTTTTTTTGAACAGAAAATCACTTTCTAATTTTGCAACTTTCTTGAGCTTACAAACAAGAAAGAAAGGATCCACATGGCACAACAATCTCCAAAAATTCGGCTACAAGGATCCACTTCCAATGCCCATCCTTAATATCCAGGCTACACTTTTGACAATAAACCCGCCTGAAGTACACAAATTTGTGCAGGATGCCGATCTTGTAGCTTTAGTAGCAGTTGGGGGAGATGGCGAGCCTCCGTTGCTTCTGACAATTCTCGATTTATCACAATGGACCCGTGTTTTTGAATGCACTAATACTGAGTTGCCTAAGGCACTTGAGCACCTTCAAGAACTACATAAAGCTCTGCACAACATTCTACTACAAGACGATACGGACCTTGAGCTAGCATAGAAAAACACAGCACTTGTTGAAGTGGCTATACACCATGCAAAAGATCAGTCAGATGACAATGCTATTTCGATCTCCCAACTAACGGTACCTGAGATCGGCACTTTCAGTCATCCATTCTTGGCCAACCTTTGCATAAAAGATGCTCACAAGGCAACGTTGGAGAATTTTCAAGATATGATCATGTCGACCCAATTGGAAAAGGAGCAAAAGCTAGTGGTAGCATCTGGACGGCACTTGGCAGTATCTTTTGTACCCGAATGCATCATCAAAGACTAAGTTTTGGCCAAAGACCATCGCGTTTGGGCAATTAGTAACATTAATTTCCTTGCACCTATTTTGTAGCTCACTTGGAGAATATGAGCTAGTCTTAGCAAGGCTGACATTGATAAATGTATGAAATCGGCATTCCAAAGTTAGTAGTTGATCAATAATGGACAAAATTGGGTCAATGCCTTTGCATTATACGGTTTTGATTGTGGAAAGTGTACAGTTATCAATGTCAAGCTACACATCAAGCTAGACGTCCCCACTACCAATGATAGACGGGAAAAACATCCCTAAGAAATGTGGAATGTCTATTGGCCCTACATGAGATGCGCATATCACCTAAAGTCCAACACTAGTTGCATTAGATCTTTCATCTGGTAGGACCATACTTGTTGATATATAATTAATCATTTGGAAAAGTTTTTCTCCAAATGAATCCATTCCATCACTTAAAACAAAGTTTATTGTTTTTTTAATTTGGATGCTAGGTATAGGTCAAATGCCAGTTAGCCTTTTTCTTCACCAGGACATGGATGTGCAGTACGGCCATTCCGTTAGCGACCAATCCCAGAAGTAGAATACTTAGAGACTTGCCGAACCTGCCAGAGCCAAGAAAGATTGAACGCCTTCTAATGCTTGCGGCTTTCTCAGTGGCAAACCCTAGTACGCCTAGTAACATGCCACCTTTCATAAACAGAAAACTAATCTGAATACACCACCTCCATCAAACTGCCATTTTAATCCTGACAATTTTCATGGACGTAGGCGTGGTAATTATTTACGAAGTAGGGGCAGTGATGGTGGCTGTGGCAACACCAATCACCTCCAGCTCTAAAATACGCCGTCTTATAATATCTTCTTTTTCCAATATTTTCCATCTACTCCTCAATTTGAGATATTCATGATCTTCCTTGATGGGAGCGGTACTAGCTCCAACTTGTCTTCCATCAAAGTTGTACGCTCCAACAATTCCCCTGTGATTGTGAAGACGCAACGTAACTCACAAACAGATCCTCCTACCATGTTCTTCTCTCTCAGTCTTGAACTATAATCTTCTACATCCACTACAAGAGAAAGGGGTGTTTTAAGTATAGTCCTAGTAGTATAGTCCTACAAGTAATGACTTTTCTAGGAGATTTTTTGTAAAATTTTACTATCTAAAAGACATGTGTTTTCAATAAAAATTTACAAAAAATCTCTTGAAAAGGTCATTTCTTATAGGACTATACTCGAAACACCCCTTTCTTTTGTAGTAATCAAGCGTCTTCAACAGTTTAATTTTCCAAGCCAATCTCTTGTTAGTATCTTAATACGCATTTGCATTCTGTCATCCCTATTTTAAATTGCCCATAGTTGACTTCATGTGTATCTTCATGTCCCTACTTCTCAAGCTTCCTCTTTTCTCCTTGATTCGTCTTATAAAGCTTAGTAGCGTATCTAGCGTCTTCACCAAAAAATCTCTTACTTGTAATCTTGTGCTCTCACTAATCTTGTAAGTTGTATCAATGAATGTACATAGCTTGCCAAATCCTGCTAGAGGCAGCTCACAAGCTAAGATAGATGTGTGGCTACAAGCAGAGTCCTTCAGAATTACCATAGAATGTTGAATGACAACAATATTGTATACTAAATAGTGAAATTCGGTTGTCCAAAACTAATTCCTTGACATTCTATACTATGTAAATATGTGCAGTTACTATAGAAGGATGCAATATCGTAGGAACCATGTATGTTGCATGGGTTGGTGCCCAAATTGGTGCATTGGTTCATGGCTCAGGTTTAGAGAATGGCATGTGCTTCCATTTGAACAAGCAGTAAATCATGAGATAATTTCTCTAGCTAGTGAAGTCAACTTAATTGTTAAGGCAACCTAATTTTTCTATTTAGTGTAGTCATACAAAAACTAAGTGCAAAAGACTAGTCCTCAATATATGTCTAGTATCTAGTCATCATTGTATTAAGTAGATTGTACATGACTATGTTTCATGTTAGCCAGGTTTTCTTTTTTTTGATAGATTGGGCCTAAATTATTACTTAGACAATTTCTTATCTCCATAGGGAAGTGCAAAAATTTAATGTATTTTAATAGTAAAATCATAAAATAGTATTATTTTAAAAATGGTGCAAATTAACCTTAGAAGGAGGCATTGCCCATAACCAAGATATTACCAAAATATTCACCAAAGTATTATGATTATTGGAAGAATAGGTGCGTTTTTCATTTCAATACTTAATAATGAAGTTATATATTGGACTTTTTTGGTCCAAAGTGTCCTTACATGATTAATATGATATAGAAATATTTCAACCAGCATTAATTTAAATATGTCAATCCTTACATAACTAAGGGGTGTAATTTGCAATTTTAAACAATTTTCAATATGCAATTGTGATACCAACACTAACTAAAGGGTGGTTTGGGAGTACCAATAAATAATGTCAAGATGTAATGCAAGAGGCCCTTGTTAATACCAAACTTGTGTTAATATCACTACAACAAAAAGGAATGTTTTCAGTATAGTTTAAGTAATATAGTCCTATAAGTAATGACCTTTATAGGAGATTTTTAGTAAAATTTTACTAGAAAGACAAGTGGTTTTAGTAAAATTTTACTAAAATATCCTGAAAAGATCATTACTTATAGGACTATACTACTAGGACTATATTTAAAACACTCCTTTCTCTTGTAGTGTATGGGCCTTGGGTACCATGCTCTAGCACTATTTATTGGTGCCCAAAGACCATCCTTTTTACTATTGCAATACTTGATGTTACAGTTAGAATTATTCGCATAAATGTATACTTAGATTGTCTTGAATACAAGCCAATCTTCATAGAATTTGGACTATTAGCTACATAAGTTAATTCTAATTTAGTCTTTGTTTTGGCAAGTGAAAGTTTTTATATTTGACTGTTCTTTTCTTAAATTTGTTTCTATAGATTCAGAACATAAATTCATGGAAGTAATCAAATAGAAACATGTTGTTATTGAAAGATAGACTTCACAATTGCAAAATTATGTGTAAAATTCTATTATCTAAGTCTTAAGATATCTTACAATTTATGAGTTTTGTCTCTTTGAATTTTTGGCAATATGCTCCAAAGAATTAGCTAGATGATTAAATTTTAGTTGGATTGAAAATTTTAATCAAAATAAAATACTTTTTAGGTACATGAGTTGACATCCAAAAGACATTTCGCCTCATATTTCTACAACAACTTCATGAAATTGGGCACAAACTAGTAAACTCATAGCTAATAACATTATATACATTCTTCAAAAAATATTTTAAAAATATTGATTTTTGACTTGACAATGGCCTATCCAAAAAATGCAAATGCCAGATTAGGGTTCTAATCCTTTAAAGTTTAAATTTATTTTCTTCTATTAAATTAGTATCATTAATTAAAAAAATCATTGTATAATATCAAATATATTAATTTTGAAATCATGTTTTTATTTATAGGCCCTTAATATAACATTATTAATTTATGCAACCACAGTGTACTTGAACCAAAAATAAAGGTTAAAATGAAAAAATAATATTTTGTATTTTAAAATCCTAGAAAAACAAAAATTAGGAATGAAAAATATACAATATTGTAAAACTAGATTTGTCAAGCTTTATTTGGTTAGTTTAATCCTTTAGTGCTCCAATATTTAATTTTTGGATGACAAACAGATTGATGATCTTGTTTCTTTTTCATTACTGCTTGGATAAAAGTCACCCTAATTTGTGAAGATATTTTATCAAATTTCCTATCTAATGATTGGATCTTATAATATAATTAGAATACATATACTTTAAAAGTACAAATGTAGAAGAATGTCAAGTGGTTGACCAAGCCAAAATTGCATTGACTCTAGTTCAAAATTGAATATGCAAAAATGAGGTCATAGATTTAAAGAATGCAATTTTTTTTAAATCACCATGTTAAGAGAACCTCGTTTCAAATCCATTCCAACAAATTTTACTCAAAAAATGATAATATTTTGCTTGTAAATAAATTTAGAAGGAATTTTGAAATTTTCCTTTCAAAATCTATAAAAAAATATTGGTGATAGTATTGGTGAATCTATCAATATGAATGGAATCTACAATTCAAATTCTACAATTTTTATTTGTATATTAATTCCAAAATATTCTTTCAAATAATACTTTATGATGATTTTTTTCCAAATCATCAATTCTAGAGAATATTTTGTACCTTCAGGACTTAACCTCTAAACGAGCCTCTAAAATTTTGTGACTATGTTTCACCATAAAACACAAAATGGGCAGTTTTGATGGCAAAAACCTTCAAAAAATGACAAATGAAATCTTGATGCATCTTATCGTAAGATCTAGTGGTACATAACTTCATTATATTGTAATAAAAAATGGAAGATTTTGACCACATGAATTGCAAGATTATAGTGTTTGAAGTTGGAAAAATTGTTCTTGGGGGGCATCTAAATTCCGGGTAGCTTTCATTTGGGGAGGCTTTTGCACAAGTTGAATTCTCTTTTTTGTTTTTTTATTATGATAGAGTTGGCTACATGTTCAAAAATCTTTATAACATTTCAAATTAGGGAACATGTACCAAAAAAATTCATTAGGGAACTAGCTTCAAGATAACTTTCATACAAAGCAATTTTTCCAACAATCTTTGGCTTGCACATACAATAAGCATTCTCCTTAAATTGTTAACAATGGAATTCTACATTTTACTTAGTTCTAGAAGAGTGAAAAAATTGCTCAAAATTTGTGGCTTTGGCAAACTTGATCTGTTTTTGGCTTGAAACATCCAAATGGAACTCAAGGACATTTTGGCATATTGGGCGGGAGGAAGCCAAGTCAGGGTTTGCTATGCCTAACTCATCATAAATCACTGACACTAGATAAGTTTATCACATGTCATGTCCTGTGAACATCCACATTTTCCTTGTGCATGAAGATATTTTCCTACTCAGTGAATACTAATTATAAAGAATTCAACATTAAATTCATAAAAATTAAAATATTTGGCAATTCTTTCACATAGCTTCAAAAGCCACTTATCATGGGCGAATAGAGATGACAAGACAAGCTCTTTATACAAGAGGGGTGGTAGGAGGTAAAACAACCCATATGGGACATGTAAATAACAATAAGTAAGAGCTCAACTACTGATAGTTAATTCAAAAACAAGAATTGTATTCAAAATAGAATTTTAAACCTCATTTAGGCATAGTAGAATAACTTTTTTCAAAATATTTTGAACTGAGATAATGTGTAAAATTAAACTAAATTTCATCTTAAGAAATCCGTTTGAGATTTTGAGTCATCAATTCAAAATTTTGGACAAATCTCAAAGAAGGGTTGGAAGGAGCATTTTCAAACATCCTCTCTAAAATTTGTCTATAACTTTTTTTTGAAGACTCGAAATCTCAAACAAAATTTTGAAGATGAAATTTAGCTTGATTTTACACATTATCTCAATTCAAATTGTTTTGAAAAAAGTTATTCTACTATGCCTAAATGAGGTCTTAAATTCTACTTTGAACACAATTCTTGTTTTTGAATTAACTATGAGTAGTTGAGCTCTTACTAATTGTAATTTTACATGTCCCACATGATTATTTTACCTTGTACCACCCCTCTTGCATAAATAGCTTTTCTTCTCGTTTCAATCCACCCCAATTACTAGCAACGCATCACTCAAAACTCAAAGAACTAAATGATGAGGAATTGGGAGAGTTGAGAGTAGAAGAAGCAAGAAGAGACTCGAAAGCTACCAAGCATAAGAAGTATTAATTAAAGAATTCAAGGTGAAAATCTCACTATTCATTTAAGATTTGTTTTCAGTTTTTGATTCCTTCTACTATTCATCAAATTGTTTGTCGTTATTAATTGCGATTCCATTTGAAATTAGTTGGTTGAATGTTTGTTTAAGTTTTGTTTTATTAGATTTAATAAGCCAAATGGATAAAAATAAAACCACAAAAATTTCTTTAGAATAATCAGGAAAAAACTGATAAACATTTGAGTGAAGAATCTACAAACTATTCATTAGAATTAGGAAATTTAACAAAATTCTAGTATTTGAATTAGTTCCTACAAACCAAATGAATTATTCAAATTCAAAAAACTAACAAAATTTGAAAGAATTATCAAAGAAATTTGGAATAGGGCTTAATAATTCATTTGATTTAGGACCAATTAAAAACATTTGATATTCAAATTAGTTTCTAAATTCAAGGGAATTGACTAAAATACTTCAAAACTAACAAAGCTTTGTAGGAATTAGTCCAAGAAGGATTAGGAAAGGAAGATTTTCAAAAGATTTTGAAGCTCAATTCTTCATCAATTAGGGCAAGTGAAACATACACATGATGGAGGGCGATGGTTACTATGAGATGATCATGCTCATCGTATGGGACAGCAGTACCGTGTCAACCATCAACACTAAGGTATGTTAATTTATCCATTTTCTTTTTACTTTTGATGTTACCTAGAATTAGAATTAGGACATCAAAAGTTAATCCTTTGATCAAAATCTTAGAATTTAGAATTTAGGATACACTAAGTAATTGTTGGAGGATTCCAAAACCATCTCACACCTAAAAAACAACCAAAATATAAGAAAGTTACGAGTGAATGAACTTTAGTAGTAAAATTGAATGAGAGTTTAGTAATTTCATCCAAAGGAATCTAAAAAGAATCTAAGAAGGACTTTACGAATCTAAATAAAATTTAGAGTTTTTAGGTTGAAGTAGAAATTATTTTGCTCACTTAGATTAAAAGTAATTTGTGAATAAAGTTTTAAAATTATCAATTAAAGGTAAAACTTCATCCATTAATAATTTTTTACGTAGGAAGTTAATATTTTGTGTTTGACCTTGTTGAAAAGTTAATTTCTTTCTTTTTTACTTAAATATTTATGAACCTTAGAAATTGTAATTTTAGAATAATAGGTTAGAATTAGGACTAATTAAAGAAAAATTAGGAAAATCCTTAGAGATTAATTAAGGAATCTTCTAAAATTAGAAACAATTAGGAAATCTCTTGAGATTCTAAAATCTACTTTCACTTTAAAATACTTTATTTTTGAAGGGTAAAAATTTGGATGAAGTTCAGTCCTAATTTTGGATGAAATTTTTTAGTTTGGATTAGAATTAGGTTAATCTTAGATTCAGTAGTTAAAGTAATTAATAATTCAAAACTAAAATTTAGAGTAATTTTGAATTAATTTTCTATTTCAATTTATTGGATGAAGTTTTAAAAGTTAGATTAGAAGTCAAATTTCATCCTTTGATATCTTTCACTAGGAACGTTGGAATTCAACTTGCTTTATCATTTTGGAAAGGAAAAATTGCATTCTACAAATTGTCTTATAAATTTTTTTAGTTTAAATTAGGTTTTGTTTTATCTTCATAATTTGATTTAACCACCAAGGTCTTAACCCTTATAACAATCAATGTGTTTTGAAGGTATTTAAATTTGATCAGATCAACATAAAAAAAGTGTCCATTGCTTGGAAGGCATGATTTGGACTAGACTTATACACCCTAAGGACAATTTTGTCAGAACAACCACTAGAACCCGTGTGTAACTTTCTAATTTAAGGGTGGAGTTAGAAACACTTACAACTATGACAACATTGCCAAATTCTTCTTCAATCACATTATCATGAACCACAAGAGTCTAGTAGAGGTAGTCCGACAATGGGATCGAATTTTGCAATGCTTTCAGTGACAACATGATTAAATACATGCAAGCCACACACTTGAACACAACACCATATTACTCACAATGGAATGGTTTCATGGAAAATTTCAACGGGACCATATGCTGACTGATTAAGAAGAATGACCACTATCATTAGTACTAAGGTACCCACCCCCTCTAACCAACCGAATAAGGAATTCTGACATGATTTGGAATAGTGAAGGCAAAACAAATGTTTTTCAGAGGTACATCAATAGAAATGACATGGATTGCAAAAAAATTGGTAATTTTATCGCTTGAATTGAAATTACTAAGAATTTTGGGAGGCAAAAAGTGCACTGGACCCATGGCCAATGTCTAGACTCTTCTAATTCCGATCATTCAATCATTTTTTACCTAATCATTATTTCCTATTTTTTTTTCACAACTTGGGACATGTGTCATGTATTTATTAGTTCCAACCTTAGAAACGAAAAAAAATTGCATTCTAAGCGTGGTCAAAAATATGTGCACCTATAGGTTGGGAATGGGTCACTGGTCGGGAATGGGGGGGGTACCTTAGCATACAATGTTTCTAGCAATTACATTTGTATACCAAATGAGTGTGCATGCCAGCACTTGTATATCACCATTTGAATTCTTGTATAGGCGCAAGCCATGACTGCTAATGGCATCAACACTACTAATATACCTTGTTGAGTTACTGTCTAGTAGATTTAGAAAGATATATGGAAGAGTTACTGCAATATAGAAACTTGTCTTGTTTTACAAGCTTGTTTCAACATCAGCAAGGCTCAATGCCTGCGAAAAAAATCCATGATCAAAGAGTCAAATTCACTAGAGCATTTGCAATGGCAAAAGGGTGACCAAATACCGAGTAGGTATTGGAGTCTAGTCTTAGCGTTCAATTCCTCTCTAACTACGTCATTGTTGCTACTCTACATTCCATGTAACTCTAAGTGCCTCCGCCCACAATCGCACGTCTGCTCTAGCTTGTAGGCTATCCCTCGTAGGATTCTATCACGTACGACTTGCAAGATTAGTGAAAATACATAATTGGAGTGAGGAGATTTCTTAGAGCTTATCCAATACAATTCAAAATTTGGCCCACCAAATATAAATTTATCTTTTGATTGGTTTATAATTAGAAGTTGAACTTTTATTTATTAGAAATGCATTTTAAAGTTATTGCATGGGTGCAAAAAATTCAAATTTAGATATTGAAAATAACCCACTTTATAAGCTAGCTAAAAGACAAAAATTATACAATAGTGATATTGGCAAATCATAGGTACCAATGCACATTTCACTCCAAATGGCACCCAATTTGGAGTGCAAAGTACATCTGTACCCATAATTTGCCAACTCTTCTCTAATTTTTATCTTTTAGCTTATGAAGTTGTGTGTTTTCTTTGTCTGAATTTGAATTTCTTTGTACTCATGCAAAGTATTTTTGAATAAGAAGGATCCTCCTTGTTCTTTTCACTAGGGTTCTTACTTTGTTCTATTTCCTTTTTCTCTTATCTCTTCAGTGTTCAGCCTGTGTGGCTTGGCTGTTTTGTATTGTGTTTTTCTTTTCTTTTAATGCAGTGGCTCATTCCATTTGTTCAAAATTTTAAAAAAAAAAATACAGATGCGCTTCCTATGAAAAAAACAATTTTTAATTATAAATCGAACAAAAGAGAGAAGTTCATTTGGAGGGCCTATTCCGGTCTGCACCAGACCTGCTCTTAGCCCTACATTCCCCGCCTTGACTGAGTTGAAAAGATTGCGGGGACCTCAATCACATCCTGCCATTCAGGGTGAATTGACTCCTCGCTCGGCCCCTTGGGAAAACGCAGAATTTTTTTAATTTTCCACACACGCTAAAATTAAAAAAATTTGAATTCATATTTGCATTTGGAGTCCCCGAATTAGCTGAGAGAGGTGTAGAAGATAAATTAAATGGGCAGAAAATAGGATGTCTATTTTTTTACATGCATCCTTGGAATGACTTGGGGGGCCGAGCGAGGGTCGGTAGTGACTGGCCCCCTCGCTCGGCCCCTCCAAGTCATTCCAGGAGTGCAAGTAAAAAAAAAAGCCCCCTATTTTGAGCTTGATTGATTTACCTTGTACACCTCCTCTACACAAAATAGTGAAATTAGGTTGCCTTAACAATAAGGTTGCCTTACATCAAGAAAGTTATTTTACAAGCCATCAGAGTCAACAAATGTTTCTAAAAGTATTTCCATTTGTACACATGGAAGTTCACGAGTCCCAATTACATCAATATCTAATTTAGAAATAGTGCATTTTTGTACAATAACTGAAAATGTTTATACAGTGTCAAACGTTGAGAAGTTAGTGTAGGGCGACCTAATTTCACTGTTTTGTATAGCTAATTTGGGGTCTCTAATTGCAAATATGAATTCAAAATTTGCAAATTTTATTATGAGTGGAAAAAAAAACTCAATGTTTTCCCAAGGAGCAAAGCAAGGGGGTCAATTCACCCGCAGATCCATCTGGGGTCGGGGTGAATTGGCCCCCTCACTCAGCCTCCCAAATCATTCCAGGGGTGTATGTGAAAAAAAAGCTCCCTATTTTGAGCCGTCTCTAGGGTATGTTTTAGACCTCTCCTAGCTAATTTGGGGCCTCTAATTGCAAATATGAATTCAGAATTTGCAAATTTTTTATCATGCCTTGCAAATAAAAAAATTCAGGATTTTCCTTTGAGGTTGAGTGAGGGTCGAGTTTATAGTTGTGCAACAAGCCTCCTGCGTAGGTAAAGCCAGGGGTCAATGTAAAAAAAAGCCCCCCTGCTTCGTGCCGTCTCTAGAGTATGTTCTACACCTCCCCTGGCTAATTTGGGGCCTCTAATTGCAAATATGAATTCGCAAATAAAAAGTTCTTGTGTTTTCCCCAAGGGTAAACGGGGGGGAGGGGGGGGCAAAACGGCCTCTGCGTGAGGCTTGTTGCACAACTATAAGCTTGACCCCGAGCGAGGGCCGGGGTGAACTGACCCCCTCGCTCGGCCCTGCGGTCCGACCCTGTTTTCTGCACAATTTTTTTTTTGCAAATTTTGAATTCATATTTGGGATCAAAGACCCCTAAATAATATTCCACGGATCGGCCCAAAATAGGGTTTTTTTTTTTCACATGCACACTTGGTAAGGCCAAGCGAGGGGTCAATCCACCCCAATGCGAGCGAGGGGGTCAGTTCACCCTGGCCCCATCTGGTCTAGGTTCCTTATTAGTCCACCATGCAGGCGCAAGACGCTAAATGCTGCCTTTGAAGGCGGGCCCTGCAAGATAAATTGGAGATTCTTCGGGATAAAAGTAAGAAAGAAACCCCTTATTTTGTGCCGTTCTTGAGTATATTGTAAACCCCTCCTGCCTAATTTGGGGTCTTTGATTGCAAATATAAATTCAGAATTTGCGGAAAAAAAATTGTGGCAAATTAAAAATTCCTGCATTTTCCCTGGGGTAAATTTGGCCCACAGGGCCCACCTTTGAAGGCAACATTTAGCATCCTCCCACGCAGGCAGGCATGAATGAGCAGTAAGTTACCGTACTAACTTACCCGGAGCCTGACTCGCAGTCTTCCATCCAAGACAGTTGAAATCCTGCCTGCAGCTTCCCTCCCCTCCTCCCATGACCCATGCTGCTGTGGCAGTGGGGCCATGGGGCCACGGGGGCCATCCCCTCTCCACCAATGGCAGCCTCCAAAACCCATGTGCTCCCCCGTGGGGGTCAGCATGGGCACCGTCGTCATCCCAAATCCGTCAGGACACCCTTGCCACCAATGGGAGGAATGATGATCAATTAACACATCCAGCTCCATCACATCACATCACATGCTCCAGTGGGGCATTCCGTTGGTGGGATTTATTAAGTTATTAAGTTATGCCGAGGAAGGAATGTCGTCCTTTTTCTGAACCCCTCCTGCCTGCACTGAACCCCTCTTGCATGGGCTCTCATTGGGCGAGGGGGTGAAAATAAATCCATCCACATTGGCCCCGTAAGATTTGGCTGCCACCAATGAATGGATGCAAAGGGCCGGGAATGGCCCCGGGATGTGCCTGAATTGGTTACTGCCACTGTAACTTAGCAGAGCCTTGAGTTGCCATCCCAGGCACCGAGTGGGGATTGGTGTACCCCTCTTCTTCCGGGATTGGTGTACCCCTCCCCTCCTTCCGGGATTGGTGTACCCCTTCCCTCCTTCCGGGATTGGTGTACCTCCCACCCCCTCCCGGGATTGGCCTTATGACAGGGTGGGATCAATCCATGTTCTTATTGGAAGAATTGCTGTGCCGTATCTAGAAGACAAACTAAGTATTGATGTTTTTTTCACAAGTGAAAAAACGCAGTTCCCTCGGATAAGTATTGGTGTTTGGGGAATGAGGTTGTGTGCAGCAGGAAGGTTGTGTGTTGTTGGGGGCATGGCTATAAACTAGCACCATGGACTGTAATGTAATGTGGCCAATGGATGTTTGCAGAGAGTCTGAGTTGCAGCTATTTGTCAAGGCAACGCAAGGCAAGTCAGGTCCCCCGGGTGGTCCATTTGCGGATGGTAACGGTTCGCAAAAATACGTTATTACTGCACCCCGGATCGGTGGCAGACATGCAGGGTAGGTGTGATAGTATACCTCAGGGTTTTTTTTTTGGGCCTTATGAGGCCCAAATGCCTCAAAAAAAAATAGGCTGCACCAAGCCTTTAGAAAAAATTTGAAGAAAAATTGGATGATGATGCCAAATTGCTCCAATATTTTAAAAAAATTGGATGAAATTGTCAATTTTAAATGAAACTCATCCAAATATGTGGATGAAATGATAGTTCTATCCAAAATATAGATGAATACTAAAATATTTGGCTACATTATTTTCTCGTATGATGCCACTCCAGCACTACTCCAAAAAACAAAAAAACAAACCTGGTATACCTTATCTCAAGAACTGACTGACGGACTCTTACAGTTTGCTGTGAGCCTTATTCAAACCTTATCCCAAGAAAATGAGGGGGGCCTGCAAATCTCAACTTACAGGAAGATCAATGTGAGTGTTTCACATCATTCAAACAAGAGGAATAAGCTGATGCAAGAAATGGCTAAATGTTTGCACTTGGTTTTAGAAGGGGTGATGTCAGGAATGTGAATCTGGTCGAGAAGGAGGTGTAAATTCGTTTCCTAAGACCTTCAATAAAAACACTCTTTTAACCCTTAAACGTTGATGCAACCATTTTGTGGTCGATGGATGGCAGAGTATCAAACTGTGTAGGACAGAAATACAACTATTCATCTTCGGAATTTGTTGTAAAAAGGGAAGGTCTTCTACAGTAGCTTGACTTCCAATGAGCGCTTTTGCAATTTTTAAAGCCAATGATTCACACGGTAATGCAAAAGAATGATTTTGAGGGTCATTCCTTCGTCCTTTAAGGATTAACACCGAGTGCAAATATACCTTTAAATATTAGAAATCAACAATGATACATCACACGTTAACCCCTAAAGGTCTGAGACTATATTTTCACCAAAATCGCTCCAAAACTGCCATTTCTAATACAAGTACCAAATTTTATAAAAAAAAACATTTTTAGACACATGTAACCGTAAGATCTTATAGAACACTGGTTTGAGAATATGTGAAAAAATTTCAGAATTTTCCACCATGCGGATTGGAAGATATTAGCGTTTGAATTGACAAAACCCCTTTTTTTGTCCCTGCCAAAATCCGGGCAGCTGCACTTCACAAGGTCACATTTGTATGAAAAAATGCCCAAAATGGTGGTTACTCTTTGGATTCATTCTTCTAGGCAAGTTGGCTACATGCTTGAAAATTTTCAGATCATTTGGAATTGCACAACATATAGGAAAAAAATAGTAAGTAGAAAGAAGTAGAGGATGATTCAAAACACTAAATTGTTAAGAATTTATTTATGGAATTGAAAAATGCCAATCCCAACGGTTGTAATGTTGTAATAAATAATCTACATCCAATGTTTTTATTTTTTTCAAAAATATTGGAAATTGAGTGAAATAAAGGACTTCAAAGTTTATTTTGGAGTAGAGATTCCATAACTACCCTCAAACTAAGAATCCTCATAACTTTTGACTCATTAATCCAAATGGAATGATTTAAAGCTTTCCACGTACATATAAATCTAAAGAACCAATTTCAGATTTTTATTTAAAAAAATAATAATTTTTAAATAATTTTTTGAGCTGCCCGGGCTGCCCGCCGCGCACCAAAAATTACATATCATACAATAACTTTTTAACCATGTAGTCAAAAGTTATGAAAATTGTTGGGCCTTAAAGATACTCCTCGGGCACATCTTGTGTGAAAATTTCAAAGAAAAAAAATAAAAACTCCACTCGTAGTGAGCTGCCCAAAATTGCTATGTTGTCAAAAAACGGTGTTTGGACCTTTAGGGGTTAACGGATGTTAATGAGAATTGCTTCACTTCAGAAGTTAGGCTGGAAGGGATGCAGCCCTGTTACCCAAGGATTCGTGGGAGCAATCTTTGATTCTATAGTTTTCCTTGAATTGCATTCATTAGACACTACTAGCCATTTGTGTCCATGGGCTAGAGATGTCATAACAAGCAAGCTTTGGAAACGCATATTATGTGTGGATTTTACAAGAGGATCAAAAGTGTTTTACATTGAACAATTTGATATGTGCTTGCTGCAAGACTGAATTAGAAAAAATAAAAAATAATTTTCTTTGATGAATGCAAGAAAAGTGGCAGTTTTGAGTGGTTTTTGGCAGAAAAATGGCCTTGGGACTTTAGGGGTTAATAGAAATCAGCAAAGACCATAATATTATAACCAATGTTTAAGGGATTCTTTTTGTTCCCTTAGGAAGCGGGAGCCCCCGACATTGCAACTTACCTACCAATCAATGATTTTTTTGCAATTTCCACTCAATCAATGACGTCCTCTTTTGATGTTGAAGTTTGGGTATGATTGAAGTTAGGGATAAAAATTCAAAAAAAAATTGCACCTTGTAGATTTCTTTTTTTTCAAATTTGCAATTTAAAGTTGATAAAAGTATACAAAAAGCCATAAAAACAGTGTAGACACTAGCATAACAACTTCAATGTCACTTTTTGCAATTTCCCACTCAACCAATGACATTAGCATTATAACTTCATAGCTAGCCAATGGCTCTTTGCAGATTAAACTAAATCCACTTCTAGAGATTTTAGGGAAGGATTAAGTTATCCCAATCTCCTAGAGGGAATGGTTTAGGCGGGTTAACAATGTTATGGATACATTGCATGTAGGTACATTCAAATGTGCCACTGGCCTTAAAGCACCATCTTTACTATGTGTACATGTCCAAAATCAGTTATGTACCTATGTCAAAGAAACGCTTTTAGAACCAAACTTTGTTCCTTAATAACTTTTGCATACAGTATCCAAATGCCACATTCTCTGGTGCGTTGGAACCTCCTTTCACTTGCCAACAAGAATATGTGAAAATTCGACCAGTCTAATAATAATAATTAGGCTTAGTATCAAAAAGTGGTGGTTTTGGGTGTACCTACCTTACTTGTAGTAATTATCCTCAGTTTACTTCAAAGTTTGAGATGTCATAGCAAGCAGGCCACAGAAACACATGTTGCTAGAGCTGGACCATCTGGTCTGCCTAGTTGACAGTTCTGGTCTCCCAAAGTGGTATGAGATTGTGACTAACTCACTGGTATGAAACTTGGCCCAGCCCATGCTCATTTAAGTCAACCATATGCATCACTGACCTACATTTGAGTGTCCAAAATCTCTAAAGTAGAAGCACACTAAATTATGTGCGCTTGATAGGAACTAGGTTAGGTAACCAAGAAAGTTGGTTTCATATTTTTCTGATTTTGTATGAATATAATACAATTTTTTGAAAATAGATGCACCTATTGTAGACACTACACTAACACCAAAGTGGGCGCGGAAACACCCAAAAGTGACACAATGTATGCTTGGATCACGCGCGGGTGATTGGCCAATGTAAGCCCCGCCCTCATGACAGTTACAATTTCTTGGAACCCCACCTGTCTACTTTGGATCCACTTGTGCATGGATTTAGGTCATTTTTTAGATGTTGTTAAACAACTCCTATCCAATTTAGGTGCTTTTACCTTAGTTACCTTCTCTCAATTACAATCCTAATTAGAATCACATGTAACAAGCCGCTAATTGCAAGTATCTCTACCCAAGTGTTAAATATGTGTTATTTTAGGTCTCTAGAAATTCTAGAGATAAATGCTCAATTGGACCAACAAAATTAATGTCAAATAAGATGCAAAGTTGGATGCATTAGTATGTCTTTTCTAATTGAAGAAATATGTTCTATATGTACACTTTCTTTATACCTCTTATCTAATAGTGTAAAAATTTTCCCTATTTTGAGGTTGAATATGACATCCTTCTTCAAGGAAGAGTTGCAACAAATATAAGTGTGACCACAAAGTACACATGTAGAAAAAAGTATTATCCCTCCTTCAAGTATGAGTAACTTCATTCGAACTTCAATATTTCAAATTCCATCTTATGAATACTACAGTGGGATAGAAATAACCATTGCCAATCCTATATGTTAAATCAATCTTGAAATAGGTAGAGATAAAAACATCAAAATATACAACACAGATATATAAATGCAAGAAACATTTCAGAATGCACCATAGATTTTTATTTTGAATTTTACAAATTGATAGTGTATTCATGCATATTCAAAAAATCTTCATTTTCATGATTTTGAATAGCCAATGTGTTAAAAAATAATCTCATGTATCACCTCAAAGCATGCAGAATTGAATAACGTGTCGGTTGTAGGTGCTTCTACGCCATTTAGTTTATCCATTAGAACAGTGAACAACTCTTACGAAAAAAGACAGTCATGACAATGCAGTGGCCCTTCAAAAACGTGCCTTCCTCTACTGCAGTGACTGCACTAACGTGCCCTTTTCTAGACTGTACTAAGACTGTACTAAGAGTGATAGAGTGGGCTTCAAAGGACCAAGATACTGACACCCTATCCTTCTGCACTTACATGAGAAGTGATGCTGGCCTATTTGACTGCAGAACTCCTTCTTCCAGACGTACCGCTGTCACAGTGATACTGAAATTTGAATAAAACTCTCAAGAGTAAGTCAAGTCCCGGTCCCGGTCACATTGACAGAATTAGAGTGCACTAGTATCCTTTCAAGGCAGATGATCTATCATGATTACTGCTGCAGCTACAGAAATTAGGGCAAAAGCCTGGGTACTGAGTGATGTGCTAGAAAATCAAATCCTCAGGATATTGTAGAGTTATGAAACCTTCAGTTTGAAGAACTTTACGACTTAAGAGGGAGTCTGATTACGCCCCCAGGTTTCATAAATTCACCTGTATATATCCAGCAAACAGAAATAACAACCTGGTGAAATATGTTATCAGGTCTACCCAAATTGACCTCTACCTTTTCGATACGGTAGTAAAAGTCGGCCCCAGTTGCATTGAAATTAAAAGCATCAAAAACAGATCTGTACATGAGGGCGGGCTTACCGGTGTCATTAAAATCTAACAAAATGACCATGTATCTGTAAACCAGTGATCCCTACTGGTAATCTGACTGGGGGTTGTGTTTTGCGAAGTAGTCATGCACCACCCTAATCATGTCAGAAAACGAGACAACACCATTGAGTTTTCCTTCATTGTCAACTACCCACACTCGATGAACGTGATTTGTAAGCGCATTTGACATCACTTCAGCCAAGGGCGTCTCCAAATGACACGTAACAGAGGATTTCAGGAATTTCCTGCACTCAAGCGACCCAGCATTGACGGCTGCTCCCATGCCAAACCTTTGAGCAATGCCTGCCTTACTGAAAAAAGTCAGGATAGGTAAGGAAGCCCAAGCCCGGAACATTTCAGTCGTACATCCGAGTAAGTCACTTGCAGAAAATGTACCAACTACTTTTCTTCCATTTCCCTGCATCCAGACAAAACCCTCCATCGTTAGATCCCGAAAGCGTAAAGAAGGCTAACATATCGAAGTAAAGCGTAGAATCAAGTGATAATTTGCATGTACCATCTGAGGTAGGGAAAAATCTATCAGCAGTAAAATCAGGCAGATGCGCACCAACACAGTAACATTCATTATGAACCATAAAGAAAACGATAGCGCAGGAAACCAGGAGATGTTAATCCAGTGAGAAGGCCAGGGTACGATTGCTCACATGACAGTCTTGAACATGCATTTATCAAATGAAATGTCGAAGTTTCAAGAGAAGAGGTAGACTATTTCAACAGCAGGACGTGACGCAAAGGCAGACCAAATTTGTAAAAAAATGAAATGATAAAATTCAGATATTAAATGACCATGCTTACCATAACCAGAGACTGCTCGTTATCCAAGTCTCCCGTTGTCTCCACGATTGCTACAGCTTGTAACGAGGTTTTCCGTAAGCATTTCACAACATCCATCACTTTCATGCAGCTGGGTGCAGCATACACATTGGGCTGTACAGCGCCCAAATCGAGCACACTCTTGTTGGTCATGAAGTCCAACTCCTTGGAATGCATATAAAGAAACTCCACCATATCAGTCTGGGTGAAAATATGGTAACCTGGTGAAGCCTCCACAAGCTCAACTCCTATCGTGTGCTCCATTTTGCTGTCGACAGGTATCAAAGCTCGATGTATGCCTTTGCTCATCGGCTCCATGGCATCAAACACCCTTCATTTAAGCAAGCATCCGTAAGTGGATCTGACATGATTCACGGAAGTGGACTACCGGAACAACAAAATGTGAAAAAAGAGGGATAGAAACCACAAATCTAAGTTCAGTACCACAAGTAACAAAAAATGTAAAATTGAGCGAAGCACATGTTAAACCATTAATTTGGTTGAATGCAAGAATGTTAATCTGACAATGTCACATATTATCTCCTTCCTGACATTCAAAAAATTCTAGTGATCATAATATACCATGCATAATCAAAGAGAAATCGACTTAAACAACTTCACATTGTCACCGTCCAGTTCTAAGGTAGTCTAGTGAGCATGCAAGCCATGCGGAGACACCATCGATGAAATACGTTGAGAAGCTTACGATGTCTGAGGGCTGATACTCCACAAGCTGAGCCCTTCCATGGAGTGGCCGATAATAGAACTCACAGAAGCTGTCATCCGGTTGTCGACATCTTCTTCATTCTCCCCCTCGGCGATGTGGATGAGAATATCCAGCACGCTGACCATCCCAATGTACTGCTTTCTCACAGCCCCAGTAGCTCTATCTGACTCCAAAATCATACTGCCCCCGGCTCCAATCCATTGCCCTGGCGGGGCCGCAACAGGCACTGCCAGAATATTCTTCGCAAGCAGCGTAGTTAGTGCGTCATTCACCGTGGCAGTGTATGGAATTTCTACCAGCCGGTGCTTGTGCTCAACAATCTGCTGCACGGTCGTGCCGCGAAGGATCCCTACTTTCTCTCCCACGTGCGCCATTCTTCACCGCCCTCCACTTTCTTCCTCTTTTAGATCAGTATTAAAGCACCTGGTTAACCATCACCAGCAATTGTGTCAGGCTCTACAAGGAGGAAAAACATCATAATCTTTAGAAAATATCTCATAATCAGCATGATAACCCTAAACAACGTCAAAACATGAAAAAACATAACCACAAACTGATCTGCACAATTTGTCCTTTAAGCATCCTAACAAACCCTAATGACAAGCACATCTGCTTAAGCGTGTCGATCATGTCCTTCAAACATCATCACTACAGGCATTCCTTATCCAACTTCAGATACTTTTCCCAGCCAAGAAATCCTTAATCTTTAGGGTCACCAATAGCGCACCCGATTAACCATCACATTATCTCACAGTCAATAACTACAACAAGAGAAACATCAAAGGCAGAGGATACTATAACCGTTAACAACCTACTCTCGTCTCCAATACTGACCCCTGTTACCAACAGCAACTCATCTCTTCATACACTCGGTTACACACACTCGCCAGAGCTGTAACCATAACTAGGCCAAGTGTCAATGCCACTGATCTTTGCATGAAATGGAGTTGTTTACTGTCCCTCCAATAGTGGCCTACAACCTCCCACTTCGAGTTACCTCTTAAGAAATTCAAAAATAGCGATAAAAATTTGCTCCTAAGCGATAAAACCATGAAACCACCACCGCCAAACTCATATCTCAACAATTTGCTCTTGAAATAAACTAACAAGCAGCAATGCTACGAGAGACTCTGCCCCTTATCATTGCCTTCCTTTTCAAAGCCCACTGATCTTTGCATGAAAATGGAGTTGTCTACTGTCCCTTCAACAGTGACCTAAAACCTCCTACTGCAACTTACCTCATAAGAAATTCAAAAATAGCGATAAAATTTTTCTCCCAAACGACAAACCACGAAACCACCACCACAAAACTCATATCTGAACAATTTGTTCTTAAAATAAACTAACAAGTAACAATGCTACGAGAGGCTCTGCTCCTCAGCATGCCCTTCCTTTTCAAATAAGACCCTACTCAAAACTTCTTCACATGACGTAGCTATTCTCAATACAAATACAAAACCTCTTCCCCTTCCGTCCAGCCAGAGCCAACAAACCCTAATGCAAGCACTTCTGCACCAAGCGAGTCCAAACAACGTACACCACTACATTTCCTGTATACCCACCTTCAATCAAATGCACTGCCCTGATAGTACCTGAGTACTGAACGAATTGCAAATTGCAGAAAAAACTCTACCTTTCGCTGTCGATCCAGAGCAGATCCAGAGCAGTTGCCGAAGTAGTGAGATCGTCCACAATGTTCAAATCCTGGAGTCTGTAGTTTGAACAGTAGGTAGCTCCCGCATTGGCAATCCAAAATGCAATCCAAAACGTAACGGAAGTTGCGAAATCAAAATGAAGCGTAACGTAATTAGAATTTGCAAACTTGCAAATGAGGGCGGCGATCGCAGGGCTTTATGAGGGCGGTAACGGATATGACGCTGTCGATTCTTGGAAACTGCAGAAGATCTTTTGAAATTCTGTGGGGGTCGCCAAGTGGCTTACCGCCACTTGGCAGCGTCAGGGTGAAACCCTAACTGCCACTTGTTGGCGAGGGAATCGTCGTCGTTCCTCATTCATCCGATTTACGGACGAATTTGTCCGGTGCTTCAGTTTCTCATCCGATTTCCGGATGGTCCAAGTTTCTAGTTAATTAACTAACGTGTGAAGATGAGTAATGCAGCATACACTAAGTAAGGTAACCATAACATTCAGTAGCCTTCAGAGAGGCTGCCTTTTCCTCTCCGAAGTCCTCATCCACGACTTTCATCCCCATTTAATTTATGTAAGCTTCGGTATCGGGATACTGACAGTACATTATGGTATGTTCCATTTTCTTTTCTTAATTTTAGGACTAGACATACAAATCATCATATATTGTAGTGAAAGATGTTGTCAAAGAATCCAATGAGTAGTACACTAATGCCTTGTTAATATTCGCAATCAATAATTTATTTTGGGTTTCAAAGTGAAAGATAACTCTATATATACACATGGGGTGGTAGGAGGTAGAGCAATCCATGTGGGATAAATAAATTAGAATTTGTAGGTTCTCATGCACTCATAGTTAAGTCAAAAACAAAGAATTGTGTTAAAAGTAGAATTTCAGACCTCGTTTAGGCATAGTAAAATCATTTTTTTCAAAAAACTTTGAACTAAAAAAAGTTGGTAAATGAAGATAAGTTTCACCTCCAAAAATCCGTTTGGGATTTTGAATCTCCAATCAAAAGTTATGAATATAATTCGGAGAGGGGTTGGAATGGATTTTAAAATGACTTTGTAGAAAATGTCCATTAAAAATCCTCTCCAAAATTTATTCATAACTTTTGATTGGAGATTCAAAATCCCAAACGGATTTTTGGAGGTGAAACTTATCTTCATTTACCAACTTTTTTTAGTTCAAAGTTTTTTGAAAAAATTTATTTTACTATGCCTAAACGAGGTCTAAAATTCTACTTTTGACACAATTCTTTGTTTTTGACTTAACTATGAGTGCATGAGAACCTACAAATTCTATTTTATTTATCCCACATAGATTGCTCTACCTCCTACCACTCCATGTGCATATAAAGAGTTGTCTTCACACTTCTAAAGCACAATGCATAAATCGGTTCCAATTCAAAGTGAGGTAATTCTATAATAACATAGAAATCAGTACTCTCAATGAATCCATTAGCATTTTGTTTAAAGTTCCTATTGTTTTGTATTCAGTTTTACTTGGAAATTTTTAATTTTCCACTACTTCAGTGTACAGTCGCGGTGCGGGCTTGAAGTTTGGTTCTGACAAATATTGACAACTGTCCGCATGAAATCTGTAGTTACTGATATGGTGCGGAATATACCGCACCATTTCATCCCGCGGATGAAATGGTGCAGTATATTCCACACCATTTCGTTTGGGGGAGGGCAGAGCCACTGACTGCTACTGAATGTTATGACTACACCCAATTTCGACCCCTTTCTAAAACCGAACCCTACAGATTCTTGCCTAAAATGTACTCCCACTAAGGTACCCCCCCTAACCGACCGAATAAGGAATTCCGACATGATTTGGAGTAGTGAAGGCAAAACAAATATTTTTCAGAGGTACATCAATAGAAATGACATGGATTGCAAAATTTTTGGTAATTTTATCGTTTGAATTGAAATTACTATGAATTTTAGGAGGCAAAGTGCGCCAGACCCATGGCCAATGTCTAGACTCTTCCAATTCCAATCATTCAATAACTTTTTACCTAATCATTACTTCCTATTTTTTTTTCACAATTTGGGACATGTGTCATGTATTTATTAGTTCCAACCTTGAAAAGGAAAAAAAATTGCATTCTAAGCGTAGTCAGAAATACGTGCACCTATAGGTTGGGAATGGGGGAGGTTCCTTATTTATGAGAGTTTAGGGTCGGTTTTAGAAACACCTATTTTCAACACTTTTAATATTCATAGTTTATTCATACGGTGTCCAAAAAATGCATTTTCAAAGAATCTAAAATCCCCTTTAGACTACCAACAAGACCACACAAAAAAATTCCAATATAATAATGAAAACCATGTTAAATTGCTTAAACGGTCAATTTTAGGTGTAGTTATCTTATTCAAATTATCAATACAAAATAGTGAAATTAGGTTGCCCCATACTAATTTCTTGACATTTGACACTATATAAATATTTCATGTTATTGTATAAGAATGTACTACTTTTGAATTAAGTATAGTTGTAATTGGGATTGATGAATTTCCATGTGTACAAATGCAAATATTTGTAGACTTTAATGGCTTATAAAATAACTTTCTTGGGGTAAGGCAATCTAATTGTTAAGGCAGCTTAATTTCACTATATTGTAAAGATAAGGTGAAAACATCCAAAAAATGTAAAAATAAACAATTCAACATCATTTGAGGCACCTTTTCCAAACAATAATATTTTGTAGTAGTAGCAATTGAAAATTATGAATTTAAAAAAAAATAGTTTTTTTGGATATAGCATGCAATTTCTAATAATTTTCAAAGTGGCAGATCCCTCAACCATTGAAAATGTCTTGTAACTAGACCTAAAACAAAAATTTGACAAAAGTAGCTGTCAACTAATTGCAATTAAGTAAAGGGACGATTTAACCCCTAAAGGACCAGGGGAGGTCCAGATTTGCAAAATTATGTAGATCTATTATAAAATGCAACTTCAAACAATATTTTAATGATGACTCTCAAACAATAGTTGTAAAGTATAATTTATAGACTACATCTGTACAGTTAGATCAACAATTACACAAACCAATATTTTACAATAAAATTTGAAACCAAAAATTGAAAATTCCTTCTAAAATCAATTGTACATTGAATATTTATGATTTTTACAAGAATTTTTTTTCTATTAGTTCAAAATACTAAGTTCTAATCATAGTGATTTTTAAAGATTTTTATTTTATTTTTTGATTCAAGTCATTTTTGAAGGGTCATTTTTTAACTAAAAAAGTTACATTTTGAGGCTAGACCTGCTGATACCCTTTGAATTATAGAATATATGCAAAGCCAAATCTTTATAATTTGAATTGTACAAATGTTAAAGAACTAATACAAGTATCTTCATGAAAAATGGATGGATGAAAAAATGCATTTTGGTAAATTTAGGATGTATTTTCATTCATTCATTGTTCAAAATATGCACTCATGGTCCTTAAGGGGTTAATGAAACATTTGAGATTCACTTTAATGGAAGTCTAGGGACACTTCAAGGGAAATCTATGGTGCATAAATGGGACAAGGGACAAATTTGGATGTTTCCACCTTAATATGATCAATTTTAAAGAATGGTAACAAATAAATATAATTTTTTGAAATATCTATATCATTGATTTATGTAGAGTATTTTTTCTTCAATCTATAGAAGTATTGGACTATTATTTTTTGATAATTCCTCAATTATTATTAATTGAACGAAGTACACTTTTCAAAACTTTCATTGCTCACCTAATGGATGGTCCAGCATTGAGGAGCTAGGAGGCTATAACAATGATTTACAACAAGCTATATGCATCACTTGGCCTTGTATACTAAATTTTCAAAAATTATAACTTATTTATTATGTGTAAGTAATATATGTTAACCTTAAACAATGGAATTTTGGTAATGATTATTAATAAAACAAATTCCTTTGATATGACAAATGGTTGTACTCCATAATTCTCCAAGAAGTTTAAATTAGTATCAAGAATCCAACACTTTAAGTCTTTTACAATATTCAATACAATGTTGGGTTCTTCTTTCATTTGCCAATGAGATCCAATAATCTACTTGAATTGGTTAACTTTCAACAAAGTATTCGTGTTAATTGTCACTTAATAAAATACAAAACTTTTGAATACTAAAGACTGACTCATTTTAATTAGTTTCATATTTAAAGACATTATATATTTATTAAATCTAAAAAATAAAAAATAAAAAATAAAATACATTTTAAAACTTTTATATCTAGAAACTTATAAATCTATAACTATCCGCATTTATAAATCTCTAAATTGCGAGTTTGTAAATTAGTAGCATATAAAAACTTCAAGCCTAATGATTTTTTTTATAATTCACAAATAATAGGAATTCAAATTTTAAGATTATAAAAATTTAATCATTTTAAAATTTATAATTGGTTGTTGTGGTATCACAAAAAACAATAGACTTTAAGTGTAGAAACAATTAAACACAAACCTCTACTTTTTTTCTGTACTACTACTGATAGCAAATTGAAAGACCTTCAACTTTTGGAATTTTGGAATTTCAAAATATCAAATATTAAAAACTATGAACATAGAATAATAACTTTTTAAAGGTTGTTTTATAATTTTTATGACAGTAAGATAAGTACCATTGTGGACATAGCTAATCATGATCCAAATGTAAATGACTATCTCTTCAAAAACTCTAGCCACTCGATTTCAGAAAATTGGTGAGAAGAGGGATAAAATATTAAATTCAAAACATCCAACAAATATGGATATGTATACGGTTGGTGATAAGGATGAAGATTATCCCATATCTTTTATTAACAACCTCACTTGACACCAACCTATTTCAAATCTTGGATTTAAAAAATAATAATTGAAAAAAATTGAATTAGGGAGTCTGACTTCAATTTTATTAATTAATAAATAAAAATTCAGCAAATTGCATAGGACAATTTAAAGACATGATGAAAATTTTTATTTTATTTTTAAAATAGAAAAAAAACTTTAGTTGTACATGATCGGGAACTTCGCCACATCAAAAAACTAACATAATTAGGACACTATCACGTCAGATAATATTATTTAATAAAATTTTAAAAAATATTTTTCAAATATTTTTTATTTTTTTAACTTTTGAAATTATTTGATAGTCCTATTCTAGCATTAGATGAGGATTTAATTGAGTACTATTCTAGCATTAGATGAGATTATACATGTGTTAAGTTGACCATGGGTTGATAGAAGCCCTACAATAGCTATTTTTCTTATGTTGATAGGCATGTATTCGGGCTTTTATGAAAAGCCCAAGACAACACCCTTCTATGAATTAAAAAATCACATGAAGTCCAAAAACTATTTTTTCAATTATAAAATTATTTTTTATTACTTGTCTACTGTTGAAATTATTTTTGCATTTTCTAGATAGGAATATCATATTGCACTAGTTACTCTACCTACAATGGGGTAGTTTACTTTAATTGCGTAGGTGTTAGAGGATGTATGCACTTTTATAAACTTGCATTGTTGAACCTTATTAGCCGAAAAAGAGTGTAGGAAAAGAACGTTCTTTTTGGGTAGTGTTAGCTTTTAAATTTTGAAGATTGCACATGGCATTTGTAATTTTGAGTGTCCTTGACATGGCATGAGAATCCCCCTTCACCTGTAAATGTTTGGAGAGCACAATTGTGGTCCCAATATGATATTTTCGTATATTTGATATAGGAAGTAGAGGGATTGAGGTATTTGAATATAGTGACAATTGAAAAGTTTATGTTGACAATGAGTTAGATTCAACAACATATGGCACTTCCAATTTAGATCATTATTGCACCTTCTTCATTTCTAAGAAGCTATAATATGGTTTCATAATCAAATTGTATATTGTTGTATTAGAGCATCGTAGGGTTTAGGATTTTAGGTGTTAATATGACATCCAAACAAAATATGCTAATTGTTTAATTATCTATCAACTGAATGTCTTGCCCCCGGGTATACAACTCCCATATTATATGGCCCTGTTTATACTCACTTATAATGCATTTTAGTCCAATTTCAAGGGATAAAATTTGTTTTAATGTAGAAAATTCTTGTAGCCCTTTTAACAAAGAATCCGAAAACATAATTATATATATGAAATGACATTTCTTTGAGAACAATAATAGCATTAAAAAACTAATTATATGAGTTTTTTTAATACATATATCATGGAACAAGCTACCCAAATTTTTGGGCTTTTTAATAAAAATTTAATTTAATTGGAGGGAACTTCTTGTGGGTGATTGTATGAAACACGTGTACTATTTTCTCACACGTCACGTGCTGATTAGTTTTTTGGTCATAATTCTTGGGTTTTGACTCCAAATGATTCAAAATTCATAGACAAGGTACTGATGGCTATTATACACCTTGTCTATTTTTTTGGAATTTTTTTAAAATGTTTTACTATTTAATAATAGCCCCCAATATTATGTCACAAATGCCAATTTGGAGGTTTTTAGTACTATTTAGTACCCATAAAAACGAATTTGGAGCTGAAATTTGGTAGAAATGGTCTTCTAGTAGACTTGTAGCTATTGTCCGAAGGAATTCTAAAAATACTTAATTTTGTGTGGTGTAGAAGTCCACAAATTGAGTCCCTTTCTACTAGCATTTTGAAGCATGTAAAAAATTATTTTGGTGGTTTTTTTGGTGAATGACCATCTCCGTAGAGTTGTCACAAATGGTCAATTTTTGTTTTTTTTATTTAATTTTTTTCCTATTTTCTACCAATTAAAACATCAAAGTATGTATTTTCTTAAGATTTGGCACTTTCCTAGTTCTCCTACTTAGGGAATTTTTTAATGAATTTCCTTTGGTGGTTACCTTCATCTTAAAGGTGCATACATTGGCCATATTTTTTAATTTAAAAAAAAAATTATTTTCTAATTTTAAAGTACTCCAGAAAAAATCATGAGTACTATTGCAAAACACAACAAATAGTACAGGTGTTTCGTGCAATCACCCTTGTAAATTTTTTTAAAAACTATGCACACGTGTTTCAATTCTTCATATATATTGTGAGTTTTTTTTTCTCATATGTATGCAATTCAACATTTTCAACATTTAGTTTTCTTTTAATTTGGTCTTCACCCAACTTTTTGGTCTTTTTAATTTGATATAATTTTTACAAAAGCCGTCCTTTGAGCCGTTTTAATGCCGAAGACCCCTATATATATATTTCCTTACAACCAGTTTCTCTTGCTACCTCAAAAAGCCCAAAGTGTCACATCAAGGGTTACTTGGTGTCACATGAAGGTCCTCCCTGGGAAGTCCAGATGTTTGGTTTGCAACAATATTAACCTTGTAATGTTGCTGCAAATACTAAGTGTCCAATTGATGACAAAGAATCCCTCTATGTAAGAGAAAAGTGCAAATGTTCATCCTTGAATTTTTTTGTGAAAAGGGGGGATTTTATGCAATAGTTTACCTCCAATGAATGCTTTTACTACAAGAGAAAGGGGTGTTTTAAGTGAGATTTTAAGTATTGTCTTATACATAAGATTATAAGTAATGACCTTTGTAGTGTTTTGGTGTTTTTTAAGTAAACAATTTGCATTGTACCAAAAAAGGTGATTTCCACAATGACCAACACGGCGTTTTAGGGTTAACCCCTGAAGAGTGACAATGGTATTTAAAGGGAGCCCTTGTTGCCGTTCAAGTGTTCATGCTTTCAACATGTTGTTCCATAGGAGAAAATAGTGTCTTTCCCAAGAAGGCACTTCACAATTCATCAATCTTTGGCTTTCTTGTTCTGTTAGTAACAATAAGGCCATAAGGGGCATTTAAACTAGATTTTGGAGAAGAGTTGAAAATCAAGTTTTTCCTTTCTTTAAAGGTGAACCAAGCACGTCACCAAAAGCGATTCCCAAAATTTCTAAGATGCTCAAAATCCTAAGTTGATTGCAATATTGAAGAGGTAACATTTGAGGGAAAACTTCAATTTTTAGAGTATAATATACAAGTGAAAATAGTCCAAAATACCATTGAATTTTAAGTGTGAACAATGTATAATTGATGAAAAAATAAGTAGGATCTGAAATAGGAGGAAAATTTTCCAATTAACTCCTAAATGTCCAAGGCCTTTTTTGAGCTTCTAGAAATTTGCTCTAAATTGAACAAAAAGCCAACATTTTGATAAGTTGGATTAATTTTTTTTAAATTGTAACCGTACAAATTCAAACTAGACATATTAGAGATCACATGGGAAAAGAAAACACAGCAATATCACTTACAGATTGAAAAATTATAATGTTTGATCATGAGGGTGTTAAAACTGCAAAAGTGATTTGAAGTCTTTTAGGAATTTCAATCCTCTTTTCACCTATCTAATCTAAAAGATTGGTCACCAAATAAATATGAGATTAAAATGCCTAACATACATAAGCCCCATCAATTTATGGCTTCTCAAAATCTACTCTACAATTTTTTTCAAATGAATTTCTAATGTGAAAAGTTTTAGTTTACTTGAGGCTCATTTCCAAGAGCCCTCAACACTACGGAAAGTCAAGATTGCAAAGGGGGGTCTTTGCAAGAAAGACTTGTTGTTTTGTTCTACTCTGACAGTTTTTAGCCATTTTTTCGGGAGTACTATAAAAATAGAAGAAAAAAATTTTAAAAATTTTAAAAATGAGAAATGTGTAAACCTATAAGAAGAAGGTATCCTATGAAGGAAAAGCAAAAAAAATTCTCTAAGTAGGAAAACTAGAAAGGGACAAAATTGAAAGAAAATAGATACTTTGATGAATTAATTTGTAAGGCATAGGAAAAACAATTTTCAAAGAAATAAAAAATTAGCCATTTGGAAAGACTTCATAGTAAAGAGATTTCACCAAAAGAATGATCTTGAAACCATTTTCAATGTTCAAAATTGTGCTCGCAAGGGAGCCCTATTTGCATGAACGTAGAGGACATAAAATAAAATATTTCTAAATTTTCCTTAATAGAAACATGACTTCTTACTATAAAAATAGACCATAGAAATTTCAGCTCCAGATCATTAAATTTGGGAACTCCATAGTACTCAAAACCCCTAAAACTCAGAACGTGACATATTAATTTAATTGATTTTTAAATATGAAACAATTTTTGAATTTTTTTGGAAAATATGAAATATGATTACACTCAAGATAGACATTTCCAATAAAAATTTCAACTTCATGAAAGTCATGCATTGAAAGTTATTGTAGAAGAAAGCTTTGGCACTCTTTTTTAGACAATGTTCCAGTACCAATGTTTCTTGCAATTACCCTATGCACCCTTGCACGAAATCTTCAATAGAAAAATCATAATCAATCATTTTCAAAAATTGGATTTTTGATGCTAAAACTTGACTTCCAAAAGAATTTTTCAAAAATACAAACTACTAAAAATAGCAACTTTATAAGGTTTTATTTAACTTCAAAGTATTGTTGACGCCAAAATTTGATGCCTTGGGCATTCAGGGGTTAACATGATGAAGTTTGAGGAATGAGCCAATGCCATAAAAGTAGTAGGGGCTATTTTGACTAGCATAGATTTGGAAATGTTGATTAATATTTAAAAGAAAATGAGGTAAGTATTGGCAAGTGTATAATAGAAGAACAAGAATCAATAGGAAGTGGGACTAGGAACTAGCTAACTAGGTTTGAGTAGAAGTTTAGTACACTATCTTTAAAATTCTAACATTATTTTAACTTTCGCACAAATTGCACCTCGATCATTGTTCTAAATATTGCATGAATCATGCCTAAGCTATGTTCTTCTGATCATTCTTGCACTAGTTTTGGTGATGCTTGTTTTAATATTGGTCTCATCTTGATTGTTGTGGTTGTTTTTATTATTGTCACAGTGCGTCGTGGCTACAACATTGTTTTTACCATTAAAGATACAATAAAATACAAAAGTTTAGGCTATAAAACAACAAAGCATTTTCATTTCAAAATTGTAATTGATTTGAAAACTTTGGTTATAAGGTAATTAACTTGTCAAATATTGAAAATTTGAGGTTCAATACTCGGGGGGTGCACTCCTTGAAAAAAATAAGGATATAGGTGTGAACACCGGGTATTTAAATGGGGGGTATTACTTTTTGTCCATTGATTATTCTGAGGTCTATCATTATATAATTTTCTAATTTGAACCATTAAGAAGGGGGCATACATTAATTATAATTCCTAATTGCCATGAATATGTCATATGCTATATTGGTTCAATTTTTTTGCACTACTTGCAATTACAAAATTTGGTGTAGGGTTGAGAGTTCACAATTAGGAGGCTTCTTAACCATTTAGTGCTTTGAAGTCCAAAAATTCATATCTAATTCCACAAAGCTCCAAAAATATAAAACAACTTAGATTAGATGCCAATTCTACTTGTCTTTCAAGGAGAATTTCCTGAAAAACATTTTAAGAAGTTTCACTTCCTCAAAATTCAATTTCAGCTCTTAAATGGGTGATTTATAGACCTCTTACCTTTTAAGCTCAATTTGTAATCAATTTCTCATTGACAGATTTTCAGTAGTAGAATTGGTATTCATGTAAAGTGCAGATATTTGCAGCTTCAAAAATCATAATCCGATTGTAGGCTTTGTCATTATCTAGATAGTGTTTTTTTTTAAACAAATGAAACATATTTTCATTGCCAATGGTAAAAAGTAACTTACAAGCCAGCTAGCCACAAGTGGCCAAGGTGAATTGCCCCATTGCTTGTTCCCCCAAGTCATTCTAGGGGTGCATGTAAAAAAGAAGCCTCCTACTTTGTATATGATTAATTTATCTTATACAACCTTCCTTGCTAATTTTGGGGCTTTTGATTGCAAATATAAATTCAAAATTTGCAAATTTTGTCATGCATTGCAAATTAAAAAAATCAACATTTTTCTTTGGAAGCAAGTGAGGGGGTCAGTTCACTTAGACTTTACAGGTGGCTTGGCCAGAAGAGAAACAAGACGTACATGACTAGACCAAGTAAGACTAGGGAAGAGAAAAGACATTAGGCTATGTGGATTGTAAATTTTTGATGATATTGCTTTTGGGGAAATGCATTTCTAAATGCACCCCCATAACTTATGTGTTCATAATTTATTACTCACATGGAGTTATAACCACAACTTGTACATGGTAGGCTGATACCCCCATTTAACTATGAGACTAAGAGTGGTAGGTAAAATATAATAAATCATCATAGCTTAAAGAATCTAATATAAAAAGACAATGGAGTATAAATGTGGGGTTAAATGCCAGCTCTAAACCCATAATTAAGACTTTTGACCCACTAAACTAATAAAAAAAGGGGGTATCTTAAGTCTAAATTTTTCCTAATGCATCCCATTATTCCACACCCTATAGTATTTACAATACACCCAATGACATTTTACATACACTACAGTATAATCAATCAGTTTATAAGTTTTAGCTTCAATGTTTTTTTGGCACCCTATCATTTGTTCGTACGTAGTTTGCTACTTCTACCACTAACTGCACCCCCCGAGGTTCAATAGCCAAAACAAATCACTATGCAACACCTGCCTTCTCGCATTGAAAGAAGAAGAATTTTAAGTGGAGTTTCAGTAAAGGATGCAAATCTCACATTTCCTTTTGCAGGCCATTTGACAAAGTGAACATTGGCCATATTATTTTCATATCCACTAGTGTGCCTAGTGCCATTGCTATAGTAAAAAAATAAAAAGTATAAGTAATTTGTAAATTTGTAAAAACTTTGAAATCCAATAACTTTCACATTGTAGGTCCAAACGTCACGAAACAAAGCCCATGCAACCCTCCTTGTTGAGGGCTTTACGATGGTACCAAGAACGCAATAGGGGGCATACAGTCCAAGAGATCTCAGCGTAACAAACAACCTACCTTAAGACTCTCTTCACTAATTATGATATCCTTTGCCACATTAGGTTTAGTCAAATGCTTTATCAAATGCCTATTTAGGCTACAAAATGCTACACAAAAGTGACCACTCTCCTTATATAGCTAAGGTATTGTGCTCATATAGCAAGGATATTGTAGAGTGACTCGAAAATAAGTCTTGTGTTGCTTATTTGTACGTTGTCTTTGTGCATATTTGAATTCTGCATAATATAGAATAGAATTAATATTTTTTGTCATGTAGAATTATCATTACACTCTTACACAATCTCAATCAAGTACATCAAATTTCAACAAATCAAAACTTCATTTTTGGTGAATTTTAAAAGTTAACTTTCACAATTGAAGATGATAATTTATTGAAAACAATTGGTGATAAATTTTCAAAGTTTTATTGTGGTGATATATAGGAAACATCTATACACATGTTTATATGCACATTTTTCTTATCAATTTTTTTTCAAAAAAGATTCAAAATTCATACTAAAGAGAATTCAATGTTGAGGTGTTTGTATGCCGAAATTTTGTAAAATAAATAGATATCTATTTATTTTAACTAAATTTTGTTATTTGACCCACATTACAACTATTCTTGTACCTTGGTGTATAATGATACAATTCATGAGATAAACTTTACTTATAATAAATAGATATCTATTTTACAAAATTTGGACGTGCAAGACCTCAACATTGAATTCTCTTTAGTGTGAATTTTGAACTTTTTGTGAAAAAAATTCAATAAAAAAATATGTGCGTATAAACGTGCGTATAGATGTTTCCTATACATCACCACAATAAAATTTTGAAAATTCATCACCAATTGTTTTCAATAAATTATCATCTTCAACCATGAAAGTTGCCTTCAAAAATTTACCAAAAATGGAGTTTTCATTTGTTGAAATTTGATGTACTTGATTGAGATTGTGTAAAAATGTAAATGATAATTATGCACAACAAAAAATATTAACTCTATTCTACATTATGCAAAATTCTTTGAATTGCACAAATAAGTAATACAAAGACTTATATCTGACCACTGTACATCGATGATGATTAGTTCAGAATTATCAATACAAGTATGTGAAGTGAGTCATTTTGCAATACACTATTGAAAACTTCAAATACAAGAGATTAGGACATCTTTGATACTGTCAAATAAATGTATTCACATATAATTAATTGTTTCACATGATGCCTTGATTGGATAGGAACATGTGTCAAACCTTCAGAAGATGTTACACTGGTGCAGAAATCATCTTCAGTCAATAGCAGATTCAAGCTTTCCTGCCAAGAACTTCCTCGAGCAAAACAAATGTCCCTGTTTCAATAGACTTTTGAGCAGCCAATCCGACTGCCACCGACATCAAACCATCTTCTAAACCCACTGCAGGCGGTCGTTTGCCATGCGATTTCACAGCCTCTGCAAATTCCATGTGCTCCAAGAAGCTGGATCCATGATGAAGTCCCTCATACCTTCACAGAAATAGCCAACCACATATCAAGATATTGATGAAAGAATTGAAATGCGTGAAAGTGACCTTATCTACACTACAGTAGAAGATATTTCATAATGTCAATGCAGGAGAGTTTTGCTGTTGTGGCATGGTTCAATTGGTTAAAGAGAGGCAAATTTAATCTGATAATGCTCACTGTTGACCTTGTGCAAATTTCTAACAGGGTGGGTATGAAGAAGAAATTTCATTGGTGTGATAGTGAGAGAAATCTAAGCAAAATCTCTACTACTACCAACCTATATTAACTTAGTGAGTGCGCATCCACCTAACATAATCTAAATGCAAGAGCCTTTTGTCATCGTGGCATGTTTTGATTAATTAAGCAATCAAAGAAGTCAAATGGCTCAACTCTCCTACGTTGACATTATATCTGGTAATTGCAAAGTAGGTCAAGTCATAAAAATAATCTCCGATTAGTACCAACCTCACCGCCCACAGCTTAGTAGGTCCTAACCGGCAATTATTTTTGAAAACTTGGCTTGCTTTGCAATTACCTAGTCCATAGTCATGTAGTCCTCAAGACTCCGAATACCCTGTGTTTATTAGTTGCACAAGCTTTGAAGAATTTCAGTTTTGTGAAGACAAATGTTCCATGTGATGAAGGATATCCTTACCTGACTCTTTTATCATGGACCTCGTATGTTCTCACCCCCTCTCTGCCATTGTTCCGAGACCCCACACGTACAATACTGTCTGGGACAAACGCCTCTGCCTGCACATAAGAGTCTCATTTCAGCTCAGCTTCTATTCCAACAATGAAAATCCCCCCCCCCCCCAACACACACACACAAAAAAACCCGGATGCAAGCCCCAAACTTCAATGGAGCTTTTTCTAGAGAGTGGGAGCCTAGCATTGGATATGACGAGCATGGTTACATCTCATAGTCTTGTACTTCTTCAGCACATTATGGACAAGCATTATGGATTAGATCACCTTCTGGATCCAGGAGGTTCAAGAGGGTAAACATTATGTTGAGTTGTATTCTTAAATTAGTACTGTACAAGAGTGTACTTTTAGGCTCAACGTTGAGCGCAATGTTTTGGTTTATAATTTTCTCCCTCTCAACCAAAGCAAACCTGACACATCTATGCTGACTTGTCAACTCAGTATTACTGTGTCCTTTTAAAACCCTAGAATGAGCTCCAACAATTGCAGTTATGTCTGGTAACAGGAAGTAGTACAGCCTTGTTAGGAAAGTCACTCTTCGCCACTGCCATGACTTGTTTTTCATAACGGGGCTCTTTGCTCTTGTAGCTCATTCGAAGCTCAGACAAATTGACCGAGATTTTAAAACGAAAGAAGAAACTGATTTGCAGTAATTGTATACCTTTCCCGAATCCCCGACTACGCAAATCTCTTGTTCATTGCGACTGCCTTCCGCAAACATGCAAAGGTCCAAGATTCCGCGAGACCCATTCTCGTACTCCACAATCACGTAAGCATTGTCTAGTATGTCGGGCATCTGTGAGAATCAGAAAAGTTTATCCATCAATCAGATTGTAATTGTAGAAATCAACTTCTTGACATACTTGAGTAGTAACATGGAACTTTCTGAGACCAGTGCCAACTAAGAATTCTTTAGGGAAAAAAAATTGTGCAAAATCAGAGCAAGTCCTGCAAAATTCAAGCTCTGACAAGCTCACATGTGAAGACAATGCCTCATTAATTTGAGCTCACTCATTCAGGATTCTGATTCCATTTCAAAACAAGGTGGTAGATATTCAGAGGGTCCTCGAATGTTAGGTTTATGGGAAGAAAATATGGGGAAAGAAAAGAAAACGAAAACACACACACGGCAACTTTGGGTCGTTCTACTTGAAGAAACCTTTAGTAAGCAACACAGAGCAATCAAGGTACTAACCTTTCCTTCGTATCTTTCGTTTAAGTGGTTCACGGTCTGTGCTCCAGATGCCATAACTCGCACAGGAATGGAATTGGAGATGAGTGTCATGAGATCAAAGAAATGACAGCATTTTTCTACAAGAGTGCCTCCTGTGTTCTTGTTGAAGCGGTTCCAGTTATTGACCTTCACAAGGAATGGAAACCGGTGCTCCCGAATGGCAACCATGCGGACACGCCCTAGCGCATCTTGCTTCACCTGGCTAAGCAGTTCAGCCACCGCAGGTATGTATCTGTACTCCAGTCCTACTTGAACCAAAATATCTGGCCTTGCTTTCGCTGCTTTGACGACCTGTTTGTGAGGAAACAAAAAAAACCTCAGCGACATTGTATGCCGAGAACTCACAACTATAATAACCTCATACATTCAAAGAAATTTTGCAAATTCTCATCATTTTACTAGATCTATTTCTTTATTGGCCTCAATAGAGTCCATTTCGATAGAGCTGGAAACCAAGCATTGCATGCGAAGAGCATGGTAACATCTCAGAACCCTCTCCATCACTTTCATAACCACATCGCACAATGCGGTTGGAAAGAGGGAGAGTGATATGGAATCATAACCCCATCCTCCCCAAATTCGCTGAGACAAAGATATCCAAAATTTGACAGTCAATGATCTATATCCGACCCTCAATTATGACGGGTTATCTAGTACTAAATCATGTCATTCAGGATAACAGTGCCCCTTTTAGACCCTCTATTGAACAAGATCAAACAAGATCGAATCGCAAAGTTACGTCTGTAACGTGAAAAATACATCCTCTCACGGAAATAACATCCCCGGCCACGCCACTCCTGACGCTCTACTTTCTCATTACCTAGTCAATTGCGGAGATTGGAGAAGTGACGCAAACATACGATCGATTCCCAGCCAAGCGAGAGAGAGTATAGTACTGACCTTGTAGCAATCTTCAATGTTGGTGCAAAGTGGTTTCTCTACTAAAACGTGATGCGTTTTGGGGTGGGCAAGAACATCCAGAACGATATCTGCGTGCGTCATGTTGGGGGTGGCAACGACTACTATATCACAAATGCCACTATTCAACAACGACTTATGGTCAGCAAATACCTGCGCACACAACAGGGGAAACGCCATTGAGAAATCGGTCACCACAACACGGTCACCACCTTCAGATTGTCAGTGACAACAACCACATGGCATGGTTAGTAGAACTACCCCACAGATTCTCAATTGCAGTGACCTTCCAAAATGCAATTTGTGTTCCACGAGGAAGGTAATGGACCTGATCCTGACTCCTACTGACTGATCCCTAATTACCGGCAGCAACTCATCTCTTCCAAAAAACACTTGGGTTGCCCTTCAATTAGCAAGTTCGCATGACTGAGTTAATGTTTATGGCCACTCATCTTTGTATACAAATGGAGTTGCCAACAATCCTCTAATAGTGGTCTAAAAGTTCCCACTTTGAATGATTGCACAAATATTAAACGTTGTTTGAGCAAAATCTGATCTCTAGAGAAAGACAATTTGGCCCTTGTACCCAGTACGAAATCTCCAGGGAACTTTCTTGAGTGATGTTCCAAGCAAATCCCGCTCTTTAGATTTGACTCTAGGAATCTCAGAACTGGAAGTCATGAAGAGCGTGAAGGGATTGAGTCTGACCTGAAGGGGAGGGGAAGGGACGACGGACTGCAGGCCAGCCGTGGCAGCCAGCGCTGCTTCCCGAGAGCCGGGATTCGGGTCGGCCACGGCCACCACCATGGCTCCCGGAAGCGCAGCCAAGTTGTAGAGATGCTCGCGCCCCATCATGCCCACTCCAATAATTCCATATCTCAATACTCGCTCTTCACCCCCCATAGCTTCTCACCTTCTCGCTTCCTCTTCAACTCTGTATCGTCCTCACAACGTACTGGCAATAAGTTCAATGACCTGCACTAGCTAACCAGAAACCAAATTCAAACATCAGAACACAGAGCTGCGAGGGAATTAGCAACCGAGCAACGAAGAAAATCAAGATGCAATACAAACGAAGGTACTGAAACCGTGAGGAACCTCATCTCTTCCAACCAACACTTCATTGACCATTTAATTTGAAGCATGACTTGGCTAAATATCTATGGCCACTGATCTTGAAATGGAAATGGAGTTCTCTACTGACGCTTACAGTGGTGTACAGCCTCCCACTTCAAGTAATTCCATATGAAATTCATACACAGTGATCAAAATCTGATCTCTCTGCATCTCTCTTCATCTCTCCAGAGCCTTTACAACAGATCTAAAGTGAAATCACACTCCTACATATCAGTTATACGCTAAAACCAACGGAAAGAGTATCCTCTACCTTAATCTCCCCAGGGAGCTCTTTCTTGCCAGTACTGAAACACACCCTGGCACCTTCTCTACGACGACGTTCTCATTACTGATCTTTAATTCCTGTCCAATTTCACAATGTATTCACTCAGCACACAACTCAAAAGCTGAAATACCAAGAGTCATGGCACCACACACATATGCACAATCGCATATCGACGTTTCTCTAATTACACAAATTCACCAGAGCATCTCATAATCCATACTTCTCTTTCACGAAAATTCAAACCATTGCGAACACAAACGCGCCAATTCATAAACACAGGAGCTTCAAAGATCGATCGACGACTGAATTTACACACCAGTTGTTGAATTGAGAGAAGGCTCCCAGGGATCAAACACTTGCGATCGATTACTGAAAAAACAGGATGAGGACGACCTTGAGATGATCTCGGCGCGGCGGGCCGAGCCTTAAATGGTCCGAATGAGGATGTGCATTTCCATCGCTGCTGCTGCTGCAGAGCGAGGCTGCAGACTTGCAGGGGAAGGCGCCGGCCCCGCCTGTGCAGAAGGTGGTCCAGCAAGGGGGAGAAGACGGGCAGGGGACGGACTTCTCGTGAACTGCCCGGAGGATTGGTACAGTGAACCTAGACCTGGTGGGAAATCTACAATTGTCGTACATGCGGAGAATGGGGTGAGGCACCGTCACTGATTTCGTTTTGGACGTGGCGGAAGTGACTGCCGTTAAGGTAGCAACACCCATAACCGTCAAAATAAGCAATTCAGCATAATTGGAGACACCTTTTTGTACAAATGATATTTTTTTAGTATTAGCAACTGAAAATCATGAATTTTCAAAAAAAAAAAATAGAATTTTTGGATAAGGCATCTATTTTCTATGAATTTTCAAAGTACAACTCCCTAGGGCACCCTAAACCACAGTCTACTAAATCTGCCTTGATTTTAGCACCAAAATCTAAAAAAATCAGAGCCCACCAACCACAATTAAGCATTGGGCACGATTTCAAGGTACATTTGAAGACACTTTAAGGGAACTCTACTATCAATTATGGGTACACTAACGGTTATGGGTGTTGCTACCTTACGTGGGTATTGCAAATTGGGTATTTCTGTGTATTGCAATTTAGCTATGTTATTTTAAGAAATAATTCAGAAATAATAAACTTAATGTCAATAAAATAAAATGAATAAAATAAATTTGGCTATCAGGTAAGCAATCCTTTGTTGTTAATAAAGTAAATAAAATTTGGTTATTACCTTCTAGGATTTTGTAAAAAAATCACATTGAATCTTTATACTCAATCGATGTATATTTAGAGGAGATATGGTAGCCTTAGGTTGTACACATATTGTCCCTCGACTCGTTGAATTTGAATATGTGGCAAGCACTCCACTTTCCACATCACTTAGTTCACCAAATTTGTGTACAAGTTTGAACTCAACCCTTGGGACAAATAAACTCTCCCCAAAATTGTCATATTTTTATGCAATGAATTTGTTATAGTGTTAGTTATAATAATTTTTTGAACTTAATTTTATTATTTATAAAATATAAGACATTAGTATTTTTTGATTGACATGTCTATTACTGCTTTGAAATTTTCTAAAGTGATTTATGAATGTTTTTTATACATTGGAAACTAATTCTATTTTTATTGATGTAATGGGTGTACAATAGAACCTTTCTTAGTGCATAGTGCTGGGACCATGCATTAAGAGAGGTTTATGTAGTTGGAGAAGTTTTGTACATGAGTTTGGCTAACGTGGCCTCTCTTACTGCATATTATGCACTAAGGTAGTATGCACTAAAAGAGGTTCTATTGTATTTTTATTGATATAGTAGGTTGACAGAGAGAAGTCAAGGTCACATTAAAATTATTGAGGCCATTAGATCATATTAGTCTAGTATTTTGAAACTAAGGCAAAATCAATGTAATAATTTTTTTTGATATTATCAGAGGATAGCAATATAAATAATTTTTGGGCATTGTGAATACATGTAAACTACTAAATTTCAAATTGTTGAATATAAATGTATACAAAATTAAACCTTGTCTTTTATGTGTAAATTATTATGTGTAGATTGTATACATGTGAGATAAAAAGGATTTGGAGTTGCTTTTGTGTAAGAGTTAAAATTAGGTGAAACTTAGCTTGGTACTATTCGATGGTAGTCCAAAATTCTAGCTCTATTGTCACATGCTAATTGTAAGTAGCATTCATCTTCTTCAAAGTCATTGTTCATTCATGTATAAGTTTTAAGAAATTGGTGATGGACATTGCTCAAACACTGACCAAAGAAGCTATCTAATGTAAAATATTAATGGATTTCTTAGAGATATGTATTGTCTTTTATAAAAACATAATATATATAGCAACATTCTAAATTATTTCCTTTGTTAAGAAAATCATAACACATAGAATGATTAAACAATACTTTGAAAATACATAATGAAAAAGAATTACATTCATATCTTGAAAATGTTGATTCCTACATTTATCATTTCAACTTCATGAAATCTAAACATTAAAACTGATTCAATAAAAATCTATAATAGAAATATCTACATAGACAACATCTAAAAAAATAATATCTAATATCTTTCATTTTGATGCAAACTTCAAAAGGTTAAAGGGGTTCAAGAAGGCATAATTTATTATAGTTCGTGTAGCTTTCGTATAGGGCAATCACCAAGGCGGAGGAAATTCCAAGAAGAAGGGGGAAAAAAAAGAAAAAAGGTTGAAGAACATGGCAAAGCTTGACAAGGAATGCCTCGTTTTAAAAAAAAAATTCCTAATAACAAAAAGATTGACTAACGTAAATGCCCATCTAGAAATGGATGAAATATGAGATTGATGAATGAAAAATCCATAATCACCAATTACTTCAATTTCAAGCACCAAGAGGATATTACCAGAAATAATTCTTCCGCAAAATGAACGGGACCTTTCTTGGCGGGGTCTTCGTAAAAAATCTGAAGCTTTGAACAAACCCTCCAATAAATCAAAGACACTCTCCAAGGCTGGCTCCCATGAATCCGGTCCTTATTTGCGTCACGATTCACTTGTCATTTCTTTATTGTCACCAGTTTGAAAATGATTTTGTAACGCTCCAATAAATTAAGGAACTCTCAAAGGATGGCTCCAGCATGAACCTGGTCCTTATTTGCGTCCCGATTCACTGTCAATTCTTTATTGTCACCAATTTTGAAAATGATTTCGTAGGATAAGTTATTACGGAGGCAGCCAGGGGAGCCCTTTTCAGGTGAAATTCAGAATTGGCAGTCGGGCAGTCGGGCAGTCGGGCAGTCGGGCAGTCGGGCAGCGGGTCCGGTATCTCCAGAAACAGTCGGAATCTCCCAGCGAAAATGCCCTCCATGAACCTGGACCATGTTTTCGTGCAGGTTCATGAAATCATGTTTGGATGTCCGGAGCACAGGAGTTGTAACTGCAACTGCCAAACGTTAGCCAGGCCCTTTTCCTTTTTTCAGACAGTTGAAACCTTGGACTGCCATTTGTGGTCAAACAAAATGGACTACATAAGTAACTTAACTGCTCGAGAGCCTCCGGGAGGCTCGAGAGCATTATGGGACATAAGTCTAAGAGCATCTCCTGCAACCCTCCAATTAGCTAAGGTAGATCCCCCATTTCCGATCACTTAAGCAAATCGGACCATGTACAACATCGGGAAAATCAAGAAATAAATTTTCCCGTGTGCAGAAATACATTTGATAAGGATTCCGTACTTTTGGAGACCTTCATTCTTCCAAACGAAATTACTATAAATTTTAAACAGAAAGATTCTGTTTGCCCTCAAACTGTGATATAGGGTATTCCATTTCCGACCGACGTATGCTTCAAACCCTATGGCCAATCACCAAGCTTCAGGAGTCATCAAGAGTCATCATTTTTTGGTGTCCAGTTGATTGGAAATAGAGCACAGTGTGTTTTGGAAACAAACCACCCTATTCTACAGAAATGGGATACTGATTGGAAATGGGGGATCTACCTTAGGCTCCTTCAATTGAGATCTCTCCAATTTAGAGTGGATGGCCACTTGTAACCTCAATAGTACAACTCCCTAAATTGTACTTCCAACCACTCACAAGTCACAGAACTTGCAAAAGTAATAAATAAACTATCATTTAGTGGAACAACTTGCTAATCCCAAAAGAATATATAGCATGAAGAGGGCTTAGTGACCCCTTCAGATATGGCCTATTTGGGGGGGGGGGAGTGAAGGTCGAGTTTGACATACACTAGAATTGATTGTTTGTCATCCAAAAATTAGTGGGGAGGGGATATCTGGAGGGCTGCAAGAGATGCTCAAATAGTTCATCACAAACGTTTGTATCTGTAGTCACTACAAGAGAAAGGGGTGTTTTAATTGAGTTTTTAAATATAGTCCTAAACACATGATTTTAAGTAATGACCTTTAAGGAGATTTTCAACAAAATTTTACTTAAAACACATGAGCTTAAACTCATCCTAAAGATCACATGCAAAAATCCCAAATTATAAAGTCAATAGAGCATGCTTGAGTTTTCAAAAGCCCATAATGGACTCTTTTGTTTTTTAGAGGTTAACAAATGCCATCTCATTTGCTATCTAAATTGGTGTGAATTGAGCTTGTAGTAATGCATTTAGATACATCTAAGGGCAATAATACAAAAATCCAACGTTTTCAATCCACTAGGTAGTATATCAATGAAGTTCAAAACAAAAAGTTCCAAATAATTAACTTAATTGCTAAAAAAATCTAATCATAGTAATTAATGTGTTCTAATTCTATCTTAGAGCTATCAATGATTTAGTTTTTCCTTTATCTTGTACTTGCTTCTATTTAATAAATTTTTGGAGAATGAAACTTATGTTTTTTTTTTTAAATTTAAAATTTTCTAGATTCTTCACTCAAAATATAAAAATATATATCTTCATGATAAAAAAATTAAACTCAAAATATGTAGTGCAAAAATTTTAAGTTAAGAAGATTCAAAGTCTCATAAACTAAAATGCCATGGTGCCCAAAACCTATGTTTTCTCCACTCTTGAATTCATTTATCTTGCAATCGCTGTTGTCAAAATTTATAAAATTTCTTCCACATATTTTTATACTAGTCTATTGCAAGATGGTGTAGTTAAATATGCAAAAAAATGCCATTTTTAAATTTATTGCTCTTTGCACTAGAAATGGCAATTTTGAGCAATTTTTGACAAAAAAAAGGCTTTGTAACATAAAAGGTTAAATATATACATAAATGATTCAATAATTATATAAAATTTTGAATTATTATTATTATTATTATTTATTATTTTGACAAGTAAACTTACTTTTTTGTTTTAATACTAATTAATAATAAAAAATTGTTTACCAATTCTATTTATTTCTAAAAGGATGAGACCCATCACCAAAGTATGCTGCCAAAAATGATCCAATCTATGGACTAGTGGGTGCATTCTTCATCTCTAGAGTAATTTTGAAAGCCATCCATCAACCATTTCTTGGATGTTGCGGCATTATACGGTTAGCCCCTAAAGGTTCATAACTACATTTTATCAAAAAACATTCAAAATTGCCAATTCTAGTATAGAGAGCTATAAATGATTTTTTTTTTTTTTTTTTTTTTTTTTTTTTTTTTTGCATATCCAAATGTAGGATTGTGCATACAACTTGTATGACAATGTGTAGAATTTTTTTCAAAAACTTTGACCATTTAGATTGTAAGATGATAGTATTTAATGCGATGTTTTTATTTATTTTTAACCTAGCAATCCTAGGTTTTTAGACTTTGAATCTTCTTAATTAAATTGTTTTTGCGCTATAGAGTTTTGAGGTTTAAATCTTTATAATGAAGAATTGACTTGAGCATTTAAAAATTTAAAAAAAAATGATTTTCACCCTTTAAAAAAATTGAGCTAAATAATGAACCATGTATAATATTTTTTCTAGAAGATGCCTTGATTGCTTGCAAAACAATTCATCATAACTTTCACATGACTAATACATTTGATATGAATCAAAGCTTTTTAAGTAGACATAAATATAATTTGATAAGTAATTTTTTTAATAAATTTTGGGTTCTTTTTTATTGCCCACAGTTGAGCATTTTGAGCTTTAGGTAGACATAACCTTTTTTCCCAAGCAAGAATTGAAATAATAATTATATTCCCAGAAAGCAAGTACATTCTCTTACCTCCAAAAGAAGTTTCAAAAATTTATTATAGAATTTGACACTATAGGAACCTACCAAAAAAACGTAAAACCTATTCAAAGACTTTGAACCTTTAAGAGTTAAAATCCTATATTTTTCTACAAAATTCAGCCCCTACTAATAACTAATAATAAGATGTTAGTAATCACTACAAACAGAATTCCTCCCCTAAATCCCAAAAATCATAAAAAGAGGTTTTCAGCCCTCTGACAATCTGATACAAAGACTGTAAACAAAGAAATCCTTATTATACCATTCTTGAAGGTCAAATTTGACAGAGAGGTGCCAAAATGGACTTTCTAAGTCACATTTTTGACATCTCCATGTCACCTTGTACCAATCACTAAATGCCATGTGGCACTTTTAACACAAACGACTTAACCCCTAAAGGACCAAGCTATGTTTTTTTGGTACCAAAGCAATTTTGAGCAACTCACTAAAAATAAATTTTTTATTTGTTCTTTAACCCCTAAAGGCCCAAGGCCTTTTTTCTGCCAAAAAACCATCAAAACTGCCATTTCTATAGCAAGGAGTAAAAAAAAATGAAAAATGTTTTTTTTCACATCTAACCATAGGATCTTACACCTAACTAGTATGAGAATGTGTGGAAAAAATTTCAGAATTTTTGACCGCTCAGATTGCAAGATATCTGCGTTTAAAGTGGAAAAAACAAGTATTTCAGCACATTGCGGGACTAGATTTTTTGACTTTAAACATTTTTCACTTAAAATTTTTGCACTACAGAGTTTTGTGCTTCAAATCTTTATAGTGGAGAATTGAGTTGAGAGTCTAGGGGAAAAAAAAGTATTCAAAAAAACTTAATTATCATTCCTAAAATATTTATTAAGTAGAAGTAGGTACGAGATAGAAGGAAAATCTAAAACATTAATATATTTTAGATGGAATTAAAATACACTAATCCCAATGGTGAGATTGTTCTAGCAAGTAAACTAAACCATGAGAATTTTTTTTTAAAAAATTGCAAAAGTAGCATTTAGAAATGAATCCTACAAGTTATTTTTTTCAAGAAGATGCTCTAACTGCCCGAAAAACAAGAATGTCCATAACTTTCTCATAACAAATCCAAATGAAATGAATAAAAGCTTTCCAGATAGACAAAAATATAATCTACAAGAAAAAAAATATTAAAAAAAAAAATCAAAATTTTGCCAAATTTTTCTTGCTGCCTGGACTGCCCAGTTACGAAAAAAAGTAACATATTTGGCCATAACTTTTGACTCCTATTTCCAAATGTGCTGAAATTTAGTGCATATGAAAGATATTCCTCATGCCCACCTTCTATAAAAAAATTCAGCTTAAAATATGTAAATCTCTAGTCACACGGACCTGCCCAAAATTTCTATATGGCCAAAAAATGCATGCCGGTCCTTTAGGGGTTAAAATTTTCGCGTAACATGGGGACAACGTTTTTTTATAAGGCCCAACAGTTTTTATAACTTTTGACTACATAGTTAAAAAATTCTTGTATAATATAAAGTTTTTTCTCAAATTTAAAAAATCCTTTTTTTTAGAAAAAAAACTTGAAATTGATTTTCCAAGATTTATATATATGTGGAAAGTTCTGAATTATTCCATTTTGATCAATGAAATAAAAGTTATGAAGACTTTTAGTTTACAAGTAGTTATGGATTCTCTACTCTAAAATAAACTTTAAAATCCTTTAATTTACTCAATTTTCAATTATTTTGGAAAAAAATAAAATCATAGGATGTAGATTGTTTATTATAATATGACATTCATTGAAATTGATATTTTTTCAATTCTATACTTAAATTCTTAACAATTTTGAATTTTGAATCATTCTCTACTTCTTTCTACTTACTATTTTTTTCCTACATGTTGTACAATTCCAAATTATCTAAAAATTTTCAAGCATGTAGTCAACTTGCCTTGAAGAATGAAATCTCTACTCTAACTACCAATATGGACATTTTTTCAGACAAAAGTGACCTTGTGAAGTGTTGCTGCCCTATTTTTTGCTAGGCCCATTTTTTAAAATTCTTTTTGTCAATTCAAATGATGATATCTTGCGATCTACATGTTTGAAATTTCTGAATTTTTTTCCACATCTTCTCAAACCAACGTACTACAAGATCCTACATTTACAGGTGTCCAAAAATGTTTTTTTTTTCTCTCTAAAATGTGGTACTTGTATTGAAAATGGTAGTTTTGAAGCGTTTTTGGTGAAAACATAGTCAACAAACTTTAAAGGTTAACCCCTAACTGTTCAGACTCATCTCCAGAAATGCCAATTTGAAAAAAATCATTATAAAGTGTTATTTGGAAGAATATTTTGGAGTTAGTAAACAAATAAAAGTTGTAGATTATGAATTGTAGATTCCATCCATACGGTTAGATTCATTGATGCTATCACCAATATTTTTCTGTAAATTTTAAAAGGGGAATTTCTAAATTCCTTCTAAATTCAATTACAAGCAAAATATTGTCATTTTTTGAGTAAAATTTGTTGGAATGGATTTGAAATGAGGTTCTCTTCATACCGTGATTTTTTGAAATTTTTTGTTCTTTAAATCTAGGACCTCATTTTTGCAAATCTGGTTTTGAACTAGAGTCAATGCAATTTTGGCTTGGTCAACCACTTGACATACTTGCACATTTGTAATTTTAGAAAAATATGTACTCTACTAACACCAAATCCAACCATTAGATAGGACAACAACTTGATAAAGTACCTTCACAAATTTGGATGACTTTCATCCAAGCAATATGAGAAAGAAATAAGAACATCAATCTGTCATCGTCTAAAAATTGGACGTCGGAGCACTTCAGGGTAAAGAATGCTATAAAAAGCCCACTCACTAAAGCCGACTTTATATTGGGCCTGGGGTCGGATGGAAGGCCGGCTGGATTTGCCTTCAATCCGGCCCCAAGTATAAACCGGGCCTAAGGTGCTCAAATCCTCAAATCCAATTATTAGCAACACTTCAGTTGTCATCTAGAGTAAACCAGCCATTTACCGCACGCATCCAATCACCGCACAACAACACCTTCCAATGACCAAACACTAACCGTACACCACCCCTCCAATGACCAAACACTAACCGCACAATTCAACTACCAATTCAATTGTGATGGGAACAAAATTTTGTATCACCACCCAATGACCACACACCATGCGGTCATTGATTGCAAGGAATTTTTAACTAGATTTGAGCTTCATCACCTTCAAATTGCAATAAAATTTGTAGGAAGAAATCTTTTTACATTTTGTTTTTTGAAGGTGAATCTTAACATGACATTTAATAATCATGCCAAATTTCAAAACATAAAAGTCTTTATATTTATGTGGAGAAGGGTTTGAATTTGCTTGTGCGGTGATTGGCAAGTTTACTATACTTTTTCATCCATTTAAAAAAAAAGTCTGTAGTGTAGAAAGGCCCTGTCAGTTTCCTCCTAATAATTAGTGCAGGTAGATAAGCCTAAAACTGAGTTGGGCAGTCCAGTAGGCACTAGCCTAGCCTAGCCTAGGTGCCTCATCATTCCCGACACCTCAGCCAGCCACTTTGATGTTGTCAAATTGGAAAAGTCCCTCACCCCCCTCTGACTATGCTCTCCAATAAAACACCTGCGAAGGAATCAGCTCAATCGTCAGCAGCCAAGCGGAGCCAGACACGCTGTCATTATGCTTATCATCGTCACCTACAGTAGATTAGCGTTCTCACATTTTAATTTTAATTTTAATTTTAATTTTTTTTGAAAAGGTATACGCAAAGAGGGAATACAACCAATCCAGGCTCCGAGAGAATCACCTGTTAGTTCATCGTTAGTTGTTGGAATTGGGATAAAGGAAATCAATTGCAATTTGAAAGCATCAGAAAAAACTTGGTGAAAAGATCTACAAAATTTCTATTTGGAGTAAAAATAGAGAAAAAAATCAGATGCAGTACTTGAAGAAACAGAATAACTGATAAACTTCAAAAGATATTCCCAATGTTACAACCAATCCTTCCCAGTGGGTTTGTAGCAAAAACTTCTCCCAATTCAAAGTATACAAAAAACATCAAATTGCAAATTGGATCCTTATTTTAGATTTTTGCACATTTTCACTTATATCTTCTTTGTATGAGCATATGATTTTTTTGTTAATTTCATCAAAAAATGGTCATAATGAAAGGTCATCTTTAACCCTCGGATGCTAAGTCTACATAGTCACCAAAGGATGACTTTCAAGGTTATTGTAGATATGAAAAAGGCACCTGTTAGTCCAAAAAACAAATCATTTTTTTGGAGGGTTGATTACCTTGATGATAGATTAAAAGATTCAAGAATTATTTTGGATGAATGAGAGAATATTTGGACAAAACCTTGGCTTGAAGCACTTTGTTCATCATCCACAATATGCATCGGAGCATTTACAAGCACTTTACAAGCACTCTTACAAGCATATTGTGGACGATGAACAAACCACTTACAAGCACTTTGTTCGTCACCTCAGATTAAGATTCTCCTAGTTTTTCCTTAAGTTCATGCATCAAATACACAAAGCGAAGAAGAAGGAATCCGACCAACTGAATTCACTCCCGAAATCTCTCCACTTTCAAAGCATGCAGAAATATCAACTTGCAACTACCGAGATACCCCAAATCCAAAATCACGATGAGACTTGTGAGTTGTGTGCAAACCACAACTTATCGGAGTTTGGTATTCCTGAGAACAACCAAAGGTACCTAGCTTCGTTCTTCCACATCAATACTGACTTTTCCTCCACTGGAATTCAATCCATAACGTCACATTATTATCTCTTACAAACCATATCAATGGCTCAGAGGCGGAGCAGCCCAGACAAACGCTTGGACAAAAGGAGGGTACTCTTAACATGTTGAATGGTTGACCAAAATTAGTTGAGCAAGTTGGAGACAATGACATTGAACAAGCAAACACACGTCACCCTAAGCACTGGACACGTTCAAGAGTTAACGAATGTAGCTAGAGTGTATTTTATGAACATTTATACGAGTCTGGTATAACTTGCTCTTTTTGCTAGGGTTGATCTAAGGCTTAGAATGAGAATTATTATAGTTTACATAATATCCTCTTGTTGCCCAGACAAAGAGAGAGAGAGAATCAACTTAAACCTTGTTCGTAGACTAGCATAACTTAAGAGTAAAGAGCACGTTCGTCAACGGTCCCACATCGAAGTGCACAAGACATTGAAATCAACACGAAAACTAAGCTTACATACCACGTACTCAGTCAAGCCAACGTGACAGTGACAATGAAAGAGTTACCTTGCACAACGGACTTGGCATTACAATTAATTTACTTACACCATCACCCCCACCCCCATAATTTCCAAGCCTCACACATTCTCAACACGCCAAGTTACCTCAGTAGAACCCTGCATACAATTTCCAACAATCCTGTATACACCTCCCCCAGAAGACCACTCCCCTAAATTTACACAATGAAGACCATATCCTGCACTAGTAAACCTGTACTAGGACCTTTCTATACGGTTGTTTATACATGAGCTGCAACAATTGCAGCTGCAAATGGATGCAATGGAATACGGATCAGTCTCACGAGCCTAGCCAGAGGTCGTAGATATGGCTGGTGGGATCTTGGTTCGCCCTCTTCAACCCTTCGAACTGTAAGCGAGTGCCGAGGAATTGGTGTCGCAGCATCGACGCATGGCCAAGCTCGTCCAGGTCGGGGGAAGCGTACAAAGCGCGCAGTCGATCGGCGTGCTTGGAGTCCGTGTGCAGGGCTGCTTCCACTTCGGCTGGGGACAGGGGTTCCTGTTGAAACCACAGTTCAGGAGGAGAGGGCAAAGAACATGCGTTCCGAAGTAAAAGAATCTGAATGTAAATTCGCAATCTATACTTTGAAGGGAAGGCAACTAGAGACCCCAAATGTGTACAACAAGTACTTCATGGACAAGATGTAAATTCTAATCTACACTTGAAGCAAAGCCGAATGTAATCAACAAACATTTAATGGGCCAATCACGTTTAGAAGTTGAACTGCTTTTCTTTAACCCTAAACCCAAATGAGATCAACCAAATCTAACCTTCAACCCTACCAAATGTGATAAAAATAAAAAAGTTGGATCTAACAGACGTTGGATTCAAGGCCCAGAACTACCAAATTTGATCAACAAACATTTCATGGACGAATCACAAGGATAAGATTTTTAGCACATTTGCAATCTGTTATGTGAATCCAAACTAAACTTTATATGCTGGGAAGGGCATGGGCTTGCAGGGTAGGTCGAAGGAAGTTTGGAAGGATGCTTGGAAGAGCGCAAGCTTACTTTCCTGTATATCATATGATTTGGCATGAACGGGTGGAGATGCTTTATGAGGTGGTCTTTAAACAAGAATATGAAATTCTATGTGAAATTCAAGATGGAAAAGAAGAGAATTTTGCAATTGACAGTGCTCTCTAATAGGAAGTGTCGAAATGCGAGCTGTCCATTCCACAACAAGAGGCAATTCTCAAGCGTGAATTGGTATTTCTGAGACGAGATTTTGGGGCTCAATATTGCGCAGGGTTAAATGTGAAATGAAATACCGATATCTCGTACTAGAAGTTGAAGAGCTCTGATACTCCGAATTCATGTTTCTATGCGAATAATTTGTAGCGAGCACATGAGAAGTATGAGTTTAGGGTTAGGATTTAGGGCTAACAAGTGTTGTTGCGTACCTGATAAAATGCGTAGACGAGGTTGATGATCTGCTCCCTGGTGAAGCCGCTTTCGCTGAAGAATGTCTGCGATGAAGGACCCAGCTCGGAGAATCGGTCGATGGGGAACACAATGGTCAAGAAGGCACCTCGAAATACAGTCTCCCGCTTGTCACTGCAACATTTCCATTTGATCACTTTCCTTGACCACAACATTCTTGAATAATCTACTAAACTCTCGCACCCAACTGCTAATTTAAAGAAGAGCCAGGGTATCCAAGATGCTCCAACTTTCGAACATCTTTGGCACAGATTTTCTCACAACTTTACTTTAGGAATGAAAGCATTAGCACTCAGCCAACTATCAAGCCACAATATTCTTGAAAGCATTAGCACTCAGCTAACTATCAAGCCACAACATTCTTGAAAGAGGTTCCTACCACCTCAAACCCAACTGCAAATTTTACCCTTCTAAACTCCTTAATCCTTTTTTGAATTTTTGTACATTTTTGCTTAGATCATTGATCAAATATTTTCTTTATACCACTTTCATCAAAATGGTCATATAGGAAGGGTGTCTTATAAAAGATTATAATGTTAAATGAGAAATTACTAGGGACAAAAGATTGGTAAAAAGCACTCTGTTCATCTTCCAAAATACAGACTTCGAAGCGCTTAGAGGTTAAAGAAGAGTCAAGGTATCCAAGATGCTTCAATCCTCTAAACATTTGTCTTTTGGGACACATTTCATCACATCTTAGCATTGGCACTCAAACAGCTACCACAGGGAAGCGTGATTACTGGAAATCAAAGAGCAAAAGGGAGGCATGATAGTTATGAAATTCCACATCTTGATTTTCTGATGCAAGTTTGAGATGCTTACCTTCGGCTAAGAGGTTTTGTGTAAATCTCTGTTCCGAGAGCTTCATCCAGAGGGTCCTGAAAGCGAGACCCATTGTGATGGATCCCATGGCCAGCCTCTGATGCATTGCCATTTCCCACCAAAACCTTTCCTGCGCTGTTGGTGTACAGTTGAGCAGTGGCAGGGGTATCAGACACTAACCAAAAGATCGAGTCCAAGAGGCTTGTCGGTGTATTAAGTCGAGGGAGGGTTCTACAAGGCTGCACACATCCACAAAAAGATTAATTTCCTCTCTATTTCAATACTGGTAAGAAACCCTCTTTGTGCCACCTTGGAGTCACTATGCAGCAATTGAGAACATTTGAAAATTTGAAATGGACATTCTTGATACATAGTGACACAAATAGGATCTCTTAACTTAATGAAAAAATTGTATCACTCTCTAACCACATCATACAAGTAGAAGTAGAGCAGGTCAGCTAATTTATTAATTGAGTTGATTAACCCCAAAATACTCAATAGGCTGTATTTTGGATGATGGACATAGTGATTTTGGAGTGATTTTGGGGTGACTTTTTGTCCAAGTACCTTCTTGTTCATAGAAAATATTGCTTGGGTCTTCAGAAATTACACTTTCTATATGATAAATTTTATGAAATTGAGGTAGATAATATACTTTTCATAAAGCTGTTAGCAAGGAAAAATTTAATTTTAAAAATGGTTTGGGAATGAAAGTATAAGTCTCATTAGAAAGTTGGAATCACATATTTTTGTAAGGTAGTTAATCGGGAGTTTGGCTTTCAAGTTAGCGAACTTTTGGTAATTAGTTGGTGTGGGTGGGTTTAGCATTTCCAACTGTTGATGTAGGCACAGTTACTAAATTGGCGAATTGAATGTAAAATTATTGCAAATTAGTTCAAGGAAGTTGGCATCAATTAGCTAATTGACACAAGTTGGGCAGAGGGGGGCATTTAGTAACTAAATCCAATTAGTTAAAATTGGTAACTGGTTCTTGTAGACGGGGCCTAATCTGGCAATTACAACAGGTTCGTTTGAATGCCAAACGAAAATCGAATCCATGTTCACAACCACGTCCACGTGTAGAAACCCTAAATTCACAAAAGAGCAATTTACTTCGTCTTTCATGACCTTGTGCCAGAATCAGCGCACCCCTAAACCCTAAAACCCTAAACCCTAAACTCTAAACTTGACATCCTTGTAAGTAAAGACTTGTTTTCGATCCTACCTGCATCCGCGGTCCTCGTCTTCGACGAACGCCTTCCTTTGCAGCCATTGCTTTTTTCTCTCGTTCTTCAACAGTGGCCGCTGCTGCTCTGTTGCCATTGGGGTGCACCGTGAAGTTTCCGAGTGAACTCTGCGATAACAAGATCAATTTTCGGGTGCACAAAACAGTCATAGAATATGCAAGTATTAACCAATGTATGCATAAGCCCAGGAATGGTTACAATTCAAAAACACGATTGGCACACAGCAATTAAATTGAGAATTTCAGAATAGGAGCTCAGGTGGCCTACTTCGCTGTTATGCTTCCCCTTTTTCTTCCAGTCCAAAAGAAGATCGGCCACATCTCGTGCGAGATCGGCTGAGTATTGGACGCAGCGCAATGGGAAGCCATCTCGAGCAGACATAATCCACATTGGCTGGAAAACCAAAATCACTCTCCGGAGTTAGCATTAGAATAGGTGCAGGAGATTGCAGAGAAAAATCACTCAATTTCTTGTATCCGTCTATGCAATTGTTCATCAAGTGATCCCCCCAAATCCCAAAGGAAAACTAATCACATTAAACCCTTCCAAATGTAACACAATTTGGTACAATTTGGTACACATAAACCCTGCCAATCGTAATCCTATTCCATTTTAAATGCAATTCCTGCCAATCTTTGATGAGGTTCAGATTTCTGGGGGGTACGTTTTCAGCTAGTGAGACCTAATGTTTGGAGAGTAGCTTGCAATTTGGAGCTTGCAATTTGAAGGCAACGTGCTTACAGAGACAAGATGCAGATTGAGACCAATGTACTTGGAGATCGTTTCGGATTCACAAACAACATGAGTCGCCTTCGACCAATTCTCCACACACGTGGCGCCCCATGACTCCGCCGCTTCCTGTGCCTGCGAATTACCAAAAAAATCCCATCAACCCCCCAAACCCTAATTCGAAATTCAGTTGTGTCAGATGTTGATGGCCAACCTAGTGAAAGCAGTTCTTGATGGCCAACCTTGAGTTGCAAGTCACGAGGAAGGGCAGGATCGATGAAGAAGCGAGCTCCAGCGAGCGCATGACACGATTTGTCCGTAGCGAGCGAGGAGTGGGGAGTGCGAGGCATGCTGGTGGAGTTTCGCAAGGAGCCTCCGGAACTGTTGGCCAAGGAGATCGGTTGCAAGCGCACCGCGGCTTCCATATCCTGATTGTCTGCGGATGGAAATTTACGACGGTTGCTGCTAAGCACGGCTGCTGGCAGAGGGTCGTGATGGTTGTGCGCAAGCGCGAGGTTCCTGGGCACCACGTAGATCGATTCGTCTAACCGCACTGCAAACACACCGACGGCTTCAGATCAATTGAATCTGATGCAACTGGATTGTAGTCGGTCACAATTGTTAAAAGCCCAAAGGACCAATTTGCTGGATCCGGCTCTACATCAGTTGAAGCTGCTGCAACTGGATTCTAATCGCTCGCAATTGTCAAAACCCTGAACGACCAATTTGTTGGATCCGGTTCCACATCAGTTGGAAGCTACTGCAACTAGATTGTAGTCGCACACAATTGGTAAAACTCTAAACTACAAATTCGATTGATCCGGCTCTAAGTCAGTTGAAACTGTTACAACTGGATTCTGATCCCTCGCAATTGTTAAACCCTGAACGACCAATTTCATTGACCCCGCTCCAAATCAGTTGAAGCTACTACAACAGGATTCTAGTCTCTCACAATTGCTAAAACCCTAAACGACCAATTCAATTGATCCTATTGTAAAATCCAATCATTCAAATAAGACCAATTTTTCTTGATCACCAGCCTCAATGAAGAGCAATGCATGTGTTGTGGTCCTGTAGGAAATTCCACCAGCTTACCGTTTTGCTTCACGCAATCCTCAAACCACGCCATGATGACAACGTGTAAGCCCCTGTGCACGCCGTGCTTCACCGCGTGCTCGTACTTGCGACCGCTACAGTTGTGTGCGAAGTCAAAGAATTAATGTTATGAGACGAATATGTGAAAGAAAACTAAGAATAGAATCACGCGTATGAAAATATTACGAACAATTGAAGAGGATATTTGAACTACGAGATGAGTGCAGTTGACGTGAAGATCGCGGCTGTACTGGCCGCCCATGCGCTCCGTCGTAATCTGCACCTCCCGCCTTGCCTCTGCAAACCACCATCACTCACTCAGCTTCAATTCAAATTCTACAACAGCAAGCAAAATCAGAGGTGAATCCCAGGATTGGAATCTGACCTCTAGAGAATCCCGTGACGCAGATGACAACTCCAAGGAACGGCTTGCTGTCCGAGAGCGACAGATGCGCAATGGGATTCTCTGAGAATACGTCCGTCGACAAGCGAGCCAAGCCTTCCAATGGAACAGGTTTGCTTCGACGCTCGGGCTTGGTAGCAGGCACGCCATTGCGAAATGAGGGGGATGCAGCACGCGCACTGGGAGACTTGGACTTCATCGCTTTCTTCGAGTTTCTCACCCTTCCACTCATGGAGAATCAACAACTACAAAACCAGGAACTCCGACACCTCCATGTCCCCAGCGTAACTGCAATCCATACCCGAATCTCCACAACAATCGCGCTCACAGGACTCACTTCTTACTCAATCTTACTCCCTCAAATCCATTCCATAGTTCCGCCAAACTACCCAAATCTAACTACACGATCTCCAAAGCCGTAACCTAAAATCCAGCCAGATGCAAACCGGCTCCCCACACGCAGATCCACGACCATACACAACAAAATCCACTTAAACCCACAGGGATAGACTTCACTTCATTCGAACCCACTTCAATGCGCTTCAATACGCTGGAATCCACATGAATCCACTCGATACACTGGAATCCGCTGGAATCTGCTGGAATCCGCTTGCATGTGCCTTAATCTGCTTGAATCCACTCAAATCCGCTTGAAACTGCTTGAATGTGCTTGAATCTACTTGCTGCTCTGTGTTAAGATGATTATGACTCCCCCACACAGCGGGATGCAAAATGAAGCGCAAGCACCTCCAGACAAGAGTTGCAAATCCACTGCAACCCACTAGAATTCGCTTGAATCTCTTGAATCCGCTTGCAAGTGCTGGAATCCACTGGAACCCGCTTCAAGGTGCTTGAATCTGCTTCAAAGCGCTTGAATCCTCTCTCTCAATGTGCTTGAATGTGCTTCACTCGGCTCGAATCTGCTTGAATCTGTTTGACTGTGTCAAGATCATGACTCCCCACCAAACCGGGATGCCAAAAAACAACCGTAAACTGACGAGTGACCTACAAAAATGAGAGCAAGCAACTGCAAACAATAGTATACAATCCAGACTGGCAATCCACGGGAATTCGCTTGAATCCGCTTGCAAGTGCTTGAATCTACAGGAACCCACTTCCTAGGTGCTTGAATCTGCTTGAAAGTGCTTGAATCCTCTCTCAATGTGCTTGAATGTGCTTCACTCGGCCTGAATCTGCTTGAATCTGTTTGACTGTGTCAAGATCACGACTCCCCACCCAACCGGGATGCCAAAAAACCACCATAGACTGACGAGCGACCTACAAAAATGAGAGCAAGCAACTGCAAACAATAGTCTGCAACCCAGTGCAACGGGAATCCCAAGGGCGTGATGACGAGAGGCTTGGCCTGCCTGCGCGTGTCCCGGCTACAGGACATCATAAGCTTAATTGCGGGCGACGAAAGACGGCGCCTTGCGCCACTCACGTACTGCAAGGAGGGATCGAGGAGGGAGGAATCTCCGGCGCTCCGGGCCTCACTGACTTATAACCTTTACTATTCTTCTCATGCTTACTATAGCCACGTTTCCCGACATTTATAGTGGAGGCCTGGTAAAGACAAATTGGGGGACGCACTGATGAGGGCTTTTGGAGTGGAGTTTTTTGTTTGTTTTTTTATTTTTATTTTTGAACAAATGGACGAAGCATTGCATTAAAAAAACCAGGGATCACTGACAAAACATTTGATTTTCTTAATGGATTTCGGCCTTTCCGGAGAGATGAGGTTTTCGCTGTTTTCCTCTGCTCACTGCCACAGTTCATGAGGTGGCAAAGCTTATTTGTGGAGCTTGGCTTGCTGCAAATTGATTCTGGGTTCGGCAACTTCGAGATGAGACAATTTGATGACAAGCCGTTGCGCACTGTTTCGGGTTCAGACCAGGGTGGTGTGGAACTGTGGATGTGTTGTGTGATTCCTTTCATGGTGTCACTTGGGTTCGCACAATCGCACATCAGTTGCAGATCAGTTGCAGATCAGTTGCAGACTAGAGTCGTAGAGTCGTAGAGCCATAGCCAGTCAGTTGCTAGAGACTGGCTTTGTAGCTTTCTTTAAGTTGTGAGAGCCAGTGTTCCGGTAAAATTGGAGGCTAGTTCACAGTTGATCGGTAGAATTTTGAAAAAAAATTGGATTGCAATTGAAAAAAATTGGCAAAAACCGGTGAAGAAATGTATAAACTTTTTATGTAGAGTAAAAAATAGAGAAAACCGGACTCAATATTTGAAAAGATGGTAATATATGGGAATCAAAGGAAAATAGTTGATAAAACTCAAAAAATATTCCGAACATTGGTGAGAATTTCATCTTCTTCCATTGGTGATTTGATTTGGGGTGGTAGTTTAGGTGGTAGTCCAAGTTGCCCCAAGAATGCAAGCAAAAGAGGACAAATTGTTGATTCTTGTTCATACATCCATCACTTATATATTTTCATCCATAAATCCATAACTTAAGTTTGGCTGTTTGTTTCATTTTGTTACGTTGAGATCTTTTAGACTGTGCATCTCCCGGTCACGTGCTTAGTATCATTGGAAAGCCCTCATCAAGGAAGGTTGCATGGGCTGTTTTTGGGTGTTTGGACCCACAATGTGAAAACTATGGATTTTTGAGTTATTTTTGGTTCTAAAAAATAAAATAAAATACTTTTTTGTTTGTTTGCCTTAGATTAATATATTAAACTTCATTCAAAATTTTGATGAATTTTTCATCTCTCAAAGATGGTTTTGCAATTTCATCCACTCTTTTTTTTCCTTTTCTGGATGTAAAGGTGGCCAACACTGGATTCAAGTAAGATTTTGGCAAGAATTTGCAAAGAAAATAATCACTATTTTCCACTATATATATAGATCGCAAACCCAAATCCTAAAGACATAGAAGTCAAGAATTCACTACATTAGAGCATTAATAGGGAATTTCATTAAAATGGCATATCCCATATGCCATTTTCAGACTGCTTGGTCTAAACCGTAAAAGTGCCATTTTGGACAAGTGTACATTTTAGACCGCACAGTCTAAACCGTAAAAAGTGCCAAAGTTGCAGAATGGCTCCATTTTAACAAAATTATCCATATTGCCAATGGCCCAACAATAGTTCATTTTGTTAAAACACAGGGTTATATTTTGGAGAGTAGATTACTTGTTTCCTTCACTTTTGCAATTTGCTATTCTAACCTCCAAGTCTTCTAGCATATAAGGGCAAAAAGAATCTCTATCATTGCTAACCCAATGAACTATTTGTAGAATAAAAAATAGTATTTGGTGAAGTTTACAATCTTGGGAAAAAACAATTTTTGTTGTGCCAAAGAAAATCCTTAGTAAGTGAGTCCAAGCATTAATTGTGCACTTTTTATCTCAAAAATGCTAAAGTGGGCTTATTTGTTGTATTGCTAGTCATGCTCTAATAATCTTTGGAAGTTGTGAAAATCGGGTCTCTCTTGAGTAGTGCTTTGAGCATTCCTCTATAGGAGTTAATTTTGGAGTGTTGATCTAAATTCTTTTACTTGGAAAAAACACAAAAACTTACTACAAATGACCAAATTCAATAAAATTGAATTCATATTTGAAATCAAAGACCCTTAAACCAATTAGTAGAGGTCACAAATTACAAAATTAACCAACTACAAATAGGGACAACTTTTTACATTTATTTCTATATTATTGAGGAGGGTTCCATGTCATATCACTATTCTAAACCAATCCTTGTGACAACTCTCCCTTCTCTATTGTAGATGGAAACCAAAAATAAAAACAATAGTCTAATATTTGTTGTATGTCTAGATGGAGTATATGAGTGATGAAATTTGGAAAAAATTTAGGCCTCAAGAAGATTGGCCTAAAGCGTAAAAAAATTAAGTGCACCCAAAATCATAGCCAAATTTTTTCATATTGCATTCATTTATAGGGGTTATTCTAGATGCACCTACCTCTAATCTATCCAAAAAAATAAAAATTATTATCTTGGTTGACTACATTTGACTATATATATAATTGGACAAGTGATCAAATCAAGAAGAATTTTTTTTTGTTTGCTCTACACCAACAATTGAATTGAAAGCAAAAGTCAATTGCAATTTTTCCCATGGATTTGAGTTTTATTTAGGTCTCATAAATTAACTAAGCCAAAGATAACAAATGAAATCGTGAAGCAAAATGGTGACTCAAAGACCATTATGGGTTGTTTCGTTACTCATGTGAGTTTTCAAATTCAAGTATGGCTTATAAAGTGCACGCAATTGTCCTTGCATATATACATTGAAGTTGATTTTTTCAATCCAGTTGTTGAAGCAGGGCATGCCTTTCTAGCACTTCACTAAAAATTGTATTTAGTATTACCTACATTACATTGACCATCTAATTGGAAACCATTACCATTTGCCAAACTTGCCATTCAAGTCTACTTGAAGGCCATCACCATGTGCTAAAACTACCAATAATATGAATACTGTTAGAAGTGGATTTAAGGGAGCAAGGGTTGAGGAACAAGTGAAGGATACAAGATCAGAAGAAAATAGGATGAGGCTGGAAACAATTGCCACCTATTATTTGAAGTGCGTAAAAGGGCATAAACACATTGATTAATTTTGAATTAAATTAAATTTAGCAATTTTAGGCCAAATCAATTTTAATTTTTTTCCTTTACAAAGAAAATGAAAATCTTTTCATCTGCCATGGGGATTTTTGGAGTTTCAAAAATATGAGAAGGATATGTTATTTTTTCAAAATTTGCTAGAGTGTTGTCAACTTTTGCCACATAATTGCATTGCAGGAATTCTATAAACTTCTTTCAATACAAGGGTGTTTTAGGGGGGACAAAATAGTGTCAGATTGCATAAAAGAATAATTGGGCTCAAAAACAAAAGGCTTCAAATTTAAGAAACTTGGTTGTAACTGCCTAATTGTAGATGAAAACATGATTGTGAATATGTGATATGTGCTAATGTGATATCTTCTATCCAGTATGTGGTAGAATATTGAAATTTGGAGCACCACTATAATATTTTATATTGCCACTTTGGCACTTCATAAAAATGAAAAAATGACCTATCTTCTACCCTTCTTCTACCTCTAAAATTTGGTGCATATGTGCCTAATATAATCTTTGTTTAGTTAAAATTATAAAATCATGGTTTGTAGTGCATAAAATTGCCGCAAACGGGGGTCAAAATCAAATGAAGTTCTTAAGTAGGCCCCCCCCAAAAAAAAACATTAAAAGATATTTGAGGCCTCGGGAGGGCCGTTTCAGGGTTGTTCCCCTTCCCAATTCCCCTATTTTGAACCAACAGTAATGTTGTCAAAAAAATAAAATTTAAAAAAATTTAAAAAAAATTTAAATTTAAATTTAAAAAAAAAAAATATATATATATATATATATATATATATATATATATATATTCAAAAGTGAAAACAAAAATTAATTAATTATTTTATTTTTTTCAAAAAATCTAATGTAGCACTCTCTCGAGCACGTCAAACTAAGCATGTGGCAGAGTTCCCAGGTTGGGAACGCCCTGGGAACTTGCAGTCTTCTAATGGCCTCAAATCTCTTCTAATGTCTTACTTCAAAGGCTAATATCTTCCAATCCGTATGGTCAAATTGACCGAAATTTTATCACACACTCTTGGACAATCCTAATATAAGATCTTATAGTTAGATAGTTAGATATGTAAAAAGTGTTGTTTCTTTTTTAAATTGTTGAATGCATTGAAAACAGCAGTTTTCAGTGTATTTGGGTGCTAAATTGTCAAGGAACTTTAGGGGTTAAAGTATAGAATATTCAAGCAAACTTTGTTCTAATGTCAGTGGCGTTTTGAAGATACATTGATTTCTATACATTTTGGTAAGTAAAGAGACCTTAATCCCTTAAGGATGAGACATTCAAATATTGAACAACTCATGAATGCAAAGTTGCAAACTCATCTTAAGTACACAAAAATGTTTTTTTTCCATCTATTGATTCTTTTAAAGATTTTTGTACTAGTTTATTAACATTTGTACACTAAAGATTTTAAAGACTTTCCTTGCAAATATAATCTATAATTTAAAGGGTATTGATAGTTCTACCCCTCCAAAATAACTTTTTCAATTCTAAGAATGATCCTTCAAATACAATTTGAATAACTAAAATAAAATAAAAATCTTCAAAACTAACTATGATTAGAACTTAACATATTGAACTTAAAGGAAAAAAATTATTTTGAAAATCATAAGTATTCAATTTACAATTTATTTTAGAAGGAATTTCCAAATTTTTGATTCAAATTTCATTGAAAAGTTTGTTAACAATATAGACATGATCTATATGATTTACATGATTACAACTATTGTTTGACAATCATCATTAAATTATTCTTCTAAATTGCATTTTATAATACATCTTTACAATTTTGGAAATCTAGACTATCTTTGGTTGTAAAGGGGCTAACTAATTAATTAACAAGAAGGTTTACTTAATGTTAAACTTGTGATCCTTCTAATTTTTCAAAATTTCTTCTAACACAAGCACCCCCCAAAACGCCACTTTTTGCTAATGTGCCTGGTAATTATAATCGGACCAATCAAATTTTCACATTTTCTTGATGGCAAGTGAGAGAGGTTCCAATCATCCATTGCACCCAAAAACACGGCATTTGGATACCGTTTGCAAAAGTTATAAAGGGTCAAAGTTTTTTTGGTAGAGGTTCTAAAATCATTTCTTCCTCATAGACACATAATGACTTTAGAGATGTATTTAGAGTGTTGATGGTGGTTTTGGGTCAATGGTGCATTTGGGGGTGTCCACCTTAACTCTAAATTCCCGAGGCACCAAATTTTGGTGTCGGCAATACTTTGAAGTTAAATAAAACCTAACCAAGTTGCTATTTTTAATATTTAATATTTTTGTAAAATTCTTTTTGAAGTCTAGCTTTAGCTTCAAAAGTCCGATTTTGAAAATGATGGATTATGATTTTTCTACTCAAGACTTTGTGCAAGGGTACCCATTGCAATCTTGACTTTCCGTAGTGTTGAGGGCTCTTGGAAATGAGCCTCAAATACACTAGATCTTGGAGAAAAAATCACATTAGAAATTCATTTAAAAAAAATGTAGAGTAGATTTTGAGAAGCCATAAATTGATTGGGGTTATGCATGTTAGGCCCTTTAACCTCATATTTTTTTGGTGACCAACTTTTTAGATTTGGCATGTGAAAAAAGGATTGAAAATTTTTCTTAGTTTAACACCCTCATATTCAAACATTATAATCTTTCAATTCATAAGTGATATTGTTGTGTTTTCTTTTCCTAAAGTGATCTTTAACATGTCTAGTTTGAATTTGTACGGTCACAATTAAAAAAAAATTGATACAACTTATCAAAATGTTGGTTTTTTGTTCAATTTAGAACAAATTTCAGGAAGCTCAAAACAGGCCTTGGGCATTTAGGGGTTAAGAGATTGTTTCCATTAGTGGGTTACTAAGCCTCCAAAGACATTTTTGTTGTTGTTTATTGCAACTGACAATTCCACTTGGACATTAAATTATTGCAACGATCATGGCTTGAGCAACCTTTATCCTTGGAATTAACCCCTGAAGGACCAAGGCATTTTCTGGCTCCAAAATCACTGAAAAGTGCCATTTCTGCTGCGATCACTCCCTAAACCAAAAAAAACTTTTTTTCAAGAATCTAACCGTAGGATCTTATACTTCACTTGTCTCAGATCATGTGGTAAAAATTTCAAGGAATTTGACCATTCCAATTGGAAGATATTAGCATTCAAAGTTGGGAAAAAAATAAATTTTGAACTGTTTCCTGCAATTTCAAATGACTTTGACGGCCATTTGTGGATTTTTTTGCACTACACAACTTAAAGTTGTAATTTTTTATGTTGAACATTTGAGTTGAGAGTCGGGGAATTTTTTTTCAGAATGTCAAACCTTGATTTTCACATATAAAAAAATTGTTAAATAGAAGTAAGTCCAAAATTGAACGAAACACTAAATTGCTAATAGCTCTTAGGTGGAATTAAAACAACATAATCCCAATGGTGGGATTGTTCTTGCAAACAAACTTGACCTCGTCAAAAAAAAAAATTGAAAAAAATTGGAATCAAAGCTTCAAATGTAGACATAAACATGATCTTTGAGAAAAAAAATTTTGTTTTTAAATTCTCTTTTTTTCTGTTTTTTTTTTCTGCCTGCCGAATTGCTTTTTTGCTTTAGGATGGCATAACGTTTTGCTCCCGGGCACCGATCGAAAAAAAAAATTATATTTTTTAGAAAGCTACTGTGATTCCCTATCTTTAAAAAAAGTTTCAAAAAATCAAGTCAAAATTTCAGGTTGCATGAGCCTGCCCAAAATCCCAAGTGTCCCCCGAGGGAACTTTGGTCCTTTAGGGGTTAATGGGTTGGTCACCTTGAAAATCATCCTTTGGGGTACCGTGTGAATCATTTGCTTATAAAAACCCAAGACCACTCATTGGAGGTCATACTATTTTGCAAGACCTCCCTTTTTCACACAATATTCCAAGAGTGAACATCTACACTTCTATCTTACATAGAAAGATTCTTGTCATCCAATGAACACTTAGTTTTTGTAGCAATGTTGTAGGGATATAAAGAGTGAACCAGCGCAGTTGAGATTGCATTGTCACATGATTGTTTGTTGACAAAAAAAACAATGAAATCAAAACTTCCTGTTCGCTGCATCATTGTCATTGTGATGGTGGGCATAGAATTTTTCGTTTTCAGATCATTCAGAAGAAGGGAATTGAATTGTTGGGAGCATGATAGTTGTCAACAATTTTTGGCATTCAGCTGCTGGTCATGTTGTTAAGTGTGTGGAAGCAGTTTTCTGCCCTTTAAAGTGACACACATCTGTTGTGTGTGGAGTGTCTACACTGAAAAGGCTCATTTAAAATGTTTGTTTTCTTGCACGCCAATGAACAGAGAATTTTGATGTACCTCAGTGCTGGTTTACACGTTTACACCAGAGCTGAGCCGAAGGCGCTCTTGAATTATCAAAGCAATGATCGGTGGAGAGAAAAAATGTGATCCAAGTTGGGTTTACACTTTGACCAAAGTCCATGCCATCTTTTTTTAATAGATTTAGTCAATGTTGGGTTTTGAAAGTTTTCATCTATCATTTCTTTGTCCAATAAGGGTCAAGGGATATTAGGTAGATGAGCGCTCTTGACATTGGCATCCTTTGTTGGCCAAGTCAAATCTTATGAGTATTTAGAGAGGGAACTCGTGTTGTAAAGATTTGCTTGGCTGTGTTGATTAGCTTTTGAGTAAAGGTTGGGGTTTCTTTTGACACTTGCACTCTTAGATTTTATTTTCATGGTGTAAGAGATAGCTTGACTTATGAATGTAGATGCTTATGTTATTCCTTGAGAGTATAGAGTACCTTTATATATTCTTGTTTGGATTTTACTTTCATGTTTGATGTAGGTTTTTGTCACTCAATCTATTGTGTATTATGATCTTTATTCACATAATAGTCCGACTATGGTCTTTGATTCTTTGATTTACACCAAGACTATATAAAGTGTTATTATTATTTTTGTTTTGGATTCTCGCTTTTCATGGTCACATTTAACAAAGTAGGATACATGCAAGAGCATTTGTAGTCCCTCAATCTGGCCCTAGTATAAACTGATCTTCAATGAAATTGCCATTTAGGTTGTTTTTGGGTGAATGCAAGAAAGCCCGACCGGAAAACGTAGCGTTTTCCATAGTACTCATTTTTTTTCGGGAGTACTTTATAATTAGAAAATTAATTTTTTTTAAATGTGAAAAATATTTTTAATGTACACACCTTTAAGAAGAAGGTACCCTGTGAAGGAAAAGCGTAGAAAAATTCTCAAAGTAGGAAAACTAGAAAAGTGCAAAATCTCAAGAAAATAGGTACTTTCACATTTTAATTTGTAAAAAATAAGAAAAGCAATTTAAAAAAAAACTAAAAATTGGAAATTTGGGAGAACTTTATGATGAAGAGATTTCATCAAAAGAATGATCTTAAAACCATCTTCAATGTTCAGCAATGCGCACGCAAGGGAGCCCTGTTTGCACGCATGTGGAGGACATAAAATAAAATATTTTTAAATTCCCTTTGATAAAAATATGAATTCCTATTATGGAAATAGACCATAGAAATTTCAGCTCTATACCATTAATTTTGAGCACTCTCTAGTACTAAAAAACCCTAAACCGCAAAGTGTGACAAATTAGCTAAATTGAAATTTAAATATAAAATGATTTTTGAAAATTTCTAAAAAATAAGGGATCTAAATAGTATCCAATAAAAATTTCAAGTTAATCGGGTTAATACTTCAAAATTTATAGCCAATAACAACTCCGTCACTTCAATTGTGATGCAAAATAGTACCAGTCTTTCTTGCAATCACCCTTTTACATTGAGAAGCCTTGAAGAAAGCCTATTAAGTTCCATAGCTGGTCTTTGGAGGATGTATAGAGAAGAAAGGGACACAACAATGTCCAATTTAGAGTTTGAGTATATTTTTGAAACTAAGGCAGGTTACAATGAGAGTTCTTTTTAAATGATTGTCTATAGGCCTTTTAGACCAAGGGTCACTAGAATTGTAGTCAAACCCACCTCTTAAGATGGATCTAACTACAATTCTAAAAGATTCAAAACTTGTGCATTTTTTAATCCATGGAAGGCAAAAGTGTTGTCCACATCATTATTTCTCTTGGACTTAAATTTTTTTGTATAAAGTTAAATTCTTTGGTCTTTTCAATTTTAGAAGCTCTCATTGGTTGAAAGCTTGCTATCCACACTATTTTTCACTTCTAATATAAAGAAGTTCTTAGTCAATTGAATTTATAAAAATTGATCCCTAGACCAATTTTTGATGAAAATTCTTGATGATTTGTACATGCAAAAAGTTGTTGAATGTAAGTTTCCAAAAAATCCAAAAACAATAGTTCAATGATTTTGCAAAAAAAGAAACTAATTGCGAAATCATTCTAATATAGTCTATAATGTTATTCAGCAATGAAATAAGGGTGGGATTGGAGGTTCTAAGGCTTATAGTCAATTTTGTTGATATGACATACACCAAATCAACATGCCATCAATTGCTAGCTACTTCTCCAAAATGAAAAAAGAATGGTTGCTAGGAAACAATCAACCTCCTTGAATAATAAGATAAAGCAATCCATTGTAATTAGACAACTCATAATGGATACCTAGGGAACGGCCCCATTATATGGGTTTTTTTCAACAAATGAAAGTTGGGCCACAATCAATGTTTTAGGCGACAGTAATGGAATGATTAGTGACCTCAATAGGAACTTTCATCATTTTAGTGTAAATTAATTGTAGAAAGTGATTTTTTTAGGCCTTTCATGTTTGGAAATATTGTAACTGCTTTAGGTGAGTAAGATGAGCATTATGGATATATTTTATGTTGGTTTGAAGTAGTCTAGAGATCCTTTTGGGTAGCACACTTCAAAAATTTGTAAAAAATTCATACTTTGTCAAAAAAAATTGATTTCAATTTCTCTATTTCTTGCACTTATCTTTATGTGGAAAAAATTTAAAAAAATTCAGCAATGAAATGAGGGCAAACTCCTAATTTTGACCGCAATGGCTTGTTTTACCTTAACCCCTAAAGGTTTTTGACTATGTTTTCACCAAAACCACTCCAAAACTGCCATTTCTAATACAAGTACCAAATTTTAGAAAAAAAACATTTTTGAACACATGTAACCGTAGGATCTTGTAGTACACTGGTTTAAGAAGATGTGGAAAAAATTTCAGAATTTTCCGCCATGTGGATTGCAAGATATTAGCGTTTGAATTGACAAAAACCCTTTTTTTGTCCCTGCGAAAAAACGGGCAGCTGCCCTTCACAAGGTCACATTTGTATGAAAAAATGTCCAAAATGGTGGTTACTCTTTGGATTCACTCTTCAAGGTAGGTTGGCTACATGCTTAAAAAATTTCAAATCATTTGGAATTGTGCAATATATAGGAAAAAAATAGTAAGTAGAAAGAGGTAGAGAATGACTCAAAATACTAAATTGTCAATAATTTCATTATGGAATTGAAAAATTCTAATCCCAATGGTTGTAATGTTGTAATAAACAATCTACACCCAATGTTTTAATTTTTTTTCTAAATTATTGAAAATTGAGTTAAATAAAGGACTTCAAAGTTTATTTTAGAGTAGAGATTCCATAACTACACTCAAACTAAGAATCCTCATAACTTTTGACTCATTAATCCAAATGGAATGATTCAAAGCTTCCCATGTATATATAAACCTAAAGAACCAATTTCAAATTTTAATTTTTCAAAAAAGTGATTTTTAAAGAATTTTTTTCAGCTGCCCGGGCTGCCCGCCGAACGTGGAAAATTACATATCATGCAATAACTTTTTAATCATGTAGTCAAAAGTTATGAAAATTGTTGGGCCTTGAAGCTACACCTTGGGCACATCTTGTGTGAAAATTTCAAAGAAAAATAATAAAATTTCCATTCGTAGTGAACTGCCCAAAATCGCTATGTTGCCAAAAAATGGTGTTTGGTCCTTTAGGGGTTAAAAGCTTATGTCCTCTAACATTGGTGGAAGCCTTCACCGTAACCATTCAATTAATGGCCACTCAATACTCCTTGAGCTCATACTAAGAGAAATTCAATAGAAAAAGTTTAAAAGTGGTGTATTTTGAGCTTTCAAGATGCTATCTTCAAAGTCTTAAAAAATTTCAATTTTGAAAGTTTTGAAAAAAATTCAAATGGAGTAAAAAGTAGATTTTTAGAGCTACATTTTCTTATTTAAGCTTTAAAACATTTAAAATCAATAACTATGTAAAAATTCAAGGGTCTGACTTTCAAAATGCCCATGGGTCTTACAAAGTCTTTTAAGAGTTAATGTAGCAATATGGAAAGAGACATTTTTCTCTAGTCTCACTCCCTTAAAGATCAAATGACCACAAAAATTGATGTGGTTATTAGCAAATTCAAGAGAAATGCAATCCAAATAATTTTGTAATTTTTTGACACTCTAGTATTATTTTACAAATTTTCAAAATTGACAACATGAAATAGCCTAAAATTAACTCTAGAAGGACAATGGCCTATGACCAAGGTTGTCACTCAAAAATATTTTAATTTTTGGCCCTATAGGTGCATTCTTTCATTTCTATAGTGATCTAAAAAGTCATCCATTGGACACTTTTAAATTATAGTATCTTTACAATAGACTTAATTGAATGAACACCCTTAAATCCCAACCTTCACTGGTTGCTTTAAAAAACTTTTTACCTTTCATTGATAGCTTCTGAAAAATTGAGGTGTTTTTGAGTCTTCAAAGTATTCATTTAAGGTCATTTAGGTGTCAAAGATCAGTACAAGTTTAGTTTAGTTTCTGCTACCTTAGGTATTCCTCCTTCTACACCAAGTCCATGATACACATAACAATACATTGAATTCACATAATGTAACAGCCCTTACCTCTAAGACGCCATTCAATGCAAACACACAAAATACCAAAACTTTCTACAAAACCTCCAAATCAATCATTTGAATGCCAAACCATTGCTTGTAATAATACATTCTTTCTTTCCTTTCATTAAATAGCACATTCAACATATCTAAATACACTATATGTAATATGCTTACTTCAATCAATATATCAAATACATCCTCCTCAATAAACAACACCTAAAAACAATCATCTTACAAATCCCCCTTACACCTATTCTTCTACTTCCTACAAACCTAAGAGATGCCTTACCACCATCACATAAAAGTCAAACATAAATATTACATACACCACCCCTGCAAACCTCATTATCCCCTAATTTTAAAAGTCCTCAAAATCCCCTTAGGAGACTCTTGAAGGTTTAATTAGGCACGTACCTATAATCACAATTTTTGGCAAGATTTTTTGTAACTTTCTTCAATATACAAAATTGATTAGCTTTTGGGAAATATAATTTTTATTTCAATGAGTGCCCGAGAGCAAAAATTATGCCACAAGCCCAAAATAGGCAAGGATGGGCAACAAAAAAAATATACAAAACTTGAAATAGTTTTTATTTTTTTAAAACTAGCTATTAACAAAAAAATTTAATTTTTTTTGTACCTATTTCAACTTAATTTTTTAAAGAATGAAAATCATAGGAGGGGGGTGATTTTTTTTTTCCAAACTTTTAACTCAATTCTTCAACATAAAAGAATTTAATTCACAATTTTCAATACAAAAATGTTTAGTTAAGAGGGTTTTGAAGCCTTATAATCTAGTGAGACTAGGAGCTAAAAAACTTGCTTTCTTCACTTTGAACGCTTATATCTTGTACTTGATAAAGTCAAAGTTTCTAAAATTTCTCCTACACATTTTGATACAAGTCTATTGCAAGATCCTATAGACTTTGGATACACAAAAGAAACAAATGTTTAAATTTTTTATCGTTTGCATTGAAAATGGCAATTTTGAGTGGTTTTTGACCTCCCACCTCCCACCTCCCACCCCTATCCATAGCCTTGGGATTGTAGGGGTTGTATCACAATATCAAAATACTTAGTTACTACATAATAAAATCCACAACTATTTATTTTGGATCTAATCTACTTAGAGCCTCTCTTTGATGGAGGTATGTAATTTTGGTGTCTTTCATTCAATCTTTCATATAAAAAATAGGACCCATAATGAATAGGCTCTAAATTGACACTAGCCAAAAGAAGGCTAGATTTATTTCTTTCTATCTATGTAATTTACGCACCCTGGGTTGGTGTGTATAGGTTCCTTACATCTACAATAGTTGAAGATTTTTGGTGAGGCTAATTAACACCTAAAGGCCCAAAGTCCCCTCGGGGGACACTTGGGATTTCGGGCAGGCTCTAATGACCTGAAATTTCGACCTGATTTTTTGAAACTTTTTTTGAAGATAGGAAATCACATTAGCTTTCCAAAAATATATATATTTTTTCAATCGGTGCCCGGGAAAAAAAAGTTATGCCGCCCGAAGTCAAAAAAGCAGTTCGCCGGGCAGAAAAAAAAAACTTTAAAAAATTGAATTTTTTTTTTTTTTTTTTTTCTCTCAAAGATCATGTTTTTGTCTATATTTGAAGCTTTGATTCATTCTAATTGGACTCAGAATGAGAAAGACATGGACAATCTTGTTTTTCGGGCAATCTAAGCGTCTTCTTCAAAAAACAACTTATAAAATTCATTTTTGAATGCAATTTTCGAAATTTTTCAAAATTTTTTTTTTGAAAAGGTTCAGTTTGTTTGCAAGAACAATCCCACCGTTGGGATTATGGTTTTTTAATTCCATCTAAGAGTTATTGAAGATTTAGTATTTTGTTCAATTTTGGACCTATTTTTACTTAACAATTTTTTTATATGTGAAAATCAAGTTCTGACATCCTAAATTTTTTTTTCCCGACTCTCAACTCAAATGTTCAACATAAAAAAATTTAACTTTATGGTGTGTAGTGCAAAAAAATCCACAAATGGCCGTCAAAGTCATCTGAAATTGCAATCCAGAGTTCAAAAAAACTTCTTTTTCCAACTTCAAACGCTCATATCTTCCAATCCGTACGGCCAAACTTCATGAAATTTTTACCACATGATTTGAGACAAGTGAAGTACAAGATCCTACGGTTAGATTCTAAAAAAAAAGTTTTTTTGGTTTAGGGAGTGATCGCAGCAAAAATGACAGTTTTCAGTGGTTTTGGAGCCAGAAAATGCCTTGGGCCTTTAGGGGTTAATGAACATATCAATGTGCATTGCACTTCAATGGGAGATGACACCTTGATCCTTATAAACTTATGAAGTCTATGAATATTTCATCGCACAATTTCTGTGAGAATGGGTAGGGAATTAAAGTAGGTACCCCTAGAACCGCCTTTTTTGCTACCGTGCCTAATTACTATTATTAAATTGATTAAATTTGTATATTTTCTTGTTGGCAATTGAAAAGAGGTTCTAATATACCAACGAACGCTGCACTTGGATATTGTATGCAAAAGCTGTAAAGGGTCAAAAAAATTGGTAGATGTTTCAAAACCGTTTCTTCTACAGAGATACATATTGATTTTGGAGAGTGATGATGGCAATTTTAGTTAGGCATGGTGCAATTTGAGGTGTAACCACCCTAACACAAGTTCAATGTGCACGCAGTGGGTGTCAAGGCACACAAATCCTTGATATGATTTTACTTCTTGCCATTTGTTGGAGGATACCAATGAAATAGGTCAAAAAATAAGTTAGAGGAACAATTTTGGTCCCGACTCCTGAGGCCTAAGAGCATCCTCAATGTTACGCCCACAAAACAATGGTACATACAGTTTCGATTCTCATCCACGTTTTTTCAGTGTGGCCTTTCCCGTCTCAAGTGCCTCAATGCAGTGACGGGATTTGGAACCCCAAAAGGCTTTACACAACGAGGTGGCAGCTCTTCCACGTTTGTAGACCTCCTCGTTTCTATTATTAGTGTTGACCAAGAAATCTAGAGGAGTTTGGAGGGCACAACAAAGGACCAATTTTTGCCGTGCGGGAGCCGAGAAATGCCGTGCGTGGGAAGGTGACGTGAGAAGTGCCGTTAGCATTGGGGCGAGTTTTCATAGCCATTCTGCAAACCAAGCAAAAGTTACAATTGTCATGGCTCAAATCTGCGCAGACTGAGGATGCTTTGAGTAAGTTAAATGGAGTCACAGCAAAGTACCAATTTTTGCTGTGCGGGAGCAGAGAAATGCCTCACGTGGGAAGGTGACGTGAGAAGTGCCGTTAGCATTGGGGCGAGTTTTCATAGCCATTCTGCAAACCAAGCAAAAGTTACAATTGTCATGGCTCAAATCTGCGCAGACTGAGGATGCTTTGAGTAAGTTAAATGGAGTCACAGCAAAGTACCAATTTTTGCTGTGCGGGAGCAGAGAAATGCCTCACGTGGGAAGGTGACGTGAGAAGTGCCGTTAGCATTGGGGCGAGTTTTCATAGCCATTCTGCAAACCAAGCAAAAGTTACAGTTGTCATGGCTCAAATCTGCGCGGACTGAGGATGCTCTGAGTAAGTTAAATGGAGTCATGGAGAGTCTCTTTTGAGGAGTCATAAACTCATAATGCTAAGTTTGCTGTAGGGGCACAAATAGCATGATAAGGGTACGTTCGCACCTGCTGTTAATTAAAATTTCAGTGTCATTACAGAGGGGGTTGTTAGACACAATGTCCCACTGAGCCTCTTTCAGGGGCAGGGCTGGGATGCGGGCAGATCAGGGGCTGCTCCACAGCCCTCTGAGGACCCCACAATCTGCTTTTAATTTTGGTTTATAATTGATTTTTCCAACAAAGTAGAATAGGATGAACTAGTACACAAGATTTTCAATAAGAAAATTGAACCAATGATGTGGATCTTGTGCCATCATATTTCATTCTTGTCACATATTCATTTACACCTTGTAGCCAATTTTGAGTTGAAGTAGGAGAGGAGAGAAGCTCTTTATACTAGTGGAATAGTGGTGGGTGAAACAAACCATGTGGGATATGTGAATTAGGACAAAAAAGAGCTCCTCCACTCATGGTTAAGTGGAAACGCAGGAATTGTGATAAAAGTCAAATTTCAAACCTCATTTAGACATAGTAGACTATATTTTTCAAAAAAACTTCAAACCAAGAAAAGTTGGGGAATCAAGTACACTTTTATCTCCAAAAATCCGTTTGAGATTTCAATACTCCACCTAAAACTTTTGAACAAATTTCAGAGGAGGTGTTTGAAAATGTCCAAAAAAATGTCCCTTCCACCCCATCCCACACCCTTTAGAATTTGTCTACAACTCTTACATGAGGCTTCAAAATCTCAAGTGGATTTTAGGGATAAATGTTAGCTTGCTTCTCCCACTTCTTCTAGTTCAATTTTTTTTTAAGGAGATTTTAGAGTATTGTACTGACTTCTACTAAAATCCTACAGGAGTTTGGTAGTTTCTTTATACAAACAATGTGCAATTGCATATTCAATCACATGTACATGTAATTACTTTATGAGAATCTAAGTAGTGATGTTTTTATTGTCAACCCTCCATTGTAAATATTTGTTTCATATGTATGTGTAATGCATAAGTTTTGTCAACCACAACAAACTTTCATTCAAGCAATGAAAAAAATTGTACTTTTCAAGTACTTAAAAGTTATGTGTTTTTTAATTGATTTGACAAATACTAATCATGAAAGATATTAAAAGCTTGATATGAATATTTTCTAATCATAAATTTGAACATCAAACAAAGTAAGAATGTCAGAAAGGTTGTACAATGTTACATACTATTAATAGCACATGTAGGTCTCGTTTGAATTGACTTTTGGCATTTGGAGAATAAATTCCATTTAATTTGCAGTAATTTTAGAAAAAATAAATGAATTTTTATAACTAATTAAATAAAAAAATGTTTTCAAAATGTAAGCAATGATGAAATTACATAGGATTGAGTACTTTGGAAGAAAATAACCGAGGATAATGGTGTTCAGTTCTATAAACATGTCCCTTCCAACCCCTCTTTGCAAATTCTCCACCACTAACATTGTACCATATTCAACACTTTTCAATTTTGTTTATAGAAAATGAAACCGTTCATAGTTACACCTCAAATTTTCCTCCCCCCTTGTTTCATTGTTATTTCAACATTTGGTGCATTACTGTACTTTTTCAAAGTAATTTTACAACTAAAAATCAATCTAATGTTATTTGAAACACTGATGGAATATTTTACCATGTTTACCTAATGGTTAGATGTATAAAAAAAAGTTAAATTATTTTAACATGTCATCAATAGACAATTAAATTTGAAATTAATACATATTTCATACCTTCTCATAAGAAGTTACATTTCTTGTCAGATACCCTCTATATGATAAGAGCTCCGACATGCTTTGACGTCCTACTAAACCAAAGGGTTATTGTGTGTACAATACCATCTTCATACAAACCTAGTAAATAAATAAATAAGTATTTGCATCACATCCCAATATTCAAACCCAATATAATTAGCTTGAGAGAGGAAATAGTCTCCTTTTGCATTCTCAGGTAATTGGAATTTTGGATATTGACAAGTTTCTTTTATCATCATAAATCTATCAACAAGTGCTTGCAATACATGAAAGGCTGAACAATTGGCATAAGATATCCACCAACATTTTCAAAATCCCAATGTTGTTTTGATGTAGAATATCAACATGGATTGAAAGGTATGAATTGTAAAAGGGTGTCATTCCCCCATTAAAACCCCGAAGAGCTCTCTTTTATAGAAGTTGGGAACAATTTTACTGCAAAAAATTAAAATTTGACAATATTCTTGAACTAAAATTTAAACATTTCAACTTGAAAGCATGAATTGATTAAAATAGAACAAGCACTTACAAGCACACAATGAAGTGATTATTTTTTCAATTTTGAAGTCTTGAGAAACCCTTGTAGAATATGATTTTAAAGAATTCAACCATGAATAATTGTTGATTCAATATTCTACTCCACCATATTGAAAATGTTGAAACAATACCTTCGAATAATTGCTGATTCAATATTCCTACACCACCATATTTGAATTATTGAAACAATACTTTTGATTTACAACATTGATTCTATATAACTTGGGACATTGCTGAGACAACCTTAATGGCTACTTTGTGTTTGTCATGTTGTTTTAATAATGATGAAATATTGATTGAAAGTTCTTAAGAATTTGAGATGTAATTAGAAACGCAAGAATTGTGTTCAAAGTTGAATTTTAGACTTCATTTGGACGTAATATAATAGCTTCCTTCAAAAAAAAATTGAACTAGAAGAAGTGGGAGAAGCAAGCTAACATTTATCCCTAAAATCCACTTGAGATTTTGAAGCCTCATGTAAGAGTTGTAGACAAATTCTAAAGGGTGTGGGATGGGGTGGAAGGGACATTTTTTTGGACATTTTCAAACACCTCCTCTGAAATTTGTTCAAAAGTTTTAGGTGGAGTATTGAAATCTCAAACGGATTTTTGGAGATAAAAGTGTACTTGATTCCCCAACTTTTCTTGGTTTGAAGTTTTTTTGAAAAATATAGTCTACTATGTCTAAATGAGGTTTGAAATTTGACTTTTATCACAATTCCTGCGTTTCCACTTAACCATGAGTGGAGGAGCTCTTTTTTGTCCTAATTCACATATCCCACATGGTTTGTTTCACCCACCACTATTCCACTAGTATAAAGAGCTTCTCTCCTCTCCTACTTCAACGCAAAATTGGCTACAAGGTGTAAATGAATATGTGACAAGATTGAAATATGTGGCACAAGATCCACATCATTGGTTCAATTTTCTTATTGAAAATCTTGTGTACTAGTTCATTCTATTCTTTTGTTGGAAAAATCAATTATAAACCAAAATTAAAAGCAGATTGTGGGGTCCTCAGAGGGCTGTGGAGCAGCCCCTGATCTGCCCGCATCCCAGCCCTGCCCCTGAAAGAGGCTCAGTGGGACATTGTGTCTAACAACCCCCTCTGTAATGACACTGAAATTTTAATTAACAGCAGGTGCGAACGTACCCTTAAGCTTGCTAACTTTGGGCCTTCATGTTCACAAAGATAGTAGTAAAAAAGGAAAATTATTGTCAAAGTTAGTGCTATGATGACTGTGCACAACTCTACAAAATCATACTGAGTAATAGTATATCCAGCGTAGATAACTACAATAATACTCCCTCTGTCTCGAAATAAATCCAGGGTTTTCCAAATATACTTGTCTCAAATTAAATTCGGAATTGGCTCTCCACAACTTGATGGACAACAACTGAAGCTAGTTCAAACAGCCTGAAGCAAAAGAATCTGTAGATGTCACACTCCAAAGACTTTATAGCAATTCAATTGTTGCAAAGGGAATCAAAACGCAACTTCTAACCAATCCACGGCAAAAAATTCAACCCAAAACTATACAAAAACAGCTACTAACAAATCTCTTGTTGATAATTTCTTGGAGTTGAATCACAAAATATTGTTAGAATTGAATACAATAGACATCAATGAACGTCATTGCACCAACATTGCTCGAAGAATGATCAAAATTAATACCACTGGAGCAATTTCAAAAAGGACAAAAAAATTTCACTTTCGCCGCTTGTTTTCAACATGCGTTTGCTTCACTTTTAACTTCCATTTTTTCACATCTAGTGGGGTTTAGTAGAAGCTACAATGTCTCCACAATCCCTTGAAAATAGGAACAATTCATGCATTAATCTAGCCATTTCTAGGAAACCCCAGATTTATTTCGAGACGGAGGGAGTATGCCACTTTGCACACCTTAATGGGCGGTACTTGGGGCATTAAGATTGGTACCCCTGAACTGCCACTTTTTGCTCCGGTGCCTAGTTAGTATTATTAAACTGGTCACATTTTCTTATTTTCTTGCTGTTGACATTTGAAAGGAAGTTCCAATGCACCAAAGAACATGACATTTGGATACCGTGTGAGAGTCAATTTATTCAATGCTTCATGTTTCTTGTGCAAGGTTCTAAATGAGTATATGTAGGGATGGGAAGAAAAGAAAACCTTGTAAAAATGAAGATGTGATGCCTAAATTTTACTTACGCTATAATTTATTTTCCCAAAAAACTCAAAATCTACACACACCTTCCTACGAGGGACTCCTAAGAGGTTTAAATTGAATTTGAAGTGCATTGCTGAAAAGGACAAGTAATTTGGGCCAAAGAAAACAACCCAAAAGGACAAGTATTATGGGACAAAGCCAAGTAGAAGACAATGATTTCATAAGGTGAATGCACTTTCTTTCCCTTCACAAAACCAATAAGTTGGAAACACAAACCCCCATTTGAATCAGGGCCTCCAAAGTTCCAAGAACATGTTTCGTTGCAGCTACGAGTTCATATCAACTACCACAGTTGCTGATTCTTGATCCCCAGTGTGTCCTCCAACTACAGCACAATAGCTATTTGAAGTTGATACATGAAAATAAGATATGTATATATGAAACATTGTGATGGTTGGTTCATAACAGAACATATGACTACATCAAAGCCTTGGTTGCTTGGTACATACATTCAGACCAAAGGTGTCACAAATTTCTGTAACAAATCCTATTGTCTGCCAAGAACAATGGCCAGGGTAACTCAATAAGGAGTTTCAGTTTTTCGATTGCTGATGTACGACATATCCAGTCCTTGTGATGCCTAAACTGCATATGTTCTATAACATTAGGTTACCTTGCAAATCTATAAAATCTTAAAATTAAAATTAATTAATTAGAACTACTCGTTAAGCTGCTCTTTCTGTTCTAATACCATTTTTTTGACATCCAAGCTCTGCAAACTCTCTGGGGCATAAGACACATAGGAAGTATAGAGTACTTAAGCATCACAAAAATAGGTTAATTTATGGACATGTGAGTAGATCATTTGCATAACAGACACACGTAAATGCAATAAACAACTTCCAGCTTTCTACAAAATCAATCGGGAAATGTAGCAACAAGTCAACAAGTATTGCACAAAGACAGACCTTTCGGAATTTGTAAAGAAAACAACTCAATGAAAACTGAAAAATAATAATAAAATGCTATCCTCGAAGAAAAACTCCACTTAACTTCGGAAACAAGATACCAGTATATGAAATCTCCAGACCAATAAAATCGGTTTCTAATAGTTAGCAGAGAATAATCTGAATTTACAACGCCCTGTCACACACTCTAACACCAAGAATGCTCTATTGGCAATCACACGGCTTTCCAACAGCAGCAGGGAACAGAGATGTAAATGCCACTTACTAACTCGGTTCATGAATAGGTCATCAACGATTCCTTGCAAACACAGAACCCAACACAAGACGAGCAGGGTCAATAGTCTGATGGGACTGTCTCTACTTCGTGAAGGCTAAAGAATAAATCTGCACATTCTTTACTTTGAAGCAACATCTCAAAGTATTCCAGTACCATACTCCCACATCCACGAAAAGCTCAAAAGAAGTGTAGTTAAATCAAACAAACGGGACGAATACGGGGGTAAAGCACCGAAGTAACGCTAACTGTTAAAGAGAATATTAGGTCAAAATAAATTAAAATCAAGGATTCCCAAACTATGCAAATTTACACAACAAAACCACACTTGAAAGTGTAACTGGTCAGTTGAATAGGTGATCTGTTCTTGCGAAGCACATTCAACACCCACAGGTATGCATAACGGTCTTTAGCCTGCACCTTTTACTTCGAGAATCAGATTCAGCATCGCATTCTGACATTACGGACCCCAAGTTTAGCTAGTTTTCTGACCCCAAGTTTTAAAAATTAGTAGGCATTAAGCTCCTCCTATTAACTCTTTGCTAAACTGTCAATGACAATAAAGCTAACAAAAATACACACCCTCGCTAGACATTTGATAAAATCAGAACTATGGTTTCAAATTCTTGGATGCAGAAGAGGAACTCTAAAGAACGTTATGCTTTTAGCCTAGTGCTCTGACTAAATACTGTTGCAACGGGGTGGGGTGAGGTGTCCTTGACTACTTTATCAAGAAACCCTAAAAACAACCTCAGGTCACAAAAACTTCGAAAAATCAAAACATACGTCCTCAATTACAAATTAAACAAGGCGAAACCACAAAGAATCATTTAAAACAATCTCACGTCACAAAAAAACTCAAAAAATATAATAAAGATTTCCGCAATTGCAAAACGAGAAACAAGAAATGAAGAAAACGGCTTAATGCTTCATCAGAGATTTCAACGAACATAACTCCAGAAAAGAATACAACACCAACTAGCTAGGTCGAGTTCTACGAACATCTCATGGACCCAATCCTAGGATTAGCAAATAAAACGTCGCCGTCCAAAGTCTTTCTCTGTAACAGACTCCCAGCACAACCTCCAAACCGAAACCAAATCCAATCACTCACCGAGGTAGGCTCTACTGGTCAGCAGGCATGGAGCGGATGATACCGGATGTCCACAATTTCACAATTGCAACAAGAGAAACGAGAAATGAAAAAAACGGCTTGATGCCTCATCAGAGATTTCACTCAAATGTTGTGAACATTACTACACCAGAGAAGAATACAACAACCACTAGATTGCGTTCCATGACGAGTTCATGGACCCAACCCAACCCTAGGGTTAGCAAATTAACCATCGCCGCCCAAAGTCCTCTCTGATCCAGCCTACTCGCACCTTCCAAACCCTAACAAAAGCCAAGCACTCACCGAGTCAGTCTCTACTACTGGTCTGCAGGCATGGATCGGATGATATCGGAGTCTCCAGGGTCGGTGATGCTCAACGTGCAGACGCGGAAGTACTTGCCGCACGCGGTGCCCAAGTCCACATTGTTGCCACTGTAGTGGTGCACGCCCGTCTTGGACAGCATGGCGTAGTACTCGATCTCGGACTTGCGGAGGGGCGGGCAGTTGTTGGCGATGATGACGAGCTTGCCCTTGCCGCCTCGGAGCGACTTCAGGGTGGTCGTGTAGCCGAGGGTGTACTTCCCCGACTTCATGACGAGCGCCAGGCGGTTGTTGATGGACTCCTGCGCCTTCTTCGTCTTCTTGGTGGCCACCATGGTGACGGACTGAGAAGGGATGCCGACGACGACGAGTGGGGCGGAGCTCAAGCTCGGGGCTGCGAGAGAGACTGAAAAGGGAAGACTACCGCAAGACCGCTGCCATTTGGCCAAACCCTAAAAACCCCAAACCCTAATCGGCTTGAGGACTGACGTTAGTATTTTTCTACACCGTTCCATCCATCCATTAAGGTAGAACTGCCTATCACCACCCTGGTTATGTTGGGGCCAACTCCAAGAGGGGCATATATTTTTCAGAGGTGTGCGCATGTTTCACGATTCAAACCCAAGTGGAATTATAATTTTCCAATTAAAATTGTAATTTCTATGAATTTTTGAAGTATTCAGCCCTGAAATTACAAAACCGCCCATAGACTAGAGTCATAAATGTTTCATCAACCACCCATAACCACCAAGTCAAGTACTAAACATTCACCATTAATGGAGTGACATGTTATTCCTTGCTGTCATAAAAATTCTGATTTTGTCATAAAAGGAACGGATTTAGATGTTTTTTGGATGGAATTGGACTCAAAGTAGGGTGGAATCAAGACCAAAGTGGGGTTGACGAAATTGGGATGGTCTACTGATGTAATTGGAAAACTGACGGTAATGGGTAGTTCTACCTTACATAAAGTGCCCCCTAGAAAGTAAGGTAATCCCAATTTCAACTTGGAGGAATATATTTCGAAATTTTGTCCTATTCCGAGCTAATTTTCAAAACTAACCTTATTAAATTTATCATTTTATGCAATCTTCATCAACATGCCAAATTTCAGTTTCAATAAACAAAAATTCTATTTTTGATAAATTATTTTGTGTGTTTTTCATTGTATTACAAAATAATTGATTGGAAAATATTGGTGATGAATTTTTAAATTTTATTGAGCGAATATTTAAGAAACATCGATGTGCACATTTCACTTTTAGGAAAAACTTACATTACCTAGGGAAAAATTTTACACTACAGAGAATTCAATGTCAAAGGGTCACTAGTCTAAAATTTGTACAACAAATTTCTCTAAATTATAATTAGGTTTTCACAAACCAATTGCACCATCATACTCAAAGGTATAGAAGTAGTCATAATATGAGGTTCAATTATTGAAATATAATTGTAATTTAAAGATATCTATTTATAAAATTTGGGAAGGCAACACCTTGACATTGAATTCTCTGTAGAGTAAAAAATTTCCTAGGTGATGTAAGTTTTTCCTCAAAGTAAAATGTTCACATTAATGTTTCTTAAATATTTTCACAATAAAATTTAAAAAATTCATCACTAATATTTTTCAATCAATTATTTTGTATCACAATGAAAAACACACAAAATAATTTATCAAAAATAGATTTTTTGTTTATTGAAACTGAAATTTGGCATGTTGAAAATTTGGCATGATGAAAATTGCATAAAACAATAAATTTAATAGGTTTGTTTTGAATGTTAGGTCAGATAAGGGCAAATTTTGAAAGATATTCCTCCAAATTGAAATTGGGATTACCTTACTTTCTAAAGGGCATTGTATTGTAGATTACCTTAAGTTAAGATGTTGGTGTTTTGTTTGTTTTGTTTGTTTTGTTTGTTACGTTGAGATCTCCCGGCTCCCGGACCGTGCGTCTCCCGGTCGCCTTCTTGGTATCATCGGAAAGCACGCGACAAGGAAGGATGCATAGACTTTGATTCGTGGCATTTGGACCTATGGTGTGAAAATTATTGAATTTTGGCATTTTTATGAATTAAAAAATTAAAAAAATATTTTTAATTTATTTTATTACATTAGAAGAAAACTACATTTTACTTGATAGAAACTACATTGTACTCAACAAAAAAGTATGAAATTGGTTTTGTTGAGTTCTCCCTTCGTAACACAAAATTTTGCACTTTACTTGTCAAAATCTTCATTTTACTTGTCAAATTCTGTGTTGAAACGTTGGAACGCAAAATTTTGCCTTATGAGGGAGAACTCAACAAAACCAATTCCATACTTTTTTGTTGAGTACAACATAGTTTTTGTCAAGTAAAACGCAGATTTGACAAGTAAAATGCAGTTTTCTTCAAATTGTGTCAACAACACAGGGCACATTAGCCTTACCTTAAGGTGGAGCACCTATTCCTGTTACTTTTAAGCAATTCCAGGTGTAATCAACATATGAAATTAACTTTTTTACTCATTGGTATTTGGAAATCATGAATTTAAAAAAATGATCATTTTCTAAACACTTGTGAAGATGATGTGAATGTGTGAAGTTCGAATACATGGTATACCCCAACCCAATTTTTTGCATTCATGTACGTAAGCTGTACATTTCCAACTTTCAATAGCTACATATTTTCAAGATTTGTTTAGAATTTAGTACTAGAAAAGGGTGCCTCCACCTTAGGTCTTTACATTGCATTTCAAGAAAGTTTTCATTGAATTTTCTTGGGTTTGCGTGGGCGCTAGATTACCCACCCTCGATAATAAAGTGAACACGACCAGGTTCTTAGCTTTTATCCACTTTTTTAATATAAAGAGGTGTTGTAAGCACGGTCCATTGTGCCCATGGATCTTTTGCTAATGTTTCCTAAGTGTCGTGGATGGGCAAAAGAAATGCCTAGAGATGCATGTGATGACTTTCAAGCTAACTGCCAATGATCAGGGGTTACGGTGATCTAACAGTGGAATTCTACCGTACTAACTATCTATCCTATGTTGAGTGTAGTTGAGTAGTTGGCGCCATTTCTAGCAACCCTAACTAACTGAAATAGGACCCCCTAAGTTCCTTCTATGAAACCCTAAGACTATCTTCTATTTTTTAACTTCCGGTACAATCCTAGGTTTTAACCCCTAAAGTTGATTTTAAGTTTCTACTTTGACTCTAGATTTTTACTTCCCAAGGTTAATTTGAACTTTTAACTTCTACCACGAAGGTTTAACCTTTTAATTCTACTCTACGGTTTTACTTCTACATTAACTCTAAAATTTACCCTCGGAATTTAACTCTATGTTTTGACTTTTAACTCTAACTTTTTACTTCTAAGAACTAACTCTAAAATTTAACTTCTACTTATAACTTTTACTTCTACTTTAGCTTTGATTTTTACTATCCAAGTTTTACTCCAAGTTTTAACTTCTAAGTTTTATCCCAAATTTTAACCTCTAATCTTAACTCTAACTTTGAATTTCTAACTTCAAAATTTAACTCCTATTTCCAACTCTAAGATTCTACTTCCTAGATTGGTTTTAAATTCTACTTCCTAAATTTACTCTAAATTCTTACTTTTGTCTTTTACTTGTTACTCTAATTTTTGACTCCCTAATTAACTCTAAACTTTTACTTGTAAACTACCCTAAGATTTCACTTGAAAATTTAACCCCTAGATTAACTTTCAAATTAACTCTAATCTTTTAACTTTTCAATTTCACTCTAATTTTCACCTCCTAAATTTAATTCTAAATCCTACTTCCTAATTTAAGGACTTCTAAATCCAACTTCTACCTTTTGCTAATCTACTCTTGCTAATCACGGGCTAAAGTCTAATTGAGATAAATTAAGGAAAAATTAGGGAAAACCCCCCGCCAAAGATTAGTTTAACGGCTTACCTCATCATTGCTGGTGTTGGAAATAACCTTGTTCACGTTTTTGTGCGCATCTTTGTCCATAGTACTCCTTTGGTTAATTATTTTCTTTTTGAAGCTCACCGCTTATTTTTAGAAAATAATACACCCTCGCGATCTAACCTCCTTCTTTCCCTTCCTCCTTTCTTTTTTTTCTCCTTCTCTCCTTCTACACTAGTACTATTCCACCTAAGCTTTTATGGAGCCTTACACTATGGTCTCAAACTCCAAGGAGGTTTTAATGTGCTTCCTACCCTCTTACACAACTTCACCTTTGTGTCATTCTAATCCTTCTCCCAACGGCCACTACAAATTCTCAAGATTTTCCTCCCTAAGCCTACCTAATCCTAGGCCTAGGTCACTATTTATCGTCTCTCACCTTCTCCCGCCTATTTCATCTTCTTCTTCACTAATCTCCTTCCATTTTTATTTTTGTTGCATTTGTGATGAGAGAGTTGGAAGTGCTTGTTTGTAGGTGTGCACGTGGAGGTGTTGCTTCTATTCCCCCCTTCCCTTTTTTAGATTCTTTTTCCTAAGTCCTATTTTCCTACTCTATCTCTAGTCCATCTAATCCAACATCTTTTCTTTTCTTTTTGTTTAGGGAAAAGGAGAAAATAAAAAAGAAAGGGGGAATGTGTGAGCCCGGGGCCCTGGACCAAGCACCGCCTGTTGCCTGGCTCCCTCAGCTGCCGGCTTGGCTAGTGGTTGGGGAGGTTGGGTTGTAATCAATTAATTAATTGATTTTTTTTTATATATTTTTTCTTTGCTAGTTTTTGAATTGGACTTAAATAGACTAGACTCACACAAAAAAAACTTGGAAAAAATAGACTTGGGGAAAGCTAGACCAACTAAAAACTTGGGGGGAAACTAGACAAATTAAAAACTTGGGAATACAGAACTTGCCAAACACAAAGAAAACCTACATATCTTGGAAGCTAAACTTTGGACCTTTCCACAAAGGTCTTGGAAACTATACTTTGGAAATAAACACCGGGGAGGTTCAAGGCTTCACCGCTAAGTTGGGTTTAACACCAACTTTAGGACTTTGTGGCACTCCAGGGGTTAAAAGCTCCGCCGTTCAAAACCGTTTAATACACACTTTAGGACTTTTCTTAGTCACAAGTTCAAAGCTTCGCCGTCCCGGGGGGGGGGGGGGTCCACACAATGAGGAGACTTTAGAAGAAGGTAGGAAAACACACTCTAAAGAAAACACATAACAAAGTCAAAGCTTCGCTGTCCTGGAGGGGGGTTGTGGGTGCTAGATTACCCACCCTTGGTAATAAAGCGAACACCGACCAGGTTCTTAGCTTTTATCTACTTTTTTAATATAAGGGGATGTTGTGAGCGCGGTCCACTGTGCCTTTTAAGCAACGGATCTCTTTGCTAACGTTTCCTAAGTGTCGTGGATGGACAAAAGAAATGCCTAGAGATGCATGTGGTGACTTCCAAGCTAACTGTCGATGATCAGGGGTGAAGGTGATCTAACGGCAAAATTCTACTAGATTAACTACCTATCCTATGTATAGTGTAGACTGGGTGGTTGGTGCCATTTCTAGCAACCCTAACCAACTAGAATGATACCCCCTAGGTTCCTTCCAAGAACCCCTAAGGTTATTCTTTATGTTTTTACGTCCCTCCTGGGTGTTCTACTTCTAAAGACTAACCCTAAAATTCAACTTCTACTCTAGATTTTTACTCCTTTGAATTAACTCTAAATTTTAACCTCCAAGTTCAACTCTATGGTTTAACTTTTAACTCTAGGTTTTTACTTCTAAACTACTCTAAAATTTACCCTCTAAGATTAACTCTAGATTTTGACTTTTAACTCTAGGTTTTTACTTCTAAACTACTCTAAAATTTACCTTCCAAAGTTAACTCTAGATTTTGACTTTTAACTCTAGAGTTTCTACTTCTAGAAACTAACTTTAAAATTTAACTTCTACTTCTAACTTTTACTTTTATTTCTACTTTGAGCTTTGATTTTTTTTCTATCTAATTTTCACTCCAAATTTTAACTTCTAAGTTTAGTCCTAAATTTTAACTTCTAATTCTAACTCTAACTTTTAATTTCTTACTTCAAACTTTAATTTTTATTTCTACTCTTTAACCCCTAAAAGCCCAAGGGGTTTGGACAAAACACAAATGTGTTATAAAATATAAGTTTTGTACTTTTTTTGAAGTTTGCATCAAAGAAGATAATGTAAAGCACAAAAAGTAGAAAACATCCGTCTAGTTAAAATTATAAAATTCTTTTTAGATTCTCTTCAAATGAATTTTGAAGATATAACTTCAAAAATTCACCAAAAATACAATTTTTATCTTTAGCATTTGAATTTTTTTTGATTGGTCAAAATTGTGGTTTCTATTGATTTGTGAAAAAGTGACATAACATCTAGTAATGAGAACACCAACACTTTCTCCAAATAGTAAGTTTTTCAACACTAAACAAATACTAGACTCTTTGTGCTATTTCTCTTATAATTTTTGTTTGACCGTAGCGATCTTAGTTTTGAGTATAAATATAGAAAGACAATCTAATTTTTGTAAAAAAAAAAAAAAAAAATTTTTTTTTTTTTTTTTTTTCGCCCGAAAAATCTGCCCGAAGTCGAGCAGCGACCATAAAATGGTCGTTTGAGCGCTTAGGGGTTAAAATCTATCTCCTAAATTGATTCTAACTTCCACTTCCCAATTTCACTCTAAAATCTTTATTTTTAATTTCTACTTTCTACTAGGATTTTTGACTCCTAATTAACTCTAAACTTTTACTTTTAAACTACCCTAAGATTTCACTTGAAAATTTAACCCCTAACTTTGAACTTCCAAATTAATTCTAACTTTTTAACTTCTCAATTTCACTTCAATTTTCACCTTCCAAATCTAATCCTAAACTTTACTTCCTAATTTACGAACCCCTAAATCTAAACTTCTACCTTCCGCTAATCTAATCTTGCTAATCACGGACTAAGGTCTAATCAAGAGAAATTAAGGAGTAATTTAGAAAAAAACACCAAAGGTTAGTTTAATTACTCACCTCATCACTGCCAGTGTTGGAAATAACGTCGTCCACATCCGCATGCACATCCTCATGCTCCATGGTAATATTTTGTTTTGTTTGATTTTTTCCAAGCTCACCGCTTAATTTTAGAAAATATTACACCCTTGCGATCTAAACTCCTTCTTTTCCTTCCTCCTTTTTTTTCTTTCTTCCTCTCTCCTTCTACACTAGTACTATTCCACCTAAGCTTTTATGGAGCCTTACACTATGGTCTCAAACTCTAAGGAGGTTTTAATGTGCCTCCTACCCTCTTATACAACTCCACCTTTGTGTCATCCTAATCCTCCTCCCAATGATCATCACGAATTCTCAAGATTTTCCTCCCTAAGCCTCCCTAAGCTTAGGCTTAGGCCACTATTTATCGTCTCTCACCTTCTCTTGCCTACTTCTTCTCCTCCTTCCCTAATCTCCTTCCGTTCTTGTTTTTGTCGTTTTGATGGTGAGAGAGTTGGGAGTGTTTGTTTGCAGGTATGCGCATGGAGATACTACTTCTATTCTCCCCCTTCCCTTTTTTCAAAACTCCTACTCCCCTACTCTACCCCTAGCCTATTAGATTCTAGTCCAACATTTTGTTTAGGAAAAGCAAAAAACAAAAATAAAAGAAAGGAGAGTTTTTGGAGCCGGGGCCTCTAGATCCAGCAACTGCCGGCCTTGTCTGGCTCCCTCGGCTGCCAGCTTGGCTGGTAGCTGGGGGGGTTGGGTTTTCTTATTTATTTATTTAATTAATTAATTTTCTGTTAACTGTTTGTTCTGAACTAGCTGGTTCTGCCCAATCTTGAACTGGCTGGTCTTTTGCCCTATCTGAATTGGTTGGTTTTTTGCCCGATTCTGAACTGGTCTGGTTTTTGCCCGATCTGAACTGGACTGGTTTTTTTCACATACTCGGGGGGCTAGACTCACAAAAAAATAGAGTTGGGAAAAAAATAGACTTGCTAAAAACTTGGGGAAACTCTAGACTTGGGGAAACTAGACTTGCTAAAAACTCGGGGAAAACCACGGGACTTGCTAAAAACTTAAAAACAAACTACATATCTTGGAAGCTAAACTTTGGACGTTTCCACAAAGATCTTGAAAACTATACTTTGGAACTAAACACCGGGGAGGTTCAAAGCTTCGCTGCTAAGTTGGGTTTAACACCAACTTTAGAACTTTGCGGCACTCCAGGGGTTCAAAGTTCCGCCGTCCGAAACCGTTTAACACACACTTTAGGACTTAGACTTAGTCACAGGTTCAAAGCTTTGCCGTCTCCGAGGGGTGTCTACACAACAAGGGAGACTTTAGAAGAGGGTAAAACAAAACATTTAAAGAATACACACACGGGGGTTCAAAGCTTCGTCGTCCCAGAGGGGGGTCCACTCAACAAGGGAAACGTTAGAAGAAGACTTAGAATAACTCGAAGAAAATGTGTAAGGGAGGTTCAAAGCTTTGCTGTTCCGGATGGGGGTCCACTCAACAAGGAGAATGTTAGAAGAAGGTAAGAACGAACTTAGAGAACACACAAATTAGGACAACGTGGCAATACAACAAGCTTATATACTAAAGGTCCCCCAAAGCGACATCACCAAGGTACGGTGGGGGTTACTTTAGGGTTAGTGCAATGCTCCAAAAGACCTCTAAACTGCACAAGCTAGCTCACAAGGACACACAAAGGGTACACAAGTAAAAAAAGAGTTTCTCAACTCACAACAAGATCACAAAGAGTACACAAGGCAAGATAGAAGGACCTCCAAGGACCTTCAAAGCTTGAAAAACAACAACAATGGAGCCAAAAGTGCTTCAAAAACACCAAAGAGGTTTTTGGCTTCAAACGCCAAAATATCCATAATAACTTGAACCCATGGACCCAAAACAAGAATTGGGGGTGTTTTAGAGAGAGAAATGGGGCCCTTAAATAGGTTTCCAAGGGCTCACCCCTCCCTCTAGAGTTCTAAGTTAATCTTATCAACTTGGATTTTCATCCTAACTCCTAAAAAACAACTTCTACCATTTATGTTGAACCAACATCCTAACTTTTGAAGATTAACTCCAATTTGCGTAGTTGACTCCAGATTGTTGTGTTTAGTCCCAGATCCTTGTGCCCCCCGTACCTAGACCAAAAATCCATCGTAGGCTAATTTAGTTTAAAAACCAAATTATAGTAAAATCCTAAATCTTTGGGGTCTCCTATTTTGAGAAAAAAAACTAGCCTTGGGTCTCTGGTAGGTGCGAGAGAGTCGGAAAAGACTCTTGGTTGACTTCGTTTCGCCATCATATGGTCCTAGAATGCCGGTCAACGTCGCGGGGACCCCGCCACGTGGTTAATTCCCGAAGAATCTTGCCAGTTTGGGTACTTGCCGCTATCGGAATGTCGTAAAACTTCACGGAGCGTATTATTAACATAAAATAAGCTATGCTAATTTTTAGTGAGATTTTATTGTAGCCTGAGTAATTTCCACGAAATTTCCGTTGAAGGTTAGAAGGGTTGACCATCCAGAAAAGGTTCTTCTGCAAGTCAGAAGATGCCGGGAATTTTCATGGGACTTCTCAGGGAGTCCCACAAAAGATGTATAGGTGCGTTTCTATACCTAGCACGATTGGTCAGTGGAGATAAAAACTGGCCACCTCCTCGAAGTGACGATGGTGTGGGAATCTTCTGCAGGTGAAGGAATATTGGGAAATCGATTTCGCTATTGAACTCCTGGCATGGGATTTACCCTTGATTACTGTCCTTGGGTTGTAGATTCCTTCACGGTCCCTCTCTTGCGTTAGTGGCTCCTACATACTAACAATCGGGATTTGGGAACTCATCGATCTAATAGAGAATTCTAAACCTAACTCTAGGACCCAACCTCGTGGCCTTGCTGTGAATCCTTCGGACCGACTTAGCCATGAATTGCCACATTCATGATGGGATTTAGCCCTTTGAGGACTATGTGACTCAAATCCTCTAAATCTAGCCATCTCATTATTTCTATTCTATTTTTAGGCAAGGTTTGAAGGGATTCTAAGTACAAATACAAATCTAGACCAAATACTATAATGGATATGACACAACCCTGTTCTGGTTCTACACTCTTTTTATGGCTTTTTGTATACTTTTATCAACTTTAAATTGCAAATTTCCAAAAAAATAATTCTGCGAGTCCCAAGTGACAAATTGGGAGCTTACAGTGGGCACTGCTCCGTTGGCTAGTTGTGAGTGGGTCTTGTGAGCCTGGCCATGATCAAGCCCATCTCCTCCCTCTAGGTGGTCTTCTACAATGCTAGGGAGTCCCATTTTTTGTGGAAGCAAAAGGGAAACCCCTAGGCTTGGTGAATAATGTTATGTGTAGGGCCATGTGAAAGGTACCATTTTATGATTTATAGAGTAATAGTTAATTCTAGTATCTTAGATACTGAGGAAATTAACTATACGGATTCGTCCTATTAGCAAGGGAGTAAAATTATTGCCACTATAATCGAGACTATAATTTTCTTTTGTAGAAATTAGTACAATAAAATGTTAAAATTAGCGCAAAGGGCTTTTGAGAATAGAGAGCTTCTAAAAATCAAATGTCTACTTTTACTTGTTTTGTTCAAGAATAACAATTTGAATTATTACAACAAAATTTCCATTCCATTTCAAGCTAATAATTTTAGACTTTTTAAGAAATAGTCTGTAATAAACTTTCTTTCAATGAACAAAAGGGGGAGAGGACATGTTCAATGAAACACCATACATACATTAAATACAATTTATTATCCTCCATTCTTCAAAATTACATTTTTCTTCTTCAATCACTTGTTTTCAATTGGTTGCATAGCCAAAAAAGGTACACCTACATGTGCCTCTTTTTGTTCTCTATGATCTACATGTTGGGCTCAAATGGACATTTGCAAGTTTTCAAGAGCAATTAACATTAGAGGATATTTGAACACTTTAGTTGTAAAGAACCTCTAAAGAATTGTGTAGCCATGTGCGAGCTCCCAGTTTACATTTATATATGTACGTATTCTGATAAAAATAAAGGCATGTTAATCTCCTATAGCTACCCACACAACTTGTACAAGTAATGATCATGCTTTTAAATAGGACATTGCCCCATTGGTTGTGGAAGAGGGGATATTCAAATGCTATATTATTTTTATAAGTGTACCGGTATTATTGGCTTTTGATTGAGATATATTTTTTTGTTTGATGAAGACCCTTTAATCTTGTATGCATACTAATATCTTTTATACCGCTTGTGCAAGTGATTAGTACAATGGTCATAATGCCTTACTAGTTATCAATTGACTCAAAGAACAAACTTGAGTACCAACCTTGCAATAAAACTTCTATGAATTATGAATGTATTTTCCATTCTTCAATGTACTTTAGTGTCTTTGGAAATAAGAACAATAAACTATAATATTATCAATAAAATAAATCATACTCCAAGATGTTTAATTGGCATATGTGAGGCTTGGAAGAGTACATCATACAAATTAGTGACATTTTTGAGGTATTTTCAATGGGATTACATATGTATAATTCTTAATAACTTGACATGTCAAAGTTAAGGACCTTCTCAAGGGTCCAAATATGTTCTCAACAATGTGGAAGTTAAAAACTTCTTTTGAAGCAACCACTAGGAATATCAAGGGTATCCATTTGAGGGAAGCTTGTACAATGTGTAGGTATTCAACTCTTCAAACTTTGAAAATCCACAAAATATTATCCGAGTGACAAAAATTCACCAAACGACTTGGTTTTAACCCCTAAAGTTCCTTGACTATGTTTTCACTAAAAACGCTCCAAAACTGCCATTTCTAGTACAAGTACCAAATTTTAGAAAAAAAAAATTTAGAGACATATAACCATAGGATCTTATAGTATTCTAGTTTTAGAAGACGTGGAAAAACTTCAAAATTTTCCACCGTGCAGATTGGAAGATATTAGCATTTGAATTGGCAAAGATCCTTTTTTTGTCCCTGCAAAAAACAGGGCAGCTGCACTTTACAAGGTCACATTTGTATGAAAAAATGTCCAAAATGGTTGTGCTTTTTTGAATTCTTATTTCTAAACAAGTTGGCTACATGCTTAAAAAAATTCAAATCATTTGGAATTGTACAACATATAGGAAAAAAATAGTAAGTAGAAAAAAATAGATAATGATTCAAAACACTAAATTGTTAAGAATTTAATTATGGAATTGAAAATTTTCAATCCCAATGGTTGTAATGTTGTAATAAAAAATCTATATCCTATAATTTTATTTTTTTCAAAAAATATTGAAAATTGAGTGAAATAAACAACTTCAAAGTTTATTTTAGAGTAAAAAATCCATAACTGCCCACAAACTAAAATTCCTCATAATTTTTTACTCATTGATCGAAATGGAATGATTCAAAGCTTTCCACATATATATAAATTTGGAAAACCAATTTCAAATTTTATTTTTGAAAAAAGTGATTTTTTTATATCTTCCGAGATTGCCCGCCTGGTGAAAAAAGTAACATATTAGGCCATAACTTTTTGCTCCTATTTCAAAATGTCATGGCATTTAATGCACATGAAAGATATTCCTCGTCCCCACATTCTATTAAAATTTCAGCTTAAAATATGAAAATCTCTAGTCACACATACTTGCCCAAAATCGCTATATTGCTAAAAATAGCAGACTAGTCCTTTAGGGGTTAATATCTCTTTAAATTGCTAATAACCTCATTGATAGTAAAAATAAATCAAACTTTTGGTTGGACCCCCCAAAAGTGGCACATTTGAGTGCTTCTACATTTATCCTTAAAGGACATTGCAAGCCCGGCGGGCATTTTGAAAGTCAAACTTGAATTTTTTTCACATAGTTCTTGATTTTAAATGCAACTCCAATAATCTACTTTTAGCTCGATTTTTTTCCCTTCCAAAATTACTAAATTTGTAATTTTTGCAACACTTTGAAGATAGCTTCTTGAAAGCTCAAAATACACTACTTTAAAAAAAATTCTATCCAATCTCTTTTGGTGTGAGCTCAAGGAATACACAATTTATACCATGATGTTTTTTACTATTATTTTAATTTTTCTTAAAAAAATTCATACTATTTTAAACATTTTTGTATCCATTGTGATTTTTACAAAGAAATTTCTTTAAAAAAATTAAATTTTATTCAATTTTGATGTTTTTAATTTTGAAAAACAAGAATAAAATTTATACATATATTAGTGCATTTGAAAAATATCAAAATTTTGGAATGTGTATCTAATGAAATTTGACTAAGCCCGGATATAGAATGTTCTTTCAAGGGTTAACTTAAGGTAGAAACACCCAGTAATGTCCCTGTTCTCATTCCCGTACCTTAGACTGTCACTAAATCTGTCCCTAGACTTCCCTGAATGTGTCCTTGAATGTTTAACTTTGATTCGCAGACGCATTTGAAGGACTCATAGCTAACTCTCATTCGCTGACTGCTGATTTTTGCAGAGTTCAGTTTAGGGTTCACCTTTATGACAGTTTTAGTGGTGTAGAGAGCCAGCACTTTGAAAAATCATAGAAATTACATACCACATCCGAAAAATCTTTTTTTTTTTTTGAATATTCATGATTTTCAGTCTCCAATACTAATGAAATATTATTTTAAGGAAAAGGTGCCTCCAAATATGCTGAATTGCTTAATATTGAGTTCTTGACGGCTTTGGGTGTTTCCACTGTCACCCTGGCGTGAAGGTAAGAGACAGACATACTGAGTGACATTACTGCAGTCTACCGGCCATTACTGCACGAGCCATTTGCTGCTTCCAATTCAAGACTGAAACGAGGGTTCCGTGCACGACTAATAACGTCGACAAGACAGACCAAGTTACAAACCATGACTACAAAAGGATATAAGGTAGGAGGCTGTAAAACAGAGCGGGCATTAAAAGCAAACATGACTCAGAGGTACATATTGCTTTCTTCAATGTACCGAATATGCACATTTCAGGAGGTGGTTGCTTTTGATGACCACAAATGATCACTTTTTTCCAACTTCAAAAATTTGTAACTAATTCCACAAAGGTTCAAAAAATATGAAACAATTTGGGTTAGATGTCAATTCCACTTGTCTTTCAAGGAAAATTTACTGAAAAATATTTCAAGATGTTTTACCTCCCCAAAATTCAATTTCAGCACTTAGATGGTCACTTTATGGACCTCCTTTATCACCTCCCCTCAACTAAAAGAGCATGTCACTGTCTCCTATTGCGTGCAAATTGATACTACTCTGTACCTAGTCCGGCTATCAGGGTCCGCATTTCATGTGAAATAAAAATAAAATTAAAGTTTAGCCGGCCAGCGCTTTCACAATTAATAAAATTTTCAATTTTCAATTTTTTTTTAACAAATGAGAGACCCACTGCATTAACCCCAAAATGACCTTGAGGACAGAATGTGTCCTCGACCAATTTTTGAAGTTAAATAAAACCTTATCAAATTATTATTTTTAGTAGTTTATATTTTTGAAAATTTCTTTTTTAAAGTTTAGCTTCAAAAATCTGATTTTGAAAAATTTGCAAATGTGATTTTTCTATTCAAGATTTTGTACACGGGGTCCATTGCAATCTTGACTTTTTGTAGTGTTGAGGGCCCTTGGGAATGAGCCTCAAATACACTAGATCTTTGAGAAAAAATCACATTAGAAATTCATTTAAAAAAGATTGTAGAGTAGATTTTGAGAAGTCTTAAATTGATTGGGATTATGTATGTTAGGCCTTTCAACCTCATATTCTTTTGGTGACCAACTTTTTAGATTTGACATGTGAAAAAAGGATTGAAAGACTTCAAATCACTTTCACAATTTTAACACCTTCCTATTCAAACATTATAATCTTTCAATCCGTAAGAGATATTGTTGTGTTTTCTTTTCTAATGTGATCTCTAACATGTCTAGCCAACATTTTGATAAGTTGTTACAATTCAAAAAGAATTGATACAACTTATCAAAATGTTGGCTTTTTATTCAATTTAGAGCAAATTCCTAGAAGCTCAAGAAATTCCAGGGTCATTTTGGGATTAAAAAGAAACGAAAGAACAACAGCTAAGCTTGAATGGTTGGACAAAAAGAGCCAAGCAGAGTCGGTTAATAGAAAAGCACCAAAGATACACACTAAACGAAGGAACACTTTGGAGGCGCACCATGTTCCTAGAACACCTCCTTGTTTCCCCTCCTACTAGTCAGGATCAGAGACTGAAGCCAGACACGTTCAAACCTAGTATAGAACTTGTCAGATAAATGGGGATGATAGTGCGCTCCACAGTGCCCCTTGACTTGCGCCACACACCTCGTGTCTAAGAGTGCTTCCCACAATGCCTATTGAATGTTCCATTGCGGCCAAGAAGAATTGGCGAATACCTTACTATTCCGTGAAATCCAAATGATCCATAGTGCTTGACCTTTGAGCAAATTCCATATAATCCTGAGATTGCTAAATTTTTTCAAAATTCTAGTGCGTAGTAGAGTTGATCGTAAAGATTGTCCCTAGCTATAACCGAATGGTGTTAAAGGAAGGTTTAAACTAAGAATAGTACAAAAGAAACACAACACCAAACTCCATCAGATCCCAATTTTGGTGATCCAAGGAGTTTCATCTTGTGTTTTTTCATCAAACTCCAAGGTGTGGTCCGCATTGCACTCTACACTTTACAATTAACTTTAGTATGTGGACACTTTGTCCATATGTATCCTATACTAATAAATAGTGAAATTAGATTGCCCCTCACTAATTTCTCCATAGTTGACATTATATAGATATATATTTATTGTTAGTGTGTGTGGATATACTATTTTAGATTAGGTATTGTTGTAATTGGGACTCATGAACCTCTATATGTAGAAATAGAAATATCTGTAGAAATGTTTGTTGACTTTGATGGCTTGTAATTAAAGCAACTTTCTTGAGGTAAGGCAACCTAATTATTCTAGCAACCTAGTTTCACTATTTAGTATGCGTATCTTTACAAGCCATGTAATGTTTGATTTGTAGAGAGAAGGCAAGTGTTTTGTAGAAGTGGGGAGGTAGAAGGTCTAATAATCCATGTGGGATATGTAAATTAGGACATGAAAGAGCTCAACCACTCATAGTCAAGTTGAAATAGTAATGCAATAATTGTTTTTACAACTAAACTTTAGACCTCTATTACTTTCTATTAGAGACTCCCAATCACAAATGGATTTTGGGAGGTGAAACTTAATTCAATTTCCTACATTTATTTAGTTGATTTCATTTTGAATAAAAAGGTGATTTACAATGCTTAAACGAGGTCTAAATTTTTGGTGTATTAACAATTACTTTGTGTCTTCTTTGAGATCCCACCTTGCTTCAAATATCCCGTAGCTTTTGAGGATTGATGAAGAACAATGAACTTCACTATAAGAAAGACTTCTTCACTCCATCTCCTCACAACATATCAAATGAAGTTAGCTCTTCATATCAACAAACAAAATATCTTGATATTTGATGGTGCATGCAATACTTTAATAAAAATTAAACTATTAAATTTTCGACAGTAGTTGACTTGAATTTCATTATTTGTATCATTTTATGATATTTTGGCATTTCTAGCATTTAATTTATTCGTTTTCCAACTCTTCCCAAGAATAATTTCTAAAAGAACTCAAACTCTTGGTTTTTGATTTAATTAATGCCGACCCTAATTGTAGCCAGTTATGAGAACCCAATTTCCAAAACAAACCAATACAAGAGAACCTCTCTAAATTGGATTATATATTACATTAAAGAGGTTATTAAATTAGGGAGGGTCATTGCATTAATAGTGTTTGTATACGGCTAAGGGCGTGACTGGGCAATCAATATTACCTTAGAAAGGTTATTACTTTAGAAAATATTCCGGATTACTTTAGAAAGGTTCTAAGGTAACTACACCTAATTTCAATTGCTTTCTAAAACCACATAGTTTGGATTCTTGCCTAAAATGTACTTCTACTATTCACGAGAGTCTATAGTTGATTACCCTAAATTCTATTTTCAATACTTAAAGAATTTGTAGTTTATTCATAAGGTGTTCAAAAAATGTATTCTAAGAGAATCAAAAATATACTTTTGACTGTCTACCAACAACATCCCACAAAAATTCTTTAATCTAATAATGGAAACCATGTTGAATTGCTTATTTGTGTGACTTTGTGTGTAGTTAACTTAGAGCATCTCCTACAGCCCTCAAATTAGCCAAGATCCTTCAATTGAGATCTATCTTATTTAGAGGGGATGGCCACTTGTATCTTCAATAGTACAACTCTCTAAAATATACTTCCAACCAATTACAAGTTACACAACTCTCAAAAATATAGGCTCCCAACCAATCACAAGTCACAGAACTTGTAAAAGCAATAAGTACCCTATCATTTATTACAACGACTTGCTAATCCCAAGAGAATATATATAGCGCGTAAAGGGAATAATATTTGAATACCCCTTCAAATATGGCTCATTTTTTGGGGGGGAGTGAAGGTCGAGTTTGACATACACTAGAATTGATTGCTTACCATCCAAAAATTAGAGGAGAGGCAAGACGTTAAATTGTGTTCTCTGGGGCAAATGTAAAAAAAAACACCGTTATTTAGTGCTGTGCCTATGGTATGTTGTAGACCTCTTTTACCTAATTTGGGATCTCTGATTGCAATTATGAATTCAAAATTTGCAAAAAAAAAAGAATTGTGGCAAATAAAATATTCCTGCGTTTTCCTTGGGGTAAATTCGGCCCGCAGGGCCTACTTTGGTAGGCCCACTTTAACGTACTCCAGAGGAGAGGGGATACTTGGAGGGCTGCAGGAGATGCTCTTACCGGCGTGCTGTCAACTTACAGTACAACTTCGCTTTTGTCCAGCCTTTGGCTTGGCTGTCATGTAAGCTTAACTTTTTCAGTGTTTTGCAATGGATTTCCATTTGTTTTAAGAACTAAACTTACAGTACAACCAATGCACTGAGATTTCAGAAGCCCAGAATTAAAAAAAGGATAAATCTCATGCATGAAATCAACTGCGCACGATAAGAAAAATCCAGAGCCCAGAACCGACGGACTCTCTACCAGACTCCGCTCCCTGACAAATTTAGAGTCTAAGCTTAGCTACCCCCAGCCAGTTATAATTTGGCAGCACCTGCCGGCCACTAACTTGTGCCAATCGATTACTTCAACAGCTTTCTGCACATACATTCATCCAAGTCCCTGACTCCTAAAGTCCTAATCCTTATCGCCCGGCCTGAAAAACGTGGATCGACCCAAGGCTCAGTTGAGGCACTGATCTAGAAAGCCTATAAATCCTTCACGTAATGCCATCTGCAACCAGTCTTGGGATCCTGTGACACTGCTCTTATACTGTAATAAGTTTGGTGGAACTAAGTTAGTGTAGCTAGCTCGATCAAGTTTTAGCGATGGCGGTGAACGTGTTTCAGCTTAGTTTGGTGACCACTCTGCTGTTTTGGGCATCCCCAGCTACTGCAAGAGTCCTTGATGATGAGTCTGCTAGTAACCTTCATGTTGGTGTGATCATCATCGGCGCTGGCATGTCAGGTATATAATCAATCGAATGCGTGGGTACATTGTAATAGTATGCGATTGTGAAGTGGTTCGATATTTATATCGTATATATGTGATTGTGGGATATGCAGTGTTGGACAACTAATGTATGTGTTGTTGAACAAGGTTTGGTTTTGAAAGTTATTTGGTTGTTGCAGGTATCAATGCAGGCAAGGTACTGTCTGAGAAAGGCATCCGGAACTTCATTATCCTGGAAGCCAGAGATGAGATTGGTGGTCGGATGATGACCCATGACTTCAACGGACTGACCATCGAGAAAGGTGCGAATTGGATCGAAGGTGTCGGGGGGAACAGACTGAACCCGATCATCCCCATTGCGAAGAAAATCAAGCTCAAGAATGAGCGCTCGGATTTTGATAACACCACCAACAACATCTACGGGGTCAAGTGAGACCGACGACTCGACTCTCAGCTCGTGCGAATGTTGCTGATGTTGCTTGAGATTGATGTCCAGGGTTACTGATTGATTAGTTGTGAAGATTTGAGGTGAAGTTAGGTTATTGTCGACGTCTGTGCGCTGATAAATGGCCGTTGGCTGCTGTTTGTAATTTGATACAGTGGTACTGTTGATGCTGATATTGCTGCGAAAGCGTCCAAGCGCATTGAAGAGCTTTACGAGTCCACCGAGGAGCTTGCTGTCAATTTGACGAACTCGAAAGACTCTGATGTTAACGTGCTTACAGCGCAGCGGTTCTTCACTGGGTACGTTGAACCACCGGCCGAAATACAATGTTGCATTCCTCCGCTGGATAAGAAATTAAGCTAATTCCCTTGTGCTAATTAATCATCATTAAGATTTACGTCAGTCATAGTCTCTGATCAGGACCATCATAGTCTCTGACAAGACGGAAGGTTGATATTGCAATCGTTTTTTGAACGGTTTCGCAATGACCGTCCGAAATTTATTAACCCTTGAATGACAGGCTAAGCTCCTCGGGCTTGTTTTAAAAAATCGTTGCCAAAAAAATGGTGTTTATCATTTTTTTGGAATGTTTCAATCTACTGGACCCACTTCTATAGAGAATATGGCTTGTCAAGCACCTTATTTAGGCTGCAAAGTCAAAGTACTCCACTCTTCACTTTCGTAGGCCCCGACCGCACAAACTTTGGGCAAGCATCAAGACCCATACCTTGCGTCAAGGAGATTTTTGATTCCCCTTTGGGCTGCCCTCTGAATGTCGTTTAAGACTCAACAATTGTTTGCAATGGTTTAGTACAGCACTGTGCAATGTATTTGCAACTATTTGAGATAGCAATAGTTTTGTCAGCAGCTTAGAAATGCATTGATTTTATGTCTAAGACTTTTGCAACACTTTTGCAATGGTTCGCACCAGACCATAAAGTTTTAGCAAAATACGGAAGTTCCGCTACAAAAACCATTGCAAACTAATTGCTGATGTGTTATAACTGCTACTTCCTGTTGTAGTGATTGGAAATCATTATGATGGTGGGTAGCTAGAGTCGCAAGAATATCACGAGGAATGCTCCTCCAAATGCTCGTAATGACTGTCTGCCAGATAGCTTCTCACTAAGATTGGATAGGCTTCTTAAGGATATGATTTCTAGCTAAATAAAACTGAAACATTGTCAATATTGATTAATTGCAGGGTGCCGAGCGATCCCGTGGAGATGGCGCTGGACTACTACCACAACGACTACGAGTTCGCAGGTAGGGTTCGATGATACACACTCAATTTTTGATTCTCGTTCTGCAATGTCCTTTTGCTCGCTACGAGATTTTCCACCTTCGCTATGGTTACCTCCGAAATGTCAAAGTGCTGAATAGTTTTCGTGTTGAATATACAGAGCCACCGCGCGTGACAAGTTTGAAAAGCACGCAGCCTCTCTCGACTTTTGAGGATTTCGGAGAAGATTTGCATTTTGTGAGCGACCCTCGTGGTTACAAAGCTGTTGTTCATGAACTGGCGAACTCGTACCTTCAGAATAAGAACGGGACCATCACTGACCCTCGTCTGAAGTTGAATAAGGTAACCGCAATGTCTTACTCCAGAAGGACATGAACTTGTCGAAGAAATCTGCAAAATGATAAGATGTGGTTTGTAATGTTTTTGGAGCTTTAATGTATAGAATTTGTCGTGAGTATCCGAGTTGTGAGTGTGCAGACTGTGCGGATGCTGGAGTTCACTAAGTCTGGAGTGCGTGTGACGACTGAGGATGGATCCAAGTACACAGCTGACAATGCCATTGTATCCGTGAGTATCGGTGTTCTTCAGAGCACACTCATCGACTTTGTGCCGGATCTGCCTGTAAGTCCATCGTCACAAGCTCATTTCACTGCGAAGTATGTTAATCTCATGTTGGATATTGATTTTTTTCACTTTTCCATTATCTTATGAATAGCTCGTAAGGTTGAATTCTCGTTTGAGGTTGTCCGACTGCTGGCTTCTTCTGCAGTTCTGGAAGCTGAAAGCTATCTACTCCTTCAACATGGCGGTGTACATGAAGATCTTCCTGAAATTTCCTTCATGTTTCTGGGATACTAACCCCGGAGCGAAATTCTTTCTCTACTCGGATGAACGCCGGGGTCACTATCCAGTTTGGGAGGTATGCACGTCAGCACTGAATTTTTCGTCTGCTGTTGACGTTCGAAAACTACGTACTCTGTCTTCGTCACGAAAGTAACTCTGTTTCACTGCTGCCTCGATTAGTTGAAGGGTTAATTTGAAACGACAGATAATTTATTGCAATTTCGATGATTTGTATAATAGTTTTAAAATGTCTTTGCAATTTGTATCTTCAAGTACATCAGAATGGCACTGAAGCAAAGGTATTTTAATTTCAGTAAACCATCAAGCAACTGAAACGGCAGTTGGTAGCCAATGAAGCGGTGTATTGTGAACTTCCTTTACTTGTTTTGTGATGAAGGTGAACTTATAGACTGATGGAGTTGGATTTGGTATGCAGAACCTTGACAAGGAGTTTCCGGGAAAGAATGTGCTCATGGTGACGGTCACAGACGAGGAGGCACGCCGGATTGAGCAGCAGCCGGACAGCGAAACCCTAGACGAGATCATGATCGTGCTGCGCAACATGTTCCCCGGAAAAGATGTTCCTACAGCGGACAGCATCTATGTGCCGAAGTGGTTTTCCGACCCCCTCTTCAGAGGCTCCTTCTCGAACTGGCCTATTGGTGTGGACGACCTCGTCTTCAAGCGCCTTCAGGTGTGAATTTGAATTTCATGGCGCCCATTCTGATCTTCGTCCTGCCAATTAATTTTGCTTGATGGCTTACATACGAGTGCTGCTCCTTGACAGGCGCCAATTGAATCAGTGTACTTCACTGGAGAGCACACAAGCCCCGAGTATAATGGCTATGTTCATGGAGCTTACTTGCAAGGTGCCCTGAGAATTCTTACTCCAAGCACCTTCGTTTTTTTTCACGGAATATATCTTGTTTTTTCATTCAATCTATTGGAATATTGGAGAGCCACACGCCTAGGAATGGCGCCATGTGCAAAACGACTCTTATCATGGTACATAAACAATTAGGTGATGGCGTTTTTGAGATTGGTGAAGAATATTTTGCAAGAATTGAAGACAGAAGTTTTGTGAAAAAGTTGCAAATTACAGTAGGAGAGTCACTGCAAGTTTTGGTATCACCATCACGTTTTTCTAATGCAACGTGTGTTGATTGTGCAGGTATTTCTACTGCGAACGCGCTCTGGAAGTGCAAGTATTTTGGCATTTGTGCTGATACCATCCAGGCAGAGCTAAAACTTGAAGAGGAATTCCGAGGCATTCTTGATTTGGTAAATGATTTTTGCATGACCGCTTGTGGATTCTTCTGTGTGAACGCATCTTAATTTTCCTTCAAATTATTCATTGAAATTTATGTGAAGAAATTATGTCCAGTTAAGTTGAATGCTTGCTAACATTACGAATGAACACCGCATTTCAAAATAGATGAGATTATCTTGAGAGCTCGGAGGCTTGGGAAGATTGTTGGACGTAGTGTCAAGTTTGTTTCATGAATCTTGAATGTTCAAATCTGATTTTTTTTGGTTAATCGAAGACTCATATTAAACAGAAAATATATACATTAAAACCTTTGTTTGGCTAGCCACTGACACAATATGCTCAAAACTTGGACTGCAGTTTGAATGCTTGCCTTGATCTTCTCTAAGCTTGAGTCAATAGAATGATGATTAATTCTCTTCGCTTCTGGTGAATTGCAGGAAAGGGAGAAACATGACCAAAAATGGGGTCATATACTTCCCAAGATTGAAGCCGAAATACAGATGGCAAAGAGACACGTTTGAGAGGCTGCTCACCAGACTGATCCATGTGATAACACCTCGAATGTATTTATCTGAATGTTGACTATCGAATAGGGTTTCTGTTTTCTTCTTACTTAAAGGCAGCTTCATTATCACTAAAGCGGGAGTGGTTTAGCCTGTAGTACTTGAGATGTTGCTCTTCTTGTCTATGATAAGAATACAAATCTTGTAAAACGATTCTGTAAAAAAAAATATAATGTTTTTATCTATACCTTAAGTTTGTTTGTTTGTTTGTTTGTTTGTTTTGTTTGTATGTCATGTTGAGGTCTCCCGGATCGTGCGTCCCCCGAAGGCGTGCTTGGTACCGTTGGAAAGCCCTTGGCAAGGAGGGGTGCACGGGTTTGGTTTTGTGGCGTTTGGACTCACGGTGAGGAAGTTATGGATTTTTGAGTTCTTTTTGGTTCTTAAAAATTACTAAATTATGTATCTTTTGAACCGTGTGTCAAATTGCCACGTTCTTGGTACCATTGGAAAGCCCTCAACTAGGAAGGGTGCACGGGCTTTGTTTTGTGGCGTTTGAACCTACGGTGGGGAGGATATGGATTTTTGAGTTTTTTTTAATTTTTTAAATGACTTTTACTTTTGATTTGGTTGTGGCAACAGCACAGGGCTACCGTTGGAAAGCTCTCGGCTAAAAGGGGTGCCGGAGCTTTGTTTCGTGGTGTTTGGACCCACGATCCAAAAGTTATGGATTTTTTAGTTATTTTTGGTTTAAAAAATGACTTTTACTTTTGTTTTGGTTGTGGCAACGGCACAGGGCTACACTAGTGTACATAACTTTGTCTTAAACCCTACTGCTTCACACAAAAATGCGATGTTTACTACAGGAGCTTGTACCAATTATAAAAGCATCAATAAAGATGTATCAAACAAATCTGTAACTGAAGGCGTGATGTTTTCTTTCTATTGATTAATTTTGCTACTTAAGAAATTCTCCATATGCAATGCTTTGATACTACGACTATGAAACCCTACTTCTCCTCCGCTTGGTTGTAATAGAAATCATTGTATCCACAATGTCGGTCTGTGTGCTTGTCATATAAGTTAGCCATACACACCTGTCCATATCCGCTAGTTGCTTATTTCAGTTATTTTTTTTTTCTCGAAACACATGGACAATTTCCATTGATAAAGGAAACAGTACACAAAACCAGAGGGAATACCCTCGGTGGCATTTTTTACATTTTCAAAGATATATTCTGCACTATTTTCATCATATTTTTTTTGGAGTAGAGGCAAGAGAAGCAGAGTGAAACCCAGCCGGAAGGAAGAGAAGAGGCAAATGAACAAAGCCACATAACTAAACAGGCAACGGACCAAGCCACCACTCGCATCTAACCAGGAGCACCTCGTCTTAGTTAAAAAACCCCATCTTCGGGTGACTCAAATTCCAAGTCATATGAAGATGGGCCCTCTTGCCAAAGAAATCCGTTTGAAGCCACGTATTGTCGAAGCGCTTGAGGAAGACGCCCACTTTGTCAGGATTACAAGGCACATAGTTTGGTGGTTTTGAACCAGGCCACTCTAACATGATCAATAAAGGCCTCCCATAGCACTTGTTCCAACTTTTGAGACGGCCAGGAGTTGTTGTTGAAACAAATAGCATTACGGTCTAGCCAAACTGTCCAAATGACAGACCCTCTAAAAAGAGACCACATTGTGGTCCCTTTCTTCAACCGACGAGGTAGTTTGGACCCAAGAAGGCATTGCTGCCAGGTGAAAGAAGGCCAACTAGTTGTGTCGGGGGGGATCCTAAGGGCAAGGTAAAGAATAGAGAGAGCAAAGTCCCAGGCATGCCTAGTCTTTGCACAGTGATGAAACCGATGCAAAATTGTCTCATCGATTCCGTCTTGGCAGCTTAGACAAATAGTAGGGATGTTAGGATTAGCTACCTTATGCCAGCAGTGCACCGCCACTGCGCAATGGTAAACGGACCAGAGGAACCCCGCATCTTTTTGAGGCCGAGATTTATGCCAAACTTCACTCCAACGCGGACGATATCCCACCACCATAGCGCCCCGCCACTTCTCATGAATAGGCTTGGCGAGATTCAACCGATTAGTCAACAAAGACCGACCGAGCTTTGTCGTATAGGCTTGGAGAGGCGCCAAGTCCCCCCAGGCCCATCTACCCGGGTCAAAGAATAACTCAGCAACAATGCCTACATACAAGGGTGGGCCAGTCTTTGGTTGAATAATTCTGACGCGCTTGTGCCAGCCAGGAAGGAGTAGGCCGCACAGTTGAGCTGATGCAGGTTGAGCTTTGAGTGCAAGTGAAACCCTACCTATGGTGAAGCTCTTGTGACCCAAAGGGAGTTCAATCAAGTGGTGTCCTTGCGCTAACCTTGGTTTAAACTGAGTAGTAGTGCTATAGACCAGTGCAGGTAGTTGGTCTTGCTCGTTTTCGAAAACGCCTATAAACTCCTCTTTCCTTGTAACAAATTTGTAATCTGTGAGCATACGAAGCCAATGGCTATGAATTGCAGACACCAGTCTTGAATATGCATGGATTTCAGCTTCAACCATCCCAAAGGTAGCTTTGGCAGATGCTCAAGGCAAAAAAGAGTGAGTGACCTCATCCCAAATGTTGTGGATTTGGCTCATACCTTTAGACATTAAGATAGCTGCTCTGTTAGCGGAGAATCCGTGCTGACCACCAATAAAGTGTGTTGTCCACTAGAGAGGAGAGGAGAGGACTTCATCATGATTTTTCGGAGGAGTAGCAATGATGTGTTTGTTGAGAAGACGCCATGCGCGGATTATCCTATCCCTTGCTCTAGATCTTTTGCAAGCTCAAAACTTGTGAAGCAAGGCCCATTGAGGCATAGCAGGCCATGTTCCTTGAGTTTGAGGTCTACATTGCAGAAGGCAATATCGGAGGAGGAATTGCAAGTTAGAAGATCCCGGAAGCATAGCTTTTAGAATCCATTTGGCCATTAAGGCGTATAAGGCCTCTTCTGGATCCACGAGGTTAAGGCCACCTACTTGGCGGGAAGTGCAGCAATCAGACCAGCTAACTCTGGAGCGACTACGATGGGCAGACCCCGACCAAAGGAAATCTCTCATCGATGCCCGAATCTTGCTAATGATGGTAAGCGAACCACCCCAGATAGTTATGAAGTACCACAATGTACTAAGTAATATTGAGTTGATGATAACAGCTCAACCTGCTAGAGAAAGATGTATGTTTGTCCAATAGCCAAGTTTCTTCTTTATCTTAGTTTCAAGAAACTCATCCACATCCTTAGTATTCAAATCGATACCAAATGGGGAGCCTAATAACTTAGAAAGTTGATGCTCTACGGCCCAAGGACAACTAATTTGGTCAAGCCAAGGGGGGGCTGGGTCAGGGGAAAGCCAGTAGGCGAGGCTCTTGGGCCAATTTATCATCAGGCCCGATGCGACCCCATAACGTTCAATGAGAAGAGAAAGACGATGGAAGTATTTTTCTTCTCCTTTGATCGTAAAATTGACGTTGTCAGCATACTGGCTTATAAGTTGTTCCGCAACTTCTGAGGGCAACTTATTTAAGTTATTTGTCAGTGTCAACAGGATTCAAATTCAATATTTGGAGCATTGGGTATAATGACTGAATAAAGTTGTGGTACTGATATTATCATAATGGTCCAAAAAATGCACGGAAACATTCTGGTTACCAATTGAAATAAGTTTCCAAGGAGAGGTGGCAACTCTTGAAATAGAGCAACCATCCAAGAGCTTTGGGCAGGAAATTGGCAGACCCTATTAATTTTTTTTCATATGAAGACAAATGTGAAAAATTGAGAGACTTGAGGTATTCTGACAAAGTATGAATTTGTTATGAATTTTTGAAGTGTGCTGCCCAATTGGCCCAAAATAGTCTCTAGACTACCCCCAAACTACCAAAAAATGTACCCATAAAGGTCATCTTACCACCTAAAGCAGTCACATTATTTCCTAATATGGCGATGACATGAAGGAATAAAAAAGTTACTTCATGTGATGAATTTATACTAAAAAGGTTGAAGTTCCTCATGTAGACACTAATATGCCATCACCCAAGGCATTGATTGTGGCCACTAACTCAACCTAATTAGCTCAAATCTCATTTATTGCAATTTTATTGTCATGTGTTGATGTAAGAGTGTAATGGGTCATTTCCTAGGTGTTTGCATTGGGTTGTTAGTCTGTTATAGGCTGGTTTATTTTAGTCAACTTAATCCAGTTATCCTTGATAACATTTAGTAGCCTAGAGAAGCTCTGCCTTGAGTCCTCTATCGAAGATCATCCAATAGTTTTTTAATAACACATAACACATATTTTTGTAGTGGTTGCCTAGAAGCCTCTGACAAAGATCATCTAATAGTTTTTTAATGACACATATTCTTGCAGTGGCTATTGCCACATCTAAATGACACATTCAAGTTCAATTTTTAATTTTTTTTTGATACAAGTAAAGGAACCTTTACCTTTGATAGGCAAGGCCTAGGCGCAAAGATATTTAGGAAACATACGTACACATCTTTCACATTAAAAAGCACTCCATTAATTAAGTAACAAAAATATGATCTATGAAGAGTTCAATGTGAAGGGTCGTATGACAAAATTTTGTAAAATAGATATCTCTATATTTTAACTAGATTTTGTTATTTGACCATAGTTGTTGGTGTCTTCATCCATAATTGTTGGTCTTGAGTTGTTGATTATAGAATGTAGTGGCGAGTTGCAAGTCCTTTGATGAATTGTTGGGATGTGGAAGAATGTGAACTCATACATGGTGCCAAAATAGGTGATGGGGATGCGACACTAGGAGTTGAAGACGCCTTCAAAATGAGTGTGGTGATGAAGAACTTAACCCCTAAAGGACCAAACAATGTTTTTTGGCAACATAGCAATTTTGGGCAGCTCACTACAAGTGGAGATTTTACTTCTTTTCTTTGAAATTTTCACACAAGATGTGACCAAGGAGTAGCTTTAAGGCCCAACAATTTTCATAACTTTTGACTACATGGTTAAAAAGTTATTGTATGATATGTAATTTTTCGCGTTCGGTGGGCAGCCCGGGCAGCTCAAAAAAATTCTTTAAAAATCACTTTTTAAAAAAATAAAAATTTGAAATTGGTTCTTTAGATTTATATGTACGTGTAAAGCTTTGAATCATTCTATTTGGATTGATGAGTCAAAAGTTATGAGGATTCTTAGTTTGAGGGTAGTTATGGAATCTCTTTTCTAAAATAGACTTTGAAGTCCTTTATTTAACTCAATTTTCAATATTTTGGAAAAAAATACAAACATTGGGTGTAGTTTATTTATTACAACATTACAACCGTTGGGATTGACATTTTTCAATTCTATAAATAAATTATTAACAATTTGGTGTTTTGAATCATTTTCTACTTCTTTCTACTTTCTATTATTTTCCTATATGTTGTGCAATTCCAAATGATCTGAAAATTTTCAAGCATGTAGCCAACTTGCCTAGAAGAATGAAACCAAAAAGTAACCACCATTTTAGGCATTTTTTCATACAAATGTGACCTTGTGAAGTGCAGCTGCCCGGATTTTTGCAGGGACAAAAAAAGGGTTTTTGTCAATTCAAACACTAATATCTTCCAATCCACACGGTGGAAAATTCTGAAATTTTTTCCACATCTTCTCAAACCAGTGTATTATAAGATCTTACGGTTATATGTGTCCAAAAATGTTTTTTTTTTATAAAATTTGGTACTTGTATTAGAAATGGCAGTTTTGGAGCGGTTTTGGTGAAAACATAGTCAAATACATTTAGGGGTTAATCGAGTGGAAGTGAGATGAAAAGACAGTGGTCCGTGAACATGGCCAAGCAACATGCTGCTGGTCCTCTTGGAAGTAGGTCGTGGTTGCATTAGATCTTGATGCTACTCAAGTAAACAAGTATTGTTACTCTTACTTTGCTTGTGATGATTTAATGTCCAATTGATGCTACATACTTTGTTTTCTTTGTATTTTCTTCTAGAAATAATCAAGCCTATTATTATGAGTTGTATGCCTACAATAGCTTGTTGCTTTAACCATTCTATGGTTGATGATGTTGGTTATTGAGAGGTTTTTGTTATTCTATAATCATGTAGAAGATAGTGTCTCCCACTTAAAGACAACTCAAGGTGTTGAAAGCTCCCACATTAGAAGGACTACTTGAAAGGAGTGTAAGCCAAAAGTGCTTGAAATGGTGGACTTGGAAGAGGTGAGGGAACCAAGTACATGCCAAGTTTAGTCATACAACAAAGATATTTGTTGCGTGGTAAAGACTTGGTAAAAATAGCAACAATCATATCAATTGTGGAGATAAATTTGAGTTCAATATTTTTGGCAAGAACTTACTCACGAGTAAAATGATATTAGGTATCAATATGATTAGAGCAGGAATAATGTTTATCATTGTTTGTCAAGGCAACAACCCTTTGACTACTAGAGTATATAGATGTAGGATGTTTTTTGTGGAAACCCAAGTTCTTGGAGTAATTTCCACAACCAAATAGCTTCAGCAATGGCTTTTGCCAAAGCCATATATTCAAATTTTATAAAGGAAAGGTCTATTTTTTTATTTCTTTTTATTGCCTTAGGAGATAACACTACCAACTAAAAGAAAACAATAGCCAAAGGTAGAGCTGTTTGTATCTTTACAGCCAGTCTAATCATCGTCAAAGTAGCCATGAAGAATCTCTTCTTGTGCAGATTGTTGGTAGAATGTACCAAAAGATAAAGTGCCTTTGACATATCTCAATGTTTGTTTTAAGTGTGTAAATATGTGAGTTAGCTCGGGCTAGAAGATATTGAGCTAAACTGCTAATTATATAGGTACAATTGGGTTGAGTATTAATGATTGCATGCATAGGGCTCCCACTTATTTGTGAATAAAGATGATGATCTTTTGTCATGAAAGAGGTTCTTCTTTATGTAAATTTTTTTTGATTGCATAAATGAACTCACAAAGTTACAATGTAACATGTTATATTCTTGAAGCTTAGAAGTTAGGTATTTTTGTTGATGTATTATAGTCCAACCTTCATTTCTATTTCTTTAGATGGCATTGCAAAGAATATAGTGAAGATCACCTTCATTTGACATGTCAATTCCATTGTAAAATGGCTTCATCACAAAGTTCACAACTTGCAGATTGTCAACAATTATTATGTAGTTATTGTTGTTTCATGGGTGTGCACGTTTATTTATAACTTATCGCTTTGTTACAATGCACACAATTATTGCAAAGAATTGGCACTATTTTGTAATCAATATTAACTACAAGACTTCTATACATTAATCTCAAGTGCACAAAAGATACAAATTATGCATGAAAATTTATGTTCTTTATCATGCATTTTCTATATGTTGAAGTACACAAAAAATCCATGACAACAATGTCATTGTTGTCATTACTGTAATAATGCTTATTAAATGGTATCAATGTTCCAAAAAATATTTCTAATGTTCAATTGTTGATCACCATTCTAATTAATAGTAACTTTTTATTTAACTAAATTTCTTGCATTTTATTTGTCAACACTTAATTAATATACATTCTAGTAAATTCAAGTTTACATTCTAGTAAATTCAAGTTTACATTCTAGTAATTGCACCAAATGATTGAACAAAATCCATAATAATTATAGGCCATCAAATTTTAGCTTGAACTAAAACCATCAATAGGTCACCAAGAAACTTGATAGCATAGTGAAAGAATCACTTCATTGTAGCTTGAATTGATTCCATTAGTAGGCTTCCAATAAACTTGATAGCGTAGTGAAGGAATCTCTTCATTGACAATTGGTGAGAGTGGAGGGTCAAGAAGTCTTCTTTATACTAAAATCCATTCAATGAACACTGAGGATATGGGATAACTTGAAGATGAGAGCTTGACTGCTCATAGTGTCAACTTGTTTTGAAAATGTATAAATTGTGTTCAAAGTAGAAATTCATTACTCAATTTGGCATAGGGTAGTACCTTTTTTTTTTAAATTTTGAACTAATAAAAGTTGTTAAATAAATCTAGATTTAATCTCCAAAAATCCGTTTGAGATTTAGAGCCCCTAATCAAAAGCTATGGACAAAATTCAAAGGAAATGTTTGAAAATGTCAAAAAAATGTCCCTTCCAACCCGTCTTTCACCTTTGTCCATAACTTTTGATTAGAGACTCTAAATCTCAAACGGATCTTTGAAAATGAAAGCTAGATTCATTTAACAACTTTTCTTAGCTCAAAGTTTTTAAGAAAAAGTTATTCTACTATGCCTAAACAAGGTCTGCATTTCTACTTTGAATACAATTTCTGCTTTTCAATTGACTTAGTATTGAAATTGTGAAAAATAAAAAAAATGCAATGTTAGTACAATAACTATGCACAGACATGATGTGTAATTATTGCAGTAACTTCATATGTCTTAGAGAAGCACTAATGTTGCACGAAGTTAGTTGCCCATCACTAAACCATTGAAGTCATACATATTATGTCATGCATAGTTATCATGCAACTTTAGTACTTCAAACTCAAATATGAATGACATGCCTAAACTGCATGAAATTAATTAATATCATTATTATGTTGTAACAATGTTTGCAAATGGATGAATGTAACACAAAAGTAGTGCTCAACAATAATCGTACAGTTAGTGTTGGCAATTTGTGACAGAGGAACTTTGTGATGTTGATATTATGAATAAGAGTGAACTGATTACTTATTCATATATAGTCATAGACATAAACAATAAGAATGATAAAACCGTGATCAAATTTTCATTTGATGTAAATACTTGCATCTGATACCAATCATTGAAAGTTGTGAAAGAGAAGATATTGATCCAAATGTTAATACCATGCTTGTAAAGACTGCTTAAGTATGTACAAAAATTTGTTAAGTTTGTAAACTGAATTTGAATTAGAGGGTATTGAGAAGCCTTTGGGTATAGACATATAAATGTCCTCTTCAATAAAGCCATTTAAAAATGCAGTTTTTACCTCCAATTGATGGATTTCACAGTTATGTTGGGTGGCAACGGCTAGTAACACTTTGATGAAATTGAACTTAACTATAGAGGAAAAATCTCCATGTAATCAATTCTTTGTATTTGGGTGGAGCCACAGGTGATTAAGTGCACTTTATACTTATCTAGAGTTCCATCAGCCTTGGTTTTGATTTTAAGAATCCATTTTGAACTAATGGATTTAAGATTTGGTGGTAAAAAGGTGAGCATCATAATTTTGTTATTTTTTAAAGAATAAAACTTAGCTTGGATGGTTGCTTTCTTTTACTCAAAATCATGCTGAGCTAAGGCTTTTTGCATGTTTTGAGGAAGATCCAAAGAAAGATGAACAACATTGGCTAACTTTGATGATGTTTCTTAGAATTAGACTCCTTTGTGGTTGCTTGCCTTGAAATAAATTCAAGTAATCGTCTTATAAATTTTATTTTCATCATAGGTCAAGCTAAAGAGCTTGAGGTGCATATGGTGTTTGAAAAGTAGAAGTGACTTCAACATCATGAGGTAAACATTCATCAATTGGATTTGACTCTAAAGATAACTTGGAAAGGTTGTCCGCTATTGCACTTAAATGGACTTCTATCATTTGTTCAAATAGTTTGGTGGGTAGACAAAAACAAGCCTAGTGGACTTGATACACTTTGTTGTATTGGAGATTGTTGTTGCAGTTGTACTTAAGGAGGTGGCTTAGGCAATTCTTGAATTTGAGGTAAATCATTTTGATGATTTTTTAAGGTAGCTAGTGTTTTAAATAAAGTAGTATCTATTAAAATCTCTATCTCAACTTTTTCTTATAACAAATAATTTTCTAGAATTTTAGCAAGAATTTCATTAAAGATGACATGTCTATATATAATAAGTTTTTTAGTTTGTATATTCATTAAATGGTAAACTTTAGCTTCTTCACTGTAGCGCAAGAAAATCACTTCATAAGAATAGAAGTCTAATTTTTATCTTTGTTCTTTAGAAATGAGCACAAAGCTTTACATCCAAAATCTTATGATAGGGTAGATTAGATTGTCAGCCATATTATAATTCAAGCGAAGTGGTATTTGCAGGTATAGCCTTGGTAGGACTCCTATTTTGGAGATAAATGGTTATATGAAATGCTTCTTATTAGGATGAAATTAGTATTTTATCATTAGATTAAATAGTTATATACGAAAGGTCATTTGATGTTAGATTGGAGCATCATGTCTTTACACGTTAAGTCTAGAGTGGTGACCTATATATGTACAAAAAATAATGTATTCATTATTACTATTAATATATTTTATCTTCGATCCTTAAGATGGTATCAAAGCTTTGTCAGATACATTTTTTTTATTGTAAAAGAAAATAGAGATGAAATAGAAGCAAGGTTATAAGTTTCTCAAATGCTCCATTGAAAAACATTTCATGACGTATTTACACGTCTATCAAGCACAATGCTCCCGCGAAGTCGGTTTTTCATTTATTTTACATTGGGAACACCAACAATGGGAATAACTTCACTGAAAGTCATGTGATATAAAATTTATAAAATTTTCAAGGCTTTTATCCACCATATAAAAAGCCTTGGTCATATAATATTTACTTATGTATTTACATAATCTTGATTTATCTTGATTTAATAATCCTGATTATTTACATAATTCTGATTTATTTACATAATTTCTTTTATAAAGAAGAATTGAAACTATTAAATCACTAGTATACATCTTATTATATTTTATTTTATAATTGAGACAACATCAAATGTCTCAATTCAACGTAACAAACTTCAAAGTGTTGCCAAATTTGATGCAACTTACTTCCATGTTTGGAAGCATAGCTTGCAATTAATTGGAAAATTGGAAAATTTTTATTATATTTTATTTTATAATTGGGCCAACATCAAATGTCTCAATTCAACATAACAAACCTAAGAAATATTGCCTAATTTGATGGAACTTACTTCCATGTTTGGAAGCATAACTTGCAATTAATTTTAAAATTGGAAAAATTATTAAAAATAGTAGATGGTTTAGAAGTAAGACCATCTACACTTCCTGCTACCCCCAGTGGTAAAATCCTCTATACTCCAACTACAAAATTAGGTAGTAAAGAAGAATGGGATATCAAAGACACGCAAGCTAAAGTTACAATCATAAACTGTTTAGAATTGAATCAAGTATCGCATATTACATCCAAAAAAACTTCTAAAGAAGCATAGAAAGAGTTATGTCGATTTTACAAAGCTCAAGACTCCGTAACCAGAATGTATTTGAAAAAAAGGCTTACAACGTCAAAAATGAAGGAGCAAGAAAGTGTGACAAAACATATCCATACTTTTCAATTCTTTCTGGATCAATTGTTAGCGGCCGGTGCCCCTTTGAGCAATGAGGATGTTGTTATTGCATTGATGCAAAGCATGACCCTCAACTTTCAAAACTTTTTAGTTTCAATCTGTGGTCAAACTCTTACTCTTCAAACTCTAATAACCTACCTCATACAAGAAGAAACTATGCTAAAAAGCTTTGGATGACGCAAATAATGCATCCACTTCACCTTTGGTCAAAATCCTTGGATGTCTAATCCTCAAAAGAATCAGAGTTATCAATCTCAATATAGATATGGTAAAAGTCTTACCAAGGAGATAGACCTTATTGTGGCCCTAAACCAATTTTTTCAAACAAACCTAATAATAATAATATGCCTAATAACTATAATTTTAATACAAACCCATCAAGAAATACATCAACTTCAATAAATTTAATAATCCAACTACACATTTTTGTTCTTATTGTGGTAAACCTAACTATAATGAAAGAAATTGTGGCAACAAATTTGTGATGAAAATAACCAAGGTCCATATAATTTTCATGGAAGCAACAAATGATTATTGTATATTGCGGCCTTAAATGTACAAATGAAACCCTCAAATATTTGGATTGTCAATTCTTGTGCGTTAAAACATATGGCACACGATCAAAGAACATTTTTGACTTATTTTCCACTTCTGAAAGGCCAATTTGCCTATATAATTGATGGTTCTATCCATGAAATCCTAAGCATCGATGAAGTCCCGATTCTACTCCAAAATGGACATGAGAAAATAATTTCTAAAGTCTACCATGTTTCCAATATAAAATGTAATTTATTTTCATTTCAACAACTAGTTGAAGCAGATGGCTAATGTTTTATTAAAAAAAATCATGAAAGTCTTTATAATTCTTATTAAAATGAAATAATTAAATTTGTACTATTAACCAAAATAATTTATACACCCTTGGTTATTTTTATCCATGTCAACAAGTTGACTTCCAAATTCAAATCACCTTGCCTTGGCAGCTAATACAACTCAACAATTAGCCTTCCAATGACATAATTACCTTAGACACCTCAAATGAATCTCAAGAGACTACAAGACTTGACTAATAATCACATGGTCAAAGGCATAAATTTAAGACATATAAAAGACTTGACTTTTTGTGATTCTTGTATATTGGGAAAACAACACCGTAATAAATTTTCCAAGCAAGTTGAATATAGGGTTACATCCTTGTTAAATCTTATTCATTCTGATATTAAAGGTCCTTTCTATCCCATCCACATTCAATTTAAATATTTTATAACTTTTATAGATGATTTTAGTAGGTATACTAGCGGTTGGTTCTTGCTCTGCTACGCATTCATCATTAAAATTTTGTTATACTTTTGATGTATTAGATAGAATGCAGAACAAAAATTTCAATAAACTTTTAAACCCTAAATTACTAAAATCTTGCTATCATTATTTTATAAGTAAGCATATATGGAAATGTACAATAAAAATTTATTGAATGATAAATAAAATAAATCCAATGGTGAATACTATGAAAGATACACATGCATTATAATGCATTAGAAATTTGACTCAATTGTTACAAACAATGGCAAATTAAATGGAAGAATTGAAAAGAAGAACTTGTAAATCTCAAAAACTTTGCGAACGATATAATTGTTGTGAAATCAAAAATCACTTTTGTTCGATAAATTTCTCAAATCATTTGGTAGTAGCAATAGATAATTGAAATCATGAAAGCTCGAAACTCACAAAAGCACAAAATCATAGAAGTTCAAAAAAGTGTAAAGCCAAGAGAAGCAATGGAATTGATACCTCTATAAAATCACCCTATGAATCCTCTTTAATATCACCTTAATGGCAATGACTACGCTATTTTTCTAATATCACCCTTTGTAGAGAGGGCTACTCTGTTCCTATAATATCACATTGTGAGAAAATACAATTTCTATATAAACATGATTGAAAATACTTTTACAAAATATTTAAAACAATTATTTTGAAGACTTATTGAAATCATTATTGTGCATTCTATCCAAATACATCAAAATTTTACCAATATGTAATACAATGAATGTGTAGCATAGCGAGCCCGAGCCCCTGGTATTAATGATAGTATTTGTGATATTACAGAGGGGCTTATGATTTTAGTAGTATGATAGTAACATATCTACTAAAAGCTAAGTCTAAAGTAATTTGGAAGTTCCAAGAATTCAAGGCCTATTCAAAAAATTTTACCAGAAATTCTATTCAAATTTTACGTATTAACGAATGGGAGGAATATACCTCAGCTGCTTTCAATGAATTATGTACATTAGCTTAAATTCAACAACAGTTAACAATCCCATATAGTCCCCAACGAAATGGAATAGTAGAAAGAAACAATTGTACTCTAATTGATTCAACTCTAATACCATCTTAAAGATTGAAAACAAAATGTATTAATAATAAAATCATCATTACTATTTTTTGAGTACTTAATATTCATTATTACTATTCATTATCATCATCATCATCATCATTATTATTATTATTATTATTATTATTATTATTATTATTATTATTATTATTATTATTATTATTATTATTATTATTATTATTATTATTATTATTATTATTATTATTATTATTATTATAATATTTTTATCTTTGATCCTTAAGGGTTCTCTCAAAAATATTTTAGGTAATTTTGTATGAGACAACATTGAAAAGACTGCTCCTTCTAATATTTTATTTTTGCATTTTGACATGCCATTCTATTGAGGTGTGTAGGCAATGGTTATTTCCTATTTAAAGCCTTGCTCTTGGAAAAAAGTATTAAATTCACCAAACATGTACTCACCATGTTGGTCAGATCGTAATATCCTTAGTTTATGATGTTTTTCAACATAGTTTTTGTAGAATGGAAATTTAGCAAATGCCTCAAATCGATATTTCATCAAATAGACGTGATGTAGCCTTGATAAATCATCAATGAATGTGATGAAATAAAGATAACCAGTATGTGTTGCAACTTGCATTGGTCCACATATATCTAAGTAGATTAATTCCAATAGTTTAATAGCTATCTTGAGCCTTTGTTTAGGAAATCTTTCCTTATGTTGCTTGTTTTCTATGCAAGATTGATATAGGATAATTGCCTTTTCATCAAAAAGATCAATACCTTTTGAGACAACCTGTATTTGTCTTAGTCTTTGTTGATTTATATGGCTTAGCCTTAAATTCCATAAATTAGTTTTATTTAATTTTGTAGCAATTGGAATTGCTAAAGCATATTGAGTAGATGTAATTGCTTCACCTAATTCTATAAAGTTGGATTGAATTTACAAATAGCAATTGTTTGACCCAATTTATTGATAGAGTGGATACTTCATCTTTTATACAGATTTTTCCACCTGCCTTGTTGACTTGCTTTGCTGAAAATAGATTCTTTGCAAGGCTAGGTATATGCCAAACATCAAATATGAATTTTTCATTCCCATTTGGTAGTTTTACATTAACATTATTATATCCTTATATGGTGTATGATGTAAAATCACCACCTAGTTAGACAACTTGTAGATCATTATATTTAGTGTAATTTACAAACCTTTTGCATTCATGGCACATGTAATGAGTCCTTGAATCCACACATCCAGTGGAATTTATTTTCTCTTGAGTTGCTAATGCTATCACATAGAGGTTATATGTTGTTATAGCTAGGTTTGTTTGGGTTTTGTTATTGGCTTTTATTGCTACAATTTTGGTCCTATAATCTTTAATATGTAGTCTGGATTTTTTGCAATAAAAGTACTTTTTCTTAGCTGCAACATTCTTCTTCTCAGAAGGTTTGTAACTACTATTCTCTCCTTTTGAATTTGAACTTTTTTTAAAAGTTCTTATTGAAGTAAGATTTCTTGCCTTTATTGAAAAACTTCTTTCCAACATAGAGTGTTGATGTACTTTTAGAAGTAATACTCATATCTTTGATAAAAGTTTCTTCTTGAATTAAATTTGTAATTAATGACAACAAAGTGATTCCAGTGTGCTTTTGCAAGGAGTGAATGAAGGATTGAAGGTTTGATAATTTTGAGGAAGATTCCTCATCAACATAATTAATTATAGCCTCATCATCTAGTTTTACTGAACCAACTGCTAGAAGTTGTTCTAGATGAGCTCTAAAATTATAAACATACTTGACAATTTGTAAATTTTCTTTATTTTTAAATTAAATAATTTGTCTTTAAAATGCATTTTTCACTATATCTTGGGATTCAAAAATGTTAAGCAATTCTATCTATATTGAATGAGTAGTTTTATATGATTGAATACAGAAAACAATTGAATCCTCAAGGCAATTATTTATAATGGTTGATGTTAACACATTCACATACTTATGCTTTCTGCACTTGTGGTAGGCAAATCAAGAGTTTTAGCAGCTATTTTTGTTATTCTTGGTGCTATCTATAAGTATTGGTACTCCACTCACTATGGGCTATTAATTTTTGCTTTGAAAAGAAAGATTAATCTATGATTCTATATGCTAAAATAGGATCCATCAAATTTAATAACATGACTTATATCAATTTTGTGTGTTGTCATTTTCAATTTTCTTGTCATAAAATTGCTTGAATTTCAAATTCTTCTATTAAATCTTCAATAAAGAATTCAAGATTTGCTTCATTGAAGTCAATTGGTGCTTGAGCATTGCTAATTCCATATGTATTTGTGCACATTCTAAAGGTTGTTCGTTCTTTTGAATTGGAAGAATTGAAAGTGGGTCTAGAGATACTTGAAAGAATGCATTTGTGAATCAAAGTGCAATCTCAACTTCAATTATTTCAGATTCAAAGATTTAATAAATCAAAGATGTTTTTTCTTGAGCATTTTGCTCCAAGAGTTTGAGGAAAGCATATGGTGCTCTAATACTATGTTAGAATTGAGAAACATAATCATTTGATATAAAATAAAAAGTGAATTTATTGCCCGATTTATTGGATGTTTGATACATTATTTATTTATAGTGCTACACTCTATAATGTAGAATTTTTCCTAAGAGTCACAACTTTTCTTTCTAAGAGTCACAATTCTCCTAATTAGTAAGTATATTACACATATGTATTGTATATGTATATATGTTTAACATAAATGTTGTTGTTCCTCTATTTGCATAGAGGTTTAGCAATAAGCACAAATACAATTGCAAAAAAGCACAAAGATTGTAGGCTCACATGATATTTGGTGTCTAGGTTGAAACTCAAATTTTAATTAAGATTTTAGAAGTTGTACTTGTGAAGTGGTATTGTAGTTTAACATTTCTGGTTCTTCATTAGTTTCAATTTTTGGTAGAAGTTTGTGTTTGTAGGAGTATGAATATTTATTGCAACGTTCTTGTTGCATTACAAAAAATCTGAACCTTGCAAAGGGCCATAAGTTTTTGATTTTTGGCACCCCCGTGGTGCAAATACAATTTTTTTTTTTTTTTTAAAAATTAAAAAAAAAATTAAAATAGCCAATTTGACATGGCATTGACGGGGGATCAATAGTGCCATGTTATATTCCAATTTTTTTAAAATTTAAATTAAATTTTTTTTCTCCATAACTGCACTGCGGGGGGGGGACAAAACTTGTAGCCTCTTTGATGCTTGAAACTTCTCCTAATAGATTTAATCCCCCTTTAGCTAAATTAGCTTGCATTCCTAAGAAATTTTCGATTGTTCTATCTTCTTGTTTCAAGTGAGTGATTGTGTAGATTGTTTGGTGTGACCTAATTTTTTAGCTTTTGCATTTCTCATTAGAGAAAATTTGGACTCTCTAGAGGGCCATTTTTTGTTGGTTAGATGTGCAAATATAACAAAAAGTGAAAATATATATATTTTTTCAAAAAATATTAAAAATCATAGACCATGTGATTACATTAGGTGCCATGTCAGATTGCGATTAATAATAATAATAATTATTGATATATTTAAAATATTCTTTTATTTCCTGTATTTGCATAGTTAAATGACATGTTTGAGTTTCCTAGAGAATTTAAATTTTCTCTAATGGATCTTTTTTTGCATTGTATATCCCTGTCATTGACGCTCATTTGAAAAAGGGCAATGATAGATCTCTCATTTGCATGTTTGCATTGCCTATTGCGCTTTTGTCTGAGCATGAATTTTTTTCTACAATAATTAAACCTGATTTTGAAAGCTAATACTCCACGGCCATAGGATCTTAGATATAATATTTTACGATTATGCACAGTCTTAGATATTATATTTTAGATCCATAAACAATGATAACATTGTGGCAAAAGCAACTCCAACGGCGTTAGCAGTTGTCTCCGACAGAGAAATGCGTTTGAAAACTTAGGATTTTTCAAACCTAAAATCGAGGTTCAGAAGGAGAGAAAGGATTTCAAGGTTGATCTAGCCAAGGGGACAAAGAGAAAGAATCCTTAGACAGATGAAACGAGAATAATAGACCAATCCATACAATGAGAAACAAAAACTACTCAAAGTAACAACGATGGAACAATTTTCAAAATATAATGCAAACTATACCAAAGAAGAAGCATCTAATACAACCCAAAACCGAAAGTTACAAGACAAAAATGAATACTTAAGGCTTGAAGTGAAAAAGTTGGAAATAGCTCTTTGTGCCGAAAAAGCCTCCCATGAAGTGACTCGTATTATATTGCGACAATTACAAAATACAAGCAGGGAAGAACCAACTATAATTCCAAAGAAAAATATGGATACACCCAAAATCACGAACAAGGCATCATGGCACCCAAAGCAACATCCAACACAATTCCATGGCAAAAAAGAAAACAAAGTTTTTAGAGATATATTCTACAATATTCAAAGTTTTGCATTTCAACTAGTATCCTTAAGACAACATTACGAGATTACTAGTAAGTTAATATTGGGAATGGATGGACTATCTCATTTCAAATCCCATCCAAATCTCTCATAATTTATGAGCACAAATTAAAGACCATTTGGCTAAAAGCTAGCCAAGAGTTAAAGGAGTTGGTGGTATTTATGTGGCACATTGGTGACCTCCACATTGAAAAAGGCGTGATTGAGGCATATATGGCATCTCCGGTGTGCTATGTCATCCAGTATGTGGTCCGATCTTACCAATTGATCATAAACCACCACAAAGCCTTCTTTGGGGAATGAATTATTAAGCAAACCACTGAGACCCCAAGGCAAAAATTGTGGCAAAAATTGTGGCAAAAATGTAGAAGTAATATCCAAATTTTTGTCCAAAAATCACTCCACATTTCAAGGAGGCATCACAAAGTTAATAGAATTTGACAAGGGATTTTATCATAAAGTCAAGGATGGATGGTTAGAATTGCTATGCAAACAGCATGCAAATTTTCCGATAACATTAAGAAAAGTCAACTTCATAGAAGGCTTTGAACATATGCATTATAATACCAAACACCAAGTACTCACATATAAGGACTTTGATTTTACGGCCCCATATCTGAACCTCAATATACCACTTCATGATCCTTGGAATTTTAGATTTTTCATATAAATCATGCGGACATGATTTTTTTACCAGTATGTGTAAATGTTAACCCCAATATGTGGCCACATAGTTTAATAAAAAAAAATGTCTTCTTAATTTAGATTTTGGTAGATACTGGCAACAATAAATCATGTTGAAAAATACTCAATCTAAGTGTGTGTGTGTGTGTGTGTGTATGCTTACATTGAACTATAATCTACTCTAATACTACATTACATATTCAAAATCTACGTTCAAAGGAAGATTAAGAATTAAAGAAGAAGACAAAGTTATACCGGGAAAAAGACTCATGGCAGTTTCTGACCATTTATGATAATTATTATCATATGGAAAAACACATATATTGGGATATTTGGGAATCAAAAAGAAGAGAATATACATTAAATCCACTACAAAAAGAAAAATACAAATTGGAGTCATAGGCCATTTGTTATTAATTTATTTAAAGTCTACTTTCATACACCTCAGAAAATACTTTGACAAAGTAAAAGGACTTGAGTAAAGTAGAAGTTAGAAGTTAGTTAAGGGTAGTCAGCTAGTAAGGGTAAACTTAATTAATCACCACTACTATTACAAAGTATAATTAGGTATTCTTTAGGCCGTTGCAACATCCCATTAGCGGTTGGGGAGGTTTTAGGAGGAATAGGTTGGATGTTAATTATTTTCATCCATCTTAGGGCAAACGTAGTTAGGAATGGAGAAGTATCTCCTAAGACCATGGGCAGGTTAAAAGCCTTCCCACAAATGTACTAAGGGCGCATAATCCTTCCTCTATTATTGGAATAAAGAAGCCACATTCAAAGACTACATGTGCCAAGACTAAAAGTGACTCACCTTCTCCAAACTTGGTGTTTTCAAAAGCATTACGGTGTAGTTGCAAAGAAACAAAAGTTATGGAGTAAAGGATGGCGACGATGACACCAAAATCACAACGTAAGGATGGAGTGGAAAAATAAAGGAAGCCTATATAGAAGTGTAGAAGGAATGCACCAATTCTTCAAGAAAGAATAAAAGGAGGAAAAGGCATGTTCAATGTAACTCTTGAATATTATTGAAAATTGGACCAACATTAGTATGTAGGTTTGGTGCTATTAATCTTGTATGCGTGTATTGGACAATTTGATCTGAGAATGGAATTGAAAGCTAAAAAAAGAGATATAAATGCTAGCATAAAATCTAAATCTCATACTGCACATTGGAAATAATTGATTAGATACAGAATCATTAGGCATTGTGCATTCAATGCGACATAGATAGGATCTACACAGGAAGCAATGACCAGGCAAAATTGACCTATACATAAATTTTAAAAAATAATTAAGAAATTATATGTATATAATATTTTTTAAATATTATATTGGCACTTTGATTAGGTGATAGTGCATACATTTGCATGACAAATTGACCAAACTTGAATTATTGTTTGAAATAATTGATTCAAACCAATAGAAAACTAGATAGGACTGGGGTAACATTCATCCAGTGAACAACATCAGTAATGAATTGAAACCAAGTAAACCCTAGAAATAAGAGTGTAAGTGTATATAATAAATGTTAAAATTGGGTGCATGTAATTCTAAACTATAATTATACTTAAAAACTAACATTAATCACATAACAATAGACTATTTAACCTTCCCTGCTATCCTATACTAGTAGTCTTGGATTTTTCTATGAGAGCAAAATCTAGGCTACATTCTCATAGAAATATTTTTGCCTACATGGAAAAAATTGATTTGTTCTATTTGGACTAGAGATAAAGAAGTTTTGGACATTCTTGTTTTTAAGCATCTTTTTGGAAAAATAACTTATAGGATTCATTTTTGAACTCAATTTTTACGATTTTTTAAAAAGAAAGGTTAACATGCATGGTTTACTTCTCTTATTAGAACAATCTTATTGTTGGAATTATGGTGTTTCAAGTCCATTTTAGACCTATCAATGATTTAGTTTTTCCTTCAATTTTGTATATGTTTCCTATTTAACAATTATTTTAAGAATGAAAATCAAGTGTATTTTTTCTAAATTTTTTTTCCTAGACTTTTAACTCAATTCTGTAACATAAATTTTTTTAATTCAATATTTTTTGTGCAAAACTTTTAAGCTAAGAAGATTCAAAGCTTTAAAATCTAGTTAGGCAAGGTGCATAAAAATGGTTTTCTTCACTTCAAATGCAAATATCTTGCAATCTACAAGGTCAAAGTTTCTAAAATATCTTCTACGCTTTTTTATACTAGTCTAATGCAAGATATTACTATTAAATATGCAAAAGATTAATTTCTAAAGGTTTTTGTACTTTGCAATAGAAATGACACTTTTAAGTGAATTTGATGAAAAACAAGCTTTGGAACTTTAGAAGTTAAACAATAGGCCAATTCCCTTGGGATTGGTTCAAGTGAATCTTTGACCAAAAATAGCTTTAAGATTTTCTTAGAATGTTTGCAAAGTCAAAGCACTATTCAATATTCATTGATCAATTCTACATGCCATGATTGCACAATCCTTGGGCAAGGAGCAAGACCCATACCCCACTTCTAGGAGATTTTTTATTCTCCCTTGAAGTATCTACTAGTCCAAAAAATGTTGTTTAAGGACTAAGCAACTAATTCAAATGCTTCATAATGGTACTCACAAGATAAAATATTTTACAAAGAATTTATTAACTATACAATATGCCTTCAATACCAAAATTTGGAAAGTAAAGTAGTTGCATCTAAAACCAACAATTTTTGTTATTTTACTATCTCCTAAGGTCAAATTTCCATTTTTTTTTATCAATTTGTTAGTGACCTCAAGAGATATCCAATCCAAGTTGTTTTGTGATTTTTCAACACTTGAATAATATTTTGTCAATTTTCAAAGTTGACAGCAAATTATACCTACTTGTGCCACTAGATTCATCCTTACTGAATTGCCACTCTTGAAGGAAAAAGATGCTTCAATTCCCATTATTGGTTTCAAAGGAGACATAGTGGGATTTTTATTACCTTTCTATGATCCTTCTAAACCATATCATAGGTAGCAAGTTTAGATGCCTTAGTAATCTCAATTTGGAGTTCTCAACTAGTTACATTGAACTAATGAATGAGGACTTCCATTGCAAATCAATAAATCTTTACCTTGATCTATTCATACTAGAAAAAAATAATTTATAGTTCTTGAAAGCATTTATAGATACTCTTTGTAAAATAATCTAAGGTAGAATTTTGAGGTGGAAAGTAACAGATTGCCAATTCATAACATTCTATAACTTTCAAAGAGATTGCCTTGAGTCCTCTCCACAAAGTTCATCCAACATTAGTGACTACTTTTGATTACTACTCATTGTAATAATAGCATTTGATTACTACTATGATTACTGCTTTTTTTACTCATTGTTTTTTATAATTGCTTTGTTTTATTGACTATTTTTTATTATTTCTTTTTTATTGATTGCTTTTGTAAACCTCTCACCATTCTCGTGCTAAACCCCGTAAGAATATTGTGGACCAAAGTGATTCAATGGATGACTTCACTCTTAATTTTAGAAAAAAAGAATACACCTATTGGTCCAAAAACTGGAGAATTTTGGTGACTACCGTGGTCATGGGGGCTACGTCCTTATGGGGTTAATGTTGCATGCCCCCATAACTAGTGATGGGATGTGAAATATTCCACATCATTCTGTTGAGGCAAAGGCAGTGAGCATGAAGGCTACTGAATGTTATATTAATGTTATATTAATAAAATGATAAGGTCAAATGGAGGTGACAATAAAGAGAATAAATCACCGGAAATCGTCAAAACCAGCCAGCTAGGCGCAGAGATATGATCAACTCTTTTGAAAACAAGAAGTGATCCAATGTTAAAATTCTAATGAGGTATAAATTTCTAAGTTCTTTTAGCACTAGACTTCAATTTCCGGAGATTGGAATGAATCAAAAGCAATCTAGGATTCAGGGTCAAATTCTGATTTTCGACAAATATGGTAATCTACTGCAAGCCAAAAAAGAGAAAAGCACCAATTCCGGCGGCTCCAAGGGCGACGCCAATGAGAACTGGGATAGGGGTTTTCTGTCCTCCAATGGTTCTTCCTGTAACGGGATCGTAACCAGCAAATCTTTTCTTTGGAGCCTGACATTGAGGACATTGGAAACCTTCCGGCTGCAGCCAAAACAAGAAATCAGAAAACGCAAATCCTAGCTTCTTATTCCTAGCGTGGAGAGGAACAACAAATACCACTATTGAAATCAGATTCTATTGTAGCATTCACGGAAACTTTAGAAGAAACGGAATAAATTGGGGACAACTGAAAAGCACAATGTTGAATCTGCGTCTAACAGTGAATCTGTTTGAAGAGGGAACACCAACTGAAGCATTTTAGGACGTGATTACCTGCTCATCGAATGGCTTGGAGAGAGTGTAGACGTAACCGCAGTCAAGACACACATGCGTAGCTCGTGACTGCATCAAATTCGCAAGCCGAGTTAGTTGTGTTTTATCTTATTGTCTCGGACCAATGATTCAATCATATTGTCTATGAAAGCATTAGCTGAGGATTATCAACTAAATTCCTGCCTCACCTTCTGAGCTTCAGTCAACTTCCTCCCGAACCGTGGAGGTGCTGGTCTTTTTGGAAGCCTCTTCACATCTACGTCAGCTCCTCTGCATGACGTAAGCAAGTAGATTGAGTCACATGCAACTAAATGTATGACTCTCATTCCAGACATCCCTCAAGAATGAATTTGGATACATCCCAGTTTTCGATGCGTGCATTCCAGCACGGTCGACTGCCAGATAGTAGAAACAAAATAAACTGACTTCCTCTCCCCCTTTTACTATAGATGTTGGGGTGTGGTTCATATTAGTAAATAATTCAGTAGAGTGCCGAGGTTCACCTGGCTACAACAAAATAGACAGAGTCTGGTTTTGCGTTGATGGCGGTCTTGGTGAGACCAAGCTTATCAGCCGGCCAAAGTTCATCACCAAAGAAGCTACTCGTATAGATCACTTGATCCCCTGCCTTCAAGCCTGCCTTTGAAGCGTTTCCTCCACCATCTACTTTCTGCAAGATGCGAGCGAGTTGAGAAGACGTTGAGTGAACTTCGTGAATTACTAGTCCAAAATCACACACACAGCAGCAAAGAGTATGGGGCAACAATTACACATGGTGCCATTCTAAGGAACTCCGCAGCATTAGGAATTTTTTGCATTAAACCTCCTAATGTAATACCCCAAAGTGTGCAGTATCCTCTTACCGTGATAATAATGCGACCACCAGTGTTCTGACCAAGAGCAAGTCCCAGAGGCTTGTCAACCTCTGTTTCGTACTGTTTCGCAGCTCCTGCAGTTCTTGCCGTCACCTGAAAGTAGAAAAGTAAATGTTGTGGGATTCGTAAAGATGCAGACTGGAAAGTTCAGGTGTTGAGGAAAAATTTAGAACAAATCAATAATACATACACCAGTGCATTTCGTAAATACATCATCAAGACGTGAAATTGCGGAATGAAATTAAAAAAACAGATGAACATGCAAATGAAAGGATGCTAATCTGACTCTTAAGACTGTAAGGATTCATCACACTGTGAATTTCGATCACATTCTAAACTCAAAAATCTAGATTGATGGCGAACCTCCAAAAGAAATCGGGAGGATTGTCCAGGAGTAGCAGTAACACGGGCGCGTCGGAGCTCATTTCTATTGCCGAGGGAACCAGACACGCCTAATCCAAAAACCTGTCAAGAAACAAAAAAACAAACCTTCTCAAAATATTAACATGATACAAGCGCAAAAAATTAATACAACAACAGTAATTACAAAGGCAAAACCGGCCTCTAAATCAAGCACGACGAAGAAACAGAACGCACAATCACGTGTCCAATGTAAGCACTGAATGGTCATATTCATCGAAATGGCACGTTTCACAGCGCCAATTCTGTTATTCAGGAGCACAAAACTCCAGAAACTACGACTGAGATGCAGTCAGGCGTCCGGAAAAGTGCCAATTTCTTTAAACTTCGCCATTTCAACAAATATGATGATACTGCAGAAAAATTATCAATAACGTAACTCGCCAATTGCCTCACGTCAATCAGCCTCATAAACACTAAGTCAAGCAAAGAACGCACAATCACTCAATCGATTCTCAGCACTGCAGTAAACTACTGATGAAAAACAGAACTCGGAAATCCCCTCACGACAACCAGTCTACAAAAGGAACGCACAATCAAGCGTTCACAATAAACACAACAGAAAACCTAGTTATCACAAACAAAACCTCCGGAAATTACCTCACATCAATCAGCCTTGTACGTTGGAATCAGCCTTATAAACGCCAAATCAAGAACGAGGAACGCACAATTAATTAAGCTTCCATTATACGCATTGCAGAAACTACTTATCACAAACATAGAGATCGCGTCGCCAGAAAAGATTACCTCGCCAGACGACAATGCAGCAGGCTTCCGGAAATTGACGGAGCTTCTCTGCTCAACTCGGGGAGCTTGAGCGTGCGGCGCCTGTGCAGAGAAGATGGCCTTGGAGGCGGAAATGCTTGCGGTAGCCATTCTTCCTCCGTCACAGCGGCGTACGCCACTTCAAATATCACAGCAACGGAACGGCTTCAAAATTTGCAAATGCAAAATTCCTTTGGCAGGGGTCGCCATATCCATTCCTTTAGAGGAGGATGAAGGAAGGTGACAACCCCGACTGGGTCAGATTCTAACCGTGGTTAGTGTGTGAGTTTGGATTTGACCACAGACGGCTGAGAGTCGACCACGTCTGAAAAAACCTTGTGTGGAAGGCTTGGAGTGGTGTGAATCGGGGCTTTGAGGGGGTCGATCTGATTGGTGGAGTGTGGAAGGAACACTTTCAAGAGGCGACGTGGTGGTTCCTGCGTTCTTTAGGGTGACGAAAAAAGGTAGCCCTCGCTCCCGTCAATGAACTCAAGCCGGTGGGACGTCCGTTCATAAGGTGGGCAGTGTTTTTTTTTCTGGCGACAAACTCTACAGTAAAGCCCTGCGTGCCCTCCCACCAAAGGTGAATTTTGGGAGGGAGTCAGGCGCAGTGGCTTACAGGCCTGACAACCTAGTGTTTTGTCACCAGAAAAAAGCCCACTGAAGGTGGGTACCCCCAAAACCACCACTTTTTGCTTCTGTGCCTAAATTGGTCAAATTTTCATATTTTCTTGTTGGCACTTGAAAGGAGGTTCCAATGCGTCAAAGAATGTGACATTTGGTTTTTGTGTGCAAAAGTTATGAAGGAACAAAATTTGGTTCTAAAATAGTTCCTTGCAGATGGATACATAATTGATTTTGGAGATGAATATGGAGTGAGGGCGGCCATTTAGGGTCATTGTAGCATTTAGGGATCCCCACTTTAACCTTGTAAAGCTAAAATTTGCTTTGAATTTTTGTAGATATTTGATAAAAGGTAGAAACATCCAAAAGCTTCCAGTATCGATTCATGCACCATGGATGTCTCTTTAAATGTCCCTAGGCTTAAAGTGTCATAAAGTTGACCCCTTCTTAATTGCAATTAGTTCACTATTTTTTTTTTTTTTTTAAGGTCCCCTACAGGAAAGGGTGACGTTCCCAATGACAGGAACTTCGGCGCCCAAGGGGAACGTCGGGAGCGGGGAACGCCGGCGCGATTAGGGTTTGCTGGGTGCAATTTCGCTTTGTTTTGAGCTCTAATGCTGGCAGTCGCTCTTTCCGGAATGTTTGATTGATTTGCCTGGATTGAGAAATTGGGGCGTTCGAGAGGTTGTCGATCCGATGTTCTGTCTCAAATTAGGGTTTCAGACACTCCTCTTTTTCTTCTTGAACTTTTGCAAGCAACAATGCGGTACGTAATCTTTAGGCTTCGTTTGTCGGGTTTGCAACATTTTGAGCTGCAGATTGAAGCAATTTCGTCCTGCAGTTGCAAAGGTTAGATAATTTGCGCAATTTCTACAAGTCTTGCACGATGGTGCATTGCGGAGGGAGCTTGATCTGAGGAATTTCCCCCAGGATTAGGGTCTTGATACCGAGCAGGGCCCATCCACCGCAGGACCTCACTCTCCCTCATTACGTCTCCATAGAAGTCATACCTGTTTACAAATCATCAACGTAACGCATTCATAAATATCTTGTTTCTGGTTCACATTCAACAGTCCCATCAATGAATATGTCACAATGAAAAGAGCCAAGAAAGTCAGTGAGCTTCTCATAATCTTACTCAGTATTTAAATCGGACGCGTCCCTACCCAGCAAACGATGCAGCATAACGGACTTCTGGCTTCTCATTTCGCGAAGCTTCAGAAGGGTTTTTCCATCCCGTTATTCTAACAATATCCAGAGGCATGCTGTCTCCTAGAATTATGTGAAGTGCTGACGTTAAAGGATCTCGTGTCCCTGTAGTACTGCAGAGAGAATTGAAAATATTAGAGGCTCTCACCAAATACAGACAGATCTCCCTGCAACAACAGACAGCACTTAAAGTGAAGGCTTAAGCAAGCAAGTGGAAATTCAATAACTCAAGGCTTGTGAAGTCTGAGAGGTAACAATAAGCTGCTATGCACCTGATAACAACTGTCCGTTGATCCCGCAGGTATTATTCCAATCCGCAGATTGGCATTCGAATTTGATAGAGAGGTATTGGGATTCTCCAATTCTATACTGCTCAAACTCGTTCCAGGAGACTCAGATTCATCACCTGCAGTTCATAGCTTAAAGATTTACCACCAGCTTGCAACAATAATCGAATGCAATCATGATCAAAACCTGTTTGAGCTGGTAATAATTGTAATTTTAATGCAGGTTTGGCTCAAGCGTGAATCAAGCGGAACAAAAAGCATACGAACCTTTCCTCTTTGAACAGATGATCGGATCTGTTGTCGGTTGCAAGAAATCTCCTTCTTCATTCTGAACTGGCACTCTTAGGGAAACGGAGAAGTAACCTAAAGAATCACCGTCAGCTTGTCCTCGCGATTCACCTTCTTTAACATGAGCCATTGCATCCCTTACAGCTGTCTCGGGTCCTTCAGATCCAAACCCATTCGAACTGGTCTTCGATCCTGTGCCAGCATTCTTGCCCTCTTGACTAACTGCAGCTCCTGAATTTGAAGGAGTATCTCTATTCTGAAGGAGAGGATGCTGATCTGAATATCTTCCTAATGAGGTGTTTGAATCACCAACTAGGGATTTCAAACCTCCTTTATTTCCCCCAGGATTGGTCGTTGTGAGATTTGGATTTGTGATCGAACAATTAGCGTGTGGAATTTTCCATTTCATTGGTTCATCAGGGCATCCCGTTTGAATCATCGAGACTTGCATTTGTTGTGCTGTTGTCAAACTGTTTAGGCATGCATGTTTGGAGATTTTTTCGCTAACAGAGTCGCAATTCAATTCAACAATTCAACAAGTCCAACCATAAGTCCTAAATGGATTTATAAATATAATTATGAATTGATTAGCTGTTGTTGATAAGGACACTGTAGGAGATGGAACCAAGTTTAGTAAAACCGATATATAGACAATCCGAGATTTCCAGTGTCGTTTCTGACCATTTATTGCTGTAGTTTATGCTTAATCTTAGGTTTTGAATTACAAAGTTACTGGTTGTATTCATGAATATGTTATCTAAACTGGCAGTATTTATTACAAAACTTAGATTCTACTGAGTTTTATCTGGGCTTCCCGTCCATGTGCACTGATAAATTATACATGGCTGCAGTGTTTCTTCTCTGGCGTGGTTTATGTCTATGCAAGAAAGCAGCTTTGTAACACTTGGTCAGCGTCTTCTAGCTCGACCTTTGAAGTAAGTGTTTCATTATCTGTTGTAATCAATTGCTAGAAGTGCGTTGTCAATAGATTACGTGCTGAGGGTTTTATAGTTACTTTCATTTCTCAAAGCTTGGAAGCCACAAGTTTCGTTCGCCCTAATCTTACCGCCATTAACAAAATGCAAAGTGAGGATGCACTACGGGCATCCAAATATCTTTGATAGAATTTTTCATTTCACTCTTGGCGGTGTTAGTAAAGCATCGAGTGGCATCAATCTTAGTGAAGACATCTTTGCAGGTATTGTAGTAGCATTCTCAACAAGACGTTACAGGCTCTTAGTGCATCCCCTTTTTTCTTTTTCTTTTCTGGTTATATTCTATATATTTACCTTATTATGTTCTGTTCTTGTTGCGCTTGAATCATTTCTGCAAGTATTGCTGTTGTAGTGTAGCTGGTCAATATGACTGTACTTGGTTGATAACGACGTTAACCATTCAATACTTTTCCAGGATTCAACACTACCCTTAGGCAGGGCAATGTCACTCATCATGAATATATTCAGGTGTGACCTTCTATATCACCTTCTGAGCTGCTCCTAGTTTGTCTTTTTCTAATTCAAATTGTGGCACTAGGCGTGAATAGAGTTCAGGGGGTGTCTTCGATAGCGAAGAATTGAGTGGGTATGCCCATTGCATTTGAGTGTCCACAGAACGTACTATTATTACCATGGCAGCTACTATTAGTTTGTGGGGGGTTTTGGTTGAGCTTCCCTGCATGTATACCTTTCCAATTTTAGACTGCATCTTGTCACGGAAACATTAGACAGAGTTCAATAATGAGCACATTGACAGGCTGAGTTCAATAATAATTCGTAAACATTGAATGCTGTTTGAGAATTACATACTCGCTTTTGTTACAATGTTGTATTGAACTCAGCACCTAGGAGTAAGGTACTAGGAGGTCCATAAAGCAATCATCTAAGCGCTAAAACTGAATTTTGGGGAGGTAAAACATCTTGAAATATTTTTCAGTAAATTTTCCTTGAAAATCAAGAGGAAATGGCATCTAACTCAAGTTGTTTCATATTTTTTGGAGCTTTGTGGAATTAGTTATGAAATTTTGAAGTTGAAATGCCATAGGACTCTAAAAGCGACCATCTCCTAGAATGTACACCGTTTGTACATTTTGGTACATTGAAGAAAGCAAAATGTACCTCTGTGTCATGTTTGGTTCAAAATGCCCGGTCAGAGTTCAAGCCTTCTACCTTAGAAGTCTTTCTGTAAATCTGTAGAAACTAACTAAAGCAATTTTAAGGATCATCCAAGCACTTCCCTCTCTCAATTTTATTTAAATTTATCTAGACTTAGCTATAGGTATATTTTCACAACTCTCTCTACATTAGGCGAGGCATAACTACTAGACTGATCTTTACTTTGATTTGCGTTCTTGCCATTTTGAATGCGTGTGCGAGCACATTGGTCAAACCCTAATTCTATACCACCTTGATTTTTAACTTACGCTATAAATTAAACATATAATATTGTTTTTGTAGGTGATTCTTTGGGGACCACACGTCTTGTTTCAAATTTTAGTTTCAAGCCCACCTATGTGATAGTTTTAGTGGTCTAGGGAGCTGCCACTTCAAAAATTCATAGAAAGTACATGCCATATCCGAAAAATCTAATTTATTTTTTGAAAGTTCATGATTTTCAATTGCTAATACTAAAAAAGATATTATTTACAGGAAAAGGTGCCTCCAACTATGCTGAATTGCTTATATTGACAGTTTTGGGTGTTTCCACCGGATAGCATATGCTCATTTCCGTGCCCAACACTTGGTGGTGCGATCTGTCCTTCAGTATGGAGCAGACTTCATGGCGTACCGTCATCATCCTGCTCTTGTTCACTCCGAGTGAGTTCCTTTTGTGCCACGCGCAAGTGTTTTGCATTAATCATCTCTGGAGTCATTGTTAAGCTAGACGAGCCATGATTGGACCAACTAACTATTTCAGACTGTGTCCTTTTGCAGCTATGCTGTCGTCGTGATGGTAGATGGACAAGAGGAAAGACTGAAGGCATGGACTGAACTGCAAACCAGCAACCGGCAGTGTAGTCGATAGTGCATGCTGCGAAGGTATGAGAAACTGAAGTGCTGCTATTCCGGCCTGGTCCCTTATCAGCCCTTGCTTGACGCTTAGAGTGAACATCTCTCTACATCTGTACCAATGTTCCGCGTTTGGTTTTGCATTAGAGGTTGGAGCCTAGGGCCAACCTTTCAGAAATTCTGGGGCGCCCTTGCAGGCACCGCAGGGGGGTTGGAAATAGTTTTCAACCAACAATTGACGCGTCTCGGTAGAACCTCACTAACTGCGTCATTGCCCCAAGCGCGAAGATAAGTCTGCAAATCATACTTCGCCTTCTTGTATCCTTGGGGGCGAGTTCGAGTTGACCATGATTAAGGGATATACTGTATGGCTTTGCTTGTCATGAAGAAGACTGAACCTTCATCTGTCAGGCTTGGTGTTTTGATGGATTACTTCATCCACCATATATAAAAACAAAAATTGATGGATTACTTCATCCATATGTCATTCGTTTTGCTCTCCGATTGTGTGCACGTGTTAGAGAGAATTCAGAAGCGTGTGACTCACTTCATTGATGTGCCTTGTTCTTCTTTGCTCTGACTATTGGTCACAGTTTTATTGCTGCCTTGTCTGTTTTTCCCAGACGCTGCTGCAGCTTCATATAATTCGATCCCAAGTGTGAAGGACCGGACATGTCAAGTCCATTGGGTCAAGGAGATTTAACAGTTGAGGCAGTGGAAGTCCGGAGATGCTGACCAGAGAAGAATCGTGAGGAGAACGTGGATCGATCAGACTCTTCAGCCAGTGCGGAATGTTCAACCCAGCGCTTAGTAGCGGAAAATCTGTCGAGGCTCTCGAGCTGGACATTTTTCTTTGCCGCTCTTCATCAATGTAACATTCTTTGTCTGAGATGGATGACATGTACAGGGACAGGTCCTGTGTTAGCATTGGGAATCTGATGAATGCTGTGTTTCAGTACTTGCGCAATCGTGTCTTGTTTGTATGTGAGTTGTGATCTAGGATCGTTCGCCAGGAATATAGTTGCTACGGATTATGACTATCAATATTAGGATTCTTTTCTCACTTGTCGTCTGTTTACACAGATGATTCTTTTAGTAGCAATTAATAGGATTAGTCACCTCATTCAAGTGCTCTGTTGTGAATGGAGTTGATCATGGTTGAGTGTGAATTGGCTGGCTGGAGCCTTTAAGCATACCTGTGTAAACGGCACCTTTTATAGTATTCTGCACTTCAAATACCACGGATTGAAGAATACCATGAGGTGAGATGCTTCCTAACAGGGCTTTTTTTTTTGGCGAAATTTCGCCAGATTCCAACTCCCTCTGACAGATTTCCGCCACTCTGCCTGGCTCCCTCCAAATATTCACCAACAAACGGAGGGCACAGAGGGACTCCACTGTTCATCTACAGTGCGAAAAAAAAAGCCCTGCTTCCTAACAATGCAGTCACCTTTCTATAAATTACATGAACTCCAGGCCATCAACAAGCATCAGTGCATCATTCGTAGTTTCAAACTAAGGCTTGTAACAAGAATTCAACGCTATGTCCAATGCCCACTAGTTCCATCAGCCTCGAAGGATTAGCCTTGAATTTTCACTCAAAACTATGAATGCGTGAACATAGAGATGAAAACAAACCAGTTGCTTGAACGGTGCAAACGGTACATGAAAATGAACCAAAATTAAAGCAAAAGAAAGCTCTTTCTTCCAGTATTCAAGAGCAAGCCATAAATGTTCAACTTTGCTATAATGACTGAGTTTTTTAACACATTCACCTACACTTCTCTATCCACAAAGCAGGAATTAGCCACAAGTGAAAACTGGAGATAATGCCCTTCCTTCACAAATCTGCTCCATTCAAAAGGAAGGAAGTATATTTTTCGCTTATCTTTGGAACTCCTCCGACAAGTTATAACATGTATTGGAGAATCTTCGTGTATTCCTTGGAATTTGACAGAAGTCTGGATTTGCTCGACATGCGTGTTTATAAACCCCAATGGAAATACCTGCATGTGTCAATTAAAGAAAAGGCAGATTCTATGTTGGAAAGGTTGGAAATTGAAAGAAAGCATTGTAGCCAAAAGGGAAAAAGGGAAACTTCAATGATAAATTATACCTTTCAATCTTAGGATTTGCCAGAGTCTCATTCATAATAAGGCAATTTGCATCTTGGAATAGCAAGTTTAGTTTAATAGTACCAAAACTTACAAATTGTCCAATATTGCTCCAAACTCCACGATCAGATCGTCCAATGTTGGAAGCTTTCAATTGTCTGCGGAAGCTAGGGTGCTGTCGCAAGTGATTGGCATTCTTGTGCTCGTCCTGATGGTGCAAAGGAGAGCCTGGAAGACTGGACTAGTTGTTGCTGTTTTCTTCATCAATAGGGGCACTATCACCCTCAAACCTGTAATTCAATACAAAATGCCAAAAAAATCTATCACAATGAAATTTTTTAGTCCTTGACACGTTGGATGTGTACTCCAATGCAAGTCACGAAACCAATCAAGAGAAGAATCCCCATGAATCTTGAGTTTTAAAAAGCTCCGGAGTGCCCAAGTTCCACAGTTTAATTTCTTGTATACAATCGGGTGAAGCTAGAGACTGTCCTAAAGACTTTAAAATAAATTAAAAATTTACACACACAAATGATTCGTCCTGTACGTAGATTTTCAGAAACCAAGCTCAATTTGCCTCACTGATCGATCACAATCGCTGGCCCTGGCATGCAGAATTTGATTGCATATTTGTGAGGGTTTCGTGTTGTTTGGATGGTTGATTCCAAACACGATACTTCCTCACAAATCTGGAACAAATCTGAGTTGCAACGCTTTGAAGTGTCAAAAGTCTTAACACCCTGTCAACTACAAATATTTTTCTGTGCCGAGTGCGATCGAGTCCCAAGTCCCAACTGGTATGGAACAGAGCTGTCAGAGATCGAGCAAGCAATCACGGCTGGCAGGCAAGGGGTGGCCCGAGGGGTGGTGGGTGCCAAAACTGTCAATATGGTAGGAGGTCCATAAATCGCTCATTTAAGAGCTGAAACTGAATTTGGGGGAGGTGAAACGTCTCGAAATATTTTTCAGTTATTTTTTCTAGAAAGACAAGAGGAATTCAAGGCATCTAATCCAAGTCGTTTCATATTTTTTGGAGCTTTTTGGAATTAGTTATGAAATTTTGAAGTGGCATAGGGCTCTAAAATTGCCCACTCCTAAAATGTACACGGTTTGTACATCGCTGAAAGCTATGAAAAAACAACATGTACAATCAATGTACATTTGAATAGGGTGGACAATTTTAGAGCTTGTGTGATTTCAGAACTTCCTACCTTACCTACACTATTCATATGTTGTCCTTACGCCTGATTTTGATCTAGAATCCAAACTGCTGTTCCATGGTGGGGTTCAATGCACACTGTTTGCATATAATTATCCATACAGTACGCAACTTACACCACCAAAAAAAGAAAAAAGAAAAAAAAGAAAGAAAAGGAAACTGACTTGAAGCTGCAAATCTGATCACCACCACAAGGAGATTATTTTATTTTCACATATTATCAACGTAGTAAAATCATGGAAAACACCACTAATCAAAGCATCGGCATGTGGGAGTTTGGAAATGCTATGTGCAATTTAAATCAATTTTCTATATGATAGGGTAAACAACACGTTTTTACTATTTTTTCACAAACATATTATACAATAATGAAACAATTTCCTTATTATTACCAATTAAAAATCATGAATATCACTATTCTATAGAATGTTATCAAAAGGTGCTCTCTACAAGATAGCAGATGTAGAGGCAATTATTGGCTCTTTTGAAGTGATAGTGTAAAACCATATACAAATGAGTGAAAACCCAACTAGAATTTAAAAATTACACGCGGGTGAATGCAAGAAACACTTGTACTATTTTGGGTCACACCCTCTATGCTGATTTGTTTTTTGGCCATAACTTTTGTACTATGACTCCAAATGACTTAAGGTTTATAGGTAAGGTACTCATGACTATTATAGACCTTGCTTAATTTTTTTGTAATTTTCAAAAATATTTTATTGTCCAAAAATAGCCCTGGATTTTATGTCACACGTGCCAATTTGGAGTTTTTTAGTACTATTTAGTATCCCAAAAAATGAATTTTAAACTGAAATTTGGAAGAGATGGTCTTCTAGTAGACTTGTAGCTACTGTCTAAAGGACTTCTAAAATTAATTAATTGTATGTAGTGTCCACAAAGTGCACTTCTTTGTATTTGTATTTTGTAACTTAAATACTATTTTAGAGTTTGTTGGGGTGAATGACCATCTCCATAGAGTTGTTACAAATGGCCAATTTTCATTTTATGTATTTATTTATATTTTCCAATTTTTTCCTAATTAAAACATCAAAGTATCCATTTTCTTGAGGTTTGGCTCTTTTCTAGTTCTCTTGCTTAAAGAATTTTTCTATACATTTCCTTTGGTGGTTACCTTCATCTTAAAGGTGTATACATTAGCCATATTTTTTTATTTTTTAAGAATTATTTTTCTAATTTTAAAGTATTCCAAAAAGAAGAGGCATGAATACTATAAAATGCAACAAAATTAGCAGGTGTTTTTGGCATTCACCCACGTGTCATTTTTTCTTTGGATGTAAAACTTTTAAAACAAATTTTTGTAGAGACATAGTAGTCATTTTTTCAAGATCCAAGCATATTAGGTGTATTTTTCTCAAGCTTGAATGCAAGGTCCCCACTGATGAACTGCATCCGTCATTTAAAAGTTTAATAATAATATTATTAACATTCTGTTTGTAATGTTGAGATATTCTTCTCATTCTAGTTAATCATACATTGTTCTTAAATAGAGGCATTATTAACCCCTAAATGCCCAAGCCTTTTCAAGAGTGTTTTGACTATGAAAAAAGAGCATGGGCTTATAGTTAACCCCAATGAAGCAAATTGTATTTTTTTCAAAATCTAACCGTATAGATGTTTGAAGAGCTTGATTACTAGTATGCATACCAATTTTGAGTGTGAAATTGCATAGGAGTTGTGAGATTATAACAAGAGAAATGTATGCTTTCTATTTTTAGTATGCTGCCATGTTTTAGAAATTTGCATATAAAAGTTTTTTGAGATGGAAAGTGACATGAATGACTACAAATAATGTTAGCACACTAAAATGCACTTTCAAAAAACTTAATTTCACATGAAAAGCTATCAAACTTATTACACAATCCACCTTGCAATTGGTGAAATGCAATTTTTTTTATAAGTATAAATTGCAAATAACTCCAAATCAACACTTGCATGTTTAAATTTTCAATGGTGAAAATCATGAAAACACTTTACTCTTTCCATTGGGACCATTTTCAAAGCAAATGGATAGGTACAAGTTTTTAGATCTCAAATCAAGTGAAATTGGCAAAAGTTGGGAAATGAAGTAAAATTAGGAAATTTTACTCTTCCACTTTGGGACATATATGGCTTTGAAGACCTCTCAAAAATCAAATGTTTACCTTTTGCAGTGAAAAATGAAAGTTTTCAATAGTTAACCCTAAAAACTGCCCGAAAAAAATTTTAAAACGGTCAAACGAATTTAACTGCCCATACCAAAATGAGCCTGAAATTTCAGCTCGACCATATATGGTCGCCGAGGCAGTTAAGGGTTAAAGCTTTCTCTCTAGTTTATCACAAATCATGTGACAAACCTAAAAGCAACAAACTATCTGACTACATGAGTGACTACCACAAGATTTTGCAAACATGTTTTTCTGTTCTTGCCAAAACCAGATGCTTTGATAGCACAAACTTATCTTCACACAATATAGCACCTTGAACATCAATCTAATCAGCAAAACTTCCATCTAGTGAAAGTACAAAAGGATATTGCACATGGATAAAAATTGAAGTTGAATGAGTTAATGCCACTGATAATGTTCACAATTAGCGTTATGGCGCCATTTGGTTTGCCTGGACAATCCAACAAACTGTAATCACATAACCTAATCAGACTAACTTAACCCCCAAGAGGGTGGGTTGAAGTAGGTCCCTTATTGTCGGTCCTATGGAATTTCTGTATTAACCCCTAAAGGCCCAAAGTCCCCTCGGGGGACACTTGGGATTTCGGGCAGGCTCGTGCGACCTGAAATTTCGACCTGATTTTTTGAAACTTTTTTTGAAGATAGGAAATCACATTAGCTTTCCAAAAATACAATTTTTTTTTCAATCGGTGCCCGGGAAAAAAAGTTATGCCGCCCGAAGTCAAAAAGTAGTTCACCGGGTAGAAAAAAAAACTTTAAAAAATTGAATTTTTTTTTTTTGATTTTTTTTTCTCAAAGATCATGTTTTTGTCTATATTTGAAGCTTTGATTCATTCTAATTGGACTCAGAATCAGAAAGTTGTGGACAATCTTGTTTTTTGGGCAACCTAAGTGTCTTCTTCAAAAAATAACTTATAAAATTCATTTTTGAATGCAATTTTCAAAATTTTTCAATTTTTTTTTTTTGAAAAGGTTAAGTTTGTTTGCAAGAACAATCCCACCGTTGGGATTATGGTTTTTTTAATTCCATCTAAGAGCTATTGAAGATTTAGTGTTTTGTTCAATTTTGGACCTACTTCTACTTAACAATTTTTTTATATGTGAAAATCAAGTTTTGACATTCTGAAATTTTTTTCCCTGACTCTCAACTCAAATGTTCAATATAAAAAAATTTAACTTTATGGTGTGTAGTGCAAAACAAATCCACAAATGGCCGTCAAAGTCATCTGAAATTGCAATCCAGAGTTCAAAAAAACTTCTTTTTCCAACTTCAAACGCTAATATCTTCCAATCCGTACGGTCAAACTTCATGAAATTTTTTCCACGTGATTTGAGACAAGTGAAGTGCAAGATCCTATGGTTAGATTCTAAAAAAAAAAAAAAAATTTCGGTTTAAGGAGTAATCGCAGCAGAAATAGCAGTTTTCAGTGGTTTCGGAGCCAGAAAATGCCTTGGGCCTTTAGGGGTTTAGGGTATCATGGAGCTCTTGTAGGAAACCCAAATTGATCCTTCTCTCAACCTACATTAGCAAATGATTTTGTGATTAGCAACGTCAGAAATCGAGTCTCAATTTATGTGAATGCATTTCATTCTTAAGCATTGGAATACCTGATGCCTGAAGATAGGAAAGTCTAAGGTTGTCCCTACTCTAAAAGTAAATCTAACATTGAATGAAAATTTTCAGTGCGCAGCAAAGATATATTTGAAGGTGGGGAGGCTGTAGGAAGATGATGACTTCCAACAGTGATGAAATAATGCTACTGATAACTATAAGTACCTTGTCAATACTACACATTGGAAATATGTTTTACTTTTTTCAATACTCTTATTCAAACACGTTTGAATCAAGAAATTGGGAAGGAGATCTTTAAGTGACAGGTTTATAGCATTCAGCTTCAAGTATTGACAGAGACGGAAGGACCATTATAAACTAACCTCAAAAGCATTCACTAATTCATAAATCTTGTTCCTCTTGCACTCGTCACGCAAATGAATTCCAATGCAATCAAATGCACTTTCCTGCAACCACTTGCCAACACCACCATTGAATAGCTTCCACCTCAAAATGCACCTCATGACATCACTGTGGTAAACAAATTGACAAACAAGTGTAAACACAAGAATCCCTTATAAACACACTATAACAAGGGAAAGTCCTGCGAGCTCTAATGTAGTGTCAAATAGTTAGTACGTGCCTCTTTTGAGATGATAGTAATGGGTGAATATCCATTAGAAAAAAATTGAGGCCTTTGGAGGGCCGCTCCATAACCCTCCAAGGACCCCACTGATTACATTTTTCACTTAAGTATTAGTTTTTTCCCTATACCCATTCATCTTATGTTGCAATATTGGATGCTTGGTAGAGGCTTAAAATATGAATATAAAGTATTAAATAATAAGGGTTAAGGTACTCTAATGCACCTTAAGCTTGATTATTTAACACTTTGTATTCAGATACACCATGCACTCAAATCAAATTGTGCAAAAAAAAAATGTCCAAAAATAGTCCAATGACCATCTACCATCCAATTTTTTTTAAATGCCAATATGAAAGACTTACTTCATTGACATTCGATGAGTATGAAGGGTGAAGAGGTTCTTTTATAGAAAAATTGATTGTCCACCATGAATCCACAAAGGCTATGGGATAATTTGAAGATAATTCACTCATTGTCAAATGAGTGAAGATACATATCCCACATGGGTTGTTAACCCTACCACTACCCTAGCACTTGCATAAAGAGCTCCTCTTCTCATCTTCAAACTCACAAAATTAAGTAAGTTGCTATTGAAGCTAGTTGCCTTTTACAACTAGTTTCAGTAGCAACTTAATTTGGCTTAATTGAAATAAAATAAGTCCAATGAAATCCATTGAAGCCACTGACTTAATTTGGCTTCATTGGATTTCATTGGACTTATTTTGTTTCAATTAAGCCAAATAAACACTTTGCTAAATGATGATGATTATATTGAATATATTTCCGAAAGTCAGACCAATTGACAATGCACTTTGGACCCTTTTGATAGGCTCCTTAGTCCTTATTCAATGTTTCATAGCTTTGTTTGTCACTGGGAAGGGGCCCTTTGGAGGCCTCGATTTTTTCTAATGTTGCATACAACAAAGAAATGATGTCATTTTTCACAAAGTTACAAAAACAAATATAATATAAATGCATCAAATGAACAATCATCTGAAACTTATAGTCAAAAGCTTCATAGATTGCCCCATTCTTCAACCAACTTTTGAAGCCTCAAGTAATTAATTCAATTAATGTTGTATAGGAGTGAAAGTATGATCTTAAAGACCAAGACAAATAGACACACTTTATTCACTCTAAGGTAGCTTCAAAAATTTCTATCCATCTATTTGCGCTGGCTTCCGTCGGAGTTTCTATCTATTTGATGGATCAAATGTACATATTAAATATTGAAAACACTCTACTATGCATCTAAAATGGATTGACATTGAGTAGGCAACTGGCTCCTTGGTCAACTATCCTTAACTTTACATGTAATGCTCATCGGTCCTTCATATGCAATGCTCATCGATCTTTCGTATGAATTTTTTCTTGATAGTCCAGGCATCACTAACATAAAGTTCTGAAGTATTGAGCTTACAAACCGTATGCATGAATGATCAAATGGACACCAACAATTGTTGTAAACAATGTTCATGCCAGTGACCTCATCTACTAAGTCCGCTTATATTTTCTTGGATCCTTTATAAAATATGTCTTGAAGATGAATATAGTAATCAACTCTAAAGTAGATAGAAATCTCACCCATAGAATCATGGCTAAAGAATCCACGGATCTTTGCTTTGAAAGGAGTATCATCCACGCCGTTTTTGGGTTTCACAACAACATGCAAACCTCAAGTTGTCTCTTTGGAGGCATTAGCTAGTAACTATGATACAACTAATGATAAGGTAAAGATCATGAATTCAATACAATTCAATAGATTGAATCTGTAAACTAGTATGATATCACTCTTGGAATTAGTTCAATCTTTTATTATTTATTTTGACACTAGTATATGCAATCTTTTAGATTGTCCTATTGTGTTGGTAAATTTGCCATTGCCATTTATTATTTCACTTGTTAAAATAATTCAGATTTAATCATGCAGATGGTGGATGATGGTGAGCTAGTGGTTGGAAGAGTGCCAGTTGCAGAAATTTCCACAAGGAAGAGGAAAGCTAATGCTTTCTCAGAAGCAAGTGGCAGCTCTCAAAAGATAAGTGGTGATGAGTCAATAATAAACTTTGTGGGTGCTGCAGAACGAGGTATTGAATGAATTTGGATTGACTGATGTAGATTTGATATATTCAAAATTGAAGGTTTACACAAGAGAACAAAACAAGCTTAACACAAAAAAACCTTTCAAAAATAGCTTGAAGCTACATGAGGAAGAAACAGTGACGAGAATAGCACAGTTTATGGTAGAAAAGTGGAACAATTAGTATTCTACATGCATCAATTAGAACATTTGTCCATTAGTACATTTTTTAGTTACAACATTTGTAAATCACTACATTTTTCATTTACAACATTTTCCAGTCACTAGTTTCGAAATGTAGAGATGGAAGTGTGTTCTCTAGATTGTATCATTTGTTATTTTGGCATTAAATTGATGGTGAAAGGGTTAATAAGTTGGTTTGTTTTACTAGGTAGGAAAAAAAATAATCTCCTTGTGCACAACATGAACCAATCACTACAGTTCCACTTACAATTGATTGTCAATATTAGCACAAGAAGGCCATAGTTATCACATTGGATAGACCGTCCGTCTCAACTGTCCGATTTGTCTACTTGTCCGAGACGTCCAATGATCCTAATCCGCCCAATGTGACTACTTTAAGGTAGTCACATCATCTATCCACTCCGAACCATCTAATATGTTTGCCCGTCCGGGATGTTTGGAGAACCCAACTCGTCCAATGTGACAACAATGGAGAAGACGTCTCTAATATGAAAAAGCAATGTTGGATAAGTACGTCAGCACACTCTGATGGAGAACAAACCAAGAGCTTCTTATTCCTGAGGTAGAGTATTAGAGCAGAGGATTGAAAACTAAAAAAGCAAGGAATTGAAGAGGACACATAAAAAGTCATTAAAATTGCACCCTTTTGCTTCTATATATTCATAATCTTACTTGCTCATCTTGCTCTTTTGAAGTTGGCTGCTCCTCTTCATCATCTTCACCAAATTCTTCACTTCATTGTATTCCCAGACCTATGTCTGCAGAAGGCCATTGATCAATGTCGCTTGCATATGGTCATGAATCAATATTTGCAGATGCTCATTATTGCAAATGAAACAACTCCTTCTCTTGTGAAGGTGATTCAATGGCACTCAGAATCTTGTCTCCAAAATTCCTTTTGATGCAATATTTGCAAAACACTTTGGGTCAAGTATCGCAGAGAATCACTTCAAAGCCACCATTGCCACACTAATGGCACTCATTTTTATGCCAAACCATGTCTTAAGGATCAACCTACAAAATGTACTTCAAGAATTTAGAGATTGTGAAGAATTCAAAATGTGATAACAATTAAGTATCGGTGTTCTTTCTAATCCTTCTTTATCAAAATGAATTAACACACTTATCAAATTGAACACACTTTTTCTGCAATAAAAAACATTGGTTCTGCATGCAATGCAATGCAAGACAAGTGAGCAAGACATATTAGCTCTAATTGAATGATGGCGGCTTGCTCTACTGCGGATTCAGTGTGGGACCTCACTTAAACAAATTAACACAATTCAAACAACACTCATGGTACATGGCCACCTGAGTCTCCTTTCTAGCAAAATGACGTTCCAACTAGCTTTTGATATCTGTTTTTTTCCAGCCTTTGAAAATGAAGACAAAAAAAACCATACGTCAATTAATTAGGGTTTAGAGGGCATGCCTTAGTGAAAGGATCGTTGACTTGGAACTCAAAATAATGCTTGCATATTCCCACATGGAGTACTAGATGTGCTCGCACTTCAACAATGGCCACGCTATGACCACATGTTATACACATGAAATTTACATCATGTTCATGCTTTTGTGTCCCTTGTCATGGAAAAAATCTCTTGTTACCCAAAAACATTATGGAATCATTAGTAGTAATTGTAGAACATTGGTAATTATGGAAAAATAAAAGGTTAGGGTTATATATCTAGCGACCAGGTGCAAGTGGAGGTCTCAATGTAACTGTACTTAACTTAAGAATTCCCTTCTCCACTCCTTAAGCCGGTCCTTCGTCTTTCCCCTCCTTTGCTAGCTTTTTGGCTTGTTTTTTTGATATATTTCTTCTCTTTACAAATTAATTGTTTTATCCCATAGTTATTACATTGGACAGACTGTCCGCCCTAATTGTCCGATTTGAATACCTATTTGGGACATCCAATGACCCTAATCCGCCTAATGTGATTACGTTAAGGTAGTCACATTGTTTGTCCGCTCCATTCAAACCATCCAATATGTCCGTTGTCCAAGACATTTGGTGATCCTAACTCTTTTAATGTGATAACCATGTCTGATTGTCTTCTAAAACTACACGTCGCTCACCAATTGATCTTTGTGAACATTGTTCAAATATATAGAGGAAAAGATTATTGTTTGTGATTTTGGAGAAGAGGGACCTAGAACATCACAGGCGGTAGAGAATTGCTATGCCACCTCTACATGAGGCAAGTCCACAACATTTGTGGCATTTGCTAATCAAAGAATTAGGTTTGGTAAAAGAACAATAGAATGTGTATGTATGAAAATTTTACACTCTTGAGGCGGCATGAGAGATAGCAGTTGCTCCACAACTTCTTTTGAATAATTTATGGTTGATATATGGAGCACATTGAGGGTCATGTTTTCTTGACTGTTCTTCACCATACGTACTAAAATTCAGCTGATTTTTGGAAGCAGTCTCAATAGGATATTTTAGAACTTGGATTGCTTTTCCTTTCCTTGGGCTTTGTGCGATAGCTTCCAAGACGGTGATGATGGGCAATAGTCTTTAGGATTCAACAACTACAATACTTGGCACTTCTAATGAGGGTTTAGCGGTTGCTCGAGGGGGACACTTCCCGTTTTTTAATAACCCACATGCGGCGGAATATAGGGTACATTTAAATAATCTTGGGTAAAATTTATAAGAAATTTACATATAAATTATGAGACATTAAAAGTGGCATGCCCTTTATAAGTAATATAGGGAAACGGAAAATATGGTCCATTAAAATTTAGGTAGATATAAATTAGGGGCAAAAGAATGGGATCCTAGGAATTAAGTTTAGTAGGTTCAATTAATATTTACTTATAGTACTAGTTAGATACAGCTCAAAATACAAGTACTATGGGGTATCTATAGTGTATCTACAGCTCATGTATAGTGTATCTTTAAGTCATATCTTTAATCATATCTTTAAGTTATATCTTTAATCATATATTTACAACATACTGTAACGGACAGTGCAGTCACTATGACAAAACATGGTAAAAAAAACCGCACTCAAAATCAAGTGCGGTTCTTTTTGCCACGTTTTTGTGCAGACCCACTACGCGCGCAGTCAGCTTCTTTTGCAATTTCTCACTGCAATTTCTGGAATTTGGAGGCGTGTAATGTACCATTGGAAAGGTATTAAAAATACCTTTTCAACGGTGTATCACACGCTTTCAAATTCCGAAATTTGCAGTGGGAAATTGCAAAAGAAGTTGACTACCCACTACGCGCGCCTGCACAAAAACGTGGCAAAAAGAACCGCACTTGATTTTGAGTGCGGTTTTTTTTTACCATGTTTTGTTATAGTGAGTGTAGCTAGACAGTGCACGCGTTGCCTTCGAGGAGTTCTAGGATTTCAGTTGAGGCGTCGGGTGTTAAACTCGCAGTTTGCGCGATTGTTGTGATCGCGAGATTCAGTTGTGAGATTCAATTGCCTTGGAGGAGTTTTGGGTTTCAGTTCGAGGCGTTTGCGCTTACGCGTTACGTGCATTGGATTAGGGTTTAAGCATTTCAGTGAGCTCCTTACGGTTTAAGGGTTGGGATAGGGTTCTCGGACATGGCCACTACAGTTAAGATGTGGACAATGGAGGACAACTTTGGAGAACCAACTTTCTACAGCAAGGCCAAGGTTTTTCAAGACGAAACCTATGCATCACTGAGGCTGCGTTTGGAGGAGAAATCAACGCTGGAATGGCCATTCGACTTCTGGGACAAGGAAGAAGGCAGCAGAGTTCCGCATAAAATGGAATCCTTTAGCGACATGCCTGCGGATGTTTTTGTTTTGCCATTGGGTCTTGCGGTTTCAGGGGAAGCCTCCAAACGCCGGCGCCTGGACGATGCATGTACGCGAAGTGAGGCCATACCTGAAGATAGAAACTGGGATCTCGGTTGTGAAGCAGGTGCAGTCCCCGATCTAGCGAACTCTAGGGTTAGTGGAAGTCATCGATTCCTTAGAGCATCAACTGCATTCCACTCTGATTTTGGAGCACATCTGGGACCACTACCTTGAACACGGCGAGAAGATGAAGAGGGAATTGCAGTGTGCCTCGTTGGAAGACAATCGGTGGTTATTGAAGACTGCTGATATCAATGGACAGGGGGTCGTTAAACTTTTTTGCTTAGAATGCTGCAAGGAAGTTGGGGGGGGGGGCAGTGGTAAGCACAAGAAGAGAAACATTCAAAATCTCTTCAACAATTTCAGATGGAAGCACTTGCTCAGCAACAGCCACGTGAAGAATTGGTGCGCTCGTAATGGAGTAGAATTGATGCATGGATACGGTGCTTCTGCTTGGCCAATTGTGGATGTTGAGTTATTTTTGCACTAATCATTGCACTGAATGCGAAGATGTATTGTCCCATTTGCTTCATAATATACTCAGCACATGTTTGGAAATGTTGCTCAGGCTGTGTCTTTGCTTCAGAGAATTGACCAGCTCTGGTACAAGTATATTTACATAGAGGAGATGTTATGAAATTTGCGTGGAGCTCGACAAATCTTTGAGCGGTGGATGACCTGGGAACCTAATCATCACGGGTGGGCTGCGTGGAGCTCAACAAATCTTTGAGTGGTGGATGACTTGGGAACCTGATCATCACGGGTGGGCTGTGTATATTATGTTCAAGCTTCGATACAACGACATCGATTGGGCAAGGTCACTCTACGACAGGTTTGGTAATTCGAGACTCCCACCCTATTATGGAAGGGTGACTTCAAATGTTGTACTTCATCTGTTTAGGGTGTAGCGTTCATAGCATTTTGTTGTAGTTCTTATTTTTGGCCTTGTCATACTGGCTGTCCTTTATGATGTGTTCCACTGAACTTTCATTGCCTTGGTTTTAAACATGTAGGTGCATAGAATGTCACCCTGGTGATAAAGCTTGGATTAGGTATGCAAAGTTTGAAATGGAGAGTGGTGAAATTGCCCGAGCTAGCCTGAATGAAGCAAAAAGTTAGTACCCCGAAGAAAGACGCTGCAAAAGCACAGAATCCTGCTAGGTACTCATTCTCCTGCTTCGTTTCTGGTGCTTCGTGTCTGCTGTGCTTTATGGCTCATTTCTAAAGGAGTTGTAGTATTAACGGTTATCGGCATGCACAGGCTGTTTCTATTGATAGGTTTATTCACCTAGTGAATCATTGTCATAATTTAACCCCTTAATGGAATGAGGAAGTCCACGTCAGAAATTGTTTTTTTTTATATTAACTTTTAAATCATAGTTCTATCGATTAAGGATGTCGGGCATGAGTTCTTTGTGGTGGTATTTTGTTACTTAGAGCTCCAGAAATGATTTATTTCAGCTCCTAAAGCTATAGAAGCGGCCGCATTTGGCCATTTGGGTATGAAGGGGAAATTTAAGATACAAGAGTTGTCCTAATGATGCACTGGACTTCATGATTTTTGATTTTGAGGTATTGAGGATGAAATGGCAGATTTAATGATCTAACTCCGTCGATGTTTGCAATCTGGTTGGATGCAGGAGTTCGTGCTTCGAACGACCTCTCTGAAGTTTGGGTAGTACCATGTCATAGAGCTTGATTTTGTTTTCTCACATGTGGTGGAGGGCATTAGAATGGCGTATTTTTGATGTAATTTTTTTATATGAGGCATATATTTGTGGTCAAAGTTCACAGATGAACTTCATGTCTATGTTTTTAAACACATTTTGTCCCTAAAATCTCTTCAATACTTTTTCAACCCTAATGTCTTGTTTTTGATTCTCATTCATGCATATATTCGTGTTGTATTTGTATTCATGCATTGTTATAACTTGAATCCTTTTTTCTATAAGGTATTTGTTAGTCACTTGTATTTTCATTATTTTTTAGTTAGTTTTTTTCCTTACAAAGAAAATAGCCTCTAATATATTCCTTTGACCTACATATTATAAGTAATGATAGATATGATAATATGGATAATTTTTTTGCTTTATGTAATAATAGGGGTCCTTTAAATGCTTTCTAGGAGGTAAATAGCCCCCCAAAAAATACCCCACCGCCGCACGTGGGTCCCCCAAATACACAAGGAATGTCCCCCCCGAGAGCGGTTGCCTGCGCTATAGTGACTTGTGTTGCAATTGTGTTTGTGTTGAGGTTCTCCGAATTAGCCAATTGGACCGCTGCTACATTTGATTCTTTTTGCAATACAACTTCATTTGGTTCCCACTACAAGAAAGTGGTGCAAAGAATGACTTGCATAAATGACTGCAAACAAGTCATTGTGATCACTTTGACTGCAAAATGACTAGAGGGCCTTGGAGTCATTGTGGTCGAGTCGTATACGTAAATGACTCGAGATATATTATCACCATCCATTTAAAGGAAGGATGTAGAATTGGATGAAAAAGAAATGGATGAAGTGATAAAGAAAGTTAGACTTAAGCAAATGTCTATAGAGCTGCCATGTGGAAAGTGGGACCCCTGAAACATCTGACGTGGACATCCACGTGGCCAGTCATTCTTTAGTCATTTTGAAGTTATGACTGACCCATAATGAATCTGACGTGGATGGCCACGTAGGATGTCGTTCATGAGTCATTCAAAAATCATCTTGCAGTCATTTAGCAGTGACGCCTATTTAGGGTTCAGGTGACGTGGTTGCTGAGGTCTCAAATCATCTCTAAGTCATTTTAAAGTTAACATGATGTCTACAGAAAGGAATGTGGGGCCCATTATTTGGAAAATAGTCACTCGTCAATTACTTAGAAATACATTTATAATTACAATTCAATCATTGAATTTCACTTAATCAAGAGTATAATGACAATTGCATGGGAAGTAGTCATTTTGCAATCACATATCAATACAATCAAAGTTTCACAACAATATACCATGCACAATACACCATATACAATACACCATATATCATAGTTGGCATTTGTGTCACATGACTTTCAAAGCCACTTAGAATGTGAGTATGAAGAGTTGAAATGACAAGCCTTTTATACAAGTAGGGTGGTAGGAGGCAAGACAAACCATGTGGGATATGTAAAACGCAGGAATTGTGTTACAAGTAATATTTCATACCTCATTTAGGCATAGTAGATTATTTTTTTTTCAAAAACCTTTGAACTAAAAAAAGTTGGGAAATCAATCTCACTTTCATCTCCAAAAATCTATTTTGGATTTCAAGTCTCAAATCAAAAGTTATAGACAAATTTGAAAAAGAGATTGGAAAGGATATTTTTTTGGACATTAGAGTTATTCGTAGAGTCCCCCCCAGTTTGGAGGGGACTTTTTCCGACAAATTTCCTCCGACGGACGACCCCAAAGGCGACCACTAAACCGCAAGCAAAGTCCGGACCAAACTTCTTTTTGGTCGATTTGGGTGCTTAAGAAAGTTTGATACCCACTTTTGTATTGACTTTTTGCCCAAAACCTGCTTTTTCACAAAACTGCAGGGTTTAAACCCCGGTTTTGGGTACTTTACGAATAACTCTATTTTCTAACATCTTTTTAAAATTTTGTCCAACCTTATGGTATATGACCTATGATGAAAATGTGGTCAAGATGCAGAGGAAGTGTGATGAAAGATTCACAAAATGTTTGGAAATCGCACAATGCATTACAATGCAAAAGGCGCCGAAGTAGTAGTTGAATAGCTACTCAGTAATCTAAGACGTTTCAACTCATTCTACAGTCTCAAGAAGTCATATTGCAGTTGCAAAGGAAGTCATTTTGCAGTCTTAGAAAGTCATTCTGCAGTGGCACCGGAGAAGCAACATTGTTGTCCATGTAAGGAGAAAACAAGATTTAACGACTACCTCTTGGATTATGAAAACACCTTCCAACCTTTATGTTGGAACCTCAGGAATGTCCATTTTGAATCATATGAAATGTCCGGAAATATTGTGAAGTTACCGACGCAAATGGACCAAAATCATAGCTACTATCTTGGTAGGAGTATAAATGAATCTTAAAATGGACCCCGACTAAGAAAACAATAGACTCCAACAAACCAAAAAGCCACCAGAAATGCATGATTTATAAGAGAAAGAAAGAAGATTTTTTTCTTTTTAAAGAAGGCCAAAGAAATAAATTTAAAAAGTTAAACAAAGAATAGAAAAAAGAGAAAGTTAAAAAATATATATTTAAAGAAATGAAGAAGAGAAGAGAAAAATAAATTGAAATAAGAAAAATAAATTATAAGGAATACAAAATAAAGAAAAAAAATTGAAAAACTGAAAATTATCAGAAAGAAAAATAATCTTGTTGTTTTTAATAAAAAAATTAGGAAATGGTAGCAAATGAAACTAATAAGAGAAAAATTAAAAAATCAACAATACATTAAAGGAAAAAAGGTAGAAAAAGATATGAAAAGATTAAAATAAATTTTAAGAAGAAAATGAACAAGAAATAAAGAAGAAAACAGAAAATGATGGAGAAGGAAGAAGCCTTTTTGTATGCATCATTTTCTAAAGCTTGGACGAATGACTTCAAATCTTTCAATCCCAGTGGTCAAAAAATCAAAACATAAACAAAGAGTGTATATTTAGAATAATTAGGAACTAAGGCACTTTAACTGTCTATAATTTAATAATTTATTTGTGGATCACACATCATCTTGTCAAAGTTGCATCCTTTAATAATGTGGCACATAGAAACATCCTAAAGAATAGAACTATTTTGTGCCAAAGTACGAAGTAAGGTGCAGTGACTAATTAGTCATTTTGTAGTAGCCCTGCAGTGAAACTTGGATCGTTCAGAAAATCTTTTACTACCATGTCTTTTATAGTGACCTCTCTCTTTATCTTTTTCCATCAATAAACCAAAACCTTCCAAAGTCGTCTGCCAGTTACACTTCAGTCATTTTTTAGTTGTGTTGCAGTGAACAGTAAGTTACAATACATAACAACTGCCTCCTTGTCTTTGACTAGGCCTCCAATGGACAGAATGTGGAGGATGAAACTTACTCCTTGTTCACTGTTCATCTCGCAGTCGCGGACGTGACTCTAGCTTCACTTGGATATTGTAGAGTTAGCATCGCTGGTGCAATTAGGGAGCCCCAATCATTCTGAAGTCACATTTTTCATGAAGTCATTCTTTGCAGTCACATATTTGCCCATTTTCTTGTACTGTCCACAAGCCTTGGAGATCAAAACTATTGTAATTGTAAGCCTCGCAAAACTACTTCAGCATCCTCAAATAAAGGAGCAGTAGAGCCAAACTCCAAGATTCTCCTTGTTCAGACAAGGGGATCAACTGAGATCTTCTCCTACTAGCTGTCTTTGTGTATTTGGGGGAGAATAACGTATATGAGTGCACGTGCACTCTTGACTCTTGCATACTTCTTGGCTCCCCTATATATGGACCATATTGCACAGTGGTAGCTATAGTGGGAGAAACATGTTGTAATGGTCCTTGACCTGGAGAGGGCAAAAACAATGAATTCGGAGAAAAATTGAGCCTTACTTTGCCCGTTACCGTAAGTGTTGTATCCAATGCAAGAATGTGTTGAAAAACACTTATTTCAAGTATTGGGACAAAATCCCCACCATTCACCCAATTTTTCTTTAACGCCCATTTTATCTCCCTCGATGCTACAATTGTAGCCCACATCCGCTTTTTTGAGTTTGATGAAAGTGACGCAAACTGCAAAAGGGATTTCTTATTGCAAAAAAGGTTTTCTCGTGATAAAAGTGACCTCATCGCTTGTGGCTCTTGTGACTAACATTGTCTCTGTTGTCGGTTCAAAAGCCTTTACCTTGGGAAAACATTAGTTTTTTGGCTGCAACTAGATTCAGTCCAAGATATGAGGGTAAAAAATAACAAGATGGGTGAATGCAAGAAACTCCTGCTGAATTTGTTGCGTTTTCACAATATTTATGATTTTTTTTCTGGAAAACTTTAAAATTAGAAGAAAAAAAATTATTTAAAAAAAAAATATGGCTAATGTATACACCTTTAAGATGAAAGTAACCACCAAAAGAAATGCATAGAAAAATTCTCTAAACAGGAGAACTAGAAAAGTACCAAAACTCAAGAAAATGGATACTTTGATGTTTTAATTAGTTAATAAAAATTGGCCATTTCTAACAACTCTATGGAAATGGTCATACACCCAAGAAAATTCCAAAATAATATTTTATATGTTATAAAATGCAAGTACAAAGGAGCACACTTTGTGGACTTCGACACCACATAAAATTAATTATTTTTAGAATTCCTTTAAGAAAGAGCGACAAATCTACTAGAAGACCATTCCCTCCAAATTTCAGCTCAAAATTCATTTTTGGGGTATTAAATAGTATCAAAATCCTCCAAATTGACAAGTATGATGTAAAATTGGGGGCTATTTTTGGATGGTAAAATATTTTTGAAAATTACAAAAAAATTAGTCAAGGTGTACAATAATGATAAGTACCTTACTTATAAATATTGAGTCATTTAGAGCCAAAATGCAAAAATTATGGTCAAAAAATAAATCAGAATGCAGGGTGTGACGCAAAATAGTACAGGTGTTTCTTGCATTCACCCAGATGTACCACCTCAAAGTAAGATAAGAGAGTCATTTGCCGTATAGAATCTCATAGTATATCGAATGATTAAAACATCATATACAAAGGTAGATGACTTTGTATATAAAGTGTACAAATATCACATATTAATACTTGTATGATATATATAACTCAAATATATACATACTTGTAAATATCATATATAATTACCATATCAATATTATGTATCGATATATGTATAAAATATCAATATATATCTAATACGTATAAAATAAAAATATTCATACTTATATAATTCTTGTATAGATATTATATAAACCGTATGCAAACCGTATAAGTCATGTAGAAACCTGAAATCCTTTGCAAAACTTCATAAAATTATAGTCAAACTTCAAATAAATGTCATGGCCGTTCCATAAATTTAAATCAAGAATGTCTTAGCTTTTTGGAAAGCTAAAAAAATATAACTAGATCTCTTTAAAATCAAAGCAAAAAAAGGTACTGCCCATATGTGATAGCTTGTTGAAAATTACACTCTCAAATTTGTTGGCGACTGAACATTTCTTCATTTTGAAGTATACTCCGGCCTCATAAAAGCTCCAAATACTTTGTATTCATTACAAGAGAAAGGGGTGTTTTAAGTGAATTTTTAAGTATAGTCCTAGGCACATGATTTTACATAATGACCTTTAAGGAGATTTTCAGCAAAATTTACTTAAAACACATGTGTTTTAAGTAAAATTTTGCTAAAAATCTCTTTAAAGGTCATTACTTAAAATCATGTATCTAGGACTATACTTAAAAACTCACTTAAAACACCCTTTTCTCTTGTAGTGGTTATATCTTTTAGGAATCTAACTTTATAATATACATTCTTCAAAAATCTTACCTAAAAATAAATAAAAACTCTGCTCTCAATGTTCTGTCATAGTTGGGACTAACTTTAAGGTTTAGATTGAGCAACTATTCTACACCCTCTTTACTTTTATAAGCACAACTCTTTCAAAACAACTCCAAATCAAGAATGCTATATCTTCTTGGAAAACTATAGACTTTATACATAATTCTTTTAAAACTCAAATCCAAAAATACATTAACCAAACCTCTACAAGAGCTTGAAGTTTTGGTCCTCGACCTTGGTAGGCAGCAGACACACTCTCATTCCATCACTCATAATTTTTGCAATTAAACTTTAAATAGAACGAATCATACTTTTTTGAAATCACAATAACAAGAAATAGAATCTCACATAATTTCATTTTAAAATTCACAATATACACTGAGTTCCTTCTTTCCAAACTCACGACACTCCCAAACTAACTGTGAAGAAGGAAGAAGAAGACCCCGACTCCTTATCCAACTTCAAGGGGACACATCAGCCCATGCTTAAGCCACATGAACATCTTAAATCTAATTGTTTATCCCCTTTAACGAAATTAATACCTTATCTACCCCTTTTTTCTACCAAAAAAATCACTTAAATTTACTAAATGGGTAAACTATCTTCATTTTTTTCTCCTTCAACTTCAAAGACGTCAAATAACTTCTGGAAATACTTCTAAATACAAAACCAAGAAACTAAAATCAAACATATATCTATTAGAGATAGAAAATGAAAATTCAAGAGGAGCATCATGCCATTTGCAAAAATTTACAAATGCATCTAGTGGTAGCTATGATATAACTTGTACGGTTTCCTTTAGTCAAAGGATTGACCAGATCTTCCAACCAACGTTGGTGGCCACAGCTACTTTTGATAAGTCTATCCATACAATAGTATTGTTCATCGTTTAAACCTTTAAAACATCTCTCAAATGTTAGTTCTTTGTTGCCAAGTTCAATACACCAAATTTGCAATAGGATTATATGTACTTGAGCATCCCGCTAAAGATTCTTGTGCGAGTTCTTGTGTCATTGCTTTTCTACGCAAAGTTGCTTCGGCAATTGAAAAGACCCAATTTCATCTTGTGGACACTTGAGTCATTGCAAGAAAGACCGGTCCTATTACTAATCACGGAGCGAGTGACTCTCTTGTCATTTGCTATAACTTTTGAAGCAAAAGTCCAATAAACATGAAATTTTTATTAGAGATACCTAACTTCATGGTAATCATATCCCTTATTTTTTTTAAATTAAAAAAAATCATTTTATATTTAAAAATCATTTTTGTTAATTTGTCACAATCTAAGGTTTAAGGTTTTTTTTACTACGTTAGGAAGCCTAAAACGTTTAACGATCTAGAGCTAAAATTTTCATGGTCTATTTGCATAATAGAATATCATATTCCTACCAAAGAAAATATAAAAATATATTATTTTGTGTCTTCCTCATGAGTGCAAACAACACTCTCATTGCACGCAATTTTTGAACAATGAAGATGGTTCTAAGATCAATATTTTGGTGAAATCTCATCACTAAGAACTATTCCCAAATGGTCAATTTTTAATTTTATTAAAATTATTTTTTCTATTTTTTACAATTAAAATGTGAAATTATAGTGCAAGTATCCATTTTCTTGAGATTTTGCACTTTTCTAGTTCTCCTATTTAGAGATTTTTTCTACGCTTTTCCTTCCTATGATGAAGCCCTCCTGAAAGTAAAAATGAGTATTGTGGGAAACACTATGTTTTTTGAACAGTCTTTCTTGCAATGACCCACTTATGCGGTGGCGCAAGACTCAGTGGTAGAAGAGGTTGATTCGACAGTTGAATCATAGAAAATTCAAATTTTGGATTTGGTGAAGGCTCTTCATCTTAACTTTTAGAAAAAATCCTCTAGTTCAACATATTGAACTCAAAGTCAAAAACAAAGTAGAACTACATCACATTGATAAAGCTATTGGATGGCTTGCTCAACTTTATAATGTCAATGAGAAGGTGTCACCTTGAAGCCTCCCAATGTGATATCATCCCTTTCACTATATATTACTATAATCAAGAATCCAACCAAATAGAAAATAGACACATTTTTTTACATAATGCATGCATTTACATTGCGACACCGTCCAATGCCTTGAGAATTAGGTAGTTGCGGCATTGATCCACCCATTGCCTTCGTATGCCTTAGGGAATTCTTCTTAGCTATGCCGACAAATTTGCCTCAGCGAATGCAATAGACAAAAGAAACATTTACATTCAATTTCATGAAGAGTGAACAATGAACATTTTGGGTTTAGTGTTAGGGATATTGTAAACTCTTGTCAATCTAGGATGATATGACTTGAAATAAATATTGTATAATTAATGGATATTGTATTTTGGTGGTGTCAAACGTACTAGAGTCATGCAAGTTTCACTTTCTTTTGAAAGAGTTTGGATGGCATGTCTTTGGTGGGGGTAGGAAGGAATTTAAAGTGTATCCTTAATTTGTATTTTCAAGAATTTTTATTGTTGGCAAGTGAAAGTGGATTTGGATGCACTTTAGAGTGCATTTGAGGGACTCTAGATGAATAAATTATGGATTTTTTAAATATTATCTCTAGGTATATGTACCCAAGATTTACAGTAGACTCTCATTGATTTTCATGGGTTGTAGTATTCTAATTAATTGTATACATCTTCTATACCAACCCCTAAAGTTCAAAGGCTATTTTTGGAGTCAAAAATCACTTAGAATTGCCAATTTGTCATTTCTAAATTGTATAGAGGCAAGAAAATAGAAAAATGAATTTTTTTTTTATTGAACCATAGAATCTTATACTAAACTTGTATAAGAACACATAATAAAATTTTGTGAAGTTTGACCTTGTAGATTGGAAGATATTGATATGTGAAGTGAAGATAACTTTTTTTTTGGCACATTGCTATGATACTATACAAGACTATAAGACTTTGGATCCTTTCAACTTCAATTTTTACACTAAATATTTTGATTTTAAAATTTCTATATTAGAAAATTGAGTTGGGAGTCTTGAAAAAAATTAACAAAAAGAAATTCAATTTTCATCCTTTAAATTTTTTTTACAAATCACAATTAAAACATAAAAGTCTATAAGAGTTTAGTGTTGGATTTTGGTAGTTATGTGGAGGGACAATGTTTGAAAATTCATAACTTATTCATATGCTATTCAATTAAAGTAGGATAAAATGTACTCAAATCCTCTTTCAGATGCCAATAGATAGATCTAACTATTTAACTAATATATATTTAATAATGCGGGTAACTATGCTCAATTGCAATTAGTGACAATAATTGGTTTCCATACCAAGTTATTACAATGTTCCTCCTTGAAATGACAAAATCAATGATGAATCTTTGGACAGGTAGAGAAGGAGTGAATTCACAAGCTTCTACATGAGGGTCTCGGAGTATCAAAGGTTGAGAAAAGATGCATGAAGCTAGACACTCAGTTCTGACTCCTACAAGTTCTCTTCTATTTTCCCCACGCAATTTGATAAGGTAGTCTGCTCTAAAAGCATCCATGCTCTAAAAGCAATCATGACACAAAGGCACATTTTGCTTTCTTCAAAGTACCAATAGTGTACCTTTTAGGAGGTGGTTGCTTTTAGAGACCCATGCATTTCAACTTCAAAAATTTATGACTAATTCCACAAAGGTCCAAAAAATATGAAACGACTTGGGTTAGATGCCAATTCCATTTTTCTTTGTATGAAAATTTACTGAAAATTGTTTCAAGGAGTTTAGCTTCCCCCCAAAAGCAATCAGCTCTTAAATGGTCGCTTTAAGAGCATACTACCTTACCTTGCTCACCATGAACCTACACATGAGGATGGTCCTCCAAAAGAATGGTCTTCAAATCCACCAAATTCATAACTAATTCCACAAAGGTCCAAAAAATATGAAACGACTTGGGTTAGATGCCAATTCCATTTTTCTTTGTATGAAAATTTACTGAAAATTGTTTCAAAATTTTCAAGGAGTTTAGCTTCCCCGAAAAGGCAATCAAATCTTAAATGGTCGCTTTAAGAGCATACTACCTTTACCTTGCTCAACATGAACCTGCACATGAGGATAGTCCTCCAAAAGAATGGTCTTCAAATCCACCAAATTCAAGAATGCTGTGCTATCCCCTACACAAAACAGTACTAATCTTCAGAAAGGTAGAAAAGGAGAGAATCCACAAGCTTCTGCATGAGTTCCCGGGAGAACAAGGGCTCGGAGAAGATGAAGGAGAATTGGAGAGCCGAGTTGCGCAGGAAAGGGAAGATGGCGAGGCAAGGTCCTATGCCATGCGTGGAGGAGCACGACAGGTAGTCCCGGACGCCCACCGCAGCCGCCACTTCCTGGCTGAGATCCTCCACCACGGGGTGGTACATGGTGGACAGAACCGACGTGCGGAGGCTCCCGCTGGGCGTCACCATGGGAAACCGCATCGCCTGCGTCATGAGCGTGTTCAAGTCCCCCATGTCCGTGAAATGCTTCCGGTTCTTGATCGCCGTGTCGAAGTCCTGGGAGCACCGCGTTGCTAGCTCCCAGAATGGCTCTGGCTCTGTTGTGTGAATTGTTCGCATCAGCGCTGCGTGATAGAAGCCTGGAAAACACCGGATGCAATAGAACAAAATTGTTAGATCGATCATGCGAAGGATGAGGATTGGGTTGAGAAGGATGGGTATGACTCTTGCTTCGCCTCTTCGCAATTCTTTTGTAACTGCAATTAGCCATGTGCCGGTTATTAAAGTGACATGAGTTAGAGGGTTGAGAGTGGTACAACTTGCAAAGTTCTCCTGTCCATCTTGCAATCTACCACAAGAAATAATGCTACCAATGGTATAACCGTTTGGGATCTGATCCCATCGCCTATCGACCGACTCATGTTACCAACAACAATTCATGTATTCATACACTTGGTTGGGCGTCAATTAGCGAGTTGGGTGTAAACATGACTTAGCTAAGCGTTTATGGCTGCTGATCTTTGAACGGAAATGGGAATTTCTACTTTCACTTGTAGTGGTCTCACTGTAAAATTGCATTAGATATTCACACTGACAAAAATTGATCTCGAGAGAGTTTGGCGCAAGCATGTACCTACAGAGATATATAGTGATCTCCCAAATATCACACTCCTACATATTGGTTAACTGATTCTTGAAGTATCCTCTGCCTTAATCGTTTGAGAAGTTCCAGAATTGCTTACCAATGGAGGAATCTGGGAGTGTGGGCTGAAGGAGATTTCGGCATTGTAGTAGCACCGTTGTCCCATAGTGCTCGCCTCTAGCTCCCACTTGCTTGTATGCTGCCACCGCCTTCAGCGCCGCCGCATTGATCACTCCATGAATGGATAACTCTCGGTTCTTACATTCCTGTGCACAGTTATGATGCAGCATTGCACAAGTTTGAATGTAAGCATCAATGATAAAATCGGACTTGCATCAATCTAAGTCACATTCAAGGAAGGTGATAACCATTAGAGTCAATTTGTAAGCATTAAGGCAGGAAGCCCATTTTCATGGAGTCCCTTTTCCATGAATTAATAGTCATCCATTTAAAATCAAAGATGCAACGTCTCATCCAAATAAGCGACTTGCAAATAGTGAAATATTCTCGGATTCTATAACAATCAAAGATGCTCCCATGATGGGTAGTCCGGGCTCATGATGCTCAAGATTGGGACCTTACTACTTCAAACTTCATTAATTCATAACTTATACAGAATCCAAATACTAAATATTCTAGTGCACTGGAATCCTCTCAAAAATGGAGGCAAGGCAAACACCAGAATGGTTTTATTCTACTCATAGAAAACACTCAAAACAGAGGAAAGGTACAGGAATGGATTACTTACTTTAGATAAACCAGACACAAATTCATTAATAGTGTAACGTGACTTTGAAAAAAGCGCATTATGCATATAATTATACTGATCAATTCATTTCTGCACGAAAATGATCATACGATATATTTCGGAAAAAGGGTGAACCGCCACCTACCCCTTCTAGCTTTAACTACCACATTAGAAGTACAATGGATGTAATGTTTTGTAATGAATCCTTGGCCAGTGCACATGCCTTTGAAAGAGGGGAAACTTTACCTTGAGGAGCAGGTTGGTGGCTTCAACAGACAATGCACCTCGAATAAGCTTCGACATCCGGACGCTCTCCGTGTCTTCAAAGGGCAGATACGCATGTCGCCGCGACACCAAGCCATAGCCGACCACATCCACGCCGTGCGCCCAAAAAGGCTTATTCGCCTGCCCCGGCGGAATTCCATCTTCCATACTCGGCAAGCTAACAATCTCCTCTGAAACTTCGAGGTTTTCCAGAGCTTCAGTCCCCGATCTCGTGTGAAGAGAGCTCACAACGTCCTTGACAATAGTGGCAGTACTCGCCATGTCAACCGCAGCGGAGTGCCCACGAAGAACCAAAAGAGACTCCGAATGAGGAAGGATATAAAGCTTCGGTACAAAGACGGGGATCGGATACTCCGTCGGAAATGGCGTGTTGAGCTCGTCCTCTGTGATCAAGTGCCACGGCTCTCGCGCATTCGAATCCTCTTCCTCCTCGAAGCTCCTGGAGCTTTGATCTACCTCGCAGACGTGCACTGAGACTTCCTCCGGCGTGTGGAAGCGAAACTCGTTCTGTTCGAAGGTGATTTCAGACCTAAGTCGGGGGTGGAGCGCCAGGAGGTCGCGGAGGGATGATTCGAGGTCTGCTAGAGGCACGCGGCGTGAAAACCAAATGGACGTGATTGTGATGCCTGTCCCGGAATCCATTGCAGCACACCAACTCGACTCCGTCTTGCCGAGGCTCCGATCCGGCGATTGCATTACAGAAATCGACATTGCTCAAAACTCCAAACCCCTACCACCCTCTTCAATTGCAATCTCTCGTAATCAATAACAGCACCTTAACGCCGATTGCGCAATCCCTGCTACTACCCACAAAATTCAACACAATCACAAAACCGAGGAGATGACATTAGAAAGCATTGGATTCATAAAATTCCTTCGAATCCTTGTTGGGGTCGTGATCGAAGTCCGAGAGGCACAATTCCCGACGACCAGAGGTCCTTGGTGACGAGATTCGGTCTCAAAATGCTGTCTAGTCTCCGGTGCGCAGAACGAAAGAAGCATCTGCAGTGAGCAATGTTCTCTCCCGCAATGAGCCAAAAGGAGAATGATACGAATCCCCGGAGCTTTGCTTGCACGTGGAGAATATCGCATTTGACTGCGATCGAGGAGGGCTCCCTGCATTCCTGCAGGAAGCCATGGCTGGTTGCCTCCGGCTGTTGCAGCAGGGAGCAGGGAGAAGACCAGGGGAGTGCTGTTCGGGTACGGTGTGAAAACGGAAGAAACGGAACCTGTTTGCAAAAGGGTTTTGTCACGTCAGCAAGACACGAAGGTGCACCGCAAACTCCAAGTCAAACGTGACGGAAAGGTGGCAGGCAACCAGCCATGGTTTCACTGCATCACCGCTACGTAAGGTAGGTATCCCAAAACCGCCACTAATTGCTACTGTGCCTAATAGACTGTTCAAATTCCTATATATTCTTATTGGCAAGGGAAAGGACGTTCCAACGCACCAAAGAACGCGACATTTGGATATTGTATGCAAAAGTTATGAAGGAACAAAGTTTGGTTCTAAAATGGTTTCTTTCACAAAAGGTACATAACTGATTTTGGAGATGTACACACACTGAAGATGGCGCTTTAAGGTCAGTAGCGCATTTGGGATGCCTACCTTACTAGGGAACGGGTTGTGTAGGACAGATTCCGCCTTGTAAGCGGCCATGGGGCGAGCCCTATGACCGTGCACAGGGTGGAATCTGCCCTCTGCAGCCTGTTCCATGGCGTTAAAAGTACTTCAAGTGGCACATTAACATGGCAGAATCGGCTCTAGGATGCAAAATTTGTCAAGAGGGCCGATTCTACATTCCAAGGCTAATTCAGTCTCATTAATTTGCCTCTAAAAATGGCAGAATCGGCCTGAAGTGCTTTTAACATGCTTTGGGGCAACACTACTAACAATGCTCCGTCCACGTCATTGTTGAGGCGCAACAACTCAAATCCTTTGGAAATGGAGGAATCATTATCTTGCATGACGTCTTTGATGATGCAAAATAAGCTTTATAAAGTGTTGTCGAGGAATGAAGCGTGGATACATTACAGTTGTTCCTTAGCAAACGAAGACACTACTGTAACTGGCCTGCGACTTCACTTTGTGAACTTTTCACATTTCTTTTCAAGTTGAAGTAGTGGAACTATTCTAAGCCCTTATTGGATCCCTTTGGTGACAAGGAAGCATCCCCTAATAATGAATTAATGAGATGTGGCTTAAAAATCTGAAATATGAGTCATTAGTGGCCATTATCTCAACCTAAACCTTGTGTAAGGTATGCTGGAAAAAAATATTCTTTCCATCATGGGATCCTACAAGGCTATGGGTTTGAAAAAATTGTGGGCTACAAATATTACAAACTAACATAGCACTAGGGTTTTTTATTTTATTAATGGATATTAACCCCTAAAGTCCCAAGAGTTCCTTCAGGAACATTGTGGCCTTCAGATAGATTCCTAGAATGTCAATTTTTTCATTTAATTTTTTTTTTGAAATGCAATTTTACAAGAGATTCACTTGCATATAAATTTCACTAAAATTAGACATAGAATTTAGAAGTTACAACCATTTTTTTTGTAAAATGAAATTTTAAGGTAGCTTGAGGATGGAAACATTCTATGATTTTTACAACAAGCAAAACATAGGGCAAAGCCTCGCAGGCATGCAAAGCTAGAAAATGGGAACCTCGGTTGGTCAAGTTATTTTTGGTCAATAGGAGGCGACCAACAAATAGGGCAAAGCTTAACAAACAGTCACTAGACAAGTCATGATTGGATGGGGAGGGGTCAGGATTAGGCAAGGATGCCTTACACGGCCTTTGTATTGCATTGTAAGGTAACAAGCTCTAAAATCGCCCATCCTATTCAAATGTACACTGCTTGTACATGTAACTATTTCATAGCCTTCAACGATGTACAAACAATGTACATTTTAGGGGGTGGGCGATTTTCGAGCCCTATGTCACTTCAACTTCAAAATTTCATAACTAATTCTAGAAAGCTCCAAAAAATATGAAACGACTTGGGTTAGATGCCAATTCCTCTTATCTTTCAAGGAAAATTTAATGAAAAATATTTCAAGACGTTTCACCTCCCCAAAATTCAGTTTCAGCTCTTAGGTGGGCGATTTCTGAACTTGTTATCTCAGTTCCTTTTTTTCTTAGGTGTTCACTTGACACTGGAACCTACCAATTTGGATTTAGTGTAATTGACCCAATTTGAACTCAAGAAGGTGTTGATCTCTGTCAATTCGGCATTGCAAGAGGAAATTGGCACAACCGCCATACAATTGACCTAATTAGAAGAAAATGACCTTTTGTGAGCAATCTGTTTTTTTTTCTTTAGCCATCACTAAATTGATTTGAAGGATCAATTTCTATAAATAGATAACTTTAAAAGTCACTTAAAATCCATGTTCTAATTTGCAACCACTAAATTAAGAAATACCAATAAAATTTACCTACATTTGGTCTATAACTACATCCTAAACAAGCCTTTAAATCCAAAACTGTCACACACCTTCATTCAATTTGTGCAATCATTACAATTTCAACAAATTTTTACAACCTATTCTTAAATGTCTTACCCAGTAACACAATTATACTCAAATGTATAAGAAACTTCACATTGGAGACCTCAAATTTCCTACTACTACTACTTGATAACAAGTACTATAGTAATGAAAGTCAATTGTGAGGAATGTTAGGGGTCATTGCAAGAAATACCTCCCGTTTTTGTCTCAAAATGGCCTATTTTAGTGAGCATAGTGACTTTTGGAATAATAATTTTTTAAATAAAATAAAATATGGATAATTTGTAAAAGCATTCTATTTAGTGTATGTGTGAAAATTCAGGCCTAGAAAAATTTATCTTTAAAAGTTATGCATAAAAAAGAGCGATGGAAAATTCCAAAAAATAGATATTTTCATGTTTGATTTTTAGAAAATAGTAAAAACATTTAGAAAAACAAATTAAAAAATACTACTTTTGTGACTTGAAGATGCTCCCTCTCAACCATCTGCAACTTTGGGGAAAAAAATTGAGTTCTATGTATTTGCACAAAGGTAGTGCACTTTGAACACATGTGGAAGTTGGACATTTTTGGACTATGAGACAAAAACTTCTACTAAAGTAACACAAGATCACAAAGAGATTTCTCATTTTTGGATTGAAAGTCCTACCTCCAAATGGCAAAGGTAGACATACAATTTGGGGCTGTTTTAAAATAATGAAAAAATTAGAAAAAATTAGAAAAAATTACTAAATGTTTTCAACTATTATGTGTACTTTCATTTCAACTACTATGTGTACTTTCATTTCAAATTTTGTATAAATCTGACATATGATGCAAAACTTATGAGCAAGAAACCATTTGTTCAAGGCCAAGGGGACACAAAGAAAGGACAAATGTTTCTTGCAATCACCCTCAAATGCACTGCAAAGATCTTATTGACAATGCTTCTTTTCTACGTAGAAGACATCACTATGCCAAGGAGATGGGCAGTAACCAAGGGAAAAGAGGTGCCTCACTTTCCTTCTTCTAATTTTTGCATTAAGCTCACTATTTTACAAGACATTGCCTCGTTTATATCAAACTTGCAAATTGCTTGGGATGGATTGCCTATTTGAAGAAATTGCTGATTGATTGCACAATCCCAGATTGATTCCTTCCAACAACATGCCATCACTATATTGAAGTACAACACTTCTAATTCCTAGTCTCAATCTTTGGAGTATTCTATGCCATGTTGACGTGCTCATCTCAGGTAGTAGGACGTAACTATGAACTCAACTTCCACTCCACGACTCCAATACTTGAATCAAAGACCAACACTCCCTACCTGAAACTCAATCTCTCATATACCAATCTCTATTCACAGATCATGAATTTCTAATCCACTTCAATCCAAAGCAACAATTTGTGACTTTCAAAGATGGACTTGTCATCTAGCTATGGACCAAGTTTCTTCTATCCAAACTAGCAATTCAAAAATTCAAAAGATGGACTTACAATCCGGCTCTGGGCCATATTTCTTTATTGTAGGTATTTTAGTTGGGGAGGGAATTTCAGGATTTCCATTCTTGTCACCATCCTAGAAATTGATTGTTCATGAAATAGGCCACATTCCTTGTTGCGACTATTCTAGTTGGGGGCAAATATTTCTAGAATTCCATTGTTGTTGCCAACCTTTAAATCATCAATAATGACAAGCCAATAGCATTTGCAAATTGTATTCAAATATGATAAAATCCACATGGATTTTGGGTGCCTAAAGAAAGGCACCTCAACTTCAATTTTTTCATAGATCTGGGGATGGGTTATTACTTCTTAAATGCATGTATCTCTGGCACAAAGACTAAAAATACAATTAATCCTTCATGTGAGTTTTTTTGGGAGGTTTTTAGTGGGACATAGGGAGTAAAAATAAAAATCTTTTAAGAGTATGTAGTATTAGTGCAATTTGATCCAATGAGAAAAAAGAATGAATATCAATTGAATCACTTTTGAACAAATTTTTGCTCAACGAAGAAATTTTGCATATCAACGTGATATAAGTTAGTGACTCCGGTAGTGACTCTGAATGTGAAAGTTGGCAGTAGGGGATTCAGAGAGAAAATTACCTTGAGGTGAAAATTGGTGGCTTCTGCAACCAAAGACCAGCAAAACGAAATTTTGGATAGGCTACCTAGCTTATGGACAAAAAATTGATCTACTGATTGCACACGCGTGACTAAACTCAACCCACCATTGGACCCTTTCCTTATGTTCCTGTTGTGAGACTAAGAACTAACAAATTTTCATTTCCAAAAATGAAAATACAAGTACGGGAAGCCGAGAATGGACTGAAAAGTGGTAGAATGCTAGAAAACTAACTCAAAACCTTACAGTACCTGAATGGGAACTTAAGCTAGAGAGAATCCTTCCTCATAAGGCAGAACTGATTGGATTAAACGATATTCTGCTACTTTGCCGAACCCACCAACCTACAGCCACAGCTACGGCCAACGACGCCAGCGAAATCAATAATGCGACTGTCCCGAGTGCGCTCCCAGCCTTGTCAGTACTTGAAGACCTTGATCCTCCAGGAACGACTTCGAGTTGTAACCAATCACAACTTGCTGAATAGTGCTGATAAGGCTGCCACATTGCTCCGCCAACAGGGTACCAAAAGGCAACCGCCATGCCATGCGATGAACCGATCGTGAATTGAGCATCCTGAAACAGATGAGCTGGATCAGTTGCAAACACAGTGTTGCCGAATATAGATAACAGATGACGTCGTCAGCAATTAAATAATCATTAACATGCGAATCAGTGTTAACAAAACTTTATAACATAATCGAAAGATACGTGGAAACGACATGAAACTCAAAGAAACGAGGGTCTGAACCTGCTGAAGAACATCGTTTGTACGTAATGGCCTTGCAAATTCAAATGTGTATGTCCCAGCACCATCAATAGCCCCGAATGGGCTGTCGGAGGCGATTAGACCTGCGTAATAATATCAATGTCAAACGGTGAGCTAAAACCAAGGTAATGGAGTACAAAAGAGTATTTTGTATTCAGATATAGATCTTTTAAGATCTAAACGTACTCCGAGCAATCTTGATCATGTTCTACGCACTCATGTACACGGTCTGATGTAAAATATTGAGTTTACGCACCAAGTACAACACGAGTACGTTGCTAGAATATTTAATATGAGAGGATATTCCATACTCAAATAACCTAGACTGAGAGCAGATACATCTAGTTCACAGGACACGTTGTAAAGTGATAAATTATTAACAATCGTAATAAAAAAAGACTTACCATATTTTGTATCTATAGTACTGTGAGTCCAAGCTCCACGCCAGTTATTCATGCCGCCAGCGGTTACATTTCCTGCAAATGAAGCCCACATTGTAAAAACCTATTACCTACATACTAATCAAGACAGCCAAATTCATTGCATTTTAAGCCGTCTCTATAAATTCTCTCTTCCAATCGACCATCTTGAACAGTCGCCAATCGGAACCAGAAAACTACGTAACAAAGAAGGAACACTAGTCTTCTGTCTGTACGACTAGCCTGCAAGACCGATATGCATAAGCACTTTAAACTACGGGACATGTCGACGAGCAGCAGCATTTGGTTCAAAGAGTAATAACCGCACCACTAGGCGTCCTGCCATCGACAGACTGGCAGTGGGGATTCCAAGCATACCCATCATCCAATTTGCCAAAGCTGCAACATCACCCGCATCACCTAGAGTCAACACAAGATTAAAAGCACAACACCACCCTGACCCAATCTTAAACCTCAAGATAAAAAATATGAACAGTTGGGCAAAAACGATAAGTTTGGGTGTGCACGCAATGCGCACCGATCCTTTCCGGTGCCATTCACGCTGTCAACAATGTTTTCACCGTACAAACGACCAGGAATTGCCTGATTTATTTCAAAGTGCAGGAGGTCCACCTCATGTCCGGCGCAACTCGTGGCATTGCAAAGTCCAGGGGGTTCCGGACACCCGCCCATCTGCAGTAAACAGGAGGGTTGTCCCTATGTGAAATTGATGGAAGCTATCCTTTGATCAGTCAACATCCGCAAAATGCAATTATTCATAAAACTGAGAACATTTTAGTATTCCAGTAGTCACATCTTCCCATGACTCGTTCCAAAAGTTGGGATCCTAACTGAACTTACATTATGGTAGGTGGCATCATCTCCGACTGGGAACATCAGGGCAATTGCAGCCATATTCTGCTCACTGCAATCAGAAGAAACCTAATAAGAGGTTATCTCAATTGTCTACAAGCTATGCAACCACAAAAATGATAAGTGTAGACATAAATCTGAAAATTGTAATCAATCCCTTTTCAATTAGCGTGATATATAAATATATATACATGCCTGTATAAATGCAGGAGTCATAAGTACGTACTTGGCATTGAACACATAGGCTCCAGGGACTTGAACCAGGAAAAAAATATCATGCCCATCGTGAGCCACCTGCATGAGCAACAAGCCAAGTCTTGAGTTACAAACGCCCAAGGCTAGAGTCGTCTGAGATTTTCGGGACAAGGGCAGTAGTATAGAGTACCCGCAGTGCAGACCTGGCGTTCTATTTGGTATCAAAGGCAACAAAGTCCTATCCGAAGAATAGAGGACCCTAGCGCATAAAACCAAAGGTCAATATGATCAGCCCTTACGAGACCCTACTTATTTTGAGACCCTAACAAAGACCCTATCCACTCCGTAGGGTTTATGACTAAGCATTTCAAAACCAGGATCAGAGCTTCCCCTGGGGGGCCTTAACAGCAATGAGCCTTGAGGAAGAAACCTTAGAGTATACTAGGTTTCCTCCTCTGTGTCATCTGCAGTCGTCTATTGGCCCCTAAAGGACCACGGTTCATGGTTTTAAATTACCAATTTGATAGATCTTACTGTGAAAAAAATTATTCAGATGGGGTCAAATTTTATATCCTCACAAACAATGAAGAACAGTGCATATACTGTTCTACATAAAAACATAAGAATGAACTCCCCTTATGACCCACTCAAAAGTACTAAAAATCATGAAGCCCACTCCGGGCCATACGGTCCCTTAGGGGTTAACAGGACCTTTCACAAACTGTCCGATGCCCCTCAGAGTTGGAAACTTGTCAACGTGGTGACAAGTTAACTGGCACCACTAACAAATACATAATCACGTGAGAACCAGAATGGCTAGTCAAAATACAGGTAGTCTGCCGTAAAATGCACATTTACTATTTGTGGCGAGCATGTATCCATAGAGTTCATTCTAGAGCAAAGTTTTGTGTCACGTTGTACATGCCTAAACTTGCCTGAACATGCCCTCCACCTAACGTTTCGACGGCCAAGAGCTTTGCTTTAGAATATATCCAAGAGGAACATCCTGACCATAAAAGGCGCACGTCCATTCTACAGCAGGCTACCTTACAAATGAATCACGTCGCTCCACCCAGAACCTCAAAAGCAAATCGAAATACAAAACCACACATTTCGAGGAAAAACCTAATTCCGCTCTCCTGTGCATCTTCTTCGACAGAGCACTGACACAAATTGCGTTTTCAAAGAACCTCCACATTCCCACAGAAACAGCGTGACACTTCAAATGAACCTCCTTGACTACTACCGTACATATTACTAGAAAAATGGCTTAAAGATCCTCAATCACAACTTCCAATCTAAGCTGAAATTACGACCCAATCCAGACCCTAAATTCCATAACCTAAATTCTTCTCCAATTCACCTCCAATTCACCTCCAATTCACGATCCACGAACAACGAACAACGAACAAAAAACAGCAAGCAATCCCCTTTCCACATCCACATCAAACACACCGACCATCGCCACTGAAGCTAAATTGAAAATTCCAATCTGAGCTAAAAATACGACCCGATCCAGGCCCTAAACTCCATAACCTAAATTCTCCTCCAATTCACCTCCAATTCACGATCCATGACCAACAGAAAGAAAGAAAAAAAAAAAAAAAAAAAAAAAAAAACTCTTTCCACATCCACACCAAACACACCGACGATCGCCACCGAAGCTAAAAAAATTCAAAAAGAAAAACAGAGAGCGCACCTTGATTTGCAAGGATCCGCCGGGGTAGGCATTCTTGGAATCGTCCGTCAAGGCGGGATACAACTCCAGCGAGGTGGCGGAGACGGAGCTCCAGTCGCTGGCCAGGCCGTCCACGGTGAGGCTGCCGGGCACGAAGGGCGCTTTGAGCGTGACGCCGGCACTGCGCAGGCAAGTGGCGCCCGTGGAGCCCGTGTCGCCGTGGCTGTGCGCGGGCGTGGAAGTGGAAACGAGCGTGAGGAGCACCGCGAGGAGGAGGCGTTGAGGGTGACGTAACGCCATAGCTGAGGTTTGCTGCAACACGGGGAGCTCGGAGGAGTGCCCTGGCGCACATTTGAGCTGAAGACGACGACAGACTTATTATTGCTGCGAGTGCCAGTGAAGAAATCATACGTCCAAGAAACTTGAAGGAGGAAGAATTAACTCCAACCACAAATATACATACTTTTTTATTTTTTTATTTTTTTATTTTTTTATTATTGGCAAATCCAGCATTTTGGTTGGAGCAAAAAGTAATAAGCAGAAAAATATACCATGATTTATACAATGACAACGATGTGAATTAATGTTATTACCATTTTGGTCTAAATATTTGAAATGTATGTTCTAATACGGAGTAGAAAATTCATTAAAATTTTCAAGATGTAGACATGGTGTGTTATTTAACTTTTAGTAGCAAAAACAAAATTCACCAAATTTGGCTGATTTCATCCAAAGACTTTAGTAGCTAAAAATTGTACTAATCCTATTATTTTCGTACATCAAATTAATGTTGCACTCTTTATGAACAACCTTCCCAAATATATAGTCAAGGTAAATATGTAATTTGAAGAGGCATAAGCGTTTAGATTTTGTTGAAGGTATTTATAAATTAACTACATGGTGTGCCTGGCCTCTTTTCTTATCTTGCATTCATATATATATTTATAGTTTTGGATCCCATCGGTTGCAACAAGGCACTGGGATTGAATCCTTGGTTGACGACAAGGTGTGTCATCCCATTGACGAGGGTTCAAATCCGCATGTGTGCTTCAAGTGCCTCCTATATATTCTGCACCGTATTCAAGTGTCTCGGATCCAATTGGTAGATTTGAGGATACTTAAATACGGTGCAAAAGATGTAGGATGATTTTTTTAGGCAAGTTTATTATGAATTTGATCATTTCTATTGTAGATTAGAGTTTCTCCCCTCTTCACTCTAAAAACACTTTTGAGTAGTATGAACCTCTTACTATGGCAAATAAACACCATTCTAAAAGATAGTCATATTGTTGGCATCTGGTTGATTATTCCAAATTTTACAAAAAATTATTTGGAATCTTAAAATTTCCAAAATAAATACTGATATAGTACAACAAACGAATACAAAATACATGATATGGTTGTTGATCCCATATTGATTGTAATTTAGCATATTTAGAAAAATTTATGTATATAGAAGGTAATGAAAAATTTACATATGGAAGATATTATAATTCATTCACTTCTTAAGTCTTAAGTGAAGGGTGAATGAAGTGAAATCACTCACAATGTGCCCAAAAGAGGCTGTCACCTCCTGGTTTGTGTTAGTTGCCCTCCCCTTCTCTCAAATTTTTTTAAGGCCGTTGATTTTATGTTTTTTAAATGCTTACCTTCGAAATTGCCGTTGATTTCTCAAAAAATCACAAGCCGTTGATTTTGTGAGATTTAATTCAAGCCGTCCAAATATCAATACGGATACGATACGAAAATGAATACTGGGTACGGATACAATACCGTATATGAATACACAGTGAATACTGAATACGGATACAGATACGGATGTGGATACGGATATAGATACGACACAATACTGGATTTGAATACATACGAGTATGAACACGGATACGGGTACAAGGTACAGGATGTTGTTTGTCCCATATTGTTTGTCAATTTTATTGCTTTCTGGAAATTACAAGAGAGCAGAGGGGATGGGGGAGGGTATGAAAATTTAAAAATTTAAAAATTAATTTTGGGGGGGGGGAGGGGAAGGGGTATGAAAAATTTAAAATTTTAATTTTTTAATTTTTTGGGGGGAGGGGGCTGAATTTATAATTTTTTTCAAATTTAAAATTCTTTTGGGTGCATTGTGACACAGTTTGTCACAATGCACCCAAAAGAGGCAGTAACTGCCTAACTGACAAACTATACCCTCGAAAGAGACAACTGACAATTCTAGCAAAATGAATCTGGTAGGTTCCTTCCATTAATTGGCCCCTTCCTTTAAAATATTTCTTTAAAAAAAATTCTAAAGATCTATGTCAACCAAATCCAAACACAATTACAATACGATACTTGATATGGATACAAATCCATATATGTCTATAATATATGTACAATAAATGTATAATAATATGAAAATGACATACAAATGTGAATATGGGTATGGGTAAGGATTCCATAGCATTTATTTGTCATCCCATGGTAGATTACATATATGAGGGGACCTCAAGAAATTTTATTTATATTTTTGAAGGTCTAGTTCAAAAGAATTAGCCAAATCACATCCTTCACTACCTAGTATGAAACACATATTTCATAAGTTTGTTTCACAGTATAATCTGTAAGTTGGTTCTTAACCCCCCAGATTTCCAAAATTACAAAGATCTATTATAAAATGCAACTTAGGAGAATATTTTAATGATGACTTTCAAACAATAGTTGTAAAATGCTATTTATAGATCACATACGGTTAGATCAACAAAAACACATACCAATATTTTTCAATAAAATTTTAAGCCAGAAATTGGAAATTCCTTCTAAAATCAATTGTAGACTGAATATTTATGATTTTTAAAATATTTTTTTCCTATAAGTTTAAAATATTGAGTTCTAATTATAATGATTTTTGAAGATTTTTTATTTATTTTTTGATTCAAGTCATTTTTGAAGGGTCGTTTTTTGAACTGAAAAAGTTATTTTTTGAGGCTAGACCTCTCAATACCTTTTGAATTATAGAATATTTGCAAAGCAAAATCTTCATAATCTGAACCGTACAAATATTAAAGAACTAATATAAGAATCTTGAAAAAAAATTGATGGATGAAAAAACGCATTTCGGTGAGTTTGGGACGTGTTTCCATTCATTCATTGTTCAAAATCTGCACTCATGGTCCTTTAGGGGTTAATCCCTCAAGGACCAAGGAGTAGTCCAAATTTCCAAAATTGTGAAGATGTCCTCGAGGATGTCCTATAAAATGCAACTTAGAATAATAGTTTAATGATGACTCTCATACAATAATTGTAAATTATGGTCTATAGATCACATCTATACAATTTGATGCACGAACCAATATTTTTCAATAAAATTTGTCCAAAGCCAAAAACTAAAAATTCCTAGTCTAAACTTGATTGTAGATTGAGTATTTTTTTCACAATTTTTTTCTCTTTAAGTTCAAAAGGTTAAGTTCTAATCACTACTGTTATTGAAGATTTTTTATTTTATTTTTTTATTCAAGTTGTTTTCGAGGGGTCATTTTTTGCACTAAATTTTTTATTTTTGAGGCCAAACTTACCAAAATCCTTTGAATTATAGAATATTTGCAAAGCAAAGGCTTCAAAATCTACACAATACAAATGTTGAAGAACTAACACATAAATCTTTAGAAAAAAATTGATGGATGAAGAAATGCATGTTTGTATATTTGGGATGTATTTGCGTTTATGTATTGTTCAAAATTTGAACATCTGGTAATATTGATGTGGTAACTATGCATCTAAATGCAACATGTTTTTTTCAAACAAACAAGGAAATTCATTGTATAAAGAAGCAAAATAAAGTACAAGTGCACAAGCATGCTTAAGGGGATATCAAGCCCCGCCCATGGAGAATCAAACTAGAATAAACTAACTAATTCCCTTAATAAGGTTGGTGGTATCTTAGACCACCTTGAAATTTTCCATCGACAAATCTTATGAAATTGCCCCCGAGTGGAATCAAACTTTGCAAGAGTCTTATAGAAGGAGTCCAGGTGGTGCATAGTGCAAGTTTTGTTACATGCCCAAACACCTCTATCATAATCCAACAAACCTTGCCAAATAAGATGAATGACCTTCTCATGGTTTTGACCATTGCTGTTGGTTGAAATATAGCTTGGTTATGATTGGTCCACAAGCGCCAAAGCATGAAGCCCTGAAGTAGGTGCCATAAGAAATCTCTTTTGGATAGCCAAAGTAACATGTTTTTAAGACCAACCCCTACAAATTCTTTTCAGAAATGTACAACCTGTGATCATGAGATTAAGGATCATTTTTTAAAGTCATCCTTTGATTCTTTTTAGTTTTTTCATATAGTGTCCAAAAAATGCATGATTAGAGAATCTAAAATCCCTATTGACACAAAGAAGACCCAACAAAAACATAGACAACTTCACCCTTTATTTGTTGAATCATTTTTTAACAATTTTCAAAAAAATTCCTTATATCTTTGTACATATAATTAGAGTATTTCTCTCAGTTTCATCAAAGTGGTCAAACAGGGAGGTTGTCTATTAAACACCGTCCAAATGCACTATGTTCATCATCCCCATTCATGTGTGATACTCGTAGTTGCTGGGTTATAAAGGACAGAATCAGATTGACCACTGTGTTTCATTACATTGATGTGTGCAAACCGGAGTACTGGATCATTCTGTAGGTCCGCCACCCAATCTTCAGTTTCATTGTCGCAAAATAAAATTTTGGCATGCAGTATCAAATTGAAGGCACAGGCAGCTTACAGCCCTCCAAGCCGACCACAAGACACCACAGAAATATCCAAATTCTAGCTCTCATAGTTCATCTTGCCAAATTGGAAAGTGAACCACCATTCAGTTACTCCCAACATTGTATTCAACTCCATAGGATCTCTCCTAACTTTGGAGCAGCTTGCGGCCATCCAAATTATTCATGTATATACTGGTACCCGCAGCGACATCCTCAAATGTGGCATTCATCTGCACAAAGGTCTGAAAACGAGGACTTGTGCAGATTTAGGTTTTAGGTTCGTGCCCTGGAAAATGCCAAAGTAATGAATTTCCACCAATTTAACGAAAGTGAAGTTGGACAAATTAAAGAGCGACTCTTACTCTTACATTAACATACTGCCACAACATTGGTGCATTTGAGAAAAGGACTCTCATCTAGAAATGGATTAGTTTGAGACACCATCTAAAATCTAGGATCAATCGGAGGAATGAAGGGTTCCCAGAGGCACTAGGTAATATATGTCTGTTACTACCAAGAGGAGTATGTTTTGGCTTACAAAAATAACTTGTGACTGCAGTTTAGGTTCTTAGCACAGCTCTGCGACAATCAAACGCTTCCTGGTCTTGAAGTTCTGATTTCCAAAAGATACTACACAATTATGTCACCCAAGTTCATGCCTTTGATTTCTGTTTACGGGCAATTTACATGTGCATGATTTGAAACCAGTCTGTAACAAAATTCAGACCCTCGCACCATCCAACAACTGCACAAAAACAAAACGTGGAAAGTCCAAGACCCCTGAATACAAATCTAGCACCTTATCAAAATGCTATCCATTACGAAGCAGTATATAAGTGCTTCAACCTCTTAGAGTTGTGTGCCTGCTCTAGAGTGTGAACCACATGTACCGAAATCCAGTTGCACTAACTATACAGATAATTTATTGATGACCATTCTGCTTTCCTCGTTCCTTGAGGACCTGGCAAACATAAGAGTGGACCAAGACTTCAAAATAATGCTTATCTATGAGAGTGTATGTCATTGCCACAGCTACTCGTTCTAAGCATGAGTAAAGAAATGCCGAAAGGAAATAAAGTTTCTTGAAAGGAAATGAACAAACACTGTACTTGAAAAACATTGTGCATTTGTAATCACAAGTCACAGAACTATTGGCGTACCTCTTCTCGAGGACGCCCTGTGCCGAAAATCGAAACCCTGTGGAGACACAACCCTCAGATGAGCTTCCACGCACCAGATTTCATTCAAATCAAGTAACAACATCAAGATCAAAGTCTTCCTATAAGTCACCTAATTGAAAGGGTCTCCGAAGTACATAAATCACATCAAAACTTGCTGCGAATCTCAAGCCACCTACAGTGACGGGTGACCTAACTAAGATGCAGTTTATATGGAATTTGGGCGTTCAAAACCAAAGTAAAAAGCGTCCAATCTAAGACAGGACTAACCTAGACTTCGACGAAGAACTCTTGTTCTCGTTCTTTGCAATCTCTGGCAGCAAATTCGGCGGTGAGCTCTGAAGTTGCTGTGCTGGTCCATTTTTGGTCGGGACCGCAAACTTTCTGCGACCCTGTAAATCAGAATACGCATTAGATCAATTGTTTCCTGATCAAAGCGTTTGTGAAGCCAGAAAGGAATACGAAGTCCAGAGAAACTTACGTCCGGGAATGTATGACGACCGTCTTCCAGCTCAGCGGAAATTTCGGCTCCGGGGCTGGTTCTCTTAATGATATGAGCGTCGTTAGAAAATATCTCCATGCATTTGTGCATAGTCCAATTACCGTCGGATGACAAGGCGACGAGCTCTGCTGCTAGGGAACAAATGTTGAAGTGTCGTTCGGCAGCTCGCCATGGCTCCAACTGCGCGACGGGCGTGTCATGCTTTTCTAACCATTCCACCACAGATAGCGGATCTTTCAGAACAGAGATTAAACCAGGATCTGCAACGACTTCGGTCTCCGTCCACACTACCACGTTCTCGTCATTGCACCACTCTGGAATCGATTCCAGCGCCACTTCCTCGCCAAGACTGGCGTACACTGCGGCACGCAGCGGGCGAGCAATCACATGGAGATTTCCCATTCTTCTGTCACTTGAGCTACTGCAGCCAAGCTTTACTCTGACATCACTCTTAAGAGAAGGCCGGTATTTCGCAGCAAGACCGAGTGACCATGTCTCGTGAGACAGAGCCAAATGAGGCTGGACTACAATCGACATTTTCGACCTCTTCATCGGAAAATGAACATCGTTACTCGTCACCGGGCTCTCCAGCAGCAGCTTTCCTTTCTTCACGGTGAAGCTTCTACTCACAAGCAGAGGTTTGTCATAGCAGAAAAACAGACGATTGCGGCTCACAATGACGGCGCCTTCCACAGAATCCGCGAAAGCTGCGAGAACATGGATCACATCGGCATCAATTGGCCGCACAACGCGAACGCCATGGGACAGAAACGACTCAGCAAGGAGCATATCCGCTCCCAAGCAAACGCCCCGCTTCTCATTCATAATCTCCTGTTCACGCCGCCGTTTATACTTCGCACTGGCGTCGGCATCACTCGAACCTCCAGCGATTACAACCACAAGTTCGAAGTCGGCATTTCGTGTCGCTTTAACTAAAGTACCGACTGTGCGATTAGAATATCGCAATGCTTCCCAGGGATCCGCACAAATTTGCAGATCCGCATTGTTGTTCCAAAATACTGCGCTCATCCAGTTGAGAGCATCGAAGCATAGCAAGGTTTTCTTCTCACTTTCCATCGAATACACTCCCCCGATACACTTAAATCAAATATTCAACTCAAATCGCTACTAAAGACAATCCAGTGAATTTACACTCACGCACTGTCTTGGAGAAAACAAGTAACTAAGAGAACCAAAACTCAATTCCTTCTCCGAGATTCCAAGAAGTCTGCTAACTTAGAGCTTGGAAGAGATTTTCTTCTACGAACAATGAACGCCCGACTCACTCAGCGACTGCACTCGACCTCAGAAATCCTCAAGCCCCTCCCTCACAGGCATGCCATGAAATTTATATAACAAGTTAGCCACTCAAGGTCATAACCTCATGAATCAATTGCAAAGTAGGCCGGGTCTACGGCTTAATTATAGCTCAGCACGGCTTCTCCAATTCTATAATTATAACATTTAACTCCATCGCCGCCTTCTCGCTCGCATCTGAATCAAGCTCCACTGCTCCAGGCAACGAGACTAGAGTTTGGCGGCCCACTCATTTCGTGAGTGCGAAAATCATGACTACTTGAAGAACTAGATTAATGACCACTCCTAAAACTCTGGCATTCATGAGCATGCCAGAGTTCGTAGTCCAAGTACAGTACAATCAATCTACCGGTAATGATGTTTGAGCTTTGTAAGCTTGCCGCATTGGAATTTTTCAATGTTTTTCGTAAATTCTTCAACACGGAAACCTCAAGCGCACTCTGCGCTCACTTGCAAGAAGGAGAACGACAAGCTCTGGTTGAGGAAGGGTTGACGACTTCGTCGATGAACGGACATTATGGACGATCTCGTTCGTCGATGGGTGTTTTGCGTCCATCTCCGTCAGCTCACTTGTATGGGAGGCAACCCATTCCTGATCGCCCCCCATTCTGACTAAGGTAGTAGGCTCAAAAAGCGACCCTTTAAGCGCTGGTCCGCCTTTTTCACAGGTGTGCATGAATCAAAATATTTTAGCTCATTTTTCAGAGAAAGAAAAATAGATGCAAAACATAACACAAGTGGTTTCATATTTTTTGAAGCATTTTTGAATTAGTTATGAATTTTCAAAGATTTCAGTAGTAGGTACCTATTTGTGACACTAGGTCTCCCAAAATCCGTCAAAACTGCACAACAATCATATAGTTAAAGTACATAAACCGTACGCTATTGATATTCATTGTTTTCGCACTGATTCAATGCGTAAAAATGCACTGAGTCAGTGTGATTATGGTACAAACCCATGAAACAATGATAACCGCACGATAATTGTTGCCAAATCGTAGGGTCTAAACTTTGTGATGTAGATAGGGGACACATTTAGAACCCGCTCCATTTAAGGACCTCCTACCTTAGTACCTTATGTAGGCTGTTTACTTTCCGTGCAGGAAGAGATGAGCAGTGATTAATTATGGCGCAGTTCCAACGCAGTTTTGGTACATTATAATTGGCTACTAGAGTCTCAATATTGCAACTAGGCACCCCTTGGTCAATTTTGTTTTTAACCTATGGTTGGAAATAGCAAGCCTTATATCACCGGTACGGGAGGAACATAATATTCCGTTGAAAAATTCACAATAATTATATTTTGAGAAATAAAATTCTGAAAAATTATGGAACCTTCAAACTCTATTTCTGCATACAGGAAAAATTTCCCATTGAAGAAACCCGCCTTGCAAATACGTGTAATTGTTTAAGTGGTTAAAATAGGTGGCCTCCTATATTCAAAATTTGAATGAAACAAGGTAAGTGACCGGAGATAAAATTTAAAGACAAATGTGAGAAATAGAGAGAGCAATTGAAATTTTTTTTTTTGACAAAGTATAAATTTGTTATGAATTTTTGAAGTATGCTGCCCAATTGGCCCAAATTAGTCTCTAGACTATCCCAAAACCAACAATTGGTGTATCCATAATAGTCATCTTACCACCTAAAATAGGCACAATATTACCTAGCATGGCTACAACATTTCCTAACATGGCCACAACATGGAGAAATAAAAAAAAAAACTTTTTATGATAAATTTACATTCAAAAGGTCAAAGTTCTTAAAGCAGTCACTAATAATTCCATCACCATCATCCAAGCCATTGATTTTGGGCACTAACCAATCTAATGAAGTCCTAAACTCATTTATTTAAAAAAAATCTATCATGGATTGATGTAAGACTATAATGGGCCATTTCCAAGGTATTTGAATTGGACAATTTGCCTATCTTAGGCTAGTTTATTTTAGAGACTTCAGGGGCCATTCACATTCTTGAAAATTAGGAGCCTTGCAAAAAGATTGTAGCGGAAAGTGTTTTTTTAAATCTAACATCTAATTGTCTCAGACTTGACAGTTTGGGCATTGACAGTCCTGCCATTAGAAAAAACCCGCATTGGTCTAAACAAAAAATGTGGGTTGAAATTTGTTGAGAACTATGTTTCCAACGCAAAATTTTGGGATTCCAGAGTTGGAAACATGGTTCTCAACAAATTTCAATCCACATTTTTGGTTTAGACCAACGCGGGTTTCTTCTAGTGTGCATAGTACATCTAGATTTCTTTTGTCTTTTAAAAAAGGCCACGTTGATTTTCAACTAGAATGAAGAAGTTGGTAGGCTATAATTTCTAAAATGTATTAAAATTTTCAACAAAATGAAGAAGTTGATAGGCTATAATTTCTATAATGTATTAAAATTTTCAAATGGATTTTTTTACATATAAGATTATATCTTCAACTAGATTATGCACTTTGTGTTAGATAATTTTGAGTATTATGATACTTTCTCAAATTTTCTTATGAACTTACTTCATGATTTTTTTATGCACTGGGTATGCGCTTAGTTCTAAAAATTAAGATCATTCATTTGTAAATTCAAAATTATATATCTAATTATTTACATCTTTCAAACTAGTGCGCACCATCTCTCCCAACACAAAGAGATAATTTAAATAGAATTCAACATTGAAGCTCCAATACCTCAAATAAATACAACCTGTATAAAGCTTCAAATTATTTTTTAATTATTATTTTTTTAAACGTTTATTTATAATAGAATGAGGTTGGAGATTAACTCTAATAGTTTTATACTCCCTTAGTCTCAAAATAAATCTAGGATTTTCAAATATACTTGTCTCAAATTTAATTCAGAAATGGCTCTCTACAACTTGACAGACAACAACTGAAGCTAGTTCAAACATCATGAAGCAAAAAAATTTGTTGATGTCACACTCCAAAGCCTTTATAGCAATTCAATCGTTGCAAAGGAAATTAAAACATAACTTTATACCAACCAAAGGCAAAGAATTCATTCCAAAACTATTTGGAAACAACTACTAATAAATCTCTTGTTTAGAATTTCTTGGAGTTGATCACAAGACATTGTTGGAATTGAATACAATGGACATCAATGAATGTCATTGCACCAATATTGCTTCAGGAATGATCTAAATTAATACCACTGGAACAATTCCAAAGAGGACAAAAATTTATCACTTTTGATGCTCGTTTTCAACATGCATTGCTTCACTTTTGACTTCCATTCTTTCACACCTAGTGGGGTTTAGTAGAAGCTGGAATATCTCCGCAATCCCTTGAAAATAGGAACAAATCATGCATTAATTTATCCATTTCTAAAAAATCCCAAATTTATTTTGAGACAACAGGAGGAAAAGATTTGAATGATTGGATGTAGATTGTCAATGCAAAAGTTGTGGCAAAACAGAGCATCTACTTTAATAACTTGGTTCATAACTATTTGTTTGTTTGTAAATTGACAATAATTAAGGGTGGAGATTTTAACCTTGTCTATAGTCCATTTCCAACAACAAAGTAGTTTAAATTTCCAAAAATATAAAGATGTGTTATAAAGTGCAACTTTGAAGGATTCTTTGGTAATCAAATTCAAACAAAAGTTGTAAATTATTATGCATAAATTGCATCCATATAATTGGGTCTACCAATAGACTAATCAAATTTATCAATATAATTCAAAACCGAAAAAAAATTCTTTTTGAAATTATAGATTGAACGCAAGTGGTCTCTAAGAATTTTTTCTATTGAAGTTTCAAATGTTAATTTCTCATTATATTGTTATCTTTATCGTCATTTATCTTACTTATTTTTTAATAACATTCAGAAGCATCCATGTGGGTTGCCTTCTATCCATTGGAATGGTTTGAAATATACCACATTATGTCATTTAGTGGATGAGATGGTATGATATATTCCGCAGCATCAGTAGCTAATTTACAAGTGTCGTTTCTCCAATCAGACTATAGGAAGTGGTGGGTCGGAAATGTACAATGGAATTAATATGTTAAATTTTGGTATGCCTAACTGATAAGACATGACAAGCTAATTACAAAATAGGGTGGATCAATCTTTTCATGATTGGGAGTCAATGAATGCAAATTGCTAAATTCAATTAGCCTTTGACAGGAAATCTAATACTTAGTAGTCGAACACTGATTTGAAGGCCGAGACTCAAATTGGGTTCTACAATGCAAAAATTTAACACAATGTCTACATCTAAAAAAATTAATGAATTTTCTATATCAGAACATACATTTCAAATATTTAGGCAAAAATGATAATAACATTAGATCACATCATTGTCATTGTATAAATGGTACCTATTGTATCTATGTCATTATCATTGTCAATGTATAAATGGTATATAATTCATTACTAACTAATTTTTTCTCTAAAAACAAAGATTTGGCTTTTTGTTGTTTGTTGTGTACCCAAATCAATTGGGTCTATTTTTGTCCAAGCTATAAATCCAATCATTTTTTTAGTGATTTTTGGTGCATTGCCAATGATAGTTTTAGTGAAAATTAGTAATGTTTTTTATTCAAACATTATGCTAGGTGCCCTAAGAAAAGTAGGTTCTTCTACTTTATTAGTACTCAAAAGATCTTCATCAAATTTCATAGAAACAAACAATACATTGATGTAATACCACTCACAAGAAACAAACCACTTCTAGTGGTTAAAGTAACCACACCTAAAACTAACCAAATACACAATTCACATGGTTCCCATAATTATCTTAATTATTTTGTGGGCTCTAGTTGGTAGTCAAAAGGGACTTCTAGATTCTTAGAATGCATTCTTTGAACACTATATGAATAAACTATGAATTTTCAAACTGTTGAAAATAGGTGTTTCTAAAAGTGACCCAACACTCTCATGAATAATGGGATAACATTTTAGACAAGAACATGTAGGGATCAGTTTTAGGTGTAGTTACCTCATATGTAAGGCAAAACATTCAAGTCTAGAGAATAAAATAAAACTAAAAATCTGCAGGTAAGCTTGATCTCTTGAGCGAAACATACAAAGTCTGAGTAGAATTAAGTTACTGCAGTCTCATTTACTGTTTCATTGTTCATAATCCCCAAGCCCTGGATCATTGGACATCTCTTCAGAATGCTTCAATACACGAAGACTCTGGCAAGGTGACTGAGCAAATGAGAAGTGACAAAGCACAAGTGCATCCAACGAAACTCTTCTTCATCGCAGCCAATATACTTCCAAGCATCCGAAGATGTGAAACCTGGTAATGATAATATCCTTGATATTCTTACTGTTTCCCAGCATTCTAACAACACAAAAATGCAGTCAGGGTTATATCCAATCTTACACTAAAAGCTCGAAGCCCGTTCCAGTAATATAATCATCTTTCCGCTGATGCCAATACATACTCTCAATCATGGTCTATTTCTGCAAGCTACAGTAGGACTTCAATATTCATTGCACTTCTACGGCACTGCTGCATCAATATACATCGATTCACTCTGGAAATTGTCTGCTAGAAAGACAACGGTGAACCCTATCCTAGGAACTAAAACCCTGCCAGCAAAACTCCAAATCAACCCTGCTAGGATAGTTCAGATTCATTCTACCAGTCTCGCGAACTATACAGAAAATTGGTATCTCTCGTCAAATACATATCAAAATGAGGAATGGCAAGCACCAAGATAGAGCTTTCACCTATACTTCATATTGTGCAAGACTCAAGAGCATGTTGGTTCACACTAAACATCATCGATAATGCAAGTGACAAGAACCCAACTTAGCCAGCTTCACTTGTTTGTACCTCCCCTTCTTCGTCGGAATCCCCATCGTGTACTTCTTGCACCCCTTTCACCTCCGGGACATAGTGCATCAACATATTCTCAATGCCGGATTTCAAAGTAACAGCCGAACTCGGACAGCCACTGCACGCCCCTTGCATCTTCAGCGACACGACGCCACTCTCCGGATCAAACCCTCTGTACTCAATGTCGCCTCCGTCGTCCTGCACAGCAGGGCGAATCCGCGTCTCCAGCAACTCCTTGATCATCTGCACCGTTTCGTCGTCGTCTTCATTAATAGCCGTGTCGGAGGCTTGCGACTGTGCGTCGAAGAAGAGCGGTTGCTTTGTGGAGTAGAAATCCATGATCGCACCAAAGATTTCCGGTTTGAGAATATCCCACGAGATTTCCTCCGACTTCGTCACCGTCACGAAATCCGCCCCGAAGAAGACTCTCACCACGCCGTCCACGACGAAGAGCGCCTTCGCCAACGGGGACGACATGGCAGCGCGGGCGTTCGGGAAATCCGAGCTTCCCACTTCCATCACGGCTTTCCCAGGGTAGAACATGAGCGACTGCGGATTCGGCGTCGACTCCACTTGAATGAACATTCCCCGGCGCTGCGAGCCAAACTGCGAATCCGGCGACATCAAAAGCGAATCAAGACCACTCCGATCGGAAAACGACCACCCCTGGTGCATCACCCCGACCGCGCCCACGCCCAAACCCCCGTCCTTGCTCGCGGACTTGGAAATCAACCTCCGAGCAGCCACCCGCTCCCCTTCTTGCACCATTGGTCGCACACCAACTCTCCGTCCCAACACCTGCACGGCTCGAATCCATGTCGCCATAGCCGCTACCGAAACTCCAAAAACAGCAAACAAAAATTTACGCAAACAAAAACACCACTTGGAACCCTAATTCAGCGCAAAAAAAGAAACGATTTCTACACAACAAACGACGACAAATGCTGCTCAAACCACAGCAAGTAACCCTAATTCTACCGAGACGGGAATGGATTCTAGTGCACGATTACGGAGGTTTCGACAAATTGAGTGATTGCGGCATCTGGGCGTGAGAAACGAGGGGAAGAAGAAGAAGAAGAAGAAATTGGGCCATTGAAGGGGATGCCGCTACTCTACACACTGTGTGATGGCTGTGTGACGGAGACGGAGAGTCCGACGACGGACCGACGGAGGACGGACGAAGCTTCCTACGCTTGGAATGGACTAATGGCGGGCTGGTTGGACCGCCACGTGGCAAGCGGAGGTAGTTTGGTTTGGTTCGGACCCTGGTGGTGGGACCCGGTGAGGGAGGGAGGGGTGGGTGGAGACGAAGCTACAGTTGTGGACTCATATTCGCCCTTTACTTTGTGCTTTTTGAGAAAAGTGCCAATTGGTGAAGTTGCTTCTAATTTGGTGTCTGAGCATTGGAATTCTGCAGTTGGGGGTTGTGATACGTGATGGCAGTTTTGACCATTGATATCTTATGCAATCCCAATCAAGCATATTGAATTTCGGTTTTGAAAAAGCCAATCTCCATTATTGGTGAATTTTTTAATTTAATTTTCATGGATTTTATGGCATGGAAATTCGTTTGTGGAGAGATACAATATGTAGGAAACATACAAGCGCACATCTTTCCTTCAACAACAAGCATCTCCAAAAAAGTTTCACAATTACCTTTAGAGAGATTTTAGTGGGGGCGTGACAATACCCTTGATTTTTTGAAAATAGATCTTTCTTCAATGTAATCAGATTTTTGCATTTTTACTTCACACTACAACTAATTTTGTACATTTGAGGATGAAGGTGCAATTCCTTTTGTGGAAACCTAATTACATTCAAGAGATGCCTATTTTCTAAAATTGAGACATTGTCGTGTCTCCACTGAAATCTCTTTAGAGGGAATTGTGAAACTTGTTTTTAGATGTTTGTTGAAGGAAAGATGTGATCATGGATGTTTCCTACTTATCTCCGCAAACGAATTTAAAAAATTCATCACCAATTTTACATGATTCGTTTCATTGAAAAACATTGATGATGAAATGTTTCATGTAAAATCATAAAAATAAAAATAAAAAATTCACCAAAAATGGAGATTTGTTGTTTTTGAAACCAAAATTTGATTTGTTTGATTGGAAGTGCATAAGATATGAATGTCCATTGTACAAAAGCAAAATGTTAAATTTGATGTACAATTTGCAAAGAAAACCAAATGGACAAAACTGACATCACATATCTTTTTGACACCCCACAATACATTCATCCATCTTGTGGACTAAAAAACACTATTCAATTATGTTCATGCATTTTTTTCATTCAATGTTGGTGGTTTTTATCTATGGTGTAAATAGAGATTGAAAAATTGTGGCAAAGAAGTACTAAACTTATTTCAGTGGTGTCTTTGAACTCCATCCTATGAGGAAAAATGGTTGATTTTTGGCTCTTTTCTTCTAAATTTTTTGTATTTTTAATTAATCCCTACCTATCATAAATCAAAGAGCATGGTAGGATGGATGGATTCCAAGACGGTTCTACTTAGGATCTCCCACCTAAAATTGAAAAAAAATTGAAAAAAAAATTGAATTAATTAAATTGGATGATTGAGATAGAAAAAAAAACGTGATTTGATGTTGTTGAGGGAATGATGAGGTTGTTGCCTTTGTAAGATGAATCCCATTGCAAAGACATGTTCAGGGTGAACTACTAGTTAATTCATTGTTAGATGGTGCCTTTGGAAAAATTATAACTTGGAAAATGGAGGATAAAAAACCAGACAAAAAATTGGTAGGACTAGCAACTAACTGGTATGCAAAAATGAAAGGTGAATATACACCCACCACTTCTATGAAATTGTCAATTTTAGCTGTTTGCTATTTTGAATTCAAGGCTAATACTCAAACTGTTGGAGGTGGATATATTCTTGGACAAGGCGGGTATCACTTTAGGAATGGCCGTTAAGAAGCTTAGAATGCTTGGATAAGGTAAAGTCGGGTATCGCTTTAGGATTGATTGTGGTGGCCAATCACCTTGCTCTGTTGTCTGTATCTGCTCGATGTAATGAAACTTGGAGAAACAAGCATGAGTCTTTGATAGTTGAGGATTGTAGCCTTTGCAAATTTGAAGTGGAAAGAAAGTGGCCGGGAGTGAAAATTTGATACCAAAAGAAATGAATTAGGAGCCATTTTGATAAGAAGAGGTTGCAACTAGTGGTCTTGGAAAAAAAACTTGACTCCTTCTACAAAGAGCAAGGAAGCAAATTATCGGGGCAACTCCCAAAACTTCCCAAACGCTGGTGGAAAGCCATTGCAATTAACGTAGTCTACTCTTAAAGCGACCATTTAAGCCTACCTAATTCATCATTGACAATAATAGATATTTCATGCAACATGTGTACTTATTCCTAGATAGGGGTCGCATTTAGAACATGGGCGCTTTTAGAACAGACTAAGGTAGAAGTACCAATAGTCCACTATGCCCAATATCCAATTTGTAGCTAGGGGTGCAGTATTTCCAACCAAGGGAATGTGTTTTTTTGGTCATTTTCAAGGTTGGGACTAATAAGATTATGACACATGTCCTGAAGTACTAGTGAGCAAGAAAGTAGTTCTTGAATGATTGGAATTGGAAGACTCTAGACATTGGATATTGGTGATTGAGAGTACTGTTTGGCTCCCAAAATTCACAGCAATTTCAATTTTGGGAACATAATTTTGAAAAATTTGCAATCCCCATATTTCCCATCTTTCTACATGGGGAAAAATTTCCTCCACCTCTCAGTCTTACTGAGCACGATTTGCTCCAAAATTGCTTAAACGATCAACTACTCGTGCTTCTACCTTACGTAAACCACTCCCAGGTAATTGCGCATTTGTTTTGCGGGTGGGTTCTCTTCTACAATTAGGGTTCCGTACCCGTAATGCCTGATTATGCAAGTTTGCCCGCGTAATCAGGCATTACGGATTTTTCATCCAAAAGTATTGTGTCATCCAAAAATATTCACTTGCCTGCTCGTGGTTTACGTCGGGAAATGCCTCTCGTTGTCGAGTATTTCAGGAAAAAAAGTGCCTCCTCGTTGGGCTCTGCCCTCCTCGTCGGCTCTTTTTTTCCCGAAATGCCCTCCTCCTCGAGCATTGCCCTATACAAAAGAAAGGCAACTGAAAGCTCCTCAGATGAAGCTGCGCTGGAATCTATTTGACCAGATGGCGTTTTGAAGTCGTTTTCCCCCTTTTCTACTGGCGGGAGAATTTTATTGATTGGCCAATAGTGTGGTTATACGTGTCTCTCAGCCAAAGGTAGATCTCATTTTCAGCATGCAGGGCCGTTTTTTCTCGAAGGGAAAACTCAGGAACTTAAATTATTATTTTCCACGTATGACAAAATTTAGAAATTTTTTAATTCATTTTTGGAATCAAGGACTCTAAAGTAAGTAAGGTGGGTACACCCAAAACCGCCACTTGCTACTGAACTTAATTACTATTATTAGACTGATCAAATTTTCATTTGTTCTTGTTGGCACCTAAAAGGAGGTTCCAATGCACCAAAGGACTTAGCATTTGGATACTGTATGCAGAAGTTATTATGGAGCAAAATTTGGTTCTAAAATGGTTTCTTCCACATAGGTACATAATTGATTTTGACGATGTACACATAGTAAAGATGGCGGTTTAAGGTCAGTGGCACATTTGGGTGTACCTACCTTAGTGAAGAGGTTTAAATTGCAAAATTAACCAACTACAAAATATGGGGCGAAGTTTCACATTATTTTATCTACTACGGTAATGAATTTGAAGTTTGTCTGACACATGACTGCATGAGATCTAACTTAAAGGAATTAATTACACCAACAAAAGAACTTCACTTTTTTTTATTGCAAACAAAATATTTACAATGAAATGTCTTGCAGCTTTGCCAGATGGAAATTTCAGAGTGGCACTATACCGATTTTTCTTATTAGAGAGTGTGAAAAAATTAGTCTCATTGCTATCAAACTAAATGATATTGATGAAATTAATTTGATGTTTTTAGGATATAGTTTATCCCCTAAAGGACCAACGATGCTAGCGTGTGAGTATGGAAATGCAAGCATATGAGTCTTGATGGCATATACGCAGTATAATTAGATAAACCCTAAACAACCATTGAAAGTGCTTATAACGTAAACACTTATAATATAGGTACCCTCTAATTAGGGAAGGGTTTCTATAATTTATACACCTATAACATAGGTGTATAGTCTTTTAGGCTCATGTATTTATGATCTTAAGCTCACATAAAAGTGCCCTTGTGATAGACCGGTGCAGAATGCTCCTTGAGTGGCAAGCTAAGGTACACTTATATGCTGGTAGGTCAATTGCTAGTTTGGACTATAGTGGCATTTTTGCCCACCCACCCAATATGTAAACCCACTGTAATTTTGTGAGTGAAGTTGGAGTTTAACCCCTAAAGTACCAAAGTCCCCTGGGAGGACACTTGGGATTTCGGGCTAGCTTTCGTGATCTCAAATTTTGACCTGATTTTTTGAAACTTTTTTTGAAAATAGGGAATCACATTAGCATTCTAAAAATATAATTTTTTTTCAATCGGTGCTTGAGAGCAAAAGTTATGCCACTGTAAGTCAAAAAAGCAGTTCAGAGGGTAGAACAAAAAAACTGAATTGAATTTTTTAACTATTTAGTTTTTTTTTTTCTTTCATAAAGATCATGTTTTTGTTTACATATGAAGCTTTAATTCATTCTATTTAGACTAATAATGAGAAAGTTATGGACAATCTTGTTTTCCAGGCTTTCTAAGCATCTTCTTCAAAAAACAACTTATAGAATTCATTTTATAATGCAATTTTCAATTTTTTTTAGACAAGGTTAAGTTTGTTTGCAATAACAATCCCACCGTTGGAATTCTGATGTTTTAATTCCATCTAAGAGCTATTAATGATTTAGTGTTTTATTCAATTTTGGACTTACCTCTCCATAACAATTCTTTTATATGTAAAAAATCAAGTTTTGATATTCTGATTTTTTTTCCCCGACCTTTAACTCAAATGTTCAACAAATTTTTTTAAAACTTTATGGTGTATAGTACCAAAAAAATCCATAAATGGCCGTCAAAGTAATCTAAAATTGCAGGCCACAGTTCAAAAAAACTTTTTTTTCCAAATTTCAATGCTAATATCTTCCAATCGGTATGGTTAAAATTCTTGAAACTTTTACCACATAATTTGAGAGAAGTGAAGTACAAGATCTTATAGTTAGATTCTAGGAAAAAAAATTGTTTTCTTGGGTGATCACAGTAGAAATGGCAGTTTTCAGTGGTTCTGAGCCAGAAAATGCCTTGGTAATTTAGGGGTTAATAGACCAATATATTATGGTTGTACATCCTCCTTATGTAATGTTGTGAATTTTATACACATGTAAGGAATATAGCTATAGGACATTTAAGGACTTTTCAAGTATTGACTTTTGAAAATTTATGATTTCCATTTCCATAGAAGATATAAATAATTCCTATTGGTAATTTTGACTCTATCTCTATATGCACATCAATTTACATGAAAGGTTTCATCTCTTTCTGTTTTAGTACACCATGCTGTAAAATTTGCAACAATGAGTCCAAACGAGAGGAAAAATTCTAAAAGAAAAAAGAAAAGCTCCAAACTTCTTGTGTATACCAAACACATGAAAAAAACTACACATGCCTGAAAAGGTGACCATTCCTATAAAAGGTGAAATTATGACAAAAGATCGTGACATTATATATTTACTAAAATGTATCATATTTATCAATTTCTATACTACAACAACAAAGAAGACAATGTACAATCTATATTGTAAATGTAGCATAGATTGAAACCTCTCTACCAAATATTGTTTTTTTTTCTTAAAAATAAGTTTTATTCATGCTAAAAATAGAATTTATTGCCAATTTTTTTTTCAACCTACAAAATTTTGTTTAAACAAACTAAATATTTTGGCATCGATACAACTACAATATCTAGATTTGGGTTTAGCAATTTAAAAGTTGTTGCCTAGGTTGCCATACTTGTGCAATTGCACTAGCCACTGATGGCTGCAACTGCCACCAAATTCGCAGTTAGGTAGAAGGCTAAATCAAAGGCTTGCATACCAATGCCGACCTCTATCGTTGTCTCTACCATCATAGTCCTTGCTCCTATTGTACAAGCTTATCACATAGAAGACCAACAACAAAAAAGTTGTGTTGCTAAATCCTAAACCTTTATAAAGTCTTGAAAGGTGAGAAAAGTAGGGTTTGAAATCTACCCCTAAGGTACATGCGCAACCTAAAACATTTGATTTCACTTTGGGGCACCACTAAGGTAAGAGATCCTATTTGTGCCACTTCATGGGCACTATGTAACAATGGAGGACATTTGAAAATATAGAATGTACATTACTGAAATATAGTGGTACAAATTGGATGGCTTTTGAATTTTTGCGCAAATAGAATCTCCTAGTAACAACAATCCCTTAGGAAGAGCACTTCAGATTTTTTTTCTATGTATTTTTTGTTTTGAAATCTATGTTCTGATATTAAAAGTTCAATAAAATTTTCCAAATATAGACATGGTGTGTTATTTAATTTTTAGTAGCGAAAATTCCCTGAATTTGGTTGATTTCATCCAAAGACTTTAGTAGCTAAAAATTGTACTAATCCTATTATTTTCATACATCAAATTAATGTTGGACTTTCCATGAATTTGAACAACCTTCCCAAATATATGGTCAAGGAAAATATGTAATTTGAAGAGGCACAAGCCTTTAAATTTTGATGAAGGTATTCATAAATCAATTATCTAGTGTGTCTGGCTTCTTTTCTTATCTTATACTTATGTCTATTTATAATTTTGGATCCCATCGGTTGCAACAAGGCACCTGGATTGATTGGTTGATGACATAGTGTCATTCTATTGATGGAGGTTCGAATCCGCGCATACACTTTAAGTGCCTCCTATGTATTCTGCACTATATTCATGTGTCTTAGATCCAATCGATAGATTTGGGGATACTTAAATACGCTGCAAGAGACATAGGATGATTCTTTTAGGCAAGTTTACAATGAATTTCATTGTTTCTATTGTAGTATACATTTCTCCCCCCCTTCTCCCTAAAAACACTCTGTTTTCAATAGTTGAATTTTTCCCAAAAATCTAATGAATTATGCTAGATGCAAGCTCCATGTACGGTATCAAAATTCAAAACTGTATTGTGTGGTTTCATTTTATTTTTTTTTTGCGTTTTTGCGTTTTTGAAAATTAAAATTAAAATTCCTTAATTTTTTTTTCAAACTTTACTTTTTATACATTTATTAAATCATTCTAGTAAGTTTTTATAATTTAGAAAAAAACCCTTCACCCATGACAATTTTGAAAACTCATAATCATTTGACTTTTTCTACCATTGCTATAAATATTATAAAAATGACAACTTTGTGATAAAACTAATTTCTTCTTCATTGATAGACAACTTCACATGTATAATAAAAACACAAGATTGAAACTCAATTACAATCAAGAGGCTAAATTGAGTTTAGAAATAATGTTTTTACCCAGTAACCTTGGCATTGATATTTAAAATTATCAATGTAACTATACCTGATTGTAACCCATTTTAAACGCAATGGAATTGTCACCGAGTCAGTGTTATGATGACCATCCTCAAATCGTTTACTACAACACTATCTCAAAGTGGGAGATAGTAAAATACATACAGTTCCTAAATCCCAGTACGGCATGCCACATCCTCTCATCAAGAACAAGTTGCAGTGATGAATTCATCCTGAAGTATTATACCTGGAGCCTGGAGCTTTGAACATCTAGAATCTACATCAAGAAGAGAGAGTGCAGTTATTTGCGTGATCCCTACACTACAATTTTGATTCAAGGCGTGAGAGCTCCACCAGTTTGCGCCGTTCCACCTTCCCAGTAGCTGACTTCGGAATTACCTCAATGAAGGCAAGTTTCCGAATCTTCTTATGCGGTGCCACCTGCCAATTGAATAGTTTCCACAACCTGGATCAACTCTCTGCTCATCAATCTCACAAACTAACGATTCTCATCGAACTGCTTGATTTTGTATTAAAAGAAAAAAAAAGAATTCACGAATACCGGTATACTCACATAGCTCAAAACATTCTGTAACTCTCAGATTTCCTACCGTGACCTCTCTGCAAAGGATGAAATATCCCTACTAAAGATTCTAGGAGAGGGGATTTACTTGAAGTGACCATTGAGACCTCACACCTCTGATTTTTTTTCATTTCGGAGAAGTAGCCAGCTATATCTTCAATACCCATGTGCAAAAAAACAAACACTCTGCCTCACAGTTCCAGAATACGATCCCTATTTCGTGGGAGGCAAAGGGACACCATCTAAGTCAAAGCTACTTCTCATCTATGGCTTCACGGATACCCTATCTGGTGCTGCAAATCTGCAAGGCAATTGGGAAAGCATTTTTCGACTTACTTGTTCAGCAACATAGCTCATGATCTCTCCAGCAGTGATAGTGCTCCCAGGCTTTCTAACGATGTAAGCCATGGGAATTTCTCCAGCCTCGTCATGTGGGAATCTGTGAACTCAATCCGAACTTGAAGTTAATCACAACACGCGATAGCAATTCATTATTAAGGTAAGGACCTGATTCCAGTCTCCTATACTGAACCTCTAAATTTAAGTGAGCTAGGGATTGGCATTTCTAATAGACATGCCAGTAGCAAGCGAAGATTAATTATTCTGAGGCACATGTGAAAAGGAGGCAGAAAGTACTCACGGTATGACTGCGCAATCCATGACAACAGGATGTCCTAAAAGAATGGAAGCCAACTCTGCAGGGACCACCTGTTGCAGCTCCACTGAAGGAAAATATTCAACGAAAAATCAGAACCTAAAGGAAAAAAACACAGCCCCTAGAACTTGATCATGACCTCAAAAAGTAGAATCACAATATCAAGTGCAGCATCTACTGGGAATTTAACTTCCGAATGACAACACAAGCAGATGAATTGGTCAGCACAGAGTAACAAACACCTGATAAGCTTTGTACTTGATAAGCTCCTTCCGACGATCAACAATATATAAATACCCATCAGTGCCGAAATACACAAGGTTGGCTGTGTGCAACCAACCCTCGGCATCAATGGTCTCAGCCGTCACCTTCGCATTTCCAATATATTCTGCACCACATGCAAATCGTCACCGGCCCATCAAAATACGAGAATCCGAAATAGAGTCGTGTATTTTCAGAAGATTGAAGTAGGTCATATGGGGACTAGCTCTTATCCACTTCAATTATTTTTTGCCCAACGCATGCATTACCGGAATTCGTCACTCGTTCTACCATATAAAATTTGGCTACATAAGAACTGCACTTTTTGCGTAACAAAACCAATCAAATTGGTCATTTATAACCATGAATCCTTGGTTAAAATTTACAAAAATTATCACTCTTTAGAGCTCAACAAAATTTCTAACAATGTGAAACGACTGAGGGTTACCTTTCATAAATGCTCCCAGGCTTTCTAACGATGTACGCCATGTTTGTGGATAGGACTACAAGTCATCAAAGAAACTATTGGATGGAGCACCACCGCGTTGCTTGCCCTTCTTCCCTTTCTTTTTCCGCTCCTTCGATTCATCAACTTCCATTTGATCATCGTTGTCATCTGAATCCGCAGCACTCGTTGGTTGGACAGCAGCGGACTCGTCTTCCTCCACTTCCTTGTCGTCTTCATGCAGATACCTCACATCCCAAAGCTTCACGGTATTATCATGAGAAGCACTCCCTAAAATATTGCGGTCCCGGGAGAACGCTAGACGCTCGACAGGAAAATCAGCATGCTCTCCAATCACTCCGATCATCTTGTTCGGTAATATCGTCACAATTCGGATGATACCATCACTGGATCCCGTGAGAAGCGTATCCTCGTCCACCTTCAGCATAGCGTCGACAGAATTCGGGTGCCCCAGAAATCGATCGCTGCAATCCACCATAGCTCCCCACGAGTACAACAACAGAACTCCATCCTGCGAACCGCAGATAACCTTTTGCCCGTTCTTGCATACCACCACCGACAGCAGCTCGTCTTCCGCAAACTCTGTTTTTGAGTCAATTCTGTTCCGCCGTAAATTACAAATCGAAAGAGTACCATCACCACTGGCGGCTAATAGTTGATGGCTACCCGGGAGAAATTCCATGTCTGCTACGAAATCTTCGTGCGCCGAGAAGCTATTGCAGCACTTATTCTGTCGCGTATCCCACAGCTTCAAGTAGGGACAACCAAAATCGACAAAGACGCAAAACCACCAATTAATCAAATGTTTTCCTTGCATCCATCTCTTTAATCATTATGTCTAAGAAGCGAATTTCAAGCACATCCACAATGACCGCTCATAACTTTCCAATGCGGAACCCAAATGACGCATTCTTAGGTACGTTACAACCCTCTATCATTCGCCAACAAGAGCAAATAAAATTCTGACCATGGTGTCCTACCTTAACGGTACCTCCGTCATCGCCAGACGCGACGGTGTTCTCGCTGCAATTGACCAGGCGATTGATGGCCTCGCCATGCGCATCAGCCAGACGCGCCACCGCCTGCCCTGTCTCCACGTTGGTGGCGAGGATGGACTTGTCCGCCGAAGCTGTTAAAACAAACTCCCCGCCTTGCACAAACCGAACCGCACGACAGGACTCACTGTGCGCATTTGAGGTCCAGAGCTGCGCCACCGCTGCCTCGCCGCTGCCTGGGTCGCCATACTTGTGCAATTGCACATGGCCGGTGATGGCCGCAACCGCCAGCAGATTCGCAGTCGGGTGGAAGGCTAAATCAAAGGGCTGCGTGCCGATGCCGACCTCCACCGTTGAGTCAGTCATCGCGGTCCCTGCACCAACATCAATTTAAAAAACAAGTCCATGTATCGTATTTTTATTCAATGAAAAAACATTTAGGAGAAATTCTCAGAGAGGTACACTACCCGAGCAAGACACTACTACGAGAGATCGGTACAAAACCCTAAACCCTAAGTAAGCCCCAAGTCCTCAGGATTTAAGAAAATGAGCAGGACTTCCAATGCTTTTCGATGAAGGAACTAATGAAGAAGGCTGTATAGAGGAACGACACCAGCAACAAGAGCAAGATCCAACACGATAGATTCGATAGAGGAATGACAACGGCAACAAGAGTAGTGCAGCGCGGCGAGGATCACCTGAGAGAAAACGTGAAATGGATTCCCGGGATGCAGAAAAAAAGAAATGCGGCAGCTTCAATTCCAAGGCGCACACATTTCTTCACTACTCTCTAACGCAGATCGAAGGTGAAAACGGGGTGAAGCGAGAAGCGAAGCAATGATACTTGAATTTTTTCAAGTGGTCTTAATGGAACCCTAAATTAGGAGAACGGACTACCAGTTGCTAATGGATGAACGAAGAACGACGGACCCACAAAATAGTTCATTCGTGAAAATGAGCTCCACCAGGGCTCTTATAGCTCTTCAAGTGTTCAAGCGAGGCCATCGTCTTCCACGCAAACTTTCGTTGCTGTCGTCGTCGTTGCTGCGCTTCCGCTCTGCCCCTCCGCTGCCCTCCTCGCAGCTTGTCAGCAATGGCCGGGGTTCCTTATTATCCCGGCACCACCACCTTGGGCCTTGTCAGTCTCCTAAAACTCAGCAACCTTTCTTAACTCCTAGGCAACCTCATTTTTCTTTCTTCACTGCTTGCCTCACTTTCTTTCTTCCCCGTTATTGACCTCGTCTCGATGTATCTCACAGCTGGTCAGGATATCTGCTGTTTCCGTTGGAGTTGTCTACGGCAGCATGAAACTCGCCGATCTCAAGGTGCATTTCCTTTGCTCGTCTCCTCACTTTCTTTCGAGGTTTAGGGTTTAGGGTTTTAGGGTTTAGGATTAGGGTTAGGGTTAGGAAATCTGTGCTTGAGTTTTGGTGTATAGATTTTTGGTGTGCGGTCGGCGGCAGTGACGGAATCCATTCCAGATCGGATGTTTATGATTGTGTGCGTTTTCTACAGGCAAAAGCTGCGAAGAGTGCAATACTCTCTAACGCGAATGGAAGGTGAAAAGGGCAGGCAGGGTGAAAGGAAGAAGCGGTTTTAAGTCGAGCATTGAATTTTGATAAAAAAATCTTTTATTGCCAATCCAATCAGTATGAAAATCCTCATATCAATGTTTGATAATTAAATGCTGAGGATAAGGAATTTTTTGAATTTTTTTGAATAAGGATTCCTATTTCTATATCAGTGTTGAATCTAATTGTAATATGTGATAAACCCATAAAGGACACACCGGTCCTATCAAGGTTGGGCGTTTCCAAAATGAGCTTCAGTTTGATTTTTCCACTTTATTCAAAAATTCACAATCATTTCAATTTTTTACTAAATAATCTAAGTTTCTTATGATTTAACTAATAATGTTTTTGTGATTCAATCTTTGAAAAGTAATTGTAAAACAATTTATTCATGTATACTTGCAAAGTGGGAGCACATGCAGAAAGAAGAATTTTGAAGTTTGAAAATGCAGTCGGAGGCATACCCATTCAGGGTTGAACATTCCAAATTAGGTTGGTTACTATAATTGACAAACAAATCCAATGATATGGAAATAGTATATTTCAAGAATTTAGCATAACATATAATTACTTCTGTAGTTTGGAATATTTTTTCAGATATTTACATCTTCGTGAATGCTAGATTCAAGGCACGGAAGAAGAAGCATAAAAAATGAAAGTATTAAATATTATACAAAGAATTCAAAGTAAATGTTATGATCTTGGAGCTCAGCAGTCTACTAGACAATGTCCTTTTTCTATGTACTATCATTACTGTACATCATTCTCGAAATTAAATTCTAGTCCATCCCTGCTGTCCAATTCCAGCTCCATGTATGTCCTCCATGTCATATGACAGGTGCTGCTATATACTGTATAATATAAGATTCAAAGCACTACATCTGGCAACTCGGTTGAAAAAGCTTCCCCCCTTTGCTGCAATGGCCTCAAATCACTGTATCGTCTTTGATTACAGAGTTCCTTCCTATTATAACAATGCCAGAGCGAATGTAATAGCCAGATTCTGCCCTATCCGCTTCAAAAACAGTCTGCATGAATAACAAGAATGCAGGCGTTACAACAACATTCCGAACATTCAAACGCATGAGTTTTTACGGAAAAGACACCTAATTCAAACTCACTCTATACTATCAACAAGTGTGAGACGTGCTTAGAGTTGCTGCAGGAAGTTGATCTAAAGTCATTCTTTCATGTCAATTCTATATACAACACTATTGAATATCACAACGCTACGAACTGGATATAATCATGAGCATTTTAGAACCCTAGGTTGTGACATTACAATGGTCAGGGTGTACACAAGAAGTGATTGATAATATTTTACATGTAATTCTATGCACAATCTGCAAAAGTTCAGGTACAAAACAACTGTATCAAAATGACAGAGAGAGGGATGAATCACATACATCTGTGTTGGTAATAACGACATTCCTCCCTATCTTGGCATTTTTGTCGATAATACAGTTCCTGCAAACCACCCCGATAGCTTTCTTTGTCAACTACACTCCATCTCAGCTTTGTAAACGATACTGAGACTAAAACAAAGTGTCTTAACAAAATATAGTGTAATAACTTAGAGGTCTACACGATAGTCAGTTTGAAGTACAAAACTCTCGTAAACTTCGAAATTGCAAGCACACGAATCCGATTTGACCATTTTCAGTGCAGCAGTACCTGATTTTTGTGTTTTCACCAATTCCCATTGGCACCTTCCCTGCGGCAATCAAGGCGGCTCGTTCCTCGTCAGTTTCGTAGAAATCAGCTCCAAGCATCATGGTATCCTGCACAACACCAAGTTCGATTGAGTGAAAATCAACAATATACAGCTGCATGTTACTCGGATTCGTAAAGTTCTGCAGAATCAATGATTCAAAGAATTGAAAACCACATCCTTAAGATGCTCATTCAAAACGATGCATTAATCCTCCCTAATTGCACTGCCTCGAGGGGACAGACGGCCTTCTTAATGCACTCTAACATGGATTCACAATTTCGCGTGTGAACGTCCAATCTTTACGAAACATGATAGACTCCTACGATATGCATGGAATTTGCAATTACAATTTATGCAAATTAGAGAGAGTTCAATGTATCACTCGCAATCATAAAGGAAAACCTGTAGCTCAGCCCTAAAAACCACTACAGTATACTTTCCCTAGTTGGTAAAATGCCTTCCGAGAATAACCTTATTGCAAACACACTAGTAGATTCTACCGGGAGTAGAACGTCTTGTCTAGTAAAAGACAAACGAACTTAAGGACTCCTTAGGGGAGACTTCAATGCAGAAAATAGAAATACATTTAAGAGCGTATGGAAACATAAGTGAAATATGGCCCTACTAACCTTGACTTCGACGCCAGATTCAAGCCGTGATCGCAGTCCAATCAAAGAATGCTCCACTGAACAATCCCGCAAAAAGCAGCCATGCGACACAATGGAGTCTCTAATCTGCATAACAAAGGCAGATTTTAGCATTCCAACTGCAAATTAGTTTTTTTTCTACTTATCCGAAGCATACTTGTTCCATACCCACATTCACGCATCCTTGATCCATACTAAACATTATTTACAGTACCTTCACATCCAGAAACCGGGGAATAACACCCTGACTTAAATCTCAATATTCTAACACAGAAATGTGGCCGAGATTCACCCGCAATCGAAAATCGAACAATATTCGTAAACAGAATTGTATGGCTCGTCAGGGAATAGATTACCCTGCATTGCTCCACTTTCGTTGGCGGAAGGTAGCGGGGTGATGTGAAGATTGGTTTCTGCGCATCGTAAAATTTGAATTTTGGAGGCTGCCAAGACAAACCACGGAAATTTACGATCACTTAAACGAAAAACAGAGAAACGGCAGACCGTCCCACCCAATCCAAATAGCCAACGGAAGGCAAGGCACACTACTAGACTTCAAGATGTTCACAAAAGTGAGAATTTGCAGAGAGAATATCAAGAGTAAAATCCTTAAGTCTCACGCTACAAGGACCAACACAACACCAATCAAGAAAGAAGGGACATTGGTCTCTCTTAAGACTTATGGTGCGATGACCAGATGTCTAATATGTCCAGAGGTCCACCTGAGCTGCAAGTGCCAGGTTAGCGTCAAAAAAGGACTTGATTGTTCCAATGTCCTCCCAGTAATCATTGAACAAATACGCCTGCCAAATGATCAACACGGATGATGAGGATAAGAACTTCGAATACTGATTAAACAAAATCCACAACGATTACCGTGTTTATAACTTGTTAAAAAAACTTTATACCTAAAATGCCAAGAAACCCAAGTTGGATCCCATATATTCAAAAGAGATTTTGATTGGTCATGAGGACTTTCTTTTCTCGAAATTTGTATATGTCTTGGCCAACACAAGCAATGCTCTCCACGGACTATGGCAAAATAACTCATCTAAAAAATTATCATTTACGCTCCCTAGAATTGGTCATTTTTAAACCACCAAACTTTGGACTTGTAGGGATAAAAATCTTATGCATTAAAATCAGCCGACGAGTGATTCGACGCAAACCTGAACATTGTACTCTTTCGCTGCTGCAGGAATAATCTCTGAGCCAAAATCATTGGATGTTGGGTATCGCCATCTGATCCCACCTAAACATATTAGTTCCTGAGGACATGCTTTGACCTTCAAAGACAGTTACAAAACGACCGAACTCAACAAATGAAAGTGCACGACCACTTCCACTCACCTCAGGAGCTTCAGGAGAATGTCTTTCCTGAAAACATATATACCCATGGATGCGATGTAGGGCATCTTCTTGGCCTCTTCAGGTGACAAGCCCAATACGGATGTATCCACTTGCTGCAACCCAACGCGCATCAATCTTCAATTAACACTCTCAAGTGACGGTAAACCATCTCCTGCATACTTATTCTTGCATGATACTAACAAAAAAACACACCATACTGAGTGATCGCCAGAAGATTAAGGTACTCAAAACATACCATGGACTCCAGGTCTGCTCCTCTAGGCTTCTCATTGAAGTAAAGGAGTCGGCCCTTGTCATCAATCTTCATCAATCCATAGTCTGATGCACGGCTGCAAGGAGGTTCCCCACTTTCAAGTGTTAAAACTATTTACGACTATTGGAGCCCCTCACTGACAAACAGAATGGCACTCAGTGACGAAAATCACAAAATCGCAATTCCGCTGATGATGGGCATACACTATAGTAAAAGCATATACCTCTCATCCATTGGTACGCATGAAATGGTAATATCAGCTCCGCTATCCTTGTGCTTCTGCAACCCACAAATAATTCACTTCCTTTCAGATGCAAAGCATAGGTTGATAAGTTTTGAACGCGTCATTCTCTCTCCTAGTCACCAAAGCTTGGCAATAAGTTCAATTAAATTTTAGTAATGAAAAAATGTGCTAACGAAACGCAGATACATTGAAAAAATTATGCCTACGCAATGACAATGCTAACCTGGATGAAGTCCATGTAGTCCATGCGGTACAAGTGATCTCCAGGAAGAATGAGGACATGCTCCACGTGCTTATTCTTGGCATCCTATCCCAATCCCAAGAACAAATTGCAAGTTCATTGATCCCATGAATCAATAAACAGTCTATTCGAAGCCCTACTCCAAATCCACCTCCGGAAATACGTTTCACCTATCCAATATATCAACCTCAATTATATTTCATCAATTTGGTAAGACAGAGCTCATACACAGAAAATCAAATAGATCACAAACCTCAAAAAGCCACGTAAACTGCCGGACAGCATCAGCAGTACCCTGGAACCAATTCATACCGGCCTCTCCAGGTGTCTGCGTGGCCGCCAAAACCTGCACAAGGACCAAAAATTCGTGGCTTGAAGAAGGTCAATTAGATTGATCATGTTGTGAAAACTGCATTAAGATGGGACCAAATTTGTATCACCAGAATCAGTGAATTAGATAAATTAGGACAAATTTACCCTTGCTCATAACTGCGAACAAAACATAAGGCAAGAATACTTAGTCCCAACAAGCTCAGATTTTTTAGTGAACCATAGTATTCACAATGCCAGTCGCTTAAATCATACTCATGCATTGCAAGCGTTTCCTGCGTGCTCATGCTTTTGAAAACAGTTACTGAATTTACCTCGACAAATCCATCTCCAAAATTCACCCCGTTTCCAAAGGTGTAGGTTCTGGCTAAATGTCGGTTCAATGAAGCAGAATTGAACTGAGTGAAGATAAAGATTTTGTTGATGCCACTATTGATACAGTTACTCATAGGGACATCGATCAGTCGATATCCTCCTCCAATAGGCACCTGCATACAAATCATGCATGAGGCAAAGAAAGTTTAACGCAAGAATGGCAAGCTGATGCAAGAACGACCATAGCAACCAATAAGGTAGATGAGTAGACTAAATCCATAGGGACCTGATTCAGTCTCCGACACTGACCTCTGTTACCAAGAACAACTCGTTTATTCATACATTTCGTTGTACGTCTTAGCATGACTAAGTGATGGAAGCATGACTTAGTTAAACGTCTATGGCTGTTGATTCTTGAAAGGAATTGGGGTATCTACTGTCACTTACAGTAGTCACAACCCACCACGTTAGCATAGGAAACTCATACATAGTGATAAAACATTTTCGCAACAAATTGTCTCTTGCGCCCAACGATCTCTTCGCAGCCCTCCGGTGATTTCCCCCAAATCACACTCTTGCATAAGTTAAAATGACTGATAGAACCAGAACAAAGGAAAGGGTTAGGAACACATACAGCTGGTTTGGCTCTTCTATGTGTTAGAGGGAAGAGCCTAGTCCCTGCTCCACCTCCAAGGATAAGTGATACTACAGTGCGAGCTTCCACACGAGGCTTCTCAGTAGTTGGTGATTCCTGCAACTCCACATACATACTTCGTCATTGGAACTGAAACAAAATTCAAATTTTCAAAAATCTAAAGAGGAGGCTCTCACGACTGCTATAGAAGTCATCTCCACGCATCAACAATCTTTGAATGCTAATCTCAGTGCATGTACCCACTTGGTTTTACCAGTAACCATCTTGACCCTAAAATTATCTTCAATGCTTAAACCAATGCCAAAGATCTAGTGCACTCTTTGCCACAAGTAGAAGAGTTACTGAAACTCCAGAAGAAAGAAACGATTACGGCTTAAACCAAGTACGCCGAGAAAGATGCGATTCATTTCTGACTCCAACTACGCATACTTTGAATAAGAATCCTCGCCAATAACTGCTGTCAGCAGAGGACTTGGAACCGGAGATACAAGCAAATTTCATGGATAGACCTTGAAACGTTTCATTTGAGGATTACAGCGTTGCAAACTGGGATCATCATGAAAGCAAATCAATATTTACTACCTATGACCATGAAGAAGAGTTCGTAGAACTCTTGCAGCAGACTCATCAATCCAGTGGTTGTATTACCGACGATAATCTTCTTGTTCTCTTCCAAATACCTCGTAACTCCGAAGGGACCAAGAAATAATGGTTTTAAAAATGATAAATTCAATTGGTCACACTGTCAAAAATATAATTTAGATGGGATCAAACGTCTTAACACGAGAATCAACAAAAGAACATAAAACAAATAAGTATGCCTAACGAAATGGTTTCTATTTGACCTACTCAAAGCTACTAAAAATGTATATAAAGGCCGACTTTGGGCTTCTTCGTCATTTAGGTAGTGAATGATCTGCATACAATTGGAAAAAAAGGCCCCATCATCTAAATATATCAAAATTATAGGATCGGATACGTGCCAGGCATCAATAGAAAGGAAAATAAACCCCCAAGTGCCCAGATGACCAAAATTTCATATCTACAGGAGTCTACTGTAAGTAAAACAGATGGAAGCTTCGTAGGAAGGTACCAAAATACAATTCGAAAGTTATTACGGAGAATACAAGACTGTTCGCTTCCAGAGTAGACTTTCTATTACTAGCTTGGGTCAGAGTAGACTTTCTATTTCTAGCTTGGACACTTGTGGAGGATAATATAACCTGACAGAGATACAGACCAGCATGATACAAAGCAAAATATGACGCGTGGCGTATCAAAAAGTTAGACACGCAGCACTGAACCCTTTACAAAAGAACTTCACAAAGATGAAACCACGTCTCAATCACGCCAGCATCACCGGCAGCAATCCCTCATTCTCCCATATTCTAACGAAAAAAATTCTCAAGCTCAGTGAGAGGCTCCAAAACGACACAAAACCATGCACGACTTCAATTGCCAATGCACAGAGAAGACGCGAAGGGACAAACATCAATTTGAGGGTCAGGAATCTAGAATTCTAAATCATAGAACTCTGGCAGAAACAGGAGCACATGAACAACACAAAGAAACTAATAACTTAAAGACAAACATAATAACAGAGATACTTAAAAAAAATCGTGTCCCAGAGAGAAATTGCCGATCTCGCTTTGTAAAATTGAGTGCATGGCAAGGGAAGACAAGACGACATACCACATTCTCCTCCGCAAGATCCGCCAGCACAGACTCCACTTGCACGCCAGCCTTCGAAGTCCGTCGTCGACGCGGCGCGACTGAAGAGCGAGAGCTGCGAATGCGAAGCGGGCTGCCAATCCCGGCATGCAAGAAATGCGACACCGCTTCCCCGGAGAACGAACTACACGGCATTGCCAGCTGTTGTTGCTGCGCCCTGCTGCTGCTACTGCTGCATGACAATGTGGATGCTCCTCCTCCTCCTCCCGTCCCAATGAATGCACACTGAGACGACGAAGAAATGCACGCCGCTCCCGCCATCACGTTCCCAATTCAAACTCGAGATTCAATTCTCCTCCCTCCAAAAATCACGTTTCAATTTCCCTGAACTAAATCTCTACCGCTCCTTCACACAAGATGTGGTTCATTCGAAGCATGAATCTCTCCTCTACTAATCCTCTCGAGTTTCACCAATGCATTGATTGATCTCGCACCGCAAAATTCCGTTCCCCCTCTCCAAGACTAACGAATTGAAAACCTCTCCTCCAAATTTACAAAGTCTTATCGACAAATCGAAACCGGAGATCAATGACCTCCAGAATGCAGAGCCTTACAACACCTCAACGACGTCGAATTCTTCTACAGAAACAAAGAAAATTCTCACGACAGCGAGCTTTCCAAGGGGAATGGAGATGGAACTCGTTCTCCCTCGTCTCTTGACCGATTCTCACAAACTCGAGCTCACTACGATTCCCGCAACCCACTCTCTCTCTCACTGAATCTCCTGCGTCCGTTTTCAACTGCTTCCCGTGTCCTCAAATAACCTTCAAATGGACTCTGTCTGGAGGGCTACGGCGACGGCGCTGCAGCAGCTGTGGTACGAAGAGTTTCCCAGCTGCAGAGCCTCCTCTCCGGGATGACAACAGGCATGCTCGGGGTACGTGGCGTTCCCAAAGCTCCCCAACGCTCCCCACATCGAGCTCCGAAACGAGTCCGCAACAGTCCGCACGAGTTCGCCAAAGAGTTCGCAAGAGTTCGCCAACGAGTTCGAACGAGTTCCCCCCAATCCGTTCCCCCGGCGTTCCCGATGTGGTAGACCAAGCACCTGGCACCCGTCGGAAGACGCCAAGTGGAACAGCCAGGTGTGCGTGGCACCTTTTTGTCGTGTTGTTCCACCTGGGATAAGTTTGAACTCAGGGGCCAAATATCTTCCCCCCTCAGGCTTTCCACATACTGTATACCCACCAATTGTATTGTACAAGTGCCATATGGCAAGCTTTTGAATGCAACTGGATGGCATACATTCAACAAACAAAAAGTGATTTCCGCCATCTTCCATGCAATTTTCTTCTTCTTCAATTTTTTTTTTTTCGATTTGCGCAAAATCCATTACCCTTTCGTTCCAATCCACACCCAAATTGTAGTACAATGGGTGGTCGGTGTTGGCGCTGGTCCCCTCAAAAGGAACCATGTTCATGTTCTTCAACATCTTCGCGGTCATTTCTTTGACTGCTTTTTGAGCAAAAATTCTGTTTATAGAATGTCGTGATAGGTTTTTGATAGGGTTTTTTTTATTGAAGTATTCCATACTTAGTCATGTAGACATGACTGAATGAGATGAAATGGATGGTCACCTTCAGAAGGAGTACTAAAGGTAGACTAATTAGACTGGTACAGTAATTAGACTTCCCTGCTTTTGCTATAAATATTGATGGTCCATATCAATTGGAGTACCCTACTTTCCATGTGAAAGGGAAGTCTCACTGAATTTTGAATTGGGTTGCTATTATGAGCTAAGCTACTGTAGACTAATTCAGCAATTACATGTGAACAGGGAGAACTCATGAATGATTACCAATATTCAAATTTTTTTATTTTTTTATTTTTTTTGAAACAAATGGCGCAAATTTTTATTTTTGGGGGAGTCAAAATCATGTATTTGCTCCACATCATTATTTTTTTCCGAATTTATGAAAGAAAAGTGAATTTATTGTGAATTCTTGGAGCAGTGTCCAGGAAGAACCTCCGGGGTAGTTCAAAGTTAGCCGGTGGAAATTGGAAAACAAACGATTGCCATTTGAAAATATCAGAAAAAAAACAGTGAAAATGTCAATAATTTGTTTATTTTGAATGGAAAAAAGAGAAAATAACCAGACTCAGTACTAGAAAAACTGGTTCAATTTGAAAATTGGAGGGAATTAACCAGTAAAACTAAAAAAAAACTTCCCAAACATTGTCTTGGAATTTAGAATATCAATACTGATTTTCAAAAATGTATGTAATATTAGAAAATTGTCCATGTGTATAAACTTTTTTTTAAATGTACTCAATTTTTTTCCTAAATAGTAAGTGTGAATTTTCAGAATCAGTATTATTATGTCTCAAAATAAATCTGCAGTATACTCGTACAGTTTTGTACTTTTCGGAATAACTTTTCGGAATACGAATGTATTTATGTAATGTGCAATCAGAATAGTCGGTGTCATTGGAGTATACAGAATAGGCCTCTTTAAAATAACCTCTAAACAACATTTGAAATATCTTGCACTCTTGCACACTTGTCACACCATCATTGATTGTACCACAGCAGTCACACTATGTCAGGGGACGGTCAGATTAAAGAGTTCGAGATGTACTGGATAGGTAAGCATCAGAGGCATCACTTACATGGAAAAAATAAAATAGTCTAAAAAATAAGAACCGAACACATGGCAGCCTGCCCAGGTTTCTCTGCAACCATACTTCTATCATCGGCCTTCAGGGTCGTCACAACATCCAATTCAGAATACGGTACAGCAAATCAGCGTTCAAACCAGAAGTGAGTATTTCTATAAGTCAAATACACCCAGCTCCTCCATCTGCAAGCATAACAACGAGACAACAAGGTCTGTACAGTACGAGAGGCAATCCACACTCGGAAGAACACAGACCAACCATCCACATTCGGAAAAGAACCTGGTAATGAAGAATTCTACTTGGTTTGTAAACACTTGATCGGTGTCAATACAAAAAAACAGAAAAAAATTCAACAACCTTTAAATCCCTGTATTTAAACCTGATAGCATATCCTGCAACTCTTTAAAAAAATTTGAATCAACTCGCCGAACCCTCTCTTATCACAAATTGAGTATGCAAACCAACAATCTCTACACGTTGAGGACTGAAGCAGTATAGTGCACATCATTACTCAAACATCATTGTACTGTACAACCGATTTACTCTGGTTCATGGAGCTTCCCATTTCATGGATAGTTATAATGGCATTCCAATCTTTGTTGGAGCTCCATAACTGAAGTTATATTACAAAGAGACCCTGCAATAGAAATTATGGAAAAAAAATTAGAATCTACAAACAGGGAAGATCGATATGCACTGCTTTGGTCACTCAATCAAAGCAAAATTAATTAGCTGTAAAATAGATGGTTGAAGAATAATGTACGATAGGAATCGCAAATGAGTATTAAGCTTCTGATCCTAAAATATTGAAAAACAACGTTCACCTGTCTTTGAAATAGTAAGATATGAGCAATTGAACGATCGAGTAGAAGCTAGTCAAGCAGAATCTGCAAGTAAGGCAGCCAATGAACCAGTCCTCATTACTTTAGATAACAATTCAAAAGCTGCAGTGGTTAATACGACAAATATCACATCTAGTTGAAAAGAATGCACCTGCAGAATGTAGTGAATGTCAGTTACAAAAACATATCCGGAACAATCAACAATACAACATGCGTCAGCACTAATGTCGGATTGCAAGGAGTAAACAATTTACTGGATGATGATTTGAACGACCTGAAAGTATTTAATCCCAACCAGATTTGACCCAGTTACACTCCCGTAGTTAGAACATGCTCATGACATACTTCAACGAAGAATGTATTCAAGCAACGCTCTCCTAAGAAGATTAAGAAGTTCATCAACCAGTGTTACCTTTAAAGTAGTTGACCGTAGCTGGAGTAGAACTGCACGGCAAAGAAAAATTTGAAAGTTCACGAAATGGAAAAATCAGACAAACGGTTATGAAAGGCTTACAGATAACTTCAAATCAAAGCATGTCGAGCGAAATTCTAATGCTCTGAAAAGTCTTCCCCTCGAGGAACAGAATCTCCACCAGATTTTGCATCCATCTTCTCATTCACAAGATCGATGACAATACCCCTGAGAGACTTTAACGGCAGAGCGCCCAGAATCCTATTCGTAGAATCAAAATCGCCTGATGAGCTGCCTGACTGCCCCAACGACCAATTTATGGTGTGGGAACGAACATCGGGAGATGCGACAATGGAAACATCCTCGTAGTCGTCAAATTCAAACGTAACCATCAGCAAATCAAGGCGAGTTTCCACACCCATGCCTGATGCCTCAGCATGCAGCCAGGCCACCAAGTGCACAGCCATCTGCCAAAAACCAATCAACTGTAAATCTCCAGAGAAAACGCCAAACTACGCTGCAATGGAATAACATCCTGGCATAATGGAGTCAAATCAAGATTTCTGCTTTAAATACACTTTTAACACTCAAAGTCCTGCAAGAAATCCATGACCCCCGGTAGGCTTTTGCTCAGCTTTACCAGCAGACTATTTGCAATTGTCGCATTGGGGTCAACCTAGCAGATTAACTTGCAATTGAAAAACTTGCTTTAATCCAGAGTAAGCTATTTGTGAGAACTGGGAGTAAGTTAGGAAACATTGAATTACCTGGAAGAGAAGGAAAGGTGAGAGTTCTGACAAAGGACATGCTACTGAAGTCAAGTTCTCGTTGTCGTCCCCGGCTGGCAGTCCCACAATGGTCAAAGCATCCTCCCTTAACACAACACTGGCCTGCCACCTGCCCACCACGCTTGAATCTGGAATATCCAACCAAAGGTTCCAGGTTGACACCTGTGCGTGCCATGTGGGATGTGACAAAAGTCGGAGCTCAGGAACCCCATGAACCTATTCCATTGAAAAATATTGGTGAGTATGCTTGGAGCAAGTAGGAGTATTAGCATGACCGACACATCAAAGCTTAAAGATATTATTCTGGTCGAATGCAAATCATGGTACTTCACCAGCAAGCCGCATTTTGGGCTACTGAATACCGTAAACAACCACCGGATTCACAGCAAGATGTCATGAACTTGACAGGATAGCAAGAGCAACGTCTCTCTCCTCAGCAAATAACGGTCATTCGCATAAGATCTCTGACGTACTCACCTGTTTCTCAAGAACTGAAATAATCCTGTCACATGCAACACGGTGTCGCATGACAGCTGAGACATGTTTAACCAATCCAGCTGCCTCACTCTGTACATCCTTGACTTTCCCGGATTCTTTGGCAGATGACTGTTCCTGCCTCGCGTGCAAAAAGTGCTGGTAGGCTTGCTGTAAGCAGACACCGAGACTTCCCTCGTTTGGGAGTATTCTCATATGCTGATGATCCGGCGTTCGAGGTGCAAGGACAGTTGACTCAGTATCTGAGTCGCTAGCTAGAGAAGCCATGGGAATGAGATGCACATTAAGACTGGTGCCAGAGCCAAGACTCAGCTGAAGGCATGTGTCGCTAAGCCCAGTCACATTGATGTGTGGCGATAATGATAGTGCCTGCCGTCCAACCCACTCGAACACCTGCTAGCCCAGAATTGGCATGACAAATATATATCAATATAGAAAAAAAAATTGAGATATTTGAGCCACTGTATGCTATCAACGGGCATTTCACTTCCAGCGTAAGCACTCCGGCAATGATAACTCAGTCATGTGTGAAACTTCCAGGTGAAAAGCCAAAGCAACCATTCCAGGTACCTTCATATGGATTACAAGTCACTTCTAAGTAATTCTCTAGCTAGATTACACACCTGAGCCTCGAAGTTAGCTGTCTGAATTTGCCGAAGCATGGCTTGAGTGCTTGTGGCGCCCCGGTCTACACCTTGTCCTACACTCTTTTCTCCAGGCTTGGACATATCCGGTAACCCTGAAGTATCAGGCCTCAGCTCCTTCGTAGTCGCTGGCAAACGCTCTGTCTCTTTCCCAAATTTGAATGCGGTTAGCTTTGAGTGAAGGGTGACGTGCAGAGAGGAAAGGGACAGCCCAGCTGGAAGGTGGGCCGTTAACAAGCCTATTGAGTCTTGCTCAAGCGTTATAAGACAAGGTGCGCTTTCAGAAGTCCCTACGTCAATAGAGAAGCCTGCACTGCCAACTGGACCGGCCGCTACTCCACGTTGCCGCTTAACTTTCCAGTTCCGTTGAAGCCTTCATTAGAATTGCACACAACAATCAGTAGATATCAGGAACAGCGACTGTTTAGTATCTGAGTTCACATAATCGTACAGGCGCAGCGCTATCAAACTTGTCACCTCTGATATAAATATTAGTGAGACAGAACATAATCCGTGGTTTTACAACTGAACGAGAATCGGGAAAATCAGTTTCTTGTTCGTGTCATGAAAAGATATTGAGATCTCTTGAACTGGTTATGTACCTCATGTTCCTCCCCTCAGTCGTTCAGGGTGCTATGAGTCAGGCGGCTCTTTTAGTTCGCTGATTTTGTTAATTGATAAAAGAGTTACGATGTTTCCTCATTTTCTTCCATCTCGTTTATAAATTGTTTACTCCACCTAGAAACAGACCACGTTACGACTTTCCTGCATGCCCCAAACCTTTGCTTCTTATTCTAATCGTTCCTTCCAATATGCTTTGTTATAAATTGGTCGGCAAGATTCATACATTGTAACAAAGACAAAGGATCGTCACGAGGTTTTACATGGTCATGTGCGGTTCATGTCATAAAAATTTGTAAGACTTGTGACCTTGACAGCCTTCGTTTTCATTTGACGCACATTTATTATAGATAATGGTCGATAACCAGAAGGCAGTACCTCATAAGAGCTCCATAAAAAACTGCCTCCCTTTCAACTTGTTGTTCCAATGCTTGTGCTGACCGCTTCAAGTATTTTCCTACGTTCTGGATATATGACCAGAGCCACGATTAGTTGGATAAACATAACTTGCAACAGAGAGTCATATGCTACATCCACGCTAGCCATTCGTATCTTCATGCCTCGTGACAATACCCATCCCATGGGTCTCTAACATTGCCTCAGCAAAAAAAACGAAAAACAAAAAACGATTGAAATCTGTAGCTAGTTTCTCATCAGTAATAAATATCTCCGTAATTAACGACCAAGTAGCCAAAAGTGTCCGCTTCCATATCTATAGCAATCGAAATCAATCATTTACGAAGCTTCATGGAAGGTAACCATAGCCAATGTGTCCATAGAAAGAAGTAATCATGTCCTACAGGTTGAACGATAGAAATGTATGTTGAAAGTATACTATAATCTAGTCGACTATCTGCTTCAGAGAGGACTTCATATTCTTAGTTTGTGCACTTAGGGATCCATTGTGAGAGTAATTAACTCACACGAAAGTGATGGAGCTTGGAGGCCGCTCGCAAAGCGTAATCTGAGCATATCTCTTGCGGTTGCAGTTTTGGCCTCTCCATCCTTGCCACAGTCACTACTTCGCTTGCCTCCACCTGGTCAGTCAATCATCCAGCTTCTATAAGGCTATTGTCCTATCAAATTGAAGTGAAAAATCGAGAACATACAAAAGAATGCAAATGCTTGAGAAAACGAACATGATTGATCATGTCGAGGATGATCGCCAACTCTTGATGTGCCTGCTGTAAATGGTCCACAAGTCCTTGCCATGGCCACACTTGCACTATCTCCTTTTCTTTCTCATCTTTCTTGCTCCCCTCATCCTCTTTCTTTAGTTTCTTGAACTCTTGGCCGAAGTCAATTCGACCCAGCAATGCGAGAGATTTCTCCTCTTGGCTTAACTCCCTACGCAACACGGAAACCACAATCTGTAGCTTAATACGGTTACAGGAAAAAGGGTGAATGACACAGCAGCCCCAGAAGGTTGATATCTCTTAATCAGCTCGGCGAGCAAGTTCCTATAATCAAAATAGGTCAACCATTCTCAACAAGCGACTTATCGCAAGTGTCTCTACCCCAAAAAGAAATGTGAAGATTTCATAAGCCTCTTTCAATATAATACTTAGATACAACACCTCTTTTGTAAATTTTAATTTTGAAAATAAAAAACTCAAGGGAGAAACCCTACATGAATCATACTTGAAGCGCTACAGCAGTTCCTTGAATCATACTCACTGATCATGATTCAAGTGCCGTTGTAGCGCTTCAAGTATGATTTATTTTCTATTCGTTCACAGTCCAAAAGCAAGAAACTGTACATGCTTGAAAAACATAATGTTGTATTACATTGGTTGATCTTGTTCGAGGGGTTCCATATCGTAAAATCTCGACTTCAGAAAACAATCCTCGTCATACAACTAGTTCTCCGAGAACAGCCAGATTCCTATAATCCGTGCTTACAGAAACTACCAAAAGATGTCAAAACGAAACCCTAAAAGTGTAAAACCCCTGAGATTTAAGCTCGAAGCGGAAGGCAACGAGCAGCTCCAGCTTCACTTCCTACTGAAAACTCCTTAGACCTAGAATTACGCAAAGATTGCAATTTCGCAAAATCCGATGAGAGACATCTCTAGTAGCTACAAGGTTAGAAAACGAAGAAAATTCGTCGCCATAAAAGGTACAGCAACAGCAATGCGTCTTCGAGCATTCAATCCCCTTAAATGCCAATACCACACCTTTCCAGTACCAAATCCAATCCTCCACACTATCAAATGCGTGCCCGGAAATGCGAAAACCATGAAATCGCAGGAAATGAAAGAAGGGGAATGATCCCATAGGAAAAACTCACTACCAAAAGAGGTCAAAACGAAACCCTAAAAGTGTAAAACCCCTGAGATTTAAGCTCAAAGCAGAAGCAACGACCAGTTCCAGCTTCACTTCCTACTGAAAACTCCTTAGACCTAGAATTACGCAAAGATTGCAATTTCGCAAACACGATGAGAGTCATCTCTAGTAGCTACAAGGTGAAAAACGAAGAAAATTCGTCGCCATAAAAGGAACAGCAACAGCAATGCATCTTCGAGCATTCAATCCACTTAAATGCCAATACCACACCTTTCCAGTACCAATTCCAGTCCTCCACATTACCAAATGCGTGCCTGGAAATGCGAAAACCATGAAACCGCAGGAAATGAAAGAAGGGAATGATCCCGTAGGAAAACTCACGGTGGAAGATGCTCGGTGCCATTCTCCTCCATCGCCAGCACCCGCTTCAGGGGCAGGGGGTCCAGAGAAACCTCCATCGCTGCGAGTTCTCGGGTTGCTTCAAGAGGAACTTAGTTTACTTACTGGATTGCTTGCAAGTTCTGAAGAAGAAAGTGAAGAAAGTCTCACTACCAAGAGCAGAAACAATTGAAAAAAAAAGCTTGGAGTCTTTGTGATGGGCAGAGAGCTAAGCCATGGCGAGCGAGGATTTGAGTTTGGGGCCTTTCATGCTGGAAAACTGGCTTCGTTGCTTCAGCTTCCGCGACGAAGGCGTTCTGTCGTCCGAGTTTGCAACAAGCTCGAAACCTAGAGTCATAAGCTTAGGTGGTTTTAGCCAAAGCTCATCGAAAGAGATGATTGGTCAATAAATAGGTTGTAAGGTAAAATATATGGCACCCATGGTGGACACCAACCAAAATTTTGGGGGGAATTTTTGGGAGACTTACCTCATTTTGGCAATAGCTACTTCAGTAATGTGAAGAATGGGTGAAAAAATGGATGAAATCATTGAACTCTTCTCAAAGTGTGAGCCCTCAAGTTAGCACTTAGAACTCTGGGTTTATTTTTCACGATTATTGTTAGTTTTTAGTATTAATTCATGCAAAATAGCATGAATAAGTCAGTTGAGAGAAGTTTGGTGGAAGTCCCTGCCAGATTAGCGAGGAGTTGTCCTAAAATCACGGGAAGCACAAAATATAATGCTTTTCCAGGTTTAGGTCTTAGTTTAGTATCCTATAGTCCAAATTAGCGTTTACGAGAGATGTGAGGATGCGAGAGTTAGTCAATTATAGTATCTTATCCATGTAAAACTCGACATGTAGAGTGCATGTGACAACCTGGCTAAATTATCAAAGTCTATATACAGGTTTAGAAGTGTTTAGATCCAATTCATGTGGAATTTGAACTAATTATGTGAAGACCTGCAAATGTTGAAGAATACGAACTAGAATGCAAAGTAGAAGAAGGGCGAGGTGATTGGAGCTTACAGAAAGGTGCTTTTAAGGTAAAAGCATGCCAAGAGGTCAACAACGGAACTAATCATCCACGACAAACCCCGGTACCAGACTAATTTTCCCCTCGCGCGGAAATTATTAAGGAATTGCTAAATTTAGCAACCTTATTGGAGATTTGGTTTTGCCCTTAGCTTTTAGACACTTCCTAGAAGATTGCCCAAAAGTTTCGGGATTTTACAAAACTCCACGATGACTCCATGGGAAGTCAACCGCCTTTGAAACTAATGGTAAATTCATAGAAATTACCCAGAGTGCGATAAAACTCACTAAAACTTAGATTAGAGTTTTATATATAAAATAAGCGACCAGTCAAGTTTGAAAACTTTCCGATAGTCAGAAGTACCAGAATCGACGACGACATCGAATTTAACAAGAATTTACAACATGGCGACGGGTTGACCGGTGAACCAGGAGCTGGCGGTGTCCGAATGTCGCAAACAAGGAATGTTTTCTCACTCTCATGAACCTTCCAGGCAACCCTAGCCAGTCAGTTTTCTCGGGAAATTCAAATTCCATTAGTTGGAATTTTGACTTTTCTTTGAAGTTACCGTTAGTGGTTTTTACGAGTATTTACAGCCTGGAAACGGGAGGGAGGAGGTCTTCTAGACTAATCGGGGTCTTCTGAACGCGATGGCGTAATTGGTTTTCAATTTGGAGTTGTTCTCAAGAAGATAGGAAGAGTTTAGCCGTAAGTTTGACTTTTTTAGAGTAATTAACGGTAATTCAAAGTTATTTCACAAAATATCTTGGTGAAAGTCGAAGATTGGATTTAGTTAAGATTTCAAATCTTTCCTTTAAAAGCCAATTTAGATTAAATTAAGAATATTTGGAAATATCCTAGGGTTGTTTGCAAAAAATCTCAAGGTCAAAATAGTTAAATTCCTAAATATCTTTGGGAAAATCTTAGATTTTATTTTGGACAAGATTTCCATTCTAATTAAGGCTTGTTCTAGAAAATTCTAAAGATTAAACAAAGATTATTTAGGAAATATCTTAGGGTAGTTTAGAATTTAGTTTAGGTTAGTTTTTGAGTAAGAAGACCAAATATCTCATGGTAAACTAAGTGGTGGGGCCTTCTAGCGAGTATATAAGGCCTCCCCGCGAAGTTTGTCGTACCCCATTTTGTTCATTATTTGTCTACCGACACTCTGTCGGAGTACAAACACTCTTTCTTTGTTCCGTTTGCTTACCGGCTTTGTCGAAAGCAATTAAGCTAGACCAAATTGTGGTCATCTTTGCTCATTTTTGTTTTCGTTGCTTCCTTTGGTGAAGGATTTGGTTAAGGACTCGGGGTTTCCTTTCAACCTTCATAACCACACTAAGTTCATACTTTTTGGAGGTTTCATCCCCAAAAACTTGCACACCTTGTCACATACTAATTTCGTGTTTTTGCAACAGTTTGAGTTAAGAATTCTTAAGGCGGTTAAGCTAGTCTTTACCAAAAGATTCCAACACTCAAAATACCAGTCAAACTTCGTTGTATAACAAAGTTTGGTTTGACTTAATTCCTACTTTTCGGTTTAAACACTTTTATGTGTACCTCATTTAGGAATTAAAACATTTGGATACCTTGGGAATTATTTTAATCCTTAATGTTCGGTTTAAATACTTTCATGTGTACCTCCTTTAAGAATTAAGACATTCCTGCAGCCACTTGAAACCAATTTCCACAAGTTTAGCCTGGAGTTGCCCCCGCACGGCGAAGCTTTCACCCCAACCGAATTTTACTTTGAAAACTTGACGAAGAAAACTTGGGAAAAACTTTCGTTGTTGGTTACTTAAGCCAAAAGTTTACACCCAGTGGCTCCCTTTCTTCCGCCGGAATTCGCTCATTGTGTTTATTTTGCCTTGTTTTGCTTAGTCACCATTCTATCCCAAAAAATCCTAGAAACGCCTTTGTTTAGTTAATTGCTTCATTCCCCCCCGAAACCCTTAGTTGATAGTTAGTTTATCCCTTAGTTTAGTTTATCTTTGTCTTGTTTAGTTTAGTTTAGCTTTGTTAGGAATATCCCAAAAAATCCCCCAAAGCCTTTAGTTTTGTTTTGTTTTATTTCGTTATTCCAAAAACCCATTAAAACCTTTTTAAGTTAGTTGTCTTATTTATTTTATTTACTTAATCTTTTTAGTGTAATTGTTTATTTAGTTAGGACCAGCGTTTAAAATACCAGAACCAGCAATCAGCGTTTTAAATACCAGAACTAGAACCAACGTTTAAAATACCAGAATCAGCAACCAGCGTTTAAATACCAGAACCAGCAACAAGAGCAAGAACAGGCTGCAGGGAAACGGGCTGCAGGGGAACGAGCTGCGGGGAACGTGCGAGAACGGCTGGGGTGGTGGCAAACCACGCCTCGCTACATGGCGCGACCTTGGTGAGTCCAGGCTCTCATTCAGAGTCCAGGCTCTCATTCGGTGAGTCCAGGCTCTCATTCGGTGATCCAGGCTCTCACTTCGGTGATCCAAGCTCTCACTTGGTGATCCAAGCTCTCACACTCAATTGAAACTTGTTTTGATTTATGAAACAAAACTAGGCTGTTGCTTGCCCACCAACCAATTTTGGATTTTGTCCTAAAAATTGGTTCACCACTAAAAACTCAAAACTAATTACATACAAAATCACAACTCTCGGGGCTCCATAGCCACATTCCAAACGACGAACAAAAATTGTATTGAACATACTTAAGAGGAAGAAGAAGAAAGAGTAGCATACTTAAGGAGGAAGGAGGAATAGTGAATACTATTTAGTCAAGAATCTAACTATTACGTGTTCTTGTTGTTTTGTTTTTTTTACTATTCATTTTGGATTTGGGTGGGTCTTTTATTATTTTCTATTCACTTTGTTTTGTTTTGTTGTGCTTTTACAATTCATTTTAGATTTGTTTTGGTTTTTATTCCGTTACTATTCATCTACTATTCATGCGAGACAAATTGTTTTTTGTTTTTATTCTTTCTTTACTATTCATCTACTATTCATTCGGAATAGTTCTTTGGTTTTATTCCTTTTACTATTGAAGAATTTGTTTTTTTTAATCAATTAGTATTTTTGGAAGGAATTAGTTGGTCTTGTTGACTTGGGATTTTGTTTTATTGGCCTAATAAGCCAAATAGGAAAAGACAAAAAGTCAACAAAAACAATAGATTAATCCAACAAAAATAATAGACTAATGAATAACAAATAAAATTGATTATTCATTGAAATATTATTAATTTGGAAGATACTAATCTTTTAAAATTAATTCTTAAATTAAAACAAACATTCAAGCTGGTTAGAAATAGGACCTTGAAGTTATTTTAATTCAACGAGTTATTTAAAAATCAACTAAAAACCATTAGAAGTTTAATGTAAATTCCTAAATTAAAGGAATTAAGTTAAATACTTAGACTAACCCATTTATTGTAGGAAATCAACTAAAAGAATGTAGAGAAAGGATTTTTCCACACATTTTGACACTAAACTTTCATCGACAGACGAAGTACCCATGATGGAAGACGACGGCTATTTTGAGTCTATTATGCTAGTGATCTGCGATGACGGGACCATGGACCCAGAGGTATGTTAATTTTACCCTTTGCTTTTGCTTTGTTTTTATTTTCAAATTAAAGTTAGAATCTTTGCTATTAGAAGTTAGTTTTTAGAGTAGAATTTAGAATTTAAGTTAGATTTAGAACCTAATAAGTAATTTAGGAGTTATAAAATCAAATCATACTTAAAATTTAACCCAATACCGAAAATTACCAATAATTAACCATAACCCCCCGTTGGATGATAATTTAAGATTTTCATCCAAAGGAACCTTTAAGGAATCTTTTTAGATAGGAATCAGACAAGGAATCTATAAAGATTCCAAAATCTCTTTTCACTTTTGGAAATACTTTTATCCAATACTTTTATTTTTTAAAATACTTTATTTTTGGAAAGTGAAGCAATGAAATTGTGTGAAATTGTGAGTTTTGGTTGTTCCAAAAAAGACAAAGTTGAACTAGTCATCCGTTATACAATCTAGAGAGAGCTAGCCAATGTTCAATGTAGGCCAAATGAAGTTACTAAGGTTGGTTATAACTAACTCATAATCCTTCAAAGATCGTTAATGTAATTTGCAATCTCAACAAACATGTATAAAATCTTTGAACTCAAGGCCCTGAAAAATGAAGTAATTTTGTGTTTAGAAATCACCATCATTTACACAAGATTCTTTTCTTCTTCAATACGAAAAAATGTGAATTTTTTTTTGGAAAATATTGGCAACTAATTTAAGAATTAATTTCCATTGAATCTACCCTACTACTACATTAAGATGGAAGACCTTGTTTGTTTCACAATTGAGAGGCCCACCTTAAAAATTTGTGCTACTATGCTCAAAACTGCCATTTCTATAGCAAAGAGTAAAAAAAATTGAAAATTATTTTTTTTTCACGTCTAACCATAGGATCCTACACCTAACTAGTATGAGAATGCGTGGAAATTATCTTAGAATTTTTGACAGCATAGATTGCAAGATATTTGTGTTTAAAGTGAAAAAAACAAGTTTTTCAGCACATTGCGGGACTAGATTTTTTGACTTTAAACATTTTTAACTTAAATTTTTTGCACTACAAAGTTTTGAGCTTTGAATATTTATAGTGGAGAATTGAGTTGAGAATCTAGAAAAAATTCAAAAAATTCAAAAAAACTTAGTTATCATTCTTAAAAATTGTTAAGTAGAAATAGGTACAAGATAGAAGGAAAATCTAAAATATTCATATATTTTAAATGGAATTAAAATGCACTAATCCCAATGGTGAGATTGTTCTAGACAGTAAACTAAACCATTCCAAAAAAAATTGAAAAATTTGAAAAATTGCATTTAGAAACGAATCCTACAAGTTATTTTTTTCAAGAAGATGCTCTAACTGCCTGAAAAACAAGAATGTTTATAACTTTCTCATAACATATCCAAATGAAATGAATCAAAGCTTTCCAAATAGAAAAAAATATAATCTATGAGAAAATATATATATATAAAATTCAAATTTTTGCAAATTTTTTTTTGCTGCCCGAGCTGCCCCCGTCCCTTGTTCTGAGCTTATTTGGTCACAACTGTTGTTCCCGGGCACCAATTGTGAAAAAAATTATATTTCCACAAAGCTAATCAATTTTTCTAACTTCAAAAAAAGTTTCAAAAAATCAGGAGAAAATTTCAGCCATAGGTACCTACCCGAAAACACATTTGTCCCCCGAAGGAACAACAGTCCTTCAGGGGTTAACTAAGAATAGAACAAAACAAATACGGCACCAAACTCAATTAGACCTGAGTTTGGGTGCTCTAGGGAGTTTGGTCTTGTGTTTTTCCCAAACTCCGGCTACTGGCCCTGCCTTGCACACACTTCACTATTGTATTTCAAAGTTTTAACAAATTAAGAATTTAGAAAATTATTTAAACTTTTATTTACTTTTTGACTGTGGCAACGGTACAAGGCATACTAGTTCTAATAATAATAGTAACTAGGCACAGACGGAGACAAAAAGTGGCAGTTTTAGGTTATTGTAGGTCATCCCCCCTTTACTTGAATTCAGATTGCACCCCTGTTTTGCACTCACCTCAGCAACGTGCACCAAGCAATTAGGGTTTCGCGTCTCCTCCTTCGCGTCCCAAGCTCGCTCCTCGCAGCTATGGCGATCGCAGTTTAGCTCCCAAACCAAATCCTCAGCCACCTGCAGCAGCTCTTTCATGATCCTAACCATGGCGCCCTGGCTGTGCTTCCTCCTCCCATTGCTCTTCCTCGTCCTCCGAGTGGAATCCTACGGCTATGGCTACGGCTTAGAAGCCGCGATCGCCCGCGCCTCCGAGGATCCTCTGGCCGCAGAGGACACGTTCGCTTCCCTCACTCCCTCCCTGCTGCGCCTGCTCTCGCACCCCGTGGGCTTCGACACGGAGAAGAAGAAGGAGGAGCTGCTGGCGCTCGAGTCGACGACGCTGTTGAGAGTGAGGTTGGTAGGGTTTAGTGAGGATCGTCGAAGGCTGACGCACTTGCAGTCGCAGCTGTCGAAGTATGTGGATGCGTTGAACCCGGATGTGTATGCGAATGTGATTGGGCATGAACCGCATCGGATGATGGCCAAGACGAAGATGGCGGTGGAGGTGGAGAGGGTGCAAGGGGATCTGGGGGAGAAGATTCATGGCGCCATCGGGGAGTTTATTAGCAAGGTTTGGACTTCGATGTTTTTTGTTTGTTCTCTTATGATTTGGGACCTGAATTGGGCGTGATGAGGTTTTGTTGAGTAGGGTATGTGGTTTTGTTTTTTTGGTTGACTAACACATTTATTTGCTGATTCTACTGATTTGAGATTTGATTGTATCTGAGGTATTGAATTTCCACTGTATGATCGATCGAAGTCGTCATTAGGGATCCATGAGGCTAAACTGGCAACTATCGTTCTCCTCTGATTTGGGACCTAAATTGGGAGTGGTGAGGTTTACTTTATGTGGAGATTTTTTTATTTTTTTATTTTTTTTTCGACCAGCAGATGCAATGTTGTTTGCTGATTCTAGTGGTATGAAATTTGATCGTATCTGAGTTATTGACTTTTCACTATACGAGCAATCGAATTCATTAGGGAGCCATGAGGCTAAAAATTCATAAATAATTCATTACAATTCCAAAAGTTACAAAACGACTTAAATTCTGATTCAATTTTCCCTTGGCAACAACCAAATAAACTCCAATTACTTCTCACCATATGCACATACGGTAGGTCAAATCCTTATTTTCACGGTTTCAGAGATATACCTTAGTATTCGATGATCAGGACCTAACACCGATCACAAACAACTCTTCGCAACAGAACTCACAGAATTTCCAATCAAACCCTTTGGATGCTGCAGGACCTAATGCGTGCCCCATCCCTTTGCATTTTGAGAACTTCTCTCTAAATTTACATTCCGATAGTTTGCTAATTTAAAATCACTGTGGTGGCTTCCTAAAACCATCAGTAGGGTAAAACCAAGGCACTTTTTTACTAGTGGAATTTTGGCATGTGGCTGTTTTCATAGGTTTTAAGGTTGCTACTCGAGTGATATTATAGATGTATGGTTTAAGTACCGTGGAATTGGGGCATCTAAGGTAAGTGAGCCCATTATGGGCAAAATTATACTAGTGGTTTACATTTCAGAACTTGTACGCACACCACCATTACAATTTTGCCCACAATGGGCTTGCTCCCATTTTGCCCAGAAGGGGCTCACTTACCTTACCTTAGCTTGCTGCGTGTTTGGACTAGCGTGTTGAATTGGTTGCTGAGATTTTAGGTTTTCGTCCATGCAGAGTACTGCCATGCGAACTTATTTCCAGCATCATCATGTGTCGCATGAAGTTGTTGATAACATGATTCGAGCACAGCTGGAAGACCCTCTTCCAGCTTATACTATATATCTTCTCAATTTGAGACCCCAAACGCAAGGCAAATATGGTTATACTTATGGTGAGAGCAGTAGCTCCCTCCATCGCACGACATGTCTTGGGACTTTATGGACCGGCAAGAAGCGATACATGTGGGTAGATCTTGCTGCTGGACCTGTGGAATATGGTCCTGCCAGTTCTGGAGAAGGTTACGTGAAAGGGGAGATGCTTCCACTCGCTTCTTCCTACGGAGTGGGCCAGGAGAACGCATTTGCAGCGGATTTGGCTTCGTTGGTGTGGAGTGCGTCTCGGATGCTTTTGGCTCCGTCTGTGCGCATCCCTGTAGTTTTTGAAGAGCATTTGGAGGTAAATCCTGATTTTTTGAGGTTGAGGATTCTATTTGTGTCACTTCAAGTATTTAACATATGTAGAGAGTGATTTTTGGAGATTACTTTGGGCACAAGAGCCAAACTTGTCTGAGATTTAATTGTTTTATCTCTATGGATGAATTTGTTTTGCAATCGTTTAAAGTGTTGGGAGGTTGTAGACCACTCTTAGAAACAGTAGACAATCCCATTTCCATTGAATGTTCAGTGTCATAGACATTTAGTTCAAGTCATGCTTGCACCACTTGCTGATAAGTCCAACCAGGTATGATTAGGTTGGAAATAGGGGTATGTATAGGAGACGGGGAGCAAGACCCTAACGGTCCTATTATGTTCTTCCGTATTCGCTGGGTTGTCGGCGAGTGCTACGTCACTATGTGCAACAACTGTGACTAACCCAAGTGGCTGTTATCGTGCTCAGGTGCATATCGTGCACATCATCGGGGGCAATGAAACACAGAATGATCCATATGGTCTGGACTTCAAAGCGATTGAAGCTCAATTTTTGGAAGAAAACCAGGCTTTGCTATTTTCGCGGCAGAGTTTGAAGTTTAAGCATGTGAAAGTCAAGCTTTCTGAGTGCTCTGAGTGTTCAGCTGCCTTCTCCCGTGCTATTCGAACTTACACATCACGTATCCACCTTGAAAGATACGGCCTTTTCGTAGATGAGTACCTCGATTCGAAAGAACTCCACCAGTTTCTATCGGAGTTTGGACAAGAGCTGGCGGAGGATAGTGGTTTAAATCGCCCTGAGGCCCATAATGTCAGAGTCGTTCCCGTGTATATATGGGATTTGGATTCCGACAGACAATTGCTCTTGGACCGCTTTCATCAGGTAAGTAATTTGGCATTGTTATCATCACATTGTAACACGTTTGCTGTCGTAGCCCACTCGGTTCCAGGATCACGCTTGTGGACGCCTATGGTCATTTTGTAAATCGCATACTTTAAATGCGTTGGTAATATTTAGCACGGTCCTTGCGCTACTGAGTGTCGGTGCCATAGACACAGGGCTGAGGGATCGTCTTACAATCCTTGCTGTTGAACCGAACTGTCCAAGAAATTTGCAAATTTTGCTAGAATTCGTTTTCCTTTCTTTTCTTTTCTATATTTCAGTATTATTCGTTGTTCCATTTTCAGACTTTATTCCTGCTACCACTGTCCTAGTTCAGGCCACTTGGATGTGCACAGGCAATAAAAATTTTGGTGTTTGAATGCATTCAGGTCATGCCATTCCGGGATATGGTCATCGCTGTGAGAACCATAGTGGCGCAAGCGGTGCTTGAGTACAGCTGCAACGGGCAGCAGCTGCTGGTATCAACACGGCATCTGGAGAGACCCTTGGTTGGCGCGCTCCTCCAAAGTCTCTTTGGGGTGGCACCCACGCACGTGACATGGAGTTCCCAGCACAACAGCACCATGGTGGACTATCGATGGGGCATTGGGCACACTCCTTTTGGGCCGTTTTCAGAGAGCTCCAGTCTTTCATTCGCGCAGCGAGATGCAGCGCGCAGGAATACCATCCTGACCATGCTGAATGCCACCATGTCCGGGGTGTTGGAGACTCTACAGTCGATCAAGAACTACGGCGGAGAGAAGGAGCTTCTGGGCATGAAACATCACATGGAGTACACGCAGAGGTGGAACTTGCTGGTTTACAAGTTGCACAAGGTGATGACTGCCCTGTCGCACTTCGATTTCGACAGTGCTCTGTACTTCGTGAAGTCCACGGAGCATGAGTTGAACGCGCTTCATGGCCTGACGTATGTGGCGTCGACCGAGTTTGTAGCTTCCTTGAAATGTTTTGAGGATCCTCCGTTTCCTTGGATTCCCATCGTTCTCGGACTGGGAGTTATAGGTTTGTTGGTGTATGTGTGGAACATGCGAGACAAATTTTTTGTGAATAAGAAAAAAAGGTTTTGACAGTAAAGTATTTTTTTTTTCGTTTCACTGGCATGCCTTGCTGTGACTGTGCTTCCATTGGAATTGAGGGATCAAGCACTTGCCGGTCTGCAAATGTTTCCTTACCCAACCCTCTCTGAAACTCTTAATTAGAAACGTACTATTGGTAAGGTAGCAACACCCATAACTGTCACTGTATCCATAACCATCACCTCTAAAATTTGAAAAATCTGTGGAAGTGAATAGATCCACAGTGAATAGATGTGATTACAAGGACGTACTACATCTGAACATCAGACCCTAGTTTTGGTACAATAGAACCTCTCTAAGTTGATCCTCTCTAAGTTGATAAACCTTTGTAAACTAATCAAGTCACATTGGTCCCGGACTGGGCCACATAAACAAAGGTTGTGACTAAAAATGACCCTCTCTAAGTCAATAATCCTCTGTAAACCAATCTATCAGACCGGTCCGGGACTGATCAGCTTAGAGAGGTTCTATTGTATTAAGTGCATTTGCAGTTGGCTCTTTAAAAATTCACAACTTGTTCACAATATCCAAATAATACATTTGAAAGTGCATAGGTATTATTTTTCTCTTGCTAATAGGATCCTATAATTTGTTGGATGTTTATTAATAATAATAATCATGTTCAAAACCCTTAATTTGGTGGTTATAGGTGCTGCTACCTTAATAGCCTTTGAGATTTGAGCCTCTCATAACTGAAAACCTATTTCCTTACCCGTTGGTTAGGATTGGCAAAAAAATATTTCTAAAAGTAAAAAGAAAAAATGTTTTAAAAAATTGATGCCGGAAAATTGTTGGGAAATTATTTTTTCCATGAATGAAACTTGCATAGAAAAGGCGTAAGTGTTTTTATTTTTAGATATTTGCCAAATTACATTTGGCAACTTCAATTATCTGGTAGAGAAATTACATTTAGATATAGTATTCATAATCTTGGGTCCATTGTACAACTATTAGATTTATCCTAAATGTCAATTCCTTTTCACATATGTTTTACTTTCACATCCTGAAAGTGTGTATTTGAAAATTTAATGAAATATTTCTACCCTTGTAGAATAATTGCAGCCATGTAAAATCAAAAACATCTATAATTGAAGTTGTAGTAAGGAATACCATATAAAATTTTGAAGATGAATTAAAAGTTTTAACCTCTCATCCTATTTCAATTCATTTCACTCTTGTTCATCCTATTTCATCTTGCACTTGTTCTTTCATCATTGAGAAATGAATGTCGTTCATAATACAATGGAGTAAATCCTACTCTATTAGATGAATTGTTCTCCTACAAAGTACTTCAAATCTTCAAAGAAGATTCAATTGTAGAATTGTAGAATAAGATATATTAACTCCTAAAGGACAAACTCAACCCAAATGGGTTGGATTTGAGAGAATCTTCACAATAACATCTCTAATATTCAACTACAGACCAACTTCTTAATACCATTCTTTTCTTCAAGAGAGATGTATCTATCATTCTAAAGTTTGGGTTTCAAAATAGAATTTGAATATGTGATTCTTGCATAGGAAAGCTTGTCACAATTTTTGAATAGTACCTTTGAAATTGCCCACTACCTTGAGTAGGGAAGAAGCTCATGATTCATTGGCCATATGATCAAACTGCAAGAAGCCTTTATAAGAAAGATCATGAAATCTAAGTTTTTTACTCCCCTACAGGACCCTAAATGTCATTAAAGGGTTAAGGTTGAAAGATTAAATCATGTTCAAAACTCCAATATGGTCTTCAATCATAATGCTTTTGGATTCTAATCTAGAATTGAGAAATTAGCATCTTTCCTACTTTTAGGGAATAGTATCAGTATCATTATGAATCGTCCTAATTTTAAATTTGTACCTTGAAAATTTATGCTACAAAAAGATTTTGAATTTGTAATTCTTCAAAGACTAAACTATCAAACAACCACTTTAAAACTATCTTGATATTAACATCTAAGTATACTATTTGTTTTTTGACTAAAAGTACATAATTATTAGTAAGAATTCTAAAGGCTAAATATGAATTTTCATTGGTCCATTTTAAAAAAAATTATTATATTTTTATTGAATTGCAAAAACATTCATTCAATAGAAACATATAATTTTAATGAATGAATAGATTCTTGAATTAGCAAAAAAATTCTTTTGATTGGGAAATTATAATCATCATTACATATAAAGAAATAGGATATAGATCATTGAGGCATTTAATATATTGTAAAATTTATTATATTATTGCCAATACTACATTTTGTTAACCCCTAAATGACGGACCCATGACCATTGGTTTCAAACCTCACTGTCCATCACTCAATTTGCTACCATTTTGCAACTAGATTTGTATGAAAAATTTTATATTTATTTTTCAGAGATGAAACTACATATCTTCTTTACTTCACAAAAAATTTAGATTTTTTTGTGGAAAATTGATTTTTTTGAGAATTTTTGAAGAGAAAGTGAAGAAAAATCATATTAAATAGAAAATTATTTCAAAAAATCTGAAATTTTCACCATGTGTGTGTATGACAATGACAAACATCATGGTGTAAATTCAATTTCCGTGTCATTCTATAATTAGAAAATAATAAACATTGAAAATACACCCAAAGTTCAAATTGCAATAAAATATTCAATATTAGGAATTTTTTCAAAATTCAAATTGGAGTAGAAACTAGAGTAGATTACCTTCATTTTGTTAGTTGGGCTCAAACTCAGAAAATATCATTTTTGTGAAAAAAATTCAGATTTAAAGCAAGGATCTACAACTTCCCAAAATACACTAAAATAGCATATTTGGTGATCCGTTTTTTTTAATAACTTCTCATTTAAGTGAAGACAAACACTAGCAAGACTACAAACTCGATTGAATACTCTTCATAACCCAACATGAAAGGTCAAGAAGAAAAAAGAGGATGAAAAACTGATTCTGTACTCTTTCTAGAGTACAATATTGTCGTTCAAGCGCCACGGAATGGCACCTGTGGCGCTCCAGGGTTAATTAAATAAGTCAAGTTTATTCTTGTAATGAACCAAGACTGAACCTTTATAAGTGAAGAGTTGAAATTCAAAAGGCAACATTGTTATTTTTAAAAAAGGATTGACAAGACACGTCTTTTTATTGGGCCAAAAGTTTTTGGAAAAATAATGAATGGAAGTGATAACTTATGTGGTATGGTGCAAAGACTTGAAAAGACAAAACTCTTCAACTCCTTTGGTTATACGTACAATGTCGTCATATGCAATATTCTACCATAAATTATTTAAAGAACTATTTTTTCTATTTTGTAAGATGATGTGCAAATAACTTAACAATCTAGTGAAATTCTCATCATGAATAAAGTGCGTTGAAAGAATTGATTTCAATGTAATTAATGTAAAGCTCACAAAGAATATTAGTTTTAACTTTTGATATTACAACTTAGAATCATGTTATTTACACCAAGTTGAAATTTGTTTGATGTTTGTAACTATTTGTATATAGTAGGAAAATCAATTAAAATCTTGAAGATGATAAGTCACAGAATATCTACCTCAAAATTTAACACATGATATCTTAGATTTTTCAAATTTTTTTTTACAAGTTATGTAAGTAATCTTCTAGTTCATATAATTTGTAAAATGAAAAATATAAATAACAAAAATATAAATAGTTTTTCAATTAAATAAAGTTGAACAAAGACTTGAGTCAATTTTATTATTACAACTTGATTTCAAGATTTATAAATACTTGAGTTCAATTTTAACTTATTTATAAAATTATTGGATTATGAGTTGAGTGATTGATAGGAGACTCTAAGTCAAACACTAAATTTTTGAGAATCCAAGACATTATTGGATTGCACTTGGTATTGAATACCTTGCAATGGATCCAATAGAAAGGAATCTAAAACGATTTGAAAGTATTCAACCAATCATTCCTTCCGAGGTCTTGGAAGAACAAAGGAAATACAATGAAGAAAAATCTGCTCGATTAGCTCGTGAAGCTATATTTTATGAAAAAGAAAGAAGAGAAGAACGTCGCTATGACAAGAGGTGGAGAAGTGAAAAGGCTACGGAAAAGAGGAGGGATCGAGAGAAAGGTAGAGCTAGAGAAAGACGAAGAGAACGAGCCTTTCAACGTGAAAAAATGCGAGATGTTGAAAGATATAGAGAGGAGGAAATAGCATTCACGCTAGAAAGACAACGTGGTCGAGATCTACAAAGAGGCAGAAATGCTGATAGAGAACGAGAAAGATCACTGGAGAGAGTACATGAACGAGAGTTAGAAAAAGAAAGAAATAGAATACGGGATGATTACGGAGCTGATGATGTGGAAAGGGCAGAAACTAGAAAACGATGGCGACTTTCTGAACGAAGGCGAGAAAAAGAGCGAGAACGAGTAAGACGAGAAGAACGGAGAATAGAATTGGAAGAAAAAACAAAGTGGAATATGGAGAGGCAACAGGATAAAGATCAAAAATATCTAATGTACAAAGAAAGAGAGAAAGATAGAGCAGATGAACGAGCTAATTTACAACTTCAAGGAGAGGAAAATTGGAATGAAGGGAGACGAGAAAGACTTCGAGCTAAAGAACATGAAGCAGATTGTCATAGTCAACGGAAATTAGATGCGCAACACGGACATGAGACATGGAAATATCACAAACGAATGTATGAAAAAGATAAAGCAGAGTACAAATCAAATTTTGCATTAGCTTCATTGAAGATGAAGAATAGAAGACTTGGAGACCAAGCATGGGACGATGCATGTACAGACAAAAGAGATTGGGAAAAAGAACAAGAACACGATAGATTGAATCGTGAAGAATGGCAAGCACGTCTACAAAGAATGTTTTGTAAGTTCAAAAATCCTTGGTATAATAACAAATTCTTAAAATGATTTTATTTTGTTTTAAAATTTTGAAATTTTGACATCAATTTATTCAAAATTGAAAGGACACAAATTTTGTTTTTCAATAAATTTCTAAATTCACATATCAAATTACAATAAATCTAAAATTTCTAAAAAAATTGAATTTCTAAAAAAATTTAAAATCTAATTTTTTTTAATTTCTAAAAAAACTCTAAACTACTTAGCTCAAAAATGCAAAAATGATCATTTGGGGAGTCAAATTCTTGAATGGAAAAAAATGTATAAGTAAAATTGTAATTGTAGCATTCTAATCCTACTTTCATGTCAAATATGTATAAAATGTGAACAAGGTTCACTTCACTTTTTGGGCCATTTGTAAGATCTAATTGCTCAATGTACAAATAATATTTTTTTACTACATTCATATAAGTGTATCATAACCCCTAAGCACTCCAACATCCAATTTCTAGATGACAAATAGATTGAAATTCACTGAGTTTCATCTTTATTATTGCTCGGATGAAAGTCATTCTAATTTGTGGAGATACTTTATCAATTTGTTGTCCTATCTAATGGTTGGATTTGGTGTTACTAGTGTACATTATTTTTCTAAAATTGTAAATGTGGAAGTATGTCAAGTAGTTGCCAAGCCAAAATTGCATTGACTCTAGTTCAAAACTAGATTTGCAAAAATGAGGTCATAAATTTAAAAAAGTCAAAAAAGTCAAAATATCACCATGTCAAGAAAACCTCATTTCAAATCCATTTTAACAAATTTTACTCAAAAAATGAAAATATTTTGCTTGTAATTAAATTTAAAAGGAATTTTTAACCCCTAAAGGACCAAGGCCTTTTTTCTGCCAAAAAACACTCAAAACTGCCATATCTATAGCAAAGAGTAAAAAAAATTGAAAAATGTTTTTTTTTCACATCTAACCGTAGGATCTTACACCTAACTAGTATGAGAGTGTGTGGAAAAAACTTCAGAATTTTTGACCGCACAGATTGCAAGATATCTGCGTTTAAAGTGAAAAAAACAAGTTTTTCAGCACATTGCGGGACTAGATTTTTTGACTTTGAACATTTTTAACTTAAAATTTTTGCACTACAGAGTTTTGAGCTTTAAATCTTTATAGTAGAGAATTGAGTTGAGAGTCTAGGAAAAAAAACAAAATTCAAAAAAACTTAATTATCTTTCTTAAAAAAATTGTTAAATAGAAGTAGGTATGAGATAGAAGGAAAATCTAAAATATTCATATATTTTAGATGGAATTAAAATGCACTAATCCCAATGGTAAGATTGTTCTAGCAAATAAACTAAACCACGCAAAAAAAAAAAAAATGAAAAACTGCATTTAGAAATGAATCCTACAAGTTATTTTTTTCAAGAAGATGCTCTAACTGCCCGAAAAACAAGAATGTCCATAACTTTCTCATAACATATCCAAATGAAATGAATCAAAGCTTTCCAGATAGGCAAAAATATAATCTAAGAGGAAAAAAATATTAAGAAAAAAAATTCAAATTTTTGTCCATTTTTTTTGGCTGCCCGGGCTGCCCCGCGTCCCCTGTTTTGAGCTTATTTGGTCATAACTTTTGTTCCCAGGCACCGATTGTGAAAAAAATTATATCTCCACAAAGCTCATCAGTTTTTCTATCTCCAAAAAAAGTTTCAAAAAACCACGACAAAATTTTAGCCCATAGGTGCCTGCCTGAAAACGCATTTGTCCCCCGAAGGGACAACGGTCCTTTAGGGGTTAAATACATCTCTTTCAAAATTTATAAAAAAATATTGTTGATAGCATTGGTGAATCTAACCATACAAATGAATCTACAACTCAAAATCTACAACTTTTATTTGTATCTTAATTCCAAAATATTCTTCCAAATAGTACTTTGTAATGATTTTTCTCAAATCATGAATTTTGGAGAAAACTTTGGATGTTTACAGGTTAACTTCAAAATTCAATGAAAATTAGAAAATGTAGAATTTAAATTGCAATGCATAGCATGATGTTTATGCTTTGGTTGAAAACTAATTTAGCCAAATCTAAGATTGTAATCCTCTTTGTGGAAGATTTATGCACCTTGTATTACTTGCATCTTCTTATGAAGAATAAAATGGAAGAAACATCAACAAATTCACCATTTTTTTAATGGCTTGTTCTACAATCAAAACTGTATTTTTTTGAATTCAAGTCTTATGAAGTGGAAAGAAAAAAATTAATATATAAATAAAATTGAAGTTTAATGAAGATAGTAGATTTTTTTTTAATTGTTGTGGTCAAGTGGCCACAATAAATAAAATTGAACTAAATGGCCCTCTAATTTCAATAGAATGCTAAGTGACAATTCTTCACCATTCCGCTTACAATCTTCAAAAGTCAAAATTCAAATCTAAGTGGTTGACAAAACTTCAAAAAATTTGATTTGATTTAAGGAATTTAAGGAATTATTTAGTATTTTATATTTCAATAATTGAAGTATATATATATATATGTATATGTATATGTATTTATATATTTATATATTTATATATTCATGTATTTTATGTATTTACGTATTTACATATTTACGTATTTACGTATTTACGTATTTATATATAGCTATAGATAAAAATACATGCTAATAACCCTAACTCCAATTCACTTAATCACGAGGTTGAGTGTGAATGATTCTTAAAGAAATTGTTATGCATAACAAATATATTCCATCTAATTATTTTTCTCATTTGTAATTTAAAAAAAATAAATTTATAATATAGTAGCTCATCATTATACCGTAAAGATTTTAAAAAATACTAAAATATTCTAACAACAGAAAATCAAGAATAAATTAATTATTATAACTAATTTAGTTCACTTAAATAAATAAAAAACTTGAATAATTATACAATAGGAAAAAAAACTTTAGTAAAATCTTTACATTTCAATTTCTTGGCAAAATCTTCATATGAAATCATTAATAGTGAATTCATCAATAAATAAAAAATTGTTTTTGATTTCAAATTGTTCAATTTATTCTCAAAAATTTTAAAGACTATTACTTTCTTTATGTCTTTGTCTTCAGGTTCAATGATGTTCAATTTGTAAATTTTTGTTTATAAGTTTTTTTTATTGTAGCTACTAAAATTTATACTAACAAATATCATTGATACAATAGTCAATTTGGAGTAATAGATATACAACCATAAGAAAATATTATATCTATTCTCAATCATCCAAAGAAATGATTTAAATCTTAAGAAAGCACAGTTCAATCAATAAAATTGAGGTAAATAATAGAAATAAGACATCAAATTGTCATTTTTGCAAGTTTCATACATAAACTCATTTAGAACCTTGCACAATAATTAACCCCTAAATGCCCAAGGCCTCTTTTGAACTTCTAGGAATTTGCTCTAAATTGAACAAAAAGCCAACATTTTGTCAAGTTGTATCAATTTTTTATGAATTGTAACCATACAAATTCAAACTAAACATGTTAGAGGTCATATAGGAAAAGAAAACACAACAATATCACTTATGAATTGAAAGATTATAATGTTTGAACATGAGGGTGTTAAAACTACAAAAGTGACTTGATGTCTTTCAATCCTCTTTTCACATGCCAAATCTAAAAAGTTGGTCAACAAAAAATATGAGGTTAAAGGACCTAACATGCATAACATTAATCAATTTACGGCCTCAAAATCTACTCTATAATTTTTTTAAATGAATTTCTAATGTGGTTTTTCCTCTAAGATCTAATGTATTTGAGGCTCATTTCGAAGAGCCCTCAACAATACAAAAAGTCAAGATTGCAATGGATACCCTTGTACAAAATCTTGGCTAAAAAAATCATAATCAATCATTTTCAAAATCCAATTTTTGACGCTAAAACTAGACTTCAAAAAGATTTAAAAAATATATAAATTACTAAAGATAGCAATTTGGTTAAGTTTTATTTAACTTCAAAGTTTTGTTGACACCCAAATTTGGTGCCTTGGGCATTTAGGGGTTAAGACACATTGAGTGATTGTGGCTAGTCATATTGTTGAAGAAATGATATATAAAAATTGTTTTTCAACATTCTTGAATCTACATCATCTAAATACTGTAGCTAGAGTAGTAAGCTCTACCTTGTGGATGCAAGCCTGTGGATGCAAGCCTGTGGATGCAAGCTCTCTTAGTGAAGACTCCCTCCATTCCATTATATTTGTCCTTTTTGTTTTTTTTCATTTGTCATGAATTGTTGGATCCCTTTATTGTAGCTTCCTAGCAACTTGGTCAAAAAATAAATAATTATAAATGTGCCTAAATTTCTGGAAAGTTCTTGACCTAGTTTGCCCAAATATCCTTATTTATGCTTGACACTTTGTATCTATTGCAACTTTCTACTTTCTAATCTTTCTTTGATTGCAATTAATAGCCACATGCACCAATTTTCTTTGCACTTGAGGATACGTTTCACATTTATTCAATAGAATCATTTGATTGTAAAATGAATTAAAACATTGTTGCCAAAGTCTTAATACCGTATATCCAGGTCAAATTTGGCACATTAGTGCCGAAATAATTTATTTTTTAAATTCGGACAAATGAATAGCTCAATTTGGATTTCCTCGCTTTGGACACTTTGCCCTTCCTAATATTTCGACACTCCTAATTTTGGATTGATTTTTTCTATTCATATGTAAATGTATTCCTTTTTCTAAATTTTCTCAAGAATAATTTTTGGATATTCAGAATTAGCAACAATGAAATTTTTTCAGAATTTCAGAAATAGTTGAACAATTTTAAACATTTTAGACATGTTCCAAATTTTCCCTAATTAATATTTACGAAACTGACCTACACATAGGATACTTTCATTACCACAAAAAAAAGGACTAGTAAAAACTAAAAAAAAGGGTTTGAACGACCGGCGTTCACATGTGTTCCCAAAGCCCCAAACGGAATTGCGGTGTCGAGGGAACGTTCCGTCAACCACCGTAGTTCGCCTTGCTCCGCACGTCTGACCATCGGTCGCCGTCTCCAGACCACGGGTCGCCGAATCCTTTCTCCAATCGCCGCCCCTCGGTCGGAACCCTTCCAGCTTCATTGCGTTGCCAATTGGCAGCTATGGCGGTGGGACTGACCCGCCTTGCCTCCCTCATCGCACATCGGATTGGCCAGTTCGACTCCTCCGACTCTGAGCTTCCAATTCCAAGAGCGGCGCCTGGGGCAAATCCAGCCACAGCACACCAAAATTTTCATAAATTCTAGTTGTGAATCCAGTCTGTTTGTGGCTACCGAGTTTGTGTTTTGCAGAGAAAAATCGCGTTGATTCAATTCTAGTTGTGAATCCAGTCTGTTTGTGGCTACCAATTGTGTGTGACCATGGCTACAGCAGTAGTAGTAACGCAGTCTCTGATTTTGTCGAATGTGTCGCTTGGAAGCGCATGCCGAGCGTCTGTGAAACCTAGCCATCTTGCCTCCCAGCTCACCTTGAGGACTCCGTCGTCACTCACAATTGGTAGCGGCTTCAGAGTAGGACAACCGTTGGGACTAGTTGGTGCTGTTAGACACGGTGAGAATTCAGTTTCAGTGCGATTAGAATTGTTTTTTTTCTATGAAGTCTTCTTGCAAGAACAGAGGCTTGGAGATGCGTATATATGGGAATGTTCAATCTCTTTCTCAAATATGGCTGGCGGATTGCGCCGTTTAAGTGAATGTTGCAACTGGGTTCTGTTTAATTTTTTCTTATAAGGTTAAGTGGCTTGGTTGCATTTGCAGAACACGGATATCATGAGCTGGTAGCAAGTGTTGGAGCGCGTTCTGGGAATGGGGGTTCTGCTGGGGGAGCGTTAGCGTCTGAGATGAACGTCTTTGCCCGAATTGCTCGAATAGTCAGGGTGTGTTGCAGTTCATCTTTTTCTTAACAACTTGGTTTGCATTTGCCTTTTGGTTAGTTAGCTATTTTTGTTAGCATTGCTCAAATTTGGATGACGATGGTGCGTCATTTACTGAGAGGATTTTTGGCATTGAGCTGGGGCTGAAAAATTAGTCTCATTTTGGATCATGTCTCCGTCAGTGCCTACGAAGAACGAGGCAAGTGTTCTTGGAGGCGCTCATAATAACAGTGAATGATGACCTAAACGTTGTTTGTGCAGTCATATGTAGAGCAGTTTGTAGGCTCAGGGGAAGATCCTGAAAGGATAATTGATCAAGCTGTTGAGGAAATGAGTACCGATCTCGTCAAGCTGAGACAGACAGCTGCTCAGGTAACTCAGAATCCCAGTACTTCTTGATTCTCATCACTGCTTCTTTCTGATAGACTTACGATCCTTGAAGTTGGGTGATAAATAATTTGACTCAGAACTCAAATCAAACCGATTTTGAGTTGCATCCTCTGTTGGACTTAATCTTCCTTTTTGGGTTCACAAGACAGATTTGGAAAGTATATGTTTGGATTTGCAAAGTTGCAATTCGCTTGGTGGGATATATTCTGCTTTGATTCCTAATCAACCTTGAAGTTGAATGAACTCATAACCACATCGGGCGTCAATATCTCTTTATTATATTCCTCGTATTGAATACCTCTAACTTCTGAATTGATTTAAGAAATTGAGTTTGTAAAGCTAAATTCAATGAGCAGATCTAGAAGCGTAGCACAGAAGTGATCAATAAACTTAATTTGTAGATTTAATAGGTATAGGATATCTCCATTGTGTCGGATCTGTGTGCCGGCAGTAATATTTTCATTTACGTGTTTTTTGTTTTTATATTCGTGTATTGGTTGTCTGTTCAGGTTGTGGCAGCAAAGCGAATCTTAGAGAACAAGTACATTACAGCTCAACAGGCCAGCGATGAATGGTGAGTTCACTATGTCTACCTTGTTTTTATTGAATCAGGTTTTGATGTAGAAGCATGAGATTGTCAAGGAAACTGCATCTTTTTGATCCTTTATTGATTGCTAGAAAACGACGGTGGTGAGTTCGCAGGTATAAACGGGCCGCAAGAGCATTGGAAAGAGGGGATGAAGCATTAGCCAAGGAAGCATTGAAACGCCGGAAAGCCTTTTCAGTAAGACAACTTCTATCAGTTTTTTGTTTTTTCCTTCTTAGATATATAGTACTGGTGCTTTTACAATTGCTTCATGTTCGATAAGCAGAATTAGTTTATTTTTCAATCTTTAACCTCGCGTATTGCAATGCCCTTTTCTCTACATAGGACAATGCAAAATCATTGAAATCACAGCTGGATCAGCAAGTTTCGGTGTCTGATCGCATATTGTCCAGCACTCGCATCCTGGAAAGTAAAATGTACGAGGCACGGAATAAGAAGGACCTATTGAAGGCTAGAGCACAAAGTGCCAAAACCTCAAAAGAAGTAAATGAGGTGTTAGGTTCAGTGGACGCCACTAGTGCGCTCTCAGCTTACAAGCGCATGGAAGAGAAAGGTACTAATCGCAGTTTTTTTGTGAACCATATTGAACTTGAACGCTCATTAACCCTGGAGCGCGCCGACGTCCATTTTCTGGACGATGAACAGATTCAGATCCTTGTTTCTGTCTCATTCCTGCTTGGATGCTTGGATGAAAGTCATCCTAATTTTTGGTGATACTTTATCAAGTTGTTGTCCTATCCATCGGTTGGATTGGGTGTTACTAGAACATATACATTTCTAAAATTACAAATGTGGAAGTATGTCAAGTGGTCAATTTGCATTGACTTCAGTTCAAAACTAGATGTGCGAAAATGAGGTCAAAGATGTAAAGGTCACAAAAATTTCAAAAAATCACCATATGAAGAGAACCTTATTTCAAATCCATTCCAACAAGTTTTACTCAAAAAATGATAATATTTTACTTGTAATTGAATTTAGAAGGAATTCTGAAATTTTCTTTTCAAAATTTATAGAAAAAGATTGGTGATAGCATTAGTAGATCTAACCGTACAGATAGAATTTTAAAATCAAAATCTACAGCTTTCATTTGTATACCAATTCCAAAATATTCTTCCAAATTGTAGTTTATAATGGTTTTTCTCAAATCGTCAATTTTGGAGATGAATCCAGACGCTCCAGGGTTAATGTGAATCATATTGAACGGAAAATATCATTAATTTTGCTAGAAACATGTGTGAATTATAATGATTAATTGATTACAATATTAAATTTTCAAGTGCCAAAAGTGACTAAAAGTTTCTGCTTCCATAGGAGTTGAAATGAATTACTAAGGAAGCTTCAAGAAAGCTTCAAGAAAGGTAGTAAAATTTACCAATAGAAATATGTTTAGATAGTTACTATAATCAACTATTAGATTCCTATTTTTAGCTTGAGCACTTGGGATTTAACACCTCTGTTGAGTAGTTTTGTATGCACGCGAAAGAAGTGCTTTGTCCTGTTCCATAACGTTACATTGAAATGACTGATATGACAGTGGAGAGACTAGAGGCAGAAGCAGATGCTGTAACTCAAATGGCATCTGATGATCTTGGAACTAAGGTATATGTCTCGTGCACTTGTTTGTGCCAATGAAGCAGAGATGTGATTTTTGGGAGATGTACAGTGCTATGGAGGATCTACACGAGACATATTTGTTGTTATTAAATCTTCATAATTATTTGTGAATTCTTTTGCAATAGTAAATTGGGAGGTTTTAGATCACTTTAATTGACATCAAACAGTTTCCAAGTAAAGATGATAGGTATTCAGCCAAGGCATGCTTACACTACATGCTAATTATTCTAACCAAGTGTTTAAGTATGAGTTGTTGGTAACTAGGGTCAGAGTAAGATAAGGATCAGGGTCCCTAATGCTTATAGTTTCTTCTACCTCATGAAATGAGCAAGCCTGTATTTATTTTTTCCAATTTCTATGATAGCTTTTCATGATAGTTTTGCTTCGCTTGTTATCAATCTAATCTGAAGAATCACCTGTGATGATATCTAGTTTGCACAATTGGAATTGGACGTTGACGTGGATGATGATCTGAAGTCACTTAAGAAGGACTTGCTTGGATCGTCGAGCACCACTTCACAGGTATGTTTTTCATCTTCATTGAGAGCTGTCAACTGCTTGTACGATCATGAATTCAGCCAGTTGGAGTTTTCGAGATGGACATACCATCTTCAGTTTGTAGGTGAAACAAGCCCATGAGTGTATAACTGCTGAGTTTTCCATGTCAGTTCTAGGGAGGGGTTTAATACAGTTTCTTTTTTAATTCCGTTGAACGTTCTTTCTGCTTCTCCAAAATCTGGTATTTATTCTTGCGAATACATCCCGGGAATTGCAATTCTTTGGGGCATGTTCAAAACCAGTTGAGGTACTTGTCATAAGTCACCACTGCATGATGGGATCGTTTATGTTTACTGATTTCCTTTCCTTTTTTATAATGCAGTTAAGAGGGGAGCTTCCACCATGGGAGCGGGAATCTATCAGAGCAGAGAGGTCACGAGAGCCTGAAAGTTACAGGCAATTTTAAAAGGAGTTAAATGTAAACGAGGCATCAAGGATAAGGCTTACTGTCCAGGTCCTTGTGGCTTAGCTAGTAGTACTACCTCCAATAGACTCTTTATTCGTCTTCTACTCAATTGAGCTCAATTGAGCTCAATTGAATATGAATCCCAATTTGCAGCATCTCATTTCAAGTTTGCTGTTGTATGCTGCTTTGAGGAAGCTGCAGCTTTGTATACCGTAAACCAACTTTGTTAAGATTTTTGGAGTGCACGTTTTTTCAAGTACTATCTGTTTGTTGTCTTGTTGTCTTGAGCCAATGAATGCTCCAAATTGAAGTAACTAATCTCGTGTATTATACTTAGTTTGTAATACGGTATTCAACAGTGGAGTGAAATGTATGTTTGTTTCACAGAAAATAGACAAACAAATAAATAAACAAGTGCTGCACATGTAAATCTACATTCGTGTTGCCAGTTAATCACCGCTTCATTTTTACAATCCCTTCTCCCTTATGTCAGTTAGTTTCCTCATGAGCTGCTTCAGTTTGAGAGGATTCATTAGTTGTCATTCAGATAAGTTTGGACGAAAATTATTTCATTTCTTGATATAAGCTTGTCTATCTTGTTGTATGCATATACAAGCTCAATTGATTCTCACAGCATGGAAATTTGCGAACAGGGTTTAAAGGAATAATAGAGCATGGACTTTGCGCTCTCCAAATTGTGTACAGTAGTTGAATGGCTTGCAGAATACAAAAGCTTTTCTCCAACTTTTGAGTGTACAGGTTCTACACCAGAATGATTATTTGATGAAGCATTACAAATTGTTTTCCTAAGTCCTGCAAATCCTTCTCTGATCATTTATAAATCTGCCATGCTACCACACTAAGTTACTGACTTTCTGTAGCGGCACTGGTTGGTTCAATGCCTGCCACGACACACCAATTCATGCAACAAACTTCTCAGAACATTTCCAGTGTTGCCATTGGGTGGAAAACAAAGTGCCACTATCGATGCCAGGCATCGATCTGAAGGCATCTCAGATCATACGGATTTTTTGGTTGGCGACTCCACCGGCATTTCAATTTACTGAGTAGGGATTGGACTTGCCACTGCCAAATCATTTTACTTTTAGGTATGACGAAGTAACCGAGAGCCCAGTAGATCTTCGCAACTTGTGACAAATCATACGGCTGGAAAGAAAATCTCTCGCACGGTAGTTGCAATTTTTCCACCGAAGTGACATACTCCTCTGCGAAAGATATGCCGGAGGGACCAAGGACAAACGACCACTCTACAAAATCAATGGGGAAACGTCGTCTCGGGGACTCATCAATAGTGTCTGAATCGTCGTTGTCTGCTGCTGCTGCAACGCTCTCCTCCTCCTCCGCACTGTCAACAGACACGCTCTCCTCCTCATCGCTCCCGTCGTGCTTCTCCGCACTATCAACGAACACGGTCTCCTCTCCGACTCCGACGTTGCTGTCGAAGACATCCCGTACATCCGGAAAAAAATGCCGCGCAGTCGTCGCCATAACTTGCATTGAATATGCAGCTAATTATGCTCAAAACAGCAAAGTAGATGGGATACCACGGATGTCCCTACGGCCTTCCAAAGCTTATCATAGAAAGTTCCAGCATTCGGCTCTCTAACCTTCGCTGTCTACTGGATGGCGGTCACGAGTTTGCTCCGACTCACATTTCTTCGTCTCCTCCCCCCCCCCCCCCGCCCCGTCCTCTCACAAACTCGCAATCCCAATTCCTACACAATCTCAATCCAAATCACTCTACAGTTGAAGCGCGCTCCCGTGCAAAGTAGGTGCCGCCAACGTACGGAGCAAGAAGCTCACAAATTGGAACACTCGGACAAGCAGCATCGAGGCAAAACTCTCGTGATTCCGTATGAAGAAACTGTGACTCGCAATGGCACCAGAGCATCCGAATCCTCACACAAATGATAGGCTGACAATTGATCAGAAGCATTCGCATTCTCACAAACAGGGAAGCTCCAAACTCAACCAGGTCAGCTATGGCAGTCCCTAAGCTGGGGGTTCGGCTTCCACAACAACATCGATCACGTCGCCTGGGGATGCTCCAAATGAGCAAATAGCCGAATTCAAGTCTGTCAGCTAAAGTCGCTTCAGTCACGTCGAGTGCACCAAGACCTTCCAAAGCGGGAATCGAAGGTGGGTTGGAGACATACATACAGAAACAGCTAGTAATCGCGCGCAGTTAATTGCGTCTCCGCAAATCAGTGGCGCTGAATCGCCAACAATGGCCGGAGACGTGGAAATCAAGGACACACTCTCTGCAAGCAAGAGTTGATCGAGAGAAAGCAGAGCACAGTCAAATCTCCCGCCACCGGAAGCTCGGTTCAAAAACTAGCGCAAAATCGCAGAACTGTATATATGTCCGAAGCCGAATTCAAGTCTGCTCGCTGCGGCCACTTCGCTCACCTCGATCGTCTGCACCAGAACAGGATTCGAAATTCAGCGGATGATCGAGAGAGTTGCAGATTAAGCAACCACCAAAGCAATGCAACGAGGTCTTGTACGTTCCACAAAGCTCACGCATGCACTGAATCGCCAACGTAACTACAGAATCAGGGAAATGAAGGAGACGGAGTGTGGAAGTATCAAGGTACCCACATTACAAATCTCTCGCCACTGGGGAGCTCGGTTCAAAAAACACCCGCAAAACGCAAATTAAGCGGAGTGTCCGAGACAGAGGCATCGAAGGAAGGCACTGAAATGGCGGCAGTGGGAGTCCTTCGAGATGGATGGATCGGAGGACACCGACAGCCATTTTCAAAAACCGTTTGAACTGGATGACGGGGCGCCACCTCAAACCGTCCAGAATAAAACATAAAATCATCGATGCTATAGTAAACATGCCAATCACCACACGAACAAAATTCAAGTCCTCCACAAAATTGTAGAAACTTGCAAGCTTTGAAACTTGACACAATTATTAACCCTTGAACGACGCAGCGAACGTTTTGAGGCCGATGAATGACAAGAGAATCTCTTGTGTAGGATAGAAGTGCAACTATTCATCCTCCAAATTTTGTGGAGAAAGGGAAAATAATCTACAGTAGTTTGACTTCCAGTGAGTGCTTTTACATTATTTTAATCCAACAATCCACACGGTGACAAAACGGATGGTTTCCACGGTTATGAGCCCGTCGTTTAAGGGTTAAGAATCACTCCAACCTTTAGGAAAATCCCATGATTATGGAATGGTACAACATTGCTAATCCCAAGGGCTACTGTAATGTGGACCATCTCCCTGGGCAGAGATCAAGGAAGACCTGGATTAAGTTAACTTAACTTATCTAATAAGGTAGGAGGTCCTGAAATTGCTCATTTAAGAGCTGAAATTGAATTTTGGAGAGGTGAAACGCCTCAAAATATTTTTCAGTGAATTTTCCTTGAAAGACAAGAGGAATTGGCATCTAACCCAAGTCGTTTCATATTTTTTGGAACTTTCTAGAATTAGTTATGAAATTTTGAAGTTGAAGTGGCATAGGGCTCTGAAATCGCCCACCCCCTACAATGTACATTGTTTGTAGATCGCTGAAGCCTATGAAAAAGCAACATGTACAAGCAATGTACATTTGAGTTGGGTGGCCGATTTGAGAGCCTGTGCGATTTCAGGACCTCCTACCTTAATTTAACTTAATTCTAGCATTCCAATGAGAGAATACGGTGGCACATCCAGACTCTGTCAACTCTGTGACTCCAAGTGGGTGCAAGTACCCAAAATTCACATATGGGAAAAAATTAGAACAATGCTTGCATTCTAATGGAGAAATGCTTTAAAAAAATTATTACAGACAACTAGGGCTTTTTTTTTTGGCTTTCTGGTGCCAGATTGTACCAAAAAAAATAATCTGGCTAAAAAATGCCAAAAAAAATGCCAAAAAACTTAGATGAAATCGCCAGAAAAACTTCAAATTAAAAAAAATCTTGGATGAAATCGCCAAATTTTTGATGAAAACCATATTATAGACATGTGATATGTGCTAATGTGATATTTTCTATCCAATATGTGAATGAATGTTGAAATTTGGAGCACCACTATAATATTTTAAATCGCCACTTTGGCACTTCTTAAAAAATGAAAAAAAAAGCCCTGAGACAACCCAAGAGAAAGTTCCTTTCAGCAAGGATTTTTCCAAACATCCACACACTTTGCTAACTAATATAGAGTGAGGAACTCAAATCAAAAGTGTGGGTATATTGGGGGCATGGAATAACTTGGATTTTTCTTTGTCAAGGTTGCGAAGAAATCAAGGTTGATTTTGAACTCGTGAGAGTCGGCATCAATTATTCGACTTTAAGTTTCAAAAAGTATATTTCTTGTCAAAAAAAACTAATGATAACAAAATGGAGGTGCTAGCATGTCAACATACAATCTATTAACTCATGAGCCTAGGACTCTATATTATAAATACTTTCTATGGTTCTATGTATTTATATTATAGGTACATATGTTATAAACTCTTTCCATGTTGTAGTGTACCTATGTTATAAGCACTTTTAAATGTTTGTAGGTGCATAACCACAATTAGGATGTTTACGGCTTGTTGGCTCATTCCTCTACGTTGATGTGCTAGCATCATTATAAGATGATCCACATAGATTTCACTATTACCTCTAAATAAAAATTTGTACAAGTTTTAATTTCAATTGTTCTTGAATTTAAAGTAACTAATGGAGTTAACCTTTAAAGCACCTAGTAGTATTTTTTTGGCAACAAAGCAATTTTGGTCATTCATTATTAGTAGAATTTCTTTTCTCTTTGAAATTTTCAAAGAACATGTAGCTAAAAAGTAGTTTTATAGCACAACTATTTTTATAATTATTGACTATAATATTAAGAGTTATTTCATGATGTGTAGATTATTGCAACTTTTTTCTAAGGTGCAACAAGGGCAACTTAGAAAAAATAATTGAACTTGGTTCTCTATATTGATATATAAATGGAATGCTTTGGATCATTCTATTTTACTCAACAAAATGAAACTTACAAGGAATTATAATCTATACACAAGTATGGAATTTGTATTCAAAATAAACTTTGAAGTCCTTAAATTTTCAAATTCAATTTTTAATAGTTTGAAAAATAATAAAACATATTACTAGGTAGGTTGTTTATTAAAACATCAAACTACTTGGATTAAAAATTTCCAATCATACAATTGATTCTTAATAATTTGTTATTTTTAATTAGATTTTACTTCTTTCAGTTTGCTATTTTTTTCAAATATGATAATGAAATATTTTGCTTTAAAAAAATTTATATGCATTCTCAACTCATTTTGTCAACATATTATGGAAAATTGCAAATTTTAGGCCTTACTTAGTATTGTGTAAAGAGTTTAAAAAATGAAATTCATCCATTTTTGAAGAGTTGAAAATATTTATTTATAAAATTCAAACATTGTGATCTTGCAATTAGTAAAGATTCTTATCCTTTTTTTTAGAGAATATGTTGGAACAATTTAACTAAAGGATCCTATGATTGAATGTATTTTAAAGAAAGAATATCAATGAAGCTTTTAGCTTCAAATTTTTTACAAGGATTTCAAAACAATGTTGGACCTAAAAACATTGTGATCCTCTAAGGTGATTCAATTTTTTTCTTGTGATTTCTTCTTGTTGTGATAGCAGTTAAAAAAACTTTAACATATCTATGCATAAGGTAATTGAATATTTGTATAAAAGATCTACAATACTAAAAAACTAAATCAGTATGTGAAATGAAATTGACACAAATGAACATCTTTAAATGGTCCAAATACATTTCTTAAGTATAAATCATAGAAGTCAAGTTGGATTCTTTTGAAGGTTCAAACAATAAGTATACATTTATATAGACATCAATTACATTATTATGGTAGGAGGTTTGTAAAGTGCTCACGCTTTAAAAGCATAGACTGACAAAAATAGACACTATTTGTACATTTTGTTTTTTCATTGCTTTAGTAATATACAACTATTGTATATTTCAAGAGGTAGATGCTTTCAATGATCATTGTATTTCAACTCCCAAAATTCACAACAAAGCTCCAAAAATTGTTTAACTTCTTGAAATTAATTTACAACTCTTAATTGGGTGTTATGACCTCCTATCTTATTGGGGTGTGATGATTTACAATTCCAACCATGCAATATGATTGGCCTTTATTCTAAATCTAGTCCTAAGCAATTCCAAGCCCTATAAGATTAGAATCTTGTTTCAAATATACAAGCCTTTATAGAACTCTCAAGTCATATTGTTCCATACTCAAATTTGAAACACAAATCTTGAACTTTGACACCATTCGTCCAATGTGACAAATCATTCCCGAGAAATTTTATTAGACTAAAATTTGGTTATTAAAAGATTTTTGTTGTTGAAGAAAGTCCCCGCTTTGACCTCATTCTGATTTTGTATGCCCCTAAAATGCCGGTCAATTCCACGAACTTTCTTCAATTTTGCAAGTTTTGAAGAGTCTTGCTAGTTCAAATACTTCTAAATGTTGGAATGTCACAAAACTTGTCGGAGCTTGTTATTAGCAAAAAAATAAATCTATAATGATTTTAGTGAGATTTTACCACAACGTGAGTAATTTAAAAAAAAATTCTATTGTGAATTTTGACCATTGACCATCCAAAAGAGGATCTTTTGAGTACTAGAAAATTCTAGAACCTTTTATGGAACTTCTCATGGAATTTCAAAGAAGATGCGTAGGCTTATATTTATACTCTAAACATTTAAAGAAGATCATTCAAATCCTACTACCTACTTCAATTATTGACAATTATGGAATCTTTTATACAAAGAAGAATCTTGGAATACTAATTTTGTCGATGAGTCTCGAGCGTGATTTCAATCCTAAATCATCGTACTTTGGCTATAGATGCCTTCCACTAGTCTGTCTTCAGTTCTTAATTCTTCTAGGCTAATAATAGGAGTTTCTACTATCTCACGGAATCGACTGGGAAACTGAAATCTCTTTCTAAGAATTAATTTAGGATTGTCATACAAAGGTCCCTTGGAACAATTTAGCCATAATTTGTCACATGCACAATAGATTTAACCCCTAAAGAACCAAGGCCTTTTTTCTGCCCAAAAACAGTGAAAATTGTCATTTCTATAACAAAAAGTAAAAAAAATTGATTTTTTTTCCACATTGAACCGTAGAATCTTACACCTAACTAGTATTAGAGTGTGTGGAGAAAATTTCAGAATTTTTGACCGCACAGATTGCAAGATATCTTTGTTTAAAGTGAAAAAAACAAGTTTTTCAGCACATTGCGGGACTAGATTTTTTTACTTCAAACATTTTTAACTTAAAATTTTTCATTACAAAGTTTTGAGCTTTAAGTATTTATAGTGAAGAATTGAATTGAGAGTCTAGGGAAAAAAAAGAAAATTCAAAAAATCTTAATTATCATTCTTAAAAAATTTACTAAGTAGAAGTAGGTACAAGATAGAAGGAAAATCTAAAATATTCATATATTTGAGATGGAATTAAAATATTCAAATCCCAATGGTGAGATTGTTCTAGCAAGTAAACTAAACCATTCCAAAAAGAAAGAAAGTTTAATTTTAAAAATTGCATTCAGAAATGAATCTAACAAGTTATTTTTTTCAAGAAGATGCTCTAATTGCCCGAAAAACAAGAATGTCCATAACTTTCTCATTACATATCCAAATGAAATGAATCAAAGCTTTTGAGATAGACAAAAATATAATCTATGAGAAAAAAATATTAAAAAAAAAAAATCAAATTTTTGCGAAATTTTTTTTGCTGCCCGGGCTGCCTCCCCCCCTGTCCCCTGTTTTGAGCTTTTTTGGTCATAACTTTTGTTCCCAGGCACCGATTGCGAAAAAATTTATATTCCCACGAAGCTAATCAGATTTTCTAACTTCACAAAAAGTTTAAAAAAATCAGGAAAAAATTTCAACCCATAGGTACCTGCCCGAAATTGCATTTGTCCCCCGAAGGGACAACGGTCCTTTAGGGGTTAAGCAGTCTGGAGACTATTCACTCAATATTTACAATCTATACAAATTTTGGATTTCTATCCTATTCATATGCAGGATTGGGATTTACTTTGAGCAAAACACTCTATTTAGGACCAAATACTATATTGGCATGTGACATATCTATTTTTATTTTTATTTTTTATTTTTTGGAGTTTTTATATATAAAACTAGATTTAAACTCATGAAAAATGAGAAACAAAAAATTATGAATCTTAAGTCACGAATTGAAAGCTCACACCACTCTTCATAACTAGGTCACTACTTCTATGATGCATTAGTTTAGGAGACAAATGGAATGGACAACAAATCTATTTACAACCTCTTAGGTAGATGTTGCCTAATCAGATGGATATAGAATACCATTTCTCCATCATCTTCAAGGTGCAAACTAACATTTAGGCCTTTGATTTTTGGTATTATTGGGTGAAGTGCCCTTGACTGCAATCTTCCAAAATTGTTGGTCATGGACTTTTTGTAGATGCACCATTTGCCTATGTCTGCAATTGCCGGACAAATTGTTTTTGGATTTCAAGGCAAGTGAGCATGTTTTTCTTTAGGTAGCAGATAGACCAATTTTTTCCTAGGCAAAGGTCATATAAGTGCACATTCCATTTACGAGTCTCCAGGGAAGGAATGGTTCAACCGACAAAGACGAGGCAACGTGTAGACGGACGAAGATGAGGCAATGAGTGGACGGACGAGATTACAACGGAGTAACGCGTTAACAAACAAGGGTGAGTGTAGTGATGGACATTAGAAGCCTCTATTCTTGCACAAAGACTTCATAGAAACAAAAGCAATTCTAACCGCACTGAAACAATTATTACCATGTTTAACAATACCAATTAATCCTAACAGTTGTTTGACTATGAAGTCGCAACCAATTAAGAGAGACGACAAAGTTCTTGAGGTGAACTATGAGGCGCCAGATTCAATAAGCCTAGAGGTTGGGCTACTACTATTGCTGTAGCCAGGGTCACACACGCTTTGTGCTCATCGTCGTCCTTTGAGAATCAATTCACTCTTGCTTCCTCTACTATTTCAATGGTCTTAACACAAGTTTCTTCCAGAATCTTTTCAGTTACTAATAGGCTTTGAACCTTGGCTTTGTGATTTTTTTTTGCAAAACACAAACTTGGTAGCTAGCTATAGATTGTATTCACAAAGAGATTTTATGAAATTTTTAGTGCCCTTTGGATTTTTCAGGCCAATTTTAGAATTGACACAAGTAAAAAACGCAAGAATTTTGACAGAATTATGTTGATTTGGTCGCGTTGTCTTGGTCATTTTTTTGTTGATTTCAACAGAAATCTGTTAATTTTAATAGATTTCTGTTGAAATCAACAAAAAAATGATCGGGACAACGCGAACAAATCAACAGAATTCTGTCAAAATTCCTGAGTTTTCTACTAGCGTGAAAACTCAAAGTCGGAGGAGTCGATTTGGCCAATCCAATATAGCGCCCTTGATTTCGACCTTCAAAATTGTTGGTCGCGGGCTCCTCGCACATGCATCGTTTGCCTTTGCCCGCAATCGCTGAGCAAATTGTTTTCAAGTTTCAAGGTAGGCAGGCTCGTTATCATTTGTGTAGCTGACAGATGGATTTTGCATGGGCGTAGGTCGTACTAGCCTACATTCCATTTACAGATCTATGGAGAAGCTTTAAGGGACAGTTTGATGGACGAGGACAAGGTAGCAAGTAGATAGATAAGACAACGATTGATTAGACAAATGAGGCAACGAGTAGACAAACGAGGATGGTTTGATGGAAAATGACGAGACAACAAGTAGGCAAACGAGGATAGTTTGATGGAAGACCTTAGACGATGCAGCAAGTGGCTAGACGAGGTTACAGTGCTGCAACACGTGAAAGAAGAGGGTGAGTGTAGTGACGGACAATAGAATGGAGTACTTTTGTCAACACATGTATTACAAAATAGAGACATTTATGGTCCATGCAATTATCAAACGGAGTGAGTTTTATCAAATTTTTGCATTCCTTTCAGATTGTAGTACCATATAGTTGTTACAATCAATCCATATAAAACACCTTTATGTTAGTATTTGTATTTCATCAATTTCATTATAGCCAATATTTGAATTTCAGGGTAGCAAACATTTGAATTTCAATGTAGGCAGTTTCTGCAGCAATGAAGGTTTGTTTGCATGAGCTCTACCATAGAAATGGTTGCCGTCTAGCACACATACTCTAGAATACTTGCTATTATTGCTTCAATTTTTTAGTACTTGCGGAACTAGAACCCTCTTTTGTTGTCCGTCTGTTAGAGACACTTCAATTCGCCTATCCATCGCTTTTCTGTCCTTCTAGCCTAATTGACCCGTTCAACCACAGTAGCTATACTAGCACCCTACGTGATCTACAAATTGCTCGACAGCGGCTCGGCACCTGTTTTTGAGAAATCGCTGCTTGACACTTGCGTGCAAACAAGACGACTTATGGTTTGGGCCTTGCAAAATAGGGGTCGGAAGTTTCAAATTTAAAACTCGAAGTATTTAAAATTGAGGTCCCCAAATCGTCTCTATCTACTCTTCAAATCACTAATGACCAAACAAACAAATGGTTTTAGAATATAGATGGATATTCAATTTGACAAATTTTTTAGATATATTAGAAATGAGAAATTACAGAATGTACAATTAGAGTGGATTGAATGTACCAATAGTGAAATAATAAAGTTAATCTTGAACTCTAAAGGACCATTGTCTCTTCTTGTGACAAATTGGATTTTGGGCATGTACCTATAGTTTCAATTTTCGTCATGATTTTTTGAATTTAAAAAAAAAAAAATAGAAAAACTAATTAGCTTTATGGGAATAATTTTTTTGTTCAATTGGTACCTAGGAACAAAAGCTATGCCTAAATAAACTCAAAACAGGGGAGATTGGGCAGCCAAAAAAAATTCAAAAATTTTAATTTTAATTTTTTAATTTTTCTCATAGATTATATTTTTTTATTTGAAAAGCTTTGATTCACTTCATTTGAACAAGCAATGTGAAAGCTGTAGATGATCTTGTTTTTCAGGCAATTAAAGCATCTTCTTGAAAAAATAACTTGTCGGATTCATTTTTTAATGCATTTTTTACAATTTAACCGCTAAAGGACCAAGGCCTTTTTTTTTGCCAAAAAACACTCAAAATTGCTATATCTATAGCAAAGAGTATAAAAAATTGAAAATTTTTTTTTTTTTCACATTGAACCGTAGGAACTTATATCTAACTAGAATGAGAGTGTGTGGAAAAAATTTCAGAATTTTTGACCGCTCAGACTGCAAGATATTTGCGTTTAAAGTGAAAAAAACAAGTTTTTCATCACATTTACTAGATTTTTGCGGGACTAGATTTTTACACAAGTTTTTCAGCACATTACTTTGAACATTTTTAACTTAAAATTTTTGCACTACAAAGTTTTGAGCTTTAAATCTTTATAGTGGAGAATTGAGTTGAGAAACTAGGAAAAAAATTAAAATTAAAAAAAACGAAATTATCATTTAAAAAAAAATTGTTAAGTAGAAGTAGGTACGAGATAGAAGGAAAATTTAAAATATTCATATATTTTAGATGGAATTAAAATACTCAAATCCCAATGGTGAGATTGTTCTAGCAAGTAAACTAAACCATTCCAAAAAAAAAAAAGTTTAATTTTAAAAATTGCATTCAGAAATGAATCCTACAAGTTATTTTTTTCAAGAAGATGCTCTAACTGCCAGAAAATCAAGAATGTCCATAACTTTCTCATTACATATCCAAATCAAATGATTTAAAGCTTTCCAGATAGACAAAAATATAATCTATGAGAAAAAAAATATTTAAAAAAAAAATTCAAATTTTTGTCCATTTTTTTTTGTTGCCCGGGCTACCTCCCGTCCCCTTGTTTGAGCTTATTTGGTCATAACTTTTTCATCTAGGCACCTATTTTGAAAAGAATTATATTCCCATAAAGCTTATCAGTTTTTCTATCTCCAAAAAAAGTTTCAAAAAATCAAGACAAAATTTCAGCCCATAGGTACCTGCCCAAAAACGCATTTGTCCCCCAATGGGACAATGGTCCTTTAGGGGTTAAAAAAATAAATTACACATGGTTTAGTTTGCTTGCTACAGCAATCTCACCTCTAGGACTTGCTTTAGAATTAGTGCGTTTTAATTCCATCTTAGAAATATTAATAATTATGATTTTTTTCTATTTCGTACCTACTTCTACTTATCAATTTTTTTAATAATGAAAATTAAGTTTTTTTTCTTTTTTTTCTTTCCAAACTCTCAAATCCATTCCCCACTAAATATATTTAAACCCCAAAACTCTGTAGTGCAAAAAATTTAAGTTAAGAAGTTTCAAAGTCAAATAATCTAGTCCTGCAATTTGCAAAAAAACTTATTATCTTCACTTTAAATGCAAATATCTTGCAATCAATGCGGTCAAAATTTCTGAATTTTTTTTCACACAGGTGTAAGATCCTATGGTTAGGTGTGCAAAAAAGAACAATTTTCAATCTCTTTTATTGTTCGCAATGGAAATGGCAATTTTGAGTGTTTTTTTTGCAAAAAAAGACCTTGGTACTTTATGGGATAAAGTGGGAGCCAACCCCAGAGCCAACACAGGTTTCTTTGCCTATGAATGGCAATAAATAACAATAAACAAACGACTCGGGTTCAAACTCACTTTTGGCACAAAATGAAGCTCTTCAGTTTCATCCTTAGTTTTGCTTCCAACTATGAGAACTCAAAGGCATGCAACATTACAAGAGGCTATGTGACTTGTTTCATAGTTTAGTTGCAAATTTAAGATGCAACTTATTTTACGATGTGAACTATGGCTTGATTTTCAAGTAGCAACAAGCATTGTACACAATCAAACTTTCACAATCCATAGATTATACAAATGTCACTTGTATCGATGCAATGCTCAGCTCCAATCATTCTCTTTTAGGCTGATATCCATGAATTTGAACAAATAATTTGCCCTTCTTTTTGGCTACAAGTGTATAGGAATTCAATTGAAAACAAATGCAATTTTAGACTTTCATAAAAATATTGTGAACTGCTAGAAATTTGAACTATAGCTGTACCAAGATAACAATTATATTATACAGAACTCACCAGAATTGGTAAACTCAACCAAATTCTTGGAGCTATCCCAGTGTAAAGCGAGAAATTGAAAAATTGAAAAAATAAAAAGACTACCTAACTCCTCCCCTTTGGAGCAGATCAATGATAACCAAACTTGTATGACAGCACAAGGTGAGTGATGTCAGACCTTGAGAGATGGAGTCTGCATTAGAGTGATGAAATCTGTGGATGTCTCCATTTTGGCTTTGATGATTCATACAATGATGTTCATTTAAGCTCAATGCCCACTGTATGGTCGTCTTCGCTGTCCTCTAAGGACGACGACTCCTTATTTACCAAGTTCTGCTCGGCCTTCATGTGCTCGCTTGGCTTTGTCTCGCCACTTGCGAATGGCACTCACCACCACATTTGACAGAACAGCATCCATTCGGATATTGAATCCCAACTGCAATGAAAAATATAGCAATAAAATTCACCGTAATGGAGCTAGATTGTCGTTTTGAGCCAAGTTGAGTGGAATTGAACAGGACACAAGCGAAGACAATCAATCATTGCTTCCAGATTGGATTACACTCAAAAATTAAGATTTTCTCAAAATAAACTACAGTAGCTACAGGTTAAATGTATCCCTAGAAACTGGAAATCAATAAGAAAGCACGCAAATTTACATGAAAAGTACTATTCATAGATAGTTACCTGGCTGACGAGGGCATACAGAGGCAATGTGCTTGTGCTGCAGAGTATTTGCACAAGTACCCTGATACATGTGTGCCCACTGGACTGAGTTAGCCAACTTTTTTTACAAAAAACGAAAAATTATAACAGTTTGCAGCAACACGACATTCAAAAGCTCCAACCTCTCATGTCTCGCTCCTTTAAGTAATGTTGACTCCCTTAAATAATATATATGTCAACAGCAAAAGTGTTACTGAATTCAGTAGAGAATAAAGAGCCCCTCACCCCATGAACAGGAGGACAATGATCATCCATCGTTTACCGCCCAAACAAGAATTGAAGCCATATGAAATCTGCGCAAACAAAACAAGCAATTACAACAGTCAGTTCTCTCTGCAAAAAACTAATTATATGGCAGAAAAAGCTAAAACTAGTGTGCAGACAAGAGTGTTTTGCATGCACGCGCACACACAAACACACATCGTCTATAACTTCATAATCTACTTCAATGAGTTCAAAGAGCCGTGCTGAAGATTGAAATCTCAAACTTTTAGGACTATAATAATATTCTACCATACCTACAGTAGAATGAGTAGCTGAAACTTCTGGGGTAGCAAGGTATGGTTGTTTTTTAAGGTCTATTGTTGAATTTTTCTAGGATCTAGGACCAAAAAGGTTAGACTTCGGTTAAGTTAAAAATGTTGTGTGCATCATCACAACCCATGTGATTTCTTTCAGAAGTGGAAATGGAAGAAGGTTCAAACTGCTTACCAATCCCTAAAGAAGAGAGCAAATTCAAATGCGTTCTGTCAATTCACAAAGTGATGCGAAAGGGTAAGCAACCATACCAAAGTACCACTCAAATCATGCAGACCTCCTTCAACAACGCATACATAGAGAATTCCTAAAAACTAATCATTTAGGAACTCCCTCAACAATTTGCATAAGACTATTGTTTAGTGCACAATTTTGCGCTCATCTCAAAAGGAAGTACCAAAAACTACAAGGGGAAAACATATACTGGCTATTGACAAGCACTTTGCAATGAATATCAAACTTTTGAATCTCTCCTTGGTTGCCATCTACACAGGAGAAGAGGGAGTCCTCAGAAAACTGTTACAAAATGTGTTATAAAAGTACGATGATGATGGAGTGATTTACACTTTAAGATCACCTGAAAGAGCATGAAATGGACAAGGTAAAGCAAAAAGTTGGGGTCAATTGAACCAGAACAAGTCATCATGAGGCTTAATGGAGTGGATCTTCTTTGAATTCAAGTCATCGTCTAAGATTTTCTCCGCCACAGCTCTCTCTGGTTTGGCCCTTCTGTCTGCCAACGTCTTCTTTGCCACACCTCCCATGACTTCTAGTGCCAAGCTCGTGATAATCTGCTGCAACTTCATCCCCACAAGCAAGACCGTCTGCAACCAAAAGAGAGAGAATCAAAGGTCACCACCCAATCCTCTGTCCAAAAATATGAGAGAAAATTGACCACATTAGTCTAGACTCTAGAGAGCAGATGTATTGTATGTATTAGAAGCAGAAGTAGGAAATATTAGCTTACCAGAGTCGGAATGAATGCTATCCAGAAGTACGTACGTGTACCAGCCATCGATGTCCATCAGAAGTTACAGGCAGACAAAAGCCCATAAGTACCAACTGCACAGACAAGCATGTTAGTAATCTCGTACTCGATATGATAAAAAGCACTGAGACAGAAATTACAAAGTTTTCAAGATAATAACAGGGTTTTATCAATGAAATCAGACTACTTTAGGACTGAAACTATTTATAAGATCATAAAATGAGTCTTCCTCATGCTCATGGAAGATCAGTCAGTGATCATACACTTACACAGGGAAGTCTTCAGATGACGATAAAGACACCTCCCAAACCTGCCCAGAAATCCTAGGAAAGATTCTAACTATGATGTTCTCTAAAATACCCTTAAAACAATCTCGTTTTACATTGAATCATGCTAAATCCCAACTCTCAAGGTGAGGGTAAATTTGACAGAGTACCTGATGCCAACCACTACTTTGAAGTCTTCTTCCATGGTGCGTCGAATGGAAGTCAAAGGAGGGCGTGAGCTTGTGCTCCTACAAGACATTGGCTTAGGCTCAGTCACAGTCAGCATTCGCTACCGTCCAGCAAATTCAATACACGGACCCAGAATTAGGGCTTGGAAAATTAGGGTTAAAGGAAGTACTTACAGCAATGAAGAATAAGCGGAGGCACAAGTAGTCATGTCTGTAGATGGGTCACCCAAATCGCCGGAAGAAGCAATACTGCAATCCAATCAGACGATGGACAAAAAAAAATTAAGAAAGGCATGCCACAAACCATGAACTCTAAAACCCTAAAAAAAACATGATGCATAATGTACAGCAGTGCTTACTCACAAGGTAGCTGTCGAGATTCCGGCCAATTCAAGTTTCTTTCGAGCAGCTGTAATTGGCGCGCTTCCGCACAAAATGGCTACTTGCGTGTTTGTGCGTCTTTCCCAACACTGCCAACCCCACCAGAGACCCCAATCACACATCGAGTTAAGGGACACAGAAAAAAATTCCGACAATTTACACTCAAATCATGTCACGTAACTTCGTGTTCTTTAAAACAGCAAAATGAATTAAATGACAAGATTGGAGAACATAGAAACGATTAAGACTTGCGGAATCAAAGCAGTTTTGAGTCCAACTAAAAAGTGGAACCCAGCTGTAATGTAACCCAAATGTAATGTATGGTTTGCGAAGCTTCTACTTTACTGATTCCCAAGAAGCATGTGAATTTATTGCGGCACTCACTGGAGAGCACTTGGCTGTGGATTCTGATTCGCCTTGCGCCTGCAAGCGGCGACACGCAACAGGTGATTCAGCCTTCGGAGGTGGCGCTTCTGGGGGTTTGTACTCACACGGGAGCACGTAGCGGTTCACACGCTCTGGCATGCAGATGCGAGCAATATTGGATTGAAACACCGTGAGAAACAGTGACACGAATCCCAGCAACATCAATTCTAAAACAACACCAGTCCAATGTTCAAGCGTCTTATATACAGAGAGAGATATTGATTAATTGATAGATCAATAGGAAGATCAATAGCCTAATACTGATCGAATTCAACCCCAAATGGATTCAAGAATGAGCAGAGCCCGAAACCAATCTCTCCAAACTTAAGACTAAATGGCAATGAATAGAGGAGTTGTGATGGAATTTCTAGTACCGCCTTGAATGACTTCCAGCATGTGGTACAACTCCTTCTGCTTGTTCCGCTTCAGATAGCGGCCGAAACAAAAGAGGCCACGCTCTACTAATAGGAAGCAGATGACGAACACTATGCATACCGCAGCTACTGCCCAGGTGGGCGTTTGCTCCAAAGATTTCTTAGTCTTGCCACCTGCCATCGAATTTCTCAAGTACTGGAAATCCATTCCGAATTGGGTCCACCTCAAGCAAACGTCACTTCGCTCCAGCGATTTTGCTCCACTCGGCGAAAGCAGCTAAACTCATCTCAAGGAATTGGGTATGCTTCAAATTTAAAGAACGTGAAAATGCTTCAATTTTTGCACTCCTCTGGCGAGGCCAGCGCTTCTCCCTTCTAGAATTCAAAATCACTCGAACCCCCCATCTTCGATTCAGCTTCCACAATTAATCCGAAATCCTCATCCATTACTTCCTCTTTAGAGTCAATCTTCCACTGAAAGACTTCATCGAAATGACATTCAGAAGCGCGACGTATCGGAATTCATTGGTCCATGTACTCCCGGTCCACGCAGGTAATCGTACTATCGTGCTTAGGGCACGCGATGAGCACCTGTCCATGAGCACACACGTACATGAACTAGCCAGCTATAGCAGCAATAATCCATTGGAAGCACTCCTCGTGAGCGTCCCAATTCGTCATCCCAGAACACGGATCGGAGTTGCAGGAGCCTCAAAGAAGGACATTTGAGTTTCTTCTCGGAATTGTCGAGACTTGAAGCCGCGACTCGCTTTCTTGTAGGAATTTGGGGATTTGGATCCGTCGAAGTGCAGCGCGGTGTATCCTTGCAAGGTCGGATGGACGGTCGAATAGACGGAAGTGAATCCCGGTCTTCCAAGTCTCTAATCTCGATCTGCGATTAGCGTTGCTGCCAGCGGTGCCTTGAGGATCGATCAGATCGGGTCGGGTCGGGGTCGATTTCAGCGTCGTAATGGCGAGTCCGCATATGAGTGGAGGTGGGCGAGGAGCAGCTTTGCCATGTGGAGATTGTGGTGACATGCAACAGCTTCCTTCGAGTGGTGGCGGTGGTAGCTTGAGCGTGACTGAAAGGAGATTGACGTGGGCTCGCCGGGAGTCAAGGCCGGGTTCACGAGCTGACGACGACGAGGCTGCTTTGTTCGACGACTTGCCTGCTTTTACTTTAATACGCATTTCTTTCAACTTTTATGATTCCCAAGAATCTTTTGCTTTATTTTAAATAAAGTAAAATAAGACTACATCTTTTGCTTTTATCTTTAACTTATGTATCTTTTACTTTCATATCAATTTGACTCTCATTTTAATATAAATAATCAACATTTTACTTCAACAAGATCAGTTCTTTCTAGATTCTAATTCTAAATTATATCTAATATTTGGTATATGGTTTCATTCTCATTATTTATTTGAATTTTTTCTTATTGATTGACCTAATTAAGTATTTCAACCATGGCATACAAGAAAGAACTACTCAACAACTCATCTTCAACATCCTTTCACTCACATTCTTCTAATATCTATGAATATAAAACTTATCATATTGAGAAGAAACGCCCATCTAGTTTTCAAAATCAAAGGTCAACAAAGAAGTTGAAGCATGAGGAGCAACTCCATGAAAAAGAATCAAATGGTGAAGATTATTGTAATCGTATTGAAGAACAACTATTGGCCATCCAAGAAGAAAATGATACAGAAAAGATTCGAGGTGAAAGTAGAAAACGAAGGCTAGCAATTCTTGAGAATTACAAGTATAAACATCAAAAGTTTGAGAAAGAAGTGGATGAAGCTCAAAATGGAGCTGACAACAACTCAATATTGGCAAATGATGTGAAGATGGAGAAGATTTTGAATGAAAATTGTATTATTGAGAATGCATCATTTGCAATTGCTATAGGAGATAGGTCACAATATGGCAACCAAGAACACCCAAGTGACATGTTTTCCAATGACATGTTTACAAAGTCACCTCTAGGAGGTCGGAAAGTGCAAAATGGCAAGCAATTGGTCATTAATTCAAGTGGATTGCATGACAATTGGGATGATGTTGAAGGACGATACCGCTTCCACCTTGGTGAGATCTTAGACGGCCGCTATTGCATTCTCAAATCACTTGGAAGTGGTGTGTTTTCAACTGTAATTAAAGCTCATGATTCAAAAGCAAGTGAAAATGACCCAAATGAAGTTGCAATCAAGATCATTCGTAACAATGATACCATGTATAAAAGTGGACTCAATGAGGTGGCAATATTGAAACATTTAGCCGAAAAAGATGTTAAGAATAGAAAACATTGTGTACAACTACTTTCAAGCTTTGAATATCGAAACCACTTGTGTTTGGTGTTTGAATCTTCACACATGAACCTTCGCCAAGTTCTTACCAAATATGGGCGCAATATTGGCATCAGTTTGGACGGAGTCCAAGCTTATGCAAGAGAAATATTCATTGCACTTCAACATTTGCAAGATTGTGGAGTTCTACATTGCGACATCAAACTTGATAACATTTTAGTAAATGATTCAATGGATGCGCGGAAGTCAAGATTAAAGCTTTGTGATTTTGGATCCTCCATGTTTGTTGGGAAAAATGAAATCACACCATATTTGGTCAGTCGATATTATCGGGCACCTGAAATCATTCTCGGCTTACCTTACAACCATGCTCTAGATATTTGGTCTGTAGCATGTTGTTTATGTGAGCTTTATACAGGAGAGGTACTCTTTCCAGGGCATACAAATAATGAGATGCTACAAATGCATATGAAGTTGATGGGAGCTTTTTCCAAAAGGATGTTGAAGAAGGGGCTATTCCAGAAATGTCATTTTGATCATGATTTAAATTTTTGTGCAATGGAAGAAGATCTTGTTGCTAAAAAGATGGTGAAGAGAATCATTAGAAATTATTGTTTTGCCAAGTTTAGCGGTATAAGACCTCTTATTATGAACTTGAAAAAAGGTAGTGAAAAACCACAATTAGTTGCTCAATTCATTGATTTGTTGACAAAGATGCTTATTCTAGATCCAAGCAAGAGAATGACTGTAGTAAAGGCCTTGAACCATCCATTCATTTTGAAATAAAGGTGTAATTATGAGCTATAAGTATTTAAAACATGCTATGAATGTTTTGTGTAAAGTTCAAGTTTATTACATTTTGTGTCGTTTTCAACCTTGTTGTTATCATTACTATTGTTGATGTATTAGTAGCCAGGTTGAAAGACCAAAATTAGACAATATTTTTGAAATGTCTTAAACCCTAAAGTCCCAAGGCCATTTTTCTGTCAAAAACCACTCAAAACTGCCACTTTTGTTGCATTCACCCAAGAAAGTTAAAAAAATATTTTTTTTAGAATCTAACCGTAGGACCTTGTACTTCATTTGTCTGAAATCATGTGGTAAAAATTTCATCAAATTTGACCGTATGGATTAGAAGATATTAGCAATCAAAGTTGGACAAAGAGTTTTTTTTCAAGAACATCCTTAGATTGCCCAAAAAACAAGATTGTCCTTAACTTTCTCATCACTAGCCCAAATAGAATGAATCAAAGCTTCAAATGCAGACAAAAACATAATCTTTTAGGAAAAAAATTAAAAAAAACTTATTTTGACTTTTTGTGATTTTTTTTAGGTTGCCCGCCACCTCCATTTTTTACTTTTGTGCCATAATTTTTGCTTATAGGCACCGATTGAAATAAAATTTATATTCCCAAGAAGCTTATGTATTTTTCTAGCTTTACGAAAAGTTTCAAAAAATTATGATGAATATTGAGATTGTATGAGCCTACCCGAAGTTGAATTTTGGCCCCCATAGGGCCAATGGGACTTTAGGGGTTAAAATGTCAAAGTGAGATTGAAAATTGTAAAATTATGTATGAACCCTATTGAGGTAATTATTGAAACCAATTAGGATGTAATTAATAGATGAATTTTTTATAGAAACTAAAGTTTTTCTTCTTATTTTTTCTTTGTTTCTTGTAAAGAATGAATTCTAAAGCATATAGTATAAAACTTGCTTGGAAGTCAGTCTAGCATATAATTGATAATTTGCAGCATAACCTTGCCTTATAGAAATTTTGGGATGTATTGTAAGCCTTGGTAAGATGGAAAAATTGGTACAAATATGCTTATCATTGGTTTCTTGAGTATCATATTTTGTAAATTCAAAATCCATAATGCAAAAATTTGCACAAGTGGCTATCAAAGTTTTTAGAATTCTTAGGTAGGGACCAAAAAACTTTTTCTTTAGTGTACATGATAATGGTAATAAACTTCAATCTATAAGGTCAAATTTTTCAAGATTCTTACTAGTATTTTTTAATTTTGTGCGCTATAAGATTCTAGTATTCAATTCCTATTAAATTCATCATTTTGTTTTTTTGGTTCAATATAGTAGAAATATAAATAATTAGTGGTTTTCGAAGAAAAACAAACATTAATACTTTTCAAGTAAAATTAATGAACAATATCCATTGTTTTTAATTTAAATCAAACTTCTATTGAAAAAATTCCTAAATAATTGCATTGTTGCTTACAACAACATTAATATGTATGAAGTTCCATCTTGATTCCAGAATAGCATACAAATTTGTCAATTTTTTAGCAATTGAAAGTGAGGAAAAATGCAGACAAGCTTTGTCGGCATCTTGTAAATAAGGCCAATATAAAAAAATTACTCCACATCAATGTGTAGGAACTAAGACAAAGTGAGAATGACAAAGGGGAGAAGAGCCAAGTTTAGAGATAATGGACCTAATTTTTTCCTACAATACAAGGTCTCAATAATCTTGGTGAATAATTCTTTGTAGCAAATACAAGGCATGTCATATTGATGATTATAGAATTTAAAAGAGTCTTGGAGGGAAATTGTCAATCTAAAATTCCTTGTAATGAATTAGATGGATAGAAGAATAGATAGAAGAAGGCTAAACCAACTTTTTTTTATCTAAAATGCTTGGAGAAATGAAGATCATGTTATGATTCCACCTAAATAAGAAGGTCAGTTATACACTTTTAATTCCCTAAGAACTCAAATAAAAACACTCTAATTGATGAAGAACAAAGTGTTTTGAGCCAATAATTTGTCCAAATGCCTTCTCATTTGTCGTAGCACAAAGAAGCACTGTCGTACACGCGGTCTAGGCATAAGCATCCTTACAACACAAAATGTGGTAAGATGACACAAATATTGTCCTAGGGAATTCTAGTATGTTGTTACAAGCTAAGTTTTCCGGATTTTCTTTCCAAACACCCAAGCAATCCATTTCAACGTCTTACTCTCTTTCTGGTTACAACTGCTATCCAAAATTCAATCCGGATTCTGATTCTACCCAGTTTCAGGTTTTCACTTCTCAACTTTGACGGTTTTATATACCCTTGTTTTACCCTCAGGGGGTCCACTATTGGTCTTTCGAGGGGTAGGGACTTCACCACTTTTGATCCTCACACTCTCCACTCACACTAAACAAACACACAAATCGAACAGAGTTTTATAATAGAGAAGGGGAAAGTAGCAATTCTCACAACTTCCCGAATGGCCTATCCGGAAAGTAGGTCACTCAGAATCACGTGCTATCTCCTTCACTACAACGACAGATCAAGACACCCGGAACTGACAGAGGTTTGTATTTCTAGATACTAGACTGATCCTGTAGTTGGTAGACCTTCCGGTGAGTGGGGATTTTTTGCTGGCGGTTGCTTATCTCCACACGAAATCCTCCCTGGATTCCGAACTCGCATCCACACCACTCTTAAGTATCGGATTACTGTTCCAGTAATTTAAAGGTACCACGCACAAGTCCTCATTCACAAATCCAAAACTTCTTTACAAACATACCTTATTGTGAACCCCCAATTCGTCACTTGGGACTCACTGTGTTTTTTGTTTTTTTTCACGAATTTAAATGTAGTTTAATATTTTAATATACAAAAAGCCCAAAAAAGAGTGTAAAATCAAAATAGGTATGTCACATACCAATATAGCATTTGGTCCCTTATAGATTGTTTTTCCACAAATAAATCCCATTTTCACTTGTACATAGGTTAAAACGTGAAAATGTAAGTAAATAGTAGAATTAGGGCTAACCTGGCCCAAATAGCCCAAACCTACGGTACATGTAATATCTTATGGCTAAAATTGATCCGAGGGAACACCGTTGAGGTCCTCAATTGATTCTCAAAGATAGTTTTCACTTTCCATATAGTATCAAAGAAATAGCGGAAACCCCAATTGTTGGTCTGCAGGAGTTACAAATTCAAGATGGATCCGTAAGAAGAATCTATGGATAGAGTACAATATTCTAGAGTGGAAATCACATTTGGGAGTCAACGGCGAAATCGGTTTGCCAAGATTCCCTAGTTGCTGGAATCAAAACGAGAAAACAAAATTTGATTATCCTCTGACCCTTGTGCAAAGTAAAAACATGAGCTTGCATATCCTTTGTGGAATTCCATGAGAGGTTCCATAAAAAATTTCGGAATTTTCTGACTTGTAGAAGATGCCCTTCCGGACAGTCAACCGCCAAAACCTACGATGGAAAATTCCTAAAAATTATCCAAGTTGCTGTAAAATCTCACTAAAAATTAGATTAGTTTCTTTTATGCTAATAAACTGCCCTGCCAAGTTTCAAGACATTCCGATAGCCAGAAGTGCTCGAATCAGTGAGATTCCCCTATAGTTGACAAATTTGAAGTTTACGGTGGAGTTGACTTGTCTACCGGGAGCATACAAAATCAGAATGAGGTCAAAGCTTGGTCTTTTCTTATTCCCCTATACCTACTAAAGAACCTAGACTAGTTACTTTTCTCAGAAAAGTCAAACTTCAAGATTTGGATTTTTACCCCGTTTTGTTGTTCAGTTAGCGACAAGTTATGTTGATTTTTTTTGGAATTTGGTTTAAGGACGGAGTTTTCCAGAGACTAGAAATGGCCTTCTGAAGCCAACAGTGCAATCGGTTTTCAATTTGGAGTTAATCTCCAAAAGTTAGAAGTTTGGACCAGCGTAAAAAGTCAAAATAGATTATTTAGGATGAAAATCTTAAATGATAAGATTACCACTAGGAAAAAGAAAAGGAACGAGTACCCTTGAAAATGTCTATAAGGAGGCTCATTTCCCTCTTACAACACCCATTGTAGCCATATTTTGGCTTACTTTACACATTTAAATCCATTTAGTTGGATTTTGGCCGTAATAGGCCATGATGTCAAAATTGTGTGTTTGTGGAGCATTTTAGCTCCGTTGTTGGTGTTTTTGAAGCTTTCTTTGAAGGACATTGGGGTCCCTTCAAAGTCGCTCTTACTTGCCTTGTTGTAATTATTGTATGTTTTGTTGGTGGTTGGTGATATTTGTACTAATTCTAGAGTATACCCCCCTCCGTACCTTGGCGATGCTGCTTAGGGGAGCCTCTAGTATTTGATTTGGAGTGTATTGTACTACCATACTTATTCTTACAATTGATTGTTTCTCTAGCTTGTACTAACTTTTACACTAACAATTGTTGAAGTTTGGTATTTGTATTAACTCCCCTAATTTAACGTGTTTGTACGGAATGTTGTTGATGCAAACTTTGTTTACAAGTGGATAGAGTTGTAATAGTATTAGACAAGACGGCGAAGTTTTGACTTTGAGAGATTTGGAAAGACTAGAATTTTAGAGTATTTTAGAACTTACGGCAAAGCTTTGTCTCTAAAAAGTCCTAGAAAACCCATAAAAAATTAGGTGCTAGTCTTTTCTTACTCCCTCAATAGCCTAGTCTAATTACTTTCTTTAGAAAAAGAAAATTTCAATAGTTGATTTTTTTACTCCTTTTAAATTTTAAATTGGTGCTAGGTTTCGATGAGTTCTTTATGATGGAAAGAAGGGAGGGAATTTAATGGAACTAAAAATGCACTTCAAAAGCCAATGGCACAATCTGTTTATGATTTGGAGTCTTCCTTTAAAAGTTCAATGTTTGGAGCATTGTGAAAAGTAGAAAATCTAGAAATTGGAATGAAAATCCTAATTGATAAGATTACTCTTGGATTATTGAGAGGGGAGGCGCCCTTTGAAAAAATATATAAGGTCACCCATTACCCTCTCAAAAACACCCTTTGTTGACATTTTGACTCCGCTAGGTCCATTTAGTTGGATTTTGGGCATTTTTGAGCCAAATCATCAAACGGTTGTTTTTGAAGCTCTTTTTGCTCCATTTTTGTTGTTTCTTGAACAAGCTTTGAAGGACATTGGGGTCCCTTCAAATCTTGTTCCTTTGTACAGTTAATTGCTGAAATTCTTACAATTGTTGTGTTTGTTTGAAGTTCTTGTTGTATTTTGTTTAAGTTGTTTATACTCTTCTTCTAATTCTAGAGCTTTCTCCTCCTTACCTTGGGTCCTTGGCAATACCTCTTAGGGGGACCTCTAGTGTTTTGTAAGTTGCATATTACACTAATTTGGTTGTACTAACTTCCCTTGTACTAATTGGTGTTGTAATTTGTGTTGTGTACTAACTCACTTGTACTAATTTTTGTGTACACTAACGTGTTTTGTACCATTGACATGTTCCTTGGCTAACTTGTCTATAGTTTTCTTCCCCCTCCTTTTGTAGATGGCGAAGATTTGATTTCCAAGTCTTAGAAGTGTTGGTTATATTTCAAAACTTCTCTAGATGGCAAAGCTTTGATTATAGGCGTTGTAGAAAAACTTCCAAAAAACATCTCAAATTGCCCCAAAGTGAGTCCAAACCCATTTGGTCCTAAGTTTACACTTAGTTTTGAAATATTCACCTTAAAAGTTCACCTTTGGTTTTCAAATATTCAAGTACTTCAAAGATACTAAGTTAAGTCAAAATTTAGCATTAGAATTTAGTTCCAAGTAGTTTCCAAAATATTCCTCTTATTAAGGTTAGATTTTAGGGTGATTGCAAGAAACACCTGTACTATTTTCCGTCACACGTTCAATGCGGAAGTTGTTTTGTGCCATAAGTACTGCAAAAATGACTTAATGAACATGAAATTTAAAAGCAAACTTTCTATAGCAATAGAAATTGCATTTGAATTATTTGAATTTTTTCAAAATTAATTCAATAGGTGAAATTGAATTTTGAATATATGTCACACATGTAGGTTGAATTTATGTTGATTTTTTACTTCTAGCTTTGATCTTCCTATTTTGCTCTTAGTTGACAACAATGGCCACTTTTTAAATAAGTTTTTCAAATTCATTTTCTAATTTTTAAAAATAGAAACGTGGAAATCTCATTTTTTAGGGTAAATTGTAGCGTATGGCTCAAAATAGTACTTTAGGGTACAAAAAAAGACTCAATAGTATTGGTGGGGGCTTGCAGTATCTCCTATCTACTAATGTAAATCGTTTTTTTGAAGGCAAATTGAACATTTCTATCCATTTTTGTCATCCAATGATGAACATTATATGTTGTCAAGTAGTAAATTTGAAATCCAATTGATTATTCAGATTTTATGTTCCATGTCCCCAATAGTACTGAAGGTGACTCGTAGTACTAAAAGTACTAAAAGCCCAAAAATCAGAAGTGCAACAAACAGTACAAGTGTTTCTTGCAATCACCCTTTATTTCAAGTTTAGTTTTAGAAACTTATAGAATAGATCCAAAGGTTTCCAAAAACATAAAACACTCAGAAAATATAGTCAAAACAAGTAAGTTAGAAGTGGATGAAGTGTAAAAGTTAGAATGGATGAAAAGTAGTCAAATTCATCCAAAAGGAACAAGAAAGGAAACTTAAGTAGTGATAAGAATCCAGACCATAGAAATATAATTAGAAGTTAATTTTGAGTTAGAAGTTGAACGTAATTAGCGAATGATTTTTGAAGTTCACAATTTAAGTGATTTAACAATTTGGATAGGTAAAATCAAAATCTTGAAGGAACAAATCTTAAAAATCTAAAAATAAATACTAATTAAAAGTAATTCAATGCCTTAGGGAAAGATAGATGTTAAGTTTAAAACTTTGAAGATTAATAAGGAAGAAGTTTAGATTTAAAACCTCACCAAAAAAGATTAGAGAAGTCCAAAATAAAATCAAAGTTTGAAAAATACTCAAAAACCTAGAAGATATTGAAGGATGAAGTTTGGAATGAAGAATGGATGAACTTGAGTAAAATCCGTTCATCCAAGTCCAAACCTAGGATTTACATAGTAGATATTAACCTTAACCCGTAGCAAAAATCCCAATTCAAATTGAAACTAGGATTCAATAGAAAAGGATGGATGAAGTTTCATTTGCCATTCCAAAGGCTAAACTTCATCCGGTCATAACTTTCCTTAGGAATGTCGGATTTCAATGAATTTTATATTTTTAGGAATGGCATGAATTGATCTTTAATTTAAGCGTGATATATATAGGTAGTAAACTCTTTACCTAAAATCACAATGGCCTTAATTAGTTCGGTCATTTGGCTAAAAATTATGTTTTATGTTGTATTTTGTTGGTTTATCTTACAAGTACACATCCAATAGGCACTTAGAAAAGTTTCATTGCTTAGAAGGCACTATGGACCACGTCTAGCCATTTAATTAAGATAAATTTTTACATAAACACTAAAACTTGGTTGTCCATGTTTGAATACTTAGGGTGGGTATTGAAATGCTCACAAGTGAAAAATTGAATTTGAAAGCTAAAGTCCCTACAATAAAAGAAAAGCGTGCCCATATAAAAATCCTTCCAAACTCTATTTTTGCACGCGGGAAATTTTCCCACTTGAAAAGCCTGCACCCCAAATATTTGTAATTGCTTAATCTCTAAAGTCCCAAGGCCATTTTTTTGTCAAAAACCACTCAAATCTGCCATTTTTGCTGCATTCAACCAATGAAGAAGAAAAAACGTTTTTTTTAGAATCTAATCGTAGGATCTTGCACTTCACTTATGTGAGATCATGTGATAAATTTTTTTTATCAAATTTGATTGTACGGACTGGAAGATACTAGCATTCGAAATTGGACAAAAAGGTTTTTTCAAGAACATGCTTAGATTGCCCCCAAAACAAGATTGTCCATAACATTCTCATAACTAGTCCAAATGGAATGAATCAAAGCTTCATATATAGATAAAATATAATATTTTGGAAAAAAAATTAATTATTTTGAATTTTTGCAATTTTTTTGTGCTGCCCGCCGAGTTTAGTTTTAGGCTTCTTGAGGTATAACTTTTGCTCCCGGGCACCAATTGAAATAAAAATTATATTCCTATAAAGCTAGTCAGTTTTTTTATCTTATAAGAAAGTTTAAAAATGTTTCACCAAAAATTGAGGTCACAGGAACCTACCCGAAATTCATTTTGTCCTTTGAGGGGACAATGGGACTTCAAGGATTAATCCATAAACAACGATGCAGACGGTTTGTGTCCAATGAATGACAAAGAATCCTTATATATAGGACAAAAGTACAACTATTCATCCTTGAAATTTTGTTGTGAGAAGGGCAGATCTTCTACAATAGTTTGACTTCCAATGATACATTTGCATTTTTTTAAGCAAATGATTCTCACGGTATTCAAAGGGATGATTTACATTGTCACCAGTCCAATCCATCCTTTAACCCCTAAATGCCCAAGGCCTTTTTTGAGCTTCTTAGATTTTGTTCTAAATTGAACAAAAAGTCAACATTTTGATAGGTTATATCAAATTTTTTTAAAATTTTAACCATACAAATTCAAACTAAACTTGTTAGAGACCACATAAGAAAAGAAAACACAACAATATCACTTATGGATTGAAAGATTATAATGTTGGATCATAAGGGTATTAACCCCTAAAGGACCAATATGCGTTTTTTGGCGGTATAGAAATTTTGGGCAGGTACGTGTGACTAGAGATTTCCATATTTTGGGCTGAAAGTTTAATAGAAGGTGGGAACAAGGAATATCTTTCATTTGACATTTGGAAATATGAGTCAAAAGTTATGGCCTAATATGTTACTTTTTTCGTAACTGGGCAGTTTGGGCAGATTTGAAAAAATCACTTTTTTTGAAAACAAAAACTTGAAATTGGTTTTCTAGAGTTATATATACATGGAAAGCTTTGAATCATTCCATTTCAACCAATGAGTCAAAAGTTATGAGGAGTTTTAGTTTGCGAGCAGTTATGGATTCTCTACTCTTAAATAAACTTTGAAGTTGTTTATTTCACTCAATTTTCAATATTTTTTGAAAAAAATAAAATTAAGAGATGTAAATTGTCTGTAACAACATTACAACCATTGGGATTGGCATTTTTCAATTCCATAATTAAATTCTTAACAATTTAGTATCTTGAATCATTCTCTACTTTTTTCTACTTACTATTATTTTCCTATATGTTGTACAATTCCAAATGACTAGAAAATTTTCAAGCATGTAAAAGACTTGTTTAGAATAAATAATCCAAAGAAACTCCACCATTTTGAACATTTTTTCATAGAAAAGTGAGCTTGTTAAGTGCAGCTGCCTATTTTTTCTCAGGGCCAAAAAAAGGAATTTTGTCAATTCAAACCCTAATATCTTGCAATCCACACGGTGGAAATTTCTGAAATTTTTTCTACATCTTTTCAAACCAGTGTAGTAAAAGATCCTATGCTTATATGTGTCAAAAAAAGTTTTTTTTCAAAATTTGGGACTTGTATTGAAAATGGCAGTTTTTGAGCGGTTTCAGGAAAAACATAGTCATGGAACTTTAGGGATTAAAAGTGCGAATGTGATTTGAAGTCTTTTAATTCTCTTTTCACATGTCAAATCTAAAAAGTTGGTCACCAAAAAAATATGAGGGCCTAACATGAGGGCCTAACATACATAACCCAATCAATTCAAATCTTCTCTAAATCTACTCTATGAATTTCTAATGTGATTTTTTCTCCAAAGATCCAGTGTATTTGAGGCTCATAGTTCCAAAAGCCCTCAACACTACAAAAAGTCAAGATTGCCATGGCCACTCTTGCACAAAATCGTTAATAGAAAAATCATAATCAATCATTTTCAAAACCAGATTTTTGATGCTAAAATTAGACTTCAAAAAGAATTTTTCAAGAATATAAACTACTAAAAATAGCAACGTGGTTAGGTTCTATTTAACTTCAAAGTATTATTTAACACTTGGGCATTTAGGGGTTAAAGTTTAAGTGGTTGGAAATGGGTAGGTTTAGCCCTGTAAGCCTAGGGAGTAAGAACGTTTGTTAGGGCAGCATTAAAATACGTATCTAGAATTATGCAGTGCTGTTGCCTTCGAGCAATGGATGTACAGTACAGTACGCAGTAGATGATATTCATTCATCCATTTCTCCCTCCCGCCTAGCAAACATGAGATGCACCACTCCCAAACGCCATCGCCACTTTGAATTGAGCATTTTAGCAGTTTCGCTGTTCACTTGCAGCTCGCGTTTCTGAGTGGTATGTCTTCCAATTGCTGTGTTATAAATGTTTTGCTGCTTTCGCTTCATTGATTCTGCTCCTGTTCACAGCTTTTCTTGATATGTTTTCGATGAAGGTGGACAGATTGGAATGTTTTCAAAAATCATTGAACCAAGCACTTTTGTGATTGGATTTCTGTTTCTCATGCAAGACTTCGGTGCTGAATCGTTCGTTCTAGGTGTCTTAATTAAGAACCGTGCTATTGCACTTGTGCCTATTCTTGATGTACATGTTCTTGATTTCATTCTCTGCATTTCTGTCTTTGAGCTAGTGCATTGAGAAGCTAACGATGTTTTTAAATTATAATGTTCGGGATTTTGTTTGTACGAGGGGAAGAATTTTATTTTCCTTTCTTTGGTGTGCGCGGGTCGAGTTGTAGGTAGAAAGAATTGCTGGAGCGCGTTTCTGTAGCTGCATCTTTTAGTCTCCGACTGCTGGTTAATTCTTTACCTTGAAATATTCTTCGTGTTTGTGTTTTAATGAGCATTTGCTGTCCAATTGTTCTGAACGCGTGTAAGTGCGTGACTTCTGTGCGGCCGCTTCCAAAGTGTTGAGGATTGAGGGCTACAATTCTTAGAGTCCCTTTCCCGGACTAAGGTTGCGATATCTGCGCACTTGACTTGAACCTATCTGTTCTGGTGCCGGGTCAATCCGCAGATGTAGATAACTACTCTCAAAGAAATTTGCCAAGGGAGTTCTAAGCGTACAATTACAACCTAATTTTGCTTACAGGACCTTAATGTTGTCGGCTATACCATGAACTTAATGAGAGACTACGCAGCTCGAAAAACCAGGAGGAGACAGCAATCAGCTTAGAGGGAGCATGGGATTTGCCAAGGCTTCCCAGATGTCATCATTGCTGCAAATGCTGCTGCTGTATGGAGTTATAGACATAGTTAGTGCACAGACAGGTACAGACTACCTCGATAATATTCCCCTTCAGTCTAGTTGAAAATCGATTGCTTCTGTTGTCCAAGTAGGATTTCTTTGCCATTAGTTTCGTCGGCAAGGGAATTTAAGTGAAGACCGGAGCAAGTCTTTACGATCTAGATGGATTTGTTTCACCATACCTCATCTACAACATATAACTACCAGAGTGTGATTCGATCAACAACCAAATGTCATGTGCGATTAGAATAGGTCAATCGGAAAGGTGCAGAGGCGCGTTACCACAGATTCTGTCCAAATCACGAAGTCTGTGAGCTTTGTGCAGAATCAAAGAAACTGATAAAAACTCCGCCTGAAATACATACTTTAGTACTTCCTTGTCTTGTACTGATCTGAAATTAAGACATCGCCCAGTGGTTCTCGCCTCCTTCGAATTGTGGCGCACTTTTTCTTTAGATGTCTACATTAATGGTTATGTTTAAAAAGCTCATGCAATATTAACCAGACATATGCTAATACTAGCTAGTCGCTTGTTTTCTGGTTCTGCAGGGTTCACAAGTCTTGTGTGTGGAGCTCCCTCAGACTATCTCTCTCAAAGTGACGGCATCTTTTGGACCAGTGATGCTGCTTACGCTCCGCCAATAAGCAAAAATTTCAGCGTATCGACTCGTTCGGCGTTCCCTACACTGAGGTCATTCCCTCCCGATGTGAGCAGTCCTTCCAGAAGGAGCTGCTACGGCGGTCTTGTCCAGCCTGGCCTCAGTCTTGTGCGAGCGACTTTCGCCTACGGGAACTATGACGGTCTCAATAAACCCCCAGTATTTGGAGTCTCAGTCGGAGCCACAATGTACAGTACGGTTGATTTCAAGATGCAAGACCCTTGGGTTGAGGAGATAATTCTGAATGCGACGGATGTGCAGGCATTTTGCCTTATAGCCATCGATGGAATCCCTGTCATTTCTCTTCTCGAATTGCGTACACTTCCTTTAGGGTCCTACAACCACGCAAGCTCCTCCAGCGGGGTATTGCTAAAGAAGGTGTATCGATTGGACTGCGGGTCTGACGCCATGAAAACTACGAGGTGAGAGCTGCGAAACCGAGAATTTATATCAAAAGATTAAGAAAACTTGATTCGAATTTCTGATTACCAGAATTTTCGAAATCTGCAGGAGGAGTGCCAGAAGTCCAGAAGTAGTTAAATGTGGCAACTTAAACAGTTGTGATTACTTCGTTTGAACCTCGAGCAGCACGATAAATCCCGTCCAAAAGAAACCGTTAAAAAACTGAAATTTCCGCATTAGAAGGCACTTCAACATACCAATTACGTTGGAAAGACTGACCTCTAGATTAAATCTAAGAAATTGAAGTGGAATAGCAGGTATCCAGATGACAACTGCGACAGAATTTGGGATTCTGATATGTACTACCTTGAACCAAGCACCACGAGTACTCATTCAATAACACACCTATTGAATACGTCGGCAGTGACTGATGTTGCCCCCATGATCGTGCTGCAGTCGAACCGCTTCAATTACCATAACCTGACATTATCGTACTCCCTCCCTTTAGCCAAGTCGACGGGAAAGTACCTAATGAACACTTATTTTGGAGAACTCTATAATACAACCGGGTCTGCCTTCAAGGTTTCTGTAAATGGGGCAGAGTTACTAATGGTCGATGGATGGTCTCCCCTGTCAGCCGTTGAGCTTACTGTGACACAGGCCGCAAGTTGGTGGTGGAATTTCTCACTTCTTCCAGTGAAAGGGACTCCTCAGATAAACGGCCTTGAAATTTTTGAAACCGTGCAGTTGAAGAACACATCTACTCTTGGAGATGGTAAGATTTCTGGATGTTAATCTGTAGATTACCGCTTTTCTTAAGGTACGCAAGTTTCCTCAGAAGCAAAGGGCTGTATAAGCAGTTTAAGAATGCCTGGTTTTGTATGTGCGGAGGCCAACTAAAGGTTCACTTGATTGTGTGCTTTGGTGGTGTGTAGTCAGATCTCTGAACCTGATTGAGCTCAACTTCAATATCCAGAGTGCATTGCTGGACTGGGCACTTGGTAGTGATCCATGCTTTCCAGTTCCATGGAGAGGAGTCATTTGCAACACGGAAGGCATGATTACTTCTCTGTAGGTGCTTCTCTGCACTGGTAGATTTGCTATTAAGTTCCAACTATCACATTCATGAGTTCATTTGGACTCTAGAGAAGCAGTTATCGTTGTCAAAACATAATTCTAGCAAATTTTCTCTTGAGATGTCCTTGATATGGAATTTCAATCTCATTTACAGGGATCTCTCGAGCTCGCAGCTATCAGGTGATATAGCAGGGCTTTTTCAAAATTTCACAAGCCTTGAATATTTGTAAGCATTCCATCTTTCTTGAATTTTTACATGCAATTGGCAAGGTACATGTCTCTAACCCCCTCCTATCTTCAGAACGATTCATTCTACAGTGCCAATTGAAGCAGCTTATGTGTAAACGGTCTGGCACGCGATGTGGACAGACAAAAAAATTATCAAATTATCGTTATCCACCTTATAATTTCTCTTGAAACTTCGTTACCTCCCAGCTCCTCTTTAAGGGTGTCACGACCCAAGGGTTGAGGGAAATACTCCAAGCCATTAATTAAATAAGTCTACCCTAGGAGTAAAGGTTGTCACAAATCAGATTGTCCTGTCATCCGATGCCACTGATCTGACAAATCTACCCAGGATACTAGATTTTTGGGGTTAGTGAATCCTGATTCTTGGAGGAAGTCCATGCTGTGACATACCCTACAAGAGTTCTCAGCACTGGATTCTTGGACCGAGATATCCCTAATTCTTATATTTGATGCAATAGATTCACAGGGTCGGACTCGCGAACATTGTCCTAAAGCACATTCTTGGTCACTTGTATCTGACAAGCATTGGCAACACTGCTGTGCCAATCACTTGAAGCTTGCCAAGCAGAATATGTTGATTTTGGTATAAGATTTGTCACATTTCGGAAGTCCACAGCGATATTTTCCTAAAATTCCAATCCCCGCGTGGCTCTGCAGAAACGTAAGCGGAAACAGTCTAGTGGGACACATCCCAGATCCTAAAGGACTTTTTCAAAGTTTGAAAATGCTGTAAGTTAAACTAGCGCCTCTCGTATGTGCCCATATAGTCCTGTCACTCTTTAATTCTGCCGTTTACTTTTCCAGGACACCCACCTCTCAGTCTTGATTACTTCCTTCCGTTTTTCTTGCTTGATAAATGTCTTCGATTTGCATGTAGCTCTACTACTCAATTTCTGACTGTCGTACGTACTTTTTGGCAGAGACTTGAGCAATAATCAACTTTCAGGCACCTTGGATGAATTCGCAGCCTTGAATCTTCACTATCTGTAAGCACTTCTAGTTTGTTCTTATATTTACCTAAGCGCTATTGATTCTAGATAGGAGTTTGAGAACAGTGATAATGAACTGTTGCATTGAACTGCTGAATATTTTGAATTACTCTGTAAGATTTCTTGACAGAAGTGGTTGCGATAACGAAGGCTCTGTTCACTTAGCAACGATTGTCGCATTCACCTCTGTTTCTGTCGAACACCTCTGTGGTCATATTCGAGTGCCAATTCTTATCGCGAAGGGCTATTTAGCTTACTCCTTGTTAGATTCCTTTATCTCTCTTTTGTCGCACCTTTGATTTGGAAATATTGACTCTGTCAGGAACGTTGCGAATAACCAGTTCTTTGGCGCCATACCAACAGGATTGGAACATCCCGGCTTGATGTTGATGTAATCTTCCTCTGCCGATCCCCAGCAAATTACTCGCTTGAATTCTACCTTCTTGACGATAGCATATGCTCGTATTAATGTGAAACTGTAATTCCTGAGCGAATTCTATTTTCTTAATGAAGACTAAAATTGTCGTCTAAAGTGATCCAATAATTTATCTGGAATTGGGGCAGCACGTCAGGGAATCCTTGCTTAACTCAGAATGGCACAGACCCCTGTGCACCATTAGTCAGGGGTCAAGCACCACACCCTGCTGAAGTAGAACACATACGAAGCTCGAGACACAAGTCAAAATCGGTCGAGATAGGGGCCGTAGTTGGAACAGTAGCGGCAGTGCTGGCCATTGCAGCATGCGGGATCATATGTTGTCGCCGCCACAAACTCAAAAGAGAATTAATGGATGCTTCCGAGGAAGGTAAAGCCCACGTACGAATTATCTTAAATCTTTATATTCTGAAGTTTTTTTTGCGGTAAACTTATCTGAAGTTTTTAACAAATCTAGTACAACCCATCTGTCTGCAGCGGGAACGGTTAATATTCTGGAAAAAACGCTGGAACTCGACAGTAACGTTAAAAGATATTCTTTTCAAGAACTTGAAAATGCAACCAAACATTTCAAAGATACATTAGGCGAAGGCAGTTTAGGTCCGGTTTACCGAGGTAGGTTATCAGACGGGACGGATGTCGCCATCAAAATGCGGTCAGATGGTTTACATCTCGATGACGATTCATTTCTGAAAGAGGTATAAATGACCCCGGCTCGAACTTGGTTGTGTGGGTGATCATAATTTACCCTGATCCTAAACTAGCAAGATAACAATAATTTTTCATGTTTTGGGTACTTGTAAGCGCACACAAGTTTTCTCAATCCCTAACTAAGAATTGCAACTGTTTCTTCAGGTGTCTTTTCTGTCTAAATTGCGCCATCAGAATCTGGTCCTGCTGAAAGGATATTGTCGGGAGAGCAAGAAGCAGTTCCTAGTGTTCGAGTTCATGTCTGGGGGTTCACTGAAGGATCATCTATACGGTACGAGACCCTGGTTATGTTCGCTAAGTTCAAAGGATGAGGTCTCTACTATTTCCTGTTGGCTAAATGTGATTATTAGTATTTGCCTCTGATGGTATTCCAGTTGATTGAACCAATCGATATGTCTGTGGATCGTATATGCTCGTGTACATTTAGGTCCACTTTCAAAGATCCAATCAATGACATGGGAACAAAGACTCACATCAGCTATTGGGGCTGCCGCTGGTAAAAATTTCTCAGGAACATTTCCAGAATACTGCTCATCACTTGCATTTTGCATGTAAAATCACCAGAGTACGTTGCACCTTGACCACCAGAATTTAGCCAGCGGGGGTACAGAGTTACAGAGGAGTCCCGGGCAGACTGCTGTTCAATGTTCTCTAACGTCTTCTTCGTCTAAAATTTTGCTTGCAGGTAGTATGTGGCTATGGGCAGCATGACATAGAATAGTTCTCATTGACAGCGCACAGCTGTGTTGAAGCTTAATAAAAATGATAAATTTTTGCATTTTTCAGGACTTGAGTATCTGCACAGTGACTTGAAGATTGTACACAGAAGCGTGAAGAGCTCCAACTTCTTATTAGGACCCAATTATGTTGCAAAGGTCTCAGATTTCGGCCTCTCGAAGCCGGGAGCGCTCGCGGAAAAGACCCTCATAAGAGGCACAGCAGGCTACCTTGATCCAGAGTAACATTTCAGCACTATTCTGTTAATATTTAACAAAACAGTTGTTAAAAATGAACTGTCTTTCTGGATGGGAATCCTAGAAGAGGACCTTGTGCAGATCTTAAAACCACCTGTCCCTACAGTCTTGTGCATCGTGATATTGCTGGGAATCCGCAAATGTAATTTTCCGCCCGATTTTCCGTAAGAAAGACACATAGATTCAGACAGTCGTTTCGAGAAGATTCTACTTTTCTAACCGAGAATCAGAAAATATGTGTAGCGTATTTTGGTGTGGTACACTGAGGAATCACTAATTGTTTTGGTGAGCTGAAAATGTGGTACTAGGTACTTCAACACGATGCAGCTAACTGATAAGAGCGACGTTTTCAGTTTTGGAATTGTTCTTATGGAAATCCTGTGTGGACGGGAACCCCTTGCCAGTGATTGCGCTCCTGATGCGTACAATCTTGTAGCATGGGTACCAGATTCCTCACCCTGCCTGTTTACTTCGGAGAGGTCTAAAATGGCCAATCTCTGAAAGTCTATTTAGCCAGCTTCTCTTATGATACGTCTGTTGTAAACATCATAAGCTTAACCGAATCCCATTTACCCATTCCAGACCAACAGTCTACACAATCTGTTGCATTTGTGCTCCAGGAATTAATGCTCAATACCCTTGATAATGCAGGTTCGACCTGCTTTACAGGTTGCAATTCCAAACGGCGACATTTCAGTTGTCGACAAGGCGTTGGGAAACCAGTTCGTACCGCAAAGCCTCGCCATTGTCGCCAGCATCGCTCTCCAGTGCACTGAGAAGGACGGGGCCAGCAGGCCATCGATGACCGAGGTGGTCAAGGAACTCAAACGAGCCATGGATGTTGAAGATTTGCTTCCAACGAGCATCAGCGAGCCCTCTCCTCCTAAACAGACTCGGCCACTGGCCCCGAAGATCATTAACAAGCAGTTTAAAAGCTTCCATTCCCAAGAATTTTACCCAGTTCAACGTTCTCAGAACATAACCTTTCGTGCCCGATAAAGAGTTTGAAGCAGGCAGCAATTACGTGCTCAGGGTGAGAGTGCTTGAAGCTCTTGAACGATCCATTCCAATCACCAATACTGTCGAGAAAGACATTTTTCTTGGACAGATTTTCCCAGCTGAGTCTTTTGTAACGAATTCTCTGCCCTGTTGTGCATCCCACTTAGATGCAATTGGACCGTAAGTTTACCCACTAATTGTAGCCCCGCCCTCAGATCAACGATTTTCCTCATTTATGTGATTGGGCTTATCCGTCACCATTTTTACAGACATGTAAGCTGGAGTGTCCATAAAATGTCCTATTAAGTGTTGATCCTCCTTTTCTGACGGTGCTGGACCCTTAACCTTTAATCGACATCTCTTGGTCCGACGGTCAACCCAAGGGAGATGCATGAACTCCTTGAAGTGGGGCACGGGTATTGCTCCTTGTCCAAGGTTTGTGCTACAAAAGCATGTAGAATTGATTGATGAATAGAATGTGGTGTTTGGCAAGACTTGTTCACTGTAGAAGTACATCTGGTATGTTGAAACATTCTAAAAAAATCCTAAAGTCACGTCCTAAATCCTAAAGTGAATCTTTGAATCTTCTGTCAAAGATTCACTTGAAACCGAGCCCGAGGGGAGAGGGGGGGGTGCTTGTCGTTTTAAGGTTAAAACATTTTTCATTAATTTTTTCTTGAAAGATGAGAGAATTGTGCATGAATCAAAGTTGTTTCATATTTGTTGAACCTTTGTGCAATTAGATTATGAATATTTGAAGTCAATAACCTAAGATTTAAACTCATTACATATTGAAATCAATATAATGAGCACACAAAATGGTAAATTCATAGAATGGCACCTATACAATGGCTTTTCCTATTGTACAATACAATGACTTCTCTTATTGTTAGGATTTATCAAATTTTCCTTCACCATTCATGTTTGTATTTTAGATGTTGATATTTGGGCAAGGTCTTAACCCTTTAAGAACTGGTCGACCACTTTTTGGTCGATTTCACGACTTTTTGTCTCCTACTATTCATAGAACATCTGATTTCAAAAAACTCAGAGAAGAACGCAATTAGAGTGTCTTCATACACTCCTAACAGAGCCAATTTCAAGAGAATGCGTGCAAAATTGAGTGAGTTGTGCTTGTTTAAACTTGAAATGTCCTAACCTTTCATATTGGAGTTTTCAAAGAAAAATGCAAATTTCATGTAAAAGACAACTATATATATGTGCAAAGGAATTAGCCAAAAGGTTTTTGGTCGATTTTGAGACCATATACTCAAATTTATGTCCAATTGTAGCAAACCCTAATTAGAACTAGTGCCAAAGGGTCTTTATGACACATCAATCTTCAAAGAGTAATTACAAGGATGTGAACCATTGGATCACTTTCATTTTTTGTTTGCTTCAAGGATCTAACCCATAGAACCAATTTATACAATCTGATCTAAAATCACATCTTTGAAGAGGGCATGAAACAACACTTTTTCATAAATGTATGCAAAAACTACGCCCGCCCCTCAAATAGACCACGGTCCTTAAAGAGTTAAATGGAAGTGCATTTGTAATGATCTAACATTATTTCAAAGTCAAACGTCGAGCTTGACCTTATGGAATCAAATGGAAATATATTCTTCTTCCTTTGTGAATCAAGACTTCTTCAAATAGATGTCAAAATCTTGAATCCTCTTTCAATTGCCGACAAGATCCAACAAAAAATTAAATGAACTTCAAAAATAGAAATTATCATCTTCAAATGTTGAATTGAATAATGTTTGAATGATGTGGTATAATGACCTTAATTTGAGTAGTTTTTTAGCTTGTATTTTGTAGACACCACATGCATAAACTACAAATTTTAAGGAATTCATTTTAGGTGTATTCAAATGGCCTCCATGCTCTTATAATAATTCACTTAAATTACATTTAAGGCCAAAATTTACATGGAACAACTTAGTAATAGGATCAAATTTAAGTTTATTTGCCTTACTTCATCTTTACATACTAGAGGTGCAAGACTATAGAGAGTTGGTTTTCAGGCAATACAAGCTTTGAAAATTGAAAAGATCAAGAATTGCAAATTTAGTCTCAAAAACTTTAATATAAGTGAGAATAATGTTGACAACACTTTTCTTGTCCGTGACAATAGAAGTGCACAAATTGCAAATGATCCTTGGTTTGAAATGTTCATAGACAATCATTTAAAATCAACTCAAATTTTGAGTTGTTGTAATTTAAAAAACATACTAAAAATGTAAATAGTACACTTTGTGATCCCCTTCACGTTACACTACTTCTATAAACTATGACTTCTAAAGGCCTTTGAAAGACTAATCTAAACTTTTCGAGAAGTACTTCGAAGACTTCCCCGAATCTGAGGGCAATGAGAGCTATATAAGGGTCGCTTCACACTATGCCCGAAGGTCAAGAGTCCGTCGGTTTCCACCAATCAAATTTCAGAAAACCAAGACTTTGGACTCTCGACCCTTTACACTATGGTGGCACAACCCAAAGTCCGTTGCCCTCGTGGCACCCTACATAGCAGCAAATGCCTCTGAAATGCCTACATGGCAATGGCCTCATGACGGACTTTCAACCATAGTTTTGGGTCGGCCAAAAACAACGATCCAAACTATGGTCGAGAATCCGTCGAATTTTTTTCATAAAAATATTAGAAATGACAAAATTGCAACCATTAGATTAGACTAGAATTGTAGTTTTGGCAGTAGGTAGATAGTAGTACACCCCTTTTGTTATTTGTTATTTGTTACTACGTATTTGTTATTTGTTATTTGTACACATGGCTAGAATCCTTGCACCTCCTATTTTTTTTTTTCTAATTTGGATGAAAAGTTGCACATTTGCAATGTTCTTCACACGCATTACACTAATTTTTCAAATTAGTGTGATACTAATTTATCAATGTTACTCTACTTTATATTGGTGCAAGTTAAAATATTATTATAGAGTATTAATTTTTATAAAATGAAATCTACAGAGACATTGATTTTGCATGTGATTTTATTTTCTAACATTCATAATAGAATAAATCAATGTACTAATAGAATAATTTTTAGTTAGATAAAACATACTCCCTTTGTCCCAAAATGATTGTCCACTTTGAATGTCATATTTTTTTAAGGTTTTTTTGAGTAGGTTAAAAGAAATCTTTGTTGTGGCTAATTTTATTTAGGTTGCAATGAACACATATGATGTTCTTCATTGATTCTACTGATATAAAATTTGGAATCTTTCTTAATAATGTTTTTCAAAATATGATCAATGAAATTTGCTCAAAAAAACACCAACAAAATTGTGGACAATCATTTTGGGATAGAGAGTGTAGTAGAGAATTATTTTTTTAATTCATTTCATATATTTATTATTATTTTGAGGATGAATAGTTGCACTTGTGTCCTAAACAAAATGATTCTTAGTCATTCATCGACCAAAAATTGGCCGCAAAGTCGTTTATGGGTTAATGTAACCACTAAAAAATAAAGGATAGAGGACAATATAACCTCTCTTAGTGCATAATATTTAGTAAGAGAGGTTATACTTTGAAGCATATATTTGTGAACAATAGTTGAAGGCCACATAGCAAAAGGCCACATTAGCCAGAGTTCAGTACAGAACCTCTACAACTGCATATACCTCTCTTAGTGCATGGTTACAACACTATGCACTAATAAGAGAGGTTCAACTATATTAGAACATGGCCACCCCTACACGCTCTGGATCCTTCGCTCTTCAAATTGGATGAAAAGCGCCGCGGGCCCTTCACAATGTTCTCTTGAACGTTAGATCCTTGTGTGTCAAGAAATGGTCCTTGAAATCACTATTCATCCTAAGTTTAGTTGCTTTATCCTTTATTCTACTTTATGAATGGTCTTTCAACTATTTATAGGCCGTGTTTGGTGAGTAACTTTGATGGACAAGGAAATTGAGGCCCCTTCAAAATTAGATGGAAAATTTGAGCATGCCAAGTTGGGCGTGTACTGGTGGCCATGCTCTTACAATTATACAGTAGAACCTCTCTAAGTTGATAAACCTTTGTAAACTAATTATGTCAAACCGGTCCCAGACTAGACCACATAACAAAGGCTGTGACTAAAACTGACCCTCTGTAAGTCCATAAACCTCTATAAACCAATCTGTCAGACCGGTCCGGAACCGATCAACTTAGAGAGGTTCTACTGTACCTGACTGAGGCAATGTTCAGTCCTCCCTGGCCACGGTCATGAGTCCAGTAAGGTCTAGCCCACGGTCATGGGACCAATTTACAGTATCCTGGGACCGTGGACCCTGGACCATGACAAGTGGCCACGACCGTGGACTGTAATACTGGAACCATCCTGTAAGTTATCCGTGTCCTCCGTTCAGCTCGCCAGACCACCACATTCGCAGTGAAGAAAACTCGGATTCATCACTGAAAGGCGCATGATAATTCAGTTCACTCGAAGCTCACATCTGGTGCACTTCCAAGGCTAGGGTCACACACACACACACACACACACACACACAATTCGTGTCCATTCCAGTGCCGAAGATCGTTTCAGGGCTCCCCATTTCAGCAGCTCGAATCTCGCCATGGCCAAATCCAAGGCGGTGCTCATGATCGTCGGCGACTATGTGGAAGATTACGAGGTGGGGCACGCTTCAATCGAATCCCCAATTACTCCAATGCATCTCTTCTTCTTCTATTGCCGATCCCTGCTTGTCTCTTTCTTTCAAATTAGAATTGAGGAGCTGCTGCGGTTCTGAAGCCCTTGAGGCATTTTGCGCTCAATTCTGTGTATTCGTGAATTGGGTGTAAATTGGAACTTTAATGGAATGCTGATTGTGCGGATATGGGTTTCTTGACTTGAAATTTTTGCTGCAAGTAGCACACTTGACTGTTTTGAGAGTTTTGGCTACTGAAATGACGGAATAGTTGCGTTTTGTAGTCAATTTAGGGGTTGGTTCTTGTTGTGGATTTCATGGGGTTGTGAATTGGGTGTTGTATAACTGTTTTTTGTTTCCGTGAGGTAGTGGTGATGGGTTCGCTTATTCAAAGTGGGAAATTCCCTTGTTCAGATCATGATGTTGTTTGGGTGATGGAAATGCAGGTGATGGTTCCGTTCCAGGGCCTTCTGGCGTATGGATTGAAGGTGGACGCAGTTTGCCCTGGAAAGAAAGCTGGTGAAACTTGTGCAACTGCTATCCATGATTTTCTTGGACACCAGGTATGCTCTAGAGGTTTGTTGAGGTTCTTGGTGATCTTGGTAGTGCTTTTGGTAGTCTTGATATTTAAGGTAAGCCATCCTATTTGCGATGTAGCCGTAGGGCACAATTTAAATTTTGAAATGGGCACTATTCGAACAAAGTGGCACAGATAAGCCACAATTGAATCGCGGCCCAAATAGGATGCCGTACCTTACAAGTGGAATAATGAACTTAGCATGTCATGAGCTTACACTGACAACCGTTCTTTGGGCAAGTAGAGGCCAAATAGGAGTCTCTTTGGAGCAGAGTGGAAATTCTGTATGTCAAGTTAGATTTGCTGATGTCGTTTCTTCATGGTGACCTTGTTATCTAGACGTTGTCTATGAAAACTTTTATGTTCTTTACTCATAGTGGGATTAGTAGAGGAAAAGCAATGAAGTGTGTCATTAGAACATTAGTTATTAGAACAAGTTATTTCACTTGAGGAACGACACCAAATACTGAGGAATCCCTTGTTTCATTCGGGCATGCTTAGGGAATCCTATGTTTGGACATGAAAGATGACATGGCAATAAAGAAGCAAATGTTCTCCTGAGCTCTATAGCTTGGATGGCCATGAAAGGAAGAACTTTTATTTAATTTCCATGTCATGTGATTGTAGTGATGTTTCTTGCCTTTGCTGTAGAGTCGTAACGCGCTTGGTATGTGGTGTGGTTTTGTGCAGACTTACTCGGAGAGCAAGGGTCACAATTTTGCACTGACTGCAGACTTCAAAGATGTGAATGCCGACAGCTACGATGCGTTGGTGGTGCCAGGAGGCCGAGCGCCAGAGTACCTCTCTCTGGATGAGGACGTTTTGAACTTGGTCAAGAAGTTTGAAAGCTCACACAAACCAATTGCTTCAATCTGTCACGGCCAACTTATTCTTGCAGCTGCTGGCATTTTGAAAGACAAGCAGTGCACGGCATATCCAGCAGTGAAACCTGTTGTTGTAGCTGCAGGTTGAAATGCGAGACCAGTGCTTTTCTTCTGGGTTGAATATTGTGTAAATTCGTGCGACTGAATCTACCAATTGAATCAAATTCTGTTTGTTCCATGGCTATTAGATGTATCCAATTTACAGCTCTCTCCCTTTTGAACTGTGACACTGAAGAGCGTTTCTTTGATATGCTACACAGGCGGCATATGGAAGGATCCGAGTCCCATTTCAGCATGCTTCACAGACGGCAATCTTGTGACAGGGGCAGCCTGGCCAGGCCATCCTGAATTTCTGAACCAAATATTGAGGGTCCTTAGTGCCACTGTCCGAGGTGGCGACAAGAAGATTCTTATGTTGTGCGGGGTATGCACACTACTGGACTGCTTGCAAACGGATATGGTTCTTTGCACGAGTAATGGATCATTGGCAAGGGGAGGGCTCTCATATACTTGCCCCACCAAAATTTTCCTAACTCAACCCCTGTTCATTACTTGGTCATGAACCTGCATTCGGTGGGGCATCCTTGGTGGTTGGGTTTAAGAACAAGCGTAGGAGAACTAGAACTAGGCGAGTTATAGATGTGAACACTCTAATTCACAACACTAATTTGATAACCTAATTATGTTCTTAACACCAAACACATCAGTCACGAACCCTAAACCCTAAACATGGAAGGCAATGTAGGGCTGGGCTCCTCAATTCTTGCCTACATCCGTGGAACCTGGGTTTTTTCCAGCTCAGTTGTGGATATGACTCTTCTTCTGTGCCATTGTTGTACAGGATTACATGGAGGATTACGAGGCGATCGTACCGTTTCAAGCCCTGCAAGCGTTGGGGTACCAGGTGGATGCTGTTTGCCCTGACAAGAAAGCTGGCGATACCTGCGCCACTGCTGTTCATGACTTTGAAGGCGCCCAAACCTACAGCGAGAAGCCCGGTCACAACTTCGCTCTCACAGCGACTTTCAGTGAAGTGAAGGTGAGTGGGTACGATGCCCTTGTTGTACCTGGAGGTCGTGCACCGGAGTACCTGTCTATGAACGAGAAAGTGTTGGATGTGGTCCGGGAGTTTGATAATGCGAAGAAACCAATTGCCTCCATATGCCATGGGCAACAGATTCTGGCGGCAGCTGGTGTACTCAAGGTATCACCGTCAAATCCTTGTTCTGCGCTCACGTTACAAACTTTTCTTTTAAAGGTTGCGTTACTTCGGAGTTTTGAGTGTTGCTGCTTCGTTTATGACTCATTCTTTTGTTTTGAAGCGGGCTGTTGTAAATACAGTATCTTCAATAAATAAATAAATACAGTATCTGCAGAGAGAACCCGTGTTTTGTGGATAAAGAGTTGATCTTAGTAATAACTCACTTTCCGTCTTAAGATGATAAATGCAAGTACAATTGTTCAAGTACAATCATATGAACCCCTCTTGAAAGATGATACGGTACTGAGAATCTCCCTTTACCTTTCACAACACTAAAGACAACTTTAACCTCCCTCAAATTCATGGATTTGTTAATATTTTACAATTTTATTTTTTGATTCTTTACTATTTAATATCCTTTTTGTAGGCGTGACTCCGTCATGAGCTTCTGTCACGATTGCTAGAGGTTGAGAATAACGACACTTGCCTGAATTAGTTGGCGGAGTGTAAATCCATTCATTGTTGAACTCAAGATGTAAAGAAAGGAGATGCTAGAAAATCGGAGCATCTTGGATACCGCGACTCTTCCTTGAATTAGATGTCGGACACTTGGACGCGGATCCATTCAAGAATGTACGCTGAGCATATTTGAACTGCTGAAATTGTGCAGGGCAAAAAGTGCACGGCATATCCAGCTGTGAAGAGCCAGGTTGTGTTATCCGGTGGACACTGGTTGCAACCAGATCCAATTACTAAGTGTTTCACTGATGGGCACTTGGTGACAGGGGCTGCATGGCCGGCTCAACCCGAGTTCATTGCCCAGCTGATGGTTTTGTTAGGGACGACAGTCACCTTCTGAAAATAGTGAAGTTATGCTGCCTGGCACTTCTAATTACAGTATTAAATAGTTGCATTTCGATACCAAGGATCGTTAATAGATTGGAGAGCTGTTTGAAGCTTCAAGGGGAAAACCAGACGATTACTTAGAAATGGCGTTTCTTTGATTCGTGTGCATTAGTATTCGCATGAGTAAATAGTTTGTTTTTGTTTTTGTTTCTGTTGTTTTTGAACAAATGGAACGGACCATTGCAGTATATAGTTTGTGGCAGTCGGTCTGGTGCAAGTATGAAAAGCCCGAGGGTTTATGGATGTTGCAAATTCCTACCACTGTATTCACATTAATATGAGGAAATGAAGATTGGAGCTGGGATTGCCACTTCGGCTTCCCTAGATCCTGTAAAGAATGTATGAGCTACGACGCGCCTACTGCTAGCAGTCTCATCTGAATACTATGAATTGGTCTAACTAGAGTTCGAAGTCGTCCTACTTGAATTGACGACGACCTGTCATAATATACACCTCCCATTTTTCGCATTGAAAAATGGCCAGGTTTAAACTAACCTTGATCTACAAACTACCTTCCTCTACAAACTACTGTGGAACTCCTAAAACAAAGTTTACCTCTCCTAACGCAGAGCTCGAAAATTTGTCCCAAGACTTTTCTCGTATATTAATCACCTTTTAATCCCTGATAAGCAAAAGGAGTAAACGAACGTCAGTAAGCAACCACACACCTTCTGAGACCGTTACCTGAAAGTAACGAAAATATAACTGCAACCCTAAATGTAACCAGATTACCAGAAAATAATCGTAACCGGAAACACAGAACCCCACGAATTCACACAACAGAACTTGACACAAGATTCATTGAGGCCAGCAGACAACAGAACCTACACAAAGATAACTGTACCTCAGTGTGACCCATTTCCAAAACTGACCCCTACAGATACTTGCCTAGCCTAAAATGTACAGCCTAGGGTTGATTTCGGGTACACCTATTCTCAGTCTTATTTTATTCGTCCGAAGTCCAAGAAATGCATGCAAAGTGAGTATGGAATCCCCTTTTGACTCTCATCAAGACCCTACAAAAGTTCAGTTCAACAAAGACGCCGTGCTCAAATGCTTTGCCGGACAATTCTTAGGTTCAGTTAGCTTACCAAAACCCGACCACAACGCCATAGCCTCCACGCGTTCAAAGCCTACGTTACAAGCAGCGAAGTACAAAGCCCTCCATCACTCCCACGGTAGATGCAATTTGTGGTCATGGTCATAGGTTCCGAAGACGCTCTGCGTGTAATTCTTGAGCCCATAGTCATGCACTTCGCAGTACCGAGACTCCCAATCCGCAGGTTTAATAGCTTTGGTCCCCAAGTCCGGCACTCGGTCCTTGGACCCATGGTTCCGATCCTCCGTCCAATCCGCCACATAAGTCGCAGCACGGCGATGGAACTTGTTCTTAAACTCCTCCCAGGCTTGGAACTTGTAGTGGTTGATCACCGCCGTCCCTGGCCGAATCAGCTTCCGCCCATACCCACGTTTCAAAGTGAAATGGTGGATCACATTCTCCAAAGAATTATCAATAGCGCTCAGTAATACAAGAGACTTGTGCCTCTCGGTCTTCCTCACTCGACATGTGTACCCCTGGGTCACGCCTTGTGGGGGAGAAGCCTTAAACCCCGAGGGGCCAAAGTTGTAACAGAAGGTGCAAATCTGGCCCAGTCGGTCACGCCCTGATGAAGCTGCTTTGATAAACCCTGCAAGGATGGTGGAGGAGTTTGTAACAATTGATGGAGAAATCGTCGTAGCTGGTGAGGAAATCGTCTCAGTTGGCACTTCTGCTCCTTCATCATCTTCTTCTGCATCTTCAAGAGGTTCTTCCGAAGAAGAAGAGGAGGAATTAGTCTCGCGGAAACGCTTGCTGGGGAAGAAAAACTCGTCGACGTCTGTGAAGAGCATCCATTTGCACTCGTTTTGAGCTAAGACACTGCAATGCGAGAATCCCGCTTCCTGCGTCTTCAGCCACGGCCACGCCTGCTTCTGAACGCTGAACCCGCTGTTCCCCAAGGAACTGATCACCCCATCCAAATCGTCGTCGCTGTTGTTGTCGTACAAGAAAAACTTGGTCACGCCCAAATGGCTGTTGTAATGCACCCACTCCTTCAAAAACTTCGCCCCGTTGTAGATCATGGTGCACGAGCAGACGTAGTGTTTCGGGGTGGTTTCACTTCCAGAGCTTGCTGCTTCGTTTAAAAGCTTACGATTTCCGGAGCCCTCGAAGGAATCCTCGGGAGACTGCTCCGGAGTCTGTTCGGAAGAGGGCTCGTACGAATGCTCGGGAGAGTTTTCAGAACTCGGATTAGGGTTGAGTCCGGGATTGTAATACGCAACAGACGCCAGAATGCGTCCTTGGAACTTCACCGAGATTTTCCTCCCGGCAAACTGGTGCATCAAATCCACCGGCGGATGCGCGCACCTGAAAACCTCTTGCGCTTGCGCCGTCACTTTCGTTTCGTAGTAGCCTCCGTAGACGCACGTGAGGTTCCTCAAGCGCGCCTCTTCTTTCGCCGCAGGCAGACGAGGGCCTCGCGGCTGGTTGATCCCGTGGACGAACACCACCACGTCGGTCTCGGTCGGGAAAGCTTCGTAGGTCACTTGCTCGGAGTGGAACCACTGCAAGGGGCGTTTGTGCACCGTGACTTTGGGAAGAATCTGCTGGTCTTGTCCGACTGTGATGAGAATGGAGTTCACGTCCCACTGGAGGGATTGAGGGGGTGCAGGACAGAGAATGGCTGCTCGGTGGTGGTAGAGGTGAAGCGCAGTGGGCTTAAGGGAAGTGGTGTCGCCGTAGTGGCATTCCAGGGATTGTTTGAATGGGAATGCGGAACCAGGAGACTTTCGCACCAACACTAAAACCTCCAAGTCCATGAGGATCACGTCCTCGATGTACATTCCGGCGGTTCCGTTCTTCGACCAGGAAGTGGGGACATTGTTCGAAGGTAAGCTCAGCAGGGAGCCGTCTGACGGAGCTGCGAAAAGCAGGCAACATGTGTATTGTTAAAAAACTTGAAACAGGAAGGGATACTCTCAAATCTCTGTAATCCCATTGATAGAATGTGGATTCCCGGATGTAGTTTTAGAGAAGGTTTGAATGTAACTGGCTATGGAAGTATTGTCAGATGGTGCAATCGGATTGAGAGATGACATATTTCGGAATCGTGAAACAAGCCCGCCGTTAGGAAACTTGCAACGAAATAGGAATACTTTCAAATCTCTGTGATCCCATTGATAGAACGTGGATTCCCGGATGTCGTTTTAGAGAAGGTTTGAATGTAACTGGCTACAGAAGTATTGTCAGATGGTGCAATCGGATTGAGAGATGACATATTTCGGGGTGATTAGCGGTATTGGTTTTGCAGAAAGAAGGAATTGGATGGAGGAGAATGGGGGCTTACTTTGATTAGGTTGGAAGCTGATGAGAACAACGAGGGCAGCCAAGCCCACGAGACCAAGGGCATAGCAGACACGGCGCAACCAGACCGGCCGGCGGAGCTTGTCCACATGGCGCTTGACCATGGATTTGCTGTCCAAACCGTCCGGCAGCATACTGAAACCGTTGTGCGCCATCCGAAACGGCCACCCGCTCTGTCACCGGCCTCCAAACTTTCCTTCAATGCCAATGACGCGCTTTTGCCAATACCCGCAGCAGCGAATTCACGGCAAATCGACGAACAAACAACGAAACTATCCCAACCAACACTTAACCTGTAAATCGACAATCAGTTGCAGAAATTGACGGAAGCAACTCGCTCGCTACAACAGATGCCGCACTCATATCCCGCCCCCACTCCAAACACAAAATTTCTTCGGCTCAAAAAAAACAAAAAAGGACTCCGAAACAAGACGAACTATGGCTGGAAAAAAATCCAGTGCACTCTTCCCAAATCCCGTCGACCTTTCCCCAATCCAGTGCTGCTTCCTTCCTTTAATCCTCCCTAAAACACGGCTCTGTGTTGTCCCTGTGCTCGAATCCTAAGTGCAATCTCAAAACGAAGTCCCACGCTTCTCATTATATTCGAACCCACGACCGCGCATCCCAATCACAAAAGCAGCGCTCACTCAAACCCAAAACAAAGCAGATCAACGTACGAGCACAGAAATTATAACTGATCCTTAACCCAAAACTCAAACCCAACACTGAAGCGCCTTGCACACACGCCACCACGCCTAATACGCTCGATCACGACAGTCAACCCCCAAGCAAACCCATTTCGAAAAACCCCACTCCGCATCAACCTCTTCCTCTACCAATCCACCCTCCCAAAGTCCAAATCTTCAACCCGTCCGGGTCTTCCACCCCCCGCGTGAGAATTTCCACACCCGAGTGGCTTCCTGCAAGACGACAACTGCACTGAACTCCCCCAACTGACACCTTCCTCTCACACGTATGAACAGTTGCCTCTCAGCCTCCCTCACAAACTCCCCAGCGCTCACTCGCTCACTACCTCACTCCGCCGCTCTGTCTGTCTGTCTCACTGTCTTCGGTCTGTCACGCGCTTCACAACCACGCGCACTTCGAAGAGTCGGGTTGGACGGAGCTTCACTGTTGCACTGTGAAACTAATCGTTTTCAATTCCAAGTTACCCACGAATTCGGGAGGCGATGGAGATTATTAGCGTCAGGCGGGGATGGATTGTCGGTTTCCGTGTTGAAAGCAGGCATGATGGCGATTGTTGATTGTTTCCGCTGTTTTTTTGAGTGTTATAAAAATCTTCATACTGTAGAAATTTGGTGGGGCCTGGCAGTGGCAGCGGGGATTAGAGATTAGAACTCGTGCAACATGGCTCGTCTCTTTCGTCACGGAATGGGAACTGAACGCCTCGGGCCAGGACGAATCTGCGGATCCGCCTGTCCGTGCCAGGCAGCCGCCGCGACGGACCGGGTGCTGACGGGACGTGGCGTAATGCGCGTGGCGGTCGCCGTGGCATTTTGCTACTGTAGGTTGGAATATATTCGTCATGGATGCAAATTACGTAAGGTAGGAGGTCCATAAAGCGACCATCTAAGCGCTGAAACTGAATTTTTGGGGAGGTAAAACATCTTGAAATATTTTTCAGTAAAGTTTCCTTGAAAGACAAGTGGAATTGACATCTAATCCAAGTCGTTTCATATTTTTTGGACCTTTGTGGAATTAGTTACAATCAGTTTTTGAAGTTGAAAAAAAGTGGTCATTTGTGGTCATCAAAAGCAACCACCTCCTGAAATGTGCAAAGTTGGTACATTGAAGAAAGCAAAGTGTACCTCTGAGTCATGTTCGCTTTTAACCCCAAAATGACCCTGGAATTTCTTGAGCTTCTAGGAATTTGCTCTTAATTGAACAAAAAGCCAACATTTTGATAAGTTGTATCAATTCTTTTTGAATTGTAACCGTACAGGATCAAACTAGATATGTTAGAGATCACATTAGAGAAGAAAACACAACAATATTTCTTACGGATTGAAAGATTATAATGTTTGATCATGAGGGTGTTAAAACTGTGAAAGTGATTTGAAGTCTTTTAATCCTCTTTTCACATGTCAAATCTAAAAAGTTGGTCACCAAAAAAACATGAGGTTAAAGGGCCTAACATACATAACCCCAATCAATTTATGACTTCTCAAAATCTACTCTACAATTTTTTTAAATGAATTTCTAATGTGATTTTTTCTCAAAGATCTAGTGTATTTGAGGCTCATTCCCAAGAGCCCTCAACACTACAGAAAGTCAAGACTGCAATGGACCCTGTGTACAAAATCTTGAATAGAAAAATCATAATCAATCATTTCGAAATCAGATTTTTGAAGCTAAAACTAAACTTCAAAAAGAAATTTTCAAAAATATAAACTACTAAAAATAGTAATTTGGTAAGTTTTTTTTTAACTTCAAAAATTGATCGAGGACACATTCTGTCCTCAGGGTCATTTTGGGGTTAATGCCCACTCCGTTTTATAGCATCCTACCTTAATATTCTGTCTTTGTGTATCTACGAGTGCTTGTTTTTCAAGAGAGGTGGTGTTGTACCGTGGTTGGAAAATAATTCTAAAAAGAAGATGCCAAAATTTGAGGGAAATTATTTTTTTTGAAAAACAAAACATTTGTATGGTATTAAATATTTGAAAAAAATCTATATTTTTAGCATCTGCCGAACTATATATATATTCCACAGTAAAGAAATGTTGACCCTATTTCAACTTATAATACAAGGTTGAAATTATGACACACCAAAATACCTAATCCGCAAGTTACATAAGAAAAAGGTTGACACAAGGGAAGTGACAAGAAGGGATAAAGAAAGATGTTAGAATTCAAGGAAGTGTTCAAAATCCTATGCTTTTAAATAGCTTTTGTTAAAATAAAATTATTCAAAAAACATTGGCCATCTTTGAATGAAGTTGGAATTCAAAGCGATAATTCACAAATAAATTTTTTTTAAAACAAATCTAATAGTACATCCTTCACACTTACAAAGTTGTTGAGCACATTTATTGTATCACCTTTCCATAGGATGGGTGATTAAAGCATTGCCACTATGGGGCAGCCAAATCCCCTCGGCAAGTTGGCGTTACCGTATACAAATTCACCCCCTCGCACAATGGAAGCCAAACTTCCTAGCGTGATATACCATTCCAACCTGGCGTGCAAGCATTTTGCGTCACGCATTGATGGCACAGGTTGCGTTTCTGAATTTTTAAAATTAAATATGCAACTTACTACAGTGACAACCCACTGTGAATAGCTCTGTCAATTGGATATTTAAAAAAGTAACGCCAAGACAATCAACCCCCCGCCCCTTTTGCAAATCTCACCGTGAATTGCAAGTTGTGGAAAAAAAAGAGAATTTGCCCACATCTAGTCACAAAATGTGTGTTGGCCAGGACACAATGGGGGAGGATTCAGCTCTCGGGCCCGGCCAAAGGCACTCCGGCCAGCCTCGTTGTGCCACGGTGGGAGTGCTCATAATCATCAAATCTTCTCCCATAGCTCTTTGGAAGTAATAGAGATTCAGTGTATCCAACAAATTTGTTACCATAAATCCTAGACTTTTTTTTTTTTTTTTTTTGAACAAATGGAACGAGCCATTGCATTAAAAGAAAAAAACACAATAAAAAACAGACAAGCCACACAGGCTGGACAATGAAGAGATAAGAGCAAAAAGGAAAAAAGAACCATAAATCCTAGACTTTAGACCCTAGACTGTAGACCTCAATAAGTATAAAATGTCTTTCTACCTTTTTATTGTACATACCAATAGGTGTCTATGAATTTTTCTCCACGTCCACTATTTGTTGTACAATTTAGAGTCACCCACCTTTACATATTTTACATAATATTTTGAATGCATTGAGTACAAATGGATAAATACATACGGAATATATATTTGTATATGAATGTTGAATCCATGAGGCTTCCGTATTTTATTTTATTTTTTATAACAAGGCTTCCGTATTTGAAAACCTCACTTGATGGCTTGAGATGCTGCTTCCGTGGTCCAACCCTTTCCAAAATTTGAGGGAGTTGATTTTCTCATTTTCATTTTTTTCATTTTTTTCATTTTTTTTCATTTTAAAAAAACAAAACATGGACAATACATTTTTATTTTTTCAACATGGGATGGCACTGTTGAACTCTTACTCCCAGGGGGGTTGAGTGTTGACTGCTTTTTTAGAACTTTGCCGGTTGTAGGCTCGTGGCCGTGTCTTTTTTAGCCCTTTTTTTAATCCCCCAAGGGCTCAGTCAACAACGGTACAATCATAAGAAGTTACTGTATCAATCAGAGCTCCATGATAATGTGGGACTCCGTCGGCTATTCCCATTTGTTCAAAAAAATAAAATAAAATAAAAAATAACAATGTGGGACTCCGTCTCTGACCTTAATAATTTTAGTAATAAAGTCTTAAAAAACTGAAAATTAGAAGGGGTATGACATCAGTAACTACTAACTTGGGAAAGAGCTGCCCAGGGTTAAAGCACTTATTTATGTTGAGTATTATTGGTTTATTACTCAACAAAGGGGGGTAATAACTGCACGCCCATTCAAACTGGTCGGCCCCCTCGCTCAGCCCCTCCAAGCCATTCTAGGGGTGCATGTAAAAAAAAAAGTCTTTTATTTTGTGCTTGATTAATATACCTTATACACTTCTTCTGCAATAGCGGATTCGGGGCTTCTAATTTCAAAATCAGTTGCAAACTTTATCATGTGTGAAAAATAAAAAATTTCAGCGTTTTCTCGAGGGGCCAAGCGATGGGTCAATTCACCACGGCCTTTAAAACTTGGGGGTATGTCCCTTGCAATGGAAATTGTTCATGCGTTTCAAAAAAAAAAACTAAAAAAAAAACTTGGGGGTGTGACTCATGACTTTCTTTTGTAGGTTTGGGGGAGACCAATATGCTCTAGAAAATGAAAAACAATTTTTGTATAGAGGTGAAGGACTACGAATCAAAATGCAAGTACTTCCATAATTTTTGAACGCATTGTAAAATTAGTTACAAATTTTCAAAGATGCAAGGTGTAGGGTGCTAAAAGTGTTATGTAGGCGATACTAGAATCCATTTGATGTACATGAAGAGATGATACTAGTAGTATCGTAAGGCCAAGATGAACTAACCCGCTTGCTCGGCCCCTTGGGAAAACACTAAATTTTTTAGTTTCCACGCATGATAAAATTTGGAAATTTGGAATTCAAATTTGCAATTAGAGGCCCCAAATCAGCTAGGAATGGTGTAGAAGATAAATTGATTGGGCACAAAATAGGATGGCTTCTTTTTTACATGCAACTTTGGAATGACTTGGAGGGCCAAGTGAGGGAGTCAATTCACCTTGATCGTATTATAACATGACATATAGAAGGAGTTAAATCAACAAAAAGTAAATCTAAAATAGACCACTTGTGAGGTTGCCACCTCCACAATACTATAAATAGGGTTGCATACTATTCAAAATGGGCTATGATTCCACTTTACATTGTCCTTGTAATGTACACCATTTTAGATACCCTCCCTGTTCATTTTTACTTAAAAAATAGAGGTCGATTTTGAGGAGTGGCCCATTTTAGGTGTAGTTACCTAGGCAAGGTTGGGATGAACTGACGCCCCTTGCTGGACCTTGATTTTACCACTATGGAATATGTTGATTTTTTTATTTTCCAACTATGATAAAATTTGTAAATTTTGAATTCAATTTGCAATTTTTGAATTCATATTTGCAATTAGAGGCCCCAAAATAGTGAGGAGAGGTGTACTAAAGAATTTAATTAAGCACAAAATAGGGGATCTTTTTTTTACATATCCTTTTGGAATGACTTTAAAGGGACGAGCGAGGGGGTCAGTCACCCCATTCGTTATGCACCTAGTATTGTTTTTTTATTTTTTTATTTTTTTATTTCCTTACTTTTTTTTTAAACAATCAATGAGGTGCCCTTAACTGGAGTTGATAACATTGTTTACCAATAATGCAAAAGGGTCCCTTTTGCATCCTTGAAAATGAGACCCCCAACGAACAAAATTATCTTATTGATGGCTCCTCAGCCAACTTCAATTGGCTCCAATTAATTGATAAGTCCTTCACATGCATCTAGAGAGGCATAAGGTGGAGACACTTATTCCCAACTAGTGACCCATATCCAACTTGTAGGGTATAGTATGTTATTTCCAACTAAGGCTGAACCAGATTTCTAACCACATCTTGGAATGTTTTTTTTCCTCATTTTCAAGATTTGGACTAATAAGTTCATAACACATTTCCAAAAATAGTGAGCAAAAATGCAAGAAGTAATGAGCGGGAAAGTAGTTCTTGAATGATTGGAATTTAAAGAGTAGACATTGGCTATGCGTTCAGACTCCAAAGCACTTTTTGCCTCCCCAAATTTATAGTAATTTCAATTCAAGCAATAATATTACTAAATAATTTGCAATTCTATGTCATTTCTATCTTTGCACATTGGAAAATATTTGTTTTGCCTTATACTACTCTTGATCATGTCTTAAATTGCTTAAATGGTCGATTATAGGTGCCTCCACCTTAATACCTTTGCATGTGAAAGATCATTGTTGGGATAAGTTATACAATATTATGCTGTGGAATGTCCGTTTTTGTACCATTGGATATGAAGACTACAATTATTTAATAAATTAAATTATTCACAGTTTATACAACAAAACGGCGTAGTAAATATATTCATTGCTAATTTTGTTTATCAGTCTAGAATTTGAAATTGAGAATAGTATCACTAGAAGTGCATCAAAAATCAATGTAATGTAGACCAGTCCATTTTTGTTTGCTACCCAATTCCATCATTCATTTTTTTGGCCCCAATTTCGTTTAGGAAAACATCCAAATCCATTCATATTTTGACAAAATCACTGCATTTATGTCAACAAAGGGTAACATGTTAATCCTTTATTGGTAAACACTCAAGTACCATTGAATACATGGAAGAGCACTTATGGGTTGTTTATAGGCCATGTTCATGACTCCTCTCTATGAGCACTTTTGTAATTTTAGAACAGACCACTTTAGAAATTTATGGAAATTACAATTTTAATTTAAAAAAATTATAATTCTACTTAGGTTTGATTCATGAAACAAGTACACATCTCTAAAAAATATGAGCCCTTCTTGGAATTGGCCCCAAGATATTCAGATTGTTAATCAGAGTGGTAATAGTCTTGTCAAGTTTTATGCACTCAAGAATATTTATGGATTTGAACTTTGAGCAATTGAAATGGAACCCTTTAGAAGTTAGCTTAAATTCTATAGTTCTATGACTGTAGAATTAATCCTTAAAGGATCTTTCATGGCCGGGTTCGGTCAAACTTTACTAGTTTTTTATATTGAAACACACAATTCAAAGATTTGATATTTTCACATGTTATAATACATAGTTGAATTTTTATTTTTTTTAATAATTAAAATCATTTAAATGAATCATAAAAAAATTAAAAATAGTTTTTTGCAAAAATATTACTAATTACAAAAATACTTTAAAAAGTGTAAAATTTTCAACAAAAATGGAGATCAGAGTAATAAACATCATGATATGGTTGGGATAATCTTTGAGCTCACACTAAAAAAAATTTGATAGAAAAGTCCAAAAATTAGGAAGGTGCATATTTTTTAGAAATAATTTGTTTTTGGAAAATCAACTCGATAATTGTTCTAAAATGGAGTTGAAACATGACAATCATAAAAGGTGACATTCTTGTAGCAAGCAATCTAAAACCAAAATAATTTTTTTTTAAACTGTGAAAATTGAGCTCATAAATGAATCCTAATTGTTTAAGTTTCAAAAAGATGCCTTGATTGTCTACAAAGCAAGATTCTTCATAACTTTCACATTTTTGATCCAAATGAAATAATTACAGCTTCCCTTGTATATATAAACTTATAATTCCTTAAGAAGGTATAGCTTTTGTTTCTAGGCACCATTTGAATTAAAAATTATATCTCTAGAAAGCTAGTACTTTCCCACTCCTTCACAAAAAATCTTAAAAAAGCGTAGTAAAAATTGACATCATAGGAACCTAGCCAAAATTTAAAAAGTCCATTGTAGACAATATATGGTTCTTTGGGGTTTAGAATCAAAATATTATAGAGGTCACAACAAATCATGCTGCATGAAGGAAAATCATGCAAATGATATAAGAAGGTGAGGTGTGCCAATGTGTCTTGAAAAGACCTATATTATAGCATATCCATTATGGGACTTGTACGGGAATTCCAACCACGATCTTCATGGTTGGTTAATGACTTAAATAAATCATAAAAGGTTATATAAGATATTCATATACACTAGTACAAAATATGATGTTGAAAAAATGATATTCACTCACAATACAATGCTAGAACATTTGATGCTGCAAAATAATTGGTGTCTTCCTACAATTTACCAAGACTTACATAAGTTATGTATAATAAGTCTATGTCTAGGAATGCAATGTAATTGGTTACCCCTTAACAACCATGGGATAACTTAGACTTTCAAAAGTGTGAAGATTTATTATAGAATGCAACTTAGAAAGATTATTTAACAATGACTTTTAAACAAAAGTTGAAAAATGTAATCCATAGATGATAACTATAAAGTTAGATGAATTGCTATAATAACCAATATTAATATTTCAATAAAAAATGAATCCGAATACTATAACTTTTTTAAATTATCATAGATTGAATATTTGTAATTTTTACAAGATTAATTTTCTTTGTATTTTATATGTTAAGTTCTAATGACTTAGTTTTTAAGGTTTTTCTTTTACTAAGTCATTTTAGAAAGGTAGTTTTTCAATTGAAAAATTTAATTTTTGAGGTTAGACATACTTATACACCTTCAATTTAGAATTTTTGCAAAGAAAGGTTCATAAAATATATTTAATTTAATTGTAAGAGAACTAGCACAAGATCTACAATTATTTAAATAAATGAAAAAACAAAGATTTCATGTGCTCAGGACATGCTTGCACCCATCAATTGTTCAAAATTGGAATGTTCAATTTTTCAAGGATTAATTATTACATATATCATGTTTTATAAAACAAAAAATTTGAATATCGATTTGAATCAAAAAAACATTGTATATTCATGTGAATCAATCCAAAATTGAAAACATGAAAGTTGTACTCAAGTTAAAAAGAATTCACATTCTAAGCTACCTTAGCTTATAAAATATAAGAAAATTGTAGATTGGATATTTTTGTGGCCTCCTTTTATTCTATACTACTGGTATCTCTAAAGGCTAGCTTTTCAAAGGCTAATCAAAATCCTTGAGAGATTTCTCAAAGCCTTTTTAATTTGACTGCAAAAAGAGTAGCACATTTTTTTTTGAGAACTCTACTTTGTGACAATTTGACCTCATTTTGGCATTGACTAATACTCGGATAAAAGTTACTAATGATAAATAAATTTGTGACTGAATATACTCATAAAGATGATTATGTCCATTTTCCCTCCCCCTTATTTGCATGCATTTTAGGGTGCAAGTTGCTCTACCAAGGAAGAAACAAAGAAAAATTGATAAGTAAAGAAGGTTCAATTATCTTCATTTTGATAAATACGATATAGAGTAATGTAAATATTTTTGGTGATTAATCTCCAAAAAACGATGCTATTTAGATGCTGATCATTAGAGTAATTATTCAACTTTTGATTGTTTTTTGAGAAGCATTTTGTCATCTCCATCCAAGCCTAGGAATTTGCCAAAATTTTCTTATTACAAAAACCAAACAACCTAGTAGAATAAAATCAAGAAAAATTATTTAAAAATAGCATAAACAAGTGTCTTCATCTTGCACTTATCAGTACATCAGTGATCTGTGAGAGTCCAATAAAATTTAGAAGGGGGGAGAGGACATCGAGTCAGCATAACTCAGCCACTCGATGGGCAGCACACTCAATCCTCCATTTGAAGTGGGACCAGTAGGGTAAATTTTGTGTTTTCCGGGGATAAAAGTAAAAAAAGCCCCCTAATTTGAGCCGTGTTTAGGATATATTGTGGACCTCCCTTGATTAATTTTGGGCCTCTGATTGCAATTATGAATTCAGAATTTGCAAAAAAATTTGTATGTGGCATATAAAAAATTCATGCGTTTTCCCCAGGGGTAAATTCGGCCCGCAGGGCCCACTTTGAATGGAGGATTTAGTGTCCTCCGCTCGATGGACTCATTTAAGCAGGAACGGTCCAGATCAGAACGCCGATGGGAACAGAATCCTGCAATGATGGGGAACAGCACGGGGAACTTGAACGCGCGAGCAGTGAGGGTTTAGCGAAGCATTTGGCTTATCTTCGGCAGAACTGCAGTCAAGGCACGGATTGTAGCAATTGGATCAGCTGGTGTGCAGAAAAATCACTTGTTCGCGCTGCTGGGACTAGTGTTTCCAACGCCAAGCTGGTTTTTTGTTAGAGAATTTGCAGGCTGGTTGGCGCCCTGGAATTTAGGGTTTAGGGTTAATTGGTAGGGTATAGGCGTCTGATAGCAAATGCTCTTCAATTCGGGAAGCCAATTCTGCAATTAGCTTCCCATAAGAAACGCAGAATTGTGTGAAAGGCGTAGACCCAAATGGATAGAATCAGAAATCTGTAACTCCTGGAACTGGTATTCGGTGTCAAATGGGACTCGGGGTTTGTATCTGGGGATTCGCAGGGGTTTATCCGAAGCTGCGCAATGTAGGCATTTGCAGAAGTAGATACAGCGGCATTACGAGCGGAATTAATGGTTGGGAATGGCGGAGACATGCTGGATGGGAGTGTCCCTGGTCTCAGTGCAGTGTTGAAGATGCTTTTCCTGTAGGTGAATCAACATTTAGACGGAGGAGAAAGTTGGTCGTTACGAATGCGAGCAAAAGCAGGCGATGGGAAGCAGAGCCGCTGGTTAAAGGTAACGTAACGAGAAGAGCAATGCATATTATCAAAACGTTACGCTCGTCGAGTAATCTTCAGGTGGACGAAATTGATACAGCGTTGCAGAAGTGGGTGATTAATATGCAGCCGAAGCGGAAGGATTGGCTTAATGTATTGAAGGAATTTGACAACAGATTGGAGCGACTGCTCTACTTCAAGGTGCAGCATTGATTTAGGGTTTTATCACTCACGTTTTATGGGTTTAAGGGTTTAGGGTTTAGACCTTCTGTGAAAGAATGTGACTGTATGACTTGTTTTGTTTCTCGCTGGATTGGATCCTTCACTCTTGAAATTGGGACATTGATTGTTCGTGCCTGGGACAGAGCATTGTGTTTTTAGTGTATTAATTCCTAAGATGGATAGAGATCCACTGCTTATTTAGAGGTTTTAGGGTACGTTCTGAAGTGTTCGAGCTGAACCCTGCAGATCTCCGAATGGGGAATTGAGCAGAGCTGGTTCGAAGCAGGTCTCCGAGACTACACCAAATTGATTGACAGGTATGGCAAGGACGGCAACGTCGTAGGAGCGGAACGGACGCTCCGTGCCATGGAAGAACGTGGTATAATTCCGGATGTGGGGACCTACACCGTGATGATAGCGGCTTATGGACGCGCCAAAATGCTCTCAAGAGTTCACGAACTGGTGCAGGAGCTTTCCCCCACAGGTCTTGAGCTCGACTCTGTGTTTTACAAAACAATGATCGTTGCCTACGGCAGTGCAGGGTTGGTCAAGGAAGCAGAGGATGTGTTAACCAGCATGGAGTCAGCTGAGGTCTCAGGAGGGCTGAACGCCTACCTTGCGCTACTGACTGCTTATGGAAGGCTAGGGCGAGCCAGTGACGCCCAGAGAATCTTCGACCGCATGCACTTGAAGGGCTTTCGAGGGGACTTGAAAGCTTTCACAGCATTAATGGAAGCGTATACCAATGCTAAAGACTACTCCAATGCAGAGCTCATCTTTCAGAGCCTCAGAGCTGCAAGCCTTAAACCTGATGACAGAGCGCTGGCTAGCTTGATTTCTATGTATGCCAGTGCGAATATGTTGCAGAAAGTTGCAGAGGTCTTGGGGGAATTCGAAAAAGCAATTGGACCAAGTACACTGACCTCCCTAATTGGATGGTTTGGTAAAGCTGGACTGGTGGAGGAGGCCAAAAATTGCTTTCAGGAAATGAAACGGAAGGGCTTGCCTATGTCGGACAAAGCTTATGCGAACATGTTCGCTGCTTATGCGCGAGCTGGGGAGCTCGAACTGGCTGATAGTGTCTGGGTCGCTATTGAAGAAGACGGGATTGTATTAGATGACCGCGCGTGCAGACTCATTGTGGAAGGTCTTATAGCGGGACCGTTCCATGAACAGGGGCAGAAATTCTTTCTTTCAGAATTGCAGAACCGAGGGTGGGAACCGTCTTCGGATTTGAGAGTTTCTCTCGGGGAAGTGGTGGCTTGAATATGCCAAATGCTGGGTGTCATTCTGGGGCACTTACCCTTCTCTAATTGCACCGTCTCGGGGGAACAACGGCACGTGCTTACAACTTGACATGTGGGAGCTGTCCAATCAGATACACAACCTGACTGATTCACGGGATATACTGGGAATATGCACTTACATAGTGTGCAATTAGAGAGTGAGTGTAGCTCAACACATTGTTTGGGACCATGCCTCAATTCCTTATACATTGAATGAAACGATCAATTACAGCACTTCAGCACGGACCAGTGCATCCAAATGAAAATTGCTCTGCATCTGAGTTACTGGTACAGTACTGCTCTTACAGCTTGTTTTCTGCGACTTTTGCAAGCCACAAGGTATCAATGCGTTGCCATAAATTTCTGGAATTGTGCAGGCCAGGAAGGAAAGTAGTGCATGTAAACCACAATGGATGGAGCTGACCACACAATATGTAACCTCGTGGTCCACAAGTCTCATTCAGCTGTTCGGAAATTATACACCTGATCCAACACATCCTCGTGTCACTCTTCGGAGCACCTCGAATGTTTTACACAAGTGGTCACTGGCATCCCGCAGAAGTCCAAAATCCAAAACTGGGTGTTCGACCTCTCCATTCTTTGGAGTTATGTTAAGAAATTGTGTCAAGGCACTAGCCCCTAGTCGAATTCTGGAACGCAGTTCTGGACTTGGTATTTTTCTGAGGGCCAGCTCTGATACTTCCAGTGTTGAGCATACGTCAAAAGGGAAGGAAATTGCGAACGAGAAGCTACAAAAAGAGTACGGGCAACTCTGCGTCATCTCCTGATTTCAGAATCTAGAACGAAACATAGAAACCTCTCAACTTGACCCAATTCAATGAACATGCAACCAAGTCTACCGAAGACCAGGCAGGAGATTCCAACATATTGGAGACCTATTTAGAAACAGTCTTCTCATCCATCCAACATTCCCCAATTCTATGGACATTGATGCACCCAGGTCTACCGAAGGCCAGGAGATTCCAACTTATTGGAGACCTATGATTTAGAAACAGTTTTCTCATTCATCCAACATTCCCCGACTTCCAACTGTTCCGACTTCCGAGCCCTCACTTGAATGTGCGCCGCGTGCTGGCTGAGTGGCTCCCCGTCGAATCTACTTGTCAGCATTCTTCGCATTTGAATCGTGCGCGACATCGCACCTTCCGCGACCACCAGGAACCAGTCAAGGTACGCTTCTGCACAAGAGATTCTCGCAAACTGAGTTTGTGTTCAACGGAATTTGGAGTTTGATTGGGGTTGTTAGGTTTGTCAAGTTTTGAGATCAGTCGGGAATTCGCAGGGGGTTCTTGTTGCAGAGGAGGAGCGATGGCGGGCGGCAAAGTGGATGGCAATCTGCTGGCAGCTCGCGCGTTCGCGCGAATGGGCGTGGAACAGATGTTCGGCGTAGTGGGTATCCCAGTGACGTCTTTCGCAACTTCTTGTGTGCGCGAGGGCGTGCGCTTCATCGCGTTTCACAACGAGCAATCAGCTGGCTACGCCGCGAGCGCCGCGGGCTACTTAACAGGCAAACCCGGCGTGCTCTTGACAGTCTCTGGACCCGGTTGCGTCCACGGCTTAGCAGGTCTCAGCAACGCCTACATCAACACATGGCCGATGATTCTCGTTTCGGGATCCAGCGTCCAAGCCGACATCGGCAAAGGCGATTTCCAGGAGCTCGATCAAGTCGAGATCGTGAAGCCCTTTGCGAAGTACGCCGGGAAAGCGCATTGCATTTCGGAGATTCCTAAAGTGGTAGCCGAAGCCGTCGCCGCGTCTGTCAGTGGTCGTCCTGGTGGCGCCTACGTCGACTTACCTTCGGATGTTCTCCACGAAGAAGTCTCCGAGGCAGAAGCTTCCGAATTGCTCGCCGATTTGAAACCCTACGTTCCACTGTTTGCACAGAATTCGACAAAACTCCCCGCAGCTGCACCCGAGATCACCGAAGCGGCTTCACTTCTCCGTAATGCGAAGCGGCCGTTGGTGGTTTTCGGCAAAGGCGCGGCGTATTCCCGCGCCGAAGGTGCAATTAAAACCCTAGTCGAGTCCACCGGCATTCCTTTCGTAGCTACTCCCATGGGCAAGGGTTTGTTACCCGACGCGCATCCCTTATCCGCCGGAGCCGCGCGTTCTCTCGCCCTAGGCGAAGCCGACGTCGCCCTCATCGTCGGCGCGCGCTTGAATTGGCTGCTCCACTTCGGGGAGTCTCCCAAATGGTCTTCCACCGTCAAATTTATCCTCATTGACGTCTCCCCCGAAGAACTATCCTTCCGGAAACCGGCGCTTGGGTTATTAGGGGACGCCGACGTCGTGGTGAAGCAATTGAACAAGGAGATCAAGGACCAGCCGTTTGCGTTAGGGGAGAAGCATGAGTGGGTGCAGAAGATTAAGGCGAAGGTGCAAGCGAATGTGAACAGGATGGCGCCGTCGCTCAACAAGGAGGTCGTGCCGTTCAATTTCTTGACGCCCATGCGGATTATAAGAGATGCGATCCTCGCAGAAGGATCGCCAGCTCCGATTTTAGTTTCGGAAGGGGCGAATACGATGGATGTGGGGAGGTCGGTGTTGGAGCAGACGGAGCCGAGGACGAGGTTGGATGCGGGGACGTGGGGGACTATGGGAATTGGGCTGGGGTATTGCATTGCGGCGGCGGTGACGAATCCGGAGAAGCTGGTGGTGGCGGTGGAGGGAGACTCGGGGTTCGGGTTTAGTGGACTGGAAGTGGAGGTATGCAAATCAAGCTTGGGCAGCTGCTTTTGTGTGCGATTGTGTTTGCATTTGTGTGCAGTTGCAAAATTTAGTGCAGAGACAAGATGTGTATTTGTGACACATTTGCATTTGTGACACATCTTGTCACTGCACGAATTGCCAATCTGAATTTCCTCTTGTTTGGAAATCACCTCTATTGGAGAATGCAAGTGTGACACTTGCACTCCGTCACCGCCTATTTAACAATCCTCACTTATCGTGGAATCTGCCTGTTATGGAAGATATGCAAGAACTTTTACTTATTAGTACATAGCCAAATTTCATTACAACCACCTTCTCTAGTATCATGGTCTTTGTTCTCTCAATAAACTGTTAGGGAATGGACGGACTTAGCTCCACATTCACTCTGTACTCTCATCTATGACACTCTGCTTTCAAAATAAGTTGCAGAAAAATATGTATTAGAAAGGAGTTCGACAAGCGTGAAATGCTTTCTAGACCATCTTCCTAACTCCTATGACCCTATATCTTTAATGTCACGTTTACATGGAACACTGGTGATTGTCGTATTTCTTACAGAACACATAATCTTGTGCATTTTCAGTGGCATTGAAGAGTTTTGGTTATATTTTTATGCTCTTGTTTTTAATCTCTGTGAAAGATCGTTTCTATGCGAAAGCTTATGCCGTTCATTCCAGTGTTCTCATGATCCTTCCGCCCTCTTGCAGACACTAGTCCGGTACAAGTTACCGGTGGTGGTGATCATCTTCAACAACGGTGGAGTTTACGGTGGAGACCGTCGCCCTGCGGAAGACATCGTCGGTCCTCACAAAGGCGACCCTGCTCCCACGTCGTTCGTCCCCGGCGCTCGCTACGACTTAGTCATGGAAGCCTTTGGTGGGAAAGGGTACCTTGTGGCCAACCCTGCAGAGCTCAAGGCGGCATTGAAAGAATCTTTCTCTGCAAGGAAACCTGCCGTTATCAATGTGACCATTGATCCCTACGCTGGTTCTGAAAGTGGTCGGATGGGGCACAGAAATTAAATGACAACCCAGGCTCTTAAATTCATTGAAGAAGCTCTTCAGTCTGTTATTCATTGTTTCACATTGTTGATGTTACTCCTTTGAAATTGTCATCCTGAGAAGCAGCATTTAGAAATTGTCCGTTGTGAGTGTCATTGCATTTGTAGGCCTGTATAGTAAGCTTGACTGATCAGATGCTCACAACTCTTGGAATTGTATTTTTTGTGCAAGTGAACCGATTTGATGGAGAGAAATTAGGTCGTAGTGGAGGGGTCCAGAATAATCGAAAGTTTGTTGACCTCGTGGCTTGTCCATTGCATACTGGTGAATGAGCTATTCTGATTTGGCAGCTATTTGTCTGCACATATTGCTCTTTTCCGTGTGCCGCAAGGTACATGAGAAGCAAGTGCTATGCCCTTTTTGGTTGCAAAGTCGGTGAGAGCTGACTTTCTTGTGCTTAGATAACAAAGTGGAAATTTAAAGTCAAATTGCAGACTTCGACCAGTGAAATTGTACAATGCATGGCACTTTTGTTCATGATTTGCATTCTCCAACTAAGATTTTGACTGTATGTGTTGACATGTATTGAAATTTGTTGTAAATAGTTGAAATTACAGGACTAATTGAAATGTAATTGTTTGTACAGTGAACCATGCATTTCAACATTTACATTGAGAAAATCACCTTAAAAAGGCAGTGACTGTCTTGGACGAAATGAAGACTTGCCTAGATATATTTAATAGCCATTAGAATTCTACAGTATCTTTTGACTTTTTAGGATCATGCAAAGAAGAAGAATTACTTGAAAACAAAGCAACCTAGCAAAGCAATAGCTTGCAACTGAAGTAATTATAGGGCATTGCATTTCAATTGAAGCAATTTAGATCAAGGAAGCTTCCTAGTTTTCTCTTGGAGGATAGCTTACAACCAAAGTAATTTTAGAGCATTGCATTTCAATTGAAGCAATTTAGATCAAGGAAGCTTCTTAGTTTTCTCTTAGAGATTATGTATTATAGTGAAATCTCTCATCATGCAAATTCCCTACTTGCATAACTAATTGTAATTTTTTATTTGCATACTCTTTATGTGTATTAAGTCTATTGCACAAACCATCAATGGAGCTTATTTTGTTAGACATCATTGATTTTCTTAAGTAAGCAACTAATCTAATACAATTATTGTACATTATGAGCATATTTAAATAATTGGCCTTTGGCACTTGAGCTTCTCTATGTGCATAATTGCATATAGCTGAAAACTATTTTCCACCATTCTCATGCAATAAGAGAAATTTGATTGTTAATACTCTTGACATTGAATGATTCTACTTAAAATCCCCCAATAATACTTTCCAATAAAATGAATTAAAAAAATCCAAAATTAAAACAACTATGAAAGGCTTTATAAGATATAGCCTAAATAAGAAAAATAAATAAAATTGTTTGTAGCTCTTTTTTAGAATGTAGACCATATGTATTTGCAATTCCTTCCAAGTTATTTTTATTGGTATGAATTTTCTTTTCCAATTAATTGATTTAAATTAAAATAAATTGAAGCAATGGATGGGTGTCTACCTATCAAAATGCCTAAACTCATATCCCTTCTTTTGAACCTTTTGGCAATGAACTAAAGTAATCAACCTAGTGTATGCTAAAATTCCATTATAGGCATCTATAGAATTAATGCACTTATTATAGTTTTGCATTGAAGGTTGCTATTATGTGAGTATAGGAATGTGAGTCCATGAGCCTAGAATACTACACACCTATGTTATAGGTGTATATACTATAAAAACCATCTATGATTATATGTTATAAATACCCATATTATAGGTGTTTATAATACATACTCCTTCTATAATGTGTGGTATCTATATAATAAGTACCTATATTGTAGGCTCAATGGTCACAAGCTCGCATTCTTGGACTCACATATTAGCACCATTGGTTTTACATTCAACCAATAATAGACTTTCTTCAATAGTTTGAATTAGAGGCTAAAATTTAATGTCATGGGTGATAATAATAGAGTGATTTTGCAACCAGCATAGGCACTTCTATCTTTTGAATGTAGATCCATTACAAAAGTAGCTCTTTTAAGCGTTGATTTTGTGACTATTAATTTTAAAATAATATTGTAAAATTTAATATTATAATATTGTGCTTTTAGTGATGATTATGGATGCACAATTTGTATTGGATTTGGCAACAGCTTAGTGACTCATGAAGGTCATTTGGATAGCACACTTCAAAAATTTGTAACAAATTCATACTTTGTCATAAAAAATAATAATAATTTGCTCATGTCTTTTTTTACATTTGTCTTTATGAAGACAAAAGATTAAAAATCTTCAATAACACCAAGTGAACAAATTGGACATTTTTTCCTACTATGGGTTGGTTTACCTTAACTTCTATTTTGTTTTTGTCTTCAAGTGTTTGGCAATTTCTTATTTATGTTTTTCAAAAAAGTGACAGTGTGTATGAAAAAGAAGTAAAAAAGAGTACATCCATTGAAGTTCCATTGAAGAGAGACTATAATATAGTTAAAAAATTTAAAAGACATTTGTCAATTGGTAATATGCAAGTTGCCACTATTGAAAACAAACTTAAAAGACTATGAAGAGAAGATTGAAACTATTTTATACTCATTTAAAACTAAGTATTTTGAATTGTTGCATATTTATCATCTAGAATTTTGATAAATAGAATCTTCTACTTTTGTTTGTTTTTATATTGAATTGGCCTCATCTAGAGTGCATTTTCTTGTTTTTATTAATTTTAATAAAAACTCTACTATAGAGTTTTGCATATAATTGGCTACCGGATGACTTTGTGAGGGCCTATTGGATGAAAAAATACAGTTTTTGATCTAACTCTTTTTTGTGGAAGGTGATTGAATACATACTAGTGTGTCTTGTACCATTGCCACAGTTAAAATAAAAATAAAAGTAATTTCTTGTAATTAAAGGTCCATAAATAAATTAAAAATTTATAACTTTTACATTGCAATGTGAAAAGTTACGTTCTTGGTACGAATAGAAAGCTCTATGCACAAAGGAATGCAAGGACTTTGTATAAACATGCAATGTAAGAGTTATGGTTTTTCCAAAATAAAAGATAATTTAATTAATTTTTTTTATTTATAAAAACTTTGAAATCCAATAACTTTCACACCATAGGTCCAAATGCTACAAGACAAAATCCGTGCACCCTCCTTGCTAAGAGCTTTCCAACGATACTAAGAGCACCACCAGACGCCTTACGATTTCTTAAATCTCAACGTAACAACAAAACCAACAACCTAATTTAAGGTATAGATTTTGAGAATGGTGTTGAATATTGCCTCATTGTGGTATTTTTTGACTTTTCTACCGATTAGAAGATGTTTGATCCACGGATCCTTGTTCTTGATGCGAATTTGAACCATGAAAATAATTTTTTTTGAACTGAAAAAAACTAGTGATTTGAATCTTATCAGGGCTACTTCCTACTTCAATCAATTTGAAAATTCAATATTTGATTGCAATTTGAACTTTGGGCCTACTACAACGGAATGTTTGATTTTCAAAATTTAGAATGACACCAGAAATATTTTGCACCATGATGTTATTAGCTTTTAGATACACCTCCAATATGAAGAAAACTTCATATCTTTTATATAAATAGGTGAATTGTTTTTGTAATTGCTTTCGTCTTCTGTCTGTTGGGAACGAAGGGAACGTCGTGAACTTGGAGAACGATGTGACCCTGACCTAAAAAACCCTAAAACTTCGAAGGTGGCCTGCTCGGTACTCCCCATTGTTGTATCTTGCGCTCAATCGCCCACCGCTGTTTCTCCGTTTCTTATTTTTTTCTCTCAAGTTCTCCATTTCGTGCACTTGCGTGTATTGTTATCGCATCGCGTACGCGACGAGTTTTCTTTTGAGCGTCCACACTCAACTTTTGGTGCTCTGAGGACAGTGTTCGAGGTGTTCGAAGTTCCGACCTTGTGGTTTTGTGCGGCGGTTTGATGAGCATCGAGGTTTTGGGAGTAGTTTCTCGTGTCGTCCATCTGGTGATGTGGTGTGCGGTGACGAGGCGGTAAAGAGGGTTTTTGTTTGTGAGAAGCGGGGTTTAGAGGGAGCGTTTCGAATATGGCGGACGTTCAAGTGGCGCCCACGGCGCCGCACAATATGGTGCCCCCGGGGATGGAAGAAGAGGAGGAGCAGCAGCAGCCGCGAATCCAGTTGAACATCGACTGGGGTAATGTGGACCTGGATTCCATCGTGCTTCCCCCCGGAGACGACATGGGCATCAAGAGGTAATCACGAATTCGGGATGTTAGGGTTACGTTTGTAGGACGAATTTGTATATATTTACAGATGAATGTTATCTCTATCCTGTTAGTCTTGGTCTATTCGCCCTATTTTCTTTGAACAAGTCCGGATTGGGATTTGTTTCAGTTTTGGTGAACTTAAAGTTGGTTTGCTATGGGGCGTACGGGTTTCCATCTAGTGTCTGTAAAGAAGCATGTATCATCGAACCTATCATGATACTGCGCAAGAAAACTGTTTTTGAGGTTTGCCTTTCATTGAGATGGAGCGTATGTTTGATGGCAGCGATGACGAGGAAGAGGAAGAAGAGACTCTGGAAACTGAATCAGGTTTTGGTAACGTCATCATTGTCGATAACTTGCCTGTTGTGCCATCTGAGAAGTATGAGAAGCTGGAAGGTGTTATCCGCAAGATTTTTGGTCAAATTGGTGTGATCACTCAGAACGGTCTATTGATGCCAAGAGACGAGAGTGGCAAGACAAAGGGCTATGCTTTCATCGAATATAGCACTCCTCAGGTATTTTTCTGAAGTTTTCAATTTTGTGTGAATTTAGGCAACTCGGACTTTGCGAGTCGGTGAACAATGAGGGGTTAAGTTTCGAGGCAGATATTGCTGAAAGCCATGGTAGTGATGATCTCTTCTAATTCAGGCTGGTCGGTTGTTTAGAGGTATTAATGGTCTGCTACCTCATCATAGACTTCATATTGCAGTACCCTATCTTTTTTTTCTTATTTTTTTGCGACAGTTAAGCATTGACTGATGTTGTTTGTATTGATGACTGCAGGAGGCACAGACAGCTCGTGAGCAGACAAACGGTTACAAGCTCGACAGATCTCATGTCTTTGTTGTGAACATGTTCGACGACTATGATAGGTACATGAGAGTGCCTGATGAGTGGAACTCACCGGAAATCAAGCCCTATACTCCAGGGGAAAACCTGGTAGCTTGGCTGACAGACGACCGAGGTCGCGACCAATTTGTTATTCGCTTTGGATCTGAGACCGAGGTCTACTGGAACAATGCAAGCCAAGGAAAGCCTGACCCAGTGTATCATCGCTCTGTAAGTTACTTCATCATCTCATCATTGTCTTTTTGCTAGATTTGGGATGGTTGTCTTATGATCAAAATATAACGTGAGGTTCACAATTGGTCTTTGGGAAACAGTTTTGGACCGAGAGCTTTGTGCAATGGTCGCCATTGGGAACCTATCTGGCCACTATACATAGGCAGGGTGCTGCTGTGTGGGGAGGGGAGAAGTCCTTCAATCGTATCATGCGTTACATTCACCCTCAGGTATGTCGTATGCTGTGCTTCCTTGGTATGTATGTAGCTTACTCACTAATTTAATGGAAGTTGTTGCACTGTAGTTAGAACCTAGATGTTCAATAGGAATTGATTTTTTCCAAGACGGGGAAGAACTAATGTCAATGTCTGTGTTATGTTGTCCTGAGCAGGTCAAGTTGATCGATTTTTCTCCAGGAGAAAAATTTATGGTGACGTACAGCAGCCACGAGCCCAGTAACCCACGGGATACTCAGGTATGCTCGGTGCTTACTAGAGTTTCTGTTACCATAATCATTTTCAATTCGGTTTCCTACTCTTAAGAATCTTTTGACGATCTCTTTGACTCATTTTTATGATGCTCGTCTAGAATGGGAGGAAAGCTTTGAATGTAATATTTGTGTTCAGTTATCTAAGAGATTGTACTATGTGGTTGGCTTGCAGAGGGTTACTTTGATGGTCTTTGATGTTCGTAGTGGCAAAGTTCTCCGTGAGTTCAAGGGCAGTGCAGATGACTTTGCAACTGGTGGGACTGGAGGTATTGCCGGTGTGTCGTGGCCTGTATTCAGGTGGGCTGGTGGGCGTGATGACAAGTACTTCGCCAGAATTGGCAAAAATGCGATTAGTGTGTATGAGACTGAAACCATGGGTTTATTGGACAAGAAATCATTGAAGGTGGAGAATGTGGTTGATTTCTGCTGGTCTCCTACTGACCCGCTGCTGTCCCTCTTTGTACCTGAAGGCGGTGGTGGTAACCAGCCTGCAAGGGTGGGTATTTTCGTATCTATCTTTTTCTTGTTTCAGATTGCAATTGAGTTTTCTCTTTCTGTGGGTTTGACAGCCTGGATTGTTTAAGCTGGCTAAATACTTATTTTCACTCCCTGAATATGGATTAAGTGATTCTATTTGTGTTCCTGCAGGTCAGTCTGGTGTCTATCCCCAGCAGAGAGGAGTTGAGGCAGAAGAATCTTTTCAGTGTCAGTGACTGCAAGATGTACTGGCAAAGCAATGGCGAGTACCTGGCTGTAAAGGTCGACCGGTACACAAAAACCAAGAAGAGTACCTATACTGGATTTGAGCTTTTCCGTGTCAAGGAACGTGATATCCCTATCGAGGTTCTCGAGCTTGAAAATAAGAATGACAAGATTGTTGCATTCGCGTGGGAACCCAAAGGTCATCGTTTTGCTATCATACACGGTGATGGTCCCCGACCGGATATCTCTTTCTACTCGATGAAGGGTCGTGTGACGAAGCTTACCACTCTCAAGGGCAGACAAGCTAACGCCCTCTACTGGTCCCCTCTTGGACGCTTCATCATTCTTGCCGGTACGCTTTCAGTCTTGTTCGTCTGACTTTAGTTGTAGGTTGCTAATTGCAAGACAGTATCACGCTCTCAGTGGTAGTCAGACTTCGTTAAATGTTTTATGAAGAATAAACTATGGTTTGTTGAGCTGAAGAGCAAATTCTGGTACTCTTTCAGGTTTGAAGGCGTATAACGGTCAGCTTGAATTCTACAACGTCGATGACTTGGAGACAATGGCGACAGCTGAGCACTTCATGGCTACTGATGTTGATTGGGATCCTACTGGCAGGCAAGGACCTTGTTTTCACTATCGTCTAGGAAAAAGTGGGTGTCGGTTTGTAAAGTTAATGTCTGGTTCTCCCGTCGACATAGGAGTATTCTGGATCGAGAGTGCAATAAACCAAGTGTGAGTTTTACATGTCAATGCTGAATGGGAGTCTGCACTGTTTACAGGTTCTGTTCAACTTCGGTCACATCTGTTCACCAGATGGAGAATGGATTCAACATCTGGTCATTCCAAGGGAAATTGTTGTACCGCCTACCAAGGGACAGGTTCTTTCAGGTATGCATCTTTCAAGATCGTTTTTCCCCGTTACTTCAAGTTGTTGGTGCCTTCATTTGCAAGCAAATGGTTCTTTTGACATGGTGGTACGTTCATTATAAGACTGACCAATTGTTCAACTTTCCATGCAGTTCCTATGGCGCCCAAGACCTCCTACACTCCTGACTCCTGATGATGAAGGTGAGATCGCCAAGAACCTGAAAAAGTACAGCAAGAAGTACGAGGCCGACGATCTTGCAAGATCTCTGGAGGGTACTGAGAGGGACACTGAGAACCGCCGGAAATTGGTGGATGAGTGGAAGTCGTGGGTCGTCCAATGGAAGGCTGCCCTGGAGGACGAAGCGGAGGAGCGTCTCATGCTCCGTGATGGTGTCCCGAGCGACACCGAGGAAGACTACGAGGCCGAAGAAGTAGAAGTAGAGGAGATCATCAACATTGAAGAGGAAGTTGTCGGGTATGGATTTGAGCAGACCGACTAAACGTAGACAACGCGGCCTGGGATCAGGTTTTTGTAGCACAAGTTGTTTCGTCAAGTTCCAACAGCATTTTCGTCTCCCTAGTAACGTTGAAGTAGTGGACACAGAGGCCTCCATTATCCGCTGATAGTGCGTTTGTTTTGTAGTTTGCCCACCTTCAGTAAACGTGAGGGTAATTTGCCTTTCTTTAATTTAATTTGTCAGTTCAAATTATCCTTCACTCTGTACTTTCGTTGCTTCCTACTTTCTATGATAGAAAAGTTCTCGTTTGCTCTTTGAAATAGAAGACGTGTTCACGTTGATCGAACGATGGCAGCCTCTTCTAGAACTCTAAAGGTACCTAAGTGTTTCTTAAATAATGCTTGTAATAGTGCCAAATAAGAGTTTTCGTCTAAAGTGCTGGTCGACCTGCAATATTCAGGTCTGTAGATTGTATAAGTTACTTACACCAATTCGTTGACAAAGTGCAACAAGGTAAACAAAGATTTTAAATTCTGCAATAAAGAAAGTGCACATGTTGTATGCGTTTTAATGCCCAAATGGGTAAGGTACACCTAATTTTGACGGCTTTCTAAAACCGCAGTCTAGGTTCTTGCCCAAAATGTACAGTACCCTCCAAAAACTCTTGCAACCCCACTTTTGCATCCCTTCAAATTTTTCCTCTTTAATTCCATTTTAAGAAATTTTTCTCAAAACTATCCTATTAAATTTATTATTTTATGCAATTGATCAACACACCAAATTTCAATTTCAAAAGATAAAAATTTCATTTTTGGTAAATTGTTTTGTGTGTTTTTCAATGTGTTACATAATAATTGATTGAAAAATATTGGTGATGAATTTTTTAAATTTTATTGTGGAAACATTTAAAAAACATCAATGTGCACATTTCACTTTGAGGAAAAATTTGCATTACCAAGGAAAATTTTTACACTATAGAGAATTTAATGTCAAGGTGTTGCCTTCCCAAAAATTTGTACAACAAAAATTCTAAATCATAATTAGGTTTGGGAAACCAATTGCACCATCATGCTCAAAGGTACAAAAAAGTCAAAATACAAGGGTCAATTAGTAGAATATAATTACAATTTAGAAATATCTATTTAATAAAATTTGAGAAGGCAACACCTTGACATTAAATTCTCTATAGTGTAAAAAATTTCCTTGGTAATGCAAATTTTTCCTCAAAGTGAAATGTGCACATTGATGTTTCTTAAATGTTTTTACAATAAAATTAAAAAAATTCATCACTATTTTTCAATCAATTATTATGTAACACATTAAAAAACACACAAAATAATTTACCAAAAATGGATTTTAAAAAATTGAAATTTGGTATGTTGATCAAGACTGCATAAAATAATAAATTTGATAGGATAGTTTTGAGAAAAAATTCTTAAAATGGAATTAAAGAGGAAAAATTTGAAGGGATGCAAAAGTGGGGTTGTAAGAGTTTTTGGAGGGTACTGTACTTCTACTATTCATAAGAGTCTATGGTTGGTTGCCCTAAAACCTATTTTCAACACTTTGAAAATTCATAGTTTTATACACATGGTGTCCAAAAAATTCTTTCTAAGAGAATCTAGAATCTCTCGATTACAAAGAGGATCTCACAAAAAGGTTTTCAATATAATAATAGAAACCATGTTGAATTGCTTAACTCTACGATTTTAGGTGTAGTTACTTTAATCCCTAAAGGACCAGCCTGCTATTTTTAGCAACATAGCGATTTTGGGCAGGTATGTGTGACTAGAGATTTTCATATTTTAAGCTGAAATTTTAATAGGAGGTGGGGCCGAGGAATATCTTTCATGTGCACTAAATTTCATGACATTTCGAAATAGGAGTCAAAAGTTATGGCCTAATATGTTACTTTTTTCACTGGGCGGGCAGTCTGGGCAGATCTGAAAAAATCACTTTTTTCAAAAATAAAAATTTGAAATTGGTTTTCTAAATTTATATATATGTGGAAAGCTTTGAATCATTCCATTTTGATCAATGAGTAAAAAATTATGAGGAATTTTAGTTTGCGGGCAGTTATGAATTTTCTACTCTAAAATAAACTTTGTAGTTGTCTATTTAACTCAATTTTCAATATTTTTTGAAAAAAATAAAATTATAGGATATAGATTTTTTATTACAACATTACAACCATTGGGATTGAAAATTTTCAATTCCATAATTAAATTCTTAACAATTTAGTGTTTTGAATCCTTCTCTATTTTTTTCTACTTACTATTTTTTTTCTATATGTTGTACAATTCCAAATGATTTGAAATTTTTTAAGCATTTAGCCAACTTGTTTAGAAATAATAATTCAAAGAAGCCCCACCATTTTGGACATTTTTTCATACAAATGTGACCTTGTGAAGTGCAGCTGCCCTGTTTTTCGCAGGGACAAAAAAAGGATCTTTGCCAATTCAAATGCTAATATCTTCCAATTTGCATGGTGGAAAATTCTGAAATTTTTTCCACGTCTTCTAAAACTAGAATACTATAAGATCCTACGGTTATATGTGTCTAAAAATGTTTTTTTTCTTAAAGTTTGGTACTTGTACTAGAAATGGCAGTTTTGGAGCGTTTTTGGTGAAAACATAGTCAAGGAACTTTAGGGGTTAAGGTAGAGGCACCCGAAAGCATCCTTGGATCCAATGGCATCCTATTCTAGGAAGGGAATTCATTTCAGAACCTAAATGAAAACATAACCATGCATAGCTTATTGTTTGTTGACCAAAATGATAAGCCATGTATGATCCACTTAGATTTACGTTTCAGAATTATATCCCTTCCTAGAAAGGGCACCTATTAGAAGAAATTTGAGGGCTGCAAAGGGCCGTTTCAAGGCTGTTCCCGCAACTGGGAACAGTCAGAATATTAAAAAAAAATTAAAAAAATTAAAAAAATTATTATTATTATTATTATTATTATTAATTGAAAAAATTAATTAATTAATTAATTTTTAAATTTTTTTCTCACGTGGCACTCTCGTGACCACGTCAGATTACTGTTCCCAAGGCATTCCTAGAGTTCCCAGGGCCTGATAACTCGCAATCTCTTGGAGGCCTCGAAATTCTTCTAATGATTGGATCGAGGGACGCTTTTGGGTGCCCTCTACCTTAATTCTTGTTTTTGAGAAGTGTCTTGTACGTCATTGGTGAAGTTTGGGAGTCTACTTTAAGACACTATTGATTACTCCCTCTGTCCCACTAAAAAACTCCATATGAAGTACAATTTTTGTCCCACTAAAAACCTCCATTTACTAATTTGACCGTTGAATAAGCGTTGGCTGTATTGAATACCTTGTGGGAGTAAGGTAGGAGGTTTTGAAATTGCACAGGCTCTAAAACTGCCCACCCTATTCAAATGTACACTGCTTGTATATGTTGATTTTTCATAGCCTTCAATGATTTACAAATATTGTACATTTTAGGGGGTGGGCAATTTTAGAGCCCTGTGCCACTTCAATTTCAAAATTTCATAACTAATTCCAAAAAGCTCCAAAAAATATGAAACAACTTGGATTAGATGCCAATTCCAAAATTCCTTGTCTTTTAAGGAAAATTTACTGAAAAATATTTTGAGATGTTTCACTTCCTCAAAATTTAGTTTCAGTTCTTAAATGAGCGATTTATGGACCTCCTACCTTAAGTGGCAAGCAATCAAGGAACATTGCTCTCCTAGCAAGCTTGGCCTTGCCCATATATAAGCATCTTGTACTTGTTGCTTCATCAAATAGTTGTGTTGACAATGGATTTGGGGACCACTTTGGCACTAAAGAGATTTGTTCATGAAGGGGGCCAAGTTTTGTAGATGCGGAATTTAGATTGGGAGCATATATTTCTGCAATCCCACTGTGCCACCAACCTTAAAACCATCAGAATTGACAAGCTGTCAGCATTTATAAACAATGCTCAAATATGACACTTTCCACATAGATTTTGGGTGCCTAAACGATGGCACCTAAATTGGAGATTTTGCATAGATCTAGGGATAGATTATTAGTTCTAGAATGTATTTATCACTAGCTCAATGAACAATTCCTTGCCTAGTGAAGACTAAAAATATAGTTAATTCCTCATGGGGAAGGTTTTGGGAATTTTTTAGTGGGACAGAGGGAGTATATATTTTGGTGGACAAATGAGTTTCTAAGTGCACTCAATTTTTTTTCAGAACTTAAAAGCTAAGCTTCCTATCAAATTTGTACTCTACATGAGGCATGACATTTACAATGCTTATAATAGTGCCAAATAAAAGTTATTTAGATTAATCCTTAAACGTCAATGAGGACGGTTTTTGGTCCGATGGATGACAAAGAATCCTTCTAGTAGGACAAAAGTGCAGCTACTCATTTTTGGAATTTTATTGGAAAAAGGGGAGGTCTTCTACGGTAGTGACTTCCAATGAATGCTTTTGCAATTTTTTAAGCAAACGATGCACACGGTATCCTAAGGGATGATTTGCATGGTCACTAGCCAAATTAGAACAAGCATAACAATTTTGAAAGCTAGAGAAAGGTCTTTCCAATGAATTTGCATGAATTGAAAAGGTTGAAATCATGATTTCAAAGAATACCATATACTACATTGGATAATAATGTAAAAATAGCATAAATCGTTTCAAATTGACTAAAATTGGTAATAGACCTTTTTACTTAATTTGTTGAAAATAAAACTCTAATATAGTTTTTCAAATGATTTTAATGACACATTGATTCAAAAAGTTATTAGTTGTAGAAGTGGAATCAATTTTATAAAATAAGATGTTACAAATTTTTTTCTATACCAATTTAGAGGGTAGCTAGTGGACAAGGGATCTTTAAAATGTTATGATTATGCAATTCAATCAATGTGATAGTATTGAGATTTCTTTCAAAGATATGGATTGGGAGACAATTTTTATCTCACCATATTTAATCCAAAGCTCTACGGGTGACAATGTGTGGCATTTGGATGACAATGTGCAATATGATTGAACAATTTATCTTTTTTTTATTGATGTATGGTTGAAGGATGTGCCACGTCATTATACTAAGTCATTTGAACAATTTTTTAATTTTACATGAAGGCTTAACTCAAAGTAAATGGTTGAAAATATATCACATTGCGGCTTGTGTTTTGGCAATTTCTTGCTCTATATTCTTGTTTGGATTTATGATTACAATAATCAATTTTTTTTAAAAATTGAGCCAAATATGAAATGAAGTTTATTAAGTCTAGTTTGCACTTCAACTTGAAAATTTGAAATTCTTCAAATTGAATATTTGATTGCTATTTGAACATTAGGTCTGCATCTACGATCTACTAATATTTTAATTATAGAATGACATGGAATTTGGATTCACTCCATGATGATCTACACTATAATATATTCCTATTGGGTGAAGTTTTCAGATTTAAACAAGAGAAGTGGGCCCTAAAGAATCTCCTTAAAAATATTATACGTCTACATCAAAGAACTTGTTCTTGCAACATGTAGATGGGAATTATCCTCCGGATTTAAATAATATCACACTACAGAAAAAAATGTCCAAATTGACTAACTATGTCCGAATTGACAAAAGTAAAATTACCTTGTGCGCAATCTGGTACTAAATTAAACCTCTAGAGACTTAGCAAGAATAGCAAGGTATGACGCATCTAATTAATGAATTTCTCCTTGTTCTTCACCTTGTCAATTCTATGCAACAAAATTATTTATCTATTTGACAATATATTTCGATTCTTGTACATCAAAAGAAGCATTAGGAACATACTTTAGGGTTGAAATTTAAAGGAGTACTTGGTGATTGAGCATCAAATTCGTGGACAACAAATCGGGGTTCATAGCAAAAGAAATGCGTGCATGTTGCTGGAGGTCTGCATATATGCTAGTGTATTCAATTTCTCTTACAAAGCAATTGGGAGTCCTTCCAACCATAAATCGATCCTTTTATCACTAAGCAATCTAACACTTTAAATTGTTGATAGTGAGTAGCTTGGAGTTCTTGTACATGTTAAGAAAAAATTCAGGTTCACATGATTGAAATTAGGTGTTTAATTTTTGAATTTTGAGATTTTCTTCAAATACTTGTATTGGATAATTTTATCCCAAAGTAACTGAATGAAGAATATTTAGTTCACTCTAGAAGAATAATTGGAACTATAGTATCCCATTAAATACATTTCACTCTTGTCTAATCATGAAGGGCAAATTTGAAATAAGTTGTCTAAAAAACAACCTACATAATGAATAATAAAAATTTAATTCAAATATAAAAGTATCATATTTTTACATTTATAAAATCAATTTAGTTTAGTTTAGTTTAATTTGTTTTATTTTGTTTGTTTTAGTGTTGGTAGTTGAGATCATGGCAACTACTAGGATGCCGGAAGAATGCTTGGTACTATCCATAGTTATCATATTAAATGGAATGTCCGTCTGAAATTGTCCAATTTGTCCGCCTGTCCAAGACATCCAGTGATCTGACCTACCCACTCTCTCTACTTTAAGGTAGTCACATTGTCCATCCGATCTGTCTGAGGTGGCCTATCCAAGACGTTTAGTGATCCTAACTTGCTTGATGTGACAACAATGGTACTAATGGCAGAGGTGGGGCGGGAAGTGGGGATAGGGCTACAAAGCAAATTTAGCAGCATTCTAATCTAAAGGGCAAAAAAATCAAGTCTCATATAGATTTTTCATCTCAGTTTAGAAAGAAAAAAGTAAAAGAAACATTCCTTGAAACTCATCAATCACCCTGTGTTTACTTTTACTTTATAAATTTGATATATCTCCAAATTCAAAATGTTTTACATAACCAATAAAATATTGACGTGTGGCATTGTGAGCGCAAGTTAGATTATTGTCATCTTAAATTGTAGAAATTCAAAAATAAGAAAAGGAAAGAATTTTTTTTTTTGAAAACAAGATGTGTAGGCCCTAGAGAATCATCTACAAAATGGCATATTTTGAAGAAAGTTGGATCCATTATAAAGATTTATTTTATTTTTATTAATAGTCTTTATTTCTAAAACATTGAAAATAGCTATATAGGTGCAATAAAATAGACTCTTTTTAGACTAATTGTAATGAATGCTATTTGAACATTAGGCCTACAACCACGATCTATTGATTTCTAATTATAGAATGACATGGAATTTAGATTCACTCCATGATGATCTACTATAGCTATAATATATCCCCATGGTGAAGTTTTCACATTTTAATGATTGTATTGTGTGTTTGATATGAATTTTCTTCATTCAATATTCTTCAAAAATTCATGGTAATTTCAAACTTTTACAGAAAATCAAATTTTTCTATGATTATTGAAGGTAAGGGACTTCATCTTTGAAAAATAAATATAAAATTTTCATTTGTAGACAATTACAATATGGGAGCATATAGAATGAAGAAACCCAATGTTCAATTTCGTGGTGATAGGGCCATCTTTTAGGATTTACTATTTTCTTTGTAGTATCACATCAGCTATTCACTTGCTAGAACCTCACATGCATAGTTCAAAAGGCTCACTTGAAATTATTCCCATCACACTAAATGTCATAAGAAAATTGCATACAAATGTGATAATTAAGAGTTTGATAAGTGTGAAAAAATCACTACACCCTGTCTTTTGCAAAGTTGAAGTGTAACTTTAACGTCAATTTTTCTTACTACAATGTATTATGGTATTGTTACAAACTCCATATTATCATCACGCACGATGCTGTGACATTAACGAAGGCTCACTTCCGTTCACTTCAAACCCTAAACCCTGACAAATTATAAGGTGATCCAGCCTGACCAAGTTGTTGCTTGGCTGGCAAATGTTTTACTTCATACAAGGACAAAGTACGCCAGTCCCTTGCCCCAAAACACAACTTTGCTCCGAACAATTCATTATCACAATGAACCATTTGACAATGAACAATTCAATCCATAGCATTCAATAGTAAGGCAATAGGCTCCCCTACTAACAATAAGAGGAAGAAGAATATTTTACAACTGTCACAGGCTGAAAAGAAGAATTCAACAAGAAGGTGAAATGGAGAACATGAAGATCTTATCACTGTACATTGTTATGGGGAGGCATTGGCAGTGGCAAACATTTAGCCTGCATCCAACGCTTACCAAATCTGGGTTCACTTCTATTGTATGTTTATAGCTCGACTGCCAAGCAATCTAAAATAAATACAAATCCCAACGCAGGAAAACAACAAACGAATCAATGGAAGGATCCTTAGAATCAAGCAAGGCAACTTACAGTACTGCACGAGAGGTGTCCGGTTTAATTCACAGGTCCAACACTCTAGCATCATGTGGCTCCATTTACGCAATTTTGGCACTGCCTCTTTGAAATGATTCATTGTTGAACATAGAAGCAGAGCACAGGGACTCATTCGACATGTCTTGTTGATGCAAACAAATGGATTCCATGCTGCTGTTCCCGCAGCTTCGCATCAAACCACCGTGTGTCTTCCCACCATTGCCAATTCAAATCTCAAAGCCCCAAGAGGTAAAGGATTCCCAAGAGGCTTACGTTTGAAACTAGTTCGAACTCGTTTGGGATTTTGATTCTCGGAATCTCTCCAATTAAAACAGGGCCTGGAGGTACTGCCGAAGAAGGGAACATGAAATGAACTCCTTGATAATAGCTTGGAAGGAAAGTCTCTCGGATGGATTCTGATGCCAGCATCTCTGAATCAAAATCCTTGGCCCAAGCAGCAACAGGATCTGGCAATGACGGTCTCGCTCCCTTCAGAACATGATCATAATCATAATGCTTGTATTCCTTAAATGGAATATGGCCAGTCCAGATCTCAAACAGCATGTCATGGCGAAGCTGTACACATCAGCCTCACGCCTGAAGTCGACCCCTCGCTTCCGCTCCTTTAGCTGCTTCAAGATTTCAGGTGCTCTCGAAAAGCCAGTTCCCACTACCCCAAAGGAGCTTTCATAATCCGCCACAGTAACGATCATCAGAAACTCTCTACGATTACAAATATATCCACGTGTGCACAGAATGTTGGATGATTTGAGGTCTCTATGGAGAAAACCCGCAGAGTGTAAAGACCTCATCTCGTCAGCAATATAATACATAATGTCTTCTGCACACCAATCACTGAAAACTGGAGAAGAGCATTCCGAGTACGCACGTCTAGGTGAAAAAGTTCTGAGCTCTACAATTCGAGGCCATCCATTATGGTCAAAGAGCAGGAAATTGTCCAGGGTGACATCGATCAGCTTCCGCGAATCAAAGTCACTTAGGAAGTAATAAGACAAACCTGTCATCATCCAATATCATACCACCCCAAAAAGGGTCCTTGTGTAACGATTCTTGAGAAGCAGAGTCTCTGGGCCATTGGGCCTTTAGATCTTGTAGTGAGAGACCTTCCTTGAATACCTTTAGCACATAATTGAACTGCCTATGCTTCTTGTAGCAGAAACCCGCTTCAAAAAATTCCGCCTGGCCGCCTTCTGCAATTTTTTGCCCAATCCGAAAGTCATTAGGTCTACCAAAAGGAGTTAACCATCTCTAACATCGGTACTTCTCGAAGACTACCGTAAATTTCCCGGTTGCTTTTCGCGTTGCCATCTGAACCATTGTTCGAGCACAGCTCGCTCCAGTGAATTTTTGAAGCCTCAATTGTACTTCCATCTCACTGTTTGAATCCAATCCGCTGCAGTTGCTGCTCTGAATAACACCAACTCCTGTGAAGTCCTCCAACGAAGAAGAGCTTGGATCCAAACTACAAGGTCCATTGTCCTGGCTGTGAGTGTCTCGCTGTGTGGTACACAGAAATATTAGAGTAGCTCTGACTGGTCCATCACCTTGTTGCCAGCTAAGGAGGCTTCAGAAATCTACTCTACAAAAAACCACTACAGCCATAATGCTTAAATTAACACCATTAGCTGTTTAGATGTTCGATTTCAAATTCTAAAACGCAAGGCACAACTAATACCAACCTACCACAACCTCAAAATTAGTATGTTCTCTAGGGTTTATGGTTTGTGACGGTCTTCAAAAACCACTCCAGAAGTTGGGATCAGGGGTTTGCAACTGGACTTCAAAGGGTCTCCTCTTACGCACATCTTTAACGGGATCCTAAGCAATATGACCTGCATTGCTAGCTTAGCAATTCTTCCAGGTCTATCACCAACCCTACCCGCGCCACTCTGTAGGATCTACGATTTATAGATTTTTAAACTAGCAAACTAGTGGTCTATGCATGGAATAAGAAACAAAACCTAAGACTCATACACATCTAATCATGACCATCAGCCCATCAACAGATTCCCACAGAAAGCAAAGTGAAACTCAAACCAAGATTTGTTTCATCTTCAAAGTCGCTGATCTGCCTCGATCGTTGGAGGACCTAATGCATTCAAATCTACAGACCCTGTTGATCCAATTGTCTGTCTTGGATGCTCTTACTTGCAAGGCGCCTTCTAACTTTCATGTACCAGTTTTCACACAATTCCAAGTGTACGCTCACATCCAGCAACCCAAACCATGAGGGGTACCTCATGACCGAATCACCAAGAAGGCCTGCCCACCAACACTCACATCCTACACCTAAAACCCCCATACTCGTTCAAACGAGACAATCTCATGGAATTGGCAAACATATTGTGGTACAGACTAAGTTTGAGGAACCCCGAGCGGTTCGGAGGTGCCCAACCGAAAACTGGAGCCCAAACGAGCCTCATCTCTAGACCGGTGCTAGATAATAGAGCTCAATTTCTGAAATAGCCACCTCAAAACCCACGTGAAAGTCCTAGTCTTCAGAGGCTTGAGCATATCCTAGAATTCGGGACTCTGAAATTTTCGTGATCATCTAACCGTGCATCTTCAAAATCCTAGTTCTAACGTGGAAAACATAACTGTGCAGTTAGATTTACATGAAGCTGGTGCCCCCACTTTAGGTCCACCGGCTGTGCTGTGCTAGGTGTGCGAGAAGTTGATCAAGTGACTTTGCTTTGACATTCTGGTACAGCAGCTGCATCAATGTCCCAAATATCCGATTTATTCAAGTCGGGGTAATCCTCTTCAGTCAACTTGTAGGCCGGGACCCTATGCGAAAAGCGCTCCATGCTTCCTATCGGTAGTGAGCCTCTCTGGTATCCTGGTTCCCACAACGTTCGATAGCCTGTCCGCTTCCTCAATACTAAAATATCCAATGGGCGCCCTTCTCCACAATCTGATAGAATGACCACTAGTCTGAAGTTGCCATTCTCCTCGTTTCCTTTCCCCTGTTTCGCTTTCTCAGAACGACCTTGTTTCAAGTCTTCTTTCTTATGCAGAGCCCATACCTCCCCTTTCTGCGGATACACTTGAATCACACTATCAAGCTTTAATGTGAACTCCATCTTATGCGAGAAGTAATTTACAACATTGAAGATTCTTGTCTCCTTGAGTTCTTCAAAATCCCCACAACTCCTTGGATTCGATGTTTCCTGTGACAACCACACTCACAACACTTTCCGTCAAAGCCTTTTCCATGAAAGCCTCTTACCAATTCAAGTGAACAAAGCTTTTGGTTGCACAAAGCAAGAACATGCAAAACATTTTCATGTACACATAAAAGAAGAGGGGGCAAACCTTTTGCCGTTCATTTTTCTTGGATGCAATGTGAGGTTGTAGCCACCTTGCCTTCACCCAAAAGGCGCCATTCAAGCTCACTTCCTTGACTCGAATCAAGGAACGTGGCATAAAATCAATTTCATGATAAAGAGCCCATACCTAGAATAGCCAACATGAACAGGCCATTAGTGTCAGATAAGAACTAAGCCACAATTAGCACTTCATTAGGAACCAAAGCATAAGGATAGGAACACAGTAGACCTTATCACCAAGATAGAATAGAAGAACCATGTTGCCCAAGGAGAACAGGACTATACGGGTGACAAAGATTGTACCTGGTTTGGTTTAATTTTCTCCTTCACACGATCGCCATCAAAGTTATAGTAATCAGAATCAGGAACAGGCTTTTGTTGTTCTTGATCCACATCTGCAGAAGGATGTCCCTGAGAGTTACTATGCTTGGGTCTTCCTAAAGGTCTTGATGTACGTGAGACCCGCTGCAAGTTAGAGTTTCTTACATCTTTGTCCAACTGTGTAGTCCTGTCAGTGCAGGTGTTTGCACCTGTTACACTATGAACTATCAGACTTCAAAAATCATTAACACGGGAGGGGAGGGAGAGCAGAGAAAGGGCCGCAAGTCTCATCAAAAGAAATAAGAAAGGATTGGTGGTGACCCAAGAAAATATAATTACCTTGTGACAAAGATTTTGCTGAATTGGGATGCAATTGGGCTTTTGTCCCTGGAGGACGTCCCCTGCGACCAGGAAATTTTCGCCCATATAGTGGCCTTATGGACTCTGACTTCTCCCTTTGTTTCAATTTCAGCATGTCAGCAACGGACTCACCAGGACGAACCGTTCCCTCGGTATCATTATGCAATCCGGCCTCAAATACATGCTCTTCTACACTATCACTATCACCATCATTCTCTACCTCAATGAGCTCTCTCTCCACTTTTACTTTCTTGAGATTCGAAACATCGGATGAAATCCCTATCTTGCTCTTACCCAACTCTCTGCTGTGACTTTTGTCTGCATTTTCAGCACAACCTCTATCTGAAATCTCCAGACGTTCACCACAACTGTTCTCTTCGCTTGGAAAAAGGTTGACGTTCAGAGTCTGTCTTGGTGATTGGAGATGTTCAGAATCGGTGTGTGGAAAATCGACCACATCGAAATCCCTATCAAGCTTCTTCAATGAAAGCGGGGTGCCTAGGTGTTTGGAATCACATGGTGGGCTCACATTTTCTGTAGGCTGATTTCCTACATAGCCTGATCCTCCTGTCATAGAGTTTCCGTTTTGTGTCTGCGCCTCCCAAGAAGTTACTTCAGTTTTAGCTTTGGAGCTTCCGAATTGTGTCTGTGCCTCCCAAGACGTTACTTCAGTTTTAGCTTCAGATATCCAAGTGTTCCACTGTGCTCTGACCACCCTCAACACCAACAATAGCAACATCAGTACATATTTGATACATACTGCAACAGCAAGATGACTTTGTGAACACAATGCATTTTACATAATGCTTGTAGAATATATCCAGAGATCTGCTTGGCAGACCCTTCCTTCCTTAGAATGGCTACCAGGCAATAGAAGCTCGAACACATCGTGACGACTCTAGCAAACATTCAGTATCTCTACACTATTGATACATTAACCCTTAAACATTAAAAGTTTTTGAAAGTACACTGAAAAAACAGGTCACAGGCTGGTTGTGATGTTTAAGGGTTAAGCTAAATGGAAATATTGAAGGCATACCTGTTTTCATAGTTAAAAGAACTTGCAAGCTTCTCACTGCAATTATCAGCAGTATGGTGAGCAGGTTTCCACTGTGCCCTAATCAATCTCAAAACCAATAACGTCATCAGTATGCTACAACAATTTGTGGAGCTTGTAGCACAAACAGTTTCGACAGCCTTTTGCGTTATTTCAAATAATCAATGGCTAGAGGAGCTTGGATACATCCCAATGACTCGAGGAATTATCTAGAATCTTGAAAGTCGTGAAGATGATGACACAAGCGAATATCGCAAACTTGAAGAAACAAAGCATGTACCTGCTTGGATAATCGAAAGTGTTGGGATGCTTCCCATAATGATGATCCCCAGACTGCCAAACTGCGTTCTGATCGCTTGGGCCCTCACTCTCGGCTTTGATACAAGGAGCTGCACCGGCTGGCCTGCTTCTGTCCTCATGGGCATCGTCCCTATCCTTCCGCTTCCATGACCTGCTTCGACAGCCAAGTGGGGCCTGCGCTTCAACTTCCAGTCTCGATCGGCAGTGCTCATCTTTCACCATTGACACATTCATATTCGGTTCCTCAATGTTTCCTCGCCAAGGATCAGGCATCGAGTCATTTAAGCGACCAGCCCTAATTGTAAATTTTTTTTCGGGTTCATCGAGCAAGCCTTCCATTGCTCTCGGTATCCTTCGGTCTAGCAAGTCTTCATCGTCCAGGACGCCAGGATCGATTTCAAGGTTGTGGTAGTCCTCTTCTTCACTATCACTGAGCATGATGACGCCTTCTGGTTCCTGACTTGCACCATGTCTCTTCGACCCAGAGAGCTCAAACTGACGGCTCTCCACACCAGTGCTAGACTTTCGAGGATTAATCCAACCACTGCCACCAAAGGTCGCCATACCCAGCTTTCTGGACTCATGCGACAGGACGGCCTTGTCACCAGCCGGGGTGTTGTGGACATTTGGGGGCATAGCAACATCGTGAAACGTGGGCGCAGGCCTGCTCATTGAGTCAATGTCAACAGTCATAGTTCGGCTGGGTGTGCGGGGTTGAGCCCACGACGACAGTCCGTGCTCGTACAACCTTGCTGTAAATTCCGAGGAGTGTTTGGGTGGTGGAACTCGATTTAATCCGTCATACACCCCCCCTTTCTTAGGTAACTGCAACTGTGAAGACCCCACTCTGTCCAAAATATAATCACGATCATCAGTCATTGGAACTTGCACGGCCTCACTCCGCTGTTTGGGGGCCCTCAACCTCTGCGCGTCCGCCTGTGCTTGCTCTCTCTTATTCTCACTGATGCCTTGATACCCAGATGGTAGGGATTTCAGCTGCCCATGGGACACTCCCACGTAACTCCCCAAGCCATTTGGCCTGTCGAACGAGAAAGACGGGGTCTGATGGCCATAGCAAGGCACAGTCTCCTCCTCTGAGACGAGCCTCCCAGCATTGTACACTCCTAAGTTCAGCAACTTCGATGTCGACGAGACGGACTGCAAAACCTGTCTCGGTGATATCAAGTTCTCCCTGGCAGGTGTTCGGAGTTCGTGCTGCTGAACTCTGCCATCCAGAGCTGTCAAGCTTGGCGGATGCGTAGGAGTACTCAACCCGGAAGTGGGCTCATAGCTGGTTGTTGATGAATTAAATTTCGGAGCGCTTTTTGGAAATTCAGATTTGACGACTAACCCATCGAATCCTCCATGCATCCCCTCTCCGGTTGGTGCTTGTTGGGACAAACTTCTCTTCCTGACCTTCTGTGATGCTGAAAACCGCATCGCCAGTTGGCGGGCCTTCTTGCTCTTATTAATCTTGCACTTTGACAGAAGATCCTGGGTGCAACAAAGCATGCGCACCATTGTGATTGACAAGTTCGCTGAAACATACTACTTCTGGTCTACCCGCATGAATATCTCTGTTAGTATGCATCGCACAAATTTTACATTATAGCTTGCTACAACCGTTACATTTAAAAATATATAGAGAGTCCATTGCACCTCCAAAACTTACATCTTATTGGGACAACATTAAATGTGATTACTTTATCCATAGTCAATCCAAGTTGCCAACGAGTGAGCTCAACGTACCTTCACTATGAGAGTCGTGTCCATTAGCACATTCAGGAACTCTGGTACGAATTCCATTGGGCTACTCTCTTCTTGAAGGAAAAGAGCCACCCTTGGTTCTTCGTTATATCTCATGTCAGCTGTAGTCCAAGAAAGCTGCGATGGTAGACATGAATTAGTATCTAGGCAGTAACACGTTCTCAGCCCTCGCAAAATGAAAATAAAACAAACTACAAGAAGAGAAAAAGGCAAATGAAGAGCTTCTTGAGCTAAGGTAGTTCATGAAGACCAAGGAGAGAATGAGAGATATGTACCCGCATAACGTTGGGTCGTCGACCTAGTGCCTCAAATGAATACTGGGAGTCTGAACTACCATCACCCAAATATAGACGCGCCTGGGAGAAAAATTCTTCAAAATTAATGCCCAACATTGACGCTATCTCCCGTATCTCCTGCGTCACCACTGTTTTTTGTTCACAATTCCGCATCCCCACAGCCCGAACACACACACATTCACACAAACAATAAAACACAGTGAGTATAAGATTGACACGAGCATCTCCCAAATTTCCAATTCCTCAAGCACTCACATGACAAAACTCAGACCACCCACAATATCTGCTGCAATCCCCAGGGTCTAGGTGGTAACATTTCTAACAGACCAAATCTGCCAGCTTGCAACCGGAAGGTTCCAAAATGAAATGCGAAACTGGAAAGCCAAGATCAAACCCAGACACATACCGTGGCATGACCAGGAGCGCGGGAAGTCCATAGCTGTGACAGAGAAGCTGGTATTGAACCATTTGGTGCGAAGAAAAATGTGACTTCCATCCAGCAAATTTAGACGTGTGCAGGTGATGGTATGACTACCACCTGGCACCTCCACCATCGTGAGCAGGGAAGGGTCCTTCCTTCAGTTAGAACTTGAACAAGCAGAAGGAGCACCCACCAACGTATAGAGCCTTAATACTAAGCTTCGGTCAAACAAATTATCATATAGCACACAGCTTTCTGCTCCCTTCCATCCGCGTCTGTTTGATTCTCCACACTGCTCAACCCTGAACTCTCGGATCATCAAGTACGGAGGAAGAACCAACTGCAGCAGCTTGACATCAACATGAACAACTTCAAATGACTTCAGCTTCAGAAAACTTGACTGGAGCATAGTCAGGGGAAAGTTCAAATGTGAAAGTATCAATCTCTAAGATTCTCTAACCCCTTACACACTCTTCTATAGCCAGCCAGAAAACTGCAACAGATATTCACACTTGTAAAGACACAAAATTCTACTAAAATTGCAAATCATGAAGAGCAAGAAACCTAAACCACAACATCTCCCGCCACATGAACAACCCCAATATCTGAGCTTCCGAGAACTTGACTTCCAAGAACTTGACCCTAAACCCTAACTGCAGAAAGAAAAGCTCCCTCAAAGCAGTTCCATAGGATCAATAGAAAATGCAACCTTGACTCCAATCTCTACTCAAAGTATCATGCAAGAATCGCTCTCCTCGAGTTATTCAGCCATCTTCCAATTCTATCCACGCTTCCCTCCAAATTGCTAAACCCTAATCGAGTAAACCTCCAAGCAGAAAGATAACCCACAACGCCCACAACTCTCGACATATGCAAAGAGCTATGGTGCAGAGAAAGGATCATCTGCTACAGTGAGGAATTAAGCTCTGAAACTTTGGTTTACCTGGCAGTGGAGACCCAACGAGCGGACAGGTAACCCTGGTGCAGCAAGAGGACATGGCGAGACACCACATGCGTCAGCCTCACCAACCAACCCTAAGACCCGATTTCTACAGTCGAGGTTGAGTAATGCAGACGCAGTTTGCAACGGTGTTTTAGGGATTTAATGTTTGCTCTTGTTCAGGAGCTTCGGGCAAGATAGCTGCTGTTGATGAAGGCAGATAGTTCGATTTTTAGAATCCAAGGATCCCTTGAGGCCTTGAGTGACAACAGAACTGGACGAACTAAAATCCACGGTCTAAGGAATCCTCTTCGCCCCTCAAAATGGTGTCTGGCCCGTTTTCATTGTGGACTTCTTTGTTTTCTTCGTGGTAGGAGCGGCCGTGGTCAGTTTGCTAGTTCTTCCGTTGGGATCGGAAGCCCTGCAATTCCGATGGACGAGTCCAGATCGCCTTCAGATTCATTTCCTATGCTAAGATTCAAGACAAACCAAGCATCAATGTTGTACACGGAAACTAAGACCTACGAGATCATTGACAACATGAAAAAACACCCATTGTACCTGCTTAAGAATCAAATGAAAAATGAAAAAGCTGAAATTCAAGGTGGAGAACGTTCAGTTACGTCATCCACAAACTCAACATGGGAAAGCCACAAAACACGCGTTAATGAACCTTGAATAAAAACAGTACCTTCCTCTTCAAATACAAATGATATAGAAATCCTTGCCAACCGTCAAGAATGAGAGGATTCCTTGCACATGCGCAGGCTTACATACCTCGCATCAAGGAAGAAAGACGGACAGGGTAGTAGCTCAACCCTGGCCTCCCCCTTAACCCTACATTTAAACAACCACATGAACCAAGAATCAGCAGGTGCCACACTAAAAAATTCGAACAGAACACACACGTATTACACAAACTCAGAGTCTAGATCATGCCATATAAAATCCACAAGGCGATAATAACAACATTTACGATCAATAACGCCAGAGGTTTAAGAAGCTCAATATCAAGTTGACGAGTTCCACTGCCTCCACCACAAAAGCGGCTTGAAATTAATAAAGTAAATATCACACGGCACTAAAAGATGATTCTTATCAAACCGCCCCGATTACTCCAATGTCGAGGAACACATCAATAAAACCAAAATTCTAATGAGTAATAAAAAAAAATACTAATGTGTCAAAAAAACTAAAACTCCACTTCGACCTCGAAAAAATGCGACATTTCGTAGAAACTCGTTCTCGGTATTTGACTCGCCCCGATTACTCCAATGTCGAGGAACACATCAATATAATCCAAAATTCTAACATGCTGAGTAATAAAAAAATACTAATACGTCAAAAAACTAAAAAACTCCACTTCGACCTCGAGAAAATGCGACATTTCGTAGAAACTCGTTCTCGGTATTTGACTCGCATGACCACAAGAGAAACAAAAGTCCAGAAGCAAACCGCCATACAAAATTCCTAAGAGCCTAACCAGTCACAAAAAACACCGACCCTCACCAACCCAAGGAATAGAAACGCCTCCCAGACAAAAATCTCAACTACCGACAACCAAATCCAGAACCTCCCTAAAAACCCGCAAGGAATAATCTCTCACTCCGTCTCCCTTCACCGAGAATCGAAATTTCCGCCATCACCAGCACGAAATGAAACCCCAGCTCAAGCAAACGGGAGTCACCGACTCAGGCATTGTAACTTAAACATTCGGGAGAGAATGCTGACCTGAGAGGCATGGCGAAGCAGCAGCGACGACGTTTGCAGTGGTGATAGCGCCGTGACGACGAGGGCCATTGACAAGAATAAGCTTAATGACGCCATTGATGCCACTGCCAAGCTCCTCTGGCACGCCTGCTAAACCGGCTTCGTCAAACCCTTCGCCACTCATTCCGGGCTTTGTTCTTGGGGGTCTTCGGCTGAATGGATGAAAAGGATGGATGGGGGGGGATGGATGATATTTTCACCATATGTGGATGAATTTTTGTAATAGGGATGGATGGAGGATTTCTTGGGTGCAGTGGGGGTGATTTGTCCAAGACTATAGCCAAACTCATTTTGGCGCAGCAATAGAGCTCACTAAGGTAAGGTGGCAGCACCCATTCCTGTTCATTTAAACAATTCAGCATAGTTGGAGGCACCTTTTGCTAGAAAAAACATTATTTGTAGTATTGGCAATTGAAAATCATAAATTTTCAAAAAAAAATTAGAATTTTTGGATAAGGCATCTATTTTTTGCGAACTTTCAAAGTCATTAGAGAGAATTCGGATCTTGTAAAGGGCCACAAGTTCTCGCACAACTTCAACTAAGTTGTCGGCTGTTGGAACTACGCCACTATAGCAAGATGACATGGCCGAACGACTGCCACATTAGATTTTTGAGTTTTTGTTTTTCTTAAATATATTTTTATGACATCTCGTACCGTGGTTCACAGCATGGGGACAGATCGGGGAACAAGCCTGAAATGGCCCTTTCTTGCCCCCAAATCCCCTCTAATGAAAACTTCATAGGGCACCCCAAACGACACTCTAGTTAAACTATCTAGATTTTTATATAATAATCTAAAAAAATCAACAAGCACCAACCACAATTAAGCATTGGCAAGGATTCAAGGGACTTTCAGGGACACTTTAAGGGGAATCTACAGTAAAACATTGGGTCTACAAATAGGAATGGATGCTCCTACCTTAATAACCCATTTTCAACCACTTAATCCTTAAAGGATGGTTTGGTGATTGTGGAAATCATCCATTTTGGTAAAGTGTGACATCATCTACTTTAAAAAAATAAAAAGTACTAATTGGAGGTCAAACTATTGTGCAAGATTTTTCCTTTGTGTACAAAATTCTAAAGATGAATAGTTTCACTTTTGTCTTGTATAGAGAGAGATTTTCTGTCATTCATTGGCTGAAAAACAACCAGGGTGGTGTTTATGGGTTAAATAATTGAGCATATCTAAAGCGCAGGTATATTGAATGGAAAAATTTTCCCAAGTACAAAAATAGATTTTAGAAGGATTCCATAATTTTTTACAATTTTATTTCCCAAAACAAAAATTACCATGAATTTTTAGGTGAAGATTATGATCGTCTCAAATTAGTCATATAGATCATCCTACTTCCAACAAAAGGCTAGTTGCAAAATCAAGAACGTTGTTCCCAATCATAATGCGCCATAACTGATCATTTACTCATCTCTACCTGCACGGAAATAGACCACTTAACATTCCCAAAATGATAAGGAGGTGATTAATTCTTTAGAGCCCCCTACAAGATGGCCAAACTCCAGCCATACTGGAAACCCTCGGAGCTCTTTTGCCACCGCAAGTGCAAAAACAACATTGGGACAATTTCACTTTTGAAACTGCAAGAGGGTAGGGTCCGCAAGTACTGACCAAATTTTGGGAGGGTTCACCATTCAGATCAAAAGATTATAATGGCCAAACCTCTGTTGAAAAGTTTACGTAGTGCGATTTTAAGGTGGGAGGCATTATTTTAGCCTGTAGGGTGCTCAGAGGTTAAGAATAGGTTGGCTACCCTAGCCTGGGTTTTGCAACACAACTAAAGGGCCTGGTAGGATCTAGTTGATAAGTTTTGGAACTGCATTTAGCAAATTTTCTTCTTTTTCTGCATGTAATGTGCTACAAGTACTTTCTTTAGAAAAGAATCACATATTTTATAAACAAAGAGCATCTCCACCATTACACAACCAAAATGGCACCCCACTGAAATAGCTTAGACAAGTTCATTATTTTAGTATGTGAAACAAGTTGGGTTGGTCCCTACTCATACCCGATATCATGGTCTATTCCAGCAATCAAATCAAATCTTTGCAATCAAATCAATGAACAATAATTCCCTCAAATCATACAACAATTTGATTTGATTTGATTGCTAAAATTAGATTGTTGTATGATTTGAAGGAATTATTGTTCATAAACTTGAGTTTCAGAGCCACTGTTCTTCACAAATTTGAACTTTCAAATAAGAAAGAGAGTGATGACAAGAGAATACTCCCTCACAGTCTGGGAATTATGTAGGAAAATTGGTGTGCATTTCCAACCTTTTTGAACAAGGTTCCAATTTATTTTTTTCACTTAGAAGCTTGCTGAAAGTGCTTTTTTTTCCAATTTAAATCCTACAATTTTTTTGTCTATTTGAAAAATTGCCAAGTTTTTAATTTTCACTTTGGGACTTTAGCGTGTATAGTCAATTATGTTTTTGTGTGTTATGCTTTTAAGGAGTTCATGCGCCTTGAAAAATGCAGGATCCTTGGCAAGAGTTGAACTTGAGACCACTAGTGTCTTGGGGCCAAGGATGTAGCCTTCGAAAAATACAAGAATTCAAAAAAAGATCTCAGCATTTTCTAAAGGCTCGTCAGTACGGAAAAACATGTAAGTCAAGATAATTGATTTTTTTTACAATCAGGTACATCTTACAAACAAGAAGCATCACTTGGTCTTAATTGAATCAAAGAACATAAGTAACTTGAGGGGTTAGCATACAAGATGTGATACTTATTCTCTACCCTACCCCCCTTCCCTCAGCTACGTGCCGGAAAAACAAAAATTCAAACTATAAATATCCTAAATAATGTTACAGTGGACAATCAAATTGTCGAAGCTTTTTTACCCTACCCAATGGATTTCCTAATTTGGCATTTTGGGGGGTGGTACCTCATCCCAATGTTCTCTATGTCATTCAAAAATCTTCAAATTTTTCTGGCTAGGTCATAATTAAACACAAGTAACTTGAGGGGTTAGCATACAAGACGTGATACTTATTCTCTACCCTACCCCCCTTCCCTCAGCTGCGTGCCGGAAAACAAAAATTCAAACTATAAATATCCTAAGTAATGTTACAGTGGACAATCAAATGGTCGAAACTTTTTTACCCTACCTAGTGGATTTCCTAATTAGGCATTTTGGGGGGTGGTACCTCATCCCAATGTTCTCTATGTCATTCAAAAATCTTCAAATTTTTCTGGCTAGGTCATAATTAAACGATGGCACTTCCCAGAGATTGTACTCCCTTCGAATTCAAGTAGTAAGTCAAATTGAGCGGGCATCTATTGAAATGGTGCAAGATGACATGCTGCTGAATCTGACCTTCTCATACGGTACAGTTGAATTAGCTGGATAATGAGCTGTAACCATATCTCTCATTCTACCCATCTGAGAGGCAAAGTTGTAACCACAAACTATAAGATTTTGTTCAGAAAATTCAAACTCCAATATGAAGATAATTGCACGCTGCAACCTAGGCAACAGAATGCACACAATGGTATGAAGCTTCTTATGATAGTCAATACCGGTAGTGACATTTGACAGCAAGCATGTCGATCCCTTTTCATACTATTATCACTATTTATCACATTATATGCAACTTCTTGAGACAAAACAGTGTGCTAGTGTCAGTAGTGAGGATACAGAGTTAGGAACAGGTTTCCTCTACTTCGTAGGTTGGAGAGAGACCAGAGGATGTGATACAAAGAAGGTGACATTTAAAGAGTAAATGGTATAACTTGCATTAAAATGATGATACATATTCGTAACAGAATGTCAAACTCAGAAGTTGGCTCTTCTGCTCTGCGAAAATAATAATCAGCTAGAAGCAAGAGCAACCATCAATGGCTGGCCTCACGCTCTTATAGCAACCAGCCTGCCTATCAATCCTGCTGCTTCTCAAATTCATCGCCCGCAGCGCACAACACCCTCAACAGAAAAGAATCCAATCTACTACTCTACCTCACTCTCTGCTCTACTATTCCCTTAATAACATACAAGATCCACTTGAGACGAGTCTCTCACCCACCTCAGCTTGTCAATCGTCCCACTGATCCCCTAACAATTAAGTAAATACAAGAAGAATCGAAGTACTTTGGTGGGATTCATAGGGAGGCCAGGAAAGGCCTGATTAGTTCCCCTTTTCTTCCCCAATTGGAGTTGAAAGGAGGGGCATAAGCTGCAATGGAATGGAATGAGCTCACGGAATACGGCGGACCTGAATGGACTGCAACATATCACTCGTGGAGATGTCGGAGACGGCCACAATGAGATCCCCAGACTTCATCATGCCACGCGCTTTCAAGAGCGCAAACGTCCTGCGGAGGTTGCTCTCCAATTCTCCGGAGAAGTCGAGGCGGAAGGGGATCAACCCCCACTGCAGGTTCAGCCTTTGCCGGACCGTCTTGGTGTCGGTGAAGGCGAAGATGGGGCAGTCCGGCCGTGACCTGGACAAGAGGGACGCCATGTATCCGCGTCTTGTGTACACGAAGATGGCGTCCACTTCCAGTCTGTTGGCTGCGGTTGTCCACAAGACAGTGCGTTTCAATATGTCAGCAGCAGAATATAAAACATGGTATGCACGCGTAACACAAACCAAAACTCTCTACCAACAAGATGTGCAAAATGGGTCCAAATTCACCAGAATCTTCTCCAAACGTTATTGCATATGATTCAGTTCTAGTGACCAGTTTCTACGCAATGGTAAAATTGGCTTAGTGTCACTTCAGACTGAACAGGCTGACGCAACAAGCTTAAGAGAAATTCTACACCTTGATTGGTGGAAAAAACATTTTGAATTATTTTGCTCTTAATGTAAACTTCATACTACTCCAAATTACAAGAATGTGCATGAATAGGTGTACTTTCACGGGTCCTTTGCAGCATGCTAAAAATCGATTTGAGGTAACAAGGTTTCGAACCACCTCTATGAGGTGGTTTGGACACTTGCTACCTCAAAACATCGTAAATGCAATGAATTATATCAAGATTGTTATATCACCCCTAGTAGCACATGAAGGTCGTTCAAATTTTAACCTTAATGCTTCGACCTGCAAATAAAAGCCCTCAGTCTACACTTTGATTCGACCCACTTACTTCATATTGAAGCTATTTTAGTTACTATCGACAACTACTAGAAAAATAAAATTTAGCGAGATTGCGTACCCATCTGAGAGGCAGAGTTGCAAATATTCTCTGAAATGCGATCATGAAGTGCGGAGGAGAGTTCGGGAAGACGATCGGAGGCATGCCGCTTGTTCTCACGACACCACGACTCCATACGCAGACTGACAGTGCGCAGGACACTGAGCGCCTTCTCTGGGAACAGCCCCATGGCTGACTCTCCAGACAACATCAAAGCATCTGCTCGTTGCCTAACAGCCTCCGAAACATCTGCCACCTACATGGGGTCATGACAACAAGGGTCTCAGATGAGAACGTCAAGATGACAAACAGAAGAATATTCTTTCTCCCTTGTGAATTTACCTTAATTTGAAATGTATTTAACCGCTTAAGGACAGAATTCATGGTTTTAAAATGCCCAATTCCATTCATCGTACTGTGAAAAATAAAAAACTCAGATAGGGCCAAATTTAATATCACCAGAGTCAGTGAAAGACACTGCATGTGTTGGTAAAAAATATAAAATAAATCAACTAAACTAAAAAAAAGTTTTCATGGACCTACTCGAAACTACTAAAACATATAAGGAACAAACTGGGCCTCCAGGTCCCCTGAAGGACCAAGGTGAAGACCTTCTCTTGACCAATTTTGCTTATTTTTTACCAACATGTGCTGATTCTACTACTATTAAAATGGCTCCATCCGAATTCTATAATTTTCACAACAGAATAAATTGAATTAACCATGAATCCTTGGGGTAAATTGAAAACTGAAGACAAAAAGACTATCATGACGATTTCTGACCTCCGCTCGAGTGGGTGTCGGGAACTCAATCATGGATTCCAAGAGCTGCGATGCTACAATGACTGGTTTGTTGAGCTCCCGGCATAAGTTGACAATCGTCTGTTGCACAGAAGGCACTTGCTCCAATGGAATTTGAGCACCTAAATCACCTCGAGCCACCATAGCTCCATCTGAAACACGAATGATGTCCTCCAGGTTCTTCAAAGAGGCACTGCTCTCAATCTTGGCGAACACCCCAATTGATCTGTTCACAGATTAACTCCGTATGTCAGAGAGGATGCAAACGTTGTCAATATGACCCCACCCGCACCAGCCAACTATCAACAATTAACTAACTAGAATTCGCTACTAATAGCCCGAGTTATGTCATTTAGCAAATTGGTGCTAACACCTGCAAACTAACTTGCAATCACTTAGCTAACTCTCCAATCTTGCACAAGTAAACTAACTGTCCCTCTACCAATGGTTGAAGTGCCAAATCCGCTGGCAACAACCAAAAAACAACAGTATAGCCAACTTGAAAGCCTATCTCCCCATCAGTTGCCTCGCAAGTGCAAGCACACAATAAATTCGTTAACTTCCAACAAGTGAATACAATAAGTTAATTAACTTCCAACAAGCTAATACAGTAAGTTAATTAACTTCCAACTAACACCGCAGTTAGCTAATTCACGCTGCTTGGTTGGAGAGGACGGGCCAGAAGAAAGTAACAAATTGAACATTAATCGTTTAGACCAGGAATATTCCTTTTCGCTGGTACGGAAAGTACGAGGGTAAGATCAAGTTGTCCAGTCCCTAATGTAATAGATATTTTTGAAACAAACTTGAAAAGTGATTCGTACCCGTTTGGTGATCTTGCATGAATATAACTCTTCAGATGCTTAATGACCTCCGATGTCTTCACGAAGGAGACGGCAATAAAATCCACCCCTTCTGCAATTCCAAAGTCAATGTCAATCCAATCCTGCACCACAACAATTTCCAGTATCAGCAAATATCATAAGAGCACTCTTCGTCTTGCCCAACGAAAACATGTGAACACTAAACGTTCCATGAGGCTCACCTTGGACGAAATGGTGGGAAGCATGGCATTTCGCTCTCGAACCAGCCGGCCTTCCCTCCAGAAAGTCAGATTGGCACGTGGAAGCAAGAGACCGGGATCAATGCACTTGCACTTGACATCCGGACCGACCTTCTCCTTCACTTCAAATCGAACCATCCCTCCATCCACCACCAATTCGTCCCCAACCCTAACATCTGTCAACAACCAACCAACCAACCAGGTCAGGATCTTTGGCCTAGAATTTCCAATTCTGGAGGTTATTCAACGATAAGAGTTGCACATGATTGCTGCTAAAATGAAAATGCAGTAAACAATAATGCTTGCTGACGAGATAAAATACCTTCAGCAAACCCGTCGTAGTTCACAATTGCGGTGTAGTCTGGCAGAGTTTCGAGTTTGCGGACCGTGAAGATCCATTCCTCACCATCCTTTACGACAAGTGAATTCAAAACCACGGTCAGATATAAAATCAAAAACCTCAGATACCAATTTTCTTCAAATTTGTTCAACCGCCAGTTCATAGCGCCGTCACGTCGGACAGACGCTTCTCAAGCGTCTTGAGCGAATACTCGAAAGAATAGCACCAAAAAGTACATGAAATCAATTGGGATCACTCACTCACCCTTCTCCACTCTAGAGTCGAACTGCAAAAACATGTCAAAAACTGTAGAGAACAATCACATAGAGCTAAAAGAATACTAAACAGTTGAGAAATGCCTTCGCAAAGGCCATCATGAGCTCAAAAATATTATATTTTCGTTGCTCCGTGTGATATTTCTCTACAGTGATCGATATACCACTTCGACTCGATTGTAGAGTGCGGAAAGGTGAGTGATCGCAACGGTCCTAGACCGTTATGTCCGCTAGATTCAATTCATCATTATGAGATGCAAACTTCGGGAGGCTTACAGGAAACCATAATTCTGATTTGGATAATAATTTGTGAAAGAGATTGCTGGAAGAAGCGAGAGATTCCAGACTTCACTTCTTACTTGTTGTAGCTTGCTAAATAGGTTTGCATTTCGTATATATTTGCTACATAACCTTGCATTTCTTATCGATGTAATCATATTAGCAACAGTAGCATCACTCATACCTCGGCTTTGACAGATGGAGCTCCATTGAAGTCGCCCAAGTGAATCTCGCTGCCCTCGGTGTCCATCATGATAGCCACGGAATACCCCTTCTCCGAATTCAAGCTGCGCACATTGCGAATAACTTGCGTGTGCCAGTCGCGAGTCCCATGACACATGTTGAGCCTGGCCACATTCATGCCGCCCATGGCCAGCGCCTCCAACTGCTCGGGAGCGCACGTCGCAGGGCCGATGGTGCAGATCAGCTTCGTCCTTCGCGTGCTCCGGAACCCGTTCTCCTTCAATTCGGCTTCCGTCACCGTGTCCACTTCCATGGACTGCTCTTGCTGCCCTAATGTCGCTTCCTCCACCACGTTACGACCATTAGTAGCAGCCGCGGCGCCATCACTGCTCTTCTCCAAACCCAAGGTCGCCGTCACCACGGGCGGCGGCAACCCCTTACGGTTCTTATGCCCTCCAGTTTTCAAAGCAACCAACTTCAACGGCGTCCCAAACGAGGCAACGTAGGAGAGGCGAGTATTGGATGCAATCTCCCCGTGAACACATGACGGCACGGACGCCGAGCAACGCAGTGACGATGACTGCATCATCGCCCCGTGCGCCATGGCCACACAGAAAACCCTCCCTCGCTCAACTCACAAACCAAATTCGCACGGATTCTCAAACACCCTGCCCAAGGGTTACACGCAATCTCAATACCTAAAACCTCTCCAAGGATTGAACACAATCTCAATCCCAAACTCAACCGAGAGAATCACAGACACGAGAAGAAACGAGATGAAACGCAGAAATCGGGGCTATGAGCAAAGATTGGGAAAAAGTTTGATAAAAAAACAGAAAAAAAAATAAAAAAGTAATCAGGGCTTATGCAGGGCTTTACGACTTCTGAGGTTGATTCTCAGCGTACGCGAGGGGAAGCGGGAGAACTGGGTTACGGTCGCATTGCGCGAGAAGTGCAAATGGCGATGGATGGGAAATGAAGAGCCTGAAAATGGCTGAAGTGAAGATGGAATTGGTGGTGGACGGAGCATCTGCAACGAGGAGCAGCGGAGCACACGAGGCAGCCAGGCAGCATTTGTTGGGGGTCCCCCTGGTTAGCTCGCTTTCATCATACTTTGCCTTTTCCACGGTTACCAGTGCCGTGGTGGTTACTCATCACCGTGAGGTTTGTGGCCGTCGGTCGTCGTCGTCATCAACCAATTTTTGTGACCCGAATTCTGCTGATGCCACAGCGATGGCGGTGCTCGATGGCGGTGCCCGAGCTTCTTCGTCTTCTCCTTCTTGTTGCTGGGTTTCTCATTACAAGCATTTTTTACGAAGAACCGCCGGATATTCCAGATTCGAGTTTTCGGGACTGTTCTTTTGGGAATGTGCTTTTCTCTGTTTTTTTTCAACAGCCTGTGTTCTTGAGCTGCAGTCTGGTGTAATTGAAAATCGTTGGAAAAACCTTCAAATTCCCGCTGAGCGAGAAAGTGAGAACGTTCTTGAACGCTATGCTTGCACGTTGCTCTCAGTAACCATCTCACAATTGTATCTTTGCACCGACCTGCTGACAAGCTCTTGCACTTGTGTTTTGAATTTTGTTCTTTCGGCGTCAGAGTTCGGAGGATTCTGTTTCGTGTGAGTGCTGTAGTTCACTGCACTTGGATTGATGGTGTAGAGATGTACAGAACCAATTGATTTCCAAGAGGATATGATCAGTTCGTGACTATTGCTGTTCTCTGGTTCTTTTTTTTTAGCTTTGGAGTAGATTGCACACACTTCTCATAGCTAGAGATTATCAGAGAGAGATTAATCTGAACTTGATTTTTTCTGTTTCTGGAAGTTTAATGTTGCTATGATTTGACGACTTCAATAGTGTTAGAAGCTTCTATTGGTTCGGTTTAGGATTGGATGTTTTGACGACTGTCATAATTTAGTTCGATTGGAGAGTACGAGGTTTTTGATTGGAAAGGAGGTTGCCGATTCCAGCGATGGCAGTTGCTGGATTTTCTACAGTTGGTCAGCTGCTTATAGTACCCTTCCAAGAGCCCAGTCGTATACATCCCAAACGAGTTCATACTAATTTCAAACGTAAGCCTCTTGGGGCTTTGAGATTTTGCAATAGTGAGAAGACACGCGGTGTTTTGAGAATTAGGGCAGATGCAAGCACAGACCGTGAGCAGAAGCTGCGAGAACAGCAGCATGAGATCCGAGTTTGCATCAATAAGGCATGCCGAAAGAGTGGGAGCTTGGAAACCTTGGACGTGATGCGAAGCTTGGCACCGCCCAACGTGACGGTGGAATCATGCGGCTGCATTGGTATGTTTTTAACCCTAAACCAATTCTTCTTTGAATTCTTGTTGCAGTGGATACAGTGAAAATGACGTTCTTATGAAATTATGCCTATGTTGGTTGATTGCAATGGATGCAATGAAAGTGACTTCCTTATAATATTGCACACATGTTGGTTGATTGCAATGGATGCAATGAACATGAGTTTCTTATGAAATTGTGCACGTGTTGGTCGATTGGAATGGATTGTAGTGATGCTACCAGGCTTCTTTAATATCACCTTCTCGAGTATCACATCCTCTGTTCTCACCAGATCTTTAGCAAGCGGATGCACCGAGTTCAGTACTCTCAGTATCCCGCTCCGTTATGTCTCATGAATTTGCATATAATGCGGTTATAAGGAATTTGTCAAAGGGTTTAGACCACCTTCCTGAGTATTTCTCGAAGGCCTCTTCTACTTGCAACACTATTGATTGTGTCACGGTGTTACAGAACTCAACTGATAATCACGCGCATTTTGGGTGCCTAGGTTGTGACAGTAAAGAGGAACGGATGTAATTGTTACGGTCTTGTGTGAAATTATGTGATTTCAGGTAAATGTGGCAATGGTCCGAATTTGATGATCTTACCAGCTGAGATGATGGTGAGCCATTGCAACACTGCGACGCATGCTGCTCGTCTTCTGGCTCTGCAGTGTGGGGTTTCCAATCCAGAGAGCAACCTTAAGGCTCTGAGTCTGAAGCAGCAGGCTAACAAAGCCTTTGAACGTGGCAGCCGTTTGGAAGCCGAGGAATTGTACACACAGGTCGGTTGTTCATTATTATTCTCTATGCTTTATGAATTGAACTAAAAAGGCGTAATTTAATCCTACGTGCTTGTCATTTATGGTTTATGTTATTTTAGTTTGTCATTTTGATTCCCATAATGCTAAGTTACCCAATTATCGCGGATGAGTTAATATTCTTTTTGATTGAGAGGAAGAGGATTATAATCGACACCACTGTGTTCAATTTGAGCCCTTTGATGAACCAAAACGGACACTCTTGGATGTTCTTCATTCAAGCACTGATCGTAGCATTATATCCTGTAGACCTCTTTTCAGCCTTTGATTCTTTCTTGATTATCTAGCCCTTTTGTTCTAGTTTGTTAAAGGATCATAATCTCGTTTTTTTAAGTTCTCGTGTGGTTGCTTTCGTCACAATGTCTCCTGCAGGCAATAGATATTAATCCATCTGGAGGGCTTCACTTTATACTCGCTGACAGGTACCCTCTTCATTCTGTAAATAATTTTCAGTCGCATCATCTTTTCCAACTCTTGCTACGATTTCCCGGAATGTGAATGTTGATGTTAATGAGTGGATGCTACAGGTCTGCATTAAGACTAGCTCAAGGGAACTTCCAGGGCGCTTTGGAAGACGCTCAAGAGGCTGGACGTATTGCTCCCAAGTGGGCTCAGGTACCAAAAGAAAATTCTAATCTTGTCGAAAATCGAAAAATTAACAAGGTTTGGCATGGGATTTGTAATATTCTTTAGGGTGGCCTTGTGACACCTTGGTATTGGCCATGGTGTTTTGATATTGGGATTTGATGGTGCTCCTTCTTCCTTTTTTTTCTTTACACAAGAGGAAGGTTGAAGGACGTCAAAGCACAAATATGGTGTAAGCAAATGATGTCCATGGTTGAGTACGAAATGGCTGTAGAATCAAGCACAAGCATTACGCTGTCACGTACTTTGTGAATGCAGTATTTCAACATCTGTATATATTAGAGGTGCTGCTCTGCAGTGGTTAAAGAATGTAATTTTGACTTGAGTGATGCTGGAATATAATCGCAGGCCTTTGTGCGTCAGGCAGATGCGTTTTCTGCAATGGGCAACACTGAGGCTGCTCTTGCTGCTCTTTCCACGGCTCTTCGTTTGGATCCTCTCTTGAGACGCTCTAAAGGATTTCAGGTACTGCTTTGTCTGAATTGTTATAGATTCTTAAAATATTTTCGTTTATTATTTTTGAATCAAGTCCTTGTTCCCTGCCTCTAGGTTCAACAATAAATCATTTCAAAAAGGTAGTGCCAAAATTATGAGTAAATTGAGCCACATGATGCTGGAGTGTTGGAACTGTGAATTAAACCGGGTACTGTACCTCTCATGCAGCAATAAATGATGCCTTGTTGATTCTGAAGATCTTGCCATTGATTCCTTTGTTGTTTTCCTGCGTTGGAAATTGTTTTATCTTTTAGATAGTTTTGGCAGACTATAAACGTTCAATAGCAGTGAATTCAGATTTGGTGGTGGTTGGATGCAGGCTAAAACACGAGGACTTCAATCGAAGTTAGCCACTGCCGGTGCCTCCGCATAACAGTGTTGAGTGTTGAGCTGGTCATTCTAGGAGTTAGTGGAATTGTAGGAAAGTGAGATTATAGAAAAGATTAGTGCAGAGGTCTTGGCAACAGTTCAATCTTCATCCAAAAGCATTACTGTAGTTTCATGACTGTATAGTAAGGTACCTTCTCAAATTCACCTTCTTGTTGAATTTTCAATCCTAACAATTGTTACATATTCTTCTTCCTCTTTTTATTAAAGGGAGCCTTTTGCCTTGCTAAATAATGTTGTGGATTGATTGATTGATTGCTGTATGATAATGAACCTTTCATGTGATACTGTTCCTTAGTGAATTGCGACCTACTGTATCATTCAAAACAAAATTGATTATTATTTGAATGTTTTCTTGTTGTGGACGTACTTTGTCATAGGATGGACTAGGGGAGATATCCCATTCCAGATCAGCACCCCATTCTAGCACAGTAGACTTCTCTCTTTTTGTGGAGGACAAAACCAGTGATTAATTATGGCATGGTTCTCAAGACAATTGTGGCACATTATGATTGGTTTAAAGACTCTCAATATTATAACCAGCCCTTGGTTGATTTTGTAATTAGTCCTTGGTTGGAAACAACAAGATCTATATCACCAATTTGGGATGGACACAATCTTCAATTGATTAATTTATAGTAATTTTGTTTTGAGACAAAAAAATCTGAAAATTATGGAAACTATCCAAACTCTATTTTTGCACATGGGAAATTTTCCCTCCAAAGAAACCGCCCTCCACCTACCTGTAATTCTGTAAGTGGTCAGGAATGGGTTATCTCCCTAAAACATTTGTAAGGTAAGAGGTCATAAAGTGATTGGGCTCTAATAGCATCCACCTTCTAAAACGTACACTACTTGTATATTTTGCTTCCCATTGCACTAGCAATGTATAAATAGTGTACATTTCAAGAGGTGGATGTTTCTAGTGACTATTGCATTTCCAACTTCAAAAATTTATAACTAATTCCACAAAGCTCCAAAAAATATGAAATGACTAAAAATAGACCCCAATTCCATTTGTCTTTCAAGGAAGTTTTATGGAAAATATTTCAAGAAGTTTAACTTTTCCAAATTAATTTTAAGATTTTAAATGGGCTCTTTATGGACCTCCCTTATGCTTACTCAATCAAGCCATATTGACTTATAATTTGCCACATAAATTGACTACACCTCCTCTTTAATGTTACAACCTTAGTATACAAAAATACTTGTGATAATATAGGATTTTGTGACAATATATCTTGTTATAAAAAAAATGACAGATTATAGAAGTACCTCAAAGTTGCAAGAGTTCAAGAAAGTCTAGAATTTTTTCACTATTGTCAAACTTCTTATGATCACATGTATATGCAACTTTCTTATGACCCATTATTGTGATAGAAAAAATCTTTAGAAAATTTTGAAGTAGAAATATTTATTCCTTGGATTTAGTGAAATAAGGAAGATATTGAAGATGTTGAAGTGTATATGTAACTCATTTCTCAATCCATATTTTGGAAAAAATCTCAAAAACATTGAACTAATTAAATTGTGCAATTTTAACATTTTAACCCCTAAAGCATCGAACATGCTTTTTTGAGAACATAGCTTTTTGGGGCAATTCACTACAAGCGGAGTTTGTTTGTTTTTCTTTCAAATTTTCACACAACATTTTCCCAAGGAGTAGCTTTAAGGCCCAACAATTTTCAAAACTTTTGACTACATGGTTAAAAAGTTATTGCATGATCTATCATTTTTATTGCTCGGTAGGCAGCCTGGGCAACAAAAAAAATTTCATTAAAAATCACTTTTAAGAAAAATAAAAATTTGAAATTGGTTCTTTAGATTTATATATACGCGGGAAGCTTTGAATCATTCCATTTTGATCAATGAGTCAAAAGTTATGAGGATTCTTAGTTTGAGGGTAGTTATGGAATCTCAACTCTAAAATAAACTTTGAAGTCCTTTATTTAACTCAATTTTCAATATTTTTGAAAAAAAATGAAAACACTGGGTGTAGATTGTTTATTACAACATTACAACCATTGGGATTGGCATTTTTCAATTCCATAAATAAATTCTTAACAGTTTAGTGTTTTGAATCATTCTCTACCTCTTCCTACTTACTATTTTTTTCCTATATGTTTTACAATTCCAAATGATCTAAAATTTTTCAAGCATGTAGCCAACTTGCCTTGAAGAATAAATCCAAAGAGTAACCACCATTTTGGACATTTTTTCATACAAATGGGACCTTGTGAAGGGCAGCTGCTCGTTTTTTTGCAGGGACAAAAAAAGGATTTTTGTCAATTCAAACGCTATTATCTTGCAATCCACATGGTGAAAAATTCTGAATTTTTTTCCACATCTTCTTAAACAAGTTTACTACAAGATCATACAGTTCCATGTGTCCAAAAATGTTTTTTTTCTAAAATTTGGCACTAGTATTAGAAATGGCAGTTTTAGAGCGTTTTTGGTGAAAACATAGTCAAAAACCTTTAGGGGTTAAAGAATCTTTGTTGATTAACATCATTTTTAGAATGATATATCCTTGATATCTTATTTTGTGTAGTTGAATGACTTTAATTTGAACAAGTGACTAAAGAGCTTTTCAACTCAATCAGCTAGTAACTTCATTTGTGAAAGTATGTCAGAGCTTTATTTTTTTTATTTTTTTTCATTATATATATTTTTCAAGAAATAATTAAGTCCTTCATCCTTTTCTAGCTATTTTAGAAATATTTATAAGCTTTGTAAGTCATTACTAAATGTAGCAATGACGTTCATTTCAACCCTTCTAGAGTGTGGAAGAAGAGAAGATTCTTTCTATATTTTGATGGTTAGAAGGACCTTTTTGTAGAGTGCAAGGCTATTATGATTGGTCTAATTTGACATGAATCCTTTTATCTAGCATACTCTTAATTGGTATTGCTCTCAAAAATTGTCATACCAGTACAAGTAATAATCTCCTACTTATGCTATGAATGTCTTGAATAACATTGTCCAAGTTATAAATACAAGCTAGTGTATTTAGAACCTCGTTGCTCCAAAAGTTATACAATTAGAAAGTATTTAGTATACTATTATACATGGTGGTCAAGGTCAACATTTCATGTCAAATAATTAATTAAATTTAGGAAAAGTGGTTCAATAGGTACTTTTAAAATTTAATAAAATTTTCTATTTTTCAAAATTTCGGCAAATTATATGTAGTTACTTTGTTCATATGTATCTTGTACATTTTTACAAGCCATATAATGTTTGATTTGTGGAAAAAAGGCAAATTCCTTATTAAAAACTATTATAGGATATATAAATTAGGACATGAAGAATTCAACCACTCATAATCAAGTCAACATATATAATGCAATAATTGTTTTCACGATTGCACTTCAAACCTCTATAACATTCTATTAGAGACTCTAAATCACAAATGGATTCTATTATCAACGAAAATTGTCCATGTTTAAAAATAAATAAATAAATTACAAATGGAGTTCTGGAGTTCAAACAATTATTGTGTTTTTTCTTTGAGGCCCTACCTTGCTTTAAATATATTCCACAACTTTTGAGGAATAAAGAACTTTACTATAAGAAAGACCTCTTCACTCTCATTCATAACATATGAAAGAAGTTAGCCCTCCACATCACCAAATAAATATATCTTAATTTCAAGGCATTCTTAAAAAAAAAAAATTAAATGTTTTGCAACTCCATTGTACAATAATATCCAGAATATTTCAATTTTAGTTTTAGATTTTATTTTTGCCAACCCTAGCCACCGGATAAGGTAATCAGCATTTTATCTTTAAAATTATTAAACAAGACTACGTTGGTACTTAAATTAATTGAAGTACACTAATTTGGTTGAATGTTGAATGACTGTCAACTATTTAGTTTAAACATCTGGATGAGTTTTAGATTAAAATTGTTCCATAGTCAAAGAAAGTGGAGTAGACAAACCAATCCTCTGAAGTCCTTGAGGACTCAAAACTATCTAAAGTAAACCAACCCAATTCCTTTCACAACCTAATTTTGTCACCCTCTATTTGATCTCAATTCCTTTCATTCAAACATACAAAATTTGTGCATTAACGTCATGATGCAATAGTGTCAATATGTATCAATTGATTGGTGATTATCGTTCACAGTACGTAAATGCTAATAGATACATAAAAAGGCAGTTATGGGTTATGGATTATAGGTTGTTAACAAGGCCTATAAGAAGGCCCTATATAACTCGACTTCATACAATTTTGAAGTTGAATATTTCAAAAATTCAGGAAGTTACAATTTTGATCAGAAAATTATAGTTCTACTTGAATTTGACAAATGAAACAATTACACACCTCTAAAAAATTTGTAAAATATGTACCTTTCTTAGAATAAGCCCCCAAACAACAATTAGATTGCAAATCAGGGTGGTAATAGGCTTGTCTACCGTAATGAATGATTTTGTAGGAAAATGTATTAGTAGAATTGAAGAATGCACCCATTCATCTTTGGTAGGGCCACTACAGTCCGCGACAAACAAGAATGGTGTGAAACCAAACCCTCACCGCATTGTGCAGTGTGAATGCGGTTGTAAGTAGGATTTGAGAACTCAAGCTCAGAGCGTGAGAGTCAATGACATAATCCAATATTCCGTGTACCTGCATTATTACGCCGATGAAGGCTTGTACTCCTTGCCTCCTCTATTTATGTTCTTAGGTTTTAACTTATCAATACTACACTAAATAGGGTATTTAGTGTTGGCAACACTATTTGCGAACCATGACACTAAATATCATTAAGCCTACTAAAGTAAGTAACATTAAATGTAATTTCTAACATTAAATATACTCTGTGGTAAATCTGAAATCTGAAAATGTTTACATTTAGTGTTAGAACTTATTAAAGGAAGGTAGAAGGGAAGAGAAGACAAAGGCGGCGCATTGAAGTTTAGCACTACACTAATCGTCCTAAAATTGACATTTAATGTAGGGTCAAGTAGGGTGGTAATTACACTAAATGTAATCCAACACTAAATACCCTATTTAGTGTAGTTCTCTGAAAGCAAGATTTTCGGGTTCAAGCTTCAAAACATAAAAATGACACAGCAGTCTGCCTTTTGTAATTGATTGTGGGAAACATCGAGGTACTGTATGATGTTTTGGTAAGGTCCATTGAGATCTCGACGATTTCAATTTTCTTGCTCTGGATAAGATAGAGAAACAGGCAAGACCGACCAGCCTGCAAATTTCAAAAGGACTTCATCGGGTTCCTTAGCTTCTTGAACCAACACAGTAGGTTGCCACGAGAACTAACGAATTATATAGACTACCGAAGAGCGAACATACTTGAGCCAAAATTCGACACTCTTGCAAGAATAAGTACAAGGTTCAACACAAATACAACCAGCTCTTGCAGCCAAGGACAATTTGAGTCGGAACATAAAATAAACAGCTCTTTATGAAAGAAAGATTCAAAAATGTAACCCAGAAAGATGAAGCGGCCAGGGCTTAGATAATACGCTTCGTTCCCAGCTCAAAGGTCATTCTAAGATCGCAGATATGAATCGAACACCCGGAGCGATGATATAACTCGTCTCTGCATGATTACAAAAAAATATATTAGAGTATGAAGCATGTTATCCAAGTTTAATTGACCTATTTCTGAGAGAAGAAAATGATCAGAGTGAAGATCCCGAGAGATTCCACAAATATCCCTTGAATCAGAGACTTCAGCCTACATGAAAACTTTTAGTGAGCATGGGTTCCGTTGTGAGACTTGCCCCAAACCCCTAACTGCAAACCCCTGAAAATTGCAGTGTTGATAACTTTTAAACCTTCCAGTTACCATAAAGAACAGACTTTACTCAAAACAGCTCCCTAGACATTAACTCGCATGCCTAGTGATAGGGTACTTACAGATCTTGTTGAAAGCAACGATATCGCAACTCTGAATATACTCATTGTTGGGCTCTGAAGTCAGGTGGTCCTCAATCAGGTTGTCGATACTGACCAAGTCGTCCACAATGGTCATCATGATCGACAGCTTCTTGATACCGGCAACAACAGTCACCAGCTTGGCTGTAACCAATATCAAAGGCGTGAGTTAATAAAAGTAACCCATTATCTCTAGACACTCGAACAACCTCTATTGTCGACCACCAACGGTGAATATCAAGGAACGTGGAAAAGATAGATTGAAAGAACTTACAAGCTCCCCAGTGAAGACCCTCCATCTCTACAGCGCGAACGCACTCCTCCAATTTCGCCATGTCGGTCTCGTCATCCCAAGGCTTGACATCCATCACGATAGATGACTTTCCAACTACTCAAAACAAGTTGCCGGCTATTAGCATCTGTCAGAAATATTATTCCTAGCAACGAAAAAACACCCAGCACGATACACACAAACCAATAACGATCAAGTGGCAAATGAAATCACTTACTAACTTTAGGCTTGGTAGATTTTTTCTTATCGGCCTCACGCTTCTCTGCTGCGGCCTTCTCCTCTTCAGTTTCGTCGCCGAAAAGGTCAAGGTCGTCATCATCCTCATCCTGCCAGAAACAAAATAGTATACATAAATAAGTTACTAGCCAGTTCCAAACAAGAAATCAATATGCCCAGTTCCATCGCGCAAATCACACAGAGCAACAGCGAATCAATCATCATAAACTCAAATCTAGGGTTCCAGAAGACATACAGCATCCGCAGCAGGAGGGGAGACCTCCCCAACCGCCTCCACCGACTTGGCAGCCGAGGCAGGGGCAGCACCACTCTCGATCTGCACTCCAGATCCCGGTGCAGCGAACCTAAAAAACGAAAAAAACGAAAAAAACTCTAAGATAAGCCTCTCAACGTTAAGTTCCAATACTCAAAGAAAATCTCTCCAATCGAATTTCTCCATATACAAACATACAAATTATAACTACAAAGCAATAGAGTTACCCCTTCGTACACAAAACACACTAACGAGAAACACGAAAGCAACAAAGGCTGTTCAGACGCGTACTGTGGTCCAGCCAAAGCTGAGATATGCTTGAACCACCTCGCAGCGTTCACGTACTCCGCAGGCACGCTCTCCAAAGCGACGTACACAGTAAGGTCATCCCTGGAAGCCTGGTACCTGAACACAAACCCTGAAACATCAGTAACCCTAAAAACTTAAACTGGACCTGGACGGAAAGAAAAGGAGCATATTGAAGCGGATCCGCGGAGCTTTACCCTGAGATGTAGCTGCGAGTAGCAAGGTGCTGGTCGAGCTTCTTCAAGCCAGCGGGCGTGGACAGATTGTCGAAGGAGACACCCATGGCGACCGAGACTTGGAGACGGAGGGCGGTGAAGTCGAAGGAGTGCGGGAGCTTGGGGACACAGTGGGAGAATGGAGTGACGACGCGGCGGCTCCAGGAAGGTGAAGTACTTCGTTTTTAGGGCTTGGGGGGAGGGCTTACTTGATGGACCCTTTCACACGGTCAGGAAATGACCGGCCCAGTCTTTGATTTTAAAACTTTGATTTATGTGTAATCTAAATGGAGGATTTTTGATACCATTAGCTTGAGTGAAGCACACTGCAAGTGTGTTTGGTTCAAAAAATGAATTATTTGAATGTATAGAAATCTTGATATAAATTCTTCAAAATTGCTTACAAAAATATGAGGCCTAGGATTTTCAATATTTAGAGGAATTTCTTGTTATACTTGAAAATATAACTCTAGAACATGAAATTCACGATAATAGGACTAGTGTTGAAATGGTTAAATCCTTTAGGTTCTAAGGCAGTTTTGGCCAAGACAAGAATACCAAAAGAATCTTTTTTAGATCTTTGTTTTGTAAGAAATCTAAGCAATGTACAATCCTACCATATAAAATGGAAGAGTATACAATGGACATATTGTATGTAAAAAATGATAGTGATCCACCAACTTCATTAGAAAAAATGTGCACTTTAACTCTTATATATAATTATATAGATACAGATATATTGTAGAAGTTGATTAACAAAATTACCAATAGCTTTCTATCTTTAGAGCTTGCACAAATATAATTTATTGATTGACCACTCAAAAAATTGAGTATGAAATTTAGAAGGTGTTCTTTCAAAGTAGTGATTATTTCTAAACATTTCTTCGCTTTTTCATTCCCTCCAAAAAAAAATCTTTATATTTTTTCATTATTTTATTGTTTTTATCTACTTGCTATTCAAGTTGGTTTTAAGCTAAAACATACTTTTATCTTTTGAACTTTAGAATATTTTCAGAAAAGTAGTTTTAAAAGTTTATATTGTACAAATGTTAGAAAATTAAGGCGGGTACTTCCAAAATCAAGCAATGCCTCAAACCGCACCCTAAAATAAGCCCCAAAATGGTGTAATTATATATTGAAAATTGTCAGTGATTGAGATGGTGGTTCTTCAAAGAAGCATTGGCAATTTCAGCGTTGGTGACACACTTCTAAATTCTCATTTCATGACAATTTATGTCTCTAACAAGCTTTTCTGTTGCTAGATGGTTTATGAGCTACTGACGAGCTTGTTCAATATTAATAACACAATTGCAGCTCCATTTCTTTTCCTTTTGACACCTATGGAAGGGGATTTTTTGCATATGACCGTTCATTTTCAATGCTCTCTATGAGTTGTTTCAAGCACTCTACTTTCATAACTTTATACCCCTACCATAGTCTTATATTTGCTAGAATCAAAGAATTTAATGTGCATTTCTTCCTTTTCTACACATCTCTTTACTCTTATGTATTCACTATTCACTACTTATCCTTCAAAATTATCCACAACCCAATTGGTGGCATTTTTGGGTGTATCCACCTTAACAAAAGAATCTACAAACATTTAAGTGGACAAAAAAATTAAGACTCTGAGTGCGTCGAATATTTGTTGTTCAAAATTGAACACCTGATCTTTTAGGGATTTATTTAACTATGAGACTTGATGGATGAATTAATTTATGATTGGATATACACAAATTATACTTGACTATGGTTAGTAGGCAAACAAATATTGCTTCAGAATAGATATCTTAACCTCTAAAGGACCAAGGCTTTTTTTCCATCAAACTACATTCAAAACTGCCAATTCTATTGTGAAAACTTTAAAATTGTTTTTTTTGCATATCTAACAGTAGAATCTTATACTAGACTAATATAAGTATGTATGGAAGAAATTTTAGAATTTTTAACCGCGTAGATTGCAAGATATTTGCATCCAAAATGAAGAAAACAAGTTATTTTACACCTTGTTTGACTAGATTTTTTGGCTTTGAATCTTCTTAACTTAAAATTTTTGTATTATTGATTTTGGTTTTTTAACTTTTTATGTTGAATATTTGAATATTTGAGTTGAGAATCTATGAAAAAAATTTTAGGAAAAACCCCCTTAAATTTCACTCAATAAAAAATTGTTAAGCAGAAGTAGATTCAAGAATGAAGGAAAAACAAAACCGTTAATAGCTTTAAGATGGAATTGAAACACAATAATCCCAGTGGTGAGATTGTTCTACAGTAGAACCTCTCTAAGTTGATAAACCTTTGTAAACTAAACATGTCAGATTGGTCCCGGACTAGGCCACGTAACAAAGGCTATGACTAAAAATGACCCTCTCTAAGTCAATAAATCTCTATAAACCAATCTGTCAGACCAGTCCGGGACCGATCAACTTAGAGAGGTTCTACTGTAGCAAGCAAATTCAACCATGTCTAACAATTTGTTTTAGTAAATTTTAAAAATTGCATTCAAAAATGAATCCTATAAGTTATTTTTTCAAGAAGATGCTTAGATTGCCCGAAAAACTAAGATTGTCCATGAATTTTTCATCACAAGTCCAAATTGAATGAATCAAAGCTTCACGTGTAGACAAAAATATAATATTTAAGGAAAAAAATTTTGAATTAATTTTGAATTATTGTGATTTTTTTGTGCTGCTCGCCAATCTTTGTTTTTGGCTTAAGGTAGGCGTACCCATAGTCGATCACGACCCATAGCCAACCCATAGGGGGCACTATTTCCAACCAAGGTTGAAAAGCTTGGAATGTATATTTTCAAAGTTGGGACTAATAAGGTTATGACATATGTTCAAAGTAGTGAAGAAGAAAGTTGGAAATAGTGAGCGGAAAAGCAATTTTTTAGATGATCCGAATTAGATGACTCTAGACATTGGCTATTGGTCTGGACCATTTTCTGACTCCCAAAATTCACAGTAATTTCAATTTTGCAAATAAAATTACAAAAATTTGGGAATCCCCATATTTCTTATCTTTCTACATGGGAAAAATTTCCTACGCCTTAAATTGCTCATTACTTGCTGTGAAATCCCTTAAGTTATCGGAAATAGGTACTTCTACCTTATTGGGCCATAATTTTTGCTTCTAGGCACCGATTGATATAAAAATTATATACCCACAAAGCTCTCGCAAAGCTACACAACCTCAAAAAAATTCACTACAAATTGAGACAATAGGAACCTACCTGGACCCAAATTGTCCCCCGAGGAGACAAACGGGGCTTTAGGGGTTAAGATGAATGATTTGTGCATTGAAGTTAGATAGCTCCCAGATCATGACATGTGTAGTAGACAATGCACTAAAGTTAGTCCTCTCCCTAATAAAGATAAGGTGTTGGAACTTAGAGTTAGACAAGTCCAAATGGAGGATCAAGATTGGGATAAAATGCGCATTGGAAGTTAGAATACTTCTTAGTATAACAAGGACTTTTACTTTAGTAAATGATTCTAGATAGAACCAAAAATAGAAATCTCAAAAAATTTAAAAAATCTTATGAATTGATATTGTAGTCTTCTATTATGTACCTGGAGCTTATAAATGAGGAGATGATCTTTTAAATTTATCACTCTTCTATGGTTGGGTGCTTTAAATTTCATATGAAAGTTTTGTTTTTTAAATTGAATTGGACATATTTTGAATTATTTTTTAGAGCAAATCGAGGTTTGAAAATTGAGTTGTAGTTGCAGACCGTGGAAGGTTTGAATAATAGTATGAAAGGATAACTGTACCAACCTCAAACCATTTATTGAAGATGACGATCTTTTTTTAATCTTTTAGTTTCCTTTATACCATTTGAACCATTTATACAATCATCATCATTTGAACCAAATTTTTTTTCATTGGACTAGTACTTGCAATTTGCAAATGAGATGGGCATTATGAATCTAAAGTTTTGAGTGCAAGTATCTCATCATTAACTTTGAAAAATAAAATCTCTTATGATACAATGTTGTATGTTATAGTGCAGATAATTATTATCACCTTTTTTAAAAACTTGTAAAAGGATAATTTATTAATTAATCATTCAAAAATTACACTTAGATATTCGGAAGATGTTACCTCCCTTGAATTCAAAAACTATCCTTTATCCCCTCAAAAACTAGTTTGAGACCATTTTAGGCTTGTTCCCCTTGCCATTGTGACCAGACGGCACGTTGTCAAAATATTATATATCAATAATAATAATAATAATAATAATAATTTAAAAAAAAAATTAAAATTTTAAATTTGACATGGTAGAATTTTCCTGAATTCCCACAATCCAGGAACTCACAATTTCCTAAAGGCTTCAAAAATCCTCTAATGACAACCTAATTTTACTATTTTATGTAGATCCCCTCAAATTAAAGAAATTTTTAATTTTTAAAATTTTTCATACCCTCCTAACTTGAAAATAAAATAAAAAAATTTAAATTCATTTTTCATTATCCTTGACCATATATTTTTCCTAAACACAATCTATGCCATTCACAATTGATATGAAATATGTCATATTTGTGTGCCATATCTATATATCTTATCCATATGCCTTGTCTGTATATATATGTCATGTATCATATTCATATGTCATAATTCTTTGTATTTGAGTATCAATGTATGTATCCCATATCTATATCCTGTATTTGTATGCCAAACTTGTATATCCATATGTATATCCGTATGCATATCTATATTAGAATATCAATGTATTTCCCCAATTTCAAAATAAATCTGAGGTTTCCAAATATACTTGTCTCAAATTAAATTTGAAGTTGGCTCTTACAACTTAATCGATAACAATTGATGCTAATTCAAACACCTTGAGTTGAAGCAAAAGAATTAATCCACAGATGCCATGCTCCAAAATCAACATAGCAATTTCATTCTTGCAAAGGGAATCAAAAATGCAACCTCTAACCAACCAAAGGTGATAAATTCAACTTACAATTGTACTAAACTTGCTATTAACAAATCTCTTGTTCAAAATTTTCTGGAGTTGATTCACAAGACATTGTTATAGTTGAATATATAGGACATCAGTAGACTTCCCTACAACAACGTTGCTCGAATAATGATCCAAATTAATAGCACTAGAGCAATTCCAAAAAAGGGAAACATTAGTCAATTTCTTTGCATATTTTCAACTTACACCACTTCACTCTTGACTTCCATTCTTTCATGGATAATTGGGTTGACTAGAAGCCACAATAACAAGGCAATCGCTTGAAAATAGGAACAACTCACGCATTCACCGATCTAGCCATTTCCAAAAATCCAAATTTATTTTGAGATGGAGGGAGTATTTTTGTATATTGGAGAGGTTTAAAAAATATTTTTATGAGGGGATCAACAATAGTTTTTTAAATTTGGAAGGCAAGCATATTGCTTCTTTTTAGGTGTTAGTAAAATTAAGGTAAACCTACTTATAACAAGAAAAATGACTAATTTGCCCTATTGACATGGTTGAAATTTTTAAAGTTTTTCCTATATAAAGACAAATGTGAGAAATAGGGGGAGCACTTGAAATTTTATTTTTTTGACAAAGTATGAATTTGTTCTGAATTTTTGAAGTGTGGTGCCCAATTGGCCCAAGATAATCTTTAAACTACTCCAACACCAACAAGAAGTGTACAGTACCTGTAATAGTCATCTTAATCACTTAAAGTAGTTACAATATTTCCTAATATAGCCACTATATGACCGCCTAAATGTAGCTCAAATTTCATACATTGAATTTTTTTCTCATAACTCATGAAATGATGCAAGATTGTAATCATTAGATGAGATTCAGGGGGGCTGGAGGACCGTTTTAGGCCTGTTCCTGGCTCTGTTCCCCCAGGCCTTAAAGAACGCTGCTGCCAGATTTTTAAAAAAAAAAATGAAAATGAAAATTCTTAAATTGAAAAACAAAGTTTGTTTGTTTTTTTTCCCAGAAATTGACGTGGCAGTCTCTCAGCCACATCAGCGCAGCTGCTGTAGTGCAGTTTCAGCCTGTTTTACAGACTGGGAACTCTGGGGAACTCACAGCCCTCCAAAAGGGCTGAAAAACATCTAATGGGGTCATTTCCTAAGTGTTTGTCATGGATGATTTGCTAATTCTTCTGTATTCACCCAAGAAAATGGAATTTTTTTTTTTTTTATAAATCAATTGTAGGATCTTATACTTCACTTGTCCTAGATCATGCGATAAAAATTTCATGAGGTTTGACCATACAAATTGGAAGATATTAGCATTCGAAGTTAGAATTTTTTTTTAACAATGGCTTGCAATTTCAGATGACTTTGACTACCATTTGTGGAAAAATATTGCACCATAGATTTTGAATTAAAAAATTTCTCTGTCGAAGAATTGAATTGAAAGTGTAGGAAAAAAATTTCAAAAAAAGCATATTTGATTTTAATTCTTTAAAAAATTGTTAAATAGAGGTAGGTCCAAGATTGAAAGAAAAACTAAGTCGTTAATAGATCTAAGATGGGATTGAAACACTATAATTCCAATGCTAAGATTGTTTTAGCAAGCAAAATTAACCTTGTCAAACAATTTTTTTTGAAAAATTGTAAAAATTGCATTCAAAAATGAATTTTATAAGTTATTTTTAAAAAAAAATGCTTAGGTTGCCTTAAAAACAAGATTGCTCTTAGTTGTCTCATTACCAATCAAAATAGAATGAATCGAAGCTACATATGTAAACAAAATTATAATATTTTAGAAAAAAGTCTAAAAATTTAATTTTGAATTGATTTTTTTGTGCTACTCGTTGAATTTAGTTTTAGGCTTTTTGTAGTATAACTTTTGCTCCTAGGCACCAAGTGAAATAAAAATTATATTCCCACAAAGCCAATCAATTTTCCTATCTTATGAGAAAGTTTCAAAAAGTTTCACCAAAAATTGATGTCATTGAAACATAACATTGCTAAACACTAGAAATCTCTCCCGCTAGTTGGAGGTATCATTCCCTCCTAGATACTTGGGGGGAGTGTTTAGTTATAATTGGAGAAATGTAATTGGCCAAGTTAATAGTGATTGTATTGTTGCACAGTGATGGCTAGTCCATCCTTGGCCCATTCCAAGCCTGCATGTGGATGTATAAAGTGATTGTACTGTTGAACTTCAGGGCTGGCCCATCCCAAGGCCCCCATGTGGATTTAGCTCGGGGGGGCCTCCCCTTTCTGCAGAAACAAAAGGGACCCCCCCAAGCTTGGTTAACAATGTTATGAACCTACCCAAAATCAATATTTTGCCCTCCGATGGGACAATGAAACTTTAAGGGTTAAAGGTATGTTTTGCACTTGGTGTTAGGGGTGATGTTTGCAATGTGAATCTGGTCTAGAAGTAGGTCTACAATTGTTTCCGAGACCCTCAATAACAACACTCTTTAACACCAAGTGCAAACATACCTTTAAAGTTGCCTCTCCCAAAACGTTTCCACTCATCATGTTGGTTTACCTTAGTTATGAATTTCTGAAGTTGAAATGCAGTGGTCTAAAATGTACCCTATTTCAACATTTTGGGTGCAAACAGTGTGCATTTCAGGAGGTGGACAATTACAGAGCCCGAGATTTTTGTGGACCTCGGACCTTTACCAGTTCGAAGCTGCCAGTGCTGCTGCGGGCAATCACTCAGGTGCTGAGACGCAACGTCCTTCGCTTCTTCCTTGCCTGTGCTCTAAAATTAGTGGGTTACCAATTTTCGAACTACCGACCCCGGTATATAAATCAGGTGTGTTGCCATTCATCAATTTGTGACACAACTGGATTCTTATCAAGCTTAGGTGTGTTGCTGTTTCAGCTTTCAGCTTTGGAGTTTGAGAATTGATCGATTGCGCAGAGGACAGCAGCCATGGTGAAGGCGGTGAGAGTCTCCGAAGTGGGTGGAACCGAGGTGAGTATGCTTTCATTTCTTTCCTGCAATTCGAATTTTCAAAGAATTTCTCAAGGAAGAAAACACAATGTGAGGAAGAATTCGATTTGAGCATTGCGGAAACGATGAAGTTATGCGAGATTTGTAAGTAAGTAGTTTTGGGGTTTGGGTTTTTTGCCATAGCTCGATTTCTGAAGTTAATTTTCCCCCTGTGATGGATGACAGAAATTGAAGTTTGAGGATGTGGAGGTTGGAAAGCCCGGCCCTGGACAAGCCAGGGTGAAGCATACCGCAATTGGCTTGAACATGATCGATATCTCCTTTAGAAGCGGCGCGTACAAAACGGAGCTTCCGTTTATTCCAGGTATTTGCATTGATCTCGTGTCCCAGGATCTTGATGCTATCGAATTTTTGTACCGTTTTTTGGTATTTTTGTGATTCTTTCTTTTGTGATCGGTAATGACATTGACAATGTGAGATATCATGTCCACACAGGCATGGAGGCCGCTGGTGTTGTGGAAGAAGTGGCGTCGGATGTTACAGAAGTTCGTGTTGGAGACAGGGTTTGCTATGCAGGTATAATATCGACCTCGCTCTCTCAACATCTTTAACATGGAGTTTTGAAAGCTCAATTGTGCTGCAATTGTGACCCTTACTTTTCCTTTTTCATCTCTTTGTAATGATAATTCTTGATGTTTCTGCGCTAATGGAATCTGACATATAGTATAAGTGACGCTTTGTCTAATCCAACCGCCTGAGCGAGGATGTGGGCTGAAAATTTAGATTGAAGTGTCTGCAAATGAAAGAGAATCACATTGCAAGTCGTTTTGGGATTATTTCCGAAACTCCAACAATGTTCTATGGATTTCCAAAGTTGAAAAGATAAGAATCCTAATGTGGACACTAGTGTACCGCTAAATTGGACGTCCTTTGACTCACGAAATGTTTCCTATTGGTTCTGCACATTTGCATTGGGTACTTTCGAAGCTTATGACGATTTTAGAGACTTTGCACTTTCCTTGTAATGCGAAAGTGGTTATCACGTCTTGGATTTTGGCTCGTTTGGGGTCACCTACCTTAGGATCAGAGACTTCAAAGCTGATTATAAGTCCGTGCATACAGGTCCGCTTGGCGCCTACTCCGAAGAGAGGTTAGTAGCGTCTGCGAAACTAGTGAAGATACCTGACGGAGTGGATGATGTCACTGCTGGTGCCATCTTTTTGAAAGGAATGACAACTCAAGTTTTACTCCGCAAAGTTTTTAAGGTCTCTTCTTGAACTTGTACCTTTCTGCGTTAATGAAATCGGAATTTTCACGTCTCTGCGTAAACACTGTTTTTTACCTCATCAGTACCATATCTATGGTTTCTCTGAGGATTTAGAGAGCTTAATGTGGAAGGTCTGAGTGGGCCTTCTTGTTGCATTATTAGCATTACCTTGGGGCTAATTCTTGAGAATGGATGTTATCAGGTTGAAAAGGGACATACAATTCTTGTTCACGCAGCCGCTGGTGGAATGGGTTCCCTGATGGTGCAGTGGGCAAGCAGCCTAGGTGCAACTGTCATTGGGTGTGTGTCTACGGAGGAGAAAGCGAAGAAGGCCAAGGCGGACGGTGCACATCACGTGATTTTGTACTCCGACAAGAATCTTGTGCAGAGAGTGAAGGAGATTACCAATGGAGCCGGTGTTTCGGTAGTCTATGACTCGGTCGGCAAAGATACTTTTCAGGTAAAACCATTTGGCTGGAAAATTATTTGTTTCCTATTTCTTTCAATTTCGATTTCTTCAACCCCTTCGGAGACTGGACTTCTGTTGATGCCTTCAAGGTTGAGTTTCAGTTACAGTGTCCAGATACATATGGCATGGAGAGCCCCTTACAAGAAGTGATTTGCTGCTATGTGACCAATTTGTTTGTCCTAGATGTGCATAGTGTTCTTGAGGAGCTGTTTGTGAAGAAGAATCTGGATTCCTTTTGGACACAAATGTTAAGCTCCTTACAGTCCTTGCAAAGTCATGTGCTCAATTCTTTAGATTCTTTCTTGCTCCATGTGATAGAACTTCTCTTCACCGATTTGCTTCGTTTTTAAATTTTGAGTCTACAGTGGAGATGGATGAGTGATCCCAACTGCACTAGAATGAGATTTTGGATCGGCTGTGTTCATTGGGTAACTTCTTATAATTTTCAATTCAACTGTGTACAGATTCCATTGTTTTTCTCCTGTTTAACTGAGTGTCTCATTCAACATGTTCAGGATTCATTGGATTGTTTGGCCACCCGAGGAATGCTTGTATCGTATGGGCAATCTTCTGGAGCTCCTGCACCTATCGCTACATCTTCCTTAGCTGTGAAAGCCTTATTCCTTACCAGACCTTCAGTGATGCACTACACCACGACACGAGCGGAGCTGGAAGAGGTCTCCAGTGACTTATTTGCAAATATTGCAAACGGAGCGCTCAAAATCCGCGTGCATGCAACCTATCCACTTTCTCAGGCTGCCAAAGCGCAAGACGACCTTAAAGAGCGTAAAACAACAGGATCCACGGTTTTCATACCTGATGCTTTGTTTAAGTGATCTGAAGCGTTGATCCGCGATTGTTGGCAGACATTCTGTGACACTGGAGCCCCTCTTGAGACCCTGTCAATTGTCCCTGCTGCTTCAAGGAGGGTGTCATCTGCAGATGTTCTTTCTTGAGGAAGGCCTCTGACCTCTATATAGTAGCGTGGTAGCCTTTGGATTCATATTACTATGAATTCATTAAGTTTGTTAAAAGACAAGAATGTTAATGTTGAGTTCTAACTTATTTAGAGCTCTCTAGGCATCGAGATTTTGTTCTCTCTGTCAGTTTTTGTGTAAACATGACCACTGGACTTGGAGAAAGTTTCTAAAAAATAAATTATAGCCCCTTTCAATTATCTATCAATTCCAGGATTTTAAAATGTTCATGTTATATTTTTCTGTTGTTTAGAAAGTTTTGAGTTAGAAAGTACTCCTTGTATTATTTCTGAAGTTTCCAAAGACTAAGTTGGTAACTTTAACCCTGGAAGGATGGGCTTATGACTACCGGTACTGATTTCAAGCCTCACTGTCCCATCACTCTGTTTGCTGCCATTTTGCAATTTACTAGGAAAATTTTATATTTGTTTTTCACGGATGAAGTTGTATGTTTACTACAAGTCATCAAATTTTCAGATGGGGGGGGGGGGATTTGAAATTATTGTGATTTTTTTAAGAAGAAAATGAAGAAAATGAATATCTAACATCCGGTTCTAATACATAATATACTCAAAAAATTTGAAATTTTTACCATAGATGTATATTATAGTGTATAATATCATGTTATAAACCAGTATTATTGTGTCATTTTAAAATTAGAAAATCAACAAATCATATTTATAAGCCCAAAGTTCATATTACTACAAAATATTGAAATGTATGAATTTTTCAAGATTTCCAATTGAAGTAGAAAGTTTACTTCATAAGGATCATTTTGTAGTTAACCTCAAAATCACTCAATCTCAAACAATATCATTTTTATGGCTAAAATTCACATCAAGAGTAAATAGCAAGAAATGGCCAAGCTACATTATAAGGGTGATATGTGGATTAAGCATCTTCTTCTTTAGAAGAATCAATATACTACAATGAGGGGATTTGCAATACTATTCACTAAAAACGTGCTCAAGTACCTTCAAATAAAAATTGGATGAAAAAACATTTTTTTTTCCATTCTACAGTCTTACGTGAAGTTTTCCAAATAAACATTTAGTGTCCATAGCAACGTTATGGGGTTAAAAGTACCAATACCTAAATGCATCTAAATAAGCAATCAAGCATGGTTCACATTCTCATATTGAAAGAGTTTTTGAGGGGTCTTGTTTGTAGTTGAAAGGGGATTCTAGATTATCTTATAGTACATTTTTTAGACACTAGATGAATAAACTATGAATTTTCAAAGCGCTAAAAATAGATGTATCTAAAACCGACCCTAGGTTGTCATGAATAGAAAGAATACATTTTAGGCTAGAATTAGTTTTAGAAAGATTAGTTTTAGAAAGGGATCACAACTAAGTGTTGTTTCTTTATAACTGCAAAAGATTTATAGATATTGATCTGAGTAAAAACTCCATCTTACAAATTAGAATGCCCTCCAAGGATATACAATGTTTGCTTGTATAGAATAGATGTCAAATTTGTGTGCATCTAAATAATGTGGAAGAGGCTATGTATTTATAGGTTGGAGTCTGGCAATAATTTGATTAGCTACCTCCGAGGCTACCTCAAATCATTGATCTCAATTACTTGTAAAAATCAATACAAAAGATTAACCCTAGAAAGAAGCTAAGATGAAAAAGTGACTGATGGATGACTTTCAAGATTATTTTGTAGAAACAAAAAATGTATCTATTGGTCCTTAACCCCTAAAGGACCAGGGATTGTCCAGATTTCTAAAATTGTGAAGATCCATTATAAAATGCAACTTAGAACAATATTTTAATGATGACTCTCAAACAGTAGTTGTAAAATATGATCTATAGACCACATCTGTATGGTTAGATCAACAAATACACAAACCAATATTTTACAATAAAATTTGAAGCCAAAAATTGAAAATTCTTTCTAAAATCAATTAGAGATTGAATTTTTATGATTTTTACAAGAATTTTTTTCTTGTAAGTTCAAAATGCTAAGATCTAATCATAGTGAATTTTGAAGATTTTTATATTATTTTTTGATTCAAATTGTTTTTAAAGGGTCATTTTTTATGGTCTATAGATTTGCTATAATAGATTTACATCCATAATCAACATGTATCTTGTTTTTACTTGTATACATCCTGACTAATACACCCATAATTACCATATCCCACATTTTTTGCGTTTTAGTCATTATATAATAGATTTATATCCACATTCAACATTGCTCAAAATACAACATGTAGAGAATTTGGACTAAAAAGCATCACATTTAGTTCATTGTTAGCCGGGGGAATTGGAAAAAATCCCATTTGCAATTTGGAAATATTAAAAAAGATTAGTGAAAAAATCTATAAAATTTCTACTTAGAGTAAAAAATAGAGAAATAAAAACGGACTCAATACTTGAAAAACTAGTTCAATATGAGATTTAAAGGAAAATAGTTCATAAAACTCAAAAAATATTCCAAGCATTGACCTAAACCTTCATTGCAAAGATGTATAGAGTTAAAACATAAGAATCTATGAGAGTCTGAGGTGGGCACCCAAAAATGCACCAAAAACCCTAATAAAATCACCATCTTCACTTTGTGTACATCTCCAAAATCAATTATGTACCTACGTGGACGAACCCGCTCTTTTGAACCAAACTTTGTTTCTTCCTAACTTTTGCATATAGTATCCAAATGTCATGTTCTTTGGTGCTTTAGAACCTCCTTTCACTTGCCAATAAGAAAATATGAAAATTTCATCACTCTAAGGTAGGACCACCCATTCTAGACCAGGGAACAATGCCCAACCTGTAGGGTGCAACCTTGGAATGTGTGTTTTTCTCCTTTCACAATTAAAATGAATAAGGTCATGATACATGTCTAAAAGTGCACGGGACTAAGTAGTAAGCAAGGAAGTAGTTGACTATGACCCAAATTGGAAGGCTTAAGACATTGGCTATGGGTTTGGAACACTTTTTGCATAGCTCCCAATATTCATAGTAATTTCAATTTCAGCAATAAAAGTACAAAAATTTCATAGCCCCAATATTTCTTATTTCTCTACATGAGAAAAATTTCCAGTGCCTCACATTGCTCCTCATTTGTCTTGAAATTGCTTAAGTGATTAGGTATTGGTGGCTCTACCTTAATAATAGTAACTAGTCATAGTAGCAAAAGTGGCGGTTTTGGGGTACCTACTTTATGGAAGGCAAGCCATTCCTGACCCCCCTCCCATTTTGGCTATGTAGGCTGTTCACTTTCGATGAAGGAGGAGATGAACAGTGATTAATTATGGTGCGGTTCTTGAAGCAATTGTGGCGCATTATAATTGGCTAGAAGACTCTTAATTTTGGAACCAGCCCTTGGTCGAAAATAGGAAGGTCTATATGACCAATATGGATCAAACATAATCTTCAACTAAAAAATTCACAGTAATTATGTTTTGCAAAAAAAAAACCCAGAAAATTATGGAAACCTTGTGCAATCTATTTTTGCACAAGGGGAAATTTACCCACCATTAGAAGAAGTTTCAGCCCTTAAAGAGGCCGTTAGCAGATGATTTTCGGCACCCCTGTGGTGCAATTACAAGAGCATTAAAAAAATATTTTTTATTAAAATATATATATTTTTTAAATTATCATTATTTTTTAAATATTAAAAAAAAAAAAAAAAAGTCTGACATGACGCTGACGTGGCACAAGTAGTGCCACATCAACACCCAAAATCAAATAATTTTTTATTTGAATTTTTTCTACAATTGCACCCGGGGGTGTCAAAACTCGCGGCCCTTTTGAGGGCTGAAATTTCTTGTAATGAGTGAAGAAACCCACCTTGCAGATGGTCAGAATTGCTTGAGTGGTCAGAAATGGATTGTCCTATAAGGTGAACCTACCTAAAATTACCATGCTACTTTTGGCCCCAATTCTGCCACCAAATCCATCCAACTCCACTCACTTTACTGACAAAATCAGAGCATGAATGCGGCAAAAAATATCATGTCAATTTTTCATTGGTCAATACTTAAGTGCTAATAGAGACAAGGAAGGGTGGTTATGGGTTGTTAAGAGGATGTTTATGACTCTACTCTGTTGGCGGTTGTAATTTCAAGGCAACCCACTTCAAAAATTTACAGAAAGTACAATTTTAATTGGAAAATTATAATTCCACTTGAGTTTGATTTGTGAAACAAGCACACACCTTTGAAAAATATGTACCCTTCTTGGAATTGGCCCTAAGGTATTCAGATTGCAAATCAGGGTGGTAATAGACTTGTGTACCTTAAGGTAGGCATCCCAAATGCACCACTGACCTTAAAGCACCATCTTCAATGTATGTACATCTCCAAAATCAGTTATGTACGTACCTTCGTGAAAGAAACGCTTTTAGAACCAAACTTTGTTCCTTCATAACTTTTGCATACAGTATCCAAATGTCACGTTCTTTGGTGCGTTGGAACCTCCTTTCCCTTGCCAATAAGAATATATAAGAATTTGAACAGTCTAATAGTAGTAATTAGACACAGTAGCAATTAGCGGCGGTTTTGGGATACCTACCTTAGAGCATCCCCACCAGTCTGTTCCCCATCCCCATCCCTATCCCAACTTCCCATCCAAAAAAACAGGGATACAGAAGCCCCTCCCCACCAGTCCTTCCCTAAATCGGTTCATTTGCTTGTACAGTCACCAAATCCAAACAAATTACCAAGCCTGAGTTACCTACTAATTTCTCCATCAATTTAAATTCAACTTATTGTAATTAGGTTTAGTTCAATTGAACTAGTAACTCCATCAGGAACAATAATTAGTAGCTCAATTAGTAACTCAGGCCTACAAATTAGGAGCTTAATTAGTGATTCAGGCTTACTAATTAGTTATTAATAGCTGATTTCGTAACTAAAACATTAATCCCACCAAAACTTACCATCAATCAGTACATAGCATATAAACAGAACATAACAACAATGTATAATAACTGCAAGTTGGTCAAGGAAGGTGCTGAGTGCTGAAGGTAAATTTGCAGGTCACCAAGGTAAAAGCACAGTCAGCAACAAGGTATAAAAGCCTACGTGGACGCCCACCTGGCAGGCCAAAAGAGCGATGGTTAGAGCGTAGTACAGGTTCACTGTTCCGACTGTTACAGGGATTCTGGCGGTTTGTACGTAAGGCTGGAAACTTCAGAAAACGAAGATTTGAGAAATTAGCGACCGTTTTTTTATTAATGGAGACCGAGACAGCCGATTAGCAAAGAGCGGCGCTGGTGCTTTGCAAGATATCGGCTGTAAAGTAGAATATCCCGAAATTAACGACTGACAAAACACCAAAAATATAGACATGGAATTAAATTGACGGCGGCGAGATGCATGGGACCTGCGGGTATAAACTGGAGTCTCATGCAAGAACTCTTCATCGTTCTCGCAACATTCTCTCACGCTGCATCAACTTCTTCAGTCCAGCTCTTTCGATCAGGTTCGCATTGATGTCACCTTCCAATCGCTTCCACTGTTTCCTCACTTCCTGCCAAACCTGCAAGTCTATCGTCAGTTTGTCCTCCGTTACTATGCAATTCTGTTGTGAATCCTAATTTTCATGGAGTCCATGTTCAGGTACAGGAATCTCACCATGGAGAACTTCATGAACGCAACAACGTACGGCGCGGCAACTGCGAATGGATCCGGGCCACCAGAAGGTATGTTTCATACGCTCTTCATCTTCTCTTGTCTTTCCAATTCAGAGTAGACCTGCACAACCCACAAACACGCTCCGATGCTGCAATAAGTACGTGTTCTCATTCATTTCAATGAGTTCTGAGGATAATGCAATTGTGAAGGTACCGTCATGGCAGCGATCCCAGTCACAGCGTCCCCCGCCAGGCCAACAGCTCCATCGCTACGCCAACGTCCTTCTGGCGCAGCAGTCCAACGGAATCCACCGAAGTATGCAAGGAAAGATCGAGGGCCGAACTGGACACTGCAGGAGGTCACGGCATTGGTGAAGGCAAAACGAGAGATGTTCATGGAAGAAATTGAAACACTTGACGGCCGTGATTTGATGACTCCGGACTCCAGCAAGTGGCAACGAGTTAGCGAAGAAGTCATGAAGTGTGGAATTTCGCAGTACCCACGTGACGGTGCAGCATGCAAGACCAAATGGAATCAAATTGTACCTGAATATAAGCGCATTGCAGATTTCTTTGCTTGGACAGGTATGAATGGAGCTGAGTACTGGGAACTTACAGCAGCTGATCGAAAAAATGAAGGACTACCTCGTTCATTTGCACAAGAGCTATTTTATAGCATACACGAGTGGTACGGCAATAGGCCTTCCATGCAACCGCCGCATACAAGAGATCTTCTTTCTCACTATCCCATTACTCAAAGACATCGGACCTCAATTGACAGTGAGCAAGTGGAGGACAGTGAGCCACCAACTGGAGATCCAATGGACATAGCTGATGAAGTGCAACTGACGGACGGCACTGGAGGGCGCACACCATCAGCGGTCCAACAACCCAGCCAGAGCACGGCATCAGGAGCGCCAACATCTGCCAAAAATTTCACCTGCAACGGCCGGCAACGACCTCTTCTTCCACCTGGGGTAATCCCGCATGTCATCAGCTCTAGTGATACATCTGAGTGCAATGGAAACCACCGGGCGGGCAACACCACTGTCCGACGGAAGAACTTATCAGGACATACTATCATAGCTGAAGCGACATGTGCAAGTGGTGACGTAATGGCCGGACAAATGAGAGAGATGGTCGAAGCCAGTAGGGACCTCGAACGGTCCAAGATCGAAGTGCAATTGAAACTGTTTTCTGAACAGATGGAGTATCAACGTGAGAAGGACCGTCGCCTTCATGAGAGTAGCTGCATTGCCAATAAAAATGCGAGGCTAGCTATAGAGAAGCAAGGAAAAGTTGTGAAATGTTTGGCTCAGTTATCATCCCTCTTAAGCATAGGCCTACGCCCCCCAAATGGGAGGTCACACGAAGAGCCACAAGCGGCCCCTTCAACTGTATTACAAGATGAGGGGGTGCGAACAGAAGGCTCCCCCGTTCCTAATGCTGCGAAAGACCAGGAGGAAAATCAAGCGCCACATGCCGACCGCAGTGAGCGAAATTGAAGGCGGCCGGCCACCTGCAAGGAAGAGAGACACAGTGCATGAGTGAGTTGTGACATTTGTGGGAATTGCCAAGCAGTTTAGTTGTACTTCGGTGAAACACCGCTTTTTAATCCGAAGAAAAATTGTTCTCTCTTCCAATGTCTGTCATATGAATGCTTCAATGAATGCCGTGATCCTTCCCATTCTTTTCAGATGTTCAAGCATGCAGAAGATAAACCCGCACTGTCCTGTACTCTCTCTTACATGAAACAAAATTGAATTGATACCAAACACAAAAAAAATCATATACAAAGGATTCAGCTCTTTACCTCCGAAATTCAGATGGTGGCGACATTTCTCTGCAGCGCTAGATAGACTCCTAGTTGTCGCCTCATGCTGGTGCTCGGGGGGGGGGCACCTAGTATTTTACTACAAACCACGTGCGAACAAGTGGTTTCTAATGAACTATAATTTCAACTTAAAATTTTGAGGGTTGCTTAATAATGACTATAGGTTTCTATTGCCAAAATTTCAAACTAAAATAATAGTTGAAATGATTTGTACAAAAGGTTGAAAATGGCCTAAAACGGCATGTTTTTCAACTCAAATATTTATAGAGATCACATTTAAATGACCATTGCATCAATACTCAATTCAAAATGAACTTTCAATAGAGAGCTATTTTTAGGAATTTTTTGTTCATTTTTTAGACAGTTTTTTAGGATATAATATAGGGGTGTGAAAGTTATTTTTCAGTTGTACAGTGTATCTAATTACTTCAAAAATTTGTAACTAATTATCATTAACAAATAAAAATATCAATAATTCAAAACATAAACTTTTGAAGTAGGAAAATCTAGTCATATTTTTTTTTATTTCATTTTATTTAAATTTTAGGATATAATATAGGGGGTCCAAAGTTTTGTTCGCACGTGTTTTCTAATGGACACTCTAAGTGACCCCCTCGAGTGCTGGTGCCCTCTGCATGACCACAGTCTTCCCTCACCCCCTGCTCGGGCTCCACCACAGGTGCGGCACCCCCACCTTGTTCATCTGCGCCGTCATCGTCCAGTCCCTCCATTCGCAAAATCTCGATCAGTGTCTCGACATCTCCATGTGATCCTCCCAGCAACATGTTGTGGAGAATAGCACAACACGTAATGACATCAAGGAGGAACGTGACGTCCAAGTCAGACTTCACGAGCAGCTCACGAAATGTCACCTTCAGGATGCCAAAAGCGTTTTCAACAACGCCTCTACCGCGTTGGAGCTTCTTGTTATACAAACTGTCAGCTATTGGCATGTTCCCCTCCCCTCTATGTGGCACCATTAGCCATGGGAGGAAGGGATACCCGGAATCTGCAAGCAAGTAGGGGGAGAACCCGTCGAAGGAAACCGTAGAATCCCACAGAGTACCATGCATAGCCTTGTGATACAGGGACGATCTACGGAGAACACGAGAATCGTTTGTGGACCCAGGCATCCCAAGGAATAAATCAAGAAAACGCTTCTTACTATCAACCACGACTTGGCAATTTATAGTATAGCCCCCAGGTTTGAAATAATAGTAGTCAGCGGAGCCATACCGAGGTTTGCAAATCGACACATGCGTACCGTCAATGGCCCCGACGACTCCTGGAAGGCCACAGAGTTCATGGAATCCAGCTTCGGTTTCTAGCAACTTCTCCCCTGTAGGCCACGCAATCTCAGATCTCAAGGTCACGTTGATGGCTTGGACTACCTCCCTGAGCACCAATGAGACTGTACTTTTGCCTATCGCGAACATTTCGCTGCAAATGAACAAACTCGCACCATGAGTTAGTTTGAACAATGTGCAAGCAACTCGAACCATCACAGGAATAGCTAGTCGGTATTTCGTGTTTTTCTTTTGCACAGTAGGCTTCAACAATGCAGCCAAACTCTCCACCGCTGGCTTGGTCATACGAAACATAGAGATCCATCGCTTGTCATCATACTGCTCCAAGAGAAATCGGGAGAACCAAGCAGTGGATCGGGGCTTGATCCAGTAGCCGAGGTCATCGCCCAACAAGGTGAAAACATGACACAGTCTGAAGTTATGGAGGGCCGCCTGCGTGACAGTTTCAATGTCAAGTGAAGATTGCTGGGGTGCCTCGATGAAGCTCTCAAACGGATTGTCCATATCGTCGTCGTTGTCAACATGTGTGTCAACGTCAAGCGCCCTGTTAGAAGAAAGCAGTAACAAGAGGACTGTCGAGGCCACAACCATCAGTTCGAAAGGGGCAGCTGGGAAATCCATGTCCGCTGCAATGCAGGCAAATTGGACATCAAACAATGTCAGTGACAACAAGAAAGACTCTTGCGGCAATGTAGAAATTTCCCACAACATAAAAAAAAAATTTTGACATTGCATTCAGACATGAAATTCAGAACTGTGGTAAGAAGTCACCTGACCGTCGTGAAGGAAGCCTCTGACTTCAAAAGGACGGTAATGAAATTCAAGCACAACGCGACCTTTCTGTAGAATCTCGGAAAAGAAGGCAAAAATAGATGCTTCAAGCCTACAGAAGAAAAACGAAATTGACAGTGAGCATCCTCACGGGCCAACAACAGTAAATCCTAACCCCGAGCAGGAACTACACATGCCGAGTCATTTCTTTCGATGGCCGACTCTAGTAAAGTCCAAAAAAAAAAATCAAATTCGGAGGACGACAATGACTACCATTCGAGCAACAAAGGCGGGGAAAATGGAGTGAAGGCGGCAAGACACGTACCTTGAAGAACTCTACCGCGCGACCATCGACAGTTTGAAAGCGACGATTTCGTTTGCAGCCACACGCGCTCCTTCAGACAAAACCCGGACGCTCCGCTTCATTGGCAAGTGACGCTCTTCCTGAATCAAAGACCGCTCAAGAAACAACACTCATCGCTCTCATGCAGAGACGAAGCTCCCACAAGAATTCTGGAACTACACCGAGGAAGAATTGAACAACGACGCTGAGAACAAGCGACACTGGAGAGTGAAGCTACAACGACAACGAAGAAAGAAGCTGAACAGTGCCAAATTTTGATAATCACAAACGAAGACGATGAGAGGAGGGGCCCACGTCAATTAACTTTAGCAATCGGTCATGTCAAGTGTGACCACCTGCAGGGAAGCGAGTTGTTAAATCTGACGTGACCCTCAAATTATCTAAAACCTAAAAATATGTATGAACAGGGGGCAGTCACCCATCGCCGTTCATTGTCCTCATTTTCAGGAGCAGCTTCGACCCTAAAATCTGCTCCAAAAATGGGGTGTTTTTTTTTGGTTCCACGCTCTTAGCCTTTAAGAACCAGTTTTCCCTGAGGCCAAGTCTGAATTTACCTTTAGGGAATTGGGAACCCCCCTCCCCCAAATTTTAGAGATACAGCATGCGGGTGGGGAGGGGTTCTTCCCTATCCGGATGAAATTCGTCTGGATAGGGATAGGGAACCCCTCTGGTGGGGATGCTCTTAGTGTGTTCCTCCTCCTCTCCTTCCTCATCAAAAGCTGCAATCTCTCAAATCTCGTTCACAGCAGTGTTCACAGCTTCCCACGAACCGAGACAGGCACGACTGAAGACTCACAGAATCCGAGGTGGACCCGTGACAGATCCCAAGTGGAGGCCACGCCATCCTCTCATCCTCTCGCCATGCAATTCCCAGCCGGCCCCAGGCAGTCGCTTGCAGGAACTCTGCTTACCAACAACAACGATCCCATGGAAAGAATGCAGGAAACAACACTTGGGCACAGACAGAAATGCCCAATACTACACTAAGTTTGTGAAACACGCACTAAGAAGAGCACAGGGAGAGCACAGGGAGAGCACAGGGAGCCCGAGGGAGCCCCTGCCTAGCTAGGGTTTCAATGCTCCCTCGCCATCGCTCTCCTCCCCCCACAGTTGCATTCTCCGAATTTCCACCATTTTGGAGCGAGTGTTGGCCTGATTTTTGAACATTTTTGGAGGAAAAATTGGAGATTGGGGTTGGGGTGGGGGAAAATTTGGGGTTTTGAGCGGTTTCGTGGAATTGTTGGCTTACTATTGAAGAGGGTTTGCGTGATGGAGACGCGATGGGGCGGAGATTCGGCATGTATATAGGTTGGCTGAATTTCAGGGATGAGGAGGGGAATTCGGGGAATGTGGAAAGATTAGGGTTTGCGACTGGTTTTGGAGGTTTGCGGTTTGAGGTTTGGAAGTGTTGGAAAGCGCTTGGAAGCGCTTGGAAGCGATGGTGATGCTGGGGTTGTTGGGCGAAGTCGGAGGTTCGGAAGGTGCGAGTTCCAGTTCCGAGATGCCGCCCAAGTTGTGGAACGCCTTCGGCGAGGACGGCGAGTGCGTTATTCCGGGCTTGCCGAACGACTTAGCCTGTCTGTGCCTTGCCTGTCTCCCTTTGTGTCAGCACAGTTCCTTGAAATCCGTGTGCAAGTCCTGGAACGCGGTCCTCTCGAGCCGCGGGTTGTTCGACATTCGGAACCGTTGGTCGAAGCATGAGGAAATCATGTGCCTGTTCCGTGACGACCCGTCCATCACGCAAGGGGAGCTTTTCGACCCCCGCTCGCAGCTCTGGAGTCTCCTCCCTCCCATGCCCTCGGAGGCTTTCACTTACGGGCTCACCAATTTCGAGTGCGTCTCCCTGGGGAATTCGCTTCTCGTCATAGGCGGATCCCTCTACGACGCCAGAAGCTTCCCCATGGATCGCCCCTTGCCGTCTTCCGCCGTCTACCGCTTCGACCCTGTGAACTCGCGATGGGACAGACTGACGGATATGCGCACTCCGCGAGGAAGCTTCGCCTGTGGAGTTCATGAGAGCTCAGTGGTTGTGGCAGGCGGAGGCTCACGGCATGCGCAATTCGCTGCAGGGGGAAGCCGTCTTTCTTCTGTGGAGAAGTATGATTTGGGAGATGATCGGTGGACTGCAGTGGGGAATTTGCAAAACATTCGAGCTGGTTGTGTGGGGTTTGTGCTTGGGGAGGAGTTTTGGGTCATGGGGGGGTATGGAGGCTCAAGAACGATTGCGGGGATATTGCCTGTGGACGAGTATTATGCGGATGGGGAGATTATGAATCTCAAGACTGGGGAGTGGCGGATTTTGAAGCCAATGTGGGAAGAAGGCGAGCGCAGGAGGTTGGGGAAGGTTGCCATGCTTTGCAATTCGAAGGGGGAGCCGGAGAGTATTTTCATGTTGGACGGCTCTGCCATTTTCAGGTACTACGCAGGGTTTTTTGGGTTCAAGAGTCTGGCTAGTATTTCGGAATTAAGAGTATGGAATTTTAAGTTCGGGAAAATTTTAGGTCGCAATTTGGTTGAGAGCAGTCGGAGCAAGAAAAACACTGGTACTATATACATCGAGGGATCTGTTTTTCTTGTATAGACTGTAACTTACTTGCAATTAGGCCATCGTTTACTATTTTGTGTTTATTTTCATATTCGAAAAGTTGCTAGTGTTCAAAAATCTGGTTACCAATTAAAAATAACAAATGGAATCCACTTGAAGTTAGTTATGTAAGATTTTAGGTCTGATAAGAGCCAGAAGATTTAAAAACACTGGTACTATACATTGAATGGTCTGGTTTTCTTGTACCATTGTATGTTACAAGTGTTTTTACCCATTGAGAGGGTTGGAAATCCTCTTGTGGAACAATTTGATTACAAAATTTAAGCAATTGGATATGATAATATACAACCATCCTAAGGAACAGGCTTTTGTTTTGAGAGAGTTGCCGAGATAATTAGTGTTAGCAAGTGTACCATTTAGGGGTGGTCTCGGTTGGTGAAAATGTTTTCTTCGTTGGTCAAACAACAATTTCTACTATTGATTTAAGAATACTAATCCAACGTCTTGGTTCTGACAGTTCTCATAATAAGGCAAAATCTGCATTTTTGGAAGGTTGAGCTATTTTCTAAACATCATACAAAACCCTATTTTTAATGTTACTGTTACAGTATATGCCAACCCCATAATGAACTTTGAAATTATAAGTACGAGTTCTTTTTTGAAAATGTCTCTTGGGGTAAAATGCGAAATGTACGTCTTACAGCCTGACCTCTTTAATCTGACCGCCTGGGATCCCAAAACAATCACTATGACGCAGTTTGAATGTTTGACGAGCGTACTTACAATTAGGTCAGAAGACCGAGACGACGTGGACGACATACTGATGCTGGAGTTTAGGGTGCAATTGCACACTCGGTTGTTTTATTTTTCCAACTTTATGTTAATGTTGAGTATAATTTCGAGGCTTGTTGTTTTGCAGATATGACATTCAAGAGAACCGGTGGATCAGAGAAGCACAACTCCCACGTACAGTGCTGGCTGAGGCCTCATGCCGACTGGTTCCCTTGGGAGGAGAGTTGTATGTGATCCCTGGAGGCCCAGTGCTGGACATTGGAGACGGGAAACGGACTCCGAAGAAGAAGCGAGGATCAATACTGTTTCAAGTATATAACCCCAAGACTCGTGGTTGGCGTTTCGTGATGACTCGTCCTCTGCTGGCCAAATCCGCCAGGAATAACTTGTCATGGGGAGCTGTGTGTACATTGAGGTTGTAAGAAGCCAAAATTTACTGGCTCAAAGAACCCAACCAACAGTAGTTGGGTTTTCCAGGTTCGGTGATGTTGCAGAATCATGCAGTTTCATTGGTATCCTCCCTTGTTTCTAATACAAGGTTGTATTGGTTTTGTAAAGTGTAAAATGCTGTCATGAGAGTACATTGTTTTAGATATTCTGTACAGTATTTGTATGTCATTAGGGGGTGCTCCAAAACTTGTGGGCAATTCTCAAAAGACAGTCACATCACTCTCAATTTCTGGGAGGATCATCTTAACATTCTTTGTAACCTGTTATTACAATGTAACATGTAGGAACTGAAATGCCAAGATACCTGTCTGAGTTTATCTATGCAGAGAATATGGTGATTAGAATGTCTGTTGGATTAGAGGGAGCAGAAAACGAAGTTTAAAATATTGGCGCTGTTTACTTTCTCTTCGTCATTGGTTGGTTTGAAACTAAATGCATTAAGAATCTTATCGTTGTATCTTGTTCCTGGATTTTGCAAAAGAACCTGGGTCGACTACCATTGTTTTAAGTTCTTCCCTATTTGTATTATCATTGGTGCTGACCGATTGGCAGGGATACTCGCACATACCGTAAGTTGAAAATTAATGCTAGCCCCTTAATAAACCTTATCGTCTACTGTACATAAAAATGATTTGATAAAATGGCCTTAGAACTATCAAAGTCCGCTCTGGTAGATATTAAAACAAAAGTACACCTGAAACCAGAAAATCAACACAAAACACCAGTCCCATATACTTCACTCAAAAAGAGAGAAATTTTAAACAAATCTTGCTTCCACATTTGGAGACACTTTCATAGCATAAAAAACAAGGATTCTGGTTTAAGGAAATTGTCATATCCAGGTATCATTACATGGCCATTTACACATCATTTTCATTTGTAACCACTCCCTAATGCTGAGCTTTGTCAGAGACATCTTAGCTCTCCAGGGATGGTCAATATAAGGAGGAAAAGTTAAGTTCATCACACCCTTGGTTCCATCGAAGTGAAACACTCTGCTAATCATCAAGTCTGTTAAAGGGGTGCTAGTAAGTCCTCAATGTTGATAAACTGTTTGAAAAGCAAAGACCTGCTTGCCTTCTGGACTACCTTGTTCCTAAAAGAGTATCTCGATTTGTGAATTGTGATCCTTGCACTAGTACCTTTTTAACATCCGTCTTGTAAGGTCGGAGGACACAAGAAGTTGTATTTTTACAGTAAAACTGCATCGAATAGGTTATTGGTTATTGCTCGACATCATTCTCCTTGGAGTCTCTGGTTCCCATCTCCAACTCTGTAGGTCCACTTTGCTGCAAAGATTCAACATCTAGCTGGGTCATGACAAGTACAACAGAAAACTGCAAAACTAAAGCTACACCGTTGCAGCTAGGTCATCACAAGCACAATATAAGCTACTTAGTGTGCTCCATGAGTAAATGAAACACCAAAGTGGCGTGCCATTGAGTAATTTCGCTTTTGTTAAATTATGTACCTGGGGACCAACCATCCAGAAGCTTTTGAGCGACTGGTCACTCAAGTAAGAAAAGGTTAGTCAACAAGTGACCAACATAAGATCCAAAGCGTAGTAAACGATGCTCACCAATAGGTACACTAACACATAGTGATCATAGTGTATTATAGGCCTATGAAATAGTCTGTCTGTCATGCAATAAATAGAATAAACGGTGCTGACCTTAGAATAATGGAGATCCTTCTAGGAAATCTCAAGTCTAAAGAAGTGCATCACATTCTTAACATGCAAGCTCTCAACAGTGGAGAAAGGTGAGTTCTCACAAAAGCTAAAGGATGTTAAACGGATCCCTCTCACTGTTGTCAAAAGTTACTAAATCAGAAGACACGGCAATACAAACAAGACGACTTTCAATGGGTGATATTTAGCAACTGAAGTAGGAGCAATCTAACGAATGCATTACCTTGGGAATTTCAAAGGGTCATATGTTTCTCCATCCCAAAAATGTTACGTTACCTGTGACCCCAGTGTAATAACTGAATGAATTTTACAAATAGAACATCGCAATACACTGAAACCACACAACTTAGAAGTAAAAATGGAGCACGCCAAGTTTTAGCAGAACTAACCTTGTGCTTGATAGTCGTGTTAGTGAGACCCAGAAGCCCCTGCCTCTCCTCAGCGGACTTATTGGCGGCTGCCAAAGCGGCATCTTTGAGCTTCTGTGAATTGTACATATATACGCCAACAATCGCTGCTCGCACACAGAACAAGTGCCAACAATAAATTCTTGGGAATATCAAAAATTGTTATAACACAAATTTATCCAACTAATAAGATCCAAAGTGAAACCTCAAGGTAAACTTCAAGTCCAGTACATTAGAAATAACCAGAGCTGAGTATAAGTGTACTAACCCTCAACAAGGAAACTTTGCAAATAATTCAAAATGTTCATGTCACCAGTCTACTACCAAAGCGCATGTGGACTCTGGTCTTCTACATACTGGAAGAGTTAAGAACAATCAATACCGGTGGTTACATACCGATCACATAACCGAAGATATTGATGGTTGTGAGTTTTGTATCCGCAAACAGGTACACAGACACGAGCACCACGACCCAGTCCTTGATTACTCCGGCAACGCGAATTGTGAGAGCACTCGTGTGAGAGATCACCAAAAACACCGATACATTCAAAGCAAACGTGCAAAGAGCGTTGAGGGTCATAATGACTGGATCAAAGTGCCATTGCATTGCTGCATCCATCTTAGGCTTCTCCAAGACCAGCCATGGTACGAAGAGGCAAACGGCGCTGCATGGAACACCAATTCAACGTCAGAGAAGAGTGCGCACAGCAAACAACGACAATGGTAAAAACAATCAGTCTAAGCACATGACGCAAAGAGTAAATTTGACCAAAAATTTACCACACGCATGATATTTAGGATACCAAGCATACGGAGGCCGAGAAATCACCAACCTGCAGGGGCTGACATAATACATCATAGTTATAGGGTCCATCTTCAGTCCTTTCCTCTTTAGAAGAAGCTCAATAAAAATCAAGCGAAATGCCTCGCCCACGACTCCTCCCATCATGTATACGACACCTATCCAGTTGAAGTTGACTTCTCCATATGAAGCGATCAGTACGCCCCCACTTATCACCGACATGGTGCCCATCATCTTCAGACTCAGCTCTTCCAAGCCAAACGATGCCCCAAGCAGAAACACAGCCACAGGCACTGCACAGAAACACTGTTTCTGTCAGAGGGTTCGCAAAGATGAATACAAAGAGTCTTTTTGTAATTTCATATTTTTTCATATTTTTTTAAGTGTATTCTTAATTATGCAAAGAAAAATGCGTAGTGCAGTATTGAATGGAAGCGTGCATCTAAGTAAGGCAAGATGGACTTACTGATGGCTTTCAGCATCTGGGCGAATGACACGGAGATATACAAGTAGGAAGTGTTGCCAAGCCAAAGCGTCAGCGCAAATGTTGCTCCAATAGGGAGAACAGAAGATATGTAACTGTAAAACCAGCCCCATTCACAAGTGTTATAACTACATTCACTACGAACATCAAAAACGAAGCACACAATTTCACTACGCTTCTTTGACTCAGTTTCTTCAAGGTGTACAGAACACAGGTGCAAGTTAGAATTTAGCCGCTAAAGACCAAGGTTTCATGGTATTAAAGCGACCAATTCTATTGATCATATCGTCAAAAATATAATTCAGATGGGGCTAAATTTTATATCACAAGATGGAGTTGGGAGAGGGGTTCGACTAACATCAGTCTAGCCATTGGATCCACATCAGTCTCGCAGTCTGGCGATACATGTAAACTTAGCCTAAATGGAACGTTGGGCAACCCTAATGTTAATGTGTGTGTTTCCATGATTAACTGTAGTTCTCAACTGCGAAGGATTACCATAGGAAGACAAACTACCTCCAAAACTTGCAAAAGGTCCGTAGGGATCAGCAAGGCTCACATGTCATAGGTCATGCCCTGCTTCAGCTTCACCCACTGGTGTCATAGCACACCACCCAAGTCTGTCAGCTACTATTTCTGTCCCTCCCTCTCAAATTCACTGCATATAGTGTACTCTCATTCAAGCTGAAACGTACTAATGTTCGATATTCCACTCAATTAATAGAAACCAATGACGAAATAAATCAAAGGAACCTGCAACCTTATGAAAAAAAACCTCGCAGCTCATGGCAGAACTCAAAGTAGCAGCCCATACCTCGAACACTCTGACCACCAGAAAGCAGAGCAACGTTGAAAACACCATGTGCAGGAGCGTCAGGCCAACAGGGTAAGGGAAGTTGAATTTACTGTCCGACAACACCCACTACGCACATTCAACACAAAAAATTAGGTCAGAAACCGGGTGGACACATCCAAGGACCCCATCATGCCCAAGAAAGCATTAGGGTTTGCAATGAAAAGCAATCAGCAACAAGCGAGTTCCACTGTAATGAAAAAATTTGCATCTAATCCAAAGGCAATGCTGATTACAGCATACCTTTAGATGACATAAATTTATCACACGCTCTACTCAGGACATCGAACTTGTGAATTTGTGAATGCACACAAGACTCACATACAAATTCCATAACACGATATGTATTAAATAAAAAACGCTCAAAATTCCCATTTCCTGTTAATATCAATAAAACCTCAATCAATCAACACACACAAACTCAATACACTCAAGACTTTGAAGGCCATTGACCATTAAAGTCACAGCACAACAGAAAGACGCTCATCACATCCAGAGTCGAACTTTGCCCCACAATTCAAGAAGCATTAGGGTTTGCAAAGAAACGCAATCAGCAAGAAGTGAATTTCGATGCACTGAGAAAAATGCAGCTAACCCAAAGGCCATGCTAATTACAACATCCCTTTAGAGGACTAAACCTACAACACGCTCTACTCACGAAATCATACTTACGAATTCGTGAATGCAACCAAGATTCAATGCGCAAATACCAGACCACCATATGTTCAAAAAAAATAATCAAAATTTTCGTTTCTTGTTGTAGTTATAAGCTGAATTCGTCAACACACACACAAAATCAATCCACTCTTCTAAATTCTGCGACCCATTGACGAAGTATGATCCGAACCCAAGAAAGAGAACAGAGGCACCTTGTTGAAGAAAATTTGGCCGCTGGAGAGCAGAATGTAGACGAGGAGATATGCGTACATGAGCAGCAGCTGCTTCCTGTTGGAGCCTGGCACTGCGGCACTGGCAGCCATCTCCTCGGCCATTCTCAATTGGTTTTGTTTCGGCTATGACACCAGCAACGATCCCACCCACTTGTTGAAAATTCTGTTTTGCAAATCGACTAAGCTTCAGTTCTGAGGAAGCAGGGACAGCCTCAATGCGAGAGAGACGAGGTCAGGAATGGCAGTGATGCAAATTGAAGAAAGCTGCCACAGCTTGTGCGTGGGCGTCGTCGTGACAACGTCCTCGGTAACTTTGTCACTCAAGCACCTGGCGGTGTGAACCCGATTCGTTTTTATCTCATCTTCCTGGCAGTGTGAACACGATTCCTTACTATCTCATCTGCCTGGCAGTGTGAACACGATTCCTTACTATCTCATCCAAACACGATTTTTTTATCATCGGTTGTTCTTTACGACGGGCCTCCTCCTGCAGCTGCTGTATATGAATGAAGTTTTTTATAATTAATTTCTAGAGCTGTAATCTTATGTCTCCTATAAGTCAAAATTTAAAAAAATCAAACTATTATGGATTTTCAAATAAAAAGTGGAAAAAAATTCATAGACAATATAAAAATATGCTTCAAACATGTGAAAATTTCTCTATTAAGAGGTGTACATTATAATGTAGAATATCATGGTGTAAATCAATTTACTGTATCTTTTTAAAATTAGAAAAAAATAGCCATTCATAGCAAGAGACCCTAAGTTCAACCTCAAGTTCAAATTGCAATAAAAATTTGAATTTTAGAAAATTTTCAAACTTTCAAATTACATTGAATAGGGATATTAAGGGGACCAAAAAATTAAAGGGACTTATTGTGGAAAACTGTAGATGTTTAAAACATGATATACAACCCCCAGATACTTCAATAACTATTGATATATAACAAAGGTAGATATTTATATAGTGTGAAATGTTGATTAATTAGAATGGGTCCCTTAAAACCCCTATTTAGTGTAGAATAGAAACTAGACTAGATGAGCTTCATTGCATAAGTTGGTCATAAATTAAAAAAGATCATTTTTATGGCTAAAATTCTGATCAAGGAAAAAGAGTTAAAATTGCCAAATACGTATAAATTGCATAGGTAATCTTTGGATTTTCCATTTTTGAATATGTGAAAGTAAAAAATTATTAAGAAGAAGGAGCATCCAACATCTTGCATTGAATTAGATACAAGCAACCCTCCCAAAATTTATTGTATAAAAGTCAAAGGTAATTTTTTTTTCTTAAATTTCAATTGTTTTATATTTACAAAGATAAATATTGATATTAAGTGTTTAATTTTAGTTTTATTTATGATAAACTTTTGAATTTATATATGTATGTATGTATATATGTGTGTATGTATGCGCGTGTGTGCGTGCGCATGCGTTTGTGCATTTATATGTATATGTGTATTTATATTCATATTTATTTCTATTTAAGTTTAATTTACTAGTACCACATAAAACTTTTTCTTTAAATCCAAATTGTTTACTTACTTCTTTTATTTACAAATAATCCATATGGAAAACCAATAATGGGTGAAATTTTTTGTCTATGAGATTATAGTTACTACATCAAGCCTAAAACTGGTTCAATATTATTATTAAATTCAAGAAATGGCATAGAGCTATAGCCAATATTAGATTTTTCCAAATGGGAGTTGTTTTTTTCACAAAGAAATCCACAATAGATTCTTTTGAAAAAATCATAGAAGAAATAGATGCCATTAGAAGAGCCAAAGAGGAAAAAAAACATCTTCATTAGAGGAGATTTGGGCTTCTAAGAGCCTACGAGTTTCCGGACTGTGGGAACTCTACAGGACTGCTGGGACGCTGCAGCATGGCTAGTCTGACGTGGCCAAGCGACTGCCACGTCATTTTTTATTTTTTATTTGAAAAAAAAAATTTAGTATTCTTTTAACATTTTAATAAAAAAAAAATTTGACAGCAGGGGCTGGTTCCCAGCATTGGGAACAACCCTGAAACGGTCTTCCAAAGGCTCAGATCTCCTCTAATGTTGTGATCAAATTCTAGAAAATTTGGAATTAGGAAAAAATAGATGGAATTTTGTACTATAGTACATGTACAATATTCCACATACATAAATCCTATAAATGAAAACAAGGAACTTGTAGTAGTCTTTAGAATAATTTATAAACAAAGATTAAACTAATATGCCGTTATGTGTAATATTTTTTGTATGCAACAAGAGCACGTATTCATACATTTTCTAGGTACTTTCATCCCAATGGGACATATCTTTGTGCCTAATGACTACTTACAACTACTTCTTAGACCTTATCATATGCCAAAAATTTAAGTAAGGCCAAAACAATTTTTGAATAATATATAGGTTAAGAATACTATGAAACTATTTCTGAATCCTATGGACATTTTCTAAGAAATTACAAGTAATATTTAAATGGAGTGGACTTTAGGAGTGAATGCAACTCCTAAGCTTCTAAAGCAATTTCTTCATAAAAAAGGACTCCAAACTACCATTTCTATTTCTAAGTGTAAAAGACTTTAAAATTTGTTTGCTTTGCAAATCTAATCATAGAATCTTGCACTAGACTATAGAAATATAAGAATGTGTGAAAGAAATTTTAGAAACTTTGACCGGGCAGCTTGAAATATATTTTTGTTTCAAGTCAACAAATCTAGGTTTGTTGTACCTTGCTCAATCAGAGTTTTAAGGCTTTGAATCTTTTGAGCTTAAAATTTTGGCACATTTTAGAATTTTAATTTTTTATGTTGAAGAATTGAGTTGAAAGTCTAGGAAAAAATTCCCAAAATAATACACTTGACTTTCATTCTTCCCGGAAATTGTTAGGTAGAAGTAGGTCCAAGAGAGTGAATGAAAAATTAAATGATTGTGTTTGAAATTCCATCTCATTAAAATTTAAATGAGATGGAATTTCAAACACAAGAATTCCAATGTTGAGATTGTTTTAGCAAGCAAACTTGACCTTATACAAATAAAAATTTGAAAAACTTGAAAAATTGCATGGAAAAAAAAATCTTGAAAGTTATTTTTTCAAGAACATGCTTATATATATATATAGCTTGGAAAGGGGTGAATGCAAGAAACATCTGCCGATTTTGTTGTGTTTTGACAGTACTCATCATTTTTTTCTATAATACTTTAAAATTAGAAAAAATAAATTTAAAAATAAAAAAGAATATGGCTTATGTATATACCTTTAAGATGAAGTTAACCACCAAAGGAAATTCATCAAAAAATTCTCTAAGCAGGAGAACTAGAAAAGTGCCAGATCTTACGAAAATGGATATTTTGATGTTTTAATTAGTTTAAAATAGAAAAAGGTAAATACACAAAATAAAAATTGGCCATTTGTAAGAACTCTATAGAGATGGTCATTCTATGGAGATGGTCATTCCACATGCCATTTTCAGAGTGGCCGCTTTGAACTGCAAGAGACATCTAAAAGGGGTATAGATTTTAGAAATCTAGCACTGTTGTAGATTTTAGACCTTGTGGTTTGAACTTTGAAAGCAACATCTATGACACTTGTAGATTTTAGACATTTAGGAAAGTTATAGATTTAAAAAATCTAGGACAATTGAACATTTCAAAGTGGCCGCTCAAAATTGTGAAAACTGCCAAAGTTACAGAATTTCGCCATTTTAATAAAATTGCTCATGAAACCAAAGTGTCATATAAGATTAGCAAATTTTCACAAAAATTAAACCACCAACCTTTCGATTTTCACAATGGTAGTGATGATGTTTTTGCTATATTCATTTGAGTTTGAATTAGACTTCCATTAAACCTTGTCCCTCAACCCTTGAGTGTCCCATAGGCCAAAATGTGGCCTCTCAATTTTGAAAGAATTCCTTGTTTGACCATTATAATCTTTTCAACGGTACGGTCAAAGGACGTATTCCTTTCCTTAGAGCTCCGGGCCTATTTCCACTACCAATCAATACGGTCAGTTTATGTGAATCTCTTTCTAAGTCATAATTTGATTGGAAAAAATTCCAAAGGATCTGGATTTTAGAAAACTTGCGGTGGACACTCAGGGGTTAAAGTGTCATTAAATTGTTCTCATGTTTAATTACTAAGTATTGGTTGATTGTTTATTTCTTTAGAATTTGGTATGAATTCAGGTGGTTTAGGTGGTTTAGCTTCAAAAATTCATAAAAATCACAAATCTTATCCAAAAATTCTAATTCTTGGGTTGAAAGTTTGTAATTCTCAATTGCTAATACTGTATAAATATTTTCTCAAGAAATCAGGCCTCCAAGTACATTGAATTCCTTATTTTGATGGTTTTCAGTGTTGAAACTCTACTTCCCTTGTATTGAATTCCTTAATTTGTAAGCAACTTACTGTACCTTCTGAAGAGCAAGCGCCTAGGGTCAAAATTTCCTTGATAGAATTGGTTTAAAAAACATATAAAGATTTCAATACTTTTAATTTTGGGGGATCCAACCATTAGTTTTCTTAGTTGATTTGGTGGATTAATATGTATCACATTAGCACATATCACATGTCCACAATTCTATTTTCATCCATAATCTAGGCAACGATTTCACCCAAGATTTTTTTACATTTGACGTTTTCTAGTGAAAAACTTCATGATTTGTTGCCATTTTTTAGTCAAATTTTGTTTCACTGTAATGCAAAAAAAAAGCCCTGGACTCGTATCTAGGCCGGTGGGAAGAGCCCTAAAGAATTGTTAGGGCAGCATTAAAATAATCACACAATTTTATGTAGAATCTGGGACAAGAAATATTCATACCGTGCTGTCCAATTGACATGTGGCCTTCAAGCAATGGCTTTATAGTACGCAGTAGATGATATTCATTCATCCATTTTTCCCTCCCGCCTAGCAAACATGAGAAAGAAGAAGATGCACCACTCCCAAACGCCATCGCCACTTTGAATTGAGCATTTTAGCAGTTTCGCTGTTCACTTGCAGCTCGCGTTTCTGAGTGGTAAGTTATGTCTTCCAGTTGCTGTGATATAAGGTAGGAGGTCCATAAACCGCTCATCTAAGGTAGGTGGCTCTAAAAGCGACACTTTAAGAGCTGATTGCATTTTGGGGGAAGCTAAACTCCTTGAAACAATTTTAAGTAAATTTTCGTGGTAAGAAAAATGGAATTGGCATCTAACCCAAGTCGTTTCATATTTTTTGGACATTCATGGAATTAGTTATGAATTTTTGAAGCTGAAAACACAGAGGTTTCTAAAAGCGACCCTCTCCTGAAATGTACACTTCTGATACATGTTAGAGGCAAAATCTACCAAATCGCTTTTATAGCCCCCTACCTTAAGAGCTGAAGCTAACTTTTGGGGAGGTAGAACTTCTTGAAATATTTTTCAGTAAATTTTCCTTGAAAGGCAAGAGAAATTGGCATCTAACCCAAATTGTTTCATATTTTTTGAAGCTTTGTGGGATTAGTTATGAATTTCTGAAGTTGCAGAAAAGTGCATTTTTGTGTGCTCTAAAACCGACCACCTCCTCAAATGCACACCACTTGTACATTGCAAAGTGCAAAATGTACCTCTAGAGCTTGATTGGTTTTAGAACCTGCTCCATTTTAGGACCTCCTACCTTACTCCCTCTGTCCCACTAAAAACCTCCAAATCAAGGATAGTTCTTGTCCCACTATAAACCTCCGTTTATTGATTTCGACCATTCAATAAGCATTGGCCATGCTAAACAACCTCGTGGGACAAGTTAATGATTTTTTTGACACAAATGAAACAGAATCTCATTGTAAGAGTAAAATAAATGACCTGCTAGCCACAAAGCATTAAACGGCACAATGGATACCAAACACAGAAGGATCGGAAGTTGGAGCAATTTTAGGAACCAATAGGGGTGAATGCTTGGGATAGGAATATATCTTGGCTTAATTGTGAACGCAAAAATCCTGAAAAACATGTGGAAAAATTCAAGCCTTTTTAGGTCCTTGTCTTATCAAAATTGGCGCAATGAATATTGCCCGATTCAGAAGAATCAGTTGATGTTACTGTAAAAGAGACAGTACGCACAAGTTATATGTGCAATATAGAAGGTCAATCGATCAATCTAGACATTGATGAGCAACTACCTGACTTCATTCTGTGCATGCAATTCTTATCACTGTACTGTTACAATCTGGTCAAAATCGAGCAAGTAAAGTAAATTGCGAGGACAGATCAGTGCAATTGCTTACTCCCAATACATTGAATTTCAACGATCCAAATCAATCTCGCATACTCCGGACATTTTGTGCACTCTCGATGATATTGTCGATGTGCTTATGTGAGACAATAGTATTGTCGACAACCTAGCACAGCAGTATCGACGTACTCATCTCAAGCAGTAGGTAGTAACAGTAAGACAATTTGCGCTCCACGACTCCATCGTTATACTCCAAGACCAACACTCCCTAGCTAATCAAAACCCGACCTCTCATAATCCAACAATGACAAGCCGGTAGCATTCATGACTTGTGCTCAAAAACAATGAAAACGGCATGGATTTTGGTTGTCTAACTATTATAGCGCCTCAGTTGCAACTTTTGCATAGATCTAGGAGATGGGTTATTGCTTCTTGAATGCATGCATCTCTGATGAAAAGATTGAAAATACAGTTAACCTCGTAAGGAAGAAATTTGGAGGTTTTTAGTGAGACAGAAGGAGTAAATGTTTTGCTACTTTCGCTTCATTGATTCTACTCCTGTTCACAACTTTTCTTGCATGATATTTTTTCGATCAAGGTAAATAGATTGGAATCAAGAATGTTTTCAAAAATCATTGAACCAAGTACTCTTGTGATTTGAATGAATTCTATTTCTCATGAAAGAATTCGATGCTGAATCTTTGGTTTCCTTTATTCAACAGGATCTAGGTTTTTTAAATTAGAACTTTGTACGTTATTGAACTTGGATGTGCGTATTTTGGCATGTTCTTGATTTCATACTCTGCATTTCTCTCTTTGAGCTAGTGCATTGAGAAGGTAACGATATTTTTATTTTATAATGTTCGAAATTTTCTTTGTATGAGGAAGAATTTGATGTTCCTTTATTTGGTGTGCCTAGGTTGAGTTATAGTAGAAAGAATTGCTTGAGCACGTTTTTGTAGCTGCATCTTTTGGTCTCCGATTGCTGGCTAATTCTTTAGATTGAAATATTCTTTGTGTTTGTGTTTCTGGATGGAAGCACACTAAAAGGAGCCACTCATAGACGTTATTGAGGTGCTTATAGAGGTCCTTAATGGAATATTCCACCAAACAATTGTCGCTTATTCATTTAAAATAGTCTTTAAGTAATTTGTAATGGATTCTTATTGCAATATTCTACCAAAAATTGTTGTTTATTAATCTAAAATAGTCTTTAAATCATCTATAATGGGTCCTTATTGAATCCAATTAAGCACGGGGGAGTCACTAGCTTAGAGGTTTAGTATATACATGAGATCAAGGGATATTTTATGGGGGGGCTATTTTTCTAATATTTTGTAATTTAATATACCCTATTGTTAAATATAATTCTAAATTGCCATTTATTATAGCATCCTATATTATTTATAATACACACTTGAGTCCAATTTTTTGGCCCCTATATTAGATTTAAAAATTACAACTAATAGGTGTTGTATGATTTTTTTCCCTTTTTTTTCTATTATTGTTGTTTTATGCTTTTCTTCTTTATTCTTTTGTCACTTCTTTTCCAAACCATTTTTTTATGGTTACTAAAAACTAAAGTACTTTGTGTTCAAACAATGTACTATGGCCAAACAAATACTCCCTCCGTCCCGAAATAAATCCAGGGTTTCTTTCAACTAGCTAGATTAGTGCGTGACTTGCTCATATTTTCAAGGAATTGCATAGTTTCTATAGCTTCCACTAAAGTCCACTAGGTGTGAAGGAATGGAAGTCAACATTTGAGTGGAGGAAGTTGAAAAGACACAACAAAATTTAAAAAATGTACCCCTTTTTCAAAGTGCTCCGGTGGTATGAAATTTGATCCGTCTGCTACAAGTGTTGGTGCACAGATGTCTGTTGACATTCTCCGTATGCCATTCTAATGATGCCTTGACACTCTAGTGCACAAAATTCTTGTTATTGTGCTCCGCATTTAATAAACGTTACTGCTTGACTTGTAAGCTTCGTGTAACTTTGTCTTGAAATTGTGATTATTGACAGTCTAGCTTCTTGAGGAGGCTGCTTAGTTAGGCTTACAGGGAGCTTAAGTTCATTTAGTCCACCTTTACAGTTTGGAAAATGTGTTAAAAAAAAAATTTGATGGCCTCCATTTCTATTATATTGTGGTGAAATTCTTGTTTAGAGCTACTCATGTTTGGTTTTGGACTATGTAGGTATGAAGATTTGGACCATGAGACAAATCCACATGGCCCACTCTCGAACCATTTCTTCAGTAACTTGTTGATCAATCTGTTCATCTTATAAACGTAAAGTGGGTACCCCAAAACCGCTACTTTGGGATACTGGGCCTCATTACTATTATTAGACTGGTTAAATTTTCATATGTTCTTCTTGGCAAGTGAAAGGAAGTTCCAAACGTACCAAAGAATGCAACATTTGGATACTGTATGCAAAAGTTATTAAGAAACACCGAATTTAATTTGGGACAAGTATATATGGAAACCCTGGATTTATTTCGGGACGGAGGGAGTACATTCATAGACTAAAAACAATGCATTCTAGTTGTATCGAACAACTTACTGCTAATCATCTACAATATATTCTAATGAATACAATGAGTGCAAGTAGTCAACAAAGAAAAGATGACACATTGCATTATAATATAACAAACAAGTATAGACCATCAAGCTCTTTTATACCTTTCTACTATTTGGAATGAACAAATAAGAGTATATTAAAGCAAAATTTATAATAGATTCTTCAAATTCTAAGTGACTTCAAAGGACTTTATAAATAACTCTCAAGGCAACTAGAGCCTTTCATCCAAGGTTCATGGATAATTTGGGACAAATAACGTGTCATTTTTCGCCCATCTCTTCTTTAAGGACATTAAATACTCACTCTACAAAATTATTTTCTCCTACATATTATTGCCTCCCTATATTTTTTCTACATAAAATCTAATATATGGTATTAAACATAACCCTATATTAGTTATAATACCCTACATGTAATTTTACACACTCTATATTAGATATAATACTTTTTAAAATTTTAGGTACAATAAATATATAGTATCCTATATTAGATCTCACGTGGTTTCTAATATGCGCACTAAGTGACCTCCCCGGGCAATTAAGTAGTGGTTACAGCTACATTTTGGCCTTTTTGATACTTAGAAATTTAACTTAATTAATTTTGTTTTACATTATGTCATGTAGCCTTAACTAAAAAACAATGCTATACAAAAAAAAATTCATATTTCAACTTATATTCAAGAGTTAAAATGAAGATTCTTAAAAAAACCCCAGTGGTTACATCCAAGTTGGCTCCTATTAGTGTGCTTCCACCCTTCTATGAGCATTTGTTGTCCAATTATTATGAACGCGTGTAAATGCGTGACCTCTATGCGGCCACTTCCAAAGTGCTAAGGATTGAGGGCTAGAATTCTTAGAGTCCCTTTCCTGGACTAAGATTGTGATATCTGCGCACTTGATTTAAAGCTATCTGGATTTTCCAGGTCTCTGTTCTGGTTCTGGGTAAATCCACCAATGTAGATTATTACTCTCAAAGAATTTTGCCAAGGGAGTTTTAAGCATACAATTACAACCTAATTTTGCTTGCAAGACCTTGATGTTGTCGGCTATACCATGAACTTAATGAGAGACTACGCAGCTCAAAGAGACCAGGAGGATAGAGCAACCAACTGAGAAGGAGCATGGGATTTGGCAAGGCTTCCCAGCTGTCATCATTGTTGCAAATGTTGCAGCTGTATGGAGCTATAGACATGGTTAGTGCACAGACAGGTACTACCTCGATAATATTCCCTTTCAGTCTAGTTGAAAATAAATTGCTTCTGTTGTCCAAGTAGGATTTTTTTGCCATTAGTTTCATCGGCAAGGGAATTGAAGTGAAGACCGGAGCAAGTCTTTATGATCAAGATGAATTGGTTACACCATACCTCATCTACAATATATTATATATAACTACCAGATTTAGCGGAGTGTGATTCGATCAACAACTACATGTCATGTGCAATTAGAATACGTCAATCGGAAAGGTCCAGAGGGGCGTTACCACAGATTCTATCCAAATCACAAAGTCTGTGAGCTTTGTGCAGAATCAAAGAAATTGATGAAAATTCCGCCTGAAGTACATACTTTAGTACTTTTCTTATCTTGTAACAATCTGAAATTAAGGGCATCGTGCAGTGGTTCTCGTCTCCTTCGAATTGTGGCACACTTTTGTATTTAGATGTCTACATTGGTTATGTTTAAGAAGTTCATGCAATATCAACCAGACAGATTCTAATACTAGCTAGTCGCTTGTTTTCTGGTTCTGCAGGGTTCGTGTGTGGAGCTCCCTCAGACTATCTCTCAAAGTGATGGCATCTTAGTTCTAGACCAGTCTTAGACAAACGCTCCGTCAATAAGCTATCGACATTCTAGTGATTGGAGGAGACGTTCTAGAGATAGGTGTTCATTCTCAATTGCCATGGCTAAACTGGACGATGAAATTTTGAGGATCCTTGGCGGTGTTACAACAGAGACTATTTTACAAGATGCTGCTAAAGGTGATTTTGCCCATGTCATGAAGCTCAAAGCTCATTTTGACAAATGTGGCCCGGAGTTTGATAGCCTGTTGACTGCTAAGTGTACAAAAATGAAGAGGAATTTCATTCATTGGCTAGCACATTACAATATGCGGGAGATTTTGTGGTGGATTTGTAGCAAGGATCCTCCTTCATTTTTTGCTTCATGTAGCAGTCAAGGGTGTCATTGGTCCACCATTGCCCTAGAGAGGAAAGTCTCCAACAAGTACTTCATCATCAATGCTTAAGATGTATATGGCTTCGCATCCCTTCATTTAGCCACTTGGGGAGGTCACGCAGATACAGTCCAGACATTGCTTCAGTATGATATGTAGGTGGACGTGGATGTTACAGCTAAAAACATGCAAGGTTTGGACAATAATATAGAGAGAGGCCGAAATGGACAGACAACGCTCCATATTGCTGCAACAGATGGACATTTTGATATAGTAAATATTCTTTTGGACTTTCTTAATAATCAAATGGAAGAGCGAGTCATAGAAGGCCAAGCAAAATTCTATGAAGCCCTCTCAATCAAGTCTAGGTCCGGAAAGACGGCTCTGCACTATGCTGTTGAACTTGAAAACTGAAAAGCTGTGAAGTACCTCTTGGAGGCCATGAAGTTGTGTAGGAATGTTGACATTGTCAATAGTTGTGACCATCTTAGACAAGAGCCCTTGTACCTTATTGGATCTAAGCAACAAGTAGATGTTGTGGAAATTTTGTTGCGAGAAGGAGAAGGTTTGAAGGTGAATACTGTAACTTGGGAAGGAATAATGCCATTGGACAAAGCGAAGAGTAACGAAGCACATCATCGAATGAACAAACCAAGTTCAAAGTACTTTGCGAAGAAAACAAAGGTAGATCATCAAAGGCTCCACAGATTGAAGAAAGAGAAGAATACAATCCAACAAATTGTACTTAGCTATGACATCAATTGGTTGCATGCTAAGAGAGCCAAATATACAAATGCTGCTAATTGTCTCTTGGTGGGTATTGCGCTTATTGCTTCTATTACATATGCGGCTTGGTTGCAGCCTCCACTTGGCCTCACTCAATACTATGAATTCCCAGTATCTAATGCAGTAGCACCTCCAGAGTCGATTGAATCCTATATTGGAGTGAAGCAACGTCAAGCAATCCAACTTTTCTGGATTTTCAATAGTCTTTCTTTCTTTTGTTCCATTGCCACTTTCATCATTGGAGTAGACGCTGCTAGCATTCCAAAAAGTTGTGCATCGATACGGGAAGAAGTGGTCCAATTTCGTCAATCCACTGTGAGAGCGTCCTTCATCCTGTCTATTACACTCATAGGTGTCATGGGAGCCTTTTTAGTGGTAGGGATCTTAGTCCTTCCTCCAATCGAGACACAAAGGGCTCCCACATATGTTACGGTGGCTTTGGGTGTTACGATGGGCAATTTCGTTAAAATGGCGCCATGGTGGTATTCCGTTGAAATGGCGGTTTTGGGGCCCCAAGTAGGTAGGAAATCTGCCAAAAGATGGCATCATACGTGGGAAAATTTGTGAACTACCATTGATTTTGATATTGCATGAAGACAATGCCCTTACTAGGAGACCTCCATGTGGCTTCCAGAGGAAATTGGGACTTTTGTAGGATGCTGTTCGGTTTGAACGGACGTAGGTTGACAATAGAGTGACATTAATTAGTAGTAGTTTCCATGGATTTGATGAGTCCCTTTCCATGAAAGAGAGGCCACCAGACTATGAATTAATTTATCCTACCCAGGAGGAAAAAGGGCTTTCCTTCAAAGTTGAATATGGGGAAGTTCAGTGTGGAGACATTGCACCATTTCTTTGGTTGGCAATTTGTGTGGCATTTGCTCCCACGCCTTCTAAGGGCCCAACGGCTTGCCTTCAGAAGAAAATAGGACAGAGAGGACAAAAATTCCACAAAGAAGTGCGAATGGGAAAAATTGTGGATGCAATTGCGAAGATGGGGTCGCCAACAAAATGATCACAACAAATGAAAACATAACCTTTGGACATGTGATTTGCTCTAAGGTAGGCAGCTTGAAAAGAGATCCTTTTTAAAAGGGCCGTTGCGCCTTTCTGATGGTTTTTAGATGCCCTAAAATATTTTTCCTCCTTTTTCACTGGAAGACATGTTGATGCGGAATCTAACACGAATGGTTTCATATTTCTTTGAGCACTTGTGAGTTCTTAATGGATTTGTAAAGAATTCTGTGATAGGCACCTGGCCTTGCGAAATCCACACATGCGCAATCTAGAAATGAACATGGCTTCACCAAAAATAGGCACCACGGCGGTCAAACAGTAATGCACGAGGTTTCTAAATGCGATGCCGAAAACGGGCCTTGCATTCTTGTAACATTGATTAAGAGAATTAAGGGACACACACCCTAGCTTCGGAGTGGACCTTCTTTGGCTCTTATTCCATCTATCCAATGCCGAAGTATGGACCTACATGGGACTACCCTTGATTGCCCTCACGTTGTTGGCAGTCCATTTCAGAACCACTTCCTGGTTTCGGAGTAGACCCTTCCTAGCTTTGAAGTGAACCACTTCCCGTTCATTTAAGAAGTCGCTACCGGGTTGTTGGAAGAAGAGGGTCGCAATAAGAGATACTTACCTTTGCCGCCATGTTTTCTATGGAATACGTACATGCATGGCCTTTGCGATTCGTAATACATCATAGTATATTTAATGTCGCCACTGGATAGTTCATAAACAAACTAAGGGAAATGCTTCATTGAATTGAATGGGCGTACATGCGCGAGAGAATAGTTACAAAGGGATGCAAATGGAAAGGAGATCCTTGCATCCAATAGATCTTTTCAAACAACATTTTATATAACCAAGGGAAGAGGGGAAGGTGCAATCCTAAAAGAGCCATTCATAGTGAACCCTCTAGGTATCCCTCTCCCATTTGAGAGGAAGCGGACAGAACCGAATGCCTACATCTCGGCCGATCTACGGTGCCACTAACAGCTCTTTGTGCATGCCAACCGAGGGTTGTCGGATCTTTGTACCGCATTTTTGGATTGTGCCTCTTTGTCCGCGTCCCGTCAAGTGTGCATGAGTCTTGAGTTGGATCAACGAAAGCAAGTGTCTATTTGACAATCACGTTGTTGCAAGGTCTTCGCAGGGCACTCCAAGGTTCTTGGTCAAATGCTCGTCAAGCGCATTGCAACCCAATGCTGGCGTCACCTCTTAGCCAGATGGATCATCGTTGAACTCATGGCCCGTGCAGAGGAAAAGCCAGGACAAAGACGATCCATCTTCGGTCAGGTCAAGAATGTTCATAGGGGAAGTCGACATCCTCTTCAAATTATGAAGGCTCACGGCATTAAAATTTAGCAGCCCAACATAGAAGAGAATGCCTCCAACATTCCAGAATGCCTCACATTTGCTATATGCCATTCTGATAAATATTGCAAAAGTTAGAAGGGTTTTTAGATTTCAATGACAAACTAGGTACCAAAAAATATATTCTAAAAAATTATTTATTATTTTTTGTAGATTGTATATAGATTGATACCTACTCAAAAACATTTAAACCATTCAATTTCTAATAACAAGGTAAAAGTTATGAGGAATTTTCTTTTAGGGGTAATGAAGGTAAAAACAACTTATATAGTTGTCTTTTGTTCTCAATTTTGAAAATTTGAATATTAAAATGAAATATATTAATTTTTTATTATAACATTCTTACTATTGGGATTAATAATTTAAAAAAATTATTTGACAAATCAGTTTTATATTTCATTCAATACTACCTTCTACTGTACAATTTTTTTAAAGATGAAATTTTTAACATATGTTTCCAAACCATCTTTGAACATATTGACTAAATGCATAAGTTATAGGACACAAGAATTTTTTTCTTAAAATGTTGAAAGACAAAACTTCACCTTTTGGAAGGGCTAGAAAAGCCTAAATTTTGAAGTTTAGACACATTGAACTTGCAATTGTTGGGGATGTTCACTCAACTTGAACAACAACTTGAACAAGTTAATCAATGCTATATTAATCCCGTGTTAAAGTTGACGGATATTTTTGGACATCACATGTAACAACTTGTATTTTTATGTCAACAATGATGTCCAATGTAACATCTTCCAAATATGGGCTATTACATTAGATGTCCAAAAATATCCGTCAATTTTAACACAAGAAAACACAAGTTTCTTATAGTGGCAAACAATCCTATGGTTGAATTTGTTGAAAAACATGTACTGATGAAGATTTTGACCTTGCTTTGGAGAGTGACAAGAATTTAGAAGGAGTTTTGTGCTTCTAAGTATGTTAGTCCTTTAGGGATTAACCATTAAAATTCTTGCACATGAAAAGGTCAAAATTTCTCTGATAAATTAAATTGGTTTTAAAAACAATATAAAGATTTTTTGAAGTTTTTGGGATCCAACCATTGGTTTCTTTAGCTAATTTGGTTGAGTATATTGTCTTAGATTTCAAAGGAAAACCACCAAATTTATTGTGAGATCTAAATGTTGAAACTCCCCAAACAAGTTTTACTAGTCCTTTTTAGGGACACAATTTTTTCTTTCAAGATTCTAAGGAAAATGCAAGTATTCATCAACTTGAGCAAGTCGATAATGTATAGAAGAATTCAGTTACTCAGAGGTAATCAGTGGAAAACTAGGAGTTGTCCAAAGAAAATTTTAATGGAGGGGTATAACTTGCCTTCTCTAACTCTTAAAGGACGAGCTGATGCCCATGGAAATCATCCCTTTTAGTACCGCTTGAATCATTGGTTTAAAAAAAATCCAAGAGCACTCATTGGAAGTCAAACTTATGTACTGTACAAGACCTCAGTCCCCTTTTCACACAAAATTCCAAGGATGAATAGTTGCACAAGTTTTGTCTTGCATAGAAGGATTCTTTGTCATTCATTGGTCAAAAAACGGTTGCAGCGTCCCTTAAGGGCTAATGTAGAATATGATAGGTTTGTTCTAATTTTTCATCTATTGCAATCCCTGTAGCTATAGGAAACAATTTGCAATTTAGCAATTTTAGGATCCAACTTGCACACCTTATGCATTTTGTATATTTAATAATATGGGATCAATGTTTGGGAAGTCATTTTTGGAGTTGTCCCGATACATTGCCTCCTTTTTGTAGAAGGAGGAGGTTTGTTTCCGAAGGGCACCAATTACACCTTCTCCTTATCAAAATCTCCCGGTTCATTTCTACTAGTATCAAATTCTTAGTGGCCACTTTTATCAACTTCAAATTTACAAAGGCCACCATCCTCTTCTTTCAAAGACATGCCAGGTTTGAAACTAAACTCCAAATTTCATTAAATCATGTAGGCACATTCAATGGAGCAGGGGTTAGCCACCACAATCAACCCTAAAGCGATAACCGCCCTTGCCGTGTTCAAGACATACCTGCCTCCGGCAACTCAAACATTAGCCTTGGATTTGAAATGACAAGTAGCTAAAATTTGACAAATTTTGTGAAAGCGGTGACTACATATCCACCTTTTATTTGTGCACACTAGTTGATTGCCGGTTCTACCAATTTTTTATTTGGATTTCGATCCTCCACCATTTTCACACTCCAACTAGTTATCAGTTTCCCCAAGGCCAGCGTTTCTCCCTATATTCAACAATAAATTGCATGGGATCATTTGACAAAATCAACATCAAAATCGTTCTACACAATAACAATTTGAGACTTCAAACAATTCTATATTTTCAAAACATCAAAGTAGAAAACCATTGCAAACATTACTACCAATAAGTGTGTCAATGCAAGTACAAAAGAATGAGCTCTAGGCCTACATTCCGAAACTAAAAGTTAAAGCTAGCTGAGCTTGCGGATCCAGAACGTAAGTTTGAAATTTAAGTGCGTTGCGCCCGTGCACAAAGAAATGTTGAACAAAGTGGGCCAGTGCTTGCTAAGGAGAGAAGATGTTGGAGTTAGAGCATCCGCACAGCTACACGCCAAGGGTGTTGAAAACGGGCAGGGAGCGGGGTCGGATTGGTTTACTTCCCCACGGCTGGCCTGCCAAATGCGGAATAATGCCCGGCCACGTTCAAATTTGAGGATGGCATTGGCAAACAGTGCCGCTTGAGCATGGCCTGCCAAAGATTTTGACCACCTTTTCCAACCCAACTTCGAGGTATTAATTGTCCTTTTCACCAGTCTTCGAGGCATCGACCCCACCCGACCTTAACCCTGGAGCGCTCCGACGTCCATTTTCTGGACGATGAACAGATTCAGATCCTTGTTTCTGTCTCATTCTTGCTTGGATGAAAGTCATCCTAATTTTTGGTGATACTTTATCAAGTTGTTGTCCTATCCATCGGTTGGATTTGGTGTTACTAGAATATATACATTTTTAAAATTACAAATGTGGAAGTATGTCAAGTGGTCAATTTGCATTGACTTTAGTTCAAAACTAGATGTGCAAAAATGAGGTCAAAGATGTAAAGGTCACAAAAATTTCAAAAAATCACCATATGAAGAAAACCTTATTTCAAATCCATTCCAACAAGTTTTACTCAAAAAATGATAATATTTTACTTGTAATTGAATTTAGAAGGAATTCTGAAATTTTCTTTTCAAAATTTATAGAAAAAGATTGGTGATAGCATTAGTAGATCTAACCGTACGGATAGATTTTAAAAATCAAAATCTACAACTTTCATTTGTTTACCAATTCCAAAATATTCTTCCAAATTGTAGTTTATAATGGTTTTTCTCAAATCGTCAATTTTGGAGATGAATCCAGACGTTTAGGGGTTAAATTCTCACAAGTAATTTTAACCTCAGTAAAGATTAAATTTACATGTGTCAAAAAAATTGAAAAAGAAATACATTTCCAACCACAATAAAGTTTCCTTTATTTGTGTCTTAAAAATATAGAGAAAAGCTCTTACAATTTTGATGAGAATAAAGTAAGAAGAGAAGCTGTCTATATACACATGGGGTGGTAAGAGGTAGAACAAACAATGTGGGATAAGTAAATTAGATGTAGTAAGAGCTCAACCACTCATAGTTAATTCAAAAGTAGGAATTGTGTTAAAACTAAAATTTCAGACCTCATTCGGGTATAGTAAAATAACTTTTTCCAAAAAATTTTGAGCTAAGAAAAGTTTGTGAATCAAGTTAAATTTCATCTCCAAAAATCCGTTTGAGATTTTGAGTCTCCAATCAATAGTTATGGACAAATTTCAAAGAGAGTGTTTGAAAATGTCAAAAATAATTCTCTTCCAACCCCACTTTGAAATTTGTCCATAACTATTGATTAGAGACTCAAAATCTCAGAGCATCCCCATAGCAGGCTGGGCAAAGAGGGACGGCGAGGGCCTCCTTGGCGTGTTGACGAGATGTGGCCGGCCTGTGTGCAACTGCTCTGTCCCACAGCAACACGGTGTACAAAGCCCGGCCGGGGAAACAGGCACTGTAACCAAGAAATGCAATCTGCCATGTCATGAAAGTTAGTTTTCTTGGGGGGTTTCGACAAGTGAAAGTCAGTTTTATTGCTTTGAAATTAAGTAATTATAAAGTTAATCTTTCAATTTACTAAATCAATGAGTTGTGGAACTACCTCTCAATATTTATGAATCATGTCAAACTTCTTTTCTGATTTCGAATGAGAAGAGGAGGTCATTATATACATTTGAGGTGGTAGGAGGTAGAACAAACAATGTGGGATATGAAATTAGAATGAATAGGAGCTCCACCACTCATAGTTAAGTCAAAAGTAGGAATTGTGTTAGATGTAGGATTTTAGACTTCATTTAGGCATAGTAGAATATGTTATTTTAAAAAACTTTGAACTAAGAAAAGTTAGAAAATAAAAATAACTTTCATCTCCAAAAATCCGATTGAGATTTCAATCCTCCAATCAAAAGTTATGGACAAATTTCAAAGAGAGTGTTTGAAAATGTCAAAAATAATTCTCTTCCAATCCCACTTTGAAATTTGTCCATAACTATTGATTGGAGACTCAAAATCTCAAACGGATTTTTGGAGATGAAATTTAACTTGATTCACAAACTTTTTTTAGTTCAAATTTTTTGGAAAAAGTTATTTTACTATACCCGAATGAGGTCTGAAATTTTAGTTTTAACACAATTCCTACTTTTGAATTAACTATGAGTGGTTGAGCTCTTACTACATCTAATTTACTTATCCCACATTGTTTGTTCTACCTCTTACCACCCCATGTGTATATACAGAGCTTCTCTTCTACCTTTATTCTCATCAAATTTGAAAGAGCTTTTCTCTATATTTCTAAGACACAAATAAAAGAAACTTTATTGTGGTTGGAAATGTATTTCTTTTTCAATTTTTTTGACACATGTAAACTTAATCTTTACTGAGGTTAAAATTACTTGTGAGAAAATTTAAGGTCGGGTGGGGTCGGTGCCTCGAAGACTCGTGAAAAGGATAGTTAATACCTCGAAGTTGGGTTGGAAAAGGTGGTCAAAATCTTTGGCAGGCCACACTCAAGCGGCACTGTTTGCCAGTGCCATCCTCAAATCTGAGCGTGGCCGGGCATTATTCTGCACTTGGCAGGCCTGCCGTAGGGAAGTAAACCAGTCCGACCCCGCTCCCTGCCCGTTTTCAACGCCCTTGGCGTGTAGCTGTGCGGATGCTCTTAGGGCATGTATGGACGTTGTACGTTTATAGGCAAGAATCTAGATGGGACAGTTCTGCAGAGAGGTCATCGGTAGCTAATTACCTTATATGAAACTCTGGATAGAGGTTTCTGCCAGGCCACCTGTGGCTGGCAGCCTTGTACTCTTTCCTTTGCAATGAAATTCCGTTTCATTTGTGTCAAAAAAAACAAAAAAACTCTGGATAGAGTAAAGTACAAGCCAAACGAGGTTTGATTGAATTCAGTTATCATAATTGCAGTACTTGGAGAGTGCCATTGAAGTCCTACAATTTAAGAATACAACCCATTGACACATTGATAAACAGGGAGAAACGGAGAATCAATGGAATAGAAGCAAGAAATATGCGAGAAACAATTAGAATGGCATATGCAAGAACGAGTTTGCGATATGGAACACAAACATTCAGGGACACAATCTCAGACTCCATTCCTGATTAGTATCCTCAAAATGATTCCAACACAAAATGCCGACAGGCCAAGAAATTAAGTCGCCTGCATCCTAAGTTTCAAATAGAACGCCACTTGGTATGTTCTTGAGATTACGGAATTGAGATGAGAGAAGGCTAAAAAGCCCTTGACATTTGTAAACATTCAACGCCTGCAATGTTCACCGCCAGAATTGCGGATGAAAGCTTTAAGCAATTGAATGATGCTGCCAGTACCCGCAAGGCGGAAGCTGGAAGCCGATTAGGGCTCAAGATTTGGGCTTCAGATTGAGGCTACGACAAATGCTGTTGCAACGATGAGTTTCAAAAAAGATGTCCATTCCTGGAGTGCTCCAATTGGAGTTGGTGAGTTCGTAGCGGGAGACATGCTCGCAGTGAATTGCAGGATCACACAACATGAACACATTCTTCCCTTTGAAGACCTCCACTTGCACGCCTTGCAAGTCGGTCACCATGAGCAAACCATTGGAGCGTTGGTATGTCCAGTGAGAGAAGGCATGCAGAGTGTCGGCGTACTCCTTGGTGTTCACATAGTTCACGTTGTTGCTATATCGAATCCATCTCCCTTCCAACCACATCTCCATGTTATAGTAAGTTGAGTCTCCCACCCTCAGTACCGAAACCGCTGTGAACTGCACCGTCTTGTAGTCAGTGAGCCCCGACCTGTGTCAAAACAACGAGATAGAGCAATCGTTCAAAAGGCAGTCGAGGTACGAGCTAGATTGTAATGGTCAGGAATTTGATTCGTCAATACTACTTGAACCCAAAACTGAAAAATGCATGTTTTATTGACGTATTCGATTGGTTTTGGGGGGAACTTTTCGTGGCTTTCATGGCAAGAGAACTATGATGCTTTTCAACAGAGGGGGAAATCTTTACTTCTCCAGTTCCTGGTTGAAGTGCTGAGCCATGAACGCTGCGACTGTCTGCACCTCCATTTGTTCGCAATATGCCTCCATTGTGTGCACCTTGCTGGTATGCTCTCCAACAAGCACCTTGAATCTTTTCACTACCATTTTTCTGCAATCATGTTCAAACGTGTGCACATTCACACCATCAATCATGCCAATAAGAACCCCAAGTTTATTACATCCAGATTTTGCATGTTTACAACAACACTGAATACGGTATCTTACTATGAAATCTATTTGCGCGCAGTGAACATCATACGTGATGATCTCGATCGGGAATGAGCAAACTCCGACTCCCAATGAATTCTAATGAATCCCAAAGTCAGAGCACTGTTATTCAAATTGACTAATTAAGATGGATTTGATTGCTTAATATCCTGCAATGTTCACTTGATCTGAGCCTGAGCTAGCTAGGAGAAGTACTCACCTTGGGGATTTCCATAGCGCCCTATTCAATTGTGCGTGATATGGCCACCTCATGCTCCCTTCATCCGTGAAGGGTCTCTCTGCAATCTTCACTTTCGAAGCTGACTTTTGCTTCCGCACCAACGATTCATTATTATCCACAATCTTGAATAAATCATCCAATGTAGCCGGGAGCCTGCAGAACTCAGGGAAATAAAACTATATAAGAATTTAGCTTCAGTGGCCATATGTATATCAATTGCCACTGACAAATGAATTGGGAGGGTCGTTCAACTGTGTTCTTACTTGTAACTGAATTGCACTCCTTTTTGCCACTCGATGTTTTTCCAATCAGGTATTTCATTCTTCCATGGCACCGGCAAATACTTGGGCACAAACGGACCTGCGGGATTTCCATCAAGTTCACAGAGAAGTTATGCAACCTGGGAGGAAATTGAGACATTCAAGTGAATGCTGATACATTAAATTTCCTCAGTCTGCGATGACAGAGGAATCTATACAAATCGTTCATAGTCTCACTCTGCCCTGGGGCAAAGCTTTGAGCAAAGGTGGCAAGGGTTTGTAAAATTGCAGGATGAGACCTATCAGCAAGATACTTTGCCAAAGATGATCCAAGTTTTGGACCAAATAGGTGCATTTTTCATTTCTATAGTCATTTGGAAAGTCAACCATTGGTCACTTTTAGGCCTCTAGGAGTCCGCATCCTTCCAAGGTTAACCCTAGAAGGACGGCTGTCCATGACCATTGGTTTGAACAAATTTGATGCCATTTTGCAACTAGATATGAATGAAAAAATTTATAATTATTTTTCAGAGATGAAGTCATATGCCTAATACAAGATTACAAGTCAACAAATTTTCAAATTTCTAAAGGAAAAAATGAAGGAAATTCATACCAAAAATCAAATATATTCAAAAAAGTTGAAATTTTCACCATAGATGTATATTATAGTGTATAACATCATAGTACAAAACTCCTTGAAGCACCTAAACTTAGTTTGATGGAGTTTGGTACTATGTTTCTTTCGTACTGTTCTTAGTTAAAGTTAAAGTGTTAAACCTGCCTCTGACACCCCTTCTACAAAGTGGGGTTCACTTTGCAATTAACTTTATTGACTATGATATTCTTCAAAAATTCCATAGATGGACATTTTGGATCTCTCCTGTGGTTTGGCATGCAATCGAAAACTAGCGGCAATGGAATTGAAATTGCCTTACCTGCACTAACTATTCGAGAAGACACCGCGATACTCCCGCAGGAAGCACTCACCACGACCTCCAGCAAGTTACTAATCTGGTCAAGCTTTTCCTCTTGGATCCACCCCCCTTGAGGAGCGCGCTCTCGGAACACCTTCATCATCTTCTTCGTGTAGTCGGTGATGTGACAAAAGAGGTAGTTCAGGATCTGGCAGTCATGGCGAAGAGCTGCCAGCAATTTGCTGATGTCCCGGCCCTTGGAGTCCCCGTTCGGGTAATCATCCCGCATTCCGTCGTGAAATTCCTTGCCGTGGCAAGGATAATCAGCGATGTGAATGAGGGCTCGAGTTTTGGACCTCCAGTTTAGAGTCGCCACGCGCTCCAGCCCGGAGAACACGTCCTCGGGAGGGTCCCCACCCCCTGATGCTTTCACTTTGGCTATTGCGGAGACGAATACGCTCTCAGGACCTGCAGGAATTTCCATTATAGATCTTCAAGCCTATTTTCAGATATGGGAAATTTCGTTAAAATTAATGGTGGTTCTCCATTCGCCATTTTTCCATTCATTTCTGTCTTTAGCTCTAAAGTCTAGGATTCGTAAAGATTTCAGACTCCATGGTCGAAACGTAAACTAACGTAAAGTGCCATTTTAAAGAAATTTTGATAAAATGGAAGAGGACTGTACAATTGCACTTGCCCTATTTATCAAAGGAAAGCCTCCTTGTAAGTCTCTTTAGTGACATGCAATCGGAAAATTCCCAAAACTATCGGTGAAACCTGACCTTGGAAACTGTCGGTAAAGTCGCACTTCTCGGCTTCGTCTTGATAGTACTCGGCATAGTCTCGGTATGGTACGAACGCCACGCGGAGCTTCAGTTTGGGAAACGCCTTCTTAACATCATTTGCAATTTTTGGAGCCAGATTCTTCACCTCATCGATCCATGTCTGCACAACCAAATCTAGCACTCTGAGAACCTTTAAGTTCCCTATTTGAGACATACCCAAATATATTGAACGAAACGGGGGTTACTATACTAACGTGCAACATATACTGTATGTGAACGTTACATATAATAATTTGGAAGCGTAGAAGGAATTGGTATGGATTAGATTACCTCCATGCTGATTGTCGAGTCCACGAGGAAAGCCAGGTCCAGCTCTTGAGCTTTCTGAAGCATTTTCCTGAGCTCGAGATGACGAATCTTATCGTCCATGAGAAGTAACTGCTCGTTACCGACAAAACGAACCGACTCCTCGCTCGATATTGTCGGCAGCTTGGGACCTGCCCCGGAGGCTCTGTTCTCTTTGATGGTCAGTTTCGCCATCCTCGCAAGCTGATTCTCCAGTTGTAGATTGCGTCTCTGAATTTCTACCGAAGCAGAGCTGACTCCGCCAGGTTGCCTGGGCCCTCCTGCCACGACCTTTTCCAACTGCGCCACACGCTGCTCCAGCTCCTTGTTTCGCTCGGAGACAGCGAGAGACTCCGAGCTCAAGCCAGCCCTCTTCATCGCTCTAGCTCGACGACTCTGCTATACAACAAAGAAGCAACTAACGCTCATGCCGAAACCTCTCCAACTAAACCTCTTCAATTCAAGTCCTCTTCCAACCAGTGCATGCTGCACCCAATTCAAGGCCTCTTCGATTTCAGGCCTCTTCCAACCAGTGCTGCAGCCACAATTTAAAGCACTCGCTCGTTCGATTTCAAAAGCTCCAGCGCGTCAATGGAAACGCACTCTAAGCGAGCTCTGATCTCCCGGGTACGAGACAAGACCCCTTCTTTAGCAATGTCGGTCAACATCGAACTTACCGGACCTTTCTTTTCGGCAGACTCACTGTCGGGAACTTAATTAGATAAGGTACAGGAGGTCCTGAAATCGCACAGGCTCTAAAATCGCCCACCCTACTCAAATGTATACTGCTTGTACATGTTGCTTTTTCATAGCCTTCAGCGATGTACAAACTGTATACATTTTAGGGGGTGGGCGATTTCAGAGCCCTATGCCACTTCAACTTCAAAATTTCATAACTAATTCTAGAAAGTTCCAAAAAATATGAAACGACTTGGGTTAGATGCCAATTCCTCTTGCCTTTCAAGGAAACTTCACTGAAAAATATTTTGAGGCGTTTCACCTCCTTAAAATTCAGTTCCAGCTCTTAAATGAGCGATTTCAGGACCTCCTATCTTACTCCCTATGTTTCTTAAAAAAATTGGGTTTCAGACAAGGTGCTGACTCAGGGTGGTTTTTTTTCATTTAGTCGTGGCAGTGCAGAAAGCGATAATCTTTGGAAGGCTGAAGCTATTTATAATTTTATATCCATGGAAATGGATGAAACTTGCAACCTAGGGATGAAATTTCATTTATTCATCCAAAATGATGTACAATGGGGTACCAAAAAGAATGTCGTCACTTTGTAGTCCCTTCAAACTACAACCAGTCAACAATCATCCAATTGCCACCAGATTGGCTCAATGCCTACTGAACTTTGCAGATGCAATGCATTGTATATAAACTATATATAGAGCACAATTTCATACTTTACTAACGTGTAGATCCTCTGTTGGATTTGATCAATTGTGATGACAGTGGTAGTGATGAGTCCACAATAACATTATTTTTGGTACTCCATTGTACATTCATCCAAAATTGAGCAATATTGTTCCAAGATTTGCTATCAAATTAGTAATTTCATCCACTGAAAAGCAAAATTATTTCACTGAATATTCTTTGAGAAAAAAAATCATCGCTTTTTAGTGAAAAATCACTCAAAAAAGAAACCTTGTGCTAACTTAGAGCACCATTACTATTTTGCAAGAAATGTGACTCCATGAAGGAGCTGTGCAGTGCTGCCTTTGTTGATGTAGACCTGGTACTATCTTATTCCCCCATTCTTCATATTCCGTTTTTCAGCTACTATTCGTTGCCGGCAATTTGGTGGGCCATAATTATTGTTGGACCATTGTTAGGTTATGTTGTTGGGCCGAGAAAAAGCTGACAATTATTCTTCCAGATACCCCCAAATTGTAGCTCAATACAACATGAAAGATGTCACAGGAAGATGGCATGCATTTCCATGTTTTGGAGTGGACCGGCCTATGGTTCACCATCCTTAAGTCCAATGTGGTGTATGATAGGCTTAGCAACCACCATGTTGAGCCTACATGTTGATGAATAGTGGGAATGCTCTGAAGGCTCACTAATGTGCCCTATGCCATTGCCACAGCCAAAATAAAAATAAAAATAATTTTTTGATCTATAAAACTTTGAAATTGGGTGATTGCAAGAAAGACTTGTACTATTTTCCCTCACGCGTTGAATGTGGAAGTTGTTTTGTGCCATAAGTATTGCAGAAATGATTGAATGAACATGAAATTCAAAAGCAAGCTTTCTATACCAATAGAAAATACACTTGAATTATTTTAATTATTTCAAAATTAATTTAATAGGTGAAACTGAATTTTGAATATGTCACACATAAGGTTTTGGTGGTTTTTAGTACTAGCGAGTACCTTTTTTGAAGAGTTACATCATGAAATTTGGTAGGCTAGCTCTTCTAATAGAAACACACCTTCTCAGAAGAAGGATTTCCAAAAACAATTTCCAAGTGTGTTTTATATTGGCCTAAAGCGTGCTATATTCAGGTTGAATTTATGTTGAATTAAAAATGTTTTTTTAGTTCTAACTTTGATCTTTCTACTTTGCTCTTAGTCAACAACAATGGCCATTTTTAAAATAATTTTTTCAAATTCATTTCCTAATTTTTAAAAATAGAAACTTGAAAGTCTCATTTTCTAAGATAATTGTAGCATGTGGCTCAAAATAGTACTTCAAGGTACACAAAAAGACTCAATAGTACTGCTGGGGCTTGTAATACCTTCTATTTGCCAATTTAAATTGTTTTTTAATGGCAAATTAAGTATTTCCATCCATTTTTGTCATCCAATGATGAACATCACATGTTGTCAGAATAATAAATTTGAAATCCAATTGACCATTCAAATTTTATGTTCCATGCCTTCAATAGTACCGAAGGAGACTCACAGTACAAAAGTACTAAATGTCCAAAACTGCAAAACGCAACAAATAGTACAAATATTTCTTGCAGTCACCCAATTCAATAACTTTCCCACCATAGGTCCAAACGCCACAAAACAAAGACCGTGCAATCCTCTTCACCGAGGGCTTTCTAATGGTCTAAGAACACAACCAAAGGATGCACGGTTCTAGAGATTTGAACGTAACAAACAAACAAAACAAAACAAATAGACTAGTGTGCCCTGTGCTAATAGACTAAACAAATAAACTTGAGGTATAGACTAGTGTGCCTTGTGTCGTTGCCACAATCAAAATAAAAACTTTGAAATTCAATAACTTCCACACCATAGGTCCAAACGCCACGAATCAAAGTCCGTGCATCCCTCCTCATTGAAGGCTTTCTAATGGTACCAAGACTTTGACCAAGGGACTCATGGTCTAGGAGATCTCATTGTAACTAACAAACTAAATTAACTAACTAACTAACTAACTAACTAACTAACAAACAAAAAATCATCTTGATTTAAGGTATGGATGTACCCTATGCCATTGCCACAATCAAAATAAAAATAGAGGTAATTTTCTAATTTTTAAATTCATAAAAACTTCAAAATTCAATAACTTTCACACCATAGGTTCAAACGCCACGAAACAAAGCTTGTACACCCTTGTTTGTTGAGGGCTTCCCAACAAGACCAAGAACACAACTAGGAGACTCATGGCCTAGGAGATCTCACCAAAACAAAAAATATATAAACAAACAACCTGATTAAGGTATAATTGATGGATGATTGTAAGAGTTGTGGAGCTATAATGCTCTTTTAAGAGAGTTTATATATTGATATTCTAAAATGAGAGGTAACACGCTTTTCAGAGAATCAACATGCCTATCGAGGGAGCATATACAGTAGAATATTTTTGATGTTTTGTCGTGGAAAGCCTCTAGCACTACAAATTGTTTTGTGTGTAGCTATTGCAATCGATGTTTGAGTTTTTTCATGGCCTGATTCGTTTTTATCTCATCCGCTTGGGAGTGTGAACACAAATCATTTCTATCTCATCCAACACAATTTTTTAATTATTGGTTGCTTCTTTACAATCGGCCTCTTTCTACTTTTTCAAACTTCAAAGTCTTTCTATAGCTGGATATGAATGAAATTTTTTATAACTAATTTTCAGAGATGTAATCTTATGTCTCCTATATAATTGATAAAAGTTTCAAAATTATTATAGATTTTTGCATTAAAAGTGAAAAAAATTCATATCAAGTATAAAAATATGCTTCAAAAATACAAAAATTTCTACACAAGTGTATATCATACTATAGAGTATCATAGTGTAAATCAATTTACTTTATCTTTCTAAAATTAGGAAAAATAACCATCCATGGACCATGGTATTAGACTTGAAGTTCAACCCAAAGTTCAAATTGCAATTGAAAAATTCAAATTTTAAATTTTTTTCAAACTTTCAAATTCAAATTCTAGAAACTAGACTTGATGAGCTTCCTTGCATTAGTTGGTCATAAATTTTAAAAAAATCATTTTTATGGCTAAAATTAAATTTTAAGAAAAACATTAAAATTGCCAATATACATAATTGCATAGGTGTTCTATGGATTTTCCATTTTTGTAGGTAGGAAAGTAAAAAAAAATCACAAAGATGGAACATCCAACATCTTGTATTGAAATTGGGTACAAACAATCCTCCCAAAAATATTGTATGAAAGAATGTTATTTTTCACTTTAGAAGCCTCTTTGAAACCATCCAAAGTACACAAAGCATCTCTTTGGAAATTCTAGAGTTAACCATGGAACAAAAGTACCCTATCTCCAAAGTAGTCAACCAAAAATTATTAGATTCCAAGTTGTGTAGATGCATTCTTTCTTATGATAATGTTATAATTCAAATTCATAGTACACTTTTAATTCTCAACTTCCTTCCCAAACTAAGTAATTTGACTTGAATGTTAGATAGTTTGTCATTGGAATAGGAAGGTGTTGGCCTTACTAACCCTTGAATAGCCAAAGAGCTCAATTTAGACTTTTTGAAAATTCGGGCAAGCCCTATTGATGTCATAATTTGAAAAAAAATTGCATGAATTTTTTAAGGCTGATGTCATTCATCATGATCCACATATAGAGCTTTGTTACATGTCATTGGACCAATAAATATTGCAAAAATTAGAAGTTCTTTTTAATTTCAATGTCAAACCGAGCAGCAAAGAAATTATTTTGAAAAATTATTTATTATTTTTTGGAGATTGTATATAGATTGGTATCTACTCAAAAACATTTGAACCATTCAATTCCTAATAATGAGGTAAAAGTAATAAGGAGTTTTCTTTTAGGGGCAATGAAGGTAAAAGAAACATAAATAGTTGTCTTTTGCTCTCAATTTTAAAAATTAAAAATTAAAAATTAAAGATATTATTTTTTTATTAGAATATTGGAATAAAAAAATTTCAATTTCTTTTAAAATTTATTTGCAAATCAATTTTATCTTTCATTCAATACTACCTTCCACTTTACAATTTTCTTAAAGATGAATATGAAAGTTTTTTTTAATTAATTAATTAATTTTTATATATGTTTCCAATCCATTTTCCAACATATTGACTAAATGCATAAGTTATAACACATAAGAGTTTTTTTTCTTAAAATGTTGAAAGACAAAACTTTAGCTTTTAGAGGGGCTAAGATAAGCCTACATTTTGAAGTTTAGGCACATTGAACTTGCAATTGGTGGGGATGTTCACTCAAATTTTGGAACAACACACTTGAACAAGTTAATCAGAGCTATAAAAACTTGTGTTAAAGTTGGTTGATATTTTTGGACATCCAATATAACAACCTATGTTTTTATATCAACAATGATGTCTGTGTACGTTACATTGGATATCATTGTCAATTTGATATAAAAACACAGGTTGTTACATTTGATGTCCAAAAATATCCGTCAAATTTGACACAAAAATACACGCGTTTTTTTTTTAGTGGCAAAGGATCCTTGTTGAAAAACAAATATTGATAAAGATTTTGACCTTGCTTTGGAGAGTGACAAGTATTTCGAAGGAGTTTTGCGCCTCTAAGCATGTTTGTCATAATCAATTTGAAAAAAGGTTTTTGAAAATTCTTGCATATTAAAAGGTCAAAATTCCTCTGATAAATTAAATCGGTTCTAAAAACAATATAAAGATTTCTTTTCTTTTTAATTTTTTGGGACCCAACCATTGGTTTCTTTAGCTGATTTGGTGGAGTATATTGTCTTAGATTTCAGTGAAGGAAAACCACCAAATTTATTGTGAGATCAAAATGTTGGACCCCCCCAAACAAGTTTTACTAGTCCTTCCCGGGGACACAATTTTTCTTTCAAGATTCTAAGGAAAAAATGCAAGTATTCATCAACTTGAGCAAGTCGATAATGTATTGAAGAATTCAGTTGCTCAAGGGTAATTATATAGATGATTGGAAAACTACACTAAATAGTGAAATTGGATTGCCTTAACAATTAGGTTGCCTTACCCCAAGAAGTTACCTAATGCTTGTCCAGATGGAAGCACATGCCAATCTCTAATCCCAAGCCATAAATGAGTGCACCAACCCATGCCATACACATAAATCTTACTTTACTACATCCTTCTAAAGTAACTGTACATATTGATATAGTATAGAATGTTGAAAAAATAGTGTGGAGCAACCTAATTTCACTATTCAATATAGGAGTTGTCTAAAGAAAATTTTAATGGAGGGGTATAACTTGCCTTCTCTAATTCTTAAAGGACAAGCTAGTGCCCATGGAAATCATGCCTTTTAGTACCGTCTGAATCATTGGTTAAAAAAAAATCCAAGAGCACTCATTAGAAGTCAAACTACTGTGTAAGACCTCTCCTTTTTACAAACAAACTCTAAGGATTCATAGTTGCAATTTTGTCCTACATAAAAGGATTCTTTGCCATTCATCGGTCAAAAAACGGTTGCGGTGTCCTTTAAGGGCTAATGTTGAATACGGTACTAGGATTGTTCTAATTTTCATCTATTGCAATCCCTTTAGCTGTAGGAACCAATTTGCAACTTAGCAAACTCAGGATCCAACTTGTATACCTTATGCATTTTGTATTAATTGATAACATGGGATCAATGTTTCCAAGGGAAGAAGTCATTTTTGGAGATGTCCCAATAAACTGTCTCTTTTTTGTAGAAGGAAGAAGTTTGTTTCCCAAGGGCACCAATTGCACCTTCTCCTTAATATCAAAATCTCCCGGTTCATTTCCTCGAGTATTAAATTCTCACTGGCCACTTTTATCAACTTCAAATTTGCAAAGGCTACAATCCTCTTCTTTTAGAGATATGGCGATTTTGAAACTAAACTCCAAATTTCATTAAATCATGTAGGCATGTTCAACGGAATAGGGATTAGCCACCACAATCAACTCTAAAGCAATACCCACCTTCTCCCTATCCAAACTCTCCAAGCCTAGGCCCAACGGCCAACTCGAAAGTAATACCCGCCTTCTCCAAGAACATACCTGCCTCCAGCAACTTGAATATTAGCCTTGGATTCAAAATGACAAGTAGCTAAAATTTGACAATTTCATGAAAGTGGTGACTACATATCCACATTTTATTTTTCCACATTGGTTGATTGCCGATCCTACCAATTTTTTGTCTGGATTTGGATCCTCTAGCATTTTCACAGTCCAGCTAAGTTAGTTATCAGGCAGTTCCTCAAGGCAGTTCCTCAATGAACTAACCAGCGTTTCTCCCAAAATTCAACAATGAATTGCATGTGATCATTCGACAAAATCAACATCAAAATCGTTCTACACAGTAACAATTTGAGACTTCAAACAATTCTATACTTTCAAAACATCAAAGCAGAAAACCATTGCAAACATTACTACCGGTAAGTGCGTCAATGCAAGTACAAAAGAATGAGCTCCAGGCCTAGGTACATTCCGAAACTAAAAGTTAAGCTGGCTGAGCTTGCGGATCGAGAACGTAAGTTCGAAATGTAAGTGCGTTGCGCCCGTGCTCAAAGGAATGTTGAACAAAGTGGGCTAGTGCTTGCTGAGGAAAGAAGATACTTGGAAATGTTGGAGTCAGTGCATGTATGCCGACGTTGTACTGTACATTTATTGGCAAGAATCTAGATGGGACAGTTCTGCAGAGAGGTCATAAGTAGCTAATTTCCTTCTATGAAACTATGGATAGAGTAAACTAGTAAAGTACAAGCCGAACGAGGTTTGATTGAATTCAGTTAAGTTTAGCATTGCAGTGCTTGGAGAGTGCCATTGAAGTCCTACAAAAGAATACAACCCAACACATTGATAAACAGGGAGAAACAGAGAATCAATGGAATAGATGCAAGAAATTTGCGAGAAACAATTAGAATGGCATATGCAAGAACAAGTTTGCGGTGTGGGACTCAAACATTCAGGGACACAATCTCAGATTCCATGAATCCTTCTTATTCTCAAAATGGTTCCAATACAAATTGCCGAAAGGCCAAGAATGTTATGCATCCTAAGTTTCAAATAGAACGCCAGTTAGTACGTGCTTGAGATTACGGAATGAGATGAGAGAAGGCATTCACGGTAAGATAAAAAGTCCTTGATATTTGTAAACAACGCCTGTAATGTTCACCGCCAGAATTGCAAATGAAAACTTCATGCAATCAAATGATGCTGCCAGTACCCGCAAGGCGGAAGCTGGAAGCCGATTAGGGCTCAAGATTTGGGCTTCAGATTGAGGCTACGACAAATGCTGTTGCAACGATGAGTTTCAAAAAAGATGTCCATTCCTGGAGTGCTCCAATTGGTGTTGGTGAGTTCGTAGCGGGAGACATGCTTGCAGTGAATTGCAGGATCACACAACATGAACACATTCTTCCCATTGGAGGCCTCCACTTGCACGCCTTGCAAATCGGTCACCATGAGCAAACCATTGGAGCGTTGGTATGTCCAGTGAGAGAAGGCATGCAGAGTGTCTGCGTACTCCTTGGTGTTCACATAGTTCACGTTGTTGCTGTATCGAATCCATCTCCCTTCCAACCACATCTCCATGTTATAGTAAGTTGAGTCTCCCACCCTCAGTACCGAAACCGCTGTGAACTGCACCGTCTTGTAGTCAGTGAGCCCCGATCTGTGTCAAAACAACGAGCTAGAGCAATCGTTCAAAAGGCAGTCGAGGTACCAGCTAGATTGTAATGGTCAGGAATTTGATTCGTCAATACTACTTGAACCCAAAACTGAAAAATGCATGTTTTATTGACGTATTCGTTTGGTTTTTGGGGAACTTTTCGTGGCTTTCATGGCAAGAGAATTATGATGCTTTTCAACAGAGGGGGAAATGTTTACTTCTCCAGTTCCTGGTTGAAGTGCTGAGCCATGAACGCTGCGACTGTCTGCACCTCCATTTGTTCGCAATATGCCTCCATTGTGTGCACCTTGCTGGTATGCTCTCCCAAAAGCACCTTGAATCTTTTTACCACCATTTTTCTGCAAATGTTCAAACATGTGCATATTCTCACCATCAAGCACCCAAGTTTATTAATTACATTCAGATCGTGCATGTTTACAACAACACTGATTACGGTATCTATGAAATCTATTTGCGAGCTCTGAACGTCAATACGTGATGATCTCGGGAATGAGCAAACTCCGACTCCCAATGAATTCTAATGAATCCCAAAGTCAGAGCACGTGATATTGAAACTAATTAAGATGGATTTGATTGCTTAATATCATGCAATGTTCACAAAATCTGAGCCTATGCTAGCTAGGAGAAGTACTCACCTTGGGGATATCCATAGCGGCCTGTTCAATTGTGCGTGATATGGCCACCTCATGATCCCTTCATCCGTGAAGGGCCTTGGTGCAATCTTAACTTTTGAAGCAGACTTTTGCTTCCGCACCAATGATCCACTATTATCCACAATCTTGAATAAATCCTCCAATGTAGCCGGGAGCCTGCAGAACTCAGGGAAATTAAACTAAGAGTTTAGCTTCAGTGGCTATATGTATATCAATTGCCACTGACAAATGAATTGAGAGGGTCGATCAACTGTGTTCTTACTTGTAACTGAATTGCACTCCTGTTTGCCACTCGATGTTTTTCCAATCAGGTATTTCATTCTTCCATGCCACCGGCACATACTTGGGCACAGAAGGACCTGCAGAATTTCCATCAAGTTCACACTCAGAAAAGTTATGCAACCTAGGAGGAAATTGAGATAAGTGAAGGCTGATACAATTAAATTTCCTCTGCGATGACAGGGGAATCTATACAAATCGTTCATAGTCTCACTCTCCTCTGGGGCAAAGGTTTTGTAAAATTTCATTAATGCTGAAAGGATGAGACCTATCAGCAAGGTACTTTGAAAAAATTGATCTGATTTTTGGACCAATACTATTGATAGCTTCTTAGCAGCTTGGGAAACTTTATGCCTAATAATTTATTAAAGTACAAAAACAGTCAGGCAATCCAAAAAATTATATATTAAAATTGGGCAATTTTAAAATGTTATTTTAAACCAAGTTGCTAGGAAGCTATGATACGTGCATTCTTCATTTCTACACTAATCTAGAAAGTCAACCATCGACCACTTTTTGGCCTCCGCGAGTTAGAGCCCTTCTAGTGTTAATCTTGAATTTATTGTTGTCATAGTTATCAAAGGAAAACCCCTTGTGTTTCTTATTTTCGTAGGGAAAATCCAATCCAAAATTGGAATTGAACAAATTTACTCTTGTGCCTAAAAAATTTGGAGAGATGTCCCTTTGTGTCCAAATTCCACTCCGGGCAGTGTGTGAGTCTAATAATTGTATCCTATTCTATCATCACTAGACGATGACTATGATATTCTTCAAAATTTCCATAGGTAGACATTTTGGATTTCTCCTCTGGTTTGGCATGCAATCGAAAACTTGCAGATGGAATTGAAATTGCCTTACCTCCACCGACTATTCGAGAAGACACCGTGATACTTTCGCAGGAAGCACTCACCACGACCTCCAGCAGGCTACTAATCTTGTCAAGCTTCTCCTCTTGGATCCATTTCCCTTGAGGAGCGCGCTCTCGGAACACCTGCATCATCTTCTTCGTGTGGCCGGTGATATGACAAAAGAGGTAGTTCAGGATCTGGCAATCATGGCGAAGAGCTGCCAGCAATTTGCTGATGTCCCGGCCCTTGGAGTCCCCTTTCGAATAATCATCTCGCAGTCCGTCGTGAAATTCCCTGCCGTGGCAAGGCATATCAGCGATGTGAATGAGGACTCGAGTTTTGGAGCTCCAGCTTAGAGTCGCCACGCGCTCCAACCCAGAGAACACGTCCTCGGGAGGGTCCCCGCCCCCTGATGCTTTCACTTTGGCTATTGCGGAGACAAATACGCTCTCAGGACCTGCAGGAATTTCCATTTTCTTCAAGCCTATTTTCAGATGAAATGGACAAGAACTGTGCAATTGCACTTGCCCTATATATCTAAGGAAAGCCTCCTTGTAAGTTTCATTTGTGACATGCAATCGGAAAATTCCCAAAACTTTAGGTGAAACCAGACCTTCGAAACTGTCGGTAAAGTCACACTTCTCGGCTTCGTCTTGATCGTACTCGGCATAGTCTCGGTATGGCACGAACGCCACGCGGAGCTTCAGTTTGGGAAACGCCTTCTTAATATCATTTGCAATTTTTGGAGCCAGATTCTTCACCTCACCGATCCATCTCTGCAGAACCAAATCTAGCACTCTGAGTTTGAACCTTTCACTATTTGAGACATATCCAAATATATATTGAACGAAACAAGGGTTACTAACGTGCAACGTTTATGTGAACGTTACATGAATTGGAAGCATATGAATGAATTCATTTGGTGATTAATTTGTATGTAAGTACTAATTGGTATAAATTGGATTACCGTCATGCTGTTTGTCGAGTCCACGAGGAAAGCCAGGTCCAGCTCCTGAGCTTTCTGAAGCATTTTCCTGAGCTCGAAATGTTGAAGTTTAAGAAGTAACTCCGCCAGCCGCTGCTCCAGCTCCATCGCTGTCGACGACTAGATCTGATCTACAACAAATAAGCAATTAACGCTCATGCCTATCGAAACCTCTCCAACTAAACCTCTTCTTCAAATCAAGTCCTCTTCCAACGAGTGCTGCAGAAACAATAAGCGAGAAGTCGACAACCCTGATCTCCCCGAGTATGAGACAAGACTCCTTAAAATCACAGCAATCACATTGAATCACTTCAACAAAGTATAAATCAGTTTCTACTTGATTTGTTGGTACCTGTAGACGTATGTGCTGAATGAGTCCGTAAGAAAGACAAAGGGAAGCCTTCTTAATTCCTGTTCATGCAAAATTTGGGGCAAACACGAAGACGAAGGTGAAAGCAGGGACAACGATGACAATGATGGCAAGACGGACAGCAAAGGCGGCACCGATGGTTGACAGTGATGGCCGTGATGGGCTGATGGCCATCCATGAATGGCAGTGATGGCCATGAATGGATGAACATCATGTACATACTTTTTTATGCTCATTTATCGTCTTGTCTTCTTTTTCAAGAACGTTCAAGCGTTTTGGTATACTTGATCATGTCTTCTTGTGCACTGTGCACAACCTTCAATTTAAGAGTCGCTTGCGGGAAGTCGCGGTGGTGAGTAGCGACCGGCTTTTTTTATTCTACTGCAAAAAAAAATTCAAATGAATCATGGACAACTTCATTAAAATGGTGGTATTCCAAGTGCCACTTTGATGATGTGCCATTTTCACCATCTAGGACTAGTATAGATTTTAGAATGGCCATTCTGAACCATAGCTAGGATAGGTATAGATTTAGAACGGCTGTTTTGAACTATTTTCATGCCATTATCAAAAATAATATCGTCATTTTAATGAAATTGCCCATTGAATCCAATTAGTCTAAGTATATTCAACAACCAAAGGAACAACAATGGATCATCCTACCTTAATTCTAGCAAATTAGATCTTTGGTAGAAGTTACATAATTCACATATTCTAAGCCTACTTTTATACCATGCAATACTATTGCAACTTTCTCTAAAGTAACTTCTCTCATGTCTCTATTGTCTATTGACTCTACTTTGACACTCAAGTTTCCAAGACTTATTGTATTTGCTTCTCCTTTGGATTATCTGTGCTTATAGCATCCTCATTAGAGTTAATCATAAAGTGAACACTAGTTTGTAGAAGTGTATTGTAAAATCTAAAAGAAGGTTTACTAAAGAATATTACAAAAGAAATCTAGTGCCAAACTCTATCATACCAAATTTGGATTCTTTAAAGAGTTTCGTCTTATGTTTTTGTCAAACTCCGGATCCTTTTTCCTCATTACACACACTTTACAATTGGTTCTATTATATAGGGATATTGCTAATTAAGTCACTTCATTCTACTAATCAATTGCCAACTGCGTATTGCCCATGCTAGTAAGTTTTTTAAAAATTACATCCTACAAAGGTCAACATCAAATATTTTCCCCAACCAAGCCCTAGATTTGAAACTATTCCTAATATAACTCCTAGTATTTAAGGTAGCTAGGTACCCCCAAAATTGTCACTAATTGGTACTGTAGGGTGAATACAAGAAGCACCTGCCGATTTTGTTGCATTTTTACAGTACTCATGATTTTTCTTTTGGAGTACTACAAAATTAGAAAAATAATTTTCAAAGAACAAAAAAAATATGGCTAACGTATACACCTTTAAGATGAAGGTAACTACCAAAGGAAATGTATAGAAAAATTCTTTAAGCTAGAGAACTAAAAAAGTCCCAAATCTCAAGAAATTAGATACCTTGATGTATAAATTAGTTAAAATTAGGAAAAAATATTAAATACATAAAATAAAAATTGGTCATTTGTAACAACTCTATGGAGATGGTCATTCACCCAAAAAAACTCCAAAATAATATTTTATATGTTTCAAAATGTAAGCAGAAAGAAGTGCACTTTGTGGACTTCCACACCATATAAAATTAACTATTTTTAGAATTCCTTCCTTACATAGCTACAAGTCTACTAGAAGACCATGCCCTCCAAATTTCAGCTCAAATTTTTTTTTTGGGGTATTAAATAGTACTAAAACCCTCTAAATTGGCAAGTGTGACATCTAACCGGGGGCTATTTTTGGATAATAAAATATTTTTGAAAATTACAAAAAAAAAAAGACAAGGTGTATAATAGTCATGAGTACCTTACCTATAAATCTTGAGTCATTTGGAGCCAGAATGCAAAAATTATGGTCAAAAAACAATCAAAATGTAAAGTAATGCAAAATAGTACAGGTGTTTCTTGCATTCACCCTATACCTAATTACTATTATTAGATTGTTAAAATTTTTATATTTTCTTATTGGCGAGCAAATGAAGGTTACAACTCACCAAAGAACATAGCATTTGGATATTGTATGCGAAAGCTATGAAGGAACAAAGTTTAGTTCTAAAAACGTTTAATTCTTCCACATAGGTACATAACTGATTTTATGGGCAATTTCATTAAAATGGCGGTATTATTGCGCCATTTTGACGGTGTGACATTTTGACCATCTAGGACTGGTATAGATTTCAGAATGGCCATTTTGAATTGTAAAAGCGCCCAAAGTTTAGTAATAAGGTAGGAGGTCCTTAAATGGAGCGGGCATTAAAATGGAGCCCTAACTGAAATGTACATTGTTTGTACATGTTATTTTTTCATAGCCTCCATCAATGTACAGACTGTGTACATTTTAGCTAGGGCACCATTTTAGAGCCCTATGCCATTTCAACTTCAAAATTTTTTAACTAATTCAAAAAAGCATGAAAAAAATATGAAACGACTTGGGTTAGATGTCAGTTCAATCTGTTTTTCAAGGAAAATTGACTGAAAAAAATTTCAAGATATTTCACCTCCTCAAAATTCAGTTCCAGCCCTTAAATGCTCCATTGTAGGACCTCCTACCTTACCGCCATTTTAATGAAATTGACCATTTTTGGAGTTCGGTACACGTAGAGTGAAATTTGGCGGTTTATGGTCAGTGGCGCATTTGGAGATGCCCACCTTTAAACTATGTACAGTACAGTCGGGTATAGGAACCTTACGAATTTTCCACAGTTTTCACTAAAAAGTTCATTAACTTCGTGAAGCTCTAGCATGCTCAAAAATGAACCGATTTTGGAACCGCAAATTGTGTTGGAATTGCAATGAAGTGCACTTCAACTTCATAACAAGTGAAAAATGAATAAATTCAAATCATACAACAATTTGAATTTCTTTTATACACTATCTACCATTTCATAGAGAACCTTTGAAAGATAGTCAAAGTTTTTTTGCAATGGGGTGAAGAACAAGCAAAAATCCATACAAGCAATTCAAATGTTATGAGATCAAGATTCTTCTAAACAATTGAGAAGGCTCATTTCTTATATGTACCATTGAATACAAGTTGTAACTTTCACAAATGTTGGCAACACTAGATAGTACATAGTGCATAGAAAACATCAAACTTTTTGTATGATTTTGAATTATATATGTGTGTTTGTAATGATGATGAAGTAGACTTCAATGTGATTCCAACGCAATTCGACATTCGAAATTCCGTTCAATTTTGAGCACACACGGGCCTCCCAAAGTTGACCTAATCTCAACAGGGTAAAAAAAATTCATAAGGTTCCTGTATCCGACTGTACAGTGCCCTCTAGAAAGTAAGGTAACCCCAATTTCGACTTGGAGGTATATCTTTCAAAATTTGCCCTTTTCTGACCAAATATTCAAAACTAACCTATTAAATTTATGGTTTTATTCAATCTTCATCAACATGCCAAATTCCATTTTTAAAAAACAAATTTTTTATTTATGATAAATTATTTTGTGTTTTTTTCATTGTGTTACAAAATAATTGATTGAAAAATATTAATGATGAATTTTTAAAATTTTATTGTGCAAATATTTATAAATTATCAATGTGCACATTTCACTTTTACGGAAAACTTGAATTACCTAGGAAAAATTTTATACTAAAGAGAATTCAATGTCAAGGTGTTGCCTTCCCAAATTTTATGAAATAGATATCTTTAAATTGCAATAATATTTTAGTAATTGAACCTTAAATTAAGACTACTTCTATACCTTTGAGCATGATGGTGCAATTGGTTTGTGAAAATTTAATTATAATTTAGAGAAATTTGTTGTACAAATTTTATATTAGTGACCCTTTGACATTGATTTCTTTATAGTGTAAATTTTTTTCGAGGTAATGAAAGTTTTTTCTAAAAGTGAAATGTGCACATTGATGTTTCTTAAATATTTTCACAATAAAATTTAAAAAATTCATCAGTAATATTTTTCAATCAATTATTCTGTAATACAATGAAAAATTAAAAAATTAATTTATCAAAAATAAATTTTTTGTTTTTTGAAATTGAAACTTGGCATGTTGATGAAGATTGCATAAAACAATAAATTTAATAGGTTAGTTTTGAAAGTTAAGTCCAAAAAGGGCAAATTTTGAAAGATACACCTCCAAGTCGAAATTGGGGTTACCTTACTTTCTAGAGGGCACTGCACAGATGGTAAAGCACAAGGCAAACCAGGTTGTGATTGAATTCAGTTGGCTTTGCAATATTTGGAGAGAGCCCTTGACTACAAATTAAAGAATACATCACAATACATTGACAATGTTCAGGGAGATTGAAACAGAGAGTCGATCAATGGAACAGTTACAATGGCATACGCATGATAATCAAGCTAGAGAGAGTTTGCAATATAGGACTCAAACATTCATCAATCTCAGCCTGCAGCTCAAAAGAATCATACTCCGTATATAATTTCTCAAAGCCATGTTTCTACATAACGAGAAATGCATAATTATCACCACAGAGTTCAATACGCTGAACATAAAAACAAGAAAAACATCCAGGGACGCAATCTCTTCAGCTACTCGTTATCCCCGAGATGCTTCCTGCACTACAACTCGTAAAGGCCAAGCAATCAGCGCATCCTGAGTTTCTAATGGAAAGCCAATTACTAAGCTCTTGAGACTACGGGGCGGCTCATATGAGAGATCATTGAACAAAAATAAGCCCTCAAGAGAGTTCTTCTCAACAACGCCTGCAGTGTTCATAACCAGACTTGCAGAATAATTATGACTGCAATCAATTGATGGCAGTTCCCTCACCAGGTGAAGCTGGAAGATTTAAGGTTCAGATGGAGGCTACGACAAATGTTGTTGCAACGATGGAGCAGTAAGAACGGCATGTGTATAATTATCAAGGGCGAGTTTGCGATTTGGACGAGGACATTTCATCTCAGCGCATAGCCCTAAAACATCATAAATTATTCAGAACCATACTTTGTATTTCATCAGAAATGCATATGACGATAGAGTTCAGTACTATGAAACAAAACAAATGCATATCACTAGACTTCCATGCCTGGAAGTGAAAAAAAACAGCAAAACCATCCAGGAACACGTACAATCCTCAGATTCAGTTCCTTATTCTCCCCAAAACGATTCCCGGGTGAATGCAAGAAACACCTGTACTATTTTCCGTCACTCGTTCAATCCGGAAGTTGTTTTGTGCCATAAGTACTGCAAAAATGATTGAATGAACATGAAATTCAAAAGCAAGCTTCCTATAGCAATAGAAAATGTACTTAAATTATTTCAATTTTTTCAAAATTAATTTAATAGGTGAAACTGAATTTTGAATATATGTCACACATGTGATTTTGGTGTTTTTTAGTACTATCGAGTACCTTTTTTGAAAAGTTACATCATCAAAGTTGGTAGGTTAGCTCTTCTAATAGAAATATACCTTCTCAGGAGAGGGATTTCTAAAAACATTTTTCAAGTGTGTTTTATATTGGCCTAAAGTGTGCTATATTCAGGTTGAATTTATGTTGAATTAAAAATTGTTTTTTAGTTCTAACTTTGATCTTCCTACTTTGCTCTTAGTCAGCAACAATGGCCATTTTAAAAATAAATTTTTCAAACTCCTTTCCTAATTTTTAGAAATAGAAACGTGAAAGTCTCATTTTCTAAAGTAAATAGTAGCATGCGGCTCAAAATAGTACTTCAGGGTACACAGAAAGACTCAATAGTAGTGCTGGGCTCGTAATACCTTCTATCTGTCAATTTAAATTGTTTTTTGATGGCAAATTAAGTATTCCATCCATTTTTTCATCCAATGATGAATATCAGATGTTGTCAGAATAGTAAATTTGAAATCCAATTGACCATTCAAATTTTATGTTCCATACCTTCAATAATATTGAAGGTGACTCATAGTACAAAAAGTACTAAAAGTACTAAAAGTCCAAAAATGCAAAAAGCAACAAATAGTACAAGTGTTTCTTGCAATTACCCTCCCACACTACAATGCTGAAAGGCCAAGAAATCAGTGCATCCGACGTTTCTAATTGAATGCTCGTTAGTATGTACTTGAAGCTACGGGCTCAGATGAGAGAAGGCTTTCAAGGTATGAAAAAAAAGTCCTAAACAGTCCTTAGCTACAACGCCTGCAATGTCCACGACCGGAGTTGCAGATTCAAGCTTCATGCAATCAATTGATGACAGAGCCCTCACAGGTGAAGCTGGAGGATTTGGGCTTCAGATTGAGGCTACGACAAATGTTGTTGCACTGATGGGTTTCAAAGAAGCTGTCCATTCCTACAATGCTCCAGTTGGTCTTGGTCCTTGCATAGCGGTAGACATGCTTGCAATGAACCGCGGGATCACACAACATGAACACATTCTTCCCATCGGAGTCCTTCACCTGCACTCCTTGCAAATCGGTCACCATGAGCAAACCTTTGGAGCGTTGGTATGTCCAGTGAGAGAAGGCATGCAGAGTGGCCGCGTAATCTTTGGTGTTCACATAATTCACGTTGTTGCTGTACCGAATCCATGTCCCTTCCAACCACTTTTCCATGTTGTAATATGTTGAATCTCCCACCTGGAGTACCGAAACCGCCGTGAACTGCACGGTCTTGTAGTCAGTGAGCCCCGATAATCTGTGTCAAAACGACAAGATAGAGCAATCATTCAAAAGTCAGTCGAGGTCCTAGCTACATTGTATTGGTCAGGAATTAATTCATTAGTCAATACTATTTGAATCCAAAATACCAAAAATGAAAATACAAGATTTAATTCTGGTTTATGTTTGCTTTGCTTGCGAAGTTCTTTCATGCCTCGAGGGCCGGAGGGGAGCGGTGTTTACTTCTTCAGTTCCTGGTTGAAGTGCTCGGCCATGAACGCTGCGACTGTCTGCACCTCCATTTGCTGACGATATGCCTCCATTGTGTGCACCTTGCTGACATCCTCTCCAATAAGCTCCTTGAATCTTTTCACTACCATCTTTCTGTAATGTTCAAATGTGTGTATATTCACATCATCAAATATGCCAATAAGCACCCAAGTTTATTAAATCCAGATCATGCATGTTTACAACAGCCCTAAAATATTACGGTATCTATGAAATCTATTTGCGAGCTCCGAACGTCAATTCCAAGATCGTGATAATATCGGGAATGTGCAAACTCCGACTCCCAATGATTCTAATTGTACAGAAAGCCGGAGCACATATTGATTAAAAGGTATGAAGATGGATCTTAGTACCTGACATCCTGCACAATGCACTTGATCTGAGCCTATGCTGGCCAGGAGATGTACTCACCTTGGTGGTTTCCATCGCGACTTGTGCACTTGTGCGTGATATGGCCACCGCACATTCCCTTCATCCGTGAAAGGTCTTTGTGCAATCTTTACTTTTGAAGCAGGCGTTCGCTCAAGCACCAACAATCCATCATTATCCACAATCTTGAACAAAGTTTCCAAAGTTTCCGGGAGCCTGCAGAACTCAGGGAAATTGAACTAGAAAATTAGCTTCAATGGCCATCAATTTCTACTGCCCAATGAATTGAGAGGGTCGATCAACTGAGTGTGTTCTTACAGGTAACTGAATTGCACTGCTTGCTGCCAATTGATAGCGATCCACTGTGGCTTTTCATTCTTCCATGCCACCGGCACGTACCTGGGCACAGATGGACCTGCGGGATTTCCATGGAATTCACAGCTAGCAAAGTTATGCGAGGGAGGGCATTGAGGCAGGTGAAAACATAAATTACTGTAAATCCCCGCTGCAATAACAGGGAAATCTATTCATATCCCTCGAAGAGAAAGTGACTGAGGGAATTAAACATATACAAATCCTCTGATCTATGGTCTCACAGTCTCCTGAGGGCGAGGGTTAGTGCATTAATATTGAAGTCATTCCTGTCATAGTAATCGAAGGAAAGCCCCTAACTTGCGCATCTCATTTCTGGCAAGCAATGGAAAACTTGCAGATGGAATTGAAATCGCCTTACCTCCACCGACTATCCGAGAAGACACCGCGATACTCCCGCTGGAAGCACTCACCACGACCTCCAGCAGGCTACTAATCTGGTCAAGCTTCTCCTCTTGGATCCATCCCCCTTGAGGAGCGCGCTCTCGGAACACCTTCATCATCTTCTTCGTGTGGTCGGTGATATGACAAAAGAGGTAGTTCAGGATCTGGCAGTCATGGCGAAGAGCTGCCAACAATTTGCTGATGTCCCGGCCCTTGAGGTCCCCTTTCGGGTAATCATCTCGCAGTCCGTCGTGAAATTCCCTGCCGTGGCAAGGATAATCAGCGATGTGAATGAGGACTCGAGTTTTGGAGCTCCAGCTTAGAGTCGCCACGCGCTCCAGCCCAGAGAACACGTCCGCGAGAGGGTACCCACCCCCTGATGCATTCACTTTGGCTAGTGCGGAGACAAATACACTCTCAGGACCTGCAAGAATTTTCATTATCTTCAAGCCTATTTTCAGATGAAATGGAAAAGATCGGTACGAGTGCACCTGCCCTATTTATCAAAGGAAAGCTCCTCCTTGAAAGTCTCATTTGTGACATGCAATCGGAAAATTCCTAGAACTGTCGAGGTGAAACCAGACCTTCGAAACTGTCGGTAAAGTCACACTTGTCTGCTTCGTCTTGATCGTAGTCGGCATAGTCTCGGTATGGCACGAACGCCACGCGGAGCTTCAGTTTGGGAAACGCCTTCTTGACATCAGTTGCAATCTTTGGAGCCAGATTCTTCACCTCAATTATCGATGTCTGCAAAGAGTACCAAATCTAGCGAATCTATGAGAAATTTTATAATTTCGCTTATTAATTAATGAAAGGGGCCTGGATACTCACTACTGTAGTAGATATACTATAGCTATTAGCTAGTTTACTTGCAAGCCTTTTAAGAACGTCAGATGAATTGGAGGCCTAAGAAAGAATTGGAAGATTACCGTCATGCTGCTCGTCGCGTCCACAACGAAAGCGAGGTCGAGCTCTTGCGCTTGCTGAAGCATTTTCTTGAGCTCGAGATGACGAATTCTCTCTTCTCTGCCCTTGTCCATGAGGAGTAACTGCTCACTACCGACGGTATGAACCGACCCCTCGCTCCAAATTGTCGGCACATTGAAATCCCCCCCAGAAACTTTATACTCGTTGATGGTCAGATTCTCTAACCTCGCAAGCTGATGCTCCAGTCTTTGATTGCGCTTCTGAACGGCAGCAGAAGCAGAGCTGAGTCCCGAGGGTCGACTGAGCCCTGCCTTTTCTAACCTCGCCAGTCGCTCCTCAAGCTCCTTGTTCCTCTCATGCACAGCGAGAGAAGCCGAGCTCAAGCCAGACAAATTGACCTCCTCCATAGCTCGATCTTGATGCCGACTGACTCGATCTACAGTTTGAAAGCAACGCTCATACCTCGTCCTCTCCAACTCGTTCTAGCTCTCCAATTCCTCTTCAATCCGGTGCTGGACAAAGAACACTAAACGAGAAGTCGACAACCCTGATCGATCAATCCCCCATCCTTGGACTTGACCCCATCGGAAGCTTGTAATTTCAGTTAACGAAGCTTCCTGGAACTTGCGGTTGGGTCGATCAGTCGGGCGCTCGTCGGCCATGCATTAATAGTAGTCTAGCGACGCATCGATGAGATTGCACTGAACTGAATGGATTGGTTAGCTCTATCAGTCTGCGGAGTCTTCTAGATGTGGGTAAAGATCCATTTGCCGATATGAGTTAGCTATCTTGTAACAGTTTGAGTTCCAGGTAGCGATTGCGAACCAGGATCTGTGAAGCAGGAGAGACGGAGAGCGCGTGGGGGTAATGAGATGGAGTATATATGCAGACAGGAAATCTTCTAAGGTAGGAGGTCCATGCATAAAGCGACCATCTAAGCGCTGAAACTGAATTATGGGGAGGTAAAGCACCTTGAAATATTTTTCAGTAAATTTTCCTTGAAAGACAAGAAAAAATGGCATCTAACCCAAGTTGTTTCATTTTTTTTGGAGCTTTGTGGAAGTAGAAATTAAATTTTTGAATGCTAATGCATTTTTCTATAATACAAAAAAGTTTCAGAAAATCACATCAAAAATTGAAGTTACACAAGCCTACCCAAAACCCATTTTGTCTCCTGTACTAGGAACAATAAAATTTTAGGAGTTAAATGCATCCAAATGAAAAATGCTAGTAATGTTGTTGTTTTTAAAACCTTGAATGTATAGAATGTGTGTAAATTTTGTCTCTAACTATATGTCTAATGAAGCTTGTCAATTATTTCCCAAATCATATGATTCCACACCATAATGCTTCCTCTCCCATGTTTAATTGTACATTGCATATGTTGGTCTAACAAACACTTTCCATTCTTTTTCCAACAATATTGCCACCCATCTAAGCCAAAAGGATAAATTTTGACTCATAAGAAAAAATAACATTAATCCAATCTACAAAAGTTACACTCTTGCACTTCTTTGCCCATTTCAAACAACGTGCTCAATACTACTTTGTCAAAAGTAAATTCTTGGTCTTCACACATGCTTGGAGTCCTTGCTTTTGAAGGCTCTTGCAAACAATGCCATTACTCAATTCCATGCCCTTGATCAAACCATGATCTTCTTTCTATTCTTGTATACAAATGTATTGGTACATCAATCATTTAACCTCCTTACAAGATCACAAGCATCACACTCATCAAGAATTCTAGGTCTACTAAGTGAAGCTCCAAGTTCTTTTAAATTCCCTTTGACACCAAACTTTTGCACTATGTCACTACAGTAGTGCTTTAAGAAATATCCAAAACTACCAAAATTTTGTCATATGAGTTGTCTTGCTTGTACATCTCAAGAACTACCCTAAATTTTTTACTTTCAGATCTCCTAAGAGTCATAGCAAATCAATTGTAGCCTTTCCAAACCTCTTAAAGAAAATTAGCAAAAAGACTCAAAAATCCACTTGCATTGAAAAGATTGTGGTGTGTACATATTTAGCTATATACACAACTTCCAAATCTTACAATTTACAATACCAGTACTTGCAAGTGGCTCATTTGGAGTACATTTTCATTCATTGCATGCCATATGTTATTTCTACTATATTTGGTTGAAAAAATTATCTAACAACTATATTGTTCAATGTCCATCACAACAATTTTGAAATTCACTTACTTGTCAGGACACTTCTACTGACTATTGTATTGTACATGCCAATATTTCACTTTCACCTACCCATTTGATCTACAATCTAAAGAAATGGATTCTTTGTCCACAATCTTTGAAGACATAGAATGATTATTATAGTATTGTTAGAAACATCCCATTATAGTGTTGGATACACACAAACTTCCACTGCATTTTCACCATTGAATGAATGTCCATGTGACACCGTCATTGCAAACCATACAAAGCCATAACTAAGTTCTCTTTTGTATTTGATAGGTAACAATTGAATGTACCATTGTTTCCCTATAGTTCAAGGCCTTTTTTCCTTTTAATTATGTAGAAGGTACTTATTTGGTCATAGCAATATAAATGTATCAATGGACTTCAAGGTGTCTTGCAATTCTTGCATTTTTTGCATTTGTCCATATAAATAATGAACATGTTTTTAGTATTCATGTCCAAGTAGAAAAATAAACAAGTAATGCTACCATATTGAGCAATTTAAACAATAGTTGAATAACCAATGGACAAAAATTTAAAAAATTCTATGTGTTCATCCATTGTCCAAATTTGAATAGCTAGTCTTTAAAAAATTAAGAGTTGAAGTTATAAAGAAGCAATGTTAAAAGAAAGATCTAAAATAGGCTTGTATGGTGGCCAAGGTTGACAAAAGCATGTTTAAAAATATGTACCAAATTTTTTGGGATTTTTTTAATATATATGAAAAAAAAATATTGAGGAATATTTCTATTTCTAAGTATCTGCTAAAATAATTAAATTCAAAACAAATTAATTATTCAAGAAAAAAAGTTGAGTCTAACCACCACATGTAATAGTGACAATTTAATTTGTAGTGTTAATTTTAAAATAAAAATATAAAAATATAATTTTAAAATTATATATGAGTAAATTTTTGTTTGTTTGAGATATTAATATATCATATATCAAATCAAGTAACAAATTTTTTTAGATTATTTTTACTTTAATTCCTACAAACCTTTTTTTGTCAAGTTTTTAAAAAGTTTTCTTTAGAAATCCCATTTGTAGCAAATTTTGGAGGGTTTTCATTCTCTTGATTTTCTTTTACCATTATAATGCAATTTAAGGCCTTCTCAAGATATATTATATGTTGGATTTGACTCAAAGATTTGAAGAATAATTGTTCTTGCAATCTGTATTTTAAATTTTTATACTAGTACTAATATTAAGTCAACTAACTTATCAAGACTTCACATCCTTTCAATTGATTGACCTCACCCTTTGCCCTCTTCTTAAGCTTCCTGCTTGCCCTACATACTTGCAATGTTGCCTATCTTTGAAGTCAATGACTGTTTCCATGCCTGACCACCTCCAATTTCCATTTTGCAAAGAAAGTGGTTAATTCCTAAATCATAAGTCCGTTTTTGTGAAAATTATATTCTTGCAAAGCTCTTGGAATTCTACATCTCTAGGGTGATTGCACGAAACACCTGTCAGTTTTGTTGCGTTTTGAATAGTACTCATGATTTTTTTCTGGAGTACTTTAAAAATAGAAAAATAATTTCTAAAAAATTTAAAAAATATGACTAATGTATACACCTTTACGATGAAGGTAACCACCAAAGGAAATGCATAGAAAAATTCTCTAAGTTGGAGAACTAGAAAAGTGCCAAATCTTTAAAAAATAGATATTTTGACATTTTAATTAGTTAAAAATAGGAAATATAATTAAATAAATAAAATAAAAATTGGCCATTTGTAACAATTCTATGGAGATTGTCATTCACCAAAAAATCCACCAAAATAATGTTTAATGTGTTTTAAAATGCAAGCAAAAAGAAGCCACGAAAGAAGCTCACTTTGTGGACTTCCACACAACACAAAATTAATTATTTTTAGAATTCCTTTGTACAATAGCTATAAGTCTATTAGAAGACCATTTCTACCAAATTTTAGCTCCAAATTCGTTTTTATGGGTACTAAATAGTACTAAAAACCTCCAAATTGGCAAGTGTGACATATTATCGGGGGCTCGTTTTAAATAGTAAAACATTTTTTTTAAATTCCAAAAAACTATGCAAGGTGTATAATAGTCATCAGTACCTTGTTTATAAATTTTGAATCATTTGGAGCCAGATCACAAAAGTTATAGCCAAAAAACTAATCAACATGCATCATGTGATAAGAAATAGTACAAGTGTTTCGTGCAATGACCCTCTAATCTAAGTTTATAAAAACTACAATGAAATTAAGTGTAAAGGATTCTACCTAATATAATCCATTCAAGGCTTTTTTTTGGCATAGTAGTGCCAAATTGCACCAAAAAACAATAATTTGGCTAAAAAATGGCAACAAACCATGAAGTTTTTTACTAGAAAACTTCAAATTTAAAAATGCTAATATGATATTTTCTATCCAATATGTGGATGAATGTTGAAATTTGAAGCACCACTATAACATTTTATAACCACCACTTTGGCACTTCATAAAAAATGAAAAAAACATTAGAAGAGATTTGGGGGCATTGGAGGGCCGTTTTGGGCCTATTCCCCAGTCTGTTCACAATGCAATAAAAGAACGTTGGGTTGCTGTCAGGCCCAAATTACAAAAAAAAAAAAAAAAAAATCAAAAAAATGACGTGGCACTCTCTCAACCACGTCGGACTGTGCGTATGGCAGAGTTCCCAGGCCGGGAACGGCCTGGGAACTCGCAGTCTTCTACACCCCTCAAATCTCTTCTAATGAAATTGAATCCATTTTGTCTTGCAGAGATACAATGAATCCTTAGAAGGTTATTTATTATAAAAGAAAATTTGATGTGACAACAACATTTAGGTTTGTATTCTAGTGACAATATTTAAGGTCCTATTTAAATGTAGACAAATATAGAGTTCTAATTTTAAGGCCTTACAATACAAAATCATTAAAGTTTGATGGCATACAAGTAAAGCATTGTAACTAAAATCATGACTATTTGTGAATTTTAATGTCATGCAACTAATAGCATTACAATTAAAGCATCAAAATTAAAGTTATAACTAAAGTCAGTTTGGTTGCCATTATTGTCTATCTTTTCATCTAAATTGGATCCTTCAAGAATTACATGCACCATAGATAATTACCATACTTATGTTTTTGACAAACAATTATAATTGAAGAGCTTTTGAAGGCACATAATTATTTATAATTTTATTAAAAATCAACCCCTAAAGTTCCATTACCCATTGGAAGGACAAAATGGATTTCATGTAGATTTTTACAGTCTCAATTTTTGTCATGATTTTGTCAATTTAAAAACAAAAACAAAAACAACATTAGCTTTCTAAGAATGTTTACTTGAATCAATTCTTAAAAGCAAAAGTTATGCCACTTGAAAACCAAAATGGAGGTTGTCAAGCAACTCTAAGAAAAATCACAAAAAGTCAAAATAAAATTTTCAAATTTTGTTTCCTATAGAGGGTATTTTGTCTATATGGAAAGTTTTGATTCATTCTATTTGGACTAGTGATGAAAAAATTAATATAGAAAATTTATTTTTGGTCAATCTAAGCATCTTTATAAGAAAATTACGTGTAAGATTCATTTTTGAATGCATGTTTCACAATTTTTCAAAAAAATAATTCAATGGGTTTTAGATCTAGGCTAGAACAATCTCACCATTGGGATTATTGTATTCAATTCTATCTTAAACCTATTAACAACTACGATTTTTTCCTTCAATCTTATATCTACGTCTACTTTTAAAAAAATGAAAATGAAAACTAAGTGAGTTTTTTTGTTTTTGTTTTTAATTCTAGATTTTCAACTCAATTCTTGAATATAAATTTTTTTAAATTTAATATTGGTAGAGCAAAAATTTTAAGCTAAGAAGATTCAAAGCCGTAAAATCTAGATGGAGGAGGGTGAAAAAAAACAGTTTTCTTTGCTTACAATACAAATGTCTTGCAATCTACAAGGTCAAGGTTTCTAAGAAAAATTCCATGCATTTTATACTATTATGGTGCAATATCCTACAATTATTTATGCAAATAAAAGAATTTCTAGTTTTTTTTGCACTTTGCAATAGAAATGGAAGTTTTGAATAGACTCTGATGAAAAAAAGGCTTTCGGACTTTTGGGGTTAAAACATTAATGATTAGTAGGTACTTCAGAAAAATGTAATTTTAAAAAACTAATTTTTTTCCAATAAATTAAAAACTTATATATAAATTTATTATAAATTCAAATCATTACAAACTAGTTAAACACAAAGCGTAGCATATTTTCATTAGTAAGTTACAATTTTGTCACATTCTCTTCTGCACAATTTTTCATTAGTGAGTTATGTATCGACCCTTAAAGACATTCCCACAGCTTTTAATTTAATCTAATGTCATCAACCTCATAACATTCAGTAGCCTTCAGAGAGGCTGCCTTTTCCTCTCCGAAGTCCTCATCCACGACTTTCATCCCCACTTAATTTATGTAAGCTTCAATACCGGGATAGTGACAGTACATTATGGTATGTTCCATTTTCTTTTCTTAATTTTAGGACTAGACATACAAATCATCAAATATTGTAATGAAAGATGTTGGCAAGAACCCAATGAGTAATACACTAATGCCTTGTTAATATTTGCAATCAATAACTTATTCTGGGTTTTAAAGAGAAAGATAACTCTATATATACACATGGTGGTAGGAGGTAGAGCAATCCATGTGGGATAAATAAAATATAATTTGTAGGTTCTCATGCACTCATAGTTAAGTGAAAAACAAAGAATTGTGTTAAAAGTAGAATTTCAGACCTCGTTTAGGCATAGTAAAATAACTTTTTACAAAAAACTTTGAACTAAAAAAAGTTGTTAAATGAAGATAAGTTTCACCTCCAAAAATCCTTTTGGGATTTTGAATCTCCAATCAAAATTTATGAATAAAATTCGGAGAGGGTTTGGAATGGATTTTAAAATTATGACTTTGTAGAAAATCTCCATTAAAAATCCTCTCCAAAATTTATTCATAACTTTTTATTGGAAATTCAAAATCTCAAACGGATTTTTGGAGGTGAAACTTATCTTCATTTAACAACTTTTTTTAGTTCAAAGTTTTTTGTAAAAAGTTATTTTACTATGCCTAAACGAGGTCTGAAATTCTACTTTTAACACAATTCTTTGTTTTTCACTTAACTATGAGTGCATGAGAACCTACAAATTATATTTTATTTATCCCACATGGATTGCTCTACCTCCTACCACTCCATGTGCATATAAAGAGTTGTCTTCTCACTTCAAAGGCACAATGCATAAATGGGTACCAATTCAAAGTGAGGTAATTCAACAATAACATAGAAATCAATACCCTCAATGAATTCATTAGTATTTTGTTTAAAGTTCCTATTGTTTTGTATTTAGATTTACTTGGAAATTTTTAATTTTCCACTACTTCAGAGTACAGTTGCGGCGCGGGCTCAAACTTCAGTTCTGACAAATATTGACAACTGTCCGCAGCAATTCAGTAGTTACTAATATGGTGCGGAATATACCGCACCATTTCGTTTGGAGGAGGGCAGAGCCAATGGCTGCTACTGAATGTTATGGTGGTGTGATGCAATTTATAGAATTAATCTCCATGAGTTGAATTACACATGAGGAACATTTTTTTATTTTTTTCACAGCATGGGGCTGGATCGCACCATTTCAAATAAATCTCTCCTTTATGTCAAATAAAAGTAGTCTTTTTTCATCACAAATTTTTCATTTTCTATTTTAAATGCAGATGAAGTCGTCATGTTTTGGATGAAAATTTTTATGAACATAATTGAAAAGTGTTTTTCGTCCAAAAATGGATGAATCTAAAAATAGAGTGCTTCACCAAATTTTAAGTGATTGCCATCCCGACACTTTCTATAAAATTAAGAAGAAAAAAAACAAACAAACCTGATATTGAGGACGTGAACATGCATGCCATCAATATATATAGATGCAAAAAATCAGATAAAATTGATTCTGTAAGTCGAATGTACAGTGAGTCATTGCTCACATACTCAGAGAGTCAGAGGCCGCCGTAATCCCAAGACTAGGTAGCTTAATAGAGTTTAATGGATGTAATTAGGGAGAGCCGCTACACTAATGTACAGTAGAGTACTGCAGGGGCTTAAGATATACGAGTATAGGTGTAAACTCCAGTTCTTTCCCTTTAGCTTCACCTGTGCTGGTCGCAGTCCTTCCCAGTTCATTTTTCCTCGAGTGCTTCAATCTGTGATTCAAGCTGCACTCTGCATAGATCTGCCTTTCTTTAGCAGATTCCCTTCTTGCATATGTTCCATCCCATTACCACACACGCTCTGTCTCCATCTCTCCTGATTCTCAGATATATCCTGGCAAGCTTTGCACATTTACGCTTGCTGGAATTGAACTGTTCCAAGATAGATAGATAGCAAATTAAATTGAAGGATTGTTACAAGATAGATAGCTAGCCAGTTAGCATCAGCAAGCAAATTAAGTGCAAGGATTGTTGCAGGCATCTAGCAGAGTGAAAGCCAATTTAATTCAGTGCAATTAGCTGATCGATGCATGCGTGCTAGATTACTGCTGATATATTGCATTTTGTGGTAGCTCATTGACCGAAAGGAAAGTTCCAGTAAGTTTCTTTGATTGCTATTGCGTAAATAGGGGTCATGTCTGATACAGGGAGATCAGGGATGCCGACTTCTTGCTTGCTGAAACCTCAGCACCGGATTGACGAGGAGCCGGAGCCAGAGTCTCCGAGAAAGAGAACGAATTCGGCTGGCTTGAGCTCTGCTTCTCTCGCCGTCCTTCAGAGAAACCAGGAGCTCGAGCAGAAGCTGGCGAAGTTGGAAAAGGTCGTGGCAGAAGGTACCGCAGGGGCAGGGCCAAGTCGAAAATTGGAAAAATTCAGCTCTGCTTCGTTAGCGCTTAAGAGGCGCAACGATGAACTTGAGAAGCAGCTTGCGAGGTTGGAGAATCTTAGAATGAAAGAATACAGAGTTTCCGGAGAGGATCCCCTGCCGACAATATGGAGCGAAGGGTCGGTTCGTTCCATCGGCAGTGAGGAGCAGATTCTCCTGGACAAGAGAAGAGACGAGAGGATTCGAAACCTTGAGCTCAAGAAAATAATTCGGCAAGCGCAGGAGCTGGACCTGGCTTTCGTCGTGGACGCGACGACCAGCATGAGGGTAATCTACTTACAAACCACCATTTAATCATTTATTACGCCTCCAATTCATCGAATGTTATGCATATAGCTAGTTTGCACGACATCACCCCCCGTTCACTCTCTCTCTCTATGTGGGTACGTTTCAATCAGTGAATGTTTCTCATTTATAGTGCTAGAATACTTAATTGGCTGTGCAGACATCGATCGAGGAGGTGAAGAACCTGGCTCCAAAGATTGCAACTGAAGTCAAGAAGGTGTTTCCCAAACTGAAGCTCCGCGTGGCGTTTGTGCCATACCGAGACTACGCCCAGTACGATCAAGACGAAGTGGAGAAGTGCGACTTCACCGACAGTTTCGAAGGTCAGGCCTCACCGATAGTTTTGGGAATTCCCCGATTGCCACTATTAAGACACACTCGAGGGGTTTCCTTTCATGAAGAGGGCAGAAGCAATTGTACAAAAAAATTCCAATTTATCTGAAACTAGCCTTGAATTTAATGGAAATTCCTGCAGGTCCTGAGAGCGTATTTGTCTCCGCAATAGCCAAAGTGAAAGCAGCAGGGGGTGGGGCCCCTCTCGCGGACGTGTTCTCTAGGCTGGAGCGCGTGGCGACTCTAAGCTGGAGCTCCAAAACTCGAGTCCTCATTCACATCGCTGATTATCCTTGTCACGGCAAGGAATTTCACGACGGACTGCGAGATCTTTACCCGAACGGGGACTTCAAGGGCCGGGACATCAGCAAATTGCTGAAAGCTCTTCGCCATGACTGCAAGATCCTGAACTACCTCTTTGCTCATCTCACCGACTACACGAAAAAGATGTTGACCGTGTTCCGAGAGCGCGTCCCTCAAGGGGGATGGATCCAAGAGGAGGTACTTGACAAGATTAGTAACCTACTGGAGGTCGTGGTGAGTACTTCCTGCGGTAGTATTGCGGTCTCTACTCGAGTAGTTGGTGAAGGTAAAGAAAATTTCAATTCTAATGGCCCAAGTATTCAATTGCGTGCCAAAATGAGATGCGCAAGTACGTCAGGGTCTAGAGCATTCCTTCTGATAAATATGCAGTCCGAATATTAATGCTACGGAACAAACCTTTGCGATTTTCATATACTGTATAGAGATTTGATAAAAGAACTGCAAGGAAGTTATTTGGTCATGAATCCCCCAGTATGTTGAAGTAATCCATCTCGCGGCCATACAAGGAATTTGCAATATTCAGGGGAAGGTAAGAGTAGAGACAATTTGTTTGCATTCCTACATTTTCAATTGAAAGGACTTGTATAGATTCCCCTGTTATCGCATTGGGGATTTTACTTGTGTGTATTCACCTACCTCCTTTGCATAATTTGGTGTGAATTTCATGGAAATCCCGCAGGTCCATTTGTGCCCAAGTATTTGCCGGTGGCATGGAAGAATGAAATACCACAGTGGAACAGTATCAAGCGGCAAAAAGGAGTGCAATTCAGTTACAAGTAAGAACACACTCAGTTGATCGACCCTCTCAATTCATGTTTCAGTGGCAAAAGAATTCATAAACGACCTCTGAAGCTAAATTTTGGGTTTGATTTTCCTGAGTTTTGCAGGCTCCCGGCCACACTGGAAGATTTGTTCAGGATTGTGGACAAAAATAGATCGTTGGTGTTGGAGCAAAAGCCCGCTTTAACCGTACAGATTGCACTTAAACCATTCTCGGATGGAGGGAACATGAGGTGGCCATATTACGCACAAGTTCACGAGGATGCATGCACTCCACCAAGGTGCGTACATCTCCTAGCAAGCAGAGGCGTGAAGCTTAGCAAAATAGTGAACAAATGTTGCAGGATAATAAGCATTCAAATCCATCTTAAGTAATAACTTCTGCACAAGTAATAACTTCTGCACTTCTGAACACGTGCACTGACTTTCTGTACAATTTGAGTTGATCGAGAGTAGGAATTTGCTCATTCCCGAGATCATCACGGTCTAGGTAATGGCATTAACAACTTGCAAATAGCTTTCATACCGTAACTAGTTTTGCAAACATGCATTATTTGGCTCTCATTAAACTTGGGTACCTTGTGGCATGTTTGAAGGTTACTTTGAATGTGCTCATAGTTGAACATTGCAGAAAAATGGTGGTGAAAAGATTCAAGGAGCTTGTTGGAGAGCATGTCAGCAAGGTGCACACAATAGAGGCTTATCGTGAGCAAATGGAGGTGCAGACAGTCGCAGCTTTCATGGCCGAGCATTTCAACCAGGAACTTGAGAGGTAGAAATTCCTTTTTAAACTGGGGTAAACGAATAACACTTCTCGTGCCATGAAACAACATTGCAAGTGGGAAAAAATATTCCTTATGTAGTGTGCCCTGTGCCGTTGCCACAGTCGAAACAAAAGTAAAAGTAATTTTTTAATATATTTATTCTTAAAACCTTCAAAATTCAATATCTTTCCCACCGTCGCACTTTCAGAATCTCTGCTATATTGGATTCGTGATTGACTAATGTATATATGTAATCCCATCGCAACTAGTACCTCGATTGCCTTTTGAATGATTGCTCTACCTTGTTTTGACACAGATTATCGAGACACACTGACTACAAGACCGTGCAGTTCACAGCGGTTTCGGTACTACAAATGGGAGATTCAACATATTACAACATGGAAAAGTGGTTGGAAGGGACATGGATTCGGTACAGCAACAACGTGAATTATGTGAACACCAAAGATTACGCGGCCACTCTGCATGCCTTTTCTCACTGGACATACCAACGCTCCAAAGGTTTGCTCATGGTGACCGACTTGCAGGGCGTGCAGGTGGAAGACTCCGAAGGGAAGAATGTTTTCATGTTGTGTGATCCTGCGGTTCACTGCAAGCATGTCTACCGTTACGAAAGGACCAGGACCAACTGGAGCACTGCAGGAATGGACAGCTTCTTTGAAACCCATCGTTGCAACAACATTTGTCGTAGCCTCAGTCTGAAGCCCAAATCTTCCAGTTTCACGCGGAAGGGAACTGTCATCAATTGATTGCATGAAGTATGAATCTGCAACTCTGACCGTGAACATCGCAGGCGTTGTAGCTAAGGACTATTTAGGATTTCTTTGTCATACCTTGACAGCCTTCTCTCATCTGAGCCCGTAGCTTCAAGTACACACTAACTGGCATTCAATTAGAAACTTCGGATGCACTGATTTTCTTGGCCTTTTAGCATTGTAGTGTGAGAGTCGTTTAGGTAAGGAACTGATCTGAGATTGTATGTGTTCCTGGATGGTTTTGCTGTTCTTTTTATTTCAGCGCATGGGCGTCTCGTGATATGCGGCATTTTTTTTGTTTCAGGGAACTGAGCTCTGGTGATATGCATTCCTCGTGAAGTACTAAGTATGGTTCTGAATAATTCATTTTAGGGCTACAAGCTGAGATGAAATGTCCTCGTCCATATCACAAAGTATCTCGTCCTTGATAATCATGCACATACCATTCTCACTGTTCCATCAGTGCTACAGCATTTGTCGTAGCCTCAATCTGAAGCCCAAATCTTCCAGCTTCACCTGTGAGGGAACTGCCATCAATTGATGGCAAGTATAATTCTTCTGGTGATGAACACTGTAGGCGTTGTTGAGAAGAATCTTCTTCAGGGCTTGTTTTTAATATCGTATCTTGAAAGTCTTTAATCTCTCATATAAACCCGTACCCTAAACAGCTTAGTAACTGCCGTTCCATTAAAAACTTAGGATGCGCTGATTGCTTGGCTTTTAAGCGTTGTAGTGCAGGAAGCATTTCGGGGATATATAACAAGTAGCTGAAGAGATTTCGTCCCTGGATGTTTTTCTAGTTTTTATGTTCAGCGTATTGAACTCTGTGGTGATAATTATGCATTTCTCATTAATATGTAGAAATCTGGCTTTGAGTACTTCTGATTCTTTTGAGCTGCAGGCTGAGATCGATGAATGTTTGAGTCCTATATCGCAAACTCTCTCTAGTAGCTTGATTATCATGCGTATGCCATTGTAACTGTTCCATTGATCGACTCTCTGTTTCTCCCTGTTTATCAATGTATTGTGATGTATTCTTTAATTTGTAGTCAATGGCTCTCTCCAAATATTGCAAAAGCCAACTGAATTCAATCACAACCTGGTTACTTTGGCTTGTGCTTTAACATCTGTACGTACATAGTTTTATATACTAAGGTAACTACTCCTAAAATTGCACAGTTAAGCAATTCAGCATGGTTCTCATTATTATATTTGGAAAACTTGTTGTGGGGTCTTGTTGGTAGTCCAAAGGGGATTCTAGATTCTATGAGAATGCATTTTTCGGACACCGTATGAATAAATTATGAAAATTCAAAGTGCTGAAAATAGGTGTTCCTAAAATCGATCCTAGACTCTCATGAATAATGGAAATACATTTTAGGCAAGAATTTGTAGGGGTTGATTTTAGAAAGGGGTCAAAATTGGGTGTAGTTACCTTAGGAGCTCTGCTAAGAATGGTTTCGAATCTGAAACTTGGTTGCGGACAGTAGTTGATGTTGACCTTTGTAGAGTGTTACTTTTTCACGACTATCATGGTTGGTCTCGTTAAGCACTATCCGTGAAACTTCCTTTAGAAAATCAACCCGATTACTAGGCATAATGAACCAGTAATAGTGCCTGGCACTGGTAATAGTGCCAGGCACTATTACGGACATGCTTAACGAAGCGGGAGACCCTCACAAGACGGGAGGCCCTGGTGTGAGGGCCTCCCACTATACTACACCTATTTGAGCGACCTGCAATCGCAAGAGACGAGGCAGGTCAGGGAAGGGAATCTTTCAGTCTCAGAAGGAGGTAAGCAAATTTGGCCAGGCACCTGCGCCACAAGATGAGAACATGTTTGGGGTCAATGGAGATATAATGGAACCCGGTTTTTGAAGTTGCCCAATAGCATTTGACATTTAGAGGCCTTGGAATTTACATAGAATTTAGGGAATGTTTTTTTTCCCGATCTTCTAATAAATGATTGAATCTTTCAATGTAGCATTGGTATTTTTGAGATTTAAAAGAATGGGTAGAAAAATTGATTGCAAGGTGTAGTGTATTGTCGTTTTCCACAACATAGTTGCACTGCAAAAAAAAATTTGAAGTACTTTAAGTCTCCAAAACCTTTGAAGATTGGTGGAAATGTTCCTAACATGATCTTGAATATGTTTAATATTTAAATTCAAAGTTCGTAGTGCAATTTTTTTTTACAAATGGTAGTCAAAGTCATCTGAAATTCTAGGGTAGTATCAATGAAAACATTTTTTCCCAACTTTGAATGCAATTATCTTTCAATCTGTATGGTCAAAATTGATGAATTTTTTTGCTATGTGATCTCAGATAAGTAAAGCACCAAATCCTATGGTTAGATTCTAAATTTTTTTTTTCCTATTTTCTTGGATGAATGCAATAAAAATGGCAGTCATGAGTTTTTTTTGACAATAAATGACCCCGAACTTAAATCAAAAAATTATAAAGCTCTCTATTGGGACTTTTCTAAAAAGTCTTGAAAGAGATCTATTTAGCACTTGGAGTTCCATAATGAATGCCATTTCTACATTAGCACTTTGAAGACTTTGGGTTCCACTTTTGTGTGAAGGTCACATTGACACATGTCATGTCAATGGGGAAACTACTGGAAACAATGATGTCCAATTTAGTAGACAAGTCAAATCAAGTAAGTTGATTGTTTAAACTCCAAAGTCTTCAACCAATGAAGTAGAGAAAAGTAGAGCCCTAATATAAATTGAATTTGAACTAAATCTTTTACCAATTCTTGCTTTAAATCAAAAATCAAATTTCATCAAATTTTTACTTTAATTTGATTATTGTTTAGTGAGCTATAATAGCTGATATATTTGGTGATTTAGGAAGATGACCAAAATTATGGACTAAAGTCTACTTTACTTAAAGATTCTTTTAGTATTACTCTAGTTCTTTGCTAGTCAATATTTGTTTTTTCAATTCTCAACATTTTAGAGTTTATGATGCCATTGAGACCAAGCATTATATTCTTATTTGTTATTTATTTTTCTACTAGTATAATAATATATTAGCAAATTTGACATAAACTAGTGTGCACACTTTGCTCATGCTTTGTGGCTCTAATTTTTTTTTAAAAAGATATGATGTTTGTAATTTATACAAATAATCAAATCAATATTCAAGTAATTGGAATTTGTTATTTATAAAAGCAATATCATTTTTGAAATTTGAAATTTATATCATAAACTAAAGTTTGATAAACAACATATAATTACTGTGAAAAATTGTAAATGAAATTTTATTTTCAATTTTTGTATCATTTGTTATTTTCAAAAATAGAATTAATAATATGATGACTAAACGGGCAAGATGCTTTAAGAAAAATTCTAATATTTTTTTGGATAAATTATTTGCAAGACTAAATTATCATAGCAAACTATTGTATATACACAAAAAAATTACAATAATTGATACAAATTTGGATTTATAAATGTATTTATCTTAAATATTTTATTTTTTGAATCTTCTATCTCAAAATAAAATTGTAAGATACATATTTATAGAATTCATATAGGTTTGTTTTTAAGAGATGAACTCTCACATCTTTATCAAAAGTCTCAAAAAAATTGGTGAAAATTTGAATTTATCAAGTCAATATTTTTTCAAGAAAAAATGATGAAAATTCATATCAATCAATTTAGAAAATCTTTTAATTCCTAAAGTTTTTTGACTACTTTTTACAAAAAATGCCCCAAACTCCACTTTCTAATGCATTGAAAAAAACTAAAATACTAAAAAAAAATTCAAACTTTCAACTATACAATTTCTATTTTAAGTACTACTATAATAATTTGCTAAAAAAATTTCAGACCGTTTGACCATAGATTGAGAGTTTACAATGTTTGAAGTTAGAAGAAATTTTAGGTAGTGCACAAGAAGGTCACGATAGTTTGGCTCAACTTTGTGAAGAAGGATGCATTATCTAACTTTGGTAATTTAGACCATTGAATGGGCAGGTAGTTATGTTAGTTATTTGCATAAAAACTTTCAAAGACAATGGAGGTTTCAAATATAATGAAAGGATGTCCAATAAAAAACAACTACATAAGCAAGATTTCAGTTTTTTTGGATGAACTCATTTTTTGTAAGAATCAAAATCATAACAATCAACACAAATATTCTCTTCTCTAATTCAAGTACCAAAAAACAAGAACTTTTTTTTAAAAGTCTCATGAATATATACTAAAATTTGAGTTAATGGTTCTAAAATTGTTCTAAAATTGCCACTTTTAGTATATTGAGTGAAAATTGAAAAAAAAAATATTTTTTATTTATTTTTATTTATACAATTGCCAAGACCTTTGCAAAAATGTGTGGAAACAATTTCAAGCTTTTTGTCTTTATAGAATGCAAGATGTAAGTGTTCAAAGTTAACGGAAAAATTTTCATAGCTTGCTTGATTGCTTGCCTTTTCTATTAGCATACATCCTTCGACATTTTAATTTGTAGAAAATAGGAAAAACAATTTTGACAAAAACTAAAAATTGACCATTTGGGAGGACTTCTTGGTGATGAGATTTGACCAAAAAAATGAAGTCAAAATTGTTCACAAGTGTAGGTGCAAGGGAAGCCTATTTGCACAACTATGGAGGATATAAAATAATGTATTTTTAAATGATCTTTGGCAGGAATATGTCTACCTACTAGAAAAATATACTATAGAAATTTCAACTAAAAATCATTAATTTTAACCACTCAATAGTACTAAAAAACCCTAAACGTTAAAGTGTGACAAATTAACAAAATTGAATTTTAAATATAAATTGTTTTTTTTTAATTTCATGAAAAATAAGGGATACAATTACAATCAAGACATCTAGGAAGCAATTTTTTGGTTTTGGCATTGAACCTATAAATCAAAAGTTGTAGCAAAAGTTTTAGCGGTCCAAAAAAAACGCAACCAGATAGTACAGATGTTTCGTGCAATCACCCAAAGCTCTAAAAAAATGTAAAAACAGAATGGGTATGTTACATACCAATATGCCCTCTGGTCCTAAATAGCCTTTTATCCCTAGAACAACCCTAAAAAACACTTATAAATACGTTAAAATCGTGAAATAGTGGGAGTTAATAGGTTTGAGGGTTTTTACCCAAAATAGCCTAAAATCATTGTGCATGTGACCATGCTTGGCTAAATTTGTTTGAAGAAAGTTCAAAAAGATTCTTAGATAGATTTTCCGAGAGAGGTTTCAATTTTCCCATTCCATCGACGAAATAATAGAAACCCCAATTGTTAGCATGCAAGTGTCATTTTCTCAAGACGAGCCAACAGAGGAATCTATGGCCACCGGATTGTGATCGAGGGTCGGAACTATACTAGGAAGTCAAAAGCAAAAACCATTCGCCAAGATTCCCCCATGTGCGGAAGATTTTTTGACTGTCGGTAAACCAATAGAAATGTATTTTTACCTTCCATATCAAGACGTGCAAGATCGAGATGTGAACTTGCACATCTCTTGGGAGACCCCATGAGAGGTTCCCCAAGAAGTTTCAGAAGTTTCTGGATTGAAGAGATACCCCTTCCAGACGGTCAACCACCTAAAATCACGATGGGAAATTCACGACAATTATCCAGGTGACAGTAAAATCTCATTAAAAATTAAATTAGTCTCTTTTATGCTAATAACGCGCCCCGACAAGTTTTATGGTGTTCCAATAGCGGGAGGTGCCCGAATCACCAACATTCTTCCAAATTATCAACATGGTGAGATTTACGTGGAATTGATCGGCGTCCCGGGAGCACACGAAGTCGGAACGAAGCCAACAAAGGTTCTTTTCTTACTCCCTAAGACCTTCTAGACCACCCTGGTTAGTCCCCTTGGTCAAAAAAGGTAACCTCCAAGAAGTAGATTTTTATCCTTTTTACTGACTCTAGTTGGCGCTAGTTTATGGTGGGATTTGGGTGTTGGAATAGGGGTTAGAGGACTTCTAAACTTGAAATGGACTTTTGAAGCCAATGGCGCAATTGATTTTTGATTTGGAGTTGATCTCCAGTAGTTAGAATTTTGGACCAACGTAAACCCCCAAATAGGTGAAAATCCTAAAAGATAAGGATGAAAATCCAGAAAGATAGGATTACCTCGGTTAGAAAGAGAGGAGGTGGGGGCCTTGGAAGAGTATAAAGAGGCCCCCATTTCTCTCTCAAACCACCCCTCATTCTTGTTTTGAGGTCCGTAGGGTCCAACTTGTATTAAATATTTTTAATGTTTGAACCAGAAAACCTTAACGGTGTTTCCGGGGCACTTTTGGCCCCATTGTTCGCATTTCTATAAGCTCTTGACGGGCTTCAAAGGTCCCTCCAAGCATTGTGTTTATCTTTGTGCCCTTGTGGTAGTTGACTTGGCCTGTGTAAATTCTTATGAGTGATTTGAAGTGTGTGTACTAATCCTATAGCCAACCCCACCGTACCTTGGCGATGCCGCTTTGGGGGGCCTTTAGGAGTACTCTTGAACATAAATAATTTTGAAGTTGTACTAACTTGAGTCCCTTGCCATTTTTTCCACATGTATAACCATTGGATGTTTTGTCCAAGTGAGATGTATTGAACTAACTAGCAAAGCCGACTAACACAGTAACTTCTTGGTATCCTTGGCCCTTGTGTCCCTAAGCACGGCGAAGCTTTGGCTTAGTTTTCATAAAAGAGTTTAGTATTTTTTATAGACCCACAGAATGTCAAAATCCTAAGCGTTGGGGGGTGGGGTTGAGAAGTATGTGACAAATCCTAAGACGGCGAAGCTTTAACGGTTAGAAGAGTTTGGTATTTTTTACACAAACTACCTCATAGCCCTCTTTAGTGGAACCTAAGTCTCCTACTTAGTTTTCAAATATCCACGTGAGTGGATTTGTCATTAGTTTCTAAATATCCACTCAAGCACGAGAGAACTAAATTAGTGACACAAATAATTAATTTTTTTTTTATTGACCCCCCCCCCCCCGGATTTATTCCTTGCCAACCTCTTTTCTTTTTGTGTGAAAACTCTAAGGGAAGGCCTTAGAGGTCAAGGCAAGATCCATCACCAAAATTTGGCAAAAGACCCGGCAGCTCGCCCGGCAACTTCCTAGCAACTGGCTCGGTGCTTACCCCGACAGCTCGCCGGAGCTTGCCCGTAGCTTAGTCTAGGCAACTCGGCCCTAAATTTTTGAGGTGGCTTAGGCTAGGTTCTAATTAAAAATTATCCACCTAGGAAAAAATAGAAGGAAAAAATGCGATTTCATGAGAATTAGTTAGCCATAGTGAAATAGGATAGAAGAAGGTAGAGGAGGAAAATTAGCACAAGAAGTACAAATTAAAACTAGGAGAAGGATTAGGGAAGTAAAAGCATAGTTAGAAGAGAAGGAGCACTCCATTGCATTCACCACCCACTCATTCCTCCCACCACTCGAGTGACCAACTCAAAACCTTGCTCACAATCAACAAACGACAAAGACCACTTGAAAGCAAGAAGAAAGAAGAGTGGTTTAATAGGAGAAAATTGGGGAAGAAGGTGGAATAGGAAGTAGATTAGGGAGATTCCACGAAGCTTCGTGGGCCACCAGTTGGACCTAGTGTAAGAAAGAAAAGAGAACACGTCATTCGAATTATGCAAAAAGGGGTTGGTAGAAATTAAGAAGGTGTAAGGGACTAGTGTAGAATAGTGTAGAAAGAAAAGATAGAAAGGGGAAGGGAAAGAAAATAGCTGGACAATTAAAGGTGAATTCCATAATATAAATTGGCAACTTTTTCAAGAGCAAAAAGGATTGCCAAGATGGAACATGAAGAGAACCTTAGCGACTTAATATGCGACCTCCAATACGAGGTAGGTTGCTAAACTCTCTCCTTGCATTCTAATTTTTGCAATTAGTGATCTTTAGTTAGGGCCGAGGCCTAGGGAAGAGTCAGGCCATTAAAAAGAGGAGTTAGGTCCGAATTGAATAGAGAATCCCAAAGTAGAAGTCCAGAAGTTTCCAAAAACCTAAAATACAACAAAATCCGAGCTAAAACGAAGAAGTTATAAGCGGATGAAGTTAGGAAGTCATGTTGGATGAAGCTTAGCAAATTTCATCCAAGAAAAACAAGGAATAGAATCTAAGAATTAGGAATAATTTAGGAGTCAAAAGTGAATTAGAAATTAGTTTTGAAATTAGGGTTAACCATAATTAGTGGATGAAGTCTTAAACACCGATTAGCGGTCAAACTTCATCTATGGATAACTTTTGCTAGAAGAAACCAAATCTAGATTGGCTAGTCACACTAGAAAGGTAAAACCAAGGTCTACAAGGAACAAGTCTTAACTTTCTAAAAATAAAAACTAAATGACCATAATTCAACCCCTTAAGTGAAACTAGAAGATAAATTAGAAACTTTTAGGGTTAGATTTAGGTTAATTATAGATTTAGAACCTTGTAGAACAAGTTTAAGCTAAATCAAAACTAAAACAAACTTAAGAAAAGATCTAAAACCATAACCGTTAGGAAGGGATGAAGTCTGGAACAAGTAATGGATGAACCCTAGGGAATTTCATCCATCTGAGTCAAATCTTGGCTTTTAGATTAAACTTAGGGAGTTAGACTCATAGCCTACATTCCAAATCGAATGAGAATTGGGAATCCTTAGGAAAGAGTGGATGAAGTTTAGAAACACACATTGGGGCTAAAACTTCATCCGTCCATAATTTTTCCTAGGAGTGTTCAAATTAGACGAACTTTATGTTTTTAGAAATGGCATGAGGTACTCTTTCACTTAGACTAGATAAATTTAGACAAAGATCACTTCCTTTCCTAAACTACCGGCCCTCTTAGCTTTGAATTAGCTAAGGCAGTCGTGGTAATTCCAATTAGGTTCTCAGTTTCCTTATACAAATAAACAAACATTAAGAATTTGAAAAAGATCCATTTCTTGGAAGGCACAATGGATTGGCGCAAGACACCCATAGATTGAGTCAAATGTAATTTACCAAGAGCTTAATTGTGCTCGTTTATTTACCAAGGGTGGGTAAATAAGCGCTCACAAAAAACTTCAAATTAAATTGTCATTTTGATTTTTTAGTGCATTGAGTAAAAATTGGAGTAGTTCTTAGAAAAAATTATTTATTTATTATTGATAAATACAGCTATACTACTATAAGAATGTGGGAGATTTTTTTTAGCTTATTTGGCTTCATAAATTGTAAAATATATACGCCCAAAATTATAGAAAAAATATTTATAGCTTGCTCAGTTGCTTGCCCTCTCTATTAGCATATTGCCTAAAGTTACTCTATTATTTTTGAGCTCCATAATTTTTTATTCAAACATTTGATTGGAAAACAAATTATATTTTTTCAAAATCAATACAAGCACGCATTTTAGATAAAAACTTCAAATTCATCCATTCAAAAATGACTTCATATGCAACTTAGAAGCCTTTTTAAAGCTCTATAGGAATTTATTATTTTGTGGGGGTTAAATTTTTTTTAAATTTCACTATATGTGTAAATGACGGATTTATACTAGTGTAGAACATCATAATTCATAGTGAACAAAAAATTTCCATGTTATTCTTTAAAGTATTGAATTGCAATTATAGCCATCTTGCAAGTTCCAACGACAAGAAATATATGATTTTTGGATGTATTTGATTGAAGTTTTTTAATAGAATATAAATTAAATTTAGAAATCCTATTATTTTAGTATAGTGAAAAAATCATTTCTAATGTCGAAATCAATTTTTGAAGAACAAAAAGTCAGTAGTACAATTATTATGCTTGTAAGCATAATAAGTGATATCCCTAACTTAATTTATACTAGTATTCTTGTATTCTATGTGTCGTTGCACACATTATAATAAAACAAAAGTAAAAATATTTTTTAATTTTTTAATTCATAAAAAAATCCAAATTCCAAATTTCTTTTGCTGAGAATTAGAATGTCACAAAACATAACCAATGCATCCCTTCCCTTAGAAAGTTTTTTGATGGTACCAAATATGTGACCGGAAGACGCACAGTCCAAAAGCCCTCACTATAAGGTAGGAGGTCTATAAAGGATCATGTAAGTGCTGAAACTGAATTTTGGGGAGGTAAAACATCTTGAAATATTTTTCAATAAATTTTCCTTGAAAGACAAGAAGAAATGACATCTAACTGAAGTTGTTTCATATTTTTTGGAGCTTTGTGGAATTAGTTACAAAATTTTGAAGTTGAAATGCCATAAGGCTCTAAAAGCAACCACCTCCTTGAATGTACACCGTTTGTACATTTTGGTAAATTGAAGAAAGCAAAATTGTACCTCTATGTCATGTTCGGTTCAAAATGCCCGGTCGGAGTTTGAGCCTCCTACTTTAGCAACTAAACAAACAAACAACCTCATTTAAGATAATTATGGATTTGCTAAGCTATCCACTAGTATGTTGCATGGGCATTGATGAATGAGTTCAAATTAATGTTCTTCCAATTAATGTTCATTGAAGATTCTTTAAGAATTTTTTTATGATCCTTGGTAGTAATCCCATGGAATATATTATATTAAACACAAAGTGTGCCATGATTTCTGATCCTTTACAATTTTGTCATATTCTCTTCCGCAAAAATTTTCCTCGGTTCGACACTGAGCCCTAAAGACACCGCCACAGCTTTCAATTAGATCTAATGTCATCAACCTTTTCAGCGCCGAGACCTGTTCTAGTGATGTAATTCAATTAATCTCCGTGAGCTGAGCTACGTGAACAGGGCATGCCATCAATATACCTGGATGAAAAAAATAAGATAAAATTGATTCTGTTAGTCGAAAGTACAGCGAGTCACTGCCGGCTGTTGCTCATGTACTCAGAGCCGCCGTAATCCCAAGAGTAGGTAGCTTAATAGTTAATAGGTAGCTTAATGGATGTAATTAGGGAGAGCCGCTACACTAGTGTTAAGTACTGTAGTAGGCTTCGGACATACAGTATAACTGAAACCTCCAGTCCACCACCAACTAACTTAGTTTCATCTTCTCCTCGATCTCCCATCACCTTCACCTGTGCTGGTCGCGCTGTCCTTCCCAATTCATTTTTCCTCGAGTGCTTCAATCTGTATTTCAAGCTGCACTAGCTCTGTATCTGCCTTTCTATATCAGATTCCCTGTCTGCATATGTTCCATCCCATTCCTCCACGCGCTCTCCATCTCTCAGCTATATCCTGTCATGCTTTGCATCTTCACGCTTGCTGGAATTCGAACTGTCACAAGATAGATAGCTAGATAGCCAGTTAGCATCACCAAGCAAATCAAGTTCAAGGATTGTTTGCAGGCATAGCAGAGTGAGAGCCCATTTAGTTCGGTGCAATCCAGCTGATCGATGCATGCATGCTTGATTACTACTGATATACTGCATTTTATAGTAGTAGTCATCGCACGAAAGGAAAGTTTCAGTAAGTTTCTTTGATTGCTATTGCGTAGTTAGGGGTACATGTCCCATACAGAAAGATCAGGGATGTCGACTTCTTCCTTACTGATACCTCAGAACCGGATTGAAGAGGAGCCGGAGTCAAACCAGAACTTGCTATTCCGCGCGGCTGCCAAATTGCGGAGTCTCCGAAAAAGACGAAGAGAATGAATTTGGCTGGCTTTAGCTCTGCTTCTCTCGCTGTCCTTAAGAGAAACCAGGAGCTTGAGCAGAGGCTGGCGAAGTTGGAAAAGGTCGTGGCAGAAAGTACCGCTAGGTCAGGGCCAAGTCGACCATTGGGAATCAGCTCTGCTTCGGTAGCACTTCAGACGCGCAACGCTGAACTTGAGAACCAGCTTGCGAGGTTGGAGAATCTTAGAATGAAAGAGTACAGAGTTTCTGGGGACGATCTCATGTCGACAATATGGAGCGAGGGGTCGGTTTGTTGCATCAACGGTGAGCAGCAGCTTCTCATGGACAAGAGAAGAGACGAGAGGATTCGACACCTTGAGCTCAGGAATCTGCTTCGGCAAGCGCAGGAGCTCGACCTGGCTTTCCTCGTGGACGCGACAGGCAGCATGAGGGTAATCTACTGACACACCACCATATAATCGTTTATTACGCCTACAATTCATCTAACGTCAGCATGCATATAGCTAGTACGTTTGCACGACATGAAACCCATTTCACTCAATATATTTAAGTACATTTCAATCAGTGAAAGTTTCTCGTGTGTAGTGCTCGACAACGTAATTGGCTGTGCAGGAATCGATCGATGAGGTGAAGAATCTGGTTCCAAAGATTGCAACTGATGTCAAGAAGGCGTTTCCCAAACTGAAGTTGCGCGTGGCGTTTGTGCCATACCGAGACTACGTAGATCATGATCAAGACGAAGCCGAGAAGTGCGACTTCACCGACTGTTTCGATGGTCAGGCTTCACAGAGGCTTCACAGACAGTTTTGGGAATTTTCTGATTGCATGTCACAAATGAGACGTACAAGAATTTTTTATCCTGTGGTAAATAGGGAAAGTGCAATTGTACAGTTCTTTTCCATTTCATCTGAAAACAGCTTTGAAGATAATGGAAAATCCTGCAGGTCCTGAGAGCGTATTCGTGGCCGCAGTAGCCAAAGTGAAAGCTATGAGGAATGATGACGAGGCGGAGGACGTGTTCTCCGGGCTGGAGCGCGTCGCGACTCTCAGTTGGAGGTCCAAAACTCGAGTCCTCATTCACATCGCTGATGCGCCTTGTCACGGCAAGGAATTTCACGACGGACCGCGAGCGGAACTGCGAGATGTTTACCCGAACGGGGACTTCAGGGGCCGGGACATCAGCAAATTGCTGGCAGCTCTTCGCCATGACTGCCAGATCTTGAATTACCTCTTTTGTCATATCAACGACCACACGAAGAAGATGTTGACCGTGTTCCGAGAGCGCGCTCCTCAAGGGAAATGGATCCAAGAGGAGAAGCTTGACAAGATCGGTATTCTGCTGGAGGTCGTGGTGAGTGCTTCCTCCAAGAGTATCGCGGTCTCTACTCGAGTAATTGGTGAAGGTAAAGAAAATTTCAATTCTATTGGCAAGTATTCGAGTGCATGCCAAAATGAGATGCGCAAGTTCGTTAGGGGCTAGAGCTTTACCTTTGATTAATTATATGCAGGGTTATTGATGCTATGGAGCAAACCTTCGCGATTTTAATGTTTTAATAAATCTAGGATTTGATTAACGAATTGCAAGGAAATTAATTGCACATTCCTGAATTCCCCAGTGTGTTGAAATCAGCCTTTTCACTAGCGGTCATACAAGGAATTTGCAATATTCCCCAATTTATCCTAAGGTTAAAGGTGAGACTATAAACAATTTGTATGCATTCTTACATTTTCACTTCAAGTTAGTTATTTCTGTAGTTTCCACTGTTATCGCGCAGGGGATTTTATTAGCCTGTATTCACCTGTCGCAATTTCCTCGCATAATTTGGTGCGAATTTCATGGAAATCCTGCAGGCCCATCTGTGTCCAAGTATTTGCCGGTGGCATGGAAGAATGAAATACCGCAGTGGAACAATATCAAGCGGCAAAAAGGAGTGCAATTCAATTACAAGTAAGAACACACGTACTCGGTTTTTCGACCCTCTCAAATAATTTGTCAGTGGCAATTTCTATATGGCCTGCGAAGCTAAATTTTTGGGTTGATTCCCTGAGTTCTGCAGGATCCCGGCTACTTTGGAAGATTTGTTCGAGATGGTGGATAAAAACAGATCGTTGGTGTTGGAGCATAAGCGTGCTTTAACCGTGCAGATTGCACTTGGACCTTTTTCGGATGAAGGGAACGTGAGGTGGCCATGTTACGCACAAGTTCTTGAGTATGCAAGCACTCCACCAAGGTGCGTGCATCTTTTAGCAAGCAGAGTCTTGAAGCATAGCAAAATCGTGAACATTGCAGGACATTAAGCATTCAAATCCATCTTAATAACTTAGACTGAACAAGCGCTCAGACTTTCTGTACGATTTGAGTCCATTAAGAGTAGGGCTTTTCTCATTCCCGAGATCATCACGGTCTTGGTAATAGCATTGACAGCTTGCTTGCAAATAGATTTCATACCTTAACATTTTCTTGAAAACATGCATGATCTGGCTCTGCTTACACTTGGGTACCTCGTGGCATGTTTGAAAGTTACTTTGAATGGCCTCATAGTTGAACACTGCAGAAAAATGGTAGTGAAAAGATTCAAGGAGCTTGTTGGAGAGGATGTCAGCAAGGTGCACACATTGGAGGCATATTGCGAGCAAATGGAGGTGCAGATAGTCGCAGCTTTCATGGCCGAGCATTTCAACCATGAACTTCAGAGGTAAAAATTCCTTTTTGACTGGGGTAAATGAATAACACTTCTCGTGCCATGAAACAACATTGTAAGTGAAGAACAAATATGTAAGAAATCTTTCACTTTCAGAACCTTTCAATATTGAATTCTAGATTGACCTCTCTCTCTATATGTGTGTGTGTGTGGAATCACATCACAACTAGAACGTCCACTGGTTTTTGAATGATTGCTCTATCTTGTCGTTATGACACAGATTATCAGGACTCACTGACTACAAGACCGTGCAGTTCACATCGGTTTCGGTACTCCAGGTGGGCGATTCAACATATTACAACATGGAAAAGTGGTTGGAAGGGAGATGGATTCGGTATAGCAACAACGTGAACTATGTGAACACCAAGGAGTATGCAGACACTCTGCACGCCTTTTCTCACTGGACATATCAACGTTCCAATGGTTTGCTCATGGTGACCGATTTGCAAGGCGTGCAGGTGAAGCCTGACTCCGATGGGAAGAATGTGTTCATGTTATGTGATCCTGCAATTCACTGCAAGCATGTCTACCGCTACGCAAGGACCAAGAGCAACTGGAGCACTGCAGGAATGGACAGCTTCTTTGAAACCCATCGTTGCAACAACGTTTGTCGTAACCTCAATCTGAAGCCCAAAATTTCCAGCTTCACCTGTGAGGGCACTGTCATCAATTGATTGCACGAAGTTTGAATCTGCAACTCCAGTCGTGAACATTGCAGGCGTTGTAGGACTATTTAGAACTATTTAGGACTTAGGAAGTCCTAAGAACTATTTAGGACTATTTAGGACTAAGGACCAAGGACTATTTAGGACTTTTTTGTCATAAGGTAGGAGGCTGTAAAACGGAGCGGGCATTCAAATGGAACATGACTCAGAGGTACATTTTGCTTTCTTCAATGTACCACCTATGCACATTTCAAGAGGTGGTCCATTTTGATGACAACAAATGACCACTTTTTTCCAACTTCAAAAATTTGTAATTCATTCCACAAAGGTCCAAAAGATATGAAACGACTTGGGTTAGATTTCAATTCCACTTGTCTTTCCAGGAAAATTTACTCAAAAATATTTCAAGATGTTTACTTCCCCAAAATTCAGTTTCAGCGCTTAGATGCTCCATTTTTGGACCTCCTACCTTACCTTGAAAGCCTTCTCAGTCCGTAGCTTCAAGTACACACTAACTTAGCTGGCATTCAATTAGAAACTTCTGATGCACTGATTGTCTTGACCTTTTAGCATTGTATTTTGGGAGTTGCAAGATACACCTGTTATACTTTTTGTCATACCCTGCGTACATTTTTGTTTTTTGGCTATAATTTTTGTGTTCTAGCTCCACATGATTTAAGATTTGCAGGTAATATATTCATGACTATTATACACCTTGCTTGATTTTTTTGCTATTTTCAAAAATGTTTTATTATCCCAAAAATAGCCTCCAATTTTTATGTCACAAATGCCATTTGGGGGGGGTTTAGTGCTATTTAGTATCTATAACAATAAATTTGGAGCTGAAATTTGAAAAAATGGTCTTCTAGTAGACTTGTAGGTATTGTTCATAGGAATTCTAAAAATACTTAATTTTATGTGGTGTAAAGGTTCACAAAGTGAGCTTCATTCAGCTTGCATTTTGAAACATATAAAATGTATTTTTGGTGGTTCTTTTGTTGAATGACCATCTCTGTAGAGTTGTTACATATGGCCAATTTTTACTTCATCTAATAAAAAAATTTCCTATTTTTTCCTAATTAAAACCTCAAAATATCTATTTTCTTGAGTATGGACACTTTTCAAATTCTTCTACTTAGAGAATCTTCCTAGGCTTTTTCTTTGGTGGTTACCTTCATTTTAAAGGTGTATACATTGGCCATAGTTTTTAAATTTCTAAAAAATTATTCTTCTAATTTTTAAAGTACTCCAAAAAAAATCATGAGTATTGTTACAAAACGCAACAAATAGTACAGGGGGTTCTTGCAATCACCTCCATTTAGTTAAAGAATTGAATATGAGATTGGATGTGTTTGTGGCCATCTTTTTGCTTGCTTTTTTATTTATTTAAGGGCATGGAAGTTTGGTGATATGCAACATTTGTTTTGGTCATTAGAAAAAATCTGGGGTCTCTAGAGGGCTGCTCCACAGCCCTTTGAGGTACCCTGAAATTTATTTATTTTTTGCAAAAAAAATTGTTTTTTCCCTATTTCCGCGCAGCTGAAACTGCAGCAATAGTGGCGCAGGAACCAAAATTTACAAGTACAATTTTTATTTTTTTTTAAATTTTAATCTTAAAAGAACTATTAAAAAAATTAAAAAAAATTAAAAAAAAAAAAAAAAAAATTGCGATTTCTGACCGTTTTGGCAAGCAGTCAACCAAGTTGACTGCTGAATGCAAGACTGTTCTGGAGTGACAGGCCAAGCATTTTAATAGCTTGGCTTGTCACTCCGGAGCATCCCTTCGGAGGGTTGATTTTTCTTTTAATGTTCATGGTACTGCACTCTGTAGTGATATGCATTTCTCATAAAATACTATAATAAGCTTGCCAATCACTGCACAGATAAAATTCAAATCCTTCTCTACATAAATATAGAGACTTGTAAGTTCTGAAATTTGGCATGATTATTAAATGTCATGTTAAGATTCACCTTCAAAAAACAGATTACAAAAAGATTTCTTTCTACAGTTTTATTGCAATTTAAAAGGCAATGAAACTTAAATCTAGTTAAAAATTCCTTGCAATCCTCTACCGCATAGTGTATGGTCATTGGACGGTGATACAAAAAAATTGTTCCCATTGCAATTGAATTGGTAGTTGAATTGTGTTGTTACTATGTGGTAAATGGCAATAGTTGTTGCGTGGTTTTTGAATGTGTGCGATAAATGGCCGGTTTACTTTAAATATGGTTCTAAATAATTTATTTTAGGGCTACTCGCTAAGATGATATGTCCTTGTCCAATTCACAAAGTATCTTGCCTTTGATAAGGTAAATGCACCTGTAGGTGATTGCGACCCATAGCCAAATTGTAGGGGACACTATTTCCAACCAAGGCTAAAAAGCTTGGAATGTGTTTCAAGGTTGGGACTAATAAGGTTATGACACATGTCCCAAGTAGTGAGGAAGAAAATAAAAAATAGTCAGCGGAAAGTAGTTTTTTAGATGATCGCAATTGGATGACTCTAGACATTGACTATTCGTCTGGACAACTTTTTGACTTCCAAAATTCATAATAACTTCAATTTTGGGAATACAATTCCGAAAATTTGGGAATCTCCATATTTCTTATTTTTCTACATGAAAAAAATTTCCTGCTCCTTAAACTGCTCATCATTTGCTGCAAAATCCCTTAACTTATCGGAAATAGGTACTACCTTAATCATGCACATGCCATTCTTACTGCTCCATCGTTGCAACAACATTTGTCGTAGCCTCCATCTGAAGCCCAAATCTTCCAGCTTCACCTGTGAGGGAATTGCCATCAATTGATTGCAAGTATAATTCTTCTGCAATTCTGGTTATGAACACTCCAGGCGTTGTTGAGAGGAATCATCTTGAGGGCTTATTTTTGTCAGACCTTAAATGCCTTTGATCTCTCATATGAGCCGCCCCGTAGTCTCAAGAGCTTAGTAATTGGCTTTCCATTAGAAACTCAGGATGCGCTGATTGCTTGGCCTTTAAGCGTTGTAGTGCAGGAAGCATCTCGGGGATAATGAGTAGCTGAAGAGATTGCGTCCCTGGATGTTTTTCTTGTTTTTATGTTCAGCGTATTGAACTCTGGTGATAATTATGCATTTCTCGTTATGTAGAAACATGGCTTTGAGAAATGATATACGGAGTATGATTCTTTTGAGCTGCAGGCTGAGATTGATGAATGTTTGAGTCCTATATTGCAAACTCTCTCTAGCTTGATTATCATGCGTATGCCATTGTAACGGTTCCATTGACTGACTCTGCTTCTCCCTGTTAATCAATGTACCGTTTAATATTCTTTTGTAGTCAATGTCTCTCTCCAAATATTGCAAAGCTGACTCTGAAATTCAATCACAACCTTGTTACTTTGGCTTGTGCTTTAACATCTGTAGAGTACATAGTTTTATATACTAGGAGCTCTATTAGGAATGGTTTCAAATCTGGGACTTGGTTGCGAACAGTAGTTGATGTTGACCTTTGTAGGGTGTTACTTTTTCACGACTATCAAGATTTGGCTATTGGTCAGTAGATTGAAGTTACTTGTTTAGCATTATCCAAATGTAACGAGGATGTTGCAAGCATGGATAATCCGAAGGAGAAGCAAAGAAGTCTTGGGAACTTGAGTGTCGAAGTAACTTAAGAGTATGTTCCCACTTGGTGTTACAGGTGTTCTTTGGAATGTGAATCTGGTCTAGAAGGAGGCCAAAATTCATTCCTAAGACCCTCTGTAACAACACTTTTAACAAATTTAACAACACCTTAATTGGATTCATTTGACAAATTTTTGAATAATTTATGATATTTTATGGCTCCATGCTGAGATGAAATGTCTGAGTCCAAATCACAAACTCCGTCATCCTTGATGAGTTCTTGCCATTCTTAGTGTTCCATTGAGTCTCTGTTCCTCCCTGTTTATCAATGTCAGTGTCGTATTGTATTCTTTTGTAGTCATTGGCACTCTTCAAATAGCTTACTGCAAGGCTGACTGAATTCAATCCAAAAACCTCATTTGGCTTGTGCTTAACCATCTGTACCTATTTTTGCATACTAGGAATAGTTTGAAATCTGTAGCCCTTGCGGGAAATATTCCATGTTGATCTCTGCGGGATGAAACTTTTTCAGCACTGGCGAGGCCTCTAGATTTTAACCCTTAAGGTAGAAGCACTAGTAGTCGATCTTTTAAGGAATTTCGGAGCAGATTGTGCGCAGTAAGAGGTGGTGGATATTGTTCTCATGTAGGAAGATAGAAAATATGGGGATTACAAAATTTTCAGAATTTTATTCCCAAAAATGAATTTACAGTGAATTTTGGGAACCAAAAAGTGCATTTCACTAGTAGCCACTCTCTAGAGTCTTCCAATTCTCATCATTCAAGAACTACTTTTCCTCTCATTACTTCTTACTTTCTTGCTCACTACTCCGGGACATGTGTCATAACGTTACTAGTCCCAACCTTGAAAAGGACCAAAAAACACATTCTGAACTTCCCTTGGAAATTTGTTCCAGCCTTGGTTGGAAACACTGTATGCCTGCAGGTTGGGTACTGGGCGCGGTTGACAACTAGTGCTTCTACCTTAAATGATGGGCCATGACCTTGATCACCAGCTAAAAATTATCCTCTAACAGGGTGAGCAGTTGCATTCCTCTTGAGTCTACAGAAGTTATGTAAATCATTCATCAGACACATGTAATGCTCCGTTAGTAGTGTTACTGGAGACATGGCCTTCTATTGAAAATTGTGCAATGGATGTCTATCTAATTATCACTAGATTTGTATAGGGAAAGTTGATCAGTTTTGAGTGATACTACTGAAATTTAGAACCTTTGGGGAACTGCAGGAGCAATGGATAAGTGAACCGATATTTTAATAAAATGGTGGTATTCCACAAATTGGTGCTGTTCAGTTTAAACCGTGCGGTTTGAATCTATACTAGTTCTAGACTTTAGGGACTATACTAGTTCTAGACTTCTATGCCACATTTAACTATGTCTGGACTATTCAATGATTTCTAGACTAAACATCAAGAGATCTTCTGGAAAAAACATTGGGAGATCTCTCAATGTTTGTATAGATCTTCGGATGTTTGTATTGATCTCCCCGATGTTTTGAATTATCTCATGATGGCCATTTTTTTTCTCCCGATGACTTTTACAGATTCTGGACTTTCAAAAATCCAAAAGTAGTAAAATGTGATTTAAATGAAAGATTTGAATGAAAAAATGACCGATTTGATGATTTCATATGCCATTTTGTGACAAAATTTCCTACTAAGGCAAAGTTTCCATTCATAAATTTCATACTTCCCTAACAAACTTGCATTTGAGGACACCCAATCTTCATACGGACTTGGCATACCATTGATCATTCATTAATAATTCATTCTTTAGCCATTTATAATCTATTTATAATTCCTAAAGGCTGGCCTGAAGAGCCCATTTGGGGCTTTTTAGTTTTTGCAACCTCTATTAATTTTTGATTTTTGATTTTTTGCACGAGAAGCTTCTATTCATCATATTCTATGCAAGAAGCTTTGCTGCATGTGATTTGGTCCTTCCGATACGTATTTCAGAAATTATAATTTTTTTTTCAATTTCAATGCAACTAAGAATGTTTTTTAAAATAGATTAATTAATTTTAATTGGTTGGATAGATTGATACCTACACAAAAACCTTTGAGCCATTCAATTTTGATTTATGAGATGAAAATTATGAAGAGTTTTATTTTGTAGCAATGTAGGTAGTAATAAAAAACAAATGATGAAGCAAATGATGAAGCAAATGAAGTTGTCTATTGTATACAGTTTTTTAAATCTTTTAATAAAACAACAACATAGGATACATATTGTTTACTAGAATACTCTCACCATTCGAATTGATTGTTCAATTTTGAATTCTTATCAAAGTTATTAGCAATTTAGTTTTTTCTTTCATCTAGTACCACCTTCTATTTTATGATTTTTTTTAAATGAGTATGAAAGTTTTTTGGTTAATTTTTTTTTCATGTATTTCCAATTTATTTAAAAACATATTGGCTAAATTGCACAAGTTATACAATATACATGTTTTTTCTAAAAGTGTTGAAAGACGAAACTTTACCTTTAGGACTTAGGGAGGTCACTCTGTGAAAAATAGAAAACCACGTGAGTTAAACTATAGGGTGCATTTTATTCATTGGAGGAAAAATTTATAAATGATTTGGATCTACTTTAGCCTGAATTTAATTCTTGAAACATCATCACATGTAAAATAGGGTATTGAAAAATCTTGTGATTTAAAAAAAAATAGATATAAATTAGTGTGAATAAAATCAAAGAAGAGAAAAAATTAATTTTTAGGATGGATATAATCATTGGTCTCTCTAATAGAGGAATGAGAAATAATAGATTTTTAACCATTTAATGCTTTGGATATTGTAGCTAGATGCATTGGATTTTAGGCACTTTTCTATCAAGATTGATTCCAACAAAATAAAATGGATTAAAGTAGAAATTAACTATACAATTGTATTCTCAACTGGAGTGGGGGTCTTTTGTCAAATCATTCAATGGTGGAATTGGAAGATCATAGTGTGTATTTGAACCCGATTATGCACATTCAAAAATGAGATTTTTGAAGATGTATGCTTTAAAGTTAAATAGAATTTGGGTTAAAATTTAAAACTAAAAGTAAAGGGATTCATCAATTTTTGATATCATCTCTTCTTTGTTGCAACCATTATATCAAGAGTAATAGACTCACACATAATTATTGTGAAGTTAATGAGTGAAAATGACTTTTGAGTTACATAGAATTTAGGGTCAATTTTCAAAAATAAAAGTATAGTGACGAGTGATCACAATGTGCTTGCTTAACTACTAGAGGGTTAATACAATACATATAATGAGATGTAAAACAAGATTTGATTGTTGACATAGATATTATTAAAAATTCCTAATTTAATTGCCTTCAAGTATTGTGAAACATTGTAGAAAATTGGCAACTTGTTATAACTTAGATTGGAATGTTTACAAGTTGGAAGTTTATAGTAACAAATTTCATAATTTTTGGGCCTATAAAATGTAAGATAATGACCTTGAGTCCTTGACACACCAACATCTTCAAAGTAAATATTTTAGTGAGTGTAATATGAAATGTCAATTAGATAAAATGTGATGAGAATTCCAAGAATAGGAAACGATTGATCAAAAGGGAAGTCCAAAAGACATAAGGTGGAAAATTTTTATTTATTAAAAGAGTGAAAATTGTATAAAAAATGTGTATTTCAAGTTAGGGTCAAAACACTATCTACAATCTAGGCTTATCCCTTCATATGCTACTCTTTCATTGGCCAAAGCCTCCCAACCTATTGACTTTTTGTCCAAGCACCCAACCACCTACACTTTGGGATTTAAAAAAAAATCTACAATAGCTTGATATGTAAATCTAACCTCACACAAAGATAGCCAACTTAATTCTTCAAAGCATCACTTCAAGTGCAACTTCATCTAATTATTTTTTATAATAGAAAAAACACTTCAAAAACCAAAGTGAATACATTCTGGTTGTTAAGGAAGTTATGGGTTAAATGGTTAATCAATTACTCGTTGTTTCATGTTGCTTTTGAGTTTGATCCTAATTTTTTAATGTTTTCACGCCAAACATTCATCCTAAAATCCTTCATTATCAAACAAAACAAAATTCCTAAAGCTTATACGTATTAGTGCATGCCAAGAAATAAGCTAGATTTTCATTTATAATTACCTATAGGGTGCTTAAAATTAAGACCAAGTAGCTTTTTTTCTACTAAAAGGGTCCCTTAAAATCACAATTACTAGGTAAATAGCCCCTGAACAAATATATGGTTAACGCACGTGGTTACAAAACATAAAGGGAAGTGACCTCCCTCAGCTTTAGGATGGGCTTCAAAAAACAACTTTTAGAAGTTTAAGTAGAACAATGGCTTGCAATTGATCGAGATCTTCAGTCTAAAATTTTGGGAGGATGTACATGAACAAGTTATCTAAAAATTCCTATAAAAATTCCTATAGTTGAATATTTCAGAGAATACATGTTAGTGGATACTATAGCCTTACTTTGAGTACATGAGAATTTTAATGCAATTTCAAGCACTCAAATCATTGCAAAATTTTAGGGGTTCAGAAAATATATTACCAAAAATAAATTAAAGTTTTGGCTAGACTATATATCAAGCAAACATTTTCATATATTTACTATGCATCCAGAAATGCCAAACATGTGTGTCATGTGTCCTATCCTATGCCATACATTATACAAATATGGATATGGCATACAAACATGAATACATGCATATAAATTCATGATGCAAATATATATTATCCTATTTCTTTTGTACTTCTAGTGAACTTGTTGATTTGTATATAAAAAAACTTACATCTAATATTGTAATCCTTTTCAATAAAAAAAATGATAATGCCATGGTGCATGGGACATGTCCCAAATTGATGCCCATCTTATCAATATGATCTAAACATTTCCATATGATTACTATCAAGGGAATTAGGCAAATTTTTCTTTTCGACACTCAAAAAACTTCAACATGCTTTCAGATTTGTGAAAAGAATATTAAAACTGCTTTCAATATAAAACCAATCTTAACACTTTTAAAGAATTAAAATAAAAAATAAAAAATGAATTGATTGTTTATAAAATATTTTTAATTTAGTAAAGTAATTGAATTAACCCCTAAATACACAACTATCCTCCACCATAGATGGATGGTGAATGTTTTGAATAAAATAAGCAACTCCAAATGTGCCAATGACCCCAAACCGCCATTATTACTCTGTGTACATCTCCAAAATCAATTTTGCACCTAATATGTGGAAGAAACCATTTTAGAACCAAACTTTGTTTTTTACTAACTTTTGTATACAATATCCAAATGTCGCGTTCTCAGGTTTGTTGGAACCTCCTTTCAGTTGCTTGCAAGATCATGTGAAAATTTGACCAGACAATTTAATAATAGTAATTAGGCTCAGTAGGAAAAAGTGGCAATTTGAGGGTATCCACCTTAAGGGAGAGGCACCCAATGGTGTCCTCACTAGAAAAAAAACTATGTTTTACTTGTTAAAAACTGCGTTTTACTTGTCAAATTTGCATTGTACTCAACAAAAAGTATGGAATTGTTTTTGTTGAGTTCTTCCTTTGTAATGCAAAACTCTACGTTTCAAGGTTTTGACATAGAAATTGACAAGTAAAACGCAATATTTTGTGTTAGAATGCAAAATTTTGTGTTACAAAGGGAGAACTCAACAAAACTGATTCCATACTTTTTGTTGAGTACAACGCAGTTTTTGACAAGTGTAACGTAGTTTTCTTCTAGTGCCTTGCACCCAATGGCGTTCCTTTCTAGGAAGGGGCATCATTTTAGAACCTAAATGTAGACAGACCAAACATGGCTTATTATTTTTTGACTAAAATAATAAGCCATGTATGATCCACCTAAAATTGTGTTTCAGAATGACGTCCCTTTATAGAAAGGGACACCGTTGGGTACATGGACGCCATTGGGTGCCTCTCCCTTAGTGTATTTCTATTTCAAATTTTTATTGTCTGCTGAGATTTGACTCTATCCTAGAAACCCTAAATTGAAAATCAAAATGAATCTTAACGATGCCACTTATCTAGCAATCTCAAGCAACTGATATCACAAGAACTCTTTTATTTGCTCTTCTAATTGTTCAATTTTGATTATGGTGATTTTTAAAGATTTTTATTCATTTAATAATTCAAGTCAATTTTGAGGGGACCTCTTTTTAATTCAAAAATTCATTTTTTTAGGTGAAACATACTTACTTTCTACAAGTATTAGCCCGTATATGCACAGCAAATCTATACCATATAAACAATAGAAAAAAAAATATAAGAATCTATAACAATTAGATGGATGAAAAAAACAAAATTTTGTATGTAGAACAATCATATTTGCATTCCTTTGTTGTTTAGATTTGAATTTTGTGTCCTTACGGGGTAAATGTTTATGGTACTTTGTAAGTCTTTCAATTTATCATTAGAAATTTGAAATGAAATCGTATGTTTGAAATAAACCCCAACTATAATAGGGAAATTTTTGTGGACCTTATCTACTTCAACAACCAAAAAGTGTAGAAATTTCTCATTTTGATAACCAAAAATAATAGGAAGTTCTCTACCAAGTTTTAGAGCAAGTTGTCTAATTTAAGTTCCTCTGGGGATAATTTGGAGTTTGGGTAGATTCCTATTGTTTCAATTTGTACTATGATTTTTAAACTTTTTGAAGACATGTAGTTTAGCAAGAGCTTTGTGGATATATAATTTTTATTTCAATCGGATGCCAGGTGAAGAAGTTATAAGGTAGAAACACCCAAAAGCGTCCCTGTCCCCATTCCTGTACCCTAGAGGTTCACTAAATGTGTCCCTAGACATTTATTAATGTGTCCTACAAATGTTTATCTCTGATTTGTTGATGAATTTGAAGGACACATACTTAACTCTGATTCGCTGACTGCTGATTTATGCAGATTTCGGTTCAGGGTGCACCTATGTGACAGTTCCAGTGGTCTAGGGAGCCGGCACTTTGAAAAATCATAGAAATTACATACCAAATCCAAAAAATCTAGTTTTTTTTTTGAATATTCATCATTTTCACTTGCTAATACTACAAAAATATCAATTTTAGGAAAAGTTGCCTCCAACTATGCTGAATTGGTTAACATTGACAGTTTTGGGTGCATTCACCTCAAGCATTTTTTAGCATTACCAAACTCAAAGGGGAAGCTAGGTTGTCAAATTTTTGTTGATTGTGGAAGGCTTAGGATTTTGAAGAAGAAGGTCAAGGCTGGTTTGGGCAGCAGATGAAGGTCCTATTTCCACACCTATTTTGGCAACCTGCGATCGCAAGAGACGAAGGTGGTTAGGGAAGGGACCGTCTTTTAGTCACAGAAGGAGGTGGGCGGATTCAGCCAAGCGCCTAAGCCAACAAGATGAGAACACATTGGAGTTCAATAGGGGCATGATACTGAAACCCGGTTTTGAAATTGCCCAATATGTTACGGATCGACTTGACCAAGAAGTCGATGCTCTATTTAGATTGCATTCAAAGCAAACCAACACTAAATCACCACCAAGTTACAATAATGACAATGAGAATCACACTTACACATTGCATCCAAAATCATATTATCTTCATTACACAAAATGTCAAGTGAGGAACAAGCCTCCTCACTTGACTATTAAAGGGAAGGGAGAGGCCAACTAACCCTAACCGTTACAACCGTTCCCTTGTTACGAACGGGTTCGTAACATTACCCCCCCTTCTAGGTTGGGGCCCCGGTGCCGTTGGATGGAGTTTATGAAAATCAGCAATCGCCTCCGGTGCGTTTTCAAGATTGTCCGCCGGCTCCCACGAATTCTCCTCCGGGCCATAGCCCTCCCATGACACCAAGTAGTGGAGTTTTTTCCAACGACTGAATAAACATGAATCAATAACCTTGTGCACCTCCCACTCCACATCTCCAATTGGGATAATAATCGGCGGAGGTGGTATGCGGCGACGTCCGGGAATGGTATCCTCACGGTATTTTTCAAGTAGAGAAACATGGAAAACATTGTGAATATGCAATGTCTTAGGTAGTTTTAACCGGTAAACGAGATCGGAGAGTTTAGCTATTATTGAAAACGGTCCAAGAAATTTAGAAGCTAATTTATGAGAGGGCTCTGTAGTTGCAATATTTTCATGGCGCAAGAGGACTTTGTCACCTGGTTGAAAGGTCGGTTGTAGTTGTACCCCTCGGTCGTAATTTCGCTTAGCTTGTTCCCCCGCAATCAAAATCATAGTTTTGAGTTCCTCATGAACTTGTTGTAGATGTCGAACCCGGTCCTCGGCCGCTGGAACAGTGGATGTTGTAGGTATAGAAAACGATAATGCCGGGTGGTAACCGTACGTGGCATAGAACGGAGAGAACCTTGTTGCCGAATGGCAGGCGTTGTTATAGGCAAATTCGGCTAATGGCAATAGATCCGCCCAATTATCTTGACGCTTTGTCGTGAACATTCGAAGAAATTGTTCAATTACTTGATTCACCCTCTCCGTTTGGCCATCCCCTTGGGGATGAAAAGCCGTCGTTGGTGATGGCTGGATCTTAAGGAGTTCACATAGTCTACGCATAAATTTTGACACAAAAACGAAGCCCCTGTCTGATATGACCTCCTCCGGCATGCCATGATATTTCCATACATTATTTAAATATAACGATACAGTGTCATTGGAATCAATGGTCTCCTTTGTAGGTACAAAATGAGCTAGTTTAGTATTCTTATCAACAACCACTAGGATAGAGTCATACCCTTTGCTTTGGGGTAGTTTAACGATGAAGTCCGTAGAAACCCGCTTCCATGGAGCATGAGCGGCTGGAATCGGTTGTAGTAGGCCATATCGAGGATGACGTGTTGATTTTGACCTCTGGCACAAATCGCACTCATCAACATATTGATGCACATAACGACGAACAGTAGGCCAATAAAAAATTCTAGTCACCAATTCTAAAGTTTTAGCCCGGCCTTGATGTCCCGCGGCGGGAGCGTCATGCCTCGATCGCAATATTTGTCGCCGAAGTTCGTCATCGTTTGGCACATATATCATGTCTTTGAACCGAAGAATTCCATCTGTGAGGTTATATTCTTGAAACCGTCGACGGATGTCATGCGGGCTCTTTTTTAATCCCCCTTTTAGAATTGCCAATAGTGGTTGCAATGCGGGGTCTTCGTCAATGCATAGTTTTATTTGTTCTAGAATTTGAGCATCGCTCCAAACGGGGTCACAGTCCTCCAATGATGCCAAACGTAGAAGGGGGCGATTCTCTTCATGTCGGCCTTCCATGAGATCAACCCTTCTTGAGAGGGCATCTGCACGCCCATTTAATGAACCCGGCCGATGTTGGATATCAAAGTCAAACGCGGATAAGAATTCTGACCATCGAGCTTGTCTTCTATTTAATTGCTTTGTAGTCATAAAGTACTCCAAATTTTTATGATCCGAAATTACACGGACTTGATGAGGTGACCCCTCTAAATACACCCGCCAATCCTGGAAAGCTAAAATAATACTTAGGAGTTCTTTGTCATAAATGTCGTAGTTCTGTTCAGCGGGAGACATTTTAGAACTCCTGTATGCACACGGATGTAAGTGACCGTCATCCCCGTGCTGCGAAAGAATTGCACCTGTTGTCATGTCTGACACATCCGTTTCAACTATAAAAGGCCGTGCAAAGTCAGGATGGAGTAGTACCGGTGCTTGAAGAAATCTTGATCGTAGGTCAATGAATGCTTGACTTGCTTGTAGGTCCCATTCAAATTGCTTGTTCTTTTGAGTTAGAATAGTGAGAGGAACGGTAATCTTGGAATAATCACATATAAACCGGCGGTAAAAATTCGCAAATCCAAGGAAGGCTTGAATTTCCTTAACCGCGGTTGGAACGGGCCAATCTTTAATAGTTTGCACCTTGTCTGGACACATTTCAAGTCCTTTAGCCGAGACAATCATTCCCAAAAATTCAACGGAATGCTGATGGAATTGACATTTGGATTCTTTAGCATATAGTCCATGTTCTTGTAATCTTTGTAATACGTCCCTTACCACTTGCCGATGCTCTTCAAGATTCTTTGAAAAAATTAAGATGTCATCCAAGTATATAACAACAGATATGTCCAAAAGGTCCTTAAAAATATCTTGCATTAACGATTGAAATTGTGCAGGGGCATTAGTCAACCCAAACGGCATAACTAAATATTCAAATAATCCGTACTGCGTTTTAAAAGCCGTTTTGAATTTGTGGCCCGCAGCCATACGAAGTCGATGATAGGCTTGTCGAATGTCCAATTTGGAGAAAATCGTAGCCCCTACCAACCGGTCAGTGAGCTTTGGGATAAGGGATAGGGGATAGCGGTTCCGCACGGTAACCTTGTTGAGATTCCAGTAATCTATACAAACCCGAATTGAACCGTCCTTTTTCCGAGCGAACACAATAGGTGCTGAAACAGGAGACTTGGATCTTCGAATCCAGCCCTTGCCTAAATTCTCGTCTAAATACCTCCGTAGCTCCTCCAGCTCCACCGGGGACATTGGCCGCAACCCAGTGTTACGGGGCTCTTGTCTTTCTTTAAATTCAATCTTCATATCGCAAGTCCTATGGGCTGGCAACTCATTGGATGCCACCTCACTGAAAGCTGCTTTTAAATCATGATATTCTTCTGGAATAGAAGAAGATAGTGGAGTATCCACCTCGGAAATCTCAAGTGCATAAATTTCTGCCTCCTTTGCCGAAAGACGAAAAGCTGCCTCAGAAACCAATGCATGCTTTGGAGCAATTAATTTTGAAAGTTGTTTTTCTGCCTTGAAATTCAACTCATGTTGTCCTTGAGCTCGCACCAAAAAATTCCGTCCTTGATTGGAATCCCCCGGTCCGGTAGGCTGGGATGCCGGCCCGGCCTTGGAGGAATTTCCTCCAAATGGATTCTCCTCCGAATTTGTGAATTGGGAACTTCCGTGGCACTCCATAGCTTTGCAATTTCCTTTTTCTCCTTGCACCCCATGCCCCATGCACCAAGCCTGACAATATGGAGAATCAAATACCACACTTTGTTGAGACCACCGAATAGTCGGGTCATGACGGATTAACCATGGAATGCCTAAAATGCATGGATACTTGCCTGTATTCGTGACATCTGCTACCAATCTTTCACGATGATCTCCAATGATAACCTCCACAATAGCCTCGTGGGTTATAAGCCCGGAGCTGATCATTCGGCCATCAATCACCCTAACTTCACGCGGCACCGGCTTTAGTTGCAACTCCGCATTACATTGTTCCGCAAACTTGGGATGCATGAATATTCTTGTGGCTCCCGAATCCACTAACATGAGACCTGGGACGGAATTGAGCTGTGCATCCAACGTCACATGTGTACTAGGATCAATAGTGGCACGTAAGCACAACGGATCTAATCCGCAATTTACCTCCTTCGAAACCTCGACATCCGTATTCGACCATATGTTACTCCATTGTAAATTCTCCCAAGCGGCCGACTCAAGAGGCCGCTCCACCATATTGCCCACCTTCCTTGTTGCGTCCAGCGTGAGTGTCTTGTGGATGATGGCAGCGGCAGTTTGCACAGTGCCCGGGTACTGAAAATTTTCCTTCAGTCCCGGGCTTTCTCTTTTCCCGAAGAGGTGCCTTCCGCTTCAATGGTGGCAGAGATCGACAAGGGCTTTGAGGGATTCGTGGGGCAACGCGATCGAATATGACCTACTCCACCGCAACCCCAACAACGTCCTTGGCGTTGATATTCTTGCCGTTCCACCGCCGTTTTTGCCAAGGCTGTAGAAGGAGTACGCACCGCTCCAAGCTCCATCGGCACCGGCCCGGAGGTATTCGAGTTAGATTGTACCTTCCCCAGTGCATCTCGTGGCAAAGTTGTTGGGGAGCGGAAACTTGAAGTCTCAAAAGGTGAACGGCGGTTTTGACGCCGACCCCATAATCTCTCATCGATTCTTGATGACATTGCCATCCAATCTTGTAGCCGGCGTGGTTGAGTCTCCGCCGTCGCTACCGAATCCAAAATCTCATCCTTGAGTCCTCCACGAAAGCGAGCTACCAAACTGGATTCATTCCAATCGAGTAGCGCCGCGCATTCATTAAACATAGAAATATAATTCGCAACTGACCCAGTTTGTCGAAGCTTCCCAATGCGATCCTCCACATTGCTCCGACGGTCAATATCCCCATATACAGAAATCACGGACTCCCCAAAAGCTTGGTAATCGCCCAATAACTCGTGATCACGCTCCTCGTCCAAAGCTTGGAGAAGAGGCATAGCCCAATTTTGTGCCGCTCCAGTCATATACGAAAGCGCATAAGCTACCTTATCTGCATCAGAGCTATAAGTGCGCGGTTTACCTTGAAATACAAGACGGAGTTGTGCAAACCACCGGTAAACTTCATTTCCCTTCTTTCCGGAAAATTTTTCCGGTTCCGCTACCTTCGATTCTTTGAGTTCCACATTGGATTCGGCACACCTCCCTCCTAACACCCCTCTGCTATTGGAGACGGGAAAGACCACCGGTCGTGGTCCTTGCGCTGCTCGACTCGAAATCTCTTGTATCAATTGAGGAAGTGTGGCTTGGAACACACTTTGGATTTGTTGTTGGATGAAAGCCGCCCACTCTGACCCCATCCCATCCGGCATCAATTCTTCCCCCGGTTGGATCACCGGTGGTACCTGATCCATCGAAGGAGATTAGGGTTCCGAATTAAATAATCCTACAAAATCTCTCATGGTAACGGCCGTTGTCCAAAGCCATCAATGCACCTTCAACGTGGGAATCCGAATTAGAGCATGGACTTTGCATGACTTGACATTATGTTACGGATCGACTTGACCAAGAAGTCGATGCTCTACTTAGATTGCATTCAAAGCAAACCAACACTAAATCACCACCAAGTTACAATAATGACAATGAGAATCACACTTACACATTGCATCCAAAATCATATTATCTTCATTACACAAAATGTCAAGTGAAGAACAAGCCTCCTCACTTGACTATTAAAGGGAAGGGAGAGGCCAACTAACCCTAACCGTTACAACCGTTCCCTTGTTACGAACGGGTTCGTAACACAATAGCATTTGACATTTAGGTGATAGCATAGGCCTTCCAATTTGCATAGAATTAACGAAATGTGTTTTTTTCCATTTTTTTTGGATCTTGTGATAAATGATTGAATCTCCCAATATAACATTGAGAATTTTGAAATTTAAAAGAATAGGGTAGAAAAATTTATTGCAAGAACGTATAGTGTATTGTTGTTTTTCACAACACTAAGGTAGTAGCACCCATAACCGTCAAATTAAGGGTTTTGAACATGATTATTATTAATAAACATTTAGCAAATTACAGGATCCTATTAGTAAGAGAAAAAATAATGCCTCTGCACTTTCAAATGTATTATTTGGATACTATGAGAATAAGTTGTAAATTTTTAAAGAGCCAAGTGCAAATGCACCTAATACCAATACTAGGATCAAATGTTTAGATGTAATACATCATTGTAATCACATCTATTCACTTCCACAGATTTTCTAAGATTTTAGAGGTGATGGTTATGGGTACAGTGATGGTTATGGGTGCGGCTACCTTATCGCATTGCATGATTTTTTTTGAAGTATTCTAAGTCTCAAAAACCTATGAAAATTGGTAGAAGCGTTCCTAACATGATTTACAATATGTTAAATTTTAAAATTCAAAGTCAGTAGTGCAAAAAAATTCTACAAATGACGATCAAAGTCATTTGAAATTTTAGGGTAGTGTCAAAGAAAACTTTTTCTCCAACTTTGAATGCCATTATCTTTCAATCCGTACGGTCAAAATTAATGAAATTTTTTCTGCATGATCTCAAATAAGTGAAGCACAAGATCATATGGTTAGATTATTTTAAAAAATTACGTTTTCTTGGGTGAATGCAATAAAAATGGTAGTTTTGAGAGTTATTTGAAAAAAAATGATATTGGGACTTTAGGGATTAAATCAAAACATTATAAAGCTGTCAATAGGGACTTTTCCAAGAAGTCTTGAGGCAAATCTATAATTTAGCATTTGGAGTTCCATAATGAATGCATTTTTTTGCAATAGCACTTTAAAGACTTAGGGTTCCACTTTTGAAGATAGGAAATCACAATAGCTTTCTAAAAATATAATTTTCAATTGGTGTCCAGGAGCAAAAGTTATGCCATCCAAAGTCTTAAAAGCAATTTGGTGGGAAAAAAAATTAAAAATTAAAAAATGAATTTTTTTAATTTTTAATTTTTTTCTGAAAGATTATGTTTTTTTCTATATTTGAAACTTTGATTCATTCTATTTGGACTAATGATGAGAAAGTTATGGACAATCTTGTTTTTTGGTCAATCTAAAGATCTTCTTCAAAAAACAACTTATAGAATTCATTTTTGAATGCAATTTTCAATTTTTTTCAATTTTTTTTGACAAGTTTAAGTTTGTATTCAAGAACAATCCCACCATTGGAATTATGGTGTTTTAGTTCCATCTAAGAGCTATTAACGATTTAGTGTTTTGTTCAATTTTGGACCTACTTCTACTTAACAATTTTTTTATATGTGAAAATCAAGTTTTGACATTCTGGAAAAAAATTCCCCGACTCTCAACTCAAATGTTCAACATAAATAATTTTAACTTTATGGTCTGTAATGCAAAAAAAATCCACAAATGACCGTCAAAGTCATTTGAAATTGCAGGCCACGGTTCAAAAAAAAAATTCTCTAACTTTGAATGCTAATATCTTCCAATCAATACAGTCATACTTCTTGAAATTTTTGAAATTTGAAGTTTTTTGCAATAAACTAAAGTTTGGTAAAAAATATATGTTTATTTTTAAAATCGTAACTGAAATTTCAGTTTCAATTTTGGTATCATTTCTTACTTTCAAAAACAGACTTGATAAAATGATGATTATATAGCACGTTTAAAAAAGATTCTATTATTTTCTTACAAAAATTATTTGCAAGACTAAATTATTATGACAAATTATTTTGCGAGAAGATGATAACAACCCTGTCCAAAACCATTAGCACCCCCTTGGATGGAACTACTAGCACATTGCCTAAACTATACTTAAACCTTTGAGCCTTGTAAATTTTGATTTGAGGCACTTGATCCAAAAAAAATTATATTTTCACAATCTAATATATTTAGTAGCAACTGACTCCCCCCCAATGGAATGGTGTGGTATATTCCACATCATTTCATCCGCCCGATGAGATGGTGTGCAATATACCACACTATTAGTAGCTAATTTACACGCGTCAATTTTGTCAAAGAGTAAGTCAACTGGCCACAATTGTACAAGGTACTTTAAAAATTAAAACAAAACTAGAGCTCATACATCCATTAAATCAAACACACAATAACCAATGTTCTACACCTATGCACTGTGTGTTTTGAAAACTCAAAATATTATTGGTTTTGCATGAATGCAAGCTAAAAGTTTGGATCATTAAAAAAAAAATTGTGTTTTGTAATACAAAAAAAAAATCCAAACTTGTAGCTTGCATTCATACAAAACCAATAATATTTTGAGTTTTCAAGGGAACAAAAAAGCTATATATATATATATATACACACATGAAGTGGTAGGAGGTAGAACAACCCATGTGGAATAAATAAATTAGAATTTGTAGTTTCTCAAGCACTCATCGTTAAGTCAAAATCAAATAATTGTGTTAAAAGTAGAATTTTAGACCTCATTTAGGCATAATAGAATAACTTTTCTCAAAAATCTTTGAACTAAAAAAAGTTGTCAAATGAAGATAAGTTTCCCCTCCAAAAATCCAGTTGGCATTTTGAATCTTCAATCAAAAGTTATGGAAAAATTTGAGAGAGGGGTTGGAATGGACATTTTCTTAAACATTTTTTAAAATGCTCTCTCAAATTTGTCCATAACTTTTTATCAAGATTCAAAATGCCAAACGGTTTTTTGGAGGTGAAACTTATCTTCAATCGCCAACTTTTTTTAGTTCAAAGTTTTTTGAGAAAGGTTATTCTACTAATCTACTATGACTAAATGAGGTCTAAAATTATACTTTAAACACAATTTCTACTTTTGACTTAACTATGAATGCTTGAGAAACTACAAATTCTAATTTATTTATCCCACATGGGTTGTTCTACCTCCTACCACCCCATGTGTATATATATATATAAAGTTGTCTTTTCATTTAAAAACCATAATAAGTTATTGATGGAAAATGGTTATATTGCATTACTCATTGGATTCTTTGCCAACATCTTTTTTTGTAAATATTTGTTGATTTGTATGTCCGGTCCTAAAATTAATAAAAGAAAATGGAAAGTACCATAATGTATTGTCACTATCCTAGTACCCAAACTTACATTAATTATGTGAGGATGAATTTCGTGGATGAGGACTCCAGAGAGGAAAAGGCACCTTCTCTGAAGGCTATTGAATGTTATGTAGTCCCACTTCGTGGGACGGGTTTAATGTCTTCCATAAAGTACACTCATAAAGTTAATTATTTTAGTATAGCAGAAAAAGTCATTTCCAATGTCAAAATCATTTTTCTACAAACATTGATAGTCAAGAGTATTGGCAATTTCATTAAAATGGCAATATTCTCTTGAAATGGCATGAAAACAGTTCAGAACAGCCGTTCTAATTCTATACCTATCCTGGTTCGAAACGCCCGTTTTAAAATCTATGTCTGTCCTAGATGGTGAAAATGGCAAACCGTCAAAATGGCACTTGGAATACCGCCATTTTAATGAAATTGCCCATTAGTGCAAATAGTATGCCGTACAATAATTTGATCTAAAACGTACCTTCTAACTTAGTCAGTCCATATTTGCTCAACTATCCACTATGTGGCATGGTTGATGATTCTTCAAATTTAAAAAAACAAACCTTGGTAGTATAGTAAGCTTGTCAATCACCACATACACAAAATTCAAATCCTTCTCCACATAAATATAGACTGAGACTTGCCTAATTTGAAATTTGACATGATTATTAAATGTCATGCTAAGATTCACTTTCAAAAAACAGAATGCAAAAAGATTTTTTCCTACAAATTTTATTGCAATTTAAAGGCAATGAAATCTAGTTAAATATTCCTTGCATTCCTTCACCGCATAGTGTGCGGTCATTGGGCAATGATGCAAAATTTTGTTCCCATTGCAATTGAAGTGGTAGTTGAATCATGCGTTTCCTGTGCGGTAAATAGTAATGGTTGTTGTGTGGTTTTTGGATGTGTGTGGTAAATGTCCGGTTTACTCCAATCCCATGTAATATATTAAATTAAACAAAGTGTAGCATAATTTCATCCATAAATTACAATTTTGTCACATTCTCTTCAGCACAATTTTTCATCAATGATTTATTTATTGAACCTTAACCCCTAAAGGACCGAGGCCTTTTGTTTTACCAAAAAACACTCAAAACTGCCATTTCTATAGCAAAAAGTAAAAAAAAATTTAATTTTTTTTTACATCTAACCGTAGGATCTTACACCGAATTGGTATGAGAATGTGTGGAAAAAATTTCAGAATTTTTGACTACACAGATTGCAAGATATTTGCGTTTAAAGTGGAAAAAAACAGTTTTTCAGCACATTGCAGGACTAGATTTTTTGACTTTAAACATTTTCGACTTAAAATTTTTGCACTACAGCGTTTTGAGCTTTAAATCTTTATAGTGGAGAATTGAGTTGAGAGTCTAGGGGGGAAAAAAAAATTCAAAAAAACTTAATTATCATTCTTAAAAAAATTATTAAGTAGAAGTAGGTACAAGATAGAAGGAAAATCTAAAATATTCATATATTTTAGATGGAATTAAAATGCACTAATCCCAATGGTGAGATTGTTCTAGCAAGTAAACTAAACCATTCCAAAAAAAGAAAATTGAAAAATTACAAAAATTGCATTCCGAAATGAATCCTACAAGTTATTTTTTTCAAGAAGATGCTCTAACTGCCCAAAAAACAAGAATGTCCATAACTTCCTCATAACAAATCCAAATGAAATGAATCAAAGCTTTCCAGATAGACAAAAATATAATCTATAAGAAAAAAATACTTTAAAAAAATTCAAAATTTTGCAAAATTTTTTTGCTGCCCCCCGTCCCCACGCATTCCAAGAAATGGCATAACTTCTCGCTCAAAGGGGGGAGCGGTCGGCTTGGGGTATCCCACTTTAGACACACTAATTAGGATATTTTCGTTTCAAGCCTCCAAAGTTTGTCTAATTTGTTCATTTTGATCAAGGAAAAAGACCCTAAAACTAAAAAAATAAAATTGTGCACCTCAACATGATCAAGATGTATCTTCCTTTCGATTTTTATGAAAAATAATTATATTTGTGAATTTTTTCATAGGTGTGAAAAAACCCGATGAATTTTGGAAATTGCAAGCTTTACAGCGCACAATTCTTAAATTTTTTATACATAAAAAAAATTATTTTATGTATTGGACCACTATATATAAGTTACCTCCAAAAATGATATTAAGAAAAAATTATTTGATATTCCAAATGCTTGTTTTTGAGGATTTTATGTGTCTAGGACAACACCTATTTTTTCAACTATAAAATTCATTAAAAATTTGTAAAATTCTTTTTTTGTGCTGAATTTTTTTTTCTTGATACTTTACAAGTATAGGCATATTAAACTGCATTTTGTGAAACCATAATTTATTACATTTAAGAGATAAAGTTGTTTGACACAGTGTGGTAAACTACATTATAGTTAAGACGGTGTTTTGGGGTACCCCAAGCCGACCATCGCCCAAGGTCCGATTTCAAATTTTTTTTTTGCCATGTACCTCTCTCAATTTTTCATGTTCACAAAAAGTTTCAAAAAATCAAGAGAAAATTTCAGCTTGTAGGTACCTGCCCGAAAACGCATTTGTCACCCGAAGGAACAATGGTCCTTTACGGGTTAAAGACCCCCCCTGCAACGTTTAATTTCAGCTAATGTCATCAACCTAGTGTGATGCAATTCATAATATTAACCTTCATGAGTTGAATTACACATGAGGATTAATCTTTTTTTTTTGGCACCATGGGGCTAGATTGCACCATTTCAAAATAAATCTCTATTTTAAATTGTCAAATAAAAGTAGTCCTTTTTGTCAAAAATTTTCCATTTCTATTTTAAATGTGAACAAAGTTGCCAAATTTGGATGAAAAAGTGCATGAACATAATTGAAAAAAGTTTTTGGTTGAAAAGATGGATGAATGTAGAAATACACTGCTTCACCAAAATTTAAGTGATCGGCAGATCGCCATCCCGACATTTTCTATACAAAAATTTAAAAGACAAACAAACCTGATATTGAGGACTTGAACATGCCTGCCATCAATATACCTGGATGAAAAAAATCAGATAAAATTGATTCTGTTAGTCGAAAGTAGTGATTTGCCGGCTGTTGCTCTTATACTCAGAGCCGCCGTAATCCCAAGCGTAGGAAACTTAATAGAGTTTTAAAGGATTTAATTAAGGAGAGCCGCAACACTAATGTGAAGTACTGTAGTGGGCTTAGGATATACGAGTATAAAGTGTGGACTCCAGAACTCTCCCTTCAATTGCACCTGTGGCAGTCCTTCCCAATTCATTTTTCCTCGAGTGCTTCAATCTGTATTTCAAGCTGCACTCGATCTGCCTTATTCCCTGTTTGCATATGTTCCATCCCATTTCCCCACACGCTCAGTCTCCATCCTCCTGATTCACAGATATAGCCTGGAATACTTTGTATTGCATATTTACGCTTGCTGGAATTCGAACTGTTACAAAATAGATCTAGCTAGCAAATTAAGTGCAAGGATTGTTGCAGGCATCTAGCAGAGTGAAAGCCCACTTAGTTCGATCAGTGCAATCTAGCTGATCGATGCATGCATGCTTGACTACTACTGATATATTGCACTTTGTAGTAGCTCATCGATCGAAAGGAAAGTTCCAGTAAGTTTCTTTGATTGCTATACGTTGCGTAATTAGGGGTCATGCCTCATACAGGAAGATCCGGGATGCCGACTTCTTCCTTGCTGAAACCTCAGCATCGGATTGACGAGGAGCCGGAGCCAGAGTCTCCGAGAACGACGAAGAGAACGAATTCGGCTGGCTTGAGCTCTGCTTCTCTCGCCGTCCTTCAGAGAAACCAGGAGCTCGAGCAGAAGCTGGAGAAGTTGGAAAAGGTCGTGGCAGAAGGTACCGCAAGGTCAGGGCCAAGTCGAAAACTGGGAATCAGCTCTGCTTCGTTAGCGCTTCAAAGGCGCAACGATGAACTTGAGAAGCAGCTTGCGAGGTTGGAGAATCTTAGAATGAAAGAATCCAGAGTTTCCGGGGAGGATCCCATGCCTACGATATGGAGCGAGGGTTCGGTTCGTTGCATCGGCAGTGAGCAGCAGAGAGTCCTGGACAAGAGAAGAGACGAGAGGATTCGAAACCTTGAGCTCAAGAAAATAATTCGGCAAGCGCAGGAGCTGGACCTGGCTTTCCTCGTGGACGCGACAGGCAGCATGGCGGTAATCTACTTCCAATCCACCATTTAATCATTTACTACGCTTCCAATTCGTCGAACGTTAGCCCGCATATAGCTTGTTTGCACGACGTCAGACCCCTTTCACTCAATATATTTGGGTACGTTTCAACCAGTCTAAGTTTCTCATACTATATAGTGCTCGACAACTTAATTGGCTGTGCAGCATTCGATAATTGAGGTGAAGAATTTGGCTCCAAAGATTGCAACTGAAGTCAAGAAGGCGTTTCCGAAATTGAAGTTGCGCGTGGCGTTTGTGCCATACCGAGACTACGCCGAGTACGATCAAGACGAAGCCGACAAGTGTGACTTCACCGACAGTTTCGAAGGTCAGGCTTCACCGAGAGTTTAGTTCTAAGGAATTTTAGGATTATCACTACTGAGACGCACTCGAGGGGTTTCCTTTGATGACAAGGGTAGGTGCAATTTTACAAATTTTGTCCATTTTATCTGAAACTAGCCTTGAATTTAATGGAAATTCGTGCAGGTCCTGAGAGCGTATTCGTCTCCGCAATAGCCAAAGTGAAGACTATAGGGAATAATGACGACGCGGAGGATGTGTTCTCCGGACTGGACCGCGTCCCGACTTTGAGCTGGAGCTCCAAAACTCGAGTCCTCATTCACATCGCTGATATGCCTTGTCACGGAACAGAATTTCACGACGGCCGAGTGGGAGATAATTACCCGAAAGGGGACTCCAAGGGCCGGGACATCAGCAAACTGCTGGCAGCTCTTCGCCATGACTGCAAGATCTTGACATACCTCTTTTGTCATATCACCGACTACACGAAGAAGATGTTGACCTTGTTCCGAGAGCGCGCTCCTCCAGGGGGATGGATCCAAGAGGAGGTGCTTGACGAGATTAGTAACCTACTAAAGGTTGTGGTGAGTGCTTCCTGCAAGAGTATCGCGGTCTCCACTCGAGCGGTTGGTGAAGGTAAAGAAAATTTCAATTCTATTGGCAAGTATTCAATTGCATGCAAAAATGAGATGCGCTAGTACTTTAGGGGCTAGAGATTTTCCTTTCATAAATATGCAGGAATATTAAAGCTACGGAGCAAACCTTTGCGATTTTAATACACTTGATAAACGAACGGCAAGCAAGTTATTTGCAAATGAATCCCCAGTGTGTTGAATTCAGCCTTTTCACTAGCGGTCAAACGAGGAATTTGCAATATCCCCCAAGTCTTCAGGGGAAGGTGAGACTAGAGATACTTTGTACGCATTCCTACATCTTCACTTCCAAGGGATTTGTATAGATTCCCCTGTTATCGCACAGGGGATTTTATTTGTATATAATTTGGTGCGAATTTCATGGAAATCCGGCAGGTCCAGCTGTGCCCAGGTACAAGTCGGTGTCATGGACGAATGAAACACCACAGTGGAACAATATCAACAGGCAAAATGGAGTGCAATTCAGTTACAAGTAAGAGCTATACAGACTTTGATTGACCCTCTCAATTCATTTGTCAGTGGCAATTTATATACGGCCTCTGAAGCTAAATGTTTGGTTTGATTTCCATGAGTTCTGCAGGCTCCCGGCTACTTTGGAAGATTTGTTCAAGATTGTGGATAAAAACAGATCGTTGGTGTTGGAGCAAAAGCCTGCTTTAACCGTGCAGATTGCACTTAGACCTTTCTCGGATGAAGGGAACGTGAGGTGGCCATATTACGCACAAGTTCACGAAGGTACATGCACTCCAGCAAGGTGCGTACATCTCCTAGCAAGCAGACGCGTGAAGCATAGCAAAATAGTGTACATTGCAGGATATTAAGTACATCTTAATAACTTCTGAACAAGCGCTCAGAGTTTCTGTACAATTTTAAGTCCATTGAGAGTAGGGCTTTGCTCATTCCCGAGATCATCACGGTCTTGGTAATGGCATTCACAGCTTGCAAATAGCTTCCATACCCTAAAGTCTTGGTTTGAAAACATGCATGATTTGGTGCTGCTTAAACTTGGATACCTTGTGGCATGTTTGAAGGTTACTTTGAATGTGCTCATAGTTGAACACTGCAGAAAAATGGTAGTGAAAAGATTCAAGGAGCTTGTTGGAGAGCATGCCAGCAAGGTGCACACAATAGAGGCATATCGTGAGCAAATGGAGGTGCAGACAGTCGCAGCTTTCATGGCCGAGCATTTCAACCAGGAACTTGAGAGGTAAAATTTCCTTTTTCGGCTGGGGTAAATGAATAACACTTCTCGTGCCATGAAACAACATTGCAAGTGAGAACAATATATGTAAGAAATCTCGCACTTTCAGAATCTTTGGTATACTGGATTCATGATTGACCAATGTATATATGGAATCCCATCGCAACTAGTACGTCCACTGGAATGGTGTTTGAATGATTGATCTGTCTCGTTGTTTTGACACAGATTGTCGGGGCTGCTTCACTTCAAGACCGTGCAGTTCACGGCGGTTTCGGTACTACAAGTGGGAGATTCAACACATTACAACATGGAAAAGTGGTTGGAAGGGAGATGGATTCGATACAGCAACAACGTCAATTACGTAAACACCAAAGATTACGCGGCCACTCTGCATGCCTTTTCTCACTGGACATACCAACGCTCCAATGGTTTGCTCATGGTGACCGACTTGCAGGGCGTGCAGGTGGAAGACTCCGAAGGGAAGAATGTTTTCATGTTGTGCGATCCTGCGGTTCACTGCAAGCATGTTTATCGTTACGCAAGGACCAGGACCAACTGGAGCACTGCAGGAATGGACAGCTTCTTTGAAACCCATCGTTGCAACAACATTTGTCGTAGCCTCTGTCTGAAGCCCAAATCTTCCAGCTTCACGTGCAAGGGTACTGTCATCAATTGACTGCATGAAGTATGAATCTGCAACTCTGATCGTGAACATTGCAGGCGTAGCTGAGGACTATTTAGGACTTTCTTGTCATACCTTGAAAGCCTTCTCTCATCTGAGCCCGTAGCCTCAAGTACACACTAACTGGCATTCAATTAGAAACTTCGGATGCACTGATTTTTCTTGGCCTTTTAGCATTGTAGTGTGGGAGTCGTTTAGTGAAGGAACTGAATCTGAGATTGTAAGTGTTCCTGGACGGTTTTGCTGTTCTTTTTACTTCAGGGCATGGACGTCTCATGACATGCGGCATCTTTTTTGTTTCAGGGTACTGAACTCTGAGGTGATATGCATTCCTCGTGAAGTACTAAGTATGGTTCTGAGTACTTAATTTATTTTAGGGCTACACGCTGAGATGAAATGTCCTAGGCCATATCACAAAGTATCTCGTCCTTGATAATCATGCACATGCCATTCTTACTGTTCCATCAGTGCTACAGCATTTGTCATAGCTTCAATCTGAAGCCCAAATCATCCAGCTTCACCTGTGAGGGAACTGCCATCAATTGATGGCAAGTATAATTCTTCTGGTTATGAACACTGTAGGCGTTGTTCTTCTTTGACAGGGCTTGTTTTTAATATCATATCGTGAAAGTCTTTAATCTCTCATATGAGCCCGTACCCTCAACAGCTTAGTAACTGCCATTCCGTTAAAAACTTAGGATGCACTGATTGCTTGGCCTTTAAACATTTCAGTACGAAGCATTTCCGAAAGATGAGTAGCTGAAGAGATTGTGTCCCTGGATGTTACTCTTGTTTCGTTGTTCAGCATACTGAACTGAGTGAACTCTGGTGATAAATATGCATTTCTCGTTGATAAATATGATAAATGTAGAAATATGGCTTTGAGTAATTATGATTCTTTTGAGCTGCAGACTGAGATCGATGAATGTTTGAGTCCTATATTGCAAATTCTCTCTAGCTTGATTATCATGCATATGCCATTGTAACTGTTCCATTGATCGACTCTCTGTTTCTCCCTGAACATTGTCAATGTATTGTGTTGTATTCTTCAATTTCTAGTCAATGGCTCTCTCCAAATATTGCAAAGCTGACTCAATTCAATCACAACCTGGTTACTTTGGCTTCTGCTTTAACATCTGTATATAGTTTTATATACTAGGAACTCTATTAGGAATGGTTTCAAATCTGGACTTGGTTGTGGACGGTAGTTCATGTTGACCTTTGTAGGGTGTTACTTTTTCACGACTATCATGATTTGGCAATTGGTCAGTAGGTTGAAGTTACTTGTTTAGCGTTATCCAAATGTAATGAGGATGTTGCAAGCATGGATTATCCGAAGGAGATGCAAAGAAGTCTTGGGAACTTCAGTGTCAAAGTAGACACTAGAGACGTGGGAGCAGTTAAGGTAGGAGGCTGTAAAACAGAGCGGGCATTAAGAATGGATCCTATAAATGGTTGTGAAATGGACATGAGTTGGTTCTGAAATTGACTAGTATAGTCATTGAATGAATCAAGGAAAAAAGCATTTTAAATTGCAAGAGCCAATCATTCTCTTTGCTTTCATTGTTTTTATTTAGAATTGCAAGTGAACCGTTTATGAAAGACCTAGGGTCACAAATAGGGACCTACGACCCAACTCGTTTGAAAATTCATAAGTAATTCAAAAATGCTCGGAAAAATACAAAACCACTTGGGTTAGATTCCTCATCAATTTCTCTATGTCTGAAAAATGAGCTAAAAATATTTCCAACCAAAGAAATACATGAAAAAGGTGGACCAGCCCTTAGATGCTCCATTTCTGAGCCTCCTACCTTACCTTAAGTTGTGCAACAGTATTGTATGGTAGAGTAGTGGGCTTAGGATATGTAAATGTAACCTCAGTCTACCAAAGTTCTAATTTGGTAGAACTGAGGTAAGTTATAATGATCCATTGTTGTCCCTTTGGGTGTTGAACAGAGTGTGTTTACTCTAATTGGATTCATTTGACAAATTTTTGAATAATTTATGATATTTTATGGCTACATGCTGAGTTGAAAAGTCTGAGTCCAAATCACAAATTCTGTCGTCCTTGATAATCATGTACATGCTGAATGTCATTCTTAGTGTTCCATTGAGTCTCTGTTTCTCCCTGTTTATCAATGCCAATGTTGTATTGTATTCTGTAGTAGTCATTGGCAACTCTCCAAATACTGCAAGGCTGACTGAATTCAATCAGAAAAGCTCAATTGGCTTGTGCTTAACCATCTGTACATATTTTCGCATACTAGGAATAGTTTAAAATCTGTAGCCCTTGCTGGAAATATTCCATGTTGATCTCTGCGGGACGAAACTTTTTCAGCACTGGCGAGGCCTCTAGATTTTAACCCTTAAACAACAGGCCATGACCTTGATCATCAGCTAAAAATTATCCTCTAACTTGGTGAGCAGTTGCATTCCCCTTGAGTCTACAGAAGTTATGTAAATCATTCATCAGACACATGTAATGCTCCGTAGTGTTACTAAAGACATGGCCTTCTATTGAAAAATTGTGCAATGGATGTCTATCTACACTGAATAGGGGTATTAAGGGGACCAAAAAATTAAAGGGACTTATCTTGAAAAACTGTAGATGTTTGAAACATGATGTACAAACCCCGGACACTTCAATAACTATTCATATATAGAATAGGGAGATATTTATATAGTGTGAAATGTCGACTAATTAGTATGGGTCCCCTTAATCCCTCTAGTTCCATGACTATGTTTTTACCGAAAACACTCAAAAACTGTCATTTTTAGTACAAGTACCAAATTTTTGGAAAAAAAACTTTTTTGACACATGTAACCGTAGGATCTTATAGTAAACTAGTTTTAGAAGATGTGGAAAAAATTTCAGAATTTTCCACCATGTGGATTGGAAGATATTAGCATTTGAATTGGCAAAAATCCTTTCTTTGTTCCTGCGAAAAACAGGGCAGCTGCACTTCACAAGGTCACATTGGTATGAAAAAATGTCCAAAATGGTGGTGCTTCTTTGAATTATTTTTCCCAAACAAGTTGGCTACATGTTTAAATTTTTCAAATCATTTAAAATTGTACAACATTTACAAAACAACTACACTAAATAGGGTATTTAGTGTTGGATTACATTTAGTGTAATTACCACCCTACTTGACCCTACACTAAATGTCAATTTTAGGACGATTAGTGTAGTGCTAAACTTCAATGCGCCGCCTTTGCCTTCTCTTCCTTCTACCTTCCTTTAATAAGTTCTAACACTAAATGTAAACATTTTCAGATTTCAGATTTACCATAGAGTATATTTAATGTTAGAAATTACATTTAATGTTACTTACTTTAGTAGGCTTAATGATATTTAGTGTCATGGTTCGCAAATAGTGTTGCCAACACTAAATACCCTATTTAGTGTAGTGGTCCTGGCGTAGCGGTAGACATTCTTGCAGTGAATTGCAGGATCACACAACATAAACACTATCTTCCCACCGGAGACCTCCACTTGCACGCCTTGCAAGTCGGTCACCATGAGCAAACCATTGGAGCGTTGGTAGGTCCAGTGAGAGAAGGCGTGCAGAGTGTCGGCGTACTCCTTGGTGTTCACATAGTTCACGTTGTTGCTGTATCGAATCCATCTCCCTTCCAACCACGTCTCCATGTTATAGTACGTTGAATCTCCCACCCTCAGTACCGAAACCGCTGTGAACTGCACCGTCTTGTAGTCAATGAGCCCTGATCTGTGTCAAAGCAACGAGATAGAGCAATCATTCAAAAGGCAGTCGAGGTACTAGCTAGCTAGATTGTAATGGTCAGAAATTTTAGTGATTAGTCAATACTAAAAAAGAAAATGCAAGAATTAATTCGGGTAATTATTTGTTTGCTTTGCTTGCAAAGTTCTTTCATGCCTCGAGGGCCGAGGGGAGCAGTGTTTACTTCTCCAGTTCCTGGTTGAAGTGCTTGGCCATGAACGCTGCGACTGTCTGCACCTCCATTTGTTCACAATATGCCTCTATTGTGTGCAACTTGCTGACATCCTCTCCAACAAGCTCCTTGAATCTTTTCACAACCATTTTTCTGCAATGTTCAAATATGAGCACATTCAAAGTAACCTAGCTTCAAACATGCCACAAGGTACCCAAGTTTAAGCACAGCCAGATCATGCACGTTTTCAAAACTAGTTACGGTATGAAAGCTATTTGCAAACTGGCAATGCTATTACCAAGACCGTGATGATCTCGGGAATGAGAAAATCCCTACTCTCAATGAACTCAAATTGTGCAGAAAGTCAGAGGACGTGCTCAGAAGTTATTACTTAAGATGGAATAGAATGCTTAATATCCTGCAATGTACACTATTTTGATATCCCTCAAGGCTCTGCTTGCTAGGAGATGTACGCACCTTGGTGGAGTGCATGCATCCTCGTGAACTTGTGCGCAATATGGCCACCTCACTTTCCCTTCATCCGAGAAAGGTATAAGTGCAATTTGTACGGTTAAATCTCGCTTTTGCTCCAACACCAACGATCTGTTTTTATCCACAATCGTGAACAAATCTTCCAAAGCAGCCGGGAACCTGCAGAACTCAGGGAAATCAAACCAAAAATGAAGCTTCAGAGGCCATATATAAACTGCCACTGAAAAATGAAAAAAGAGGGTCGATCAACTGAGTGTGTTCTTACTTATAACTGAGTTGCACACCTTTTTGCCGCTTGATATTGTTCCATTGTGGCGTTTCATCCTTCCATGCCACCGGCAAATACCTGAGCACAGCTGGACTTGCGGGATTTCCATGAAATTCATACCAAATTATACAAGGAAGGAAATTTGAGGCAGGTGAATACATACAAATAAAATCCCCTCATCTGTGCGATAACATGGGAATCTATACAAAATCCCTTAGAAGTGAAAAAATAGGAATGCATACAAATTGTCTATAGTCTCACCTTCCCCTAAGGATTTGGGGGATATTGCAAATTCCTTGTATGGCCGCAAATGAAAAGACTGGGGGGTTTCAACACACTGGGGGATTCACGTGCAACTAACTTCCTTGCAATTCGTTTATCAAATCTCCATTAAAATCACAAAGGTTTGCTCCATAGCATTAATATTCCTGCATATTTATCAAAAGAAAAGCTCTAGCCCTTAACGTACTTGCGCATCTCAATTTGGCAAGCAATGGAATACATGCCAATAGAATTGAAATTTTCTTTACCTTCACCAACTACTCGAGTAGAGACCGCAATACTCCCGCAGGAAGCACTCACCACGACCTCCAGCAGGCTACTAATCTGGTCAAGCTTCTCCTCTTGGATCCACCCCCCTTGAGGAGCGCGCTCTCGGAAGACCTTTATCATCTTCTTCGTGTGGTCGGTGATGTGACAGAAGAGGTAGTTTAGGATCTGGCAGTAATGGCGAAGAGCTGCCAGCAATTTGCTGATGTCCCGGCCCTTGGAGTCCCCGTTCGGGTAAGCATCTCGCAGTCCGTCGTGAAATTCCTTGCCGTGGCAAGGATAATCAGCGATGTGAATGAGGACTCGAGTTTTGGACCTCCAGTTTAGAGTCGCCACGCGCTCCAGCCCAGAGAACACGTCCGCGAGAGGGTCCCCACCCCCTGTTGCTTTCACTTTGGCTATTGCGGAGACGAATACGCTCTCAGGACCTGTAGGAATTTCCATCATCTTCGAGGCTGTTTTCAGATGAACTGGAAAAGAACTGTACAATTGCACTTTCCCTATTTATCAAAGGAGAGCGTCCTTGAAAGTCTCATTTGTGAATGTCATGCAATCGGAAAATTCCCAAAACTGTCGGTGCAACACTGACCTTCAAAACTATCCTTAAAGTCGCATTTGTCTGCTTCGTCTTGATCGTACTCGGCGTAGTCTCGGTATGGCACAAACGCCACGCGCAACTTCAGTTTGGGAAACGCCTTCTTGACATCAGTTGCAATCTTTGGAGCCAAATTCTTCACCTCAATTATCGATCTCTGCACAGCCAATTAAGTTGTCGAGCACTATATATGAGAAACTTTCACTGATTGAAACGTACGTACCCAATTTACATACTGAGTGAAAGGGGTTTGATGTCGTGCAAACTAGCTAATTAATTGCATGCTAGTATTCGGTGAATTGGAGGCGTAATAAATTGATTAAATGGTGGTTTTCAAGTAGATTACCCTCATGCTGCTCGTCGCGTCCACGAGGAAAGCCAGGTCGAGCTCCTGCGCTTGCCGAAGCATTTTCCTGAGCTCAAGGTTTCGAATCCTCTCGTCTCTTCTCTTGTCCATGAGAAGCTGCTGCTCACGATCGACGTAACGAACCGACCCCTCGCTCCATATTGTCGGCATGAGATCCTCCCCGGATCCGGAAACTCTGTACTCTTTCATTCTAAGATTCTCCAACCTCGCAAGCTGGTTCTCAAGTTCATCGTTGCGCCTCTGAAGTGCTACCGAAGCAGAGCTCATTCCCAATGGTCGACTTGACCCTGACCTTGCGGTACCTTCTGCCACAGCCTTTTCCAACCTCGCCAGCCTCTGCTCAAGCTCCTGGTTTCTCTCAAGGACAATGAGAGAAGCAGAGCTCAAGCCAGCCGAATTCATTCTCTTGGTCGTTCTCGGAGACTCTACAATTTGGCAGCAACGCTCAGTTGCAAGTTCTGGCTCCGGCTCCGGCTCCTCTTCAATCCGGTGCTGAGGTACCAGTAAGCAAGAAGTCGACATCCCTGATCTCCCTGTTTGAGACATGAGCCTAATAGCAATTAAAGAAACTTACTGGAACTTTCCTTTCGGTCGATGAGCTATTACAAAATGCAATATATCAACAGTAATCTAGCATGCATGCATGCATCGGTCAGCTGGATTGCACTGAACTAAGTGGGCTTTCACTCTGCTAGATGCCTGCAACAATCCGCACTTAATTTGCTTGGTGATGCTAACTGGCTATCTATCTATCTTGGAACAGTTCGAATTCCAGCAAGTGTAAATATGCAAAGCATGCCTGGATATAGCTGTGAATCAGGAAGATGGAGAGCGCGTGGGGGAATGGGATGGAACAGGGAATCTGATATAGAAAGGCAGATACAGAGCTAGTGCAGCTTGAAATACATTGAAGCACTCCAGGAAAAATGAATTGGGAAGGACTGCGACGAGCACAGGTGAAGGTGATGGGAGATCGAGGAGAAGATGAAACTAAGGTAGTTGGTGCTGGACTGGAGGTTGCAGTTATACATCCGAAGCCTACTACAGTACTTAACATTAGTGTAGCGGCTCTCCCTAATTACATCCATTAAAACTCTATTAAGCTACCTACTCTTGGGATTACGGCGGCTTTGAGTACATGAGCAATAGCCGGCAACGACCCACTGTACTTTCGACTAACAGAATCAATTTTATCTTATTTTTTTCGTCCAGGTATATTGATGGCATGCCCTGTTCACGTCCGCATACGTAACCCAACTCACGGAGATTAATTGAATTACATCTCTAGAACAGGTCTCGGTGCTGAAAAGGTTGATGACACTAGATCTAATTAAAAGCTGTGGCGGTGTCTTTAGGGTTCAGTATCGAACGGAGGAGAAATTGTGCGGAAGAGAATGTGACAAAATTGTAAAGGATCAGAGATCATGACACACTTTGTGTTTAGTATAATATATTACGTGGGATTACTACCAAGGATCATAAAAAAATTCTTAAAGAATCTTCAATGAACATTAGTTGGAAGAAGTGTATACAATACTTTAACTCATTCATCAACGCCCATGCGACATACTAGTGGATAGCTTAGCAAATCCATAATTATCTTAAATGAGTTTGTTTGTTTGTTTGTTTGTTTGTTTTGTTGTTACGGTGAGGTCTTTTGGACTACAGTGACTCCAAAAACTGAGTCTATGCATCAAACAAGCAGTTTTAGAGCCACTTAACAAAGAGATAATGACATATTTAGTAGATGTAAAATTTGGATGTAAAAGAACTATAAGTTGACTTTAGGATGATGTCATGATGACATCATCAACTCCTATAGGGTTTTCGTGAGAGAGTCAAACACGTCGGGAATGCACAAACTCAGTTTTTGCGGCGTTCTTCGCAACCTTCTTCGGCGACTCGTACGTTCTCATTTCTTTGTGAAATTTGGTCATTTTTTTCCTGAGGGTTTGTGTAAGATTGTGTTGAGCACTTCTTGTGATTTGTAGAGGTTGTAAGGGAGGATGAGGCCGATTTCTAAAGACAAAGAGCAAAATATTGTAGCCTTGATAGAAAAGGGAAGAAGCAGCAGAGAGATTGCAGAGAGTGTGGGTTTATCGCAATCCACAGTGAATAGAGTGAGAAAGCGTGTTTCTCATAGCTTAGAATTGTCTAAAGGAGGTCGTCCTAAGGTCCTTACAGAGTGGGAGAGGAGATATGCTTCAAGTTTAGTTACTGTTGGAGGTTTAGAAACTGCAACAGAGGCTGCAAAAGTACTTAGGAGAGAGACGGGTGTAGAAATATGTGACAATACCTTGAGGAATGCGTTGAGAGAACAGGGATTGTCTTCTTCTACAAAGATTAAGAAGCCTTTTTTGAGTCAGAAGAACATCAAAGCAAGATTTCATTTTGCTCAAACCTATAAAGATTGGATAGTGAGTGATTGGGAGAGGGTTGTGTTTAGTGATGAAACGAAAATTAGTCGTTTCAACTCAGATGGGAGGACTTGGTGTTGGATTGAGGATAAAGAGAACATTCCTGTGCGTGCTGTAAACCAAACTGTTAAACATGGTGGAGGTAGCATTATGCTTTGGAGTTGTTTGACTTGTAGAAGATTGGGGGGATTGCACAATATACAGGGACGTTTGAATTCTAAAGGCTACATTGCAGTTTTAGAGCGAGATTTGTACAGTACATTGCATACATTAGGGTTTGTTGTTGAAGAAGTCATTTTCCAACAGGACAATGCTGGCGTGCATACGGGGAAGATTGTTCAAGATTGGTTTGGGAAGCAACCATTTTGTGTTTTAGAGTGGCCTGCACAATCCCCTGACCTAAATCCTATTGAACATGTGTGGGCTTCACTCAAACGGCGATTGAACTCTTATTCTACTCCTCCTAGCGGTATCCTTCAATTATGGGAGCGAGTGCAAGAGATTTTCTTCTCCATTAGTCTAGAAGAGTGCAAGAGATTGTATGCTAGCATGCCTGATCGAATTGCAGCTGTTTTGGCTGCAAAAGGACAATGGACAGATTTTTAAGTGATTTCTGAGGTGTAGTGCAAAAACCGAGTCTATGTATATATTTTGTTTCAACATCTTTCTCTACTTTGTTGTAATTGAAATCATCTTCTTCTTCTTATGGTATTGTGTAGTACTTTGTACTCTACAGTTTTTCTTTTTACAGCTTCTAATTTCGATCACTCATGTTTGCGGCATTGTCATTTGAAATTGTTTGTTTGATGCATAGACTCAGTTTTTGGAGTCACTGTATGCATCTTTTGGTCACATTCTTGGTACCATCAAAAAGCTTTCTAAGAGGAGGGGTGCATGGGCTTTGCTTTGTGGCATTCCAATTTGTGGCAAAAAAAAATATTGAATTTGGAAGTTGTTATGAATCAAAAAATTAAAAAACATTTTACTTTTGTTTTATTGTAATGTGTGCAACAACACAGGATATACTAGTATGGATAAAGTTAGGGGTATTACTTGTTATGAAACAAATTATATGGCTTATAAGCATATTATTTGTACTACTGACTTTTTGCTTTTCAAAACTTGATTTTGACATTAGAAATGGGTTTTTTTGCTATACTAAAATAATAGGTTTTCTAAATTTAATTTATATTTCATTTAAAAACTTCAATCAAATACATCCAAAAATCATATATTTTTTGTCATTTGAACTTCCAAGATGGCTATAATTGCAATTGAGCAATATTTTAAAGAATAACATGGAAATTTTTTATTTGCTATGAATCTATAATGTTCTACACTAAGGTAGGAGGTCCTTAAATCGACCATTTAAGCCCACCTACCTCATCAATGATTGTAATAGATTCAGTTTCAGAGAATATGTCACTCATTCCTAGATAGGGGACGCATTTAGAACCTGCTCGATTTAAGAACCTCCTACCTTAGTATAAATCTATGATTTACACAACCATATGGTGAAATTTTAAAAAGACTTTAATCCCAACAAAATAATAAGTTCCTATAGAGCTTTAAAAAGGCTTAGGTGCATATGAAGTCATTTTTGAATGGATGAATGTGAAGTTTTTATCTAAAATGCATGCTTGTATTAGTTTTGTGAAAATATAATTTTTTTTTCTAATTGAATGTCTGAATCAAAAGTTATGGAGCTCAAAAATTATAGAGCAACTTTGGACAACATGCTAATAGAGAGGGCAAGCAATTAGGCAAGCTATAAATTTTTTTTTTAAATTTTGGACATTTATATTTCACAATTTATGAAGCCAAATAAGCTGAAATTGTTTCCACACATTCTTATAGTAGTATAGCTGTATAGATCAATAATGAATAAATAATTATTTTTAAGAAATACTCCAATTTTCACTCAATGCACTAAAAAGTCAAAATGACATTTTAATTTGAAACATTTTTATAATTACTAGTTCAAATTCAAAAATTCTAATGTATATTCATCATTTTTTCTAAATTCATATTTTTTGGCACTTGAGTTTAGAAAAGAAAGTATTTGCGTTATCCATTTTGATTTTGATTCTTTTAAAGAATGAATTCTCCAAAAATATTGAAATCTTGTTCATGTAGTTGCTTTTTTTATGCCCTCTCATTGCAAGATATTTTTGTGTATGTTAGGCACCTTTATTATCTTTGAAAACTTTTATGCAAGTGACTAACATAACTACCTACCCAATGGTTTGAATTTTTAAAGTTGAATAGTACTTCTTTAGATTCTATAAAATTGAGTCAAACTATGTTGTTACGTAGGGCCAAAACTTCTATTTGTTCAACTTCAAACATTATAAGTTCTCAATCTACATGGTCAAATGGTTTAAAAATTCTTGTAGTAGTATAGTCAAAATTTCTACAAATGAAAGTTTGAATTTTTTAAATATTGCACTTATGCTCAATACACTAGAAAGTGGAGATTTGGACATTTTTTGTAAAAAATAGTCAAAGAACTTTAGAGATTAACCCCTAAAGGACCGAGGCCTTTTTTCTGCCAAAAAACACTGAAAACTGCCATATCCTATAGCAAAGAATAAAAAAAATTGAAAAATGTTTTTTTTTCACATCCAACCGTAGGATCTGACACCTAACTAGTATAAGAATGTGTGGAATTTTTTTTAGAATTTTTGACCGCACAGATTGCAAGATATTTGCATTTAAAGTGAAAAAAACAAGTTTTTCAGCACATTGCGGGACTAGATTTTTTGACTTTAAACATTTTTAACTTAAAATTTTTGCACTACAGAGTTTTGAGCTTTTATTTTTTATAGTGGAGAATTGAGTTGAGAGTCTAGAAAAAAAATAATATTCAAATAAAAACTTAACTATCATTCTTAAAAAATTTGTTAAGTAGATGTAGGTACAAGATAGAAGGAAAATCTAAAGCATTCATATATTTTAGATGGACTTAAAATGCACTAATCCCAATGGTGAGATTGTTCTAACAAGTAAATCAGACCATCCAAAAAAAAAAAATTTGAAAAATTTGAAAAATTGCATTCATAAATGAATTCCAAAGTTATTTTTTTCAAGAAGATGCTTTAACTGCCCGAAAAACAAGAATGTCCATAACTTTCTCATAAAATATCCAAATGAAATGAATCAAAGCTTTCCGGAAAGCCAAAAATATAATCTATGAGAATAAAAATATTAAAAAAAAAAATTCAAATTTTTGTCCCTTTTTTTTTGCTGCCCGAGCTGCCCCATGTAGCCTGTTTTGAGCTTATATGGTCATAACTTTTTATCCCGGGCACCGATTGTGAAAAAAATTATATTCCCTTGAAGCTAATCAGTTTTTCTACCTCCAAAAAAAGTTTCAAAAAATCAGGAGAAAATTTCAGCCCGAAGGTACCTGCCCGAAAACGCATTTGTGGTCCTTTAGGGGTTAAGTTATTTTAATGAATATGAATTTTCATCATTTTTTCTTGAAAAAATATTGACTTGTTATATATTCAAATCTTCAGTCTTTACAAAAAAATTGAGATTCTTAGAACTTGAAGAAGACATGTGAGTTCATCTCAAAAAATAAATTTACATGAACTTTGCCAATTTGTATCTTGTAATTCTATTTTGAGATAGAAAGATTTCAAAAAATAAAGAATTTTTAATGATACTAACAATAACAATTTAATTTTTTTGGATAAATTATGTGCATCATAAACTTTAGTCTTTGTTCACAAAAATTGAACTTAAAAATGCATTATACAATTGTAAAATATAAATTGAACCACTATTCTATTCAACAAATATTTCAAATGCAAGGGCATTAAATGTAACAATGCTTTATATTGGAACCTACATTACACTTTGTCTACAATGGCTGATGCAATTCCATAATTCAATTCCAAAAAACGATGCAAATATTGTGAGAACCAACACCATTTGCATGTTTGTCAAATTGTTAATATTTTAAATTCTCTAAAATGTCAACTTCCTTCAATTTTTGTGCACAACAATCTGAAATGATGTATACTAACATGCAAAGACACAAAAAAATAAATTTGAAGCTCTAAGAAAAAATTGACAAAAATTAAATTAATTCCAAATCATGGTGCACAAAACCAATTTTTAGACATAGCTACTTTAAAATTAGTTTAATTTCAAATCACAACTAATTTTTTCTTCAAACTTCTATGGTATTGTGTAATATATTGTACAGTGGGGTCCCAATCAAAATGGGCGTTTTCAAAATTGCAGGGAAGGAAATTTTGTAGATCTAATTCAGGACAGTCGTATGAGTACCGATGACTGATGAGCTTCACGTTCAAGGGAGTCTTGCTTTTAAAGACAATACACCACTCGGCAATTGTCAGTCTCGATTTTGCAATTAGAGTGGACGAGAAGAGGAGGAGTTTGCGAAGGGAGATTATTTGTTTGTATGTCAAAGATTATGACTTATGTTATTATAACATAATATGTTTGTTTGTTGGCAAGCATGGATTAAAAGTGTAATACCTCCAAAGGATGAAGACTTGGATGAAATAATTCTTTACTCAAAGAATCCTCTTAATGCTCTATTTGAGCTATTTTCAATGCCTTCAAATGCAGATAAATTTAAACTTTGGCCAAATTATACGGAATCGTATACCACTCCTAATACATGAAAGTGGTGGATAGCCATCCAAGATCATGTCAACTCACCAGGAAGTGTGATAGCTGGTTTGATATTTTACAATGATCAAACCACCTTGTCAAATGATCAAAGAATATCTGTTTGGCCTTTAATAATGTCCTTGGCTAATATTGCTTGTGAAAGTCGGGCGAAGTTGGGGGCCATGTTTTGTTGGCTATACTTCATGTCATCAAGTTTTTTCCAGGTCCAACTTGTAATTTCATTTGAAATGGTTTTGTAATACAATTTCAACAACCAACAAATTTCTTTGCATGTTGCAGGAAAGAGTGCAAAATTTCAACATGATTGCGTTCTAGAAGTTTTCCAAGAATGTCTTGCTATCATTCTTGATCCACTCAAACCCATTAGTTACATGTAAGAAATTCTACACTTTAGTACTAATTATAACTCTATATTTAAATTTGACATAAACTTGCATTTGTATGTATTCTTTTAGCACTCCAACAACTTACTAATTTGTTAGTAAATTCAACTTTGTGTTAACTTTGTGTTTGAATTTGACAGAGGCTTGTGCTTGTTGGATCCTTTTGGCAAACCAAGGTGGGTGTATCCACTTTTATATTCCTTCATTTGTGATCATCCCGAATCTTGCAAAGTTACATGCACATATGACACAAACATGTGTCAATACCCATGTAGCAAACGCTTGTGCAAAAAAGAAAACTTATCATCGTCTGCCATCAATTATGAAGTTCAAACAGAAGAAAAAATGAAAGAGGTATTCAATAGTATGAAGGTGTCTTTGCTACTAAAGAAGTTGATGACATTTCAAGAAGGTGGTCTGCGCATCCAATTCCTGTAAGTTGATAGTATACATTATTCAACAATTTTTGACAATTCATACCATCTTTTTATTTTCTATATTTATATATTATGTACAATCATATGTGTTAGCCGTATGATTCTAACAAAGAAAGTCTTACAAATCATGCCAGTTATAAAATAATCATCTCTTTAGCAAAGATGTAATCTACATTCAATAAATTAACTTCCTTTATGTTTTACATGAAATTGATTGCAGTGTGCATTGTGGGGGTTCAATGGAGGCAAAACTGAGCTAGGTGATTGTATGAAACACTTGTACTATTTTCTGTCACACGTCGCGTGCTGATTAGTTTTTTGGCCATAATTCTTGGGTTTTGACTCCAAATGATTCAAAATTCATAGACAAGGTACTAATGACTATTATACACCTTGTCTAGTTTTTTGGATTCTTTTAAAAATGTTTTACTATTTAATAATAGCCCCCGATATTATGTCACAAATGCCAATTTGGAATTTTTTTAGTACTATTTAGTACCCATAAAAACGAATTTGGAGCTGAAATTTGGTAGAGATGGTCTTCTAGTAGACTTGTAGCTATTATGTAAAGGATTTCTAAAAATACTTAATTTTGTGTGGTGTAGAAGTCCACAAATTGAGTCCCTTTCTACTAGCATTTTGAAGCATGTAAAAAATTATTTTGGTGGGTTTTTTTGTGAATGACCATCTCCATAGAGTTGCCACAAATGGCCAATTTTTTTTTTATTAAAGTTTTTTCCTATTTTCTACTAATTAAAACATCAAAGTATGTATTTTCTAGCAATTTGGCACTTTTCTAGTTCTCCTACTTAGAGAGTTTTTTAATGAATTTCCTTTGGTGGTTACCTTCACCTTAAAGGTGCATACATTGGCCCTATTTTTTAATTTTTTTTAAAATTGATTTTCTAATTTTAAAGTACTCCAAAAAAAATCATGAGTACTATTGCAAAACGCAACAAATAGTACAGGTGTTTCGTGCAATCACCCAGCTTGGGAATCCTTACCAAGCAATTCATGTTGATATCTTACATCAATCTGACATTGGAATTTTCAAGACATTAGTTTCTTGTTTAAAGGAAATGGCAAATGGGAGGTTGACTTTGAATCAAAAAGCATTCATTTATATGGATAGACGACTTTTGGAACTAAAGACAATAGCTCGATTTTCAGCATTTAGAATTTCTGGGAACGACAAGGAAGGGTATTTTACATCAAATGCCAATTTTTCTGCATTTGAACATCGGGCAGTTATGCAAGTGTGTTATTGTTCTTTTGATATCTTTTAAATTTATTCTATCTTTTGTCATTTTTATTATTTGAAGTGTCATCATCCCTTTGATATCTTTTAACTAATTTCATTATACCTTTTGGCATTTTTATAGGTTTATTATATGTTAATAGAATGATGTTGAGCATTTTAATTTTGATAGCAAATTTATTATTATTACTCATGGTGTTTATTCATGGTATGCAAGTGATAGTCCCTTACATGATAGGTCTATTTCCAGAACCAGTGATTGAAACTTTTGTTCTTTTTCTAAAGTGGTATTGAGTAGCCACATGTAGCAACATGCATACAAATGCAAGTTTGGAACAATTGGACTTCCTCTCAACAAGGTGTGAATTTCATTTAATAATCTACACCACACTATCACCTTCACAATATGAACAAAGTGAAATATACTCATAGGTGTATTTCAAGTGTAATATACTCTAGTGAAATATACTCACGTGATTTAATTGTTAAATGTTAGAATTAGTTAGAATGTTAGAATTATTTTGGAGATGATTGTTGAAGGAGAGATGTGCTATGATTTAATCGTTAAATGTTAGAATTAGTTACATTTGAGTATATTAATGGGTTTGTTTCATTCTCTACTAAAAAATACTAAACTCTTTTGTTTGAATTTGGATTTGTAACAGGGTTGTGAATTCTTTAAAAATTACATTGTCAGAGTTCCAAAAGTCTAACTTCAACATTATCAAAGTTCATATGATGAAACATTTTTCTAATTGTATCCAAAGATCCAGACTACCTTGGAAGTATAGCACAAATCAATAGGAACAAATGCATATTGTGTTGATGAAAACAACCTATAGAGCTAGTAATAAGCGAGCTGCAACGTTACAAATAGTAAACCACAATCGTCGCCTTGAATCGCTTCGCAAGCTCACCCACCACATGGACGGCTTCAAAAACCAAATCAAGAAAGAAAGAATAACAGCTTTGGATAGAGTAAGAAGGTTATTATACCCTTTCCTCCTCTAATAGAACTTGAAAAGTTTTCTGTTTATATCTACATAATGTTATTAACAATACTAATAAAAATTTAGTAACTCAAAGTTTATCAATGTGCATGCTGTTTCTATTGGCAAAAATGTATTATCAGGAGCAAAGTCAAGCTTACGTATGAAATGGGTGGAAACAAATGATTTATATATCATTATCATGAACTCAAGTGATCATACCACCTATTGCAAGAATTTTGTTGGATTCTCAACCAGAGTTGCAGGATAATCTCCATCCAGCACTTGATATATACATGAGTGAGAACAACTTTCAAAGCTTGCCAAATTTAGAATTTGATGGTGGGATGTTGCTTCATGTATACAGTGCATTGGGTATTCTTGCAGGACCTAGGGAAAGGTTTGGAGACTGGCCCATGTATGGACGTGCTACAAATCAATTTTTTGGAGCGCCGTGGTACAATTTTGTAGCCATACAGATGGAAGAAGGTGGTTATGAAAATATTTTTACATCTTTTGGTGAGATTAGACTTCTTTTCAAATTAGATTTGTAGAATGAAATCAGTACAACTATTACAAAGAATTGGCCTTGGTGAAGATGTATGAGGAGTTACCACGAACTAGATTATCAAGATTGATAGATTGTATTGAGTTTAGGCAGTATGAAGGTTACTATTTAGTGGTACTAGAGGTTGGAAACATATTGAGAGCAATTCATGTGGTACCTAATTTTACAACTTCAGATAGGTTCTTTGTCAATGCTTTTAAGTTTTAAACACAATTGATCAATCACCCTTGTCAAGCTTGAAATCTTCTATTTAGCTATAGATTTAGCATAGAGAGGAGCTCGTTTTGTGAGTGCGGAAACAAACGGGTGATGTTGTTACCACCATCACGAGCAAGACAAGGCCAAGGCATTTGTGAGCAAGAATGTGACTCCTCCAATATAGAGGTATGCATAACCCATTCCTAGTCTTTGTTGCATGGCCAAGTCTTAAAACTAAGTTCCCTCAAACCTTGATCTGGTTTTTAATATATTTGTAGTTTTTAAGATGAATTCCATGTTTGAAATGCCTGGCATTTATGACAACATCCTAAAAATGTCCAATTTTGAGTGTTATCATCGTGAAAAATATAAATTAAATGAGTTCAGATTTTATATGAATAGAATCAGTGAAGAGCGTAGTATGTGTTGGGTGATTGCAAGAAACACCTGTCCTATTTGTTGCGTTTTACTACAGTACTCATGAATTTTTTAGGAGTACTATTTAAATAGAAAACTAATTTTTAAATTTTTAAAAAAATAAGTCTTATGTATATACCTCGAAAATGAAGGTTTTCACCGAAGGAAATTCATAGAAAAATTCTCTAAGTAGGAGAACTTGAAAAGTGCCAAATCTCAAGAAATTAGGACCTTTGATTCAAAAATTATTTAAAAATAGTAAAAATAAGTAAATACAAAAAAAAACACTGGCCATTCTTAAGAACTTTATATATGTGTTCAATCAACAAAAAATCGATGAAAATAATATTTTATATGTTTCAAAATGCAAGCATAATGAAGCTCACTTTGTAGACTTCCACACCACATAGAATTCATTATTTTTGAAAATCCTTCGGTGAAAAGTTATATTTCTATATAAGAAACAACTCCATATAATTTTCTTGATGTAAATTTTCAAAAAAGGTACTCAATAGTACTAAAAACCTCCAGAACCGCAAGTGTGACATCAATTTTGGGCCTATTTTTGGATAATAGACTATTTTTAAAAATTACCAAAAAATCAAGGAAGTTGTATGATAGTCATGAGTACCTTCCCTAGAAATCTCAAGTCATTTGGAGTTCAAACACTACAGTTATGGCCAAAAAACAAATTAGCCCAAGACGTGTGATACAAAATAGGACAGGTGTTTCTTGCAATTGCCCTGTTTTGTTAAGAGCCAATAATATTTTGACAAACAAGAGTCTTCATATGACCTATTGAAAACTACAGGAAAAAACCCATGTTTAAGGCCTTTTAAATTAGATTGTATAGGTATAAATTTTGATAAAAGTGGTAAAATTCCGTAACTTTGGCACTTTTAGGCACTTTTAGGCATCTAAAACATAAATAAATGTTGGGTCTAGTTTTCAAAGCTTCTGTGTGCACAAATGCCATAATTTTAACAAAATTGGAAATTAATTCACAAGGTTATGTTGCAATTGGAAACTCAAAGATTTGTGCATTATGCGAGGGGGGGGAGATGAAGGAGGAGCAGCTGTTCGCATGGCAAGGCGGACCTATCATCTTGCTGCAGGCATATATTTGTTTGTTTCCTTAATATAGATGCAATCCTCAACGCAAACCTCATGAAACTATATACTAGTGTTAGCAATATGAGTTGAACTTTCTTTGATTTTTTATGTCATCAATTTAGTTAACCCCTAAAGTCCCAAGGTCATTTTTCCATCAAAAACCACTCAAAACTGCCATTTCTATAGCAAAGAGCAAAAAAAAATTTAATGTGTTTTTTGCATATTTAACCGTAGGATCTTGTACTAGACTAGTGTAAGAATGTGTGAAAGAAATTTCAGAAACTTTGACCGTGTAGATTGCAAGATATTTGCATTTAAAGTGAAGGAATCAAGTTTTTTTGCACCTTACTCAACTACATTTTTTGGCTATGAACCTTCTTAACTTAAAATTTTTGCTCTAATGATTTTGAATTTCTAATTTTATATGATGAAGAATTGAGTTGAGAATCTAGGAAAAAAAATTCAAAAAAGAAACATTTAGTTTTCTCTCATTAAAAAATTGTTAAGTAGAAGTAGGTTCAAGATTGAAGGAAAAATTAAATCATTAATAGCTCTAAGATATAGTTGAAATATACTAATCTCAACGGTGAGATTGTTCTAGCAAGAAATCTTAACCTTGTGAAACTTTTTTTTTTGAAAAATTGTCAAAATTGGGTTTAGAAATGAATCCTACAAGTTATTTTTTTCAAGAAGATGCTCTAATTGCCCGAAAAATAAGAATGTCCATAACTTTTGCATAACAAATCCAAATGGAATGAATCAAAGCTTCCCATGTAGATAAAAATAAAATCTATATGAAACAAATTTAAAAAAAATTTAATTTAAAGTTTTTGTGAGGGTTTTTTTCTGCCCGCCGAACTAAAATTTGGGGGTTTTGTGCCATAACTTTTGCTCCCGGGCATCGATTGAAATAAAAATTACATTTTTGGAAAGCTAATGTGATTCTCTATCTTCCCAAAAAAAATTCAGAAAATTATGACAAATATTGAGACCGTAAGAGCCTGCCCAAAATCCATTTTGTCCCCCCGAGGGGACAACGGGACTTTAGGGGTTAAATTGGCATGATGAAACTGTTCTAGATTTTTGTTCCAAGCCCTGTACCCTGAAAGATGCCACAGGGATGGCTTGGAATCTCTGTCACTTTGACAAAATTGATGCATACTTTCTTAACCCCTAAAGGCCCAAGGCCTTTTTTCTGCCAAAAAACACTGAAAACTGCCATTTCTATAGCAAAGTATAAAAAAAATTTAAAAATGTTTTTTTTGAACATCTAACCGTAGGATCTTACACCTAACTAGTATGAGAATGTATGGAAAAAATTTCAGAATTTTTGACCGCACAGATTGCAAGATATCTGCGTTTAAAGTGAAAAAACAAGTTTTTCAGCACATTGCGGGGCTAGATTTTTTGGCTTTAGACATTTTTAACTTAAAATTTTTGCACTATAGCATTTTGAGCTTTTAATATTTATTGTAGAAAATTGAGTTGAGAGTCTAGGGGAAAAGAAAAATTTTAAAAAACTTAATTATCATTCTTCAAAAAATTGTTAAGTAGAAGTAGGTCCAAGATAGAAGGAAAATCTAAAATATTTATATATTTTAGATGGACTTAAAATGCACTAATCCCAATGGTGAGATTGTTCTAGCAAGTAAATTACACCATGCAAAAAAAAAAAATTGAAAAATTTGAAAAATTGCATTCAGAAATGAATCCTACAAGTTATTTTTTTCAAGAAGATGCTCTAACTGCCCAAAAAACAAGAATATCCATAACTTTCTCATAACATATCCAAATGAAATGAATCAAAGCTTTCCAGATAGGCAAAAATATAATCTATCAGGGAAAAAAAATAAATTTTAAATTCAAATTTTTGTCTATTTTTTTTCTGCTGCCCGGGCTGCCCGGCGTCCCCTGTTTTGAGCTTATTTGGTCATAACTATTGTTCCCGGGCACCGATTGTAAAAAAAATTATATTCCTACAAAGCTTATCAGTTTTTCTATCTTCAAAAAAAAGTTTCAAAAAATCAGGACAAAATTTCAACCCCTAGGTACCTGCCCGAAATCCCATTTTTCTCCCGAGGGGACAATGGGCCTTTAGGGGTTAAAGTTAACCTCAATTCTATGAAAGTGTTAGTATTCCATGTGCCTTTTTGATATTTTGATCTCTACAGAGTGAGCTTTTGTACTAATTTCCCAATAAAATCACACTCCTAAATGCTACTGCAAAATGCTTAAATTCCTACTGAATGACTAATTATCCTCTAGCTCATCATTCTAGCCTTCAATCTTCCAGCTTCCATTTTTCCACTACATTCACCGTGAGCTCAATTAAACTCCCCCCAAATTCAAATACATTTTTCAATTGCAAAAATATAATCACAATAGGGTATTGAATTTGCATAACTACAATTGGGCATTGCAAAGGTCTATATACTATAATGAAACTATAGGATATTGAATTTGCATAATTACAATGATCCTTGAAATGGCATAAAAACAATGGCCATTTTAATTGCATTGTTTCAATCATGTTGTTTTGGGTACTTGAAACAATCTAAAAACAATGGCACATTGTAACAATGAAAAATCAACCCCCATCCGAATTTGAGATGTAGAGCTCTACTTCCCTTTGCTTTATTTGTTGAAGACTTTGGAATTTAAACATTCAATATAATTGGTTTGATTTTTCTATTGAATTGGACATCATTTTTTTTAGTTACTAGTATCCCTATTGACATGACTTGTATTAGTGCAACCTTCACACAAAAATGGAACCCTAAGTGGCTAAGTCTTCAATGTGCTAATGCAAAAATGGCATTCATTATGAAACTCTAAGTGCTAAGACTTTTTGGAAAAGTTCCTATCAACAACTTCATAATTTTTTTAATTTAATCCCTGAAGTCCTAGGGCCATTTTTCTATCAAAAAACATTCAAAACTGCCATTTTTGTTGCGTTCATCCTGAAAATTAAAAAAAAATTCTTAGAATCTAACTATATGGTCTAGTAATTCACTTATCTAATATCATGTGTTGAAATTTTTATCAACTTTGACTATATGGATTGAAAGATAATTGCATTCAAAGTTGGGGGAAAAGTTTTTTTTGACACTGCCCTAAAATTTCAGATGACTTTGACTGCCATTTGTAGAAATTTTTTGCACTAAAAAATTTAAATTTAAAAGTTTAACATGTTTTAGATCATATTAGAAACAACTCTACCAATTTTTAAAGGTTTTGGAGACTTAGAACACTTCTAAGCAAATCCTATAATGCAACTATGTTGTGAAAAACAACAATACACTACACCTTTTTGCAAACCGTTATTTCATATCTCAATAGATTGAAAGATTCAATCATTTACCACAAGATCCAAGAAAATGGGAAAAAAATATTCCCTAAATTCTATGCAAATTTGAAGGCCTATGCTATCACCTAAATGTCAAATGCCATTGGGCAACTTCAAAAATCGGGTTCCATTATGTTTCCATTGAATTCCAACAAGTTCTCATATGCGTTCCCATCTTGCAGTGCCATAGGCACTTAGACAAATCCTCCCACCTCCTCTTGTGGCTAAAGGACGGTCCCTTCTCCAACCACCTCTGTCTCTTGCGACCGGAGGTCGCTTCAATAGGAGCAAGGGACAAGGCCTTTACTCGTTGCCAAACCGGCCTTGACCTTCTTCTTCAAAATCCTACATCTTCTAAAGTCAATAAAAATTTGATAGCCCAGCCTGCCCCTCAAGTTTGATTTTGCCAAAAAAATGCCAATAACTTCTTCATTTGGCATCAAATTGAAACAAAAATTAATATATCCACAAAGCTCTTCCAAAACTACATGTCCTTAAAAAGTTTCAAAATACACAGTACAAATTAAACAATAGGATCTACCCAAACTCCAAATTGTCCGTTAAGGGGATAATGGGACTTTAGGAGCATAACTTTGACAACTTGTTCTAAAACTTGGTGGAGAACTTCCCGTAATTTTTGGATATCAAAATGACAAATTTCTACGCTTTTTGGTTGTCAAAGTGGATAAACTCCAAAAAATTCCCCTACTATAGATGGAGTTTATTTCAAAGACGTCATTTCATTTCAAATTCTAATAATAAATCAAGAGACTTATAAAGTATTGTAAACCTTAACCCCGTAAAGATGCAAAGTTCAAATCTAAACAACAGAAGAATGCAAATATGATTGTCCTACACACCAAATTTTTGGTTATTCCATCCATCTAATTGTTGTACCGGTACATAATTCTTATGTTCATTTTCTATAGTTTGTATAATACTGTATATATTTGCTTTGAACAAATTGGCTTATATTCATAGAATGTAAATATGTTTCACCTCAAAAAAAATGAATATTTCAATTTAAAAGATGACCCCTCAAAATTGACTTGAATAAATAAGTGAATAAAAATCTTAAAAAATCACCATAATTAGAATTGAACAATTAGAAGTATAAGGAAAAAAGTTCTTGTGATTTTAATTGCTTGAGATTGTTGGATAAGTGGCATTTTTGAGATTCATTTTGATTTTCTATCAATTTAGGGTTTGGGGACAGAGTTCACTCTTGAAAATTTGACATAGAAGTGCACTAGGGTTGTCTTCCCCGACATCGCGACAACTCGACGTCACACGACGTCTAGTAGAGCCCTTGCGACGTCTAGTTGACCAAACATCTAGTTAGAAATTTACGATTTTGACATATTAACGTTTCATGTTAATGAAGTGTCTTAATTTCATGAATATATATTACATTCTAATTTTAGGTTTATAGTTATAGTAAGATTTCAAATTTTTTCAGTTGTTGAAGATGAAATTACATGACGTAGTTGGACGCCCGTCCGTCAAGTTGTCCTATACGACACGCGACGTCAGACGTCCAACACGACACCGAAACCCCAAAACGTATCAGACAAGACAACCCTGACGGCCATTCTAGATTAGCACTCCATTCTCACACAATAGACTTCTCTCTTTCCATGAAGGAAGACAAGAACAATGATTAATTATGGCACGGTTCTCAAGGCACTTGTGGCGCATCATGATTGGCTCAAAGACTCTCAATATTGCAACCAGCCCTTGGTTGATTTTGCAACCAATCTTTGGTCGGAAATAGCAAGATTTATATCACCAATATGGGATGGACACAATCTCCAACTAATTAATTTATAGTAATTTCGTTTTGAGACATAAAAATCTTAAAATTTTGGAAACTATCCAAACTCTATTTTTGTACATGGAAAAAAATTTCTTCTGAAGAAACCGCCCTCCACCTACCTTTAATTCCTTAAGTGGTCAGGAATGGGTTATCTCCCCTATTCAAAACATTCAACATCCATCTAGAGGATAGTTGTGTACTTAATTCAATTACCTCACTAAATTTAATAATATTTTGAAAACATTCAATTTATTTTTATTTAAAAATTCCATTTTCTTTTAAAGTGTTAAAATTGGTTTCATATTGAAAGCAAGTTTTAGTATTCTTTTCACAAATCTGAAAGCATGGTGAGGTATTTTTCAATTTCAAGAAACCAAATTTGCCTAATTTCTTTCATAATAATTATATAGAAATGTTTAGGACCATATTGATAAGATGGGCGTTTAGAACATGTTGCATGCACCCTAGCATTCTTATTTTTTTGATTGAAAAGGATTACAATATTAGGTGCATCTATTATATTAAGTACAGATGGTCATGACCCCTGTCACAACCCGATGTCACAAAAATGGTCACGTTTCAATCCCGCTTTTCTCAACTTGTTACTTCATCCTGTTTTTTCATCGTGCCCCTGTCGTATTGCATTGCCGTTGCATTGCAACAGGCTCCGTACGTTCTACTGTTGTATTATATACAAATGAGCAAGTTCAGCCAGGTATAAAAGATATGGGATAATGTGTATATATCTGCATCACTAACCTTATGTGCATATATTTGTTTTTGTATACATATCCATACATGTATATTGTGTAGTATGGGATAGGACATATGACATATGTTTGGCATTTTTGGGTGCATAGTAATTTTATAAAAATGTTTGTTTGATGAGGCCTATGCATATTTTTTACTTTTGATATTTATTATATAGTCCAATAAAAAAATTTATAAATCATATTTGAATTTTAATATGATCAAAGCAAAATTTTAATTTACTTTTTCGTAAATAAAGTTTCATCTTTGTCAATAATTCTAAATGTATATTGCAATTTATTTTGCCTAGCCATTTTTGACTGTTCTAACTTAGCACAATCTTTCACAAACAAAACATACCTTTCTCATGCAAAAATCCTAAAATTTAACAAAATCCTAGTACACAAGGTAGAGAGTTTAATTAGGATTTGGAAAACAAGACAAGGATTTAAGCAAACGTGGCAACTTTAGATGAAAATAGCAACAACCATCTAAAAATTGTAAGACCAACTCAAATGAATGCCTAACTTATTTTAATTATATTTTTCAATTTTTCAATTTTAACATATTATTTTTTGGATTCCATTACTATATTTTGCACTTTAATTAAATATTAGAAAAAAAACTATGCCAGCTGCTCGGAAGCTACAATATATTTATTCTCTAATGAATAAATCCACATGATGTTTTAGATAACGTATTCGCATACATCCTCTTAAAATTTTAGATTGAAACTCTCTACTAATTACAAGATTGATATGTGACCCCATTCTAAGGGCGGATTTGTAATTTCAGGGTAGACCGGCAAACTACTTCAAAAATTTACGGAAATTACAATTTTGATTGGAAAATTATAATTCCACTTGAAATTCACTTGTGAAACAAGTGTACACCTATGAAAAATATGTTTTCCTCTTGAAGTTGGTCCCAAAATAGTTAGATTGTAAATCAAGGTGGTAATAGGTTTGTCTACCTTAGATATCTTTGTGCTACAGATGTTGGTAAGTAAAAGATGCATTTAGAGACTGAGTATGAATTTAGCTACCTTTTATCAATTTGAATTCCAACTAGCATATGCAATATAGGATTTGCAAACCAGGAAATGGGATGGAATACATGCAGAGAAGGGACCCTCTAAAATAAGCTAACCTTAAGGGGTCTTGGAAGTCTAGCTTTGGTTGAAACATGGTGTTTTTTTAATGTATATTTGACATGGAAAGTGTAAATTGAGATATATAGTGACAAAATTTTGGATTCATGTTGCTTAGTAATTTATGACGATATCCAATTATATATAGCACTCCCAATTTGGATCATTATTTTTACATTTTATATGTCAAAAAAAGCTAAAAAAAATACTCTGTATAAAATAGTCACTAATTCTACTTGGATGAGGTTGTATTTGAGTATGATATGGTTTAGATTTGAAATTGCATTCAAATGAGCGATGCTAAATGTTGAACTATCAATCTAGTGGTGTATATCTTGCCATAAATTATTATTAATTTATTTATTCTAAGGGAGTCAAATACGGTACCATATGTAATATCACCACATTTCATTAGTTAAGAATTAGGAAAGACAATCCAAAATTGGCCCCATTAGAATTGTGATTTGTAATAATAGACTTAATTTTGGGTGACTGCAAGAAACACTTAACCTTTTTTTTGTCCAATTGACCTTGGACAGGTGGTTTTTTGCTCATAACTTTTGCATCGTTTGTCCATCTTCTATGAAACTTAAAATGAAGGTACATGTGGTAGTTGCAAATGTTGAGTAATTTTTTGGGTTTTCTTAAAATTATTTTACTATTTTTAAACTGCCCCCGATTGGATGTCTACCTTGGCCATTTTGAAGGTTTTTAGTACTATTTTTGACCCAAAAATCCTAATTTGAAGCTCAAAATTGGTATACTATGACTTCTACTAAAGTTACACAAGTTTACAAAAGATTTTCTAAAAATAGTTAATTTTCCATCTTCCACATGTGCTCAAAGTGCACTACCTTTGCGCAAGTGTAGAGAACACAATTTTATTTTTCCAATAGTGAAAATTGGTGAAAAGGAGCATCTATAAGTTAGATTTTTTTTTTTTTTTTTTTGAGATTTTTTTGAATTTTTTATTATTTTTTAAGAATTAAATTCCGAACTATCTATTTTCTTGCATTTTTCAACCCTCTTTGACCGTGCATAACTCTTAGAGATAAAAAAATTTAGGTCTGAATTTTTGCACATATCTTTTTTTTAATTCTTTACAAATTATCCATATTTTATTTTATTTAAAAAAAATTATTCCAAAAGCCACAAACAGGAGTGAAATGGCCGTTTTGAGCCAAAACCGACAGGTGTTTCTTGCAACTACCCTTTTATCTTTATGCATCCTAATGTCAGTGGTAAAAATTATAAAAGGGTTTTAATTATATAGCTATTTAGTGTAGAAATGGGTTTGAAAAGATTGATATTGAATAAAAAATTACAATTTTAGTTTATCAATTCAATGAAAATTGCAAATATGATCGGTCTAAATATTTGCAAGCAACAAAAGGAACAACAATGGATCATCCTAACTTAGAAGGAGCAAATGAAAAATAGTTGGTGGAAGGTAAATGGTGGTGATGCCGTTGGCCCCTTTGATTGTAAGTACAATACAATACTATAAGTACATCCATTTATTGCTAATGAAATCAAATATGTTTACTTTGTTGATGTAAAAAAAGTTTCTTACTTTATATTTGCAAAAAAGGCGGTCATGCTTTCACATAGAAGTCACTAAATTTTTTCCCATATATGGCCAAATATTTAAAAACTGTTCTTGAAACCCATAGAGATGTTGCACATTAACTCAAAAAACTCATATTTTAGAGTACTTCCAATGCATCCAATTTATGATCGACACCAAAGCTCAATATGATTCACAAATTGGCATTTCACTACTATATGACGGTCATATTTTGGTTTTGGAATCATGTCACTTAACCCCTAAAAGCCCGTTGTCCCTTCGGGGGCAAATGCGTTTTTGGGCAGGTACCTACAGGCTGAAATTGTGTTCTGATTTTTTGAAATATTTTTTGGAGATAGAAAAACTGATAAGCTTTGTGGGAATATAATTTTTTTCTCAATCGGTGCCCGGGAAAAAAAGTTATGACCAAATAAGCTCAAAAACAGGGGACGGCGGGCAGCTCGGGCGGCAGAAAAAAAATGGACAAAAATTTGAATTTTTTTTTTTAATTTTTTTTTTCTGATAGATTATATTTTTGCCTATCTAGAAAGCTTTTATTCATTTCATTTGGATATGTTATGAGAAAGTTATGGACATTCTTGTTTTTCGGGCAGTTTGAGCATCTTCTTGAAAAAAATAACTTGTAGGACTCATTTCTGAATGCAATTTTTCAAATTTTTCAAATTTTTTTTTTGGCATGGTTTAGTTTACTTTCTAGAACAATCTCACCATTGGGATTAGTGCATTTTAATTCCATCTAAGAGATATTAATATTTTAGATTTTCCTCCTATCTCATACCTACTTCTACTTAACAATTTTTTTAAGGATGAAAATTAAGTTTTTTTGAGTTTCTTTTTTTTTCCTAGACTCTCAACTCAATTCTCCACTATAAAGATTTAAAGCTCGAAACGCTGTAGTGCAAAAATTTTAAGTTAAAAATGTTTAAAGACAAAAAATCTGGTCCCGCAATGTGCTGAAAAACTTGTTTTTTCCACTTTAAATGCAGATATCTTGCAATCTGTGCGGTCAAAAATTCTGAAATGTTTTCCACACATTCTCATACCAATTAGGTGTAAGATCCTACGGTTAGATGTGAAAAAAAAACAATTTTAATTTTTTTTTACTTTTTGCTATAGAAATGGCAGTTTTCAGTGTTTTTTGGCAGAAAAAAGACCTTGGGCTTTTAGGGGTTAACCCCTAAATGTCCAAGGCCTTTTTTGAGCTTTTAGGAATTTTCTCTAAATTGAACAAAAAGACAACATTTTAATAAGTTGTATCAATTTTGTTTGAATTGTAACCATACAAATTCTTAAAAACAAGACATGTTAGAAATCACATAGGAAAAGGAAACACAACAATGTCACTTATGAATTGAAAGATTATATTAATGTTTGATCATGAGGGTGTTAAAACTGTAAAAGTGATTTGAAGTCTTTCATTCCTCTTTTTATGTGACAAATCTAAAAATTTGGTCAACAAAAAAAGAAGAGGTTGAAGGGCCTAACATGCATAATCCCAATCAATTTATGGCTTTTCAAAATCTACTCTACAATTTATTTATTTTTTTAAAAATCTCCAAGATCTTGTGTATTTGAGGCTCATTTCTAAGAACCCTCAACACTACGGAAAGTCAAGATTGCAATGGACACCCTTGGACAAAATCTTAAAAAGAAAAATCATAATCAATTATCTTCAAAATCGGATTTTTGATGCTAAAATTAGACTTCAAAAGACTTTCAAAAACATATAAAATATTTAAAATAATAATTTTGTTAGGTTTTATTTCACTTCAAAGTATTGTCAACACCAAAATTTGATGCCTCTGGCATTTAGGGGTTAATATGTGTTTAAATTCCATTATTTACCTATTCTTGATGTTACATTGGCTTTTACTATATAGGGCTCTAGTAATATGATGAACCACCTCCAATAACACACTGTACTTTTGACAAACATGACAAGTTCTATCTTATTTTATTCAGACAATTTTTTTTTATGTCATGTATTTTTACATCCAAATATTGTATAGTCACATTATTGAATTTAATTCAACTCATTTAAGTTATTTTGTATTTTATATTACATGGAATTAGAACTACATTTTCTTTTTCAATTTTCTTAAAGCTTCTTCAATGAATGTTATTTGGATGACATGCACATTCCAAATACAAAACCTCCAAATACAATAATAGTAATAGTATTAAATTTTGTTTCATATTATTGAACTTATCAATTACTAATTTACTATTACCATACCCAGAGGTCACCTTTGGCACACTTTTGTCGAATAATTAATTAAAGTCCAAAATGAGCTTCAATACTTTAAATATCATTTCTTAAAAATTTGGCATTAAACTCAATTTTTTTTACTTATTTGGCAACCACCTCACATAGATTCAATCACTTTTGTTGTGAGTAAATGAAGATGTACATACAATTTGTTTATAGAAGTGGAGTGATAGGAGGCAAAACAACCCATGTGAAATATGTAACTTAGGATTAGTAGAAGCTCAACCGCTCATACTGAATTAAGTCAAAAGCAAGAATTGTGTTCAATGTAGAACTTCAACCTTCATTTTGGCATAGTAGGTTTAATTTTTTCTAGAAAACTTTGAACTAAAAAAGGTTGAAAAATTAATCTAAATTTCATCTCCAAAAATTCATTTGAGATTTTGAGCCTCCAATCAAAAGTATGGACAAAATTCGAAAAGGGGTTTGGAGATCATTTTCTTTGACATTTTCAAACATCCTATCTGAATTTTGTCTATAACTTTTTTTTGGAGGTTCAAAATTACAAAGTAACGGGGTTTTGGGAATGAAATTTAATTTGATTTACCAAAAAAATTTAGTTCAATTTTTTTTGAAAAAAAATTATTCTATTATGTCAAAATGAAGTCTAAAGTTCTATATTGAACACAACTCTTGCATCTTCACAATAGCAGTTAGGTTCTCATCTTCAAATTGTCCCATATCCTTTGAAGATTTATGATGGATAACATATTTTATTAGAGAAACAACCTCTCCACCTACTATGTAGTGGATATGTGGTGGCATCCAGTTGTATTGATATCTTTTCTAACATTTCAACTTTCTTTGAAGTTACTTATCTTTGGATTCACCAAGGTGACGATCATTTCCAAAATTATTTGGCTTTGAAATTTTTAATTATTTTTTGCCTAAGGTAACTTTTGGTTCCGGTATATAAAACTAAATATTTGAAACTATATATATGGAAAAGCACAAGCCAACCTATCTACTGTGATTACAAGAACCTCCCCAAATTTATCCCCAGAGGAGTTTTAAAAAAACGCCCCCCTTGCCCTTGCCGTCAATATTAAAAAAGAGGCACCATCGGATCTTGGGGTCTCCTGTCCGTCCAATCTGGGGTTTGGGGCTTGAGTTCACGGATACAAATACGGAATACGAGATACTGGTATAGATTACGGATACTTGGTACGAATACAAATATGGGCTCACATGTCCCATATTGTTTGCAACTCCTTCCTAGCTCCCAAAATTACAAATAGGAGGGGGGAAGGTGAAATATATAAAAAAATTCATCACAAATATAATAAGGGGGTCGGGGGATTAATAAATATAAAAAAATGAAAATTGAAGGGGGTCTTTTGAGTGAATGGGGAGGGGGGTGCATTAATAGAAATGCACTTGTCCCTCACTATCCACTCAAAAGACAGCCCACAAGAGTCATAACTTCTTTAACCAAGGCAGAAGTCTCCCACAGTTTGATATTATAAGACTCCCAAAATTCAGGTATCAATCTAGGAAGAATGTGCCTTCAAAAGAATGAAGTGCGGGCCACATTGGTCTAACTCACAATAAAAATGATTTAGAATGTTATGATTGTGATTGAACTCAGTCAGAATCGCAATATTTGTAGATTGCTTACAAAAGAGTACGACACAATACTTTGACAAACAAGGAGAAACAGAGAAATCAATCAAATCAATGGAACAATAGGATGGCATGTGCATGATTATCAAGAAAGACTTGCGACAAGGAAATATTCACCTCAGCATGCAGAGCTCTCCAAAATATCATAGACTATTCAAAATCAAATTTTGTAGTTCATGAGAAATGCATATCACAACAGAGTTCAGTACCCTGAAACAAAACTAGTAATAATGTCCAGGGACACCACCTCCAATTCGATCAGTTCCTCATCATACCCAAAATGATTCCAACTTAACACTATGTACAATGCTGACGGGAATGCTGAAAAGTCGAAAAATGAGTGCAACCTGATATTCTAATGGATAACCGTTTATAATGTACATTAGCATCGAAACTACTTGAGACTACAGGCTCAGATGAGAGAAGGGACGATAAAAGAGCACTTCATCGTATAACAACGCCCGCAGTGTTCACAACCAGGATTGCGCGCAGATTCAAACTTCATGTAATCAATTGATGGCAGTACCCTCACAGGTGAAGCTGGAAGATTTGGGCTTCAGGTTGAGGCTACGACAAACGTTGTTGCAACGATGGATTTCAAAGAAGCTGTCCATTCCTGCAGTGCTCCAGTTTGTCTTGGTCCTGGCGTAGCGGTAGACATTCTTGCAATGAACTGCGGTATCACACAACAAGAACACTTTCTTCCCTTTGGAGACCTCCACTTGCACGCCTTGCAAGTCGGTCACCATGAGCAATCCTTTGGAGCGCTGGTATGTCCAGTGAGAGAAGGCGTGCAGGGTGGCCGCGTAATCTTTGGTGTTCACATAATTCACGTTGTTGCTGTATCGAATCCATGTCCCTTCCAACAGCTTCTCCATGTTATAATATGTTGAATCTCCCACTCTTAGTACCGAAACCGCTGTGAACTGCACGGTCTTGTAGTCAGTGAGCCCCGATAATCTGAGTCAAAACGACAAGATAGAGCAATCATTCAAAAGGCAGTCGAGGTACTAGCTAGCTAGATTGTAATGGTCAGAAATTTTAGTGATTAGTCAATACTAATTATTGAATCCAAAACACCAAAGAAGAAACTAAATGCAAGATTTAATTCCAGATGGTATTTGTTTGCTTTGCTTGCGAAGTTCTTTCATGCCTCGAGGGCCGAGGGGAGCAGTGTTTACTTCTCAAGTTCCTGGTTGAAGTGCTCGGCCATGAAAGCTGCGACTGTCTGCACCTCCATTTGCTCACAATATGCCTCTATTGTGTGCACCTTGCTGACATCCTCTCCAAGAAGCACCTTGAATCTTTTCACAACCATTTTTCTGCAGTGTTCAACTATGAGCACATTCAAAGTAACCTTCAAACATGCCACGAGGGACCCAAGTTTAATCAGAGCCAGATCATGCATGTTTTCAAAACTAGTTACGGTATGAAAGCTATTTGCAAGCTGTGAATGCCACTACCAAGACCGTGATGATCTCGGGATTGAGCAAATCCCGAAATCTCGATGATTGAACTCAAATGATTGTACAGAAAGTCAGAGCACGTGTTCAGAAGTTATTAAGATGGAATTGAATGCTTAATATCCTGCAATGTTCACTATTTTGCTATGCTTCAAGGCTCTGCTTGCGAGGAGATGTACGCACCTTGGTGGAGTGCATGCATCCTCGAGAACTTGTGCGTAATATGGCCACCTCACGTTTCCTTCATCCGAGAAAGGTATAAGTGCAATTTGTACGGTTAAAGCACGCTTTAGCTCCAACACTAACGATCTGTTTTTATCCACAATCTTGAACAAATCTTCCAAAGCAGCCGGGAGCCTGTAGAACTCAGGGAAATCAAACCATTTGAAAGTTTAGCTTCAGAAGCCATATATAAATTGCCAGTGAAAAATGAATTGAGAGGGTCCATCAAGTTACGCGTTCTTACTTGTAACTGAATTGTGCTCCTTCTAGCTGCTTGATATTGCTCCACTGTGGTCTTTCATTCTTCCATGCCACCGGCAAATACTTGGGCACAAATGGACCTGCGGGATTTCCATGAAATTCACACCAAGGGAGAATATTGAGGCAGGTGAATACAGACTAATAAAATCCCGTGTGCAATAACAGGGGAATCTATACAAATCCCTTGGATTGAAAATGTAGGAATGCATATAAATTTTCTATAGTCTCACCTGCCCCTGAGTATTGCAAATTCCTTGTATGGCTGCGAGTGAAAAGGCTGATTTCAACACACTGGGGGATTCATTTGCAAATAACTTTCTTGCAATTCGTTTATCATATCTCTATTAAAATCGCAAAGGTTTGCTCCTAGCGCGCATTAATATTCCTGCATATTTATCAATGGAAAAGTTCTAGCCCCTTAGAAATTACTTGTGCATCTCATTTTGGCATGCAATCGAAAACTAGCCAATAGAAATGAAGTTTTCTTTACCTTCACCAATTACTCGAGTAGAGACCGCGATACTCCCGCAGGAAGCACTCACCACGACCTCCAGCAGGTTACTAATCTGGTCAAGCTTCTCCTCTTGGATCCATTTCCCTTGAGGAGCGCGCTCTCGGAACACCTTCATCATCTTCTTCGTGTCGTCGGTGATATGACAAAAGACGTAGTTCAGGATCTGGCAGTCATGGCGAAGAGCTGCCAGCAATTTGCTGATGTCCCGGCCCTTGAAGTCCCCGTTCGGGTAATCATCTCGCAGTCCGTCGTGAAATTCCTGGCCGTGACAAGGCGCATCACCGATGTGAATGAGGACTCGAGTTTTGGACCTCCAGCTCAGAGTCGGGACGCGCTCCAGCCCGGAGAACACATCCTCCGCGTGGTCCTTGCCCCTTGTTGCTTTCACTTTGGCTATTGCGGAGACGAATACGCTCTCAGGACCTTCGAAACTGTCGGTGAAGTCGCACTTCTCGGCTTCGTCTTGATCATGATCTTCGTAGTCCCGGTATGGCACAAACGCGACGCGCAACTTCAGTTGGGGAAACGCCTTCTTGACATCAGTTGCAATTTTTGGAACCAGATTCTTCACCTCAATTATCGATTCCTGCACAGCCGATTATGTTGTCTAGCACCATATATGAGAAACTTTCACTGATCAATTGAAATGCATTCAAATATATTGAGTGAAAGGGGTTTGATGTCGTGCAAACATGCTATGTGCATGCTAACGTTCGATGAATTGAAAGCGCAATAAATTATTAAACGGTGGTTTGGAAGTAGATTACCGCCATGCTGCCTGTCGCGTCCACGAGGAAAGCCAGGTCGAGCTCCTGCGCTTGCCGAAGCATTTTCCTGAGCTCAAGGTTTCGAATCCTCTCGTCTCTTCTCTTGTCCATGAGAAGCTGCTGCTCACTGCCGATGCAACGAACCGATCCCGTGCTCCATATTGGTGACGTGAGATCCTCCCTGGAAACTCTATAGTCAGATTTCGTTCTAAGATTCTCCAACCTCGCAAGCTGGTTCTCAAGTTCATCGTTGCGCCTCTGAAGTGCTACCGAAGCAGAGCTGATTCCCACTGGTCGACTTGGCTCTGACCTTTTGTTAGCTTCTGCCACGACCTTTTCCAACTTCGCCAGCTTCTGCTCAAGCTCCTGGTTTTTCTCAAGGATAGCGCGAGAAGCAGAGCTCAAACCAGCCGAAAATTTCGCCCTCTTCGTCGTTCTCGGAGACTCTACAATTTGGGACGCAGTTGCAAGTTCTGGCTCCGGCTCCTCTTCAATCCGGTGCTGAAGTGACTGCATGCGTTAAGAGCAGGGGAGGCGCATTCGGCTCAATTGGAGCTTCTTTATTTTGCAGAATCCGCATCCCTGAAGCCTGCCGATTATGCCTGCCGATAATGCCGATAATGCCGAGTATGCATTTTCGCAGAATACGCCCCCCCTATTCTTAACGCCAGAGAGCGGGCAGGGGTCTGCAGATTCTGCAGACCAGCTCGTCCTATGGCTCGCCCTACGGGCTCGCCTCAGGGCTCGCTGATCCGCAGAATCTGCAGACCCCTGCCCGTTCTCTAGTACAAGAAGTCCACATCTCTGATCTCCCTGTATGAGACATGATCCCTGATTACGCAATAGCAATCAAAGAAACTTACTGAAACTTTCCTTTCGGTCGATGAACTACTACAAAATGCAATATATCAGTAGTAATCAAGCATGTATGCATCGATCAGCTAGGTTGTATTGAACTAAATGGGCTTTCACTCTGCTAGATATGATGCCTGCACTATCCTTGCACTTAATTTGCTTGCTTTTGCTAACTGGCTAACTAGCTATCTTGTAATTAACAGTTCGAATTCCAGCAAGCGTAAATATGCAAACCATGCCAGGATCTGTGAATCAGGAGAGAAAAAGAGCGTGTGGGGGAATGGGATGGAACATATGCAGACAGGGAATCTGCTATAGAAAGGCAGATCTATACAGACTGCAGCTTGAATTACAGATTAAATTGAAGCTCTCGAGGAAAAATGAACTGGGAAGGACTGCGACCAGCACAGGTGAAGCTGAAGCCTGAAGGGAGAAGCGGAAACTAAGATAGTTGACGGAGGACTGGAGGTTCCTCTTACAGTATACTCGTATATTCTAAGCCCACTACAGTACTCTATATTAGTGTAGCGGCTCTCCCTAATTACATCCATTAAAACTCTATTAAGCTACCTAGTCTTGGGATTACGGCGGCTTTTAGTATGTGAGCATCAGCCGGCAATGACTCACTGTACTTTCGACTAACAGAATCAATTTTATCTTATTTTTTTCGTCCAGGAGTATATTGATGGCAGGCATGTTCACGTCCTTATACGTAACTCATGGAGGTTAAGGTAGTGTGCTCTAAAAGTGACCATTTAAGGGGTGGTCCGCTTTTTTCATAGGTTTCCATGAACATAAATATTTTTAGATCATTTTTTAGAGAAAGAAAAATGGATGCAGAACATAACACAAGTGGTTTCATCATTTTTGAAGCATTTTTTAATTACTTATGAATTACTTATGAATTTTCAAAGATTTTTGTTGTAGGTACCTATTTGTGACTCTAGGTCTCTCAAAATCTGTCTACTTGCAACTTCTGAAGTGATTTGAGAAAATCAGAACCAATGATTGGCTCTTGCAATAAATAATATTTTTCTCTCAATTCTCTCAACGATTAAAGAAGTTCATTTTAAAACTACCTCATGTTCATTTAAGGCCTAAATATAGGGTCCATTTGATGAGGACAATTGCCTTTACAACAAACTACCGTAATTTTATGAATTATATAATTAGAACATGTCTTGGTGCCAAAAAAGTTGATGTCATTAGATTTAGTTTAAAGGTGTGGGAATGTCTTTGGATTTTAGTAACGAACCGATGAAAAATTAATATGCAAATGGAACAAAATTGTAATGGATGAAATCCTGGCTCTTTTTATTTATTACGTGGAAAAATTACCAAGTTATTTAATTTTTCATGACACTTTTTGATGATATTGACAATGATAATTAATTTTTTTTGGATTTCTTGGATCAATTATGTGCATCATTAACTCTAGTCGACTAGTCTTTGTACAAAAAAATTGAACCTAAAATCACATTATATGGTTGTTAAATATAAATTGAATACATTGTTCTATTCAACAAATATTTCAAATGCAAGGGCATTAAGATGTAACAATGGTCTATGTTGCAATCTTTAGTATATTCTCTACAATGGCTAATGCAATCCTATGCTCTCAATTCAAAAAAAAATTCAAATATTGTTTGCGTGTTTGTCAAATTGTTAATATTTTAAATTCTATAAAATGTCAACTTCCTTCAAATTTTGTGTATAACAATCTAAAATTATGTATATTGCAAAGGCACAAAAAAAATTGGAAAATCTAAGAAAAAATTGACTAAAGATAAAGTAACTCTAATTCATGGTGAACAAAAACGAGTTTTAGACATGTCTAACTTTTAAATTAATTTTCTTTCAAATCACAACTAGTTTTTTCTTTAGATTTCCACGATAATGTGCACTACAACTTTTGTATATCTACTTTTGGACTTTATTCATTGATGCTTATAGTATAATTATTTGAATGAAAATGTTTCAAATTTGTACTTAATTTTGTTTGTAGCTGTAGGTTTTGAAACAAATTATATGGCATATTATTTGCACTGTAATTGAACTTTTTGTTCTTCAAAAATTGATTTTCAAATTAGAAATGACTTTTTTTTGCTATACATAAACAGCTGGATTTCTAAATTTAGTTTATATTCCACTTCCAAAAACTTCAATCAAATACATCCAGATATCAATTATTTTGTTGTTGTTTGAACTCGCAAGACTATAATCACCTTCCAATACTTTAAAGGATAACATGGAAATTTGATCTTTTAAGCTAGTGTAAATTTTTTAATTTATACAAATTAGGCCTAGTATGGTGAAACTTCGGAATTTTTAACCCTTTAAAGGACAATAAGTTAATGTGGAGTTTTTTAAGGCTTGGTTGTTTGTGTAGGTTCATACAAAGTCATTTTTAAGAGATGAAAAGGAAAATTTTACCAAAAATGCGTGCTAATTGTGCTTGTATTAGTTATGTGAAAATGTAATTCTTTTTCCAATTACATGCATGAATCAAAAGCTATGGGGCTTAAAAGTTTAGGAGCAACAAGCTATTAGAGAGGGCAAGCAAGCTATGAATATTTTCCCATTAACTTTGAACACTTATATCTTGCATTCTATAAAGACAAAAAGGTTAAAATTGTTTCCACATATTCTTGTAGTGGTATAGGTAATGTATACACAGAATTAAAAAATAAATAAATATTTTTTAATTTTCACTCAATGCACTATAAATAGCAATTTTAGAACAATTTTAGAACCATTAACTCAAATTTTAGTGTATATTCATGAGATATAGATATAGATATAGATATAGATATAGATATAGATATTTTTTTTTTGGTACTTGATTTAGAAAAGAGAGCATTTGTATTTTTTGAATGTTGTAATTTTGATTCTTCTAAAAAATGAGTTCATTTCAAAAAACTGAAATCTTGCTCATGTAGTGTTTTTTTTATTGGACATCCTTTCATTGCAAGATTGTTTTGTGTATATTAGGCACCTCCATTATCTTTGAAAAATTTCATACAATTAACTAATGTAACTACCTACCCAATGGTCTAAGTTACCAAAGTTGGATAATGAATCCTTCTCCACAAAGTTGAGCCAAATTATTTGACCTTACTGGGCACGGCCCAATATTTCTTCTAACTTCAAACATTATAAACTCTCAATCTATGGTCGAATGGTTTGAAATTTCTTTGAAAATTCCTACAAGAATACTTACAGTAGAAATTTATACAATTGAAAGTTCAAAAAGCATTTTACTTCCTCTACCCCTAAAGATCTTCTTGTTGGACAAATTGTTCTGGATTAATCATTTAATGCTGAAATAACATTTTTTAAACCTATTTTGCACTGTAACTTTGTAAATATAGTTCGGTGAATTCCTATCATCCTAGAAACTTTGAATTTTGGAGTCCTTTTCAAAGAGTTTGATGCACTTCTATCATCCTTAAAATTTTGAGTTTTGGATTCCTTTTAAAAGTGTAGTTTTGGAGTATTAAAAAGTGGAATTTATGGAGCATGTGAAGATGCCATTTTGTGGGCAATTAATATGGACCCAAGACTATGTATGAACCTTTGTTCCGCCTCCAAAGCTTAATCTCCTTCAAATGGGTAGCACTCAATTCAAAGAGATGCAAAAATAAGAATGAACAATGTTGATTGACCTTTACAATCATTTTATTTGTCTTTTGATTGATCATTGCATGGATGGAGGAGGAACTATTACTTGGGGTTGTTGTTTTGTTGGTCCTAAATAGCAATTGAAAGCCAAATTTGACTAATTTGCAAGGTCACAAAGTGCAATGTTCAAAAAGATCATTTTGGGATAGAAAATTAAGGCCAACAGGAAGAGTCATTTTAGGACGGAAGGAGTAAAATTTTAGTTTTTCTCAATGCATTGAGAAAGAGGAATTTTGGTCATCTTTTGTAAAAAATAGTAAAAAACTTTAGGGATTAAAAGATTTTCTAAAATTGATATGAATTTTTATCATTTTTTCTTGAAAAGATATTGACGTAATGAATTCAATTTTTCACCAAATTTTTTGAGATTTTTACAACTTGTGAATTCATATGATTAATGTGAATTATACTTGTGAATTAAGCAATATGTGAATTCATCGCTTAAAAACAAATTCACATGAATTCTATGAATATGTATCTTACAATTCTATTTTAAGATAGAAAGATTCAAAAATAAAGAATTTAAGATAAATACATTATTAAATTTAAATTTGCACCAATTTTTGTAACTTTTTGTATATATACATTAGACAATGGTTTGCCATAATAATTTTGTCTTTCAAATAATTTTTCCAAGAAAATACCGTTGGTAGAATTTTTTTAAAGCATCCTGTTTAATCATCATACTATTAAATCTATTTTTGAAAATAAAAATTTATAGGAAAATTGAAAATAAAATTTCATTTACAATTTTTCTCAATAATTGTATGTTGCTTACCAAACTTCAGTTTGTCAAAGAAAACTTCAAATTTCAGAAATGATATTGCTTTTATAAATAACAAATTCCAATTGCTTGAATATTGATTTGACTATTTGTATAAATTATAAGCATCATGTCTTTTTTCTTAAATTTAAAGCAACAAAGCTTGAGCAAATTGTGCATATTGGTTTATTTCAAATTTGCTAATCTACTACTATACTAGTACGAAAAAAATAGCAAATAATGATATAATGCTTGGTCTAAATGGCATTATAAACTCTAAAATGTTGAGAAATGAAGAAACCAAACATTGACTTGCAAAGAACTAGTATAATACAGTACAAAAAAATCTTCAAGAAACGTAGACTTTAGTCGATAATTTTGGTCATCTTCCTAGGTCATCAAGTATATCAGTTATTGTAGCTCACCAAACAATAATCAAATCAAAATAAGAATTTGATGAAATTTGATTTTTGATTTAAAATAAAAACTAGTAAAATATTTAAATTCAATTTACATTTAGTTCAAATCCAATTTATAATAGGGCTCCACTTCTTTGTGCTTCATTGGTTGAAGACTTTGGAGTTTAAACAATCAACTTACTTGATTTGATTTGTCTATTGAATTGATTATTTTTTCTAATAGTGTCCCTAGTGACATAGCAGTTGTGTCAGTGCGACCTTCATACAAAAGTGGAACCCTGAGTCTTTAAAGTGCTATTGCAAAAATGACATTCATTATGGAACTTCAAGTGCTAAATCATAGATCTCCTTCAAGACTTTTTGGGATAGTCCCTGTTGATAGCTTTATAATTTATTGATTTAATCCTTAAAGTCCCAATGTCATTTTTTTCTCAAATAACACTCAAAACTACCATTTTTGTTGCATTCACCCAAGAAAACATAATTTTTTAAAGAATCTAACCATATGATCTTGTGCTTCACTTATTTGAGATCATGCGGAAAAAATTTCATCAATTTTGACCGTACGGATTGAAAGATAATGGCATTCAAAGTTGGAGAAAAAGTTTTCTTTGACACTGCCCTAAAATTTCAAATGACTTTGATTGTCATTTGTAGGATTTTTTTGCACTACTGACTTTGAATTTTAAAGTTTAACATATTGTAGATCATGTTAGGAACACTTCTACCAATTTTCATAGGTTTTTGAGACTTAGAATACTTCAAAAAAAATCATGCAATGCGATAAGGTAGCCGCACCCATAACCATCACTGTACCCATAACCATCACCTCTCATTGAAAATCTTAAAAAATCTGTGGAAGTGAATAGATGTGATTACAATGATGTACTACATCTAAACATTTGATCCTAGTATTGGTATTAGGTGCATTTGCACTTGGCTCTTTAAAAATTCACAACTTATTCTCACAGTATCCAAATAATACATTTGAAAGTGCAGAGGCATTATTTTTCTACCCTATTCTTTTAAATTTCAAAATTCTCTATGTTATATTGAAAGATTCAATCATTTATCACAAGATCCAAAAAAAATGGAAAAAAAAAACATTTCCTTAATTTTATGCAAATTGGAAGGCCTATGCTATCACCTAAATGTCAAATGCTATTGGGCAATTCCAAAACCGGGTTCCAATATTATGTCCCTATTGAACCCCAATGTGTTCTCATCTCCAAAATAGGTGTGGAGATAGGACCTTCATCTGCTGCCCAAACCGGCCTCAACCTTTTTCTCCAAAATCCTAAGCCTTCCAACCTAGCTTCTCCTTCGAGTTTGGTAATGCTAAAAAATGCTTATAACTTCTTCACTTGGCATCCAATTAAAATAAAAATTATATATCCACAAAGCTCTTGCTAAACTACATGTCTTCAAAAAGTTTTAAAAATCATAGTACAAATTGAAACAATAGGAATCTATCCAAACTCCAAATTATCCCCAGAGTGTCATAAATTGGACAACTTGCTCTAAAACTTGGTGGAGAACATCCCGTAAGTTTTGTTCATCAAAATGACAAATTTCTACACTTTTAGGTTGTTGCAGTAGATAAGGTCCACAAAAATTTCCCTATTATATTTGGGGTTTATTTCAAACATACGATTTCATTTCAAATTTCTAATGATAAATCAAGAGACTTACAAAGTACCATAAACATTTACCCCATAAGGACACAAAGTTCAAATCTAAACAAGAGAGGAATGCAAATATGATTGTCCTACATACAAAATTTTGTTTTTTCATCCATCTAATTGTTGTAGATTTTTATATTTTTTTTCTATTGTTTATATGGTATAGATTTGTTGTGCATATACAAGCTAATACTCATAGAAAGTAAGTATGTTTCACCTAAAAATATGAATTTTTCAATTAAAAAGAGGTCCCCTCAAAATTGACTTGAATTATTAAGTGAATAAAAATCTTTAAAAATCACCATAATCAAACTATTGAACAATTAGAAGAACAAAGAAAAGAGTTCTTGTGATTTTAGTTGCTTGAGATTGCTGGCCCATTAGAGGAGATTTGGGCTTCTAAGAGCCCGCGAGTTCTCGGACTGTGGGAACTCTGCAGGACTGCTGGGACGCTGCCGCATGGCCAGTCTGATGTGGCCAAGTGATTGCCACGTCATTTAAAAAATAATAATTTTTTTTAAATTTTTTTTTTTTTAAATAATAATAATAATAATAGTTTTTTTTTTAATAATTTTTTTTGACAGCAGGGGCTGGTTCTCAGCATTGGGAACAGCCTTGCAACGGTCTTCCAGAGGCTCAGATCTCCTCTAATGATAAGTGGCATTGTTGAGGTTCATTCTCATTTTCAATTTAGGGTTTCTGGGATAGAATCAAATCTCAGTAGACAATGAAAATTTGAAACAGAAGTAAATTAAGGGAGTGGTTCACCATGGCATCCCTATACCCAATGGCGTCCCTTTCTAGGAAGGGGCATCATTCTGAAATGCAATTCTAGGTGGCCCATATATGGCTTATTATTTTAGTCAAAAAATAATAAGCCATGTTTGGTCTCTCTACATTTAGGTTTTGAAATGATGCCCCTTCCTAGAAAGGGACGCCATTGGATGTAGGGACACCATTGGGTGCCTCTCCCTTAAGGTGGATACCCCCAAACTGCCAATTTTTCCTACTAAGCCTAATTACTATTATTAGACTGGTTAAATTTTCATATGTTCCTTGTTGACAACTAAAAGGAGGTTTCAACAAACTTGAGAATGCGACATTTGGATATTGCATACAAAAGTTAGTAAGAAACAAAGTTTGGTTCTAAAATGGTTTCTTCCACATAGGTACAAAATTGATTTTGGAGATGTACATAGAATAAAGATGATGATTTAGGGTCATTGGCACATTTGCGGTTACTTATTTTACTCAAAACATTCACCGTCCATCTATGCTAGAGGATAGTTGTGTATTTAGGGGTTAATTCAATTACTTCACTAAATTTAATAATATTTTGTAAACAATCAATTTATTTTTATTTAGAAAATTTATTTTCTTTAAAAGTGTTAAGATTGCTTTTATATTGAAAGCAGTTTTAATATTCTTTTCACGAATCTGGAAGCATGTTGAAGTTATTTGAGTTTCAAAAAGACAAATTTGCCTAATTCCCTTGATAGTAATCATATGAAAATGTTTAGGATTATATTGATAAGATGGGCATCAATTTGGGACATGTCCATGCACCATGGCATTGTCATTTTTTGATTGGAAAGGATTACAATATTAGATGTAAGTTGTTTTATATACAAATCAACAAGTTCACTAGAAGTACAAAAGATAGAGGATAATATGTATTTGCATCACAAATTTATATGCATGTATTTATGTTTGTATGCCATATTTGTATAATGTATGGCATGGGATAAGACACATGACATATATTTGGCATTTTTGGATGCATGGTAAATGTATGAAAATGTTTGCTTGATATATAGTCTAGTCAAAACTTTAATTTACTTTTGATAATATATTTTATGAACCCCTAAAATTTTGCAGTGATTTGAGTGCTTGAAATTGCATTAAAATTCTCATAGTAAGGCTACGGTATTCATCTACATTTATTCTCTGAAATATTCAACTATAGGAACTTTTAGATAACTTGTTCATGTACATCCTCCCAAAATTTTAGATTGAAGATCTCTACCAATTGCAAGCCATTGTTGTACCTAAACTTCCAAAAGTTGTTTTTTGAAGCCCATCCTAAAGGTAAAGTTTTGTCTTTCAACATTTTTAGAAAAAACATCTATATTGTATACTTTGTGTAATTTAGCCAATATGTTTTTAAATGAGTTGAAAATACATGAAAAAAAAATTAACCAAAAAAACTTCCATATTCATTCAAAAAAAATCATAAAATAGAAGGTGGTACTAGATGAAAGAAAAAACTAAATTGCTAATAACTTTGATAAGAATTTGAAATTGAACAATCAATTCAAATGGTGAGAATGTTCTAGTAAGCAATATGTATCCCATGTTGTTGTTTTATTAAAAGATTTAAAAAACTGTGTACAATAGACAACTTCATTTGCTTCATCATTTGCTTCATCATTTGTTTTTCTTACTACCTACATTGCTACAAAATAAAACTCTTCATCATTTTCATCTCCTAAGTCAAAATTGAATGGCTCAAGGGTTTTTGTGTAGGTATCAATCTATCCAACCAATTAATATTAATTAATCTATTTTAGAAAACATTCTAAGTAGTTACATTAAAATTGAAAAAAACTTATAATTTTTGAAATACGTATCGGAAGGACCAAATCACATGCAGCAAAGCTTCTTGAATAGAATATGATGAATAGAAGCTTCTCGTGCAAAAAATCCAAAATCCAAAATTAATAGAGGTTGCAAAAACTAAAAAGACCCAAATGGGCTCTTCCGGCCAGCCTTTAGGAATTATAAATAGATTATAAATGGCTAAAGAAGGAAATATTAATGAATGATCCATGGTATGCCAAGTCCGTATGAAGATTGGGTGTCCTCAAATGCAAGTTTGTTGGGGACGTATGAAATTTATGAATGGAAACTTTGCCTTAGTGGGAAATTTTGTCATAAAATGGCATATGAAATCATCAAATCGGTCATTTTTTCATTCAATTCCTTCATTTAAATCACATTTGACTACTTTTGGATTTTTGAAAGTCCAGAATTAGTAAAAGTCATCGGGAGAAAAAAAATGGCCATTATGAGATAATTCAAAACATCAGGAGATCTATACAAAACATTGGGGAGATCAATACGAACATCCGGAGATCAATACGAACATCCGGAGATCTTCCAATGTTTTTTTTTCAGAAGATCTCCCGATGTTTAGTCCAAAAATCATTGAATAGTCCAAACATAGTTAATTGTGGCATAGAAGTCTAGAACTAGTATAGTCCCTAAAGTCTAGAACTAGTATAGATTCAAACCGCATGGTTTAAACTAAACAACACCAATTTGTGGAATACCACCATTTTATTGAAATATTGGTTCACATATCCATTGCTCTTGCAGTTTCCCAAAGGTTCTACAATAGTATCACTCAAAACTCATCAACTTTCCCTATATACAAATCTAGTGATAATTACACTGAATAGGGGTATTAACCCCTAAAGGACCAGCCTGCTATTTTTAGCAACATAGCAATTTTGGGCAGGTACGTGTGACTAGAGATTTTCACATTTTAAGCTGAAATTTTCATAGAAGGTGAGGACGAGGAATATCTTTCATGTGCACTAAATTTCATGACATTTCAAAATAGGAGTAAAAAGTTATGGCCTAATATGTTACTTTTTTCACCGAGCGGGCAGTCCGGGCAGATCTGAAAAAATCACTTTTTTCAAAAATAAAAATTTGAAATTGGTTTTTTAGAGTTATATATACGTGGAAAGCTTTGAATCATTCCATTTCAACCAATGAGTAAAAAGTTATGAGTTTTTTTAGTTTGCAAGCAGTTACAGATTCTCTACTCTAAAATAAACTTTGAAGTTGTTTATTTAACTCAATTTTTAATATTTTGGAAAAATAAATAAATCATAGGATTTAGATTGCATTACAACCATTGGGATTGACATTTTTCAATTCCATAATTAAATTCTTAACAATTTAGTATTTTGGATCATTCTCTACTTCTTTCTACTTACTACTGTACCAACTGGAGCACTGCAGGAATGGACAGCTTCTTTGAAACCCATCGTTGCAATAACATTTGTCGTAGCCTTAACCTGAAGCCCAAATCTTCCAGCTTCACCTGTGAGGGTACTGCCATCAATTGATTGCATGAAGTTTGAATCCGCTTGCAATCCTTGTTTGTGAACATCGCGGGCGTTGTTAATTACTATAAGAAGCTCTTTTATCGACATACAATACCTTCTCTCATCTGAGCCCGTTGTCTCAAGTAGTCACGATGCTAATGTACTGTACATAACCGGTTTTCCATTAGAATCTCAGGTTGCACTCATTTCTCGACCTTTCAGCATATATTCCCGTCAGCATTGTACATAGTGTTAAGTTGGAATGATTTTGGGTATGATGAGGAACTGAATCAGCTAGAGGTGGTGTCCGTGGATACTATTACTAGTTTTGTATCAAGGTACTGAAACTTTGTGGTGATATGTATTTCCCATGAATTACAAAATACGGTTTTGAATATTCTATAATATTTTGGAGCTGCATGCTGAGATGAATGTTTCCGTATCGCGGGTCTTTCTTGATAATCATGCACACGCCATTCTTACTGTTCCATTGAATTGATTTTCTGTTTCTCTTTGTCTGTCAAAATGTACTCTTTTGTAGGCAATGTAACTTACAAATATAGCGGTTCTGACTGAATTCGATCACAACGATAACATTCTAAACCAGGGAAGCAGAGATCCATGTAACTTGTACTGTTGTCAAAACACTCTATTACATTTAACCCCTTAAGGACCATGAGTGCAAATTTTGAACAATGAATGAATGGAAACACGTCCCTAACCACCAAAATGCGCTTTTTCATCCATCAATTTTTTTTGAAGATTCTTGTATTTGTTCTTTAACATTTGTACGGTTCAAATTATAAAGATTTTGCTTTGCAAATATTCTATAATTCAAAAGGTATTGGAAGGTCTAGCCTCAAAAAGTAATATTTTCAGTTTAAAAAATGACCCTTGCAAAATGACTTGAATCAAAAAATAAAAATAAAATCTTCAAAAATCATTATAATTAGAACTCAATATTTTGAACTTATAGAAAAAAAAATCTTTTAAAAATCATAAATATTCAATCTACAATTGATTATAGAAGGAATTTCCAATTTTTGGCTTCAAATTTTATTGAAAAATATTGGTATGTATTTTTGTTGATCTAACTATATGGATGTGATCTATAAATATCATTTTACAACTATTGCTAGAAAAGCATCATCAAAATATTCTCCTAAGTTGCATTTTATAATAGATCTTCACAATTTTGGAAATCTGGACACCCCTCCGGTCCTTTAGGGGTTAATGTATGCTCAAAGAAAGAATCATCATTGTGAGTCAGACTAACATGGTCACTTCATCCTTTTGAAGGCACATTTCGCTTCCTAGATTGATACCTGAATTTTGGGAGTCTTCTGAATAATATCAAACTGTGGGAGATTTCTGCCTTGGTTAAATAAGTTATGACCTTGTTTGGCTTGTGCTTTTCCATCTAAATATATATAGTTTCATATATTAGTAAAAGTATCAATTTTAGTTTAATGTTACTAAGTTTAGCAATTATTAATTTACTAGTGATAGAGCTTTGGTTGTGAAAAAAAGTCTGTATTGATCTATATAGGATGTAATTTTGGATTCATTGAAGAAGCTTCAAGAAAATCAGAAAAAAAAACTAGTTGTAATTCAATATTTTCATGTAATATAAAATATAAAATAACTTAACAAGTTGTTAAATTGAATGACGTGACCATATTTGGATGTGAAGATACATGACATCAAAAAAATTGTTTGAAAATATTAAAATAAAACTTGTCATGTTTGTTGAAAATATAGTGTGTTATTGGACGTGAGGCATCATATTACTAAAGTCCTATATGTACAGTAAAAGCCAATATAACATCAAAAATAGGTAAATAATGGAATTTAAACACTTAATTGACATGACCCCAAAACCAAAATATAGCCTCATATAGTAGTGAAATGCCAATTTGTGCATACTTGTACTTCACATGCTGAGCTTTAGCGTCAACTATAAATTAGAGACATTAGAAGACTTGCTCAAAAATATGATTTTTTTAAAATTAATATGCAGCATCATTCTTTATGAGTTAAAAGAACCGTTTTGAAGTATTTGGCTATATTTGAAAAAAAAATTGATGACTTTTATGTGAAGGCGTGACCACTTTTTTTGCATATACAAAGAATTTTTTTTTGCATCATCAAAGTAAGCATATGTTGATTTCATTAACAATAAATGACTAAATGGATGTAATTAAGAAAACCCACGTAATGTCCTGCGTAATGTATGGTACTTACAATCAAAGGGGCCAATTGCATCACCAACATTTACCTTTCACCAACTAGTTTTCATTTGCTCCCTCTAAATTAGGATGATCCATTGTTGTTCCTTCTATTCCTTCCAAATATTTACTAGATTGATCATATTTGCAATTTTTACTAAATTTCACAAATTAAAATTGATTTTTTTTCTCAATATCAATCCTTTCAAATCCATTTCTACACTAAATAGTTATATGATGGGAATCCTTGTATAGTTTTTACTATCGACAAGCCTATTATCACCGTGATTTGCAATCTGACTATCTTGGAGCCAACTCCAAGAATGACACATATTTTTCATAGGTGTGCACTTGTTTCACAAGTCAAACCCAATTGGAATTATAATTTTCTGATTATTCCCTAAACGCTCAAGTGACCATTTTTTGGTTGTTGCCCAACTTTGGGCAGTATTTTTGGACACAATTTTTTTTTTTTTTTTTTTTAAATTTTCTGGTGCAAAATAGATAAGGTTGTCTTTCAAATTTTATATTCAAAACTAAGATTGCTATGGTCAAACAAAAATTATAAGTAAAATAGCACAAATTATTTAGAATTTGCACAATGTTGGAAAATTTACTATTTGAAAAAAATGTTGATGTTCTTATCACTACATCTTACACAAATCAAATTTTTTTCACAAATCAATGGAAACCACAATTTTGAATAATAAAAAAAAATTCAAATGCTAAAGATAGAAATTATATTTTTGGTGAATTTTTGAAGTTATATCTTCAAAATTTATTTGAAGAAAATCTAAAAATATTTTTATAACTTTGACCGTTCGGATAGTTTCTAGTTTTTCTGCTTCACATTATTTATTCTGATGAAAACTTCAAAAAAGTTATAGAAATTATATTTTACAACACATTTGTGTTTTGTTCAAAACCCTTGGACTTTTAGGGATTAAAATTGCAATTTCTATGAATTTTTGAAGTGGTTTACTCTAAAATTACAAATCCACTCTTAGAATGGGGTCATAAATGTCCTATAAACAATCCATAACCGCCTTTTTTTGTATCTAATGGCATTTAAGTACTCACCAATCAAGCATTGACGCATTATCCGCTTATCCCATTTTAACATTAATATTCAGATTTTGTCACAATCTTGAACAGATTTGGATATTTTTTGGATACATTTGGATGTTTGAACAGATGGAATTGGGGCCAAACATAGGGAGATGGAATTAGGTAGTGAATGGTGATAGGCTTGGTTAACCTTAGAATATGAATCATTGATACTAACTCTAAAATATGTATAAAGTTTTGTTGGATGTTGTTTGGTCATTTTCATAAGTATTGCCAAAGTTATAATAATAAGTTTTTCTAAAATTTTAATTTCAAAGCAAGCAAATAAAAATATTTTCTAAAAGAAGATTAATTAATTTTATTTGACTAGATATATTGACACCTAGTACACAAAAACCTTTGAGCCATTCCATTTTGACTTATAAAATGAAAGTTGTGAGAAGTTTGATTTTGTAGCAATGAAGTTGTTTATTGTGCATAATTTTTTTTAAATTTAAATAAAAACAACAACATAGGATACATACTACTTACAATCAATAGAAGGTTTCAATATAAAATTTTGAGAGGATGTATGCAAACAAGTTTTTTGAAACATTATATGGTTGGCTTTATTAGAAAATAAATATATTATAGGCTTCCTAGTAGCTTGTGCAATTTTTTTTTAGTAATTAATTAAAGTAAAAAATATAGTAAAGCAATCCAAAAAATAATATATTAAAATTAGACAATTTTAAAAGATAATTAAATAAGTTAGGCAGGTTGTTACTATTTTCATCTAAGGTCACCACGTTTACCTAAATTCTTGTCTTGTACTCCAAACCCTAAACTTTCTACTTTATGTGCTAGGGTTTTGTTAAGTGTTAGGTTTTGTTAAATATTAAAAAATTTGCATGAAAGAGATGTGTTTTGTTTGTGAGAGATTGTGCTTTAGAACGGTCACAAATGGCAAGGCAAAATTTGCAATATACATTTATAATTATAGATAGAGATGAAACTTTATTTAAAGAAAAGAAAATTAAAATTTTGATTTGATTTATATTATGATTCAAATATGATTTATAAATTTTTTTATTGGACTACATAATAAATATCAAAAGTAAAAAATATGCACAGATTGCAAGATATTTGTGTTTAAAGTGAAAAAAACAGTTTTTCAGCACATTGTGGGACTAGATTTTTTGACTTTGAACATTTTGAACTTAAAATTTTTGTACTATAGAGTTTTGAGCTTTAAATATTTATAGTGGAAAATTGAATTGAGAGTTTAGGGGTAAAAAAAATTCAAAAAAACTTAATTATCATTCTTTAAAAAATTGTTAAGTAGAAGTAGGTACGAGATAGAAGAAAAATCTAAAATCTAAATATGTTTTAGATGGAATTAAAATGCACAAATTCCAATGGTGAGATTGTTCTAGCAAGTAAATCAGACCATGTAAAAAAAAATTGAAAAATTGAAAAAATTGCATTAAAAAATGAATCCTATAAGTTATTTTTTTCAAGAAGATGCTCTAACTGCCTGAAAAAACAAGAATGTCCATAACTTCTCATAACAAATCCAAATGAAATGAATCAAATCTTTTGAGATAGACAAAAATATAATCCATCAGAAAAAAAAATTCAAAAATTCAAATTCAAATTTTTTGTCCATTTTTTTTTTTGCTACCTAGGTTGCCCCCCGTCCCTTGTTTTGAGCTTATTTGGTCATAACTTTTGTTCTCGGGCACCGATTGTGAAAAAATTATATTCCCTCAAAGCTTATCAGTTTTTCTATCTCCAAAAAATGTTTAAAAAAATCACGACAAAATTTCAGCCTGTAGGTACTTGCCCAAAAATGCATTTGTCCCCCAAAGGGACAACGGTTCTTTAGGGGTTAATATACCTTAAGTTTGTTTGTTTGCTTATTTGTTTGTATGTTTGTATGTTTGTATGTTTGTTTTGTTTTGTTTTGTTTGTTACGTTGAGATCTCCCAAACCGTGCCTCCCTTGGTCGCATGCTTGGTACCGTTGGAAAGCCCTTGGCGAGGAAGGATGCATGGGCTTTGTTTTGTGGCGTTTAGACTCACAATGTGAAAGTTATTGAATTTCAAAGCTTTGATGAATCAAAAAATTAGAATATTACTTTATACTTTTGTATTGACTGTGGCAATAGCACAGGGCACACTAGAAGTATTTATTGTATTTGAAGTAGAATTTTAGACCTCATTAATGCACAGTAGAATAAATTTCTTCAAAAAGTTTGAACTCAATTAATGTGGGGAATCAAGATAATTTTTGTCTCCAAAATTCTTTTTGAGATTTTGAGCCTCCAATCAAAAGTTATGGACAAATTTTAGAGAGGAGTTGGAAATAACATTTTCCTTGGCATTTTCAAACATGCTCATTGAGTTTTGCCCATAACTTTTGATTGGAGTCTTGAAATCTTAAATGGATTTTTGGAGATGAAGTTAGCGTGATTTATCAATTTTGTTTAATTCAAAGTTTTTTGAAAAAAATTATTCTATTATGTTTAAATGAGGTCTAAAATTCTACTCCATTTTTACATTAATTTTTGACAATGAGCAATCAAACTCTCATCTTCAAATTATCCCATATCCTTTGAGGATTCATGATGGACAATGGATTTTAGTAAAAAAATGACATCTCTACCCTCCATTCCTACAAATGTTAGTAATGCAATTCCTTCATTTTACCATCAAAATTTATTTTTGATGGCACATGGTTAAATTGCATTGATATATTACTCAATAGATTCTTTGAATATATGACAAACCATCTTTCTTTACAATTATTTGTTGATTTGTATATTTGATCTAAGGATTAGCAAAGAACATTGGGGCACACCCTAAATGTACTGGCACTATCCCAGTACAAAAGAAGCTTACATTATTGATGTGTGGATGAATTTCATGGATGAGGACTTCAAAGAAAAAAAAGCAGCCTCTCTAAAGGCTACTAAATGTTATGAATTTTGTCACATTTGCACAAGTTTTCCTTGGTTTGATACTGAACCCTAAAGACACTGCCACAGCTTTTATTTAAATCTAATGTCATCAACGTTTCTAGGGCTGAGACCTGTTCTAGACTTCTAGTGATGTAATTCATAAAATTAACCTCCATGAGTTGAATTACATCATATGAGGACGTGAAAATGCCTGCCATCAATATGCCTGGATGAAAAAAATAAGATAATTTAATTGATTCTGTTAGTCGAAAGTACAGTGAGTCACTGCCGGCTGTTGCTCACATACTAAAAGCCGCCGTAATCCCAAGACTAGGTAGCTTAATAGAGTTTTAATGGATGTAATTAGGGAGAGCCGCTACACTAATGTACATCACTGCAGTGGGCCTACAGTAGGATATAAGGTAAAATAGCCTATTACGGACAGAATGGGGAGTTTGCCCTCATGTAATTGCTGAAATTTTTTAATTTTTTTTTCACTTACAGACGAGTGATAGAAATGGCGAGAGCAATTGAAATTATAATTTTTTGACAAAGTGTGAATTTGTTATGAATTTTTGAAGTGTTCAGCCCATGTGGCCTAAAACAGGCTCTAGACTACCACAAAACCAACAAAAACTATATCCATAACGGTCATCTTACTCACCTAAAGCAGTCACAATATTTTCTAAAATGGAAGCCCTAAAACAATCACTTCTTACAATGAATTAACAGTGAAAAGCTGGAAGTTCCTATTGTGGTCTCTAGTCACTCCATTCTGGTTAGCTAAGACATTGATTGTGGTCCAAATCTCGTTCCCTGGAAGAAAACCATAATGGGGTGAAAAAAAAATCATAATGGAGTCATTCATAGGTGTCCACAATGGGTCTTCTGTCCGTAATGGGCTGTTTTACCTTATAACTGGACCCTCCAGTCCTCCACCAACAAAGTGTAGTTTCATCTTCTCCCTTCAGCTTCACCTGTGCTCGTCGCAGTCTTTCCCAATTCATTTTTCCTCGAGTGCTTCAATCTGCAATTCAAGCTGCACTCTGTATCTGCCTTACTTTAGCAGATTCCCTGTCCAGCTAGCTGCATATATACAGTATGTTCCATCCCATTTCCCCATGCGCTCTCCAGCTCTCCTGATTCACAGATCCTGGCATGGTTTGCATAGTTACGCTTGCTGGAATTCGAAATGTTACAAGATAGCTAGCTAGCAAATTAAGTGCAAGGATTGTTACAAGATAGATAGCTAGCCAGTTAGCATCAGCAAGCAAATTAAGTGCAAGGACTGTTGCAGGCATCTAGCAGAGTGAATGCCCACTTAGTTCGATCAGTGCAATCTAGCTGATCGATGCGTGCATGCTTGACGACTATTGATATATTGCAATTTGTAGTAGCTCATCGACCGAAAGGGAAGTTCCAGTAAGTTTCTTTGATTGCTATATACTGCGTAACTAGGGGTCATGTCTCAAACAGGAAGATCAGGGATGTTGACTTCTTGCTTGCAGTGACTTCAGCACCGGATTCGAGAGGAGCCGGAGTCAGAACTTGCAATTGAACGTTGCTGCCAAATTGTAGAGTCTAAGGGAACGACGAAGAGAATGGATTCGGCTGGCTTGAGCTCTGTTTTCGCTGTCCTTGAGAGAAACCAGGAGCTTGAGCAGAGGCGGGCGAAGTTGAAAAGGGTCATGGCTAAAGGTAACGAAAGGTCAGGGCCAAGTCGGCCATTGGGAATCAGCTCTGCTTCGGTAGCACTTCAGAGGCGCAACGATGAACTTGAGAACCAGCTTGCGAGGTTGGAAAATCTTGCAATGAAAGAGTACAGAGTTTCCGGGGAGGATTTCAAGCCGACGAAATGGAGCGAGGGGTCGGTTCGTTGCATCGATCGTGAGCAGCAGCTTCTCATGGACAAGAGAAGAGACGAGAGGATTCGAAACCTTGAGCTCAGGAAAATGCTTCGGCAAGCGCAGGAGCTCGACCTGGCTTTCCTCGTGGTCGCGACGAGCAGCATGAGGGTAATCTACTTGAAAACCACCATTTAATCAATTTATTACGCCTCCAATTCATCGATACGTCAGCATGCACAGAGCTAGCTTGCACGACATCAAACCACTTTCACTCAATATATTAGGGTACGTTTCAATCAGTGAACGTTTCTCAGACTGTATTTAGTGCTCGACAAATTAACTCAATTTGGCTGTGCAGAGATCGATAATTGAGGTGAAGAATCTGGCTCCAAAGATTGCGACTGATGTCAAGAAGGCGTTTCCAAAACTCAAGCTCCGAGTTGCGTTTGTGCCATACCGAGACTACGACAAGTACGATCAAGACGAAACAGACAAGTGCGACTTTACCGACAGTTTCGAAGGTCAGGTTTTACCGACAATTTTCCGATTGCATGTCACAAATGAGACGTACAAGGAGGCTTTCCTTTGTTAAATGCGGCAAATGCAAATGCAATTGTTCTTTTCCATTTCATCTGAAAATAGGCTGGAAGAAAATGGAAATTCCTGCAGGTCCTGAGAGCGTATTCGTCTCAGCAATAGCTAAAGTGAAAGCATATGGGGGTGGGGCCCCTCTCGCGGACGTTTTTTCTGGGCTGGAGCGCGTGGCGACTCTAAGCTGGAGCTCCAAAACTCGAGTCCTCATTCACATCGCTGATTATCCTTGCCACGGCAGGGAATTTCACGACGGACTGCGAGATGATTATCCGGACGGGGACTCCAAGGGCCGGAACATCAGCAAATTGCTGACAGCTCTTCGCCATGACTGCCAGATCCTGAACTATCTCTTTTGTCACATCACCGACCACACGAAGAAGATGATGAAGGTGTTCCGAGAGCGCGCTCCTCAAGGGGGATGGATCCAAGAGGAGAAGCTTGACTAGATTAGTAACTTGCTGGAGGTCGTGGTGAGTGCTTCCTGCGGGAGTATCACGGTGTCTTCTCGAATAGTTGGTGAAGGTAAGGCAATTTCAATTCCATTGGCTAATTTTCGACTGCATGCCAAAATGAGATGCGCGAAAAAATTAGGGACTAGAGCTTTTCCTTTGATAAAATATGCAGGAATATTAATGCTATGGAACAAACCTTTAAATTGCGATTTTCGTAGAGATTTGATAAACGAAGTGCAAGGAACTTGTTATTTGCAAATGGATCCCAGATGTGTTGAAATCAGCTTTTTCAGTCGCGGCCATACAAGAAATTTGCAATATCCCCCAAATCCTCAGGGGAAGGTGAGACTATAGACAATTAATTTGTTTGCATTCCTACATTTTCACTTCAAGGGATTTGTATAGATTCCCCTGTTATCGCACACGGGATATTATTTGTGTGTACTCACCTACCTCCCTTGCATAATTTGGTGTGAATTTCATGGAAATCCCGCAGGTCCATCTGTGTCCAAGTATTTGCCGGTGGCATGGAAGAATGAAATACCACAGTGGAACAATACCAAGCGGCAAAAAGGAGTGCAATTCAGTTACAAGTAAGAACACACTAAGTTGATCGACCTTCTCAATTCAATTTTCAGTGGCAATTCATAAATGACCTCTGAAGCTAAATTTTTGTTTGATTTCCCTGAATTTTGCAGGCTCCCGGCCACACTAGAAGATTTGTTCAGGATTGTGGATAAAAACAGATCGTTGGTGGTGGTGTTGGTGGAGCAAAAGCCTGCATTAACCGTACAGATTGCACTTAGACCTTTCTCGGATGAAGGTAACTTGAGGTGGCCATATTACGCACAAGTGCACGAGGCTGCGTGGACTCCACCAAGGTGCGTACATCTCCTAGCAGGCAGTGCCTTGAAGCATAGCAAATGGTGAACATTGCAGGATATTAAGCATTCAAATCCATCTTAATAACTTCTGAACACGTGCTCTGACTTTCTGTACAATCATTTGAGTACAATCATTGAGATTTAGGGATTTGCTCATTCCCGAGATCATCACGGTCTTGATAATGGCATTCACAGCTTGCAAATAGCTTTCGTACCGCAACTAGTTTTGAGAAGATGCATGATACGGCTCTGATTAAACTTGGGTACCCTTGTAGCATGCTTGAAGGTTACTTTGAATAAGCTCATAGTTGAACGTTGCAGAAAAATGGTAGTGAAAAGATTCAAGGTGCTTTTTGGTGAGGATGTCAGCAAGGTGCACACAATAGAGGCATATTGTGAGCAAATGGAGGTGCAGACAATCGCAGCTTTCATGGCCGAGCACTTCAACCAGGAACTTGAGAGGTAAAACTTCCTTTTCTGGCTGGGGTATTTAATGAATAACACTTCTCGAGGCATGAAACAACATTGTAGGTGAAATTTAACAAATATGTAAGAAATCTCGCACTTTCAGAATCTTTGGTAACCATATTGGATTCAAGATTGACTAATATATATGGAATCCCATCACAACTAGCACCTCAACTGCCTTTTGAACGATTGCTCTATCTTATCGTTTTGACACAGGTTATCGGGGCTCACTGACTACAAGACCGTGCAGTTCTCGGCGGTTTCGGTACTCCAAGTGGGACTTTCAACGTATTACAACATGGAAAAGTGGTTGGCAGGGACATGGATTCGGTACAGCAACAACGTGAATTATGTGAACACCAAAGATTACGCGGCCACTCTGCATGCCTTCTCTCACTGGACATACCAACGCTCCAATGGTTTGCTCATGGTGACCGATTTGCAAGGAGTGCAGGTGAAGGACTCCGATGGGAAGAATGTGTTCATGTTGTGTGATCCTGCGGTTCACTGCAAGCATGTCTACCGCTACGCAAGGACCAAGACCAACTGGAGCACTGTAGGAATGGACAGCTTCTTTGAAACCCATCAGTGCAACAACATTTGTCGCAGCCTCAATCTGAAGCCCAAATCCTCCAGCTTCACCTGTGAGGGTACTGCCATTAATTGATTGCATGAAGTTTGAATTCGCGTGCAATCGTGGTTTGTGAACATCGCGGGCGTTAATTAGTATTGAGAATCTCTTTTGTCGAAGTACCTTCTCTCATCTGACCCCGTTGTCTCAAGTAGTCACGATGCTAATGTACTGTACTGTACATAACCGGTTTTCAATTAGAATCTCAGGTTGCACTCATTTCTCGACCTTTCAGCATTCCCGTCAGCATTGTACATAGTGTTATGTGTTAAGTTGGAATCATTTTGGGAATGATGAGGAACTGAATCAGAGGTGGTGTCCCTGGACATTATTATTATTTTTGTTTCAGGGTACTGAACTCTGCGGTGCTATGCATTTCTCTTGAACTACAAACTATGGTTTTGAATAGACTATATGAAATTTTGGAGCTGCATGCTGAGATGAATGTTTCCGTATCGCAAGTCTTTCTTGATAGTCCTGCACATGCCATTCTTACTGTTCCATTGAATTGGTTCTCTGTTTCTCCCTGTTTTTCAAATTATTGAGTTGTACGAGTCTTTTGTAATCGGCAATCTACATGTACTGCAATTCTGACTGAGTTCAGTCACAACCATGGTCACATTCTAAACCAGCGAACCAGAGGTCCTTGGACTTGTAATGTTGTCAAAACGCTCAAGAATCAATATAGGCTCGAAGAAAGAATCATCCTTATTGTGAGTCAGACTAATGTGGCCACTTCATCCTTTTGAAGTCACTTTCTTCCTAGATTGATACCTGAATTTGGGGAGTCTTCTAATTAATATCAAATTGTGCCCAGAGACTTTTGCCTTGGTTAAATAAGTTATGACTTTGTTTGGCTTGTGCTTTTCCACCTAAATATATATATAGTTTCAAATATTTAGTTTCATATATTAGTAAAAGTATCAAATTTAGTTTTATGTTACTAAGTTTATCAATTATTAATCTACTAGTAATAGAGCTTTTTGTTGTGAAAAAAAGTCTATGTTGATCTTTATAGGGTGTAATTTTGGAATGCGCATGTCATCCAAATAAACATTCATTGAAGAAGCTTCAAGAAAATTGAAAAAAAATAAAATTGTACTTCCATGTAATATAAATAAAAAATAATTTAAACAAGTTGAATTAGATTCAATGACGTGATCATATTTGGACGTGAAGATACATGACATCAAAAAATTGGTTGAAAAAAATAAGATAGAACTTAGTCATATTTGAACGTCAAATGTATAATGTATTATTAGAGGCAATTCATCGTATTACTAGAGCCTTGTATAGTAAGAGCCACTGTAACATCAAAAATAGATATATATGGCCTCATATTGTACTAAAATGCCAATTTGTGCATGCTTGTGCACCATATTGAGCTTTGGCGTCAACTACAAATTGGCACATTGGAAGTGCTTTGAAATATGATTTTTTTGAATTAATGTGCAACTTCTTTATGGGTTTTAAGAATTGTTTTCAACTATATGGTCATTTATGGGAAAAATTTGGTGACCTCTCTATGTGAAGGTGTGACCAATCTTTCTTATGTATACAAAGAAACTTTGTTTACATCACCAAAGTAAACATATGTCGATTTCATTAGCAATAATTGGATGTAATTAAGAAAACCCACGTAATATATAGTATTTATAATAAAAATGGCCAGTGGCATCACTGCCATTTAGTCATTTACCTTCCACCAATGAATTTTCATTTGTTCACTCTTAATTAGGATGATCCATTGAATGTTGTTCTTTTCAATCCTTTAGTTGCTTGCAAATATTTAGATTGATCAAATTTGCAATTGTCATTGAATTTATAAGTTGAAATTGTGATTTTTACTCAATATCAATCCTTTCAAATCCAATTCCACACTAAATAGCTATATTTAATGAGAACCCTTGTATAGTTTTCACTTTTGACATTAGAATGCAGAAAGGTAAAATTAAGTTTAGCATTATGGATCACAATTCAAATAATGCTAATTTTGGATTGTCTTCTTCAATTCTGAACTAAATAAATGAAATGTCATAAAGACATGAACCATATATATGGTATTGTATTTGACTTCCATAGTATAAAAAATATTAATAATAAATTATGCCAAGACATACACCACTAGATTGATAGTTTAACAATTAGCATCACTCATTTGAATGCACTTTCATATCTAAACCTTATCATGCTCAAATACAACACTAAACCAAATAGAATTAGTGACTATTTTATATAAAATATTTCTTTAGCTTTTTAGATATGTAGGATGTGCAAACAATGATCCAAATTGGAAGTACCATGTGCCATTGGCTCGGTCATTGGATATTGTCATATTACTGAGCAACATGAATCCAAACTATATATTGTTACTATATACCTCAATTCACACACCTTCCACATCAAATACACACACAACACCATATTTTGACCAAAGTTAGAATTTTGAGACCCATTAAGGTAAATTTACTTTAGTAGGTCCCTTTTCGGCTTTTCTGCATGTGTTCCATCCCATTCCCTAGTTTGCAAATCCTATTTTGCATATGCTAGCTACAACTTAAATTGATACAAAATAGTTAATTCAAATTCTAAATGGATCGTTTACTTATTAACATCGATAGCACAAAAATACCTACACAAAACACTTACACTCTTGGATTTTCCATTAGTAGAGTGAGATCCGTTTGACTTTGTGTGAGTAGATTGTTAAGTTCCTCTTTGAGGGTGTGTTTATTATGCATTTTTGCTTAGTTTATGATTGCATATTTGATGTTGGTTGTGGCATTATTTTGATCTATTGTGTGTTACGATCTTTGTTTACACAACAAAGCACTTGGTCCATGGAGTGTATCTTCTATGCTCCAGAGTCTCTCTTTTGTAGCTGCAAAGTTATATAAGGATAAAAGTTGCGTGAACAGTTGTTTGGTTTCATATTTGTCTCGCTTAGTTCCAACGTGGTTGAGAGCAGTTTTGTGTTTTCAGAAGCTTTGAACAAAGCCACGCAAAGCAGCTCCTATCAACAAGTTTCATTCAACTAAACAACTCCAAACGGCTCCAAACTTCCATGTGCAAGAGACTTTTGAATAAGGTAGGAGCACTCATTTCCTTCCACGTCCCAACAACAGTTCCCTGCAAACAACCCAACCCACTCATCAAGAGACCAAGCTGCAACAATTAGGTGGTTTCGTGGCAATTGTAGACTGGTGTGTGGGAGCAAATACTATTTGAAAATGGGGTCCTCAAAGAATGGGCAATGGGTGTTTTTTGTCTTTGTACTTTGACCAAGTTTTCTGAAAGCAATTTTTAAAATTCAAGAGGTTTTTTTTTGGCATCTCCCATTCTTTCATTTATCTTTCATTCTATCTGTTTATTTTCTACACTTGCTTCACGATCTACTCAAGATGGCTTAAACAGATAGTTACATGTACTCCCACCTTAGAGTCAAGTGGAACAACTCTTGTTGACAATTTTCATCCTTGGGAGCAATTCAAGGCAGCTCTGGAGCTTCATGTATATGAGACTATTGCTTTTAGTCAAGGGAATCCCAACTTCGATTTATATGCATGGGACTTCGGGCCATCCTTGTCCCGACTTCTTTTTTGGAGCAGGAAGGTTTGGCTCCAAAACAATGCTACCTAAGGCGACATATAGGATGAGCTGTAGTTCCAGCCCGACCCTAGTATAAAGCCCTTGAGTCGGATTTGGAGAAATTGAGTGATCCTATTGGTTCAAACTTGGAGAGATCTAGCTCAGCCTTCAATTCGACCCCAAGTATAAACCGGGTCCCAGGTACTCCCTCTGTCTCAAAATAAGACCAATGTTTCCTTTGTAAAATTCAAAGGAAACACCGGTCTTATTTTGAGACAGAGGGAGTATAAGGTAACATGTTCAGAAATCTCTCACCTAAGAGTTGAAACTGAATTTTGGGGAGGTGAAACGTCTCGAAATATTTTTCAGTAAATTTTCCTTAAAAAGACAAGAGGAATTGGCATCTAACCCAAGTCGTTTCATATTTTTTGGAGCTTTTTGGAATTAGTTATGAAATTCTGAAGTTGAAGTGGCATAGGACACTAAAATCGCCCACCCCCTAAAATGTACACTGTTTGTACATCGCTGAAGGCTATAAAATAGTTACATGTCCAAGCAGTGTACCAACATTTGAATAGGGTGGGCGATTTTAGAGCCTGGTACCTTAACTTAAAAGTGGAGGTGTGCTCTTATTGGCTGGGTCTCTCAATTGGCCGTCTCCCCTCCGTGCCTCTTCCCCATCCTCGTCAGACAGGGCTCGTCTGCCGCGACGACGCGGCCAGCGACAGCCGGCGTCCGCGGCGAAACCGCCACCTCACCCATTCCTTCACCCTCCTCCGTCACTTCAACAAGTGGCACCATCTCTCTTGTTCCTTCGTTCTCCCAGACTCCCAGCCAGCCAGCTTCCGACCTCCATTCCGTCGCAAACCCGCCCTCCCTCTCTCGCCAAACCTGCTGCCTGCCTGCCCCTGCCGTCCTTCCCTCCGCCCTCTCGCCAATCATCGCCCTCGGGCACCTCTTAGTAGTCACAGCCGCGCCGCTCGCGAACTGATTTGATCAGTAAGTTACAGTATTTCACTTTCGCCAGCAGGTGCGTGTCTCAATTTCACGGCCTCCAATTCCTCGCCATGGAAGCTGTCGATCGTCCCGTTGGGACACTGGCTATGGATCGTTCTGTTTCGGTTTTTGTTATCGGGATTTTTGGCATCAGGAGCTTTGATATTTGGGTTTTGTCGGTATGAGGATTTTATGTTATGAAGTCCGTCGCCGTTGTGTCTGGTCGCATTCGCTGCTGGAGCCTCGCCTCGTATAGAATTACATGTTCGGAGCTTTTGGGTTTCTATTTGTTATTGATGTCGTGGCACGCTTCTTCGAGATGCGATTGTGCCCTGTCATTTTCTGATCTTTCATTTTTGCGAAATTTGGAATTTTGGGAATTCGTGTGAATTTCTGAGGGGGCCTAGGCCTTGACTGTTAATTTGTTTGTTTGGGTTTAATTTAATTTTCAATTTGCATGCGTTGGTGCTGTGTACTTTTGGTGCTTACATATCTCTGTGCTTGCTACTTCAGTTTAATATTTGGGTCTTCTAAGTAGCTGTGATTCATCGATGTCTGCGGGATGCTGGTCTAGGGATTTAGATCAGTTGTTGTTGTTACGACAATTGGGGGACCTTCTGTTTGATACGCTGTTTGTGAATTTTGTTTCTGTTTTACGAAGCTGTAGAATCTAGGTGTGATTTGTGGCCTTCGGAATGACTTGCTCTTGCGATCGTCCCATAGGGTTTGGGAATTGTGTGCAATTGAGTTACTTCGGGGTGTCGTTCATTGAGCCCTAATTATGAGATAGAGGGGCTGGATTGTCAACTGTAGAGTGAGGCGCGATGGCCAGTTGTTTGGAGAATGATGAGAGAAATGGCTTGGATTTTTTAACGTCTGTTTTGTCAAGTCGACGACGAGCACTATTATGGATCCGCTCTTGTTTTCAGCTTCTACTTAATGTTTTTACACTGAGAGCAGCTAGCTGTTACTAAGACGTTGACTTTTTAAGTATGGAGGAAGAAACATTTTGGCAGTAGGAAAAGCTTCCGAAGACCAGCAATGAAGGTTCAGATGCTGTCCAATTATGGAAGTGAAATACTTGTATGCGCAAACTGTCTCTTGTTAATATGGCCGGCTCGGAAATCCTTCGTTTGCTGTTGAGACTTCATGTTGAGGCGATACGAGGCAGCTCTGAAAATGCTCAGCAGAAACTGGATACAGATTAGCAAGTCAAGTCCAGTTCGTGGGATGTTTGCATTGAACTTCACCTGCTGGGGTTGTGAAATGCGATGTATGAGCTTTTGGTTTCGAAAGTCGCGGACTCAATCTTGTATCTGTCGTTGTGGTGATCGCATGTGGTGGAATGGGTCAGCGTTTAGACGATCTCATAGAGTTCGATCCTGTTTTAACCCTTCCAGCGGTGTATTATGGAAGAAGAGTATTGACCGAAGGGGATTTATCAGGTGTATCAAAATGGCGGGAGGAGCAGATGGATTCAAGCTCGCTCCACATCCCAAGCTGCCCAAGGGCAAGAAGCTCATGCTGATTATTCTGGATGGTTGGGGCGAACAGATCCCAGATGAGTTTAATGCCATTCATTGTGCAGAAACGCCAATTATGGATCACTTGAAAACGGTAACATTTATTTTCTTATTCCGCTTATTGATCTGGTGACTAGAACGAAAACCGTCTCTCTAGACGAGTCCTATTTATTTTTCAGGCAAAGTTTGATCTCTTCCTCCTAGATCACATTTTGAATCCCGTAGGCATTTTTATATGTAGTGGCCTTTCTAGAGTCTTATTTCAGCATGTGACGACGTAATCTTTCTCATGTCTCGTGAAACATTTTTTTCCTAAAAGTTGCTATTTCATGATGCATGTGCAGACTGCTCCTGAGAAGTGGAGGCTGCTCAAGGCCCACGGGGCTGCGGTGGGGCTTCCTACTGAGGAGGACATGGGCAACAGTGAGGTTGGCCACAATGCTCTTGGTGCTGGCCGCATTTTCAAGCAAGGGTATGTCATGCTTGTCTAGTTTGAGTCAGAGCCCATTGATTTCTGATCACTTACAGTTTGAGTCCTTGCTTTTAGGTTTTTGACCTTGTCGTGCACCATGAAATGAATACGGTCGGGAGAATCAGACTGTTCATGTAGACAATGGTTTCAGATGCGCTTACTTCCCCAGATCCTACGTATGAAGTTTCCAGTAAAGAATTCTCTGTACTTAACTTGCTCTTATTTCGGTCTGCATGGAGCTTTTGAATCACTAGGACCGAGTTGTTAAGATGTTGCATCTAGAAGACTAACGTCCTGCGAAGTATTCTGTAAAATAAGGATTTCCACTGTGGTTGTTGAATCGAAGAGGTCTGTTCAGTTCAGCGGAATCAGCTGCAGCTTGGTGTTCATGTGAAAGTTGGTCTGTGCAGGGCAAGTCTTGTTGACACCGCATTGGAGACTGGTTCGATTTTTAAGGGCGCGGGTTTTGACTATGTGAAAGAAGCATTGCCTAACGGCACCCTTCACTTGATAGGTCTCCTAAGTGATGGTGGAGTACATTCTCGTTTTGACCAACTCCAGGTTTGTGTAATTACGCTCGATAGTTTGATCGTACCCCATGATTCTGACAGATCGTGACAATAGAATCATATCAAATGGTGAAAACATTGAAAGCATTAAGGACACAGTGAAAACTTCTCGATGGGGTGAGAAATGTCGATTTTCACCTTAAGCATCTGCATTAATTGACTTACTTGGCTACAGATTTCATATAATACCGGTGTTTTGAGAACTTTCAGTTGACGCAGGGCTGGGTTGTTTTTTCCTGCAGCTTCTTGTGAAAGGGTCTGCTAAGCAGGGATTTAAAAGAATTCGAGTACACGTCTTGACGGATGGTCGAGATGTTGCAGACGGCTCAAGTCTCAAATTTGTCCAGATGCTCGAGGACACATTAAAAGAAGTGCGTGAGGAAGGCTGCGATGCATTGATTGCTTCGGGTGGTGGTCGGATGAAGGTTACTATGGATCGATATGAGGTATCTGAAGGAGATCTGGGACTTGTGCTTGTCCGTTGTGCGACGAGAATACATTTGACATTTAGGAAATAACTTTATCTATCCTTAAGTCAGAGTTCGGTCTTTTCGTGATATCGCTGGTTCAAAATTGAACTATGAACTAGGTGATTTTTTTCTCACCCCTGGAGAAATCAAGTCCTCATCATCCTGGGCTCTCATTTTTAACTTAGAACTTATGTGTCTTTTGCAGAATGACTGGAATGTTGTGAAAAATGGTTGGGATGCTCAAGTGCTTGGAGAAGCGCCCCACCACTTCACGAGCTGTCTTGAAGCTTTAAAGAAACTCAAGGAGGAGGATCCCAGCCTGAATGATCAGTACTATCCCCCTTTCGTTATTGTGGATGGTTCCGGTAAGCCTGTCGGACCCATTTTAGATGGGGATGCTGTCGTCACCTTCAACTTTCGAGCAGATCGCATGGTCATGCTTGCCAAGGCCCTTGAAAACGAGGACTTCGATAAATTTGACCGAGTACGGATGCCTAAAATCAAATATGCTGGTATGCTACTATACGATGCCGACCTCAAGCTCCCGACCCATTACCTGGTGTCCCCGCCAGAGTTTACGGAAACTTCGGGTGAATACCTGGTCCGCAACGGAGTCAAGTCATGGGTGTGCAGGTGAGAGCCTGAGTCTGGTACTGCTCTCTGGTTTATTGTCTTTCTACTCCTAGTAGTAATCGCGCGTTCTGAAGGGTGTAGCTTGCGAAAATTATAAGTTGAGCCGCGATGAATTATGCTGCATTGAGCTGCTCAATAGACTTGAGTTTCCATCTTACAGTAGTCTTTGTAATGGCCTTGGTTGGTGGTATATTCAGATTGTCCTCTTTTGACCGATATGCTGTTTGCTTTGCAGCGAAACAGTGAAATTTGGCCACGTAACATTCGTTTGGAATGGAAATCGGTCTGGCCAGTTCAGCAAGACCCTTGAAAAGTATGTGGAAATTCCGAGCGATCAAGGTATCAGCTTCGATAAGAAACCAGAAATGAAGGCCATTGCCATAGCTTCAAAAGCTGCTGAAGCTCTTCGCAGTGGGGAATGGGACCAGGTACTTCTCCTCCCTCGTTCTGCCGTATTTGTGTCTAATGTCGCTCATTTCTTTGAATCAACAATTCTTGTTTTCTTTATTAACTTTCATTCAATACTAATAAGTGTTGATATTTGAAGCATTTTTGGCTAAATTTATCATGTGGTATCTCTTCTCTGTCGATTCCTAATGTCGTACATAGTTTCATCTCAAATTTCATAGTGCTTGATTCCTATGAGCAACATGATTGACGTGGTGGACGCTGTGTTTCAGGTTCGAGTGAACATTGCGAACGGTGATATGGTGGGTCACACAGGAAATCTTGACGCTACCATTGTTGGCTGCACTACTACTGATAAGGCTATCAAGGTAACCCTCCTCTGAGTTGGTGCAACAGCAAAGTATAATGAAACCAGTCTATTTACGCACCTGAATTTTGTCCATGTAGAATCTTGTGACCTTCATCAGTCACACCTGTCAATGTATGTTATTCGCGAAAAATTTCAAGACGTTTTAGAGAACTATCCCTGACGGTATTTTTTTTGCAGATAATGCTAGACGCCACAGAGGAAGTGGGAGGAATTTTCTTGATCACAGCTGATCACGGCAATGCTGAAGATATGGTGAAACGAAATGCCAAGACCGGTGCACCACAGAAAGATAAGCAAGGGAATTACCAGATACTCACATCACACACTTGTGCACCGGTATGCATCAACCTTCGCTGCAAACTGCCTATCCACTTGTCTAAACCTGTCGTTGGTTAGAATATAAACTAAATATGCTAACTAAACTTCATATGCTAATGTATGGTGTAGTTTCTATCAACCATCGTTGCTACAAGGAGTGAAAATTCTAATATGATCACATGGTCTTTTGTAGGTCCCAATCGCTATTGGAGGTCCAGGTCTGCCAAAAGGTGTTCAATTCAGAACAGACCTTCCCAATGCTGGACTTGCTAACGTGGCGTCGACCTTCATCAACCTTCATGGGTTTGAAGCTCCAAAAGACTACGAGCCCACATTGATTGAAGTTGTTGATTGAGATCCCAGGCTGAAATTGGAGACGAGGCATCGGACAATTGCCCCATTTTGGATTGGTTTTAATTCGTCAATTCTGTGCTATTATCCAGGAAGAACCTGGCAACATTCCTGAACCTCGTAAGTTATGTATTGATTTGAGTAATTTTGCAAACCTTCTGGAGCTTAATGTACCAGCATCAAAACTTTGGCAAAATAAAACATTGGTATGCATTTTATTCGATGAGTTTTTCTGTGATAATATTCTTTTCTTCTTTATCAAAAGGTTGCTTCTTCTTCTTAGGTGTCTATTTTCAGAGCTCTGAAAATAAAGTAAGCACACCCCAATTGTGATATTTTATGTTCTCCAACTCCTAGGAAATGTACTTGAAAGAATCATCCATGATTCAAGCACTACAACTTTTCAAAAGCAACCAGTGAGAGGTGACGAGTTTTTTGAAGCATACAATGAAATGTGAGATATTTTGTTCTTCAAGGGTGTCCATTTAAAGAGGATCTAAACTGAAAATATTATGGAGTAATTTTATTATCAACTTTAAAAATTTGCAAAATATCACTAAGGTGTTGAAAATTACAAAACCACTTGGGGGTCCTTTCTTGAGTTTGTTAACAATTTGATCATTGAGATAGTAGGACCTCCAAGAGCATTTCATTTAGGCGTTTCTATTTTATTTCCCATTAACACAACATGATCCATTTACCATATGTTCAAATTAGATTTGGCACTTGTGGGTTGAAATAATTTAATTTTGGCATTTGGACAATTCAATAGCTTAATTTGATTTTCTTGACTTTCTGCACATAGCCGTTCTTAATTTTTCAACACTCCTCATTGTAGTAATATTTGTTTTTTGTTCTTGTGTAAATGTATTCTTTTTTCAAAGTTCTCTCAAGAATAATTTTTGAATATTCAAAATTGGCAACAATGAAATTTTCTCCGATTTTCATAAATAATTGTACAATTTTTCATATTTTAGACACATTCCTATTTTCTCCTAATTATTTATGAAACAAACCTATTGTAAGTTGAAATCTTTAATAAAATTATTTTATTTTTATTGATGAAATCAAAACAATAGCAAGTTTCATTTTGCAAATAATTATTACATCGCTTCATATATTTAAGATTTAAAGCTCAATTTATGCTTGATTTTAGTAGCTTTCAAAGAAATTAGAAGTAAGGTAGCAACATCCATAACCGTTACTGTATCCAAAACCATCCTCTCCAAAAATTTGAAAAATTTGTGGAAATAAATAGATCTGATTACAAGGATGTACTATATCTGAACATCAAACCCTAGTGTTGGTATTAGGTGCAATTGCAGTTGGCTCTTTAAAAATTCATAACTTATTCTCACAGTATCCAAATAATACATTCAAAAGTGCACATGTGTTATTTTTCTCTTGCTAATAGGATACTATAATTTCCAGAATCTTTATTAATAATAATCATGTTCAAAAACCTTATTTTGACGGTTATGGGTGTTGCTACCTTATAGAGTGTAGTTTATACATTACAAAATTTTCACCACTGGAATTTTCAAATTTATTTTTTAGTTAATTTATTAGCAATTTAATCTTTCTTATTAATCCCATCAACACTAAGAATACAATAGAAATAGTGCAAAGCATTAGTTAGATGAGATTTGGAAGGGGTAAAGGCAGGGTTTTCTTTTGAGCAATTTTTTGCTAAAAGTGATGATTTTTTTCCCTCATGGAATATTTGGCAAAATATTCTTACTTTTGGAGGATGAAATCACTAATTTTCTAGCAAATCTTGGGACGGTATTGCTCAATTTTGGATGAATGTACATCATTTTAGATGAATAAGTGAAATTTAATCCATAGATTGTAAGTTTCATCCATTTCCATGAATGTAAATAGCTTCATCACTTTAGAGATTATCGCTTTTTACATTGCCTGAAATAAATGAATAAAAAAGCCATGATTAAAGGTTTGTTTCAAGCCTATTTTTCATACTGTAAACTAGCCATTGCTGGCCAAAATAAAAAATTAATTTAAAAAAATAAAAATGTTGAAAAAAATTTGATTAAAAAAACATATTATTATCTGACATGGCCAAATTTTGTCCACATCAAACTGCAATGTGATGCAGTTCCCATAGTCTGGGAACTCAAGGGAACTCGTGGCCCTTTACAATTCTAAAATCTCATCTAATGGGTCACTCTATACAAAGAGGTTGAGAGAGACGTATGTAAGTTTTTTTTCTATTCAATGTTATTTAAGTTGACTCCAAGTGCCAACAATATGTGTGAAACCTTGTTGAAAATTGAGAGCCATTCTTATAAGGTCCTTCAAATACATTTTCTACTATCCAATGGTGACTAAAGAGTCCCCGTTAGCATTTCTATAAATCTTTTGCGTTCGATATGATTATGATTATGTCCATGTCTCTGGGCTAGTTTCCTTCTTCACCATCAATGCAATAAGGTTGGTGTTTCATTGAAGACAATGTTTAATATGACAAAATTACATGGCATTTTTTCTTTGTTTTTCAAGATTCTATTGAAGTCATGTACAATCCATTATGACATCATCCTCGTTTTTTTATTTTTTGTAAAGTTCATCAAGAGTGACATGAACAATTTTTCAGATTTAATAGCATTCTTTACCAATTGTAAAGTGATCATTGTTAATTGAATAGAACCTAAGTGCCCATGAGAGAAGGTATAGTTCCCAAAGATGGGGTGACTAAATCCTATGGCTCACCAAAAGAAATAATCATTTTTCTAAAGTCTATATTCTTGAGACAGTTTCTACCTTATAGTGGGGACCTCTAGCCATTGTTATTAAATGTTATATTGTGCTACAATGCAGATTTTCTAGCTTTCAATGCCTTTGCAAGTACTATATATCTAAATCAAGGAATTACACTAGCCTTATTTAGAATAGAAGGGGCGCTAGAGGATTGTAGACAATTACAAATTTATAAGCCCTAGATTGCAAGGTAGTTCCTAGAGTTATAGGCCAGGCTCCAAATGGATTTGGGTGATCTAGCCCTTGTGCTCAAACTCAAAGACTTGCCATTGTCAACAGTAAGAAACTGCCTCCAATTTGGTATGTGATTAATTTTGTACTTAAATGCGGCCAACAAATGTCCCATTCATTTTGCGGGAGGATTATTTCCCATAATTTCCTTGTAGTGCATGAAATCCACATGGTTAGTGATTATGAATTTTTTATTAATCGAAAACAAATTTCATCCATTTCTAAAAGGACATTTATGTCGGGCAATCTCCTCATTGTCAAGAATTCTAAAAAACAATAGACATTCCTCGTTGGGCTTCACCCTCTTTATCAGCTTGTTTTTTTTTTATAATTCCCTCCACCTCAGTGATTGCCAATTACTTTGCCACTAATTAAATAATTTGGGGTTTCCGATTCCAAATACAAACTCTCAAAAGTTCCATCCGTAGTAAATATAAAATTTTAAATTTCAGCATCCTTATTACCAGGCAGAGCATACATAACATTGTTAAGTCGCTGGATTCATTTCCTCTGACGACAGGGATAATTCCCCCCTATATTCTTGCCAAAACTTCAATTATAATACAAGACAACCCATTGGCTGACTTTTCATAAGTGATTGGTGGTTGGCAACTCAAGGTTGGCCAGAAGACTGCTCTCCACAGGAAATGTGAAGCTTCCATGTTGGGGGGCTCCCGCTTCTGCAGGGAGCAAAAGGGAACCTTCCCACGTTGGTTAACAATGTTATGCACTGTGTTGGAGTTGGAGTCCCACAAGTAGAGACTACCACAAGTTAAGTTAATTGATTCCCTACAACTTGTTAATAAACAAAATATCTAGTCATTGTTATGGAATGTTATGCTGTTCTACAATGTGGATCTCCTAGCTTTCAATTCCTTTGCAAGCACCATATATATACTAGATCAAAGAATTACACTAGCCTTATCTTCAATGGAGGGGTAGGGTTGCTACACTGAATAGGGAAATTAGGTTGCCCCACACTAATATCTCGACATTCTACACTATATCAATATCATAGTTATTGTAGAAAGGATGCAGTGATGTGAGAAACATGTGTGTTGCATGGCTAGGTGTACTGATTCATGGCTCGGGATTAGAGAATGGCTTGTGCATCCATCTGGACAAGCAATAAGTCATGAGGTAACATGAGGTAACTTCTCTGTGGTAAGGCAACCTAATTGTCAAGGCAATCCAATTTCACTATTTAGTGTAGAGGATTGTGGACAATTACAACTTCATAATCGTAAATTGCAAGGTAGATCCTAGAGTTATAGACCTCCACAAATGCATTTCAGTGATCCAACCTTTGCGCTCAACAAGTAAAAAACTTCCCCTAATTTTTTAGGTGGGTTAATTTGGTACTTTGCCACCCCTGTTCATTAAGTATAGCAGAACCTCTCTTAGTGCATGGTGTTGGGACTATGCACTAAGAGAGGTGTAATAATGGCCACAACTCGAACCTCCTATGTGACTAAATGTCAATTTTTGTCGAACGGATTTTGTTGGTTCATATAAACATACGGATTACGTGGGCTTTGGAGTATTCCATTCGCACGTAAACGACATCCATTATGAGAATATGTTTATTGTGTCTCTATTGTGTATATTACTATTGTGTTAATGGTGCACAGAAACCATGTGTAACCAATTCCATGCAGATTCTGTGTCTAAATAATGCTTGACGAAACCATCATGAATGACGTATTGAATCAACTTGTACGGAATCCATGCAATATAAACACTAATTGAAGGCTTGGCAAGGAATCTATATAATTTTGCCATATTAGTCCTTGGTCCTAAAATCTTGTTATTGAATTTTTTGTGATATTTTGGCATTACTAATGATTTTTTTATTTAAGTTGATTATTCACAATTCGGTGTTTTTTACAATCAGCAGACTTTGGAGGCCACTTGGACATAGTAGAACAACTTTTCTCAAAACACTTTGAACTAAGTAAAGTTGTAAAATCAAGTTAAATTTCATCTCCAAAAATCCGTTTGAGATTTTGAGCCTCTAATCAAAAGTTATGGGCAAAGTTCAGAGAGGGGTTGGACGGGATATTTTTTTTGACATTTTCAAACATCCTCCTTGAATTTTGTCTATAACTTTTTATTGAAGGTTTCAAATCTCAAACGGATTTTTGGAAATGAAAGTTAACTTAATTTTACAACTTTTTTTAGTTCAAAGTTTTTTGAAGAAAGTTGTTCTACTATGTCCAAATGGCCTCCAAAGTGTGTTGACTTTACAATGCATATGAAAAAACATTGCAAGAACTAAATATATAAAATTCTACATACCTTATTAACACATAAAAGTTCACCATCACAAAGTTCCTCTGTCACGAATTGTCAATAGTAATTGTACAATTATCGGTGGGCACTGCTTTCGTGTTACATTCATTCATTTGAAAACATTGTCACAACACAATATTGATATTCATTAATACTATGCACTTTAGGTATGCCATTCATATTTGAGTTTGAAGTGCTAAAGTTGCACAATAACTATGCATGACAAATATGTATGACTTCAATGGTTTAGTGATGGGCAACTAACTTTGTGCAGCATTAGTGCTTATTTAAGACATATAAAGTTAGTGCAATAATCACACAATATCATGTCTGAGCATAGTTATTGCATTAACATTGCATTTTTAAATTTTTCACAATTTCAATACTAAATCAATTGAAAAGCAAGAATTGATAAATTCATACCTTATTTAGGCATAGTAGAATACTTTTTTCAAAAACTTTAAACTAAAAATTTGGTTAATTAAGATATCTTTCATTTCCAAAAATCCGTTTGAGATTTAGAGTCTCCAATCAATAGTTATGGACAAAGTTCAGAGACGGGTTGGAAGGGACATTTTTTGACATTTTCAAACATTCTTTCTAAATTTTGTTCATAACTTTTGATTGGAAGCTCAAAATCTCAAACGGATTTTTGAAGATGAAATCTAACTTGATTTACCAACTTTGTTTAGTTCAAGGTTTTAATAGAAAAAGGTACTCTAGTATGCCAAAATGAGGTTTGAATTTTTACTTTGAATACAATTCCTACATTTTCAAAACAAGTTGACAATGAGCGGTCAAGCTCTCATCTTCAAGTTATCCCATATCCTTTGAGTATTCATTGAATGGATTTGAGTATAAAGAGGACCTCTCTACCCTCCACTCTCACCAACTATCAATGAAGAGATTCTATCACTATGCTATTAAGTTCTTTGGTGGCCTAATGATGGATTCAATTCAAGCTAAATTTGATGGCCTATAGTAATGATGGATTTAATTCAGTCATTTGGTGCAATTACTAAAATGTAAATTAGAATTTATTAAAATGTATACTAATCAAGTGTTGACAAACAAAATGCAAGAAATTGAGTTAAGAAAAAAGTTATTGTTAATTAGAATGGTGATCAACAATTGAACATTGACAATATTTTTTGGATAATTGATACCATTTAATAAGAGTAATTGCAGTAATGACAACAATGACATTGTTGTCATAGATTTTCCATGTATTTCAACACACAAAAATGCACAATAAAGAATATGAATTTTCGTGCATAATTTGTGTCTTTTGTGCACTTGTGATTAACGTATAGAAGTCACATAGTTAATACTGATTACAAAGTAGTGCCAATTCTTTGCAGTAATTGTGTGCATCATAACGATGCGATATGTTGTAAATTAACGTGCACACTCATGAAACAATAGTAACCACATGACAATTGTTGACAATCCGCAGGTTGTGAACTTTCTGATGGCATAGTGCAATGGTTAAGAACCTTGGATCTCAACCATAAGGTCGGCAAGGTTCGAAACCCCATGGTGGCTTACTTGCGTGGCGGGCTGCCTAGGTCGCTTGCCTGCATGGTGAGCCTTTTTTTTTTCAATTTTTTCAAATTTTTTTTTTGAATTTGTCCAAAACAATGTTTATTCCATGAAGAAAATACATGGATTATACATTAGTGTACAAAAGTGTCAAATCTACACAATTGCAATGCATGTTTCAATGATATGGAAGTGACACAATTTCCATTCATATCAATCTAATATATCAAACACACGGAATCCATGCGGTAATGGTACGTAGGTATGAATTCATGACTTTTGTACGATATTTGTTGAAAAATTGTCCTCCCTCAAGTTTGAGATGAATCGTTATCTCTTGCGCATACTAACTCAAGCTAGCTTTCCGTAGTTCCAGCCCTCTCTCCCTGTGATGTGTTTGACCTGCAAATCAAGAAATGGGCTCTTGTAGATACCTGAAATGGATCCATTACTGCGATCATCATCCAAGAAATCATTCTTTCAGTTGATAGGAAAAAGAGTTGTCTTTCTTATTTCTTCATGAAGTAGGAAAAGTCATTCATCAAACATTGCAAGAGCAATAAAACTATGTTGAAAATAACATAGATTTAACAAAATTGTGCTTAAAATAACATTGAAACTAACATAGATGTATTTCAAATAATGTAGATTTAACACAAAACATCATAAGGAATGTGTGGATTTCTTCTAGTGCTTGGAAGCAACATTTCATGTCAACTAAACTTTCTTGGGCTTCTTGTATTTGACTATATATATACACTTGGAGTACTTTGGTAACTACCTTGTTTACAGGGAGGTACATTTTTCGAGGGATATATAGCAAAAATTCACAAACCAAGAAAGATCACTATGACGTTTGGAGAGGATGTGGCATCAAAGAAGGTGATATTATAGAGGTGATTGGACCAGGATAGTTGCATATAAAGTTTATCACTAAGTTTACAGTTTGGTAGAAGCTATTGTCTTAAAACATCGATCTTGGTTTACAACAAATATCAAATTTAGACAAGAACAAAGAACCCTTGAGTATAATGTGTTCCCTTAGATTTTACCCTCACAAGCAGCGTAAATGTATTTGGACAAGGACAAGGCTAAAATATAGGAAATTTGAAGATTTATGGAGCTCACAAGAGCTTCTAGGCTAATTTGTTTTTTGTTTTTTTAAATTATATTAGGCAATGCACAAAGCGATAATCTCTTGAAGGATGAAGCTATTTCCATCCATGAAAATGGGTGAAACTTGCAATCTATAGATGAAGTTTCATTTATTCATCCAAAATGATGTACATGCATCCAAAATTGAGCGATACCATTCCAAGATTTGGTAGCACATTAGTGATTTCATCCACTGAAAAGCAAGAATATTTTGCCAAATATTCCCTGAAAAAAAAATCATCGCTTTTTTAAGCCAAAACCGCTCCAAAAAACAACCCTGGGCCAGTTTCTGATGCAGCGTAGCCTGAAAATTTTCTCCAAAATTCTGTGTGCAGCGAAGCCTGAAAATTCTGGTGCAGCGTAGCCTGAAAATTTTCTTCAAAATTCTGTGTGCAGCGAAGCCTGAAAATTCTGGTGCAGCGTAGCCTTCAAAATTTTCTCCACAGCAGACTGACTGAGGGCGTCGTGCATGGGCAATGGTCCAATGGACTCCACTCACTGTGCAGTCGCCAGGACTGATTGGCTGCAGCACACGAGAACTGATGCCTCCGATGCCGTCCTTCCGTCCATCCGTTTCCTTGCTAAAAATGGTCCCGTCCGCCATGACCAGCCGCCTTTGGCTCCCAAAGTCCCGACTCACAAGCTTCGTTCCTGCGGTCTGTTGGCACTTGCGGCTGCATGAAATGAGTTCAGTGAGTGCCGGACTGCCGGTCATGGCCGACTGAAGGCCCGAATTTCGGAGAAACCACTGGAAGCCATTCAATTTGCCGCCACTCAGGCTGCCTTCTGGATCAATCAGTCGCGTCGCCTTCAGCCGCCTCCCTCAAATATGGTTCACACGGACTGCCGGCCTGCTTGCCGGGGCTGCATTCATTTGAATGATTCGTGTGCACTTCGACCATGTGTGCCTTCACATGCTTCCGCAGGTTTTCGGGAATCAGTTAACTTAACTCGTGGTAGAGCATCCGAGTCTCCACTCGTGGGATCGAAGTGGAGAACTCCCAACTCATGTGCGGCTCTGCCTCGTAATAAGGACGCTGAACTTTGAAACTTTATGTTTACCACGGATGGAACTTTTGATAGTTTGTAAAGGAGGAGGTTCATAAATTGCTCATTTATAAGCTGGAACTGAATTTTGGGGAGGTGAAACGTGTTGAAATATTTTCCAGTAGATTTTCCATGAAAGAAAGTGGAATTGGCATCCAACCCATGTCGTTTCATATTTTTTGGAGCTTTGTGGAGTTAGTTATGAAATTTTGAAGTTGAAATGGCACAAGGCTCTAAAATTGCACACATCCTAAAATGTATATTGTTTGTACATTGCTGAAGTCTACCAGAAAGAAACATGTACAAGGAGTGTACATTTGAGGAGGTGTGCAATTTTAAAGCTTGTGTGCTTTTAGAACCTCCTACCTTATTTGAAATCGAAACCCCACAATTATTTATAGTAGAACCTCTCTTACTATATCCTCTCCAGGTGCATATTGTTGTTTGCATAAGGTTCTAAAAACTTGATGTTGATGCACTTTTGTTACCACTTAAAACAAAAGTGTTTGCCAAAGCATTTGTTCTTTATGTGGTTCCTTATTTAACACACAACCTCTAAACCTTCTCTTCCAATCATGACCTCCCAAACCACCTATTCAATTTGATTTTTTTGAAAATTTAGGATTCCATTATCCATTCAATGCAATTTTTAATTTAACACAACTAATATCATTTATCAACTCTTAGAACTATACCTATCTCTTGGACTTCTCTATTTTCATATGATTTTTTCATAAATATTTTTCATTTAACCAATATAATATTCATATTCATATTTTATTGTTTTTTTTACCCAAAGCTCATAGTCATAGTACCAATTTATATTAGGGCCTAATTGTTAACCTGATTTCAAAACCAACAAAATCAACAAATATCTAAAAATTTCTGGTGAGGACGTAACCAGCTTTGATTGTGAGCATCTGTCTACTCAACAGTGTTTCAGCTGTATCTTGCTGGGACAAGTACTGAAACTTTACAACATTCTGCTCAACTTTGAAACCACATGCTGCAACTTTGTAACAACCTGCTCAAATTTGTAAACGAGTACTGAAATTTTCCAGCATTGTCCTCAAATTTGTGAACAAATATAGAATCTTTGTGAAATTCTGCTCAAATTTGTAAACAAGTACTGAAGCTTTGAAACATTGTGCTCAACGTCGTAACCCAAGACTTCGTAACAATCAGCTCAACTTTGTAATTAAGTACTGAAACTTTGTAACAATCTTCCACAGAACAATGGCGGGCGAGATCGATGAGCTGAGAGCGCGAAGGAAGCAAAGAATGCGATGCAAGCAAAAGCAGGAGCTGTAAACGATGTCGCTCAGGAATAGTATTTGCGAGCAAGTGCACCACACACCACCAGATGAGAATCAAAGAACAAGGGCAAGCAGAACGAATCAAGCAGGAATAGTATTTGCAAGCAAGAGCACCAGAAGCTGGAGCTGAGAATCAAAAGAACAAGGTCAAGCAGTGGGATATCGCCAGAGCAAGAAATTTGCAGCAACGCAGCCGGCAGCGGAAAGTTCAACGGAGGAGGAGCGAGACGATGCAGCGAGGCGCGCGTGGCGCCGTAGCAACGGAGGAGGACCCGGAACGAGAACATGGCGGATTCCCCACGTTGGATTCCAACCCTAAAAGCCCCCAATCCCTGCGCTGGGTGACTTCCGATGTTGGCATCAAACCCTAAAGTCCCGCGATGTCAGGCGCCTCTCCAGCCTGGCCCACCCGTATTGTGGATCTCACATTGGCTCCTGGGCTTCAGGCCCAGGACCCATACCCGCCTTTGAAAATCCCGGGTATCAAGTTTGTCCTCGTCCCTCCAGTTTTATTTGATCCTTCTCGTTCAAATTGCAACCGGTGATTTGGCCAGTTTCACCGGCTCACGTTCTCATCGATGGGCGGTTCTTCTCTTCCGTCTCCTCCCAAATGGCGCGTGATGAGATTGCCAAGCGAGGGTTAGCCATTATGACCCGCATGTGGAACCGATTTGAAGTGAACTGACACTGAAACCGAACAGCAGCTTAGATTTTATGCAGCACGGCGTTGAATTCGCCATGGAGAGTGCATGGATGGTATGTCACGATGTTGGGTTGCTGGGGTTTGAAGGGATTGAGGGAGGGGTGAGCGGTCGTACGTTCGAGATGATGTTGCATTTCGGTTTAGGGTTGGATCTGCGCCAAGAGCTCGATTCTTGATCTTAGGCATGGTGAGGGAGAGAGGGGTGGAGGGAGGGGGCAAGGCAGGGGAGGGAAGGGAGGATTAGAGATGAGATTAGAGATTATGTTGCGTGGTAGTGGAGATTGAGAATGAGGGTTTTTTCGTGGAAGGAGTATTGGAAACGGCCGAGTGGATGTATGCCGGGGAGAGTGTCAAGGCCTTTTGCTAAGTATCCACGGCCGTGTCATAGTCTGGTAATCTCCACGATTGTAGAGCCAGCCAGCTTCCCAGATGATTCAAAGTTCAAAATTTTCGTGAAAACGGCGTCGGAAGAAATGAGAATGTTGGCCTGAATCGTGTCGGTTGTGGTGCCCGATTGGTGATTGCAGGGGCTCAATGGAAGCGACGAGAAGATGAAGGGTGCGGATCGCAGTGTGAGCTTCACATCAGCGAAGGGTGCTGATTTCGTAGTCGAGTTTACCTTCGTGCCACGACCGATGGAGCCTAATGACGTCGACAAACTGGTGTGCTGTCCGCCTCCGGAGCCTTGCATTGTACATGTACGACCGCAAACTTCTTCCTTATAATCTGACATTTGCCGTTCTCACTGTTACGTTGATTCGCTGTGTTTCCGTGTTTATCAAATATAATGCTTTAGAAGTCAATGTTCCCTGAATGCACTCAATCCTCTATAAGCTTATCACTTTTTTAGTATTACATAGTTTGAAAGTGTGGATTGTGCCACGGTCAATGGTAGTGTGGCAAGCGTGCTGGATATTCTAGAACGTCATTTTCGAGAAGGTTACAATGACGAGAATTGAGTGGTTTGACAATGCTTATTAAATTCAAGCTTGACCTACTGTAGCTTGGCTGTATGCTCTCGCGTCTATAGTTCTACACTTTCATGTACGAGGTAACTGGAATCTAGAGCTCGGTTGCGGAAAGTAATATATGTTGAGCTTTGAAGGATGTGACTCTTCCATAACTAGACTCGATGTTTGAGTTACCTAGCGTGTAATGAGGAAGCTACGATCTTGAGTGATTCAATAGTGAACCAAAAAAATCTAAGGAAACTAAGTGTTGGAATAGAAAACCGAATGAGGGGGATTGATATGGTTTATAATGCAGCTCCGCTTCTTCTGTGCCTGCCTGCCACAAGTTCTCATTGAGATTATAGCTTCTGCAATTCCTGGAGGGCATATTTATTTTTAAAATTTGAAGCTCAAGGATACATTTTGTTCTTCTCATGCTCCAGGTGATTTGTATTACAAACATTGGAAGCCAAGAAATGGCTACAATGTATTCTTGCTGTTTTAAGTTCTTCTGTGTCGCTGGCGAGTAGGATTGCTCAGGATTACTACAATTGGTAACATGTAGTGTTTTTTGGTGTGAATGCTGTTCAGGATGGAATTCTGTTCAGAGACAGACTTGCAAATTCACGGCGACGGGGTACTGATCTTCTGGGTTCCATGAGAGAAACTGATCACATAGAATATTACAACACTCCTCCCTCACGACGTCGCATGAACAGGAGCTCCCAAGAATTGCTTCAACCGCCGGCTTTGATTGCTCCAGACTTAGTAGCTACAAAAATCATAGACTGAACCCAGTCGTCTGCTGCAAAGGTAGTGTATGTACACCCAGACCTCTTCAATGTCATGTCCAGGGCGCTCAAAATTCCCGTGATGCTATGGAAATTTTTAGCGTTGTGACAGCGTAGTGTTGAATATGAAAAATGACATCAAAGAAGTATTTGTGGTCGCAGAATCAACAAGGTGGTCTAGATCCCTTTTCAGTTCCTTATTATCACATATTTTCACGTAAATTTCTTGTGATATATAAGTGTGATAGTGAGTGGAGAGTGAGTTTTGAAAAGGTTTGGTATGAGAGCAGAGGATGTGATACTAGAGAAGGTGATACTATAAGAGTTTGGGCGTATCCAGATAGACTGCCAGTCTTCATATTTTGACAGTTTGTACTGCAGAGTTACAATCATTTTTACTAGCCAGGGGATAGCAGTTTGTCTTCTGAAGACTCGGATGATGCTTAGCACAGATGGACCGGAAGGCCTTCTTTATCTGTATTGCTTTTTCTTGGCACAACTGAATTTCTTGCAGCTGAGGCAAAGATACTGAAATCTCTTCCAGGCATGATTATCAGGAAGTTTGAGATCTGGACTTTCATACGTTCATCTCAGCCTTCAAAAACTGAAACTAATTTAGTGCCATGTTATGAAGTTCACCAAAAAAAAAGCATTTCATAGGCTTCAGTGCATTAAACTGGAAAACAAGAAAGAAGATTCCAGGAATTGACATAATCTTTTCAGTTCCTAAGGGTGGACTTCCATGCACTGTGCTGTACAGTCGGGTACAGGAAGCTCTAGCATGCTCAAAAATGAACTGATTTTGGAATCTCAAATTGCGTTGGAATTGCAATGAAGTGCACTTCAACTTCATAACAAGTGAAAAATGAATAATTTCAAATCATACAACAATTTGAATTTCTTTTATACACTATCTACCATTTCATAGAGAACCTTTGGAAGATAGTCAAAGTTTTTTTGCAATGGGGTGAAGAACAAGCAAGAAATCATACAAGCAATTCAAGTGGAATGAGATCAAGTATCTCTTAAGCAATTGTGAAGGTTCATTTCTTATATGTACCATTGAATACAAGTTGTAACTTTCACAAATGTTGGCAACACTAGATAGTACATAGTGTACAGAAAACATCAAACTCTTTGTATGATTTTCAATTACATATGTGTGTTTGTAATGATGATAAAATAGACTTCAGTGTGATTCCAATGCAATTCGAAATTCGAAATTTCGTTCATTTTTGAGTACACACGGGCCTCCCAAAGTTGACCTATTCTCAACAGGATGCAAAAATTCGTAAGGTTCATGTACCCGACTGTACAGGCAGGTCCAATATAATCTTACAAACTGACTTTTGTGCCATTCAAAGAATCTTGCACAATATAGTTTGGAGTATACAATTGGCATTTGTCAAAATTGAGAAAATTGTATGTTGAGTTTGCAAGAGTGCACAAAGAACTTGTCTAGGAACTATTGGAACATAGCTTGCAACCACAAGTGGTTGGTGGAGAGTAATAGAGGTAAGGCTATATGGAATCTTGGAAACAATTTGACAACTAACAAGGTAAAGATAACATACTTGTAGTCCTACCTACCAATTTATGTCAAACAAGCCTAAGAAGGGTTTGAAGGTGTGGTGTTTGGTATATAACATTCAACAATTCTATAGTGATGGTGTGGTATATTCCACACTCCAACAGTGCTTCATCAGTAGCTATTGATGAATTAGACAGGTAGAAGATGTAGAGGTACACCATCATTGTAGAAGCAAGGCAACATCAATACATGCTATTGAATGTTATGTAGACTTTATTTCCAATTATGTATGAAATTTTGAAATATATTGTGGAAAAAGCACACCTCCTACTCTTGTAATGCTACTGCCTCAAGGTGAGTCAAAAATTGATTCATAATGTTGTTTTGAGGTTGGTCTAAGGGCTCAAGTACAAGGTCGCTTGGTCGTCATGGACAATTATTTTTCAAGTGTCCCTCTTTCCCTAGATTTGTTCTCAAATGGAATATATTCTTCCGGTATTTTGAGGAGAAATAGAGTTGGTACTAATATATTGCTAGCTTTGAAAGACACCAAGTCTTTAAAGAACACACTACAATGTACTACTAAATGGCAAATGTATGTATCTTGTACCATGAGTTGTGTCTTACAGAAATACAAAAGTCTTATATTCTTTTATCTACTCATGCAATGCCTATTTAACAACCAATAAGTTTCTCAGTAGTCACAATACCACTTCAAAATTGACAATACTATTGAAAAAATTCAAATTTTGTTGATTCTTGTTGAATACACAATGGATATGAGGGAAGTGGATGTATCCTATCAACTTTGTACTTCTCATAGTTGTCAAGTGAGAAGCTTCAAATGGTGTCATGACATCTCTTCTTCTTTCTTGACAATATTATTGTGAATATATCCGTAAATAATATGGAGCTACTAAAGAATTTGCTTGTGGTAAAGATTCACATGACACATCTCCAATTCAAGGTAGGATTGATGGAGGCCCTCTTATAAGGGTGGGAGATGCAGATGTACTACTACAAAATTCACTATTATATATTCCAACGTATCTTTGTTTCTGTTGACTATGTGGTATGCAAGATAGCAATACTACATCTTTTTTGCTTCAAATGTGGTGGCAAATGGATATGCTTCAAAATTGAAATTATAAGTGGTGGGACAAAACCCATGCCCATTGCTAATAATGGAGGTGTCTAAATTGTGGTGAGCATTTTAATCAACACAAGGTTGAAATTGAAATTGATGGAGTGCTTTGAATTTTATAAAGAAGTGATTGGCTGCAATTGCTTTATCCTAAAAGTAGTAGAAATTGATGAAACAATTAGGTAAGAGCAATTTCAATGCGTTATACATTTATCAAAGATAAACCATTATATTCTTCATAAAAACTTCTTCTCACAAAAATGAATTCTTGAGACTATTATGACTACACCTTTGAAAGATGGGAGTTAGTCACATTACTTACATAATTATTTGAGCACAAAAATAGAATTTTATGATGAATGTAACTAACCTCTTTCTATGGGGGGTAGTCACATGTTTGTTTGGGCTTAAAAATGGGTGCTTGTGATTAATGTGACTAAAAACATTAAAGAAGGTTAGTCATTTTAGTTACATATTTAGCTCTGGTGGTTTCAATCCCATTTTTTGAAATGTGAATAAAATGTTCAAAAATTTGTCTAATGCAATTTATACAAAAAGTAAAAGTTAAATAAACTTTTTTGATGAAGTTTTCTTCAAGTAGTATTTTAGGATAAAAAATCCAATCAATCACCTAGATTACAAAAAATCTAAACTCTACAAAAGGCCGCAAGTTTTTTATTTTTGGCACCCCTACGGTGCAAATACAGAAAAAATAAAAAAATATTTTTTTGGAAAAAATATTTAAAATTTAAAAAAATATTTAAAAAAATCACCAATCTGATGTGGCGATGATGTGGTACTACTAGTGCCACATCAAATTCAAAAAAATATTCTATATTTGCACCCTTGCTATGCAAAACTCACGGCCTCTTTGAAGCCTGAAATTTTTCCTAATGCGTGCAATGTGTCCCTATGTTGTGTTATGATTGCAAGAGGTGGTTTTAGGCCTTGGGCTAGATTTAATTGGAGGGAACCACAATACAAGCCAAGTTATTTGGCAATGCCTTGTCTAAGTAAATTGAAATGGAGGGAGCCCCAACCTTGACTCTACTTTATCAAATTAGTAGAATCAACAACCACAAGAGATTGGTCATATGGAGGCAAGCAATGGCTATGGAGTTTTAATGTGTTATATTGTTTGTCTTTAAGAAATGGGTGCCATCCAATATACACCACAATTCCGGGATTATTTTGCATTTTGCATTAGGAAATTTATTAGAATTCAGTAGAAGTTTGTTTTTTTTCCCAAAAAAGTTCAATTTCATCTAGAAGAAATCCATGTTTTCCTTTTTATAGATGAAATTATAAAATTGAAAATAATAATAAAAGATTTACAAGTAACAAACCGACCTTTTTTGTTGGAATTTTTTATACCATGCAACACCTCCAAAAATATTTGGAGATGGTTTTAATCTCAGATTGAATTGAAATTTTTACCCTCCATCCTCACTATAGCTATCATTGTCACTTTAGATTTTGAAAGGGATAGTGACAATCATTTTGCCAAAATTTGTAAAAAATATAATCAATTAAAAAACAAGTACACATATCATTATTTCATTTGATGTAAGACATTGAAAACAAATTCATAAAGGTTACAATTGTCCTTTTTTTGGGAAAGACTTCAAATTTCTTTTATTGAATCAAACATTGCCAAAAGTGCAAAAGAGAGGCCATTTGTGTTTCTAAATTTTACTAGAAATGCTACAACTATTTCAATGTCTTGAACTAAAGTAAAAAAACTATCGGCTAAGTCTTGGTCATTATAAACCACTAGGATGTACATTGGTCGTGCTATGGTTTGAAGATCAACGTCTCCACTAGACTTGGGCAACTTTGCATCAAGTACAACCACATCCTAATTGCCATCAATAACAATGACATCATTCTAATCTTGCCTTGAGTCTCTCAAAACATTATCTACTACCAAACAATCACATTCCACACCTTCTCGCACATCATCCATGTCAATGATATTTGGTTCATCATACATTTCTATAGTGTTGAGGCCCTAGTGTATTCCATCTCCCTTTGGCGCACTAGCAGAATCCAAGAAGTTGAAGGGATTTAATGTCCAGACCACAACATTGGTAGAAGTTGTTGGAAAGAGTACTTTCCAACTATTTCTTCATCTTGTACTTGCAGAATGTTGTAGCCCTCTCAAGGAGGTTCTTGTGAGTTACAATGATTGTATTTTTTTGCAATGGAGTACATCATGGCTTCAAATACTTTTAATTTGCTCTCGGGTTACATTTTTGTGCACTTATTCAAAAATGTTCTTCACCTTTGTCTTTGATATAATATTCAACTTTCCAATGAATGTATGTAGACCAATGTTGTGGAGCGTTTTGGTTAGAATATGGTGCTCCACATACAAGAGCATTTTGACCTTTGTCCCATACAAAATACGTTCAGATGCGTTTGCTCACCATACACAATAAGGATGCCAAAATGCAGTACATCATTTGCATGTGCAACCTTGAAAGAGCTCCACCTCTTTTAATGGAGAAAAGTTCCCATAAGCATTTTTTATCTACAAATTCTAGTTGAATTTTTTTCAGAAGCTAACTGAAAATGTCAAAGCTCCCAACAAAAATGGTTATATTGACATCCAATCTTCTTGGTTCCACATGAACTCTATTCCTTAGAGGGTTTTTTTTGCAATTTTTTTTAATGTGGTTTGCTTTTGTTTAGTCTTTTTTGCAATATTTTCAAAAGCCAAAATTTCTCTTGCAAGGAATGCATTAAATTTGAATTGTGCAACAATGCTGCCTAAATCTATTTTTTTTCCCTTTGTAGGTTGTTATATTTTTCTTTTCCTTTGCGAGTTGCTACTTTTATTGTTTGAGACACAATTGATGCCATTTTTGAGACGTTGTTCAATACTACAATTAGTTCATAATCAAAAATTAGCATTGACAAAAAATTTAACATTTTCAATCCAAGGGATTCAAACTCTTCTAACCACAAAGAATATGGTCAATTTTGACTCTCACTATGGATGATTCTTACAACAACAAACATACAATAAAAGCATAAACATACCTGTCGCTGCTACAAAAATGCAACAATGTGATTCACATCAATATGCTATACTGACTGAGGCACTCGACCAGAGAAAAGATCAAAGAAACAAGAAAAACATCACATTGTTGATTTGGTTGTGTTTTCATAGTACTCATATTTAGTTTTCTGGTATATTTTAAAATTAAAAAAAATTAGTTAATTTAAAAAAAAAAAATGGCTAGTATATATATACCTTTGAGGAAATTGTATCCTAAACTGATAAAGTATAGTAAAATTCTCTAAGTACAAAAACTAAAAAAGAGCTAAATCTTAAGAAAATAGATATTATATTGTTATTTTTCAAGGATGAACATCTTCACTTTTATCTTATATGTAAAAGATTCTTTGTCATCCATCTGACATTTAGTGTCTTCAATGGCATTACATGCCATTAACCTTCAAAGGACATTTCATTTCTAGGCATGGTCAAACTTCATTAGATTTCTACATTGAAACACAAATTTTTAAGTTTTGGCATTTTTCACGTACAGTAATGCATGTCTAAAATTTAATCTCATTTTTCTATAATTAAAACTTCAAATTAAAATTTACATGATTTTTAAAAGGAATTTCTTTATAAAAATCATTGTAATTACAAAATACTTAAAACAATATGAAAATTTTGAGGAAAAATAGAAATAATATCAACATACATCATAGTATAATTGATGTATTCTTTGAGCTCACATCAAGATAATTTTGCTAGAAAAAATTCAAAAATGGTGTATTTTAAATTTTCAAGATGCTATGATGCTATCTTCAAAATAGAAAAATACTACAATTTTAATATTTTTGAAAAGAATGAACATGGAATAAAAATAGATTATTGGAGCTACATTTTTTTAGTGAAGCTTAAAAACATTTAAAATCTAAAACTATGTGAAAATTTAGGTTTCAATTTTCAAAATGCTTATAGAGCTTGCAGTGCATGCTTGATATTGTCAAAAAGACCTCAGCAAGGTAGGATGCACAGGCTTTGTTTCATGGTGTTTGGACCCACGGTGTAAAAGTTTTTGAATTTAAAAGTTTTTAATAATAAAAAAATTAGAAAATTACTTTTACTTTTGTTTTGACTGTAGCAATGCACACTAGTAAGGTAGTCTGCTATAAAAGCCAATGGCTTCTTCAAATGGATCCTATATTTAGGTCTTTTACCCCTAAAGGTCAAGGCATTTTCTGGCTCTGAAACCACTGAAAACTGCCAATTCTGCTGCGATCACTCCCTAAACCAAAAAAAACTTTTTCTTAGACTCTAACCATAGGATCATGTACTTCACTTGTCTTAGATCATGTGGTAAAAATTTCATGAAGTTTGACCGTACGGATTGGAAGATATTAGCGTTTGAAGTTGGAAAAAGAAGTTTTTTTGAACTCTGGATTGCAATTTCAGATGACTTTGACGGCCATTTGTGGATTTTTTTTGCACTACACACCATGAAGTTAAATTTTTTTATGTTGAACATTTGAGTTGAGAGTTGGGGAAAAAAATTTCAGAATGTCAAAACTTGATTTTTTCACATATAAAAAAATTGTTAAGTAGAAGTAGGTCCAAAATTGAACCAAACACTAAATCTTCAATAGCTCTTAGATGGAATTAAAAAACCATAATTCCAACGGTGGGATTTTTCTTGCAAACAAACTTAATCTTTTCAAGAAAAAGAATTTGATTTTTTGGAAAATTGCATTCAAAAATGAATTTTATAAGTTGTTTTTTGAAGAAGACGTTTAGCTTGCCTGAAAAACAAGATTGTCCATAACTTTCTCATTTTGAGTCCAAATATAATGAATCAAAGCTTCAAATATAGACAAAAACATGATCTTTGAGAAAAAAAATCAAAAAAAAAAAATCAATTTTTTAAAGTTTTTTTTTCCTGCCCGGTGAACTGCTTTTTTGACTTCGAGCGGCATAACTTTTTTTCCCGGGCACCGAATGAAAAAAAAATTATATTTTTGGAAAGCTAATGTGATTTCGTATCTTCAAACAAAAATTCAAAAAATCAGGTCGAAATTTCAGGTCGCACGAGCCTACCCGAAATCCCAAGTGTCCCCCGAGGGGACTTTGGGCTTTTGGGGGTTAATGGACATGAAATGATCCTTAAATGGACCTCTCAAGCCATTGAGAGAATTGAGAAAAAAACATTATTTATTGCAAGAGCCAATCATTGGCCTTCATTTATTCAAATCACTTTAGAAGTTGCAAGTGGTTGGATTTTGGAAGACCTAAGGTCACAAATAGGTGCCTACAACAATTTGTTTTGAAAATTTATAAGTAATTCAAAAATGATTCAAAAATATGAAACCACTTGTGTACGTTCCACATCCATTTTTTTTCCTTTAAAAAATGATCTAAGAATATTTTTGTTCATGAAATCTATGAAAAAGGTGAACCAACCTTTAGTCGCTTTTAGTCTTTTAGAGCATTATACCTTAGGATGATATAGTGAATAAGCTTTAACTTACATTGGCGGAGAATTGGAGGGAGAAAATGATGGCAACAATAACACTAGTAGAAAATGCAGGAATTTTGACAGAATTCAGTTGATTTGGATGCGTTGTCCCAGTCACTTTTTTGTTGATTTCAACAGAAATTTGTTAATTTTAACTGATTTTTGTTGAAATCAACAAAAAAGTGACCGGGAAAATGCGTCCAAATCAACTGAGTTCTGTCAAAATTCTTGTGTTTTCTACTAGTGAAACAATATCTTAATTGGTGCGTTTTGTATGTATGTAAGAAGCTACTTTAATTGTACAAGCCGGGACTGTGCATTTGGAGATGTTCGAAGAAACCACTTTATGAGTTGCAGCTCACTTAGGTGTGCTTAAGACGATCGCAATTTCCATTGCATTTGCTGCATCAAGGTCAACACTTAAAAGAACAAGCATTTGGCAGTTCCACAAGCATTTCACTTGTACTTACTTCAATTTGAGTACATAGGCATATGATTAGCAAGTTTTTGATTTTCATTACTAAGAAAACACTAATGGTTAAGAAAACATTAAGTAGGTTCCGCATCCATTTCAATGTTACTACTCCTAGCAACAGCCTTACCCTCCATCGAACCTTCTGGGCCTCACCCTCCGTCAAACCTTCTAGGCCTACTTAGGCTTGAACCTTGTCGATTGCATTATTTGGGTTGTTAGTATTGTTAGGATTGCGGTGCTATTAGTATTGTTAGGGTTGCTACACTGTTATTATTGTTAGGGCTACTACGTTGTTAGGGTTGCAATCTGTCATTAGCTTACCATGGGGTTCAAATACTGTATCTGCATTGTTAGAGTGCTTGAGACACTCACCACTGGCTTCACGGAATCACGGCAGGTATTGTACCGCAACTTTTTCTATGCTCACCACTAGTAGAAATTAGGCTATAAATGACTTGTCCGAAATGACTGTAGCAGTCATTGTTGCAGTCATTTAGGACAACAATGACTCACTGCGACAATGACTGCTATAGTTATTTCGGACAAGTCATTTCGGACATTGTTTTCTACTAGTGTACAACGCCACTTCCCAGCAGGCATACAACTTTTTTGTATTGATTTAATATCCAGAATTATGATCCAGAATTATTTCTCTCTTGGATACAAAATAGATTTATAAATCTCTCACTCTCTCTTGTGCTAATATGATCCGCTATACTAATTGAAAACATAGCTAAGGATGGTGTTGGAGGCAGGGATGACGTTCATGGAGCCCACAAGCATGCTTTTGAGTACTATATCTTCAATTACCCAGGAGATCACCCTAATCCTTGCAGTAATGGGGGCCATCTACTGGATGACATTATCCTTGGTGTTCAATGGCACATGGTAATTTCCACGATGCGTGCCATGGGAACCCCACACCTCAACCTTCCCTATGCTTAGGACCTTCTAAAATACTCCAAATCATGATTCCTATATTCAACATCTCTTAAATGGCAAGCATTAATTGGTTTTCATTGTTTCTTTGACTTTTTATATTTGTTCATTGCAGCTTTCGCAAGCCAGAAGGATCCACGACAGAGCAAGAGGCAAGGGTCTACAACATATGAAAGGTGGGGTACCTAAGTTACATAAAAAAATTAATTAGGATGGCCTTCTAGTATCCTAATTACCCACTTAAATTTTGCCAATTGGAGTAGGCAACCCAAACATTGTAGAGACATAGACGATTTTTATATTGGTAGTCTAGTTGGCTGCTGAACCACGGACAAGTTTAGGCTTGCATGGATGGTTGTGAAGAGTCCACTGCTTTCACAATGCAGGTTGTAGGTACGTAGATTTATTACTAGTCCCACTTGGAAGCAGATCTTTCTTTTATTCATACCAATTGTATTTGATACCAAAGGTATTGTAGTTTGATGAGTATCTTAGGTCTACTGTTGCTTGCTTACAGGGTAGAGTCAAGTGCAATGTTTTTTTTTGTTTTTTTGGTTATGTGGCCTTTCTTTCAAGAAGGTTTTGAGTTCTTTGGCTCTTTCATTTTGGAGTTTTCAATTTAAGGAGGCCACTTTCAAGTATGTAATTTTTGTATGCAATTTTTGTATGTGTTGGCCTTGCACAATGAATTAAATGAGGTTTTAAAAACATTGTGGCAACAATGTGCAGGGTCATCATTCCAATCGGGCATTTTTTAACACATTTACCTTTTTTTTTCTATAGGCTTGAAGTTGCCAATTTTTTTTTGAGAAAATTAGGCATTAAAACACCTTAAAAAAACACTGGTCAAGTGATATATGTTATTTGAAATGTATCTGTGACTATGAGCTCAAAGGCAGCAAGAATGAATACTTGAGAAAAAAACAAAATATCAATTAAATCAATAGGAGCAGGTGATTCGAACATTGTAGACAATTTTTATATTGGTTAGTCTAGTTGGCTACTAAACCACGGACAAACTTAGGCTTGCATGGATGGTTGTCAAGAGCCCATTGCTTTCACAATGCAAGTCGAGTTAGATTTCTTTACTAGTCCCACTTGGAAGCAGACCTTTCTTTCACTCATGCCATTTGTGTTTGATACCAAAGGTACTTTAGTTTGTTGAGCATACTAGGTCTACTATTGCTTACTTATGGGGTGGAATCAATTAGTATGTGATAATTGAAATGTATTTGTGACTATGAGCTCAAAGGTAGCAAGAATAAATACTTGAGAGAAAAACAAAAATCAAGTTAGTAGGATGTTTGCCTCAGCTTTTTCAATCTCCCATGGGTATCAAATTTCCAAGAATTGAATTGCAAGCATTAATTGGTTTTAGTTATTTCTTTGACTTTTTGTTTCTATTCATTGCAGTGTTACAAGGTCCACGACGCAATAGCCTTACAAAGACAATCTTGCTGAGGCCATGACGGACTAGGAAATGTGAGCTACCTACATTGAAAATTAATTAGGATGTTTGACTTAGCTTCCTTTGACCTTGCTGTTTGCGTTTGTGGATACCACGTTTCTTAGATTTGAGATCTTTAAATTTGCAAGCATTTTTAATGATTTTAATGATTTTTTTTGCCTATTTGTTTATGATCATTGCAATTTTTCAAGGTCAACAAATGAGCAACCTTACAAAGACAAACTTGCTGGGGCCTTGACAAAGTAGGAAAAGTGAGCTACTCATACATTAAGAATCGAGTGTAGTAGGATATTTGCCTCCATTTCCTAGGCTTGGAATATTTTGAATTACAAGCATTTATTGATTTTAATTATTTCTTTGATTTTTTATTGCTAGTCATTGCAGCTTTCTAGGGTCTAGGAAAGAGCTGCCTTCTGAAGACAAGCTTGCTAGGGACAAAATGACTTTTCTTCCATAATGAATAAATAGCAAGAAATTTTCAAAAGTCCATAACGGATATTTATAAACTGAAATGTAATTTTCAATTGGATTAGCTAAAAAACTCACAGAAAGGTCCGTAATTCCTTGCCAAGCTATCCCTCGATGCGACAATTTTTTCAAACTTTGGAGTCCCCACAACATGAATTCACTGCGGCAAAGTGGCATGTACAAATACTCAACTCCTCAGTTTTTAAATAATCCCTTTATGTCATTTTAGATGGCTCCAGTTTCACATTTCTTATAGAATTAGATCTATCAATTACTCTACATTAATCTTAGCCTTCACAATTTTATTCATAATCTCCTGTTTTTTAATCCCTGCATTATTAAGCATACACAAAACACTCTCCTTTTGTGTCGTCAGATACCAATTGCTCATCACCAACTCTAATAGCACTCGCCTTAGCAAAGGAAACTATGATTGTGGGTGATTTGTAGGTGTCTATAGTTGGATTTTGAGCATATTACCCTTGTATCTCGAGACATGCTTGACAGTGGTGAGTGCTTAGAGTATTCAAGGAGATATTATAGCAGCGTATATTGCTTTGAGTACCATCGAGAAATTGTTGAGTAAGAGTCCCGCTAGTAGCGGAGCGGAGAGCTAGAAGCAAAGGCAATGCTTTGGTATTTTTTGTGTAACATATGATTTGAAGGAAGACGAAGGGCCCAAGACATGGAAGAAGACAGTTTGCATTGTAGTGTCCGGTGTTGCGGGGATGATTATCAACCATTTGCTGTTCAAGCTCGCGTCCAAAGAAAGTTTCTTTTGAAGACCAGCCCATCGCACTCTATTTGTTGGGGTTGCCCGATGCGTTGGAGGGCTTGGCCATGGTGTTGGAGGATTTGTCCTTCCCGCTATTGAGAGAGCTCAACATCGCCATTGAAGCTGAGAATGTTTTCAGCAACACCTATTAGGCCCTCTTCATTCACTAGTAGAAAACATGGTCCTAAATGACTGGTCCACAATGACTGCAGCAGTCATTTTTTGTCCACAATGACTACAAAATGACTGCAAAGTGACTACTGCAGTCATTGTGGACCAGTCACTTTTAGCCTGTTTTCTACTAGTGATTGACCCCAAGCCTTGCAATCACTAGAAGAAAACTGCGTTGGAACCTAAGAAAACACGTGGGATTGGTTTTGTTGAATTCCTAGTTTCCAACGCAGATTTTTGCGTTCCAACGCATTTCTGGCTTTTTGCCAACGCAGAAACACGTTGGAATGCAAAAATCTGTGTTGGAAACTAGGAATTCAACGAAACCAATCCCACGTGTTTTCCTAGGTTCCAACGCAATTTTCTTCTAGTGAATACCGGCATGGAGAAAGACGACTTGCTCAACCTCAACGGGCAGATCTTTGCGTAGCAGGGAAAAATGTTGAATGTCATTGCAAGCCTCAACATGAAGGTGCATGTGAGGTAGGTGTTGGTGGTCGGCATTCCATGCAACACAACTGCATTGATCATAATGAAGGATGGTCTGCGTCTCAATCCCTTGAAATTCCACGCCCACATGAGATTGGACGTTAGCTCTTAAGGCCAATGTCTTCTACAACATCATCTCCAACGTGACCATCTGGAGCCACCACTTGACCATGCAAGTGCCTCATTTCTTGAACACCAAGATCCATATGACACGCGTGGTAGATGTGATCCAAGACAAGAAGTGGTTGAAGGGGGAGTTCACGCTGCGAGAAATGGGGGCGACCATTGGCCGTTTTGACTTTGACGGTGGTGGGGATTTTAGATGCCATCAAATCCCTCATTGCTCTCACTCTTGAGGGCGATTTGTTTTCTTCAGGGATCTTCACAAACGGCAACTTTTATGGAATTGTTGAGGACATCATCTTTAGGATGCCGTCCCACTCCAATGGTGATGGCAGCTACGAGTTAGTCTTGGAGAAGAAGTGTGTTGTGCATCTCATCGTCCAAAAAAATGGCCCCTGTGACCTTCTTGCCATTGATCCAATGTTGCCCAAAGAGCAGCACAACGAATCCAAGTCATGAACTTAGGCTTTTGAATCATTGTGTCCACTTTTCTTGTGATTTTTTTAATGTGTAGTTGTTAGTTTTCTTGGTGTCAGGAGTGATTGATGATTGACATGACTATTGTAAATTACAAGTTATTCACTAGAGAAGAGCAGAAGGTGCATGTTTGTAGATTTTTTTCTTGAATTTTCTCAGCATGTATTCCCTTCCATTTTGAAAGTGGGAGTAGCTTATTAGGGATACAATATAAAATTCAAGAGGCTGCCAGGTTCTTCCTCGCCACTTGAAGGTCATGGAGAGAACTACATCACAAAGTTTAGACCCTACGATTTGGCAGCAATTATCGTGCTGTTATCGTTGTTTCATGGATTCGTACTATAATCGCACTGACTCAGTGTATTTTTACGCACTAAATCAGTGCAAAGACAATGAATATCAATAGCGTACGGTTTATGCACTTTAACTATACAATTGTTGTGTCAAAACTGCATAGCAATCATATAGTTAAAGTACATAAACCGTACGCTATTGATATTCATTGTTTTTGCACTAATTCAGTACGTAAAAATACACTAAGTCAGTGCGATTATGGTACGAACCCATGAAACAACGATAACCGCACGATAATTGCTGCCAAATCGTAGGGTCTAAACTTTGTGATGTAAGAAAGAAGCGGGCATGCATTTACGGAATGATAAGGAAAGCTAGGAATAAGGAATTGGGAATTGCCTTAGTTGATGAAATTCCACAGGGAAACAATGAGTGTTGAATGGTACATACTAGTTACATCTGAAGCTGATTGTCCTAGCTTTTTTTATCTTTCGATATCTCTATATGGGGCAGGAATTCATCTCAACATGTTGTAGTTTCAATTTCATGAAGAGTTTAGAGTCTAAACCTTAGCTGAGACTCCTAAGAAGAAAAATACCACAAGACAGGAATCACTTTTGCGTCCCTGGGTGAAATCTTGGAGTTGAAATAAATGGTAAGAGTGTAAGACAAACTGATGGAACCTTACTAGAATTGTAGTAAAAATAGCAATTCTAGTGTATTTTTTGCTTTGAAATAAAGGGCCAAGCTCGTTTCTTAACCCTTCAATGCCCCAACCAAATTCCCAAAATGAAACCACAAGGCGACCATAATCCACAAAATTGGGCATCGCGGTTTGAAAAATCAAATTTGAGAGACTTCACCGTTGAATTAGGGAAAGAATTACAAAGCAAAGCATCTGGAAATTTTTTGGAGTATTTCACCATATGGTTTAGGTTATTATAGTAGTCAAACATGCATTGACTATTGGCCATGAGTCGAAATTAGGGGGGATTGGACTTTGGGGGCCCAAATGCACGGCAAGGACTAAGTCACTAGAGCTAAAATTTTGGCAGGGTTTGTAGAAAGCCTGTATTTGGCTTCCTGCCAATTTTCATAATCATCTGACATCTATATACCACTATTTTAGAGCTCTTAAGCTACGGAGTAGACATTGTATGGGAAAACGCAAACAGATAGTAGGTATGGAATTGACTTCTACGCCAGCCGCACTCTTGGAGGTACAGTCGCGTACCCCCATGCCACCTTAAGGCTCCCGCCATCAGAAAACAATTGTTGGATTTAGCTGATCCTAACGTGCCATGCATGATTCACACTAGGGAGGCCACCATATGAGGTTTCCAGTTGCCTTGCCAAAATTGGGAGTATAGTTCTATTGTGTGTTGATTGATTTTAGGTGGATGAATTGATATGAAGAATGCAAAATTGAATGTCCAAATTACATAGTTCTGAATATAGACTGAATCTTGCATTGAGTTCATGCAATGGAAATTGTCCATGTGTTTCAAAAAGCAATAGAATGAGTTTTTGCTTGCTCAATCTTCGGTCCAAGCAATAATGGTTGAGCTAAGATAAAAAAATAATTGCATCTACAAGTGAAACCGAACCTAGAGCTATCAACACTCATAGAAATGAAGTCCAAACTTGTCCCTACCTACCCCAAGCACAATGTAACATAAAAGGAATTTGGACATATGCTGCAAACATATACTGCAACGGTAGAAGTTTCATCTGCAGTTAGAAGGGGAGTCTAGAGCTCACCCGGCATTACCAAAGCTGGAATTGCCCCTAGCCACACCTGGGGAAAAAATCCATCGGTGGGCTACAAAAAAACCATCGATGGACTAAAAAAGAATAAATCAATGGACTAATGAAAAAAAATCAATGCACCGAATACAAAAATCATTGATGGAGTACCAAAATAAAATCAACAAAGGACTAAAAGAAAATCATTGATGGTCTAAACAAAAAACATCGATGCAAATGCACTCCATGTACTCCTCAAGGGAAGAGAGAATCAAAAACTCCTAAGAAGGAAGATGAAGACAACAATTTCATGTTCCAAACCTCATTCCATGGCCTACCCCTCAAGTATGTACTGTACATGGGGAGGCTTTGTTCTCAATGCATCCTATGCACTCCTCAAGGGAAGAGAGAATCCAACACTCATAAAAAGGAAGATGAAAACAACAAGAGACGGCCACCAAATAGAGATGTAGAAGGAGAGAAGCTCCAAGCGTACTATATGAAACGGAGACGTGCTACATAGGACAAAGGCATGTTGCACATAGAAGAGAGACTTGTCCAAACAAAGCTGCAGTATACCTAATAGTAGCCGTCCAAATCTCTTTGTTTGTAGCTCTTATCAATAGTAGAGGGTTAATTTTGAAATTTTAAATCAACGAATTCAGAGGGGGCTATGGTTTTATTTAATTCAATTGGAAGGAGAGGGAAGGGACATTCCTTTCCAAAGGATAGTATAGGTGGTGTGAATATTATGTTGTAAAAAAGAAAAAATGTCGATATAGAGTCCCAAACCATGTTATTCATCAAGAGGAAGGATGAAAATTATTTTTCCATTGACTTTGTAATTAAGAATCTCATTCACACATCCTAAACTAACATTGAATTTTTGGAATGTCATAGTTATTGTAGTATACAATCAAATAATACAGTTGCCAAAAATGGTTGGATATTCATGTGCAATCCATGTTTCTAAAGGTGTTGCAATTGGGCACATCTCAACCAATTTTCTAATTTACAAGGCAAGAAAATTTAGGGGTTAATTTGTAAAGAACCAAGGCTTTGCAAGCATAGCTCTTTTTTTTTTGAGTAGCTCTTATAACAAGCATAATTCTTTACTTGTGTGGAATAATTTTGATGATCTCCATCATTGAAATGAAAGAACACTTATGCAGCTTTCCTATAAAAAGAAGATTGAAAAAATCTTGCAATTTTTGAGAATATGCCATTGTTGACAAGATTGATGAAAGATGTTTGGGTTAGGTGGTACTTTGCACATAATTGTGCTGAAATCAGAATGTTGAAATTGAAATGCTCAAAAGTACTCCAAAAACTCTAAATTTTTTCCTATAGATACATATCATCATGATATTGATGTGTATTTTTCAAATCATTTTGATGTGTAGGAAAAAAAAATATGAAGATGTGAAATGAGTAAGTGACGGCCTAAAGCACTTTCTCCATTCTCAAAAAATTCAACAAAAATTGTACATCCAACCATTTCTTGATCGGATTGTACCAACAGATTGAGCTTAAAAAAATCACTTGGGATCTTTTTGTTATTCACAAACTATTAGTAAGGTTCACATTTTGATTTTTCTATAAATGTAGTTGTAGAAGCCATGTGATCGTTATATAGTTGTTTAGGGGTAAAAACATGCAAATCATAAAATTCTTCAATTGTCATATAAAAGTTTATTAAAAATAATTAAAGATTATTTATACTTTAATGAAAAAACAATTTGAAATCATTAATTACAAGTTGAATTTGAATGTATAATTGAACATCCATTTCTATTTGACAAGAATCAATCTCTATCAACTTTGAACTTCAATTTAATTAAATTATTGTTTGGTAGACCAACATGATTAAACTAATCGTTGAGAAATTTGATGATGACAATAAATCAAAGGTGTATAAGCCAAATAGCCAAAATCATGCTCTAAAGTCTACATCCTTTGAAGTTTCCTTAAGTGTTATGTTAATTTTTTGTATTGAAATGTTTACTTTATTTATTTCACAACATTTTGGACTTAAAAAAGGCATTTAGGCTGTAAACTATGCCTATATTTTCTATTCTTTTTTGTAGTATATTTGAAATTTTCAAATAAACTCAAATAAAACTTTTGAAATTTGACTAGATTTTTGTTGCTCCAAATTTAAAGACAAAAGGCCACTAGAAGAAACCCGTGTCTTTTTTGATGTCAAACCAAAACTGCAATGTTGAAGGCAAAACATACGGTGTCTGTGGGACATCAAGATGTCTGAGAGACGGATTGCGGTTTAGGTAGAATTTTAGAGATGTTTCACATGACAATGATAAATTTGAATGAAAACAAGTTTGTGTTACCATTAACGTCGAGGTCTTTGATGACATATTTGATGACAAGCTGATGTCCTCAAGATCATCAGCAAAAACATCGAGAGCCACGTCAGCTTTATTGATCCATTTTCACTACGGATAATTTTCCAAAAATTACTGCAATTTTGGATAAAACATTTGCCTAAGGTAAAAAAAAGGGGACCGGGCAGTCATGGGGCAGTCTTTGAAAAAATAAATGATGATGTGGCAGATGACGTAGCATGCTACGTGGAAATTGATTGACGTGGCATCAAATAATGCTGACATAGCATGCCATGTCAGCATATGAGGGCTGCATTGTAGGTATTCTATGCTTATTTCAGAGATGTCTACGGAGACGTGGAAATGTTGTATGATACGTTGAGATGTTTACCAAGACGTCACCTAAGACGTGACGATGTATTTGGAGACGTAGTTAGAGACGGCAAAATGTTTATGGAGACATCTATGGAGACCTGAGGACGTTTTAAATGACACAACTTCGATTAAGATGGGATACATTTGCATTTCAATGTGACTTTGTACCTTATGCGTTTAAGTACATTCTTTGGAAGTTCAACGAGCAATGGAGAGCATCGTCTTATATGTCCAACAGTCTAGTTCATGATCAAAAACTATGTTTTCAACAAGATCAACTTCCATCACGGATTTTTGATGTATATGGCTTGTCTTAGGCAACGCAAAATTTTGGATGTCTATGTAGACATTTGAAGACATCAGACAAGACATTAGGACGCAAAATCTAGCAATAAAATCAAATGTTGTTTTCTTATAGTGTCATGTCACATGTGCATAACTGCATAAGTTGTCATGTATTAATTTTTCAATTGCAATGTATAGGATCAATCCCTAAATGTGAACTCGTGCCTTCTCCCTCCCCTAAATGTTTAAAAGACACCGGTATGCCTTGAGACCTCCTCCATCACTATTTGGCAGACACTAGTACGCCTCAAGAGACATACATGCGGACAAACCATTGTATCTTGCAGACGTCCTCTTGGAAATTTGTGTGTTGGCCCACTGAAATATATAGGACTGACAAGTGCTAAGCTTCATCTTCCAACACAACATTCTCTCCTTGTATGTCTCTAAAATCTTTGATAATCTTTAGAGGGACATAGAAGTAGACAACCCACTTTATCCTCTAGACGTCCTGTCGGACGTCTGAGTGTTGCCCCATAGAAATTTAATTCAAGCATTTTAAATATCTCATATAGTTTGTCTTCCCTCCTACCACCCTACATGTATAAAGAGACTATCTTCTTCCCTTTGTATACTCACATGAAGTGGCTTGTAAAGCCATGTGATATAGTTTTCAAATATGGTGTATTTTGTATGGCATATTTTGTATGATATATTGTATACTATGTATGGTGTATTGTGTATGATATGTTGTATTAGACATTGTGAAATGCACATGAATGTCATGTAGGATACCTACGTTTAACATGACATCATTATGTTCCTCTAAATCATCCTAAGCATTGCAAGAGGTATTCATAGTGAAATGCAGACGTCTACATTGATGTCACAAGATATGTAGACGTTAAATTTAACATCTCAAAAAACGTGTGGATGTTAGAGTTGACGTCTCAAAAAACATCTAGACGTCTAAGATGACGTCTCCAAAAACAATACTAAAATTTTTAGACAACAAAAAACTATGTTGACGTGGCATGCCACGTCAGCCTTGCTGGATGCCACGTCATTTTCCCGCTGCCACCTCAAATGCCACGTCATGGACAAAATTGGATGAAAAAAATTCCTACGTGGCTGCCTGTGCATGCGTGGTGCTTAGGTGGTAGCCACATGGCGGCCTTTGAGGACCCTGTTGACCCATGTCATCTCTAATGTCTGCTAAAATCATGGTGACATAAGGCCATGTTATCTCAGATTTTCAATGTTTTTGACGTGTCAACTTTGACGCGAAAAAATGACATCCACGGTGACGTCCCATGACACCGTTATGGATGTCAACATGTCCAAAATTGATGATCTGCAAAAACGTGGGTTTCTTCTAGTAGGCTTAATGCAAATAATTTATAATAACAACCAAATAGATAGTCTTCAAGCAATTGGAATTTATTTTATATAAAAAAAACTTTTGTTTTTTTAATTTGCCCATGTTTTTTTAATTTGCTAAAGCTTGATGAATATTAGATGGTTGTTAAAAAATTGAAACTTTGTCTGCATTCACCTAATAAAATATACAAATCAATGTTATAGAGTCTCAGCTTCAAGTTGAGCAAAAACCTCATTGTCTCCACAAGGGTTTCCAGCTTGTTGACCTTCTTGGGTAGGATAATAAAAAATGGCTTTAATTTCCTCTAAATTCAAATGTTATAATCTCTCCATCCACATAGTCAAATGGGATGAATTTTTTTCTAAACATCGATACAATGGTCTAATAAACTCATTTATGGTTGAAGAATCAATTGAAAGTTTCTTGTTTATAATTTTGTCCAACATACAAAATAAATTTTTTTGACAATTTCTCTAAAAAAAATACCTTGATTGCTCCCTTTAGTATTGATAATTTTGATAAAGTAGGGACCCCTAAATGCGTGAGTGACCCTAAACCGCCATCTTCACTGTGTGTACAACTCCAAAATCAATTATGTACCTATGTAGAAGAAACACTTTTAGAGCCAAACTTTGTTCCCTCATAACTTTTGCACACAATATCCAAATGTCACATTCTTTGGTGCGTTGGAACCTGCTTTCACTTGCCAATAAGGAAATATAAAAATTTGAACAGTCTCATTAGGCACAGGAGCAATAAGTGGCGGTTCGGGGATACCTACCTTACATGCTTGGCGAGGGTGTCGGTAGGCAACTCCCATGTTTGAATATAATACACTCCGGTTGCGAGGAACCTTTGCTTGAGTAAACCAATGAATGAACGGAGTATGAACGGAGTGGCACGCACCTCGAGACCGAACCTCAGGATTCCTTCCAATGAATGGGGAGTGCCGGCAGTTAGTTACAAGTTAGCCGGTTGAAATCAGGAATTGCCTAATTGATTTCAAAATCTTCGGAAAAAAACCGATCATTTAAGAGGAAAATCAAAGAATATTCTTTCCTTTTTAAAGGCCTAGCCGAGAAAATGCTTCAAACAACTGGTTGGTCTGAGAAATTGTAGGATTTTAGCCGGTTGAGCTGAAAAACTCCCCGGACTGTGATTCCTTCCTTATATTACTGTTGAACCCTCACTGTTTCCACACGCTCCTTGACCTGTCGAGTGACTCGAGTCTCGTCGCTTGTTGGATCGTCAATGGTCGGTCAATTGCACGTTGCCAAAGAGCTACTATTGAAGCCGCAAGGTGTTCATTCTTGAACGCTGCTGCTTCGTTGCTGGAGTCGCCCTTTTGAGAATGGGAGACCTTTGAGTATGCCTCAATCGACCCTGGCCTGTTGACAAAAGACGACCTTGCTTCAATTCCCGTTCGATCTAGCTAAGCAGGGTACGCGCAAGAGTTTTCTACAGTAGTTCGAGACACGGGATGCCTTTCAGTCTGCACGTTTAATGTGCTCAGAATTAGTTTAAGATGGAGAAGGAGAGGATTGTTCCGTACAGCCAGCTTTGGAAATGGAGTGATCGAGCTTTGATGATCGAAGACTTCCGGTTGTGGAGAGCAGTCTTCGCGATCGCGCTTCAACGAGCTAGCATGCGGAGGAAGTAGTAGAAGCTTGTACTAGTTCCACAAATTGAAGTAGTTGAAGCTTCGCTATTGAACCAGTTGAAGAACGCCAATTCAAGAGCAGTAGCAAGGATACAATTTCATCAAGTCGTTGCTTCACGTACTTAGCTAGCGAATTAGCGACTTTGTCAATTCGCTGAGCTGTGATTGTACTCTGTCTTACTGAATTCAAAAGTGATTCATTTGCCATTATGAGTTAGTTTCTGTAATGGGACGAAGTTGTGGCGATGCAGACATAATGGAATTGATGAGTACACTTATCTCATCTTGAAGTTAGGGGCTGGACAAATGTACGACGTGGCGACTTGGGCGTAGGGTTCAATTTGATAGTGGAAAACCCGGGTCTGTTAGGTCAAAGGCGAAGTGAAGTGAGGGCACAATTTTTCTGGATTCCGGACGAATCTCTGATGCTTGATTGCTCACGTATAGTCCTACAAGAGGTGAGTCACAGTAGAAGCGTAACAATTTCAGCAAGCTTGTTGAATTTCAATCTGCATCCTTATTCTCTGGGCGGCAAGCTCTAGCCATTCTCCATTTTCATTTCGTTTTGCAAATTTCATTGCCTCAAGCTCTTGATGAATTTGATTTCAACTAGCTCGTTGAAAACACATGCAAGGTGGAGAACTTTGAAGAGGTCATGTCCCCAATTTGAACCAAGAATTGTCGGAGAATCATTTTTCACCCTATTGTGACACCGCCCAAGATGTCATTGATTCGTCTACATGGGCTACTTCTGTCAGTATTGCTGGCGTGGGCAGTGGCAATAGCGCCCATGATGGCTATGGCACAGCAGCAGTACAACAACACAGCCGGGTACAAGTGCAACGGTGCCTCCAAAACCTGCAAGACATATGTTTTGTACAAAACCTTCCAGGCGGGGGAGACCTTAGACAAAGTGGGCGGCTATTTCAACACGAGTGCCACAAGCATTTCCTCGGTGAGTGGGTTGAGTGTCGTGGCCCCCTCTGCTACTCTTACCAATGGTCAGTTCCTTTACATCCCTATCGACTGCAGCTGCCAGAACACAACCTCACAGATGCAAGTGTTCCACACCATGGTCGCGGGAGACACCTTCTTGCAACTCTCGCTGACTGTCTTCGGTGGTTTGACAACATACGACGCCATGGTGAACTTCAATCCCACCATCGACCCCCGAAACCCTACAATCGGCGACGTGATCACAGTCCCCATCTTCTGTGCCTGCCCCACTGCAGCACAGATAGCCGACGGCGTCAATTTCTTGCTCACGCACACAGTCTACTCCAACGAAACACTCGGCATCATCAGTGGATACTTCGGCTTGACGGAGACGGAACTCGCCACGGCAAATGAGTTACCAGACAATACCTATGTCGTTGAAAACTCCTTACTCTTGGTTCCTCTGGTGGTTCTGCCAACGATGGTTGGACAATCTGCTTCTACAACGAAGAGTCGCATGAACCGCATTATAGGAGTAAGTGTTGGTTCGACCTTCGTGATGGTTCTCATTCTAGGGCTTGGAATCTGTCTGTTTCTGCGTAAGAGACGTGCTCGCGATGACGTCGAGAGTGGCGACAAGGAAGGGTTGGCAGAGATTGCTGGGATACCAGGATTCATCAGCTACAAACACCTCAGCGCTGCCACGAAACAATTCAGTGATGAGTCGAAACTCGGAGAAGGTGGATTCGGGAGTGTGTACCAGGGCGTGCTGCCCAAGACGGGGGCTCCAGTGGCAGTGAAGAAAGTGAGCAACCGATCCAGGCAAGGGGAGCGGGAGTTTCTAGCGGAGGTCCAGATTATCAGCCAGCTGCGGCACCGGAATGTGGTGGAGCTTATGGGATTTTGCAGAGACCGAGGGAAGTTCTTGTTAGTGTATGAGCTTTTGCCTAAAGGGAGCTTGGATCGAGCTCTTTTCAAACCCAAGCGGGATGCCAAGACTGTACAAGGTTCCCACATTCTCTCATGGAGTCAGCGGTGGAAGATTGTGTCTGGGATTGCAGCAGCTCTAAATTACCTCCACGAAGGATGGCGACAGCAGGTGATACACAGGGATGTGAAGTCTAGCAACATCATGTTGGACGATGAATATAATCCAAAGCTGGGAGATTTTGGACTGGCAAGACTTGTGAACCATGAGTTCACGGCTCCAACGACCATTGTGGCTGGCACGTTGGGCTACATTGCACCAGAGGCCACCACCGGGAAGTTTACGGAGAAAACAGACGTGTTTGCGTTTGGGGCTGTGGCATTGGAAGTGGCTTGTGGGAGACGGGCTTTGGATGCCACGGTTGAGAATAGTGATGACATGATTTTGGTGGACTTGGTTTGGAGACGATTGGAAGAGGGAGACTTACTGAGCGTGGCAGATCAGATGTTGTGGAATGATTTTGATACTGAGCAAATGGGCATTGTTTTGAAACTGGGATTGCTTTGCTCGCATCCCAATTCTTCCTCTCGGCCTACTATGCGGGAGGTGGTGCAGGTGTTGGCAGGGGATGTGGACGCCCCGGATGTGCCACATTGCAAACCAGACATGGGTTTTAAACCGAATAGGTCTCGAATTACAATAGATGATCTGTTGATCTCCACGTCACAAAGACAAGATTCAAAGTCTCGTGATGGACAGCATGTATCATTAACCTTCTCTAGGTCTTTATCAACATCAGTAGTTTCCAGTAGATAGTTTTTTGTGCAGCTGTATCTTATTCTTGTTTCAGCATTTGAAACAAATCTATAAAAAAAATCCGAGAATCGGTGTACAAAAGCTCCGAATCTTAATGTTGCAGATGCTTTCACTTAGAATTTACCATGAGTCTTTCATATCAGTTGCTTAGGTGTCCAAATTCATTGAGAGTTTTCCTTCTCCGTCATGATCAAAACGGTGCCATTTGGAGAGAGATTGCAACTCTGAATGAAAGAGAAAGATGTGAATTATTTCTGAGTTGCAAATGCAAAATTGAGCAAGCATTCCAGAACAACAAAATTCTTGAAACTGTGGGAAGAACATGCTTCTGGAAGATATCATGTGTAGGTTTTGGTGAAGCGATTAGAATGATCGAGAGAATGTGGAGAAGACTGTAAATGGAAGAACCAAATGGTTAGGAGAGAACAGATAACTTGTAAGAACCAAAAGGTATCTTTATAATTGAGCAAAATAATGAACCTGTGTGTCGATTGTATTTCATCTAGACGATGTATTATACTCTGTTCAAGAATGTCATGACGGAGTGACTTTCCGCATTCCAAGTTTTCGATGCCTAGCTTACCGACTCCCGTTTGTGGAATTACTAGTACAATGCGGTTTATCAGACTCAAGAGCAGTTGTAGCAGTGTTTTTTCCGCCAATTGGCTACAGCCAAAAGATGTTGGCTATTTTTTGTAAAGGAAATTTTCATTTTGGGGGGTCAAAATAGCAGATTACTGCTGTATTTCTAGACCAGTCGCCAAACTTTACCGAGGTATCGCCTAGTTTTCATACAGATATCACCAAGTATCGCCCAAGTATCGCCCAAGTATCGCATGAGTACTGAAGAAACGACTGGCTCCAAAATGAAAAAAAAAACACTGAGTTGTAGTGCAGCGGCTGCTCTGCTTCATCCCATGGCAACGCTAAAAACTACAACCCATCAGTGACCTTTTGGTAGATACCATACAGTACTGTACATACAACCTTTTGTGACATAGGGTACAGTACACATGAGTGTGTGTTGCTCATGTGGCTCTGACACGTGCACCGCACTCGAGATTTACTCGAGGTACTCCAAGTCCTCACTGTGTCGGGTCGTCGATCGTTGGGATCACAGCGTGAGCGGTGCAGAATTAGTCCCTGCGGCTGACAACGGTGCTGTGGTCAGCGGCTCCGAGGACACGACCGACGAAGGTCCCGTGGAGACGGCGGTCATCATTGTCGAAGAGACCGTCGAGGAGGTGGAGCTCACTCCACTTTGGCTGCCACCAGCCAAGCGACTGCTGCTGAATCCCAGACTGGAATCTCTACAGCCAAGATCGGGCCGCAATCCCTCCAGCATCTTCACTACATGCTGCATTGTGGGCCTGGATTGCGGTTGCTGCACCAAACACTGGAATGCGATGTCTAGGGTCGATAACAGATCCTCGTCGAGGCAGGCGCCCAAGATGTACTCGTCAAATATGTCCTCTGGATGATCTTCATCGACCAGCGTCTTCGCCTGTTGCATCACATCCACCCATGCGTGTTTGCCACAGTTAGCCAGCCACGCAATAAAAGGCTCCCTTGGCAAGTGCCATCTTTGGCTCTATACAGGAGCCCGTGTTGAGTTTTACACAGTAATTAAAACGCAATTGATGACATTCCCTTCATTAAAGAAACTTTGGGCTCTCCAATGAGGGCTGCTAAGGAAGGCCGAATGGGACCCGGGATTACAATAATTTTGGTCGCGTGGTCACTTTTTCCCCTATTCCTGCTCGTTGTTCGCACAGCCAATTCTGACAGCACTAATTCACAAGTACAAGTAGTTTAATGGAAGACGCGTGTGGCACGGTTAAATTAGGCATCGCAAGCATTTTCTCTGACAACTCCGAAATTAGATATGAAGATATACTACTTGACATCAAGATATTCACACAAGGTGAATATCATATCTGACAGAGATTCCCGTTCTTTTCATAGCTGCCTAGGGCTCCAGAATTAGACTGTGTTGTCAAAGTCTGGCGGCCTTATGGAGAGTCCAAAAATTCTCTAATGCAAATCTCATAAGCCTACGTAAGTTTCCGTAAATCTAAATAGGATAGAATGTTTGCACACCGCCGCATAAACAGGAGTGAACCACTGGATAAAAGGAGGACACAGTGAAGCATTTTAAAGTTTGGTCACAGGCCAGTCCTGTAAGGGCTAACGGGGAGCAATCAGAGCAAGTCTATCGAGATTTAAGAAGTCTTGAGATGCTCACCCATTGCACCATACTGATGTCTCCTTCCATAAAGAAATTATCTGTCGGTCGTTTCCCCGTGAGAAGCTCCAGTAGTACTATGCCAAAGCTGTACACATCGCCTTTCTCGGTAATTTTCCCAGTCTCCATGTACTCTGCTCCAAGAGGCACCAACTTTGACAGTCAAGAACCTTTCTTGGAAGGAGAAACAGTCTAGAACCGAGCGACAAGAATGGATTCACAGAATTTAAAGTTGTGAGCTGCAATTCAGCATGCACACGGATAGGAAGACTGACTGACTCGCTTACTCACCAGGTGGCAAGTAACCAAGCGTCCCTGCCACCATTGTGGTCACATGGGTTTGTTGCGGGCTAATTAACTTAGCAAGCCCAAAGTCTGAAACGCGAGGTTCCATCTCCGCATCCAACAGAATGTTACTGGTCTTGATGTCGCGGTGAATGATGTGGGGGAGGCAATCATGATGCAGGTAGCACAACCCTCGGGCACTGCCAATGGCGACGTTTAATCGCATATCCCACTCCAGCGGCTTTCCTCCTTTCCGCACATGCTCTGCAATGCCGGTCGCAATCAGTCTGAATGTAAAACATTTCCCAACTGGATCATGCACGCATGTACGCAGAGGAAAGAGATGGGCCCTCCCATTATTGGAGGCCGAAGAGGCTCACGACACGCTACCCGCGTGGACAAACTTATGCTGTTACCAACTACCTCTCCAGGACATTACTGTATTCGGCGTCAGGGTCGAGAAATTGCAGCTTAAGATTGAACTCTGGTTATCGATGTGTCGAGAGAAAATCAAGAAACAAACTTTGACACCCCTTTGTAGAATGAGAAAAACAACGAGGGAACAATGAAGCCGCAAGGAAAGAGCAGAAAAATTAGTTCTGAAAATGTGACCCAACTGGTTGTATTCGTAGCTGTGAAAGATCAATTTGAGTGATGTGCAATAAAATGAAGCGTCAAGCAATTGGTAAAAAATGAACACCTTAAAGAAAAAATAAACTAATCATGATGTGTTCTTTTTTAATTGATTATTTAGCATATTAGGGTAATTAGCTCAGTTGGTAGAGCGCCTCGTTTACACTTTACACCGAGAGAGTCAGCGGTTCAAGTCCGTTATTACCCAAGGGTTTTCATTATCCATGATTCTAAATTTAATCTAGCGTTTGAGAAAACCTAGATCTTCGGTACTGACGGTGACTTCGGTGGCTAGCCTCAAACGTAAGGAAGAACAGAAGTTGAAAAACTGCTTGAGTATGCAGATCTGACGGTCCTTGTTAAATAACAATGAAAGTCCTGAAGGAAAGGAAGGGGTTTGTACCATGCAACCACGTATCCAAGTTGCCGTTATCCATCAAGTCGTATATCAAGATGTTGATATCCGGTGCACTGTAGTAGCCTCGCAGCGCGCAAAGGTTTCGATGTTTTATGTCAGCCAACGTTTCTAATTCCCGCTCGAACCCGCGTTCTCGGTCTTGCCCTCCCCTCGCTAGTTTTTTCACGGCAAATCTTGTTTGATCATCCAGCTCTAATTTGTACACAGTCCCGTAACCTCCACTTCCGATTATATCTTGCTTTCTAAGCGTCTCCGTTTTCCGAAGTACAGCCTTCGAGGACGGAGTGGCCTTGCCAGAAAGTTGGAACATTATCATCTTCCCTCCTGAACACGATCGAGCTCTTTTCCATTAATAACTTCGCACGCTCTGAAGCTTCAAGAACTCGCGGCCTGCACGCAGATGACAAGACTAAGGGAAAATGCGGCAGTCCAAGTACCTGAGAGTTTCACTTCGCATTCTGCGTGCATTTTCTTCCACCGCAGGTAACAGAGCGAGCCCAAAAAGATCTTGCTCAGCGCGAAGGCACAAATGCATATTGCAACTATAGCCCCAACACTCAAGACCTTCTTCTTGTGGCGCCCACTTGAGGTCTGCGGTGCACGAGCTATCCACGAAAATGCACACATTAGGCTCACAAATTTGACATAAAACATCTCAACAGCAAGTTAGCTTCAACGTCGCACAACTGGGGAAAGCCGTGGCTGCTCTCAGAACAAGAACATTGATTTAGAAATCAAATGCAAACAGAAAAATAATTGTACAAAGACATATATGAGAAGAAGAGTCTAAGGCTCCCTACCTTCAATTTCGACCAATGACCGAAATCTTTGCTGTTCCCGAAGCCTGGCTTTATTGAACAGACGAGCATTCCCGATAAAGCTGTAGAAGGAAAGTTCTGAACCACGTCAATGGCGGAAACATGTTATATACTTAGCGATTCAGATTCACTGAAGTCAAAACCCCTCAATTTTCGGTATCGTTGGGGAAATCTCTTCAAGTTCAACCTACTTACAGTCCCTGCACAACGCTAGGAGAGTGGGAATATCACTTACGATTCACCAGGAAACAAAGCTAGAGATCCTCCTTCAGGCACAATGCCTTGCAAATCGTTGAAAGAGACATTCCTGCAAGAGCACAGCATCAAATGTCAGGTTCCAAGGCAGGATCAGCGGAATATCTGGGGATTCTCAAAACAATCACAATTGGAAATGTAGCAATGGCTATGCCCTAGAACTGAGTCAAGAAGGGGGGGGGGGACTCCTCACAGGAAAGAGAGATTCGCAAGACTGTTGAGAGTTGTTGGGATTTCGCCTTCCAGCTGGTTGTTAGACAAATCCCTATAACAATTAACAGAATTGAATCATTCGTAATGTCGACCACAACAACTAGGAACATTTGCCGGACTCCAAAATTCACTCTAGGTAGGAAACCCTCATTGCGGTTGGGATGCCCTTACAGGATTCCAAGATTAGAAAGTCGTGAAAGTGACGCTGGAATAAACCCAGTCAGACGATTTGAATGTAAGTTCCTGCAATCGCAATACCAGTTTAAGACCGCGGTGTTACACAGTCCATAACTGCATTCGTAAAGCACGCAATGACGTAAGAGGGCAGAACGAGACTCAAAGATTCTGTCATGGAGAGTAGCAGGAAGCTCACAGAATTTTCAAACTAGGGGAATCCCCGAACGAACTAGGAATTTCGCCTGAGAAAGCATTCGACGAGAGATTCAAAGCTTGCAGCTTTGAAAAGTGGGTAATATCCATCGACAGATTCCCCTCCAGACACTTTCCAGTCAAGTTTCTGCAGTTCCATTGCAAACATAACGTTCTTTCATTATCACGTGCTTCACCTCGCGTCCTCTAGACCGCATTTTCAAATTACGAGTGAAGTAGGCATAAACGCAAACCACATTACTGCTTGAAACGACTTCTACGACTGCAAAATTTCAGAAAGGAAGCTAGAAAGAAAGGCTCCGTCCTCCAGGGAAAGTCTCACATGACAACAACGTGGAAATCCTTGGAGCATGTAATTCCATTCCATCGACAAGGAGTTGAGTGCTCGGCATTCCAGTCGGACAGGCCCCCACTGCTGTCATGTATTCGGTTCCAGAATTCCAGGAGAACATGACCTGCGATACCCATGTCCATCACCCCTTTAGAGCTCCAACCACCACCATAGCAGTACCGGAAGACAGCACCTAGAAACAGCTCCCACGCTGCTCCCGTGACAAAAGCCTCACAGCGAAGGCGGAAAAGCACGCAAAGATACCTTCGTCATTCAGGGCCACCACGGGTGCCGCATTGATAACCATCCATAATGCTGAGCACAAGGCAAAACACACTCCCGCGTACGAACGATACATCTTCTGACCGTGGAGTCAGAACAAGCAGAACACGAAGCGCTGACAACGAAGACCCCCTATGTCAAGAGCAATGGCCAGGCACGGTGAGCTACAGAGTACAGAGGCCAGAGTTAACCTGACACTTGCCAGCTAATCAATCCCGTCACCAAGATGTTCCAAGCTGACAGCACTAGATTTGAAGAGCACCGGGTCCCGACGTCCGAGGAGAGGGAGCACAAAAAACAAGTAGAACGAATGCTCCCAACACGGATGACTCGACGAATCTGGAGGTCACGAGCTGCAGATGTGAGGGACACGACCAACGCAAGCTACCCACCAGCCGCAGGCACAGACGCAAACTGAAGACTGCCGGGTCGATCTGAGAGAAGTGAAGTTAGAGAGGGTGGAGGATAAGCGATTGAATGTTGTGCAACGGGGACAGCAGTAGTCTAGTGGGAGCACTTGATGAGCCGCGCGAAGCAAGGTGCCTGTGAGGCAGCATTGACGAGCAGGGAAGTTCGGAGTTCCGACGGACGGTGTGAAGAGAACCAATTGCCACTCGCACGACGGACGTGAGGCACTGTAAAGTCTTGTTGACCGACGAGAGAGAGACAAAGGCGGCAAACTTTCAGCCAGGTTGGCAGGACGAAAAGCTCCACTTTTCGAGCGTTCGATCGGCCGACACTGCCGGGGAAGCGCCGCGCCGGGCCCGGCCCGGCTCGCAGGATGGACCAGCTGTATTGCGAAACAGGCAACTTACTTAATCCGTTATAACCCCCGAAGAACCAGGGGTAGTGCAGATTCCCAAAATTCCAAAATTAATGCATATTTTTTACCACAGAAAGAAGATATTCGTCTCTCTATTGGGTCGGTGAAACCGTATTTTGCACCACTCAAGTCAAAGCCAAACAATTGTGGATACTGTTGTACAGACATTGCTCTTACGAACAGCTTGCACCTCTCTGCAGTGATATGAACAAGCCCAGGGTTGCCTAATATGGAGTGCAACGCCAATCAAATTAGCAAAGTCTATCAAAACTTCAGTTCACAACAAAGCTCCGATCTCCAGCGCAATGAGGTTGGACCAACTGGATTGCGAAACAGGCAACTTACTTAATCCTTTATAACCCCCGAAGAACCAGGGGTAGTGCAGATTCCCAAAATTCCAAAATTAATGCATAATTTTTACCACAAAAAGAAGATATTCGTATATTGCACCACTCAAGTCAAAGTCAAACAATTGTGGATACTGTTGTACAGAAATTACTGTTACGAACAGCTTGCACGGTTTTGCCTAAAGTAGTGCAAAGAGCCTCTTGCGGAGGTAAAGCCAGGGGTCAATGTAAAAAAACCTAGCCCCTATTTGGTGCCGTCTCTAGGGTATGTTCCGCACCTCTCTGCAGTGATATGAGCAAGTCCAGGGTTACTTAATATGGAGTGCAACGCCAATCAATCAAAAAACTTCAGTTCACAACAAAGCTCGGATCTCCAGCACAATGAGGTAGAACCGTTGTCAAATCTTTACCTCGTAAACATAGAAATGCAGATTTCAAGTTATAAAAAGTCGTACATGTCCTTGGCACTATCTTGCAGATCTTCTCTTCAAATGCTCCATACCATCAATTTCTGCTCATCAGCAAACTCCTCACAATGAAAAGAACACTCAGATCCTGATCATCTTCAAGCTTACGTCTTCAACAACCACCTTCACCAGACAAGACGAAACAAAACGAACAAAAACGAAGCGAAACATAAACAAAAGCAAAATACCAGCCCCTTCTGCAGTCAAGACAGTGTGAACTTAGGGCAAACCCTATTACCGTGGCCCCACATTGTTGTGGCACTCAGCTAGTGCATCCCGCCAAAAGACGGAGCTACGGATTTGATGACCGCGAGCCTCTTATCTTCCTCACCTCGTCGGTATTCTCAGTTTGAGTTAATTGCATTGAATATACCATGCTACCGTGAAATTTGCAGCAGTTTCAGTGAGTTCGAGAATTCCAATTAGGCCGATGTAGGAGCAATCCTGTTAAGGGTTTCATAATGGCAACTCAGCTGGCCTAATGTCGTGGATTCCAAGTTGACCCAATTCTCGCAATCCGTGCCAATTCTCCAGTTTCTTGTCCTTCCAGTTTCGGTCTGGCAATGTGCACAGGTGGTCACGCAATTGACTTGAGAGGTGGGCTATCGAAAATCACAACTCGTGGAAGAGTTTGCTGCTCGATTAAGTCAGACAGAGAACCTGCTACTAAAGAGGAGGTGAATGCTACTGGGCTTTCTTTCTCGAGTGACGACGCCGTGAAGAAATGGATGGTGACTGCTTTGGCTGCCGTGGTGATGCGTGGAGCAGCAGGCTATGGAGTTTAGGGTTTAGGGTATGCTCTATTCTTCACAATCGATCAACTCTGGAATCACACATTCACAACAATCAGAGGCACGTCCGTTGCATACATCATATATGCCCGAGTAAATCCTTTGATGTGCTTCCAAATCCAAGAACAGAAAGAGGAAAAGGTGAATTCATGGCAAGTTAGTAGCAGAGTGTGCTCTACAGCCACAAAGTCGGAGACCAGACTCGTGGCCCAGAGTCTCACGGGACTTCGATTGTACTAGTGAATTGATTTAGGCAGGGTGTGCTCTGTTGGGCGTTCGTTATCAAGCAAAGCCTCTATTGTTTTGTGCTGAATAGTTTGGGTTCAAATTTGAAACATTTTTAGACGGAGGTAATATCATCCTGGAGATAGTGACATTCCTCTTGAAACATTCACTTTATGTTTGAAGATTTACGGAGTTGCTGCATGGAATAATGCGAACTGTAATTAACAAAAGTATACTGTCTTGAATCTTTCATTTCTGCACCGATGTGGATAGGGTAATTTGACATAAGACCATTTTCACAAATTCTCTCAAACATCTCATGGACTGCAGGCAGGGAAACAAGCAAACAGGTTATCAAGGACTTTCGTTGGATACCCCAACAAAAGTGGAAGTTGCGTCGAGGAGAAGTTTTGTAACTGAAATATCGCCTACCATGCGAATGCAGATACAAGAGCTATATACCCATCAATATTCTCGTAAGATTTTAGATTTCAATCTAGACTTATTTGAAAGCGATCGACTGCATTACTTTCTTTCAGCGAACTGTGAACGTACACACTATTAGAAATGATTATTGCAATAAGTTGAACAAAACATTGCAGCTTCAAAATTATTTTCAAGATTAGAAAGGAAATGGATAAAAATTGGAAGATGACATTCCAATTCAAGATTAGAAAACTAAAAGATGCACCAGATTCTGGTGATTCTGCACATTCACAGATATATTTACAGTCACAAGTTTCAAACTTGAGAACTTGACATTCACAGCCGCTATCATATAGATCATAAATTTACTAAAGCACCAAGTAGACACTAATGTGACAAAAATGTGGCATTGAGACAAGGCAGATGGCATATTTAGGGCACTACTGCTAGCAGCAGATTCAGTTTGCAAAATTTGGTTTCATCCATGTTGTCGAAATCTTGATGTTCACCAGGTTGATCCGATTCAAAAAGACTCGTGAAATTCACACTAGGCCTGTTTTCTTATCCCCGGCAGCGTGACCATCGTGAAGGTGGGAATTTACACCTCCATGGTAGCGACCTGTTGCCAAGTGGTCAAAAATACGCCTCAACTTCAATCTTATTCCAACATAAAATATATACCGGTAGTAAAGTGATCAAAACACTAAATGTTAGCTGTGTAGCAAAGGGAAGGAGACTCTTCATTGACAAAGATAAGCCGACAGTGGCTGCAGGCAATTTCAAGTCCGAAAACTGAAATACTGCAACAATGTGACAAAGCCTGTTCGTAGAATAACATATTGTTTGAATAAATACAAACTTCCACCATTCTAACCAACACCGTTTGAATTAGGAAGACGGTTGAAAATCAATACCTTCAGCAAGATGCTTCTGTGCTTCCAAGCTATGTCCTCCAGTTCCGCCAGGCACGACGGTTTCTCCCTCCCGTGCTCTCTTATCCAACTCTTCAATAGAAGTCTCATTCATAAACTTGTGCTCATCGAACTCAACGCCGTGTTTGATAGCAGACTGATAGGGATCAGCGCCATGGCTGGCGAACCCCCCTTTCTTTCCCATTTCCACGAACCCTTCATGACCAAGCTGATGCGCCCTAGTTTCACCTCCCTTACGACGGCCTGTCACAATGAAAACGCTTATCAACATTGATTTCCCCACAACTCTATCTACATCATGGTATTCAAAATCAAGTTCAAAACCTTCCCACAATGCCAGAACTTCCTCTGGCAAATTAAATGTAGCGCAAGCCCTAATACCATTGCAAAACAATGCACAAACATCACACGAGTTTGATACCTTGCGCAAGGTGCTCCTGCGCTTCCAAGCTATGACCTCCTGTTCCTCCCGGCACAACAGTCTCTCCCGTATGCGCCCTCCGATCCAACTCCGCCCTCGTTGCCATCGTAACTCTCGAACACCCAACGTACGCCAACGAGCTCTTCCTTCCCACGAACGCCTTCGATACTTTCACTGCAAATCAGCCAACCTCACACAAATAAGAAACCAAACTCAGTAAATTAAGACGCGACCGATCATCACCGAAACTCAAGTATCACAAAACGTGCATGATCGTCCTAATCAGAATGATCCACTCGCAGATTCCACATACACTCCATACAGAGGTTCAATCTCAGGCACATTGCATCTTACACATTGCAAAGGAGGACGATTGATCTCAACGATTAGCAGTACGAGCGAGTCAAACGAGGAGATGGGTACCGGCAAAGAGCTCAGGTGGTTTCACGCCGACAATTGCTGCACCTGCACTATAACTCATCGATCAATGGATTGCTTCCTCTATCTGTCGATCTGTCTGTCCGTATTGATAATGGCTGGATGATGGCAGTAAAGAAATCTGGAAAGTGGAGCCTTTTTGTAAGTGCGGTGGTTGTGAGATATTTGACTGTTTTGGCGGTTGCAGCGTGGAAGGGGAATGGGTGTGGCGACACGTTGCGGTGAAGGTGGTTTACAAGTGGACAGGGCGGGTTTAGGAGGCGCCTGGGATGGCGACACCTCGTCACTAACTATCGGCTCTGTGTGCTGGTATCCTCGGATTCGTCGTTCAGTTATTCGGGCTTCTTGCTGAAGCTTACTGGGTACTCCGTATTACTGAAGTCAGGCTTCTTGCACAAGCTTACTGGTTACTCGGTACTAAGCTTACTGAAGTCAAGCTTCTTGCACAAGCTTGCTAACGGTTACAGCAACAGGCCACAACTGACCTCTCAAGGTTCTGTACCATTGATCTTCTATGATAGATGATTGTCCTTCATTGATTTGCTTCAGCGAGTTGTTGTGGGGCTGCTCTTACTCTCTACTACTCAAGTCAAGCTTCTTGCACAAGCTTACTAGTTGCTCGGTACTACTCAAGTCAGGCTTCTTGCACAAGCTTACTAAGGTAGACAAGCCTATTATCACATTGATTTGGAATTTGAATATTTTGGGGTCAATTCCAAGAGAGGCACATATTTTTTTAGAGGCGTGTGCTTGTTTCGTGAATCAAACTCAAGTGGAATTATAATTTTCTAAATTCAAATTGTAATTTCCGTTAATTTTTTGAAGTGGTTTGCCTTGAATTTACAAAATTGCCCATAGAGTGAAGGCATAGACGTCCCATTAACCCCTAAGCATTTCGACGTCCAATTTCTAGACGACAAACAGATTGAAACTCAAGTTTCATTCTCATTACTACTTGGATGACAATCATCCTAATTTCTAAAGATCCCTTATCAAATTGTTGTCCTATTTAGTGGTTGGATTTAGTGTTACTAGAGTACATATTTTTCTAAAATTTCTAATGTACAAGTATGTCAAGTGCTTAACCAAGCCAAATTGCATTGCCTCTAGTTCAAAACTAGATTTGCAAAAATGAGGTCATAGACTTTAAGAATAAAATATTTTACTCAAAAAATAATGATATTTTGCTTGTAATCAAATTTAGAAGAAAATTTAAAATTTTCCTTTCAAAATTAAGAAAAAATATTGGTAATAGCATTGGTGAATCTACCCGTACGGATGAAATCTACAATTCATAATCTACAACTTTTATTTGTAAATCAATTCCAAAATATTCTTCCAAATAGTAATTTATGACAATTTTTCTCAAATTGAGAATTTTAGAGAACACTCTAGACATTTAGGGGTTAACAACCCATAACTACCTTTCCATATATCTAATGGCACTTAAGTACTCACCAATCAAGCATCGACATGTTAGCCCATTTTGGCATACATTAGAGGATTTTTGAGGCCTCCAACAGCCTGCAAGTTATCTGGCCCTGGGAACTTTGGGAACGCGCTGGGAACAGTAATTTGACGTAGTCACGCGAGTGCCACGTCAGAAAATATTAAAAAAATTAATTTTTTTTTTTCAATTTTTTTTTTCAATTTTTCTTTAAATATTTAAATAATATTTAAATTTTTTTTAATTAAATTTTTTTTTTTTTAATTATTTTTATATTTTGGCTGTTCCCAGCTACAGGAACAGCCCTGAAACGGCCCTCTGTAGCCCTCAAATTTCTTCTAATGATGCACTCATTTTGTCATAATCTTAAACGAGTTTGGACAGATTTGGATGTTTGAACGGACAGAATGGAAACCAAATATAGGGTGAAAGAATTGGACAATGAACAGTGATGGGCTACTTTATCTTAGTTACAAAGTACTATTGAAGAGTCATTACGACACAGTCCATGCTCATTTGCAAATATTAATATAGGTAGAATACCCGATGTCCAACCTCCTTCCCGGCCCATTCCCAAATTCTATTGTTTGATCCCAAACCAACCCATTCATAATCCTCATATTTCAAATATTCTAGGAAAATCCACTCACCTTTCGAAATATTGATGGACTCTCATCCTTGGGATTCCTCCTTTTTGAGGAATGATTTTAGTACATGTTTAGGGACACTTTAGATAACAACTAAATTTCACTTCAAATATACATACAATTTTATTTTTTTTAAATTAAAAATTAAAAATTTTCCTCCAAAAGGCTAATCAATTGTGACTCTTGATAATATAAGAAGGCAAATTTTTTAAACTTATGGAAATAGGTTTGGTTACCTCATGAAGAAATCAAATGACTCGGCCACAATCTCTTGTTAATTGCTTTTCAATTCTACATATTCATAAATCAAGCTATTTTATAGAAGTATAGAAGTACTCTATCTGTAGACTCCATTTTGCCAAGCTTAGACATGTGGCATGGTAATATTTTATACAATAGAATATTTTTCAAAAAGACATTTAGAGGCCTCTAAAAAGAATTATTCTAGACTCTCTATCAGAGCCTTGCAAGTGGCTTGTCCAAATTCTTTACTATGACTTCAACTTCCCTTATGTAGTGGCTATGAAATTGGTACACCAAATCATAACTCATTAGAGCAACTTCAACCAACACTTGTAAAGTAGTTTGGCATAGACAAGGTCGGGTTCATTATTTAGCCTTCAACTAGTTAGAGCAAAAAAATAAACTCTTGTATCTAAAAAGATGCCCAAATTACGAAAGATGGATGAAAATATGTATAAATGATCTATGAAAGGTGGTCTATAGCAAGACCTCTAACTTCTCTAATGCACTGATAACTTGTTTTGTTGGATGTGAACATAGGAAGTGGCAACCCAAAACAAAAAAGATTGCATTTTAATTATGCTATTTTTGGTGTAAATTCTAGAGAGATTGTAGTATGGGATCAAATGATTTATTTTTTAGATTCGATGATGTGGATCCCAAAATCAACCAAATAGATGAAATGCATGGTTGTGAAATTTAATAGGCTATAGTCCATTGGAATTCCAATAAACTTGTCTATACAAAGTAAGAAGAAAAATGGTCAAAAATATCGAGAAACATTACAAATCTATTTGGCCATGCACTATTCTAAGCGTAGTTTTCATCCATAGAGAATGGTAAAATCCTTCACTTAAATGTAAACCCAACTTGGATTATAGCCTATTTATTGATCAATTACTATTTTAAGAATTCCAATGGTCCCTAACTTTGGTCCTCATCTACTCTAATCCTCAACCACTACTTTGAGATTCATCATTATTTGAGTCTAAAAAATATACAATTAATTTGGTTTATAAGGTAAAAACACTCATGATTGCCACTAAAAAGCTAAGCATATTCAATACTGTAGAATATTAATTTTGAAGAAAAAATGACTTTTATTGTATTGTATTGGTACGTAAAGGAGAATTTCAACGCACTTTAGCATGCATTGTTTGGACATTGAATGAAGAAGTTATGAATTTCCAAAGTATATATTATCCACAAGTGTCATTGGCCTAAGAATCTCATTGAACTTTGTGCTTCGATCTTATGCAATCAATGTGGCTATTTTGGGTATTATTTTCAATGGTGCATATGTAATATTTTTTAAGTAGTGATGCTTATAGATGCATGCTCTTTAATAATTGCTGAAAATCTCAAATTAAGACATTACTAACCCTCTAGATCCCAAACCATATTAATAAAAAAAAAATTCACAATAAATGAAAAAAATCATTACAAGAAAGAGTGTACACAACCATCCAAACATATACCATAAGTAGGGGCCTAAAGAATGAGACCATATTTTTGGAAATAGAGTGTTTAGTACTTGTTCACAAATTTAATTATACATTATAGGGTGATTGCAAGAAACACTTGTCCTATTTTCCGTCACATCCTGCATCTGTTTTTGTTTTTTGGCCATAACTTTTGTGTTCGAACTCCAAATGACTCAAGATTAATAGGTAAGGTACTCATGACTATTATAAACTTTTGAATTCCTAATTTTTTTTTTCTATTTTCAAAAATATTTTATTATTCAAAAATGTTTTACTGTCCATTTTTATGTCACAAATGCCAATTTGGGGGGTTTTAGTACTATTTAGTATCCATAAAAACGAATTTGGAGCTGAAATTTGGAGGAAATAGTCCTCTAGTTAACTTATAGCTACTATCCAAAGGAATTCTAAAAATACTTAATTTTATGTGGTATAGAAGTCTACAAAGTGAGCTTCATTCAGCTTGAATTTTGAAACATATAAAATATATTTTGGTGGTTCTTTTGGTGAGTGACCATCTTCATAGAGTTGTTACAAATAAACAATTTTTATTTTATTTATTAAATTTTTCTTATTTTTAACTAATTAAAGCATAGAAAAAACTATTTTCTTGTGTTTTGGCACTTTTCTAGTTTTCCTGCCAAGAGAATTTTCCTAGGCTTTTCCTTTGGTGGTTACCTTCATCTTAAAGGTGTATAAGGGAGGCAACCCATTCTTGCTCACCCCCACCCATTGTGGCAGCACAAGGTCCTCTGTTTTCATGTATTTCCAGAGGAATAAATGACCGATTCTGACAATCAATGATTGGTCAACAATTAACCATCACACGAATGAAGCATTGTCCATTTTGTTTCCAACGCTTGGTTAGAATTGGGGAAATCATCTCACTAGAATAGAAAGAACTTGGTCTACGGCACAAAAATTCATGGTAATTCCATTTTGCGATACAAAAATCTGGAAAATTATGGAAAGCTTCCTCTGTCTATTTATGCACACTGAAAAATTGATCCTTTTGAAGAACCGCATCCTCCAGATATGTGTAAATGCTTAAGTGATCAAATATGGGTTGCTTCTCCAACATTAGCTATATTTTTAAATTAAAAAAAAACATTTTTCTAATTTTAAAGTACTCCAAAAAAAACATGAGTATTGTTACAAAATGCAACAAATAGTACAAGTATTTCTTGCAATCATCCTATATTATATTATTTTTTTCAATTGTAGAAAGTGAAAGTTCACTAAGTAGTATTATAGTATGTTAAAGTTGGTGCACATTCATTTATATTAACTTTGCAACTAATTTTTTGTATTGCTGACTGAAATATATATATATATTAATTAAAATGACTGTACATATGTAGCAATTTCTTTCTATTTACAACTATTTAGAGATCAAAGCAATATTACACACAAAATAGTCATTATACATTATGACAATATATTTCAAGCATATTTTTAATTTTTAATTTTTTAAATTTGAATTTAAAATTTAAAAAAAAAATACAATTCAATATAGTGTGTGGTACAAGCCTTATTCATGCCTCTAACGTTAACTCATGTACTTAAGGTAGAAGTACCTATTTTCGATAACTTAAGGGATTTCACAGCAAGTGATGAGTAGTTTAAGGCGTAGGAAATTTTTCCCATGTAGAAAGATAAGAAATATGGGGATTCCCAAATTTTTGTAATTTTATTTGCAAAATTGAAATTACTGTGAATTTTGGGAGTCAAAAAGTGGTCCGGACCAATAGCCGATATCTAGAGTCATCTAATTCGGATCATCTAAAAAATTGCTTTTCCGCTCACTATTTCCAACTTTCTTCTTTACTACTTTGGACATGTGTCATAATCTTACTAGTCCCAACGTTGAAAAAAAACATTCCAAGCTTTTCAACCTTGGTTGGAAATAGTGCCCCCTATAGGTTGGCTATTGGGTCGTGATCCACTATGGGTACTTCTACCTTACTACAAGATTGGAAGTCAATTGTAATAGCTAAACAAGAATTTTATGATTTTTCAAAAGAGAGAATCATTAGATGGGTTTTGGGGGGTCGGGAGGGCCGTTTCAAGCCCGTTCCTGACGTTGGTCCCCCCCGCAGTTTCAGGGACGGCTGTTCCCGACAAAAAAAAATTCAAAAAAAAAAAAAAAAAAAATTAGTCTTGAAATGAACAAAAAAACAGAAGAAAAAAAAATGAATTTTTTTTTTCCGACGTGGCAATCGCTCGGCCACGTCAGTGAGCTGCCGCGGCCCTGAATTTGGCAGTTCCCACAGGCTGGGAACACGCAGCCCTCCACAGGGCTGAAATCTCATCTAATGGTCCAAATTTGTTTGGATATGCTATAAGGTAGAACCACCCATTGCCAACCAGTGAGTCATACCCAACTTGTAGGGTGTATTTATTTCCAACCAAGATTGTGTGTTTTCCTCTTTTCAAGGTTGGGACTAATAAAGTCATGACACATGTCCCAAAGTGGTGAGCAAGAAAGTAGGAAGTAATGAGAGGGAAAGTAGTTCTTGAGTGATTGGAATTGACAAAGTCTATAGATTGGATATGGGCTTAGGCCAACTTTGGGCTTCCAAAATTCATAGTAATTTGAATTAAAGGAAAAAAATCACAAAAATTGGCAATGTCCGTCATTCCTATCTTTCTACATGGCTAAAAATTAACATTGCCTTCTACTGCTCCAGAATATGCGTGGAATTGCTTAAGTGGTCAACTATGGGTGGTTTTGCTATAGATATGCAAATGTACCTCAACATCCATGCCAAAAATGATCCAATTTCTTGATAAATAGGTGCATTCATTATATGAACAAAAAACTAGAAGTCAATCATCAGACATTTCACTTTGAATCCTCTGTGACATTACTGGATTAATGTAATTTATGATCATATTTAATATATAGTATTACAACACTTTGTCATGACCCCTATCACAAAATTAAATCCATCACATTTTCATCCTAGAGAAATGTCATTCAATAATTTCATCCGATGTTTACGATGAATATCTAGAGATAAGACAAGGGTCTTATGATTGAACACCAATGTTCAAAATGGTATGATTGAAGATCAATGCTATCAACTTCAGTTGCCTACAAAGTGACTGTAATGTCGATGTTGTAGCTAGTATGGTATATCTAGAGAGTTCCTTCAATTCCCCTTTGACCTTAGAGAAAGACTAAGGTGTATCCTTTCCCGGGTGAGGGGTTCCAATTTAACATGAAGGAAACTATATGTGCCTTGTCATGCCAAATCTAATTGGGGGACATCATTACATGTTAATAAATGCAAAAATCCTTCCTCTGATACTCATAAAGAATATAGAATATATGCGTTAAGAAGTTGAAAAGGTGCTTGAATTGGAGAGACATAAATTGAGGCTGAGAACAATGGACAAACTCTAATTGGAGGGTCAGAAAAAGCTACCATAATGTGAAACTCTATACAAAACTCTATTGTTATAAGACTTTGAGTCAGGTTGAGATATACTCATCTGAATGCAATCCTACCCTTTTTGTGCCACGTACATTTAGATCTTGAATGGCTACTTTTGTACATCTAAAACCACCGCAAGGGCTCAAAAGCAACCAATAGGAGTTAAAGCATCTCTCATTTCAAATACAGTAGTGTATCCTATGATGTTGCTATAATGTAATAAAATAAAAATAAAAATAATTTCCTAATTTTTTAATTCATAAAAAATTCGAAATTCAATATCTTTTTTGCGGTGAGTTAGAACACCACGAAACAAAGCCCATGCACCCCTAGTTTGTTGTGGTGTGAGAAGTTGCGTTCTTGATACAAATAGAAAGCTTATTGCATGAAGGAGTGCAAGGGCTTTGTTTTGTGGCATTTGGATATGATTGCAATGTGAAAGTTATGGTTTTTCTAAAATAAAAGAGTAGATTATTTTATTTTTTAATTTAAAAATAATTCAAAAATTCATAACTTTCACGTTGTAGGTTCAAACGCCATGAAATAAAGTCCGTGCACCCTTTCTCATAGAGGGCTTTCCAACAATACTAAGAATGCAGTTGAAGAACTCACAATTTCTTAGATCTCACCATATCAAACAAACAGCCTATCCTAAAGTATGGATGGTGGCCTTGAGTCTAGTGAGTAGGCATTCTATAAAGTAGAACTGCCCAGGGTTGTCTTGTCTGACACGTTTTTGGGTTTAGGTGTCGTGTTGGACGTCTGACAACGCGTGTCGTATAGGACAACATGACGGATGGACGTCGCACCTCGTCGCACAAGGATAAAAAAATTTACCCCTCGGTAATTCAATTTTGCCTATGTGGCACGCTCCAAAATCTGACGTGGAAACTCACGTATGCGACTGCGGGTGGGGGCGCGTGCAGGTCACGGTAAGGCGACATCGGGTCCAAATTCCAGGGCGACATCGGGTCCAAAATGACAGGCGACTTCGAGTTCAATGGCAACCTTGGGTACAGGGGCCTCTGGGCGACATCGGATGAGGAACGCTGGGCGACTTCGAGTCCTTAGGACCTCGGGTCCACCACCTTGGGCGACCTCGGGTTCAAGTGCGACCGCGGATTGAGGTTTAGGTGGGCGACCTCGGGTCTTTGGGCGACCGCGGGTCTGAGGGCGACCGCGTGTAATTTGAAGTGCGGCTGCCGGTTCAGTGGGTGACCTCGGGTCAAGAGGGCGACCTCGGGTCTACCTTTTTAGGTTTCAGGGCGGATATAGGTCCCTCTTAACCCCTATATGCCCAAAACCTTCTTTTAGTTTTACGGATTTGTTCCAAATTCACAAGAAAAGTCAACAAATTTTATAATTCTATGAATTTTAGGGGAATGGTTACCGTACAAATTCTGAAGGGACTTGTTAAAGATCACATAGGAAAAGAACACACAACAACATCACTTATGGATCGAAAAAATATAATGTGGGAATTTGAGGGTGTTCAAACTCCTATATTGATTTGAAGTCTTCTGATCCGCTTTTCACATGTCAAATCTAGAAACTGGTTACATTCAAAAATATGAAGTTCAATGGGATAACATGTATAATCCCTATCAATTTCAGGCTTCTCACAAATAAGCTATTTAATTAGTCAAAATGAAGCTTTCACTTCCAAATAAGCTAGAAGTTCAGGAACTTCAACTACAAATCTTTACTACAAAACAAATAAGCTAAACCCTTCAAATACTAATGTCTACTATATTGCCTAGTTCCTTGGCCCGTAAGTGGAATCGCTTTGTACTTCATTAGCGTCGGGGTCCGTATCCTCATGCGACTCTGGGGGGCTCCTATTGTCCCATGAGCTCTCGTTCTCGTCATCTTCTCTTGTTACTAGTTCATTTCGTATCTCACGTTCAATCTCAGAGTTAAGGTTCCGTACTTCAATGTCTTGACCACCCGGGACTTCTGTTGGCACCAATCGCTTCGTGAGCCTCCTTGCATCGGTGGTTCCATCAATGTTGGGCCCTTTTCTATTCGGTTGACCAACAATTTGTGTGGAACATCCCGCCCCCATGCCATATTGTTGGACAACCTTGTTTACATGTTTAGGATTCCTCTGTGCCCTCTCATCCCTGGTCTTGAAACGCTTCTTTGTTCCTCTTTTGCGTCCATGCACTGCACGTGATGATTCTCCAAGGCCAGATAGAGGTGAAGGTTGAGTGGGCAGGGGAGCTGAGCCACGAACGTCTTCATCAACGCTTGATATTGCACGTCGGTGTCCAGGCAGCCTTGCTGGAGGGGTAGGAATAGACCTCCTGACCGTAGCCAAGTTCGTGGCTCGTCCACGATTGGAGGGTGCATTACGCGTCATGTTCAGGACTCTATCCAATGGAACATTATCTGAATCATATTCCCTTGCATTAGATGTTCGAGGGTTTCCTTCGTTCAATACTGCTGGAATTGGAATTCTCTCGTGTGGCACTTCATCAACAAGAGGTGCCTCTCCTTGCGGTTCACTTCCTAAACTTCTAAGTGCAGCGCTCCGAAGATTCATTGCTGCTCTCAAAGGCACCCGTGCTAGTACCGGAGATCTCGTCCGCCGTGAGGAAACTGCCATAGGACTACGTAAGCCTTCTTCGTTTAATACTGCAGGAATTGGAATTTTCTCATGTGCCACTTCATCGACAGGAGGTGCCTCTCCTTGCCGTTCACTTCCTAAACTTCTACAAGCAGTGCTCCAAAGATTCAATGCTGGGCTCGAAGGCACACGTGCTAGTACCGGAGATCTTGTCCGCCGTGAGGATGTTGCCATATGACTACGTAAGCCTTCTTCGTTCAATACTGCAGGAATTGGAATTCCCTCATGTGCCACTTCATCGACAGGAGGTGCCTGAGCTTGTTGTTCACTTCCCAAACTTCTACGTGCACCGCTTCGAAGATTCATTGCTGGGCTTGAAGGCACCCGTGCCGGTACTGGAGATCTCGTCCGCCAATCTGATGCCGGCATAGAGCTACGTAAGCCTTCGATGTCCAGATCGGGAATTAATTCCTTCAACGGTGGTAAATCCTCTATTGGATCCGCATGCCACGCACGAACACGGACTGGTGAAGGTGAACGTAAGAATTCTTCCTCAGCTGAATTGTTCCCATCATTGCCTGCCGCAAACGTGTTTGGATAAAAACGTTGTCGTCAATAAGGAGACACATGAGGAGGAATCATTGCAGCCCAGACATTGCCGCGTAGGCGCTCCTCTTCGTCCCTACGATTCTCGTTCGCTTCCATGAAATCGGGAATCACTTCTTCCTCATCTTCTGATTCCAATGGCTCATCTTGCTCGGCAGCCTCATCCTCATCTACAAGGAGGTCCTTGTAGAAAAGAACAGGGTTGTGTCCACATTTTTCACGTTCAAGTTTGTTGTTCGCGTAAATGTATACCAATGTCTCCGCCTTGGATGTGGCTAGGCGGTTTCGCACTTTATTGTGCACAAACGAATACATGCTCCAATTCCTCTCACATGAAGATGCTGAGCACGTCAACCCAAGAATTCTCTTTGCAATCTTTGGAAGAGCATTGCCACCCACCCGGTTCCACCACTGATGAGGGAGTAATTTACATTGATTGATATCAGGAGCCTCCAACAAGGGGTCGAATGGACCGGTCTTCTCTTCAAATTGCGTCAACTCCATCATTGCCTCATAAAAGGACACTCCCAGTGGCGTGCTAATTTTTTGTATGACTCGATTCAGGGCTCGCTTGGCTTCTCCATTGTTACGAATGGAAGGTAAATCTGTCAAGAAAGGGTTCAGTAGTGCCCCCGCAAAGTGCAAGTCCGTTCTCATCAACTTCCAATGAGCGTCAAATTGCTTCTCGTACCTGTCTGCCACCACCAGATCTAGCTCAAACAGGAGTGCTCTGAGACTAAACACGTGGGTTCTCAAGTTCGCCATTATTAACCAAGCTTGAGGCATTGTTGGAATTTTGCCATCAAAATGACAAAGAGCCAGGAGGATGGGCTCTACCATGTACAAAAAATTGTTGCACCTTGTCCAGAATGCATCCGCTTTTATGTTCGTTCGACACTCCTTTCCTCGGGCAAGAAGTACGCGCCCATTTTTCCTCTGCTCCAAACTGAACTCAAACGCCATGTAGGTGTCATCACTGACCACAAAGTTCAACGCTTGACGTAACTCCACCAAACGGTCTATCATCAAGAAGTTGGTGGCGAAGCGTGTTTGACCTAGAAGTCTCAACGCCTTGTTCGGTGACCACTTCCGAAACAAAGCCAAAGTAAATTGGTATTTTTTTATGTACTTCACTATATCTCCTACAATCTGCCACCAATTCCTTCATCTTCAAATCTTTTCCCCAATCTTCCAAAATTAAGTCCAGGATGTGTGCTGCACACCCCTGTTTATACATATGAGGGTACTTCAACTCCAAGCTTGTCATGGCCCCTGTCATTACTGCAGCATTGTCCGTACAAAGTTGCACAATGTTGAGAGGGCCAACCTCCTCTATGTATTTCGACATCTTCTCCGTCGTGTAGGCAATGTCCTTTCTATCTCTCGTGCTATCCACCGATCCCAAAAAGACATCCCCAGCAGGACAGACCAGCATCATGTTCATCAATGGAAGCACATTGGTATCAGACCAACCATCCAAACAAAAAGTCGCTCTGTACTGGCTAATAGAGTTCTTTGTCCGCTCAGAGACCACATTTGTAACGGCTAATTTCTTCACATCTATCATCTTCATCCGCACTGTGTTGTACAATGGTGGGTGGTACACAATTCCAGCTGCCGCCGTTTCCTTGACTGCGTTCACGAAGGCAGGGTGTCGCACAACATTGAATGCAATGTTGGCCTCATAAAAGAAAGAAGCCCACATCTTATCTAACTTCTGTCTGAGGCCCACCTGTAACGCCTCATCCATACTTCTTTGACAGGAAATGGAAGGCTGATTAGGCCTTCTCTGGACTACGGCGGAAGTGGAATCTACTGAATCGGGAGTAGGAGTTGTTGTTTCATCCATGCCAGTAGGGTTCGTTGAGACTTCCGCCTCCACGTCCACTCAAGGCTGAACAAGGGACTCTGCTACTGCATTGCCTACATTACCGGGAACTGGTGCCTTGTACATCTCTTCGTAGCTCATGGATTTAGGAACAACTCCTCCACAATTTTCAAACTTCTGACGTACACACCTTGGCATTTCCTTACAACGATCTGACGTGGGATTACCGCCATGTCCAAAATGAATGAATGCCCTCTTTCGTACAAATGCTATACTCCAGCCACAAAAAATGCATTTCCAAGGATGGACCGAACCATCGTTCTCGGTGCACGGAACAAGCCAAGGGTCCCACTCCTTCGTAGCCCTACGTGTGTTGTTTACATTTGCTCCCCTCCCCACACCTCGTCCAGCCATAATGGAAACCCACTACGGATTCAAAGAAAAATACTGTACCAAGTGACCTGAAAATGTATAGAAAGTTATGACAAAGTCACCCGCTAAAAGAGGTCTTGTGAACCCCTCAAAGCAAGGTTATTGCCCTCCGATGAACCAAAACGTCCGCAGGAAGCCTCTTTCGAAGATTCAAGTCCAGAGTCTAATCATCGGAGCAAGTTGAGAGACTAATGTTGCCCACAACCTTTATAGTAACGGACTCCCTAGACCCGAGGTCGCCCCCTCTGCGACTGCGGATCCACATCTCTGAACCTAAATTTGTTGGAAGGGCGACTGCGGCTAAAGGGCGACCTCGGGTCCTAACCGGAATTTCCGAAATTTGGGCGACCACGGGTTCGAAACTGACCTCGTGGCCAAAAGGGCGACCTCGGGTCCGGCGGCGGCCTCGGGTACTCTGCTGAGGCGACCTCGCGTCCTCTGCTGTGGAGAATTCGGGTCCTTTGCTGGGGCAACCGTGCGTACAGGTGGCGACCGCGGGTCCCCTACTTGGCCGACCTCGAGATTAGAGCGACCTCGGGTAGAGGGGCGACCGCGCGTACAAGTGGCGACCGCGGGTCTTCTACTTGGCTGACCTCGGGATTGGAGCGACCTCAGGTACACTGGCGACCGTGGGTACAAGGCAAGTTCTTTTTCCCTTCCCCGGGAGTGCAAGCGGTAAAAACATACAAAATTCTGATGTAGCGTAACCTTTTAACCCCTAAATTCATAAGGCCTTCTATGAACTTTGGAGAATTGCTCGAAATTGACCCAGAAAACAGCCTTTTAAATGGTTATATTTTTTTGCTTTATTGTAAACGTATTAATGTACCAATTCTAATTAGATATATAAGAGATCACCGAAAAAAAAAAAAAAAAATGTCACTTATGATTCAAAGATTATAATAACTGATCATGCGGGTCTTGAAATTTTGAAAGTCACTTGAAGTCTTTCAATCCTCTTTTCACATGCCAAGTTTACAAAGGTAGTCACCCAAAAAATTTGAGGTAAACGTCCTATTCTACATAAACCTAATCAATTCATGGCTTCTCAAAATGCACTCTCTTTTTTCTTAAGGATTTAAGGTCTAAGGTTATTTCAACTTCAAGATCCAGTGCATTTCAGATTCAGCTCCAAGTCAAGCCTTCAACAAGACAAAAAGTCGTGATCACAATGGACATCCTTTCTATCGAATTTGTAAGGTGATTTTGTATACCTCTGTGGGGCACTTCAATAAAATTTGTTCTGCCTTCTCATGTTTGTGTACATTATTCAAAATTGTTGTATACATACTAAATTATAAAGAAATTATTATCTGTTGCTTCTTAACCCCTAAAACACCGTTTGTCCCCTCGAGGGACAATTTGGGTCTGGGCAGGTTCCTACGGTCTCAATTTTGGGTGATTTTTTCTAGGATTTTTTGAGGGTGTGTATTTTAGTGAGAGCTTTGTGAATATATAATTTTTATTTTAATTGATGCCCGGAAGAAAAAGCTATGGCATAATAAGCACCAAGTTTGGCGGGCAACACCAACAAAATCACAAAAAATGAAAATATTTTTTTGGCAAATATTTTTTTTAAAAGATTATATTTTTTTCTACATGTGAAGCTTTATTTCATCCAATTTGGACTAATAATGAGAAAGTTCTGGACAATCTTAGTTTTTCGGGCAATCTAAGCATCTTTTAGGCAAAGTAACTTTTAGAATTCATTTTTGAATGCAATTTGTAAGAATTTTAAGAATAAATTGTTGGAATGGGTTAGATTTTCAAGCTAGAACAATCTTACCGTTGGAATTATTGTAACTCAATTTCAACTAAAACCTATTAACTATTTAATTTTTTCATCACTCTTCAACCCATTTCTACTTAACAATTTTTTAATGAATGAAAATTAAGTGTTTTTTTGTTTAAATATTTTTGGGAGATTCTCCACTCAACTAATTAACATAAATAAGTAGAAAATCAAAATCAAGAGTGCAAAAAACTTGCACTAAAAAAATTCAAAGACAAAACATCTAATTAAGCAAGGTGCTCAGAAACTTGTTTCTTTCACTTCAAAGGCATATATCTTGCAATCTACACAATCAAAGTTTCTGAAATTTCTTCCACGTATTCATATACTAGTCAAATATAAGATCTAACGGTTGGATATGCCAGAAAAAAACAATTTTTAAGTTTTTGGCTCTTCACAATAGAAATGGCAATTTTCAGTGTAGTTTGGGTGAAAGAAAAGACTCGGTCCTTTAGGGGTTAAAGTATTCACTTTTTCACAATTAGACAAACGATGGAATTCATGTTCATATGTTTTGGCTCATCAATGAAGCACATGCAATTCACCATACTTGCTCTACAATGTTCAAAATGGATGGTACCTTTTATTATATATACATGTCGTGGAAAGTACATAGCCTTAGTATAGCATCGCAACAAGAATACCAAATCATTCAACATGCGCCTTGCCCTTCTGTTTTTCTTTCTCAGCATCAGCTTCTTTCTGGCGAATCACTGTTCTCGATTCTTGTTGCTTAGTCTCCTTCCAAGTGGTGGAAAAGTACCCTTGCTGCCAAAGTTTCCCTATTGACGAGTGGAAAGTAATGTACTTCTTCTTGGTCCCTTTGAGCTCTTCCAAGATCTTTTCGTCTCTCAAATGGCGGCCTAACTTCTTCTTCAAGTCCGCTACTTCCGTTTGACACGTCTCATCTTGCCGTTTAGGATTTTCCCACCCGTACACATCCACGACACGGTCAAGAGGGGCTCTGTCTTTAATTTCTTCTAGAAACTGTAACCTCCATCGTGCCGCTTCCAAGCGTTGCTTTTCCATCTGCACTTGTTCCCGTCCTTTCTTGCAATTTCCAATTAGTTCAGCAAGCCTTTCCGCTGCAAATGAATTACTATAAGGTTTGGATTGGCGGTCTCTGGAAAATTTGAGGTAGAATGCTTCCAACTCTGATATCTCTTGCTCTTGCGCTGCCAAACGGGTTCACCCAGTTCCAATTTCTGCTTGTAGGCTTGCCCCAACATTGCCAAGTAGATTTTCCATGGCCGACTTCCGCAAAATATCGCACTCTTCTCGTTTGCTAGCCAACTCTTCACGAATCCCCCTGAGTTGACGTTTATAAATCATTTTCATGAAGGAAGAGGCAGAATCCTCGTGAGCTTCAGCTTCAAGGTACTCAACTTGGACTCATGCGGGTTCTACGAAAGGCGCTCTCATTGCAAGAGGCACCACCTGGTCTAGCATTTCAATATCTTCATCGAAATGAAAATTGTCATCCTCTGGTCGGAGTGAAAGGACATACTGTAGTATGTCCTCATATAAAGGAAGATCGACCCCCTCTGGTTCTACCACTGCAAGAGGGGGTACGTATATTGCCAAGTCTTGGCTCCCCCCTACATGCCCTTCTTTTGCTACCACCACTGGTAAATCTTCAGCCATGGACGTGGCTTCCGATGGGCCTGCGTTGTCGGGAGAAAGGTCTTCAACCTCATCATCTTCAGAGCTTGAATGGTCAGACCAAATGAATTGATCATCGGGCACTCCACGCTTGATAAACTTCTTTAATCCCAGCCCAGCCCGTGGAGTGGAGGACGGACCCGCCTTCGGAATGTCTTCAGTAAGCGGAATGATTGCTTCTTTTGCTCCCTTTATGGTCCTCCAGTCTACCTTGCGCTCCAAGATGACCTCCGCGTATGCCATTATGCATATGAACAAACTGACTTCATTCCTGATCACTGTTTTTGTATTGTACAACGCTCGATTCACTTCGATACACCGTTGCACAAATGCGTCATGGGTGCAATAATGAAGATTGGCCACATTCCTACTCAAATGGTGCTGATGTCGATGATAAGGGAATAGTTTGTTGACGTGGCACCATCCCACAAACGCCTTACAGATGTTCCCTGTCCACACCCCTTCAATTTTCCTCCAACCAGGATAGGCCTTTGCCTCCGGGTCAAGAAGGATGCGTCGTTGCCTAGGCTGGCTCTTTCCTTTCGGCTTGGTCTTCTTCTTGTTGCCGCCCATTGTATACAATTTCTACTCGAAAGACTAAAAAACTAACTAAATCAGCTATACTAGGATCCAGGTGCTGGCAGCTATACAAGCATGAAAACCCTAGCATCGGTCCAGTTCACAATTACAAAAATACGTCTATTCACAAGAAACTAAGGTCACACCAATCTCAAACAAGGATATCCGGGTTCAACGTGTACGAAATAGAAGCGAAGATAATAAGTTGGAAAGGGACAAAATATCCCCCTCGCAACTAAAACTCCTAGCCCACGAGCACGTAGTCACCCACTTCGAGGCTGATAACAGACAATGCGCAGGGCCAAGAGTGGAGAACGCGGGTGAGGAGGCCACTGATATACCCGCAGTCCCGTGGGGGCGCGTGCGGGTCCGACGAAGGCGACCTCAGGTACGACTCAGACGACCTCGGGTCCGAAAGAGGCGACCTCGGGTATCTCGTACATGGCGAACTCGAGTAGTTGGCAACACCGGGTAGCAGGCTGTGCTCTTAGATTGCGAGAAGAAGGAAATGGGCGACTTCGTGTCTGGGCGACCTCGGGTGCTGCCATCAGCGACCTCGGGTGTGGCGAACATCCGTGTGGCGACCTCGGGTGTGGTGACCTCGGGTACAAGAAGCGGGAGCACAACCCTTTAAAAATTCCCGCAATTTTAGAGGGGCAACCTCGGGTTGGGCGACCTCGGGTGCTTTTGTGAGAGAATATCCATGTTCTTAAACTCAAGCATTAAGTTAGCCAGCTCCGTCTTGGCTGTTATTCTATTTTGCTTTAAGGAATGCAATGCTAATTTCCATTTATCATTGAATTAGGATTAAAATGGGATTAAAACAAATGGGGAGGGTGTACAAACAAATACAAACTGATGGAATTATTCTCCATTTTATTCAAATCCACTTAGAATTTTAAAAAATAGGGAGGAAGAGCTAACAAATATGAAGTCATGGAACTATTGTTCATTTTATTCAAATCCACTTAGGATTAAAAAATATGGGGTAGGGAATAGAAACAAATACAAAGTGATGGAATTATTATTCATTTTATTCAAACCCACTTAGGATTAAAAGAAATGGGAAGGAATTAGAAACAAATACAAAGTGGTGGAATTATTTTTCATTGAGTTCAAACCCACTTAGGATTAAAAAAATATGGGGAGGGAATAAAAACAAGTACAAAGTGATGGAACTATTATTCATTTTATTCAAACCCACTTAGAAATAAAAAAAATGGGGAGGGAATATAAACAAATACAAAGTGATGGAACTATTTTCCATTGAGTTCAAACCCACTTAGGATTTAAAAAAATGGGGAGGGAATAGAAACAATACAAAGTGATGGAACTATTTTCCATTGAGTTCAAACCCACTTAGGATTAAAAAAAATGGGGAGGGAATAGAAACAAATACAAAGTGATGGAACTATTATTCATTTTATTCAAACCCACTTAGCATTAAAAAAAAATGGGGAGGGAATAGAAACAAATACAAAGTGATGGAATTATTTTCCATTGAGTTCAAACCCACTTAGGACTAAAAAAAATGGGGAGGGAATAGAAACAAATACAAAGTGATGGAATTATTTTGATGGAGTTATTTTTCATTATGTTCAAATGCACTTAGGATTAAGAAAATGGGGTGGAGGAAGGGTGTGCTGTAGGATATTAAGTGATGGAATTATTTTTCATTGACTTAGGAATCACTTAAGGTAAAGAATGGAACTTCTCGCCCCATATTCATAGGTTGAGAAGTACGTGTTATGATTAGAAATGATATTCATGAATGCAAATGAACATTGAGAAAAATTATACAAATGTATAAAACTTCTTTAGAGGAAAGAGAAAAGAGTGAATCGAATTATCTCTTGAAGTTATTTTCTTTTAGGGTCTAGGGTTTAGGGTTTAGGGAGACCTTTCAAATTGCACGAAGTTAAACTTCACAATTGCTCCGTGAAATGCTAACATAGTGCGACCTCGGGTGGTGGGCGAACTCGGGTACCAGCCTCCGCTGTCTTTTGAGAGAACACTATCCTGGGCGACCTCGTGTGTGGGCGACTTCGTGTGTGGGCACCCTCTTGTGTGGTCGACTTCGTGTGTGGGCGACCTCGTGTGTGGGCGACCTTGGTTGGGGCGACCTTAGGTGGGGAGGGGCTGAGAACCACATTGGCATGAGCGACCTCGGGTTTGAGGAGACCTCAGGTACAGTTGAGAGAATGCGGGTATGGGCGACCTCGTGTGGGGAAACTCTTGTGCTCGACAGGAAACACTGTCCTCGGCGACCTCGGGTCCTGGGCGAATTGGGCGACCTCAGGTGCAGGCCCTGCTCCGCTGTGCCGAATTATGGGCTCTGTTTAGACCTCGGGTGTGTGGCGACTTCGTGTGTGGGCGACCTCGGGTATGTTGAGCGGTTTAGGATTTTTGTGCAGCGCTTTGTTCTTCTTCTGAACTTCACGGACATGGGCGAGTTCGGATTTTGGGCGACCTCAGGTACCAGGCGACTCCGGGTTTCAGCGAATGTTATGATTTTGCTTTTGTCTCTAAGGTACCCCTAAATTGCACAGACTCAATTTGTGTTTTTGAGCCTCTTGGTGTTTGCTCTAAATAGAATAAGAAGGCATAATTTTCATAAGTTGAATTGGTTTTTTTGGACTAGTAACCGTACGAATTCAAACTAGACATGTTAGAGATCGCATAGGAAAAGAGAACACACAACAATATCATTGAAAGATTGAAAGATTATAATGTTTGACCATTGGGTTGTTAAAACGATCTTTCTTTTTGCATGTTAAGTCAGAAAAATTGAAGACCAAAATAATATGAGGTTGAAGGACCTAACAAATACAATTCCAATCAATTTATGACTTCTCAAAATGTACTCTACTATTTTTGTAAATGAATTTTTAGTGTGATTTTTTCTCCAAGATCTACTGTATTTGAGGCTCATTTCCAAGAGCCCTTAAATGTACAAAAAGTGTAGATTGCACTGGGGACGTTTGCAGAAAACCTTGAATAGAGAAATCATAATCATTCATTTTGAAAATCGGATATTTGATGCTAAAACTACACTTGAAAAACAACCTTTCGAAGATTTGAAATATTCAAAATAGCAATTTCCTAAGGCTTTATTTTTATTTTTATTTTTATTTTTTGAACAAATGGAGCCATCCATTGCAACTAAGGTTTTATTTAACTTCAAAGTGTCTTGAGCACCACATTTGGGTGCCTTGTGCATTTAGGGGTAAAAATCTCCAAGGTACCCAATTCTAAATGAAAGAAAACTTTGAAGAGGTCCCGGGAAATCGCTTTCCTCAGTGTTTATTTGGAAAATGAAGATTAGTCCTTTTACTTGTATATAAACTATTTAATTCTGCCCCTCTGAAGTTCCAAAAATTTCAGATCATGCCCTACAGGTTCTGAATTCTGGGTTCGACCCACCGAGACGCGGTCGCCCCATCCAGCTGCGGTCGCCCATCCGTAGTCGCCCGGGACACGCGGTCGACGTACACGCGGTCGCCCTGTACTTGCACGCGCCCCTTCCGAGAAGCCGAGGTCGCCCCAGGGCGATTGCAGCTACTTAAGCGTTCGCACTCACCCGCAGTTGCCACTCCCGGCCTTGCACATGGTCTTTCATCCGCCTTGTGGTGGGTGACTGCGTGCTCGTGGGCCGGGGGTGAATTTGGACTTGGGGGGGGGGAAGTTTTTGCAGTTTTCATCCACAAACTTACGGAAAACAACGACCACCTTCTCCGAAACCACAACCATGTCAAATCCGGTGGGAGGTAGTCGCACGTGGCGGAAGTCCAATTTGGACCCAGACGATCTAGAGCAATTTGAAGTGCCTATATCTACAGGTCAAGTGACGGGGAGTACACGTCGGTCAAAGAAGAAGAAGAAGAGGACAGCACATGAGAGGGACCCAACGTATCCTCCTGTACCCTATACAAGGTATGCATACAAGGTGTGTTTGGAATGGTATGAGGGAAAAAGTGTAGAGTTCTTGGAGGCCACCTACTTGAGGGATCCAACCACGGGTAGCTTAAAGTTGACGGATGATTTGTTAGCTCAAATCTTAAGTAAGTGCAAAGAATCGCAGGAGTTTTGCGACGTGGAGTTAACTTACAATAACCATATCTACCGCTGGCTTGATGATGTTATTGTGCCATGCATCTTCAACACGCATAGATTGATGGAGGAAATGTGATCGGAAGTCCCAGGATATCCAGGAGATGAAGGTGCCACTGAATTCCGTGGGAAGATGGACTGGTGGCACAAAGCAGCAATGAAACTCTCAAAGCATAGAGTGAGGGGATTCAAGTGGAAAAATGATGCTACAATGTCCGAGTTAGCGCGAGATGGTGGATTGTCCCTCATATGGATCTCTCCTTTGGCGAAGGTGGTGGCCCTCACTGGATACGATCGTCAAGGTGGATACAGAAAGGTGCGCAAGGTGCGCATTGAAGGAATGGACACAATCCCGCCACACATCGCTCTTGCTGGGAAGATGCCAAAGACCGAGAACAAGCATGATGCAAGGGTGGAACGGTTGATAGAGGCTTTGGCATGTCCCTTAAATCATCCTGCTATAGTTAAATTTTTTGCCATTAACGGGAAAAGCATGGAATCGTACACGTTATGGTAGAACGGTGGCAACCTTGATGAGTTGAAGTCACTCGATAAGAAGGTGGCAATAAGCGTTGAATGGAACGAAGTGAGGCGAGTGAGGGAACTTCTAGAGGAGAAACAAAAAGAAGTTAGCCTCTTTCGAAGGCACAAGGCAAAGTTGGCATGGGCTCTCGTATTCGTGACTAATCTCATGCACAAGTCCTTAGTGCTGCACAATGACTTGTCTCCGAGGAATATAATGTTGCATTTTCCCGATTATTCGAACGAGATAATCCACATTGGGATTTGTGATTGGGGAATTGCAAGTCGTATTGACGAAAAAGCCCCATCACATTATGGATATCCAAATGAGGTACAGAAGCAGGAAGAACAATCTCGTCGTTGGTGGGTGGCTCCTGAGTTGTTTTATGAGTTTGGGCCTCCAAATTCGGATACGAGCATATCTATTATGCAATCAACGCGGAAATATATGCAGCAATCGGACTCATACTCTATTGGGAAGTTGACCGAATGGATGAGGATTGGTGAGATGAGTGAGTTCGACAGGGACCTATTCAAGGATGCAGACGGGTCTAGGTTCTTTGCGTATAAGTTGGGTCAACTCGTGCACCCAGACCCAAAGATTAGATCGACATGTATGGAGTTGACGACATCGCTGATGGCTCCACCATGAAACATGAAGCCCCTGGAAGCAGTTTTCCGTGACTCACCTTTGTAGTGGGAGTGTAGGACTTGATGTTTTGAGTTTAGAACTTTGAAGGAATGAAGTAGTTGGCCATATTTTGCGCCTCTCGTTTTGTATAGGGTACATGATTACAAGAAATAAAATTTCTAGCACGTAGAGTGTGTTATTGAAAGCAATTGATGTGTCTGGAAATTGCCAAGTTCCATGTACATCATTTGTAATTTGAATTTCTTTGAGCAAACTATCTACAACTTTGGGATGCGATGCAAGTGGATTCGTTTGCTTTGAAACATGTGAATGGTACACCTAAGATATGAAAAATCCATGTATTGGTGAATGGATATTGTTGCATAGTCATTTTGTCATCTATTATTTCATTTGATATTTGATAATGTAATAATGGAGTTTTAATCCTTTGTAGACCATGTTAAACAACAAATAAATGGAAGAACATCTGACACTTACGGAAATGCTATTATATATCTATTAATTTTTTAGTAAAATTGTTGTAATCGTTCTAGGGCATTTGTATTGTGTATGATATAAAGATTTTCATTTGCAAAGTGATGTAGTTTACAAGGTCTGGATACTTCTTACAGGAAGAAATATATCTTTGACTTTAGAAAGTGGCCCTTGAAATAAGAGGTGGATAAAAGAAGTCAAATAAGAACCTGAACCCCTAAAGTTCCATGACTTTGTTTTCATTGAAAACACTTTGAAAATGCCATTTCTGATACAAGTACCAAATATTTGGAAAAAAACATTTTTTTACTCATGTCACCGTTGGATCTTTCCGTACATTGTGTTTAAAATATTAGATCAACATTTCAAGAATTTCCACTGTGTGGATTGGAAGAGAAGCATTCAAATCCGTTTTGTTCATTTTTTTGGCCCTACACAAAGTAGGGCAGCTGCACTGCAGCAGCTCACTCGTCTATGATGGGAAAATGGCTAAAATGGTAGTGCTCTATTTGACCTTTTTTCAAACAGAAGTTTGCTACATGCTTTAACTCCTAAATTCCTGAGGCACCAAATTTCGGTGTCAGCAAAACGTTGAAGTACACTAAAACCTAACAAGGAGGTCATTCTATAGAGATTTTGAGTACCACGTGCGGTGAATTAATTTTTTGACTCCCTATTTATTTTTTAATAAACTATAATTTCAGCCTATGATTTTGAACTTTGATTAATGATGACTATAGATTTCTATTGCCAAAAATTTCCAACTCAAATAACAAAAAAAATGACTATTTGAATAGGTTGAAAAGTGAACTAAAATGGCATAAGTTTCAACTCAAATATTTATAGAGTATACATTTGGATGACTATTGCATCAATACTCAAGAAAAACAAACTTCCAATATATAGTTATTTTTAGAAATTTTTAGTTCATTTTTTAGACAATATTTTATAAAGTAAATAGAAAGTCTAACGTTATTTTCAGCTCTACAGTGTCAGTATCTTATTTCTCCACAAATTTGTAACTAATTATTATCAACAAACAAAATATCAATAATTCAAAATCTGAACTTTCAAAGTAGAAAAAACTATTCTAATTTTTTTTGTTTTCTTTAAATTAAATTTTAAGAAGTAAATAGAGGGTCCAAAAACTTTGCCACACATGGGTTGTGTAAATGCATAGAGTGACCCCCCCCCCGAGCTAAAACCTAACAAAGTTGCTATTTTTAATAAATTTTTTTTTTTGAAATATTCTTTTTCAAGTCTAGTGTTAGCATGAAAAGTCCGATCTTGAAATTGATGGATTATGAATTTTCTATTGAAGATTTTGTGCAAAGGTATCCATTGCAATCTTCACTTCCTGTAGTGTTGAGGGCTCTTGGAAATGAGCCCTAAATACACTAGATCTTGAAGGAAAAATGACCTTAGAAATTCATTTTAAGAAATTGTAGAGTACATTTTGAGAACCCGTAAATTGATTGGGGTTATGCATGTTAGGTCATATTCTTGTGATGACCAACTTCTTAGATTTGGCATGTGAAAAGAAGATTGAAAGACTTCAAGTCACTTTCACAATTTGAACTCCCTCATATTTGAACATTATAGTCTTTGAATTCATAAGTGATGTTCTTGTGTTTTCTTTTTGTATGTGGCCTCTAACATGTCTAGTTTGAATTTGTACGGTTACAAACTTAAAATTCATTAAAAATTGATAGAACTTAACAAAATGTTGGCTTCTTGTTCAATTAAAAGCAAATTCCTAGAAGTTCAAAAAAGGCCTTGGGCATTTAGGGGTTAATGCCTAAAGGACAAAACACCATTTTTTGGCAACATAGCGATTTAGAGCAGTTCACTACAAATAGACTTTTTATTAAGCGACTTTGAAATTTTCAAAGAAGATGTGTCTCAGGTGTAGATTCAAGGCCCAACAATTTTCATAACTTCTTACTATATGGTTAAAAAATTATTGCATGATATGTCATTTTCCACAATCAGTGGGCAACCACAAAAAAATCTTGAAAAATCCCTTTTTTGGATTCTCTAAATTTGAAATTGCTTGTATAAATTTATATATGTATGGAAAGCTTTGAATTATTCCATTTGGATGAATGAGTCAAAAGTGAAGAGTAGTTTTAGTTTGAGGGTAGTTAAGGAATCTATATTCTAAAATAAACTTTGAAGTCCTGTATTGAACTGAAATTCTAATATTTTAGAAAGAAAATAAAAAAATTGGATGTAGATTATTTATTACAACATTACAACCGATGGAATTGGCATTTTTCAATTCCATAACAGAACTCTTTACAATTCAGTATTTTGAGTCATTCTCTACCTCTTTCTACTTACTATTTTTTCCCTATATGTTGTACAACTATAAGGGCAGCTGCCTGTTTTCTTCTAGGCAGGGACAAAAAAAGGATTTTTTTTCAATTCAAACAATAATATCTTGCAATGTACATGGTGGAAAATTATGAAATTTTTTCCACATCTTTTTTAACCGATATATTAGGAGATCCTACGGTTATGTTTGTTCAAAATTCTTTTTCTTCTAAAATTTGGTACTTGTATTTGAAATGGCAGTTTTGGAGCTGTTTTGGTGAAAACATAGTCAAAAACCTTTCCGGGTTAATCTGTTCAAATCATTTGGAGTTGTAGAACATATTGGCCAGAAATTTCATGTGGAAAGAAATAGCGAATGATTCTAATTACTAAATTGCAGAGAATTTGATTATGGAATTGAAACATGCCAAATTCAATGGTTGCCATATTGCAATGAATAATCTACATCCTATGATTTATTTTTCTAAGGGAAATATTGGAAATTGAGTAATGTAGAGGACTATAAAGTTCATTTGAAATTAGAGGATCCAAAACTGTCCGCTAACTCTAAACCCTCATAACTTTTGATTCATTCATATCAATGGAATGACTGAAAGCTTACCACGTATAAATAAGTCTAGAAATCCACACCCAAATTTTATAAAAAATGTTTACAAAAATGTTCAATTTGTAAGGCCGCCGGGTTTCAATACAAGGATAAAAAGCCACTAAAAAATGGTATGTCTATTTCAAAGAGCAAAACATTACAAAATGTATGTTGTGCATATGTAATCGTACGATCTTCTATTGGACTGTTCTAAACATGTGAGCCTCCTGTTTCCCAAGCTTAGACCCCCAATATTATGTATTGGCACTTTTGAATTTCATAAAAAAAGGCCAAAGCTTAAGGGTTCACAACCCCTAGAGCAAATTTCCGAAAATGTGGATAGCCTTTTTCCAGGAGAAGCTTTTGTACTAATGATGGTATTTAGTGTTACCCACACTACTTGCTTTCAAAATGCCGTAAATTTTTACTCTTGATGAATATTTTTACCAACTACATTCATTGACAACCGCAACTATGGAACATATCAATACCTATGGTCTTGGTAAAAATATTCATCAAAAGTAAAAAGCTATAACATTTTGAAATCAATTAGTGTAGGTAACACTAAATACCATTATTAGTGTAGTGGAAGTGGACGCACGGTCGCCCACTACACGCGGTCGCCCTGGAAGCCAGTACCCGAGGTCGCCCAGTACCCGAGGTCGTCCGGGATCCAGGACGCGAGGTCGCCTAAGACCCGCGGTCGCCTTCTTTGCCACACAATGTCGCCCAAGTTTCCACGCGCGGTCGCTGAATTCCCCTCCGGCGGTTGTGGTTCTTGGACCCGCGTTCTCCTTGGACCCGAGGTCGCCCAGTACGCAAGGTCACCTCCTCCGAAGTCGCTCAGACCCGCACTCGCTCCCACGAGACCTCGGATATATGAGCGTTCTCCTGCACACGCGTTCTCCATTCCAGGCCCTGCGCACCGTCTTTCATCCACCTTGAAGTGGGTGACTGCGTGCTCGTGGGCTAGGGGTTAGAGTTGTGAGGGGGACATTTTGTCTCTCCACTTCATTTTTGTGGCTTTCGTTCCGTGCATTGGATTGTTGGCGGCTTGACATTTGGGTATTGTAAATTGAATATATATTTGTAAATGTATGTTTTTTGTAAATGTGATATACCACCGGTTTAGGATTTTCACGCTCGTGTAGTACAAGTTTGGTATTAGAATATTAAACTTAGTACCTAGACTTGTTGTCCACGTACAAAGTGATTGTCATGGAGGATGAGGCCCAACCAAACCCATTGACTCGGCAACAGAAGAAGGCACGTCGTGACATGCCACGGAAGAGGACTGGAAAAACTCACAAGAAGCGTGTGCCTATCCTTTTGCATCCACACATTAAGGCTTTCTTGGGTTGGAAGGAGGAACCTGAACCTTGGAGTTATGAAATAGTTAAAAAATATGTGGATTGGTGCCACATCAACAAGCTGTTTCCGCTCTGGCGACACAAGTTGCACGTGGAGTCTAACAAGGCAAATCTTGGATATTGCAAAAATGAAGACTTCAAGAAGAGATGCTTTCAGGTATGGAGGGAGTTGTATCTAAAGGAGCAGCCGTATCGAAACGACAGTTTTCCTTTGTATCTTGTCCAAATGGTGTATACCAAATGTATACTTCTGAAGCGGGTGGATTGGACAACCATAAAGGAGTTGCCTATTGGAGACCATCCAGAGGACCCAACACTCTTGGTTCAAGATGAACGAGTTGATGTTGAGAAGAAGTTGACATTGGTTAAACCGAGGAAGTTGTGCATTCCCGACGAAGAGGTAGTGTGGTCAGCTGCTTCTAGCTCAGATGAGCACACCCATGAATACGATGAGTATGAGTTCGATGAAGACTTAGAAGCACTCGCTCTCATGGATTTTTATAAGTCAGCCTCGAAGGCGACGGCTGACCAGAAGGGGAAGAAGAAGGTTGAGGAGCCCGAAACACTGTTCCACAAACATGAACAGTGCAGGGAGGATGTGGAGCCCAAGCGCGTGGACCACATATTCTTAGAGCATGGTGGCGGTCTGAGCAAGGACAATTCTTCAGACGATGAAGATATGTTGAGTACTAAGATAGTAAGTGCACGAGAAGCTTTGCTTGAAGCCACAATGGAATGGGAAGACTTGAAGAAAAATGAAGCTTCACCAGAATGTGACGAGGGTCTTGTGTCATCCTTGCGGACGGAGTCTGAGGCGGTCAAGAAAGCCATTGCTGAAAATGACAAGTACTTGGCTGATTTGAAGAAAAGTAAAGATAATTATTTCAAGAAGAGAGAGGAGGGCCGCGCTCACATGATGGATGATGTGGCAATATATCAAAGGCAACTCCAACTCTTGGAACGCAAGTGTGGGCAGCTGCAACATCAAAGGAAAAGCATCGACGTCCAAGTAGCTGAGAAAGAAAAAGAATTTTTCAATATTGCAGTCACTACAAGAGAAAGGGGTGTTTTAAGTAGTGTCCTAGACATCACGTCTTTTAAGTAACGTCTTTTAAGTAAGTTTTTAAGTAAAATTTACTAAAAAGATTGTCTTTTTAGTAAAATTTTACTTAAAAACTTACTTAAAAGACGTTACTTAAAAGACGTGATCTCTAGGACACTACTTAAAACACCCCTTTCTCTTGTAGTGAGTCCAACAGTCGAAGGAGTTATGCCCTTTCATTATGGCTCGTGATTATGGTAGCACTCCCAAAGAATTAGCAATGCTTCGAAAGTTGGTGAAGCTCCACAAGGAGATGGTACACGCGAGTGATAGGGAGTTTCAGTTGCTGGAGTGCGAACTTCATTTTCTGTGGAAATGGCTGCAGTGGAGCAAAGATACTAAGGATGCAAGCCTTGTAGAACAAGAGAGGATTGGACCAAAGCCAAAAAGAAGCGATTTTGTGATCAATACTAGAAGCATGTAGGAGCTCAGTACGAATTTGACGTTTTGGGCACCATTTTTTGGATGTAATGGACTTTGAATAGAAAAAGAAATTCCATTTTTTTTCCTTCCAAAGTCCCTAACTGTCATTCTTTTACCACGTGTATTTGGACTATTTTTTAAATCTTTGTTGAGCCTTTCTTTGGTTGGGAACAAGAAAATGAATGATAATTTTATAATTATAGTTCAATTTTTATTAGTATAGAATAATACACGTTTTATATGTAGTTGTTGTTGGAGGCTTGCTTATTTCCTAAAATAACATCCATTTTCTTTCACAATTACAGTGATGTATTTTCGGTACAGGAGCAACAATACCAATCCATTTTCTTACCAATATTTTGGTTCTTTTTTCAAAATAAGAACCCTCTTCATTTTGGTAAGTTATGGGACTACATTGTTCCAGTGAAAAGAATACCATATTTAAGAAATCATGATAATTAATCCATTTTCTTGGTATTTTTGAGAAATATTTCATTTCCAATTTTTTTCATGGAATTGTGAGAACTTAGGTTTAAAAATGAAAAGAGTAATCACATTGATATTCTTCCATTTTTATGTTTTCCATTATGGGAAAGCTTCCAGTCTTTGCCTCTTTGGTAAGTTACGAATGAACCTTTTTTCTCTAGGAAGAAGAGCCCTTATTGTATTTCTTCTTTATATCTTAAATTTTTTTAAACAAGAACAGGAATTTGTACCTATTTATTTATCAAAAATCTTGCTCAGAAGAAGAAGAAGTCCGAAATATTTTGAATTCTTCATTTCTACTTGCAGAACTCTAAGCTCGGTAATTTACGAATGAAAATAATTTGGATGAAAAAAAGAGGACTCATTTTGTTTATGAGTATATGTGTATATATTTTGAAGCAAATAATATATTATTTCCAATTTTTTCTAGAAATTATGAGAACTTAGGTTTACAAGGAGAAGAGTAATCGTATTGCTACTCTTCCATTTTTATGTTTTTCATAATGGGAAACCCTCCTTTTTTTGGTAAATTACAAATGAACCTATTTTTTAAAGGAAGAAGAGCACTTTTTATATTTCTTCTCTACATCTTAAATTTTTTTAAATAAAAACAAGAATTTGTATCTATTTATTTCCCAAAACTCTTGCTTAGAAAAAAAAGAGGTATGATTTTTTTCCTTCATTGTATTTTGAATTCTTGATTTCTACTCATAGAACTCAATGCTTGGGTGATTTATGAATTAACCTCTAGAGGACCAGCATGTGATTTTTGGTTGTAGAGGAATTTTGGGCAAGTACGTGTCACTAGAGAATTCCATATTTTAAGCTGAAATTTTAATAGAAGGTGGGCGCAATAAAAATATCTTTCATATGCACTAAATTTAAGCACATTTGGAAATAGGAGTGAAAAGTTCTAGCAAAATATGTTACTTTTTGTCGTAACTGGGCAGTCTGGGCAGGAAAAAAAATTTGGCAGGAATTGGATTTTGTTTTTTTGTATTTTTCTTTTCATAGATAATATTTTTGTCTATCTGGAAAGCTTTGGTTCATTTTATTTGGATTTGTTATGAGAAAGTTAATAGGGACATTATTGTTTTTTGGGCAGTTAGAGCATCTTCTTGAAGAAAATAACTTGTAGGATTCATTTCTGAATGCTATTTTTGCAATTTTTCACAAAAAATAAATTCTCATGGTTTAGTTTACTTGCTAGAACAATGTTACTAGTGGGATTACTGTATTTTAATTCCATCTAATATATATAAATATTTTAGATTTTCCTTATATCTCGTGTCGACTTCTACTTAATAATTTTTTTAGGAATGATAATTAAGTTTTTTTGAATATTCTTTTTTTCCCTAGACTCTCAAGTCTCAACTCAATTTGCCACTATAATGATTTAAAGCTCAAAACTTTGTAGTCCAAAAATTTTAAGTTAAAAATGTTTAAAGTCCAAAAATCTAGTCTCGCATTGTGATGAAATACTCGTTTTTTCCAATTTAAACGCAGATATCTTGCAATCTGTGCGGTCCAGAATTCTGAAATTTTTTCCTCACATTCTCATACTAGTTAGGGGTAAGATCCTACCGTTCAATTTTCAAAATTTTTTTTTTTCAAATTTTTGGAATCCTTACTATAGAAATGACAGTTTTAAGTGTTTTTTGGCAGAAAAAAGGCCTTTGGCCTTGAGGGGTTAAAATTATTAGGATAAAGAACCGAAAATCCATTTTGTTTATTAGTATACACGGATACATTTTGAAGCAAATAATATATTATTTGAAATTTTTTCCAGAAATTGTGAGAACTTAGGTTTACAAATGAGAAGAGTAATTGCATTGATATTCTTCCAATTTTATGTTTTCCATTATGGGAAAGCCTCCATTCTTTGGTAAGTTACGGATGAACCTTTTTTCCAAAGGATGAAGAGCACTTATTATATTTCTTCTTTACACCTTAAGCTTTTTAAAATAAGAATCCAAATTTGTATATGTTTATTTAAATAAAAACTTGCGTAAAAGAAGAAGAGGTCCAATATTTTCCCTTCATTGTATTTTTAATTCTTGATTTCTACTTGTAGAACTCTATGCTTCGGTGATTTATAAATGAAAATTATTTGGATAAAATAAAGGGCATCGATTTTATTTATTAGTACATCTGAATATATTTTGAAGCGAATAATAAATATTTTTAATCTATTTAAGAAGTTTTCAAAACTTTCCCTAATAAAAATAATTGCACCACTATTCTTTTATATTCATATTCCAAATTCTAGGATACCTTGAAACCGAGTAAATTCCATTTTTTTGGGGTAAGTAAGGAACGAGGATGATTTTAATAAGTTCAGTGTAGCCATTTTTTTCCTATATTATATTAGTAATTTTTGTTTAGGGAACCTAACCTTTTTTTTTCATTTAAGATATTGTAGCCTTGTAGGATCTTTCCTTTATAAGAAGAAGAGCACCAATTTCTTTCCCTTGAGCGGCTGCATTTTTGGTGGGTTCAATATCTTTTTATAGCCCACTAACAACTATATTTTAGCGTTAGAAGTTCATCATAGTTGAGTATATTTTTTATAACAATCTGAAATGGAAAAAACCCCTTATTGTTAGTTAACATGATGTAAGACCTTTTAAAAAAAATTCAACTTCAAAGTGAGAGGAGGAGACATTTTGGGGGGATATTTCTTTCAATATAATAGTAGAGTAATAAAACCCAAAATGAGAACAAACATTTATTCCTTGCGCAAAAAATTGACTCACAATATTGCGAGGATAATATATATTAAAAAATCCAAGCAATATATAATTGCTATGCATGAGAAAAATATAAAGCCGTAGAACTAGAACTGACGCAACAAATAAAAAACAACACATATTACTCAGCTAGGCAACTATGGATATACTATGAGTCCATATGTATAAGCCTTACATTACATCTAATAACGAGAAGTAATGTTCAAGTAAATGATTGCAACAAATGTCTAACTGATAACATTTGGGTCGTTCTAAGAACCGCTTCCTTCGCCACGTTCAGAATTGGATGACTCTCCAACCCCCAGCTCGCGCTTTGCACGAGTGCAAGAAGCTGGTCCATCCGCGTTCAAAATGGATTCTAAGACATTTGAATCCTTCAAAGCTAGGAGGGTTTTCTGGGTCTGTGGAGAGTGTTTTTCCAATAGATAGTCCAATGCTTGACTTTGGTAATAAGGCCCGTACGTGGAGTCCATGTATTGCATATCATTCAACTCTTGAATGGAGGCATTTTCATCACGATTGGCCATCCTTTTGCCTTGAAAATTCCAACGATGCTTCTCCGGATGAGGACCCCACTTGAAGGTTGCGGAGCTCTTATCGAAATATCCACCAAGGCATTGGAAGAAGAACGCCCTCTTCCCTTCATGTTGTGCTCCCTTTCCCATTAGCCTGGGTGCAGCGGCCGCAATTTCAGCCGGGTCTGTTTCCCAGTTCAATTGCGAGCTAACATCTCTCGGTTCTTTATCATGAAAGCCTTGTCGCCAACTCCAAAGCAAGTCTTGGCCCCAAAATCTCGTTTCATCCGTTGTGTTGCCGCTGTGTTCCCAAGACGGTGGCATGTAAGTCATCAAGTTGAACATGGCATACAACCGTTCATGGAATGGCGCTGAACATATGATACAACGTTGCCTAATCAAGCATTGCGTGATGAGACATTGAGGATGGTATACATGTGCGCAGGATCCAAGTGCCCAACCTCCTTCGGGGCCAAATGGGTCTAGACATATGGGGCATTTGGTGTGGTCCAAGACAAAATGTGCAGGCTTCGGCCACAGCAACTTCTGTTGCTCTTCGTCAAGGTCGGAAGACTTGTGGTTCATGTGGTCCCACCCATTTTGTGTCCAATCTATGACAGTCTTCCCAGGCAACTCCAACATGGGCATGTCACTGGGAAAAAGGGTATCAAGCAATGCCCAAGATGTGAGTCCATTCTCCCGTTTAGGAGCGCTTGTAATGAAGTTCTTCAAAACTTTATCCAACTCTTGGGCAATTTGTTGTGATCTGTCCACAGAGAGAATGCAGGCGACCTTCCAATGGTAGTATGTGGCTGCGAACTCTCCCAACTGCGCTCGAAGAGTACGGTTTTCCTCTTCAAGTCCCGATTTCTTCACCGACTGTATGAGGCGTGGAACAACAGGAAACGAAAGTGAATCTTGGGTCCCACGGAGATCATTCGTGTCAGCGGTAGTGTCTTCCGTGATGGTAGGAAGAAGCGCAATTGGAAGAAGTGAAGAACGCTTGCTACGCTTGGCAGGAGGAGTCTGTCCATGGACGTCGTCGGTGAGGTCCCCTACAACCTTGTCAGATGATGTGGATCATGCTCAATGAAGGGGTCGTCCATGTCTGACAAAGTCAAAGTTTCTCGCTCTTTCTCCCGAAGGCGTTGTAGTTCTTTAGATTGCTGAGATATGATAGCGCTTTTGTGATCGCAAAGTGATTGCAATTTCCTGACATCCAACTGAAGTGAGGCAATCGTGGAGTCTTTGGTCTTCAAGATATCGAGGGCCTTACACAAGGCCACAGTGTTGTCAGCTAGAGTCGCTCGAGGCTGGGAAATGGTAGTACGAACACCTCCATCCATGGGTAAGTCCTCATTTGGTCCAAAGTCGAAGACATTGACATCATCCTCTTCTGCCAACGGTGGGCCTGAAACCATCGCTGAGGCTAGTGCAAATCTGACTCAATTTGTGGAATGCCGCATCTTCGGAGGATGTTTTATTCTCCGTCCTCGTGATGATGAAGGTGCCTCAACATTTTGAACCTGAATTTCCACGGGGGCGATGGGCTGCTCCCTGACTCGTGTTGTCCTTGGAACTCGTGTGCCATCGGAATCTTCATCCTCCTCCGATTCGTCAGTGGGAACTTCAAGAGTCTCTTTGTTTCGAGGATCACTTCGAATAGGTCCAAGTCCGCCCTCTGGAAATTTCAGAATCCCTCTTGGGATTAATCCAATTTCTGGCCGTTTGACGTACGGACTTTCTTTTATCGTACTCCAGTCAACCTCCTTTTTCAATGCCACCTCAACATACGCTCCTCTGGCAATGCATAGAGTAACCTCGTTCCTCTCTACGAAAGGGGTTTTGTAGAGGACCTGCCACACTTCCACGCACCTTTGAACGAAAGTTGAACTTTCACAATACTTCAAGTTTGCCTTATTGGTACATCGGTTGTAATGATGGCGCCATGCCGGAAACAACTTCCCGATGTGGCACCATTCAATGTAATCTTCGCAGGTTTGCATTGTCCACGGCTCGGTCTCCTCTTCCCAGCCTTTAAAAGCAAGGTGGTCTGGGCTGTTCAATACGTGCCATCGCTTGCGATGAACAGTACCCTTGCGCTTCCGCCCCTTATATAAAAGAGCTTTCCTGGCTACACCAGGAGTGACAACTGTAGTGTGCAGGATAGGTAGTGATCCGTTGCTACTTCCCCCGGTGGCCATTGGAATTGTCGGTGTTGAAAACTCGCGGTAACAAAGGGTTGGATGAATCCAAGAAGAAATAAATATTCAACGAGAGGATAACGCATGCACCCAATTACGGATACAAGACCGAAAGCCTCAAAGGAGAATGAAGGTGGGAGAAATGGCATGGGCAAGTGAACTTATAAGCGGGGCGAGCACAGGTGAATTAGGTTTGAACAGGCGCGTGCGACTCCAGCGACCGCGCATACGGCGACTTTGGGTACAGATTCTGGGCGACTCCGTGTCCACCTGGGCGACCTCGGGTCCCAGTAGGCGACTTCGAGTACAGATTTTGGGCAACTCCGTGTCCCCCTGGGCGACCTCGGGTCCCAGTAGGCGACTTCGGGTGCACTTGGGCGACCTCGGGTACCCAGTAGGTGAATGCGGGTCCCTCATACGGCGACCTCGGGTCCATTGGAGGCGACTACGGATTCCAGTGGGCGACTTTGGGTCAACCCTATCCACCCGCGGTCGCTCCAGGCGAGGTCGCCCCTACCCGCGGTCGACCCTACCCGCGGTCGACCACCTACAAGCTCCCACCCGCGGTCGCCTAATCCGCAGTCGCCCACCCGCGGTCCCCTTACCCGAAGTCGCCTGTATCCGAGGTTGCCCACATCTGAGGTCGCGCTGTACCCGAAGTCACCACACACGCATGCGCCCCAAATTCTGCCACGCGAGCGCCACATGGCATCCAGGTGGCGTAGGTAAAAGGATATTTACCTTTTCGGAAAGTCAAAGGTAAAGTTGACTCTACTAGACGTCGCGGGAGCTCTACTGGATGTCGCATGACGTCGAGTTGTCGCGATGTCACGGTGTTGGGGAAGACAACCCTGGAACTGCCTATCACCACCCTGATTTGTAATCTGATTATGTTGGGGCCAACTCCAAGAAGGGCATATATTTTTCAGAGGTGTGCGCATGTTTCACGAATCAAACCCAAGTGGAATTATAATTTTCCAATTAAAATTGTAATTTCTATGAATTTTTGAAGTATTCAGCCCTGAAATTACAAAACCGCCCATAGACTAGAGTCATAAACGTCTCATCAACCACCGATAACCACCAAGTCAAGTACTAAACATTCACCATTAATGGAGTGACACGGTACCCCTTGTTGTCATAAAATTTCTGATTTTATCATAAGATTCTCTGATTTTGTCATAAAAGGAATGGATTTAGATGTTTTTTGGATAAAGCTGGACTCAAAGTGGGGTGGAATTGGGCCCAAAGTGGAGCTGACGGAATTGGGATGGTCTACTGACATAATTGAGAAACTGATGGTAATGGGCAATTCTACCTAGTAGGCGTACCCAATACCAACCGCTAACCTAATACCACCCAAATGTAGGATTGTCATTGATTCTAGAGTGAGAATCTATGATTGTAGTACATGCCTTAATTTTACAATAAGTAAAGTTAAGGCATGTTCTACAGTCATAGATTCTCATTCTAAAATCAACGAGGGTCCTACATTTGAGTGGTATTAGGTTAGCGGTTGATATTGGATATGCCTACCTTACTTCCAACTTTGAAATTCATAAAATATAGTGTGAGAAAGTTATGAAACAACTTCATTTGGTTTTCCATTGGCAATTTACTAAAATAAATAAATTTTTTTTTTTTTTTTTTGAACAAATGGAACGAACCATTGCATTAAAAAAAACACCAAGAACAATAACCAAGCTCAAGAACTGGACAATGAAGAGATAAGAGCAAGAGCCAAAAAGAAACCAAAAGAACTACTGAAACAAACAAAGAGGAGGGCCCTTCTTGTTCCAGATAATACATGAGTCTAGCCTACTAGCAAGAACAGGAGAGTGGATCCAAATGTTATCAAATCTATCCCAAATGATAGAAGCTTATTGGGGGCACTGTTGAGCCCCTATTTGTGCCTTCAATTGTGCGGTGTACCTAGAATCAAGTAGCGCATTCCACATAGTGTCATGAGTAACCTCCAAAGGCTACCAGTTGTTAGAAAAAATCGTACTATTACGGGAAATCCAGATAAGCCAAAGCGACGAGCCACGTAGAAGGGTCCAAATGGTTCGAAGAACATGAAAACGTCTTGGAATTGAAGACCCAAAAATACATTGGGAGAAGTCAAAATGGGTATGGGGGCCAGTTGAGTCCCCTTGGATGTGGTAGAGAATGGACTGAGCAAATATATAAATTTTGGCCACCTATCTAAGAGCCCGTTGCCATCGAGGGCCCGGACTTCCAATTTCTGGACACCAAGGCAGTTGCCATTGCGGATCAACCTCTGATCGGACCTCTAGCCGGACCTCCAGCCTCCGGTCCGTGTATTGCGCAAATACAGACCTGGAGGGCTTGGAGGGGCACCCGGACCTCCTTTAACCCAGTAAGGACGCCGCGGACCATAAGTGTCCGATGAATGACAAGGGATTCTCCAATGTAGGACAGAACTACAACTATTCATCCTTGGAGTATTTTGTGGAAAGTGGAGAACATCTACAGTAGCTTGACTTCCAATGAGTACTTTTGGATTTTTTTATTCCAATGACTCTCACAGTTATACAATGCATGATTTCCAGGGTCACCCCCGCATCCTTACAGGGTTAATAAGTATGCAACAAAATTCTACAGTGGCTTTTGGAGTTCTGCAGTTGCGCCTGCGCTTCCAACTTCTTTATTTAACTTCCAATGGCAAGCTACTGGACCTCAATCGGAGGTCTGGACCCCTCCAGTGGCCGGAGGTCCGAGCCGGAGGTCCGGGCTGCAATGGCAACCGGCTCTAACAGGAGCAGGCGTTCTCGGGCCGGTGCTCCAAACCAGCCACTGTTTGCGAACTTCCGATTTTTGCTGGTTTGGCTGAAATTTCTTCGCGACACACACGACGGTCCCTCGTCGTCGGATTCTAAAAGACACCCACCTGAGGTCTACCACAGAATGTTTCGGGACACCAACAGTCGGGGAACTTCGGAGTATGGGCAATTGGGCACGCCCTCAAATCGGCGCTTTCAGCAAAGTTTACGATAAGCTCACACTCCCCATTTGGTTCAACAAACTCTCACCCCTCAACAATCGGCTTCTCAATGGTGAAGCCTGCAAGACGGAAATGAACGTACTGCGAGCTCTATTAATTCGTAACGAAGTCGCTCTTGGTGAAGTTCATACGGAGAGCATAAATTTACTACAACACAAAGACTTCGAGGTAAAGATCTAACTCACTCTGTACAGCTGAAGCATCTTTTCCACTTTGCATCCCATTGTGAGTTCCGAATTTTCTCAAATGGTTTCTGGATTTTCTTCTCGTGTTATCGTCCAGTGCATACGATTTTGAGCAATTCAGTCAGATCGATGTTCAAAACGAATTTCGCCTTAAACCCTGTATCACAGGAATTTTGCGAGCTTTGGTTTGCGAAGCCTTTTGCGTGCTGAAATCGGTGAGTGGTTTAACGGGAAAGCGATTCGCCATGGACGACGGGGTGAGTGGAGATGGAAAGGAAGAAACCCTGAGTCAGAAAGTGGAGCCGCCCTTGAGAGATGAGGGTTTAGTGTTATTCCACACAGCTACTTCCAACAAGAAGGAAGAAGCATCGCTTTTGTCTTTCGACTACCGTTCTTCCCGCATCGACACCATGATCGAGAGCCGGAGTGAGTTTCACACTGCAGCTGAGTTTGAGATTGCGTCCTCGAAGTCTCACTGGACAGAGTTGGACTATGACGACGACGCTGAAGTGCAGTACTCTCCCGAAGTGGATCTCAAGCACTTCGAGTCTCTGAAGATGGACTACCGCTGGGATTCTGACGAGCACAACTTTGATGAGCATGAACTGGTGATAGGGAAGAAGATTGCGGAAGGAGGACAGGCTGAGATTTACCAAGCGGAGTCAGACGTGAACAGAGAGGAGCGATTTGTGGTGAAGGTGTTCAAGCAGGGTTATCCCTTGCGAGCTTTGGAGAGGCAGTGGCCTCAAGGAATGGTGGCACATTGGACTAGTCATAAAGATTTGAAATCGTATGCTCATGCTATGGACACTATAAGAGGGGCAGTATTGTTGAAGGATGAAAGGTTGAAGAATCGGTTTGCGTTTTTGATGTTGCGGATGTGGGGCAACCTTCGGAAGCATGTCGATCTCCAAATGTTGAATCGGAAGAGGCAGAGAGGCCCGCCGTATTCTTCGCAACAGGCTACGAGCTTCATGTTGCAGATTGCTTCGCACATGGCTCGCCTGCACGAACACCGTGTGCTTCATCGAGATCTGAAGGCGTCGAATGTGTTGGTGCAGTTTGATGATCGTGATCCAACGAGTCCCTTGAATGTGTATGTGGCTGATTTTGAATGCTCGATGGGAGTTGTGGGGACGGGATTCTGGAGAGCACCGGACATTCTCCAGCAATTGAAAGATGGCGCTTCAATGGCTGATATGAAGTTTACTACGAAAGCAGATGCGTATGGCTGATGTATAGTTATGGCATGACTTGTTATGAGATTGTCAAGGGGCTCACTCCCTTTGAAGGCCAACCGCTTCACAAGTACGATAATGTTTTGAGAGGAAAGCAACCAACATTACCACGAGATTTGGACCCATGTATTAACCCAGTAAGGACGCCGCGGACCATAAGTGTCCGATGAATGACAAGGGATTCTCCAATGTAGGACAGAACTACAACTATTCATCCTTGAAGTTTTTTGTGGAAAGTGGAGAACATCTACAGTAGCTTGACTTCCAATGAGTACTTTTGGATTTTTTTTATTCCAATGACTCTCACGGTTATACAATGCATGATTTCCAGGGTCACCCCCGCGTCCTTACAGGGTTAAAGATATCATAAGTAGCTGTTGGCAATTAGACCCTAGTAAAAGACCCTCGTGTTCAGACATTTTTCATAGATTAGACCAATTTTCAACAAGGACTTCCGTCTGTAAATAGAAGGGATGGTCACTGATTGGAATTTTTTTGTAGATAGATTTAAATTAACACTGATTCAAGAGTTGACTCGTGTTTGAATTTCTAATTTCTACTGTTGATGCCCAGCCTCAAGTGGGACCCCAAATGTGGCAATATGTGACGTGAGACTGTCTCGCGAGGTTAGCTATGCTATCTACTCTGGCAATTGCGAAGGAGCACTATAGAGTCACAGTGTTTTTTTATGGTGTTGACTTGCGGATGCCAGCTCAAACTGGAATTTTGTCTTCGAATCTTCTTGGAAGCTTTGAAGCTTGTTGCAGTGTCTATTCCTGAAAACAGTTCAAAACTTCTCCAAGAAACTTGTTAGGTATTAGCCTGGTAATTGTGGATACTCGTCTAGTGTGCCCTTCAAACATCTGGGAAATGTACCCGACTTAATGTTGAAGAAATTGCACCAGTTAAATTATTTCTGTTTTCCTTCGTAAGTGAAGTTACTGATGACATGCATACCGCACCCTTGATCGTCATGAAGCATTGTACACTTTCCGACTTTGTTGACACGAGCAGGTTCTCCATATCAGTGAAGTTGAAATGGCGCTAACTTTGAACGGGGTGTTTGGCAGTCAAGGACCCTACCAACTCCGACCATGCTCACCGATAGCTGAGGTACACCTGCCAATTTACTATGTTGGTTCAGTCACTTCCGTGCAGGCTGAAATATTTCCGCATTGTATTAAATTCCCCCCATTTTTTTTGGTAGAAGCACTAATTTTGCAGGTGACAATAATTGCAGACTCCGTTATAATAGTCCTGCAATGCTCTCCCATGCTCAGAAAAGTAGAATCAGAAACAAGCGAAGTCAGTATTTGCATCCAGTCATCTTGGGTGTTATTGGACTCCCACATTTTCATTCTTCTTGTTGGATTAGGTGTGGAGCTTTTGTTGATGTGGTTTCTGGCATTCGTGTGTGTAGCGGTAAAGAGTTCAGTGTGATCCACCTTTACGATGTGATTAGGTTGGAGTTGACTCTAGTACTTGGCGAATACTTATCATGTATTCCCTTCATCCTCATGAACTTGAATGAAACATGGTCGTGGAACAGAAACAACGAGAACTTGGAGACTTTGCAGAGTACAAAACAGTTTCGACAGTTCAAGAGCTTGAGCGCAACTGATCGACTTCAGTGTATTTGAAAGGAAGAAGTTTCGGAGATTTACGTAACTTGAAGAGTTCCACGTACGAGCATGAAGTTGATCCAAAGCAAAGACGATTAATTGTAGAGACTGATATCACAGACAGAAGATAGATCAAAGACAGACACGATTCTTGTACTTCTGTGGAAATTGCTTGCGGCACTGGATGGCGACACTCCATGGCGACACTCCTGCTCTACTATCTCTTCTAGCTATGTCTACTTCATGGAACTTCTACAGAGAAGGAGACTTAACTCCAAACTCTTTCTGAGGACGGCTTAAATTAAGTTCAGAGCGGCTGCTCATTCAAAGGTCCCACGTCCTTGAATTGGTTCTTTTACACTTGTAATTGTGCACTCTCGTGGTGATTAATGACTGGTCACAATCACATAACGACGAAATGGAGAACAGCAATATGGAATACCAAAATGCCAACGCCTTGTAAGGTCCATTGATTGTTTGGTGTGGATGGGGATTCCGGGCTTCTGTTGTCATTTGGTGTGGCAAAGAGCAGATTCAAGGCCTGTGCGAGTCTAATGCCGGAGCTAATTCTTCTGTCACGCAACCAATCCATCGATCATTCTACTCTTGTTTAAGTGCAAGTGCAGAAACACTTGTATAATTACGCCAATCATAAAAAGAATTTGGAGTTATGGACTAGGTAATTGCAAAGCAGGTCAAGTTATCAAAAATAATCGCAGGTTAGGACCTACCGAGCTGTGGGCGGCGAGGTTGGTACTGACCTGCGATTATTTTTGGTGACTTGATCTACTTTGCAATTACCAGACATAATCTCAATGCAAGAGAGTTGAGCCGTTTGACTTTTTTGATTGCTCAAGATTGTAGAACTAGCAACAAGATTTTTCTCATCAATGCACTTAGTTGCTGTACCAACCCAACTTTCAAATGAAGTTACTAAAAGTGGAATATTTGACGTTACAATCCTAGTTTGTAATGGGCATTGCATTTGTCACTAGTTTACAAATCTTGAGTGATTGTAAGAGCTTGAATCGTGAGAGCTAAAAGTCATCATGGAGAGAGTCAAGAGGATGAGAGTTCCTTCTGTGAAAGGACTAGAGTTGTGTGCCTCTCAACGTTTGTCAGGAGGTCGTGGAGGTGGAGGTGGACGTGGACGTGGTTGGAATAGTGATGCTGTGAGAGAAGAAGTGGTAGCTCAAAAAGTTGAGGAAGGACGATCTTCAAATCCTTACATTTTAGTAGTTTCTCCTTCTATCGATGTTGAGGTTGTTCCTCTATGCTCTCTGCCTATACAGGTGCAAAATGCTCCAAGTGAAAATATGCATACTGATCTGTTCAATATAGGAATAGATTTTTCTACCCCAAGTCTCTGTGGAGCTAATCCATTGGAAGAGCATAACTTTGATTTGGTATTATCAAACTTTGATTCCACTAATAACTTGGATGATTGCATCACTGCAATTCCAGAGAGTGAAATTAGCCGTCTTGAATCTTTCAGTCCGATTTCCCTTGCTAGCGATGAAAGTTTCGTTGATTTAGTTTCTTCTTTTCCAACCAATGTGAGTAACCGCTTGTCTACTACAAGTTGTTCAAGTGAAAACCCTTCACCTTCATTGGGATGCGATTTATCACCGGCAACTGGTGGGAAACTAGTAGGCGGTTTTTTGAAATATGACCCAGCAAGAGTGCAAAGAGTTTTGAGCAATAGTGAAAATTCAAGTATCAAAACAGACACATGGGCAAGAAATCGTTTTGATCAGTGGAGAACAACTTGTGGGTTGCAAACAAGTGATTCGATAGAGAAACTACCTTTGCAGGAGTTTGGAACTTTGCTTACCCAATTTTTTAGCATGCTGTGCAAGCAAAATGGAGACTTATATCCTAGTGGAAGCATTATGAATCTCTTACAAGCTTTCAATAGAATCATCTGTCATGCGCAAGATGAACGTATAATCTTGACTGGGGTTAGTGAACCCCAATTTAATATTAAAAAACATCCTTGGTTTATAGGTGCTACTAAAGTGGTAGTAGATGCCATGAAACGTAGCAAAGATGCTAGAGCCACGAAAGAGAGATGCAAAGTAGATTGCATTAGTTTTGAATAGGAACAAATATTGCTCTCCCATCCTTGCAACACAGCTGTGCATCCCTTCGGCTGTCAAAAGCGTTTTTCTTGGTTCTGTGTTATAGAGTTCTTGATCAAAGGAGGTTCAGAGCTACACAAACTACTTGTTTCCGACTTCTCTTTGGAGAAAGATGAAAATGGTGAAGCATTTTTAAGGTAAATCGTACCATGATGATACTTCAATTATAAGTTCTTTGATATGTCATAGTACTTGATGTTTCAGTTCCATTGCTTTTATTAGTAGGTATATTATTATAATTTACTAATATAGTGAGTTTTTGATGAGTGGTTGCAGATATGATGAGCGGTTGTCAAAAGTTAACAAGCCATCAATGAAACGCTTTCAACAGGAGCATTTTCGTCCTCCAATTTCATCTTTTAATAGGGATGTTATAGAAACATTCTCTATTTTATTAGCACACATGCCAGAAGAGTCTAGAAAAGTTGGCCCTCTTTTTTTGTCACCAATTCATAATGCTAGATCAACTATTTGGTATAAAAAGGGAATCCCTATAGGTGAGAGTTCAATAAGAGGGTGGATTAAAGGCATGATGGCCAATGCAGGAATAGAAGGGGATTTTACTAACAAAAGCGGTCGAGTTACTGCAATCACACGCATGTCAGTTGCTCAGGTTCCAAGAGATATTATAACAAGAGCGATTGGTCACCGCAATGACAAAACTCTTATGCGGTATGATCAAAGTGCTTTTCTAAAGCAAAAGGCCGCACAGGCTTTAAATCGTCAACCATATGATACCGCTACCGGAGCAGTATTGAATTAATTTCGATCATCATTACCAGAAAGAGCTATAGGGTTGGCATCACAAGCAATTCTTGAGCCTATGTAACTTGCAAAGTCAACCCGTGAATCAAGTACAGTCACAGCAACTCAATTTGCTCACTCGACCAAACACACAAGGTACAACATATCGATAATCAGTATCTGATCACATCTAGCCCCCTTTGCTCAATATCTTGTGAGGTTAAGAATGATCATATATTAACTCACTTGATTGTATGTGATTTTGTGTAATTTGCAGAGATTCAAGAAACTGTGTACGGTGGACCAAGAGACTCAATTGAACGTGAGGTCCGCAACTTGGATGATGATTTCTGGGAGACAGTCGATTTGGATCTCCTTGAGAGGACTATAAAGGCCTCCAAGAAGTCTAAATTGTTCAAAGAGAAGTGGAAAAAATCAACACTTGAGCACTCAGTTAAACATCAAGAGTATGGAAGCCCTAGATTTTCAAGTTCAATTATTCCAGATCTCATAGTGTCTGCAAATCCGGCAACTGTGAGTCCGGTAGTAACTGCAATTCCAGGCAAGTTAAGCGAAGCAAGACCTACAAGCACTCAACCACCATCCGGAGTGAAAAATGTTGGAGTTCTAGTGAGTTGTAGAGGAACAAACGTGCCAACAGAGGATGTTGGTTGCACTTCAAGTGCTTCACCACCAAATAGTTTAGCGAACTTTCCACAATTCAATGGAAACTTTTCAAATTGTGTTTTTCACATCAACATTAGTGATGCAAATCATGATCAGAGCATATGCTCAAAGAAGTAGTTATTAAATTCATGAATAGGTGTATAGTTTGAATAGAGAATGGAAGTTGAATAGACATTAGTGAAGTTTTTTTGCAATAAAGTTCAAGAGTCTCATGAATTTACTACATGAAAGTTACGTGAGTTCAACAATTTGATGAATTTACTAGTCACTAGATGAAGTTAGGTGGAAAAGTTAGGTGGATCGGCACTAACTAAGTTAATGCCAATTGGTAGTAAGCTAGAGAGATCGTAATTGTCATGCTTATGATGGACCATGCATGCCGGTTCAACTTCCCAACACTCAATTGACTAGTGCATAAGTTATCTGAAACATAATGTTTCAATTGCATGGAATTGTTTATTGACATTAAAGATATTGTCTTTGATTGCTACGATTCAATTGCATGGAATTGTTTATTGACATGGAAGATCTAGTCTTCAATTGCTACGATTCATTTCAAAAGGTTGTTTTGGTGGTGTCTTGACAAACTATGAGTCTGTACCCTTCCCTTGCAGATCAAATTCACAAAGTCAATTGTTAGGATTTACAGTACAAAAAAAGGTTGCTTTAATTTCATTGTAATTACTTAAATCCAGAATCCAAGTATGTCAGATAATTTGTCAAACCAAATGCATCCAACGAGAAGTCCTAAGCACATTACATTGTGTTGAGAAGAACTCGTGAAGATAGACTGTCAAATCTCCAATAACAAAGAATCGATTACAGTCGCACTATAGGGCGATCCATGCTCGTCGACTTTATTGTCCATCCAACTCTCAGAAACATGGTCACAAAAATTAGTCGGTTATATTGGTTGGTGGATCAGAAGTAGATCAGTAGTGAGTATGTGGAATTGTGGATTGTTGGTGTATGTCTTAAGTAAGCTTGCTACAGATTCAATGAGGAGATGCTTAGTTTGGTGAAAAGTTAGGTGAGTTCACTATATGAAGTTAGGTGAATCTTCAGTCATTAAGTTAATACTGATTGGTAGAAGAAGAGATTTCTCTTAGATTTCTTTCATTCACACCAATAGAATTTCTCCTTCATACCACCATGTTGAAAATTTGCACAGGTTTGCAGTGAGCATTATCAGTCTTAATCTGCCTCTCCTTAACCAATTACAACACACCACAACGGCGAAACTCTCCTGCATTGAGATTATAATACGGAGTAAATTTTATCAGTTTTTAAAAAATTCTTACTGTACGAATCCAAACTAACATAACATTCAATAGTAGACATGGGCAATGCCTTTTGCTCTATAGGAGATGGTGTGGGATATTCCACACCCCAACAGTCTTCATGCTCACTGCATTTCCTCTGCATCCTCCACCTGTCCACGTAGCTACTGATGGAGTATTGTTGGGTGTGGAATATCCCACACCATCTACTCTAAGCCAAATCAGCCCCAGTGCTTGCTACTTATTGTTATGAAGGTGAAAACACTTAAAACCATCAAAATAAGCAAGCAAACATAGTTGGAGGTACCTTTTTCTAAAAAAAATATTTTTGTAGTATTGGCAATTGAAAATCATGAATTTAAAAAAAAAAGTTTAAAATATTTGGATATGACATGTAATTTCTATGAATTTTCAAAGTAGAAGCTCCCTAGACCATTGAAATTGTCATATAGTTGGTTCTAAAACCAAAATTTAGCAAAATCAGCAATCAACCACTCACAATTAAGTATAGAAACGGTTTAACCCCTAAAAGCCCAAGGGGATTGAACAAAACACAAATGTGTTATAAAGGGTGAATGCAAGAAAGATCAACCGGAAAATGTAGCGTTTTCCATAGTATTCATTTTTTTTGGGGGGGGAAGTACTTTATAATTAGAAAAATAATTTTTTTTAAAAGTGAAAAATATGTTTAATGTATACACCTTTAAGAAGAAGGTACCCTAGGAAGGAAAAGCATAGAAAAATTCTCTAAGTAGGAGAACTAGAAAGGTGTCAAATCTCAAGAAAATACATACTTTGATGTTTTAATTAGGAAAAAATAGGAAAAATAATTTTTAAAGAAAATAAAAATTGGCCATTCGGGAAGACTTCATGGAGAAGAGATTTCACCAAAAAATGATCTTGAAACCATCTTGAATGTTCTAGTGGAAGCCCTGTTAGCATGCATGTGGAGGACGTAAAATGAAATATTTTTAAACACTACAAGAAAAAAGGGCCCTAATCAACAGAAAATCAATGCATTTACGTTGATTACGACAAAAAAAAAATTTGCTTTGTTGATTTGGCAGTCCTCTAAACATCAATCAACATGATTTGGTTGATTACGACAAAAAAAAAATTTGCTCAGTTGATTCGGCAATCCTCTCAATATCATTTTCATTTTTCTACATATCGTAGTAGTAGGGCAGGGTTGGCCAAAACTAATTATTTAAAAGTATGCCAAAAAATAAATTAAATAAATAAGAAAAATTATCATTTTCAACAAAAAATTAAATGACCAAAATTTTGTAAAAAATGAAAATGTCCAATATTAGCTGGAAAGTCCAAAATAAAGTCCAATGATCGACCATCTAAAATCAAGATATTCTAGATGGCAAGGTGATGGACTTATGATGACTTCCAAAAATAGTTGGCTACTATATAAATTTTTTTTAATAAAATGAGAAATTGGAATTATTAAGAGAAATTTTGACATGTTGTATAAAAGGGATTCTACATTTATGTACAATTTCACTTAGAATGGATTATATTTAGACTTATTATTATTTGAATGAAATTTTTATGGAAAAATAAACTTTTGTTGAAAAGTCAAAATTTCTCATTTTTTTTATAGGAAGAATGTGCACCTTGACTAGAATCACATACCACAACATTGATGAATATTAGATTTTTATTGATTGATATCTTATTGCTTAAAATTTGACTTTTTAATTTTTCATTCCATAAATTGCAAATATGTTATTGGTATGTATAGTCATTTTGAATTTTTATTCATTTTTTTTGCAATCTATAGAATGGAAAATAAAAATGTCAAAATTTTGAGGTCAAATTTTAATCAATAAGATTTCAATCAATAAAAATTTAAAATTTATGGAACTTATAATATGTAATTCTAGTCAAGATGTATATTCTTCCTATAAAAAGAAATGAGACATTTTGACTTTTCACAAAAAAATTATTTTTACATAAAAATTTCATTCAAATAATAATAGGTCTAAGTATAGTCCATTCTAAGTAAAATTGTAGAATCCCTTTTGTACAACAATATGCCCAATTTTCACTTCACAATTCTAGTTGCTCAATTTATGAGAGCAATTTATATGGTGGCCTCAACTACTATTAGGAGTCACCGTTTTTCATTGACATTTAGGGAAAATGATAGTAGAGAGGTTGTTTTACAATGAAATTCATTGTTCATCATGAATTATCAAAGAATATGGGATACTATTTGAAGATTAGAGCTTGACTGCTCATTGCCAAAATGTAGGAATTGTGTGCAAAGTAGAATTTTAGACCTCATTTTGGCATAATAGAATAATTTTTTTCAAAGCACTTTGAACTAAAAAAAGTTGTGAAATAAAGCCAAATTTCATTTTCAAAAAACCGTTTGATGTTTCAAGCCTCCAATCAAAAGTTATGGACAAATTTCAAAGTGGGTGTTTGAAATTGTCAAAAAAAATGTCCCTTCCAACCCCACTTTCAAATTTGTTCATAACTTTTGATTTAAGGCTTGAAATCTCAAACGGATTTTTGGAGATGAAATTTAGATTCATTTTCTACAATAACTTAGTTCAAAGTTTTTTGAAAAAAATAATTCTACAGTGCCTAAATGAGGTCTGAAATTCTACTTAAACTACAATTCTTACTTTTGACTTACGTAAGAGCGGTTGAGCTCCTACTACTCCTCACTCTTTACAAATCCCATATGGGTTGTCCTACCTCCTACCACCCCACTTGTATAAAGGCCTTGTCTTCCCCTCTCTTCAAACACCAAGGTAAGTTACATTCAAAGTTAAATTGGAATATATGTTGGAATGTAGTGGTGGATTTTGGCATCCGAAGCTCTATAATAGTATATATTTATTTAATTAATTTGAATATAATGTTGGATTTTTCAAAGTTAAATTCTAAATTTAAGAATTTATTTTGGAAACTTTAATTAATTATTTAATATCAATTTGTTGGTTGCTGACGTAGCAATCTAATCCGTTTGGCCGGTCTCGTGACGTGGCACTCTTGCCTGCGTGGCAAGTTCAGCATATGTGGCAGCTTACGTGGCAAATTATTGATTAATAATAATAATAATTTTAATGTGACTGAATCAAGATATAAAATCAACATAGAAGTGTTGATTTTTGTCCGAATCAAAATGTCCTAATCAACTATTTTAACCAATATATTTGAGTTGATTATTATGTTGGATCGGACACTGTTTTTTCTTGTAGTGAAAGTCCCTTTGGTAGAAAGATGACTTCCAATTATGGGAATCAGGGCTTTTTTTTTCATTTTTTAAGAAGTGCCAAAGTGGCGATTTAAAATGTTATAGTGGTGCTCCAAATTTCAACATTCATCCACATATTGGATAGAAAATATCACATTAGCACATATCACATGTCTATAATATGGTTTTCATCAAAAATTTGGCGATTTCATCTAAGATTTTTTTTAATTTGAAGTTTTTTTGGCGATTTCATCCAAGTTTTTTGGCAATTATTTTGGCATTTTTTAGCTAGATTATTTTTTTTGGTGCAATCTGGCACTAGAAAGCCAAAAAAAAAAGCCCTGATGGGAATAGACCACAAAAATTTCAGCTCTAGATATTTAATTTTGGGTATTCTTGAGTACGTGCCCTAGTACTAAAACCTCCTAAACCACAAAGTGTGACAAATTTACTACATTGAAATTTGAATATAAAATGATTTTTGAAAATTTCTAAAAAATAAGGGATCTAAATACTATAGAGTATAAGTTATCCATCTCCAATAAAAATTTCAAGTTAATCGGGTTCATGTTTCAAAAGTTATAGCACATGACAACTCTGTCACTTTAAATGTGACGCAAAATAGTATCAGTCTTTCTTACAATCACCCTAAAATATAAGTTTTATAACTTTTGTGAAGTTTGCATCAAAGACTAAAAATAATGTGAAGCATGAAAAGTAGACTAAAGTATCAATGTGATTAAAATTATAAAACTATTTTTAGATTCTCTTCAAATGAATTTTGAAGATATAATTTAAAAATTCATCAAAAATATAGTTTCTATCTTTAGCATTTGAATTTTTTGTGATTGGTCAAAATTGTGGTTTCTATTGCTTTGTGAAAAAATGCATAAGATCTAGTAATGATAACACTAGTACTTTCTCCAAATAGTAAATTTTTCAACACTAGGCAAATTCAAAACATATTGTGTTATTTTTCTTATAAATTTTGGTTGACCATAGCAATCTTATTTTTGGATATTGAAAGACAACCCAATCTTTAAAAAAAATTGGAAAAAAAATTTTGTGCCCAAAAATGCTGTCCAAAGTTGCGTAGAAAACTACCCTGGGTGAAAACCAGGTGGTAGGGATTTCCGTTGGAATCCATGAGGTTCCCGGTTCCATTCCCCATGTTGACGTTGCTTGCGTGGTTGCTCTTTGTACTGGCGCACAAGGAGTTGGTTTGTCCCTCTACTTGGTCTTGAAAGGGATTAAGTCTATGGATATCCATAGCAGTGTCAGATCAGTCCTTGCTGCGACCCTCGAAGGTCGTATGTTTCAAAAATAAAATAAAAAATTGCGGAGTGACCAAAAAATGGTTGCTTGAGCACTTAGGGGTTAATGACACTTTTGAGGGACACTTTAATGGAAATCTAATGTATAGGAATGGGCACAAGGACGGTTTTGGGTATTCTCACCTTAAATGTGCTATTGACTCGGTTATCGATCACTTAGGAAATTTCCTAAGAAACCCTCGTTTTAGGTGATGAGCCCTAATTTTTTATGACGGATTTTAGTTGATGTCAATGTTGACAACCCCAATTTTTTTTTATGTCAACAAAAATGTCCAACGTAACATCAATGTTGACATAAAAACATTGGATTGTCAATATTGATGTTACGTTGGACATTTTTGTTGACATAAAAAAAAATTGGGGTTGTCAACATTGACATCACCTAAAATCCATCATAAAAAATTAGGGGTCTTCACCTAAAACGAGGGTTTCTTATAGTGAAAGAAAACACAACAATATCACTTATAGATTGAAAGATTATAATGTTTGGTCAAGAAGGTGTTAAAATTGTGGAAGTGATTTGAAGCCTTTTAATCCTCTTTTTCCATGTCAAATCTAAAATTAAGTTCATGAAATAAAATATGAAGTTAACCCCTAAAGGACCAGGGGTGTTTGAGCTGATAGTCCTTGTTTTCTTGACTAGCTCTTGTAACAAGCATAATTCCTCATTCGTGTAGAATAATTTTGATGATTGCCACCATTGAAGTGAAACAAGACTTATTTAGCTAACCTATAAGAAAAAGATCATCAAAATCGCACAATTTTTGAGAAATTGCCACCGTCGACAAGATTGATGAATGATGTTCGGTTAGGGAGTACTTTGTATGTACGCTGAAATCAAAATGTTGAAATTGGAATGCTCAAAGTGCTCCAAAAATTCTGATTTTTTTCCCACATGTGCATATCATCATAATATTGATGTGTAATTTTTTTCAAATCATTTTGAGGTGTAGAAAAAAAGATATGAGAATGAGAAGTAACGGCCCACAATGCCTTTTCCATTCTCAAAAAATTCACCAAAAATTGCACACTCAATCATTTCGCAATCAGATTGCACCAACAGATTCAGCAGAGAAAATCATCTAGGATCTCTTTGTTGTTTACAGACTCTTAATGAAGTTCAAATATCAAATGTTTTACAAATGTAGTTGTAGAAGCCATGTGGTGGCCTTTTGGTCCTTTAGGGGTTAAAGGACATAAGTCACATAACATGCACAACCATAACCAACTTGTGGCTTCTCAAAATCTACTCAACAATTGTTTTAAATGAATTTCCAATGTGATTTTCCTCCCAAGATCTTGGAAATATGTGAAGCTCATCTCCAAGTTAGAGCTTCAAATAATAAAGATTTGCAATGGACATCCTTGCACAAAATCTTCAATAGAAAAATCATAAACACTTTTTAAAATTCAAATTTTTTACACTTAAAATAGACTTAAAAAGTTAGTCAATAATGTAAGAAAGAAAATATTGTTATGGTTTTCTTTGATTCAATTTTATTTAACTTCGAATGTTAGTCGACACAAAAATATGGTGCCTTGGGCATTTAGAGGTTTACCATATCAACACACAAGTGTTTGAAAGTGAGTGCCCTATGAATAATAAGGTAGAAGTACCCATTTCCAACAAACCCCCCCTATGCTGGTTATATAGGGTGACCTATTGTTGACAATACTTGAATGCACTATTCATTGAAAAAGATTATGTGTTTGTACCTTCTTGTTCACTCATCTCTCTTCCTTCCTTGCTTGGGGAGAAGTGCCAAAGCTAACCATAATAGGTGAGTCTATGAAACTGGAATGGGCCCAAATGAAAAATCTACATTTATATTGAGTAAAATATTGAATCAACACCATTGCCATACAATATGCTAGTTCAATCATCCTACACAAAAGAAAGATAGAAAACAACCAACCACTCCCACCAAAATAAATAAAATAAAATAAAAAACAAAACAAAACAAACAAAACAAAACAAAAACAAGTCATGACTTGGTGACACCTCATCACTGCACGGTACACTTATAATCCATTTCCACCCAGATACTTTTAATCTTGATTACTTTTCACTAGTTACTTTTTACTTAAGTGTCTATTCTCGAAAGGGAAGAGTAGTTTTGCATCAATGGCCCTTGATCCAGTGGACATTGGCTCATTGTCATGACGAACAGACACTCTATTCACGCCGGCCTTCTTCGAAGACCGGAGTTTCTATCTATTTGAGTAAAATATTCAATCTTGGGAATTTTTTTTTTCCCCTTTTTTTCATTCTTCCTCATCCTTATGTTTACACACATTGAGCTCAATTTCTCAACAATTTTCCCGTTTTGTACAGGCTGAAATGCTTAAGTTATCGGAAATAGGTACTTCTACCTTAGTCTTTCGGTTCCAGGGACCGAGAGTCGGGAAAGATGCAATTGCTTTGAAAGGTTCCCAAATCCCAACTGCTGGCCCAAAGGGGAAGCCAACTGCCAGTACGGCCCCCCAATCCCGCGCGCAAACCGGATATGGTCCGCCCACGCCAACCCGTCCCGTGATCCCATCGTTCCCCCACCCACCCGACCCGCGCGAATCTTCCACCCGCGATTCCCCTGTTTCCGCCCCCAATGTGGTCCAGGTGCATCCCCTCCGTCCCCCTTCCCGATGCGGAACCTTCGCTCGCGCCACCAGTGTAAGTTATGTGCCTCCCCTCCTGTCGCCGCCGTGACGGAGTCGACCTCCCGCACTTCCCCACCACCTTCCTCCCATTCACTCACACTCATCATCATCACACCCTTCATGATCAAAAATCAAACCTCCCCAATACCATCGCCACTCAACTTCAGTTGAACTCAACAAACGTTTCGGGCAACCAACAGAGCTCGTTGCTGAAAGAATTCGAGCTTCAGGGCATTCAAGGGATTCAAGGGATTCAGGGGATTCAGGGGATTGTGCATTTGTTGTGAGGCTTTGGGGAGAGCGTGAAATGAATTCGTTGAAGGAGATGGCGGGGGGCGGTTCGCTGTTTGCCAACTTTGAGGGGTTGAGGGGGAGCGTCGCGTCGTCGTCGTCGTCGTCGGGTGCGCAGCCCGGGATTCGGAGTGGTGCTGCTGTGAGGTCGTTGCGCGTTCGGGCTGTGGCGACGGTATGTCGTGTGTCACTGTAATGGTAGTTGATTTGGGTTTCTTGTGAGTTGTTAGTAATTCTTCTGTGATTGAGAAATGGTTGTTTGCTTTGATTCTTGGTTTTCTGTTTTTTTGTTTGAATTTTGGGGGGAGAGGATTTTATGAGTTGCAGGAATGTTTTGGGGGTGGAATGTTTTCTTTCTTTTGTTCTTGATTTGTTGGGTCTGGATTAAAAGGGGAGGAGACTTGGCGTCGACAGAGGCTACCCTGAGGAAGTTTGTGTAGCTTTTTTATTAGAAAAGAAAATCGAGCCAATGCTATTGAGACAGAGCCTCTCGTAGTGAAGCTGCTTGTTGCTTATTGAGTACTGACGGATTATCGAGACAGAGGATTGAATTCGTAGTTTTGGGACTTTCTTTTGTTGTTGAATTGCGAGATTCTCGTGTTTTAATTAACGGTGTGCTGCTGATGGTTCCCTTCCAGCCCGTGAAGCCCGTGAACCCCCCGACGACCCTCCCTCCCAAGCGCAGCAAAGTGGAGATCATAAAGCAGAACAGCGAGTATCTCCGTTACCCCCTAAAACAAGAGCTCGAAACCGACGCCCCGAACGTGAACGAGGACGCTGTGCAGCTGATCAAGTTCCATGGCAGCTACCAGCAAGACAACCGTGAGCTTCGTGGTCCCGGCAAAAAAGCTTACCAATTCATGCTGCGCACCAAGAACCCCTCCGGCGTCGTCCCCAACCGGCTCTACCTCGTCATGGACGAGCTCGCGGACAAGTACGGCATCGGTACCTTGCGTCTCACTACTCGTCAAACCTTCCAACTCCACGGCGTCCTCAAAACCGACTTAAAAACGGTTATGAGTAGCATTATTCACAACTTGGGGTCGACGCTCGGGGCGTGTGGGGATGTGAACCGGAATGTGTTGGCGCCTGCTGCGCCGTTCAAGACGAAAGAGTATGTGCATGCCCAGGAATTGGCGAGTAAGTTGGCGACGTTGTTGGCGCCTCAGGCTGGGGCTTATTATGACATTTGGGTGGACGGAGAGAAGATCACGCAAGAGGAGGATGAGGACGTGACGGTTGCGAGGAATGATAACTCCCATGGGACAAATTTTGAAGGATCGCCGGAACCGATTTACGGGGTGCAGTTCTTGCCGAGGAAGTTCAAGATTGCGGTTACGGTGCCTGGAGACAATTCGGTGGATGTGTTGACGAATGATATTGGGATTGTGGTGATCAGTGATGAGGACGGGGAAGTCCAGGGGTACGACCTTTATGTAAGTCTCCAGCACCACCTGATTTGGTACATTACACCTAAAAAAAACTAGATTTCTTATACAATGTGATTGTACGTAATGTGAAGATTCTGTCGGGGCCAAATTTTGATCAGTGGAGAACATTGCTTGTGTTGGTCAATAAGAAAGGCTCCATACGACCTACTCAAAAGTGTACATAGCCCCTAAGAAACCGATATTTCATGGTTGTTGAATGACCTATTTCATTGGAGATACTGTGAAAATCGATAACTCAGACGGATAAATTTTTTTGATCAGTTTAGGACATTGCGAGTGTTGGACTAGAACTGATCGAATAGAAAGTCTCCATATGACCTGTTGGTAAGTGTTAAAAGAAACATATAGGCCCAATATTGAGCCTCTTGGGGACAATTCCGTATTTTTCAGTGCTGTGTTCTCATATTGTTGGTGATATGTTTTGTTCTTTTGGCAGGTGGGAGGAGGTATGGGTCGGACTCATCGCAATGAGGCAACGTTTCCTCGATTAGCGAATGAATTGGGTTACGTATCGAAGGATGATATATTGTATGTAGTGAAGGCCATTGTTGCCACACAGCGGGACTATGGTCGCAGGGATGACCGCAGGATGTCTCGTATGAAATACGTAGTGGAGGATTGGGGAATTGATAAGTTCAGGACTGTCGTGGAACAGTACTTCGGTAAGAAGATTCAGGCTTTCAAGGAGATCGCCCCATTTCAATTCCAGAGCTACTTGGGCTGGCATGAACAGGTAACTACAGCTGGCTGGCACTCAATTCATACTTGGAATTTTGCATTATGGGAACTAGCCTTATTCAATGATGTTGATGACCTTTTGTCTGAGGTCCTTTTCGAGGGTTAGAGGGATGGATGAATCATACCTGGATATAGAGTTAAACCCCAAGTAATTATCTATTCTAAAAGTCGAAATTGCATTTTAGAATCTAATAGTTGATCATACTAACTTTCATTACTATTGTTCAAAAATGTAGGGTGTCACTTCTTTCTATTGGTACATTTTGTAACCTTCCCTGAAGCTTCTTAATTGATTTACTTGAACTACTATGGATATGGACGCGGCTCATTTTGTCCATTTTTGGTCATTAGGGCTCTTAGAGGTTAACTGTGAATGGGCTGTCTGTATTAATATCTTAGACCCGGTTGGACTCTTCTCTTCTATTTCTTGATACTGGATTTGACCTGTGTCAATAATGGTTGCAGGGAGATGGACTTATGTTCTTCGGCGTGCACGTTGAGAACGGTCGCATCAAGGGAGAGGCAAAGAGGGCTCTGAGGGAAGTGATCGAGAAGTACAATCTGAATGTTCGAATCACCCCCAACCAGAACATGATCCTCTGCGACATCCGTCCTTCATGGCGGCCGAGGATCAGCAAGGCTCTTGCTGCTGTTGGATTGGTGGTGAGTGACGACTATTATTGTCAAAGTTTATTACAGGCTTCTTGGAGAATTTTCCTTTTGATTCACGAGGAGGTCTTCCTGTGATCACAGTGATGACAAGGGGAGCTCTGCATGAACCATACCAAGATTCTCTTTACTGTGAAAGATTCTTTAAGAGTGCCTGAAACATTCTAATTTGATTGATAACTTCGTTTTATCAGTTATATTTTTACTCTACTTTGTGATGTTATTTCTACGGTGGTATGGAATTTTCTAAGGGATCCGTTTGTGCCTTCCAGTCACCAAGGTTCGTGGATCCATTGAACGTGACAGCAATGGCGTGCCCTGCGTTGCCGCTGTGCCCTCTTGCCATTGCAGAAGCTGAACGAGGAGCACCGGATATTCTTAAGAGAATCCGGGCTATCTTTGATAAGGTCGGACTGAAGGCCACAGAGTCTCTGGTGGTTCGGATTACTGGATGCCCCAATGGTTGTGCAAGGCCGTACATGGGGGAGCTCGGATTAGTTGGTGATGGGCCAAACAGCTATCAGGTACTTTTGATGATTTCGATATATACCCTAATTAGATTCCCAAATTTAGTAATTGTAAAATTATCTTAATAAAATAGAAAGTTAAATCAAGAGTACGAAAAATAATGTTAAAATAATGTCAATTTTTAAATCAATGTTTACTTAATAGTTGCTAGTATAATATTGAGCTAATGCCAATGGATCTAACATCACACCAACATTCACTCAGAATGAGGTTTATTTGAATCTAACTCTTATCAATGTTACTTTAAAAAAATTATTTATCTGATGGGAGGAGTATTTTGTGATGACGTTTTTCTGTTGTTATTACTGGCACGCAATTAGAAGTTATCTCAGTCTTGTTAGTCAGAAAATTTGACAGAAAATTTGTTGCTGGAAAGTTGGATGCACAGTTTCTGTGATTGTTGCTATTTGATGATGCAGCGAAAACGTCACTCTGGTGTATGACCGATCGTTTTTTATTTTATTTTGCAGATATGGCTTGGTGGAGCTCCGAACCAGACTAGATTAGCGGAGACATTTATGGATAGAATGAAGCTGGATAAGTTGGAGTCGGTGCTGGAGCCCCTCTTTTACATGTGGAGGACGCAACGACTTGAGAAGGAGTCGTTTGGTGACTTCTCTTTCAGACAGGTCCGTAACTTAACCTGAGATTTCGTGGTTTTAATATGACCATTTTGATTGATATATTTTGAATAATCAATTATTCACATGGGTCAAATTTTATATCGCCGGAAACTTTATATCATTGCGGGTATTGGTAAATTAGGCCGATCGAAGTCCCTTTATGACCCACTCAATATTGCTAGAAAATCATGAAGTCGAATTTTCTCCTCAAGTAACTTTTTGAATTGGACATCACAATCGAAATTGCATAAAAAATCTTGTGAGTTAGAGTCTTGATGTGTGTCATCTGTTATGTTTTTCTACAGGGGTTTGCTGCTTTGAAGAACTACATTGAGAATTACACTGGCCCTCGCAAATCGCCCAGCAAGTTTGGTGTCTATCTGGATGCGGCTGTTGCTGAGAATCTATCAAAAGCAGCTGAAAGCCAAGGTATCAGTCCTCAAAAGCTTGCCTCAAAAGCTTTTGCTGACTTTCTTAAGAATGAGGAGACCGAGAAGAGTTAGTCTTATTTACTTTCGAGCAGTACCTCTTCTGCTGAATATTTTGGGGTGCCGTGCTTTCCGATGAGCGATTGTCAATGTTCCTTTGTGAACGAATTATTTAGGCGAGCCTTTTAAATCTTGTGTGCTAATTACTGAGTAGAGAATCCGTGTAGGGGGGGCAAATTTTTGACGGTCATGTTGATACCGAACATCTGTAGCGTGCTTTAAGTTTTGCAGCTTTAAAACGAAGCTTTACATCTTTACCCTTTAGTGTTGAGGCCCATCGGATTATTTATAATTTATTCGGATATGCTCTTAGTAGCAAGTATGAACCTGTACCATGTAGTACTTTTGAGATGAAAGAATCACTCTGCGGCTGTTCAAAATCTCCTTACTTGTAAATTATCGATTCGTCTTGCTGACAATAACACCACATAACCTGGTGGGTTCTGATTCCTCAAGTTTAGGTTGAAAGGCAACTCTTTTGTGTTCTTGTATTTTTTCTGGTCCTGAAACCTGCTGTACTGTACATTGAGTGGGGTTGACATTATTACTGTTTCCTGATATCACTGCGAAATTAGTGGTGAGCCTGTACACATTTTTGAATTTGTTTGAAACTCCTGGTTTGGACTCGGTAATTAGCAGAGCATGCAGGTCACTGGGAGTAGTTGAGTCACTTCAATACTGAGACTATTTTTAGTACCATAATAATTACTCGTGCCAGTTACCATATACAATCTACATTTTAAACCGTTTGTATAGGTACTTCATGGTGATGAGCGATGGGTTAAGTTATGGCATATCCAATAGAATGTAGACACCTCATTGAAATGCTTGTTGTACACTACTTATATTCAGTCTATCGTCTTTCAGTTAATTCAGCATTAACCAATTTGCGCCTTACGTGTTTTGAATAGATGACAAAGTTGGGAACAAATAGTTTCGGCTTGTCACCTGCGTTCACATTTGGTTTCTGATTGACCGGATGAACGTATGACTCTACCGGTACACACTTGCAGTTACTGTAATTCGGTTTCAAGTGCCCAGTACCCAACTTTGCCTTCCTGCTGTAACACGTCTTCCAAAATCAGTTGTTTGAATGACCAAACTAGCTTCGTGTCAATCTAGCACCTCACATCAGATGCAAGATGTGCTTGCAATAGAGAGATCTCTTCAATATAACCAAGTAGTCTCTCCGTTTTGTAAAATGATAATTTTACTGCAGTCGTTAGTTTTGCGTTGTTGCTAGCTTTCACTTTTGCAAGTAACAGGTGATTCTCAAATGCATGGGTATATCTCTGGAACAAGAGTCTGGGGCTTAGAATTGTGCAGGACCTAAAATAGAAATAAATAGGAAGGAATAGTGAAATCTTGCACTAGAAATTTGAGAACACTCCTATTAATCTCATTCCAAAAGAAAGATGTCCAGTACTTTAATTTCAAGTTCAACGCAATTGGTGAGCATTGGAAATATAGAAATATGAATGCGCCCGAGCTAGTGCCCATTGTGGCACCTGCAGGCGTGACAATTTCGGCTCCAACAAGCAGATTGGCTACTCCTGCAATGCTGCCTCGCCAACCCCAACCATGGAGCTCCAACATCTTTGCCTGCTACCAAGACTTGGGCAACTGTGAGCATGGGCAACGTGGACTGTTTTTATCATAGTTGCAAATCTTAAATTCATTGAAAATATGAAAGAAGGACAACAAGAAAGGAGGACAAAAATAGTGCAAGTGTTTTTTGCAGCAACCCAAACATAAACATGTTGCTAGGATTTAGTTCTGTTGTTTCATGTTACATGTTTTGTGTTTTTCAAGTATGATTACCGGTATTGGCAAGAATTTCACACACGGGGTGCAGGTTGTTGGACGATGTTCTGCCCAGCAGTGACATTTGGAACGATGGCCAACGCTATGGACAACCAACCAGGTACAGACCAGATTGTGAACTCATCACTAATTTATAGTCTGTGACTTCAATTTTTAATTCTTGAGTGCTCAAAACTAAACATATTAAAATCGCTTATAAAAAATGAATATTAAGTGGATGAAGAAGTTGAGTATTTAGGGGTTAATGAGTCAGTCAGTCAGTGTATGTGGGGGATGATGTGCGAAGAACGACTTCCTAAACCCTAAATGAAAGGTGTGCTGAATTCATGGAAAGGAAGCCTGTCTGGGGAGAGAACTGGTGGTGACAAGATGCTCAATTCTTCTGCACTCCAGCTGATCCATCTTCTGGCCGGGTGGGTCATGTGTGGGAAGCGATGGAAGATGGAAGCAATGCAAGCTGCTGCTCTTATTTTGTGCGGCAATGGTGTTGTGCAAGTGCAACCATCTCATCCAGGTTCCGGGCCCGGATCCGAGAGAAGTACAACTTGGTGGAGAGCCCGTGCTCCGATTTTGCCACGCACTGCTGCTTGCCTCCATGTGCCCTGTGCCAGGAGTACCGGGAGCTCAAACGATTCAATCTGGACCTTGGTATGGATGCCTGGCTTATCCTAAACACAACCTCCGATAAAAGTGAACTTGCGGCGCAAGATGATAGGAGCTATTTAGGCTTGTCCTATCTGTACATATTTATATAGTGTACAGTAACTGTATATATTTATATAGTGTGGACCGTCGAGAAATTAGTGTGGGGCAACCTAAATACACTAATTTGTGTACAGTAGTGGATGCCGTCTCTCCAGTTGTTAAATGGTTGAATTTGCTAATGCGTGCAGGGCGTAAAAAGAAGCCCCCAGGGAGTAATAAAAAAAGTTTAAGACACCAGTTGTTGTTCAAGAGTGTTACACGTGCCTTAAATGAGTCTACGGTCGCTACAGATGGATCAGTAGTGTGGCTCACCACACACCCTGGAGGCCCTACCGTAAAACCTGAAGCAGGCCCTTCAACCTCTTCTGGCCTTCGACCAACTACAAGCTAGTCAATCCAGATTCTCTGCCATCTCAGACATACAGGTCCCATTAGTCTCATACTGTATTTCGAAAACCAAGTGCAAACGAGCATCTAGTGCAATTATCATTTATGTCTACATCAACATTTTGCAATACTAGAACTTTAAAAAGAGTAGCAGCTCCACAACCTGTAGAATTGTACAAGTGACAAACTACGTCTGTAATAATAAGAATAAAGATGATGTGGCAATCTTTATTCCTCAATCAAGAGGCAATGGCCTCACTGTATAAAACACCAGGACCTGTATAAAAAAAAAGGAAGAAAAAATAAAAAAAGAGGCTACTCTGAAGTCCGCTGAATTCGCGAGGCCCCCAGTTTCATGGGCGCTGCTCTGCCGCGACCTCTACTAGATGCACCATCCATCGTCACATGTTGAGCTTGTTGAGGTTGCCGTCTTGGTCCACCTATTGCAGTAGCTCTAGGTGCAGAAGAAGGCTTCAAAGCACGAGCTGATGTAGCCGGTGGAGGTGCTGCAATAGCTGCCCATGGATCATCATCATCTCCCCAACCATCAGAGCTTTTGGTACTGCTTTCTTTTACTCTCTCCACACCTGCAACTCATGACATTACCAAGTCAAGCAGTCGAATCCAAAGAGGCATCAAAAGAGGTTTTAATACCTGGAAGACCAAAGATTCATGGTTTTAGAATTGACCAATTTATTTGACCATATTGGGAAAAACATAACTCAGAGTAGGTCAAATTTTATATCACTGAAGAACATTGGAGAAAGAAGGATCAATGAAGAACATTCTATGTGCTGGTCCAAAAATAAATAAAATAAGTACTAGAAATTTTCGTTTGACCTACTCAGAACTGGTAAAGAAAACATAAGAAACATAAAATCATAAGAAAAGTACTCTTGATTTATTTGGAGCTGAAGACATGTCTCAAAAAGTCTGCGACAGAGTTGGAACAAAACGGGTGAACTCACTGGGTTTTATTGTAGACTTTGTGACAGTGGATGCTGATATTGCCACCGGTTTTTGTTGTGTTTTGACTGGCTTCTGCTGAGCTGCACGTATTCTTGCGAGAGCTGGTGCTGGCTCTGCAGGTATATCCAAGTCTCCCCATCCATCATTGTCATCGTCATCATTCTCGAAAGCCTGCTCCTGCGCATCTCCCCACCCTTCTGTAGATGTTGGGGATGCAGTGGCTGGCTCGTCTGCTTGGAAGCGGGGCTGGGCACTTAAATGTGTTGCGATAGATGGAGGAGCAACGCCTTGAGGAAGCGACGCTGCAAATACGAGAGCGTTGTGAAAATTTCCTTCCTAGATAGCGACATGATAGCTACCAGAATAAACTCTCTGCCGCTACAAAAAAAAGGGTCTTACAGTTGATGGAAAAATCAACACGAACATACCTGTCATGCTGGTGGAAACGGAAATAATTTCAGCAGGAGCAGACGAAAGGTCTACACTCTTCTTTGAAGTCAAAGAGCCCACTGCCCATCTGTTACAAGACAGCACACTTCTCACTGAAGGACTGTGGTACAACGAATTCAAAGGCGTATGAAGGAGCTTTATATTTACACAATCTCATATAGGAACTCTGCATTTAATTCTAAGCGAACTTGCAATTCACTCTTAGAACAGAATTACCCTTCGCAGGGCATATGCCCCACAGGATACAGTCGGCCCTCCATCTATTGAATGTTAAGGATGTTAATACATGTTTAACACCTAAAAATATTATAGACTCAAGTATCTTCAATGTTGTCGCACACTCGGGATACCTAGGCTCTAATCATGAGATCAGAGAATCTAACATTTTGGGTGAGAGCTTTCTATTTATGAGATTAGCACTTTCACAGCGTAGGAAGAAATTACGTAGCCCAGAGAGTTAAAGAACTTAAACAGGGAAGGAAATGCCTTACCCGAGTAGGCCTGAGCCGTTCATTCCTGCTAAACTTGCAGCTGGAGCAGCACTTGAAGTAATATCTCCTGATTTCATCTGCACCAGTCACAAATAATTACGCAACTGTTTGTATCCCCGATAGTAAGACAAGAAATTGCAAAAAAGTAAGACACTCGTAGTGGCATCTCAAGCGAAAAACAATAAAATAATCATGACGCAGGTGCTTCACAGCACAAAAATAACTATCTAATGTAGAGAATGGCCGACACCCAGAGTAGCAATGTCACACCTTGGAATAATAATCTTTTACACATTGCACAAATTGTTCGGTTGCCTGAAAAGCCTTTGTCCGAACATCCCTGCAAAAATCAGTAATGAGCCTAGGCCATCAGAAGGACACTGGACTTGAAAAAACATAAATGCATTACACAAGCGATATGATATTCAAAATATTACTCCCTCCGTCTCAAAATAAATCCGTGGTACTCCCACAATTTCCCACTACAAACCACGAATTTATTTTGAAACAGAGAGTATGACTTTTCACACATTCATAATACAAGATCACCAAAAAGGAAAGCCAACTTGACTGAACAGAACCGAGTGATGAGAAGACATGCAGAAGTAGAGCTGTACCCATCTGAATCAACAATGAGAACCACGAGATGTGGTAGAATACGAGTTGCGATTTCTGTTGCATCATAATACTCAGCAGTTGCCATAAGAGCCATTATTCCTGCAAGAAAGAGTGAACATTCATCTTCTCAAGTTGCAGCATAGAGGACTTTGGGTATTATTTTGTAGACATATAGGAGTATCTTGAATCACAAAACCTCAAAAACCTGAATTAGACGCAAGAGGAGTTAATCCTGCAGGAAGACCCCGAGAATAAGTCAAATAGCAGCATTGGACCAATCATCAACTAGCAATCTCCACTAGCAGATTAATCCAGGTCAGAGAGACCGCAAGTCATGATGTTTGCCTCAAGAGAATCAGAAATTACCAGCTACTCTAGCAGGAGCAAAGGCGTCTCGTAGAGCTCGCACAGTAAAAGCGTTGATTAAGACCCTCTTCCTTGTCTGCACCCAAGAGACGTCACTCAATATCTTCCAAAATTGCAATCCTCCAATATTTTGCACAAGTGTGGCAGCGCTACTAGGTCAAGAAACGAAGTTGAAAGACAAGGACAGCTTACCGCATCATTGAGATGGCTAGCAATATTGCCGAGTAAGATTGTGGTATTCGTGCGAATCGCCGGTTCCTCGTCTACCTGAAAGGAAAATAAAATTGATTCAGTTCCAATATGACCTCCTGAGCATAAGGAATAGTTCACCAATGTGAAGTAACCCAAACCTGCAATTTTGAAAGGTGCTTCAGAAGCGAGCCTGTCAACGTCCGCTGGCTTAGCTGCATAACGGAAAATCAAACTAAAAATCAGTTCACATATAAATAGTTAGAGGTAATAAGTTCTCCATAATGACTACTCAAGTGCATGAATTTATCCTGTTTATAAAGCGATTCTGAATCTCCGTGGGATCTAAAAATAGCATTACTATAACTTATAAAGAGCGCACTAATAAAAAGGCAAAAGAGATCATCGACTGGCAAACGACTTAATACAGATATCTCCAACAGCTGTACCAGACAGCTGGTAGCTGACTTACTAGGCATAATATACAACAAAACTAGTGCATCCTTAGTCAGCAAGGTCCGAAACTCACCTTTGGAGCAAGCAAAAGCATGGACTTCAAGGTAAGCTCTCGGAGGAAAGCGGATGTATCAGCAAAGCCTGTTGCAATATGAGGAAAAATCTGCATCCAGGCAAGCAAATGTAGATGAAGGATGGATACACACAAGCTCCAGGAGAAAGGTACGTAAAATGAAGCAGGAAACACTTGAAGTTCAGGTTCTTTACAAACCTGCTCATCAACTACTTTAGAGGATAAACCAGATCCAAAAGTGTCAATATGTTGTAGTAATCCAACTCGAATGGTCCTGTCAGTTGAAGCAAACATCTTGACGATTGTTGGCAGAACCTGGTCAAAGCAGTATGTCGTCAATTAGAAGAAAACAAAGACATGACCAGAGTATATGATAATAATGCTTCGAAACTATTCAAACCAGTACCACCTAAGAGACAAAGAAAACTGAAATTGGCAAATTACATATAACAGTCACGTCAATCACACCCACCTTCACGTTAAATTCATCTTGCGGCAGCCATGACCCTATCTTCAGCAAAGGGTTTAAGGCAGGGGACGCAGCAGAACCAAACTCCAGAGCAGATGCGAGCAATGGTAGGAGCTGCAATGAGTATGAATGCCACAGTGGTTTAATAAAAACTCTTCAGAGCTCATCAGACTAGTCGGAAAATCGTAAATTATAATAAAACAGAACAAAATGAAAGAATGGTGTAGGGAAGTGAGTTGGAACCTTCTTTGTTACAATAGGTCGAGGAAGCTGATCTGCAAGGGTAGGGAGCTTGCGGAAGAAGACGTCTTTCTCCACACTATCCTTCAAGTTTAAAATCTCCATAAATTGTATTGTCTCCACGAGCTTATTGTGAAAAAACTCTGCTCATCATTAGAAGTAATTAGCTTCTGATCAGCAAGTGAGATCGTTAGTTCAACAACGAACTTCCTGAAAAGAAACATACACTAACATCTGCTCATCCTAATATCAAAGAAAATAAACCCTACTTACACCAGAAAGTTTAGAATACCTTGTTGAATTCAAGATCGTTCAGCTTCTAGTGGTACTCAGCGGAAATGATGAACTCAAGATACAGAATATAGAGTCCTCCTACTAGTCCATTACTACTCAGTCCTCAAAACAAAAGAAGGCACATTTAAACTTACCGCTATTTTCTAGCAATTTAGCTGAATTTAATCTTTTCACAGGAGCAGATGCCAAAAGCTTCTGATAATCTGGAAGCAAGGTCTGCAAATTGTACCACCAGCAAATGAGAGATTAATAAAAACTGTATCCGTTCACAGCATCAATGCACCCTGCACAATGTGGATGTTGATGAGGAGAGCATGTGTTGCACAGCCTAAGGTCACAACTATCACCTTAGGTATTTGAGACGTATTCCGTAGATCCTCTGTCTTTGCAAGTTTGGTGGTAGAGAAGAGTTCGTAAATAAGACATCCTGTTGACGGCAAGACTCAAGGGTCATTAAAGTAACTTTACTAGTTCCTCATCATGTGGCCCGAAGAGTGCACATCTGTAATGTCTACAATGTGCATAAGAACACAAGATAACAACTGTAAAACAACTACGTGCTAGGCTTACCCAAGCCCCAGGAGTCAAGTGCCCATGGAGGAGAACGTCGAATAAGAGTCCAGTCACTTTTTGCCAGCTCCAAGGATTTGAATTGAGTGCCCACAAGCCATTCATATTGCTACAGATGCACATACAGAAGAGACAGACTGAATTATCGCCAAATTGACTGCGATTTCAAAAAATTGACTCTACAAAAACCTTTTTATGACCAGGGAATAATATGATGAACTCACAAGCATGGAGCCAGAAGCTGCTGGATTGGCACCATCAAACTCAGACAACACATCAAACCCGTGGAGCTTCCAATCCAACGTCGCAGTTACGACTACTGATGCCAAGCAGACATTCCCATGCACCTGCGTCAAAGGAAAAGGATCATGAGAATTATAGACGAAAACTCCAAGCAATCAAATTCAAGATGTGGCAGAGAACGAAGAGGATCTCCATAACCGGTACAACTATCCCCCAGAAGAAAGTCAAGAGAAACTCTTTGTTCAGTTCTTTCAAATGAAAATCCAAGGAAAAACAGTGAACAGCGCTCATACTAGTTTGCAATCGTTGTTGAGAAAGCTAACGGCTCTTGCAATTTGATTAAGCCCCCATGCATAATACTCATTCCTGCGATTGTCCAAACTCAGTCCAATGCAAGTACCAAACAGTCCACGCAGTCACAAGCATATAGCCAATATACTCCATAGCCAATCATCATAGCCATAGAGGAATATCAATGCTCAGATACCCTAATACGATACCAGAACATGATCCAGAAGACGAATCCTCCACGGACAACACGCTAAATTCCAAGGGAAACAACTGCACTATATTCCTACGACATGAATCCCATGACTAGATAACAGCAAGACCTCAGTATGTTCTTAAGGCAGTAGTTAACTCTTTCCCTTTCGCCATGGGTAAGACATGAAAAGGTCATAAGTGGAGTAAACGATACTGACGATGGAAAACAGCTGAAGAGTCAAAAGCCTACCCACAATTGTACTCACCCTACGAGCAAAACTTTGAAAACTCAAAACTTGTTCATAAGACACCCAATAGTATGTACTTTAGTGCATTGGAAACCTCTTGAATATGAGGACAAGACCCACATTAAAATTTCCTTTCAAACAGCTGAAAGCCATGGGAGTGAGTTTGCTACCTTAATTGCGACCTACCTCATACTTTCAGTCAAAGTGAGCTCTCCATGAAGCTACAATTTCTAAGCACAAACACGCGGTTGCAAAGCCAGTTGTACCTTTGTGTGCCTTGCAAATCCAGCTCTCTGATTTTCTCGGCCAGAGGCACGACAGGCTCGGTTACAAGGTATACAGTGGGTTTCAATACCCCCCCATCCATGACTTCCGCTTCAGTACTGTGCAAGAACACGAGCACATTCGGATGACGCACCTGCCCAAATCCAAAACCTCCAGTGAGCTCCCCCTCCCGCTAAAATAACAATTGCACTTCCAAAACACAGGCTTCATCAAAGTAGGAAGCTTCCAGAAGACTGAAAAAAAAACTTACAATGCGGAGTCGTTTGGCTCCATTGCGAGCAGCAGCCAATCGAGCGTCCTGCGCATTGCTCCCCGTGTAGGAGAAGATGGAAACAGGGGAGTTGTCCTCCTGCACGTACAGATTGCTTCGATTTTAGAATTCGAAACCCTAAACTCAAACTACAATAAATTCCAACTACTAAGTTAAAAACATGAATTCCATGGCAAAAAAACGAATTGAAGCACCTTCGATGTGCCCCTGCAGTGTGTCCATCCGCCCCACGCAGTAGAGTAAGGCTCCCCGAAGGAATAAGGCAGATCCTTGATTCCGTCCACGGAACCAACCACGCTTTTGAAAAACTTCAGCATCGCGGCAATCTATGAAGGCTGGGTCAATAAATTTCAATTCGCTCGGTGTGCAGCGATCTCAATACATGCGAGCTTCTGCATTCTCTCGGCTTCATCAAGCTCCCAACAACAAAAACCTAATTCTACAGCATCAAAAATGCTTGCGCTACCTCAACTCAAACGCAAACAACAATCTCACGCTGAAAGAGAAGCAGCAAGGGAAGTCCATCGATGCAAAACCGTGTCAGACGTGAGCATTGAACTGAACACGGCAACTGAAGGTGTGAGCTTCAACACTGTGTCAGAAGTCTTGGCTGAACCCGGATATTATGGATTCCGGACTCCCCAATTGAACTCATGGACTAAGGTATGTGCACCTAAAACCGCCACTTTTGAGAGCTCGGTAGTCAAAATGATGAAATTCTTTGGGAGAATATAAGGTAACCCCCCCTAACCGAGTGAATAAGGAATTCCGACATGATCTGGAGTAGTGAAGGCAAAACAAATATTTTTCAGAGGTACATCAATAGAAATGACATGGATTGCAAAAAATTTGGTAATTTTATCGCTTGAATTGAAATTACTATGAATTTTGGGAGGCAAAAAGTGCGTCAGACCCATGGCCAATGTCTAGACTCTTCTAATTCCGATCATTTAATAACTTTTTACCTATTCATTATTTCCTATTTTTTTTCCACAATTTGGGACATGTGTCATGTATTTATTAGTTCCAACCTTGAAAACGAAAAAAAAATGCATTCTAAGCATGGTCAGAAATATGTGCACCTGTAGGTCGGGAATGGAGGGGGGGGTACCTTAACCCTCCTTGAGAAAAAATCAACCCAAATTGTTTCGCAATTTTTCAACATTCACACAATATTTTGTATTTCTTCAAAATTGAAAACATAAAGTGTCCTATTTGTGCCATTAAACTCCCCCTTAAGGCATGTAAGAACAAGTTGGTCACTGTGGAAATCATCCTATTTGATACAATGTGAATCATCTTCTATAAAAGAACCCAAAAGTACTCATAGGAGGTCAAACTATTGTACAAGATCTTTCTTTTGAGCACAAAATTCTAAGGATGAATAATTGCATTTTTGTATTATACGGGAAGATTCTTTTTCATCCATTGAACCAGTATTTTCTGCATCATCATTTTGGGGTTGAATGATGGTCCTTGAAGTACAAAATGCTTCAACTCCCATTGCTTGTTGTTACACAGTTGTGGTGGTTTGGGGACATCAAGTGAACCTTTTTCCACCAAAAAATAGTTGACACGATTTGAAATGTAGCGCAATTAGGTGCACATACCTAAGTCCTTTCTATTTTACATTAGTAAATTAATGTTTTATAAGGCATCCATAACCATTATAAGTCTCAAACCATTGCTTTTCAATTTACATTCATCCAACATTTCAACCCTTGTTTAAAAGAATTTAACAAATTTTTTTCCTCATAAAACGTATTTATATTTGCATAAAAATTTATATTCATTACATTTGGATTAATATAAATTGGATTAAAGTTACAAAGAGTCTTATTTTGTAAGAAATTAGAGGATTTTATTGGAAAATAAAGTATATTATTCATTTTTTAACTCAATTTTTACAATCTTCCAAGTGAAAAAGGTCTATAGGAATTAGATCAATTGCAAAACAATCTTAGTATTAGGATCAAAGTATTTTAATTCCATCTTAGAATTTTTTATGATTTAATTTTATATTACATGTTATACCTATTTCACTCTTTGTCACAAATTTTTGAAGAACAAATATCAAGTTGTTGTTTTTAAATGTTTTTTTCTTAGAATGTAATTTCTTAAGTCCAACTTTTTTTTTTTTTTAATCTAATCTATATTGCAAAAATTAAGCTAAGAAGATTTTTAGTCTTATAAACCATTATAGCAAGGTACAGTCAACAAATTTGTTTCTTTTTACTTTAAAAGCTAATATTTTGTAGTCATTTGGTCAAAGTTTCTAAAATTTCTCCCACACATTTGCATACCAATCTAATACAAAATCTTACAAAGGATATTAAAAAATAAAAAAATAACTCTTTGTACTATAAATGAAAAGATTGGAGTGTAATTTGATAAAACACGGTAATAGAACTCTAGGGGTTATAAACAATTATATTAGCCCCTAAAAGCCCCAAGGGGTTTGAACAAAACACAAATGTGTTATAAAATATAAGTTCTATAATTAATTTGAAGCTGGCATCAAAGAAGATAATGTGAAGCACAAAAAGTAGAAAATATATGTTTACATTCAAAATTATAAAATTATTTTTAGATTCTTTTAAAATGAATTTTGAAGATATAACTTCAAAAAATTCACCAAAAATACAATTTTTATCTTTAGCATTTGAATTTTTTATTGATTGGTTAAAATAGTGGTTTCTATTGATTTGTGAAAAAATGCATAAGATCTAGTCATGAGAACATCAATACTTTCTCCAAATAATAAATTTTCCAACACTAAGCAAATTCTAAATACTTTGTGCTATTTCCCTTATAATTTTTGTTTGACTGTAGCAATTTTAGTTAATAACATAAAAATTGAAAGACAACCCATTCTAGTTGCACCAAAAAAAATTGAAGTAAAGTGTTTTTGCCCAAAAAAGCTACCCAAAGTCAGGCAGCGACCAAGAAATGATCACTTGAGCGCTTAGGGGTTAGGGACCATGATAAGTCATTCTACTTAATCAAGCCAATGTCCAAGTTTGAAATATCTATTTAATCTCAAAGTTTGGAATGTAGTATAATCACAAAAATTAATATCCAATGAAAACATGACAAGTTTTTTAACATCAAACTTGACATTTTTCGATCGATCTTAGAGAGTGATATGGTTTTCTTGAACACCAAACTTGGCATTTTAAGCTATTTAGTCCATCCAAAATTATACATCCCAAAAATATGTCTTTCATATTTGAAGATGATATTTGCCATGCTAAACTTTGAATCTCTAGCTTTTAGAAATCCATTCAAAACATCTACATTTGCAAATAGGGAGACAACCAATTTAATTATGTAACAATAAAAGGCAAAAAATTGTCTTTGACTAGTGCAAATAAATAAGAAGAATGCACATGTATATCCAATATTGGATAGTTTCATAAATGATGACTACAATCAGCTAGGTTAATTCTATAAGCCCTTTTATGTAGAGAACAATAACACACATAATTAATATTATAAAGATTTGGTAAGGGGACTTTCAACAATACACTATATTCAATCAAAAATGCATTGCCTTCATTGAAATTTTTGCTATTGGGCCACATGGCTCTACAACCACATAGGGATGCCCTTTGCCATGAATAGAATAGGTCCAATTGTGTGTGATGGATGCTATAGATAAAAAAAATAACAATATTCAATTATGAGATTTAGGCACCTCAAACAATCTGTTATACCTACTTCTTTATACAAAATTCCAAAAATTAAAATCTATAATTGTTTGTTCATTGTTGCAACTCAAAGTCATCCACTAAACTTAGTCCATAATTGGCATCTTTTCAAGGTTAAACGTATGAAATGTTTATGCATTTCACCCATTCAAAATTTAATAAAATAAAAATTAAAAAAAATCCAACAAAGAATGAATGAAGAGTTACTTTGCACAAGTCATGTGACCTTTAATCTTATCATTGATAGCACAAAAGAATTTATCATCACCATAAAATTAGAAAAAGGCACAAAATATATACAAATATCTTGTCTGCACACGATAGATGTGATGAAACATATGATGTGATGAAAGGTGGAAACAGACAATTGGCAAATTAGGAAGTCTACAGTTGAGCATTGGATTTGTCAACACTACATCGTACATTCAATCAACTTTACTACATATGGGAGTAGTTGATAGATTTGAAAGGTGAAAGGTAGGAATAGTTGGCAAATTAAGAAGCCCATGGTTGATCACTAGATTTGTCAATAGTACATTGTACATTCAATCAACTTTACCACACGTGGGAGTCATTGATAGATTAGGAAGTAATTAGGAAGCCCACGGTTGATCATTGGATTTATCAAATGTACATTCTACATTCAATCAACTTCACTACACACACGTTATGTGACTTGCAAGTACTCAAATCATGACACTTAGAAAACTACATGGAAGTAGTTGGTAGATTTGAAAGTTGAAAGGTGGGAATAATTGGCAAATTAGGAAGCCTACGGTTGATCATTGGATTTGTCAATTGTACATTATATTGTATATTCAATCAACTTTACTACAAGTGTTTGGGAGTAATTGGTAGATTAGGAAGCACTTAGAAAGCCCATGGTTGATCAATGGATTTATCAACTGTATAGTCAGGTTTACTTACGAATTTATGAATTTTTCAGTCAAGTTTTCACTAGAAAGTTCAACAACTTTAGAAAACTCTAGCATGCTCAAAAACCAGAATTGATTTTGAAACCACAAATTGCATTGGAATTGTAATGAAGTGCACTTCAACTTCATAACAAGTGACAAATGAATAATTTAAAATTATACAACAATTTGGATTTCTTTTATATACTATCTATTGTTTCATAGATAACCTTTGGAAGATAGTCAAAGATTTTTTGCATTTAGGTGAAGAACAAACAAGAAATCATACAAGCAAGACAAGCAATTCAAGTGGTATGGGATTAAGTATCTCTACAGCAATTGTGAAGGTTAATTTCTTATATGTACCATGGAATATAAGTTGTAATTTTCACAAATGTTGGCAACACTAGATAGTACATAGTGTATAGAAAACATCAAATTCTTTGTATGATTTTCATTTATATACATGTGTTTGTAATGATGATAAAGTAGACTTCCATGTGATTCCAACACAATTTGAAATTTGAAATTTAGTTCATTTTTGAGCGCATGAAGGCCTCCCAAAGTTCTCCTAATCTCAACAGGATCCAAAAGTTTGTAAATGAGCTAGACTTGACCATATTGTTCATTGTACGTTCAATTAACTTTACTACAAGCATGCTGGACCTGACCATATTGTACATTGTACATTCAATCAACTTTACTACACGCACACTATGTGATTTGCAAGTGGTCAATTCATGACACTTAGAAAAAACGTACATTCAATCAACTTTATTATACACAGGTTGTGTGATTTGCAAGTGGTCAATTCATGACATTTAGAAAAAATGTACATTCCATCAACTTTATGACACACACATTGTATGATTAGCAAGTGGTCAATTCGTGACACTTAGAAAAATGATGGATTAGAAGTCTGTATTGAAGTGGGTCATTTCTTGCTTTTCTTTTCATTAGATTATCTTTAGATTAAAAGTTGTAATTGCAATTGAAAAATTCTCCCACTCTATTTAACTCACTCATGAAAACGAGCACCACGCACTAAACATTCCACACATGATTGGTCAAACGTTTTAGACTACAATCAACTAACAAATTCCTCAAAACTAATGCACCCCATGTCTGTAGACATTATTGCAATGCACCCCATGTATATAGAATACTGTAATTTTATTCTGTAAACAGGTAAAGGATAGGGTCAACAATCATGAAAATTAGTACCGGTACATCCATTAATATTTCAACCTGCACTAATTTAGATATTTTACATACAGTGTGACTTTAAGTAATTAGTAAATTAGTCAGACACTAATGACGTAAATCAGCAGAGCCTTGTGGACCTAGAATAATGAGTGCAACCCGAGCATACCCAAACCTTAAAAATGTCATAAGCTTATCTGCAAGTTCCTGTGCTCTTTCTTTTCGTGGCTCACTGGAGTGTAAGGGAACGTGACAAATACCACAATGGATGCTCAGATTGCCTGGAGAGCCCTGACTACCGGTACTTCGAGGGGGAGCGACTGAAACATAAGCTTACCAATTACGTAACTGAGACCCAAAATAACTTCAGGGATTCACAACGAAACTCCACATTTAGTCTAACATGCTCAAGAGATCCAAACATTTGCTGGACGAACTTAATTGCAACCAGAGTAATATCTATTTTGGTGACCCTAGCACAAGTACTTGGTCTCTACAATTTGTATATACAAACAGAGCCTCAAATGACGACAAACTTTTAGAGGCCACAAAAATTTGAAAGGCCACGAAAAAAATAGCCGCATGGATTTAACTCTCCTTGTCTGTTTACATTGAAGAACTCTATCGACCCAAAATCTTGTCACAACAAGTGACTGAAAAAAAAATCCGATGCTTCTGATCCTGGAACACCAGGAATGCCACAAAAGCAGACCTCTTGGAGAACAGTGCAAACTGCAGGACATCATGGTTTGCTTAAGAGACAACTAGTTTAATTCTGGAAAAGTGACCCAATATGCATTTGCATTAGCGACTCATCAGACTAGAGCTTAAATGGGGGGTCGGTTCTTGTCTTTCCAGATGGAGTTCGAACATGAAGCAAGCCAGATTTCTTTCATTATCAATCCAAGACAGTTTGAAGAGTTGGCAGTGCATCCCTGTCAATGTCGGAAGTGCCGTACTTCAGTGAAAAGCATAGATACCCCATACTTGTTGCAGCAATCAATAGCGTCCTGGTCACGCATGCTGCCGCCAGGCTGGGCAATGACCTTCACACCTGCCTTGCAAGCATCTTCCACCGCATCGTTCCAGGCAAATGGAAAGAAAGCATCACTGGCTAGAGCTGCACCTTTTGCTTCTTCCCCAGCTTTCTCTAGCGCAATTTGCAAACTCTTGACACGGTTTGGTTGCCCACTTCCCATTCCCAGCATCCGATTATCCTGAAAACGATCATATGGTAAAATGCATGTCAAGAAAGTGGCGAACTGAAAGCACTGCAACAAGTCAAAAGAAGCAAGATACTAACGACCTGTTACTAAGAAAAACATAGCGGCGCTATTAGAGGCTCGAAACGAAAACCTTCATAGATGATTAATTCATGCATATACCTTTGCTACGACAATGGCATTGCTCTTGACGTGCTTGCAGCAGAGCCAAGCGAATTGTGCATCATCTACAAGTTCCAAGGTCGGCACCTTGCTCGTCACAACCCTGAATCCAAGGTCTTCAGGTGTCTTATCATCGGAGTCTTGGAGCAACCAACCACCTCCAATTTGTCGCAAAGATCGTCGGCCCTTTTTAGTATGTTCAGCCTTCAAAATACGCAGAGTTTTCGATTTTCCTTTCAAGATCTCCAAGCCCTTCTCAGTGTAGCTAGGAGCCACAACAATTTCATAAAACATCCGAGTTTCACCGTCTGTAGGACTGCGGAACTCTCGAATCTCCCTTGCAAGGGTCTGAAAAAGCACAGAGGACATGCGGTCACAAGAACGAAACGCAAGACAAGATGTATAAAATGATCTGAACTGACACTGTAGAAATGATCCAAAAGATTCTATACCTCATCTACTTCCACATTGAAAGCCACAATGCCTCCGAAGGCACTAACAGGATCAGCCCTCACTGCAAGTCGGTAGGCTTCTATAAGTCCTTGATTTGGACCAACAGAGGCAACCCCACAAGGATTCGTGTGCTTCACCACCACACATGTGGGATTGTTGAACTCACACACACAATTCCAGGCTGCATCAGTGTCCAAATAGTTGTTGTATGACATTTCCTGCAGATCACAGACAAGTTTAGCATCTCCTTTTGAGAAGCCTGATCCTCAACAACAACCCCCAAAATGCCACAGAAGACGGGATAAAAAATCATAATACATAATAATGGCATATCTCGAACAACAATTGTGAAGGAAAGGAAAAACACCAACTCTTGAGGCCCTCACCTTGCCATGGTACTGCACTGCTGTGGCAATGCCTCCTGCTCCAAATTCACAGAGAGACTTGTCTTCATAGAAAGCAGCCCTCTGATGCGGGTTTTCACCATACCTTAGCTTTTGTTTAAGAGTCATAGGCACCGTCAAACTTGGAGGGAATTCAGTCGATTCCTCTGGAAAAGTTTGCCAACAAAATCCTTTGTTATGAATGACCAGTAAGTAGCAATAGGCTATTCTAAATTTCTCTGAACTTCAGATTGTGCAACCGCAAGCATGAGGAGCTAACCTCCAGCCTCAGATCAAGAACGAGAACTAAGTGAGGGTAAGAAAAAAAAGCAACATACCACCATCTCGCTGATACTTCCACAGCCACTCGGCCACAGCTGAATCGTAGGACGAGCAGTGCTGGAAGGCTTTCCATGCCAGCTTTCTCCGGAAGCTGCTGTCACTATCATCACCACCACTCTGCAACTTTGCTAGTACTTCTGAGTAATCATCGGGATCCACGACCACCATCACATCCTTGTGGTTCTGTGACACAAATCAGTAAACAAGTCCTTAGTTCTAAACTATCATCTGAAGTAAGTCCGAAAAATGCTTCGCAGATGTCTAAGACAAAATCAACTTACGTGTGGTCAATGCAATCCAAATAGACTCAGAGCAACATTGAACTTGTCTCAGCAGGAAAACGCCTCGTATTCGGGAAAAAACTGTCATTGTGCCTCATCAAAAATACTGAATCGTTGCTTCTTCTAGGGATAGTAAGGACAACTAAGAAAACCGAAAATGTGGATAAACTCATAGAAATGAGAGGAATGGGTTCAGGAATCGAAGAAATTTGGAGATCCAGTAAGCCACTAGATATGACACGATTGTGGACTAAATCGTGACAAACCCCACGACATGAGACCCACCTTACCTTTGCGGCAGCTCTGATCATAGATGGTCCTCCTATATCAATATTCTCTACTCCTGTGCCGAATTCTACATTCGAAGATGTCACGGTACTGTAAAAGGGGTAAAGGTTCACAACCACCACATCGATAGTTCCTGAAAAAGTACCAAAAAAGCCAGACACGAAAGGTTACAGAAGAGGTTTGTCATCGTTTCAGGAACAAGTAAATAACGAGCTCCTTCACGATCCAACAGGATGTATGATTTGGAACCTCTGCATAATAAAAAAAGCTATGGTCTTTCTCAGTGCAGCGCGAGCCGCAACTCCATCCTCAACCAAAGAGGCCTATGAATATCTACAAGCTGAAACAGCAGTAGTAGTAGTAATAACCAATTCCGTGTTGCTGGAGTGCTTCCATGTGAGGCTGCATGTCTCGCCTAGCCAAAATACCGCCATGAACTGCTGGATGCAATGTTTTCACACGCCCATCGAGCTAATGACAGCGACAACAATCGAAGAAGGATCAGCTCAGAGTGAACTGCACTTAGCTAGATAATACCAACCAGCTACTCTACTCCGGTAACAAAAAGCCTAATAGCTACAAGTGCCTAATGCTGCAAGGTTTTGCAATCACAGGTAAAAGACGATTGCTACCAAAGCCCAAAGAATCAGAATCACATACAAAAAGATTCGGACTACTCCAAATTGAAAAGAGTGAAGACCTTTCAACCGGCTGGGAAAGCAGAACGCGTCGAAGACGCTTACCATTTCCGGAAACGACGTTAGCTCTTCAACCCTGGTGACAGCAAATCCTGCCTTCTCAAGCGCTGTGGCAGTACCGCCAGTGGAAACCAGTTTGTATCTGCAAGAACCCGCCGTGCAGTCCCCACTCAATACAATTCACCCAAACTACCAGGCATGCCTCTACCCTTCCTAATCTTCATCTCATCACAGCAAGAATGCACAAAGCTCTACCCCAAGTCGCCAAGTCCTTTCGCCAGCAATTCCAGGTTGCGCTTGTCCGAAAGCGAAATGAGCGCCTGCTTCACAGCTCCTGCCCAAAACCCAAAACACCCGTTACAACAAACCCAATACACAATCAACAAAAAAAAACCAATCACACAGAATTCGTCCCACATTTGCAACAACAACAATTCCCCAAATCCACGCAACCTAAAAATCTCCACAAACCCAAAATTCTCCTAAACCCAATTTCCAAATCAAGCCCAACAACAAGCAAGTTTGGGCCAAGCTAGCTCACCCTGGCTGGTGGCACCCGGGCTCGAAGCTGAAGGCGAAGCGGCTGTAACTGAAGCTCTCGCCTGCATCGCTTTCACAGACGACGACGACGAGAGGCGCGGCTTGGCCGAGAGCACGTCCCGACTGCCTCCACCAACGTGGGAGCTTCGGGAAGCGGCCATGAGGAGACAGCAACGAGCTTGCGAAAGAGAAGAAGAGGATGCAGCGGGAGGACTGGAGAGCGTGAGTGCGGCGAGCGTAGAAGAAGAAGAAGTAGAAGAGGCGAAGAGTGATGACAGCAGCATCGCCATGGCCAAGCTGTGATGTGTGTGGGGCTTTGCAGGGCTGAGCTGGTCTAAGTTGAAGGGGAATGTAAAGGCCAACGGAACTGCCTGGGCAGAATGTCCTTACAAGAAAGACCAAAGGGCACCTGCCTGCCTACTGAATGCCTGAAAGGCTTCGTATCCCGTCTCCGTCTCTCTTGTATTGTATCTGCAGCTGTAAGTTAAGCCCAGCCCAGCTGCTGCTGCGGCTGTCTTCTGTCTGTCTGTGCTGGACCGGGTCGGTCTGTCAAGATCTCTGGCTCACGATTAATATTCGCTCGCGGGGATGGGAAGGCTTGCGAGAAACGGGAGTTACGCGAAGGACGTCCTTGCATCCCGCATTCCTGGGCTTGGGTTTTGGGTTTAAGCTACGAGCTCGTCGCCAGGTCCTGATTCGTGAGGCGCGAGTTTGGGTCGCAGTTGTGGTTGATTCCCAGTGAATCTTTTTTGTTTTCACACTAGTAGAAATGCAAGTAGGTCAGGCAGCCTGATCATTCATCCACAGCATCCACAGCATTACCTCTACAAATAGTAAACTTCATCCAAACTAGTGTGCCCTGTGCAGCCAAAACAAAAGTGAAAGAATTTTTTTCTAATTTTTTGAATTAAAAAATAACTCAAAAATCCATAACTTTCCCACTGTAGGGTCCAAACGCCAAGAAACAAAGTCTGTGCACCCCTCCTCGTCATGGGCTTTCCGATGGTACAAAGCACACAACTGGAGGACGCACGGTCTAGGAGATCTCAATGTAACAAACAAACAAAACAAAACAAACATCCAATTTTAAGGTATGGCTATTTGCAAATTTCATATTACTTAGAGATGCTTTTGACAAATCCATTTACTTTTTTCTTCTCCTTTTCCTTATGTATAAAGCAAAAACTTGAAAATCAGGTAAGATTTTGGCAATAATTCATCGGGAAAAATTTCCCTATCATAATTGACTGTGTCCTTAACCCTTAAAGGACGAAGGGGTGATCCTCGAAATCATCCTTTTGCATTACCGTGTGTATCATTGGCTTAAAAAATTGCAAAAGCGCCCATTGGAAGTCAAGCTACTGTAGAAGATCTTTCCTTTTCACAACAAATTTCGAGGATGAATAGTTGCATTTTTGTCCTACACAGTTTGATTCTCTGTCATCCATCAGCCATAGGATGGCTACGTCCACGTTTAAGGGTTAAGAAGACATGTACATAGAAAGTGCATTAGTTGAGATTTGGGAGGTATGTGTTAATTTTTTGTGGAATTTCAAGTTCAAACTCCTAAAGTTCCATTGTCCCCTCATTGAATAAAATGGATTTTTGAGTAGGCTTGTACAATCTCAACATTAGTCATGATTTTCTAAAAAAATTGTGAAGATAAAAAAAAACATTAGCTTTCTAGGAATAAATTTTTTATTTCAATTGGTGCCCAAGAGGAAAAGTTATGGCAAAGGAAGTCCAAACTTTAAGTTGATGGATAGAAAAAAACACTATAAAAACATAAAATTAAAAAAATTAATTTTTTCCCAAAGATTATATTTTTATTTAAATGGAAAGCTTTGATTCATTCCATTTGAATTAGTGATGTGAAAATTATGGACAATCTTATTTTGGGGCTATCAAAACATCTTCTTGAAAAAATAACTTTAATTTAAGATTCATTTTTGAATTTTATTTTCACAATTTCTCAAAAAAAAAAGGATTCACAAGGTTAAGATCTCTTGCTAGAATAATCTTCCAATTGAAATTTATATATTTCAATTCCATATTAGAGCTATTAACAATTTAGTTTATCCTTCAATCTTGAACCTATATCTACTTAATATTTTTTTAATGATTGAAAACTAAATGTGTATTCTTTTAATTTTTTTTTAGACTCTCAACTCAATTCTTCAACATATAATATTTGAAATTCAAAATTAGTAATAAGTTCAAAAATTTTAAGCTAAGAAGATTCAAAGCCAAAAAATGTAGTCAAGCAAGATGCAAGAAAATTTGTTTTCTTCACTTCATATGCAAGTATCTTGCAATCTATGCAGCCAAAGTTTATGAAATCTCTTCTATACATTTTTACACTAGTCTAGTGCAAGATCTTTTGGTCAGATGTGCAAAAAATGAATTTAAGTTATTGGCTCTTTGCAATAGAATTAGCAATTTTGAGTTTTTTTTGTTGGAAAAATGACCTTGGGACTTTAGGGGTTAAGATTTTATTATGTTTTATGTGATTAACTTTAGCTAATAAAAATATAGTTTATCATGGATCTTGACAACTCTTTATCCCTTAGCGCTTGGATCCTTTCTTGAACTTTTGTATATTTTTGCTTATATATATATAGAAAAGTTCAAATTCATCAAATTCATCTTATAAAAAGTTTAAAAAAATCAAGCATTTGTTTGAAAGAATGAAAAGTTCTCTAGTCATTGAATGCCCTTAGAACCTCTCTATTCATTCTCTAAATTTTGGACGTTGGTGCCCTAAGGGATTTAATTTATGAATATGCACTTATTATAGTTAGCGGTAGCTAGTGTATAAGCAAAGATTGATTGGTGAAACAACTCTTTATGAATTATCTGGGAATTGGAGCAAGACAACTCCAAATTCCAAAATGATGAACACAATTGCATTAGAATTAGTCAACTTTTGACAATATTTATTTAGATAGAAGATCACATCATTTATTGTATGAAAAAAATAAAAAAATAAAAAATAAAATTATTTTAATAATTAAAATGCAACATTTAGAAAAAGACTTGTGCATTGTCTCACTACCTCAATGAACTCAAACATTCAAAAAATCCAATGAAAAAAGGATGTCAATGGATTCTTTTACTATAAAACTTTTTAATAGACAAATATGTCAAACTAAATTCATTATATATTTTATAATATTTTTGAAAGAAAAAAATTCTATAGTAATTTTTTAACTTGATTGATTATTTTTCTATATTAAAAATGCTAAATAGATGATTTTAACTTCTGGATGTGATTTTGAATCGAAATCTCTATGTGGAGTTGGTAATGAAATTTCAAATATAGAATTGAAAATGGACCTTTCCTACCCTCAAAGTCTTGGCATTTAGTAAAATTAATATTAACGAGAGGTTTCCAAATTCTATATCTTCAAAATAATTTATTTTAGAAAAATAAAACTTCAATCATTTCTTTTGTGTACAGATAACTTTAAATGTGAGGCCTTTGAATTTTGTAATTATCCAATGCTAAATATTTTTTAAACGGTCTAAAAATCAAAATTTTGTTACAAGTGCACATTGAATCCTTACTAGTGCACAAATAGTTTTACTTAGAACTAGTGGATTGTAGCTTGCAACCACCCTTGATGATTCTAGAGAGAATCCAAGATAGAATATCCAAAGCAAAAATGGTTTTAGGAAATCTTCTATTGGTGAAATTTGCAAATGAACCTTCTCAAGTCTCCATAGTTTTTCAAAATCTTCAATCTTGATTCTAGACTATTTCTAAAAATGATAGTCATGTATGCTATGTAATGGAACTTGGAGGTAAGTAGAGGCTCATATTTTTGGGTTGTCTTTCCTCTACTAGCTTGATCTATGCCAACCATTGATCCAAAAGTTTTTAAAAGTGCATTTTTATTATAGAACTCTAAATAGAAACTTCTAAAGAATTCCTAAATTTCTATTCAAGTGGTGAGTTTCCAAAAAAAAGTGTTTCAAGGTTGTGTTATAAAAAAGATTTGTAATGAAATTTTTGTCTGATGCCCTAGCACTTCACTGCTGAATACCACTTTTTGTGTTGTAATTTATCAACACATTTGTATTAAAAAGTTTCGAAGGAACATTTAATTGCCTATTTTTCTATTTTATATCATTTTAAGGATTAAAATCCTTGAATTTTTTTCCATACATTACATATAAAGAATAGCAAAGTATAAAAAAGAGGTTTTATTTAGTGGCAATCTCATTTTGACCCTTTCCAATCATTTGCCAAAAAGTTGTTGAAGGTGTGTTTTCTTCATAGGATAAAAAATGAAAAGTAAAAAACTAAATTTTTTATTCCTTAATATTAAGTGATGCTCATTGATTTTTTATTATTCCTTTAGTTAATGTTCTTCTAACTTTTAAGTTCTTTCAGCGAAAACGTTTAAAAGTTTTCAATGGACTTGTCTTTGAAGCTTGAAACCTAGTTTGTCCCTCAAACTTTTGTTCCTTTCATTCTTTCCAAGAATGTGTTGAAATATTTTCAGACTTTTCATTGTCAAAGAATAATAAAAATTCCTTGAAAACCTTGCAAATATAAAAAAGAAGCATTGTAGAGAGCAATTCCACTACAATTGTGTTGGTGATCTCAAGCAAGCAAAACACAAAAAAAATTCCAAGTATTTGTACGTAGGAAATAGTTGGGCGGTGGAGCTCATTGCTTAATCTCCAATGAAGCAAGGGAGCTTGAATAAAACTTAAATGTGCTATAATGTGTCCTTCCCAAAAAATTTAGATTTTTGTCAATGTTCAAAGATTTTATTATCATCATGAATGGATATTATTTGTTCAATAAAATTAAAAAAAAACTTTACCAATGTTTTACAAATAAATTTAAGTCATTTCACTTTTAAAATTCACCCAAAATACAATATGTGCTTTAAAAATGTGAATTTTTTAATGATTAAAGAATGTTTCATTTTACATTGATTAGTAAAAAAAGTTCAAAAATTTGATCATAAATACATCATTACTTTCTTTCAATATAATTTTTTATCAATTCAATAATCTTGTTTACTTTGTGATCATTTCATTAAAAATTTGACCACAACAATTTCATTGTGTAATAAATTTGTTCAAAGACAATTCATTCTTATATATAAGACAATAAAAATTTGGATTTTTTTGCTGCCTGGAGATGTCAATTGCCTGAAGACAAGTAGCAACCACAAAATGGTTGCACGGATCCTAAGAGGTTAAGCTTTGATGTTTTGTTTGTATTAAAGTAATTGAGTTCATATAGATGTTTTTATTAAAGTATTTGTATTTTAGGCGTTACTTGTCTTGCCTCCTCATAGACAATCATGAGACCTTAATCCCTTAAAGACCAAACATTCAAATTTTGAATGCCAAATGAATGCAAACACATCCAAGCATACAAAAATGCATTTTTTTCATCCATCAATTATTGTAAAGATTAATGTATTAGTTGCTTAACAATTGTATGGTACAAATTCTGAAGACTTTGCTTTGCAAATATTCTATAATTCAAAGAGTACAATTGATTATAGAAGGAATTTTCAATTTTGGCTTCAAATTTTTATTAAAAATTTATATTGGTTTGTATACTAGTTGGTTTAACAATATGGATATGATCTATGGATTATATTTTACAACTAACGTTTGAGAGTCATCATAAATTTGTTCTTCTAAAGTGCATTTTGTAATACATCTTCACAATTTTGAAAATATGCACTCTCCTCTGGTCCTTAAGGGGTTAAACCAACAGACTCTTAATGTGTGCCAATCATAAACAATATGATTGGAGTTAATTTTATTTATTTATTAGAGTGAATTGTTACTTTTTTTAAATAATTGTAGTTGCACATTGTGGGACATATGAAACAAGTATGTTATAATTGATATACTTTTTCTTGCATATAATTACACTTTCAAAAATCACAATCATTTGATTTTTCCTCCAAAAATTCTAAAATAATAAAAATTTGTTACAAAACCTCTTGTCACTCTCAATAAGAGTATTGAAGAAAACTAGTTACTTTTGCAAAGGCTAATCTTAGTTTGATTGAGGTTACCGTATTTGACTTTAAGGACATAATAAAGGTTATAGTTAAATAAGGTGTAAATATAAAATGAAGTATTAAATTTTTTTTAATATCCTATTATTCATTGTTGTTTATACATTGAGGAGAAATTTCAACTCATTTTAGAGGTTGGAAAAACATCTTGCTTCAATTAGCTTCATTTTTAGAAGAATTTTATATACATAGGTGAATAAAAAAAATTATAAATTATAATTTAAACACATTTGAGTTTATTAGATAGCAAACTTTGTTGACCAACATTATAATTTCTAAATATTTGGAGTGGTAAAGCTTGTGTAGCTATGAAAAATTGATTGAATCTATTCTAAAGGCACTATTTAAAATAATACATATCTCCCAAAGTATGTAACTATGACTCACATCTCAACATTTGTATGTTGTACTAAAGTCAATAAAGTCCAATGTCATTGATTCCATTGAAAATTTCCAAACGCCTTTCAGACCAATATTGTCTAAACTTTTTATATTTTCAATATTTTAAACATACTAATGCTAATCAATTATAAATTATATCTAGTGTGGATCTTAATTGGCGTATGTCAACAAGTCAAGTAGCAAAAAAAATATTGTGTCTAGCAAAAAAAACATAGATATATTTTGACTTATTGTCTAAAATGCCCCCCTAAACTAATTAAGATACAAATACTCAACTATAAAAACAAGTATCATACCTAACTATGAAGACTGGCAAAAAATAGTTATAAAAATAGATGCTAGAATGCTACGGAAATTATTGTTTCAAATTTTTTTACGGTGAAAATATGGATTTTGAGGGAATATTTTTAATTATAGCATATGCCAAAAAAAAATTCCAAATTTTAATTAAATGTTTGGCATGAAGTGCTTGATCCTAGTAGTGGGGATACAATATCTCATATTTCTATCAAAGGTTTTTCTCAACATGTATTATGATATGAATGACTTCATTTTCTACAACTTTTGTATCCAATTTTTTTTGAATTTGATCATTCTTACTCAAGATAATGTACTTTAAAATCTCTCGATCTTGTAACATCTTGAACTTCATTTTTGTGTTGACAACCATAGATTGTCATCAATGAGCATTTTATAGTAACTCAAATTTAGATGGGTATACCCGTAATCGCAAAACCACCATCATCATTCTATGTACATTACATCTCCAAAATCAACATGTATGTATGCTACATACATCTACTAAAAAATACTTTGACTCTTCCTAACTTTTGCATGCAGTATCCAAATGTCACATTCTTTTGTACGTTGGAACCTCCTTTTAACCCATAAATGACGCCACAACCATTTTCTGGTTGATGAATGACAGAGAATATTCTTGTATAGGACATAAGTGCAACTATTAATTCTCGGAATTTTGTGTGGAAAGGAGAGATCATGAATAGTAGTTTGACCTCCAATGAGCACTTTGGGTTTTTTCAAAGAAGATGATGTCATACAGTGCCAAAAGGGATGATTTCCACGGTCACCAACCTGGCATTCAGGGGTTAACCCCTAAAGGACCAAACTGCGTTTTTTGGCAACATAGCAATTTTGGGCAGCTCACTATGAATGGAGTTTTTATTTTTTTTCTTTGAAAATTTTACACAACATGTGCCTGAGGAGTAGCTTTAAGGCCCAACAATTTTTGTAACTTTTGACTACACACTTAAAAAGTTATTGCACGATATGTGATTTTCTTTGAACTTTGGGCAGCCCGGGCAGCTCTGAAATTTTCTTTAATAATGACTTTTACAAAAGATAAAAAATTGAAATTGGTTCTTTAGGTTTATATATACGTGGGAAGCTTTGAATCATTCAGTTCCGATCAATGAGTCAAAAGTTATGAGGAGTTTAAGTTTACGGGTAGGTATGGAGTCTTTGAAAACCATACCTACCCGCAAACTTAAACTCCTCATAACTTTTGACTCATTGATCAGAATTGAATGATTCAAAGCTTCCCACGAATATATAAACCTAAAGAACCAATTTCAATTTTTTATTTTTTGTAAAAATCATTAATAAAGAAAATTTCAGAGCTGCCCGGGCTGCCCAAAGTTCAAAGAAAATCACATATCGTGCAATAACTTTTTAAGTGTGTAGTCAAAAGTTACAAAAATTGTTGGGCCTTACAGCTACTCCTCGGGCACATGTTGTGTAAAATTTTCAAAGAAAAAAAATAAAAACTCCATTCGTAGTGAGCTGCCCAAAATCGCTATGTTGCCAAAAAACACAGCTTTTTCCTTTAGGGGTTAAGTTAGTTGGTGGCGATGGTGGGCTTATCATTCAGTTGATTGGAAGATAGCTTTGAAAATATTTTTTTTGCAAAAAGAAAAAAGTATTAAGTATTAAATATTGGTGAGGTGATTGTGTTTTCTTTCTAGTTTTGGCTAGAATTTGGATGATTCTCGGATGGGGTAGCATCTGTCCACCCTAAAACTTATCCGTGGAGGAGCCTGTCGGTCGTGATAAGAGCGAAGGCAGAATCAACAGGAATTCTGGATAAGTGCAAATGGTCACTTCGGAAATGACTGGATAGCTGGTCAAAGTCTTCCAGAACAGGATGAAAAACATTCTGGATGACAGGATGAAACATTTCAGTTGGGATGAAAATGTGACCATAGTTGTGACAACATCTCGTGATAGGGGTCGTGATACTGCGTACTTAATATAATAGACTATTAGACTGGTCAAATTTTCATACTTTCTTGTTGGCAATTGAAAGGAGGTTCCAATACACCAAAGAACACGACATTTGGATACCTTATGCACGAGTTAGGAAGGGTCAAAGTGTTTCTTGGTTTCATCTTTTTATAAGGTTTTTGAAAGATGTTCTAAATTTTTTTCTTCAACATATGTACATATTGATTTTGGAGATGTATTTAGAGTGATGATGCGGTTTTAGATAGGGTGTGATTTTGGATGTACCCACCTTATGTAGGGTGCAAAAACTCCAATTTTTTCACTAGCCCTTATTAGAAAGCTATTAATTTTGAATTTTATAATCTCTATAGATACAATTTTGGGCCCTCATTCCAAGTATGAATTCCAAATTTTCCGTCTTAAAAAAATGATAAATTCTTGCACTTCCACAATGAGGGATAAAATTTCACAAGTCGATGAGATGTGGTTCTAGCCTTGGATGGAAGTTATCTTCTAAGTCATAAAAATTTCAGTACTACCAGAATTCCAACAATAAAGAAAAAAAATTGAAAATGACCAAAGAAGACATCAATTGCAATGCTTGCAAATTCAATCATAACTATGCATTTGTTTGATAATATTGTATTTGACTTTCTATTGGCATAAATTAACTAAGAGTCTATATATGTGTTAATGTCCCATGCCAAAGTCTCCAAGATAGTTGTCACCTTTGAATTTGTAACATAATTTTGTCATGATCCATTTCAATACCGATAGTAGAAGTTAAAACCTTATCGCATCTTCAAACTCATAATAGCCAAAATGCTCATAGTAATTGAATAAACCAAAATAAATGTTAGAAAAATCATAGAATAGCCCCTAATGAATAAGAGGACGTGGGATTGGTTCATGGCTTGAAACAAGGGCTTTTGGTATTCACATAGGTATTCTTTAAAAGTGAGAAATGTATTGAATTCCATTGCGAATTTTGAATAAGAATGACCATATATTGTAGACTTCATTGATTTGTGTAATTGTGAAGGGAAAAAATTAGCATCACTTTGGAATTAGTGGTACCTCAAAATTTTATTTGTATATAAATTAGCACAATAAAATATTATTTCAACATGCGCTAATTCAAAATAGTGTGAATGTGATGAATTAGTATCATATGCACTACTAAGACAAATCAAGGTAGGACTTGGGTTGATTTCAAACCAAAATCATGTTGAATTTGTTATGTTCCAAGTTCCAAGTTCAAATACAAAACAATCCTTTCAACACTACTTTTGTGGATGAAAACTTTAAATTTACATTTAACTTTTTTTGTCACTAATTTGTATTGCTTTTAGAGTTCTTCTTTGGACAATGAAGTCTATTAAAAATCTAAGTGGTAGTATAAAGGAATATAAAGGAATGTGAGTGGTTGTACCATTGGTAGTAGTCCTTAACCTCTAATAACCCAAATGACCATTTTTTTGGTCACTGATCCTCTTTTTTGAGGAGACCGATTTTAAATTTTGAATCTTTCTTATAAAAATTATTTCTAAAAACAGATTTCATTTTATATTCAATGGCTATAGTTTCATCAAATTCTAAATTAAATTTTGCCTTATGGAATTTTTTAAAGTTGAGTGGTGTAATGTAGTTCACAACTCATTTTTAGGGGTTTAGTTTGGACATGGACTAAAAATTCAACCAATGTGATTGTTGAGATCTCATCGGAGTGCTCACTTTCAATGTGAACTATATAATCATATGGTTACATTCTATCCAATCTCAAGAAAAAATTAGCAAACAAATTGCTCAAGCTCTTGGCAATTTTGGCCCATTTTGAAAGTACACACTCCTAGATCATTAGGGATTAAAATAACTACACCTAATTGTGACTTGCTTTTGAAAGTGACCATCACAAATTTTTGCTTAAAATCACTAGAAGAAGAATGGGATCTCAAAGAGGGTTGCCAAAGCTGGACCAATAGTGTTTAATACGGTAAATAAAAAATTAGAAAACATATTTTTTGAAAAATATTAAAAAATTAAAAAATTGCATTATGATGCAACAAATATCCTTTGAAGTCTAATGTATGCATCAATAATTTGATTTTGAATCAAATTACTCTTAATTCTTCTATTCAAGATTTTGTCTAAGGGTGTCCATTGCAAATCTTCATTTTTTTATGTTAGTGACTCTTAGAGATGAGCCTTAGTATACTAAATCTTAGGGAAAAATCATATTGTAAATTCATTTAAAAAAATTTAGAGTAGTATTGAAAAGCCATAAATTCATTATGGTTATACATGTTATGTCCTTTAATCTCATTTTTTTTCATGAACTCAATATGAGATTTGACATGTAAAAAGTGAATTGAAAGATTTCAAACCACTTTCACACTTTTAACACCCTCTAGATCAAACATTCTATTCTTTCAATCTATAATTGCTATTGTTGCGTTTTCTTTTCCTATGCGATCCATAGCACATCCAGTTTGGATTCATCCAGTAACAAAATTGATAAAATTTATCAAAACTTGGACTTTTTGTTTAATTTTCAGCAAAATCCAAGAAGCTCAGAACAGGCCTTGGCCGGCATTTACGGGTTAAGGCGAGTCTTACACGGCCAAATCCGAAACCCGTGCTCTTGGTCCATAACTGAAATTGTGTCAGTTAGTTATGAATGCGGAAGCACGTGATGAGCTCTGCTTCGTAACAGAAAACGTTAGCTAGCAAAACACGCACTGATCCCCCACAAGACACGGAATTGCGTGTAACATCCCATCCGAACTGACTGTTGTAACGGGACTGAATGGAATGTGGATCGAAGGACCGCCAAATTCTGTAACTCAGAGTTAATCCATGCTCAGAACGGCAAACTCAGGCCCAACTTCGATCAACACAATTAAACCGTAGTGCGTTTTCGAAAGGTTAACTAGCAGAATCCTTGACTGCTATGTGTGTTTGATCGAGCATTCCTCGATCTTCTGTTCATCCCGACTCAACTATGCAAGAGTTTATGCTTGCACCCTGGAAGAATTCCGAATTTGAACGGCGCAGGCACTCTCACCATTCTGCCTGAATCTTGGGATGCAATTAACCAATGCATCGCAAGCTTGCCTCACAGGTTTCTGCAAGGGGGAGACATTCAGCTCTGGAAGTTGTTGCAGACAGACAGGATCGGAGGACTGTTGGATGGAGCCGATCGATCGACGGAAGCTTTTAATACAATTCAATGCATGGAGGAAGCATTGACTACATGCATGCAGAAAATGGAAGGATTGAAGAAAAGAAATTCCGTGTACGTTAACCTTTCCAGCCTATTCTTAAAGGTGTGGTGTATCAAAGATTTGTAGTTTGAAGATGGGTCAGTGATATATAAGTTTTTCTTAAGTTTTTGAAATGTGTAAGACGAGCATGGGTTTTGCAATTGGTTTCTTTCCAGGACCAAACCCTAGGAGCTTACGCATGCATGTCGTTTCAAGTTCAAGTTGCTGGACTACTGTGAGCTAGCTGGCTACTGAATAGGGCAGGGGATTCTCTCGATCTCTCAATAGGTCAAGAGAGAGAAAGAGTTGAGCTTCGGTTTGAAGTGCCGACGTGAATTAAGACTTAGTTCGTTCAAGAGCCCACACGGAAATGCAGAGCACAATGACAGCCATAATCATAGTGAGAGTGAGTATTTTAACAGCGACATTTCCTGTTCTTGGAAGTAATTAACTGTAATCAATTTAACGACAACTGTGAGTTCTGGACTGTATATTGAGAAAAATTATGGATTGGATGTTTTGGATATTAGGTTTGTTAGGAAGGTGGTGGTCGGACCTTGGCAAGACTTCGTCCACTTCTAAAGATCCGTAAAAGACAATACAATGGACCCAGGGAGCTTTCAAGTTTCCTGCTATGCAGTTATCCTCCTGTTGCAAGTGGTTGCAAACTTGAGACCTCTTGTACCAGAGAAGCCTTTGTAAAGCCAGAAGGAAAATTAATGCTTGCAGAGACCATTTGAACTGGATCACGATGGGTCGGAATGCAGCCCCAATATGGACGTTACTCCAAGTCCTTCATTTCTTGATGTTATCTCAAAGCGCTACAGCCGTGATGAGGAGGAAGTTTTACCCACAGATCAGCACCATGCGGGACGAGGCGGCGCTTTGGCACTCGCTGGAGGATCATGCCAGCTCCAAGTACTGCGTGGAGCCTTGCACGACGATGGTCGTGGAGGCTTCCACCAAATGCCATCGCTGCATTCTGGCTCACCCTTTGATTCCACAGTACATGGCGATGGTGGAGTGGCAGCTTGTATCCGATGTGCTCATTGCATTAGCCTACTTCTCGATCCCTGTTGAGCTCCTGTTTTTCATCTATAAAGCACAGGTATGAGGTAATAGTCACTCTAACCAACAACACCGTACCGTTTAATTTGCCCTATGTAAGTAAGCGAGTGCAAATCTTTCTGTGTATGATTCTGCAGCAATTGTTCTTAAACATTCTCATCTTGATTCCAAAAGATGGGCATACTTTTTGCAAAACTTTCTGCGATCTTACAAATATTTCGAAATTTCGAAAGCAATTTTGGCCACATGTGAGCATGCACATCCCCACAACAGCTGAGAATTTTGGCAACTGGATATCGATTTGGGTCTGGAAATAACGTCTGTGAGTGATATTATTAAACGGACAATCTGTGTTTGCAGGTCTTTCCCTACAAGTGGGTGGTGGCGGAGTTCGGTGCCTTCATTGTCCTCTGTGGGCTCACGCATATGATCAACGTTTGGACTTTCCAAGAGAATGCAGCTAGTGCCATCCGGACAATGACATTCTTCAAAGTGACTACGGCTGTTGTGTCCTGCGCCACGGCTGTGACTCTCAGTTGGGTCATTCCTGATATTTTAAGTGTGAAAAAACGCGAGATTTATCTTGTTGGAAAGGTAATTAATCCATTAGCAAGTAATGTATACCTCGTGAAATTTATGCTCCTTGCCATCATTCTAGAGTCCAAAACAGGTGTTTAATTTATTAATTAGTCAATGTTATCAGAGCGATTCTTCAGATTGGGAAGATAGGCAGGGCTCGCAGAAGGTAAATTGTGAAATCTATAGTTGTATTTGTTATAATTGGCGTTATATCACAAAATAGGGCGCATTCGGAAGAGGCTCCCAACTAGGAACTGGAGCGCTTTGAGATGCCCATCTGGAACTGGAGCTATTGGAGACACATTTGAAATCTCAGATCTAAATCTGTCATCTAATCTAGAGCTTTGAGGGTTTGGAAAAAGGCTCTCAACTAGCAAGTGAAGTACTCGTCTGAAAACTCTGATGTGTAACGATCCTAGATTTTAGAGCTATGAGGTTTCAATAGGGCAACTAAAACCCTACCTGAGTATTTGAAGGGCACATTTTATCAGGGCACTCTGATAATGATTTGCCATAATAACTACGAGGTTAAATTATCTATAGTCAAGAGGAATGTGCAGAATCTGAGACTGTGTTGTCAATGGAGGGGGGCTTCCTAGACTGCAGAACTGGACAAGGAAGTGGGAGTTATGAAGAAGAAAGCCGAGACCGGCAAATACGTTCGCATGCTCACGAGTGAAATTCGAAGTACCCTCAACCGCCACACTATCCTGACAACCACCTTGGTGGAGCTGGCTCAGACCTTGAAACTCGACAACTGCAATATCTGGATGCCAAGTGAAGATGGCGAAAGCTATAAGCTCACCCATGAGCTCGAGGAGAAGACTGTTACATTTACTGTTCCTCACTCCACCATCCCCAGAACGGACTCCGGAGTTCAATATGTGAAGTTTTTTGCCCTAAATCGAATAATCGAACAGTCAGTTTAAACTGAATTTCATGTTTTGTCTGAATTTTGTCTTCTGATCGACATAACATTAATTATTAAGCAAATTGGGTTGGGTTCAGTGTCCTTTGCCTTGCCTTGGTTACATCCATCTGTTGCCATGTTCCTTCTTTTGAGCTTCTCCTTCCATGTGCCGTTCAAAAAAAGTTTAAGTGTTTAAGATCTGATACTGGTGAAGAATATTCTAGTTGTTAGCAGTCGGTTATTCTGATCTTTTATGAAGTGCACTAGAAGCTGGTTGAAGTGATTTTGATCTTGAGCGTGTGCAGGTTCTTAGCCAGCAAGGAGCCTTACTCATTCCAACAGATTCTCTCCTCGGAAGGCACAATTGTCGGGAAACCGAGGGTGTCACTTGGGTCGAACGAGTGGTGGCTGTGAAACTCCCGTACGTGAGTACTTCCAATTTTGAAGAGGCCAGAGATATGGATCTTGCCAATGGTCATATAGATGCAGGAAAGGCCTCGAATGCCTTGCTGGTACTTGTCTTGCCTTGTGATCCTGAGAGAACCTGGCAAGCTGAAGAATTGGATGCGGTTACCTCGATTGCTGGCCAGGTTATTGCTATCGAAACTCAACTTATGGACAATTTAAGAAATTAGTAATTTACACTGCTGGTTGTCCCCATGATGCGCAATTTCAGATACCTTCAGTCTTTCTGCTATTCATTCAAATTTCTCAGTCTGTTCACTTTCACTCTTGATACGTGAGCGAGCTGGATATACTATTCGTGTATCATTTTGCTTTCAGGTAACATACTCCGTAGTATATACCATTACTAAAAATCATACTCAATTTCCTTTTGAACATAAACTTTATAATCCAAGATTTCATGATTTCTAAGTGACAAATTCAATTGATCGGGGCAGTAATTCAGATGGGACTAAATTGTTCATTACCAGAATCAGTGAAGAACTTTGCATTTGTTGCTTACAAGGTAAATACAATTGGACAAGCCCCCATAATTATGCACTACTAGAATTCACCTCTACAGCAACGATTGGTGTGATTCCAAGTTCCAAAGTTGACCTTCACCGTTGCTACTAAAGTTGTCCAAAGCGAACAACGTTTTCAAACATATTTGCAGAATTGTGTTTCAAAATTTTCATGGTTTCTGAAAAACATTGCTGAAGCATATTTCAGAACGTTGTAAATACTGGCTAAAAAACGTTGCTAAAACCTGCAAATTCTAGTCTGCTAAAACAACAACATGAGGCCCAATTTGCTGCATTGTGTTCCAAAATTTTCATGTTGTCTGAAAAACGTTACTGAAGCAACTTCCTAAACGTTGCTCGAGCCTGTTCCGAAAGTTGCATGTAGTGGCTCAAAAACGTTGCTAAACCCTCCAAACTCTAGTAGTGTGATGAAACTCGCTAATAAACAACCATACGAGGCCCAATCTGGGCGTTAGGGTTGAAGAATTAATCTGTTATCAGGTTCAGTTCCTAACTTAGGGTTGGGACACACACTTTCCCATGGAACAGTGCTCCAGAAGTCCATGAAATTACGCGTACCTAGTGACAAATTTAATTGATCAGATTGTGAAAAATATAATTCAGATAGAGCATAAAAATTGTATACCACCAGAATCAGTGAAGAACATTGCCTGTGTTGGTGAATCCAATCGGACCAAAAGATAGTCCCCACAATGATGACCTACTCAAATTTGCTACAGAACAACAACATGATGAATTCCCAATTTGGGCTTTAGGCTTGAAGAACATGTCCTCAGTACGTTTCATTTGCTAATTTCGGTCAATATATGATTCAGGTTGCGGTTGCCCTGTCCCATGCAACAGTCCTGGAAGAGTCCATGAATTCCCGTGACCAACTCCTGCAACAGAACAAGGCCCTCGAAATTGCAAGAATGGAAGCCGAGGAAGCTGTGGCAGCTCGCAATGACTTCCTAGCAGTCATGAACCATGAGATGCGGACGCCCATGCATTCCCTCATCGCCCTCACTTCCATTCTCTTGAAAACGGAGCTGAACGATGACCAACGGGCCATGGTCGAAACCATGAGCAAGAGCAGTGGCTTGCTCTCGTCGTTGATTAATGATATCCTGGACTTTTCCAGACTGGAAACAGGCGGTTTAGCATTGGACATCGCATATTTCAAGCTTCCCAATCTGTTCAGAGAAGTGGAGAATATTGTGCGGCCGTTGGCTACTTCGAAGAAAGTTGGATTGACCTTCCAGTTGCCGCCTGATCTTGCAGAGAATGCGTTGGGAGATAGCAACCGCATTTTACAAGTCATGCTTAATGTGGTAACCCTCTCTAAACTTGATCAAACTTGATGTGCACCATGATGTGCTGCTGTACTGTACACTAAGAGATACATCTAGGGGGTGGGGTGGAAATCAGAGCTTTTGAGCGTATTTTGTTTTTGATTTGATTTTTTTTTTTCACTTTTTCTTCAAAAAATCTATGTTATTTTAAATTTTCACAGAAAAATCTGGATTTTTTATGACTCAAAGAAAACACGCGATTAGGTTGCAATCGCATATTCTCTTAGCTCAACGAAAATGTTTAGAATTTTGGCTTGTATGTAAGGAAGTTGTTTTCAATTGAGCTGAGAGGATACTCTGTAAGGTGTGCAGATTGGGAACGCAATCAAGTTCACCCTGGAAGGCGAAGTCCGTGTTACGGTCTACATGGGTGAAAAGAGTCCTCCCTACCCAGCTGGCTGCCCCGGCAAAGCGATGACCCCTACAAAACCGATGGAGTTTCGGTACTTGCATGTGGACATTGTCGACACCGGCATTGGGATCAAAGCTATGGATGTGCCGAAGCTGTTCAACAAGTTTGTCCAAGCTGATAGCAGCACGACTCGGCATTTTGGAGGCACCGGTTTGGGGCTTGTCATCTCCAGGAAATTCGTGGAGGTTTGTTTCCATTTGCAAACCCCCCAAGTCTCTACTCTCCACGTACCAACTATTTAGCCTCCCTTGTGTCGACGTCACATATTTAATTAGCCTAGCTAACTAATACACCTGGAATTGCATATACAGTAGATCCTGCCGGTCAGTCTCCAAGTTCATTGTCATATAGTCGAATTGGTGAAGTTTCAAGAATTCGTCAAATTCGTTATATTGGCACAATTCAGAGCACCAATATTGTGAAACTTCTGAAGTGCACCATAGGAAGCTCTGAAAACTAGGGCTAATACAGATTTAGGCTACCATATATATAAGCTTCCAGTATTGGTGCAAAGTGAGAATTGCTCCTGCAGTTGATGGGTGGGAAGGTGTGGCTGGAGAGCGAGGGGCTCGGGAAGGGAACAGCATGCAAATTGTACATTTCTCTTGGCATTCCGGACAACACGAAGCGCGTACGGATCAGCCCTCGACAGGACTCGGCGGCTCTACTCGAGTTGAAGGACTTGAAGGTTTCCATTTTTTCCAGTCCTTCGTGACTTCATAAATTTCATTCTCCCTCCCTCCATCCGCCGTTTAGTGATCGAAAACGTTTGATACCGATTTTCATTGATATCATGGCATAACATTGGTGAGGTTCTTGTAATGTTGTGTGTGAAGGTCATGGTTGTGGACGACAACCCCATCAATCGAATTGTCACCCGGCGGCTGCTGGACACTATTGGATGTAAATCGACAGTGTTGGACTCGGGTCAACAATGCTTGGACGTCCTTGAAGAGAAGGGACCCTCGGAGTTTCAAGTTATCCTTTTGGATCTCTGCATGCCTGAGGTGCAACATGAATCTTCTTTCACATGTTTCTGCTAATGAAAACGTACAGATGCTTAAGTAAGTAAACCCCTAAAGAACCAAGGATTCATGGTTTGAAAATGACCAATTCAATTAATCGTATTGTGAAAAAACACAATTAGTGACGAACTGATTGCATGTGTTGATTAATAAATTCAAAAAATTCAAAAACGGAAAGGCTTCAGAAGACGTACTCAAAACTGCTAAAAAACATGAAGCCCGATATGAGCATTTCGGTCCTTCGCTCATGGGTTAACCCCACTTTCCAGTGATAGTACGTGATCTTTGATTCTCCGGTTTGCCCTCTAGGCTATTGAAAGAGGGCAAACAGAGTTTGCTCAAGCTTTTAGACCATTTCATTTACCAAAGCAAAGCAACTGAAATGCCACATTAGCTCTTGAAAATGGGCTGGACAGCTCACATTCTGAAGGTTTCATTTGTTCGAGCCTCTGGTCGAATCGGATCTGTAAGAGTGAGGATCCTACTCCATCTTTTATTTTATTTTTTTGCAGATGGACGGGTTCACCGTTGCAGGCGAGATCATCCGAAAGTACGGGAGGAGGAGAAGGCCCGTGATCTCGGCCCTCACTGCCAACTGCGACACGAAGACTCGCGAGCGTTGTTTTGAAGTGGGCATGGACTACGTCCTGATGAAGCCCATCAACTTGGAGCTTCTGCGATCGGAGTTGGTGAAGCTCCTGGATATTCATGAAGAGCTCGGTTGTCCTCCTCAACTCAGTGCTGCTGTTATGAGTTCCTTGATGGACACGGAAACGGGGTCCAGCACCGACTCCAGCACCGAGAACTCCCCTGCACCGCAACTGCAACTGCCTCAGGCTTTCAGTGCTTTGCATCACAACAAAGGCAGCGACACCCAACAGAAGTAATATTTACCCTAAGTGAAGGTCAGATTCGGCATACCCTAAGCGAAGGTCAGATTTGGCAGAAATTAAGTCATTTTTGTAAAAAAAAAAGTGATACATGTCATCTTGTGAATGGTCTGAGGTGTCATAGTTCCTTGAGAATCTGATGTGGAAACTCAATTTTGGCACTTAAGCGCCAAATCAGACCTTCATGCACGGTAAGTTAAGTCATTTAAAAAATTTTAAAAAATGCCTCATGTCATTTTGTGGATGGTGTGAGGTGATGTGGATCATTGAGAATCATATGTGGAAATTCAGTTTCGTAAACTTGAGTGCTGAATTAGACCTTTACGTACAGTAAGGCGGATCCAGATTGCCTGACTGCCAAAAGGCTCTAATCCTTGGGGAAGTTCACAGTAGGAACCAAAGCGTCACTTCCCAGCATTGGTACAATAGAGTTGATTGTAAAGTTTGTCCTTTGTTTGTAAACGGGTGTCAAAGGAGGGTTTAATTGAGAATAGTACAAAAAAACACCATCACCAAATTCCATCAACTCCAATTTTGGTATTCCAAGGAGTTTGTCTTATGTTTTTCCAAACTCCGGCTTCTGGTTCCGCATTGCACATATTTTATGAATAATTCTAGTAAGTGTAGGGAGTTTAGGATTTTGGAGACCGAACTTGCTGTTTTTGGACAACCCCACTATTTTTTGTCATTTTGTCAATGTAGTGGATAGTGAGAAGCAACGTGCCGATGTTGTTCTCTCAATCTCGTTTGTAGATTACAATTGTATTGATGGTAGTACATGTTCAAGTTATTCTATATTTGCAATTGTAAAAAACTTGCACTGAAGTGGGTATCCCCCATTTTGCTATTTTTGCTACTATGCCTCATTATTAAACTATTATTAAATTGGTCAAATTTTCATTTTTTTTCTTGTTGGCAATTGAAAGGAGATTTCAATGCACCAAAGAATGTGACATTTGGATACCATATGCAAAAGTTATGAAGAATTAAAGTTCTTTCTTAAGTACTAAAAGGTCAAATTGCACTTGAAATAATGTTTGAGTATGGGGCTTTAGAATTGGTCTTTACAAATAGTCAATGCATCAAAAAATCTACATACTTGGATGTACTTCATTCCTTTTATATAACTCTTAATATAAATTCTTGAAATTGCTCATCATCCATCCAACGGATGTTGATTCTCTGACTTTGGAATTGATGGTAATGATCACTAACTTGTATGAGTCTTTATGAAATGAATGCCTTTATCTATTATCAAATGTAGATAAAAATTATTTATATGAAAGCTCAAATAGGCATACAAGTTAAGTTTCTTTTATAAATAATATGTCATATATAGAGAAAGATAATTATTAATTGCTACAAGTCTCACATTTTTATAATAATGAGTTTTCTAGTTTCTATTTATAAAATGATTAAATACATAAGCATCAAAGATTCTTTAGTTTCCTTTACAATCATAATCCAGTTTATAATAGGTGTAATATATTTATAAGCCTCAAAAGAAAGCACACACACCTGGTTAACATTTATTCTTTGCATTTCACGGATACAAATAACACCCCTTTTAATTTGCACCTAAAGGAATATAGTGTAAATACATTGATCGAGTACATTTCTCAAGATAGTGGTCACTACTATTCTAAAAAGTTTACAACTATATTTTCATGCAAGAAATCCATAAAATTGGATTTTATTTTTTAATAAATTTTATTCAATTTTTATTGAAAATAATTTCTATATAAATACAGAGTACATAATTTTTACAAATATAAAATTTTGAAGACTTTGGTAACTAGTAGGAAGAACAAATATTGATACTCAATACATCTTATAAGTGCCTCAGGATAGAATTTTTTTATAATTTTTTATATTAGAATGTAACTATAGTAAAGACAAATACCATATACAACTACAATGATATCCAAAAGTAGTGGACCACCATATAAATTGTTCTCATAAATTGAGAAATTGGAATTATAAAGTAAAATTTGGACATGCTGTACAAAAGGGATTCTATCTTCATGTGTAATTTCACTTAGAATAAACTATACCACATGTGAAGGTCTAATCCGACAGTCAGGTACCAAAATTGAGTTTCGACATCAATTTCTCAAGGGTCCACGTCACTTCAAACCATTTACATGACGACACGTCTCACTTTTTTTCAAAAATGATTTAATTTCTACCTAATTTGACCTTTACGTAGGATATTCTGACCTATTATTATTTGAATGAAATTTCTATGTAAAAATAAACTTTTGTGAAAAGTCAAAATGTCTCATTTTGTTTTATAGGAAGAATATACATCTTGAATAGAATCACATGTTACAAATTTTAAGAATTTTTTATTTTATTGATTGAAATCTTATTGATTGAAATTTGACCTCAAAATTTTGACTTTTTATTTTTCATTCTATAAATTGCAAAAAAATATGTTTTTGATATATATAACTATTTGATGTTATTTCAAATTTTTGTTTTATTTTTTTACAATTTATGGAGTGAAAAATAAAGAAGTCAAAATTTTAAGGTCAAATTTCAATCAACAAGATTTTAATCAACAAAAAATCCAAAATTCATGAAACTTGTAACATGTGATTGGCTAATCAAGATGTTTATTCTTCCAATAAAAAGAGATGAGACATTTTGACTTTTCACAAAAAAATTATTTTTACATAAAAATTTTACATAGAAATAATAGATCTAAATATAGACGATTCTAAGTGAAACTGCTCATGAGGGTAGAATTCCTTTTGTACAACATGTCCAAATTTTACTTCATAATTTCAATTTCTCAATTTACATGGTGGCCCACTACTTTTAGGAATCATTGTATCAAGGCCATTTAATTAATTAAAGTTAAAAAAAAGTAACTCAACAATCACTTTCAAAATTCATAAAAAAAATAATTTTTAATTTTTGCAAGAATTTGGTGCCTTATTTATAGGAACATTCAGAGAGTAGTAAACTTATTATTCTAATATTTGTATGTGGTCCATTTGGCCCATTATTTATGAGATTTGTATGTGGCCCATTCATTGATAATTTAACATCTACAACATTAATTTATTTGTTTTTTAGCTCCCTCTCACATTAGAAGAATTTCGAGGCCTCCAAGAGACTGCGAGTTATCAGGCCCTACGAACTTTGGGAACGTCCTTGGAACAATAATTTGATGTGGTCACGAGAGTGCCACGTCAGAAAATTAAAAAAATAATAATTTTTACATATTTTTTTTCAAAAAAAAAAAATTAATAATTTTTTTAATAATTTTTTAATTTTAATAATTTTTTAATTTTTTTAATTTTTTTAAAATATTTTGATTGTTCCCAGCTGCGGGAACAGCCCTGAAACGGCCCTTTGCAGGCTCGTTTGCAGGCCTCAAATTTCTTCTAATTAAATAAATCAATTCTTGGTTTTTTTATTTAATTTTTGCTAACCTTGATAGCAATGCTTTGTATTTGAAACTAAATGAATCAAAAGATAATGTGGTAGATGAATAAACATTGAAATTGAACACGCTAGAAGAAAACACTGTTTTTTCTGATCCCTGGATTTTGCGTGCTGATGTCTTGTGTGATGTCTTGAAGTGTCTACGTGGATGTCCAAAAAATTGCGTTGCTTGAGACGTGAGAAAAACATCAAAATAAACGTTGGACATCAATATGTTTTTGACCAGATATCCCAAAAAACATGGGTCGACGGGGTCCTCAAAGGCCGCCATGTGGCTGCCACCTAAGTGCCACGCGGATAAGGGCAGCTACATAAGAATTTTTTTCATCCATGACATGGCATCCAACAAGGATGACGTGGCATGCCACATCAACATAGTTTTTTGCTCTCTAAGAATTTTAATATTGTCTTTGAAGACATCAAGTTAGACATCTACACGTTTTTTGAGACGTCAACTCAAACATCCAAACATTTTGATAGACGTATTTTGGGACGTCACCTTAGACGTCCAAATATCTTGTGACATCACTGTAGACATCTACTTTTCATCATAAATACCCTTGGCAATGTTTAGTGTGATTTCGGAAAACAAAATGATGTCACGTTAGACATTCATGTGATTAAATGCACTATTTGGCATGGATACTCTCATATCTACATGACATTCACATGCATTGCATAATATCCAATACAACATATCATACACAGTACACCATACACAATATACAGTACACCATACATCATATGCCATATAAAATATGCCGTACAAAATACACCATACTTGGCAATTATATTACATGACTTTAAAAGTCACTTGATGTGAGTATATAGAGGGGAGAAGACAGGCTCTTTATACAAGTGGGGTGGTAGGAGGGAAGACAAAGCATATGGGATATGTAAAACAAAAGAAACATGTTTTTGTGAGGGTAGCATGCAGGCGTCTAGCAGGACATCATGAGGACAGAGTGGATTGTCCACTTCCATGTCTTTTGGAAGAATACAAGTGTCTTCTAGACATTCATTGAGGGACAAAGGTAGTGGTGCCTGATGCTGAGTGTGACATGCGTTTGACATCATTGCCATGTATAGAGTTGCTTATGTCATTCAATATATGCATCATTTTCTCAATTGCCCAATAAATTGTTGTATCTAGAATTTTCTCACTAGCAATGCAACTATAGTTCACGGGAGGTTCATTACACTATTTCCCCCTAGAGAAACTGAAGCCATACCAGATGTGGTCAGCTGCAAAACGAGTAAACGACAAAGAATCTGTTGACTTGCAACCACCAGCGCAAGAGACAGACCCTATTAAACATCCCCGGGGCGATGTTGACAACTTTAGAGACATACTAGGCGACAATGTTGTGTCATAGGACGAAGGTTAGTGCCTGCCAGTCTTATATGTTTCAATGGGGCTACATGTAGACATTTAGGCGGATGTCAATAAGATAGAATGTGTGGTTTACATATATGTCTGCTAAGACATACCAATGTATTTTCAACAGTCGTCGGAGGGGGAGGGTAACATGAAGGCAATTGTGCACACCATTGTCGCCTAAGACGTATTTGACATGTTGATGCCGTGTTGAGACATCATATAATGTTGTGGTTTTGCAGAGTTTCGCCAAATCCATGCTATTTTTGTCGCTGACATCGGTGGTTGCAAGCACATATACCAAGGCGTGGGAGAGAGACACCACCGGTGTGACTGAGAAGGATCCCGATCTCAACCTTTCTGTAGTTGAGACCACAACGGGCGAAATAACAGAGGAGCAAGTTGTGCTTCATGATAAGCTGTCACTGTCCATCAAACTTCTGAAAAAGGAGTTGAGTAAAAATGGGATTATTTTGCCTGAGAGGTGACCACCTGCCACCATTTAAAGCATTTCCTCCACAAGTTGTAATGTTGAACAATTCACTCTTCTTTTACTAGAAGATCGGGACACCCAAATATGCATCTTTGGCGCTGAACATACAGTATTCAAATTAAACTAGTAAAATTCCAACTATTTAACTGGTAAAATTTCTAAATGTTCTCGCTAGCAAATGAAAGGGTTTTTTAATGCGCCAAAGATTAGGTAACTTGAAGACTGTATGCATATGTTTTGAAGGTTCAAATTATTAGTAGTAGATGACCTAAAAGTGTCACCTGAACAGATGTTTGGGTTGTCTATAGCCTCAATATGCACCCAGTCTAAGATTTTAGGGTGGCAAGTTTGGATCAGTGGCGATTATGGGTGTTCCTATCTTCTTGATTCTTCACATGAAGATGGATTTTTCATCCCCCTTTGCATTCACACGCCTGTGCTTCTCTTGCATGGGTGATTGTTGAAGTCTTTCATCTTATAAGGTGAGTTTCTTTTACAGGTTGGACAAAGAAGAGATTAAGAGGTTTTGGTTTGCGTCGAAAGGACACACGGTGAGGTTCGTTGCAATGATGCAGAAGACATTAAAGTGGCGTGAGTCTTACATCTTCATGTCCCCGTCGGAGCGTGAGGTGTGGTCATCTCTTGTGTTTTGGCATCTTCACGATGCTCATGGCCGCTCCATTCTTATCATCCATCTTGGTCTTGCCTGCACTACCTCGACACACGCACAGAGTCCTCAATTTGCCCAGGCTATCAGTACGTGCTCTACCTCTTGTTTTCTCTATTCACAACCCTGCAAGAAAGGATTTCCGTTCTAGTATACTGTTCATTCAGATTCTGGTAAGAATTTTGTCATAAACTTTACTAATAACAGAGAAGCTTTTATGGCGACTGTTCAGGGATGTCGAATAGTTTTCTATCGATGAAGTTGAACGGTTCATAGTTTATAGAAGTTCACCTAATTGGGACATGCACCCAAAGCAACTCCTATACTTCCCTGCCTAAAGTGTACATGTTGCCTAATATGAGAGCCTCGGATCAATTTTAGGGACAACACTTTGAAACTTCGTAGGTTATTCTCGTGTTGTCCAAAACATCAAGCATTATATTCTAAGATGCGTTGGAATCCTTTCTCGATTGCAAACAAGAGTGAATAGAAATTGAAGCTGTTAAAATAATAGGAACCTGCTCAAGTGCTTAATAAGACGTCTTAAGGTGTACATTCCGTAAGTATAAGAATTTACTGGAGAGGTTGCAGTTTCGCAGGTGGAATATGGACTGTAGAATCTAGTTACTCTAGATGATCCACACTTAACTGTCATTATGGACTGCCGAGGCTTGAGTGTTTTTGGCTTTCCGGTGCACATGCTGAAGTCTTGCATCGTGCTAGTTGAAGAGCATTATCCAATGCGCCTTGCATCCTTCTTTCTTACACTACTAGAAAAAGGGGCCCGAATTAACACAATTTCTGTTGATTTGTGTTGATACTAACTATTCGTGTTGCAAGAATGGCAATTTTGCATCCAGTTTTGCAATTCAACATAGATTGCATAAACTTGTTAATTGTAAAATGTTTGGTACATGAGCCCAACATCAACTGCCACATCATCAAAAATTAATATTATTAATATTAATATTAATATTAATATTAATATTATTTTAATAATAATAATAATAATAATAATAATAAAATTATTATTAACTGAAAATCCACAACAAATGCCATGTCATCAGATTTACCACGTGGGTAGGAATACCACATCAACAAATTCTTTAATAAAATCCAATTAATTATTATAAGGTTTCCATAGTAAATTCTGCGCTTTAAAATTTAGATTAGAAAATTTAGCATTATTTTCAAAGTAATCCAATGTAGTTTTGGAATTGAACTTTGAATGCCACCAACTTTGATGTGTAAAGAGAGGAGAAGACAAGGCCTTTATAGGAGTGGGGTGGTAGGAGGTGAGACAATCCATATGGGATATGCAAATTGAAGCTCAACCGTTCATAGTTAAGTCACAAGTAGAAATTGTGGTAAAAGTAGAGTTCAGACCTCGTTCAGGCATAGTAAATTGAATTTTTTCAAAAAACTTTGAACTAATGAAAGTTGACAATTCAAGTTAAGTTGCATCTCCAAAAATCCGTTTGAGATTTAGAGACTTCAGTCAAAAGTTATGGACAAATTTCGAAGAGGGGTTGGAAAGGACATTTTTTTAAACAATTTCAAACATCCTATCTGAAATTTGTTCATAACTTTTGACTGGAGTCTTTAAATCTCAAACGAATTTTTGGAGATGAAACTTAACTTGAATTGTCAACTTTCAGTAGTTCAAAGTTTTTTGTAGTTCAAAGTTTTTTGAAAAAACTCAATTTACTATGCCTAAACGAGGTCTGAAATTCTACTTTTACCACAATTTCTACTTGTGACTTAACTATGAACGGTTGAGCTTCAATTTGCATATCCCATATGGATTGTCTCACCTCCTACCACCTCACTCCTATAAAGCCCTTGTCTTCTCCTCTCTTTACACATCAAAGTTGGCGGCATTCAAAGTACAATTCCACATCTACATTGGAAGACTTTGAATGTAGAGCTCAATGTCTTACTCTAAATTTTGAAGTGCAAAAAATTGGAAGATTTTAATTAATTGGATTTAATTAATTAGTCTATTAATATGGCAATGCTTTCCACATTGTGGGTCTGATGATGTGGCATCCTTGCTTGCTTGGTAGATTTTGCCTATGTGGTGCATGTCCAAATAATAATAATTTTTTTGTTACTACTACTACTAATATTATTATTATTTAAATAATAATAATAATAATAATAATTTTTGATGATGTGGTAATTGATTTTAATTGACGTGGCACATTCCAAAGGCCCTTCATCCTACGTGGCATTATCAATAGAAGTATGCTGAAAAGTGTCCGAATCAAGCCGTCGTAACCAACTGTCTTTTTTAGTGAAAACTCTACAGAAACGGACACTGAATTCTCTAGTAGTGTTATCAATGCTCCACCGGCTGTGCGTGCAGTTGCAAATGTTGTCATTCAGGTCAGCGTCTTCACACCCGTCTAGCTTTTGTGTCGATTTTTGAAAACTGGTTTGTCGTCAATGTACCTCTCAAACCTTGAGCCAAGGTTGGGAACCCATCATCTTGGGATCCCTTCAACAAACCAATAGAACCTAGGAATCTTTGTCTTGCCTTGGGACTTGACAGCCATGATATCTCGGCCTCAGCGCCTCATGCACTCCCGTTGAAGTTTGCCTGCATTCATGGACACCACACGTTAGACCATACAAGTAGGAAAGACTAGAATAGAGTTAGGGTTGTGGGTAGAAAATAACCTCGATCACCTCACTTACTCTTTAGGGATGAAAGGTCAACTTTCACTCTCGCTAGGTCGACTTGGATTGCTGCAAGGTCTTTGGTGAAGTCCATAAATTCTTTCTTTACCTCCATTCGCATTTCGCGAAACTCTTGGACGAGCTTGGTCTGCAATCCCTCCATCGTGGTCTCCAACCTAGTCTCCAATTGCTCCATCTTGGTCTTCAACCGGTCCATGTTTGGATCCACCTCCGCCACCACCCGCCAAGTCTTCACGGAAACATCCATCGATATAGTTGTTGCCGCTAACGCAGCCAGACTTAACATCGCCTTCGACATCGATTTTTCGTCCTTAAACTTAAACCCCAATTGCTTCAACACACCTCGGTAAGCACCCTTCAGAGACTTAAAACCCCAGACAACATCGAAGTCAGCAGTAGGGAGGTCAAAGCCCCCAAGAAATCGTGATACTCGCTCGACTATCAGAAACTACAACTACCACACTCTCAGTTCCAAAAACACGAACACTAACTCTCAGTTCCAAAAAAACAAACACTAACTCTCAGACCTAGTTCCACGAATAGAATGTACCTTTCATCTGGCATTCATCCAGCCAGCTATCCCACAGTGCTCGCACCATAGCAAGGGCACACTATAAGAAACCCACGTTTTAGGTGGCGTTAGCTTAATTTTAGGAGACGGATTTTAGTGGACGTCCGAAAAAACAACTTATGTTTTTATGTCAATAATAATGTCCAATATAACATCTAGATGTTATATTGGACATTATTATTGACATAAAAACATAAGTTGTTTTTTCGGACGTCCACTAAAATCCGTCTCCTAAAATTAAGCAAACGTCATCTAAAACGCGGGTTTCTTATAGTGGCATCCTCCTCTCGTCCAACTGTGAGGCAAGCCAATAACCAACACAAAGCTTCAATAATCCCAATTCCGAAGGCATGTTCACGGTTGGCTGAACACAGAAAGGCTTAAATGATTCTCTGACGCTGAATATTTCCCATTCTCTAAACCCTCTCTCTGTTGTACTCCAAAGTCCCGCATACTCTAGGCCACCATAGGGTTCGAAAACGATGGAAGGCTTAAGGACCGTATCAGCAGCAGGATAACATCAAATACCCTAAAACCAAGAAGCCCGCAATCAGAAAAAAAAATGATTCTCCAATCAATAAAATAAAACTAATCCGGCACAAAAAGATGAAGAATAATTAAATATTCTATATTACAAAGCACCACCTTGACAAACCACATGAAAGTTTTATTCTCTTGAAACCCCAAAGGCTTAACCTAGTAGAACCTACAATCCGTAGATAAGAATAAATAAGCTCAATAATGGCTCGCAACTCCTCAAAAACATCAAGCAAAACCGAGTGCACAAGCTTACCACAACCGTTCGCCCCGATTTCAAAAACCCTACCGAATGTTCACTTTTCGCAAATGGCTCAAATTTCTCAAACCTAAGTACGATAACTTACTGATCAATGACAGACACCGCAAAACATACACTTCTTTCTTGGTCTGTTCTTGATATTCATTAGGGTGTTCCTTTGTCCGCGTAAACACCCTAACATAAAAATGCCGCAGCTCTGACCTCCTGAGAGGCAAGCCAATCACCAACACAAAGCTTCAAAACCGCAACAAAAAACAACATACACAACAAACAAACTCAGATCTCCATCAAAAAACATAAACTCACCACTCACCACTTGCCAACCTAATATGAAAACGCCGTAGCTCCGACCTCCTGGGAGGCAAGCTAATCACCAATACAAAGCTTCAAAACCGGAGACACAAATAACCAACACAAAGCTTTGTATGTGTGTAAAATCCTAAATTTAATTGAACCTAAAAGTAAATCAAAATGGTATAGTCTTTTGATGCGCTAGGTCGTATGCCTCTTTGGGGCTCAATTCCATTCCATTCAATTAAAATTAAAATTGAATTAACTTCCACCCATTCCACCTCCATCCCCATATTTGTATTTTTGAGGAATGAATTCCTAATGTATTCAATATGGGATATTTCAATTGTATTTTTAATTCTATCATTGTATATGTATATATCTATATGTAGACTGTATCCATACTCTGTAATTGTATTTTGATAACCATATTCTGTATCATGTATTTGGATAGCCAAGGTCGTCCATTTGATGAACATCGATGGTTTTGATTTTTCAGAAGATTGATGGCATTTTGGGGGGTGGGGAATTTTTTTGAATTCAAATCAACGGCTTTGGATTTTTTTGAGAGGGAGAAATTGAAGTTGAATACCTTGTTTACATCTTTTTGTAAAAAAACAGTTGTTTACCAAACAATCAATAGTATTAGTAATTTTTAGGAAGTTTAGTTGGATAGATTTAGTTTGATTGCCTGATTTTACGTCTAAAGTATTAGCAAATGCAATGTTTATTGCAATGTAACCTCTCTTTTGTTTTAGTATTTTATTCAAAAAGAATTATGGAGAATTTTTGTTGAATTTTTTTGGTTTATATTTTTTATTTATTTTGTCATAATGCTTCTTTATTGCAGGTCATAGGACATTCACTTGTTTCAATTAAAATTTGGAAAGAATTAATAAAGACTTGCTTTTGGAATTTGAGCATTTGAAAATCTGTGAAGACGAACCGAGTGGAAGAGTGGTAGTTGGTACATCTTCAGGTTGGAATCCAGGTAAAGGCTCCAAAATCTACATTTTCCACAAAAATGTTTACATGCTTGCCAGCTAGGACAGGTCTTGTCCCTGTAACATTACATACCACGAAGCTTAGTGGGCCAGCTCATACATAATTTGACCAGTACGCCTATGACACGACAGACTGACCCCACTAGTTGGATCCTGCGTGGAGGCCCATCTCGTCACCCCACTTGAGTAGATATTGGGGCGCGGGAACTCGAAGGGAGCGTGTTGGGCACTGAGGGAGCTTGTTTGGGAACATAGGAACTCGACGGGAGCCTGTCGGGCACTCTAGGGAACTTGCTCTGGGAATATGGGAACTCGGCGAGAGCGTGTAGGGGACTTGGGGGGAGCGTCCGGGGAACGTCCTTGTATTCCCGAGGATGCATGTGAGGACAAGTTCCCAAAGTGACAGGAAGGGGGTATGACTCACTGCTTGTCCAGATGGAAGCACATGCCATTTTCTAAACCAGAGCCATGAATGAGTGTACCAATCCATGCAATACAAATGGTTCCTAAATTACTGCATATTTCTCCAATAACTGCATGTATTTATATAGTGTAGAATGTCAAGAAATTAGTACGCTAATTTCACTATTTATTTAGTGTAGTTACTATTATTAGACTCCATTTTGTCACTGTATTAAAAAAAATAGAATTCGCTTCCCGGGGATTGTCCTCCACCGTTAGAAGAGGATATGGAAGCGGTTCGCAATCTGTGTCGGTGCCCACAGGTGCGTCCAACCCTTGCCGAATCCCTGCCGAATCCTTGCTCTTTTCACAAATTGTTGAACGCCGCGACAGCAGTGATGCCCACTGCAAGTATCCTGACAAGAAATTCGCTCTTCAAGTTCTTTCCATCCAAAGAGCTTTGCGAATTTCGGAAGTGATTGAGCCGCTTTCCATCGCAATTGCAGGGCATGGCGAATTGAAGCAGTGCAATGTCCAATTTCACCGAAGACGCCATGGGCGACGAGGGTGACGATGGTGCTTGGGATGAGCGCCTCGTCTTGCAGAAGCGAGGCTTGGAGGTGGGATTCTCATCACGCGCTCAGTGGAGGAGACCTAGGACGACGGGCACCGTTGCAACGAGACGTCGTGGGGGAACGGCGGGTTCTGTGCTTGTGTTTTGTGGCAAGTTGGCTGCGTTGGAAGTGTTGCGCCGTGCAACGCAGGCACGCTGTCGCTTTGTGTGGTGGGCTTTGCAAGGGCTGTCCGTATCTGGGGCGCCCGCCTTGGGATGGTTTCGGAGGTGGGCTCCGTTCCGAGCTCTCGCAGACGCCAGCGAGGTGCACTTCACATTTCACTTCTTGCGGATTTTTTTCTCTAAACCCTAGAGTGCTAAGAAACACAAGTTCTGCTTCGTGGGCTTTAGCATTTTTGAGTGGGTCGTTAGGTGAATTTCTTTTGTTCAATTTTTGAGTGCATTTTTTGCTAACACATGCAATGGCTCTTTACTGATTTTGGTGACATAGAATTTTGGCCCCTTCTGAAATGTATGTTTCACGATGTGATCATTCCGATTGGTCATTTTAAAACCGTGAATCCTTGGGTTCAGTCCCGTCTGCTTTGGAATGGGCCCTCAATGCTCAAAGAATTTGAGTATAGGATGTGTGACCTAATTCATGTTTAAGGTGAAAGTCTGAGTTGACACAGAAGAGTGGGCGTTTACGGCTTTAAGCCGGGTCACATAGATGGTTGGACGTGCACTTTTAATGATGCTTTTGGTTTTGCAGAGTTTCGCCAAACCCATGCTATTTTTGTCGCTGACATCGGTGGTTGCAAGCGCATACACCGAGGCGCGGGAGGGAAACACCACGGGTGTGACTGATAAGGATCCCGATCTCAACCTTTCCGTAGTTGAGACCACAACGGGCGAAATAACAGAGGAGCAAGTTGTGCTTCATGATAAGCTGTCACCGTCCATCGCCCTTCTGAGAAAGGAGTTGAGTAAAAACGGGATTATTTTACCTGAGAGGTGACGACCTGCCACCATTTAAAGCATTCTCTCCACAAGTCGTAATGTTGAACAATTCACTCTTCTTTTACTGGAAGGTCGGGACACCCGAATAGGCATCTTTGGCGCTGAACATACAGTATTCAAATTAAACTAGTAAAATTCCAGTTATTTAACTGGTAAAATTTCTACATGTTCTCGCTAGCAAATGAAAGGGTTTTTTAATGCGCCAAAGATTGCGTAACTTGAATACTGTATGCAAATCTTTGAAGATTCAAATTAGTAGTAGCAGATGACCTGAAAGTGTCACCTGAACAGATGTTTGGATTGCCTACAGCCTCCTAATCGATATTTATACAATATGCACCCAGTGTAAGATTCTAGGGTGGCAAGTTTGGGTCAGTGGCGATTATGGGTGATCCTATCTTGTTGATTCTTCACATGAAGATGGATTTTTCATCCCCCTTTGCATTCACGCCCCTGCACTTCTCTTGCATGGGTGATTGTTGAAGTCTTTTCACCTTATAACGTGAGTTTCTTTTTCAGGTTGGACGATGAAGAGATTAAGAGGTTTTGGTTTGCGTCGAAAGGAGACACTGTGAGGTTCGTCGCCATGATACAGAAGACATTAAAGTGGCGCGAGTCTTACATCTTCATGTCCCCGTTGGAGCTTGAAGTGTGGTCATCTCTTGTGTTTTGGCATCTTCACGATGCTCATGGGCGCCCCATTCTTATCATCCGTCTTGGTCTTGCCTGCACTGCCTCGACACGCGCACAGAGTCCTCAATTTGCCCAAGCTATCAGTACGTGCTCTACCTCTCTTTTTCTCTATTCACAACCCTGCTAGAAAGGATTTCCGTTCTAATGTACTGTTCTTTCAGATTCTGGTAAGAATTTTGGTAAAAACTTTACTAGTAACAGAGAAGCTGTTATGGCAACTGTTCAGGAATGTCGAATAGTTTTCTATCGATGATCTTGAACGGTTCATAGTTTGTAGAAGTTCACCTAATTGGTCATGCACCCGAAGCAACTCCTATACTTCCCTGCCTAAAGTGTACATGTTGCCTAATATGAGAGCCTCGGATCAATTTTAGGGACAGCACTTTGAAACTTCGTAGGTTATTCACGTGTTGTCCAAAACATCAAGCAGTATTTTCTAAGTTCCGTTGGAATCCTTTCTCAATTGCAAACAAGAGTGAATAGAAATTGAGACTGTTAAAATAATAGGAACCATGCTCTCAAGTGCTTAATAAGACGTCTTAAGGTGTACATTCCGTAAGCACAAGAATTTACTGGAGAGGTTGCAGTTTCGCAGGTGGAATATGGACTGCAGAATCTAGTTACTCCAGATGATCCACGCTTAACTGTCGTTATGGACTGCCGAGGCTTGAGTGTTTTTGGCTTTCCGGTGCATATGCTGAAGTCTTCCGTCGTGCTGGTTCAAGAGCATTATCCGATGTGTCTTGCATCCTTCTTTCTTATCAATGCTCCTCCGCTTGTGCGTGCAGTTGCAAATGCTATCATTCAGGTCAGAGTCTTCACTCCCGTCTAGCTTTTGTATCGATTTCTGAAAACTGCTTTGTCGTCAATGTGCCTCTCAAACCTTGAGCCTAGGTTGGGAACCCATCAGCTTGGGATCCGGAAATAGGTGGCTTGATAAGCCACCTATTTCCAAATGCAAGTGTCTTCCAACCTCGTGACTTGTAAATACTGAGATACTTCTTAGAACTATCAGTCCAAGGTGGTTCCATGAGATTCAGCGGAGATTCATTATTCATGGTTCAAGGGTAGGCTAGGCTTGTGATTGGGACCCTGCTACTTCAAACTCCAACAATTCATAACTTATTTATACAATATCCAAATAATGCATATTTTAGTGCGATCCTCTCAAGAATGTGGCCAGAAAATGTCCATTCACAACAACTGAAAGCCCTGAGAATTGGTTCCTATCTTATTTATATCTCCATGCAATTGTGAACTGCAGATTCTGAAACCAGCAACACGGGAGAAAGTGCGTGTAGAAGGTGACAAGTATCTGAGCGTTCTGGCCAACGCATTTGGTGGCTGCAATAACGTCCCGGCAGTGTTGGGAGGCAGTTGCGCATGTGCCCACTGCGCTGCAGTGGAACCGAGTCCAACGATATCCTTCATGGATTCTCGGGCCAATCCAGCAGTCACAGAGCCAGTTTCAGAGGTGACAGTGGGTGACGCCGTTACTTCTATCCAGCAACCTCACTTACGAACCCTTCGTGTTATCATTGTCGCGCTCGTCTGTTTATGGATTGTGATTGCCATAGTGAATGCTCGCTCTTAAGATCTGCAGCTCTCAAGTCAGTCTTTGTACAATATTATTGTAGTAACCCTGCTGGGTTTGTTATAAGTAGAATACTGTTATTAGTGAGACCATATCTGTGCGCTCATGGATAGTCTCAGAATTTTTTCTTGACAGTTTGCAGCACATTTTAGCGGTGCTTGAAGTTTCAATTACTGCAGGGAGCTTGAAATGCGTTCTGGAAATAACTCGGCATTCTGATTACATGTGATGTATATTTGATATCAACCCGATTGTAAATACAGGGTCTCATACTTGTATGGATTCTTAGGGTCTGCTCATACATCAACGTTTCGCATTCCCGGCTAAAATGCAAAACGAGACTTTGTCACATAGTTTCTTGTTGTCGTGGAAGTCCAGAAGAAATTACACCATTATAACCCTATAACCACTGATCTTTGAATGAAAATGTCTCAGTTTGAAAATTGAATAAAAAAATCATACATTGGGATAAAAATATGAAGATCGATTTTTTCCAATATTTCACTCTCATACCCAAAGTAATCACTCCGCAGCTCCGCACTCAGGATCTCCCCCAAAAAATCCTCCTACATACGGAGTAAGTTAAAATGCTTTAAATGAGGCAAATAGTATCCTTTTCCTAATATTCAATATTTGCCGACACATCGGAGTATCAACAGTGAGCAAAACCAGACGATCAGTTACCATACTTGTACTAAAATTCCCCCGTAAACTGCGACAGTGGTGCAGATAAATTGTAAGAAAATTGCCTCTATATGTGTCTAACTAATGGCTGCCTACCTACTCCCAGTTCTAGAAATACAACAATCTGTTCTGTACAGTACAATACAAATACCTCCATTTCTCTGGCCTCACACAAAAGATCCAGGCAGTGAAACTTGCAAATGGGATTCAGCCTCCGAAGTGAGAGAAGCGCAGAATCCACGCCCAAAGATCAGCATATGCGATGCGCAGAGTATTATTATTGTCATCTGATATGCGCAAGATCGACTTGCACGCCGCTTCCCGTTCGTCGTCCCCAGATTCCAGTCGTCGCGCGCGTCGCGACTTCATGCGCCACGGCCGCGGCAGGCTGCAAGTAGCGCAATCGCGGCGAGGGCGAGGGCGAGGGCAGCGCTCCCGCGACGGAATCCTCGCCACCCCAGTCCGCCGCAATGCGACCCGGCAGATTCTCGCCGTCGTCGTCGTCGTAATCCTCGTCGTCCTCGTCGCTGAACTGCGCAGATTTCAAGTGCCACGACGCGAGATGCGCGAGCTTGTTGCCGTGGGTGAGCTTGTTGTTGCTCTCCAGTACTACTGAGCCCCAGTCCTTCAGCCCCGGCCTGCTTTCTCTGGCGCGTCGTCGCGTGTAGACGTTCCCATTAGTTAACCCTCCGAAGTCAGCTATGGAGCGAAGCGTCGCCGTGCACAGAAGCAGCACGAGGAGCACGTCTTCTTCAGGGAGAGTCTCCATCGCGGAGACTTTGAAATTGAACAACGCGGTAGCGCGGCCTTGCGGACTCTGCGGGGAGTATCGAAGGAGCGTGACGAATCCGTCTTCCTCTTCGGGCGTCGCGTTTGGGACTTCGTATTGGAGTTTGCGTCCGTTCACCAGGCGGGCTAACCCGGTGCTCGTGTTGAGTGTAAATTCCAGGTGACGCTCCCAGTCTTCGTCGCCCATCTGGCGCGAGATGATGAGCGTGTCCCCCGTGGACAACGCCCAACTGAGCTTGTACTCTTCGAGTTCATGCGCAAGGGGCGTTGCGCTTCCGACGATCTTTTCAGAGGCGATGCCAACCCCGTGGGCGATGTAGTTCCACCCGCCTTCGTGCACGCTGATCACGCGCTCGTTCCAGTCGACGCCGACTGGTCGTTCGCCACTCTTGTTCCAGATGCCTTTGGCAGCGCGGATGCGGATCACGAAGCTCTCCTTCCCCACGTGGTTGAGCACCGTGCGGGAAACCCAGCGGCCGCGTTGGGGCTGGTTGCGCCGCATGCGCACGATAGTATGGGACAGCATCTGGCCCTTGTCGTCCGTCACTCTGTCGGGAACGGATTTCAGCAGATAGGAGCCTTGGACTGGCGGCGTCATGGAGACGCCAAGGCGGAGCTGCAGCAAGGGTTGCTGCTTGTGGAAGCGCTTCTTCTTGGTGGTTAAAACAGCCTCCTGAGATAGCAGGGGCGTCTTCTGAAGCTCAAGCCATGTGATGCGCGTCCCGCTCAACCGCTTGGAGGTTCGGAAACAGCCGTCGACATGGGTGCGAAGCTCCAGAGTCACGCCCTTCGTCTTCGCCTCGCATTGCAGCACCCAGAGCTTCTGCCACTGGGAGTCGTTCGTCACGGGCGCGTCGAGCTTGAGAAGCTTGTACGAGTCCAGCGTCCTCAATCGCACGAAGAGCCCCGCCCGCTTCGAATCCTGCCCGGTCATCGGACTGCCCTTGATCGTCACGCACACCTGCAGGCGTGATTTCCCACAAACATTTTGCCCGTCACACCTCAAAGACTAAATCCAGTTGGTCACGAAGATTCAGGGTTATCTTTTGTTAATTCCGCACTTGCTAGGTTGCAGCCTTTGCAGCAGCTTCATCAATATTACCTACTAAATAAAAATCTTGATCAGGAAATCTATCTAGGAAAGCGCACCCCATCGCATGCAAATCATGGAGGGGCATGTTAAGAAACCAGTAGAGGCGTGTGACCACACAGCAAGGGAGACGTATTGATCCACAAACCAGACTCCATGCTTTACAAAACTAGTGCGGCTGCGTTGGAATGTGGACAATTAATTGAAGATTCTGTGACCATAATTTAGCCGTTTGAGCATAAGAGTTTCAATTTTATACTTTCGTTTCATGAGACTGAGTGTTGCCTACAATTGGAAAATTGCGAAAAAATACAACATCGCATCTGCGAGAGATGCCGTAGCGACAGGGTGGTATACTTCTCGGCCTGGGCTGAATTCGGCTACTATTTGTAGATAAACTAACGTCTTGTACTTGAGAATTCCGAACAGTTCGATTTGGAGCCATCACACGAAGATTTAGGTTCATGTCTTCTTAATTCCCCACTTGTAAGGTTTGCAGCCCTTGCAGTAGCTTCATCAAGATTACCAATTAAATTATAAGCGTGCTCAGAAACGCTATATTGAAATCTTGGCAAGTGCGCGTCCCATCGCATGTTTAAACCTTGGAGGGGCATGCTAAAAAATCAGTTGCGGCGATTGTGGAGACAGCGTACCTGCGAGAGATGCCGTGGCGGCAGGACGTTATACTTCCCGGCATTCGCATCCTTGAGTCGGAAATCCCAAGGGAGTAGCACCGGCACGCGCTCCAGCACATGCGTGCTGCCCGTGACTTCCGAGGCGGGCGGCGCGGGGAGGTTCACGGGCTTGGAGGCGTGGTACAGCGTGCCGGCTTTCTCGTAAGGGTGGCCGAAGGTGCTCTCCCACAGCTGCGCCGTGTCTTCGAATCCATTCCCCAGCTTCGTCCCTGGGCCGCGTTCCAAGTTGTCGTGATGGTCCACCACGAAGCCGAGGGCTTCCGTATCGCGCGCGTACGCGACGGGGGCTTGCTGGTGCGCGTGCCACAGGAGGTCGATGTCGAACGTCGGGACGCACAGGATCTTGCCCTGCGACTTGCGGAGCAAATGCAGGAAGCATTTGTATCGCTCCCTCGCGGCGCGGAGAAATGCTTCCTCCCACATGTAGCCATGGGAGACCTAAACCACACATACAAAAAAAAAAATCGCAACAAATTAGTTGAATCCGTCCCTCACACACAAACTCCCAAAATTCCTCTCACCGAATCTTACGAGAGTTTCCTTAAATTGGCGACATTCCAATACTTTGGCACGTTTCAGGACGGGCGGTCTGGAACATAAATCTATACCTGCCCTTGGTTGAGGCCTGAAATTAGACCTTTGAGAAGATATATGTCACAATTTTTGGCTCCAGAATCCAAGTTATATCTCCAACCCCAAGTTCTGTGGAAACAGTACTGTAACAAATATGAACTAACCCTAATCCATTCTTAACAGGAATTTACGAGTCACGCCTTCGTCCCCATCCCATCTCAAGCACCAAAACCTTACTCGCTCACATTGGGATAAAGCGTGACTGTATAGATAGGCATTTGCACCACCATACCACGAAAAACTTGTACACACAACTGAAAGTCCATGTCTCGAAATAGGAGGCGTGCAACTACGAATTGGTTTTCTCATCCTCAGTTGTGATTTTTATTTATTTGGAGACAAAAGAAGACGAATTCCATTGCAAGGAAAGGATACAATCAGACGCCAGCCAAAATACAGCCTGGAGAGCGTGCAGAACAAAGCATCCTTATTTAAGGTTTCAGTTAGGGTTTAATTCAAACACTTGTTTAAAGCAGATTTGTGTACCTGGTAATAGAAGCTGCTTTGGCGGTCCACAACAGGCACAAGCTCCCTAACGAGCTCGGAGCCATCGACGTCTTTACTCGGAAAGGGCAGACTGGCCTTTCCGAAACCCCCGGGCAGTTTGCAGAGCGTGGGCAGAATGTCGAACGGCTCTTTCGGGTACACAATTGCCCACAGTTTCTTACACCGCTCTTGCGCGGACGTCTCACTAGCGACGTCAGTCAATACAGGGTAGTCCAGCACTTTTTTATACTTCCGTGTACAATACTTCCGGTACTCGACCTATACATACACCAAAACACCGGTCACGACTGCAGAAGAAAAGAACTTCCCTTTGCGTTATCGAACCCATCAATGCAGTCAAAGTCTCGGCTTTTAAACTTACCGGATTCAGACAGTGGCAGAGCCAGATCCACTGCACGTCAATGGGAGGCAAGAGGCTCTTCGATCCTTTGGAACTGGAGTTTAATAGCGCGTCGAATTTCAAAGCGTCGGCTACCAAGGGCAGCCAGTAACGCTCATACCTGCGGTACAGAAGTCTCACGTTGCTGATCCATGCACATTTAGGGTTGAGGATACTAAAACCGGTACCAACAGCAACTGACCCTGGTTCCTTCAACGCAAATGCACCAGAACAATTGGTTCGCCTTCAAGTTGCGTGAAAGCATGACTTGGCTAATAATGTCTATGGCCACTGATCTTTGAATGAAAGTGAGTTTATTCACTGTCACTTGAGGGGGGTCACAAACTCCTACTTTGAAAACGCATAAGAATTAAAGCTCATTTCGCGTGATTACCATTTAATCTCAACAGTTTGGCGGTCATACCCAGAAGGACCTCCCGAAAATGCTAACAGTGACGCTAACGCTTTCGCAAAGCAGAACTAGGTTCGACCATAGATTTTGCCTTTCCAAAAAGCTTAACGACATTCTAGATAACCGAGCCTCGGTACACCAACAACAGTGATTCCTAGCTTGCAACCCACGGCAGACGATTAAATCAAAATACTAAAAAATTCAATATTTTAACCGAGTGATGAGGGTCCCTCATTGCTTGCACCTTTGAATGGCGCGAGCGACCGCCGGGCCTCGGTGAAGACACGGCAGCGAGTCAATGGTGCGCAACAGTCCGAGGTGCCGCTTGGCGGCCAAAACGAGGTCCACGCTCAACGCAATCCGATGCGCCGCTCGCAACTCCTCCACGCTCTGCTTCTCCCGCACTTGCTCTTCGTGCAACAACCCCGGCGACGGGTGGGTCAGACCCCGTCTCACGGGATCCATCGCTCTAGCTAGCGACTACCCCCGCTCCGCCAAAATTCAAGCACGACCAAAGCCTAGCAAATACGCCCAAAACACATGCATAGCTTCGCAACCCTTCAAGCTTCTTCGTCGTCTAATCAATTATCTCTCACTCCCCGTGGTCCGATGCAACCCTGCTAAGCCCTTCCACAAAAAAATCCCCGGTCCATGAGTTTGAATCCGCGGCACCATCCCTCTCCTTCCCCGACGCATCACACACTACTCCAAAAGTCACAATGCATAATGAGTATGCGAACCTTTGGGACCGACCTCGTAACACTAAATTGGGTCCCAGCCTCTCAGACTTTGACTTCCCAACCGACTGATAGCTAGCTCTCGCACCACCAGTGAACTAGCGCTCCAGTCCGCGCGACCTCCAGTCCGTTTGTTGAGTTCGAGATTTGCGCACGTACTGGTCGCGCGCGACTCGACCCGGCTGGCATGGAGCAGTCAACGGCAGTGACCCCCGGGGGGTTGGTTGCATCCGTGCGTTGTTGGCAACTGCGACAAGAAATTTCTGACTACTGTCGTCGTCGTCGTCGATCGATCGATCTTGCACGCCTGATCGATCTGATGGAGCCCGACAGACAGACCCTGATCTGCAAACCCACTCTCACTTAATGCTCCTTGCCTTGCCGCGAGAGAGACGGACCGTGCGACTGGGGGACTGCCTGGGATTCGGGGAAGGCAGAGCAATGATCTTCTGGTTGGGCACGCGCGAGCGGGATCAGGCGACGGAAGCGGAAGTGTGGGACTGGAGGAAGAGATCCAAGGGTGGATATGCAGCACGCGGTCCGAGGCCGGGCTCCGGGGTTTAGGGAGTACAGGGCAGAGGGATACGCATGCAGTTACTAATCTGTGGGAGTGGGAGGGCAAGGGGAAAAAATAAAATAATAAAAACAAACAGCAAATGACAGAGGGGCAGGGGGGCTGGATTACAGTAAGTTACTGGAGATTTCAGCACTGGAACTGGCTGGCTGGGGGTGTAAGGTGACCAGGGTGAATTGACCCCCTCATCCCCCTGGGGAAAACACTGAAATCTTTTGTTTCCCACCCATGATGAAAATTTGAATTTTTGAATTCATATTTGGAATCAGAGCCGCAAATTAGCGACTTTATGAGGTGAAGAAATGCAGAATTAACGTGGCACAAAATAGGGGGCAATTCATATTTGGAATCAGAGTCGCAAATTAGCAAGAGAAAGAGAAGAAATGCAGAGTTAATGTGGCACAAAATAGGGGGCATTTCATATTTGGAATCAGAGTCGCAAATTAGGAGGAGAAGGAGAAGAAATGCAGAACTAACGTGGCACAAAAGAGGGGACAATTCATATTTGGAATCAAAGTCGCAAATTAGTAGGAGAAGGAGAAGAAATGCAGAATTAACGTGGCACAAAAGAGGGGACAATTCATATTTGGAATCACAGTCGCAAATTAGTAGGAGAAGGAGAAGAAATGCAGAATTAACGTGGCACAAAAGAGGGGGCAATTCATATTTGGAATCAGAGTCGCAAAATTAGCAGGAGAAGGAGAAGAAATGTAGAATTAACGTGGCACAAAATAGGGGACAATTTTTTACATTTACCATACTATTGTTAACCAATGTTGGGGGGTGCTTTTGCTCCCCCAGAAAGTAGGAGCCCCCTAGTTTGGAAACTTGCAAAGTTACAATTGCAATGAAACACTCGGGAGTCCTTAGATAGTCATAATCTTCAAGTGTTGTAGTCGCTTTTTAAAAAAACAGTGGTTCACCACCGCCTTGTAAGAACCCTGTCAGAGGATTGAGAACACCTAGCATAAAGCAACCAATGATTATTCTTAGTTTATAACTCAATTACCTCCCACGAATCCCGGGAGGCATTATCCCTCCTAGAAGGGGGAAGAAATGAGGCCTATTAACAATGTTATGAGTTATGACCCTTGGCTGGGGAAATGAGGGGATCAATTCACTCTTGCTGGCTAGATCGCATCTGGTTTTGTGGACCTAGTTCACAAAATTTCCCTCTTGGAAAAATGCAAAAACTTATTGTATATGATGGATGTTTATCAAATTTGGGAAGATTGAAATAACTTATACTTGCAATTTGAATGTAACATTGTTTACCAATGAGGCAAGGGGCCTTTTGTATTCTTGAAAAGGGGGCCTTCATGATGAAAAAAAATTTGCCTTCTATGACTCTTCAACCAACCACAATCCTTGAATTAACCCCTAAAGTCAAAAGGCCTTTATTTCATCAAAAAACACTCAAAACTACCATTTCTATTGCAAAGTGCAAAAAAACTAATTAATTAATTAATTTTTTGCATATCTAATTGTAAGATTTTGCACTAGCCTAATACGGGGTATTTAAAAGTGTGGAAAATTTTTTAGAAACTTTGACCGCATAGATTGCAAGATATTTGCATTTAAAGTGAAGAAAAAAAATTGTACCTTGCTACTTTGCTAGACTAGATTTTTGAATTTGAATCATTTTAACATAAAAATTTTGTACTACTGATTTTGAATTTCTAATTTTTTATGCTGAAGAATTGGGTTGACAATTTGGGTTTTTTTTAAAAAAAATAGAAACAAAAACACTTAATTTCACTCATTAAAAAATTGTTAACTAAATAGAAGTAGGTTCGAGATTGAAGGAAAATCTAAATCATTAATATCTCGAAGATGGAATTGGAATACACTAATTTCAATAGGGAGATTGTTCTAGCAAGAGATTGTATCCTTGTGAAAAAATTGCGAAAATTGAGTTCAAAAATGAACTTTGTAAGTCATTTTTTCAAAAAGATGCTTTGATTGCCTAAAAAATAAGATAGTCCATAACTTTCACATAACAAATCCAAATGGAATGAATCAAAGCTTTCGATGTATATAAAATTACAATCTATTAGGGAAAAAAATTGTGTACATGTAGGGATTTTTACTTGTTGCACCTATAAAAAAAGGCTTTTTTTGCCATTACTTTTGCTTTGGATATCGATTGAATAAAAATTATATCCCTAGAAAGCTAATGCGGTTTTTTCCTCTACAAAAAGTTTCAAAAAATCATGATGAATATTGAAACTATAGGAGCCTACCCAAAATCCATTTTGTCCCTCAAGTAGACAATGGAACTTTCAGGGGTTAACCCCTAAAGGACCGAGGCCTTTTTTCTGCCAAAAAACACTCAAAACTGCCATTTCTATATTAAACAATAAAAAAAATTGAAAAATATTTTTTTTGCACATTTAACCATAGGATCTTATACCTAACTAGAATGAGAATGTATGGAAAAAATTTCAGAATTTTTGACCACACGGATTGCAAGATATTTGTGTTTAAAGTGGAAAAAACAAGTTTTTCAGCACATTGCGGGACTAGATTTTTTGACTTTGAACATTTTTAAATAAAATTTTTTGCACTACAGAGTTTTGAGCTTTAAATCTTCAAAGTGTAAAATTGAGTTGAAAGTCTAGGGGGAAAAAAAATTATTCAAAAAAACTTAATTATCATTCCTAAAAAAATTGTTAAGTAGAAGTAGGTACGAGATAGAAGGAAAATCTAAAATATTCATATATTTTAGATGAAATTAAAATACACTAATCCCAATGGTGAGATTGTTCAAACAAGTAAAATAAACCATGAGAATTTATTTTTTTGAAAAATTTCAAAAAAAGCATTCAGAAATGAATCCAACAAGTTTTTTTTTCAAGAAGATGCTCTAACTGCCCGAAAAACAAGAATGTCCATAACTTTCTCATAACAGATCAAAATGAAATGAATCAAAGCTTTCCAGATAGACAAAAATATAATCTATGAGAAAAAAAATATTTAAAAAAAAATCAAATTTTTTCCAATTTTTTTTTGCTGCCCAGGCTGCCCGCCGTCCCTTGTTTTGAGCTTATTTGATCATAACTATTGTTCCCGGGCACCGATTGTGAAAAAAAATTATATTCCCACGAAGCTAATCAGATTTTCAAGCTCCAAAAAAAGTTTCAAAAAATCAGGAAAAAATTTCAGCCCGTAGGTACCTGCCCGAAAACACATTTGTCCCGCGAAGGGACAACGGTCCTTTAGGGGTTAAATAGTAAGTCCCTTCCAAACATCTAGCAAAGCATTATACCTTTCCAGCATGGGGAGAAACATTGTATGGTTATACAATGTTATGCAAAGATCCTAGAGGAAAAAAAAATAGAGCCATTAATTTATGTGTACAAAATTCAACCAAACTTTCCATGAGATGAAAACACCCAAAATTGTCCATACACCAACTTTTGACAAGTAGACTTCCATTAAACTGTTTTCTCCAAAATGTCATTGAATTGTTCCCATATTTAACTGCAATTGGTTGATTGCTGATTTATTAAGATTTTAATTTTAGTATTGAACTAAATATGATGCTTTCAATGGACTAGAGAATTCCACTTAAAAAATTTATAGAAATTACATGACTTATGCAAAAATTCTTTTTATTTTCTTTAAATTTATGATTTTTAATTGCTAAAACTACAAAAATATTTTTTCAAGAGAAAGGTGCCTCCAACTAAGTATGTTGAATTGCTTCTTAGGCGTTTCTACTATAATAGACAATAGGTGAACTTTGAAAATTTACATAGAAAAATTTGAACATTTACAAGTCTGCAACATTTGTAAGTGGGGAATCAAAATTTTTGGTTGGAAATTTTTTAGGGAAGGGCTCATGAAAAGCAGAAGAGGGAACTTTTTGATATCTAAAAAACTATTTTTAACAATGGACGTGAATTTTTTGATTGCCTTCAATTTGACTACTCTTGAAATGTACTCCCTCTCTCTTGAAATAACAACAGTGTTTTCTTTGTATTTTACAAAGAAAACACTACTATTATTTTGAGACAGAGGGAGTAGTTTCTTCTTATTTACATAGAAATGAAAGAGGTTCAAACTCCAAAATCTCAAGAATTCTTTTCAAATCCAATAGAACTTGGAAATACACCCTAAAGAATACAAAATTAACGAATTAGAAGATAGGAAGTAGATTTTTACATTTACCTACAAGAATGAATATTTTAGACATTTGCAGTTTGAATCAAAGACTAGTTGAGATCAAGACCCTTGAAGAAATGAATTCTAATGTGGTAAATAATATTGAATAACCTACTCTTCACATTCATTCCTTTGGAATTCAAAGGCTTGGTTGACTCTTAGACACTATTGGACACAAGTAAACGTAGGTGACAAGTCTTTAGCAAGGCTTGTATAGGAAAAAGTTTCTAGAATATACTAGAACTTATTGTTTACCATTGGTGATTAAACTTGAAATTCACCTTTTGACATAACATTATTAACCTTTACTAGGGGGGTCCCTTTTGCTCCCCAAAAAACAGAAGCCTCCCAGCGAATGAAGTTACAATCACTGACATCACTGACAGCACACATGGGTGTTCAACCAATCAAGCATGCTGTCATATAACTTAATTCTCCCCCCATGTATTTTGGGGGGAATTATACATCCACCCTGGGAGGAGGAAACTCAGCCAGTAAACAATGTTATGGAAAGCAAAGAGCCTAAATTAGTTAGGAAAGTTTTAAAAAAAAATTACTCTAGTGGCCTATTGGGAGCTCCACAAAAGGCTCACTATGCACACTTATTTTCATCCAAAACAATAATACTATTACAAACGAATTTTAGCCAAGTGGATATTTGGAAATTGAATATAGGTTTGGAAATAATAGCAATATTGTTTGGGAATAATTATCAAACTTGTTGAACAACATTATGATCTACAACAACAATTGACTCCAATGGCACTAGGATATCACATGGCCATCATCCCAATATCAAAAATCATATTAATAAAATTTGTAGCAAAGTAGAGTAATTTCACTAATTTGGCTAGTTTAGCTAGTTGGCTAATTTGGCTAGTTGAACTACCTCCAACAATCTCTTCATTCACAATGGTCTTTGGACCAAAGTCAATATTATTATTTAACATTTTAGAACAAATTACTCCAGCTTAGCATTTTGTATACTTTCCAAAAAGTAGAATATCATCATAGACCCAACATTACGCCACTCCAATTGCTTCAATCATGTCCTTTTTTAAATTTATTTATTAGCTCTATCCTTTGGACAAAGACAATAGCATCAACTCCTTAGTTTCTCAATCCAACTTCAAAAACCCTATCTACAACCACATTTACACTACACAACGTAGTTGGTGCCCACTCAAACTGTCCTGTAGTCGGGTACTGTGGCGTGAATGCATCGCTTTTGAGCTCCACCCCACAGCCGCTACAGGCTTTCTAGGTTTTGGGGATAACACTACATCCATGTGCCCACGGTATTTTCACGGTGTTTTGAGAACACGCAACAGTTCACGTAATGACTCAAAACCGTTGACTCCTAGCGAGAAATCATTTCCTTCCATTCCATAGAGATCACGCATCTCGGGTGCACGGAGGAACCATTCACTTTCATCCCGCAGGGATTGCGCAGTTGGGGTGTCACGCAACGGTAGTAGCAACAACCTCACCGATGACAGAAATGCCAATTTAGATAAGGTTTTGAAGCGATTTGATGCGTGCAAGTGGTGGAGTGGTTTTGTGAGAAGCGGGGAGCTTCCTGAACGTGCGGCGGCGAGACCGAAGTCTTCAAAATGGATTTCACGGTAGCTATCAAGTGAACGCGGTGGAGGTGCTCTTAGCGTTTGGTTGGAGTGGATAAAACCTCACCGTTACACCCTTTTTCTTGTTTATATTTTTTGAAAAAATAAAATCTTTGGCTACTCATGACTCATCACCCCCTTCCAAAAGGGGAAGCCAAAAGTGGAATTTTGGGCGCCTGCTGCCGCAGCCAATTCCGTTGCCATGAATGCCACCGCAAAGGGGGCCCCCATTGAGTGAGTGGGTTCTGGATTCTGGGGAATATTCCATTTCGATGGGATCAACCGTCCAGCGAAGGGGAAGCCAACAGCGTCCTCCACCTGTCCGTTTAAGGCAAATTTAAAATAAGAAAGAAAGCATGAATGACCCGTTTTTAAACTTTTTATTTATTTTTAAAACATTGGGGAGCTGCACTTTGTTGACACTTGTTCACACTAGGATTTGTGTAAAAGCTTGGAGGTGAGGGAAAAGGGACGCTTTACTCTTGGTATCAAGCTAAGATTTTTTTTAACCCTTAAAGGACGAAGGGGTGACATCTTTTTGCATTCCCGTGTGAATCATTGGCTTAAAAAATTGCAAAAGCGCTCATTGGAAGTCAAGCTATTGGAGAAGATCTTCCCTTTTCACAACAAATTCCGAGGATGAGTAGTTGCAATTTTGTCCTACACAGTTTGATTCCCTCTCATCCATCGGCCACAGAATGGCTGTGTCAACGTGTCAGGATTAAAAAGGAGCACTTTCATGGATCATAGAAATTATAAGTTAGTTGGAGAGTGACCAGGAAGGTGGGTACCTTGAAACCGCCACTTTTTGTTATTTTCTTGGTGGCAAGTGAAAGGAAGTTCCAATGCCCCAAAGCACGCAACATTTGAATGCAATATGTAAAAGTTATGAAGGAACAAAGTTTGGTTCCAAAATTGTTTCTTTCATATAGGTACATAATTGATTTTGGAAATGTGCGCACCCAAAGTGAAGATGGTGGTTTAGATTAGACGTTGGTGCATTTGGAGGTGCCCACCTTAATAGACATCAAAGTTCCATTCTTGGTTTTGAATTCTCTCCTAACATACGTAACATTGAACAACCAAACAATGGTCCTTTCCATATTAGGAAGGTACACTATTATACTTTGTAAGATGCCTAGGAGGAACTTATTAGTTAATTCAGATTGAGGTTGGCTAAAGAGCCATAGAAGGCAATTCTGTTTACTATTGGGATCCCTTTTTTAAGGATGCAAAAATGAATGCTTGCCTCATTGGTAAACAATGTTATATGACCAGTATTCGAGAATTTTTTTTGGCTTTATTAGCTATTTTTTGTTAATTCCAATATTGAAACGTTCTTTCAAGTATTGAGTTTGGTTGTTTTTTCTATTTTTAGTTCTAAATAGAAATTTTATAGATATTCTCACCAATTTTTTGCTGATGTTTTTATATTGCAACCAAATTTTTTCCCAATTCCATTGATTAACTTTGAACTAGCTGCCATTTTTTTCTTGAACATTTGTCATGACAAAAGTGATTACCATTATTAACTAAAGTTCAAGTAATGACCAAAGTTCAATCTTCTGATTCAAATTCTAAATTGCAACTAGATTTTTTTCCAACTCCACCGATTAACCCCACATGTAACCATAGGATTCTGTAATAAGTTGGTTTGAAAATATGTGGAAAAAATTTCAAAATTTTCCACCATGCTAATTAGAAGATATTAGCGTTTGAATTGACAAAAATCCATTTTTTGGCTTTGCAAAAAATCGGGCAGCTGCATTTCACAAGGTCACATTTGTATGAAAAAATATCCAAAATGGTGGTTAATTACATTTGAATTCATTCTTTGTGTAAGTTGGCTACATGCTTGAAAATTTTCAGATCATTTGGAATTGTACAACATATAGGAAAAAAAATAGTAAGTACAAAGAAGTAGAGAATGGTTCAAAACACTAAATTGTTAAAATATTAATTATGGAATTGAGAAATGCCAATCCCAATGGTTGTAATGTTGTAATAAAAAATTTAAATCCTAAGATTTTATTTTTTTCCATAAATATGGAAAATTGAGTGGAATAAACGACTTCAAAGTTTATTTTAGAATAGAGAATTTATAACTGCTCGTGAACTAAAATTCCTCATAACTTTTGACTCATTGATCAAAATGGAATGATTAAAAGCTTTCCACTTATATATAAATCTAAAAAATCAATTTCAAATTTTTGTTTTTGGAAAGAGTGATTTTTTTTATCTGCTCAGACTGCCCAGTTATGAAACAAAGTAACATATTAGGCCATAATTTTTGACTCCTATGTCCATATGTCATGAAATTTAGTGCATATGTAAGATATTCCTCGTCCCCACCTTCTAGTAAAATTTGGGCCTAAAATATGCAAATTTCTAGTCACAGGTACCTACCTAAAATCACTATGTTGCTAAAAATAGCAGGCTGGTCTTGTAGGGGTTAACTTGAAACTAGACACCATATTTTCCTGAACATTGATCACGACACTAGTGATAGACAGTGATAAGCATAGTTCAATCTTTTGCTTCAAATTCTCAGTTTAGACACCCTTTTTTGTGCAAGAAAACTATGAGGGAACACTTATAGAAACATGTCAAATTCTCAACCATAGTTCAATCTTTTGCTTCAAATTTTCAATTCAAACACCGTTTTTGTGCAAGAAAAACTGTGAGGGAACATTAATTGAAACATAGTTAGCATGGACCAAGTTTTAAGACCCAATCGGTCTAATTTGTCATTTCATGTCTTAACCCCTAAATGTCCAAGGCCTTTTTTGAACTTCTAGGAATTTGCTCTAAATTGGACAAAAAATCAACATTTTGATAAGTTGTATCAATTTTTTTAAAATTGTAATTGTACAAATTCAAACTAGACATGTTAGAAATCACATAGAAAAAGAAAATATAACAATATCACTTTTGAATTGAAAGATTATAATGTTTGAACATGAGGGTGTTAAAACTACAAAAGTGACTTGAAGTCTTTCAATCCTCTTTTCACATGCCAAATCTAAAAAGTTGGTGATTGAAAAAATATGAAATTAAAGGACCTAATATGCATAACCCAAATCAATTAACGGCTTTTCAAAATCTACTCCACGATTTTTTTAAATGAATTTCTAAAGTGATTTTTTCTACAGATCTAGTGAATTTGAGGCTCACTTCCAAGAGCCCTCAACATTGCAGAAAGTCAAGACTGCAATGGACACCTTTGCATAAAATTCTGAATTGAAAAATCATAATCAATCATTTTCAAAATCGGATTTTTGACGCTAAAACTAGATTTCAAAAAGTATTTTTCAAAAATGCAAATTACTAAAAATAGAAATTTGATTAGGTTTTATTTAACTTCAAAGTATTGTGGCACCAAAATTTGGTACCTCAGGGCACTTAGGACTTAAAGCTTAGTCTATGTGGATCATATTTCTACTAGTGGCACAAGTAAGCTATAACAATTTTTCTCTATTCTTGAAAGATGTTATCAGATTGAGAGGCCACTCACTGCTTCCTCACTTCATGTGCATAATTTTGAATCGGTTTATGTCAAGGTGGAAAGGCAATTAAAACATGCAAAATGCATTTCCTTCATCTGAATTTTTAGCATAATTTAATTCACCTCAGAAGCTTCAAATCTAAAGTTCCCTTTCAAGCTTTCTTGGGGTTCATGTTTGATCACAAAAACTGAGTACTGATGACTCGACTGATGATCACTCATTCTTTGTGAAGTATCATCCGTGAGCCATGATATTCAACTTTCAGTTACCATCGTCGCAATCATGGAGTAGAGAGGTCCAATAAAGATGGAGCTACGCATTTTTTAATTTTTTAATAACTTGGGATGCAAGAATAGAAAAGTGCATCCAGAAATTTGACAAGAATTACAAACCACGTTGTGCATTACACTCATTCTACAAGACAGTACATGTATTCGCTGCGAAGAGAATAATACATTTTCATTAATAAACATTTGAATAACCGACAAACCATGTTGTGCATTACACACATTCTACACAAACCAGCTGTAACAAGTACAACATGTAATAGCTGCGAGGAGAATAATGCATCAATAAACATTTGAGAAGAGAAAACCTCCAGCTCAAAGGCCAACGAGAATGAAGAATCTGTTGGTAAAAGTTCTAAGTTACAAACTCAGCCAGGCGAACCTAAATGGCGAGTGCTAAAAGCTGAAGAGATTATTTTAGACATTTCTCTGCCAACGTTAATACGCAATTTACTCACATAGAACACACTTAAGAAACTACACCAGATGTCAAATTTACTTATCCACATATTTCTCAAACAATTCGACGCTTGTGTGACAGATAGCGTATGGAAAGTTAACTGAAGTCGCTCTCATTTGACAGCTACCGGTGTCACACCAGCTTTACTTTGATCCGGAACAGCACCAATTTTTACGAAATAGTCTAGGTCCTGCAAATTCCACGCAAAAGCATCAAAGCAAAGCTTAGAATTGAAATGATTTGTAGTGATTGGTAAACTCCTGCTTTTTATCAAACATTATTATTGACGCTATCAATCGTTAATACCGAAGCAATGGGCTGAAGTCTCAAAAAGATACGAGTCTCAAACAGCAAATAACCTTATATCGATCACAAAGTCATATTCGTGATTGTGGTTTTACCAGCATCTTTTTGTACAGTGCGAGCAATTCGCTGCTGTCAACCTTGGTGCTGGAATATGCCTCCACGTTGTCCATGGCCTGCTCAAAGTAACAGTCAGCAACGGAGACTTTGTCTAAAATTAAGCGTAAAGCACTCTCCAACAATGTAAAAGACTTTGAGAAACAGACTGTTTCTATGCTAAGTAAGAGTGGATCTAATGACGAAATCTGTCATTGGATGGCTGCTGAAATGAGATAACTTGTGAATTTCCGCAGTTACTCCTTGAAAACAGTCAACGGAGCATTACCTCAATCCACTTCGCTAGTTTCGGTCGGCCTGCTTTGATGTCGTAGTTTCTGATTCCACCAAATGCTAATTCAAATCGCTCGACGAAAGGGGCATATACAAAATCCACCTGTTCAAAGTATAACGAATAAAGTCAACTTCAAACATATAGCAGACTGGAGTTTAATCCCGAATATTCCACTTTTCTTTGACAAGAAATTTAATGAAAGATTTTGTAACTCACAAGTCCCAAGCTGCCCAAAAAGAACGGTCCCTCGCTTGAGTATTTTTCAAGTGCTTTCTCCAAGTAATCAAATGCAGGAGCTGCAGAAACCGAAAGTTAAAGGACAAAGAATTAAAAGAATGATAATTCAAATGAAATCTTCACCTCTTCCATGCAACTATCCCATGAACTTCTGAAAAGAACATGGAAAAAACAATATGCACCTAATCAGCAAGGGCACCAACGTGCAGTAATCGTTGGGTACCGTACCTGTCACTGCACCAATTTCGGCCGGGGTTGAATCTTTCATGCTCAATCCAGTGAAGCCTACTTTGGTGAAAGTATCGGCATATCCTATGATCTCATCAGCTGCCTGTTTCTTGCTTTCCTCCTGCTCATATCCACGTTTTTGAACATTAAAAACATTACAAAACGGAACTACCCCTCCGGACATTAACAAAAACCATAAAAAACACCAAGTAGAAGAAGCCAGATAAGGTGAGGTCACAAGATTGCTTACAGTGGGTGCAAGTTTTGGTCCTTCAAAGTGCTCATCCAAGTAATGAAGCAAATCCAGACTCTCCCCAGTCACTTTACCATTGTGCTCCAGAGACGGAACCTAAAAACTCTCAACATGTCAGAAATGAGCAATATCCCCAATCCCCAAATAAACACGGTAACAGAAGCATCTGGATGTCATCGAGGTGACTGGATATATAATTTTCAAATCGAATGAGGAAGTCAGGGTGCGATCATTACTTTTCCAAGATGGTACACCTTTTCTTTGTACCATGCGGGCCTATCAGAAAGATTAATCTCCAAGCACTCAATTTCGTTCAGTCCCTGCATCCATTGATAACATTTAAAATAATAATGTCAAGATTCAAATGATCGTGGAATCAAATTTTATAACTCTATTGAATAATATACAAAAGAACTTTGAGGCCTTAAAATCTTGAGCAGCTATAACGGTTGTAATCTAGTCAGAGAGTGCACTAGTCAATGTCAATTGTTGCAATACTGTACTAAACTATGCACCGGTCACCTCAAAACATGACAATCCGGAAATTTAGGTTTTCGTGGATACCTACGATACAGGGCTTCCAAGAGTGAAGGGAAAAAGGTCTTATCAGTAACCGCTTCTTAATTCTCTTCTAAGCTTACTATTTCAACAGAGACGCGGTCATTGATTACCTTGTATTTCACAGCAACCCAGACTCGCTGTGCGTAAGGACACCTGGAGCTGTAGTACAGCCTTCATTCAAAACCCCACCCAAAGAGAATTAAAAAAACAAACAGCAAATCACAAATCATCTCAAAATCATTTCACAACAATTTATGTACCGTATGTACATACATAAAATATCAGGCTGGCTCTCAAAATGTGAAGCAATTCCATAAGGTGATGTGAATGACACTGAAGGAGTAGTGTAGTAAATGCACACCTAGTTGTGCCGTCAAAGAGTGACGGGCACTGGGACTTGGAATCGAGAGCATGACGAGTCGCAGAGCTGCACTTCCACCACCACCTTCATTAGACATCGCTTTAAAACATCGGCAATTTGCAATTTGCAATGAATCATAAAAACTATCTTATTTTCAACGAAGTTCACGTGAACAGATTTTGGAGACAGAAGGTCTACCTGGCTGCCATGATGACCTTATTGAAAGAACAATCTCGGTCGTACAATTTAGCTGATGGCAAGCGTTTCTCCAAGCTGTAAAAATTGAATAATTTGAAAGGCATTTGATAAATATTGTATCCCGAGGAAAAGAAACAAAATTCTGTTATAAAAATATCAATAGAAGTTTCATCCTCGGGCAACAACTGCATTCTCCCATGGTAAACAAGAAACAGAGACACACGAAGATAGTCCTAAACTTAGAAATAACCACAAAGATTCAAATTCGCCATATCAATCCAAATGCAAAATCAAGCTCTCCGACATTGAGCTACAATTCCTCACACAGGAGCACCAATGCACACTCCCGGAAACGATTTCATTCCAAAGCGACATGAGAAGCACAACCAATCAACACCCCAAAACGAACCAAAGCAACATTTGATCTAACAAACGTTACAGGAAAATGGCTACCGATGGTTTACCTCTTCACACTTTTGTACGTCTGCTGCAGGTTTAAGGAATTCATAAAATTCAAGAACAGAGTCACGTTCGAATTACATACAAAGAAAAGCCACATTCACTATCTCAACTCACCAAAATTCTTCAAAAAGCCTGGTGCGTCAATTTCTTCACAGCTCGTAACGGAAATTGGGGATCCAGAGATTTGAGTGAAGACGCTTCTCAAGTTATAGGAGGTGGTCGGTGACGATGGAGTCCATGGCAAGCTAGAATGCAGAATCTCCTTAACGCTCCTTGTTGATGAATGTCGTCCTCTTCCGGTGGAACGCTTTGAAGAACAATGATAAAGTGTAGATGGGGTTAGACAAGTACAACATTCTAGGATGAGAAAGCGAGTGCCTGCTTGTTGATCGCAGGGAAGCCCACATGGAAGCATAGCAGATGCCTAGAGCAGGCGAAGCTTCCGTTTGAGATCTGGGTTTTAAGTTTGTATGTTCGCACTTGGTGTTAGTGGTGATGCTTGCAATGTGAATTTGGTCCAGAAGTAGGTCTAAATTCGTTCCTAAGACCCTCAGTAACAACACTCTTTAACACTCTTTCATTCTCGTGTTTGGATTGTGCAAGTAAGAAGGTTCTTGAACTTCTAAAGCCTTTTTTAGATTCGAATATGCGTTAGATCGATCATTTTAGGGCCCACGTCCTTCACCATCCATGCACTGACTGGTTGCGTGTAGGATTAGTGATGAGATTAGGGTTTCAGATATTCAACAATGGGGATTGGGGAGTGAATTGTATGGTTCTATTGTACGTCTTCAGAATCGAATATGCGTTGGGCAGATCATTGTAGAGTGAGCTTCGGGATCGGTGATTTTTTGATTTGATGGTCCTCTTCACCTCACAAACTTAGGGTTTTCTGGCATGTCTCATTTGGAATGTGTCTTGTTGCAGTGTTACTTTTACTGTTGTATCACAAATCTGTACATCAGTCAGTTAACACTAGTCAAGTAAATGCTTTGACATGACTTCTGCCCGCTCATCCTGATGAGTCATGTATTTTTAGGGTTTGGAAGTGTAAGTAAACACCATAAGGACTGCAGTCGGAAAGCGAGTTTTGAACCCTATATATCCTTTTTCTCAACTTCAGAGAGACCAGTGTTGCTTCGGCGTCTTGGTCGTAGAGCCGCCTTAGAGCTCTTTACAGGGCATTCGTGTTCTTCTTAGCGGCCTCGAGGGAGTTCTGATTTGAGTGTGTTTGGATTTGTATTGATACAGTACTGAGTTTTTGGGATACAGCGCCGTTTCTTTTTTATAGGGTTATCTTGATTGTAAGATATTCTGAACGACGCGGTGCTCAGAGTGACCGTCACAGCATGATGATTCTTTATGCTGTGGCAGCGGCCAGACAACCGTAGAACTCCTTCCACGGTGCTTGTGCTGCTTCTTGCGCTTGCCCTACTATTCAAGAGTTTACAGTTTTTCCCGTCTAGGGTTTGCATTGTTGGTTATAGAGTGCGTATAGGTCAAGTCTCTCGTTTGTTTATTTTGAAGATAGGAGGTTGATGGAGATGAGGATACCGTCCCCAAATGATCGACGCTGATTCCAACTGTGCGAATTTGCTCGAAAGAGCCAAGCCAGAAAAACTGATCCATCATGTTACCTCCGCCGCGTATTTTAGGGTTTGGGGTTTTTTAGGTTTCCTGCATTCCCGTGTGTACAATGCTGTCGCTCCCTGCGCAGTGATTGAATGGTGGATTATGCTAGAGTGTTCGGCGAGTGGGCAGTTAGGCAGACGGTCTATGTCTGTTGTTAACAATCATTTGCCAGATATGAGATTTCTATGTTGAGCTATGACGATTCCAAACACCAGTCTAATGCCAGTTCTGCTTCTGAGATCTGTGAATGATAAACTGGTCAAAGACTGAGCTCTTGTTTCAAAATGATATAAAAGAATTGCGTATGTTTGCAGTGATGACAAGAAAATTTTGTCAAGCTCAACAGACTTGATACGGGGACAGAAACATAGTTTCGCATCCCATATGATAGTTAACCCGCTGATCTGAGCAAACAACCAATAACATATTTTCATATTCTTTGACGAGCTATACTTGTACTCAAGGTGTGCGTTCGTCCATGGGTGTCACTCCTTTGCCATATGGCTGTAGCTAGAAAAAAAATGGAGCATTAAGGATGTGTACCCAGTCTATGGGTATATCGCTTACCGCGTTTCATACATTCTTTTTTCCATTTTAGTTTGATTAACAAAAAGCTCTTGCATTTGGGTCTGTACTCAGTTGGGGTTAAATCTTGTGTTTTATAGTTATCTCTGTGTGGTCTGCGCTATGATGATAACGCCGTGAGGCTTTTGTGAAGTGCTCAACGGAGTACGATGGGCAAATCATCAAAACGACTTCTTCTTCCACTGAGCGCTATTTGGAAAATTGATTTAGTTGAAAGACCTATGATGACAGATTCATGAGCTCCATCTTAACTTCCAAGATGAAGTAGTGATGTTTTCATGACACAGGATTTCTGAGGTTTCTGCATTGATAGTGAACTGCGTCTGTAGTGGTAGTTCATTTCGTGAAGGCTTTTGAATGATGACTGAACACTGCTTGACACCTTGGGTGTTTGATTCTGCAAAAATACTCTAATTTTTTGCTGACAGAAGCCTCTGTCCTATTGATGGTGTTGCTTGTTTCTCAGCTCGTCCTTGTCGCGAAAAGGTTGGCTCTACGATTATATTGTATCACCAACTGATGGATTTCGTAGCGGCTAATGCTTGGTTGGATACAGGTAAGGAAGCCTGGCGTCGAATCATTGATGAAAAATGAAAACGTTTTGAAGTGCACCAATACACCATACGAAACTGCTCCTAAACTTGAGATCCCCACATATACTAGAATGGGGGTAGGATAAATATCTTTTGGTTTCGGTGATACTCTTAAGGTAGAATCACTTAAATGTGACACTTTTATTGGGTTCACTATCATAGTGGTGGAATGACCAAATTTTTTTACGATTATTAGGGAATTCGAAACAATGCAATCCAAGTGGACTTGTAATTTTTCAAAACTCTTGTAATGTTATATGAAATTTCTATGTTGAGAATGTATGGGAAACCGCAATTGCACTCTCTTGTGCCTTATGATATAAAGAGGTTTTGAGATTGGCAATTAACAGTATGCAATTGGGATTGAAAGGATTGGAATGAGATTCAGTACTCATGATTTTGTGACTTGAATGGTAGAAGGCAGAATGTTCACTCATAACCTTACAATGTCAAGGATTGCATTGGATTACTTTTGCCAAAAACTAGAAAATTCAAAGATGTACAATAGAATGTAGATGGATGAAAATAAGCTTCCCTTGTATGAATGATTTGCACCTATATATTTTTGTATTGATCACTTATAATCTGTTGTCACCATATATATACATTCTAATCTATCCTATTGCAAAAAAAGGATTTATCAAAATGATGATGCGAAATATATGCAATGACCAAAGGAATAGGAATTCATCATTTGATTGAATTTTTTGTCAATCCAAAGGCCTTTCTAAATACTTCTATCCGTAGTCATAATTTCTACTATATGTAATCATGTAAGGACAGTGTAGCCTAAAATAGTTGACGAAGACCACATATGCTTGGAACTTTGCTTTATCAGTCCTATATCGAGTGCTAGACATTTCGATGATTAAAAGGGAAGCGTTCCTAGACCATGCTAGGACAGCTTGGATTAAGTCTTAGCGAATTCTACTTGGATAAGGCTAGTCCGTTTTTCAAGTGCTTTGATAACATATGGTTGCAAACCAGCTTCTTCGCGGTTAGATCTCACAGGAAGATGCAGTGAAACTTGGTTCACCCCAAAATAGGAGGGTTTGTCTGATACAAGCTTCTCTCTTGATTTGTTGCTCTCTTTGTTCGTTTTTTCTGAGTAGGTGGATAGGGTGTTCAACTTGCTTAGCTGTCTTAGGTGGGGTCTGGTTTTCAAAAAAATACATCTAAAGATTCGTAAAAAATATTGTTGAAGACTTGTCTTTTGGTTCAATGTACTATTTTCCTTATCAATGGAAATTGTCCATTTGTTTCAAAAAATAAATAAATAAAGTGGTTGATGTAGAAAGAAGTGGCAAATCTTTAGTCACTAACAATGTAGCCATTGCGGTCCACTAATGGCATACCCAGCTTTTAATTTGTAAAAAATAGGGAAAACAATTTTCAATAAAACTAAAAATTGGCCATTGGGAAGACTTTGTGGTGATGAGATTTGACCAAAAAAATTAGGTCAAAATCATCTCTAATGTTTAGAAGTGCGTGCGCAAAGGAGGCCTAATGTGATTTTTTATTTTTTTTGAAAAATAAGGGATACAATTACAACAAAAAAAACTCTAGAAATATAATTTTTGATTTCAGCATTGGGTTCATAATTCAAAAGTTATAGCGTTAGAGAAAGATCAGTTTTAAAAAACGCTACAAAAACGGACACTCTTTCTTGCAGTGACCCCTCATTTCAAATCCATTCCAACAAATTTTATTCAAAGAATGATAATATTGAGTTTTGAAATTTTCCTTTCAAAACTTATAATAAAATATTGGTGATAGTATTAGTGAATCTAATTAACCGTACGGATGGAATCTAAAACTCAAAGCCTACAACTTTTATTTGTACATCACTTCCAAAATATTCTTTCAAATAGCACTTTATAATGATTTTTCTCAAATTGTCACTTTTAGAGAAGGCTTTGGACGTTTAGGGGTTAAAATACTTGTGAAAAAAATTGAAGTTATTTATTAAAAAAAAAGAATATACGTATATCCCTTTCAGAATTTGTGTAAAAGTTTTACAACCAATGGGAAATGACAAGTGTATTCCTTCTATTATTCATGTGTGGTTCTCACAAAAAGAAATTTTTTATTACACACAATGTGTTCTAAAGAGACAAACACCAAATACTAACCTTCATAATCTAAGCGTTCATGTATTTTTTCTCTTACAAAACAATTTGATGCTCTAGTTGACAAGCAGTTCATTTGACAAGTCGTGCATTGATATATTGTCATACCACCTAAAACTGAGCAAATTCCTTTGAAAACTAGAACTATGAGCTAGGTAAGTTTTATTATTTATTCACATGTAGAAACCTGTAATGATTGGATGAAGTTTATGAATAGCATTTGAATATTAAATCCATAAGTGCAAAAGGTGTAAGAGGCCAAAATGAATTGTAAGTTCATGCCCTAAATTCAAGAGACATTGTAAAACTCCCTTATCAAATAATTTGGAAAATCAACTAGAGGAAAGAAAATACACAAGAACAAAACCACATTATATATAGCCATTCTGTGAAGGAAAATAATACAAATCAAAAGTTGGTTGGAACATCAAAAATTGTTGGAATGAAATTGTCTATGAGCTCATTTTTCCAAAGCCACTAATGAACTAAATTCAATTTGATCAAAATTTCATATATTTCTTTTCTCTTAATCCTACTATACTAATACTATAACAATTTCAAATGTGACCATTTCTATACATAGTTTATTAAGTTTACCAAGTTATTTTTCAAGAATGTATGATATTAAAAATTCTTTCAAATGAAAATGATAGAAATTTTAGAAATTGATAGTTGATTATAACTATGTTTGTTATATAGTTTTAATCATTATATAATTTTGAATATTGATAAATACAATATGATTTCTTTTCTCTTTTGATACATAACTTATCCTCATCAACACTTCCTAAACAATTTATTTCAACTCTACGTCTTGAATTGTTTAGTTTTGTCAAATTTTTACCCTCATCAGCACTTCCTAAACGATTTATTTCAACTCTTCTATGTCTAGAAGTGTCTAGTTTTGTCACTTGGGTTTTAAATAATTTAAATATTGAACTTACGCAAGCCATTAGACACCTGACCCTGAGGCTTATTTTCTAAAACAGAAAGTAACAAATCAATGTCAATTCGGGCATTTTTTTGTCAATTCGAACATAGTTAATCACTTTGGACGTGTCAATTTGGACACTATTTTCTTGTAGTGGCCCTATCCGACTAGTCCGCTTGTACAAGAATGCGTGTCTTGTCTAGAGCTGCTCAAATCAAAATAGGAACCTCTCTTTGAAGGTGGGACAGTGCCTTGTGAATTCTAGCATACCAAGTTCGGAAGCCATGATTGAGGGTCGCCTTTGACAAGAATCTCAATCTTAGTGAAGGACATTCATCACAGTCTAGTGAATCCAAGTAATGGACCTTCTAAACAAACCCTAAAGAGATACCATCATCTTGCAACTTGCTACAAGCACCGCAAAATTTTCAATCCCATCAAGCATTGTTGCAATATGAAAGGTGGCCAACTATCCTATTGTGGTTTGATTTCTTTTGTCTAATAGGTGATGACAAGCCCATAGTACCAAACCTACATAGAAAGAGCATTAAAACAATCAATGTTTTGATTTAGCTTGACAAAGTCATCCAAGGCCTTTATATTTGAAAAGTGAGCTACATTGTTTCTTGCCAAGATGCAGACCCTAAAAAGCAAGAACATGCATGTTTGTTGCAGTAGCCTTTATGTTTGAGATCTCCTTTTCTTGCATCTTCAACTTGTCGTCTTGCCTCTTAAATTTTGGCTCCACAAGCCCCATCATCTTCCCTACAAGAGAATAATGTCAATTCAAACATTTTTTTGTCAATTCGGACACAATTATATAATTTGAATGTGTCAATTTGGACACTGTTTTCTTGTAGTGGCGGGTCAATTGAACCCAATTTAGATTGGCTAGTAGTAACATTAGTTAATGTGCCTTAGATTCTTTGAAATCCCCTAAAATTATCGTCAATAATTTCTCTTGGTCTATTTGATGTTTGTTTAAAAGAATGGAATAAAAGTCTTTTGTTAAAAAGATAGATGATGAATGACTTTCCAAATCATTGTAAAAATAAAGAATTCTCATATTGGTCCAAAAATCAAATCATTTTTTGCAAAGTACCTTAGTGATACGTCTCGTTCTTTTAATTTAGGGTTAACCTTGTAAAAACAATGTCAACCTAAAAGGTCTGATGGAAGTCACTGTTAATTGTAGAAACAAATGATGCACCTATTGGTCCAATAATCAAAGTATTTTGGTAACTACCTTGGTCATGGTGGGCCACATTCTTCTATAGTTAACTCTAGCTATATAATGCTACCTCACCTAAGATTTTACTCTTGATGATTTCACCTAAGATTATAGGATGGAAAAAAAACTTTTTTTCATCCATATTTTTAAAAAGTTGCTTAAGTACATTTTTAGTGAACAATATTGCAAATTCCCTCATTATGGTATATATTAGAGAACGATGAGGGAATTTGAAAGATGCCTTATGTGCTTAACCCCTGAAGGCCCAAGGCCTTTTTCCTGCCAAAAAACACTCAAAACTGCCATTTCTATAGCAAAGTATAAAAAAATTTAAAAAATGTTTTTTTTGAACATCTAACTGTAGGATCTTACACCTAACTAGTATGAGAATGTATGGAAAAAATTTCAAAATTTTTAACCGCACAGATTGCAAGATATCTGCGTTTAAAGTGAAAAAAACAAGTTTTTCAGCACATTGCGGGGCTAGATTTTTTGGCTTTAAACATTTTTAACTTAAATTTTTTGCACTACAGCGTTTTGAGCTTTAAATCTTTATTGTAGAGAATTGAGTTGAGAGTCTAGGGGAAAAAAAAAATTCAAAAAAACTTAATTATCATTCTTAAAAAAATTGTTAAGTAGAAGTAGGTCCAAGATAGAAGGAAAATTTAAAATATTCATATATTTTAGATGGAATTAAAATGCACTAATCCCAATGGTGAGATTGTTCTATCAAGTAATCTAAACCATGAGAATTTTATTTTTTTGAAAAATTGCAAAAATAGCATTCAGAAATGAATCCTACAAGTTATTTTTTTCAAGAAGATGCTCTAACTGCCCGAAAAACAAGAATATCCATAACTTTCTCATAACATATCCAAATGAAATTAATCAAAGCTTTCCAGATAGGCAAAAATATAATCTATCAGAAAAAAATTATTAAAAAAAAATTTCAAATTTTTGTCCATTTTTTTCTGCTGCCCAGGCTGCCCACCGTCCCTTGTTTTGAGCTTATTTGGTCATAACTATTGTTCCCGGGCACCGATTGTGGAAAAAATTATATTCCCACAAAGCTTATCAATTTTTCTATCTTCAAAAAAAGTTTCAAAAAATCACGACAAAATTTCAACCCGTAGGTACCTACCCGAAATCCCATTTGTCCCCGGAGGGGACAATGGGCCTTTAGGGGTATGCTTTTTGAAAGAAGAAGATGCTTAATCCACGGATCACCCTTATAGTGTACTTTGGCTATTTTTTGCTATTTACTCTTGATGTAGATTTTAGCCATAAAAATGATATTTTTTGAACTTGACTCCAACTAGTGAAATGAATCTTATCAAGTGAAGTTTCTACTCCAATTGCAAATTTGAAAAATTCATAAACTTATATATTTTATAGCAATATGAAGTTTTACCTTGTAACCATGGTTTGTTGATTTTCTAATTTTTGAGTGGCACAATAACATTGGTTTATACCATCAATGGTGTTATACACTATAAAACATCTATGGTGAAAATTTTAGATTTTTTGAGTGTATATGAATTTTCTTCATTTTTATCTTAAAAAGTTCACAATAACTTAAAATTTCCCTCAAAATTTTTAAAAATTGTTATGACTTGTAGCAGACCCGTGACTTCATTTTGGAAAAACAAATATAAAAATTTTCATTCATATCTAGTCTATGGGAGGCAATCCATTCTTGATCACCACCCCATTCTGGCCATGTAGGCTGTTTTCTTTCCGTGAGGGAGGAAATGAACAATGATTAATTATGGTAGTTGTGGCACATTTTGATTGGCTACAAGATTCTTTATATTGAACCCCCTTTTGTTCGATTTTGTTTTCAGCTCATGGTTAAAAATAGCAAGCCCTACATCATTGGTACAGGAGGAACAAAATCATCTGCTGAAAAATTCACAGTCGAATTATGTTTTGTGGGAAAGAAATTTGGAAAATTATGGAAACCTTCTAGCAGTCTAAGGTCAGACCACCCATTACCAGTTTATAGGGTTTTCTATTTCTGCCAAGGCTTAGAATGTTTTTTGTTTTTTTTTCAAAGTTGGGACTAATAAGGTCATAAACCATGTCCCAAAGTGTTATAAAATATATAGGAAATATTGAGTGGGAAAGTAGTTTTGGCTATGATTGGATTTAGAAGACTCTAGTGACTGGTAATGGGTACGGAACACTTTTTGGCTCCCAAAATTCATAGTAATTTCAATTTTGGGAATAAAATTATGAAAAATTTAGAGTCCCAATATTTCTTATCTCTCTACAAGTGAAAAATTCCCTCTGCCTCACATTGCTCCTCATCTGTGCTAAAATTGCTCAAGTGATTAGGAATGGGTGGTTTGACCTTATTGCTACATAGGGAAAAATTTACCCGGTTACGACAGCCGCCTTGCAGATACATGGAACTCCTTAAGTGGTCAGGAATGGATTGCCTCCCATAGTTGCAAAATGGCAGCAACGGAGTGATGGACAATGAGGCTTGTGAGGCTTGAAATCAATGGTCGTGGATCCAGGGTTGGTCATAAGGTAGGAGGCTGTAAAACGGAGCGGGCATTAAAATGGAACATGACGCAGAGGTACATTTTGCTTTCTTCAATGTACCACCTATGCACATTTCAGGAGGTGGTCCATTTTGATGACCACAAATGACCACTTTTTTCCAACTTCAAAAATTTGTAACTAATTCCACAAAGATCCAAAAAATATGAAACGACTTGGGTTAGATTTCAATTCCACTTTTCTTTCAAGGAAAACTTACTGAAAAATATTTCAAAATGTTTTACCTCTCCAAAATTCAGTTTCAGCGCTTATATGCTCCAGTTCTGGACCTCCTACCTTAGTTACAGGAAGTCAGGAACAGTAAGTCCCGAGGGCCTTGTAAGCTTATTTAAGACTTGGACTTGGCAGTCTCTTCATTACTGAGGTTGTCTGCAACGAAGGTCGCGTTTCGCAATTTGGTTGCATCCGCTGCTGCGATCGCTTGAAATCGTGATCGGCTTGTGTGCTTCTGCTTGTTTTCCATTAGATTTTTAGTCAAAGGTTCATCTCTTGATGCAGGAATTAGGAAATTGATTCTTTTCTCTTTTTCGTAAACGATTTGTAGGCTTCTCCAGATCTTGGGGGTTTACTCTTTTCTCCAGATTGTATTGCTTCTTTTCAATTTTTTTGCACAACCGTAAACTTGTTGCTGCACTACAACTTAGCAGAGATTGCATGCGGAATAGATCTCTACCAATGGTGTGATCAAGTAGGCTCGCAACTTCGTCTTCTCCTGTTATATTTGCTATGATGTGACCGCGATGCTCTTAGTATGGAGCCCAGAGTTGACAACTTGATGAGAGGCGCCGTTGAATGCCAAGCTTGTGTGGCTGCCATCTCTGTTTTGCACCTAGTATGAGACTGCAGGTGAGTTGGGCAGGGTTACCAGAACAGAATCTTTCGTTTTGTTCTATTTTCTAATTCTGCTTTGGATTGCTCTTAGACTGTTTTTTTCAAGGTTTTCTTAGGTCTCTGTTCTTAAGTCCTAAGTGTCGGAGCTAAGTATGAATAGTGCAAGTGCTTCGGAAGCTCACAGTTGCTTACAGTAGCTTTGAAGACGTGTCTTGTTCAAAAGTTTAGGGTATTGCTTCTTCTTTCTATCGGTACTTTTTTGTTACTTTTTTTTATGCTTCCGAAGTGGTTAATATTAAACTCTTTTTATACGGAAGCATTCAATTTGGTCATTTGGGCTCTTAGAAGTTAAGATGCAAGCACATCTACAAAGATTGTTCTATTCAGATTATTTCTGAACTGGATTCAATCCGTTCTTAGGTGACCTTGGAGTCGGATTCATTGTCGCTAGCTCCTACTGCTGCAACCTCTCTTTGTACCGACTTCTTTACCGACAATTTCTACTGAATCACTTCTTTATCCAGAAGCCATCCTTCAAAATGGAACCGCAATTTTGAAATATCCCGGGCAATTTTCTAAAAAGTATGTCCAGAAGGGGATTAATTCTATGTTGTGATTCCACCGACCTGAAGGTAATGGCTTCCTGGGATTAACGTAGTGCAGTTTTATTCACGTATTCATTTCGTTTGGCTTTTAGGGTTTGCAGTGTTGTAATTTGGTGCTCTTAGAGTCACAAGTTGGCATTGATTGTGGATTTAGTAGCATTTCTATAACTTCTCCAAGTAGGAAATACTGAACGTTCAAATCTGCGTGGCAAATATGAGGAATCACATATGTTGTGATGCCTAGAATTTACGTGATGAAGTGGCTAGTACTTGCATACGGAATGGTCTCTGGTGTTGAGAAGAAGTTCATTACTAAAGAAAGAAATAATGTTGAAAAGTGTGAAAGTGTCTGTTCATGAATTCATATCATGAGTACGCAGGAGTTACTGAAGTGTTGGCTTGGAATGTTTAGAATTAACCACTAAAACATTTGACTTGTTAAGTGAGTGATATCTGCGTAGTCAAAGTGGTACTCTTGGCATTGTGAATCAGTAAGGACTCTAAAGTAACCCAACTTGTTCTTGTAGACATGAAGGTTTTGTCGTCAAACTTGTTTGTGTTCTTCAATTTCCAGTACTAATACCCATCCTTCACCTCTCCAGAATGAGTGACAAGCAAGCACATCATACATATATGAAGCTTTAAGTATCGGGTGCCGAGTTTTTTGTGAATCATGGCCAAGCGAACTTGGAATTTTTTTTCCTTTGTCTGTGATGCTTTTAAGGCAAAAGCCAGCGGAGTGGGTAAATTCCTTTCACTTATTGATGTCCAACAGTGACAATGTGCTTTTCGTGTAAAGTATTTATTAATTTCATATGATTAATGCTTGGACAATGGAGTCCTAGTTTGATTTTGCTATAGGGATGTAAAATTGAGTTTAATATTCTCGACATGTTAATTGACGATGACATCTGCCAGTGATATTTGTGTTGATTTTTCCTTTGACCCATGCAAATGTTGTATTTATGATGCAGGCAAAACTCCTGATCAATACTTAAAGCTCAGTATTAAATGTATTGAGTCTGTACAGAAGATGAATCCTATGCAATTTAACCACGAGCAGTGTAAATATCTTGCATCCAACTTGAAAATCGTTGTTAAACATGCAATCTCATTCCTGAGGCGTATAAATTTGGGAGGCAGTTTCTTGAATTCGTCTCCTCAAGTGGCGGCAAAGGTTTTGGAGATTTTTAAGCTTCTCTTTACATTGGCGAAGGAAGTTGAGTGTTTTATCAAAGACTGTTGCAAAGATGCTTGGATTCAAGCTGCCGTTGCATTGACAAATGAGTCTGAGCGTGTTGTGTCAATGACTTTCAATTTGCGTTTATGTGAAATGAGCTTTTCCGACAATGACGATTGGGGAGCAACTCAAGCAGAGGTGGGCGATCTGTGGGATACAGAAGTTGAAAACGTCAAAAGGAAAGCTTCCATGGACAAAGAAAAGTTGGAGATGAAGTTAAGAACTTCGTTACAGTCGAACAAGTTGAATAGCGAGGAGCATGAATTAGCCATTTTTCTACTTGGCAAGTTACATTTAGCTTCCGATGCAGAAGGATCATCACAGAAGAACTTATTTGAAAGAGACGTTATGAAGTTTCGGCGGGTTCGGCGGTTGGGCAAAGGTGCAACAGCTGTTGTGCACCAAACAACATGGTTGGGAATGGATGTTGCTATGAAGACTTTTGATGGACCAAATAATGCAGAATTCAAAAAAGAAGTGTCCAACTTAGTTGGTTTATGTCATTCCAGTATTGCAGGTTTGCTATGCTACGGAGAGAATGATAGAGAGTGTTCCATTATTATGGAATTAATGGATGAAGATCTTGAACAGATGATGAGAAACATATTGCATGATAACAAGGGTTCTGAAGTTCCATTCACCATTTTGGAAGCGATAGGGATGATGCTTCAGATAGCACAGGGCATGTATTATTTGCATGAGATGAAAATTGTGCATCGAGACCTCAAAGCTGCAAATATTCTTGTCAGGTCTGTGAAGGTAGAGGGGGTTTGTTGTGTGCAAGCTAAAGTGGCGGACTTTGGGTTGTCAAGAACGAAGGAAACAAGCAAGACCAATTCTTATCAAAAGTATGTGGTGGGCACCTCCAGGTATATGGCTCCAGAAGTCATCAATTGTCGGACAGGTGTAAACAAAGTAGACAATCCGTTTAAGAGTGATGTATACAGCTTTGCTATGGTTTGCTACGAGATTTTGACTGGAAATATACCGTTTCCTACCACACGACAAGAGGATGTATGGGATAAGGTACTAGCTGGTGATCGTCCAGATTTATCCATGGAATGCCCAGAAGAGTTGAGCAATTTGATTGCCAAATGCTGGAGTGCGGAAGCAAGCCTTCGCCCTGATTTTGGTGACATTTGTGTGGCATTGAGGCATTTGAAATGTGTATTATTATTGAGATGCAAGCGCCTCGCCAATGATCTCCTTGATCCGCAAATTCCACCTTCCCGAGACTCTGAAATCTACGTTCACGATGGTGGTATCATCTTTGAACTTGCTGATTTCGGCACCTCCAGTTCGCGTGGTTGGTCTCAATTTATGAGGTTCTCACCCGAACTTGAAGAGGCTCTTCCCAACATGCGTCGTAGCCATCTGTTGCTGTTGAAGAATCTTAAACAAGTTGCAAGTGCTTCATACCTAGCTTATTTACATGAATTACGCCCGAACATGTGGATTAGGACAATTATACGTCTCCACTCTGATGGAGTCGAAGAATTTATACGTCCCAACTCGGACCAAACCGAACTACTCAATGCAAGAATCAGCGTGCACAGCAATGTGATGCCATGCTATCCATATCGATCAAGGCTCCAAACTCTGAATGGTGGCAGAGCTAAATCCCCTATCAAAAGAGAATATTTTCCAACTGCATTTCTTGATGAAACGCTATCAACAGAAATGTCTTTGATGGAAAAGTTGAAGAAGTGGAATTGGAAGGGAGAACAATTTGCTTTTGACATTCAAGTCGAAGAAGGTGATACACGCATGACTCCTAGGCAATCACTTCGGAAGATTGCTCTGAGTGATGTGAAGTTGCAGAAACCCATAATTGAAGGCGAAAAGAAAGATGTTTGGGAGGTCGTGTGGAAAGGTGGACATTTTGTCAGGAAAGATTTCAAGTTGGTCGAGGGGTTCTTTATAGAACGCGGATTTGCTCGAAAGGTTTCCCATCCAAATATCGTTTACATCTTCGGAAGCGTTATTGAAGGGAAGCAACTCTCTTTATTAATGGAATTTCTCGACTTCAGTCTTTTCTCTCTAATTAACGACAAATTGCGTTTGAGAGGTTGCGAAGTGCCACCATTCTCACCCAAGGGCTCAATGTCCATATTGCTGCAAATTGCAAAAGCAATGGCATATCTGCATGACATGGACATACTTCACATGAATTTAACTCCTAGAAAAATTCTTTTAAGGGATTATGAGATTTTAGGAGATGAGAACCAATACCTTGTCAAGGTTGCCGGCTTTAGTAGTGCCAAATTTTTCAGTCCAATCTCCAGCTCTTCCATTCAGGTGGAAGTGGTCAGTGACGTTCGCTATGCTGCACCAGAAGTCTTGGCCCCACGTTATCCTTATCGTTGTACTGTGGAAATTCAACATCCCAAGAAAATCGACATCTATAACTTTGGCAGTGTTGCATATAAAATTCTTATTGGGTCCAATCCCTACGAAGACACCGGTCTTTGGAAAGGATTGACACCGTCTGAGATTAAAAAAGGAGTTAGAGGAGGGACTTTGAGACCATGTCTCCGTGAAGCATGCAGTAGACCTAATTTTTGGAATGATGAACACTTAATGGATCTTATTGAAAGTTGTTGGCTCCATAATCCCCAAGATCGACCTTCCTTTTCTGCGGTGTTGGACGGGCTTGAGAGAATTCAAAAGAAGGTATGGTAACTACACCTATTATGGAAACTTTTCAGGCTTGCTGACCTAATTGGTAAACATCTAAGAGTCTCATTCCTTCTGATTTTGAAAAATGGTGCCATCATATTTTGTGTTACAACTAGGTGAATGTCGCAGTTAGTTACTCGTACCGTATGTTGTCTTCATGGTTTATGTTTTATGGTTCGTGGTTCGGGGTCAATGGTTTGTAGATTTGGCAACTATGGCATGTGTAGTACTGTCATCATAAAGCAAACCTCTATTGGCAAGGTGCCCATGTCAAGATTCATAGGCAAGAATATATTAGAACTTTTGTTGCCCGTTCTAGAAATGAAACTAAGTCAACTAGTATTGCTAGAATTGATAAGGAGTACTCTGTATTTCTCATATTCACAGTATTCTTTTTATCAAAGTATCAATTACTTGACATATATCAATTGATGTAATGTGCAGCTTCTGGAGCAGGCCATGGAGGCTTCCAATATGAGCAAATCTTTTCTACGTTACTTGCGGTTGTAATTGGCGTTATTCGACTTCTTGTTGTTGGTATATCCATTATCATTGAAGAGGCCATCAATGAAGGCTATGAAGGTAAGTCCATCTCGTTTATCGTCTCTTTCCTTAAGGGGATAAACTAAGCAAGGGTTCAAAAATGTGAAAGTTCTGGTACCCAATGAAAATGAGACGTATTAAAAGCAATAGTAGCAAAGAATATAAATAGTCTTTGAATTTTTGAATTACTGAGGATTATACTAAGGATTATATTGTGGATTGTGTTTAACATTATATAAAAAGAGACATGAAATTAGACCTTTTTTGTGTGTGTGTGTGTGTGGTAGACACAAGGAATTAGGTGCTTGTCACAAGTACTTCCAATAGGATTTGTTCTCTATAAAGATTACCTGGATTGAATGGTATGTATTGGTAAGATTGTGTGTTAGTATGTAAATTTGACTGCAAATTGTGGCAATCTACAGGATTTTGAGCAGACTTCGGTTGGGCACATGTTTGTTTGCTTCAGATTCTGTTGTTCCAAGAAGGATGGGAAGCACATGCCGAGCAGACGAGATTTAGGAAGAGTAGGTCAGTATTCATCTCTTCTGTCTATTTCGTTTTTTGACGCTGCACATACGAGCGTAACATTCTAGAGCAGTGTTAGACCAACCTCGACTGTCTATCCTTTTCAATGTTGCTTCACTGTGGTATGCAGTAACTACACTTGTATGTAATAGTTGGCTGAGTACCAATGCTTTCATTCTTTAACTTAAGATGTAAGAAAAGCTGTGTGTAAGAATGAGGAAGATGTCAAAAAACAATAGAGCATCTTGGATACACCTTGATTCTTCCTTGAATTAAGATTTGGGCCCCAGGTGTTTGCAACTCCTTTCAAGAGTGTCATGAGAGCTTTACTTAAAACGATCAATAAAATCTGAAGCTTCAACTTTCTGTGGGGTTGCAGAACGGACGTTATGGCTTAGCACGGTCAATGGAAAAATGGAGAGGACTTCGAGAGTTTGCACGAGTACTAGGACTCGACCTGAAAAAGCAGCAAAGAACTTGATCTGCAAAGACAGATTCACTGTGTGCTCCATCTCTCAAGGTTTCTGATGAAAATGAGACCGACATTGCAGTACCTTTGGATTGCAGTGACCAGTGAGGTTCTAAGGCTATACTTTGGAGAACTCTACATGTGTGCAAACCGAGCATTTCTCAGTTATGTTTTCTCAAATCGATTAAGGTGATTCTTATCTGCAGCTTGTTGCTGGAAATTAGCCTTGCTTGAGATGCGTGGATCTACTGAATTATGAAGATCGAGCTAGTATGAGGTCAGGATCAGTATGTATCACTAGCTAGACATTTATGGATGTGGTGGATTATCAGCTTGATCTGTGTTTTTGCATGAGTCTGGTTACTGGTGTTCGGTTTGAGTGATCTAGCACAGGCACAGGCAATAAGGTAACTGCACCTAATTGTGACCCTTTTCTAAAACTAACCCCTGCAGATCCTTGGATGAAAGTCATCCTAATTTTTGGTGATACTTTATCAAGTTGTTGTCCTATCCATCGGTAGGATTTGGTGTTACTAGAATATATACATTTCTAAAATTACAAATGTGGAAGTATGTCAAGTGGTCAATTTGCATTGACTTTAGTTCAAAACTAGATGTGCAAAAATGAGGTCAAAGATGTAAAGGTCACAAAAATTTCAAAAAATCACCATATGAAGAGAACCTTATTTCAAATCCATTCCAACAAGTTTTACTCAAAAAATGATAATATTTTACTTGTAATTGAATTTAGAAGGAATTCTGAAATTTTCTTTTCAAAATTTATAGAAAAAGATTGGTGATAGCATTAGTAGATCTAACCATACGGATAGAATTTAAAAATCAAAATCTATAGCTTTCATTTGTATACCAATTCCAAAATATTCTTCCAAATTGTAGTTTATAATGGTTTTTCTCAAATCGTCAATTTTGGAGATGAATCCAGACATTTAAGGGTTAAATGTTGAACCTTTATTCATGAGATTAGGATTGATTTTAGGTACACTATTTTCAGTTGTTTGAAATTCATGGTTTATTCATCCAGTGTCCAAAAAATGGATAAGAGGATTTAGAGTACATTTTTTACTTCCAACAAGATCCAACAAAAACTTATGCAATTTGATGATATTCACAATGCTCAATTGCTTATTTAGACACATTTGGGTGTAGTTACCTTACATATGGTTCTCTTGGGGTGGCTAATATCTTACTCTTGATGATTGAGTTGGTAATTTGGTATTATCTTCAAGTAGACTATAAAGGTAGAAGGTACTACCTTGTTTCCTATGTAGACCATTGACCTTGATATCTAATAACTACTTTTAAGGTGAAGGCACCCATTACCAACCATGGCCCCATTAGCAATCAATAAGGTGTCTGAAATTTAGAAGAGGTTGGGACTATTCTAAGCATTAGTTCTTGGTTTCCAACCATCAATTCCTCCAATTCTTGTCACTACACATGTCTTTGGTGTAGAGTGCTAAAATGAACAAGAAGTAGTCTCTTAATCCCTAAATGCCCAAGGCTTGTTTTGAGCTTCTAGAAATTTGCTCTAAATTGAACAAAAAGCCAACATTTTGATAAGTTGTACCAATTTTTTGAATTGTCACCGTACAAACTTGAACTAGACATGTTAGAGATCACATAGGAAAAGAAAATACAACAATATCACTTATGGATTGAAATATTATAATGTTTGATTATGAGGGTGTTAAAACTAACAAATTTATTAAATCCTTTTTTCACAAGTCAAATCTAAAAAGTTGGTCACCAAAAAAATATGAGGTTAAATGGCATAACATGCATAACCCCAATCAATTTATGGCTTTTCAAAATCTACTCTATAATTTTTTTAATGAATTTTTAATGTGATTTTTTCTCCAAGATCTAATGTATTTGAGGCTCATTTCCAAGTGTCCTCAATACTATGGAAAGTCAAGATTACAATGGGTACCCTTGCACAAAATCTTGAATAGAAAATCATAACCAATCGTTTTTGAAATTGGATTTTTGATGGTAAAACTAAACTTCAAAAAGAATTCACAAAAATATAAACTACAAAAAATAGCAACTTGGCTAGGTTTTATTTAACTTCAAAGTATTGTCAACACCAGAATTTGGTGCCTCGGGCATTTAGGGGTTAAATGAGGGGTTTTGGAATAGTTTAGACATTGGATATGGGTCTGGACCAACTTTTGCCTTATACAATTCAAAGTAATATCAATTCAAGCAATAAAGTTATCAGAAAATTTGCAATCCTTGTCATTTCCGTTAATGCACCCCTAATTTTTTTTGCTTTGCCTTGTACTAATCCAAATTATATCTAGAATTGCTTATTTGATTGGTTATGGGTGCCTCTATCTTAGTTATACATTTTGTTAGGGATGCAATAATGCTTGTACTGCATATCAATGGCCATTGATCTTTGAATGGAAATGATGTTGTCATCCTAAGAGAGATATCCACCGAAAGTATAACATCTAGATTTAGGCTTCATAAGAAATGCATACATAAAATTCTTAAATAGACAAGTTGGAGGTCCTTCTACAATGTCATTGTACCAAGAACAATTTGTGGTATGAGGTAAAAACACTCCTACACCCGCTCCAAAGTAGTAAACTTCCATTAAATTTGTGTCCCTCAAAGTATCATGAAACCGTTCCTATATTAAACTATAATTGGTTGACTGCTAATTTCTCAAAATTTTGGTTTTAAGACCAAGCTATTAGTGATGGTTTTAGTAGCATAGGGTGTTCTACTTTGAAAATTCATAAAAATTATGTACCTTATCAAAAAATTGTATTTATTTTTTTGAAATTCCAAAAGTTCCAACAAATTGTTGAATGCTAAATTGCTTTGTTTGACGGTTTTAGATTTTTCCACCCTAGTGGCCCACAATTCATGAACAAGCTTGTATTCAAGATTATTTACAACAAAAGGAGCCTTGATTTCACAGAATGCAGACACCTTCCATTTCGTACTTTCTTGAGCCAAGCTGTCATCCTTAAAAGTCCTTATTTCTTGAACCAATGACAGAGCGCTAGAAGCAAACAAAAAGACTTGCTATTCCAAATGGGACAGAATTCTTGGTGTGCCACTTATCACCCAATGAAAATGAGATAGAAGTCCAAGTGGCAACCTTGAGCCACTTGAACTTCAAATCTCATTCGAAGGTATTTCTCAACATCTAAGGTAATCTGCTCTAAAAACAGTACATTTTGCTTTCTTCAATGTATCAAAGGTGTACATTTTAGGAGGTGGTCGCTTTTAGAGACGACTGCATTTCAACTTCAAAAATTTTGTAACTAATTTCACGAAGGTCCGTGAAATATGAAACGACTTGGGTTAGATGCCAATTCCATTTATCTTCCTACAAAAAATTACTGAATTCTTTTTCAAGGAGTTTAGCTTCCCCCAGAAGGCAATCAGCTCTTCGATGGTTGCTTCGAGGGCAGACTACCTTACTTGATTTCAAACTCCATCTTAGATTTAAGTTGGGAGAGGGCCGCGCGAACGCGAGCCCCCGCAGCCACAAATTAAGACATGTATGGTTTCCTTGGAGAGATACTAGAATCATCTGGCTCGAGGTGCAATGAGGTAGACATGTTCTAGGCCATCCACCTTCAAGATCACGGATAGACAGCGCTCTGGTTAGTGACCAGAACATCGGAGAATGGAGTATTTTATGTGCTGGATCAACTACTGTGGCATCGAAAGATATGGGACATTGTTCCGTATGAAGACTTTGCACAGGACTGTGAGTCTACGTACAGGGAACCACCACTGAACCCCGCCGAAAACAAGAATCTGGCCAGGCTTGCAACAATTCCTAAACATGTTGACATCAAGCTCATCAATAGCTACTCAGGAAATCGAGCACCAGAATTTGGCTTACTCGGATAGGCTATGCATCACCTGACTGAAGATGAAAAGATTGCAAGTGCACAGCACGATTGTCAACGTGCCAAGAGCTTACTCAAGAATTTACTCGTAATTGGACTTCAATTTTTTCTATGCAAGCTAACTTATACGTCGGAATTTGAACGGCACCCAGAGGTTCAGCAAGGCAGAGGTTAGTTTGTCTGTAGAAAATTGACTTGGACAGTGAATGGTACCTAGTGGTGGTGAATCGACTGGGTGTTTATGTCGAGGATGGAAGGGAGCGAGTGCTCTGGCATTCAGGTACAACAGACCACTGAAAAGGAGATTTCGGAATTGCCCATAGTGTTACCTGCAAATCCTAGTAGTGTTAACATTCATGAATACGTAATGCAAGCTTCCTGGCAACTTCTTTCAAGCAGTTCAATAAATCGAATGTACGCAAAATTCTCAAAAGGAATGACGTTGAATATATTGCCCAAAAGAATATGTATTATCTGCAAATTTTAGCCGTGGTAACATTCGTGAATACGCAATCCTGCACCCCTCGTGCCACTCTTCAAGCAAATCTGATGTCTGAATAAAATTCTCAAGAGAATTCACGTTGAATGTAGATCAGTCACCCTTTTAAATGACGCAATGTGGCACGATTTGTGTCCGTCTAACACTTGGTCGTAGTCACGTGCAAATCATGAATTCAATTGGAATTTCACATCACATGAAGAATGATACCTGTGCCTGACGTTCACCAGTAGTTGGTGCCTTGCTCTCTCCACAATTGCTCGTCATCTGCGTAGGAAACCAAACCACAGTAGCCATTCCCACATTACCTGGCATGAGAGAATCCTCAATTTTAGGAATGTGACCACCCAACATAGGTTTTTTGTGACATGTAAATAAGAAAGTTCAGTCGATAACAAATCATAAAACTGTGTTCAATATGCAATGGCATGATGTAGAAATGGTTTCTTTTTCATTTCCAGGTGCCACAAAACGAAGAGGCGCCTCTAAACTTCTTCACGGACTCATCAGCATGAAACCCGCATCCACTCACTCCACTATTTTACAACTGCTCAATTAACAGTCTCTCGCGTCTGTAGCTGGACACCCTATTGATCTGCGCGGAAATCTGCTCTATTCACAAACAAAATACCTATAAATAGAGCGGCCTCTTATATAACCCTCCGAGTCCATGCCATAAACATTGCAGGCAGTTCGCCATTAGAAATTTTCGACTAATAATGTCAACCTAATCTGAAAATGCAGGAATTCTCAAGCCGAAGAAGAGACTTTCTCCTCGGCAGGCTTCGCTGTCTTCTTCGGCTTCTTCGACTCCGGAGGCTGGTCATCAAGTGAGATAAGGCGACTTTCCTTATCGAATTTCATGCTGGAACCGCAAGCTTCGCATTTCACAAAATTCGCCTGTCCTGGACTAGGTACGGTCAGTATGCTTCCAAAGAAACTGTTGGCAAGCTTACCACAATTCGGGCAAGGGCCATTCAAGATGAGAGCATCCTTGATGACGAGGTTCGTCAGCGACTGGGCAATGAGAAAAGTCACTGGCAACACGATGAACCACGTGACGAGGAAACTGTACGGCTCCGGCAACTCCAACAAATACGTAATCTCAAACCCTGTGATGTCGTCCAAGAAGAACACCAACCCCACGGCTATAAGAGCCGCCGGCAAGTTGAGCAATGTCATCTTAAGATAATCCACGGTCGCATCGCTCACCACCTTCTTGCTCCGGAGACTGCACCGCGGTCCGGCGATGGCCACCTTGCTGCCCTTCAGCTTCAACCTCAGCTTGAGTTGATCGAATTCCTGATCGCTCAAAATCGGCTTCCCAGCCACGTACGACAGCGACGCTTCCATGAACCGCTGCTCATCGGAAGACATAATCACCACCTTACTCCCCTGCCACATCAACTCCTCCTTCAAATTATCAAACTCCTCGTTCGACATGATCGGCTTCGTGTCGAAGTAAAAACTCTGCAAAGCCTCCAGAAACTCCCCCTCCATCTCGCCCAGCGTCTTCTTCCCCTTTTTGCTGATGTCACAGTAGCTCAACATCTTCTCGTCCAAATCAGACTCATACCCAGGTGGGGGGGGCTCATCGTTCTTCGGCTTCGCCTGCATCACCACCAATTTACCTCGCGGCTTCTGCTGCTGCTGCCTCCCGATCTGCCATCGCCGCAACCCAAATCCTCGACCCACACCGCGCACCGTGGACCCATTAGTACTATTGCAGCTACAAATCATCAGCTTGGAAGTGGAAGCAGACATCGCGAGGCCTGCCACCAGCTCCATGGCTGGGTGAATTCGAATGGAAGGCTCCGCAAGCTCGATTGCAAGCTCGATTTCAGATTCGTCAAAAGAGACTACTGAATTGGAGGCGATGGCGAGGAGCTCGGAATTCGCTGCAGTTGCAACTGCGACTGTGATTGCAAAAATTGGGGGGCTGCAATGCGACGGCGAAGGTAGCGGTAGAGGATGGAGGGCTTATCTCGAGAGTGGAGGTGGTGAAGACACGACTGACGTCCCGTGAAGGGTATCCACGTCGGATTATGTACGGGTCTGAAATTGGTCCATCTGGACCGACGTGACTGGGCTTCGGTCTGGCGGATCTTTTTTGCGCCTGCGGTTGGGGGAGTGCGATTCATAGCTGAGTCAGGTAGGGAAGGGGACTGCGTTGGAGCATGCCCACCGGAGCTCTGTACCTGTAAGGTAGGAGGTCCTGAAATCGCTCATTTAAGAGCTGAAACTGAATTTTGGAGAGGTGAAACGCCTCAAAATGTTTTTCGGGGAATTTTCCTTGAAAGACAAGAGGAATTGGCATCTAAACCAAGTCGTTTCATATTTTTTGGAACTTTTTAGAATTAGTTACAAATTTTTGAAGTTGGAAAAAGGTGGTCATTTGTGGTCATCAAAAGCGAGCACCTCCTGAAATGTGCATAGTTGTACATTGAAGAAAGCAAAATGTATCTCTAAGTCATGTTTGCTTTTAATGCCCGCTCCATTTTACAGCCTCCTACCTTATCTGGAAACCTGATGACTCTGCAATTCACAAGTCAACAACGCTGCAATCATTTTTTGGTCGATGAATGATAGAGAATCCTTTTGTGTAGGACAAAAGTGCAACTATTCATCCTTGGAATTTTGCAAGACTTGAAAGCTTTAACGGGTTTTCGGAAATGTTGATTTCCTAACTTATAGTAGTTTAAAAGTTTTTGGAAAAAGTTATTCTACTATGCCAAAATGAGGCCTGAAACACTAATTTGAACACAGTTCCTACTTTTCACTTAACTATGAGCGGTTGAGCTCCTAATAATTCTAATTTACATATTTCACATGGATTGTTTTATCTTCTATACCCCACTTGCATAAAGATCTTCTCTTCTCATCTTATTAAAACACACAATACATGTAACTTTACAAACTACGAGAGAATGTTGCCTTCTATTTTGATATCATTAGAATTTAATCCCTAAAGTCCCATTGTCCCCTCAAGGGACAAAATGGATTTTGGGCAAGTTCTTGTGATCTCAATATTTGGTGAAACTATTTGAAACTTTCTCATAAGATAGAAAAACTGATTAGCTTTATGGAAATATAATTTTTATTTCAATTGGTGCGCGGGAGCAAAAATTATACCACAAATAGCCTAGAACTAAACTCGACGGGCTACACCAAAAAATTGCATACAATTGTAAATAATTTTTTTAATTTTTTTTTCTTAAATATTATATTTTTGTCAATATGTAAAGCTTTGATTCACTCCATTTGGACTAGTTATGTGAAAGTTAAGGATAATCTTGTTTTTTGGGCAATCTAAGCATTTTGATACTGGCAAAATCCATGTGAGAACAAAGTCTAATTAGCTACCTCGGAATGAGTCATAAAATTCAGATGATGTGGTTGTCAAAAATATAACAATATTCTGACATCAATGACATAGAAATAGCCAAACATGTCATTGTGAAGAAGCGGCCTACAAAAGCCTAAATTTTTTGTGATGTGGGCCTGTCCTTCGAGGATTAGTTCTTGCATTGAAGTGAGAGCTAGAATTAAATTTAAATTTTCAATTATGATGTCTGCTTCTAAACTATGTTGTCACTATATTTGACACTTGTGTATCACAATATACATTGGATGTTTGGATCTCTCTATTGAGATGCCATAAAGATCGGGTGTCAAAGTAGAATGTGGTTGACATTTCCTAGATTTGTGATCTTTTCAATTTTTGACATTTATTGATTTTAATTTGTTCTTGGACTTTTTGTTTTTGGTCATTGCAGCCTTCTAGGGGCCATGACCAACACGGATCAGCTAGGAGGGTCCACGGCAGACCAGGCCTACAAAGATGAATTTGTTAAGGCCAAGACTGACGAGGAAAGATGAGCTACCTACATCGAAAATCAATTAGGATGGTTGCCTCAGCTTCCTTGGTTTGTGCCCTTGGATATCACATTTCTTAGATTTGGGATCCTTTAAATTGCAAGCATTTATTGGTTTTAATTTGTTCTAGAACTTTTTATTTCTTGTCATTGCAACCTTATCAAGGTTGTCTATTTGGACGTGACACTGGTTTTTTCCGTTGGAATGTCCGTCAACATTGGTTCAAACACTTCATGATTCACATAAAGCATTTTTTTGAACGGTTCAAACAGCTTGTTTGTTGATCTGGATGGCCTGTCCATTGACGTAGACTGACCGACCATCAATGGGCCATTGAGGTCGTTGAGCTCAATGGATAGACCGTTCAAGGGCGAAAAAAAAGAAGATCCGGACAAACACTGGGGTTGCATGACTTGCATCCTGTCTTACCGTTGGTCAAATAGATGTTTAGACGTGACGAGATATGATAGTGACAACTATAAGCATTACAAGGTCTACGACAAAGTAACCCTACAAAGACGAATTTGCTAGGGCCAAGACTGCGAGGAAAGGTGAGCTACTTACATGAAAAATCAATTAGCTAGGATGTTTGCCTCAACTTCCTTGGTCTTTGGCCGGTTTGCGTCCTTGAGTAACACAAGTCCTAGATTTGGGATATTTTAAATTGCAAGCATTTATTGGTTTTAATTTGTTCTTGGACTTTTTGTTTCTTGTCATTGCAGTCTTGCAAGGTCTACAATATAGCTACCTTGCAAAGATGAACTTTCTGGGGCCAAGATGATTTTTCTTTTGTAATGATCAAATAGCAAGAAATTTTCAAAAGTTCATGACGGACATTCATCATAGTTGTCACATCAAGCAAATTAGGACCATTAGACGCCTCAGACAACGGATATACTAGATAGTTTCAACGGATTGGATGGACAATGTGACTATTTTAAAATAGTCACAGAGGGCGCATCAAGGTCATTGGACATCTCGGACAGGCAGGCAAATTGGACAATTAAGACGGACGGTCCATCAAATGTGATAACTATGACATTTATAAACTCCTCAAATCCAATTTTTAGTTGGACTAGCTAAAAAACTCATAGTGTGGTCCATAATTCCTTGCCTAGCTATTCCTAAATGCAACATTTTTTCCAAACTTTGGAGTGTTCCCACAACATGAGTTTACTACGGCAAAGTGGCATGTACAAATACACTCAACTCCTCAATTTTTACATAATCCCTTTGCTTCGTTTCAAATGGCTCCAGTTTCACATTTCTTATGGAATCAGATCTATCAACTACATTAATCTCAGCCTTTACAATTCCATTCAAAATCTCTTGTTTTTTAGTCCCTACATTATTAAGCAGATACATTGAAATACCTTCCTATTGTGTGGTTAGATACCAATTTCTCATGACCAACTCCATTAGCACTCGCCTCAATAAGGGGCATTATGGTGCAATCCAAATTCCTTTTCCCAATTTGTTCTTTACGTTTTGTCAAAGACTCCTTTGTCAAAGTACTTGTAACTTGTTTTTTGAAACTGAACAATGCAAGCTGCCTGGTCTTTCGTCAGCTACCCTTCATAAGACATGAATTTGTCAGCCCGTCGTAAACCAAACCACTCCATTCACACAACCAAAACAATGCAGGACGTTAAACCCGTTTCACGAAGTGGGCCCAACAGGGTGAAAACGCAGGAAATTTATCCTTGGGGAAAACGCAAGAATTTTTTTATTTTTCACACGATTTTTTTTCGGCAAAATCTGAATTTATATTTGCAATCGGAGGCCCCAAATTAGCTAGGAGTGGTCTACAACATGCCCTAGGGACTGCACAAAATAGGGGGCAGGATTTTACTTTTACCCCAATTTAATTTCTGCATTTTTATCCTACTCGTCGCACTTCGTGGGACAAGCTTAACCCCTAAAGGCCCAAGGCATTTTCTAGCTCCAAAACCACTGAAAACTGCCATTTCTGCTGCAATCACTCCCTAAACCAAAAAAAACTTTTTTTTTAAGAATCTAACCATAGGATCTTGTACTTCACTTGTTTCAAATCATGCGGTAAAAATTTCATGAAGTTTGACCATACGGATTGGAAGATATTAGCGTTTGAAGTTGGAAAAAGAAGTTTTTTTGAACTCTGGATTGCAATTTCAGATGACTTTGACGGCCATTAGTGGATTTTTTTTGCACTACACACCATAAAGTTAAAATTTTTTATGTTGAACATTTGAGTTTAGAGTTAGGGAAAAAAATTCAGAATGTCAGAACTTGATTTTCACATATTAAAAAATTGTTAAGTAGAAGTAGGTTCAAAATTGAACAAAACACTAAATCTTCAATAGCTCTTAGATGGAATTAAAAAACCATAATCCCAACGGTGGGATTGTTCTTGCAAACAAACTTAACCTTTTCAAAAAAAAAAATTGAAAAAATTTGAAAATTGCATTCAAAAATTAATTTTATAAGTTGTTTTTTGAAAAAGACGCTTAGATTGCCCGAAAAACAAGATTGTCCATAACTTTCTCATTCTAAGTCCAAATAGAATGAATCAAAGCTTCAAATATAGACAAAAACATGATCTTTGAGGAAAAAAATTAAAAAAAAAAATTCAATTTTTTAAAGTTTTTTTTTTCTGCCCGGCGAATTGCTTTTTTGACTTCGGGCGGCATAACTTTTTTTCCCACGCACCGATTGAAAAAAAATTATATTTTTGGAAAGCTAATGTGATTTCCTATCTTCAAAAAAAGTTTCAAAAAATCAGGTCGAAATTTCAGGTTGCACGAGACTGCCCGAAATCCCAAGTGTCCCCTGAGGGGACTTTGGGCCTTTAGGGGTTAACGTCATGCCAAAACAATGAGCCGCAAAGAAGCAGCGGGCAACTCTATACTTGCCTCTTTGCTGTAAAAAAAGCCCAAGCCGTCAATTTTCCTAGGAAGAAATTAAAAATCTTTCACCTTGGGGGGAGCGGATCCCCTCCCTTGGGCCTTGGCCCCTAGGGAAAACCTTGAATTTTTTATTTAATTTTCACACATGATGAAATTAATAAATTTTGAATCCTCATTTGCGATCAAAAGCCCCAAATTAGTTACACAAAATAGTGAAATTAGGTTGCCTTACTTCAAGAAAGTTACTTTATAAACCATCAAAGTCAACAAATATTTCTACATATATTTTTGTTTGTACAATACACATGGAGACTCATGAGTCCCAATTACAACAATACTTAATTCAAAAGTAGTGCATTATTGTAGAGAAACAATAAATATTTACATAGTGTAGAATGTTGAGAAATTAGCGAGGGCAATCTAATTTCACTATTTTGTGTAGGAGAGGTGATCGAAGAACATAGATTTAACACAACTCAAAGTATGGGGCTTTTTTTCTACATGCACCCTTGGAATGACTAAGGGGGGCCGAGCAAGGGGGTCAATTCACCTTGACTATTTTTGCATAGGTATATGATATGGAAGCTTTTGGGTTTTTCCCTTGGAGGATAATTTTTATTATTATAAAACTTTCACATCTGTTTTGATCAATGAGTATGACTCTTTCTAAGGTAGAAACATCCATTAGCGTCCTTGTTTCCATTCTTGTACCTTAGACTGTTACTAAATTTGTCCTTAGACTTCCCATTAATGTGTCCTTGAAATGCTTAGCTATGATTTAATTGCTGACGCAATTGAAGGACACATACTTAATTTTGATTTGTTGACATCTGATTTTTTGAGATTTTGGTTCAGGGTCCACCTATGTGACAGTTTTAGTGGTTTGGGGAGCCAGCACTTTGAAAAATCATAGAAATTACATATCACATCCAAAAAATCTATTTTTTTTTGGAATATTCATGATTTTCACTTGCCAATACTACAAAATGTTATTATTATTAGTAAAAGTGCCTCCAACTATGCTGAATTGCTTGATATTGACGGTTTTGGGTGTTTCCAGAGTAAATTTCAGGGTGCCCTGGTGGCTATTCTTGAACCAAAATACCTTTGACAAACCTGGAATGGCTCGGAATGACAAAATAGACCAACACAGAACTCCCGAACACGTGACCCATCTCATTTTCTGATCAAACCATTTCCGGTAACTTGCACGCGGCCGTCTCTGATCCACTCTAGGCGAACAAATGCATTAATTTAGCAGCTCCGTGGCACACACACTCTGTTTATAAATGGAGTTACCCCAAGACAGAAAACCATGCTGCAAACGAGGGACCCTTCAATTCCTCAAACAATCAAAACCGGCAGCACTGTAGGCGACACCGAGTTCCCTCCTTCATTTAATTTCCAAGAGGTACTAATAAGGACTTGGCTGTTCAGTCTATAAACGACTGCAAGAGTGAAGATCGATACTGTATTAATTTGACGCAGAGAGCATTGGGCGGTACTAACTTAAGCCTTCCTTTTTGGAATTTGCATGGTACTGACGCACGCCCTTTGTATAGGATACAATAAATGAGGGAGAGGCGTGAAGGAGTGGAAGCCAGTGAATCGGAATATCGGATGATGCTCGTACCAATGTTCGGAGAATCAACGTGAGGAATGCGGAGTCTAGCTACAGTAGAGAGCGGGGGACAGTTCGATGCTGTCAGTTTGGAGTGTGCATGTTCAGGTGGGTTTCCGCTGTGATCCTCCATATTGATCGGGATGTCATGTGCATTCCTGAAGTTCAGATCGATTGTGACATTATGGGGAGAGTAATTGAGTGACATAATCTCAATGCAGGAGAGTTTTGCCGTAGTGGCATGTTTAGATTGGTTAAGGAGAGGCAGATTAAGACGGATAACTCTCACTGCTTGCTTATGCAAAATTTTCAACAGGGTGAATACAAAGTAGAAATTTCATTTGTATGCCAGTGAGAAAAATCTCCACTACTACCAACTGGTATTAACTTAGTGAGTGCAAATCCACCCAACATAATCTGAAAATTTCCTAGAGAGTTTTTGTTGTTGTGGCATGTTTTGATTGGTTATTCCGTGGATCACCCTAGTAGTGTGTTTGGGCCATTTCTTGCTATTTACTCTTGATGTGAATTTTAGCCATAGAGTGGTATTTTTTGAATTTGAGTCCTACTAATGAAATGAGTCTTACCCACTGCACTTTCTATTCCAATTGAAAATTTTGAAAAAAACTTAAATTTCAAAATATTTTATAATTGTATGAACTTTGGGCGTATAATAATGGTTTGTTGATTTTTTAATTATAGAATTACACAAGAAATTTGTTTTATACCATAATATTACCCACTATGTTATACATACATTTATAGTGAAATTTTCTAATTTTTTGAGTATATTTTGTATTTGACATGAATTTTTTCCATTTATTTCTTAAGAAATTCTTAGTAATTTCAAAATTTTCCAAAAAAGGTTGAAAATTTTACAACTTATAGCAGACATGTAATTTCATCGGTGAAAAATAAATACAGAATTTTTCATTCATATCTACTTGGAAATGGCAACAAACAGAGCAATGCACAGTGAGGCTAGAACTCAGTCAGTGGTCATAGGTCCGTTCTTACAGGGTTAGCAGGGTTAGCAGAGTCGCTTCTTGTCAGGGAACTCACGTCCGTTAATGACAAGAGTCTAAACCAAAACCAAAAGTCACCACTCTGACACCACGTACTCATGTCGAACATTCCCTAAGATTCCCACAGATCCAAGTATAAATCACGTCTGTGGACACTGCCATCGTCTTCCACCTCTGCCTGCTTGCACCTAGCTAGCTACGCTGCAGACGGGGTCGGATTATGGTAGCTTTTCGTTCGAGGAAAACTGTTGCAGGGAAGGAATTCAAGGTAAAGCTGTCCAGTCCAACTGATCGATTCCGGTCATACAGATCGAATTCCGAGACCACGCCCCCTGTAGAATGAAGATGCAGCTACTACTGTGAAGGATCTGCACCGACCCCAGTAACTTAGATCCGATCGTGTCTGCATATGTGCAGCAGGGTCAGTGAGTGGGATACAGAGCCTGCAATTATTGGTCACGCGCGCAGTGGGATCCATGTTCAATCTAGACGGTTCTCTCGATCGACGTCTTCTGGGGAAATTTTTTCCAAGTCTTGCAGAGCGAAGCTCACTCAGATAATCTAGCTCCATAGCTGTAGACGTACATATTAGTCTTCAGTGATCTGCAAACTAAAGTTAGTCCTTGCGTAGCAGGCAGCTTTTGGCAGGGACGCCGACAGGGACTTCCAGCTTAGAATGCGGATATATCATGTTGGTTGGCAAAGGTGGCTGCTTAGGGAAGTACACAGGTGCAGATGTTAGTTGTATGCTACTCAGGCCGGGATGCATTTCCTCTATCTGTTTACCAACACAACAAGTTGATCGAGTTTCATGTAGAGTGCTAGTTGGCTAGCTCCAGAAGCTTGGCAATACCACGATGAGCTGAAGCTAAGTCGGCTAGAGTCGACGAGAGCTAGAGTAACGCTAGCCAGACTGGCAGTGCAGAGCCTTGATCTGAAGAGAACGATCTGAACGGGGTTTTAGTCTTGGTAGCCAAGTGTGAGAATGGAGAAGAATCGAGCAAGATTTGCCAAGGAATGGAGGACAGCACAGGCCATCTCGCTCACCGTCCCCAATCTCGTCACGGCAGCCAAGCGAGAGCTCAGTTTCCTCGCTCGAGTGAACCAAGACCAAGGCCTCACCCAAGCAGGACCCACACTTGACCGAGCAATTCGAAGGTATGGAGTTCTCAACAAAAACGCATTTGATGTTTTCGTAGTTGCAGTGAAGTGCCATGTATTGACACCTCCTGGAGTTTCATTGACAGATACGAATCGTGTTGGCTTCCGTTGCTCGTGAGTCAAGACAAAGGAGCCAGCCCTCTCGTCCCGCCTCTGGATTGCGCTTGGGTTTGGCACTGCCACCGTCTCAACCCTGTAAGTAGTAATGGTCGTGTTAATTACAATGGAGTGTTTCCGAACGTCAAATTTGAGACGTTCCAGTGCCCAAAGCTTCAAGAATCTAGAACTGAGCGTACAGATCTGAGGTTTCAGTTGATGGACTGAAACTGTGGCAATTTCACTGAAATCTGACATTTTAATGTCGTTGAATCAGGAGTATGTCTGCCTGATTCTGTCGTGAGTTGTGTCCGGGGTATATTGACGAGATGGAGGGGTTTTGCAGATTCGGTACGCGCAGGATTGCAAGGCGCTGTATAAGAAGATCCTGGGCGCTCCTGTTCCTGAAGCGCGGTTCATGGTAGCCGCCACGGATACCACTGTCCAGCTGTGGAAGAAGTGGTTCCCGACGGAGCCCTACCACCATATTGGACAACCCCATTCCTGCGAAGAAATCGACACCAGAGAAAGCAGAATTAGCTATGATCTTGTGGATGCAGTTCTACGACAGAGCTCGTTTTACTACCAGGTGAGAAAACCCCGAATGCCTCTGAATGTGAAGAACTCTATACATGGCCAAATCCGAGTTTGCACTTACCGCCCTCTCGAAAGCATGGATCCGAGTATAGTCGCTGTCGTGAAATTCTCGAGATTTAACGAGAATGGGATTTAACGTAGAGTTGTATGTTTTTTCGCAGGTTTCGGAGCTCCATGTGAGGACTGAATCGTTCTTGCACGCTGCGGAGATGCGTTACAAAGGCTTCCTTCATCTCGCTGCGAAGTCCAAGGGCAAGCAGTTTCTGGTCCCGACCTACGACATTGATTTGATGTGGCACGCGCATCAGCTCGACCCCATCGCATACCGAATCGACACGCTTCATGTTCTGGGGAAAGTGCTGGACCATGACGACTCCGACACGGAGAGACACGAGGGATCCAGGCTCAGCACCTCTTTCCATGAAACCGAGCAATTGTGGGAGGACACTTACAGCCTTCCGTATGCGAAAGCGGGCGCCATGTACCGAGGCGAGCCTCCGATTGCTCTTTCCAAACCATCGACCAAACGTGAACGATTCACGTCCAGCATCTACAAGACCGAGCAGGAGGCTCAATACGGGTACCTCACGGGTCGGGAATCCGTGCAGATGAGTATCAACATTTTGGGCTCCAAGAATGTGCCCGTGAAAAATTCTGGCGCGCGCATCTTTGTGTCGCTGCGAACCATGAAACCTAACTGCGGGGAGTTTGAGCTGAAAACAGAGGAGGTGGACATCTCGGAACAAGCGCGGTGGAAACAAGGGGCGTGGAATTTGTGTTTCGAAACGGCCGTGGAGGGGATCATCCTGGAGCTGAGAATGAGGAAACCGTGTCGTCTCCTGCGAGGGGGCTTGCAGAAGAAGTCGAAGCTACTTGGAGAAGTTCACATTCCTTTCAATCTGTTGCTGGCGTCACCGACGCTCTCTGCACTCGACTGGTTGTCGCTGCACAAGGAAGATCAGATCTGGGACTTGCAGAGGAAACCCCCAGCGCTGGAGATTGCCGCCTCGATTACTCCGCCGGTTGCTTCGCCCTACCTCTTTCGAGCCGTCACTGTTAAAACCACGGATGACAACTTTCAGGAGGTGACGGAGCGGTGGCGACATATCCAAGTGGGACGGTGGTTGACGAGATCGGTTCTGGATCATCGAGGCAACGACGTCTACACGGTTAGGATTCGGTAAGAGCTTCATCAAGAATGCAGTCTCCGTTTTGCGATGTTTAGTCGACATTGTACGAATTCCCTAATAGAACAAGGGTCTTCTTTAGGATTAGTTTTAAGCATTCAAGTCACTGACAGGAATCACGACACAAAAAAGGATGATGTCGGAATTGCAGTGACTTGCCAAGCTTATGAACAATTGTTTTAGACTAAGAACTCTACCTTCAATATTCTCTACAACTGATCGACGATGTTGCTCTTGATTGTGCAGGAAGCTGAAAGGCTGTAAGAAGTCGAATGGAACTAGCCAACGAGGCTGTGTACCAGTGGCGGAGAACGAAAGAATTGTGGACATCTATCGACCGAACCGAAATGCGAAGCCCGATGGTCCACCAAGTAAGGATCGAACCCTAAACCCTAAGTTGCCTTCGCATGTGTTGATCAACATCCACGCATTTCGCAATATAGGCTTTCATCTCTGAATGGGGATGCCCGCATTGCTGTGGGGCTCAAACATAGAAGTGTTCCATCTCCCCCATTAGGATAATGGCACTCTTTTGAATCGATAGTTGCGGGTTTCATCGTCCTTGAACTAGCATTCGCTAGTCCTCTTGCAAATCACCACTTGCGGTTCTCAAAGATTTCAGTTCATCAATCTTGTGATTCATCCTGATTCTCTTTCAGCGTCCAATTCTCAAGCAAGGTTTGAAACTCGCTATTGATGATTCCGTTGCAGGGCATGGCTATTCTGAAGTCTCTGACCCTTGAGTGTGACGTTTGCAGTTGACCCTTGAGTGTAACTGTTGGTGCTTGCAGTTACGCTGGCAGCGTCGGCGATTCAGCTGATGGACACAAAGGAGCAAATCGAGAAGGCGAAGCTGCAACGGCAGTGGGCGTTGTTCGAGCCCAACACGATTCTGACGGTGAAGAAGAACCGTGATCCCCAACTGGACGAGTTTCCGTGTCTGACGCTAGAAGGCAGCGTCGGCTCTCCTGTGGCGCTTGTTTCAGGAAGATGGCTCCAGTACCAAGTGCGGGATGGTCCACCGGAGGAAGAACGAGGGTTTGTTACTGTGGTGCGCTACACTCCCGAATGCCCGACTGGCAAAGCTACAGCGCTCTTCAACTGGAAGTCTGCTGCCATGGAGGTATGTATGTGCATCCCACTTTTGAATTCAATGTAGACTCTATGCCATGTCTTCAATTCTGTCAGCAACGACTCACAGAAACTATTTTTTAGGGTTTGATCGATTTTACGAATAGCCATTGATATGGGGTTGTGCTTCGGCAGGTATCTCCGGGGGAGAGTGCGATTCTTGTGATGCTCTTGTCGACTGTGTCGGCGTTAGCCGTGCACGATATACTAGGCACAATGAGCAGCAGACCCACGAAGCCTACGAAGAAAATCCTGTTCCCTCACAAAGCCGAATGGGGTAAGTATTACGCCCACAAGTCGAATTTCACCATCAACACCTGTATGTTGCATTCCCCTGCCAGATTTGAGCTTTCTTTTACAAAATTTGAAATGGTTGATGAGACTGTCACTGACATTGGTTTCATGACATCGTTGCAGGGGCTGTAACGATGGAATGTGAAAACAGAGGCTGCTGCGGCACCAGCTTAGCAAATCGATGTTGGTGGAGCCTGGGCAGTCAAGTATGGGCTCATGAGATTTACGATTTGACGCCCCAATGTGGCGGTGCAGGCGCCTGCGGCGGAGGAGCGTGTGCAACTGGTGCCAGTTGCGCCGCTGGTTGTCTGGCTGGGGGCTTCGTTGCTTGAGTTTCAAGCTCCCAATCTGCACACCACTTTGTTTGCTTGTATTATAACACTTGCACTGTGGCACAGCTGAAGATCTACACAAAGGTGGCCGATCAACAACTTAGTTAGTCTTGTTTTGATGAATCGGCTTCATCATGCTTCTGATGCAGGACGGCCTTCCGTGACATTGCCCGACTACCTTCACAGGTTTTTGAAGTTGCCTTCCAATCTTTGGAAGTTTTTTTGCCGAAAGTATGCCGGTTACGAACGGGGTTGAATTGCTTTTTTTCCAACCAGTTTTTGAACGGGTTGAGATATTTTTTTGCCGTTCGTTTGGAGCTTTTGGATGTGGCACGGGCAGCAACGTCTTTGTGGGAAGCCACTTATTGGTCGGGTGATGTGTTAGATGTAGGTGAAGCTGATGGTTTCGTAGAGTAGTAAGGGTGACATTTCACACCCATGAAGAAGTACTGGTAGTATGAATAGTTGTAAATAATAGCTTGGATTTTTACTTCAAATGATTTTGTAACTTATATTCTTATAGAAGGGAGCTGTTGTCTTGCCACCAATTCAGTTTCTGACCATCGAAGATTCACTCTTCCCTGATTTTTTCTAATGCTTTTCTGATTCTTTTTTATTGACTGTAAGAGTGACTTTAAGCGTTTTATCGTATAGACCTATAGGAATGTAAGATCTGTGGGTATAAGAGTCAAATCTGTTGACATCAAATTCTAATCACTATGTACAAATTTCTTATGCAATCATTCAAAGTAATTGTAGGTAAGCAATAGTAGACAACAACACTTTCATTCAAATTTGAATGGCCATAGACATTCTGCGAAGTCATGCTAACATCAATAGCTAATTCGTCCAATCAAGTGTATGAATAGAAGAGTTGGAATTGATAACAAGGGTTAGGTCCTTTGCTGATGCAAGGAATAATCATTGGAGGAGTTCAAAAGAGACGAAACTCAGTTGGGTTGAATCAAGTTGTGAAAGTCCTGTACGTAAATTTGATGTTCAAAAGTATTTCTCAGCTTATCGATACTCAATGCCATGAATGGTTTCAGACTTGCATCAAAATCCCTTCTATAATCTCACTCTAGGATTGCGGATTCTCTTTCTCGACTGGTTCGCAGCTACACATGGTTGTTGCTTCATGTCCACTAGCGGATGGGCGGTACCAACAAGTTTCCATTCTTGCAAGGTCTTCCTCGGTCCTTGTTTAACTGACTTATCAAGGTTCTGACAGGAATGTTCCAGGCTTCGAAACATTCCAGATTCAAGGAGATTCTGCATGCTCAACGCAGAAGCATTTTGTCAAATATACATTTCACTCTTAAGAATTGAAGAAATTCCATAATAATTTAGTTCACAATATTCACTACTGCCCAAACTCTGAATCTTGATAAGTGCATCACTTTTGGACAGATAGATAGATGGTCAACTACTTGGAACTCAGGGACCAAGTCTGCAAAGTTTCCTTCTAATGTAATGGTGAAGCCTAGACTTTTTTTCCTTCTTTGAAACAAAAGGGGCGAGCTCTTTGCTTAAAGGAAAAAAGTACAAATCACCGCCTGCAGCCTGGGCCAGGGCCAGGGTGAGGCCTGGACTTCACACGCGGCAATGTGCAGGAGATTGTGAAAGCTAAGTGACGCGTCGTAACGTTCTTCAGCAGCTACCTTTACCACCCTTGAAAAAAGTAGACAAGACACTCACTAAATATCATTCATGCTCACATATTCACGCCACTCTACACTTGAAAGCTACCCACCCCTCACATGAGCTTCAAATGGTGGAGATAATGGGTCACCTGCTGCAGCTTGGAATTAGCGCACTGCTGGGCGACAGACAACATCTCATCATCTTCCGTGGGCCCGATCAGTCTGTCCAGTCCATCTGGAAAAGAAACACAAAGCCAACAATCGAATCAGTTTCACAATCCTTACTAGTCAAACTCTTCCACATCAGATGAGAAATATGCTGGAAATTCCCATGTTTCACGAACAGTAGTACTACTCTTACTGCATTGAACCCTTTCTAATGACACTGCCGCAGGGACAAATGGGCTTCTAGATGCACTCACATGTGTATAGAACTTGACAAATGGAATTTGCCAATGTGCACAACATGATAGATACAAAACTTAGACAGGAAATGTCCAATGAAAAGTTGTCAGTGCTATTAGAGGAGAGTGCATTTCTCTCGATAGCCCCCCCATGCTTGTGAACCACTCAACAATGTCACTTTCCACTCGATAGTCTGGAAACTATTCTCATTAGTAACACCTTCTCACTTATGTAAATAGTTATGTAAATAGCTCTGCCAACACCTTCTCACTTGTGTACTACTTGACAGAGCTATTTACATAACATTATTCATCAACCCTAGATGTAGAAATTCTGTCATTTTCAGTTGCTGAAAATTCAACTAACAAGTTGGCACAACTAATGTAGACAAAAAGGGAAGACTGGAGATGGGCTTCAGAAGTTGTTGGGCCTTGCTTGTCCCACAAAAGATGAACAACGATAGTCTAATTGAAATCCACTTCATAATAAATTACCTTGGATTGCATAGACTCCAATGACACTCAAGCTTCATTGCTGAATAATGTTATTAATATGACTTTGTCCTATGAGGAGAACTAATTTTGGATCCAAAGGTCTCTCACATCTTCAATATATAAGGCTTGCAACACTTGTATTCAATCACCTACAAACACATAATTTCTTGAGGCCAAGTATTCATACCTCGCAGGGTGAGCAGAGTTTCCGTCATTTCAGTAACAAACTTGTGCCATTCCACTTCCTTCTTGATTTCGGCCTCTGGCAACATCAAATCCCTCGGCTGCAGCTCCTCCACAAAATCTTTTTTACAGGATTTCTGAAGTCTTAAAACATCCCAAGCGACATTCTTCGCCCGACCAACAACGAGCTCATTGCGAGAAGGCGACTTCCTGGCTCTTCTCGATCTCCTTCTCGCCTGCCCGTCAGGGATCTTCCTCTTGTTGTTCGCCCGCTCGGCACAAAATCTTCTCGGCGTGTTTCGAAGGCTACTACTGAAGCAACCATTGCTCATGACCGCTTCTTCCTTTTCCTTCTTCACCACAGAGCCCAAACTCAAGATCACACTATTGCTGGGAGGGGACTCTTCATAGAGCTCATTTGTAAACATTTTGGGAGGCTCCGGGACCACAGCTTCTCTGGGAGGGTCGATCATGCCGGGAGGGGTGTTGTTGCTCCCACAAATCCAGTCCCGGTCCCATGACGGAACATTGTGTTGCATTTTCAGAAATTTTGAGCCAACCTCATCGCTGGTTTCCTGTGCAGATTCCAAGGGGGTAGCACCTCCAGTAGTGGCACCTTCAGTGGAGAGAGATGTAGCAGAAGGGCTTCCTCCTCTTATGGAGGGAGTGGGCGGAATTAGAGACCGGTTGCATTTGCCACTTTGCTTGGCTCTGCTTACAGTTTCTGAGTCTCGCTTCTTCTTCCTTTGGGGCGTTCCTGAAGGTGACGTCGATTCCAACCAAAACGGGGCCTGACCATTAATTAGTATTTAGTTCAATCCACGACAGATACGTCTATGTTTTACTATGCACTGATCTAATACGCTATTCCGTGTGTTTCAATTACTGCAAGACGCATTAAAATGCTTTACGTTGCAATATTAAACTAGAATTCATTATATTTTGAATATTCTAAAGGCTGTAGGGAGGGAGTGTTTGTTTCTCGCATGAGTCAATAGGAAGTTATAAATAACATTTGCTCTAGTTTTAAAATGCAATATAAAGCATTCAGTGCATCTTGCAGTAATTAATATATATGGTGTAGCAAGGATGAGCATGATGATGCTTGATAATTGAGCTACACTAGCATGGATAGGCCTAAAAGAGAGAAAGACAAGCTAGCTCACGGGTTCGGAAGCTGACGGGAAATTATAAGCCAAATCCAGTAGGTTGACCTGAAATGTGGAGAAAGTGGTATAGTGCTCCCCGTTTTCAAGGACTCCCAACACTTTGTCGTTCTCGTTGCCACGCAGGTCTACCAGACGGAGGATGTTGAACTCCTGCATCACGTCCAGCAGAAACTTGGCTCCCACTCTCGTCATTTGGTTGAACCGCAAGTTCAAAGCTTTTTTCATGAAAACAGAGCAAACCTCAGGATTTGCAGGACTACTCAGATCCTGTAAGTAGACTTGTATCTCTTCACAAGAAATTGGATTAGATTTGTAAATCATTTCGTTCTATAAGATTTGATGTTAAATTGGACTTGAGAAAGTCCAAAAAACGATCAGGGATCCCCAGAAGAATTCCTTGAATCTATCGTTTGGAAAAGATCACTGAAAATTAGGATGTGTACAGAAGCTAACAAAATAGTAATAATTTTCAGGAACTTTTTCAAATCATCATAAATTCAAAGAGAATCTTCTCCAGGTTGGTTCCGCCTTTGCATGACTACAGAGTGACTTTTCCATGAAACGTGGAGAAGATTTCCCTTATGGTGTTGTCTAGAAGTTCCTGAAACACTCAAATTTGACTGAAAACCTCGTTAAATAAGATTATATAAAAGGTGATCCGGATTAATGAGATGCTCACCATGGAGTGGGGCACCCATACGAAGAGCGACGACAAGCTCTCGAGGAAGGAGGTCGGTAAAGGCATTGTAGGAGAGATCCAGGTCAGCCAGAGCAAGGCTTCCAATGGGAATCTTATTTGCAAGTTGGCTGTCTTGCCTGCTTAATCTGCGTCCCACTGGCTCTCGTAAGCTGGCTTTCCAATCCAGATCTGCCTTCCGGGTGACAGCACTCTGCACAGGCAGAGATTGAAGTTAGCCCACGTCCAATTCCACAAGAAGCAGACTATGAGATTGTACCATACCACTCGTATATCAACTACCAAAACCGCACAGCTTTGACACACATGTAACAGACGTTGCAGTAGCCATTTTCGCATCTTGCAGGAAAGAATTTATACCGCTGCGGCACAAGCAGGACACTCGTGCCCAGTCATACTTCTCTTCGATTTTAGGATGTAGTGAAAATGAAGAGGATCCATGTATACTCATAGCATTCTTCAGCCATTGAAGTACTGCACCCTTTCCATAAAAACTTGCTGAAATATATACTGATCAAGTACTGCATTCGTCCTTGTTTCTACAACCACTAATGCGAATTTTGCATAAATAACGCCTAAACCCTTCAGTCCATAAATTTTTATATAAAGAACGGGAGAATGATCACCGTGGATACCATCGTGTCAAAGTGTCTCCCTGATTTATATGGCAGTAGTACCGCGAAAAGAAGAACAAAAGTGGAGTCAAATCGAAAGAAACTTAACTTGTCAAAAAACAAATAAAGGCGCTAATGCTCTCTTGACAAAAATTTCTTCTAATAAGATATCTTCTAGCCCTCAAGTAAACATGCAGTTTGAGACAACTGCTGTATGCACAAATGCAAGGTTGATCAGGATCAACATGCGGTGCTGGAAATCAACATTGATGATTGTCCTGGTCTCATTTCAGGTCAGAAAGTGCAAACCTCAGGAGAACGCCCAGACGAGCACAGCCCTCTGAGAATGAGGCTTTGATGCCACTGTTCACCAAATTTGGATGTTCTGTGCTGAATGGTCTGGAACGAAGATAGGGGTTCATGGAGTGGCTGGGGGTCCACCCGGAGGTCTTGCCCCTAGTGACAACCATAAAGTTGTAAGAAATATTCAGGCAAAGGATGCACTGTGTCCGAGAGCCCTGAACATTGCGCTAGCAGTTTAGCATAGCGAGAAACAATCAATGTGCCTATGAGGCCAATTTTCCACACGACGTGCAAAAGTTTAACCGTATCAGAAAAAACATTACGTCCAATGATGAGAGCTTGGTCAGCGAAAAGAACCTTCACAATGGCTGTAATGCCGCGAACCGATGCATCAGTGAGTGCGCATCCTGATAAGTCCAGAGTCTGCAGAGGCATGCAATCCCGAAGACCTCCGGCCTGCACAAATCCAAGAAAAATCTGTCGAAACCGAGCATATTGCACTTTCACCAATGGTGTCGGATGTTTCAAGATATGGCAGAGGACCCTGAGACCATTAGGATCTCGTCTGGACCTGTTACCTCAGCAACTCATCTATGAAGTCATACACTTTGGATGACCTTATGGTGTAAGCATGACTCGGCTAAATGTCAAGGGCCATTAACCTTTAAATGGAAAATGATTTACTCTATTGGTACTTGTAGTAGCCTGCAATCTCCCACACTGAATTTGCACCAGAAATGCATACATAGCGATAAAAATTTGATCTCATATTTGGCTCTTGTACCCAGGAATCTCTGCACAGCTCTATGCATTTCGCACAAAATCACATTTCTACATTTCTACATAAGTTAATATACTTTAAGTGTTGTAAAAAATATCCTCTACTTTGCATTGGGCACTGTCAAGGGATAATGTCTAGAATATGAAGGTTATATGGAGGCAAACTGTCTTGTTAAAAACACAAGGAAGGAGTACATTACATACCAATATATCGAGCCTGGTGTCTCCAAGCCCACTGTTGGCAAATGAAAGTCGACGAAGTGTTTTTGAATATCCTGCAAGCAGTACCCTTCGGAAGTATCACATAACATTCTTAGGAGGTCCTGTGACACCTGAGAATCGATTATCCATTATGCCCTAAATCCTGAGTATCCCAGATGCTCGTTCTTTATATCAAGACACATGCGAGGCAGGTTGAGGGGTGTGAAAACAGAGCATGATGTAAGAGTAGATGCACATGTAAACATATGAATGGCTGTAGAATCAAGCATGAAGAAATTACTCTGTTAGTGCAGTATCTCGGTAACTCTAAATAGAAAGAATGCAGTGTTTCAATTGAAATAGAATGATATGCAAACCCATGAAGCAGTAAATGCAAACGGACTGCAGATTGAAACTCAACCAGACTAAATTTTTCAAGTATGACATTCACGATCCAGATATTTTGTATACTACATATACTCAGTGGCATAGACCTGACGAATAAATACCAGATGAATGTGATAAGCACCAGACAGAGATCAGAGTCACACGAGTCTACCAAAAGCTTCAGACAAGATTTTGAGGTCGCGATTCCATAGGCTCAGTCCTATTTCCACATCGTGCATCCATCCTTCAATTGCACGAGACAAAGCCCTAGCCATTCACAAAACCTACCATGAAGCTTTGTAAGCACTTCGTATCCACTTTGTAAATCACGTCTTGCTAGCTTCAGAAAGAGAGAATTAATCAATAAGCAAGCTTTTGAGTAGCTTTACAAGACACAGGGTTTCATTAAACTGATTTCATTGTTTCAAGAACTCTTAGGCATCATAAAGGAAATCTTCCCCATGATTCATGAGGAGGTCCTCTCCATGACCACAGTAATCATACAGAGGCCTCCCCATAATAAAAGTCCCCAAACTGTCTAAATTTTACTGGAAAGCCTGTTCTGCTTCCTGGCAGAACAGTGCAAAATAGAGACCGAATCTCTGCTATCAATTGGCAAGAAGCATCCTGTCCATGAAAGATCTCTGTACGAAAAGTCAGCACTGTGCATTTAAAAACGTCATGTCAAACTCAAGCCAGGAAAAAAGAACACAAATGCACAGAGAGCTCAAAACCTCGTGAATTCAAAGACGGCATCTGTCGTTCTCGGATCCAATGAGCTGAAGCGTTGATTCACTGCCATTAAAAAAAATTGGTGTAACTTGAGAATACCAAGAGTCAGACTCAAGATGAGTTTATAGGCCTCTGCCCCATGGTTTATCCCCAAACCCTGAGAGGAAAATCAAACTGGACAAAGATAATATGTAAATTAATTACATTTCACGAAAGCAAGTCTTCAGTTGAAAGAGATAGGGTTTCCTAACCAATGTGCTGTTCATTCAAGGAGACAAACAGCCGCAATGTCGTAACAACGCCAGCATGCTTGAGCTGCTTGGCCACTTTGAGCAGATCCGGAAACGACATGCTCATCAGATCCCTCTACAAAACAAACACAAGGAAATGGGTTCTGTCACAGGCAAGTTTCAAGATTACAGTTCAAATTGGTCCCCGAAAAGAGGTTACAAGACACGCCAGATACCTGAAGGCATGAACTGTTGGGAAGAGGGTGCGGTAGAAGTTTAGGCTCCGGCTTGTTGTTCTTCATGGTCAGAGCATGAATTCCACTACTGCCACTGCTGCTCGCATGTCCATGGGAGATTTGACGCTCCATGCTGCCAATACGACTCTCCCTTGGAATCATCCGAAGTGCCTCCCTCCAGCTGCACATCCACACGAAGATGCTTCATAATATAACTACAGTCGGGGGTGTCAAAATGCAACAAAAATAGAGGCCATTCTATTCCCAGACCAGAAAACTCAAGCACTTTGGAGACGAGATTGCAGGCTATTAACCGCATGGGGCCATTCCAGAAAGAAGCAGTGAAATCGTACAAAGCTCGGTCATCCCTATGGGTATACATACCTTGAAACCCAGATTTGCAATGAAAGCAATTGAATCCAAAATACAGCATCCACAGCTACAACCCAAGCTTCTTCACCACCTTTGTGCAAATCCAAGTCCTACCATGCCATCCAAATCAATGTAATACAATTCCATTCCTCTGCAATTGCCCTATTATCACATAAATCATGCCACATTGATCCCCCATGACCCAAATTAAAAAAACTCAAGGAAAAGTGTCACACCTCAAAAGAATGCTGTTGTGGACAGGTTCGGAGGGGAACGATGAGGACGATAACAGTAACAGACGGTTGGAAGACTCACCCTGCCAACAGCTAACGGTCTTTTCCCTTCACGTCATCGCCAGCGTCTCCTCGTCTACAGATCTCATGCAACACATGGAGATTGGAAGCATTTGTGTCTTTCCCAAGTTCCATTATAGTTGTCGTGAAACTACTGTTTATATGCTCTACCGATGCAAAATTGGGCACGTCTTCATGACCGTGTGGCCCAATGGATAAGGCGCTTGCCTACGGAGCAAGAGATTCTGGGTTCGATCCCCAGCATGGTCGCCAGATTCCTTTTGCTCTACATGCCCTTCAACACAAGCAAAACGAAACTCCTTGAATTTGGAAAAATTAGGGTTAGGGTTTGGCGGAGAGAGTGAGTACTTCACTATAAGGAAGACGACCCATTTCCGACCACTTAAGCAATTTAGCATAAGTCTGATCTGTATTCTATATTCTGTGGGAGAATCTTGGGAAGCAAGTGGGGGCCGAATGGTGATAGATGCCTTGGTGATACTGTAGATGCCTTGGTGATACTGTAGATGCCTAGGTGATAGAAAGCTTGATAGCAAGCCGAGGTGTGAAGCAAGTCAACATCGCATATTCTTTTCCACGTCTCTACAGTTCTACAATCTCTTCTCGTCACCACAAGTTCCAAAAATGTACGGTATGGACTCTGTTTTCGATAAGCCCAGTCATGGTCGAGCGGGGATATGAGAGATGAGTCACATGGTCAGGAGGAGCATATTTCTTGCGAGCAGAATATCTTAAGTCGTGTGACATGATTCTGACGATTGCTTTTCAAGATTAGAATAATTGGTGAATCCACCATCGCCATCCGTCGCACATTCGAGCAGCGTCGGCCACTTGGCATGGCGGCACTCTTCCTTTTGCTTTGCTTTGTTAAATGCATGAATGGCTCACAATTTTTTGAACCACGCAAGCTCTCAGCCTCTCGGATTGGCAGGAGAGATTGATGATGAACTCTGCGTTTTTGAAACAGGGATATACTACAGTCGTGGTCTTTTTGTTCTCATCCTTCACTCTTCCCGTTGTGGGTATAGTTCTAGTCAGCTACTTCGATCAGTTCGATGTCAGCTCTGTTTTGCTTTCTTCTTTCTGAGGAGAGAAAGTGTGTGTAAATTCTCGGCTCTCCGTCTATTTTACTTACTAAAATTAGCTAGGACTGATTAGGGCTGAATTGGGTTCTGTAATAAAAGGCCCGACAGATCTGCCATCGGGGCGCGTGCCGTGCCAGTTTTCTTCTTATCCCTTTCCGATCGGGTTGCGTGAACTCGAGGTCACTTCAAGTTCGTGTTTGCTTCGTGCTGATGGGACAGTAGGTCTGGAGTAGGAGACGATATTTGCAGATCTTGAGAGATTTGGTTATGTGTGCGGTTCGAGAAGTGTGCTAAGTTATAAGAATTCAACTCTGGAGTGCCTACTTCTCTTTCAATATCTGTCATCTTGTGGCCATTATGTGTGCACTTGCTCCTCGTCTCTTCTGGATAACATCTTTTCTGGCTAATTCATAATCTATTCGGTCGTCTTTTCGCTGAATTTTGAGCGGAGGCAGCGTTGCGAGAACCGAATATTCTCTTTGTGCTTGAGGCGTTGAGACGGCTACTGTGAGAGTTGAGGAAGGCATGGCGAGAGACAAATATGAGACACAGGGAGACTGAGGATGGGATTGGTTGTTGGAGTAGGTGGGCTATGTTGTTTCGTCGTCCATCACTGTGTACGAACTTTTGATTTCTGCAAGTGTAGATGAGCTTTAGTGTCGATGGAGCGCTACTTCTTCTTCCCCTATCGCTTTTGAGCTTTCTTCGACGAGCTCTCGCATTCGCGTCGATTCCACCCTTCTCTTCGCTGCTGCCTTCGCCGTTCGATTTCAGAAACGATTTTTGAAATTGCAGAACGCAATTCCTGTAGAAAATGATGTCCCTTAGAACTATGATCTGAGTGAATTTCCGCCTCTGGACGCCAAACTCGTCCTCAAGATGTTCAAAATTTTGACTCCAGAGTAATATTAAGTATCTAGCGGGAGAGAGACTCGAAATTTTTGGTATTCCTTGGAGTGGGAATTTGGTCTCGGAGTCCGTCTTCCCTGTTGAGGGACTGGATTATGGCGGGGGTGGTATCTTTCGAATCGGTGTTGCGGAATCAACACAGGATTTGCAACAGACGTGGAATTCCGGTATCAAGCACTCGTACCAGAAATTCTTGCGCGCGCACTGTCACAGGTAATTGCCTTAGAGTAGAGATCCACTTGCACTCAAGAATTTCATTTGGGAAATCGCAGCGCCGAGCTGGGAGAGTATTACGTGTCCAATGCAGCTCCACTGCGGACGCCTCGCGGGACAGTTGCATGCCTTTTCCGACGCTGTATGAGCTCCTTGACATTCCGCAGCATGTAGGTGAGAGGACTACTTCGTGACCCCTCGCTAATCTTCAATTGTTACTGCTTGTATTCCTCTTTTTCCTCTTCTTATGGCATTGGGTGTCAGATGGGAGCCTGAGATTTATCGCTGCGTTTAATGAAAACTCTTAATTACCCGGGTTTCGATTTAAAATGTTTCTGAAAACCATCAACTAGGGGATGCGGGGGAAGAAATAGCTGCGTGGGGCCGAATTTATTAACCCTGCCCGGAAATCTACCGTCTTCGATGGATCAGTCTTTGCTGTTTGTGTAGAATCTAGACTACCTGTTCAATTTGGCACTTAGAGCAAGTCCACTAAAAATCATCTTGCCGTCGTACTCGTCCCAAATTGATAGATGTCTGAAAGACTTTGTTATCGAGGAAATAGGTCGAGCTGCAGAGACAAGTCGAGGATTCTGTAGACTTGACAGTATTTTGTAGAATCGCAGGATCGTTTCTGGAGTTTCTCATAGCCTCAGATTGATAGCATTAGCTATTTCACTGGCCCTAAAACCTGGATTCTAGAAAACCAGAGAAAGGGCTTTAGACATTTAGCTAAGCTTTGCTTACACCACTTGCCAATAAGTCCAATCAAGTTTATGAATGGTTGTATTGTTGTTAGTAACAGGGGTCAGTGTAGAAATCAGGATCAGGTACCCTAGCAGATTTAGTACCCTCTGTCTTAGTTTCAAATGGATATGAAAACATTACTAGTTTGGAATGAGAACCATCCTTAACACTGAACTCGCACTGAAGGGTTTGAGGTGCTGCATGAGTGCCACTCTCCAAACTACTCATGGAAGCATCGAATGTGTGTCATGGTTTTTTGATATAGCTCGTGATCATGGGAAACATGAAATATTGATACCGTGGTGGACAATACCTACGTTAGCGCAGATGTGCATCATGAGGGAATTTTTTCTTTGGCAGTCTGTCTATATCTGCAGATTAGGTAGAGGTCAATGTGAAACCATTTAACATAGTTAGGAGTGTGATTTTTCGGAGATTTTTGTATAGAGTTGTGGAGTGATCTTTTTGGGACAAGTCTGTAGAGATCAAATTTTTTCACTACCTATGCTTAAATTCGGAGTGGGAGGTTTAGACCTTGTGAGTGACAGTAGGCAACCCCATTTTCATTGAAGAATCAGCGGCCATAGACATTTATCCGAGTCATGCTTACACCCACATTGTTAATTGAAGGCCAATCTATTTTATGAACAGATGAGTTGGTGTTGATAATAGGGGATTAATATAGGAGTCGGGATCAGGTCCCTGACAGTTTAGTATCCTCTACCTTCGATGTACATCTTTAGGATTTCTTTTTCTTTTTCCAAGTGAGCATCTTGAACTGCTGTCTCTGGCTAAGTCTGCAGATATGTTTAGCAATTTTAGGATGTTCAATGGACTGACGAATGATTCGGTTGCCTTGTGCAGGTTTGCCGGAGATTAAAGTGGCGTACAGGCAAATGGCACGGCGTTACCATCCGGATGTCTGCCCGCCAACCGAAAGGGACGAGTGCATAAAGCGATTCTTGCAGGTTCAAGAAGCGTATGACACACTCTCAGACCCTCATTTACGAGCGGATTATGACCTTTGGTTGCAGAACCCTCTCAAAACGCGGACTGTTTCAGCTGGTTTCAGAGCAGGGAATCGTCGGAGAACAGGAAAATCGGACATGGATTTAAATGCCGATTGGAAGGATCAGTGGGAATCGCAGCTGCAAGGACTCCGGAATCAACAAGATCGAGGTGGGAAACAGGAATCCTGGGCTTCTCGGATGAGAAACAGTCGTGGTGAGAGTAGCTGACTTCATCAAATGAATATCTATTCAAACTATTTGCACGCAGGATAGTCACCTTCTTTCACCTTACCCCCTGGAGCTGAGCGCCATAAAGCCCTGACTTTCTCCTCCAAAGCCCGCCGGAGGTGGTTTTGCATTTGTAGCAACAGTTAAGTGCTGGACCCAAATAGGTCATTGCAACAAGGCTGCCCCAGGAGATCTGTAGATACGTACTGGTATTCATCCCATGAAGTGACTTGACTCCCCTTTTGCCTTTAACAAGATGTATCATATCGAAGGATTCATAAATTGTGTGGATTTGAATGCGACTGAAATCTGCCTCCATTTCGCTGCATTTCACTCCACTCGATTGTGTTTGCATGGGTTTTGTACTCGAACCTCTTTAATCTGACCTCCTGAGGTCCCAACTTTTCACTGTGACGTCGTTTGAATGTTTGACAATTGTGCTACGGTCATTGATTGTGTGGTAAGTGTGCAGGATATTCTAGAATGTACGTGGTATTGATAAGAGATTTCAGTTTGATCAAACTTTTACATGATTGGGATAGATAGCTTGGATTTCAATCCGTTATTTTCTGAATTTCATTTCTCAAGTTTCAATGTGTATTGAGTCATTAACTGTTACAAAATCACAAGAATCCAGCATGTTTTCGAGTTCTACTTGAATGTCATGTATGCGGCCATGCATGTCAACTAATTCTAACAGGAATGTTGTGTTGTGGTACTTTTAATTGTGAGGAGCAAGAAAAGCTGTCAATCCCGTTGTAACGAGTGTAACACCGTACAAACCTTGCAAACGTTTGAATATCTTTGATGCGGCTACTTTTGAGGTTGTTAAGGGCACACCTCAACCGTAGCCGGGGATTGACCTTTCAGACTTGAAATCCTCAAGGGTAGTAGAGTGGAACTTTCTGATCATGTCTGTAATGTGTCCATTGATGTCCTCAGTGTGTGTCTGGGCAGCTTGGAGCTGGACAGAATGTGAACTGTAAATTTGGATGCTGAGCTTGCGTCGATTGAGTTCATGGGAGAGTATTTTTTCTGCTCATAGAACTTGAGAAGGCCTTGCTATTCAATGGCTTCCAAGGCAGATACCGGTACCTGCAATCTCGATTTTCATCCCTTGTCAATGCAGAATTGATTGTGGATTCTCTTCTGGTCTGGCAATTCTGAAATTCTACTCAGATGAAGTGTTGCAACTGCTCTGGTCACGCAGGTATTGTGATACCAATTACCTCAATTTCCAGTTTTCCACTCCATTGAAAACAAGAACCCCGTTGAAAATTATCTGGACGTAGCCAAGAAGCAATCATGACCCAGTTTTTTTTTAATTTCTCCTTCATTCTAATTAATCCCTAAAACTCTTCCATATTTAGAGGCCCAAAACTGCTTCAAAATACTTGTTCCCAAAACAAGGTTAAAATCTTCATCAATATTAATTGTTTAACAAATCCAATTGGAAGATCCTTTGGTTAACTTGTTCAAGTACATTGTTCCAAAATTTTAAAGTGAATATCCCCACTGAATGCAAGTTCAATGTGCCTAAACTTCAAAGTGTAGGTTTTTCTAGCCCTTCCAAAAGGTGAAGTTTTGTCTTTCAACATTTTTAGGAAAAAACCCATATGTCCTATAACTTGTGAATTTTATTCAATAAGTTGGAAAACAAATTGGAAAAATATATATAAAAACTTAACCAAAAAAATTTTAATATTCATTTTTTTTTAAAATTGTAAACTTAAAGGTGTTACAAAATAATAGATAAAACTAATATGCTAATAACTTTTGTAAGAATTTGAGAATTGCTTATCCCAATGGTGAGAATGTTATGATAAAAAATTAATATTGTTTATTTTTATTTTTATTTGAAAATTTTCAAAATTGAGAGCAATAGATTGCTTGCAAAATAAAACTCCTTATAACTTTTACCTCATTATTTGGAATTCAATGGTTCAATTTATACAATCTCCAAAAAATAATTAATATTGACATTGAAATTAAAAAAAACTTCTAATTTTGCAATATTTATCGGAATAACATAAAACAAAGCTTCATACATAGATTACAATAAGTAGCTTCCATCTTGCAAAATTCATGTAAAAATTCTAAATTATGAAGTCAACAAGGCATTCCTGAGTTCTCAAAAAGTCCAAAGTGGGCTCCTTAATCCTTAGGAACTATCGGCTTGTTATAAGTGCTAGTCAAGAAAACAAAAGGCTATGCTCATGCCACCCACCTACTTTTGTTTTCTTGACTAGCTCTTGTACAAGCATAATTCCTCATTTGTGTGGAATAATTTTAATGGTTGCCATGGTTGAAATGAAAATAGACTTGTGTAGCCTTTCTACAAAGAAAAGGATGACAAAATTGCACAATTTTTGAAAAAATGCCACTATTGACAAGATTGATGAAAGATGTTTGGTTAGGTGGTACTTTGTACTGTACATATGCTGAAATCCATATGCTCAAAAGTGCTCCAAAAACTTTGATTTTTTTCCATGGTTACATATCATCATGGTTTCAATGTGTAATTTTTTTCGGATCATTTTAACCCATTAAGTTCCTTGACTATGTTTTTCCCAAAAACGCTGGAAAATTGCCATTTCAAGCACAAGTACCAAATTTTGGAAAAAAAACATTTTTAGACACATATAACTGTAGGATCTTGCAATAAGCTGGTTTGAAAGGATGTGGAAAAAATTTCAAAATTTTCCCCCATGTGGATTGCAAGATATTAGCGTTTGAATTGAGAAAAATCCTTTAGGGGGCCTTGCAAAAAACAAGCAACTGCACTTCACAAGGTCACATTTTTATGAAAAAATGTCTAAAATGGTGGTTACTCTTTGAATTCTTTCTTTAGGGCAAGTTGGCTACATGCTTGAAAAATTTCAGATCATTTGGAATTGTACAACATATAGAAAAAAAATAGGAAGTAGAAAGAAGTAGGAAGTAGTTCAAAACACTAAATTGTTACAAAGTTAATTATGGAATTGAAAAATGTCAATCCCAATGGTTGTAATTTTTTTTTATAAACAATCTATATCTTATAATTTTATTTTTTTCAAAAAATATTGAAAATTGAATGAAATAAAAGACTTCAAAGTTTATTTTAGAGTAGAGAATCCATAATTGCTCGCAAACTAAAACTCTTCATAATTTTTGACTCATTGATGAAAATGGAATGATTCAAAGCTTTCCAAGTATATATAAATCTGGAAAATCAATTTCAAATTTTTGTTTTTGAAAAGAGTGATTTTTTTTTATCTGCCCAAACTGCCTAGTTACAAAAAAAAGTAACATATTAGGCCATAACTACTAATTCCTATTTCTAAATGTTATAAAATTTAGTTCATATGAAAGATATTCCTCGTCCACAACTTCTAATAAAGTTTCAGCCAAAAATATGTAAATTTCTACACAAAATAGTGAAATTAGATTGCCTTAACAATTAGATTGCCTTGCTTCAAGAAAATTACTTTACAAGCCATCAAAGCCAACAAATATTTCTACAAATATTTTTGTTTGTACACGTAGAGGTTCATGAGTCCCAATTACAACAATAATTAATTCAAAAATAGCGCATTTTCATAGAAAAATAGTAAATATTTATTTAGTGTAGAATGTCAAGAAATTAGTGTGGGACAATCTAATTTCACTATTTTGTGTAGTCACATGTACCTGCTTGAAATTGCTATGTTGCTAAAAATAGCAAGTTGGTCCTTTAGGGATTAAGGTGCTAAAAAAAGATATGAGGATCTTAAGTGAGCTTAGAGTGCCTTCTCTATTCTCCAAAATTTCACCAAAAATCGGACAGTCAATCATTTCTTGATTGGATTGCACCAATAGATTCAACAGAAAAAATTGTCTAGGATCTATTTTTTCTTTATGGATTGTTAGTGAGGTTCACATTTCAAATTTTTTATAGATGTAGTTGCAAAAGCCACTTGATAGCATTGTGGTCTAATGTAGGGATTAACCATGCTAGAAAAGTATGCCCTATTACCAAAGCAATGAACTAAAAGTAATTAAATTCTTAGATAAATAGTTGCATTCCTCATTTTTACATTTTTTGGAACATCATTCAACAGACACTTTCAATCTTCAACATCCTTCCTAGATTACAAAGAGGGATTAATTCCTTGGCCATTTAATCAAAGATCATTGTGAAAACAATTTAGCCATTTAGTTTAATATACTCAATTTTTAATCTTATCTTTTTATTATGTTCATCAATGTGATAAATTTCTATTAGTTTCCTAGAAGTTTTTATTATTATAATATTTACAAAATATGAACAAAATTGGTAAATTTAGCAAAAAAAATTTTAAGAAATTTGAAATTCCTTCAAGTAGCAATTAAATTTTTTTGCTAAATTTACCAATTATATTCATATTTTATACAAAAAAATTAGTACAAAGATTTCTGAGTTTTTATTTTAGTTTTTACACCATAAACTTCCTCAACAAGTCAAATTTTTACTATTAAGCTAAGTTTAGCATTTTTATAATTGATTTCTAATATTTTGGTATTCTTGAATGCGATAAACTTTTTTCTTTGTAGATGTTTTTTCAAAACTTTCACGGAATTAATCACAAAATTGTGTTTTTTAAAAGTGCAGTGTTGGATTTTTTTTTAATCTATTATAATATCTTTTAGAAGAGTATGTTTTTTTACTAAAAAGAACACGTAGAATGAAAAACAATGTTTTTTAGTTCATATTTGAAGTTCATTCATTATTAATATAAATACACAAATGAAAAACATTAAATATTGTAATATGTTAGTAGATTTTAATACATTGAACTTGCCATTGTTGTAGTTCATAAAAAATTTGAAATATTTTTTAAAATTTACAAAAAGAATAGAATCAAAACTTATTAAGGTTCACTTTCTTAATTTAAATCAAATATTGAAAATTGATAAATTAAAAATTACAATCAAGTATGGCCAAAGTACAATTAATTTTAGGATGAATAGACCTTTAGAGGTCATGTAGATCATCTTGGAAAAACTCCACAACAAGTCCACTTAGAAACGGGTCACAATCAAGTTTAATTGACCTTACAATAGACTACACCATCAATTAGTTTTCTTGAAAGTATAAGAACCATAAAAATTACTTTTCATACCTTTTTATAAATTCAATTTAGTTTACAAATCATAGTACCGGTAGATGAATTTCATGTACTTTCTTGGATGGGAATATTTTTATCTCACTTTTGAGACAAAGAGAAATATATGAGGAACCTAACACCTCCTTTGAAGGTAACATGCTTCGAAACCAACTTGTATACTCTTGCCTACATTGCAAGACCAATCCAAAGGTTCTTGACTAAATTATACACCTTTCAAACACAAGAGCCTCTAGTCAATTTTGAAGAGACCTATAATTGATACTTTGAAAATTCAAGTTTTGGAAAACCTAGTCAACACAAAGTTCCAAAAATATATTAAAAAAAGATAAAGAATTCCTTCATATTTCCCAAAAAACATCTAAAAAAATACAATTTTACCCTAAACGATGATGCTTAGATGGTTATTTAATCACTTTTGAGTATAGTTACTTTACATACCTATAGTATACATAGAAATTGCACATCCACTTTGTATAAGATTTACAAAATAAAAAATCGAACTTGACCTCACATATGTTACGGTAGTCCTTCTACACAATTTCTCTTATATCATAGTCCAATTCTAATATATTACTTCACTTGAGATCAATTTCGCCAATTTGGTCATAATGGTTTGAGGCCATTCCAACATTTCTTAGGATGAATGAGAATTTCTTTGACCAAACCATTACCCCGAAGCACTTTGCGGATAATCATCATGACCAACATGTTGAAACATTGTCATTGTATTTACAACAAAGTGGAGTGACATACTACCGTTCTCTGCAGTTGAACACCATAACATTCAGTAGCATGTGTTGATGTTGCCTTGGTTCTACAATGATGGTGTGCCTCTAAATCCTCCACCTGTCTAATTCATCAGTAACTACTGATGAAACACTGTTGGGGTGTGGAATATACCACACCATCACTGTAGAGCTACTGAATATTATGACTGCAGCCCAGCTACTTCTCTGTTCGAAGTTGATTGAAAACCGGCTGCTTGGAAGCAACAACAAAAAAGTGAAGCACCACATTGAGACATAATGCTAAGGCCAAGACACACCGTACTCTACTGTACATTACAATACACTCAACACGGCAAATCGACAAGCCACAAGCAACAGACCCCGAAGGCTACCATGCACCACATCGCAACCCTGTCCACATTTTCACCAGATACAATTGTCATTTCATTTTCCCACAATTCTCTCATCTCATTTCCTAATTACAATTTCAAAAAAAATTAGTGAAAAAATGGCACCCACTTTGCGGAAAACCATTTGAAACTCAAATGTGCACAGTTAGTAGCGAGTCTACGATACATGAAGGCTCACAAATAAACGCTCCGTCAATATCTACTGATCACCAAGAGGCACAAGCAGAAATGAACACCCATGTCGTCACCATACAGCAGCAACGATGTGAGGAATTCTCACAATTACATGAGGAATTGACGGAGCACATGAGCACGTTTAATCGACATCAGACATTTAATTACCTCGCCAACAACTCGCCTAGCTCGTTGACGAGCATCTCCAACACGAGATGCTCGCTGCATGCCCAAACAGGGCACAGGCACCAGCCCCTGGCCTGAATCCCCACCGAGCAAAACCAATTCAACTGCGAACTAATTCGAAACCCGAATCCCCGGCCTTTCGCACAGAGTCCAGTCCAGCCACATCAACAGAACCGTGAAGAGTTAGCGCAATGCTCACTGCGAATGTGGTACTAGCTCACGTCCCTGTGACAAAAGCAGAGGAGTCTTCTTCTAAATCTATCGATGGATGCATCCCTCCACCATCTCTAGCTTTGCTTAGTAAAAATACTGCAGATCCTCCTCCTTGTGCGTTTCGATGACCAGGTCGGACGTCGCATACGCCTTGCACGTGAGCACGAAGCCCTTCTCGATTTGCTCTTTGTTCAGGAAGGAGCTCTCGGACTAATCCACGGAGCCCTCGTGGATTTGCCCTGCACAAGTGGAGCACGCACCCGCTCGGCACGAGTAAGGCAGGTCCTCGCCCGCCTCTTCTGCAGCCTCCAGAATGTACGTGGAGTCGTCCACTTCGAACGTCACGACGCGGCCTTTCGTCTTCAAGGTCACGGAGTAGGCGGCCCGAACGCTGCCCCGACTGCTGGTTTGCAGAGACACAAAGGGGTTGCTCAACCTCAAGCTCACGAAATTCCTCGATGACGCTGGTGAAGACGACGAGGAGGAGGATGGGGCAGCGGTTGAGCTTGCAACCCGCACCACGGCCCTTGACAGAGTGGCCGCCATCGCTAGCTGATGCGTGTTATTCCTGCGCGTTCTGTAACTAAACCCATACAGCAAATCCACGTTGGAAGAATTCAGTCAATGATCAGGAACGGCAGGAAAAGCAGGCGTCAGGCCCAACGCACCGATGGATTCGGAATTAATTACGAATTGTTGACGAGAGGCAATCGAAAAAGCTGCAAACAACCCCCAATGCAACCCGGAAGGAAGGAGCCCATTCCAATCCCAAAATGAACGATGAGTACGTATACGGAAACACAGAGTAGAAAATAACAGACTGCTCCACAATCGAGAATTCGAGATTCCCGAGTAGTCCGTGATTTTCAAGCAGTACCTACGAAAAGAACGACATTCCAAGACACAAACGTGCAAACCTAAGAACAGGTGGAGGGGAGATCGCGATCGGCTGCCTGCTACGACGAGCTTTTGGTCCTCAAACCCACACCGCGATCACGAGTTTAAAAGCTACGATACGCACAGTGCGATCGGCGACGTTACCCACGTCCAGAACGTCATTACCCAACCCAAAGAACAGAACCAAAAAACAACAACTGCGGAAGAAACGATGCACAATACTGTCAATGCTGTCCATGCATAAGCCAAGGGCCCCGTAAACTCACATGAACTGGGTCCCGTAAACCGTTGCGGCGCGACAGCAAAGAGACAAAGCAGGCATTGGCGCAAGCACGGACACCGAAAAGTGAGCAAAACGCCGGGCGGCTCCGATTGACGCTGCGAGGAGGGAGAGAGCGGTGCAGCAGCTTCACAAAAATCAACGGGCCACAGGATCCAAACATGGACTGAGAACTAATGGTACTTGTTGGCAAAGGAGCCTTCTGATTTGCTTTCGGCACGCAACGAAGTCTTCTACAGTAGGCTTGTGCTCCGGGAAAACCCGCGAGACGAGCTGCTGCTGCACCACGAAAGACGAGGGCATGACGACGGAGGCGGTACATACCCCCTCACCCCCTCACAGAGGTGGTACATGCCGGTCTGTGATGTGTCCATTGATGTCTTCAGTGTGTGTCTGGACAGCTTGGAGCTGGACAGAATGTGTACTGTAAATTTGAATGCTGAGCTTGCATCGATTCAGTTCATGGGAGAGTGTCAGTTTTCTGCTCATAGAACTTGACAAGGTCTTGCTTTTCAATGGCTTCCAAGGCAGATACCTGCAATCTCTGTTTCCATCCCTCATCAATGCAGAATTGATTGTGGATCCTCTTCTGTTTGGCAATTCTGAAATTCTACGAAGATGAAGTGGTGCAATTGCTCTGTAATTTCACTCCATTGAAAACAAAAAAATTACCTGGATGTAGAATACGCAATCATGACCCAGTTTTTTGAATTTCTCCTTCTAATTAACCGTAGAAGGACACGGGCTATCATTGAGGTCATTAGACAAAATTATTTGATTCAAGGATGAAGAAGTGCATTCTTTGTATTTGCAATTTCCTTGAAAATCATTCATCAAACACTTTTAGTCTTCAGAGTCTTTAGAGGGTTAATTCCTAAAGGACTAGATGGGGGAGGTTGAGCATAGCTCTTGTTTTCTTGACTAGCTCTTGTAACAAACATAATTCCTCATTTGTGTGGAATAATTTTGATGACTGCCATGGCGTTGACATAAAAGAGGACTTATGTAACATTCCTATAATAAAAAAAGATCAATGAAATTGCACAATTTTTGAGTTGCACAATTTTTGAGAAATGCCATTGTTGACAGATTGATGAAAGATGTTTAGTTAGGTGATACTTTGCACATATGTTGAAATTGGGATGCTCGAAAGTGCTCCTGACCAAAAATTGACTTTTATCCCACAAGTACATATCACCATGGTTTTGATGTGTAATTTTTTAAAAATCATTTTGAGGTGTGAAAAATAGATATGAGGATCTAAAGTGACGGCCCAAAGCACCTTCTCCATTCTCCAAAAATTCACCAAAAGTCATATAGTTGATCATTGACGGCCCAAAGCACCTTCTCCATTCTCCAAAAATTCACCAAAAGTCATATAGTTGATCATTTCTTGATTGGATTGCATCGACATATTCAGCGGAAAAAATCATCAAGGGCCTCTTTATTCATGGACACTTCGTTGAGGTTCACATTTCTAATTTTCTCCAAATGTAGTTGCAATTTGTATGTACCCCATATAAGGTTGCACATCAGCTTTGTATAAGATTGAAAACCGGTTGCTTGGAAGCTACAACAAGAAAGTGAAGCAGCACATTGAGACATAATGCTAAGGCCAAGACACAACGTACTCTACTGTGCAGTACACTCAACACGGCAAATCCACAAGCCACAAGCAACAGTCCCCGAAGGCTACCACACATCGCAACCCTCTGCATATTTTCACCAGACACTACATGAAGGCTCACAAATCAATGCTCCATCAATATCTACTGCATGATCACCAAGAGGCACAAGCAGAAATGAACACCCATGTCGTCACCGTACAGCAGCAACGATGTTAGGAATTCTCACAAGTACATGAGGAATTGACGGAGCACATGCAATAGAATAATGTAGCACTTTTATTCGACATAAGAAAATTACCTCGCCTACAACTCGCCTCGTTGACGAGCATCTCGAACACGAGACGCTCGCTGCATGCCCAAACAGGGCACAGGCACCAGCCCCTGGCCTGAATCCCCACCGAGCAAAACCAATTCAACTACGAACTAATTCGGAACCCCAATCCCCGGCCTTTCGCACAGAGTACAGTCCAGCCACATCAACAGAACCGTAAGGAATTAGCGCAATGCTCACTGCGAATGTGGTACTAGCTCACGAGGAGCCGATCTTCTTCTACATCTGTCGATGGATGCATCCCTCCACGATCTCTAGCTTCGCTTACTAATTACTGCAGATCCTCCTCCTTGTGCGTTTCGATGACCAGGTCGGACGTCGCATACGCCACGCACGTGAGCACGAAGCCCTTCTCGACTTGCTCATCGTCCAGGAAGGAGCCATCGGACTGATCCACGGAGCCCTCTTGGATTTGCCCTGCACAAGTGGAGCACGCACCCGCTCGGCACGAGTAAGGCAGGTCCACGCCCGCCTCTTCCGCAGCGTCCAGAATGTAAGTAGACCCGTCCACTTCGAACGTCACGTCGCCGTCGTCTTTCGTCCTCAAGGTCACGGAGTAGGCGGCCCGAACGCTGCCCCGACTGCTGGTTTGCAGAGACACAAAGGGGTTGCTCAACCTCAAGTTCACGAAATTCCTCGATGACGCCGGTGAAGACGACGAGGAGGAGGATGGGGCAGCGGTTGAGCTTGCTACCCGCACCACGGCCCTTGACAGAGTCGCCGCCATCGCTAGCTGATGCGTGTTATTCCTGCGCGTTCTGTAACTAAACCCATAAAGCAAATCCACGCAGGAGAATTCAGTCAATGATCAGAAACGGCAGGAAAAGCAGGCGTCAGGCCCAACGAACCGATGGATTCTGAAATACTGACGAATTGTTTTCGAAAAGCTGCAAACAACCCCCAATGCAACCCGGAAGGAAGGAACCCATTCCAATCCCGAAATGAACGACGAGTATGTACACCGAAACACAGAGTAGAAAATAACAGACTGCTCCAAACAATCGAGAATTCGAGATTCCCGAGTAGTCCGTGATTTTCAGGCAGTAGCTACAAAAAGAACGACATTCAAGACACAAACGTGCAAACCTAAGAACAGGTGAAGAGGCGATCGCGATCGGCTGCCTGCTACGACGAGCTTTTGGTCCTCAAACCCACACCGCGATCGCGAGTTTAAAAGCTACGATACGCACAGCTAGTGCGATCGGCGACGTTACCCACGTCCAGGACGTCATTACCCAACCCAAAGAACAGAACCAAAAAAAAAACCTGCGGAAGAAACGACGCACAATACTGTCCATGCATAAGTAAGCCAAGGGTCCCGTAAACTCACGTGAACTGGGTCCCGTAAACCGTTACGGCGCGACAGCAAAGAGACAGAGCAGGCTTTGGCGCGAGCAAAACACGGGCTTTAGACAGAGAGGACCAGCTGCAAGCCTGCAACTCAAAAGAAAAGAACGGGCGGCTCCGATTGACGCTGCGAGGAGGGAGAGAGCGGTGCAGCAGCTTCATAAGAATCAACGGGCCACAGGATCCAAAGGACTGAGAACTAATGGCACTTGTAGGCAAAGGAGCCTTCTGATTTGCTTTCGGCACGCAACGGAGTCTTCTAGGTTTGTGCTCCCGGAAAACCCGCGAGACGAGCCGTTGCTGCACCACGAAAGACGACTGCATGACGACGGAGGCTGTACATACCCCCTCACGAGGCGGTCTTCGGGCAGGTGCCTGGCTTTCCGGCCTTGGACTAGGCCAGTAAGCCAGTTAGAATTCTTGTTTTCAAAGCTGCCCGGGCCTGCTGAACTGGGGGGTTGGGTGCCCTAAGCACTGGTCGTCTGGCACTCTGGCTGCTGCGGCGACGAGCTTGGCTGTAGGGCACCCGAGTTGAACTGATTCCTGTACTGTACACTCTGGTGTGAGGGTGGGAACTTCTGTGCAGGATGAGGAGTGCAACAAGTGGAATAAGATTCTAGACGCCTTCTTGCGAACTCCAAGTGACCTCAAGACTCCTGTAACCAATACCCTAAGGGATGTCCCTTTTACATGGGACACTGTATGGTCATGTTGTTGCACAACTCCAAGTTGCATTACAAGCCCCCAAGGTGTCCCATTTACATGCCACACTGTGTGGTCATATTGGTGCAAAACTCCATGTTGTATTACAAAGGCATTAGAGGCTATTTCATGTTAGAATTACATGCTTTTTGTAACAGAGATCTATTTTGAAGACATTAGATGCTTGCAATCTACTTTTAAATCTATACTGAAAGGAGGTTTTTCATTATTGGTTTTTTAATAATAGAATGGCAAACTTCTGAAGGGAACTGGAAAAAAATATGCTTGATTCGTTGGTGCTTGCTTTTGAGACAGGGACAAGGGTCGCAAGTCGCTAGGGACCTTTCTCAAACAATGAGACGCCTAGCCGAGACAGTGGAACATCCAAACTAGACCCGTCTGAGACTATGGGATTCAACTTAACGATTCAGAGATTGGAACAGGACCATTTTGACCTTGATATAAAGGCACAAACTGCAACACTAAGCCATCTGATTTCTCCTCCCTCGTTCAGTGGGTTCCTGCCTTCCTGGGCGTTACTCTGCAAAGTACTTCGATACAAAAAAACCTAGGAACACCTCTCCACCAGATTTCACAATTCTCTGGCAAATATAAAGATTCTGACAATAGCCTCAGGCCCAGATTGGAAAACATCCGACCAATGGTACAAACATAGACTTGTGAAACTTCAGTGGTGGCAACTGCGCACCATTGAAAAAATTCTTGTCGAGAAATTTCAATTCATGCTTTCAATTGTGCATGTGCAATACCTAAATAATCTACAAAACTGCAACTTCTTACGAAGTCTGAAACCTAAGTCTAACCTTGATTCTCATTCTCGTGACAAATAAGATATATACCAACTAGTATCATCAGCTATGTCTATTCTCACAATACTGGTCGAAAGACCTAAGCAGTGAGCACACTCACTCAGATTCAGAACTTGAGTAAACGAAAGAAAAAGAGTAGGTTAAAAATATGATATACAACTAGAGACCTCTTTGTCGTTTTTGGTCTACCATTTTTCGTTTCTTCTGTGCTTGGCGCTTCTGATTCAATCTGATCTTGCGTTTAGCATTGCGCTCTGGATCCACAAGCACATTGAGCTTTTGTGCTCGTTTGCGTTTCTCTCGCAGATCCTTCACTCCTTGCCGAACATTGTTATATGCTTGTACAAACTCATCGACTCCTAGTAATCCTCGCAAGTCATTTAGCACTTCATCACCATATATCTTGAGCTCCTCTGCACTCCCACAGAACATAGCCATCAGCACTGAACATAATTCCAAAAAGACGGCAAAGAGAAGCAAATAGAGATGAGCAATTTGACCTATTACTTCTAATAACTAGAAATACAGCAGACGTAAGACTCATTCCAGACTGGAGCATAGCCGCAGAGATCAATGAAAAGACAATAAAACTCTGCATTTACTCTACAGCAGTATCATACCTTGCACTTGCTTAGATGCTGAACCTTCGGTAATTTTATAGAGAGGCACGAGTATGGACCGCAAATAGGGCTGGATCCCAGCTGATCCTAATCGAGAAGCCATTGCTGAGAACCATTGCAAGACTGCCTTCGCCTGCCAAGCCATGACACATGTACAAGTCGTCAGTTTAATAATACACTGGTAAGTCTATTATCGGAGGAAAGGAGAGAAGGATGAAAATAACACTCAATTCAAGTTGACCGAACACAAAATATGTTCGGTGTGGTCAAAGCACCTGCATGGGCTGAACACGAAGAGCAACTTTTTCCAGTCTTCTGAAAAGAAGTGTTAAAGCCCAACATGGAGTATTTCCATGCGCATGTTGGTCATCAATGTTTCCAGAAACTGTAGGTAAGTCTTGATCCTCGTCTTCAGAGACTCCATCTTCAGCATCCAGATTGTGGGTCGTGTTCTTCAGACCTCTCTTATTTGCACCGAGAATTTCTTTAGCTTGCTCTATCCTCTTTTGACTCTTTGGTTCCGTGACTTGGAAAGCTGATTCCGAAGAAGGAAAAGCAGATGAAACATACAGAAGATTTTTCACAGTTTGATCTGCCAAAGCACTGTCCATAATCTCCACATCCAGCTGCTCACAAAGATACCCAGCAACAAGCAGAAGCCAACTTGGATGCAGCAGTTGCTGTTCAGACACAGAAGAGAGGATTTAGAAAATGATCTTGATGGAGATTGAATACATATCCTAAATGGGCTCATAATATGTAATACGACAAAACCATTACTCCACAAATTATAAATGCCAATTACATGGTTACAATGGAACAAACTACACAAGTGTTAGATAACATCTCTCCCAGTCCCAAACTAACCATGAAACTAGAATCCAATGCAAAATAAAAACTTGCCTTTGAGCTGCTGTGTTTATTGCACTCGCCACATGCAGCATAGTACATCCCAAGCAACCGTCCTGATGCTAATCGAATCCAGGAGTGCTTGTGCAACAACAAACTGCATACCAACTCCCAAAATTCCTGCAAAGGGACAACACAAACGCATGCAATGAGAATCAGATTCAAAACATAGGGCATCCACGTAGCCACACAGGAGATCGGGTTATACTGCGACGAGATGACGAGTACCTGAAGCTCTGACTGAAGGGAGTATTGAGGAAATTGCTGCAGGAGTTTCTGAATCATGATCATCGATGCATAAATTTCTTGCCAGTTTGGGATGTCGTCTTCTTCCTCTTCTTCGCTTTCGGATGCAGTACCCCTCAAAATAATGATTGTTGCCTCTAATACTTCCTCTACGTGTTTCGCAAACTTATCATTCATTACCTCAATCAAAAATCCCAGCACCTACAAAAACGTACGTAAATTAAAGGTTACGAATTTACACGTACCAGAGCCAATAAAATGCAGCACAGAAATCAAGTTCTGGCAGATAAATGAACAGGACAAAAGCACCATGTTGTATTTCATTGATAAGTTCCAGAAGGCAAAGTAAGGGATCAACACACTCAAAACAAATACAAGGTTCTCACCTGTGCTGCAGGTCGCCACAGACGGGAATTGTCACCCTTGTACCATGTGAGTGAAAAGTCTACCATTCGCTGAAGGGCACGAGGACCAACCCTGCTCATAAGCACCTTCAACACTGTCCCTACCATGGCTCGAACATGATTTGAATTATCATTCACCAGCCTTGCCACTAATGGTAAGAAAAGTGACTCAGCGTGCTCTTCAACCACAGTCTCAGGGAACTTCATAATTACTGTATGAAGCATTTCCAGTGCCGCTTCACGACCACTCGCATGCTCGTACCTATTGAGTAAATTGGCAGCATAAGTTTGTAATCACTATGAACACGATGAAAATAGCAAGAAGTAAAGGACTCAACTGACGCCACGGCATACTCTCACCAAACGATAAGAAATTCTGGCGCTCTAAAGGTACATTCAAAGAACTAATCCGAACATGACATGAGATATAAAGATAGGCTCTCAACCAGAAGACTACATTAGCAAACTAAACAGGAAACTTTCAAGCAAACTGAAAACACATGAAATCGTACCCTAAGTTTGTTAGGAGGAAGTCAAGGTGCTGCTGTAGACGCTTCGCTCCAAGCGGGTAGTCCAGCAAGAACTGCAGAAAAATTTGACTGCATACTTGTCGAACAGGTGATAGTTGACTTTGAACCATCACTTCAGAAACACGGGTCATCATATCATACAGCTCCGGAACAAGAAGCTTGCGACTGACAACAGCCTTCAAGAGAGACAGGGCCGTGCTCCCCGTAGTACTTTCTAAGTCACTGAACACGGGAAAGCATAGAAGCAACCGGAGTTGATCATCTGTTATTTTTGCCGTCTTGCAGTGTCGAATGAGCGTGATAAGAAGCTGGAAACAAGCCTGCATCACTGGAGTATCTGTCTTTCCAGATCGCTGCGCCATATTGAACACTTGCTTAGACATTTTAGCTCCAAATTTATCCACAGAGGGCAGAGGCAACTTCACGAGTACACTCAAACACCTCATTACTCCTGACAATACACCATCGTATTTTGAGGACAAAAATCTGAAGAAGATATCCACCATAGGGTCCAGCATTGATAAGGCCAGTTGATCTTGGAAACTTATCTTCACTTTCTTCAAGTGGGTGTAGAACAACTGAAGAGCAAACTCTGTAAGCAGATGTGCATTACGCGTTCCAATTCCTATAGCTATTGTATCTTTGTCGTTTCCGTTCCTGTCTTTGCTATAATTCAATTCTGCAGCTTTTCCAGTAACTGTCTTGGTCAACCTTCCAGCTCCCTTCCCTTCCAATTTTGCCTGATTCTTAGCAGCCAATGCAAGAACTACAGCATTTTCCTCTTTAAGACCATCTTCCATTAGCCCGTGGACCAAAACAAAAAGAGTCTCTTGGCTGACCGAGGAGTTTGATTGTATACCAAGAGCTATTTGCTTCAGCATCGTCTCCACCTTCACACGGTTCTTAGGTGAAAAAGTTTTGGGTAAATTCCTCCTAATTGGGCCCAACATGGTAGGAACCAGCGTTGGAAAAGTGATAACTTGAGCAATCAGCCTCATGCTTTCAAAAGATCGCATGTGCTTAGTTTCTTTCATCTTGACAGCAATAGCTTCCACATTTTTTTCTTCTGCTACTTCACCCATAATGTCACTCTCCAGCATCTCTAAAAGTAGCGGAAGGCAGTAATCAATCCCACCTACTTCCACCGTTTCTGTAAGCTTCACCAGAACAGAGTGAAGGGTGTAGCCCAGTACATGAACCTCAAATCCTCTTTTCAGTGAAGCCTTCAACACTCCGGCAATGAAATGTAAATACTTAGCACCGAGAGAGGCAGTTACTGCAACTAGTGCAGAACGAGCCTCATCTCTGACGGCCTGGCTGTTTCGATTTTTAAGCAAATTAGTAATGCTTTGCACTATCCGAGGCAGCTCAAGCTCCATTATTTCCTCTGGCATAAGCTTCAAAATCTTCACCAGCGCAAGGGCCACTGACGCATTGACGATATCCATATTCGAAACCATCACCTTGGTGAATTCGGGCAGAACCCGCTTACGAAGAAGAACCTCTATTTCAGATGGCAATGTTCGTGTATGATTGTCTTCGGCCTCACTAGTTGCATTGTCACCAACATTCTCTTCAGCTTTAGACTCAAAAAAGTGGAATACATCAAGGGTTGCACACACCAGTCGTACTAGAACTTTCTGGTGTTCCACTTTTGAGCTGAGGAACCTAAACGATCGCATCAGTAACCCAAAATATGGCTCCCACTGAAGTTGGCCGGCTATACATGCAACAGTTTCAATTGCAGATCCCACCAGGTTTCCTTCCTTGTCACCTTTAGCTTCAAATATAGAATTCATAAACAATGGCACAAATATCCTCAAAAGAGCACCCTGAGGAAGGCAGACAAAATCTCGTGAGTAGTTGGATCTATATTAGAATATTAATAACACAATAAATATCTATGAAGGACTCTGAAATCAACAAAATAGGTCAATTCATCACAACAGGACCCCGCCGATTACCTGAGAGAAATGTCCAGCACCACACAAAGTCCTGAACTTTGCCATCGCCTTACTCCTTCTGTGAACCTGCGAAGCCAAATCAACAAGTATCGTCATGGCATCAGCATTCATAAAACCGATTTCAACTCATTCTAAAGTGATCGCAAAATCAATCTTGGAATGTCTGCACTAAAAGCAATCCAACTAACAGTCTACGGTACCAAATCTTTAGAAGAAGGTGGACGAAATTGCAACCTGAAGATGAACGATATTATAAAAGAAGTCAACTTCTGGGTCAGTGGACACAAGGCTTTGATATTCGCTCAAGGCTGGGTTCGTCGTAAAACTCAGAGCCATTTCACGAAGTAAAGCAACCCACTCCTGCAGCGGAAGAAGCAGGTCAGTCACTCGATGAATTAAAACTGCTCAGTAATACACATCTCACAGATACAAACATAATCTTCATCCTACAGTCTTTGTGAAAGGTGGTGGAGCTTGGATGAAAGACAGAACATCATTAACACCAATACATCGTTGTATATAGGGTCACCAGCTCAACTGTCGCAATGCAATTACATGAGAGAATATGCTTGTAAGAACCTGAACTTCAAAAACCAAAAAGAAAATTTGAAAAATAACAGCACTTCACGATTGCCAGAACACCAAGTTCATATTTCCAGTAAAGTCGGTGATAATTGCATGAGTCAAACGTACCCTTCTCACAACAAGTAGTTCAGAACCCATCGCATTACGAACATGTGGAAGGAGAAACCTCTGCACCAAAGACTTCACCGATCCTAACTCGGTCTTAACATGAACCCCGGATACATCAAAGCTAACCTCCACCGGTTCGCTAGCTACTTCCCCATCAGCAGCATCAAGAGCCAATTCCGCATCCTCATTGATCTCGTCTGTTTTTACACCTTGTAAATCGTCGAGAGATTCTTCTTCCGGTAGAGAGGATGCAAACTTCACAAATGACTGCAAACGGCTAGAAGAACTATGTCTAAGAGACATGTCCAATGAACCCATATCAAAGACCGCCTGTGATAAAACAAGAAGTCCCGTTGATCTATTGAGTTGAGCAAAAAGCGATGCATCCATCCGCTCATAAGCTTGGAGGCGCCGTTCATAGTCGAACTCTTCCATAACTGTAGTAGACATGGCATTCAGGTCGGCTAGCAACTTCGCCTGCAAGAAAGAAGTAAAAAGAAAGTGAGCTATAAGTCCAAATAAATGATGTACATGAGAACTCGATCAACAAGGTAACAAATCCAGCACATCATCGCAACGAATCCATCATTTCAGCCAACAAAAACCATCCATATAATTTGCACTGGCACATGCGACAAGCATTTTAACATCCGTAATATTTTTGCTATGACGTAAGAAATATGAAAAAATTCAGCGAAGACAGAATGAATAAGGCTGCATACCACAGTCGAAAGAGATGAATCAACTAGTGCAAACTCTTCAAGGGACTGGCAGATAGCAGTGCGATTTCCTTGCATTGAAATTGACGCTAGCAAGGGAGCCAGGGCTGGAAGACATTTGTCGACACTCTGAACGTCCAATGCTGGGGCCAGACCCCTGAGAATATGGAGAACCTCCATGACGACATCTGCACCCTCAAACAGGAAGGTGAACCTTTAATATCAACAGGACACTTCAGATAAAGCATTAAACGAACTTCAGGAAGGTAAGGAAGAAATAAAAGAAGAGAATGTCAGCTCTAGTTTCATGGCTAAAGGGAATGAAAACAAGAGGCAGCAGCAGGACGAGAAAACAGAGATACTAAACCAGGGATTGCCATCATATATAGTCTAACCTAGATCCATCCGCTTCTTTGCCCTCAAGAAAGGAAGTAACACATCCACCAACTTTGCTGTCTCCTGCTTGTCTTTGACATAATGACTGAGACGGCTCAGTACTCTAAGTTCGCGTTTCACAGAAAATGCTGACTTCTTACCCCTGGTGATCCAAGGATCGGACCATTCATTAGTATTAGCCTATAAACTCTTCAAGCTTACAGATTCAAGCAGGATATAGAGCAGGATAGATGTGCTTCCTGAAAAAGAAACTAAAGTCAAGCTTTCAGTGGAACAATCTAATTAAACTCTTTAAGTTCTCACAGAATTCGTGAAATTCAAAACGATATAGTTCTTACTTGATTTTCTCCCGCCTGATCGTCAAGAGATCGTGAACCCTGGCAAGCAGAACCTCCAGATGAGGTAATAGTACTGTTTTCACTACCTCTTTCCCATCTTCTCCATCTTCTTCTTCAAGATTCAATAGACCCTCCACAAGACTAACAACTGCTGCTATGACGGTCGGTGTAGCTGTCCTGTAACTAAATACAGCAATAACATTCGGCACAAGAGTAAGGTCACGAGTAAGAAGTGGTGCCAAAACTACACTTTTCCCCATCGATAGAAGGCAGGAGAAGACAGCCCCTGGAGAAGTGCTAGAATGATTCTCTGCAGCAAAATTTTGAATTGATGGCGAAATTGACTGAAAGAAGATATCCCAATAAACAGGGTTATAGTCGAAGTCTTCAAACTTGCTCAATACTGTGGCAATTATCTTCAAGCAAAGTGTTCGCAGGTCATGACTGCCTCCGGGGTTAGTTTTCAGCTTGTTGGCCTCTACCTCATCCTCGTTCACATCTTCTGCATCTATGCCTTCGTCATCAATCTCCATTACAATTGACGATGGCTTTACATCGGAATCGCCAGTGCTAGTATCAACTTTCATGGATGCATTACTTGCTGGATCAGATTGAGTTTCACCGAGTTCCTGAACTCTTGATTTCTCCACGGACTCCAAATCCATATAATCAACTGATCTTGGATCCACTGGTTCTGATTCCTCAAGTCCAGCCAAAGATACTTCACATGTTCCCGCTGTGCTTTCGAGAATCTTGAATACTAGGCCAAGTAAAGCGTGCAAATAGGGTTCAATTCTTTCCCTGCCAAAAATATCAAGGGAGTCCTTGACCATGTGCAAGAACCCCATCTTCCGCTTATACTGCAGAGCTGCTACAGCGCCAAGATCAACCCAGTCAATGAAATTAGAAGTGACCTCTCCTTTCAAAACTGTAGCTTCCCATTTAGGCGTTGATCCCTCAAATACCTCTAACGCAACCCCAGAGAACGAAGCCTGCAGTGGCTTTAGCAGAAGAGAGAAAAGTGGAGCCAGCTCCTCGGTCTCTAATTGAGCCAAAAACTGGAGCACTGAATTCCTCTGAACACCTGCTCCAACCTGAATATAATGTAGAAAGTGAGTTCAACGAGTATTAAAGAAACAAAATTGCAATTTTCGGTAACGTAGACGTAGCCAATCAGTCCATTATTCAGGAACTCTGTTGTCTTACCTTTCCAGCAAATTTGCCACTGCGTTTCATAATCTTCGGATACAGAATGCGCAGGATCACTGATATCAATCCAGGTCGATGTTCTTCTTGAACTTGATGCGTCTCTTTTCCGATGGTCCATGTGACAAGTTCTTCACGGAGAGTCGAATATGATATGAGATTTTGCAGATGCGCCACATGTGTTGTCAGAAAGCCGTCTTTCCAGTTGAGCAGACATTCAAGACTCAACGACTGAATTGATGGATCATTATCCATAAGAATCCTGCACAATGTGATTGTTTTCAATAATGACATCTCAAAGAACCCCATCATTTAATCACGATAGAACAAAATATATATAGGAGACCCGTACACGCTTAACATTCCTCAATTCTGCAAAAATCACCATCTCCAAAACAGAATAAGTGCTACCAGAATCCTCTCGCAACAAGGAACAGATGATGCTATGCCCATGTACTCTAATCAGATCATGATAAATGAATATAAAATTCTCCGACAAAAAGATTCAAAAAGTACTGTTTCTGCAGTTATGGCCAGATATGAGGATAGTACATTTTTGCAATCACCAAATGTCCTCCATGATGACAAACAATAATTCACTGAGGTAAAGTTAAAATTAAACAAATCATCTTCAGGAATTGTGAGGGAACATTATTACTACGTACAAGAGAACTACAGTAGACATTCACCTGTTCAATAAGATTTCCTTCACAAGTGCCCCTTTGTAAAATGCACGTGCATTCTTCATTTCTTTCAGTAATGTTAGCCATTCTTTCAGGGCTTTCTTCCAATCTTTGCCGCTCCCTCCCTTAACCAAAGCAGAGGAATCACTGCAACAAGCAACAAGCATCCCAAGATCCCAAGAAGAAAATTAGCCTCACATGCGCAAACAACATGAAGTATCGATTAACGATAATCAGAGCTCAAGCAACCAAAGGGGGTGAAAACATACGGAGTAAAATATTTACAGCACTCACTTTCTACAAGTCACTTTCTACATTCTGTAAAACAATATCCAAATAGAATTTTCAAAAAGGGAATAAGACAACCTGTCCTCATCAGTTTGACCAACTAATGCAAGAAAAAGAGGAAGAAGCTGCCTCGACTTCGCTTCTGCAAACTTCGGAAGTTTTTGAATGGTTCGAAGGAGCAATGTCAAAAGAGTAGCAGTATCAGTGCTCTCAGTCTTCTCAGATAATCGAGAATCCAACCTTCCTTGAGCACCTGTCACGGAACCAGAAGCCGTTTTAGTAAATATCTGACCTCTTAAAGTTATCGCCACCCCACAAGGATAAGAAAAACGTTGTTAAAAGAATTTTGCTGGTAGGTTAAGCTGAAAAGAATTATGATAAATGCATAGCTTATTACCCCTACATGAATTGCAGGAAGAGAATTCACAAGGACGGTAGCATAATAATAGGTTCTATGACCAGTTGAGGCGAGGAGAGAAAATATTTGATCAATTCCAAGCATTTGTCTTTCACGAAATATTTACTCTACACGACATCCGTTCATTTTGCGACTATCCTCAGTTCAACAAAATAGCACATGACTGCTCGATTCAAAAGAAAGAAGAAAAAAACATTTCCCTCTCTTGATCTGACTACACCATAGCCAAATTACTGGGAGGATTAAAGCACTATACATCGCTTGTACAAACCACTAGCTGAAGTTATAGCTTCGTACGGTCCAAATTGCTGGTTAGGAGGAGCAAGACAGGGCAAATGACTCATTCACATCACAAGCAAGGAATATTGCCTGCGCTTTATAAAGCAAATTACCAGGTGGAATGGTTCCCTTGTCTTCTGCATCATCATCTCTCTTATGTGATTTAAGAACTGGTTGCGATAAAAAGTCTTCCTGAAAATCTTGTAAGTAAGCTGTCAAGACACCCCAAGCAATGGCACCCACCGAATCCACCAAAGCAGCTAGACATTCCATAGCCGGATCCCACAGCACCGAAAATCGATTACGCAACACCCCAATCATCGCATGAACAAGTGGGACTACATAAGCATCCGGAATTCGCCCAGCAGAAACATCCACTTTGATGTGATTAACTATCAGATTACTTTGTCTGCAATTTTCAAGTACCAAGGGAGCGGTCTCTATGGATAGCATCTGCTGTACCAACTGCGCAAAACACAGCCAAGGATGATTGATCAAAACGAAAACAATCATATTTAATGAACTTGCTGGCCTATAAGTATCTTGTGACACATTAGCTACGAAATCACTAACTACAAATAAGAGGGCCTAAGGCTCAGTATGAGCAAATCCAATCAGGATAAAAAAATGAAACTCAGATCAGAAGGACCTCAACGTCTTTCCACAGCAAACATAACCAGGGACAAAAACTTAACGACGTATACAGTACCAACTAATGATTGTCATCGTATATGCAATGTGAGTAAGAAATTGTACCTTACTAGTCTGGTTCATCTCTCTCTCATTTGACAAACCGTTACTTCGTTTTTGTCGTTTAGGGTCGTTCTGAGTGCCGTCTTTATGCAAGTCAGAAAGAGGCTCGAAGTGATTCAAAACTCTTAGTGTAGCAATTCTAAGTGTCTTCTCAGGAGAGCCCAGATTTTCACTTGCAAGTGCGAGAAATTTGAGCGCAGCAGGAGCATTGAGCTCCGCAGGATATTCTCTAGGTTGACAGTCCGCTTGAAAAGACCTTTTGTAAAACATGCACAGAAGCAAAGGCAACAGTAAGTTCTAGAAAAATGAGTTCTATAATGAACATCTGACAAATGCGCACATTCGATCCTGAGCTTAACATGATGCGGGCACTAGGATCACACGAAATAATCACTTATTGTGAAAACATGAAAAAACCCACATCTCAGATCTGGCCACATTCAGAACACCGGACAAAGCTTATTTAACATTGATAATTACACGATGCATCCATGATACGTGTACATCAGCCATCAATTCATTCACAAGAGTAAGAGTTTCACTAAACTTCTACTCAAACATCCATGTTAGTCGGTGGCCTAAGAGATGATTACCCAAAAGAAGCGTCCAAGTAATCAGCAACAGCTTTCAAGATAGGTCCCGATTGTATGTGTCGGTTTGCGAATCCAAGAAAAGTAATTGCACACTCTTTCATACTCGTCAGAGTAGGAGCCTTCTGCAGAACTTCTGTGTGAGCAGACAAAGCTGCTCCAAGTAAAGTCTCTAACACTTTCTTCCCGTCTTCACCAGTTAGCGTGAAATCTTCTATCTCCCCTGCAAGAGCATTTCAAAGTAGTAAGCAGGTTTGTTAGTCTCCAATCCTATCGAAGATCCTCTAAATGTCGGCAAACTAGTCAAAGCTGATTCCTTAACTTTCACACAAACAGGTAGATGCAGACCCAAATGCTTCTGCACAACTAATGTAGGTGTAGACTCATAAATTGCATACGGTTGTGGTATCATTAGATATAAGAAATCATTCAGAAGTCCTGATAATTTAACACTGGTTAAACACCCAAAATATCAACCCGGAGCAACCTGTATCATACGCTGTTATGTATTCTTCAAGAACCACCGCAAATTCCCAGGCTCGTTCCGAGTGCTCGGCACCAGAAGCCACAACGTGTGGGAAACAATGGAGTGCCATCCACAAAGATGCAAGCTCGTACTTTACAAAAGCCTCTGACTTAGCTATTTCTTTGCTCTTTGGCAAAGATGCCCTCAACGAAGTCGTTGACTCTTCAATGATCTTAATAATAAAGGTGATGATCTCCGCGCTATCATGGACATGCTTTAGCAAGAATGCATTGCTTCCTGAGGGCTCCATCTTTAGGCATAAATCTAGCACCAAAGGAAGCGCTTCTGAGGTATTTTCTTTAATCAAGCCGCAGAGAGACCTGAAAACCGAAAAAAGGAATCATGAACTCAGAAGTACATCACGTGTTAAGCAGTTTTCAACATCAAAAACTAGATTTCGTGATGTCAGCTAAGAAAGATACATACGCCCTTCACACTCTCACAGAGGACATCAAATTTGAGCATCAGGACTTTGTTAGATGTTTCCAAGATCTAAAATGGAAGGAGAAGCAAAGAACTTGGCGCGGAAGAGCTTTAAAAGAGGAACATGCGCACAGAAATGTTCACGAAATAAGCGTAAACTCTCGAAAGCTCAAACGACGCCAACACGGTTTAGAAGTGCAGAAATACGTTAAACATGCAACACGTAGAGATGGACTGGCACGAAGAAAGAAGTATCAAACCTCAATAAATAAGGAACAAATGGCCGCACCAAGTCATAGTCCTGCTCAATGATGCCTCTTAAGAAGGGCAGAAGACTGAACATTCCACAAACAGAATGAATCAGAAATTTAAATAGACACTAACCCTCAAGAGAGAATAACGACAGCGATCCGTACCAGACAAAAGATCTTTGACTGATCAAAACTCTTGTTTTATTTTCTAATAATGTTAGTGCTCATATCAGGCTTGTATTAGATATGGTTTCACCAGCATTAATAACATTATGCAAGCGAACAAAAGCGTACCTAGAACTCTTCTGACATGTGAACGCCACAGCCCAAGTTGGTGCAGTCTTGGCTATAGTTGCTGGACCAAAGCTTGCACCTGCTTGTCGTCCATGGCTCTTGACTAGAGCCAGCAGTAGTCTCAGAACCTCAGAACACAGAGTTCCTGCAGAGTCTCCTACTGTTTTTGCAGATTCCAAAATTGATCCCTCGTTCACAAAAATAAATTGCGATTGCAGACAACTTGTGGCGATACCAAAAAGTGGCTTGTAATCTGCACAGAATGCAACAATATCCATTAATCTGCTGCAGTCAGACCAATATCAATGCCAGTCAGCAACTTCTGTTGCTAAATACCTCATCCATCTGATCACTCACAGTCTCATTCAGCAGATTAAAAATATTTAAGTATACAGAAGTTCTCCAAAAGGTGCACTCACCTTTAACGCGTGTTCCTTTGCGATACTCGAGAACGACATTAAGCAGGGAGAGACACGCAGCCAGGTGCAACTGCACATCTTCTTTGGAATGTATACTCGTGTCTGGGGACGTATGAGAAGTTTCATGAGCACCATTAGCGCCATTAGTGCTAGGTTTCCCACATTCAGAAGATGCTATATTAGCAAAATTAGCATTCCCATTCATTAAATTGGAAGAAACTATCGGGCGAGCATCGTGATCACTCTGGTTGATCAAAGACATTTTGTCTAATTCTTGCACTATTTCTTCGCGAAGGCAGGTCCACAAAAGTTCTAACTTTTCCCGTTGTACATCTTCAATTATCCGGCTCAAAGTTTCCGTCACCACTTTGAGAGCAACAGACCTCCCCTCTGAAAACAAACACAACAAAAGGCCATTAGCTTATGATAAGGTGTACCATTAAGAAATTAGGTGCAGAAATGTGGCGGGCATGACTGGAACTGACGGAATCCAAAGCTTAACCCATTACTACATTAGGTTGAAGTCCTGAGCATTCACTTAGTAAACAAGAAAACGAAACCCACCCATATAAGCTTCACCTAATCCTCGAAAAACTCATCCAAACCTCTTGCACGCAATAGCTTTTGTTTAGTTAACTTTAAAAAAATCATGACACGAGCTTCTAATATCTCACACACCTGAAGTTCTGTTGGTCACCCCAGAGAGTATAGAGCGATCGAGCAATAGCCTCAACAGGGGCTCCGCACGAGAGTGCAGACCAAAAGAAGGACCTCTGAGCGTGTAACAGAAAAGAGCAGCGCATCCCGTTATCTTTTCCTCACCAGGATCTGCTTCAGCTTCCGCAACTATCCTACGAACTCCTGCAGTTCGTGAAAGACAAAGTTTAGCAAGCTCCAGAAATCGCTAGCGTTTCCCAAATAGACAAATCCACGTATTAAGGTGCAACACCAACTTAACCAAAGACTGGGAATGGCAATCATCTTAAATTTGACTAGAATGACTTGTGACTGATACAAGAAACCAATCCTTAAACTATTGGCTCCACCAGATATGCTCTTGACGCGATACCTTTAATTAATTGTTTCATAGAGGCATTTCGGAGCAAAAATGAGATGGCCTCAGCTGCAAATTCTTGCACGTAGGCTTTTGGATAATAACGTAGCCCTTTGGTCACCCTGACACCACCAGAGGTACGAACCAAGTTAAAACCAGTAAAATCAGCGAAACTACTTTCCAGAATCGAAGATGAAAAATGTATTATATCCAGCTTCAACTTCTCAACTTCTGATACTGTTCCGTCAGAAATCCTTCGAAGTTTTCGTAACCTCTAAGGTCAAAGACACAACAAAAGTACACACCGAACCAAGATAATGCACTTACTTCAGAGAAAGTGGGATGTCGTTTGTGAGAAGTTTGCTTAGATACTTGATGACATAGGAAATTGAAGTGAATGTCTGTTTATCACACAACCCCAGAAATGGGACTAGAAATTATCAGTTCCCATGCAACAGAAGCATAACACAAAAATAACAAGTGCACGAAACGAATTACCATCTCCAACTTCTGAGGACAAAAGACAGTGAATTTCCTCATTCGAAAATATTCCTTTCAAGCTCCTCATTCCTCAAAACAGACTAAAACACTAAACCTACAATAATACTGAAGCACACACCTGTTCAATGAGATCTGGATCGCGATCTGCCCCCTCTTTCAATACGTCCACGCATGCATCCAAAAAGCGCGGAATAAAACTGCAAATTCAATTTCGTCACACCCAAAGCAACTCAAAACTATCACAGCAATGCAACTCAAAAACTATCAAAGCCCACAAAACTCTTTCTGTAGATTAAATGTATCCTGGCATCAAGATCATATTCCATACGCAAAATCATTATATCAATGCCACGAGCTGCACTAAACCGAAAGGAACGTGCACGGATGTAAATAGGTCCTCTATGATTGACGTTTATCAAACGCATCTCATGGCATTCAAAACAGTAACGCTGCCCAAATGCTTGAAGGATTCAGAGGACACTTACGGTACAAAATCTTCCCTTAAGTCGCGAGACAGAAGCGCAATTAAGCTGCATAAACAAACACACCCAATTCATACACGAATTAGTCTGAATAATAGCATCGACAAAATTATCTGTTTCCTCTCATTTCTCTTCTCATTCCAACAAGCAGACTCCTTATAGAGCCTCACAGCATAGCTGTCCTAGGAACACAACCCCGACTCTAAAGCAAGCACGTTGTCCATGATTAAACCCACCTCATGATCGGTTCCAATGAAAGAGCGGAACTCATGTGCACGCGAGTCAACAAGCAATCCATCACCGTCTCTTTGTGAAATAAAAGCTGCGGTAGTGTCTGCACCACCGGCAGCAGCTGCTGATACACATCGTTGAAATCTGCAGCACTGTTTAATTCCTGCAAGCGTTTCCAAACCCTAAACCGTCAGCTAAATCTCAGCTCAGAATCTCCACACTCACAACAGCGATATATATCGATTGCCCGAACGTCTGGAGGAATGTGTCCCGAATTGGCGCGATTGATTGTGCGGAGAGCAATTGGAAACTATTCCTTACCCTCCATTGGACGAGATTCTCGTGGAAAAAAGAAGAGCCCTCAGTAGGCTGAAACTTCACAGGGGCGAGACTGCGGAACACATCGACGTCAACTTCTTCGACGCGAGTGGCGAAATTCTTGAAGACGAAGCGCTTTGCACCAGGACCTTTATTGAGACTCTTGAGAGGACGCTGCTGCTGCTGCTGCTGTTTGGACGCCATCGCTAACGAGCCTACATCCTCACAACGCTTCACTCAAGCTTGGCAACTCGGAAACCTAAAACCCTAAGCCCCTTAAACCCCAGGCAAGGCTCTCCTCACTGCTTTCTGCCCGCGAAGAAATTTCCAGTCCCCGCGCTAGCTGCCCGCCCTGCTTAGGTTCGTAGATGGTACCCCTATTGATACCCGGACCCCCGTATACAACCAGTTTGCAGCAATCACGGCAGTTCTGAGACTTTATTCGGTGATGATGGACTCTAAGCGCCTTCGCTTTTGGTGTCGTATGTTTGTGAATCTTATCTCTACACACAAAATTCCTCTATCCTCTAAGGTAACTACACTGATTAGTGAAATTAGGTTGCCCCACACTACTTTCTCGACATTCTACACTATATCAATATGTACATTTACTTTACAAGGATGCAGTAATGTAAGAAGTATGTGTATGGCATGGGTTGGTGCAGTGGTTCGTGGCTCGGGATTAGAGATTGGCATGTGCCTCCATCTGGACAAGCATTAGCCATGAGGTAACTTCTCTGGGGTAAGGCAACCTTACTGTTAAGGCAACCCAATTTCACTATTCAGTATACACACTCTAGATTCTTGCCTAAAATGAATTTCCATTATTCATGAGAGTCTACGGTCGGTTTTCAAAATATATATTTTCTGCTCATTAAAAATTTGTAGTTTGTTCATACAGTCTTCAAAAAAATACATTCTAAAATAATTAAGAATCCTCTTTTGATTACCAACAAGACCCCACAAAGAGATTTTCAATATAATAGTGGGAACCATATTGAATTACTTATTTGTGCAATTTTAGGTGTAGTTACATTATCTTACAAAAATGAATTGGTTTTGAAAGCACTCTACTAGTTGAGTAGGAAACTTTCACTTTCAAGTAGGTTCATTAACCCCTAAAGGCCCAAGGCCTTTTTTCTGCCAAAAAACCATCAAAACTGCCATTTCAATAGCAAGGAGTAAAAAAAAATGAAAAATGTTTTTTTTTCACATCTAACCGTAGGATCTTACACCTAACTAGTATGAGAATGTGTGGAAAAAATTTCAGAATTTTTGACCGCTCAGATTGCAAGATATCTGCGTTTAAAGTGGAAGAAACAAGTATTTCAGCACACTGCGGGACTAGATTTTTTGACTTTAAACATTTTGCACTTAAAACTTTTGCACTACAGAGTTTTGTGCTTCAAATCTTTATAGTGGAGAATTGAGTTGAGAGTCTAGGAAAAAAAATAATATTCAAAAAAACTTAATTATCATTCCTAAAAAAATTATCAAGTAGAAGTAGGTACGAGATAGAAGGAAAATCTAAAACATTAATATATTTTAGATGAAATTAAAATACACTAATCCCAATGGTGAGATTGTTCTAGCAAGTAAACTAAACCATGAGAATTTATTTTTTTTGAAAAATTGCAAAAATAGCATTTAGAAATGAATCCTACAAGTTATTTTTTTCAAGAAGATGCTCTAACTGCCCGAAAAACAAGAATGTTCATAACTTTCTCATAACAATTCCAAATGAAATGAATCAAAGCTTTCCAGATAGACAAAAATATAATCTACAAGAAAAAAATATTAAAAAAAAAAAAAAATCAAATTTTTACCAAATTTTTCTTGTTGCCCGGACTGCCCAGTTACAAAAAAAAGTAACAGATTTGGCTATAACTTTTGACTCCTATTTCCAAATGTCCTGAAATTTAGTGCATATGAAAGATATTCCTCGTGCCCACCTTCTACTAAAATTTCAGCTTAAAATATGGAAATCTCTAGTCACACGGACCTGCCTGTCGTGCACAAACACATCGTGCCAAGATCATATCGAGCCAACATGAGAGCAAGCGTGCCATAAGTAACAATAGACCTTGTAATTGGCTAGTAACCTAACCACACCAAGGTCCAATAGCTCTTGACCAGCGGTGAATACCGTGGTCATAGGGAAAACGCCTCGTGACTTGTGATGTATATCACAATCACGGCAAATCCTGCAAGTAATGAAAGAAATGCGAAAAACATCCTATCATCACAAACACTAACCACCAGCGACATCCATAGCAAAGTAAAGAAATTAAACACCTATGATACAAGAGTACACCAGATGTAGCAAGTGGTTTGGTAACCACTCCTTTACTAATAAGAATGAGGAAAAGCTTCTAAAGAAACTGGAAAAACCTCATTATCAAACTACAATAGTCAAGCCAATGCCACTCTTCAAGAGTAAATGCATGTTTGGATGGAGTTCCGGGAGGCAAGCCTCTCACTCCATCACGTGGGAGACTCAACTTGAAAAAGATGAGTCTCCAAAACCTCCACGTGGAGGTCAAGGGGTTTGAGGTCCCCAACTGAGATGTCGGGATCCCATTGACGTCTTGGGCGCTCCAAACCTCCTTTATTACCTTCACGACTCCACAATCGCCATCCGATGTAGAATCCAAGCCCACGCGACTCTCATGACAGTTGTCGTGCACAAACACATCGTGCCAAGATCATATCGAGCCAACATGAGAGCAAGCGTGCCATAAGTAACAATAGACCTTGTAATTGGCTAGTAACCTAACCACACCAAGGTCCAATAGCTCCTGACCAGCGGTGAATACCGTGGTCATAGGGAAAACGCCTCGTGACTTGTGATGTATATCACAATCACGGCAAATCCTGCAAGTAATGAAAGAAATGCGAAAAACATCCTATCATCACAAACACTAACCACCAGCGACATCCATAGCAAAGTAAAGAAATTAAACACCTATGATACAAGAGTACACCAGATGTAGCAAGTGGTTTGGTAACCACTCCTTTACTCGCCCCCTTCGCGCGTGTCGAAGCCCCTTTCACACTGGCGAACTCAGTGGCCTTCTCCGAAGAACCAACAAGAACCCAATGGAAAACCCTACAAAGATGAAGATGCTTGTCCATGCCCCGGCACACATTTGGGACAAACCCACCGACCCGTCGGAATTTCTTGCAATGGCGGTGTCAAACAATCCATGTGCCACCCAGTCGAACAAACATCGCACAATACCATAGTGGCAGCGCTCTTGGCGTTTCCACACAACACGCATTTCAGCCCAGCCGAAATCCGTAACCCGCTGGAATCAATACGTCCATCAATGTGTGGCAAATGACATGGCGCACAATTGCGCGTGTGATCTTTCCAGATCTTGCCATCACGACCCTCCAAGAGCAACACTCCCGACTTAAGCACCTCACGCACTCGTAGAATAATACGCCCTGCAGTCACGTCAAGGGTGGTAGGCGCCGTTTGCTGCAAATAGACATAATCACCAGGCAGAAAACGTCGCACTTGAGGTCTATAGCCTCCTCCTCGTATCGTGGCATAACGCAGAGTGTCTCTATGCTGAACAATAGAAAGGTTCTCCAAAGCCATGGGCATCACCCTCTTGTATAATTCCGCACGTTGCTCGCATACTCGAGCCCACGTGTCTGGATCATCCATGTGATCCAATATCTTGTCTGCATCTTGTTTGATTGCCATCGGTAAAACCGGATGGCGACCAAACAACAAATAATAGGGTGAGAAAAAAGCCAAAGATGCTTGCTTACTAAACCGATAGCTCATTGCTATCCACGGTAGTTGTAAGTCCCAATCTCTATGATGGCCCTTCTTCAAACTATACTTGCGAAGTCCCCTCTTGACGGTTTGCACCATGCGTTCCGCTAATCCATCTGCTTCGGGATGATCCCGTGAAGTAGTGCGGTGATCAATCATCGCTTGTTCGCACAAGGCTTGAAATTCTCCAAGAAACTCACGCCTTTAGTCAGTCAACACCTCGGCTGGAACTCTAAAGCGACTCAACACTCGGTCTAAGAATGAGTAAGCGGCCCCTTCACTGAACTTGTCAGGCAACGCCACCAACTCTATCCATTTGGAGAAGTGTTCAATCATCACCAACACATACTTGTTATGTCGTGGTGTTACTGGCAATGGTCCTGCAAAGTCCAAACTCCACCTATAGCCCAATCCCATGATTGGCAATGATTGTAGTTGAGGCATCGGGGCATTAAATGATGCCCGCACTCTATCACAAACCGTGCATCTGGCTACCAACTGTTGGACTTGCGTTTGCATGCCTCGCCACCAATAGTGAATCTGCAGCAAGCTGTGAGTTCTTCGCACTCCAAAGTACCCCAAGTCCTCGTGTGCATGCATAACTAACTTCACTCTCTCATGAGGTGCCGGTATCACCCTCTTGTTGCCATCTGGCCATATACGAAGTAAGTGATCCCCCTCCCATACAAACCTCTTGGCTCGTTGTAGGATCCGGTCCTTCTCCTTGGCTGACACTGTGGGTGTCAATTCACCAAGCTTCAAATACTTCATCACATCTCCATCCTTGAAAATGTCCTTGGCGCCCCCAGACTCTTCACCACCATCCACATCCATCTTGGCCACAATGGCTTCCTCGGTGACGTCTCCAGTCATTGCCAACAAACTCAAATAGGCGGCAGCATGCCACCCTGGTAACGAATCTTCTCCCTCCTCCACGTGCCAACGATCCCCCGTGGAGTCCACTTGGCTAAGACTTGGATTGCGACTCAAGCCATCCGCATCCATGTTCACCAAACCGGCACGGTGTACAACTTTGAAGTCATACTCCATCAGCATTAAGGCCCATCGTGCAAGCTTACCAGTAAACTTGTCAGACTCCATGAGCCACTTCCACGGTTGGTGGTCTGTCACCAATAGAAATTCGTTGCCATATAAATAACAACGAAAGTGAGCAATGGCCCAAATCGCTGTTAAACACTCTCCCTCGTATGAGCTGTACTGTGCCTCCGCATTGTTGTTGGAGCGACTGGCATAAGCTACTACAAACTCCCTGCCATCATTGTCCATTTGTGTCAACACTGAGCCAATCCCCAGTGAGCTCCAATCTGTGTGCAATTGGTAAGTTCTACCAGGAATCGGCCTCCTCAAGATGGGTGCCGATGATAAACGCTCCTTCAATTGCGTGAAGGCGGCCTCTTGCTCATCTCCCCACATCCAAGGTTGATCATTCCTTGTCAGCATGGTCAATGGCTTTGCAATGGCACTGAACGTTTTCACAAACTTTCGATAGTAGTTGCACAACCCCAAAAACGCCCGCAGTCTACTCACATCCTTCGGCCTTGGTATAGAAACCATCACTTCCACTTTACTAGCTACCACACCCAATCCACCAGGGTATATCATGTGGCCCAAGTACTCTACACGGTTATAATAAAACTTGCATTTATTCGGATGCAATTTTAAACCATGGAGTCTTAGTCTAGCAAAAACCTCCTTCAAGTGAGCTCTATGTTGATTCTAATTCATGCTATAGACAATGATGTCATCAATGTAGCATTTCACAAACTCTAAGCCCGCAAAGATACGGTCCATGACCCTTCGAAACTCAGCGGGTGCGTTTTTCAACCCAAAGGGAAGGAACCTCCACTGATACAAGCGGTCCTTTCTATCCTCATCAATCCCCCAAAACGCCGTCTTTCCTTTATCACCTTCTCGAATGCCAAGTTGGTGATATCCCGACCGGAGATCCAAAGTACTAAATACTTTGGCGTGGCCGATGGCGTCAAAGTTCTCCTCCGGTGTTGGCATCGCATAACGGTCAGACTTCGTGAACTTATTGATTCTCTGATAATCCCCACACATCCTCTTCTCGGTCCAATTACCGAAAATATCCTTCTTGGATGGCATAACCGTTGCTGATGCATACTCACAGTCCGAAGGTGCTAACTCCACCAACCCGGCCTCCAACAACTCTTTAGTTCGGTCTTGGATCATCTTGCGCTCTGCCTCACTGTACTTGTACGGTTTGCGATAAATTGGCGCATCATCCGTCAAGTTTATACGGACCTGTTGTCCCCTAAGGACTCCCAAGTCCTTCAAACTAAATGCAAAGCAATCCATATAACTCTTGAGGAATTCTTGTTCATGTTCCCTCTCTGTTTCATCCTCCAGGCCTACTAATGGTTACCAAGTTTCCTTGGTCACCACTTCTTTCCGTTCTTCCTTTGAAACAGCTTTCTCTACCCTTGGTTGCTATTGCACACCAGTTGGAGCAACTTCATCTTGCTCCACACCCACCATGCCATATCGTTCTTCCACTTGGCTCAAACGCCATAGCTCCTCTGTTTGATCCGATATGTGCTTTTCCAAGAAAAGTTTCTCCACGTCTTCCTCCAACTCCATCCTCGGTTTAGCCAATTGCTCCCAACTGCTTGAACTTGGCCTTGGAGTTGTGAAAAATGTGTTGCTTTTCCATATGTCCCATGGATGAGCTGCACAGGCGTCTACGCCCCCAACCATCAAGTGTGGAATCCCAGAACTTGATGGTTTCATAGCCTCTTGCAGCTCGTGAAAACCCAAGTGACCATCCAATGTGGAAGCTAATCGCTTCTGCTCGGTAGTTACAAGGGACACAATCCACGACAAACAATTTAAATCCATGGCCTGACCAATGAGATATCGCCTTTGAAACTCGGTAATGCCAGGTGCTTGAGTGATGCCCGTTTGAAATCCCATAGCCCGCTCTCGTTCATCCGCATTGGGTTCCACCATCTCTTCAGTGCGGGCATCCCACACCAGCCCAGGCCCATTGTCCTTGAAGGCATAGGACCTGGAAAAGCTTACCAATGTTGGTAAAGCTCTTCGTGGCTCACCCTTACGATTCACTACCGCAAGTGGTGCTTGGTCGTCGTGATAAACACATCGGGGTGATCGGTGAGGGTCCAAGATATCTTTCACGTATACGTCAGGCCACTCAATCCGTGGAATTGCTGCATGTAGTAGCTCAGGTGGCGCCAAGTTGGTCCACCACAATCGTGGTCTATAAGCTCTCGACCCGACCGCCGCTGCATCTATCAATACAGGAATCCCAAGCACACTGTGCACATGATGAAGACTTTCAAGCGTGCGAGTCCGAGATGTACCAACCACTGGTACATTCTCAATGATGTACCCCGGCGGTCGCCGCTGAGATGTCTGCACATATCGCAATATCTTCACCATGTCATGGAATTTTGAAGAACGCTTGTCCTTTAATCCATTCTGGTGGCCAGCCATAGACATACCTTGGCATGGCCATCCCGCGATAACTAGATCCACTGACCCCAATTTAACAATGTCTTGGAGTGATATTAGTGAAATATCGCTTGGCAATGCAGAAAATGCGGTCGTGATAGCGCCCGTATTCAACAACAATGGAAATGCACGGCATAACCGCCGAGCATGGCGCTTGGCTACTTGCCGTGCCATATCATCGTTATCCACATAGACATAACGCTTCACTTTCATGCCCGCCTGCAATACAGCCGCCAACCCGGTGCCAATACCACCAAACAACTCTAAAAAAGTTATTCCCTCGTCTGGTGGTTTCCACCTGATTGTTGAAGTGTCCAAAAGAGGACCTTCATTGTCCTCGCCTGCAACCACTTCATCTTCTTTTGGCAACAACGATTGTTGTCACACCTCCTGGATAACTTTACTGGCAGCGTCTTGCAAACCCACGGTAGTCTTCCATGCAGCTTCTATGCCGGGTTGGTACAACTCGCCCCCAGTGTCTTCACCCTCCTGATGATGTGGTTTGGTGAAATCTGTTGAAGCTGCAACAAGAGGATCTTCGAAATCCTCCTTAAACCATGGTTGCTTCTCACCCTCAAGTCCAGCAAAACAATAGAGATCAGCCAAATTGCCGGTAAAAACTCGTATAAAACGAGCTGGCAGCTGAGCTCTGCGCCCATCTCCTGCTTGCCATCCCGGTCTATAGTATGCTGTCTCTTCTCAGAAGTCCAAAGTGAAGCCCATAGGGTATAACACCATAGCCCCAACCAAGACGTCATACGACTTGGCTTCCGTAACTATGGCCTTCACCTTCATGAAGCTAGCATTCTCTACATCATCATGGCGTAGGCGTAATGTCATTTCGTCCCTCGTGATGCCACTTGCTTGCTCCGTCCCTCCCATAGAGGTACTAATCGTCCACGAACACATTTTCAACGTATCTTCGGTCAAACCCAAGCCTTCAATTGCTAACTCTCCCAGCATCAAGGGTTGTGCACCGGAATCTAATAGTACCCGGCGAGGCGCAAAAATTCTCCCTTTGGGCCCAACCAATTGAAAAATGCCCTGAGAGTTGTCCAATACCACTACTCCTGGGGTAATGGAGGACCGCTCTATTGCCGGGCGCGCTGGCATGGTCTTCACACGAGCAGCGGCTGCTAAGAGCTCATCTGCATCAGCCCAATTACTGCCAATCGTCGCCTGTGGCTCAAGTACAACTTCCATGGAATCTACCGATGCTGAGTCGCCGTCCTCACACATGGTAGCAGCCAACTTGAAGACTGTAGCAGCACTAAATTGTGCCTGAGAGATCATGGATGCCGTGAACAAAGGAGCCTGACAAATGGCGGTAGCTGTGTCAAAGAGAACACTTGTACCTTGTCCATCCCCACGTAGAGTCCGGGCAACCCGTCGACTGCTTGAATTCCGCTGTGGTGGAATCATGGACGTAGTAGGCACCATATCCTCCAACACAAATGACTCTGGTAGTCTAGCTTGGCGGTTGGCTTCACCTCTCTGTGGATTCAACCCCGAACTCGCTTCTCGTGGCGGGTCTTGCACCACGGTCTTGCCTCTAGTCAAGGCATAGACGTCTGTGGACATGCCTTGAGCATCTGCCATGCCACACAACGTATGGTCACTTCCCTCCGCGTAAAATGAAGTAGCCCCCGTGGTGGTCGTTGAGCTCATGGCCGCCATTTTAGCTTCCAACTCTGTAAAGCGTGCCTTTCATGACTTTTTCTCTCCTCCTGTAGACTTAGCCTCTTTGGAATCACCTCCTTTCGCCTCCTTCGTGTTCTTAGGCTTCAATTCAGGATGAACCTTCCAGCAATTGACCTCGTCGTGGCCCTTGATCCCACAACCAGAGCAAAATGCTCTAGACTTGGTAGCTTCCTTGGTGGATTTCTTCTTACAATCTTGTCGTCTGTGGCCAACGCCCCCACAGTTGAAGCATACCATGTCAGTGTCTCCGGTATTAGCTGGAATACTGGCCTTAGCCATTTTGGTTTTCTCTTGCAGTTTCTCCACCTTACACAAGAACCCCATGGCCGCCTTTTCTTCTAAAAGGTTGATCTCAATCCTCTCGGAGGTCTCAAAAACGTACCTCAAGGTTGGTGGAATACCTAACCTCAAGGCCTCACCTCGGACAAGAGTTTTTAGCTCTTTATCCAAGATGCTATACCAATGTTGAACAGCTTGCTGCTCCATCACTCTTTGGGTGGCAGATATCAACCGTCTGAGCCTTGAATGCGCCTCTCGCAATGACTCATCACTGCCACGTGCAAACATGCGAAGTGATTTCATCTTATCGGCCCTTTGCCCGTAGTAATCCCGCTGCAGCTGCAAAAAGAATTGAGCCGTAGGGTTGAAGGGAGGCGGGTTAGCCACTGGCACTGGGCTCGTAGTCACGGTAGCCTCTTGACCTTTCGCGCTTGCGCCCCCTTCCTCCTTCTTTCCTCTGCTAGCAGGTACTATGGCGATGGATCCTCCTCCCCAAACGTCTGCATAGTTTGGAGCGTAGTAATCCCGCCAAGCTAGGATCTCCGTGGAATGAGCAAGCTCAAATTCCCCGTAATCTGCCAATGGTGCTCCCTCAAGGCATCCAAACAGTGCCCTCCATACCATGTATGGATTGAAGCTGGCATTTCGTGACTTTTGAAGTTCACACCACATGGTGAACTCCCTACGGAAGTCGTCCACTTCCATGGTGCCATTGGCACCGGAAAACCGCCTGACTCCCCGATCCACGCCCCCATATGGCGTAGTCATCTCGTCCCAAGCGAAGATAGATTCGTTTTAAACAAATCTCACCCCGTGGTCAACTGTAGTGACTGGTAATTCTCCTCCCTTACCACGCTCAGTATCTTCCACCCAATCTGCTTGTTCTTTGCTTGATTCTTAGACGAAATCACTTTGATTCCTCTCACCCAAGCAATGTCTCTGACTTCGAGATTGCACCGGCTCGACACTGCTAGTTAACTCTGAAACGGTGTCACTGGCAAATGGAGTACCACTCCTAGTGTAACCCGGTCTCCTAAGTGAATCCAGTTTCACCTACAAGTCAACTTACACATAAAGTTGCCATGCCTCATGAGTGCCCTCTACAGCCTCACAGTAAATCGTGGGTGGTATCTCCGTGTCAAGGACACGTAGAGTCAATGAATCCCACAAACTCGATGCCCTTTCTAGCCACCAGCCTTGTTCCCACTGCCACGTGGTGTGAAACAAGTAATCTCCCGCTCGAAATTCGGTGAAGATCAACGAGAAGTTTGGCAACTGAATTGCCCCTCCAAAAGTGTGTCTCACCACTTCTCGGCGTTGTCCCTTGTTCTTCAACACCACTGCCACTTGTGGAATCACCAAGTTGCCTTCCTCCACTCGTCCCCTTGTTCGACTCAACGGTGCTCCTATCACAGGCACCTCCGATCTCAAGTCTCGAATAAGGCGCACCCCACGTTGTTGAGTCCAAAACTTGATGGCTTTTGGACCCAATACTTTGGTGCCTGGATGCCTAAACGATTGAATTCCTAAACGATCACGGGCCAATGGTACAAGAACAAATGGTGAAGCTGCTTCTTGAGACTGAGATTGTGAAGCTGAGTCACTAGAGGATCCTATGTGTAGGGTTTGGAAGGATTCCAACACACCTTGAAGATCCTCCTTGGTCAAGTCAAGCTGCACCTCCCTTGCTGAGGTTTCCCCAACCGGAATTAGTCTAAATGGCTTAGGTACACCTTTGCCCTTGTCCATGGTGACTCGTCATGACATCCTTTTAGACTAAAAAAAACTGTGAGAAATAGCAGTGAACCCAGTGTAGGTAAAATAAAACAATAAGGATCAACCCTAAGTGTCATACATAGTCTTTGGTCGTTGGCACAAACTGCCAAACATACCCTAACTACGCTAGGCTAATGCTAACCTAAGTCCACCCCTATTTCCTAGGAGCACCGTGCAAAATCAATCATATGGTCGCGGTCAAGGTAGATGAGCCCAACTTGAAGTATCTCCTCCTTCACCTCATGAAGAAAACTGTGCATGCATCAACCATTCCAACACTCCTACACGGTCATCATCCCAGCTCTCCACGGTAATGACAGGAGTCAACTCGAAACAAAAACGGTAAGCCACCAATCCCAATGCTCCCACGTCACTGCATTTTGCCCTTGCTAAATCTGCACGCCACACCTCCCAAAACTCTGGCTCATGATGTTGGAATCCTCGTAGCACTGGCACTCGCTCTTGGATGATGGTGAGCAATTTTGCGATGAAATCGGCCTCATGCAGCCATTGCTCTGCCTCTGATAGCTGGGGAAACACTGCTGGAGGCCTATACCAAGTCCTGTCGGACTGGCATGCCGCTTGGGCCCTCGTGGTCACCATAAGCAACTAATGCTTTGGTCACCTATAACTACTCAAGTTTTGAATTAAAAATTTAGGGTTTAGGATCAAAACCTAAATCTCCCCTAAGATCACCCCAAAATCCACTCAAAACATTCCTCAAACCACCTATGAATGCTTCTAATCCATAGCATCCATTTTCCAAAGCCAAATTTGGATTTTTGGGCTCCCAAATAGGATTTCTAACCCTAATTAAGGTGCTGAATTTCCCAAAAGAACCCTAAATTACTCAAATTTTCCCCAAAAAAACAAAGCCAAATTTCACACTCGAAATTGACCCCTAATCAACACCTAAACTCCCTCTTTGAAGTTTTAGCATGTTAAAAATTTCAAATTTTTATACTCTTTTTTTTTTTTTTTTTTTTTTTTTTTGAATTAAATTAAATTAATTCAAATTCAAACTGTCCGTACCTCTTGATACCCGAGCGTCCCTAGGCTTGATACCTGCCTTGGGCCGGTTCTTGACGGGTCGAACCGGTTCTTGGCTGGCTCCCGTCGGCTTTCTTCTCCGATCGGCATACTTGACTGCGACCTTGTTTGCGTTGAAGATGCACTCAAACCCAAATAGCTTCTGATCCCCTCGATTCAGTACCAGCTAGTAAACCGAGAATACGATCAGAAGTTTTCTTCCTGTCGATTCCCTGACGATCACAGTCCTAGCTCATCAGCTCCCCGGCTATCACGACTCTTCAGCTCTAACGAAAGTACTGAGCGCTAATATACACCCGGCCAAGTAAGAGCCGACTAGCCTATCAACAACCTCGAATAGAAACTGTGCACAGAACTCCCACCAGTACAGAGACTGTGGCTGAAGCTACCAAAATTTACCACCGAAAATCTAAGCTTTGCAGGTCGGAGACACGACTACATCTAATCCCACGCACTGTTGCTACCACCGTACCCTCTGCCTCCATAGCCACCTCTTTACTGAACTGAACTGAACTGAACCGAACGTTCCTTCCTCTCTACAAACGTCTGCAAAGTGCTCCCAATGGAGCAGTACACAATTGCAATCAAAAAGCTCTCAGTAGCCAAGTTCACAATCGACCTTCCAAATTCTCAGTCTCAGCTACAAGAAAAACTCCAAGCCTCAAGCTCTCAACTTTACTTAAGACTCAAGCTCTCATTCCTCATAGTACACTTGCAAGTATTTCTCCTTCTCTCACTCTCCCCCCAAAGCCCCAAGTCCTTCCTTGGAGAAAATTTAGGAGAGAGACAACCTTTTTTTTTTTTTTTTTTCCAAAGCCAAGTGAATAGTGAATTGCCAAAGGAATAGTGTAGAATTTTCTCTTAGGTGGCGCATTTCTAACCCACCCTTTTTCTATCCTAACCCGCAAAGCCGAGTGAATAGTACACCCAACTTCTAACTATGGGTTTAGGACCCATTTCCAAAGCTAAAACACCCTAAAACCATGGCTATGGTGCTAAAATTTCAAGTTGTCTTGCAATTCCAGCACACGCAAAACACCTCAAAAACACTCAAAAACTCAATTTTGAACTAATTTAGGTGTCAATTTCCACTACGCATACACCTATAAACATAGCGAGATCTTTTTCAAGTAATAAGAATGAAGAAAAGCTTCTAAAGAAACTGGAAAAACCTCATTATCAAACTACAATAGTCAAGCCAATGCCACTCTTCAAGAGTAAATGCATGTTTGGATGGAGTTCCGGGAGGCAAGCCTCTCACTCCATCACGTGGGAGACTCAACTTGAAAAAGATGAGTCTCCAAAACCTCCACGTGGAGGTCAAGGGGTTTGAGGTCCCCAACTGAGATGTCGGGATCCCATTGACGTCTTGGGCGCTCCAAACCTCCTTTATTACCTCCACGACTCCACAATCGCCATCCGATGTAGAATCCAAGCCCACGCGACTCTCATGACATGCCCAAAATTTCTATACGGCCAAAAAACGCAGTCTGGTCCTTTAGGGGTTAACTACTTGCCCTTTACATCTAGGCATTTTGAATTACAGTAGCCCCAATATTATTGCAACGATTTCGAGACAAATTTAAATTATAGGTTGAAGACTATTTCAAAAGAGAATTTTGTAAGCCCCAAGTAAGGTTTGGTGTTTTCTTTTTAAAATTCCAAGGATAAAGTTTGAGCTCTACATAAAAACATGCTAAAAAATGTTGGATGAGGCTTCAAAGTGACTGTTGTTGTCCAACTTTGCTGAACATTTTTCTACTATTTACTTTTTGCCAAGTCATGGCCTCCACACCTTGGTTGTATTTTGTGCATAACTTGTAGGTCCCATATCCATTGTAACCAAGTTTTTGATACAAGATAGTAGATAAGTTTCACAAAAACTCAATAAAATTGAAGTGCTCATTAAATGGACGAGCCACTGTAGCTTATAGTATGCCGACTAAATTTTGTTGTGAACTACGTTGAAAAACTAACAAATTTCCAACTAGTGGAATAGAAGAAATCAACTAAGCTCAACAAAATTTTGCCAAGACAATATTCTACACCTTGGTGGAGATGCTCTAAGCATGTAAAAGCTTTTGAGCATATCCAATTGGCGATGCACCACATTAATCTGATGCAAGGCTTGAAGTTGACAACAGAAGGTTAATTATGTAAATGATAATTAAATGCTTGTGTACTATACATATCCAATGGCAATGCCCCGCATTGTCCACATTGGCAATACAGGATCATGATTTCTTAATAAATTTTGAAATCATGCATGGACCTCATTAAGTTGGTAGGCATCAGGGTTGAAATTTCAAAAAGCCCAATTTTTGGAAATGAATTTTCTGGAATTCCAATCCACATACTCATCAGTTACCTTGGCTTGTCTAAATCTGATATATGCAAGTAGTCAAAAACTATAACAAGTATAATTAAAATTTCTCTTTCAAAATTATATTTAAAAAATCCTCCACAGCTTGCGCCAGTTTGCACATAATGTTTAGACATTGGGCCATAGAAAGTGCCAACAAAGACAATGATAATAAGGAGGACTACATTCTACAATAGACACTAATAAAAATTCCATACTCCTGACACCCTTCATGATAGAATGACCATTCACATTGACAAACAAACAACAACATTGTAAGAGGCTATGTCCCTGCATAGTAATAGGGACTCCCTTTCACCTACTCAAACTTCCTTATAGTCAATGCAAAGCCTCCAGCCTCTACTGTGCTATCCAGAGCCAATAAAACAAGCAACTTAGCTATTGTCCTTATACCGGTAGCTCGCCCTTCAAGCAAATAATGTCCTCTTCAAACTTCTTCAAATGTAGCTTTTATCAATGCAAAGCCGCCTCTTCTAGTCTCCTCCTTCAATCCAAAATCAATAATCCCAATATGAAAATTGGTAGCTTTTGTGAAGCCGCTTTCTAGTCTCCCCTTTAGGCCAAGAGCCAAGAGAATTCCCATAGCTTGTACATGACCCCTTTTGGCCAAGAGCCAAGAATTTCCACAGCTTGTACATGAGAGTCAGATTCAACAACAAGATGTCCAAATTGAATTTCCACATCAGATTTTGAAAGGTCCACATCACCTTAAACCAATCACAAGGTGACACATGACAAAAAAATTTGGCAAAAACGACTAACAATTTATGCCGAATCTGACCCAATATCACAATGTCAATGCTTGGACATCTTCAAACTTCAAAGAACAGGGCAACCTTTGACGACAACTCCAGCAGCAGTGGGGCAATGCGCCACAGCGCAGTGCTCCCCTTGATTTCCCCACCATTGCAGCACCCCCACGCCTTGCTCAAACACCATCCACAACAGAATGCCCATAAACGCCGTCCCCGCATCGAGCGCCGCAGACAGCAGATAGTTGTACCGTTTCCACCACCTCTTCCTCCTCCTGAAAACAAGCCCATTGAAGAACATCCCCACCGACAGCCACGTGATGTTGTTCACAGGGGACGCCGGCGGCATGGTGAGTCCTCCGATGAGAATAATCGGCATGTTCACCCACCTCAACCACGCGGCTTTGGGAAACGCTTGGGTCGCAAGGTAAACCGGCACTGGAGCCAACAGACCAACCAAGAAGAACCAATTGAGCTTGTTGTACACTCCCTGTGGGCCGAACGTCCGTGCTGGTCCTATGAGTCCCCAGATCACCGAAGCTGTGAAGTGGACGCTGTCGGTGGGGCAGGTCCAGGGGCTCCCGGGGGGAAGAAGCGCGGGGTTGCAGATGTTGGGGATGGTTTCGAGAAGAAACCAGGTGGTGAGTAAGCATGTGAGTGCGGAGAGAGTGGAGCCTCCGACTTGGACGGCGAACATGGTGCGTGGAGGGATCTTCATGTAGTGGCCGAGCTTGAAGTCACTCAGGAATTGGATGGTGTGCATCAAGGTGCTGCTGCCGTACACGCGGAAGCAGATGTTGGCCACGGGCTGGCCAGGGAGAATGTAGCCCATGATCATTTCGGAGAGGACGCTGATGCCGGGGGCCTGTGTAGGAAACAGCGATGAATGAAATTAAATGAAGTGATATTGGGAGTAAGAAGTGGTAATTGATGGAGTGTTGGTGTTTTTTGGGGTGCAGGAGTGGGTTAATTACCTGGTTTGCAGTGGCCACAAGAACACCGAAAGGAAGGGCAAAAAAAGTAGCGATGGCGAATCCCAGAAGAACGCCCCACCAAGGCAGCTGCAACTGGTCTTTGTAAACCTCCGCACCAACAGTGGACAGAACCAAGGCGATTATCAGGAGAATTCCAAACCACCAATGCGGAACAGGCTTGTAGCGCTGCATGAGTCGGGTGTGAATGTCCTGCGTCCCGTCGCTGATGGCTGACCTTGTCTGCTGCCAAATATCCCTGCCAAAAGCAAATTGTCACTCCGCTTACTGCTAGAAATTAAAGCCGCCATTTGCAGTACTTCTCTCGTCATTTTCGAAATGTACGTAAACAAGTTGATAAATTTTGAGATTGGTGAGTAGTCGTAGTAACAACGTAGCAACAAATATCAATAATCATAATTGGAAAAGTGTTTAGAGTAGAAGCGAATTACACATGTCCAAATATCGTTGCAACAGGGAATGTACTAACATTACTATGCACAAAATGAGGTACAAAACCATTGCAAAACTATGGAGTAATGTTTCGTCTCAAAGTTCAACCAAAAACTATTGCAGCGTTCGAAACTCTAAATGGGCTTCATATTGTGATCTGACTGGAATTTGAAGAGGAACCGGCATACTCACTTGCCATGGAAGAGAACGACATGCGTAAGCGCAGCTCCAATAACAGCAAATCCCATTGCATTTGTCATCGCATAGAGAATGCTCAGATGCAGTTTACTGTACTCGTCATACGCTCCCAAGTTCAAGGTGAACTCGTGGGTCAGAACTCTGCGAATGTCAAACGGAGCTCCAGTATCCGCAAACGATCTGCTGGAGAAGATTGGAAACTTCCTGGCTTCGTATAAATTCATACCCCAGTATGCAATGGGGATAATAACATACAAGTAAAGGATGAATCCCACTGCAGCGTTGGCGAGAGCGAAAAAAGGAACCCCAAGTGGACTCCCTCGAAACGCCGAGATCGTGGCCCAGTCCAGAGAGAAGGAGCCTACTCCCAGGCCCCTAAGTCCCGACCCTATTTGCTGTGCAGTCACAGATCTAGGCCACAGGAAGCACGCCACGGAAATGGTGGTCAAAGTGTTGAAGAAATAACCCGGGAGAATGTAGTATGCGAAGCTCACTGCAAGGCAGATGCCGAAGAATTGAACTCGAGAGAATGTTCGTTTCGTTTCGACTTCATGGAGAGTTCGGAAGAGGGAGACGTTCACCAAGGTGTGTGGCCACCACATTTGAGCAGGTTCCACCAACAGCTTCCGGAACAGGCCTGCGGAGCCATACCCCATAATCTGGTATCCATGTCCATTTCAATTCCTAGAACAATTCTGGAACTAATTACTGTTTTGGCCTCTATATTTGAAATTTGAAAGAAGTCAACATCCCTGAAAAAATTCATTCACTGAACCATTTCTGATTGCAGTGCCTCAAGGACACATGAGCTTCTAAATGCACACTGATATGACTTCAGAACCTGACAAACGGAAGTTTTCCTATGATCAGATAGATTACTACATAAAGTCTGCATTCGCCGCACTGACAGCGAGCTAGGGAGAGGTTCCATTCACCATCCAGATGAACTCTGAGCCTTTCACCACAACGATCTAGAATCTTGCGCCATCTAAGATTTTGCATATTTATTCTGTGTTAAGCTAAGAATCAATTGCAAAAAAGTAAATGTCAATAGATTAAGCGTTTTCAAACTTCAATAACAGAAAGCAATGTTCACATGTATGGTCACTGGTGCCTGGAATTCATGAACTGTTGGTTAATGGAGCCGCCTCTACATTACTGAATACAATTCACAAGCTCACTCGTGCAAGAACATGGATCCCGAGTGAGGTCTAGTTTTCATTCTCACCTGAGTTGTCAGCACAAAGAGGAGACTGGGAACAAAGTCCAGCTTTCGCTTGTAAAACGCCTTCACGACGTTGACCAACATGGTGCCCATTGCATTGGATCCCGTGTTGGCGAAGATGGTGATGAGCACATGCTCTTTGACGTTGAATGGCCCTGGGTTGAGGGAGAATCGCCACAGAGAGAAGGGAAAGCCGATGGGGTCCTTGGGAAGAACGCGGGCCATCAAGTGGCCTAATGGAAGAGCTGCAATCTGAATGGCAATAGCTGAAACGTGGAGGGGTTCCGTGCGGTAGTTGAAGAATGTGTTGATCATGGTGATGAGGATGTTGGCTGCTATGCCGAGTATTAGTGTTCTGAAAGTCATGCATGGAAGGCTTGGGTCGTCTGTTGTGCCCACCGTCATTTGTACCTCTTCAATCGGGGATGCAAAGTCTTCATCTGAAGCACTTGAATCGGTTTTCTTCGTCCGAGAGAGGATGTCCTTCATTGCTTCCACTCTTGCTTTGGGATCGGGATCAACTGTTTCTGTCATCGGGATGAGCTTCAAGAGCAGAACTCGGGAAACTAAGCCTCAGAGGTGTAGAGTGTTGCTGATGAGCTCATCCTTCATTTTTCGTCAACACCTCTGCACTTTGAATCCAATTCAAACAGCCTCCAATGTGAGATAAAATACATAACAATGAATCAGAATACAGCATGGATGCTTACGCAAATGATACGTGCTTGTGCTCAAAATAAATACATCGGCGGCCTGGATGGGCACAGTGTAACTTCTCTTATCCAAAACAAGGGGCTACCTCTTTTCAGGAAAGAGATGGTTGCCAATCTGCTACAAGGGAATGCTTATTGCTACAACAAAACTCCTGAAGTTCTAAGCAAGGAGCGTTATTTAGTCACTTACGAAGTCGACTGATATCGAAATTGATTGTCGTCTCGCAATAGCCACTATGACGACGTCGACTTGGATTTTCTTCATAGAATTCCCAACTGAAACTGAACAACTAAGCCTCTCCAAGATATCCAAGTCCAGATTGCGAAGGACTTCGTGCATGAGAATGGATGAGGAACCAAGATTTATGAGCCAAGCTCACTCTCCGCCACCTCCATCTAAAACACCTGTAAGGCGCAAGCAGAACCTAAAGGAATGTATAATTAAGAATTGAAGTTGATGGACAGTTAGATGCGTGTCTCCACACTTCACAAGTCTTCCATATTTAAATTCCAAGAGTGGGAAACTCTGGAACAGTCCAGTCACATCCCACATCATGAACAATACGAAAACCTCTCCAATCCATCCATTGTCTCCGGGCACTTACGTCATTGTCGAAATCCCTTTCAGACTTCTGACTGAGTGCACTTCGCACCTGTGAAGGTACTGTCATCTGCCTCTGTAGTCTATATAAGTCTGTGACACGGCCTCATATCTGACAAACTCGTCTCCACTCTTGAAAAATGTCGGTTACATCATATAGATGTGTACTGTGCACTACATAGTGAATTCACCTTCAATCTCCGGTTCTTGCTTCTCCACATCGGTGAAATAAAACGAGCTCTTACACCCTCCCGAGTTTACTGGAAACTCAAGCTGGTACAAGATGGCGATTTTAAAATGATGTTATACTGCAGGTGTGCAAGAGCATTTGAAAGCATAATGACCGCCATACGTTTTGTACAAGTGCACATTCGAGATAGCCCTGATACAAAGGGCCTCTCTCAGATGTTCGGACAGTAGTTTACGACTCCAGAGGGAAGTCACCGGCTCATTGAGAATCACCTGATGTGCTGAATGTCATGTGCAACCAGCCAGCCCTGACGATGGCGCCCACTCCTTGACATGGCCTAACCATACGTCGCCACAACATTCGGTGGAGGATGTGACTGGTCAAGCACATGAAACGCCCATGACCTCGAAAATTGCTGAAATCATCAAGAGTTCATCATGGACTAAGATTTTTCTCGCAGATGTACAGACTATTGTTGGTATGATTGGGGAAGTACTGATTTTGAGCTGATTTTGGGGATGCTCGTGAAACGCTTCTCGTGAGTTGAGTGATCGTCATTCAAACCGTATTTGTCCTTGCTGATTGATTGATAGATATTACCAGCCTGCAACTCCTTCTCTGTGCTGATGCCTCGGCCAATGGCAAGTAACTTGCAGCTTGGTCAGTGTCTGTGTGTGTGTCCTCAAAATTCAAGTGTGTTACAAATCTAATCAGTCGTTTGGTACATAATCAATTTCCGATACGTACTGGACTTGTCCGGAAAGACCTGGAAAAATGCAGTAACTTACCTCAGCTCAATGGCAGAGCTAGTTCACGAATGGGAAGAGTATCTCGAGTATATTTCGAGTATATATATGTTCACACCTATGTGGGTCACTTTCAAAAACACCTATGTTCAGTTTGAAAATTTGCAAATTAGGTTGCTCTCAAGTACACCTATATTCGGTTTGAAAATTCAAAAATTTACTCATATAGTCTAAGGCCACTTTCAAAGACAACTATGTTCAATTTGAAAATTCAGAATTTACTCACACAGTCTATGGTTATTTTCAAATACAACTATGTTCAGTTTTAAAATTCAAAATCTAGGTTGCTTTGAGGTACACCTATATTCAATTTGAAAATTCAAAATTTTCTCACATAGTCTAGGGTCACTTTCAAGTAAAACTAGGTTGAATTCAAAATTCAAAATCTAGGTTGCTTTCAGGTATACCTATGTTTTGTTCTAAAATTCAAAAATACTCACATAGTCCAGATTCACTTTTAGGTACAACTATATTGAGTTTGAAAATTCAAAATCTAGACTGCTTCAAGTACGCCTATATTTGATTTGAAAATTAAAAATTTACTCATACAGTTTCAAGTTATTTTCAAGGACAATTACGTTCAATTTGAAAATTCAAAATTTACTCACGCAGTCTAGGGTCACTTTCAAGGACAATTATGTTCAATTTAAAAATTCAAAATTTACTTACATAGTCTAGGGTCACTTTCAAGGACAATTATGTTGAATTTGAAAATTCAAAATCCAAGTTGCTTTTAGGTTCACCCATGTTCAATTTGAAAATTCAAAATTACTCATATAGCCTACGGTCACTTTCAAGGACAATTATGTTCAATTTGAAAATTCAAAATCCAAATTGCTTTTAGGTACGCCCAATCATGTTCAATTTGAAAATTCAAAATTACTCATACAGTCTCAAGTCATTTTTAAGGACAAGTCCTTTTAGGTACACCCATGTTTAATTTGAAAATTCAAAATTACTCATACAGTCTCAAGTCATTTTCAAAGACAATTATATTCAATTTGAAAATTCAAAATTTACTCACAAAGTCTAAAATCACTTTCAAAGACAATTATGTTCAATTTGAAAATTCAAAATCCAAGTTGTTTTAGGTCCACCCATGTTCAATTTGAAAATTCAAAATTTACTCACACAGTCTAAGTTCACTTTCAAGGACAACTACATTTAGTTTGAAAATTCAAAATTTACTTACACAGTCTAGGGTCACTTTCAAGGACAATTATGTTGAATTTGAAAATTCAAAATCCAAGTTGCTTTTAGGTACACCCATGTTCAATTTAAAAATTCAAAATCACTCATACAGTCTAGGGTCACTTTCAAGGACAATTATGTTCAATTTGAAAATTCAAAATCCAAGTTGCTTTTAGGTACACCTATGTTTGATTTGAAAATTCAAAATTACTGATACAGTCTCAAGTCATTTTCAAGGACAATTATATTCAGTGCAAAAATTCAAAATTTACTCACACAGTCTAAGGTTACTTTCAAAGGCAACTATGTTAAATTTAAAAATTCAAAATTTACTCACAGATTCTAAAGTCACTTTCAAAGACAATTATGTTCAATTTGAAAATTCAAAATTACTCATACAATCTAAGGTCACTTTCAAAGACAACTATGTTTCAATTTGAAAATTCAAAATTTTCTAACAAAATCTATGGTCACTTTCAAGCACACCTATATTCAATTTTAAATTCAAAATCTAGATTGCTTTTAGGTACACCTATGTTTGGTTTGAAAATTCAAAATTACTCACACAGTCTAGGGTCATTTTCTAGGGTCACTTTCAAGTACAACTATGTTCAATTTGAAAATTCATAATTTATTCACACAATCTAGGGTCATTTTCCAAGACAACTATATTCAATTTGAAAATTCGCAATTTATTCACATAGTCTAGGGTCACTTTCAGATACACCTATGTTCAATTTGAAAATTTGCAATTTACTCATACAATCTAGGGTCACTTTTAGGTACACCTACTTTCAAGTACACCTATGTTCAATTTGAAAATTCACAATTTATTTGAAAATTTGCAATTATATTCATGCAATGTCTAAAAAATACATAAGAAGATCTTTTGACTTCCAACAAGATCAAAAAAGAAGAAAGGGGGGGGGGGATTTTCTTCTCTTTGCCCATTTTGTGCCAAAAAATAAAAATTAAGGGAATTTAATAATAGGAAGTTTAATTGCTTATGTGGAAGCAATTAAGTGTACTGCCCTTTAAGAATTGTTTACAAGTGCGAACTCTTGGCGTTCAGCAAACTAAAAGAAGATGAAGTTAGAGCTTAATATAGAGCACAACTAAAACTGTTTGATGTGACGAAAATAAAACATATCAAAGTACTGTGCAATTTCTATGCATTACATGTTTCCACTATGACCACGAGCCTTGCAAAGTTTGCTTGTCGCCGTTCAAGTTCGTCCAGCACAAAATGTCATGATTCCACGAACTTTAAAGGATACACGTGACCCCGTTTGCAAGCTCAGTACTAATGAAAGGACACTGACTCTTACTTCAACATTTAGCTCAAACGATAGGACCAACCATTTCATAAATTGAGAGTCTATGTTGGTAGTTTTTTTATGAACAGCTTAAACTTCTTTGGAAGACGAAGTTTTTCATGACACAATCCTGTGAAGCACTTACTTCCTCTTACCATCCTTTGCAACCTTGTTCAACTCGTACTCCAGCTGATGGGTTAATCATCCACAGCTCCCCATTTCAATCCATGGAGACTATCTGAACAGCATTCATCTTCCGTGCAGTCAAAATCCTCAACATTCTTCAGGTTTGCTATTGCTTATGTGGTTATACTAGCCAGATCTTGTAGCAGCTTATCTACATGCTCTGAAGTGAGTCAAGGATTGCATAAACTCACCGTCTTAGCATCAACAATTGACTGCTTTCTCTTTGATCGGCTTTCTTACATATGTTTGATGTGCGCTGGGAGGATATGGCTATAGCCGGTATAAGTAGATCACGATCAATAGCCAAATTTCAGTCTTGAAGTTTGACCATGCCTAGTTGTCTCAGGAATCATTCTCCCATTTCTGCAGCTTTTTGCAGGGAACTGGCAATGATGTTGCCATGATATACAAACTCAAGAATTATCTTTGAAGTGAATTACGTCAAGAGTCCAGAGATTTCCTCACGAGCATCATGAGTTGTGCTCAACTGGGAGGCACCGACCATTTCCACATGCTTGGAACTACAACTCTTCGAAATAGCTGCAAATTTGAACCATCTCCTCTGCCTTGCAACTTCCAAGCCCGGGTGCACAACAAATCCCAGCATGGTGATGAAAACGCCAAGTAGAACCGTCTTCAAAGAGGCCAAGAATATGATGACAACAAGGAAGATTGATGCAGGCAGCAGCAAAAGACACACTCCCACAGTGTTGAGCGGGATACAAAAAGGTCGAAGGAGATTAGGTTGCTGAATCCTCAGCCATATGAAAGCCGCAAATTCCAGCAACATCCCCAAACAATAAAGGAAGTTGAGAAACTCGATGATCTCTTGGAAGGACATCCATGAGAGGGTGATCACGCCAACGGCAGAGCAGAGGATGCCCAGCGTCGGCGTTCCATACTTCGACCGCTGCTCAAAGACTTGCGGCAACATCCCATTTTCTGCCATCCCCAAGAGCTGGAAAGAGTTGCTGCTCATTTCGGCCTCGAACAAGCCCATGTTCGAAAGCGCAGCCGCAACCTCAATCCACCATTTCAGCTTTGAGCCTCCAATAACAAGCGCCAAGTCTGCCAAATATCCATCTTCCCATTTCGTTCGGTCGAGTTTCACAGCCCCCGTTCCAGCAAGAAGTGGGAAAATGTAAGTGCAGGTCACCATAACCACAGCACACAAGAGCGCTTTCGGTAGGGTTTCCGACGGATTGTCCACTTCCCCTGCCAATGTACTCACATTATCCCAGTAATTCAAATTCCAAAAGAGTGTATTAAGATATACCGGCCAGTTCATGCTCCGCAAGTCCATGACAAACCACCGCTCCATTTGAATTCTCGAGATTGCAAGGAGGCTAAACGCAAGAAATGGCAACAATGTGAAAACCGCCAGCGCGACTGCCGTGATTCCAACAATCGTTAAGCCCCTGTAGTTGAGATAGGTCAAGGCAATGGTGGTCACGATGAGAGTGACGATCCGAGCAGGTCCCTTGGCAAACACGGGAAGCGCTCGTTTGAGATAATCTAAGAAGAGAACGGGGTAGAGCGCATTGTCTGTTACGCCACTCGTCCACTTCAACCATCCTTCTTGGAATCCCCAAAATGATCCAAATGCTGCGGATGTCCAGACCACATAGCCACCGTTCTTCGGAAACGCGGTTGCCAATTCGGCTGTCACTAAAGCTTCAGGAATGCACCACACGAAGGGGATGATGATGAAACCCAGAAGCGCAAGAAGAGGGCCTCCAGCGCGGACAGAATCCTCGAGCCCAAAAGGACCTCCTGAAACTTCATAAAAAATTAGGGCAACGAGGGGAAGCATGGACAGCTTCTTAGGTGAGAGTGTGAGACTCCGTTGCTCTTGAGGAGATGGTGATACCTGCCCTGCCACAACAACATTGGTGCCAATTTCTTCAAGGTTTAGTCGTTGAGGTGCGATTGAAGGCAGAAATTCCTTCATCGCATGGAAGCTTTAGTTCTGTGTGCAACAGGAATGAAACTTTGTTACGCCTGGAGGAGCTCTTTTAAAGCCTTGGGCTTGAAATTTCCTCACACGTCTCTTGAAAAGAACTATCAGGCTTCGGTTGAAATTGGCACGGGATTGATTGGAATCAAAATTCTTGCCTGCTGAAAGTAACTCTAACATAATTAGAGTTATAAAAGTAATTTTTTGCACCTTGAGTTGCAAATTAATTTGTTTTTGATCCCCTATGTTTAGATGCCATTTCAACAGAAGCCCTAAACACAACACGGTTCAACTGGACGATGCCCTGTGCAGAGAACTCAAAAGCACCCATGAAACAATTGACAAGTGAGTGGGAAAATGACCAGCAAGCTTTGGAAAAAAACTTCCTTCCCTTCCAATGAAACCTCAATCCATTCAACCATTCATATTTTCATCCAAAAGTACTTCAATAGGCTCCAACGCTCGTAGCAGTACACTGTAGGAATCCGCTGTCCACTGCACGAGTGGCGATGTTATAAGTGCCAAAATGACCAACAATGATCACTCCCATATCTAAGGGAGTTGGAAAACATGATTAAAAAGTTACCATAATCAACTATGCTTGATTGAGCACTCAGGTTGAAGTATTGGAATTCCAAAAGACAATCCGAAAAACTCTCTGCTAAAGTCGAGGAAAACAGGCATGTACCTTGCAATAGGTGATCTTCGGCTACTCAATTCAAAAAGGTGAAATGTATTTTCTGATTACTATATGCTACACATCATTTACATGCAATTGTTCAGTTAAAACTTGACCTGCTGCGTACATCTGTCTCAATTGCAGCAACAGATTTAAGAGCTAGAATATCCACAATGAGGCCTAGTTCAGAATCTTCACCACAGCGAAACCGATGGAACTGTCATCATCAGAGGTTCCGAACTAGAGGCTTGTTCCGTAAGTAGCAACAAGTACCATTTTACCAGAAGGGTGCGTTTCAATTCCTTGTCATAGCTTCTGGGTATGATAGGGACGAAGTCCAGCAGAGTCCAGAGATGGATCCCCTAGCATAATAGATATCATCTTTCTGTCTCCTCTTCAGGTCATCTCTGCACAATCCAGCTCCAAAACAGCTATTAGTAAGACCGCATGATTTGACTGTAATTAGCTAGATTGGAGATCGTTTATTGAAGTAGATCACGAGAACCTCTTCACAACCAGAAACAAGGTAGCGGACAGCTCCCACGAACAAATTTGAGAAAATTGAAGCAATTATTTGATCATAGATTAGAGATGAGTACCTTCTTAGCTGCTAACATCTGAGAACGAGTCCGTGAACGAGTTTCGGGCAGTAATACTAATGCTAAACCATTCCCTGCCGGGGTCTTCATCACTTCTTTATGCTGTGATCTTCTGGAGGGAGTCTTTCTTCTAAGAGTGTCTTTGGCAGACTCTAGCATTTCTTTCTTCGACAATCTTGAAGAGAGAGTCTTCCCTTTTCCTAAATCTTGTGGATTCGGTGACACTTCTTTCTGCTGTAATCTTGTAGATTGACGTCGTACGTCCCATGTCAGTTCGGGAAGCACAGCCGCTTCTTTCTGCTGGGACCTGGTAAGCGGAGAGCTACCATTCAGTGAGGCTCTAGCGTTAGCAATGCGCGTCTTTGGAACAGGCGCAGTACTGCTTTTCACAGGCACTTTTGTCTGAGCTACATTTGCGTTAGATCGAGTTGCACTCCTTAACTCCCTTGTAGGGGTAACTAAAGATTGTCCAGATTGCCTCTCATTTGAATATATGACCATGCCCTTCTGGTCATTTCTGCTTGCTCCTGATCGTTTTGCTTGTGATGTTGCAAGTGGTTCAGGGGTCTTTTTGTGCGGCAGCACAGGATTCCCACCGGCAGTCTTCATGTGCTCCCTCTCCACTTTACCTCGACTAGAGCTTGTTTTCTGCCTCTTTGAAGGGGGGTAAGCCTGTCACAAAAGCCACTTCCATCCTCAATATCTAAAAGTCATTTTCTTGTTCAAAGTGGAGATTAATTTTAGAAAGAGACAGAAATGCAAGTCTCAAAGGATCAAAGAGTATACTTGCTCCACGGAATCTCCTCCGCATGGCCTCCATTCACCCTTCTTCCAAACCAAGGACGGCCTCACATTCCAAGTTTTCACAACAGTTGTGCTGCCATCGCCTGTTCATGCCAATCGAAAGAGTATGTGAGACCAGATAATTGAGCCCTAAATAAATCACATATGATTATACTTCAAGGATAAAGTTCCCATTGCTAGTTCTTAACGCTATTTCCAGCAGAATTCAAATGAAGAGTGACAATTTACGCTTTAATCAGTGTTCTCTGTGGTCGTACGCTTATCACCCCATGAAATTCAGAAGTTGCCACAGAAACCAGTGACTATAAACTGCATATATTATTCGTGGAAGGTTATTTTCTCGAACTCGGTGAACTAGCAGGTTCGCTGGCATCATTCCTATCGTGAACTGAACATTAAGGTACATATACCTATAAAGCGAAGTTTTTCAGCTAAAACAAGAACTTGGATAAGTCATGAACCCCCGTAGCCACCAGTTATACCACATATTGCCAAAAAGCGCATGTAAGCAATAGGTAAGAAGATAAGTGCTGCCAACCTGGGAAAAAGACAGTGATATTTGTTTCATCCGCTTCATTTAGGTCTTCGATGATTGCTTCCCACCACCTATACAAACGTTTTAAAATTTCAAATAGCAGTCAAAAGTTAAAGTACACGTAAATTTGCGAATGCAACACTGGAACTGAGAATCCTGCATTGGAATCAGATTGTCGATGACGAAAAAAGGATCTAAAATAACAAAAGTTGATCGAGACAAGTACCCGTCCTCGACAAAAGCATCTACACGATCACCAACCACCCAATTTTCATCAACCGTGATAAAATGACCACGCTTCTGAGAGCTCGAGAACGGGTGCACTGGACGCATCCACCCCTGAGCAGGTATCACTGTGGTCCCAAATGAGTTCTCTTCTCTTGACCAATGTAGTGGAAATGATTCCTCAAGATGAGAGCAGCCTGGACAAAGATCAAATGTTCAATCAAAAGACTTGGACATGATGTCTTCAAAAATTCATTTCCAAAGGTAAGTAAAGTGGTGAAACAATTGACGTGCAAAGATATTTGCCCAGTGACCCCCTCCAAAATGTTAAGAGGTACAAGCAATTGCAATTGTACAGCGCCCTCCCAAAAAGTCTGCTACCAGGAAACGGAGGAGAGGTAGCAGTCTCTTGGAGAGGACACTGTACTTGTAATTTCAGATCCCACGCAATGAAGAAAGAGAACATCAAATTGTCGGATCAACTAGCCAACTTTAGGAAACATGAGATAGGAATTGAATAGAATACGCTTCGCCAAACTAGCAGGTGAATCTCCTGTGGAGCTGTCTCGTGCAACTGAAAAAGTACAACCAACCTAATGACAAGGGTTCAATAATACTGTATGGAGAAAAGTTCAGGGACCGAAGATTACTGACCATCGTCTGTCATCAAATCGTCGTACACCACCACTGCCTGTTTAGATGTCATCGAAAGAACTTTCGCAATAAACCACCCGCATTGTAAGCCATCTTCAGCAGGCATGACCTACAACGCCGTAACAAAATGCATTGCATATCAAATTAAATGTACCTCACTTTACCTACACAAAAATAGCCGGGCAACAGATTAAATGCTACTAGTTTGGCAGGTAACGCCTACGATAATGATTTCTGTTTCAAATCAAAATTTCATGTTTAAATAACTGTAGCAGCTACCACTTATCTCTTAGACAAATGTAAGTTACTGAAATCAACAATTCTAACCTCAACGGAGGAACCGACTTTGATCAAGTCCAATTTGCCTGTCGTATTCAAGCCTCCAGCTTGCTCAACAACCGGAACCCTCTGACCTGCAGAAATCGAAGAATTAAGTAGCATAAACACAATTGGAGAGATGATCAATCAATCCATAGCTTCGCTAATACTTTCTTCACAAAAATAATCTGTTCTTCATCGCAACTGTGCACGATATCAAATAGACTAATAAGCTCGCAGCTTGCTCATCCTGGAGCGAAGTTATATTTTCATTACAATTCTGCATTCTCTGTTCACGAGCCTTGTTCTAATTTCTCACGTTCAAAATGATGACGCACACTTTTTGACAGAATTCTAGATTTCATGAGTTCATAATAGCATAATCTACCGTGTTATTACCACCATCCTGGTTTCCCATCGGAAACTAAAATAAATCTTTCCCAGCTCATCCCTGATCAAGATAAAAATTACCTTGAAACTTTCTTTTGACACCTGCAGCCACAGGTGTGTTACCACATGCTACCTGCACATAAATAAATATGTCATTGTTTAGTCCTGGACTGGTTTGTCCTAGTACAGTTCCTAACCTCACATTGAACCTTACATCTTAAACGTACAAAAGGCGGCGTCCCAGGAAGTCCAAGATATAAATTGCGGATCCAATTGCCATGTCTGGATCTGTAGAGACCGACTTCAAGGTAGGATATTCTGGAATGTGAATGCACTTGCATGACAAGGACTCGGGAGGGAAAATGCTTTGGTTTACTACTGAAAATATGAAAGCTTCGTTAGTTTCCTACCAGCATCACGGACTCTTTTGAATATACAACTTGTCCGACCATGTAATATTATGCACACCTACAAAGGTATCTGACTTCAAAAAGTTCACTATGCTATTCAATCAGCGCATCAATGATATAATCAAAAAGCATACAGAATTGAGAGATGCATCAGCTTTCAATACAGCTATAAGCACCAGAATTGGAAATTAAGAACATAGTGATCGTCCAATTCTGAACTTGACAAATCCTATCACCTGGAGAATTCTTTGAGTCACATCATCTGCATTTGCTCCAAAGAGAGTAGTACCTTTAAAGGCTGTGGATTCACAAAACTATTTCTTCCTTGATATAGGCTGCCATTATTAATACCAAAGTTTGCCAGTGCCTCAATTGATGCCTCAGCTGCTTGCACAGCAGATGCAGCTGCCGAAGCAGCTGCTGAGACTGTAGTTGCTGCAGACGCTACCCGTGCTGCTTGATAAGATTTCTGAGAAGCACTCCGAGTAGACAGGGATACTGGCCGGGCTTCTAACGCTGCAACTGCCGTGTTTGGTTTCGTCCTACTTGACGCAAGTGCGTTCTCCGCTTGTAGCAAACCAGGTGGATCAGGCCTAAAAGGCGCTTGATTTAAACTAGCAAGCATTAACCTTGTGGTAGTATTCACTATATTCGTAACAACTTGATTTTGGACTGTGGGAACAGTAGCCGTGGCACCTGTTAGCCCATTTGACTGGCTGCCTGTCTCCACCAGTTGAGATGAAGGGATATCAGATGCAAGTATTGATTGAAAAAGACCGGAGAAGGATGTAGGCACTACTCCAGATCCAAAATCTGGATCCGTGCATTCAGGTTGTAGCCGCTGAGCTTCTTCGATAGGTCCTGAATACTCTGTCTCAGCACACCCTTTACCGTTGGAATGCTCTCCCTGTACAGAAGGTAGTTCGGAAGCGACTATAGGCCCCTCTACATTCAACGGTTCACGAACTTCTTTTTGCAAAAAATCGTCGTTCGAATCGTTCACTGGTTTTGCCGCAGTAGCTACTACATTTCCCTGATACTTTGCATGTTCTGATTCTGTACAAATTGGTGCGTCATTATCATGCGGAGTAATTTCAGGAGAAGACTCCTTCGAAGCCTCATCCTTGTATTCATTAAGTCTCTCCAGCGGAAGAATTGAATATGAAGCGCCCACCGCATTCGATTGATCACGGACAATAACAGTTTCTCCGTGCTGTACTTCATCTGCTATAATTGAAATGATCAAGCAAATCAATTAACGGCCTAACATCAGCAGAACTAATACTCCATACCAGCAGACGCTACTTCTACAAAAGAGTAAAAATATAAGCAACTGTGAATTTATACTTCAGTGATCATTGCAGGCTGAAAAGTAATAATCCAGATAGCTTCGGCAAGATGAAAACAGAACGATTGACAAAGGACGAAAAAATTACCCGATCTTAGATTCAGATTGAATGTGGCCACCAGGTCCTCCTCTCCATCTGTGCCCTCCCTGAACAAGACAACCATTGCTCAGCAAGCTGTTGTATTCCTATGTAATAGCTTACAATTGCAGCATAGAACAGAATGACATCGCATAGTACAAACTCGTCATAGGCAACGGATTAATTAGAGAAGATATAAATTAAAAGGGATAAACTCACAGTGAAGCTTCGCACAAGGCAAGTGGGGCCCATGACATTATATCAGCATGAGAATCAGGGCCAAAAGCTGCAGGTGCCATCTCTGCCTGCTGCAAGTCAGTAGCTGAAGCAGAGGGTGCACAAATACTCCCAATAGGATCAGCCCCTAAGAACTTCGAATTACCTGTGCCAAAGACTGTGGGCGTGCTTAATCTATAATCAAAGTCTTGCACTTCCGACAAAGCATCAGAAACTATTGAAGGTGGCAAGCCAAGTTCTAGTTCTTCTCGACTGATCTCAACATGAGGATCCATCCCTGTATGCTGCTCCAAATCAAATCCCACGACTTCTAAAGGGACTCACACGGGTTCCATGATCAAAATCGAGGGCCAATGATTCCACAAAGCCCCCTTAAAGTTAATCTTCCTAACCAAGAATAACTTGAATCCGAAAGAGAAAGTGCATTGAAACTCACTTCGGAAACCTACATTGAAACTGAGCCTCTGAAGTAAAAAACCTTTCACCTGACCACTCAAAAAGCTCAATCCAGATAAGATTCCATCACCCGCACCCTTTTCTAGCTAATCTTCTTTTAAGAAGAAAAGAATCAAATACTCCTTTCTAAGACATCAAACTCAATTAATCTCGATTCCTCATAAGGAACAACTATCTGCAGTCTGAACTTATGCAGGCATAATGTATCATTCCTATCAAGAATGGCAACAATGACGTGTCTCCAGCGGGGCTGTAAACTATGTCAGCTCTCTCTTGGCCCTATGTCTATGCTTGACCCAGCACAGACGTCATTGTACAGTCGTGAGGTCATCCACTATACTAAGTCCCAACTTCGTCCAATGTTCTAAAGTTGATGATCTTCAAACTGGAATACCAAATTACTCCACCAGTTACTATGTCCTCAGAAATGCCCGAATCCAAAAAGCAATTGTTGAAGATAGGTTGCCTATCATGATCTTCCACGTTCACCACCAAATGAGCGCCTTGAATGGCGGGTCTCTCCCACGACACTGTCGATGGATTCAATTACTTTAATTACTTCTTCGGAAAATTCAAACAACACACCTGCTTCGTCATGATTCGCATGTACTCTCTCCACCACAGCCTAGTTCACGTCCTTCGTAAGCCTGTTCAAAACTATCCATGACCGGATTACAAATTGTGAGGAGCATGAAATCTGTCCAACATTCCTGTATCCTGATCCTTAATGAATCTACATGAGATCAATCAGTCTAGACAAGCAGTGTACACATGTAAGGAATATTCTAAACTCAATATACCAATGCCCAGGCAATAACTTGTTACACTAATAAACAATCGACTCGTCCACTTTCGACGCTTCTGATTAGCGGTTTCAGAAGATCAGCAGCAATGTGCCCAGCTAACCTCAATAACTGAATAAGTGCAATTTGATCACAAACAAATCATAATCCTATCGCATTACTCATTTTCGTGAACTTAGTTCTTTTGAAACGATCACTTTCCACTCTAAGATTTCCTTATTAACCACACAACAACACCTGAAAGCAATGCGATGGCAATGCCAATGGCTCCCGCTTCCTCTAGGAAATAAAAGAGTATAAAACTATTCCTTCTTGTTCGAAGAGATCGGTAGCAATTGACTAACCCAAAACCCAACTTCAAATGAGAAAATTGAAACCCTTTCCAATTCTACACCGTAGCTACGGTAGACACACCTCCCACTCGCTCACAGAGTTTGCAACCGTCTTCTCTCGGAGGTTATATTGAGTTCTCAAGGATGAAAAGGCTCTCTCCGATTTACGATGCCCCAACTACACCTTATAAAAAACCTAAAATACTGATTGCTGATACAAACCCAAATGATTAACTAATTCAGACAAAGGCCCCTCAGGCTTTCGAATTACTGTAGCTCCTTTGCAGTTTGCCCCTCCTTGGACTTGAACTACCCTCCACCATTCAACATCCCGACGAACATAGCAAGAAAAGAGTATTTAAACCTCGAAGGCAAACACCACAAGGAAGAGTGCCTGCGATAGCACGGGGAGACGGAAACTTGCATGACGCAGCAAAATTCTCAAAACAAATCACGGACTAAACCTGGCCTGGGAGTTCAAAATTAACCTGGGCGAGAGAAACCTCAATCCTCAAGCATCGAGAAGAGCAAGTCCACTAGGTTCTACTACAAGGAACAAAGTAAAAAACGACAGTTGCGACTATCAATTCACGATTGCACTCAACCGCTTGGAATTCTTGAGCAATGCCGGCATTGGGGTTGGTAGGGCACTCACGAGCGCATACGAAACCCAACAAAGAAAATCAATGCAGCCGACGTGAATCAGCTAGCGCAGCACGATGATGGAAGAACTGAAACGCGGCAAATTATAAAACGAATGACTGAAGCAGACACTCATTATCACTGGCCACGAAGAGAGACATTGTCCTGAAAATTACATACCATGAATAAACTCAATTCTGGAAACAACAACTTCGAACTACTACTAAATGAAGAAATGCGATTTTTAAAAAAACGCCAGCTGCGGGAATCACTAATGAAGCTGCACGTTTGAACACAAGCGCTTGGAGTTCTTGAGCAATGCCGACATTAGGGTTGGTACGACACTCACGAGCGCACAAGAAACCCAGCAAAGCAAATCGATGCAGTGGAAAAGAAACAGAGCAGCTGGCCTAGCGCAGTACGATGATGGAAGAAACTGAAACGCGAACCACTGAAGCTACCATTGATTATCACTGGCCGCGCAAGAGGGAAATTGACTGGAAACAGCATACCATGATGAAACCTCAATCCTCAAGCACATCAACTTCGTACTTATACTAAATGGAGAATTGAGAAATCGAAAGGAAAAACAGCTGTAGGAAACAGCATGATTGAACACACACGAACAAGCGCATGGAAAACTCCTTCGGCAATGCGGACATTAGGGTTGGCATGACAGTCACGAATGAGCGATTAAGAAACTCCGGAAAGGAAAGGAAAGCAGAGAAACTCACCGAAACATCAACAGAGCTGGAGCGAGATCGAAGAACTGAAACGCAGCAATGAGGGAAGCAACGAAAGAGATCGCACAGACGCAGAGACCGATAAGTTTCGGCAGAGACGGAAGACGAACCAGCGGAAACCAGGGAAGGGAAGCTTATATGTCTCGGTCTCGGTCTCGGTCTTAGGTTACCTGTACTCTCGGTCTTGCAACTTTCAACTTTCAAGTACTGTGATCAAACTTGTTTCAGAATTGCAGCAGCTGTAAGCTTATAGTCAATCAGCCCAATGCGGCGTCAGTCTCCCACCCATTTAGGAAGAGTGTGTAAGTAATTTTCTTTGGGCAAGCAATTGCGTGCTATTGTTAGAGAATGACATTAAGTTCACATCTATTTATGACCGGTTTAACCCTTGAAGGACAGATTGGAGACTTGGGAAAGTAATCCGCCTGAATATTGTGAGAATCAGTGCTTCAAAAAAATAGAAAAGCACTCATTGGAAGTCAAACTACTATAGAAGACCTTCCCTTTTCACAACAAAATTCCAAGGATTTCTGTCCACATGCAAGGATTCTTTGTCGTTCATTGGACGCCAATCATCTACACCATCGTTTATGGGTTAAGGTTGATAAAAATGTGGTTTATTAAATGCTTGTTCAATCGGACTTAATTGTGAATACTTGTCAAGAAAAAATTGTAGCTTCAACCACTAAAAGAGGTGCTTTTAGAATGTTGAACTTGTGCTTTTATAACACTCATCAAAAGCGATTAGGGTGGTAGGTCACTGATTTTGAACCTTCTTAACCCTTAAAGGACAAATGGGTGACCCTTGAAATCATCCCTTTTCATTACCATATGAATCATTGGCTTACAAAATTGCAAAAGCACTCATTGGATGTTAAACTACTATAGAAGACCTCCCCTTTTCACAAAAAAATTTCGAGTATAAGTAGTTGAACTTCTATCCTATTAGAAGGATTCTCTGTCATCCATTGGACGTCAAACGTCCGTGTCAACGTTTAAGGGTTAAGATGATCATGACCCCCACCTACTAACGGTTTTATATTTTGACAGAATATGGATTAGTTATGAATTTTTGAAGTGTGTTGCCCTATTGGCCCAAAAGAGTCTCTAGACTATTCTAATATCAACAAGAAACACATCCATAATGTTCATCTTTTTCACCTGAAGTACGTAGTCACAATATTTTCTACCATGATTACAATATGAAGGCCTAAAAAAGTCACTACTTATGATGAATTTACACTCAAAAGGTGGAAGTTCCTTCTGCACTCACTAATCACTCCATCATCATCATCCAAGACATTGATTGTGGATACTAATCAACCTAATGTACCCTAAATTTCATTTATTGAAAAAAGTTTGTCATAGATTGATGTAAGACTAATTATAATGGGTCATTCCTAGGTGTTTATCATAGATGGTTTGCTTGTCATAGGTAGTTTACCTTACTTGCTTCATTATTGCAATTATAAAAAAAATATTGATTCAATTGACTAAGACATAGCAATGGTCTATGTCTCTTATATTCTCACAATGCATTCATCTAAATGTATACGGAGTACATAATTTGTCATTCTACACTACAAGAAAATGGGGGTAATTGTGACTGCAAAGAATGATTTGAATCCTGTCATTCCGGACAAAAATGACTCCCTTGCAACTTCAACCCCTGAAGTCATAGTGGACAAGTTATTCTTTTGGTGACTACAATTCTATTATCACCATCTACTTTGGCCTTGGATGAAAAAAGGATGAGAGGGTCATTGAGAAAAAAATGAGACTCTAAACAATATTGTTGCAGTACTATTTCAATATATTTGCAGTCACTTCACAGTTCAATACTGATGTAGTACTGTTGCAATAGAGATGAGGACTTTATTGCATGTAGTACTGAATTAGAATCAAATTAATATTGCCAAACATTTTGTTATTCAGTATTGCCGTGTTCATTCTACAATACTGTTTCAGAACTCAAAATTTATTACTACTAGATATTAAAAGAATACATAAAAAAATAATTTATATTTTTTAATTAAAAAAAAAAATCTTTTGCCCGCCATGCGGGCAGCACCACCCAGGCAAGCATTCCGCCAACTAGGCAAGCCACCCCACCATGTAGGCACCACCACCAATGAGTTTCGAACCTTGGACCTCGTGGTTGAGGTCCAAGGGTGTTGCCAACACACCATACAATGAATTTGATGAACACCTTGGGTGTACAATTTTATTTATCTAGATTTCTAGTTGTTTTTTGTTTGCTTTGTAAAATCAGCAAACTTTGGAGGCCTTTTCGGCATAGTAGAACAATTTTTTTCAAAAAATTTTGAACTATGAAAAGTTGTAAAATTAAGTTAACTCTCATTTTCAATAATCTGTTTGAGATTTTGAGACTCAATTAAAAGTTATGGACAAAAATCAGAAAGGATGTTTGAAAATGTAAAAAAAAATGTCTTCTTCAACCCCTCTCTGAACTTTGCCCATAACTTTTGATTGGAGGCTCAAAATCTCAAACGAATTTTTGGAGATGAAATTTAGCTTGACTTTACAACTTTTCATAGTTCAAAGTCTTTTGGAAAAAGTTGTTTTGCTATGCCAAAACGGCCGCCAAAGTTTGCTGAGTTTAAAAAACACCAAATTGTAAATGATTAAGTTCAACCAAAAAAATTCCATTGCTTAGTACCTTCTAAGAAGTTTTGCAATCCTACTATGAAGTCTAATAAAAAAAATTTATAAAAAAATTCTCAAAATTATAATTAGATCTGGCAAACCAATTGAACCATCATGCTCAAATGTATAAAAGTAGTCATGATATAAGGGTTTATTAGTAAAATATAATTATAATTTAAAAGTATCCATTTAATAAAATTTGTGAAGGCAATACTTTGACATGGAATTTTTTCTAGTGTAAATTTTTTTCTTAGGTAATTCAAATTATTTTTTACAAAGTGAGATGAGCACATTGATGTTTCTTAAATGTTTCCACAATAAAATTTGGAAAATCCATCTTCAATATTTTTCAAACAATTATTATATAATACAATGAAGAACAATAAAAAATTTATCAAAAATGAAAATTTTGTTTTTTGAAATTGAATTTTGGTGTGCTGATTAAGATTGCATAAAAATAATAAATTTAATAGGATAGTTTCGATAGAATATTCTTAAAATGATACCATTTTCTTCATGCCAACCAACAATCTTTATACAAAGTTACAAAAGGGAAATGATAGTAGAAAAAATGAATAACTGAAGGGTGAGATTTGGACATTTGCAATACTTGCGCAATATAGTTTCAATATAAATTTGTTATTTTAAATTGTACAATCTCAATATATATTCAGAACAATTCTCAATTAAGAATATCTATTGTTGCAATATGGCAACACTACCAAATTCTTCAATATTGTATAGGTATATTTTTAGTATTGCATTAGTATTGCAAAATATTAGGATTGCATCAATATTGCAACAATTTTAATTGTTGCAATATTGCAACAACAACTAATTTCTCATAATTGAGTAGCTATGCAATTTGTACAGCATCAGTGTTGCAAGAACACCTACTTTTCTAGTATTGAGTACGTATATATTGTGTACTACATCAATACTGCCTAGTAGGGCAACTGTGTCAGTATTGATGCAGTACTGTTGCAATGGGGGGGGTACTTTCCTGATGGTCTATGTGGCTTGGTAAGGTGAACAACTAAATTTTTGGGAAAGGCCGAGCAATTGCCCATTTTTGGTGAAATTTTAAAATTTTTTGATTTCAATCAGACAACTGTACAGTCACGACGCAGTCGGGAGGGAGTTCCACTGCCTAGTGAGAGTGTGACACGTGTCCAATCATTCTTCAATTACGATTGCGATTTAGAACCTTAGCGAACGAGTGAAGTTTTGACACGTGGCAAGTCATTTTGCAGTCATATGTAGGGTGCGCTTTTGACTTCGCCGAGTCATATGTGAGCGACGCACATAGTTATTCTAAAGTGACATAGATTTAGGATTCAAGTCACTCTCTAAAGACGCAAAAAGTCATTTTCTTATTATTTTCAATTTGTGGAGATGTGTGCAAAAAGGAGTGTAATGATAATTGTACGGGAAAAGTCATTATAGTCACATATGAGTACATTCAAAGTTCCAAGGCAATACACCATATATAATTCACCATACACAATACATCATATATAATACGCCATACATAATATGCCATATACAATACAACATACACCATATTTGGCATATGTCTCACATGGCTTCCAAAGCCATTTAGTATGCAAGTATGAAGAGATGAAATGACAAGCCTCTTATAGAAGTGGGGTAGTAGTAGGCAAGACAAACCATGTGGAATATGCAAAACGCAGGAATTGTATTACAAGTAATACTTAAGACCTCATTGAGGCATAGTAGATCAACTTTTTTCAAAAAGCTTTGAACTAATAAAAGTTAGGAAATCAATCTGCTTCACTTTCATCTCCAAAAATTTGTTTCAGATTTCAAGCCTCAAATAAAAAGATTGGCACATAAAGAGTACTTGGTTCGCCTATTTGACTTCCCCAAAACATGGACATATGTAGTTGTCCTTGGTTTCCTCACTTCATGCAAGGAAAATATGATGATGACGGCACATGATGTCTACAAATCGCACAATGAATCACAATATATAACGCACCAAAGCAATAATAGAAAAGGTACATAATATTCTAAAACTATCAAATGTGCAATCTGTGGGGATACTGGGCTGGATGTTTGAGTGACAGTAGCGCAAAAGTCATTTGTTAGTCATTTATGAGTCGTTTCCATAGTGCTGCAATCTTTCACCGCGACTTTTAAATGACTACAACGAAGTCATATTGAAGTTACAGGAGTCCAAGCTACAAAGTAGCGTTCAAGGAGTCATCTAAAAGGATTGTATTGCATGTGAGTCTTGTCCTTCTTATCTCGGAGGTTGCTTATAGTTAGCAATGTCTTTACGTCCAGGAAGTGAACCACAAAAGAGAAGTGGGCGCCATCAAGTTGTCGACAAAAAAGAACCCTAAACAAAAATATGCATAATGAATGTGATCCTGTTTTCTAGGAGCCATCAGAGAATGCGGGTGAATCGTCGGTCAACTATGTAGGAGTTTTGAGGGACATACTAGAACTGGACTATGGTGCCCTACACACGTACATCATACTATTGCAACGTATACTCGCGACAATGTTGGGTTCCTCGTTGTGAACTTCCGCCACATACTGCCTTGCATGGCGGAGCCTTTCATCTTCCCTAGCCAAGTCACTGAGGTCTTCTTCTCAGATGTTCTACGTAGACCCAAGTTGGAAAGTTGTATTACACAAAGACGCAAAAGCACGACGTGAAGTAGTGGACACAGCAAACGCCTTCATCAACACTACTACGAAGACCGCAAGGCTGACCGCTCCCCAACACATGCCAGTCCCAGTAGCAACAATTAATCTTGTTGGTGCTATCAAATTGTCCCCGGAAGAGAACCTATTAGCTCAAGAAGAGTATTAGAGCGTGATAGATATAATATTATATACCTTAGAATTAGACATAGTGGTCCAGACGTTCTTACGGAGTCCCCCACAGTCGAGTGAAGTCATTTCCTAGTGACATCTGTGACTTCGATTTTTTGTCCCTCGCGATGATGCAGCGCACCTGCCACGTCACCGGCACACCTTGCATGGAACCTGTCACTTCGATTTTTTGTCCCATATTTTTCCACTTGCTAGATTCATGTTGTAACCAGTTTGACAACTCCAGTCATTTGGCAGTCGTAGTGCAGTGCAATGTGTTGGAAAACCTGAGTTTTGTCACTTGTGACCGTCATGTATTTTTCTACCCTATCCCTGAACACCGCCAACTTGCTCGACTATGTCCGGGCAAAGGCCCACACCGAGAAAAAAAGTACGGAGCTCCTCAGCTAAGTGCGAGTCACTTCATAGTCATTTTTGAGTCACAAAGAAGTAAAGCTTAGTTGGGGTGTATGACTTAAATATGACTAGGAAATGACTAAACCATCCATGTTGGATTTCCGCCAAGAAGGCGATGACGTAGTCAACGAGAACGTCGGTCTTTGAGCTGGACTTCGTCAACTATTCATCTGGCAGTCGCACCCCCGACTCCGAAATGACTGGAGACAGGCTTCGGTTGAGTAGGTGGTGCAATTACAGAGGGCACAGTCATTTTCTAGTGAAACCGGACCTGCAGTCACGATTAGGCCCATTTTCTTGTAGTGCTAGCAATGAAGCAACCTCATGCTAACAATATGCTAAAATATGGATTTAACCCTAAACAATTCATTTTGGAATTGTTTCATTATGTCGAGTTTCAATACGCCCAATATATTTGTCTAATTTCATCCACAATGATGCTAGTGTATAAGCATAGAACTATGGGAGCATTTGAATCTTGAGTCCAGGTGTAAGTAGATACCCTACAACTATTGAAGGTGCTAATAACATGAACATCTACAATATAAGTATTTATAATATAGTTACACTATAATCATGGACAATTTTCATAATATAGATACCTACAACATAAGTGTCTAGTCTCCTTGGCTCACACAATAGTCCCCCTCTTTCATTCATCCATTTCTTTTAGGTTTCGGAAGTCACATTCAAAAGTTTGTATGGTATGGATTTTAAACCCTTAGAGAACACTACTGTCGTTTTTTTGTCTAATGAATGACATTATCCTTCTATGTAGATATAAGTGCAACTATTCATCTTCAAAATTTTGTGTGAAAAGGGGAGGTCTTATATGGTAATTTGACTTTCAATGAGTGCTTTTAACTTTTTCTAAGTCAATCACTCACATGGTACCAAAATGGATGATTTCCACGATCACCAGTCTATCCTTCAAGGTTAAAACTCCTCTTTGCAACTGTTTTGTAGTTGAAAAAGGACAAACATATTTTACCTCAAAAATTGACTTTCCTAGCTCCAAAATTGATCCTTCAAAAATGATTTCAGTTATAATAAACATTAAAATCTTAGAAATTTACCACATTCAGACTTCTTCATTTCAAAGTAGTAACAGACTATAAATTTTAAAAAGAACTTTTAGTTTTTAGTTTCAGATTTTATAGAAAATATTAATAAGTGCAACAATAGATCCAACCATGTAGATATGATTTACTAGTCATTATTTACAACTTTTGTTTACAGGTCAAGACTGAATTACAATTCCTTGAAGTTGCAGACTTTATTACAAATCTTTACATTTCTAGAAATTCGAACTACCTCAAGTTTCTATTTAAATATATTTTTAATTCTAACTTACATCTATGTAGAATCAATATCAATTTTCTTTAAAAATGGAGTCAATATTGTTTACATGTACATTCTCAAAAGTTCAAACTTTCCTGATCAGTACGCCATCAGAAGGCTAAGTCTAGAGATTTCTAGATTTATTGATCTTAGAATACCAATTATAAAACTCATATATGCCTACCAACCAAATTGTGGTTACACAAATCAGATTTCTTTGGGATCTCTGCGCAGCATATCCAGCTCAAACGTTTTTGTCAAGTGATGTACAGATTAAACCTGTGACTAAAAATGACCCTCTCTAAGTCAATAAACCTCTATAAATCAATCTGTCAGACCGGTTCGGGACCGATCAACTTAGAGAGGTTCTACTGTACAAAGTGTGATGGAGTTCATAGTTCCACTTAAACTGCTAAATTGCAAGCCCTTTCAAGCAGATACCAGGGCTATCCGATAACCGGAGTGCCTCAAATTTGTACAGTTTTCTTCAAAGAGCTCACTAATGTGGAGCATCTGGGATTCCTTCCAGCTACCGTACGTTGAGGTCAGATTCGTAAGACCCCATACGAAATCATTTTTTTTTTAATTGATTTCCCTTTCATGATTTCGTGATATCCTAATTTAGAATTTTCCAAGTTTCGTTGGAGGAGCCTTGAAATATTTCTCTAAACTTTAGCTTGTAGCAGTCTAGCTTTACCAAAATTTGAGGGTCAACTCACCTGGCCAGGCTACTAAGGCTGTCAATTTTGCCATGCGGGATAGCAGGAGTTGTGACCAAGTTACTAAGTTAAGCCGGGAGTCGTGACAAATCGAAGTTATTGAACCACACAACACACTTTTTAGTTCACCTTTCAAGTTTCAACAAAACGGAATGAAAGTCCATGACAATCGAGAGGTGCCAATTGGTGTTGAACTGCTGATGATTGACAAACAAGAGCCCTCCCACGGCACAGGGACTGAAATTTTTATTTCCCACGCATGTCAAATTTGCAAAATTTGAATTCATATTTGCAATCAAAGGTCCCAAATTGTCTAGGAGGGGTATATTAGGTAATTACTCAAGCACAAAATAGGGGGGCTTTTTTTACATGCACCCCTAGAATGACTTTCAGGAGGAGAAGTGATGGGGTGAGTTCACCCCGGACAAAAAAAAGGACTAAGCTTACTAAGTTTTTGTATTCCAATGGATTTTTACATCTATAAAGCAATTACCTTGGTATGTGTAATATTTTTCATTTTTCATTTTTCATCAGTTTTTTTTTTGAGGATTCAAATTATTTTCATTAACATTTTCCACATTTCAAATATTCCACATTATAATTTCTGAAAATTTCATTACATGCCATATATAATTATATTATGAATTATTTTTTAACGAATCTGACCCGAGTATAGGGTAGTTTGTCTATCATAGGTTAATTTACTTGTCATAGGTTGGTGTACCTTACTTGTTTCATTATTGAAATTGCAATCATAAGAACAATATTGATTCAATTGACTAGGACATAGCAATGATTTGTATTACATATATTGTCAGAGTGCATTCATCTATAATATATATATATATATATATATATATATATATATATATATATATATATATATATATATATATATAATTTGTCATTCTAGCAATAAAGCAACCTCATACTAACAATTTGCTAAAATATAAATTAAATCCTAAATGCCCTAAGCAACTCATTATAGATTGATTTCATCCAAACAAATATTGAATTCATCCCTTTTTGTACTATGTGAATCATTGGTTTACAAAAAATTCAAAAGTAGTCAATGGATGTCAAACTATTGTACGAGACCTCTCCTTTTCACACAAAATTCCGAGGATGAGTAGTTGCACATCTATCCTACATAGAAGGTTTCTGACATTCATTGGACAAAAAGCAGCTACAACATCCTTTACGGGTTAATTTCTCCAAATTCCAAACTTGATGAATAACTAGCAAAAAAAACTAGTGCAATCTTCATTATTTCTATTCCCTGACCAAAGAAAATTATCGTCCTTACCATCACTCAATCGGACAAATGCCTATAGTCTGCATCAGGTCATATACCTTAGAACATCTCATGCAACCCTGTAGCGATCTTGGCTCCTTGTATCATTCATTACGACGAGTTGCTAATCCCAAGAGAATATGTAGCGTGTAGAAGGGTTAGTGATCCCTTCAAGAATGGCTTATTTGGGAGGGGAAAGTGAAGGTTAAGCCTAACATATACTAGAATTGATTGCTTTTCATCCAAATATTAGAGGGGAAGGAATATTTGGAGGGCTGCATGAGATGCTCTTAGCCACCCTATGCAACACAATATGTGCCGATTGACTGAAAAAACTAACTATGTTGGAGTTAACAATTGTCAGCAGTGATCCCAGAACTACTTTATGGAATTTAGAGCAACATGCTAGCTTCAAGACAGGCAGGCATCAACTTTGGCTACCTTAAGAGTAATTAGTATCAAAGAAAAAATAGAAAAGAAATGATTTTGCAAGTTGTGAAGGATTATTGGAAGTACTATAAGACAAAACATAACATTACTAACTGGGCTCCTGACTACCCTGACACATGAGGTATAATTCCCCCCCGAGATGCCTGGGGGGTTGAATTCAATTAAAATACAGAATTCTGATTGGCTTCCGGAACAGTGTTGGCTGTAGCACCATATGAACTCTCACCACGTAGCTCTTTCAAGAAGCTTCCTTGCTGGAGGGCTCCAGAAGCAAAAGGGTACCCCCCAACATTGGTGAATAATGTTATGAACTAGTTCCAATACAAAGGAAGTTGCAAATTGACTGTCAAATTCTATTGATTGTTGCAATTTTGACTAAAATGTCTCCATAAAATGTCTCCATAAAAGGCCCTTTTTTCCAATGTACTAATAGCACAAGGATTTTTTTGGTAGAAATTCAGCTAATTTAAGCCACTTTAGGGATCACTGATTGTCAGTAGGAAAATTTTGATTGCAGAATTGAAATTGATCTAAGAAAAACATCCCCATCAACGAAACAGCCTCTTCTCCAAGCATGATCATTGTTTATTACATTATATGAAACAATGGCGCACAATTTCATCTCAGGAACAAAATTGGTCAAACCACTTATCACTAAACCTCCGATCTCTAACCTCTATTTTCAACCACAAGCTTCTCCCCTCGGAATCTTTCTCTACCCCAGAGAAATGTCCGTCTAGACCTCTGGGAACACAGTTTCCGGTTGCTACTGAAGCTAGTAAATTCACAAATGTGGAACATAGTTAAAGTCAGAACGTCAGAAACCATGCCTTCAAGACCTCTCAGTAATAGCAACAGATCACCCTATCTCCATGCTTCTAAACCCAATCCTCCAGAAGCAGATTCTCTTCGCACTTAATTATAGTTTGAGGAAAAACTACAAGAAAAGACTACACAACTTATGTTGCGCTCAAAGTCCGTTCAAGGATGGAAAATTCCGGTTTTGTGCACACTGCAGGGAGCTCTACATATCCCAGCACCATGGTTCATTGAAGTGACCTTGCCTATGGCTGAAAAACAAATGGTACAATATAATTTCCGCTGGTACTAAGTACCCTCATCCAAGACTTTGAACCAAGCTCAACGCGAGGTACTTAGTCATCTAGGTAGTAGTATGATCCTGCATTCTTTTGCTCCCTGTCTTTTGTCGAATCAAGCTTGTTGATACGAGGCCTGTAATTTGTTGGGTCACGCCGGAAAGTAATGTCCAAGTGCTGTTCCATGACAAATCAATAGGGTCAATATAAGACATGCTGCTATGCAGAGATCCATAAAAATGTATCTTGCACAAAAATTCAACTAAATCATATCCTCATGGAGAACTAGCCAACAAACAAGAACACAAGATCGTAGGAAATTTGCTGCAGAGTTCATTACTTACCGAAAGGAAAAGATTCATTCCCGTTAGCAAGCTCTGAGGTGTGTTTGCGATACAATCAATGGACGGTTGTCCCTCATACACAATCACTCTGTCAGCCAAGTACGTGGCCATGATAAAATCGTGCTCCACTACAAAGGCCGTCTTCTTTGCATGAAGGATGAATCGCTTAATAACTTTCGCTGCTACAATACGCTGCTCAGAGTCGAGATATGCACTTGGCTCATCGATCAGGTAAATATCTGCGGGCTGCATTAAATCAAGTATCAATAAGTAGTCAATAATTTGGAAGCCCTCGGACTGAATATCCATATCGCGCCACTGAAAAACGCATCATAACCATGAAGGAAACATGCATCCTTCTGAATAAAAAGTCTGATAATATCATAAACACAATGGCTGAATTACCTTGCCAAGGCAGAGACACAGGGCGACACGTTGCAGCTCTCCTCCTGAGAGATGAACAACCTGTTGGTCCATGAGGGCCTCGATCTGTAGAGGTTTCATCACATCTGAATTGAACTGTGGATGCATGTAGGAGTCCCTGATCTTCTGGTGCAAGAGATGTCGTACAGTTGACGCAAATTTGGGGCTGATTTTTTGAGGCTTGTAAGACACATTGAACTCAGGAACCTCAACGTCAGATTCGCCAGCATCATCGGGTTTTAGCAAACCTGCCTGTAAATCCCATCCCGGTCAATATAGGCTGGGCAAACAGCATTCTTCCATAACATAATAATTACAGCCTTAGTGCAATACCTATCTATGAAAGACTACGGGCAAACAGTTGATGGACCTCAAAGCCCAGAAGTCATTGACTCAGCTAGACGCCAGCTAACACTCACCAACATACGGATGAACGTGGTCTTGCCAGTTCCATTCTCTCCAAGCATTACAATGATTTGAGAATCAGTGAACTCCCCTTCCTTCACGGCCAACTTGAAGCCACCCTGTGTCTTGGTCATCTGAGGGTATTTGTAGCGAGCATAAGTGCGAATCTCCTCTGCACTCTCCTGGGGAGTCTCAGCAACCTGCAAAAGGAGCAAGATTTTATGACTTGTAAAAGCATTGTGCACATTTCACTCCCAGGACGTGATCATGCGAGGGAATGTCAAAAATTTGCTTTATCAAGAGATTATAACCTCAGCTACCTTTCTTTTATGTCAGTCATTAGAATATATTTGGTGAATCGACATGCATACCTTGAATGTAAGGGACTCGTCTCTAAATCTCAGATTCTCAGTAGGCACAAACCCAGCCAAAAAGATGTTGATACCTTCTCTCACAGAGAAGGGCAAAGTCACCACACCGTAAGCTCCAGGCTTCCCGTATAGGCAACAGATAAAATCGGAAAGATAGTCCAACACACTCAAGTCGTGCTCCACCACAATAACATAACTGCACAAGCAGTAAACGTTGAAAAGATGAATAAATTCATATTTCGGTAGAGAGCAAAGAAAAAGAAATGAGCGTAGGAGGAGGTGACCTTATGTCGCCACGTGCAACAGACCACTACAAACCGAAATCAGTGTGCCTAACTAGGGAATTGCTAAACAGTCATTAAAACCAGAACAGTCATATGTATCGCAGTTATGTTTAACAAAACTTCACAGCTCATAAAATTGTACCTGTTGGGTCGGAGCAGAGAACGAACAACTTGAGCAGCTTTCAACCTTTGCTTCACGTCGAGGTAACTAGACGGTTCATCAAACATGTAGATCTCAGCATGCTGCGTAGCCACGACAGCAATGGCAAAGCGCTGAAGCTCTCCTCCAGAAAGATCACCAACATCACGGTCAAGAACTTGATTCAGGTCGAGATCCTTGGCCAGTTCAAATCTCATCTCTCTCTCATCCTTTTGAGCAAGAACTTCGCCCACGTTACCTTTTACGGCCTTGGGGATATGGTCCACGTACTGCGGCTTGATGATCGCCTGATGCCAATTAAGCCAAAAAGAATCACTAACAAAGTACAAGAAACTATTGTTCAAACTATTGTAACGAGATGGCATCCTTGTTCAGGAAAAGGCATTGTCAGAAAGCTTCTCACCTTCAAATTATCTTCCAAAATTCGAGTGAAATAATTTTGGAGCTCAGAACCCCGGAAATAAGTCAAAATCTCTTGCCAGTCAGGCGGATTCTGCACGCCATCAACACGCACACGAACTTGTATCAAATTCCTCGGAGGATAAAAGAATATGACAAAACGCCCGCTCAGTGCGTCCACAATGGTCCCGCGCGGATTGTCAACTTTTCTTGTACAGTGGATGCAAATCTTTCAAACTGACATCAAAATGTAGCGAACATCCGAAGGCCGTACATTCAGCAGCAAACCGGATGACTAAAGTGAACTAAAACAAACAGCAAACTATGAGACTTTACTTACAACAAAACGTCCAAGGTTTGGCTTGAGCTTTCCTGCCAGAACTTTGAGAGCAGTTGACTTTCCGATACCATTAGTCCCAACAAGTCCCAAAACTTGCCCAGGTCTAGGAACAGGCAACCTGCACCATTCGAAATTATACATGGAGTTACTAAAAAAGCGGTCAGACTTTGGTTGCTTTGAACAGAAGTTGCTGCAGTATACATGTAAAAATAGATCACTCTGCGAAACAATTATGATAGTCTTCTAGAAATAGAAACTCTCCCATGTACAGAAACAATCTGCCATTACCCCGGGCGGACAATTATACTACCCAGTATCTATCCGTGAGACAATAAATGAGCAACTGAAGCTACTAATATTTCGAGGACGAGAAAATCCAGGCCTTAAACGAAGAAGTCAATCCCACCTGTGGAGCTTGAATGTGTTGGGACCATAACGATGAGTGGTATCCTTGTCAAGGTCCTTCGGAAGATTGATGATCTGAATGGCTTCGAAAGGACATTTCTGAAAATAACCAGTTACAAAAACCAAAATAGCTCTGTGAGTAACCAGCTATATTGCTCTCTCCTAGCCCTAATGACCAAACCATCTCCCAAAAATTTCAAACACAGTTATAAGAGACGGCGTCCGAGAACGCTCTTGCTTTTCTAGCTCAGCGTCAATTTAAACGTTTCTCAAATGTAATTCAATTCCATCCGCGAAGCTAAAACTCAACAAACACGGGATATTGACCAAAAAAAAAATAGTCAAAAAACGCAATCCACAAAACTCAAATCAGGAACGTTCGAACGTTCTTCGTAACAATAATTTCAAACCAACGTCCCTTCCTAAGATGAGCCGCTACATACACAAGAATTTCTCGCAAGAAGAAAACTGACACCTATGCATGATCTTTGAACGCGCAGAGAATCAGACAGAAAGCGCCTACACGACGCACCTTAACACAGATACCACACCCGATGCAAAGCTCCTCGGAGATGAAGGCAATTTTCGACGACGAAGCAACCTCGATACACAGCTTCCCTGCAAAACGCAAGCCAAGACATGAAGCTCCATCAACAAGACCATCAAAACATCATTCACTTTCAAAAAAAAAAAAAAAAAAAAAATCCATAATCCATATCACCAAACGCAAATTCTCAATAACATGACACCCCCAATCGAATCCACCGCACCGCACCGCACCTGTCTTGACCACGGGGCAACTCTTCTTACACTCCTGTCGACATTTCTTCGGCTTGCATCGATCGGAGCTCACAATCGCAATCCTCGTCAACCGGTTCGACATCTTGGTGCCGCCCCGCGGGGACCTTGTGCCGGCCCTGTTTCCCCAAATCCGCCGCTGTACCAAACGAACTTCTGCCTCTGGCTCTGGCTCTTCGAACTAATAAAACTCTAGAAGAAGACTTGTGGAATGAATTGCAAGGGACGAGCGTCGTCGGCCCGGCAAGCGAGCGAGCGAGCGGGCGGGGAGCCGGGCTGCGATACAGAGTGCGGAAAGAAGGGTTTGGGCGTCCCGGAAGCTCTTTGAAAGCGCCAAACCCTAATTTTAAGCTTCCTTTGGGAAGGCTCCCATTTGTAGACTTGGGGTGGGTTTTGGCTTTGGTTGCCCTCCACCCCATCCCGTCCCTCCGACCCGGGGGTGCCACGTTGCCCTAAGTGACGTGGAGGCCACGAGCCCGGGGGACGGGGGTGTTGCTTGTCCTGCAAGGACGAGAACTCCAGGTGCATGTGGGACGGACTTAGGGCCTGCTTACATGTGAGCCCAGTGGGCAAGAAAAGCAACTAGAAGACAAGAACAGTGCCACTGATGATCGGTAAGCATGGAAGGAGGAGTGAGAGTTCTACTGATCCCGGTGTATTCCACACTATTGAAGCAGCATAAAAGTGCTTTCTATATTTCGACCCTAGTGACTCCTCCCACCCACCAGTACATGTAAGGAGGCCCTTAGGGTAGGCTTTCATGTGGAGTTGAGTCCTTCTGATCAATGATGGAATGGGAGTTTGATTTTTCTGAAGTTCCCATCTTAGCGATGTCATTGGTGAGCTTCACTGGCTTGCGACTCCATGAGGAAGGATGGACTAGAAACTGGCATTGTTGCTTGTCTTGCAAGGACAAGAACTCCAAGTTACATATGGAACTGGCTTAGGACAGGCTTCCATGTAGAGTTGGGGCTAGTGAAGGCCATTGATCAGATAGTGGAATAGGAGTCTGGTTTTTCTGAAGTCCCTCATCCTACCAATGATTGGCGGGCTTCACCAGTCCCCGACTCTACATGGAATGAAGGAAGCCCTTAGAATGGACTTCCATGTCGTAGAAGAATCTCAAAACAAGTTCCAAGTTTTCGGAAATCGGAATTGCTTTCATCAAGTTTCATTATGTTTATACTTTTATGGAAGTAGGAAAAAACTACATTTTAGAAGTAGCTTTGGTTTGTTGTCAAACTAGAAGCAACAAAAAAGTTGAAGCCCAGTGTTAAAATTAGTTTTTTAGAAGTTGAAAATCTACCTCTTCTACTATTTATAGGAGTCTTTCGAAAAAAATTCCATCTAACAATTTTGATTCTTCACTTGTAAAAATTGCACACTTTTTGGTAGAATTTTGGAAAATCTTTTGTCTTTTTTGCAAACGGTTTGGCTTATTTCTCTACATGGAATTTTGCCCTCTTAACAATCAAAGAGGATGTTGTCATTTAAGGTCTATGATTTATTTTTGCAAAGGTGGTATTTGGAAGTAGTGTAAAGTGACAGAGGATCACAAAGTAGACTAGAAGTGTCTTTATTTACATTATATTTCTAAAATAGGGTAGCACAAGACATTAGTTCTTTTCAAATGGTTGGCTATAAGGATTTTGGACCAAGATCTTGCAAGAAATTTCAGATTAAACTACAATTTGTATTCACTTCAATCCTAATTCTAGAAGACTAAAAATCCAATTCTAAAAGACTAAAAATTGCGCACTTATGTTGCTACAAATAACAGAAATATCATCCACATCTTTATTTCATTACAGAGTCTTGAAAGTTTCAAGTGTAAGTGATTTTTTTGACAATTATTGTTATTCAATTTACATGTATTTTTAAAATATTCATTCTTGGTTTGAAATTTTGTTAATGGATATTGATAAAGTATAATAGTAGATTCAATGGTATAACTATGATCTATAAAACACATTTTACAGCTTTTGTTGGAAATTTAGCATTAAATTGTTCTTCAAAGTTGCATTTCATAGTAAACCTTCAAACTATATATTAAAAATTTGAATTACTTCTAGTCCATAATCCCTTAATCCCCCAAGGACTAAGAATACACAATGTGTCTTCTTCAAATTTTCAATGGCAAATTCTCGGTAGGATGAAACAAATATTTTGTAAACATATTTTGTAAATTAGGAACTTGTAGAATAACAAGTTGACATACTTGTTGCATTTTTCAATTTTCAAAATTTCAATGTGAGAAGCATTATAAAATTTATCTAAAAAATATAGTCTCACAAGAAAAGGGAGCAAATAAAAAAATTTTACAATGAAAGGGATGGAAAAAAAAAATTCTTGGACATTTCTAATCTATAATTTGCACAAACAAACTGGGTCTGGAGAAAAAATTCAAATTTGTATTTTTAGCAATTTCAAAAATACAATTTTCAATCTTGTATGATTAAGAATACAAAAATAATTAGAATGATTCTAAATTTTTTTGAGGATATTCCAAAAAATATGCTAAAATTGTTAATTGTTAAATTTCAAAAAATACTCATATGTAAATTTTAAAATTTTTGTAGGATCCAATTTGGTCAGTTTTGGCTTTCAATTCCTTCTATTTGAAAATGTGTATAAATTTGAGAGAGTTTTTTATTTCTCATTTTCAAAATTAAAAATACCACATTTGTCTTAGATTCCAATATTTTTGTGGGTAGAAAAGAATTATTCATTTTCTTATAATTTTTCTTCCTTCAAAGTTGCATTTTTTGCCTATAAAGTTGATCATCAAAAGTTGTTATAATCTAAAAGTCCAATGGTCAATATTTTTCACAATTAATTCCATACATATTAGACAAAGTCTTTACTTCAGTACGGTTAACTCTTAAAGGACCAGCTTGCTATTTTTAGCAACATAGTGGTTTTTGACAAGTCTTTGTGACTAGAAATTTGCATATTTTAGGCTGAAATTTTAATAGAAGGTGTGGACAAGGAATATCTTTCATGTGCACTAAATTTCATGACATTTGGAAATAAGATTTAGAAGTTACTGCATAATATGTTGTTTGCTTCTCAATTTGGAAGTCCAGATAGATTAGAATAAATCATTTTTTTCAAAAACAAAAATTTGGAATCGGTTTTCTAGATTTATATATATGTGGAAAGCTTTGAATCATTCTATTTCAATCAATGAGTCAAAAGTTATGAGGAGTTTTAGTTTGCAGGCAGTTATAGATTTTCTACTCTAAAATAAACTTTGAAGTCATTTATTTCATTCAATTTTCAATATTTTTTGAAAAAAATAAAATCATAGGATGTAGATTGTTTATTACAACACTACAACATTACGACCATTGGAATGAACATTTTTTAATTCCATAATTAAATTCTTAACAATTTAGTATTTTGAATCATTCTCTACTTCTTTCTACTTACTATTTTTTTCCTACATGTTTTACAATTCCAAATGATGTGAAATTTTCCTACATGTTGGCTACATACATTTTCTAAGTATGTAGCCAACTTGTCTAGGAAAAAGAATCCAAAGAAGCACCACCATTTTGGACATTTTTCATAGAAAAGTGAGCCTGTGAAGTAATTTTAGTGAATTTGAATGCTTATATCTTGCAATCCTCACGGTGGAAATTTCTGAAATTTTTCCTGTAAGTTCTTAACTCAGCATACTACAAGATTCTATGGTTACATGTGTCAAAAAAGTTTTTTTTTCAAAAATTTGGTATCTATATTAGAAATGGCAGTTATCGAGTATTTTGGAGGAAAACATAGTTAAGGAACTTAAGGGATTAAAATTTAACATTTCAAGCACATATATGTGCAAAAAAAATATCAAAGTGGGATGATTCATTGAAAACCTCCATTGTTCACCAAAAAGTTTTTAGGCCTTGAGGACTTAAAGACTAGGGGATAGTCCAAATTTCCAAAATTTTGAAGATGTATTATAGATGCAACCTAGAAAAAGAATATAATGATAATTCTCAAACAACAGTTGTGAAATATGATCCATAGATTATATCCACATGGTTAGATCAACTAATACACAAACCAAAAAAATTCAAGAAAATTTAAAGTAAAAAGTAAAAAAATCCTTCTAAAATCAATTGTATATTGATGTTTGGGATTTTTACAAGAACTTTTTTCCTTTTTGTTCAAAATGCTAAGTTTTAATCATAATGATTTTTGAAAAAAAAATATTTTGCGTTTTTATTCAAGTCAATTTTGAAGGTCATTTTTTAAACTAAAAAATATATATATATTGAGTTGTTACCTATCATTATCCATTAAATTATAGAATATTTGCAAGGAGTAGGAGACGTAGACATTCCGTGACAACCCCTACTGGGAACTTGCCCTCACATGCATCCTCGGGAACACATGGACGTTCCTTGGATGTTCCCCCCAAGTCCCCTACACGCTCTCACCGAGTTCCCATATTCCCAGAACAAGTTCCCTAGAGTACCCGACAGGCTCCTGTCGAGTTCCTATGTTCCCAAACAAGCTCCCTCAGTGTCCGACACGCTCCCTTTAAGTTCCCGTGCCCCAATATCTACTCAAGTGGGGTGACGGGACGGGCCTCCACGCAGGATCCAACTGGTGGGGTCAGTTTGCCATGTCATAGGCGTACTGTTCAAGTTATGTATGAGCTGGCCCACAAAGCTTCATGGTATGTGACGTTACGGGGACAAGACCTATTCTAGCTGGCAAACATGTAAAAATTTCTGAGGAAAATGTAGATTTTGGAGCCTTTACCTGAATTCCAACTTAAAGATGTATCAACTACCACTCTTCCACTCGGTTCGTCACAGACTTTCAGATGCTCAAATTCCAAAAGCAAGTCTTTATTGATTCTTTCCAAATTTTGAAGTTCCATCTTTTAAAATTTTAATTGAAACAAGTGAATGTCCTATGACTTGCAATAAAGAAGCATTATAATGACAAAATAAATAAAAAATATAAACCAAAAAAATTCAACAAAAGTTATGTATAATTATTTTTGAATAAAATACTAAAACAAAAGAGAGGTTACATTGCAATATACATTGCATTTGCTAATACTTTAGACGTAAAATCAGGCAATCAAACTGAATTTATCCAACTAAAAATTAAACAGCTGTTTACCAAACAATCAATAGTTGGTACAATTCAGTTTTTGGTACTAACTATTGATTGACGGCATTTTTGGTACAATCAATAGTTAGTACTATTGATTGTTTGGTAAACAACTGTTTTTTTACAAAAAGATGCAAACAAGGTGTTCAACTTCAATTTCTCCCTCTCAAAAAAAATCCAAAGCCGTTGATTTGAATTCAAAAAAATTCCCCCCCCCCCAAAATGCCGTCAATCTTCTAAAAAATCAAAACCGTTGATGTCCATCAAATAGACGACCTTGGCTATCCAAATACACAATACAAAATATGGTTATCAAAATACAATTACAGAGTATGGATACAATCTACGTATAGATATAGACATATACAATGATAGAATTAAAAATACAATTGAAATATCCCATATTGAATATATTGGGAATTCATTCCTCAAAAATACAAGTATGGGGATGGAGGTGGAAGGGGTGGAAGTGAATTCAATTTCAATTTTAATGGAATGGAATGGAATGGAACTGAGCCCCAAAGAGGCGTACAACCTAGCGCTTCAAAAGACTACCATTTTGATTTACTTTTAGGTTTAATTAAAGTTAGGATTTTACACACATACAAATTTAATTTATCAACTTGATGGTATTACATAATAAAAAGTTATTATAAATGCAATTCTACATAACCATACTATTTTGAAAGAAAGACTTATTTGGATGATTGCAAGAAACACTGGCTGATTTTGAAGTATTTCCATAGATTTCATGCTTTTTCTAGGAGTATTTAAAATTTAGAAAAACAATTCTTTTAAATATAAAAAATATGTCCAATTTATACACCGTTAAAAAGATGGTGACCTCTAAAAGAAAAATCATAGAAATTTTTTCTAATAGGATAATTAAAAAGTGCAGAATCTCACAAATAATAGATACTAGGACCTTTTTAACTTATAAAAAAATACATTACTTTACAAACAAAAACTAAAAATTGGCCATTTTTAAGGAGTTGCTACTAATCAAGTTTCACCAAAAGAATGAGCTTGAAACTGTCTTCAATGTTTAGAAATGCATGCGCTAGCTAGGGAGTCCTTTTTGCACAAATGTGGAGGATATAAAATAAACTATTTTTAGATTTTCTTTGGTAGAAACATACCTGCTTATTGTGGTAATACAATACAATTTTTTTGGCTTTAGATCATTAATTTTGGGTATTCCATAGTATTCAAAACTCCAAAACCTGAAAGTTTAATAAATTAGCAAAATTGAACTCTAAGTATAAAATTATTTTTTTAATTTAAAAATAAGTAAAATATTTAAATAAAAATGAAAACATCCATCTCTAATAAAAACAAGACGTGTGGGCCCTAGAGAATCACCTACAAAATCATATATTGAAGAAAGTTGGATCCATTATAAAAATTAATTTTTTTATTAATATTCTTTATCTCTAAAACATGCATTGAAAATAATTATGTATGTGCAACAATGTAGATTCTCTATAGACTATTTGTAATAAGTGCTTGATATTTAGATGCACAATTGATACAATTAAACTCTTAACTTTAAAGAGAGTATTTGTTCTTGGCACTCTTGTCTTGTCTCTTTGCATCATCTTGTAAAACTAGAGAAGATGGTAAGAATAAATGTGACATGATGCAATACGCGGATCTTCATAACAACTGCGTCACTGATATGTAAAGATACTACAAAAAGTGAAGTACGAAGAACCAATCTTTAACAGGAGGAATTCACGTTTGTCTTATTGGCAAAGCGAACACGAATCGCTTGCAGAGGACACGCCTGCAGAGGACACGCCTATATAAGAATACAACAATCAAAAAATGATTGCGTCCAAATGATAAATAGCTTTATAATTCACATGCGATGCCACCACATAAATTTTGAAACGTCTATAGTACAAGCAATATGCTTCCATGAAGGAATAACAAGAGCACCTATGTGTAGCTAGAAACCCCTCTAAAATCAATAGCAAGGCCTTGTAGTGATTACATCATATCTGAGCAATCTTTTAGGGCTGGACAATGGGGTCGTCTGATTAATCCAGGGCTCTAAATTAAATAGCAAACACAAAGAATGATTATAAACCTTTGAAGTAGGCATGCGTTTGTCAAAAGAAGGCACAAACATAAGAGTCATAGCCCATCGCCAACACTGTTTCAGCACGCCATTCGCATTTTAATGGCTCCTTGACGATCCATACCTGAAGAATAATTTGACAGACAGAAATGAGACATGCGGCAAGCATTAGTACAATTAATAAAACCAAAACAAATGTCTCGTAGTAATTACAGAAACATAGAGTAGTCCTAGCATGAACCGGACCAAGCTTAACAATGAAGACAGAAAAAGTGCAGCCTCACCTGCTATTAAATAATTCAAACTCTGAACGAAAGAGCTTTCTGCTGTCGGATATTCACAAAGTTATCCAAACGCATGATCAAGTATCTTCTCAATAGACAAACTGAAAACACCATGATCTAAGCTACTGAATCCTTAATTTCACTTGACCCCGGGACCAAATTATCTGGCACTAACGATGTGGGTGGCGAGGCCAAAATCTCTGGAGGTGGAGATGGAGTGACCAAATTCTCTAGCGGTGGCGATGGAGATGGCAACGAGGAAGCTTGGGGTTGCGGATTACATGCACTCGCTTCTGCCCACCCATGACAAAATCGTGATTACGCATTTCACAATATCAATAAAAACAAATTACCAATACCGTGTAAACCTAAACAACCCTAATCCAACTACTTGAACGATAAAAGAAGAACAGAGTCTTGGGATAAAGTCTAAGTGCCTCGAGTACCCAACATACAAATTACCAATATCGTGTAAACCTAAACAACCCTAATCTGACTACCTGAACGATAAAAGAGGAACAAAGTCTTGGGATAAAGTCTAAGTACCTTGAGCACCCAGCATACGATCCATGTTTATACTATGCCCTTGAATAACACGTAGCGTAGACATAAGTGAACTCCTGACAGCTTGGCAGCATGTTGAGCTACCATAGGAATCGGTGTGTCTTCTAGCAATGTATCAAGCTCTGCAACCAAATTTTCACAATCAAACTGCATGACTCTATAAAATATCGAAACCTTAAACAAGCTCCCAATTCAATCAATCAACCTTTCGAAAGACGATCAATACTTCTGGTAAGCAAGCTCTGGCTCTTGAGAACTCCCTCCACTCTTGTATCAAAATCCCGCATCACAAGCCCCAAATGGCAGCAAGCCCTTCAGCTAAGACATTGGGTGATCCATTAAGGTATAAATACCATAAACGGTTAAAATAAGGTAATGTGCAGATTTTGGATGCTCGTTCTTGTGAAACTTGCATCACAAAGTTGGAACCCTACGAAATGTCAATGATTATCTTGTGGTTACTATTGTTTCATGGATGCCACGTTCATTTACAATTTTATCGCATTGTTACGATGCCCACAATTTTTGCACAAGTGTAAAAATCCTACAAAAATCCTACAACCCACCATGTGGCAACCACCACAAATAGTGATGCCACCAAGGTTTGAACCGTGGATCTCCAAGTTGAGGCCCAAGGTTCTTAGTAATCCAATGCACCACCAACTCACACATGTGTCCAAAGTAGGAGTTGAAAGTTATTTACCAATTTTTTGCAATTTTTTTTCAAGTGCTTTGTAAAATCAACAGACTTTAGACCTCATTTAGGCATAGTAAATCAATTTTTTTCAAAAAACTTTGAATTGAGAAAAGTTGTAAAATAAAATTAACTTTCACTTCCAAAAATCCGTGTGTGATTCAGAGATTTTTATAAAAAGTTATGGACAAAATTCAGAGACAGGTCGGAATGGACAATTTTTTTACATTTACAAATCTGTCTCTGAATTTTGTCCATAACTCTTTATAAAAATCTCTGAATCACAAACGGATTTTGGAGGTGAAAGTTAATTTCATTTTACAACTTTTCTCAGTTCAAAGTTTTTTGAAAAAAATTGATTTACTATGCCTAAATGAGGTCTAAAGTCTGTTGATTTTACAAAGCACTTGAAAAAAAATTGCAAAAAATTGGTAAATAACTTTCAACTCCTACTTTGGACACATGTGTGAGTTGGTGGTGCATTGGATTACTAAGAACCTTGGGCCTCAACTTGGAGGTCCACGGTTCAAACCTTGGTGGCATCACTATTTGTGGTGGTTGCCACATGGTGGGTTGTAGGATTTTTGTAGGATTTTTTACACTTGTGCAAAAATTGTGGGCATCGTAACAATGCGATAAAATTGTAAATGAACGTGCGCATCCATGAAACAATAGTAACCACACGATAATCATTAACATTTCGTAGGGTTCCAACTTTGTGATGTGATTCTTATATGAAAGAGGAACAGAAAAGGTGCAGTATGGAAGTCATTCTGAAGTCTTTGTCCCTATACAGAAATATATATTAAATATCAAAGTGCAATGTAAGTGAAGCCCCTCTATAGGTGCTTCAGGCTCTCAAGAACTGTGAGCCACATTGACTGAATTTGACAAAGGAAGTATCTGAAACTGACACCTCACACTACCATGAACCGTTTCTGAGGTCACACAAAATTACGTAATTCAAAACTTAGAAAGAAACTACTGTGAACAGTTGGTGGTGACCAAGTGGATGTGAAGAGGAGCGGGACCGGCAATGAATGAGCTACTTCGCCTTCTGTGCAACCAACCTAAATTTGCCTTGAACCTCTAGCAATTTGCCTTCAAATCCGTAGCATCAAACTCTATTCCCGTGATTCCACTTGTTCTTCTAATAGCTTAGTCAGCATCCCGTCTCCTTGGTTGCTGGAATTGTCGATTGCCTTGCATCGCACTTTGAAACATTGTGTAAGGAGAGAATTGAAGCACTGGCGGTGATAAGAGAGGTGTTTGAAGGGGGGGGGTGACAATGGCGTAGATGGCCCAGGAGTGACAAAGTGCTGATACGGAAGTTGAACACCTGGTGAGAAGTTGGGAGGCGGAGCAAAAAACAAGGGAAGATTCAATTGGGGAGGCAGGGTTTGTTCAAATTGATGCTCATTGTTTGACACAAATGTTGATTGAGGCATGTTTGATTGGTGTTGGGATGCAACAGTGTTGCCACCATGCTCTCCACGTGTTTGTATTGTGTTTGCTCCGAATGCAGCTCGTGCTTGACGCCTCTCCTCCACCTTTGCGGCACGCTTTGCTGCCTTTGCTGCTTTGGAGGCCGCAATATTTGCAGCACGTTCCGCTTTTTGAAGTTGAAGTCCTTCTCGCTCTGCAGCTCGTCGCGCAGATTCCTCAGCTCGCTCTGCTGCACGAAGCTCCTTCATTCGGGTTGCTTCTTCATGGGCTACAACTTTTGCTACACGAGCTTCTTTTCTCTCCACAGCTTTCCGCTTTCGTATTTCGTCCTTCTCTAATTTTTTTCTCTCCTTCTCTTCAGCAGCCAACACTTTTGCTTCTCTCCTACTACGTGCTGCAGAGATGTAATCCTCTGAAGTAAGTATTATTGATCTCATGAAATCCAAAATTGGATCTCTTTTTCTTGGGTTTGATCTTGCTGTGACAGTGGGCAAGGTCAAGAATCGTGTCATTGAATTAGCTCCAACATCATCAAGTTCAAGACCAATAAGGTCATCACTTCTTACTCCCTCTGAATGCTCGGTATCCACAAAGAAATGCTCTGTTCCCACAGTTGGGTTTGCAACTAAGTCCGTTGCAATCTCTGCATCATCCAACAATGGCATGTTCTCCAAAGGTAAATTGTCATCTTCATTGTCCGTATTGCAGTTACCATCGTCAGTTCCATTTTCTTCATTATCCTCATGGTCTATATCGCATTCACCATCGTCAGTTCTGCCATCTTCATCATTGACCCTCTCCTGTTCTTTGTCAGCCACTCCTTCATTAGCTGCAACAAAAGTACGAGCTGGTCCAAATTGATTTACAATTGCATGGCGGTTGAAGGGAATGATGCCCAAGCTAGCAAAACCAGAGGTGATATTTTTGACAGTACATGCCTTCCGTAAAGCCAAAGAAACCCAATGGGCTAGGGTATCCTCCACATTCATGTTTCGTGAGCTCCAATAATCTCTATATTCCCTGAAATATTGCTTGAAAGGTTTGAAGACGAAAACATCGAGGGGCTGCAATGCATGACTCATATGTGATGGAAGCGTGATGATATCCAAACCAGCACCTTTAGCCTCTTGGACAACCTCAAGAGTCACATGACTGTTATGTCCATCAAGTATAAGAAGGTGTCGGTTTTCCGGAGAGATACTATCATTTTCCTTCACAGATTCGATGAAATGCGACACCCATGCGGAAAATAGGTAAGTAGTCATCCAAGCCCGGGGTTGCATTGCCATTGTAGCCCCAGGCTCACATCTCTCTATGTAATTCTTACCAAACCGCACTCCTTTGAAAATGTAGAATGAAGGTATGGCAAATCCCTCCGCATTGACACAGACTAAAACAGAGAGCCATTCTCGTTGGTCTGGAACAATAGAATGAACTCGGCGTGCTCCTGTTCTAGCGATGATCACCCCTCCTCCATCCTTCCCTGCTTGCGCCCCCGATTCATCGCAATTCCAAATCCTTGAAGGTGAGTAATGGTGTTTATCATAAAGAGCTTGCAAGTTATTGTAAAAACTTTCCACATTCTCTTCACAAAGTCCCTTTGCCCTTGCTGACTCTAGTGCTTGTGCTGTTCGGAGACTAAGTTTGGGGTGTCTACGCTTCCAACCGCGCATCCATCCTTGGCCAGGAATTCCATTGCGGAATGGTGTTGCACGGTTCATGGTAATTTCACCCTCTTTCAGCCTCAAATTTGTGGGTGTCAATCCATGCCCCCAGTCAGCCATTTGCACTAACCACATCGCCAATTGGTCCTCTTCCTCAAGGCTCAAGATTCCCTTCGCACCATGTTGCCTACTTGGGCGATTACCATACAAATGCTCTCTGAAGGATGTGTATGGTATGTGGAATTTATTCGCAGCTTCGTTCATATTCATGCCTGCATCATGTGCTGCTATAGCTACAGTCAATTGAGCATCCGACCAATTTCCATTCTTCCGAAGTTGTGTGGCGGATTTTGTTACACGTGATGGACGCCCGCAGGAGCGCACATTGGTGTTGCCATTTGTAATATCTCCAAGTGCCTCCTTCACTTCCGACTGGTGCATGGACAAGTCACTGGAAGTATTGCTCACCACATGCCTAGACTGAGATTGTGAAAATACAAAGTTTCTACGGGGAGTCTCTTTGCCATGGCGAGAAGAAAGAGAGTCATTTGTTCGTAAATTTATGCCATCACCTATGCATCGGATAAGTTGATGACCTCGCCTGGACCTTGGGCGACTCCTACTTGCAAGTGCAGCTTGTCCATTACTGTGCACACCATTTCTCGTACCATCTTTTGTGTGACTTGTGGTCATTTTTTTTCCAATTGTTCAGTTTCCGAATCCCATAGGCAATATGACACTTGAGAATTCTCCAACGTGATTGGAATTATTCACTTTAAATAAGAAACTAAAGGAAGTCATGTCCTGTAGGTTCGCATGAAATAAAGAATGAAAAAAAGGTATGTCCTCTCAGTATTTGCATTAAAAAAGGAATAAGGAAAGCTATGTCCTTTCAAGAATTCGCATCAAATAAGGAATCAAATGTATTGTTTTCCCTATCAATGGAAATTGCCCATATGTTTTAAGAAAAAAAAAATAAGGAATCAAAGAAAGTTATATCCTTTATGGATTAGCATCAAATAAAGAATAAGGAAAGCTATGTCCTTTCAGTCTCAACATTAAATAAAGAGTAAAGAAAACTATGTCCTTTCAAGAATTATTATAAGTAAAGAATTTTGGAAAGCTACGTCTTCTAAAGGCTAGCATCAAATAAGCATACTAGTGAATTGATTTAACGCAGTACCAAGTTGTGAAGGCTTGCAATGGAGGTGAACAATCTCGACCCATAGCAGAATTCTACCTTTTCCTATGACATGGAAGCTATCCCATAGAAGCTTCAAAACTTCAATTATATTAGTAAGTTTGCCTTAAATACAATTAATAACTCACCTGAGGTTGCGGTGCGTGACCTCAGAATTCTGTATTGTTGCATTTGCTCCAAAGGGGTATAATCGACATTTTGTGAGCCCGCAGGAGACTCCTCCTCTTTGTTGCTCCTGGATTCATCATCACTGTACTCACTCTCTACAACATGGTATGCAAGTTGGATTTCGGCAACAATGTCTTGTTCTTGCTCAGGTTCAGAGTCATGCCTTACACACTCAACAAACATTGCCATTTTCAAGCAAATTTGGAGAATAGAATTGTAAACTACACAGCAATCAATGCAAGTGTTCACAAGGTCACTATGTGCCTGTAACTATATTCACGGTATTACAAAGTCACTGAAGTTCAATCTTCTTGTTCTCAGAGCAAAGTCCCTCTAAATGAATGTCCCATTGTGGAAGCCAAGAGAAACTAACGAGTCCTTGTAAGTTAATTCCTCTCCAGAGCTTTCCGAATCTGCCTACGAAACTTTCAAAAATCGCAACTCCATGAACTGTGAATTGACACTTGTAGCAGGAAGAATAGCTCTTAGGATGACATTAATTTGTGTTCCTATGTGTCGCGGTTGGAAGAGCTTGGTTTGCCCTAAACCGGCGCTACTTGTACCATTATACAAATATAGTGAGTTGCAAAGCGGTGTTAACAACTCACCATAATTACTCTTTTTCGGCTCTATAATGGTACCCTGCCGCCTTCTAACTAGAGAGCTACGTTCCAAAATAGTCGGTTTCCACGCCAGCACATCACCATTGAGGCCAAGAGCTACAACATTGTTCATGGGTAGTCACCGTATATGGTATTTATACCTTATGCCTTGCCAATCTGAGGCAAAGAACTCGGCAATCTGAGCGTGAGACTCCTCGGCAATCTGAGAGTGAGACTTCTCGAAAATCTGGATAACAGACTCCTCCACAACTTGAGAGTGAGACTCTTGGCATCCTCGAACGAACGTTCCCCGTCCGTTCCTTGGCCTTGGCTCCGAAGTTCCCCAAGTTCCCTAGATTTCCCTGAAGTTCCCGACATTCAGGGGAGCGGCACCCTTCTTGGATGGGGCCCATAATAAAAATTCAAATTCATTGGGTTTATGCTTCAAAAATTATAGCAGATGATAAGTCCATCATGCTACTTGTAATAGAAAAAAAGATTGATGTTTCTAGCAATTACCTACAATAAGCATTGACTTTGTCTTCGACATTGATATTTTCATACTTACATGAAAAAGTTCATATTTGCAATGTACAACATCATATTCTTATATTTGAAGTTAAAGATAATGGTTAAAGTCAAATCAATGTTACTAATTTAAACAAAACAAAAGATAATATATTTGTAAGTTATTATACTTTAAGTAATTCCTTTAGGGAGTAGTCACATCAGTCAAAGATACTCCAATTCATGATGTGTAGCAAATTCTTCCTATCAATCTAAATTTTTTATATGTTATAATATATATATGTATGTATGTGTTAGTAATATATAAAAAATCATTTATTCTGCATACCAAGATTTTTTTAGAAGGATTGAAAGAAAAATTACTAGATTATCTAGTTCTTTGAAATTATAAAGTCATTAGAAAAAAATTAAGGCTTGCAGAAGGCCGCGAGTTTGCATGGTAGCAGTGCAATTACAACTGGAAAATAATAATAATAATAAACATATATACATAATATATATAGAGAGAGACACGAAATCTAACGGGGCACTACTAGTTGTGTCATGTCAGATTGGCAATTTCAATTTTTTTTTTTTAAAATTAAAAATTATTTCAGTTTTTTATTATTTCAATCTTATTTGCATCACGGCCGCGCCAAAAATGAAAATCAAATTTCCTTCTACAAGGTTCAAACTTTTTGTAATGATAATTCAAATTAGCCACACCCATTAATGTGATCACCTCCCATAGGAATAGTTGCATTAGTCATATACACTTTATTCTAAAGGGTGTGACTAATTTTATTTATACTTTGCAATTTCATAAATATTTACATAAGATTTTTGTAACAAAAATGTTTGAAGTCATTTTCAATGAATGTTGTTAGATAATCCTTTTAAAAAAATTGACCTTTCTACACAAGAAAATGGCAAATCTTAGGATCATTTGATTGTGTATTTTGGCAATTTTTGCTTTTTTTTCTTAATTTAAATTTTAGCTTTAAAAATGATTTTTTTTTATTGAATTGTCCTTTCATTTGGATTATGGCGTGGACGACAAGATGCGACTTGTTGTAAAGGCTCTGCTTGAGTTAGGTGTGCGCAATGAGGCACTTTTGGGGATGCTCATCTAGTACCTAGAGTTCCTAGTAATGAAGATGAAATATATAGCCTAGTGGATTCATATAATCTTCATAATAGATTCAACTTCCTTCACTATATGATTTTGTAGGTGATTCTCTAGGGCCCACATGTCACAATACTAGCTCAAGGTCAAACTATTTTATGAACTCCACATTTTGAATATTTCTTTTCACTACCCCACTTCTTTGGAATCTTTGGGCTCGTCGTGACCTTGAAGTCAAGAGAGTATGCTTCAAAATTAAATGTAGCCAATTCTTGAATGAACAATTACAAAATGATCAGCAAAAAGTTTAGTATAATATAATATTACTTCAAACATTAACTTAATATTTAATTAATCTATTCTCTATTTTTATTTTTCTAGTCAACAAAAATTTTACATTAATAAATGTATTTTTTAAACTTGTAAATGGCTTTAGAGTATTTTGAAATTCTAAAAAAGAATAGAATTAATGAAACAAATTTCAAATATCAATATATTTCACAAACTATTTTATAGATTTTAAATTATATTTTTTAAAACACTATCATTATCTATTAGCATAGAATATTTGTAAAGATTATAAATTTTAATTCTAATTGTGTGAAAAATTGATGGTCAATTACTATTTTTTTTAAACCAACCTCATTCCATAGACATTCCGTGACAACCCCTATTAGGAACTTGCCCTCACATGCATCCTCGGGAACATAGGGACGTTCCCCGGACGCTCCCCCCAAGTCCCCTACACGCTCTCGCCGAATTCCCATATTCCCAGAACAAATTCCCTAGAGTGTCCGATAGGCTCCCGTTGAGTTCCTATGTTCCCGAACAAACTCCCTCAATGCTCGACATGCTCCCTTCGAGTTTCCGCGCCCCGATATCTACTCAAGTGGGGTGACGGGACGGGCCTCCATACAGGATCCAACTGGTGGGGTCAGTCTGTCGTGTCATAGGCGTACTGTTCAAGTTATGTATGAGCTAGCCCACTAAGCTTTATGGTATGTGACGTTACAGGGACAAGACCTGTCCTAGCTAGCAAACATGTAAATTTTTTTGAGGAAAATGTAGATTTTGGAGCCTTTACCTGGATTCCAACCTGAAGATGTACCAACTACCAAGGTGCGAGCTTAGAGCGTCATCTCTCTTCCACTCGGTTCGTCTTTACAGACTTTCAGATGCAGATCCGAGGTTGTTTGTTGGGTATGTTGTGTTGGTGTCTACGATTTTAAAGCTTTGTGTTGGTGATTGGCTTGCCTCCCAGGAGGTTAGAGCTGCGGCATTTTCATGTTAGGTTGGCGAGTGGTGAGTGTTGAGTTTATGTTTTTTGATAGAGATCCGAGTTTCTTTGTTGGGTATATTGTTTTTTGTTGCAGTTTTGAAGCTTTGTGTTGATTATTGGTGTCTACGGTTTTGAAGCTTTGTGTTGGTGATTGGCTTGCCTATTCCACTAAAAACCTCCAAATCAAATACAATTTTTGTCCCACTAAAAAGCTCTGTTTTTATATTTCGATTGTTGGATAAGTGTTGGCCATGTTGAACAACCTTGTGGAGGCAAATCAAGTGATTAGCATTAGAAGAAATATGAGCCCTCGGGAACGCTGTCCGGAAAAACGAAAAAAAAAATTGCTAGCGAACTGGCAGGACAGTTCAATAAAATAATATTAAAAATATTAAAATAATATTAATATTAAAATAAATACGAAATTTCAAAATTCTGAAATCTAATGTGGTCAAAATTATCCTCGTCAGCCAAAATCATTATTTTATTTTTAATTTTTTAAATTTTTTAAAATTATATTTCTTTATTATTTTAATTTATTTTATTTTATTTTTAATTTTTTTATTGTGGCCACTATTCATCAATGATGATGAATAGTGGCCATTGTCCCTCAAAGGGAGTGTGAGTTCCATTGCGGGGAACTCACAGCCCCTTTGCAAAGGGAAAGAGCCCTCAAATTTTTTCGAATGGGAGCATTCTTTGCCAAGAAAGCTTGGCCTTGTCCATATGAGACACCTTGGACTCGTTGTACTTCCTTAAACAATAGTATTGACAATGGATTTGGTGACCACTTCGACACTTTGAAGAGTTGTTCTTGAAGTGGTGTAGGGATCTTTGTTGTAGATATTTAGGTTGCAGTTGATGTTTCTAGAATCCCAATGTTGCTACCAACATTTAAATCATCAAGAATGATGGAGCTGGCAGCATTTACAAATTTTGTCAAAATGGTACTTTCCGCATGGATTTGGGGTGCCTAAATGATGGTGCCTAAGTTGGAGATTTTGCAGAAATCTAAAGGATGGGTTGCTAGTTTTTGAATGCATGTATTACTATCAGAAAGACTAAAAATGTAGTTAATCCCTCGAAGAGAAGCTTTTTGGAGTTTTTTAGTGGGACAGAGGGAGTTGTATATTACAAAGTCCTTCATTATGATCTTATTGACTTTTCAAAAGAAGAAGATTCTTAATCCACGGATCACCCTTGTAGCACATTTGGGCCATTTCTTGCTATTTACTTTTAATGTGAATTTTAGCCATAAAAGTGTATTTTTTAAATTTGAGTCTAAATAATGAAATGAAGCTTATCCACTTCACTTTCTACTCCAATTGAAATTTTTGAAAAAATCTTAAATTTCAATATTTAATAGCAATAAGAACTTTGAACCTATAACCATGGTTTGTTGATTTCCTAATTATTGATTGACACGATAACTTTGATTTATACCACAATGTTATATACTATATTATACATCTAAAGTGAAAATTTCAGATTTTTTGAGTATATTTCGTACTCCGTATTTGATATGAATTTTCTTCTTTTTTTTAAAAAGAAATTCACAATAATTTCAAATTTTTCCAAAAAAGGTCGAAAATTTTACAACTCTTAGAAAACATGTGATTTCATCTTGTAAAAATAAATATGGGGTATGCAGTTATTGCCTCTTTTGGGTGCATTGTGAAACTGTGTCACACAATGCACCCAAAAGAATTTTAAATTCAGAAAAAAATTATAAATTCAGCCCCCTCCCCCCCCAATTTAAAACTTTTAAATTTAAAATTTTTTATATCCCTTCCCCCCCCCAAAAAAAGATTAATTTTTTAATTTTTTAATTTTCATACCCTCCTCCCATCCCCTTTGCCCACTTGTACTTTTCAGAAAACAATGAAATTGACAAACAATATGGGACAAACAACATCTCGTATCTTGCACCTGTATCCCGTATTCATACTCATATTCATATCTAGAATTGTGTCATATCTCTATCTATATCCACTATGTATTCATACACGATACTATATTCGTATCCAATATTTATTTTCGTATCCATATCCGTATTGATATTTGGACGGCTCGAATTAAATCTTACAAAATCAACGGCTTGTGATTTTTTGAAACAGCAATTTCGAAGGTAAGCATTTAAAAAACAAACAATCAACGGCCTATACTTTTTTGAGAGGGGGGGCAACTAATACAAACCAAGGTGGGGCAGACTCTTTTGAGTACATTGTGATTTCATCTTCTAAAAATAAATATAAATTTTTTCAATCATATCTACTGTAGTTGGAAAACAGAGGACCCAGTGGTCATGGGCCCATGATTACAGGGTTAATGGTGACACCTGTTGCGCCGGACCATGAGATTACATCAACTACACTAAGGTAGGAGGTCCATAAAGCGACCATCTAAGCGCTGAACCTGAATTTTGGGGAGGTAAAACATCTTGAAATATTTTTCAGTAAATTTTCCTTGAAAGACAAGAAGAAATGGCATCTGGCTCAAGTTGTTTCATATTTTTCGGAGCTTTGTGGAATTAGTTATGAAATTTTGAAGGTGAAAAGTCAAAGGGCTGTAAAAGCGACCACCTCCTAGAATGTACATCCTTTGTACATTTTGGGAAATTGAAGAAAGCAAAATGTACCTGTGTGTCCTGATCGGTTCAAAATGCCCGGTCGGAGTTTGAGCCTCCTACCTTACATACAGTCAGCCAGAGCTGCATGCGCTGCATGTAGAACCGAAGCAAATCCCGAACCTCCCCCAACCCTAGAAAGGATATTCCAAGTCAACATCGAAACACTCCCCACCTTCGGAGATTCTACCACCAAACCCACTGCCAAGTGCCAGTCCTCCATCCACGTCAACGAACCCACGGTCACACGGTCACACCCCACCACGGTCATACCACTCCACGGTCATACCCCAAAGGAACACCCGTCAATGCCTTAACGCCGATAGTAGTAGCAGCAGCAGCAGCCCCTTCAACTCTTTTACCCATTCTTCGCTGCAGCTTCCACTTGGCCACCCTCGCAACAATCCGCCATCGCCAGCACCCTAATCGCACTACCGACTTCATCGCCTCCAGCTCCTGTCTCACTGAAAATTCTCTCCCCCTTCAATTTGAGCCATTTTTTGCTTAATTTGAGCACCAATTCGGAATAGCAGACTCAAATTTTGCTGCAGTTGCAAGTCCTTCTTTGCCATTTTTTGGAAGGCAGTTTCAAGTAATTTGGTAGGGATTGTGAGGTGGGTAGGATTTGACCAAGGTTAGCGAGGTTTTGCAGGAATTTGAGGTGTTTTGGTTGAGAATTTTGAAGGGATTTTGGATTTTTGTCACCATTTGCGAGGTTTGTGAGGTGTTGGAGGTCCTGGGAGGTGTAGTATTTGCAATTCTTGCGAAATTTGAAGTAGTCTTAGGCGTTTAGGAATTTTGTGGCGGTGTTTGAGGTTGCTGCGAGATGTCGGGGGCGACGTTGGCAGCGGGGCCGAGGGTGGCGAAGGAAGGGAAAGGCAAAGGGCGGCCAGGCGGTGTGGATGAGAGTTCTAGCGATTTCTCAGGGTTAGGAGGCTTGATGGGATCGTTCCGCGTGATCGAGCTTCAGCTGGTGGCGTTCATCGTCGTGTTCTCCGCGAGTGGATTAGTGCCGTTGGGTGACATTTTGTTCCCGCTCGTCATCTCCTTGTACTGCGTCATCATCTCCGTGGTCGTGTTTCCGCGCTACCAAAACGCGGAGCTCTCGGTGTTTCAGGGGAACCGCTTGTTTCAGCTGTACGTGATCATCGGGACCGTGATCGGGCTGTTTCTGCCGCTCTCGTATGTGCTGGGCGGGTTTGCGAGAAACGACCAGCAATCGGTTCGCTCCGCGACGCCGCACTTGTTCCTGCTCTCGTGCCAGGTGTTGAGTGAGAATCTTGTCAGTGGGTATGAGATCTTTTCGTTGCCTGTTAGGGCTCTCTTGCCCATCCTGTACACCACGCGACGGCTCTTTGCTCTTGCGGATTGGATGGAGGAGATGTTCATCAACCGACATTTGCCAAAAAATCCGACTCCCAGCGTAAGTGCCACACTCCCTTCACCATTTCGTTTTTAAATCTCCTTTTTGAACATTTGGTAGAGGACTCTGTCCGTCACTCTAGAGAGCTCCGTTGAAATCACGTTGGGCAATCCCAAGAGCCAAACTCTCTTTAGATCAATTTTTTTTTCACTCAATGTATGAATTTCTTATGCAATCATTCTAAGTGGGAGGTTGTAGACCATTCTTGGAGGGACAGTGGCGAGCTCTATTTCCATTCAATGATCAATGGCCACAGACGTTGACCAAGTCATGCTTACATCGAACTTGCTAATTGAAGACCAACCAAGTGTGTGCGATGAGATGAGTTGCTGTTGGTCCCCTATCAGTGCCCTCTACCTTTAACTTAATTTTTTGTGCGTTTGCAAATTGTTGTGGTGCAGGAGGAGCTCTGGTTCTGGTTCGGGAAGAGCTTGGCAGCAGGGAACACGATCTACTACACCATCAATTTATTCGTGTTTTTGCTGCCCATGTTTCTGCCACGCGCGTTTGAGCGCTACTTTGAGTCCCGGGCCGTGTATTTGGAAGAGAAGGCGAAGCAGAAAGCTGCGGCGGAGGCAGAGGCGGAGAGGAAACGAGCCGAGGAGATTGAGAGAAGGTCTCATCTTCCCACACCTGCTCGTCCCCCCGGTATGGAAGATTACGATCCCAAGAAAGCGGAGTAAAACATCTTCCCGAGAGTGCAGTGCAGTGCAGTGCAGTGCAGTGCACCCAAGGGTTTGTACGATTAGGAAGAATTCAGAGTGAGGCTCATCAGGTGAGTAATCTGCTCTGCGGTATTATATACAGACTTTCAAAATTGTACAGATGGTAAAACTGTTAAAAATCTTTTTTCGTCACTATCTTGACTCGTCTATTCGTATCCATGTTTGGGCTTTTTAGCAAGCAGTGTAAGCATGACTTGGCTACATGCTTCTGGCCACTGAGTGGAAATGGGGTTGGCTATCGTTTATAGTCATCTACAACCTCCCAAAGATATCTCCACAGCTCTACACATCTCCCCAAAATTACTTTCTTACATTAGTTAGTATGCTTAAAATGACGCAAATTGTGTCCTCTCTACCTTAGTTTACATACAAATGTCAGACTTTGTCAGACTTTTTAATGTCGTAAGAGCATTGCAAGCTGTTGAATGAGTAGTATAGGGGAAGATCATACATTGCCTTTGGGTTTGGTACAAGTATTTATTACATACTCATGTTTTTCTACCTGAGGCCAGGAAGATTACTGAGAATGTCACTAAGATAGTGATCATTGCAACAATATAAGGACGAGAGTTTACATTGGTATATCGTTTTTGAGAGAAAAAACAATGCCCATCATCTCTTAAAGATTGATCAATCATTAGTTTTTTTTCTATCCAAGATCAATAAAAAAAACTCATCAATTTTTGAAGCAGTTTAATTCAGGCCCCCATGAGGCCGAAAAACATGCCTGCGTTTGGGTTGTTGGCCTGTGGCAAATCGTCCAACTCTGATATTACATCCGGCTGCGCTGTTGAATATCTAAGCTTTCTTGTGTCGGTGCTGGTTGTAACTGTGGAACTCACTGATGTACCTTTCGTGACGATAGCACGAGACGAGGACGATGGAGATGCTGGCGCAGGCATTGCCATCACCTCTGCATTACTTTCTGCATTACAATCGATGAATGAAGACTTTTTGTTTTGAATTCTGACTAATTTTATATTTGATTTTGTTGGCAATTGAAAAAGGGTTTTACACACAAGCTATTCTGTATCTTTTGGTCACTATACAAATAAGCCATGACTTTTTAAATTGTTGCTTGTAGGAGTAATCTAAATCAACTTTAGGCTCTCATGTTTAGATTGTGTTCATGTCAGGCAAGAATCTATAGGGGTTGCTTTCAAAAAAGGGTCACAAATTGCTGTACTGTAGTTACCTTTATAGTAGACTCAGCAACATTGTATAGTATACAATAAATAGGCGAAGTGATTTACTTGCGATATATGGACAATTGGTGGCAACAATGAAGCGTGTCAAGTAAAACTTACCAGGCCCTCTTTCATCTGTAAAATAAAACCCATGAAATTCTTGCTGTACTTTTTCGATCATATTGCTTATTGTCTCACTAAAAGTCCCTCCACCGATGTTACTTTCGACGTTACTAACATCACCAACAGCAGCAGCAGCCTGCAGCCTCTTCTCAATGTGAGCATTTCATATGCTTGAAGAAAGCATCACTGACTTGCTAAAGTCAAATTTTTACGGACATGATAAATAACCGTTTCGTAACAAGCAAAGTCGTAAGATTTTCCGTCGTAACAGGTTCTGAAATTCAGATCCAAGGCTTAGAAAAGCCCGCCCAGAGAGCTGAAGTACACCCAACCCTCGCTAATGGCACTTCGTGAGGGACAAGTGGGCTCTCGCATGTTTTCACACGTGGAAATTGTCCAACTAGATGTACACACAACATGACACAGATTTTGAGGGTAAACAGGGCGAACAAATTGTGCCATTAGAGTGATGGAGTTTCGTACCTTTTTGGCCCTATAGATGCTAACCAGCTCAGGTTTAAAAAGACACTGTTCCATCTCCTTCCCCTGCCTTTCCTTCCTCCATTCCTCCAGCTTCTGCTGCCTCTTTACTAATTCTTCAATGATGAGTTTATACCATTCATCGTGTGTGCTGTCACGTATATAAAGATCCATTGATATAGTCAAGAAGTGGCATGTTATCAAATGCATGACTAAGTTATGCATACAATTCAAAGTCTTCAACTCAAAAAATTCAACTATCAGTTGAAAACACCGCCGATTTTTGTTAGCAGCATGTGGAAGAAGGTAATGACGGGAAGCAATTTCTACCGTCTCCCTTTCATTGGACTCAGAGACCTACCTATATTTCCGCCTTTTCGTTGCAAGACTTTGGGATAACGGATCCATCTTCGACTGGAAGGGCCAGTCACTGTCACCAGCGTGTATCTTGTGCTTCAGACCTAGGTGCACTTGTTGGCCGCTATGGTATTTGCTCTGCATGATGTTCATTCGGGTGTTCATTACACAGGCATCTAAGTATGAACTAAAAGTGAAGGACCCAAACCTGCTCCTATTTTTCCGTATATATATACTTGGTCGCAGGTTCAAAAGCCGCCGTTTGGTCGATCTGGTGAACCAAAGAAGGCGTGCTAATGGACTCTGACAATAGATCAGGAAAGTAATCAGGAATAGTACCTCGGCAGCCAGCATGAGTTTCACGAACTGCTCAAAATCTAATTTCTTATCTTCGTCTTCAATTGAATCCATCAATCGGGTGAGATCGTCTACAACGTCGTTGTTTAAGCGATCAACTTTGGCGGTGGTAAGGTCCACAATACCGTCCTGGAGAGAAACACCATAAAAGAAGTGGCATAAAAATCAGTCATTTACATCCAGAAGATACGAGCAACTAATCCGAAATGGGCACAACAGACATATGGGGACTGGCAGATTGTGACAAACTCTAAGGAGGACGTATTCGATCTTTTGCCAGAAACACACATCACCAAATATCGAGAAAGTATAGCGAGAGAAAACCTTGTCCTCATCCAGGATTTCAAAAATTTGCTTGAAACCACGTTCTTTGAGACGTTGAAGTAACCTCTGGGACGTCGGTCCAACATACCGGCATTGTGCTTGATCTTTCTTCAATTTGAAATCTTTTGCAACTAAAATCTTGATTTTGCTATCAAAATCGAATTTCTTTCTGTACAGATATTCCCCAATTGGCAAATGCACTGGGTTTCTCTCCTGCGAAAAGATTCCATAGAAAAACCTTCAGTGTACTAGACCTGCTGCATAGATGAGCTTGAACTTTACACCCCAGAATTTCATGACCTCAAAACACTAAAGGGTTAGCTTCCTGAAACCAAAATTGGACTCTAGAAAGTTGCGCCAACCTCAAGAAGCATAGAAGTTTGGAAGATGACTTACATTAATCGGTTTGCGGCCTGTGATGGGCTTATACAGCTCTCGACCGGTACGTGGATCCAGAGGTCTTTGTGCTAGTTTCTCCTGTATTTCCTTCTTCTCCATTATTCTCGAAGCATTTTCCAAGAGTCTATGAAAGACTGAACGATCCAGCTGCCAATCCTCTTCCATCGACGCCCAGTATGGGAAACCTTTGTTGATACATGGCATGAACGTCACTCTGCCGAGCCACTCATGACCTTGTAACTGATATTGGAAACTCTCCAGCTAATCTGGCTATAAAGTTGAAGATGGAATACACAACTTAAGCTACCTGATGACCCTGAAACTTAGCCTCATAGGGCACCAGGAGAATCTAATATCTACCAATGCTAGAGGGCTTAATTAAGAGTGAAACGAAAGGATTTCAAAAGTCATGGCCTAATAAGTATGAACAAATTTAGGAGAATGATGGCTAACCCCTCTGGATACCACTCCATGTACTCCGCTCGACGGCGCCTGCGGCTCTCAGCATCCAGAAATAGCTGTTCAAACCGATTACTAAAGTCATGTTCACCAGACTGCTCTGGAGCTTCGTATTTCCACTTCCGATTAATCCGAGGTTTGAAAGTGCACTCCATAAGCTTCGCCTCCCACACCTTAAGCATGCATCATACAAACGTAGTTCTCATCCTTTTGAGCTGATCACTCAAGGTTTCAACCACGTGGAAGAGAAAATAGGTTGCATTATAATTCGCCAAAAGTGAAATTTTACTAAATTAATAGGAAAACAAAAAGCTCTATGAGAGTTATTGAGAAAAAAACAAATGAATAGTTTTTACAGTGGTGGAATTTCCATGCATTAGAGTTGGTTGTATAGGGTGACGTAAGATACCTCACTGTTGCAAGTGGTATGAAAAGTGCTTCATCAACGTAGATCTTGTCCATTGGAGTCCACAATTGAATTCATACAAGGAGTTCAAGATTCTTCGCGGAATAGCTTACCTCTTGTCGAAGCTCTTGCAGTAGGTCCTGCTTTGGTTTGTCGTCATTCTGAAGCCTACTCCAAACTTGACCTTCCCCTCTTCTCATGTTCTTAGCTCGTTTGCTTCACAGTGCAAGCACAAAGAGTAGATAAGAAATTGGTGCAGATACAAGTGACAGAAATTGACAAGGATCAGACACTGTCTGTCCCTACCTACCGATCAACTAAAGTTGTCATTGTGCAAGACACTTTAATATTTGGTCCAAGGTCCTCAACGTAAAAACTTGAAAAGACATCACGATGAGCAATACACAACATTGACGAGTATCAATGTTCAACTCCAGTACTTCACAAGGTGAAATGCAGATCTTATGGACCTTATCTTGGGCTTCAATGTAACTTCAGCCATCTCCCTCAATTCATCATGCTTTTGCTTATCAGATATGGCCTTCAAGTGATTCTGTCTCATTGTAAGACCTTCAGCGTACAAAAGCTCTCCATAATTCTTATACTGTTTTGCCATCTTTCCACGCATTCGTGTCAATCTCCAGGAAGTCTGATTCACTACGTCAATGGAATGGGTGAGATGCATGGATACCTCTAACATCCTCGGGGACCGCACTTCTTTCAAAACTTTAGAAGACTCTAAATCTCAAATATTATGTGTCCACGGCATTGCCATATACCCCTTGTATCTGAAGTGATAATAAAGCATATGAGCTGAACTTTTTCCCCACAAAAGATGGCAAGCATTCTATTTACCTTGGAGAGGCTCATTCTCCTTTTCAACACAGTCTCCTGATACAGCGCTTTCTGGCGATTCACCTCATCCTTATACCTATGCTCGTGCCTTATCCATTCAGTGTAGAGCCGCATGTACACAGCTTTCTGTTAAACTCCATACAAAGAACTCCACTAGTCACAGTACCGGTACTCTTTCTATGAATGCTTAATTGTTTTAGTTTATGACGATTGCTTGTTGCGTATATAGTTTTTATTTAGTGCCAATGTCAGATTATGCAAAATAAAATGCAGGCATAATTTTGTTCAGTTTTGAGACTACATTAGCTGCTTATGTTGTTTTCATCTAATGTCGATATTAGAAGAGTGCAGAATGGCATGAAATCTTTTTTTTGGCCTGTGACCAGCACTTGTTGCATGTGTTGTTTTCGTTTAGTGTATATAATCAAACACTTCCGAAGACATGAATGCTTAATTGTTTTTAAGCTTGTGACCATCGCTTGTTGCTTATGTGGTTTTCATGTAGTGTCTACGTCTGACAATTCGGAATGACGGTTCTTCAATTTCACTCGTCTAAAAACAATACTTAGGGATTCAAGCTTGTAAAACGTACCGCTGGTTCTGAAAGAGGCCGGTTTAGGCGAGGAGTTCTCGGTCTCTCCCTATCAAGTGCCCCGATTTTGGCCATGCTGGTAATCGTTGGAGCAATCAAACGTTCCGACACAGCAATCACACGTTTCTTCCGCCCTTTCTTCCGCCTGGTTCTCCGCTTCGGTTTCATTTCGTCACAGCAATGTCGGCTGTGGCCATGGTTCCTGTTGACCTTCTGTGACGCCATCAACGGAGAATCCGTATGGCTTCTACGCTCACGCCTAGCAAGCAGAGCACTCGTTTCCGCACTCACAGGGCGACTTCCAGGTTGACTGTCGTAATCTCGAGGCTTGGGCACCGAATCCACAACATCGGAGCCATGCATTACCGGGCTGTAAGGAGCGCCACCATGCACAGTCGAATTCTCGTCATTAGACATGGGTTCCCCTTGAGAATGGAATACAATGTCGCTGTCCTCCTTGCTGCAACCGGGAAAAAGTTCGACAAACATATGTGGGTTAAGTATAGCGTGAATTTTGTGCACGAAAATACAAAATCCTGAGACCTGACATTGATGTTTGATACATTGACTGTCTGTCAAGATGCAACAAATTAGCTGGCACCTTATACTGATGATATTGCTGACAATATGCTCTGTAAGGGGTGCGACGAATTGTTCGGGAAGAGCATGATCTCGACAGAACTTCATCGCCACCGATTCGGCAGAATCCCCTTCCTTCAACTGGATATGCTCCACGCATCCGTCCTCGATCTCCACCGTGATGGCTAGAAGGACCCTCCGGTCATCAACATCCAGACTCTCTGTCGCCAAAACAAACATAACATTCTTCACAGGCACTCATGTGCACTTCAGAATCCAAGTCTATCATTCCGACGGATTCATTTAAATGATCATATATAATTCGAAAGTTGGCTTGTTACCTTGCCATTAATAGTATAGCAAGAAGGCATATATAAGAGCTGCATGGTAATAAAAAATGCTTAATAAATTCAAGGTCAGAAAGCCAACCATTGACAGTCAGATGCAATGCTAATTTTGATTCTCAAAGTAAAAGGAGCAGGTTCTAAACTGTGTTAATATGAAGAAGATAATTGGCAAAGCCAGAGCAAACAGCCTTTCAATGTTGGTTGTGTGAAGAGAGCAGGTTGAATTAGTATGATCCGTGCATTACCGAGATTCCCTTTTTGCTCCTTGGATGCGGCATCACTCTTCAACGTTCCCTGCAGAAATTTCATTCCGTTTTAGCAGATTGAACCATAGTCCAGGGATTATATTGAGATCACTCAGGAACTAGCATTGCTTTTGCAAAATTACTCGATGTTTTGCCAATGGCCGTTCGACAACTTCGTGCCTTTACAAACTATCGGCAATTTGCAAATTCAATCTGCTTAGAAATGACAATTTCACTCAGCAACCGAGAAAATCGAAGTTTGCACTCCCCGTTCATTGCTTGAGTCCATTCACTCCCGACTCGCGAGTTCGGAAATCGTACCTGGCTTAATTTAGAAGTGCTACCACTTCTTATCATCGGCTCACAATTCTCACAAAGGTCAACATACGCCTTCGAACCGCCACCGCGAGTGCTTCTTGGCTGCGACATTTTCACTGTTTCTGCTCTACAATGAGAATGTAATGACGTCGCAGCTTGCACGAAAACTGTGATGAAACTCTTGCTGGAAGCGTGTCAAGGCCTAAGTCTGCAGGAGCATTCTAGCAACTATTATACGACAGGTGTATTATACAAACTTGTGAGATCCAGAGTCTTCACAAGCAAGTTTGACAGATTGCGCGAAAATTCAGAAGAACACTCGGACCATATAGTCGATCGCAGGAATAGAAAAGCGATAGTTAAATACTACAAGACGATCACCGAACTAAGACAATTAACGCAACCTTAAGCGCGAGTCACATTGTACAGGACTTCAAAGAAACAGAGATCGGGAAGTAAGTATGCTCAGCGATGCCTTTGATGACAAGATCAAATGAAGACCACCTGTTACAAGACATCGAGGGATACGAAGACGACAAAAGGCGCAGCTGCAGCAGCATCGACCTTGCGCGCTCGCCACAGAGAGAGGACAGCAAATGAATTTTCCGCCTGTTCCATAGACGACTTGTGAGACGACTTGTAGAAACCCTAAAATCGCGGAATCGACACTTACGCAGTGTAAACGAGAACGCACAATAGAAACGAAGTTAACAAAACTGTTCAGAAATCCAAAGAAGATTACGTACAAATCAGAGTTTATTGAATGAAATATGGGAGTTCGAATCGTGCCGAGAATCAGCACCAAAATTGATGTGGAAGATGAGTTTCAATGTGCAAGAATGATAATGTGCATAATTTGAGTGAGGTACTGTGCTATTCACAAATGGCGGGGAGGCGAGGAGCCGCGGCTTCCGCTGCCGTTCTGGTAGCCGTTCTGGTAGCCGTTCTTGTAGCCGTTTTGTTGGCCGTAGCCATACTGCTCGCCGTTTTCGATGAGCGCCCTGACCGTGGGCAAGCCGAAGGGATCGCCCTCTTCCAGCACCTTCAACACCGTGCCGCCTCCGGTGAAGAGATAATACTTGGCGCTGTCCAGCGCCGCTTGGTATAGCCCCGGCCACAAGCTCTTGAACTCTTGGAGCGTGTCACCGCCGCCGAAAAATTTCTGAGCCGTAGTGTTGCGGTCGATGGCCTCGTCCATCTTGCTCGTGCCGTGCCAGAAGGCGGGCATCATGCCCATGACGGCGTTCACGAAGATCGTTTTGGCGGAGGTGAGCACCTCCTGGACGTCGGGTGCTTCGAACGATGCGGGGTCGACGTCCACGACGAAGCCGTATTGATCCCCTTGCTTGAAATCCTTCACGTTGATGGTGCGGAATTGGCCTTCGAAGCGGCCCGCGAGTGTGTCGGTCTCGACGATCATCGGAAGCTCCAGGATCTTCTTCTCCACCTTGTCCATTTGGACCAGCCCCTTGGCTAACTCGATGTCAGAGTCCTCCACGCCTTTCATTCTGACGTTGTATTTCGCGCACAGGAACGTGTTGTAGATGATGCCGCCGAGGATTAACCTGTCGACTCTTTTGTAAATCTCAGTCAAGGGACCGATCTTGGTGTCGTACTTCGACCCGGCCACCACCGCGACGAACGGGAGTTTCGGCTCCAGCACTTCCCTCACGTGAGAAAGTTCTGCCTGCAAAAGTCTTACTAATTCAGAAAAAATGGCTCAACCAAATGGCAAAGGTGGGAACACCAAAACAGAGTAGGCTAACAGCACGTGCATGCACAAGCCATCTCAGTGTAGGAAGGCAAGTGTTTCGCAAGAAATTCAGGAAAAATAGCTCTACGAAATGGCTAAAGTCTTTGGAAATTATTGCAAAAAAACAGAGGATGCGAGCAGCACCTGCATGCACAAGCCGGCGTAGGAAGGCAAATATTTCGTAATGTGGTAAGTAGAAGTGTGCGGCTGCCATGATCCGAAGGCGTCGTTCACGAACACATCGGCGAGACCTGCCAGTTGCACCACGAATCGCTCCATGTTCGCCCCCTTGTCTTCTTCGCCCGCAAACCAGCGAGTGTTCGGCAAGTAGATCCCGCCAATCTTGCGGGCGCGGAGGTCGTGGATGAGCCAGTTGATGGACGTGTCGATGTCGTGAATGCCTTCCTTATCCGTCACGTGAAACTGTGGGACAGCGAACTTGATACGCAGCTTGCGTTGCAAGTAGGCGACCACCGCGTCCACGGCGTCGTCCTTCTTCACGGTGAGCGTCTTGCTTTTCTTGTCGTAAGGGCGGTTGATGTGTGTCATGATGATAGGCCTCCCTCCTCGCTCGATGATGTTGTACATTGTCGCTAAAGTCACGTCAATTCTGTATTGGTCCAAAACTTTTCCTGAACGCAAACAACCACAGATTCTCTCAGACGTCAGCTGGCAGCTTCAGGACAGTTTCAACAAAGCCAATTGTTTCACAATCATAGTACTACACACTCTCGCAGAACAACAAATTCAACGACTTCATTGCGGCAAATTTTCAGAAATTCTTTCTACGGGTATCAAAATGGTTGCACGCAATTTTCCACTCCGACTGTTATAAAAGCAAACCTTTGATTCAAATACACGTCTTCTGAAGTGCTCGCCAAAACCAGAACTAACTCTGTTTCAGCAGTGAAACCAAGCAAGTTGGAAGGAAAGACCGTGATACCAGTGTAAGAATCGGGAGAATACCTTTCTTCACGACGTTGTGGTCGACGCGGAGGAGCACCACCTTGTCCTTCAGATCGGCGTGCTGCAACAAAGGCAAGCGCGGGTCCAAGTTCACACTCTCCATGAACCCTTCGTCCACGCTGTACCCCACCTTCATCTGTCCATAGCTCAAGTGATCCCCGGGCACGTAGGGCGCCATGATGCTAAATGAAAACCAATGATCTCACTCTTCCTCCTCCAACTACGCCAGTGCTAATCTTCCTCAATTCAACTTCCTCTCAAAACACCTTCTCCTCACGCTCTCCGCAATAGCAACCAAATTTCAATATTGACAACAGTCAACGAAACAGAGACCCAACAACTAGCGTACGTCGACAGACGAGGCGGAGCCTCCAAGTCAGACCAACTGAACTCCCAACTCCGCCTTCATTCACAACTGCAGACGGTGCATCCTTTTATTCAAATTCGAATCTCACAGAAGTGGTCCCGACGCTCCGACAAACGGGCTGGAGCTCGCCAGCTCCAGAAAACCAGGACCGAAAGCAACGTACCCCCCCAACCTACGCAAGCTGCATCAAAGACGATAAGAACATCACCGAACGGATTGACCCACTTCTAGGACCATCTCTCTCTCTACACACTACACTAGAGGTGATGACAACAAGCTAGAAACGATTTCCACGTTCACGACAGCGCCTTGTCAGCAATACCCAGCTGAGTCAAGCCTTCCGCAACAACGCGGCCATCAAGCTCAGACACGGCGACCTTCACGGCACAGTTCGCATAACTTACTCGGGCATTTGACGCAACAACGTGAATCCTGGCGACAAAAACACGTAATAACTACAATGAACCCCAAATTTTTCTGTGACCCCAAACACTGCGATGAAATGCAGTGTCGTGAATGTGTGTTTCTGGGATTGCAGAAGGTGGGATTTATGGCCGCCGGGAGGAGTGTGATCAGGCTGCGCTAGCGCACCGCCAGGAAAGTGTCCCGAAGTGTCCATGGTGGGGTCTCACCGCCACCCTCCTTACTGTACAGTATTGTAGCGGCAGTGTTTTTTTCATTTTGGAAATTGTTTCTTATATACTCATGTGAAACTCGGGTGATAATTGGTGATATCTATTTGAAAATTAGGTGATACCTAGGTAAAATATGGCTATTAATCTTATATTTGGTCTTATATTTCCAGCAGTAATCTGGCTATTTTGACCCCCCCAAATGATAATTTCCTTTTACAAAAAATAGTTAACATCTTTTGGTTGTAGCCAATTGGCGGAAATTTGTGCTTAACCCTGGAACGTCTGGATTCATCTGCAAAATTGACGATTTGAGAAAAACCATTATAAACTACAATTTGGAAGAATATTTTGGAATTGGTATACAAACAAAAGCTGTAGATTTTGATTTTTAAATTCTATCCGTATGGTTAGATCTACTAATGCTATCACCAATCTTTTTCTATAAATTTTGAAAAGAAAATTTCAGAATTCCTTCTAAATTCAATTACAAGTAAAATATTATCATTTCTTGAGTAAAACTTGTTGGAATGGATTTGAAATAAGGTTCTCTTCATATGGTGATTTTTTGAAATTTTTGTGACCTTTACATCTTTGACCTCATTTTTGCACATCTAGTTTTGAACTAAAGTCAATGCAAATTGACCACTTGACATACTTCCACATTTATAATTTTAGAAATGTATATGTTCTAGTAACACCCAATCCAACCGATGGATTGAACAACAACTTCATAAAGTATCACCAAAAATTAGGATGACTTTCATCTAAGCAGGAATGAGACAGAAACAAGGATCTGAATCTGTTCATCGTCCAGAAAATGGACGTCGGAGCGCTCCAGGGTTAAAAATAACACTGGTTGTAGGTGGTTCTTTTCCCCAGTCGTCTTTCTTTTTCATCTAGATTTTGGATGATGTCGTGTGTACGTTTGGATGAATTCAAGCGTTCGCAGGAGCCTGCTTGGACTTTGAATTTTCTGTTCGGTGGTCTTGCGACTCTTGCCTTTGCTCAGTCAGGACTGGGAAGCATGTGGGCTCGGGAAAACGCCTGTCTGCTTCTTTGATTTGATTTCTGGCCTGTTTCACCTACTTCTCACTGGCCCTTGGAATTTGGATCTCTTACATATTATATAATTGTTGGCAATGGAATAGCACTGTTTTTCTCATGTGTGATGGCCCAGCCAGGGGAGTCATGATTTCTCTTTGGAAACTGAAATTGGAAAGGGAAAGAAAAAAGAATAACTTTAACTCTCAGGTCAACTTGAATACCGTAGTAAAAGAGCCCATAAGGTAATGACACCTAAAAATCGACTGAAAAAGGATTTGAGCGTAGTCTGTATTATTCAATTGCAAATGTTTTAGATGGTGCTTGTTGGCAGTGGAAAGAGAATTTTGGAGTCTCATAGAATTCAAAGTGTTGGAAAGAGGTAATAACAGGGTTGTTTTTTTGAGCGAATTTTTGCTAAAAAGCAATGCAAAAAATCAAAATATTACTTTCACTTTTATTTTATTACACTGGCAGCGGGACAGGGCATACAGGTACCAAACTAAGATTCGATCTCTGGGGCAAGCTGTTCCGAGGCAAAGAAGGACATGAAACTCTCAGGGCCCCAGATTTCCATCATGTGAGACTGAGAACGTTGTTAGTATTTCGAATCGTGTGACCTGGCTTGACAATTCTCCTTGTTCAAAGCAAACTTGTCTGAATTGTTGGAGGTATTGAGGCACTGATGGTGGAAGGAGTCGATCTGGGGTTGCAGAAGTTTGTTTATGCATTTCGGCAGAAGCGTGGCAGGCCACGAGCATGTCAACTGCAGTCCTCCGCCATTCATGTCTAACTTGGAATAATTGACAAACAGAGACCTTCAATGTACGAACAGATGTACGTACTACTTTGAAGCTTGAACTGTCTTCACTGAGGTAGCACTTACGTTAGCAGCAGCTCTGAAGCTGAAGAGGAAGGGGGTTGTTGAAGAAAGTTCAGTCACCAGCTTTTTAATTTGTGGAAGAGCCCTCAGAAGTTGGACCTCAACCAATAAATGGGATGCACTCCTAAGCTTCGTTCCAGGAGGTGCTTTCACATATTGATATTGAAGCAACTGCAATTGCCAATAAATGGTCAACCTGTTCTTTTTCATGCTTTGGCAGCTGCAGGTGTTTGTAGCCTCCCATTCAAAAGTAACAGTCATGAGATACAGCCACTCTTTTGGGGGCTAAATATCATCAGATTTTGACGATTTTTGGGCTCTAGCTACGAGCCCATTGACAGATTCAGATGAAAAATATGTAACTACTAAGTCAAATTTCAACGAAAATTTGTTATGAATCACCAGAAATTATAGCTAGTACCAATAACATGATGCAAAACTCCCTAGAGTTCGTAGCGTCAACCAAATCCTTGGAGTCATCCCACAACAAACGAAAATAGAAAAATGAACGGCTGATGAGACATGTCCTGCACTGCGGTTCAATAAAGAAAAGGACTCCAGTTGCCATCGTGCTTGTAAGAGAAAAAACAGGGCAAGATCTCCATCAGTCAGACTGACCGACGGAGGTTCAAATGGCTTTGTTGTCATGATATTTTCCACAGAATATATGAATATTTTAAACTTGAGTGACAGAGTCAACTGAGACCCACCAAGGTTCGCTTGTCAATTGAGGCTGTGACGAAGACCACGCACGATTCCGTGCACACAATTGCACTTTCTCATCCCCGCAACTGAAACTGAATGTTACTGAATGTTGATACAGTATCTTATTACACATTCTTCCTGCTTCCTTGGAAATTCTCACTGATGGGGCCAAGTCACATTAATTTATATGTACCTTAGAATCCAAGCTGCCGTTGCAGTCAGTGTGGTCCTCACTCTTCACCATTTGAGTGGTGACTAGGGACTCAGTGGCTCACCGTCTGATGAGTCTTCCACCTTTTGTGACTGAAGGTGCCACATGTATCTTGAAGTTCCTTGTTGCCGCTACAACCTATACTATGCTATACCGTGCTCCTATTCACACCGCTCCTAAGCTTGGAGGCTTGTGTGCACCGCAGGTTGTCCATGGTAATGGAAGGTGGGTACCCCCCAAAACCGCCACTTTTTGCATCTGTGACTGATTACTATTATTAGACTAGTCAAATTTTCATATTTTCTTGTTGGCACTTGAATGGAGGTTCCAATGCATCTAAGAATGTGGCATTTGGATACTATATGTAAAAGTTAGGAAAAAACAAAGTTTGGTTCTTCAACAGTTTCTTCGACAAAGGTACATAATTGATTTTGGAGATGTACAGTACACAAAGTGAAGATGCCGGTTTAGGGTTAGTGGCACATTTTTGGGTGCTCACTTTAAGTGCCTACGTTTGAAGTTCCAACTCCCAACTCTCCGATTTGGTTCAAGGTCAAATCTCAACTTTGGGGGGTTGTAGAAAGTGAAGGAAAAATATTAGATTGGTGGGACTTGGGATTTCATAATTGTGTAAAAGCCAAAGTCCCAATTCTAAGTTCCAAATCCCACACCTTCACCAACTACTTCATTCACTCCATTTTCTATGAAATTTTTGTGAAGATTAGAGTTGTTATAATCATCTTTTTTCAAAGTATGAGTTAATCTTTGAATCTAGCTTTAGTGGATGTAGTTTTGTCCAAAGTAAGTAATGGATTGGATGGAGGAATCACAATTATAAAATGATGTGTCCCATTTTATATTAGATTTTATGATTGTAAAAGTCAATAAAAGATGAGTGAATTGAAATCATGCTGTAGCAAGGTTAAACAATGAGAGAGGTCAAGTTGATTTAGGAAGTTGGCAAACGGATTGCTTTGATTTAATTAATCTAATAATTTTTTTAGATTTGTATGATATGATAATGAATAGGTTTTTTTGCCTTAAATTGGTTTTAAAAATGTTTGCAATTTTTGGTCTTCATGAAGCCATAGGACCTACTTGCAAAGGAATTTATGTTGTTTTCAAAAAATAAATTAAAATAAATTAAATCGACATCAGATACAAGGAGACTGATTGGGATCAAAGGACATGGAATACCAAAACCGCTTTCCATCTAACAACCTACATCCTTCTTGATCTTCAATATTTTAGTCAAAAAAATTGTTGGGACTTGGAGACCAAGTTGGATATTTGTTTTGGCAAGACTCAATTCATCCTCTAAATCCCAGTTCCTTGGCACCAAATCTCCCTCAAAGTGCTATCATGTAGGCATTTTGGAGTGATGTGGGAGTGTTGTGTGAAGCTCTAAGTCCCTATTTTCAATTCTATAACAATCAATTTTGAAAATTTGATGGGATTTGGAACATAATGTGAAGTAGCTCCAAGGTACTTGCCCTTGAAAAGTCTTGAATAAATTCTTGAGCATGGTTCATGTTATTTGAATTGAAAATGCTTTTGTTGGATCTTTTTATTAGTTAAAAGGAAATTCTAAATTTTCTTAGAATGCATTTTTTAATACAATACAAATAAATTATGAGTTTTTAAAATGCTAAAAATAGGTATATCCAAAAACGACGCTAGGCTCTCATGAATAAAGGCTATACATGTGAGGCAAGAATTTGTAGGGATTGGTATAATTAGAAAAAGGTCACACTTAAATCTAATTTGCCTTGCTACAACTAAAACATAATTAATTAAGTTCTATGGTACCATGGTCATAGAAGTGAAAATGATGAAGATTATTTGAAAATTTACAAATGTTTATGAAGCAAAATGCAAGTTGTTGTGTAAATTTAAGTGACACAAAGAAATAGCTAAAGATTTTCAAAAGTAATGGTTGAAAGAGGCTAGATAGAGTCTCTTTTCTAGTGAAAATATATAACCTGCAATTATTCTTTTAAGTTTTTATATACTCCAGAAATTGCTATAACAAATTGAGAAATTAGTTTTTTTCAACAAATTTTGGAAATGTTGAAGTGTAAGTAACATAGTTATATAAGATAACTTTCCAAAAATTAAAAAAAATTTAGACATCTTTTAAATTTAACTCGAATTTATTAGTGAAAAAAGCTTTTAATACAAGTAATTTTTTTTTCAAGATTCTTCAATATATATGGAATGAAAATTCTTTTTGGATTTTTGTAATAAGGATTTTATAAATTTTATAATATTATTTATTGAAATATTATTGACTGAAATATGACCCTGAACATTTATATTTTTAATAATTCACTTCAAAATTCTTCAAAAGAATTACGAAAATTAGTGTATAAATAATTTATACTCTTTTCAAAATTTCTACATTTTTTTGGAAATCTTTGGAGTAAATTATTAAGAAAAATATTTGGATTCATAATTTTTAGTTAATAAAATTTAAAAATATATAAAAAGTTTACTACAAAAATCCAAATTGATTCTCATTCCACTTACTAAAGAATCTTAAAATTATCAATCTTGAGTTAAAAGTTTTATTTTACTAATAAATTTGATCATTTTAAAAAATATTATATACATATATTTATTTATTTATTTATTTTTAAATTTTTAATCCTAATTATGCTACTTGTACCACAATTGGCCAAATTTTGTTGAAAACTTTGAATTCCTCATTTACCTATGGGAATTTTTATAAGTATACAAAACATTTTGAGGGCCATTGTATGCTCATTCATGTGTAACTCCTAGGAGTTCCACTTAGGATCTTAGGTGAACATATTCTTCATACACTGACTGCCAAAACTGAGTACGAATTTGAAACTTTTCATTCAAACAACCATACCATAAGCATTAATCGGCAAAGTCCAAAAGTATATACATGAAGGTTGTAGTGTGTCATATAACACAATACTATAGAAGTTTCAAGAAAAAATTAGTTGTGATGTGAAAGAAAATTAATTTCAAAGTTAGCCATGTCTAGAACTCGGTTATGAGCGCCACAATTTGGAATTTCTTTATATTTTTTCAAAAAAAATTTAGAACTCCAATAAACTTTTCGTGCCTTGGCGTGTTGGTATACATCATTGTAGATTGTTGTACACAAAAATTGGAGGAAGTTGACATTTATAGAATTTAAAATATTCACAATTTGAAAAACATGCAAATGGTGTTGATTCTCACTATATTGGAATATGTTTTTGGATTTGAGAGCATGGGATTGCATTAGCCATTGTAGAGAGAGTATAGGTTGCAACAAGGACCATAGTTACATCTTAATGCCTTTGCATTTGAAATATTTGTTGAAAAAGACAATGCGTTCAATATATTTATTAAAGCCATATGGTGCGTTTTTCGGTTCAAATTTTGTGTACAAAGACTAGGGTTCATATTCCACATAATTCATTCAACCAATTCCCAAAAATTAAATTATCACTTTTTATGTCATCAATGTAAGTCAGTGTAATCATTTTATGAAAGTCAGTGTAATTTTTGGCAGTTTTGAACTTTTTTGATGATATAGAAAGTGATAATTTGATTTTTCTAGATGGGTTGAATGAATTATGTGGAGCACAAACTTTAGTCTTTGTACACAAAATTTGAATTAAAAAACGCATCATACGGCTTTAACAAATACATTGATTGCATTGTCTTATTCAACAAATATTCAAATGCAAAGGCATTAAGATGTAACTATGATTCATATTGCAACCTATACTCTCTCTATAATAGCTAATGCAATCCCATTCTCTCAGTTCCAAAAAAAATTCAAACATTGTGAGAACCAACAACATTTGTATGTTTGTCAAATTGTTGATATTTAAATATCTATAAATGTCAATTTCCTTCAATTTTTGTGTACAACAATCTAAAATGATGTATACCAACATGCCAATGCACAAGAATTTTTTTTGGAGTTCTAAAAAAAATTTGACAAAATATAAAGTAATTCCAAATTGTAGCACTCATAACCGAGTTTTAGACATGGCTAACTTTGAATTTAATTTACTTTCACATCACAACTAATTTTTTCTTGAAAATTCCATAGTAATATATTATATGTTGCATACTACAACTTTCGTGTAGATACTTTTGGATTTGCCCATTGATACTTATAGTATGGTTGTTTGAATAAAAAGTTTCAAACCCATACTCAATTTTGGCAGTCACTGTATATGCCAACCAATACATTATGGTTGGAATTACTTATTGTTTGTTGAAAGTGGCTAGATGTGTAATCTATTGGTGAATCTAGAAATCCATATCTTCCATACAACGAAAGATCCTTAAAGTTTTAAAGCATTACCCAATCAGGAAGTTTAATGAAATAAACTTTATCAAAAGATTTACCCTCCATACATTTACCCTCCATAAATGGACCCATTCTTTACCCCAACCAATCTCCAATGACACCATGATGATCTTTTTGTACCTCTCACCATCTTGGAGATTATACTTGTTTGTTTTCTATGCAAAATTAGGGGTGCATATTTTGGAGGGGTTGATTTTTAGAACTTGTTAATCTATTCCTTTAAGGACCACATAGTAGTCCAAATTTTTTGAAGTACTTTACGAAGCAATTCAAAAGAATAATTTATTGATGACTTTCAAATAAAGGTAGTGAGCTACAACCTATAGATTACATCCTCTTGGTTGGATTTATTGTTGCACTAACCTATATTTATCAATAAAATTTGAAATCCAAAATTTGAAATTCTTTTTTATATTGATTTTGGAGTTAAATGTTAGTGATTTTTATCACAGGGCTCTTTTTCCTTGAAAATATTTTGTTTATCCGTACAATGCTAAAAAATACTCCCTCCATTCCAAAATGATCTTCCTATTGACAGTCTGTGACTTGCGAATTGGTCAAATTTGACTTTCAATTGCTATTGGGGGCCAACAAAACAACTTTGAGTAGTAGTTCCCTTCCAACCATGAAATCATCAATCAAAAGACAAATTAAATGATTAAAGGGGTCAATCAAAAGACAAATTAAATGATTAAAAGGATTAATCAACATTATTCATTATTATTTTTTGCATCTCTTCGAATATTGCTCAATTGACTAAAGGAGATGAAGCTTTGGGAGGCGGAACAGACGTCTATACATGGTCTTAGGATCATACTAAATGGCTACAAAACAATGACCTCACACTCGACAATTAAGTGCCTACTAGTGCTCCTTGAAAATGCTCAAAGAATTCAAGTTTTTAGTACTCCTAAAGTGCACTTTAAAAAAGGGCTTTGAAATTAAAAATTCTAAGGAAGTAAGGAAAACCCTAAATCCTATTCATAGCGCAAAATGATTTTTTTAAATGTTATTTTTAGCCTTAATCCAAAACATTTTGTCCAACAGAAAGATCATTTTGGGTACATGCTAAAAGAATTACCAACATCCAAAGTCATTTTATTAATAGGGACTATATTCAAATGCATATTTAGATGCATATATGGACTCTATTAAAGTAGTATGTTCTTAAAGCGACCATTGATTGCCTATTCAAGGAAGCTAAACTCCTTGAAACAATTTTTAGTAAACTTTTGTAGGAAGAAAATTGGATTGGCATCCAACTCAAGTTGTTTCATAGTTTTTGGAGCTTCGTGGAATTAGTTATGAATTTTTGAAGTTGAAATGCAGTGGCCACTAAAAGCAACCATCTCCTGAAATGTGCTCTACCAATACATACGATACATTGAAGAAAGCAAAATGTACCCGTGTCACGATGGTTTTTTGAGCATGGACACTTTTAGAGCAGCCACTTCCTTTGATGGCTTTTAGAGCATAGACACTTTTAGAGCAGCCACTTCCTTACGCGTGGTTACAGCACACACTTTTGGTGAAGAGTGGGAGTGACTGTCCTGATTCACAACTGACCAGTTTGATTTTGGAAACAAGTGAAGTATGATTTTGTCACGTTTCAAAGCATGTACCCCAACAGATTGGAATGTTGCAAATTGTGAGTGCTTTTCATGGATCCACAAAGGACCCTTGAGCCGCTTACTGAAAAGGACTAAAAAGCATGATGCTGTACTCGAGTCTTCGGCAAGACCAGTCACATGTTGAGTATGAGTCTTCATGGAAACGGCAAGCTCTGTTGTGAAGAATTATTTTCTATGAAAAGACAAAATTTCATTGCAATCTGTTCTCATTGTAATCTCAATAGGATCAGTTTTTAACAATTTCGGAGAGAAATTACCAAGCCTGCATTCTGGCAATCGAACATCCAGTATACGGTCCTGCAATCACAGAAGATAGTTATGCACTTCATATTGCAGCTACCTTGATTGAATTTAGAAACATATTAGAGTTAATCATAAATTTCTCCCCAGTTTGTACCCAGGGTGTTAGGGAAGGCTTAACTAAGAAGAATAGTACAAAAGAAACACAACACCAAACCAAAAGTTTCAATGCTTCAAAGAGTTTCATCCTGTGTTTTTCTCAAACTTCTTCTCATTTCACACACTTCCGATTAACTCTACTGTATGATTGACATTTCAAACATGCATAGGTTACAAACTTACAATACACATTGAAGAGGTGTGATGCCCATCCCCAAATTTGGCAGAACGGTTGCTCCTCCAAAATCATAGCCACTCCCCGGGCTTTTGGGGGGGAAGAAACCTTACGATGAAAATGAAGTGGAGAAACCAGAACACAAAACAGAGGAACCCTCAGCCGGGATCCAAAATGAGCAAGATTCACAGCGCGCAAAGGCTTTTTCGAGGAATGTCTTTGACGACAGCAACTTGAAAATACCATGATAACTGCCCCATGCTTAAGGATTCCTCGTGCAATTCACAAAATCTGGTTACACTGGAGACAGCATCATAAAACTAACATGATAACTGCAGCATCCTTAAGGATTCCTTATGCAATTCACAAGTAGCATATTGTCAATGCCAGACACCTCCGCTTCAGTCGAAGTCAACGGAATACTCAGAACGCAAGAGTAAAATTTGAAGGCAATATTTCGTTGGATCACAGAGTGGACAGTTGAAAGCAGAAGAACCGGCAAATCAACTCAGCTCCGAGCAAACAACGATGGGAATCGAAGGTAACTTGTTGCAGGATGATCACTTGATCCTGGTGTTCAGCTGCAGGTCTTGGATGGATCATGAAATTTGAGGATATGAGAGAGTATCACAACCTATGTGAAAGCCCACTATCACCACCACTCACCCACAATCACACAATTGACCGCGGATAGATAAAAAGAATCCCGACCACCACCAATAAAACACAAAACAGACTCATTTAAAAGATTTCACGAGAACCACAGTTCCTACACAATGAGTTATCCCATAAAATATACCAACACATCATTGACCTAAACAGAAAGTATAACCAAACACTCTACCAACTTCCAAGAGACCAATTCATCATCCCAAAAATCAAAGAGACAAGTAGGACAAAAAACTATGGATGCCCGAATAGTACCGCTTTTACTGAATACGAGTGGCAGCCTACATTGTCTCGTCGGACACACATCTGAAGAACTACATTACCATCACCATATTTCTGTAATGCAGAGGCCAACGCAAATCCGTCGCATAAACTGAGGTCAGCTATGTTCTGCAAACTTCTTGCAAGGACGAACATCGCCTACTTTGATCTTTGCCTCATCTTGCGGCGCTTGCGTTTCAGTCTCCTCATGCGTTTCTTCTTCCACTGAAATGACCACGAAGGATTTAATTCTAAGACCAAAACAGCCCGTCAAAACAAGACATCATAGACGTATTCACCCTAATGCTTGCTCCCGACAACGTGCACGACAAAAACTCCAACACAAACCGACAGAATATACATGAACCAAACCCTATACACAAGAGATTATCGGGAAAACCGTCTCAGACAATCAGCGAAGACAGAGCACAATAAATGAAGTACATGAAGAAAACGAAGAAGTTCAAACACTGACCTTCGCCCTCATGGTTCCGGTCTTCCGATCCTTGCGCAGTAATGCAAGAGCAAGGAAAACGAAAGAAGAGACCCTCAGCAGGGAAGGAACAAGGTCTATACTCGTAAACCTAAACCTAAACCTAAAAGTTAAACCTAAGAATCCTCGTCGCTTCTCGGCCATTGGATCCAGTCTTGGGATGATCGATGGTTGTGGTTGAGAGAGCATGGGAACGACGGACCAATAGAACGTGGGGATCTCATTCCAAGAGAGAACTCAGAGAAGTGCACATAACCCTGAAACGACAATGAGGACGTTTTGTGTAAGTTGGATGATTTCTGGAGGGGCTGTAGGAAGAAAAAAAAATAGTTTTTCATCCATTTTGGGGAGAGTTGCTTGAGTGCAAAGGAACATCTCTAAACACTCTGAGTACCGGTAGTTGGCATATATAAAGTTGTTCATTCAAGGTCCTACATTGGGCTCCAAAAAACCAGTTAGAGTAACACCTAGACTACATACCTTCGTAAAAAGGAAGACTTTATTCTAACTAATTTAATTTGAGAAGGAAGGGGAGTAGGTTGACAGTTGGATAACTTGTTAACCCCTAAAAGACCAGCCTACTATTTTTAACAACATAGCGATTTTGGACAGGTTTGTGTGACTAGAGATTTGCATATTTTAGGCTGAAATTTTAATAGAAGGTGGGGACGAGGAATATCTTTCATATGGACTAAATTTCATAACATTTGGAAATAAGAATCAAAAGTTATGGCCTAGTATGTTGTTGTTTTTGTAAGCGGGCAGTCCGGGCAGATTAAAAATAATCACTTTTACCAAAAACAAAAACTTAAAATTGGTTTTCTAGATTTATACATATGGGGAAAGCTTTGAATCATCCCATTTCAATCAATGAATCAAAAGTTATGAGGAATTTTAGTTTGGGGGAAGCTATGGATTTTTTACTCTGAAATAAACTTTGATGTCGTTTATTTCACTCATTTTTCAATATTTTTAGAAAAAAATAAAATCATAGAATGTAGATTGTTTATTACAACATTGCAACCGTTGTGATTGGCATGTTTCAATTCCATAATTAACTTCTTAACAATTTAGTATTTTGCACCATTCTCTACTTCTTTCTACTTACTATTTTTTCCTATCTATTGTACTATTCTAATTGACTTGAAATTTTTCAAGCATGTAGCCAACTTGTCCTAAAGAATGAATCCAAAGACTAACCACCATTTTCAACAATTTTTCATACAAATGTGACCTTGTGAAGTGCAGCTACCCAATTGTTTGTAGGGTCAAAAAGAGCATTTCATGATGGACAATTGATTTTCTTATAAAAACAACCTCTTCACCCTTCATTCACACCAAGTGCCAATCAAGTTAGTCTTCCATATTGCCATCAAAAAAAATTTTGATGGCAATGTGGAATACATATTTAATTGACATTTGCTTCATTTTCCTATTCTTGATTAGAGTTCAATTAGCATCCAATTTTAAGGTGTTCAATAATCAGATTAAAGTGCATTAGAGTACCTTAATTCTGATTATTGAATACTTAAATTCGGATTTGGAGCCCCTGACAGTCCTCCGACGTCTCGATAGACGGTGAACAAGAATAGGGGAAATATATATCCTTAAGCCAAAAAAAAGCTTAACTTTGGGGTCCTTGGAGGGCTGCTCCATAGCCCTCCACAGGCTCGACTTTTTCTCTAATGCACTGTTGCTAGGAGAGGAAAATGTTGTTCAATTTTTCTTTGTTTATGTTTATGTGAAAGCATTCTCTGGCATGAATGAGAGAGCCAATTCTTTTCTGGGAGAGTTTTAGAAGATTGTTTGTGTCTTTCTTCCATATACCAAAGCTATTTGTAGAATAGAAGAAAATTGATGATTTTGGCGCTAATTTTCAACATATCCCCCATAGCCACAAACTTTGAAACTTGGACGTTTGATGGGGATGACTAGAAGCTACAAGAACTATGCATTCATATCCAAATAAGAGCACCTTACAAGTTAATCTAGCCTTTTCTAAGAGACCATGGATTTATTTTAAAACAGGGAATAAAACATAGGCAGGCTTTACATGTACAATTCATGAAATTAGGGCAGCAATAGGTGTATAATTATGGTGGGATGGTGCACTTTGGGAGAGCTTTGAATTTTTTACATTCATGAGTACAAAGCACTTGGATTTTGTATGTGAAAATATTGTTTTTCAGAGTTCATGTACCACTTTGTTATATCATTGTATATAGAGGGTTTGATGTTTGGATTGGTGCAACATAGGAAAATATGTATCTATGTGTCTATTTGTTGTAAATTGCAAAGCGTGCATAGTGGGAATTGATATTGTATTGGCCAAAGTAGGTATTTTCGGGCTTGACCCATGTATTGCCCATACCAAAATTTGAGAAAGATGCTAGTGATTTTGGCATCTCAATTAGAGGGGTTGGTTTAGAATTTATTCGATAAAGAATTATCAATGTTTGGATTATTTATCCAATTTTCAATGCTTGAGAATTGTTTTGCAAGTAATGTGTTGATTTTAGTTTTTGATGTAAATACAAAAATAGCAAAGTAGACTTTAAATATATATTGTTTGCTGTAGGGAGGGCCATTCATCTTTGTGGAAGAAGTTGGGGATAATATGGGGTATGTTTATAGTTATATTTTCATAAAAGGTGCTCCTTTAATTTTTTGATTTGGCAAGGTTATCTGCTTTGGCATTTCCTTGTATGTTAATGTGAGCATGAAAATACTATATCATCAGAGAGAATGTACATGAGTGTAATAGTTGAGTTATTGAGCTGAGGATGGTTTTGTCTAAGTAGTTTATTTGAACAGGTGCATGTTTGATGTGTATGTTGATGAGGTAAATGGAATTGAGTCTCTTTGTAAAAATGTGAGATGGTTTGTTAGGATGTTTGTGTGTAGATGGAGCAAGATTGTTTGGATTGCCATGATTTCAACAAAAAAGATTTTGTTGCCCTAAAAGCCTAATTGAGAGTTCTATCTTGCCAATTAGTTTGTATATATTGTAGTTTGCGATTTCGGAGAGCTATATCCTACTTGACTGCATTTAAAAGGAATAATATTGAATATTCCTTCACTATTGCATTATTGACTTTTCAAAAGAAGAAGGCATATTAATCCATAGATTACCGTTGTAGCGTAATTTGACCACTTTTTGCTCTATACTCATGATATGAATTTTAGCTATAAAAAATTTATTTTTTGAATTTGAGTACAACTAATCAAATGATGTTTATTAAATATAGTTTCTACTCCAATTGGAAAATTTGGAAAATTTAGCATTTTGTTGAAATTTTGGGCCTATGATTATATTTGTTTTTGTTTTTGAATTTTAAAATGACATAATAGCTTTGTTTTTTCTTATTTATACAATGATGTTTACACTATAATATACACCTATGGTGAAAATTTCAGATTTTTGAGCATATTTTATATTTGGCAATCATGATTTTTTTCACTTTTTTCTTAGACAATTAATGATAATTTTAAATTTATAAAAAACTGAAATTTTATGACTCATATAAGACGATTTTATTTCTAAAAAATAAATATTATATATATATAGTTGCAAAATGAAAATAAACAAAGTGAAGGATTGTAAAGCTTGAATCTATAGTTATTGGCCCATATTTTTAGAATTAATCATCTAAGAATATGATAATTTCAGATTGATTATTTTGATGATAACGCCTTAGTGTTCCATTAGACATGACTATTTCTATTTTTTCAAACTTGAAAGTCCTTCACTTTGTATTTTGAGTATTTAAACTTTTCAAGATCATAGTCTTTTAATTATATGGTTTTCAAATAGGTGTATTTAGTAACTTTAACCCCTAAATGCCCAAGGCACCCAAATGTGGTGTCAAAGAAATTTTGAGTTTAAATAAAACCTTACCAAATTGCTATTTTTAGTAATTTATATTTTTGAAAGATTATTTTTGAAGTCTAATTTTAGCATCAAAACTCCGGTTTTGAAAATGAATGATTATGATTTTTCTATTCAAGGTTTTGTGCAAAGGTACCCATTGCAATCTTGATTTTTTGTAGTGTTGAGGGCTCTTGGAAATGAGCCTCAAATACACTAGATCTTGGAGAAAAAATCACACTAGAAATTCATTTAAAAAAATTGTAGAGTAGATTTTGAGAAGTCATAAATTGATTGGGGTTATATTTGTTAGGTCCTTCAACCTCATTTTTTTTGGTCTTGAACTTTTTAGATTTGACATGCAAAAAGAGAGCTCAAAGATTTTCATAGTTTTAACACCTTGATGATCAAACATTATAATCTTTCAATCCTTAAATGATATTGTTGTGTTTTCTTTTCCTATGTAATCTCAAATATGTCTAGTTTGAAGTTGTACGGTTACAATTCAAAAAAAACATTATTCAACTTATCAAAATATTGACTTTTTGTTCAATGTAGAGCAAATTCCAAGTGGCTCAAAACAGGCCTTGGGCATTTAGGGGTTAAAGAAAATACTTTGATTTTTGGATAATGTTTTATGGAATAATACAATTTTATTAATTACGCTTTAAATTTAGCCATATTAATTTTTTTAAATGACTCCCTTGTGGGGTATGTACATTTTTGGTCATCTTAGATTGTTGCCTTAAGGACACTCTTTTAGTATTAAAAAGTTTCCAAAAAGTCTTTCATTATATCTTTTTTATATTTATCATTGTAAAAGATTAAGATATCCTTTGAAATTCAACATCTATATGTTATGTGGATAATTCTTTTAATTAACTATTTATACTTTGGAACAATTAAAAGTTCATTGAAACCTTTTCAACAATCACTAAAAATTACAAAGAGTGATTCCACTCGAAACAATATTGGTGATCATATAAAAAAAAGGCTTCTAACCAGTGGTCTCAAAACAGGTTCAAGGTTTTTAGCCAAATGTTCATTATTGGAAGATTTTTTTTGAATTTACACTAAGGGCAAAAAAAATAAAGTAGAAACCGAGCAAAATTTAGCCAGTTTTGAGATCGCTACTTCTAACCCCTAAGATTCTTTGACTGACTATCACCTCAAAAGAGACAGGCAGCCCCGCCCTAGACAGTCCACCAAGTGAAAAATCAAGGACCGTGCGATGAGTTAAAAAAAACGGAAGACCACCCTTCGCTGCCGTGCGATGTGAATTAAAAAAAAATTGTCACTCAAGTCGTTGGCCGCCTGCGCCCGCACCTGAAAGGACGCTCAAGCTCAAGCTCATTTTGACTGCTTTGAATTGTTGCAGTGAATATCAAAGAATAAATACATGCAGTTACAAATTTGTGAGTTTTGCAATTTTTAATGATTATCTGCGTTTTATTATGAGATTATACTTGAGGCTTGAAGTTGTGAATTACTGCTCAATGCTGAAGCTGAAGCTCATTTTGGCTGCTTTGAATTGTTGCGGTGAATATGAAATACTGCTTGACTTCATTATTGGGCATGCTAACTTCGTTCTATGATTGCAATGTATAATCTGCATGTGTTACAAATTTGGATTCATTGCGCATCTTGTCAATGTCACTGCGCACTCTCTCTGTCTCCTGCTGCAACATGGAGAAATGGTGCTCCTAACAAGAAGATTCCAAAACTCTTTTAAAAAGTTTGAATTTTTCGATGGAGTGTTGTAACCAAGCAAAATGAGATTGAAATTTCTTGGAACAGTTTCATTGATGTTGCTGCAGCAAGTACCTTTATTGGTGGAAACAGATGAAGGTATCTCTGAAGCAAGACATTGTCCCTAACAACTAGGTTTTTGCAACATACACAACTTATATGATGATTAACCGATTAAGGTCAATTATTGGTTATAGAAGTTGGATAATTCCTCTTGAAGCCCACCTCTGAACAGTGTGCACTTCTGTTAATTGTGGTTCCTTCGTTCAATTTTGAAGGCATGTGCATTTCTGAGTTGGAGACACCCCAATGAATGTGGAAATTGCTGCATAATTTTACTTGGGCAAGAAATTGGGACTGTGACTTGCACAAAACTGCCGGCAGTTTCCTGCCCAATTGCACTCGTTAGTTGGAACAAAGCTCCTCCAATGTCTGCAGTACAATATCGTGGCCACTGCGACAAATATTCTCATTCTGAATTTGGTTGCTTTACTTTGATTTTCATTTTCAGAAGCTTTCGTTTTAGTGAATCTCTATCAATGTCTGTGCCTCCAGGTCTGTAGCTTTCTTTCAATTTAAGTTGTTTTGAAAGTCTTCTTCAGTCCGTCTGCAATTTCAAGATTCCGTGTTCAATTGGGTGAATTAGGCCAGCAGTTGGACGATTTCATTGTCCTCGATGAAAGTGAAGATGCTCCTAAATGTCACGCGCAATTGCATGAGACCACGGGTGAAGATGGTGTAGAAATTGTGGTTGCCCCTATGTATATTCCAGAGGCTTATGGTGATCGAGACATTATGAATAGTTTTTTAGTGTAGGTAAGGTAAACCAGCCCATCATGGTCAAACTTTGGAGTCTATCCTCATGCCATTGCTGAAATTTTTCAATTTTTTTCCCTCACAAAGATAAGTGTGAGAGATAGTGAGAACATTTGAAATTATATTTTTTGGACCAAGTATGAATTAGTTCTGAATTTTTGAAGTGATCAGCCCATAGGGGTCTGTAGGCCACCTCATGACCAACAAAATCAAATCCAATATGGTCATCTTCCTACCCAATGCAATCAGAACATTTTCAAACATGGAAGACCTAAAAAATCTTTTTTTACAAAGAATTTTACATTGGAAAGTTGGAAGTACCTATTGAGGTCACTAATTACTCTATAACTACCATGTAAGGCATTGATTGTGGTCTGAAAAACCACAATGGGGTCATTAGGTGTCCATCATGGGTCATTTGACCATGATGGGCTGGTTTACCTTAATACAAGCACTAAAACACTTCTCATATTTTGTGTAGTATGTGTGAAAGAGCTATAATGCAATGTTGGAAACTGAAATGATTTTTGTCCAATGCTTTTATGCCATATGTACAAGAATTAGTCCATGACTACCCTTCTATTAGTTTTGTACATTGTTTGACACTATCACTGTCACCTCAAAAGAGGCAGTAACTGCTTGTAATTACATGTTTTCACCAAAAACGCTCCAAAATTGCCATTTCTAGTACAAGTACCAAATTAAAAATAAAATAAAAAATTGGACACGTGTAACCATATCATCTTATAGTATGCTAGTTTTAGAGAATGTGGAAAAAATTCAAAATTTTCCACCATGCGGATTGGAAGATATTAGCGTTTGAATTGACAAAAATGTTTTTTTTATCCCTGCGAAAAACCGGGAAGCTGCACTTTACAAGGTCACAGTCGTATGAAAAAATGTTGAAAATGGTGGTGCTTATACAAATTTTTTTTCTAAACAAGTTGGCTATATGCTTAAAATTTTTCAAATCATTTGGAATTGTACAACATACAGAGGAAAAAAATATGAAGTAGAAAGAAGTAGAGAATGATTCAAAATACAAAATTGTTAAGAATTTAATTATGGAATTGGAAAATGTCAATCCCAATGGTTGCAATGTTGTAATACAAAATCTTCACCCTATGATTTTCTTATTTTCAAAAAATATTGAAAATTGAATCAAATAAACAACTTCAAAGTTTATTTTAGAATAGAAAATCTGCAAACTAAACCTCCTCATAACTTTTGACTCATTGATCAAAATGGAATGGTTCAAAGCTTGCCACATATATAGAAATCTAGAAAAATAATTTCAAATTTTTTGTTTGTGAAAAAAAGTGATTTTTTTTTATCTGCCTAGATTGCCCAAGTTGAGAAAGAAACAACATATTAGGCCATAACTTTTGACTCTTATTTTCAAATGTCATGAAATTTAGTGTATATGAAAGATATTCCTTGTCCCCACCTTCTGTTAATTTTTCAGTCTTAAATATGCAAATTTCTAGTCACAAGTACTTACCCAAAATCACTAAGTTGCTGAATAGAGCAGGCTGGTCCTTTAGGGGTTAATGGTGTACGTCAAATCTAGGAAGAATGTGATTTTAATTTCTTTCTCTTGTGATCACAAATAAACAAACTAGGATTATTGAAAAATAATATGAAGTTGTGCCATATAATAGACTTTTTTGTCACATGTTGTAGCAAAAGTTGTTGAAAGCATATCTCAAATCCAAAGATTGTAAATGAAAAGTGGAAAAAGACTTTCACAATTCTATGGAAGTTGTGAAATTAACAAAAAATATTAATTTGTAAAGAACCATCACTATATTTCACCAAATAGACCACCAATTTGTCATTTTTTAATCCATGAACTTGTCAAAGAAAAACTATATTCTTGCACATGGAATACCCTCATGCAATTTGTATTAAAATCTTTGAAATCCAAAATTTATATTTAGTGTTGAAAAGTTTTCAAATAACTTGTCATTAAATATCATGGAACAATATGAAGGTTCTTAAAAATCTTTCAACTATCAAAAAACTTGTAGGGTGCATTCCATGCCATACATCATTGGTGAGCAAAAGCAAGCAAAGACCCCAAAGATGAACGTTGAATTGTTAGTAATAGAATGATATATAATAAACTTAATTAACATGTCATGGTCACCAACTGAGAAGTCTTTGAAAACGCATCCTCACTTTAAGTGCAATATAATAAAAGTGGACAATGTCATTCAATATATGAATGTTGAATAATGCAAGCTTCAAAATTACATAATAAAATTAAAAATATACATTTTTTTACAAAGTCAAACAATTTAATTAAGAAAAACATCTTAGAAAAATTTGTGCATCTTTTTCAAGATTATGAACACTATGAAAATTCAAAAATTGTTGGCCAACAATTATGAAATTTTATTTATAATAGACTATGATAGTACATTGAGTTAAATATTTTCTAAACGTGCTTATATTTATTATTATTTTGTTAACATATGTAAGGAGCTTTATAAACTTTCATAATTGTTGCTAGGAGTTAGGTCCAATTTCCAAAATGCAGTAGAAGGTGAAATTTTGAAGAATTATCCATAGAGAATTTAAGACAAAAATTCCAAAAAATGACTCATATATTTTATCCATAAATTTTGATCTATTATTAAATTTGACTATATTTGTCAAAAAAATATAAAGCTAAAAATTGAAAAATCTTTTTAAGTTTGATTGTGGATTGAGTGCTTTTATTCCAGAAGTTTTTCCATTAAATTCAAAATTTATATTCTAATTTTGGTGATTTAATTTGAAGGATTTTTTTTTTATTTTTTTTATTCAAGTCATTTTTAAGGATTGCATTTTGAAACAAAGATGTTATTTCTTGAAGTAAAACATGTTTAGATGCTTTGAACTACAATTTATTTATAATAAGAGTTATAAAGAGTTATATTGAACAATTTTAAAGAATCAAATACCAAAAATTAGATTTTTTTAACATATTTGAAATTTTTATGACTTATAGAAGACATGTAATGACATCTTTGAAAATTTAATGTAGAAGATTTCATTCATATATAGTTGGCGAATGTAAATGGGAGAATATATAGAGAGCATACACAGAGAGGAACCTCAAGGTTTGAAAAAGTGGCCATAGACTTGTCTTTTCATGGTTAAGAGACCCGTTGTAATACTTTACAACTTTCTCCAAATACCTAATTACAAGGGCAACTAGCAGACATAATGATTTTTCTAGAGAATGTACCCTGCAATTGAATTGGAAAATTTCCAAAAGTGGTTTAACCCCTAAAGGACCGTTGTCCCTTCGGGGGACAAATGCATTTTCGGGCAGGTACCTACGGGCTGAAATTTTGTCGTGATTTTTTGAAAATTTTTTTGGAGATAGAAAAACTAATGAGCTTTGTGGGAATATAATTTTTTTCACAATCGGTGCCTGGGAACAAAAGTTATGACCAAATAAGCTCAAAACAGGGGACGCGGGGCAGCTCGGGCAGCAAAAAAAAAATGGACAAAAATTTGAATTTTTTTTTTTAATATTTTTTTTCTCATAGATTATATTTTTGCCTATCTAGAAAGCTTTGATTCATTTCATTTGGATATGTTATGAGAAAGTTATGGACATTCTTGTTTTTCGGGTAGTTAGAGCATCTTCTTGAAAAAAATAACTTGTAGGATTCATTTCTGAATGCAATTTTTCATATTTTTCAATTTTTTTTTTTGCGTGGTTTATATTACTTGCTAGAACAATCTCACCATTGGGATTAGTGCAATTTAATTCCATTTAAAATATATGAATATTTTAGATTTTCCTTCTATCTCATACCTACTTCTACTTAACAATTTTTTTAAGAATGATAATTAAGTTTTTTTTTAATTTTGTTTTTTTTCCTAGACTCTCAACTCAATTCTCCACTATAAAGATTTAAAGCTCAAAACTCTGTAGTGCAAAAATTTTAAGTTAAAAATGTTCAAAGTCAAAAAATCTAGTCTCGCAATGTGCTGAAAAACTTGTTTTTTTCACTTTAAATGCAGATATCTTGCAATCTGTGCAGTCAAAAATTCTGAAATTTTTTCCACATACTCTCATACTAGTTAGGTGTCAGATCCTACGGTTAGATGTGGAAAAAAAACAATTTTCAATTTTTTTCACTTTTTGCTATAGAAATGGCAGTTTTGAGTGTTTTTTGGCAGAAAAAAAGCCTTGGTCCTTTAGGGGTTAAAGTAACCAACACCTTCCTAAAATTGACATCTACAAATTCCTACCTATAATGTACAATCTCCAGCTATTCATGAGAGTCTAGTGTTGGTTTTAGAAGCACCTATTTTCATCACTTTGAAAATTCATTGTTTATTTATAAAGTCTTAAGAAATGTATTATGATAGAATTTAAAATCTCCTTTTAACTACCAACAAGATTCCACAAAACGTTTTCAAAATAGCAAGAATGGTGTGACTGGTTGGCTTTTGTCTTTAGTAAATAATTCCAACGAAACCTTGATCTCGTTGTGCAATGTGAATGCAATTGTAGACAAGATTAGAAGCTCAAATTTAGAAACTCTAGTGATGCTATAGTCTTTGTTCAATGGACAAAGCCAAATATGGAACTTTGTTGAATAACTTCTTTCATCGGTTTTAGGTGTACTATTACATTAAGTGTGCAATGTCACGGCAATATCATGACTCTTGTCGCAAAATCTGTTATGTTTTCATCTTAGAGAAATGTCATTCAATTATTTCATTCAATGTTCATGATGAAAACCTACACTGAATAGGGAAATTAGGTTGCTCCACATTAATATCTCGACATTCTACACTATATCAATATCACAGTTAATGTAGAAGGATGCAGTGATGTGAGGAACATGTGTGCTACATGGGTTGGTGTAAGGTAGGTATCCCAAAACCGCCACTAATTGCTACTGTGCCTAATTACTACAATTAGACTATTTAAATTCCTATGTATTCTTATTGGCAAGAGAAAGGAGGTTCCAACGCATCAAAGAACGTGACATTTGGATACTATATGCAAAAGTTATGAAGGAACAAAGTTTGGTTCTAAAAGTGTTTCTTTCACAGAGGTATATAACTGATTTTGGAGATGTACACACACTGAAAATGGCGCTTTAAGGTCAGTGGTGCATTTAGGATGCCTACCGTACTGATTCATGGCTTGGGATTAGAGAATGACTTGTGCCTCCATTTGGACAAGCAATGAGTCATGAGGTAACATGAGGTACCTTCTTTGTAGTGAAGCAACCTAATTGTCAAGGCAACCCAATTTCACTATTTAGTGTAGAGCCTCACAAGTCAGTGCAACAATTCATTACAATTTGAAGTTGCTAGAACCTTATTAGGTGCAAATACTGTAAGAGCCCATTTCAGGTGATCTCCGGAAGGCGTTCCGAATGCACTTAGCAAGTAATCCCCAGAGCGAGGGTTCCGTTAGTCGGCCATTTGCATGCCCAACAGGCCCTCCGTCTCTTACACGAAATTCTGCGTTGTGCTGCAAACACAAGTTGTGACCTGGCTTAGGTAGCACCTGTTCCAGGCACAGGCTGCCACGCCGCAAGGACCAGAAACACTATATACCTTTCTCAGGAGTGTGCGGATCCACTACGGATAGGCACACTCTTCCTTCAATCCAGGCAAGACAGGTCGCTTGCTTGCGTACTGTAGAGAAAAAAGCACCAACATTCTGCCCAGTGACGCACCGCTCCATGCTTAATTTAGAAGCAGATAGTTTTGTACTTATTAAGTTTCTGGGACGCAAATGAAAGAGAATTTTTTGCAATTTTGTTGACACCAGTGCCACCAAGGGAAACGGACGAAGTGTGGGTCGAAATCTTCACATTCTCAGCACATTTGGTTCAGTCAGTCTATGAATCACCTCCCCATAATTCCCATTGCTAGCCTCTAAGTTTAAATACCAGACAGTACTCTAATAATGAAATTTGGTGTTGATAAGTTTAGTGATTACGGAGTACTCTAGTACACCAGAGTAATGATATGAATTCTAATTTGTGAGAGCATTTGAGTGAATTTGGATGAATATTTTATCACAATTGGACGACATTTTGATGACAATCGCATGATTTGAGATGCTGTGAAAAGTAGGGTAGACTACATAATTTGTATTATGATATATAGCACATATTGGGTACTGCCATACTAGCAAGCCTGGCAAATTTGCATAATTTCAAAACTGGGCGGGTGAATTAGTGTTAAGGTAGGAGGCTGTAAAACGGAGCGGGCATTAAAATGGAACATGACTCAAAGGTACATTTTGCTTTCTTCAATGTACCACCTATGCACATTTCAGGAGGTGGTCCATTTTGATGACCACAAATGACCACTTTTTTCCAACTTCAAAAATTTGTAACTAATTCCAAAAAGGTCCAAAAAATATGAAACGACTTGGGTTAGATGTCAATTCCACTTGTCTTTCAAGGAAAATTTACTGAAAAATATTTCAAGATGTTTTACCTCCCCAAAATTCAGTTTCAGCGCTTAGATGCTCCATTTGTGGACCTCCTACCTTATTACTGTTACTGTGTTGACTTGAACTTGCTACTGTACAACAAGTGGAAATACCGTAGTAGCGGGCGAGACTGAGAGGTGGACGAGTCCGGTTGGTACAATAACCACGAAACCCTAAAATAGTAAGTTATTGGACCTCGTGAAGGCACCAAGTGTGCAATCGCGACTTGCGAATCTCTCGCAAGATTCATCGAGAAGGCCCTCCTGCAGCTGCTGCCGATTCGGTAACTTACCGGAATTTGCCGTGGAATCGAAGGTTTCCAAGGCCTATGTGAGAAATTGGTGTATTGATATATTGGTATAAGATAATCATAATTGTAATTAGGAACTGTTCGACCACATGTAGCACGGCAGTTGCGGGATGCCGACACCGCAGCTTTGACGAAAACTTGAGGTACTTGAACCCGCGGCCACGATTTGCTGTGAGCTTAACCGACCAAGTACGTATCCGGAAGCCTTGGTCTTAGATTTGCGTGCACCATTTCGTGATTTCGTGCTTCTTGGATTGTGGTTTACCAATTCTTTTTGCGAATTTTGTTGTTTTATATCGATCTTTGGAGGTGGATCGCCCGAGTCGAATTTTCTGTTGAAGGATTGTCGTGGTGGCCATTTGTTTTGTGAGTGCGCTTTTAACGCTGGCGAACTGGAATTTGTGCGGTTTGTTAGCAAAGAGATCGACCTTGGTGAGCTCGTGCAATTTCGAGCTCTGCGATGGCTATGTCTGTTGAGAGCTTTTAGGTGGGACCGACGATTTTATGCTCTTCTCCCTCTCGTATTCACTCCAATTTTAAAAATGCCTTCTTAGCGATCCGGACGACCCTTTGTGCCAAGAATGAACCGGATGCTTGTGAATTTCGTGTAAATGTTTGTTTGTCACGGGGGGGATTTTTTCCGTCTGAGTGATTCGAGAAGCCAGTGCGCTGCTTTAGCTAGGGAGCTCATTATGGTCGCTACAGTACTTAATCTCGAGTGTATCTTGATTACAGAGTTGCTGGAAAACGACTTCACGCAATTTGTAACAATTATATTGGATTTTGTCGCGGCAAAGGGTGCAGAACCGTTAAGTTCTGTGTCGCGGCAACGGGTAGAACTGTAGATGCGTTTGCGACACCGGTGGAATCACGAATTGTTTACCGTTAAGTATCGTACTGATCTCTAGTGCACGCAGACTGAGTGTCCTTTCAATAATTGCAGAGATGGCGGGGTCGAACGGAGTGGTACGCATTCTGTCATTCGGTTAAGGTTGAGTTAATACTGTAGCGGAGTCTATTAAGTTAGTGTATCTGCTGCGTAATTTGTTGACTTTTTATTTTTTTTATGCATCCAGGTGGCATTTGATCATGCTGTTTCGACTGACAAGTGGCTCTGACAAGTGGCTTGCAGTGATTGTGCAAGGTAACAGCAGTGCAGCATTTTCTGGTGGTCGGAAGGGACGTGGCAGTGACGTGGGGATTGATGCTTGAGGTCCTGCGACGTCCGAAGAGTTGGGCGACATCCTTCTCAAGCAGGGCGGCACCGGGGGCGGCACGATTTACAGCAGGTGATCAGAGCGTACGTCGTGGAGAGAATGAATTTGTACCCGGTTGCTCAGTTTGAATTATGTGACGCCAATGAGACGAGAATATGTCCAAGTTGCTTGTAAGACGAAAGAAATCTTGTCGTTTTGGTGGAAAGATTTGGAGTGGTCATTCTATGCGCGAAAGCAGTTGTGGATTTGTTCTGCAGACATGTCAATTGCAAAGTTGAGAGGTGTATATTTAGCCTCCCGTTAGATTTCGCGGTGAACTGTTTAGCTGTGATTTTTTATCTCAATTCGAAGGGTGAAATGGAGGTATATAGCATCTGTTTGAGCAACGAAAGTGTTGTCCGTGCGATTACTAATCGCTGTATCTTCCCTGAAATGAGGAATAGCAGTCGCTCGCAGGTGGATTCGGAATTTGTGAGTTTTTTTCAGAATGTATGATCGAATGTGGGATTTTGGGGTTATGGGAGAGCTGAGGGTGGGTAGTGAAGTCTTGAGGCAAGTGTAAAACATGAAGATTTCTAGGCCAAACAAATTGGGTTCTCTCTTTATCTTTGCAAACAATAGCAGCAAAATTAAATAGGAGTACCGGTGAGGATATAGTCGCACTTCTGCTATGAAGTCAAACAAGCACAGGTAATTCAGTTTTATTGTCGGCGGAGGCTTGATTTTTTCGTGTTCTCTTGGCCAGGATTGAAATTTGCGTTGGTATTGATTCCAGAACAGCAACGGTATAGGGGAAATTGCTTGGCGATCGTGTTCTCTGGTGGTGGTACTATTGGAAGACTGGAAATGCTTTCACCTGGGATTGATGGAATCTATGTCAAAGGAACAGACGCGCGAAACACCATGTTCTATTGCAGCCGCGCTAGAGAGGAATTTGGATCGTTGTTTAAGTATCTGCCGCGATATTGAGTAGGGCAGGAACTTTGGGTGGAGAAGTCGGTGAAACCAGAGTGTTGGAGTATTTTAAATCTAGAAATTTTCATCCCATTGGTTGGTTCTTTTCAGTCCTTGAAACGGAGCTTTTCAGATTTGCAATTCACATGTGAAGGACTAATCCATTAGTTTCTTTATTAATGGATACTGTCATGGAGGACAGTACATCCAATCCCAGTCCTGCTGAAGAAAGTTTGAGAGCCTCTCTCATGCGCACGGACTCCATGAGCAGTGACAGTTCAATTGACTCTGAAAAGCTTATTGATGTTCCAGTGTCGCCAGATATGATGGTAAGCCCTTAGCACTCGAGTTCATAATTTGCAATATTCTGGTCGGTTGGGTATTATTATTACGCATCTACTGTGTTTTGGGCTTGTATTGTTGGTATTTAGGATTTTCTTTCTGCAGCAGTTGCTCTCAATGTATGACTGGGATTCATTATGTATATAGAGTTTGTTGGCTAGTAGCCGTTTTGAAAACTGTTTTCCACCAGTAACTTTCTCACATCGTACTGAGATAAGTTTTTGCTGTGCCAGATTTACCCACAAAATATGGCCGAATTGAATCCCGACCAGGAGTTCGAGAAGGAAGTTGAAATGCAGGATCGGAAGCGGTTTAGAAAGAAATGGAAAGGAGACGCCCAGCGGGTAGCAAGCAAGCTGTCATCAGTTATCAAGAAGCGTGGCAACAAACATAAAGGGAGCGACACATCTTCAACCAGGTCGTGACTCGCCACTTGTGAATCCGTTGTCATCTGATTGCTTTTGCTCGACCGAATTTGGTCGAATTAAATATTTTATTTTACTTTCATTTAACTGTGGGTTTGAATGTTAAGATGTTACTCTAGAATATTTGGAAGCCCCTGTCGTAGTTTTTGCAAATGTTGATTTGGTTTGCTTTCTTGTATTTGGGTGTTCAAGGTGCTGTTTTAATTTCAGTAACTATTTTGGTATTCAAAGATGACACAGGTTTTACACACTTGAAGTCATTTTTGAAATATGTTATTCCGATTCAGTTGGAATGTAATATTCAGTTTCATGGGATAGGCGATTTTACTATCATAATCCTGACATGAAAAGCTCGAAATGTCTATCCTGTCCTGCGGACAACCTCTTATCAACTGCTGTACGATTTCATATGCAGGTCTTCCGAGTTAGATTCAGTCCGAAGTCGTGATAGCAGTCTGAGTAGGAGTGATGTAAGCTGTGGGGAGGAAGAGGATTCAATCCCTATTTCCTTTTTCGATGATGATGGAAAAAGCATAGCTTCATCTCCGGAAGAGTTTCCGCCGCCATTGGCCGGTGGAGTGATTATGGATCAAAAATATTCCGTGAGTGCCAAGGCAATGAATGCAATCATATACAAGCCAGGATCAGCATTTGTGCAGGATTTACTCCAGGTTCAAAGGACGACTGATTACCTGGCAGAGCCTTGGAAGAAAGTAGGCAATAATCCCATCAAGAGGTCCATCTCTTCTGTGAGAGCTGCAACTAGGCTGGTAAAATCCGTCAAGTCATTTGAGACTCAAACGTATTCTCGAGCCGATGACAAAGGATTCTGCATTCTAGTCACAAACTCTACGCCCGATGTGCCTTACGGAGGGAACTTTATTGTTGAAATGCAGGTAGTGCTCTCCATTTGGTGCTTAAGAAGATTATACGTTCAATTGAATTACATGAGCGAAAAGTATGGATGTCCTATTCCCGTCTAACTTTCGTCGTTCATGTTCGTGTTCGTCTTGTGTTAAAGATTAGAATTTTACACATTACTGAATAAACGAGGAACCAAGATACTCACTTTTTATAGACAAGTTTATGGAGTATATACTTTCATAACTACTTTTCCCCTGCATCAAAAGTTTTTCCTTTTGTTTATAAATCGAGTCGCCAGAGGAAGATCTCAGTCACTAACTCTTTCTACAGGTAGTTATTGCGGCTCTACCAGACTTGCCAAGTGGAGAAAAATCCTGCCAAGTCCAAGTATCTTGGAAGCTCAATTTTCTACGTAGCACGATGATGAAGGGCATGATCGAAAGTGGTGCACGTAATGGAATAAGAGACAGCTTTACTGTTTATCGAGAGGTATCTATTTCAACTCATAGTCCTCTGCCACTAGTCAAACTACAAACTACATATCAGAGCTCACGCTGATGAATCTCTCTAGAAGCCATCGACACAGTGAAATGTATTGACCTTGCATTTCATGCATCTGTATTTGAGAACGATTTTTTATTTTCGTGTTTGATTTGGTATGGTGATATTCTAGCATTAAAAGGTAAAAATCGGTTATGTGTATTAACCCTTTCCTCTTTGATGGCAAGGTTTTGTCAAAGTATGCGACTCCTCTTTCTGATAAGGACCCATCAACTTCACTCGATGGCGACGATGAGAAACTCATTAGTGACTGGGAAATTGCTTGGGATTATTTTAAGAAATGGGATGTGCTACTTGCGTTTGTGTCTTTGACCATCGTTTTGGTGCACATTGCCCTTGCACCTCGAAAAAGAAAATCTGGTCTTGAGTTTTGGATAATTGACATGCCTGACTCGTTGATGGAGCTGATTATTTCAGCTTTTGTTGGGATTCAAGTCCAACGAGTAGCCGTCATGTTCTATGATTTCTTTCGAGCCCGCTACTGGCCAAGTAAGTATCGTGGTTCACGTAGTAGAATTACTAGCTATGCACTAACTAAGACATGTCAACATTCTTCCAAGTAGCTCTTGAAGTTATCTAACTGACTTTGCTAATTGATGGTTGATAGTTTGAAGGGATTCCTCCTTCCCCTTTATATCCCAAAGAGTATTTTATCCTTCTGTGGATGCAAGTTATAAAGTCCACAATCGTTGGGTAAATTACGCAGGTGGAGATCATGGAGTGAAAGCTCAAGGGGATGGTTGGTTAACATCAGTCTCATTGGTAGAAGGAGAAAACATTGCTCTCTCTGATTCTGGTACTTCCAGTCCATATGTGGTGTTCACATGCAACGGAAAGGACCGAACCAGTTCGGTCAAATTGCGTACCACTCACCCCATTTGGCGGGGTAAGTATATATCTGCAGTTATTTCTATTATACTGCAGTCGTTCTGGAGGACGGAGTCATTATAAACAAGTTCTTATTCTGACATGTTCTCTTTCTGCAGAGATTTTTGAGTTCAACGCTTTTGATGATCCACCCACAACCATGGACGTTGAGGTCTTCGATTATGACGGTCCATTCTCTGAGGCACAATCACTTGGCCATGCTGAAATAAACTTTTTGAAACAAAGTCCAGGACAGTTGGCGGATTTCTGGCTCCCCTTGAATGGGAAAAGTGCTCGGGCAAATGGAGCAAAGCTTCACTTACGCGTTTTTCTAACTCACTCCAGAGATACTGACGCTTTGCCTGAATACCTTGAACGTGTAGAGCGAGAAGTTGGGGTGAAGGTCTGCTACTCACTTTTTCTTAACTAGGAGTATAGTGTGTTGGCACATTAGTTCAGCATCGTCGTTTGTTTGTGTGTCTTCAGAACCAAGTTATCATCATTGTTCGTTCTTAAGAAACACTTATCATCCAACCAGAAAATTCTTATTTATTTATTTTGGTGCTCTTTGGTACAATTTTAAATGTCTTTTGCACGGAAGGTTAAACCGAGGTTGACAACCAGGCGTCTGATTTGTTTTCAACTCGTCCGTATGGGACTTTTGAATTTTTGTATAGGTGAGGAAGCGTTCCGCACAAAAAAATAGTTCATTTCAGAAGCTCTTTTCTTTACCTGCTGAAGAGTTTCTCATCAATGATTTTGCTTGCGCAATCAAGAGGAAAATACCAATTCAGGTATGAATTTAGCTTTGATATGGTAAGGTTTTACAATCGTGTTGTCCGCTCTATTCAACTTATGTTCTGTTTTCCCTAAGCAGTCCAAGTGTAATCTAGGTCAACTTTCAATTTATTTCATGACTCTGGTTGTGATGTGAGTACGGGATTAGAATTTAGAGTCCTTGGTATGGACAAGCTTGGTGACCTTCGAGGTTTTCTGCAACAGGGCCGTCTATTCCTGTCGCCACGCGTCTTAGGATTCTACTCCAACTTGTTTGGTCACAAGACCAAATTCACCCTTATTTGGGAGGAAATTGAAGAGATAAAGGAGACAGCTCAATCCATCAATCCTTCGATAGTTGTTTTCATGCGGAAAGGCCGTGGCTTTGATGCAAGGCATGGCGCAAGGGGAATTGATGGAAAGGGTCGTTTGAAGTTCCAATTTCTGTCATTTGTGCGCTCTGGGACTGCTTTCAGGTATTTGTGATGTTCTGTGACTCAAAGGCAACTTACTGAAGTCACATAGCGAATGAGAGGCATTCAATGTGATCGTTAACGATATGATTCATCGGGTCATCCTTTTGTCAACTGCAGTTTGCGTGCCAGAATTTCATTTATACAATTTCTTGATGTTTGATGAGAGTTTTTTAGAAGGACCTTTGGCATTTCATTGAGGAGGTTTGAAGTTGTGAACCTCATTGCATGGCATCACAACTAAGAAAAATACCAATCAGGACGGCCACTTGCTAAGGAGCCTAACTCGATAAAAAGAAAATTTTCTAATTTGATTTCGTGCGTTGAATACCAGAGCCATCGTTGCTTTGTGGAAGAACAGGAACTTGAGCTTCGAGCAGAAAATGGATATCATAGCGAGTGTGGAAGCTGGTGACATGAAGTATGCTGTAGCAGAGAGACAAGCAGATGACCGTCAGCCTTTCCTGGGGATTGAAGAGGCCCCTATGTCGGAGGTCTTTCACATGGAAATTCCCATAACGGTGAGAACTTGCTTTATGCTTTAATTTGAATTGATATGAGAGAACATGAACATCTTGAAATCATTAATTATTAGTAGGCTACGTGATGTCGTCCTTGAGCTATCCTTCACGATCCAACCATTTGTGAATCATTCAACCATCTGTCTCTTCAAAAATGGAAATTCTTCAGTTTTTATTATTTGAAACCAGGGAGTTGAGGAAGGCAGTAGTGTTGCAGCTCACGATTTACTTCCTCGACCTTGGATCTTAGTAGAATTAACTACGTTTTTGGCGTTGCGAAATCTGTCTTAGAGAGTTCGAAGTGCGGGGACTCTGAAATTACGATTGCTTGGGGTCATTCGCTTGTTCAACCTAAGGATATTTAATTCTCTCTTTGTATTTTGATCACAATGTTGCAGGTTGAGTCAGTGCACGCAGTTGTTGTAGATGACCAGAAAGATCGTCATGTAAATGAGAAACTTGGTCTCTCGAACTATGAGAGCTCTCCGTGGGAGGTTGTGGATGGGAATATTGGTATTCAACGTCGTCATCTTAGTTACAGACTGAACCGTCTGATTACTCAATTTGGAAGCAAAATATCTTCTATCCAACAAAAGACTGTGTCCACCGACTCAAAGAAGTTGATAATCAACGAGATTCTGACACTTCATGATGTGCCATTTGGTGAACATTTCCAAGTATGTCCTCCCTTCAATTTCATGCTTCATTTTCCCAAACCGTGGTGTAGCCTATGGATCATTTCACAATCATAACGAGTAACAAGTTTTCATTACTTCATGTTAACTTTGCATCTCTGACTTTGTGATTTGCAGATACAAGCTCGTATGGAGCTAGAGACGTTGTCTATGAAGCCAATCACCACGCACTTCAGGGCTTTTGTTGGGGTCGCATGGCATAAGGCTACCGAGTTGGATCAACGGAAAGTGACCAAAAACATATATGAGCATATGACAAATCAATTTCGCTCTCTTATAGAACTTATTGTTGAGGAAGTTCAACCTCAGCATCGCCCCCTCAAGGACGATAAGCGGAGCAATGGGCATTGAAATTCAGACTGTCATTCTCTTTCCGGCAGACATCTGTCACATTTGACAGGTAGTGATTTCAAGTTGCTATCCTAATTCTCTGAAGTCCTGGATGTGTATTTTCAGAAGCGGTGTGATTCCTTTTGGGGAGAAATGTGCAATTTGCACCCCTGTAGTGGTGGTGATTAGGCAAGGTCATTGAAGTGATCCTATTGTTGAGCTCGGTCGTGGACCTGTGCGGCATCACTTCATGTACAGTACAGATTGAGCTTTAGGGTCAGGTTGAAGAGCATGATTTAAGCGAAATGTTATTGACATCAGTAACAGAGTCCTGAATGTAGATGTGTTGCGAAGTGATTAGTGGAGCATTGAAATTTCACTGGATCTGTACAACACTCACGGAGGTTGACGACTTGGGGTTAGTTTTTAGGGCTAAAAATTCCTCCTGGGTCTTTTAACTTTTCTCAATCAGTCTGTAATTTTAAGGTATAAATTTGTGCATTTTACTTGACGAATTGCTGTTACGCCTCTCTAATGTGGCTCTCTATTGTATGACAAGTATCGACTCTACTTGAAAACTCAAATCTCTCGAGGAATGATCATGTGACACCGTTACAGGAAGGGCTTTTTAACAGGTCATATTAGAGAGGTGGTGCGGATGTAGCATGAAAGTGGGTGGACTGTAATTTTATTGAGTAACGTATAAGAAATTGGAGTTTCACAATGTAGTCACTACCGGTATTACAAGTTGAGCATGAGAAAAGTACACCGACTTATCCTGTAAGTGAGGGTGCAATAATCGAGTCACTGCAATATTAGAAGAGGTTACTGCCTTGTCAAGCAACTAATTCTGTTTTGTGCGATTAAACTACCGGTATTAGACAGGTTATAAAGTGGCCTCAACTAGTATGGATTATAGAGAGGTTGTAAACTCGCAGCATTTTCTTTTTAGCAAAATTTCGCTCAAAAGCGATTATTTTTTTTTTCTCAAGAAATATTTGGCAAAATATTCTTGCTTTTCAATGAACGAAATTGTTGCTTTGCTATCTTGGGACGGTATTGCTCAATTAGGATGAATGTACATCATTTTGGATGAACAAATGAAATTTCATCTAGAGATTGCAAGTTTCATCCATTTCCATGGATGTAAATAGCTTCATCTTTCTAAAGATTATGGCTTTCTTCACTGTCTAAAATAAATGAAAAAAAAAACTTTGTTATAAAGTTGCCAGTCGCTAATTATCCTATGGAAATTCAAATAATAAAATATGGAGTAATATTTTAGCCTATATTAACCCTAGAAGGATGCCGCCAAGGCCATTTTGCCATTTTGTATCTTTTGGATGGTCATCCAAGCTTTGTGCATATTGAAGAATGGATGACATTTTAGTTTTTTTTTTTATTTAACATGGAGTAGCTTATCTAGAAAATGAAACACTATTTCTATTATATTTCAATACTTTGAGCTTTTTTTCTTTAAAATTTGATTTTGACAATCAAAACAATTTCTTTAGCTTTTTGCGCAAAACTAACAAAATGAAGCTTAGTTTCTTTTGTACATGGAAAATTTTGAAAAATTCCTTAATCCATAATTGACATTGTGGACGTTTTGTGTCCGATGAATGATAGAAAATCCTTATGTGTAGGATATAAGTGCAACTATTCATCTTCAAAATTTTGTTGTGAAAAGGAAAGGTCTTCTACAGTAGTTTGACTTCCAATGAGTGCTTTCGCATTTTTTTAAGTCAATGATTCCCACATTTTTCATAGGGATGATTTCTACGGTCACTAGTCTGTCCTTTAACCCCTTAAGGACCCAAGTCCCCTCGGGGGACTTTCAGGATTTTGGGCAGGCTCGAGTGACCTGATTTTTTGACCTGATTTTTTGAAACTTTTTTTGAAGACAGGGAATGTTAGTAGCTTTCTAAAAATATAAATTTTTTCCCAATCGGTGCCCAGGAGCAAAAGTTATGCCACCCTAAGTCAAAAAAGTTGCTCGCCGGGCAGAAAAAAAAAACACAAAAAAAAGAATTTTTTTAATTTTTAATTTTTTTCTGAAAGGTCATGTTTTTGTCTATATTTGAAGCTTTGATTCATTCTATTTGGGCTCATAATGAGAAAGTTATGAGTAATCTTGTTTTTCAGGCAATCTAAGCATCTTCTTCAAAAAACAACTTACAAAATTCATTTTTGAATGCAATTTTCAATTTTTTTCAATTTTTTTTTGACAAGCTTAAGTTTGAATGCAAGAACAATCCCACCATTGGGATTATGGTGTTTTAATTCCACCTAAGAGCTATTAACAATTTAGTATTTCGTTCAATTTTGGACCTACTTCTACTTAACAATCTTTTTATATGTGAAAATCAAGTTTTGACATTCTGAATTTTTTTTCCCCAACTCTCAACTCAAATGTTCAACATAAATTTTTTTAACTTTATGGTGTGTAATGCAAAAAAAATCCACAAATGGCCGTCAAAGACATCTGAAATTGCAGGCCACAATTCAAAAAAACTTCATTTTCCAACTTCAAATGCTAATATATTCCAATCCATATGGTCAAACTTCATGAAATTTTTACCACATGATTTGAGACAAGTGAAGTACAAGATCCTACGGTTAGATTCTAAAAAAAGTTTTTTTTGGTTTAGAGAGTGATCGCAGCAGAAATGGCAGTTTTCAGTGGTTTTGGAGCCAGGTCCTATTGTAGGTCCTTTAGGGGTTAAGGATTAAAAGAAGCAATTTAGTGAAAAATAACAAAATGAAACTTCTGAAGTGTAGTTTCTATTGTACATGGAAAAATTTGAAAAATTTGAAAAATTCCTTAAAAGAAGCATTTTAGTGAAGTTTGAAGTTCAAGATCTATAACCATGTTTATAAATATGGAGTGATATAGAAATTTTCTTTGATAAATTCCACTTACCTCATCATTAATCACATTAAAAATCTTAATTTACAAAAAATCACTTGCACAATGCTTTACTATGCAATATCCTACAATTATTAACCCCTAAAGTCCCGTTGTCCCCTCGGGGGACAAAATGGATTTCGGGCAGGCTCTTACAGTCTCAATATTTGTCATAATTTTCTGAATTTTTTTGTGAAGATAGAGAATCACATTAGCTTTCCGAAAATGTAATTTTTATTTGAATCGGTGCCCGGGAGTAAAAATTATGGCACAAAAACCCCAAATTTTAGTTCGGCGGGCAGAAAAAAAACCTCACAAAAACTTTAAATTAAAAATTTTAAAAATTTGTTTCATATAGATTTTATTTTTATCTACATGGGAAGCTTTGATTCATTCCATTTGGATTTGTTATGCAAAAGTTATAGACATTCTTATTTTTCGGGCAATTAGAGCATTTTCTTGAAAAAATAACTTGTAGGATTCATTTTTGAACCCAATTTTGACAATTTTTCAAAAAAAAAAGTCTCACAAGGTTAAGATTTCTTGCTAGAACAATCTCACAATTGAAATTAGTATATTTCAAGTCTATCTTAGAGCTATCAATGATTTAATTTTTTCTTCAATCTTGAACCTACTTCTACTTAACAATTTTTTAATGAGAGAAAACTAAGTGTTTCTTCTTTGAATTTTTTTTCCTAGATTCTCAACTCAATTCTTCATCATATAAAATTAGAAATTCAAAATCATTAGAGCAAAAATTTTAAGTTAAGAAGGTTCAAAGTCCAAAACTGTAGTTGAGCAAGGTGCAAAAAAACTTGATTGCTTCACTTTAAATGCATATATCTTGCAATCTACATGGTCAAAGTTTCTGAAATTTCTTCCACACATTCTTACACTAGTCTAGTACAAGATCCTACGATTAAATATGCAAAAAACACATTAAATTATTTTTTTTGCTCTTTACTATAGAAATGGCAGTTTTGAGTGGTTTAGGATGGAAAAATGGCCTTGGGACTTTAGGGGTTAATTACAAAATTGCATACATGCACTAACTATACAAAAGGTGAAAGCACATACCGAGGCACATACAAACATGTAAGGCAACAAAGTGGCAAACAAACTAGCCATAGTTACAAGCAAAATCAAAAATCATTAAATGCCACAACATAATTATGAATTTGCACACTACCGGTATGTACCTTCTTTCTTTAATAGAAATCCATGGCCATCTCAAGAAAACACACGATATAATGATTCAATACGATTTCTAAAAACCCACCTAACAAAAACAAAAAACTCCTACCTTCTCAACCTTTCACAACATTTCCCAAGTATTATCAAATGGACAAACAACACCAATATAGATGATAAACTATCCAATAAATTATAGACAAATCCCAATATTACATGCAAACAAATAACATACCTTCTTAACCCCTGAAGGACCGTTGTCCCTTTGGGTGACAAATGTGTTTTTGGGTAGGTACCTTCGGACTGAAATTTTCTCCTATTTTTTTGAAACATTTTTTGAAGGTAGAAAAGCTAATTAGCTTCATGGGAATATAAATTTTTATGCAATTGGTGCCTAGGAACAAAAATTATGCCCAAATAAGCTCAAAACAAGGGAGAGGGGGGTAACAAAAAAGAATTTGCAAAAATTTGAATTTTTTTTTTGAATTATTTTTTCCTATAGATTATATTTTTGTCTATCTGGAAAGCTTTCAATTGATTCATTTCATTTGGATTTGTTATGAGAAAGTTATGGACAATCTTGTTTTTTGGGCAGTTAGAGCATCATCTTGAAAAAATTAATTTGTAGGATTTATTTCTGAATGCAATTTTTGCAATTTTTCAAAAAAAAAAGGTCCAAATGGTTTATTTTGCTTGCTAGAACAATCTCACCATTGGAATTAGTGCATTTTAATTCCACCTAAATGATATCAATATTTTAGATTTTCCTTCTAGTTTGTACCTACTTCTACTTAACAATTTTTTCAAGAATGAAAATTAAGTGTTTTTGAATTTCTTTTTTCCTAGATTCTCAATTCAATTCTCTACTATAAAAATTAAAGCATGAAACTCTATAGTGCAAAAAATTTAAGTTAAAAATGTTCAATGTCAAAAAAACTAGTCCTGCAATGTGTTGAAAAACTTGTTTTTTTCACTTTAAACACAGATATCTTGCAATCTGTGCGGTCAAAAATTCTGAACTTTTTTCCACACATTCTCATACTATTTAGGTGTAAGATCCTATGATTAGATGTGAAAAAAAAATAGTTCTTGCTTTTTGCTATAGAAATGGCAATTTTGACTGTTTTTGGGCAGAAAAAAGGCTGCTTGGTTCTTTAGGGGTTAAAGTCAAGTATGGACAATATTAGGCTTATATATACAAACATCTCTTTTGGCCAATGATGTTTCCATCCGTGACCTACCCACTTTGTAACCTGAACCATATAAATGCTTGGACATATGTATTATTGTGGTATACTGCACCACATATCAAAGCATTAAGAATACAAAGACATAATAGAGCAGTCCAAAAAATAAAAAAACTACTACTATTGCACATCAAATCACGACATTAGAAGAAATTTGAGGCCATTAGAAGACTGCAAGTTCCCAAGGCGTTCCCAGCCTGGGAACTCTGCCACATGCGTAGTTTGACGTGGTTGAGAGAGTGCCACATCAGATTTTTTCAATTTTTTCAATTTTTTTTACAGTTTTAAATGAAAATTCATAGAAAAATATTGGTGATGAATTTTATAAATTTGTTAACAAAGATATGTAGGAAATATTTGTGCGCACATCTTTTTTTCAACGAGCATCTCCAAAAAAGTTTTACAATTTCCTCCAAAGAGATTTGAGTGGAGGCATGTCAAGTGCCCTAATTTTTTGAATAGATATCTTCTTACTACAATTAGATTTTTGGATTTTTTCTTCACACTACAACTAATTCTGTACATTTGAGCATGATGGTACAATTCTTTTTCAAAAATTAGGGCACTAGACATGTCCCCACTCAAATCTCTTTGGAAGGAATTGTGAAACTTTTTTGGAGATGCTTGTTGAAGGAAAGATGTGAGCACAGATGTTTTCTACATATATCTGCAAACAAATTTGAAAAATTTATCACGAAGTTTTTTTTGTGAATTTTCATCTAAAACAATGATTTTTATTTTATTTTTAAATTCACCAAAAATTGGTGTTTTGATTTTTTGAAACTAAAAATTTGGTATGCTTGAGGGGATTGCATAAGATATCAATGTCGATTGGGGAAAACAAAAAACGATAACTTTGTTTTACATTAGGCAAGGAAAACTGAATGGCCAAAATTGCCATCCTGTATCTTTTTGGAAGCCCTCTGTATAATACAGTATGCAATTTGAACTGTTCAATGCATAATTAAAATTTCATAGGTGTATGCAGTGGTTAAAGTGAGTGGAACAGGGTCATCCAGCTTATATACCATACCTCACAATTGTAAACTCTTACCATTTTATAATTATGCATGTGTTACTCTACCTGAAAATCAGTGGCTTCAAATTACAAAGGAATGTTGTTTAACATCTTCAGAAGCCAATGTTGTAATTATTATTGTAAATGATATGTTTACTACTATCACATGACATCAAAACCTTGTTGCACAATTGATCCCTACAAATTCACTTAAACTGTACACCTTTCAAACATGAGAGGCAAGGTCTGTTATAAATACAAGCTAAGAGAATATAGAATCCTCCTAGAATTTCTAATAATACAAAACAAAAAATAAAGCCAGTTCAAAAGAAAAAACCATGCTAATTCAGTCAGATTAAGATGCACTACAGTTTCTTGTTTCTTGTTCAGTTGTTTGTTGTTCATTTTCATTAGCATTCTTTTTAACCGGCACATATGAAAGCCATAACATGCATTCCTTTAACCCTTGGAGGACAATAAGTGTCCGATGGATGACCGTCTGTCATTGGAAAACTCATGAAACACCTTTTGGTTCAAAAATTGAATCATACAAAAGCCATAACATGCACTCCTTTAACCCTTGGAGGACAATAAGTGTCCGATGGATGACCGTCTGTCACCAAAAATTGAATTATACGAAAGCCATAACATGCACTCTTTTAACCCTTGGAGGATAGTAAGTGTCCGATGGATGACCGTCTGTCACTGGAAAAACTCATGATGCACCTCTTGGTTCAAAAATTGAATCATTCTTGACCGAGCACCAATCACCAAGGCATTCTAGGGTTACAAAAATGAAAATTCAATGCAATATTCCAAGTACCATCTAGCTTATAATCATGTGCATGCAAAGATGGTCCATCGACTCAAGTCCAAGAGACACACGAAAAGCCCAAGAGACGCAAGAAAAGCCAAACATCTCATCATCATATTTATATGAAAAACGAGTTTACACAAAGTCTAATTGCTCAATAGTCACTAGAACTTGCACCTTACAAAAACATTTGTGGGTTCAGTTTTGACAAACCAATAGAACCTAGGAATCTCTTCGTGCAACTTCGTGAATCTTTGTCTTGGCATATGACTTGACCGCCATGATACCTCCGCCTCATTGCCTCATGTACTTTTGTTGAAGGTCGCCTGCATTCATGGATACCACACGTTAAAGATAGACCTTACAAGTAGAAAAGACTAGAGCAGAATTAGGATTGTAGGTAGAAAAACAATATTTGACCAATTGTAGATACAACAATCCCTTGAAACTCTACATGCACGCAGACAGTGGACAAAAAAAACCCTACATCACTTCTTATTTGCATCCGCATTCTTTAGCGCTACCAGATCCCCTTTTAGTGATGAAACATCGACTTTCACTGAAGCCAGGTCAATTGCAATCAAGGTTGTCTTCCTCGACATTGTGACATCACGACAATTAGATGTCATACGACGTCTTGTAGAGCCCTCAAGATGTCTAATAGAGTAAACGTCTAGTTGACTTTAAAATAAATCATTAGAAACTTACGATTTTGACATATTAAAGTTTCATTTTAACGAAGTGTCTCAATTTCATGAATACATATTACATTCTAATTTTAGGTCCATAGTTGTAGTGAGATTTCAAATTTTTTCAGTTGACGAAGATGGACGCCCGTCGGACACTTTGTCCTACACGACACGCGACGTCAGACGTCCAACAAGACACTTAAAATCCAAGAATGTGTCAGACAAGACAACCATGACTACAACATTAGTTTTTATGGATGCGAGGTCCACTTTGACTGTTGAAAGGTCCTTCGTGAAATCCATAAAGTCCTTCTTGATCTCCATCTTAATATCACAAAACTCTTGAAGGAGCTTGGTTTCCAATCGCTCCATGTTTGTCTCCACCACCTCCACCACCCGCTGAGTCTTGACAGAAACCTCCAAGGAGATGATTGCCACCACAAACGCAGACAAACTTAGAATGGACTTTGACATGGGTTTACCTTCTTTGAAGACAAACTTCAACTACCCCAAAACAGCGCGGTAAGAACTCCTAAGAGAGGCAAAATGCCACACAATATCATATTCTCCAGGGAACTCAAAGCCACCAAGAAATCGTGCTACACGTTGGGCCATTGGAAACTACAACTAATATAATCACTTCCACAAACACACACAATAAGATCAATTCCACATACACAAATACTAAGAATAGTTCTACATACACAAATACTAAGACCTAGTTCCACAAACAGGAAAGATTAGAATGATTGTATCTTCTTGCATCCAACATTCATCCAGCTAGCATTCATCCAAAAGTTCCAATTGTTTAACTAATTTTTTGAAGTGATTACTGTCAAAATATCTAGGAGCCGCCAGATCCGAACCATCCTTTGAAGTATCCATAACCAAACAAACTAGCCTCTTTGACGACTATTGTCTTGGCCATGACTTCCTGAAAACACACAAACCATTTAAAAACAACCAAAAGTTCACAACGACCATTTAACCTACCAATTTTGGACATTGTGCTCTAAGTTATTTAATTTCTCAACATAGAGAAAAATTTAACATACAAGACCATTTCAATTTCTCAATAATTTGGTCCAGGGTTGTCCCCGTCGCGTCATGTCTAGAAGTCCGTCTGACAGATTGTATGTCAAGATCCAAACCCAACATTCGTTAGGATCAAAATAAAATAAAATAAAATTTGCAGATGGCTTGTCCGTATAGCCGTCTCGGTCGATGGACCGACCGTCTAAAAAAAATGTTTTGTTTTTGGTTGACGTAAATCCTGACACATCCGACCAACACTGATGGACATCTCGACGGGAAAAGCCAGTGTCATGTTAGAATAGACAACCCTGATTTGGGTAAGGCAAGTAATGAAGTTTCTAATTAAAAAAAGCAAAACCAACTATATTTCATTATTAATGATGCTGGATGCATTTTTCATAAGCGTCAAACTAAGAGCTAAGGATTAGGGTTGATCGGCGTATGGCACATTTTGTAAACATTGTAAATACAAGGTGTGTGGTTTCAAATGCTAATAATACTCCAATTTATCACAAACAAGTAGATTGCCGTCTTACCAATGGTAAGTACCATGGTCTCTTCCGCTTTTCATCATTGTATGCACAAGATTGTATATCTGAAGAAGCATCTTCTTTGGTACTTGAATACGATCACAATATTGGTCACGCAACTTTTCATACAACAATTGTAATTTAAAATGCAGCCAACTCTGGTGTAACCAAACATAAATAGCCACATGGGAAGCAAATAGAAGTACCTTATCAAATACAGTAGAAGACAGACCCAAATAAAACAACAAAAGAGTTATATGAATACTCGCAGAAAGAGAAGATTTTGATTTGCCTACACAAACATACCAAAGAACAATAAAAACAGCATTACATCCACTCATATGTAGGAATATTGCATTGTAGTAAATTGACAAAGGAAAGCTGAGAGTCTCTTCAAGAAACTACCTCCAATTTCTTGAGCACTAAAACAAGAAAAGCTAAAAAATAAAAGAAACTCATCAATGCATTTGACAATTGATAGGCTCTATGCTGGCTCGGCAATACACTAAACATCGCATTAGAAGTATGTGAAGCTCAATATTGATAAATAAATCTTCCTACATTGACCAAGAGTAATGGGCTCACCAGCAAGGTGACGATTATACTACTCAATTCCAAAAACTGCCACTAAAACTACAAGTGAGCGCCTCAATCCATTAGAACAAGGCTATCCCACAGTGCTCGCACCATAGCAGGTTGCTAGCATCCTCCTCTCGTCCAACGCCGCAGCTCCGACCTCCTTTGAGGCAAGTCGATAGTCTGGATAACCACCACATGTTCACAATCGTAAGCACCAATGTAAACCAACCAAACTTCCAAACCCCAAGCCAACACAACATACCCAAAAACACCTCAGATCCGGGCTCAGATCTACATCGCAAAATGCACACAAATATAGACTCACCACCCTAACATAAAACTCTACCACACATATCCAAATTCGACATAATAAGTCGTTTCCACGCCAAAACTAAGACATAAAGGAAGCTTTCACAAACCTCAGATCTACATGAAAATAAGAAGTACCATTGAGGAAAAACAAAGAACACCAAGCCACAGACTTTGCCACACTTATTAATACAACAATGCACACCAAAAACGCTATACAGAACATGAGTCTGCCACATTTGTTGCAGCAAAAAGCTATTTACCACACAACTTTGGGAAGACGAACTGAGTAGAAGAGAGATGGAGGTGGAGACAGCTAATCAAACAAAACCCTTTTCCTAGCTTGCCACCTTGGCGACGTTCATCGTCCTTCTAAACTCGCACCTTGCAAAGCACGGAATCTAGGAAAAAGGAGGAAGATTGTTCCAAAATCTACTTCTTCAGGCTTTTTTATAGGTTTTGCTAGGGTGCCAGCCAGAACAAGTCATGTCAGCCAACTCATACGTAATGTCACATACCATGACTAGCTTAGTGGGCAATACGCCTATTAGTCTACGCACATAGCCCCAGCCCTCCACGCCTAGCCGCCTCCGTCCAGCCACGTGGCAGGGCTCCAATGGCGGGTGGGTTTGGGTGTCGGGGCCTAGCTGTGGTTTAAGCAGTTTAACACCCACAGCCTAACCAGCGCCCAGCCACGCTTGGGTTGGCGGGTTTACCCTCCCCCCGCCCCTCCTTCTTAAACCCTAACAACATTATGTGAACTTATTCAGGTTTGCATGTTTTTTAATTTATTTGGAGCTTGGATCTGCTTTTAGGTCTTTTGGCTTTTTATTAAATTTATTTTGAGTTTGATTTTAGGGTGGAGCTCTTGCTTTTTAGCTTTGATTTTAGGATCAAATTTTGCAATTTTTTGCACTTGAAATATCTTTTTGGGTTTAGGGGGAGGGTTTCGGATTGTGAAAAGTATTACAAAGATGCAAACCATACGCTCATGATTTACTTCGCGTTTGTACTTGTACTTCTTACGTTCTTTGGCCGTAGATGACAACGTCGTGTAGTGCCCATCAATCCAATTGAAATTGAGGGAGGGTTAGGGTTCAAACGTTTGCTCCCAATTATTGTAGTTATGGTTTGGAGGCAGAGTTTTCCACGTTGCTTGTGGTGGGTTGAACCACGTTAGTATATCCACCATGACGTCGTAGAAGACAATGTCTGGCATACATCGCCACAAATGCTGGACCTCAGGTATTGACAAACTTATCACATGGACTTTTTAGCATTTTAAGCTTTGGTTGATTTATTAACACCCTACTTGTGTCCCACTACTGCTTCATTTGTAAGAACCTCAATCCCAATTAGGAAAGAAGTGAAACTTGTTTTGTATTGATTAGCACATGGTGTAAGATGAGTTAGGATGCTCAATTTATATGGATGTGGTGAATCTACTATTTGAAAGTACACTATGATAATTTTCCGGGCATTAGGAAATAGAGAAGATAGTTTATTCTTTCACTTTATTCACACACCTCAGGGCGATTGACTTCAAAATATTATAGAAACTTTCAGGGACATCATCCGCTTATTAATCATAGCTGGTGCAATTGATGGCTCCCATATTCCTCTCACAACCCAACCAAGCAAACGATACACTCCCATTCCCCAAGATTTTTTTAATTGAAAATTTTTTCATAGCATTGTTTTACAAGGAGTGTGTGATGCAAATAGGATGTTTTGGAATGTTTGTGTGGGTCAACCTGGACGTGTACATGATGTTGGGCAATTTGTTATCTCCTCTCTAGCTGTACAATTAAGTACAAGACAAATTCTAGCAAGGCCAGTCATCTACTTGAGTAGAATGGACATTAGGCCTTATATGATCAGCAACATTGCTTATCCAAGCCGACCGTATTTGCTCCGAAATTTCAAATTGGATAATCCAGCAATGGTGGATCAGAATAGGTATGTTTTATTTTTCCAGTTAATTTTTCCATTTCCATTTAATGGAAATTCACCATATACTCATTACATTCTGTTTTTTTTGCAGGTTTGAGTCCTCTGTCAGTAGCGGTAGAGTAGTTATTGAACAAGCATTTGGAGCTTTGAATAATCATTGGCCCATTCTTAAAGGGTTCAACATGTCAATTGACAAGGCTGCTCTTGTTACCTTAGCTTGTTGCATTTTACACAATTATTGTGAGCTTAAGAGGCAACGTGTGCCTGTGCCTGCAGATGTTAGATTCCAACGTGACCTTTATGTTGGTTTTCACGTTGGGAGGATGCAACTTCTTTGTGAAGGTTTAGCAGCAAAACTGGAAGGAGAGGCTATAAGAGATATACTGTTTGCATCATCAGTGGAACGTAATCCATAGTGATATATACTTGTGTTTAGGTAGTATTCATTTCACTCTAAGTTATGCCAATGCTTTAGTAATGTATGACACTACTTACCATTATAAATGTGAAATTTTTCAAATACTTTTTTACACTGCATATGGAACAAGTTAAAATTTTGAACTTAATGGCGACGATCTTGCATATGATTGAGTCTCCTCAATCATAAAATTAAAGATGACCTTAAATATAAGTAACATATTATTCATACATAAAGATAAACTTTGAATGAATAGATACAAATGTCATCCACAAATTTAAAAACATACAATTTTATTCATACAAATAAATACATGAGCTCATAACATAGAATTTATTGAATACAAAACTTGTAGCATAGAAATTACATTCATGAAAAATATGAAATTTCATTCTTGAAAAGTAGATACATACAATGTATCCAAATGGACATAACATAAAAGCTACTCTGCATTCTTCTTCAAAGCATCTGCAAAAGTAGTTGCAATGCTTGTAGTAGTGGCCTACTGCAGTTTGAACAATTCCAACTCCAATCTCATATTCTCCTCACGGTCCACTTTACGTTCTTCCTGTTTCTCTTTGTGCATAGTCAAAGAAGCTCCAATCCTAAGCTTCTCAATCTCTGTAGTGGAGTCAATCAATTTGTCCAATGTTTCCATCAAAATCCTGTCATTGTGGGCCTTTTTGGCTTTAGGTTTCGAAAAAGTACCTTTGCCACAAACACCTCCTAAATTAGCTGCACGTGGACATGGACTGCTTCCAGTGTTATCTTGCACGGTGCCAATAGATGAAGTTGGAATGGAACGTGACGGTGACTACAAATGAGATGGCTGACCAACGTCGTCGTGTTCTTTGGAGAAGTCAATAGGAGCATTTGAAGTACCCGTTCCCGGCACTGGCACACCTTGATCCATCCCTCCCAATATTCCGATTGCCTTGACTGTGAGGCTCAAGATCTCGTCAATTTCGTCATACCAAATGAACTTGACGCCATCGTCTCTAGCACCGGTCCCCATTTGGTTTCTCATCTTTTTTATTTTGGAGTAGTTGCTCCTCAGCTTCTTCCATTTGTTCGACAATGACTTCAATTTCTACCCACGTTCATTAGGAAACTTTGTAATGAGTTGCTCGTGAATGCGCGCCCACTGGTGCTACCTCATTGTCACAGTGTCGTGAGCTTCCACGTGTTCTTTACACTATGATAGCAAAAACTTGATTGATGCCTTGCTCCAATGTCGCTCATGTGGTGCCCCTTGTGAAGCTGAGGGTAGAGGGGCACCTGTAGGGACTGAAGAAACAAGAACAGAAGTACCGAAACTCGGTCCCGTTGCCGCCACCGCTGAACTATTTGGAAGCACTATCTGCAGAAAACTCCGTCTGCCATATTCACAAAACCAATATAATACTGCAAAGCAATGAGATAATAAATTAGCCGCAACGTAGTCCTCAACCCTAAACACAAAAACACAAGCTCTCCAAATTCTCTCAATGAAAAAAACCAATATAGTACCTTCAGATCATTGGCATAATAAATTACGAAAAATCTATTCCTCAAGCCCAACCCCAAAGCACAAGCTCTTTAAGACCATGCAATTACCTTAAGCCCAATCCCAAAACTCTCCAAGACCATGCAATTAAAAAAACAGTAGGTGAACACTTGCCAAGCTCCTCCAAGACCACAAGACCTGCAAGATGAAGCAATCAGTTCAGTGTACTTAAAGTTAAACTACAAGTTATTCAACCCCTTTGCCCCCTTCTTTATTGTCCCCAAAAGGTAAAAAGTCAGATTTGCCATGCCTGGCGGTGCCCAAACCCGCCAGGGCTTCCCCTTCGGCCCGCTAGGCAGAACCTAGCGGCCTTTGCCCAATCACACGGCGGAGGTTTGCCATGTACGTGGGCTGTATGACACGATAGACTGACCGCACTAGACTGCCCTGTAACCCCAATAGTCTGCATGTGACCGTGTGCCCTAATCAAGTTGCTATTTTTAGTAATTTATAATTTTGAAAAACTCTTTTTGGAGTCTACACTAATTAGTGAAATTAGGTTGCCCCACACTAATTTCTTGAAATTCTATACTATACCAGTATATACAATTACTTTACAAGGATGCAATAATGTAAGAACTATGTGTGTGGCATGGGTTGGTGCACTAGTTTATGGCTCGGGATTAGAGATTGGCATGTGCCTTCATCTGGACAAGCATTAGCCATGAAGTAACTTCTCTGGGGTAAGGCAACCTAATTGTCAAGGCAACCCAATTTCACTATTCAGTGTAGTTTTTGTGTCAAACGTGCAATTTTGAAAATGATGGATTATGATTTTCCTATTCAAGATTTTGTGCAAGGGTACCCATTGCAATCTTGACTTTCCGTAGTGTTGAGGGCTTTTGGAAGTGAGCCTCAAATACACTAGATCTTGGAGGAAAAATCACATTATAAAATCATTTAAAAAAATTGTAGAGTAGATTTTGAGAAGCCGTAAATTCATTGGAGTTATACATGCTTGATGCCCTTTAACCTCATATTTTTTTGCTGACCAACTTTTTAGATTTGGCATGTGAAAAGGAGATTGAAAGACTTCTAATCACTTTCGCAATTTTAACACCCTTATGTTCAAACATTATAATCTTTCAATTCATAAGTGGTATTGTTGTGGTTTTTTTCCTATGTGACTTCTAACATGTCTAGTTTGAACTTGTACGGTTACAATTCATAAAAAATTGATACAACTTATCAAAATGTTGGATTTTTGTTCAATTTAGAGCAAATTCCTAAACGTTCAAAAAAAGCCTTGGGCATTTAGGGGTTAACAAAGCCCATGCATCCCTCATCGCCGGGGGCTTTCCGGCGGTACAAAGAACGCACCGGGAGACGCACAGTCTAGGAAATATCAATGTCACAAACATAACTAACTAACTAACTAACTAACTAACTAACCAACCAAAGGTATGAATGGCTTTTCCGGATTTTTAATGAGTCCTAGTGCCAGAGTGGAACACTCCATGTTTTTTTCAACTTTTTAGTCTTTAGTGGAATGAGTGGAATGATGAATCTAATTACATCTAAAATGTGGATGAAATATATAAAATATGAATGAAATATGTAAGACTTCAATAGTATATACATTTATTCAATTGCTAGTGATTTCATTGAAGAATGGGGAGCATTAACTTATAAAGGTTTATGATTTTTTTAATTAAAAAAAATACTTCAAAGCTATTATTTCTTATAAAATTAGCTATAATGAAAGAATACAATTGTTTTTGCTATTCAACTATTGGATCTTGCATTAAATTTATATAAAAATGTTTGGTAAAAAATTTAGAGACCTAAACCATGTAGATTGTAAGATACTAATACTCAAAGGAATTTTTTTTATTTTTTTTTGCACTTCCTTTTATTGGGTTTTCAAACTTTGAATCTTGTTAACTTAAAGTTTTTGCACTATAGAGTTTTGAGGTTCAAATGTTTGTGGTAGGGATTTGAGTTGAGAGTCTAAAAGAAAAAGTCAATTTAAAAAAAAAAATTGCATTCTTAAAAAATTTGTTAAGCAAAGGTAGGTACAAAATAGAACAAAAAATTAAATTTTTAATAGTCATAATATAGTATTAAAACATGTCAATTCCAACAATAAGACTTCTTAAACAAATAATTTACTCCTCATGAACGGATTTTTTTAAATTGTTAAAACTAAATTTAAAAACAAATCCTATACATTATTTTTCCAAAGAGATGCCCTATGTGCCTTAGAATCAAGACTCTTCATGACTTCACATCATTATAATTGAAACAAAATGAATCACAGACATGTAAACATAAAGATATTCTATGAGAAAATATTTATTATTTTTTTTGCTCTAAATTTTTGCAATTTTTTCCACTACTAGACTCAAGCATTTTGTGCATGAGAGGTTATAATTTTTTCTCCTAAGCACCAAATGAAATAAAAAATTTATTTCTAAAAAGCTAGTTCAATACTTTACTTTTTAGAAATGTTTCAAAGAACTAAAGTAATATCTAAAAATATTGAAACTTGCCCCAAATCCCAAGAAAACCATTTCACATCTTTAAACCTTTAGATATGAGTTAAGACAATTTCGTCTTCTATACATTGAAGACTTTGTTGTCAATTTTTTATTCTAATAAAATTATATTGGTTGCAGATAATGAATCACTCAAAAATGTCATGAAGCTCTAAATGCTCCATCTCAAAAATAGAAAGTTCATTTTAGAAGTTTATAGTTGGTAACTGTAGGCTAGGATGTGTTCTATTTGGGTGCTTTTAGGGCCTTAATGTTTTGGAGTGCCACTCGGGATTATTCACATGCCACAATCACAAGAGATGAACAAGTGACAAAAAAATTACACCATTGGTAATTGAATTTTCAAGAAAAAAAGAGTCTTTTACAATTAAAAAAAATCCTTCATAACATATTTTTATGGTTAGCTAGTACATGGGTAGCTTATTTATTTCACTTGGTACAATTTTTGACCTTTTTGAAGTTTTAACAATAATGAAATTCAAGTGCGTGCAATAGATATGGAAATGTCCACTTTTATCCATTTGGAAACTTAACTAAAAGTAGAATATATAGTGAAAACATATTAGTTTCACAATGAAATTTATGTTGTAGAATGCAATCCCCTCTATAAATTAATACTTTAAATTTTTGGAATTGCACTATTGTTTATCACTTGCAATGCTTGTTGGAATCATGTAAAAGAAAAGTTGATATGCAAAGCATGACAATTAGAAGTTGTTTGAAAAATGTCAGGAAATAAATTGCAAATTTATAGTCACTAGAGCTTGTCCAAAACACAATATGCATACTTTATGATCAGCTTCAACAAAAATTAGTTATTCTCTTGAATTAAGGTGTTAGTCTCTTACAATATTCTATTTTAGAATTCAAGAAGCTTTAGAAATTACGATTAATAAATCACTTACATTCAAACACATCCATAACAAAATTGAAGAGGTTTTGTACTTATATTCATTTATTTTTATGAAACTTATCTAATTTAACAATAAAATGTTGAAAATCTCCCATTGTAGTAGTTGAAGACTAGTGGCTGGTGAATAAATTTGTTGATCAATAGAAAGGGGTGTACAAGTTAAAATAAAAAGATTGAAGCTTTAATGTGCAGCTTAACTAATCTACTATGACTTGTTTTTATATTAGTTGAGATTGGTTTAAAAAAAAATAGTAATTGACTATCAATTTTTCTCACAATTAGAATTGAAATTACAATCCTTACAAATGTTTTATGCTAATAGATAATGATAGTCTAGTAAAAAGTATAATTTAAAATCTATAAAATAGTTTGTGAAATACATAGATATTTGAAAGTTGTTTCATTAATTTTTATTTTTTTTCAAAATTTCCAAATACTCTAAAGCCATTAACAAGTTTAAAAAATACATTTATTAATGTAAAATTTTTGTTGACTAGAAAAATGGAAAATAGAAAATAGATTAATTAAATATCAAGTTAATGGTTGAAATTTTTTTTAATACGATTTATCATATATACCAAGTAATAAAAATTATTTAATGCATTAGCAAAATGCCTATAAGGCTTATTTAATAGCCTACAATTGGGTCAGATTCATTAAAAAATAATTCAAAATATAATTATATATATGGCATGTAATGAAATTTTCAAAAATTATAGCGAGGTATATTTGAAATGTATAGAAATGTTAATGAAAATAATTTGATTCCTAAGAAAAAACTTGATGGAAAATGGAAAATGAAAAATAATATACATACCAAGGTTATTGCTTTATAAGTATAAAAAATTCATGCATTACATAAACTTACTAAAAAAAATGCCTCCTATTTTGTGTTTGACTATTTTACCTTTCATACCCTTTAGAACCTCTGAATGCAAATATAAGTTCAAAATTTGCAAATTTTATAATGCGTGGAAAATTTTAAAAAATCAATGTTTTTTAGTGGAAACAAGCGAGAACTCAATTCACCCCGGCTCTAAGGAGTTTGAGCCACTAACTCCCGCATTAGACCCGGCCTGAGATAGAAGCATTTTAGTACTGAAATAGCATTAACCAGTAAACTCAATTGTCCCAGACTTCCAAACTCACTCCCGACTTGTCTGCATGCCCAGATACAGACAGCCCCAAGTGAGCCTCTAAATCAAGTTTTGGTAAAGCTATACTAAAGTTTAGCGAAATATTCTAGTCTTTTGAAACAAAACTTTGAAATTTCTAAATCAGGTTAACGAAAGGGAATTCAATGCAAAAAGAAATGATTTCATTTGGAGTTTAACAAATGTGATCCCAACTTAGGATATACTAGTAGTAATATTATATTATACTAACCTTTCTGTTGATCATTTTGTAAATGTTCATTCAAGAATTGGCTACATTTGATTTTGAAGCATACACTCTTGACTTCAAGGTCACCATGAGCCCAAAGATTCCAAAGAGGTGGGGTAGTGAGAAGAAATATTCAAAGTGTGGAGTTTATAAAATAGTTTGACCTTGAGCTAGTAATGTGACGTGCGGGCCCTAGATAATCACCTACAAAATCATATACTGAAGGAAGTTGAATCTATTATGAAGATTATATGAATCTACTAGGCTATATCTTTCATCTTCATACCTAGCAACTCTGGTAACTAGATGAACACCCCCCAAAGTGCCTCATTGCACACACCTAACTCAAACAGAGCCTCCACAGCAAGTCGCATCTTCTCGTCTACGCCGTAATCCAAATGAAAGGACAACCCAATTAAAAAATCAATTTTAAAGCTAAAATTTAAATTAAAAAAAACAAGCAAAAATTTCCAAAATACAGTCAAATGATCCTAGGATTTGCCATTTCCTTGTGTAGAACGTTCAATTTTTTTAGAAGGATTATCTAACAACATTCATTAAAAATGACTTCAAACAATTTTGTTACAAAAAATTTATGTAAATATGTTTGAAATTGCAAAGTATAAATAAAATTAGTGACACCCTTTAGAATAAAGTGTATATGACTAATGCGACTATTCCTATGGGGGGTGATCATATTAGTTACACACTCATATAGTCATTCTAATGGGTGTGGTTAATTTGAATTATTATTACAAAAAATTTGAACCTTGTAGAGGGCCATTTGATTTTCATTTTTGGTGCAGCCACGGTGCAAATACAAAAATAAAATAAAATAAGTTTAAATAATTTAAATATATATATATAACTAGTAGTGCCCCATCAGATTCCGTATATATGTACAAAAAAATAAATTAACTTTAAATATATATTTAATATTATTTTTTATTTTTTATTTTTTATTTTTATTTTTCCCGCTGTAATTGCACTGCTACCATGTAGACTTGTGGCCTTCTGCAAGCCTTAAATTTTTTCTAATGACTTTGTAATTTCAAAGAACTAGGTAATCTAGTAATGCAATTTTTCTTCCAATGCTTCTAAAAAAGTCTTGGTATGCAAAAAATATGATCTTGATACATTACTAATATATGTAAAAACTTTAAACAAATAATAAGATAAAAAAAATTAGATTGATAGGGAGAATTTGCTACACATTATAAATTGAAGTATCTTTGACTAATATGACTACTCCCCAAAGAAATTACTTAAAGTATAATAACTTACAAATATATTATCTTTCACTTTGTTTTTAATAACCTCTACTTTAACCATTATCTTTAACTTCAAATATAAGAGTATGATGTTGTACATTGCAAATATGAACTTGTCCACGTAAGTACCAAAATATCAATGCCGAAGACAAAGTCAATGCTTATTGTAGGTGATTGCCAGAAACATCGATCTTTTTTTATGTCACAAGTAGCATGATAGACTTATCATCTGCTATAATTTTTGAAGTATGAACCCAATAAATTTGAATTCTTTTTATTAGAGATGGATGTTTCCATTTTTATTTAAATATTTTATTTTTTTAGAAATTAAAAAAATCATTTTATACTTAGAGTTCAATTTTGCTAATTTGTTAAACTTTTAGGTTTAGGAGTTTTGAGTACTATGGAGTACCCAAAATTAATGATCTAGAGCTAAAATTTTTGTGATGTATTTCTACAATAGGCAAGCATGTTTACACCAAGGAAAATCTAAAATTAGATTATTTTATATCCTCCACATTTGTGCAAAAAGGATTCCTTCTAGCTAGCGCATGCATTTCTAAACATTGAAGATAGTTTCAAACTCATTCTTTTGGTGAAACCTGATCAGTAGCAAGTCTTTATAAATGACCAATTTTTCGGGTTTTTTTTGTAAAGTTTTCTATTATTTTACAATTTAAAAGGTCCGAATATCTATTTTTTGTAAGATTTTGCACTTTCTGATTCTCCTATTAGAAAAAATTTCTATGATTTTCCTTTGAAGGGTCATCATCTTCTTAATGGTGTATAAATTGGACATATTTTGATATTTAAAATAATTGTTTTTCTAAATTTTAAATACTCCTAGAAAAAAGCATGAAAATTGTAAAAATACTTCAAAACCAGCCAATGTTTCTTGCAGTCACCCAAATTAGTCTTTTTTTTTAAAATAGCATGGTTATGTATAACTATATTTATAATAACCTTTTATTATATAATACCATCAAGTTGATAAATTAAATTTGTGTGTGTATGTAAAATCCTAATTTTAATTGAACTTAAAAGTAAATCAAAATGGTATAGTCTTTCAAAGCAATAGGTTGTATGCCTCTTTTGGGCTCAATTCTATTCCATTCAGTTAAAATTAAAATTGAATTAAGTAATTTCCACCCCTTCCACCTCCAACTCCATACTTGTATTTTTGAGGTTCCCAATGTATTCCCAATGAATTCCCAATGTATTCAATATAGGATATTTGAGTTGTATTTCTAATTCTATCACTATATCCGTATTGTGTATTTCAAATTCTATATTTGTATTCATATCGTTATTTCAAAAAATATATAAATCCATATTTTGTATTTGTATGTAGATTGTATCCGTACTTTGTAATTGCATTTTGAACCCATATTTTGTATCTGTATTTGAGCCAAGATCATTCATTTGATGGACATCAACGATTTTGATTTTTTAGAAGATTGACGGCATTTTGGGGGTGGGTATTTTTTTTGAATTCAAATCAACAGCTTTGGATTTTTTTTTGAGGGGGAAAAACTGAAGTTGAACAATTTGTTCGCATCTTTTCGTAAAAAAACAGTTGTTTACCAAACAATCTATAGTACTAGTAACTTTTAGGAAGTTTAGTTGGATACATTCAGTTTGTGTGCTCGATTTTATATCTAAAGTATTAGCAAATGCAATGTTTATTGCAATGTAAACTCTCTTTTGTTTTAGTATTTTATTCAAAAATAATTATGGAGAATTTTTGTTGAATTTTTTTGGTATATATTTTTTACTTATTTTGTCATTATAATGCTTCTTTATTGCAAGTCATACACTAGAGGAAATCCGCGTTGGTCTAAACAAAAAATGTGTGCTGAAATTTGTTGAGAACCATGTTTCCAAGCAAAATTTTGGGATTCCAACGTTGGAAACATGGTTCTCAACAAATTTTAGCCCAAAATTTTTGTTTAGACCAACGCAGGTTTCGTCTAATGATAGGACATTATTAGGACATTCACTTGTTTCAATTAAAATTTGGAAAGATGGAACTTTAAAATTTGGAAAGAGTTAAAAAAGACTTGCATTAGAAGTTATTTGAGGCCTTTAGAAGACTGTGAGTTCCTAGGGCGTTCCCAACCTAGGAACTCTGCCACATGCGCAGTCTGATGTGGTCAAGAGAGTGCCATGTTAGATTTTTTGAAAAATAAAAAATAAAAAATTATAGTGCCTTATTGGTTGATCGATACAATTAGATAGAGCAAAGTTGCTTTTGAATTGTCAAGTCAGGTGACTCTTTTCCAATCCTCTCTTCTTTGGAATAAATAGATGACTATACAAATCTAAACTAGACGTGAAAATAGTCCTCTCTTCTTTAATACTCTAGCAAATCCTTTGTAAACTACAAAAAACACAAAGGGAACCTCATGAACATCTACTCAAATGCAAGCCATGACGAAAATATAAGCACGGGGTATACATGAAATGAAGGCAATTGATCCTTGGGGCGGTGTGAAGAAAAATACAATTTCATGAAGTACTATAATATCTTGAGTTCAAGGACTGTCAATTACAGAGTAAAATAGCATGATATAAGTGGGTGGATTAACATTCAATCTTGATTTAGAGAATAGTTGTCATACCACCATTTATATCCTTTTCAAGGAATTTGAGCGCAATCTTTTAGAAGAAAAATAAATGTGAAGGGTGGTTGTGTCAGGAACTTCAAAACAATATGTACTTCAAATAATTGAGCACCTAAATTAATTATGAAAGAAATTTCAACTCTACTATGGCTTTCCGAAAAGTAAATTTGTCAAAGTACTTTTGGATTTGCAGACACAATTTTATTAACCCCTAAGTGCCCAAGGCACCCAAATGTGGTGTTGAAGAAACTTTGAAGTTAAATAAAACCTTACCAAATTTCTATTTTTAGTAGTTTATATTTTTGAAAGATTCTTTTTGAAGTCTAATTTTAGCATCAAAAATCCGATTTTGAAAATGAATGATTATAATTTTTCTATTCAAGATTTTGTGCAAAGGTACCCATTGCAATCTTGACTTTTTGTAGTGTTGAGGGCTCTTGGAAATGTGCCTCAAATACACTAGATCTTGGAGAAAAAATCACACTAGAAATTCATTTAAAAAAATTGTAGAGTAGATTTTGAGAAGTCATAAATTGATTGGGGTTATATTTGATAGGCCCTTCAACCTCATATTCTTTTGGTCTTGAACTTTTTAGATTTGACATGCAAAAAGAGAACTCAAAGAATTTCATAGTTTTAACACCCTGATGATCAAACATTATAATCTTTCAATTCTTAAATGCTATTGTTGTGTTTTCTTTTCCTACGTGATCTCTAACACATCTAGTTTGAATTTGTACGGTTACAATTAAAAAAAAATTGATTCAACTTATCAAAATGTTGGCTTTTGGTTCAATTTAGAGCAAATTCCAAGAGGCTCAAAATAGGCCTTGGGCATTTAGGGGTTAATATTGACAATCAATTGAACAAGTTGTCAAGTGATACAATTGTCAATTTTAAATGAAGCCATCTATCACCAATCTATTCTCGCATTTCATGTTATAAGCTTTGTGAATACTACTTTTTCAACATGTAAATATCCTCAAGCTCTCCATACAACACCCTCTTCAATGCTTTCTTCTTGAAACAACATCTGCAATTGATAGTGAGAAACTTGATGTAGTCTTCTATTGCCTCATGGTTATAGACAACAAGAGTGCTCCATTTATTTATTCCAACCAAAAAGAACAAGAAGAAAAAGCGTTGATCTTGCATTGACTCTTCTTCCACCCTACAAAAAAGACCTAGATGAATAAAAATAAATTATTGTTTGAGGCAGGCCACGCAACACCTAGCAATCACTTGCAAAATCTATTTTAACCATAATTTTCTTGTTTCAAAGTTTTTCAATTTTGATTTTAGTTGGAAGCGTCAAGTTTTTTTATTTTAAAAACCATGAAGGTAAAAAAGTAGGGGTAGCTCAAGCTACCGGCCCATTTTTGGTACCTTCATAAATGAATTCATTTTTTTTCCTTTTGCCAAGATTACGGATAGTTTTAAGGGAGTGTTGCTTTTGTTCTTTCATCATCAAATGCTTTTCATATAAGAAGAATTTTTAGCCCTTTTTTCCCTTCATATCAATGTTCAAATCCACATGCCTTTTTATTCTAGTTGCAAAGCATTTTGATTTTGATTTTTTGTTGGAAGTATCAATCTTATCTTGTCTCATACCAAAAAGAAGAGTACGAGCAACTACCCTTATTTTTAGTACCCTCTAATGGTTCAATTTTTTTTGTTATGACTTCAAATTTCATACAAAAAATTTGAACCATTGGAGATTTGGAGGGTACCAAAAAGATGGGTACTAGGAAATATCTCTAAAATGCTAGTTGAATTCGACTTGCCTTTTATGGATAGCTCTAGCTACTCCTCTTTTAATATCCTTTAGTGGTTCAAATTTTTTTTTAGTAATGATTTCAAATTTCATTAAAAAAAACTTTGAACCATTGGAGGGTACCAAAAAGAGGGGTAGCACTGGAAGGTTAGTTGGGTCCAACTAATCTTTTAGGAGTAGTTGCTATCACTCCTCTATTGGATACTTTTTAGTGGCTCAAAGTTTATTTTGGTTATAACTTTAAATTCATTAAAAAGGATTTTGATCCACTGGAGGGTACCAAAAAGAGGGGTACATAGTAGCAGTTTTCTTTAAAAATCTTTAAAAATCTTGTCGGATTCAGATAACCTTTCAAAAATAGCTGTTGCTACCCTTTTTTTGATACCCCACATACATCCTATTGTACAGTGCAAAAGAAAACTTGAAAACAATCAACCTCCACCTATAATCAATGAATGAATGTAAAAACAACATACACCATATCATATAGCCAACATACATTAGATGAAATTTTGGGGGGTTAAAGGGTTGTTTTAGGCCCGTTTCCTTGTTACAAACCAACCATTATTGGCCAAAACAAAAATAATGAAATAATTTAAAAATATTAAAAATAAAAAACATTTAAAAATATTAAAAATATTAAAAAAATTAATTAAATATTATTATCTGATGTAGACAAAGTTTAGCCATAGACTGCAGTTCCCAGTCCATGAATTCAAGGGATTCTGTGGCCCTTTACAATCCAAAATCTCATCTATTGCATTAACCCTTAAATGCCCAATTAAACGCCGTTTTTTGACAACATAGCGATTTTAAGTAGCTCACTACAAATGGATTTTTTTATTTATTTCTCTTTGAAGTTTTCATACAGCATGTGTCCGACAAGTAGCTTTAAGGCCCAACAATTTCCATAACTTTTGACTACAGGGTTAAAAAGTTATTGTATAATATATTAATATGTAATTTTTTGTGTTTGGCAGGTAGTCCGGGCAGCTCAAAAAACTTCCTTAAAAATCACTTTTAAAAATTAAAAAAATTGAAATTGGTTTTATAGATTTATATATACGTGGAAAGCTTTGAATCATTCCATTTTGATCAATGAGTCAAAAGTTATGGACTTTTAGTTTGCGGGTAGTTATGGATTCTTTACTCTAAAATAAAATTTGAAGTCTTTTATTTAGCTCAATTTTCAATAATTTTTTAATAAAAATAAAGACATTGGGTGCAAATTGTTTATTACAACATTACAACCATTGGGATTGACAACTTTCAATTCCATAACTAAATTATTGACAATTTAGTATATTAAATCATTCTCTACTCTTTCTACTTACTATTTTTTTCCTATAATTATGTTGTACAATCCCAAATAAATTGAAAATTTTCAAGCATGTAGCCAACTTGCCCTAAAAAATGAATCCAAAGAATAACCACTATTTTGGACATTTTTTCATACAAATGTGATCTTGTAAAGTGCAACTCCTTGTTTTTTTGTAAGGACAAAAAAATTATCTTTGTCAATTCAAATGCTAAAATCGTGCAATCCACATGGTGAAATTTTTTCCACATCTTCTCAAATGAGTGTACTACAAGATCCTACGATTACATGTGTCCAAAAATGTTTATTTCTCAAATTTGGTACTTATATTAAAAATGGCAGTTTTAGAGCATTTTTGGTAAAAATATAGTCAAATACATTTAGGGGTTAATAATCCAAATTCCTCAAAAAATGCAACTATAAGATAAATATCTTTATAACATTGAAATATCTACAAGGAATAATAAAACCAAGTAAAAAGAAAGATACACAAACAATCTACTTTTTTATATTTAAATATTAAATATTCTTTTTGCAAACCTAACAATTTGTTGGAAAAAAATTACATATAGTAAAATAAGAGCCATTAAACTTTGAAACCATTGCTCTCCAACCCACACCTCTAAACACCCCAACCCCAAATGCCCCACCAAATTCAATGTAGTATAGGAATAGTCGGAACCATGTCACTATAAGAAATCCCTGTTTTAGGTGACAAGCCCTAATTTTTTATGACGGATTTTAGGTGATGTCAATGTTGACAATCCAAAATTTTTATGTCAACAAAAATGTCCAATGTAACATCAATGTTGACATAAAAACATTGGATTGTCAATATTGATGTTACATTGTACACTTTTGTTGACATAAAAATTTTGGGTTATTTACATTGACATCACCTAAAATCTGTCATAAAAAATTAGGGCTCGTCACCTAAAACGGATTTTTTTTATAGTGTGTATTTTCAAATATCTCATTCCAATTTAGCCATCCATATAAGATCCCACATAGGTCTACCTATCCACTATACCCATCTCCACTACAACTATCTTATGGTACCAATCACCAAACTTTACACTGACACCTGCACTTCAAGAGACACATCATCAAAACCAAAGGAATCTGAAACTTGTACAAACTTAGACAAATTCCCACCTCCCGGCGAGGGTTGCTATTATGTGAGCATAGGAGTGTGAGCCCATGAGCCTAGAATACTAAACACCTATGTTATATATATAGGTGTATATACTATAAAAACCATCTATGATTGTAAGGTATATATGTTACAAATACCCATATTATAGGTGTTTATGATACATACACCTTCTGTAGTGTGTGGTATCTATATTATAGGTACCTATATTGTAGACTCAATGCTCACAAGCTCGCATTCTTAGGCTCACATCATTAGATGAGTTTTGGGGGGTAGGGAGGGCCGTTTTGGGCCCATTCCCGACGCCTGTCCCCCCTCGCAGTTTCAAAGAACGGATGTTCTCGACAAAAAAATTTCAAATTTTTTTTTTCATTCTTGAAATGAAAAAAAAACAGAAAAAAAATTTCATTTAAAAAAAAAAAAATTAAAAAAAAAAATACGACGTGGCAGTCACTCGGCCACGTCAGCGAGTTGCCGCGGCCCCGAATTCGGCAGTTCCCACAGGTTGGGACACGCAGCCCTCCACAGGGCTGATTTCTCATCTAATGACTAGCACCGTTGTAAGAGGCTACATCTACCATTCCATCCATCTTCAAAATCCTCCAAAAATAAAACAAATAATACACTACAACACATAAACACTTGTATAAGTTAATACAATTAAAAAACCTCATCTAAAAAATAAAAATAAAATCAATTGTATTAAATTAAATTCATCTTTGTTCATTACATCACTATTCCAATATTTGTCCATATTTACAACTACCATCAAAAGGCTACCAATAAACAATAAGCCTAGTACAATAACCAATAAACTAAAATTCTTTTGGGGACAAATACATGATTTAGAACATTAAATAGAGGCTACAATATGCTTTTTGAACCCGTAATCCATGATTGTCAATATTGCTAAATCAATAGCCAAAGGCTATAACAAAGGTTACATATAGCTCATCCGGATAGTGCCTTCATTGAAGATTGGTGCTATATAGACTGTACAAAGATTCAAACTTTGGACCTCATTGCTACGACACTAGTCACCATCCCAATTGGCAATCCTAATTCTATTAGGGCAACCACTATTCCAATACTCCTTGATATACATCACAAGACATAAGGGAGACCTACCCAATTCCATCACCATTAGATGAGATTTTGGAAGGTTAATGGGTCGTTTCAGGCTTGTTCCCTAAGCTGTAAACCCGCCATCGCTATCCAAAATAAAAAATAATAAAAAATTTAATAAATAATAAAATTAATTAAATATAATTATTTAATATGGCTGAAGTGTGGCCTCGTTGGACTATAATGTGGCGCAATTTCTACAATCCGAGAACTCAGGAGAACTCATGGCCCTTTACAACACTAAAATCTCATCTAATGCCTACTATTAGATGTTATTTGGGGGCATTGGAGGGCCGTTTCAGGCCCGTTCCTCAATCTGTTTCCGATGCAGCAAAGGAACGTCGAGCTATTGTCAAAACCCTAATGTAAAAAAATAAATTAATAAAATAACTTTTGAAATTAAAAAATAAAGTTAAAAAAATAAAAAAAATAAAAACATCCAAATTTGTTCATTAATTACAACCAATCCATTGATTTTTTGACAAAATCAATGCATTAATGCCAACAAGGGATAACATGTCCATCCTTTATTGTTGAATACTTAAATGCCATTAGATATATGAAAAGGCAGTTATGGGTTGTTCATGGATGTATATGACTCCACTCTATGGGCGGTTTTGTAATTTTAAAGTAGACCACTTCCTCGACCACTTCAAAAATTCATAGAAATTACAATTTCAATTGAAAATTTATAATTCCACTTGGTTTCGCTTCGTCAAACAAGCGCACACCTTTAAAAAACATGTGCCCCTCTTGGAGTTGGCCCCAAGATATTCAAATTGCAAATCAAGGTGGTAATAGGCTTGTCTACCTTAATCACACACCCTTAGGTAACATTAACAATACTAGCAATATTGATAACTCAATAAGATATATAGAATCTCCCTATTAAATAAGGTATGTACCCTTGGAATAGACTCATCAAATTCTTCAGAGCATTATGTGGGACACAAGTTGAATAGATTCTTCGTTTAGAGCAATCCTATAGCTAACAACGCGCAAGAACAGGGGCGCCAAACAAGGCCCCATGGGAAGACTTGCCAAGTGGTCAAAAGGTGCACCATATTTTTTATTTTACTATTTCAAAAAGAATCTCTTCAACTTTTGAAGAGAAGCTTTCAAAAGGTGGGATTCAAAAGATTATTAAATAGCTTGGCGAGCTGCATTCAAGACTCTCCATTTGCCCATGCCCTCTTCATTTCTTGAAGTGGCCAGGCATATTTTTGCACTTGGCATGCGTGCCGCGGGGCAATTTCTAAGCCACAACCCACCCATTGCCCGTGTTGAGTTTGGTGCCTTGTTGTGGGGTTGCTCTTACGCCAACCTTGACATAAAGATTGGAGTTTCTTCTCTCTCTTCACGTGCAAACAACTAAACATCAAGGGTAGTCACACCTTCTCCGAGAAGTAGAATTCTACGAAGTTAGAGAAATTGGTGAGAGAGAAGAGGAGCCAATGGCAAGCTGTTTTGTGCGAAGAAGGTGTGACACCCCTCTTTGCTATTTGGAGCAATTCTTGGAGAATGCAATACCTAGAAAACTAGATGGGAGCTCCGCAAGTCAAGCATAACCAATGAAATTGAAAAATTCCTCGAGAATTTTTTCTACAAGAACGTTTCTTCACCTCCGAAACAGAAGAACAACACTTCCAAAACCTTGGAGGTTGAGAGCTCTGCAAAGCCACGGTTTTCCACACACACAACACCACGTGTCCAATCTCCTAGAATGGTGTCGGAGGAGGTGTGACTAAGACACGTGGTCCTGAAATCGCTCATTTAAGAGCTGAACTGAATTTTGGGGAGGTGAAACGCCTCAAAATATTTTTCAGTGAATTTTCCTTGAAAGACAAGAGGAATTGGCATCTAACCCAAATCGTTTCAAATTTTGAAGTTGAAGTGGCATAGGGCTCCGAAATTGCCCACCCCCTAAAATGTACACTGTTTGTACATTGATGAAGGCTATGAAATAATTACATGTACAAGCAGTGTACATTTGAATAGGGTGGGCGATTTTAGAGCCTGTTACCTTAATGGCATTCAGTATCTGTCACTTGGCCTCGCCATCTTCACGTCCCTGCGGCACCCTCGCATGGATGAATGAGGCTCCATTTTCGGCTAAACCCTACAGCCCCTCCTTCGCTTTGATTCCAGTTTCCCATTGGATTCTGGATTCGACAGTTTCCCAGTTTCATGAAATGGCTCGAGCGGTCGCCTTCGCAAGCGCGCAGCATCTGTTTGCAGAGAGTAGACGTGATGTTTATGGACACTCCAAGGAATCTCACTCTCTTCTCGGCGAAATTGGTTGGCCTTCTGCACATTCCAGCGTACTTTCTCTTGAGGTGAAGAATGGCACATCCAAACCGCATGTGAAGCGAATTCGCAGTGCTGCGAGGGAAGGGGGAGGCTCGTTCTTGCAGGAAATGGAGTTTGATGTGATTGTCATTGGCGCGGGGGTTATTGGGTTGACAGTGGCCAACCGGATTTTGACGGAGACGACATTCTCGGTGGCCGTGGTGGATGCGAAGCGGCCGTGTGCTGGGGCCACGGGAGCTGGTGAGTTTTGTGAGAGTACAGATATGTTCGTCAATTTTTCATTAGCCTATTGGGAGAAGAGCCCTAACTCATGCATTGACGTGTTCATAAGTTCTGACTGCGATTGATTGAGTGTCTACTGGATAAAACCAAGATGGTGCTGTGCAGTTTTGTTTTGTTTTTTCCCTTCTGCTGCCAGATTGCACCAGAAATAAATAATTTGGCTAAAAAATGGCAAAAAAAAATCGTGAAGTTTTTCGCCAGAAAACTTTGAATTGAAATAGAATCTTGATGAAATCGCCAGATTGTGGATGAAAATAGAATTATAGACATGTGATATACACTCAGTAATGTGATATTTTCTATCCAATATGTGGATGAATGCTGGCAGCCTGTATATGGAGCACCAGTATAACATTTTATATCGTCACTTTGGCACTTCATAAAAAATGAAAAAAAAGCCCTGGTGCTGTGGTGTTTCATGGTTTGATAGACTAGGTCAGGAATGATGTTAGATGCTATGCGTAACTTTTTCGTATTTTGGGGTTCCTGCTCGGCGATTGTTGATATGGTGCATGTGAAGGGCAGGGATATGTGTGGATGAACCATCGCTCGCCGTCGAGTAAGACTTGGGGGTTGGCTCACCGTGGCAAGCTTTTGTGGGAGCAGCTTGTTGCAGATTTAGTAGAGTCGGGATCAGATGCCCGGTTGGCTATTGGCTGGCAAAATACAGGTCTGATTCTCTCACTCTTGTAGCAACTACATTCGGTCGCAAGTAAGTAATCGTGGAATTTAGTATTAGGAGGAAATATATTGTAAATGCTTCACATAATGTATCTGCGCTCATGGCATCTTCCAATGTCTGTAATTGACAGGGAGCTTGCTCGTGGCAACTTCAGCTGAAGAAGCGCGAGCTTTAGAATCCCATGTTGAAGATTTGACTGCTGCGGGAGTGGACGCCGAATTTTTGACAGCATGTGAAGTCGGCGAAGTGGAGCCGTCACTTGAAGTTGGACATGAAGGGGGCGCTGCCTTTGTGCGCGGTGACAGCCAAATTGATGCTGCATTGGCTGTGGCGCTCATATGTCAAGTCGGTTTATTCTCCTCGTTTTGCGTGAAAGTTGTATGGCTGGTTGCTATTGTGTGCACATTTAACATAAAGGACCTTATGGAAGTGACACCTCTTTGTACCATAAAAATTGTGTGAATATTTCTCGTCCCATGGGCACCATTGTTGGATGTTTCTACAGAAACTGTGCATATAGTAATCAAGAGGGCGGAAGTGTGTCGATTCAACTGTATGCAATAACGATAGGTTCGTTCGCGCTCGAGCGTCCAGTTCTGAGTCAATGTCTGTTCTCTTTTGCAGAGAAACTCAGCTTATCGAGCACAAGGACGATACATGGAACTTTTTGAGTCTCCTGTTGAACGACTGTACCGGTAAGTTTTGGACATATGTGTCATACCCAGGTTTTCTGTAGTTGCTTGCTATTACAAGCATTTGATCGAGCCTATTGGGATCGGTCGTGTATTCCCATGTGCGTCGTGGATACAGGCAATTCATCTAATTAATCGTAGCAAGGAACTCTTCTTGGCAAAACGAGGTATGGCCGTCCATTTTGGTGCAGAAGGGGATTACTAATTTGCTCAAGTTATGTCTTGATGTGATTTAAAGTTCGCCTACAGGTGACTCCATAGAAATGGTACAGACTTCCAAGCATAAACTTCACTGCAGAGAAGCGGTCGTTGTGGCAGCTGGGGCATGGACTTCCAACATACTTTCACACGCAGCAGAGGAGTGGGATCTAGCACAGATTCCTGTTGTCAAGCCTAGAAAGGTGAAAAAGAACATATGCTAATTAGTGTATTCACAATTGAGCATTCTTCGACCTGAATTTCTGCTAGTGCTAATAGTCCCTATCATGTATCTGGTCAAAAACAGCAGTCTTCGTCTGAAGCATGTTCCTCTTATTTATTTCTTCTATATGCGTCAGGGTTATATTTTCGAATCCAAAGTTCTCAATTAACTCCTGATGTATTACGATACGTTTGATCTTGGGGTTGACAGGGAATGTCTTGTCACCCTTGCAAACAATATTTAGGTTATTGTGGACCACATTTCTCCAGCTTTTGAACTAAATGCAGGTCACGCAATGCTAGAGATTGTTTGAAAGTTTGTCACTTGTGGTCTGTTTGATCAATTGTCACTTGACTAGTTTTCATAATTTAGCATATGCAATCTCGAATAATGTAGCTAACTTTTGAAATGCGTGATCAGGGCCATTTGATTGTGCTTGAGGGTCTTCCACTTCTGAAGCTTAATCATGGGTTGATGGAGTTTGAATACACAGCCAACTACACTAAAGTACGGAACTCTCCACTAGGAGCTGTGTCGGTGCCTTCCGCAGTTACTGACACTGGAGTCACACTAGACGATAGTTTCCAAGTAGCGATGACGGCCTCAATGGATATTTCTGGTCGGCTTCTCTTGGGTATGGGCTCTGGTGGATCTCTCCGTTGAATGGTACTCTCGTTGAAGATATTACGGTTTCACTTTCTAGACGGTATTGTGCAAGAAAGCTCATATTTTCACGACGGTATGGTGCAGGAAGTAACCGAGAGTTTTGCGGTTTCGACACTTCTCATCATTTGGATGCTATCGAAGGCATACTGAACAGAGCATCCAAATTCCTGCCTGCACTGCGGGAAATTTCTGTGCAAGGCATTTTAAAGGAAGAATCGATAAGGGTTGGATTTCGACCCTATGGTCAGTTTCTCTAATACCTTTCACCTTGATCTTACAGGAAAACAACGGTTACTCGGGACAGTATTGTGAACTTCATCCATGTGTGCTTGAGATATTCTACTGTGATTTGTCCAGCTTCCCTAAGATTTACAATTGTTGCAGTGCTTGATGGAGTGCCACTCATTGGACCATTACCTGGGATTGAAGGACTGATGCTAGCCGCTGGTCATGAAGGTTCAGGTCTCTGCATGGTATGTTTTTCATGGTGTTCCATATGCATCTATTCCATATATCATTCACAAATTTGCTACTACTTGTTTTTAAGCGTTCTTTAGAAACTGAATCGGGCCTTCAAAGTTTCGACCACGGGAACGTTGGCAAATACTTCAACATTCTTTTGATCTTATCAGTCTCTTGGTCTTCAATTGTAAAAAATGCCTGTCAGAGCGAGTTAGGATTTGCAATGGAGGATGCTTGTCATACCCCATGAGTCACTCATAGAATCTGACTCTGTTGTGAAGGATTATTGGCTTACAACACAAACAATGTGGGCATGACAGGCTTTGAGCACAGCTGAGATTCTGGTGGCTATGCTTCTGGGAAAGCAGGCACCTCTTGATAGTGACGCATATCTCCCAGCCGGGAGGTTGTACCATGCAAAAACTGATGCTTGACAAAGCACTGCATCCCTTGTCCTTTTCAACATGCTCGCGTCACAACTTCCATGTTAAAATTCCACCATGAAAACTCCAGAAGCAGACTCAGTGGACAAACAAGTTTGAGGCTGGAAACGGGAATTCCCACTTCGGCGGTCAAGTAATTCAAGCCCTGACAAGCCGCCAATATACTTGGTACAGAATTCTAGCCCTTAACGACGAACGTCGTCATGGGGAAGTAAGCTCGCCTCCTCTATTTCTCGGTCTTCCTTGAAGCCTGCGTAGGTAAAGTCATACTATCAGCAGAAAGAAGGGAACTTGTCAACCCGTAGGATGACTGCATGGGAGTATTCCATGAAGATGACCCTGAAGTAATGAAATCCCAACCACTTTATGCATCATGGCAAGAAAAACATTCCAGTGAAAAAATCAAGGTTTCTAAAGCAGACATGGTGCTCTGTCAGCCTCCTGCAATTATCGCGAGCCTCAGGGTGCAAGTCAATAGGAATAAACATCTTGCTGTTCGCTTCGCGAGGGCTACCTTTCTGTGTCTAAGAGATGACAGTCAAGGCCTGGACGATTGAAAGAACCAACAGCACAGCGAATTTATACGAGAACATTAAACTCAGAGGCCCTCCAACGGGAATCAATGCAGGATTTCAGTAGAGTAATGAGCACAACGAACCCGTACTCAGTGAGATAACCCCCAGACGAAACTGCAATTGAATGCGACGCTAAAAATAAGTGGGGACAAAGCTAGGCGATTGCTCGTATTAATAAGAATGTCGGCAACTCTATTTACATCCCCCGAGAGCAATGTTCAGTAGTGATGTAATAGCGTATATTGTGCTTTACGAATTCATTTTAGGGGAATGCATTGCAATTGAAGCCTCGAGAGTACCTTACAAAGCAGAAACATGAGACCAATTACACTTGATTGAGAAGCTCATTCTTGCTCTTGGTGCGGAGATATAGAACACGAGCCTTTGACCTTGGCTGCAACACGTTACGCACAAAATCAAACCTGGCACCGTTCCTACGCGGGCTGCCTAAGCTTTCAATAGTAATATTCATGCTCAGATGTTTATTTAGACTTTGAGATATACATGCTTGCCGTGTATCAGAGATACCTCTTATTTCTTAAAAAGGATCCCAACAAAAATGGAGCTGATCCGTAGTCAGACTTGAGTTCGTAGAAAGTCAGACTGTTCATACAGCGTCAACAATGGAATCTCAACTTCACACCTACGATAAGGTGCTTATACTTTGTTCCTAGAATTAAGAATTCTAAACTTTCGCAAGTGTTCTATATCTCTTGCTCATAAGCTAATATACTATGCCGGTAATGCCAGAGTCAATACTAAAGCTCAACTAACCAGGGTTAACTGTATCTTCATCCTAGTACGAAACCAGCCATATCCCAGAACTTGAGCTTGAGCTCCAAAATTCGCACACCCACCTGGTGATCAAGTAGTCACAATTCAAGTCAACAACTGCAACGATTTTTCATTAAACTAGTTAACAAGCCTTCTGTAAACGTCAATCTATTATTTTCTCAACAAATCGTAATAAATAGGTGTACCTAGTTCAAGATTCTTTCTATACTCTCACAATCACACACTCTATCACACTATTAAGTTCCAAGAAGTTACATGCAAATGTGATATTAAAGCATTCCAGAAGTTTAAAAAGGTTGTGAACCTCCTTTGTGACAATAACTTCTTTAATGTCACTGAGGATTACATGCAACACTATTGATTGTCGCCACCTTACAGAACTCCAGTGGTATTTCATGCATTTTGGGCGATATTTGATATTTAGAGGTCTGGGTGTACGAATTTAAATCCCCGAATTTCCTAAGTTATTCTGCATTTGTGTTTCCTCTGTGTAACGAGGGTTTTGCTTCAGGAAAGGAAATAAACAACTGTAGTGTCTGAAAGCTGATAGAAGTTGATTACCTTCTGGGCTTGCTCCAGCTCAGCTTCCGAAGCGTTCTGAAGTGCTTTGTCAGCTAGTTTCTTCAAGCTGAGTGTATAGTCATGAAACTCCGGGGTGCCCCATCTCTTGACGGTGTTCATGAGCTCAAACGGCGTTTTGGCATCCTCCTCCAGGCATGACATGAAGCTCGCGCAGTACACCACCTCAATTAACCAGAAGGCAGTTACTGCCACTGCGTAGGGGGTATCACCTGTCTCCAATTCCTTCAAGAACCTGAAGACCACCAAAAAACATAATAAAACGCATAGAGCGTCAGACGCAGAAAATTAGAGTAGAATGTCATAACATTCTAGAGTATAAAGCTTTTACCTTTCCACTGTAGCACAAACCACCAAGAGCGCTCAAACACTTAAACACTGGGCAGGCCCACTTTTGAAGCAGTGCCAAGAACGAATTGAGTGTTCGATGAGCTCGCATGCAAACGTGATGACTAAGGACTGGACAAATGGAATGAATAATTCTAACATGAATCACAACAAACTCTGTACACATAACATGAGCTCAAGATTGTGCATAAAAAGAATGTGAATTCCTCATCTGGGTTCACTGTTCAACGACTCAAAGACTGTTCTGGAAGCTCCTCAAGAATGTTGTTAGTACGTAGTTAATTTACTCTTGGATTGGGCTTGGCTACACTCTCCTATTACGATGTATTCTTTTCTCATTTTGAACCAAACAAAGAAACCAAAAACCGCCCTTTGCAAGGATAACGTACTTCACATGTATTGGAACTGAAGTGACCACTCTCCGTTACACTCTTCTATCTAGACTGTAGGATCCGAAGTAAAGTGGTTGCCCGTTATTAAAGAATAGAATTGTGGATATTGAAAACCTAATGCTTCTACGAATTTCGAAGTGTCGTCAGCAAGCCATTAAATTCTATATAAGCGGATCCATGCAAGATGATTCAGTAAAAAACATTGTTCAAAACAAAGTGACCCACACTAAGCCTGTAGCTCCCTGCGTTTTCACAAACAAAGGAAACTAGGGAGATTGCAATGTAGTCGTAGCTTACTGGCAGTAGTCCTTGGTGGGTTGCAGCAGCGTGACTTTCTCCAAAAAGATTTGCCAGAAGTTGGCTTCTTTCCGAAACCACGTAATCTCACCCTGCAGCGCGGTGATTCCACTGAGAATGACGTCCATGTCGTGCTCGGGTGCATCTCTCGGCACCTTCATCAGGAGACTCGCCACGAAGCGTACAAACTCTCTTACGAAGTGGTAGTCTTGCTCCTGAAGCAATCAAAACCACCACAACAACAGCACAATTCAAAACTCAATTGATGGAATATTCACTGACCCAGGGCTGAGCTACATGAAGAAATTCAAATCCTACTAACAGTGCAACTGAATTTTAGCGCCTTTCAGTGGAAAGTGAGATGGATGGGCATGCAGTGAGAGAAGACTGAAGAGTGAGCGAGGTAGCTCACCATCCATTTCTTGAAATTGTTGACGTCGATGGTGCCATCGCGAATACTCTTGATGAAGCTGTGGTTCGTGGCCGCAATGTAGAGCGCGTGATTTTCTTTCAAAAAACTCCCCGTGAAGGACGAAGAGCTTCGCTTTGTATCCGATTGCCCCGCCATCGTCCTCACTCAAAAACTCACTCTCTCTCAACTTGATCGCTCAGAGGATCGAATTTCGCAACTCTCAAAAAAAAAAGGGGGGAATCAAGAACGAGGCTGACGCCCCACAATGCCAAGCAGCGAGGACAGAAACGCTAAGGAATGCTTGTGAGCTCTCCTTCCAATCGCAGGTTACTTGTGAAGCCCAACTACACGCTCTCTCTCAACTTGATCGCTCAAGGTATCGATCCAACCTCGCACTTCCCAAAATGCCATGCAGCGAGAAGAGAAAAAATAATGGAATTCTCGCGAATTCTCCTTCCAATTGCAGATTGCTTGCGAAACCCAACTGCACGCTCTCTCTCAACTTGATCGCTCAAACTATTCAACCTCACAACTAGCTCCCAAAGAAAAAAATTTGTAAACTTACTAGCAAGACTAGCTGAATTACATAAGCAGCGAGGACAGAAAAAATAAGGAATACTCCGGAATTCTTTTCCCAATCGCAGATTACTTGCGAAACCCAACTGTGCATACGCTGATCGACTCTCTCTCTCGATCACTCGGAGGATCCCTCCTAACACCTCCCGAAAGACAAAAAGGAAAGCTAGCTTACTCACGAACGAGAATGAATTCCCACAATGCCAGGCAGAGAGAAGCCAGAGGAAAACTGAGGAATACTCGCGAATTCTCTTTCCAATTGCAGATTTCCAACTGCAAGCTCTCTCTCAACTTGATCGCTCAAACTATTCAACCTCGCAACTAGCTCCCTAAGGAATTGAAAAACTGGTAAACTTACTAGCAAGACTGAATTACACAATAGCAAACAGCGAGGACAGAAAAACAAGGAATACTCGAGAATTCTTCTTCCAATCGCAGTCTACTTGCGAAACCCAACTGCACGTACGCCGACTCTCTCGATCGATCGCTCGGAGGATCGATCCTAGCACCTCCCGAAAGACAAAAAGGAAAACCGCTAACGAACTCACGAACAAGAATGAATTTCCACAATGCCAAGCTGCAGCGAGAATCGAAGAGGAAAACTGAGGAATGCTCGGTGAATTCTCCTTCGTTTGCAGATTAGTTGCGAAATCGTGACTGACTGCGAAGTTGTGAGTGGAGGCAGCTATTTATACAAGTGGGCTGAGACTGTAGCCGCGCCTGCGAAGCGGGGAACGCAAACGTATGGGCGATGCGGGACGCCGCGTGGAGTTGCCAAGCCGCCTTCTCTGGAACCGGCCCCGGCATTCCGGGAAGCTTAATGCTTGTTGGCTCTCACTGTTGCGGGTGGGCTCGGGTCTTGGAGTCACCAGGGAGTGCCTTCATTGGGGGGCAGCCTACTGGACCAACTGGGGTAGCCTTCTACTGTACAGTAGAACCGCTCTGTAAGGTAGATAAGCCTATTACCACCTTGACTACCGGTAGTGTGCCTGTGCCGTTGCCACACAAAAAACAGTAGTAAAAGTAATTTTCTAATTTTTTGACTCATAAAAAACTTCAAAATTCAATAACTTTTCCACCGTAGGTCAGAACATCATGAAACAAAGCCCATGCACCTCTCCTTGCCGAGGGCTTTCCGATGGTACCAAGCGCGCTACTGGGGCCGCACGGTCCGGGAGATCTCAATGCAACAAACAAAACAAACAAAACAAAACAAAACAAACAAATTGAAGGTATGGATTTGCAATCTAAATAAGTTGGGGCCAACTACAGGAGGGGCAGATATTTTTTAGAGGTGTGCACATGTTTCACAAATCAAACCCAAGTGAAAATTGATATTTTTTCAATTAAAATTGTATTATCTATGAATTTTTGAAATGTTCAGCCCTGAAATTACAAAATTGCCCATAGATTAAAGTCAGCAACGTCTCATAAACAACCCATAATTGCCTAGTCAAGTACTAAATATTCACCATAAATGGAGTGACACGTTATCCCTTGTTGTCAAAAATTTCTGATTTTGTCATAAAAAAACCCGACTTTAGATGGTTTTGGGATGGAATTGGGTCCAAAGTGGGGTGACGGAATTGGACTGGTCTACTAAACGGAATTGGGTTGGTAACAAGAATTGGGTTGGTAAACAAAATTGGGTTGGTCTACCTTACCCTCTAAGGCAATAACCTCTATAAGGTAATATTGATTGCCTGGTTCCGGCCTGGGCCATATACAACGTCATTAATCCAATGACCCTCCCTAATGTAATATAGTCAATGCAATCCTCCCCCTATTACTTTAGAAAGGTTCTACTATATTCTCTTGAAGTTGGAAGAAGGCCAAGGAAGGATAGAGTGTCAATAATATAATTTGAAAAGAAGATTTTGTAATTTTTTTTGTAATTTTATGAGTTTTTACTACTTTTTGTGACCACTAAATTCAAACCTCACTATCCATCAATCTATTTATTGACATTTTACAAGAAAATATGAACGAAAAAAAATTCTATTTATTTTTCAAAGATAAAATCATATATTTGCTACAAGTCATCAAATTCTCAATTTTCTAGGAATTTTTAAAGAAATTTAAAAAAAAAAATCATATAAAATATAAAATATCCTTTAAAAATCTAAATTTTTTGTAAAAAAATATATATTATAGTGTATAACATTATGGTATAAACCAAAATTACCGCGTCACTTTACAATTAGATAATCAACAAACCATGGTTATAGGCCCAAAGCTTGTATTGCTATAAAATATTGAAGTTTATGAATTTTTCAAATTCTTCTAGCTACAATAGAAACTGCACTTGGTAAGTTTTATTTCATTAGTTGGACTTAAATTCAAAAAATGACATTTATATGCCTAAAATTCACATCAAGAGTAAATAACAAGAAATGGTCAAATTACAGTACAAGGGTGATCTATGGATTAAGCATCTTCTTCTATAGAAAAGTCAATAATATTATATTGAGGGAGTTTGCAATACTCTTCATTGGAAATGTACACAAACAACTTAAAAAAAAATTGGATGACAATTTTTTTTCCCATCCTACAAACTTAGGTGTTCAGATTTTTTCAAATTTATTGGTAGGTGTGTGGTGGGGCTTGACAAGAAGCCAAGGAATGCCAAGGAATTGGTGGCTAAGTATGGTGTGTAACAATAGAGATGTTTTGAAGGCATTTTTACCTTACAATTATATTGCGCCATATACAAAGTTGAAGACTTCTATTATAGTGGCAGTCTAAGGTCAAATTGGTAATACTTCAAAAGACTCTTATATAATAGAATTAGTGGGGCAAACAATTTTAGATAGTCTACAATAGGAACTACACTATTCTCATTTTTTGGTTTCAAATTTGATTGATAGAAATTATTTAGTGAAATGATTGATCCAAATAAAAGGATATGATAATGGTGATTTAAATAGTGACTAAAAGGATATTTAGTCATTGTTTAGTCACTCATTATCAAAGATCATATCTTTTTGTTATATGATACAATAGTGATCTAAACAGTGACTAAAAAGATATGACTAATAGTTGCAAATTGTGACTAATGATCCTTTCAACACAAAGTTACAAATAGTGACTCTGGTTGAAAATCATCAGTCAAATTCTTCCTCTAAGTTTCACTTTATAATACAATTTTATATTTTTGAAAATTTTGACTGTCTATATATCCTTTAGAATTTAATGTGCACACCATGATAATTTGCAAATTTATTTATTTTTTATTTTGCAAATTCTTGAAATTTTAGATTTTTTAAACATGATTTGCATTTCCTCAATTCCAAAATGATCTTCTGGTTGCAAGTTGTGGAAAGAAAGAGGTTGTTGTCAATTCCAAAAGCAACGTGACAAAATCAGAAACACAATGTGTAAAGAATAGTAAGATGGTCAATAACTTATGTAGCTGCAACAGATGGACCTAGGCCACATATCTCACTGTCACATGTGATTCTTATTGGCTCCCACATATGAAGTCCATTGGCTGCCATACACCGGCTTGGGCCACCTATAGGAGTCAACAAGGAGAAATCTATAGCACATGGGCTTGGTCTATGAGTATGGCCCATAGGTACTGGTGGAATCTACTTTTGATTCTATATATGGTCTTGGAGAAGATCTCATAGTGAGCAATTGAGTGGCCATCGGTGCTCTTTAAAATGCCCTATATTTCTACTTTTGACTACTCCGGAACTACAGTTTGAAAAAGATTTTAGAACTCAAAATTTCAAGACAATAGGAGTGTTCCAAACTCTATTGACAGCTCAAAATGGGAGGAAATTATGTTATTTTTAGCCTTAATCCACAACATTTTGTTCAACAAAAAGATCATTTTGGGACGAAGGGAGTATTTGAAATGAATTTTCTTCATTTTTTCTTCAAAAATTCATGGCAATTTGAAATTTTCCCAAAAAAAGTTTGAAAATTTTAGGGAAAATATTAGACATGCGTTTTCATCTTTGAAAAATGGAACCGAAAATTTTCACTCATAAATAGCAAAAAAACAAAGAATTTGGAGTGGGGGACTTTCAAGTTTGAGTACATGGTTAGCATTTAGGGGTTAAGTCAAGCACTTTACAATAGGGTTTAGAGAAAGAGTCAAGTTTATGGCCTGACCCCCTAGAGCGGCCTGACCCCTAGAGTGGCCAAACCCCCTCACTTGACCTCGAGGGAAAACCCTGAAATTTTTAATTAGCGAGGCATGATAAAATTTGCAAATTCTGAATTCATATTTGTAGTCAAAGGCCCCAAATTAGCCAAGAGAGGTCTAGAACATACCCTAGAGGCGGCTCAAAACAGGGGGCTTTTTTTCACATGCACCCCTGGAATGATTTGGAAGGCCAAGCGAAGGGGTTGTGTCTAAACTAGTGCAACGAGCCTCTTGCGGAGGTAAAGCCAGGGGTCAACGTAAAAAAACCTACCCCCTATTTTGTGCCGTCTTTAGGGTATGTTCAAGGCCTCTCCAAACTTATTTGGGGCCTCTGATTGCAAATATGAACTCAGAATTTGCAAATTTTATTATGCCTCGCAAATAAAAAGTTCCTGTGTTTTCCCCAGGGGTAAAACGGGGGGACAAAACAGCCTCCGCAGGAGGTTTGTTGCACTAGTTTAGACCAGGGATTTTTTTTTGGCTTTCTGGTGCCAAATTGCACCAGAAAAAAAATCTGGCTAAAAAAGGTTATAAAAAATGCCAAAAAAATTGGATGAAATCACTAGACAACTTTGAAATTTAAAAAAATATTAGATGAAATCGCCTAATTGTGGATGAAAACCATACTATACATCCAATAAGTGGATGAATGTTGCAATTTGGAGCACCACTATAACATTTTATATCGCCACTATGGCAAATGAAAAAAAAAAAAAAACTGGTTTAGACACGACCGAGCGAAGGGGCCAGTTCACCCCGACCCCTGGAGTCGGCAATCCCTGAATTTTCTGGCCCTGAACAGTGCAACGACCCTGCCGGCATGCATGGGTGGGGACCAGGTCCAGGTGCAGGGGCATGGGTGGGGTTCAGCTCCAGCATCCAGGGGCATGTTTGGCGACCGACACCCTTCCTGCGCCGGGCGGTCGTCGTTCGCACAACCCTTCCGCCGCGCAGCCTGCGGAGTTGCTTCTTGCAATTTTGCCTCCTTTTCCTCGTTTGCGACGACGAACACGTGTTCCAGCTCCGCTAATTGTCCCTTCCCTCAAGGCATACAAGTGATGGAACCACTTGCATGTTTGAAAAGCTTATCCATTTTCGCCGCCTCAACGATTGCCTCTTCGCGATTTGCTTCGTCCTCTCCGCTGGCTTTAGGTTTAGGGTAGCTTCAGGGCGCAATTGGTTTGTTCGATTGATCAAGACCTAACCTTATTGGGTTTAGGGTGAGATGAATTCGCCTTAACGGTGAAACTGACGGAACATGTTGACCCCTGTAGGAGAAGGACACACGAATCGATCCCTGCAATCTGACGATCTTGGGATTCCGAGTATTCACGGTGACATAGCTTGAATTTGTGGGCCTTGTGATAGAGTGTGCTGCAGTCAATGATAGCGTCGCAAATGTTCAGAATTTTGTAGAATGTCGTTTTTCATAGAAGGTGACACAAGGGAGGTCAAGCGTGGGTTTTGATTGTGTGTGGGGTTTGTCTCCAGTGACCTAAGTCGGGACGTCGGTATTGAGATTTAGGGGGTAATTGGGTGCTGTGGATCGAAGCTGGTTGATCCAGGACACACAAATCGATCTCTGCAATCTTACGACTTGGGATTCCGAGTATTCTCGGTGACATAGCTTGAATTTGTGGGCCATGTGAGTGTGCTTCAGTCAATGATAGCTTCGGAAATGTGTAGAATTTTGTAGACTGTCGTTTTTCAGAGAAGGTGACACAAGGGAGGTCAAGCGTGGGTTTTGATTGTGTGTCAGTCGGGTTTGTCTCCAGTGACCTAGCTAGCTGCTAGTCGGGACGTCGGTATTGAGATTTAGGGGGGTAATTGGGTGCTGTGGATCGAGGCTGGTTGATTCAATCTTGCCGTGGTTGAGGTGAGAGTGCTGCTCTGTTCGCATCCCGACGCTCGCAACCATGGCGCGGCACTGCCTAGCGCTGGACCTGCAAGACGACCCGGGGCTCATCCAAGAGTACAAGCGGCACCACGAGCGCATCTGGCCTGAGATTCGAGACCACCTCACGGCTGCCGGGGTGCTAGATATGCAGATCTACTTGCTGGGCACTCGCCTCTTCATGATCATGGACGTCAGCCCCGAGTTCACGTTCGAAGCCATGGAGGCTCTGGCGGCTGCCAACCCCAAGGTGCAGGAGTGGGAGGAGCTCATGTGGGGGTATCAGGCTCCCACGCCGTGGACTCCCTCGGGGCACAAGTGGGTCCCCATGGAGCGCATCTTCGACCTCGCCTCGCAAAATCGCCCTGAATGACTGATGCTTCTGAGAGTTAGGGTTGCAATTGTCAGCTGCTTCTGAGAATACAGGGTTGCAAGCGTCTGCTGCTTGGGAGAATTCAGGGTTGCAATCCTCCGTTGCTTGGGAGAATTCAGGGTTGCAAGCGTCTGGTGCTTGGGAGAATTTAGGGTTGCAGTGGGCTGATGCTTCTGAGAATTCAGTGTTGCAAGCGTCTGCTGCTTGGGAGAATTTAGGGTTGCAATCCTCCGTTGCTTGGGAGAATTCAGGGTTGCAATGGGCTGATGTTTCGGAGAATTTAGGGTTGCATTCCTCGACTGCTTCGGAGAACTCAGGGTTGTAATCCTCCGGTGCTTCGGAGAAATTGAGAGTTGCAATGATTCGAAGTATTGGGAGATTTAACCGGTTGATGCTTCGGAGAATTTAGGTTTGCCATCATCTGATGCTTAGGGAGAATTTTGGTTTGCAATCGTCTGATCCTTTGGAGAACTTCGAGTTTGACACAGCCTCAAAAACTGCGCCAATTCTAATACGATTCTAATACCCTCCAGTGTCCTCCTATCACATACCCCTGGCACTCAAGCTGGTTCCCATTCAAAGTTTGGTATTTTAGCTAAAGACAATTATGAAACTCATGAAGTCAATACCAGTGTCTGGATGGGAAACAATCGCAATCCATGTTGACATTATGGTGTTTTGTTGCATCTTCCATAAATGATACTAGTATTATTTCTTGGAAATCACTATTGCACAACCATGTTCCTTGGATTTGCTATTAGAGGCCAAGTGACTTGAGTTTAATGTTCATCTTTGCAACGTACCCACTCTGAAGTTGCAATTCCGCAATACCCAAGCGAATAGAACAAAGTCGAAAGTTGCTAATTTTTTATATCATTGGTGCATCATTACATTACAAAATAATATTCTTGAGGAGTGGACTCAATTGCCAATACCCTTGAAAAAAGAAACCAGATCTTGAGTTCAACTTAGGGCCAAGAATTAATCACACCTATGTAATTATATGCTTGAAACATCTTTAAAATATTATAATTCTTAATGTTGATTTGAGGACCATAGTGAATGAAAAGTTTGTCGGTGGTAGACTTGAGAAGCAAGGGCTACTCTGGTGCCTTCTTGTAGAAGTAGAAGGTGTCTTATATTCTCTAAGTAAACTATAAATCCAATTTTGGATTTTATAACATTCTCAAACAAGAATGTATGGGTCTCTCTCTTATTCCTCAACAATCGAACTTCAATTGAGATAGAGACTCTCTTGCTATAATTGCTTGTTTTATAATGGATAGTACGGAAGTAGAGTCACAAGATCATTTTTAATGAGGCAAATTCACAACAACTCAAAAGGCAAGGCTTGTAATGGACACACTTCATTTGATTGCTTGAATGTCATCTTCATGTGGATTTTAGCATTCTGCCCACTTGTGTCTTCTTTTCAAGTCAATTACAAATGAACCATTATTAAGGTCCAATTTATACTTGGGCCGGATTGAAGGCCAGCCAGAATTCTCCAGGTTTGAACCAATAGGATCACTCAATTTCTCCAAATCCGGCCCAAGGGCTTGATACTTGGGGCTGAATGGAACTACAACTCATCCTACATGTCGCTTTAGGTGGCATGGTTTTGGCACCAAACCATCTAGCCTCAAGGGAAAAATCGGGACGAGGTTTTGGGTGGCCTGAACTCCCATTTTGGGCCGGATTGAGCTCCTTCGTTGAATCTTACAAATCTCCACCGTCTATTAGTGCATAGGCTTTTGTTTTCTTTTTTTGTAACGTCCCTATGAACTCTCTTGTCAAGAAACTTCCTCCCACTGTTTGTGGAGCTTTGCTATCAATTCTAGTCTTGCTCAACTACTCAAGTTAGCAAGATGCAAGACTGGTACATTATAAATGTTATTATTCAATCAAAGATATTAAGCCATGTAAGGAAACATAGAGTATTGTTTTACTTGTTATTTACAAAAATGTAAAATTTAATTATATTAATTCACTATTTTAAATTGTTTGAACTTTAGTAACAATAAGGTCACTTTCTAACTGGAATTTCAAGTTAATTGATTAAAAATAATACGGAGTTCATAATCTATATTTCTTAAATTCTCATGAAAATAAATGACAACTATTCTAGGGTTGCACTTCTAGTTTCAACGTCATTGGAGTATTTTTTTTCTTTGGTTTTAAAATTTGATACATGAAGTAGAAAGTCTTTTGTTTACCCTCATTCAATCTTCAAACAATTATCTATATAAGTAAAATTAAGAAATAAAAAATAGGAGTAGAAAGGTTTACGAAAAGAATTCTTTTTTATTTTTGAAATAGAATAAATAGGAAGAAAAAGGAAAAAATAAAAATAAAAATAAAAAAAATCTTCTTTTTGTTTTGAAATAGGAAAGAAAGGAAGAAAAACAAAAACATGAGTGTTTTTTATATTTTTTTAATTGAACATTGAGAAAATCCAAAAGCACATGAATTGGAAATTGGGCCCTAGAATCCAGCCCAAGGACTTTTCATTAACTAGGGCCGGATGGAAGAATTGGGGCCAGATTGAGGGCCGGATTGAAGGCAAATCTGGCCAACCTTCTATCCAACCCCAGGCCCAATATAAAGCTGGCCTCAACTTTGGCTTCTATTTTGCTTGATTTTGATAGGTATGTAAGTATAGTCAGTCTTTGGCAATTGGTTACGGAGGAAGTTCAAGCAAGGTTTTAGATATTGCATTCAACCGGCCCTATCATTCCATCCGAAGATTCTAAGGGTGAACTTACACCTAATTTCTAGTGGGAGCTTAGGTTTCATGTACTGTAACAGATATAATGAGAATGTTTACATTTTGAAGATTTTGATCATTGTTGTTACATCAGGCTAGTAAGGATCACTAAACGTCTCGGACGGGTGAACATCTTGAACGGGTCAAACGGACCAAACATACAATGTAACTACCTTAAATGTCAATCCAGTCCAGAAAATATCAATGTAACAAACAAAACAAACTAACTAACTACATCACAAAGTTTAGAAGCTACAATTTGTCAATAGTTATTGCTGAAAGTAATGCATCGTAATGAAGCAATAAATTGTAAAGTACTACATTCATTGCAATGATGCGCTAAATTGTAAAGTACTACTTTGCAATGCCATGTGCTAAATTGTATATTAACGTGTGAACTTGTAAAACAACGATAACTACATGATAACTGTTGACAAACTGCACCTTCTAAACTTTGTGATGTAACTAACTAACTAACTAATTTAAGGTGAAATCTATTTTTACAAAAAAAAATTCTTCAGATTTTTATGTTATCTTATTACATATTTCTTGGGTTGAAACTGGAGTGCCAGCTAGGACATGTCTTCAATCTAACCAATTCATACGTACGTCGCCATCACCAGTTCACCACAACTACCGTAGTATGCATTATGCCATGTGACCACGAGTAGTGTGCCCCGTGACCCTGTAAAGATATTTTTTTATTTTAAAAAACCAAAAATAACTCAAAAATCTATAAGTTTCTCATCGTGATTTGGCACATCACAAAACAAAGCCCGTGCACCCTTCCTTGCTTACTCAGAATGTGACTAGGGGACGCATGGTCCGGGAGATCTCAACGTAACAAACAAAATAAAACAAATTAACTAATAGCCTAACTAGCACTACTTGAAAATTCAGTGTCTGATTCAACAAGAAAATTAAAAAAATATGATGATTTGGACAGTTGATTAGGACATTTTAGTTCGAACAATAATCAATACTTCTATGTTGATTTTTGTCTTTAGATTTGCTCAAAATTTAAAAATTAAATTACTATTTGAAAATACGCCACATAGGTTGCTATGTAAGCAAAACCTGCCACGTAGGCAAGACTATCTCATCAACAAACCCACCACACAAGTTAGACTGCCACATAAGTAGTCGGCACATTAATGCCAAATAATTAATTAAAAACTTTATAGTTAATTATTTAATAATTCAATTCAATTAACATTTAATTGAAAAGTAATTTATAAAAATTTAGCGATATATTCAAAGTGTTCAATTATATTCAATAAATGAACTCTGAATGTCACTTACCTTGATGAATGAAGAAAAGAGAAGAGAAGCTCTTTATACTACACTAAAAAGGGTATTTAGTGTTGGCAACACTATTTGCGAACCATGACACTAAATATCATTAAGCCTACTAAAGTAAGTAACATTAAATGTAATTTCTAACATTAAATATACTCTATGGTAAATCTGAAATCTGAAAATGTTTACATTTAGTGTTAGAACTTATTAAAGGAAGGTAGAAGGGAAGAGAAGGCAAAGGCGGCGCATTGAAGTTTAGCACTACACTAATCGTCCTAAAATTGACATTTAGTGTAAGGTCAAGTAGGGTGGTAATTACACTAAATGTAATCCAACACTAAATACCCTATTTAGTGTAGTGGGATGGTAGGAAGTAAGATAACCGATATGGGATATGTGAATTAGGATTAGTAAGAGCTCTACTACTCATAGTTAAGCCCAAAGTAGGAATTGTGGTTAAGAAGTGAAAATTCATACCTCATTTAGACAATGTAGAATAATGTTTTTGAAAAAACTTTGAACTAAATTAATGCGTAAAATTAAACCAAATTTCATCTCCAGAAATCTGTTTGAGATTTCAAGGCTCCAATCAAAAGTTATGGTCAAATTTTAGAGAGGGGTTGGAATGGACATTTTTTTTGACAATTTTCAAACATCTTCTTTGAAATTTGTCCATAATTTTTTATTAGAGATTTAAAATCTCAAACGGATTTTTGAAGATGAATTTTGGATTTATTACACACCTTTTTTTAGTTCAAAGTTTTTTGAAAAAAGTTATTTTACTATGCCAAAATGAGGTCTAAAATTCTAATTTGCACACAATTCCTACATTTTGATAATGAGTGGTGAAGCTCTCATCTTCAAATTGTCCTATATCATTTGAGGATTTGTGACGGACAATGGATTTCATTACAAAAACAACCTCTCTACCGTACACACTCACTACATGTCAATGAAGTAAGTCCTTTATCATGCCATTTAAAAATTACTTGATGGTAAATAGTCATTGGACTCTATTTTGAACTCTCTTGCTAACATTGAACATTTTCATTTTCTACAACGTCTTGGTTGTTTAATTTTTGCTAAATTTGACAATTCTTCATATTCGTTTTATATATTTCTTGGCTTACTTTTAAATAATTATTTTTCGCCGACCCTGCTCTACTACTATGATATGTGGGAAAATGAAATGATATTTAGACGATTGCCAAATCAACAGAGCAAATCTTTTTTTGGTCTAATCAACAAAATTATGTTAATTGATATTTAGAGGATTGCCAAATCAACTAAGTCCAAAAAAAATTTGTCCTAATCAATGTGAATGCATTGATCTTTTGTGAATTAGGGCCTTTTTTTCTTGTTGTGTAGTGTGCACTTTGCCACAATTAAAATAAATAAATAATAGTAATTTCCTAATTTTTTAATTCAAAAATAACTTTGAAATTCAATAACTTTCTCACCGTGAGTTGCAAGGCCACTTAACAAAGCCCGTGCACCCCTCCTCGCCGAAGACTTTTTGATTGTACAAATTAAAGAACGTGACCGGAGGACGCACGGTCCAGGAAATATCAATGAAAAAAACAAAACAAACTAACTAACTAACTAACTAACTTAAGGTATGAATGGCTTTTCCGGGTTTTTAATGAGTCCTAGTACCAGAGTAGATCACTATGTGTATTTCTCAATTTTATAGTCTTTAGTGGAATGAGTGCCGAATGATGAATCTACATACATCTAAAATGTGGATGAAACATGTAAAACATGAATAAAATATGTAAGATTTCAATAGTGTATACATTTATTCAATTGCTAGTGATATCATTGAAGAATGGGGAGCATTAACTTATAAAGGTTCATGATTTTTTTCATTAAAAAAATACTTCAAAGCTATTGTTTCTTGTCAAATTAGCTACAATGAAAGAATACAATTGTTTTTGCTACTCAACTATTGGATCTTGCAGTAAATTTATATGAAAATGTTTGGAAAAAAATTTAGACACCTAAACCATTTAGATTGTAAGATACTAATACTCAAAGAAAAAAGAATTTTTATTTTTTGCGTCTCCTTTTATTAGGTTTTCAAACTTTGAATTTTGTTAATTTAGACTTTTTACACTATAGAGTTTTGAGATTCAAATCTTTAAGGTAGGGAATTGAGTTGAGAGTCTAAAAGAAAAATTCAATTTTTTTTAAATTATTTCCATTCTTAAAAAATTTGTTAAGTAGACATCGATATAAAATGGAACAAAAAATTAAATTGTTAATAGTTCTAATACGGAATTGAAACATGTCAATTCTAACAATGAGATTTTTATAACAAGTAATTTACACCTCATGAATGGGTTTTTTTTAATTGTTAAAATTAAATTTAGAAACAAATCCTATACATTACTTTTCCATAGAGATGCCCTATTTGCCTTAGAATCAAGACTCTTCATGACTTCATATCATTAATTGAAATGGAATGAATCAAAGACATGTAAACATAAAGATACCCTATGAAAAAAAAATTATTATCTTTTTTGCTCTAAATTTTTGCATTTTTTTCCACTACACTAAAAAGGGTATTTAGTGTTGGCAACACTATTTGCGAACCATGACACTAAATATCATTAAGCCTACTAAAGTAAGTAACATTAAATGTGATTTTTAACATTAAATATACTCTATGATAAATCTGAAATCTGAAAATGTTTACATTTAGTGTTAGAACTTATTAAAGGAAGGTAGAAGGGAAGAGAAGGTGAAGGCGGCACATTGAAGTTTAGCACTACACTAATCGTCCTAAAATTGACATTTAGTGTAGGGTCAAGTAGGGTGGTAATTACACTAAATGTAATCCAACACTAAATACCCTTTTTAGTGTACTACACTCAAGCATTTGGGCATAGGAGGTCGTAAGTTATTCTCCTAAGCACCAAATGAAATAAAAATCATATTTCTAGAAAGCTAGCTCAATACTTTACTTTTTATAAATGTTTCAAAACAAATAAAATAATATCTAAAAATATTGAAACTTGTCCAAAATCCCCCAAAAAACATTTCACATCTTTGAACCTTTAGGTCCAAGTTAAGACAATTTCATCTTCTATACATTGAAGACTTTATTGTCAAATTTTTATTCTAACAAAATTAAATTGGTTGCAAATAATGAATCACTCAAAAATGTCATGAAGCTCTAAATGCTCCATCCAAAAATAGAAAGTTCATTTTAGAAGTTTATAGTTGTTAACCATACCTGGTAACCATAGGATGAAAAGTTTTCCAATGTGGCATTGTCCGCCCATGTAGGCACTTACATGGAGCTGAGTTGTCCGCCAAATGGCACACCGTGGGGACTTTCAAAGAGCACGTCATGAGTGATGTCAAAAAAAAACAAGGCCAATTTAGCCATGTTTTTTGAAATTTTAGGACGTTTTTTGCACGTCAGTTATAACAGATTTTATATGACATCCACACTGACGACATCCCGTGTCAAAATGGACATCAAGCCATGTTTTTTCCAACATCACAAAAAACACGAGTTTCTTATAGTGCATCCGCATTCTTTAGCGCTACCAGATCCCCTTTCAGCGATGAAACATCAACTTTCACTGAAGCCAAATCAACTGCAACATTAGCTTTCATGGATGCAAGGTCCACTTTGACTGTTGCAAGGTCTTTGGTGAAATCCATAAAGTCCTTCTTGATCTCCATCTTCATTTCACGAAACTCTTGAAGGAGCTTGGTTTCCAATCGCTCCATCTTTGTCTCCACCACCCGCCGAGTCTTGCAGAAACATCCAAGGAGATGGTTGCCGCTGTGAACGCAAACAAACTTAAATGGACTTTGACATGGGTTTACCTTCTTTGAAGACAAACCCCAACTGCCTCAAAAAAATGCGGTAAGAACTCCTAAGAGAGGCAAAACGCCACACAATATCATATTCTCCAGGGAACTCAAAGCCACTAAGAAACTCTTGCTACACGTTGGGCCATCAAAAACTACAACTAACACAATCACTTCCAAAAACACAAACACTAAGACCAATTCCACATACACAAATCACTATAAAAAACCCGTGTTTTAGGTGACGGATTTTAGGTGACATCCAATGCAACAACTCGTGTTTTTATGTCAACAATAACATCCGCCATAACGTCCGCCATAACAATAACGTCCGCCAAAATGTCATGAAGTTGTAAATGCTCCATCTCAAAAATAGAAAGTTTATTTTAGAAGTTTATGGTTGGTAACCATAGGATGTGTTCTATTTGGGTGCTTTTAGGGCCTTAATGTTTTGGAATGCCAATTGCGATTATTCACATGCCACAACCACAAGAAATGAATAGGTGATAATAAAATTACACTATTGGTAATTGAATTTTCAAGAAATAAAGATTCTTTTACAATTAAAAAAACCCTTCATAACATATTTTTATGGTTAGCTAATACATGTGTAGCTTCTTTTTTCAATTGGTACAATTTTTGACGTTTTTGAAGTTTTAACAATAATAGAATTCAAGTGCACGCAATAGATATGGAAATATCCACTTTTATTCATTTGGAAACTTATCTAAAAGCTGAATATATAGTGAAAATATGTTAGTTTCACAATGAAATTTATGTTGTAGAATGCAATCCCCTCCATAAGATAATTTACCTGAAATTTTTGGAATTGCAGTATTGTTTATCACTTGCAATGCTTGTCGAAATCATGTAAGAAAAAAGTTGATGTGCAAAGCATGACAATTAGAAGTTGTTCAAAAAATGTCAAGAAATAAATTGCTAATTTATAGTCACTAGAGCTTGTCCAAAATACAACTATGCATACTTTATGATCAACTTCAACAAAAATTAGTGATTCTCTTGAATTAAAGTGCTAGTCTCTTACGATATTCTATTTTGGACTTCAAGAAGCTTTAGAAGTTACAATTAATAAATCATTTACATTCAAACACATCCATAACAAAATTAAAGAGGTTTTGTAATTATATTCATTTGTTTTTATAAACCCTGTCTAAGTTAACAATAAAAGGTTGAAAATCTCCCATTGTAGTAGTTGAAGACTAGCGGCTTGTGAAAAAAATTGTTGATCAATAGAAAGGGGGTGTATAAGTTAAAATAAATAGATTGAAGCTTCAATGTGCAACTTAACTAATTTACTATGACGTGTTTTTATATTAGTTAAGGTTGGTTAAAAAAATAGTGATTGACTATCAATTTTTCACACAATTAGAATTGAAATTTCAATCCTTACAAATGATCAATGCTAATAGATAATGATAGGATATTGAAAAATATAATTTAAAATCTTTAAAATATTTTGTGAAATTACATTGATATTTGAAAGTTGTTTCATTAATTTTTGTTCTTTTTCAAAATTTCAAAATACTCTAAAGCCATTAACAAGTTTAAAAAGTACATTTATTAATGTAAATTTTTTGTTGACTAGAAATTAAAATGGAAAATAGAGAGTAGATTAATTCAAATATTAAGTTAATGGTTGAATTTTTTTTAATGCAATTTATCATATATACCACGTAATAAAAATTATGTAATACATTAGCAAAATGACACCAAGGCTTATATAATATACTTGTAGTAATATTATATTATATTAACCTTTTCTTGTTGATCATTTTGGAAATGTTCATTCAAGAATTGGCTACATTTAATTTTGAAGCATACTCTCTTGACTTCAAGGTCACCACAAGCCCAAAGATTCCAAAGAGAGGTGGGGTAGTGAGAAGAAATATTCAAAATGTGGAGTTTATAAAACAGTTTGACCTTGAGCTAGTAATGTGACGTGCAGGTCCTAGAGAATCACCTACAAAATCATATACTAAAGGAAGTTGAATCTATTATGAAGATTATATGAATCCATTAGGCTATATCTTTCATCTTCAATCCTAGCAACTATGGGTATTAGATGAGCATCCCCGAAAGTACCTTATTGCGCACACCTAACACAAACAGAGCCTCCACAGCAAGTCGCATCTTGTCATCTACGCCATAATCCAAATGAAAGGCCAATCCAATAAAGAAAATCATTTCTAAAACCACTAAAATTTAAATTAAAAAAAACAGGCAAAAATAGCCAAAATACACAATCAAATGATCCTAGGATTTGCCATTTCCTTGTGTAGAAAGGTCAATTTAAAAAAAAAAAGGATTATCTAACAACATTCATTGAAAATGACTTCAAGCAATTTTGTTACAAAAAATGTATATGAATATGTATGAAATTGCAAAGTATAAATAAAATTAGCCACATTCTTTAGAATAAAGTGTATATGACTGATGCGACTATTCCTATAATGGGAGATGATCACATTAGTTACACACTCACATAGTCATTCTAATGGGTGTGGCTAATTTGAATTATCATTACAAAAAATCTGAACCCTGCAAAGGGCCGTTTGATTTTCATTTTTGGCACAGCCGTAGTGGAAATACTGAAAAAATAAATTTTTTTTGAAAAAATAATTTAAAAAAAATAAATTAAAATTAAAAAAAATAAAAATAAAATAAAATAAAAAATAAAATAAAAAATAAAATAAAATAAAATAAAAAAATAAAAAAAATAAAAAATAATATATATATATATATATATATATATATATATATATATATATATATATATATATATATATATATATATATATATATATATATATATATATATATATATATATATATATATATATATATATATATATATATATATATATATATATATATATATTTGAAATCGCCAATCTGATGCGACATTTGTAGTGCCCCGTCAGATTTTTCATATATATATATATATATATAATATAATATAATACTTTTTTTCCCTCGCTGTAATTGCATTGCTATCATATAAACTCGTGGCCTTCTGCGGGCCTGAAATTTTTCTAATGACTATGTAATTTCAGAAAACTAGGTAATAGAACTTTTCTTCCAGTGCTTCTAAGGAAATCTTGGTATGCAAAAAAAAATGATTTTTTTATATATTACTAATATATAAGTCTATAAGTGAAGGGCAGGGTCGACACTTCTCTATTGAATATTAATATTTTTCCAAAAAATAAGGTTTGGCAGATGCTAAAAATAGAATTTTTTTCCAATCTTCTTTTTTTCATCATACAATTTTTTTGTTTTTTGAGAAAATATTTTTCCAAAAATTCCGGCATCTATTTTTAGAATTATTTTCCGCCGACCCTACAACTATGGTATATAAACTTTAAACAAATAATAACGTATAAAAATATTTAGATTGATAGGGAGAATTTGCTACACATTATGAATTGGAGTATCTTTGATTGATGTGACTACTCCCCAAAGGAATTACTTAAAGTATAATAATTTACAAATATATTATCTTTCACTTTGTTTTTAGTACCGTCTACTTTAACCATTATCTTTAACTTCAAATATAAGAGTATGATGTTGTACATTGCAAATATGAACTTGTCCACATAAGAGTACCAAAATATGAATGCCTAAGACAAAGTCAATGCTTATTGTAGGTGATTTCTAGAAACAACAATATTTTTTTATGTCACAAAGTAGCATGATGGACTTATCATTTGCTATAATTTTTGAAGCATGAACCTGATGAATTTGAATTTTTTTTGTTAGAGGTGGATGTTTCCATTTTTATTTAAATACTTTATTTTTTTAGAAATTAGAAAAATCATTTCATACTTAAAGTTCAATTTTGCTAATTTGTTAAACTTTCAGGTTTAGGAGTTGAGTACTATAGAGTACCCAAAATTAATGATTTAGAGTTTGTGGTGTATTTCCACAATAGGCGGGCACATTTCTACCAAGGAAAATCTAAAAATAGCTTATTTTTTATCCTCCACATTTGTGCAAAAAAGACTAGTGCATGCATTTATAAACATTGAAGATAGTTTTAAGCTCATTCTTTTGGTGAAACCTGATCAGCAGTAAGTCTTTAAAAAATACCAATTTTTAGTTTTTTTTTGTAATGTTTTCTATTTTTTTACAAGTTAAAAGGTCCAAGTATCTATTTTTTGTAAGATTTTGCACTTCTAATTCTCCTAATAGAGAATTTTTCTATGATTTTCCTTTCAGAGGTCACCATCTTCTTAAAGGTGTATAAATTGGACATATTTTTTATATTTTAAGAGAATTGTTTTTCTAAATTTGAATTACTCCTAGAAAAAAGCATGAAAACTGTGTAAATACTTCAAAATCAGCCAATGTTTCTTACAATCACCCATATAAGTTTAAAAAAAAAATAGGGTGGGTAAAAGGGCACACTAGACTAGTCTTAATACCTGAAATCCAAAAGCTAGATTGGGGGATTACCTTCCTCAGGCCTGTTCACACGGTTTGTAAGAATTTTTGTAAGAAATAACAAGTGTTTGAAAACATGCTCAGGTGCTTGGGTAGAATCGTGGTCTTAATTCTAGCCATCTAAGGTCTCGATAAGGAAATCAATGCAAAAAACTTCCAAATAAGCACCTAAGAACTATTCATAGTATCAAATTGTGATTGTTGTTGATAGCTGTTGTTGAGTCAAAACGCAATTGAAAGAGGAAAATAGATTATAAATTTTGGACCGTACGAATAAGCTACAAATTTTCAAAGAACTGATAATATGTTCATCCAAAATCTACCCGAGGGTCATGTTCAGAAGTGATACATTTTAGGCAAGAATCTGTAGGCATCAATTTTGCCACAAGGTCACAATTAAGTGTAGTCATCTGTAGGTTTCAATTTCATGAGGCTTCAAAGCTAAAAGGAAACTACATCGTCTCCAATACTCGTACTATGTCCTGTTGGGAAGAATAGTCAAATTTACATGTAGTTTCAAGTTGCATGTAACATCTATGCATTGCAACTGTAACGACGCCTCAAGAACTACTAATGTACGAGATGAGCTGATCTTCAGTCCAGCTGAAAGTCCTCCAACCACGCAAGCACTTCGTTTTTCTGCCGAAATAAGAGAACATCAAAGTTATCATCAGCAATTAGCTAAGCAAGCACCAGTGCTAGGAAAGGCTTGAGCACACAAAAGCAGTGGCCCCGGCACTTAATGAGTAGCAATCTGCTCATTCTTCCTCACATTTCTTGTAGATGTAGCAGGGTTTTCAATGCAAGGCCTCCTCTCCTTTGGTGCAGAGCCAACAAATATCATTTGAGACAGAATACTATGAAAATAATCAAAAGAATAACTAAAGGCGAGTTTTCTCTGTGAGGCATACCATAAAAATGGGCCAAGTTCGTCCTGGATCATTGTACCGTGCCAAGCCGAATGTCCCCTTCAATTTCAGTCCGTCCCTCCTCAGCGCCTGTCCAAGAATCTTTTTCTTCTCTTCCACAACTTCTAGTGTCGGCTTTCCATTAAAACGAAGAGCAGCTGCGACCCTTTTATCCACCTGTTGAATCTTTACATCCTCTGCTTCAGGGGCAGGCAACCTGCAGCCCCCGCAAGCAACATGAATGACAATGAGCTAGCTCCTCAAATCGAGGTGATCATATGCACATGATGGAGATTGGAGGAAAGTGTGTTACGGACTCAAATCAAGGATCTCAAAAGGACACCATATCGTAAAAGAAAGACAAGATTTTGAGATAGACATGCTTCCTATATCAAACGCCAATTTGCTACCTCTACAGAAATGGGCTCATTGAGGTTACGAGATTCAAGAGGGTTAATGAAGCCTCACTCTGACAATTTGCAACTCGAAGGCAGGACTATTTGAATTTTGGCCCCAGAAACTGATGCCTCACTGCTCGTCTCTGTGTACACGGGAGTTGTCATCTTCATTTTTTCGCCTTTCTCATTCTTACCGAATATATATCTGTCACACATACACAACCCTGAGTACTCAATTGCGTCTTAGTCTAAACCGCCCACCTTTGTGAATGTACACGAAGAAAATCACCAAAGCGTTATTTTACAAATGAACGCGGTAAAGATAAAACAGCAAGTAACGTACATACCCCAGCTTCGACACCACGCCAGGAAATAGACAAGGACTTGGGTTTTTTAGTCTTCCTGACAAGCGCATGAGATACAAATGAGCCGAGAGACATACCCAGCGACTGTGTTGAACCCTTTTGAACCAGCCATACTATCGCAATCAGTCTCCGCCACGATAAATGGTTCGTACTCTCTCACCTGCTCAATCCAAGGCATGCAAATTCAGGTAGAGGATATTAAAGACCTGATTCCATCTCCATGCTACCAACATCTACTCATCGATTCATACACTTGGTTGGACTTATTAGCAAGTGGTGTAAGCATGACTTGGCTAAATGTCCATGCCCATTGATCTTTAAATGGAAACGGAGTAGTCAAATGTCATTTATAGTGGTACTTTGAAATTAAATTTGACATTACATAATTTAAATCCATACGTAATGATAAAATTTTGATCAGAAAGAGATTTGGCTCTTCTACACAGAATGAACTCTCCATAGCTCTATTGTGAATCCCAAAAATCATAGGTTAAAAATGCTTAAAAGTGAAGCAAATAGTATCCCCTATCTCAACTTCGGAGCAACTTAAGGAGCGAATAGCCCCAATGAACATTCTCTTGCATGGGAAACTAGATAGTAAGGAAGAACTGAGAACCACAAATTCTGGGATGCTTCAATGGAACGTGAAGTTATTAGGTTTTACAGCAATCACCTGGTAAGTAGCCGTTCTCTTCAAAACCTTGTACTTGGGTGTTTCCAAATCGGGTTGCTTGAAGTACTGCATCTGCACACCACAAGAGCAGCACAGAGGCGTCAAATGGTGTTTTTTCTGAAAGATACAGGTACGTGCATTCTGACATTCAAGGCCAAAGAGAGGCTTGACAAAATAATTTAACCCACAATCATAGAAAAAACCCACCATTCCAGCAGAAACATCGGTAGAAAAAATGTGCTCCAAGACTGGAAGAGGAATAAGAGAAGTAACGTGGCAAAAGGAGAGAACGTTGAAACAAAGCGATGAAAGGAGAGAACACAACATGTGCATAGACAACGGCAAACACTATAAAAGACTCCACCAACTTCATCACCGGCAGTACTTGAGGTTGTATTACCGACCTGCCTAAGGACATCCTTCGCACCTTCAACCGAGAAGTACTCGTTATTTTGAATCGAGTCCCAGAGATCCTGCATGTCAACGAAAACGAGGAACACTGTTGGTGCAAGTTAAGAAGAATTAACCCCCAAAGGAACCAGAATCCCCAAATTGAGCCTCACTTGATTTAAGCAATTTTGAGTAGGTCGTATGGAAGCTCTCTTTCGTCAAATTTAAAAAATATCTGGATCAACACATGCCATGCTTTTCACTGATTCCGGTGAAATATAAACTCAACCACATCTCAATTGTATTTTTCACAATATGGTCAATTGAATTGGCCGTTTCAAAAGCCATGAAATCTCAGTCTTTTCCAGGATTAACCTCTTCGGTACTCCCGAATGAGTATATGGCATTGAGAAGATTCAGAATGTAACTACATTCACATCTAGGCACTGGTTTGCTGAAGGCCTTCGTAAAGTGTTTACAAAATATAACAGCAGTGTTAATAAACAACAACTAAAGCAGCAACTGCAAATCGGACAAGTGAAGGACATGGATATGGGGTCCTTAAGACAAAACGAAAATGGTGACCACTGCTGCAATGCTAACACTAGACCAAATTCCAGCAGCATGGAAAGAAACCTGAAAACTTACGATGTGAGCACAAAACTTGCCAGTTTCTGGATTGATACGCATGATCGACACCCCGGTGAAGATGAGCTGAGGCTTCCACAACACTATCCAGAAATTCATCGTCATCGTCCATCTGGTTGTAATCTCGTAAGGCGCTGTCTGCACAACGACACCGACAAATCGCCCTAATTCCGTTCAACAAACACCAACCATCTTTCCAAAGGATGCAAAATCCCCTGTTGTGCCTCACTACTTCATTCTCTCTTGAATGATGTCGCTAAAACCTGAAGGACCAAGAGTCCGAAATTGGACCTAATGTTTTTTCAGCAATTCTCACTGGGTCTTACTTTTGTTCAATCTTATTTATGTCCCAGGAGACATAAAATTGGCTCCATCTGCACTAGAATTTTCACAACAAAATTAACCGAATGAATTGGTCATACGAAACCCCTTTCAATTCTTCACAATATACGAATGCTAGCATAATATCGTTTTGTTCTACTATCTCTATCCTCGTTGAATACTTGGAAGAAATAATGCACATTCTCTCTTGTTCGATGCTGCGAGACTTCAGCAGTATACGAATGCATACCTTGTCGAACTACCTTGCTTAATCTTTATACTTTTTAGCAAAAGCTTGTGCACCATATGTTCCATCCTAACCATGAATCCCGGGTCCTTCAGGGTTTACAGCACCAAGACAAGTAGTTCCTATTCTCACAGCTTCAACAAACCTCTCATCCCCCAAAGAATTGACAGAGAACGAAACAGGGGAGGGGTATGACCTGCTTCACGCTATGAAGCTCAAAAATGGGGTGGAAGATCGCGCGAAGCATCCCGATGTTGAACAGGTAGCCATTCAAGGAGTCATAATTCGTGATCGGATCCCGAAACTCCACTTTCGAATCGTACATGGACTTGTCAATGCCTTGCTCGTCGAACAAGTGCACCAAATCCTTCTTCAGAAACTCCTGCATCTCCTCCATGTAGCCCTCCGGTAAGCCTTCTTTCCTCTCCTTCTCCAACGTGGAGGAGCCTCCCGCACCCAACGATGAACCTCGCCTTCTCAACATCATCTTGCTTCTTGCAAATTCCAGACGTTCTGCACTCGGAGAAATTCTAAATGGGCAACCTTGGGATACCCCGCCACCCAAACTTCGAACAGCGACGAGATTACGGGAACTCACTCTCGCGCAATCAGGTTGTATTGCTCGGGCTTTCCACGCTACTGTGAATGTTCGAGAGAGCGCGGCCATAGCTCAGCTCAGCTCGCTCGAGTGCCTGCACAACTAATACTCGGTCGTTGAGTCACTGGATATGGAGCTTCAATGTAAAAAGCTTGAATTGTGGGAAGAATTCTGGCTGCCAAATGCTGTTGCGCTGTGACTTGGAGGGACACATGGATTGAAGGTGGAATGGTGAATGTGAAGGGAGGACATGGATGTCTGTGAAGGCAACGTCTGGTGGCCACAGGAGAAAGACAACAGAGCGGGGAAAGGGGAAACGAAGGGCAGTCGCGTGGATTCAATCCTGGCCTTACGTTAAGCTTAGAACAGTGAGGGTCTGGATGCAGTTTGCAAGAGGGGGTGTTTGAAATTGGCAGGTAGTTTTGTTGCAGGAAACAATTCTTGGTTTCTCCAAATTGTCTCTCTCGTGCATAGACATGAGGTGGGTATCCCCAAAACCGCCACTTCTTGCTACTGTGCACTTTTGCTACTATGCCTACTGTCTAGTTACTATTATTAGACTGGTCAATTTTTCATATGTTCTTGTTGGCAAATGAAAGGAGGTTCCAACACACCAAAGAACACAACATTTGGATACCGTATGCAAAAGTTATAAAGGGTCAAAGTTTTCTTGGGTAGATGTTCTAAAATTGTATCTTCAACATATATACTGTACATATTGATTTTGGAGATGTACATAGAGTGATGATGGCGGTTTAGGCAAGGTGCGATTTTGGGTGTCACCTTATGGGCATCTACACATGTGTATGCTCAAAATGATACGCTATCATTTCTTCTTGTTTGCTATCCTTGTTTTTGAAATGGGTTCAATAAATTGTAAATTGACCAATCACAAATTTATTATAGACATAATAAATTGTTAAGTAGGCTTTGAGGTTCCTCCAAGGATCTACAAGAGAGTAGGATATCTTTTCTCGGGATCCCTAGGGTTTGAGTTTAATAATACATTTTCTATTGGTTTGCTTGGGTGACTTTTTTTATTGGCTAGACACTAGGGGGGATTCAAGACTTTTGGAGGGAGGAAAGTGTTATGAGAATTAAGTAGATTAAACGTAGATTTAATGGGCCTAGGCTTGAGACAATGGAATGAATACCGTGGAGAATATTTGGAGGCACTAGAGCACTTTAATTTCATTTACTTTAGCCATGTGTTAGAACCTCCCAAGGATGCAAGGATGCAAAATATTATTCATGAGTGGTTAAAAGGTCCTTTGCTTGCCAAGAACATCATGGAGGTGGCATGGAAGATGAATTGAATGAGTTGCATAATTGTATTCAAGGCCCATTGAAGATAGGCTAAATCCTTTTAAATCAAGCAAATTTCTCTAACAAGGGTCATTAAGTGTTGGAAAGCTCTCATTTTCTAAGGAGCTCATATAAAGACAAATTGCAATAATGTTGGATGAAATCCAAGAACATGATTTCCAATTTGCCTTATTCTACTTTAGACCAACTTTGACATCACTAGTGCAATTTGCTTAGGGATATGCTTGTTTGCCCCATCTTCCCACCATGATTCCCTTCCTATAATTATGCATCTTGTAGTGCATTTGTTATACAATATTAAGCCCTAAAGTTCTTTGATTCATGTTAAGAGCCCCGTAACTCTTGAAGTCAAAATAATTAGATCCAAAGCAAGGCTCAAATTTTCATCTGTATTTATATTTTTATGAATTCAATTGTAGGATCCTTTAGTTAACTTATTCAAGGACATCCTCCTCAAATTTTAGAGTGATTATCCCCACCAATTGCAAGTTCAATGTGCCTAAACTTCAAAATGTAGATTTTTCTAGCCTTTCCAGATGGTGAAGTTTTGTCTTTCAATATTTTAAGAAAAAAACATGTACGTCCTATTACTTGTGCATTTTAGTCAATATATTGGAAAATGGGTTGAGAGTATATGTAAAAAAACTTTCACATTCATTTTAAAGAAAATTATAGAGTGGAAGATGGTATTGAATGAAAGAAAAAACTAAACCACTAATAACTTTTACAAGAAATTGAAAATTATTAATTCTAAGGGTGAAAAGGTTCTAGTAAACAATAAATTTCCTTTACTTTTGTTACGGAGTATTATTTTCAAATTGAGAGCAAATGATAGCTTTATACTCCCTTCGTCTCGAAATAAATCCGGGGTTTCCTAGAAATGGCTAGATTAATGCATGAATTGTTCCTATTTTCAAGGGATTGGGGAGACATTGTAGCTTCTACTAAACCCCACTAGATGTGAAAAAATGGAAGTTAAAAGTGAAGTAGCGCATGTTGAAAACAAGCGGCGAAACTGAAATTTTTTTGTCCTTTTTGAAATTGCTCCAGTGGTATTAATTTTGATCATTCTTCGAGCAATGTTGGTGCAATGACGTTCATTGATGTCTATTGTATTCAATTCTAACAATATTTTGTGATTCAACTCCAAGAAATTCTCAACAAGAGATTTGTTAGTAGCTATTTTTGTACAGTTTTGGGTTGAATTTTTTGCCGTTGATTGGTTAGAAGTTGCATTTTGATTCCCTTTGCAACGATTGAATTGCTATAAAGTCTTTGGAGTGTGACATCTATAGATTCTTTTGCTTCAGGATGTTTGAACTAGCTTCAATTGTTGTCCATCAAGTTGTGGAGAGCCAATTCCGAATTTAATTTGAGACATGTATGTTTGGAAAATCCTGGATTTATTTCAAGACAAAGGGAGTATTTATTTTCTACTTTCATTTTCCACAAATTAAAACTCTTCATAACTTTCACTTCATTATTTGGACTTTGGATGGTTCAAAAGTTTTTGAGTAGTATCAATCTATACAATCCAACAAAATGAATTAAAAAAAAAATTTAGAATTTATATATTTTTCTACCTAGATTGACATTGAAATTGAAAAAAAACTTATAACTTTTGTAGTATTTATTTGGAATGACGTTAACGAAAGATTCACATATAGATTAGAATGATTATCATTCATCCTAAAAATTTCATACAAACAATCAACAGAGCTTGCCCAAATTCTCAAAAAATCCAAAGTGAACTCCTTGTTCCTTGAGGTGTGAATTTCCAAATATTGGAAGTTAGAGTTTTATTTCCCTCTTTGCTTTGATTTTTGACTTCTAAGTACTAAACTTTTTTTTAAGGCTCAAAGCTTACCTACTCTGCTACCTTGTGTTAGTTCATAGGGGGCTTCATAAATATTTCGATCTCAATCTTTCAATAAAAGATTGGGATCTCAGACATCTCAAGAAAGTCGCATATTCATGTTCTCAGAATCTTTATGAAAGGAAAAATGCTAATTGTGTTATGTAGTGTTTCTAATATAAGAGTCCTGTGACGACAGGTTTCGGAAGGTCGAAGCCTAATTCTTTGCACATTTGAGACGAGGAATAGGAGATAAAGAAATTCGAATGAAGAATGCACCTGAGCTTGTCACCTAATCTTTCACCGTTTGAGCCAAAAGAACAGGTTTACAATTGAACAAGTCAAACTGAAAGTGTCTGACTTCCCCTCTTGAGACTTTTCGATATTCAATAATTTGGGAGACAGTTACGAATAACTATGAAGACAACGAACTCCCACTGCTAATCCCATGATTACAGAAAAGAAAGTGAAGTTAACGAAGTCTTTGCAACTGAACAAAGATTAATCTGCGTCCAACCACTAAAATCCAAAAACGAAGGGAGACGTGTCCACATTTTTTCATCCACCTGCAGTACCGAGAAGTTGACAAGAAGAGCAGTGCTCTTCATAACGATTGAGAAGAGCCTCGTTAAGAGAGTCTCCATTTTATTAATTAGAAGGTAAGATGGAAACCACATCTTCGTGCAATACACAAGGCACGCAGCGACGATGAATGCAACGATGCGACTTTGATTGACAGATTCTACAAGTCGACAAATTGCCGTGCTTCCAAAAATTGGAGGTCGACGTATTGCAGAACTACAGATATAATGTCAATGATTATATCATACTGGCTTATATATGTACAGAGGCTCTATTCTACAGAACTGCTGCCAGGAGGCACCCGAAACTTGACCCCTGGAAGCATCATCATCTCGAGCTCCAACTGAGATGGAAGGCTCCCGGAATATTTAGACTTTAGCAGTGATGTGTGCACCGAGGGCTGGACCATACTCAGCCGATGTCACGTCCTCGTAGGCCCCCTTGACATCTTCCTCCTCATAACCAAAGTGATCAGCCCGGGCATTGACAGTCAGCATCAAGCAAATGAGCCAGAAGAGGGTTGAGTCCAGAGCCATGAAAGCGGCACCGCCGAATAACCCAGCCTTCGCAGTCGGGCACGAACCTTCTAAAACGCTATGGTGCTTGTGATTGCGGTGGACGCTCTCCAGTATCGTTGCCCACAGGAGAAGTGCCTCCGCCACAAGGAAGAGTATGCTGCAAACAATTCACGTGCATGAATGAGACCCACATGCATTGCTTGCAACCAATTCCCTTAATCAATAATAACATAAAAATTCGTGACACCCAGCTGCACGCAAATGAATATTTACTCAAAGCCTTGTTAGCTGTGACTTAAGCCCTGAAGGACCAAGGATACATGGTTCTAAAAAGACTAATTCTATTGATAGTATTGTGGAAAATCACTACTTTAGGAGGGGTCAAATTTTTTCACCACCAGAAGTAATAAAGAACAAAGATTCCATGTGTTCGTAAATAGATTAAATTTGGACAAAAGAAAGTCCCAAATTAATTACTCAAAACAGCTAATAAACGTGAGGCTCAATTCGGTTTTATGGTCCCTAGTGGTTAAATACCCTGCACATGTGAACAAGATGATTGCAAGGACAAGCTTGAGGGTTGCGATAGAAAGCAGAGAGGATTTAGCAGCTCGATCCATGTACTTTAATGAGTTCCAGGGTATGTTATAAAGTCACATTTTCCTGGCAGATTGTTTAGGAATCGTTCAATTATTTCACTTCAGAATCCAGTTACGTTTTCTAACAGAAGTTAGGCCAATTGAAAACATTATACATAGAGGTCAGCGCATACCGACAACAAGAGAAACTTACACCGAAAGAACGACGAAAGTCACAAGGCCTTTGCTTTTTGCCAAGGTCTTCAAGGAAATGTTTTTCCCTTCATAAGGGTAGATGATGGCCAGCACCGCCACAACAGCGGATACGAAAAGGAGAACTGCAGCCAAGCTACCCAGCACAGGAGTCAGATCTTTCGGGTAGCGGCATGTAATCAACCCGCTGAGGCTCGTCACTTTCACAGCCAGGTCCCCCGAAGGCTGCACAAACCAGAAAACAAAGGAATTTATTAAAGCAAAACGACTTTTTTATCACCGTGTCATTGAAAAATCATACAGTATAACATTCTTTTCCCTCCAGCAACTCCTAGTGAAATAGCCTTTCGAATTTGTGAACCCTACATGCAGAACAGAGGCGATGGAACCGACTCACCTTCTTGTTCTCCGCGACAATCGCGAGGATGAAAGCCAGCACCCCCGGCAAGGCCAGCACCGAGGCAAACTTCGACGGCTGTGCTATCGCCATGATCGCTCCTTAATTCCCTGCGACCACACCTCCAAGTTAACGAACTCGAAAAACTAATTCTGTCTCTCCTCCAACGTACGCAACACCCCCAACACCCTAACGAACTCGCTCCATTATCGAAAGAAGAAAATGAGATTTTTTCACACTTCCAACAGAAATTACAGACAATACTCCTTACGACGCATAATGGACCACGGCACCGCACGGCACCACAAACACGGTTATTGTACGGATCTCAACAACCACGCGTACAATCAATTCAACCCCAGCGCCACGAAAAACAGAATTTACTTTACAAAAGCGAAAAAATGCAAACCCTTCGGTTGATCCGCAGCGGGGGAAAATTAAAACGAGACTAAACACGAGACTCGAAGCACGAAATGCGAAACAAACGCGTGAGTGCGAAATCATGCATTTCGATCATGATCCAAAACAGAATGTTCCAGGACACTCACGGAACTGTTGAACACAGAAAAAGAAGCAGAGCACATGCGAGAGAGAGGCAAAATGCATGAGAGAGGGTTTGATGGAGAGGTGATCGAAGGGGCTACCGGATGGAGCTGATCGCGCGCGGACGTGCGGAATTAAGCGAGCGCGCGAGAGCTTGAAACTGGAACTTGAAACTGGAAGTGCAGCAGAAGACGCGGAGCCAATGTTTGGTGCTGGCGGTAATGGGGGACGCTTGTGTTTTGCGGACAGTTAGATCTTCGGGGCTACCCAGTGCCGTCGGATTGGAAATGCCAATCAATGGGTCCGGAGGTCGGGGTCAGGGCTTTCTTTTGACTTTCTAGTGCCAGAGTACAGCGGAAAAAAATAATTTGGCTAAAAATGCCGACAAACTGTAAAGTTTTTTTGCAAAAAAAATTTCAAAATAAAAAAGTTTAGTATAACCCCTAAAGATTTTGACTATGTTTTCACCAAAACCGCTCCAAAACTGCCATTTCTAATACAAGTACCAAATTTTAGAAAAAAAACAATTTTGGACACATGTGACCATAGGATCTTGTAGTGCGCTAGTTTGAAAAGATGTGGAATTTTTTTTAGAATTTTCCACCATCTAGATTGCAAGATATCAGTGTTTGATTTGAAAAAAGTCCTTTTTTTGGCCTTGCAAAAATTGGGCAGCTACACTTCACAAGGTCTTATTTGTATGAAAAAGTGTCTAAAATGGTGGTTACTCTTTGGATTCATTTTTCAAGGCAAGTTGGCTACATGCTTGAAAATTTTAGATCATTTGGAATTGTACAACATATAGGAAAGAAATAGTAAGTAGGAAGAAGTAGAAAATGATTCAAAAACACTAAATTTTAAGAATTTAAATATGGATATGAAAAATGTCAATCCCAATAGTTGTAATTTTGTAATAAAAAATCTACACTCAATATTTTTAGTTTTTTCCAAAAATATTGAAAATTGAGTTAAATAAAGGACTTCAAAGTTTATTTTAGAGTAGAGATTCCATAACTACCCGCAAACTGAAAGTCCTCATAACTCTCATTTCATTAATCAAAATGGAATGATTCAAAGCTTTTCACGCATATTTGAGTCTAAAAAACCAATTTCAAATTTTTATTTTTTTTAAAAGTGATTTTTTAAGAATTTTTTGAACTGCCCACCGAGCATTGAAAATCACATATCATACAATAACCTTTTAACCATGTAGTCAAAAGCCTAGTGAAAAGTTACAAAAATTGTTGGGCCTTAAAGCTACTCCTCGAGAAAATGTTCTGTGAAAATTCAAAGAAAAAAAATAAAAACTTCGCTCGTAGTGAGCTGCTCCAAAACGCTATGTTCTCAAAAAAGCATGTTTGGTCAGATTGTGGATGAAAATAGAATCATGGATATGTGATATGTACTAATGTGATATTTTCTATCCAATATGAGGATGAATGTCAAAATTTAGAGCACTTCTATAATATTTTATATTGCCACTTTGGCACTTTATAAAAAATGGAAAAAAAAACTAGTGGTATGGGTCGGCAAGCCAGACCAACGTGGGTAGGCTTAGAAGGGAGGGAGGTAAGTAGACTTCAAAATAAGGAGGCAAAGACTTGGAGGTTAAGATTTGAAGATAAAATTTGAGAGAATTTGTAATCTTGTTTTTGTTCTATTTGATAAAATCTAGGACCATTGGTATAGTGGGAGTCTTTAACCCCTAAAGGACCAGCTTGCTATTTTTAGCAACATAGCAATTTTGGGTAGATAATTGTGAGTAGAAATTTGCATATTTGAGGCTGAAATTTAATAGAAGATGGGAAAAAGGAATATATTTCATATGCACTAAATTTCATGACATTTGAAAATATGAGTAAAAAATTATGGCCTATTGTATTATTTGTTTCTCAACTCAGGCAATCCGGGCAAATAAAAAAATCACTTTTTTCAAAAATAAAAATTTGAAATTGGTTTTCTAGATTTATATATACATGGATAGCTTTGAATCATTCCATTTTGATCAATGAGTCAAGAGTTATGAGGAGTTTTAGTTTGTGGGCAATTATGAATTCTCTACTCTAAAATAAATTTTGAAGTTGTTTATTTCACTCATTTTGTAATATTTTTTGAATAAAATAAAATCATAGGATGTAGGTTGTTTATAAAAACATTACAACCATTCGGACTGACATTTTTCAATTCCATAATTAAATTCTTAACAATTTTGTATTTTGAATCATTCTCTACTTTTTTCTACTGACTATTTTTTCCTATATATTGTACAATTCCAAATGATTTGAAAATTTAAAGCATGTAGCCAACTTGTTTAGATAAAAAAATTCTGAAAAGCACCACCGTTTGGGACATTTTTTCATACAAATGTGACCTTGTGAAATGCGGCTGCCCTGTTTTTTGCAAGGACAAAAAAAGGATTTCTGCCAATTCAAACACTAATATCTTCCAATCCGCACAATAGAAAATTCTAAAAAAAATTCCACATCTTTTAGAAGTAGCATGCTATAAGATTCTACGATTGCATGTGTTCAAAAATGTTTTTTTCTAAAATTTGGTACTTATACTAGAAATGGCAGTTTGGAACGTTTAACCTCCAAGGTTCTTTAACCATATTTTCACCAAAAACGTCCAAAACTACCATTTCTAGTACAAGTACCAAATTTTAGGAGAATTATTTTTTTGATACATGTATTTAAAGGATCTTGTAGAACAATAATTTGAGAAGATGTAAAAAAAAATTCAAAAACTTCCACCATATGGATTGCAAGATATTGGCATTTGAATTGATAGAATTTTTTTTAGAGGATCTTGCTAAAAATAAGGCAGTTGCACTTCACAAGGTCACATATGTATGAAAAAATGTCCAAAATGGTGGTGCTTTTTTGGATTCATTCTTCAAGGCAAGTTGGCTACATATTTGAAAATTTTCAAATCATTTGGAATTGTACATCATATAGGAAAAAAATTTAAGTAGAAAAAAATAGATAATGATTAAAAATACTAAACTGTTAAGAATTTAGTTATAGAATTGAAAAATACCAATCCCAATGGTTGTAACATTGTACTTTCTATGTTCCAAAGAAATCTTCCTATTTGACAAAATGTTCTGAATTAAGGTCAAAAATCAATATTTTTTAATTTTGTTTTGATGTATATATAAAATACAATGCTTTTTTATCATCCTTCAAATTTGATCTTGGGATTTGTTTTCAAATTTTTGTTGTAGAGCTTTGAAATGTGGTTTTGGAGGCTTTTTGGAGGAGCACCGTTGGCCAATCAATTCTACAGTTTTTGCGCTATGTGTTGTAACCTTATATCTTCTTGTGGTGTGAGCTATAGTTATTGCATTGGCATTGTCTATGGCATACTCTTGTCAATGCCAGAGCATGACTGAAAATAACCATCGCAAGAATTTGTGGTTTATGGTATATGTCATTTTGCACTTGCTTTGAATCAATTATTTTTAAAATAGATGGCGCTGAACCTACATTTGGCCAACACTATGCTGCCTAAGCGCTCCAATTGGAGCAAGTGCAATAAAAAAACGAGGGACTCAGCAAGAATTTCTTCTCCGCCTTCTGATCTAGCACTTTGTAAGTTGTTGAAATTGATAGGCTGGATAGTCATTAGATGGGTTTGGGGGGTCAGGAGGGCCGTTTCAGGCCCGTTCCCGACACTAGATCCCCCCCCAATTTCAGGGAACGGCTGTTCCCGACAAAAAAATTTCAAAAAAAAAAAAAAAAAAAAAATTAGTCTTGAAATGAAAAAAAAAACAGAAAAAAAAAATTTCATTTTTTTTTTGAATTTTTTTTTTTCCGATGTGGCAGTCGCTCGGCCACGTCACTAATTAACTCTTGTGGGTACCCAAATCTTGATATAATATATTCATACAAGAAACATGTCACAGTTTTGGCATCATCATTATGGGCAGCTACGGCCTCAGCCCATTTTGTAGCATAATCCGAAGCTATTAGGATATTTTTCTTTCGCTCATACTTTGTAGCTGGGGCTATGGGGCCAACAAAGTTGATTCCCCATTTTTCAAATTGGGCTAAATCCATAAGAGAAATTAACGGCATTGCCGTAGAAGGTGAAGGTTTACCTACTCGTTGGCAAGGATTGCATTTCTTGGCGAATTTGTGGGCATCCTTAAATAAGAACGGCCACCAATAGCCTGCCAACAACACCTTTTGTGCTGTGAAAATGCCTACAAAGTGGCCACCACATGCATCCAAATGGCAACCTTGTAAAATGTCATTTATCTCACTTTTATAAATACATCTTCTAAAGACACCATCATGACCCAATTTGTACAAGGTTTGATCCAAAAGAGTATAGGAGCACTCCTAATGAGGGCTTGCTTGTCTGGCCCCATAATCTCTAGGAAATGTCCCGGTAGACAAATAGTTTAAAATATATCGGCATATTTCATATGTACAATATCAACTTCAAATAGGTCCGCATCGGGAATATCATCTTCAACGGGGGACCCATTTGAACTAGATGATTCCTCTAACCAAGATAAAAAATCGGCGTTGAAATATTACTTCCCAGGATGCACAACAATTTCAAAATTAAATTCCTAGAGTAACATTCACCTTGCCAAACGGACACTCAATTGGGGCTTATTCATTATGTACTTAAGAGTGCCATGGTCTATATAGAAAGTGAACTTATACCCTAATAGGTAATGACAAAAAAATTTGAACACATAGACCATTCCTAAAGCTTTGTGCTCAATAGTAGTATAATTTTTTTCTGCAGGTATAAACTAACGACTAGCATAATATATATGATGATCTTTATTACTTTTATCTTTTTGACTCAAAATGCAACCTATTGCGACATTACTTGCGTCCACATAAACGTGGAAGGCTCATTCCAATTTGGAGAAATTAAAACAGGGTCCGTTACCAGCTTCTACTTAATTGCCCAAAGGCTTCATCGCACTCCAATATCCAAGTAGGGTTAGTGCCCACTTCTAATTTTTTTTAGAAGGGCCGTCAAGGGTAAGGCTATTTAGGCATAGTTTTCGACAAAACGCCGATAATAGCTAACATGATCTAGAAATCCTCTTACCTGAGTTATAGTAAAAGGGATAGGTAAATTAGAAATTTTGGCCACTTTATTAGGGTCCTTACTAATTCTCTTTTTATTTACTATACGGCCTAACAATTTGCCAGAAGGCACAACAAATTGGCATTTAGCTGCGTTCAAAGAGATATTAAATTCAAAACATTTAGCAAAACATTTTTTTAATTGATAGGGATGTTCCTTTTTAGAACCAAAGATACAAAATTCATTCAAGAAAATCTCTATAAAAATATGGAAAAAAATTTGGAATGCCAAAGTGGCTACACATTGAAACGTGGTCGCCCCATTACAAAGGCTAAATAACATAACTCTACTTGCATAAATTCCCAAATCGATAGCAAAGACCGTCTTAGACTGGTCTTCTTTAGCGACTTGGATGTGGTTATAACCAGAAGCCCGTCCATGAATGATATAGCCTTCCACGGTGTTTAGAATACTGTTAGTAAAAGATAAGGGAAACCCATCCTTTTTCGTGACAACATTCAGCTTTCTAAAGTCTTAACAAATTCTAATTTGCCCATCTTTCTTGGGAACTATAACGATGGGGCTTATCCATTCACTATTAAGGGCGGGATATATAAATCCTATATTAATTAGTTTTCCAATTTCCTCTTTCACTAGTAGGGGGTATTTGGGATTTAAACGATGGGGTCGTTGCCTAATAGGCTTGGCACCATCATCCAAATTGTTATGGTGTTCACAAATTTTTGGTGATACACCACGCAGATTTTTATATGACCATGCAAAAGTTTTATCATTTTCCTTAAAGAAATTGACCCATTTGTCCAATTCATTAGGATTTAACCTATTAGAGATTTGTATATATTTTTCTTCATTATTAGATCCTAGATTTATGGTCTGACAATGGTTTTAGACACATAAGACTTTAGTGGAACTTCTTCCAATTGGCTATTGTAATTAGAAATTAAATTAAAAAACAAACTATTATAGTTTCCTAAGCTATTAGGAGACATTTTCAAACTTTAAAATGCTTATAAATAGATAATACTTTAAAATTAGCCAAATAAAATTATAAGGGATATTACCATAGGAATTAAAAAATAATAATTAAAATAAAGTAAAAAGTAAAAATAAAAAGCCACAATAACTCTTGGGAAGGGTTGTGACCTTCCCAGAAAAGAGTATATAAGGTAGTAAGGAAATGAAAATTATGGCATTATTATTATGCTCATTTATGCATATATTATTTATTAATATTAATATTATCTTCTTGCCAATTGTGTTCATTGTTTGTTCAAGTGCAAGTCTATGTTAGGGTTGTTTTGTGAATTCTGTGATTCTCTCCTTTGCGGTCAAATCTCGTGTTTCAATACTAGTGCTTGCGGTGATTGTTGTGATCATTTGTTTCAAAATTTAAAATCATTTGGCGAGAGGTTGATGTAGTCTAGCTTTTCAGCTTTTTGTAGAATTTTTTTGAGTTTCTATGACATTTCCTATATTATTAATATATATTTTGAATATTTAGTGTTAAAGTAGTCCAGAGTACACTAAAAGTTCCAAAAAGTCAAAAGATACTTTGGTTTATAGTAGAAATAGTAGTTAAAAATAAAATAAAATAAAAGACAATCCAATTAAAGAAAAAACAAAAAAGTTAAAGAAAAGGAGTGAGAAAAAGAAAAGGAAAAGGAAACCTAGGGTTTCGGAGGCACGCATGAACGTAGCAACGATTGTGAGCGCTGTGACCTCTCTGATCACCCCGGGAATTTAACTTAATTCCTCTCCTCTCTCATTCTGGGCTACGCTGTATTTTCTCTTGTTCTTCTTCTGCGCTTGTCTTGTGCTGTAATTTTTACTATAACTTGCGCGATTCTGTGCGTATTGCAATAAAATTGGGAGGATTATTGTGCACTGTATGTTTGTTTGTAGTTTGGAAAGTTGTGCAGTGATTCAGTTGCGGTTTTGAGGTTGTTGTGTAAATTGCAAATGGTGATGGATTCGTGAGTGCTGGAGAGATTGTTATTGCAAAATTGCTTGTATCTTGGACTAAATTGTTGTGTGCAAACTTCATGAGAAAGTACTCTGAGAGCAAAAGTGGGTTTGCGGAGTGTTTTTAAGGTGTCAGAAAAGATCCGAACGTGAATTCGGTAGAAGCTCAGACTGGGAGTGAGTGTTCTAAACCCTCTCATGATGCAACCCACCCCGCGTTGCTTTCTGGTTTCGAGTTTCTTCTCTCCGAATTTGGGAAGGAAGCGACCAGTTATCAGAATTGGAGAAGCAGACTGAAAAATTGGCCGGCAGATTGGCATCCGTGTGAAATTTGGAGGCAATTTGGGTTGTAAATCCTGGATTGGTGGTGACCAGAGGAGAGCAGAAGAAGGCGAGCGTTGCTGAAGTAGGAGCAAGCTCAAATTTTGCAATTCGGCAAGTAGATCGTGAATTGAAATTTGGAGGGATTCGGGATTGAAGGTACCGAATAATCTACTGTAATCAAAATCAAAATTAAAATTTCTCGGTGATCACGAGATGAGCGAAATAGCAGAATCTCGAATTGGTGAGAAATCGGAAGAATTATAAATTAAATACAACGACAACAAAAACACTCACCGCGCCGAAGCAGCTGCGGTGTCGAACCAGGCGTCGGAGCAGTCCCGACGAGGTTGGAACAAGAACCGTCGGCTTCGACAAGTTGAGAACCGACGAGTACACAGCCAGTCTGGGATATGGGTATTGGGGTAATCCAGGCCGGGTATCAATCAGGGTATCAATCAGGGTATCGCACGGCCATAGGATAGTGACGGATAAAACAAATTAAAATAAACGGTCAAATTTTTCGAACGGCCCTAAAGCCGTGGCCCCTAATTTGGGAATTAGATTCAAAATCTTGTTATTTATTCTGCCTCAATGTGATTAGAGTTTGTATTGGAAATTGCATGTATATGTTGTAAATTCGAATTTTGGATATTATAGGTAGTTGCTAATCCTTGATATTGGCCATATTGTCCTAGAGCCTTGGGGTGATTTATTGTAAGCCTTTCCAAACCCTTAACTCTAATTTGTTTTGAAATATTAAATACATATATCTGTACTATTTTCAAAGTACTATAGTGGGCTGTACTATAATATAAGTCCCGCATTGCACATGCATTCATGGCCAAGTCAGTCCACATTGAACTATTGTCCCAGAACTATTGTCACGAGCCAGTAGTACACTAGTACTCTAAACCCTAAACCCTAAACCAAATTTTCATGATCATTCAAACTCATAAATCCTAAACCCTAAATCCTAAACCCTAAACCCTAAAACCCTAAAACCCTAAACCCTAAACCTTAAAACATACATTGATTGCTCAAGAATTCCTGCGCTGAGGTTCTGCGGACGGCTGCCGGGGGTCTGATTGACCCCCAGCGCACAAACACAGATCTCAAAAGGCCATGGCAAAGTAAAATCCCTCGCCCTAAAACCTGCAGCAATGCGTGCATGATCGATCTAAATCAGGTGATCTCTAAACACAGATAGCAGAGCTCTTGCAGCAGGAATTGGGAGGCTCGGTACTACTATCATACCCCTGATTTCAAACTTAGTGAATGAGGTTCTGCGGACGGCTGCCGGGGGTCTGATTGACCCCCAGCGCACAAACACACAGATCCCCAAAAGACCGAAGACCGGTTTAGGGTAACACATGACCCCGACCCTGGACATCAAATCGCCACTGACGACGCGCTACATCAGACTCCAAGACCACAGACAAAGCTCAGCACGAAGGGAGGATCCAGTCACGGCTCGGAGAAGCTCAGCGTGACCACAAGGAAGTCCTTCCAATAATGTGGACAAAAATCCAGTACAAACAATTTCAAAGCACAAGTGTAACTCGCAAACTTGAGCTCCCAAAGGCGACCCACACTTACCGAGACATCAAATGAACTCAAAAGAGATGGAATAGAGCATAAGCGAAGGATTAATCCAGTCGACGCCAGCGCGGAGGGCAGGCTCTTCCTCCGCGGTCCACTTTTGTTCGGGAGCTGCCATAGTTGGGTGCGACAGCAAAACACTACAGTAGTGGAGAAACTCACAATTGACCACGGGGTTGGCTGGGAGCGTTGAGCGCAGAAAAGGAGCAGGAGAAGCGGCAGAATGGGAAACCCTAATGAGAGGGTTTAGGGGAGGGAGTAAAAGAAGTAGCGGCGCATACCAAGAATTATATATCTTAAAGTTTGTTTTAGAGAAGAGATTTCAAAACTACTCACTCACCGTAAGGGAAAGGGAAAAAAATCTCTCATAATTTTCATCCCGTTCACCAAGATGGGACAAGTCAAAGCTTTCTCCGTGCACATAAATTTAGAAAATAATTCTAAATTTTTTTTTTTTAATTAAGTTTTTTTTTTTTTTTTAGTAAACAATCGTACCCAGGGTGCCTAAATTAGAAAACAAAATTTCATACCATCGATAACTTCTTGACCACATACCCAAAAATTCCTAAAACTTCAAACGGAAAAAAACAAATTTGGTATTTAGTAATAAGTTACCCAAAATTTCTTTATTACCAAAAAATATTGGCCGGTTCTTTGGAAGTTGGCTATTTAATATATGTGCTTTTATTGTATATAATTTAAAAAAAATACTTGTTAATAATATACACATTTTGGGGGGGGGGGCAAAAGAAGAATTGCTAAGAATCTTATTCTAGAGGACCGCAAGGTTATATTTTTTTTTGTCCTTCTGTTAGTGTTCCCCTATTGCTACTCACTTTTGATTGAGGTTCAACATTTATAACTATAAGATATAGTGAGTAAAACAATTTCCATGGTGTATTTTGGTAAAGTAGGCCATGAGTGTCAAAAGCCTAGGCTTATTATTGTTGATATATCAAAACAAGTACTCTTGTCTTGAAATTTTGTATATTTCATTCAAACGATTAAGATAACAAGGGTTTTTTCTCACGATCAAAGAGAAGAAACGATACCTTGAAAGATCCCTCCACTAAAACATGATGCTTGTAAAGTACTAACTTAATATTCACAAGTAGAGGATGAAAGAATTAATTAATAAAAATAATGAAGTTAGTTAGTTTACTAATGGTGAGATGAATTACTAGAGTATGTTTTGGTTTATAAATTATTTTTGGGCTTATTTGTCTAATGAATTCATACAAGGCATAAGTAGGCTTATTTTGTCTTTTGCATTCATACAAGGCATAAGTAAGTTTATCCCTTGAATTCATATAAGACATGGGTGGGTTCTTATGTAACTTATGTTGAGTTTAGGGGCCATTAAATTCACTTCATTTATCAAACTTCTTAAGGTCTTTAGAATGTTCATTTTTTTCCCTAATGCTAGAGATTTATTGTGGAAGAATGAAAGATTTTAAATTTTTTATATAAATGAATCAACTCCTATTACATTAGCCATCCGTCCTTCATTAATTGAGTTGAATAAATACATTCCTTTATCATAGTCATTTTAAAGAATTGAAATTATTTTTAAAGAAAAAATTACATTTAATCAAATGGAAACATATTTTACCAAATATATTTTACTGTCTAGCAAGTGCATTCAACTCAAGTAGTTCCATGTTTTTAGAACCTTAGTTTGTGGAGTTTGTTACAAAGTTTTAAAGCAAAACACAATTGCCTCTTCAAGCACCTACTTCCTAAAATGTATACTATTAATGCATCGAAGGAAACAAAATATACCTTGATATTAGTAGTCACCTTTAGAGTGGACTACCTTAACGAAATGTTCAAATGAATGTTTGTACATTAAACAAATGCGAGAGTCACAACAAAAAAATCACATTACCCCTAATTCTAACTCTTTTAGTCCCCCCCCTTCTTATTTAGAATGTTTTTACTCTATAATTTATGAGCTCTTGGTATCCTATTTTCAACAATTTGGAGATTCATAATTTACACATTTTTTCGCCAAAAATGCATGAGAAGGAAATTTTGAATTTTGACTTTCAATAAGATCCAAAAAAAACACTCGTGAAGTTTTGGCTGATAACTTGTGTATTTTAGTCAATCTGTCCATCTTGGACTTAGAATGTCATCCACATGTGTCGAAAAATGTCATTGAATATAATATCCTTCTTCTTCTGCTTTATATCCCACGAAGCCTAAAAATACAAATTCTAAGTTATGTTTAAACTTGGAATATCTTTAGTACTTGGGGACTTTAGTTCAAGTTTACATTATTTTCCTAAATCACTTGAACTAAAATATTGAATATTAAAGGCTTTGATAATGGATTTTAATAATTTTCCATATTGTTCAATTGTTTAGGGAGATTGCAATTTAAGTAGAAGAATGGGGTCATTAGTGATTGCAAATTAACTAGGCATCATATTCAATAGTCGTATTTTACTTCGTGACTCCTAAGGTACAATCTAGCAATTATTCTAAGAGATGAGGCATATCTTTTAGTAATAACAATTAATTGCATTAAATGATTTGTATCATTCTTGTACCATAGATTTAGCAACAAAACAATTTTTGGAAATACATCCCTTGGTCATTTTTTTAGGAATTAAATGGAGATACCAAAAGAAAACGCATAGCTTCAACAACTGAGTATCAACAAGTACTAAAAGGTTTTCATAATGACTCGCTTACAATCATTGTGGACAACTATGTAGCACATATTTTCTTTTGGTAAAAAATGAAATCTTAAAGAATATTTTTATTTTTAGCACCAATTGAATTTCATTTTGCAGCATAGATTAATATTTGAGAGAGAAGTGTAAAAATCTAAGACTTTTGGATAATGATTCTTTTAGGGATCCCTCATACAAGAGCTCTTTTGTACGAGAGCGTGCTATTTCTTATAGAAATTGCACTTGAAAATTCTTATTTCATGACTTTGATTCAAGTTCAAAATCTTGAAACATTCTAGGGGCTAAAATATCCATCTACAATAAGTAAATAGCAAGAAAATCATAGAATTGTGAAAGTGAAATGACATGTGAAGCCATGGAAACCTCAACATTCATAATACCACTATTAATACCTCTATAACATTACATTTTTAAACCATGAGATGTTGTGGAAGTGTATTAACCTTTGGAACTCCATATTACCATTCCATGTTAAATTGTGGACCTTGTGGTTATAATAGTATGGTGAGTCAACTCATCTTACACCAACCATCAGTCCTTCATGGATCGAGTTGAGTAAATACATTCATTCATCATGGGCATTTTAATTAATTGAAATTATTTTCAGAAAAAAATTATGTTTGATCAAATCAAAACATATTTTACAACACAGCTACAAATTATAACTTGTTCTCACTTCATTCTTTCACCCAACATCAATTTGTACTTTCCTATTTGAAGCCATTCAAGGAGACTCAAGGGAGGGTGAACATCCCTTCTGCAATTCATTCATTTCAGCTGTTCAGTTTGAAAACAAGCCCTCCATCATCCCCCCTAAAACTCCATCGTCTTGGGGAGGGGGAGGGGGAGGGGGGGCATTTTCGCTGTGAACAAAGTTACTCTTTTTCTCCAACAAATTGAATCATCTTTTCCGTTTGCCCCAAAAATTAAAATGGAAAACAAAAGAAACACAACACAGGCCATAGGGTACCACTACGGTAAGCACTAACTTTTATTTTGGAAGGGAAGAGGGGGGACTCTGTCGCTGCTGCTGCTCCCAGTTGCTAAAAGTACCAGTCAAGAAGGTGGGAACGTGCTGAATGTTTCCCTCCTTGAGTCTGAATGGGACTTGACATGCATGAAGCTACTTGCCTTGGGTCTGAATGGGATTTGATGTGCATGGAGTCACTCGAGCAAATCACTGTCAACATCCAGCTGGTGACAGAAATGGAGTAAAATTTGTTGTGGTAGCTCGCATTAGTCGACATCTAGCACTGATGATAGAAATTGAGTAAAATTTGTTTTGGTAGCTCACGTTAGTGGTGGATTGAATCTATGCAAGGAACCCCATTTTTTTCACATCCAGCCAAGGATGGAGCCTGACAACAAGAACAACTACCGCTAAGTTTAAGAATTGTCCCATTCAACACACCTTACTCTGGGCGCAGGTAGGCACGGGACAATGACCGTCTCTCAGTGGACACGTACACACTCGTAATTTGAGTTGCAAGTACAAGGTTCTTTTTGGTTTCTTTTTTCCCTTTCCTTCAACGAGTAAAGAGGACACCCAACATATTCTTTTGCAGCAAAAGAGTTACATGTGATCATGTAGACTTAACCCGAGAGTGATAAAGAGGACAAAAAATGTCCTCACACAATGTCAAGTCTAATTCAAAGTGTCGTAACTTTTGTGTCCAAGGTCCAAATTCAATAAAACTTATTGGAAAAGTTGCATTTTCCCTTTTGGTTTGTATCGTGAAATTTTCAAATCAACCCAAGATGTATTGATTCTTTCAAAGCCAACCAAAGTTCACAACCTCAATTTGACTTCACCAAATTGCATTTCAGGGTTGCAACTTTGCAGCCTTGTATCTCCTTCTTCCGTTGCTTATTTTCAATAAAATTTATTGGGCTTTGTTGGTCTTGAAGTCTAGTTATTGTGGTGAAGTTTTCATTTCAATTCTAGTTGTTTTGAATGTTCGGGAGAAGTTCAAAGTTCAAAATCGTGCCATTATTAGAGCTCACTAAACTTTGGGAGCTTGTTTCTCCTTCACACAAAATCCATTTTCAATGATTCTTTTTGTAAAAGTTGCATATACTAGTCTAGTTTGCGTGGATAAAATTTCACGTTAATCCAAGAATTGATGAATGACCGAGAAGCATTCTAATAGAAGGAGGTTTGGTTTTAGATGTGGTTTTTGCAACTGCTCTTGAAGATTTTTCACATTTCAAAGTGATTTTGTAGACACAATGAGTGAATTGAATGAAAAAAAAATGTCACCAATGTTTTTGTATCCTAATTTTAAATCATTTGGTAGCGTGAAGATTTTTCATTTGAGTAGGTTTAGAATTCAAATCTCACCTCCAAATGTGTTTTTGAGAAAATTTCAGCATTCATTTTTGACACTAAAACATTATGATCTTGCAATTGATGCAGCCAAATGACTTCCAATTTTGTACATGTCATCTATAACATATACACTTCAAGATTGTTTGGTTGAGATTTGTATAAATTGAAGATAATTAGATCCATAAATCTTTGAAAGCTTAAGACCCTTTGAACCCTAGAAATTGAATGTCACTTTGGGATTAAACTGAGAGCTTTGAGCTTGCAAGGCAAAACAGACCAACTTAATTTATGATGCAGTTAGTATTTGTTTGTTTTTGTAAGAATGATGACCCTAAACCTGCTCCACAAGTTAATTTCATGACTCCCACTCCGATCATCCAACTGAGCTGCAAGTTTGGGTTCATCTCCATAAACTTGGGAATTCTGGATAACTAGATTAAGGGGGTCTGCTCTCGACCCCTGAACGCCCATGCCTTCTCAAGTGGGTTTTGAGTTTAGATCATGAAAAAAAGAGCATGGGGCTCATAGTTTCCGCAAAGGAATAAAATTGTTTTTTTCTTCAAAACCCAACTTGTGTAGATGTTCGGGGAGCTTTTTTAGTGTGTTTGTTCCCTAATTTCGAGCACAAGATTGCATAGGGGTTGTGAGATTACAACAAGAGAAATTTGTATTTTCTTATTCGCGCCGTACTACCCTTCTTCACAATGTTTTATAAATTTGCACATGATTTTTTTCCCCAGGAAAATGAGGAAGCTTTTTTCTTCCACTCATAGACGTACATGACTTTGAAGACTTCTCAGGAACAACAATATTTACTTTTTATAGTAAAAAGATAAAATTTTCAATAGTTAACCCTTTAGTGACCGGCCGACCACTTTTTGATCAATTTTGGGACTCTTGGTCTCTTGCTATTAAAAATACGTTTTACCAAAAAAAAAAAAAGAGTAATGCAATTAGAGTAGTAACATGTGCTTCAAACAAAACCAATTTCAAGGGAATTGGAGCATCAATGAATTAGCTTCGAGGTTGCTAACCCAAATGGCCTGGACCTTCGAATGGAAAGGGTTCAACAAAAATACAACAAAAATATCAACCAAATTGTGAGATTTTGTTGTAACTTGATGTCTTGATAAGGCATGAGTAAATTTTTGTAATCTCTTCAATGCCTAGAGTAAACTTATGCATTAGTATTTATGTACCACAAATTCCGAAGGGTGATTTAAGTCAGTGATTTTTGAGAATTAAAGAAAACAACTCAAACTCTAACAAGGCTCCACAAGCAAACATGGTTGAGAGGTATATTTCACTTTCTTCAATGTACCAAATCTGCACATTGTAGAAGGGTATTCATTTTGATGACCACAAGTGATCATTTTTTTTGAACTTCAAAAATTTCTAACTAATTTCATGAAGCTTAAGAAAATATGAAACAACTTGGGTTAGATGTCTATTCTACTTGTTTTTTGAGGAAAATTTACTAAAAATTATTTAAAGATGTTTCGCCTCTCCAAAATTCAATTTTAGCACTCGAAAGGTTGATTTATGAACCTCCTATTTTATTTATAACAATTTGTACCGTTGGATGAGTTTGATTTTTTGTTAGGACCTTGAAGAATCTCCCTTGTGGAAGCACCTTGTATGGTTTGATCCAAGCCTACATCTTTAGAGTCCCCACAAAATTCATTTTCTCCAAAAACTACGCCCCGCCCTCCAAATCAACCACGGTTACTAAAGGGTATTAATCGTAGAAATTTGGACATGAATTCTTCGTAAACGGTCAACCAATTTTAAGCGACCATCCCCAATTAAGCTGGAATTCGAAGTCCGCTATGTATGGTCAAGAAGGCAATTAGGAGTTTTGATTGTGGAGAATTTGAAGACGTTTAACACCTAAATGTTCAAGGCCTGGCTGTTTAGAGCCTCTAGAAATTTACTATAAGTTGAACAAAAAGCCCACATTTTGATGAGTTGTATCCATTGTTTCCGAACTGTAACCGTACAAATTCAAATTAGACGTGTTAGGAATCACATAGGAATAAAAAAACACAACAATATCATTACAAGTTGAGAGGATATGACATTTGAACATGAGGGTGTTAAAACTATGAAAAATTTCCAATTCACTTTTCACAAGCCAGACCTAAAAAGTTGGTGACCCAAAAAATATGAGGTTCAAGGGCCTGTATGAATAACCCCAATCAATTTATGGCTTCTCGAAATCTACTCTACAAATTTTTTTAAACGATTTTTTAATGTGATTCTTTCTTCCAGTCCTAGTGCATTTGAGGCCCATTTACTAAAATTGGCATATATCAAAATCATACGATTGTTTCTAAACTTAGTGTAAAAACACCTATCGTGCTTTTATACACAAAAAATCCATGACCTCAAAAAAATTTGTAGTACAAAAAGAAATCAATTGTAGAGTTATCAAAGTTGACTAGTTTACAAATAATCCCAAAGGTCCTTTTTCCAATTTCAACAACTACAACCCTTTAATCTATGGGATGAAGTGTACCCAAAGTTTTATCCATGTAATCAATTGAAAGTAGTGTACTTCAAACTTACATGATTGAAAATGTGATTGCTTCTTTTACTTTTGAATTTAAATATAAGGACCTAGAAATAGTAATTTGTGGCGAGTTTAGGGGGCAACAAACTTACGTGTATTCAAGTATCATTCTTCATATGCTTGAGTTGGATGGATTTATTAATACAAGTGAATCTCTCATTGATTTCATGATTACAGATGAGATATAAAATACAAAGACTTTGTTTTGAAGTCACTTTGTATGAGAAAAAAATAATGTCCATGGGTTATTCTAAACAATTCTTTACAGTTTTTGAAAAACAACAAGTTCATGAGGTCAAGGTGGCTTGCTAAAGCATCCTTATTAATGGAGTGAACATAATTTAATCACAAAAAACTGAAATGAAAATTTTTAGTTATATTTTTGTATATGTTATATTCTATAATTAAAAATATTCGATTTATCCCATTTGGATTAAGTGATGTGAAATTTGTTGGTTCCTTGTTCACAAACTCTCAAAGCATGTTCTTGAATTAAACCTTTCCTTTCGCTTTGAATGCTAATATTATTCAATTCGCAAGATCGAACATCCTAATACTTTTATTCCATGATTTGAAAAGAGTGTACTATAGGGTCCTACGATGCATGTGAGTGGAGATTTCCATATTTTGGACTCAAATTTTAACAGGATGCACGGACGAGGAATATCTTTCACGTGCACAAATTTCATGACATTTAAAAACGTGAGTCAAAAGTTATTGCATAACATGTTGTTTGTTTCTGAGCTCGGGCAATTCAGGTAGATTCCAAAAAATCTTTCTCTTAACCCCTAAAGGACCAAATGCTCATTTTGGCAACGGATTGATTTTGGGCAGGTGCATGTGAATGGAAATTTCAATATTTTTGGCCCAAATTTTAATAGAAGATGTGGACGAGGAAGATCTTTCATGTGCACAAATTTCATGACATTTGGAAATATGAGTCAAAAGTTATTGCATAATATGTTGTTTGTTTCTCAACTGGGGCAGTTCGGGCAGATCTGAAAAAATCACTTCTTTTTAAAATAAAAATTTGAAATTTGTTCTTCAGATTTATAGGTACTCAAAAAGCTTTGAATCTTTACATTTCAATAGTTGAGATGAAAGTTATGTTTGCGGGCAGTTATGGAATCCCTACACCAAAAAAAACTTTGAAGTCCTTTTATTTTACTAAAATTTTAATATTTTTGAAAAAAAATAATTCTATTGGATGTATATTGTTTTTTTACCACAATTCAACCATTCAGATTGAAGATTTTTAATTTTATAACTAATTTATTGACAATTTAGTATTTTGAATCATTCTCTACTTCTTCCTACTTACTATTTTTTTACTATATGTTGTACAACTCCAAATGATTTGAAATTTTTTGAGTATGTATCCAACTTGACCTACAGTATGAATCCAAGGAAGCACAACCATTTTGGACTTTTTTTCATAATGATCCGACCTTGTGAAGTGCAGCTGCCCGGTTTTTTGCAGGGCCCAAAAAAGGATTTTTGCCACTTCAAATGCTTATATCTTGCAATCTACATGGCGAAAATTTTTGAAATTTTTTCCATGTATTCTCAAACTATATTAATACAAGATCCTACGGTTACATGTGTCAAAAAATGATATTTAAAAAAAAATTGGTACTTATACTAGAAATGGCAGTTTTGGAGCATTTTTAGTGAGAACATAGTCAAGGAACTTTAGGGGTTAAGAAATAAAAATTTAAAATCAAATCTTCAGATTTATATGTACTCAAAAAACTTTGAATCATTGCATTTCAATAGTCAAGATTGAAGTTACGATGCTTTTTAGTTTGTGGGCAGTTATGGGAACTCTACACCCAAAAAAACTTTGGAGTCCTTCCATTTATTGAAATTTCAATATTTTTGAAAAATGATAATTTTGTTGGATGTAGATTGTTCATAACAATAATTACACCATTTGGATTAGAATTTTTTTATTTTTTAACTAATTTTTTAACAACTTGGTATTTTGAATCATTCTCTACTTCTTTTTAATTCGTTATTTTTTTTCTATATGTTGTACAACTCCAAACGATCTGAAAATTTTCATGTATGTAGTGAACTTGCCTTGAAGAATGAATCCAAAGAAACACATCCATTCTGGATGTTTTTTCATAATTATTTGACCTTGTAAAGTGTAGCCTCCCGGTTCTTTGCAGGGCCATAAAAAGAATTTTTGCCACTTCAAATTTTAATATCTTGTGATCTACATGGTCGAAATTTCCAAAATATTTCTCACCTATTTTTTAACTAGAGTACTTCAAGATCCTACGGCTACATGTGTCAAAAAACAATATCTTCCAAAAATTTGGTACTTGTAGTAGAAATAGCATTTTCGGAGCATTTTTGGTGAGAACATAGTGAAAGAACTTTTGCCTTTAAAGTATTTTTAAATTTTTCCCTAGATGGACTTTTTCCTAGAAAAAAGTAGCTTTGAGTGGTTATTGATAGAAAATGGCCTTTGGACTATAGGGTTCAAAGTGAATCGTAATGTAGTTTTTCTTTACGTTTAGAAAATTGAAATGTTTAGTGATAAAAATAAATAAATAAATCAAGACCTCTCTTGTTCAACTCCATACTTGATACTTAACTCGATACTTTATTCTCAACTTGATACTTCTATATGTTATTTAGGAGGTTTAGTTGTAGAATATATGCATTTATTCCTTCGATTCTTGAGAGACGAAACCCAAAATATAAGGTAGATTCTTTGATGTGATAAAACGTAAATAAATAAAATTTAGGTAATGTTTAAATTCAAATAAAGGGTGGTACACAAAGGAGTTTAGGCACAGGGGTTGCTTGTGATTATCATCGAGGGTCATTGTCACATGTCATAGGGTACACTGATGCACTGTGAAATTGAGAGCTGGTCGACGTGACCCCTGTAAACATCTCCCTACCGTCTCTACCGTGTCCCCCCCCGCGGTCTTCTACCATTGTGTTGTTTGAGCTGCAGCAGTGGGAGCATGGACAGCAGTGGGAGCATGGACAGTAGAGGGAGCACCAAGCACGGTCTTCTACCATTGTGTTGTTTGAGCTGCAGTAGTGGGAGCATGGACAGTAGAGAGAGCACCAAGCAGCTCGGGAAACAGTAGTAGGAGCATGGACAGTAGAGGGAGCACCAAGCAGCTCGGGAATCAGTAGTAGGAGCATCGACAGTAAAGGGAGCATCAAGCAGCTCGGGAAACAACAGTGGGAGCATCGACAACAGGGGGAGCATCAAGCAGCTCGGGAAAAAACGGTGGGAGCATCGACAGCAGAGGGAGCATCAAAGGGGAGAAATCAGTGGCTGACAGCGTGGATCATTGCTGGTGAGTGTCGGTGGATCAAATGATGCCTTGTTTTAAGTTGATGCTTATGAAGTTTGTATGTAATAAAAAGTCCATGCGAGTTCTCGATCAATCCATGGCATTTAGGAAGCCAAGGCCATTGGCCGAGTTGATGCAGCTAGTGGATAGGTGAGGGCGAGGGCGAGGGCGAGGGCGGGTAGGGCTTGCTTAAGCTGGGAGTGAGTGCGACTGAGTGACTCCTAGATATTCGCTGAGATTTGAGTAAGGCCAAAGAAACGAGAGCAAACGAGCCTTGGAACGTAGAGTTTTTTTACAAATATTTAGATGGCCTGTGAAGGCTCTAGTTTCGAGATCTAAGAGCACAAGGCATGTCAGACGCTCTCTAGGTGTTTGTCTAGTAGTGTTCACTTTATTGATCTCCGGGCTATTCAGTTTGTTTGATTCGCAGACATGCACGGGAAGGAATACGTAGTAGCTTTTCTAATGAGAGTTGTACCGACAATATTGCCTGAGTGTGTTCACGGTTCTTTCACGGTTCTTTCTAATCAGCAGTACTTGCCAAAGTCAATAGTGTGCATCTCTCATGTAGACCGTGTGTCCTATTATTTTGCAGACTTATTCACATACTTTGCCAGACTTGCCTGATCGAGCAACAGCGTCTGCAACCATGTTCAAAGGTATTAAATCTTCTCAATGTTGACTTGAAGTCGATGGAGAAGTGCTCCATGTGTGCCAACTTGGTCCAAGGTTGAATGGCAGGTGTCTGTCCCATAGTATACTATCCTTTGTCGAAATGCATACTAACATCAAAGACATGACTTATTTTTGGTCACACAGGTTGGGGCAAGACACATTGGGGTTCAAAAGGCAAGGAAGCCTCCAAAAGACACGAGAAGGAGTCCAAGAAGAAGAAGAAACAGGAGAGCATCCAAGATGCGCATGACCGAATTGGCGGAAGTTCGTCGACGTACATCTACAACAAGGAGAGGAATGATACAAACTACCACAAGGGGTTTTTCTTGCTTGAAGTTCCCAGCGACTACCTGCGACTGGATCACGGAAGGGTGGCCGTTCAAGATGAGGATACGGGGGAGATTGTCCTAGTGGTACAATTCACCCAGTTCATCGACATGGGAGAGCAGGAGCGCGAGGAGTTGGCTAAATCATTCTTCCGTTTATCTCGAAAAAGCGAACCGATCAAGGGTAACGGTGTACACAAAGTTGGGGATGGCAAGATGTATGCCATGGGATGGAGAGGCGACTACAAGGGGAGGGGGATTGGGAGATACTACCCTTCTCAATCCGTGCAAAGGTCCTCGGCATCTCTTAGGGGTTGGGAGGAGAATCAGACGGAGACGGTGTCTTGGATCGGTGGCTTATACCACAGGCGCTTCAAAGACATGGCATCCACGATCTTTGAAGGGGTGTGTCAGACGGCGGCAGCAGCAGGGGTTCCGGACATGGCGCAAGCGGAGTTCACAGAGTGGGAGGCAACGGACGAGGTGTTTGCGAGTAATTTAACGTACACCTTCAAAAATTTCTCTAACTCGGTGCACATGGATAATGATCATAACATGTACTGCTACGGAATGTGGATTCCTATGTCTGAGGAAACCGGAGAGTTGATCGTTCGTGAGGAGGGGGAGGACGACAGCAGATGCATTGGAGGGGAATTCGTGGTGCCCTCTTACAATGTGGTGGTGGATCAGATGGACTTCGATGGTGTAGCAGAGATTATATGGAGGGGCCAAAAAGATTTTCATGCCACGATGAGATCAGCGAACATCCTGCACGGATTCACGAGAGTTGGGAGCTCTGTGCAAATCAACAACAGGTTGGTCTCAAGACTGTGGGATCTCATGAGCAGTGGAGAAAGCTCCATGGTGACAGGAATTGAGGGGATCATGGACGACATGCGACGAAAAGGGCGTGTTTAGTAAAGCTTTCATAGGCTATGTTCTCTCGTTGAAGACTTTTCTTGGCCTCTACTATTTTTTTGTTGTTCAAAACTTCATTCGGCATACTATATGATGTTATTCTCAACTTTATATAATAATATATGTATATTTATATATGCGTGTATGTGTGTGTGTGTGTGTGTGTGTGTGTGTGTATTCAATGTTATTCATGCTGTGCAATATGATTTATTTATTTTTGTACAAGTAAAATATTATATAAATGTTGGGGTCTAGAGTTGGATTTAGGATTTTGGGATTGTGATTTGCATTCCTTTTATCGAAGATTCTGCTAAGTATTTTAGGAGATTGTCAAATATTTTAATAACACAAAAAACCTAATGCAATTCACTATGTGACAATTCAAATCCATTCAAACGAGTTTTGCTCAAAAAAATGATATTGATTCTGACAAGTTTTATCCGAACAAAATGATAATAATTTCCTTCGAAACGAATTAAGATAGAATTTGAATATCTTCATTTAGAAATCAAAAACAATAAAATATTGGTAGTAGCACCAGCGATTCTAACCATCCAAATGAAGCCTAAACCTCAGAATTCACACTTTCATTTTACATGTATCAAGTTCAAAATGTTCTTTCAAATAGTAGTTTATAATGGTTTTTCCTAAGTGTTCAATTTTAGAGATGAGTAGGAACATGCAAGGATTAAACTTTTTAACCCCATGATATGCTACACAAACTTGTTTTTTCACCCTAAATGCATATATTTTGGAATTTGGGCAAAGAAGAATTCTAGATTTTTTGAGACCCATTTTCATACTAGTTGGGTGTAAGATCCTATGGTCAATTGTGAGGAAATTTTAGGGTTTAGGAATTTGGAAAGGGTTTAGGGTTTAGGGTTGATGAAAAGCTTGGATATTTGGAAACTAACTAGGATATCCACGTGTGGATATTTGGAAACTAACGTCGGACCTTCCTTGGCGATATGTAAAACACCCTGAACTTCTTTTAAGTTCAAAGCTTCGCCGTCCGGTTCGATTGAGATAAAACACTCTAAACTTCTCTAGTGGCTAAGTCAAAGCTTCGCCGTCCGGGGTGACTTGGTTTAAAACGCGCTAAACTTCTCTAGTAGCTAAGTCAAAGCTTCGCCGTCACGAAACGAAGTGGAATAGGTTCTTCCTCCTATGAGCAAAGCTTCGCCGTACGAGGGGGTAGTGTCAGTAACGTAGCAAGGACTAGGGGGTTTGGTCAATCCTACTGACCACAACCCATGAAATGACAGACTTCCACTCAAGCACTAGAGGGCCCCCAAAGCGGCATCGCCAAGGTACGGTGGGGGTGACCACTAGGATTAGTACACTCGTATGACCACGTGCATCTTTGTGAGAATGTTTTAAAATGATTCCATTTCTATGCTTAGTGAAAGATAAGAGAGTTGAAAATGTACTTGTAAAATTTTACAACATTCCAAGAATTTTTCAATTTGTATAGGAGCTTGCATTGCATGGTGGTCACTGGAATGAAAGTATTGTTTGAATTCATTCTCCTAAGCAAATTGGCTACATTCTTGAAAAATTTCACAACATTTGGAATTGTATATTATATAGGGAAAAAAATAGTAAGTAGGAAGAAGTTACAAGAAAATGATTCAAAATACAAGATTGTCAAGAATTTAGTTATAGAATTCAAAAATGTCAATCCCAATGGTTGTTATGTTGTATTAAAAAATGTACATTATATTATATTATTTTTTTCCAAAAAATATTGAAAATAGAGTTAAATAAACAATTTACAAAGTTTATTTTAGAGTAGGAAATCTGTAACTACACGCAAAGTAAAACTCCTTGTAATTTTCATTTAATTAGGCAAAATGGAATGATTTAAAACTTTCCACGTATATATAAATTTAGCAAACCAATTATCGTAAACCCAATTTTTAACCATGTAGTCAAAAGTTATGAAAATTGTTGGACCTTCAAAGAAAAATCATGTCCCCATGTTGTATGCAAATCTCAAAGAAAAAAAAATTCCATTTGTAATGAGATGCCCAAAATCGCTATGTTGCCAAAAAATATAGCTTGTTTTTTCAAGGGTTAAAAAGCAAATAGTCATCCATTGTTGCCAACTTCTATTTGTTTTATTCTTTTGTGCAGCAAGCTAATTCATACCAATGTAAACAATTCACAAGAGCTTTATTAAAAAATTGGCAACAATCCCAGCATACAAAACACGATTACCTAGAAAATTAAGAAATTTGATGTTACTTAAAAAAAATCATTGATTTTTGAATGTTATAAAATGAACAAAGACATCTCAGTGAATATATTCATTAAATAAATAAGCTCATTAAATCAATAAGCTTTCTAACGTTAAGTAATATGCAATGAAATTTCAATCAATATTTCAATTTATCAATTCAATAAATAAAGTAATAAAAATTTAAAATTATATAAATTAAAGCTCAATTTGAATTATTGGAGTATTACACACTTGGAGGAGAATCCATGCCGAGGGCGGTGCCACCACCTGTTGTGTCTGGGTTTTGCATTCTAAATTGCTCTATGCCGCCTCGATTGGTTTGCCCCACCTGTAGAAGACAAAGACGTGGTGTCTAATTTTCACAGAAAGCCTTCTTGCTTGACACAAATCGACTCAGGTGAGACGCTCAGTGCCTGCGAATATCAGTTGGTGAATTGTGGTTTGCGAATGGTTGGGTTCTTTTCGACTTAGTGTATTGTTAGTGGTCTTCTAAACCGAATGATTCTGAATTTCATGTGGTTGCGCTAGTGAAGACACTAATTGGTTTGATGATTGGCTTGAGAATGGTGGGATTGTTTCCAATGTCTTTGCATTTCCTTGTTCTAGAAAATCACAATTTCTGAATTTCAAGTGGTACTATTTGTCAGGACATTGATATCTATTAGAAAGGACATTTTACAATTGTACGGATTTACGGAACACTATCTCCCTAGTTATGTCCCTTGAGTTTGTGGTTACTTTCAGCTTGCAAAGATGAGAATTCGGATTTCTTCTTCGACATTGGCAACCGAACCTGCACATGGCGAAGACAATTTGATTGACAAGGCTCGAATTTGCACAGAGCTGGTAAGTAACTTCGCTTTTTTAGGATTTTTGTTCTTGACTTCTTCTTTCTATTTCTTGGGTTTGGGGAGTTCAACCACATCATTCTTTAAAGGAGCTCCTGACACTTTTGACACGTTTGCTCATTGAAGGATGAGTCATTCAAGATGCTCTAATCCTATGACATCTTCTTCCTTAGCACACATCTTCTTACATCTTGAGTTCCAGAATTCAGGGGATTTTGGAGAAGGAAGCCGTTGACATCAGTCACTTGGGAAGATTCTGGATTGACATTTGTGAGAAAGATGAATTACCATGCTGTTGCTTTCCTATTCTCAGTCACGTTTATTGAATTCGAATCATATCCTGTTGATTTTTATGATGGCAGATGTAGCTGCATTCATACCCTAAACTTGCAAATGCTATTAAGCGATAGACGTTATGGTTCGCATTTGAAATCATGGACCTAAATGGGAGTGCAGGAAACGCAGGTGAGAGCAAGGCACAACATTTCTTCTAGTCTTACCCCTTTTTCTCTTGGCTGTGTTTAAGCAATAGTTCTGTTTAGGCTTTTGTGATATCCACCATCTAATTAGTGAACCATCTTTGAATCCTGAAGAATTTTCATGTGACAAGTTATTTGCAGTTTTAGGTGGTGAAGGGCTTGATAGTGGATAAACATGTATATTCTTGATGTTCTTTGTTTACAATTGGACAAATTTAGAATTCATTGCAATTTCTGTTCATTACCCAACTGTGTTGACAGCATTATGGTTGACAGAAAAAATCCAATATGCTTTGGCAGAAAAGATTACGTACTTGATAGTTTATTGATTTTCTGCAGTGATGGAAAAGGTTAGAGAGAAGGAGATTCTGAGTTCATACTCAAACACTATGGGGTAATGAAGATGTCCTCTGAAATTAACACTACAATGGGCAAGTTGTAGTGGACAAAGCCGAACTTGAGGCTGAGGATGCTTAGGGTGATTTGTTTGGGGCTCTAACTGGCCTAGCCACACTGGCTATGATTGAAGGGGACATACCCTTGTAGTTCAAATATTTCGGGAGGTTCTTTCACATACTGCAGAAAATGCTCAAGTGGTCTGTGTTGACCTGCTTCAAAAACACAAATCAACTCAGGTGAGATGCTCGGTTACTTCAAAGTTCAAGAAAGCAAGTATGATTTCTTCGCTTTGGGAATTCACATTTTCAAAGGCAATCTTTTAATTATTTCATCATGTGTATGTTCAGATTTAATATAATTTTAACTTGAATATCTCTTAGTCTATTTTTCCTCACACCAATCTATTCAAGGGCTGATGAAGATCTAAAACATTGGTCTGCATGTGAACAATGAATTCCTGAACCTAATTTTCACATTTTTCCATTCATGCTTCTGGAGCTACTCCCTTCATTTCAATTTTTGTGCTCCTTTTAACTTCTCATGGAATGATTGAATCCTGAAAGATGCTCAAGTGATACTATAGGATGTCCAGTCTGTGCGTATGAGAGTGATTTTGATTTGAATGCTTAGACCTCGAAGAATGTTTGAACTCTATGGAACGTAATGTGTGCAGATACAGGAGGCGATGGTGGAGGTGCTAAGTAGGTTGGAGCAATAACCTGATCATATGAATTACTTTTGTTAGAAAGCTTCATGATCAATTACTTGAGAGCAATCACTTGGGTGAGGTTGAAAAACATTAAAACATGATGATTTTTAGAAATGTGGGATTTGGAATGGAAGTTGCTCCATTGGAGCTATTAGTGTTTACACTATTTAATGTATTTTAATATACTTGTCTTCTAGTATGATATTTGATTTGGAGCAATTAGAGTTACTTTATTGTACTAGTTTGGTTGAATCATAGTGTTTGTAGATATAGTGGTTTAGGATTGTACATGTACCTTTCAAGGATTACAGATATAAAGATAAAATTGTGATGTGCATAAATATTGTATTGAAATTTACTGTCATTGAAACCGAAAATGTAATCACTTAAAGAATTTTGTATTTTGTAATGCATACACATGTAGAATAATTGAGGTATCGTTCTAATAAAACATTTTTACACTTGCAATATTGTAACAGTATAGTTGTCGAACAAATTCTCATGAAAACATGTACATTTCAGTATTGAAAATTAATTGATGCAATACACCAATTCTACAAACATGCAATATTGCATCAATTTCCATTAATTATACTTTCATTATTGAATAACAATATTGAAAGTTCATTGTTAAAATATATTTCCTACACAGCATTGCAATATATCCACAGTTCACAAAAAGTATATCAATGCTACTAAATTGTAAACATTTTGCAATATTGAAACACACCATTTCCATTAGCGCTACAATAATGTTTACCAAGTTCCTTGTAAACATTCATTTTGTATAGTTGTAGTACTGCATGCATACCCCTAATTTTCAATATCGTTACAATACTACATCAGTATTGGACTGTTAACAGCTTGCAACTATATTAAAACAGTACTGCAACATCACAGATGGGTCCCCCCCCCTTTTTTCCCGATGAGTAGTCTTTTCAGGCTCTTTCTTTGATAACTGTTCATTAGTCAATTAGGTCCTCAAGGGGAGAATATTAGCTGATCCCTAGGCTTGGTTTGAGTTCTTTGTGCCTTCTTTATTGTAGTACTCCACTATCTAGTCCAGTTCATTTGCAAAATCAACGAGGACATAACTAGCATTCGCACTTGTAGAGATTAACATGAGAAGCTTACTATCATGTGTTGGGAACTGTTACATGAAGATACTTCCATGACAAGACCATGACAACCCAAATTTTAGAACCTTTAAAGCAATGCATTTTTCATTAGTTCCTAATTATTCCTGGAAGACTCTAGGCTCTAAGTAGTATTCCTCCTTGTTCCTGATTCCCAAAAGGTAATTGCTCTAGAAGAATTGGGTTAAAAAGAATTTATGTAATTGCCTGTACTAACACACCATCACTATAACTGTCGAGCTAATTACAGAACAAACAGCCATCACAACAAGAAGGGAAGTGACATTTATGGAGACGTTGAGGTGTCCAAATTTTTTAGATTGTTTGGTTTAGGGCTTAGGGTTTAGGGTTTAGAGTACTAGTGTACTACTGGCTCGTGACAATAGTTCTGGGACAATAGTTCAATGTGGACTGACTTGGCCATGAATGCATGTGCAATGCGGGACTTATATTATAGTACAGCCCACTATAGTACTTTGAAAATAGTACAGATATATGTATTTAATATTTCAAAACAAATTAGAGTTAAGGGTTTGGAAAGGCTTACAATAAATCACCCCAAGGCTCTAGGACAATATGGCCAATATCAAGGATTAGCAACTACCTATAATATCCAAAATTCGAATTTACAACATATACATGCAATTTCCAATACAAACTCTAATCACATTGAGGCAGAATAAATAACAAGATTTTGAATCTAATTCCCAAATTAGGGGCCACGGCTTTAGGGCCGTTCGAAAAATTTGACCGTTTATTTTAATTTGTTTTATCCGTCACTATCCTATGGCCGTGCGATACCCTGATTGATACCCTGATTGATACCCGGCCTGGATTACCCCAATACCCATATCCCAGACTGGCTGTGTACTCGTCGGTTCTCAACTTGTCGAAGCCGACGGTTCTTGTTCCAACCTCGTCGGGACTGCTCCGACGCCTGGTTCGACGCCGCAGCTGCTTCGGCGCGGTGAGTGTTTTTGTTGTCGTTGTATTTAATTTATAATTCTTCCGATTTCTCACCAATTCGAGATTCTGCTATTTCGCTCATCTCGTGATCACCGAGAAATTTTAATTTTGATTTTGATTACAGTAGATTATTCGGTACCTTCAATCCCGAATCCCTCCAAATTTCAATTCACGATCTACTTGCCGAATTGCAAAATTTGAGCTTGCTCCTACTTCAGCAACGCTCGCCTTCTTCTGCTCTCCTCTGGTCACCACCAATCCAGGATTTACAACCCAAATTGCCTCCAAATTTCACACGGATGCCAATCTGCCGGCCAATTTTTCAGTCTGCTTCTCCAATTCTGATAACTGGTCGCTTCCTTCCCAAATTCGGAGAGAAGAAACTCGAAACCAGAAAGCAACGCGGGGTGGGTTGCATCACGAGAGGGTTTAGAACACTCACTCCCAGTCTGAGCTTCTACCGAATTCACGTTCGGATCTTTTCTGACACCTTAAAAACACTCCGCAAACCCACTTTTGCTCTCAGAGTACTTTCTCATGAAGTTTGCACACAACAATTTAGTCCAAGATACAAGCAATTTTGCAATAACAATCTCTCCAGCACTCACGAATCCATCACCATTTGCAATTTACACAACAACCTCAAAACCGCAACTGAATCACTGCACAACTTTCCAAACTACAAACAAACATACAGTGCACAATAATCCTCCCAATTTTATTGCAATACGCACAGAATCGCGCAAGTTATAGTAAAAATTACAGCACAAGACAAGCGCAGAAGAAGAACAAGAGAAAATACAGCGTAGCCCAGAATGAGAGAGGAGAGGAATTAAGTTAAATTCCCGGGGTGATCAGAGAGGTCACAGCGCTCACAATCGTTGCTACGTTCATGCGTGCCTCCGAAACCCTAGGTTTCCTTTTCCTTTTCTTTTTCTCACTCCTTTTCTTTAACTTTTTTGTTTTTTCTTTAATTGGATTGTCTTTTATTTTATTTTATTTTTAACTACTATTTCTACTATAAACCAAAGTATCTTTTGACTTTTTGGAACTTTTAGTGTACTCTGGACTACTTTAACACTAAATATTCAAAATATATATTAATAATATAGGAAATGTCATAGAAACTCAAAAAAATTCTACAAAAAGCTGAAAAGCTAGACTACATCAACCTCTCGCCAAATGATTTTAAATTTTGAAACAAATGATCACAACAATCACCGCAAGCACTAGTATTGAAACACGAGATTTGACCGCAAAGGAGAGAATCACAGAATTCACAAAACAACCCTAACATAGACTTGCACTTGAACAAACAATGAACACAATTGGCAAGAAGATAATATTAATATTAATAAATAATATATGCATAAATGAGCATAATAATAATGCCATAATTTTCATTTCCTTACTACCTTATATACTCTTTTCTGGGAAGGTCACAACCCTTCCCAAGAGTTATTGTGGCTTTTTATTTTTACTTTTTACTTTATTTTAATTATTATTTTTTAATTCCTATGGTAATATCCCTTATAATTTTATTTGGCTAATTTTAAAGTATTATCTATTTATAAGCATTTTAAAGTTTGAAAATGTCTCCTAATAGCTTAGGAAACTATAATAGTTTGTTTTTTAATTTAATTTCTAATTACAATAGCCAATTGGAAGAAGTTCCACTAAAGTCTTATGTGTCTAAAACCATTGTCAGACCATAAATCTAGGATCTAATAATGAAGAAAAATATATACAAATCTCTAATAGGTTAAATCCTAATGAATTGGACAAATGGGTCAATTTCTTTAAGGAAAATGATAAAACTTTTGCATGGTCATATAAAAATCTGCGTGGTGTATCACCAAAAATTTGTGAACACCATAACAATTTGGATGATGGTGCCAAGCCTATTAGGCAACGACCCCATCGTTTAAATCCCAAATACCCCCTACTAGTGAAAGAGGAAATTGGAAAACTAATTAATATAGGATTTATATATCCCGCCCTTAATAGTGAATGGATAAGCCCCATCGTTATAGTTCCCAAGAAAGATGGGCAAATTAGAATTTGTTAAGACTTTAGAAAGCTGAATGTTGTCACGAAAAAGGATGGGTTTCCCTTATCTTTTACTAACAGTATTCTAAACACCGTGGAAGGCTATATCATTCATGGACGGGCTTCTGGTTATAACCACATCCAAGTCGCTAAAGAAGACCAGTCTAAGACGGTCTTTGCTATCGATTTGGGAATTTATGCAAGTAGAGTTATGTTATTTAGCCTTTGTAATGGGGCGACCACGTTTCAATGTGTAGCCACTTTGGCATTCCAAATTTTTTTCCATATTTTTATAGAGATTTTCTTGAATGAATTTTGTATCTTTGGTTCTAAAAAGGAACATCCCTATCAATTAAAAAAATGTTTTGCTAAATGTTTTGAATTTAATATCTCTTTGAACGCAGCTAAATGCCAATTTGTTGTGCCTTCTGGCAAATTGTTAGGCCGTATAGTAAATAAAAAGAGAATTAGTAAGGACCCTAATAAAGTGGCCAAAATTTCTAATTTACCTATCCCTTTTACTATAACTCAGGTAAGAGGATTTCTAGATCATGTTAGCTATTATCGGCGTTTTGTCGAAAACTATGCCTAAATAGCCTTACCCTTGACGGCCCTTCTAAAAAAAATTAGAAGTGGGCACTAACCCTACTTGGATATTGGAGTGCGATGAAGCCTTTGGGCAATTAAGTAGAAGCTGGTAACGGACCCTGTTTTAATTTCTCCAAATTGGAATGAGCCTTCCACGTTTATGTGGACGCAAGTAATGTCGCAATAGGTTGCATTTTGAGTCAAAAAGATAAAAGTAATAAAGATCATCATATATATTATGCTAGTCGTTAGTTTATACCTGCAGAAAAAAATTATACTACTATTGAGCACAAAGCTTTAGGAATGGTCTATGTGTTCAAATTTTTTTGTCATTACCTATTAGGGTATAAGTTCACTTTCTATATAGACCATGGCACTCTTAAGTACATAATGAATAAGCCCCAATTGAGTGTCCGTTTGGCAAGGTGAATGTTACTCTAGGAATTTAATTTTGAAATTGTTGTGCATCCTGGGAAGTAATATTTCAACGCCGATTTTTTATCTTGGTTAGAGGAATCATCTAGTTCAAATGGGTCCCCCGTTGAAGATGATATTCCCGATGCGGACCTATTTGAAGTTGATATTGTACATATGAAATATGCCGATATATTTTAAACTATTTGTCTACCGGGACATTTCCTAGAGATTATGGGGCCAGACAAGCAAGCCCTCATTAGGAGTGCTCCTATACTCTTTTGGATCAAACCTTGTACAAATTGGGTCATGATGGTGTCTTTAGAAGATGTATTTATAAAAGTGAGATAAATGACATTTTACAAGGTTGCCATTTGGATGCATGTGGTGGCCACTTTGTAGGCATTTTCACAGCACAAAAGGTGTTGTTGGCAGGCTATTGGTGGCCGTTCTTATTTAAGGATGCCCACAAATTCGCCAAGAAATGCAATCCTTGCCAACGAGTAGGTAAACCTTCACCTTCTACGGCAATGCCGTTAATTTCTCTTATGGATTTAGCCCAATTTGAAAAATGGGGAATCAACTTTGTTGGCCCCATAGCCCCAGCTACAAAGTATGAGCGAAAGAAAAATATCCTAATAGCTTCGGATTATGCTACAAAATGGGCTGAGGCCGTAGCTGCCCATAATGATGATGCCAAAACTGTGACATGTTTCTTGTATGAATATATTATATCAAGATTTGGGTACCCACAAGAGTTAATTAGTGACCGGGGCACACATTTCTTAAATGCCACCATTGAATAATTAACAAATAAATTTTTAATTACCCATAGAAAAACAACCCATACCATCCTAGGGCTAATGGGCAAACCAAGAAAACAAATGGCATATTTCGTCGGATTTTGAGAAAAAACATTAGTGGTGTCACTATTAATTGGGATTAAAAGCTTTGGAGTGCCTTGTGGGCGTATAGAACCGCCTACAAGGGCACTACGAGGTTTACCCCATTCCAGTTAGTATACGGCCAAGAAGCCATTCTTCTAATTGAGTTTGAAATTCTTAGTTTAAAAATTGTCTTTGAGAACAACTTGGGTGATGAAGAGAGCTTAAGGATTAGATTAACCAATTTAGAAGCCTTTGATGAAAACAGGCATTTAAGGCTTATTTGAATACCTTAGCAACCCAAAATAGGAGGAAATCCTATTATGATTCTAAATTGTGTTCTAAATTGTTCAAAGTAGATAGCTTGGTATTGCTATACTGTATGATAGTCGTTTTTTCAAGTTTCCGGGAAAGTTTCAAATGCATTGGTTAGGTCCATATGAAGTGGTCGATGTCAATCCTAGTGGATCATTGCAACTCAAAGATTTTGAAGGGAATTTGTTTCCTACTAGGATTAATGGTTTCCGACTTAAGCCTTATTTTGATTGAAATGATGAAGGTGGCAATTTCAATTTGGGGGGCAATTTTGCTTATAGAAAATTTAGATTGGAACATTACCAAAATATATAAAATAAATAGAAATAGAAGAAAAATTCATGAAAAAATAGTAAAATAATAAAATAATAAAATAATAAAATAATAAAATAATAAAATAATAAAATAAATAAATAAATAAATAAATAAATAATAATACAATATAGATATAGAAATAATTATATAATTTAAAAATAAATAAATAAATAATAATAAAAACATATAAAAGAAAAATGAAGAAAAACAAAAACAAAAACAAAAACAAAAACAAATAAGAAAAAAGGAAAATGTGTGTGAAGTCTGAGGTGACATTCCAAATCAAGAAAAGGTGACAAGACCCTTTAGTACGAATAAGGAGCATCATTCTAAATCAAAAAAAGGTGACAAGACCCCTTAGTATGAATAAGGAACATCATTTCAAATGGTAATCATTTCTAAAGCCGTCAAAGTACAAAACCGAATAGGGAAAGAACCATGTGATCTTGAGCAATTGGAAACCTGTTGTGCTGAAGGTGGAGAAGAAAGAACCAACTTAAAATGGTGGAGTGTGTTATGGCATTTTTCCAAATTGGGAGCTATTAGCGTGATTTGCAGTTTAGGTTGAGTGGGTGAGGACGAGACTGTTTTAGAATTGTTCAACTTGAATTGGTTATCAAGTATTGAGTTGAGTAAACGAAGGAGAGAGTTGTAAGGTTGTTGCCAATTAGAGTTTTGTGAAGTTATTTATTTCTGTTGGCTGCGTGCGATCTTGTTGTCGAGCGTGATTCTGAGAGGGGCTTGCAGGTTGCAAGAATGTGTTCAAATTGGTCTTTTTTAAATTTTTGTTAAACGTTGTATAAGTGTTTTCTAATTTGGGTAGAATTTTTGCCTTCAAGTTCTTTTGGGAGTTGTATTATACCAATTTTGAATATATTGAGTTGGATTTTTGCACAATTTCAGGGAAATGATGATTTTCTCATTCTAGTTGGAGCGATTATCCAAGAATCAGCGAGTTTTTTTTGTATTCAGTTGGAGCATTGACCAAGAGAATGAGCAAACTATGGTGTGCAAGTTCATGGATCAAGAGTACGAAAAGGCAAGGAACTCGAAAATGAGGTGCAAGTGGTGGATAAGGACGCGCATTTGGACAAAAAACCCAGAATAGGACCAGGGGAAGGTATGCCAATTTTGGTTGCCGAGAAGAACATTCTTTATGAGGACATTATTAAATTTAATATAGCCCGACTTGGAGAGCAGCAAGCTACCAAATTGGAAGCGGCGGGTCTATTGGAATTTGCTCGGAGTGTCAGTTTGTGGCCAGAGCTTGATCAAAACAAGTTGGAGATTTTTGTATTAGTTTATTCGGTGAGAAAGCGTGAAAGCGTGGTGTTTAAGTAGACAATTGAGTTGAAACCCCAGAGGATTGCAAAAATTTTTAATTGCCAAGTGGAGAGTTTTAGTTAAGACTATTTTAAACAATATTAATCGTTTGGTGGTGTAGTGTTTCCCAATTGATTTTCCTGCCTAGTAGCTCACTTTGAAAAAAATTTGGATTGAGCAAATTTACCAAGTTGGCACACCTGGATTGAGTTGATAGTGAAGTATGTATCGTTAAAATTCATCTCGTTTGTGATGTCCAGGAAGATTTTGCAGATGGTATTAGTAGTTTAGTAGGGTAAAAAGATGAATTGGGCCTTGTATAGCTTCAGCGACTTCATCAATTGATTACAGAATGTAAAAAAAATTAAGATGAAAAAATGGTGGAAACGCATTTCATTGCCAAATTAGTGCAAAGTAATGTCATGGTGTATGTAGAATCGCCAAAAAAGGCAAATTAAATTTAGGACAAGTAATTAGCCAGAGTTGCCCAGTAAATGGCGAGGAATCCTCATAGTTGTCACATTAAACGAACCGTCCGATTTGCCCGCCTGCCTAGGACGTCGAGTGACCCTAATCTGCCCAATGTAATTACTTTAAGGTAGTCACATTAACCGTCCGGTCCGTCTAAACCGTCCGATGTGTCCGCCCATCTAGGATGTCCGGTGATCTTAACTCGCTTAACGTGACAACAATGGGAATCTTCAGTGCCAGCTACCGCGATACAGTAACTTTGCCACAAATTAACAACTACCTAAGTAGTCCAATTGAATGCATATGATCTAAATCAATTGGAAGCTTTTGATATTTTTGTACAATCTCTTACTCTGAATCCATTAACTCCTCCATGGAATAATTTCAATTTGGAGTACAACTTGTAGATATTTTTTGGTGCAATTATAATCCTAAGCTCGTTACCAATATTTACCTTAACAACCTTTCCAGATTTTGTTTTTTGTTACTTTTTAATATCAATTAGTCCAAACGTAAGCTGACATGCAAGGAAAAAAATTTGTAGCCAAATGAGAAGGACAAAGTTTAGTATCATATGTAGTATTTACCTCAAATCGAGATAGTTTGGTTTCACATTAATTAAAACAAGGAGAAAATTTTGTAAACAAACAATAATATTATATTTGACATGATTATCGAACAAAAAATTTGTAATGTTCATTTTGAGTTAAGTTTTATGTTTTCAGATTTATTTATCTTACATTCTATTTTCATTGATATTTGCAAGTTTATGGAGCATTCTCATATCAAAAGCAACTTGGTTCATCAATTATATAATATGAATACATATGACTATTTGAAACTTGAGAATTTTAAGAGTCTTTTATACAATGAGGATTACAAAAAAAGTAAAGATAGAAAACTGTCAGGTGTTTGGTATATATTGACGTTGAACATTTTCATAGAATTTCTTTATTGGATAAATTGGGCAGCACATATGGAGTAAACCAATGTTGTGTAACGTCGTAGGTTTAGTGTGGAAAAGCCAAATTTGCCTGCACGAGCCCAAACCAGGCATGGCTCATCGAAAATAAAGCCTAGCTTTAATGTTCCAAAAAAAAACATAACAAATTGGAACTTTAAACTCAGTTAACAATATTGTAACTTTTTTTTTTGCGGTAAAGATAAAAGGTTATCTCCCTTGTCTCCCGTGTTTCTTTCATCTTTCTCTTTCAAAAACTTGCACAGGTTAGGCATTTTGAGGACTTGAGTTCATTTAATTTGCATTTTTTTTTTCTGGGAAAATAGGGAAGGTTAATTTTTTTTGTATCATAGAAAATCAAAGGGAGGGTTATTGCAATTAATGTTTTATGGTAAAGGGGATACTAATTCCGAGAAGATTCAACAAAAAAAATTGTGAAGAAATTTTTCATTTTTTCAAACCCTTGTATAAACTTGAGACTTTAAATTGGCTGCCATCATGTACTCCTCCAAGTTGACCAATACACACATTTGAAAAAATCTTGCATGAATCACATACTACTTGTAGAACAATAGAATAAAAAAAAATTTATTGTAAAAATCAGTAGCTGCTAAAGTAACCTTTCTACTTAGATTCTCAGTTAATGGTATATGCGTTTCAATAAATGCTTTACATACATTAAACAAGTATGTTAAATCTTCAAAATCTGAGATAATGCCTCGAAGGCGGTCAGCACTTGGAATGCTAACATAGTAACCAAATAATTTATCTTAGTCATATAATATATCATAATCAATGTTCACATATTTTTTAATTGTGGAAACTTTTATCTTGAAATGATTTGTCCTATGTTTTAAACTATGACCATGAGCAAATCTATAAATTAGGCAAACTACGATTTTTTAAATTCCATTTGTGCATCACTTAATTCACAGTCCTATTTCTTAAGAAAGGGATCAATATATTTATCAAATTCTTAAAAGCATCAAAACTCATTCAGTATAATTTTTTAAATTTGTATTCCCTAACCCATGCATTCCATAAAAGCATCTCTACACTACTTTTTCTCCATGATTCGAATGTGTAGATTGCTTAGGCTCTGTTCAAAATAATCGTGGAAAATTTGGTTTCTTCCATATCGTAAGTCTAAAAAAAATTGGTAGAAAAAGGAACCCTATAGAAGTTCCACTACTAAAGTGAAATACCTCTGGAATTTTTGATTTGAAACTACTAGGATATTCATTACGATCAAAAAACACATTCACGTCAATACAATTTGCGCAGTAAAAAAGGGCTACATGTTCGCTACCGAAACTCTTCTAAATTTTATTTTATTTTTTTAATTTGTTCTTTGAAACCTAAATAAAATCCTAAACTTTGAAAATCGTGTTGCAAATACAAATAGAAAAGTTCTAAAAAATTAAAATTAAATTTTTCACAATATATACAAGTACTATTACTGAAAACAATGCAAAAAAATAAACATACAAAGATGAACGCACCTTTAACCTCTACCAAATAAGAAAAACAAATAAAAATTTTAACAAAAAAAACTCTCAGACTTTAAAATCTTAATGAACCATTTTCGAGTTTTTCACTTGTCGAGTAGAAAGGAATCGCCACTTGGCCCAACAAACAAGGGCTGAGCTGACTCCGGTTGCCAAAAAAACTGGTCTGCAACATCGAGGGTGGGGCCCTCCTTTTGCCATTGAGGGTCGGACGTAGGACAAAATCCCCCCATTATGTGTACAAATCTAGTGTCTTATGTTTCGCAAAATGTTTTCATTCATTTCTGATAACTGGTAGAATTTATTTTATATTCATTTAAGATTCTTAGTTTTCATGTGCAGCAAAAAATTATTATTGTTTTAAATGTAGTAGTACGAACGTATTATGAGAAATCATAGTTGTACGATCAAAATCTAAGGGAATTCATGATTCTAACTTAACCCGCCACTACAACTATCAAAAAATTTCGAACAGAGTTTGATAAGTAGTCAGTTATTGCAAATCTAAAAATTGACATTAGATTGTTAAAAAAATAACCTCCAAAGAACATTGCGAAGGGACACCAAGTAGTACCTTATCGCTCGACATTATCTCTTGACATCTTTAACATTTTGTCGTCAACCACCCTCCAAAATCGTGTTTAGATGATGCAGCGGGTTATAATGACAATGATGACAACAAAGTACTTCCATTCAAAAATTTATTGCTTGAATTTTTCAAGCTAAATTTTTTTTTGAAATTTTGGAATTACTTAGCTTGACAGTATATGGTGTCGCCAAATTGACATACACCATCAATTGCACAAATAATTGCATCCAGATCATTTAAGATACTAGTGGACAAAATTGTCAAGTGTTTATCATTTAATCATAGTGTATTATTGATTGCGTGGTACTTCGAAAATGCTTACATCGAATGTTAATATTAACCGGTAGTAGAGCCTTAAATTTTTACGTTTATATTGTTCTAAATGCTTATTCTTTTTCGTAATTTGCTTTTATATAGCAAATTTTGTATTTTGCATTTAATTTTTAGATAACTTTTGTCATCTCCTTTAATTTTTTTTTTGTATTTATTATTAAAAGCATTTAACAGTAAAGTTTTGATTATATATTAAGTCCTCTCTAAGCTCCTTTCTTATATTCCATTTACATTCTAAGTTAAAATTTACCTCAAGGTAGATTTAAAACCTTAAATGATTTGATTTTGTGTGTTTACAAATTGCCTAATTTTGTCTTGTTCGTTTATTATTATTTTAGGCAAGTCAATTATGACCTAAAGCATGTTCTTAAAAAAGAAAAATTTATAATGAGAGGTTGTTTTAGATAAACTGATGTGTAGGACTATTTTGAATGGATTAATCTAAAAAATTGGGGTAAAAAAGAACAAGATCCGGTTTCTAAAACAACAAGATTAAGATTTATAGAAAGACAAGACTGGAATTCTTAAAGTGAATGAGATTGGGATTTTTAAAAATGGATGAAGTAGAGACCTGAATTGAACGAGGGTTGAAATATTTCAAAGAAAGAGAGTTGGTTGCTTTGGGTGCAAGCAAAAAAATAGTACAAAAAAAGAGAGTGAGTGAAATAAGAATGTAAAAAAATCTAAATATTGAAAGATACAAAAGAAAAGCTAAATGAATTTAAGCAACCAAGCAACTTAATGGCAAGGTTAAGAAACTAATCTAGCCCTATAATCAAAATATTATATGAAAAACATGATATAGATATCTAATCGGTCCCAACATTGTGAAGCTTAGTGATGTTAATGGAAGATGACATGGAACAATATAAAATCCGGTTTGATATTGGTTTGAGACTTAAACCTTGATTTTGGTTTTGGTGGCATTTCAGCATCTCAACATGTCGGTTAGACCTTGTTTGCTCATATTTTTTATAAATAGTTTTGAAGATTCATCTTTTTCTATCGTGAGTCTTCCATATACTAGAATGAGAGGCTTTTCTCTTTCCGTTCCATCTTAACGTGTAGACGTTTTTCAAAAATGATGTAAACTAGATTTTGGTATCTAATGAGATTTTCAAACTTCTAGAAATTCTTTTTATCATTCTTATTATTTGAAAAAGATTCTATAGTGTCCATGGATATATGTATAATAAATTTCAACATATAAAAATTTGTGAAAATGCAGATTGAATATGTTTTGAAGAAGCTTCCTATAGTGAAATTGTATAAGAAATTCAAACTTAGACTTCATAGCCATGAAACTAATCGTTCTTAAGCATGAAAATAGGTTCTATACCAACAACAATAAAATAAGTGCATTATGAACCCTATTTTAATAATGAAAATTTATAAGTTATGAAAAATGAGCCAGTGAGGGGCTTGAATTGAAATATTTTTTTGGAATCTTAAGACTAACTAGGTCTTTTCTACCATGTGAAAAGTGTGGCGTGGATTTTTCATCGAGTCTAATGTTGTAGAGCTCATGATTGGCATTCACAAGAGGTGACATAGAAAGTCTTAGAGACCAATTAGTTTTGGCTGGAGGCTTAGATCTTGGCAACAATTTTAACACCTTGATTATGGACTTCTTTTGTTTATGTTTTTTGCATGGGATTTTAGAGACTCATCATTTTCAAGTTGATTCTTTTACATAATGGAGTGAAAATTTTTTGCCTCTTAAACTTCATCCTAGCATGTATATTGTACATTCTTCAAGAATGATGTAAACTTAATTGTTATGGTACTTGTGAATTTTTTAAGTTTGTTTATGAATATTTCTTTATTTTTTATTTTAAAAAAAATATCAGACTACATATATAGATGTAAATATAATAACTAAATTATACCTTCTTGCTTCAAAATTAATCTAAAGGTGTTTTTAAGGCGTTTAAACATGTAACTCTTGAATTCCTATGGGTTGAAATTGCAAGAGTAGCTTGAGCCTTATAGCCATGTTTTTAGGATTTTTAGCCTTGAAAAAAAATTTGTTGCCCGATTTCCTTTGTTTTCAGCTTATTTGGGCATAAATTTTGTTCATGGGCACCAATTGAAAAGAAAATTATATTCCTACAAAGCTAATCAGTTCTTCTATCTTCAAAAAAAAATTTCAAAAATTCATGACAAAAAATGGAGCCCATATATATCTGCCAAAATCCAATTTATTCCTTGAGCGGACAATAGTCCTTTTAAGGGTTAATTTATTATGTGTGTGATTTATTACAAATTAAAACGTCAAAATATGTATTTTTTGGGACATATTCTCGAACATAGAATTGTACCCCAAAAATACATACTTTGACGTTTTAATTTGTAATAAATAGGAAAAACAATCATTAAAAAAACTAAAAATTGGCCATTTGGGAGGACTTCCTAGTGATGAGTTTCAATCAAAAAAAAGAGGTCAAAACCATTTCTATTGTTCACAAGTGTGCACTCAAGGAAGGCCTCTTTGCACAAATGTAGAGGACATAAAAGAATGTATTTTTAGATGTCCTTTGGTAGAAACATGTCTTCCTATTAGAAGAATGTATTGTAGAAATTTCAATTGAAAATCATTAAATTAAGACGCTTATTATTATTCAAAACCCCTAAATTTGAAAGTGTGACAAATTAGAAAAATTGAATTTTAAATATTAAATTATTTTTTGAATTTTTTGAAAAATAAAGGATACAATTACAATCAAGATATCTAGATATGATTTTTTTGTTTTTGGCATTGGATTCATAACTCAAAAGTTATAGCAGAAGACAACTCCAGTTTTGCCTAAGTGTAACAAAATCGACTAGTCTTTCATACTATCACCAAAAATGCTCTTTATACTTCACATTTACCAAATAATAACCAATAAAATCTGGATTTGTTTGCTAGTAGTATGTTGTATTAGTTCCTATTCTATCCCTTGTACTTGCAATATATTTTATTGGACGTTACTAGATTTGGATGTTACATTGGACATTATTGTTAACATAAAAACATCTTGATGTTCTATTTGACATCACCTAAAATCCGTCTGCAAAAATTATAAAATGTCACATAAAATACGTGTTTCTTCTAATGTCTTATCAGCCCTTCTTTAGATGATTAGGATGGGTTTGACTTTTCAACTTCGGTTGGATGACAATCAATGAATATAATTATCCATTCTACATGGATGATATTGATGTGAGACATTAGAGGAAGAATAGGGCCTAAAGAAGGCCGCTTCCCCTTCAGTAATTGAAATCGTCCGACTTCACTTGCTTCCAGAATTATTATTATTTTTTTAAATAATTTTTTTCAAAAAAAATAAAAAAATATTATATTAAATTATTTTTTAAGCAGCAGTCTGATATAGCCGATCATTGGCCACTTTGATTTTTTTAATTTTTTTTAATTTTTTTAATATCTTATTTATACTCAATCTTCGTGGCATGTGGTCTATCAAGTCAGAATCGCATACGAATTAAAAAAATTCGAAAAAAGGAAATTCATCAAACCCATTGGCTCTAAAGTCGCGGCCTTCTGTTGGCCTCATTCTGTTCCTAATGGATTTGCAAGGCTAAGAGATGCTCTGTTCTCAAAATGTTCTGTTCTCAAGATGTTCAAGCTTCAATATCTTCCTCCTATTAATGTATGATGTATAGAAATATAAAATAGATAGAAGATTTTCAAATGCTACTAATCTCAAGTGATTAATGCTCAACTTAAAGTTTGTGTTCAAAGTGGTATTTATTTTTTTGCCTCTTCAATTTAAAAAATGGATTTCACTTTATTAATGTATATGTATTTACTCAAAACACTTTGAATCATTTTATTTTTATTAATGAAATAAATGCTATGATAGGTTTTATTATGTAGTGAATCATGGCATTTCTTTACAAAATAATACGTGAAATTCATTTATATGTTTTTAATTGTTATGAAATAGCATGAAATTATATTTACATTGCAAAAATATATACAAAGTCAAAATTGTTCCTAGTCCAATTGTGACCCCTATTTTTTAGCACAATTGCATCATGTTGCATCCTAATGTTGTTAACATTATGACAACTTTAGTGTGGAATTGGGATTGGAAGGGTTAAATTGGGTTGAAAAGCCATATATAAAACTTTAATTAACACCATGTGATTTCTACATATTGTAAAAATTCATCCATTATTCCAAAATCTTGAAGGATAGTTTTGGATTACCATTGCACTTGTATAAACAATTAACCTTTTAATGATCATTTGCATTTTGAGCCCCAAAGACCCCCAAATGACAATTTTTAGATCAAAATTTTAGGATGGAATAATTTATAGACAATTGTAATTGTAGGATCTTTGTTTCACTTTCATACAAAAAAATTTAATTGGAAATTCTATACCATTTGTAAAATCTATATGATCCAATTATAAAGTTATTTTTCTACTATGTGGCCGGGGGTAAATCTCAAATTCAAAATTCAAGAAATATTAGAGTATGTGGAATGTAGTGTGTGGTTGCAAAAATGATTCATTTGGTTAGTTTTGTACCTTTTGATTTTTTTTATGTTTTTTTTTGGGGGGGGAGTTCTTTAAAATTAGAAAAATAATTTTTTAAATTATTAAAAATATGTCTAATGTATACACCTTTAAGAAGATGGTACCCAAAGAAGGAAAAATATAGAAAAATCCTCTAAGTAGGAGAACTAGAAAAATACAAGATTTCAAAAAAATAGGCACGTTAACGTTTTAATTTGTGAAAAGTAGGAAAAAAATTTTAAAAAACTAAAAATTGGACATTATTTTGTGGGGACTTAATGGTGAAGAGATTTCACCAAAAGAATGATCTTTAAACCATTTTCAATGTCCAAAAGTGAGCACGCCAGAAAGTCCTATTTGCACGAATATGGAGGAAATATAATAATTTACTTTTGATGCCCCTTGGTAGAAGCATGTTTGCCTACTATAGAAACAAACCACAAAATTTTAGCTTTAAATCATTAATTTTAGGTACTTGATGGTATTAAAAATCCTAAACTTGAAATTGTGATAAATTAGCAAAATTGACTTTCAAATATAATTTTTTTGAAAAATAAGGTATTTGATTATAATAGAAACATCCATTTCAAATTAAAAAAATTTAAATTCCTCAAGTTTATGTTTCAAAAGTTATAGGGGATCGCAACTCCGTGACATAATCAAGGATTGTTCTATTTTGCAAACACCTTAGTTTACATGTTTTAGTATGACTTAGATTTTTGGAATTAAAAGAAATACCTTACCAAAAAATCAAAACTTAAATTGGCTTTGTGGAATTCTTATACACCTTAAATTACCATGATTACATTGTGAAGAGGAGAACATCGAGAAATATTCATTAATTCACCAAAATTTTCCAAGAAAACTTGTTCTAAAATCCAAATGATTGATTGTTGATTTAAAATAATATAAATTAGATAAAGAATTTTTTCCCTCCAGAACGCAATTTTTATGGCTTGATAGCTGAATTTTTTTGTAATTGGCTTCAAGGAGCAATGAAAGTGTCATAATCTCAAGTGCCAAAAAACTATCAAGTAATATTTCTTCACTAGTCCTTTGGTAATTATAAAAATTGAATTTTTGAGGCAAAGTACTCAATAATCTATAGAAAATGCATTCAAATTCATACATGAAGGCAAATTACACTAATGGATTTTCAATGAAAAATTGCATCTAAAAATTTAATTTGCGAGCGCGAGCAAAAAAGTCAAAAGTCATAACCGCAACAATTGACTAAAACTTCAAAAAACGCAATTTGGTTTTGAGGATTTTAAGGGTTAAAAGAGACAATTTAGAATCCAAAGGAGATGTGAACAATTCCCTCTAGGGATGGCAATAGAAATCTATGTATTTCGATAACCTATAATCAATTTTTGTTATATTTGAAAGTGAGTTAACTAAAATACACATGGAAAAAAATGCAAAGGAGGCTTGCAATGCAAAGCCTCATTGAATTCAATAAAAATAAATAAAGCTACATTACATTTGCTCTTTGCTGCATGTCTCTAACTTTCAATCAATGACAAACTATTGTAGGCTACACTACCATGCAATTTCCTTCTACCCTACATGAAGGTCAGATTTGACATAAATTAAATCATTTTTGTTCAAAACAGTGCTACATGTCATCTTATGAATGGTGTGAGATGACATGGACCCTTGAGAATCTATACCTTAAGTTTAGCTATTTGTTTTGTTTTGTTTGTTATGTTGAGATCTCCTAGATTGTACGTCCTTCAGTCGCGTGCTTGGTATTGTTGGAAAGCCCTCGGCGAGGAGGGGTGCACGGGATTTGTTTCGTGGTGCTCCGACTCACTGTGGGAAAGTTATAGATTTTTTAGTTATTTTTGGATCTTAAAAATTACTAAATTATGCTGAATTATGTATCTTTTGAACCAACCGTGTGTCATTTCACATTCTTGGTATCATTAGAAAGCCCTTAGAGAGGAGGGGTGCCCGGGCTTTGTTTTGTGGCATTTGGGGACCTACGATGAAAAAATTAGTGACTCTAGAGTTATTTTTTATTTTTAAAATGACTTTCACTTTTTGTTTTCGCTATGGCAACGACAGAGCACACTAGTCTGACTTGAAAATTCAATTTCAGCACCTCAGTGTCCAATCAGACCTAAGTTAGTGGATTCCTAGGCAGGTGCTTCCCTTCCGTTCCATCTCAATATGGACGTGCAAATGATTCTCCATTCGGATTCCGATACCCCTAAAAAATTCTTCCCTCCATTGGAACCTGGAGTGAACTGTGAACCCACTGTCACCACCCCAAAATACTCAACCTCTGATCTGTCGTCCAACACTCCTAAATTTAACCCCGTGGCATGTGTTAACCTCATCCTTGGTCAATTCAGTTCACTCCAGCCAAATTGGTTTCTGCAATTTTTTGTCGGAGTATCACCAGTCATATTGGTACTACTTATATCTTCAAATTAGCAAAAAAATGAGTGGAAAAATTGTTGAAATTGTCAAATCCCTTTCAAAAGAATGAGTATCCCCAAATATGTGGATGGAAGTTATTAATATTAGATGATTCTACAGAAGAGGATTTTGTCAATTTTTTCTCACATGAATACATTTTACAATGTGGATAACATTGTATAACTGGGCAATGGTTCTTCTCATGTTGGAAAGGTAGTATGCTTTGCTAAGTACTTGAGAAGGATTTATTACTTAATTCAAGGATTGGGGTTGGTTTAGGAGCCATATAAGACAATTTTATTCACAGTTGGATCCCTTTCCAGTGATGCAAAAGGAGACCTTGCCTCATTGATAAACAACGAATGATAGGGTAGTGCCGATTCTGTAGTACGATGAAGTTGCTAGTAAGCTTGTAGGGTCAATTAGTTGGCTGAACAACATTGCTAGATTGACACTACCTAGAAGCTTCTCTAGCTTTAAAATTTTATACGATCACTGAATCAGCAAGCTTGGTTGATTATGGCCGGCAAAATCGGCAGTCTACCTTAGTTGACGATTTTGCACCAAAAAATGGCTATAAAATGAGTAGAATTGAACATACAATACTTTACCACTATGTGTCTGCTCTACCAACAAGAAAACAATTCAAAATGGTTACTTCACTCACTACGCCACTCCATTCCACTCCCCAAGCCATCCTCCAACATAACAAGGTCCACATACAGGGCCCGTACATCAAGGTCGTATAATGTACGCATTTCACAACAATTTTTCAAATACTTTTCAAACGGGGCTTGCACACACACTTTCCGTCCAGCTCGCCTCGGTCCCCTCCCCGACGTCAGTTGCGCTTGAATGAATTCGGCGGTCTCGCTCGCATTACCATAGCGCTCCGACGAATCGCTGCACTTCCCCGTCCTTGACGCCATCCGGACGAGATGATCAAGTCAAAGAAGTGGAACTTCAGCTTCGCTTGAAATCAATCGCCGCGCGGAGCTTTCCTACTGCCCTACTCATCAAAAAAATGGCTAGCTTGCCGTGGAATGGTCAAACAAGACAGCAGTACAATACACCATCGTCGTCGTAATAAGTACTTGTAGTGAGGCACTCCGTCGGAAGGGGGGAGTTACAGTGATAACGGATGAATCGCCTCAGCCCCACTTTACGGAAGGGAAAAACAAAAAACAAAAAACAAAAACAAAAACTCGATTCACCGCAAAAAGATCATCTTTCCGTGTTCCGCTCGTCTTGGAAAGGGGGAACAAGCTTTCGGAACGAGCAAGAAACCGGGCGACGTGAGTGGAAGAGGCGGCTTTTACGTACTCTTGAGCGTGAGAGCGAGTATCTTGCTGGGGGAGGACACACTGACTTTCGCACTCAGCGATGGTGCACTCACATGCTCTTGGAAAGAGAGACCTGCTTAAATAAGCTTAGGGTTAGGGGAATGCAAATCCAGTATGATACAGTAGGTTTGTTTTTTTACTGACAGTTTTGCAGTGTGCTTGAGTGAGTGTGGAAGGAGGTTGTTGCTCTGTGGACCGATGATCTTACTGTGTAGAGAGACTGAGGGCCTGGTAAGTTACTAGGGCGGGTGGGTCCAGAGCCAAAAACTTAGACTTGGCACTCAGGCAGGGGCTGGCACCGAAAAGCGAGGGAAGTCCTTTCTCATTTCCACTCGTTTGCTTGCTCGCGTCTCGCTTTTCTTTTTGTTCTGTTGCTGTTGTAGAAGTTCGTGTGGGTTTCGGTTTTCGGCACACCACTGCTCTATTTCCAGGTCAAGAGGGGTCTTTCCGGTGTTTTCGATCTTCCAGTTTTTGAACCGCATCATCATCGGAGGTTGGCATCAGTTTGGGTGGGTAGGAGAGAGACCCAGAGAGAGAGAGAGAGAGAGAGAGAGAGAGAAAGGCTTTGAAAGGGAGACGAGTCTGGTGTTGTGTGCATGGGTGTTAATATTCGGCAATGGCGATGTGTAAACTGCGCCGCATTGCGCCCTTACTTCTCTGCATCAGCTTTTCTGCAATGTAGCTATGGCGATGGTGCGCTTTTGTAAGCTGGTAAAGTTCACTTCCACCTCTTTGACTGATAGAATAGTAGTGGTTTAGGAGATTGGTGGTGTGGCGTGCAAGCTGGGGATAAGCGGATGGGAGGTGCCTTAGGGTAGGGATCGCCTTCTGTGGTAAGGTTCAAATTTTAGGTTCTTGAGTGGAGACAGCATTTTGAGTGTGGAAGCGATGGCGCTTGTAATATAAACAAAAGTGTTAGGTTTAGGACATGGAGGTGGTTTTTAATTGAAAAGGAATTGCATTATGTCATAGCGGCATCGGGAAACAGTTGCAACTCAGTCGTAGAAGTTTTTTTTCACCTTTCCTGAGTACCATTTTCTTCAAGGTCGTTGCTTTGTTGGTGGACGAAAGTGTGTACTAACCTCATATTAGTCTTATTACACGAGGAGCGGCGTAGTTGGGACATCGAATGAGCATGTATACGTTTGAAAAGGCTCAACGAGTTGCTTATCTGCTCATCGCGTCTCGTTTCTGATTTTGTTTTAAAGAGAATGTGGCGTCGAGGCATGCGTCTGAAGAGCATGACCGGAGAAGCCGCTGAAGTAAGGCACTTGTTGTCATTGTTCGCGTAGTGCGTTCTGCGTATGCTGGAATTGCTGTTTAGGGTTTCGGTATCGAGAGAGAGGCATCACGGGGAACTCTTTACTTCGAATGGCGTGGATTGGGGCGTCGGAACTGGATCCCTATCTGGAGTCTCTGTTGCATCATAAGTTAGTGTCCAGCAGAATTTCGGGGTGTGGACGTGCCCTTTTCTTTCCTACAGTGTGAATACCTATCAGTGTCTTCAATAGGTAGAACGGCAGGTGCTTCCTCTAATAGAAAAGACGACAGGGTAGTCATAAAAACATCCCCGGTTTGCACATATTACATCGTGACGCGATAGTTGAATTGAGTTTGCGGATGATCAGTGTTGATTTTTCTTCGTGACGACCAGTTGGTCGCAAAGCTCAGGTTTCGTTACTGAGCATTGCTTGCCGCACTAATACGCCGTGACTTTGCATACTTGATTTGTAGTGAATTTGGTTTTCCTGTTGGTCTGACCTAATACTTGGTACCGGTATTTCGGGAGCCTGAATTACAGGGTGTAGAACAAGCCAACAACGAAGCGATAGGTGTCGATCGTGATGGTCTCAGTTTGAGTGTAAACTGTTTTGACGTCAAGTAAGTAGCAGGGCTTCGTGAAGTTTGCTTTGGGGGATACAGAGCTGTGAACAGTTGAGGCGTCCCAAATGACAAGTTGACGCTTCGCGAGTATTGGACGGGGCGTAGGCTCTGAGCCTGCCATTTGGTTGCTCGTACCATTGGAGTGGCAATGGCGGACACCATCGGTATCATCTTGGAGTACTTGGGTCGGCATCACTTCTCCAGGGCCGCGGCAGTTTTGAAGGAGGAGGTGAGCCTGCGACAGCAGTCCAACGGACCGACCCCTGTCTCTGTGAACGACGACCTCGACCTGGATGTGGCCATACACCTCAAGTCGATTCAAGAAGAATCGGCACAGAAGCATCGTGAGCTAGAGACGGTGCCTGATAAGCGAGCTCACGACAAATGGGTGACGGAGGTGAAACCATCTGCACCGGCTGGGGTGGAAGTGAAAGAGGACCTCCGTGGGCAGGCAGAGTTGCTTCGGCCGTCGACGAAGGTGGAGGATCTTGAACCGTTGTTCATGGAGTTCGAGGTGGAGCAATTGGAACAGCCGTCGAAGCCGAAGTCCGTGCTCGGTGTTGTGAAGTCGCCGTCACCAGTCGCTGGTTCTCCTGTTGCCAAGAAGACGACGGTGGAAAGAAGACGATCACCGGTAAGAGCATACTTTTTGAGTTTTTCGTGTCTGGTTGTCTTGAATGTGTGCTTTCTGGAGGCTTGACAGATTGTCGCCTCGGTGCACCGTCCATGAGGAGGAGGTCTTTGAAGAGTGGAGAGTCCGTGCTTTTGTAGTAGCATGAGAGATTCTGGATGTGAGAGCGGTGGTATTCTACCAAAGGCAAGCCTAATTAGGGGACGAAGCGTCTAGTAGGCTCCAGTGTGGATGGGATCGGTGAGGACGAGCGCTTGCAAGTGCCCAAGTATCCGCTTTCGGGAGCCTTGGGATACTTAGCAGTGCTCCTCTGACAAGAGCAGACTAGGGGCGTCTGTCAAAGTTTTCACTCCAACCATCTTGTCATTTTCCCCACAGGGAAGAATAGGAGGCTTGAGTGTTCTTCAGACTGAGGCCGAGGTGGCAGCCTCTTCCTCTATCGAGAAGGTGATTCCCGATCGAAGGAAGGCGGAAACAGCCGACGTAGTCTCAGTGAAATCTTCGGCTGGTAACAACGGAGGGAGCTTCAATTCATCAGGCCATCCGGAGAAGGGTGTGTCTCCAGCTCAAGAACTAGATTCCACCCAAGCTCTATTCGAAACGACTCGGGGAAAAGTAGATGCTCTGAAGCAGGTGGGGTGCTTTGGGAGAAGATTTTTTCTTGAGGTTTGAGTCTGGTGCAGGAATGAATAGGTAGGACGGGTATCGGGTTAGAAAGAATTGGAGGAAAAAGGTGTTTGTTTTATAGCGAGAGCGTCTGTTGATGGCAGAATTGAGGTGTCATGGTGTTCTTCCTTTCTTTCAGAAGTCCCCTTCCGCTGTGTACATAGCTTGACGTCTGAAATGGCGTGGGCCTTTGTCTTGGTCGATCTTCTATGGTGTGCGTCCGTGTATTATTTTCAGTCTTGTGCTTTTGTAGCAATCAGATGCTGACAACGATGGTATCTGTCCACAGAGGTGGGAGCCCAGGACTGCCGACAGGCCTGCGTTACAACGAGAGAGAAGTTTCCGAGGTGGCGTGACGGTGCCAAAGAAAGTGGAAAGCGAAGCGGAGAAAGGGGTAAACATGATGTGTTTGTTAACGCGCGCACTCTCGCGCAGCTTGTTTGTGGTGGTGACTTGTAGGACTTGCTGTGCAGGTAGAAATTGGGTGTTAGTCTCGCTATCAGAGTCGCTTGTGGTAGAAGCCATTCGTTTGGGAATTTCTGTCGCTTCGCTAGAATAATCTTGGGCTTGAACGAGTTTTTTGGACAGTGGGCAAGCGTCTTGCGGTGAAGTGCTTACGAATCCCTGAGTGAATATTTGAAATCCTGACAACAAGTGAATGTCGCGAGGTTGGTTCGTCAGCGGAGCCGTCTTTGAGTGGTTGGCATGATTAGCTCGTCTCTGCGTACTTGGATTTGGAGGCGGCATGGCGTGCTGCATTGTGTGAGGGACTCTAGTCCATGAAATGAGTTCCCCCCTGTATTGACATGGGTGTTATCTGCAGGATGACACCAGCGGTCGGATGGCCGGTCTTCAAGCTGGTGCGACTATTACTTGCGACTCCCCAGTGGAAGTGCAGTCGACGCCCAGGGATAAGAGCAGTGGTAATGCCGTCCTCATGGCGGACAGCGAAGCAGAAGACAATGGCGCTTCGAACGCGAGCTTGGCGGCGCCGGAAACTAGACCTGAGTGGGCAGAGGTTCCTATCAAGACCATCCCACCCATCAAGACAAGCGTGTCTCTGGCAGCAGATTCCAAGGGGAGTTACGAGGAGGGAGTGAAGGAGATGGTGTCTCCGATCCCTTTGCACTCACGTGGCGATCGATCTCAGACAGGTACAAAGCAGGAGGTTGCAGCACACTCGAGCTTGAAAGCAGACGGTCATTCTCAGCCGGCTGATGGTTCCGCGGATGAAGCGAGAAAGATTCTGGCAGTGGAGCAGCCGACAGTCGAAGAGTCCGGTGCATCCATGGTCGAAAGGAAGTTGACTTGCGTGGCTCCGCGATCAGTCCAAGAGGGCCTTCCTAAGCTTGCGCACGTTCGCTTGCGTTCCATCGATGCCAAAGGTCCCGAAGCGTTACTGGATGAGTATGGTGGCGGAGCGAGCAAGAGCGGCGAATTTTCGTCGCCGGTGAATGTATCGGGGACCGAGCACGCCATTCCTTTCGGCCTGGGGTCTTACCTGGACGTTCCCGTTGGGCAGGATATCACGTCATCAGGTATGTGAACTGACGTGTTGGTAGTTGAACTTGTGATCCAGCTGTTCTGTTCTGTGATCGTCGTTTTCAGCCTTGCAGTGTGCTGTGTTGTGTTTGGTGGAATGGAAGTATTCTGAGCGCGCCGTGTTTCCACGAGCGTTCCGTGCTCAGGGGATTTGGCAACGTCTTTTCCGATTTGCTCCGATTTTTAATTCCTGGTTTTCCACGCCTGTTGCACCTAATTGTAGGGTCTCGGCGCGTGCCTGCGTCTGCACGGCCTTCAGTGAGCCATGGCATTGTAGAGGATCAGTCTGAGCTCCTGTCTGGCTTTGCAACAGCAGGAGATGGACAGAGCGAATCCGCCGTGGAGTATGCCGACGAGTATTGGGACTCGGATACTTACGAGGACGACGACGATGTCGGGTACCATAGGCAAGCGATCGAAGACGAGGATTGGTTCCTGGCCCATGAAATCGATTATCCCAGCGACGACGAACGCTCGCGTCCCAACGTCGAGAATCCGCGCGGTTCGCGTCGCGAGAAAGATCTCGAGAAGTACGAGAACGAGGATTGTTCTCTTGCGGAAGAAGAGGCAAGTGGATCCCCTGTCGTCTCTTGTTTCATTTCCGGTTGTTTTCATTCCTTCTGAGCATCGGAAAAGTGCTCCGACGCGCTCGATCTGGGATTGCTTCCATGGACGTGAAACCTAGTGTTTCTGCAAAGCGTGATTGACCCTTTGGAGTGTTTCGTTGTCGTTTAGTGATTGTTGTCGAAAGTGGTTCTGTGTCTTTGGACTTGTGGGGATTCCTTTAGTGTGGAGTCTCCATTCTGGATGAATTGACCATAGACCTAGTGAGTGCACTTTTCATGAGTTTTTGTCGCGTTCCTTATGATCTGGTATGTTTATGAACGGGATGTTTCCCAGCAGGCTGTAAGTCGAAGTGAAATTCGCGAGTGCTCACTCAACATTCTTGTGTCCTTTTGGGGCACAAGGTCTTAAGTGGATGTGATTGTGACCTTCGTGTCTCTGTTGAGCAGCAGTCCTACTTTTCTGGGGAGGAGTACTACCGGCTGAAGGCAGGGAGGGAAGAGGGGAAAGAGGCTCCGGTAGAAGTTGACAAATTTCATGCCAGTGTGGTACCTGTGTATGGGCGCATGGATGGTGGAGGAAATTTTGGTACTAATGGCCAGGTATAGCCGCATTCACTCTCTGCAGGTGAAGCAGCTGTAGAGTGCGAATGTGTATTCCTGGACGTTTTTTCTGTTGTTTGTGGAGAAGGCCGACCTGTCATGGAATATGCCGTTGTGGAGCGTGTAGTGTTTTTCGGGTTGTCACAAATCTTGTCATTATTTTCGTCCTCGCGAATCAGTGCATATGGAATCCGTCGTTGGATGTGAAGACTGGGAGGACTGTTTTCCGGCTTAGCCGAACTGTTTTTTCGTCGCTGCTGCTGTGTGGGTTCTTGTGGACTCTGGTGAATGTTGGTGGTGCGAGACAGCGGATTAGGCTTTCGCACATTTGATCTCCGCGTCTGGAGTTAGTTCAGACGTGGAGGAAGTGAGTGATTGGATAGTGCTAATTCTTGGTTTCAAGGGTATGTCCGGTTCTGTTGGTTCATCTGCTTGGCTTGAGCATGCGACTGTTGGGTATGAATGACGTCGAAAGAAAGTGTGGATGTGAAAAAACGGGTGACCCCATTTGTGTTTTCGGAGGACGAGTGGGGTGCCTGACTGCTCAGGACGAGGGCTTTGCGATCTGGTGTGATGACCATTTTTGTGTGCACACCAGGTTGCCAACGCGACTCGCCTCCTTGACCAAGGACAGTTCAGCAGACAGCTCTTGAATGCGGATGGGCTTCCTTTGATGGGTGGAGACGCGAGGTGGCAAGGTTTCGATGGCGCGAAGGGAACCCATTCCGAAGGCGGCGTGAGTAAGAAACCCGATCACCGAAGAAGCGTTGCAGATGAGAGTATCTTTGATGTGGAGGAGGAGAGATCAGGGATGGTTCGATTTGGTGGTGTGGGCGCGAGCAGTGTTGTTCCGGAAGCGGGTAGCGAACGTCGTGAGAGTGTGCAGGGGGAAAGCAGCGAAGGAGATTTAGATATAGGTGAGATTGGTGTGCGCAGTCTGGTCCAGACGAGCTCCTCATTTCAGGTGGGTCACGGCGATGGTGGCCAAGTGCGGGACGGCGAGAGCGGTCGGAAGCAGGAGGAGGAGGAGGAAGAGGAGGACCTGATTTTGAAATACTACAACAACCCATGGGCCAGTCACAAGCGTCGAGGCGTGGAACGTGAAACGTCCAGCTTGGACTCGGTCCAGTTTGCTATCCGAGATAAGGAGACGTCGATGGTGACGAAGACCAGCAGCATGGGTGATAGCGAGGGTCATGGGCTGAAGGAGGCCGAGTTAGGTGGTGCGACTGGTTTCGGTGGTTTTTCTTTTCCTTCGCCCTCGACGAGTGCAGGCGAGATCGGAGCCGTTTCGAGGGTCGACTCGGCGAAGTCCATGTGGTCTGTGCGCGACATCACGGGTCAGGTGGTTGGGGAAGACGCGGAGGAGTACGGTAACGGCGTGGTGGGTTCGGACGATCCTTTGGCTTCTTGGAGGCGCAAGAGCAACGAGTCTTCGCCGGTGATCAGTCCTCGGAACGACGCTCATGGAGATCAGTCGGTGCGTTCCATCGGATCGGCGAACTCGACGGATGGGTATGGCAGCGCCGTTGCGAAGGTGAGCAAATGGATCTTTTGCCTTGTTCTTTCGCGTATTTCCCAGCAATTGCTGTGTGCGATGAGCTTGTAGTGTCGAGGATTGTCGATGTGGATTGCGTGGAGCAGTGTAGGGGCCTTGAATTTGTGTTTTGGTCTTGTACCGTTAGCTTTCTGTGCGAGTGAACGGAGGCTTTCCATGGAGGTTGTTGCAGTGCCGCATGGGAGAGTGAGGCGTGATGTTCTTTTGTGGGGTGAGGGCGATTAGTTGATGATGAGCATTTGGGCACAGCATTGTGAAATGCTTTTGGACGTTAAGACTTTGGTCAGGGTTGACGTGTGTGTGCAGAGTTAGCTTTCTTGCGCAGCACCTTTATTCGTTGGATGCCGCAGCTGTTGCGCGTTGCATGAGTGGTGTGCTATGCGTTGATTTCTGTGTTCCTGTGCCTGTGCTGTTGCAGGATAACTTGGCCGGAGAAAGTGATGACGAAGTAGAGCAAGAAGCCGAGGAAGAAGATATGGTGGAGGTGGACCAGCAGATTCGAGAAGCGGAGGCCGTGGCAGCGGAGGACGAAGAGGCTGCCGCCGTGCAAGAGCAAATTCGAAGAATACGAGCCGAGGAAGACGAGTTTGAGACGTTCGATTTGAAGATCATCCATCGAAAGAACAGGTGCGGTCCGAAGGTGGATGGTCGTTTTCGTGTGCTAAGTGCAGGGCGAGAGGTGGCCACGGTTTCTGTCCTGGGCGTTCCGCTGTTCCAACCATGGGGAAGTGTAGCTGTGGCTGGGAGTTCCGGTGCTGAGAAGTTTGGTTTGGTTTCATTTCAATGGCTGCTGTGTTGGAGTGTTGTCGTGGACTTTCACCGTTGGGCTGATCCGGAGTGGTGTGATTTGCAGGACTGGTTTTGAGGAGGACAAGGACTTCCCCGTGGTCATTAACGCAGTCGTTGCTGGTCGGTATCACGTGACTGAGTATCTCGGTTCTGCTGCGTTCAGCAAAGCCATTCAAGCTCACGATCTGCATACAGGAATGGACGTGTGCATGAAGATCATCAAGAACAATAAGGACTTCTTCGATCAGAGTCTGGACGAAATCAAGCTTCTGAAGTACATCAACAAGAACGACCCGGGTGACAAGCACCATCTGTTGCGTCTGTTCGACTACTTTTACCACCGGGTAAGGACGATGACTTTTTGTTGAGCCGGGTTGAGGATGAGGTATGCCCAGTAGTGCGCGAGACAGGATGTATGTGTTCGGTGGTCTAGGGTAGAAGTGTCTGTTGCTCCTAGCCTGTGGTTTTTTTGAATGTCTTTGTGGAAGCCAGTTTTGGTGTGTTGAATACGTTGCAAAGCTGGTGTGGTGGTCACGGGTTTTCTGTTGAGGGGATGGTTGTATGGATTATTGATCGATAATCGGGATGGTGTTGAGAATTGCAGGAGCACTTGTTCATCGTGTGTGAGTTACTTCGAGCGAACCTGTACGAGTTCCATAAATACAACAGGGAATCCGGCGGCGAGGTGTACTTCACGATGCCCCGGCTTCAGGTGTTTTCTCGATCCTTGAGCCCACTGCTGGTCGACTCGCTTTTTCTGAGAGCCCAATTGTGATGGTTTTCGCGAGGAGTGGGAACAGTATTGTGGCCCCTTTCATCGATAGTATTAATGTTGTGCCAGTTTGAGTTCTTGATGTTGTGTAGCTGGTCACGCTATTGGGTACGGTCGTGACGCTGAGTGGTTACCTTCTTGAGAACTGCAGTGGTTGCTATCGTGCATGTAGGGAAGTTTGGTTTGAGTTGGAAGTTCTTTGTTTCGAGAATCCCGTGTCCTGTACCGTGTGTTGGACGTTTTCTTGAAATTCGGTTTTGGTGTGTCGCTTACCCATGTGTGTTTTTTGTTTTGCTCAGTCGATAGCACGTCAATGTTTGGAGGCTCTGGAGTTCATTCATGGTTTGGGACTGATTCACTGTGATCTGAAACCTGAGAATATTCTGGTGAAAAGCTACAGCCGTTGCGAAATCAAGGTGATCGACTTGGGTAGCAGCTGTTTCCAGACCGACCATCTGTGCTCGTATGTGCAATCTCGTTCGTATCGAGCTCCTGAAGTAATTCTTGGTCATCCTTACGACCAGAAGATCGACATGTGGTCGCTGGGTTGCATTCTTGCGGAGCTGTGCTCTGGAAACGTGAGTGCATTTTTGTGTTTGTTTGCGAGTTGTGTTGACGAATGGGCGAATGTAGGAGAGGGATGCAACCTGTTTGTTGGCATTGGCATTGGTGAGGCTTGGCAGTCGACCTCATGAAGTGTTTAGCAGTTTTATGAAGAAAGGGTTTATATCTCAGTGTCGTTGCCGGGTTTCTGGATTTGAGACTTTTACTTGAGGTTTTCTCGCTTTGGTTGCTCGATGTAAAGCGTCGAGTGGACTTGTGTTCGGGAAACCGTCTTGGATTTCTGTTGGGCGGAGTGGATGTGCATGAAACGTGAGGGAGTGCGGTGGCAGTGGTCGTGTTCAGGAGTCAGTGGTATGCAGGGAGTTTCCAAATTGCTGAGTGTCGTGGTGTGTGTGCGCAGGTTCTTTTTCAGAACGATTCGCTGGCGACCTTGTTGGCCCGTGTGGTGGGAATTCTGGGCCCGATCGACCCAGAGCTGTTAAGCAAAGGCCGGGATACGCACAAGTTCTTCACCAAGAATCACAGGCTTTATGAACGGAATCAGGTACTCGCCGCAATGAAAGTTTCCTGGTGCGAGTTTGAATATGTTTTAATGCCGGAGTATCACGTACTGGTCCTTTCGGGCTGGGTCCCCAGCAGAGAGTGTTCGTCTGTGTTGTAGTGGAGAGGTTGTGAACGTTTTGGAAGCGATATAGTGCATTTGTTTTAGTTGGAGTTGGGGTTCTCTATTTTTCGGACTGCTGGTTGAGAGGATGACATTGAGTTGAGTCGAAGTGGACAGGGTTTTTGGTTTTGTGAGCAAGAGAACTTGTGAGAGAGTTGTTCGGGCAACGCGGTGACTTACTAGTGACATGTTTTGGACAGGATTCTGACCAACTGGAGTACCTGCTGCCCAAGAAGACCTCTCTGGTCCATCGGCTCCCGATGGGTGACCAGGGTTTCGTGGAGTTCGTCGGGTACCTTCTGCACGTCAACCCGCTTCTCCGTCCGAGTGCGAGCGAGGCCCTGAAACATCCTTGGCTGTCCTTTCCATACGAGCCCATTTCTTCGTGATAGGACTGCAGCTGATTGTTAATCTGTTGACTTGGAGGGATCCTGCGGCCGGTATGGTTCCCGTATTTCTCGTGTAGCATATTCTTCGATGGGCCAGTGGTGCTGGAATTGATTGGTGGGAGGATTGTTGTCCTCTGGAAGGGTCTTGACGCGGTGGATCTTTCAAATGCTCTCCATCCAGCGTCGCTTGTATTGGGCGTGCGCGTCAGCACTCGGTAGGTTAGTCTGAGTGAGGTTCAAAGAATCTCTTATTTATCCAGAATCTTATAGTGGTAGTCCATCCTGTCTAGATTTGGGTGTTCTGAATATGGGCGGGACGACTTGATGTGAAGAACAGGTTAGTTCGATAGCAGCAGCTCTTATATTTTAGTCCTCGGCGCATGACTGTTGGAGTACTCATCATAGTGACTCCTCGATACTTAGCATCGAGGAATCTGGATCCCTCTGTCCATTTGGAGTTCAGTGGACTTCGACGACAATGTTTTAGCGATTCATGGCAACGTAGGTGGTCGCGGCTATTTACGTGATGCAGGAGAATTGGCGTGTTTAGGAATGCCGATCATGTACTTTTATCATTTTTCAGTTTGAATCAGTCTTTTCTCTTGCAGCGGGATCCCTTAATTGTGCAACGGGCATGGTCCTAAACCTGGTGACTGAGATTGTGCTCATGACTTGTCTCCGGAAATGGGACTACATTGATCATGGAATCTTTTTCGTTTCTTGTATCTGGTTATGGGTTATGAGTAGAGCAGTCATAAAGCTAGCAGTGAAGCATGTGCTCAATTCTCCTATGGATAATTCCAAGGCAACCAAGACATACAGCAAGAGGAAGGTTTGACGCAAGTCATTTCTTTGGCCTCCAAGTTAAATATGCCTAAAATATACATCCGGTGATGCCTTGGTTAAGGACTTTGATGATTTAACTTTTACAAGGAATAATGTTACTCATCACTAGATCCAACGCCTAGGTTTGACAAGCCTAGTGATCCAATCATCTAAGAAATAGTAGTGCATTGCAAGAATCTTTTTTATCAAACTAAAATTGGTTTGTCCAATAGAGTAGCTAAAATAAACCCACTATTGACTAGATGCTTCCAATCACCGGACAGTAAAATTGCTAATGACCAGACACCAACCGCAACTATTGGAACTTTGCAAATGCAACAATGGGAATGCCAGTCTATTGATGAAACCTCAATAAAACTCAAATGAACAGTTGGATGATTTCAAAAATGGATGAAGTATTGAATGAAATTCCAATCTATGCATGTTCTAGGGAAGGCAATTTCCAACATTTTGCGGTAAGAGGAGCGTGAGTAGATGGTCAAAGCAATGTGAAGCTTCTTACTGTAACGGTTATATTTGTATTGTGAAATTTTAGTGAGGAGGTTCACAAAACAAGGAGGTGTGGTTGCTTGTGGAGGTCATACTTGTACTGCGGAAATTCAATTGTCTGGAGCTTCAAAGAGTTGTAAGTGTTTTACACAAACAAGGCAAGTTAGTTGGTTGTGGTAAAATGGTGCCTCTCAAAACAGTAAGTGGCCTTGTGTACAATGATTCCAAAAATTGAATCTATACATCAAACAAACAATTTCAAATGACAATGCCGCAAACATGAGTGATCAAAATCAAAAGTTGTAAAAAGAAAAATTGTAGAGTACAAAGTACTACACAATACCATAATAAGAAAAAGATGATTTCAATTACAACGAAGTAGAGAAAGATGTTAAAGCAAAGTATATGTATAGACTCAATTTTTGCACTACACCTCAAAAATCACTTAAAAATCCATCCACCGTCCTTTTGAAGCCAAAACAATTGCAATTTGATCATGCATGCTAGCATACAATCTCTTACATTCTTCTAGACTAATGAAGAAGAAAACCTCTTGCACGTGCTTCTATAATTGAAGGATACCACTAGGAGGAGTAGAATAGGAGTTTAATCGATGTTTGAGTGAAGCCCACACATGTTCAATAGGATTTAGGTCAGGGGATTGTGCAGGCCACTCTAGAACACAAAATGATTGCTTCCCAAACCAATCTTGAACAATCTTTGTTATATGCATGCCAGCATTATCCTGTTGGAAAATGACTTCTTCAAGAATGAACCCTAATGTACGCAATGTAGTATACAAATCTTGCTCTAAAATTGCTATGTAGCCTCTAGAATTCAAACATCTCTATATATTGTGCAATCCCTCCAATCTTCTACAAGTCAAAGAACTCCAAAGCATAAAGCTACCTCCACCATGTTTAACAATTTGGTTTACAGCATGCACAAGAATGTTTTCTTTATCCTCAATCCAACACCACGTCCTCCTATCTGAGTTGAAACAACTTATTTTCGTTTCATCACTAAACACAACCCGCTCCCAATCACTCATTGTCTGATCTTTGTAGGTTTGAGCAAAACAAAATCTTGCTTTGATGTTCTTCTAGCTCAAAAAAGGCTTCTCAATCTTTGTAGAAGAAGACAATCTTTGTTCTCTCAATGCATTCCTCAAGATATTGTCACATATTTCTACACCCATCTCTCTCCTAAGCACTTTTGTAGCCTCTGTTGTAGTTTCTAAACCACCACCAATAACTAAAAGTAAAGCATATCGCTTCTTGTACTCTGTAAGGACGTTAGGACAACCTCCTCTAGACAATTCTAAGTTATGAGAAAGACGCTTTTTCATTCTATTAATTGTGGATTGCGATAAACCCACACTCTCTACAATCTCTCTGCTGCTTTTCCCTTTTTCTATCAAGGCTACAATATTTTGTTCTTTGCATCTAGAAATTGGCCTCATCCTCCCTTACAACCTCTAAAAATCACAAGAAGTACTTAATACAATCTTATACAAATCTTAGAAAAAAATGACCAAATTTTAAGAAGAAACAAGAATGTACGAGTCGCCGAAGAAGGTAGCGAAGAACGTCACAAAAATTGAGTTTGTGCATTCCCGACATCTTCTTCTCTCTTACAAAAATCCTATTGGAATTGATGATGTCATCATGACATCATTTCAAAGTCAACTTGTAGTTCTTTTACATCCAAATTTTACATCTAGTAAATATATCATTATCTCTTTGTTCAATGGCTCTGAAAGTACTTGTTTGATGTGTAGACTCAGTTTTTGGAGTCACTATATTACCTTGAACATGTTGAAGTACACCATACAAACAATCCTGCAAAATGCACTAAGACAATATCCCTTTAGAGATGGACTACGAGGTGATAAACGGCGAACACTTTTCAAAAAAAGACATCTAGAGATTATACTCAGATGTGCTAGTGGATTAGAAGTGAAAAGAGCACTAGGGTTCACAAGAAAATCCACCATTGCCTTCTACAACCTATAGGAGACTATTTACAACACTAAAAATGACCACTCCAACTACATTTGGAATGCAGATGAAACTGGGATGTGCGTAGCAGAGGAGTATTCATCTATCAAGGTAATAGGGGAAAAAAAGCAAAAAATTTAGACAAACAACTGTAGATAGCAGAGAATGGATGTCCATCATGACTTGCATCAATGCAACAAGTCCTATACACTAAACCTATACATCTTCAAAAAGAAAACCAAACCCCTAATTGATTACATTGATCAACAATTGTAAAGTGAGGGAATGATACTTACCAAGAGAATAGCTACACTAAATAGTGAAATTAGGTTGCCTTAACAATTAGTTTGCCTTAGTGAGAAAAGTTACCTCATGACTCACCACTTGACCACGTTGTAGTGTTTGCAACACTCTGTGTTTACTCTTGATATTATGGTCCAGTAGAGATTCACATGGTTTAGGGTATATACATTGCCAAGATGCCAACTTGTCTTTCCGCAACACTAATTTGTCTTTCCAAAGCACCTTTCCGTTGTTGTGGACTAAGGCTTGAAGAAAATTGAGCGCAAAAGGAAATTGAGCTCTTGATCCATGAACTTCAATTTTAGAGATTTGTCTACAAGATTGCCCAGGACTTCAAAGTATGTTCAATTATGATTGAAAGCATTGAATTTGGTTAGCTCTATTCATGAAGGTGAAGTTGGATTGTTTGACACGGTTGCTGTGAATGTGCAGTTCCGCAAACTTATGCAGAAACACAACATTCATCTCACACACGTCTGTCAAACTATTGTAGCGATAATAAATATTTATATAGTATGAAATCTCGACAAATTAGTGTGGGGCAACCTAATTTCACTATTTAGTCTACATGACTGTAGAAATCTTCTTAGAATGGCTGGTGCACTTCAAGAACAATGTACCTGAAGGCATTACAAAGAAAAATAAGCACCTAATTATTTTAGATGGACATGCTCGCCATATTAAAAATGAAGCAATATAATTTGGCACAAAGAATGGTCTAAACATCCTTACCCTACTGTCACATTGATTCCATAAAATGCAACCACTTGGGCACAAGGAGCAACTATGAAATCAAATTTGGCACAAATGTCAGCTCCGGCATTGGCAAAGGCTCTCAAGGCTAAAAGCATTAAATTTGGATTCTCAGTGACAGGTATTTTTTCAATCAACAAAGCAGCTATGGATGTTAAATTAGGCCCTGACATTGAATAAGAATAAAAATGATACACTATTACAATACCAAAGAGATCAAGTTGAATCATCCATACTTGGTATTTTTTCTCAGATGGGACATCCTCCAAATCAAACACCAATGCCTATTTCCAAAGCTGCAACTTTTGAATACTGGCTAATCTCAACTGAAGCAATAATCCTTTGGTCAATTGGTTCTAAGTTCCCAGAATGTGGATGTAAAAGGTCTATTTGATGTAGTTTTAGAATCTCTGTCTCATCTATCACTGATGCCTAGCACAAAATCTCAATTAAAGAGTATCACCTCTATATCCTCCACCCAATATCTCAATGTTAGCTAATGAAAATGAAGAAGAAGCACCAGTTGACCTTACGAGAGAGATTCCAATTGACTTGCAAGGTTGGTATTATGACTACATGGAAGAAGAAGAGAGTGAATCAATCATATATGATCTAGGTCTAGAACCAATTGTCTCACATACAGTACTTGTTACCTTTGCCCAAGTTGCCATCACTACAAATCTTTTCCCTATGGTAAATAGAGTTGATTCTACAATATATGCACCACTTCTTGAACCAATAACATTTAAGATCCCTATTGCTACAAACCAAGGTTGGTTCATGAATCTGCAACATGTGAGGGTTCTACAAGAACAACACAAGAGACAAAGAATATAGCAAGAAAGAGATCAATTACTCTACATTGTCACAATAACACTACAAGAGGAATGGGTGTTTTAAGCGTGTTTTTCAATCAAAAAATGCGTACTTAAAGTGCAAGACTTTTAAGTAATTTTGACTTAAAATGGTGTGTCTAGGACGCGCCTTAAAGGACATTATTAAAAGTCATGAACATGTCTTTTAAACTCTTTCTACCATGTCTTTTAAAGTTACAATTCCAAAAACAATTAATTATTATAAGTCTCTGTAATTGTCACATTGTGCAGGTTGTTGACACATGTCCACTGTTGATTTCTTGAACTTGTACTCTTGAACTGGGGTGTGAACGGATTTCCTCCAGTAGGCTTCTTCTCTTTACTAGAATATGTCAAAAAAGATTCTCTTTACAATGGCCTATCAAACAAACCAGAGCACTTGTTCTTCAAGCGTCCCGAGGCATATTTTTAAACAATTCCTTTTCATCATTCACATACCATTTTCTAAGCAAAGGAATTCAGTTATGCGGTATACAAAGATCAGAGAAAACATAAGAGCTTTATTGATATGGACACTGAAATGTGCTCAGTTGCAGCCAAGGATGAAATGACTCATTACAATGTGGTTTGACTACGGCGCTTAAGAAGTGCAATGTGCCGTGCGGTCCATTGAGTTTGTCGCAGCTGAAATATCACGATTCAAAAACACTACATTCTCTACTGGGTTCTATATGTCCTTGCAGTACCATTAGGCAGCGGCACATGCTCTCCACCTGTCTATAAGCATTTTCACTTAAACATGCATGAGAAATATAGCCTATGTACATATTTCTACTTTCAACTCAAACTTGCCTTAACTTCAGAGTAGTATGAATGTAGTTAAATAACATGTCACGCAGTAACTGCTTACACGGTGTCTCTTCCGCCATCACATGTATACCAAATTATCCGGCCACAAGATGATACGACCCTCAGCATCCTTAACCGTCTTCTATTTTGCTTGATCTTTCCAGCCTGCTAGGCAAGGACAATCCTCGGAGCCTCCACTAGTAGTGTAGGAACTCACTTGTATGGTGCACCAACCCTTTGGTATGATTTTCCGAGCAAACTTTGAACCTGCAAAGCTCATGAGGATGCCTTTTCCAATATCTTCCTTGGCTCCTTCTCTAGTAGTAGTCATGGTTATGATGTCGCCGCATTCAATTTGATTTCCAAAACCATTAACACATTGCATGGACATCAATAACAGAGAAAGCATGATTCCTTTGCATAGTCTTGTCTATATATGTCTTCATGGGCATCTGCAATGACTAATAAATAAAAAATGTTTCAACAACCTTGCTGGACGATGCAATACGGAATTTCAACCACTAATATAAATTTAAGATATTTTTTTCCCCATTTCAAGCACACAATTTCAACATAAAATAGCATAATGGAATTACTTGGCACCTACTTCACATAATTAGTTTGGCGAGCAGTATTCCATGGACGGAACAAATTGCTTCCTCACCTCCATTTGGTTCGCATCACAAATTTGTTCACGTAAATTTTTGTCTCTACTTTTTGCTCCTATCGATGCAGTTAGTTTGCTCCCTCCATTCACTGGATCCGTCTGCATCACTTGCTCAAGCATCTTCCCTGTGCTTCGGCTATACATAGCGCAGTCTTTTTTGGCAAGAACAGAAGGAGGGGCCCTGTTTTCCTTCATGGCCTCCGAAACTGGCAGCACACACAGTAGAGCTTTACAGAAATTCTGGGGAAAAAAAACCTTTATTGTTCTAAGAACACATTCCTTCAAATCATAGGTTGCTTGTCACAATAAAGAAAAATTTACCTTTGCGAACTGTATTCATAGTTCCCCTCTCTTTTGTGAATTGAAGAGGCATGTCGTTGAAATTGTCGGGCGCTGCAACATGCGGCTGCACATTCATGGGAAAATTCTGCAATCCAACTTTTTTTAGTGCACATTAATTTTCTTAGTTATTACTAATTTATTATGATTATTTAAATTCCATATATTCCTAGCACATTTGTCCAAACTTAAGGTCTTTCATAGTGCTTTTTAAGCACTCCCGTCCTCCAAAGGGTTGCCTGAAATCCCTATATGAAAATAAAATTCACTGCTGCTACATTGTTTGGTTAGCATTACAGTGACTAAGTCAATAAAGAAGAATATGAACATCCTTCTGCATACTGAATTATATCTCCAAATGTAAATATCAATAACCAAACTACTATTCATACAGTCTCACCTTCTTGGAATTCTCCAGCCACAGGAGTTGGCTCCTAAGATTTTTGATTTGACTGTCTACATCCTCTTCCTCCGACGCTAAGGACTCACCCGGAATGGGGCGGCCGTTCAGATGCCTCCTCAAATTCTCATGTTTGCTCCCCTGCCACATACACTTGTAAAAAAAATACACAAGCCTGCTACAAATCTAAAGATTTAACACGACAATTTCAACATCTGAAAAAAAGGGGACATCACACGGCCACTTGGCTGTCACGCCTTATTCCAGCGAACAACAAAAACCTCACCCCCATCTGCGCACTCGCAAACGACAGCTCATTTTTGTTGGACCTTTCCCCAACAGAAATGCTTTTCTTCAAATACTTGTCAACCTCCTTGTCGTCATTCCTCTGCATCTTCAGTTCCAAAACATTGCTGGTCACTAAATACTAGATATACCTAGAAATAGTGCGCAAGGGATAATTGAAGAAAGCGAGCAAAACAATAATTCCACTACATAAAATCATGAACCAGTGAACCTCACCTCTACAGCTGGAGACAATTGCTTTCCCTCCTTCGCATCTTTAGGAATGTAAGTCTTTCCAGCGTTGACGGTCTGCCTCGATGTACTAGCCGTTTCCTCCTTCAAAGACTTCTTGGTTATATCGACAATCTTCACCCAATGAGTTCCATTGACGTCGTCCGGTCTAGGTCCATCCACATTTTTTTGGCATTTATATTTCAGCTGCATTTTTTTGTTGCGCATGAATGTTGTCGCTGATTTTTCGAACATTTCCCTTGCTTTGTGAGCAAAACCTTCAAACTCCTACTCTCTCTCCAAGGCATGCCAAATACTATCCACCACATGTTTAGGCTGGCGTCTCATGTTGTCCTTGCTTGGGTCCAACCTCCCGCACTGCCCACACACTGCGGCTTTCCATTTATGTTGGTGAATGCCTTTTGGTTTGCTTGAGCCATCCATGTGAATTACGTAAGGAAGTTTTTTCAGGGCCTTGCGGTTACTTGTCAAGTCCCGGGCCTTTTTCGCTCGACATCTGTTCAACCTCCGTGTTCTAAGCGCTCTTTGTTTAGAAGTGGCATTCTTTGGGAGAGGAAAATCAGCTTGTGAATCAGACTCCTCCCCTGCCGAAGTTCTCATCATCTCAGGCTTGTGGTTCCTTCTTGCTTCAGGTTGATGATATGCCGCTTTATTCCAAGTGCTCGACGGACGAGGATCTTCATTTTGAAGCGTTGGAAATCCAATGCTCGATTCTCCTGCATGATGAAGAAGGCCTGAAGACGAACCTACCAACGCCGCAGTGAAATAAAGCCCGTATTACCATCTCCTGAAATTGTATAGCAGATAGAGATGACATGCTGCTACTGCCTTCTTGTAGACCTCCAGAAGTTGGCATCAATTGATGACTAGCATGACCGGTCTGTCTTCCGTGCGACTCAGCAGACAGGCTGTCGGTGCGGACTCCATGAAGATCGACATGCACTTCATATGAACTTTGTGAGGAATTGTCAGAACTGCAATCTTTGCCAACGTTCCCTTCTTGCTCCATGCTTCTGGTCGATAAGTGGACCTGATCCTCTGTGCACAATAATGTGTTAATAATACAAGCAATACCGCCACCAGAAACCTCTTCTAATGCTCATACCGTAAAGACTTCGCAATTCACTCCATATAAACATCAACTCACTACTATGACGATCTTACCTTGTGGAAATTGTTTCTCTTCACAGTTTTATGCGCTTGTGGTTGGCCTCGTACGACTTGTCTATCTTCACAACATCATACGAGCAAAGATGCTGCACTGCCAGCTTTTTTCCTTCAATCAAAATTTCCGGACTGCCAATTCTTTTGCTCCAATGAGAACAATGGCCTTCTACGTTCTGGACTATCCTTACATCGACAGCACGGCACGTTATAGAACACTTCGACCTTGACCACAGAAGGCACAGAGTCACCAAGTACGTAGCAGTAATGGGGTTCACTGAAACAGGAGGCTATCACTCATTCTGTGGAACAAGCGAAGCATCGCCAACATTTTCCCTTGCCATTTGATTCTCGATTCTTCTATGAATTATTTTTATTAATGCAGCCGTGGACGACGTAGAAATATTTCTAATTTTGCACAATGCATTTATTGCATGGTGGGTCGGCCTCTCGTACTGGCGGCTCAAAAAACAAAAGTCAAGCCTTAGTAGGCATCTATGAAACACCTGGTATGTCTTTTACGTAAGAACAATTACCGATCCACGCCAGAAAGTGCTCACAATCCCATCGTCAGTACTGCATGAGGACGGCAGTGAAATACACGTCAGCCACTTCCTAGGTCTTCAGTAATAAGCGTTAACCACCTTCCATGTCATCGACATTCAACTGATAGTACTAACTCCATAAACTCTCATTTCCACGACTAACAAATAAAAACAATGTCTTGCAAGGCGGTTTTTCCTGTCAGTCCACGTACACACAACAGTTGTCTTCTCCAAAGCCCGCTATAAATAGCTGAACGGGAGTAGTGACAATTACATCTAGATATCTAGATAAAGTATCAAACATCCGCATGACATTTTATTGCGCTTTATTTTGTTTTTGCGTATCGTTTTTTTACCGAAGGCTGTCCTCTGAAGATCTCATTCTCGAAATTTAAATGCTTATTACAAAGGTCCCTCGAAGGAACCAATGCGGTGAACGAAAGCTTCAAAATCAGTAGCAGTTGCCTTCGTCTAGAAATACTGCACGACTCTTCCATGAAACAAACCCGACATACTCAATTACATGATGTGTTTTTTCATGTTAAGCTTGGAACGCCACAGTCGCCATTTAATTTGTCGACCTTTCATGTTGAGTTTTGAATAATATCCAATTGAGTTTGTAGTTTTGCCAATGTTTGTCTTCATGTAATTGAAAAGTTATTAAAAAAAGGCAATCACTAAATATGCTATTTTAGTGTATTCTTGGAAGCTGATGCTTCTTCCTCTAAATTTGAAATTCCTCCACAACAATGATATTTTTTGAGTTTGAATCCACCTAACAAGACAAAGGTCATCTACTCTAGTTTCTACTCCAATTTCGGTTTTGAAATATTTTCTAATATTGAATATTTTATTGCAATTTGAACTTTGGATGCATTTTCAATGTTTATTACGTAGTATTTTCCAGTTATAGAACAATATAGAAATTGAGTTTACACCTTTGTGAGCTCCCAATTTGTCACTTGGGACTCGTAGAATTATTTTTTTGGAAATTTGCAATTTAAAGTTGATAAAGTATAGAAAAATCCATAAAAAGAGTGTAGAACCAAAATAGGGTTGTGTCATACCCATTATAGTATTTGGTCTAGATTTGTGTTTTTTACTTAGAATCCCCCAAACCTTGCCTAAAAATAGTGTAGAAATAACGAAAAGGTTAGATTTGGAGGATTCGAGTTACACAGCCTCAAAAGGGCTAAATCCCACCATGAATGTGGCGATTCATGGCTAGGTCGGTCCGAGGGATCCACAGCGAGGCCACTAGGTCGGGTCCTAGAGTTAGATTTAGAATTCCCCATTAGATCGACGAATTCCCAAAATCCCGATTATTAGCATGCAGGAGCCACTCACGCAAGACCGGGTCCGTGGAGGAATCTAAAGCCCAAAGATGGTGTTCTAGGGTGAATCCCATGCCAGGAGTCTAACGGCGAAATCGGTTCGCCAAGATTCCTCCACCTGCAGAAGATTCCCGCACCGTCGCTAATTCGAGGAGATGGCTAGTTTAAATCTCCATTGACCAATCGTGCCAGGTACGGAAACACACCCGCACGTCTTTCATGCGACTCCCTGAGAGGTCACGTGAAAAATCCCGGCATCTTCCGACTTGCAGAAGAACCTTTTTCTGGGTGGTCAACCTTCCTAACCTCCAACGGGAATTTCATGGAAATTACCCAGGTTACAATAAAATCTCACTAAAAATTAGACTAGCTTGTTTTATGTTAATAATGCGCTCCGTGAAGTTTCACGACATTCCGATAGCGGCAAGTACCCGAACCGGCGAGATTCCTCGGGAATTAACTACGTGGCGGGGTCCCCCCCGCGTTGACCGGCATTCCGGGACCATACGATGGCGAAACGAAGTCAACCAAAAGTCCTTCCTGACTCTCTCGCACCTACCGGAGACCCTAGGCTATTCACATTTCTCAAAATAGGAGACCCCCAAGATCTAGGATTTTACCACGGTTTGGTTTTTAAACTAAATTAGCCTACGATGGGTTTTTGGCCTCGGTACGGGGGAAGGGGGATCTAGGACTAAACACGGCGTTCTGGATCCAACGGCGCAATCCGTTCGGCGATTGGAGCTAATCTCCAAGAGTTAGGATGTTGGTCCAACATAGATGGTAGAAGTAGAAATTTAGAATGTAGGATGAAAATCTTTGAGGATGAGGATGAAAATCCCCGTTGATAAGGTTACCTTAGAACTCTAGAGGGAGGGGTGAGCCCTTGGAAACCTATATAAGGGCCCCATTTCTCTCTCTAGAACACCCCCAATTCTTGTTTTGGGTCCGTGGGTCCAAGTTATTTTGGATATTTTGGCGTTTGAAGCCCAAAACCTCTACGGTGTTTTTGGAGCACTTTTGGCTCCATTGTTGCTTATTTTCAAGCTTTGAAGGTCCTTGGGGTCCTTCTACCTTGCTTTGTGTACTCTTTTGTGAAGTTTTTGGTACCTTGTTGTAAGTGGAGAGCATCTCTCTCCCTCTTGTACGTGTTGTGATCTAACTTGTGAAGTTAAGAGTCTTTTTTTTTGTATCTTGCACTAATCCTAAAGTCATCCCCCACCGTACCTTGGCGATGCCGCTTTGGGGGGCCTTTAGCGTGTGAGCTTTGTGTTGCCACGTGGTCTAACTTGTGTGTTTTCCTCTTTGTGTTTTTTCTTACACCCTCTTCTAACCTTCTCCTTGTTGAGTGGACCCCCCTCCAGGACGACGAAGCTTTGAACCTCCTTGTACATGTTTTGCTAAGTTTCTTCCAAACCCTCTTCTAATCTTCTCCTTGTTGAGTGGACCCCCCTCCGGGACGGCGAAGCTTTGAACCTCCTTGTACATGTTTTTCCTAAATTTCTTCCAAACCCTCTTCTAATCTTCTTCTTGTTGAATAGACCCCCCTCCGGGACGGCGAAGCTTTGAACGCATGTGTGGTTTTTTTCAAAGTTTAGTTTTTTTCCCTCTTCTAAAGTCTCTCTCATTGTGTGGATCCCCCTTGGGAACGGCGAAGCTTTGAAGTAGTGACAAAGTAGGAGTCCTAAAGCGTGTGTTAAAAATGTAGACGGCGGAGCTTTGAACCCCCGGGGTGTCAAGAAGTCCTAAAGTTGGTATTAAAACCAATTTAATGGCGAAGCTTTGCACCTCCCCCGTGTTTAGATCCAAAGTCTAGTTTCCAAGACCTTTGTGGAAACCTCCAGAGTTTAGCTTCCAAGATATGTAGGTTCCTTTGCATTGGTCTAGTGTAGTGTCTTCCAAAGTTTTATTTAGTTTAGTTGTTTCCAAGGTCTTAGTAAGTTTAGTACCCCCGAAGTTTTATTCCCCCCTAGCCTTAGCAAAAATCCAGTCTTAAAATAGCCTTAGCAAAAACCCAATCTTAAAATAGCCTTAGCAAAAATCCAGTCTTAAAATAGCCTTAGCAAAAATCCAGTCTTAAAATAGCCTTAGCAAAAATCCAATCTTAAATAGCCTTAGCAAAAAATCCAGTCTTTTTAGCCTTAGCCAGAAATCCAGTTTTTTTTGTAGAATCAGCATACAGCCCAGCCACCATCATGACCAGCATATAGCCCAGCAACATCAGGACCAACATACAGCCCAGCAACATCGGGACCAGCATACAGCAGCAACATCAGAAGCTAGCGGAAAAAAAAAACATATTAATAAAAAAATTAATTAATTTAATTAATTTTTTTTTGTTAACCAGCCCCCCAGCCAGCCAGCCGAAAGCCAGCCAGCCGGGAGGCAGGCAGGCTCGGTAGTCCAGCACCCGATCCAGATCGGGCTCCCCCTCTTTTTGAACTCAATTTTTGGTCTTTCGGTCTTTGGTTTTTTGGGTTCTCTCAAACTAAAACAAAAAATAAAAAAACTAAAACTGAACAAAGATGTTGGACTAACCTATTACTAGCTAGGAGTAGGATTAGGGTCTAAACCAAAAAGGGAGAAGGGAGAAAAGAGCGGGGCACCACCGTACCTGCACACAAAATTGTTTCCTTTCACCACTCACACCTACACACAATGGAAGGAGATTAGGAGAGGAGGAGAAGAAGTAGGCGAAGGAAGGTGAGAGACGATAAATAGTGACCTAGGTGTAGGATAGGTAGGCTTTAGGAAGAAATCTTGGGAATTCGTGGTGACCGTTGAGAGGAGGATTAGGATGACACAAAGGCAAAATTGTGTAAGAGGATAGTTGGCATCTTAAAACCTCCTTGAAGTTTGAGACCATAGTGTAAGACTCATAAAAGCTTAGGTGGAATAGTGCTAGTGTAGAAGGAGGAAGAAAGAAAAGAAAGGAGGAAGGGAAAGAGGGAGTTTAGATCATCAAAAATTGTAATATTTTCTAAATAAGCGGTGAGCTTAGAGAAAATTCAAAACAAAAATCAAAGACTATCATGGAGCATGAAGACGTACACGTGGATGTGGACGAGGTTATTTCCGAAACCGGTAGTGAAGAGGTGAGTTTTTGATTTAATCTTTGATGTTTCTCCCTAATTAGCATTTATTTTCCTAATCAGCCCTTAGAGCGTGATTAGCATCCGAGATTAGTGCAAATTAGAAGTTTAGAGTCAAAAAGTTATAGATTAGGAATAGAGGTTTCCGAAAACAACTTATAATTAAGATTCGACCGTAAACTGACCGCATTAGGCTAAGTTAAGCGATAGGGGGTAGACGGAGGAATTTTGAATAAAATTTCATCCCAAAAGAACCATGGACGGAAATTAGGTTTAAATTAGAAGGAAAATTTAGGATTAAAATTAGGGATTAATTCGCAGTTAGAATTAGAATCCATTTATACTTTTACTTTTTAAAGTTAAACTTCTAAGGTCAAAATCTAGAGTTAACTTTGGGGAGTTAAAAAATAGAATTAATTTAGAACTTAACTTAGGAGTTTAAACTCTCAAGTCAAATCTTAGGGTAGGTTCATGTAAGAGTTTAGAGTTGATTAGGGAGTCAAAACTTAGAGTAGAAAGTAGAGGTCAACGGTAGAATTGAAAATCAACTTAGGAAGTAGATTTTTGAGTTAGGAATAGAGTAAAAAGTAGAAGTCAAAACTTGGAGTAACATTTAGAGTTAATCCAGGATTAAAACGATAGGTTTAAATTTGGAAGTAGAAGTCAAAAGTCAAAAGTCAAAAGTTTAGATTAATTCTAAAGGTTAAATTTTAGAGTCAATTGGGGAGTTAGAGGTTAGAGTCAAAAGCTAAAAGTAGAAGTTAAAACTTAGAGGTAGAAGTTAAATTTTAGAGTTAGTTGGAAGTAGAAAAATCTAGAGTCAAAGTGAAAACGTAGAGTTAAACCTGGAGGTTAAGATTGGGAATTAATTTTAGAAGTAAAAATTTAGAGGTAAAAGTCAAAAATCTAGAGTTAAATTAGGAGTAAAAATCTACAGTAAAAAGTGGAAAGTTAGAGTTAACTTTAAAGGATAAATCTTAGAGTAGTTTAGAAATAAGAACATAGAATTAAAAGTGAAACTTAGAATTACCCTAGAAGGTTAAAGCTTGGAAGTTAGGAGTTGAAGTTGATTTAGAAGTAAAAACCTAGAGTTAAAAGTCAAAACCGTAGAGTTAAATTTAGAAGGGTAAATTTAGAATAGAATAGAAGAGTAAAAACTTAGAGTTAAAAGTTAAACCTAGAGTTAGATTCCGAGGATAAATTTCAGAGTAAAATTAGGAGTAAAAACCTAGAGTCAAAAGTCGGTAGTTAATATTTAAAACCAAGTTAAAAGAGTAAAAATCTAGAGTTTCATTTAGAGGTCAAAAATTAGAGTAAGAGTTGAACTTTAGAATTAGTCTTTAGAAGTAGAACTTCTAGGTGGAGTCTTAAAACCCCACGATAGTCTTAGAGGTTCATGGAAGGAACATAGGGGTTCCCCTTTTTACGTAGTTAGGGACGTTAGAAATGACACCAACTACCCAGTCTACCCTTGACATAGGATAGATAGTTAGAGAGTCAGGATTTCACCATCACTCTGAACATCGCAGTTAACTTGTGAGTTACTACATGCATTACTAATTATTCGCTGCCATCCATGACCCTTAGGAAACGTTAGCAAAAAAGATCCATTGCTTGGAAGGCACAGTGGACCGCGCTCACAACACCCCCATATATTAAAAAAGTGGATAAAGGCATAGAACCTGGTCGGTGTTCGCTCTATTACCAAGGGTGGGTAATCTAGCGCCCACAGTTTTAGTGCGTCTGTCGGGAGCTGAAAACATTAGGTCACAATTGCATGTTGGCTAACAAGTGTTGCATGTGAAGGACTCTGAAGGGGGCTCTGACTCGAGATCATCCGAGCCGATTTCCGATACTAGGGGCCATTCCGACCTCAAGGTCTGGGCTTCTACTTTCCACGGGATACCCCTCAAGAATTACTCTGACTCCGAACTTGGCTAGGGAGAAGAGGTTGTTGTCCAGATAATCTCGTTAGTAGATTTGGCAACCGGGCCAAGGGCGCTAAAGAAATCCTTTGAGTATTGGACGCATCTTGTTCGCCTCTACTTACACGGCCCAAATCAGCATACTCCAGAGATTGCCCACGCAATCGCAGCAGGGTCATTTGGGATACCGTCACACAGTTTTCACAAGCACATCTGTTTCTATTGGCACCTAGTGGTCCACTTTTGGTTTTTCAAAAATTACTATGTGAGAGAGTGTTTTGGCTCGCGACTTCCATCACATCAGCGGGACGTGCCCTTGCAAGAGCTGCCGCACATTGACATACGCTATAAGGCCCCGAAGCCCCTCTTTGACGGCCAGTTGTATCGGTTCGACGCGTCAGACGTCGAAAACCTTCAGGTACCAGAGAATCCCTACACTTGTCTCCAATACTTCCGATCGTGGCACGACCGCGGTGTCCATCTCACCAAAGAAGGGTGCAAGGGCATCTCGACCCGCTACGTGCCCTTCCACGCCGCCACCGTGCACCAGCTGAGCTACATCACTGAATATCACTCAGCTTGTGAGCCGTGCCAAGACGTCGAAGACCTCCGAGTGGCGCTTAATACGGCGCCGAGGCTTGAACTTGTGCATCAACCCCGATTTCATCCTCTCTTCTATCGATACCCGTGCCGAGGGAAGAGAACACGCTTCGTTCGTATCAAGAACGCTATGTTCTTTACGAACGAAGACTCTTGGACTCGCCACCAAGCGTCCATCGACCGCACCGAGAGGGAACAAGCCCCCTACTTTTTCGAGTACCGGCCGACCGCTACAGAGATTGCAGCTAGCTTGGCCCTCTATGGGACAGATCTAGTACCCGTCTAAGGTTTCTAGCTTGATTACGCATAGTGTGGATTTGATTTGGTATTTGTGTTGTATTGACTTATATATATATATGCGTGGATTTGATTGGTGTATACCTCGACTCGCCTAGAGTTAGATGCCACCAAAGTCTTCAAAATCCCCGAGACCCAAAAGGGTAGCACGACCGAGAGGCGGAGGCGGGAGTTCGTCCCGACTAACGCCACCAACATTCCCCACGGCATCAATACGGGAAGACCTTAATTCGCCCGAACCCCTAATAAGGGTAGGCTCACCGGGGAATATAGAAGAGGAAATCCACCTCCCCGAATCTGTCGATAGAGTAAGTGCGTCAGACTCATTCGGGGAGATGGACGGCCACAAGCTTCTTAGACCTCCTGCTCCGCTCAACGCTGGCGATGTTCCGCCAGCAGCGCCCTTCGTACTAGACATCGATCGGATGATGCTACCAAGAAGATTTCCCATCGTGGTATCGGAAGGACTGCGGGAAGTGCCTATCCCTTACAACCTACCCAGGTTTTCGGGGGATAGGGACGATGATCCCACAGCCCACGTGGAAAAGTTTGAGGAAGCTCTCATATCCAGTCTGGTCACTAACCCTGGCTACTATTTGATTTGGTTCCCCAGCACGTTGGTAGGAGCAGCTTACTCATGGTATCGATCTCATGGCAAAGGTGTGTTTACCACATACCAACAACTTTAGACGGCCTTCCTCCGGAAGTTCTGACCGGCAACAGGGCAACAGCATGCTCTGGCCGCCCTAGACCGGATCCGTAAGGACTTCACGGAGGATGTGACTTCCTACATCACGAGATTTCAAATAGTATGTACTCGTTTCGTGGGTAATCTACTCAACAACGACACGATCCGATACTACTTCATCAAGGGGATTAACAACCCTCCACTCATCCGAGACATTCTGGCACGTAGGCCAGAAACTCTTGAGGACGCTATCCGCGCAGCATACGATGTCGAACTCATCGAAAAGGAGAACGATCGGATGGTACGGCAAGGGTTGGACCCCATCCCAGCTTTCATCCCGGTCCATAACCAAGGGATGAGTATGGGGCTGTACCACTCGACCACCCTCAAGGTAAACCCACTATCTACCCACGAACCCATGCTAACGCTAATCGCGCCTGTCGATGAGTTACGAACAGAGATGCGGCAAGTTTCGGGGGAGATGATGAGAGCGGTGCGCGAGTTGGCCGATCAAATGGCGTTTCTAGTTCGAGGACAAGCCCCACCAACTCGCCCCAGATACCATGAGTTGGGTCAACACGCAACCACCATGTGGTGCAACCATTGTGGCCAGAAAAATCACACGCCTCCCTTCTGTCCACTGTTGAAGGACGATCCTCCACCACCACGACCGCAAGAGCCACAGCCGTATCGGCATCCCAATGCCGCACGTCAGGGACGATCCAACCCCGCTGACGGATGTCCCACTTGCAAGAGGCGACATGCTCTAGGCGACTGTTGGGCTCAAAACAACGTCAGGTGTGAATGTTGTGATGGCCCCCACCCCACGATCCGGTGTACAACGGCGGATAGAGTCATTCCATTGGAATTTCCTAAAGCAGACTACGCCAAGCAGGCGCAAGACAACCAGAGAGGTGTCCACTTTGCCAACCCCGTTGTGTCGATCAGGCCACCAAATATGTACTATGACCATGCCAACAACAGACAAACACAAAAATCCCCAACGGCAGTCCAAACTGCCCAAGGTACCATTCCGTTGAACTCAGCCTTGCCCCCTCAAGTGACACAGGATGCGAGATTTATGGCAGCTACCATGGCAGAGTCCTCTAGGGCTCATGAGTGTCATCGGAGTATGTACGTCGCAGTTGAACCCGAAGGAGTCGAACCGGCGAAGGATACCTCACGTCAAGAAGTGTTGCCCGCTCTCGTAGTCACAAGAGGAGGAGCACAAACGATCCCTCCTCCACTACCCGAGCCTGGAATTATAGATTCCCCTGACTCTAGTTCCCATAGTGGCATTCCCCTGGAATCCTCTCAAGACTCCCCTCAGTTCTCTGACCTCCAGAGTACACTAAGGGACATTGGGAAGGAGGTACGCTCCCACGAGAATCTCCCCACTCGCACTGAGATGGACGAGAACGAATACCAATTCGTCCAGCAGGGAGATGCCTTCCCTTCCAGGGTTCTTCCCCATCGGCCTAAAGCCCGAAGAACTAACAACCCCTCTGGCCCCTATGACTTGTGGGAGGACTTGGCACACACCAAAGCAAACATTTCCTTTGGATAGCTGGTCAAGGCCTCTCCCGCCTTACGCAAGCAGCTAAAGGAGGGGGCCACCATTCCCCGCGCTCCTAAGCTTGCCTCTGTTAACCGAGTTGCGTCCCAAGTCACCCCCAAAGAGCTAGAGTCTGACCTTGAAGAGTCTACCCCACTAATCAAAACGTCCCGCAAGAACCTTCAAACCACCTTGGAGAGCTTTGAAGCGGTGGAGATTGAGGTCGAAATAGTTGACAAAATCATCCCCCGAACCCTAGTGGATGACGGCAGCGGCGTCAACATCATGCTAGCCTATACTATGCGCAAGTTAGGTCTAGAGATTACGCACCCTTCTTGCGTGACCCTAAAATGCGCTAATCAGCGATCAGTCAAGACCATTGGCCAAATCAAAGACCTCCGGATTCAGACCGGGGGAGTCGATTACATTGTCACCTTTGAAGTCTTGCCACTCAACGAGGAGGCCACCAGTCCCTACCCATTACTCTTGGGTCGGGGGTTCCTTCGCAAATGTGGCGGGGTAGTAGACTGGGGGAAGGCCCAACCCACCTTCACTTACGGGCCAAACGAGGCAAGGACGAAGATACCAATCATCTCCAACGACCCAGCTCTACGGGGGCCCCCAGAGTTTGTATACACCACCATCCAAACTATGCAGGCCTCGGCAACCACTGACCTAGGTAAGATGAAATGCTTAGGCTTAGGTCTGTATGGGTTAGAGGACCATACGCCATTCAAGGAATGGCTTCAAGAGCACCCCGACTCCAACGAAGATGCGTTGGTCATCATCTGCACCTCCGCAATTCAAAACAATCCAAGCACCGCGCAAAGTACGGCTATCGAAGTCTCTACCAATAACTTGGATCCAGAGGACGAAGTCGAATTAGCTCCCACACCAGAATCCGGCCAGAGCATGATACCCAACCACGAGGGCAGGGCAAATGCCAACCACCACCTTGGAGACGACCACCGATTCCGGCACATCCCACACCGAATAGTTGCTCCACGGCCACCACGTTGGCTGCAACTCGGTCCTGAGGGGACACGGACAGCCTTCACAGTCATACCTTCAGGTATTACTCTTCCCCACCGACGCGGGCCGCTCCAAATCACATGTTCCCGTTGCCTTGCACCTCCTAGAATCCATTACTGCGATACGGGAGGAACATTGGTCGCACCCAGCAACGCCCCCCACGTCATAGGCAAAGATCTACCCCCAACTCCAAACGCGTCCAAGCCAATGCGCTGCCAACTCCAAGAGATCGAAGATGGTGACCCCCAACCAGGGGACTATCTCAGTGACGAGGACAACGACCCTATTGCGATCCGCGATTTCCCATTCAACTGTCATCCTCCAGAGGGGTGGATTCCGGGAATACATGGCAAATGGGGAGAAGTCCTAGAGCTGACCAACGAGGAAGAGATTGCCGAGACCTTGTCGGCCATGCACGAGGTAGCAACGGCCTCTGTTGGAGTCATCCCGTACGGAATACACAATGCTCCGCACGCTTGGCAGCAGCAAGTAAGGGCTCTAGAAGCACCACGGGGGCAGGAGGAGGACGAGCTGCAGCCATTGGTAAGTTCTGCAGCACCTACCACGCCTGATAACAAAGAGCAACCACCCACTGGCCAGGTACGAGGTATCTCTGCCACAGCTCTCTTCTAAACCATAGCTTGTTGGTTTCTGGGTGCCTAAACCGTAATTGGTTACGATTATTAATAATATAGGGGTAGCCTTATATTATAGATGATTGTGTAAAAGGCCTATTTAGCCCTCCAGACAAAAAAAATTTAATAGCTAACATCTTATTAGTCACGATGGATAGTAAGAAAGCTAGAAAAAACCCCAAAAAATACCAAAAAAATGAAAGCTTGAAAAATCTTTGAAAATCCTAAAAAAATTGAAGGTTCTAAAAGTTCACTATTGCATGCTCTCCCAAATCCCTATGAGATTTTAGAATTAGGAAAAATACAGAGAGGTGGTTGTTATTTTGGGGCCAGGTCAAGATTTTAACAGTCTCCACTTTCTGGCACAGAGTGGTGGTTGTTATTTCGGGACTAATCCATCTACCCCTTGGGAAGAATCAAGAATATTAAGATTCTTGAGGATGGTTCACATCTAACGTAAAAGTAAAAGCCGCGGGGCCAAAAGCCGCAAGGCCAACCAACTTTATTGACCGTTCTAGCTTGCCTAACTCTCAGTAGGATAAGAAAACGTTGAGTGTGTTGGGAATTGCTCACACTTAAGCCCAATACATGAGTGTGTTGGGAACTGCTCAGACCTGAGCCCAACACATCACCAACCTGTCAGAGTTAGCGTCATGTGGAAGACAGATGACCTTTCACTTAGATTAGGTACTCTCTAGACCGTTGTAATAGAAGCCACATAGTGGATGAAAAAGCGGCTAGTTGAGTGGGCACTAACCTTGTCAGACCGTCATAATAGAAGCCCGCGAAGAGGATGAAAGGACGGCTGAAAGGAAGACACTTGTCCCTTGCTAGACCGTCGAACCTGCTGATATGCTAACGAGGCGGCTAGTTTAAGAAGGGGCATTGGCGCTCGTCCCTTGCTAGACTGTCGAACCTGCTGATATGCTAACAAGGCAGCTAGTTTAAGAAGGGGCATTGGCGTTCGTCCCTTGCTAGACCGTCGAACCTGCTGATATGCTAACGAGGCGGCTAGTTTAAGAAGGGGCACTAGATACTAGACCGTTATAATAATACAGAAGGCTTAAAAAACGGCTAGTTTAGGACTGACACCTTACATCATGTCCCCCACGTTAGGGTATAAGAATGGAGGGGGCAGCCCTCGTACTTTTAAGCTACTGGCACCGTCATGTGCAGGTACCGCTCGAGTAACACATGGACCATGGATGGTTCAACCCGAAAACAGTCTTACTAGTCCCGCTTCAGATCAAAATTCTCTGTGTCGAGAAACGCAGCTTCTCCCACTTCCTCATCTCTCGCTTTGGTTTTAATTTCTTCCTCCGCGTGCTTCAGCATCCTTGGCCTGTGCAGATTCCCGTTGTTAACTATGGAGAGATCTGGGAAAGCATCATCTACGTCCTAGTCTAGCATTCTCTCGAACAGCAGAGTGATTTCACAATCTTCGGGCGCTTGCGCCCTTCTATCTCCCCCTGCCCTGTCTTCGTTATCTTCTCCTTGCTTGATTTCTACCTGTTTTCTTTGTTTACCATTGTTCCTTGCTGTTCAGTCTCTTCAAGACTTCTTCTTTTTCAAAATCTGCTCTGGCAGACAGACACGTCAAACCCTCACATTGCAGGTCCAAACCAACTCCATTTGGGGAGGACAAGGGGGATAGGGTAGGGTAGATGTCATGTCGGTCAGAGACAACAGGTCCCCGGGGACCTCACCCGCGGCTCCGCCATCCTCGCCCTCTTCTTCATCTTCACCTACCACCCCCACGGGCGCTAGGTCGTCGTCACTGACCCCAGCCTCAGTGGACGAGGTGGCGAGAGGCGTCCTCACATTACCAACCACATTATCTACATCAACAGACAAACCATCCACACCAACTGAGGAGCTTCCGCTCCAACTTCCGGAAGAACTTGCACTCAATCCAACGGCTAACCCTGCTGGAGACGGACTTTCAATTCCGGGCAGGTTGCCTAACTCACGACGGCGACTACGTGACGAGGAGGAGCAACCGGGTCGCGAGATTCCACTGGCAAGAAGCCCTCTAGCCAGGGACATTAGGCAACTTAGGCCAAACGGAATCCGTTCACTTCTGATTCTCGTGGAGGATCACGACATCTTGTTGGGCCACCACCTTATGGTAACGGGCCAATTTTCAAGTGAGCGCCCCGCCATCAGCATCACAAGAAACTCCGTGGCCGGCGGCCACTTGCTGGCAGTCCGCGGACCAGAGCTCCAGCCTATCAATCAAGGCCAATATCCTCGCTACATCTTTGAGGTCCTGGACCAATTGCGCGTGTTCTTTGGAATATAAGCTGGTCCAGCCTCTTTGTACATAGCGTTAATTCTGGGCAAGATATAAACCCTACCGCCCCTTGTGAGCTCCCAATTTGTCACTTGGGACTCGTAGAATTATTTTTTTAGAAATTTGCAATTTAAAATTTATAAAGTATAGAAAAATCCATAAAAAGAGTGTAGAACCAAAATAGGGTTGTGTCATACCCATTATAGTATTTGGTCTAGATTTGTGTTTTTTACTTAGAATCCCCCAAACCTTGCCTAAAAATAGTGTAGAAATAACGAAAAGGTTAGATTTGGAGGATTCGAGTCACACAGCCCCAAAAGGGCTAAATCCCACCATGAATGTGGCGATTCATGGCTAGGTCGGTCCAAGGGATCCACAGCGAGGCCACTAGGTTGGGTCCTAGAGTTAGATTTAGAATTCCCCATTAGATCGACGAATTCCCAAAATCCTGATTGTTAGCATGCAGGAGCCACTCACGCAAGACTAGGCCCGTGGAGGAATCTACAGTCCAAGGATAGTGTTCTAGGGTGAATCCCATGCCAGGAGTCCAACGGCGAAATCGGTTCGCCAAGATTCTTCTACCTGCAAAAGATTCCCGCATCGTCGCTAATTCAAGGAGATGGCCAGTTTTGAATCTCCATTGACCAATCGTGCCAGGTACGGAAACACACCCGCACGTCTTTCATGTGACTCCCTGAGAGGTCACGTGAAAAATCCCGGCATCTTCCGACTTGCAGAAGAACCTTTTTCCGGGTGGTCAACCTTCCTAACCTCCAACGGGAATTTCATGGAAATTACCCAGGTTACAATAAAATCTCACTAAAAATTAGACTAGCTTGTTTTATGTTAATAATGCGCTCCGTGAAGTTTCACGACATTCCGATAGCGGCAAGTACCCGAACCGGCGAGATTCCTCGAGAATTAACTACGTGGCGGGGTCCCCACCACGTTGACCGGCATTCCGGGACCATACGATGGCGAAACGAAGTCAACCAAAAGTCCTTCCCGACTCTCTCGCACCTACCGGAGACCCTAGGCTATTCACATTTCTCAAAATAGGAGACCCCCAAGATCTAGGATTTTACCACGGTTTGGTTTTTAAACTAAATTAGCCTACGATGGGTTTTTGGCCTCGGTACGGGGGAAAGGGAGATCTAGGACTAAACACGGCGATCTGGATCCAACGGCGCAATCCGTTCGGCGATTGGAGCTAATCTCCAAAAGATAGGATGTTGGTCCAGCATAGATAGTAGAAGCAGAAATTTAGGATGTAGGATGAAAATCTTTGAGGATGAGGATGAAAATCCCCGTTGATAAGGTTACCTTAGAACTCTAGAGGGAGGGGTGAGCCCTTGGAAACCTATATAAGGGCCTCATTTCTCTCTCTAGAACACCCCCAATTCTTGTTTTGGGTCCGTGGGTCCAAGTTATTTTGGATATTTTGGCGTTTGAAGCCCAAAACCTCTACGGTGTTTTTGGAGCACTTTTGGCTCCATTGTTGCTTATTTTCAAGCTTTGAAGGTCCTTGGGGTCCTTCTACCTTGCTTTGTGTACTCTTTTGTGAAATTTTGGTACCTTGTTGTGAGTGGAGAGCATCTCTCTCCCTCTTGTACGTGTTGTGATCTAACTTGTGAAGTTAAGAGTCTTTTTTTTTGTATCTTGCACTAATCCTAAAGTCATCCCCCACCGTACCTTGGCGATGCCGCTTTGGAGGGCCTTTAGCGTGTGAGCTTTGTGTTGCCACGTGGTCTAACTTGTGTGTTTTCCTCTTTGTGTTTTTTCTGACACCCTCTTCTAACCTTCTCCTTGTTGAGTGGACCCCCCTCCGGGACGACGAAGCTTTGAACCTCCTTGTACATGTTTTGCTAAGTTTCTTCCAAACCCTCTTCTAATCTTCTCCTTGTTGAGTGGACCCCCTTCTGGGACGGCGAAGCTTTGAACCTCCTTGTACATGTTTTTCCTAAGTTTCTTCCAAACCTTCTTCTAACCTTCTCCTTATTGAGTGGACCCCCCTCCGGAACGGCGAAGCTTTGAACTCACGTGTGGTTTTTTCCTTTAAAAGTTTAGTTTTTTTCCCTCTTCTAAAGTCTCTCTCATTGTGTGGACCCGCCTCCGGGGCGGCGAAGCTTTGAACTAGTGACAAAGTAGGAGTCCTAAAGCGTGTGTTAAAAGTGTAGACGGCGGAGCTTTGAACCCCCGAGGAGTTTAGAAGTCCTAAAGTTGGTGTTAAAATCAATTTCACGGCGAAGCTTTGCACCTCCCCCGTGTTTAGATCCAAAGTCTAGTTTCCAAGACCTTTGTGGAAACCTCCAAAGTTTAGCTTCCAAGATATGTAGGTTCCTTTGCACTTAGTAAAGTTTAGTTGTTTCCCAAAGTTTATTTAGTTAATTGTATCCCAAAAAATCTTAGTGTATCTAGCACCCCCCAAAGTCCATCCCCCCCTAGGTTAGCAAGAATCTAGTCTTTTTATTTTAGCTTTAGCCAAATTTCCAGTCCCTTTAGCCTTCGTCAAGAATACCGTCTTTTTATTTAGCCTTAGCCAAAATTCCAGTCTCTTTAGCCTTAGTCAAGAATATAGTCTTTTTATTTAGCCTTAGCCAAAATTCTAGTCTTTTAGCCTTAGTCAAAAATCGAGTTTCTAGAACCAGCATACGGCCAGCCAACATCAGAACCAGCACACGAGCCAGCCAACATCAGAACCAGCATAACGAGCCAGCCAACATCAGACCAGCATAACGAGCCAGCCAACAAGCAGAACCAGCAACCATAACCAAAAAAAAAAAAATTAATTAAAATTTTTTTTTAATCAATTGGCCGACCCCCCAGCCAGCCAGCCGGGAAGGCCAACCAGCCGGAGGGCCAGCAGGCTCTCGGTACAGCAGCTCTCCCGGTACAGCAGGTGGCTCCCGGTATAGCAGGTGGCTCTCGATACAGCAGGCTCTCAGTCCAGCAGGGGAGGCTGGGGCCATTCGGGCTCCTCCCCAAATTTTTGATTCTCTTGTTTTTTTTTATTTTTGGTTTTCCTAAACCAGAACACAAACAAAGGCAAACCAAACCAAAAGCATGTTGGACTAATTTTGTGCTAAGTGGGGTTGAAGTAGGACTAGGGCAAAAAATACAAAAGGGAGGAGGGAGAAATAGAGGTTGCCATTCTACGCGCCACCTGCACAAAAACATCCGATCCAACTTGCATCACCACTCACACCTATACACGATGGAAGGAAATTAGGGAGAAGGGTGTGTTATAGGAATGGAAAGGAGAGAGACAATGAATAGTGCCTATTTAGGAGACTAGGTAGGAAATCTAGAAGAACTCCTTGCAACCGTTGGGAGGAGGATTAGGATGACACAAAGCAAGGTTGCGTAAGAGGGTAGGAAGAACATTTAAACCCTTCTCGTAGTTTGAAACCATAGTGTAAGACTCATAAAAGCTTAGGTGGAATAGTGCTAGTGTAGAAGAAAGAGGAATAAAGAAAAGAAAGGAGGAAGGGAAAGAGGGAGTTTAGATCATAAAAAATTGTAATATTTTCTCAATAAGCGGTGAGCTTGGAAAAAATTCAAAACAAAGCCAAAGACTACCATGGAGCGTGAGGATGTAGACGTGGATGAGGACGAAGTCATTTCCGACACCGGTAGCGAAGAGGTGAGTTTTTGATTTATTCTTTGATGTTTCTCCCTAATTAGTATTTATTTTCCTAATTAGCCCTTAGAGCGTGATTAGCATCCGAGATTAGTGTAGATTAGAAGTTTAGATTCAAAAGTTGATAGATTAAGAAGAGAGGTTTCTGAAAACAGCTTATAATTAAGATTTGACTGTAAATTGACCGCGTTAGGCTAAGTTAAGCGATAGGGGTAGGACGGAGGAATTTTGAATAAAATTTCATCCAAAAAGAACCATGGACGGAAATTAGGTTTAAATTAGAAGGAGAATTTAGAATTAAAATTAGGGATTAATTAGCAGTTAAAATTAGAATCAATTTACACTTTTACTTTTTAAAGATGAACTTCTAAGGTCAAAATCTAGAGCTAACTTTAGGGAGTCAAAAATTAGAGTAGAAAGTAGAGGTCAACAGTAGAATTGAAAATCAACTTAGGAAGTAGATTTTTGAGTTAGGAATAGAGAAAAAAAAAAATAGAAGTCAAAACTTGGAGTAACATTTAGAGTTCATCTAGGATTAAAACGATAGGGTTAAAGTTGGAAGTAGAAAGTCAAAAGTCAAAAGTCAAAAGTTAAGATTAAATTTAAAGGTTAAACTTTAGAATCAATTGGGGAGTAAAAAGTTAGAGTGAAAAGCTAAAAGTAGAAGTTAAAAGTTAGAGGTAGAAGTTAAAATTAGAGTTAGTTGTTGGAAGTAGAAAAACTCTAGAGTAAAAGTGAAAACGTAGAGTCAAACCTAGAGTTAAAATTCAAGGGTAGAGTTTAGAATTAATTTAGGAGTAAAAACTTAGAGTTAAAAGTTAAAACATAGAGTTAAAATTCAAGGGTAAATCTTAGAGTTAATTTAGGAGTAAAACCTTAGAGTTAAGAGTTAAAACATAGAGTTTAAATTCAAGGGTAAATCTTAGAGTTAATTTAGGAGTAAAACCTTAGAGTTAAAAGTTAAAACATAGAGTTTAAATTCAAGCGTAAATCTTAGAGTTAATTTAGGAGTAAAACCTCAGAGTTAAAAGTTAAAACATAGAGTTAAAATTCAAGGGTAAATCTTAGAGTTAATTTAGGAATAGAAACCTAGAGTTAAAAGTCAAAACATCGAGCACAAGTCAGTAGTTAAGAATCAAGTTAAAGAAGTAAATCTAGAGTTACATTCCAAAGTTGGAACTGTAGGGGTAGCTTTAAAAAGTAGAACTTCTAGGTGGAGTCTTAGAAACCCAAGATAGTCGTAGGGGTTCATGGAAGGCACATAGGGGTTCCTCTTTTTACGTAGTTAGGGACGTTATAAATGGCGCCAACTACTCAGTCGACCCTCGACATAGGATAGATAGTTAGGGAGTTAGGATTTCACCATCACTCTGAACATTGCAGTTAACTTGTGAGTTACTACATGCATTACTAATTATTCGCTGCCATCCACGAAACTTAGGAACCGTTAGCAAAAAAGATCCATTGCTTGGAAGGCACAGTGGACCGCGCTCACATCACCCCCATATATTAAAAAATGTGGATAAAGGCATAGAACCTGGTCGGTGTTCGCTTTATTACCAAGGGTGGTGTGAGCTCCCAATTTGTCACTTGGGACTCGTAGAATTATTTTTTTGGAAATTTGCAATTTAAAGTTGATAAAGTATAGAAAAATCCATAAAAAGAGTGTAGAACCAAAATAGGGTTGTGTCATACCCATTATAGTATTTGGTCTAGATTTGTGTTTCTTACTTAGAATCCCCCAAACCTTGCCTAAAAATAGTGTAGAAATAACAGGAAGGTTAGAGTTGGAGGATTCGAGTCACACAGCCCCAAAAGGGCTAAATCCCACCATGAATGTGGCGATTCATGGCTAGGTCGGTCCAAGGGATCCACAGCGAGGCCACTAGGTCGGGTCCTAGAGTTAGATTTAGAATTCCCCATTAGATCGACGAATTCCCAAAATCCTGATTGTTAGCATGCAGGAGCCACTCACGCAAGACTAGGCCCGTGGAGGAATCTACAGTCCAAGGATAGTGTTCTAGGGTGAATCCCATGCCAGGAATCCAACGGCGAAATCGGTTTGCCAAGATTCCTCTACCTGCAGAAGATTCCCGCACCGTCGCTAATTCGAGGAGATGGCCAGTTTTGAATCTCCATTGACCAATCGTGCCAGGTACGGAAACACACCCGCACGTCTTTCATGCGACTCCCTGAGAGGTCACGTGAAAAATCTCGGCATCTTCCGACTTGCAGAAGAACCTTTTTCCGGGTAGTCAACCCTCCTAACTTCCAACGGGAATTTCATGGAAATTACCCAGGTTACAGTAAAATCTCACTAAAAATTAGACTAGCTTGTTTTATGTTAATAATGCGCTCCGTGAAGTTTCACGACATTCCGATAGCGGCAAGTACCCGAACCGGCGAGATTCCTCGGGAATTAACCACGTGGCGGGGTCCCCACCACGTTGACCGGCATTCCGGGACCATACGATGGCGAAACGAAGTCAACCAAAAGTCCTTCCCGACTCTCTCGCACCTACCGGAGACCCTAGGCTATTCACATTTCTCAAAATAGGAGACCCCCAAGATCTAGGATTTTACCACGGTTTGGTTTTTAAACTAAATTAGCCTACGATGGGTTTTTGGCCTCGGTACGGGGGAAAGGGGGATCTAGGACTAAACACGGCGTTCTGGATCCAACGGCGCAATCCGTTCGGCGATTGGAGCTAATCTCCAAGAGTTAGGATGTTGGTCCAGCATAGATGGTAGAAGTAGAAATTTAGAATGTAGGATGAAAATCTTTGAGGATGAGGATGAAAATCCCCGTTGATAAGGTTACCTTAGAGCTTTAGAGAGAGGGGTGAGCCCTTTGGAAACCTATATAAGGGCCCCATTTCTCTCTCTAGAACACCCCCAATTCTTGTTTTGGGTCCGTGGGTCCAAGTTATTTTGGATATTTTGGCGTTTGAAGCCCAAAACCTCTACGGTGTTTTTGGAGCACTTTTGGCTCCATTGTTGCTTATTTTCAAGCTTTGAAGGTCCTTGGGGGTCCTTCTACCTTGCTTTGTGTACTCTTTGTGCAGTGTTTTTGTACTTTGTTGTAGTTGGAGAGCTTCTCTCTCCCCCTTGTACGTGTTGTGATCTAACTTGTGAAGTTAAGAGTCTTTTGTTTTGTATCTTGTACTAATCCTAAAGTCACCCCCCACCGTACCTTGGCGATGCCGCTTTGGAGGGCCTTTAGCGTATGAGCGTTGTGTTGCCACGTGATCTAACTTGCCAGTTTTCTTTTCCTTTGTAGTTTTTTCTTACACCCTCTTCTAACCTTCTCCTTGTTGAGTGGACCCCCCTCCGGGACGGCGAAGCTTTGGACCTCCTTGTACATGTGTTGCTAAATTTCTTCCAAACCCTCTTCTAATCTTCTCCTTGTTGAGTGGACCCCCCTCCGGGACGGCGAAGCTTTGGACCTTCTTGTACATGTGTTGCTAAATTTCTTCCAAACCCTCTTCTAATCTTCTCCTTGTTGAGTGGATCCCCCCCCGGGACGGCGAAGCTTTGACCCTGTGTGTGTGTTTTCTTTTAAAGTTTAGTTTTCCCTCTTCTAAAGTCTCTCCCCTTGTGTGGATCCCCCTCCGGAACGGCGAAGCTTTGACCCTGTGTGTGTGTTTTCTTTTAAAGTTAGTTTTCCCTCTTCTAAAGTCTCTCCCCTTGTGTGGACCCCCCTGGGAAACGGCGAAGCTTTGAACTAGTGACAAAGTAGAGTCCTAAAGCGTGTGTTAAAAGTGTAGACGGCGGAGCTTTGAACCCCCGGGGTGTCAAGAAGTCCTAAAGTTGGTGTTAAACCCAATTTGACGGCGAAGCTTTGCATCTACCCCGTGTTTAGTTCCAAAGTCTAGTTTCCAAGACCTTTGTGGAAACCTCCAGAGTTTAGCTTCCAAGATATGTAGGGTTTTTTGCATTTGTCTAGAGTAGTGTCTTCAAAAGTTTTAGGTAGTTAGTTGTTTCCAAGGTCTTAGTAAGTTTAGTATCCCCGACGATTATTTCCCCCATTAGCCTTAGCAAAAACTCAGTCTTAAAATAGCCTTAGCAAAAATCCAGTCTTAAAATAGCCTTAGCAAAAATCCAGTCTTTTTAGCCTTAGCAAAAATCCAGTCTTAGATAGCCTTAGCAAAAAATTCCAGTCTTTTTAGCCTAGCCGGAAATCCAAATTTTAGCCTAGCCGGAAAACCAGCATACAGCAGCGACATCAGGACCAGCATACAGCAGCACATCAGGACCAGCTACAGCAACAACATCAGGCCAGCATACAACAGCACCATCGGGAGCCAAAAAAAAAAAACATATTAAAAAATTAATTAATTATTTTTAATTAATTGACCAGCCCAGCCAGCCAGCCGGGAGGTGGTGGGCAGGCTCGGGGTCCAGCACCCAGCCAAATCGGTCGCTCTTCTTTTTGAACTCAAAGTTTTTTGGTCTTTTTGGGTTCTGATTTTTTGGGTTCTCTCAAACTAACTCAAAAATCAGACCTAAAACACCACAAAAATGTGGGACTAACCTATTACTAGCTAGGGAAGGAGTAGGATTAGGGTCTAAACCAAAAAGGGAGAAGGGAGAAAAGAGCGGAGCACCACCATACCTGCACACAAATTTGTTTCACCACTCACACCTACACACAATGGAAGGAAATTAGGGGGAAGGATGTGTTATAGGAGTGGAGAGGAGAGAGACGATAAATAGTGCCTAGCTAGGAGATTAGGTAGGAAATCTAGAAGAACTCCTTGCAACCGTTGGGAGGAGGATTAGGATGACACAAAGCAAAGTTGCGTAAGAGGGTAGGAGGCTCATTTAAAACTTCATGAAGTTTGAGACTAGAGCGTAAGACCACCATCACCACGGTTGGTGGAATAGTTCAAGAGTAGAAGGAAGAGGAGGAGAGAAAGAAAAGAAGAAGGAAATGGGGGGAAAGGGTTAGACCATCATACTTGTAACGTTTTCTTTTCTACAACTTAAGCCGTGGGCCTTGAAAAAAATAAAATAAATAAAGACCATAGCACAAAAATAAAAGAAGACAACCGCGAGTGGCCACCATGGAGCACGAGGACGCGCATGTGGACGGGGATGACGTCATTTCCGACACTAGCAGTAACGAGGTGGGTCACTAAACTAATCCTAGTCGTTTTTCCCTAATTAGCACTTATTTTCCTAATCAGTCCTTAGAGCGTGATTAGCATCCGAGATTAGCGCGAATTAGAAGTTTAGATTCAAAAGTTGATAGATTAGGAATAGAGGTTTCCGAAAACATCTTATAATTAAGATTTGACCGTAAACTGACCGCGTTAGGCTAAGTTAAGCGGTAGGGGGTAGAACGGAGGAATTTTAATTAAAAGGGAACCACAAGAAACAATGGACGGAAATTAGGATTAGATTAGAGGGAGGATTTAGGATTAAAATTAAAGATCAAATAGCAAGTTAAAAACCTAGGATTAAATTAAGATTTTAATTAGGGAAGTTAAAATTCAAAAGCCAAAAGTGAGAGTTAACTTTGGGAAGTAAAAAGTAGAGTAGGAAGTAGAAGTCACAAGTAGAATCCACTTAGGAAGTAGATTGTTGAGTTAAAAATAGAGCTAAAATTAGAAGTCAAAACCCTAGAGTTAAAAGTTGGAATTAAATTTAGGAGGATAACATTTAGAGCTAATCTTGGATTAAAACGATAGGATTAAATTTGGAAGTAGAAGTCAAAAGTCAAAAGTCAAAAGTTTAGATTAAACTTAAAGGTTAAATTTTAGAGTCAATTAGGGGAGTAAAAAGTGAGAGTAAAAAGCTAAAAGTAGAAGTTAAAAGTTAGACGTAGAAGTAAAATTTTAGAGTTAGTAGAAATCTAGAGTCAAAGTGAAAACTTAGAGTCAAAGTGAAAACTTAGAGTCAAACCTAGAGGTTAAAATTGGGGATTGATTTTAGAAGTAAAAATTTAGGATTAAAAGTAAAAAACCTAGAGTTAAATTAGGAGTAAAAAATCTACAGTAAAAAGTGAAAAGTTAGAGTTACCTTTAGAGGGTAAATCTTAGAGTAGTTTAGAGATAATGACATAGAATTAGAAGTGAAACTTAGAATTACCCTAGAAGGTTAAAACTTGGAAGTTAGGAGTCGAAGTTGATTTAGAAGTAAAAACTTAGAGTTAAAAGTTAAACCTAGGGTTAAATTCCGAGGATAAATTTCAGAGTTAAATTAGGAGTAAAAACCTAGAGTTTCATTTAGAGGTTGAAGATTAGAGTAAGAGTTAAACTTTAGAGTTAGTCTTTAGAGTAGAACTTCTCGGTGGAGTCTTAAAATCCCACGATAGTCTTAGAGGTTCATGGAAGGAACATAGGGGTTCCTCTTTTTACATAGTTAGGGACGTTAGAAATGACGCCAACTACTCAGTCTACCCTCGACATAGGATAGATAGTTAGGGAGTTAGAATTTTACCATTACCCTGAGCATTGCAGTTACCTTGTGAGTTACTACATGCATTCTAATTATTCGCTGCCATCCACAACACTTAGGAAACGTTAGCAAAAAAGATCCATTGCTTGAAAGGCACAGTGGACCGCGCTCACATCACCCCCATATATTAAAAATTGTGGATAAAGGCATAGAACCTGGTCGGTGTTCGCTCGATTACCAAGGGTGGGTAATCCAGCGCCCACAGGTGGGTAATCTAGCGCCCACACCACTCACAATTGTCAAATGGGTCTTTTCCTTAGTTGTGCATCTCTAGAAGACCCCTTTTGTAATCTTTTTATGCTACCCTCAAGTGAGTTAACAATTGCATGCAACTTCGTATTCTTGGCCTCAAGTCTAGAATTCAACTCTAGGTCCTTGGCTCCAAATTTTGTGATATTTACCTCAAAACATTGTTCCTTCTTTCATCTTCCATTTTCTTCCTCAAACTCCTTGTTCTTATTAGTTGCCATACCTTTAATAGTAGTTGTTATACCTTCAATAGTAGTCGGTACTTCTTCAACAGTACACACTTGGCCAATCAGCTTCCAGCAATGCTTGGGCTTGTGATAATTATTATCTTTTCCATACAAATGCAGCACATACTTGACTCCAAGGAAATTTGACAAGCAAAATATCTAATGTACAATATTAATATTTATTGATTAGGATATTTTCATACACACAATATGATTGCAAATAGTCATGGCCATAGTTGTGCCATTGGACGGACTGTCCGTCCAAACCATCCTATTTGCTTGCCTATCCGCAACGTCCGGTGACCCTAACCCGCTTGACATGACTACTATAACTAGTCACATTGTCTATTCAATTCGTTCAAACTGTTCGATATGTCCATCTGTTGGGGACGCCTGATAATGTAAGTTGCTGGATGTGACAACAATGGTCATGATTTCATTTCTTCACAAATAAATCTCATATTTGTGGATGACTAGAGTAACCTTGTCAATCACCGCACAAAGGATTCAATTCAAATCCTTCTCCACAATATTATAGGAACTTGCAAGCTCTCAAGTTTGGCATGATAAATTAATGTCATATTAAGCTTCACTTTCAAAAAACAATACGCAAGAAGGTTTCTTCTTACAAATTTGTTGCAACTTAAAAATAACAGACTTGAAATTGTATGAAAAAAACACTACACGGTGTGCGGTGACTATGTAGTAAGAAAAAGTCTTGTTCCTCAATTCTTGTTCCCATGTAGTTCCCAAAGTTCCTCTAGATGAACTCTCTGATGAAGTATCTGTTGCTATATAAAGGAAGATTAAAACCTCACTTTTCTTTTGCGTCTTTTACCGCTGCAAGATTGACCTTAATCGCTACAACATCCTTTTTGATCGATGCAAGATCGTCTGTAAGACCCTTTGTAAAATCTGAGAAATCCTTTCATATCTCCCTCTTCATGTTGTAGAACTCTTGAATCAATTTTGTTTCCAATTGCTCCACCACCCACCGAGTCCTCAAAGACACCTCCACAGATACACTTGCTACTACTCATGCCAACAAACTCAACATGGACTTTGACATGGGTTTACCTTCTTTAAAGACAAAGCCCAGCTGACCCAAAACTGCACGGAATGAGCTCCTAAAAGATGCAAATTGCCAAACAATGTCAAAATCCCTAGGTAATTAGTGGTTGCCATCCAATCAGGTCCAGTGGAGTGGAGTCCAGTTCACTTGAGTTCAGTCTAGTGCACTTCAATTTATTCCAATCAAGTCTAGTGCACTCCAGTTCATTCTAATTTAGTTTGGTTCAGTTTAGTCTAGTTCAATGGACTCTTGTCCACTGCAAAATCATACCTCCGGCCAAGACAAATCATAGAAAATATTCTAAATTTTAAAACCTTATAACTTCTTCATAAATTGTTCAAATTTCACGAATCTCTCTTTCCTTCTTTGTGATAGCAATGAAGCATAAGCTAGTTCTCCTATAGAAAATTTTTAAGCAACCAACACATATACCAAGAGGAAAGGTATGAATCGTCATTTCTTTGGCTTCTGGACAAGTTAAATATGTCCATAGATGACTTTGATGATTTAATTATCCAATAGAGTGGCTAATCTTCCACAACTATGAGATTATTTGTCAAGAAATGAAACCATGACCCTTGTCACGTTTGGTGACTTACCAGACATCCCTGACATATCAAAAACTTTGAATGGACTAAACAAACAATGTGACTAGTTAAAGTAGTCACATTGGGCAGATTAGGGTCTACGGACGTTGCAGACGGGTAAGCAAAATGGACGGTTTGGACGGACAATTTGTCCAATGTCACAACTATGGCCATGACTATATGCAACTATATTGTATATATAAAAATATCTCAATCAATATAAACGAATTATATTATACAGTCAAGTCTAGAAGCTCATTTACAAATTTCTTAGTCAATTTCACTAGAAAGTTTTGCAATTTTAGGAAGCTCTAGTGTGCTAAAAAATGAACCGATTTTGAACCAAAAATTGCGTTGGAATTGCAATGAAGTGCACTTCAACTTCATAACAAGTGAAAAATGAATAATTTAAAATCATAAAACAATTTGGATTCCTTTTATACACTATCTACCATTTCATAGTCTAGATTCTTTGGAAGATAGTCAAAGGTTTTTTGCATTCGGGTGAAGAACAAGCAAGAAATCATACAAGCAATTCAAGTGGTATATGATTAAGTATCTCTAAAGCAATTGTGAAGGTTTGTTTCTTATAAGTACCATTGAATACAAGTTGTAATTTCACAAATGTTGGCAACACTAGATAGTACATAGTGTATAGAAAACATCAAGATCCTTGTATGATTTTCAATTTCATATGTGTTTTGTAATGATAATAAAGTAGACTTCACTGTGATTCCAATGCAATTTGAAATTCGAAATTCCGATTGTTTTTTAGCGCACACAAGCCTCCTAAAGTTCTCCTAATCTCCGAAAGATCTAAAAATTCGTAATTCAGCTAGACCTGACTGTACATGAGATATTTTGCTTATCAAAGTTCCTTGGGGTCAAGTATGTGATGTATTTGGATGTAGTATTTGCATAAGCCTCAAGTGTGGCACTATTTATTTCTAATGTATTGTTCATTGGATAAGGTAGAAACACCCAAAAGCGTCCCTGTACCTAATCTTTGTTTCTAGATGGACATTAAACCGTCCCTAGACTTCCATTGAATGGTCTTTGACATGTGTCATAAAGTTTTCTCCTTTCTTCACTATGATTGGATAAGTGCTGAATTTGTCAGAATTCAGATTTGGGTCCACCTACAGGACGATTCCGGTGGTCTAGGGGACTGCAACTATGAAAATTCTTAGAAAATACATGCCAAGTCTGGAAAATCTATTTTTTTTTTAAATTCATGATTTTCTCTCGCTAACACTACAAAAATATTAATTTACTGAAATGGTGCTTGCAAGTATGCTGAATTCCTTATTTTAACGGTTTTGGATGCTTCCACCTTAGTTAACTTCACTTGCTGCTAGCTAGTTCAATGCAGTCATCACTCATACTAGGGAAAAATTGATAGATTTGAGGCAAAGACCACAAAGTTGGAAGCCGGATATTGAGAAATGAAGGCCAAGAACATTGAGTTGAATGCAAAATTTTCAGCCCACAAAAACGATTTAAAAAGAGGTCCTCTAGAGATGTATAGTACAACTACGGGAGATGTACAGTCGAGTACAGGAACCTTACGAATTTTCCAGTCAATTTTACCTAGAAAGCTCATCAACTTTAGGAAGCTCTAGCATGCTAAAAAATGAACCGATTTTGGAATTTGAACCAAAATTTGAATTTCTTTTATACACTACCTACCATTTCATAGAGAACCTTTGGAAGATAGTCAAAGTTTTTTTGCAATGGGGTGAAGAACAAGCAAAAAATCATACAAGCAATTTAAGTGATATGAGATCAAAAATCTCTTAAGCAATTGTGAAGGTTCATTTCTTATATGTAGCATTGAATACAAGTTGTAACTTTCACAAATGTTGGCAACACTAGATAGTACTTAGTGTATAGAAAACATCAAACTCTTTGTATGATTTTCAATTACATATGTGTGTTTATAATGATGATAAAGTAGACTTTAGTGTGATTCCAACGCAATTCGCAATCTGCAATTCCGTTCAATTTTGAGCATACTAGGGCCTCCCAAAGTTGACCTAATCTCAACAGGATGCAAAACTTCATAAGGTTCTTGTACCCAACTGTACAGTTGAGTACTAAAAGTTTATAAACTGCATTTTTGATCCATTCAAAGATTTGTACATAATATAGAATAAAATAGGTTTTCTTCGTCTTGCATAATTTTCACTCAATTCTTACTTAATCCCAATGAAGCATACCAAATTTCAGTTTCAAAAATGCAAAATTCCATTTTTGGTGAATTTTTGAAGTCAATTTTCATTGTTTAACATAATATTTTATTGAAAACAATAAGCGGTGAATTTTTTTAATTTGATTGCATGCATACGTAGGGAACATTCATAAGCACATTTTTCATATTAAAAAACACCCCATTAAGTAACAAAAATATGATCAATGAAAAGTGTTGTATGATCAAACTTTGAAAAAAAGCATATCTCTATATTTTAACTAGATTTTTGGATTTGACCTTCACACTATAACTAATTTTGTACATTTCAGCATGATGGTACAATTACTTTGCCAAAATCTACTTAACCCCTAAATAACGGACCCATGACCATTGATTTCAAACGTCACTATCCATCACTCAATTTGTTGCCATTTTGCAACTAGATATGTATGAAAAAAATTATATTTATTTTTCAAAGATGAAATTATATAACTTCTTTACTTCACAAAAATTTAGATTTTTTTGTGGAAAATTGATTTCTTTGAGAATTTTTGAAGAGAAAGTGAAGAAGAATCATATTAAATAGAAAATTATTTCAAAAAATCTGAAAATTTTACCATGTGTATATTTTACAATGACAAACATTATGGTGTAAACTCAATTTCCGAGTCATTCTATAAGTAGAAAATAATAAACATTAAAAATACACTCAAATTGCAAATTGCAATAAAATTATCAATATTAGGAATTTTTTCAAAATTCAAATTGGAGTAGAAACTAAAGTAGATGACCTTCAATTTGTTAGTTGGGCTCAAACTCAAAAAATATCATTTTTGTGAAGAAATTTTAGATTTAGAGCAAGGAGCAACAACTTCCCAAAATACACTAAAATAGCATATTTTGTAATCCGTTTTTTTTTTTAAATTTCTCATTTACGTGAAGACAAACATTGGAAAGACTACAAACTCAATTGGATGCTCTTCATAACCCAATATGAAAGGTCAACAAGAAAAAGGGTGATGAAAAACTGCTTTTGAACTCTTTCTAGATAACAATATTGTCATTGGAACACCACGGAATGGCACTCACGGCGCTCTAGGGTTAAAATATATAGATATCCGTATTTCACAAAGTTTGGGCATATGCCACCTTACATTGAATTCTTAATAGATTATATTTTTGTTACTTAAGGGGATGTTTTTTAATATGAAAGATGTGCATATGGATGTTCCCTACATATCCATGCAATTGAATTAAAAAAATTCACCACCAATTGTTTTCAATAAAATATTATGTTAAACCATGAAAATTGACTTCAAAAATTCACCCAAAATAGAATTTTGCTTTTTTGAAACTGAAATTTGGTGTGCTTGATTGGGATTGCATAAGGATGTAGTGAAGATTATGTTTACCAAAAAAATACCAGTTATAATCCACATTGTAAAAAAAAAATTCAATGGCTCAAAAAAGCAGTTTGTAAGCTTTCAGTATTCAAATGTACAACTACGGGGGAGGACTGATTTGGCAATTGTGAGTGGAGAAGCCATAAAGTTAGCAATGAAGCTCATGTGCGGATTTCCAAAAAAGGCAAATAATGTGACAGACTGGAAATCAACTTATGCAAATCAACTTACAGTGGTGGAAGCGCCCAAAACCATCAATATAAACAATACAACATAGTTGGAGGCACCTTTTCCTAAAAAAAATATTTTTGTAGTATTAGTGAGTGAAAATCATGAACATTAAAAAAAAATAGATTTTTCGGATGTGGTATGTAATTTTTATGATTTTTCAAAGTGCCAGCTCCCTAGACCACTAAAATTGTCACATAGATAAACCCAAACTGAAATCTGCAAAAATCAATAGTCAGCCAATGAAAGTTAAGTATGTGTTCTTCAAATGTGTTAATGAATTAGTTTAAGCATTTCAAGAACCCATTAATGAGAAGTCTAGGGACAAATTTAGTGCCAGTCTAAGGTACAGGAATGAGAACAGGGACGCTAATGGGTGTTTCTATCTTAAAGCATCTCCACCCCTGAGACGGCGAACAAAGACACAAATGCAACACTTGGTGAGCCCATTCAACAAGCCCCGCATGTGTGTCTTGCCTTCGTCCCACCACAACACAGGCTACAAACACGGGAACCAGGTTTGCACAAGCCCTATAGCACCACCTTGCATCACTTCATCAAGGCCGAGACAAGAGAGCCTTGAAACATTTAAAAAGTACCTCAATAATTGTAAACAAGGACAAAAGTAGTCCATATTGAGCTGTGGGCAAGACACACAATTTGGCCGGATGTTCATCAAATTTGGCCATGCTCGGCCATTTTTGGGCCCTTCTTGTGTGTGCCATGGGGCAATTAAATTGATCAGGCATGGCCACTCTCCAGGTTTGTGCCACATTTGGAGCAGTTGTGGCGATGCTCTTATGCAAATCAACTTAAGCATTATTAGTGGTGGAATGTAGATTCAGTAGCAAGCTAATTGAACTAGTTGGGTGATAGAAAAACAGAGTAGCCAACAAACGTCTGTTCCTTTTGCATCAATACCAAAGTTGAGTTTAACCCCTAAAGGACTGTTGTCACTTCGGGGGACAAATGCACTTTTGGTCATGTACCTACGGGAGTTTGCATTTTTGAGATTTTCTGAAACTTTTTGTGGAGGTGCAGAATGAAGAGAGATACTTGTGGGTAAAAAAATTTCTTGATTTGGAGCATTTGGCAAGAAGTTATGGCATTTTTTGTCGAAAGTGGGGGAGGAAGGGCAGGCCGGGCAGGGCCTGTGGCTACTCACAGGGAGTTGACTGACTCTAAAGCATCCACTACGGGCAAAGCTTCGGGTAGCAAGCTTGGAGGGCAAAATCGCGGCCGCTTCTGACCGGTGCTGCAGGGAGGGGCCTGACACGTCCTGCGCGCCCGACGCTGTGGAGAGGGCCCTCCGAGACTGGCGCTGCAATGTGCCGGAAGGGGGGCGATTGGCGTATGTGGGCTCCAACTGGCGGACGACGGCGTAGGTCGCGACAGACCGGGCTGGGTCGCCGACCGCAGGCACCGCGCCTGCGCTGATGCGTCGCAGGTGCCTTGCCGCCACCGCCTGCTGATCTAAGAACCCAGTTCTTGAAGGATGGCGGTTTCTAGTAATAGAAAATGAGAAATCTAGAGCGCCTTCTGATGAATACAGAATTTTTTGGCAATTGAAAAGTGGATATGCGTTTAGTTTAGAATAGACAACTTTTTTTGGAAAATGAGAAGTGTTGCGAAATTGTTTTTTAATGCAGAATTTGAAGCCTTCATGAATAATTGCAACTCAAAGTGCACTTGGGAGCATTGAATGAAAGGCTACTACCACAAACAATACTGAATTTCCAAAGTCTACAAAAGCATGGACTAGACAAGGACCTCTTCTGCAAGAACGACAAGTGGATTTCATTAATTTCCAGCAAGCTTGATTTACAGCCAATGGATCATTATTCTAATACTAGCAGCATGTTGTCTCTCCCAACTTCAGCATCAGTTGCAAAAATATTGATTTGGAAATGGCCATATGCACAGGAACTTTGTTCATGTCATTGCCAGTCATCCTCTTACTCTTCATGTGCTCTGCTTCATTTTGTTTTAATTTGTACACATCATGCGCTTCTTTGCTTCTACAAGTGTATGACGAGAGGAGAGGAGAATTACAGCAACAATGATTGTAAGAGTGAGTATATGAGTGTTTGTGAGAGTCATGGCAAGAGTGATTGCAATAGTGATGTAGCAACAGTGATACAGCAGCTGTGATTGCAAGAGAGATGCCGCAACTTAGGAAATCAGCAGCTCAGAACAACGAGGTCAACATCTCTTGAAATTCGACTTTCCGAAGTTCAACATCAAGTAGTCAATTAGAATTTCATTTCTGCTTACTCACATTGCAAGATGTTCATGTGTAGGTGGCATGGGACGGCCTCCCCGTCAGGCGGAGCTGCCGGCTGCAACGTCTCGAGGTTCCCATCAGCAAGGATCCGCAGCCTGCATCCACGAGTGAAAGTGCAGAACTTGTTCCACCATCATCGCCCAGTAGTCGTTATCCAACTCCTCTATATGTACCTCCTGTGCCTGAAGGTCTCTCAGGTTTCATGAACGAAGACTGCGATAAAGAAATCGGTGAAGCTGATCCTGATTTCTTCGACAGTCAGGAAGCTCTAGAGTCAGGTCTGAACTCCTCCGCAGAGTAATTATCGGAAGATGATTTCTATGAAGGTCAGTATGCGGATCCGGAGACGAGATCACTAGAAGAATTGATCTGCCCCCCGGAAATGTTGTGCAATCACAACAGCACGTTGAAGCCCCCTCATCGACGACATGCTACCAGTCTGTCTGCTTGACGTCGAATGAATCCGGATTGCACAGACATTGGCGGCCAGGCAGAATCAAGTGACCGGCAGTTTCGGTCGGGCAACCAGTCTTCAGCAAGCCGGGAGACAGAAGACGCGGCGCTGCTAGACGGGGAAGACCGGCAGCGCTTTAAGAGGAGATCGCCACCTGTAGCCGGCCCTCCCGATTGGCTAAGTAAGCCTCTGTCCCTGTCTAGTTCGTCGTCCTGTTGCTTTTTCATTTCTCCCTGTCATCCTTCATGATCGGGATTGAACAGTGTAACAGAATGCTTCCACACTCTTAGTAACTGCTACTGAACATCAAAATCTATTAAATTTTTAATTCTTATTTGCGTATAATAATAAAGAATTAAGACTAGTAATAAACTCTTAACTATTATGAATTATTTTACAATTTCTGAGAATAGGCAGTGGTCCATTAGACCCATGTCTCGAATACTTTGAGCTTCGAAATATACATAACAATATTTTAAAATATTTTATTTCTGTTTTTCAAATTAATATTAATTTAATATTAAAAATTGAAACACGATTCCTCGAAATGTTTAATTTTATACAATAATTATATTTAATTTTCGAATTATTGTATGCATACAAGAGGAAACAAAGTAATCAAAATTTATAATATTACTTAGGAGCAATGTGGCATTCTAATTTCATGCACAGTTTTTTCTATCCAAGAAACGAAATAAAAACTTCGGATTTGTCCATCAATTCCCTAGTGAAAAAAAATTTTGCACTCCTCCATGACTTTGAAGAATATTTTGGGAAGAAATGGTCGTCCTATATTCAGCAATGTGTGTGAAGATGAAGGAAGAAAAAAATTAATGCATTCGACCATGTATTTCAAGAAATAAAAAATGTGAAGAATTCTTTGTGTTTCTCACAAAATATTCATGTTAGTGCAAAAAAAAAAGAGAGAACAAAATAATATGTCTACGTGAATGAAGAGTATGAAAATCGATCACTTCATGTGAATCCTTGTGGATGAAGGGAATAAAACCTAAAAAAATTCGCATGGTCCTTATGCTTGTCTTCTGTGAAAAAGATTTCATAAGGCATTATTTTCTTTTCCTTGAATACAAAATTTTTTGAAAGTGCAATTGAAGTACATTACATATTATTATACATGTGGAATATAAATATGGATTCCTATGAATTACAAGAAATATGGAACTAATGAATGCTTTACTGTAGATGTCGCGTTCTAGCATGACTTACAATGCATGTGGCCGTAACAAAAGAATTAGTAACAATTCGGTTGTCGTTTGCTATGTACGACCAATGTCGACCTCAACAATAACTTACTATGAATGTGACGCTTAGTGATGGAGTACAAGGAATGCGGCACAAATAATTTATTTACTACCACTGCAACACTTGAGAATGACAACTTTGAAATGTGGACATGAATTACTAATTAGTACAGAATTGGCACTCTAACATGACTTTCTATGAGTTTTGCATGAATAAATGATTTACTATGAAAGTGACAGTCTCCTATAGAATGCTAGAAATGTGGTAGGCATTTGATGGAATTCCTACGAGTGTGGAAATCACCTATGAATTCCAGAGCATGTGCCATAAAATCATCTTTTCCTAGGAATGTCAATTTCTATTATTCATTTCTGTGAATGCAACCCAAAATAATTTATTATGATGAATGTAAAAGACCTACTATAATTACTAAGAAAGTGGAAGACATTTATGATTTATGAGGACTGTAGAAGAAGTGAATTTAGAGCATGTTCCATAAGAAAGCCCTAACCCTTGGTAAATTTTGCATTCGGTATCCAAATGTCGCGTTCTTTGGTGCATAGGAACCTCCTTCTCCTTGATTGTCTACTGAATTTCGTTTCACTGCACGCCTACAGGTCCCTAGTGAAAAGGAAGTTGTGGTCCACGTTTTGGATGCAGCTTGTTCTGTTCAGGATCTTCTTACTGCATAACATTCAGTAGCAGTCATTGACTCTGTCCTCCCCCGAACGAAATGGTGTGGAATATACCACACCATTTCATCCGAGGGATGAAATGGTGCGGTATATTCCGCACCATATCAGTAACTACTGATTTCGTGCGGACAATTGTCAATATTTGTCAGAACTGAACTTCGAGCCCGCGCCGCGACTGTACACTGAAATAGTGGAAAATTAAAAATTTCCAAGTAAAACTGAATACAAAACAATAGGAACTTTAAACAAAATGCTAATAGATTCATTGAGAGTATTGAATTCTATGTTATTTTAGAATTACCTTACTTTGAATTGGAACCTATTTGTGCATTGTGCTTTCAAGGTAAGAAGACAACTCTTTATATGCACATGGAGTGGTAGGAGGTAGAGCAATCCATGTGGGATAAATAATAGAATTTGTAGATTCTCATGCACTCATAGTTAAGTAAATAACAAATAATTGTGTTAAAAGTAGAATTTCAGACCTCATTTAGGCATAGTAAAATTAATTTTTTTTTAAATCTTTGAACTAAAAAAAGTTGGTAAATGAAGATAAGTTTCACCTCCAAGGGATTTTGAATCTCCAATCAAAAGTTATAAATAAATTTTGGAGAGGATTTTTAATGGACATTTTCTACAAAGTCATTTAAAAATCCATTCCAACCCCTCTCCAAAATTTATTCATAACTTTTGATTGGAGATTCAAAATCCCAAACGGATTTTTGGAGGTGAAACTTATCTTCATTTACCAACTTTTTTTAGTTCAAAGTATTTTGAGAAAAGTTATTTTACTATGCCTAAACGAGGTCTGAAATTCTACTTTTAACACAATTCTTTGTTTTTTACTTAACTATGAGTGCATGAGAACCTACAAATTCTAATTTATTTATCCATCATGGATTGCTCTACCTCCTACCACCCCATGTGTATATATAGAGTTATCTTTCACTTTGAAACCCAAAATAAGTTATTGATTGCAAATATTAACAAGGCAATAGTGTAATACTCATTGGATTCTTTACCATCATCTTTCACTACAATATTTGATGATTTGTATGTCTAGTCCTAAAATTAAGTAAAGAAAATGGAACATACCATAATGTACTGTCACTATCCCGGTACCGAAGCTTACATAAATTAAGTGGGGATGAAAGTCGTGGATGAGTGTGGGCGCTAGATTACCCACCCTTGGTAATAAAGCGAACACCGACCAGGTTCTATGCCTTTATCCACATTTTTTAATATATGGGGGTGATGTGAGCGCGGTCCACTGTGCCTTCCAAGCAATGGATCTTTTTTGCTAACGGTTCCTAAATTTCGTGGATGGCAACGAATAATTAGTAATGCATGTAGTAACTCACAAGTTAACTGCAATGTTCAGAGTGATGGTGAAATCCTAACTCCCTAACTATCTATCCTATGTCGAGGGTCGATTGAGTAGTTGGCGTCATTTCTAACGTCCCTAACTACGTAAAAGGGGGAACCCCTATGTTCCTTCCATGAACCCCTACGACTATCTTGGGTTTCTAAGACTCCACCTAGAAGTTCTACTTTCAAAAGCTATCCCTAAAGTTCCAACTTCGGAATGTAACTCCAGATTTTACTTCTTTAACTTGATTTTTAATTATTAACTACCGACTTGTGCTCGATGTTTTGACTTTTGACTCTAGGTTTCTATTCCTAAATTAACTCTAAGATTTACCCTTGAATTTTAACTCTATGTTTTAACTTTTGACTCTAAGTTTTTACTCCTAAACTAACTCTAAGATTTACCCTTGAATTTAAACTCTATGTTTTAACTTTTAACTCTAAGTTTTTACTCCTAAATTGATTTTAAAGTTTAACCTTTAAATTTAATCTTTAACTTTTGACTTTTGACTTTTGACTTTCTACTTCCAACTTTAATCCTATCGTTTAAATCCTAGATGAACTCTAAATGTTACTCCAAGTTTTGACTTCTACTTTTTACTCTATTCCTAACTAAAAAAAATCTACTTCCTAAGTTGCTTTGCAATTCTACTATTGACCTCTACTTTCTACTCTAATTTTGGACTTCCTAATCAACTCTAAACTCTTACATGAACCTACCCTAAGATTGGACTTGAGAGTTTAAACCCCTAAGTTAAGGTTCTAAATTAATTCTATTTTTTAACTCCCCAAAGTTAACTCTAGATTTTGACCTTAGAAGTTTAACTTTAAAAAGTAAAAGTATAAATGGATTCTAATTCTAACTGCGAATTAATCCCTAATTTTAATCCTAAATTCTCCTTCTAATTTAAACCTAATTTCCGTCCATGGTTCTTTTGGGATGAAATTTTATTCAAAATTCCTCCGTCCTACCTCCTATCGCTTAACTTAGCCTAACGCGGTCAGTTTACGGTTGAATCTTAATATTAAGATGTTTTCGGAAACCCCTATTCCTAATCTATAACTTTTTGACTCTAAACTTCTAATTTGCACTAATCTCGGATGCTAATCACGCTCTAAGGGCTGATTAGGAAAATAAATGCTAATTAGGCAGAACATCAAAGATTAAATCAAAAACTCACCTCTTCACTATCGGTTTCGGAAATAACCTTGTCCACATCCACGTGTACGTCCTCATGCTCCATGGTAGTCTTTGATTTTTGTTTTGAATTTTCTCCAAGCTCACCGCTTATTTAGAAAATATTACAATTTTTGATGATCTAAACTTCCTCTTTCCCTTCCTCCTTTTTTTTCTTTCTTCTTCCTTCTTCTACACTAGCACTATTCCACCTAAGCTTTTATGAGTCTTACACTATGGTCTCAAACTTCAAGGAGGTTTTAAGATGCCAACTATCCTCTTATACAATTTTGCCTTTGTGTCATCCTAATCCTCCTCTCAACGGTCACCACGAATTCCCAAGATTTCTTCCTAAAGCCTACCTATCCTACACCTAGGTCACTATTTATCGTCTCTCACCTTCCTTCGCCTACTTCTTCTCCTCCTCTCCTAATCTCCTTCCATTGTGTGTAGGTGTGAGTGGTGAGAGGAAACAATTTTGTGTGCAGGTACGGTGGTGCCCCGCTCTTTTCTCCCTTCTCCCTTTTTGGTTTAGACCCTAATCCTACTCCTCCCCTAGCTAGTAATAGGTTAGTCCAACATCTTTGTTGTGTTTTAGTTTTTGATTTTTTTGTTTTAGTTTGAGAGAACCCAAAAAAACCAAAGATCGAAAGACCAAAAATTGAGTTCAAAAGAGGGGGAGCCCGATCTGGATCGGATGCTGGACCACCGAACCTGCCTGCCTCTCGGCTGGCTGGCTTCCGGTTGGCTAGCTGGGGGGCTGATTAACAAAAAAATTATTTAAATTAATTAATTTTTTTATTAATATGTTTTTTTTTTGTTCCGCTGGCTTCTGATGTTGCTGTTGTATGCTGGTCCCGATGTTGCTGGGCTGTATGCTGGTCCTGATGGTGGCTGGGCTGTATGCTGGTTCTACAAAAAAACTGGATTTCCGACTAGGCTAAAAAGACTGGATTTTTTGCTAAGGCTATTTAAGACTGGATTTTTGCTAAGGCTATTTTAAGATTGGATTTTTGCTAAGGCTATTTTAAGACTGGATTTTTGCTAAGGCTATTTTAAGATTGGATTTTTGCTAAGGCTAGCGGGGAATAAAACTTCGGGGGTACTAAACTTACTAAGACCTTGGAAACAACTAAACTAAATAAAACTTTGGAAGACACTACACTAGACAAATGCAAAGGAACCTACATATCTTGGAAGCTAAACTCTGGAGGTTTCCACAAAGGTCTTGGAAACTAGACTTTGGAACTAAACACGGGGTAGGTGCAAAGCTTCGCCGTTAAATTGGTTTTAACACCAACTTTAGGACTTCTTGACACCCCGGGGGTTCAAAGCTCCGCCGTCTACACTTTTAACACACGCTTTAGGACTTCTACTTTGTCACTAGTTCAAAGCTTCGCCGTTCTCAAGGGGGGTCCACACAATGAGAAAGACTTTAGAAGAGGGAAAAAAACTAAACTTTGAAAAAAACCACACATGAGTTCAAAGCTTCGCCGTCCCGGAGGGGGGTCCACTCAACAAGGAGAAGATTAGAAGAGGGTTTGGAAGAAACTTAGCAAAACATGTACAAGGAGGTTCAAAGCTTCGCCGTCCCGGAGGGGGGTCCACTCAACAAGGAGAAGATTAGAAGAGGGTTTGGAAGAAACTTAGCAAAACATGTACAAGGAGGTTCAAAGCTTCGCCGTCCCGGAGGGGGGTCCACTCAACAAGGAGAAGGTTAGAAGAGGGTTTGGAAGAAACTTAGCAAAACATGTACAAGGAGGTTCAAAGCTTCGCCGTCCCGGAGGGGGGTCCACTCAACAAGGAGAAGGTTAGAAGAGGGTGTAAGAAAAAACACAAAGAGGAAAACACACAAGTTAGACCACATGGCAACACAAAGCTCACACGCTAAAGGCCCCCCAAAGCGGCATCGCCAAGGTACGGTGGGGGATGACTTTAGGATTAGTGCAAGATACAAAAAAGACTCTTAACTTCACAAGTTAGATCACAACACGTACAAGAGGGAGAGAGATGCTCTCCACTTACAACAAGGTACCAAAAACTTCACAAAAGAGTACACAAAGCAAGGTAGAAGGACCCCCAAGGACCTTCAAAGCTTGAAAATAAGCAACAATGGAGCCAAAAGTGCTCCGAAAACACCGTAGAGGTTTTTGGCTTCAAACGCCAAAATATCCAAAATAACTTGGACCCACGGACCCAAAACAAGAATTGGGGGTGTTCTAGAGAGAGAAATGGGGCCCTTATATAGGTTTCCAAGGGCTCATCCCTCCCTCTAGAGTTCTAAGGTAACCTTATCAACGGGGATTTTTATCCTCATTCTCAAAGATTTTCATCCTACATTCTAAATTTCTACTTCTACCATCTATGCTGGACCAACATCCTAACTTTTGGAGATTAGCTCCAATCGCCGAACGGATTGCGCCGTTGGATCCAGATCGCCGTGTTTAGTACTAGATCCCCCTTTTCCCCGTACCGAGGCCAAAAACCCATCGTAGGCTAATTTAGTTTAAAAACCAAATCGTGGTAAAATCCTAGATCTTGGGGGTCTCCTATTTTGAGAAATGTGAATAGCCTAGGGTCTCCGGTAGGTGCGAGAGAGTCGGGAAGAACTTTTGGTTGACTTCGTTTCGCCATCGTATGGTCCCGGAATGCCGGTCAACGCGGCGGGGACCCCGCCACGTGGTTAATTCCCGAGGAATCTCGCCGGTTCGGGTACTTGCCGCTATCGAAATGTCGTGAAACTTCACGGAGCGCATTATTAACATAAAACAAGCTAGTCTAATTTTTAGTGAGATTTTATTGTAACCTGGGTAATTTCCATGAAATTCCCGTTGGAGGTTAGGAGGGTTGACCACCCAAAAAAAGGTTCTTCTGCAAGTCGGAAGATGCCGAGATTTTTCACGTGACCTCTCAGGGAGACGCATGAAAGACGTGCGGGTGTGTTTCCGTACTTGGCACGATTGGTCAATGGAGATTTAAACTGGCCATCTCCTCGAATTAGCGACGGTGTGGGAATCTTCTGCAGGTGGAGGAATCTTGGCGAACCGATTTCACCGTTGGACTCCTGGCATGGGATTCACCCTAGAACACCATCCTTGGGCTGTAGATTCCTCCACGGACCCGGTCTTGCGTGAGTGGCTCTTGCATGCTAACAATCGGGATTTGGGGAATTCGTTGATCTAATGGGGAATTCTAAATCTAACTCTACGACCCGACCTAGTAGCCTTGCTGTGGATCCCTCGGACTGACCTAGCCGTGAATCGCCACATTCATGGTGGGATTTAGCCCTTTTGGGGCTGTGTGACTCGAATCCTCCAAATCTAACCTTTTTGTTATTTCTATATTATTTCTAGGCAAGGTTTGGGGGATTCTAAGTAAAAAACACAAATCTAGACCAAATACTATAATGGGTATGACACAACCCTATTTTGGTTCTACACTCTTTTTATGGATTTTTCTATACTTTTATCAACTTTAAATTGCAAATTTCCAAAAAAATAATTCTACAAGTCCCAAGTGACAAATTGGGAGCTCACAATGAGGATTTCGGAGAGGAAAAGGCAGCCTCTCTGAAGGCTACTGAATGTTATGTGTAACTTGAATTGAATAACATGCTCATGAGGGCATTTTCTGAAATTACCATACAATAAGACATGATATATCTAGGAGTAAGAGAGGCAACTCAAAACAAATCAGAAATTTTCCAAGTCAGGATCAAGTTCCCTCTACTTTCACGTGTTATGCCCTTGCATCTTTTCTTAGTGGTCCATTGTGTCCCATTTGTAGTGGCTAGCTGTAATTTACTTCTTCCCTTGCTTTGTGTGCCTGGGGGTTCCAACACATGTGCAAATAGGTGGAGGATGGGAGTTTCATGATGATGTCCCTGTGGGTGATCTCGACAATGTCGCTGGACCAAGTACGGCACAGGCAAGGCCCCATAACACGAGTTTGGACTATGGCAGCGATAGCAATGTCGAATTACCAGAGTTATATGTTAGTGATGAAGAAAATGAGGATGATGGCGGAGACATAGCTGATCCTGATAGCATCAAATATATTTATCGCAAGGAGTCGTGGTATCAAGATTTTTTGACATATGACCCAAAGCCAACTCCTTTCATGGGTGCACCGTCAGCGGACGTGCACTGGCGGTATTTTCCCACATTCATGCAATTATTTCACGTATTTTGGCCGTTCAATGTTTTGCGGAAGATTGTTACAGAGACCAACCGCTATGCCACTACAACTGATGATCATGGGAAAATCCCGAGCGGTCCACTTTGGTACCCGTGCACCGTGAAGGAGTTACAAGTATTTCTTGCTATTATTCTATATATGGGGATGAAAAGGCAGCCTAATATAAAGACGTATTGGTAGAAACCGGGCTCAATATTCCATTGTTCTACTATTTCTAGCCTTCTATCATGAGCTTGTTTTATGTTACTGACCAAGTGCTTGCATCTCACTAATCTGGTGAAATATGTGCAAGACAAGATGCAACCAGGATACGATAAGATGGAACAGTTGAGGTGGTTGATCTATGACATTAGACAGAGCTGCCAGCAAGCTTGGAAGGTTGGAAAATTTGGGACGGTAGACGAGATGATGATTTGATATAAAGGCACATACTGCCCCGCGAGGCAGCACATGCCACAAAAAACGCAGAAATAGGGAATTAAAGTTTGGTGCCTAGCGGATTCCATCTCCAAATTTGTATCAAACTTCGAGGTCTACTGTGGTAAAGATCCAGTAGTAGTGAATGAGGCGTCTGCGCCACGTGGACAGCCGAGACTGGCACACAATGTAGTCATGCATTTGCTGGCATCCAGTAGAGGTCAAGGTCATGTGATCACCATGGATAATTTTTTTACGGGCATACCTCTTTTCAAAGAATTACTGGAGAAGGGAATATATACAACTGGGATAGTGCGGGCTAACAGAGTTGGTTTGCCTATGGTACTAAAAAACACTAAGGCATTTGCTAAGACAGCACAAGGCACTCTTGAATGGCGGATGCATCAGTCAAGGGCCATTAGTACTATAGTGTGGAAAGACAAGAGGCCTGTACTCATTTTGTCAACTCACACGGTGCCCCTGCAATTTCCTTGTCAGTTTCTAGTGACCTCAGTACCTCGCCGTAATGGTGCTACACGAGAAGATATTCAGACTTCTCCTATTCACCTTGAGTATACAACGCACATGAGAGGCGTGGACGTTGCGGACCAGCTCTGAGCATCTTACACTTGCCAGACCCGTTCCCACAAGTGGTGGCATCGGGTGTTTTTTTTCCTTATCGACACGACGGTCGTGAATATGTATATCATATACCTTGACAAGTATAAGAAGAAGCGCCCTCCACATCCACCAATGACACATCTCCAATTTCGCACTCAATTATGTGAAGCTCTCACACAAAATTGGAACGTGAGAGCACGATTACCTGATCCAGTCCGAGGCCGCAAAGTTTGTTATCCGGCAACTTCTTCTACGAGGGGTGCATGTGTCGTTTGCAGTGACGGCTCTCGACCAGCAAAGCGTCCAAGGACTTATTGTACCTCATGTGACAATAAGTTCATGTGCTGGCGTTCAGGGTGTTTTCAACGGTATCATGAAAATCTATAGTGATACAGTGTATATTCTTGTAAGTGCCTTCCATGCCTTGTGTGTCATTAGTTTGGACAACCCTCTACTGTAAACAACATAATGTGACTTTGAAACCTAAATTATATGGAAAAAATTGATTTCATTTTGAGAAGTTTGACATTTTTGACATATAATATGAAAACTAATAACAATGTTTGTATGAAATGTAAATTATATGTACAGATTTGACAACAATTTTGGAAGACATTAGTCATGTGTAAAAAGAGTGGTTATCAGTACTTGTTTGTCTAAGTGCTTCTACCACTTGTTCTATTTCTGTAAACTCTGTTGAAGAATGGGTTCTTCATTTCTAGAATTGAAAGGCTAACTGGAACCTGCTTTCACTTACTGGCCAGAACTGATACTGGGGAGCAGCTGAAGCTCAGAGGTACGTGGGAACGGGAAGGAATGGAAGGAACGCGGTGAAAAGAGGGGGAACTCAAGGGAACGTAGGGGAACAAGGGTTGCACGTAGGGAACACAGGGTCACAAGGCATCTCCCTTCCCCGAATGGCCAGCAGCGCGGTGCTGTCGGCAGGTCCGCTCTTGCCAGCGCCTGACGGTGCCCGGCCGGCCGCCTACCACACAGAAGGGGAGGGCCGGTGCCGCGGCCGGGGCGCCCTCTGACACCTCCTTCCCATTCGAGGCAGGCTGCCAAGGACCCGGCTGGGAAGAGACCCGCCCTACATTTCCAGCAGCCCCTGCTGGAAATTAGCCCAGCCCCTGAAATTGGCATTCAGAGGGGGTAAATTTTAATTTTTTGGAATTTTTTTCCCATGTTGTATAGGAAGAACATGTTCATGTTTTGTCCATTCAGATTATCGGAATTCAAAATTTTGTAATGTAAATAATGTGTTCAATTTAGCCTAGTCTACATGTGAATTTCACCGCCTTCCAACATTGCAAGATTTTTTTCAATATGTTGCACAAGTCCAATTGATTTGAAACTTTTCCCACACATACCTAACATGCTCAAGTACATTTACAAATTAAAGCTCAACTTCGTGTAGAGTAATTTTCTCCCTGTACCAATGGTCAAAGAGAAGGATTAGTTTCGGGCATGAAGGAAAAAAACTTTTTTTTGGACTTTGCATGTTCATAACTTTTGATCCGTACGGTCAAACTTCATCAAATTTTCACCAGTTCTTCTTAGACTAGTAAAGTACAAGATCCAACGATCAGATTCATAAAAAAACAAATTTTTCTGGTTTTCTGAATGAACGCAGCATAAATGGCAGTTTTCACTGCGTTTTGCCAGAAAAATGACCCCGGTCCTTTAGGGGTTAAAATCACTTTGTCAATACCATGTTTCATGCATCAGTTTAATCCTTAAACGCCGAAGTGGACATTTTGCAGCCGATGAATGACAAGAGAATCTCCTATGTAGGATAGAAGTGCAACTATTCATCCTCCAAATTTTGTGTGGAAAGGGAAGATCATGAATAGTAGTTTGATCTTGAATGAGCAATTTTCAGTTTTTCAAAGAAGATGATGTCATCCGATGCCAAAAGGGCTGATTTCCACAGTCACTAGTCAGCGTTCAAGGGTTAAACAACCCCCAATATAGAATCGACCCCACATATGGGACTCCAATGACTTGTATCTGGTATTGGGACCAACAAAATGTACAGTACAGTGAATATGTCGTATGCCACAGCATTCATGATGGGTCACACTCATAGTTTTTTCTCAAAAGAATTGCTCTATTGATTTAATTTGAAAACTTTTCTCTTTAACCCTTAAACGCCGAAGGGGTGACCCTTGAAATCATCCTTTTCTATTACCGTGTGAATTATTAGCCTCCAAAATTGCAAAAGTACTCATTGCAAGTGAAACTACTGTAGAAGATCTTCCCTTTCCACAAGGAAATTTTGAGGATAAATAGTTGCACTTCTGTCCTATAGAGTTTGATTTCTTGTCATCCATCGGACACAGAACGTCCGCCGCGACGTTCAAGGGTTAAGTAATCTTAATTCAAAAAAATCAAGTATGTTTCACCTTGAATACCACTTTTTCCAGTTCAATGAATGGCCCTGTAAAAATGACTCCAGTAAGTCAAGATAACAATCCCCCAAAATCACCATAACCAAAATTTTGGATTTCAGATTTCTTCAACAAAACACTTGTGCAAAGATCACTCATATTCAATCCATTATCAATTACAACGGAATTTTTAATTATTTGTTTCCAAAATTATTGGTAAACATTCATTAGATCCATGATAGATCTTGGATATACACTGCAAGTCCCAATTTACAACTTTTTATTGAAAGTCCCAATTAAATTATTTTTTAAAATTGCACTTTACAATATATGTCTTCACATTTTTGGAAATAACCCAGGTCTTTTAACACATGAAAATTGCCTAGAATAGCATTGGTCCTCCACTAAGCTTACTTAGATTTTATTTTTATTTTTATTTATTTATTTATTTACTTAGATTTCAAGATTAGCTTACTTAGATTTCAAGATCACTCGACTCTCCAAGCTTAGACAGATCCTTTAGGCCGCTCTACTGTACAGTTCATTTACGAATTTTCAATCAGGCTTCACTAGAAAGTTCAACAACTTTAGGAAGCTCTAGCGTGCTAAAAAATAAATTGATTTTGAAACTGCAAATTGCGTTGGAATTGTAATGAAGTGTGCTTCAACTTCATAACAAGTGAAAAATGAATAAATTCAAATCATACAACAATTTGGAACTATCTACCATTTCATAGAAAATAGTTGGAAGATAGTCAAAGATTTTTTGCAATGGGGTGAAGAATAAGCAAGAAATCATACAAGCAAGTCAAGTGTTATGAGATCAAGTATCTCTAAAGCAATTGTGAAGGTTCATTTCTTATAGACACCATTGAATACAAGTTATAATTTTCACAAATGTTGACAACACTAGATAGTACATAGTGTATAGAAAACATCAAACTCTTTGTATGAGTTTCAATTACATATGCATCAGAAAAGTTGGGCCAGATTGTTTTGGTGCCATTTTGACACCAAAGACCGCATACAGGTCATTTTAGTGTCATTTTATCCATACTAGTTTGGTACAGAGGTTGGCACCAAATTAACTTAATTGCATTTCAATGCACCATTGTGGCACCATGTCCACATGCCTTGAAGTTTCTGATGTGAGTGTTTGTAATAATGATAAAATAGACTTCAGTGCAATTCCAATGCAATTCGAAATTCGAAATTCCGTTCAATTTTGAGCATAGACGGACCTTCCAAAGTTGACCTCATCTCAGCAGGATGCAAAAATTCGTAAATGAATTGTACCCCTCTGTACAGTAGGTATGAAGTAAAGATTCGATTTCACAATAGAATACATAATAGAATTTCACAAGAGCTCAAATCACTATGGACTCAGACGGCTGAGAATCGAACATGGGACGCATGAGCGGTTGCCTTGAAAACTGAGATCCAGTCATGAGATGCCAAGCACCTACTCATCAAAATTCATTGGGAATCATTCATTATCCCTCAATCTGTCCATTTGCAGGTTTGCATAATTCTCTCACCAGAGATCGAAAAAGGTACATTGAACCTAAACTTCCTTACAGGAAGTGAGTCCTGCAATGACGAACGATCATTGAAATAGTCGAGGGCGCAGGAGCATGACCAAAGAAAAGACTGACGTAGCCTGGCAACTAAACAATGGATCATTACCCTGGCTAGCTATAAACAACACTATCTTATAACAACACTGGATCACTGCCCAAAGCCCACTGCACAGCCGTAAATCTTCTTCCGAAATTCATGTGCAATCGGACATTACAACAAGATCTTTAATTGTCGGCAATGGACTCGCCCAAACCCGACCAATGCAGGATGGCCGGGCTCTTCCACCTTGAGCACAGCATTCTTCGAACATTTCGTGACAAAGTTCAGACATTGATCTGGGTTTTTCTGCACACGTTAATTTCTTCAAAGCGTACTAAGCCAGCCACAGCTGCCTTGGTATCCACAGGTATGGATTGAAATGTCATGGTGGAGCTGGGAAACTGCAAACAACTGATTGTAGATCAGGTTACTGATGAATATTTGTAAGCAAAATTAATCTCACCTGCAGATCTGATGGCTCTTTCCCGGCCAAAAGTTTCATCCCATGCTTTGCCATGTGTGACCTTCAGGAGTAAAAATGACAAACCCTCTGGATGTTGAAGAGATTTGAAGCAATATGCGAGAAGAAGGTGCTTGGTCTTCGACCACCTTTTGCACTGCGTCTCCTCTACATGGCCTTCCACCACCTTTTGCAATGGTGCAATAACTTACTGCAAGGCAAGGGAATGCAGAGTTTGAGAGCATTCAAGTGAAGAAGAAACTTCATCAACCTCAATGGAGGTCATGCTTCCTAGCTTGCAATTGTGGTGAGAGGGTTCTTGAACATTTCAGAGCATTTTCACCTGCCTGCCCACTGAATTTGAATTTCAGGTCTCAAAGCTTGTTTAGACAGCTTATTTACATCAGGACATGAGGTTTCACATCTGGATTAACAAGTGTTTTGAGGATACGAATACATCAAGAGTTTTGCTCGATTCCTCTCAAAGCGCTTGTTTTGCAGAAATGTGAAGTAAAATGATTTAAAAAAGATGTTTCAATTCCAGTTCCTTCAGAACTGCACTTGTAAGTTATCACCGGATGTGGATTTGGAGTATCGGTGGGGAAGCTCTTACCAATTTACTGCATCTACACTATAAGCTTACTTGCACTTCATGATGTCAAGGATATACAATGAAAGATCATGTCCGTACTACAGTTGAACCACTCTTAGTACATAGTGCCGAGACTGTGCACTAAGAGAGGTTTATCCCCTAAAGGACCGTGTCCCTTCGGGGGACAAATGGGATTTCGGGCAGGTACCTACGAGCTGAATTTTTGTCGTGATTTTTTGAATTTTTTTCTGAAGATAGAAAAACTGATAAGCTTTGTGGGAATATAATTTTTTTCACAATCGATGCCCGGTAACAAAAGTTATGACCAAAGAAGCTCAAAATAGGGGACGGGGGGGAACAAAAAAAATTTGCACAAATTTGAATTTTTTTTTTTGAATTTTTTTTCATAGATTATATTTTTGTTTATCTGTAAAGCTTTGATTCATTTCATTTGGATTTGTTATGAGAAAGTTATGGACATTCTTGTTTTTTGAGCAATTAGAGCATCTTCTTGAAAAAAATAACATGTAGGATTCATTTCTGAATGCAATTTTTGCAATTTTTCAAAAAAAACAAATTTCACATGGTTTAATTTACTTGCTAGAACAATCTCATAATTGGAATTAGTGCATATTAATTCCATCTAAAATATATTAATATTTTAGATTTTCCTTCTATCTCATACCTATTTCTACCCAACAATTTTTTTAAGAAAGAAAATTAAGTTTTTTAAACTTTTATCCCCCCCAGATTCTCAACTCAATTCTCCACTATAAAGATTTAAAGCTCAAAACTCTATAGTACAAAAATTTTAAGTTAAAAATGTTCAAGGTCAAAAAATCTAGTCCCGCAATGTGCTGAAAAACTTGTTTTTTCCACTTTAATCCAAAATGACCCTAAGGATAGAATGTGTCCTTGACCAATTTTTGAAGTTAAATAAAACCTTACCAAATTATTATTTTCAGTAGTTTATATTTTTGAAAAATTCTTTTTGAAGTTTAGTTTTAGCTTCAAAAATCTGATTTTGCAAATGTGCAAATGTGATTTTTCTATTCAAGATTTTGTGCACGGGTGTCCATTGCAATCTTGACTTTCTGTAGTATTGAGGGCTCTTGGGAATGAGCCTCATATACACTAGTTTTTTGAGAAAAAATCACATTAAAAATTCATTTAAAAAAATTGTAGAGTAGATTTTGAGAAGTCATAAATTGATTGGGGTTATGCATGTTAGGCCCTTTAACCTCATATTTTTTTGGTGACCAACTTTTTAGATTTGACATGTGAAAAGAGGATTGAAAGACTTCAAATCACTTTCACAATTTTAACACCATCATGATCAAACATTATAATCTTTCAATCCATAAGAGGTATTGTTGTGTTTTATTTTCTAATGTAATCTCTAACATGTCTAGTTTGATTTTATACGGTTACAATTCTAAAAGAATTGATACAACTTATCAAAATGTTGGCTTTTTTTTCAATTTAGAGCAAATTCCTAGAAGCTCAGAAAATTCCAAGGTCATTTTGTGGTTAAACACAAATATCTTGCAATCTGTGCCGACAAAAAATTTGAAATTTTTTCCACACTTTTTTATACTAGTTAGGTGTGAGATCCTACGGTTAGATGTGGAAAAAAAAATTTACTCTTTGCTATAGAAATGGCAGTTTCAGTGTTTTTTTTAGAAAAAAGGCCTTGGTCCTTTACGGGTTATGCATTTGGAGTGGTGTAATAATGGCACCTAACTAACATGGCCTCTAGCTATACTACTTTCTAGAAAAGTACTTGAAATTGGGCCCACCCACTAACTCTCTTATTGCTTATTATGCACTACGAGAGTATGCAATAAGAGAGGTTCTCATGTAAGGTAGAGCCCCCCATTCCTGACCTCTGGGTGCACGTATTTTTTACCAAGCTTAGATTGCGTGTTTTTTTTCCTTTTCAAGGTTGGAACTAATAAATACATGACACATGTCCCAAGTTGTGAAAAAGAAAGTAGGAAATAATGATTAGGCAAAAAGTTCTTGAATGATCAAAATTGGAAGAGTCTAGACATTGGCCATGGGTCTGGAGCACTTTTTGCCTTCCAAAATTCATAGTAATTTTAGTTCAAGCGATAATTACCAAATTTTTTGCCATCCTTGTCATTTCTATCGATGTACCTCTGAAAAATATTTGTTTCACTACTCTAGATCATGTCGGAATTCCTTATTCGGTCGGTTATGGGGGGCTCTACCTTAATGTCCTTTGGTTCTTGAAAACACACCACTTTGGTTCCTAATGATGCACACTACTTTGGAAAAAAAAAGGATCATTCAACGTTATTGAAAGAGCGAGCTTCAATCTCCCAAGTGTTTGAAAACATTGTTTAAGTTTATAATAAAACAATTAGCAACAATCACTCTAGATGAGCCTTGAGAATTTTTTCAAGGCTTGTCTAAGGTGGATACACCCAAAACCGCCACAAATTGGACTGTGGGGAATTTGAAGGCTAACTAGTAAACAATGAATACAAGAGAGCAAAGAGATGTGTAGAAAAGGAAGTTAAACACAATCAATTTTCTGATTCTCACAAAAATGAGACCACAGTAGGGGGACAAAGTTTTGAAAGTAGAGTAATTGAAACCGCTCATAGGCAACATTAAAAGGGAGTAGTTACATTCAAAAGCTCCCCCTCCCAAGATGTCAGAAGTAAAAGACATGGAGGTGCAATTGTGTTTTTCATATTTATTAAAAAAGTATCCAAGCTCATAAACCCATGCCATTTTATATCCTCATGTTCTGTGAGTCATATGAAATAACATGAGGATTTAATAAGAGTCATGATCTCTTGATCTCTGACACGAGCTTGAAATGACATGAGGATTTATTAACGGGAGCATATTTTAGCTAATCTCTGATCTTTGATAAGCCTTTAAGCATTAATAAATCCTCATATTATTAAAACCTCCTGTACTATGAGTTTAGAAGATAGTCACTTGTCCCAAAATGGCCAATGCTGCAATAAAGAACCAAGGGAGACATAGACGTACAGTTTTCAAAATATTTAAACACCATTTAGGGGCTTATTTTAGCTGGCAGCTTAACCCCTAAAATACCAAGGCATTTTTTGGCTCCGGAACCACTGAAAACTGCCATTTTTGCTGCGATCACTCCCTAAACCCAAAAAAACTTTTTTTTTAGAATCTAACCATAGGATCTTGTACTTCACTTGTCTCAGATTATGTGGTAAAAATTTAAAGACATTTGACCGTTCCGATTGGAAGATATTAGCATTCAAAGTTGGAGAAAAAAATTTCTTGAACTGTTTCCTGCAATTTCAGATGACTTTGACGGCCATTTGTGGATTTTTTTTGCACTACACAACAAAAAGTTGTAACTTTTTATTTTGAACATTTGAGTTGAGAATTGGGGAAAGAAATTTCAGAATGTCAAACCTTGATTTTCACATATAAAAAAATTGTTAAATAGAAGTAGGTCCAAAATTGAACGAAACACTAAATTGTTAATAGCTCTTAGGTGGAATTAAAACAACATAATCCCAATGGTGGGATTGTTCTTGCAAACAAACTTGACCTCGTCAAAAAAAAAAAATTGAAAAAAATTGAAAATTGCATTTAAAAATGAATTCTATAAGTTAGTTTTTTTTAAGATGCTTAAATTGCCCGAAAAACAAGATTATCCATAACTTTCTCATTGTTAGTCCAAATAGAATGAATCAAACCTTCAGATGTAGACAAATACATGATCTTTGAGGAAAAAAAAAAAAAAAAAAAAAAAAAAATTTTTTTGTGTTTTTTTTTTTCTGCCCGACGAACTGCTTTTTTGCTTTAGGATGGCATAACTTTTGCTCCCAGGCACCGATTGAAAAAAATATATATTTTTAGAAAGCTAATGTGATTCCCTATCTTCAAAAAAAGTTTCAAAAAATCAGATCAAAATTTGAGGCCACATGGGCCTGCCCGAAATCTGAAGTGTCCCCCGAGGGGACTTTGGTACTTTAGGGGTTAAGACACTGCTCCATTATGGGTGTACCCACCTTAGATGTCATCAATTTATTTGTAACATAAAGAAAGAATCATGTATAATACTGATTGATTTTTAAATTTTGCTTCAATTTCTACAAAGCTGTTAGGTGGTTAGCCTCTTTTACTTGTGAGTTGTCAACAACTTTGCCTTAAATTGTTCCATTGGAAGGAATATTTGCCTTATCTACAAGTTCAATAGCCGTTCAATGATTACCACTATGGTACTCAGATACCAACAATTTTTGACACTTTATAAAATAAACCTAGATTTGCTTCTACCCATTCTTTAGGTTTTCCATTTTTATGGAGGAATTAGATTGATTCAGTCTCTTGTAGATAACATTATAAAAAGTATCTTCTTCATGATTCATGGACAATTGACAAAAAAATTACTAAAACCCCCATTAGACATGACTAAAAAATTCTTACTTTTGAAAGCACAACATGACCAATGGCATCTAGTCACATTCTTTTCATTTTGCATAAACTCTTGTACAACTCCTAATTCCATTTGCTAAACCATCACAAAGAAGTCATCAATTTTAAATAGAATAAATGTTGTAGTTAGTGATTTAATCTCAAAGGCAATTTCAACAAGAGTTTCTTAAACTTTGTGTTTTCAATGGAAGATTCAAATGTACAGACGGCTGTACACATCAAATAATTTCTTGCAATCTAATTTTATTTTTTATAGAAATCAAAGTACTTTTCAAAAGGATTTTCTAGTATGTTAACATATAATAATAATAATAATAATAATAATAATAATAATAATAATAATAATTATTATTATTATTATTATTATTATTATTATTGAAAAAAAGTAAAAAAATGGATTGGAACTCACTTTTTAATGCTATTTGCTAATTTATTCATCTTATTACTGGTAAAAAAAATTATTTATGATTCATTGTTTTTTATAATGTTTAAGGGTTTTCCAAGTCATTATTAACTTAGTATTGTATTTGTAAGCAACTAAAAAAGCTTAAGAATTTAACTTAGTGTTATTAGTATTTTGAAATATCATTAAGGGTGATCACAAGAACCCCCTATCCTATTTTGCGTCAAATTCAATGCAAAAGTTGTTTAGTGCCATAAGTATTGCAAAAATGATTGAACAAACATAAAAATCATAAATAAGGTTTCGTTAGCAATAGAAAATTTACTTTATTTATTTCAATTTTTTCAAAATTAATTCAATAGGTGAGATTGAATTTCAAATATATGTCACACAATTTAATCAATGATATAGATTTGTTGAAAGAATTTTAGTTGTTTATTATAAATAATAAAACAATTTTATTATATTTAGATTGAGCATTCAAGGATTAAGCGATAATCCACAAGCAGGGTGGTTTGCCATTTTGCCAACATTGATTCAATGGAAATAGGCTTTGACGAAGCCTCTCATGGATGTTTAATGGACACCGCATACCATGATCAACATCCTTCTAAAAAAGAAAGGCAAAGTCGCAAAAGTTGAACAAAGCCAACTTAAGGTAGTCTGCTCTAAAAGTGACCGTATTCTAAAAGCAATTATGACACAAATGTACATTTTTCTTTCTTTGATGTACCAACAGTGTACATTTTAGGAAGAGGTCACTTTTAGTGATTACTCTGTTTCAACTTCAAAAGTTCATAACTAATTCTTTGAAGGTTTGAAAAATATGAAACGACTTGGAGTCACATGCCAATGCCATTTATTCTTTATACAATTTTTTTTTTGGATTTCAAGGAGTTTAGTTTCCCCCAAAAGGCAATTAGCTCTTAAATGGTCGCTTTAACTACCTTAATGTAAAAGACGTCAATGACTTCTTTGCAATGTTCATGGAATGATTAGTTAAAACTTCTATTCAGACTTGCAAATTACTTATTCTTTGAATGCTTTAAAATTGCAATTAAGCTCGGTTTCACAATTTTAGCAACATGAGATTAGCTGGGGAGTTGGGCTGATGAGTTTTGTATTTCCATTGCTAGCTACAAGATTGCCACCCACAACCACAGATAGCTAATAAGTCAAGGGTATCAATTAAATCTTAATGACCCAAAGGAACGTGGACAAAACTTAGATGTTCTCTAACTCAAGATGTGTCTTTTACAACTTTTTTGAGGTTTTCATCAAAAGAGGTTAATTATGTTTTGCATCATGAATTGAAAATATTTGGACTATCTAATTTGAAAAAATATTTAAAAATATTATTCAAATCAATTTCAATTTTTTTTGGAAAATTCACTGAAATTAGAATTTACATTTTAGTTTATGAATTTCATTATGATGTCGTAGAATTTGCAAAGTTGATTAGTCAAAAATAGTCAAAGATTTGATCATGAAATTATCTTTACTTCCACTAATATTGAACTTCATAGTCAAGTTCAACATTCTTTGCCAACAATGCCAAGAAATTATTTAAAGTTTGGCAAATACTAAAAAATAGGAAAATTTGGTCTTATTCAATACAATTAAAAATAATATGAATATCCCAAAAAGTTTATCATTTATTTTTAGAAATGTTTTTGTCAACCCTAATGTTTTTATCATTGGATACATTATTATAGTATTGGCCTTCAATAATATTCAATACTTTTGAGTCTTAATTAAAGATGAAAAAATACTACAATGATCGATCAAGTACAACTACTCCCCAAAGTGCCACAATGAACAACAAGCAATTTTGCTAAGAGAGGCTTTGTCCTTCTAGCATTGACTTGTTTTTGAAATAAGATCCTATTCAAATGTCTTCATATATAGCTTTTGCCAATAGTAAATCCTCCTACAATCTTCTCCTTTGCTACAAAGCCAACAAAAATGATCAATTAGTGCCATGATGTTACAAAGGACAGACTTCCATATTTCAAAATTGAAAAACACATTTCAAATATTGTTGGAATCTAAATTGTTTTTACTGGGTTTCCTGATGTTTGCACTTTTGTGATAATAGGGAGAAACTACATTTTAGGAATAGCTTTGTCTTCTTTTCAAACTAAAAGCAACCCAAAAGTTCAATGTTAGTTTTCCAAAACTTAGAAAATTGCCTCCTCCACTTTTCGCAATCTTCTCTCTAAAATTTTGTTGGCCAACAATTCCCATTCTCCTCTTGCAAACGTTGCATACTTCTATCATGTAGAATTCCAAAAGATCTTCTCTTCTGCAGAGTTTGGCCAATTCTTGTGCACAGAATTCGCCGTAACTCACCATAATTCTGCCAATAGTTCAGGGTTGCGAAATCCAAAGTGTCATTCACCGAAAAGGACAAACAACTGAGACTTTGGGAGGCTAAGAGATCACAAAACATATTTGCCGACGAGAGATGATCGGAAGACTGTCCCACTACCATAAGACTCAAATGTCTGACATTCACTGCGACAGCAACCACGGTACATAGCAAGTAAGCTTAACAATTTTATCTACAAGGTCCCTTCGTGATTAACTAATTCGAACAGTGGTTTAGATTCATTCTGCAAGGATAATAGAGGCAGTTCCTCAAGAATGTTACGTCCTTCCATGTGCGGATATGCCCCTCCCAGGGTCCCTGGAGTCAGACTCATAACCCATAACCAGATACAAAAAACGAAAAAGATTCCATGATCAATGTAGTCCCATTTCCGGAGACAAGTCATGAGCACAATCTCAGTCACCAGGTTTTAGGACCATGCCCCGTTGCACAATTAAGGGATCCCGCTGCAAGAGAAAAGACTGATTCAAACTGAAAAATGATAAAAGTACATGATCGGCATTCCTAAACACGCCAATTCTCCTGCATCACGTAAATAGCCGCGACCACCTACGTTGCCATGAATCGCTAAAACATTGTCATCGAAGTCCACTGAACTGCAAATGGACAGTAGGATCCAGAGTCCTCGATGCTAAGTACCGAGGAATCACTACGCTGAGTACTCCAACAGTCATGCGCCGAAGACTAAAATAAAAGAGCTGCTGCTATCAAACTAACCTGTTCTTCACATCAAGTCGTCTCTCCATATTCAGAACACCCAAATCTAGAAAGGATGGACTACCACTATAAGATTCTACATTAATTAGAGATTCTTTGAACCTCACTCAGACTAACCTACCGAGTGCTGACGCGCACGCCCAATACAAGCGACGCTGGATGGAGAGCATTTGAAAGATCCACCGCGTCAAGACCCTTCCAGAGGACAACAATCCTCCCACCAATCAAGTCCAGCACCACTGGCCCACCGAAGAATATGCTACACGAGAAATACGGGAACCACACCGGCCGCAGAATCCCTCCAAGTCAACAGATTAACAATCAGCTGCAGTCCTATCACGAAGAAATGGGCTCGTATGGAAAGGACAGCCAATGATGTTTCAGGGCCTCGCTCGCACTCGGACGGAGAAGCGGGTTGACGTGCAGAAGGTACCCCACGAACTCCACGAAACCCTGGTCACCCATCGGCAGTCGATGGACCAGAGAGGTCTTCTTGGGCAGCAGGTACTCCAGTTGGTCAGAATCCTGTCCAAAACATGTCACTAGTAAGTCACCCCGTTGCCCGAACACTCACGAGTTCTCGTGCTCACAAAACCAAAAACCCTGTCCGCTAAAACTCAATTCAATGTCATCCTTTCAACCAACAGTCCGAAAAATAGAGAACCCCAACTCCAACTAAAACAAATGCACTATATCGCTTCCAAAACGTTCACAACCTCTCCAGTACAACTCAGACGAACACTCCTGCTCTGTACTCGGGACCCAGCCCGAAAGGACCAGTACATGATACTCCGGCATTAAAACATATGCAAACTCGCACCAGGAAACTTTCATTGCAGCGAGTACCTGATTCCGTTCATAAAGCCTGTGATTCTTGGTGAAGAACTTGTGCGTATCCCGGCCTTTGCTCAACAGCTCTGGGTCCATCGGGCCCAGAATTCCCACCACACGGGCCAACAAGGTCGCCAGCGAATCGTTCTGAAAAAGAACCTGCGCACACACATACCACGACACTCAGCAATTTGGAAACTCCCTGCATACCAATGCCTCCTGAACACGGCCACTGCCACCGCACTCCCTCACGTTTCATGCACATCCACTCCGTCCAACAGAAATCCAAGACAGTCTACCGAACACAAGTCCACTCGACGCTTTACATCGAGCAACCAAAGCGACAAAACCTCAAGTAAAATTCTCAAATCCAGAAACCCAGCAACGACACTGAGATATAAACCCTTTCTTCATAAAACTGCTAAACACTTCATGAGGTCGACTGCCAAGCCTCACCAATGCCAATGCCAACAAACAGGTTGCATCCCTCTCCTACATTCGCCCATTCGTCAACACAACTCGCAAACAAACACAAAAATGCACTCACGTTTCCAGAGCACAGCTCCGCAAGAATGCAACCCAGCGACCACATGTCGATCTTCTGGTCGTAAGGATGACCAAGAATTACTTCAGGAGCTCGATACGAACGAGATTGCACATACGAGCACAGATGGTCGGTCTGGAAACAGCTGCTACCCAAGTCGATCACCTTGATTTCGCAACGGCTGTAGCTTTTCACCAGAATATTCTCAGGTTTCAGATCACAGTGAATCAGTCCCAAACCATGAATGTACTCCAGAGCCTCCAAACATTGCCGTGCTATCGACTGAGAAAAACAAAAAACACGCATGGGTAAGCGACACCGAAAAACCGAATTTCAAGAAAACGTCAACACACGGTACAGGACATGGGATTCTCGAAACAAAGAACTTCCAACTCAAACCAAACTTCCCTACATGCACGATAGCAACCACTGCAGTTCTCAAGAAGGTAACCACTCAGCGACACGACCGTAGCAGCTACACAACATCAAGAACTCAAATTGCCACAACATTAATACTATCGATGAAAGGAGCCACAATACGCTTCCCACTCCTCGAGAAAACCATCACAATTGGGCTCTCAGAAAAGCGTGTCGACCAGCAGTGGGCTCAAGGATCGAGAAAACACCTGAAGCCGGGGCATCGTGAAGTACACCTCGCCGCCGGATTCCCTATTGTATTTATGGAACTCGTACAGGTTCGCTCGAAGTAACTCACACACGATGAACAAGTGCTCCTGCAATTCTCAACACCATCCCGGTTATCGATCAGTAAGGCATACAACCATCCCCTCAACAAAAAAACCGTGACCACCACACCCGCCATGCAACGTATTCAGCACACCAAACCTGGCTTCCACAAACGCATTCAAAAAAACCACAGGCCAGGAACAACAAACACTCCCACCCTAGACCACCAAACACATACGTCCAGTCTCGGGCACTACTGCGCATACCTCATCCTCACCACCGCTCAACAAAAAAGTAATCGTCCTTACCCGGTGGTAAAAGTAGTCGAACAGACGCAACAGATGGTGCTTGTCACCCGGGTCGTTCTTGTTGATGTACTTCAGAAGCTTGATTTCGTCCAGACTCTGATCGAAGAAGTCCTTATTGTTCTTGATGATCTTCATGCACACGTCCATTCCTGTATGGAGATCGTGAGCTTGAATGGCTTTGCTGAACGCAGCAGAACCGAGATACTCGGTCACGTGATACCGACCAGCAACGACTGCGTTAATGACCACGGGGAAGTCCTTGTCCTCCTCAAAACCAGTCCTGCAAATCACACCACTCCGGATCAGCCCAACGATGAAAGTCCACGACAACACTCCAACACAGCAGCCATTGAAATGAAACCAAAACAAACCAAGCACCGGAACTCTCAGCCACAGCTACCCCTTCCCCATGGTTGGAACAGCGGAACGCCCAGGACAGAAACCGTGGCCACCTCCCGCCCTGCACTCAACACCCCAAAACGACCATCCACCTCCGGACCGCACCTGTTCTTTCGATGGATGATCTTCAAATCGAACGTCTCAAACTCGTCTTCCTCGGCTCGTATTCTTCGGATTTGCTCTTGCACGGCGGCAGCCTCTTCGTCCTCCGCTGCCACGGCCTCCGCTTCTCGAATCTGCTGGTCCACCTCCACCATATCTTCTTCCTCGGCTTCTTGCTCTACTTCGTCATCACTTTCTTCGGCCAAGTTATCCTGCAACAGCACAGGCACAGGAACACAGAAATCAACGCATAGCACACCACTCATGCAACGCGCACCAGCTGCGGCATCCAACGAATGAAGATGCTGCGCAAGAAAGCTAACGCTGCATACACACGTCACCCCTGAACACAGCCTTAACGTCCAAAAGCTGTGCACAATGCTGTGCCCTAATGCTCATCATCAACTAATCGCCCTCACCCCACAAAAGAACATCACGCCTCACTCTCCCATGCGGCACTGCAACAACCTCCATGGAAAGCCTCCGTTCACTCGCACAGAAAGCTAACGGTACAAGACCAAAACACAAATTCAAGGCCCCTACACTGCTCCACGCAATCCACATCGACAATCCTCGACACTACAAGCTCATCGCACACAGCAATTGCTGAGAAATACGCGAAAGAACAAGGCAAAAGATCCATTTGCTCACCTTCGCAACGGCGCTGCCATACCCATCCGTCGAGTTCGCCGATCCGATGGAACGCACCGACTGATCTCCATGAGCGTCGTTCCGAGGACTGATCACCGGCGAAGACTCGTTGCTCTTGCGCCTCCAAGAAGCCAAAGGATCGTCCGAACCCACCACGCCGTTACCGTACTCCTCCGCGTCTTCCCCAACCACCTGACCCGTGATGTCGCGCACAGACCACATGGACTTCGCCGAGTCGACCCTCGAAACGGCTCCGATCTCGCCTGCACTCGTCGAGGGCGAAGGAAAAGAAAAACCACCGAAACCAGTCGCACCACCTAACTCGGCCTCCTTCAGCCCATGACCCTCGCTATCACCCATGCTGCTGGTCTTCGTCACCATCGACGTCTCCTTATCTCGGATAGCAAACTGGACCGAGTCCAAGCTGGACGTTTCACGTTCCACGCCTCGACGCTTGTGACTGGCCCATGGGTTGTTGTAGTATTTCAAAATCAGGTCCTCCTCTTCCTCCTCCTCCTCCTGCTTCCGACCGCTCTCGCCGTCCCGCACTTGGCCACCATCGCCGTGACCCACCTGAAATGAGGAGCTCGTCTGGACCAGACTGCGCACACCAATCTCACCTATATCTAAATCTCCTTCGCTGCTTTCCCCCTGCACACTCTCACGACGTTCGCTACCCGCTTCCGGAACAACACTGCTCGCGCCCACACCACCAAATCGAACCATCCCTGATCTCTCCTCCTCCACATCAAAGATACTCTCATCTGCAACGCTTCTTCGGTGATCGGGTTTCTTACTCACGCCGCCTTCGGAATGGGTTCCCTTCGCGCCATCGAAACCTTGCCACCTCGCGTCTCCACCCATCAAAGGAAGCCCATCCGCATTCAAGAGCTGTCTGCTGAACTGTCCTTGGTCAAGGAGGCGAGTCGCGTTGGCAACCTGGTGTGCACACAAAAATGGTCATCACACCAGATCGCAAAGCCCTCGTCCTGAGCAGTCAGGCACCCCACTCGTCCTCCGAAAACACAAATGGGGTCACCCGTTTTTTCACATCCACACTTTCTTTCGACGTCATTCATACCCAACAGTCGCATGCTCAAGCCAAGCAGATGAACCAACAGAACCGGACATACCCTTGAAACCAAGAATTAGCACTATCCAATCACTCACTTCCTCCACGTCTGAACTAACTCCAGACGCGGAGATCAAATGTGCGAAAGCCTAATCCGCTGTCTCGCACCACCAACATTCACCAGAGTCCACAAGAACCCACACAGCAGCAGCGACGAAAAAACAGTTCGGCTAAGCCGGAAAACAGTCCTCCCAGTCTTCACATCCAACGACGGATTCCATATGCACTGATTCGCGAGGACGAAAATAATGACAAGATTTGTGACAACCCGAAAAACACTACACGCTCCACAACGGCATATTCCATGACAGGTCGGCCTTCTCCACAAACAACAGAAAAAACGTCCAGGAATACACATTCGCACTCTACAGCTGCTTCACCTGCAGAGAGTGAATGCGGCTATACCTGGCCATTAGTACCAAAATTTCCTCCACCATCCATGCGCCCATACACAGGTACCACACTGGCATGAAATTTGTCAACTTCTACCGGAGCCTCTTTCCCCTCTTCCCTCCCTGCCTTCAGCCGGTAGTACTCCTCCCCAGAAAAGTAGGACTGCTGCTCAACAGAGACACGAAGGTCACAATCACATCCACTTAAGACCTTGTGCCCCAAAAGGACACAAGAATGTTGAGTGAGCACTCGCGAATTTCACTTCGACTTACAGCCTGCTGGGAAACATCCCGTTCATAAACATACCAGATCATAAGGAACGCGACAAAAACTCATGAAAAGTGCACTCACTAGGTCTATGGTCAATTCATCCAGAATGGAGACTCCACACTAAAGGAATCCCCACAAGTCCAAAGACACAGAACCACTTTCGACAACAATCACTAAACGACAACGAAACACTCCAAAGGGTCAATCACGCTTTGCAGAAACACTAGGTTTCACGTCCATGGAAGCAATCCCAGATCGAGCGCGTCGGAGCACTTTTCCGATGCTCAGAAGGAATGAAAACAACCGGAAATGAAACAAGAGACGACAGGGGATCCACTTGCCTCTTCTTCCGCAAGAGAACAATCCTCGTTCTCGTACTTCTCGAGATCTTTCTCGCGACGCGAACCGCGCGGATTCTCGACGTTGGGACGCGAGCGTTCGTCGTCGCTGGGATAATCGATTTCATGGGCCAGGAACCAATCCTCGTCTTCGATCGCTTGCCTATGGTACCCGACATCGTCGTCGTCCTCGTAAGTATCCGAGTCCCAATACTCGTCGGCATACTCCACGGCGGATTCGCTCTGTCCATCTCCTGCTGTTGCAAAGCCAGACAGGAGCTCAGACTGATCCTCTACAATGCCATGGCTCACTGAAGGCCGTGCAGACGCAGGCACGCGCCGAGACCCTACAATTAGGTGCAACAGGCGTGGAAAACCAGGAATTAAAAATCGGAGCAAATCGGAAAAGACGTTGCCAAATCCCCTGAGCACGGAACGCTCGTGGAAACACGGCGCGCTCAGAATACTTCCATTCCACCAAACACAACACAGCACACTGCAAGGCTGAAAACGACGATCACAGAACAGAACAGCTGGATCACAAGTTCAACTACCAACACGTCAGTTCACATACCTGATGACGTGATATCCTGCCCAACGGGAACGTCCAGGTAAGACCCCAGGCCGAAAGGAATGGCGTGCTCGGTCCCCGATACATTCACCGGCGACGAAAATTCGCCGCTCTTGCTCGCTCCGCCACCATACTCATCCAGTAACGCTTCGGGACCTTTGGCATCGATGGAACGCAAGCGAACGTGCGCAAGCTTAGGAAGGCCCTCTTGGACTGATCGCGGAGCCACGCAAGTCAACTTCCTTTCGACCATGGATGCACCGGACTCTTCGACTGTCGGCTGCTCCACTGCCAGAATCTTTCTCGCTTCATCCGCGGAACCATCAGCCGGCTGAGAATGACCGTCTGCTTTCAAGCTCGAGTGTGCTGCAACCTCCTGCTTTGTACCTGTCTGAGATCGATCGCCACGTGAGTGCAAAGGGATCGGAGACACCATCTCCTTCACTCCCTCCTCGTAACTCCCCTTGGAATCTGCTGCCAGAGACACGCTTGTCTTGATGGGTGGGATGGTCTTGATAGGAACCTCTGCCCACTCAGGTCTAGTTTCCGGCGCCGCCAAGCTCGCGTTCGAAGCGCCATTGTCTTCTGCTTCGCTGTCCGCCACGAGGACGGCATTACCACTGCTCTTATCCCTGGGCGTCGACTGCACTTCCACTGGGGAGTCGCAAGTAATAGTCGCACCAGCTTGAAGACCGGCCATCCGACCGCTGGTGTCATCCTGCAGATAACACCCATGTCAATACAGGGGGGAACTCATTTCATGGACTAGAGTCCCTCACACAATGCAGCACGCCATGCCGCCTCCAAATCCAAGTACGCAGAGACGAGCTAATCATGCCAACCACTCAAAGACGGCTCCGCTGACGAACCAACCTCGCGACATTCACTTGTTGTCAGGATTTCAAATATTCACTCAGGGATTCGTAAGCACTTCACCGCAAGACGCTTGCCCACTGTCCAAAAAACTCGTTCAAGCCCAAGATTATTCTAGCGAAGCGACAGAAATTCCCAAACGAATGGCTTCTACCACAAGCGACTCTGATAGCGAGACTAACACCCAATTTCTACCTGCACAGCAAGTCCTACAAGTCACCACCACAAACAAGCTGCGCGAGAGTGCGCGCGTTAACAAACACATCATGTTTACCCCTTTCTCCGCTTCGCTTTCCACTTTCTTTGGCACCGTCACGCCACCTCGGAAACTTCTCTCTCGTTGTAACGCAGGCCTGTCGGCAGTCCTGGGCTCCCACCTCTGTGGACAGATACCATCGTTGTCAGCATCTGATTGCTACAAAAGCACAAGACTGAAAATAATACACGGACGCACACCATAGAAGATCGACCAAGACAAAGGCCCACGCCATTTCAGACGTCAAGCTATGTACACAGCGGAAGGGGACTTCTGAAAGAAAGGAAGAACACCATGACACCTCAATTCTGCCATCAACAGACGCTCTCGCTATAAAACAAACACCTTTTTCCTCCAATTCTTTCTAACCCGATACCCGTCCTACCTATTCATTCCTGCACCAGACTCAAACCTCAAGAAAAAATCTTCTCCCAAAGCACCCCACCTGCTTCAGAGCATCTACTTTTCCCCGAGTCGTTTCGAATAGAGCTTGGGTGGAATCTAGTTCTTGAGCTGGAGACACACCCTTCTCCGGATGGCCTGATGAATTGAAGCTCCCTCCGTTGTTACCAGCCGAAGATTTCACTGAGACTACGTCGGCTGTTTCCGCCTTCCTTCGATCGGGAATCACCTTCTCGATAGAGGAAGAGGCTGCCACCTCGGCCTCAGTCTGAAGAACACTCAAGCCTCCTATTCTTCCCTGTGGGGAAAATGACAAGATGGTTGGAGTGAAAACTTTGACAGACGCCCCTAGTCTGCTCTTGTCAGAGGAGCACTGCTAAGTATCCCAAGGCTCCCGAAAAGCGGATACTTGGGCACTTGCAAGCGCTCGTCCTCACCGATCCCATCCACACTGGAGCCTACTAGACGCTTCGTCCCCTAATTAGGCTTGTGTTCGGTAGAATACCACCGCTCTCACATCCAGAAACTCTCATGCTACTACAAAAGCACGGACTCTCCAGCCTTCAAAGACCTCCTCCTTATGGACGGTGCACGGAGGCGACAATCTGTCAAGCCTCCAGAGGCACACATTGAAGACAACCAGACACGAAAAACTCAAAAAGTATGATCTTACCGGTGACCGCCTTCTCTCCACCGTCGTCTTCTTGGCAACAGGAGAACCAGCGACTGGTGAGGGCGACTTCACAACACCGAGCACGGACTTCGGCTTGGACGGCTGTTCCAATTGTTCCACCTCGAATTCCATGAACAACGGTTCAGGATCCTCCACCTTCGTCGATGGCCGAAGCAACTCTGCCTGCCCACGGAGGTCCTCTTTCACTTCCACCCCAGCCGGTGCAGATGGTTTCACCTCCGTCACCCATTTGTCGTGAGCTCGCTTGTCAGGCACTGTCTTTAGCTCACGATGCTTCTGTGACGATTCTTTTTGAATCGACTTGAGGTGTATGGCCACATCCAGGTCGAGGTCGTCGTTCACAGAGACAGGGGTCGGTCCGTTGAACTGCTGTCGGAGGCTCACCTCCTCCCTCAAAACTGCCGCGGCCCTGGAGAAGTGATGCCGACCCAAGTACTCCAAGATGATACCGATGGTGTCCGCCATTGCCACTCCAATGGAACGAGCAACCAAAGAGGCAGGCTCAGAGCCTACACCTCGTCCAGTACTCCGGTAACCTCAACTTGTCATCTGGGAAGCCTCGAATGTCCACAATTCTCTGTTTCCTAACTAAAAATCCACGCGCCACCGGCTACTTCCTACTGTAGATGAAAAATAGCTTACACCATTATGATCGACAGCCTTCCCTGCATTGCTGGCTTGTTCTACACCCAGTAATTCAAGCTCCTGAATACCGATACCACGTATTAGGTCACACATCAGCAATCAAACGAAATTCACGAATACATAAAAGAACAAACTCACACGATACTAACACAGCAAGCAATGCACAGTCACAGAGGAAACGCATAGCATGCTAATGTCTCAAAAATCAGGGAACTCTTTCCAGGGAATCTGATGTTCACTAAATGAACCAAGAAGCCAAAACAGGGTGAGAAAAACACTAACACTGATCATCCCCGGACTCAATTCAGCGCAAGCCTCCCGGTGCAATATGCAGATACCACGATCGTTTCATAACCACTCCGCGCTCCACTAAAACCGCCATTTCAAAAAAGTCGCATGACTGCCATTTTCCACCTATAGGACGCCTCACTTGTAATAAACATTCAAATCGCAAGAAAAGAAAAAAGGCTCGGCCACACCAAAAACTCCAGATAGGAGTGCCCGCAGTTCAAACGCCATTCGATTGAAGAGCCCAGTTGCCCCCCGATACTCAAACCCTAATAAGCAATGATTCCAATATAGCGAGAACGCAAGAAAACTGCAAAACAGTTGCCGCTCCTCGCTCGATCGGCCATTCTTCCACTGATTTCTTTCCTTCCTTCAGATCAAAAATTGGAAATGAGAGTAAACTGAACAAAACTCGGTGGTCGTCGTCGTCATCGGTGCCCTAAGTTAGAAACGAACAGACAAGGGAGACGAAACTCCAGGCAACGTTGAGGCAGTGTATTACGACTGACAACAGACTGCGGACTATTATTTTTTGGCCACGCAGCGAGCGATCTATGATTCCAGAAGAAATGAGCGCGTGGCAGGAAAGCTGCAAAGAAGCTACACATCCAGCGACAATTTACGGGAGAGCCCCCGACGCACAACTTCCTGTTCAGACGCGGGTGGATTGTATTGCGGACTAAGGTCCGCCGCATTGACGGAGAGCACGACAGTGGAATCCATTCCTCTGCAACAGGGATGCGTCATGGTGCATTACGAATGTGCCCTTTGAATTCGGTATTACCGTAACCCGTGTGAGGGTACTTTTGAAATTTTTTATAATAAAAATAATTGAAACTCTTCCAATGCAATTAAATCATTGAATCAATTAGAGTCCTTTCCATTCATCTATACTACATTATTAACCCTTGGAGGATGCGGCTCCCCATGACCAAGGTAGTCATCAAAATGTACTCTGATTATTGGAGCAATCGGTGTCTTATTTCTTTCTACAATGAATAGACGAGTCATCCATCGGACGTTTTTTGACCTCAGCGTTGTTTAACTCCTGAGCCCCACTCTATATTTACTGAAATCCAAACCCTTTCGAACTCATTCCAATCAAACAATCATCATGAACAAGATCCACAAAAATGGATCGTACCGATTGGTAGTGGAGACAAGCCCAAAGCTACAAGGAAATAAACAAATGATTTGACCATACCATTGAAAAGATTAGAATAGTCAAAGCAGGGCAATCTATCAAAAGTGGGAGGCCAAATTTTGAGGCCTTGGGGCGCTTAGGGGTTAAAGGTTACATCTCTAATTTATAAGGTTCATAGGTTCGTACAAAGACAACACTGAAGTCGTGAATTCATACCTATGTACCATAATCATACATATTATGTGTACTTTTACACACTGAATCAATGTGTAAACAATGCCTATCAATAATGTACGATTGTTGTACTGATGTCAGTACAATTTAGGTGCATTTTGGATACCACATTTGTATAATTAAAGTACATAAATTATACACTTTTAATAAAGATTTTAACGACACTGATTTAGTGCGTAAAAATGTACGTAATATGTACGATTATGGTACGTAGGCATGAATTCACGACTTCAGTACGATATCTGTTGAAAAATCGTCCTCCCTCAAGTTCGAGATGTAAGTATGTAGTGTCTTGACCCATGTCACAAAATCCATCATGTTTTCATCCCGAAGAAATATCATTTAATTATTTCATCTAATGTTCATGATGAAAACCTAGAGCGTAACAAGAGTCTTCTGATTGAACACTAGTGTTCAAAATGCTATGATTGAACTCCGATGCAATCAACTTGAGTGGCTTGCAAAGTGACTACAATGTCGTTGTTGTAGAGTGTATAAATATCTTACATGTTTTTTGTTCTTCAACAAATATCAATTGGTTAAGTTCACCTTTCATGACGTTCATCATCCACCCATTGGATGGTGGAGCACTTAGGAACTAACTTCTAAATGCTTGACCTAAAGATAGCAAAGTCATAAAAAAAACTGCAACTCTTCCAAAATATTTGTAACATTGATAGAGAAAAAAGAACTCCAATGAATTTTAGGTATTTGGTGTACATAGAGAGTCTTTACATTGATACATATAGAGATTTTTTTTTGTCTTTTTTATTGATATATTACACAATTTTTCTTGAAGATTCTTTAATGGTTATTTAATTGGATGAAATGCATTGTTCAAAACATTCATCATCCACCCAATAGATGGTTGTGCATTCAAGGCTATGAAAATTGCAATCTCTTTTGGACTATTCAAGACTAGAAGTTTTATTCTCAATTTTTTTAAATATTGTAACTTGCAATTTGACTAAAGCAATGAAATTATTTACATTTGTAAATATGTAGATTGTAGATAAAATATCTTTTTTTCATATCATTTTATTTAAATTCATCAAAATGTGGCAATAATGTAGTTCAACTTTGAAACTTTACTTTTAGATGATTTTTGGCAAGCATATCCATTTCATTCATAATAATTGAAGAATTTTTCAAAAAAACTTCCAATATTTTTTTCAAAAATCATCATTTTGTCAAAATCTCTATGAATAAAATTGTTGTAAGCTAAATCCAAGTTCATATAAAATAGATGGGCTTGTAGGACTGTGGATAAGAAATTTGCAATCGATTTTGATTGCGGTTCTTTTTTACCAATTTTTGGGTATAATGACCAAAACCTTTGAAATTACCATCTCTAAGATATGTCTTAACAAGAATACTCTATCAAAACATCTTCTAATGTACCACACAATATAGCATATGTAACATGATAAAATTCCCATTCTACACATTGCAACATTCCAATAGATATAAAAAGAGGATAACCTAGAAGCCAAAAGTAACTTAAAGCAAGAAAATTCCTTGTGGATAGTGAAAAATCCTATCGATCATGATACAATAATGCAAAGATTTATGCCAATTTATGAAGTAATAATATGTATCAAAAGTGCAATAATAAATAATATGATTTAATATACAATAATCTAGAGAATGAGATAGATAAATGTTTCACCACACATCATTGAAAAAAATATTATGCAACAACCAATAACATCTCTAATGCACAATATAATCTACAACATGTAATAATTATACTTTATTTGGAATACCATGGGCTCAATAAGACAATTTGGCTACTATTTTTTTTGTAATAGAACAAAAATCATTTTTTTCTTTCAATTACATTAGTAGTTTTAGCATAAATTTCAACCTAAAATAGACCATTCAACTACTTGTAGTTGACAAAGAATTATACTTAATCACGACAAATTCCGTGTGCAGATCACACTTGGAAACAATGAAGGATTGTATCATGAGAACTCAATCTCATTCTAGGATGTAAAAGCAAAAAGATAAACATACAAATGAAACCAATACCCCTTGAACGATATATGACACTAATATTTTGTCATTTCACCCTTGGTTAAATGGCCATTTGCCCCACTTGTGACCCAATCTGCCCTTCTTGTCTATTTAGCATAAGCCTTGTTTGGCGGAGGTTTGGCAACTATCCACCTTCATCCAGCCCGATTTGGGCTCGTGTCTGCCCTATTTGCCTCATATCCACCTCCTCTCAACCGAATGGATGGGATATGGACACTTGGGCGCATGTAAAGCAGACAACCGTTTAATCAAAAATAAAATGACAAAATACTAGTGTTATATATCATCTTTGATTGTCTTTGTTTGTCCATATGCACATGTATATATATATATATCCTAGATGTCCTCTACTCTTACATTCTATGTGATGTATGACAAGTTGGTAATTAGCCAATGTCACTAATATCCCATTGAAGACTAGTCGACTACTTTCTGGTCAAAATTGACACTTTTTCATTGGTAGTCAGAGTTTTAAAATGAATTTGGATATGGATGAAAGGAAATGGGTGTGCGGAATTAGAAACCAAATGCATTGAATCAAGAATCAAGACAATCTATACTAGCATGCAATTTTGGGGTTGAAAAAACAACTGAAATATTAGCTAAAAATACAGAAGTCAATACGAAAATCAATGTAGAATTAGTCATGCATTTACTGTGGAGCCCCAAGCATTCATGCCAATTCTATTGGTACAGTCAAATCTCCGGAATGCATCACAGTTTAGTACTTTTTTCTATGTTCAGCCTAGGACCAATAAACGTCTTGCTCGCCTCCAGAATCAACCACGGTCCTTAACGGGATATATAATGCACCTTATTTGCGGACATTGTAAGTCATGTGGCCACAATGCCCATCAATGAAAAGTAGATATTTTGAATTTAGAAAAATCCCAATTCTACCATTAAAAAAATTCATTGATCCATCTTTTATCTTGAATTTTCATTTTGGCATTTGGTTAGCATCTCCAAACAAAATTTTCTTGCTTCTTACTTGCTTTGAAGGTGTAAAGGCCAAATCGTCATCTATTGTTGGTCATTATTGTTGGTAGTTATGACACTCTTTGATCCTTTCACCCCAACAACTATGATACTCATTAGAAGAAAAATGAGCCCTCGGGAGGTTTGTGAGTTCCCGGACAGCAGGGAACGCTGGCCGGAAAAATGAAGAAAAAAAAATCGAATTTTTTTTTTTTTTGGGCCGGCGAAGAGCAGGGCCTGCTTTGCGCGGGACGGTTCAGTATTATAGTTTAGAAAAGATTATAAAAATACCATTATTAAAATAAATACAAAAATTCCAAATTTTCAAGTCTGATGTGGCTGAAATTATCCTCGTCACCCTGCATTGTTATTTTATTATTATTTTTAATATTTAAAAAATATTTTTTTATTATATTTTTTATTTTTTAAATATTTTTTAAATATTTTTTTATTGTGGCCACTATTCATCATTGATGATGAATAGTGGCCATTGTTCCTCAAAGGGGGCTGTGAGTTCCATTGCGGGGAACTCTCAGCCCCTTTGCAAAGGGAAGGAGCCCTCCCAAGGGCTGATTTTTTATCTAATGTATAATGACATTCCTTGACCTTTTTTTATCACCCCAATGACTTTAATGGTGCCATTTCTTTGAGTTGCACTCAATCTAGATTTATCTTGCATTCTAATTTTTTAGGGTGATAATTTTTATTCTTCTAGATCTTACCAAAAAACCTACAAAATTTACTACAATTCAATACTAAGAACCCATTTGCATTCTCAATTGACAAGTCTTTGCAGTTTTCATAATACCAAGTGGAATTAATGACCTTTAGTTTGGAATTGGTTTAGTCAATTTTTAAAATGATTTGGAGGGGTTTTGTATTGACAAATATAGGGTCTACTTTATGATCATGGGTTATGTTTGAAGCCATGACTAAAATTGAAGTTATGACTAAAATAATAGCCAGAACTAAAATAGTAAAATGACACTAAGACGAAAATGGTTGAACGAAGCTAAGATAAAATTAATGGAATTCTAAAGTCATAAGACTAAAGTTGAAGCCCAGAATGACTTGCAATTGAGAAAATTGAATAGTTTTTTGAAAAAAACAATGGGAACCTTTGGGGTTCAATTAATTTAGGAATAAAGGCCAAAATAAACTAGAATTTAAAAAGAAAAAATGAGAGGATTGAAAGGTTTTTGAGGCAATCAATGACATCCAAATCTTTGAAGTTCTTGTATTGACGTATTTAGGATCCAACATTAGCTATAGGACAACATACACCTCCAAAGTCTATCATAACAAAATTGCAATTGCTAAGACTTCCATATCAATTAAAGTCTACATGCTAATAACCCTCAAAGGACAAACTTATTACTCTTTTTGAAACTATGAATGTGATTTATTGGTACTTTTTTTTTTAGAAATGTGTTTACATATTTTCCATTAGTCATAAAAATTTGAATTTTTTTGAAAACTATGTGAATTTTTTAATTAAAAGTAAAACAACTCATATTAAATTCAATTGATGATTAAAAACTCTTAAAAGTTTTTGTGTAGGTATATATGATAGTATAAAATATCATGGTGGATTTGTTTAACTATGTCATTCTAAAAATTAAAAAATCAACACTCCAATACAAAATTTCACTAGTGACCTTTAGGTTGAAACTCATTCATTGAATTTTAAGAATGACCTTCAGGGTTTCTATATTGAAGAATATAGGATCTACTATGCAACTATGAAATCTATTTAAAGATGCAACTTTAAAAATGATGAAATGAAGCTAGGATGAATTTTAAGGCCGTCACAACAAATAGAATTTTGAAGTTACACAACTAAAATTGAAACCCACAAGAGAATTATTTTCAATTAAAAGAATTGAAAATATTTTTGAGGGAACCAAAATAAAACCTTTGCGGTTAAATAAATTTCTCAAACAAAGGTCGTAAATTTTTGAATTAAAATTTATTTATTTTAATTGAGAGAGTTGAAATGTTGTTGAATGAAACAATGTAACTTAGAAAAACAAGTGGAATGTAGGGTCTACTTTGCAAACATGGCGTTTGGATCTTTTTAGGTTTTGTATTGACAAATAAAGGATTCAATACTGACTATTGGTCAATGTATATCTCCAAAGTCCAACATAACAAAATCACAATTGCCAAGACTTCCATGTCTTATAAATCTAAAAGGATGAGCCTATAACTATTTTTCAAACTTCACTTTGCAACTATCTATGAATGTGATTTTTTGTATTTATTTTGCAATATTTGATTACATGTTTTTTATTAGTTGTAAAAAATTCAATTTTTTTTTAACTTTTTTGAAAATATAATGAATTTTTGAATAAAGTAAAACAATATATATCAAATTTAATTGATGATAAAAAAACTTTGAAATTTTTTCATAGGCCTATATGTAGTGTAGAACATCATGGTGCATATTTTTAATGAGTAGTTGAAAAATTAAAAAATCAGCTCTCCATGGTTGCAAAATTCTTTTTTCCAAATTTAAGAAAAAACTTTATATTTTAAGTAGAATTACAAAAGAATAGCCAAAGAATATTAATAAAAAAAATTGATTTCCAATAGAAATCTAATGCTTTCTAGACTCTAGTATCCATATAAAAGCTTCCATAGCCAAGTTTTTCCAATGCCAAGGTCTCCTAATCTAAAAATAGAAATCCAAAATGTTTAGTTGGATATCACTAAATAGTAGGCGCAAAGAGCAGTGGAACACTAGTTTTATTTATTTATTTATTACATTATAGTTCATTGTGACTAATTGTGACTAATTATATAAACATCTATTGGATGGAATACAAAAGATGTACAGTCTATTGCAATAGCATGGACAAATTATATCCATTCTTTGAATCTTGATTGGTTTCTAAACTTACAATGTTGTCATTGATTTTTACATTAGGTTTTTGAACTACCTAACCTCAAAATGATTTGATTTTTCACATATAATTTTTTAAATGGAAATGTTTTTTTCTTTATGCCTTAATTATGATGCATTATGAACTAGGCACATTTAGACTAAGCAAATTCTTGATTTAAAGTAGAGAGAGATTATATTCTTCAATTGCTTCTTTTATAGGAAAAGGATACCGTAAATACTCTCTGGATCTTCAAGACCTCAAGAAGTAGACAAAGGGGGACACAATATATTCATAAGCCTATTTGTTTGTGCCAATCTATAGAAAGCAAGTGCCAAACACTCACTCAATATTTTTTTGAGAGGAGCATTCATTAAATTCATATGTATGCTATTAAGTGCTTCCTTAGGAAATATCTTTCTTCATCTTCTTTCTTCTAATTTTCATTGAAAGCTTTGCAATGATACAACCTAGTCAAGGTTTCCATTAAGAACAAATTATTGTGTTTTTAGATTATAATGGATCAAGAACATGGGCGTAATAGCAAACTTATATTTGAATTTTTTTCATTAAAGACAAAACAATCAAATTATGAACAATGGATGAAGGCAAACACATTCCAAGCACATGAAATTGTTCTTTTTTCATCCCTCAATTTTTTAGAGATTCTTGTGTTAGTTCTTTAATATTTATATGGTATAGATTATGAAGACTTAGTTTTTTCAAATATTCTATAATTAAAAAGATATTGGTAGGTTTGGCCTCACAGAGTAATTTTTTCAATTTGACAAATGACCCTTCAAAATTTACTTGAATAAAAAAATAGAATAAAAATCTTCAAAAATCATTATAATTAGAATTTATCATTTTGAACTTAAAAGATAAAAAATTCTTGTGAAAATCACAAAAATTCAATCTACAATCAATTCTATAAAGAATTTTCAAATTTTGGTTTCAAATTTTATTGAAAAATATTGGTTCATGTACTAGTTGATCTAATTGTATAAATTTGATCTATGGATTATATTTAACAACTATCATTTGAGAGTCATCATTAAATTATAATTTTAAATTGTATTTACAATACATCTTCACAATTTTGGAAATGTGGTCTACTTCTCATCTTTAAAGAATTAGAAAGGTATGTAAGATAGCCGACCCATTTTTGATCACCCCCCATTTTGGTAATGTAGGTTGCTCTCTTTCCATCCAAGTAGAAATGAGAAGTAATCAGTTATAGTGTAGTTTCCAGTGGCGCATTATGATTGGTTGCAATACTCTCAATATTACAACCAGCCCTTGGTTGATTTTGCAACTAGACTGTGGTTGGAAATAGGAAGACCTATAAGACCAGAATAGGTCAAATTAAATCTTCAAGGGTGATTGCAAGAAACACTTGTCCTATTTGTTGCGTTTTTGGTTTTTGCTGTGTTAGTACTACGAGTACTCCGAGTACTATGAAGGGTACAAAAGATTAAACGTTGGCCGTCGATGGGAATTCAGATCTGGCGCCGACGCAACACGTGTACGCGGAGGAGTGGATGATGGGCGCGGATGTGGCCTGCGGATGAATTGTGGATATGGATTTTCATCCGTGATTCCGTCGTCTCCTTCGTTTCGCCGGTTTAGTTTCATGTGCTTGCGCGAGCTAGGATTTCTTGCAATTCCGACTACGGAGGTTGCTTTGCGATGCCGTGGGTGAACACTGAGGGGTGAGGAAGTTCCCGTTTCAGCGTTTGTCACGAGTACTCAAGAAGGTGAAATTGTTAGGGGGGTCGCACTTACGTCGAGGAAGACTGTGCAGCTTTCCGTGTAGTGGTGTCCTATACAGCGAGTGCTGATTCACGCGTGGCTGCTCAAATTACGCGACGGTGGGGCGTCAACGTCGGAGCTTCGTGCCGATCGTGGAGGATGGCCTTCGTTGCAGTAGCTGCGGCAAATACGACACCCACAACTCTCGCCAGCTGAATAGGTGCGTCTTCGTTTTCCGCACTTGCCCTTGCACCATCTCTTTGCTTGAGGTGTGTGTGTAAGCATTGCAAGGGCGGTCTGTGCTTTGGGGTTGGAAAGGTCGGTTTAGGGTTTTCTTCGCGTGCACTTTCAGTTTGCATGCACTAGGTACGCCTTACGGGGAATAGTTGTTGCCATTTTCTGGTACTATTTGGTTCTCTGTAGCCGTTGACGCCTCGCTTAGTTTGTGGAGGTCGATGTAGAGCAGCGCGTACTGCAAGCGCTTCTAACAGAGGGCTCCTTCACTTTCTCGTAGATCCGTTTGCTTCGTACACATTAGTCTCTTTCCAATGTGAGACTCTATGCGTAGTCTCTTTCCAATGCACTGCAATGTACAAATAGAATTTCAGTCCTCCAAAATTTCAGTTGCTTATCGCTGCTCACAGCTAGTTTCCCTTCTGCCAAGGACGGGTCATGCCAATCTCTATTTCTGTATTTCCTATACCGTTGTCCTCCGCTGCAATTTCTATTCTGTATGTTGTGCACCACGGAGTTCTGTTTAGAAGGTCGACCGCTGATACCTCTGGCTTGCATACGTACTGTGCCTGTCACATCTAGTCCTACGTTGTCCGCAGAAGTACTTGCTGAGTCCTTTTGCGTACTCAGGACGGCTGAAGGTCAATTTTTTTTTACATGACTTAGTCCCCCCTCCCTTCTTCTTGTGCAGAGATCTTCCGAGGTGACCCATGGCGAGGATGAAAACGACTAATGAGGACAGTCGGGGCCGTGCGCCTACAAATGACTGAGGCCATGTGGAGGACAGCAGTGGTGGCGAAGAAGGGACTGCCATTACATATGAGAAGAAGGGCAAGCGACGACCTCTGGTGCGGCCCGCTCTTCTTGAGTCCAAGAAGGGGGGGACCGGTCATTCTTCTCCTGGCAGGGAGGGCAGCAGCAAGGCTAGAAGAAAGGATGCCAGGGCCGGCACTAGTTCAAAGAAGAAAATAAGGCGGACCGTGTCCAAATCCCCATCAAAAGCAACCAGCCACGCAGCTTCTGATGGTGAAAGCTCGGACGACCATGAACTCAGTGAACCACCAAAGCGAAAGAAGGTTGCAACTGCGAAAATTGAGTTTTTCGAAGAGGAGAGCAGACGGCAGCTCACTCTCCTCAGCCACCCTTCAAAGCATCCCCCCACAGCCATGTCCGAGGACATCTTCTACACGTCATGCAAGATGCCTCGCGATGGGAAGAATCCACATAGGTTCAAGCTCGATAAGGACGTCAAGAAGGCTGATGTGGAGGCCCTGTTTGGTGACGAGAAGGGCTGCAATGGGTTCTTCATTGGAGAAAGGCTGACTCCCGCTCTACGCAAGGAAATGGAGTCTCTGTACTGCCAGATCTACTAGAAGACGCAGTGCAGCACTCATGTTGGGAAGGAGTTGGCGATGGGTTGGACGCTGCACACAAAAGGGCACGCCATCAATTGGGCTGGCTTTGCTGCAGAAACAAACTTGGGGTAGCGAAAGGCCTATGCCTGGCGAGTAAAGACTTGGCTCACGAGGCTGGCCGATGCACAGAATCGACCATTTGATGAGGTAGCAAAAGAGGAAGCAATCTCCAGGTACTTGGACGTGAAGGATGACAAGAAGCCGTGCAACCAGCTCTTCCACGACAGAGCGCACGACAATGCTCAGGACTTCAACGTCAAGCGCGAACTTGTGCTAGCACGGCCTCCCTCCTTTAGCGACGCCAGTCGGACAGAGAGGTACGTCCCGCTAGTCCTACAATTGTGACTTGCCTTGACAAATGCAAGAGTTATTTGTTCATGTGCCTGACCACGGTCAAGTCATTTGCGATGACTCATTTACCGGACGGTTTGGAGGCCTCCAGCTACATAGTGTAGGGTAATTAGTTGGGTGTCTACCGGCAATGCATGCACGTCTCGTCCTTTGGCGTCACAAGAGTGCGGTTTAGGTTCGAACCCAAAATTCAGAGACATGCATTTTGTTGTTCCAGACAAAAGTACTCAGTGAGTCCCCATCCACTGCCACCACATCCCTTAAGGTCTACGTTCAGGCATCACAACATTCCCTCTGAGTACTTCGTAGGACTTTTTGAGATTGCTGTGGGTTTTGAAGTACAGCATTCACTTTTGTATTAGTCCTGCGTATTCCTCCTTTTACTTCATACTAGTTTGGGGAGGCAATGAATGTCCTAGGAGGTCCACTTGTGAGCGTCGATACTCTCCTCCGCTCAATGCACAGTACATAGTGATTCAAAGCTGTCACAGGTCTCCTACTTAGTATTGCTGGATACTACCTATTCCTGTACGTAGTGCACACATATTGCAGCAACGCCCCTGCGGTGTGTCAGAGTACACCATTGTACTTTTTGTAGGAGTTTATAGGATACGTAGTATTAGGGGCAAGTACTGTCAATGGTCCACGGCGGTAAACAAGGTCACTATGTCATCGCGTCAAAGCTATACTATGACTGCGATGCAGTCTCACTCTGAACTTCTAGGACTATGGTTTCCTATGAAGTCCTGTCCTTGTCCGACTGAGTACTAGGTGAGCGTCATCTGGTAGTTCCAGTACTACGGCCACACACTGCTACATAGAAGGCTTCTATTACTGAAGCAGTTTCAACTCTGCTGAACGGGACGTGGTGCGCTGCAGGAAGGCAGAGGTGCTTCACCTAGTTAATTTTGTCATTGCCTCACTGAAGAAGCCGGAGGGGGGGGGGCGGAGGACCTCCAAGGTAAAGCCGACGCAGCATCGGAGCAGCTCCGAGGTAGCCTTTTTGGAATTCAGCAGCTGAAGGAGACAATGACGGAAATGGCAGTTGAAGGTGGCGGAGAAATTTTGAAACGCTTACTAGAAGGGCACACCAAGAAGATGATAGACTTGACTGCAGTGGAAGCGCAGTTGCGAAGCGCTCTTGATGAGGTCACTAGGAAAGTGCTGGGCACTCAATCTCGTCTGGCAGCTCTACAAGAGCACCTAGACGCACTATAACAAAACTTGGTAAAAAAAAACCGCGCAGAGATTTGACTACAGTTTTTTTATCCACGCTTTTGTGCACGTGCGCGTAGTGGATAGATAGTGTTTTTTGTAGTTTCCCACTACAATTTTTGGAATTTGGAAGCACGTGCACAAAAGCGTGGATAAAAAAACCGTAGTCGAATCTCTGCGCGGTTTTTTTTTACCAAGTTTTGTTATAGTGACGACCTGTCCGGCGGTGGAGAAGGAGCGCTACTTCACCCTCAACTGTTGCCGAATTATGTAGAAGAGATTTTCCTTGCAACACCCCAGGAAATCACTTTCCAAGGGCAGCACTGTTGCTACTGCTCGGAGGGGTTCCCTTATGGAGATTTTGTCTTCTCTACTTGTGCGCATGTGTACCACCCCTGGTGTACTGCCCAATGGTTCAAAGTGACAACACTCTGCGCTCACAGTCACTGCAGAGAGGTGCATCCAATGTGGTTGAAGAGCTGGGGCTTTGTGGCGGCCGGAAATACTCCAGAAGCGCGTAGATTGAAAACGGCAGACACAGGAGTCACACGTGTTCGTGGTTGCGGTCCCAATAGCACGCAGCACGCTGCAGGACTTGTCATGGGTATGTGACTGATTACTTCCAGATATTGTAGGCTGTCCTGCCGCTGCGGTGGAGCAGTTTGTGCAGGGCATGAAGGTGCAGGACATTTTAGGCATTCTTCCCTTCGTTAGCCTTGGATTTTCGATGACTTAGCAGAAGTACTCAGAAGTGTAGCAGTAGTACTGCAGTACACCTTTCTCATTCCGTTTCTTCCTTCTGTGAAGTACGTGTAGTACTTAGTGAGGCTTGATTGTGAACTACAACTGGTGCAGTTCTTAATGTACTGTAGACATTTTAAATGCACAACCAAACTCCCTCTCACCACTTCAACTGTGTTGTAACTACGCAGGATTGTCGTCCGCTGGTACTGGGGCACCCAGTGTGTCAGCCTCGGACAGCACGTTCACAAAGTGCATAGGTGAGGACAAGTACTGTTCTCCAGAGGATGCAGTGCTCGGAACCAAACAACCATGGGATGTAGGCCCTTCATTAGGCTTTCTTGAGGACGACGGTAGTTCAAATCCATTTGGATCGAAGTGCTCCACTGTATCTGCTGCTGTCAAGGAAACGTGTACAAGCACGCCTCCATCTTGGAAACATATGGGGGCGCCGGATTCTGCATTGGAGGATCCTAAATCAGCAAACTACGCTGATGATGGACGTGCTCTTACCCCTGCGTCCACAGCCACAGCTGCGCGTACAGCATTGTGCACTTCGCCTGTAGCAAGTATTTTGGATGCACCTCTGGCTACAGCAGTGTTGTTGCCATTGAAGGGGGCGACGGAAGGACCTGCAGAAGAAGCTGTCGCTGTGGTCATCCTGTATGGTTCATCCCCTACTGCAATTCCGCCTGAGTCCAACGAGACCTCGAACTTCCTGTTTCAGCGGAGGACACCTGCACTGTCAGCCCTAGATTTGGAGTTGAAGCAACTAGAGTCGCAGAGAGTATGTTCTAGTGGCAGCAAGGAGGATGACGGCAAGGGATGTGCACTCAAACTGGATGCAGGGCGTGCTATGGTACGTGATTACATCCCTAAAACTTTCAGTCATGCAAAGTCCGCGGCATTGAAGTTGTTGCTATGGTCTCCTACTTCAAGGTCGCAGTTACATTTCAGGACATGGAAGAAGAGTGGGCAAATTCTCCTGGCAGGTGTCCAGTTCAGCGGCCCGCAAGTTAAGGGAATGACGGGGTTTGCAATGGTACGTGGATGTGCAGGATGAGGAAGGCAATGCCCATGGCACTGATGTTGACGAAGATCCTTGGGATATAACGACCGCGTCTCAGGCACCCGCCGTAGGGGAAAAGGGAGGTGGGGCGCAGAATGTACTTCCGTTGAGGTCGAGGGAACCGGTGGACTCAACAGCAGGTGACCCGTTTCTGAGTCCAGTCAAAGGTGTTGTGAAAGCAGCGTCCTCAAGTACGTGACGCGACAATGGTGGAAGCCCTCATACTTTTCTCCGGTGGTCATTGGATTTAGGGCGTGACGCAAGCTATGTACTAGTATTGAGCGGACGATGCTATTTTGCGTGGGGTGAGCGTAGAGCATAGAGCGGTGAGCGTACTTTTGTAAGCTCAAGCCCCCACCAAAATGGGCATACTCTACAAAAGTAAAAGTAGAAGATAAAATCTAAGCGAAAAAAAAGTAAAAATAAAAACTGAAGTACAATAGTAGGTGTCATACGCGTAATCTAGGCGTAAGTATTTTTAACAACAAAACGTGCTAAAATGACACAAGTTATCGTCCCAGGAGATTCCAGACGTTGATTCAAAATTAGTATTTCTAGACCTCTAAGTTTTCGGACTTTGACCACCTCGAGAGGGGTCCTTTCAACACATGAATTCTTTTCCGGAACTACTTCCTTTCCGAATTCTCTTCCGGATCCGGCTCTACCCAATCTTCCGGTTTCGTCTTTCTAACAAGTTGGTTTTCTATACCTCTATTTTATCCTCAGAGGGTTCCTCACTTGCTCTTTCCGAGGGGTAGGGAACTGCACCACTCCGTATCTGACATAAACTCTATTAACATAAAACAAAACACAACCCAAGAATAGATCTAGTTGAGTAAATAGGGTGGCATCCTCACAACATCCCGGATGGCCTATCCGAAAAGCTGGTCACACAAGGTAGCGTTAGGTCCTCCTTACTACAACGACGGATACCGGACTTCCGAAACTAAGGGAATGACTTCCTAGCTCTCGACTGCTCATGAGGTTGACTAGCCTTCTGGATGGGTGGAAATATTCCTCTGGCGGTCGCCTATCTCCGCATGGAACCGCCCCTGCGAATTTCGGACTAGCTTCCGGACCACTCCTTAGTCTCCACCGGATTACCGTACCAGCGATTGAAAGGCGCCACTTTCTCACTGCGCAAGTCTAAAAACTCATCTGCAAGACACACTTAGCCTAATCCAGCAGTCCACGAATCCGGACTCCTCCCCTTGCACACTCTCACTTACACATCCACACAAGTGACTATAGACGCGATCTGGGATGCGATACGCAAGAGAATAATCCACAAGTGCTTTCCTGAATGCCTCAAATTGAATATACAAGGAAAAGGAATGACAGGCCAACAAGCCGGCCTGCCCTTAAAAACCCACAGAAAGGCAGCCTCAACAGCCACTAGAAACCCGGCCAACGGCCAACCAAAAAGCAAAAAGGCAACGGCCTTGAAGACCGTTCCGAGAATACTGGGAAACCGTTAAACTCCTAAAAGTCCGGAACTACTGGCCCCACATCCGGAAAATCCGTTTCCGGAACTACTATCCTGGTAAGAATCCTAACTATTATTTCTGCTACCCTAAATAGTCACCTATTCCTCTTAGCTTTCTTTACAGAAGTGTCACCCTGAGATGGCGATCCACCTGTCTTCTTGGGCGGGGTGGTCTTCGTCTTTGACCTGGTCCGGGGAGGCTGCAACTCTTCTTCCTCCAATTGAGTCGTCTCCTCCTCCTCTTCCGATTCCGGGTCCGCCTCATTCAGTAATCGTCGTCCCCTTGGTTTCAGAACAGTAAGATCGATGAGCTGGGACGGCGCTGGTGTCTGTAGAAGGGGCTGGAGCATGTGAGTAAGACTCACCGAATCCATCCAAGCCGGATTCAACATCGTTTCAGGTAAGGCTGGTTCCCGGAAAGTGGAAGCAACCGGTCTGTCCGGAAAGAGATTCGCCACCGATGCAGTTCTTCCAGCTGGCACGACTGGAACAACGTCCTTCACCGGAGTCGTAGCCGCAAACTACTTCACCAACGACCTCCTCTTCTGGGCCAATGCTGTTTCGGCTTGCGACGTTCCGGCGATTGTTCTGCTCTTTGCCGGAGAAGGCTGATTTTGTGCCCCTCCTTCTTGGAGATCATGACCCAGGTCAAAAAGGCCTTGGTCTAACCCCTCAAACGGATCCAGGTTGCCCAACAGCTGCCGAACTTCCTTCAGCATTCCTTCGATCCGGACTTCAAAATCCACGAGGATGTTCACCACCTTCGATCCGACCACGTGACCATCTTTCACCATCTGGAAATTCCAGAGTGTAGCTGTGGCAAGAATATCCGCCGGATTATCAAACAGGCCTCGGACATTCCGGACCAGATCGAGGGCTTCCCCCTCCTTTGCTTCTGCAGCCAACCTCTCTCTATCCAACCACGCAGCTTGCTCTCAAAACCGGTCTCGTACTTGCTCCAAGGTCAGAATCCGGTCCTCCAACTGCTTCACCGCTTCCGGATCCGGTCTTTCCGTTAACGCCACCAGGATTTGGGCTTCTTCCGTCACACCCAATTTCCCGCACATATCCCGAATCAGCGCCGACATCCGCTCATTCTGTGCCCGGGTAGCTATCAGCCATTTGATGGTGGCTTCAAGCTGATCCGTGTCCGGAAGTGGGTCTCGGGGCTTTTCCACCTCCTCGGCTTCTTGTTTCCCTCGAGCACCCTGATTAGTCGACTTCTGGCGCGTCCCTGCAACATTGGGTGACGCATGCTCCGTTTCCGGTTCCTCTTCTTCTGGCTCGAGCTCATCCGGTTCATCCTCCTCGGGAAGTCCGTACTTCAACAGATTCTCGCCCTTCCAGTACATTGTCATTTCCGGTCCGACTAGTGCATCCTCTGAGTGGTACAGATGGAAAAGATAGGGGCTAATCGGATTAGATTTCTTGTTCACGATATTGACCGCTAGCTTTTCCACTACCGAGTGAATGATCACCCCCCAACTGACTGGTCTGGGAGCCGGATTCTCCCTATCTCCCAGTGCTCCGAAAATGGTATTCGCCACAGTCATTGTAATCCAGGTGGGCTTTTCCGGATACACAATAGGGATGAGAAATGCTAACAACTGCCCATCCCAGGGACTCCTACAGTCACTTGCGGTGTTCCCTTCCTTGGAATCCGCATGATTCCGGAATACGTCCGCGGCGTAACTATCCGTCCGGGCTGCCATTCCGGAACCCCTGGTTGGCGTAAAGTACGCCTTTGCCCACAACTCCGGAGTCTAGGCCCTAGAACGACCCCTAATGGTTAAATCAAACTGATTACCCACTCCGGAAACCAGCTCGTCAATCATTCCTTCACTTCGGACGTTCCATGGACGTTTAATCAACCCTAGACACCCCATGATTTCTAGGTCTCCCTCTAACTCCTTAAGGCGCTCCGGATCCGATGGGATAACCGGTCGCACGCCCCGGGCTATCACTACCGACCTCCGGGATCGACTCGCTTCCGCCATCTCATCGACTGCTAAGACAATCCGGTGCAATCGGCACCTTCCTCCCTTTCTCTCCCTAACGCGCCCTAACTCACCACTCTTTCTCTCTTCTAACGCACCGTGAAGGAGCACGGGTAAAAAGAGACTGAATGAGGCTGGCGGTGGGGTTTAAATACCTGTTGGAACCTTAAGTTCCCGACCAGCCGAAAGTTCCCGTAAGTTCCCTAGCCGGAACCTAGGTAGTAGGTCCCTACGTTCCGGAACTTTCCGGCTTTCCGGCTACGGTTTTCGGAAGACTGCGTAACCTAATTAGAGTTTTATCTTTTCTACTTAAAGATTAATTTCTATTTCTAATATCTAAGTCCTAACTTTGTATTTAAATGCAAAAATTGAAAAAGTTCTGCTACTTTTACCTCTACTAAATTGTTAATTGGGACTTTCCGGATGATACGTACTCCCACAGTAGGGCCCTATAGCCGTGACGTTGGTCGAATGTGAGAACTGATTGACTACGGTAGTAGGCAAGACAAGGTGGTTAAATGGTAAAGGGTTTAGGATTCAGTGAATAAATCAAAGAGGTACCCTATGGCTGTGGATACCCTATGACCGTTGTTATCCTATGGCCGTTAATACACAATAACCGTTGTTACCCTATGGCCGATTTAGCCCTGAGGCTATGGGAAGAGATTCTTAAAATAAACAAAGGTACCTTTGAATATTATGACACCATTAATCCGAATAGAACCATTTCATATTATGTAACCCCTAAATGCCCAAGGCTTGTTTGGAGCTTCTTGAAATTTGCTCAAAATTAAACAATAAATCAACATTCTCATAAATTGTACCAATTTCTTATGAATTGTAACCGTGCAAATTCAAACTAGACATGTTAGAGATCACATAGGAAAAGTAAACATAACAATATCACTTACACATTAAATAATTATAATATTCGATTACGAGGGTGTTAGAACTATGAAAAATTTTCAATGCTCATTTTGCATGTCAAGTTTAAAAAGTTGGTAATAGAAAAAAAATGAGCTTGTAGGGCCTAGCATATACAAACCCAATCAATTTTTGGTTTTCCAAAATCTATTCTACAATTTTTCTGAATGAATTTCTAATGCAATTTTTTCACCAAGATCTTATGTATTTGAGGCTTATTACCAAGAGCTCTGAACACACGAGAAGGCAAGATTGCGATGGGTATCATTGCACAAAATCTTGAATTGGAAAATCATAATACTTCATTGTGAAGATCGGCTTTTTGATCCTAAAACTAGACTTGAAGAAGAGTTCTCCAAAAATATAAACTACTAAAAATAGCAATTTGGTTGGATTTTGCTTAACTTCAAAGTTTTTGAAGCACCAAAATCTGGTGCCTCGGGCAGTTAGAGACAAAAAGCTGCAACCATGACTGTGTCTCCATCAATTTCAGAAGAAAATGGAAATTACTGTAGATTTTGTGACGTACGATAGAGAAAAGAAATGATCTCTGAGAACATCCATTCTTCAAAATTATATTGTGAAAGCATTCACCGATGATAGAGCAAACAGATTGCAACAAATTTATGAACAAAGTGAAGATTGAAATCATGGAGACTTCACACAAAGAACTTCCTCAAATTTTGGAGGGATTGAGTTTCAACTGAGGGTACGTTAAATTATCCCTTAGTATTAGAGAACGTAGCCCAAGCCAAAAAGAGTTATGGCTTGTTAATATATTTAAGGTGAACAACCAAGTTCAATTGCACTGTGAATGGATGCTACAATGAACCATGACATCGACATATGCAGACGGTGAACATTACAAATAGAAGCACAAGATGTATGTGGGTGAAAAGAATTCAAACAATAAATTCGGGTGATATTGAAATTATCAAAAAGAAAAGGTCGAGGAACTGCCAGAAGATGCTGGTCTTGGTTCCATATCAACATCTGCCTCGTCATCAATAAAACGACAAACATGTCTGCGAAAACATCTACCACTGCGCGTGGAGGTCGGAGAAGATTCGTCCGTTTGCAACATAGCGACGTCTGCGTCCCACGGCGCCATAAAATAGTCTTTGGCCGGAGAACGGAGTAGAGTGATCACTCTGAGCAAAAGGAGTTCGTGTTAGTGAATTGATCACAAACAGAAGACAAAGAAATTTTTGGATCAAGCAGGAGACGTACTTACTAAATCTGTTCTTCTAAGTGATATGGCGAATAGGGACGTCCAGTGCAATCTTTGGTGGAGTCTCGGAAGCGGGAAGTTGAATTGGAGCTATAGCTTTGACCTGGTGGAACTGCTGCAACTTAGCCCGGAAGATGACAGCGTCGTCTTCGAGGGCCGCAATGTGTCGTCCAATGACTTTGCAAGCTCGAATAGAATTACTTGAATTTGGATGAAGGAATTCAGATTTGTACATGACCCGGTAAATGAGAGAAATTCATCATGAGAGAAGAGACTACTCACCAAGAGATGCAAATGCATCGAGGATGATGGATCCCAGCTTCGTGAAAGCCTTGATCAGCATTTGAAGGAAAACTGGATCCTTCTCACGGGCGCCTCTCCACGGAACAGATCCATTCATGGATTGAGAAGCCATAGAGGTGAAATTGAATAACACATTGGATTCAACAACTCCCATTCCGAACTCCAAAAGTGATCCATCGGCCGCTATCGTGAATTTGCTAGCATCCATGGCCCGGTGAATGAAAAGCTGAACCCGGAATCCTCTGCTCTAGAAATGAAGAATGCAATGAACTTCAACTAGAACAAGCAAAAACTGTAGTACAATCCAGTGAATTCAGTAATTGATATGCAGCAGTAGTTACCTTATATGCTGAGTTGTAATACGATGCAGAGGATAGGTCATTAATTCCCCACCACTCTCGATGCAGAATGAAGTTGTAGCCGTTTGCATAGGACAGCACATCTGTCCGGATCTGTGGAACATCAGGGACGAAAAACAGAATTGCACCCGCACCGTAAAGGAAATGTTCCGCAAACTCAAACACACTTTCAGTGTGTTGCTCAGAGTACTCATTCCAGGCAGGGACATCGCCGGGGTTCTCAGAAATGGATGGAACCGAAAGGCCATCTTTAATATCGGCAAGAATCAAATCAAAGCCACTATGCAGACAAGACTTATTCAAAGCCTTGGCACCGTCTTCTTTCTTCACCTGGACATTAAAAAAGATGGACTAGATTAGTTGAAATTGACATAACTAAAATGCACTGAGAGACCCATTTGCCTCTGACCGCAAAGAAAGAGAAAGACTATCCCAGCAACGCGATGTGGACACTAACGGAGAATCAGAAAGTCTCGACATTACCAGTGACTGTGAGCCATGAAACGGCAAGGCATCAATACAGCAGCAAACCATAACTCAGCAAGCTAACGAGGAATACATAAGTGTAACTGGTGATTGAAAAGACAAACCTTGAGAACAAACTTGTTGACCGTGTCGAGGGATGTGTGCACCTCTGGAAGAGCCTCCATAATCTGAGAGAGGCTGGAATACATGAGCAAAAACACAGTGAGAAGTGGCCCGATCTGACCCTCAACCTCCAAGACGACTGATTCAACCGCATAATGCCATGACGGGTCATCCCCGTGGTCTCTGTTAATAATGGGCAGCCAGGCCGCAAGCCGATGGTTGCCATCCCACACAAAAAACATCTTCCCCGAGAATTGCTTCCACACGTCTTCCTTCTATAGATCCCTCTCGAAGTTGTCATTTGCAGCAATCCATAACGGACTCCAACTGGCCACATCATTGTCGGTGACATCCTGCGTTTTGCCCTCGTTTTCCAGCAAGGCGACATAAAAGACACCATGCCCATCCATATATCCGGTACTCACAAAATGTGCGCCTAATGCCATCACGTCGTTCTTCAGGTACGGGCGAACAGCAGCCAGAGCCTTCATCCGACACAGTGGAATGTGCAGTTTCGACTTCTCCCTTGGCTTGAAGCGAAGCTTGTCCAGCACAACGTTTGGATTAACCGACTCCTTCACGACCATCTGCACGACCATCGGCACCCCTTCTAAGGGGGCGCTGTCATCGCATGCAGCACCCCCTTAGCAGGGGTGCCGCCATCGGCACCCCTGCTAACAAGGTGCTTCTCGCACTACACCGCTACTTAATGATCGGGAATGTACCTCTTGTGGTGTTTGTCGTTTCGTCCTGATTACCCGCGTTCCGGCGATCCTCCGTGCTGAATTGGGGTGGATTTGCCTCTCCGGTGTCGCCGGTCGATTTCTCCCCGCCTTCAATTGTTTGATGCTCCTTCACAATACCTGTTTTGAGGAGACCCAACCAGAATTACGCGGTGTTTAAGCCATGACGTCAATGTGATCGACCGCAAGCACAAACCTAAAATAAACCAGAGCCAGGAGCAATCCCAAATCGCACGGTGCTATACCCTGAACTGCAGCGTCAAGGTCGAAAGCGGGAATCCGGAATCACTTCGGGCGCAAAGACGTAAACCAAAATCGGGCGTTTTAGAGAAAACCTAAATCTCTGTCGGGCGCTATTTCATTGGCACAAACCGGAAGCCCAAATCTCTGGCGACTGGAAAACCTGAAACCCGAACTCAAAACCAATATGGCACGACCCTAAACTAGAAACCCAAATGTGTCCAATGCAAAACGCAAATCTGACGAGCCTAAACCAGACACCCAAATGTGTCCAATGTGAAATGGAAACTTAAATCTCACGACCCTAAACCGGAATCGCAAATCTGTCCAACACAAAATGGAAACTTGAATCTCATGACCCTATACCGGAATCCATATCTGTCCAGCTCAAAATGGAAACTTGAATCTCACGACCCTATACCGGAACCCAAATTTGTCCAGCACAAAATGGAGACTTGAATCTCACGACCCTAAGCCGGAACCCAAATCTGTCCAGTGCAAAACGGAGACTTAAATCTCACGACCCTAAACCGGATGCCAAATCTGTCCAGCGCAAAATGGAAACATAATTCTGACAACCCTAAAGCGGAAACCCAAATCTGTCCAATGCGAAATGGAAACTTAAATCTCACGACCCTAAATCGGAACCCAAATCTGTCCAGCGCAAAATGGAAACATAATTCTCACGATCCTAAAGCGGAAACCCAAATCTGTCCAGCGCAAAATGGGAACTGAAATCTAATAAGCGCAAAATGGGAACGCAATTCTGACCAGCGCAAAATTGAGAACCAAATCTGACGAGCCCAAGCGCAAAACCAAATCTCACCGTCGCAAATGGGGAACCCAAATTCTGCCGGGTGCAAGCAGTTACGCAAGTCTCACCGGCGCACAAGCGAAATCCAAAATCTCCTCGGGCGCAGATCAGGAATCCAAACCACACCGGCCACAAGCCGGGAACCCAAGTCTCGTAGGCCTCGAAGCGAAAACCCAAATTTGACAAAGCGCTAATGGAAATCTGAATCTGACGGCCGCGCAAGTGGAAACCCAAAATCCCTTGCAAGAAACCTTAAAACCACTTGCCTTGAATCCGGAACTCCTTCGAAGAAAAAAAGCCTTGCCGCGAAAGGAATAAATTTATCTTGCCCTAAGACTCACTTTTTGTTTGGTCAAAAAGACTCAAGCCTCACAGAATCACTAACGCTGTTGCAGCTGCTGGAGAGAATATTAGACATGAAGACTGACAAATATGTAACTCGCGGTTTAGCAGCAGTTTCCTTATTGAAAGTAATGTTAGACTCAATGAAATCCCTCTCGCGGTCACAAAATTGTACTAGGCTAATCTTTTGCAAGCATCCCTAGGATAGTCAGTTTATTGGGGGGACCGAGCTCCGTGAGAATGAGTCTCAAAGTAAAATTTGTTGCAAACCTCTCAGAACTCTCGTGTCTTGCCAGGAGCTGCCACTATCAATCGCACATGAAGCCTTGCAAATTATAGTCTTGCCCTCCGCGGAGCTGCAAACGAGTCAATCGGAACGCCGAACTCGCGCCCTCAAACCCAACGACCCTCATCAGACTCAAAAATCAACTTACAATTCCACTAATTACTCAACTCCTAGTGCGATGAAACTATGAAGCACACCTTTACGGTAAATCTTAATGAAAACAAGCTCGCTGCTTCTCCTCCTAAAGTTGTGAAACCACTAGCAACTCCCGCCTGCAATGAGTTCGCAATGAATTGATAAAGGCTGCGCAGACTTGATCATTATATGAACCTGAGATTATGGGTTATTCTTCGTACTCAATGCAGAAGGTACTGGTGACAATACCTTCAAGAACACCAACAATGATGTTAGGAGACAAACCAAAAGTTTAATCGTCACATTACCTCGCTCTGGAGTGGTCTCTCTACTCGATCCTTCTGCACGATCACCAGCACTCTCATCAGGTGTACTTCTACTTTTGCTGCTAGCTGGGGACGATTTTTCTGGAAGTCCTTGCCCCATCGTGTCTTCTGTAATTTGTGTAAGGCTACCTGAAGGAAGACCCTGAACTTTGCTAACTGATGGTTCTCCGCTAGCAAATTCTAGGACTCTAATAGTGTCTCCTATAGAAGCTATCCTAGCATTTGATCGCAACTCCCTCATGATCCTAGACTGCTTTAGGTGCTTTGGATTTTTAAAATACAAAGCTTGTCGTTTTCGTCTCTTCGGCATTCTACAGGGTGCAGGAATTCATTCCCACTCCCCGCAACACTAATTACTTTAATCCTATTTATGTATCATAACAGCTATTTACATATTATTTCAAGAGCTCATGCCATAAAGACTAGGTTACGTAGTCCTGCGGGGTGCTAAAGCCTTCAGACATGCCAACAAGCACAGATGATTACACGTTTAAAGCTCAAGTGAGAATCACTGATGGCATCATTCCGTTCTAGCAGGCCGACAATGACTAATGATAGGTCGGTCCCTTTGAATCCATGGCGCCGTCATAACTCATTTAACATGAAGCTTAGTATGATGGAGTCAGTTTCCATTCTGCGGGATTGGCCCCCCATCTAGTTTGCGGGTTTTAATATTCTGACACTTCAATTGAAGGTTGTCCACAGGCAGTTCATTAAATGGAAGAAAAACTACTTATGGACCAACGGGATCCTCATTACATCTGGAGGAGTTGTAGCTAATCAAAGAGCGGTCATCTATTAATATATACACTAAGGGACTGCTCTTCCGACCACGAATACTTTTAATATATAGTCTAATTAAATTATTGTAAATTGTGCAGCATCTCAATATCTTTCCGGTTGCAACTGGCTGCGGGTCTGACAGTGTTTACTATAACTGGGAACGAATACTAATTGAATGGAACGTGTACCTCAAAGTTTTGTTCAGTACTACATTGCCTTAATGAACTACTAAGTGGCGGCATGTCTTTAGTTATGAAATGAGTACACTCTATTGACGTACTCCTTGAACTCTACCTTACTTATTCAAGGAATATTGTAGCTAGATTTTACCTGGTCCTTGTTCTGCACTTAGCTTGCATATTTGTTGTATTGCCTCCTCAAGAGTTTAGGGTATCATGTCTATCTTGGAGGATGCCATCTGCAATGCGGTTTTCATTCGAGGAGATGGACCAGCAGTGCCAATTTCTTTCGTTGTGGGGGAGGATGGCTTCGCAGAAGTTACTGGTTCTCGTTTGGCTTCCAGGTTTCAGATTATGGAAGGTACTTTGCATTTGGATTTGGACGTAATTAATCTAGTCTTGGGGCTGGTCTCTCACATTGTAGCGCAGATGTCATGTGACTCTTTTGGCAGTGAGGTCTGGTCATTGTCACCTGGAAACTATCGCGTGTATGCATTGACGAACAATACGGTCGATTGTACAGCTAGACGGTCTTCTACAACATCGGAGGTCACCCCAATGCTTCGGAACGTTAAATTAGAGCATGTCGATGGTCCTGTCCTTGTTCTCAGTGATGATTCTGATAGTGACTACATCCTTTCCACGCCTCACTTTACTGCTCCGGACATTGTAGGACCCTCGGTAGTGCATGCAGCTTCCGTTCTTGAGTCATGTCCCTCCCGTCATTTAGGTCCATCCACTTCTAAGCCTCCCTTGCCACTTGCTGAGAGTATCGTCCACTGCCTACGCCAGTTGAATACTAACAAGGGCGCTAGATCAATTCTTAGCAAGTTAGATTACAATTCAATTACCATAGAGAAGGTAGAACATCTGCCCCCAGATTTTAATGGTGATATTATCTTTGAGCTCCCTCCGATGGGGAAGTATCCGCTATCCACAAAGGCCGGACAGTTGCATGGCATGGATAAAAAAGATGACGGACACGCTTGGACTTGAACGGCTACTACCCATATCTAATCAGCATCTCAACTTTCATTCAGATTGTCCAATTGCTTAAGACATCTACGTTGTACAAATACTGATTGCGAATATGGAAGTCAACCAAACCGTTTGTCTCCGTCAAATGAAACTGAGTGGGAAGGTCTTGCCTCCTCTGCCTTCATTCTCGGATCTAATCCGCCCTCTAATTCTACTGTTGTCTGTGCCCTTTGCCTTGTGAAGCCTACTTGCTTAGATAATTGCCCTGCAAAGATATATTATGTTTACGGCCCAAGTCACATGACTCGTGCCTGTATCCATCTTGGATTCCATTCACATCCTGTGAAACAAGGAAATTATCGAGAATCAGCTGTCAAACTCCGTAGTCTTATTGGCGAACATGTAGAAAGGGCTCCATCAGCGACCAACTCTGCCATTGTCCTTGAGGCGACGAAGGAGTACCTTGGTCAATTACTTTTATGTCCGGAAGGTGTGCCTCAGAAGACTCTAGCAATTGAAGAACTACTCCCTGTCCTGGACAAATGTAAGCAAATGTCGTCTCCGAGTATTCAAAACGAGGTCACCACTTTTCGATACCTCCGTCGTTTTGGAGTCCTAGATAGCATCACCAAACTGAGAGGCTCCAGCAACTGGGCCTTCATCTAGAAGAACAGGTTTCCGGGACAAGGAGCGGACTCTAACAAGGTCTTCATTTTCAAAATGGCGGAATTGGGCTCCGAAAGTAGGGTCGACTTGGTCAGGCGTATGCAACCCGAAGGTGACTTGGAAAACGCGTGGATGATGTTCGACCATGTCAAATGGGTAAAGTCTTGGACCACAATGGCTTGTCACGTCTATGACTCTACATACTGCTGCATCATGACTATTGCTGTTTGCGATATGCAATCTGAAGATGTGGCAGCTCAACAAGTGTTCTGGAAGAATCTGAATGCTATGTCTTCTAGGCATGGTATTACTAATCCAAATTTCAAAGGATTCATGGCAAACAGTGCACAGGCAAACTAGAATGCTGTACGTATTGTATACAGTTCTGGTGACCCAACAATCCCCATGGTCAACCGCGAGAGGACTTGCCTTTTTCACTGGACCCAATCATTGGAAAAGCACACTAAGGCAGATATCAGAGCAGACCTGCAGGATCAACATCAATCCCTCTGTAAACAATACAAGAACTCTGTGTCATTGGAGGAGGCTCAAAGTAGGTATTTGGCCATCCGTACGTGGTGGTTACCATCTGGAGCTTCAACTGATGAAGGACTTCCAAGACTCGACTTATGGCTAGCATTCTGGCATTATCGATACCGCCAATGGGGAGGATTCATGGAACTGGTAAATGTTCGAGTTTAGTTGATCCTTCTCTTCATTTTGCCCGCCATGCAATGGTCATGCCGATATTGGCACTACTCCTCTGCAGTGGCAGTTCTTGCATCTCTTTTTCTATATTCACCAAATATTTTGCAGTCTTATTCGTCATTTGAACACTCATCCTGTAGGATTGCGTTCAGGACCTTTCACCAACCAAATTGGCTAAGATGCCCTCATGTAATTTGGCGGAGTCGGTTCACAACAAGTGATTGCAACGGTCAAGCAAAAGAGGGAATGATCTGTATGTTGCTTCCGTTGATGACATGGTCAGAGCATTCATGCAGGTTGTTGCCTACTACCAATTCCTGAAGGGTGGAAAGCCAGGTACGGGTCCGGGGAAAGAGAAACTTCGTCTTTGTACAGCCCAACGCACTGCTCAACGCTCCGGAAATTCGAAGGTTCTTTATGTCGCCCTCACCAATATGCCTGGTGCTGACGTCTTCTGCACACGTGATCCGCATCTGGAAGGGGAGGAAGTGTTCGTTTCCTTGAAGCGAAAGGCAGATCTCCCTCCAGGATCAGAGTTCAAATCGCAGCGCCCTGACAAGATCAATGTTTCATGTCCAAGGCACAAGGCCCAACGGCTCAATCCGGAGATTGTTAATCTCATTGCTGAGGACCCACAATCAGAATTCAAACTTAGCCAAGGAGAAGGCACTACCCCCCCCACTACTGTCACCATTGACCCACTCTCCAACAAAGCATGTCAAATCAGTTCAAGAGACTATTTGCGATGAGCGGCAATGGCATATTGCAAGACTCCCGAGGACGTCTGCAAAAGCTTGCTTTGCTCTGCAGGTCAAGACTAAAAAGAAATGCGTGGCAAGGATTGTGTAGGACAATCGAAGTACAGTTGCCCCAACTTACATCGGATCGATGGACAATTACAAGAAGGTCAGATTGGAGAACATGCAGTTCTTCTTCTGCAATGATGACATCAATTGCTGTGTCAATGGAACTGGGCGGAAATGGGTAGTTTCTAAACCTATCGTCCCTGATGTTTGGCCTGTTAAGATGATTGGGCACGAACTTGACAAGGAAAGAAATCCTAAATCTCGAAAACGCCGGATTCAACCTTATGGAGCACGAGCAGCTATCTCCTCAAAAGTTGTTTGGGGAAGGCATTTTTGTAAACTTGGGCGACTATCCTCCTCCTCCAAATCCTTTAGATCACCCCACCAAGCGATACGGGAAGAACATTCGGAGGAACCCTGCCGCTCCAATAACAAAGCATCACAACAACTATGCTTCTGCTTTATCCATTGTCGGGGAGATTTGCAGTATTCTAATGGTTCCTCCTCCAACTCTTGGCTGCATTGTTACTTTGCAGTCTAGAAATATTTCTAAGGTATCTAGATATTTGTTGACGATTGGTCAATTCCTAAGCTGCGACTGCCCATCGTTCAAAGACATGTCACAGAAGTCACTTGGCAAGCGAGGAGCATGGACGTATTGTAAGCACCAGTACTACATATTCGTCATTGTCTGTGGGTTAGATCCAGAGGTAAATATCTTTACGCACGCTCCTAGTTTCAGCTGGAATGAGATAAAACAGGTTCTACAGATTCTGCTACGAAAACACTACGGTGCATAGTGAGCATGAATAGTCTTGTATTGCAATGTGATCCTCTCCCCTACTGTATAGAGAAGGCAGTGAGACTTGAAGGGCCATGTGAGCTCCCAATTTGTCACTTGGGACTCGTAGAATTATTTTTTGGGAAATTTGCAATTTAAAGTTGATAAAAATATACAAAAAGACATAAAAAGAGTGTGGGAGTACGTATCATCCGGAAAGTCCCAATTAGCAATTTAGTGGAGATAAAAGTAGCAGAACTTTTTCAATTTTTGCATTTAAATACCAAGTTAGGACTTAGATATTAGAAATAGAAATTAGTTTCTAGGTAGAAAGGATAAAACTCTAAATAGGTTACGCAGCCTGCCGGAAACCGTAGCCGGAAAGCCGGAAAGTTCCGGAAAGTTCCGGATCGTAGGGACCTACCGCCTAGGTTCCGGCTAGGGAACTTACGGGAACGTTTTTGGCGACGGGAACTTAGGGTTCCGACAGGTACTTAAACCCCACCGCCAGCCTCATTCAGTCTCTTTTACCCGTGTTCTTCCACGGTGCGTTAGAAGAGAGAAAGAGTGGTGAGTTAGGGCGTGTTAGGGAGAGAAAGGGAGGAAGGTGCCGATTGCACCGGATTGTCCTAGCAGTCGGTGAAATGGCGGAAGCGAGTCGATCCCGGAGGTCGGTAGTAACAGCCCGGGGCGTACGTCCGGTTGTCCCATCGGATCCGGAGCGCCTGAAGGAGTTAGAAGAGGACCTAGAAATCATGGGGTGTTTAGGATTGGTAAAACGTCCATGGAACGTCCGGAGTGAAGAGATGATTGATGAGCTAGTTTCCGGAGTAGGTAATCAGTTCGATTTGACGATTAGGGGTCGATCTAGGGCCTGGACTCCGGAGTTGTGGGCGAAGGCATACTTTACGCCGAGCAGGGGTTCCGGAATGGCGTCCCGGACGGATACTTACGCCGTGGAGGTATTCCGGAGTCCTGCGGATTCCAAGGAAGGAAACACCGCGAGTGATTGTAAGAGTCCACGGGATGGGTAGTTGTTAGCATTCCTCATCCCTATCTTGTATCCGGAAAAGCCCACCCGGATTACAATGACCGTGGCAAACACCATTTTCGGAGCGCTGGGAGATAGAGAGAATCCGGCTCCCAGGCCGGTCAGCTGGGGAGTGATCATTCACTCCGTAGTGGAAAAGTTAGCGGTCAATATCGCGAACAAGAAGTCAAGTCCGATTAGCCCCTATCTTTTTCATCTGTATCACTCCGAGGATGCACTGGCCGGACCGGAAATGACCATATACCGGAAGGGCGAGAATTTGTTGAGGTATGGACTTCCCGCAGAAGATGAACCGGATGAGCTCGAGCCGGAAGAAGAGGAACCAGAACCGGAGCAGGCATCACCAAACGTTGGAGGGACGCGCCGGAAATCGACTGATCGGGGTGCGCGGGGGAAGCAAGAAGCCGAGGAGGAAGAGAAGCCCCGAGAACCACTTCCGGAAACAGATCAGCTAGAGGCCACCATCAAATGGCTGTTAGCTACCCGGGCACAGAATGAGCGGATGTCGGCGCTGATCTGGCAAATGTGCGAGAAATTGGGTGTGAAGGAAGAAACCCAAATCCTGGTGGCGTTGGCGGAAAGGCCAGATCCGGAAGCGGTGAAGCAGCTGGAGGACCGGATTCTGACCTTGGAGCAAGAACGGGACCAGTTTCGAGAACAAGCTGCGTGGTCGGAGAAGGAGAGGATGGCCGCTGAAACAAAAGAGGGAGAAGCCCTCGATCTGGTCCGGAATGTCAGAAGTCTGTTTGACACTCCGGCGGATATTCTTGCCAGAGCTACACTCTGGAATAATCACATGGTGAAGGATGGTCACGTGGCGGGATCGAAGGTGGTGAGCATCCTTGTGGATTTTGAAGTCCGGATTGAGGGAATGCTCAAGGAAGTCCGGCAACTGTTGGGAAACTTGGATCCGCTTGAGGGGTTAGACCAAGGCCTTTTTGACCTAGGTCAGGATCTCCAAGAAGGAGGGGCACAGAACCAGCCTTCTCCGGCAAAGAGCAAGACAATTGCCGGAACGTCGCAAGCCGGAACAGCATCGGCACAGAAGAGGAGGTCGCTGGTGAAGCAGTTTGCGGCCTCCACTCCAGTAAAAGATGTTGTCTTAGGCGTCCCAGTCGGAAGAACTACGTCCGTAGCAAATCTGTTCCCCGACAGACCGGTGGGTTCTACTTTCCGGGAACCAGCTTTACCCGGAACGGTATTGAATCTAGCCCGGACGGATTCGGTGAGTTTCACCCACATGCTCCAGCCCTTTCTCCAGACACCGCCACCGTCCCAGCTCATCGATCTTACTGTTCCGAAACTAAGGGGACGACGGCTACTGAGCGAGACGGACCCGGAATCGGAAGAGGGGGATACGACTCAATCGGAGGAGGAAGAGTTGCAGCCTCCCCGGACCAGGTCGAAGACGAAGAACACCCCACCCCAGAAGACAGGTGGATCGCCAGCTCAGGGTGGCACGTCTGTAAAGAAGGCTAAGCGAAATAAATGACTATCTAGGGTAGCAGTAGCAGTAATTGTAGTTAGGATTCTTACCAGGATGGTAGTTCCGGAACCGGATTTTCCGGATGTAGGCCCAGTAGTTCCGGACTTTTAGGAGTTAAACGGTTTTGCAGTTTTCCCGGAACGGTCTTCAGGGCCGTTGCTTTTTTTTGCTTTTTAGTTGGCCGTTGGCCGGTTTTCTGGTGGCCGTTTGGGCTGCCTTTTTGTGGGATTTTAAGGGCAGGCCGGTTTGTTGGCCTGTCATTCCTTTTTCCTTGTTCATTTAATCTGAAGCATTCAGGAAAGCACTCGTTGGATTATTCTCTTGCGTATCGCGTCTATAGTCACTTGTGTGGATGTGTAAGTGAGAGTGTGCAAGGGGGAGGAGTCCGGATTTGTGGACTGCCGGATTAGGCTAAGTGTGTCTTGCAGATGAGTTTTTAGACTTGCGCAGTGAGAAAGTGGCGCCTTTAAAACGCTGGTACGGTAATCCGGTGGAGACCAAGGAGTGGTCCGGAAGCTAGTCCGGAATTCGCAGGGGCGGTTCCGTGCGGAGATAGGCAACCGCCAGAGGAATATTTCCACCTGTCCGGAAGGCTAGTCAACCTCATGAGCGGTCGAGAGCTAGGAAGTCATTCCCTTAGTTCCGGAAGTTCGGTATCCGTCGTTGTAGTAAGGAGGACCTAACGCTACCCTGTGTGACCAGCTTTCCGGATAGGCCATCCGGAATGTTGTGAGGAGGCCACCCTGTTTACTCAACTAGATCTATTCTTGGGTTGTGTTTTGTTTTATGTTATCAGAGTTTATGTCAGATACGGAGTGGTGCAGTTCCCTACCCCTCGGAAAGAGCAAGTGAGGAACCCTCTGAGGGTAAAACAGAGGTATCGAAAACCAACTTGTTAGAAAGACGGAACCGGAATATTGGATAGGGCCGGATCCGGAAGAGAATCCGGAAAGGAAGTAGTTCCGGAAAAGTGTTTGTGTGTTGAAAGGACCCCTCTCAAGGTGGTCAAAGTCCGGAAACTTAGAGGTCTCGAGAAACTAATTTTGAAGCAACGTCTGGAATCTCCTGGGACGATAACTTGTGTCATCTTAGCACGTTTTTGTGGTTAAAGATACTTACACCTAGATTACGCGTGCGACAAAGAGTGTAGAACCGAAATAGGGTTGTGTCATACCCATTATAGTATTTGGTCTAGATTTATGTTTTTATTTAGAATCTCCCCAAACCTGGCCTAAAAATAGTATAAAAATAACAAATTGGCTAGATTTGGAGAATTTGAGTCGCACAGCCCCAAAAGGGCTAATTCCCACCATGAATGTGGCAATTCATGGCTAGGTCGGTCCGAGGTATCCATAGCGAGGACACTAGGTCGGGTCCTAGAGTTAGATTTAGAATTCTCCATTAGACCGACAAATTCCCCAAAATCCCGATTGTCAGCATGCAGGAGCCACTAATGCAAGACCAGGCCGTGGAGGAATCTACAGCCCAAGGATGGTGTTCTAAAGTAAATCCCATGCCAGGAGTCCAACGGCGAAATTGATTTGTCAAGATTCCTCCACCTGCAAAAGATTCCCGCATCGTCGCTAATTCGAGGAGATGGCCATGTTTAATCTCCATTGACCAATTGTGCCAGGTACGGAAACACACCCGCACGTCTTTCATGCGACTCCCTGAGAGGTCACATGAAAAATCCCGGCATCTTCCGACTTGCAGAAGAACCTTTTCCGGGTGGTCAATCCTCCTAACCTCCAACGAGAATTTCATGGAAATTATCTAGGTTACAATAAAATCTCATTAAAAATTAGACTAGCTTGTTTTATGTTAATAATGCGCTCCGTGAAGTTTCACAACATTCCGATAGCGGCAATTACCCAAACCGGCGAGATTCCTCGGGAATTAACCACGTGGCGAGGTCCCCGTCACATTGACCGGCATTCCAGGACCATACGATGGCAAAACGAAGTCAACCAAAAGTCCTTCCTGACTCTCTCGCACCTATCAGAGACCCTAGGCTATTCACATTTCTTAAAATAGGAGACCTCCAAGATCTAGGATTTTATCACGATTTGGTTTTTAAACTAAATTAGCCTACGATGGGTTTTTGGCCTCGGTACGGGGGGTGGAAGGGTCTAGGACTGAACACGGCGATCTGGATCCAACGGCGCAATCCGTTTGGCGATTGGAGCTAATCTCCAAAAGTTAGGATGTTGGTCCAGCATAGATGGTAGAAGTAGATTTTTAGGATTTAGGATGAAAATCTTTGAGGATGAGGGTGAAAATCTGAATTAACAAGGTTACCTTAGAACTCTAGAGGGAGGGGTGAGCCCTTGGAAACCTATATAAGGGCCCCATTTCTCTCTCTAGAACACACACAATTCTTGTTTTAGGTCCATGGATCTAAGTTATTTTGGATATTTTGGCGTTTAAAGCCAAAAACCTCTACGGTGTTTTCAGAGTATTTTTGGCTCTATTGTTGCTTATTTTCAAGCTTTGAAGGTCCTTGGGGGTCCTTCTACCTTGCTTTGTGTACTCTTTTGTAAAGTTTTTTTGTACCTTGTTGTAAGTGGAGAGTCTCTCTCTCCCTCTTGTACGTGTTGTGGTCTAACTTGTGAAGTTTTAAGGGTCTTTTAGTATCTTGCACTAATCCTAAAGTCACCCCCCATCGTACCTTGGCGATGCCGCTTTGGGGGCCTTTAGCGTATGAGCTTTGTGTTACCACATGGTCTAACTCGTGTGTTTTATCTTTGTATTTTTATTACACCCTCTTCTAATCTTTTCCTTGTTGAGTGGACTCCTCTCCGGGACGGCGAAGCTTTGAACCTCCTCGTGCACGTTTTTTTTAAAGTTTATCCCAAACCCTCTTCTAATCTTCTCCTTGTTGAGTGGACCCCCCTTCGGGACGGCGAAGCTTTGAACTTGTGTGTATTCTTTTGACAAGTTTAATTTTTTCCCTCTTCTAAAGTCTCTCTCATTGTGTGGACACCCCTTGGAAACGGTGAAGCTTTGATCTAGTAACAAAGTTGAAGTCCTAAAGCGTGTGTTAAAAGTATAGACGGCGGAGTTTTGAACCCCCGAGGTGCCAAGAAGTCCTAAAGTTGGTGTTAAAACCAATTTAAAAGCAAAGCTTTGCACCTCCCTCGTGTTTAGTTCTAAAGTCTAGTTTCCAAGACCTTTGTGGAAACCTCCAGAGTTTAGCTTCCAAGATATGTAGGTTCCTTTGCATTTAGTGAAGTTTAGTTATTCCCAAAGTTTTATTTAGTTTAGTTGTATCCCAGTCTTAGTGAGTTTAGCACCCTCCAAAGTTCTATTCCCCCTTAGTTTAGCAAGAACCCAGTCTTTTATTTAGCCTTAGCAAAAATCTACTCTTTTATTTAGCTTTAGCAAAAATCTAGTCTTTTATTTAGCCTTAGCAAAAATCCAGTCTTTTATTTAGCCTTACAAGAATCAAGTTTTTTTCCTCGAAGAACCAACACCCAGAACCGGCATACAGACCAACATACATAACCAGCATCAGACCAGCATATAGACCAGCATCATAACCAGCATATAGACCAACTCAGGCCAGCATCAAATTAAAAAAAAAAAAAAAAAAAAAAATTAATTAAATTTTTTTTTATTATCCAACCCCCCAGCCAGCCAGCCGGGAGGCAGGCAGGCAGGCTCGGTGGTCCAGCAGCCGGGTCCAGATCGGGCTCCCCCCCTTTTTGAACTCATTTTTTGGTCTTTTGGTTTTTTTGGTTTTTTGGGTTCTCTCAAACTAAAACAAAACCAAAACTAAAACACAACAAAAATGTTGGACTAACCTATTACTAGCTAGGGGAGGAGTAGAATTAGGGCCAAAAAATACAAAAGGGAGGAGGAAGAAAAGAGCGGAGTGCCACCGTACCTGCACACAAAATAGTTTCCCTCTCATCACTCACACCTACACACAATAGAAGGAGATTAGGAAAGGAGGAGAAGAAGTAGACAAGAGGAGGTGAGAGACGATAAATAGTGACCTAGGCTTTAGGAAGAAATCTTAGGAATTTGTGGCAGGGTTGCACGGACATCCAACGTCCACGTCTGCCCATTCTGGAGCGTCCGAAGACATAGAGAAAAAAATGCGGACAGGCGGACGGCCTTGTCCAGCGGTCGGGCGGACGGGCGAACAAGTTAGACAGGCGGACAAGGCGGACCTGCGGGTCGACGGGTCGACCGGGCGGACAGGCGGACGGACGGGCGGACGCGCACACGAGCGGGCAGGCGGATGGACAAACGATTTCCAAGGTTAATTTTTAGAATTTTGGGGCGTGTAATATACCATTGGAAAGGTCTTGGAAATACCTTTCCAATGGTATATTACACGCCCCCAAAGTCCAAAAATTGAAGCCAAAAATGACAAAAATAACCGCAGCAAGTGCATACTCAACACCAGCCACGCCATCCGCCCGTCCGCCCGTCCGCCAAGCAGTTGGCAATGCAGTCGGGCGGGCGGACGGATTAGGCGGACAGCTTCAAAAGCAAGAAAACTCTTCTTTTGCGATTTCCAGGTTTAATTTTTGGAATTTTGGGGCTTGTAATATACCATTGGAAAGGTCTTGGAAATACCTTTCCAATGGTATATTACACGCCCTCAAAGTCCAAAAATTGAAGCCAAAAATGACAAAAATAACCGCAGCAAGTGCATACTCAACACCAGCCACGCCATCCGCCCGTCCGCCCGTCCGCCAAGCAGTTGGCGATGCAGTCGGGCGGGCGGACGGATTAGGCGGACAGCTTCAAAAGCAAGAAAACTCTTCTTTTGCGATTTCCAGGTTTAATTTTTGGAATTTTGGGGCGTGTAATATACCATTGGAAAGGTCTTGGAAATACCTTTCCAATGGTATATTACACGCCCTCAAAGTCCAAAAATTGAAGCCAAAAATGACAAAAATAGCCGTAGCAAGTTCATACTCAACACTAGCCACGCCGTCCGCCCGTCCGCCCGTCCGCCAAGCGGTTGGCGATGCGGTCGGGCGGACGGGCGGACAAATTGAGAAGACGCCTTCAAAAGCAAGAAAATTCTTCTACAGGGGGCGTGTAAAATTCTTCACCAGCTACGCCATCCGCCCGTCCGCCAAGCGGTCGACGATATGATCGGGCGGACGGCGAATGGATTGGGCGGATGGACGGACGGCTTGAAAAGCAAGAAAATTCTTCTACGAGGTGCGTGTAAAATTATTCACCAGCCACGCTGTCTACCCGTCCGCCAAGCGGTCGGCGATGCAGTCGGGCGGATGGGCGGACGAGCGGACAGGTTGGAAGGACGGCTTCAAAAGCAAGAAAATTCTTCTTTCGCGATTTCCGGATTCAATTTTTGGACTTTGAGGGCGTGTAGTATACCATTGGAAAGGTCTTGGAAACACCTTTCCAATGGTATATGACATGCTTCCAAAGTCCAAAAATTGGATCCAGAAATAACAAAATAGCTGCAGCAAGTCCATACTCAGCATTAACCACGCCATCCGCCCGTCCGCCAAGCGGCTGGCGATGCGGTCGAGCGGACGGATTGGGCGCACGGACTCGAAAGCATGAAAAATTTTCTATGACAATTTTCGGGTTCAATTTTTGGAATTTCAGGGCGTGTAATATACCATTGAAAAGGTCTAGGAAATACCTTTCCAACGGTATATTACACGCCCTCAAACTTTGAAAATTGAAATAGCAATTGCCAACTGAAGTCGCTGAAATGCATAATGAGCGTCTGCCTTGCTGTGTGCTTGGCTGTCCGTCATTTATGAATACATTGGATTCTAGAAAGTACGGGTTTGCTTTGTAGACATTTATTCAATGCTACACATATTCAATGTAGTATTTTTGTATGAATATGTAATCTACGTAAATTTCTATGCATTAAAAATTGTAAACCTTATACCCTAAACCCATACCCTAACCCTAAACCCTAATGGAAAATCTAGAATGGGTAGTAAATTTTTTTTAAGCATTGATCGATGTGGAATATGTTTGACCTTCAATTTTTTTTAAATGTGATTATACATGTGTTGACCTCAATGACTTATTTCTTTATGTTTTGCATGTGATTTTGATTTTCTTCATCAATTATATTGTGGCATTTGTACAAATGTAGAATATGCAATTATAACTAGATGTGTTAATTTAAGTTTGTTGATAAAATATTAATAAATTGAAATATCTTAGTCTGCATAATACAAACATATGTACTATTATTTTTATTCTATTGAGAGATGCTACTAAACAAATCTAACTTTCTATCATAATATTTGATAAAATCATTTGTAATCATTTGTAAACATTTGTAAACATTTGTTATCTATGTAAGTTTCTATGCATTAAAAGTTGTAAATTTTGTACCCTAAACCCTTACTCTAATCCTACACTTTAATGGAAAATTCAGATGCACTTTTTGTATTATATGTAGCAGTCATTGGCATTAAAATTTCTTAAAATTAATTTCTTAAAATTAAGTCTTCCGTATTGTGGAAATTAACCACAATATTTTTAGCTCTAGTAATAGAAATGCTTAAACTCGAGGTGTGACAAATTAGCAAAATTGACTTTTGAATATTAGATATTTTTTAATTTTTGAAAATAAGGGCATCAATAACAATCAAAACATCCATCTTCAATAAAAATTTCAAGTCGATCAACTTCATGCTTCAAAACTTATAGTAAAAGACAAATACGCTATCCTACATGACACCAAAACCAAGTACTAATTCTTGCAATTACCCAAAATCATTACATCTCTTGAGCATTTCATTTAGTTTCACTCAAAAATCATCGATATATGTTTAGAATCTAATTTAGAAGGAATTTAAAAATTTGAGTGTTCAAATATTGTATACAAATATTGGTGAAAGATTGATAGCTATGGTAGATGCAATTGTAGTGATATAAAACAATATTCCAAAGCTACAAGTGTTAATCATACACAATAATTCCAAAATATCACTACTAGAAACCACGGCCAAATTAACAAAAAATCAACTAATTTATGTTGATTTCTGTTGTTTTGAATACTGGAATGATCATTTTTTTTTTTCAAACTTTCTACAAAAATCAACAGAATGATATTCAATTTCTGTTGATTTAAATAGTGCAATGACCAAATCAACAAAAGTTTAGGGAACATGGAATTTTTTTAGAATCTTTTAAAAATCTTTGTAGAACCTTTTAGAATCTTGAAGAATCTAATTCTATTTTAAAAATTCCATTTAAAAAATATTCTATCAAACATTATAATACTTCAATCCATAAGTGGAATTGTTGTGTTTTCTTTTTTAATGTGATTTCTAATACGTCTAGTTTGGATTTGTGTAGTTACAATTCAAAAAAAATATTGTTGAAACTTATCAAAATATTGGCTTCTTGTTCAATTTAGAACAAATTCTAAAAAATTCAAAGAAGACCTTGGGCATTTAGGATTTTAGGTATTGTATAATTAAGGGTTTGATGAGAAACAATTTAGAATTTGGAATGAGACCAATCATTAAATGATACAATTACTTGTGGAATTTTGAAGACTTATGGAAACTTTAAAATTTAAATTTTTAGTAAATTATTTTGTATATTTTTTATTATGTTACATTATAATTGATTACAAGTGATTATAACCAATGCAATATAAATATATAATATAGGAGTTGCATACTAAGGGATGAAAATAAAAATAAAGCATATACAAATGATTTTATCAAATATTATGATAGAAAGTTAGATTTGTTTAGTAGCATCTCTCAATAGAATAAAAATAATAGTACATATGTTTGTATTATGCAGACTAAGATATTTCAATTTATTAATATTTTATCAACAAACTTAATTAACACATCTAGTTATAATTGCATATTCTACATTTGTACAAATGCCACAATATAATTGATGAAGAAAATCAAAATCACATGCAAAACATAAAGAAATAAGTCATTGAGGTCAACACATGTATAATCACATTTAAAAAAAATTGAAGGTCAAACATATTCCACATCGATCAATGCTTATAAAAAATTTACTACCCATTCTAGATTTTCCATTAGGGTTTAGGGTTAGGGTATGGGTTTAGGGTATAAGGTTTACAATTTTTAATGCATAGAAATTTACGTAGATTACATATTCATACAAAAATACTACATTGAATATGTGTAGCATTGAATAAATGTCTACAAAGCAAACCCGTACTTTCTAGAATCCAATGTATTCATAAATGACGGACAGCCAAGCACACAGCAAGGCAGACGCTCACTATGCATTTCAGCGACTTCAGTTGGCAATTGCTATTTCAATTTTCAAAGTTTGAGGGCGTGTAATATACCGTTGGAAAGGTATTTCCTAGACCTTTTCTATGGTATGTTACACGCCCTGAAATTCCAAAAATTGAACCCGAAAATTGTCATAGAAAATTTTTCATGCTTTCGAGTCCGTGCGCCCAATCCGTCCGCTCGACCGCATCGCCAGCCGCTTGGCGGACGGGCGGATGGCGTGGCTAATGCTGAGTATGGACTTGCTGCAGCTATTTTGTTATTTCTGGATCCAATTTTTGGACTTTGGAGGCGTGTCATATACCATTGGAAAGGTGTTTCCAAGACCTTTCCAATGGTATACTACACGCTCCTAAAGTCCAAAAATTGAATCCGGAAATCGTGAAAGAAGAATTTTCTTGCTTTTGAAGCCGTCCTTCCAATCTGTCCGCTCGTCCGCCCATCCGCCCGACTGCATCGCCGACCGCTTGGCGGACGGGCAGATGGCGTGGCTGGTGAATAATTTTACACGCACCTCGTAAAAGAATTTTCTTGCTTTTCAAGCTGTCCGCCCGTCCGCCCAATCCGTCTGCCCGTCCGCCCAATCAGTCTACCCGTCTTCCCGACCGCATCGCCGACCGCTTGGCGGACGGGCCGACGGGCCGACGGCGTGGTTGGTGTTGAGTATGAACTTGCTGCAGCTATTTTTGTCATTTTTGGATCCAATTTTTGGACTTTGGGGGCGTGTAATATACCACTGGAAAGGTATTTCCAAGACCTTTCCAATGGTATATTACACGCCCCCAAAGTCCAAAAATTGAATTCGATAATCGCGAAAGAAGAGTTTTTTAGCTTTTGAAGCCGTCCGCCCAATCCGTCCACCCGTCCGCCCGTCTGCATTGCCAACCGCTTGGCGGATGGGCGGATGGCGTGGCTGGTACTGAGTATGAACTTGTTGCGGCTATTCTTGTCATTTTTAGATCCAATTTTTGGACTTTGGGGGCGTGTCATATACCATTGGAAAGGTATTTCCAAGACCTTTCCAGTGGTATATTACACGCCCCCAAAGTCCAAAAATTGAACCCGAGAATTGTCTCTTCGTCTGCCCGTCCGCTTGACCGAGCGCCCATCCGTCCGCCCGACTACCCGTCCGTCCGACCGCCCTCACCGTCCACCCGACCGCCCTCACCGTCCACCCGACCGCTTGTCCGTCCGCCCGTCCGCCCGACCCCCCGACCCCCGGACGGCGACTGGACACCGTCCGCCCACGTCCACAGCGTCCATTGTAATCGGTCGTCTGGACGTCCTGTTTTCGGACACGATTTCCAAAAAAACGAACGTCCGGGACAACCTTGATTTGTGGTGACCGTTGAGAGGAGGATTAGGATGACACAAAGGCAAAATTGTGTAAGAGGATAGTTGGCATCTTAAAACCCTCCTTGGAATTTGAGACCATAGTGTAAGACTCATAAAAGCTTAGGTGGAATAGTACTAGTGTAGAAGGAGAGAGGAAGAAAGAAAAGAAAGGAGGAAGGGGAAGAAAGAAGTTAGATTGCAAAGGGTGTAATATTTCCTCAATTTAAGCGGTGAGCTTGGAAAATCAAACAAAAACAAAGTACTACCATGGAGCATGAGGATGTATACGTGGACGTGGACGAAGTGATTTCCGAAACCGGCAGTGAAGAGGTAACTTTTTGAATTGATCCTTGGTATTTCTCCCTAATTAACATTTATTTTCCTAATCAGCCCTTAGAGCGTGATTAGCATCCAAGATTAGTGCAAATTAAAAGTTTAGATTCAAAAAGTTATAGATTAAAGATAGAGGTTTCCAAAAACATATTATACTTAGGATTTGGCTTTAAATCGACCGCGTTAGGCTAAGTTAAGCGGTAAGGGGTAGAACGGAGGAATTTTGATTAAATTTAATCCACAAGGAACGATGGACAGAAATTAGGATTAAAATTAAGGATTAATTAACGGTTAGAATTAGAGTCAAATTACACTTTATTTCTTAAAGTTAAAATTCTAGGGTCAGAATCTAAAGTTAACTTTGGGAAGTTAAAAAGTAGAATTAATTTGGAAGTTTAACTTAGGGGATTAAATTTTCCAGTAAAATCTTAGAGTAGTTTAGAAAAGGAAGTTAGGATTAATTAGGAGTCAAAAATCCGAGTAGGAAGTAGAAATTAAAAATAAAAACTTTAGAATAAATTTAGGAGATAGAAATTACGAGTAGAAATAGGAGTTAAATCTTAAAGTTAGAAATTCAAAGTTAGAGTGAATATTAGAGGTCATAAGCTAGGGTAAAATTTAGAAGTTAAAATTTGGGATAGCAATTAGATAGTAAAAAATCAAAGTTCAAAGTAGAAGTAAAAGGTAGAAATAGAGTCAAACCTAGAGGTTAAAACTTGGGATCAATTTTTGAAGTAAAACTTAGAGTTAAAAGTTAAAACTTAGAGTTAAAATTCAAGGGTAAATTTTAGAGTTAATTTAGGAGTAAAAACTTAGAGTTAAAAGTTAAAACGTAGAGTTAAAATTCAAGGGTAAATTTTAGAGTTAATTGAGGAATAAAAACTTAGAGTTAAAAGTTAAAACTTAGAATTAAAATTCAAAGGTAAATTTTAGAATTAATTTAGGAATAAAAACCTAGAGTCAAAAGTCAAAACATAGAGCCAAAGTCGGTGGTTAATATTTAGAACCAAATTAAAGAAGTAAAAATCTAGAGTTACATTTAGAAGTTGGAAATTAGACTAAGAGTCGGAACTTTAAGGGTAGCTTTTAAAAAAAAAGTAGAACTTCTAGGTGGAGTTTTAGAAACCCAAGATAGTCTTAGAGGTTCATGGAAGGAACATAGGGGTTCCCCGTTTTCACGTAGTTAGGGACGTTAGAAATGACGCCAACTACCCAGTCTACCCTCGACATAGGATAGATAGTTAGGGAGTTAGAAGTTCACCATCACTCTGATCATTGCAGTTAGCTTGCGAGTCACTACATGCAATTCTAGTTATTTGCTGCCATCCACGACACTTAGGAAACGTTAGCAAAAAAAATCCATTGCTTGGAAGGCACAGTGGACCGCGCTCACAACACCCCCATATATTAAAAAAGTGGATAAAGGCATAGAACCTCGTCGGTGTTCGCTTTATTACCAAGGGTGGGTAATCTAGCACCCACAGGCCACCGCCAAAGTTTGTGCACGCAGCAGTTGTTGCTGTCTACTTGCTCCATAATCAAACCCTATAGAAGTTCCTGCAGTATTTCCTACTTGTCCTGTAAGTGCATGACATGAGTTAGTACCCTAAACCCTAAACGTTTGTCTCATATTCAAGCCTTTTTGGTTTTCTGAATCCCTAAACCCACTTCCGCTGTCGAGGCCGCCTTCGTCTGTGTTCCAAGTGTTTCGGAATCATCCTAAACTCTGAACCCACCATCTCTTTGAATCCGAAACTATTTGCGTACGCCTTGCAAAATCAAACATAAGCTAAACCGCTAGGAAATCTGTTCCTCCACCACCACGGTAGCTGCTCTTCCTCACTCCTTGGCGCCCATTCTCCATCACGTACTTTCCCTAACTCTTGCAACTCTCTAAACAATACCTCCTCACTGCCACTCGGCTTCCTTTGCACTCTTGTTCTCGCTTCAATCGAGAACCACAGATATTATATCTTCTCACCTCTCATAACCCTTATCACCATGGTTATAGGACCCTATGACCAATACTTGCGACTTCTGACTTCTTTACGGTACGTGTACTGACAAAACAGAACTCCTCTCTACCATATTCCTGCACCCTAAACCCACGGTCATAGGTCCGTCATTATTATAAATTCCAGGAGTATTCACCCTTTAAATGTTCTATAACTTTTACTTTATCGCCCGCATTCCAAAAATTGACTAACTTTTACCGCTCTACGCTCGCATATCTATGCTCTACGCCCTCCGCTTGCATCTCTACGCACGCAAAATAGCAATCCCCAGTATTGAGCTGCAGTAAAGGAGCACAATGTAGTCCAAGTAATAGTACTGCAGGCACTGCAGTAGTAATGCATCATTTAACTACTTCTGGACTATTCGGTGAATTCTGGACTATGCACTTTAGATCTCCAGATAATTATCTCTCGATGTTTGTACATATCTCCCGATGTTTGTATAGATCTCCGGATGATTATCTCTCGATGTTAATTCTAGACTTGCAAAAATCCAGAAGTAGTTAAATGATGCATAGTAACCAGTTCTAGTATTTCGGAACAATGGAACCACAGGAGGAAACGTCACATGCGGTACTTAGAAGTATTATTGCAGTACTATGAGCGTCCTAGGAAGTACTACGGTGACTGCCGCACATCATTAACGCCCCCTGATTCATATTGGACAGTGTTCACTAATGATGTAAGGGGACCCTCTTGTCCGACTGCATTCATTTTCGTGTATGTTTTGACAGGCAAAGCAGGAGGTCGTTCTTCATCAAAAAATGCAGCTACCGAAGACATTTTCCGAAGAAACACTAGGTCAAGGAACTCGACAAGGTCGACATCTAGTCCTCCGACAGTACCCGCTGCCACGACTCGCAGTCCCCGAGAGGTGCGTAAGCAATGATATTGCTGCGCGCTCGGGGGGTGCAGTAAGTGGTAGAAGTAGCAAACTACGTGCGAACAAATGATAAGGTGCTCAAAAAACATAGGAGCTAAAAATTATAAAGTAATTGATTATACTATAGCATATGTAAAATGTCATTGGGTGTATTATAAATACTATAGGGTGTAGAATAATGGGATGCATTAGAAAAAATTTAGACTTAAGATACCCCCTCTTTTATTAGTTTAGTGGGTCAAAAGTCTTAGTTATGGGTTTATGACTGACATTTAACCCCACGTTTATACTACATTGTCTTTTTATTTTAGATTCTTTAAGCTATGATGATCTATTATATTTTATCTACCACTCTTAGTCTTAGAGTTAAATGAGGGTATCAACCTACCATGTACAAGCTGTGGTTATAATTCCATGTGAGTAATAAATTGTGAATACATAAGTTATGGGGGTGCATTCAAAAATGCATTTCCCCAAAAGCAGTATCATCAAAAATTTAGAATGGAATGGTTGATTAAGCTTACAATCCAGATAGCCTAATGTCTTTTCTCTTCCCTAGTCTTACTTGGTTTGGTCATGTATGTCTTGTTTTTCTTTTGGCCAGGCCATTTGTAAAGCCTGGGTGAATTGACCCCCTCACTTGCTTCCAAGGAAAAATGTTGATTGTTTAAATTTGCAATGCATGATAAAATTTGCAAATTTTGAATTTATATTTGCAATCAAAAGCCCCAAAATTAGCAAAGAAGGTTGTACAAGATAAATTAATCATATACAAAATAGGGGGCTTTTTTCTTACATGCACCCCTAGAATGACTTGGGGAAACAAGCAATGGGGGCAATTCATCTTGGCCTCTTGTAGCTGGCTTGTAAGTTACTTTTTACCATTGGCAATAAAAATATGTTTCATTTGTTTCAAAAAACCCAAAACAATCTAGATAATGACAGAGCCTACAATTGGATTATGATTTTTGAAGCTGCAAATATCTACACTTTACATGAATACCAATTCTGCTACTGAAAATCTATCAATGGAAATTAAATTGATTACAAATTGAGCTTAAAAGGTAAGAGGTCCATAAATCACCCATTTTAAGAGCTGAAATTGAATTTTGAGGAGGTGAAACTTCTTAAAATATTTTTCAAGAAATTCTCCTTGAAAGACAAGTAGAATTGGCATCTAATCCAAGTTGTTTCATATTTTTGGAGCTTTGTGGAATTAGATATGAATTTTTGGACTTCAAGGCACTAAATAGTTAGGAAGCCCCCTAATTGTAAACTCTAAACCCTACATCAAATTTTATAATTGCAAGTAGTGCAAAAAAATTGAACCAATATAGCATATGATATATTCATGGCAATTAGGAATTATAAATAATGTATGCCCCCTTCTTAATGGTTCAAATTAGAAAATTATATAATGATAGACCTCAGAATAATCAATGGACAAAAAGTAATACCCCCCATTTAAATACCCGGTGTTCGCACCTATATCCTTATTTTTTTCAAGGAGTGCACCCCCCAAGGCTGCGCGGCTGCAAATTATCCCCAACTTGGTGGTCACTGCGTGAAGGGGGGAGGACTGCCTCCACCGCTTTTGAGAGATGCTGCCCCGGACCGGAGGCTTACGAAGCACTTAGCGCTCCTGCCTTTTTGTGTAGTTCTGTGGCCCCATCTCAGAAGTTCAAGGAGGCAATCCAGGGAATGCCTGCCATGGCTACGGTGCATAGACCGTGCACTATTTTGGACCCTTTTTTTGTATCGGTGCACTGCTCTGTCTGCAATAGACTTTGTATTTTGCCATTGTGTCTCTTGCGTAATGTGTTGCTCTGAACAGGGGGAACGGCCAACATCTGTATGTGATTTGTCGAGAGGCTTTGAAAGAGTTCCAATTCTAGTTGATGAGACGTCCTCAACATCTGCTATGTCGCCCTTGGACTCGCACCTCGTGTATGTACGCAGTCTAGTATTGCACGATTCAGTCACTGTAGAAGCCATAGCTTCGGCATGTTCTGTGCATAGTTTTTCTTTGTGCACCTCTCCAAGCAGCTGCTACGACACTGGTGGAGACTGCTTCTCCTGGGAGGGTAGTGGAGGGATAGCGTACACCAACGCCAAAGCGGTGAGCGCGAAGTACATAGCGCACGTGAGTGACTCTCTAATTTCTTAAGTTTGTTGTTATTTTCTAGAGTGTCTAAGCAGCTGCTGCGTGACATACGAGCACCCTCTTATCCTCGTACACAAAGATTTTTTATCACTTGGGACTAACATGTCTGCCTTGCACACACAGTCTATCCTTGCAATGAATCGGCTATGCTAGTACCGTAGGAGGCGCACTCTCAGGAACGGAGGTCTTGTTCGCTACGACGGTCTGAAGGAGTGCTTTGAATCTCAAGGAGGACGCTGCGGTGGCCATGTGCAGCGTACCTACATCAAGGAGTGCTATGGGCTTTGTGCTTGTGGGCCACTCTGCATGAATAGAGTGGTGCAAGAGGGCGTCCACAAGAAATTGGAGGTAAGCAATTTGCCAGCCATTACTGCTCATTCTTTGGACACTATTAGCAGTGGCCTACCGTGCTGTGGTCACAATAGAGTACCTATGCAATCAGCCACGGAGTCCTAGACGGTCCCTTCTTTGCTGGCTCAGATTTGTCTCTTGTATGTGACTTCAGTGGGAGGATTCCAGGTGTTCTATGTGGACGACTCCAAGGGATGGGGAATTCGGACCCTAAAGCCACTCCGTCCTAGATGTTTTGTCTTTGAGTATGCAAGAGAAGTAGTGACAAATGCGGAGTTATTGAAGCGTGACAGGGGGCAGCAATACTCTCTCGCACTAGATGCACATTGGCAATCTGAGATGAGTCTGGGAGATGACGAACTCCTCTCCATCGACACATCCACTGTCGCTAATGTTGGTCGCTGGCTAAATCACAAGTTCGACTCGCATTTGCGTTCTGCAATCCTGTCACAATGGCAGGTGCGCACTTTTGTCGTCGGTATTGCTCTGCTATTTACTATTCAGTGACAAGAAGTTGACGGTGGTTCTAAGCGTTTGCAGATGTGGAGATGCAAACTTAATGGATATACCTGTGTCCATTGAACACAACATGCCAACATTATACCACGCAAGTGCCTTTCATGCCCTCCCCGTCTCTCTGGTTGTACTCTGCTTATGCATGTTACATTATTTTATTCTCTTCCCGTCTGTTATAGACGTTGCCGTTGCCGTTGATGCAGGTAGCCTTTTTGCCACTCGAGAAGTGGAGGTGGGGGAAGAACTGACATGGGACTATGGATGCCGATTTCATGTAGATGCTGGTAAGCAATTGCCGTTCCGATGCACTTGCGGGAGCACATACTGCAGGACGGAATGCCTGGACTCCACACATTTCTCTCACTTGGCAGGCAATGAGTACAAGGGGAGGGAGGACCAGTCCCTCGTACGACGTTATGGAAATTGTGAAGATTGTGGAATGAAGTAGGACTATGCATTCTTAATGACCGGGACTGGCTTCTCCTTTGGTCCATTAGTGAATAGTGTACTGCACATAAGACTATCCAATACTTAGTATAGGACAGCGCATATTCCATATAGGACTGCTGATGACACACCTCGAGGACTACGTAGTACTGTGTAAGAGTGCATAGTAATTCAGATAATACGATGAGTACGTCATGTTCAAGACTAGTAGCATAAGACAGTCCCCTTCAGCTGCAGATGAGAAGCATTCCGTGGACAGAGGACTAGCAGAAGTACTAGAACATCAGAGTGTCGCCGACCACTCACACTTTAAGTGAGCGACCGTGTGGACAGTATGAAGTAAAATGCTGACATGTAATATATTCCTCAGCATGTAATGTAGTTTGAAATGTCTATATTTATTAGTAAGCATTGTGTACACAGTATGTTTGTGTAACGGTACTATGAAGTGGTCGTGAACGCACTGTGTACTACTGCATTGGCTTCATAACATTGTCACATTTCATACCCTTCAACCATCCATTTCTTTGAGGGCTGTGTTGATGACGTCCACGGTCTCTTCTGACAGACTGTAGACGACATCTCCGCCTTTCACTTGGTGGTTTCTAGGAATCATCTGGAACTTGCATGCCAATACTGAGGATGAGTCCACAAACGCCTCCCTGGAATTGCGCAAATACACATAGTTTTGTCCATCCCACCGGCCCCATTTCTGGTAGTATGTTCCCGAAATGACTGAGTCTCCTGCTTCGAAGTGTCCGCCCCAAACACAGTCAAAGTCACGGTCCACTGTGTGTTTAGGTCTCTGGCATTGAAGAACGTAGAAAGAAACGCCTTCGTCATTGTTCTCAACAGCTGGGACTGCAAAATTGTCTCCCGCTTGCACTAAATCAACCATGCTTTCACCATCATACTCGTAGTCCCTGGTGTCATCATCTTTGTCAGCAGCCATTTGTGCAGCTGCAAATGCCACGCTTCATGGTTGGATTTTCGTCACTGTCCATGCATTCACGTATGCCTTTTTCTCACATTGATTGAAATCTTCTTCTAAGCAGGGGCCGCAGAAGCATGACAAGTGCCGCAGTAACAACTTCGTGGGGTCGTGCTCATCAGGAGCAAAAATGGAATGTAGTTTGGAGGACCCTGGAATTGGATCACAAGTTTGGGAATTCTCACGGTCAACGTCCTCCGACCGCACGTGATGGAAGTAGCGGTATGACCTGCACGCACAGTGCACAGCCCCATCAACATAATTTCAATCCATAATTGTACGTGGTTCGCACTCCTGCTCAGTACCCACTGACGCTGAACTAGTACAAGACAGTGATGAGGATGACTCTAGAGTACTAGGATGTACTAGAGAGGTTACATGGGATACTGTAAAGTACCTCCAGAGAACGAGAAGGTCAAAGAAAGGGACTTCAAAGTTCTATCGACGCTGGCTGTACTTAGAAATGAAAGCCCCATGGCACCATGGAAGTCCTAGGGGACTAGGAAAGCGCTGCGGGGCCTACCTCATACCACCGCGGCAAGTAGGAACTGGTCCAGCCAGTGTAGCATCAAGGAAAACGACACAGTCTTTCGCATTTTGTAAGCGCCGGTGAGGATTCAGCAGCTGCTCGTTCCGGAGAGCCCTTTCTGCTACTGCCCCAGCACCGTCCCACTCTCCTTTTCCATGACCCATGCCGTAAAAGTTCCACAGCATCTTGCAGCCGCTAGTGAGGGCCGGATACCTGCACATGGACACCACAGGCAGACCATGTCAATGGTAGAGGATTTGCCGTGGGGACGGTCAGCAGTCACGGTGTTCACGTGGGAGCCAGTCAATGCGGACCCCAATCCTTGCAAGACACTAAGTGCGCGGCCTGTGTACTGTTTAGTACTGATGAATAAGAGAACTGAGGGTCTCTAAGTACTACGCAGTACTAGGCATCGCAGTAGGCTTTATAGAGAGTACACCTCCGAGTACTATAGAGTATTATAGAGTACTATAGAGTATTAGGCATCGCAGTAGGGTCTCACTTGGTGACAAAGTACATGGCCTTTGTGCTTTTGAACTGCCCGGCGCAATCGTCACTAAAAACATAGTGCATGGATGGAGTGAATTCTCTGGATTGCATCTAGCGGCAATGAAGCATCATGCAGTGCTGCGCGAAGTCGGTGTCATGCGAACAGTCGTCCGAGACATAATAATGTGTCTCTCGCTTGAGTTGTACGCCTCCCTCCGCAGCATCTTCTCCAACATTTGTTGAGTATGTCACTTGCACCAAAATTGTGATTTGGTCAGAGTGATAATACATTGACTGAATCTCGTTCTGAGCTTCGAAGGTGTAATTTTCAGCGAAATCAATGTGTGTCAACACGGCCCCTCTTTGCAAACACGCCTGGAGGAGTTTTGATTGCTGCGTTTGCCACTTTGCAATGAAATTGTGGCGGATGAAGTGGTGAATTGTGGGAGTGAAGAAATCCAGGAACTCCGAGAAGGTAGTTGTCATGTGGACCTCCTTGATTCGCTTCTTAGCACGACCATCAGCTGTTGTACCCACAACTTCATATTAGAACTGCTTCCATTGAATGGTGCGAGTAGCATCTAGCATCCTCTCCCATAGACAAACTTCAAAGAAATTCGCTCCACATCGATTGCATCCACCAAGCAAACACTTGGACTGGTGAAATTCCTCGTCCTCATTCTTGGGACAGAGGAGGGCTTCCCACAACGCCGTCACTCCAGCATATCGACTCCTGCCAACCTGGCAGACTCCTTCCTGGTTGACATCGCACACGTTACATTGGCAATTGCAGTTGAAAATAACATGAGCCCCTCTATTCGGGTCACGAAAGGCATTGAGGGCCTCTAGTAGATACAAGACTTGAATATGGTACCGGCAGCAACAAACATTCCTCTCTTTGCACTTGATAACAAAGAACGGGCGAAGGTTGATGAATGCTTGATGCTAGATTGACAAGTCGGGGTGGGCGTCTATAAAGCGAGCAAACTATTGCATCTGCAAGTCAGAGGTATATGCACCATCCATCAGAGAAGCTGGAGTGCAGAAGACCTTAGAAGACAAAGACGAAGGAAAAGCGGAGGACTGCATGCACAGAGGCGGCTCTTTCTGCTGCATCGGTGAAGTTCTGGCCCATCATTGTCAGCATTGCTGAATACAGGGCAACAAAGCACAACTGTTAATCTCCCCCCCCCTCCAAAGTGACCCTAACAATTACTTGTAGGAGCGGACTCAGTACTGACAAGGTGAATAGTACAGTGCTAAGGACTCGAGGTTACAGAATAGTACTCTTGCAAGTACTCAGATGACAGCAACGTAATACTGCGGTGACACATGCTGTACAACATAGCAGTCCACGAGTACAGGCACAGTACAAGCGGGTACAGCGACGACGTCGACGAGTTCAGGAAGAGTAAGCTCAGGAAGCGAAAAGGACAACACAATCTATATTACAAGGTAGCCAGTACATGGAGGGCACTCCCGTAGTGAAAAGGAGGACATCAGCGTTGCCTGCAAGTGCCTACAAAGTCGTTAGAAGAAGAAGACGTACTGCTGAAGTGGTAAATGGAGGACTGCATAGTACTAGTAGGTAACCCGTAGGTTACCTCAGAAGACGCAAGCAGTGAACAAAAAGACAGTGCAGTGAGCTCCAATGCTCGGAGGACTCACCCCGACTGAGGATAAATACTCAGTACACAGAAAACCACAGCGCAATACGAATAGGACAGGCTTAATGTGGTCATGAGGTACTGCCAAATAATGTAGCTGTGGTAGAACAGCCACACAGACGTTGACGGCACTTCGAAGTACCGGCAACGTCGTCCGAAGTACTTAGGAGGACTACGAGCAACCTCAAAGTGAGCGTGCAGCAGGATTGCTTCCGAGGAAAGCTTGCTTGACGAAAAATTTTGAGGGCAAGAAGAGGGACTGACAATTGAATTGGCTCTGTACTGCAAGAAGGGCTCCCACTGTAACAGAGTTTCAGAGAAAAGACACGAAGACATAAAGAGTATAGCTATATGAAGCCACCGGGCATATGCAAGCAGTAGTTCAATGTGGACACAATGACGCAAATCTTCGGCTACTGCTACTGACGATGATGCTGTAATGTGCAATTCCTGGTCAGAGACGCTATTGTAAATGTACACATAGCACCGTAGGGCGGAGGCATGAAGGAATCACATGAGCTGAACGCATGTGATGATGGCAGACCGAAACTTTGTTTCATCACGGAAGAAATCAGTACATGAAAAAATTCGGGCAAGAGAGAACCTGGCTTTCCAATAGCAGATGGGCTGCGTGCGTGTTGTATACATTTCGCCCCAAGCGTTTCCGTCGAACATCTCTCCGTTGTGGACTAACTCGAGTTTCTTCGGTCCACCACAGCAATACAGCGGTCTTCACCTCCTCCGAGAGACCGCCGTCTCTTTTCTTCCTCGCAGGTACCTGATATTGGGATGAAGTAGTCTCTGTAGCGGAACAAAGTCGCTCCACAGCTGCCACCAAATTCTGTTTCCGCGTACCCAGAATGCTGTGGAACTTCTAAATGTTGGAATCTAATTTGTTCACCACTGCTTCCAAGATAGACCGCTTTCATGCTAGCATACCTGAGGAATGCGGGATCTTCAGAGCCAATAGGTCAGACCGAATGTTGCAAATGATCTCACACTGGGCCCTGGCTTCTTGAGGAGTGGGATAGTACTCCGGAAGTAGTGGTCGCACATTTCGGCTGCTGAACACCTTGTCGAGAACTGCGGCTCTGAAACCGCAATCAGTAATGCGCATGAGCAGACGGTGAAGAGAAGCCGAAATCCGGTGAGCGCTCCTCCACACACTGATTCGGTGCCTTGTGCAGCCCCATCGAAGTGCAGCATTGGCCCCAAGCTCTCCATCGAGGACGGCGTCTTGCCTTGCGCAATTCGCACGGCTGCGGCGCTGGCGATCCCTCCACTGCTGACGCTGATCATTCACTGCATCGGCCTCAAGCTGCGCTCGAGTTCTCGGACCTGGTCGCCTGGGCCTCACTACGCCATCCATGCGATACCCACGCTTTCCGGAAGTCGCGCATGCCGCTCTGTTTCACATCTTCTAGACAATCGGACCAACGCCAATTGCTACAACAATCCCGCGTGACCTTCGGAGGTCCTCCGAGCAAACAGTCGTTGGATCTTGCGTTTGTGACAGGCGGCCGCGTTCAACTGCCAATCCACATAGACGGCAGAAGATTAGCCTTAATGAAGTTGCCATTGAGGATGTCCATGTTGGCAACACCCGTGTCCTTTGTGGGCCCCCACCACTACTACGGAGTCCTGACGTATACTCTGGAACACTATTTTCAGCGACAGTCTCCAATATTCGCAGGAAAATGACCCTTCTAGTTTTCCATTTTTGATAAATAGTGAATGAATTTAAAAAATAAAAATAAAAAATGGCCATTGTTGTGGACTTCGAGCACGACACACGGGTGCAAGCCTCATGGTGAGAAACCTGGAAAATAATTCAAAAATTCATGGACAGTGGAGCACATTTTGGGGCGCTCTAAAACACACCTGAAACATTTTTCAAAAATCCCTCTCCTGGGAAGGTGTGTTTTTATTAGACATGCTGGCCTACCAAATCCCAGAACCCCACTCTTCCAAAAAGGTACTCGATAGTACTAAAAAAAATCCAAACCGCAAATGTGACATATACTAAAAATTCAATTTCTCTCATTTCTGCAATTTTGGAAAAATGGAAAAAATTCAAGCACATTCTACATTGCTGAAGGAAGCTTACTTTTAAATTTCCCTTTGATCCAATCATTTTTGCAATACTTATAGCGAAAACCAACTTCGACCACTAACGTGTGACACAAAATAGGACAAGTGTTTCTTGCAATCACCCTCAACTAAAAAATTCATAATAATTAAGTTTTTTGAAATTAAATTATGAAAAATTATGAAATCCTTCCAAATTCTATTTTTGTACACGGAAAAATTTCCCCACTGAAGAAACCCGCACTCCAGATATGTGTAATTGCTTAAGTGGTTGGAACCGGGTCGGCTACCTTAATAAAGACATGTCAATTGAATGATGTGAGTTCTAAATACATCAAAATGGCCATTGAAGCTTGCAGATTCAATTTCTAACTCGTTACCATTTTAAACTGATGGATTAAATTAATCTTACTAACAGTTTGCAAACAAGGTATCTTATCTCCGAATGGCAATATATTGGAGTCAATGAAGAGCTAAATTATGAACAATATCAAAGTAGCAGCTGACAATATCTTGCCTAAACAAGTATTAATAAGTATATATCAATACCCCGTGTGTCAAAATGAAGTTATATTAGTATAGACTAGTGTAGCCTGTGCCGTTGCCACACCCAAAACAAAAATAAAAGTCATTTAAAAAACCAAAAATAACTCAACCAAAAATCTACAACTTTCCCACCGTAGGTCCCAATGCCACAAAGCAAAGCCCGTGCATCCCTCCTCGCCAAGGGCTTTCCAACGGTACCAAGCATGCGACCGCGGGACGCATGGCCTGGGAGATCTCACCGTGACAAACAAACAAATATGGCACCCAAATATAGAAGAATATACCATGCAAACTTAATAGAAGAGATTATCCTTGACTGCACAAAAATGTCGGTAGCTAGTGGGTAGCCTCCGGTTGACAAAGTAGAACTCATAATTACATGTTCGTTTTTAAAACACCTCCGGTTTTCAGTGTTGCTCATGAAAATTGTGAAAGTGGGGCATCTTGTTAGAGCATTGATCTTCTTTTGGTACCCCCAAACCGCCACTTTTTGCTACTGCACCTAGTTTTCATTATTTTGCTACTACTACATTTTCTTGTTGGCAGGTGAAAGGAGGTTCTAATGCACCAAAGAACATGACATTTGGACACCATATGCAAAAGTTAGGAAGGATCAAAGTTTTATTTGGTAGAGGTTTTAAAATTGCTTCTCCAAAGCATGTACATATTGATTTTGGAGGTGTACAGTAGGGTCCAATAATCTTTAAAAATGCTTATTGTGCCATTCAAAGAATTTTGCATAATATAGAGTACAATCGGCATTTTTTGTCTTTCATAATTAACATTCTATTTTTACACAATCCCAATCAAGTATACCAAATTTTAGTCCCCAAAAGCCAAAATTCCGTTTTTGGTGAATTTTTTACTTAAAATTCACAACTTTACACGATAATTCAGTGGAAAACATTGGTGATGGATTTTTGTAATTCAACTGTGGAGATATGTAGAAAACAACCGTACACACCTCACTCCTTCATCAAGCATCTCCAAAAAAGTTTCACAATTCCCTCTATAGAAATTTCAATGTTGGGGGGACAATGCCTTAATTTTGTAAAATAGATATCTTATTATTGTAATTAGATTTTGGCAAGATAATTGTACTATCATGCTCAAATGTATAGAATTAGTTATATTGTGAGGATCAAATAGCAAAATGTAGTTAAAATGTAAAGATATCTATTTTACAAAGTTTGGTAATATGACACCTCACATTGAACTCTTCCTAGATTATATTTTCGTCATTTGATGGGATGTTTTTTAAAATGAAATATGTACTTATGGATGTTCTCTACATATCTATGCAATTGAATTTTTTTTAAAAGTCATCACCACTTGTTTAAAAATTCACCGGAAAATGGAATTTTTCTTTTTTGAAACTGAAATTTGGTATGCTTGATTGGAAATGCGTAAGGATGGAATGCTAATTATACAAGACAAAAAAAATCCAATTCTTTTCTATACTAGAGTTAATTGTAAAGTTTATCCTGTGTTTGTAGCCGGGTGTCAAAGGAAGGTTTAACTAAGAATAGTATAGAAGAAACACAACACCAAACTTCATCAAACCTGAGTTTTTGGTGCTCCAGCGAGTTTGGTCCTATGTTTTTCCCGAACTCCGTCTCCTGGTGCTGCATTTGCTCACTTTACAATTAATTCTACAATGCACAAAATTTGGAATAGCAGTCAGTTAGTTGTTAGATAGTGTAGGACTATATTGTACTATACATAGAGTGATGATGGTGGTTTTAGGCACGGTACGACTTTAGGTCGGTGAACCCACCTTAATTATAAATTGTAAAAATGGGGTCCATTGATAGAGCACACTATGCATCATGCTTGCTCTCGTAGTGAAATGAAATTGTAAGCAGAGTTTTAACCCCTGAATGCCCAAGGCACCCAAATGTGGTGTCGAAGAAACTTTGAAGTTAAACAAAACCTTACCAAATTTCTATTTTTAGTAGTTTATATTTTTGAAAGATTCTTTTTGAAGTCAAGTTTTAGCATCAAAAATCCGATTTTGAAAATGAATGGTTATGATTTTTCTATTCAAGATTTTGTGCAAAGGTACCCATTGCAATCTTGACTTTTTGCAGTGTTGAGGGCTCTTGGAAATGAGCCTCAAATACACTAGATCTTGGAGAAAAAATCACACTAGAAATTCATTTAAAAAAATTATAGAGCAGATTTTGAAAAGTCATAAATTGATTGGGGTTATATTTGTTAGGCCCTTCAACCTCATATATTTTTGGTCTTCAACTTTTTAGATTTGAGATGCGAAAAGAGAGCTCAAAGATTTTCATAGTTTTAACACCCCGATGATCAAACATTATAACCTTTCAATCCTTAAATGATATTGTTGTGTTTTCTTTTCTTATGTGATCTCTAACATGTCTAGTTTGAATTTGTACAGTTACAATTCACAAAAATTTGATTCAATTTATTAAAATATTGGCTTTTTGTTCAATTTAGAGCAAATTCCAAGAGGCTCAAACAGGCCTTGGGCATTTAGGGGTTAAGCATTTATAGTCGGGGCTAGAAAGCAAGTGACTAGGTGTCTTTGATGTCACATTTTGAATCCATTTTTAACAAAGGTGCATATTTTCTTATCCACTTGAAACAATGTTGTTCGCACCTTCTTTGTCTTTGTTTTACAGAATACAGACATTTGAGATTCAATAGGTTCCTTTGCTACAAATCAGCACGATTGTGGGCCGGAATGTGGCGTCTTTTTTTTCCACTGTATTGAAAGGTTTTGGAAGATGCACCTCAGAAATTGTTCATTCGAAACCTTGATGAGCTCTTCAACTACATTTAGTTTCCGCAAATAGAAGCTTCAAATTCAAGGAAGAAATTCCAATAGATTATATTTGAGCAATTTGGAGCAAAGAATGAATCTTCCAACACTCTCTTTGATGGTAAGTTAAGCTTTGTTTTAAATTTTTTTCAGTTGTTGTTGATGTTATAAGCACTCTAATTAGACTATAAAGTAATCAAAACTTGAATCTATGTACATTTTAGTTTGTTAATTGATTTTATAAATTAATTCTAACTAATGGGATTCTTTGATATAGTGAGGATCCCTGTCCAAAATTTTGGTTACATGTACGTCATTACAAAAATAAAAAGTCAAAAGTCGATATTGCACGGCATATTTGCAACTCAAAAGCTTATCACATTAGATGAGTTTACAGCCCATGAAGGACTAAAAAAGCTTGACATGGAGGCAAAAATAGAAGCTAAATTGAAAAACAGCAACTTGCTGATGAATGAAAGTTAGAAAAAGAACTGAAGGAGAAGTCTGCAAACAAAAAGCTTAACTTGAAGACAAAATTGAAGCTAAACTGAAGAAACTACCAAAGTGTTGAAAGGAGATTGATTCAAGTATGAAGGACAAATTGAAGAGCAACGACAAATTTTTCGTAGTGATGGAAAGTGAATTCCAAGAGCTGCTTTCCAAAATATCAAAAAATCAAGGACCTTTGTGATACCTTTCATCTCCCAAGACATATCAAATTCAACAACTACTCGACCGTTTTGTTAGTGAAGAAGTTGGACATTGGCTTTACTCATTAGTTGTGCAGCTGGAAAAATAGAGAGAATCACAAGAGCAGGATTATATTGCGACAAATATTGGGACATTGGCTTTACTCATTAGTTGAAGCTGTGCAGGTATGAAGCTGTACATGTGCGTTTAGTTCAGTTGACACATGCGTGTGTGCCTCTTATACACATCCTGTTGTCAAGCAGCAGGGGTATCATTTGGCAGCAATGAGCCACTAAGAGCATGTATGAATTCGATGGTTACGGTCCCAAGCGGCCGAGCCTGCTCAAGGATATTATGCTCAGACACCTCCGATGCGAATTTTTAGGCCAGTTGGTTTCCACTAGCTACTGTAGATATGCCTGCAATTAGTTGATGGATTTAACAATGCATACATGTTTCAGCGTTTCTATCGATACCTTGGCTCCAAAATTGAAGGGTCTCTAGGCTTTTAGTGTTGTAGATATTGATACTATGGAAATTTTTTACTATTTGTTATCATTACCTTCTTGTGCCTAACATTTTACATGAATAATTGTTTGGAAGACTTATGTTCTGGCCTGTAGAGGCAGGTCCCTCCAAAAATATTAGTGAGGGCACTTGATAGTTACTGTTCCCCCCTAAAGGCGCTGGTTCCTACAGATGTGACTCTCCCAAATATAATAAACAAAGTACGTAAGCGCAGACTGAGGGCCTCCTTCCATGTATTGTCGGGGGCCGGTGAAGCTGACCGATCATCGGTGGAATGGGGATTCCTGAAAAACCGGCCACCCATTTCCACCGCTGATCGGTGGGTTTCACCGGCCACCGATAGCACATGAGTCCCCCAGTGGCATCCTGTAGTTCACTCCGTCCACTCCGATCCACAAACGCAGGAAATATGATATGCAGTGTCCGGGGATATATTTGAACCAGCCAGCCAAATATGCTTATTAATTACTCCATACTCTCTAGTAGTACTCCATTGGCGTAGTTCTTTATTAATTTATTATACATTCTTGTATTGTACAAGTAATCAAATTAATATTAATATATAGTACCACTTTCAAAGTGGTAAACACGCTACCAGATCACTATGTAGTAAACTCATAAAATTCCCTTGTACCCGGACCTTTGAAAGTGGTAAACCAGTCATCGACTGTCACACCTTCGATCAGTCCATTATTGGCACTCAATCTCCTCAATCGAGGCGATGCTAGTTTTCCCCGGTATAGATGCATCTGTCCGGCTCTCAGATCATGATTCTCTTGGAATTGGTGCTCAAACGTTGGATTCTGGAATTGCGGGCGTGTAGAGCTAGGTCGATGCTTGAAGGTATCATTCAATCTGCGAATGTGCGCTCTGTTGTGTCGTAAATGTTCGATTTTCTCAATCCCTCACGTAAGGAAGGTTCTTGTCGATCTCCCGGAACTGTGTGTATGTGGGAGTTAGTCGCAGCTTCCGTAAAGCCATGACTAAACCCGTATTTGGCTTGGGTAGTACGTGAGAACCCGAGATCATAAATCACAAACCCTGAGGAAAGGATCGGAGCAGGGTTTGAGATGATCGCGCGGCCGTCCTGCTTAGGGTTGTCATATGTATGTTTGTCTTAGATGCACTGATCTCACTGACCTTTGGTTTTTATAATGCCCTATTGGTATGTATCCTATGTTCCTCAGATAACACCTAATTCTTTGCCTTCCATATTCTGTAGACCTCTGTCTTGTTAAAGTCTGCAGGGCGCTCTTCAAGACTCCTGTCCTGGAAGCATCTAATAGAGGGTCGTCATTTTCATTCTCATAGGTGTACGTGACACTCGGGGATACAGTTCGAGTTTCTTTCAGTGTTCCCACACGGAAATATGGAGGCCAAATTCTCAGATGCTCTGCGCATTATCAGCGATGTGAAGGCTCTAGACAAGCGTTCTTTTCACATCAACACCCACCAATGCATGCGACTGGTGGAATTTTACAAGAAAGTTGGGGAATTATTTGAGAACGCCAGGGAGGCCTGTGAGGATTTTCCAGTCGGCGAGGCCGTGCTCTCGCTAGATGCAACCCTTAGTGTTATGCAGAAAGGGCAAGTTCTTCTCACCAAGTACACGAAAGACGATTGGCGTACACTAGTGACAACTGGAGGGCTAAATCAAGGTTCCTTTGAAGCAATTCATCTGGAGTTGGAAGCATGCATTAAGTCGCTTTGTGAATTTCTAAAGGAGAAGTTTCCACGAATCAAGAAGCATCCTTTCATGCAGAAAAGATACTTGGGAACGGCTCTGTCATCAATGGAGGGAAGTGTCGTACGCGCAATCTAGGCGTAAGTATCCTTAACACCAAAAAGATGATAAGATAACACGAAATATTGTCCCAGGAGATTCTAGTATGTTTCAGCAAGCTGAGGAGTATCTGGGTTGTAATCATAACAACGAAACCCCAAGCAACACCCCTTTCTTTTCCTATTTCTTATACAATGGTCTTCCGGATCCCAATCCGGATCTATCTCTTTCCGGTTTCCGGTTTGATCCGGATTCCGGGTCTCACTTCTCAACTTCAACTGGTTTTCTATTCCCCTGTTTTACCTTCAGGGTGTCCGCATTTGATCTTTAGAGGGGTAGGAACGCACCACTCATAGACATCTATCTCTTAGCACAAAAACTTCACACAAAACAATCCTAACCAAGTTTTTATTGTAGAATAGAGAAAGTAATAATCCTCACAATTCCCCGGGTAGCTTGCCCGGAAAACAGGTCACTCAAAATTGCATCCTTCCACTTTTACTACAACGACAGATCAAGGCAGCCGGAACTGAAAGAGATTCGTGCATCTATTTACTAGACTGATCCTATGGTTGGTAGACCTTCCGGTGAGTGGGGATTTTCCGCTGGCGGTCGCTTATCTCCGCTCGGAACCCTCCCTGGATTTCGGACTCGCATCCACACCACTCCTTAGAACCGGATCACCGTTACGGCAATTTAAAGGTATCACGCGCAAGTCCTTACTCACAAGTCCAGCAAAGTTTCCTCACAAACTTATTCGCTTAAATCAGGTCCAACTAAATCTCAACCCGGATTCCCCCTCATCCGCCCTCTCTCACACTTTCACCATGCACAAACGACTCAAGAAAACGCACACATAGCCAGAAATCCAAGTGTCCACTTAGTGGCTCAGATTAGAGAAAAGAAAGTATAAACATAAACTAATTCACACAAAATGGGCAAGGCTGGAATGAAAGGGCAACAAGCTGCCCTTCACTTAAAAAGCCCAAACAAAAAGCCAAAAAAAGAACACCTGAAAATCCAGGTGACCAATCAGTAACCAACCGTAATATCCGGAAAGTTCAAAGTCAACTACTTCCTAGGAATCCGGAACAGGGCCCCACGCACGGAAAATCCGCTCCAGATTAAAAATCCTAAAACTGCAAACATACTAACTACTTTCCCCGCTTTGATTTCTTCGCATTGCTACTTGGCCCTGCAGGTGGTTTCTTGCTTCCTTTCGGTGGAGTGGACTTCGTTGCAGCCCAGGTCGGAATCTTCCGCTTGATCGGCGGCGGGTCGTCATCTGAAGCCATCTCGTCCCCGGAAGTGAATTCCCCCTTCTCGGACTCCTGGATCATCTCCACGATGGTCTCTCTTTCTGGCGAATCGTCCAGCTGAATCGGTGTTGTATTCCTCTTGGGCGATGCCTTCTGCATATGAGTAAAGTCCACCGGATTGGTCCAAGCCGGGTTTGCCAAGGCCCCCATCCGTTGGATTAAATCGCTCCGGACGGATGTTCCGGATGTCGGAACAGAACTCCCTGCTACTACCGGAATCGACTGGACACTCCTCGTCTGGCCGAACTTCGTGGTCTTCGTCTGGGTCCGTGCCTGACCTGGAGTAGGTCTTGGGGATGCCGGTAGACCGATCCCTGACCCCGGCTTCTGGGGCGTCTTCAACAAGTCGACGTTGGGCAGCTCCGAAAAGTGGGTGAAGTCCAAGGGCTTGTTCGGGTCGAGGTGCCCCAACAGTTGCGCCATCTCCTTCAGAATACCTTCCATCCGAGCCTGGAAATCCACCAAGATCGTTACCACCTTGGACCCGGATAAGTGGCCTATTCCACTCAGCTGATTGCTGAAGAGTCCGGATTTGACAATAGCTTCCGCGGGCTGCTCCACCAACGCGGTCAAATTGTGGACGAGTTGGAGAGCTTCCGTCTCCTTTTGCCGTGCAACTGTGGCCTCCGTCTCCGCCCAGTTCACCCGTCCTAACAGGTCATCCCTTTCCTTCTCCAAGCTCTTGATCCGCTCGTCCTTCTCACGAATCAAATCCGGGCTGGGTAGTTTCCGGATCTGAGTTATGATATCTTCCGGCTCCACCTTCAGCTCCGCAGCAATCCCCATGATCATGTCTGACATCCCAAAATACATGTGCTTGGCCTCCTCCATCCACTGCGTTCCGGCGTTGAAGAAGTCCGACTGCATTTCCGGTTCCGGGGGTTGACTCGGCTCTCCTTTTTCCGGGGTCAACTGTTCCACCCTCGAATTTGGATTGGTCGACTTCCTTCTCTTCTCCCGTTTGTCGACCAGGTCCTGCTGCTGCGGCTCTTCTTCCTCATCGTCGTCTTCTTCTTCTTCCTCCTCCTCTCTTTCGATTGGAGAATTTGGTGGAATTTCGTGCGTGAGACCGTACTTCACGATCTCCAATCCGGTGTTGTAAATCACCACCTCTTCACTAGTAAGCACCTCCTGATGGTGGTACAGGTGAAACAGGTACGGACTGAGAAGACTTGGCTTCCCCTTCCCTACGTGCGACACCAGTTTCTTCACTATACCGGCTAGGACTTTCCCCCAGTGGACTACCTTATCTTCTAAAGCCCCGAAGATGGTGTTGGCCACCGTAACCGTAACTCGGGTGGGCTTTTCCGGATACATGATCGGAATCAAAAATTCCAACACCCGTTTCTGCCTAGCGTCCTTACAATCACTCACTGGATATCCGTCTTTAGTGGTAACCGGATTACGGAACTTCCCAATCCCGTATGTCTCTACCCGAGAACCTAATCCGGACCCGTTCTTCTCAAACCCGTATATGTCAGCCCATACATCCGCCGTCCATGCTCCGGGTTGGCCTCTCACAGTCAACTCAAACTGATTTGGGACCCCTGAGATCAGCTGCTCCAGCATATCCGTGTCCTTAACGTTCCACGGTCGGTGGATCAAACCTACGCACCCCATCCGGGTCAGATCTGTCTCTAACTCCTTCCGGTGCGTTGGGTCGGTGGGAATAGCCGGTCTAACTATCCGAGCTGTGACAGAAGGTCGGCGCGCTACCGGCTTGCTGGACTCCGCCATAGTTTACCGACACCGACTACTTAATCTGGTGCAATCGGCACTGACCTCACCCGTCTCTCCCTGTCGCGATCTCTAACTCACCACTCTTTCTCTCAGCTAAGTGCGCAAGACAATCAGCAAAGTGAAGAATGAGGAAGATTAGGTCTGGCGAGGGTTTAAGTACTAGTCGAGCTGCCGACCGTTCCCCTTGGCGAACGGAAACAGGTCCGTTCCCGTAACGGTTCCCTAGCAGCGTAGGTCGGATACCTATTCCGTAGCTCGTTCCGATCCGACCTAACTCGGATCTAAGATCCGTTCCTGCTCTCGAAAGAATCCGGTTTACAAGATCTGAAACCTCGGATTCTAACTATCCGGAATCTATCTGTTTCCGGATCTAATTTCCTTCTTCCTACCAAAATTTTAAAATTTTTGACTAACTCCTACCCTATTTTTAAGCTACATCTCTCCCTTATGAGTTTCCGTGCTCCCACAGGAAGTGACAGAGCGACGTTTTTAGGGGTAGACTCCAACAGAGACAAGGAGGACATGTTGGCCAAGGTCAACTCCACTGTATTGGAAACCAACAACACAAGAAGTCTTGCAGAGGAGGAGAGATCATCGATGATTCTCTCGTTGAATGTGGCCTCAGAATCTCTCCAAGATGGAAAACCAGCACCAACAGCCTCAACAAAACTTGAAGATCTGCCAGCTGTTTTGCGCATCAATCCATCACATATTGAGCTTGGTGAACCACTTGGGTTTGGAGGCAGTGCGAAAGTGGTTAAAGGGCGATGGTCACAGGTGGATTGTGCTGTAAAGATTCTGAAGTCAGGTGATGTGAACGGTTTGAGAGCAGAAGTGGGGAAACTAATGGAGCTCCGACATCCCAATGTAGTGCATCTAATTGGATTTTTTGTTGGCAAGGGGGATCACGAGGGCCGCCCGATGGTTGTCATGGAGCTGCTAAGCGGCAACTTGCGTTGGTTGAATTGAATTGAATTTGAGCAAAGCAGTGGACGTCATGCACAAGACAGCAACAGCGATAGTCTACCTGCACACCCGAGGGATTTTCCATGGAGATCTCAAGTCCATGAACGTGTTAGTGAAAGTGAACGATTCCGGTGGTCTAACAGAGGTGAAGATTTCCGATTTCGGTGTCTCACAACAAATTTTTAAATATGCTGCAGATTATGATACTGATGGTAGTCTGGTTAACACCTTCAATGGCAAGGTAGGTACTCCTATGTGGATGGCACCAGAGGTTCTTATGTCCAGTGCCGATGGTAACAACATATACACAGCCAAAGCCAACGTCTATAGTTTTGCCATGGTCTGCGTTGAAATCTTGACGGGAAGATTGCCTTACAGCCGGGGACTGAAAACAGTCACAGACCTAAGAAAGTACATAGTAGATGAAGGCAAAAGACCTACACTTCCAAAGGACGTACCGATTGATCTCCAGGAGCTCATAGTTCAATGTTGGGACGGAAATCCTGAATGCAGGCCAGATTTTCGCGAAATTTGTACGAGTGATTGCAAGAAAGACCGACCAGTTTTTGTAGCATTCTCCACAGTACTCATGTTTTCTTTCGGGAGTACTGTATAATTAGAAAAATGTGAAAAATATTCTTAATGTATACACCTTTAAGAAGAAGGTACCCTCAAAAGGAAAAGCATAAAAAAAATCTCTAAGCAAGTGAACTAGAAAAGTCTCATAAACTAGCAAAATCTTAGGAAAATAGGTACTGTCACATTTTAATTTGTGAAAAATAGGAAAAGAAATTTTTTAGAAAACTAAAAATTGGCCATTTGGGAAAACTTTATGATGAAGAGATTTCATCAAAAGAATGATCTCAAAACCATCTTCAATAGTCAGAAATGCGCGCGCAAGGGAGCCCTGTTTGCACGCATGTGGAGGACATAAAATAATATCTTTTTAAATTTCCTTTGGTAGGCACATGTGTCCCTAGTGTAAGAATAGACCACAGAAATTTCAGCTCAAGATCATTAATTTTGGGTACTCCCCAGTACTAAAAACCCCTAAACCGCAAAGTGTGACAAATTAGCCAAAATTAAAATTAAATATAAAACGATTTTTGAAAATTTCTGAAAAATAAGGGATCTAATTACTATCATATTGGCCACCTTCAATAAAAATTTCAAGTTAATCTGACTCATGCTTCAAAAGTTATGGCACATGACAACTCCGTCACTTCAAGTGTGACGCAAAACAGTACTAGTCTTTCTTGCAACCACCCGTACGCGTTTGCAGAAGCTGCAGGCCAATTCTCCGCCCTTACAGAAAGGGCGATGGAAATTTGCATCATGGTTAGCAATGCATTTTCGTGGGCATAATTGTTTCCTGGATTATTAATTACTCGACTTCTGTGAAGCTGGAGAAATAGAGAGAATCACAGGATTATAATGCAGCAAATATTAAAACATTGGCGTTACTCATTAGTTGAAGCTGTGCAGGTATGAAGCTGTACATGTTTTGTTCAGTTTACACATGCATTTATGCCTCTTATGCATGTCCCGGTGTCAAGCAGCAGGGCTATCATTTTGCGGCAATGAGCTACGAGCATGTATGAACTCGATAATTACGGTCCCGAGCCTGCTCAAGGATATTAAGAGAGACACCTCCGATGCGAATTTTTAGGCCACTTGGTTTCCACTAGCTGCTGTAGATATACCTGCAGTTAGCTGATGGAATTACTGATGCATACATGTTTCAGCCTTTCTATCGATAGCTTGGCTCCGAAGTTGAAGGGTTTCCAGGCTTTTATTGTTGTAGATATTGATACTATGGAAATTTTTCACCATTCTGTTATCGTTACCTTTTTGTGCCTAACATTTTAGATGAATAATTGTTTGGAAGATTTATACTTCAAAAGTAAGTGGAAATTTCAATAATTAATGATGCATTCTCCTTGTTTTCTCATGTATTGAAGCCGGGGACTGAATTGCTTGAGCTCGATCAACCCGGCACTGTCCATTGCATACTTGTATTGATAGGATTGCAAGGTACGTCCGCCGAAATTCTAACATTCAAATGTCTACAAGTTCTGTGGCCTCAATCGCATGGATACCTTGGTTCAAACGACTGGATTGTAAGAATTCATACCATACATGTTTTGTTGGGATTGAACCGTGGTAACAATAGTAGGCAAAATACAAAGGAGAAATTTTGCCTGTTTCAAAATATTTTTAGAGTAAAGATTATCACTCTTAGTTATCAAGAGCTCAGGTATCTTGAACGTCGCAATTTCGGAGCTCCCAATCACGCCATTTTCACAAATATGATTATCATAGGCGAATTTCCCGACACTTTACTTTCTTGCAGAATGGGATTGGATGCTTTTACCAATACCTATCCTGCCACGAGAAAGCTCAAATTGTCACCATATTCGTTTTCTCGGTGCACTGCGCTTGTGCCACATTAAATGTAAAATCGTCAATTGCGTTAAATTGGCGGCAAACCACCACTTTGGCATGCACTTTTCAGGACATGCGGCTTGAAACGGAAATTTATTCCATTCCTATTCTTTAGAGCATTTCGCAGATGAATGTCACAATTTTTGGCACCCAGAATCGAGCCAATTTAACCTGTTGAAAATGCCACTTTAAGGAATACAATGCTACCAATTATTTTCATGTAATTCTGAAATAAATTATATGGAAATTCCTCCTGCAGGCAGAACACCAAACAGAAATGTTGTTCCCTGCATCCCCAAGTGGCGCTGCAAGTCACAATGAGGGTTAGTGGAATTACTTAGAGTCGTGAACCAGAATTACACGTGACCGCAACAGCAACTCACTGAGGCCAAGAGAATAATTACCCTTAACTGAATATTGACAACGGACAAGTACTTATTCCGATCAAGTAGCCCAAATTCATTTGAAGTTGGAAAAACACCATACAACAAAGGTCCTCAGAGGAATTAATTCAGCTGGATCCTCTAGCCAAGCATCAGACTACTACTTCCATAGACGACGACGCCTCCGTCAGTTTTATTTACCTCGATCGAAATAGATTTATATATCCGTCATCACTTACGGCTAGCAATTGAAACTCTAATCGAGCCTTCAATTCGATCAACTCCATACCGCCACTCCAAACACCTGCGTAGACATGGCAAGGCAATCGTCGATGTCGATCGATGACAATGAAACCACGCCCATCTCAAGGTCGAGGGCTGGCCTTTGAGGTTTTGGATTGTCCACAGGCTTTTTCGGGAGTAGCGCTGAGAACTTGGACCGCAATGTTGCGAGGGTCATCCGGGTCGGGGTACAGCACCAGCACGTCGCCGTCCAGCACATGAAGCTCCGTCGCTCGCCCTTCCGCAGTATGGATCTGAATGTCCTGTTCCGGATGGTCGAGCTTGACAGTCGTCACGTCCGTCGCCACTTTGACGTCCTTGTCGCCTACTAGAACGTTCGCAACCATCGTCGCCGGGTTGGAGATGGTCACGCTGGCCTCGGCAGAAGATCCCGAGGTTGCACAGAAAGCAGTCGCCACGAGCGCGGCCACCAGCAGTCCCAGCAGGAGGGCCATTTTCCCCACCGAAGACGTCGCCATGGTGAATGGTGATGGAGCAGCTTGCAAACTTGCTATGACTGAGATTCGTGAAAATTCTAGAACTTGAAACTGGGATGAATGGTGAGTGGAAACCAAGCCTTTTATTTTTTGTAGGGAATTGCAAAGGTTCAAAGGACAACGATCAGCACTACTGCTGTGAGTTGATCACTCGCTGGTAACTAATTGCGTGACTCTCTACATAAATGCAATTCGTGCTCTCACAGAATGGAGTGTTCTCTCAATTAAAATTAATTTGTTCTGAAATTTCGGTCCGTTTCTGGCCCTTGTATAATTAGAGATTATCTAGAGTGATCCAACATTTTGAAGCTAAAATTCAGAACTCTGACCATTGTTTACGTACAAGGCTCAACCACGGTTACAGCAATTGGTTTAATTTTCAATTGCCAGAAATTTACAAGACGTGAGTGGCGAGGAAGCAAAGCAAGTATTAAGTTAGTCCAGAACGAACATGCTCTGAGCATGTTGGAGGGTAAACAAACTGTGAAGGTTCAGGTGTGGACAACATTTTTTCAAAATTGCACTGCCGTGAGGTTTGCTTCAGCTGCCTCAACTCCTGCGTGATTAGCCCTTACAACGCTGTTGAATGATTGAACAGTAGCTGAAGACTTTCAAGGGAAAATTGAATGTCAAAAAGATATTCATGTCAGGAAGAATTTCAGACCGAAATCGATGCATGAAATCGGGTCCCAAGCCTCAAGGATATGCCGATGCGCTCAGCAGTCCTTTTAAACAAATGATGATACCACATTTTCAAGAGCTGATCAGGGCTTTTTATTTTGGCTTTCTGGTGCCAGATTGCACTAGAAAAAAATAATTTGTCTAAAAAATGGCAAAAATCCGTGAAGTTTTTTGCCAATAAACTTCAAATTAAAAAAAATCTTGGTTGAAATCACCAAATTTGGTGGATGAAAACAAAACTGTAGACATATGATATGTACTTATGTGATATTTTCTATCCATTATGTGGATGAACGCTGAAATTTGGAGCTCCACTACAGCATTTTATATCGCCAATCTGGCACTTCATAAAAAATGAAAAAAAAAAGCCCTGGAGCTGATACAGCTGCTAACTTAAGCTTAATGACTTTGTATTTCAATGCACGATTACATGAACCTGAACAGAACACTCAGCCGAGTTAGAGCAGGAGTCAAGAGGTGATAAGGTAGGCATCCCAAATGCGTCACTGACCTTAAAGCACCATCTTCAGTGTGTGTACATCTCCAAAATCAGTTATGTAGTTATGTACCACTGTGAAAGAAATGCTTTTAGAACCAAACTTTGTTCCTTCATAACTTTTGCATACAATATTCAAATGTCACGTTTCTTGGAGCTAATAAGAATATGTAAGAATTTGAACAGTCTAATAGTAGTAATTAGGCACAGTGGCAATTAGTGGCGGTTTAAGGATACCTACCTTATGAAGAGCTTTGGAAGGGTCTGTTGGCATGTACTGATATCATTCTGACTGTAACTCTATTCGATAGCTGTCCTTGAGACTTCAGTGCATGTAAACTGAATGAGCTTAAACCCTCAAGAACTCAAGATAGCACTCTATTGTTTTCACACGTGATTACATTGTTTTTGAGATCATCCAAGTCTATTGAGTAATTGCATACAATTGTACCTTTCATCAGCAACTTCTTCCATTCAAATGTGAAGTATTTTTCCTCCAATCCAGAACACGCAACACCGTCTATATGACCTCAGCAGTTAGGTCTTCTCAAATTAATAGGGAGACTATCAGGATCGTTTGAGTTACTGAAGGGAGGCAATTAAACGAGGGAATCCAATTGCAAGAAAGAAGGAAGCTGAATCACTTGAGACATGAAGAATCTTATTAGTGTGGTGTCAAGCTTACAAAGGTTGTGTACAATGTCAGGTCAGCCGCCCAATGAGACGCGCATTAGTGCAGGCTCATGGCTCAGAAGATAATCTTCACAAGAATCCTCGCAGACAAAAAAAACACGAATGGAGCACCTGGCCGAGCGGCGATCCTTTCTTACATGAACATCTGTGTGCTGGCGGATGTGGAGAGTCATGCACCGCAATGAATTGGGTCAGTTAGAAATTATTGGTATTTACTGCTACAAAACACTTGGCACTTGATGGTGTGTCGATTTACAATGAAGCCCGGGTTCACCATCACGCTGATATTGGAGCGGCTGGCGTCCTCCTCCACAGTGGTCACCTGCTCCATGAAACGGGGATCAAACTCCGCGGCCAAGGAGACTCGAAAAATGGTGACAGGATTGTCATGCGCAAACGCTAGGTGATGAAGAAGCCACACGGATTTGAAGGCATTGAAGAACGTCGCCAGCAGGGCGAGCGACGTCTCCTTGTCCGCCACTTTCGTGAGCTGCGACAGGATGAGCTCCATGCGGATGACGAAAAACCGGTGGAACGTGGGGTTCACAATGGTGGATCCCGGCTTCCCTAACGATTTCTCAATGGTGGCCCACTCTTGTTTCCGAAGCTCGTGGAAAGCTTGGCAGCAAGAGGATTTGAGCGCATCGGGGTCGCACAGCGGCGACGTCCCGTTGGGCTCGAAGCTCACATTCTCGAAGCTCTCGAACAGGACTTGGTTGAGAAAGGATTCGAAGAAGAGGATGATGACATTGCGAGGCATCTTGCGCACCCAGCCACTGGCGTCTTTCTGCTGCTCCAGGAGCGAGGTGATGACTTGCGTGGCCGATTCGCCCGCTTCGCGGATGTGCGTGCACAGACCCGAAGCGAGCCTCTTGATGCAGAACTTGGACTCCTCAAACGCTTTCTGAAAGAGCTGCGGGGTGACTTCCACAGTAGTGAAGTGACTGCCCTTCAAGCCGTTGCCGGTGTTCTCACGCCGGTGCTTGGCGATCTCGTAATCGAGCTGCACCACCTTCGTTTCGACTTGGAGTTGCCCCAACTCGGTTTCGAGATCCTGGCAGCGTTGCTGTAGCTGATTGCATTTCCCCTCTGCTGCTTCCATGGCGATTTGCAACGCTTTGTACTCATTCGCCGTGGCCAACTCGTTCTTCTTCGCTTGCTCAAGTTTGAACTGCAAGGTCTTGATGGTGTAGTCCATGACCTTGAAGGAGTTCGAATCCAGCTTCCCGGAGCCTTGATCGCCGTTCTGGAACAACTCGTTCACTTTGGAGCCGTGGCTCTTCTTCCTTCCCCACCCCAAGAAGTTGAACATGCTGTGTGACTTTGCGCTCTTTGCGTTTATGCTTCCAGATCTTGTAAGCTCTGGAGCATAGCCCATATCTCCACCTGTTGCAATCACAAAGCTACAGTGTTAAAAACACTCGCATTGGGAGAAGGGAGGGTTTAAGACATTCACAGAATGAGGTGTTTCGAAGAGAATGTGGTTAACCAATCACAACATCCGCCAGCATACACACTGTGAGGACCCCAAGCGGTACTGATCGTGTTGAACAGTGATCAACAAGCGAACTTATTACCTTAGCCACCCAAGAGATGATGAACATGATGCACAATGGAATTGTCCACTTGGACATACGCATTCACTGTGGAATATGTGTCGCATTCAACGAAGTCAGAAACCCACAAATATCTTAAACCCTAAACCCTCAAGAGTTGACAGCTACAGTAGTACCTGATGGGTCTTTCTCAGACTCCGGCGTGACAATGGAACCATCGCCGCTGCCGCTGCGGCTCCAACTACCGGTAGGAGCATTGGCGACAGGGCCATTGTTCCAACTGGTGACAGGGGCACTGGACACAGGCCCACCAGACCCCGCGCGTCGCTTGCTCCCCTGAAGTGAGTTTCCAAGGTCTTTGCCAATGTTCCGCAGTGTTTCAGACTTCTTCCCTGCAAATATCGGAGAGATAGAGCGCGACAAGTTCTTCCAGCCCTTCCCGGTTGACTTCTCCGTTTTTTCCACCGTCAAGTTCGAAGCGTTTGAAGCGATCGAAATATCCGAAGGGGACGTACTCTCCTTCAGCTGTTGCTGTTGCAGTTTGGCTTGTCTCCTTAGTTTCATTGAGCTCCCAGAACGAGAGCTCTTCGTGACCTCGGGTGGTGACCAGCTCTCTGTCACTGCCGGGGGTGACATCCGCGGGTTCGGGAGCGGGGGTTTAGCGAATTCGGGGCTCCGGGGGTCGGGACCTTGCGGGTGAGTCCGAGTGGGAGTGAGCCAGCCGAAATTCGACTTGGGCGCTTTGGGGCTGGGTATGTCCATTGCCGCGCGCGTGTGATCCGCGTGCGGACTCCATTGCGGGGAGCTCGCGACACTTGTGCGCTCTCGCGTGTAAAATTCGTCTGGGCTGGTGGACGGAATCATGTACTTGCTTCGAGGACTCTTCAATGCTGCCACGACAGACGCATTGGTGCTGCTGTCGACGCTCTGATCAGCGCTTTGTAAATGCCCGCTAAGGTCCGGCGACGTCTTGTCCGGCGTGAGAATGCCGTTGCTAGGGTTCTTGATGCGCTCCAGAAACTTATTGGGGCTGCGGGGCCGCAACGGATGTGGATGCATTTGCTCAAACTCCGGGGTGTGCGTGGAGATGTCAGCGTGAATCTCCTTCCACAATGCTGGCGAATCAAACTCTTGGAAGTCCGTCACCGCGTCCTGGAAGTCTGTCTCGCCGTGCAAGCTCCGGTCGCTCATTACTATTTTGGTCGGGGGGTGATTGGGAAGCACAATATCTTCCGCGCTCTGCCCCGCAGAGTCTGGATCCTTCACCCAGCACACCACAGCAGGACAAAGAACCTAAAAACACACTCAACACATATACGTCAGAAATTGCCACGCGAATCCACTCAAGCAGCGCAAATTCCAAACGTAGATCATACGCTCACAATGTTGTACATGCCCACATTCCTTTCCTACCGATCAATACAGATTCAAAACTAAAGCAACCCTAAACCCCCACAATCCCTACCTAGGACGAATGGATTTAGATTATTATCTACACATTTCTCGTGTCCTCTACACTCCGCATTGGCGAATACGGTGTCCCATTGCGAAGAATCCTGTGCTTACAGGAGAGAAGATCGAGTAGTCTTCCTGCGAGAGCGTATTGCGATTCCCCACAGCTCGTTTCTTTGAGCTCATAGAAGTCCCGATCACAGGTTTCCGTCCCGGACCCCGCGCTGGATTTGAAATCTGCATTGTCCGTCCCATTCAGACATCACTTGCAACCACGACACACCTCTCCACACACCCTCACAGCAGCAAATGCACCACCATTCCTCGCCACCAATTCCTGCCGCCCACTTCATTCTCCGCAGCCCCCACACAAAGTCACCATCCCGTTCGACGTCATCTTCTCCAACGCGACCGCATTCCCACTTCATCCCAATCTCTCGCCACCCACACCCGATCCACAAATCTCCCAACCCATCTCCCACTCCATTTCCCACCCCATCTCACACCCCATCTCACTCCCCTCCACAAACATAGCGATCGCAACCACGAGTGGTGCGAATAATGTCGACAAGAAGAGGAGCTCCTACAGGAACTGAACACCACCACGACCTAGCTAGAACTACACGCCCAACGGTCCCAACAGGCAGGAGTCAGTGATGAGGGACCTCCAACACACTCCAACTAAACCAGGGACGAAAACCCGGATCTTGGGCAGAAAGGGCTCGGATGAGAGCAGCTGTACATCATATAGCCTGTCAAGAGCTACTGGCTAAAGCTCAGAGTGATGAGAGTGGTGAGAGCAAGGAGATCTCACTCAAAACAAACCCAAAGATAAACAGGGATGCTGCAGGATTGACACTCCTGACTCCTGACTCCTGACTGTTTCAGGTATGTACTGTAGCTAGCTGGTCCGTCATCATCCCGGCTATGGAAAGAGCCGGACGTGAGCCCGGGGCTGCGGAAGGGGAATCATGCGCAGCACGAGGGGACGACCGAATTGCCGAACTGGGCGAATGGGGAACTTACTGCGACGGATTGATGAGCCAAATGCGGGCAACTGCAAAGGTGTCGCGGAGCGGCGCCCGCGGACGCGAGATGCCAGGGCAGACGACGACGACGACGGGACAAGCACGAGCCGGCGACGCTGCGGGTCTGCGGACTGTGGACCGTTGGATCGATGATGCGGAGGGCCGCCGATCGGGACGCCCGACCGGGACGGGACGGGACGGGGCGGGTCCTGTTTTGGTCCGTCCGTCGGTTCGGTTCGTTAGGGAGGGCCCGGTTAAGTTAATGCTGGGCTTTGTGGGGAAATGCACCGTTGCACGCTTCTCTATTGATACTATTGATGTGGTCACGCCGGTTTACGTGATGAACGCCCACTCAGAGATGGGCACGTGCACCCACCTCGCCATTCAGTTGGGTTCCTAAACTTAACCCTCAAGCGTCTAGATTCATTGAGGAAGCAGAGGGGAGACTTGCAAAGCAGCAAAAATGGCAATGAGGGATATTGGAACTAAGGTAGAAGCACCAGTAGTCGATCTTTTAAGGAATTTTGGAGCAGATTGTGCGCAGTAAGAGGTGGTGGATATTGTTCCCATGTAGGAAGATAGGAAATATGGGGATTACAAAATTTTCAGAATTTTATTCCCAAAAATGAATTTACAGTGAATTTTGGGAACCATAAAGTGCATTTCACTAGTAGCCACTCTCTAGAGTCTTCCAATTCCGATAATTCAAGAACTACTTTCCTGCTCATTACTTCTTACTTTCTTGCTCACTATTCCGAGACATGTGTCATAACGTTAGTAATCCCAACCTTGAAAAGGACCAACAAAACACAATCTGAGCTTCCCTTAGAAATTTGTTCCAGCCTTGGTTGGAAATATTGTACGCCTATAGGTTGGGTACTGGGCGTGGTTGACAACTGGTGCTTCTACCTTATTGTTCTTTTGGATGCTATAAGGTGGACACCCCAAAATGTGCCATTGACTCTAAACCACCATCTTCACTCCGTGCACATTTCCAATGGGATGAAGAAGGTGTGACTACCTCTAAAGTGGGTACCCCCCAAACCGCCACTAATTGCTACTATATTATTAGTAGACTATTCAAATTTTCATATTTCTTTATTGGCCAACAAAAGGATGTTCCAACGCTCCAAAGAATGCGACATTTGGCTACTACCGTATATGCAAAAGTTACGAAGGACCAAAGTTTGTTTCTAAACACTTTTCTTCCACATAGGTACATAATTAATTTAGAAATGAAGAATGGGCACAAAGAAGATTTCATTGAAGAATTTTTTACCTAGCGTTCACTCACCATGTGCCACTTTCACCCCAATCACTTTGCTAGCATTGATATTCATCCCAGATCCACTCCACAAATCCTTCTCATTTGCAACGGATTCTCATTGTAACCTCATTCTCTATCTTGTTGAAATCAACGCTGCAATAACACACCAAGAAATTCATTCAACTGCATACCGAAATTTGTTCCGCTACATTGACGCTCACGAAAATCTCCCCATGAAATTGACACTCAAAAATTCATGCAAAAATTACTCCATTACTCCTCTTTGACAAATGAAAAATTCTCTCAAGTTTCCATTCTCTATGCTCTACACACCAAAAAGGAGTGTCACAACTTCTTCATGGGTTTTAGTTCCTAATTGACTCCTTTTTTTTTCCCACAACTTCTCATTCTTCATAGAAATTTCATTTTTGGTGAAGGTGTGACTACCTCTAATGAAATAGCCATAGGATTGGATTTAGTTGCATTTATCTTGCTAGAAATTAAAGTAAATTTTATGAAATAAATTTTGTATGTAAAGATACTGAGCATTGACCATACTAATTTTTGTATTGACTTTTAGGGGTAGTTGCATACCTTAGACTTTATGAGTTCAATAAAGATGTGTTGAGCACTGCAAAATTTTCAAAAAAAGTTGAAAGGGCAAAGCAACCTTCAAAAATGCCTGCATTAAATCTCTATCAATGTTGGTACAATAAAATTCAAAATATGCAACTTTTAATGAAGAGAGCTTTGTAAAAATACCACAATGACAGTCAAAGCAATGAGCAAGTTTGGATCCATATAAAATTTTCTACTAATAAATATGTTGGGCCATGGAATCCATATCCAAGTTTAGTAATGTCAACAACTATGTTTCAAGATAAATTAAATTATGCATTTTAGCAAAGGTTCTTCATAATATTAAATTAAATTTTCAAGAGAGCATGATGCATGTCAAGCTACAATAGCACATACTTGCAAAAGAATGTTGACAATTCATTTTTAATATGTTTGTATTTGTCTAGGAATCTTTTATGTTAGTACATTCAAACAATGAATTAGCTTGATGTTGTTGCCATGATACTATATTTTCCTTGCCCCTACAATGTCATATTCAGACTTTATAGACTATGGGCAGTATAAAATTGTGAAAAATCCTTATAGGAACTCATTTGTGAAGCCCACAAAAAATGAATGGATGAAAATGTCAATCCTTTGTCTGTTGTGACCTTTCAAATTTGTGCGTTGTCCAAATTTCGAACATCAAAGCGTTTCAGGATTAAATAAATTTTGGTCTAAGGCAAGGTAACTACATCTAAAATTGCACAAATAAGTGGTATGGCATAATTGATATGTTGTAGAAAATGAACAATAATTTTTATACATTTATAAATGACTGTGAATCAAAATGCAACTGGTTCCATAATTTTTAAAAGCTTGCAAATTAGTTGCAAATTTTCAAAGATGCAAGGTGTAAAAAGCTATAAGTGTAATATAGGTGATGCCAAAATCCAATTGCTACACATTAAAAAATGACACTAGTAGTATTCAAAACATGTCATGGAAAAGAAGCTAAAACAAAAAAAAGTGTACCCAAAATCGCCCTCTTATAAGGTCACCACCTCCACAATATTATAAATAGAATTATTAACTCCCCAAAATGGCCCCCAAGTCCACCTTATACTCGTCCTTCTAATGCTCATCATTTTGAATATCTTTTTTTTAATTTTTCCTTCAAAAATAGAAGTCGATTTTTTAGGAGTAGTTGATTTTAGGTGTGGTTACCTTAAGATAACTACGACTATGTGATCCAACAAGGAATTGAGCATTGTTCCTATTGCCTAATTTTCTTAGGATCGTTTTGGAAGACAAAAAGAGTATTCGTGAATTCATTATTGTGCAATTTTGGACAACGTAGGAATAAACAATGAATTTTCAAAGCTCATAAAATAGGTGTATCCAAAAGCAATTGTAAGCTCTTTCAAACAGAAATTGCACATTTCAAGCTAGAATTTGTAGAGGTTGGTTATAGAAAAGGGCTACAATTATATGGAATTAGCTTAACTAAAATTATCCCAATTCTATTCAAAATTTTGAGTTTTTTTAATCTTACTGGGATGCAAAAGGGAATTCAACATTCTAGACCCTAAAGGACCAAGTGCTCGTTCAACATGTGTAAGAAATCTTGCGTAGATTCTTGCGAAGTCAATTTTGGTCAGATGTTCATGAAATTTTGACATAAAGTGTAAAAATCTCACTTTAGGAGGTATTAAAGTTTATTGGTCCTGTTGGGCTAGGTTGGAAACAAACTTTTCTTCTAATGTCAAATGTTAAAATCTTTCAATCTGTGAGGTCAAAGTGTCTAAAATTTTTCTACACATTCCCATAGTAGTCTAATACAAATTTGTATAGTTGAATCTTGAAAAAAAAACATTTTTTCATTCTTTTCTTATTACCCTAAAGAGTATAAGTTTTCACAATTTCTGTCCAAAATGTGCCTCGATCCTTTAGAGGCTAGTAATATGCATTTTGGGGACATCCTATGGATAAATTTTGAATTTTCAAAGAGATGAAAATATATACTTCTAAAGTTTAGACTGCTTGCTAACAAATAGAGGTTGCACATTTTAATAAAGAATTTAGAAGGGACAATCATAGAAAAGGGTTTCAAATAGGTGCAATTACCTTCAGTTGTCAAACAACAAGATATTGCAGTTGAACAACAATTTCATTGTATTTGCAACAAATAATTAAATTTACTATGGAGAATTTAATTATTTGCATGCCTTTGTTTTCTAAAGTATACTATATTCCAATTTTTTTTTAACATTCTTGGTGAAAAAAATAATTTGTTTCTATAATTTAAAACGCTAAATCACGTCACTCTCACAAATTTTCTTTATTCAATTGCATACATAGTGATGAAAATGTACATTAGCATAATTATCTAAAGAAAATTTAAATTCTCAAAAATCTTTTAAACTCCTAGTATAGAGAGTTCAATGTTGGAATGGCAATTGTCTAAATTTTGTAAAGTAGATGTTTCTCTATTGTAATTAGATTTTGTGTCATAAATTTATATTTTTAAAAGTTTAGTGACAAAAATGGGATAATAATGAATACTTTTAAATATTTTGAATATAAAAATAATAAAATGGAATTGTCTTTTGGTATAAAATAGATCCATATCTACAAAGAAAACTTTGATTTATTCAATGTCCATTCATAAGGGTAAAAATATGTTATTTTTGATTTGTAGGCAACTAAGGTACCTTGTAGAAAAGTAAAATATAATGTTTGTTATTTAATTCAGTTTTGGAAATATTCAAAATAAAATGCTAAACTTATATAGGGACATAGCTTGCAATTGCATAATATTGTGTATTTTCATTTGCAATTTCTTCTCTAAAAAGATATTTTAATCTCAGCTACAAAATATTTTTTACATTTTAATCTTCATCATTAAAAAAATTATTCTAATTTATATTATAAATGATATAATTTGATTTACAAATTACACAAATATTTTATTTTTCATCCAACTATTTGATGAAAACAACATCAATAGAAGAAGTGATTGTCGCACATATGAAACATATTCTAAAATTATCAATCAATTAAATAAATACCAAAGTTAGCTTGACAATACCAGTAGTCATTTGATTTCAAAATTAGTTTCCAATGAATGTTTTGGATGCAAGAAATTAAAGAATTACTTGACAATTTTTTTTACTATCCTTTAATAATACATGTGTCACATGAAGAATTTCAAATTAATTGGATAATTCTTGTTATATTTATCAATTTATTTATGCATTTTTCTATAAATAAATAAAACTATGACCATTTTTCATGAGGCTAATCCAAAATTTTCACATTGATAGACAACATATTTTCTCATGTAAGTAAAATATAAATTGAATTAGGAATGATATTTAACCATTTGACAAAGACTTGAACCTTTGGGGATTAATCCAAAAATGCATGAGTAGACATTTTGTGTCCTTAGGATGATTTTAGAGAAGCCTTGCGGATGGAAAAACACAATTTTTCATCCAATTTCTTTTAGAAGAGTTGCTTGAACCAGATTTCTATGAAAGATTTATGTCCTCTCCATGTGATATTTTTTTACTTTCATACATAAGGAAAAAGCCAACCCATGGATCATTGTCTAATGTATTTTGGTAACTCTTGTTTTTTTTCTTTATTTGAATTTAAGTCACTAAAATGATATTTTTTGAATTTGGCTCTAACCAATGAAATAAAGCTTATAAAGTTTAGTTTCCATTTAAAGTTGAAAATTTTAAAAATTTCTGAAAATTAAGTAGTATATTTTAGTTTGAACTTTGGGTGGATCACTATGAATTGCTAATTTTTTAATTTTAGAATGACTTGGTAAAAAAATGCACTATGTTATTCTACACTATATGCATCTATAGATAATTTTCAATTTTTTTGAGCATAATTTATATTTGATAAGAATTTTTTCACTTTCAATTAACCTTTAAACGCCCCTTGGGGTCCTTCTATACAACCTGTATTTAGCCTTTAGTTATAACTCTTCAACTACAAGTTTAATATCAGAATTGTGATACGTTATTATATACATACTATCATGATCATTAGTTTACTTTATACTAAAAAGTATTTGGTCAATGTTTTTGTGATCAAATACCACCAAATTCATAATATATTATACGTCCGTATAGGGCTTTCAAGCCCTTCAAGGGTTAAAAAACTCATAGTAATTTCAAATCTTCACTAAAAAGTTTAAAATTCTTATGAATTAGTTTTATATTTTACAAGACTATAGAAGACATGTAATTACATCTCTAAGAAATAAAATTAAAGAATTTCAAGCTATATAGTTGCAAAAAAGGAGCATTCAAACAGATTAATTTTGAAGTTTAAAAAAGCAGTCTTACATTTGTCCTTTCAAGGTTAACTCTTGAAGAATGTTGAGGCCCAAAAGTGATCAATGGATGACTTCATTGTTTACTAGTGTGTCTTGTGCCATTGCCACAATATATATATATATAATGTAAAATATAAATATAAATAATTTTCTAATTTTTTTAATTCATAAAAAATTGAAAATTCAGTAACTTTCACACCGTAGGTCCAAATGTCACAAAACAAAGCCCGTTTGCCTGTACACCCCTCCTCATAGAGAGCTTTCCAATGGTATGAAGAATGCAACTAGAGGATGCACGGTCCATGAGACAAACCTTACTTAACCCTTAAACATTGAGGAGGACGTTTTGCAGTTGATGAATGACAAGAGAATCTCGTGTATAGGACAAAAGTGCAACTATTCATCCTCGGAATTTTGTGTGGAAAGGATGGAGCTTGAATAGTAGTTTGACTTCCAGTGAACACTTTTTAATTTTTCTAAGAAGATGATGTCATATGATGCCAAAACGGATGATTTCCATGGTCATCAACCCGACGTTCAAGGATTACCCCCCTAAAGCCCCAAGGCATGTTTTGGGAAGAAATTGTGAAAACTACCACTTTTTAGGATAGTCAGAAAAAAATGATTTTTTTTTTTTTTCAAAATTCAATTGTAGTCTTTCAATAGACTACTATGGAAATGTGTGGAAAAGTTTTCAAAAACTTTGACCGCATGGATTGAAAGATTATAACATTTGAAGTTAGAAGAAAAAGTTTTTTTTCAACTTTGCCTAATAGGGCCAACGGACTTTAACTCCTAGAATGAGATTTTTACACTAAGCATACTTATTTTTTTTTGACATTTGCATCTTATATCATGTAAGTTCTATGCATGTCAAATTTCAAAAGTTGATGAGCTTTTTTGCAAACGATTCTCCAAAGATTTCCAAATTGCTCAAGCTGCCAAAATAGTTCAAGGCATCATAACTTTTGATTTGGGCACCCAATTGGAAAAAAAATAGATTTTCCTTAGGGGGTTACATATTCACACCTTGTGTGAAAATTTTGTAAAGATCCGACCAAAATTGACTTCATAAGAACTTACCCAAGATTATGGTCATTCGATCCTTTAGGGGTTAAGGTATGGATTGTAGCAACAAAGAATGCACCTCTTGGTCCAGTAATGGAGGTACCTTTGGTGACTACCTTGGTCACGGGGGCTACGCCCTTTCAAGTTTAAGCCCGATGAGCTTCAAATCCACGCTCGCCGCTTTTATTTCAAAATGAAAAAGAAATCCAACAAATACTATATCCATCCATAATTCCCTACATGAGATTGCCATTTTGTCTCTGCTAAAAATGGAAAGGAATCTGATTGTAGGTTTTACATATACTGATCAATCCCAAGGAGTCAAGATTCCAAAGAGTAACTACCATTTTGGACATTTTTTCATAGAAATGTGACCTTGTGAAGGGCAGCTGCCTGGTTTTTTGTAGGGACAAAAAAAGGAATTTTGTTAATTCAAACGCTAATATCTTACAATCCACGCGGTGTAAAATTCTGAATTTTTTTTCACATCTTCTTAAACCAGTGTACTACAAGATCCTACGATTACATGTGTTAAAAAACGTTTTTTTTTCTAAAATTTGGTATTTGTATTAGAAATGGCAGTTTTGGAGCGTTTTTGGTGAAACATAGTCAAAAACATTTAGGGGTTAAATGATCCCCAAGCAATCTACAGTAATATGATGTAGGCGGCCTGCTGTACAAACTTTTTTTTTTTTTTGAAACCCGGAGTTTATTCCAAGAAGTAACCAAGAACAAACGGCGGAAGCCGAGGGCAAAGCCCTGGAGAAAGAAAACCACTGCTGTACAGTACCCACCAACAAGTTTACATTCAAATTTTCGAACTCTAAGTATCTCTAAAAAAGAAGTGGAACTTTGAGTGATCATATCTCCCACTTCAGACCTCCAAACTTCATGAAACTGCCACCTAAATGTTGGAAAACGAGTTAACTATATTCACAGTGTGATTTGGATGCTGATTTAAGTCACATGTCTAAGAAAAATCCAATTGCATTCATCGCACTTCAAATTGTGTTTGTAGCTCCTACACTATGAAGGCAACATCAATGCTTCTTGTGCCAACACAATTCAGATTTTTGTCAATTTGAGCTTCATATGTGGAGCTCCAACAACCTCTCAATGCCAAACATGCTTGGGCCAAGCAATGTGATAGCTTATGAATACATTGTGTGTGTGTTTTGATGAATAGGTGTACTTCTAGAAACAAAAATAGATTGTGTGAGATTGTAGGTGTTCTTGATTGTAACAAGTGACTTTAGTGGTGGTGTAAGGTGTGCTTTAGAACTATGAACACCGGCTATTGGATAGTATCTGACTAAAAGAATGTAATATGGACAAACTAATTTTAATTTGAAACCGGAAAAAGATCAAGGCAAATGAAGGTATGGCGAAAGTCACATGAATGTTTTTCTTTGGATTGTTTAGCACCAATTTTAAGATTTGTTCATTCAACAGTGATGATATGGGGTGCGTTCACCAATTTCAATAAGTGTTCTCTTATTATAATGCCACATGATAGACAATGAGGTAGGACTTTGTGAATGTAATCTATGAAAGTCGATTGAGTGGCTTTTATTTTCTCCACAATCACCCTAAGACACTTATATTCATGGAAAATGTTGCTCTAGTGCACCGTAGCAAGGAATCAAGTGATTGGAGGCAAGTGCATAGCACAAAAAAGCTTTCGTAGCCTACAAACTCTCCTAACTTAAATCCCATCAAAAACCTATGGAAGACTATGAAAGACACCGTCCAAAATGAGGTGCTACCACAAAATAAAGAAGAATTAGTCAACACCATTCAAAGGGCATGGGAAGAAGTGTCTCTAAAGATGATTGAAGTTCTCTTTGCTAGCATGCCTCACCGTATGAAGGCCGTAATCAAAGCTAATGGTGGTAGCACTAAATGGTAGATAGTATGTCAAAAAATGCTATATGTATATATAATTCTATAAGTTTTTTTGTAAACACTTAAGACATCAGTAAATTAGACTTCATTATCTTTCTAACGCACTTTGCGGTTTGTGATTTGGATCATTTTTGAGCATGTGGTGGCAATTTGAAATTTCAGATATAAACTCTGTTTCTGTAGATTGACTGCTGTGAACGTAAACTTGTTGGTGGGTACTGTACAAACTTTCAGGCCTGAAACTCCGCCACTCTTTAGTCTTTCCAGATTCCTCCCATTTTTACAGAGATTGGCATTGGAAAGATGACTGCAAAAATAGAATGGCAGCCACTCAGTTCTGTACCAAAGTAACTCAGTGAAGGACACTAAAAGTTACGTCCCAATGTCCCATAGCCGACCCAATTAGCATGGAAAAAGCTTTAGCTCATACTGGTATCTCATAGACAAATGCGCCTATGCTCTGAAAGTGATCATGACACATGGGTACATTTTGCTTTCTTCGATGTACCAGCAGTGTACATTTCAGGAGATGGTCACTTAGTGACCATTGCATTTCAACTCGGGCTCTTTTTTTTTGGCTTTCTGGCCAGATTGCCCTCCCCCCCAAAATAATTTGGCTAAAAAATGGTAAAAAATCATGAAGTTTTTTGCCAAAAAGCTTTTAATTTTAAAAAGATCGCTAGATGAAATCGCCAGATTTGGAGGATGAAAATAGAATTATAAACATGTGATATGTGCTAATGTGATATTTTCTATGCAATATGTAGATGAATGCTGAAATTTGGAGCACCACTATAACATTTAATGTTGCCACTTTGGCACTCTATAGAAAATGAAAAAAAAGCCTTGATTTCAACTTCAAAAATTCATAACTAATTCCACAAAGCTCCAAAAAATATGAAACGACTTGGATTTGATGTCAATTCCATTTTTCTTTCTACTAAAATTTACTAGAAATTGTTTTAAGGAGTTTAGCTTCCCCAAACAAGCAAATAGTTCTTAAATGGTTGTTGTAAGAAGAGACTACCTTAGTGTAATTGTGCATACAAAAATACTTCACTGAATAGGGGTATTAACCCCTAAAGGCCCGTTGTTCCTTCGGGGGACAAATGCGTTTTTGGGCAGGTACCTACGGGCTGATTTGTGTTCTGATTTTTAGAAATTTTTTTTGAAGATAGAAAAACTGATAAGCTTTGTGGAAATATAATTTTTTTCTCAATCGGTGCCCGGGAAAAAAAGTTATGACCAAATAAGCTCAAAACAGGGGACGGGGGGCAGCCCGGCAGCAAAAAAAAAATGGACAAAAATTTGAATTTTTTTTTTAAATATTTTTTTCTCATAGATTATATTTTTGTCTATCTGGAAAGCTTTGATTCATTTCATTTGGATATGTTATGAGAAAGTTATGGACACTCTTGTTTTTCGGGCAATTTGAGCATCTTCTTGAAAAAAATAACTTGTAGGACTCATTTTTGAATGCAATTTTTCAAATTTTTCAAATTTTGTTTTGGAATGGTTTAGTTTACTTGCTAGAACAATCTCACCATTGGGATTAGTGCATTTTAATTCCATCTAAGAGATATTAATATTTTAGATTTTCCTTCTATCTCGTACCTACTTCTACTGAACAATTTTTTTAAGGATGAAAATTAAGTTTTTTGAGTTTCTTTTTTTTTCCTAGACTCTCAACTCAATTCTCCACTATAAAGATTTAAAGCTCAAAACGCTGTAGTGCAAAAATTTTAAGTTAAAAATGTTTAAAGTCAAAAAATCTGGTCCCGCAATGTGCTGAAAAACTTGTTTTTTCCACTTTAAACGCAGATATCTTGCAATCTGTGCGGTCAAAAATTATGAAATTTTTTCCACACATTCTCATACCAATTAGGTGTAAGATCCTACGGTTAGATGTGGAAAAAAAACAATTTGAAATTTTTTTTACTTTTTGCTATAGAAATGGCAGTTTTGAGTGTTTTTTGGCAGAAAAAAGGCCTTGGGCCTTTAGGGGTTAAGGGGACCAAGAAATTAAAGGGACTTATCTTGAAAAACTATAGATGTTTGAAATATGATGTACAACCCCCAGACACTTCAATAACTATTGATGTACAGAAAAGGTAGATATTTATATATTGTGAAATGTGGATTAATTAGTATGGGTCCCCTTAATACCCCTATTCAGTGTAGTAGCGCTTACCAGGAATACAAGATAATGCAAATTGTCAATTCTACTTTGGATGCATTCTAAGGCAGATAATTCAAAATCTGAGAGAAACGCAAAAGATGGAGGTGCCAAAATAATCTTACTATTAAAAACCAGCACTTAGGGATTAAGATCATATTGATAACTGACTTCAAGAGATGCCTAATCCTACCTTACTTCATTGTCATTGTGTGATAATTACATGCACAATATTACATTCTACCGTGATCCATCAAAATTGCGCTGTCAGCTTCAATGTTTGAGGTATTTTTTGAGTTTTAAGAATTGTTTTCCTTTAATTCCCATATTGAACTGGTTTTGCAAATATTGAGTTCACTGAATTTTTTTTCTATTTGTTACTTTAATAGAAACAAGTGTACCCTTTGCCATTGCTACAACATTATAAAATAAAAGGAAAAGAAAATTCTTAAATTCTTAAAAGCTTTGAAATTCAATATCTTTTCTTCTAAGAGTCAAAACGCCATAAAACAAAGTCAATGCACTCCTCATTGAGGGGTTTGCAATAATACCAAGAATGCAACCGAGGAACACAAAGTTCCATAGATCTCACAATAACAAACAAACAAAACAAACAACCTAAATTAATGTATGGATTTTTTTATAGAATTCATTTAGCTATTTTTTTAGCCGGTCTGTTTTAGCTTTCCACCGGCTAACAAAGAACTAACCTAAGAGCATCGCCACTCTTGCACTGGATTGCTCCCTGGCCGCTCAAATCCAGGGCCCGCGCTCTGAAATTGCCCCCACTCTTGCCCCCAAATCCAAAAGTTAAAGCCCGGCCCCGCTCAAATATGTCATCAACCCGCAATCCTCCAGGGCCCGCTCTCCTTTTCTCCAAGCTTGGATTCTCCTTGTCTAACAATGTTTTTTTCTCCTTTTAGAAAAGTTGGAGCACTATAGCAATTCCCACCAATGAGAACGCAAAGTTATTGGAGATATGGAGAGCAAGGGTGGGGAAGGTGGAGCCGCAACAAGCCATTTTGCGAGGCTAGTATTCAGAGCAAGGGTGGGGATGCTCTAACATTGGTTGTCTTCACTTTCGGTTGCCTTTACTTTTTGGTAGGGTGGCATACTGGCACCTTTATGTATTTGGTCCCTGAATATGGATCCTAGTTTCTTTTATGGAGAAATTATCTAAATTTGCACGAAATAGGCAAGCAAGCCAAAACTTCTATGACCTCCAGATTCTTTTTGAGTACACAGAATATGCTGTAAAGTGGCCCAAAGTTTTAGAGCATTTAAATTTCTTTGAATCTATGGATTTGACAGTGTTTTTTCTCACACAAATAAAGAGAACCCTTAATTTGACAGCTTTGGACCTTTGCGTATTGAACTGTAATAAGGGAACCCCCGGCCTGGTCTACAACCTCAGAAAGGATTCTTCTTCTTAGATTTTTAAAAAGTAAATAAGGTAAGAGCCTATCGTTAAAACCATGAATGCTCTTATGCTCAAACTATGATAATAAATCCACACAAGAAAATCATAGTAAATTATAATTCATCTAAAATATACGTGCATGCTACTAATGTATGGAAGAAATTTATTTTCTATTTTTATGTTCAACAATATATATTTCTTTAATCCTTAATTTATGAAAGCTTGAGGGTTTTGAGCAAAATGTAGATGTATAACAATATAATTTTATGAGTTCATCTTTTTCAATGTTTGCATCAAACAAGTAGACTCTACTTTTAGAGCCTTTTGACCTACATTTAGAGCCCTTTGAAGATCTAATTTGAGTTTTATACATATTTATATCTTTATATTTCTATATCTTCTTTCAATAACTTCCATGCTTGGTTTCATTCAAGAAATATTGTTTGTAGAGGTGCAATTGGTCTACAAGGGTTTTTATATTGGAACTTGTTTTTAAAGAATGATAGAAAAAATTCAAGATGTAACATTATATCAATTGAATTGCATCTATTAGCTTCTATATTTTTTCTTTAATAACTCCAATGATTGATTTGAGTGAAGATGTGAGTTTGTGACAGTGCAATTATTCTGACACTATAAAGATATTTCATTAATTTTTTAATATATGCATTTTTATTAAGATGTGAAAGTGAAAATACAAGGTGAAAAAATAAGGGGTGACTTTTAGGGATAGCTCTAAGTAGAAACTTTAGTGGTTGAAAATTGTATTGTTAATATTTTTTGAAAGACTAGAATCTTTGGGCCTCCTAATGTGATCTTACTAGCTTTTTCAAATTTGCTTTAAAATCAACCTAAACACTAGATCCAATTATTAGTCACTCAATAATTATGAAGAACCGATACAAAAGCCATAATCTAAGAATACATCCATAAGGTGGAAGCACCCAAAACCGTCAATAATAAGCATTTCAACATAATTGGAGGCAACTTTTACTAAAATTGATATTTTTGTAGTATTAGCGAGTGAAAATGATGAATATTAAAAAATTAAAAAAAATTCGGATGTGGTATGTAATTTCTATGATTTTTCAAAGAGATGGCTCCCTAGACCACTAAAATTGTCACATAGGTGGACCCAAAATTAAAATCTGCAAAATTCAGTAGTTAGCAAATGAGAGTGAGGTATGTGTCCTTCAAATGCGTCAACGAATCAGAGCCAAGCATTTCAAGGATACATTAATGGGAAGTCTAAGGTTAGATTTAGTGACAGTCTAAGGCTCATGAATGGGAGTAGGGACACTGATGGGTGTTTCTACGTTAAGTTAATACTAAAATCTCTATAACTAGGCAATGAACTACTCTCCCCTTGATAAAGAACTAGATAAGGATTGAGATGCCTTAATTCCTAAAGGGTGTTGAAAACATTTGCCTATGTGGTGTCTATTGTACATTTTAGGATTCAAAGAGGTGTTTGAAGATGCAAGAAAGTTACAATTGACAATTTTTTTATGAACTCAAAAAATATCCATCGAAATGTTGTATAAAATTTACAATTTTGGAGGGCTTTGATGTGCAATTTTCATAAAATGTTGTACTCATGAAACGGACTAAAATGGTGCAATTTCACATACACTATTATTTTATCAATGTGTAGAATGTAGAAGGTAGGTCCAAATCACTTGCGTATTTTTACATTGCATAAATATGTTAGTTGTAATAGTGGCTATATGTTTGCTTTTGTAATAAATATTGTGTGAAAATGTAGTAAATTGTTTATACGGCATTGAATCTTGAAACACTATACAATTGGTTCATACAAAGGGGACTAAATATGTATACAAGCGTGTGTTGATCACGTGTGGGAATAGTGACTTCATAGTACTTAGAAGTGACCTTTCATTCCCCAAATGTGGCTTCCATTCCCTTTGACTTGCACTTCATTTCTTAGAGAATGACATTCTTATTCTTTGTAGGATATAAAGAAAATCAGGATATGAAGACAATGCTTTAGGAATGGAAGTGGTTAGCAGGTAACAAAATGTACAATGATTATAGGCTACACTAGTCATCCTTTAAAAGTTTAGCAATCTTGACTTGTGTATGGAAGCATGTCTTGGTGTTTGGATGTACCTCTAAAAAATTCTTTATTTGGACTTAATGTGGCATAACTTTTGGTCCTAAACACCAATTGGAATAAAAATTATATTCTTATAAAGCTAATATGATTTCCTATCTTCAAAAAAAGTTTCAAAAAATCAGGTCAAAAATTGAGATCACAAAAGCCTACTTGAAATCCAAAGAGTCCCCCATAGGGACTTTGGGACTTTGGGGGATCATGGAATATAGAATACATCTTGAAACCTCGATTTTTTCCCCAGAAATTGAACAATTTGCATCATTCTATGGGGCGACTATTCTTAAATCATGACAATATCCAATATGGTTGTTTTACTTGTCATATATGGGTTTCCGTACATTTCAAGGACTCCATTGGTTCTCCATTTCCTTTAGGGGGTTAAACAAGACAAATGTGCATTAGAAGAGATTTTAGGACTTTTTTGAAGGTCTTGAATTTGAGATTGTTGTCTATCCAAATGAAGAACCATTTTCAAGCTAGCCAATGTTGGCCAAACTAATTGTTTGATTTACCGATTGTTGCCATACCATGACCAACATAACATTTTTAGTATTCTCCCATACAAAAAACTTCGGATCCAAGAAAGCAAGGTATCTCTTACTGAATCCCTAGGAGGTGTAGGTTAAAATAAAGAACAACCCATAATTGCTATGCCTTGGCGTCCACCTTATTTGTTTAGAAGGCAGAGTGACTCCCGCAGGTCTAGTTAAGAATGGTATGAAATCTTTAAAAACTTGTAAATTTACATATGAAGTCAAAATGAGACTTTCAGTATGTTGGAATTATTTTTGGAAAGTGTGAGATGTGATCTTTGTATAAAGAAAGACAAAAATACTCACTTTCTCCTCAAATTTGAAGATTATTTTGGTAAGCCAGGCAATTTACCATTACACTAATGTGCATCTCTTTGGAGTGCCTACCATCATGCCTTATCAAAGTAGAGAGGTCTTACATAGTCTTTAACTCTCTAAAAATACGGCCATCGATTGTATTGTTTCAAAAGATGGATAGGCTAGAAATAATCATAATTTTAGTCAATATACCAACAATTGAAGTGTAAAAGCCCTTCTCATGCATAATTTCAATAATTATAAACGAAAATTCAAATTTTTATATTTATTTTAAATAATACACAATTAGTGCATTAGAGCTGCTTTGAAAATGAAGACCAGATCCACAATTTTTGAATAATAATAAAACACTTTGTATCTAAACATCACATCTATGAAGAAAGTACCTTCATTCAAGAAGGCTTTATTAGATTCATTGTATAGCTAAAAAAATAATTGAAATTTTTTATTTTTTACAAGGTTCACAAACAACAAATTCTTCATTCATAACAAAAATTTGATCCCATAGGAGTCAAAAGTAGTTACTATAATTATAAGCATGTAATTTTGATAATGTGTCATTCGTCTTGAACTAGAACTTTGTGCAAGTTGGACAAATGTTAAAATCTTGCATTGCATCAAATTAGACAATAATTGTTGCACTCAAAGGTGTGGGAGATTTCCAAATGCAACAATATACTAGTGATATGCTAGAAATACACTAGTCTATCCCAATGTAAGCTAATACATGATAATGTAAGTTGGTGACATGAAAATATATTGTTGCACATTAACAACTTATATAAATGCAATTTGCATGTATTGTTTTTCAAAGATCATAAAGTTGGCATTATGTATTAGGATTATGATGCTATAGATGTATATAAGCACATCCTAAAACGTATATAGATTGTATTTTCTAACTTTGAAATTCAAAATAAATTTAAGAAAAATTTGTATAATTACTTGCAATGTTTCATTGAAAAGATTAAAAATCTAGCTTCATTAGCTTACATTATCTACAAAAGCCTGCTAGTCGGTATAAATATTGAAAAAATATATGCATTTTTGTGAGTATAATGTAAGCTTCATTGGAATTTTTTTTATTGTGGTCTCTATACGACTTTGAGCAAACCAAGGTCACTAAGTAATGCACAAACTCTCTCATCATATGCCTTACAATACAAAAAATCTATTGCAAAGTGCATTGTTAAATGAGCACCAAATTTAACTTACCAATAACATAACATCCGTAAGTGCACTTCTACTTTTTTAAGGTTGGAATCTATAAATATACTTCTATATATTTATCAATGAAGTATATATTTTGTAAGTAGATACTCTAAACTAGGGGTTTCAAAAAATCTCTCTAGAATCTAAAGGCTTAATGATTCATCTTGTGGACAACAAATGTTTAAAAAAAAGATGATATTCATTAAAGAAGCTTCAATGGTAGTGTAATATATCAATGAAAAGATGAGAAAAGTGTTGCACTTGAATCAATGGTACAAGTATTTTGAGGAGTACTATTATTTATCATGATTTTTTTATATTGATATTCCTCCATTTAGCACTTAAAAAAAACAAAAAAGAATGAACCATTGCATTAAAAAAAAACATCAACCAAGCTCAAGAGCTGGACACTGAAGAGATAAGAGCAAGAATAAAAAAAAGAAGCCAAATAAATTACTGAAACAAACAAAGAGGAGGTCCCTTCTTGTTCCAAATATTATAGGAGTCTAGCCTACTAGCAAGAACATTTAGCAATATTTGAATTGGGTTGGAATTCTTCCTAATTTGTCAAAATTAAGTTAAACAATCTGGTATATAGAAGTACCGTACGTTAGGATTAGATTCATCATACCCCATACGAAATCATTTCTTTTTGGGTTGAATTATCTTTCATTAAATGGATTTAGAATTTTTGAAATTTCATTTCACAAGATTTGAAATATTTCATCACCTTTAGTAGTAGGGTCCTCATAGCTTAGTAAGTTAGCAAAAGGACTAGTTAAGTTCTAATTCCTTTCAATGAATATAATCTCTCTTCAAGGGGAGGGGGGGGGGGGGGGCGAGACAAAACTTATGTATTCTATGGATTTTTTACATTTGTAAAGCGATCGCCTTGGTATAAGTTATTTTTCATTTTTCATAATTCATGAGGGGTTTTTTTGAGGATTCAAATTATTCTCATTAATATTTTCTACACATTTCAATTATGCCTCGTTATAATTTTTGAAAATTTCATTACATGCCATATATAATTATATTTTGAATTATTTTTAACGAATCTGACCCAAGCGTAGGGTACTTGGTATTTTTGTTACATTATTGAGGCCAAAATTGGAATTGGTGAACAGGTGGATGAGGTTATTTTGTATTTAAATTTCACTACTAACTCCTGAAAACCAGAGTGTTACAAGGAGTGCCTTAGGCTAGGGGTTATTATGGTTTTATTTGATATGTCCCACAGTATCGTCCCACAATTGTTGCCTGTCGTGTGCCTCGCTTCACCGTCACATTTCAAAAAATTAATTGTTGCACAAATAGGTTAGCCTTCAGATGTCCTCTGCTTCCAAATCCGGTCAGTAGTCGGTGAAATCGTTAATGCTGAGATGCAAATGACGGTGCATTGACTGCATTCAGTTACTCTTTCAATGCGTGGGCAGTAAATTTATTGCTCCACCTTCATTCGCCAACGGTTTCAATCAAAACAAGACCTTAGACTGGGCAAATCTCCTTTGACTTCAATGAATAATGTAGCACTTGGGAATTTGTGCTATTTTTTTCCCAGAAATGTATAGCAACATCACAAGAAAGGTTTACAGAACAGTGGCTGTATCGCCTTGTATTTTGTCACAATTTGTAGGTTTCTTCGGCCGAGATCAAGACAATTGTCAAAGAATTTTTTTCAATCATGAATGAGACACCCCTCAACGATTTCAGCCTACGCTTGGCCATCTGCCTTGAGCCAGTAGACCATCAAAATACAAAATTTCCCCGAAAAAGCGCTGGCAGGTCTGGTTGTGCACACCTGCCACTAAGACCATGAAAGAACTGGGCCTAATTGATCAGGGAGTGTTGGGCACTACTTTTAGCACACAACAGATTGCTGGTGAGGATTCTCCACACCAGATCGTAGCAAGGCTATATCTAATTTGCAATTCACTGAAAATCATCGTCTGAGCTCAGCTCCACATGGTTCACCTTGGTTTCCTTGCATCCACGAGTGCGCGAAACTCTCGGTGGCAACTCAACTAGAGGGGCACGAGTTCTCTTGCGGCCATTTGACTTGGGATCTTCATCATCGCGTTGCCTCTTCTGGGATTTCTTGGCCTTCTCTGAGGCTGGAGTGGACTCTCTCGCAGTAATACCGTTCTGTTCAGTGCAACACTCTGCGGAATCTCCACTAGGACCTTTGCCAGTTGCCACTACATTCTCGATCTGTTCAGTGCTTCCACGATCGTTCCCATTCACCCTTGCCTCTTTGACCCCATTCATGTTACAATGGCCATTACCGTTGGCCGCTGCCTCTGCACTCCCAGAGGGACCATTTTTGGGCCTACCCCGTCCGCGAGACTGCAGTTGCTTCTGTTGCTTTTTCAGTGCAAGGAGTAGGTTCCTCAACTCCATGACATCACCTTCTTGATCAGCCTGCATATTGGTTCCACGTAAGAACCTGATCATAAGACATGGAAGCCAGTTTTTTACCAGCATCAAAGTCAAGCCAACCATTACAGAAGGCACAGACTGAACCAATGATGTAAAACATTGCCCAGACTTGCATCTAAAAAGTTATCCGCAGGTGCTGTTTACTTGTTTTTTGATTAACCTGTAGTCTTTTGGCCCAAAGCAGCACATACCAGCATGCTGCGAAGTAGATCTTCTGAATAATCAGGGAAGGCCTGACAGATTTCCAAGAAGGCAGGTTCAGCAGTAGAATTAGCTGTCACAGTGCTTTGAGGTGTGTCCATCGTAGGGGTGTTCACAGTAACTGAAGGTAATTCAGTTGCAGCATCCTTCGGGGAAGTACGACCGTTTGAAATAGCATCAGCTACAGAAGGCATTGTACCCGGAGAGTCACAAGAGTCTATGACGGTAGTTTTCATTTCTGATTGAAGATCCGCTTGTGTGCCATCATCATCTTCTGCAAACGGTTAATATCGTTAGAAAATAAACAAAAGCGAAGTTATACCAACCCTGGAAGAACGCGACCCTATCACCAAGGTAGTCAACCAAAAGTTAGCAGATTCCAGATGAATAAGTTCATTCTTTGTTTCTACAGTTTCCTTACGCCTTACTTACTGGGTTAATATTCTGATCTGTCGCAATGCTTTTCGGATAGGATTTTAAGTCATGTCTAAGCGTACCTGGTTTCGAGTCCTCTCCTGCTTCGTCTTCCGCCATCGAATCCTTCACTTCCCCGTCCTTTGCATCGTTCTGAAGGGTCTGTATAATCTCTTCCATCTGTCTGTTGATCTGATAAAAAAACAGAGTCAGGTCAATGAGAACACAGCAAAGTGAGGATCATCAAGAAATAAATTGAAGACATGTGGATCCTGTCATTACATAAGAACATTCAGAGGACAATGTTAATGAGCACGATAACAAAGATTGTAGCAAGTGCTGTACCTGAGGTGACACAAGGAAGTCGCTAATATCTGCTTTGCAACTAGGACAACGCTTAATTACTTTCTGAGTTCGAAGACTGCGCCCAGAAACGCCTTTTCGCTCTCGTGAAGAATCCTGACCAGCAAACACAGAATCCAAGCAACCCTTGCAAAAATTGTGACCACAAGGCATGGAGAGTGGCTCGTTGAGTACTTTTCGGCAGGAATTGCAACCGAATTCTGCAAGGCACAGTCAATCAAATCAGGGAGGCAATACAGAAACAATCCACAGGGCCCACTGCAAAAAGCCATAAACTAGAGAACGAGTAGCAGATACATGATCTCATTTCCGTGAGTCTTGCAGCTACAGAATAACAACAACATTCCGAGTCACAAAATACAAAGATTGCAGGAAAAAAGTTACTGGTTTACATTGCTACCTTTGAGCAGACGTTGCTGGACACTGAGCTGTTTCCGCTTTTGTGTCGCCTCACTCGGGCCTCCTCCTGAACTCTTCCTGCTAATCGGAGGTGGCCGACTCCAACCCCACTCTCCTCCCTCCTTTAAAGACATAAAGCGCCTCAATATGGCTATCACAATCGATAGTTGACACAGAAAAGAAACCTATGCTGCTCAACTGAGCATGAGGAGAATCCTCTTAACTCAATAGATGCACAAGGGACTGAAAGTGCGTCTCAGAATTTCAGCTTATAGATTTTCACAACTAAAAGTTTTGACATAGAAAATACAAAAGTCGGTTCCAATTGAATAGCGTAACGCTTCTTCACTGCGAAGTTAAGTAGCATACCTGGTAGGCCCAGGCAGGTGTCAACTTCCTTTCAAATACATCGGTTGCGGATTTAAGCTCGTCCACCACAGGAAGAGGTCTGGGACGGTCTCCATGCTCATCACTAGAAAACAGATCTGAGAATGTCAGTACGAACCTCACCGTCTTTGTGAATAAATTATCCTTCAATTATTTACAATCAAATTCAGACATCCATATCCCAGCTATTGTAGGCATCTTCAAAAATCTAGCTGTCACACAATGTACATGTAAACCAATTTGAAAACCAGACCATTCAGCAAAGACTAATACAGGTAGCTAAATATAATAGAAAACAGGCGCTGGTTCCTGAAAGGATTCACAACTCGAAATTTAATTCAACTATTACAACATGTGATTACAGATTTATCACAGGAAGGACTTTGATGACAACTTGCGATTGTTGAAAAAAATTATCATGCGGCAGGCGAAGATGCACAAGAAATCGGCAAGAACCTTGTCCAAGGAGCAGGCTCGTTGTCGCAGCGGACAAACAGATAACGGCAGACCCTATGGCCCTGCATTCACGTTAAAGAGGAAAACAGCATTCAGATCAGTTGCAGACCCGGTTCATGCTTGTCCCGTAATTTACAAGTTTAGCATTGGAATAGGCTGCACGAATGTGTCACCAATTGAGCGGCTAACTTGCCTGCATCCCCTTCTTGCGCCAGCACTTCTCGATCCTGTATACACCGTCGTATCTCACACCTTCCTCTGGAGCATAATTAGACCGTTTCTCTTTGTGTGACCTGAACAATGAGCAAGACCAAAATTAGCCTGTAGTTGAAAAACAATAGTATCTTCACATCCAACACATGACTTTCACCGCACGCACGAAACGTATACAATAGTAACTTGATACCCCCTGCCGTCTCGAAAACTCAAATTCCTGGTTTTCTAAAAGACCGATACTGCAGTTTGAGAGGTAATCACTACAAAAGTCCGCAGGACTAGGTGTTTCTACAAACAAGAAAAATAAGACAAATACCTCACGACACGAACAGGATAACCCTGTTTGCAACTGACGCGCAATGCTTCGTTCATCTTGTCAAACTTCTGATCGAACGATTGCTCTTTGTTGGTGCGTTTATTACCACTCAAATCCCTTCCGCCGCTGCAAATCATAGCACTCCAATCAGTGGGCATAACAAGAATAAGAATTAAGATACAACGACTAGCAGTCGAGCCCCCCGGGACATTCCCAAGGTATCTGGCTATGTAAACCACACCTGCCTGTGTACAAAAACCACTCGCCATGATCCTCATCGTCCTCGTAACCGCCAGAGAGTGCAACAGACTGCGACCCGTAATCCGACTGCCCTGCAATTCCTGCGACATGAGGGAGATGCGCACCCCACTGCCTGCATTCCATGCGATCCTCCCAGCCCTCTCCCACTAGAACCCCTTGACCTCGGGTGGGATCATGCTCGGCAGTAATGGGACCAAAGTGATCAGGTGCAGTGGTGACAAATATTTTACCACTGCAGGCATTAGCCTTTCCAGTTTTCACCGCCCGGCTGGTCGTAAAACACTTATCGGGCCTGCTTTCATTATCCCTGTAACTATTAACTTTTGGCGGACCCCCCGTATTACTACCAACTGATCTGGCCATACGAATCGCCATGACTAGTGCAGAATTAATACGAGGATTGCTTGCCATTTTCGGAGGTATCGACGCTCGACATTTTCCACAAGTCTTTTTCCCTTGCCCAACCCATCGCTGGAAACACTTCAAGCAAAAGTTGTGTCCACAGGGTGTCTGCAATCACAGGTCACGCTGCATTCATCAATAACACGTTTTCATTGTACATAAACAACCAACGATCGAGGGAATACCAAGATTCAATGACTAATCAAAAGGATAGACGTACTGTCACTGGTCTTTCAGCGAGCTGCATGCAGAAAATGCAATTGAGACTTTGGTCCATCATTTCTAAAGTCGCATTGCGCTTCTTTCCGTCCGCACTCTTTGTGTCGCCATTCACCAGCGCCGCATCGTCATGCAAGCCTTTGCTCATAAGCTCCTGCCGTCTTTTTGCTTTTTCGTCCTCTGTCAAGGACACGTTTGCTTGAATAGCACGAATTTTGCTCATCAAATTGTCCTCCACAGGCAGCACTCCGGGTTTCTCGTCAACAGAAGGTGCCAGTGGAAGAGAACAATCCGGACATTCCCAGTCGCCAAGAGGCACAGACTCCATGGGAGGATTCAGACACCGCATGTGCCAGGGACTAACACAACTACCGCACAGAAGCACATCACTATCAGGTGGCACAATTTTGCACACCATACACATCCCGTCTGCGTCGCACGGTAAGTCCGCCATTGTCGCCAACTCGACGATTTCAGCTCTCGACACCAATTACCGAGTCAGACTACAGCAAAACCGCAATCATCTTTATTTCTTGAACACAATTCCCTTCTCTTGCACTAATAAAACCAATGCGCTCCTCGCTTACTCCAAACTCCAAACTCCAAACCACCTCTCCTCACGCTACCACAACTCTTTCCAACCGCTAAAAACACGGACAAATGCATCAACAAGCTCCGAGATCCCCCTCCCCCTTTCAACAGCAACGAAAACTCTCTCTTCTATACTACACCTCCAAACCTCGCATTCTCAAATGATTTATCCTCGTAACACACGAACAGATCCACGACACTACAGCTTCCTTCTCTAGTAACCAGAAACTTCAATCTCCTCAACAAGAAAGATCCAAACAGTACAAAAGAAAAAGAAACACCAGCACTCCAACTCGCGCTTAGTACCCCTCTCTTGACCAAACAATTAATCCAGAAAATTTCCAAAAAAGCGCATTCCCAAGCAATTTAGTACCGAAAAATAATCTCCGCAAAACCCTACGGAGCCCGAAACTATGAAAGACTCTCCACGAAAGAAGAGCACTCTACTAAACACAATTGCTGAGAACTAGCACTCGCGCACTCATCTCCGCCTCTGTTGGTACCCCTGGACCGGGAAAACGACTCGCAGCATCTGAGACTGAGCGGAAAACATAGTCAAGTAAGGGACGATATAGAGATTCAAGGCGGACGCCGCGCAATCGATGCCCCCCATCGCTCGCCGACCACTATATCCTTCAATTCAGGTCTCCCTGCTTCTTCTTCTTCTTCTTCGCCTTCTTCTTCGTTGTTGTCGTCGTCGTCGTCGTCTTCGTCTTCTTCTTCGTCCCCCTCACTGCGGGCTCCGCCTCAGCCGAAGCGCCAGGCCGCCAGCTCCGACGCTCCCTTTTTCGTAGGGTACCGCCTTGTTGGTTCGTTCCCCCACCCGCGGCCCCGCCCTCGCTCGCTGCCCGGGTTTCGCGATCGGCTACCCGCGCTCTCGATTTTTGAACAGAATGGGAAGGCGGGAAGAGCTTTTCATCCACTGGGATGAACGAATGGGGAGGATTCTCGTTCGGGAGCTTATTTGAAATTTGGAGAAATTGGACGATTCGTTTCGTCCACTTTCACCCTGTTCGAGTGGGAACGTTCGTTAGGAGGAACGAATGGAGAGGATTCTCGGTCGGTAGTTTTGACTGGGATTTGAAATTTGAATGGAATTGGACGTTTCGTTCCGTCGACTTTCGTGTAGTCGAGGGGAACGTTTGTTGGGGTGAACGAACGGGAAGGGTTCTCGTTTGAAATTCCAGGCCAGAATTTGAAATTGGAAGGGAGAATCCACCAGACGAAGAAGTGAAAAAACCCTGATGGTGTGAATGGAAGCTATTTTGAAACTGGTTGGTCTGTCTCAACCTGGCTACTTGAACTGAAATTGCTTTTATGGAGCCGGCATGAATTTGCAGTCCCTTGGTTGTGGATCTTTGCACCGAGGTCTACAAGGAAAAGTGAAATAGGTGTTGAACTTGGTAACTTATTAGTTTTTATTTTGAGTTAGTGGTTGTGAAGGGAGGAAGAGAATGGTGGGCTCGCCCACGCTTATATTATTATAGACACCGGGGGTACTTCACGCTATGGCCAAAGGTCAAAGAAGCGTTGATTTCCACCAATCATGTTGAAAGAAACTAGTGGCCAAAGGTTGAAAGGCCATTGATTTCCACCAATCGTGTTGAAAGAAGCCAATGGACTTGCACTCTCATTGGTAGAAATCAACCTCTCGACCTTCCGCCATAGTGTGAAATGCCCCTCAACCCAATTGTGTCCCTATCTACATTACTCTACTTGGATACATAGATACTAGGAACACCAAAAATTAAAGAAAAGATTAAAAGTTGAAAAAAATTGAAAACTATTTTGAAAGAGAGACAAAAAAAAACTAATTTACTAAATAAAATGTTGAACAATAAGGAAAGGAGACAAGTCCATCTTAAAAAAATCCAAAAATATTATTTTGTGTATTATTGTCAACAACAAAGGCCTAGAATAAAACATAATCCAACAATAAATTAGCAAATTAAAAAAAATAGATGGGTGGAAGGCTCTAGCAACCTCCAAAATAAGTTGACATGTGAACAAAGATTGTAGCACACAACAAATCGAGTGCCACAACCAACATCAAATATGCAATCAAAAACAAAGTAGGAATGCATAACAAACACACCCTCGAAACAATGTCAAGTCAAGGAGCTCTCTCCACCTAAATATTCAACCCCTCATATGGTAGAATTCTATATTTTGGATGAAATTCATCTAAAACCAAGGTGAAGTCCATCTCACACTATAAGTTGATGCGGAGTGGCATTGATCCCACTTCACTTGATAAAGCCTTTAGACACCACCACGCATTCTTCAACCAATAAAGCAATTACAATAAAATGTCCAATTTTTTTTATTTAATTTTTCTTTGCATGCCAAACCATTTATATTAACTTTAATTAAATATTTAGCATAAAGTGCCAAACTTGACCACTAGGCATAATAATCTAACATTTCAACCACTAAATGTTAGATTGATATAGTCATGGGCACAATTGAATTGTCGATAATAGGTATGTTTACCTTAATTAAATTGCAAATTTTGTTCTTAGATGAATGGAAGTGAGGGTTGCAATTATGTGAGCATAGGAGTGTAAGCCCATGAGCCTAGAATACTACATACCTATGTTATAAGTGTATATACTATAAAAACTATCTATAATTATAGGGTATATATGTTACAAATACCCAGATTATAGGTATTTATGATACATACACCTTCTGTGGTCCATAGTATGTGGTATCCATACCTTAAGACAGGATGTTTGTTTGTTTTGTTTTGTTTTGTTTGTCATGTCGGGATTTCTCTTGGACCGTGCGTCCCCTGGGGGCATGCTTCGTACCGTCAGAAAGCCCTCGGCGAGGAGGGGTGCACGGGCTTTGATTCATTGCGTTTGGAGTTATGGTGAGGAAGTTATTGAATTTCGAAGTATTTATTGATCAAAAAATTAGGAAATTACTTTTTCTTTGATTTTGGTCGCATCCTTGGTACCGTTGGAAAGCTCTCAGTGAGGAGGGGTGCGCGGGCTTCGTTTCGTGGCATTTGGACTTACGGTGGTTTTGTTATGGGTTTTTGAGTTATTTCTGGTTCTTAAAAATTATTAAATTAAGCTAAATTAGGTATCTTTTGAACCGTGTGTCAATTTGCCACATTCTTAGTATCACTGGGAAACCCTTGGCGAAGAGGGGTGCATGGGCTTTGTTTTGTGGCATTTGAACCTATGGTGGAAAAGTTATGGATTTTTGAGTTATTTTAGTTTTTGAAAATGACTTTTACTTTTGGTTTGGTTGTGGCAACGGCATAGGGCTATACTAGTCTATATTATAGGTACCTATATTGTACGTTCAATGCTCACAAGCTTGCATTCTTGGACTCACATACTAGTATTGTTGGGATGGAGATCAAGGTGCCTCGAGCATGTTCCATTGTCCATTGCTTGCAACTTGTCTAGATCCCCTTTATGAACTCACAGCTTATTGAACCATAGTAAAATGAAGCATTGATGCAATGTAATAATCTTGGGAATGAAGATTTTTTTTTTACATACATTTTTGGTTTGATGGATACTGACAAGATGAGAGATTAACTAATTTAGCTTCTCAACGTTGGGATTGTCTTAGGCAATAGGTTAGAAAATAAATGAATTGAGCATAATTGTTGTATATGATCATGGCCATTGCTACATAAGGTAAAATTATTTTTGGATTTTCAATTTATGAAGAATATTGTTTTGGGGGACAAAAGTGAAAAAATTATTGTCATAGCTAATTATACAAAAATTACTAAAAAATGATGAAAATTTATAAAATACCTTAAATTGCAATTCCTAACTAAATTATAGGATAATTTAAGCTTTTAAAGACAAAAAAGCCCATATTAGGGATTATTTTGAAGTTTTGTTCAAGTGTTTTTTGGGATTTTTTTTGTTTCACTGATTATATGTTTAAAACCAATATTGACAAAGAACATCACATAACATGGTAATAAAAAGATTTTCTTCATTTAACCCCTAAATGCCCGAGGCACCAAATTTTGGTGTTGATAAAACTTTGAAGTTAAATAAAAACTAACCAAGTTGCTATTTTAGTAGTTTATATTTTTGTAAAATTCTATTTGAAGTCTGCTTTTAGTGTCAAAAATCCGATTTTCAAAATGATTGATTATGATTTTTCTATTCAAGATTTTGTGCAAGGGTACCCATTGCAATCTTGACTTTCCGTAGTGTTGAGGGCTCTTAGAAATGCGCCTCAAATACACTAGACCTTGGAGGAAAAATCACATTAGAAATTCATTTAAAAAAATTGTAGAGTAGATTTTGAGAAGCCGTAAATTGATTGGGGTTATGCATGTTAGGCCCTTTAACCTCATATTTTTTTGGTGACCAACTTTTTAGATTTGATATGTAAAAAAAAGATTGAAAGAATTTCTTAGTTTTAACACCCTCATGTTCAAACATTATAATCTTTGAATTCATAAGTGATATTCTTGTGTTTTCTTTTCCTATGTGATCTCTAACATATCTAGTTTGAATTTGTACGGTTACAATTAAAAAAAAATTGATTCAACTTATCAAAATGTTGACTTTTTGTTCAATTTAGAGCAAATTCCAAGAGGCTCAAAACAGGCCTTGGGCATTTAGGGGTTAAGTTGTATTTTCCACAACATGATCAATCAAGATGGTCCCTTTCAAATGATGCATCCTTTTTTTAAAGCCATTTAGAGGAAAGGTAGTCCAAATTGTGAAAATTATGAAAATGTCATATTAATTGAAAGTTAGAACAATCATTTAACAATAATTTTCATTCAAAAGTTGAAAATATGATTTATTGATAATATCCATACAATTAAATCAATTGCTACACTATTAATAATATAATAACTTCTAAAACTCTAAGAGACTCAAAATAGGCTATTGACTTTTCAAATAATTTTTTATAGTATTATTATTAAATTATAATTTTTAGTGTATTTTTAGAAATGATATGGATATGATATACGAATCAATATAGATCAACATAGAGAATGGATAGTAAATTTTATGGAATTTCAATATGCAAGACGAGTGTTATGTTTTATTTTTATTGATAACTAAGATTGAGTAGTAAATGATTAGCTCATTTGTTATAAAAAAAAGTTTTCCTTTTATGATTTTGGTTTATTAGATCTCTTTATATTCATAAAACTTAGGTCATTCTATTCTCATTCTTGAGATGAAAGATATGAAGATTATTAGACTGTGGGTGTATTAGATTCATTTTTAAATTCAATTTTGATAAATTTTTCAAAACAAAATTTGCATACAACTATAGTTTGCTTGCTAAATCATTGACATGATTAGAATTGATAGTTTTCAATTCTATGGCAAAAGTTTGGGCTTATATGTGATCAAGTATTGTAGGTCGATAAATAATTATTTTCAAAAAAGTTGTTCATTGGAATTTCTTTTCAACTCGTGGACTTTGATTCTAGATTTAATTATTTCCACTTCAAGAATTTTTCATTTTGTTACCCTCATGTAGAATGTTTAGTATTGTGGTTAGTGGAGATACCCAAAACACATTCATTTTACTTCAAATATTATAATTCTTCAATCTATGAGAGTTCTATTTTTGAAATTTTCTAACAACTCACATATGAAAATCCAAAATAGGTTCCTTTTGGTTGAATCTTAAGAAAATTAGTATTGTTTTGTATTTGTATTGTGTTTGAATTAGGAATGGGCATTCCAATTTATTTTTTTGTGAAATGCAATCATAGAATTGAAGAGAGTTAAAAAAACTATCAAATATTTGTACTCCAATCTAAACATCATCTCTATTAATCATAAGTGCACACAAATTGAAATAAACAAAGTTTTATTGCTAAATGAGACTAATAATCCCTTTTTTTTCCAAAACCATTTATATCATCTCTACAAAAAAAAGAATAAAATATCTCAATTACATTCTAAAGCATGAAAATTTTCCAAAGTTCAATAACAATTAATTTCATCTTTCTTTTCACATGAGATTCCAATTTCAAGGTTCAAAATTTAGAGTAGTTCAAAATTTGTGTAATCAACATTTGATATTCCCAACAAAATGTGATAACTATGTTCTATGTGAGTTCATTTTTATACTTATTGTAGAATTTGAAAATTCAAGAATTATCAAACAATGCCATTAAATTTACACTGGATTTGGATCTCAGCTTTGAAATTTCCTAGTGTTAACAAAAGAAATACTACAGTTCGCCACCCATTCACTGAGAAGCTCCCTAGCCTGGGCATGGCCAACCAAGAAAAAGTGGTCCACCACGGACCCGGCCAAGAACAAAAAAAGACCGGTCACTCCAAAATGAGCTCTCCAAACACCAACTCCCTGCCTCCACCATGCTTTGACCCGGGCTTGATCTTGTCTGGTTTATGGGCCACTTCTTATCATTTTTTTAATCAATTTGCATATTGGTAGGCTCTTCATTCTTCCAAGTCAATAATGTATTTGATTGACTTTGTTTGGCGTGTCCAACAAGGTAGGGATGAGTAGGGGACAGAAGCGCCCAGGGAGTTGCAGGGCTCGACCAATCTATTTCCCCCAATCATGTTGGCCGCGAATGGCTGGAGAAGCTCTAAGTCCATTTTTCTTCCACTATTTTTGTACTCTAAGGTAGGAGGCTCATAAACCGACCATCTAAGAGCTGTTTGCCATTTCGGGGAAGCTAAACTCCTTGAAATAATTTTCAGTAAATTTTAGAAAAAAGAAAAATGGAATTCGCATCTAACCCAAGTCAATTCATATTTTTTGGACCTTTGTGGAATTAGTTATGAATTTTTGAAGTTGAAATGCAGTGGTCACTAAAAGCGACCACCTCCTGGATTGTACATTGTTAGTACATGGAAGAAAGCAAAATGTACTTCTGTGTCATGATCAGTTTTACAACCCAGTCGATTTATGAGCCTCCTACCTTAGTTAGAGATTTTATGGATTTTTTCATTGGGTTTTTTCTAGTGCTTTCAAATTGCAACCGAGAATTTTCGCAATTCCACTGGCTAACTAAGGTAGGAGGCTGTAAAACGGAGCGGGCATTAAAATGGAACATGACTAAGAGGTACATTTTGCTTTCTTCAATGTACCACCTATGCACATTTCAGGAGGTGGTCCATTTTGATGACCACAAATGACCAATTTTTTCCAACTTCAAAATTTTGTAACTAATTCCACAAAGGTCCAAAAAATATGAAATGACTTGGGTTAGATTCCAATTCCACTTGTCTTTCAAGGAAAATTTACTGAAAAATATTTCAAGATGTTTACCTCCCCAAAATTCAGTTTCAGCGCTTAGATGCTCCATTTTACAGCCTTACCCGGAGGTTCTCCCCTGGCATTGGTAGAGTTCTCCTCAACTAGCAGAGCCTGGGTTCAGGACATCAATGCAGTTCCTGTATGTGCAGTACATGGTACAGGCTTTGGGTTTGATAAATCCATGTTGCAAAATATGATGTTGGACAGCAATCAAGGAGTGTAGCAAATTGACATTTGAAGTGCTTGGAGTGCAAGTCTAATCAACCTGTGATGGAGACGGTCTTGTGTGAAGGATGGGAGGGAAGCTTACAAGTAAGTTCGGGCACTCAAAGCCTAAGTTAGACTAGATACTAGCTAAGCTTTCAACTCTCACTTCAAAAATGAAGTGACTGGTTTCAATAACTTCAGTAAACGTAATGGCACTGTCAGATGAAAATTTGCAATTCCCATCATATCTGGTTGAGAATGACATGCCTCACATCCAAGCACTTTGAGCCAGGTCCCTAACATAAAATCAGCAAATAAGAGCATCGCCACCATGGGGCGGCCAAATCCCCACGCCAAGACCCTGCAGTGTGAGCTGGGGAGTCCAACGCACCACTAAGGTAGAAGCACCTAAATCGGACACTTGTTTCGGATCTGTAGATCTTGAAGATAGCTGCACAATAAAATGACATATACTTGTTAGGAAATGGTTTAGAATACCAATGAAATTGATTTTGTATTTTTCCAAGCTTGTATGAATATAATACAAATTTTTGGAAACAACTCCATAGATGCACCTACTGTGGATACTAAACTAACACCAAAGTGAGCACACAAACACCCAAAAGAGACATACTCTAATATTGGATCACGCATAGGTGAATGGCCAACACAAGAACCTCCATCATGATAGTGACAACTTTTTGGAATCCCACTTGTCTACTTTGGGTCCCCACATGTCTTCTTTGGGTCCACTTACGCTTGGATTTAGGTTGTTTTTTAGATGTCCGTGAACAACTATTGTCCACATTAGGTGCTTCTACCTTACCTGTAGCTGCAATTAATATTGCGCTTTTGAAATCAATCATGAGGTGGGTGGTAACTAAAAAAGTGCCGGATGAACTAGGAGCTATTTTGAATGAGTTCAAAGCACGTTGCCATTATGTAAAGAGTTGCTCACCCCAAATTGGATGTGCAATGCTCAAAACTTGGTCAACCCTAGGCTCCCCCAAGAATCTCACCGTGCACTCCAAGTTGAGGTACCTCGGGCAAAAGATAGAGCACTCGGTGCTTTGGAAACAACGCCCTGCACTTCCGAACTCAACCTATGTCATCCTAGACAGCCTTACTGAGCCATAGTGTTGATGCTATAAGGAGTTTGCAAAGTTGGTGAAGCTCAAAGATTTTTATTTGGAGTTTTTCAAAGTATTTTTCAAATTTGTAATCAAGAGTTTCATTGACCATTTCTATGTGAATACAAAGCAAACAAGGTAGTATGCTCCAAAAGCGACCATTTAAGGGCCGATCTGCCTTTTTCATGGTTTTCCGGGGTTGAAAATATTTTAAGCTCATTTTTCAAAGAAAGAAAAATAGATGTACAATTTAACACAATTGGTTTTGCATTTTCCATGCATTGTTCCATGAATTTTCAAAGATTTATGTAGTAGGCATCTAATAATGATTATAAGTTTTTTTAAATCCATCCTCCTACAATTTATAAAGATATGTGCGGAAACCAAGGAAAATGATTGGCTCTTGTAATAAATAACAAATTTTCCTTAATTCACTCAGTGGCTAAAGAAGTCCATTTAAGAACCACCTCATAACCATTCAATAACTAATTATACAAGCGGTTGGAAGAACACTATTGCTTTTAGAGTGGACTACCTTAAGTGCAGGAGCAATGGGATTGTCTTGTTGTCAAAGTAACTTCAAGCGCATTGATGCATTGATGTTCATAATACATCATCATTAATTGTTGATTATAGTGCATGTTTAACTCCTAACTACTTGATCAACCATAAATAGTCAATCCAAAATTTTAAGTCGTTTATACGTAGGCAATTAAAATCCTTTGATCATTTTAAAATAGTTTATAATTAGTATTGAAGGTTAGCTATTAGAAGCTTTTATGTTTAATTGAGAAAGATAAATATTTGATTTTTGAAAGGTCTTCAAAGATATATATGTATCATTAGTGCATGGTATCTTATAAAGTTACATCTATTATTTAGACAAGCTTGTCAATTTGATTTGATTTTGAGATCTAAAAAATTGTAATTATCCATTTGCTTTAAAAATGGTCCCAATGGAAAGACTAAAGTGTTTTCATGAATTTCGTTGTTGAAAATATAAACATGCAAGTATTGAGTTGGAGTTATTTGCAATATCTATTTATAAAATTAAATTGTATTTCAACAATTGCAAAGTGGATTATGTAATGACTTTGATAGCTCTTCATTTGAACTTAAGGTTTTTTAGTGTACTAACACAATTTCTAGTTGCTCATGTCACCTCCAATCCCAAAATTCTTGTGTATGCAAATTTTTCAAACATTTTGGGGAGGGATAGCATACTAAAAATAAGATATATACATTTCTTTTGTTATAATCTCACAACTCCTGTGCAATTTCCCACTCAAAATTGGTATGCAAACTAATACATTAAGCAAACCCTTTAAAGATCTATACAACTAGATATTGAAAAAAAATCAATTTTTTTCATTGGAGATAATTGTAAGCCTATGCTATTTTTCATAGGAAAAAACACAACTTGAAAGGCTTTTAGCTCTTAGGGAGTACAAAGGTTAATTATATCCAAATTAGATGTATCATATGCCATTAAAAAACTCTCAATGCAATGATATCTTTTCAATGGTTTGTTATGAGTCAAATTTGGAACTAAAGAACAATTTCAGGTTATAATTAGCTACTAAATAATGGCCTTCTATTAAAGACCAAAGTCAATTATCAAATTTGTTCTAGTTGTTAAGTAGTAAAATTTCTTGAAATTTGGGCTTCTTTCGAAAACTATAATACCAATTATTTTTTCCCAATTAGTCACACTTACATGTGAAAAGTCAAGAAATATTTTGTCATTTTAGTGTATTTGGACAACTTTGTGAGCATATAAAAGTGTAGCTTCTTGTTTGTACAATCTATATATTATTTATTTAGTAGAATAATAATAATTATGAACAAAATGAATCTTGAGGATATTTCAATGTTTCACTAGGCCTTGGATCTACCTTACACTTGGATTGAAAAGCCTTAGAAATAAACTTTTAAGGTCAATGGCAACTTGTCTTTGAAAAGTTGGTCTATTAGAAGGCATGGCTAATGGAGGTAGTTTACCCCCTAAAGTCTCAAGGCCTTTTCTCTCATCAAATTCCAATGGAAATTGCCATCTCTATTGCAAAGTGCAAAAAGATAGTTTTCTTTACTTCAAATGCAATCCACACCGTCAATGTTTTTTGAAATTTCTTCCACACGTTCTTATGCTAGTCTAGTGCATGATCCTACAACACAATTCCCATGCATTACAGGATAAATGAAGCCTCAAGAAGGCCCCCAAACTCTAAACTAGTTGTAGTGTCATTGTTGGACTAAAAATCCAAAGAAAAAATTAAGAAAGGACAATCCTAGCTAGTCAAATTTTGGTCAACATGGATTGCAATTATTAATTATTAAAAAAATGATTTTTATTATAACTTTCTTTAAAAAATTTAGTAGGTGATGTTACTACTTTCTGAATTTTGCAACCCTCCACATAACCCATTTTTCTCGTAGTGCACTCAATCTACACATCCACTAAAGTAGAAGTAAGAAAACGGCTTACAAAGGAAGAAACAACTCTCAAGTGTTAGGAATGCCAATAAGATTCCACAAAACCATTGTGAAGAATCTATATGACAATATATGCACTTCTAATGATTGCAACAAATTGCAAGATTTGTTTCTATTGGCAGGTCAAACTAAAAAATAAAATGAATTTCCAATACAATTTATAATGCATTATTTGGACAACATAAAAATAAGTTATGAATTTTCTAAGAACTTGTAATATATGTACCATAATTGATCCAAGTTTCTATTCTTTAAACCTTATACATCCTCAAAATTAATGTCCACATTCTAGATAAGAATCTAGATGCGTTTCTGTTTTTTTTGTTAATAATGATTTTTAATGTATTCACCTTAAAAGTAGAATTTATTGTCTTGTTGTGAATACAGTGAAATTTTTCTACTAATTTTGATTTTAGAACCCTGGGCAATAAATTATTTTAAGAAAAAAGGTTCAACAAATTTACACCCAAGTCAATTGCATATGTAGGGAGGACCTTACTATCCGGTGATAAGATGCGTCTAGCCTTGAGGTTTCTTCCGCCCCCCATTTGGGAAATCCTCCACTGTTAGATCAAATTTTGGAAAAAAAATGATCCCCTCCTTTCCCATCAGATTAAATGTTGAAAATAAAACGGATGCCGTTGATTTGGGATATGGATACAAATATGAGTATGGATACATGTACGAATACAAATACGGAAGACACGAAATTCCATATCAATTGCATATCCCATATCAATCTGAAATTACAAATAAGGGGGTTGGTTGGTTAGGGTTTGGGTTGGGTGGGAGTGGGGATGGGGAATTTAAAAAAATATTTAAATTGGGTTTAAATATTTGGGTTCACCTGTAACCTCTGCCTCACTATGCGTTCAAAATACAAGTACAACGACCCTTCTCTCAAAGACATTTGAATTGGTCAATTGAGTTGAGTATAGTGACTTGAGAGTTTTCTACAAGCTATGGTTGAGTTGGAAAATTCAATGGATAAGAGAATGATTCTCAACTTCTTTTTTGTCACCACTATGCTTTAAGGTTTAATTCATTGTACGTGATCTCAAAAATGTCATTTAAACTCAACTTCTTGTAAGATCCCTAATTAATGCATGGGACCTATTAAAAATTGAACTCAATTAGATTAGGCTACATGCGATTGAGTTTGGATTTGAATACCATTGCCAAAATAAGGTTTCATTATAAATTTACAATAAATATATAGATCCAATTAAGTAGGCCCTTATTTCATCTCAACCGCCTACATCACAAAGTTTAGACCCTACGATTTGGCAGCAATTATCATGCGGTTATTGTTGTTTTATGACTTCGTACCATAATCGCACTGACTCAGTGTATTTTTACGCACTGAATCAGTGCAAAAACAATGAATATCAATAGCGTACGGTTTATGTACTTTAACTATACAATTGTTGTGTCAAAACTGCACAGCAGTCATATAGTTAAAGTACATAAATCGTACGCTATTAATATTCATTGTTTTGCATTGATTCAGTGCGTAAAAATACACTGAGTCAGTGCAATTATGGTACGAACCCATAAAACAACAATAACCGCACAATAATTGCTGCCAAATCGTAGGATCTAAACTTTGTGATGTATGCCAAGAGGGCCCAATAAAGATAATTGTTTAAAATAGTGCCTCAAGCCTTTTCAAAGAAAGATGGAAATTTTTTATTTTTTTCCCGCATTTGTCATGAATGTAAAAATCTACCTCCTATTTTGGCACATTTGTTGTTGTATGAACCTAGAATCATGAACATAGGAACATAGAAGTCTTTACACCTATATTATAGGTGTGTACATATTATATATTATATGTACCTTCAATGGTTGTAAAATATCTACTTATACATGTGCTCAACTCATAGACTTACATTTCCATGCTCACGTACTAGTGTCGGGTTTTTTTTTTTTTTTTTTTTTTTCTAAAGGAACGGTAATCATGTAGTTGCTATTATGGGCCGCTATCATTTGGGTTTACAATTCTCAATATGAGTTTAAAATTTTGACCATCCCTAATTTAAGAAGGCTACTAGCACCAGTATGGAGACGGAAGTCCCTAATCAGGCTGGGTGAATCACCAGATTAGATATCCAGTATGGGCTCCGTGGCTTTAGCCCCCATTTCTGGGAATTCCCCGGCAAGTTCAACGTCCAGGCAGGCTTTTTCATGTGACATGGTTGGGCAACTATGCACTCTTATTACTCTTGAGCATATGCTCTACATATCCAAAAAACAATCCAGCCGTCCCCAACGTCAAAGTTTTTGGCTGTATACTATATCGTCAAAACTTGACCTGCAGCCCTAAAAGTCAACAGGGTAAGGTAAAACAGCCCATTATGGACAAAATGGGGAGTTTTCCCTCATGTCATTGCTGAAATTTTTTTAATTTTTTTTCCACATAAAGACAAGTGATAGAAATGGCGAGAGCAATTGAAATTATATTTTTTTGACAAAGTGTGAATTTGTTATGAATTTTTGAAGGTGCAGCCCATCGTGGTCTAAAAGAGTTTCTAGACTACCCCCAAACCAACAAAAACTAAATATAGCTATCATCTTACTCACCTAAAGCAGTCACAATATTTTCTAATATGGAAGCCCTAAAACAATCACTTCCTACAACGAATTAGCACTAAAAAGGTGGAAGTTCCTATTGTGGTCACTAATCACTCCATTCCGGTTAGCTAAGACATTGATTGTGGCCCAAATCTCATTCACTGGAAGAAAACCATAATGGGGTGGAAAAAAACCATAATGGAGTCATTCATAGGTGTCCACAATGGGTCTTCTGTCCATAATGGGTTGTTTTACGTCATAGGAATTTCAGTTTATTTGGATAGCATTTTGTCAATTCCATCCAAGCAAAAGCTAGGGATTAGGGGAGGCAACCCATTTATGATCACTTAAGCAACTACATATATATATATATATATATATATATATATATATATATATATATATATATATATATATATATATATATATATATATATATATATATATATATATATATATATATGTGGGGCGGGTTTTTTCGATGGGAAAATTTTCATGTGTGTAGAAATAGAGTTTGGAAGGTTTCTATAGTTTTTCAGATTTTTATTTCTCAAAACATAATTATTGTGAGTTTTTTAGCGGAAGATAATGTTCTTCCCCATACCAATGATATGGGGCTTGCTATTTCTGACCATGGGCTGAAAACAAAATAAACCAAGGGGTGGTTGCATTATTGAGAGTCTTGTGGCCAATTATTATGTGCCACAACTGCATCGAGAACCGCGCCATAACTAATCACTATTCATCTCTTCCTTCACGGAAAGGGAACAATATACATAGCTACAATGGAGGTGTTGATCAAGAATGGGTTGCCTCCCCTCGTCAAAATATTTCTCACATAAAATATAAAACCTCAATTGATCAATGTAGTTAACCCCTAAACGCGCTTTGACGTCCAATTTTTGGATGACGAACAAATTGAAACTCAAGTTTCATCCTCATTATTGTTTGGATGAAAGTCATCCAAATTTGTGGAGATACATTATCAAGTTGTTGTCCTATCTAATGGTTGGATTTGGTGTTAGCAAAGTACATATGTTTTTTAAATTACAAATGTGGAAGTATGTCAAATGGTTGACCAAGCCAAAATTACATTAACTCTAGTTGTAAACTAAATTTGCAAAAATGAGGTCACAAATTTAAAGAACACAAAAATCTCAAAAAATCACTATGTCAAGAGAACCTCATTTCAAATCCATTCCTACAAATTTCACTCAAAGAATGATAATATTTTGCTTGTAATCAAATTTAGAAGAAATTTTGAAATTTTCCTTTCAAAATTTATAAAAGAATATTGTTGATAGCATTGGTGAATTGTACGGATGGAATCTAAAACTCAAAGTCTACAACTTGTATTTATATATCACTTCCAAAATATTCTTCCGAATAACACTTTATAATGATTTTTCTCAAATTGTGAATTTTGGAGAAGGCTTTGGATGTTTAGGGGTTAAGAGATAACATACGGTAATCTAGATTGCTCATCTCAAAATTGACTGCCACACATGCAATTTGAAAATATATTTTTAAACCCCTAAACTTCTGTGACTATGTTTTCACCATAAAAAAACTCCAAAATTGTGATTTCTAGTACAAGTACAAATTTTGGAAAAAAAACATTTTTGGACACTTGTAACCGTAGGATCTTGTACATGCTGACTTTAAAATGTGTAGAAAAAAATTTCAAAAATTTCCACTACATGGAATGCAAGGTATTAGCATTTGAATTGACAAAAATCCTTTTTCTGGCCCTATGAAAAATAGGGCAGCAATAAACAATCTAAGTCCTATGGTTTTATTTTTTTCAAAAAATATTATAAATTGAGTAAAATAAACGACTTCAAAGTTTATTTTAGAGTAGAAAATCCATAATTGCCTACAAACAAAAACTCCTCATAACTTTTGATTCATTGATCAAAATGAAATGATTCAAAGCTTTTCACGTATATATAGAGAGAGAGGAACCAAATTCAAATTTTTGTTTCTGAAAAATGTGGATTTTTTTAACATGCTCGGACTGCCCATTCACAAAAAATAATAATAATAAAATTATATATATACAAATGTCATGAAATTTAGTGCACATGAAAGATATTCCTTGTTTACACCTTCTATTAAAATTTCAACCTAAAATATGTAGATCGTCATTCACACCAACCTGCCCAAAATTGCTATGTAGCCAGAAAATACTGTCTGGTCCTTGAAGGGTTAAAAAAATTGTTGTTCCTTATCGAACAGTTTGCAAAAAGGATGTATGGTGGTCAATAGAGAGGCACCTGAGCGTATTGCTAGTGATCCAAGAAAAATTCATCTTATCAAAATATATGAGGTCATTGTTTGGATAATTTATCACTTGTTTGTTTTAACTATGCAACTTATGATTTTGGCTTTTGACCAATTAAGAAGAAGAAGAGTAACTTTGGTCGTATGACCAGCATGAATGAAGAGTCTGTCTGGGATAGTTCTACTATCCAAGCCATGTAAGCTTTTGACCAATTACAACTTTACAAGTCTTCTAGTAGGTGAAAGAAGCTCCATCAACACTTACCTAACTTAAGTAACAATTTGTAGAAGAAAAATTAGTACACAAGAATTGTAATAAATTATTGTATATCTATATCATTGATTCATGTAATGTGTTATTTTCTTTTCCAACTGTATATCGTAGATATTCCTTAAAATTGTTCCAATGAATATTAATTTGATGAAGTGGACTTTTCAAACATTTGTCATTCAACAAATGGATGTTGAGTATTTAATGGTAAATTATTTTTTCATATATAAATAATTAAAAATGCAATACTATGCAACAATTTTGTAAAATAAAGTTCCATAGGGTGTATATGATTTACCACAACAATCTCATTGTTAGGATGGACATGTTTCAATTGCATTTTAGAATTGTGAACAATTTAATTTTTCTTTCTATGTTGTAACCATTTCTATTTAACAAATTTTAAAACAATAAAAATTAAATTGTCTGAAATATGCCCCCCCCCTAATTTTCAACTTAATTTTCAAACATAAAGATTAACTCTAAAGTACAAAAAATTTAAGTTAGGAAGATTTGAAGTCTAAAAGCCTAGTACGTCTAGGAAAAAATAAAAATTCCTTATTGAGTTTAATTTTCTTAATTTCTTTCCATATATTATCACACACATCCCATTAAAATCCTATTCATGGATATGCAAATTTTAATTTTATTTTCATATGTACTAGAAATGGCAATTTGAAAATAATATTTGTTGAATTATAGTCCTAAAATTGTAGGGGGTTAATTTTGAAGTACACATACTTTTAATCTCTAATTGACTAAGGAGACCACTTTGGGCTTATATAGTGAATCCGGGCAACTTCTACTAACTTCATAATTTGGAATTTTTGCATTAAATTTTTAAGATGGATGCTAATCATCCTAATCTACATGTGAAGCATTATTTCATGTCATTCTGATAAAATATTGCAAGAGTTATAGGTTAAATTTTTTTTTAATGTCAAAGTAGGGAGTTAGAAATGTATTCTAAAAAAGGGGTGATTAATTTTGTTTGATTTGTTGGACTGAATACAATTCTAAATTTCTTGTAAAAGTTATTAGCGATTCATATTTTTCTTTCTCATAATACCATCTTCCGCTTTGTACATTTTTTTATAGATGAATACAAAAGTTTTTTTGTTTAATTTTTTTCCATTTGTAATTTCAACCCATTTTTCCATATATTGACTATATTGCAAGAATTATGGGACATACGTGTTTTTTCCTTTAGATGTTGAAAGACAGAACTTCACTATAAGTAAGGGCTAAAAAGTACTTTTTGAATTAGGCACATTGAACTTGCAATTGGTGGAGATTTAGGCATGGTTTAGACAAAGATGTTCAATGGTAGGGGACAAAATACTTAGACTCAATTCAGACCATGATGTCCAGTACCAATGGACAAGGTTAGAGCAGTTTCATTGGCCAAAGATTGGATTTTGTCCACTAGAGCATTCACACCAAAATAAATGGCCACTTGAAGTGGCTCCATGTCATTGCCCACTCTTGCCAAAACTCAAGGTGAAGCCATACTTGTGGTGGACAAGTTTGGCATCAAGTTGGAAGGTGATCCCAACTCTTGTCCAGTGGACAAAAAGGGTTTGTTCAAAATGAAAAGAGTTGTCATTACAAAAAATTAAAACCCTGTACAAGGCCGTTTTACTTTCTACCATGGGCAATTACAATGGAATTAAAAAATATTTAAAAAAATAATAATTTTGAAAACAAATAAAAATAATTGTTTTTTTGAAAATAAAAATAATAAATAATAATAATAATAAATATTTTTACAATTGCCAGTCTAATGTGGCACTACATGTGATTATGTGGGCTCAAAAAATTTTAAATGATTTTTAAAATATTTTTTTTCTTGGCAATACATTGTTGTGTGTAGTCAAACGGCCTTCTGCAAGCCTAAAATTTTTCCTAATGAAAAGAGCTTTGGAATCCATGGAACAATAATGCAACTACATAAGAGCTTTTACAAATATAATTCCATTGGACATTGGGTTCCTAATGTGAAGCCATGCACTAGACGGGCAAAATCTATAATGACATGACAATTTCCCTCCTTACCATAGCAAACAAAGTAGTGGACAAAACCCTTGGTCCATTACTTTGTTTGCCTTGGTGGTAGAGGAAAATTGCCATGTCATCATGGATTGTGTGTGTGAATGCTCTAGTGGACAAAATCCAATCTATAGCCAATAAAAATGCTTCAAGCCTTGTCTAGTGGTACAAGTTGTTTTTGTCCAAAGAAGGTATTATCTACTAAAATTTGGGGAGGATGCACTTGAGCAAGTTAACTAAAGGATCCTATAGTTGGATTTGTTAGAAAAAATATATACATGAAGATCTTAGCCTTGTTTTGTATCCAACAATTTTGAAGCAGTTTTGGACCTCAAAACACTGCAATAAGTTAGATTAACCTCAGAAAGAAGGGTCGGTCCTCGCAAAAATCATCCCTTATAAGGTAGGAGACTCAAACTCCGACCGGGCAATAAATGTGAACATGACTCAGAGGTACATTTTGCTTTCTTCAATGTACCAACTATGCACATTTCAGGAGGTGGTCGCTTTTGATGACCACAAATGACCTCTTTTTTCCAACTTCAAAAATTTGTAACTAATTCCACAAAAATTATGAAACAACTTGGGTTAGATGTCAATTCCACCTATCTTTCAAGAAAAATTTACTGAATTTTTTTTCAAGATGTTTAGCCTCTTCCAAATTCAGTTCCAAGCCTTAGATGGTCCATTCGTGGACCTCCTACCTTAGTAGTGTGTGAATCATTTGCTTCAAAAAGACCCAAGAGCACTCATTGAAGGTCAATCTACTATGCAAGACCTCCCCTTTCCACATAAAATTTTGAAAATAAACATCTACATTTCTATCCTACATAGAAGGATTTGATGTCATCCATTGGACACTTACTGTAGCTCCAACTTCAATGTGGAGTTGCGACCGATAAAGCCCACCCGATCAACTATAGAATGGAGGTGTTTGGCCACTTGTGCCTGGTGGTTTGTATTGTTTTTTTTTGCAATGAAATTCTGTTTCATTTGTTTTAAAAAAAAACACCATAGAATGGAGACTCCATAAACCCATTCCACCATTGATAGGTGGGCTTCACCAGCCTCCACTCCACATGGAAGCTGGACCTTAACTTATTAGTGTCCCCAACATCCTTTTGAGGAGAAGATGTGAAAGTGAAAATTCAAGGGAAAAACAGGGGATGGCTTTTCAAAATTAACTCTGATCATGTCTGTGGATCAGATCAGTCCCTCGTCTCTAGTCTCTACAGTAGCATACAACCAGATGATATAAAGGCTCCCCTGCCTGCCTTAACTTTACTATTTGCTGAAAGACTGCGTCCATTAAATGCTGAAGACGGCTGCATTGGTGGAGTCTGCACAATTCCATCTTCATATAATATTCTCTCCTTTTATGTTCACATGGTGAAGGGAAGGGAAGTAGAGGACTGTAAGTTACTGTACTGTCCAGGCCCGGTGAACAGTCCCTCACAACAAATGTGGCTGCAGAAGGGCTCAGTCGGCTGACTTGGTGCCTCTTCAAGTGCACAAAATGACAAGATAACTGAAATTCCTTGTCACCTTCTTTTTTTTTTACAAATGGCAGAACCATTGCATTAAAAAAAAATGAACCAAAAACAACCAAGCCATGAAGTTGGACAATGAAGTGAACCAAGTGGGAACCCAAGAAATACTGTAAGAAACTACTGAAACAGGCAAAGAGGAGGACGACTGACCCTTCTTGCTCCAAACAATGTTAGAGCCAAACCCATGTGCTAAAGATGGAGAGTGGATCCAAACCGTTGCCACCTTTTTGCCTCTAAGTTATTGGCCATTGTCATGATATAAACATATTATATTAATTAATTTTTCATATCTGATCAAAGTTTGGCGTAACATATTATATGTCTATTCTTTTTCCCCCCCCTAAAGTAACGGTGACTATTGCATTAAAAAACACAGTGAAAATAACAATCAGGCCGACTCACGCGGACAAGATAACCTACACTAAATAGTGAAATAGGGTTGCCTTGAAAATTAGGTTGCCTTACCACAAAGAAGTTACTTCATGTTACCTCATGACTCATTGCTTGTTTAGATGGAGGCACAAGCCATTCTCTAATCCCAAGCCATGAATCAGTATACCAACCCATGCAACACACATGTTTCCCACATCACTGCATCTTTCTACAGTAAATGTGATATTGATAAAGTGTAGAATATTGAGATACTAGTGTGGGGCAACCTAATTTCCCTATTCAGTGTAGGAGGAAGGTTGAGAGAAAGATGCCACTTAGGCTTGTAAAAACTACGGGAGCAAAAAACATCACTTTTTGCACCAAGTGTCCTGAAACTCCTCATGATCTACTAACGATCCTCACTAAACTGTGTTGTGCACCTACTCTTGTTTTATTAATGCACCCCGTTATTTTGAAAAGAGAAAAACATTGGTCCGAGACAACCCTAAACTACCAGATGACGATGGAGAGGTATCCCTTCCGAATGGCATGGTTGCAAGTTCGATGCCTGGTGGCAACAAGTTCGTTCCTGCGTGAAATCAAAGCCTCTGCACCCGATGAAAACCCTTGTAGTGTGTTCCCTCAACATGCTTGTTTAAATATATATATTGTATGCCTACTAAGGTAGGAGGCTGTAAAACAGAGTGGGCATTAAGAATGGACCCTATAAATGGATGTGAAATGGACATGAGTCGGTTTTGAAATTGACTAGTATAGTCATTGAATGAATCAAGGAAAAAAGACTTATTAATTGCAAGAGCCAATCATTCTCTTTGCTTTTCCCATTTTTATTTAGAATTGTAAGTGAATAGTTTATGAAAGACCTAGGGTCACAAATAGGGACCTACGACCCAACTCATTTGAAAATTCATAAGTAATTCAAAAATGCTCGGAAAAATAAGAAACCACTTGGGTTAGATTCCTCATCAATTTCTCTATGTCTGAAAAATGAGCTAAAAATATTCCCATCCAAGGAAATACATGTAAAAGGCGGACCAGCCCTTCGATGCTCCATTTCTGAGCCTCCTACCTTATGCATTCCTAAACTGGGTTACTGTATGCTGCAGCAGTTGTACTGATGCTTTCAAAACATTCTTGAGAGGGGGCAAAGTGTCCTTGGCATCAAATCTCACTTTAGGAATCAGATTCATGGATGCCAATCCATCTGCAGGAATTGGGGATGACTTAACTTTACATGGAAGCTTAACTTACAGGCATTTCAGGCGAAGTTGCAAGCCTTTCTCAAAGGAGCTGTGGTTGAAAGCAGAGCATGAGAGAGAAATATCGACAACTTCTCTTTCAAATTTGGCATGAAATTGATGAGTTTCTTCTTCAGAAGTTCAGAGTTTGCATGAAATCAAACTCTTAACCCAGTAAGGACGCCGCGGACCATAAGTGTCCGATGAATGACAAGGGATTCTCCAATGTAGGACAAAACTACAACTATTCATCCTTGGAGTTTTTTGTGGAAAGTGGAGAACATCTACAATAGCTCGACTTCCAATGAGTACTTTTGGATTTTTTTAATTCCAATGACTCTCACGGTTATACAATGCATGATTTCTAGAGTCACCCCCCGCGTCCTTACAGGGTCAAGGATGCTGAGGCAAAAAAATGGTTGATGGATGACTTCATTGTTCAGTGCGAAAACAAAGAATGCACCTATGGTCCAATAATCGAAGCAGTTTTGGTGACTACTTTGGTCATGGGGGGTTGTGTCCTTCAAGAGTTAATCCTTCAATGCTCGACGTGGACGTTTTTAATCAGATGGATGACTCAGAATCCTTCTACATAGGACAAAAGTACAACTATTCATTTTCAGTATTTTGTTGTGAAAAGAGGAGGTCTTCCACAATAGTTTGACTTCTAATGAGTGTTTTTGTATTATTTTAAACTTATGATTCACACTATAAGCAAAGGAATGATTTCTGCGGTCACCAATCCGTCCTTTAACTCCAAAAATACCAACGCATTTTTTGGCCTTGTAACTACTGAAAACTGCCATTTTTGTTGCAATCACTCAAGAAACCAAACCAAACATTTCTTTTTGAATCTAACCATAGGATCTTGTACGTCACTTGTCTCGGATCATGTGGTAAAAATGTCAAGAAGTTTGACCATATTGATTGGAAGACATTAGCATTCAAAGTTGGAAAAAAAAGAAGTTTTTTTGAACTTTGGCCAGCAATCTCAGATGACTTTGACGGACATTTGTGGAATTTTTTTGCATTACAGAAAATAAATTTAAATTTTTTGATGTTGAACATTTGAGTTGAGAGTTGGTGGGAAAAATTTCAGAATATCAAAAATTGATTTTCACATATAAAAAAATTGTTAAGTAGAAGTAGGTCCGAGATTGAACGAAACACTAAATTGTTAATAGCTCTAAGATGGAATTGAAACATCATAATCCCAATGGTGAGACTCTTCTTGCAAACAAAATTGATCCTATCAAAAAAACAATTGAAAACAATTGAAAATTGCATTCAAAAATGAATTCTTTGAGTTGTTTTTTGAAGAAGATGCATAGATTGCCCAAAAAACAATGTTGTCCATAACTTTCTCATTATTCGTCCAAATAGAATGAATCAAAGCTTCAAATGTAGACAAATACATAATCATTCAGAAAAAAATTAAAAAGATTAAAACATTCATTTTTTTGTGTTTTTTTTTCTGCCCGGTGAATTGCTTTTAAGACTTCGGATGGCATAACTTTTGCTCCCAGACACCAATTGAAAAAAATTATATTTTTAGAAGCTAATGTAATTCCCTATCTTCAAAAAAAGTTTTAAAAAATTAGGTCAAAATTTGAGGTCACACGAACCTATCCGAAATCCCAAATGTCGTTTAAGGGACTTTAGTACTAAAGGCCCGAGGATTTTGGACAAAATACAAATGTGTTGTAATTTAATTTAAACTCTGTGATTTTCTTAAAGTTTGTATCAAAAGAAAGGATATTAAGCATTAAGAGTAGAAAGTCTTTGTATAATCAATATTTCATAATTATTTACAGATTTTTTCAAATATAATTTGAATATTTAATTTCAAAAATCTACCAAAATGCAATGTTTATATTTAGCATTTGAATTTTTAATGATTGATCAAATTTCAATTTCAATTCATTTGTAAAAAAGGCATAAAACTTAATAATGTCATCATCAACACTTTCAACATCCAACACTAGGCAAATACAATACTAAACATTACAACTCTAGGCAAATACTAGACACATCGTTCTATTTTCTTTATAATATTTTTTACTATAGCAGTCATAGTTTTGAATATCAAATTAGACAACCTTATCTATTTTGTACAGAAAAATAAAATTTTATTTTGATATTTTTTGCACACAAAAATTCTCCTCAAAATCTAGAAACAATCATAAAATGGTTGATTGAACTTTTAGGGGTTAAGTATTATTCCCTCTTACAAAAAGAGACCAATATCGGAGTTTTGTCTGATAAATGCAACAATATAGGCTACCAAACATATCCTAGGCAAAAACTGGAGAATTATACAAATTGCATTTCTCTATTGCACGTGTTGCATTAGAAAATATTTTTTTTGGTTGTACCCACAGAGTGGGCAGTGCTACTCTAAGTCTAATCTACTATTGGGCAGCTCATTGAAAAAGGGCCATGAATGGTTTAAACTAGGAACCCATTAAAATTCCAAGCATCATCCGATTGTCCAACCTCATCATTCTTCCACTTCAAATGGTTTTCAACGGGGGGTTCTCAAGATGTTCCTTATATAACGTGACGAGTAGCTTCAAAATGTGACCCTGCCAACATATGAACACATGCCTCCACTTCATTGGCTAGAGTTCTCCTATCCGATGACTGGCTTTACTATACTAGTCCCCAAACCACCCATGCTTTGGAATTTTCTGTAACTCTTCACACTCCTAAGTCCAAAAATTTCCATTCTAAAAATGGATCGGCCCATTTTGGGTCCCTCAAAAATTTTAAGGTTGATTCCTAAAGTTCTTTGGCTATTTAAGGGCCAAAAATTATTTCAAGACACCCTCTTCCGAACAAGAATGCTAAATTCTTTATCATTAGTAAATTTTGATAGATTAAACTATGAGATCTTTGAGTCATTTTTTTTCAACTATTAATTTGAATGGTGAGAACATTGAAGTAGGAAATCTACATCCTTTGTTTCTAATTTTTTTGGTATAAATATCGAAAATTGAGTTTTAAAAACCTTCAAATACTAATTTTGTGAAGGAATGTCATGATTGCTTATAAATAAAACTTGTCATAATTCCATTCTACGGATTTTTTAGAAATGATTATAAGCTTTCCATGCACGTATACTTTTACAAAATAAAAATAAAATTACAAAATAAAAAATTTAAAGTTGCTTGGATTGCTTAAATTTGCTCCCAAATCATGAAACCTTACAACTTTTGTTTACCAAAAGGTCACAAAATAAAGTTTTGCATATAGAATATGAAGATTATGAGCTAAGTTAAAATTTTCAAAAAATAAATATAAAATTTGAAGCCACCAAAGTTAAATTGAAATCCATATTGGTCTCAATATTGGTTAGTAAAAGGCTTTAGGAGGTAAGCATTATCTATAGCCTGAGAATATTTCCACTATCATAATTTAAATGTATAGCAATCAAATTTATATCCCTAACAAACAAACTTAGCAATGTATAGTAAATAACTTTTAACTATCAAACATTGAAGCTTTGCAAGACATGAAAATAAGTTTATGGCTAGGGATAAAAAAACACTACGAGTGTTGACAAGTGGCTTGGCTCCCCTTTCATTCCTTTCTACCAAAAATTGTATCGGTTTGATTCATATTGGATACACCTAATGACGTTTAGTTTAAAAAATTTCACGAAAATATTATTCGAGGGAGGGATTAAATCCTTTTTCTTTTAACGTATTGTAATAATGTATTCAATTGGCCTTTCAATGGAATAAATCATCTATTTATTTCAAGGATAAAAATAACTTAAAATCTTACAATTCCAACTTCATATTTCTTTGCTCCAATCTTAAAATGTTGTAAAGATCTTAAAGGACTCATGAATGATTTTGGGGGTTATTGTAGAAACAAAAATACACCAATACATCCATAAATTTTATAATTTTTGTTTAACTACCCACTATTGATGCCTCATTTTTCCACATAATTAGCAATTTTTTACATCATCATAAGAACATTTAATAAAAGTTCATCGAGAAATTCATAAACATGGTTCAAAGGTCCAAATTTAATATTTTAAATTTCCATTACTCGTTTGTTAGCATGCAAATTACATTCAAGACACATGTAAAGTCCCTAATGTTTTCTAATTTTCTTCATAACTTTCTTATTTATATCATATAATTCCCACTATTTTTTGTTTTCTATTTTTGGACTTATTTTTTATAGACCTCTTGTAGAGGTACCTTTTGAAGAGTCTATGGTATTCAACACATGAAAGAGATAAGGTAGACCATCCCAATTTTGTTCACTATCCAATTTTGACCCCTACTTTTGGCCCCAATTCAATTTAAACCCTAAAGGGACAAATGCGTTTTCGGGCAGGTACCTACGGGCTGAAATTTTTTCCTAATTTTTTGAAACTTTTTTTAGAGGTAGAAAATCTGATTACCTTCAAGGGAATATAATTTTTTTCACAATCGGTGCCCGGGAAAAAAAAGTTATGACCATATAAGCTCAAAGCAAGGGACGGGGGGCAGCTCAGGCAACAAAAAAAAATGGACAAAAATTTGAATTTTTTTTTTAATGTTTTTTTTCTCATAGATTATATTTTTGTCTATCTGGAAAGCTTTGATTCATTTCATTTGGATATGTTATGAGAAAGTTATGGACATTCTTGTTTTTCGGGCAGTTAACCCCTAAAGGCCCAAGGCCTTTTTTCTGCCAAAAAACACTGCAAACTGCCATTTCTATAGCAAAGTATAAAAAAAATTTAAAAATGTTTTTTTTGAACATCTAACCGTAGGATCTTACACCTAACTAGTATGAGAATGTATGGAAAAAATTTCAGAATTTTTGACTGCACAGATTGCAAGATATCAGCGTTTAAAGTGAAAAAAACAAGTTTTTCAGCACATTGTGGGGCTAGATTTTTTGGCTTTAAACATTTTTAACTTAAAATTTTTGCACTACAGCGTTTTGAGCTTTAAATCTTTATTGTAGAGAATTGAGTTGAGAGTCTAGGAAAAAAAAAAAATTCAAAAAAACTTAATTATCATTCTTAAAAAAATTGTTAAGTAGAAGTAGGTCCAAGATAGAAGGAAAATCTAAAATATTCATATATTTTAGATGGAATTAAAATGCACTAATCCCAATGGTGAGATTGTTCTAGCAAATAAATTACACCATGAAAAAAAAAAAATTGAAAAATTTGGAAAATTGCATTCAGAAATGAATCCTACAAGTTATTTTTTTCAAGAAGATGCTCTAACTACCCGAAAAACAAGAATATCCATAACTTTCTCATAACATATCCAAATGAAATGAATCAAAGCTTTCTAGATAGGCAAAAATATAATCTATCAGAAAAAAAATATTAAAAAAAAAAATTCAAATTTTTGTCCATTTTTTTTCTGCTGCCCGGGCTGCCCGCCGTCCCTTGTTTTCAGCTTATTTGGTCATAACTATTGTTCCCGGGCACCGATTGTGGAAAAAATTATATTCCCACGAAGCTAATCAGTTGTTCAAACTCCAGAAAAAGTTTCAAAAAATCAGAAGAAAATTTCAGCCCGTAAGTACCTGCCCGAAAACGCATTTGTCCCCCGAAGGGACAACGGTCCTTTAGGGGTTAAAGCATCTTCTTGAAAAAAATAACTTTGGGATTCATTTCTGAATGCAATTTTTCAAATTTTTCAAATTTTTTTCTTTTGTATGGTCTGATTTACTTGTTAGAACAATCTCACCATTGGGATTAGTGCATTTTAATTCCATCTAAAATATATGAATGTTTTAGATTTTCCTTCTATCTTGTACCTACATCTACTTAACAATTTTTTTAAGAATGATAATTAAGTTTTTTTTGAATTTTTTTTTCTAGACTCTCAACTCAATTCTCCACTATAACAAATAAAACCTCAAAACTCTGTAGTGCAAAGATTTTAAGTTAAAAATGTTGAAAGTCAAAAAGTCTAGTCCCGCGATGTGCTGAAAAACTTGTTTTTTTTCACTTTAAATGCAAATATCTTGCAATCTGTGTGGTCAAAAATTCTAAAAAAAATTCCACACATTTTTATACTAGTTAGGTGTAAGATCCTACAGTTGGATGTGAAGAAAAAACATTTTTCAATTTTTTTTACTCTTTGCTATAGAAATGGCAATTTTTAGTGTTTTTTGGCAGAAAAAAGGCCTCGGTCCTTTAGGGGTTAAAAAAATATCCAAATCCATTCATGTCAAAATGAAGTAACGTGTTAATCCTTTATTGGTGAATACTCAAGTGTCATTAGATACATGGAAAGGCAATTACGGGTTATTTATGGAACGTTTATGACTCCACTATATGGGCAATTTTGTAATTTTTGAGTAGACCACTTCAAAAATTCATAGACATTACAATTTTAATTGTAAAATTACAATTCCATTTGGGTTTGATTTGCAAAACAAGCGTACACCTTTGAAAAATATGTGCCCTTTTCGGAGTTGGCCCCAAGATTTCTAGATTGCAAATCAGGGTGGTATTAGGCTAGTGCACCTTATCAACCAAGTGATTATGAATAGTTGGAGTAAGAATGAGGTCTTTTGTTATGGCACTCTTCACAAGTCTGAGTGGCACCTTTCTCTCAGCCTTCCATGTAGGCTGAACATTCCGCGCGAGCTGGGTTGATCGTTTCCCTTCTTTTGTTTTTTAATGGTCACCGTCCATTCTCCAAAAAATAAATTAGGCTAGTATTATTAGTATTCCTTTAGCTTTGGTAAATTGCACATGCCACCAAGGGAGCAAGCAAAGCTACAAGTAGAGAGTGATTCATGTCATGTGAAGGACCGAGTAGTCCTTGCAAATCTCCGCTCCCTGATCCGCAAATATTGCCCTTGTACCACTTCTGTCTACGCTCATTATTAGTGCAGTTGACACTCATTACAATGGCTCTTCGTAGGAGTTACTGTAGTAACTTACCATGCCATGTTCAATTCCCGCAGCTTTGCAATCCCCGCAAAATTCACCACCATTTTGCCCAACTGAAGGTTAACCCCTCAAGGCCTAAGGCCTTTTTGGGTTTAAAAACATCAATGCTTTTGAAGCGATATAGTTCAAAATGTTAGTAAGGTATAAAAATCTCAACCGTACAATCTTGTAGTGTACATGTTGTAGACGCAATGGAAAAAATTTGGAGTCATTTGACTTTGTAGATTGCAAGATTATAATGTTTTAGTGTAGAAAAAAGATGCTGAAATTTTTCTAGAAACACATTTGGAGGTGAAATTCGATTTCTAAACCTCCTCAAATGAAAAAAATTTAAACTACAAAGTGATTCAAAAGCAACATCCAAACACATTGGTGAAAAAAAGCATCATTGAATTGACTCATTGTGTCTGCAAAATAGCTTCCAAATGTCAAAAAATAGCAAGAAAAGTTGCAAAAAAACACATCTAAAGCTGAACCTCCTTCTACTAAAATGCTTCTCAGTCACTCATAACTTTTTGGATTGATATGAAATTTTAGACACACAAACTAGACTAGTATGCGCAACTTTTCCAATTTTTTTTATTGGAAACGGACATTGTATGAAGAAGAAACAAGCTGCAGAAGTTCACTATAGTCCAAAAATGTCGGAATTTTGAACTTTGAATTGCTCCCAAACATTCAAAACAACTTGGATTGACATGAAATTTTTTCCACAATAACTAGACTTCAAGGAGAACATAACCCAACAAATTTTTATTGAAAACAAACATTGGATGAAGGAGATACAAGCCCCCGAAGTTGCAGCCATCAATAGCAATTTGGTGAATTCAACTTGAATGTCTAAACTTCGATTGGCTTACAAAAAATCAGTAATTCTTGGATTGATCTGAAAATTTTACCACACAAACTAGAAGAAAGAGCACAAATTCTCCAACAATTTTCATTGAATTTGGACATCAGATGCAAAAGTTACAACACTTTGAATTGGACTTAAAACTCTATGAGGACATTTTTGGGCCCCTTGGGCGATGAGGGGTTAAACCCTCCCATCATTCAAACCAGACCAGATATGAAGCAGGGGAAACAAACTCAAGCCTGAAATCTGATTGGTCAGTAGCTTGGGTCATTTATGTAGTTTTATGAAAAAACTCTACATCTGATTTGCTCACGGCCACACCAAAAATAATTTGAAGGAAATTGAACCGTTAACCCCAAAATGACATTGAGGGCAGAAAGCATCCTCGACATTTTCCAACCCCAATTTGCACACATTTACCAAGCTCAAATGGAAAAACGCAACAAAAAGGTTTGGTTGGATTTTGCAAGACCTATCCAATGATACCAAATTCAAGAAATTTGAGAAAGTATTGTGATTTCTTGTTGAAAGTCCTTTAGTTTGGCAATGAAATGATGGAGTGAGTTGATGGGCAAAGAAAATGTCCCTTCCAATCCCTCTCTGAAATTTGTCCGTAATTTTTGATTGGAGACTCAAAATCCCAAACGGATTTTTGGAGATGAAACTAAACTTAATTTACCAAATTTTCTTAGTCCAAAATTTCTAAAAAAAGTTATTCTACTATGTTTAAATGAGGTCTAAAATTTTACTTCAAACACAATTCCTACTTTTGACTAAACTATGAGTGCTTGAGAAACTAAAAATTCTAATTTACATACCCCATGTGGGTTGTTCTACCTCCTACCACCCAATGTGTATATAAAGAGTTGTCTTCTCATTTCTAAGCACAACAAATGAATACATTCCAATAAGAAGTGAGGTAATGCTTATGTTGAAATTACTAATCTCCATGACTTCATTGGCATTTTGTTTTAAGTTCCTATTTTGAATTCAAATTTATTTGAAAGTACTTAATTTGGCACTAATTGTAGTGTACAGTTGCGACGTAGGCACCGAGCCAAATTTTGACAATTATTAATAAGTGTCTCTTTAGTTATTGATTGGGTGTGGAATATTATGCACTGTTTCATCCCTCGGATGAAATTGTAAAGAATATTCCACACCATTTCATTCAAGGGAGGACAAAACCATTGACTCCTACTGAATGTTAGATAGGCATGCTTCTCGAGGCCAATTACCGTTACCCCCTTAAAAGAATGTTGAGGCAAAACATCGCAAATGATGGATGACTTTCAAGATCATTTTAGAAATGAAGAATGCATCTATTGGACCCCAAACTAACTCATTTATGGCAAAGTACTTCAACAGTGATAAGTCTTATCCTTTAATGCCTAAAGGACCGGCATGCGTGTTTGGGTTGTATAGAAATTTTGGGCAGGTACGTGTGACTAGAGATTTCCATATTTTAAGCTGAAATTTTAATAGAAGGTAGGCGCGAGGAATATCTTTCATATGCACTAAATTTCAGCACATTTGGAAATAGGAGTCAAAAGTTATGGCCAAATATGTTACTTTTTTTTCGTAACTGGGCAGTTTGGGCAGCAAAAAAAAATTGGCAAAAATTTGATTTTTTTATATATATATTTTTTCTCATAGATTATATTTTTGTATATCTGGAAAGCTTTGATTCATTTCATTTGGATTTGTTATGAGAAAGTTATGGACATTCTTGTTTTTTGGGCAATTAGAGCATCTTCTTGAAAAAAATAACTTGTAGGATTCATTTCTTAATGCTATTTTTGCAATTTTTCAAAAAAAATAAAATTTCACGGTTTAGTTTACTTGCTAGAACAATCTCACCATTGGGATTAGTGTATTTTAATTCCATCTAAAATATATTAATATTTTAGATTTTCCGTCTATCTCGTGTCTACTTCTACTTAATAAATTTTTTAGGAATGATAATTAAGTTTTTTTTTATATTATTTTTTTCCCTAGACTCTCAACTCAATTCTCCACTATAAAGATTTAAAGCTCATAACATTGTAGTGCAAAAAATTTACGTTAAAAATGTTTAAAGTCAAAAAATCTAGTCTCGCAATGTGCTGAAATACTTGTTTTTTCTACTTTAAACACAGATATCTTGCAATCTGAGTGGTCAAAAATTCTGAAATTTTTTCCACACATTCTCATACTAGTTAGATGTAAGATCCTACGGTTAGATGTGCAAAAAAAAAAATTTTCAAATTTCTTTACTCCTTGCTATAGAAATGGCAGTTTTGAGTGTTTTTTGGCAGAAAAAAGGCCTTGGGCCTTTAGGGGTTAAAGGTTAGAACAACCCCGACAACCTCAAATTATCGGATGGATGACAGCCAAATCCTTCTATGTACAACATAAGTGCTTGAAACTTTGTGTGAAAGAAGAGAAGGTCTTGTACAATAGTTTGACCTCAATGAGTACTCCCCAATGATCCCAGAACTAGTTTACGGAATTTTGTGCAATATGCTACCTAGTTCAGGGGATTTAGTGCAATATGCTACCTTCAAGACAAACAAGCATCAAATTTTTCTACCTTGAGAGTGAGTGGCATTAAAAAAAATAGAAAAGAAAGAATTTTGTAAGTTGTAAAGGATGATTGGAAGTATTATAATCCAAAATTGACTAAATAGATGCTAATTCCAATGTGGAGGAGGTAACAAATTGGCTATCAAATTCTATTGGTTGTTGCAACCTTGACTAAAATCTAATTTTTTTGAGGATTTTTTCCTATGTTCATTTAGCTACTAAAAATTTTAAGAAGTGATGTAGAGAATTTTAGCTAGTTTTATGAATGCTGGTGCTTTCGGGTGTTTTTTTACCCCTTGAACAACGCGGTGGATGTTTGGCGTCCGATGAATGATAGAGAATCTTTGCATGTGGACAGAAGTACAACTATTCATCCTCCAAAGTTTGTTGTGAAAAGGGAAGGTCTTCTACAATAGGTTGACTTCCAATGAGTGCTTTTCCATTTTTTTAAGGCAATCATTCTCACGGTATTCAAATGGATGATTTCCACGGTCACCAGTCCGTCCTTTAACCCTTAACCCCTAAAGGACCGTTGTCTGTTCGGGGGACAAATTCGTTTTCGAGCAGGTACCTATGGGCTGAAATTTTTTGTGATTTTTTGAAACTTTTTTTGGAGATAGAAAAACTGATAAGCTTTGTGGGAATATAATTTTTTTCACAATCAGTGCCTGGAAAAAAAAGTTATGACCAAATAAGCTCAAAACAGGGGACGGCGGGCAGCCTGGGCAGCAAAAAAAAATGGACCAAAATTTGAATTTTTTTTAATATTTTTTTCATAGATTATATTTTTGTCTATCTGGAAAGCTTTGATTCATTTCATTTGGATTTGTTATGAGAAAGTTATGGACATTCTTGTTTTTCGGGCAGTTAAAGCATCTTCTTGAAAAATAACTTGTAGGATGCATTTCTGAATGCAATTTTTCAAAATTTTCAGTTTTTTTTTGCATGGTTTATATTACTTGCTAGAACAATCTTGCCATTGGGATTAGTGCATTTTAATTCCATCTAAAATATATTAATATTTTAGATTTTCCTTCTATCTTGTACCTACTTCTATTTAACAATTTTTTAAAGAATAATAATTAAGTTTTTTTGAATTTTTTTCCCCTAGACTCTCAACTCAATTCTCTACTATAAAGATTTAAAGCTCAAAACTCTGTAGTGCAAAAATTTTAAGCTAAAAATGTTTAAAGTCAAAAAATCTAGTCCCGCAATGTGTTGAAAAACTTGTTTTTTTACTTTAAACGCAGATATCTTGCAATCTGTGTAGTCAAAAATTCTGAATTTTTTTCACACAGTCCCCATACACTCTCATACTAGTTAGGTGTAAGATCCTACGGTTATATGTGGGAAAAAAAAAACATTTTTCAAAATTTTTTTTTACTCTCTGCTATAGAAATGGCAGTTTTGAGTGTTTTTGGCAGAAAAAAGGCCTTGGTCCTTTAGGGGTTAAAGGACGGAGGGGTGACCCTCGAAATCATCCTTTTGCATTACCATGTGAATAATTGGCTTAAAAAATTGCAAAAGCGCTCATTGGAAGTCAACCTAGTGTAGAAGATCTTCCCTTTTTACAACAAATTCCGAGGATGAATAGTTGCATTTCTGTCCTACACAGTTTGATTCCCTCTCATCCATTGGCCTTAGAATGGCTGTGTCGATGTTTAAGGGTTAAGAATTAAGCAAATGATTCACACTATACCCAAAAGGAGGATTTCCGCGGTGACCAAACCTGACATTCGAGGGTTAACCCCTAAAGGAAAAAGCTGCGTTTTTTGGCAACATAGCGATTTTTGGCAGCTCACTACGAATGGAGTTTTTATTTTTTTTCTTTGAAAATTTTACGCAACATGTGCCCAAGGAGTAGCTTTAAGGCCCAACAATTTTCATAACTTTTGACTACATAGTTAAAAAGTTATTGCATGATATGTGATTTTCTTTGAACTTTGGGCAGCCGGGCAGCTCTGAAATTTTCTTTAAAAATGACTTTAAAAAAAAATAAAAAATTGAAATTGGTTCTTTAGATTTATATATACGTGGGAAGCTTTGAATCATTCAATTCCGATTAATGAGTCAAAAGTTATGAGGAGTTTAAGTTTACAAATAGGTATGGAAACCATACCAACCCGTAAACTTAAACTCCTCATAACTTTTGACTCATTGATCGGAATTGAATGATTCAAAGCTTCCCACGTATATATAAATCTAAAGAACCAATTTCAATTTTTTATTTTTTTTAAAAGTCATTTTAAAAGAAAATTTCAGAGCTGCCCGGGCTGCCCAAAGTTCAAAGAAAATCACATATCATGCAATAACTTTTTAACTATGTAGTCAAAAGTTACGAAAATTGTTGGGCCTTAAAGCTACTCCTCGGGCACATGTTGTGTAAAATTTTCAAAGGAAAAAAAAAAAACTCCAATCGTAGTGAGCTGCCCAAAATCACTATGTTGCCAAAAAACACAGCTTGGTCCTTTAGGGGTTAAATTAAGGTAGGCGGTCCTGAAATCGACTGGGCATTAAAATCGCCCACCCTACTCATATGTACACTGCTTGTACATGTTGCTTTTCCATAGCCTTCAGTGATGTACAAATAGTGTACATTTTAGGGGGTGGGCGATTTCAGAGCCGTATGCCACTTCAACTTCAAAATTTCATAACTAATTCTAGAAAGTTCCAAAAAATATGAAACGACTTGGGTTAGAGGCCAATTCCTCTCGTCTTTCAAGGGAAATTCAGTGAAAAATATTTTGAGGCGTTTCACCTCCCCAAAATTCAGTTTCAGCTCTTAAATGAGCGATTTCAGGATCTCCTACCTTAGTATCACCGGTGGTCACTGGTATGGCAACTGTGGACGGAACTGTGGCAAGCCAAGCCCTTGAAGCCCACGAGCCCATGACGGCTCCATAACTTCTGTTTTGTGCTTTCAATTGGTGACCACCTTCAGTTCATTTCAGTTCTTCATGTCAGTCAAGTATGAAGTCAACTCTGGAGGTAAGGGAAGCCCGAGTACTGACCACAGGTGCTGCACTCCCTCACATCATCAAACTTCGGAGTGCGGACCATGACAGCACCACCGCTGGTGCATCACAGACACACATCATCAACATCATCTCACACAGTGAGGCCGTCACACCACTCGAGAAATTTAACCGCACATTCTCCTTTTCATTATCAACAATTGAATTCAATGGGCCTTAACTGAATCTGATTTAAATAAATAGTTTTCTATCTGTTCAAGGTACTTGCTTTCTGTTGCTCCTGATAATAAGTTATGGTATTTGAAATTTATGGTAAGTGATGGAGGCCAGTTTGTTGGAAGAATTGAAACTGGTTTGGGTCTTACAGTACTTGCTTGTGGGTTTGTTGGTATTCAACTACCGTACAGTACCTGCACAGCAGAGGTAGCCTTTGCTTGTCACATCTTTCTGTTTTGGAGCATGAAATTCAGCGACTTTTGTTGTCACTTCTTTCTGTTTTGGAGCATAGAATTTGACAACAATTCTTGTCACTTCTTTCTGTTTTGAAGTATAGAATTTGGCAACTTTTGTTGTCACTTCTTTCTGTTTTGGGGCATAGAATTTGGCAACTTTTGTTGTCACTTCTTTCTGTTTGGGGGCATAGAATTTGACAACAATTCTTGTCACTTCTTTCTATTTTGAAGTATAGAATTCGACAACAATTCTTGTCACTTCTTTCTGTTTTGAAGTATAGAATTTGGCAACTTTTGCTGTCACTTCTTTCTGTTTTGGAGCATAGAATTTGACAACAATTCTTGTCACTTCTTTCTGTTTTGAAGTATAGAATTTGACAACAATTCTTGTCACTTCTTTCTGTTTTGAAGTATAGAATTTGGCAACTTTTGTTGTCACTTCTTTCTGTTTTGGGGCATAGAATTTGGCAACGTATGGACAGAAGGGGCTCACTTTTTCCAAAATGGCAGGTTCACATAAGAAGAGCAATTGTCTGGGCATCTGCATTCAAAGAGAGAAAATGGAAATGCTAAATATGCATTGCCGAGACTTGCCTCTGGTTCTCTGTACTTGTTCCTTTTATCAATGGAATCGGTCCATGTGTTTCAAAAAAGAAGAAGAGAGAAAATGGGAGAAGTAAGTTGGGCTTTGAGTCCAGTAGGTCACTGGGACAAATTGCACATGCCTTATGCCAGAGACAATTAACTTGGAGAGTGCAGACAGTGAAACTTTTGGTCCGTGCAATGGTTGCGTGAAATACACGCATTGGACTTCACTGCACAGAGGTCAAGGTTTGACAAAATCATTCTTACAATTTGTTGATGAAATATGAATGTTGTGGGAAGTATGTAGCTTAAATTTAGAGTTTTTCAATATTTTATATATTCCTTCCCTATCCTTAGATTACATCTCAAGATTCTTGGAGCTGTCGAGATTTTTACATGCTTGTATTATACCCAACCAAATGCAAGAAAAAGAAGAAGGAAGAGGAGGTAGTTCAGTCACTTCAAAAATTTGAATTCTAAAATTGGATGTAGGTAGAGCCTTTGAAAACTATTAGGTTGTCAATTTCATCACTTCACAATAATATTCACCAACTAAAGGCAAAAGGCTATTCTTGCCCCCCTAAAAGATGAAGTGGTTGTTGAAGGTTCCTATAAAATCAATTTGAATGAATCATTTTGAGATTTTGATACAAGGTGTGGACATGAATATCCTTTGCACAAATATAATCTCTTTTTGATTGGATGACCAAATACTCCGTAAAAAGTAATGCTATCCAATATTTTTTGGGCAAAGTAAGCAAGTGCTAGAATCCTCTTCTATTTTTGAGATTTGGAAAGAATAATTCTAATATGTTAAAGCATATACCTAATATAACAAACAATGGAAACATCAAGAAAAAAAATGTATGTCTACTGCAAAAAATTGCACTTAAGAAAACATTCTTTTTCTAACTTCAAACATTTTAATCTTACAATCTACACAATCAAACTTTCTTAAATGTTTTCTACGCATTTTCATAGTAGTCTAGTACAATTTGTTATGTTTGGAATTCCATACAATATAATTAAATATACTCTAACTGCCTAAAATGTAGCAACTTTTGACAATTTCTGCCTAGAATGTCCCCTGATTGTTCAGGGATTAATAAATTGAGGAAGCAAAACATTATTCACAAATAATTTCTTTGTAGTTCTTGGGAACTACAATCATTATAGAGATTGATGTTCACATGAGTTCAAAATCTTTGAATTGTGAAGATATCTTGAGTCTTTGAAGAAATTTCAAGCTACAATGTAATTGGAAACCATTAATTCCTTCCTGACAATGAATGTATAGAAAAAAAGTTGTATGATTTTTTCCACATTATTGAATAAACACACTTTTTGTATGGAGTCCGAAGACACCATGCTACCATTGTTGAATATTGTTATGTTGAAAAATTTGCACAAAAAAAGATATTGATTGCTCATTGAACAATTTAAACAACCAATCAACTCAAATTTGAAAATTTATAGTGTATTCATATGACATCAAAAGAATATATGATTATAGTGTTTTGAAATACTCTAGAAGTCTTCAAATCCCACAATTTTTTTAATTCCCCAAAAGAAAATCACGCACTATCCATAAAATAAACTATCATATAATGCCCTATTTTAGTAAACCAAGAGATTGTGATGTTTGATGAAAGGCATAGTCAATAATGTTATCAATGCTACTGAAATCACCCCTTCCTGTTGTTTATAATCCATGGCAAGCTATATATTTTTGATTGACCACCTAAAATTTCACTTTCTTTTGTTGGTATTGAGTTAACCGATTAAATTGCCCCCCCTATAAATTGCCATTCTGTGCCATTCTACTGCAATTTATAAAAAGAAATTGAAATATGACCCTAAATATGTGAATGTCCTGACCAGTATTTCTTCATTTGCACAACCAATGCAGAAGGATTACATCATCAACTTTAGTGCTCACCCAATGAAGCTAAAGTTTGAAAGTTTGAGGTTTCTTGCCACAGGAACCACAACCTTCTTTTCTAAGCAAATGGGCGTAATTATTCATAACATCTAGGTGAACATCCACAAACTGGCGCCCATGGCAAAATGACTTACAAGGACCTAACACAATTTTGAGTCGCCCAATTCAAAGTAGAGCAGTTTTAGTTATATTTAGTACATTAGCAAAATTCCCCAAAATCAACATCCATGGTAAAGGCTTAATTACAACAAGGAACTGGCACAATTTGAACCACCCAGTTGAAACTAACATCTCAAAATTGGTCAACTGAACCTCACACTATCAAAACTGATCATAGATTGTAGACTCCACGGCACTTGAATGACGCTCTGAAATTTGCAATTTCAACGAAACAATAACCCTGTAAAATTTCCTGCTGTACTGTACTATACAAAGGCTATAACAGAATGCTTCTTCGCAAATATATGTTTCCTACGAAGCTTACGATGTTCGTAATCCTCTCCAATTGAGTCTGCATTGCCTCAAATTGCGAATGCTCAGATGTCCGGCATGTGCACGCGTATCTGCTTTTTGCACAACGCTGGACATCATCTGCGTCAGTGTTGCCATCAAAAGTTTGACAAAGTCCAACGTGAATATGAAGCTATGAATACAGAAGCTAGCAAGCCTCAGTGCAGAGACGATGGGCCATGTCGGTGACGGAAACAATCTACCGCAAATTGCCAATGCTCAGATGTCCGGCATATGCACGCGTACCTGCTTTTGCACAACACTGACCATCGATCAACTTCGTCAGTAGTGCCACAGTTTGACAAAAGTCCACCGTGAATTTGAAGCTACGAATACAGAAGCAAGCAAGCCTCAGTGTACAGAGAATGCGCCATGTCGGTGACGGAAACAATCTACTGCAAATTGCCAATACTCCGAGGTCTGGCATGTGCACGCGTACCTGCTTTTGCACAATGCTGACCATCAACTTCTTCAGTAGTGCCACAGTTTGACAGAAGTCCAGCGTGAATATGAAGCTACGAATACAGAAGCTAGCAAGCCTCGGTGTACAGAAGATGCGCCATGTCGGCGACGGAAACGATCTCCTGCTAGCCATCAATTAGTCTGCTTGAAACCTCTACGTACGTACCAAGGCCAATGTCAAGGAAATTGAAGAGAAAGCATAGATCAATCAACACACAAAAGTAAGCAATAGCCAATTCGCTAGCACCGGGTCCACGATGGCCTTCGATCCCGGAGCGACTCCTCCGCCAAGCGCCGCTCTCGAATCTGGTGCGCTTCTTGTTTCAACAGCGAGATGAATTGCGTGCCGATACAATGCCCATGCCGCCGCTGCTCTCCCGCACTTCCACTCTTGCTCTGCCCTTTCCCCGAGCTGATGTTCACACACGCCCTGTCTCGTCGGCTGAGTTCGTCCCAATGCGACTTCCTGCAATCCGCCACCTGCGGTGACGGCCACTTCGCCTGAGCTCCTCGTCGCGGCGTGAGGCTCCTCGCGGCCGTGCCCATGCTATGCAAAGGGTGAGTGCAGCGTCGAGGAGAAGGGGAAACGCGAACAGCTCGCGGGGCACTCATCGGCCGGGTTCGCCTCACTCGCATCGGGGTGGTTGAGTGCAGAGGAAACTCGGAGTTTAATCCGAACGCGACGTGCCCGTGAGCGTGCCCGCGGTGCACGTTGCGCAGGCCGCGGTCGGGACTCACGTGGGGGCTTGGAGAGAAGCGGGAGTCACAGGACTCGTAGGAGCTTGTGCGTCCACCTTTCAAGCCCATCGGCTTTCCACGGGAGGTGTTCATCAGATTCACCAGCTGGTTGCGCGCATCCTGGAGCGCATTCGCAAGCGCCGACACCACTTCCCAGATGTCATCACACTGCTTCGCAACTCCAGGTCTTCCATTCCCACTGTATGATACTCTTCGCCCGCTGTAGCCCTGGAATAGAATCCCCAGCCCGTGTGCGAATTAGCATTCAATATCCCAGCAAATCAGAGTTGCATCAAAAATTTACGAGAGGGGTGCCCTGGGGCCAACTAAGGTCCATCAATCTACGAGCCTCCCACTCTCCCCTTTGACCTAAGTTCCTCTCTTGTTCTCGGACATCCAGCTCACCTTTGCTGGTAAAACTAAGCAAGGAGCGCATATATGGACAGCAGCTTGCAAAGAAATGAACGAGATGAGACTGCAGTACAGTACAGAATGGATTAAGCTCCATGTGTCTCGATGTCATAGAAGCATTGATCGAGCGAAAACCAGATTTGGATTGAGGAGAAGAAAGGCGGTTAGGCACGGAAGGGAATTACCTGGGGAGAACCGTTGCGCATCTCCACTCGCGACGAGTGTGCGCACTCACGCCGGCTGCGACTTGTTCAATCTGGCAACGCGCGCCGCTCATGTAGACAGGTTGCTAATCTACGAAACTCTCGAAGTCCACTTGCTGAAATGCCTGGCATTGGGAATGATAACTTCATTGACAATCCAGTCGAGGCAGAATTCCTGCAGCCGTTTCCACTCACGGCCGAAATCTGGGCTTACTTCATTCCCCGACTCATCATAATTACAATGTCGATCGATGCCAGATGTAGCGAGGAGACTTATCCCAGTGCAATACCTCATAGACCTAAACACGAGGCGAAAACCCTATTCTCGTCAACAACAGCCCTGCGCTAGGTGTTATTGAAATCCCAAAATCCGATAGTTGCCAGCTCTGTATATCCAGCTCCCGATATCATATCAATCACAAAGCGAAGAAAGAGTCGAGAGACAATATTGTACGCGCAATGTCATCGTCCCAGACCAAATCTCGATGCAGAAATAAGCAATCACCGCAGAAATCAGCAAATTCAACAAATTTGGCGAATTCAAAAGTTCAGTGCATGGAAAGAGAAATTAGCAATCTCGAAGAATCTCCGAATCTCTAACAAGCAGTGGACTCCAAGATGGTTTCAACATCTAAGGAGCTTGAGCGCCGCACACTGACGCTGCAGATAGCAAGAGCTGCAGCTAAGAGTAAGTTAGTAAGCCGGCCGGCGGAGGCGGGCTACTGAAATTTGACTGTGAGGTCCGAAACGTAAGGTGGCGCTGCGACTGCGCACCGTCTGATGCGAAAGCGCGAGGCATCCTCAAATCATGGCGAAACCGTTGGGCGACGCCATCTTACAATGTTCCCGTTGTTGCACACATGACGTGCCCTGCGACGGAGAGATGCTTCGTCCTCAACAGTCTTCTGGCATAGACCCAAAAGCTTCGTCCCCATAAACTCTTGCAAAACCTTTTGCGCCCCATTTCTTAAATTTCTGAAACAGATTCTGTGGAGCCTTTCAGCGATTGTCAGTTTGGATCGATCATCAGAGGTCTATGCCCCTTAATCCTTGACGACGCTTGGGATCTAAAACCCTAAACCTTAGTTGTCCTCTGCCAGTTGCAGTCTGTTGCATTGTTGCATTGCTACGGATAGAACCCTGGATTTGTAGGAGGAAGTGAGGAACTCAGGAATGAGTTAAAATTCCAATTTGAAATGAATTTGCGCTAATTGATTGGGATGAGAAATTTCTCCTTGTCAATGTTGTTTGTTGAGTCGAGGATAGTTCTTACGGTCGCGATGTAATAGTTGTCGATGGGACAATGAATCTGAGTGAAGTTTCATACTGCCAAATGATTTTTACTCCCATTTTTCCATTCACTCATGCATTCTTTAATTCGCACATTGTTCAATGATTTCAATTGTTAAACACAATTGCTTCTCACGAGCAGAGTTTGTTGTTCGATATACACTGAATTCATTGATGTAGCAGCTGTATCAGCTAATTCCAAGCATAAACATGGTAGTAAGTGACAAAAGAGTTTCTGAGCTTGTCACTTATCCTTGACGAAGGCTTGCATGCAATTCAGTCCAAAGTTCTTCCTGACACGAGCATCCTTTTGACATTCAATTTCCTCTTGAACATCTTTAGCTGCAGTTCATGCATTCGGCAGCGTTGCACGGGCGGACCACACGAGAATTGAGGCAGCGGAAGAAAACCTCACGGCAGTGCAAATTTGAAAAAACTGTTGTCCACATCTGCACCTTCCCAGCTAATATGCCTGAATCTCCGAAGGCCCTGAGTATGTCCGTCCTGGACTAATCCTTGCCTCACGTCTCCTCCACTCCCTCCTGAAAATTTCTGGCAAAGAGAAACTAAATCAATTGCTGTACCCATGGCTGAGGCATGTGTGAAAACAATGGTAAGAGTTCAGAAAAACCTGTCTGGCGGAACGAAATTTCAGAACAAATTAAGTGGAGAGAAAATTCCATTCCGTGCACGAAGTGCACGTAAGTTGCGTTTTCCGGAATTAGTGATCTAATCACACCAGTAGTGCTGAACATTGTTGTTTGAAGTCTGATCCATTGCAAATCTCTATTACAAAAGGGCTTCTAAGTTTCCAATCACAATTCATCCCAGTTTCAAGTTCTAAGATTTTCACGCATTCAGAGCTAGCAAGGTCCGCAAGCTGCTCCACCCAATTAATTCACTATGGCGACGTCGTCGGTGGGGAAGAAGGCCCTCCTGCTGGGACTGCTGGTGGCCGCGCTCGTGGCGACTGCTTTCTGTGCAACCTCGGGAGCTCCTGCCGTGGCCAGCGTGACCATCGCCAACCCGGCGAAGATGGTTGTGAGCGTTCTGGGGGCGACAAGGACGTCAAAGTGGCGACGGACGTAATGACTGTCCACCTCGACCATCCGGAGCAGGACATTCAGATCCAGACTGCGGAAGGGCGGACGACGGAGCTTCATGTGCAGGACGACGATGTGCTGGTGGTGTACCCCGACCCGGATGATTATGACCACCTTTCGGTCCAAGTGGTCTCGAATTCTCCAGTCAAACCCAGCGTTACTCCCATGAAACCCGGCATTCGCTCTCCTCCATCATCCACCCGTTGAAATGGGCTTGTCATTTTTAGTCTCGACGTCGATGTTTGAAGATGGTGCGTCGATGCTAGGCCTTGTCGGTGTTGAAGATGGTGATGGGATAGAGTTGGGCGAATTGAAGGCTCAATAGCCTGTAGTGAGTGTTGACAGAAAATATAGTACGTAACGTGGATCAAGGAAAATAATACTGAGTCGTCTGATGTCTCCTGTGGAAGAAGCTAGTAGTCTGTTGCATTGCTGCAGAATCCAGGATTCGTAGGAGAATCTCAGTTGTTTGTTTTGAATTCAATTTGGAAAGGATTTTGTGCTCCTTGATCGATTTAATTGTCGGCCCGCAGATGTGAATGTTTGTTGTTTGTGAATTCGATACTCTTGTGCACACAGAGTTGCCATAATTAATCCTGTTCAGTATTCTCCCCCTGCTGGAGAAAATTCCACAGAGTATGGTTGAGAATCCCAGAAAATGACCGGATAATCCTCATTGCACAGTAATTATTGCATGAATGTTTGGTTGTTCTTATTTTCCAGTGAAAAAATTCATTTCGTTAATCTGAACCAATTCCATCAAGGTGAGTCTCTCTTACCTACTCTGTTTGTTATCTCAGTTCACAATAAAAAGGAATGATTGGGAATTTCACAATGCAGTTGTTTGAACGATAAGTCTGAATTGGATATCAAAGGAAATACACATTCGAACGGGAGGAGTTACTGACACACCTTGTGATTCATAGGAAGTATGCAATAGATATATGGTCGGGTGGCCGGACATTTCGTGGTTTAAAAAGACCAGTTTGACTAACCAGTTTGATCATGTTATAAGATTCTGGTGTGTGTTGAAATTCTGTTTGTGTATAATTATTGGTTATTGAGACTTCGAATTCAAGTTAAAAGTACCAAGGACAGTTATCTAAAAACTAGTCACAAAATGATATCAATGGAAAGCATTGAAAATTTCCCTTACCATTAATGTCTGCTACTGTGCAGTACTGTACAAGTCGAAGGGCTCTTCAATATCGAAACCAAAGTCTTCCATATCTCCTGATCTAATTTCGCCTCAGCCTTTTGAACACTTTCATGAGATCAAACCAAATACCGGTCGTAGTTTTTTTAAGCTCTGGGCGCCTGAATGTCAAAAACACGGCAATGCAAAGCATTTGACCATTGCATCAGATTTCGAATCCTTGCTGCAACACTGGGCTTGAAAGCAGCCCATCAATTGCAAGTCAATGAATCAGACGTCTGTCAGTTTGTGTGAAGAACCCCTGATCGAAGGAAACCGCACAGCAATGCGATAAGACATGTTGAGTGTCCACCATCCGTTCACCTTCACAGCTCAATTGCCTCTCCCACATGCCCGGTGCATGTCGGATCTTCTAGCTCATTCTCATACGTCTTGAAAATTCCTGGTGAAAGGAAATCAAATTAAATGCAACGCTGCTGAGACGTGTGAGTCAATAACGGTGTGTTTTGAGCGCCAAAATCTTGGACTATGCAAGCTTCACAATCTCAAATAGCATCAGAAAAGTGAACTCAAATTTATCGTTAGTAATGACGTCCGTATTCTTCACAAGTTTTCTGAACGTATTTCCAAGTGTAACCTTTATTCCGTGCACCAGTTGCATGGGTGTCGCGACTCACGCAATTGGTTACATGGGAAATTTTGTTAAAATGACGGTATTCCGTACGCCATTTTTCCATTCATTTCTAGGACAGGTGTAGATTTCAGACTGCAAGGTCTAAACGTGAAAGTGCCAAGTTTGTGGAATACCATCATTTTAACAACATATCGGTTTTACCAGTGAGTGATGCAATCACAATGTTCAGTGGCGTTGAACCATCGTCGAATTGAACCACTATACTATTGAGCCATAAATTTTTAATTCCTTTGAACCATTGCATGTAAGTCCCTTTAGTAAGAAGGCTTCTAAGTTTCCAATCACAATTCATCCCAGTTTCAAAGTTGTAAAATTTTCACGCAGTTCAGTGCAAGCACACTAGCAACCTTTCGGTCCAAGTGCTCAGTGCCGAGAAACTCACCCGGGAACCCAAGCCTCCGTAGGTGTTTTGTATGTCGGTATATATGGAGTTGATCAAATTGAAGTGTCGACCAGAGTCAGTGGCCAGCAGTGAGTGTTGACAGATATTTAACATTGTCGATCAAGGTAAATAATGCAGAGTCGTCCCCTGTGGAAGCTGAGGTCTGTCGCTAGAGAATCCTTTTGGATTCATTTAAGGAATAATTAACCCTTAAAGTAATTCTTTTCATGTTCAGAGGTCCAAAACTGCTTAAAAAAATCATCCCCAAAACAAGGCTAAAGTCTTCATCTATGGTTATAACAAATTCAACTCTAGGAACTTTTGGTTAACTTGTTCAAGTAAATCGTTCCAAAATTCTAGAGCGAATATCCCCACCAATTGCAAGTTCAATGTATTTTAACTTTTTCTAGCCCTTCCAAAAGGTGAAGTTTTGTCTTTAAACATTTTCAGAAAAAACAAGTATGTCGTATAACTTGTGCACTTTAGTCAATATGTTGGAAAATGGGTTGAGAATGTATGTAAAAAAATTTAACCCAAAAAACTTTCATATTGATATATTTATCAAACTTACAGCATTTCAACTTTCAGGCTAATTGCACTGATCAATCTAACAAACAGTCAAACAAACACCGACATAGGAAATCACAAGGCGCAACAAGCTCTCTACTCCAGAAACTGACTGATCATTGTAAGAACCGACTCCCAGTCGAGAGACAACGAGGATAATTACAAGAGCAAACCAAAACTGCCTGATGGGAAACGGGAAATGAATTGAATCTTGTAAGTAGAAATTCATTCACTCCCAGAACTTTATGTTTACAATACGAATTTTTGATACTTGATCGGAATGGTTGTGACTGTCAATTCATAGTTATGTTCAGTTAAGAGCTAGTAAACTTTTCGGCCTTGAGTTTTTCGCCCTCTTAATTACTATATGTCTGGTTAATGGCTTCATTGCACGCAGATTCATATCGAGAGGGAGAAAAGCAGATGCAACCATAACTAGAAATATTCCGATTATATGAGTGCAAATTTTCAGTCGGGGAAACAAATTTTTGCCCAAGTTTATATTCATATAAATTGAGGAGCTCTGCAAAAATACACTAATTCATAAAGCTTGAGTTCTCTTCGGTGCTGATTCACACTGTGACCCATATACTCTCGTATTCTATACAATGTTACGTTCTTCTTAAATTTTTTCTCGGAGAACAGTGTGACTAGCTAGCCTCGCCGGTTAGAATTAGCTGAGATGTGCTTCTCTCTCAATCCATGCTAAGAGGAATTTTTCGAGAGCCAGGATCCCTTGCTGTTCTCCTCCTCAATTTTATCAGGCCAGGACTTCAGCTATTACTGGCAACGCAGAGAGACTTCAGGTGCATTTTTTAATGGAAAGTTCACGAAATTCTGTTTGAGTAAACAGTGAAGAGAAACTTTGTGAATGAATCCCTTAGTTACTGGCCACAACTCGTTACTTGCCACATCATGATTAATGCTACGGTAACCCCTTCTTGTTGAGATTAGACTATCTAAGAATCCTGCGTAAGTTTCCACCTTCATTTCACCTTCGAAGAACTACAACTTGAGATTGAAGTACCAGCTGATCTGACATGCATATGTTATCTACTCCAACATTTACTTTGCTGCAATAAACACCACATGCAATGTTAGGATACAATCTTTCTAGTCAAATTAATGTAATCTTCTCGTACATGCACTGACAATGAATTTCTTCTGTACTTCATTAGAGGCACGGCGCTTGTAGGACATACAGCGCATTGGAATTGTTTCATGCGCTCCAACAATTCATACAACTCTTCTTGTTTTGATAATACAGATCTCAACGTCTGTAGCACGCTTTAAAAATGATTATCAGAAGCAAACATTCGCGCCCCATTTCCTGAATTTCTGAAACAGATTCTGTGGAGCCCTTCAGCGATTGTCACTTTGGATCGATCATCAGAGGTCTATGCCCGTTAGTTCTTCACGACGCTTGGGATCTAAATCCCTAAACCTTAGTTGTCCTCTGCCAGTTGCAGTGTGTTGCATTGCTACGGATAGAACCCTGGATTTGTAGGAGGAAGTGAGGAACTCAGCAATGAATTTTGCGCTAATTAAATGGGATAAGAAATTCATTAATTGGAATTAAAGAATGCATGACTGAATAGAAAAATGGCAGCAAGAATCATTTGGCAGGATGAAACTTCTCTCAGATTCATTGTCCCATCGACAGCTATTACATCGCGACCAAAAGAACTATCCTCGACTCAACAAACAACATTGACAACGAGAAATTTCTCATCCTAATCAAGTAGCGCAAATTCATTTCAAATTTAATGTACGGGCTAACCACGAGAATTGTGGAGTGGAAGCAAACCTCACGGCAGTGCGAATTTGGAAAATCCATTGTCCACATCTGCACCTTCCCAGCTAATGTGCCTGAATCTCCGACATGACCAGAGTATGTCCGTCCTGGACTAATCCTTGCGTCACGTCTCCTCCACTCACGTCCTGAAAATTTCTGGCAAAGAGAAATTAAATCAATTGCGGTACCCATGGCTGAGGAATGTGTGAAAACAATCGGGTAACAGTTCAGAACAAACGGAACGTAGTTCCAGAGCAAAAGAATCTTGAGAGAAAACTCCATTCCGTGCAATTGCATGTAAGTTGTGATTTCCGCAATTTGTTACCACTGAGAGATCTAATCACACCAGTAGTGCTGAACCGCATTGTCCTTTAAACCATGCAAGTCCCTCTGATAAAAAGGCAGCTTCTAAGTTTGCAATCACAATTCATCCCAGTTTCAAGTTCTAAGATTTTTCACGTATTTCAGAGCTAGCAAGGTGCGCAAGCTGCTCCACCCCCATTATTTCACCATGGCGACGTCGTCGGTGGCGAAAAAGGCCCTCCTGCTGGGACTGCTGGTGGCCGCGCTCGTGGCGACTGCTTTCTGTGCAACCTCGGAAGCTTCTGCCGAGGCCAGCGTGTACCATCTCCAACCCGGCGAAGATGGTTGTGAGCGTTCTGGTGGGCGACAAGGACGTCAAAGTGGCGACGGACGTGATGACTGTCCACCTCGACCATCCGGAGCAGGACATTCAGATGCAGACTGCGGAGGGGCGGACGACGGAGCTTGACGTGCGGGACGGCGATGTGCTGGTGGTGTACCCGGATGATTATGTCCAAGTGGTCTCGAATTCTCCAGTCAAACCCAGCGTTACTCCCATGAAACCCGGCATTCGCGCGCCTCCATCAAACAGCCGTTGAAATGGGCTTGGCGTTTTTAGTCTCGACGTCGATGTATATTTGCTGCTCCTTGTCGACGTTGAAGATGTTGGTGGTATGCAGTTGGGCGAATTGAAGGCTCTATTAGGGTCTCAATAGCCTGTTGTGAGTGTTGACAGAAAATATAGTACGTAACTTGGATCAAGGAAAATATACTGAGTCGTCTGAAGTCTCCTGTGGAAGTAGTCTGGTATATTGCTGCAGAATCCAGGATTCGTAGGAGAATCTCAGTTGTGTGTTTTGAATCCAATTTGGAAAGGATTTTGTGCTCCTCGATTTTGAATCCAATTGTCGGCCCGCAGATTTGGATGTTGTGTTGAGTGTGAATGTTCGTTGTTTGTAGAAACTAATTAATTCGATACTCTTGTGCACACAGAGTTGCTTCTGTTCGGTATTCTCCCCCTGCTGGTGAAAATTCCAGAGTTTGATTCAGAATCCCGGAAGAGGACCGGTTATTCCCCATTGCACAGTAATTGTTGCATGAATGTTTGGTTGTTCATATTCTCCAGTGAAAAAACTCATTTCGTTAATCCGAACCAATTCCATCAAGGCGAGTCTTACAATCATTCGCTTATACCTACTATTTGTTATCACATTTTACAACAAAAAGGAATGATTGGGAAATTCATAATGCAGTTGTTTGAACAATAAGTCTGAATTGGATATCAAAGGAAGTACAGATTTGAAAGGGAGAAGTTACTGACACACCTTATGAGTCATTAGAAGTATGCAATGGATATGGTCGAGCCGCTCTTAAACCTTTAAGGCCGGACATTTCGTGGTTTAAAAAGACCAGTTTGATTAACCAGTTTGATCATGTTATAAGATTCTAGTGTGTATTGAAATTCTGTTTGTGTATTATTGGTTATTGAGACTTCGAATTCAAATTAAAAGTACCAAGGACAGTTATCTATAAACTAGTCACAAAATGATATCAATGGAAAGCATTGAAAATTTCCCTTACCATCAATGTCTGCTTCAGTGCTTTACAAGCCGAAGGCCTCTTCAATATCGAAACCAAAGTCTTCCATATCTCCTCTTGATCCAATTTTGCCTCAGCGTTTTGAACACTGTCATGAGATCAAACCACATACCGGTCCTAGTTTTCATAGCTCTGGGCGCTTGAATGTCAAAATGGGGGCCCCAAACACGCCAATGCAAAGAATTTGACCATTGCATCAGATTTCGAATCCTTTCTGCAACACGTACTGGGCTTGAATGCAGCCCATCAATTGCAAGTCAGTGAATCAGACGTCTTTCAGTTTGTGTGAAGAACCCCTGATCGAAGGAAACCGCACAGCAATGCGATAAGACATGTTGAATGTGCACCACCCGTTCACCTTCACAGCTCAATTGCCTCTCCCACATGCCCCGTGCATGTCTATCCTGGACTTGCTTCTCATTCTTACACATCTTGTAAATTCCTGGCGGAAGGAAATCAAATTAATTGCAACACGGCTGAGGCGTGTGTGTCAATATCGGTGTGTTTTGAGCTCCAAAATCGTGGGTTATGCTCCACAATCTCAAATAGCATCAGAAAAGTGAACTCAAATTTATCGATGGTATAGACGTCCGTATTCTTCACTAGTTTTCTGAACGTATTCCAAGTGTAACCTCTATTCCGTGCACCAGTTGCATGGATGTCGTGACTCACGCAATTGGTTACATAGGAAATTTTATTGAAATGGCGGTATTCCATACGCCATTTTCTAATTTATTTCTAGGACAAATATAGATTATCAGAATGCAAGGTCTACACATGAAAGTGCCAAGTTTGTGGAATACCGTCATTCTAACGAAACATCGGTTTTGCCAGTGAGCGATGCAATCACAACAACGATGTTGAACCATCGTAGACTATTGAATCACGGTACTATTGAACCATTCATTTTAATTCCTTTGAACTACTGCAAGTAAGTCCCTTTGATAAGAAGGCTTCTAAGTTTCCAGTCACAGTTCATCCCAGTTCCAAGTTGTAAAATTTTCACGCAGTCAATCAAACACACTTATGGGCAATTTCGTTAAAATGGCGGTATTTCAAATGCCACTTTGACAGTGTGCCATTTTCACCATCTAGGACAGATATAGATTTTAGAACGGCCGTTCTGAACCATCTAGGACTGGTATAGATTTCAAAACGGCTGTTCTGAACTGTTTTCATGCCATTTTAAAAAAGTATCGCCATTTTAACGAAATTGCCCATACTTGTAGGATAAATTAAAGAGCAAACAGAAACAGTTTGCTCTTTATTGAACGATGGGAAACGGGAAATGAATTGAATCTTGTAAGTAGAGATTCATTCATTCCCAAACTTTATGTTTACAACACGAATTTTGGCTACTTGATAGGAATGGTTGTGACTGTCAATTCACAGTTATGTTCAGTTGAGAGTAAACTTTTCGGCCTTATACTGTATGTCTGGTTAAAGACTTCATTGCACGCAGATTCATATCGGGAGGGAGAAAAGCAGATGAAACCATCACTAGAAATATGATTCCGATTATATGTATGCATTTTTTCAGCCATTATGAGCCCCGGAAACAAATTTTGCCCAAGTTTATATTCATACAAATTGAGGAGGTCTGCAAAATTACCCTATTACATCTAGCTTGAGTTCTCTTCAGTGCTGATTCACACTGTGACCCATATACTCTCATTTTCTATACAATGTTACGTTCTAACTTCTTAAATTTTCAGAGTGTTACTGGGTGATTGCATGAAACACCTATACTATTTGTTGCGTTTTGCAATAGTACTCATGATTTTTTTTGGAGTACTTCAAAATTAGAAAATCAATTTTTAAAAAAATTAAAAAAATATGGCCAATGTATGCACCTTTAAGATGAAGGTAACCACCAAAGGATATTCATTAAAAATTCTCTAAGTAGGAGAATTAGAAAAGTGCCAAATCTTAAGAAAATACATACTTTGATGTTTTAATTATTAGAAAATAGGAAAAAACTTAAATAAAAAAAATAAAAATTGGCCATTTGTGGCAACTCTATGGAGATGGTCATTCACGAAAAAAACCACCCAAATAATCTAATACATGCTACAAAATGCTAGTTGAAAGGGACTCAATTTGTGGACTTCTACACCACACAAAATTAACTATTTTTAGAATTCCTTCGGACCATAGCTACAAGTGTACTAGAAGACCATCTCTACCAAATTTCAGCTCCAAATTCGTTTTTATGGGTACTAAATAGTACTAAAAACCTCCAAATTGACATTTGTGACATAATATCGGGGGCTATTATTAAATAGTAAAACATTTTAAAAAAACTCCAAAAAAATAGACAAGGTGTATAGTAGTCATGAGTACCTTGTCTATGAATTTTGAATCATTTGGAGTCAAAACCCAAGAATTATGACCAAAAAACTAATCAGCACACAACTTGTAACAGAAAATAGTACAAGTGTTTCATGCAATCACCCTACTAGCTACCCTCGCCGGTTAGAATGAAGAGGCTAAGCTGAGATGTGCTTCTATCTCAATCCAGGCCAAGTGGAAGCTCTCGAGAGCCAGGATCCCTTGCTGTTCTCCTCCTCAATTTTATCAGACCAGGACTTCAGCTACTACAGCTCGAAGAGACGTACTTCAGGTGCATTTTTTAATGGAAGTTCACGAAATTTTGTTTGAGTAAACAGTAAAGAGAAACATTGTGAATTAATCTCATAGTTACTGGCCATAACTCGTTACTTGCCACATCATGATTAATGCTACGGTAATCCCTTCTAGTTCAGATTAAGACTATCTAAGAATCCTGCGTACCACCTTCATTTCACCTTCGAAGAACTACAACTTGAGATTGAATTACCAGCTGATCTGAAATGCACAATTTCAACGTTATCTACTCCAACATTTACTTTGCTGCAATAAACACCACGTGCAATGTTAGGATACAGTTTTTCTAGTCAAATTAATATATAATCTTCTCGCATACGCAGAGTGACAATGAACTTCTTCTGTACTTCAATCTCATTTTCTATGCATAATTTCGTCATAAGAGGCAAGACGCTTGTAGGTCATACCGCGCACTGGAATTGTTTCATGCGCTCTAACAAGTCATACAACTCTTCTTGTTTGGATAATACAGATCTCAACGCCTGTAGCACGCTTTAAAAATGATTATCAGAAGCAAACATTGGCGCCCCATTTCCTGAATTTCTGAAACAGATTCTGTGGAGCCCTTCAGCGATTGTCACTTTGGATCGATCATCAGAGGTCTATGCCCGTTAGTTCTTCACGACGCTTGGGATCTAAATCCCTAAACCTTAGTTGTCCTCTGCCAATTGCAGTCTGTTGCATTGCTACAGATAGAACCCTGGATTTGTAGGAGGAAGTGAGGAACCCAGGAATGAATTTGCGGTAATTATTTGGGATGAGAAATTCATGGATTGGACTTAAAGAATGCATGTGGAAAATTGGCCATACGAATCATTTGGCAGGATGAAACTTCTCTCAGATTCATTGTCCCATCGACAACTATGACATCGCGACCAAAAAGAACCACTGTAAACTCGACTCAACAAACAACATTGACAACGAGAAATTTCTCATCCCAATCAAGTAGCGCAAATTCATTTCAAATTTAATGTACGGGCTAACCACACGAGAATTGTGGCAGCGGAAGCAAACCTCGCGGCAGTGTGAATTTGGAAAAACTGTTGTCGACATCTTCCCAGCTAATGTGCCAGAATCTCCGACATGACCAGAGTATGTCCGTCCTGGACTAATCCTTGCGTCACGCCTCCTCCACTCACGTCCTGAAAATTTCTGGCAAAGAGAAATTAAATCAATTGCGGTACCCATGGCTGAGGAATGTGTGAAAACAATCGGGTAACAGTTCAGAACAAACGGAACGTAGTTCCAGAGCAAAAGAATCTTGAGAGAAAACTCCATTCCGTGCAATTGCATGTAAGTTGTGATTTCCGCAATTTGTTACCACTGAGAGATCTAATCACACCAGTAGTGCTGAACCGCATTGTCCTTTGAACCATTGCAAGTCCCTCTGATGAAAAGGCAGCTTCTAAGTTTGCAATCACAATTCATCCCAGTTTCAAGTTCTAAGATTTTTCACGTATTTCAGAGCTAGCAAGGTGCGCAAGCTGCTCCACCCCCATTACTTCACTATGGCGACGTCTTCGGTGGCGAAAAAGGCCCTCCTGCTGGGACTGCTGGTGGCCGCGCTTGTGGCGACTGCTTTCTGTGCAACCTCGGGAGCTTCTGCCGAGGCTAGCGTGACCATCTCCAACCCGGCGAAGATGGTTGTGAGTGTTCTGGTGGGCGACAAGGACGTCAAAGTGGCGACGGACGTGATGACTGTCCACCTCGACCATCCGGAGCAGGACATTCAGATGCAGACTGCGGAAGGGCGGGCGACGGAGCTTCATGTGCGGGACGGCGATGTGCTGGTGGTGTACCCGGATGATTATGACCACCTTTCGGTCCAAGTGGTCTCGAATTCTCCAGTCAAACCCAGCGTTACTCCCATGAAACCCGGCATTCGCGCGCCTCCATCAGCCAACCGTTGAAATGGGCTTGGCGTTTTTAGTCTCGACGTCGGTGTATGTTTGCTGCGCCTTGTCGACGTTGAAGATGTTGGTGGTATGCAGTTGGGCGAATCGAAGGCTCGATTAGGGTCTCAATATGCTGTAGTGAGTGTTGACAGAAAATATAGTACGTAACGTGAATCAAGGAAAATAATACTGAGTCGTCTGAAGTCTCCTGTGGAAGAAGCTAGTAGTCTGTTGCATTGCTGCAGAATCCAGGATTCGTAGGAGAATCTCAGTTGTGTCTTTTGAATCCAATTTGGAAAGGATTTTGTGCTCCTTGGTCGATTTGATTGTCGGCCCGCAGATGTGGATGTTGTGTTGAGTGTGAATGTTTGTTGTTTGTAGAAACTAATTAATTCGATACTCTTGTGCACAAAGAGTTGCCTTCTGTTCGGTATTCTCCCCCTGCTGGTGAAAATTCCACAGAGTTTGATTCAGAATCCCGGAAGAGGACCGGTTATTCCCCATTGCACAGTAATTGTTGCATGAATGTTTGGTTGTTCATAGTTTCCATTCAAAAAACTCATTTCGTTATCTGAACCAATTCCATCAAGGCGAGTCTTACAATCATTCGTTTTTATCTACTATTTGTTATCACATTTTACAACAAAAAGGAATGATTGGGAAATTCATAATGCAGTTGTTTGAACAATAAGTCTGAATTGGATGTCAAAGAAAATACACATTTGAACGGGAGAAGTTACTGACACACCTTACGAGTCATTGGAAGTATGCAATGGATATGGTCGAGCCGCTCTTAAACCTTTAAGGCCGGACATTTCGTGGTTTAAAATGACCAGTTTGATTAACCAGTTTGATCATGTTATAAGATTCTGGTGTGTATTGAAATTCTGTTTGTGTAATATTGATTATGAACACTGTCATGAGATCAAACCACATACCGGTCCTAGTTTTCATAGCTCTGGGCGCTTGAATGTCAAAATGGGGGCCCCAAACACGCCAATGCAAAGAATTTGACCATTGCATCAGATTTCGAATCCTTTCTGCAACACGTACTGGGCTTGAATGCAGCCCATCAATTGCAAGTCAGTGAATCAGACGTCTTTCAGTTTGTGTGAAGAACCCCTGATCGAAGGAAACCGCACAGCAATGCGATAAGACATGTTGAATGTGCACCACCCGTTCACCTTCACAGCTCAATTGCCTCTCCCACATGCCCCGTGCATGTCTATCCTGGACTTGCTTCTCATTCTTACACATCTTGTAAATTCCTGGCGGAAGGAAATCAAATTAATTGCAACACGGCTGAGGCGTGTGTGTCAATATCGGTGTGTTTTGAGCTCCAAAATCGTGGGTTATGCTCCACAATCTCAAATAGCATCAGAAAAGTGAACTCAAATTTATCGATGGTATAGACGTCCGTATTCTTCACTAGTTTTCTGAACGTATTCCAAGTGTAACCTCTATTCCGTGCACCAGTTGCATGGATGTCGTGACTCACGCAATTGGTTACATAGGAAATTTTATTGAAATGGCGGTATTCCATACGCCATTTTCTAATTTATTTCTAGGACAAATATAGATTATCAGAATGCAAGGTCTACACATGAAAGTGCCAAGTTTGTGGAATACCGTCATTCTAACGAAACATCGGTTTTGCCAGTGAGCGATGCAATCACAACAACGATGTTGAACCATCGTAGACTATTGAATCACGGTACTATTGAACCATTCATTTTAATTCCTTTGAACTACTGCAAGTAAGTCCCTTTGATAAGAAGGCTTCTGAGTTTCCAGTCACAGTTCATCCCAGTTCCAAGTTGTAAAATTTTCACGCAGTCAAACAAACACACTTGGAGGAAATCACACGCCGCAACAAGCTCTCTACTCCAGAAACTGCCTGATCACTGTAAGAACTAACTCCCAGTCGAGAGACAACGAGGATAAATTAAAGAGCAAACAGAAACAGTTTGCTCTTTAATGAACGATGGGAAACGGGAAATGAATTGAATCTTGTAAGTAGAAATTCATTCATTCCCGAATTTTTGCTACTTGATAGGAATGATTGTGACTGTCAATTCACAGTTATGTTCAGTTGAGAGTAAACTTTTCGGCCTTGAGTTGTTGCGCCCTCTTATACTGTATGTCTGGTTAAAGGCTTCATTGCACGCAGATTCATATCGGGAGGGAGAAAAGCAGATGCAACCATAACTAGAAATATAATTCCGATTATATGTGTGCATTTTTTCAGCCATTGTGAGCCCCGGAAACAAATTTTGCCCCAGTTTATATTCATACAAATTGAGGAGGTCTGCAAAAATACCCTATTTCATCTAGCTTGAGTTCTCTGCGGTGCTGATTAACACTGTGACCCATATACTCTCATATTCTATACAATGTTACGTTCTTCTTAAATTTTCAGAGTGTTACTAGCTAGCCTCGCCGGTTAGAATGAAGAGGCTAAGCTGAGATGTGCTTCTATCTCAATCCAGGCCAAGTGGAAGCTCTCGAGAGCCAGGATCCCTTGCTGTTCTCCTCCTCAATTTTATCAGACCAGGACTTCAGCTACTACAGCTCGAAGAGACGTACTTCAGGTGCATTTTTTAATGGAAGTTCACGAAATTCTGTTTGAGTAAACAGTGAAGAGAAACATCGTGAATTAATCTCTTAGTTACTGGCCACAACTCGTCACTTGCCACATCGTGATTAACGCTACGGTAATCCCTTCTAGTTCAGATTAAGACTACCGTATCTAAGAATCCTGCGTACCACCTTCATTTCACCTTCGAAGAACTACAACTTGAGATTGAAGTACCAGCTGATCTGACATGCATATGTTATCTACTCCAACATTTACTTTGCTGCAATAAACACCACATGCAATGTTAGGATACAGTTTTTCTAGTCAAATTAATATATTATCTTCTCGCTTACGCTCTGAGTGACAATGAATTTCTTCTGTATTTCAATCTCATTTTCTATGCACTATCTCGTCATTAGAGGCAAGACGCTTGTAGGTCATACCGCGCATTGGAATTGTTTCATGCGCTCCAACAAGTCATACAACTCCTCTTGTTTTGATAATACAGATCTCAACGTCTGTAGCACGCTTTAAAAATGATTATTAGAAGCAAACATCCTATCTGCAACTGTAGAAAGCCCAATTCTTAGTCACGAGTATTAATTACAAAATCATATACTGTACTAACAATTGCACAAGTAATGTGACTAAAAAGGGGAGATCATCTCATTAGCATTGAACTGAAAGAATACCGTTATTAAATGGAGGTTCAGATTGGCATCTACCTTTCTGGTGTTAGCCAACTCTGTCTCAAGAACGCTGAGCTTTTGGTTATGGTCTTCCACAGCTGCTGCTGCTACAGGCTGATGGCCAAGTTGTTTGGGGATTACGTCCTGTAACGGCTTCCATTTTCGAACTTCATCCTCTAAACGCGTTAACCTCCTTTGCAGGGGCTCATGTGCGTCACTGCGCAACCTTAACGGGAAGAACAGGCCCGATACCACGCCAGCTAGACTAGACAATATGTTTCCAACCAGTTGCAACGGAAACGTTATCACCCCAAAGACTAGTGCTCCTCCTGATCTAATGTAACACCACAGTAATTCACCTAGAACGCCCATACTCAATTCCGCTGGAAAGAGGAAGGTGGCACAGAAACCCCGACAGAAACATGGGTCAGTATCAAGCAAATGAAGATCATTTTCTCTTTGCACCTATTTTAGTTTACCTTGTTCCTTGTTGAAGATGCTGCAACAGTTCTGTTTAATACATGATGACACTCAAAATTTACAAGGAACATAGCGTGAAACTCAATAGCCTAAACAATGAGCCAGATTTGAGTTTCATTCTTGATTCAATTCAATCTTCATCTTTTTGAGGGTCACAAATCGGAGTGGGGAAACTTCTAGTTACTTTGGAGAGGTTCAATACAGATTGTGCATTTGGTTTTGCAAGGTTGTGCGCAATACGTTTATTGGATACATTTCACTTTGCATCCTAAAGAAATTTACAAGGTAGATGACCTCATTATCAACTAGTATTTTATTGTTTATTTTCAGCATTTGAGTTGATTAAAAAAGTGAGTTTGTAAGGTTCAATAGTCTACACTTTACAGCACAAGGGCAGGGCGAAGTCCAATGAATTAGAAATGCACTTGTTTTTAGACGGTCGAAGTAAAAGCGCAAGATAGATCTAGATGGACTTAAAGATTTCTCGTTAACAAATGTTTGGTAGATTTTCAGACTCAAAGCTTTCAGAATCTTACCATGCTGAGATTCATCACTTTTGTGCGAACTTAGGTCCGATCCGCCATCATCGTGTTCCCCCTGCCTTCATGCAATATTGTGGTTGTGTATTATTCAATACTATTAGCTTCGCAATAGTAAAACAAACGCTTAATGGAATATCTAGACGTTGGTTTCAAGGTATATACTCAGAATTCATTAGTCTCTGTGCAAGCGTTCACAGCAACCATAAATATAAATATTAGGATAAGGATAACAAATAGTCACATTCTGAAAGAGTTAATTTAGAACCAAGTTTGAATTCACGTAGAATGATTGAAACTCACGAGCTCATGAGCAGGTTCATGTGTCGATGCATTGGACCCACTGACGCCAGGTTCAGAGTTACCCAACACGGCAGCAGCTTCTTTCCCCTGCTGAAGAGAATTCATCAAAGAGCTCAGAACAACATTAGGCAGCCCAGTATTCCAGAATTTCTGGAAATGAAACGCTTCATATAATCTCCAAGAGCTTTCGACTGTAGAGGAGCAACTCTTTGCTTTCGCAAAATTACAATTTAAGAACCGAATTGTATTATCTTACCTTCATCGTGATGAACTGTTCCCGCTATTGCTGCCAGAATAAATCCATTCGCATGATGATTAACAAAAGCAATTAAAGATATTAATGAATGAAGTCGTTGTTACATACCTTGGGCATGGTTACATTGGGATCTGCAAGAACTAAATCTTCCCCTATTTTATCATCCCCAATGGTCACAATTCGGGTTGCAGTCTTCAATTTCCCATCCTTGATTGCCTGTAAAACAATGTTGTTCCATGAAATTGTGGTGTCATATGATTTCAAAATTATGAATAAACACCGAATTCATAAAAGTGCAGAGCCATGTGAAGATTTTTCTACCATATCATCCCGTTCGGCATATACGACCTTCAATTATATTGTGCTTTTAACATGGCAAATTCAAACGCTACAATTGTTTGATCTACCAGACCGATCGAGCTGATATTTTCAGATCTTCTTTGAAGTAGATCTAAGTACTAGATCTAAGGGTTGCTCAGAATTATAATATATTAATCCATTTTCAGAGAGAGGCCTCATGGGCGAAAGCCCTCATTTCAGGCAATGAACCCCTCAGGATGTTTTAGAGCTGGAGGATTAGACAGTCGTCAATCCCCAATCCAAAAAAATTGGATGGACGTTTCAAAAAATTTGCAAAAAACACTTGATAAGAGTTTATATCATATGCACACTTTTCAAAAGTCCATGCAAATTCAAATCAATGGAGTGAATGTTGCTGATATGTAGGTTGCAGAATAAAGCAGACATGGGCTTTTCCCATCATACCTGAACAATCTTTGGGTCTTTCCAAGGGCCCTTGTCCGACACCAAGCATCCACCGTCATCAGCGCAAGTACAAGTTCCGCCCAAAAATACTGGAAGTTGACTGGCAAAAGTTTGCATGTGCGCATCAGAGTAAATTTGATTTACAGCAATGCAATAATCATTGACAATTCGACATACAAAGAGATAACGAAACCAAGCACAATTGTCTGCAGGAACATTTTGATAAGTGACGGAGTTTTCTGCATTGGTATCATTCTCAGGTTCGCTTTGATAATTTTTAAGTGATATGTCGTAGTTGAGAGGTTTTACCTTGGGTCAATAATATCCAGAAGCTTTGCCTGATAATTGCCTCCAAGAACCTAGAGATCCAGCAGATACCAGGAAAAATTTAACTAGAGGTTAGGGAATAGACCAGCACTTCAATCGCAAGTTTTACTCGTCTATTTTAGGTTTTGAAATGGCAGTAGAATAATATTATCAGAAATGGATGGGACTGAGGCTCACATTAATTTTGGAAGTCGTCTTACTGTCAAGAAACCCCCGAATTGTGTTCCACAGTATTTTGAATCCTGTACCTGCGTTTATGATGAACATGCGATGCAACGTCTGCCAACCACAACAGCTGTGGTTCTTATTCAAGGATTGCGGATTCAGAGTAAATCTGTGCAGCACAGTCCATATCCATCCAGTTTTTATGATGCAGAACTTACTTCAGGATAATTTGCTGAGTCAATCTTTTGAATAGCGACCAACAATTCTCTGGCTTGTTTACTGAAATTCCTCATACCCTGTTAAAACAATTACCTCACTAAGTCTCGAGAATCTGAATGCCCCGTGCAAGAACGTATTTAGAAAATTCAAACCCAAGGGACCAAGGATTCATGGTTTAAAATGTCCGATTCAATTGAACATATTGAGAAGAATATATGTCAGAGGGGGCGAAATTTTATATGCTTAGAATCAGCGAAGAACATTACAAGGGTTCGTCACAGAATAAATAAAAATAGGACAACAGAAAGACCGCATATGATCCACAAAGGCTACTGAAAACAACATGAGGCCCAAATTGCATTTATTGATCCTTTATAAGGGTTAAGGAATTGCGGTTGAAGATACTCACCACCCCATCAACATCTATAATGGTTGTGGCCGAGTCAATGTGATGTTTGGTTGCAAGTGAACACGCCGCAAATTTGAGGTTGATTGTTCTTTCAAATTCAAGGACATGATACTTCAAATATCTCTCCAGAGTCGTGCTCTCCATGAGCTTCTGTGTGTCCACTTTCCCAAGCTGTTCTATATAAATAGGTCGCCCTTCTTTGTCGATGCCATGATGTCCTTGAGGATAATACCTTCTCACAGCATCCAATTCAGTAAAATCGAAGTCCTGTGCAACATTATCATCATCATCAAATTCTGTAACGCATTATTCTCAGATAACACAAAACATCACTAAGCACATTATTCTGCAGTTTTCTTTTGTGGTTCAAGTAGATTGAAACCCTATCATTGTAAGGAAAGAGATATCACAGAATTGAAGTGATCAATCTGATTGACCTTATTGTGAAAAATATGATTCAGATGGAGCCAAATTTGACATCACCACACTCAGTGAAGAACAATACACAAGTGAGCCAAAAATGAACAAAAATTGAAGAAAAGAAAGTTCCCATGTGACCCACTCAAAGTGATACCATCTAAAATACAGACAACCTGTTCAATAGTATCCGCTCCGAAGTCCCTCCGCCATTGAAGCATTCCCTCCCACATTTGTTTTGTTTTAGAGATATCGTACTTCCTGGCTTTGAGAAAGCTACACACCCACAAGGGCATGTCAATCCATCTTTCAATACACAGTTTGCACCTATGTGACGCAATGAAATATTCGTGCAAGATACATGTAGGGCAAGGGAAACCCTAAATAATTGTGAGATTGCAGATCAGGATTCGAGTTGTTGTAACCCTCGCAGTGACTAATTCTCAATGGCGGAAATACATGACAACAAAAGGATTTCGTATGAGAAAATCTCGAGTATGTTGCTAACCGAAGAAGAGTGTGATAATCATCAAGGTGCTCAGGCAACAAACTATCGGGAATAAGTTTTTGCCGAAGAGTTTCCACTGCTCTCTGCTCCTGAAATTCTCGCACATCGTCCACATTAACAGAAAATTTCTTGGAGACTTGATGTTTGAGACTTGCCAAACTTTTGTCGCGACGCTTCCTGAATGCAGCCTTCATGTTTCTGCCACCCTGGAATCCTCTGCCTCACCTCCTTCCTTGCGAACGTCGAATGCAGAAGCATGCTTTGTCCTTCGCATGGACGCCAGTGTCAATCAGTTCTTAGGGAAATACTGCTCGCATACCTCTTGCACATTCGGAGTCCTGTACCATTGGCAAAGTGGCATTCAGGTTTTCATATTGAATAGGGCAAAGAAAGAACTGCATCAAGGAAATTGAAACAGAACTTTCATGTTCTGCAAGTCAGAGTATTATAATGCTTTCCAACACGATGCAATCCTCGTACTCAACGCATCACAATCAATCACCATTCACATTTTAGGGATTCCCTGTCCTGCGTTTCCCTTACCAAAAATTCTCATGGTCATTCTACATCTTCGTTTCGTCAAGTGGAGTTGAAACTGGTTGCCAAAATGTGACATTCGTGTTGCAAAGAAGTGGTTTAGCAACCACCGGATGACATTATTAGTTCTCGAAACCATTGAGTTATCCTTTTACTCCTTCAACCCTACTTTGAAAATGACCAAAAACGGGTCCTGATTTTGTTGAACACTTTTAGCGATATCTCCACCTTTTTACATATACAGAGTCGGCACCCCAGTTTGACGAAATTAAAGCATTACTCCAATAGTTTCCCATTCTCAAACACTGCTGCAACGGTTCTATTACACATTCGCGCTTGGAGTCGGTAGACCCAGTTTCCCCAAACCCTAATAATGGGGCCATGAGAATGAAGAGCAATTCAGCAGCATCAAACAACGATGCGCATTCACAAATATACAAGGTCTCAATTCCTAGCTACTTGAGAACCAAAAAATTGACCATGTAATGCAACCCCCATTGCAGCAAGGAATAGAAATATCGATTATCCAAATCCATTGCTAACTCACTTAAGACGAGAAGGAGTTCTATTTAGCCCCTCACACACCCCGTACGTGGCTACGCCACAACGCACGAAGACATCCGAAGGAAATAAAAGCAGAGAACAAAACAAACGCAGTCGGTAATAGGGTCCATGCAATATGCACTGTCCACACTGCGAATCGGTAGGAAAGTGGGAAGAGCTCCATCTTTGAAGGAATTGTATGTAAGAAAATTAAAACCTTCGAAAGCTCCACTTGGGTTAAGTTGCATCTAAATATGAAGCATTTGTCGGCACGAATTACAAAGTCGGTAAAGCTGCTGTCTTTAAGATCTTGAAAACAGACTCAAATCTCCACCACGAACTGTCTCTGTACTGAACCACAGATTTATATTGCTGACAGAGAATTTGCAAATCGTAGCGGAGAAAATTGCAAACATCCAAACAATTATCAGTAATTTCTCTTGTTGCAATCACACAGATGAGTCCGGCAAGGTTCAAATCAGAACTTCTGTTGGACGGGTTAACCTTAATCACACCTAGACATAGCTAGCGCTGCACATATGTTACATAAATATGTCCAATCTGCACAGAAAATAGACGGTATATATGATTCACTAACAATGCATGAAATTTCTAACTGAGCCCCACTCGCTCTCCGTTTCACAGCTCAGTCTCCGTGCCACGCCAGGTGGTGAAGCGCCGCCGCGTCCAACATAGTAGACAGTGCCTGAAAGGCGAAGCCACAGAAGCTGGCTATGACGGCGCCTTGCGTGTAGTTGCAGAAGCGGCTCACCAGGTTGCAAATGGTGTTCCAGTCGGTGTTGGTTTGCCCGTTCCTGGCGATCAAGGCCACCGCCAAAGTGGCCGACGCGGCCGACATCAAAGCACACGCCGCAATCTGCAGAGAAGTACGTGCAAGAATCGTCTTTTACAACACAAGCATAATCTCATGGCAACTACACACACAGCTTCCGAAATTCATAGCCTATATAGAATTCACTACATAGAATTCACTACATAGAATTCACTACATAGAATTCACTCCGTACAACGTTTGTGGCAGCGTTTGAACGTTGAACTCAGAAACGTGATTCCACAGTTGACATTCAACGTTGCTACGTGAACAACGTTTTTAAACATATTTGCTGAAAAACATTGCGTGTTTTCGGAAGTTCGTTCCAAAAGTTTCATTTTTGCTGAAGAAACGTATGCTTAGGCCTCTCCCAAAAGGCTGCTACAAATGTTCCGAACGTTGCTAAACCCTCCCAATTGTAGTAGTATACTGTATATCACTCTTAAGCCTCAAAAGCTGGCGGAGGTGAAGTAATGGAAGGTCGGGTGCACTTACGAAGTCAGCGAGGAATGTCATCCCTGCGCTTCCCGAGTAACTCAGCGGGCCTCTCCGAAGGGCAACAGAACAACAAGCCACCACGGATCCAAAGCAAGCGTACACGAACACCACACTGTTGGCGATGATGAACCACCTGCAAATTATGAGACACCACGTTCAATTCCTGTTCACATCCAAAATTGAACATCCAAATCGCCACCATGTGCACGAACGGTCGGTTTTCAATCCAGCTTTAGTTACGTTGTGTACAATTGTTCAAAACATGCCATCGCCCAATTCATGAGTACGTATCACCATGTGATCGATCGACCTCTAAGCGAAGCATGTGTTCCGGCTTACTTGTAAGCAGGGTAGTCCCTCCACCGACCTCGGAAATAGCCGCCATTCGGAGTTCTCTTAGTCTCCGTCGCCGCGAGCATCGCAACAATGGCGGCCGCAGTCGCGGCTGCTGTCAAGATACGAAGCAACAAGTTGAGGCAGGTGTGGTACGCGTGGTGCCGGTGCCCTTCTTCGTACCATCCATAGCCATACTTGCGCGGCAACATCACCACAGGCGCGCCAGACATCCACAATTTCTCTCTACTACCAAATCACCTGCACTCGCACAGAGCACAGCAAATCTGATCGATCAGCACTTCAATTCCTCCCTCAAGATCTAGACTTTAAACTCCTCCAAGCTAGTTACAACAACTGCAGCAAAACCGATCATGGCAATCCGATGGCTTCTTACAGCTCTTCAAGCAATGCTGGAGCTTCACGACACCGAAAGGTACACGACATCTGACGACACTACAGCTACAAGCGCTGAGTTTAGTGATCGTCGGCCATCGCTAGATAAGTCTCAGTCGATCTCAAACCGGCTGTAAAATTACCGATCATGCGGACCCACAGTAATATACAATATATAATTGTTTCACTGTTTCTTTGACTCTATGTTCACCAATCACGTACCACCACCAGTCGGAGGTTAATCAGCTTATTCAGGAAAGCTGAGTAAGTGTTTACCGCCGGCTTTGAACGAGGACCTTTGTCAGACCAGCCAGCGCCGAAGATTCTCGTTGAGCTACTCGCACTTTTTTTTATTGTTAAATTTTCGTAACAGGTCCTTGGATTCTGCACAAATGGAGCCGTCCTGGTGGTAAATTAAAGAGCTTAATAAGCTTAGGAGAACTGGTACGCAGTGAGTGAAAGGTTGTCTGTGACAAGTGTCTGCATGAGCTGGCTTTTACTTGAATTCCCTGACACCCCCGAGGAAAAATCTTGCCGAGAAAAACTAGAAAATTGTGTGATGTGCGTGTTTTGGTATTCGTTGACAGGGTCTGAGCTGAGTACAGTACAGTAGCTCGTGAATGTTTCTAAGTGATAAGTTGTGCATGCATAGCTAAGTAGGTCTCCAACAGTCCCATGATTTAACTCTCTCTCCAATGGAATGGCTGCTGTTTCTGTCAAAACCAGTGTTTGCTTGGGAAATTTTTCGCTCAAAAGCTATACAATTTTTTTAGGGAACTCTGAGCAATAGATTCTCCTACTTTTGATGGATGAAATCGCTCAATTGCTCCTCAATATCACTCTACTATTTATACATCTTTAAATGAATACATGTGTTTTCATCCACGTTTTGCATGTTTCCGTCTTCCACGCCAGTGGAATGGAAACAGCTTTCCCACTCTACTCTACATCGTTGTGTGAGCTGCCTAAAAATAATCGGAGAAAAACAATCACTGGTCACAACTTGTGACAACTGAATGGATATCACGTAAGCGGTCTTTCAATTTGACCAACTTACTCGGTGACCGTGTCTGCACTTTGACCAACAGCACAGGCACTTATTTATTTTATTTTATTTTTTGACATAAGCACAGACACTTACGACGTGGTGGTAGAACACAAGTACAGTAAGTTACAGATTACAGAATTGAAGGCTCCGTCACTGAAGGCTGTGCAAAAGTGCAAAGTCATTCCTAAGAGCATCTCCTGCAACCCTCCAGATATCCCCTCCCCACTAGAATTTGGATGAAAAGCAATTAATTCTAGTGTTTGCCCTCCAGATATCCCCTCCCCACTAGAATTTGGATGAAAAGTAATTAATTCTAGTGTTTGTCAGGCTCGGCCTTCTCTTTCCCCTCTACAAAGCCATTTCTATAGAGGCCACTAACCCTTCTTCCACTACAAATTGTCTTGGGATTAGCAAGTCGTCATAATAAATGCAAATTGTGTGACTTGTGATTGGTTGGAAGTAGGTTTTGGGGAGTTGCACTGTTGGGGATACAAGTGGCCATCTCCTCTTCAGTGGACAGATCTTGAATCTAGGAACGGGGAAAGCTGGAGGGCTGCAGGAGATGCTCTAAGACCGCACTAACCCCAACGAACTCATTCAATTGAATTCATATAGAAAATTGAGGGGACAGCTACACTCTTCATTCTACTTAGTGTGGGTCTACACTAATTAGAACCATTATAGTATTTGAGATCACTTCATTTAGTGTTTCTCTTGCATGATTTAAGGAATCTACACCATTTAGTAATAGAGTTTTTCTTTTACTTTGAATCATGTTACAATTACACGTAAGGTAACTTCACCTAATTTCAATCACTTTCTAAAACCATATAGTCTAGAATCTTGCTTAAAACGTACTTTCACTGTTCATGAGAGTCTATGGTTGGTTACCCTAAACCCTATTTTCAGCACTTTGAAAATTTGTAGTTTATTCATACAGTGTCCAAAAAATGCATTCTAAGAGAATCTAGAATTTCCTTTTGACTTCCAATAAGACCCCACAAAAAGCTTTTTAATATAATAATGGCAACTATATTGAATTGCTTGTTTGTGTGATTTTAGGTGTAGTTTTCTTATATTGTAGTCTTTTCTACTTACGGTGTTTGCAATGTTTGGTCCACAAATTTGGGATAAAATACAATCTATAGTAATTGATGACGAAAGCTCTGTATAGTGTGGCCCTAGGTTTTTAGGAATAACATTATTTGAGAAACAACACTAAATAGAATGAAGAGTGCAAAGGTCTTGGTGTGGTATTAAAACATTGTTGTTGTAGTAAGGTACATGCACCTAAACAAGACAATCTCCTGATTGTGCCACCTATCTAGGGGAGATACCCTATTCCTGACCACTTAAGGAATTAGAGGTAGGTGGAGGGGCGTTTCTTCGGAGGGGAAATTATGTCGGGTGCAGCAATAGAGTTTGGATAGTTACTATAATTTTCAGATTTTTTTGTCTCAAAATGAAATTACCATGAATTAATCAGTTGGAGATTGTGTCCATCCCACATCGGTGATATAGATCTTGCTATTTCCGACCAAGGACTATTTGCAAAATCAACCAAGGGTTGGTTGCAATATTGAGAGTCTTTGAACCAATCATAATGTGCCACAATTGCCTTTAGAACTGTGCCATTATTAATCATTGGTCTTGTCCTCCTTCACGGAATTAAAGAGAGAAGTCTAATGTTTCAAAATGGGGTGCTGATCTAGAATGGGGTATCTCCCCTCTACTTATCCAAGATTTCAAATTGTATTGTAGATAGATTTCAAATTGTAGATAGCAAGGAAGTTCCGTTTCATTTGTTTAAAAAAAAACTAAAAAAACTTACACATAGGTGACGTAATGAGGAGAGTGTCTCTTTTAGGTGCACAACTACACAGTATTTTTTTTTTTCATTTTGACAGTGCACCATGCAAGAAATGGAGGATGTTCCCTCCAGATATTGACCACTGTGCCTGTGCCACGACATTGGAGTCTGGCATCATGAGGCCTAAAAAAAAAACCCTGCAACTGCACAGACATACTGTACTGTACCGAAGGTCTATTGTGCCTGCGGTAACAAAGCTCTTGAGATAACTGTTATGTTAACAGTATACGGAGAATATGGAATTTATGGAGCCGTTGCCGAAGTTCGGCAGATGCTGCGAGCTCACTTTCCTACCAATTCCCTACAACAGCCAAAGGGGGTACGCAACAGATTGGAAAAAACACGTGGCAAGGTCTCAGCACATATCCGAAAATGGGGAGGGGGACGTGCATAACGTTGCATGACGCTACTCTCCAGCAGTGTTTTTTTTTCCGGCGATTTGGTGCAAAATTGCACCAAAATTTTTGACCTAGCGCCAAGCCTATAGGAAATTTTTAGTAAAATTTTGGATGAAATCACCAAAAAGCTTCAAGTTCAAGAAAAATCTTGGATGAAATCGCCACATTGTGAATGAAAATAGAATTATAGATACGTAATATCACATTTTCTATCCAGTACGTGGATGAATGTTGAAACTTGGAGCACCACTGTAACATTTAATATCGCCACTTTGCCACTTCATGGAAAATGAAAAAAAAAAAACACTGCTCTCCAGGAAGTGGGCCATGCAGGGTGAATACAAGGTAATTCTAAAAAAAAGTCTCCTGTGAAAGGCCTACGCTAAATAGTGAAATTAGGTTGCCCCGCACTAATTTCTCGACATTCTACACTGTATCAATGTGTGGAGTTACTTTAGAAGGATGCAGTAAAGTAAGAACTATGTGTATGACATGGGTTGGTGCATTGATTTGTGACTTGTTTTTAGAGATTGGCATGTGCCTCCATCTGGACAAGCATTAGGCATGAGGTAACTTCTCTGGGATAAGGCAACCTAATTATTAAGGCAATTCAATTTCACTATTTAGTGTAGGGGTCCTTGTATATGGCCTGTATTTAGCCTTACAACTCTTTGAATGTGGTTGTATATATCAATTGTGATACATTGTGATTTATGTTCTATCACAATCATTGAATTACTTTGAAATGAAAAGTATTTGGTCAATGTTTTTCTGATCAAATAGCACCAAATACAAAGTATACCGTACGTCCGCAAAGGTCCTTCAAGCCGTTCTAGGGTTAACCCCTCGCCACCCAAATGGGACCAAAAGTGTCCTCACATAGTTTCAAGTCCAATTCAAAGTGGTGTAACTTTTGCATCTGATATGATCCGAATTCAATAAAATAAAACTTGTTGATAAATTTGCGCTCTCTCTTTTAATTTGTGTGGTAATATTTTCATATCAATCCAAAATGTTTTGACTTTTTGGAGGCCAATCAAAGTTTATATGTTCAATTTGAGTTCACCAAACCACATTTGATGGATGCAACTTTGGAGGCTTGTATTTCCTTCATCCAATGTTCGTTTTCAATAAAAAAAAAATTGTTGGGTTATGTTCCCCTTGAAGTTTAGTTATTGTGGTAAAAAATTCATGTCAATCCAAGTTCTTTTGAAAGTTTGGGAGCAATTCGAAGTTCAAAATCTTGACATTTTTGGATTATAGTGAACTTCGGCGGCTTTTTTCTTTTTTATACAATGTCCCTTTTACAATATTTTTTTTGGAAAAGCTGCGTATATTAGTCTAGTTTATGTGGCTAAATTTTCATATCAATCCAAGAAGTTATGAGTGACTAAAAAGCTTTTTAGTAGAAGGAAGTTCAAAATTAGATGTACTTTTTGCAACTTTTTTTTGCTATTTTCTGACATTTCAAAGCCATTTTGCAGACACAATGAGTCAATTGAATGACGTTTTTAATCAATGTATTTGTATGTTGGTTTTGAATCACTTTACAGTCTAAAGTTTTTTCATTTGAGTAGGTTAGAAATCGAATTTCACCTCCAAATGTGTTGTTAGGAAAATTTCAGCATCCTTTTTCAACACTAAAACATTACAGTGAAACCTCCCTTATTGCATGGGAACGGTGGAAGAACTTTTTAGCTATATGCACATAAAGAAGCTTAAGTGCCCAAATCCAATTAATTAAACACACTCATGAAGTACAGAAATTGTATTTGATTGGTTCAAATTGATTGTTCAACTAAAAAAGTTAGTGATGTATGACACAATCACCTCCATTAACGCTTTGTGTAGTAGACTTTATGCACATAAGGAGTATGCAAATATAGAACTACAATTAGTTATGCAAGTAGGGAATTTGCATTATGAGAGGTTTCATTGTATAGTCTTGCAATCTATGAGGCCAAATGATTCCAAATTTGTTTTACGTCATCTACAACATGTACATTAGAAGATTGCATAGTTGAGATTTCTATACCTTAGTGACATTTAGATCTATAACACTTCAAAAGCAATGATGTTTTTGAATCCCAAAAGGCCTTGGATTTTGAGGGGTTAATTCTACATTCTTCACCCTTCCTACCATAGCTAATTTGGAGCCTGTGATTGCAAATATGAATTCCAAATTTCCATATTTTATCATTCATAAAAATAAATAAAATCCTCTAGTTTTCCTAAGCATGGCCTACTTTGTAGGTTGGGTTTAGCGTCTTGCCATAACTTAACTTAGATGATACTAGTGTACCTTGTGCCGTTGCTTCAATAAAAATAAAAATATATATATTTTTAAATTATGAAATAACTATTTAATACACAAAGGAATGCAAGGCCTTTGTTGCGGTGTAAGAGGTTACATTCTTGATAAGAATAGAAAGTTTTATGCACAAAGGAGTGCAAAGGCTTTGTTTCATGCTATTTGGAGATGCAATGTGAAAGTTATAGATTTTCCAAAATAAATGATAATTTAATTCAATTTTTTAATTTAAAAATAATCCAAAAATTCATAACTTTCACACCATATGTCCAAACGCCATGAAACAAAGTCTGTGCACCCCTCCTTGTGGAGAACTTTCAAATGGTACTAACAACGCTGCTGGGGGACTTACGGTGTTTTAGTTCTCACCGTATCAAAATTAAATAATAAAAATAAAAAAACTAGTTTAAAATATAGGTTAGGCTTCTCTTCTAAGACTGTCATTTTGATGCAGCAAGCTAGATGAATTACTTTTGCTCGTTTATGGCAATTTCACTCTGCAACAACAGAAGCGCTAAAGCTCTCCAACATCATATTTTGAATGAAAAGAATGCTTTAAGACAATCATGTCTCATCCAAGTACCTTTTCAGTAATAGCTTATCTTTAAAAGATGACCTCTCTTTATGACCAATTTTAAGAAAGTGATGTAAATAATACATTCATACCAAGATATAAGCGAGAACATGCAAAAATTCCCCCAAAGAATTTAGGCATTAAAGGGCTAATATGTAAGTTTTTGTAAATTCAAAATGCTTTGAAAGTTCATTGACTTGTTGTTCGGGGAAGATTAAAGAATAGTACGCATTTTACGTTCACCTATAATGTGAATGAAAGATTTTGTTGGCTTGCTTCTACTAAGAGCATTACCATCGGACGTGGTGCCTCAACTTGAAAATCGAATGACCCCCCCCTACTAAGCTCGGCTGATAATCAATCACCAATCAATGGAGGTATGATGTTCTCCGGTCATGCATTGGCTTGCAAAATGAGTCTTGTTTTTAGGCCCAACTGGCTATTTGAATTGCAAATTTGATGACTTCTTAACATGTTCATCCACGTTTCAAGCCTAATTGGCATGCTCTAACTATGCCTACATATATTGACCTTGAAAAGGCAAAGCCTCTCATTGAAGTAGTCTAGTAATTCAACCAAAAATCAACCAATTACTTAGATGAATAGATGCATTCTTTGTTTATTTAAAAACCTATCAGTGGATCTTAGATACCAAATTCAGTGAATAACGTCACTAATCTTGTCAAAATAAAAAATAGACAAACCAAAATTCAAAAAAATTGCATGCATTAATCCTAAAACCTTGAAGACAAGGAGTGTTTGATGTATGACTTTTAGAAAATATGTAGACAAAGTGCACCTATTCATCCAAAAATCTAATTGTTTTGGGTTGACAACTTATCATCAAGGCCTCGTCTTTTTAGGATTAGTCCATGAGAGTCATAGCATCTACTGGGCGGATTACGAATGATTTCAAGATCTTCTTGTTGGAGTTACATAAAATAGATGAAGCATATCCAAGTTTGTTGAAAAAATCAAATTGTTTATTTTCCAATGGTGTCATTGACATGTTCACTCAATGGCACTGAATCGGTTCATGCAGGGATCATACACTACAAGAGAAAGGGGTGTTTTAAGTAGTGTCCTAGACATCACGTCTTCTAAGTAACATCTTTTAAGTAAGTTTTTAAGTAAAATTTTACTAAAAAGATTGTCTTTTTAGTAAAATTTTACTTAAAAACTTACTTAAAAGATGTTACTTAAAAGATGTGATGTCTAGGAAACTACTTAAAACACCCCTTTTTCTTGTAGTGATAAGAAAAGAAAAACTTGCAAAAATAAATATTTTAAAAGTCTAAAATCTTTACATGCCATAATTTGTTTTGCCCAAAAAGGCTCCAACTCTACATTCCCCTCCTTTCCTGCAAGGGATTCTATTACAAGAGCTAAGGTAGTAAGGTAGTATGTCCATAAAGCACTCGAGTTCAAATAGCATCCTCTAACGCAAATTACATTATTCTTTCTCATTGCAACAACAATGTACAAATAGTACACCTTTCAAAGAGATGGAAACTTTTAGTGCCCATTGCGTTTCAATTTCGAAATTTCATAACTAATTTCATGAAGTTCCAAAAACTATAATCATTAGGTGCCAGTGAGTTCCATTAGTATTTCAAGGGAAAATTTACTGAAAAATGTTTCAAGAAGTCCAAATGAATTATCAGCTGTTAAAAATGGGCCTCCTACCTCAGGGGTGACACTTGTGCAAAGGGGAGATTAGTACTGTGGTGTGGTGTGAGGTGTCGAGTAGGCAGCAGCTCATGGCATTTGGGTCGTGTTGGAAATGGATAACCTGGGCAGCGTAAGTTACTTACAACTGAATAGTACAAACAGATTAAACAAATTGCAACTCAAAGGCGTACTGTACCAAAAAAACATAAACAAACTAAGTTACCGGAAAAAGAGAAAAAAACAGTTTCAGGAACCGACTGAAATGGGTTGCTTGCTGAAATGAGTGGGTTGCCGCTCACTCATCCAAGGTCGAGCTTATAATGTAGGAGGCTCAGAAATGGAGCATTTAACCCCTAAATGTCCAAGGCACCAAATTCTGGTGTCGGCAATACTTTGAAGTTAAATAAAACCTAACCAAGTTGCTATTTTTAGTAGTTTATATTTTTGTAAAATTCTTTTTGAAGTCTAGCTTTAGCTTCAAAAGTGTGATTTTGAAAATGATGGATTATGATTTTTCTACTCAAGATTTTGTGCAAGGGTATCCATTGCAATCTTGACTTTCCGTAGTGTTGAGGGCTCTTGGAAATGAGCCTCAAATACACTAGATCTTGGAGAAAAAATCACATTAGAAATTCATTTAAAAAAATTGTAGAGTAGATTTTGAGAAGCCATAAATTGATTGGAATTATGCATGTCATGCCCTTTAACCTCATATTCTTTTGGTGACCAACTTTTTAGATTTGACATGTGAAAAAAGGATTGAAATAATTTCTCAGTTTTAACACCCTCATGTTCAAACATTATAATCTTTCAATTCATAAGTGATATTGTTATGTTTTCTTTTCCTATGTGATCTTTAACATGTCTAGATTGAATTTGTACGGTTACAATTAAAAAAAACTTATACATCTTATCAAAATGTTGTCTTTTTGTTCAATTTAGAGCAAATTTCAGGAAGCTCAAAACAGGCCTTGGGCATTTAGGGGTTAAGCACTAAAACTGAATTTTGGGGAGGTAAAACATCTTGAAATATTTTTCAGTAAATTTTCGTTGAAAGACAAGTGGAATTGACATCTAACCCAAGTCGTTTCATATTTTTTGGACCTTTGTAGAATTAGCTACAATTTTTTGAAGTTGGAAAAAAGTGGTCATTTGTGGTCATCAAAAGCAACCACCTCCTGAAATGTGCATAATTGGTACATTGAAGAAAGCGAAATGTACCTCTAAGTCATGTTCGCTTTTAGTGCCCACTTTGTTTTACAACCTCCTATCTTGGTTGTACAACGAGCCTCTTGCGGAGGCCGTTTTGCCCCCAGGAAAACACAGGAACATTTCATGTGCAACGCAAGAAAATTTTTGCAAATTTTGAGTTCATATTTGCAGTTAGAGGCCCCAAATTAGCTAGGAGAGGTTTAGAGAAATAAATTTAACACGGAACAAAATAGTTTATTTTATTTTATTTTTTACATTTATTCTTGGTTGGACCTCCGCAAGAATCTCGTCATACAACTATAAACTTGACCCTCATCCAATGTCTCCATGAGCGTGTACAAGAGAACAACCCAATGTTCACTTGGATTTTTTTCATGTTTTTTTGTACTAGAGAATGTGCTTGTGGAGGCGCATTTACTAACGTTAAGAGGTGAGGCAACACCATAGGAACGCCAGAACCGGCCACCCTTGCTGATTCTGCTCCCGAATTGGCCACACTCCTCGAGACACATTTGGCTTCCTAACCGTGCCTCAAAATGTTCCGAATCAACCACCAAGACTCTTAATCCTTAAACGCCAAAGGGGTGACCCTCGAAATCATCCTTCTATTACCGTGTGAATTAGTAGCCTCCAAAATTGCAAAAGCACTCATTGAAAGTCAAGCTAGTGTAGAAGATCTTCCCTTTCCACAACAAATTTTGAAGATGAATAGTTGCACTTTTCTTCTATACAGTTTGATTCCCTGTCATCCATCAGACACAAAATGTCTGCTTTGACATTCAAGAGTTAACCCTTAAAAGTCCAGAGAGCCCATTCCGACCAGTATTATACAACAATATTTTATTGTATTTGGCATGGTTCTACACATCCTATAGGTTTAAGATCAAGAGTGAAATTAAAATTCATGTTGATATGGTTCTAATAAACTATTGAGGTCTCAATTTGGAACTTTCTACTAACAACTAATGTCGCATATACACCAACATATCTACTATTCCCCATGGTCCTTCAAGGGTTAACGTTCCTATAGAACAGCACCTGGAGATGCATTCCCTCGGTTTGTCGAAGGAGGATTTTTGCTCCAGTAAGTTACGCGAACAGACTTGGCACTTTGGTAGTTTGCAATTAGTCTGTCACACTCGAGGCATTTAATCCGACCGTCAATTTTCAAAAAATGGCCGTCTAAAAAAACTAGGACATCGGTCACTACACTCATGTAGTTTGGACAGAACTTTCGGCAGAAAAACAATAATAGTTTAACCCTTCATCGCCGAAGGTCCAAACATGCTTAAAAGCATCTTGCCTTTGCAAGTGTTAAAAGTCTAAATTTCAGTAAGGTATGAAAATCTCAACTATACAATCTTGTTGTGTGCATGTTGTAGATGGTGTGGAACAAATTTGGGTTCATTTGACCGTATAGATTGAAAGATTATAATGTTTTAGTGTTGGAAAAAGGTGCTGAAATTTTCTTAAAAACACATTTGAAAGTGAAATTCGATTTCTGAACCTACTCAAATGAAAAAACATCAAATTGCCAAGTGATTCAAAAACAAAATGTAAACTCTTTGGTGAAAAACATATCATTCAAATGACTCATTGTGTTTGCAAAATGGATTTAAAATGTTAAAAAACAGTGAAAAAAGTAGCAAAAAATCACATCTATAGCTAAACCTATGATTCTCAGTCACTCATAACTTCTTGGATCAATATGAAATTTCAACCACAAAAACTAGACTAGTATGCGCAACTTTTACAACAAAAATTATTGAAAACGGACCATGTATGAAGAAGTTATGAGCCGCCGAAGTTCACTATAATACAAAAATGTCTGGATTTTAAACTTCGAATTGCTCTCAAACATTCAAAATAGCTTGGATTGACATAAAAAATTTACCGCAACAACTAGACCTTAAGGAGAACAAAATTCAACAAATTTTATTGAAAATGAACATTTGATGAAAAAGATACAAGCCCCTAAAGTTGCAGCCATGACAATGCAGTGTGCTGAACTCAAATTGAACTTGTGAACTTTGAATGACTTTCACAAACTCAATTCGTCTTGGATTGATCTAAAAATTTTACCACACAAACTAGACAAATATGCGCAACTTTTACAACAAGTTTTATTAAATTTGGACATCAAATGCAAAAATTAGAGCACTTCAAATTGAACTGTTACAGTGTGTGAGGACACTTTCTGTCCCCTTCGGTGACGAAGGGTTAATGTGGGTACCCCCCAAACCCTCACTTTTTTCTATTGTGCCTACACTAAATAGTGAAATTATGTTGTCCCACACTAATTTCTTGATATTCAACACTATATTAACCCCTAGAGGACTGGCATGCATTTTTTGGCCGTATAGAAATTTTGGGTAGGTACGTGTGACTAGAGATTTCCATATTTTAACCCCTAAAGGACCGTTGTCCCTTCGAGGGACAAATACATTTTCGGACAGGTACCTACAGGCTGAAATTTTCTTTTGATTTTTTGAAACTTTTTTTAAAGGTGGAAAAGCTGATTAGCTTTGTGGGAATATAATTTTTTTCACAATCGGTGCCCAGGAAAAAGTTATGACCAAATAAGCTCAAAACAAGGGATGGGGGGCAGCAAAAGAAAATGGACAAAATTTTGAATTTTTTTTTTAATATTTTTTCTCGTAGATTATATTTTTGGCTATGTGGAAAGCTTTGATTCATTTCATTTGGATATGTTATGAGAAAGTTATGGACATTCTTGTTTTTGGAGCAGTTAGAGCATCTTCTTGGAAAAAATAACTTGTAGGATTCATTTTTGAATGTAATTTTTCAAATTTTTCAAAAAAAATTCTGTATGGTTTATTTAACTTGCTAGAACAATCTCACCATTGGGATTAGTGCATTTTAATTCCATCTAAAGTATATGAATATTTTAGATTTTCCTTCTATCTTGTACCTACTTCTATTTAACAATATTTTTAAGAATGAAAATTAAGTTTTTTTGAATTTTTTTCCCCCTCCAGACTCTCAACTCAATTTTCCACTATAAAGATTTAAAGCTCAAAACTCTGTAGTGCAAAAATTTTAAGTTAAAAATGTTTAAAGTCTAAAAATCTACTCTCGCAATGTGTTGAAAAACTTATTTTTTTCACTTTAAATGCAGATATCTTGCAATCTGTGCAGCCAAAAAATCCAAAAAAAATTCCATACATTCTTATACTAGTTAGGTGTAAGATCCTATGGTTGGATGTGCAAAAAAAACATTTTTCAACATTTTTTACTCTTTGCTATAAAAATGGCAGTTTTTAGTGTTTTTTGGCAGAAAAAGGGCCTTGGTCCTTTAGGGGTTGAGCTGAAATTTTAATAGAAGGTGGGTGCCAGGAATATCTTTCATATGCACTAAATTTCATGACATTTGGAAATAGGAGTCAAAAGCTATGACCAAATACGTTACTTTTTTTCGTAACTGGGCAATCCGGGCAGATAAAAAAAATCACTTTTTTCAAAAATAAAAATTTGAAATTGGTTTTCTAGAGTTATACATACGTGGAAAGCTTTGAATCATTCCATTTCGACCAATGAGTCAAAAGTTATGATTGTTTTTAGTTTGTGGGCAGTTATAGGTTTTCTACTCTAAAATAAACTTTGAAGTTGTTTATTTAACTCAATTTTTAATATTTTTTTGAAAAAAATAAATTCATAGGATGTAGGTTGTTTATTACAGCATTACAACCATTGGGATTGACATTTTTCAATTCCATAATTAAATTCTTAACAATTTAGTATTTTGGATCATTCTCTACTTCTTTCTACTTGCTATTCTTTTTGTATATGTTGTACAAATCCAAATGATTTGAAATTTTTTAAGCATGTAGCCAACTTGTTTAGGAAAAAGAATTCAAAGAAGCACCACCATTTTGGACATTTTTTCATACAAATATGACCTTGTGAAGTGCAGCTACCCTGTTTTTTGCAAGGACAAAAAAAGGATTTTTGCCAATTCAAATGCTAATATCTTCCAATCCGTATGGTGGAAAATTCTGAAATTTTTTCCACATCTTCAAAAAATAGTTTACTATAAGATCCTACGGTTACATGTGTCAAAAAAGTTTTTTTTTTCAAAAATTTGGTACTTGTACTAAAAATGGCAATGTTTGAGTGTTTTCGGTAAAAGCATAGTCATGAAACTTTAGGGGTTAATATTTTCAGTTATTGTATAAGAAAGCACTACTGGGTGGAAGCAAGCTAATGGGAGCCACTCGTAGACGTTATTGAGGTGCTTATGGAGGTCCTTAATGGAATATTCTATCAAAGAATTGTCGTTTATTGATCTAAAATAGTCTTTACGTCATTTATAATGGATTCTTATTAAAATAATATACCAAGAATTGTTGTTTATACATCTAAACTAGTCTTTAAATCATCTATAATGGGTCCTTATTGAATTCAATTAAGCAGAATTAAGCAGTGGTTACAGCTACATTTTGGCCCTTTTGATACTTAGAAACTTAACATAATCAATTTTGTTTTGCATTATGTCATGTAAACATAACTAAGAAACAATGCTCTACAATTTTATTTCATATATCAACTCATATTAAAAAGTTAGAATGAAGATTCTTTAAAAAAAAGCAGTGGTTACGTCCAAGTTGGCTCCTATTAGCTTGCTTCCACCCTACTTTTGAATTAACCCCTAAAGTCCGTGTGTCCCCTTAGGGGACAAAATAGATTTTGGACAGGCTCCTATGGTCTCACTATTTTTCATAATTTTCTGATTTTTTTGTGAAGATAGAGAATCACATTAGCTTTCCGAAATCCAAATATGTAATTTTTATTTCAATCGGTGCCCGGGAGCAAAAGTTATGGTACAAAAACTCCAAATTTTAGTTTGACGGGCAGAAAAAAAACCTCACAAAAACTTTAAATTAAAAATTAATTTTTTTTTCTTACAGATTTTATTTTTATCTAGATGGAAAATTTTGATTATTTCCATTTGGATTTGTTATGCAAAAGTTATGGACAATCTTATTTTTCAGGCAATTAGAGCATCTTCTAGGAAAAGTAACTTGTAGGAATCATTTTTGAACTCAATTTTGACAATTTTTCAGAAAAAAAAGTTTCACAAGGTTAAGATATTTTGCTAGAACAATCTCACCATTGAGATTAATATATTTCAACTCTATCTTAGAGCTATTAATGATTTAGTTTTTCCTTCAATCTTGTACCTACTTCTATTTTACAATTTTTAATGAGTGAAAACTAAATGTTTCTTTTTTTAATTTTTTTTTTAGATTCTCAACTCAGTTCTTCATCATATAAAATTAGAAATTCAAAATCATTAGATCAAAAATTTTAAGTTAAGAAGGTTCAAAGCCAAAAAAATGTAATTGAGCAAGGTGCAAAAAAACTTGATTCCTTCACTTTAAATGCAAATTTCTTGCAATCTACATGGTCAAAGTTTCTGAAATTTCTTCCACACATTCTTACACTAGTCTAGTACAAGGTCCTACGGTTTAATATGCAAAAAACACATTTTAATTTTTTTTGCTTTTTGCTATAGAAATGGCAGTTTTGAGTGGTTTTTTATGGAAAAATGGCCTTGGGACTTTAGGGGTTAAGGTAGGAGGTCCATAAATCACTCATTTAAAAGCTGAATTTGAATTTCGGGGAGGTGTAACCTCTCAAAGAATTTTTCAATAAATTTTCTTTGAAAGACAAGAGGAATTGGCATCTAACCCAAGTCGTTTCATATTTTTTGGAGCTTTCTGGAATTAGTTATCAAATTTTGAAATTGAAGTGGCATTGGGTTCTAAAATCACGCACTCCCTAAAATGTACACTGTTTGTACATTGCTGAAGGCTATGCAAAAGCAACATGTACAAGAAGTGTACATTTGAGTAGGGTGGGCGATTTTAGAGCTTGTGTGATTTTAGAACCTCCTACCTTAGACCGTGTTGTTGTAATTGGGACTCATGAACCTCTATGTGTACAAATGGAAATATCTGTAGAAATATTTGTTGACTTTGATGGCTTATAAAGTAACTTTCTTGATGTCAAGCAACCTAATTGTTAAGGCTATCTAATTTCACTATTTTTTGTATACTAAATAGTGAAATCAAGTTGCCCCAAACTAATTTATTAACATTCTACACTAAATAAATATGTGTAGTTATTGTAGAAGAATGCAATAATGTAGGAAACATGTGTGTTGCATAGGTTGGTGCATTGGTTCATGGCTAGGGTTTAGAAAATGGTATGTGCCTCTATGTGGACAAGCAATGAGTCATGAGGTAACTTCTCTGGTGGAGGCAGTCTAATTTCACTATTTAGTATAGTTACTATTATTAGACTGGTCAAATTTCCATATTTTCTTGTTGACAAATGGAAAGAGCTTCCAATGCACCAATGAATGCAACATTTGGATACTGTATACAAAAGTTAGGAAGGGTCAAAGTTTTTTTTATAGAGGTTCTAAAATTGTTTCTTCAACATACATACATATTGATTTTGGAGATGTACACAAAGTGATGATGGTGGTTTTAGGCAAGGTTATACATTCACCTTAATCCTACAAGGACGCTACGGATTAGCCAGTGGTCCGATGGATGACAAAGAATCTTTCTATCTAAGATAGAAGTGACAATGTTCATCCTTGAAATTTTGTGTGAAATGGAAAGATCTTGCATAGCAGTTTGCCTTCTAATGAATGCTCTTGGATTTTTTAAGCAAATGATTCATACGGTACTTAAAAAAAATGATTTCTAAGAGTTACCAGTCCATTCTTGCATGGCTAATCTCCAAGGAAAAGAACCTATGATAAAACTACAAAGAGTAAAGGGATAAGGGATGTTTGTTTTTTCCACAAGAGATTGAAAGCTTTAATATCACGAGTAGGTTTGATGGTTGCAGATATGTCATGACATAGCAAAAGTCATATAATCAGGTGCCCGTGTTCACCAACATTGAACTATTGGACTAACAATAGAATGAAACGACTAAGAGCATCCTCAATGCGACGTCTGCGGACTGCAATGGGAACTTTTGCGTGGGTTACAAAGAAGCACCGAAAACCTGACCCAATGCTGACGGCACCTTCCACGTTATTTTCATGGGCTTCGCATTTCTTGGCTCTGGCCCAACAAAAACTCGTCTATTGTTGCACCCTCCAAACTCCTTTACACTTTTGATCAACAAAAATATAGCAACGATTGAGTGTAGATTCCAACATAGTTCCCCCTCCAAACCTTTCCTACCAACTGCTTCATCTCTTACTTCCCCCGCTTCTATGTGTTTGCTTTGTTTGCAGTTTCAAGTGTTGTTTGTCACATTTAGGTGCCTACGACGGGAAAAACCGCAATGAAGAATAGGGGTTGGAAAAATGGGACTGCATGTACCATTGCAATGTTTTTTCACGGCCATAGCATTGAGGATGCTTTAAGAACTTTTATTTTAAGTATGGAAGTTGGTACAATAGTGTATAGTGATATTTTGAATGTATACTAATATAAATAGTGTGATTGTTAAATTATTATCACACATTCAAATTGGAAAAAATCAATGTAGAAGACTTTATTCAATTAGTACAAGATCCCTCACAAAAAACATGGATGAATTTTGGATAGATGTGGTATTATTAGTGTGAACATTTGGATTAGCCTCTAAAGTTTTTTTGGTCAAAAATTAGAAAAATACTCTCCAAATTGCCAAAAAAAAAACACCTTCTAAAAATACGTCTATAAATCAAAATTTATCCACTTTCTAAAATTTGTAAATGTAGAATCTTATTTTTGACTAATACAAGGGTCTGGCCTTAAAAAATTGAGATCTAAAAGTAAAGTAAGTGTGAGACATGACCAAGCAAAGTGCAACACAATGCTTTTTCCAGCGTTGCCAGAGGTTTTAACAATGTGGCATTATCAAGCATTTGAGACCCATAACTGAAATTCTACTTCGCAAAAAGATCTAAAGACTTCAGATTTGAGTAAAGACTCAACTTTGCAAGAAGTATGCAAAATTCCAAAGCAAAATAATGCTCTACTCTACCTGCTAGATTTGGAGTTTAATCCCTAAAGGCCCAAAGTCCCCTTGGGGGACACTTGGGATTTCAGGTAGGCCCGTGTAACCTGAAATTTTGAGCTGATTTTTTGACACGTTTTTTGAAGATAGGGAATCAGATTAGCTTTCTAAAAATATAATTTAAAAAAAAATTGGTGCCCGAGAGAAAAAGTTTTGCCATCCGAAGTCTTAAAAGCAGTTCACCGAGCAAAAAAAAAAAAAAAAAAGAATTTAAAAAAAAAAATCCCCTCAAAGATTATGTTTTTGTCTACATTTGAAGCTTTGATTCATTCTATTTGGACTAAAAATGAGAAAGTTATGGACAATCTTGTTTTTCGAGCAATCTAAGCGTCTTTTCTAAAAGAAAACTTGTAAACTTCTTTTTTAAATGCAATTTTCAATTTTTTTCAAATTTTTTTGGACAAGGTTAGGTTTGTTTTCAAGAACAATCCCGCCATTGGGATTATGGTGTTTTAATTCCATCTAAGAGCTATTAGAGATTTAGTGTTTTGTTCAATTATGGACCTACTCCTATTTAACAATTTTTTTATATGTGAAAATCAAGTTTTGACATTCTGAAAAAAATTTCCCCGACTCTCAACTCAAATGTTCAACATAAAAAAATTTAACTTTATGGTGTGTAGTGCAAAAATTTCCACAAATGGCGGTCAAAGTCATCTGAAATTGCAAACCAGAGTTCAAAATTTTTTTATTTTTCCAACTTCAATTGCTAATATCTTCCAATCCGTACGGTCAAACTTCATGAAATTTTTACCACATGATTTGAGACAAGTGAAGTACAAGATCCTTTGGTTAGATTCTAAAAAAATATTTTTTTTGGTTTTTTGAGTGATCGCAGCAGAAATGGCAGTTTTCAATGGTTTTGGAGCCAGAAAATGCCTTGGGCCTTTAGGGGTTAAAAAAACAAAAAACGTTTTAACCAGCCGTTGGATCTCTCTTAAATATAGATTCCCTACAGGATCATTTGATTTTCCAATCTCAAAAAAATATGAGAAAAAAGAATCAAAATGTTGTACTTCCCTTTTAATGCATAAATCACCCAAAAACGTTTTGGATTTAATGAGCTTTTAAGTTTTAATTGGATGTAAAGATGAAAGTTAGATGACAATTATACTATTTGAGATAGTATAAACACTGTGCACAATATATTTTATTGAATAATTTAATTTAAAATACTATATATGCCTTGAAAATTAGTACTTCTTATAAAATTGTATAATTCCCACGGAAAAATAATTGAAAGTATAAACTTTGACACTCCAAAATCTTCTAGTTGCTCAAGATAAAGGTCAAGGAAGGAAAAGTGATACAAACATGTAGAAAAAATGTCCAAACTCTACAAAATTTTGACACTTTAGGTTTATTTTTTGAAAACTTGTTCTTAAGAAAAATCATTAACCTTCTTCAATAATAGCTAGAATTTGACAATGAGATCCATCATCCTATCTCAATGCTCACTAATATTTACAACTCAAATTAATTCAAATAGTGTGCCTTGATTCCATATCCAAACATAAGATCTTGCTTTAACCACTATATAAAAATGTGTGGAAAAGAAGTTATAAGCTCTTGATGCAATAGATTATCAAACATTAGTCTTCAAGAGGTGAAAAGAATTTATTTTTTTGCATCTTATTTTACAAGTTTTTTATGTTTGAATCCCCTAACTTAAACTTTTTGCAACATAGAGTTTTGAAGATTACATCTTAGTGGCTAAGAGTTGTAGATTTAAATCTTTGTAGTAGAAAATTGACTGGACAATCAAGGAAAAGAAATTCAAGAAAAATTCAAATTGATTTACATTCTTATGATAACTTTACAAGCCATAAAATTTGATTTATAGAAAGCAAGCAAGTGCTTTATAGAAGTGGAGCCATAGGAGATACAATAACCCATGTAGGGTTTGTACATTAGGACACAAAAGAGCTCAACCATTCGTAGTCAAGTCAATGCACTAATTTTACTATACCACTTCAAACCTCCTTTAAGAATTGTAAACCAACTTTAAGGATTGTAAACCAACTTTTATCAATATGTTAAAACCATTTTGTCTATCCTCTTATCTAAATTTGAACCTTTAATAATAACTTGAATAATAACCACCATTGTAAACCATTTTTTTCAAACTTTCATTAATTGAAAAAATATGGAACATCTAGTTAACTTTCAACTCCAAAAATCCGTTTGTGATTTGGATCAAAAGTTATACACTAATTTCAAAGAAGCGTAGAAAATAATATTATCATACGTTGTCTATGGTTGTCCATAACTTTTAATTGGAGACACCAAATCAAAAAAGGATTTTTGGAGTTTCTAATTGAAAGGTAGCTTAGTTTTAAGAAAAATTCAATTTATCATATTTAAAAATATAGATTTACACTGTTGCATGAGGTTTAAAGTTCTACATTGAACTCAATTTTTGTATTTTTTCTTTCAACGGTCAAGTGCCTACCTTACTTCAAATAATTCCATATACTTTTAAGATTGATGAAGAACAATGAACTTCACTATAAAGACCTATCCACCCATCCTATAACATGTGCTATCAAAGATAAAGAGTGAACTCCAAGCCCCTATGACTCAATCCACTTTTTGTTATCCAACTCTTGTGTTTTTTGGCTTTTCTTTATCAAACCTCAAGGTGTCAAATTCAAAATGTCACATAGATCTAGATATACATATATTGGTAATTAGGATTCTCAAAATTACACTTCGGTACTCTTTTTTTCCTTCCCTATACTCCGTCTTTGTATATTTACAACCATATCCACCAGTAGAAAAGATAGTCTTGGAGCACCAATGAATAGTATCATAGTGTGGTACTTGAGGCCCACATTGGTACCGATTTGGTACCAATAAAAGCCTCCAATACCATGTTGCGATACTATTGATTGGTGTCTAAAGACCATCTTTCTACTAATGTGAATTCTAAAATACAAGTGTTGCCGATGAGTGCCATCAGATATTGGTACCGTTACATGCTAGTATCCACCTATCACATTAAGTTTGTCCTGCTTGCTTTTTTTCTCTTTATTGGTCTTGCTGCATTTTTCTCTCTCCTCTTTTAATGTTGCATCATTTGAATTGTTGTTGTTGGTTCGTAAATCTTCATCCTTGCTCTACGACTCCCACAACTACTGTTTAATGAGGTTTGTGTCTTCATCCTTTACTTGAATTTGTTTTAGTTTTGTTTCCTCACCTATTTCTGAAATGTTCCCTTGCTTCATTGAAGAGTTGCTACCATTAGAACTTCAAATTTTTTAGCTTCCTAAAACAACTCAACCGACACTAGATATAAATAACTCCACCCTTTTTTTGGGAGGGGGGATAATGAAATTTTCATTTTCGGGGTCTATTTTAGATATGTCTAGTCTTTTGTTGTTGCGACTAATGTCTATGCTACAAATTTGCCTTCAACAAAGATATACCTATTCTTTGAGGTATCCTTCCCACTCTACTTGTAAGACTCTATTGGACGGATTTGTTTACCCACATGTCTGAAGATTCAATACCAAATGGATTATTTTGTAAGGATAGGGAGCTAAAGGCAAAATTTTGAGTTGTTGAGGTACTAACCAAGTTTGGGTAGGATGAATTTAATGGGTATTTTATTTAGTAGTTTCTGAAAGGTGAACTTCTACATGGGATCATTAGAGGTATATATAGTTGTTTTTTGTGGGTGTAGGACTTCTTAAAAGAGTGGTATATTACAAGCATCTTCTCTCTTGTTTTTAGTCTTTTTCCTTGCTATAGTGATTTTGTAATTCTACCTACATATTGGTGAAATAACACTACAATAAGGTGCTTTGTAACCAACAAAGCATGAAATTTATCCCCTGTAGATCCTACATTCTTTGAACTCTATAATTCATTGTGTTTCTTTATGACTTTGACTAGCTCATTAGGTTGCTCCAGTCTTTTTTTTTTGTCTTGGCTAACTTCTCTTGTGATCTCTTTTCCTTATTAGCTTCCTTCTTCCCATACTTTGGAAAGATTTCATATACTCCTATAAAGCCTCCTGAAAGTAAAATTATAGTATCATGCCATTTTCAAAATGATCTCCTTTAACTATAGAATTTCATTGGGATGTAATTTCTATAAATTACATGACTTTCTATCCCACAAATTATACTTAAAAAATGCTTAAAATTGCAAAAACAAGATACCACAGCTTATTTCAACTCATTTTTGTCCTTCAACATATCCATTCCAAATACTCATGACAACTCACTAAGATATAATATCCTATTCAATATGATCATGTCTTGGAGTAGGCCCCAAGATACTCAAATTGCTTATGAAGGTGGTAACAGGCTTGTCTTCTTCAAATTGTCCTTGAAGGAGTGGAATCCAATGCCGATTGGCAGCAAAATGTGACAGCCACTTTCACGAAAAGAAAGCAACTGCAGTTTCTCATTAAATCACATTGTTGTTACATTGGGCAAGTTAGGACCACCAGACGTCCCGAACGGGCGGATGTATGGGATGGTTTAGACAGAGTAAACAAACAATGCGATCACCTTCAAGTAGTCACATCAGATGAGTCAGGGTCACCGGACGTCTTCGATAAGCGGGCAAATCGGACAATTAAGACGAACAATCCACCCAATGTAATAACTATGTTAAATCACAAAGATATCATAATCATGTCTGCCAAGGTTGCTGAGTAGCTTGCTTCCCAAGTATTAGCTTGAAGTCCTAATTTGCTGATGTATTCCTTTACTGTTTTCATTCCGTTTACTTATATGCAACCTACACAGACTACGTACTTAATAAACCATCATTTTTTTGTAAATCATCCATCCATTCATCATCATTAAGAATCATCCATCCGTTCGTTCATCGTCCATCATTGTAGACAAGCAACCAGTACCAACAATAATGAATATTCTTCATCCTTACGAGAGATTTCCATCGGTTAACAATACTGCGGACAATGCTATTTTGCAGAGGAGCTTGTCTTACAAGTTTAAACATTACAACTGGGGCTTTGAGTTGTTACTAGCACTAATTCTGGCCATTGTATTTGGACTTACGATGGGGTTATTCTTTTCCATTTTCTATATTGGATTTTGGAAGTTTACCTTCGCGCAATGGGCAGTGACGAAGATGTAACGCTATACAGGTGGTGTGCCACATGTAGAATAACTCCCCCTACCAGCAACAACCATTGCAAAGCCTCCCTCCCTCCCAGCAATAGTGTCAAGTTCCATTGTGCGAGAAGTGGATACCAACGAGTATATACAATGAGCACACGACATCAAAGCTGAGAATGTCGCTAACATTACTATAAATAATCTACGTGGAGAAGATTTTGTTGACAAGTAGTCACCTAAAGATTCATTATTTTTCAATTTTAGTTAATTCACTCTTGTAGCTCTCTTTTTAGTTTCTGGAAACATGCACATGTGATTTGAGCATGAGAAGATTCAAATTTGAGTTTGAGACGAGATGCCAATTTAACATTTAAAATTCATCAATTTCAATTCTAAAGAAACATTGAAAGCCATAAATGTCTTAGTATTGATATTCCGAGATCTATGCTATTGTGATTGGATACGTTTAAATTGTCCTTGAAGGAGTGGAATCCAATGCCGATTGGCAGCAAAATGTGACTGCCACTTTTATGTAAAGAGAGCAACTTTAGTTTCTCATTAAGGTAGGAGGCTCAGAAATGGAGCATCTACGGGTTGGTCCGCCTTTTTCATGTATTTCCTTGGACGGGAATATTTTTAGCTCATTTTTTTAGACAAAGAAAAATTGATGAGGAATCTAATCCAAGTGGTTCCGTATTTTTCCAAGCATTTTTGAATTACTTATGCATTTTCAAACGAGTTGGATCGTAGGCCCCTATTTGTGACCCTAGGTCTTCCACAAACGGTTCACTTGCAATTCTAAATAAAAATGGGAAAAGCAAAGAGAATGATTGGCTCTTGCAATAAATAATGTTTTTTTCCTTGATTCATTCAATGACTATACTAGTCAATTTCAGAATCAACTCATGTCCATTTCACAGCCATTTATAGGGTCCATTCTTAATGCCCGTTCTGTTTTACAGCCTCCTACCTTAAATCACGAAGATATTAACATCAGGTCTACTAGGGTTGTTGAGTAGCTTGCTTCGCAAGTACTCGCTTGAACCCCAATTTGCCGATGCGTTCCTTAATTGATCTCATTTTGTATACTTATTTGCGGCCTACACAGACTATGTATTTATTAAACCATCATTTTTTTGTAAAACATCCGTCCGTTCATCATTGTCAAGCAATTTTTTTCACTATTGTAGCATTTCTTAGTTAACCTCTAAAGGCCCAAGGCCTTTTTTCTGCCAAAAAACACTCAAAACTGCCATTTCTATAGCAAAGAGTAAAAAATGTTGAAAAATGTTTTTTTTGCACATTTTACCGTAAGATCTTACACCTAACTAGTATGAGAATGTATAGAAAAAATTTCAGAATTTTTGACCTCATAGATTGCAAGATATCTTCATTTTAAGTGAAAAAAACAAGTTTTTCAGCACATTGCAAGACTAGATTTTTTTGACTTTAAACCTCTTTAACTTAAAATTTTTGCACTACAACGTTTTGAGCTTTAAATCTTTTAGTGGAGAATTGAATTGAGAGTCTAGGAAAAAAAAATTCAAAAAAATTTAATTTTCATTCTTAAAAAAATTGTTAAGTAGAAATAGGTACAAGATAGAAGGAAAATCTAAAATATTAATATATTGTAGATGGAATTAAAATGCACTAATCCCAGTGGTGAGATTGTTCTAGCAAGTAAACTAAACCATGTACAAAAAAAAAATTGAAAAATTTGAAAAATTGCATTCAGAAATGAATTCTACAAGTTATTTTTTTTCAAGAAGATGCTCTAATTGCCTAAAAAACAAGAATGTCCATAACTTTCTCATATCAAATCCAAATGAAATGAATCAAAGCTTCCCAGATAGACAAAAATATAATCTATGTGGAAAAAATATTCAAATTTTTGCAATTTTTATTTTGCTACCTGATCTCTCCCCTGTCTCTTGTTTTGAGCTTATTTGGTCATAATTGTTGTTCCCGGGCACCAATTGTGAAAAAAATTATATTCCCATAAAGATTATCAATTTTTCTATGTATAAAAAAAAATTTTAAAATCATGACAAAAATTCAGCCTATAGGTACCTGTCCGAAATTCCATTAGTCCCCTAAAGGGACATTGGGCCTTTGGAGGTTAATCTTCAAGGGCAACTTCTATTGTATGACGTGGGCAAAATTTGCACTGACCTCCTAAGCTTACCTTATGTGACTCAAGTTTCACTTGATTTTGACTTCGACTGATGCAATCATTCGTTTCGAAAAATATTTAACTTGTACTCCCTCTATCTCACTAAAAACTTCCCAAAGCCTTCCCTATGAAGGATTAGCTATATTTTGAATCTTTGTGCCAGTGATACATACATTCTAGAACTAGTAATCTATCCCCTAGATCTATGCAAAATCTCCAACTTATGTGCCATCGTTTAAGCACCCAAACACTATGTGGAAAGTGTCATATTTAAGCATCATTTATAAATGTTGGTAGCTCGTCATTTCTGATGATTTAAAGGTTGCCAGCAACAATGGGATTGTAGAAATATATGTTCCCAATCTAAATAACGCATCAACAAAACCTGGCCACCTACATGAACAAATATCCATAGTGCCAAAATGGTCCACAAATCCATTGTCAACACAACTATTTGACAAAGCAGCAAGTACAAGGTACCTCATACGGGCAAGGCCAAGCTTGCTAGGAGAGGAATGTTCCTTGATTGCTTGCCACTTACTCCCACAAGGTCATTCAATACAACCAACACATACTCAACTGTCAAAATCAGTAAATCAAGGTTTTTAGTGGGACACAAATTGTACTTCATGTGGAGGTAGTCAAGAACCTTGACGGAAAAAGACGGACCAAAAAATAGAATCGCAGAAGATAAAGAATAATCCATATTTGGAATAACTCCACAGAGAAAGTGACATTCAAGGATGGCTAAAAATAGCCAAAAATTTCAAGTGTATATTGGCAGGAAATTTTCATGTCCCAGGGCCGAGTATTACATCCTTTGCCACTACTAGCATCTTCACTATATAGCGTGATGCTCAACCCCATACCTTTCAATAAACTTAAGAACAACCCCTGAATTGCCCAGCTAAGAATCCGCTCTCAGAATATATTAAATGAAGTTATCAGATCTTCCTCTCTGGATACTACGTAAATCCGGAAATAGACAAAACTCAACCAAAAACAAAATAGATCTACACTATTACAACGAAGTAATCTAATCGTCGAATGTCATCTTCTTTCCAGTGCCCACCAGTGGGGCAGACGAACGACCACCACGTCCTCCGCGGCCACCGCTGCGACCTCCCCGGTCACCTCCACGGCCTCTCCCTCCGAATCCTGTGAACAAAAATGTACCATAATCTTAGCACATTTCCAAGCAGTTTCATGAAGGATCAAATTCGGCATCTAAGGTACAAGGTATTATGATTGAGGGACCTCAACCAGACTCATTTACTGACTCCAGTTACCAAAGGCAATTCATAAATTTGCTTTAACTTGTTAGCATGTGGTAAGAGTAAGACTTAGCTAAATGTTGAGGACCATAAGACTACAAATGGAAAAGGAAAAGGAAAAAACCTGCAACCTACCGTTTTGAAATTGCATCAGAAACCAGTGACATGGTGATACACATTTGAAAAAAAAAAGAAATGACACTAGCAATCAAAGATGCCACCAAAGTATTATACATCTTTCAAATATCCTACTCCTGCATAAGCTCAGATGCTTTGAGGATGCAAACAGTGTCTTCTACTTTAGAGCACAAGCAAACCATCTGACCCAGAAAAGAATTTTTACATACCTCCCCTGTCGCCTCCACGACCACCACTGCGACCACCGAAGCCGCCTCCACCACTGCGACCGCCAAAGCCGCCTCCACCTCCGCGTCCACCACTGCGACCACCAAAGCCGCCTCCACCACCGCCACTGGGTCCACCACTGGCAGCCTCGTTAACCACAATGCTACGACCATTGAAGTCTGATCCATCGAGTTCGAATGCCTTCGCCACTTCCTCCTTGCTTCCAAACTCAATGTAAGCAAACCTGTAGTGCAAACAAACCAGACATCAGAACCGATCTGCATTCTCAAACAAAACGGACCGTTTTGTCACACACCAAATCACACAACAACACGCAAGTACGTACCCCTTGATTTGTCCAGACTCTCTGTCGGTGGGTATGCGAACATTCACCACAGAGCCGCAGTCGCCAAAAAACTCGGTCAAGTTGTTACGGATCTGGTAGAATAAGTCCAGTCAGTTGCAGAATTCTGAAAGGTTAAGTTAGAATCAAACCAACTGAAGAGTAGATGGAAATACTACAAGAATTTTTCTTAAGTTCATACCGAGTCTTCGTCTTGAAATTTGTCGAAACCTCTGACAAATGCAGTTCTGTCAGAGCCTGCTCTGCCTCCAGGAGTTCCTCCATTTGGCCTGAAACAAGAGAAACCGGTTTAGGAATCCTCTCAGGGACAAAGCCATAAAATACACATTTGATGAACCAACGGAGAACTACTGCTAAATTTTACACAACTTGTTGTATGCTATTCCGAAGTACCGAGTATAAGTTACTAGTGATGTGCACTTACGTAGCGCCCCATTCCTTGCGTTCACCACTTGGAGGGGCTGCACCGCGTTCTCGGGCTAAGTCGCAGAAAATTTCTCGTCCTTCCACGGTCTGCCCGCTCTTTGACAAAGCTTTCTGGGCAATCTCTGCATATTCAAACTCCACATGACCGAATCCACGCGATCGGCCGTCTTCATCCATAGCGATCCTGACATCAGCTACGTTACCAATATCTGCAAAAAACTCATAGCTGCCATATGGGCAACCGGTAGTGAATTAGTGAAACGACTATGGATAATTGAACTGTAGGCCAAAAGAAGATGCTTTGGATAATTCTCACTTACAGTGTATCTTGGGTAACACCCCATGCCAAATTCTTCACAAAAAGCGTTCTGCTGCCTCCTTGAGGTGCTGGCTTGGCCGGAGTTTTGACCTGGGTGATCGTAAGATTAAACAGCATTGGTATGAGATTGTGAACGAATATTTCAAGAAACATTTGAGACGTAACAGAAACCAAAAAATATCTTTTAGTAACACACCTCTTCTTTCTCCTCTTCCTCCTCTGATTCCTCCTCAGAACTCTCTACCTTAGCAGCAGGCTTTGCAGCGGCCTTTCCGTTGGCAGGCTGCATAATCAGAAGATAAGATCAGTCAATGAAAAAAAATTAAGATCTTCTGCAATTTTTCATTTCCATCTAACCAACCCAAGAGGAAACATCGAAGAAACACACAGGTACAATACCTTGGCTTCCTCCTCACTCTCTTCATCACTGTCCTCCTCTTCTTCAGAAGAATCGTCCTTCGCAGCAGCCTTTGCAGTACCGTTCTTAGTAGCGAGGATCTTGGCAGCGGGCTGGCCAAACAAACCAAAAACAGAGTGAAGGGATTGTCATTTATCCACAAGCATTGCAATACACACTAGACGCCACTCTCAATTTCATGGGTCTGATAAAATGAGACAACAGTACAAATCAGAAAACAACCTGTTCTCAGATATATCACGGACTTGCCGAACAGTATATTAACTTGAGTGCTCCGCTGAGAAAAAAGACTCGAGCTGCCTACCTTTTCATCATCGCTATCATCCTCATCATCACTGTCTTCTTCATCGCTGCTCTCTACTTTCTTGGCTGGAGCTTTAGTAACTGCCGCCTTAACTGGAATCTACATTCCAAAATACAGATCTGATTAAGAAGGCATAGGCAGAGGAGAGAACCAAAAATCACGTATACTCGTAAAAGAGACACAATATTTAATAAACCCAAACAAACATAATTAGATCAAGTACCCTTTGATCTGATTCACTATCAGTTTCAAATTCTGATTCTGAACTAGATTCATCAGCATTTGGATCATCATCCGTCACGTCAGAAGAATCGGAATCATCTTCTGAGTCGGAGAGTTCATGATTAAATGTGTCCGTTCGCTTATCACTTAAAGCTTTTAGTGCTCCATCCATGTCCCCGAACACATTAGACTGTTCAATGGAAACAATGATCATTTTCTGGTTTAGTTTCGACGCTCATGAACTAAAAGAAATGACCCTTATTATTGGGTGAAGATCTACAGTGATCCAGGCAACTCACAAGTTCTGCCGAAAATAGGTCACGGAAACAAATAATGGTGAAAGGCATAGTAACTGAACACCTCAATCCTAAATTTAGAACACAAAACTGCAGATCCTGAATTTCCAACTTAACACAACATAATCCCTCAAATACAGATTTTCCCTCATTAGCAATTTCCAATTGGGTTGCAGGAATGATTTAACATTGAGAAACTGAACATCCATGCAAATTGAGAAAATCTTGGAAGTGGGACTAACTAAATACCACCCCCAAATTAACGAATACAACAATAATATTTCATGCACCACTCCCACCTTTCTCCAACATAAATTCTCACAAAAATACAAGGATCCGTTGACAAATATTCCAAGTACAAGGAGAAGTGAACATACCGCATCTTCCATCTCACTATCCTCATCAGAATCCTCCTCAGAACTGCTTTCTTCCTTCTTTGCCGGAGCCTTGACTGTCTTAGCAGCAGGCTGCACTCAAAACCCACAGGTAGCAGCTCGTCAATATAAATATTTAAGGACACCTGTAAAAAATTAGGAAGTTGCACCCCATAAGTGAAACGCGCTCAGTCTAGAAACAAAAAACAATACCTTCACTTCCTCTTCACTCTCCTCGTCGCTGCTTTCCTCTTCTTCAGAACTTTCCACGACGGGTGCCTTAGCAGCCACCTTTCCATTCTTCACTGGCGCAACTTTAGCGGGGGGCATTTCCTGCATGTAATGCAAATATAAGTTTCTGCGATCCAATTAAAAATATTTGCTGAACACCAAATAATTCAGTCGAAATAGAAGTAGCCTTGCCCTGAGAGGTACCTCGTCAGAAGACTCTTCCTCTGAACTGCTTTCTGGAACAGCTGCCTTTTTCGCTGGAGCTGCTTTGGCGGCAGGCTTGGCGTCCTAATATCAACAAGCCAATTAATATCAAGAAAATTCTTCGGTCATGAATAAGCTTGCAAGAAAAGACAGGTAGCCCAGCGAAGGCCTTAAGGCAAGTCAATCAGTCATGTTTAGGACGTCGTGGATTACCTCTTCATCAGAGGATTCCTCTTCACTGCTACTTTCAACCGGAGCCTTCTTGGCGACGATCTTGGCAGGAGCTGCTTTCGCGGCCTTCACTACAGGCTTGGGGGCCTGAAAGGAGACATTATCACTCATAAAGAATTTGTAATGAACCTTCAGATCTCGGGAAGAGAAAAGTGCCATGCAATTACAAGACGACACAGAGGTTAGCAAAACATGCACACCTCCTCCTCATCTGACTCATCCTCCGAGGACGAAGACTCGACTTTCTTCGGTGGTGGTACAACCTTCTTCTCGGCCTTGGATTTCTTTGATGCAGGGGCAGCGACGGCCGCTTCCAAGGCTCGCTTCCCTGTAAGACCAGCAGAACAGTAATGAGATTCAGCAAGGAACTTCTGGCCGTCTTCACAATTAATGATACACAAGTCTCCAAAATTACAATTGCGCTTTAAACTCGGAATTCTATCGCCTGCACAGAGCAGCAAGTTTAAAATACCTGATTTTTTCGATGCTTTGACCTCCACAGGTACTACAGCCACCTGAAAATACGAGAAAAACGACAGTGTCAGAGAACGAACCAGTTTCCAAAATTAACACTTTGCATTGTATGTACGGTGCCCGCTGCCGCAGGGATTCCCTGATAGTAAGAAGATATAAAACTCAAATATCAATACTTACCTCCACAGACTGCTTCGACTTCTTGCCCATGGTGAATTCGGATTGAACTTTAACAAAATTCCTTGCTTTACCTGGTAGGCGAATACATCACGAGTATGTAAATGAAAACATCAGACTCTCAGAACAACGAACACCGAAAACAACAGCGTTTTGTTCGCCAGAGTTCCTTCGCCAAAACCATAAACCCTCCCCAAACCCTAAAAACCATAGTAAGCCTCCACGAAGACCACAACCAACAAAAAGAAGTTCCTATCAACCCCCTGAAGCTTGCATCGCCATACAATACCAGCCCAGCACATCCAAACACACAAAACCCTCGAACCTGCTTAAACCCCCCCTCACAGCTTACGTTCCATACACCTCAACTAAAACCAAACAATCCTCACAATCGAAAGAAAAAAACAGAAACACGGTCCTCTCACCGCATTGCAGCGAAGCAAAACCAAAGCGACCTCACACTGTGCTATCTCATACCTCACCGTAAAAACCTACCCTAAACCCCGAAAGCATAGACAAAGAATTACAAAAAAAATTATGTGGAATGACCGCACGAGGGAGACACTCACCGGCGAGGCTGCAGAAACGCAACACGAGAGAAGTTTTGCACGAGGCTCCGTCCGTGAGGTCGGAGGGTTGCAAAACGAAAGAGAGGATGGGCGACGCGGGGGAGAGCAAAAGAGAGAGAGAACCAGTGCAGGCGGCCGCCGCGGTCTAGGGTCCAAATTCAGGTCCCTTGTTAGTTTAGGGTTGTGGCTTGGGACCTGGTTTGAGACCTCGAGTGCTGGACGAAAATCTGCAACGGTTTTGGTGTATTTTAATAATCAACTGCCTCCTTAAGTGGTGGTGGGGTTTCCCAATTTGGGGTCTTAAATTAGTTGGAGCCCTAATTTTACTTACTTTTTTACTTTTGAAAAAAAAAAATTTGTAGCATCCAATTTTCAATCTACCCTACATTGGGGTCAGATTTGTTAAAAAATAATTCAAAATATAATTATATATGGCATGTAATGAAATTTTCAGAAATTATAACATGGTATAATTGAAATGTGTAGGAAATATTAATGAGAATAATTTGAATGTTCAAATACAGTACATTGATCTGTACATTAGGCTGTTTGTTGGTTTGGTTTGGTTTGTTATGGTGAGATCTCTGGAATCGTGCGTACCCCGGTTGCATTTTTGTTATAGTCAAAAAGTTCTCTACAAGGAGGGGTGCATGAGCTTTGTTTTGCAGCATCTGGACCTATGGTGTGAAAGTTATGGATTTTGGAGTTATTTTTGAATTAAACACTAAAAATTTATTTTTACTTGTATTTTGATTGTACAATGGCACAAGGCACACTAGTTTGTTCTAATAAGTGCATGCTAATAGTGTGTATGACACTAATTTATCAAAGTTGCACTATTTTAAATTTGAAAAACTGTAATTTGAAATATCCTTGTATTGTACCAAAGTCCACAAAAATAAGGTTTTGTGGTAACACTAATTTTTTAGGTGACACTAATTTCCCCCTCCTCACTATTAAAACAAGTTAATATAGCAAAAGGATAGGCGACAAAAAAATCAAAAAATGGATATCAAGATTTTGGAGAAACATTTTTCCAAAAAAAGATTTTGTATGCAAAACAAGAATTTTGTGCAATATTTTTTTTATTAACAAAAATCCTTAGTTGTGAAAGGAAAATAAAATTCTACAAAGATTTATCAATCTTGCCTTCCACTTACAATGTATCTTTTGTAAAATAATGCTTGTTTTCACTTGTGAAATTAAGAAAACTGGAAGGAAAAAAAAATGCCCCTCTCATGAAAAGAATTGGTCCACAAATGTCATATTGTTATCTTCTTTAATCTTGAACTTATAATTGTAAGTATTTAGATACCTAACAAATACTCTTAAATCAAGTTTATTCAAGGATTTGAATCCAATCAAGCACAAGAAGTATTAATCTTACGCTTTTGTTAGAAAGGTTATTTTCAAATATTGTTTGCTAATGATGAAAACAACTATTATTTTATAAGTCAACTAGTTGTAATATATTTGAAATAATTATTTTATTGTGTTAATTCGTACCATATTATATCGATGCTTAGCCTTGTGCTTAGCTAATGTATAACCCTCTAATGTTATAGTGTTATAAAAACAAATCTAGTTTCCAAGAACTTTAAGTATTATAATATCTCCTTTGTATGAAAATTTGGTGTGACTATATCCTTACGTAATTAGTTTATGTATCAGGGAATGATGTAGTTGAATTAAGTGTATTTTTTATTTAACTTTTTAAAGATATGAAGGCTATAGTTTGGCTCATAAACAAACTGTAATTTGACTTTGGGTCCCCAAACTTTCAAGGACATTTATGTTGGTCACTTATTTTTCAACAACAAGAAATCCCTAAAACTCCTTCGTTAAATAACATGAAAATTTTGGAAATCCATGATATGTACTCCCCTCATCCCCAAATGATTTTTGGGTTCCCCTTAATTTTATTGCAACAAGTTTAATACTACATTTTGAAAGGGACTCTCAAACTTAAAGTTTCATGATGGGACATGAATGCATTGAAATCTATTTCCAACTTCAAATAGGTTGAAATAACGTTATTTAAGGTCTAAAGACCCAATCATTTTGTCCAACAGAAATATCATTTTGGAATGGATGGAGTAGGATTTTACATTTCCAACTTATATTTGCATTCAAAATCAACTAAATTCCTACTAGAACCAACAACCATTAAAAAGATATTGCATTAATTTTTTAGAGTTTATTGTGGGAGTTGCAAGAAATGGATGAAGTTCATCTCAGTTCATTGAAAAAGCAATTTTTGTCTATCCTTCAACAATGTGATTAGCATAATCACACAATGTTCTATGATGAATAAGTTTCTAAATGGATTTATATAGAGAAAGGAAGGAGTTAAGAAAAACTTGCAAAAGTGAAGATATGATATCTAGATTCTTCATTGGCTATTATTTATTTTGTTCAGAAAATCCCAAATCTACATCTATCTTCCTACTATGAACTTTTAGGGGAGTTAAGGAGTTATTAATTTATAAATAATTATAAATCTAACCATTTGAGTTTTACTATGGATTTTAGAAGGAAAAAAATTTGAGCTTCATCATTGAATTAATATTCTACTTTATGATTCATTAGAGAGATTTTTCCTAAATCCACATACTGTAATCAAATTTTGGTGGATATGATGGAATTGCTAGATATGCCAAATTACAGTATGTTGTTATCTTTATTGAATCATAAAATATCCTAAGATCTTTGAGTGGATACTTAACCTTTCAAGGACTAAGAGGATTCTTTAAATTTTCAATGGCAAATTCTTAGTAGGGTGAAACAAATCTCAATATTTATAAAGTAGGGTCTTGTAGAGCAACAAGTAGACATACTTGTTGCAAATTCTAATAATTTTTAAAATATCAATGTGAAAAGTATTGAAAATTTTATTTAAAGAAATGTAGTCTTATATAAAAGGGGAGCAAACATATATTTTTTACAATGAAAGGAATAGTAGAGATAGAAAAAAAACATTTTATTGGACATTTCTAGTCTTTGGTCTATACAAACAAACTAGGTCTAAAGGAAATTTTTTCAATTCAGTAGTCTACGCTAGAGACTTCTGAAGGTTGCTTTACAATTAGAAGTTGGGTCAATTTGTTGTATCAGAGGCCCCAAATCCTAACTTGTCATTGGACAAAAGGCTAAAATTAGCTCCAATTCCTTTACACCTAGAGGCCGGGCCAATTTGGTAGAATGAATTTTTTATTCAAAAAAGACATAATCTAACATGGCCCAAGTTCGTTGAATTGGGTGCATAAAAAATGGCAAGCCAATTCTCGGCCTCAGGGCCAATGCCAAATTTCAATTAAATAACCTTTTTTTTTATAAAATATGTATTTTTTTCAACTAATCAAATCCATTGGATTTTGTACAATTGGCTTCAAGGGGAATTGGCCCGGCCTCTAGGTGTAAAGTGGCCCTGAAAATTTCAATCCCTCTCTCTTTCTTTTGTAGGTTTTATTGAATCGGCTTCGGCTTCTTGGCCCCAAGCCCTTTACATATGGGAAAATTGGCCCATGATATAATCTTATTATAATGAGTAGTTGAGGACGGCCTCCAGCCCAAACGGGGCTGAAATTTTGTGCAATAGGCCTCTATGTGCAAAGTGGCCCTAAAATCATGTCAGTGCCAATGAAATTTTCCAGTCATGCGATCATGATTGGGTTATAAATCCATGGGAATCTTCACACCCACGGATGGACCAAATGAGCAGAGAATGTAGACAGGTGCAAGTTTACAAAAAGTCATTGTGTACTTAATGCTTTCATTCTAACTTATTTTGGTCTATTTAGAATTGTGCCGTATTGATGATCACCCTTCAGTTGCCACAGAAGAAAATATAAGGTTATGCAGAATGACAATGTGTATGGCGTATCAGAAGGTTGGTTTGGCCTGTTCCCCTAGTGGAGCAGATTTGTAAGAATATGAGAGTTGGCAAATTTAATCAGCCATGCTCTACTGTACATGTCTGATGGCCATGCTGTGAGAGGCAGGGATTACAAACTTACAATGGTTGAATTCTTCACAATTGCTTAGACTGTTGCCCATGTCTCAATATGGGGTGAGGTACAATGGCTTAGGGTTTAGGGTTAGGGTTAGGGTTCAGGTTCCTGTATGCTGGCATGGGCAATTCTCATCAACCAGAGAACCAAATTCATTTGTGAAGTCAGGATGATTGGTTCACTACAGTAGTGTTTGGATTCAAAATGCTGAAGTTTCTTTGTTCTGCTTTTTCAAGCATGTTAAGGGTTTAGGTTCAAATTTGCAAGTTGGTTGCTTTCCTTACGAAACCTAAAGAGGGTTCTCTAATTCCCTTAGTCCTGCTTTTGCACTGGGCACTCTTCAGACAGCAGGTAATCTTTACCATTTTGTCCATCTTCCTGATGTTCTTATCAAATTCAAACCATTCCAATGCAGGGCTTCATGTTGTCTTGTGCTTCGGATTGTCATTGGTTTTGTTGATTGCTTTCTTTCCTTATTTTCTAAGGAATCAAGGATATTAGTGTTTTTGTTGTGCATTGTCCACTTGCAGTTATGGTATTGATTCTTCTGTAAACTGAACGAGATGTACACTCAACCTTCTCCAGGCTCGTAAGTGAATTCACATGCATTCACAACTTGACATGTAAGCTTACTGTAAGTTAGAGACTTAGAGCATGTCGAAGTTGTTCAATTGAATGTATGTGCAAACAACGTCATCAAGTTTGAGTATAAAAAATGATAAACTTTTAGTATAATTTAAAAGAACAAACCTGTAACTTAGAACAATTCTCTCAGCCTTCACCAATGACATGCTCCATAATTGTACATGCCTTTAAGGCCTGCTCTCAAGAGCATTCTGCCCTGGATTACATTTCAATTTCCAATGATTTTGTGTTGACTTCAGTTCTTAGCACTCCATTCTTTTAGAGCTCATTAGAGTTATTCGTAAAGTCCTCCCTAGTTTGGGCAGAACTTTTTCTGAAATTGAGAAGGCAACTATAGTTGAAGTGTCAAATTTTTTTGCAAAATACTTATGACACACAACCTCAAAAGTGGGGACCAAACTTTTTTAGGCACCATTTTGATGGAAAAATAAGTTTCATACCCACTTTTATTCCGACTTTTTTAACTCAACCGGCTTTTTCACAAAACTCACGGGTTTAAACCCCAGTTTAGGGTACTTTACGAATAACTCTATTGACAGACTTATTTTTCTTGACCACTATGTGGTGAACGTGGTCCTTCTGAAAAAGCAAGGAAACCAACAGACATTCTGGACCATTACAGTATGTTAGGTGAAGCTTCCTTTCAACCCAATCTCTGATGCTAAGCATGAGAATCACAGTACACGTCCTGATGAGGGAAGAAGATCATGTGATCCTTTTAGATTCCTTCCTGATTTTTCTCCCAAAAATAGCAGGTCCAACATCAAAAAGAATTGTCCTGATGTGATGACCATGGTGGTCAAGGATACTTGGCTCACACAAATTTTGAGGCTGTTTTCAGTACTGTAGATCAAGAAACATTACAAGCATGTGCAAGAACTATGAACAGCGAGCAATGGGCTTTTGAGGGAAGAATCTCAACTGGTTTTAAGTTAATCCTCAAGAGGATGAAGACTTCCACCAAAAGAGAAGATCTTGCAAGTAATATAATTTTCTTTACTGAAATCATGTTAAGCTTGTGGTCAGTCGTTGACACACACCTAGCTCTAAGGTTGGAAACAAGAAAGACTGTGAGTCCTTGACACACATCTAACTCAACAGTTGCAACTCAAAAGTTGCAAACAAGAAAGACTACGAGGATTGATTTGAAATGCATAGCATTTGGGGAATCATTTCTATCTGCATTCATCAGAATGTATTTTATTGGAAGGCTTCTTGTAGCTCTCTTTGTTGTCCTTTCAAAATTTCAAAATTTCATCATTGGGTGGCAAATATTAAAATCTAGTGTTTTTCTTAGGAGTAAAGTGTAGGGGGAATGAGGGGGTCAATATACTTTGACATTGTTTATGTATGTTGTTAAGGTAGAGGATGGTAAAATCGGTACAAGGTTTATAAGTCTTCATGGGGATCATTTTAGACATAAATGATCATCCCCGTGATCATCATGAGTACAAAATGTAGTCAAAAGAACAACAACTGATTTTCATTGTAGTTATTTTCACCAACTTCTGTTATAGTGTTTGTATCACTTGTTGCCTTGTCTAGAAGTGCACTAAACTTCTTTATAAATTGTCTTGTAGCAAGGTGAGTGTGAGTCTCTTAGTTGTCACTTTGGTCTTGGGATTTTCTTTTTTTTGCTTTTGCTTAGGGTTAGGGTTTTGGTCTTGGAATTTTCTTTTTTTTCTCTTAGGATTTCTCTTAGTTGTCACTTTGGTCTTGGGATTTTATAGTCAGAAAGTCATAAAAACAATGTTTAAACCGTAATTGGTAAAAGTCCCCACTAATTTGGTAATTTACCTTCTAGAAACTTAGAGTGCCTAAACCAACCACTCCAATTTTCTGCTTGTAGGGTACACTTAAGTCTCTGGGAGGTCAACTAGGTGTTTGAAAGACGATTAGGAGTCCAAGAAATAGCCAGATCTAACGAGTGCGAGATTCTTATTACAGACTGAACCAGACTTGGAAGTGCATGTGATAGAACCTGGCTAAATGAAAAATATTAGTTTATGATAGAAAAATCCTTTTGGCCTTAGATACACTTGTAGTTAGCCAATTTAGAAATTATCATACATTTTGAGAAAATTGTAAGAAATTAGATGTTAGCATTGCATGTAATAACTCAAGCAGTATAAGGGGCAGTGTCACCAAAAATTGAAAAGAGGTGTTTGTGACATAAAAACATATTAGGATTTCAATGGTGAAATCGGTTCGTTAAAATTCCTTTCCAATCAAAAATTCACTGTCCATCGAGATTTAAAAGGAGGTAATGAATTTAAACCTTTCATATGAAAGTGTAGAGTAAGAATATAAGTTTGTATTTAGTGTTTGAAAACTTTCTAGAGGTTGTTAAAAAAGTTTTGGATTTTTTTGGAATACAAAAGATGACTTCATAGAAAGTCAACCGCTCTAATTTATGATGAGAAATTCCTAATAACTCCTCAAGTTGTGGTAAAATTCTACAAAAAATTAGGATAAATTTTTTAGTGATAATAAATGTACCCCCAACAATTTTTTTGGCATTCCAACACTGATAAGTACCTGATCCGGCGGCTTCTTTGAATTTTAGAAGGAATTTAAACAAGTTCGACATGATGACCAATATATTGGGAGCTTGCGATATCTAAACAAGGCTAAAGATGAGTATTTTCTTTGTTCCACAATCCCTCTGGATACTCTAGGCTAATCAAAACACTTGAAAAACGCAAATTTCATCACTTGAGATTTTTACATTTCCTTGTATTGATAATTTGTTGGTTTTTGCAAGCCCGGATGACCTCAGAATAGGGCTCAGAAGGTCATGTAGACTAGTTTAAACCTAGTCAATGATTTTTTCCTAGTAATTAGCGATAATTAGTGGTTGATTCTAGAAACTTCTAGAGGTTATAACGAGGAGAAGGAAGCCTTGGAGAAAGTATAAAAGCTCATTCTCTCCTCTCAAAAAACACCCCCTATTTGTTATTGTCAAATTGTTGATGTTACTTTGTGTTTGCACTGTTTTGGCTAATTTGACTATAATTTTGTGTCCGTTCCGTGTTTTTGGAGCATTTTGCTCATTTTCTATGTGTTTTTGTGTACCTCTTGAAGAACACAAGGGGCCCTTCAAATTTTAGCACACTTTTGCTTGTTCACGTGGAAGTTGTGAGTTTGACTACTAACATTTGTGGCTTTGTGGTTATGGGCAATTTCATTAAAATGATGATATTATGAAAACAATTCAGAACGGCAGTTCTAAATCTATACCTGTCCTAGATGGTGAAAATGGCACACCGTCAAAGTGGCACTTGGAATACCGCCATTTTAATGAAATTGCCTATAGTTTTATTTAAATTTTGTGGTTCTTATTCCTTAAAAGTGATATTGCACTAGCTCTTTGCATGAAAAATCCTTTTGGGAAAATTCTCCCTAGAGCCTTGATCTGCACACTTGTGTTTTATTAATTGGAATCTCGATAGTTGTATCATTGTTTTAAATTAAGTACTAATCAAATTTGATTTGTCTCGATTATCAAAATACTTATCTTTTTTTCATCTCATACTAGTGGATTCACCCTTGTCTCCCGTATTGTTCTAGTTGTTTTGTTTGTCTTTATAGCGTATTTTCTGTATGGCAAAGCTTTGACTTTCCATACAACAATGATTTAGACAATATTTTAAAGCTAATCCATTGGCCCATTATTTGGTTTCATTAGTATATATTACCATTGGATAGTGAAGCTTTGGACCTATGTGTTAAGGCCTTAACTTAAATTCCACAAGACATTAGTTTGGTATTGATTAAGTATTTAGTTTATCTTACATTCAAATTTATATACATAGAGATTATATCAAAGCCCATTATTAGAGTTCCTTCATTAAAGTTATTTGGGTCTAGTTATTAGTAGAATAGGTAAGAGATTGAAAAACATCAAGACTAGCCAACAAAGGTCCCGATTCAAGCTGGGGATTCTGGTTTCTTGTTAAAGGTCTGATTTTTGCTAAAGGGAGTTTGGTGCTTACTGAGGTCTGTAAATTTTGGGAAAATTCTATCACAACTAGAAGTTGCATCAAAACTTGCTCTAAGTTGGAAAACTTTGAATAGAATGCATGAGGGAAGTGAAGGAAGTGGATTGAGAATTGTAGTTGGAGTCTAAGTATTTGTCAGAAGGAGAAGAATTCAAAGGGCAAGGCAAAAATTGGGAGACTAATTGGACCTTAATAAGTGCTTTGGCTACAATATAATCAAAGTTTATTAGATTCTCAAAACCATAATTAACTAGTTTAGATACTAAGTGCCTTAAGTTGATATTGAGGAAAATTAATGAGTGACGCTTATGTCATCCCATTACTTTGATTCTTAAACTTTCTTAGACATAATTACTTGTAAAGAAGTCAACAATGACAATCTAAAATATTTAAAATGTAATAGAAAAGTATAAAAAAGATTTTCACGTTCATTAGGTCTTGTTCTCTTTGAGTTCTCCACCAAAATAAGCACCCACCACTCCATGGATGTGCCGTATGGAGGCCGCCAACAAGAAATAACGGCGCCTGGGTTTGGTGTGATGTGGATTGTGGAGTAAGGTAGAAGGTCCATAAACCAACCATCTAAGCACTGGAACTGAATTTTAGGCAAGTGAAACTTCTCAAAATATTTTTCAGTGAATTTTCCTTCAAAGACAAGAGGAGTTCGCATCTAATCCAAGTCGTTTCATATTTTTTGGATCATTTTTGAATTAGTTATGAAATTTTGAAGTTGAACTATCCTAGGGCTCTAAAACCGCCCACCCCTGAAATGTACACTGTTGGTACATCAGTGAAGGCTATGAAAAAACAACATGTACAAACTGTGTACATTTATGGGGTGGGCGGTTCTAAATGCCCGAACTGTTCTTGAGCCTTCTACCTTAATACCTGGGTTTGCTGTAAGAACTTTTGTTAGTTCCTTGCCCCAAGAATCCGCACAATTAGCTCTTTCTTGGCCTTTGCGCAGTTGGTTTGATCCGCATTTGGCCACTTCGGAACCCTGATGTAAGTCCCCCCATCAATAATAATTTAGACTGCAATTTCAACATCCCAATTCACTCAATCTACCACTCAGGTATGAGAGGGCACAAAATAGCTGGGTTGCAGCCCTTGAATGTGTGTGTTGGTCACTTAAGTTTTTGTTTTTGTTTTTGAAACCCGGAGTTTATTCGAAGAAAAGACCAAGAACAAACGGCGGAAAGCCAAGAGCAAAGCCCTGGAGAAATAATGACAACAAGGAGAGAAAGAATAGAAAGCACCTCAATTACACAAAGGACCCACAAGTTAATTTCTTTAAGTTCCAAGTAATTTCCCTATCCTGTCTGGGCCCAAAGAATGCAGTACATAATCATGTGTTATCAAATTTGCAGAGAAATTTGTGGGAGTCACTTTAAGTTTTTAATGCAACACAACATCAAGTATTCACACATGACTTGCTCGCAAATCAAGGTGATCAACCCCTATAGGACTACATGGCCTTTTTTTTCTTTCCCCCAAAACACTCAAAATTGCCATTTCTATAGCAAAGAGTCAAAAAGTTTGAAAATTGTTTTTTTTTGCACATCTCACCATAGGATCTTACACCTAACTAGTATGAGAATGTGTGGAAAAAATTTCAAATTTTTTGAGCCCACAGATTGCAAGATATCTACGTTTAAAGTGGGAAATCAAGTTTTTTAGCACATTGTAGGACTAGATTATTTGACTTTGAACCTCCTTAAAATAAATTTTTTGCACTGTAGAATTTTGAGCTTTAAATCTTTATGGTGGAGAATTGAATTGAGAGTCTAGGGGAAAAAAATTTCAAAAAAACTTAATTTTTATTCTTTAAAAAATTGTTAAGTAGAAGTAGGTACAAGATAGAAGGAAATCTAAAATATTAATATCTCTAAGATGGAATTAAATTGCACTAATTCCAATGGTGAGTTTATTCCAGTAAGCAAATTAAACCAAGTGGAACCTTTTTTGTTGAAAAATTATAAAAATTGCATTCAGAATTGAATCCTATAAGTTATTTTTTCACGAATACTCTCTAATTGCTTTAAAAACAAGATTGTCCATAACTTTCTCATAACAAATTCAAATGGAATGAATCAAAGCTTTCCATGTAGACAAAAATATAATCTATGAGAAAAAAAATTGTAAGAAAAAAATTACATTTTTGAATTTTTTTTGTTGCCCCCTCTACCCTATTTTGAGCTTATTTGGGTAGAACTTTTGTTCCCCGGGCACCAATTGAAAAAACAATTATATTCCTACAAGCTAATCATTTTTTCTAACTTCAAAGAAAGTTTAAAAAAATCAGGACAAAAATTCAGCTTGTAGGTACCTTCCCAAAATCCCATTTGTCCTCCAAAGTGACAATGGTCCTTTAGGGTTAAGTGCACAAACTCTTCAAAATTGCAAATCACAACTAGTAAGGTAGAAACACCCCCAAAAGCCCCTGTTTCCATTCTCGTATCCTAGACTATCATTAAATGTGTTCCCAAACTTTTGTTAGTGTGTCCATCAAATGCTTAATTGTGATTTGCTGAGGCATTTGAAGGACATATACTTTACTCTAATTTGTTGACTACTGATTTTTGCAGATTTTGGTTTAAGGTCCACATATGCGATTGTTTCAGTGGTCTAGGAAGCCGGCAGTTTGAAATATCATAGAAATTACATACCACATTTGAAAAATCTTTTTGTTTATAAAAATCTTCATGATTTTCACTTGCTAATACTACAAAAACATTATTTAAAAAAAAGGTACCTCCAACTATGCTAAATTGCTTATATTGACGATTTTGGGTGTTTCCACCGCGAAAGGTCACTTCATGGACCTCCTACCTTAGTGATGGCAAATCAATTATTAGGGACTCTCTCTTAGTAGTCCCCTAGTGCTTGGAGTGGTGGAGTGGTGGAGGGTCACTTCAAGCCATTGAAAGCTTGCAAATTAAAAGTAGGGTCCAGGGGCACATGGGAAGGGTACCATGCCAAACCTTTCATTGGTGCCTGAAAGCAGTGGTGTCATTCAATTGCCCTGTTTTGTGCCATTAAAAAACTAATAAAACAAATAAAACAAACGGACTCTTTTGGGGCGCTTCCATCTGCCCATTGATGCTGTGATGAGCTCACCTCACCTCATGCATGAATCTGTGAGAGTGAGTCCTTCATCAGCAAAGCAACGTCAGCATACTCACGGTCCCATATCAAACCCATTTCCAAAGTCACAACTCACAACCCACGAGCAGATGGTTCTAACTTCACAGACAAATCTTTGTTCCCAAAAACAAAACAAAACAAACTTCACAGACAAATCGATCTCACATAAACCAGCTTTATGACAGGCAAAAGATCCATTACAGACACCTCGGGAATGACCCATTAACCCTGTAACCTTGATGCGGATACCCGGATACTTTGTGTTTGATGTAAGGTAGTCTGCTCTAAAAGCGAGCGGGCTCTAAAAGCAAACATGACACAGAGGTACATTTTGCTTTCTTCATTGTACCAGCTAGAAACATTTCAGGAGGTGGTCGGTTTTAGTGACCACTGCATTTCAACTTCAAAAATTTGTAACTAATTCCACGAAGGTCCAAAAAATATGAAACGACTTGGGTTAGATGCCAATTCCATTTTTCTTCATCCAAAAAATAACTGAAAATTGTTTCAAGGAGTTTAGCTTCCCCGAAAAGGCAAACAGCTCTTAAATGGTCGCTTTAAGAGCAGACTACCTTACGATGGAACATCTTTCTATACATTGGAAAAAGCCCCCCTTCGTTGTAGTATTATTTCAGTCGTTATGCAGTATAATATCCAAAACATACTATTGCAGTATTGCAAGCAATATTGCAACAATACTTCTCAAGATCCCTAACTGAAAGAGTGTTGTTGCAGTACTGCTTGCAGTACTACAATAGTATGTTTTTTGTTTTATATTGCGTAGTGACTGAAATAATACTGCAACAGTATTGAAGCAATAGGGGGGGTACTTTCCCGATGTACAAGACATAAGTGCAAATGTTCATCCTTTGAATTTTGTGTGAAAAGGGGAGGTCTTGTATTGTACATTAGTTTGACCTTTGATGGATTTTTTATTTTATTTTTTTAAGAAAATGATTCACACGAGTACAAAAAGGACACTATTTCCACGATGGCCAACTTAATGTTCTTGGATTAAAGTCTTGCATCAATCCAAGACAAACTTTTTTCAATAAATGAGATTTGGATTGCACTAAATTGGGTTAGTGGCCACAATCAATGTCTTCGATGATGGTGATGGAGTGATTAGTGGCTGCAATAAAAAATTCCACCTTTTGAATAAAAATCTATCATATGAAACAACTTTTTTAGGCTTTCATGTTATGGCCATGTTAAGAAATATTGTGACTACTTTAAGTGTGTAAGATGACCATCACGGATACACTTTTTGTTGGTTTTGGGGTACCTAGTTTAAAGACTCTTTTGGGCCAATTGGACAACACACTTCACAAATTCATAACAAATTCATGCTTTGTCAAAAAAATAAAATTTCAATTGCTCTCCCCATTTCACACATGTATTTTTCTTCACGTGGAAAAAAATTTAAATTTTTTCAACAATGCGAACAGGGCAAACCAGTCATTCTGCTTGTCATACTGTAGTCTGGTTTTCCCTCCTATCCCTTCCAGCCTGGCTGCCTGGGTGCTTCCAAGGTTTCCAATGTGGCCCTGCGACAAGCGCCATTATCATGAAAGCAACGGCATCTAAGGTAGGAGGCTCGAACTCCGACCGGGCATTTTGAACCGATCAGGACACATAGGTACATTTTGCTTTCTTCAATTTCCCAAAATGTACAAAGGATGTACATTCTAGGAGGTGGTCGCTTTTACAGCCCTTTGGCTTTTCACCTTCAAAATTTCATAACTAATTCCACAAAGCTCCGAAAAATATGAAACAACTTGAGCCAGATGCCATTTCTTCTTGTCTTTCAAGGAAAATTTACTGAAAAATATTTCAAGATGTTTTACCTCCCCAAAATTCAGGTTCAGCGCTTAGATGGTCGCTTTATGGACCTCCTACCTTACAGATGTTGACCTAGACACATTCAATTCCATCTCTCGTTTCACTGCAAATTCCATGCCTTGGAAAGAAAAAGCTCCATTCAACTTTTCTTTCAGCCCTCTCTCTGGCTCGAGCTCCCTTGTTGCATAAGCAAGTCAATTGCCCAGCGCTTTCGACTCTAGCTTAGGTAATGCAGTCTCCTCCTTCTTCGTGTCCTTCACTTTTTTCCAAGCAGTCAACAGGGGTAGCGATTTGCGGAGGATTTTCAACTCCTACGAACTTAGAATGCTAGCACACAGTGTTGGCGGAGGCTTTGTGAGGGGTCGGTACGTATTGATCGATGTTTATTCACAGCACGCTGCTTCGCCTGCTGCAGTTTGGAAGCTTCTAACGTACCCAAAGGTTGGACAATGTTGAAGTTGTTGTTAATGGTGAGGAGGACGTAGCTAGTTTCGCTCATCCCGGCCAGGCCATCGCTTGCTGTGATCGAAGGGAGGCTAGCTGAGTGGGAGAAGAGCTAGAAGATGCGGACCTTCTTCAAGAAGTGTTGGTGTTGCGGAAGCGAAGAGGCGAAGCTTAAGAAGAAGTAAGCTTTGTTTTCCAGTCGATCACGTCTGTTGCTAGCTAGCTTGGCCGGCAAGGTTTTCTGAAAGGTTTGGAGATTGGAAGACACTTGCACGGACTGGAAAGATGTTAGTGTGGTTAAGGAAGGAGACAGGTCGGAAGAATGAACAATGGCCTGCATTTACAGACACAGTAGTCGTCTAACTTGTAGAGATCACTGCAAAGAGTTTCTGGGTGTTACCAAACGGGGTTCCGGCCTGGTTCATGCGTTTTAGAATTTTTTTTCAGTTTTGAGTAGCAGCTCTATTTGGTTGGGGGTTGGAACGTTTGTTGGTTTGGTAGTAGCATAGTTCACTTTCTTCCTTTCGCCATATCCAGGTCATGAGGTTTTAGAAGTTCAGTGTGTTACAAGAACGTTGCAAAACTAGCCTCGCCAATGCTTCGATTCAGTCGACATGTTGTTGACCTGGGGTTGTCGATCTGGCCCTTTGTAGGTCAGTGTCGGGCGGCAAGAAAGCAGGGAAGAAAGGAAGGACATGGCGGATATTCTCGCTGCGAGAGCTGCACGCTGCCACCAACAACTTCAACTATGACAACAAGCTCGGGGAAGGAGGATTTGGAAGCGTGTACTGGGGTCAGCTTGAAACAGGGGATCAAGTACTTCACATCCTCTTTTCCCTTCATTCGTTTTTAATTTTTTTTAACAAGTTCATTGCAGATAGAGGTACAAAAGGGACGAAAGTCCAATGCTTAAAAGTTTCCTTCCTTCCTTCCCTAGACATAGCACAGAGTATACTATTTACGCATTGTAACCAATTTTTACTAAAGTTTGCTTCAACGTACTGAATCAAGTTAATGCAATGGGAGATCAGTTAGTAACTTACAGGGCTCAATTATGGAGAGAGATCACTTTAGTCACAAGAGCCGAATCAAATTTTCATTCCTATGTTTTTATTTCTTATGCAATCAGTCAAAGAGCAACGGCCATAGGCATTTGATTATGTCATGCTTTCACCACAAGTTTGCTAATTATAAGCCAACCGATCGAGTGTATTGGAAGAGATGAGTTGCTGTTGCTGGTACGTGACGGGGTCAGTGACAGGTCTTTATAAGCGGTTTTAGTATTTTATACTTTTGTTAATACGAGCGATAAGTGATATTAATGCTCGACTTAGGAACCTACTCCGAAAACCATCTGTACATACGAGGGAAGGCAGATGATTTTTGACTAAGCCATTTAATTTGAGGATCACGCAGCCAACCACTGCATCTACAGTACATGCAGCTTTTTCTAAATTTTAATATTATTTTTCTCCTTACTTCGCCAAGAGTACCCCAATTCTTGGAATCGTATTTTATGCGTCAGAAAGATTATAGCCCTGCTGTTCCTTTGGATTTTCAGAATCAATAGTGCCTAGAGACTAACAAATTAGCCAGGATTCATGCCGCGTTGAGTGGCCTTATGTTCACCCTAGATTTGATCGTGAATTAATATACAACCATGCGTGTTGCTGGCATGGGATTCTGGAATACAGATTGCAGTGAAAAGACTGAAAGTATGGAGTACAAAGGCAGAGATGGAATTTGCTGTGGAAGTTGAGATTCTGGGCCGGGTCCGGCACAAGAATCTTCTCAGGTATTCATGTTTGGTGGTGGTTATTCACAGCTGCTACATTGTATAATTCACACATGCTATAGCGTTGTTTGAAGACTTGGAGTGCGGTGTTTGAGGGGTAGATCTATAAATTGAATGAAATGGCATAATCAGCAGATTCCCTAACTAGCTTGTCTCAAACACTAACTATTATTCGTTGTACTTCTGGGTATTTTTAGCCTGCGGGGCTATTGTTCTGAAGGTCAGGAGCGGTTAATTGTGTATGACTACATGCCGAAGCTGAGCCTGCTTTCCCACTTACATGGCCACTTTGCTGCCGACTCCACCCTCAGCTGGGCTAATCGAATGAAAATCGCTATTGGATCCGCCGAAGGCCTTGCGTAAGTACTCCATACACTTCAACCAGTCAAACCTAATTAAGAACTTAAATCCTAAGTATTCTCTCTAATAATAGAGCTTCCACTTTGGAAGCTAACACCAGCTTTCAAAACTTATCTCTATCGTTTCAGAAAAAGGTCCCCCTCCTTTCTATTGGTATAATTTGCTACCTTACATGAAAGCTTCCTAAATCTCAACTCCTTCAGATATGAAATTACCATTTTAGATACGTAGTCCATATGCACTGAGCACCGCTCTCTTATTACACTGCCCCTCGAGGGGAGTAAATTAAACAAGCTCCTGGCCTGTCACGTGTGCGGTTGAAACGTTTCAGGTTCCTAGTCCATATACACTCAATCTCTGTATTTGCGCTGCATTCGGCGGGACAAGCAGGCTCCTGTCACATGTGTTTCCAACGTGAGACGTTCAAGTTGTCCAATCAGATGTGCCACCCAAACGTGACAGATTCAACGGAACACACACGTACAGTCCGTGCAACTAGAGCTAGAGGGTTGAGTGTTGAATAAAATAACAAGTGCATATTAATTCTGATGTAGAAAATGTAAACACTCATCCATGAACATTCTTGAGCTTCATCGCAGAGACCCTCTGCTTCTCATGAATCCAGACTACATTCAGTGTAGAAATTCTTGAAGCTTGCCCATGAATCATGAATTCTGGGACCCTGTGCAAGGATTCCTTATTCTTGGATTTAATGGATGATTTTTGTTACATTGGCAGTGACACCGCGCGAGTCTGTTTCCCTATTCCGTCGTCAAGACTGATATCTTCATTCGTTCCTGAATTTTATATATTACTTATCTTTGCAGGTACTTGCACCATTACGCCACTCCGCACATCATCCACCGCGACGTGAAGGCCAGCAACGTGCTCCTGGACGAGAACTTCGAAGCGCAAGTGGCGGACTTCGGGTTTGCGAAGCTCATTCCCGACGGCGCCACGCACGTGACGACGGGCGTGAAGGGCACGCTGGGGTACCTGGCGCCCGAGTACGCCATGTGGGGCAAGGTGTCGGAGAGCTGCGACGTCTACAGCTTCGGCATTCTGGTGCTGGAGCTCATCAGTGGGAAGAAGCCCATTGAGAAAGTGGGCACGGCGAAGAGGACCATTGTGGAGTGGGCCGGGCCGCTCGTGTTGCGGAAACGGTACCAGGAGCTCGTGGATCCGTTGCTGCACGGGAAGTTTGAGGAAGACGAGCTCAGGAGACTGGTCCAGGTAAGAATGAAAACCCGAGCACTTATATACCCTACGTGAAGGTCAGATCCAGGCATAAATTAAGTATTTTTTTGAATGTCTGAATGTTTAGAATGTTTAGAATGTTACAAGTGAAATGTCCGAAATGTTGCAGAATTTGTTGCAGAATCTATATTGCCTGAATTTTTGAATATTTCTGAAAACCTACATCAGGCTTTAAGCCCCACAAGACAGGTGTCACAAAACAAGAATACCTAGAAGTTGTTGAACACAAAAAATTTGATGCCAAAATGTCAAAATTCTAACACTAGTAGTTCCAGTTGCTGAACCCCTTTGTGCACAAAAAAGAAAGTATTTTGGCACTCAAGTGTCGAATCAAACCTTCACGTATAGTATACCGTACTTGAAGGTCTGATCTAGCACCTGAAATTGAATTTCCATGTTAGATTCTCAAGGGTTCATGTCACCTCACACCATTCACAAGATGACATGTGGCACTTTTTTTCCCCTCCAAAAATGACTTAATTTATGCCAAATCTGACCTTCATGTAGGGTACATGTAACTCCAACCTTTTCCAGATCGGTGTAAATTAAGGGCCCATTTCTATTAGATCCACCATGTAGTTACAAGTAACTACATGAATGACTCTAATATTACATACTTTCACTATAGCACTAGAATTTTGGAACTATGATGAAGGAAAATTGTATCTCTTTTCATTTTTTTGATTCTGTAAAGTGGCTTGGTTTTTTTATAAGGTAGCTACTCAAACTTCACTCCTCACAGTAGTAATAGCTTTTGTAGATCAATGCAAAGCCTCCTACCTTTTGGTTAAGAATCAATCAAACATCTTCATTTCTTCACGAAGCTTTGTGGCTAAATATAGAAAGGCAAACCTATCAAAATAAATTTCGATTGGAAAAGATCGTAGGGTGATAAATTCTTCCTTCTTCCAATTTGTTCATTTTGTTACCTTTCTTGAACTAGCCAAATGTTTGCTAAAATCTTATTTCATTTTGGCATTGGCTAGTTTGATATAAGAAAACTAGGTGAGAAAATGATTGAAATTGTCAAATCCTTCTCAAAAGAACATTAGATTTGCCAATATTTGGATGAAAGTGACTAATTATAGATAACTTTATGGATGAAGAAACACATATGGATGATTATATCTATTTTTTTCCTTGCCTACGTGCATTCAAAGGTGCAAGGCTCTCCACCAATGGGGGAAAAAAATTGTCCATGTTATAATAATAATATATTCTATTCTTTACAAAGTCTTGTAGTTGATTATTAAAAACCCACTTTGATGCTAATAGTTAAAATTGACAAACATATTTCTATCCTTCAAAATGCGGTGTGATTTCTTCTTCCAATTTGTTCATTTTGTAACCTTCCTTGAATCTTGTTACGTGAGGAAGATGATACAATTGATGAGTCTTGTAGGTAGGGAGTAATAAGAATGATAATACCCTCCTTCTACACAAAACCTTAGTTTTAGCTTGGAAATATAGAAAGTCCATTGTGGAAGCTAATAGTTAATATTGTCAAACTAATTTCTATTGTAAAAATGTGGGGTGTGATTTCTTCTTCCTATTTGTTTATTTTGATACCTTCCTTGAAGTTTCTTAAATAAGAAATGAACTTGTATAGGCCTGTCACCATCATCATGATTATGATAACACCCTTTTTCTACAAAATCTCTTAGATAATTTCAAAAGTCCACTTTGGAAGCTAATAGCCAATTATTGTAACTCATAAATCATATGTCTATTGCTCAAAATGTAGAGTGTGATTTCTTGAGTTCCAATTTGTACATTTTGTTACTTTCCTTGAACCTTCTAACTTGATTCATATTAACTCTTGTAGCAAACAACTTTTGGCCATTTGGCCACTTAAGAGTTAGTTAATGTGGTTCTTGTGTTGATTGCTACAACATTCTTTTATCCTATTTGTACACGGGATACTACTTTACCAAAATCATGCGATTAAATTAGTGCAGGCTGAAATGTTGTTGTATTGTATTAATCTCCACACACATTTAAAAAAAAAATTACAATAATTTTGCGCCCTCACTAAGAGGGATAACTCAGAGGAGCGGTTAATTGGTTCAAGTAGTGATTGAGATTGGTTCAAGTAGTGATTTGGTTGTTGTATGTTTCCAGGTTGCGGCTCTTTGTGCTCAAAACCTCCCTGAGAACAGGCCCACAATGCAAGAGGTGGTGGAGATGCTGAAGCCTGAGGATCTCAAAGACCCCAAAAGGCGACTTCCAGAGACAGGCGACTTGCATCTGGAGCCTGTGAAGTATGATCCTGTCTTGCTGGCTGCTGATGACGGTCCTCCTTGGAAGAAATCATCTTGAGAACTGTTTGAATCATGGCTCCTTGGCTTCTTAATTCTCAATATTGTGAGTGCATAGTCACCCTTCACTTCCATTTATTGAAGACCATACTAATCTTTTCCTAGCATGCAAGCTCATTTACTGAAGGTCGTCCTGACCACCTATTTAATTTAACCTGCCTGACTGCATGGAGTCCCCCAAAATGAATGACATATGGTTAGTCTGAATGTGTGACCAGTGTGCTATTGGCAATTACAGTCAGTTTCGTTACCTGTAGTGGTGCGATTCCTGCGCCAAAAATTGTACCCCCAATCTGCACAATGCACTAAAAACTAGGATCGACAAGTTCGAAATACGTTTCAAGTCGCGGAATACTCCAATTTAACGAAATTTACGTGTCGATGGTAGTGTGACAAGTGAATAGGATAATCTAGAATGTTGTATCGGAGTTCATTTTACATTGTGTGGATCGAATGGTCATAGAACAGAAGTGAACACAGTTTTGATCTGCAATTAATTGTAATTTAGAGTAGATAACCCTTTGTGACGATTCCGCAGTCTACGATCAACCCGTGTTATCTCCGTTTCCTTACTGTATTGTACATGGCTGTGTCAGGACTGCTACGTAGAACAAGATGATGGCTATCGATTGCAATGCAGGTTAATTCCATTGGAACGAATGCCTTCAACTGCGAATTGCAGGGAGAACCTAGATAATTGATACGAATTGAGATGCGAGAAACCTGTCAAGTAGGGATGCCGACCACTTTAGAGATCGATCAGAGAGACCATTGGTGGTCAAAGTTGAATGGTCGTGGCTTCCATGCCAGTAAGTGAGTGATTTTCCTTCTGGGCAGCCATCTCCTAATGTTATTTGCATCATCATTCTCAAAGTGGCAAATGTATTTTATGCAGGCTAGTCCTGTGCCTTACAAGACTCTGTGTTTGTGATTCTGGACAGAGAGGAGGAAGATGACCTAGGTACATCTGTCACAAATTTAGCACTCCTTTATCAAAGTCTTCTTTTAGATTAATTGCAGTACGAAGCATTCTCCTTTTGATGATCAGGTCTACAGTACTTTGAGCCAGAAATAGCGGCATTGCTGAAGATTTTAGGTTTGAAAGTGCATACAGAATTGAGGGGTAGAACATTCACATTAATCTGCATTAATCTTGAAGGTCATTTACCGATCATTTTTTGGCTCATCGTCCTTCTAGGGTTAGATTCAGTGATGAACATGTGTTAATTAATACGGGGGTTGATGAGGGCATAAGTGATACAGAGAGCTAGATTGACTGGTAGGGAGGTGATGAAACCCAGAAACTCAAGATAGGGTTGTTGGTATTTGGATGAAGATGACTACCAAAAAATGCAATTATTTAGGGTTTAAAAGATTATAGTGCCACAAACATTCTGTAAGTTTTCCAAAGATGTACAAGAAATGTTGGAATGTAGCTCCAATATTCAGTCATAGTTAAAGCCTTTACTACAGGCATGCCACATTCAAAAGTTTCAGTTGGTCTAACTCTATATATTAGTTCTTCGACATCCGTATTTTGGATGATTAATAGAGTGCTTCAAGCCAATGTTTTGACTTAAAACCTTTTAATTCATTCGTAGCAAGTCTAGAATCTCCTAGAGATGGCTATTGTCGTATGAAATAAGATTGTAGCACACAATAGATCGAGTGCCACAACCAACATTAAATATGCAATCAAAAACTAAATACTAAAACAAATACACCCTCAAAAAGAAACTTAGCAATCTACATATATGAAGTCAAGTGGCTCTCATTCTACAAAGGGAGAATCCAAGAGTGCAGGTGTGAGAAGAAGTGACTCTACTAAATGATAAACCATCATCTCCACGCAAAGTCAAGAATTCATCAAGGTGTCTTTTTTCCCTTTTTTATGAAGTGCCAAAGTGGCAATGTTAAATGTTATACTGGTGCTCCAAATTTCAACATTCATCCGCATATTGGATAGAAAATATCACATTAGTACATATCACATATCCATAATTCAGTTTTCATCTACAATATGGCAATTTTATCCACAATTTTTTTTGATTTGAAATTTTCTGGAAATTTTCTGCCCTTTTACGGTACTATTTTGTTCTAAGGGCTTGGTGCACGATCCATTTTTTGGTACAAATTGCTGCCAAATTGCAAAAAAAAAGCATTGGATCTCACAATCCTCTCCAAAAACACTCACAAACTTGACTTGACAACAATATCAAGCCAAAGAGTTCTCTCCACCTAAACACTCAAATCCTAAGATGGATGAATTCTAACATTTGGATGAAATTCATCCAAAATTAAGGTGAACTCCTACGAGAGATCGCCTAACATTACAATTTGATGTAGAATGACCTCAATGTCACTTTACATGACACTATTTTTTTATAACTAATTTGATGAGATTGAGGTAAATAATGTATCCATACTTCTATACAAAGATATAAACAAAAGTATTCAAAGATCCAAAAGTGGACGTAGACATTAAAGGATTAAACTTCTATGCCAAATATCCAAGAAAACCATCAAAGCAATGCTTGAAAAAATGAATTCTATTGCCATAATATATTCAATGAAATTCTACTCTTTCAAAGACAATTAGAAAAAAATCAACCTCAAATACAAGTCAAGGAGCATTAACCTTCAACTAATATACTCCTATTCCTATGACGCAAATATGAACTTATGCATGGCTATCTTGACTCCACCAAGATGACCAAATAACTCCTATAGATTTTGATGTGGGATCTTGAACAAACAAAACTCTTGATTCACATATTTAGGCCTAAAAAAGGAACTAAAACTCTTTTGGGGGTTGTCCATCTTTTAACCTTTTGGCACTCCAATTCATGTCCAATTTCTGGATGACAAACAAAGTAAAATTCTTGTTTTTTTCTCATTATTGCTTGGATGAAAGTCATCCTAATTTGTGGAGATACTCTATAAAGTTGTTGTCCTATCTAGTAGTTGGATTTGGTATTACTAGAGTATATATATTATTTTATAAAATTACAAATGTGGAAGTATGTAAATAATTGACCCAGCCAAAATTGCATTCTCTAGTTTAAAACTAGATTTGTAAAAATGAGGTCATGGATTTAAAGAATACAAAAATTTCAAAAAATCACCATACCAAAAGAACCTCATTTCAAATCCATTCCAACAAATTGTACTCAAAAAATGAAAATATTAATATTGTTTGTAATTGCTTATAAAAAAATAATGGTGATAGCATTGATAAACCTAACCATATAGATAGAATCTAAAATTAAAAATGTACAACCTTTTTTGTATATCAATTTGAAAATATTCTTCCAAATATTACTTTATGGTGATTTTTCTCAATTGTCAATCGTGAAGAACACCTTTAGAGGTTAAACAATGTGAGACCTCTTCTAATTTTGTGTTCTTTCTTCCCATATCTAGATTTTTGCAAAAGATAACTTTTTTGTAATTAGTAGTGCCCATAATAATTGCTTGTTTTGATGCATCATATCATCAAAAGTGTCTAATTTCAATCTCAATGTATTAGTGCAATTCTCAATATTCGGTGTACAAATATATAAATTTCTAAATGCATTTTTTATAAATTTTTATAAAAAATTGTTTGAAAAGGTTAAGCCTTTGCTTGCTAAAACAATCTCATCTTTGGGATTATTGTGTTTCAATCCCATCTTAGAGCTATTAATGATTTAGTTTTTCTTTTAGTCTTGGACCTATATCTATTTAATAATTTTTTAAAGAATGAAAATCAAGTGTGTGTTTTTGAAATTTTTTACCTAGACTTTTAATTCAAGTCTTCAACACAATTTTTTTTTTAAATCAAAGTCTGTAGTGCTGAATTTCCAACAAATGATGATCAACTGAATCATCTAATATTGCATTTTTAATGTTCTAAAAAACTCTTTTTCTAACTTTGAATGCTAATATCTTCCAATCTATACAGTCAAACTTCATGAAATTTTTACCACATGACTCTGAGAGAAGTGAAGTACAAAATCCTACAGTTAGATTCTTAAAAAAATGTTTTGTTTTGTTTTCTTAGGTGACTAGTAGTTTTGAGTGATTTTTGACCAAAAAAATGGCCTTGGAACATTAGGGGTTAAAGAATCTCGTGTTTTGGTGAAGATAAAATTACTATTTCATAAGATTTTTAATGATGATAATACAATATTGACATTTCAAGACCACCTAAAATTAAATACCCTCTAAGATTAATTTCAATATCCGTTCATGATTTTTTGAAAATCTTTAAAATATTGGTTTGGTGCACCGAGAAAAAAAAAAGTTGATACTGTATACCCTACCATGCATTCAACCTTTACATTGGACAGTACTATCCAGTTTCTCATTTATCATTACTGACGTTTGTGCGAAAAAACAATTACAGTATTTCATGAATCATGACTTCTTTAGTGGCTCAAGGCCTTGGACGTAGCTTCATGCCATTCCTGTGCCCTGACAGTTATATACGGCAGTTCGATTCAGTGCATCATTCAAACGGACTACAGAATACATTTTTCATAATTGCGTAAGGTACCTTCACCCAAATGTGTCTGAATAAGCTCTGTAGACAAATGGGTATGCAATAGTAATTGACAGTCAAATTTTGCAGGCAGATAGATACTTTCAATTGAATCATAATGGAAGTGGTTGCATAAATTTTGAAATCACAATGAATTAGTTACAAATTTCAAAAATGTAAAGCGCATGACACTATAAGTGTAATCTAGGAGATGCTAAAATCCATTTGATGCACATCAAGAAATCACACTAGTACTCAATCGAGGATGACCTAATTTTTTTGTCATAGCATGAAGCCAAGGAGTGTTTTTTTCTTGGGAGTAATTTGTCATTGCTGTCAGACAATTCCAGCCTGTTCAGACTAAATTCCCTCCATAAATGCACCAACAATGTGAGGGCATGTAAGAATCTACTGATCCGGAAAAAACCCGCTGAAGGCAAGCATTCTGTGAGTGTTGATCCACTCCATGCACATTGATTATGACCAAAGACCAAGTGATCAACATGAAGAACTTAACGATTGGCAAAGAAACTGAGAAAGTAGCGGCGGTTCAAAAAGTCAATACAAGTTATACAACTCCTACCTCCTGCTTTTCTCAGGAAATTAAAGATAATGTGAGAGATTCCAAATCTCTGCCAAACATTTAACTGAACTGATTACAGTTGCACTGACAGTACAAATCCTAAGCACGCTCCGAATAGATACTATACTGCACGCTCGAATTTCAGACAGTTCAAACTCCACATGATCGCGATATTGGTAGACGGCTAGCTGAAGTTGCATCGACCCGCACCTTCAAACCTGCACAATTCAACAATTGCCCATCAACTAGGATATTTGTTCATCGACATAGTTACTGAGAAAATTGTTTGGAAACTCAGAAAAACTCTTCACTAACTCGCATTGACAGAGCCAGAACAACATCCTCGATAATTGTCAGAACTTTCAGCTACTCAATCAAGCATAATTCTGCTTCAACTTGCTTCAACACTCGTTTTCAGATAACGGAACTTCTTTTGCACCAGATTTTGAACAGGTCTGAGATCGGAATCTTAGTCGATATTCACACTTTTTTACTCACGTAAGCAAACGCTCACCAATGTCTGTCAAGCTTCGGGTACTTTGAACAAGCAATGCACTCTTCGATGTCTGTCAACCTTAACTTTTGGTACTTTAAACAAGTAAAGAAATTCTGGCACAGCGACCATACACTCTAGTACAATGTCTGTCAACTTTTGAACAAGTACAGAAATCTTTGGCACAGCGAAACAGTGGCGATCGAGGATGCACTGCTCTAGAACACTATTCTGGCTCCATGCAACCCAAATTGTTCAAAGAATTAACAAGAACTAAGTACTCAATTCTGATCAAATTTGGCAAACACAATTGAGCGCAAAATTGTTACCCCAAACGCCACCCCAATGCAGCAGATCGATCAAGGATTAGCCTGGATGCCATTGACGTTGACGATAATCCCTCCTTTGCCAAAAATATCCGGCACCAGCACCAACACATCTCCGTCCTTCACACTCACTTTGATGTCCTTGCCATTTGGCCCTTTCACAACCACGTCCTGGCTCTTCTTCCCCTTCACATCCACCGTCACCGTGCCCGTCTTCACGTCCACATTCACCCCATTCACCAACACCTTCACCGCGTCCGCCAAGTTCACCACCGTCACGGACGCCGAAGCCGACGCCACCAGGAGTGCCAGCAGCACGCCCACCAACAGCACTTTCTTCCCCGCCATGGCTGGCAAATGAGTCTTCAAGTGCTCAATTCAGAAAACAACCAACACTGTCTTGCAACTTGAGCTTGGAAACATGCAGCGGAGGAAGAGGAGGCCAGGATGTGTTATAAGATGATCGAAGCTTGTGGTGGAAGTAAGTTACTAGGAAACTGGACGGAGAATTGAAGAGGGCATTGTTCAAGCCAGGTTTGCGTTGTGCAATCGATTGATTTTTCGAGCTGTCAGGTAATCAATGTGTGCGGTGAAGGTGTGATCAATGGATGGTAGGACAGCATGGTCAGGGTTCGCATTGGGGACGTCGGGGGGCCTTGAGGGAATGGAAGCCGCACCCGAAATTCAAAGCTTGTCATAACGAGTGTCAGGGACTCTGCATGCTTGGGCAGGGGAGTGAGCAGTCCCAGCTTTAGAGTTCTGGTGTTTGGGGTGGATTAAGCTTAAGCTTACTGTAAGTTATGTCCATATTGGCTATGGCTAGGCGGGCTTTTGGTACAACTTAAGCTTACTTGAGATTAAGCGTTAGAGAACAGGGCTTTGCTCGATGTGAATCTGAGCTCGAGCTCTGAGATTTATAATTTACTGAGGGGATGGTGAATGTATGAGTCAAGTACGGTTGCATAACATTCAGCAAGGTAAACCAGACTATGACTAGACTATGACTATGACAGGCAGAATGGCTGGTTTGCCTTGTTGACATTATTGATTTTTTTTTTAACCCCTAAAGGACCAAGCTGCATTTTTTGGCAACATAGCAATTTTGGGCAGCTCATTACAAATGGAGTTTTTATTTATTTTTCTTTGAAAATTTTACGCAACATGTGTCCGAGGAGTAGCTTTAAGGCCCAACAATTTTCTTAACTTTTGACTACATAGTTAAAAGTTACGAAAATTGTTGGGCCTTAAAGCTACTCCTCGGGCACATGTTGTGTAAAATTTTCAAAGAAAAATAAATAAAAACTCCATTCATAGTGAGTTGCACAAAATTGCTATGTTGCCAAAAAATGCAGCTTGGTCCTTTAGGGGTTAAATTTCATACAAAGAAAGCTATGAGAAATGAAGAGAGCTATTGATTTTTTTTTAATTTTTTTAATTTTTACAAAATATGCTTCTTAATGAATTTTTGAAGCGTGTTGTCCAATTGGTCCAAAATAGTCTGCAAACTACCTTAAAACCATCCAAAAGTGTATCCATAATGATCCTATTACCACCTAAAGCAATCACAATGTTTCCTAACATGGCCATGACATGAAGGAATAAAAAAACTACTTCTTATGAAGAGTTTACACTAGAAAGATGGAAGTTCCTATTGCAGTCACTAAATAACTCTTTAACCATCACCCAAGGCATGGAATGTAGCCACTAATTCATCTAGTTAGCTCAGATCTCATTTATTGCAAAAAAATTGTCTTGGGTTGATGTTAGATTGTAATGGGTCATTTTCTAGGTGTTTATATAAGGCTATTGTTTGTCATGGATTGGTTTACCTTAGCATGCCCTATCATTGCCTTGGTTCTATAATAGGAGTTGTAAAATATTTTATACCCCTTGGTAGCTAACTCAACATGTGGAGGTTCAATATGATAAGCAGTGTGCATGAAGGTTATTGAAAGTTATGTGTGGTTAAATGATCAATGAATGCAAGAGACAAATATAGGTATGTAGCTTAAAACATTTGCACCCTCACCCTTCAAGGATTCAATACTTAACAATCATGGATGATATTGTAAATGCTTTGGACCCCTCCAAATATTCTTATTGCACACAATCCTAGGAGGTCAAGCAATGGCCCTTCAAATCTAAGTTTAGTTAGCTTCATCCTAAGTAATAGAAAAAGGAAAGAAAAAAAAATGCATGATTAATGTAGCAAGACTTTATTCATCTTTAGTCCTATGCAATGCCTACATGTATGACAAGTGGGTTGTTTGCTATATTTTGGAGAAGTTTCAAATAGTTGAATTATTTAGCCTTGTATAATTGTGGATTTAAATTTTTATCTTTTTCTTTGTATATTTATAAATATGTTTGTATTTATATTTTTGTATGTAAATTGGTATATATATATTTTAAATAATATATGAATAGTTTGTATATATTGTCTCTATTTATTTGCATGTGGATTGTTATGTTAATTTATTTTTGAATTGTTATTAGTTTCTATTATAAGTGGTTTTGTTGGTCTATTTGTTATCTTTTGTAGCATTTGTCAAATTTGTTATTGAGTAGTAATGATATTGTACTATATTTGTTTGGAATTGGATTTGTATTACTATCATAGTAGGGTCGGGACTAGATGCGATTGTCAATGTTGTAGGAGACAATAGGTCAAGAGTGGGCATGGGGCGATATCCGTCTGCAATTATTATGAACGTGAGCCTCTAATGAGAGTATTGATGGCAGGAAATGTATTGCCTTATTAATGTAATATTGATTAATTAATTGTTATGGTACTATCATGTTGAGCTATTGGTTGTTGTATGATCAAGAAGTCTATGCTTGATCCTAATCTATAAAAAGGTAGAGATAGTAGGTTTGCCCATCAATTTGTAAATATAAATATTATGAGCATTTTTCACTTGGTGAGGGTGAATGCAAGAAACACCTGTATTATTTTGTGTCACACCTTGCATTTTGATTAGTTTTTTGACCGTAACTTTTGCGTTTTGGCACCAAATGCCTCAAGATTTATAGATAACGTACTCATGACTAGTATACACCTTGCCTAATTTTTTTGTAATTTTCAAAAATATTTTATTGTCCAAAAATAGCACCCAATTTTATGTCACACTTGCCATTTTGGAGGGTTTTAGTACTATTTAGTACCCCCCAAAACGAATTTTGAGCTGGAAGTTAGAGGAGATGGTCTTCTAGTAGACTTCATCACAAAGTTTAGACCCTACGATTTGGCAACAATTATCGTGCAGTTATCGTTGTTTCATGGATTCGTACCATAATCGCATTGACTGAGTGTATTTTTACGCATTGAATTAGTGCGAAAACAATGAATATCAATAGCGTACGGTTTATATACTTTAACTATATGATTGTTGTGCAGTTTTAACACAACAATTGTATAGTTAAAATACATAAACCGTATGCTATTGATATTCATTGTTTTCGCACTGATTCAGTGCGTAAAAATACACTGAGTCAGTGCGATTATAGTATGAACCCATGAAACAACGATAACCGCACGATAATTGTTGCCAAATCGTAGGGTCTAAACTTTGTGATGTAGTAGCTATTGTCCAAAGGAAATCTAAAAATAATTAATTGTATGTGGTGTGGAAGTCCACAAAATGCGCTTCTTTCTGCTTACATTTTGTAACATATAAAATATTATTTTGGAGTTTTTTTGGATGAATGACCATGTCCATAGAGTTTTTACAAGTGGCCAGTTTTCATTTCATGTATTTACCTTTTTCTATTTTTAATTAATTAAAACATCAAAATATCCATTTTCTTGAGATTTGACACTTTTCTAGTTCTCCTGCTTAGAGAATTTTTTAATGAATTTCCTTTGGTGGTTACCTTCATCTTAAAGGTATATACATCATCCATATTTTTTTTATTTAAAAAAAATTCTTTTTCTAATTTTAAAGTATTGTAGAAAAAAATGATGAGTATTGTAAAAACGCAACAAAATCGGCAGGCGTTTCTTGCATTCACCCGTGATTGGTTTATTGAATATTTATAGGACACATTTGGTGAGCAATGGTAGACGACAAGAAGTTTGAGAGTTCTTAACCCCTAAAATACCAAGGCATTTTCTGGCTCCTGAACCACTGAAAACTGCCATTTCTGCTGCAATCACTCCCTAAACCCAAAAAAACTTTTTTTTTAGAATCTAACCGTAGGATCTTGTACTTCACTTGTCTCAGATTATGTGGTAAAAATTTAAAGACATTTGACCGTTCCGATTGGAAGATATTAGCATTCAAAGTTGGAAAAAAAGTTTTTTTGAACTGTTTGCTGCAATTTTAGATGACTTTGACGGCCATTTGTGGATTTTTTTTGCACTACACAACAAAAAGTTGTAATTTTTTATGTTGAACATTTGAGTTTAGAGTCGGGGAAAAAAATTTCAGAATGCCAAACCTTGATTTTCACATATAAAAAAATTGTTAAATAGAAGTAGGTCCAAAATTGAACGAAACACTAAATTGTTAATAGCTCTTAGGTGGAATTAAAACAACATAATCCCAATGGTGGGATTGTTCTTGCAAACAAACTTGACCTCATCAAGAAAAAAAAAATTGAAAAAATTTGAAAATTACATTCAAAAATGAATTCTATAAGTTAGTTTTTTTGAAGATGCTTAAATTGCCCGAAAAACAAGATTGTCCATAACTTTTTCATTATTAGTCCAAATAGAATGAATCAAAGCTTCAGATGTAGACAAAAACATGATCTTTGAGGGGAAAAAATAAAAAAAATAAAAAACTTTTTTTTTTTTTTTTTCTGCCCGACGAACTGCTTTTTTGCTTTAGGATGGCATAACTTTTGCTCCCGGGCACCGATTGAAAAAAAAATTATTTTTTTAGAAAGCTAATGTGATTCCCTATCTTCAAAAAAAGTTTCAAAAAATCAGATCAAAATTTGAGGCTACACGGGCCTGCCCAAAATCTGAAGTGGCCCCCGAGGGGACTTTGGTACTTTAGGGGTTAAAGTATTTGTGCATGTCAAGTTTTACAAAAAAGAATGAAGATTTTCCTAACACAATCTGGTCTTTCTATAATCTTAAACTAAGGGGCTTTAGATTATCTACTATGCACCCAATAAAAAGTTTTTTTTTGATGATTGAGTGGTGTGAAAAGCATAATTTGTTGTGGGCATCTTTCCATAGTCATTGTTTTTAGCTTGCTTAAAATGGGGATTCTTTAAATTGTTGAATTCTCAATTTTTTTCATGTTTAGAGTTTAAATGATATTTGCCTTCTAATGATAATATTCTTAATATCTAGTTCTATTTCATACTAGTCAAAAGTTTTAAATACTTTGCCGAGTAGTTCTACAAAATTAAAAAGATTTTGAATAAGGCATCATGAAAAACATTTGAAATTCCATGTATCAAGGGAAATACTATATAAAAAAATTGATACAAACAAGGTATTCTTCAATAGCTACATTTTAGAGTCCATATAGTTAGATCATTTTGTATTGAATAATTATTTCACTATATCAACCATCTTTCAACTCATCACTTGTCCATAATCTATTGACTTGCTAACAACACCCTTTATACTTCATGTTTGAATGGTGATATATTGGTTAGAGTACAAGTAATTGAGTACTAATTTTATACTCCCTCTATTTTTGAATAATACTAGTATTTCTTTTGTAAGAGTGTACAATAAACAATAAATATACCTTAAATTGTTTCCTTCAAAATGTTAATTGATTTTTAGTTTGGGATGCAAATTGAATTAGAATTAAACAACAAGTTTATAGTATAAGAGGGCCAAAAATCTAGTTGGTGGCCATTTTTGGTAATGAGAGAATCCATTTATAGAGCAGTAATGTGGTGATAACAACTTTGAAATGAAAAGTTTGTTAAATTTTCTTTCAATTCAAAGTTAATCTCTTCCTTGAACAACATTTATTTGTACTAACACTACAAATAAATTTTCTAATTTCTCATAAAATGAACCTTAGATTTGCCAAGGTTCTACTCATAGCCTTTTAATCTACTACATTAATCTTTGAAAACTTAGAATTAATTTTCAAGTTGCTTCTTAAATTTGTACAATCACTTGCATTCTTGCTTTGTAAATATTTTGCCACTAATTGTGCTAAAATTGATTCATCGTTTCCTATTGCATTCCCATGATGCCTCATACAAAGGCAGGACTTTAAATCCTGCCAACCAAAGTGGGTCCCACATTGAATTGTGCATGTCAGGGTAGTGGGACCCGGTTGGGATTGTGGGTCCCGGGGAGCAGGTGCAGGACCACGCCCCCGCCGGAACTGCAGGACAACGCCTCCCACGGAATTGCAAGACTGGAGTTGATTTTTGTTATTCTGCGGTCCTGCACAAAAAGGACGTGATGATGGTTTTAGGGTTTTAGGCGGCGGAGTAGGATTTAGAATAGTAGGTTAGTGTTTTGGGAGTTTTTTTTTGACGTCCTGCGTGGTTAAGTTTTTTTACATATCCCATATGGATTGTTGTACCCTCTGCCACCCTTCATGTATATAAAGAACTTGTCTTCTCAATTCTTAATGCAAATCATAAATGGTTTTTGAAGGCAAGTGAGAAGACTTTCAAAATGACAATTTAATATCTTGTCGAGAAACACGACGTCCAAACAATTTTTTCAACTTCTACTAAGACAACATTTGTGGCACAATTGAGAAAATATTTTTCAAAGTTCTTGTAGGTGGGGATTCTAACCGTTCAAATAACAGAGGTGGAGGAAGCTCCTAGTGACAGACAGCTTGAATGTTTCCATTTCAGACAGCTCAATCCTCGCTCTCCCACTTGGTTCATTGAACATCAAAAAGAAGATCTCTACCAACCTGCAGATCGTTCCAATCTCATCATGGATTCCACTAGTTGCTTCCAAGCTACGAATTCATCTAACTTCTAACACTGCTATTCAATCAGACCATGAACTGTTTCGACAATTGTGAACACAGTGCTAGAAGTTCATGGTCGAGAGATGCAAGGAAATAACTTAAGTTATCAAGTGACAAAAGGTTGTGGTCCCTGCCGGTCTCCCTGATTGATTAAGTGGAGTTGAGTTGCAGATTTCTCTATCTCCATTGAAGACTGATTTTGTCGATGGGAGTCCCAAGGACAATGTCATAAAGGCCGTGGTAGGTTTTCAGTAATTGCTGAGGTGAGTTTGGTGAATCTGGTACAGAAGTAACAGAACTGAACTTAAGTTAACTTACAGGCGACGACAGGATTCAGGGTTCAGGAGGACTTGGAAGACTCACGTCAGTTCAGTCATTTCACACGCTTGGATCCCTCTCCCAGCTGCACTCTTTAGTGTTTTGGGTGTTGGTGTCACAGTCTCACGCTGGTTACTTCAATCAAAGGTTTAGGGTAAGAGACCCTATTTGTTTTTATTTGTTTTGGATTGTTTGACACAAATGAAACGGAATTTCATGATCATTGCAAAGAGGAAAATACAAAATCTGCCAGCCATAGGTGGCCTGGCAGGAAAGAGGCGAACCAGAACAGACCACAACACCCAACTCAACTCGGGACAAGAGCACAAAAGACACCACAGGCAAGGCACAGAGAGGGTGAGGCCTTCACGGCTTCTCGCCGCACGCAGCAACAACACCCAAGTCTGTCGCGACGGGAAGGCCTCCATGGCGGCTCTAAAATAGAGCCCCTCTCTAAGCGCATCTCCACCGGTTCACTCTAAACGGTCCCTTCAAAGGGTTTTTCGTGCCCTCAAGCAAAACAAGGACCTACCAATTGCAACCTGTCATTATTTTCAACGCCGGTCACTGAAAGTTTTTGTCACTACACTTGAAGCTCCCGTCCCTTGCATGTTTGACTCCAGGCACGACACTGACAAGAAGACCGAGTCACAACACGTATTCCAATGGCGCCGCGTGGGGGCGCAGTTTGGGCAGGAGGAACAGCTGCCCATCGAGCGAGGCGCAACAAGTGTATTTTCCATTATTTTTGAGACCGGAATGAGATTTACACTTAAATTTTTTGTTGAGGCCTCACTAAGAAGACATTTAAACTTACAATTTAAAGTTAGGACTCATCAAATGTCCACAAAGAGATTTAAATTTAAGATTTTTTTTTGTTCTTAGTTCCATTTTGAGACCAAGAAGAGATTTGAATTTCTTTTTTTGGTCCCATTTTGGAACCAAGAAGAGATTTAAACTCTTTTTAGTTTTTTCACGGACTTATCAATTAACCAAAAATCAACTTAAACTTTCAATTTAAAACTAGGAGTCATCAATTGACCAAGATAGTGGAAACAATATGAGAATAGAGTGAGTTTGTTTGGATTTAAAATCCCTAAACCAAAATAGTACTCTTTTCCAATATGAATTCATTATATTTAGATGTTTTAAGTTTCATATATATTGGAATTCATATTTGAAAAGAAAATACTATTTTGATTACTTTTGATTTGAATAAAACATGAAAGTGTGTTGAGATGCGTTGAGGTGGATCTCAACCCACCTCAACCCACTTTTTAGTTTTTATTTTGATCTCAATTCAAATAAAAAAAAGTTTTCAGTTTGAGCCTCCGTTTTCTAAATAGGGTTTGTGCTCATCAAGACTTTTTGGCCTCACAATAGCCCGATGCCCGATGCTTGGTACCCGACCGGCATTAATTCCTACAAGCGCAAGAATTGAAGAAACCTGACAGGTCGTATTTGAATGGCGGGCGACTAGTGGATCTCTCTAACAACGCCGGTCCAGCTTGGGTGTCGGACACACTCCAAACCAACATTAGCGCGTCGGATTTGTGGAGAACTGGTAGAGATGCTCTAAGAGCAACTGCAGTGCACTCTCAGCAAACAATCCCTGTATCGACAAATGGAGAGGCATTCCATAAGAGCATCTCTAGTGGGCCGCGCCACACTCCTACGTTAAAGGGTTTGGTGCGGCCTGGAGAGATGTGGCGTTCCAATAGTTGTAGCCTTTGTTACTTTTCAATGCAGGCTACACCACTTCTTCCGTCCCCCACTTCAATCTACAGTGTCCGAGTAATTTGACTTGCGCCATGTTAACCCCTAAAGGCCCATTGTTCCTTTGGGGGACAAATGCAATTTTGGTCATGTACCTTTTTGCAACCACGTTTGTAATATTTTCTGAAAAATTTAATGGAGGTGGAAAATGGGAAGACCTACGTGGGGACATAATTTTTTTCACAATCGGTGCCCAAGAACAACAGTTATGACTAAACAAGCTCAAAACAATGGACGGCGGGCAACTCGGGCAGCAAAAAAAATTGGCAAAAATTTGATATTAATTTTTTTTTTCTTGTAGATTATATTTTTGTCTATCAGGAAAGCTTTAATTTATTTCTTTTGTATTTTTGTATTTTAGTTTACTTGCTAGAACAATCTCACCATTGGGATTAGTGTATTTTAATTCCATCTAAAATATATTATTATTTTAGATTTTCCTTCTATCTCGTACCTACTTCTACTTAACAAATTTTTTAGGAATGATAATTAAGTTTTTTTGAATATTTTTTTCCCCTAGACTCTCAACTCAATTCTCCACCTTAAAGATTTAAAGCTCAAAACTTTGTAGTGCAAAAATTTTAAGTTAAAAATGTTCAAAGTCAAAAAATCCAGTCCCGGAATGTGCTAAAATACTTGTTTTTTCCACACATTCTCATACTAGTTAGATATAAGATCCTACGGTTAGATGTGCAAAAAAAACATTTTTCAATTTTTTTTACTCCTTGCTATAGAAAAGGCACTTTTGAGTGTTTTTTGGCAGGAAAAAGGCCTTGGGCCTTTAGGGGTTAAGCAAAGAAGACACAGGTTTCTATGGTGCCTTGGGGTTGTAGCCAAGCGGGCACGAGGAAGCACGCAACGTGGTAGGGCAATGGAGATTTGGCATGCCGCACACAATAAATGCCCTCTTTTGATTTCTGTGAATTTCTGACAAATTTGTCGATGACGCGCCTTGCAGGAGTATGCTGCTAGGGTCCTAGCAACACGCCAGCCCCTTCAACCCATTTTTGCGCAGTCTCCAACAATCTGGCGTGGCTAGCTGGCGTGGATTGTTGGAGATGCTCTAAGGCCCGTATAGTGCTGGATTTTTTTAGAACAAATTGATTCAATGCAAAGCCAAGAATCCAAATGTTAGATGGACTTTTCTGCATTATAATAAGAAAGAAAGAAAAGAATCTAAAATAAAAATAATAAATTTTCATGTAACGAGTCAAGCCACAGTCCCTTCATATTTCAACAAATTGAAGGGGTTGGAAAAAATAATGACGGGCTAGGGAATAAAGATAGGCCAATGTCGGATGCATTGGAGCACAATTTTAATTACAAATCACTTTGACCGCAGTACAATGCCAATATTGTCTCTGTTGTTGGGTGCACTACAAATGCTCTAAGATGGAACCATGCCTCATATTGCTCATAATTTGTCCCAGAATTGCTTCAGTGATTAGGTATGGATGATTCTACCTTAGGCCCAGTGCCATTCCACCTGATTTACTCTTCACTCATCCGAGCAAAGAAAGTGCAAGAGACCCTAATTTGTGCCATGTGACTATTAGTTGCACCATTGTTATAAAATAATTTTTGCGTGCCTCCAATTTTGGGCTAGAAATAGTGAGCGGGTACATTTGGTTGTTAAATTCACCAAAATCCGAGGTGCAAAAACGTCGATTTTGGGCATCAAAATTGCATATTGCGGGTGGCCACTAGTGTATCATTTGCCCTTGGGCATGCAATTCAAAGGTTAGGGTTGGCCCAACGGATGGGAACATTTGCAAAGCTACAACAATGCCGCGATTTATATCTCTATGACTTCCAGACAATGATAGGATTCTAATAAGTTTTGTAAATTTTTCCCCATTTCCCTTGCAACAATGAATGCTTGTATTCTTGCTCATTTTCACAATTAAAAGGGTTCTTGTGCAATGGAAAATTTTGAGTCAGTGATTGTTTTAGGATAAAAAGGCAGGCTCATTTGTGATTGTTTTTAGGATTTAGGGTTTCGGACTTAGGGTTTCCAAACAAAAATGATTCCCTATATTTTGACTCACCTTGCTTTTTCAAATTGATATTGGTGACTTCCCCTGAGATTCATAATCATTTAAAAAAATTTCCCTCCCCCCTAAAAAAAACTATATTCATATTATAGCAAAAAAAGTACTTGAAAAGAGATATACATCCAAATCACTTAATTCCTTGACGTGTAAATAGAGATGTTGATCCCAATTGTGAAAATGTTCTTGTAAGTAAAAGTTATCTTATAGTTTTATTCTTATCCCCAAAAATTAAAAATTTAGTTCTTAAAGAACTTTATAGATTATTTTTTGAATGTACGACCAACAAAACAAAGTCCTCTATAAGTTTCATCTTATTATATAAAAAATGCATTGACATCAATCTATCCATTCTAATCCAATCCAATTCAATCAATGATTAAATTTTAAAAAAGTAGGTATTTATAGCATTATATTTTGAGATTTATAGAGTTTTGTTTTAAAAAGACCTTTTGTTATACTTACAAAATGGCATGAAACAAAGCTTTAGATGTAGAAGATGCTGATTAGGAGATACTTTAAAGTTTTCATGTAATGACTCAAAGGAATTAAATCTCTAGAGTTTGCTTGAATTTGCAAAAAGTCAAGAATGGATTCAATAAAAAAATTTTTGAAGGGTTAAGAAATAGAAGTCGATCAATATGCTTCATCTATCTCTTGCCTACATTAATTACTAAAAAAATCCATTTGTATAGATAGATAACGTTATATACTGGACAATCATTCATTGTTTTTTGATTGAAAATTCACCTTAAAAAGATGCAAAAACAATAGAACAAGAACACTAAAAAATAATAAGGTAGAAACATTCAAAAGCGTCCCTGCTTCCATTCTTGTACCCTAGAGTACCACTAAATGTGTCCCTGGACTTTTGATAATGTGTCCTACAAATGTTTAGTTTGATTTGCTGACGCATTTGAAGGACACATACTAATCTCTAATTTGTTGACTATTGATTTCTTCAGAGTTTGGTTTAGGGTCCACCTATGTGACAGTTTCAGTGGTCTATGGAGCCAACACTTTGAAAAATCATAGAAATTACATTCCACATCCAATTTTTTTTAATTTTTAATATTCATGATTTTCTTGCTAAAACTACAAAAATATTATATTTAGGAAATAGTGCCTCCAACTATGCTAAATTGCTAATATTGACGATTTTGGATATTTCCACCGTAGAAGAAATCTGAACCCTCTGGAGGGCTGGTAGGGTTTCAGTGATGTGCAATAATAAAAAAAAAAGTTTTTCTAATTTAATTTAATTTAATAAAATAATAATAAAAAATAATTTTTAATCGAAATTCTGACAAGGCACACTGGTTCACCTTACAGATTCTTTGACGGCCTTTTTGGTCTGATATTTTCTCTAAATGCACATATTCATGCATCCTAGTAGCCCAAACATGGCCTGAATTTTTCTCTAATGACATATCTTCTTTTCATTGGATGAAATAGCAAAATTGACAATGCAATTGAAGTGTGTATTCAAACATGGCGTGACGTGATTCATGCAGATATGGCATATAAGATCTATTGCTTAACCCCTAAAGGACCAACATGCGTTTTTTGGCAACATAGAAATTTTGGGCAGGTACGTGTGACTAGAGATTTGCATATTTTGGGCTGAAATTTCTATAGAAGGTAGGGACGAGGAATATTTTTCATATGCACAAAATTTCATGACATTTGAAAATACGAGTCAAAAGTTATTGCATGATATGTAGTTTGTTTATCAACTCGGGCAATCCGGGCAGATCTAAATTTTTTTTTTTTTCAAAAATAAAAATTTGAAATTGGTTTATTATATTTATATATACGTGGAAAGCTTTGAATCATTCCATTTCGACCAATGAATCAAACGTTATGAGGATTTTTAGTTTGCAGGCAGTTATGGATTGTCTACTCTAAAATAAACTTTGAAGTTGTTTATTTCACTCAATTTTCAATATTTTTGGAAAAAAATAAAATTATAGGATGTAGATTCTTTATTACAACATTGCAACCATTGGGATTGGCATTTTTCAATTCCTTAATTAACTTCTTAACAATTTAGTGTTTTGAACCATTCTCTACTTTTTTCTGCTTACTATTTTTTTCCTATATGTTGTACAATTTCAAATGATCTGAAAATTTTCAAGCATATAGCCAATTTGCCCTGAAAAATGAATCCAACAAAGCACAACCATTTTGGAATTTTTTTTATAATAATCTGACCTTGTGAAGTGCAGCTGCCCGGTTTTTCGCAAGGCCAAAAAAAGGACTTTTGCCACTTCAAATGCTAATATCTTGCAATCTATACAATGGAAATTTCTGAAATTTTTTCTACATATTCTCAAACCAGAGTACTACAAGATCCTATGGTTACTTGTGTCCAAAAATGATATTTTTCAAAAATTTGAAACTTATACTAGAAATGGCAGTTTTGGAGTATTTTTGTTGAGAACATAGTCAAGGAACTTTAGGGGTTAAGTATGACCTCTTAAAGGTGTTTACTTTTTTTTTGGTGCCATAGAGATGTTTTGTTGTTCTATTAATCTCTTGTTACTATAAAAAGAAACTATTTGACCCTGTTTTAACCACCAATTTCAACATGAGCTAAATTGCTACAAAACTTTTAGATGGTAATTTTTTGTGGGATGAATGTAGAAGTTAACTTTGGAATAAACAATTGAAATACCTTCCATGTTTTGATTGTTTTATAATGGACTTACATGTAAGTGGCTTCATTACTCTAGAAAATTGTATTTTCAACGTTGTCTCCAATGAAAGAAAATTAATCCCTAAGAGCATCTCCACCGGTACATGAAAAATGCCGTCAGTTTTCAAAAACTGACGTGCTCCAAACCAGAGGAAGGCCCTCGTCTGTACTGCCCCCCCCACCAGTTCACAAAATAAATCCAAATTCCAATTTTGAAGTTTATGACAACTGACACACCCATTAATTTTCAGTGCTAGGATCTGGATCAACAAATCACGACAATTCAAAAGAAATCACATGATTTGCTATGGGCTATATGCCAAGTATATTTGAATTGCCTTGCAATCAATGCAGAGTTGATTCAATGCCTGCCCTTTATCGAAAGTAGGTTCAGTTGCTTCACTTTGTGTCATAGCGTGCCATAAGTCAAAAGGCCAAGCCACTGCAACTTGAAGTGTGGTGGCTGAAATTTGTTGTGGCCTGGGTTGACAAAACTGAAAATCTCCAATTGGTGGGTCACATAAAACCAACCAGGCCCAGTAAACCACTTGCCAAGGCAGTATGGCGTGCCCCGGTGGAGATGCTCTAAAGCACCATAGCAGGCAACATTTTTTGCAACATAGCATTTTTGGTCATCCATTAATGAACAAAATTTTCATTTTTTTCTTTGAAATTTCCACACAACATGTGGGCATTTGAGGAGTAGCTTTAAGTTGCAACAATTTTCATAACTTTTTACTACATGTTTAGAAAGTTATTTGTATGACATGTAGTTTTTTTTGGAGCCCATGCAACATAGAAAAAAACACTTTTAAAAAAAAAAAATTGAAATTGAGATTTATATATACACGGAAAGTTTTGAATCATTCCATTTTAACTAATGAGATGAAAGTTATTATAGTTTGCAAGCACTTATGGAATCTCTATTCTAAAATAAACTTTGAATTCCTTTGTTTAAGTCAAATTTCAATATTTTTGGAAAAAAATAAAGTCGTAGGATATAGATTGTTTATTACAACATTTCAACTATTGGAATTGGCATTTTCAATTGTATCTAACTAAATTTGTAATAATTTAGTATTTTAAATCACTCTCTACTTCTTTCTACTTACTATTTTTTTCAAGCATGAATATGAGAATTTTTTGTTGAATTTTTAAAAAAATTCCCAATTTATTTCTTCAATGTATTTTGGAGTTTTTTAAGTTGTATAATCTACACATTTGGGGTAAAAAATTTTGAAAGATGAAATCTAACAATCTTGAAAGACTTAAAAATACATCTTAAATTTTTGAAATCCAAGCATCATGATCTTGCAATTGGTAAGGTTTCTTATATGAAATTTTAGAAGGGTGTACTCTAATAAATCAACTAAAAGATTCTACATTTGGGTTTCACTATAAGAAAATTGAGTTTTTTGTGATGTCCAAAAAAACATGATTCTACGTTTATTTTGATGTAGTTTTGATCCGCGTTGATGTCTCCTAAAATTTGTTATATTGGACGGGCAAAAACCATGCTAAAATTACAAAAAGACGTGTCAAATTTGGCCTTGTTCTTCTTTCAACATCCCGCTTGACATAGTTTTCCAAGGTATTGAGAGTGTGCCATTTGGCGGACAGTTCAACTCCACGTGGGCGGGCAGTGCTATATGGAATTTTTTTTCATCCATCCGTTGAGTGACATGGCTTGTAACTTGGACCCGCCAATTTTTGACGTGGCATTTGTTTTTGGTGATGTGGCAATTGGTTTTATTTTTAGTTTAGGATTTTGGAGACGTCAAATTAGACATTTTTTGAGACATCAATTGCTACATATCCTATCCAGAAGGCAAGATCAACAAAAAATAATTATTTAAAATAAATTTAAAAATAAAATAAAATAAACAAGAAAAATTGTTGAATTCAACAAGAATTAAAGAAAACTTACCATTTACCATCAAGTGAATTTTTGATGGCAAAATTGAGGAATTCATTCATTGAAAGTAAGTGAGAATGAAGGATAGAAAGGTCCTATTTGTATCCATTGTTTTTCCATGGTGAGACAAAACATATGGGATAACTAGAATATGGAAAGTTGACCATTGTAACTCTTGACGTTGTTTCAGCGTCTAGATGCTTTCAAACGTCTAGATGTTGTTTCAGACATTGACATCATATTGTTTCAGACATTTATGTTGAACACAATTTTTGCTTAAAATATCCCGTATGGATTGTCAATCTTCCTACCATCCCACTAGTATAAAGAGCTTCTCTTTTTATCCATGGTGCACATCCATTCATTGCCCTTTCTTGCAAAGCATGCCACGTGGCTGCCTTTTCCTTTTGGTTAGCATTTTATTATAGACCATAATAATTTTCATTAATTTATCCATAGTCAAAATGGATCTACTTGCTGACGTGGCAATCTATGTTTTTCTAGATGTTCCAAAAAACATCAGTATGTCTTTAATGATGTCAAGAAATAACATCAACTTTTTTTTACAATATCATGCAGACGTTTACCGCAACATCCAAAAATTTACCTTTCTAGGCCATCTGCCCTTTGACATGTTTGCATTTTTCTGAACATCACGTGTTAGTGGTAAAACATAGCCAAAAACATGGTTTTCTTATAGTGTTTGTTAAAAATAAAAATAAGTGAAGATTTTAGCCTTGCTTTAGAAACTAGTAATTTGAAGCAATTTTGGGCCTCTAAACATGAAAGAACTTTAAGATTTAAAGTGAAAACTGTGCATGCACTCAATAAGTTTGGAAGTTTTTATTTTCCACATAAACATTGGAAGGTTTAAAAGAGATGACAAAATGATAGGTGCTGGTTGAATCCTTGGGAAGAAGCAAAAGCGTAGTCTATCATTAATTAAAAAATATTTATTGCAATAATTATTGCATCTATGTATAATAACACTAAATATTTATATAATATAAAATGTCAAGAAATTAGTGAGGTACATTCTAATTTCTCTATTAGTATTGGTTGCATAAGACTTCATCAACTTTCACATGTCCATCACCAACTTTTCTTTGAAAAGCTGAACGACAGACATGAATGTCTAGTAAGCTAGTCAAAATGCAGTTTTTATCATCTCAAAGATAAATTGATTCTTGTGGCAATTCATGCATCAAGAACATCACAAATAATTCTATGAGGACATTCCTTGTGTTGCTCAACATAGGGAATCACACTATCATTGCTCCAAATGCCAATATACAAATAGGCTAACTTATGCCTAGACCACAAAACGACGGTCCATGAGTTCAAACCCTAAAAATTTGAAATCTGAACGGCCATGCATATTCTATATACTTCATGGCCACTATTTATTAGTGGAGGACATTTTAACCCCTAAAGGTCCAAACACCGTTTTTTGACAACATAGCGATTTTGGGCAGCTCACTACGAGTGGAGTTTTTATTTTTTTTCTTTAAAATTTTCACACAAGATGTGCCCAAGGAGTGTCTTTAAGGCCCAACAATTTTCATAACTTTTGACTACATGGTTAAAAAGTTATTGTATGATATGTAATTTTTGGTGTGCGGCGGGCAGCCCGGGCAGCTCAAAAAATTCTTTAAAAATCATTTTTTTTAAAAATAAAAATTTGAAATTGGTTCTTTAGATTTATATGTACGTGGAAAGCTTTAAATCATTCCATTTGGATTAATGAATCAAAAGTTATGAGGATTCTTAGTTTGAAGGTAGTTATGGAATCCCTACTCTAAAATAAACTTTGAGGTCCTTTATTTCACTCAATTTCCAATATTTTTGAAAAAAAATAAAAACATTGGATGTAGATTATTTATTACAACATTACAATCGTTGGGATTGGCATTTTTCAATTCCATAAATAAATTCTTAACAATTTAGTGTTTTGAATCATTCTCTACTTCTTTCTACTTACTATTTTTTTCCTATATGTTGTGCAATTCCAAATGATTTGAAAATTTTCAAGCATGTAGCCAACTTGCCTAGAAGAATGAATCCAAAGAGTAACCACCATTTGGGGCATTTTTTCATACAAATGTGACCTTGTGAAGTGCAGCTGCCCGGATTTTCGCAGGGACAAAAAATGGGTTTTTGTCAATTCAAACGCTAATATCTTCCAATCCGCATGGTGGAAAATTCTGAAATTTTTCCCACATCTTCTCAAACCAGTGTTCTACAAGATCTTACGGTTACATGTTTCCAAAAATGTTTTTTTTATAAAATTTGGTACTTGTATTAGAAATGGCAGTTTTGGAGCGATTTTGGTGAAAATATAGTCTCAGACCTTTAGGGGTTAAAGTTTAGAACATATAGTTTTGAGACATATTGGCACAAATAGGGTAGCTTTGAAATTGTGGTGCAAAGAGGGTCTCCTACCTTAATTACGCTTACATCTAAATTTGTTAAAAAAAAAAGGACTTCAATATAGTTTTTAGAAATTGTTAAACTGTCTAAATTTTTTATGGGTCTTGTCGAGAATTAAAAGTGGATTCTAGGTTCCCCTAAGAATGCCTTTTTATTTTTACACTAAATGTATAATTTTAAATTTTTAAATATTGAAAATAATAGTACTCAAAATTGACCATAGCCCTAATGAAAAGAAGCTGGGCAGTGAGGTAAAATTTGTAGTAGGCAATTTTTAAAACATGTCACAATTATGTGTCGTTATGTTATAAACAATTCAATCTAAGCCATTAGGTTTTCATAACATTCAGTAGCATTGAGAGAAATTGCCTTTTCCGCTCAGGAGTCTTCATCCATAAAATTCATCCACACATCATTAATGAAAGCTTCAATTCGACACAGAGATAGTGGCGAAACATTTATAGTGTGCTCCATTTTTTTGCTAATTATAGGACAAACATACAAATCAACAAATATTTGCAAAGAAAGATGGATTGCCCCAAACAGTGGTCCCAGAATAATATGGAATTTAGAGCAATATGCTACCTAGTTTAGGGAATTTAGTGCAATATGCTACCTTCAAGACAAATAGGCATCAACTTTGGCTACTTTGAGAGTGAGTGGCATTAAAAAAATAGAAAAGAAAGGATTTTGCAAGTTGTAAAGGATAATTGGAAATACTATAATCCAAAATTGACTAAATAGATGCTAATTCCAATGTAGAGGAAGTAACAAATTGGCTATCAAATTTTATTGGTTGTTGAAGTCTTGGCTAAAATCTAATTTTTTTGAGGATTTTTTCCAATGTACATTTAGCTACTGAACATTTTAAGTAGCAATGGAGCAAATTTTAGCCAGTTTTGTGAACGCTGGCCACAAACTCAAAGAATCCATCGAATAATACACCAATGCAATCTAACCATTTGCCATCAACAACTTACTTTGGGTTTTTAGGTGAAAAGAGAAACTCTTTATATATACATGGGGTGGTAGGAAGAAGAGCAACCCATGTGGGATAAGTAAATACAATTTGTAGTTTCTCAAGCACTCATAGTTTAGTCAAAAGTAGGAATTATGTTTTAAGTAAAATTTTAAACCTCATTTAGGCATAGTAGAATAGTGTTTTCCAAAAAACTTTGAACTTAAAAAATTTGGTAATGAAGATAAACTTCATCTCCAAAAATCCGTTTGAAATTTCAAGCGTGCAATCAAAAGTTATGAGTAAAATTCAGAGAGGATGTTAAAAAATGTCAAAGAAAATGTCCATTCCAATCCCTCTGTAAAATTTGTCCATAACGTTTGATTGGAGACTCAAAATCCCAAATAGATTTTTGAAGATGAAATTTAACTTAATTTAACCCATAAAGGACTAGCATGTGTTTTTTGGCAGTATAGAAATTTGGGTAGGTACGTGCGACTAGAGCTTTCCATATTTTGAACTGAAATTTGAATAGAAGGTGGGGACGAGGAATATTTTTCATATGCACTAAATTTCATGACAATTGGAAATAGGAGTCAAGAGTTATGGCCTAATATGTTATTTTTTTTTGTAACTGGCAGTTCAGGCAGATAAAAAAAAATCCCCTTTTTTGAAAACAAAAATTTGAAATTGTTTTTTTTTTCTCTCTCTCTCTCTTTCTATATATATATATATATATGGAAAGCTTTGAATCATTCCATTTTGACCAATGAGTCAAAAGTTATGAGAAATTTTAGTTTGCTAGCAGTTATGGATTCTCTCCTCTAAAATAAACTTTGAAGTCGTTTATTTCACTTAATTTTCAATACTTTTTGAAAAAATTAAAATCATAAGATGTAAATTGTTTATAAAAACATTACAACCATTGGAATTGACATTTTTCAATTCCATAATTAAATTCTTAACAATTTAGTATTTTGAATCATTCTCTACTTATTCATCATTCTACTAACTATTTTTTTCCTATATATTGTACAATTCCAAATGACTTGAAAATTTTCAAGCATGTAAAAAACTTGTTTATAAAAAATAATCCAAAGAAGCACCACCATATTAAACATGTTTTCATAGAAAAGTGAGCTTGTGAAGTGCAGCTGCCCAGTTTTTTGCAGGGCCCAAAAAAGGATTTTTGTCAATTCAAAAGTTAATATCTTGCAATCCACATGGTGGAAATTTTTGAAATTTTTCTAAATCTTTTCAAACTAGTGTATTACAAGATCCCACGGTTACATGTGTCAAAAAAATTTTTTTTTCAAAAATTTAATACTTGTATTGAAAAATGGCAGTTTTTGAGCGGTTTCAGTAAAAACGTAGTCTTGGAACTTTAGGGGTTAACAATTGTTTTTAGTTCAAAATTTTCTGAAAAAGTTTATTGTACTATGCCCTAATGAGGTCTGAAATTTTACTTCAAACACAATTCTTACTTTTGACTAAACTAAGAGTGCTTGAGAAATTGTAAAATCTAATTTACATATCCTACATAGGTTGTTCTACATCCTACCACTCTATGAGTATATAAAGAGTTGTCTTTTCATTTCTAAACACAATGGATTCTACAAAGAACTCACTTCTTACATTCTAGTTTGAAGTGAGGTAATTTCTAATGTTGAAATTAGTAATCTCAATGAATTCATGGCATTTTGTTTTAAGTTCCTATCTGGATTTTAGTCTTGTTTGAAAGTACTTAATTTGCCACTAATTGTAGTGTATAGTTGCAACATAGGCACCAAGCTGAATTTTGATAGTTATTGACAAGTGTCTCTTTAGTTATTGATTGGATTTGGTATATTCCACACCATTTCGTTCATGGGAGGCCAGAACCATTGATTGCTATTGAATGTTATTTTGTTTTATGCATGAATTCCACAAAATATGCATAATGATATTGCTCTGCCAATAGATTAAAAGTACATATTTACAGTCCAAAGAAATTTACTTTCAGCTGTGATACTTAATTGAGTAAAGATAAGTGAAGCTTTGTTAAATTATGATAAATAAAAAGGAAAATAATTTGCTTTTTGTCTAATACAAATTTACGTTACTTAATTTCCAAAATTGTTATGATGCAAATTTTCAAATCTTAATAATTTGGAATGGATTCTTTTTCAATTTATTTATTTTTGCAAATGGATATCTTTTTTCAAATGAATGTTTATTGGTACATAACATTCAATAGCATGTGTTGATGCTGCCTTGGTTCTACAGTGATGGTGTGCCTCTACATCCTCCACTTGTCTAATTCATTAGTAGCTACTAATGAAACATTGTTGGAGTGTGGAATATACCACACCATCACTGTAGAACTACTGAATGTTATGTAGTAAAAAATATTGTGATCTACTTACAATATAATTGTGATAATCACCTAAAACCTATTTTACAAAAAATCACCCATTAGATTGGGACCTACTATTTTGCCAAAAATAATGAAAAAATATTGAAGATACATCATACTCTGTATTATTTATTGCATAAAGCTACTTATAGTGAACAATGCCATGTATAAATTTGACAAAAAGCTGTCTCTAAGTTCAAAACATCAAGTTCTAATTATAGTTAGTGATTCTTTCATATTTTTATTTTATTCTTTATATTTCAAATTGTTTTTGAAGTTTTTTTTAAATTGAAAATTTAATTATTTGCAGTGAAACATATTGTGTTGTACCTTTTGACATTAATTTGAATATTTGCAAAGGATAGTTTGAAAATCTATGCCATACAAATGTTTGAAAATTGATACAAGAATCTACAAACATTTGGTTTAGAAGTATGAAAAAAGTTTACTATAATTTTGTATGCTCATCAAATGTCTAAAACTTGAAGTCTTGGTCTTTAATAAGCCATTTATTAATAGATCAATGCACTATTGCATGCCAATGGTGCACTTCATAATTTTAAGAAAGACAAAATGAAGAGGTTGCTATGGCATTATGAGCTTGAGTTCTTTATCCCCGTATAGATAAATACAAAACATAAATTCACTATATATTTGTACTTTTGTTTTTTGAACAATTCAGTTTCTTCATGTCGAGACTTTAGTATTTATAGTTTTGATTAATTATATCTACATATTGAAAGCTTAATGGACAAATTGAATTTTTGGATGTGGTTGTTTGTCAAATTATTAATAAATGAAAGGTATTCCAATTTTAGACATTGAAGAAAATTTCAACCTTTGGTTTCTACTATATGTACAAATTTATTATATAAAATAAACTTAACCCCTAAAGGACCATTGTCCCTTCGGGGGACAAATGCGTTTTCGGGCAGGTACTTGTGGGCTGAAATTTTCTCTTGATTTTTTGAAACTTTTTCTTGAGGTAGAAAAGCTGAATAGCTTCGTGGGAATATAATTTTTTTCAAAATCGGTGCCCGGGAAAAAAAGTTATGACCAAATAAGCTCAAACAAGGGGACGGCGGGCAGCCCAGGCAGCCAAAAGAAATGGACAAAAATTTGAAATTTTTTTTTAATATTTTTTTTCTCATAGATTATATTTTTGTCTATCTGGAAAGCTTTGATTCATTTCATTTGGATATGTTAGGAGAAAGTTATGGACATTCTTGTTTTTCGGGTAGTTAGAGTATCTTCTTGAAAAAAATAACTTGTAGGATTCATTTCTAAATGCAATTTTTCAAATTTTTCAAATTTTTTTCTTTTGTATGGTCTGATTTACTTGTTAGAAAAATCTCACCATTGGGATTAGTGCATTTTAATTCCATCTAAAATATATTAATATTTTAGATTTTCCTTCTATCTCATACCTACTTCTACTTAACAATTTTTTCAAGGATGATAATTAAGTTTTTTTGAATATTTTTTTTTCCTAGACTCTCAACTCAATTCTCCACTACAAAGATTTAAAGCTCAAAACTCTATAGTGCAAAAATTTTGAGTTAAAAATGTACAAAGTCAAAAAACCTAGTCTCGCAATGTACTGAAAAACTTGTTTTTTCCACTTTAAACACAGATATCTTGCAATCTGTGCGGTCAAAAATTCTGAAATTTTTTCCACACACTCTTACACTAGTTAGGTGTAAGATCCTACGGTTAGATATGGAAAAAAAATTCAACTTTTTTTACTCTTTGCTAAAGATATGGCAGTTTTGAGTGTTTTCTAGCAGAAAAAAGGCCTTGGTCCTTTAGGGGTTAAACATTACTTTAAAGAATATTAGCCACACCACTTGATTGATTTGCTCACTTGGCTTATAGTGTCCAAGTCAAGATCAACAGTGACATAGACATAGATAGAAACAACTCACCACACCACAAATTTGTTAATCAATAGAGTTAATCGCAAAGTTGTCTTGTGTTTGCGAACGTGTGTCAAAGGGAGGTTTAAGTAAGAATAGAACAAAACAAACATGGCACCAAACTCAATCAGACCTGAGTTTGGGTGCTCCAAGGAGTTTGGTCCTGTGTCTTTCTAGAACTCCGGTTTCTGGTTCCGCGTTTGCTTACTTTACAATCATCTCTCATATTGTTATTCCAAGCTGATGTCATACCTAGCCGGCTATTAGATTACACTTTTAGCCAAATAAGTATAACATTTGGTAAATCAAACCCAACACATACTTAGAATAGGAATACTTCCCTCAAAATTTGTGTTTTCTCCCTACCAATTTTTGGGAAATGACAATTCCCATCACATTCTGGCGTTTACGGTATTTTCAGAATTATTCTTTGCCGACTGTTATAGCAGGATAAGGTAGGCCTATTCATGCTCTTCTTTTCTTAGATTGTCATTTCAGGTCAATTTACACATTTATAAATGCTCACATCGTCAGATACGAAAATCTTCTCCACCTTGCTAAAAGAAAGTTGCTGCAAGTTGACGACTTGGGAATCATATCAGCAACGTATCATTATCGCCTTCGCAGATGGAAGAAAATAATATTGCAAACATATATCTTGTCACCAATTTATTCTGGACTTCGGCATTTTGCAGATTGGAAACAGGTGATACAGCAAACAGCACCGAAATATTCTAGAGTAAGATACCTTGATAATTAGAGAAAATGAGTACTCAACCGCTGTGGCATGCAACCCTTCCAATAGCACAGGAATTGAAGAGAGCAGGAAGCACATGGAAGAGGAAAACTGAATCTGGAAAACCGCATCTCTACATGTACACAGCATGAAGTCTCAGAAGACAATTATAAATATTTCTCTCGTGTATTGTAACCACAAACTCCCCTAGTCAAGAACTATCTCCGACTTCTCCGACTTTAATAATGCAACTCTGATAATTTAAGAATAGAGCTGTGACATACACAGCAGTCAAGAATGATAAAAACAAAAATCAACTCGTTCAGGCAGGCAACAAGGCACTTACACCTACAATTGTGCAAGCACCGAAATTACTCAAGGGGTTGCACGTGCTCTTCCATCCACTAGACCAAACTCTCTGTTCCACAAAAACTGATTAATAGCCGAAAGTAATGGCAGTGCAAGTTAGCAGTCTTTGGCAGCGGTGTTCAAAAACTCCATAGCCGAAGCTCCGAAAGCCTGCATTTGCGAGCGAGAGTACACAGGTTGAGGGTAGACGAGCGAAACGGAGAGGTCATCCCCATTTAGCAAGCTTTCAACACTCGCAAAACAAGGGCCAACGCCGTGCATGGACGGGAAAGGCCCGCTCACAGTCGCCACTTGCAGTTTCTGCGTGTCCTTGGACTGCCATGTCCACGAAGGGACTCCGTCTACGAACAAGGAGAATAACGCAGTTCGCATGGACGACTGGGGGGTTATGCCGGGATGCTTCAGGACCTGCACTCACAAACGGCAGATTTCAACTCTAGGGATAGATTGAAAGACCGGTTTCTTGATGGAAGAGAGGTCAAGAAGTAACAAGAAAGAGCAGATCCATTTGATACTCCAAGAGACGTTATCGATACTTCACAAAAGTATTGAGCTTTTGTTAAGCATCAGGGGATAGACATCAAGACAGAGGTTGGCCTCAGCAAAGGTTGGGGTAGAATTCACGTACCTGGGAGAAGAGCAAGTTGAGAACAGGAATCTCAGAGAATTGTTTGCTTTTGGATATGTCTTTTTCAGTGGTGGCAGAAACGCTCCGAGCTAGGTCCCAGAATGGAACGCCGTCTTTGACTTGCTGAGTTTGTGGAATGCCAGTGACGAAGCTGCCCACAGTATCCGCTGGAAGCGCTGGCTCGAAGAATTTTCGGCAGTCTATCACACTGCGAAAATAGTCACAACAACAATAGTTATCGGATGAGGAAAGGTGAAACTCTAAATGTTACTTATGTCAGGATTGAAAATGTGGCAATGCAACAGGAATGCAGGGTTAAGGTAACTAGTACGATGTGAAGCTGAAATCATCCTTCTTTTTCTCCTTAAGCTCTTTTGTGTTGGCTGCTGTTGTCAGGAATGCTGCTGCTAGTGCTGCTGCCAACGTCGTCTTCTCTTTCTTGCATGCTGCAAGAAGATCCGCAGTTCCTGCTCCATCCAGACGTCCGTCAGCATTTTATATTAAACGAATGCCAATGTCTGGACACATGCGTACAGACCAAGATTGACATTGGTGATCAACATGCGTGATGGCCAAGTTAGGGACGACATTTGTTCACACATGCCTGCTTTCCCGAGAGTGTATGACACGAGATCAGACTTGAACGACTCGGACTTCCGCTGCTCGCAATAGCTAGGCTGAAATGGCAGGAGCGCGTATTTGTTCGCACCCAAGGCGTATCCCACAGTGTCGGACGCCTTCTGGAAAAAGCCCTTGGAAAAAGATCCTTTGGGAACGAGCTCTTCAATGTTGGGCAAGAGGGCATCCTTCCCAGGGTTGTGCGGCAGACGAACAGATTGGCCATCCACAATAGCATTAAGCGCGGTTAAACACTGGCGAACGACAGTGTACGCAGATGGCCTGTCGAGGCCGCCACTGTGGAACCGAAACAGGATGATCGTTAGTGCACGCGATGCCTCCGTGTACAAGTGAACCTGCAAGGACAAGAAAGAAACGCGCAGCATTTAGGTCAAAACTGCAACATCGAGCAGCCATAGCTACAGAGCAATACTTAGAACGTTACGGGTTTTATCAGATTACATTACAATGTGTCCGGACGCCATACTTTTGTCGTTCAACCGCGTTACAGCGACGACATTGCTAATTTCGTTTCAACATTTTACAACCACAGAGCTCTTACGACTTCCCAATTAATATCATTCAAAGTTGCTGAATTGCAACATCGAGCGACCATACCCACAGAGCAATGCAGTGAACGTTACGGTTCTTATCAGTTTCCATTACAGTGTGTCTGAACGCCAGACGTCGTTCTAACGTGATCAGCGACGACATTGTGAAATGTAGTTTCAGCATTTCACAACCACACTGCTCTTACGACATCCCAATGTCAAAGTACGTTCATGAATCGTGACATTGGGCGGTCATAGCCCCAGACACGTACCTGGAAAAGGTCGAGCGGAGGACTTGGGTTGTTCTCCGAGTTCATGAACGGCGTATTGATCTCCTCCCTGACGACTTTATTGACAGCTGCAGCGAGACCATCATCAGCACCTTCGATGGTAATGAGACCAGCTTCCTCGGTGGCGATAGTCTGCGGCCACGGACAGACTTCGACCTTCGGCTCCACGGAGTCGCCCATGACACGAAACGCCAGCTTACCCTTAGCATTCTCCACGGCTTGCGCCCTCAGCACCGCATGCCCGTCCATGACCTCGCGCAACGCTTGCGCAACGTGGTGCGACTCCACCACACGCCGCAACGCCACCGCCACCACGGCGGTGCCCGTGCCCAGCGAGGTCGCTTTCATCCAGTTTTCTTCGGAGGGCCCCATCGCCCTGGTCATGGCATCGCCGGTCGCTTGCGCGGGGGCCATAACTCGGGATGCTTCTCGTCACAGACCTGTGAGTGAGATCAAACACAGCACAGATCATTCACAAACTAGCTTCACAATGCAGCTTTCAACATGAGCTCTCGTATTCTTCAATGGCACATTCCATAAACTTGTCTCAATCGCAATGTCAGCCAGCAGAGCTTTCTCCACCGCAACCCACGATATCTGCCACTGAGAAGGAAGACGCTTTAAATTCCCAGCTGCATCAGAACGTACCATCACACAAAACACCCACTCCGAACGAACTATGATGCCAACAACCTACTATCACAAGGACTCTCCTCAGCCTCAAATTACCCCATCAGCTCTTCACACACAAAGATCAGCTCGTACGAGCTTTCAACGTCGACAGCTCACTCCATGATTCTTTTCACCACACTAACTTCCTAGCTCGACACTGATGTCGAGCCCAACGCCGAGCTTTTCCACCGAAGCTCCACAGTCACTAGCAAAGCCAGTCAGCTAGCTATTGCATGTACTGCATGTATCTCCAGCCTCATCTCAACAGTGTCATCAACCAGAACAGGGGAAACCACAGTCTGCACGATTTGAGATTAGCTTCTACACCGATTAGCATTAGTAGTGTCAGGAACGGACGAGTGTTACCGGCAATGTGCAGGCAAACTTGAGCTGAGCTGCAACAGGATGCGGCGAACCTGCAGATAGAAATGGAGTGGAGCTGGGGAGTGAGGTATGCTGCTGTTGCTGTTGCAGGACTGCTGCGCATGAGTTGGTATGTGGTTACAAGTTAAACGAGAGTGGAAACAAGGGTTGAGCAGACTGGCGACGTGGTAGGCTCGTCGTCGCCTTCATGCATGCCAAGTAACAGCTGCTATTGCACCTAACGAGGTGCAAGAATGCAGGATCATTATTTAGTGATGGCTTGCAGAAGCCTGATGCACAGGCTATGATGGAGTGGTGGTGTCCATTATGGTTAATCGGTTACTGTTCATTAATTGAATGTGTCTAAATTTAGCAATACTTCTGCCAAATGAATGGTTTTATACTGTACGGTGACGAAGAATGTGAATACGTACGTACCACAGTGTTCAATGTGAATAGTCTTTAGCACAGATAGCAGTGTATTTTGCAACTCAGCTAATCATGAATTGGGACCGTTGATTTTGGCGGTAATTCTGGTTTCGGATTTTTGATAGGTCAAGTTTTTCTGGCGTTCGTAAGGTAGGAGGGTCAGAAATGGAGCATCTGAGGGCTGGTCCACCTTTTTCATGTATTTCCTTGGACGGGAATATTTTTAGCTCATTTTTCAGACGAAGAGAAATTGATGAGGAATCTAACCCAAGTGGTTTCATATTTTCCCGAGAATTTTTGAATTACTTATGAAATTTCAAATGAGTTGGGTCATAGGTCCCTATTTGTGACCCTAGGTCTTTCATAAACGGTTCACTTGCAATTCTAAATAAAAATGGGGAAAGCAAAGAGAATGATTGGCTCTTGCAATTAATAATATTTCTTTCCTTGATTCATTCAATGAATATACTACACAAAATAGTAAAATTACGTTGCCCGAGACTATAGTTGACCATGTCTGAAAGTGTTAGATATGAGAAATTAGTGTGGGGCAACCTAATTTCACTATTTTGTGTAGACAATTTCATAACCAACTCATGTCCATTTCACAGCCATGAAATGGACACTGGAAGAGGGATAAAATTTCGTAACACGGGGAACATGGCAAAGTGCAGGCACTCCCCTGTTGTGGACTTGTGGTAACTCACTTTGCTGAATAGAGGCCAGCACGGTGTGGTTGGATCCTTGCTGCTGACATAAGCTTAACCCTTAAACGACGCGACGGACGTTTTGAGGTCGATGAATGACAAGAGAATCTCCTGTGTAGGACAGAAGAGCAACTATTCATCCTCCAAATTTTGTGGGGAAAGGGAAGATAATCTACAGTAGCTTGACTTCCAATGAGTGCTTTTGCATTATTTTAATCCAAGAATCCACATGGTGACAAAACAGATGATTTCCACGGTTATGAGCCCGTCGTTCAAGGGTTAAAGCAATTCACCAGCAATCCAGCACTAGGTAGTTGCGAAGGGGACGCCGGCAGGTGGAGAATTTCGTGCAACAGTAACCAGGTACCATTTGTGTGAGCAATTACTGCTTTGCGGTGGAGATGCTCTGTTGCAGCAAAGATTGTATTCTGATGGTTCAAAGTTTTCATGGTGGATACTGTAAATCAAAAAACAACACTGGTACTCTTTAAAAACAAAACAAAACTGGAACACTGGACTGATGTTTAACCCCTAAAGTTCCTTCACTATGTTTTGGCTAAAATCGCTCCAAAACTGCCATTCCTATTGCAAGGACAAAAAATAAATATTTTTGGAAATTTAGCAACATCTAACCGTAGGATCTTGTACTAGGGTGGTTCAGTAGCATATGGTTTTTTTTTGGTAAGGTTTGACCGTGTGGATTGTAAGAAATTAGTGTTTGACTTGGCCGAAATCCTTTTTTGGGTGCTTCAAAAATCCGGGCAGCTGCACTTCGGATGGGCTAATTGACCCTTGAAATGGTCCATGTCACTTGTGCAACTTGGGATTCTTGGGCCTTCGAAAGAAAGGTATGTGCTCCCAAAAAATCAAGTTGTTTCGAATTGTACAACATATAGAAAAAAAATGAAATGTGCAAACATGTTTGCCAAAAAGGTCATACAAATGCAAATCTTTAGAATTCCATATCTTTTTTATAAAGATGTTTTCAAGAAAAATGAACGGTCATCACTTGAATTAGGGTCTCCTCTACCATAAGAAATTTTTGGCAACATCAGATTCCAAAATCTCACTAATTAGTGACTAAGATGGAGAACTCTCAGCAACTGTTTGCTGGGGCAGGCTTGAATCCAGATTCCTACCGCCTATATAACGGGTAGGGGAGGCAAGCCGAGGGCCAGTTCTGTGCTGCCCCTACCACGGCAGGCTGACCCAGAGGCGGATAGGCGGGCTGCGGTCTGCACTGCGCCTGGCATCCTCGGCAGCGCCTGCAAGCCGGGCCACGGTTGCACTTGTGCAGGCAAGCCGGGCAGGGCCCCCGTGGCTGAGCGGGCCTTCAAGCACCACCACCCAGACAGTCTTCAAAATTTCCCTTCCACCCACTCCAGAGTGCTTCCCCATCCAGACTGCTTCCTTCTCCAGGAGCCAGAACACCTCCAGGCTGTGGAAACATTTTGGAGTTCAAAGTTTAGACTTTTTTTTATAATGAACAAAAATAGTAATAAAAATACTAGCAATAGAAGATAGATAGGAAAATTTAGAGTTCTAGGGAAGGAAAAGGGACACACATAGGGAAGGGAAAGGAAAAATAAATGGGGAGGGAAAGAATTACAAAAATGGAGAAGGAAGGAATAAAAAAAAAGGAAAGGGAAAAGAGAACAAAGAAATAGGGAAGGAAAGGGATAAAAAAAATAGGGAAGGGAGGAATAAAAAAAAAGGGAAGGAAAAAGAGAATAAAGAAATAGGGAAGGAAAAGGATAAAAAAAAATTGGGAAGGAAGGAATAAAAAAAGGGAAGGAAAGGGATAAAAAAAATTGGGAAGGAAGGAATAAAAAAAAGGGAAGGGAAAAGAGAACAAAGAAATAGGAAAGGAAAAGGATTAAAAAAATTGGGAAGGAAGGAATAAAAAAAAGGGAAGGGAAAAGAGAACAAAGAAATAGGGAAGGAAAGGGATAAAAAAAATTGGGAAGGAAGGAATAAAAAATATAGGGAAGGGAAAAGAGAACAATGAATTAGGGAAGGAAAAGGATATACCTTCAAATGGTTGCGGTTCGTTCACGACGTCTGCCTCGACGCCCATAGTGAAACTCTTCAAAGCAACCTCGTTTTAGGCACAAGTAAGCCCTATTGTGTGCACGACAGTAAAAACTACAAGTTGGGTCACCACAAAGAAGACAAGACCGGCGTATGCGAGTCCATGTGGGCAAATGGCGGCGGGCATCCTCCTCCTCAACATCCGGTGTACGTCCCTCCCAATTTCGTAACAAGGCATCACACAAATTCACCTTGAACTGTAGGTGTGTCATTGGTTTTTTAGCATGGTCATTCATCCGCAAGAAGCCTTTGTAGAAAATGTACATGTTCACCACCGTCGTGTCCAATAGGAAATGAAACACCCGGTGCCACCACTTGTGTGATCTCGTTTGGCACGAATATGACGCCCACAATTGATCCGCAACGTCCACACCCCTCATATGGGTGGTATACTCTAGGTGTACGGGTGAAGTCGGGATGCGATTTCGGATGGCTCCATTTCTTCGAGGCACCGTAGGAATCGGGGCACAAGGAAAGCCTATTGCAAATGCATGTGTGGAAATCAGAAGCACGGGGCGTCTATCTTTCCAAAGTACACAAGTCATTCCCCTTCTATCGTGCATTTTTTATTGTAGTGTCCCTTGGGGAGCATTCTTCCAGTCCTTCAATGCCTTCAACTCTATCGGTAAACCTATACGATTAGATCGAATTGTCCCCATGGTGTAAATTTGGATGGCGGCCAACTCCGTGAATAACCCTATACTGGAGAAGAAGCTATCCGTGACTAGTACATGACCCTTGCCCTCAAGACCTCATACTAGGTCCATGACGACGTTGTGGGCTAATCGAGGTTCTCCACGAACTACTACGGGCACCTCATCCAATGGTAAATTTGCATTGGCTCCACAGTAAATGTCAAATGTGTATACATATTTCGATGTCGAATCTGCAAGGCACCACACCTTGATGCCCCATTTCTGGGGTTTTTTAGGCATGTATTGCCGAGCGGGACAATACGTGCCTTTATACCTAATCATCATCTCGTCTATGGTTAGGTATTTTCCTAGTGTCCAATGTCGTTTGAATGCATCCCTAATGTCATTCACTAGCCACCGTACTTGTCCCATTTTGTCATAGCCCGGTAGTTCTCTTTCTTTCACGTAAGAAGCCAGATTCGTTATATGAAGACATCTTGTAATTGCTTGGAATCTAGCACGAGTGAAAATTTGAGAAATTCGAGGACAATGGAAGAAAGAACCTTTTTTGCCCAATAGGTCTTCTTGTTTGGTTGTCTTTTCAATCCCATCAACATAGATGCCGCCATGAACGCCTTCAAAGCCGCCATGGTCAAAGGCTCCCACGTTGCTCCCCCCGGTATAATTCGGTGCTCATCCGGTGTTCTTGCATAACGGTTTGTTTCAATCACTATCTTGCGCAAGAGAGTATGTGGCCAAAACATTGAAAACAATGTGATGAATGTTGGCATCCTCCGTAAATTTGTATTAGGGCATGCCATGCCTACAAATTTGTAGGCCTTAGGGTCATAAGTAAAATGGGATCGTGACCATGTAGAATCTCTATAAAGATGTTTTACCCCATTTGGGTTCCCGGGATCTCCATCATCCCCACTATCACCTCCGTCATGGTCAATTTCATCTGCACCATGGAAACTCTCATTTTCACTCATACCCATGTTATACTCCAAATTATACCCCTCATTCATTATATCATAATCTTCAAGGCCATGTACAAAATTTGGGTCCTCATATTGTAGGACCCTTTCTCCATTAGCCTCTGTAGCTTGGAGACCTTGGTTCTGCACTACGGGGTTCGAATTTTCATCTGTCTCTGGGAACAAAATTGGAAAGGGCAAGGGGATGGAACCCCCCTGCCTGCTACTTTGATGGCGGTCATCCTCTGGCCTTTGGATGCCTTGCTGCCCCTCTTGCCGGGCCACCCCCTCCCTCACCAAACCCGCAACATTGAACCCCCCCAATTCATGCGGCCCCTGCTGCCAGCCCACCCCTTCCCTCACCAGCCCTGCCGAGCTGGCTTCCCCCCCCCCTCACTGTAGCCCATCGGCCCACCCCTTGAACTCTCCGCCCAGCCTTGGATCCCTCCCCCGACCTCCTCCCTCTCCATCCCCTCTCTGACCCCCACTTCCGCCTCCCTGACACAACCCCTTCCGCTTCCGCAGTTTTGAACTTCCCCGCCCACCTCGCAGCAACGGTCACTTCCCTCGCCTCCGTCGGCTATTCCTTCTTCTTAATTGAAGCCGGGTCTTTGAACATCGCGGTGATGTCCAAATCGTCTTTGCCGTTGAAGTGAGTGTGAAGAGTGGAGCATCTCGGGAGGCCAATGGAGAGCTGAGAGGCTGCTGTCGGAGTCGGAGGAGTCTGAGTCCGTGAAGTCCCCGCAACTTGAATCTCGCCCAGCAGTTACTAAATGAACTTCTTGCGATGCGTTGAACTCGTCCTCTGCATCTCCAATCTCCATTTCACCACAATCATTAATCCCGCCGTTTGTATTGCCAGGAAACATGAGGTCGTTTTGGTGGTGAGTCGGAGCGCCTGGTCCACCGTCGACAGGGTTGTCGATGGCCTCCTCTCCAATTCTCAACAGCCGGCCTTCATCATTAGGGAGCTGATTATTATTTGCCGCGTCTTCACCTGCTTGGGCATTCGCCAAGTCTTCGTCGTCGCTACTGCAGTCGACGTCCGATAGCATCCATCGACAATCTTCTTCTCTGCCCTGCTGCTCGAGTTGGAGTTCTCGAGCACGTTGCGCGGCTGCGTCAATCCGGGCGCTTCGTCGTCAGGGGATGTCATCTCGTGCGAGCTGCAGCACAGACGCCCAGAAATGGTAAGTTAGCTTCTTTGATGTATCCGTTATTTGCTTGTGTGTTCGGTTGGGTTTGAAGGGGGTGCTCAGTATTGACAGACTGCGATTTTGATAGCAGTAGGCCAGGCCAGAACTCCGTTAGCAGATCGCCGATCCATGGTAGCTCATTGTCTTGTGTCTGTAGCTCTGACGTTGAGAGTTGGACTGGTAGAAGGTACTGACTGACGATTGGAACAATTTTCGGGACATCGCATGCATGGTAGAACAAGTAGCCGGCAGTTTCCTAGATGCATGCAGAGAATTCATTTGATAGGTTTGAGTCCCAAATGTGCACAGTTTCTTTGTAGAGGTTGGGCTACGTTACATTGAAACTGACTATCTCCAACATTTGCAAGTATCTAGGTACCTCGTGACTAGTACATTTGTGGTAGTGCAGTAGTTAGGGAACTTGTGACTGATCTAGCCCTAAAGGCCTCATTGCTTAGTAATGCGTAGCATGAAAAAAAATGGGGAGAGGGAAAACACCCCCTTTGCACCTGAATTCACTCTTGCGAGGTGGATAACATATCCCGCAGCTGCAGCCTGCTGAAATAGAAACTGCCGCACCCGAAGCCCATATCCCGAAACTGCCTGCCTCTAAGCCCGTATCCTTGCCCTGACGCATTGGAGGCCCTTACGGCAACATGCAAATCTGTAGAATGCCAATGCAGGTTGAGAAAAAGTGACATATCCATTTTCCTTGCAGGAAGCGTGGCAGCCTCGGCATCTCGTTTGTCCCCTCTTTGGCTGAAATGGCATTCTAGATCAGGCCAGACATCGTCCTTGATGAAGTGTAGAATCTGTGCATGAAATTGCTGTCTTTGTCTCCAGCCCAATGCAAGAGCTGCTTGTCTATAAAAGTGGTGTCGGAAGTTTGCCGCTTGGGGATGCTTTGGCCACTTCGATGTCCCTTTACAAACCAGTAGAGACTTCAAGTGTTGCTTGTCAAGAAGCGCCACCACTCTTGATGCTTGGATGGAACTAGCTCCTTCGTGCTCAGTCACTAATTTCCGTAGCTTGTCTTGCAGGATCTCAGCCCATGTATCGACGGTCTGCACCATTGCTGTGGAGCCTGTGCCGGCTGTTGGCACCAAGAAGGCGGACTGAATGCCCGAGTGCTGAAGACCTACGTCTGCTGCAGCTTCGAGAAACAATGTATCGACTACAGTATTAGACTCACTAATCTGTACAAGTGTTTCTAAGTTGTTGACACTAAGAGATACATCGCAGGATCCATCCATGCCTCTTGTTTCGAGAGTGTGCTTGCCTAACTTGAATTCTCCACTTGCTGCTAAGATGTATTGGAAGTTCTGCAAGGAGGTGGACATTTCTAGTTATAGATGAGTGAAGACATGCCCTTTGTGTAACAGATCAGCCGTCACTCTTCAATTCTTGAGGTTTTCAGTTTTATGTGCCAGCGGGTACTAGCGTGAATGTCTTCTTTCAATTGAATGGAGAGATGGCGATTTCTTTTTGTTAGTAAATCAGATTTTTAGAAACGATCAAAATATTGGGAAGTAGTGACATATGATTCCTCGTTTGATGTGGCTAGCCATGCTGTGATTATGGTTGCCTTCATGATCTATGGGGAGATGGCGATCTCTATTGTCAGTTTTCAAGGTACCTTAGATTTTTAGAATTGTTCAAAATATTGCTCAGTAGTAAAATCAGCCTCCACATTTATGTTGTTATTTTCCACCGTAGGTTTGAAGTGAAAATTTAAAAAAAAATGGTTTTTGTTGAAGAGATTTGAATGTCTGTCATGATTTATTCATTCATTTTGCAGTATTGCGCTTGAGAATTGTCATGTGCAGGCCAGCCTCTCGTGACCATGAACTTGGATGTGGCAATTGTAGTGTCAATTTCATCTAACTTCAGTTGTCCCAACTGTTTCAACTGTATTTCCAATTTGTGGCAGTCAGTGCATTAACCTTAGCTAGAGTATGTCAGACCGAATCCAAGAAAGGACCCTGCTTTTCCATCTTTGGACACCCTGCCCTCTCCCCTGCCCTGCCCACCTTGGGCATGTTTCCAAAAATTTTGGCTTAGTGTAAATAAACCTGCCCGTGCTGCCCTAGTTGAGACCAAAACAACCTTTTAATTAATAACTTTTCACTCGTTTACTCAATTTCAATGAAATTTAGTGCACAAAGAAGATATTCCTCATCCCCACCTTCTACTAAAAATTCAAACTAAAATATGTAAATCTCCACTCACATGTACCTGCCCAAAAATTCTATACAGCCAAAAAACGCAGTCTGGTCCTTTAGGGGTTAATGATCTACACTCGTCTCATGAATATACTCGCCAATTCTAAGATGTAAAAACCTGTGGAGATTTTCAGTCAAGGCATGTGCAATTGTGCACAGAGAATTTCCAAATGAAGGCCGGCTCTCTCCACATTGGAGGAGGCATTCTGAGTGCACATAAGTTACACAATACAATAGTGGCAATTAAGTTATGGGTGTTCCTTGGTCGCATTCAACTGCTTGCCATTAAGTAACTTAATGAAGATCTGCCTCGGGTCTCCCACATTGCCTGGTTGCCAACAAGAAATTCCAGGGATTGGAGGAATTCAAATTCATTTGGTTGCGAGATGATTTCTTTGAGTACTGCACGCATTGATGTGGGTGAGGCTGAGGCATCAGAGTGGGTTGTGGTAGGTTGCCAACTCTCTGATCGGTCTTCTTTTTGCTACTGTGCCTATTTACTATTACTGTATTAGACTGCTTAAATTTTCATATTTTCTTGTTGGCAAGTGAAAAGAGGTTCCAATGCACCAAAGAACACACCATTTGGATACCATATGCAAAAGTTATGAAGGGTAAAAGTTTTTTTGGTAGAGGTTCTGTAATCGTTTCTTCCACATAATTAGGTACATACTGATTTTGGAGATGTACCCAAAGTGATGATGGTGGACTTGGGTCACTGACGCATTTGGAGGTGCCCACCTTAGATGAGGAGATTTGTGAAGATAAATGACAAGTTGATTTGGTTTCGGATGCTTACTATAGGGGTGTTTTATGCACAGTGTGCTAAGCAAATTAAAGAAAAATAATTAATTTATCCCATTTAGGGGTGAACCATACAATTATTCCCTCTTTCTACGTATTTGTTTGGAACGTAGGAAAGGGGATAAATTTCAAAATTTATGTTGTTATATTGATTACTATATATATAAATATAATCTATTAGTTTATGCAAAAAGTACAAAAGTTAGAATTTGAATCACTAGAAAGCATCAGTTGTCTTTAGAAATTTCTATCAAAACAATCAACTTCTAATATAAATTCTTGGAAGATCTAAGATTATAATAATAATAATTAATAATAATAATATTAAAGATATTTTTTAAAGTTCAAAACTAATTTTCATGTTATAAATTTCCTTTGGCTTCTTGTGTGTGTGTGTGTGTATATATATATAATAATCCCTAAATAGAATTCATCCTACATTCTAAATTGATTAAACTTCTATAGATTCAATAATTTATTCAATTGCAACATCGAAGGTATATGTAGAATAAAATATATTTAGGGTGAAGGTTAACCCCTAAAGGACCATTGTCCGTTCGGGGGACAAATGGGACTTGGGGCATGTACCTACGGGGGGACAAATTCATACCAATTTTTGAAACTTTTTGTGAATGTGAAGAATTGAGAGAGGTACGTGGCGGAAAAAAAAATTTGAAATCGGACCTTCGAGCGAGAAGTTATGCCATTTCTTGGAATGCGTGGGGACAGGGGTTAGCAAAATAATTTTGCAAAATTTTCAATTTTTTTTTTAAATATTTTTTTCTCACAGATTATATTTTTGTCTATCTGGAAAGCTTTTATTCATTTCATTTGACTTTGTTATGAGGAAGTTATGGACATTCTTGTTTTTTGGGCAGATAGAGCATCTTCTTGAAAAAAATAACTTGTAGGATTCATTTCTGAATGCAATTTTTGCAATTTTTCAAAAAAAAAAAATTCTCATAGTTTAATTTACTTGCTAGAAAAATCTCACCATTGGGATTAGTATATTTTAATTCCATCTAAAATATATAAATATTTTAGATTTTCCTTCTATTTCGTACCTACTTCTACTTAACAATTTTTTTAGGAATGATAATTAAGTTTTTTTGAATTTTTTTTTCCTGGACTCTCAACTCAATTCTCCACTGTAAAGATTTAAAGCTCAAAACTCTTTAGTGCAAAAATTTTAAGTTAAAAATGTTCAAAGTCAAAAAAATCCAGTCCCGCAATGTGCTGAAAAACTTGTTTTTTCCACTTTAAAAGCAAATATCTTGCAATTTGTGCGGTCAAAAATTCTGAAATTTTTTCCACACTTTTTAATACTAGTCAGGTGTAAGATCCTATGGTTAGATGTGAAAAAAAACAATTAAATTTTTTTTAACTCTTTACTATAGAAATGGCAGTTTTGAGTGTTTTTTGGCAGAAAATAGGCCTCGGTCCTTTAGAGGTTAATCATCAACTCATCTAAGTATGAAAATCGAATGAGAAACAAAGTGAAACAAATCTCATTATATTTGTGGCAAGCTTCTAAATTCATATGTACATTAAATTCTAGAGTCCTCCTTAAATATTGTAATTTTTTGTAATCCGCTTGATGACAAAATGAAGAAGATAGAACAAAATAGAGAATAAATTTAAAAATTGAAAGAAAATGAAGCCATATTGAGCTTGGTTGAAAATAATTTAGAAAACTAGGATTTGATGAAGAATATACAATTAAAAAGTTTATCAATTGGATGAAAAATTCTTATAAGATTTGTTATTAATTTAATGATTCAAATAAAAATCAATATTATTCTTTTATTAAGGCATCCTTTTGGAACATTAAAAGATCTTGTGGTTTATTAATATAAAATCTAAAATATTAATTGAGAATTAAAAACTAATACCTATGCTATTAGATATTCTTAAATAATTTGAATTCTATGAGTCAAATATGACAATGTTTAAAGGAAAAATATTATTTTTTCAAATACGAATGTATTCATTATTGTAAGACAAAAAACTCAAATTTGAACTTGTGAAAATGAATGGAATTGGCTTCACCAATAGCAAAACTCTTTCATTGCAACGGAAAAAAAAAATTTAGTCTTCAACTTCTAAGTTGTTTACCTATAAAATTAAACTCAATTTGGCCAAGAGTTGCAAATAGTTGAATCTTGACATTATCATGAGTTTGATATTGCACTCATGCTCAAATATTTTGTCTTGACTATGAAACAAGCCTTCACCACTTGTTACAAATTCAAGAGTTTATGTACAGTACTCAACAACAATATTACAAACAAATAATTCTTCACAAATGAATAGAGAATGCAATTGGCATTTTTAGTCTTGCATAAGTAATATACAATTCTTATACAATTTCAATCAAACATACCAAATTCTAGTTTCAAAAACAAACTCCATTTTTTATTTAAAAAAATTCACTGAATAGTTATTAATACTCATGGTTTTACATAATACAATAATTGATTGAAAAACATTGGTGACGAGTTTTTGAATTTGATTGAAGTTATGTAGGAAAAAGCCTTACACACATCTATCATTCAAACAACCATCTCCAAAAAAGCTTCAAAATTCTCTCCATAGAGATTTCAACACTGAGGTGAGCATCATGGCTTTTTTTTTGCACTGTAGATGAACAGTGGAGTCCCTCTGTGGCCTCTATTTGTTGGTGAATATTTTGAGGGAGCCAAGCGTAGTGGCGGAAATCTGTCAGAGGAAGTTGGAATCTGGTGAAATTTCGCCAAGAAAAAAAGCCTTGGTGAGCATATCCAAATTTTGTAAGATGGATATAATCTCTCCATTGTAATTAGTTTTTCCTTTTGACCCTTATTTTGTAACTAATTTTGCACCTTTGAATTAATAATTACTTTTGCCAAAATCTAGTTAAAATATAGAGATATCTATTTTACAAAGTTTGGTCATACAACACCTCACATTGAACCCTTTACGAGTCATTGCAAGAAAGAGTGGTACTGGTTATTTGTCACAAGGGGAGTACTAAAGCTATCTTTTGCAATAACTTCTGAAGCATGACTCGCATGAACTTGAAATTTTTATCGGAAATTTTTGTCTTGAGTTCAATTATATCTCATATTTTTCAAAAATTAAAAAATCAATTAAGTGAATATGTCGCGTTTTAAGTTTTAGTATTGTGGAGTCTCTAAATTTAATGATTTAGAGCTAAAGTTTCTATAGTCTATTCCTATAGTAGGAAGTCATATTTCTACCAAGGGGCTTTTGAAAATATTTTACTTTATGCCGTCTATGTCTATGCAAAGAAGGTCCCCTGTGCGTGCAATTCTGAACATTGAAGATGGTTTCAAGATCATTTTATTTGTGTAATCTCTTCACCATAAAGTCTTTCCAAATTTATAATTTTTAGTTTCTTTGAAAATTGTTTTTCCTATTTTTTACAAATTAAAATGTCAAAGTATGTATTTTCTTCAAATTTTAAGCTCGTTCTTTTTCATGAATAACTTTTAACCTAGATTTATTTTAGGTATAAAACTTTGGCAATCTTTTATTTTTAGTATTATACTAATTATCCTTATTTAATTTTATTTTTAAAAATTGGTATGCAAAAGCTCATAGTACTGGGAGTATTAGCTGAAAACAGGCCAAAGTTGAATAAAAACGGACACTTTTTCTTGCAACGACCCTTATAGATAATATTTTTGTTAATTAATGGATTAAAATTAATATAAAAGATGTGCATATGGACATTTCCTCCGTATCCACATACTTGAATTTTAAAAAATCATCAACAATATTTTTCCATCAATTATCATATAAAACCATGAATATTAATTGAAATAATTCATTGAAAATAGAGCTTTAGTTGTTTGAAATCAAAATTTGGTATGCTTGATTGGGATTGCTTAAAATTTTGAAATGTGAATTATGTAGGATAAAACATGGTAATTGTATTCTAAATTATGCAAAAAAAAAATGCATGGCATAATTGTAAGTCCATAACATTGTTGTTGGGTATTATACAAGTTGCAAATAGAGTCTATATAGTGAATAAGTGACATACTCAATAGCATCTAGAATAAGCATCCAAGTCTTAGTTCATATTCTTAATTCTAAAAATAATATGTGTAATCATAGCTACATACACCTTGTGTAGCGCCTTTCGTGTTTTTGTTGTGGATTTTTCACTCTACATCAAGGAAAGAATATACCAATTATTTACTAACAATTTTGTAGAAAAGTACCTATGTTTTCCTGAAAAAAATTGTTCATATCAATTGCTTACATGGAAAATTTTATACAGTGTATACAGAGTACAAATTGTACTATGTCATGCATAGCATCAGGTGATTTGATAGAGTATATAAGAGGTTGCAAGACTATACATTAACCCCTAACTGCCCAAGGCACCAAAATCTGGTGTTTGCAAAACTTTGAGGTTAAATAAAGCCTAACCAAGTTGCTATTTTTAGTAGTTTATATTTTTAGAAAGTTCTTCTTGAAGTCTAGTTCTAGCATCGTAAATCCGATCTTGAAAATAAATGATAGTGATTTTTCTATTCACGATTTTGTGCAAGGGTACCTAGTGCAATCTTGACTTCCCGTAGTGTTGAGAGCTCTTAGAAATGAGCCTCAAATACTCTAGTACTTGGAGAAAAAATCACATTCAAAATTCATTTAAAAAAATTCTAGAGTAGATTTTGAGAAACCATAAATTGATTGGGGTTATACATGTTAGGCCCTTTAACCTCATATTTTTTTGGTCACCAACTTTTTAGATTTGACTTGTGTAAAGAAGATTGAAAGATTTTTGCAATTTAAGCACCATCATGGTCAAACGTTATAATCTTTTACTTCATAAGTGATATTGTAGTGTTTTCTTTTCCTACGAGATCTTTAACATGTCTAGTTTGAATTTGTACGGTTATAATTCAAAAAAAATTGATACAACTTATCAAAATGTTGTCATTTTGTTCAATTTAGAACAAATTCCAGGAAGCTCAAAACAGGCCTTGGGCATTTAGGGATTAAGGAAGTTTGCAACTATCTTGCTCAACCGACAATATAAAGCGGTTGAATACATCTCCATGCACCACTTCAAGGAATTGAACACTTCACCATTGTAGCAATGTCAATTTGTGTGTTATGATATGATGTTGATCGCAGTTAGTTGGGGAATGTGTGCAATGACGTAGTCGCCATGCCACTTCTTTACCCCTTGCAAGCACACCTACCACACTACATCACTATAGGCACATATAACCACCAACCACCACAACCATCAAGTCTATTTGATGATATATCGAGACTCAAAGCACCAATATTGAAAGGCATTTTGCATTAGCCCTCCCCATTAATCAACTATATTGGTTATTTTAGTCCCCTCTCCTTTGGATATGTTGTGAAGTGTTCAATTGTAATTGTCATAGTAGATACGTTATTTTCTTTGCAAATGTTCAATATCTCTTCCTTCTAATTCCTATCCCCTCAGAAACCCATGTGTGTGACTAGAATGTGGTTGCTTAGACCTCCAAAGATCATATTTTTCTATTTTTTGTTTAATCCTGTTGATGATTAAAAACATATACTTAGATTCTCTTAGCTTGTTTTCTAGTGTGCAAAAGCTTTGAATTTTGGAAAATTCAACGATTGTGTCTCCAAAGAACCCACCTTAGACTCTCATATTTAGAAGGTGTACAAATTATGCAAAAAATTATTAAAATGTTAGGTAGCCTGCTCTAATTAAAAGCGATCATGACTTAGGGGTACATTTTTCTTTCTTCAATTCAATGTACCAATAGTGTACATTTCATAATAGGATTGCTTTTACTGCGTTTCAACTTCAAGAATCCATAACTAATTCCAAAAAGGTCCAAAAAATATGAAACAACTTAGGTTAGATGCCGATTCCATTTTTCTTCCTGCCAAAATTTGCTGAAAGCTCTTTCAAGGAATTTCGCTTCCCTGAAAAAGCAATCAGCTCTTAAATGGTTGCTTTAAAAGCAGACTACCTTATGCTTTGCACCAGAGTCACAATCAGGTATGGTTACCTCAGTTATACCATAGGTGATGAGAATGTAAGTGAAGCCTTCGTTGATGAGTTGATGAGAATAGACAGACTGAGTTTAGGCAGTGTGGTACGTGACAGTGGCCACAAGCTCTGCAGTTTTCATGGCTTCCTCTGAGTCTGCAGTGCCCGGCAAATCCATCCATCGCTTCCAAATCTTTCTAATCCAGGCAGCCAATTAATTGGAAAAGGAAACGTATTTCATTCAGTTCAATCAATTTGAGAAGGAAATGCTGCATTCATCCTCAACATCACTGCAGCTGCCATTAAGGTAAGAGGTCCATAAATCGCTCATTTAAGAGCTGAAACTGAATTTTCGGGAGATGAATCGTCTTTAGAAAAAATTCAGTAAATTTTCCTTGAAAGGCAAGTGGAATAGGCATCTCAAGTCGTTTCATATTTTCCTCGAAAGGCAAGTGGAATAGGCATCTCAAGTCGTTTCATATTTTTTGGAGCGCTGTGGAATTAGTTATGAAATGTTGAAGTTGAAGTGGCATAGGGCTCTAATATTGCCCACCCCCTAAAATGTACAGTGTTTGTACATTGCTGAAGACTATGGAAAAAAAACATGTACAAGCAATGTACATTTGAGGAGGTGGGCAATTTTAGAGCCTATGGCATTTTAGAATCTCCTACTTCAAGTTAAGCTTGAGGTGAATCAACCCATTAACCACCACCACCCTTCTCAATTCCAACATCATGTACTTGTGGTATACATTTTACCTCTGAATTCCAATGGATACATGAGGACGGAATTGAAAAGGGTGGTGGTGAATGGGCCAGTTCACCTTAGGGTATGTTTGCACTTGGTATTGGGGGTGATGTTTGCAATGTGAATCTGGTCCAAGAAGTAGGTTTAAATTTGTTCCTAAGACCCTCAATTATAACATTCTTTAACACTAAGTGTAAAGATACCTTTATATAACTTACTCAAAGTGGAGATGGCTTCCATCATGTTCCTTTGCAAACCCTTGAAGAATATCACGAGTCCAAATGGTATATTGGCCCTACAAATGTTTTTCTAACTTTTGAATGGTATATAAATAGAGCTTAAAATTTGTATTATTGGAAGTGCATCCAAAAGCACTTTGAATAGGTATAAGAAAATTCAAATTTAGGCATATAGAAAATGAAAATAAACCTCTTCAAAAGCTAGCTAAAAGACAAAAATTATACAGGTCTTGGCAATTCACGTTACCAAAGCAAAACTTGGCCATTAATACTCGCCATTTGGAATGTCAATGGCAAAATTTTGCTTTGATAACTATCATTTGTCAAGACCTCTATAGGTTTTGACTTTTACCTTGCTAATGAAGTGGTTGTCCAATGTCTAAATTTAATTTTTTTAATGTCTATTCTAAAATCTTTCTTGATGCGCTTCTAATGATGCAAATTTCAAGTCCTAATTATATATGAGTCAAAAGTTAGAAATACATTTGGAGGGCTAATGTAATGGTTGAACTAAAGATGCTCTAAAGGCATTCAACAAAAATATTTTGGAGTACTACAATAGAACCTCTTTTAGTGCACAGTGTTGGGACTATGCACTAAAAGAGTTTTATGCATTTGGAGAGGTGCAATACTGTTCATTGCCTAACGTGACTTCTAACTACAAGGCCTCCAACCACTGTTAAGCAATAAAGGCTTCAAAGTACAATCTCTCTTAGTGCATATTATCCCCTAAAATACCAAGGCATTTTCTGGCTCCCGAACCACTAAAAACTGCCATTTCTGCTGCAATCACTCCCTAAACCCAAAAAAACTTTTTTTTTAGAATCTAACCGTAGGATCTTGTACTTCACTTGTCTCAGATTACGTGGTAAAAATTTAAAGACATTTGACCGTTCCGATTGGAAGATATTAGCATTCAAAGTTGGAAAAAAAAGTTTTTTTGAACTGTTTCCTGCAATTTCAGATGACTTTGACGGCCATTTGTGGATTTTTTTTGCACTACACAACAAAAAGTTGTAATTTTTTATGTTGAACATTTCAGTTGAGAGTTGGGGACAAAAATTTCAGAATGTCAAACCTTGATTTTCACATATAAAAAAATTGTTAAATAGAAGTAGGTCCAAAATTGAATGAAACACTAAATTGTTAATAGCTCTTAGGTGGAATTAAAACAACATAATCCCAATGGTGGGATTGTTCTTGCAAACAAACTTGACCTCCTCAAAAAAAAACATTGAAAAAATTTGAAAATTGCATTCAAAAATGAATTCTATAAGTTAGTTTTTTTGAAGATGCTTAAATTGCCCGAAAAACAAGATTGTCCATAACTTTTTCATTATTAGTCCAAATAGAATGAATCAAAGCTTCAGATGTAGACAAAAACATGATCTTTGAGGAAAAAAAATTAAAAAAATTAAAAACTTTTTTTTGTGTTTTTTTTTTTCTGCCCAACGAACTGCTTTTTTGCTTTAGGATGGCATAACTTTTGCTCCCGGGCACCGATTGAAAAAAAATTATATTTTAAGAAAGCTAAAGTGATTCCCTATCTTCAAAAAAAGTTTCAAAAAATCAGATCAAAATTTGAGGCCACACGGGCTTGCCCGAAATCTGAAGTATCCCCCGAGGGGACTTTGGTACTTCAGGGGTTATGCACCAACAGAATATGCACTAAGAGAGGTTCTAGTGTATTTCTTTTTTAGACAGTAACTTTCTAATGCATTGTTAAATTGGGTTGTTGTTTTAGTAATATATTTTAAGTAAAGATCAATATTAACAATCAAAAAATTTTAATTTAGAAAATAATACAAAGTGTCTAATATAATCCTAGTGATGTGTTGAAAAAGTGAAGTGTTGTCACCATTAGAGAAATCTAGACTCTCTAGAGGGCTAAGGCATGTCACTTAGTTGTGCAAATACCAGAAATTAAAAAATATTAAAGAATATTAATTTCAAAAAATCACAATCTGATGTAGTAATTGAGGTAATTATGTGTGCTAGGATTTTTATTTTTTTAATATAATGTTTTGAAGAAAAAAAATTCCAGTCTTATACTGATCAAAAAAATTTGGGCAATTTGGACAGTTTGGGCATCTTTGGGGCATCTCCTGCTAAAACCATCATTGACTTTCAAAATTTGGCATGTATGTAACTATGGCATCCAGTTGTCGAAAAAAAAATTTAATTTTCAAATTAAATTCTAAGTCAAAGCTTTGTGAGCTATGTTGGGGCGGTTTGAAAAAAACATTTCTTCTAACTTTAAGCTCTCAATTTGTGTAAGTCAAAGTTCTTAAAATTTCCCCCCCACATTCCAATTTTTTTGTCTCTAAATTTTTACCTTTTGAATTTCAAATTTCAAATTTCCTCATTGATTGTATTAGAAATCATCAAAAAATGACTAGTATATTGCCAATTTATTTAACCTCCTTGCATTGCACGGTGATTTAAAATAAGCTAAACTCCATATTTTCTTTTGAAATTTTGTATGAGTGTGCCTAACAAGATTTTGAATTCAATGGTGGAGAAATTCAAATTCATCAAGAGAAAAAATTTTACTCCAAGAAAACTTCAAGTTTGTTGACCCCATTTTGCAAGAATGAGAATTTTTCTTCAAACGTTATAATCTTTCAATTCACATGGTCAAATGGGCTGATTCTTTGTGTGCACATATCCTTACTTGTTTAGTACACTTTCATATGGTTGGAATTCAAACAAAAAGTTATAATTTTCGATTTTGGACAATGCATCAAAAGTTGGTAGTTTTTTTACCTATCCTCTTCTAAAACACCTCGTGGCCTTTAGCAGTTAAGGTCCATAACACAAATATCTAACAATTTTTTTCCAAAAAAGGGCATTTAGGACACCAAAGGTTAATAGTTGCACCATCTTCACACCTCATAGTATAGGAACAACTTTGGACAAGTAGGAGATATTTTGGCATCCTCTACCTTACTTGAATATCACATTTTAAATTAGTTAGCTCTAAAAGTGATAATCTTCTTCAAATCAATCCTATAATTAGCTCTCAAATGGATTTGAGGTGGTCCTTAGTTCAACCTCTTTAGCCATTGAATAAATCAAGGATAAAGTGTTATGTATTGCAAGAGCCAGTCATTCTCCTTGGTTTCCCATATCGCTTTACAAGTTCATAAGTAATTTAATAATAATTCAAAAATATGAAATCAATTGTGTTACATGCTTCATCTATTTCTTGTTTCTCTTTGCCTGAAAAATGAAGAATGAGCTAAAAATCTTCCGATTAAAAGCCATGATAGGCTAAGTGGAGAGCGCTTGCGCCCCCTTCAAAATAAATGGAAACAAGATAAGAAGTTACAAGAGCTGGAGATGCACCGTAAAATGCCAAACACCATCACCTGATGAACAAAAAAGCAGGGTCCATTCCGCAGCAAAAGTCATTTCTAAGGGATATAACGTCTCTTTAATTTTAATAACTAAATGAATGTGCCTCCAAATAGCCATACCAGAATGTAACGTAGAAACCCAGGTCAATCTAAGGATCCTTTGTTTACTGATGCTTTGATCTTCAAATTTCTTACTACATCTGTCGGTCCAGATATGCCAAAGTAAGAATGAACGCATAAGATCCCACGGTTGATGCTTGTAAATGAACTTGCTAACTTTACCTTGGCTGTCCAAGACATCAAATCCTAGCAAAGCAGTGTGTAGGGAATCAATAGAGGGCGCATAAAAGTTAACAACTAATACATTGATCTTGCGCCACAAGTCCCGGGTGACCGGGCAATCCCAAAAGAGATGAGAGATGGTTTCAAGAGGACCTGGACACATAGCGCATCCCACGTCGATGTTGGGTATTCACCAAGATAACCACTCGCCAGTGACAATCCCTCGGTTCAGAATTTGCCAGATAAATGTAGCCTGTTTCTTGGGGCTAAAAATCTTCCAGTCCATGGGAGCTCATGAAAATGGAAGACCAGCTTTTAGAGCAGAATACCTTAGACTTAACACATCATCAAATGCTTTGCTGAACACATAAATCCTTGATACTGGGTAGTGGAAACTATCTTTCAATTCTAGTCAATTGTCCTGACCAAGTTGTGCTGTTTTGCTCAAGTTTTGCAGGCAATTTTGAGCTCGTATATTGCGCATAACTTACATCATGTCAAGTGTTTCGTCAACAAGATCTATGAAAGGTACTTGCTCTGGCTAAAATTTAGGTTCAAGGCTTCATAATTTGATGGTAATTCCATCATCTTTCAGGGTCCTTTGAGCCTGTTTTGAGATAGAAGCTAATTCAACTCTTGTGTCTATCACGGCAGACTATCGCAATCAATCCAGGCTGCTGCCACAGGTGCTTACACACATTCATCACAAATTATTAGACTTTAAATTCTGATTACAACTACATTTTAAACTTGTTATTCCTCGCCTCCTCAGTACCTCTTAGTAACAATCTCCATGTGGGCATCTTTGTTACCACATGATGAAATTAATGAGAGGTTGATAACCATGTGCTTTTCATTATTCAATCATAAGTAAAGTGCAGGTCTGTTGATTTTTGATGTGATTTCAGCTTTGAGAATTCTGCTCCTGTGCTTACACTGATCACTGCTGTTAGGTTTTTCCACACCACATTCTAAAAAATTCTCGTACTTTAAGTTAGGTTTTGCCACACCACATTCTAAAAAATTCTCATACTTTAACCCCTTTTAGCCTGCAGGCTTTAGCAGGGTTACCGTATTTGGTACCGTATTTAATCGTAAGGGGAGATACAACAGTCTGTCACCCCACGAAGACGGAGAGCACTGAAGTTTGGATTTTTTCTACCGATACATGCTATACCAAAGCACATTATTCAAAACTCAAATCAAGAAACGTCTAGAGGTGTCGAACTTGGTAAATTTGTAAGTGTTAGTTGTGTCGGAATTGGGGTTCAGTATATGACTGCTTGGGGTGGTATTCTTGAATGGAGAGCGGTGGACCCGGGATAGTCAAATGTGTACCCGCACAGTGACCACTCTGACTGGTGTGACGTCCCACAGCCCGCATGACGGTCATCTTTTAACCGGATTGAGCAGTTTTGGTGGTTTAGGTGGCATTTGCGGTTTCATTGCCAGAGTGAAGCACCAATCAGAAGACATCATGAGGGAACAGCATGGACTACTACAGTTGTCCCAGGACCGCAGCTCAAACTGTAAGAGCATCTCCAACCCATTTCTTTCAAATTTATCATAAGAAAAGCAGACATACACGTACCACAACAGAAAGAACACAATTTAGAATGCCATCAACAAAAAGCACAGAGGTATCAAAACAGAAGTTCGTCATTACGAAGGTCCATATGGGCGTCAAAAGGCTACTTATAATTGTGTTCAAAATTACGTTCTACTGAATAGTCCAATGTCTTAGAACAAAAATAGCTTCGCCACTTCGATGGCTGTTCATTTCCTGCAAGAGCATAACGACTTCCACAAGTTCCGAATCAAAACGAGTGGCGTCGAGACAGTGCTGTAGGGGCGCGGTCTTCACCCTTTCCAGCGTTTTGAACGGCCGCGTTCTGTTTCAACTTCCACCAGTTCTGCACCAGTGATTTCCAAGACACATACAGAAGTAGAAGTTAGAATGTCTCAACTAAAGCATGCGATTGAGCTTCTCATGGTGAAACAAATAGCACGTCTCACGGCACATCCATTTCGCCCCACACGCATCGCAGTACCATCGCTGTACATGACCGCTGTACATTCTCTACTCTCACTGGAACTTGAGTATTCGCCCACAGCCTTGCAACACTTGAAAATTTGCACACAACCTTGCACCATTCGTAAATTCTCCACTGCCTTTTCTAGCCGTTTTTCCCCCTACAGAGCGCCATCTCACAATTCGAGCTTCTACCACCCCGCAGACAATGTCACAATCCTCCTTCTCATAGAATAGGACCCCACTACCTATTTCGAATGCGAATTCCACTCGCTCTGGCTTCAATCGCGAACCCCACTGCCTGTTTCGATTGCGAGAGTGACACATAAAACTAATAAGAAAATGCTTTGAGTCGCGACCCAACAACGGATCCAAGGCACTTGGCTTGCCATGTGGACCCTAATCCCAAACTGCCACGTACCGGCTGTTTGGGTCATTTGCCGTAGTACTTCTGACCCCTGACAAGTATAAACCCTAAACACAATACACCAGTCAGCCTCGTATTGGAGCTTCCTCAGTGTACTCCAGCTTCCGAACCCCACAAAATCCTCAATTGTGGTCCTTTTTTTTTCTAAAAAATCGCAAAATTTACTACTTACTCTTGCCCTAAAGTCTGTAGTTTGGCGTATTTCACATTGACACGATCTTCAACACTCAAATGCAGACAGACTCTGAACCGTAGGCCAGTTCTGGCCACTCAGGCCTTAAAGGGTTAAGCTATACTTTAGAGACACTCTTCGTTCCATGTTGGCTTGCACCAAAAACTATTTGCGTGCTCTGTCAATCTGTCTATCGGTGCAAGCATCCTCAAAAATAATAGATTGATGCACATCAACTCTTCTTCAAGCTTTTCAGCAGCATCTCTGCTGCAACATCTCCAAGGGTGAACACCTCATTCCAATCCAAACTCCTATTCCAAACATCTTGTCCCATTCCAAGCTGTTTGTATTGGAAAACAGAAACTACATATGAAGGAAAAAAGTACTTGCTTCATGGAGTTTTTTTGCACGAAATGAGGATAACATGTATATAGAATGGCATAATCTATGCCTTAAGTACACATTGTTATCAAATTACTATGAGTTAGCCTCAGATCCTTGCAATAGAAATATGCAGTTGGTATTGAGGTCATTCATAATGGATTGAATTGGGTATGTATTAAGTTGGGCATTGGCTGGTAGAAGCCCTACAGTAGCTATTTTTTGACACTGATAGGCATGTCTATAGGCTTTCATAGCAAGCCAAAGGCAGCATCCTTCTATAAAATTTTTTTACAATCACATGAAGTCCAAAAAAATATTTTTAAAATTCTAACATTGTTTCTTATTGCTTGTCTACCACTAAAATTTATTCTCGCATTTTTTGGATAACAGTACCATATTGCACTTGTCATTCTGCCCGTAAAGGGGTAGTTTACCTTCAAGTGGTACAAACATGTTGGTACTTTAAATCTTGAGAAATATTTGCTTCCCAATTTGCTTAACCCCTAAAAGACCAAAGTCCCCTCGGGGAACACTTGGGATTTCGGGTAGGCTCGTGCAACTTGAAATTTTAACCTGATTTTCTAAAACTTTTTTTGAAGATAGGAAATTACATTAGCTTTCTAAAAATATAATTTTTTTTTCAATCGGTGCCTGGGAGCAAAAGTTATGCCATTCTAAAGCAAAAAAGTAGTTCGTCGGGCAGAAAAAAAAAAATGATTTAAAAAAAAGAAAAAAAAATTCCTCAAAGACCATGTTTTTGTCTAAATTTGAAGCTTTGATTCATTCAATTTGGACTCAAAATGAAAAAGTTATGGACATTCTTGTTGTTTGGGCAATCTAAGCATCTTCAAAAACAACAACTTATAGAATTCATTTTTGAATGCAATTTTCAGTTTTTTTCAAATTGTTTTTTGGACAAGGTTTAGTTTGTTTGCAAGAACAATCCCACCATTGGGATTATGGTGTTTTAATTCCACCTAAGAGCTATTAACGAAGTTTGTCATTTGAAGGACTGGCCAAGGTGCTTGTCACAACATATTTAGCAAATGTGAACAACAAATATGTATGAACCTGTACCATTTTACCGAACCTAATCAATAAAGTCATTGCCATGTAAATTGCGCTCCTTTGTGTGACATGAAGGGGACTTATTTCTTATAACTTGGAGTTAGTAAACTTCAACTTGCTATAACCCTTAACCCCTAAATGCCCAAGGTCTTTTTTGAGCTCCTAGGAATTTGCTCTAAATTGAACAAAAAGTCAACATTTTGATAAGTGGTCAAACCACACTCAAAGGTACCATTGGGATTACTTTGCTAGGATAGGACTAAAGTCCTTTTCTGAACTTTTAAAGCTTTAAATTGCTCTGATGTTTTTATTTTTAAATTTTTTTTATGGATGAATAGTATTGTAATATGTCCCTTTGATAAGTTGGAGAAAAAAATTTCATATAAAAAATCCTTAACATAGCGTAAATCACCAGTTTTAAGGCTAAATTTAATATTTTTTTTAATAATATAGCACTTTGAAAGGATGTTTTTATCCAAATTTTCATTACTTCACAAGCATACAACTATTAGAAAGAATTTTTAGTGATTAAATTTCAAACACAGAATATTGTAAATTTTTAATTAATTGATTGATTATTGACAGATTATTGATTTGTTCTAAAAACTTATTTAAACATTGAATTCCAAAAATGGATTATGTAGCGCCCTTGACGTGAAGAATATATACATTTTTTGTTTTGACACAATCATCATTTGGATTATTTTATATATTGAAAAAGACGCTTACGCATTTTTACTTCTGAATATTATAGGAAATAGTAAAATATTCAAATCACAGCAAATGAGTCCTTTTCTTGAAAATATTATATGATTATATATACATGATTTTTCTTGGATTCAATCACATTATTATTCATTAGAAATTTGACTCCTTTTTGTCCATGGAAAAACTTGACAGGTTGACACCCAAACTTCAATTGGAACCTTAGTAAAGAATTTTTGTATTTTTGATGAACAAAAGAATACTAAACTTAACATGACTTGAATTACTAATCGAAAAGGATTAGACTACCTATAATTAATAGATTAGCTTTGAAAAACAATGGCCAAAAAGAAATTAAATTGCAGATTTTAGTGGGTTTGATCCCTTTTGTGGTACATTTGAGTTTGATTTGACCTAAGTTGTATCAATTTTTTTTGAATTGTAACAATACAAATTCAAACCAGACATGTTAGAGATTACATAGGAAAAGAAAACACAACAATATCACTTATGGATTGAAAGATTATAACATTTGATCATGAGGGTGTTAAAATTGCGAAAGTGACTTGAAGTCTTCCAATTTTCTTTTTACATGTCAAATCTAAAAATTTGGTCACCAAAAAAATATGAAGTTAAAGGACCTAACATGCATAATTCCAATCAATTTATGGCTTCTCAAAATCTACTCTACATTTTTTTAAATGAATTTCTAATGTGATTTTTTCTCCAAGATCTAGTGTATTTGAGGCTCATTTTCAAGAGTCCTTAACACTACGGAAAAGTCAAGATTGCAATGGACACCTTTGCACAAAATCTTGAATTAAAATATCATAATCATTAATTTTCAAAACTGAATTTTTGATGCTAAAATTAGACTTCAAAAAAATTCAAAAATATAAACTTTTAAAAATAGTAATTTGATTAGATTTTATTTAGCTTCAAAGTATTATTGACACCAAAATTTGCTGCCTTAGGCATTTAGGGGATTAAGGTAACTACATTTAGTATTAATCCTATAAGTCTTGTGGCATCATAAGTATGTTGTATGTAAGAGAAAATAATGAAGAAGTTTTGTGCTTGTAGTGGTAAATGCTTGTAAAATAAAATGCACAAGCTTGCATAAAATTTGGAAGCCAAGTGGATTATTGTACTTAGGTCATGGTTTGTGTCCAAAATAATAAAGGGTCAAGGTTTGATTAGTAGATGTTTTAAATTTTTTTCTTTAACAATGAGTTCATATAATTGGTTAGTGCAATGTATCCTTGCTAGAATAATATCTAACGTTTGTATGATGAATTGGAATTACAATTAATCTCCAATTGCTCATTCAAAATGTTATAGCTCTTGACATTTGGAAGTTGTTTTACCTTTTTATCCACCATTTTCTTGTAGTAGATAAGGTAGGAAGGCATATTTGAGACATTTTGTCCATACAACAAGAAATGGTTTCATTACAATTGTGCAATCAACCTAAATCTATTATTCTTGAATAATTGAGATTTGGGACATGATGGGATGATTAGTGGAAACAATTAAACTTGTGATTGACAATAATGATGTAAGTTAATAACCACAATATAGTAACTTTGGGGGGGGGGGGTAGATAGTACTTATATTTTTTTGTCAAAAACTTAGTATGGGCAAGTCACATTTATTTTTATTTTTATGGAGTTTGTCATTTGAATCATGCCGTCACTAGCGACACAATACAATTTTTTCATTGAATTTAGTGACATTGACAACTTTTGGATTTTGGATATTGAATCTACTAGAGACCCAAGATTAAAGCATGTTAGAAATTAGTCTTCTTACGGTTTATTTTGGAATTCCTTTAGGCTTTGTTATTTATATTCTTATACACATTGGAGGGACTCTGGCTATGCAATCCAAGCATCCATCACAACCATGGCAATTTTATTTAATGCAAAAATGAAACAAACGGGCAATAAAAGAAAATTTAGAGTCAAAAATAAAATTTGCACAACATACTCCTACTTTTTTAGTGCATACCACATAGCAACTAGTACAATAAACGTGCAAAGCAAACACAAGCCCTTCAATGACTGATTTAGTACAATATTACAATGATGGATGACAACATTTGCAAAATGTGTTCAAATTAGTACAATTCCTTCACATTAGCATAAATGTCCTAAAAAAATTCTCTTAGAATAGCACAACATTCTAGCGAAGCTTTTGCACATTAGCACAAAGTTCTAGTAGGATTTTTACATATTAAATACAAACACTAGAAGAAATCTGTGTTGAATTTAACAAAAACTATTCCATGTGTTTGTTGAGTTCGAAGCAGATTTCTTCTAGTGAAAGTTCATTGACAAATCACCTCTCTTGAACTTCATCAACATTGACATGTAAGAAACAAATTTCCCTTCTCTAATGTCTAAGTTATTACAAGGGATATGTTAAAGAAATGAAAGTATTCACAACAAATTGAAAGTTGAACAATGCCTACAAAATGAGAACAACTATAAAAGATTTCAAGTATTTACGATTCCCATCAACACAAACTTGGCTTCAAAAAAATACAAAAAAGAATATTGCTTTAAAAATCAAGAGTGCAGCTTGAACATGTTTTCAAACTTGCACGTGATTTAAAATACGAACTTTGCTATTCTTCTCTGTTCACAATGCTCACTTGCATTATTTCCATGCTTCACTAACATGTTTCATCCTATTGATGTGTAATGGTGTCGCTTAGAAGAAAATACCTATTGTTTGAAGCAATTGACTTATGAATTTTTTTGTAGGTGGTAAATAGTCTGACTATGCATATTTACAACCAAGCCAAAGTGATGATCATTAAAAAATTATTGGACTTAAGTCCATGTAGTAGGCATCATTAACAAAGGAATTGAACTCTACTAGTATAACTATAAATTCCTACCATACTCGAGATTAATGCCGAGGATGAAAGATTTAGTCCCTCCTCTTCGCTGACGGGGAGATACGGAAATGGAAAACTGTACTAAAGAAACAAGTTCAGAGCGGTCGCTCTGATCCTCGTGGAGGAAGAACTAATAACAGTTGAGGCCGTAAAGTCCTAAACATAATCCAAATATGCAAGTTAGAAGTACTGACCGGGCTAAACATCTGTAGAAGAGTATTCTGTCGTGTCACTTCAGGGCGACCGCTCTAAACCGAGTGCAAGATAAGATGAAGACAACGGGCAGCATGACACCTCCGAGATTGATCTACGCAACAACTAAGGAGAAATTCGACCTTTCAAAACCGCTTCAGACCTCCCGCTCTCATCGACAAAAGAATTGTATGGCACGGGGATAATCGCCCGTCCCAAACCAGTTCAGGGCGACCGCTCTGAACCGCGTGGAAGACTCTGGGAAGATTGACAACCTCCCAGATTGAGTTACTCGACCACTGACAAAGAAGATATATTTGACCTCTCAAAACCACTTCAGACCGCTCGTTTAAGATGCATATAAAACATGGATAATCGCACGTACCAAACCAATTTAGGGCAACCGCTCTGAACCTCCTAGAAGATGCTGAGAATATTGACAACCTTGCAGATTGAGATAGGCAACCTCTGACAAAGAAGAGAAATTTGAACTTTCAAAACCACTTCAGACCGCCCGTTTTGAATGATACAAGACACGTATAAAATGGAGAGACACGTCCGTCTTAAAGCACTTTAGAGCGACTATTCCGAAGCCATCTGGGCCTTGTCATTTTGAGATGGCAAAAGTGATGTTAAATCCAAGGTATGCACGAGTCGGTCACGAGCTGATACTAATTTACAAAAGGATACACTAAATTACATAATAGCACCTCGGTGTACTACCAGACACTACTTATTCAACAACTGCATTATCAGTTCTTGTGCTCTGTATGCTAATAGTATGTACGATGAGAATGGAGAGTGAATTGTAACACTATTCTAAGGGTGAAGGAAAAAAGAACAATCGAATACGACATTTGATTTCAAACTAATGAAATTCGTATCCACAACTCAACAATGCACACGCTCAAGGTTTCACCCACCACGATTCTAGATGGCGTCGTCCAACGATGAATTTAGAGTTCACAACGACAACAGGTGGTCCTATGCCTTTGGCAAAGAGAGCCTCACACCACTAACTGAAATTCAAGGTCGCAAGTTTGGCGCATCGTACCTAAAATCAAAGCGCTCGAAGCCCGATCAACATTCCAGCGGCGTTGCAACGCTCCAGCAGCAATGCAACATTGCAGTGGACGACCAGGAAGTGCAACACAACGATGACAAACAAAAAGGCAAGAAGAACACAAAAAACTGATTAAGGAGAACGACAGGAAGAATAGCGAGATGATCATCGAGGACAAAAGGAATGAAGCACGAGAAAGAGACTCCAATCAAAGGTGCTTTTAATGCAGCCAATAAATTTTGGCGGCTGCAGTGGACTTAGGGTCTGCCCTTCACCACAACATTAAGTTGCCCCACACTAATTCCAATACCTACATGTCGGACCCAAGGCAAACCTCAGTGTCCAAGGTTTAGTTGTTGCCATTTTGCAAGTTTGCTATTTTTGGAAGATTACACTCTCGCGTCCTCTAACGTACTCAACGTAGACTGTAATCAGGCTGTTCAAGACTGAGGTTCTAGTATCATGTTGGAGGAAGTGAAGGTCGGGCAGTCGTCCGCGGCCACTCCACGATTTCTGGAGTGCACAGATCAAGTGAAAGACTTGCTTGACGACGAACAATTCAGGTGAGTGAACTTCCGCCTTCTTGTGTCCCGAAAGTATACTGTAAGGCGCTCCTTGTTTTGGCAATGGATGTCATAGTTTCTTCTAACAAATAAGCCATGATCGTCATTTGTCCCTCATAATCAATTTTCATTCTTTGAAACAGGGCTGCAGACTTCTGGGAAGGTTACAAGCTCTCTACTATTTCGCTTATTATTCTTATTGTGGTACTTTGAAATGGGATTTCGAAGTTAGCAAGATGGGTGAGTTATTTGCGGCCATTTCTCATTCTTTTTTGTGAATGCATTTTCACATCATGTAGACTATGTGCAAGTGAATGAGAAAATCCTAAATATGCACAGTCTTCTTCAAGGTTGAAACAAAAGACTAAGATGCAGCATTGTATGAAGAAGCAAGCGGTTGCTCCATTGGACTTGAAGAAGACTTCAAGTAATTTTGGGAACACTTAGGCATTCATGGCTTGCCGGTAGACATTTGGTTCACAATTATTTGCTTTGTTGCTGCAGGACAAATTATGTGCTTCTTGCACAACAAACCAGAGGTTGCATGGGGTGCCCAATTTCGATGTGGCGATTTGAGAAGTGTGGATTATGATGGAGGAATAAGTTTGGCTTCACCAGGGCAAGGACTACACAAATCTCAAGTGATTCACTTTTCTTGTGTTGCCACGGTACCTTTACCTTGGTGTAATTCTCCTTCACTTGTTAATTCGTGTTCAAAGTCAACATTTATTTTATATGAAATCAAACATGTTGGTTCTACGGTTTAGGTCGAAATTTACACTCTCCTTTTGAGTTGTGAAGGTCTTGGTAGTTTTTTTTTCATTCTGCTTATGTCATTCTATGCACATGTTTGTTTGAGGGTTACTAAATTAAACCTTTAATTGCATCCAGGGCTCTCATGGACAAATTTGACGACGTCAAGAAGCTTTCTACATGCATGAATGGTTGCTTGCTACTACAAGTCATTGAAGTTAGTGCCACACATCTTTCAGTAGAAGTAGCTCATTAATTATACGTGGCCTCTGCTATTCTCCGTAAGAAATGTACTTGAATATGTGGCTGGAATTCGTGTGTGCACACAACACTATTTCTGTAATAGCAGATGCTTCACCCATTCCTTGGGATGTTGTTCATTCCTTTGCAAATTTTGAAAGAGGTTATCAATTTTCAACCGTTGGCCATGACTTCTTCATTTCAATATGTACTGATGCGACTGGTCTCAGGATGACGAGTATGGAACTGAACGCGTCCATAGAGAGGTTCTCGGCGTGCATTTCAACACCGATATTTTTGATGGTGTCCATACTAGCCTAAACCGAGCGGAAGTACCATTTTCAAATTTGTAAACACATCGTCTATACAGGCTTCCTGTCGTGACGCCGGATGGAACAGTGACCTCCAAAATGGGAGTTTGATGGAGGAGTGCCACTAGATGGAGTAGTGGTGCTGGTTAGAGCGGTTAATAGAGGAGTGCCACCAGATAGAGCAATGACGCTCGCTTGAGCATTTGATGAAGTAGTGACATTCAGCCTATTATGCAATCTATCTTTCAGAAAAGACAAAACGGAGAAGGTCTTTTCGTCTTATATATTGTTTAAACCATAAACTATCACAATTTGAGCAAACTTAATGTACTACTCCAAATTCTTCTTATGTGAAATGTTGGCATCCAAAGTTCTCTACATTTTTGTCAACGGATTTACCAATAGATTTACCAATAGATGTATAGGGGCATTCAACAGGGGCATCTCCATGGTAGCATGAACATTGACCATCATTATTATCTTGAATAGAGGTTACTTAGACTCAAAGAAAAATTTGTTCAATACGGCATGAATGAATTTTTTGGTCATCTTTGCCAATCCACTTTGATTCCTTGTAGAAATTTTTGATGATGTCCAGGTGCTTGGAAAAACTTGTATGTAGCCAATATTGGAAGTAGACAACATCCAACGCACCCATGAGACCATGATCAAAAAATTTGTACTTCATTTTGTCTATAAATTTCCGCACAACGTCTGCACAGAGTGAGCCCTACAGTCGAGCCTATAGTGACACTTACATCAATGAATATGAATAGCTACAGGAAGTGATAGCTATATAAATTTTGGATTAGCAAATTAAAATTAATTAATTTTTATTAGCTAATTAATAAGTTATAATTCAAAAGTTTTTTATTAGCTAATTAGGAAGTTATTATTCAATTTTTTTTTATTTAGCTAGTTAGCACGTTCATGAGTTTAAAATATTAATAAGTTTAATATAAAAAAACTTTGATTAGCAAGTTATCAATTAGCAAATTTTAATTAGTCTGAATTATTAGTTGGCAACTTTGTAAATATTTGAGTTTTTCATTAGCAAGTTACAATTAATAAGTTATAATTTTAATTAGTTATGTACAATAGTTTCAATTTGTAAGAGTACAATTCAAAGCATATAGTTCGACTAATCTTTGTAATCATTTTGCACATATGATATAATAGAAGCGTATCCCTTTCTTTGTACCATGACACTATTATGCATTGTATACAAGGTTTCATCAGTTACCACCCACCACAAATGTTAGGGTCTCACGCAGCAAATTTAGGTCTGTAATCCACTATATTAGAATTTGTTTATGTGAGTATTGAAAAACTTGATTGTATGCAAGAAACTCGTCTCTGCAAAATATAGTGTGTGCATCCAAGTAAAATGTGAAGAAATTATTGTGGCAGGTGACCAATACTTCCAAGAAATTGTAGATGAATGCATTAAAGTAAAATTGAAGACTCTGAAGGACTGCCAAACAATGACATTCTTAAGTATTTTCACGTTACCATTAAATTTATAGAATCTCATTTACTACGTATTCACCTTGTCTAATTTTCACAAAGATGAAGTCAGGGCTTATTGATCAGAGTGCATTACAAATAGATTTAATAATGAGATGCATCAAAATACATGGTGTTTAATATAATTAGCCCTCAATTCAAGTTTGATTATTAATCAATTCAGAATACAAGGTGTTTAATGAACTCTACTGTGTATCCAACTCAATTGAGTTTTTAATGAACTTTGATGTATTTAATCCAATTGGGTATACATCAAAGTTTATTAAATACATTTATAATTGATTAACAATCCAACTTTGATGTGTATCCAACACATTAGTCTATTAACACATCATAGTTTATTAAACACATCATTCCACATGTTTAATGAATTTTGTTGGATTACACACTAGTCCATGTGTTTATTAGACTTGGATTAGTAATCAATTTTGAATTATACAAGGTGCATCAAAGTACAAGGGATTTAATAATGAATCCTAAAGTATAAGGTGTTTAATAATCAGAATTTAGGTGCATCAGAGTTTAAAAACACCTTCAATATTCGGATCATGAGCCATCCCATATATTGACAATTATCCGACATTCAAATATAAAATAAGCAAAAATAAAAAAAATTAATAAAAGTGCAAAATAAAATGTAATTTTTGGGGTCCTTTGAGGACTTTCTAGCAGCCCTCTCGATTGTTCATTTTTTCTTTAATGCAACTCTAAACTAAGTCCATTGAAATAGCATATCCACCGCCTCTAGCATTGGTAGCATGGCCAACATTCCAAGTAGTACACATGAATCTAACGAAAGGGTCAAATTAGTGTGTATAATCTCAATGCCAATGAATATGAGATGCATATGAACATGAAATGCGCTTCATCTCCATACAAATAGTCAATGTCAAAATGGAATACACAATGACAATTAGATCACACATACTAAAGCAATACAAAAAAGACGGAACCTCTAATTTAAAAAGTGCATAGAAAGAATTTACTTGCAAGTAAGTAGACAACTACTCACAACTCAAAGTTTTTTCATGATCAGGAGTGTAATTAAAAAAAAATTAAAATAAGCCATGAATTTGTAATCTATTGCAGTGAATTTGTAATTTATGAAATTTAAAAATGATTAAATGAATAGGACATTTTCATTGAGTCAGGATTCATGGCTGTAAAAATATATTAAAATAATTAAAAAAAGTAGTTCAATTCACCCAAACTTTCTATCTCCATTTCTTATCACTTTTGTCTAAACACATGATTGCTATGATCTCCTTGTATTCACCCAACAACCTCTGAATCAGACCAAGGCAACTCATCCAATAAGTCTTGATGTTCTTTAGTAACTTTAGTTCCAAAAAACGCATGCTGGTTCTTTTTCAAAATTTTGAGAACAATTCCAAAATTGTTAATAGATTTCTGTTGGGCATTGCAAAACCATTCCAAAATCTATTAACTACACCCATGCTACACCCAGGATGCACCCATGGTGCAATGCCGCTAATACAATGAACAGAAACTCACCTTGATCTATGAGCCACTGGTCATGAATGTTTGCCTGATAAATTGAGAGTTTGTGAGCTTCTCTTTTGTGATGTATAAGGCCTTCTATCTTCTTGAAACATGCATTGCATAAGTTGATCTTGCACCGCCATAACTTGCTTTTGGTCCGATCCCAATACACGTTACTCTCCCCCATATTTTCATGGAGAGTGTCCGGTTGCCGCGTTGGCCTCTTGTTACGACCCATTCTGAATTGAAACCCTAAATTTCTCTTTAAGATTGCCCTAACATGCGGGTGCAATACTACTCTTCACAATTGTGCTTCTATTTCCTTGATCGCCCCTCTAAAACCTCGCAATACTCCTCTCAATCTTTGCAGAAAACCTCTATTTCTTCTAGAGGCACCTTAGGGAGCTTCAAAATTCAAAAGTTTCCCCCAAATTCTCTATCAAATTGAAAAAACGTGAAAGAAGATAGGGCGGTGCAGTACTAGAAGTGACTATTTTCTAGTGTTAACGTACTGGGTGAGCTGAACCTAATCAAATGCTTTCTTGATATGCCTTGGAAATGAAAATCTATAATTGCACTCTAGTCATTTCCCCTTATTTTGGAGAAATAAACCGACTGCTTCAATTGGATAGCATGTTCTTCTAAGTTTGAGAAAACAATGCTCAACATTATAGCTTCTCAGTACAATGTGGGCATATTGCATTTTTTTTTGTCTTCATCCAGTCAGACAATCATTATAAAATTCATTATGACATAAATAAAGTTTTTTGTTACTTTATGTCATATGTCATATGTCATTTATGTCACATGTCATTTTATTTTATATGTCATTTAGGAATATATTCAAGAGTATTTGAAAATAAATCTAAAATATTTGAGAATATTTTACAAGCATATTTAACATAACAAACACATGTCCAATTAGACACTGTTTGACAGACGTCTTAGAAGAAAATTTTGACACGCCACCTAAAGTTTGTCTCCTTATTTTTTTTGTTCATTTTAGGCCATAATTATATATCTTTATATGTCTATTGGAAAAAAAACCCCACAAAGATTAGTATTTGTCTTTTTGATATAATTTTGAAGCTCATTATTACTATTAGTCTATTACTATTTGTTAATTTGTCCTACTAGTCTATCACTTGTGCTTTATTGCCATCCATCATGTGCAATCTTTTTGTTTGTTTTATTTTGTTAAAAAAGACGAACATACATATACAGTAGAAACATAAAATAGAAACAAAAAATAAACATGATGATGTTAATACATTATAAATGATAATATTCAAATGTCTTTTTTATTGAATTCTCAAAATCATGTTGACACATCCTAATATATCTATGACAATGTATTCTAATCAAAGTTTTTTACTGGTTCATTTAAGTGTGGCTTGATAAAACATATATTTAGAGTTGGAGTATTCTTGCTTTATAATAATTTTTGGGCCAATATTTCTCCTTGAATTTTTTGACTAAAAAGAGGGCTAGATATGTTTTTAGCAACAGGTGCAAAGAGATTGCTTTGCAATTTGCCTTACAAGTTTTTGATACCTTGAAACAAAATCATAAAGATTCTTTTTTGACTAAATCGTCAATAGTTCTTAGATTGAAATGGAATTTACAAATTCCAACCGTAGGACTATTCTAGCAAGCTCCGAACAAGTTTTTTCTCTTTGATTTTATTAATCCCCATGTATCTAAATTTTTTTTTAAATTTCTATCTTTCAATTTTATTTTATTTTCTCCTTTGAAAACTAAAAGAATTAATTGGAAGAAAGAATGTAAAAATAAAAAGCTTACAACTAGAAAAAAAAAAACTCTGATGTCTCTTTTAATTCAAGTTTTTATTTGGATTTGTTTTGAGCCTCTAAGTTCTTATGCAAATGAATTATGTCTAAATAGTGTTGATTAATTCTAGGACTCATGCCAAGGGGGCACATTTTATTTCCATTTTTTTTCCCACTAAGCTACTGGAAGTGTAGAAACTTGTCTCTTTTTCGTTTATTTTTATTTGGATTTGTTTTGAGCCTCTAAGTCCTTATGCAAATGAATTATGTCTGAATAGTGTTGATTAATTCTAGGACTTGTGCCAAGGGGGCACATTCTATTTCCATTTTTTTTCTACTAAAATACTGGAAGTGCAGAAACAACTCATTTTAAGCTTATCAAAACTCCAATTACTAATAACTTTTCTCCTCACCACATTGAGTTGATTGACGCTATCTGCTTGCGGTCACGTCTGCAAAAGATCACCACCATCAAAAATACGAATATACTGCCATTGGGTGCAGTCGGGTGCACTATCGACTCAATAGCGCACCCAATGTTGGGTGCAGTATCGGCAGTGCAATGCAACCACGATTGGTTAGGTCTGGATTGCAGAGTTCTTTGAATTTAAAAATCTTGGGATGTGCACAACTTACCTCTGATGTTTGCATTAAAAGTAGAGTCTTTTTGTCGTGCAAGAGTATCGCAACATTTCCATTGAGTACAAGCTAAAATTCTGGCAAAAGCTTAAAATGAGCTGTTTTTGCACTTCTAATATTTTAGTAGAAAAAAAATGGAAATAGAATGTGCCCCCTTGGCAAGAGTCCTAGAATTAATCAATACTATTTAGCTATGTGATCATCTACAAGGGTTTTCTACGAGTGTGACATTGACATAAAGGCCACATTTGTATGAAAAAATATCCAAAATGGTTGTAACTCTTTAGATTCATAATTCATCAAGTCAAGTTGGCTACATACTTGAAAATTTTCAAATAATTTGAAATTGTAGAAGAAGAGTCATCCAAACTGCCTGAAAATGGGTCTTTCGGCGCCCAAAGTGAAGACTATTGTCTTTTTCTTTTTCTTTTTCTTGATTCTAGATTTGTTTTTATCAAATAAATGATTCAAGACTATATTCATTATTCCAACATTTGATTCTTCTTTATAAATTTGGCGGTGTAAATTAAGGAATATATGCTATATGTTTTTTCTATTTTTTTCTTTTAATATTGAAGACAATTTGAAGCTTATCATAGTACAAATTTAAATCTTATGTTCATTATCTCAACAAATACAAGAGGATTATCCCCAACTAGAATTTGAAGTAAATGATATATTTTTAGTTTTTTGACAATTTTAAAGAAGAAGACTAAATTTAGATGATACAACATTAAAGGAGTGCAATTTAAAATTTCATAGCTACTGTGATCATCGCTTGAATTCTATTGTCTTCTTTGAAAAATGCGCAAAATAGCTATGTATCGCCTTCAACACTTCATCAACTATATACATCACTAGTAAAGTGGATAGGATCTACGTACGCTACATGGTTTAGACAATGGACGCAAAAATGAACATTGGTGTAGAAGGGAGTGCATTTGTCTTTGATTTGTGTCATTACTCCATTCTTTAGCCTTTAGAATGTGTTGATCTCGTCTTCACCAAAAAAAACAATCTTTGAAAGATCTCAATATCTGTGATTTTTTTTCCAACACTCAAGGCATCTATAATCAATTTAATCAATTTGTTAGCACTTGCACCATCACTACCTATCTTTTAAATGGTGAATAGTAGAGGCACACAACACAAATTGACCATGACATATGCATGATGACAACTTAGTTTATATTGTTACAAAAATTGGTCTTATTAGTTGTCACAACCAAATCTGTGGCACTAAATTAGTACACAACAAAATTGTTGTGACATTATAGACTGCTTTACATTTGAATAAAACTCAAATAAGTTTACAGACCCGCAAGTGGGTATAAATATAGTGTTAATTTTAAAGAAACGAATGACTATAAATAATGATTGAATGTCTAAACAATAATGAATTAAAAGTTGACATGGTAGGAGTGAGTGATAAAGCTAACATCTTCTTTTGCTCAACACTCGGGTGCTAGACAAAGAATGTTTATAAGAGAGATGTCTCGACAAAGTTGATTGCAAATAGAAACCCTAGTGGGGTTCCGTGACTATGTCAAAGTGAAGTTGGTGATGGAGATTATGGCGTTGTGGATGTGACTGAATATCTTTTTGCTGCACCGAACGAGTACTCAAGCATCTATTAGAGTGAATTTTCTCTTGGTTGATGAAGTCAAATCGGGAGCATCCCATTCCTTAAAGAAGGCAAAAACAAAGGAGAGAGAGATAATTCATATTTTTCATCATGAGAGGCTATGGAGAGAATATTTCATTGATCTAAATTTGTGGTGGGACAATCATAACAATAAATGTAGTGTGCAATCTTCAGATTTCAAGCACAAAGTAACAAAGGGGGCCTTACGGATTGACAAGTTTTATACATCAAATTAGGCAAGGGTCTGACTTTGTAATGGTTTGAAAGTGCTATGATAGAATTGGAATTTATTTAATTCCTGCATTATATCTATTGGAGAGGAAGATAGGGAAATTAAGATGTTTTATAAGAAAGTCTTTATCATTTGTTGGGTTGTAGGAACAAATCCAACAATGATGTCCTGACTTGTTTTGAACTTTTTCCCTAATAAAATGATCTTATATTTCTATATGCTTTGTTGGGGAATGGAGCATGGGATTACTGACGAGTCTATTACGAGATTGATTGTTGCTTGATATTTGAGTGGATTTTTTTGTAGAGTCTCCAAGTTCATTTAGAAGTTGTTGAAGATATAATATGTTTTTTGCTGTCTCACTAAGGACTTTGTAATCTTCTTTAGTGGTTGATAGTAAAATAATAGACTGCAACTTACTTATTTGGAATATACTTAATTTTTCAAATTTGTGGAATAGTCCAGAGCTTGATCTTTTGGTATCCAAATCGCATTCCCAGTTGGCGTCAACGTAGCACTTATAAAAAACCTGTGTTTTTTGAAACGTATTTTTTGTGACATCCACTTATTTTCACGTTATGTTTGATGTTAAAATTAATGTCTTGGCATTATATTTAATGTCATTATTAACATAAGAATAAGTAGACATCACAAAAAAAATGTTACAAAAACATGGGTTTCTTGTAGTGTAGGTTTGTAACAGAGTTGAATTGTTGTACGGGAAGAAAATGCCATAATTTAGTGTTCCTTGTAAATAGCATAGAATGTACTTAGCGGCTTGTAAATGGGCTTCTCGAGGTTGATTCATATAACAACTAACTACATTGATTGTGTAACAAATATGGGGTCGAGTATTAGTTGTATATATGAGACTTCTAACAATTGATCGATACATGTGAGGATCAACAAATGGTGTTCCGATTTTTTGCTAAGTTGTAGCTTGGGTGCATTGGAAGCTTGGCCGAATTATAGTTGTATAAGCCAAAACGTTCTAACAATTTTTAAATGTAGAAACGTGGTGAAGGAAGAGTCCTGAGTCCTGATATTCCAATTGGGTTCTTAGATAATTTTTGGCACTTTTTAAATCGATCATTTTGAATTTGTTATATATGGTAGCTTTGAGAGCCAAAATATTGTCAATATTGTTTCATGTTATTAATAAATTATCAACCTAAACCAAGATGATTGTGAGTTTTCCGTAATGATGAGAGTAATAGAAATTTGAGTTTGATTGGCTTTGAGTTAAACCTTAAGAAATTAATCATTCATCTATGGTATGGTACTTTGATCTTGGTAATCGTTTAAGGCCATAGAGAGCCTTTTTATTTTGCATACTTTTGATAAGTCTTTGGTGTGAGGGAAACTATTTGATATTTCCATAATGACTTCTCTATCTAAAAGACCGTTCAAGAAGGCCATAATGACGTCCATATGGTGAAGTAACCAATTATGCTTTGTAGCTAGAGAGAAAATAAACTTGATAGTAGACCAAAAAATGACAAGTGCAAAAATGTCATTAAAATCTATACCTTGACTTTTTTGAAAATCGCGAGCAACAATTTTGGCTTTAAACTTGTCTAATTTTTCCAATGATCCCTTCTTGATTATATATATATATATATATATATATATATATATATATATATATATATATATATATATATATATATATATATATATATATATATATATATATATATATATATATATATTTTGCTATAATAGGTTGCATGTGAGGGTTCTTTTCTATTATTTTCCAAGGTTTAATTTTGATGAATTGACCAAATTTTGGCGTCCATTACAACTTTTCATCTAGGTTCTTTTATTGCTTTTGTATAGTCTATTGGTTTGTCAAGTAATTCACTAGTAAGGATTCAAAAATCTTTTAGTACGGTGTTTGGTGTCTACTAGAGTATCTTCTGAATGATTGTTTGGTGGAGGGACTTTGTAAGTAGGAGGTGGAAGTTTTAGAAGTGTATTTAGTTTGTTCAGTTAATAGCAAGTGAGAAGATTGTAGAGAGATTTTGAACAAAGATCTCTCATTAGGTTGTAAATTTGTCAAAGTAAAAATGGCTTTAGTGGCTTTCAAAATTGTTCTGCAAGTGGTTCTATAGGAATGGAATTTGTGGTGGAGTGAAGTGGTTCAGTTGGAATATTTTCGCTATTGAAAGATAAACTAAATAGAAAGGAATCTACAAGTGCTAGATCATTAATGAGATGGTGGAATCCGACTTTTGATTCATCAAAGACGAGGTCCCTAGCAAGGATGATTTTTCTATTGTGTGCGTCATAGGCTCTATAGACTTTGTTGTTTGAATCATATCCTAAGAATAGGCAATTTTGATTTTTTCCATCTAATTTGTCTTGCTCTCCTTTGGAATGTGATAGTAGGCTACCGATCCTAATTTCTTAAAATGATAGGTAGATGGTATCTTACTAGTGAATTTCTTTTCAGGAGTCATTCCTTGGTTAGCTCGCTTTGGGCTGCAATTGACTAAGTAGTTGGCCATTGACACTAATTCACTCCAAAGATAGGCAGGCAATTAGCATTGAGATGCCAAACTTTGTGCTTGTTAAATTATAGTTTGATTGCGGTGCTTGGTGATTCCATTTTGTTGAGATGTATAAGTTTGGGTTAGCTTGGGTTGTGAATTTTCTTTTGTGGATAAAAGTAATTGAATTCATAAGAAGTGTACTCGCCGCCCCTGTCAGAATGCAAAACTTGGAGTTTATTTTTAGTTTCTATTTCAAGCTTGGTGATAAAATTACAAAAGAAATCAAAGGTCTGTGCTTTGCTTTTCAAAAAATAAACTCATCCCTTGTATGTAAAATCATTGATAAATACTAAGATGTATTTTGATTTTGCGAATGTGGGATTTAGCATTGGTTCTATTAAATCTGAGTGTATTTTTTCACTAGCTTTGGAGGCTCGTGTAGTTGATTGCTTTGGGAATGGCTGTCGTTGTTGTCTTCCCGTCAGACAATGTTTATAGGCACAATGCATTGATTGAATGGAAGGAAGTCCAATAACTCGATTTTTTGAGATAAATGAGATAAACTCCAATAACCCTAATGGCCATAGCGGCGACGCCAAAGATTTGTCAGATCTTCAAAAACTATTGAGTTTGCGTATAATTGATCTTTAAAGTAATATAAACCATTTGAAGAAGTATGTTAGCCTGTTGCAATAATGCTTCAATTTTGATCAATAATCCAATAATGCATATATGAAAAAACAATAGTATGGCCATCATCTCTTGAAGAGCCAACAAAAATTAAATTTTTCTTCATGGACGGGACGTATTGAACACACTTTAGCTTTATTGCGCCATCTTGAGTTTTTACATAGGATGTCCTAGTCTTATGCATTGCATGCGATTCTCTGTCGCCTGTCTTTACTTCTTGTAGGCAAACAGTGGAGAGTGACGGACTTGGATCAGTAAGTTCTATTCTTTATGTGCAATAGTACCGCTATCAATGTACCAAGGTCTGTAGTTAAGTTCTATCTTGGACCTTCACGCCTTCGAGGATAGTAATTGTTGCGTAATGACATTTTTCAATCAAACATGGTTGCTTAGGCCTCTTCATTGCCTAGCTGCAAAGCTCAATACTCCCTTTGGTGTGATTTGTTCAGAAAACTAGATTTGACCTGTTCAAACAACATTTCAACGTTCAAATGGATTAGAGTTTAAATGGTACTCTCATAACTTCGAGGTAATTCATTCAAGATAATCAAAATCATGGTCTTGTCAGAAATTGCTTCTTTCATGCTTGTGAGGTGATTTCAAAGCTCTCGAGCCTTCTTGATATAATCCTTGATTGAACCACCTTCAAAGAGTTTAATTGAATGCAATTGATTCATAAATGTCAAAATTTGAAACTGGTCTCCAGACTAGTGCGCTGTCTTTAGAGCAATCCATGCCAAGGTTGGATTGGTTTGTGCAGCAATGTTGTCTATAAAATTGTCATTTACAAACAATATTGAGGCATATATTGCACTCGCTTTTGCAGATTCAAGCTAAGCTTTTGTAAAAGCACATCCTCTATGTTTGATTGGAAAGTCCGGTGGATTAAATTTTTCTTTTACGTAATATTCCACAAGTTCTTTCTTCTTAAAATTGCCCTCAATTTCAAACTCTAGACATAGTAGTTGCCTACTCCTGTTAGTTTGTTGGCATCTCCAATCAATACGTTTATGTTGCCCATAATACTATCGTTTCAAACATTGCTCTATTGTTCTCATGTCTAAATACTTTGTTGTTAGCGGATGATAAACTTGGTTTCAACTTTGAAGTTTTGTGATCTATGATCTATTGTTCTTTCAATTATTCTATCAATCAAACTTTGATCTATTGATTATTTCATTTTTCACTTCTTCATAATCAAAGGATCTAATAGTTCTAATTTGCTCAACTTCACTCGCTTCAGTCTACTTGGTTCAACTTCTCTTGCCTCTACTTAGTTCTTATCTCACTTTGATCTACTCGGTTCAACTTCTCTCGCTTCTATTCAATTCAACTTTGCTCTAATACTATGTTGCAATAATCAATTAGTATACAACATGATTGTTGTGACAACAAAAGATGTTTGGGATTAGAATAAAACTTAAGTAAGTTTATAGACCTGCAGGGGGGTATATATACAATGTTAATCATAAGAGAATGAATGACTATAAAGAATGCATGAATATTTAAACAATGGTAAATTAAAAGTTGATGTGGCAGAAGTGAGCGATAAAGCTAACATAAACACTAAACTTTAGATTACTTTTTTTATAAAATCATACATGTATTCAGCCATGATCCAATGAGAATCATCAAACCAATGCTTTAGAGGCATGTTAGGAACATTGCCAAATTGATATAATTCAAACTTGGCCTCCAATTTTGTCATTGCCTTCTACCTGAAAGCAATTGGAACAATGTGGCAAATTGAATGCGTTTCTTGTGAGACTCAACTGGAATGTAACTTTATATTTGTTCGATCACAATAGTAAGCCAGCAAGCTATATACATCACCTTATATTTCTTGTGAATTTTGCAACTACCATGTTTGGAAATGATATCCCATTTTGGAACCATTTGGATCAATTTCCTCTAAACAATTGTGCATGGCTTGCACTGCACTATGTACATGATATTGTCCTCTCTAAAAATGAATTAATTCCATGGCTCCTTTGTTGCCCACTTGCGGCAGAGGTCCTACTTTTTTTTGAATTTTGTCAAAGTAGACATCAATCATACCTTTGCACCTTTGGGCTTGGATGTCTAGCCTTCCATTTTTTTCCAAAGAAAGAAGGTTCATGAATTTGTCATTGAAATCTACCATATCATCTCCATTGATCTCTGGCTCATTCTCAAAAATCGGCTTCCTTGCAAGGTCAAAGTTAGCAAAATCTACGAATGATTCATCACCCGAAACATGGACAATATTTGGGCAAGAGAGAAGAATTTTGGTGTCAAGTGATTCAGACCCCCTCAACTTCTTGTTTGTGAGTGGAGCACTTGAAGATCCAACGTTGGCGCTTCTAACTTTGTCATGCACCTTTTTTGCCACGCACTATAACACATTGCAATTCTTTGAGTTTCAACTACTTAGAAGTGAATTAGCTTCGCATAGTCTTGGCATTTCAAGCTCTCCTTCGCACCTCTGCTTCAATTGCCGGGTTTAATTGCAAGTTAATTCCGCTCAGCCATCTTGGCCTCTTTCTTTATCTTTCAAGTTTTTTTGTCAGCCTCTTGGCCTGCAAATTTTTGTGGATGTCCTTTGCCGCGCTTACAAAGCTGATGTCAATATGTTCAGAGAGAGAGTCGGTCATTGGAAACCAAAATTACACATCCTTGAACAAAAAATTACCAATCTCTAAATTCAATTCCCTTAAATCAACAAAAAAAAATTCCCTATTTGTTTATCCTCCACCTACCACACCTGAAGACAATAACCCCAATCCTGACGACAACCAACAATGAATCCAAATCGTGGTTCCCACTTTCCAACTGCATTCAAAACTAAAAAAAGCAAACTTGCAATATGCAACGGAGGATACTATGAAGATTTGGTGAGGAATACATATTGCAAATCTTAATTTAAATGTGCCCTACCTTTTTACAATTTCTATCGGAGCTTAAACTTGAAGCCCTCTATGATCATCCACATGATTGCAAACTGCTGGAGCTATAGGGTAGTTGCATGAAACACTTCACGTTTTTCAGTCAAAACTGTGGTTTTTGGCCATAGGACTCACAATACTATACAATACTACCATTATTATGTGTTAGCAGTGCCTCATCAAATCTAAACCATCGATTCAGGGCGCTTGCAAATTTAAACCGTCGATTCAATATTATGTTGTACTATGCAATATTACAGATTACTACGGAGTATTGCAGAAAGTTTAGACCCTACGGTTTGTCAACAGATATCATGTGGTTATTGTTGTTTCATAGGTTTGCACGTTAATTACAATTTATTGCATCATTACAATACATTACTTTGCATCATTCATTGTTGCATCGTTACAATGCATTACTTACAATTGCATTGTAATGATGCAAAGTAATGCATCGTAATGATGCGATAAATTGTAATTAATGTGCAAACCCATGAACAACAACAACCACATGATAACTATTGACGAACCGTAAGGTCTAAACTTTGTGATGTATTACAGAAGCCACTGGGAGCAGAAAATAGCAAAAAAGGGGTCTATGGAGTTTTTCATTTTTAGTAATTCAAAAAAAATTCAAAAAAATTCCATAAAAAATTGCACTCGCATTGCACCAAAAAAATCATGAAAGAATTTTTTCCCCTCTTTGTAGCCTTAGCGCAAAGGAAGGTCACTTTGACCCCATGTGTGCAACCGGCATATTGCTATTTTCATAAAACTCATTCACTAGAAGAAACCCGCGTTGGTCTAAACAAAAAATGTGGGTTGAAATTTGTTGAGAACCATGTTTCCAATACAAAATTCTGGGATTTCAGCGTTGGAAACATAGTTCTCAACAAATTTCAGCCCACATTTTTTGTTTAAACCAATGCGGGTTTCTTCTAGTGATTGTTAGCCCTTGTAATGTTAGTAGACCTCCAACATGTCCAATTTGTGGCTTCAAATTTGCATTTTTGGGTTTAAAATAGGACTAAATCCCCCCAAAATAGCCAAGGTAGAGACCCAAGTGGGAGTAGGTGAAAAATAGTACCCTATGTGAAGGTCAGATTCAGACATAAATTAAGTATTTTTTGGGATGTCTAAATTTTTGAGAATGTATAACAAGTGAATTTCTAGAATATCCTAGAATATATCGCTTGCTGAATCCCTTTGTGCCTGAAAAAGAAACTATTTTGGCACTTCACTGCTGAATCAGACCTTTACATACGATAAACTAGTTTTAAAAAATTTGAAAAAAATACTCAATGTTTGCAACTACTGTATCTACCTTCAATTCAAATTTCATGCCAAACGGACAAAAAAATGCAAAAGTTATGAGCAAAAAAACACTTGCCCGAGGGCAAGTGGACAAAAAATAGGACAAGTGTTTCTTGCAATCACCCTATAATTCTAGGTTTAAAGAACAAATGTAGTACCATATTGGACAAAGTGGAAATCAATATGGCAACAATAAAATCACTATGCATTGTGAATGTTTTCAAAGTGACTGTGAATGCTCGTGACTATGAATAGTCATGACAGAAGTACTTAGTCGTGCCTGAACAATCTATTGCAATGCAAAGTAGGCGACAATGTAGTGAATGTGGAGCGCGTAGGTTGCATTGTTGGAGCGCTGAAAGACTCAGATTGGAGCAATGGAGGTTACAATGGCAAAAAAATTGGTGCTATCCTAATTCCAAGATTAGCGACCTATTGTTCAAATACATTGCATGAATACTTTGTTGGAAAAATATAATTTCAATTGCTACGTCCTTCTCTTACATTTTCCCACAAGTGAACTTAAAATAAAATAGAAAACTCAACCATCTCGTAGGTGCAATTCAACCATTTTGCCTGCATGTCTACCTAACTTAACCCTGGAATGCCAAGCTGGTCATCGTGAAAATCATCCTTTTGGATACCGTGTGAATCATTTACTTAAAAAAACACCAAGAGCACTCATTCGAGGTCAAACTATTGTACAAGACTTCCCCTTTTCACACAATCTTCCAAGAATGAACATCTGCACTTCTATCTTACATAGAAAAATTCTTTGTCATCCATCCATCGGATACTTTTAGGCTACCGTATCATTACATGGCTAACCATTCCCCAGGCAGCCAACCGACCTTTTTCTTGCCCTATTTATACAATCCTCCCCACTCCTTGTTTCTCATAATATAGAAGTCAAATACCGATGATAGTCTAGCTTACGTACAAGAAGCCTTCGAGCTTTCTATTACAACTAAGTGGCATCCTTTGGACTGTTACCCATCTCCATCCCTGTCTTAGACAACACCTGGTTCAGCTAGATGAGGTTGATAGATAGGCAGCCTGACCTAGAAGTCGCTAGCTACCTACACCAGGGTACTGACTCTCAAGTGCCAAAGAAAAAACAGAAATTCAAAGGAAAAAGAAACGTGCATCTAAGGTAGAATGTACAAGGTAATTAGCAAATATCAATGTCTAAAACCAACCACCCCATACCGTCTTTCATATCAAGCTCCAGTTTGTCACAGACAGGCGTCCAGCCAGCCATGTGCAAAGTTTCAAACCCACATTGCAAGCGCCTGAATTAGCAGGGGCATGAGAGCAGTTGAATTCTATCAGCCAATTGTGTTTACTGTTGCTGCTTTGTGCCCTCAAATCATCTCTGCAGAATTCGATGTTTCGATGGGAAGTCACTCATCAGCTTCAGAACTTGAACTTCCGTCTCCTGGAGCTGCTGACTCTGTGCCGAATGTGAGTTTGAGACGTACGCAAAATGGAATAACTTTGCCACTGACTCTATGTACAGTCAATACCAGCTCATATACGCCAATGTATTGTCAGGCAATATTCGCAGTTAGTAATGCTATGGTGAAAAATCTCAGCTAATTAAAGTCTCAGGGATTATACACATGCAGTTATAATTCATCAAAGTGAGCAAAGTATATCGTGCACACCTAAAATCTTGAACTCTTGTGAATCATGGTAATACTGGTGTACATACAAGAATTATATACTACCTCCATTTGGAAATAGTGTATTATCCATTCTCAGTGGTGATTGCACTGAGAATGGATACACTATTTCCAAACGGAGGTAGGATATATTTCAAGTGAACGAGTTTTGTAGGAGTGGTACTGGACTCTCCACCTTCAGGTTACTGCACGTGAAATTGACCTACCTAATACGTATTTGAGCTTGGTTCCCATTACTGTTGGATCTTGTTGTGCGTCAAAATGGGATTCCAAGTTCTCTTTGGATGCATTTTTTGGACAAACTATAAATTTCAAAGTGTTGAAACCAGATGTATCCCAAATCCACCCTAGGTTCCCATGTTTGAAGGACATATATTTTTGATGATGAGATTGTTTTGTAAGCCTGGTAAAATTACGTGCAGCTACGTTATGTGTATTTGACTCAGGAGGATTCTGATAAACTCTCAATTCGTGTCCTTTAATTAACGCACTTGGTTGATCAGTGCATTTTGATCTTGCTTTGTTTTAACAAACTAAAGCACCAATTGAAATTTTGCCTTCGAAATACAATACCTTCGTACTACAGCCAGGTAATACCTCTTAAAAGCAGTAAATTTGGACTTCTGGCATTCCTTGGAGCCACCTTGTTCAGAAACTCTGGTGTGTAGGTAAACATCTCAGTCAATGTTTCAGTATGTCATAAGTTAGAGTATCTTTGCAGCATACTGCTTATTTTCAAGTAGAATGAAAACCCGACTTGAAAATTTGATAGTCAGAATAATAGGGGAGTTGGGGGAGTAACACACCCAGTTTAGGGTATACTACAATGAATTATACGGAGCCCTTTATCTTCGTCCACATGAATGAAAAGTATGTGAAAATGGATTATAGAACTGCACAGAATTGCAAGTAATTGCAAGACTCCTAAATTCGAATGTTTTGGCAAACAAGCAGCTACCTGGTTACTCTTTGTATAACCTTTTCTAACTGAGTGACATTCTAGAATGTTGCACACTTGTAAGCTTACAAGGTATTCAATCACAGTGTCATCCTTGCTCTAAACCAAAATATGTTCTTAAAAAATGGAATTTTGAAATGATCCAACTGCTGTCTGAAAGTTTGTTCTATGAAACCACTGAAAGTGTGAACAGTTACTTCTTCACTCTAGCCTGGAGAAGCCCTTCAAAATAATGCAGGTAGGTATCAGAAAACTAGGGTTCTTTATGGTGAAACGGAGAGGATTCTTTAAGAGGAAGGGGCCCAATTGCAAACTTGAAGAGAAGACACGGATGAACTTGTGAACCACATTGACACAAGTAAAAGAGCATTGAAAATGCTTGAGTGAGCTGTCGGTTTCATAGTGACTTCAATTCATTCAGTTTCATTCCAGCTTCATAGTTTCTAACTTCAGGCCAATTCTAAGTTACCTGTTCTTGCTGCAAAAGCTGACCTCGACTTGACACAGACGGTGCTCCACAGATGATGCGGATGCTCATCGTCGCTTGTGCCACCTGTTCATTGACCATTAGTTTGTCTCTCAAACTCATCGTCGACTTGGTAAGGTACTACAAGCATCCATTACCAATTTTGCATCCTAAGCCAATCTTGAAAATATGTACATACAAGGTGTCCAAAACATATCGTATGTATATAGAAAATATAAGAATGAAAAAAACGGTTCAAAGAACAAAACAACATGCATTTGAATTCCAAAAAATCATAGTTCACTTAGACTAATTCAAAACATTATCATATTTCATGATTTCAATTGTCAATTGTGAGAAAATTAGTTACACATGTTGATTCCCCCCCAAAGTCTTGAGAATTTTTGAAAATGTAGACCATAGGTTTGGGATTAAATACTTTAGGTTGGTGGTGCAAATGGGAGACAATAGAGGTGCCTATACAACTTTCAATGAATGATAATAGGCTTGACTATTGGTGCCTTAGAATTCATAAATTCTGACATGATATAGACAATTTGAATTGAAATTTTCATTTGTTTGGGAGGTGCTGCAAGGAAGTTGGTTGTAGCAGGTAAATTAGGTGTGAGCAAGTAAGCAATAAGGTCCAAGATTATTTTGGAGCAATTTTGGAGTTTGTTTTGGATGCTCATGACCACTACCTATAGGTGGATTTGTATTTTTAGGATGGGCTACTTTGAAAAAATTATGTAAAACTTATAATTATCATAGGAAAAAATATTTTCACTTGGGCTTGGTTCTTGTAAAATTCAAACACCTATGGAAAACAAGTCTTCCCAATGCAATAAGTTAATTCTACAGTATTTAGATTGTTAATTTGGGTGGTAATAGGTTATCCTACTTTTTTAGGTCCTCTTTATACATTTTAGGCCAGAGAAATTGTATTTGAATGGCACAAAGGATTGGTTGCAACTCTCAACAAGGTTTCTCATGCATTATGGGCAACAAGAACAACATTAGGTGAAAAGAAATCATATAAGGCTTCTTAATTCCTATGAATGGAAAGAAATCATTAGTGACTTTCATTAATTTGCCATTGAAACTAAACGACTATAAGAGGTTTAGTTCTTGGAAGTGAAGTAGAAATGCTCCAAAGAAGTTTGACTAATGTAGAAAAAAGATAAGAAAATGAATAGTAGAGTACATCCTACACTCTTGCACTTATATTCTTCACTTCCTTTTATGTAAACTTGTGAAGTGATCCAAAGAGATTTGTCCTTTCCCCTTCAATCCAATTCTATTATATGCACCTGTGGCCTTGCTACCTCTTCCTTTGGTGTGAGAAGGCCTAAAGGAATTTGTCCTTCTCTTTTTATTTTATACACTTGTGCCCTTGTTGCTTCTCCCCTCTCTAAGAAGTCACCTAAAGAAATTGTCTACTCCCCTTACCCTTCTATTCCATGTTCTTGTGCCCTTGCTACCTCTCCTCTCCGTGTGAAGTCACCTAAAAAGATTTGTCTTCTCTCCTTCCCCTCCTATTCCATGCACTTGTGTCCTTGCCTGCCTCTCCCTTCTGTGTAAAGTAGTCTATAGAGATTTGTCCTTTTACCTCTAGTCCTATTCTATTCTATGCACTCGTGCCTTTGCTACCTCTCTCCTCTGTGTGAAGTGGCCTAAAAAGATTTGTCCTTTCCCCTTGCCCTTTTATTCCATGCACTCGTGCCCTTGCTCCCTCTCCCCTCTGTGCGAAGTGACCTAAAATGATCTGTCCTTTCCCTATGCCCTTGTTGCTTGTCCCCTCTGTGTAATGTGACCTTGAAAAGATTTGTACTTTCAAATTCCCTTTTCACTTCTCTCGCTTCCCTTCGTGTGAAGTGACCCTTATTACTAAGTTGACAAATGACAATTCTTCGAGTTTTCCACCCCCGGGATGGGACCATGTCTACATAGGGCGTATCTTCTAAATAGCGTATAATGATGGTTCCACATTGTACCATGAACCCTATCTTATGACAATGCTACCTTTGGGTATAAACGGACTTCTAAAATCACTCTCCCATGTGTTCACAATTTGACCGAGAATTTGACACGCGAATCGGAAGATTCTCCACAAGATGAAGATGGTTAAATTCTGAGAATATACAGGAAACTTAACGTGCAATTACCTGTGTCTGTGTGTCATTAGAGCGAGGAGTAATGCAAGCAATCTAGTGAATTCCTAATATAACCTTTAAGTTCTGATTCCCGTATGTTTGAAATAGACTAAAACTTACAGTTTCTTGTGAACTGAAGGCCTTGCCTGTCTGCGCACTCCTAATTAAACTCCAGTCACGAAGGAAGTAATCACAGTGGGAATCACAGATTTCACAGGCGGAGATTGTACGCAGTTCTAATTGACATCGAGACCGAACAAGCTGGTATTGTCCTTTTGCTTCTACTGAAGTGATACTTATTTCTTCCCCATCGTTTTTGATTTGGGAAGTTTTAAAGTCCGCTTAATGCATATCATGCGCTAAGCTCCAGCCAGGGCTCCAGAATGCCAACAGGTACACCTATTTTACATTAATGTCATCAAGGGTATTTTATGAAATATCTGCAATTGCCTACAGTAAATTAGCGGTATAAGTTATCAACTTCTGGCTGCAGGTGGTGCTCTGGTTTTGCTTTCATGCTAAATTCTCAAATTTCACCATTGTGGTTCATACTGTTTCAAAGTGAAAGCACAAATTTCAATGGGGAGTTCTCCTCAGGGACAACAATTTCACCATAATTTGGCCCTTTTAAAATGACTTAAACTTGCAGGTTGCATATACGTATGTTAAAATATGTAACTGGAGTAATGTAAAGTCTCCATTCACCGTACTATACAGTGAGGGAGCTAGAGTTTCCCTGCACCAAACAGGAACTTTGAATCTTCCCTACAACGATCTACAAACTTGCGCCATCGACAATTTTGCAGATTTATTTTGTGGTCAGCTAACATTCGATTTCACAAAATTAAATGTCAATAAATTTCGTATTTTCGCAGTAGCACAAATGAAAGCTCACCTGTATGGTGAATGGATCCTCTAATGTACAGTATGGTTAATGGAGTCTCTACCTTAGTTTCATGTAAACTTGTAGTACAGTAGCTTGTATCACCAAAGTAACCCGGCGTTCGGACAACCAGTAAATTGTTTGATTAGCCTTCTGCGGAGGATATTTTATGGGCAGAGGGGAGGTATGGAATTGGCAGGCTGGGGGGTGAAACTGTCTGCAGCCTGCCTGTTCCTATCCTGCAAGGGCATGTCAACGAGCTAATGGACAAGGCCAGGAAGTGACACTCCGGTACTTCGCCTGCCCCGTCTTACCTATACCCCTGCCAGTCCAGCCCAGTAAGTCCAGAAGCTCTGGCAAACTACTAAGCCCCTGTCTTTTCATAACCCCCCCATAAACCAAGCTGATCATTCCAGGCCCCGATTAGCAAGCTCCGGCTCTGTCACACTGCAATTTGAGCTTCCCATCACGCCCCTCCAACAATATTCTCTCTCCTTCTGCAGCTCTACATACGGTGCTCCAGCATCCTCACTACTTGGGGTTAGTGCCTGAAAAGAATTATTCATATTAGCTACGATTCTCACGGAGAATTCTACTTGTGGTATATAGCAGCTAGAGTGGCGTGCATGCTCCTTGGGAGGCAGCATTCATGTATTCCTGGTTATTTTGAGGTGATCATTCTCATACCCCTTTGGATCATAGCTAGCTACATTCTGAAGAAGATCGTGTTTAAATTATGCAGAAGGCTGAATTTGGTTTACAAGCTCACTTGGAATGAATTCCTGATGAAGCACTAGCTATAGTCAACATTTGTGCGAAGTCTCCACTTAGGCTGGAGCCTTTGCGATGCGTTTCTTCGTGAGGTCTGAGTGTAGCGAGAGGTGGCAAGAGAAAATCATGCACAAAAGTATGGATTAAATTTAGTTTTGAGTGGGGCTCTTGAATTAGCAGATACAGTCGGTGCGAAAAGCACAGTTTGTCGAGCTATTTTTGAGGAAAACAGAAGCTCAGTGACGCTGGTCTTGGCTTCGTGTTTAGGTAATTTTCAGACTGCATCATAATTCAGGAACGAAAGGGACATAGTTCTGATGCGATTCAACTAGAATTAGAGCTAGTTTCCGTTGCAGTAGAATACTGATAGAAATGCATGCAATTGCATTACGAAGAGTAAATGAACTGGTATTAAGAACTGGAAGGTTCCCATCACCTCGCTGAAGTGCGCAGATATTCCCTAGACCTCCACGTTCATCGATCTAGTTGTTATCAATTGATATACAGAAAAGAAGTCTCTTGTTGGGTAGAAAGGTTCCAGCGAGTTACGCGTTTCCAGCTCGCCGTGCGCGAGTGGAGTATTTTACATCAACAATTGAATGTTAAATATCAACTTGGCATTCAATGCCATCAGCCAGCCTCGATTGTTACATCCTCCCTTGAGGAAACCAAGGCTCTACAAAAACTCCAGAATCGGAGCAATGTAGGTCTTGAGGTGTAGGAAGATAGCTGCAGTGGAGACGCCATTTGTTTGAGGAGCCTAGCTAGCACTAGCTCCAAGCTACTCCATAGCTGCTCAAAGGTCTTGGTCGTTTCTATTTCAAAAAGAAATTGAAGAGCAGGTTACAGAGCGCCATTCTCCTAGTGTTGCTAGATTTTTATTGATTCGCTTTGGGAACAGAGGAAATTCCACTCGGGCCGCATCACAGCTTCCTAAAGCTTGGAGGTCTCAAAACTGGAGACCGTATCATTCTTAGCGAATTATTAAATTTCAGAAGCAACAGGAATAAAAGTTCATAGCATGCAAGGCTTGGAACGTCGAGTGCTTCCGATTTTTGTATATCGAATGACTCTCGTCAAATAGTAACTGTGACGAAGGGCTATAACACTGACCAGGTAGCACTTGATGTTTTTCTTCTGGTAAATGTCTGCTTGGTTCTAGTCGACTCTTCATTCGGTGATATTTCTAAATCTGTGAAAGAGATGGGAATTTCCAGAAGAAGGTATACTAATTGTCGCCATTAGAAATAGCGTTGTAAGTGATCGAGGGGACGTTATATAATTTGCTGACATCATTAGATCTGGAGAGATGGTTTGAACACTCCGTACATTATACAAGCTTTGCTTTCCTGTTTTTCAAAGGTGACATTGCCTGTGCAGATAAATCGCCATTGCGGTTCCCAAGTCAGTCAAGCAGTTGGAGTTCACAAAATGACTTGAGCACAGTAGCTACGTCGAGCAGCACATAATTATGTAAGTTCACAACCGATTTTTTCTTAACAAGTATAGTCAGTAGATATCAAGTCATATCTCAAAGCCTTGCTGCTACTAACTCCTTACAATGCCCCTAATTAACTTCTTAAGCAATGCAAGGGCTTCAGAGTAATATATGTCACATTGCAGCACTCTTCAATTCCAAGTACGAGTTTTCGTGATGTGTTCACTTGCCATTTGTTAGTGGTTATACCTTCTGCAGAAAAATGTTGAAATGTAACATAAATATTCTTTCATTTATTTAATGGGATGTTGCACTGATGCTGAAAGTGGTCCTCACTGAACAGAAGCTAATCAAACTCATCATGGACTCCCTGGAGGCCATGCAACTGATTCCTCCTGCAAGAACGTTTTGGAATTCCAATGACCCAACACTGGACCCGTTTGACGAAACGCTCATGCCCACCATGGCCAGTCCACTGGAAGCCGCCTGCAGCTCAACGTTCCTGTTCCCTTCCACAACAGGCTCCACCTGCGACAGTGGCGACAGCCAAGTGTTCAAGACACAACTTTCTCAGCAACAGAGTTCCATTATTTTCGATGAGATATCGATGCCCGTTGACGAAGACGGAGCCGAGTCTTCACGAGGGCTTATTACCAATCCTCCTCCGGAATTATATCATTCCATTTCTTCATGGTTGCCAGCTCCACCAGCACATTACCATCCTGCTCAAGGGGTAAGTAAGATCCCCAAGCGTAGGACTGCCGACGACCTGTCTCGTTTTGCGTCTGTCCTTGTAACCCGTCTTCTTCATTCTGTGCTCGTAACACGCCCAGTTAAACCATGTACAGCCTAAAACATGGTCAACAGGCTAGTTACAATGACTGAGTGACCTTCATTGGTTCATTTGGTGAGGAAAAAAGTCCATTTAATTAGAGGCTGGTCCTTCGATAGTTCGGGTCCACAGTAAAAGCTTCACTTGGCTTTTGTGTTAGTACGCTCGTCCGTTGCAACAGCAACAGCTCCAGCAGGAGATGACTGAGCTAGAAGCAAAAAGTAGGCGTCTCAAGGAAGAGGTACTAGATCACAAGTACTTCTCATTCTATATCAGTCCTCGGTTGATTGCGGTACTCCAGGGTACTCCTCCTCCGAGTCCTCGTTGTCAACCTGCCAGGCTTTCCAAAAATTTAGCCCTCAAAAAGTCCGGTCGAGTTTATCTTACACCGCTCTGTACGTGCTGAAAAGAAATTCGTAGAAATGGCTAAGTTTTCCTACTGGCGAATATCATTATAATTACTCATCATCATTTACTGGTTTGGGTGTCGTATGCTTAAAAAATACTATCTTCCATGTTGTGCAGGGGCAAGTTCGAGTTCATCTCAATCACTACGGTGGTAGTCAACTGGGCCCTGATATGTTTGGACCTCTGAACGCATCTACCACTTCAACGGCAGTAGATTCTAGCCATGTCTCAAAGAATCATACTTCGGCACCGCTCATGCGACATCCAAATTTCCGTCGCCCTGATAATGCAGGCCTACTCAAGCAACAGCAGCAACAGCAGAAACTCAACTCTGTCAAAGCTTCCTGGCAATCTTCCAACATGTTTGAGCTTTCGAGGAGATCTGGAGTGGTCTCCCACAAGGAGCCGTTAGGCTCCCCCTGCAGTGTCATATCCGGCTTCACCAAGGTGGCGGATCAATTCATGTCTACGGACTACACCATGGAGATCAGCAGCAGCAGCTTTGGTCCTTCCACATCTGCAGCTGCAAATGCTCTTGATGAGGCTGCCATGAAGTATGTGATTCATTCGCGAGAGAGTAGTGTTCCCGCGGGATTTACTCACTCTATGTCGGAAGCGCAAGAGATCATGGTGAAGCAATTGACAACGAAGAGGAAAAGGTCGAAACTCCCGAAGCTTCTTAATGAAGTGGAGAGCCAGCGAATGACTCATATTGCGGTGGAAAGGAACCGTCGGAAGCAGATGAACGAGCATTTGGCTGCTCTCCGTGCTCTCATGCCTGGCTCATATGTCCAGAAGGTAATACATCATCACATGATCAAGAATTACTTTCATACCGGTTTCGTATGTCATAGTTTCCAAGTTAAATCAGAAGGGAGCCTTTTAAGAGTTTACCATGAAGAAAATGAAGCGGAGTCAAACATCTCAACTGAACCATTACCACCTCCTAAGTGCTCAACTCCGTTTTATAACTATGATGGTAAACTCTTAAAACTCCCTTCTGTATATTCCAATGCCTCGAAGTTCTGAAATATTAACACTCGGTGATGCGATGTTGATTAAATTTGCAGGGTGATCAAGCATCCATAGTTGGAGGAGCCATTGAATTCGTGAAGGAGCTGGAGCATCTCCTGCACTGCCTGCAATCGCAAAAGAGACGGCGAGCATACAGTGATCTTTCCACCGCCGGGACCCCCACAAGTCGACTCGCCACGCCAAATCCTGAACCGCAATTTTGCCAATTACAGCCGCCTTTCGCTTTCCATAGCCCGCAGGTAATAACGCTCTGCTCAATGTCCATCACCACACATTTCCCAATGGTCATGTCAGAACAGCAGGAAGTAGCGGTTGCAACACAACTTCAATCATTTTTCCATGGATTTGTAGCGGTTCCTTACTTTGCTTTAAACTCATGGTCGATCTATTGCAAACCAGTGCAAAAGGGCTGGAAACTTGCTGCAAAAGTCTTGGAAACGGATCCAATGCACATCTACATGCCTAAACTGTTGCAAAAACTATTTTCTTCTCAAATAGTTGCAAATACAATGCGCTATGTTGTACTAAATTATTGCACAATTGTTAACAAATTTATGGAGGACGGGTCATTGCAAAATCGTTGAAACACTATTGCAAAGTCAGTCTTCTGTACTATGTATGCTTGACGCTACCTTAGCAGCATGATTTCAAATCGTATAATTACATACAACGGCGCTCTGCTTCAAGTTGTCCAGTCTATGTCTCAAAGTAGAGTGACTCAATTAATAACCATGACTGAAAGAATTACTCCCTGTTTTGCAGAAATTGGTGGATCCAAGCCCATTTCTGCTGGGCGCGTCATCCACCGAAAGCATCAACCTGGGTGCCGGGATTATTGCAAGCACGCGACACGGGCCACAACTGAGCAGCAGCTACCCAGCACCCGGGCAAATGATATCCGTCCCAGCTTCGTCATCTTCGACATTGCAACCGTGGAGTCTGGAGAATGGCGTGATGGTGGGGGAAGCGCGCTCAGACATGGCCTCGGTGGAAGTGAAGCTGGTGCCGGTGCCGGTACCGGGGTCGGGGTCTTCGTCGTCTTCGGATCCTGCGGCGGCGCTGGTGAAGATCATGGCGACTCGTCGCGCGGGCCAACTGCTTCGCACGGTGGTGGCGCTGGAGAGCCTGGCGCTGACGGTGCTGCACACCAACATCACCACCGTGGGCCATACCGTGCTCTACTCCTTCCACGTCCAGATGGGCGCCTTGTGTTGCACGAATGTGGACGAGATTGCACGCGCAATCCACCAGACCTTCGCCTCCCTTCATGCCTTGCAATTCTAGCTCCACCCTCACAGCTCTCAATCCCTGGATCCATCAATCACCGCCGAGTATCATCCAGCAATAGTACATACATAAGCCTGAGTTTGCAATAGTTTTTGCATCGGTTTTGCAAGGATTAGCAGAAATGTATTAACAATTGTTTGCAGTGGTTTAGCACAGCATTAATTATGCTATGTATTTGCAAGCACTGGAGACGCTGTATTCCTTCCACGTCCAGATCGTCGCCCTGTGCTGCATGAACGTGGACGAGATTGCAAGCGCAATTCACCAGACCTTCGCCTCTCTGCACGCTTTGCAATTCTAGCCCTACCGGACCCTCCCACCTCGATCTCAATCCCTGGCATGGAACCGTCAATCACTGCTCAAGTGCTGACTAGTACAGAAGGGTGAGATTGCAATAGTTTTTGTAACGGTTTTGGAAGGACTTACTACCATAATTTATTGACAAGTGTTTGGAATTAATTTTTTGGTACAACATTGCGCAATATACCGGTATTTGAGATGGCCATAGCTTTTGCAACAGCGTAGGCATGGCCTAGATATGCTTTGATTCCGTGCCCAAAACTTTTGCAGCAAGTTTGCAGAGCTCTCTTTTGCAATGGTTCGCAATTAACAGACCACGAGTTGAAGGCAAAGTACAGAATCACTACAAATTCATGGCAAACTCATTGATGATGTGTTGCAACCGCTACTTCCTGTTGTAGTGCATCGATCACCAATTGGAGAACAAACCACGGTAGCTAGCTGACCTGGATACCTATATATAAATTAAATTCCTTGGAATGGTGCTTTGTAGCTAGCTTTGCATGCACGTCATGAATATATTTCAGGCTTCGACTAGATCGATCGCTACTCGTGATTCGATCGCAATGTGTCGGCACTTGTTGTTTGCGGTCGGGGTGGGAACGATGCTTGTGCGTATACAGTCACATTGTAAATCGAAATCCATATTATCACGTACGTTCTGTCTGTGACATTAAAGAGCACTAAGTAAACGGGCGGGCTTCGCGACGTACAATACAAGAGTACGTCCACTTCCCCCAGAGTTGGCGGTTGTGCTCCATCACGGCGGATGCCAGGCTCTTATTAGGGTTTTATTATTGCTTGTGCGCAGGAAACACTATGTTGCGTTGATTTAGGTTTTGGCGATCCAGTGGGATACGGTGAGTAGTTTTAGGTTTCGAGCTTGCGTTCTTGCCGTGGATGTGTGCTCCGAGCCGTTGCGTATATTATGTGATTCGACTTGTGGAATTTTTTGGGTGGTTCTTTTCGAAGAATATTGAGAGAGGAGACTGTACTTGCGTTCTTCTAATGTTGCTGAGATTGGTTGTACTTGTTGGCAGGGAGCACGATTTCATCACGATTACAGGTGGTAGAATGCACGGAAATTTAATTAAGCAGCTCAATCGAATAGTGGCTATTGGATGTTAGCTTCTGGTTGAAGTTCGGATCTTGCATGCCACTTCTGAGGAGTTTTTTTAAATCATCCCCGTCACGTTGAAGGTCAACTTTCTGTTTTGGAGGGCTCAAGGACGTGCACGCCTTTGTTTATCAGGAAGGTTTAAGCTTAGATCCTGTTATCACTTACACAGGTTCTTGTAGCGCGAGAAAGGTTCGCTATGAGTTTCAGGGTCGTTGAGGGACTGCGAGTTTCGCCTTACTGAAGGTGGAGATGCAGGTTTTCCAATGACATAATCTGGATTACCAGGGGATCGGCAAAGTTTTTTTTATGAATGATTTTAAGCGTGCCTAAATTGTGAATAGGCAGTTGATTAGTATTTGACTGCAATTAAGACTACTTCATGCGGATATGGCGATGGTGACTGAAACAGCTACCCGGAAGCGAGTGTATAGCACTCTGGTTTAGGTTTTACAAATTCCGCGGGTTATGATTAGCTTTAGGATTCAAGCTTGTGGAGAGAGAACAGTTTTTTTGAGGCATGGGGAAGAAGGGTGGAGTTGGCTATGGCGGCAACAAGAAGCCTCCCCCTACATCTGGATTGCTGCAACATGGCAAGTCCCAGCCGGCAACGCTGCGCCAGCAGTCGGGAAAAGCAGGAGGAGGAGCAGCAGCAGCAGCGTCGTCTCAAGTCCCAAACCCTAGCAACCAGGCTACAGCACTGCGAGCTGATCACTTGCTGCGGGTCGCGACGTGGGCGAGCGCCAATGTACCTCCTCTCGGCGCCCTTTTGGGCGCCCGCCTCGGTTGCCTGTGCGAAGCTGCTGGTGTTCCTGTGCCCGACACTGCTCACGTCATCTGCGAAAGGTCAGTGTCTTCAATTCCTTGCCTTTCTGCTGGATGAAGTGTTTTTTCCAGAGTGTGCTTGAAACATTGCCCTTGTCTTCACTAAACCCTAAACCCTAATTCCTTGGGCCTATATGTGTTGGAAGCAATTGTTGAGGGAGATCTGCATTAGTATCTTCGGAACTTGAATGTACGATCGTTTATCTGCTGTTGGGAGTGCCATGATTTATCCCTCTCGTTTTTCTCTTTCTGTAATTGATAGGGTTTTGCTCCAACAAGTTTGATGGTAGTCGGGTGGGAATGATTGAAGACTTTAGGGTTTGAGTGGTTTGTAGAGATCAAATTTTTGCACTACGTATGAATTTCTTATGCAATTTCAAAGTAGGAGGTTTTGGAACACTATAAGTGACGGTAGACAACCCTGCTTCCATGCGAAGATCATGGCCGTATGCAATTTGCCAAATTCATATTTACACCGCTTACTATGAAGTCCAACCAAGTGTATGAATAAATAAGATGCTTTTGTTATAAGGGTTCAGTATAGGAGACGGGAGCAGGTTTCTAACGGTTCGAGTATACTCGACAGTAGTGTATTTGTGGTCCATATGGAGTCAATTGTTCCTTCCGTGACAACAAGCTGTTTCCTGCAGGTGTGAGTCCATTATGCAGGTAGGAGTAAATTGTTCTTTTCGTGTAACTAAAAACAAGAGAAAGGGGAAGTCGAATATCATATCCAATTATGTGACATATATTTGTCACTTTTGCAAGCATGGAAACGCGAAGCCTGGAACCTCGAAGAATCACTTAAAGACGAAGATCGCACAGGCGGCGGCGCGTTCGAGCCTTAATTTATTGGGAAAGTCTTCAGTCGCTGAAACACGTCCAGTGCACAAACAATCATTGCCATTGAATCTCAAGAAGGAGAACGAGCAGAGGCCTGCTGAAGAAGAGAGCTCTGTGCAGATACTTTTGGAGAATCAGCAACGGTCTACTGACCAAGAGGGTCCAGAAGCTGTGGAAACGACTCTCATCATCAAGGGGCCTCTGGATGTTGCGTTGGAGGGATTAGCCGAACAAGAAGGTTCAATAGCTATGGAATTATCTTTGGAAAAGGGGTCGTCTGATCTTATGGAGACGAGCCAGCAGGGATTGACTGGACAAGAGGGTTCAGAAGCTGTGGAATTGAAGGGACCTTTGACTCTTAAGGAGAAGAACAAAAAAGGATTTGCTGAACAAGAGGGTGCCAAAACTGGGGAATTGACACATGACATCGGGCCTCTGGATGCTTTGGAGAGGAACCAGATGGAAAGCGCTGGACAAGGGGGTGCAAGAACTTTAGAAGTTACACTCAACAAGGAGCCTCTGGACATTACGGAGAAAGACCAGCCTGAACAAACTGTGGAAGTGATTCTCGGCCAGGGACCGTCGGATCCTTTGGAAAGTAACCAGCAGGGTTTTACTCAGCAAGAGGATCCTAAAGCCGTGGAAGTCGAGGAACATCTGGATCATACTGGAGAGAATGAGCAGAGATTTGTTGAACAAGAGGGTCAAACAACCGTCGAAGTCAATCTCAACCAGGGACCTCTGGAACGTACTGGAAAGAATGAGCAAGATGGTCTGAAAACCGTGGAAGGCAATCTCAGCGAGGGACCTCTGGAAAACCCTGGAATGAATGAGAATCTAAAATCTACAGGAACGGCTCTTAACAGACTGCCTCTGGATCTTTCGTCGAAGAAGAAAAGGAAGAAGAAGAACCAGCAGGGCGTTGTAGAACAAGAGGCTCCAAAAGTGAGCCCTCACAAGGGGCCTGCAGTGGAAAGCAGTGGCAGTTCCAAGAAAAAGAAGCGCAAAAGCTGGTCGACTTTGAAGGAATTAGCTTCCCTTCCATAATTGTCACTATTCCGTCAGCGAGTTAAATTTGTGTTATGAGTTGACCATCGCTCGGATTTTCGGAGGAAAAGAGTGATATAATAGCTCTGCTTAATTCTGGAATCAGACAGCACTGAGCAGAACTGAAGACTGGACGACGATTCCACATATATGCGAAAAAATGTGGAAACGATTGAATGGTGTATCTACGCAGGTGCGCTGTCTCTGAAGTTGTTTCTTGACTGCATATTCTCTTTTCGAGTTTTTCAATTGACCAGCCTAAAATCGCCCCTGTATTTCCATTTCTGTGTGGTGTTGCTATGAAGTGTGGAATCTTCTTTGCCGACTGACTGTCTTCCGAGCGACATGATTGCATCCTGGATCCCATTTTCCTTGCAAACTTTAGGCTCTTGTGGTAGCGATCACTGTAACTGACATGGATTGTTGGTTGCCAATTGCAGAAACACTCTTGGATTGCGATTTATGGGAAATTACGTGGATGAGATAATGAAAGATGAATTGCCTTCATTTGCCCCGTAGCCTTACGATCCTAGTTTTGTTAAATTTGAGATTAAAGGTCGGTTCGACGACTAGGAATCTCGGTGACAGCATTGAGGATTGCTTCACCCTCACGTTCCTCTGTTCACGAGGGACCTAAAACTTAGGTCTGTAACAGACAGTTTCTTGGCCACGAAGGAATCTCGTTTTCTTGAATTTGACGAAATTTTACATGTAAGGTAGGGGGCTGTAAAAGCGACCTTTAAGAGCTGATTTGCATTTTGGGGGAAGCTAAACTGCTTAAAACAATTTTCAGTAAATTTTCGTGGTAAGAAAAATGGAATTGGCATCTAACCCAAGTCGTTTCATATTTTTGGGGCATTCATGGAATTAGTTATGAATTTTTGAAGTTGAAAACACAGTGGTTTCTAAAAGCGACCCCCTCCTGAAATGTACACTTCTGGTACATGTTACGAGGCAGAATCTACCAGATCGCATTTAGAGACAGGTTGCTTTTACAGCCCCCTACCTTACTCTAATTGTAAACTATCTATATATGAACTTCCAACGAATTTTTCAGGTCCTTGGAAATTGAGGGCCTACTTTACAACGAAATCGCAATGAAATCACAGGAATACTTTGTTAGAGTGCATTATTAAAGTATTTCAGGATGTACCAACAAAGAACCACATGACATTCTTGAATAGCGTTGCAAGATCCCTTCCTATATTCTTAGGATTTCTTTTTATACACGTTTCAATGAAAAAGAACGGCCAGGAGCCAATGGTCCCCTGCTCAAGAATGTTATGCGGATGAAAAGCACTGAGTCTCAATGGGCTGTTGAAATAAGAATCTCAAGATCCATCTCAACTCCCGAGAGTCCGCTTGGAACTTTGTCACATTGGTTATCAATAAAACGCCACAAAGGAGCCTTACATGTCCCACCGCTTCACGCATAGGTTTTGTTGAAGTGACCAATCTTTTTATGCATAAAAAAGACCTGAACTAACGTGAAAAACATGATAATTTCGTAAATCAAATCACTGTTCCGTTCCGTTTGCCTTCAGTTCAGTTGTTGCGTTATCTGACCCCTGTTATTAGTTACGGAGTATTAAGTTACCTTCGTCATCTGGGTTCTCTACTCCTCTTTGAGCATCATGGAAAAGTGGGCGGCGGACTGACAAATGGTTTGCTTAGGGACCAAGCCCATGGAGCCTCCGTCCTTCTACAGAATTCTCGGAACCTGGATTGCTTCACTCACACTCCAATTGTGCACGGCGAAACATATTACACGATCTAGCACCGAATATCAGTAATTCTTGTTGCATTTCTCTCATCAAATTCTTGTTGCGCCTGATAATTGCAAAAAACTCCTTCATTCAATACAGTCACCGGTGGCGGCTTCCTTTTCACCCACTTTCGTTCAAACCTTGAATGACCACCAGCAGGTGAAGAGGAACGATTCTCCAGCGCATCACAATCAAACTCGGTCACCGTGAAGATGACCTAATCTTTATCCCAGCTTTGCACGCATCAATACCGAGGCAAGAGCTAGCAAGAGTACGTTGAAGATTTCTTCAAACTCGCAGGGCTTGGTCTAGTTCATGCAAAACCTTGTTAATGTACTGTACTGACGTCTTGAGCTTCCTGTTCACATCCTGATTTGCTCAAGAACCTCAAATTTCCGGCACTTGTGTGTGTGTGTGTGTTTTACAAAGCTCTTGACGTTGCAACAATCTTTCCTGTTGCACAGTTTCGGGAATCCCTCCGAACATGAAGATGGGCGGGAAGGTGAAATTGTTAGTGATAGTGATCACGATTCTGTGCGTTTGTTGGTGCCGAGTGTCGATCGTCACCGCTTGACCGCTATTTCCAAGTTCTGTACAGTGTTCTGTACAGTGGAGCTCCGCCGTTTGCGTGTTTTGTTGTAAATTTATAATTCCCAATTGTCTGCATGTCGGCACCGTAGTTCCTTGCTGTGCCTTTGTCTTTCTTTTTGTGCCTAACGACAGCTTGCATGATGGTAGTTCCTTTCATCTTCTTTTCTCACAAGACGCTGAGCGAACTGTCACAAAGAAGCTGCACGTCAAAGTTTTGCATCCGATCGCAGCCTCGAGAGTTGGTCGCCTCTTTGTCTCGTCAATCTCGTGCACCGCTTGCGAACTCGCAGATGGGAGAGTTTGAGGACTCGGTGAGAACTGCAACACAGCACCGTCTTCTCTTGTTTCAAACAAATCGTCTTGTAAGTGGAACTCCACCTCTCTCCCTGTTCCATATTTCTTTAGTGGTCGCGTGTACGTTGCAATTGACTTCGGATTTGAAAAGAGTGCACATCACGGTGTTTGTAACGTAATCTCTTAGGGTATGAACTGAACCTTCTTGAGTCATCAGTCCTGTCGATCTGTCGTGCTTTTTACTTTTGCTTTTGCTAATCTTCCTCAGGGTGGATCCAATTAATTTTTACTTAAGGCTACTTTTGCTTTAGGAACCTCGTGATATTTATAGAGAAACCCTATAATTGTCAGTAGTACTCGTTGTTGTGGAAAGCAATTGATCAATATATTTTTTGGGGGCAATTGAAGCAGTTTGCGGGTGGTACCTCCCAATGATGCAAGCGTCGGCGACCCCGTGGCCATCTTCGACGACCTCGGGGGGCTCCTTCGTGCATGTGCCATTGCGTCCCGAATTTCAACGCAACCCCCGCAACGATGTGCTGTCCGTGGGGTTCAACCAAAACTACAGCCTCCTCTTGGTTGGCACGGAAGCAGGGTTTAGAGTCTACCACTCGGACACTCTCCAGGAATACATGAAGCGCGAAGCTCCAGGACGAGGGCTGGCTATGGTGGAGATTCTCCACAAAACGAATATGCTTGCGCTTGTGGGCGGCGGCAAGAACCCCAAATACCCACTCAACAAAGTCATGTTGTACAGTAACGCCGAGGATCGTTGCTTCGGGGAGCTTGCTTTTCGGAGTGCGATTCGTGCAGTGAAATTGCTGCCGAATTACGTCGTGGTGGTGTTGGAATTCAAGGTTTATGTGTACGACTTTGAGCTGCAATCGGTGTACCAATTCGAGACGCTGAGTAATATTTCGGGCGTGGTGGCCACGACGTCGCCCTCGTTTGCGGATCCGTCGGCCAGTGTGCTGGCATGTCTGAGCCATCAACGCACGGGGGAGGTGCGCATCAAAAGGTTTAACAAAAGGGGGTCGTATCATATTCAAGCGCATGACGAAACGATTGCGTGTTTGGCCTTGAATACCAGCGGATCGTTGCTGGCCACGGCCAGCACGAAGGGCACGCTTATCAACATTTTCAGAACCGCCGATGGGACGAAGCTGCAAGAGGTAACGCAACTGGGGATTGAAAGGGCCTTGTTGATGTTCCGAACTCTTTTTCAACGCAATTTCTTGTTTGTTTTACTTTTGAATTGCCTGAAAGATTGGATACTTTACAAAGTAAAACAAACAAGAAATCGAGTTAATAGAACAGTCCAAAATGAGCAGAATTCCAAAGTTGTGAGTTCTGTGGGTTTGTCGGTGTTTTGCTTTATGTTGTGAGGCGGGTCTCATCCTCTGAGGCCCAAATTAGTAATCGTGTGTTGCTTGGTAGGTTTTAGTTGACTTGGTCGGAAATGGGCTTTTTCTTTCATATATGTTTATTGAGCAACACATGTTATGTCCTTCTCTGATTTCGGTGATATAGAATTTGGCCCCATCTGAATTGTAATCAATCGAGTTTGAGATGGTAACCTCCCATGTTGATGTTTGGTTTGGTTTTTGCAGTTGCGTAGAGGAGGAGATCCAGCGACAATTTACAGTATGGCATTCTCTGTCAACTCGCAATTTCTTGCGGTTTCTAGTTCCAAGGAGACGGTACATGTGTTTAGCATTAAAGCAGAGGAGACAAACGCTGTAACGAAGCTAATGGCGTCAGAGAGTGGAAGTCGTCGTTTCTTCAAAGCAGGATCCATGCTACTGTCTTCCGCTGCTGCAACTGCCGGATCGTCACTTTCCTTTGTCAAAGGTACCACATGATAATTCCTCACTTCCGTGGTGTTTAACCTTCAACGGACCAACCCCAAACCTAACGCACGTAATAGTTTTCACTGAATTGTACTGGATACATAAACTTTGATCCCATCTAAATTATGTTTTTCATACTACGATCAAATTGGTCATTTTCAAACTTAATTCAACCTTCTCTATGAGTCTCATCTCAGTTTGAGAACAACGTGATTAATGAGCAGTCTGACTTGGGACAAGTTAAGATAGCAATTCACTGACATGCGAGTTTTTTCTCTCAGGGATGATGCCCAAGTTATTCATCTCGGAGCGGTCACTCTGCCAGTTTCGGTTGCCAAAACAATCTCGTGCGAAGGTTGGATTTGGATTAGAGAAGAATACAATTTTAGTTGCGTGCACAGATGGGAGGTGAGCCTTTTCTCATCTTTTTGTGAATGTCGCTATATTCATCTTGCTAAACTGTGTCCTTTTGCGCTAAAAAGAAGAAATTATTTGTCTGGTGATGGTTTAGAGTTTAGGGCTACAACTCTTTAGAACTTAGAACTCTGTTTCACTAACTCGTAGTTGGTTAATTGATCCTTTTCCTTACCGTTCGCTTTTCCTAATTGATGTGTGGAAGCTAGATTATGCATAATCGGTTCTGATAAATTGGTGTTTATTGCCCTGTAGTTTGTACAAGTGCTCGTTTGATCCTGTGAAAGGAGGACCGTGTCGACTACAGCAAGATTTCTACTTCCCGTAGGCTCTCATAATTTGGACGGCAAGCAACTGACTTTGGTGTTTCTTAAGCAACACTCTTGCCCTGCGTCAGATATACGTACATACAAAGTTACTCGACTTGTTAAATACACGAAGTGAATTTAACTCAAGATAATTTGCTGCTGAAGTTTGGGAAACACACGAGTCAAGTGCAAGGAACCAGGATCCAGCACTGATCTTCAATGGAAGGGACCAGTTTTTCCAAATTCTAGCTTGATATAATCTCAGCTTGTTTTTTTCCGAAACTACTGCACTGTGATTTCCAGTGCTCAATTTGGAATTTTAACACATTTAGCAAAACTAGTAGTAGCAAAATGGGTAAGTTCCAAAATTCCAGAAAAGAATTAACTGGAAGGAACCCCAGATGCTTCACATTAGTGAGCTCTGTGAAGAGAACTGTACAAATTTGAGGCACTCCAAAGCCCTAGTATCTGCTAGAAAGGGCTTGCAATTTAGCAGCCTTTGTGGAACTATGAACTCCGTCATGCCAATTCAATCACTTGACAAAAGCTTTTGAACTGGATTTGCTGCATAGAGATACCAAAAACATCTGATTTGTGTAACCACAATTCTTCAGTCATGTACTGTAGGAAGCGGTGGTATATTTTAAGTGACGATTACGTGGTGAAATTCCACCAATTGTAAATGATGGTCTTGAGTAAGGTAACTTAACCTAAAATTGCACAAATAAGCAATTCAACATGGTTCCCACTATTATATTGATTTTTTTTGTGGGGTCTTGTTGGAAGTCAAAGGGGATTCTAGATTCTCTTAGAATGCATTTTTTGAACATTGTATGAATAAACTATGAGTTTTCAAAGTACAGAAAATAGGATTTTGAGTAACCCAACATAAACTCTCATGAATAGTGGAAGTACATTTTAGGCAAGAATCTAGTCTATGCGGTTTTAGAAAGCAGTTGAAATTAGGTGTAATTACCTTACCAACATCTATAGTGCTTCATTAGTCTTGAATGACAATGTCCAGAAATTTCATTTTCTTCAATTTTGGAATCCAAACATTAGGTCTATAATTATGATGCTTGCATTTTTTTTCATAACTACACTAAACTTGTGTGTATCACCAATTTCAAGGTAATGTAAGGTAATATAAACTGTAGATACCTATGGCCTGAAACGGAAGTTAATCCCTCGTTATCATAGGGTTAAACATCCGATTTCTAAGCTGAAATTGCCTTCTAAGTACATTTGGATTTCAATTTACAATTTTACTAGTTACATGAAATTCTTTGTTGTCTATGAATGTTGGAAAATCCCTATTACTTTTGTGGAAAATTGTCAATGTTATAAAGCAAAATTTTATAAAGGAAAAAGTTCGAAACAAACTAGAAAATATGATAGAAATGATTCAATTAGTTTGAAACATCTCCTCAAAGTACAAGTAGTAACGAAGATGAGTGAGTTTCCTTCCAAGTAATTATTTTGTTTTGTACATTCAAAACATCATTCTTTTGCTATGACCTTCATGTCAAATGAATACTACCAAACTAATTTTAACCCCTAAAGGACTAACTTCCACTTTCTAGTGCATTGAGCATAATTGAAATTTGAAAACATTTTTCAAACTTTTAACCGTACAAAATTATATTAGAATTCCCTAGAAATGTTTGGAAAAATTAGCAGCCCATTTGACCACACAGATTGCAAGATTATAACATTTCAAGTTAGAAGAATCATAACAGTTTGATTCAACTTTGTAGAGAAGGAGGTACTATCCAACTTTGGTAATTAGGACCTTTGGATAGGCAAGTTATGTTAGTTACTTTTATTTTAATCTTCAAAGATAATCGAGGTGTTTGACATACTTTAAACCATCTTGGATTGAAAAGATGTCCAAAAAAAAGTAACTACATGAGGAAGATTTCAATTTTTTTGGGAGAATTCATTTTTTGGAAGAGTCAAAATCCTGAAGGTCACAAAAATCTTACCTTCTCTTAATCAATTACAAAAAATATTAAAAAATAAAAAATAAATCTCATGAATCTACACTAGTATTTCTGCTAATAGTTTTGAAGTTGTTCTAAAACTGTCATTTTTAGTGTAATGAGTAAAAATTGGGAAAAAAAAATTTTTTAATAATTTTCAACCACACATTATTTCTCTGTAGTACTATGAGAATGTGTGGAAAAACGTTCAGCCCATTTCATTGTATAGAATGCGAGATAGAAGCATTCAAAGTTGATGCAAAAAGCTTTACAACTTGCTTAATTGCTTACCCTCTCTATTAGCACGCTGCCCTAAACTTTAGAGCCCCATAAGTTTGATTTTGGCACTTGATTGGAAAAAAAATTATATTTTTAGGAAGCTTAAAGAAATATGCATCTTTGATAAGAATTTCACTTTCATCCACTCAAAATTGACTTCACAGTAACCTACTTTAGCCCTAAAGTTCCATGACTATGTTTTCACCGAAAACACTCAAAAACTGCCATTTTTAGTACAAGTACCAAATTTTTGAAAAAAAAACTTTTTTGACACTTGTAACTGTAGGATCTTACAGTAAAATAGTTTTAGAAGATGTGGAAAAAATTTCAGAATTTTCCACCATGCAGATTGAAAGATATTAGCATTTGAATTGGCAAAAATCTTTTTTTTGTTCCTGCAAAAAACAAGGTAGCTACACTTCACAAGGTCACATTTGTATGAAAAAATGTCCAAAATGGTGGTGCTTCTTTAAATTATTTTTCCTAAACAAGTTGGCTACATGCTTAAAATTTTTCAAATCATTTGGAATTGTACAACATATAAAAAAAATAGTAAGTAGAAAGAAGTAGAGAATGATCCAAAATACTAAATTGTTAAGAATTTAATTAAGGAATTGAAAAATGTCAATCCCAATGGTTGTAATGTTGTAATAAACAACCTAAATCCTATGATTTATTTTTTTTCAAAAAATATTAAAAATTGAGTTAAATAAACAACTTCAAAGTTTATTTCAGAGTAGAGAATCTGAAACTGCCCGCAAACTAAAAAACCTCATAACTTTTTACTCATTGGTCGAAATGGAATGATTTAAAGCTTTCCACGTATATATAACTCTAGAAAATCAATTTCAAATTTTTATTTTTGAAAAAAGTGAATTTTTCAGATCTGCCCGGACTGCCCGCCCGGTGAAAAAAGTAACATATTAAGCCATAACTTTTGACTCCTATTTCAAAATGTCATGAAATTTGGTGCACCTGAAAGATTTTTCTCGTCCCCACCTTCTATTAAAATTTCAGCTTAAAATATGAAAATCTCTAGTCATACGTACCTGCCCAAAATCGCTATGTTGCTAAAAATAGCAAGCTGTTCCTTTAGGGGTTAATCTTGTAAAGATGTGGCCTGCTATGACCAAAGTAGTCACCAAAATTCTCTGATTATTGGACCAATAGCGGTGCATTATCTCTTTTCTATAGTTAACAATGAAGTCATCCATTGGACCACTCTGGTCCACAACACCCTTATGGGGTCAAGTTTCCAATTGTCCACTCAATGGACAATTTTGTCCTTTAGGGACTAACATTTGTATCATTTACTTAAATTCTTTTTTGATATTCTTCATACTTGAGAGTGATTTTTTCCTTAGACAACTATGGGGTTCCTATTTGCAACATTGCGATTGTGCCTTGGAATTGCACAAGGTTCCCATTATGCACAATGATTTCGTGCCCAAAACCTTCAGCTTACACCCAAGGGAATAGAGCAGCCGACAGTGTCGTATAACCATTACCATTGAAACTCTCCGAGCTTGTAGAAAACCAAGGAAAGGCGGGAAGACAGATTTTTACATGAAATGTTAGACTTCCCAATTCCAGCCAACAAACCAATTTCCCCAGCTCATTAACGCTTAAAAAGAAAATTTACTGGACGCATAAGTTACGTACTGAATAGTATGTCACTCTAAGCACTAAGTTTTGCAATGAAAGAATAATCCAAAAATCACAGCCATTATAAAGAACGAAATATAAAAGGACTGCACCTTGCCTACTGCACTCCAGAAGTGGCATGTGGAATTTGTATTGAGTTAGTTCCGCCCGTCGTCTTTAGATGGTTATCAAGAACATGGATCAACACGAGTTTGGCGTGACCAGCTGGTAGCATAACCATCGAAACGTATTGTATACCTTTTATCAATCACTAACTACACCTGTTTCCAGCAACTACGGTTTACTGCAAATTTGTCACTAAATTTGGGGAAGGCCTACTATTCCACTCCTGCTGCTGCTAGGCTTTACACTCATCGTGTTTCTACAAATATGCTCAGTGAGGAACACCTCGGATTTCTACTTACAAATTGCACACTCCCAAGAACAGCTATTGTGCACACTTGGTTGTGACAAGCATACTTTGTACAAACCTGGATCTTTCTTCCTGCGCCATAAGCATTGCTGCTCTCAACTCCAGCATCCTGGTTTCACCATGCACTGGATCTGAAGTCAAGGTGCGTCGCATGGTACAATCTTGGTTGTTTGACGGTGCCCAGTTCGGTTCTTTGCAATTAACCGCAGCACCTTCCACGCGGCCTCCGTCTTTGACATTTGATGATTCAATATGGCCACGCTCTGAATTCAGTGAATAAATTCTTCACTGGAACCACTTTCACGTGCTGACGGCAACTGCTCTCAGGTAATGAGTATCTTGTACCCGAGTCCACGAAGGAAACTAGAAAGCAGCATCAGATGTTTTTTTGTCATTGACGCGAGACAATGCTGTCACAACCCTTTGCTTCTGCGACTTGGATGCTGAAACTGAGGACCAAAGCCAGGGGGACGAGGGCCATCTCGCTGTCCTCTACATGATCTATCAAACGGTTGTCGCTGCCACAACTCTCGCCCATCAGGTCCCCTCTCTTGCACGACACCATTTGGTCTACCCCGCCGATGAGACCCCTCTCCGACATGACTGTTGTACCGACCTGTGAATCTGGCATATCAGTATTGCGGCACTAGACAAAGCAAATTCATACATACCTCAGAGAATGAATCAGGACCCCACTATGACAATGTCACACTTTCATAATCTAACACAAGTTTCCAGTAGAGAGAGCAACATCAATGTATTCAGGGCACATCAAAATCACTACACCATAGTCCATAAAAAGTGTATCCACTTACGCAAAGTATGCAATATCATAACGTTCTACTCAGCATGCACATTTTTACCAACACAGTATGGGCTCAGAGTAAGCACGTTGTAGAACGTATGAAAACAAACTTACTGAAGTATGGCATTAGTGTAAATAGTTGTGGAATTGCATGACTACGCAAATGGAAAGACTAAATAAGGACTGCGGTGCAGGAAATAAACTGTAAACAAGAGCTGAAGGAGGTATAAGAAAATCGACCTACCTGAAGAAGGATGACGACCACCGTGAGGCGCACCTGTGCCACGACCTCTGCTCGAAGGACCCCCTGGACGAGGGTGCAAGAGACCGGAGCTTCCCAGGGCAGCCAAAGGTCCCACAGCAGGCTCCGGAAGAAGTCCCCTCTGTATACATGTAGTAGAGGAAACGAAGCATCCCCTGTCTTTTGCATCCGCCAACAGTGCCGCCCAGTCTTCGGATTGTGTGAGAGCTGATGCATTTCCTATCACCTGCAAAAAGTAAATATCGAAATGGAATATTAAAATGGGTACATACAGAGCACAAGCATGAACACAACACAATTACAACTCTAGCTTCAATTACATCGTCTGAAAACACTTACCCACAAGGATCGCCGAGCTCGAGTAAGAGCAACGTTCATCCGTCGAATATCAGCAACAAACCCCACACCATGACTAGAAGCCCGAACACAAGACATCATTATGACGTCACGTTCCTGACCTTGAAATGCATCCACGGTGTTGATGTATACACCCTTGCTAGCAGCATTCGATCCAACTACACCAATAAATTCCTTCTCCAAACACTGCAGTTGTTGCTTGTAAGGTGTAATGATGCCGACTGACACATTTGCAGGAGGCCCACCACCGGCCTCCTCAGCCACGGTCTTTAGCAAGTGTTGATAAAGGTGGACGGCTACTTGTGCCTCCATCTTGTTCTGATACGACACGGAACCTGCATGTGATTCTCTGCCCAGACTAATATCAAAAAAGAGGTATGGCTGCAGAAGTGGATCCTTGTAGTAAACCTCCTCTTTCAAACCCTTAACACTTTCACTATCAATTAACCTGCCCTGATAGAAATATCGGGATGGAAAGTCTCGAATTTGTGGATGCATACGATACTGTACGGAGAGAAGTATTGCTGGACACCCTGCTTGCTGGAATCGCTCGAACAGGCTACGACTATATTTCATGGTATCGGCAGCACGACTAATCACAGTGGCTGGAAGCTGCTGAGGATCACCGACAAGGACACATCGAGCTGCTCGTAAGCTGAGCGGGGGAAGGACAGCAACCTCACTGGCTTGGGCAGCCTCGTCAATAACCACCATATCAAATCCATGCGCAAGCTGAGAGAAGATTTTACGTCCACTACTAGACACTGTAGTGAAGACAATCTCAGCTTCATTGGCAAAACTTGCTTCAAGCTTCCTTCGTGCCTCTTCAATCCTAAAATTGCTGCCAGCTCTAAACTTGACCTCAATGATAAAAAGTCGTGACATTTCCACTAATACCTTGTCCCGCTCTTCTACAACTGCCGCCAACTGCTGTAGTTTACCATCTCGCATCTGGTCACGGGATGCCAAAATCTCAGGATCAACTCCCACATTACCCTGCCAAAAGGGAATTATAGTGTCAGCAACAAAATGCCTGGGTAAACGCAATCTTAATGAACATATTGAACTGGGCAGAGAACTTAGGATTAGCAATGAGCGAGGATGATACCTGATTTCGAGCAGTCGCAGCAGCATCAATGAGATCTTTTTGGAGACTCAGCACAGTCTGACCAAGAGTGTACTCCTTGGTGCGGAGAGACTGAAGCCACCGCACCACTTGAGTTTGGTCCATAGCGAGGAGTTGTTCAGTACGCCGTTCCACAGACACAGCCTGTGCTGCACGAGATGCTGTATCCACCCCAACACGAGCCACATCTGGACGATATTGTTTCATTTCTCCATCGATGAAACCCCGATCTAACACTCTAGAAAGAAGTTCATCAGTGGCAGCGTTTGATGGGGCGCAGACCAACATACGTGGCTTAGGACACAACTTTGGAAGAACTCGAGCTAAATTGTGGTCCATTTTCTGCAAGACTTCGTCAATAGTTCCTCCACCATCACCATAATAGTCTCCGCCATTATTTAATGAATACTCGTCAGAAGACACACTACCCGGAGCAAGTTTCTTTAATAGCGCAGCATAATAGCGCTGATACTGCACTAGATGAATGACATTTAACATGCCCCACACAGTATGGGTCTTTCCAGTTCCAGGAGGTCCTTGCACAAGAGTGAATGGCCATGGCTGACCACCAGAAGAAGAGATACTACTGACTTCTGCAGTCCCAGCTGCAGTATGTGCAGCAGCCCACTGAATGGCAGTGAGCTGAGGCGCATTGAAACCACTATGTAGGTGATGTATAAATGGAGCTGTGAAGCAGTCTGGCATAGGAGGGGGCGCTGTATCAGTATATCCTGGGAACAGCTCTGGCCGCGGTTGAAGAATAGCATTCATCATCTGCCAAGATAATTGAGAGCATGAGTTTAAAACAGAGAATTGTCGAGTTTTGAATGTTGAAAAAATACTGGCTACGTAGTGAACACTTCCACAAATTCTGTACAGGCTAAGCTATGAAAAAAGATAGTTGGAGCGGTAGTGAATAACACACCTGCGGCCGGAAGTTCGGAAGCTGATGCAGAGCTGAGTACTCACGCTGAATTGTAGTAAAACCCCCTATAACTGTCAAATACCAAGAAACTCCTCCCTGTTGGATCTGCTGTAAAGTATGATACGGGTTTGTAATGCTCTCAGCTTCTCCACCACTGGTTCACGAGGAAAACTAATCAGTACACAAACACAACAGAGAATCCTACTAGGAATGAAACTGGTGCTGAACGTAATAGACTCCCACCTTACTGACAGACATGGGAGCAAGTGTGACGAACATATTTCTTCAATCCGCTCTCAGAACCATTACATTTCAGATTGCAGGCGCTGCAAGTAGTCAATTCATTCTTTCAATCAGATCAGTGCCCATAAAACACGTGAACCACTGCATATCCCTATAATATATTCAGCGTTGTCTCTTTCGATGCCACATCAAACAAATCATAGGCACAAATCCTCGTTAGTAAAGCTCAGCAGAGAATGCCTACCTCTGCTTATTCAAGTCTTCTTGAGTGATGTGGAAACGGAGGATGGCACCAGGTGGGTCTCGAACATCAATGGGTACATAGCGGCGCACAATGCCTGCCACACGACCTGCAATCTGCCCTTCCTCCGCACTCTCCAATTTACTATCCTTCAAACGACCTTTCCTCTTAATCCCCGAGCCAGGCTTGGGGGTTGAGAGAACACCAACATCACCTTCCTTGAATCGAAGTTCTCTGTTGCGATCCGCGGGCATCACAACTACATCATACCAACCTAAATTTTTGGCAATAACATTATCGTCAGTTCTAAAGTCAAGAACACCAGCAGATTTTCCTAATTAGAGGAAACAATTAAATCACTCATGAATAAAAAGATGCACCGCGTTAAATGAAGCCACATGACAAAATACCCACAACTCAGAATCCACAGTAAATTCACATAGATCAAGTGTACTTCAAAACCATCCAATACCTCGTTCCCGTCGTTCATGCATTTTAATCACAACCGCTGCATGAGGATCACCAGAAGTTCCTTCTAAGAGCTCTTCCCAATTATTGTGCAGCTGTGCTCGGCATTCTTCAAAGAGTAGAGGTTCCAATACTCTAGCATAATCTTCCACGGATGGAAAGCTACCAGGCACTTTCTGCAACTCAGTATTCCCTGTAGCAACAACGAAACAAGGCAATCAGCACCAATTTAGTAAGGAAATCTGGTTGCAACGGAATACAAAATTAATTCAAAACAATTACCGACCCCACTTTGAGGTGACACTCGACCAAGAACATAAACAACCATCATGCTCGAGTGATGCGCAGAATAAAGAAAAGTAATCTTGTAGCTTTAAAGAATATTTAAAATTCCATCATTGTTTTAACTGTTGACATGTTCAAACAGAATAGGTCCAATCCTGATATCCATGCAATGCCAAAACAACAAGGTCCCACATTTGTGAGAGATAGTCAAGAAGGAATACACCGGTCACAAGAGAAAGTGGCCTGCCTTGACTATGCTTGACAGCTGTCTAGGAACAACAATCCGTCAACATTAATCTAGTTGTGAGAACACCTGGTGCCTTGCCTTGCATGCTCCAGAAGGTATAGCCGTGCTCAACCAGATGCATGGATGATGCATCAGCGTTTGACAATCAGCCATTGACAGTCCCATGAGCCACAGTCCAAGGCAGCAGCCTGTCATTGATACAGGCAAGAGATGATACAGACAAACCACCCTCAAGCATACCTGCGACCCGAGAGCCCGAATGGCAACACATCAAGCCCTTACCCATATTTTACCTTAAACAAACCATAAATATTTGGATGCCTGAGCATCTGAATTGATAGGTACTATTGTTTCAGTTGTTCCAAATACGTTTGAAATAAGCCTCTCAATTTGAGATGTAGATACTGACTAACCCCTATTAGTCTCATCCAATGTGCGACACCAGGAACTCAAAATATAGAAATTCCTTGGCCAGTAAGAGGCGCCTCCAAAGTCCGACAACTGATCTCAAGTCGTAAGTATCTTGCTGGCAGAAAAATCCGTACAGAATGCGTTCGTTCCTCTCCCAAAGATACTTCTAGAATGCGTTTCAGAAAAAGAATTATCAAAATAAGTTTTAAAAGTGAAAACATATCGCCCTACCGTGGTGAATATGTGTTTTGCTCGATATCTGAACATTGATACTACATATTATGAGACATATGGCATATTATGACATGGCGTATGGCATATTATGAGACATAAAGGTAATCGAAGAAACACAAAAAGAAAATGTTCCGTACAAACATGAATTCAAAAGTATGAGAGCACGTCTGCAATACAGACAGAATACAACCAAAGCTGCACTACTTTACTACTTGACCTGTTTGAACTGCATTCTCGCTTAAGTAACAACTCTGAAGGTATTATACTCCGAAACCTCAAGGTAACATGTGGTATGGGTAAAATCAGTCGTCAATTCAAACTTAGAATCATCCTCGAGTTCGACTACTAAGTGGCTCATAGACCTCTCAGCGCCAATCAGAAGCTCCCAATTTAGGGGCATCTACTGACGGGTGCAAGTGCATTTCGCATTGCACTTGCACACAAGAACAAAACCCGTAGCAAGATTCCTCACGGACCACAACATTAGACACGTACAATTTCTGTAGTTTCAGATAACCTTGTCTAGACAACATGTTCGCCAAAGTAAACACTGACCGTCAAATATGCATCTGAAACATCAGGGCAAAAGCAAATACGACTGACATAATACGCCCTAAACGCAGAAAACTCCAGTAGTAGAACACAATACCGCTGGAGACAGTGAAAATTCGGGAACCGAACATAGTGTTAGGGAGAATACTTAACCATAAGTGTAGTTCGATTTTCAAACGCAAACGATGCACATTAGATGAAGCAAGAAAACAAACCTGGAGATTGCCATAGTTTGCCGCAGGTTGCTTCGCGCTGCAGCCTTTCAATGGTCGTGTCTTGAAACACTGGTCTCGAATCACTCCGCGAACTTGTACCAGCAGTCGAATTTGACCTTTGGAGGGGAGCTGTGACCGATGGTTTCTTTACAGTTGGCCTGATAAACGCAGTTGGCTTGACGGCGGGAGGAGGCTTCGTACTCCGTGGGGCTCGAGAAGAAGGAACTGGAATTTCCTTCATTTTCCGAGGCCTTCGGGGAACAGTAACGCCAACACCAACGTCTCGTGCTTTATCTCCCTGCTTTTCTTCAGACAATCCACTGCCTTCGGCTACCTCGGACCCATTGTCGACCTGCTGAGGCATCTCAACATCTTTGCTGTTATCCTCAACAGTGACATCCTCCTTCAATGCTTGTCTCTTCGACTCCTTGCTTCCCGAACCAGCCGTTTCCGAAGGAAACATAACTTCTTTCCCATTTCCCAAAGTCTTGGAATTTTTTCCGGACTCACTGCTCTGAGGAGACTCAAGCTTCGAACTTTTCCCAGAAGATTTAGGACCTTCGTCCAAATTCTCTCCGACAATGACCCCTCCAAAAGACCTGGTTCTTTTCAACGGCTGCCTAGGTAACCGAGGCCTCTTCGGCGGTGCTTGAGCTTCTCCCCCTAGCACCACTATCGACCGCCGGCGTTTGTCAGAATTCGCGTCTTTCACAGCAACTACCTTCCTCTGCTTTGGAGACGGTTCCTCGCCATCTACCTGCATCTTCTCATCCTGCTCTATTGGATTCTCCACCTTCGATGCCTCACCAACTGCCAAGACACACCTTGAACGGTCCAGTTTCGGCTCCGGAGAACACTTTTCTTTCAAATCTCCCCCACCCTTCCCATCGTCCTCTTCCACTTTCAAAGGATTCGAGGTCGCCGCTGTGACAACACTCGAACTAGGACTCGCTTTCTCACGATCAGGGCTCACAACAGGGGTGACTCTCTCACTCTTTTGGTTCCTAAGCTGCCCTAACGTCCTCAGCCGCTTCCGCACCGGTTTATGCTCCACAATCCCATCTTCCGCTGCACTTGCCACACCTTCGCGCTCCACAGACGGAGCAGAAGCCGGCGCAGCAGCATCAACCACCTCAATTCTTGCCCGTGCAACCCTAGAAACCACACCAATCTCATCGTCGTCACTCTCCACCTTCGCTTCCGCTCTGGCATCCCCCTCACGCGAAGAAAAATTCTCCACGTCCACATTCGCGTCCACACGCACCCCCTCCTCCCTCCTCACAGCCATTTCCACAATACCCCTCCCCGCATCCACAGCGTCATCACAAACCCTAAAGTCGGTACAAGCGACAGTCTCCGCGACACCACAACCCTTACCTACGTCCACAGCCGTCTCGGCCGCAGCAGCAGTATCATCATCACGAACCCTAAAGTCGTCACGAGCGGCCGTCTCCACCTCCATCTCCACCACCGTCTCCACCTCAGCACTCGGAGCAGCACTCGCATCCCCAATCTGCCCGTACAGAGAGCTTCGAGCGCCGGAACCACTCTGTTGCTCCCGCTGCTCCGTCGTCTCGGGCGTGGGCGTAGGCGAGGGCAAGGGCGTGTCGCCGTCGGGGTCAGGGGGCGGAGGCGGCAGATTCAGGTCCAAATCCACCCACCCCATGATGATCTCCCGGCCAAAACAGAGCTCCAAATTTCAGCCGTCGTCGTCCTCCTCGTCCTCGCAGCACCAGCCAATTCCCGTGCCACTTCCAAAACGCAAACTGATCCTGGAAATGCTGCTGCAAATGCTACGAGAAAAAGAGGAGGAGCAGGGGAGAGCGAGGGCAGAAGAGCGTGGCATCCTTGCCTTCAACGTGCACAAGCAGGAGCGCGATGGAGGAATGGGGGATACCCAGGGCTCCGTTTTATAGCGTCGTCGCTCGCGTCGTCCCGTCGGAGAAATGCCTGCTGCACGAAAATATTTCATCCGGAGATCATCCCGGCGGGGCCGTGTTTCATCCATCGAACGTTCATCCGACCTCGCCCCACAGCAACACCACATGGGCTCCTGGCCTGGGGACATTCCCCACCCTCGGTCCAGCTCGTGCCTTCCGCTCCATCAGTCTCTGGCCAACTTTTACTTTTTTTCTTCTTTTTTTAAAAAAAAAAAAATTCCAAATGGACCTCTGACCACTCTGTGCCCAGTGAATTTTTTCCTAAGGGACGCTTTATACCTAGAGGCCCAAAATCCTCACTTGGGATTGGACAAAAGGCTGTATTGTGCAATCAGCCTGAAGGGGAATTGGCCCGGCCTCTAGTTGTGAAGGGTCCCTAAAGAGAGTACCATAACATGCATTGGCTATTTATTTAATCCCTAAAGGTACAATGTCTCTTGGAAGACAAATGAAAATTTCGGTATGTTTCTAGAATCTCGGTTTGGAACATGATTTCTTGGGAAAAAAATTTAAGATAGAAGAACATGTTAGCTTAATGGAAAATTGTAAATTTTATTTCAATTGGTGCCCAAGACCAAAAGTCATGCCACTTAGAGTAATATAGACGAGCTTGGAAAATGCAACAAAAAACACTGAAAACTTGAAGTAAAATTGGAAAAATTGGCTTCTCATAGAATATGTTTTTGTCTATATGGAAAGGTTTTATTAGTTCATTTTGGATTATTGATGTGAGAGTAAAGTAGAATCTTGTTTTGCAAGCAATCATAGTATCTTCTTGAAAAATATAACAATTAGGATTTATTTGCAAAAAAGGAAAACATGTCTACATAGACAAAGCTTTAAGACCTACAATTTGTCTAACTTGGTCTAATTAACTTGGTCAAAAAAAATGATCCATAGGGTTTAGAATGCTAATCTCGTCTTTAAGATTGACAACATGTTTCAATCCCATTTAAAAGTTGTTAACAATCTAGTTTTTCCTTCTTTCTGATACTTACTTGTACACAATAAAAAAAACCAAGAGCACTCATTGGAGGTCAAACTATAGTACAAAACCTTTCCTTTCTACACAAAGTTCCAAAGATAAACGTCTTACATAGAAAGATTTTTTGTCATCCATCGAACACTTTATGTTCGCTATGACTTTACATGATTAATAAGGCATGTTGTAGTGTGACTAACATGGCATTCAATTTTCCAGAATTGGAATAATTATTCATTTTGAGAAAATCATTTTGTATTGTAATTTGTAAGCCTACTCTCAGATATTCTTTGAATTCTCCATTCAATTTTTACAATTAGTTGTTTTTTTTAAATTGGAAATTTCTGAGACATTTAGTAACGCATGACAGGCGAAAATGTCTGAGATAATAAAGTGTACCAGTAGTAACTTATTAGTACCTGAAAGGTCTGAAACAGAATGAGTTGGTTATTGCTGCTTGAGGAAGTGTAAGTTCTGGGGGAGTCAAAGTAAACTAAAGTAAACCAGCCCATCACAGGCAGATGCCCTGTTGGCATTGTTGTTTTTTAATTTTTTTTAATTCACAAGAAGAGAAATGTGAGGAATGGGGAGAGCAATTAAAATTATATTTTTTTGAAAAATTATGAATTTGTTATGAATTTTTGAAATGTGTTGTCCAATTGGCCCGTACGAGTCTATAAACTACCTTAAAACCAACCAAAAGTGTATTCATAATTATGGTCATCTTATTCACCTACGACAATGATTCCTAACAAGGCCACAATACCAAGGCCTAAAAAGTCACTTTTTGTGATGAATTTACACTCAAAAGGTGAAAGTTCCTACTATAATCATTAATCACTCTATCACTGCCATCTAAGACATTGATTGTGGTACCTCACTCAGCTTAATGAAGCCCAAATCTCATTTTGAAAAAAAGTTTGTCTTGGGTTCATGCAAGACTTGGAAGCATCATTCTCTAGGTGTCTATGATGGATCTTTACCTATGATAGGTTGGTTTTCCATACTTTAAGTTAATTTACTAGCTGGTGTGTCACTTCATAGGGCCTATTGATGAATAAACTTTATTGAGAATTGGCATTTGATAATTAACTCCTAAAAGACTAGGCTATGACCACTTTTTCAAACCTCATAATTCCTCTCACCATATGCTACAATTATGCAACAATGTTTAAATGAACTTTTTGCATTTATTTTTCAAAGATATAATTAAATGTTGTAAAAATTTCAGATTTTTTTGTACGAATATCAAATTATTGTGAAATTTTGAAAAAACAATGGAAAAAATTCATATAAAAATATATTTAAAAAACATGTTTAAATGAAAATTTCTACATAAGAATATATTATAATGTTAAAGATTATGGTGCAAAAAAAATTCCGTGTCATTCTAAATGCAAAAAAAAATTCAAAATGGAGAAGAAACTAGGCTTCATTTCATTAGTTGGTCTCAAATTCAAAAAAAAATTGTGACTTAAATTCAAATCCACAGAAAGGAGCACAAATTGCCAAAATACACTACACATTTATCCATGGATTTCCATTTTCCTACGTATAAAAGTGAAAAACATCACACCGTAGGTCCAAACACCACAAAACAAAGTCCGTGCACCTCTTTTTAGTTTTTGCTGAGAGCTTTTTGATAGTACCCAAAACACAACCGACTAAGGTACCGTACGTGTAGGTCAGTTTCGTAAATAACTAGACAAATTTTGGATCGTGTCCGAAATTTAAAAAAATTCTAACATTATTTCTGAAAATCTGAAAAAATTTCAAGAGAAGATCTTAGAAAATTTCAAGGGAAAATTTGAGAAAATTTCAACTATTTTTGAAAATAAGAGAAAACCAAGAAAATCAAAACAGGTTGCCGAATTGTCGAAATGTGAAAACTAAATTATTTCGACAACAAGTTGCCGAATCAGACCTAAACGTATGGTACCCCCCCCCCCCATTCCCAACCACTGACCCATTCCTGACCTATAGGTGCACGTATTTCTGACCAAGCTTAGAATGTGTTTTTTCTTCCTTTTCAAGGTTGGAACTAATAAATACATGACACATGTTCCAAGTTGTGGAAAAAAATTAGGAAATAATGATTAGGTAAAATGTTATTGAATGATCGGAATTGGAAGAGATTACACGTTGGCCATAGATCCAAAGCACTTTTTGCCTTCCAAAATTCATAGTAATTTCAATTCAAGCGATAAAATTACCAAATTTTTTGCAATCCATGTCATTTCTGTTGATGTACCTTTGAAAAATATTTGTTTTGCCTTCACTACTCCAGATCATGTCGGAATTCCTTATTTGGTTGGTTAGGGGGGGACACCTTAATATACAGTTCCAGAGATCTCAAAGTAGCAAACAAAACAAAACACTCTCATTTAAAGTATGGATAAAACAATCTCCTTTTCACACAAAATTCTAGGTTGGAATAAGCATGTGTACTTTTGTCTTACATAAAAGGATTCTTTGTCATCCATCGAACAACAAACATCTACGCCATTGTTCAAAGATTAAGCATTAACTCAATGACCAAAAAAATTGATGGAAGTCATTCAATACAAAAGAGTTGTTTGAAGCTTTTGACCATTTCTTCAATTTAATCTAGGCACCCAATTTAAAAATAATAATATTTTCACTAAGAGGGTACATGTTCACACAGTGTCTAAATTGCGTAAACATTCAACCAAAATTGACTTTATAGGACCCTATCTGAGATTTCTAGCATATGTTGAACGGACACTTGGTTCCTTAGGGATTAACAACAAAAGAATTCCATCACTAAAGGATTGAGTAGGAAGATTGCTTATGATTGTAAAGATGTGACTTCTTCTTCCTCTTCGTAGGGCTCCTTTACCACCTTTGTATGATTCATATATTATGCCATCTTTCTATCTCAACAACCAATAAATGTTGGAATTTGATTTTTAACAATTGTCAATATAAAAGTCCAATATTTTTGTCTTTTTTCAATAAATTATTTTAGAATTAAAAATAAAACTATTTAGATTTTTCAAATAATTATAAATTTGAATATTCATTCATTGTGATTAAAAATTATATATTCTTTGAATTTCTTACATTTTACAAAAATATTTAATTTTTCCATAGGAATAGTGTGACAATTATACTTTTAATACTAATCATTATCATATGATAGAAATAAAATGCAATTTCATGTTGTATTTAATCAAATTTATAGATTAAAAACTACATTAATATTTTACTTATAAATTTTTATATTTAATTTTGGAGTTAAGACTTTGGTAGAGATTTATTAAATACCCATTACATTCATAAGTGGTTTGGCACATGATATTCCGTGGAATTCATTTTTGTATAAAAAAAATGAATTGCTTACATAAGAAAAATCTAGTGAGAACTATATTTCTTGAATATGTGATAAGAATAAAATTTCATCTTATTTTCAAGTAAAAAAAATGTCTAAAACTATTTTGCAAAAAAAACTAATGAATGATTATAAAGATATAGTAGCAAAACATAAAATTTTATCAAATCAATAAATTAAATAAATTAAAACTTCAAATACTAATTATATTTTTATAAAATTAAATATTTAAAGCTACCAAATAATTTAAAGATTAAGGTAAAATTTGCAATATAGAACTAGATCATGATTTATACAAAGGTTAGTAATGGGGTTTCTTTTTAGATCTCATTGTTTAAAAATAAATTTCTGTATAAAATTTTGGAATCATAATTATAAAAACTATCTTTTATAATTTCATTTTAATTCTTTACAAGTGTAGTTGACAAGTAAATAGATCTCAAAAACTTTTAGTGATATTTGATTTATTGATTTTTCAAATAACAATAGTTTTCTATTATAATATAGATGTATGGTTATCACATACATCTCAAAAATTCACCAAAAATCAAGTTCTGGTTTTTGAAGATTGGAATGAGGCATATTTGATTGAGGTCACATAAGAATGCAATGTTCAACATGCATTGCAAAAAATTTCAATTGAATTTCATATTATCAAAAATTCTTTAAATGGTACAATGCTCGGATTATAAGAATGTTGTACCCCATTGTGCACTTCCCTTTTAAAACTACTTCATATTATATCTCGGCTACTGGTTTTGCATTCATTAAATTAAAACTACGACTTGAATATTTTTGGAAAAAAATGCTTGAAGGGAGTTGGAAAACAATAAATTAAATTTTGCAAATCAATAAATATAAAAAAACTGGGCCAAATGGTGATAGAAATTCAAATCACCTAACATAGAAAATTTAATAGTTTAATTTTTATTAAAGTATCACATGCACCATCAAACATCAAGATATATTATTTTTATTTGGCAATATGAAGGGCTAACTTCATTGATATGTTGCAAGTTGGAGAGTTTAGGTCCTTCTTAGAGAAAAATTCATTATCTTTCATCAATCTTCAAAGATTATAGGACATTTGAAGTAAGGTAGGAACTCAAAGAAATTACAAAGTAATTGTATTCACACAAGAACTTCATACTTCATTTAATCCTTAAAGGACGGACCTATGACCACTGATTTTAAGCCTCACTGCCCATCACTCAGTTTGCTGCCATTTTGCAATTAAATATGAATGAAATTTTTTATATTTATTTTTCAAAGATGAAATTACATGTATTCTTTGCTTCATAAAAAATTAAGATTCTTTTGTGAAAAAACAATTTTTTTGAGAATTTTTGAAGGATAAATGAAGAAAAATCATATCTAATAGAAAATTATTTCAAAGAATTGGAAATTTTCACCATGTGTGTGTATTTAAGTGACAAACATCATGGCGTAAACTCAATTTTCATATCATTCTAAAATTAGAAAACAATAGACATTAAAAATACATCCAAAGTTCAAATTGCAGTAAAATATTCAATATTACAAAAAAATTCAAAATTTAGATTAGAGTAAAAACTAAAGTAGATGACCTTCATTTTGTTAGTTGGGCTCACACTCAAGAAATATCATTTTTGTGGAGAAATTTTTTATTTAGGGCAAGGAGCAACAATTTTCCAAAATATACTAAAATAACATATTTGTGATCCGTTTTTTTAACTAACTTCTCATTTATGTGAAGACAAACATTTGCAAGACTATAAACTCAATTGAATACTCTTCATAACCCACCATGGAAGGTCAACAAGAAAAAATTGGATAAAAAAATGCTTCCAATCTCTATACTCATCACAGCATTGTCATCCAAAAGCCACAAAATGGCTCTGCCGGCGTTACAAGGTTAAGCATTATAAATCAACTTTTTCAAAATGTATTGGTAGTCAACTAAAAAAATGTGCAAAATCCGTTTGTAATTTGGAGTCTCTAATAAAAAGTTATGGAAGTTCATTTGTAGAAATAATTATTGCATTATTTTAACTTGACTATAAGCAGTTGAGCTCTTTTTTGTCTTAAATTACATATCTCTCATGGGTTGTTGTACAAAAATACCTTCTCCTAGGTATGCAACCTCCGTATTATATGGCCCTGATTAGAATCATTTATAATGCATTTTAGTCTAATCTCAAGGGATATAATTTGTTTTAATGTAGAAAACTCTTGTAGCCCTTTTCACAAAGATTCCAAAAATGTAATTATATATACAAAATGAATATTTTTGGAGGACAATAATAGCATTAAAAAACTAAATATATGAGTTTTTTTAATACATGTATCATAGGACAAGCTACCCAAATTTTGGGGCTTTTTAATAAAAATTTAATTTTAATTGGAGGAAATTTTTTGTATGGAATTTAAAAAAATATGCACAAGTGCTTCAATTCTTCATATATATTCATTATATTGTGAGTTTTTTTTTCTAATATGTATGCAATATAATATTTTCTACATTTAACTTTCTTTTAATTTGATCTTCACCTAATTTTTTGGTCTTTTTAATTTGATATGGAGTATAATTTTTTACAAAAGTTGTCCTGTAAACCGTTTTAATGCCGATGACCCTACGTACAATGCATGAGTTGCGTACCTTGGTACCTTCTACTTCCTACCTCCCCACTTCTGTAAAATACTTGGCTTCTCTCCACAAATCGAGCATTAAGTGACTTGTAAAAATATGTAGGATGTAGATGGGTTTAGTGGCAACATTCAAGGTGCTGGAATCTTAAAAAAAATAAAAATTGAAAAATTGAAAGCTTTATTAATTCTAAAGCAATTGCCAAATTATTTTTTGCAACTTTAATTAATTATTCAGGATGAAATACCAACCTTGGTAGATGAGTATGGTAGTTGCTTGAAAATTGGCTAATAAATCCTATAAATTGCAAGTCCTAACCAACTCCAACCTCCGGCCCAAAGGTCATCACAAATTTTTTGCCTCTCTTTTGTAAAATTTATAAAAAACTATATCCCAATAAATCAATTTCTAGATTTTTTGTACAAAGTAGTTGTTGTTCATACCACCTAGAAGTTCAATGGCCCATGTTTGTTTGTTTTTTGGCTTAGTTAAGGTAGACCAACGCATTTTTTTTTGCCGCCTAATTCTCTCATCCTACTTTGGGCCCCAATACCATCCAAGAGATCATCCAAATTTAGATAGTTCCTGTACAAATCATCGTAGTGATTCCATGACATAATTAGGACAATGGCAAAATGGTTTTATACTTCCCAAAAGATGGTAATAGAGATGGGATGTTGGAGATAGGATCATTTTAACCTCTTCTTAAATTGGGGACAACTCATGGCATCTTGAACCTCAATAAGTGCCATTGGATACATGGGAGAGCTGTTATGGGTTGTTTATACAATGTTCATGATTCCACTCTCTAAACATTTAAGTAATTTCACATCAAACCACTTCAGAAATTCACAAAAATTAAGATTTCAATCAAAAATTTATATTTCCACTTGGGTTTGATTTGTAAAACAAGCACACACCTCTAGAAAATATGTGCCTCTCTTGGAGTTGGCCCCAAGATATTCACACTGCTAGTTTGCATGCTAATATGCTTGTCTACCTTTTCAAAAGGCTTTATATACCATACATGAAGGTCTAATTCAACACTTAGGTGCTGAAATTGAATTTCCACATCAGATTCGCACGGGTCCACATCACCTCATACCATTGACAAGATGACATGTGGCACTTTTTTTTTACAAAAATGATTTAATCTTTGCCGAATCTGACCTTCACATAGGGTACCTCCCGCGATACAGAAGTGAATTACAATTTGAACCCTACTGTAGTGATTGCCACCAACTAGCCTCAAGTGGATGACGTGTAAAGCTTCGCATACCAGTTCAGTTCAGGTCAAACAACAGGACAGTCCCATTTGTTCAAAAAACAAAACAAAACAACAGGACAGTAGCCCCCACCCCCACAAGCCCCCACTATTCATGTTTGATGAATGTCATGTACTGTAGATAAAACTTTAAGAAACAATATTATTCTGCAGCCTCTCAACAACTGAAACTAAGAAATCATTTTGGGGAAGAAACTGTTCACTAAATTTTAACTTATGTGCACAAGGTAGAAGCATCCAAAAGCATTCTTGCTTCCATTCCTGTACCCTAGAGGTCCACTAAATGTGTCCCTAGACATTTGTTAATGTGTCCTACAAATGTTTAACTCTGATTTGTTAATGAATGTGAAGGACACATACTTCACTCTGATTCGCTGACTACTGATTTTTGCAAATTTCGGTTCAAGGTGCACCTATGTGACAGTTTCAATGGTCTAAGGAGTTGGCACTTTGAAAAATCATAGAAATTACATACCACATCCGAAAAATCTATTTTTTTATATATATATTCATGATTTTCACTTGTTAATACTACAAAAATATTATATTTAGGAAAAGACGCCTCCAACTATGCTAAATTGCTAATATTGACGGTTTTGGGTGTTTCCACCATAGAAGAAGCATGATGGAAAAGGGAGACGGACGTGCTGGGAAAAAGCAATTAATTTTCATTTATATCCTATTAGTGTGTGACACTTCTTACAGTAGTTTATCAAAGTCATGCTATTATAAATTAGAGTAGGCTGAAGTTTTTCTCTATATTGTATTATTCCCTCAAAAGAATTCTTGTAGTGACATTAATTTTGTGCCCTCATTAATAAGGATAAATCATTGAATAAAGTCTGACTTGTGTAATTTCTAGGGGAGAGGAATTTGGTGGTGTCTATTTGTATTGTGCTTAGGAACTAAGAAACATCTCCACACTATAAAGATATTGAAGATATCTTCCTATTACAAAGATTCTAAATTCCTATCGCCTACAGTTTTTAGAATTATTGTGGTTCACAACAATTGCATGAAATTGTGAACCCATTTGTAACACTTGAACAAGATCTATATTACTTCTGTCGTGGATAAATTCCATTGGCGATGAATTTTCATTCATGATTCAATTGCAAAGACATGTAGAAATCAACTACACATACCAATCTTTCTTTTGAAAATAAATCTAAAAAAGTTTTCAAAATTTATAATATAGATAATTCAATTTTAGGATGTTGTACGTCAAATTTTATAAAGTACTATAGATATTTGATACTAACTAATTATACTATCATAGTCCACAATACAAGACTAGTTAGTATAATGTGAGGGTTGAATGGGAAAATAGGATTTTTGTATAAAGGTATCTATTTTACAATATTTGGCATGTGACCGTAAAAATCCTTTGAATATAACATTATTTAGCAATGGCAGTAAGGTGTCATAGGAGTTCATAGAAAGATGATTAGTTAATTCACTATAATGGTGAAAATAACAGGTGAAGTGGGCCATTGCAAATTGTATTTCCTTCACTTGGGCCTTTGCTATGAGTGTATTTTTTCACTATGTATGTATCCTTTTATTGTAGATGCTTGTCTCAACTGTTCTTTGAATACAAGATGTCAATTTTTGTCCTCCATTTATTAATTTGTTGAGTCTTAAACTATTTACAATTGTCAAATATCTTATGCCATGTCAATTGGAACTGTATAAAACTTTTGATGTACATACAAACTTCTCTTATTTTTGTTTGTTCGTAATATTTAGAATACCCTCATTGATTATAGAGCTGCAAAGAATTAACCACAACTTCAAAAAAAATGTGAGATTCCTACCTTAACATATAGATTTATTTTTATTTTACATTACAATTAGAAAAGGTACAAGTCAAACACTACTTGAGAATGTTATGTTGCAAACATCAAACAAAAGATGGAAAATTTAATAATCACATTTAAATGTTTTTTTTCCTATTTTTTAATTTTATTCTCAAAATAATCTTCAAAGTAAGTGGATACCTGATAATGTGAAATTAGCTCATTTCTTCAAAAGACATTAACAAGATTACACACCATCATATATTGCATTGCACATGGCAACGTATAATTCAAGCTTAACCCTCAAAACTTTATTCAAGGCAAAAAATAATAATATAAGTACGATAGCTCCCGTATATTAATTGAGACCTCTTTGATATTACATTTTTTCTATTATAGCATCTCTTGTTCTTTCAACATACATATCCAACTCAAGTTTCACTCTATGTTTTCACTATCACACTTTGTTATAATATCATACGTGAAGGTAAAGATCACCATATCTCTACCAAATATACTTTTATTACAAGTTTTTGCATATGCTAAAATTTAAAAAAAATTGTTAATTTTTCCTACACATTTTAAAAATAAAAATTTCCAAAATTTCGGCATCAATTTATGGAATCATTTTCTACCAATCTTGCCGTATAGATTGAATTCAAGAAGTGAGTTGTATATCAATGTAATTTCATACAGTTCAACAAATGTGAAAAGGATTTTAGACCAAGTATTTGATTCCAAACTTGCATCAAATAATTTTGTGATGACGCTCTTCACATCTAATATATGCTTGAATTAAATTTCATCCTCTTTGATTGAAGTCTTATTGAAAAGGGATTGTCAAATCCTGAAATTTTGAATTTAGGATTCCAAAATTGAAATTAACATTTTGAATCAAAATTTAAAGCTTTTCACTTCCAAATTAGTTTACAGGAAATCTCTTGAATATCTTTAACATGCAATAGAAAAGATCAATTCTAATAAGGAATTCCACTAGTTTTGCTTAATTTGCAATATTCATACCACAAAATCTTAAATTGTGATTAATTTAAAACATAAAATTGATGTCCACCATCTCTCATTATGTTTCTAATTTGCGAAACAATGTTGGTGAGACCTAAAACTTACTTGTTCAACTCTAAATCCCATATCCACCATAAAATAGGTAGCAATATTTTTATTTTTTTGGAACAAATGGCCTGTTTATTCCATTGTAAGACATTGTAAGAAGTACAAATTGAACACCAAATTGTAGATAAATCTTTGACAAGACAAAACACAAAGTCAAACATCACTAACTTGAAACAACTTTATATTAGGGCTTAGGTCTAAATTCCAAGTTGGTCCAATTTACATAGGGCCAATTCAAATTAGACCAAGGTGGAAAATTTGGATCAAAGATACATGGCCATCCAATTTTTAACACTTGCTTGGGCCCAATTTTTTGGCACCACTACTTAAGCAACAATGTGATATGGAAAAATATTGGTTCAACTTACAATGTAATGTCTTTAGGTCCAATTGACTACCCAATTTAAGGATCTAGACAGTCCTATTGGTTGATTTCGGTGATTTTAAACCAAAATACAAAGTGGCCCTTCCTAATTGAACAGTGAGAGGGCGGTTCATTGACCTCGCAACTAAGTTAACAGGTGGCAGTTCCAGATAGAAAGAGGCCCACACTATACAGTCCAAATCCATATAATCACGTACGTTCTGTTTGTGACATTAACGAGCACTAAGTAAACGGGCGGGCTTCGCGACACACAATACAAAAGTACGTCCACTTCCCTCAGAGCCGTGGGCTCTTGGTTGCGCGCGCTCTTGTTGCCTCCATTGCCGTTTCGTTCGGCGACCTCGGTTTCTCTCCGGAGTTTTGCATCGTAGTTGCCGTTTTTGACGTCGGTGAATCACTTCGTGGAGTTCGGAACGTAATTCGATGCCCGGTCAATGCAGTTGCTAGCGACGTTATTCAGTTTTCGCAGGCGGCTGTTGGCGGTTGTGCTCCATCACGGCGGATGCCAGGCTCTTATTAGGGTTTCAATGCTTGTGCGCAGGAAACACTATGTTGCGTTGACTTAGGTTTTCGCGATCCGGCGGGATCCGGTGAGTAGTTTTAGGTTTCGAGCTTGCGTTCTTGCCGTGGATTTTTGCTCTGAGCCGTCGCGTGTATAATGTGATTCGACGTGTGGAAGTTTTTGAGTGGTTTCTTGTCGAAGAATATTGTGAGAGGAGACTGTACATGCGTTCTTCTAATGTTGCTGAGATTGTGTTGTACTTGTTGGCAGGTAGCACGATTTCCTCGCGATTACAGGTGGTAGAACACACGGAAATTTCATTAAGCAGCTCAGTCGAATAGTAGCTATTGGATGTTAGCTTCTGGTTGGCGTTCGGATCGTGCATGCCTCTGCTGAGGAGTTTTTTTTTAATTATCCCCGTCAAGTTGAAGGTGAACTTTCTGTTTTGGAGGGCTGAAGGACGTGCACGCCTTTGGTTATCGGGAGGTTTGATCCTGTTATCACTTCCACAGGTTCTTGTAGCGCGGGACAGCGCGCGAGAAGGGTCGTTATGAGTTTCAGGGTCGTTGAGGGACTGCGAGTTTCGCCTCACTGAAGAGGGAGATGCAGGTTCTCAAATGACATATTCTGGATTGCCAGGGGATTGTCAATTTTTTTTATAAATGATTTTTATAAATGACTTTAAGCGTGCCTAAATTGTGAATAGGCAGTTGATTTGTATTTGACTGCAATTAAGACAACTTCATGCGGTTATGGCGATGGTGACTGAAACAGCTACCCGGAAGCGAGTGTATAGCATGCAGTCTGAGAGAAACCCTTCTTGGGTAAGTTCTCCTTTTGCACCTTTTACCCCCTTCGGATTAGCCAATGGTTTCGAAATAACTCCCCCTTTTGAGAAAAGACTGCGAACTGTGAAGAAGCCCATGTCTACCTTCAAGTGGGAGCCTGACCTTCCTGGGAATCTGCAGTTTTCAGTTGGATATGGCTTTAGGAGTGTTGAAGTGAAAACTCCTTTACCAGCAGCTTGGCAGGACCGCCCATCTCGAGGTTTATCCACCCCCCCTTACGTTCGAAATTCGAGAGAAAGGTACGAGGGTGTTAAGGAAGAAATGAGACAGCGCTATTCGTGGTTCTCCAAGCTTGATCGCTCAACAGCGTTAGCGGAAGATGCCCTTGATAGAGTAGGAAGACCAGTTATTGGGCTAAATCTTACCTTAGGACCCTCTGAATCGTACTATCAGAAATACGTCAATAAGAAACGCGAGTTGGAGGATTATAAACGTGTGGTAAACGCCGTGAACAGTTACGTTCCTCTTACCTCAAATGGCTCGCACGCAGTATTCTCATCTTTGGAAAGTATGAGACGACAAGGCAGTAATTTACAGCAGGGGCCAAGGAATCTCTACAACATGCAGGAAGCCATACTCAGGGAGTCTCAAACGGGTGGGGGTCACTCCAATAGTCGAATGGCTAATGGTGATGCTTTCCGGAGGACTGAGTATGACGAGGCTCAGCGTCACAGTGGGCTACAGGCAACTGATGCAGCTACAGGTTCAGGTCCTCGATCGAGCGTCCAGCCTGCAGGTGCATCAGGTTCCTCGCATGATCATGCTGAAGCTGATGTGCTGAAGCCGGATGATGAGCAGAATGAAGATTGGCGGACGCTCATGAAGAAGGCTCAAGTCAGGACACCTCGCATTGAGTCACGTGAAAGGGATATAGAAGCTCTGAGTGAACAATTGTCTCGATTTCAATTGCACCGGGAGGAGGACAAAGCAAGACGTCAGAAAGAAAGAGAAGCTAGTAAAAAGGAAGAAGTGGTATGTCGCCTTCACTTTTGGTATTCTTGCGTTTTGAAGTGTTGCCGTCTGTGCCTCTAGTTCTTTAGTTTATCATATTCAGTGGGGTTGTTTGAGCTGTAGTTCTCACAGTTGCAGATTTTTCCCTTCTAGCAAACTATGGGAACTTTGATTGATGTACTGTAGAGATCTTTTATTTGAATTTGATTATATCCGTGTTCTGGTGAGATTTGTAGTAACATTATCTCCTCATATTCGGCAAAACCATGTTGGTTGGGAGAGTTGGTTGAGTCTTAAGTGTTTACTTTCAGTAGTTACTGTGTTGGATTAGAATTGGAGGTTAAATTTTGAATTCGCTGTTCACCATCATTGAAGAACACTGATGCTTACTTATGATATGGCGATTGAAGGGCAGCATGTTTTCAGATTTAATAGCGTCGATTTCTTGGTGTGCTCTTACAGAATGAAGCTTTGGTTTCGTTATCCGCTGAAGATGAGCAGGCTGTAGAACATGCTCTGTATAATGGAAGCAGGTGCTTATTTCTACCGATGCTTTTATATATGAAAGTTCAATGCTCACAAATAAGCCACCTTCAGTAGCATGCAGCTCGTTGAGACTTGTTGTTCCCTATGAAATTTTCTAAGTTTTCATCTGACGTGTTATATTAACAGGAATGAGGTACTTGCTTTCCATGAGGAGACAAACATCGAGGTGACAAGAGCCATTATGCAGTGTCTGGTTCCGGGTGCATGGCTTAATGATGAAGTACGTCGCTTTTGCAAATACCATGTAATTGTCGTACTTTCTGTATTTATTCTGAATAGATTTGATAAGAGTGATGCGTTATTTAATCTCGCTGTGACGGCACTTGTGCAGGTGATTAATGTTTACATGCAACTTCTCAAGGAGAGAGAGAATCGTAGTCCTGACAAGTTTTTGAAATGCCATTTTTTTAACACTTTCTTTTACAACAAGGTACTTTCTGCTTTGACCGAACATCGTGATTACATATGCACACTGTGCTGCTATATTTATTTCCAATTTAGTCCACATATTTGTACATCGTTTGCCTTGTTAACTGGAACCTACTATTGTGGTTGTTATACAGCTTTTTAAGGATAAGCGGAATTATGATTACAAATCAGTTCGAAGATGGACCACTCAAAGAAAAATTGGCTATAGCCTGGCAGATTGTGATAAGGTAAACCTTTGTCTATTTGGTCTGATTAGTCAAGTTACTTTGTCTGGTATGCCATGCTAGAGTACGTGAATTAATGAATTTCTATGTCAGAACGTTCAGTTTGAAAGCTCCTGGGTCCTTTTAGGGTTGGTCTAATTTATGAAATTATTGGAAAGTTTAATGAGTCCAGTCTTATCGGTTTCCGTCATCGATGTCAGATCTGATTTCACCAGCATTTTAATTCTCCTTTAGGATAGCGTATTATCAGTTCTTCTTATTGGTGAGATGTATCGATATGAAGTGGAACATAATTTTTCCTTATGCAGATTCTGGTTCCAATTCACCAAGACATTCACTGGTGCTTGGCCGTCATCAATTTACGGGATCAGAAGTTCGAATATCTTGACTCATTGGGCGGTCGTGATGAGAATGTTCTTAGAGTCCTTGTGAGTATTCAATACTCGTCTATAATATTGTCTTTTAATCAGATTGAAGCAATAGAACTAGGCAGAACCTTTGAAAGTATGTTGCTTGTTTCCACGTTCCATCCTCTCAGAGTCTCTGCCTTGAATATACGCTCTGTGAAACACTTTAGTAGTGAGGATGAGTTGAAGAAATCTAGTGCTGGCTTGCATGTGAAATGGGGAAATAAAGGTTGCCTATAAAGCATTTTGCAAATGCATGTTGAGCGCAGTTTTTAGTTTGCTACAATTGTCTGAGTGCACTGGACGTTTTGTAGGAATATAATTATGAATTTGGGTTTTCTGGTCAGGCAAAGTATTTAGTAGACGAGGCAAAGGATAAGGACAATCGTGTCCTGGATGTGAGCAAATGGGACAGCGTTTTTCCACAGGACATTCCGGAACAGTTCAACGGGTATGCATCTGAATTTTTTGCCGACATTCATGTTTTGTATTCTGTATTTTCACTAATCCCAGGTCACGACACTGCAATCAACTCCGAGATTCTTTTCCTTAAGTTTTGAGTTGACGTGGTTTGTACCCGTGTTGCAGGTGTGACTGTGGTATGTTTATGCTAAAATACGCCGACTTCCACAGTCGGGGAGGGTCATTATCTTTTACTCAGGTATGTACAAGCGACTAGTACATTTAAGTAGGACTATGTCTCTTTTACCTTTTGGTTTTTGTTTTACCCAGGTTTCTTAAAATGATTCTCTGTAAACTAGTGATAGATATGCTTATCTACAACTGTCCTTTTGAATGTGGTAGTTATTTGGCTCTAAGTTGTTCTTTTTAAGCAGGCGAATATGGAGTACTTCCGGAGGAGAACAGTGCATGAAATATTGCGAGTTGAGGCTTCATAACGAGCAAAGAAAATCTTTTACTTTTCTGGAACTTTCGAGGTTCCTGCACGTAAATGAGATTCTGGAGGTATATACAATGATTTTTCTCTACCGAGTACATTTTATTAATTTCCACTTATACAGCATGGAACGATCTATAAGACCAGAAATTCCACTTGCACTTGGATGATAAGGTGCCAAGGTTTAGCGCAATGGAAACCCCTAGCCAGCTTCCAATATGCCATGCCCCCAAAACGTGAGCTGCACAGCAAAACATAATGAATTGGCAATAGACTCTGTATTCTGATCATAAGTTTTTGGGGTCGGCCAGTAGTTCTGACTTCTGAAGAGGCACATTTGGGCTGCTGCTGCTGGTCTGGGCCTAGGTGTTGTACCATGGTCATTTTTACCCCCCAAGTCTCTTCGTCCCCTGAATTTATTATTGCACAATTTTTCAGTTTTGGATGATGACATGTGTACAATGTGATGAACAGCATCTTGTTGGCAGTCTTTGAAACTTAATATGCCTATGAGTTTGACACATGGATGGTCAACTATTGGTGATTTGGAACTGATTGGAACTCAAGGTTCAAATTTGTAAGATTTTCTTCTAATAAAGTTGGTGAAAGCGTTCAAAGTGGGGCTTGTTACCTTGTTTATGTCAAAGAACGAACGAATTAGTAAATGCCTTGAATAGTTGTTTGCAAGCCTCTCTTGTTGGTTGGTTTATTCGAGCATAATATTCTTAACCCTTAAAGGATGAAGGGGTGACCCTCGAAATCATCCTTTTGCATTACTGTGTGAATCTTTGGCTTAAAAATTTGCAAAAGCACTCATTGGAAGTCAAGTTATTGTAGAAGATCTTCCCTTTTCACAACAAATTCCGAGGATGAATAGTTGCATTTTTGTCCTACAAAGTTTGATTCCCTCCCATCCATCGGCCATAGATGGTTGCGTTGATGTTTAAGGGTTAATAATATGTTTACATTCTCCAGACTCATACAAAGAATGATTCCTATCTTTGAGATTGTTTTGTAGACCTGCCTTCAAAGATTGTATATGGGATGCAACCTATTCCTGACTACTTAAGGAATTCCATATATTTGCAAGGCAACTGTCGTGATTAGGGTAATTTTCCTTTGTGTAGAAATAGATTTCTCGGGTGGTTTCCATAATTTTCCAATTTTTTTTTCAGCAGAATATAATTATTGTGAATTTTTCAGCAGAAGATTCTATTCCTCCCAAACCAGTGATATAGGGCTTATTATTTCCGACCATGGGTTGAAATCAAAATTGACCAAGGGGTGGTTGCAATATTGAGAGTCTTCTAGCCAATCAAAATGCGCCACAATTGCCCTGGGAACCATACCATAATTAATCACTATTCATCTCCTCCTTCACGGAAAGAGAGCAACCTGCATAGTCAAAATGGGATGGTGATCAAGAATGGGTCTCCAAAACAATCGTGAATGCAGGATTCATTCATTGTATGAGTCAAGGGAGTGTAGGCCACTTCATTGTTTTTGAAGATCATTCATTACAAGATAGCATACATGTAGGATAGTTTCGGAAATAAGTAGGAAAAATGTGTGTAAAATTTTAAAAACTATACAGCTATTTCTGAAAATCTGAAAAAATTTCATTGTTGCTAATTCTAAATATCTCAAAAATTCTTCTTGAAAAAATTTAGAAAAAAATACACATTTATGCATGAATAGAAAAAATCAATCCAAAATTAGGTGTCTAAAAATTAGAAAAAGCAAAGAATTGAAAGCCAATAAATCCAAATCAAGTTGCCAAATTGTCGAACTACAAAAACTAAACTATTTCGGTAGCAAGGTGCCAAAATTGACCTATGTTTACGGTACTTGTTTACTTTCAAGTTACAGTACGAAGGTCTGATTTGGTAGTGAAGTGCTGAATTAGTTTCTTTTTCTGGCGCAAAGGGATTCGACAGGTGGTATATTCTAGGATATTCCAGAAATTCACTTGTAATCTTCCAAAAATTTCACTTTTAATATTTTCAAAAATTTAGACATCCAAGAAAATACTTAATTTATGTCTGAATCTGACCTTCACGTAGGGTAACTGGACCATGTACAAATGTTATGAGAATTTGACAAGTTGCATTTTCGATTCAGCTCAATGTAAAAAATCACACATCCAAAACCTAGGTGACCCAAAAAACCAAGTGATAATAAGGAGCTCTGTAAAATAGTGAAAGCATAGGGTTCCATGTTAGAAGTGACACTGAAGAAGTTACTTGTCCTCGATATATTCCATGGAGGGATTGAGAGTCTCGTAGATCGCCTTCACCATTTCTCGGAGCCGGTATTACTCAGCCTCTTGTAGAAGCGCAGCATCCAACTCCGGAAGGGCGCCATCACCGTTTCTCAGCGAATTCAAGATGTGGCGGAAGTGTGTGCCGTCGCGACCGATGAATGTGTCGCTGCTGGAGTAATAGTATGTCCGCAGGCGCATCACTCCTCATTTCTGACAGCAGCAGCAAATTGGCTTTGTCTTGGCCTCTCCGGGTAACGGTCCCGACTGTCTTGTCGAATTTCTTCCCTCCGACATTGAACCTCACGTGCTTGTTGTAGTGCTTGCAACAGCACCAGCAGTTCCCCATGCTTGCCGGTGCAGCCCTAAACCCTAATCCCAGGATGCAACTTGTGCCTAAAAAACAACCAATTCTACTGACCAGGTCGTGAAAACTATACATCAGGTGGAGCCAGACCAGATGTTATATCACTCGACTCAGTGCACAACACAGTATCTGTTGGTCAAAATTTTCTTCCCTCCGACATTGCCTTGTTGTGCTTCTTTCGAGCAGCAACAGCAGTTTCCCATGCTTGGTGCAACCCTAACTCTAGAACCTAAAACCCAGGATAGAATTCGTAGCTATAACAGAACCAATTCCATCCATCATTTTGTAAAAATTTACTTGGCCCCTGCTGTAAATTACTGCCTCGTCGTCTCATACTTTCCAAAGATGAGAATACTGCGTGCGAGCCATTTGAGGTAAGAGGAACGTCACTGATCACGGCGTCTACCACAGGTTTATAATCCTCCAACTCGCGTTTGGCATCCTCCAACTCGCGTTTTTTATTGACGTATTTCTGATGGTATGATTCAAAGGTGTTCACGGCGTTTACCACACGTTTATAATCCTCCAGCTCGAGTTTAACATCCTCCAACTCGCGTTTGACATCCTCCAACTCGCTTTTTCTATCCTCCAACGAAGGGCGCTGTCTCATTTCTTTTTTAACACCCTCGGTACTTTTCTCTCGAATTTCGAACGTAAGGGGAGGTGGATAAACCTCGAGATGGGTGGTCCTGCCAAGCTGCTGGTAAAGGAGTCTTCACTTCAACATTCCTAAACCCGTATCCAACTGAAAACTGCAGATTCCCAGGAAGGTCAGGCTCCCACTTGAAGGTAGGCATGGGCTTCTTCACAGTTCGCAATCTTTTCTCAAAAGGGGGAGTTAGTTCGGAACCATTGGCTAATCCGAAGGGGGTAAAAGGTGCAAAAGGACTACTTATCCAAGACGGGTTTCTCTCAGACTGCATGCTATACACTCGCTTCCGGGTAGCTGTTTCAGTCACCATCGCCATATCCGCATGAAGTTGTCTAAATTGCAGTCAAATACTAATCAACTACCTGTTCAAAATTCAGGCACGCTTAAAGTCATTCATAAAAAAAAAATCCCCATCCCCTGGTAATCCAGATTATGTCATTTGAAAACCTGCATCTCCCTCTTCACTAAGGCGAAATACGCAGTCCCTCAACGGCCCTGAAACTCATAACGACCCTTCTCGCGCGCTGTATCGCGCTACAAGAACCTGTGGAAGTGATAACAGGATCTAAACCTTCCTGGTAAGCAAAGGCGTGCTCATCCTTGAGCCCTCCAAAACAGAAAGTTCACCTTCAACGTGACGGGGATATTAAAAAAAAACCTCCCCAGAAGTGGCATGCACGATCCGAACTCCAATCAGAAGCTTACATCCAATAGCCACCACTCGATTGAGCTGCTTAATGAAATTTCCGTGCGTTCTACCACCTGTAATCGTGAGGAAATCGTACTAGCTGCCAACAAGTACAACACAATCTCAGCAACATTAGAAGAACGCATGTACAGTCTCCTCTCACAATATTCTTCGACAAGAAACCACTCAAAAACTTTTGCACGTCGAGTCACATCATACACGCAACGGCTCAGAGCACAATCCACCGCAAGAACGCAAGCTCGAAACCTAAAACTACTCACCGGCTCCCACCGGGTCGCGAAAACCTAAGTCAACGCAACATAGTGTTTCCTGCGCACAAGCATTGAAACTCTAAGAGCCTGGCATCCGCCGTGATAGAGCACAATCGCCGACAGTCCCCTGCGAAAACTGAATAACGTCGCTAGCAACTGCATTGGTCGGGCAACGAATAGCGTTCCGAACTCCACGAAATGGTTCACCGACGTCAAAAAACGGCAACTACGATGCAAAACTCTGGAGAGAAACCGAGGTCGCCGAACGAAACGGCAATGGAGGCAACAAGAGCGCGCAACGAGAGCCCACGGCTCTGGGGGAAGTGGACGTACTTTTGTATTGTGTGTCGTGGAGCCCGCCCGTTTACTTAGTGTTCTTTAATGTCACAAACAAAACGTACGTGATTATATGGAGTTCGACTGTATAGTGTGGGCCAGATCTTTCTAAATGAAACTGCCACCTGTTAACTTAACTTAGTTGTGAGGTCTCATCCACTGACAACAAACTCATGCCACTCTGTGAATGATTCTTCATTTTCAGTCATTAAAGGAAATGTTATGTCTACCCCTGTATACCCTTTCGTTTTGCCACAAAAAATATGACAAAAGTTGCCCGCCTCACCACAAATAATCCCCCGCTAGAAGTTCTTTGGCTAGGCTCGGGCACAACAATATATGCTTGGCCTATTTCCAAACTTGAACTCCAGCCTATCCAGGCTATAGTTCAGCCAATCCAACAATTTGAACTCCTATGTTTAGACATTGTAATGAAGTACCAAATTCCACATATACATTAATACATCAATGTTTAAAAATCTATTTAAACATGGATCACCTGAATCAATAAACCAAAAATATCAACCAACAGATGACCAGAAATAAAATTAGAAGAGGATGCAAGGACAATAATCACTCGGAATAAATTATAAATTAATATCACTACAAGGGAGTGTTGTCATTTTTTGTCAATTCGTACACTTTTTTTTTGTCAATTTTTTGTCAATTCGGACATTTTTTTGTCAATTCAAACACTATCTGTCAATTCAGACGCTATTTTCTTGTAGAATATTCTAAATCCTAAATCACTCAAGGACCAACACATGAAAAAGCTTAGAAAGGAAATCCAAGGGGACTAACCTGTACTACGGAGGACAGTAATCACTCGGAATAAACCCTAAATCATTCAAACCACCACGAGGACCAACATACACAGAAGCTTAGAAAGGAAATCCAAGGGGACTAACATGAACTATGAAGGGCTTGTTTCTCCTGCCGTAGGTCATATTTCTCCTGCCTAAGGTAGTTGAGCCCTTTTTGCTGACTGTCTCTCTCTTCTCGGTCCAAAGTTCCTAAGACCTGACGCTTTATCGATGCAATCCTATCTTCCACTTCCTTTACCTCCTCATGCAATCTCACTATTTGCTCCTCCACATTGTGGATCTCATCTCCAACTCCTCTGAGCGAGCGCATGTCCCCATTATGCCTGACCCCTCCAGCATTCGGATCTTCGTCTTCCATGGAATACGAGACATTGGCCATCTTATAATGGTGGAGACAAAGTGAGGATTCAACAATCGGACATCAAAACTACCGATGCCCGGATATCGAAGGACTCACTTGCTGATCAGAGTTGATTAGCCACCGAACCAGATGCTGCTGCTAGGGAAGCCCGGATTTTGACTACATCCTCAACAAAACAACTTCGAAAACCCTAAAACCGACGAACCAGCCCTCTCTTGCATTGCACATGAAACTATTTAGACAAGGAGAAACCTGTTCCTACGAAAGAATGAGCAAAGTCAAAGGTCAGATGGCAACACTATAAGAAACCCACGTTTTAGGTGACGTTAGCATATTTTTGGAGACGAATTTTAGTGGACGTCCGAAAAAACCAGTTGTGTTTTTTTGCCAATAATAACGTTCAATGTATCATCTAGATGATACATTGAACGCTATTATTGGCAAAAAAACACAACTGGTTTTTTCGGACGTCCACTAAAATTCGTCTCCAAAAATATGCTAATGTCACCTAAAATGCGGGTTTCTTATAGTGCAAGGAAGCCCCCAGGGATGAGCATAGAGACCAACAAGAAAGAAAGTGCAGGGAGGGCCCGAGGTCTGAGCCCGAGAACCAATCAGGGAGTCGCACAGGGAGACCCTGGAGTTGAACCACAGTGAAACACTAGCACTAGAACAAATCCTAAATCCCAGCCCAAAGCTAAGCTTAAACACAAGCCTAAGCCTTAACACTGAAACTGACTAAAGCATGAAACATAACCGAAGAACTAACACGTTAGCACTAATTGTAGAACTAAACTTAGAATAAATGTGAACGCCAGCACAAAAGTGATCACTAAGGCCGGCTTTATACTTGGCTTGGAGTTGGATGGAAGGTTGGCTAGATTCGCCTTCAATCCAGCCCTCAATCCAAACCCAATTCTTCCATCTAGCAGTGAGGATTGGCTATTTTCTATAGGTGGAAATTGGAACCAATATTGTTTTATTTCAACTTGGAAATTGGGATCAATACAATAATATGTCAATTAATACTAACTTAAAACAAAGCGACTTTGGTGTCACATGCACTAATAGGATAAATCAATTTAGTTGATGCTCTATACTCTTTAGACCTATTACATGGCCTAGAATATTTTTTTGAGATTCACAACTAAAATATCTCTACTTCAATACATTAAAACCAATATTTTTATTCATATATAATGGTAGCAATACTTGAGAATATTGTACCTGGATACAAATTTAATAAATTGCATCAATTTATTACAAAAATCTAAATTTGGACGTCTCATGAAAAAAAAACATCTCACACCTCTCTTCCTAGTAAAAAAATTGTAGCCACCTCAATAAAATAAAAAGTAAAGCACAATTGATTTTGTACCATTTTGCATATGTAATACATATATTAGAATTAATTGTGAGGTCATGAAAAATTCATGTTTATATAGTGCTTCTTTCAATACTTTAGAATGCATTTGAGTTCTTATTGTAGCTTAATGTTTTTAGTAATGACAATAAGGCATGGCTTATTGTACTTGAATTTTCTTAGATCCAATCATATTAAGTTGGCTTTTTCCTAATTGGAGGCTTAGTCTCACCTTTGCAAAAAAAGGAGATCAAACACAAATTTGCATCATTTGAGGTGCTCATTTATGTTTAATCCTCTCTTTGCACAAAGTAAGACCAAAACTTCTATTTAGGAAAATGCCAACGGCTTAACATGATTAGATTGCATACTGACATGACTTTGTTGTCATTCCAAAAAAATCAAATAGAATAAGCCGTATCTTGTTGTCATTCCAATAAATTTCAAATTGGAATAAAAACCAAATGCTCTCTAGAATAAGTGATTGAAAGAGGCTCCACATTGCAAAATAGAATAAGTATAGAATAGGGTTTATAACCCCAAAATGTCCAAGTGAAGGTCTTCCCTCTACAATTGCCTTTAAATTGCCATTTTTGAAATGAAATTTTAATTTTTTTAGAATCATTTCTTAAAAAATCTAAATGTAAGGTCTTCTTTAATGCTATCAAATTAGTCTAGTACCCTCTAATTCTAAAAGACTTTGATCCTATGGGTTTTGAAATATTTGCAATCAAAGTTTAATTTTGAAAAAACTATAATTTGTTTTCCTAGGAAGAATTAATTTAGAGTCTATATTGTAGTTGTAGGACATGGTTGGAGGAAAATAATTCTGAAAATAGATGCCAAAATTTCAGGGAAATTATTTTTTCAAGAAACAAAAATTTGTAAGGTGAAAAAAAAAATATTGGAAAAATATATATTTTTAGTATATATCAAATCTTATTTTTCAAAAAAATTATTATTTGCAAAAAGGAATAGACCTTACTTAGAATATTTTAATTTTTCAGAAAGAAAAGTTTGCATTTTTGACCAAAAGCAATTGTGAATATCGTATTTGACTATCAAGGTCAACAAAATGTAATTTAAAAGAAAGCTAGCACAGTTTAAGGAAAATAATCATTTAAAAAAATTTACATAGAAAAATACAAAAATTGAGGGAATATTTCTATTTTAGCATCTTTTGGATTTGATTTTTCAACTTTAATTAAATATTCACATAAAATACCAATCCTTATAGCCAAATATGGTAATTAAGAATATACATGCCAATTATCAAATGGATCATATTGCAATGAGGATACAAAATAGTTTTCAAAGCCTTGCAATCAAGTGAGGTGCATTGGAGAAACAAAAATTTCACTTGATAGTGTCCATTTAGTATATGCTTTAACCAATTGGCCCGTTATCCACTTGTACATCTCAATTTTTTTTGGATGGCCTTTGATTGGCTAGGTTCTCTTTCCAATACAATCTTTAGTCGGGTACTGTAATCTTACAACCAGCTAATTTGAGCCATTCACATTTTGGGTACAATGTGCAATGTAATTGGTATATTTTGGTAAGCATTATTATTACTTAATCCTCATGCAATCCCAATCAAGCATACAAAATTTCAATTTCAAAAAAGCAAAATTCCATTTTTGGTGAATTTCTAAAGTTAACTTTCATGGTTTTACATAATATTTTATTGTGAACTATTGCTAATGAATTTTATAAATCCGATTGCATAGATATGTAGGAAACATTTATATGCACATCTTTCATATTAAAAAAACACCCTATTAAGGATTAAAAATATGATCTATGAAGAATTCAATGCAAATAGTCATATGTCCTAACTTTGAAAAATAAATATCTCTATATAGTTAAATAGATTTTGGCAAAATAATTGTACCATCATGCTCAAATGTATGAAATTAGTTACCAAGTGAAGGGCAAATAGAAAAATTTAATTATAATAAAGAGATATTTATTTTTCAAAGTTAAGTTATATGACACTTCACATTGAATTCTTCATAGATCATATTTTTGTTACTTAATAGGGTGTTTTTTTAATATGAAAGATGTGTGTATGGACGTTCCCTACATATTTATGCAATTGGATTAAAAAAATTCATCACCAATTGTTCTCAATAAAATATTATGTAAAACCATGAAAATTAACTTTAGAAATTCACCCAAAATGGAATTTTGATTTTTTGGATCTGAAAATTTGTATGCTTGATTGGGATTGCATGAGGATTGAGTGATAATTATGCAAGATGAAAAATTCCATTTCTTTTTCAGTGCTATGCAAAAATCTTTGAATGGTTCAAATCGTCCGGTTGTAAGATTATAGTACCCGACTGTACAGTGAGCATCTTTTAGAGTGTTTGACTTGGAAAAATCACCTTGGTTGGAATTCTTGTCTAAATGAAAAAAAAATTGGCTTTAAAAAGATAACTTAATAAACTCTATGAAAAAAAATATAAAATTTCAAAAATAATATTTTTGAGATATGGGCATCCCATGAAGTTGGGCATGAACTATAAAACGGTTAGTTGGGCATTTAAAGGTTAGTATAACTTACAATTAGCTCTATTAGAGTTATCCTAAAAATCATTTAGTCACCATCTCTTTGGTCCCTTATTTGCTTTTAATTCTAAATTGCATTTGAATTTATATTCAACTTGTATTTTTTTTAAATGACAACTAAGGTTGGAGCACCCATTGTTGACCAAGGACCCATGCCCAATTTGTAGGGTGCCACTATTTCCAACCAAGGTTGGGAATAGGTTTCCAACTAAAGTTTGGAATTGTTTTTTTTTCTTTTTTAAGGTTGGGACTAATAAGGTGATATCACATGTCCCAAAGTGCAAAAGAAATAGTAAGCAAGAAAATAGGAAGTAGTCATCGGGAAAGTAGTTATTATATGATTGGAATTGGAATAGTCTAGAAATTGGCTATTAGTTTGGACAATTTTTGGCTTCCAAAAATCACAATAATATCAATTTTAGGGATAAAATTCTAGGAAATTTGTAGTCCCCATATTTTCTATCTTCCTACATAGCAAAAAATTTATTTGCCACATATTACTCACGATTTGTCTAAAAATTACTTAAGTGATTGACTATGAGTGCTCTGACCTTATGATGAAAACTAGATGATTTCATGCAATCTAATCACTTTGGATTGTCTTCTTGCTGAATTGAGGTTTAGATCCCACCCTTGCAAAAGAGGGGATCAAATACCTATTATCACCTCAAGGGTGCAAAAAGCTTTTGATCCTTTCTCTTTGCAAAAGTCGGGGTCCTTAATCTTAATTTAGGAAGAAGATTGCCAGTGTGATTGTATTGCTTGCAACCATCTTGTTGTCATCTCGGTTGTCATTCTAAAACAAATACAAACTGATTTCAAATTCAAATGCAGTCACAAATTAGAAACAAACAAGGAACCAAAGAAAGAATAGCTTCATGACTTTTACGATATCTCTATCTCTGCAAAATTTTTTTTGCTTACAATAGATTGAGAACTTCTATAAGTTCTATGAGTTAAATCTATGATACAACTTTTTTATTTGAACCACCTTTCTAATTTCTTGAATTTCTGAACTACTATTGAGCATTTTTTAACCCCTAAGCGCTCAAACGGCCACTTTATGGTCGCTGCCCGACTTCGGGCAGATTTTTCGGGCGAAAAAAAAAAAATTTTTTTTTTTTTTTTTTTTTTTTTTTTACAAAAATTGGGTTGTCTTTCTATATTTATACTCAAAACTAAGATCGCTACGGTCAAACAAAAATTATAAGAGAAATAGCACAAAGAGTCTAGTATTTGCCTAGTGTTGAAAAACTTACTATTTGGAGAAAGTGTTGGTGTTCTCATTACTAGATGTTATGCATTTTTTCACAAATCAATAGAAACCACAATTTTGACCAATCAAAAAAAAATTCAAATGCTAAAGATAAAAATTGTATTTTTGGTGAATTTTTGAAGTTATATCTTCAAAATTCATTTGAAGAGAATCTAAAAAGAATTTTATAATTTTAACCGTACGGATGTTTTCTACTTTTTGTGCTTCACATTATCTTCTTTGATGCAAACTTCAAAAAAATTACAAAACTTATATTTTATAACACATTTGTGTTTTGTCCAAACCCCTTGGGCTTTTAGGGGTTAATATTTCTAAATTTCATATTTTGTTCCAATTTAATTTTATAAATATTTTTGAGATCTAATATTTTTGACTATAGAGGAACAAATAGTTCCTCGGGGAGGTCACTTCCCTTTATGTTTTGTAACCACGTGCGTTAACCATATATTTGTTTGGGGGCTATTTACTTAGTAATTGTGATTTTAAGGGATCCTTTTAGTAGAAAAAAAGCTACTTGGTCTTAATTTTAAGCACCCTATAGGTAATTATAAATGAAAATATAGCTTAATTTTTGGCACGCTATAGTACTTATAAGCTTTAGGAATTTTTTTTGTTTGATAATGAAGGATTTTAGGATGAATGTTTGGCGTGAAAACATCCTACTTACATTAAAAAATTAGGATCAAACTCAAAAGCAACATGAAACAATCAGTAATTGATTAACCATTTAATCCATAACTTCCTAAACAACCAAAATGTGGTCACTTTGATTTTTGAAGTGTTTTTTCTATTATTAAAAATAATTAGATGAAGTTGCACTTGAAGTGATGCTTTAAAAAATTAAGTTGGCTATCTTTGTGTGTAGTTAGATTTATATATTAAGCTATTGTGGATTTTTTTTAAATCCCAAAGCATAGGTGGTTGGGTACTTGGACAAAAAAGTCAATAGGTTGGGAGGATTTGGCCAATGAAAGAGTAGCATATGAAAGGATAAGCCTAGATTGTAGATAGTGTTTTGACTCTAACTTGAAATACACATTTTTTATACAATTTTCACTCTTTTAATATATTTTTTTTCACATTATGTCTTTTGGACTTTCCTTTTGATCAATCATTTCCTATTGTTGGAATTCTCATCACATTTTATCTAATTGACATTTCATATTATACTCACTAAAATATTTAATTTGAAGATGTTGGTGTGGCAAGGTCATTATCTTACATTTTATAGGCCCCAAAATTATGAAATTTGTTACTATAAACTTCCAACTTGTAAACACTCCAATCTAAGTTATAACAAGTTGCCAATTTTCTACAATGTTTCACGTTATTTGAAGGCAATTAAATTAGGAACTTTTAATAATATCTATGTCAACAATCAAATCTTGTTTTACATCTCATCATATGTATTGTATTAACCCTCTAATAGTCAAGCAAGCACATTGTGATCACTTGTCACTATACTTTTAGTTTTGAAAATTGAACTAAAATTCTATTTAACCCAAAAGTCATTCTCACTCATTAACTTCACAATAATTATGTGTGAGCCTATTACTCATGATATAAATGGTTGCAACAAAGAGGAGATGATATCAAAAACTGATGAATCTCTTTACTTTTAGTTTTGAATTTTAACCAAAATTCTATTTAACTCTAAAAGCACACATCCTCAAAAATCTCATTTTTGAATGTGCATAATCCGATTCAAATACACACTATGATTTTCCAATTCCACCATTGAATGATTTGACAAAATACCCCCACTCCAATTGAGAATACAATTGTATAGTTAATTTCTACTTTAATCCATTTTATTTTTTTTAAATCAATCTTGATAGAAAAGTGCCTGAAATCTAATGCATCTAGCTACAATATCCAAAGCGTTAAATGGTTAAAAATCTATTATTTCTCATTCCTCCATTAGAGAGATTAGTGATTATATCCATCCTAAAATTAATTTTTTCTCTTCTCTGATTTTATTCACACTAATTTATATCTACTTTTTTTTAAATCACAAGATTTTTCAATACCCTATTTTACATATAATGATGTTTCAAGAATTAAATCTAAGCTAAAGTAGATCCAAATCATTTATAAATTTTTCCTCCAATGAATAAAATGCATCCTATAGTTTAACTCACGTGGTTTTCTACTTTTCGCAGAGTGACCTCCCCGAGAATAGTTCTAAACTTTTAACATACAAACCAAGACCTTAATTTGATCAGAAATAAGCCTACCTAACTCATCAGTAACAGTAATAGATATTTCAAGCAAGATGCCACTCATTGCTAGATAGGGGTCGCATTTAGAATATAGTAGCTTTTAGAACAGACTACCTTAACCCCTAAAAGCCCATTGTCCCTTCGGGGGACAAATGCGCTTTCGGTCTTGTACCTTTTTGCAACCACGTTTATAATATTTTCTGAAAATTTTAATGGAGGTGGAGAATGGGAAGACTTACATGGAGACATAATTTTTTTCACAATTGGTGCCCGGGAACAACAGTTATGACCAAATAAGCACAAAACAAGGGACGGCGGGCAACCCGGGCAGCAAAATAAAATTGGCAAAAATTTGATATTTTTTTAAAATATTTTTTTCCTTTTAGATTATATTTTTTCTATTTGGAAAGCTTTGATTCATTTCATTTGGATATGTTATGAGAAAGTTATGGGCATTCTTGTTTTTCGGGCAGTTAGAGCATCTTCTTGAAAAGAATAACTTGTAGGATTCATTTCTGAATGCTATTTTTGCAATTTTTCAAAAAAGATAAAATTCTCTTGGTTTAGTTTATTTGCTAGAACAATCTCACCATTGGGATTAGTGTATTTTAATTCCATCTAAAATATATTAATATTTTAGATTTTCCTTCTATCTCGTAGCTACTTCTACTTAACAATTTTTTTAGGAATGATAGTTAAGTTTTTTTGAATATTTTTTTTTCCCAACTCTCAACTCAATTATCCACCTTAAAGATTTAAAGCTCAAAACTTTGAAGTGCAAAAATTTTAAGTTAAAAATGTTCAAAGTAAAAAAATCCAGTCCCGCAATGTGCTGAAAATCTTGTTTTTTCCACTTTGAACGCAAATATCTTGCAATCTAAGTGGTCAAAAATTCTGAAATTTTTTCCACACATTCTAATACTAGTTAGGTGTAAGATCCTACGGTTAGATGTGCAAAAAAAACATTTTTCAAATTTTTTTACTCCTTGCTTTAGAAATGGCAGTTTTGAGTGTTTTTTGGCAGAAAAAAGGCCTTGGGCCTGGAGGGGTAAAGGGAGCCGGCCCATTTCCGATCAACCCTCCATTTTTTTGGTAGTTAAATTGCTTTGTTTCTAATCAGCTAGTGGTTTAGATAATAGTTCACGCAAATATTTGTGAGCAGAGGAAGCACAAATATCGGGTTGGTGTACATTGAAAGCATGAATGATCACAAGATGTACATTGGAAGCTACAATTATCACATACATTGAAGCATTGTCAATTTTGTAACCAGCCTATGGTTGAAAATAGGGTGACCTACATAACAAGAATAGGTTGAATGGAATCTTCATGTAAAAAAATCATAATAATTTTGTTTTTGAGGAAAAAAATGTACGAAAATATGAAATCCTTCTAAAATCTATTTTATAAATGGGGACAGTTTTCCCCTCATACACCAGAGATGCTGAAATGGGTCGTCTCCCTTACAGTAAGTTAGTAATAACATCCCACACTGCGCTAAAATTACTGTGTGTGAAAGGCACGTGGAACTCCTTTCACGTCCCTTGGATCTCACATCAGATCGACGGCCAAGAATGGCTTACCCCTTTCCTCGCTCGATCTGCATTCTGCCTCGGGGGTCTGTAGACTCTGTTTCAACGAGGTTTCTCTGATTTGCGCAGGTTTTTGCAGCGCAGCTCCGTCGATCGCCTGACCGCTACACTTCTTTATTAGGTTTGTGTGTGTTACCACGAGAGGAGGGAGCCATGGAAGCCGTTGACACAGTGGTGAGGCCCGTCACGGCCTTCGCCAAGGACAGCATTCGGTTGGTGAAGAGGTGCCACAAGCCGGATCGGCGAGGTATGTTTGGATGCCGTGGCTTTTGTCGGTGGAGTTTTGTCATAGAAATCTGCAGTAGTCGTGCGGTCGCAAACACTTGCGAACCTCTGCGTCAGTTAGCTAAGTTGTTGGAGAATGCGTTTTTGTTGACCTAGGGTTAGGTTTTGGGTTTTCGCTCTTTTTCCCGTATCGCGGCGTTTGTTGAGGGTTTCAGTATTAGGGTTTCCCTATTTCTGTAGGAATTCAGTATAGGGGCACTGGATCTGTGGTTTCTAGGCGTGCCGTGGGGAATTGAACGGCGTGTGGTTTCTTTTGTGTATGTTTGTGCAGAGTTTTCGAAAGTCGCGATCAGAACAGCTCTAGGGTTCATTGTTATGGGCTTCATTGGCTTTTTCGTGAAGCTCATCTTCATTCCCATCAACAACATCATTGTTGGCGCTCAGTGAAGCTCCTGATGAGATACTTGGACTGATTAGGTTGTGAGATGAGCTGTGTCGGATGCCTCGTGGATCTTTTCAGCTGCTCAAACCCTCAGCGTCAGCAACGTCATCTGAGAGGCAGGGCTTTCTGTATTTGTGTGCAGGGGTTCACACTTGTATGATCTTTGAGTTCCAGTCTGGAGGACTTGGATACACTGTGTGAACACTATTTTAAAAAGAGTTGATTTATGGCAGTGTTCATTTCTTGAAAATTCTAGTGATCCTTATTTGTCTTTTTTATAATTAGGTCAATTTCGTTTACAAATCACTGTAGAGCCAGAGATTTTGGAATTTTCAAGCGAAGTTTTACCCGTATTCTCGACTTCTTTCAGTTTTCTGGTGCTTTATTTTGGTTTAAGGGTGTTACATGCTGTCAAGTTGCCACGATCTGCCTTGGCATGTAAGTGAGGTCTACTCCATTTGTATTAATCAGTAGGGGGTCGTGCATCGAGAACTGGCGGGATGAAACTCATGTGTTTGACCGAGATCTAAACATGTGCTTTTTTTTGTCTATGTGGCTTCCCCCTTAGTGGGAAATTACACTTACGAATGTTTCACTGTATAACACTCTTGCGACTTATCTGCTTAGAAAGTGAGCTAACTTAGTAAGATTGTAGAAGCAAATGAGGCCATCAAACTAGAACATTCGAAATATCTGCATGTGGGAGAATGAGTGCTCTGTGTACAGTACATCACTTTGAAGATTTCTGTCGTCTGCTTCTGCACTTCAAATTATTTGAATTGTACTTGCATGGGAACCTGCACTGCAAAAGCTCTTTTCAGACACCTTCGGGTATTCTTATGCTCCTCTAAGCTTGATATGATGAAGGTGTCAGTAACTTAGCTGTAATGCCTTGATATCACCATATCCAGTCATCCAGACAACATGTAGAACAGGGTGAACTGAAGCCAGGCAGTTGTCTCTGCACTTCTGCAGTGAGAAACGAAACATGTTAAATCCTGCATTCGAACTGGGACCCGCAGGGTGAAAACGCAGAAATTGGGGGGTAAAAGTCTTGCCCCTATTTTGAGCCGTGTCTAGGGGTAGATGATATAGGGTTAGATGATAACCTCTCGTAGCTAATTTGGGGTCTCTGATTGCAAATATGAATTCAAAATTTAAAAAAATAATAATATGTGAAAAATAAAAAAATTCCTGCATTTTTTCTAGTGGGTAAATTCCTGCATTTTTTCCAGCAGTAGGAAACACATGCTTTGTATTCAAATCTTTGACATAAAGAAATATTGAGTATCATTTCGGAACTACTATAGGCCTTATCAATTTTATTATACTACCATCCAAGTGAAAGTTCTATGGTAAATTGGTAACGGCAATGGTTCAGGCTGGACTAAATGTTGCCCAAGACATTTGAAGCAGTGTTTGGATTTAGAGTAATCTTGCATTAAGTTAGCCTACCTGTGGGATAGAAAAACACTCTAAACTCCTTATAATTGTACTTTCTTAGATCAAGTTCTCTCTTAGAGCCAACTTACATGTGGGGTTGGGGGCTAGTGGACCTCATCGATGATTGGTGGGATTGGTACTCTAGAAGAATTGGACTCCCATCCTACCGATCATTTGTGAGGTCCATTGGCCCTCAACTTCACATGTAAACTGGCTCTTAGAGCATTTCCATGGTAGCTCATACTAGATGAATGGGTTGTGGCATGTTTGAGATGGCAGAGTTCTATGCCTTGGCTCACCAATCCCTACCGAGAAACGCATTGTAAGCTTATCGAATGGCAAAAGTTTGGCAACCATGGGGAGATGATCATAGATTCCTTCTATCAATAACCCCACTTATTCCTATTTTGTGCCCTCATGTAATTGAAGAGCACAACTACATCTAATCATTCCAAATTCATCAATAAAAGCCAACTAATCTCTATATTTGGAACACATCATTACAAGAAATTTCAGCCCCCAAAGGGGCCGCGAGTTTTCCCCCCCCCGGGTGCAATTGCAGAAAAAATTCAAATAAAAAATTAATTTGATTTCGGGTGTTGATGTGGCACTACTAGTGCCACATCAGACTTTTTTATTTTTTTAATTATTCTGTAATTGCACCGCAAGGGGGCCGAAAATCATCTGTTAACGGCCTCTTTGAGGCCTGAAACTTCTTCTAATGAGAAAAAAGACTAGGCCCTAAAGCATGATGAGGCAAGGAGATATTTGGCTATGTCCACTCTTTTGTATTCATTTGGAGCGGAGAGGATGGAAGATCTATATTGCATTGCCCTCTACCTTCTTGAATTATACTGACATTCCAGATAGTACTTAGTATACTACTGTACAACATTAATTAGTATATATACAATTGTGACAAGAGGGAATTTGTCAGGTATGAAAAGATATTATTCAATTTTTAAAATGATATCATATTAAAAAAATAATAAAATAAATTGATAAGATATAATATTGATATTATAAAATAACCTTAAAAGAATAATAATTTATAATAAAGTATTATTACAATCATCATTTTTTGTATTAAACTATGTATAATAATATTATAAATTTGATATTGTTAATAAAAATATTGAATATTATTCAACAATAAGGTTTATAAATTTTATGTATAATATAAATCCTTATAATCACATGCACTTTAGTGACCTGTGACTTCATTATGAAGAATTTTAAATATAGTCTCCTAGTCTTTGAAAACTACATGTGAATTGAATAGGATCATATCTTCTATATCTTGTTTGCATTAAAGAGATTTAAATAATATCTCAACATGCTACTAGGTAGAATCAATCTTTCAGATTGCAAATTGATTTTTTAGGCCTTGCCCTAGTGATACTTCCATGAAAACAATTGTTCACTTCAACAAAGTATACTTTGTTGATAGACAAGATATGGCATAGAAGAGAGGTTTGGCACATATCATCTAAAATATTATTTGCAAATAGTCTATAGTTCAAAGAACACATATATGTTTCACTACAAAAAGATACTATTTGACTTCAAAAAATTAACCTTCCAAAATGACTTGAACAAATATGTAAAATAAAAATCCTAAAAACACACCAAATTTGGAATGTAAAGTTTTGAATTCCTAAGTGTCTAAATGCGTCTAAATACAACCACTTCAACTCTATTGAAAGAAATTATTCAAGAAGATAGCAATTATATCAATAAAAAAACAAACCCATAGCTTCTAAATCTTGTACCTTAGAAAAATATTGCATGTCACTATAATCGACTACTAAAAAATCTCTACCATTGACCTTCATAATAAAACTCTTTGAGGGAGCTCCAAGACTTTTTGGGAGATGTTCTAATAGAGTGCCAAGACTCTATGGGGGAGCTCCATATGTATGATTTGGGCAGATGGAGGACATGGTCCACACCTTGGTTCTTCAAACCTACCCACCAAGTCCCTCTTTTATTGAACTTAGACTATGAGCCATATTATTTGTAATGATGAAGCCCTCTCTTTTACCTTGTATGCATAACATCACTACAAAGTTTAGACCCTATGGTTTGTCAACAATTATCATGTGGTTATCATTGTTTTATAGGTTCACACGTTGATTGCAATTTATCACATCATTACAATGCATTACTTTGCATCGTTACAATGCAGTTGCAAGTAATGCTTTGTAATAATACAATAATGATGCAAAGTAATGCATCTTAATGATGTGATAAATTGTAATTAACGTGCAAACCCATGAAACAACAATAACCACATGATAATTGTTGACAAACCATAGGATTTAAACTTTGTGATGAAGTTCCAACATTAAATGATGATATAGCTAAAATAACCTTGATTTCCCATTCTAGCCTTGATTTTTGTGTCAATTGATAAATAACACTTCACCCTAGGATGTTGAGGATTCTCAAGGGCCTGGATGTTAGAATCTTGGGAGTTGGATGTGAAGAGTCTGGAATCATTAATTATTATACTTGGTGAGCAGATGGTGGGGCTTTTCTTGAAGCCAGGACATGCCATAACCTTATGAAGGCATATTTGTCTTGTCTCAGTAGAGATGCTCTAACCTTTCCCGAGTGAATTCTACTTATAGTTTGGCCTTTGTTGCTAGTTATGGGTGAACTCTATTATACTAGTTCTATGAGCCTTCTTCGGGAGGGCAAAAATTTAGAACTCTGTTCCAAATTTTTTTCAAAGAAAATGCAAGAATATATTGCTTCCAATAGATGATGAAATTTGAATATTTTGAATTCATATTTGAAAATCATAGACTCCAAATTAGGATAGAGAGGTCACAAAATGTAAAATTAGTGGCCCAAAACAGGGAACATTAACAAGCATTGGAAAATCCATGAACAAGATAGAGGAAAAGTATCCTAGCATGAACTAAGGTAGGGTGCTCTAAAAGCAATGACCACCAATTTCAAGAGATTTAGTGACTACTATGTTTCAACTTCATAAATTTGTAACTAATTCCATAAAGGTCCAAAAAATATGAAACGACTTTGGTTAGACACCAATTCCATTTTTCTTCTTGAAAATTTTTCAAGGGATTTTATCTTCCCCCAAAATGCAATCAGCTCTTGAAAGGTCGCTTTAACCCCTAAAGGACCAACATGCCTTTTTTGGCAACATAGAAATTTTGGGCAGGTACTTGTGAATGGAGATTTGCATATTTTGGGCTGAAATTTTTATAGAAGGTGGGGATGAGGAATATCTTTCATATGCACCAAATTTCATGACATTTGGAAATACGAGTCAAAAGTTATGGCCAAATATGTTGTTTGTTTCTCAACTCGGGCAGTTCGGGCAGATTAGAAAAAATCACTTTTTTCAAAAATAAAAATTTGAAATTGGTTTATTAGATTTATATATACGTGGAAAGCTTTGAATCATTTTATTCTGATCAATGAGTCAAACGTTATGAGGATTTTTAGTTTGCGGGCAGTTATGGATTGTCTATTCTAAAATAAACTTTGAAGTCGTTTATTTCACCCAATTTTCAATATTTTTCAAAAAAATTAAAATTGTAGGATGTAGATTGTTTATTACAACATTGCAACCATTGGGATTGGCATTTTTCAATTCCATAATTAACTTCTTAACAATTTAGTGTTTTGAACCATTCTCTAGTTCTTTCTACTTACTATTTTTTCCTATATGTTGTACAATTCCAAATAATCTGAAAAATTTTAAGCATGTAGCCAACTTGCCCTGAAGAATGAATCCAAAGAAGCACAAACGTTTTGAATTTTTTTTCATAATAATCTGACCTTGTGAAGTGCAGCTGCCCGGATTTTTTCAGGGCCAAAAAAAGGACTTTTGCCACTTCAAATGCTAATATCTTCCAATCTACACGATGGAAATTTCTGAAATTTTTTCCACATATTCTCAAACTAGAGTACTACAAGATCCTACGGTTACATGTGTCCAAAAATGATATTTTTCAAAAATTTGGTACTTGTACTAGAAATGGCATTTTTGGAGCATTTTTGGTGAGAACATAGTCAAGGAACTTTAGGGGTTAACCCGTCACCGCCCAAGGGGCCCAAAAGTGTCCTCACATAGTTTCAAGTCCAATTCAAAGTATTGTAACTTTTGCATCCGATGTCCAAATTCAATAAAACTTGTTGAGAAATTTGCGCCTTCTCTTCTAGTTTGTGTGGTAAAATTTTCAGATCAATCCAAGAGGTAATGATTTTTTGGAAGCCAATCGAAGTTCACAGGTTCAATTTGATTCACCAAAGTGCAATTCATGGCTGCAACTTCGGGGGCTTGTATCTCCTTCATCCGTTGTTTGATTTCAATAAAATTTGTTGGGTTATATTCCCCTTGAAGTCTAGTTATTGTGGTAAAAAATTTCACGTCAATCCAAGTTGTTTTGAATGTTTGGGAGCAATTCGAAATTCAAAATCCTGGCATTCTTGGACTACAATGAACTTCGGCAACTTGTATCTTCTTCATACAGTGTCCATTTTCAATAAATTTTTTTCAGAAAGTTGTGCATACTAGTCTAGTTTGTGTGGCTAAAATTTCGTATCAATCCAAGAAGTTATGAATGACTGAGAAGCATTTTAGTAGAAGGAGGTTCAGCCTCGTCTGTGTTTTTTGCAACTTTTCTTGCCTATTTTTTGACATTTGCAAGCTATTTTGCAAGCACATTGAGTCAATTGAATGATATTTTTTTTCATCAATGTGTTTGTATGCTGGTTTTGAATCACTTTATAGTTTAAAGTTTTTTCATTTGATTAGGTTTAGAAATCAAATTTTGCCTCTAAATGTGTTTTTAGGAAAATTTCAGCATCCTTTTTCAACACTAAAACATTATAATCTCGCAATCTATCCGGTCAAATGACTTCAAATTTGATACACATCATTTACAACATGTACACTACAAGATTGTACGGTTAAGATCTCTATATCTTAGTGACATTTAGATCTATATCACTTCAAAAGCAGTGATGTTTTTGAACCCAAAACGGCCTTGGGCGGTGAGGGGTTCAGAGCAGACTATTGGTACGTTACCTTACTTTAGACAACTCTCACTGTCAGTGGTTAAGCTTATCTGAACCACACACTAATATAATAAATATAAATGAAAGATTTGATACCGGCAGTATAATTTTCTACGCAAACAGAAAATCCAGTCCGTCGACCAAAACGCATGCCAAATGTAGAGAAGGTGGTAGTGTTATTTGGAACAAGAAGGGTCCCCCCTCTTGTTTATTCATTTAGGTGGTTCTTCTTGTTGGCCCTTTTTTTTTTTCTTTCTTTTGCTCTTATCTCTTCATTGTCCAGCCTCTTTTTGGCTTGGCTGATTTGTATGGTGGTTTTTTTTAATGCAATGGTTCTCGCCATTTGTTCAAAAAAAAACAAGAAACGCATGCCAAAAATAGTGCAATCAAACCAGTAATTATAAAACGGTGAGCAACCGGGATTACCAGGCTGGCCTCCTCACAATCAAATTTCTAGGCTACAGTAATTAACAACCGCGTTATTTCAACAGCTGGAGATTTCGCTAATCTAATCGTTACAAATTATTTCCATAAATGCATAAATTGACAGCCATGAACCATTCAGTAAGCTTAACTTAGCACTAAATTCGACTCCCACTCTACAACAGAAGCCGCGGCGTCACTCATCACTCACTCTTCAATAAATCACCAACTCCCTAAAGTCCTTAGGCGGTGCCCGTGATTTGTATTACGGAGTATGATCTACGCAACAAGCTTGTCCCTTTTGCTTTCCAAAAAAATCTAAAAAAACAAAACACCAACTTTGGAAAAAGGGGTTGCAAAAATAAGGAGCAGCATCATCAATCTCTCAAAAAGCGCACGCTCTCACAGGAGGATTGATGGTCCTGCTCGCAGTTTCATTGGCAGCTCGCACTAGGCAAGAGCCTTGCGTTGGGTTTTTTCTCATTCCAGGAAAAAGGGCGGAAATCTTTCTCGCAGTTGCTTCGAATTTGTATGAATTTTGTGAAACAATTGAAATGAATTAAAATAAAAAGCTTTGGTTGCCCGAAAGTTGGCATCTTTGAAAAGATCTAGGAGCATCTTCGATAGGAAGCTCTCACCACGTGGTGAATGATCAAGAGGCTGAAAAAAAAAGCCCCGTCAATCGTTTTAGGTTTCGATTGAAATCAGCATAAGTTTAGCAATCGACAGGCTTGGTTGGTGGTTGTTATGTTTTGTGCGCGAGAGATGCTTTCTTCTTGTGTGGTTGGGGAGCTTGGGTTGTAGGGCACACCACAACAGTGGCGGTGTCGCCTTAATGCAATCAGCTTGCGTGTTGGGAAGGACGAGTGTTTTATGGAGTTTTTGTGATTTTTGTGATTTTTGTTTTTTTGTTTTTTTTGTTTTTTTGTTTTTTTGTTTTTTGGGGGGGTTGTTGGTCTTAGAATAGCTTGTTGTTGGTTGCTTCCCTCCACTGGTTGGGCTCGTTCTGTACAGGCAACACCTGGATCTGGGATTGTTCTGTTTTCTATTCTCATCATCCCTTGACGGACATCTGGGAGTCGTTGGCGCTGATTTCAAGGATTGCTCATGCAACTTGTGACTTTGCGAGGTGGAGTGGCTTTGCGTGTCGTGAGCGTCGTGATGAATTAGGTTTGTGCCTTTGCAGACGGAGTTCTTGAGTGATGGGAGCTTTCGAAGACGTCGGTGTTGTTGTTGCTGTGGTCAAGGCCGGCGTGCCTTTGACTCCCTTTTGGAGAAGGAGGTAGGCTGCGGTTGGTCCGAGGTTCAAGAGGGATTGCAGCGTTTTGCGGAGGATCGATTGCCGGGAGCGTTGTTGGTGGACTTTGTAGGCACAATCCATGCTTGTGCGCAATTTTGTGTCTTCAAAGTCGGAGAGCATTGACCTCGTTTTTGTCGGCATACAGTGCAATTGCGGGATGTGGTTGTGGCGAGTACGGGAACGTGGTGTTTGCGATTGTCGGGTTGATGTCGTCGTTGTTAATTAGGTTTTGGTTGTGATCGGAAACTCTCGCTTCGATTTGGATGGTGTGGTAGAGATTCGAGAGAGCCTTGAAGATGAAATTTCCGTTTCGAAGAAGGAAGTCGTCGCCGAAGAGCAAGCCAGAGGGCGGCAGCGGCGGTGGGGGTAGCGGAACGGGGGTTTCCGGCGTGAAGGCTCGAATTCAGCTGCGTCTGCTGTCGCAGCTGAAATGGGAAGCGAACGCACCGAAGAAAGTGAAGGGCGAGTCGAAGAAGGTGCGTCACGCGCCGCCCGTGGTCGTGAAGGCGCTCTGGCCGGATTTGGATACGCTTCAGGGTTGTACAGACTTTTTGAAGTCGAGTGGGTTGAACACCCGTGCGCTCGCGCACGCGGCCCGAATGGTCGACCACTTCAAAAGCTCCTACCAAATGGGCGACTCCTCTCTCCCCGATGAGTTTCGCATCGAGGCTTGGAAGGGCACATTGCGGCGCATTGTGAAAACCCTCGTGGACCAGCTGCTCGCCAGCAACCCGCGTTTGGAGGCTTCTTGCGTTGGCAACGAGGACAACATGGCCCAGCTCTGGAGCGCCTGCCAAACCTGGGTCTTGGGATCCGTCTATGACAAAATCATGGGCGCGTGCAAGCAGATGTTCGGGCAGAGTGACAAGATTCTGGACGAGAATCTCGCGCGGCTCGATAAGGTGGATCCCATTGTGCTCGGCGTGCGTTCTGAGTTCAAAGAATTTGTCCTCGGGGAGGCGCTGCTTCAGTTTCGGATGATCAACCGCGGCCGAACGCCGTTGGAGAAAGCGATCTGTCTGCGGAAGACCATCAACTGCATCATCGAGGGCATCCAAAGCGTAATCTCCTCATGCAGCGGCACCACGGCGGAGAAAGATGGCTTGCTTCCCTGTACCGACGACCTTCTCTCGTTCATGTTGCTTCTCATGGCGAGGTCACGCGTGAAAAACTTGCAAGCGAATGCTTGCTACATGGACAACTTCCTGTCGTTGCAGATGGAGGACGAGCAAGGCGGCGAGCTTGCGTATCATGTCACGAACTTCGTCGCGGCTTGCAACTATTTGAATACTGGTGAAGTCGAGAAGCTGGTCGCAACTGTTCCTGCGCCAGTTGCGTCCCCAACGTCTGTGGTGTCTTCCCCACCGACGGTCACGCCCGTTTACAACAGATCCTACAGCTTTGAACCGGACGTGAATTTGATGAATGGCGGCGAGATTTTCACCGTGAATGTGTTCGATGGGCAAGCTTCAGGGCGAAGGAGAAGCCAAGGGGAGATCGAGCTGCGGAGCTTTTCCGAGAAGAGTCTGGGCGAAAGAGGGAGCTCGAAAAGTGGCGAGCAAACGTTCGCCTTTCCCAGAGACTCGCCGGAATTCATTCTTGCACCCACTTATCAGTGATTTCGGTGGCCTCACAGCAACCAGTGTAAATACATACATGCTTCTTATTCAAGTTTATAAAGTAGACGGTTTGTCGAATACTTCTTGCATCCCAAACCCTGTTAATTTCCTTGCCTCTCCCGAATGTGGATGTAGTTGTTGCCATTTTCTCTCGGTTTGAGATACTTCTGCGTTTCATGATGTTCATGGTCCTTGTTTCAATTGTGGATTGCTGGTTTCTTGCGTCTGCTCCCTCGAATTTCTGTTGCGCATTTGAAATTCGTGATCTTCGGTTTCTCTTCCGTTTCTTTGTTGCAGTGGTGATGACTTTGGTTATGGTAGAGTTTGTTTTCCGCGTCTCTTCAAGCTTTTGAACATCTGTACGAGTGTGATTTTCGGAAGTGTACAGAGCTGTGAAGAAACCTCTTTGACTACATGTGTTTTGTTAAAGTTCTATCACGATCTATGAATTTGTTTCCAATCATTCAAAGTGGGAGGTTGTAGATCATTATTGGAAGGGATAGTACACAACCTCATTTCCATTCAAAGATCAGTCAACATTCAGCCAAGTCATGCTTTACACGGCTTGCTTCTATGTCTGATGGGGTCAGGTCCGTAACACCTTTACAACTTTAGTACTGTACCCTCCACCTTAGGTCTCCAACTCTCCATTGTCGTTGCTTCTACACATTGAAGATTCATGTGCTTGTGTGTTGTGGTACTGCCGTTTCATGGCCTGCACCAATAACTTGTCTCGAATTCTCTCGTTTACTGACATGTTTTGAGTACCGTCGTTGTGCTTGCGTCAAAAGTCTCTGACTGCAGGCCAGATTTTTCAAATACTAATTAGCTGTCGAATTAAAATATGATAAAATTCCCAGGCGTGGCATGGCATCACTCATCAACCGCTTTCGCTCCATGCTGTCTAATGCCAGGGATTCTCAGACAAAATGAACCTTTTTCAGATGGTGGCAGAAATATTTACACCCAGGCACCCAGCCCACAGATCGACGCTCCAACGTCGTTGCTGTCACAGGCACACAGCTAGGCATCCGAAATGCACATGATGGTTTGGAATTTTATAGCATTGTTAAAATCAATAGGAGTCAGCTGCATTTGTCATTAAAGAAATATATATTGAGGATCACATGAATGAGGAAGGTGGTCAGGTAGGAACCCTTTTCATACTTGCAAAATCCGTCATCATCACCATTTGTATGCAACTCAAGAATGTGACGGTGAGAGCACAGGATGAGTTTCTACTTGGGTACACTAATATTGAAAGGGTACACTTATAATGAAAGAAGGACAGGCTTTATAGAAAAGGAATATTCCTTTTCTATAAAGCACATAAAAGAAAGATAGACTTTAAAGAAAAGGAATATTTTTTTTTCAAACTACCTTGCTCTTTTGAGTGTGTTGAGATTTACACAAGAACCGCTTGAATTCAATAGATGCAATGAAAAGTTCAATGTCTTGTAGGCTTTGACCTACTGAATATCAAATAGCTATAAAAAAAAAATTCAATATTAAAAAAAAAATTGGATTTGTAAAATGGATAAAAAGTAGAATTCTTGTGCAAAATGCTTATCCTTTGGAATTTTGTGCGAAAAAGGGAGGTCTTGTACCATAGTTTGACTCCCAATGAGTGCTTTTGATTTTCTTTTTATACAAATGATTCACCAGGTGTCCAAAAGGAAGATTTTCACAAGGGCCAGCCTGTCATGCGTCCAAAAAAAATCATCTTCAACCCTAAAATCGGGGCAGAAGTATAAGCTTAGTGCAATAAAAGGGAACAGATAATTCGAAAAACCAAAAGGGACGGTGATATTAAAGAGGTCAGTATACGAATGTATGAATCCTGTTACAGGGTTTCGAGCGCGACGTGACCGGCACAAGGACACCAAGGGCCCAAGGTGACGACGAGCCCAAGCCAGTGCTGCCTCGATCGACGCAGTTTGGTTGATCCCAACATATCCCCTTTGCCCATTATTGCAACGATTCCATCCAAGCCACACGCACCCGCCTTCGCACTGTTCAACATTTTGTGGGTTTTGCAAATTCACAGACTCTCAAATGCGTGTCTCTCGTGACCTAGAAAGTCTCAAAGGTTATCCTTCATTCGGGTGTTCTGGGTGTCTGGATCCCGTTGATCCCCATTGTTGTTCGTGTGAGATGTGTCGGCTTGCAAACATTTAATTCGTTAGCATTGCATTCGAGGTCTCGTAACGCGAATATGTTCATTTGGCAAATTGTGCGACGTATTGTGCTTCTACTTCTTCTTCTTCCTCTTCTTTCAGCAGTTATAGATCAGAGGCCGATTTGCTGAACGTATTGCATTCTTATTATATGCAGGTGCAACTCTGACGCTTGTGGCGTGGTTATGAGGGTTTGCAGGGAATGTTAGCAGTGGCGAAATCAAGCTTTGCATTTTCTTGAAGAGGGTATATGCAAATTGACAGGTATGCAGATCCAAAGCTTCATGTATCACCTGTTGGCCTGAGGAGTCAGTGTCTTGGGGTTAGATTACAGCTCTTCTTGATGTAATCGGGATCGCATTTTTTTTTTAATGCATTTGCGACTCTGACGCTTGTGAAGGTTTGCAGGGGATGTTAGCAACGGTGAAATCAACTTTTGCAGTTTCTTGAAGAGTCTGTATCTGAAATTGAGAAGTAAGTAGATCCGAAAATCTATGTCCTCAGTCGCTTGGGGTTTGGTCACAGCCCTTCTTGACGAATTTAGGTTGCATCAGTGCGAGATGGGTTTTTTTACTCACATTTAATGAACTTGAGAGCTTGTTTATTCTTAATTGCTTGCATTTGAAGTGCAAGAGTGGTGACACAAGTGTTGCAGTTTCTTGAAGAGGTGATGTCTGAAATTGATAGATAAGCAGATCCGAAAATTCATGTGTTCCGCAGGCGGCAGTCGCTTGGGATTAGATTACATCACTTCTTGATGAAATTAGGATGCATCTATGTGTGTTGCCCTTTTTTCCTCCCTTGAATGCTTAGCGTAATGACATATCACTTGTAATTGTGTCGACAGGTAGAGTGTAAAGAGCATCGGATGGATGATCGTGAGCCGGTAGCAGTGTCGTGCGCGGCAACCGTGAGCTCACTTGATTCGTCGGAGCACGAGGACGCACGACCTGATGCTGCGGATACATTCGAGATGCCTTCTGTGGTGCGTCTCAATGTTGGCGGAATGACGTTTGCGACGACAGTGGACACGCTCACTCAACGAGACACAGACTCGATGCTGGCTGTCATGTTCAGCGGCCGGCACCGGCTGCACATGGATTCTAAAACAGGCGCAGTGTTCATTGATCGGGACGGAACACAATTCAGGCATATCTTGAATTGGTTGCGTGACGGAGTGATTCCCATGCTGGAGATTCCTGCCTACCAGGAGCTTCTGCGAGAGGCTGAGTACTACCAGCTCATGGGTCTGGTGGAGAATCTCACACCGTTGTTGTGTAAGAAAGACGAAGACGACAATACGAAGCCGGAAATGAGCCGGCGAGATGTGATCAAGTGTCTTCAGTTTGGGAAAGTGAGGCTGCGCGGGGTCAATCTTTCAGGGCAGAATCTGTCCAAACTGGATTTGAGTTATGTGGATCTGAGCCATACGCGATTGATCAACACTTTCTTCTCCAGGGCAGAGCTGCAGAAATCGGACTTTACCGGGAGTGAGGCGAATGGGGCCAATTTTCACTATGCCAACCTCTGCTCGTGCATATTCACAGGTATCAGTCGTTTGAGATCATGCATTGCTTGTTTTTTCATTTGCATCTGGATGGCTGTTCAATTTCTGTACCATGTCGTTGTGTGTTGGGGGGCATCGTTCATTTTTATTTTGTATTATCTATTTCCTCTATTAGCTATTTTGCTAATTGATGGAGGCTTCACATTGTCAATTAGAGGGGATTCAAATGATGCATCTTGAATTCCAATTTCTGCGTGTGGTTTCTTGGGGTTTGCTTTACTTAGGCAAAGAAGCTTAAGAATTCAAGCTATTTTTTCATGGCATATTGATCAATAGTGTTAAGGATGGTAGGTTTTGAATGTTTTAAAGAATTCTAGATATTTCAATTCTTATGTCATGTTGAGAGGTTATGAACCATGAGGGTGTGCATGAGGTACTGTTGGAAGTTCCCAGTGAGGGGATGCTTGGACGAGTTTGGATGATTTGGACTTCTGGATTGAGAGTTACTGAATTTTAGAGAACTTTTCTTTCAAATATCACAGAAATTAGAAATTAGGAAAATATGCCTACGGTTCACGTTGGGTATTGCTAGAATCCTCATTGAGGACGGGGTTCGCTGACTTGGTTTTGCACAATTTTGGGCTCAAGAAGGGAGTGTTGTTGATTTTCAAAGTTGCTTTTCGTAGGTGGCCTGCTTCTTTGTGCTCGACAGCATAGGTCATACTAATTTATCTTAGGTTCAGTGTATAGTTGTTATCATTCACTATTCTAGTTCCTGCACATACGATTCTAGGAATGTTTCGCTTACGAGAGAGCGTGCATATATGACTCACAGGTGCAGGGATGATTGGAGCTGTGCTTGCTGGTGCAAACTTGCAGAGTGCAAATCTGGCTGATGCCCGTCTCATAAATGCAAGCTTTTGCAACGCTGACCTACGTGGCGCCCACTTACAGAACGCTGACCTTACGAATGCCAACTTATCGGAAGCGAATTTGGAGAATGCTAACTTGAAGGGAACCAAGCTCACCGGTGCAAATCTTCGTGGAGCGAATCTGCAACGTGCATATCTCAGGGACGTGAATCTGGAGGACACCATATTGGAAGGTGCCTCTTTAAATGGTGCTAATCTTCAAGGAGCGAGCCGGAGCAGGACTTAAACAAAGTATGCTCATTTTATTCAATGGCTGCTACATGTAAAGAATGGGGCTGTTCTACTTGCTTCAACTTTGTCCTCCAAGGCTGAGAAATTCTTCCCCCAACACCGATGACTATTAATGAGGAAAACGTTTTTGTGCTTGATGATATGTTTCTAGCATGCAGACAGTCTGAGATGTACAGAATGAACTGAAGTGTAACAATTAAGTGATAGAATCTTATGCGGTCAAATAACTCGAAGCGAGTGCCATGTGGGAAAAAGTTTCAGAATGGGTTGAAACTTGGAAATTATTGGTGTACCGAAGACATCCGTGGACGTAGCTTTCCTGATACTCTGATTCTGCAGGGACGAAAACCTTTTTCTGCAGGACGTACAAAAACCTTTTCATCTTCTCTTTTTGTTTGTTGATCCATATTTTTTATTCTTCATGTGAAAATGGTGTCCAACTATTCTTTGTTGACCTTCATATCTAGTCAACAGATTTCGGTAGGTGATGTGGTGGCCCAATGTCTTTGTGATGACTCCTTATTTGCAAAACTACATTCAACCAGTACAGCACTAATTGGGGGTATTACAACCCAAAGTCTATGTTATTGGGGCAGATTAGTACATGATACACCTTGATGAATTCCTATGATTGCATTGCAGTTTATCAGTTGTACTAATTTTATACTCCCTCGGTCTCGAAATAAATCCAAGGTTTTCTAAATATACTTGTCTCAAATTAAATTCGAAATTGGCTCTCCACAACTTGATGGATAACAATAGAAGCTAGTTCAAACATCCTAAATCAAAAGAATTTGCAGATTTCACTCTCCAAAGATTGTATAGCAATTTGATTCTTGCAAAGGGAATTGCAACGCAACCTCTAACCAACCAAAGGTGAAGAATTCAACCCAAAACTATATAGAAATTGCTACTAACAAATCTCTTGTTGAGAATTTCTTGGAGTTGAATCATAAGACATTGTCAAAATTGAATACAGAGGACATCAATGAACGTCATTGCACCAACATTGCTCGAAGAATGATTAAAGTTAATACCATTAGAGCAGTTCCCAAAAGGGCAAAAAATTGTCACTTTTATCGCTTGTTTTCAACATGTGCCGCTTCACTTTTGACTTCCATTCTTTCACACCTACTAGGGTTTAGTAGAAGCTACAATGTCTCTGCAATCCCTTTAAAATAGGGACAACTCACGCATTTATCTAGCCATTTTTAGGAAACCCTAGATTTATTTTGAGATAGAGGGAGTATTTGAAACATACACAACTTTGAAAATGAGTGATTCAATTACCCTAATTCCATTCCACTTTTGTACACCAAGGTAGAACAATCCAATGCCATCCCAATGCCTTCAAGTCATCCAATTCTGACATCTATTGGACCCTCCCATTTGCGTCATTCACCCACCCATTACCACAATCTTTTAGCAACCCATTACCATCATGACAATGCACTTGTGAAGGGACAAGTTGGCAAGTCAACATCTCTATCCAAACTTTATCAATTTAGTCCCAATGAACTTTGAAAATCATTGGAAAACAATTCATTTATTGTTGGAATGTTTTGATTCTACTTGCAAGTGGCTTCTCTCAAACTTTTCAATATATGAGTTCAAAAATAGCTTCTCCAAGGGATCTACACAAAATAGTGAAATTAGGTTGCCTTACCAATTAACATGCCTTACCTCATATAAATTACCTCATGACTCAATGCTTGTCCACATGGAGGCACATGCAACTCTTTGAACCGGGCCTTGAATTGGTGCACTAATCTATGCCATACACATGGCTCTGGATTGAATGCATCATTGTATAGTAGCAAGGAATATTTATATAGTGTGGGCTGTCGAGAAATTAGTATGGGGCAGTCTAATTTCACTATTTTGTGTAGATAGCAAATTTGCTTCGTAATAGGCATGTAAAGGACTTGTTGAAGTACCGGTGGCTAATAGAATTCTTAACCTTTAATTGCTCAACTGACCATATATGGTTGATCCAAATTTTTTGGCTCTTTTTGGTGTGGCAATTAAATTCCTTTTGACTCTTTTAAAAATTTTTACGGACAGTATTGAATGTTAACTATTGAAAGTTCCTATTTTTCATCGACAAAGTTAAATATTTGATTTTTGAGAGGTCCTCAAAGGTATATATGTATCATTAGTGGAAGAGTAAAGCTTGTGAATTTTACTTGATTTCTTGGCTTTGAGCAAAACTTAACAATTCTGCTTGATTTGAAATCTAAAAAATTGTGTTTATCCATTTGTTTTAAAATGGTCCCAATGGAAAGGATAAAGTGTTTTCATGATTTTCACAGTTGAAAATTTAAACATGCAAATGTTGATTTGGAGTTATTTGCAATTTCTACTTATAAAAAAAATTACATTTCAACAATTGCAAGGTGGATTTTGTAATGAATTTGATAGCTTTTCATGTGAAATTAAGATTTTTGAAAGTTCATTTTAGTGTGCTAACACTATTTGTAGTTGTTCATGTCACCTCCAATCCCAAAAAAATTTTATATGCAAATTTTTGAAACATTATTGTGGGGAGGAGCAACATACTAAAAATAGGAAATATACATTTTTCTTGTTATAATCTCACAACTCCTATGCAATTTTGCACTCAAAATTAGTAAGTGTACTAATAAACAAGTTCTTTTAATTAACCCTATAATGTTGTCATAGACACTAAGTGTCCAATGGATGACAGAGAATACTTTCATGTAAGAAAAAAGTGCAATTGTTCATCCTTGGAATCCCTGCAGAAAGGGGAGGCCTTGCACAATAGTTTGACCTTAAAGTAGATGATTCACATTGTACTAGAAAGGATGATTTCCATAGAGACCAGTCCATCCTTACAAGGTTAACCCTTAACCCCTAAAGGCCCAAGGTCTTTTTTTAGCCAAAAAACACTGAATATTGCCATTTCTATAGCAAAAAGTAAAAAAAAATTAAAATTGTTTTTTTTTCACATCTAACCGTAGGATCTTACACCTAATTGGTATAAGAAGGTGTGGAAAAAATTTCAGAATTTTTGACCGCACAGATTGCAAGATATCTGCGTTTAAAGTGGAAAAAACAAGTTTTTCAGCACATTGCAGGACCAGATTTTTTGACTTTAAACATTTTTAACTTAAAATTTTTGCTCTACAGCGTTTTGAGCTTTAAATCTTTGTAGTGGAAAATTGAGTTGAGAGTCTAGGAAAAAAATAAATTCAAAAAAACTTAATTATCATACCTAAAAAAATTGTTAAGTAGAAGTAGGTACAAGATAGAAGGAAAATCTAAAATATTCATATATTTTAGATGGAATTAAAATGCACTAATCCCAATGGTGAGATTGTTATAGCAAGTAAACTAAACCATTCCAAAAAAAAAAATTGAAAAATTACAAAAAATGCATTCCGAAATGAATCCTACAAGTTATTTTTTTCGAGAAGATGCTCTAATTGCCCGAAAAACAAGAATGTCCATAACTTCCTCATAACAAATCCAAATGAAATGAATCAAAGCTTTCCAGATAGACAAAAATATAATCTATGAGAAAAAAAATATTAAAAAAAAAATCCAAATTTTTGTCCATTTTTTTTTTGCTGCCCGGGTTGCCCCCCGTCCCTTATTTTCAGCTTATTTGGTCATAACTTTTTTTCCCGGGCACCGATTGAGAAAAAAATTATATTCCCACAAAGCTTATCAGTTTTTCTATCTCCAAAAAAAATTTCAAAAAATCAGAACACAATTTCAGTCCATAGGTACCTACCCAAAAACGCATTTGTCCCCCGAAGGGACAACGGGCTTTTAGGGGTTAAACAACGAGGAGGCCATTTTGTGGCCGATGGATGACAGAAAATCAACTTGTATAGGATAGAAGTGCAACTATTCATCCTCAGAATTTGTTCTAAAAAGGAGAGATCTTTTATAGTAGCTTGACTTCCAATGAGTACTTCTGCAATTGTTTAAGCCAATGATTCATACAGTAATGCAAAAGGATGATTTCGAGGGTCACCCCTTCGTCCTTTAAATGTTAAACATCTAAACGGTTCAATTTTGAAAAGAAAATTTTTTTCTTCATTGGGATAAGTATAAGCCTGCCCATGCTCTTTTTTCATATAGTCAAAACCGGCTTAGAAAGGCTTGGGCAATTAGAGTTAACAGGCATGTAAAGGACTTGTTGAAGTGCTGGTGGCTAAAGGTCTGTTTCCACCCTAGTCTTAAGGGGGTGACTGTGTTAAGGTATTAAACGAGCTGCACATTGAAGTGCATTCCCACCTGAGTGCTTTGCTATCTGCCGAACCTAGATGGCAGCCAAGATTATATGGACTTGACAGCGTTCCTACGCTCATCAATCATTTTTTTTCGTTGGCCCACCACTACAAAAGTAGTGGGTAATAAGTGCTTGGCCATCTTCTGAAATTGAAGATTTCAACATTTTTCAGCTGTTCTTATGTAAAGGAGCTCTGGACAGCCCATTACATAAGAGCAACGATTGCTAAAGGCAAAAATCAGGATTTGATGTGAGAAACTCAAATTTATTGAAGTTTTTCAACAACTACCCCACACTAATTTGAATGTCACTATTGATGTGAGTGTAGGAAGTTGTGTAGGCAATCTCTTTATACAAATGGGGTGATGGGAGATAGAACAACCCATGTGGGATATGTCAATTAGGATTAGTAGAAGTTCAAGGGCTCATACCTAGTTTAGTCAAAAGCAGAAGTTGTGTTAAAAAGGAGAACTTTAGACCTCATTTATGCATAGTAGAATAACTTTTTTTTTTAAACTTTGAACTAAGAAAAGTTGGTAAATCAAGCTACCTTTCATTTCCAAAATCATTTTGAGATTTCAAGCCTCCAGTCAAAAGTTATGAACAAAATTCGGAGAGGGGTTGGGAGGGGCATTTTCTTTGACATTTTCAAACATCCTCTCCAAATTTTGTCCCTAACTTTTGATTGGAGTCTCTAAATCTCAAACGGATTTTTGGAAATGAAATTTAGCTTGATTTACCAACTTTTTTTAGTTCAAAGTTTCTTGAAAAAAATTATTCTACTATGCATAAATGAGGTCTGAAGTTCTACATTGAACACAATTCCTGCATTTTGACAATGAATGGTCAAGCTCTCATCTACAAATTGTCCCATACCTTTTGAGGATTCATGATGGACAATAGATTTCATTATATAAATGATCTCTCCACCCATAGTTTTGAGGATATGGGTTGGTGTTGAGTTGTAATTAAATTGTTTCCAATATTTGGATTTTCTTTACAGTCAATTTTCCTTTGAATTGGCAAGGTGACTTGTTAATTTTCAAAATTTCAGAGTTCGAAATTTTGATTATTTTTTGTCAAGTGTGACCTCGGGCTACAGTAATTGGATGTGCAAGGGGCTCGAGGTCCCCAGAATGGCTGAAGAAAGTAACTTGGGAGCCATGTGAGAACTTCACCTAATTAAAATACAATTACGGCAGTTCCAAACGTGAACTCCCGTTTAAAAAGATTATTTCCTTCTTATGTGCAGGTTTTATCTTTTAACACCTGCAATTTGCAAACACCAGGTGGGAATGGACCTTAATCAAAAGTCTCAGATGAAGTGTTGGTGGCTATGGCTGATTACGGCAGAAAGTGACATCAGAGTGAGAAATCAGCGGTTGCGTAGAGGAACCGATTTCAGTACAAGTTGAAGTTTGAGCCCTGCAACTTACTGTAACTTATTTGCAGGACAATTTGGCAAACACTCTCAAATTCAAATCCCAAGAAAGTAACCCATTTGCCGCTTCTCTCACTCCCATATGGAAATTTAAAAAAAAATTGGTGGTGGCTACCTCATTTGTAACATCGTAACATTCTTGAACCAAGTGAAATCACATTAGAGAAAAATGAAGCTCTTTTGAGGGTCGTCGAGGTTTGACAAACTAGGGTGGAGAGCCTAGCAAAAGTACACAATCTCTTACATATTCTTGTTGTCAACTTGTGTGAAATTTTCGAGGTAACTAAGATAGATTATTTTTTTTTGTAGTATTGTACTACCTCTGTTTTTGAAAAAGCCGTATGTTTTCTTTGTAAAATACAAAAGAAACACGGGTGTTTTTCAAAAATAGAAGGAATAATATCTTTGTGTTTGGGAAATAACATAGCTTATTGTTTAGCTTGACATTTGGTACACCTAGTTCTATCCTCCAATCATGAGTACCACTTGTTTGTCCTTGATCGTGATTGTCAATGCTTTCTTTTGTGCATAGCTATAGGGGATTACTTCAGTCCAATCCAATATTAAATCAAATTGAGAGTCCTTCAGTGACTTTTGGAGCGGCCTTCTGAAGAGCTTGTTTTTTCTTTAATGTATGTAGAACATTGTTTATGAAGAAATGATGTGCAAGTTTACGGAGAGCTAGGAGGAAGACTCATGCAGTAGGGAGAATTTTTAGAAGCTGCTTCACCAAGTTAGGGGACTTGTTACTCATCCCTTGATATGCTTACAAAGCCTTCTATGAATTCAGTGAAACGAGCCACACAAACCAACCACAATAGTCCATGCTCAATCTTTGAGTGGATTGGAAAAATAGTTCAAAGGAGGATCAAACTACCGTGACTACCCCTATTAGAATGAGACAAACACTAATGAAGAAGATTGGTGGAAGAACCAAGTGTTTAGGAAGTGAAATCAATTTTTTTTTTTGTCAGCATGATAAGATATCTCTAACAATGAGGATCACTTGTGTTGATTTCAAGAATGTCCTTCATCCAAATAAAAAGCCATCCTTAAGGTAGACATATCCATTGTTGTCTCTGCATCTAATTTTGTCCTCATGTACCAATGGAGTGCATTCTAGTGGAAAAAAATGTGCACCATTGGTAAAAGGAGGAGGAATTCTTAAAGGGACAGGAATGAATATGTCTACCTCAATTGTGGGATGAAACCGAAATTGTGGAGCTAGTTGCAAGAATGGTAGTATAATAAAAGAATGTTTAAACTTTCAAATGGTTACGACAAAATGAATTGTCTAATACAAACCAAAAAAATGTCTTTGTGCACAGAAAAGAATCTTCTAGAGGACATTCAAGAAATTCAAGTTCAAGCCTAAACAAAGAATATCTAAATATTTGTTTAACCCTTAAAAGACTTTGCAAGCTTGACAAGCTTTTGAAGGTCAAAGCCTAAATTTTAATATAGTTCTTGATTTCAAATGTCTTTTAGGTTTCACTAAAAATATGTAGCTCTAACAATCTAATTTTGACTTATTTTTATTTTTATTTTTAAAAAATTATAATTATAATTGTTGTGACACTTTGAAAATAGCATCATAAAAGCTCAAAATACATTGCTTTGAACCTTTTCTATCAAATTTCTCTTGGTGTGAGCATCTAAGGGATAATGGACCTCTATAGGAAAATCAGTAGAGCGTAACATTTTTCACATATTTTTTGTAGAAAGAAAAAATTAAAAAAATTCATTGACAATTTAAATTGAATTTTTTTTTGACTCCAAATGAATTAACTATGAATTTTCAAAGTGAAAGGCACGTAGGTAGCTTTTGGTGCTCATAGACTGGACCAATCTTCAATCAAAATCAGCCTTTGAATGGAGCACTTTAAACTTAGGATGCTTCTATAATTTTGGCTATTTGAAAATGATCTACATCATGCTTTCATTTATTTTAGCCTTGCATGAATATGTATTTTACTCGAAGGAATTTAAGAACATGATTAAAAAGCTAAAGGCGCATTGAACAAACTATGATCCATTTTTGGAACTCTCTTGCACTATTTCTTATAGTTCTACTGAGTGATTCTAATTGCCCGCTCGCCTCCTACCTTATAGGGGATTACTTTAGTCCAATCCAGTATTGCATCAAATTGAGGGTCCCTTAGTAACTTGGTCCGCTCATTTTTTCTCTAATGTATGAGAGTTATTAGGAAGAGTCACGGTAGGATGAATTTTTCAGCAACTGCTTCACCAAATTAGGGCATAAGTCATTTTACTCATCCCTTGAGCCACTTACAAAGTCTTCCCAATGGATTTGGTGAAGGAAGCTACATAAACCAACCACAACAGTCCACATTCAATCTTTTAGTGAGTTGGGGAAATAGTCTAGAGAGGGGTCAAGCTACGTGACTACCCCTATTAGAATGAGACAAAGACTACTAAAGAAGATTGGTGGAAGAATCAAATGTTTAGGAGAGAATGGAAGCAAAATCAAAAAATTATTGTTGTGAGCAAAATAAGATATCTTTACCAATGAGGATTAATTGTGTTGAATTCAAGAATGTCCTTTGAGGTAGACATATCCATTCTTCTTAAGCCATCCTTAAGGTAGATATATCCATTCTTGTCCCTACACCTAATTTCATCTTCATATACCAATAAAGTGCATTCTAGAAGAAAAAAATGTATACAACTGGTAAAAGGAGGAAGAATTCTTAAATTGGACGGGAATGAATATGTCTACCTTAACTGTGGGATGACCTGATTGTAGTTGAACAAGAATGGTAGTATGTTGAAAAAAATATTACAACTTTTAAATGGTTATGACAAAATAATTGTCTAATACAAACCAAAAAAATGTCTTTGTGCACCAAAAAGAATCTTCTAGAGGTCCTTCAAAAATTTCAAATTCAAGCCTAAATAAGGAATATCTAAATATTTGTTTAACCCTTAAAGGACTTTATAGGACCTTGCAAGGTTGACAAGCTTTTTGAAGGTCAAAACTCAAATTTTCACATAGTTCTTGAATTTAAATGTTTTTAAGCCACTTAACTAAAAAATGTAGCTCTAACAATCTACTTTTTACTTCATTTTAAATTTTTTCAAAATTTTTAAAATTATAATTTTTGGAACACTTGAAGATAACATCTTAAAATTCAAATTCAATTTGGTTTTTTTAATTATGAAAAAACTCGTGAAAAAATAACATTAAATTTTAGACATATATTATTACATGTTAAATTTTTGAAGTGTGTGTTTTAATGTAGAAATCTAATGAATTTTGACCAAGCCCGGACATGAAATGTCCTTTTAACCCCTAAAGTCCCAAGGTCATTTTTCCATCAAAAACCACTCAAAACTGCCATTTCTATAGCAAAGAGCAAAAAAAAAAATTTAATGTGTTTTTTGCAAATTTAACCGTAGGATCTTGTACTAGACTAGTGTAAGAATGTGTGGAAGAAATTTCAGAAACTTTGACCGTGTAGATTGCAAGATATTTGCATTTAAAGTGAAGGAATTAAGTTTTTTTGCACCTTGCTCAACTACATTTTATGGCTTTGAACCTTCTTAAACTTAAAATTTTGCCTCTAATGATTTTGAATTTCTAATTTTATATGATGAAGAATTGAGTTGAGAATCTAGGAAAAAAATTTCAAAAAAGAAACACTTAGTTTTCTCTCATTAAAAAATTGTTAAGTAGAAGTAGGTTCAAGATTGAAGGAAAAATTAAATCATTAATAGCTCTAAGATATAGTTGAAATATACTAATCTCAACGGTGAGATTGTTCTAGCAAGAAATCTTAACCTTGTGAAACTTTATTTTTTGAAAAATTGTCAAAATTGGGTTTAGAAATGAATCCTACAAGTTATTTTTTCAGGAAGATGCTCTAATTGCCCAAAAAATAAGAATGTCCATAACTTTTGCATAACAAATCCAAATGGAATGAATCAAAGCTTCCCATGTAGATAAAAATAAAATCTATATGAAACAAATTTTTAAAATTTTTAATTTAAAGTTTTCGTGAGGGGTTTTTTCTGCCCGCCGAACTAAAATTTGGGGTTTTTGTGCCATAACTTTTGCTCCCGGGCACCGATTGAAATAAAAATTACATTTTTTAAAAGCTAGTGTGATTCTCTATCTTCACAAAAAAATTCAGAGAATTATAACAAATATTGAGACTGTAAGAGCCTGCCCGAAATCCATTTTGTCCCCAAGGGGACAACGGGACTTTAGGGGTTAAGGGTACACATCGCTTGATACCAGAATACGGCCCACGGTTACTCTACAGTACAACAAGAGAGGCATTATGCTCCATCAGTCACATTTTTCCATAGCCTTGGACTTCCAGGCTCAAGCTATCAACTGGAAGAAATTTTTGGAAAATGGTTCAAGAAGTGCTTGAACTGAAAGAAATTTTAAATGAAAAACTGGGGTTTCCCAAACTGTGCTTGATGGTTGAAAATAGTGTAGGTCTATGAATTCCTAAAACCCTAAAATTTCAGACCAAAAATACATATAGATGATGAGGACGCACCCTAAAACCCTAAACATTTGATCTGCCGTTGCCAATAGGCCATCAACCATTCAAAACTACCAAATTACTCCTTCGACGCACTGAATTTTCAAGCTTGACAGTTGGTTGCTTCACAATCATCCTCGTTGCAGAAAGTTTATGTCTGAATCCATCTTTCGAGCTCAGGCAGGAGAATCCCATTCCAACACACTTAAAATGCAAATGCGGACGTACGGTACACCACCTAAAACTCTCATCTTGTGCTGGTCTTGTGCTGGTCTTGTGCTGCTCTTGTGTTGAAGTAGGTCAACGATACATTGGTAACCAAGAGTTTGAACCCCACATACAGTGTTCAAACAACGCAAGCTTAAGGTGCGTCAGAATCCGTGCAAAATGTGTCGGTTCAAGAATCTCGCGGCTCAAACGGCAAGCAACAGGCCGAGTGTCTTCAACGCATGGCTTCCATCTCCAGATTCGGAGCTTTGGCAGGTTCAGGAGGGGACTGCGAAGAATTGCTTGCAGGCTTGCGGCCATTGCGCAGGCGCTGGCATCCTTGAAACGCCCAGTCCCAGAGATGTAATGCAATGTATGTCCCGATCCCTCCGATCAACCCATAAGCAATAGAGTACGTGAGCGGCATAAGAATGATGGTGATGAAGGCCGGAACAGCCTCCCGCAGATCCTCCCAGTTGATCTCCACGACCGACTTGATCATCATCACCCCCACCAGCACCAGTGCCGGCCCCACGGCCCACGGCGGGATGGACGCCAGCAGCGGCGTGAAGAAGAGCGACAGCAGGAAGTACAACGCCACCGTGATGGCCGTCACGCCCGTCCTGCCCCCCTCCCGAATCCCCGTGGAAGACTCGATGAAGGTGGTCACCGGGGAGCAGCCCAACAGAGAGCCTGCGCAGATGGCCGTGGCGTCGCTCATGAAGGCGAAGTACTGACCGGGGAAATTGCCCTTGGCGTCCACGAAGCCCGCGAACTTCGCCATGGAGAAGAGCGTGCCGGTGGTGTCCAGGATGTCGATGTACAAGAAGGTGATGAGGGCAACCCAGAGGTCGCTGGTGTTGAACTGGGAGAAACTCAAAGCGCCGGCTGTCTTTTGGATCTTGTGAGCGTCCACCACGTGCTTGAAGTAGGCGTAGGCTTCATTGCCGGCTGGGGTTTCGGGGAAGTAGGTCACCTGCAAACACACAACCGCACTCAGTTCTTCATTACTGAATTTCAGTTCTTGAATCGAATTTCGACTGCGAAGTAGAGAGTGTCAGGTTCGCGATTCCAGGTTCGCGAATTGTGACCAATTGGGCACAATGCAATTGTTCTTTCTCCAGAGTATCATGAACCTCTCCTTAGGGTTTTGAAAGTCTGCGGGGTCGGTTTTGACACCCCTTAGTGCGAGCGTTTTGTTCTGCAAGAAGGGGCGATTTGAAACCTCTACGCGGGAATAGTATTGCTGGGATGAGATTCTCTGGTTCAGAATCGTGCTGGGTCAAAGAGATAGCGAAATCTTGTAGTAAAAGTGAAGAGCTCTCCCGTCGCCCTAATTAATGTATCTATGTCTCGGGTGTGACGACGCTCATGGAGTTTATTCTGAATTCTGAATACCCTTACATTTTCTTTCTTGCAAATGGAGTTGATATAATTTACCTTGGTATGGCGGAACCACGACACGCCCGTGACGAACACTATGCCGTAGATCATAGCGCCCTTGATATTCTTTATCAGCGCATACGCAATGATCAGAAACCCCACAACCGCGAGCCAGAAAGTAGGGTCTTCCATACGATGCTTCGTGCACATGATTGCACTAGACGTTGATCCACCTGTTGTTTCATCAATCCACAAGTGTAAATTCTCGAATGCACCCCCCAAAACAACGCATCATTCTTCAAGTAAGAGACTGCACTGCAGAGACAATTTAAAGCTCGCATGGATCCCTCACCTGGCATGAGCTGCGTGGTGCCATTCACCGAGATAACGGGCGCGAGCGAGACGCGATACTGCCTCGGGCAAGCGCCCAATGTGAGCAGCGTGCTGCCGTCGTACGCAACCAGTCCCACTCCCTCACTCGATTGCAACCCAATAAAAGCCAGAAACAGACCAATTCCCGCGGACGTCGAGAGCCGCACCGGCTTCGGGATGAGCTTCGCAATCTTCGTTCGGAACCCGAGCGCCGCAATCAGCAAAAAAATCACCCCCTCGATCAGCACGGCTGCCAATGCCGACTGATACGTAACACTTCCTGAGCCATGGAACCCCACCACCGTGTAAGCGAAGTAGGCGTTCGTGCCCATACCTGGCGCCAACGCCAGCGGCAGGTTCGCAAACACGCCCATGATGGAGCATGCGATGAGGGCAGACGCGGCGGTGGCGACAATCAAATCCCTCCTCACGGTGGTCAAGCAGGCTTGGTAGCCGGGGTTAACAGGAGAGAATTTGCAAGCGGGCGTGGGGGGGACCATCTGAAACCCTGCGCTTGTGCAAGAATTGGCGTCCGCGTAAGCGTCGTTGCTGCAGAGGGGGATGCAATCGGAGACAGAGCAAGGGCCGCCGGAGTCAGTGAGAATGGTCGCATTCACGGCTAGGATATACGCCATGGTTAGAAACGTCGCCGTTCCTGCACGAATTTCTTGCGTGAAGTAGGTGTTTCGCTCTTCCAGCTTGAAGTACTTGCCGAACTTGCTTACTCCGACCTTCGCGTTCAGCGTCTCCAGGGACTTTGCGTAGGACCGGCCAGCTCGCTTGAGCACCCCCGCCATGGCTGAAGCTCGCGCAAGCGTGTGGTGGCTGTGTTGCTTACGACCGGCTCATCGGTTCAGCTCACTGCCTCACTGACTCGTATCTGAAAAGATACAACAACAAAAACATATTAAGCCCACTTCTTTACATGAAGTACTAAAATTTCGTAAACAAGTGAAGTCCAACATGAAGGAGCTCACGAGGACATACCCCCGCGAGTACGCATATTATTCACAGCAGGAAGAGATTGGCAAAGTCAAGTGTGCGAGTGGTAACGGTCAATTTGCATTGTTCACGTCATCGACTTTGCTGCTTTGAACTACGCATAAATAAAGTTGTACAAGCTAATGATGCTCATTCCCTGCAAGTCGTCTGTTCTTGGATCTCTTCCTGACAACACACAAGCAATTCTAGTTTTTTAAGCATAAGTGAACAAGAAAATAATGATGGATTCGGTGGCGATCACGTACTGGGATTAAAAAATTCCAGAAAACAAGCATGCCTGCAGGAAAAGAGCAGAGTATCTCAACGAAATAGCTCTTAGAAAGGAAATTCGTCCAAATTTTCAGCGGGCGCCTACCTCACAAAACATGCAGTGTTTCGTCTCTAGCTACAGTAGTACACAACAGCCAAGCCGCCTGTCTTATTGGATTCGCGCAACTTTTCCGCTGCAGGCAAGTTTCCGAATCAACTTAGCTGGTTGATTCACGGCTAGCTTGTTGTAAGAAAAGATCTCACAACAGCAAGCGTCTTCGCAACTTTCGGCAAATTGTAGCCTACATTCTAAGCACATTACTTAAAATCAAGCTCTAGAAAACCAAATCCAATTCCCCCAACACCTCTGCGATACACAGCCGCTCCAGGTTTCACAGCGGCGAACTGTAGAAAACGAGGACAAGCCTACGCATTCTCAACTAAGAAAATTAATATATACTGCAACAGAAATTTCGCTCGGCGGGGGGCCGGGGAAATTCTTACAGAAGCTAGCGAGCGTGGCCAACGTGCTTACAGAGGTAAGACCTACCAGTTGCAACGCTCCCAATTAATTCCTACGAATTGAAAGCAAGGGTGAAGAACAGCAATGCCTAGCTTAGCTAGTACACTCACAATGAAACAAAAAATCGTTACCTTCACAGGGTCCATCACGAACCGAAACTCGAGCCTATTTCATAAGCAAATCAAACCGAACAAGAGGAATTGAAACAGATTAATTACGCCCCCCACGGTGAACTGCCCAGAACCTAATGAATTCCAACCATGCCCAATTGCCCATGTCAACAATTGACACCCAAAACAAACATGCAGGAAAGTTGTGAAAGTTTCTATGTGTATGCACCGAATTGAGAGGTTCGATGCTTCGGGCGAAGGTGTCGCACCGCATAATCATTCCATGCTGACAATGAGACCCGCAAGAGCAAATTTTTTTTGCAGGGCCGCCTACGTGCATCCTCGATCGAACGTGGTCGGGGCTGTAAAATCTAAGCGACAGACTCACAGTTCGCAGGTGAAGGCGACGGGGGCTCTGCCACCACCGTCGGTCAGGGCGACGACTATGGAATGATTTTGGGACGCAGACTGACCTAAATGCGTCGTGGTCTCCGCCCTTAGATTCCCTTGTTATGCATTTTTGGGACACCACATGGTAAACTATGAATTTTCAAATTGCTACACAAAATAGTGAAATCAGGTTGCCTTAACAATTAGGTTGCCGTACTTCAAGAAAGAGACTTTACAAGCCATCAAAGTCAACAAACGTACACATAGAGGTTCATGAGTCCCAATTGCAACAATACTTAATTCAATAGTAGTGCATTCTTGTAGAGAAACATAGTATCAAATGTCGAGAAATTAGTAAGGGGCAACCTAATTTCACTATTTTGTGTAGCAGATGTCCATTCAAAAGTAACCCTAGGCTTTCAGGAATAGAGGCACTGCATTTTAGGCAAGAATTTGTAGGGGGCGATTTTAGAAAGGGATCAGAATTAATAGGTGCAATTAACTTGACCCAAAAATTTTGAACAACGGATGAATATATAAACACGTCCTAAGCACATAGAATCTTTGTTTTTACATCCATCTAAATATTGGTAGGTTCTTGTGTTAATTCTCTTACATTTGTATAGTACAAATTTTCATAGCTTGCTTTTGCAAATCTTCTATAGTTTAAGGGATTTGACTACAAAAACTAATTTTTTTGATTGTAAAAATGACCCCTTCAAAAATGACTTAAGTCAATAAAATAGAAATCTTAAGAAATCATCATAATTAAAGCTTAACTTTATGAACTCTAAGAAAAAAGATATCTTATGAAAATTACAAATATCCAATCTACAATCAATTTTAGGGAGAAAAAAAAACTAGTTTCAAATTTTATTTTGAAATAGTGGTTAGTGTAGCATTTGATTTAATATGGGTATGATCTAAGGATCATGCTTTACAACTTATGTTTAGAAGTCATCATTAAATTATTATTCTAAATTGTATTTATAATACATGTCGACAATTTTAGAATTTGGGACCTCCCTAGTGTTTAAGGGATGAGTAATTAGGGTCTGCTTTTCACTTGGGGTCAAGATTAGAAAAAAAAATTGTAAGCACTCTTGTTGGCCAAAATATTTTCACTTACTAGTTTAAAATTAAAATAATTCTAATTTATTATGAAACTGAGAGTGATTTTTCAAAGCGATAGATAACATATAGTGTCATATATATCGTACACAAACACATCATGCCAAAATCATATCCTGCCAATACGTCACATGTATATATAAACAACAATAATGATACAACAATGACTATGAGTACCAAAGCGTCGTCATTGTTACATCCAACCACATGAATGAGATGAAATTCACCTCCAATAAACACAAATGTGACAAGAAATGGATACACCTTGCATAGAACTCCATTAATTGGTTTGCAAAACAATGCACAAACCCCTGTGCAACACAAGACCTAACAATGACCAGAATACTAATCTATGCCATGATCCTATAGCTTTGAACTCATTGTTGACACTATAAATCAATGGGACCATGCTAGGTGGCTTGTGACACCTGCCACAACCACCAAGTAATTTTACATCATTACTAATACTTAACGTTGACAACATCCATATATTAGAAAGATATCTATGAAAAGAAGTAAATGTCCACATATGACACATACATAGATGTAATAAGTAGCATAGCAACACCCCTGTACCTGTACTCTTCACCAAAGTCAAAGCCCCTTTCATGTTGGCAAAAATAATAACCCTTCTATGAATTCTTGAAAATACCAATTGTGAAAACCCAAAATGCAATTTGACGTAGAACCTAAGGTAATCACATGGTTCAAAATTTTAAAGATTATTTAAAGATTATATATATATATATATATTTCACTTTTTGTTATATTTGCACATTTGGCCAATAGGAAAAGGACCTTCTAGAAAATCCAAATTTTCTTTAATTTAGGCGCAATCTAATGCAAGTAGACATGATCCTTTGGGAGAAACGATGTACCTTAGGCCTATAGCCCCTTCTACAAATAATGACATAAGGTAAGGTGTCTCTATATTGTGCAATAAAGAGGTTTCCCAATGCCATTAGCAATACTTTGCAATATAAATCTGCTCTTTCTTCACAAATACATGTCCACATGTCTGAATCATCCATGTTAACCACCATGGTATCAACATCTTGCTTAATGACCATCGGTAAACCAGATGCCATCCATACAAGAGATAATAAGGTAAAAAAGAAGTTAGAGACATTTGCTTATTGAATCAATAGCCCATGACTATCCAAGGCAATTGCAAGTTCCAATCTCTATGATGTCCTTTCTTCAAACTATATTTCCAAATCCTTCTTTGATGTTTTGTACCATGCACTCCACCAAACCAATTGTCTTGGGGTGATCCCATGATGTAGTGTGGTGATCAATCATCGCTTGCTCTCACAAGGCTTAAAAATCACCAAGAAACTTACGCCCATGGTCTCTGAACAGCTCAACTAGATTTCCAAAGCAACTCACTATTTGATCCAAAAATGAAAAAGTTGTTTCTTTGCTAAACTTGTTTGGAAAAGCCACAAATTCAATCCACTTTGAGAAGTGCTCAATCATCACCAATGCATATTTACTGTGGCCGGATGTCACCATTGATGGTCCTACAAAATCCAAAATCCACCTATAACCCAATCCAAAGATTGGCAATGGTTGTAATTAAGGCATTGGAACATTAAATGATACCCACACTCGATCACATACCATGCATCTAGCTAACAATTGTTGAATTTGCAAAATGCATGCTTCTTCATCAATAGTGAATCTACAACAAGCTATGAATCCTCACGACTACAAGAAACTTGTGTTTTTGTGTATGCATTTTTATGGACATCCGCTTGCTTTTATGTTAATAATAACGTCAAATGTAACATCAAGATAATATTTTTGTCTAAGCGGAAAGCTTTGATTCATTCCATTTAGATTAGTGACGTGAAAGTTATGGAGCTTCTCATTTTGCAGGCAGTAATAAAAACTTCTTGAGAATATAACGTATTGGATTTGCTTAAAACTTAATTTTTGCAATTTAGAAAAAGGTTATAAAAGGTTGAGTATGCTTGCTAAAACAATCTCACAATTGGGAGTAGTGTGTTTCAATTACATTTTAAAGCTATTGACAATTTAGTTTTTCCTTCAATCTTATACCTACTTCTACTTAGCAATCTCTTAAAGAATAAAAATCACATTTTTTTTACATATTCTTTTCCTAGACTTTCAACTCAAATCTTCAATGTAAAAAATTTAATCCAAAATTTTTAGTGCAAAAATTTTAAGTTGAAAAGATTCAAAGTCAAATAATGGCTAGTTATGGAACGTGTTCAAAAAACTTGATTTCTTCACTTTAAATGCAAATATCTTGCAAGCTACGTGGAATGAAAGTTTTTGAAATTTCTTCCACACGTCCTTAAGGTAGATCAGCCCATTTCCACCATCCACCTATTCCCGCCATCCGACTTTTGGCCCCATCTCCACCATACAACTCATCCAAATCCATGTAGTTTTCTGACAAGATCAAAGCCTTAATGCCAACAAGGATAACGTGCTGGTCTTTGATTGGTGGATACCTAGGTGCTAATAGATATATAGAATGGTGGTTATAGAGTGTTTAGAGGACGTTTATGAATCAAATGGTGAATAGTTCTGTAATTTCAAGGCAGACTACTTTAGAAATTCATAGAAATTACAATTTTGATCGTAAAATTATAATTCCACTTGGTTTTGATTTGTGAAACAAGCTCACACCTCTGAAAAATATGTGCCCTTCTTGGAATTGGCCCTAAGGTATCTAGATTGCAAATCAGGGTAGTAATAGGCTTGTCTACCTTAACCTTGGAGCGCTCCGACGTCCATTTTCTGGACGATGAACAGATTCAGATCCTTGTTTCTGTCTCATTCCTGCTTGGATGAAAGTCATCCTAATTTTTGGTGATACTTTATCAAGTTGTTGTCCTATCCATCGGTTGGATTTGGTGTTACTAGAATATATACATTTCTAAAATTACAAATGTGGAAGTATGTCAAGTGGTCAATTTGCATTGACTTTAGTTCAAAACTAGATGTACAAAAATGAGGTCAAAGATGTAAAGGTCACAAAAATTTCAAAAAATCACCATATGAAGAGAACCTTATTCCAAATCCATTCCAACAAGTTTTACTCAAAAAATGATAATATTTTACTTGTAATTGAATTTAGAAGGAATTCTGAAATTTTCTTTTCAAAATTTATAGAAAAAGATTGGTGATAGCATTAGTAGATCTAACCATACGGATAGCATTTAAAAATCAAAATCTACAGCTTTCATTTGTATACCAATTCCAAAATATTCTTCCAAATTGTAGTTTATAATGGTTTTTCTCAAATCGTCAATTTTGGAGATGAATCCAGACGTTTAGGGTTTAAGTTAGATTAAATTTCAATGCGTGAAAAGAAAATACTTTTTCCAGTAGCTTCTTGTCTCTTTGATTTCTAGTTGATTCTCTTCATTTCGAGCCTTGCGGCTTGGTTGTCTTTGGTTCGGGTTTTTTTTAATGCAATGGTTCTGCTATTTGTTCAAAAATAAATAGAAAATAAATACTTTGATCGTCTGCAGCCAACTGGCACATCCAAGTGGCTCAACACGTTTAGTTCCGTTGGTTCATTCAATGCGGGAAAAAAAAGACTGTCACCGAAACAGCAAAAAGTGACCTGTCAGTGCAATCTACTCGGCTTTGACTTCTTATTGCGGCTATGCAAGGTAGTCTACTCTCATTGCGACCTTTTAAGAGCTGATTGCATATGGGGGGACGCTAAACTCCTCGAAACAATTTTCAGTAAATATTTGTAGGAAGAAAAATGGAATTGGCATCTAATCCAAGTCGTTTCATATTTTTTGGGCTTTCGTGGAATTAGTTACAAATTTTTGAAGTTAAAAATGTAGTAGTCACTAAAAGCGTCTCCTTCTTGAAATGTATTCCGGACATTATTTGTACAATAGGGGCAGTGTTTGTTTTTTTCGTTCAAACTACACAACATGCACTAAATGGAGGATGTTCCCTCCAGATTAGACCACGGTGACTGTACCACAACATTGGAGTCTTGCCCCGTGAGGCCCCAAAAAAACAACATTGAATGGGGGGACAGAAGAAATTGCCATTGTCTTTTTTTTTCTTCATACAAATGCCTCATTTTCAAATAAATGAATTTTGCTATTTGACCCTCACACCATAGCTAATTTTGTACATTTGAGCATGATGGTACAATTACCTTGCCAAAATTTAATTACAATAAAGAGATATCTATTTTCCAAAATTAGGACATTGTCACCTCAATATTAATATCTCTATAGTGAAAATTGTGAAACTTTTTTGGAGATGCTTGTGGAAGGAAAGATGTCAATATGGATGTTTTCTACATATCTTCATCATCAAATTTTGAAAATTCATTACCAATGTTTTTCAATGAATTATCACATAAAACCATAAAAATAAAATGAAAAAATTCACCAAAAATAGAGATTCACTTTTTTGAAGATGAAATTTGGTATAAATGATTGGGACTAATAGGAATGCAAAGATGCAAGAATTGCATCAAAATTGTGAAAAATAGCATTTGAAAATGGAGGTGTTTGTATAGGAACAAAAAGACACGGTAAGAATTTTTGTCCTCCCATTGTACAATGGGGGGACAAAAGTCTTGTCACCCCCTTTTGTTCCCACACAAACGCCCCCATTTTCAAACACTATTTTTTACAATTTTTATACAATTCTTGCATCATTGCACTCCTACATAGCCCTGATCATGCATACCAAATTTCAACTTCAAAAAAGTAAAACTCCATTTTTGGTGAATTTTTAAAGTCAATTTTTTATGGTTTTACATAGTATTTTATTAAGAACAATTAATGGTGAATTTTTTTAATTCAATTGTGGAGATATGTAGGGAACATCCATACGTACTTCTATCCTTCAACAAGCATCTCCAAAAAAAATTCACAATTCCCTCTATGAAGAATTCAATTTTGGGGTGACAAAGTCCTAATTTGGAAAATAGATATCGTTATATTTTAAGTAGATTTTGGCAAGGCAATTGTACCATCATGCTCAAATGTACAAAATTAGATACAATGTAAGGGTTAAATAGCAAAATCTACTTAAAATATAAAGATATCTATTTTCCAAATTAGGACATTGTCACCCCAAAATTGAATTCTTCATAGAGGGAATTGTGAATTTTTTTTGGAGATGCTTGTTGAAGGAAAGATGTGTGTATGGATGTTTCCTACATATCTCTACAATTGAATTAAAAAAATTCACCATTAATTATTTTTAATAAAATACTATGTTAAACCATGAAAATTGACTTTAAAATTTCACCAAAAATAGAGTTTTGTTTTTTTGAAATTGAAATTTGGTCTGGATGATCAGGACTATATAGGAATGCAATGATGCAAGAATTGCATAAAAATTGTGGAAAATAGTGTTTGAAAATGGGGGCGTTTGTGTGGGAACAAAAGGAGGCGACCAGACTTTTGTCCCCCCATTGTATATTGAAGAAAGTAAAATGTACCTTGTGTGTGAGAGGTTCCTTTTAGAGCAAGGTTGCTCTTAGAGCACCCTACCTTATTCACATTCACAATTGTAATTATGAATCAAGACGTGTACCATCAGTGGTACACTCCAAAGCAGATTATGGATAGATAATTAGCCAGCATGAGAATTAGGATGCCCAATCTAAAGGCTAGTTTACACCAAGTCCAAACTGAGGTACTCCAAGACAATAGGAAGTGTGAGCCTAAGACAAAAATTAATAATGATACTTTGCATGGTTTGGGTGATAAAGCCAAGAAAGACCATAGTCATGCCACATCTATTCAGTATTAGATCTGACATTGTCAATTGCAAGAATAATGAAATAAACAAATCGTATAGTAGTCTCCTAGAAATTTATTACACCTACCTCAAAGAGATAGAAAAAAAGACTTCTACAAATCAGCAAAACATTATCTACTTTGATCATCTAGGATTCTAAGTGGACTTCTCATCCATGAAAATTGGCATGGGCTTGGTCAAAGTGTAAATCTAATTTGGACTATCTTGCCACCAATCACTGCTTTGATCATTCAAGAGGACTTTTGGCCTGACCTTGGTTCAAATCGACCCTAACAATAATACTATTACACACCACAAATGCTACAATGTCACAACTACAATTGGTTTTGAATAGTATGTTCTTGTGATAAATATTTAAATCTCTAAAGGACCACAAGTTCAAATTTTGAACAATTATTGAACGGAAACACAACCCAATTCAAGCACACAAAGGAGCATTTGTTCATCCATCATTTAAAAAAAAAAATTGTGTATAAGTCCTTCAACATTTGTACGCTACAGATTGTAAAGACTTTGCTTTGCAAATATTCTATTATTCAATATATATTGGTAGTTTTGGTCTCAAAAAGTAATCTTTTCTGTTCAATTAAAGACTTGTCAAAAATAACTTTAATAAAAAAGTGAAATATCATAAATACTCAATCTGCAATCAATTTTAGAAGGAATTTTCAATTTCTAGCTTCAAATTTTATTGAGAAATATTGATTTGTACATTTTTTTAATCTAATCTTGTAAATATAATTTATGAATCATATTTTACAACTAATATTTGAAAGTCATCATTAAAATATTATTCTAAGTTGCATTTTATAATAGATCTTCACAATTTTAGAAATTTGGACAATCCCTAGCTTGGCTCTTTAGAAATTAAACGATATTAAATAACCATTTGGGTGTAGTATTTTTCAAAGTGGTTCTATTTTACTATTAGGGTTTTGGCAAGTTGTACACAGGTTTGCCTGCACATCCAAACAATTCCTATTTTCCATCCAATTCTTCTACATTTATCAACTGAAAAAGAAAATATTTGTTGGTTGTTTATGGTCTCTTCGGAGACATATGATAAAATTGGAATGATATAGAAAAGATTAGTATGGCCTTTGCGCAAGGATGACATGCACAAATTGAGAAATGGTCCAAATCTATCAAAAACCAAAGGCTGCTCGAATGTGGTCAAAGCCATTAATGGCTTGACACTCAAGGGGAAGCAATTGTATAAGGCTGGGATAGAGCATAAGGAACTGCTGACAATTTTGTATGCATGTGCTTAGAACTCCAACATCCCGAAAGTGTATTCCCTGCCAGTTGTAGGAATCAACACAATCACTATAAGAAACCCGCATTTTAGGTGATGAGCCTTGATTTTTCTTAACGGATTTTAGTGGACGTCCAATGCAACAAAACCATATTTTAATGTCAACAATGATGTTACATTGGACATTTTTGTTGATAAAAAATATGGGTTTGTTGCATTGGACGTCTACTAAAATCCGTCAAGAAAAATTAGGACTCATCACCTTATACGCGGGTTTCTTATAGTGAATGCCTTGCCAAGAATATTAAGTGAGCTGGGGACATGTGAAGACTCTGAGCAGCATGCAAAACTCACCTTGAGCCCTCCCACTGCACCCATGTCGATTTGCTCTTCGTAGGCTGTTGGCCCTTCCTAACGAAATTGAAGATCTCCCCTGCTAGTCGACACATAAGCTCTCTTTCCAAAAGTCAAGGCATCCTACTCAACCACAACTGCCAATTGTTGAATGCCTTGTACCAATAGATGATGGTCCTCTACTGATTGCTCACTATACGCTTTCAAAGCAGCCAACTCCTCTTCAATCTTTGACAAACGGTCAGGGGATCGGAGGAATTGTGGTTGCTTGAGAAGAGGGTACTCATGTTGCCAACACTTGTGACCTAATCAAGAGAGAAGAGGCAAGGGATCAAAATTAAGGAAAACGAAGATGAGATTGTCGGTTTGACGATGATGACGTTGTCGGGTAGAGAGAATTTTACCTCAGGAAATCATGGAGATCTTGGTTGCTGCTAGATTTTGCCCAAGATATGAAGGATATTTTAAACAAATGAAACTAAATTATTCCAAAAAATATAATACATCTGAGGCATATGGCAAAAATTCAACAAAATAAAATTATATATATATAATTACATCTTATATATAAAAATTTCTATCTAAATTTCTATAAAACTCTATCAAACTCTCTATATATCTCTCCCATCTTGACAAATTGTTAAGGACACCATAAACAAGAACAAGAAATATATTTAAAACAAAAATCAAGAATATATAAATAAAAAAACTAGAGTTTAAGAGTTGTTTTGTCAGGACTAAGTCAAGACTAAGATAAGACTAAGTCAAGACTAAGATATCCTTAGTCTTGACATCCTTATATATTACTACCTAAGAAGCCATACTTTTACTTTAAGAAGTAAAAATATTATATTCTATTTATAATCTAGAAAGTTCTTCTAGAAGCTTCCTTTTACATTATGTCCCTGACATCACCCCCATCTTTGGCGATGAGTTCCAAGAAGAGCTTTAGATTTAGGTTTTGATTTATTAAGATAAAGTCGATGAAATTCTTGTACATTTTGACGTGCATTGATCACATTAGTTATTGTTTCTCATGTACGCTCATTGATATTGTATCCACGCCAGTGTATTAAATATTCCAACGTGCCTCGTCTGCGCCATGAATCTAATAATTTTCCATCTTATATTCTTCATAATTGTTGACTTCAATAGAAGGCGGCAGCGGTTGTATTCTACCCGATATATTTGATTCTTTATATGGTTCAAGAAGAGAAACATGAAAAAATGGATGTACTTTCATAGATGCAAGAAGTTCCAATTTATAAGCAATTAAATTGACTTGCCGTTGAATGGAAAATGGTACCAGTCGACAATAATCTAATTTATTACATAGTTTGGTAGTATTAATGTTGCATCGAAAGTGCCAAATTTTCTCGCCAATCTGAAATGAAGGTAATTCTTTTCTAAGTACGTTTGCGTAAGCTTTATAACAATCTTGGGCATCTTCTAACTGAAGTATCATGACTTCTAGGAGCTTTAATAATCGTGTTGCCAAGTCTTTGGTTGTTGGATTGTCTGCCTTTGGAATATTCAATACATTAAACTTTGGATGATATCCATAATTAGCAAATAATGGCATTTGTCAAATTGAGGCGTGGATGGTGTTATTATGTGTAAATTTAGCCAATGTTAAATACGAGGTCCAATCGTCTTGTTGATAGTTGATGATGCAACGTAAATATTGTTTCAATACCTAATTGACGCGCTCGGTTTGACCATTGGTTTGAGGATGAAAAGCAAAAGATAATTTGATATCCACCTTCAAAATCTTAAAAAGAGATTGCCAAAATTTAGAAACAAATTGCGGTCCTCGATCTGAGATGATATCTTCTAGCAATCTATGATATCGATAAATGTTGTCTAAGAAAAGCCAAGTTGTACCTTCTCTGATAATTGTCTTGTTGCAAGGAACAAAATGCGCGATCTTTGTTAGTCAATCCACAATAACATATATAATATCAAAAGAACTTGATGGTGGTAAGTCGGGCGATGAAATCCATAGAAATCAAACACTAGGGTTATTGAGGGATACATAATGGTTGTAGAAGTCCATATGGTTGATGTCGTGGATTCTTGAATCTTGAACAGGTGTCACAAGAGAGCACAAAGTCTTTGACAGCCTTCTACATTTGAGGCCACCAAAATCTCAAAATATAAATTTTAACGTCTTGTTGAACCAAAATGCCCTACAGCTATAAAATCATGACGAGTTTGAAGAATTCGAAGGCGTAAAAAACCTTCTAGAATGTATAAACGTTCTTCAAAATATAGGAGGTCATTCAAAAACATGAATTCTTCAAAGTGTCGTCTATATAACATACAACAAACTTACTCAAGAACTCACAAAAGAGGTCATTCATCAAATGCTGAAAAGTAGCTGGACTATTTGTAAGTTCAAATGGTATGACATTGTATTCAAAATGTCAATACCTTGATCAAAATGCAATTTTTCATTCATCTCCTTCTTTTACGCGTAATAAGTTGTATACTCCACGGAGATCAATCTTGGTATAGATCTTGGCTTGTCCAAGCTGATCGAAAAGTCCAAATATCAATGGCAATGGGTAGTGTTTTTTTTAATGTCAACTTGTTCAATCCACGATAATCAATGCACATTTGTAAAATTCAATTTTTTTCTTAACAAAGAGTATTGGTGCTCCTCCTGAAGACTTGGATTTTCTGATAAATTTTTTAGCAAGATTTTCTTGGATATAATCCTTCAATGCAGAAAGTTCGTTTTGTGATAAATTGTAGATTGGACCAAATGGTGGATGGGCTTCGTCTTGAAGATCAATGGCTCAATCATGCGAACGATGTTCCGGTAAGATGTCAACATTTTTTTTTTCAAATATGTCTTGAAATTTTTTGTATTGTTTAGGAAGGTGTGTTGAAGAAGTGTCTTGTTCGCAGGTTGGTGTTGCATGGATAGCAAAAGGAGTACCATTTTTTGTAGCTCTCATAAAAATCCTAGTTCCAATAAATAAAGGTTTGATGGTTGAAAATTTTCTAATAGGTTTTTGAGTAGGTTCTCTATTTGATCCTATCAAAGGAGATTCTATTGAAAATGATAATTTTTGTAGTTTCCAATCTACCGAAGAATTGTATTTTTCAAGCCAAGAAATTCCTAAAATAATGGGACTGGAAGGGATCTTAATAATATTGAATATCACTTTACTATTGTGTCCATCAAACAAAATTTCTAATGGCGTAGTTTTATAAGTAACAAGTCCAGAAGACAAGGATCGACCATCTATGACTTCTACATGTGTAGGTTTTGATTTTTTAACAGAAGTAATTTTATGAAATCTTGTGAACTCTTCATCTAGAAATCAAGCTGAAGCTCCAGAATCTAATAATGTAGATATTTGAAGCTTTTGGAGTCCAACAACTAGGGATATAGTAAAACAACGAGAAGGTTGAGCAAAGAGATGGGCACCTAAATTGGTTTGTAGCATAGAAGACTTTAGCCGCATGGTTTCTACTATAGCTGGGCATCCTTGTTTTCCGACGTAGCTGCACTCCTTGATTTGAAAAAAGGTCGTTGTTGTTTTTGGTAGCAATTGATGACCTTGTGACCAAATTCTCCACAATATAGATTCAAATTTTGGTCATGATGGCGTTTTTTCTCTTGTTTAGTTAGTGACTTGAATTGTATTGCATCAATTTGCATGTCTTCTAGGCCTGATGTATTTGTTGACGTACCCTCTTGAGAAGTATGTGGTTCTAGAAACGTCCATGCACACTTGTCTTGTTGCCGCTCAAATAGACGATTATCTCACTTAATAGCTTGGCTAATAGTTTCATTGAGTGTCAAAGGATTTGGCAATGACAATAATAGATCTTTTACTCTGTCCTGTAAACCATAGTAAAATTGACTTATCAAAGCTTATTCACCTTAATCAAGGTCACATGCTAATTGAGAAAAACCCGAAGTATATATAGATGTTGAGCGTCGTCCTTGTCACAAATTGCGGATCCTTATTGTTATAGAGTGAGTTTTATCATGTTTGCTAAAAGCTTCTCCAAATGCTGCTAGAGATGCTTCAAAGTTGTTGGAAGATGAGCTCGATGTTTGTAACATTGAATTCAAAGTATTGGCTGGCACAACTGGCATTTGGTTTTGCTCCGTTAAACGTTAGAACTTTGCTTCTAGGCCACACAGTCTTGAATCCAGTTCTTCAGTTTGTTTGAACATACGCTTGCGGTCAATATTTATAATTGCTACCACATTTATTTTGGCATCTAACTTTGATTTGTTCATGATGGTTTTGTTTATTTCATCCATTGTAGTACTATGAAGAAATAAAGCGTTTTGATACTATACATATATGAATACTATACGATCTTGAAGGACTAGAATGATAAAGTTTTGACAAACTATTACGGAGATCGTAAACAAGAATAAGAACAAGAAATATATTTAAAAATAAGAAATAAGAATATATAAACAAGAAAACTAGAGATTAAGAGTTGTGTTGTCAAGACTAAAGATATCCTTAGTCTTGACATCCTTATATATTAAGTTGTACTTTTACCTTAGGAAGTAAAAGTATTCTATTCATTCTTTATCACTGAAAGTATATGTTTACAAAGCTTAAATTGGACAAACAAAAATTGCCCTCAATAAACATAAATCAAACTTAGGAAGTTCTTCTAGAAGCTTTCTTTTACATTATGTCCATGACAGTTTACACCAGTGAATATCCTTTTCATAGGGTGTTGTGCTAAATAATGTCCTCCTTGTTGGGACATGATTTTATTAGAACATCCTCTTTCTCAAGCATTATCCTTTACATGTTGCATCTTTGGTAGAAGCTACACTTTAGAACTTTTGTATCCTAGCAAGGTCAAAGTCGATAAAAAGTATTTTAGGTCTTTCAAATATTTTCCAAGACATTCATTTTTCCATTTCAAGGATAGGACCATAAACTCTAAGTTTGGCCAAGTTATTGTACAGTCAACTTTGCTTAGTTAATTTCTTATTTATAGAACACAATTAGTGTAAAGGTGGAATCCATAATGTTGGAGGGTGCTTCAAATGTGTGGAAGTGAAATTTGATTTTGTCAATTTGAAGGTGCAATATAGTTGATTCTCTTACCATGCATAAGTCCACCCACATTAGACTTGGAAATTAGAAGAGAATACCATTTGTAGTAAAAATAAGTCACTTACTTTCAAAACTTGGCATCAATGAAAAGACTGTTGATTTGTCATACATAAGGTAAACCCCCCATAACCGACCGAATAAGGAATTCCGACATGATTTGGAGTAGTGAAGGCAAAACAAATATTTTTCAAAGGTACATAAATAGAAATGACATGGATTGCAAAAAAATTTGGTAATTTTATCGCTTGAATTGAAATTACTATGAATTTTGGGAGGCAAAAAGTGCGCCGGATCCGTGGCCAATGTCTAGACTCTTCCAATTCCGATCATTCAATAACTTTTTATCTAATCATTATTTCCTAATTTTTTTTTCACAACTTGGGACATGTGTCATGTATTTATTACTTCCAACCTTGAAAATGAAAAAAATTTGCATTCTAAGCGTGGTTAGAAATGCGTTCACCTATAGGTCGGGAATGGGTCACTGGTCGGGAATGGGGGGGGGGTACCTTAACTTCATGTTAAAAACGTAGGAAGATTATTGACTATATTTAGACTATTAGAATTGAAATCTGGAAACAGTGGACCAAAATTACTTCCAAATTATCCAAATGCAAAGATTATCACAGAATGATGTGAAGATTATTACATAATCATTCAAGCCCCCTTACAAAGGTGGTAAGGTACTTTGCTCTTAAAGTGATCCTTTAAGCCCACCTAACTCATCAATGATAGTAATAGATATTTCAAAAAATATGTCACTCAATCCTAGATAGGAGACGCATTTTGAACAGGGTTGTTTTGCAAGAAAACTACCTTAAACATTACATTCATCACTTGTTGGTAACTTAGATGTTTGAAGCTATAGCCTTAATAAAATTGAAATTGATAGAATAGAATAGATTAAAAGTCCCAACAATTTTTGGGTTACCAGATCATTTTTGTATTCCTTTTTTTGCATTTTTTCTTCGATTCTTCAAATTACAAACGTTTTTATGAAGTTAGGAGTTAACTCTTTATCATGCACATTTGCTTAGAATACTCTTGAAAAGCACTCATAACTATGTGTAAAAAAGTTTAAATTTCTATGAATTCAAGAATATGTTTATAGTAATTGTATTATGAGTGATTAAGATTAACCCTTGAGGATTAAAATATAGTTCAAATTTTTAAAATTGTGAAGATATTGTAAAATTCAATTTAGAATTAAAGTTTAATATTGGATTTTAAACAGAAGCTGTAAATCGTGATTAATTAATGATATCCATGCAATTGAATCATTTATTAGTATTTATTAATAATTTTTTAACCAAAAAATAAATTTTAGGCAAAAAATTGATTGAAGATTAAATAAAATAGTTTGAAATCTTTACAAGAATTTTTTCTTTGGAGTTCAAAATCTTAAGTTCTAATTAATATATGTTCTTTTTACAAATTCTATGTTATGTGGCTCCTGGATAGTTTTTACAAGTCATTTTAAAAGATTTTTTTAAGGTCAAACATATTTGTACCCTTTAAAATATAAAATATTTGCAGAATACAATCTTAGAAATCTTCATTATATGGATAATTGAATATTATCATAAGAATCTATAAACAAATAGATGAATGAAAAGAACAATTTTTTTGTATATTTGGAATAAGTTTGCATTCACCCCTTGTTCAAAATTTGAATACTTGGTCTTCAAGAATTAAGCTTCTAGTTTTTGGTTAAATTAATCATATATCCTTTCGATGCGGACGTATTTTGTCCAATGGATGATAGAAAATCTTTTTTTAGGACAGAAGTACAACTATTCATTTTCATAATTTTGTTGTAAAAAAGGAAGGCCTTCTATAGTAGTTTGACTTCAAATGAGTGCTTCTGCAAATTTTTAAGCCAATGATTCACATAGTAACCGTAGGGATGATTTCTACAGTCATAGTTTGTCCTTGAAGGGTTAAAGTAGAGGAACCATATTTTTTCAACTTCAATTTCATTTACAGAAAAGTGCACTGTTATAATTGCTTTATACAGTAGTTCCATTTGAATCCCAAATCCAAATGGATTGACCAATCAAATTCTAGCATTGGACAGATTTGAGGGGTGTAGAAGACTGCAAGTTCCCAGGCCATTCCTAGCTTGGGAACTCTGCCACACGCATAGTTTGACGTGGTCGAGAGAGTGCCATGTCATATTTTTCGATTTAATCTTTCTTTTAAATTTCAGAAGCATTTTTTTGATTTTTTTTTTTTGTAATTAGGGTTCTGACAGCCCCTGACATTCCTTTGTTGCATCGAGAATAGAATGGGGCATGGGCTTGAAACAGCCCTCCAATGCTCCCAAATCTCTTCTAATGTTTTGTTTAGGTACGCCTCATGATCGTTGAGAGAGTTGATAATATTATGAATTCAAGTTTGGTGTTTGGCAGGATGTTAAACCCATCCCATGAAGTGGGCCATATAGGGTGAATGTAAGGTCATTGCAAGAAAAAGCCCCCTATTTTGTGCCATATTAATTCCACGTTCTTCATCACTCCTAGCTATTTTTAGGCCATTGATTGCAAATATGAAATCAAAATTTGCAAATTTTATCATGTGTGAAAAATGAAAAAAAATTGCATTTTTCCTAGGAATAAATTCACCTAGCATAGCCTACTTTGTGAGACGGGTTTACTATCGTGTTGTTGCTTGTGTGTTCCAAAAAGTATAAGTACAATGAATTTTCTAATCTTTTAAGGGCAAAATGAATCATTACTAACTTCCAAAGCTGCCTAAAATATTTGGATTTCTTACATTAGTTTTTCTTGGTTAATAATCCTCACAATGTTCAAATTAGGTAGTCTGCTCTTATAGCGACCAATTAAGCCTAACTCACTCATCATTGACGATAATAGATATTTCTTGCAATGTTCACTCATTCCTAGATAGGGGTCACATTTAGAACATGGTCATTTTTAGAGCATACTACCTTAACCCATAAACAATGCGACAGAGTTTTGTGTCCGTTGAATGACAAAGAATCCTTCTGTGTAGGATAGAAGTTCAACTATCCATCTTTGAAATTTTGTTGTGAAAAGGGAAGATTTTCTACAATAGTTTGACTTCCAATTAGTGCTTTTGCAATTTTTTAAGCAAATGAATCACACCGTAACCAAAGGCATGATTTCCACCATCATCAATCCGTCCTTCAAGGGTTAAGGTCCCTCAACCTTCCCAAGAGTTCAGAGTGCACTGTTAACTGCTTTGTCAAACAAAATTTTGGCAAGTATTGGATGGACCTATCCACGGAGGAGGTTCGAGCATCTCTTATAGCCCTGTAGCTATCCTGGCACCTTGATTCAAGATCTCTCCAATGTAGAAGGGATGGCCACTTGTATCCCCAACATTTATTATGATGACTTGCTAATCCCAAGAGAATTTGCTATGTGTAGAGGGGTTAGTGACCCCTCTATAAATGGCTTATTTGAGAGGGGAAAGAGAAGGCCAAGCCTGACAAACGTTAGAATTGATTGCTTTTCATCCCAATTCTAGAGGGGAGGGGATATCTGGAGGGCTGCAGGAGATGCTCTTACAACTGTGGACATCCCTCATGGACTGTTGAAGACGCTGAATTGTGAGAATCAGTGCCAATGCGCAAAAACTTCTAAAATCTTCTTCAATTTGAGCTTTCCAAGTGCAGGTCCTCAAGCAAACTCGTCATGGATCTCAAGTTTCCCTCCTTTTCACGGTCAGGCAAGTTCATGTAGAAAACAAATGGATCTAAGTACTCTATATTTACAGCCAATAAAATATTACCGGCAAACAATTTGTCAACGACAAACACCTGAACATCATGATCTATAGAAAGCCCTGGGATCTCAGTGAGACTCGCCCAAGACAAATAGCACCTGACGGTACAGTGTTCAGCCTTACCAAATTCGTAATTCTTTAGACCTCGTTGGCATAATCTTCCTCTGGATTGAAGAGGCCTTCTCAAGTTCAGGGATTCCTGAATCACGAAGTCATACAGCATTCTCAAATTGCTTCATTTCAAGTCGTGACATCTGTATGCCAGACATATTCAAAACCTAGCATACAGTGAGTTACAAGGATGTCACACCTGGCTAGCTCACAGAAAAGGGTTGTGGCGATGGCTCACTGCCCGGCTGGCATGCAAGGGAGTGAGTTAGCATGGCAATGCGCACAAAAGGTAGTAGCCGAGCTCTGAAATCTGATACACAAATGGGAGCCATGGTAACAGAATGAGAAATCCTTTATCTCCACGTGTTTTTGTTCCAGATTGATCAAGAAATTTGTGGCTAGTCCTTCCAGTGTAACGCAACCAGCTGTTGCATCGCAGCCATTCAGGCATCCCAGTGGAAACTTGGCATTTTCCTCTCCTCTAAGCAAAATTCAAATTGGAGTCGAGACGAAATGTGCAAGAAAATCAATCTATGTCACAGATCTGAAGTAGGCACAGTCGCGAAAACTTTAACTACGTTCAAAGATCTGACGCAGTCACTAGCGCAGTTTTGAACATTGGAAATGGATACTAATGCTAGTTACCCTGTCCTAGATATACAGCATTTTACATGTTTCGGTGTTGATTTTCCAGTGCTTTCGATGCAGTGAATACAATTGTACTGCTTCTGGTCTTCAGCGCACTGACTGGAGGGCTATCTGCGTTTGACAGACCTTGTGATATATTTTCGCACCTTGCTTGAAGTGCAGAATCGTTCTGGACTGCCTCTCCTGCACCTCTGAGAGAAGGTTTCACGTTTTCCTGTTGGTAAACATTCTCCAACTGAAAAAGCAGTGCACTGGAGAAATTAGAGTTTGTAATATATAACCTCCAAAAACAACTTAAGGGGCAATACAGCTCAGAAAGTTATCACTCCTTCATGGAATACGAATGACACACGGTATACTTCGACCATGGCTCTAAATGACATCAGCGACAACAGCAGGGTAGACGGTTACCTTTTTCATTGACGACCTAGTCCTTGGACTGTTCCTCACAAGATTTGAATCTGAGCGGGGCCGTTGTGGTGTTCTGAAAGGTTGAACTGCCTTTTTCTTTCCAGACAACAGGGACACCTGAGAACACCACCATTTATGAGATTAAGGAGTGCAAGAATCCGACTCACTCAGCTCTATGCGTTTCACCAGGTTTAAAAAAGAGGTAAGTAAAGATCACAAACCTCTTTCTTCACAGACTTTTGGTTGATGTGGAGCCGACAACTAGTGCACTGGGACTTCTCATACTGATGGACACGTTCTGCTAGAACGGTGTTTAACGTTCTTGTCTTCACATGCATGGCAAAGAAGTTAGAACTAAAAAGTTTTCAAGAAAAGAGATCTGCAAATCGATCAAATCTATTTAGCAACGCACTCTGGGGCTTAACCCAGCAACTACAAATCAGAACACAACAATCAGGAAGCATATATTTTCATCCGTCTGTCACCAGTTACCTGTTTGATGTCATTTGTCAGACAGTTAACCCGGTCCCGAAGTTCGGAGCCCTCTGCCTCAAGGCTAAGTTTCAATTCGAGCTCTGCCTGCAGCTCTTTCTCTTGCTTGTGGTAGTTCTCTCGTAGCTCAGACAAATCTTTCATGAGAGTTGGAAGCGCTCCCTTGTATGCCTTCAGCTCTTCGGCCTGGTTTGCACATACTTGCCGCAGAAGCATACCCGCCGATTGAGCTCTATCAGCCTGCACAATACTCAAAAGATATGGTGCACAAAAAGCATAAGACTGATCCATGTACTGTACGAGGGGTTCACCGTGCCTACTGCCTGGTGTTGGCAGGAAAGGTGGCAAATATTCATGCAAAACCGGGTCGACCGAGAAATTTGCGTCGAGTTATTGACATATGCAGTAGGCAATTAGCTTTGGATAATGGAACACAAAACGAAGAAAACGGAACTCTCTACTTGACGTCCAGAACTCAAAAAATTACCTCCTCTTCCTTAATGGCATATTTTCGCCGTAGATCTTGCAACTCTTTCGCATACTGCTGGTTCTGATACTTAATTTCGTGCTCGCTTCTGAGAACTTGTGACAAACGACGTGCTCTTCGAGCTGCGGCAGAAAGATCCACGCTTGCAGCAAGGATACCAGTCTTGTCTCTCTGGATCCGTTTTAACCCAGTCATTGGCGTATTCGTCGGACTGTTCATCACTCTCTTGAGAAGCACCTTTTGCCTGTCCGTGAGCTTTGGTGCCGTGCTGGCTGGAGTGCGTTCCAGAGTCTTCATTCTCCCTGCCAAATTTGACCCCTGGGCACCACATCCATTTCTCTTTCTCTCGGCTGACTTCGTCTTGAATGAAGGGGAGTTACTCATGCGCCGGCAATTGGTGGGTGATCGGTCAAGAGACTCTCTCCTCTTTGATGAAGTTGCAGACAACCTCCGATCACTCGCAAGGGGGTTAGAGTGTATGACAAACTGTCTTGGCTTCGCAGCCCCAATGGGCGATTTCTTGGACATTCGAATCATTTTTTCACCCTTGCCTAAGCCGGCATTCGACGACCGCGAAGAAGATTTGGTAGAGAACGACCACGGCTTCTGTTGTATGTCTTTCACCTCACGTCGTCTTGAGTTCTTCACTTCAGAGGACACTGATTCGGTATCTTTATCTCGTATGGACTGGGTTAACCCCGCCGTAAACAGAGTGCTATGGAGGTCTTTCGGCAGCAGCGGGTTCTCCTCGGGAAGCTCTTCTAAAACAGACCTTTGAAATGATGCGAGCTCCTTCAAGCATTCCGAAAGCTTCAGTTCCCTCCAGCTACTATCACATTTTCCCGTCGCATGGCCCCCAAGCAGCAGCCCCCTGATACCCTCGTTCTGTCCATTAATCCAGTCTGCTGTGCCATCCAGCACATCCGAAAGCCCCATGAGGATCGGGTTCGGTGCGATACTCATTGACGATCGTCAGCGTTCGCTTGCTATGTCTACTTGCACCTGCTTTGGCCCTGCTTGCCTGCTTTGCACCTTTCTATTTGCTACCGCAGACAAGTGGACTTCAAGACTTGCAAAACTGTGCGCAATGGATACAGTTTAGGCCCCTCAACACCGATACACGCGCTTGTGGCAGACAGTTCTGACGACCCCCAATCGAAGCCAACTTCAAAGAACGGCTAACCGTCCTGTTGGAAGCTTCGGCATCACTCAACTGACCCGCACTGAGACTCTGCTTCATCTTGCTTGCAGTATCCTCCTGATTCAAAAGTAACCACGAAAATGTGCATCAATCGAGGCATCAGTGGAACTGACTGTGAAAGAAGGGAATATCATAATTGAAGCGATGGTGTTGCAATCTACTTAAAAATGACCCTTAAAGCAGCTCTGTGCTTTGTCAATTTGTAAAGAACCATTTTATAAATCACACAACACACCTGTAAAATTTATTCTACTAACACTATCTTACAAACTTGCACCGCAACCTCAGACATTGAGGTACACAACTATTGAGTAGAACCTACGTTGGTATGAGCACGCATAAGAAACCGTACCTGACTTTGAGAAAACTGCTCCCTCTGGTCACCGACTTACAAGAACCTCGTCAGCCATTGTTCACAGCAGTCATAGCCTGTTTGTCGTCAAGACCACCGCAAACCCGCAAACCCTCCACCTCCAGATTGGAAAGCAAAATTTTCACCTTAAACGATTTCCTCGTCACCAACCCCTGAAGAGAAGGTCCATAAGAAATCTCCCTCGAGCTCAACGCTAGCGTACGACTTCAACAGTGGCCAAGTCCTACAGTAAGTCGAGTTTAGCCCACCCTTCAAACGGACAAATCCCACATTACGACCTCGGTAGCCTAATTCTCAGCACGTATTCGATAAACCTCGCTGCGCCTGCAAAAAAAGAAGACGCCACGCGATGGTCTCAGAGACACCCTCCAGCGTCAAACAGAAGTGCCGCGCTTTCACTAACTTCGTCGCTCTGTGTCCCAGAATAGGCTCAACCAAAAAATTCAAAACGCACACTCCAGAAGAAAGAAGCGCTTCAAGGAACGATCTCACCCTCGCGCGACAAAAAACTCTCAAAACTAACGAAAACGAGAAAGAACCAAGCCAAGCCAAGCCAACCAACTTCCACACCAATGGAACACAGGGCTCGATACAAGTACGTACCGCTTCAAAACGCAAATACGAAAAAGGCAATGAACCCAACAGCGGAAGACCGAAACGGAATTTGAAACAAGCGATGCTATGAAAGACAAGCAAGTGCCGACAACGCCATTAAGCAAAAACCGTCAGATCAGTTATGACAGATAACGTTGCTGCAGCAACTGAATTCAAATTTTGGGCGGGCACAAATTCAAACGTGAGGTCCGTGAGAATGCGACCGGACAGTCCCGTTGGCGCCCCGCTGCTCTCAAGTAGTCAAGCCCAAGTCCCAACGTTCTTCATGGCGGCAAGCAAGCCATGGCTGGACTGGAATGGACAGTACAGCATCTTGTTCTCGCTTGAACGCCATGAAAGGCGGAGAGGGGGGCGGCATCTTGTTCTCGGACTTTGTGCAAAACTGTTAACGCAGAATTGATAGAGAATTCAGTATCCCGTCGTTTCCGTGTGCTTTGCTGCGGCATTGAAGCAGCGTTCAAAACTGTGACTAAAGTTAGCCATATTTCGATCAATTGTTTTTTACTGCTACAGAAATATACGCATAACATTCCTTCCGTTGCTTGACAGTTGTAACTTACTCCTGTTTGCAGTGAATACCGTATGAAGCATTTCACTTGTGTCAAAATAAATATTTATGTATGAATAACATAGTGTTAAATTTGAATTTCTAGCACTTTTAGAAGTGGTTTTTGCAACTTGAGCTGAATATGAAAATCACATTTAGAACTACTGTATTGAAGACGGTGGGAGTACTCTACCCAATGTGGGTATCACGTGTGGGATTTTTTCTTTTTTTCCTCTTGGGAATAATTGAAAGACTTAAATCTTAATTCGCAAGATTACTGTAGTGTACCAAACCAGGTTCGGTTTCTTTTTTTAAAATTTGAATTTCTGTATTGGGTCTGCTGCTGAGGCTGTCGCTTTCCTTCCTTTTGCTTCGTTTGGGTTTCAATGATTCTGTGCTACTGGCGCTCTGGTGGTAAATTTATCACGGATTTATCACTCCCCGTGCACCTCCCTAAAGCATTTTAAATTTCTGCAAGTTCATTATCGACGCAATTGAAAGTAAGAATCAAGTGTGGAGAAGCACGGACCTTGCAGACCGGGTTCATAACGGCACTGTCTGCTGCTCCTACAGTAGATCATTTGTGGATTAGGTGTAGCACAATCTGGTGATTAGCTCTAAATGAGAATTATGAGACCCAGAGAGACTGCGATCAACTGATCATGTGCATGTTTTGTGTTGGAGTTTGTGCATTACTCAGTTAGTTGATCACTTAATCAGTTGATAAGGTACGCGCGCCAATAATCGACACTAATTGAAACTGAACATTATTACTAATTTTAAACATAAAAGAGAATTCCAACGCACTGGCAATCTGGCATGCGTTATTTGGACACCGTATGAATCAGTGTTCGGGGCATTGTTGGATCTTCTTCCCGCTTGATTTCGGTCCTCCTTCCACGGAAATGGACCAGTTTTTTTTCAAAGATCAGCAGTTGCATCCTCTCAACCCCCAAAATTTACCGGTGAATTTCCAGCAATATCAATTCCTCGCTGTCCAATTTCCTCGAAATTGAAATTGGCACTGGTTAAGAAGCCAATTTCAAATTGAAAGTACTAATGAATATTGCATCCTTGGTTTAGGTATAGGGTTCTTCTTGCATTGGGTGAGATTTCGTAGAGTATTTTGTCATAGTTGGGATTTACATTTCAATTTGGTCGGTGGATGTTAAGGACTTGCGTGTTGAAGCTCTAGTGACTCCCTCTTTAATCTTCATAGCTTTTTATTGTCCACAGTTTGCTTCTTTTTTTGAAATTTTATCTTCTGCATTTGTTGAGCTGATCCATTTCTTAATGTTTTGCTCCAATCTATACAAGGATTTGAAGCCTTTCATTTGGCTCCGTATGGTGCTCTTTGAATTTTGCAACTTCCTTTACAACCTTTACATATTTAGGTTTAAGTGAAGGCCAAGGTCCTTCCCACATTGGGTGAGATTTCTCTAGATATTCATGGTCTGAATACACATGTTCAATTTAATCAATGGATGTAAAAGGCCTTCATTTGAAGTTGTAAGCTGACCTTCAGTTAAATAGAACCTAACCAAGTTGCTATTTTCAGTAATTTATATTTTTGGAAAGTTCTTCTTGAAGTCTAGTTTTAGCATCAAAAATCTAATCTTGAAAATAAATGATAGTGATTTTTCTATTCAAGATTTTGTGCAAGGGTACCCATTGCAATCTTGACTTCCCGTAGTGTTGAGAGCTCTTGGAAATGAGCCTCAAATACACTAGATCTTGGAGAAAAAATCACATTCAAAATTCATTTAAAAAAAAATTATAGAGTAGATTTTAAGAAGCCATAAATTGATTGGGGTTATACATGTTAGGCCCTTTAACCTCATATTTTTTTATTGACCAACTTTTTAGATTTGGCATGTGAAAAGAAGATTGAAAGACTTCAAGTCACTTTTGCAGTTTTAACACCCTCATGTTCAAAGATTATAATCTTTCACTCCATAAGTGATATTGTTGTGTTTTCTTTTCCTATAAGATCTCTAACATGTCTAATTTGAATTTGTACGGTTACAATTCAAAAAAAATTGATACAACTTATCCAAATGTTGGCATTTTGTTCAATTTAGAGTAATTTCCAAGAAGCTCAAAACAGGCCTTGGGCATTTTGGGGGTTAATGCTTTGTTCTTTACGGTTGTTAATTTTGTACAAGTCAAGCAATTTAGGGCAATGCATCAAGTTGATGACTATTGCAAAACATTGTTCTTGTCAATCTTTAGCTTCAATGGCCATGTCCTTTATTCTTGTCAATACTTGCCTTCTAATTTGACAAATTTTATATTTTGACAAGATTATTGGAAACTGATTGGCAAGAACTCAACTCAATATTGTGACTATCACATTCATTGATGTAACCTCAATAGAAAAAGCAAATATAGTAATAGAGAGAAACAAATAAGATATGTACCAATGGTTGTGTTGCCTTTAGGATTATCTTTTTGAAGCACCACTACCGTTTTAACCCCTGATGAACTAAGCGACCATTTTCTTGGTCACTTCCCCTCTTTTTTGACTTGCTTATTCTCAAATTTTGATATTTTTAAAATAAAAATTATTTAAAAAAAATAGATTGCGTTATAAATCCAACGACAATAATTTCATCAAATTCCAAGTTGAATTGCACCTTGTGGAATTTCTTATAGTTGAATGGTGTAGTATAGTTCACAACTCATTTTTGGAGGGTCAGTTTGGGCATGAATTGAAAAGTCAACAAACTAATGTAATTCTTGCCCACCTCAAAAAGGACAAATTCCACCTCAAAAAGGGCAAATCTAATGAGTTCAAGGAGAAGACAAGTGTCTCATTCGTTTTCTTCCAAACACTATTCTCATTTCAATGACCACGCTGCATTGTAAGCTCCACCGTGAATTGAAAGATGCTTGGAATGTTGTGAAATTTTATATATGCATTTTCAATTATTTTATCTTTCACTGGATTAAAAAAAGCATAATTTTGAAATATTCTCGCAAAGATATCTCTTTCAAAGTGCACTGCCCTATATTTCCATTGATCCAAATAAACCTTCAAATTTAAATATCTCCTAAACCATGCGGTCAAATAATTTGAATTTTTTTGAGGTGTTTACTGTCAATGTAAACTTCAAGATCCTATGGTTATATTTTATCCAACACAGGTCTTTTTTAAAAACAAAGTGTGTATTAAATAAAAATATGTGTATCTTGATTTTGATTTCAAGACACCGATCCAGTATGTGTACCAGGTCATGTATAAATATTTGATTTTTTAAATTAATAAATAAACAAAAATCAATGTAAATATGATTTTTCTTTTAAAGGACCAAGTAGAATTTTTTGGCAACATAGTGTTTTGGGTCATCTATTATGAAACAAATTTTCATTTTTTTTCTTTGAAATTTTCACACAACATATAATCAAGGAACAGTTTTAAGGTGCAACAATTTTTATAACTTTTGACTACATGGTTAAGATATTATTATATGATATGTAGTTTCTTTTGCAACGCGGGTAGCTCAAGCAACCTAGAGAAAATCGCTTTTAAAAATAAATAAATTTTGAACTTGATTTTCTAGATTTGTATTAGTTATGAATAGACACAACCAAAAGCCCTAGAATTTTGAAGTCATATGAGTGAAACTATAAAATGAAGCCACACAAGTAAGTGAAGCCACAATTGAAGCCACATGAGTGAAGCTACAACTAAAACCACAAAACAAAGCCATACAAGTGAAGCCACAACTTCTTGCTTCAAATATCTTGTATATGTTTTTACTAGTAGAAATTTCTTCCACAATTGCATTATTATTCTAATAAATTTATAATCATTTTATAACATTGCAACTATGTGTACATCATATTAAATACATAATAAGTACTTGAACAAGTAGCCATACCTTGACCCTTGAGAGTTCTTTGAGGCCCAAATTTATTTTTAAACTTATACAATTAAAAAATATTTGTATTATCACTAGGTCTGCGCTACTAGTGATGACTGAATGAAGATTTTACAGCTTTGGCTTGGAATCTGGAGACTTTGGCAATAGAATTTCATATACAAATATTAGAGTTTGGAAAGAAAGGTTGCCAAGAATGGATTTGGAGGATGACATGAACACCTTGTCGTCAAAGTGTTTTTGCAAATAAGTTTGGAGCAGGATGTGGAATGCAATATCCGTAGCAAATGCTATTACAAAGATTCCGCATGCAAATCCATTGGGTTATTACATGATGTTGACATATCTATTCGATAGGCATTTGGTGAATAAACTATAGATCTCTAAGTCTAGTATCTATGTCAGTAAGCAACCATCTCTTGTGCAGCATCAAGGAGCCATAGATGGCATAGAACCTTTGGACATGAACAAGATCAGGGTTGGCAAAGATCCAATGGGCACCACAGAGTTACTACCGCCAAAGTTGACGAGACACTACCAAATTAGCATATTCTTTGTCTACATCAATAAGTTTCATTATCTAATAAAGCAAAAAGAGAGTTTTATTGTGCAATTTTGGAGTTTAATGACGGAGTAATGGAAAATTTAATACTAAATATAAATGATAGTTCATGTTTAGACTCACCTAACTTTTTAACGCTTATACTAGTTACCTCTCTAAGAGAGAGTAATAAATCCCTTTGCAAATGTAGACCAAGATTCAATATGATTAAAAAATGCAAGGGGTACAATATACTTATTGTAATGGACTTTTAGTTGGAGTTGGTTTAGAGCTTGACTTGTATAGAATCTATTTGTTAAATGCTAGAATATTGAAGAGCATATTTTAGGTTTTTTACAAATTTGACTATGCTCTAGTGACTATATACTTTCAAAATTTTGCATACTATTATTAGAATAATTTCTAATTGCCATGTTTAGCAAATAAGACTTTGCTTCATACCATTCCAACAATTATTGCAAAGTTATAAAATTCTTTTGATTTCCATCTCAATGTTGACCTCTAGGTAATTTTCTTGAAAATTTCTACTAATTTCTCTATTTTATTGGATAGATTGATGTTTGCTCAAAAGTCTATATTTCATTCTATTTTGATTAATTCTTGAGGATTAGGGATACTTCTTTCTACATATGATTATAGATAGATTAATTATAGTTTTTACACGATTTTTTTCCCCTTCAGTTCTAAATGTTAGGTTTGGAGGGGGGGCTATGATATTTGTATAAATATGTATATCACCAAAGTGACCACAACCCAAAACATTACCTATAAGTACACTACAAAAAAGAAATTATAAAGTATCACCAATTTGAAACATATTTTCAATATTAAATTTAAACCTTCAGTTGGTCATTACAGGTAGTGCGGAGAGTAGAGACCTAGCTAGTTTGTTCTAGTGGAGATTGCAAGAAACACTAGGCTATATCATGTCACAAGGAGTTGAGTTTTTGTACCATAATTTTTGCATTATAACTTCAAAAGACTCAAGATTTATAGAGAATGAATGGATGACTATTTTACACTTTAGAAAAAAAATTTATACTTGGAAAGCATTACCTTGATTGGATGTCATATTTGCCAATTCGGAGGTTTTTAATACTATATCTAGGATTAGTGTAATTTGATGTTTTGCAACTGTCTTGGTAAACTTTCAACTGATTTCATAATTGAGAAGCAACATATGTACTACGAACCTGTGATGAGCTTGTCTCTGAAATTCAGTTGCTTGCCTTGAGTCGTGAGGCTACGGTGAGCACTATTGAGATTTAGGGTAAACAAGAGCAGAAAATACTGAAATTTTTCCTGCACATTGAGACTTGAATTGACGTCTGTCTTGCCAGCACAATTTACAGCACATCAGGCAGATCCACAACTGAAAGGCAGTCGGCTCCCATTCCATAGTTTGACTACACTTCCACATCTTCACCAAACAACAAACCACGCCAATCATAATAAACATAATACTGTATAACTAAGAGATTTCCTCCTTACAGGCTTCTATGACACCTGAACAAAAGATGGGACATCTTTCATTGGGATTCTCGGGGACGGGTTTTATTTAAATTAGCAGGGGAGAGGAGCTACAGGAAAACAGAAGCAGCTGTATGTCTCCATTTTCATGAGAAACAAAAAGATTATATTAACAATGTTAAGCGATTGAAATAAATCAACTTATTTCATGTACATACAGTGATTTTTTCATGTTTGCCCAGAAGGCAAAAACGCGAGTAACGCACTGTTCTCTGCTAACAGTCTCCGGCAAAATTCCTTGCCCAGTTCTATGCACTACAGGCACTCACAGTCCTGGTATAAGCCGATCTAAAAATCAGAATGTCTGCTCCAAAACAAAGGCACATCTGAATCATCCTATTTTACAACTCTCCTCTTGTCACCCACCCAAAACTCATTACAAACTTAAAAAAAACCTTTGACAGAGAAGTTACGTGGGCACAAGGAGATACGATTCTTCAAGTGACTCATTCAGGGTCTTGGCAATAATCATAGCCACAGGAAGAGCAATGACCAAACAAAGTGACCCTCCCAAAGCGGTTTCCGTATACCAGCACAACTTTCTCCAGTTCTGCATCACCCTGCTCATCAGTCCCGTTTTGAGAGCATCCGCGTCTGTTTCCTCATCGCAAGACTCATTGCATTCGGTAAGATTCGAAGACTCCAAGAGATTGATTTCGTCTTTGTGGAGCAAGCTGCGCAATCCAGTGGATGCATCCATGTCCTTGACTGGAGACCTGAGGGTTTGTTTGAAGGTCTGTTCGGCCGAAACGCATGAAGGGCTTGGGTGATTAGCTTCGTGGTCAGGACTACTGGCACCACGCAAAGCAAGGTCGAAAGGAGAGCGTTGAGATTTGGAAGGAGAGATCATACGAATCTCACGCGGGCTGCAGTCGGAAAACAATCTGGGAGAAGCTTCGTAAGCGCAACCACAACACTTCCCCTCGTCGGATTCCTCGCTGGCAATGGGATTGTCACGCACACTCCACTCTGTCTCGCTTCCAGTCTCAGCCGCGTCCGCATCCGCGTCCTTGGACGGAGATCTTTCGTCGTGGGTGAGCTTCATGTCTTGTTCGAAGATGGCGCTTCCCGTGATGGAGAGACTCGACAGCGAGCGCACCAGTCTCTTCGGTGTTAAGAACGGAAGGAAATCTTTCGTCAATGTCTTCTCCTCAATTTCTAAGTTGACGTCCATATGCGTCAAAGGCTTGTGGAAATGTTTCAGTGAGCTCGGTTGTAATCCATCGGCAGCTGCATGCATTGGCGGTTCGGGGGTAAAAATCTGTCGTTTCTCCACTTCAACATCCGCTGTAGCAGATTCAGTTTCATGCGAGGACGAGTTACCAGGTCCGGAGTTGCTTGGTAGAGCCGTCTGCAAGCTAATGTTGGAAGCTTTCAGCATTGGCGTTCTTTCGCCACTTGAATGCTCATGTTGTTCCGAGACGGTCAGCTTTAATCGAGGCAGGACCACTTCCACGTGACCACTGGAAGAATTTGGCCTGGCATTTTCGAAACCAGAAGCGAATTGTGCCAGTCCAGAATCTTCTCTGATTTTCGGACTTTTTGTGGGTGTGAGCTCAGGAAGGGGTAAATCCGAATCTTGCACTTCTTTCAGAGGAGCCCGCGGTCGCAAGGAATTGTCGCCATGTCTAGCTGCATACTCTCCCGAATAAACGTGGCCGTTCGCTACCGTACTTCGTGATTGCACATTGAACTCCTTTATATTCACTACGCACATCAGAAGGCACATGTCAGGACCTACAACAAACATTTCCGCAGAATGTGCGGAATTTTCAAGGAACTCTGAACCGAAACCTGTTCGATTCTACAAAACTTAACAAGGTCAGAAAAGCATAATACAGATGGCGAACAGAAGGAAATAAATGTGAAATGAATTCAATCTAAAATTCTCAAAGCGCAAAATGGCAGCCAGAAATGAATTTATCAACCAGATCCAGGCTAAGGTCATATGGAAGGTCTACACATGCACCGATTCTTCAATTCAAGACAAACGGAGCCGGGCTCAATGCAAAGAGAACGATCAACACTAAACGTAAGAGAATGGGAGCAATTTATCTCACATCGACGTGATGGTGACCGGCACTCTTCTGCGGTGGTGGCAGAACTCGAAGGAGACGTGCCTGGAGTTCGAGGCGAACGGACAAAGCCCATGCTGGTGCGGGCAGGGTAAAGAGGCGCTCGCTTTGCCCTGAACCCAATGTTCTTGAGATTCCTGGCAGGCGACCGCAGTGCGTGCACAGACTCTGAAGCTGACGTTGAAGCCGAGGAAAAGGATAAACGCTGTGACTCTTGCGACGTAGGACTCGCAGCTCGCGGTCTTCCTCTTGCAGGACTCCTGGACGCCGCCCTCGGGGTAGCACCCCGCTTCGACGCTGGCGACGCCGGGACGGGATCCTCGTGAAGCCAAGTACTCCGATCCGAGTGTGACTTCCGATTGAGTGCCATGCCGAAGGAGGTGCGTGTTCCGGTGTTTCCCGAATCTAACATCTTCGCTATCTGCAAAGCTTCGCTTATCGCTGCTCTTACGTGTGATATCCGGTCAAGACGACAACTATCCAATGCCTGCAAAACATTAACATCAACAAACACACCTGTTAGATATAACCTCAATGAACCTCAATGAAGCCCATTTAGAGGTGGCAACCAAGCATTGGATATGAAAAACATGGTCACTCTCGACCGTGAGTGTAATAGTGTCGATTTGAGACCCTTGATTCAGCATGATTGAACAAGATTCGGCCATTGACATTATGTCAAGTAAAGAGAAAAAAGCAGCCACGTTCAGGAAATACCATTCCTCGCTATGCTCGACATTTATTTCTTATAACAAAGCTATCCTCTCACGTTACATAGTTTCATAAGGTTTTGTAATTCATGCAGCATCTCAAGTTATGGTGATAAATGGAGGAAGTATAATCACATCGTGAAAATCTCTACTTACATGTAAAGCAGAATTGAGCTCCATCTCTAGTGTCTCCTTGTCAAGGATGGTGAGCACCGACTGAAGCAGCTGAGCGGCAGCCTTGCGTAGCTGCCAGGGGTTGGTAGTCCCCTTCAGAATCTCCTCGCCAGCCCTCAAGAGGTTGGCACCATGGAGGCAGACGACGTCGGGGTTCACCGATGCCAAAATGCGGATGAGCTGAATGTGAGCTGCAGTGCGAGTTGATTTTTCACTCAACACTGCAGTAATCCGTTGACACACGTTGTGGACCATCTCTTCCCGAGCATGTTTCCATTTCTCCGTTTCAGCAAGGGCGTGGATGCAAGCAGCTGCTGTGGCGGCCACAGGCTCCAATTTCCCTGCCAAAGCGTCAATGAGAGGCGCGCAAATCTCCCACATGATTTCCTCTGCCTCGTCTTGCGACGTGGTGGAGTCAATGCAGTGTCGGGCCAGAGTGGCCGCCACTCGCGCACACGCCACTTGCAATTGCGGAAAGCTGCCGCTTGCAGCCGCGGAGCGCACCAACGCGGCCATGATTTTGGGAATGTGGGGTACAACGAGCTTGCCGTGCACCCGCGCCACCTCCTCGTACATCGATATGGCGTAGCATCGCGTTGCTCCGGGCTCTCGAGATTCTGCAATCTGTGCAGCAAAAAACATGAAAAGGAAAACACGGATAAGAAAAATTGCAACATTCTTGCGTCTATTCTTCTAAGACTCCAAAATTCATATCCTATTCCAATTTCACTCTACGGAATGGCTTCGGCTGTGCCAGGAGCACAAAAGCCGGGTATTACGTTCACGTGTTGCCATGAAAACCACATTGCCATCACATTCACCCACTCCGAAGTCATGCGTTTACTGACTAAGAGATGAAAAAAAGTCAGTAAAAAGAAGAAGTGAGACCTGAGAGATGAAGCGGGGCAAAGTCGAAGCGTCGAGCTGCTCCGCAAAGAGCTTCAGCGACTTGACCGCCAGACGCCGAGTGTCGCCATCAGTATCAAGCTTGGCCAAGTCCTGTTTCACCAGCGGACTCAAGTAGTGGGTGCCTTCTTCCTCCCTCATGATTGTTTCCACTCGCTCTTTTCGAATCCTACGAAAGTCAGCAAGTGGATTCCACAACGAAGCCTGGAATCAATTCGGACGCCCATAAACAATCACAACCAAATGTACAGGAGTTCTCTTTCTTTCTCTGTCTGCAGCATTCGAACGTCGTCGGCGCCAACAAGATATATACAGCGGCGAGAACAAAACAACGCTCGCTGTAGCAGAAATCAGAGGTTGTCGAAGTCCACCAGAAATCGCTGTCGTAGTAATGGCAGAGGAATTCCACGTAAATAACTGCGCCGCGCCCAGACCTCCTTGAATCTCATAAATTTACAATAAAAAATGCGCAAAACTACAGAGGTATGGCCTGCAAAACGTCGGAGGATTCTTTCGAATTCGTGCAGCCCGTCTTGGATACTCCGCCGGAATTCGTCCGTTGACACAGTCCTTCACGCACGGCTCACAGCAGGGACGTGAAATTCCTCTGATGCAAAATGCCGATAAAACAACAGTTCAATCACTCAGAGTCTTCGAAAACGATACTTCTCCTCACTGAAAACAACCCAACAATACACTCATACCCCCCCAAAAATTCGCAATCCTTCCCGAACGAAATCCGCCACCAAATTTAGCCCAATTCGCACTCAATTCAATGCCAGAATCCGGGATACAAACAAGAAAAAATCTGGGAAACACTACCGGGTACATTGACATCTGAAATGCACTCAACTACCCTGCAGTCGAATCAACGAGAGAAGTAAACACATTTCCACATCAAGGACTCTCTTCCCCGCTTACTCTCGATCCCAAAGGATGCGCAATCGGTAACGTAATGGGAAGCGACTCGAATCACATGAGGAAACAAGAAAAGTGACAACAAACGCTCATAACGCAACGGAACTCACTCACCAGACGAGAAGCGTGAAGCGTGAAGCGTGAATGCCTCTTCACCTCTCTGGAAATCCCACAACGGCTTCGAATCTGAATGGAATTGCGATAACTGAAAGACAGAGAGGCTCAGTACTACGACGTTGGGAGACGCTGGGATGGTTTGGTAGCGAAATTCAGTGGAATCACAGGAACGAGACGAAACCGGATTTCTAAGTCGCAGCGGCGTGGAACGACGCCCAAGGCGCACGCAACGGCTCTTAACGTTCGTTATATTGTAGCCCTCCGCTAGGCAAACCACGCGCCGCTCGGTATTGTTGACAACGGTAGGTGCTAAATTTGGAATCGTATTTGGGTCCTTGTATACGGCCTGTATTTAGCCTTGTAACTCTTCAATTGTGGTTTAATATATCAATTGTGATACATTGTTATTTAAGCTCTATCGTGATCATCAAATTATTTTTAGCTGAAATTTTTTTGAGTGAGCAACAGCCGCTTTGTCACACTCTTCGTTTATATAGTAATTTTTTTTTTTTGTTTCTCTCTTTGTTTTCGGATTTTTATCAAATGATCCTGGTCGTATTTCGGGACATAAAGAATAATTTTTTATATATAACACATTATCGAAATAAAGAGATAAATATAGAAATAAAAATAAAATAAAATTTTCTAATTAAAAAGTATTTGGTCACTATTTTTCTGATCAAATACCACCAAATGCAAAATATATTATACGGCTGTAGAGGGCCTTCAGGCTCTTCTAGGATTAAAACGTTCAAGTTCTAAGATTGCCCATTTCCTCAAATGTACGCTATTTGTACATGTTGTTTTTTCAATGTACTAGAAAATGTACATTTGAGGAGGTGGGCAATTTCAGAGTTGTATGTTGCTCCAACTTCAAAAATTCATAACTAATTCCACAAAGCTCCAAAAAATATGAAACGACTTGGATTAGATGCCATTTCCATTTGTCTTTCAAGGACAATATTTCAAGAAGTTTCACCTCCCCAAATTCAATTTCAACTCTTGAATGGGTGCTTATGGACCTCCTACCTTATGTATTGGAGAATGGTTGTGGTTTGGTTCGGGGTTCGGTTTGAGGTTCGGGGCTTCTTGTGTCACGGACTTGGGAGTGATCAATCCAACTATATTCTTGCTTTAAAAAGGGTCACACAAATTATCTATGTCATGCTATAGAGTAATCCCTGATTGCAATTTTTTAAGAGGGCATTCCAATGTATATGATTTTAATGTCATGCTAATGTCTCAAATTTTTCAATGAATAATAGAAAATTAAAACATATAAAATAAATACTTGATGATTTTTTTTATGAAAGTTTTCTACGTGCATATAGCCACTAGCATACTTTGTTATTGGACTATGGAAAGAAGGACTTACACAACCATACAATACAAGGCAAGTTTTACATTGTCGATCTTGTGCAACTTGAAAAATATGCATGTAACATTACATAAAATATTGGCCTTGTGGAAGGCCATTTTAGTTTTAGTGGATGTGCAAATATAATGAAATAAAAAATTATTTAAAAGAATTAAAATTATATATATATATATATTTATTTATTTAAATCAAAAATTTGACGGGCACATCAGCTGACTGCTCACTTTATAGATTCTTTGACGGTCAATTTGGGCTAATATTTCATATAAATGCACATTTTCATACAAGAAGTGGTCTTTCCATGGCCTAAATTTTTCTCTAATGGACATCCATCCCTTCTTCAACATAGAGCGTAAGCCACACGATACAATTTTATGAAAAGAAAAGATATTGTAAATGCTAATATGTTAATACAAATTTTTGTATGGTTCGATCATGGAATTCTAAAAGAGCTCTAAATATTCAGTTATAGTGCAACTTTTGTTTATCAAATATATTGTATGCATAAAGTCATGACTGTGACGATAAGATTTCCATGTATTGGTGAAGATTGCGAAGGGATGTGACAATTACTAGAGTTGGTAATGCCTAACCAATATTGACAATCAATACAACGATCATTGATTTCTATGTATTTTATTTTATTTTCTTGAAACACATGGATTTTTATTTCTATTTGAATGGGGGAATAAAGTGAGAAAGAATAGGATTGCCTTGCCCAAATAATGTCCAGGATGCTAAGATCCAAAATATAATGCTACCAATTCTTTTAAAAAGTCCCATTTGTAGAAGTTTTTATCCAATTTAGAATACACCGTAGGTATTGAAATATATATTTGAAGTTAGATGCTGAAGAACATATTCATTTACAAAGGTCTTATACTTTTTCCCTTAACTTTTTGATTGTTGGGCAACCAACAAAGTTGGATTATATTTTACAATGGCTTTGAACAACAATTGTGCACTACAATAGTTCTAGTTGGACACAAATCTAAGGTATCCTCATCCTTTTGCAACACCTATAGTTTAGAATAGAGTTCTTCACTGCCTCTCAATGACCCAAATATGACAAAACATTTGCTCAAATTCAACTTTAATTTTCAAATTAAAGCCAAGAACCAATGGAGGTTGAAGAATTATAATGAAAGTTGAAGGATCTTTAATTTCAAGGATGTCCGATTAAGGGTAATCAAGTGTCAATTGTGTTCCTAAGATCTCAACTTTAAAAATTTATAGTATACTCACGCAAACTCTAAAAAATTTCGAACCAATTGGTTTCAAATTTGTTTTCATTTGCTAAGAGCATCTCCACAGCAGCTCATAGTTTGACACAAACCCGGGGAGGTGGCCGGGCCGGCCATTCTAATTGCCCCACGGCGACTCAAAAAATGGCTCAAAATTGGCCGGGCTTGGTCAAATTTGATGAAGACTCTGCCAAATGGTGAAGCTTGCCCGTGGCTCAATATGGGCTCCTTTTGCAATTTTTGAGGTACTTTTGGAATGTTGGAAGCTTTTGTCTTGCCGGCATTGATTAACCCCTAAAGGCCCAAGGCCTTTTTTCTGCCAAAAAACACTGAAAACTGCCATTTCTATAGCAAAGTATAAAAAAATTTAAAAAATGTTTTTTTTGAACATCTAACCGTAGGATCTTACACCTAACTAGTATGAGAATGTATGGAAAAAATTTCAGAATTTTTGACCGCACAGATTGCAAGATATCTGCGTTTAAAGTGAAAAAAACAAGTTTTTCAGCACATTGCGGGGCTAGATTTTTTGGCTTTAAACATTTTTAACTTAAAATTTTTGCACTACAACATTTTGAGCTTTAAATCTTTATAGTAGAGAATTGAGTTGAGAGTCTAGGAAGAAAAAAAAAATTCAAAAAAACTTAATTATCATTCTGAAAAAAATTGTTAAGTAGAAGTAGGTTCAAGATAGAAGGAAAATCTAAAATATTCATATATTTTAGATGGAGTTAAAATGCACTAATCCCAATGGTGAGATTATTCTAGCAAGTAAATCAGACCATGCAAAAAAAAAAAATTTGAAAAATTTGAAAAATTGCATTCAGAAATGAATCCTACAAGTTAATTTTTCAAGAAGATGCTCTGACTGCCCGAAAAACAAGAATATCCATAACTTTCTCATAACATATCCAAATGAAATGAATCAAAGCTTTCCAGATAGGCAAAAATATAATCTATCAGAAAAAAATATTAAAAAAAAAATTCAAATTTTTGTCCATTTTTTTTTTGCTGCCCGGGCTGCCCGCCGTCCCTTGTTTTGAGCTTATTTGGTCATAACTATTGTTCTCAGGCACCGATTGTGGAAAAAATTATATTCCCACAAAGCTTATCAGTTTTTCTATCTTGAAAAAAAGTTTCAAAAAATCAGGACAAAAATGAGCCACCCATTCACGGGAAAGCTCCAAAAAGAGACCGGTCACTGAAAATTTCCCTCTCCAAACAGTAGGAGAGCGTCCCCACCACCCGACCTGCCTTGCATTGACTTTGCAAGATCTTGTCGAATTTCTCGATTTTGGGGCTATTTTTTATAATTTTTTAATAAACCCACATGTTGATTGGTTCTTTACAATGACAAAGCATTAATGTTTGTAATTGACTCCCTTTAGCATGTCTTCTTTCCCGTGAATGGGTGGCGGATGGAAGCGGCCCGGCTTCTTCCATGCCCGGGCTACCCCATTCCCCGAGCCGTTTTGGCCATGAATGGGTGGCGATGCTCTCAGTGTGTGAGTTCAGTCATGATTTTGTCAACGCTTACAGTCTTTTTTAATGATGAAATTGATGCATGCTATGGATTGTGATAGGGGCATTCTTTGTCATGAAGAACTAACTTTCAGGTACCTGGCTGCCGTCAGATTTTCAATAGACCTTCTAGAAAATGGGGAGAAATTTTGAAACAGACTATTCAGATACTAAGTTGAAATTCAGCAGACAGAGCTAAGGTAAGTACACCCAATTTTAATCCTCTTTATATTCTTTGGTTTGAAATCCCATCTCGGTTTAATTGTGGAAAAAGAGAGTCCAGGTCTCGAAGAAACCAAAGGAAAAAAAAGGAAATTAACAACTGAATTAAACAAGAGGTAACTTGGAGCCATAGCAGGCATGTATCGACACTTCGACAGAAGTTGGAGGCCGAGTGAGCGTCGAAAGCATGAGGGAGAAGCCAAGGCCGCGGTGAGAAGAAGCTCAGCGAAAGGCAAGCTCGGTCATACGGGAGGAAATCCGGTGGCGTGGACTCGAGGAGAGAGTCCACTTGGGCTGTCTGTGAGATGCCTCGTTCGCAGAAGATGGAGCCTTCGGTCCAGGCGTAAGGAAACTTCGTCTTGAGGTTGACTTTATTCTCTTGTTTGCGCGGTGTAACGCATGCAGAGGTCGTGCCATGCCGCCATTCCCATGTGAATGGTGTTCAGTGTTCTGCCAACCTCTAAAAATAACCTCGCCTGCGTGGACGGGTTCGTCTTGGACTCCTGGTGTTCCTTTCGGGTCTTGGCACACCAGGTTGCCCGAAGAAGTGCCGAGCGCCAAGGGCTTTTGCCATGGATGACGTTTTCAAAGGAAGAGGGGACACTTGTAGCAGCGGCGACCTCACGTCGCCATTGTTGAAAGGAAGAGCGGGTGAGCGCCTCGCGCCCACCTCTCCGTCAAAGAAACTAAGGGCATCCATTTCGTCCGTTGGGAATTTTGGTCGCTCACCCAATGTTAATTAATTTACATTTTCTTTTATATAACCAAAAGATCCTAGCCAGTATTAGAGATTAGCCCTTTATATTTATCCTCATGACGCCATGTAGGGTTTAGGTGCTATAGCATTATTATAATATGAGAAGGCGATGGAGAGACGATGGAGAAGGCGATGGAGAAAGGGATCGTCTGTCCGTTCTCCCGGTGATGGCCACAAGGTCGCCGCTGCTTCAGACTACCCTAGGAGGGGAAATCATCTTGAGCTTGGGGTATCGTATATCCCGTCCACGAAAATTCAGGAAGGTCGTTGAGGTTGTCTATAAGGACTTGTACTCGTTGGCCATACAGTTTGCATCTGTAATTTGATGAATCTTCTACATGTAGTAGATCGCCAATCTAACCTGCTAAGAAGCTCAGGACCTGATCGAGGACATCTAATGAATCTGCTTAGGCCAAAGAACTGAACCCATATTGGATGTCGTCGGTTTGTTGCCGTTCTTAGCTATTTTTGTATTAAGATTAGGCGTCCATGGGGAGATAAGTATCAGCTGCTCATGGATCCTGCATGGATTTGTAACGAGTGCATTATCTTTATAAGCCTCTGTTTAAACTCTATCTCAAAGTAGCCACTATGCTGCTCAGGCCTCAAGTTTGCTACCGGTATTCTTCAAAGCACACATTTACCGCCTGTCTATTACCCTTTTTCTTGGAAATCATGCGAACTAAATTCTCAGCATGCAAACTGTGAGACTGCTGGAATAATGCAAAAAAGAGTCACTGAATTGCATTACTTGCGAGTGTTATATTTACTTTCTCAGACACAGAGATTCACGTTAGCAGTTACGATGCTCACTGGCAGTTAGGCATCCCTCTGATGAGACTATACCACATGGATGCTGCTAACTCATCATATGATGTCATCACTGCACAATTCATCTTTCGATGCAACGCTAACTTACTACCTATTAGGAGCTAGGTTCGTGTTACGATATTCCGACAGAGACCATGGGCCTCGAACTATGTACTGTTAATAGAGCGAGTGAGCTTCAAGCAAGACCGCTTAACCTGCCCACAGGCCCAGCGGCTTAACCTCCACGAAAGTTTAGAGGTCGTAATTCAAGCTACATCTGAATGACATGCAACGTAGTTCAAACTAAATTAAATTTCGGTATTTAGATGTTCCTGGTCCTTGTCACCGTCAACAAGTCAAATGCCAGCACCACAATTCATATGGAAGTAGCATTCCAAATGTTTAGTGCGAGATTACACATACGGTAATTCCGTAATTATGCAGTTTTATCGCATCCTGCACACGATTAATTCCCTTTATGGTGTAAAAGCTTTACATCACCTCCTGATGAGGCCAGTGGTCAATTCTCATCTGGAGATACGCGTTGCATAACCCCCAGAGCCCGCAGCTCCCTGCCTGTTTGCATTCTTGGGAGGTTCAACATCTTGTTGTGCCTCACAGCAAAGAATGCTAATAATACTACGCTATATATAAATCCCTGGCAGCAGTTGTGACTACAAAAATGAGCACCTTCTCTACTGGAACCCCTCGCTTGTTCTTCCTCGGAAGAGCAAAGGCCTAAGAGGAATCCATCTCTAGTATATACATAATATAGAATCTTTAACAGAACCCTAAATGAAACGAAACAGAGAGCTCCACAAGAGCGCAAAGATGGTCACAGCCACAACGGAGCTGCAAGTTCTTGCACTGGAGCTGTCCTGACTGGAGCCATTGTTCACCTTTTTGGAGGGAGTGTACTTCACCAGCCCAACGATGAAACGACAGTTCCCTACCGAAGGGTTGACGTCCGTGATCTGGGCCAGGCCTTGGAAATCACAGGCCGTCGGGTCTTGGTTCTGAATTTGGTAGTAGGTGTTGAACGCGTACGAGGCGCTCTGTGCGGGAGTCAAGGCACTACAGGAAGAGTTAGGGTACAATGGTGTGCAATCTGATCGGGAACATGCGAAGGCCACGTTCTGAGTGAGATTGGTCTGGTCAGCCAGTTCGTTCAACACGCAATACTGAGTGGTCATGTATGGGGGGGACTGAGCATTCTGGATCGGTTGAGGAGGGTTGGTTGTGCCACCTGCGTGAACGAAACTCAATGAGTTAGCTCTACCCCCTGAGGGACTTACAATACAAGATTATAAAATGACCAATTGAGTGATCCTACTGTGAAAAATATCATTCAGATGAGGACCTGATTTTCTATCACTAGATTCAGTGAAGAACATTGCATCGGTTGGTCAAAAAACAAAAAGAAAACCAACTGGAAAGTGCTAAAAACTGAGGTTCAATCCGGGTCTTTTCACCCATTAGAGGTTAATGCTTTAGATGTATCTTTTTGCAAGCCTAGATGAGACGATCGTATGAACCTTAATCACAAACTAGTGAGTAACCCAGATAGGTAAAGCAATGTTCACATACCTGCTAAGTCAAGTGCGTATTTGGCAATCCCGTCATAGTAAAACATGCCCCAGTGGCGCTCAAATGGTCCCGGAAGAATACTCTTCATATTTTCATCCAAAAGACCAAACATGTAAAATTCAAAAAACGTGTTAGGCCTCAATGGCGTCCCCACGTTACTTTGCAAGTGGTTAATCAGCTGCTGATTGTACGTGCCCGCCAACACAGGAGTGGCATACAGGTTCCCATCGGAAGGCCAACCTATTTCCCCCAGCGCAATCGGCATATTCGGGAACCCAGAGGCTGCAAGAGCTGAAACCAGCGCATCCAGGCTTGCATCCAAAGCATTCGTGTACGTATTCACCCCATCGACTAAAACAGAGGAGGAGCCAGCAAAGAAGGCATAGTCGAGAGGGAAATCGGGATCTTGGTACTTGCTGATGAACGGATACAGATTGACGTAAAATGGCACAGCCGAGCTGTTGAAGATCTGCAACATGGGCAGAATTTGATCCAGATAATCAGCTTTGAACCGCGTTCCCGACGGCAAGGGAGCATCGTCCAGGACGTCGGCATTGAAGGGAATCACCGCCTTCACCGAATTTGCCAAACCTGCGGTCGCTAGCGCGGTAACAATGTTTTGCAGAGCTGGTAGCGTGGTGGTGAGGTAGGATCCATTGTAGCCACTGAGAAAAGGCTCATTTCCCACCGCAACATATCTGCTCCACACCATTCCAAATCACCGTCAAAACAATGGAAAAACAAAGTACAAACCATGGTTCCGACCTTCGCCTTAAACTCATGGTCTGTTGCGAACCATTGCAATCTCAAATTGTTGCAAATACATTGCACAATGTTGTACGGAGTACTATACTATTGCAAAGTTGTTAGTAGGTTTGCGGTGGTTACAGCAAAGACGTTTCAAATACTATTGCAATCTCAAGTCTTCTGTACTAGTGTGAATGCAAAGATGGGTCGACGTCGTACTTGATATTGACGCCGCCTTTCAAGGATGTGAAGCCCGTGATGTTCTGTTTCACCCACGCGTCGGCGGCGCCCGGCACGTTGGCGAGAGTGGCCAGCATTTCATTCGGCGCAGCGACCATGATCTCAATTCCAGTCCCTGCCAAAGAGCTCACCGTATCGTACGATGCGTCAAAGAGCTTCACCTTCTGGATGCCATTCGCTTGCAGCAGCTTCGCAACGGAGCTCGCCGGCAATGGGTTGAGCGAAATGGTGCCCCAATTCACGCCCAAACCACTCGCATATTGGAAAGTAAACACCGTCATCAACAGTAACAGCATCCCCATTCTCGATCTTCCTGCCATCTCTGAGATCGAATCCGCTTCAGCTAGATCACCAAAAAAAATTCCCCAAACCTCCAAAACCACCAAACACACACCAATTTCGGGATCCCGTCACTCGCATACCAAGAATTCCCAGCTCATCTACAATGCGCGACGAAAACGGCAGCAAGTCAACTGATAGTGACCATTCTCGCGCAACCAAACTCGCAAGACGAATTGCATCCACAAAACTGACGACGTACCGATTACGGAAAAATTGGCCGGGAATACTACTCGTGCGACGGATTGAAGCTTGCAATGAGAATGGTAATGATGGGTTGATTGGGTGTGGAAGAAAACGACGGGGGGGTGAATTTAAGAGGTTGCTTGGTCGGCCAAAAGGGGCCTAATTTAGCCGAGGTCCCAACGGACTGCCGTTACAATTGGCGACGGTATGTGACTATGTGTTCCAGAGAGGCTTCCAAGCATTGAAGTTCCGCTTGTTCGGCAATCATCCAGTTCGGCATTCCATTTTTGGCTTCTCTGTCGCAATATACGGCTTGCGGTTGGAATGCGAAATTCACCAGTGTACTACATGACAAATAATTTATAAGTGGGTGGTAAACTTCTTGGAAATTGTACAGAACTTGTGTACTACATTTCTTAAAACTTTCAGAGATCTATTCTCGTGACTTTGAGACTCACGGGTCTTTGGTTTGAAAAATCAAACCGGCAACGGAAGCTTATCTAGGCTCTCCAAATTCCATGCATGTTGGATTACAGGCCAAGTACCTCCGGGTAGCAAGGCAGGCAATGTGGGGTGAAGGTTTGAGATCCATCTGTAATCACCTAGCCTTCTATTTACCATTACATATTGAATGGATGCTTATGAACTACCGGTAGATTATGCATGATTTAGGGTTTAGGATTGTAACAACACATTCCGCCTGGGCGAAACCAGGGGAGGAACCTGGAGAGAAACTAAAAAATGTTCGATCTGTTTCAGATTATTTCGACCAAAACAAAAAGCCAATAAATAAAAATAGATTATTTGAATGGGGCAACTACAGTACATATTTTATGCAGAAGCTCCACCGGCGCCGGAGCTTCAGCCATCTGTTGCGTTAAATCTAACCAATGCAACGTCTCGAAAGCGGAGGGCCCGGCATGGCTACAACGGTCACCAGAATGCAGGCATGATCCTTCATTTCCGCAGTCAACGCAAGTCGCACAGGTCTCACCATTCAACATGGGAACTTACATAGGCTGTCGGTAACTTACCAAGACAAGCTTCTTGTTATGTGGAGTCGGTACAGCAGTGCCCTCCACTATTCCAACGGGTAGAGGACTCGATTTCTTAGTTCGGACTACAATATGCCAAAAAAAATCAGTTCCATCAATAATGTTTGTAGGAAAACGTGCTCACACTCAATCCACAGATCAGAATTCTTTTGCTGGAAGTGCAACAGTACGTACGCAAGTCCCTAGCAAATGGATTCTTTTGAAACAGAAGCACTTCTTTTTCTCCTTTGCTGCCCTACTTAGGAGCCTCTTCTAAGTCCTCAATCATTCTTTAGCTGTTGCAACTTTTGTCTCCAGCTGTTGGGCCATACGGTCAGTCTCTGGAGCTTGTAACATGATACTCTTCTGTTACATTATCATTGTGGGAAGGTTGAACAAGCCATTATGCTGCAGAAAATTGAGTAGATTTGTCCAGATTATATTACTTCGGTCCATTCCCTGGGCAAGTACAGGTACGCTATCCAGTGCCACACAAGGATGCAATTAAAGAAGAAGACTAGGTATTTTCAATTGCAAGTCGCGGTGTCAACTTGTGCAGCACTTCAAAATAATGCAAATGAACTAGGAAGTTGTGCAATTGAGCTCACCGTCGTGCAAAATATGGTACTGCACTACATAAAAGCAGTTTGCTTCCATACATCAGGCCTGAGCTGCATTATTACAACAGGGCCTGCAGGGATGGATGTCAATTACAGGGCTTTGTGTGCCAAATTCACTCTACAAGAAATCAAAGCAAGTAACTCAATGCATTGAGCCTGTGAGATGTTACCGAGCACGGAAAGGCACCTGATAGGAGATTAAATGACGTGAATAAATGAAATGAATTGTTGTTTTATAATACATTTTCAGTTAATGACTGACTTCTTCAGCTTACGAAGGGATATGCCTAGTTAAGTTCCACCACGCCAACTACGAGGACCAGTGCTGCTTCACCCGCCGTACTATTTAACAGTTTGAGCGGCTTTCACAACTTTTATGGCGGGGATTGCTAGAGTGACTACTTACATTTACGCCGATTCTCACTAAGCTGGCCATGGCAATTTCGATTAGTCAAGAGGATAGTCTAAAACAATGCCGTTGTTCCCATCAGGCGTTGTTGGTTGCGGCGCGTAGGACGAGAACCTCCAAGGTGAGCCCCGGACCGAACCCGATGAAGAAGCCGAAGTCGCTGCCCTCGCCCAGCGTGCTCGAACCCATCTTCAGAGAACGCTGACGAATCTGGTCCAGCACGAACAAAACGGAAGAGCTCGACATGTTCCCGAACTCAGAAAGCACGTCGCGGCTGCCCCCCAGCTTGTCCGAAGAAAGCTTCAGCTTCGACTCCACCTGGTCCAAGATGGCCGGGCCGCCGGGATGCACGGCCCAGAACATCTCGTTCCACGCGGGCGAACCCACGCACTTGCGCGCCTCCGTCAAAAACTTCTCGATGTTCTTCGAAATCAGCCCGGGAACGTCCTTCATCAAGTGGAAGATCAGACCCGCCTCCGTCAAGTGGCCGTCGATGGCGCCGTCGCTCTCGGGCAAAATCGTCTCCCCCGCCCAGTGCACCTCGAACAGAGACTTCTCCACGGCGGGCTTCGGGTCGGCGCCCACCACGTACACACCGGCGCCATCGCCGAACAAGGCCGAACCCACCAGACCGTCCAAGTGGTTCTCGCTCGGGGCACGGTACGTCACGGCCGTCACCTCGCTGCACACCGCCAGCACGCGCGCGCCGGCGTTGTTCTCCGCCAAGTCCTTGGCCACCCTCAACACGGAGGCGCCGCCGAAGCAACCCGTCTGGTACATCATGACGCGCTTCACGCTGGGCTTGAGGCCCAGCAGCTTGGCCAGCGCGTGGTCTGCGCCGGGCATGTTCACGCCGCTGGTGGTGGCGAAGACGACGTGCGTGATGTCGGACTTGCGTCCTCCCCACTCCTTGATGGCCTTGACTGCGGCCTCTGCGGCCAGCTTGGGCACCTGCACCACGACGATGTCGTGTCGCACGTTGAGCGACGGCTCCATGTAGGTGCAGATTCCGGGGTTGGCCTTGAGCACCTCCTCCGTGAGAAACAGGTGTCGCTTGCGGATGCCCGACTTGTCACCTGAAGAAGGTTGCGCACGAAGGTTAGATCAATTCAGTTATCAAGATAGTTATCCGCCACTGAAAATCGTCGTATTCAGAGAGGCAAGGATACATGCAAATTCAATGTCTTGACAGAGCTACTTCAGGTTGGGGAAAATTAATCCAGAAACTTATACATGACTCCACATTCCATATGTTCAGCGGGGAATTTTTGATCGAGAGGGGCAACCATTGCCAGAGCTGGTTGTTGAACACGATTGCCAAAACTAATTCCTCCATTCAGAATTTTCAGTGGATTAAATTGGATGACATTGCAACCTGCAATTGTGCAGAAAGGGTTCGGTATAATGCGGACGACAGCACTTGTGGAATGGGGTACGAGGACGGAAACTTACAAATGCGCTTGAACTTGGCCTTGAGGGCTTCCTTCTCGCTGCAGTTGGTGATGTTGAAGAAGAATTCGGGGTACTCGTTCTGCAAGAACTCCGTGGGGGGCACAGCAGTGCCAATTCCCAACACGCAGGCTGGTCCCTCTGCACGGGGCTGACCCCTGGGCAAAACGCTTGGTGCTGCCATCCCTGCTTGAACCCTAAACCCAAATCACTGATCGAATGAAGAAGCAAGAACGAGAAAGCTGCACTAGCTGGGAATCTGGAACTAGTCACTCTGTTCTCGTTCACCTTGCTCAAATGTTCCACTGCAACTCGGATTGCAAGTTTCACCCCTAGTGTTAGAATCAAAGCTAGCCAAGGAGCAAGTGTTTCTCCGAAGACTAGCAAGTGATGAATATTGCTTCTACGATCGAGTGATAGTTCAGCTGTGAAGCTCCAATTGCTGAGACGTGTTATATATGGTGTTACTCACTCAATTGTCCATGTGAGTCCCTTCTGATGCTCAAGACGTAGTTGACTGGATGGCAAACCGACTCTACTAGTGAGAGTCTGAAAAGCACGCCGGCTTGCAACACTGTACGTGCTCCGAGTCAGTCGTGTTGAGGCGGAAGCGTTGAAAGTAAGTGAGGAATTTACGCTTTTGGCTTTGACCCTTTGCGACCCAATGAGCGAGCAAACATAAAGAAATATACAGAAATGCATACAAATGTCAGGGCAGCCAGTGAGCGACCGTTGTGGCGAATGAAATGCCATAATATTCGTCTACCTGTGGCATTAGAATATTGAGTCAACATTCAAGTCCTTTTCAGTTGTGGACCTTTGATTCTGTGATTCAAGTCAAAATCAGAACGAGTGTCAGAGGAGATTCAAGGAGATTCAGTGATTCAAGGAGCTGTGTTTTTTCTACGCAGGATTTTTCGCCCATCCAGCCAAAAGACGTTGGCTACTTTTTGTAAAGAAAAATTTCATTTTTTTGAGTCAACATAACCAGATTACTACTATATATTTTAAGATGAATAATCAAAATTTACCTACACTAAATAGTGAAATTGGGTTGCCTTAACGATTAGGTTGTCATCACCACAGAAGTTACCTCATGACTCATTGCTTGTTTAGATGGAGGCACATGCCATTCTCTAAACCTAAGTCATTAACTAGTATACCAACCCATGCAACACACATGGTTCCTACATTATTGCATCCTTCTACAGTAACTGTGTATATTTATATAATGTGGAATGTGGAGAAATTAGTGTGGGGCAACCTAATTTCACTATTTAGTGTAGTGAATGGTGAGTGTTTGTATTTGTACACAAGTACAGTGCTGAGAGAGAAATTGAGCTAATCAGCCAATATTAATTGGTTTTCCAGTGATATGTTTCAATTAGTGATTTTTGTCTACTTTTACTGCGTTTGTTTCGCATGTACAACTTGAGAACATAAGATTGATTGTGAATACATCTAAACCTAAGAGCATGGCCCCCCTTACGTGCTAGGGGTCTGAAAATGTGGATGAAAAGGGCTACAAGCCTTTCACAATATTCTCTTGAAAATTCAATTTTAGTGTGTCAAGGAATAGTCCTTGAAACCATTATTCATCCTAAGTTTAGTTGCTTTACCCTTTACTCTACTTAATGAGTGGTCACTCAACTATTTATTAGTCGTATTTGGTGAACAAGGATGAAGAACAAAGAAATTGAAGGCCTTTGAAAATTAGATGGAAAATTTGAGTGTGGCAAGTTCGGCAAGTAAAGGTGGTTATACTCTAAGATCTTCAAAATTCATAGTTTATTAATACAATATCAAATACATACATCTTAACAAATACTCCCTCCGTCACGAAATGATTGTCCATCTTTCCAAAAATAGATGTCCAGAAATGATTGTCCACTACTTCAAATTTAGTTATATGAAGATGCAGTTCATGAAATATTAAGTACGTCACACTAAAAGTTTCAATTAGACAAAGACACAATTCATGAAACAATCATTGTCAATTCCACGAAGACACAATTCATGAAATAGTCAGTTTCAGTTACATAAGCTGCTCACAACAAGCTACTTACAAGCTGCTAAAAAAAATTCTAACCGTAAACTATCTTCTCAAAATCTTCACGTGGTACAAAGACAAGATGAAAAACAATGCATTGCTCTACTCAATACTCATTTTCGGTGGGACATCGTAAACTAGAGGGTGATTTATCATGTGAGCTTGCAGCCTCAATTTTCCCGCTTTAAGTAGTTCATGCTTTAAACTTGATATTGCCATTTTTGCAAACCGCTGAGCAAATCAAGAGTTAATCTACATGTCTACATTTGTTACTTTACCAAATTCTCAAATTTCGCCTTAATCTTGAGAAAAGTTTTTTATGGGACAATCATTTCGGGATGGAGGGAGTACATGTTAAGATGTATTGAAATAGTTCACAAATTGCCAACAAAATTTAGAATAAAATATACAAAGTAGTCTACCAATAATAAGAAGTCAAGAACCATGTCCAAGATCATTTGTTTATTTGGACATGTTCAAAAGTGAACACTTTACTTACAACTATTTGAAGTCACTACACCTAATTGCAATCCTTTTACAAAACCAAATCTCTATTGATTCTTGTCTAAAATGCATATCTTCTCAAAATATCAGTAACAATACCTTGAGTTTTAGTTATTGTTGAGTCTTAAGATTTTTATGTTACTATTATTTGGAGTTATTTCTTAATCCCTAAAGTCAAAAGGCCATTTTTTCATAAAGAAAAACGAAAATACTATTGCCATAGGATCGTATACTAGACTAGTGTTGGAATGTGTGGAAGAAAATTTTAAAACCTTGACCACATAGATTGCCAGAATTGTGCGTTTAAAAGTAAAGAAAACAAGTTTCTTTTGCTCCATGCGAGATTGAAATATAAGAATTTGAATCCTCTTAATTTAAAAAATTGCACTATAAAGTTTTAGATAAATCTTTGTAGTGGAAAATTGAATTGAAAATCTAGGAAAAAAAATTTAATAAATATTTATTTGATTTTTATTTGATTTTAAATTGTTAAGCAGAAGTCGGTATGAAATAGAAGGAAAATCTAGATTGTCAATAATTATTCTAAGATCGAGTTCAAACACACTAATCCCAATCAAAAGATTCTTTTAGCAAGAATATTGAACTTGGTAGAATTTTTATTTTGAAAATTAAATGTAAAAAACAAGTTAAAAAACGAATCCAATATATTATTTTCTCAAGAAGTTGCAATGATTGCCCACAAATCAAAAAGCTCCATAACTTTCATATCACTAATCCAAATGGAATAAAAAAAAATTCCATGTAGACAAAAATACAACCTATAAGAAAAATTTAATTTTTTCTCAATTTTTTTCCCTGTTCTAACTACACTTTAGACTTAGGACAACATAACTTTTGTTCTAAGGTATTGATTCAATTATAAACTATGCACAATTTCCATAAGCTATTGCATTTTTCTATATCCAATTTTTTTTTTAAATCACGTCAAAAAACAAAGTCACACAAGTCTACCTAAAATCCCAAGTATCTTCTTAGGGGACTCTAAGACTTTGGATCATTTCTTGAACTTAGAAATTTTGGTTATAGAAGTAGAATACACTTGTAAACTTAGAACTATAGATTTTGTACATAGGGTTTTTAAAATCTATACGGTAGAATTTCATAATAATATAGCCTTTGTTTCTGAATAATACTAGTATTTCTTTTCAGAAATACAAAGAAAACACTAGTATTATTTAGAAACAAAGAGAGTAATATAAATCTATTTTAAAACATTAAAGATAACATCAATGTAAAAGACAAACAAAATGTCCTCGCATGCCGTGCAATTTATGCCTTCCCTAAAATGAGGGCATATTTGGAACGCCTTGACAAAGGTGTAATGTATTCTAGTAAGTATTTGCAAGAGCATATTAAAAGTACTCTTCTTCACGTGGAAGTAATTTGGTCCTTTCTTGAAATTTTCTATGGTAAGCAATCTTTGCTTGAAAAGGTCAAATTGGCATCATTTGTTGTTCATATATTATATTTAGGTAGTGCATATATTTGTTACAATGCATTTGGACACTATTTGAAAGATAATTGGATGAATAAAGAATGTATGACAAATTGTATTATAGCATGTCATGCAAGTGTGTATTACATCATGATGATGAGGGATTTCTTTTCACATCTCTCAATTGAATTAAGTAGGGTTGGATCTAGCTATTGTGGAGATTGCTTTTTACTTTTAAGTCAACAAGTTTGTAACAAACACAATTTCTCTATTGGTGAAGTTGCTGAACGTTCTTCACACATTGCTAGGGTAGAGAAGATTAAACATGAGATGAATGGTCCCTTGTTTGCTAATCCAAGATGTCAAAAAAACTTGTGGTTAGAAGAAAATTCATGTGTTGTTGATTCAGATGTTGGTTTTTTGGGTTATAGTTTTGTGACAAATGCTAACCTTTAAGAGGCATGGAAAGCTAGTTTCTTAACGGCAAAAGACAAGGCAAAGTATGTTGAAATGAAAGAGGCATTACAATCCAATGGTAAGTGGGACAATCCATGGGCTTCTTCTTTTAATGCTTTTGTTCAAAATATTGCTTCATTGGTTGATGAGGAAATAGAAGATGAAAAAAGTCATGAACCACCAGAAAATATTGGGCCGGATAATGTATTTTTGATAAATGAAGTTGCAAATAATGTTAGATTTAGAATACTTGTGTGGAACAAGAGTTCATAAATGATGCATGTGGTGCTAATATGAACAAAGTTAGTCCATTTGTAGATGTCCCAAACAAAGGATTAGTATACAAAATGAAAGTTATTTCAAAAATTAATGTTGATAGACCTAATAAACTTCCCCTAGATAGACTCAAACGTATCCAACATGTTCATATTAAGAATAGCTTTTTTTTAGGATTTAAATGTGATAATGTTAATGTTGAATTGTTTGATGTTATTGCAATTAGAATGGTAGATGGTAAACAATACTACATGGTATTTGGCTAGAGTTCAAAAATTAGTCAAAGTAATTGAAAAAAAATTTGATTATGTCCATGCTATTCTTTTTGATGAACCTAATTTTAGTGTCTTGCCTAGATACTAAAAGCATGTAGTTGGATATCATTGTGAATATGGTGGTTTTGTTGGTGCAGAGGCTGATTTGGTGAGATTAGATCATGTCATATGTTTGGTTTCTCTAACATTTGATGAAGGTACTAGATTCCATATCTTGTCAAAAGAAAATAAGAGAATACTTGATAGTTTTATCAAGGAATGCAATGGTAGTTTGAAGAAGAAAAATATAGGTGTTGGATCATCAAAGAAGAATGAAGACGTTGCTAATACAATGATGATAACAATAAAAAAAAATGGAGCTAATAAGATGGCGACAATAATACAAAAGAATAGAGGTGATAGAATGGCAACGGAGACTAAATCAGGGATTCAGGGCGGCTTGCAACAAAATTTCAACTTGTACAATTATGATAATTTTGCTCACATAGATTCATAGTGCTTTGTAAATTTGTCTACAAACTTTGGTAGCAAATTTATACCAATCATATAATGTAGGTGGTTTGCAATCATTGTTGTCACAAATGGTTGAGTTAGAGTCATTGGACATTTTTGACAGGCGGGTACATCGGACAATTTGAATGGACCGGACAAACAATGTGACTACCTTAAAGTAATCACGTTGAGCAAGTGAGGATGACCATTGGATGTTCCGGATGGGTGGGCAAATTGGACAGTTTGGACGGACGGTCTGTCCAATGTGGCAATTATGTTTGAAATGGTAGTTTTAGTTACCAACTAAATGTGTATTTTTGTCTTTTAAATATGATGTTTTATTTTAAAATTTGAATTATTTTATATGCTAGCCTAATTTTTTTTTCAAAAAAATTTATTAATAATTTTTTTTTCACTTATTAGAATTACATAATTAGCTTGGAAATGGATTTATGACCCAATCCAGTTATGTTCCAAGTAGCTTGCGCTATCATATTGGCTATCACACTATGATTGGGAGGTGGACATGATCGTCGAGCTAATAACCGCTATAATTTAGCTACTATAGTTGGATTAGTGTAGAGCTGCTACTATATTCTAATGTGGGCGATGGTTGGAGTTGGATTCATGCTTTTTTTTCGGGTTCACTGGGAGAGACCTTGCCGTAGGCCGAGTTCTAGCCAATCTCAAACTACATCCTGCTGTTTTAAAACATTGTAAATTCCAACAACAGTGGCAGTACCACGATTTCACTTAACAAAGCCATAAATCCCAAAATACCCTACTTCTGAACTCTAATACTCAACTCGACTTTCACACACTAAAACACTAGAATTCACAAATCATACACACAATCCGTCAGAATTCCATTTGCCTATCCCCAACCTCTATTCCACCAATCGACAAATATCCAAAGAATGGAAATGAAAGTTTTGTATATGTAGTTTGAGATTGGCTAGAACTCGGCCTACGGCAAGGTCTCTCCCAGTGAACCCGAAAAAAAAGCATGAATCCAACTCCAACCATCGCCCACATTAGAATATAGTAGCAGCTCTACACTAATCCAACTATAGTAGCTAAATTATAGCGGTTATTAGCTCGACGATCATGTCCACCTCCCAATCATAGTGTGATAGCCAATATGATAGCGCAAGCTACTTGGAACATAACTGGATTGGGTCATAAATCCATTTCCAAGCTAATTATGTAATTCTAATAAGTGAAAAAAAAATTATTAATAAATTTTTTTGAAAAAAAAATTAGGCTAGCATATAAAATAATTCAAATTTTAAAATAAAACATCATATTTAAAAGACAAAAATACACATTTAGTTGGTAACTAAAACTACCATTTCAAACATAATTGCCACATTGGACAGACCGTCCGTCCAAACTGTCCAATTTGCCCACCCATCCGGAACATCCAATGGTCATCCTCACTTGCTCAACGTGATTACTTTAAGGTAGTCACATTGTTTGTCCGGTCCATTCAAATTGTCCGATGTACCCGCCTGTCAAAAATGTCCAATGACTCTAACTCAACCATTTGTGACAACAATGATTGCAAACCACCTACATTATATGATTGGTATAAATTTGCTACCAAAGTTTGTAGACAAATTTACAAAGCACTATGAATCTATGTGAGCAAAATTATCATAATTGTACAAGTTGAAATTTTGTTGCAAGCCGCCCTGAATCCCTGATTTAGTCTCCGTTGCCATTCTATCACCTCTATTCTTTTGTATTATTGTCGCCATCTTATTAGCTCCATTTTTTTTTATTGTTATCATCATTGTATTAGCAACGTCTTCATTCTTCTTTGATGATCCAACACCTATATTTTTCTTCTTCAAACTACCATTGCATTCCTTGATAAAACTATCAAGTATTCTCTTATTTTCTTTTGACAAGATATGGAATCTAGTACCTTCATCAAATGTTAGAGAAACCAAACATATGACATGATCTAATCTCACCAAATCAGCCTCTGCACCAACAAAACCACCATATTCACAATGATATCCAACTACATGCTTTTAGTATCTAGGCAAGACACTAAAATTAGGTTCATCAAAAAGAATAGCATGGACATAATCAAATTTTTTTTCAATTACTTTGACTAATTTTTGAACTCTAGCCAAATACCATGTAGTATTGTTTACCATCTACCATTCTAATTGCAATAACATCAAACAATTCAACATTAACATTATCACATTTAAATCCTAAAAAAAAGCTATTCTTAATATGAACATGTTGGATACGTTTGAGTCTATCTAGGGGAAGTTTATTAGGTCTATCAACATTAATTTTTGAAATAACTTTCATTTTGTATACTAATCCTTTGTTTGGGACATCTACAAATGGACTAACTTTGTTCATATTAGCACCACATGCATCATTTATGAACTCTTGTTCCACACAAGTATTCTAAATCTAACATTATTTGCAACTTCATTTATCAAAAATACATTATCCGGCCCAATATTTTCTGGTGGTTCATGACTTTTTTCATCTTCTATTTCCTCATCAACCAATGAAGCAATATTTTGAACAAAAGCATTAAAAGAAGAAGCCCATGGATTGTCCCACTTACCATTGGATTGTAATGCCTCTTTCATTTCAACATACTTTGCCTTGTCTTTTGCCGTTAAGAAACTAGCTTTCCATGCCTCTTAAAGGTTAGCATTTGTCACAAAACTATAACCCAAAAAACCAACATCTGAATCAACAACACATGAATTTTCTTCTAACCACAAGTTTTTTTGACATCTTGGATTAGCAAACAAGGGACCATTCATCTCATGTTTAATCTTCTCTACCCTAGCAATGTGTGAAGAACGTTCAGCAACTTCACCAATAGAGAAATTGTGTTTGTTACAAACTTGTTGACTTAAAAGTAAAAAGCAATCTCCACAATAGCTAGATCCAACCCTACTTAATTCAATTGAGAGATGTGAAAAGAAATCCCTCATCATCATGATGTAATACACACTTGCATGACATGCTATAATACAATTTGTCATACATTCTTTATTCATCCAATTATCTTTCAAATAGTGTCCAAATGCATTGTAACAAATATATGCACTACCTAAATATAATATATGAACAACAAATGATGCCAATTTGACCTTTTCAAGCAAAGATTGCTTACCATAGAAAATTTCAAGAAAGGACCAAATTACTTCCACGTGAAGAAGAGTACTTTTAATATGCTCTTGCAAATACTTACTAGAATACATTACACCTTTGTCAAGGCGTTCCAAATATGCCCTCATTTTAGGGAAGGCATAAATTGCACGGCATGCGAGGACATTTTGTTTGTCTTTTACATTGACGTCACCTTATTATAGTGCATCTACAAACATTTTGGTGAATGGAATAACAAGTTTACATGTGTACAAGAAATATGAGCATTTATTCATTGTTCAAGATTTGAATGCATCATATATGTATTTATTAATTGTAGAAGAAGATCTATCAGTCCCTACAAGATTGCAAGGCATATACACATCCTTAAAAAATCAAGTCTAAAATCCTTGGTTGTGGATACTAAATAGTGAAATTGGGTTGTTGTAACAATTTGGTTGCTTTCAGTAGAGAAGTTACATCTTGACTCATTGCTTGTCTAGATGGAGGCACATGTATGCCATTTTCTAAATCTGAGCCATGAACCAGTGTACCAACCCATGCAACACACATGGTTCGTATATTAATTACTACATCCTTCTATAGTAATTGTGCATATTTACATAGTGTAGAATGTCTAGAAATTAGTGTGGAGCAACCTAATTTCACTATTTAGTGTAGGTATCACCTAGTTTTCATATTGATATCACCTAGTTTTCATATGAATATCACTAAGTATCATCCAAGTATCACACAAGTATTGAAGAAATAAATGGCTAATCTTCTAAATTGGTAAGAGAAAACATTGCCAAAGAGGGATGAAGTTGGCTTTTTCCACAAAAAAATGAGTGGGTGAGCACCATTGCAACTAGTGAGAGATGACTTTTGCCTTTTCTATGATGACAGAAAGATTGGTGAAATTCTTTTATTGGTTGTGCATGGAAGGGGAAGAGACTTTGCATAGACAAAAGTAAAATATGAGGAAGTTTGAGTAGTATCCTACTCAAAGACAAAATCAATAGAAGCCATGTATCCAAGATGTAACCTTTAGTAGTAGACCCAAATGCCTGTTTAATTTTAAGTAATGCTCAAATCCTTTTTTGAATTTTTGTATTGGGTAAGGAAAACTCTAAATTGTTTGCCCTTAACATATAGAATCTTCTAAAGTATTACCAATATGACCTTATTCGTAGAAGGACGAGGCCTTGGTGATGAATAGTTAGCCAAAAACTATTAGATTTTTGAATGAATAGGTGCATTTCTACAAAACCCTAGACAATCATTCATCAAACATGTTCTAGTGTTTGCAACATTTTAAGATTCAATTCGTAAGGCTCATGGATTTGGGACAAAACTAGATTTGCAATATTATATGACTTCTTCAACTTTTTTGAAATTTGTATAAAAAGAATGGATATTAGATATAATTTTTTTAGATTATGCATATTGCCAATTGCAAAAAAGGATTTATAGGCTTGTGTCAAATCAATTTAGTGATACAAAACCTTAAAAAATGACCAAAAATGAAATTTTCATCATTAGTAATTCAATTTAGGTATGATAAGTTGAAACTATGACATGATCAACATAATATAATATGAGCGCAATTTTTTTAATATATGTTTAATATATAAAAATTATATATATTAATAAAAAGCGTAATTGCTACAATTGTTTTTATCTTTACATAATTATGGTGCAACAAGTGATTGCAAGAAATACTTGATACTATCTTATCAATATGTTACACATTGTATGGCAAAGGGGTTTGGGTACATAACTTTTGGAGTTTTGCTTAGAATCTTGGATTGACATGAAATTTTTTCCATAGTTGCACAAGGAGAATATGGTTCTACAATATTTTGTAGCATATTAAAAAAATAGAGTAATTGTGGAATAGTACTCCCAAAGATCTATTACACTTGACAATTTGGAATTTTTAATATTTTTGAGTAGTCCTTTTTTGGAGGTACAACCTGAAATTTTTTTAGTTTTATTTGATGAACGCTTCATATTTTTGTCTGGAAGGATTTTGAGAAATAGAATTGCAAATACCTTAGACTCGTGCTTGAAGAGGTTACAACCTCGGGTTTCTAATGATTTATAGAAGATTGCAAATTTGACTTTTCTTTGTTACATGTCTTCTTAGCAAAAAATTTACAATCATGAACACAAAAAAATCATAAATAATAGACCCATTTTTTCAATTTTTTTCAATTGGAGCACATCATTTTTGTAGAAATTCACTGATATAATAGTAGAATGCAATTTTAAGTTTTGCAAACTACTCATTAGTACCTACCAAATATGTATAGAAAAACGATGGATAGAAAGTGAATTTCATTTATTTGCGCATATAAATGGAAAGAATACATCACATGTATGCTGAAACCATTGAAAAGCAAGGAAAGAATGGATAGTCCCTCTCCCAAACTCAACTAGAGAATGATACCAAAATGTAGTCATAGTATTGATAATACAAATTTCCGTAAAAACACAACATATAGTATTGTCAAGTCTTTCTTATAATTGCTCCAACATGGTTGTTAAGAACTACATACGAGTATTAGAGGCATCTATTAAATACACAATGAGTTTTACGCGGAATTTGAATGGAATTTTCTTCCAATCACAAGCTCCAACCAAATTTTGGTCAAGAATTTTTGTAAAATTTTGAATCCCATACCCTCCTTAAATAGTATTAAGGTAGAAGGTTTATAAAACAACCAAGCTCTAAAAATATTCTCTAATACAAAAGGACATATTCCTTTCTCCATATGTATCAATTGCATTCAACAATGTATCAACAATGAACATATTAGAAGGTGTATGCTTTAGAGCCAGTCTAATGTGATTCAAACTTTAAAGGTTGTAACTAATTGTTTTAACCCTTAAAAGACCAAACATTCAAATTTCAAACAATGGATGAACGCAAACACATTTTGAGCACACAAAATCTTTGTATTTTTATACATCTAATTATTTGTAGATTCTTATGCTAATGCTCTTACATTTGTTTGGTATTGATTAACTCAACTTCTTCATGTAAATCTCCTACAATTCAAAGAATATGGGTACATCTAACTTCAAAAATTATCTTTTTCAATTCAAAAGGTTAACCTTCAAAAACAGCTTTAACAAATAAGTAAAATAAAATAATTAAAAAAACCACCAAATTTAAAACTTAACATTTTGAACCAAAAGAAAAAAGAATCTTGCAAAAATTACAAATATTCAATCTAAAGTCAATTTTAAAAATAATTTTTTAACTTTTGGTTTCAAAATTCATTGAAAAATATTGATTAACACAAAAATTGATTGAACCATATGGATATGATCTATGGATTATATTTTGCAACTTTTGTTTAAAATCCATCTTTAACCCCTAAAGTCCCAAGGCCTTATTTCCATCAAAAACTATTCAATACTACCATTTCTATTTCAAGTGCAAAAAAAAACTTTAAATTTATTTTTCTTGCCTATTTAACTGTAGGATTTTGCACTAGACTAGTATATAAATGTGTGGAAGAAATTTCAGAAACTGTAACCACATAGATTGCAAAATATTTGCATTTATAGTAAAGAAAATAAAATTTGCACCTTGCTTGACCAGTTTTTTTGGATTAGAATCATCTTTACTTAAAATTTTTGCACTAATGATTTTCAATTTCTAATTTTTTATCTTGAAGAATAGAGTTGTCACTCTAGGAATTAAAAAAAAAATAACAACTTAATTTTCATTCATTAAAAAATTGTTAAGCAAAAGCAGGTTCAAGGTTGAAGGAAAATCCAAATTGTTAATAGCTCAATGGAACACACTAATCTCAACGGTGAGATTATTCTAGCAAGAGAACTTAACCTTATGAAACTTTTTTTTTTATTAAATTGTGACAATTGAGTTCACAAACGAATCCCATTAATTTTTTTTCTTCCCAAAAGATGCTTTGATTGCTTGAAAAATAAGATTGCTCACAACTTTCACATAACAAGTCCAAATGGAATGACAAAAAGCTTCCCATATAGATAAAAATACAATCTATGAAAAACATATTTTAAATTTTTTTTAAATTATATTTGTATAGGGAGGTCTGCTTAAAAAAAGGATTTTTTATGCCATAACTTTTATTTCTAGGCACCAACTGAATCAAAAATTATATTCCCCAAAAGCTAATGTGGTTTTCTATCTTCACAAAAAGTTTCAAAAAAACATGATGAATATTGAGATCGTAGGAACTTGCCCAAAATCCATTTTGTCTCCCGAAAAGACAATGGAACTTTAGGGGTTAAATAGTTATTTTATGTTGCATTTTTTCATACATCTCCACAATATTAGAAATCCGGACTACCCCTTAGTCCTTTAGGGTTTAACCCTAGAAGTGCGGGCTGATCACTGAAGAAAACAACTTTTCTAGTACAATATGAATCATTTGCTTAGAGAAATTGAACAACACTCATTGGAAGTCAAACTAATATGCAACACCCTTTCCTTATCACATTATCACATCAAACTCCAAGGATGACCAATTGCACTTTTGTCTTACATGGGAGGATTCTCGTGTCATCCATCAGACACTTAGTGTCAGTGGCGTCTTTCTAGAGTTAAAAGTCCCAAAAAACAAATATGAAACACTTCTCGTAAGTTAGATGCCACAACTTCATTTTCCAACCATGAATGAGATTACTCAAATTAAAGTATTCCAAGAAATAAAACTCCCCAAATTGAGAATCAGTTGCTACTACCGGTACCTGCAAATGGTCCCTTTCTAATAAGTGGCCTTGTTATTTAGGGATCTCCCTATTATCACTTTATCACTATTTTGGCGGTTCCAATGTGATATTACAGAAATCCGGGTGAAAATCAACAGTGAGCAACCAGCACACAGTCAGTCGGTCACGAGGTGGACGGAGCTGGTTGGGAGCCCAAGTAAATAAAAGCGAAAAGTCCCAAACCGGACCTTTCAACGCTTCAACGCAAGTCCACAGCAGCGGAGACTCCAACAACAGTGTCACCGCACGACCACCTTTGGAGACTCGCCATGACCACAGAGTCGAGCTCCATTATTCGACGTCAACGTAACACGTGACTAACCTACGAATCGCACAGTGTTGGTCATGCGATTTCCAGGTTGCATAAAGAGCAACCCCACTCCAGATCGGCTCATACTCACTTCACTCTCAGGCAGGCAGTCAAACAAGCAGCAAGCGAACCTTAGCTTGCTCGGTCATCCTCTGGCTTAGCTCCCACATAGTCTGAATAGTTGTGAACAATTCGGTTTCCAGATTCCCAGCTAGTGCAGCTTTCTCGTTATTACTTCTGAAGTCATTCGATCAGTGATTTTGGGTTTAGGGCTCAAGCAGCGATGGCAGCACCAAGCGTTTTGCCTAGGGGTCAGCCCCGTGCAGAGGGACCAGCTTGCGTGTTGGGAATTGGCACTGCTGTGCCCCCGACGGAGTTCTTGCAGAACGAGTACCCCGAATTCTTCTTCAACATCACCAATTGCAGTGAGAAGGAAGCGCTCAAGGCCAAGTTCAAGCGCATTTGTGAGTTACTTTGACTACTTCGTCATGCATGATCATTGTTTCTCTAGCTTGCTTCATTAAGTACGGGTTCATTCGGAATGTCGAGTGTCTAGGTACCGCCATAGAATGGAATTAATCGGAGAACGAGTGGTGACTAATTACAACGTGACGTAATCAAATGAGCGAGCTGCATTGTGATCAACGAGTGCTTCAAGAAGAATCTGAGTTAAATGCGTAATTGGGCAATTCATGTGAAATTTGGTAATGGCATTTGATCCAGAATTCTGGATTCTCGGGGACATTGGGATCTACTGGTATACAAGTGCGAAAGGTGTTTTGGTTTTCACCAGCCAGCAGAGAATTTATGCACGCTCCCAGCAATTCTGTATTCCAGTGAGCTGACGAGTGACATCCCCTTTGCCAATTCTGCAGGTGACAAGTCGGGCATCCGCAAGCGACACCTGTTTCTCACGGAGGAGGTGCTCAAGGCCAACCCCGGAATCTGCACCTACATGGAGCCGTCGCTCAACGTGCGACACGACATCGTCGTGGTGCAGGTGCCCAAGCTGGCCGCAGAGGCCGCAGTCAAGGCCATCAAGGAGTGGGGAGGACGCAAGTCCGACATCACGCACGTCGTCTTCGCCACCACCAGCGGCGTGAACATGCCCGGCGCAGACCACGCGCTGGCCAAGCTGCTGGGCCTCAAGCCCAGCGTGAAGCGCGTCATGATGTACCAGACGGGTTGCTTCGGCGGCGCCTCCGTGTTGAGGGTGGCCAAGGACTTGGCGGAGAACAACGCCGGCGCGCGCGTGCTGGCGGTGTGCAGCGAGGTGACGGCCGTGACGTACCGTGCCCCGAGCGAGAACCACTTGGACGGTCTGGTGGGTTCGGCCTTGTTCGGCGATGGCGCCGGTGTGTACGTGGTGGGCGCCGACCCGAAGCCCGCCGTGGAGAAGTCTCTGTTCGAGGTGCACTGGGCGGGGGAGACGATTTTGCCCGAGAGCGACGGCGCCATCGACGGCCACTTGACGGAGGCGGGTCTGATCTTCCACTTGATGAAGGACGTTCCCGGGCTGATTTCGAAGAACATCGAGAAGTTTTTGACGGAGGCGCGCAAGTGCGTGGGTTCGCCCGCGTGGAACGAGATGTTCTGGGCCGTGCATCCCGGCGGCCCGGCCATCTTGGACCAGGTGGAGTCGAAGCTGAAGCTTTCTTCGGACAAGCTGGGGGGCAGCCGCGACGTGCTTTCTGAGTTCGGGAACATGTCGAGCTCTTCCGTTTTGTTCGTGCTGGACCAGATTCGTCAGCGTTCTCTGAAGATGGGTTCGAGCACGCTGGGCGAGGGCAGCGACTTCGGCTTCTTCATCGGTTTCGGTCCGGGGCTCACCTTGGAGGTTCTCGTCCTACGCGCCGCCGCCAACGCCACAGCTTAACTCCGTTGCGATTATTTGGCGAATTCCATCTCCGCTGATTTGAGTCAGCATCCTAAATTTTGCAGCCTCTGCATACGTGTATGGCAAGAATCCCCTGCGCACGGTGAAGTAGAAAACGGCCACAGGTAATCGTGGTAGCGTTTGATCGGAGTTTCATGATTCTCATGCCGAATGAGGCGACAGAATGAGGCGTAAATGATTGTAGAGGTCCTGTTTCGTGCTACACGAAGTGTTATTTACATTGAGTTGGTCACATGAAGACAAGTGACCATTCCCCTGTGTATATCATATCGTACCATAATTCTTTGCGCCTCTACTTTGAGAACGGTAATTAAATTGAGGTTACATTATCACTTTCTATCGTGCATCTCAGTTGATGTTTGTCAGTTGTTCGAAGTTTTACTTAGTTTTCGTTGACGTTCGTGCTTAACTGATTGGGGATTTGGGGACTTCGCTTTTGAATACGAACCTTTAGCTTTCTTTGTTATTATCGTCATGCCCTTATGTGATAGCTGTGGCCAGAAGTTCTCTGAATGCTTCACTTGTATGATTTGATAGCTGGCAATCACCGGGATTGAGCTTGATATCGTCGTTCTCAGTGTGCTGATTTGAGCTCCGGGAGTCATTCTGTTTGCCCACCGCGGAAGATTGTTGATTGTAACATTTCAATCTTTTTAAGTTTCAAAGCAGACGAAATACAGCTCTGTGAATTTGTAAGGATTTACTGCAATTTGAGACATTCCAATGACTGAATCTTCTGAACGCGTCTGTATTTAGGACCATGTTTTGAGTTACTAGTTGGGGTTTTTGGGAGTGCTTGAGCACTCCGCACGCTCTGCCGAAGGAAATACTGGCTGCGTCTGCGAAAGTCAGAAATTTGTTGCGACTGCAAAGTTGCTGAGCTTGCTTGCCTCTCTGTTGGAACTAATTTTCTGGCAAATGCTGGCCCAACCCGCAAATTGACGTTGCTGAGCTGCTTCGTTACTTGCATTGGAGATGCTGTAGCCTTCGGTCGTCTTTCACAATTAATTGCTCGCGATAGTCTAATCTCGTGATAGACTAGCGCGTCGTGTGGACCAAAAATTCTTCTCTCTTCATGTTTCTCCTGTCCCTTCATGTCGTTTTCGCAAGAGATATGCTGAATCGTCAAAACGTGAGCGCAAATGTAATATCACATTCTCACTGGCTGTGGCGATCTTACTATCAATACCTTGACCACTGTCGGTGCAAGTGAAGAGACAGAAGAAGTTCGTAGTGGAAGAGCAATGATGCGCATGAATGGCGGGCAGCTCGAAGCAAAGAGAATTGTGAGGATTTATTGGGTCCGCTAACTTGACGAATTAGGTCGACGCCAGGTGCTTTACTCTATCAAGTCGGACCTGTCCAGGAAAGATGTATTTCATGATGCCCACACTTGAAAGCAATACATCTCTAGGAAGCATTAACGGATGTCCATCATGAAAGAAGAGCTTCTGCATTGCATTTAGTGCAGAGTTTTGTAGGCAGTTCTGCCACAACCTGTCAGTGATTATTGAGTCACCAACAGCGCCTGCAATCACATCTACTTACAAACGGGCATCATAAGTACCGTAATAGATAGAAAAAACTCTGAGTAGCACTTGGAACCATAACCAGCATCAACCCCGGAAACCCCAGACTTTAGCTCGACTACATCATGGCCAAGACATGCATGACCTAAGTCAAGACAATATGAAATATGGATTGGACTCGCATAAATTCGGAATTATATCTGTGCGAACCTGAGGTAGTGAGGTTTTCAACCCCAGGAAAGTCACTGTGTGGCAACATTAATACGTTCAGCTGCGCTGCTGCCTTTTTGTACTTGACAACAGAAAGCTACACTGAGCAGTGCCGGCAATGCAGAGACAATGTGCTGCAAAAAGCGGTCACTAATTCATATCCTACAGTTTAAGCGTTACCTCTGCCTCTACTAGCTGCAACAATCACTGTACAGAAATGGTACGAAATGTGAATTGAGTTGCGAATTGTGCAACTCGTGAATGGGGAATCGGCAAAAATGTACATGATTAACTCGAATAGCCATAGCCAGCATCCGTGCATCTAAGCGTTGTTGGCGGCGGCGCGTAGGACGAGAACCTCCAAGGTGAGCCCCGGACCGAAACCGATGAAGAAGCCGAAGTCGCTGCCCTCGCCCAGCGTGCTCGAACCCATCTTCAGAGAACGCTGACGAATCTGGTCCAGCACGAACAAAACGGAAGAGCTCGACATGTTCCCGAACTCAGAAAGCACGTCGCGGCTGCCCCCCAGCTTGTCCGAAGAAAGCTTCAGCTTCGACTCCACCTGGTCCAAGATGGCCGGGCCGCCGGGATGCACGGCCCAGAACATCTCGTTCCACGCGGGCGAACCCACGCACTTGCGCGCCTCCGTCAAAAACTTCTCGATGTTCTTCGAAATCAGCCCGGGAACGTCCTTCATCAAGTGGAAGATCAGACCCGCCTCCGTCAAGTGGCCGTCGATGGCGCCGTCGCTCTCGGGCAAAATCGTCTCCCCCGCCCAGTGCACCTCGAACAGAGACTTCTCCACGGCGGGCTTCGGGTCGGCGCCCACCACGTACACACCGGCGCCATCGCCGAACAAGGCCGAACCCACCAGACCGTCCAAGTGGTTCTCGCTCGGGGCACGGTACGTCACGGCCGTCACCTCGCTGCACACCGCCAGCACGCGCGCGCCGGCGTTGTTCTCCGCCAAGTCCTTGGCCACCCTCAACACGGAGGCGCCGCCGAAGCAACCCGTCTGGTACATCATGACGCGCTTCACGCTGGGCTTGAGGCCCAGCAGCTTGGCCAGCGCGTGGTCTGCGCCGGGCATGTTCACGCCGCTGGTGGTGGCGAAGACGACGTGCGTGATGTCGGACTTGCGTCCTCCCCACTCCTTGATGGCCTTGACTGCGGCCTCTGCGGCCAGCTTGGGCACCTGCACCACGACGATGTCGTGTCGCACGTTGAGCGACGGCTCCATGTAGGTGCAGATTCCGGGGTTGGCCTTGAGCACCTCCTCCGTGAGAAACAGGTGTCGCTTGCGGATGCCCGACTTGTCACCTGAAGAAGGTTGCGCACGAAGGTTAGATCAATTCAGTTATCAAGATAGTTATCCGCCACTGAAAATCGTCGTATTCAGAGAGGCAAGGATACATGCAAATTCAATGTCTTGACAGAGCTACTTCAGGTTGGGGAAAATTAATCCAGAAACTTATACATGACTCCACATTCCATATGTTCAGCGGGGAATTTTTGATCGAGAGGGGCAACCATTGCCAGAGCTGGTTGTTGAACACGATTGCCAAAACTAATTCCTCCATTCAGAATTTTCAGTGGATTAAATTGGATGACATTGCAACCTGCAATTGTGCAGAAAGGGTTCGGTATAATGCGGACGACAGCACTTGTGGAATGGGGTACGAGGACGGAAACTTACAAATGCGCTTGAACTTGGCCTTGAGGGCTTCCTTCTCGCTGCAGTTGGTGATGTTGAAGAAGAATTCGGGGTACTCGTTCTGCAAGAACTCCGTGGGGGGCACAGCAGTGCCAATTCCCAACACGCAGGCTGGTCCCTCTGCACGGGGCTGACCCCTGGGCAAAACGCTTGGTGCTGCCATCCCTGCTTGAACCCTAAACCCAAATCACTGATCGAATGAAGAAGCAAGAACGAGAAAGCTGCACTAGCTGGGAATCTGGAACTAGTCACTCTGTTCTCGTTCACCTTGCTCAAATGTTCCACTGCAACTCGGATTGCAAGTTTCACCCCTAGTGTTAGAATCAAAGCTAGCCAAGGAGCAAGTGTTTCTCCGAAGACTAGCAAGTGATGAATATTGCTTCTACGATCGAGTGATAGTTCAGCTGTGAAGCTCCAATTGCAGGGACGTGTTATATATGGTGTTACTCACTCAATTGTCCATGTGAGTCCCTTCTGATGCTCAAGACGTAGTTGACTGGATGGCAAACCGACTCTGCTAGTGAGAGTCTGAAAAGCACGCCGGCTAGCAACACTGTACGTGCTCCGAGTCAGTCGTGTTGAGGCGGAAGCGTTGAAAGTAATTGAGGAATTTACGCTTTTGGCTTTGACCCTTTGCGACCCAATGAGCGAGCAAACATAAAGAAATGTACAGAAATGCATACAACTGTCAAGGCAGCCAGTGAGCGACGGTTGTGGCGAATGAATTGTCAGAATATTCGTCTACCTGAGGCATTAGATTATTGAGTCAACATTCAAGTCCTTTTCAGTTGTGGACCTTTGATTCTGTGATTCAAGTCAAAATCAGAACGAGGGTCGAGGAGTCCAGGACTCCCAAGGAGCTGTGTTTTTTTCTATGCAGGATTTTTCGTCCGCTCCAGCCAAAAGACGTTGGCTACTTTTCGTAAAGAAAATTTTCATTTTCGGGGGATCAACATAGCCAGATTACTACTAAGATGAATAATCAAAGTTTACCTACACTAAATAGTGAAATTGGGTTGCCTTAACCCCTAAATGTCCGAGGCACCCAAATCTGGTGTTTGCAAAACTTTGAAGTTAAATAAAACTTAACAAAGTTGCTATTTTTAGTAGTATATATTTTTTTAAAGTTCTTCTTGAAGTCTAGTTTTAGCATCAAAAATCTGATCTTGAAAATAAATGATAGTGATTTTTCTACTCAAGATTTTGTGCAAGGGTACCCAGTGCAATCTTGACTTCCCATAGTGTTGAGAGCTCTTGGGAATGAGCCTCAAATACACTAGATCTTGGAGGAAAATTCACATTCAAAATTCATTTAAAAAAATTATAGAATAGATTTTAAGAAGCCGTAAATTGATTGGGGTTATATATGTTAGGCTCTTTAACCTCATATTTTTTTGGTCACCAACTTTTTAGATTTAACTTTTGAAAAGAGGATTGAAAGACTTCGCATCACTTTTGCAGTTTTAACACTCTCATGGTCAAACATTATAATCTTTTGCTCCATAAGTGATATTGTTGTGTTTTCTTTTCCTATGAGATCTCTAACATGTCTAGTTTGAATTTGTACGGTTACAATTCAAAAAAAATTGATACAACTTATCAAAATGTTGGCATTTAGTTCAAGTTAGAGCAAATTCCAAGAAACTCAAAACAGGCCTTGGGCATTTAGGGGTTAACAATTAGGTTGCCATTACCAAAGAAGCTACCTCATGACTGATTGCTTGTTTAACCCTTGAACGATGCGGAGGACGTTTGGTGTCCGATGAATGACAAAACATCTTTGCATGGGGACAGAAGTGCAACTATTCATCCTCAGAATTTTGTTGTGAAAAGGGAAGGTCTTCTACAGTAGGTCAATTTCCAATGAGTGTTTTTCCATTTTGTTAAGGCAATGATTCACATGATAATGGAAAGGGAGGATTTCAAGGATCACCCCTTCGTCCTTTAAGGGTTAAAGGGAGGCACATGCCATTCTCTAAACCTAAGTCATGAACTAGTATACCAATACATGCAACACACATGCTTCCTACATTATTGCATCCTTCTACAATAACTGTGCATATTATATAACGTGGAAAGTCGAGGACTTAGTGTGGGGCAACCTAATTTCACTATTTAGTGTAGTGAATGGTGAGTGTTTGTATTTGTACACAAGTACAGTGCTGAGAAAGGAATTGAGTTAATCAGCCAATATTAATCGGTTTTCCATTGATATGTTTCAATCAGTGATTTTTGTCTACTTTTACTGCGTTTGTTTGGAAATATTGCTCAACGATATGCTTAAATTTTGATTATGAATTTGCATATTATGAAATGAACTAGCCCATGTTACTTTAGCAGCTAGTTCTTCCTGTCAATTGTACTGCACAATTGTGAATGCTATGATCATGAACATGTGAAATTTGTAAAGGTTGCTTTTGGGTATTACGCTTGCAACCTTAAATTCATAAGCAACCCCCAAGTTCTTTGTCAAAAATGTACACATGTACAACTTGAGAATATAAAATTGATTGTGAATACATCTAAATCTAAGAGCATGGCCACCCTTACATGCTAGGGGTCTGATACTCTTCAAATGTGGATGAAAAGTGCTACAAGCCCTTCACAATATTCTCTTGAAAATTCAATTTTAGTGTGTCAAGGAATAGTCTTTGAAACCATTATTCATCCTAAATTTAGTTGCTTCATCCTTTATTCTATTTAATGAGTAGTCACTCGACTATTTATAGCTCGTATTTGGTGAACAAGGATGAAGAACAAAGAAATTGAAGGCCTTTCAAAATTAGATGGAAAATTTGACCATGCCAAGTTTGGCAAGTAAGGGTGGTCGTACTCTAAGATCTTCACAATTCATAGTTTATTAATATAATATCCAACAAATAGATGTTAAGATGTATTGAAATAGTTCACAAATTGCCAACAAAATTTAGAATAAAATATACAAAGTAGTCTACCAATAACAAGAAGTCAAGAGCCATGTCCAAGATCATTTGTTTATTTGGACACATTCAAGATTGAATACTTTACTTACAACTATTTGAAGTCACCACATCTAATTGCAATCCTATTGCAAAACTAAATCTCCATTGATTCTTGTCTAAAATGCATACCTTATTGAAATATGAGTACCACACTACCACAATTCATTTTTAATTACATTTACAATCACCACTTTGAAGACTCATAATTTACTTATAGTTTGTCCAACATACATTCTACATGAATATCAAATTTTCTGTTAATTGTTGACAACATCTCAAATAGCTAATACTATTTGATTATAGAAAAAAATGGTTATTTTGACAAATAGTTTGAATATCCAAAAATATGAAGATTTGTTACAAAGTGCAATTGAAAAGAAGAATTTGATGTTGGATTTCAAACAAGAATTTCAAACCTATATTTTATATATTAATCAAGCCATATGGCTGAATCTATCAAATAGTTCTGATTTTTTTTAAATTGAAAATTTCTTCTAAATTTGATGGTGGATTGGATATTAATCGAAATTTTACCAAAGGAATCCTTTAAGATTAGTGTCTTGAGTTTTAATTATTGTTGAGTTTTAAGATTTTTATGTCACTATTTTTTGAAGTTATTTTTTAATCAATAAAGTCAAAAGGCCATTTTTTCATCAAAAAAAACTCAAAAACTACCATAGCCAAGATCTTATACTAGACTATTGGGTCATTGCAAGAAACAATGGTACTGGGTATTTGTCACAAGGGGAGTATCAAATCTTTCTTTTGCAATAACTTCTTAAGCATGACTCGCATGAATTTGAAATTTTTATTGGAGATGTATATCTTGAGTGCATTTATATCTCATACTTTTCAGAAATTAAAAAAAAATATTTTATATTTAAAAATCAATTAAATTAATATGTCACATTTTGTGTTTTAGGGGTTTTGAGTACTATGGAGTCTCCAAACTTAATGATTTAGAGCTGAAATTTCTATGGTCTATTTGCATATTAGGAAATCATGTTCCTACCAAGGGGAATTTAAAAATATTTTAATTTGTATTGTCTATGTCCATGCAAAGAGGGCTCCCTTGCGCGTGCAATTCTGAACATTTAAGATGGTTTCAAGATCATTTTTGGGGTGAAATCTCTTCACCATGAAGTCTTTCCAAATGTGCTATTTTTAGTTTTTTTGAAAATTGTTTTTCCTATTTTTTACAAATTAAAACATTAAAGTATGTATTTTCTTCAAAATTTCAGCTCTCTCTTTTTTGTGAATAACTTTTGACCCAACTTTTTTTAGGTCTGAAAATTTGGTGATATGCTATTTTTATTGCTATAATAATTATACTTATTTTATTTTATATTTAAAATTTTATATGCAAAAGCTCATGAATACAAGAGTACTAGCTGAAAACAGCCATAGAGGAACAAAAACTGACACTCTTTCTTGCAATGACCCTATTGTTAGAATGTATGGAAGAAATTTTGGAAACCTTGACCACGTAGATTGCAAAATATGTGCGTTGAAAGTAAAGAAAACAAGTTTCTTTTGCTCCATACGTGACTGAAATACAAGAGCTTGAATCTTCTTAATTTTGAAAATTGCACTATAAAGTTTTAGGTAAATCCTTGTGGTGGAGAATTGAATTGAAATTATAGGGGAAAAATTCCATAAATACCTATTGATTTCAATTTGATTTGAAATTGTAAAATAGAAGTAGATATGAGATAGAAGGATAATCTAGATCGTCACTAATTGTTCTAAAATGGAATTGAAACACACTAATCCCAATGGAAAGATTGTCTTAGCAAGTAAATTAAACATGGTAGAATTTATTTTTGAAAATTATGAAACCAAGTTAAAAAAACAAATCCAATATATTATGTTTTCAAGAAGTTGCAATAATTGCTTGCAAAACAAAAAACTCCGTAACTTTCATATCACTAATCCAAATGGAATAAAGAAAAGCTTTCCATGAAGACAAAAGTACACTCTATGAGAAAAGAAATTCAATTTTTTTCTCAATAATTTTTTCCTACCCTAACTACATTTTGGACTTAAGGTGACATATGTTTTGTTTGAAGGTATTGATTCAATTATAAACTACACACAATTCCCATAAGCTATTACTTTTTTTTATATTCAAAAAATGTTTTAAGAAATCACATCAAAAAACAAAGTCACACGAGCTGACCTAAATTTTCAAGTCTCTTTTTAGGGGACTTTGGGACTTTGGGTCAATTCTTGAACTTCAAAACTTTCTTTATAGAGGTAAAATATACTTGCACTCTTTGAACTATAGTTTTTGTATAGAAGGGTTTTAAAAATCTAAACTGTACAAATTTCAAAATACTATGGCCTTTGTTTTTGAATAATACTAGAGTTTCTATTGTGAAACACAAGGGAAACTCTAGTATTATTCAAAAAGAGGGAGAGTAATATAAACCTATTTTAAAACATTAAAAGTGACATCAATGTAAAAGACAAACAAAATTTCATTGCTGTGCAACGCTTGGCCTTCCCTAAAATAAGGGCATGTTTGGAATCCCTTGACAAAGGGGTATGTATTCTAGTAAGTATTTGCAAGAACATGTTAAAGGTACTATTTTCTACGTGGAAGTGATTTGGTCCTTTCTTGAAATTTTCTATAGTAAGCAATCTTTGCTTGAAAAGGTCAAATTGGCATCATTTGTTGTTCATATATTATATTTAGGTAGTGCATACATTTGTTACAATGCATTTGGACACCACTTGAAAGATAATTGGATGAATAAAGAATGTATGACAAATTGTTCTATAGCATGTCGTGCAAGTGTGTGTTACATCATGATGATGAAGGATTTTGTTTCACATCTCCCAATTGAATTAAGTAGGGTTGAATCTAGCTGTTGTGGAGATTGTTTTTCATTTTTAGATCAACAAGTTTGTAACAAACACTATTTCTCTATTAGTGAAGCTACTAAACGTACTTCACACATTGCTAGGGTGGTAAAGATTAAACATAAAAAGAATGGTCCTTCTTTGCTAATCCAAGACATCAAAAAAACTTGTAGTTAGAAGGAAATTCATGTGTTGTTGATTCAGATGTTTTTTTTTTGGATTATAGTTCTGTGACAACTGCTAACCTTTAAGAGGCACAGAAAGCTAGTTTCATTAGAAGAAATTTGAGGGCTCTAAGAGCTTGCGAGTTATTAGGCCCTGGGAACCCTGGGAACGGCCTGGGAGCAGTAATCTGATGTAGCCAAGACTGTGCCACGTCAGAAAATAATAAAAAATTAATTTCTTAATATTTTTTTTATAAATATTTTTTTTTAATTTTTTAATTTTTTAAATAATATTTTAATTTTAATTTTAATTTTTTTTTAATTTTTTAATATTCTGATTGTTCCCAGCTGCGGGAACAGCCTAAAACGGCCCTTTGCAGCCCTCAAATATCTTCTAATGCTTAATGGCAAAGGACAATGCAAAGTATGTTGAAATAAAAGAGGCATTACAATCCAATGGTAAATCCAATGCCGTGGGACAATCCATGGGCTTCTTCTTTTAATGCTTTTGTTCAAAATATTGCTTCATTGGTTGATGAGGAAATAGAAGATGAAGAAGTCATGAACCACCAAAAAATGTTGTGCCAAATAATGTATCTTTGATAAATGAAGTTGCAAATAATGTTAAATCTAGAATACTTGATGTGGAACAAGAGTTTATAAGTGATGTATGTGGTGCTAATATGAATAAAGTCAATTCATTTGGAGATGTCCCAAACAAAGGATTAGTATACAAAATGAGAGTTATTTTAGAAATAAATGTTTATGGATCTAATAAACTTCCCCTAGATAGAATCAGGCGTATCCAACATATTCATATTAAGAATAAATTTTCTTTAGGATCTAAAAGTGATAATGCTAATGTTGGATTGTTTGATGATAATGCAATCAAAATGGTAGATGGTAAAAACAATACTACATGCTATTTGGCTAGAGTTCAAAAATTAGTCAAAGTAATTGAAAAAAAAAATGTATTACGTCCATACTATTCCTTTTGATGAACTTGATATTAGTGTCTTGCCTAGATACAACAAGCATGTAGTTGGATATCATTATGAATATGGTGTTTTTGCTAATGAAGAGGCTAATTTGATGAGATTAGATCATGTTATATGTTTGGCTTCTCTAACATTTGATGAAGGTACTTGTCAAAAGAAAATAAGAGAATACTTAATAGTTTTATCAAGGAATGCACTAATAGTTTGAAGAAAACTATAGGCGTTGGTTCATCAAAAAAGAATGAAGATGTTGCTCATACGATGATGATAACAATAAGAAAAATGGAGCTAATAAGATAGCAGCAACAATACAAAAGAATGGAGGTGATAGAATGAAGACAAAGACTAGTTCATGGTAGCTTGCAACAAAGTTTTAATTTCTACCATGATAATTTTGCTCACATAGATTCATAATGCTTTGTAAATTTGTCTACAAACTTTGATAGCAAATTCACACCAATCATATGATGTAGGTGGTTTGAAATCATTGTTGTTACATTGGTCGAGTTAGGGTCATCAGACATCCCGGACAGGCAGATACATCAAACAATTTGGGCGGAGCGGACAAACAATGTGACTACTTTAAAGTAGTCACAACGGGCAAGTTAGGATGACCATCGGACGTCCCGGATGGATGGGCAAATTGGACTGCTTGGACGAACGGCTTGTCCAATGTGACAACTATGTTTGAAATGATAGTTTTAGCTATCAACTAAATGTGTATTTTTGTCTTTGAAATATGATATTTAATTTTAAAATTTGAATTGTTCTATTGTGCCAACCTATTTTTTTTTCAAAATATTTATTAGTAATAATTTTTTACTTATTAGAATTACATAATTATCTTGAAAATGGATTTATGATCCAATCTAGTTATGTTACATGTAATTTGTACTATCATACTGGCTATGTCACTATCATATTTGGAAATGCAACCATCATATCGGCTACCACACTATGATTGGGAGGTGGACATGATCGTTGGGCTAATAATTGCTATCATTTTGGTACCACGGTCGGGTTAGTATATACTTGTTGCTACACCCTAATGTGGGTGGTCGTTTGAGCTGGGTTCATGCTCTAGTTTGAGCTGGGTTCATGCTCATGTTCATACTAGTAGCGTATATATCAAAAGAATTAAGTGTAAATGTAAGGCATTAACCACAAGTGGCCAAAATTGTCACATTGTACAAATAGGGAGGTTTACCTAATTACCTTGGTGGGTTCAATGAACTAAAATTGTACAACATGAGAATAGAGTTTATAGGTTGTTTAACTTCATTCTTTGAAGCCATAAATGTTAAGTTAAATACTCACACTTAATAGGATAGTTTCAATAGGGATTTTAAAGCATTCCGAATGGTAAACTTGTTATTAATCCTTAAAGGTTGGAGGGTGTTTTGCAAGAGGAAAAGTTCAAAATTGTCCTTTTTTTATGCATTGTCCAAAATTAAAAATTAATTATTTTTTAAAAATTCAACCATAAAAAAGTGTATCAAATAAGTAAAGCAATGTGTGGAAAAAATTTGAACCCATTTGACCATGTGGATTGAAAAATTATAACATTTGAAGTGAGATTTAAAAAAAAAAATCCTATGAAATATGGCCAGTAGATTTTGACCCCTCCTAGAGTAAAAATTTTGCTCTACAAAAAAATGATTTTTTATTTATTTTATATACATATATATGTAATTTTAGATACTTAGATTTATCCGTAAAAAATTATAGAAGCAAATATGGAGTCTAGCTTACTCTAAATCAACTTGCAATGTAAGGAAATTAAGTGCATTTGTAATACACTAGTCATTTTTTGATGATTTCTTGTGCAATGAGGAAAATTTTTATTTGAAATCCAAATATTAGAAAATTAGAGACAAACATTTAGAATACGGTATGTGGGAAAATTTTCAAGAACTTTGACTTCACAATTTGCAAGATAATAGGACTTGAAGTAGAAGAAAATGTTCATTCTTGAAGCAACCCCAGCATAGCTAATAAAGTTTGAAAACTAAATTTTTTTTTAATAATTTTGTTCCATATTTTATTAGTTACATACATGCCAAATTTCAAAAGTTGATGAGCATTTTTACAAAAGATGCCCAAAAGATGTCCAAATTGCTTGGGGTGCTAAAAAAATTCAAGGCAACATTCATTTTGTTTCAGGTACTCAATTAGAAAAATATATTCTCACTAAAGGGGTATATGTTCACACCTTTTATCAAAATTTTGTAAACAACCAACCAAAAATGACTTCATAGAATCCTACCTAGATTTTTAATTGTTCATTCAGTGGACAATTGGTCTTTAGGGGTTTCAAACAACTACTTGGTCTATTGGACACTTAAATTTTATATGTAAGATAGCCCCACTTAAAATACTTCATGAATGAATTTATAAAAACTATAGGGTATTAGAAATATATCCCTCATAGCTTTTTATGTAAAAATATGGTCATCTTAAATACAATATTTAAGGTAAATAGCCCCACATCAAATACACTCTTAACTTAGGTGTATACCTTAAATTACAAGGAGTGATCTCCCCGGGGTCATTACTTAAAATCCTGTGTCTAGAACTATACTTAAAAACTCACATAAAACACCTCTTTCTCTTGTAGTGATGGTATCCTATAATGGTGTAAAGAGTGTGTACAATTGGGGTATAAATAAGGTATAAATTACAACTGGGGGTATGAACATAGAACCAAAGGACAAGTTCTCGGCCAAAATATTTTGCTTCAAATTTTGATTTTGACACAAATGAAAACTTTCAGCTGCAAAGCCAAAACCAGGGTCCTATAGTTTTGACACCTCTTACCAATGAAAATTCAATTATTGTACTATAGATTTTTTTGATTGAACCTTCATCAGTGATGAGTCAGTGACAAAAATTCTGAAACTTAACCCCTGAGCACCCTGTGAGCTCCCAATTTGTCACTTGGGACTCGTAGAATTATTTTTTTGGAAATTTGCAATTTAAAGTTGATAAAAGTATAGAAAAATCCATAAAAAGAGTGTAGAACCGAAATAGGGTTGTGTCATACCCATTATAGTATTTGGTCTAGATTTGTGTTTTTTACTTAGAATCCCCCAAACCTTGCCTAAAAAGAGTGTAGGAATAACGAAAAGGTTAGATTTGGAAGATTCGAGTCACACAGCCCCAAAAGGGCTAAATCCCACCATGAATGTGGCGATTCATGGCTAGGTCGGTCCGAGGGATCCACAGCGAGGCCACTAGGTCGGGTCCTAGAATTAGATTTAGAATTCCCCATTAGATCGACGAATTCCCAAAATCCCGATTGTTAGCATGCAGGAGCCACTCACGCAAGACCGGGCCGTGGAGGAATCTACAGCCCAAGGACGGTGTTCTAGGGTGAATCCCATGCCAGGAGTCCAACAGCGAAATCGGTTCGCCAAGATTCCTCCGCCTGCAGAAGATTCCCGCACCGTCGCTGATTCAAGGAGATGTCCAGTTTAAATCTCCATTGACCAATCGTGCCAGGTACGGAAACACACCCGCACGTCTTTCATGCGACTCCCTGAGAGGTCACGTGAAAAATCCCGGCATCTTCCGACTTGCAGAAGAACCTTTTTCCGGGTGGTCAACCCTCCTAACCTCCAACGGGAATTTCATGGAAATTACCCAAGTTACAATAAAATCTCACTAAAAATTAGACTAGCTTGTTTTATGTTAATAATGCGCTCCGTGAAGTTTCACGACATTCCGATAGCGGCAAGTACCCGAACCGGCGAGATTCCTCGGGAATTAACCACGTGGCGGGGTCCCCGCCACGTTGACCGGCATTTCGGGACCATACGATGGCGAAACGAAGTCAACCAAAAGTCCTTCCCGACTCTCTCGCACCTACCGGAGACCCTAGGCTATTCACATTTCTCAAAATAGGAGACCCCCAAGATCTAGGATTTTACCACAATTTGGTTTTTAAACTAAATTAGCCTACGATGGGTTTTTGGCCTCGGTACGGGGGGTAGGGGAGTTGAGGACTAAACACGGCGTTCTGGATCCAACGGCGCAATCCGTTCGGCGATTGGAGCTAATCTCCAAAAGTTAGGATGTTGGTCCAGCATAGATGGTAGAAGTAGAAATTTAGGATGTAGGATGAAAATCTTTGAGGATGAGGATGAAAATCCCCGTTGATAAGGTTACCTTAGAACTCTAGAGGGAGGGGTGAGCCCTTGGAAACCTATATAAGGTCCCCATTTCTCTCTCTAGAACACCCCCAATTCTTGTTTTGGGTCCGTGGGTCCAAGTTATTTTGGATATTTTGGCGTTTCAAGCCAAAAACCTCTACGGTGTTTTCGGAGCACTTTTAGCTCCATTGTTGCTTATTTTCAAGCTTTGAAGGTCCTTGGGGGTCCTTCTACCTTGCTTTGTGTACTCTTTGTGCAGTGTTTTTGTACTTTGTTGTAGTTGGAGAGCCTCTCTCTCCCCCTTGTACGTGACGTGATCTAACTTGTGAAGTTAAGAGTCTTTTGTTTTGTATCTTGCACTAATCCTAAAGTCACCCCCCACCGTACCTTGGCGATGCCGCTTTGGGGGGCCTTTAGCGTGTGAGCGTTGTGTTGCCACGTGATCTAACGTGCCAGTTTTCTTTTCCTTTGTAGTTTTTTCTTACACCCTCTTCTAATATTCCCTTTGTTGAGTGGACCCCCCTCCGAGACGGCGAAGCTTTGGACCTCCTTGTACATGTTTTGCTAAAATTCTTCCAAACCCTCTTCTAATCTTCTCCTTGTTGAGTGGACCCCCCTCCGGGACGGCGAAGCTTTGGACTTCCTTGTACATGTTTTGCTAAGTTTTCTTCCAAACCCTCTTCTAATCTTCTCCTTGTTGAGTGGACCCCCCTCCGGGACGGCGAAGCTTTGACCCTGTGTGTGTGTTTTCTTTTAAAGTTAGTTTTCCCTCTTCTAAAGTCTCTCCCCTTGTGTGGACCCCCCTGGGAAACGGCGAAGCTTTGAACTAGTGACAAAGTAGAGTCCTAAAGCGTGTGTTAAAAGCGTAGACGGCGGAGCTTTGAACCCCCGGGGTGTCAAGAAGTCCTAAAGTTGGTGTTAAATCCAATTTGACGGCGAAGCTTTGCATCTACCCCGTGTTTAGTTCCAAAGTCTAGTTTCCAAGACCTTTGTGGAAACCTCCAGAGTTTAGCTTCCAAGATATGTAGGTTTCTTTGCATTTGTCTAGAGTAGTGTCTTCAAAAGTTTTAGGTAGTTAGTTGTTTTCAAGGTCTTAGTAAGTTTAGTACCCCCGACGGTTAGTTCCCCCATTAGCCTTAGCAAAAACTCAGTCTTAAAATAGCCTTAGCAAAAACTCAGTCTTAAAATAGCCTTAGCAAAAATCCAGTCTTAAAATAGCCTTAGCAAAAACCCAGTCTTAAAATAGCCTTAGCAAAAATCCAGTCTTTTTAGCCTTAGCAAAAATCCAATCTTAGATAGCCTTAGCAAAAATTCCAGTCTTTTTAGCCTAGCCGGAAATCCAGTTTTTAGCCTAGCCGGAAAACCAGAATACAGCAGCGACATCAGGACCAGTATACAACAGCACATCAGGACCAGCTACAGCAGCAACATCAGGCCAGCATACAGCAGCACCATCGGGAGCCAAAAAAAAAACATATTAAAAAAATTAATTAATTATTTTTAATTAATTGACCAGCCCAGCCAGCCAGCCGGAAGCCAGCCAGCCGGGAGGTGGTGGGCAGGCTCGGGGTCTAGCACCTAGCCAAATCGGTCGCTCTTCTTTTTGAACTCAAAGTTTTTTTGGTCTTTTTGGGTTCTGATTTTTTGGGGTCTCTCAAACTAACTCAAAAATCAGACCTAAAACACCACAAAAATGTGGGACTAACCTATTACTAGCTAGGGAAGGAGTAGGATTAGGGTCTAAACCAAAAAGGGAGAAGGGAGAAAAGAGCGGAGCACCACCGTACCTGCACACAAAATTGTTTCACCACTCACACCTACACACAATGGAAGGAAATTAGGGGGAAGGATGTGTTATAGGAGTGGAGAGGAGAGAGACGATAAATAGTGCCTAGCTAGGAGATTAGGTAGGAAATCTAGAAGAACTCCTTGCAACCGCTGGGAGGAGGATTAGGATGACACAAAGCAAAGTTGCGTAAGAGGGTAGGAGGCTCATTTAAAACTTCACGAAGTTTGAGACTAGAGCGTAAGACCACCATCACCACGGTTGGTGGAATAGTTCAAGAGTAGAAGGAAGAGGAGGAGAGAAAGAAAAGAAGAAGGAAATGGGGGGAAAGGGTTAGACCATCATACTTGTAACATTTTCTTTTCTACAACTTAAGTCGTGGGCCTTGAAAAAAATAAAATAAATAAAGACCATAGCACAAAAATAAAAGAAGACAACCGCGAGTGGCCACCATGGAGCACGAGGACGCGCATGTGGACGGGGATGACGTCATTTCCGACACTAGCAGTAACGAGGTGGGTCATTAAACTAATCCTAGTCGTTTTTCCCTAATTAACACTTATTTTCCTAATCAGCCCTTAGAGCGTGATTAGCATCCGAGATTAGCGTGAATTAGAAGTTTAGATTCAAAAGTTGATAGATTAGGAATAGAGGTTTCCGAAAACATCTTATAATTAAGATTTGACTGTAAACTGACCGCGTTAGGCTAAGTTAAGCGGTAGGGGGTAGAACGGGGGAATTTTAATTAAAATTGAACCACAAGAAACAATGGACGGGAATTAGGATTAGATTAGAGGGAGGATTTAGGATTAAAATTAAAGATCAAATAGCAAGTTAAAAACCTAGGATTAAATTAAGATTTTAATTAGGAAAGTTAAAATTCAAAGGTCGAAAGTTGGAGTTAACTTTGGGAAGTAAAAATTAAAATAGGAAATAGAGGTCAAAAGTAGAATCCACTTAGGAAGTAGATTGTTGAGTTCAAAATAGAGTAAAAATTAGAAGTCAAAACCCTAGAGTTAAAGTTGGAATTAAATTTAGGAGGATAACATTTAGAGCTAATCTAGGATTAAAACGATAGGATTAAATCTGGAAGTAGAAGTCAAAAGTCAAAAGTCTAGATTAAATTAAAAGGTTAAATTTTAGTCAATTGGGGAGTAAAAAGTGAGAGTGAAAAGCTAAAAGTAGAAGTTAAAAGTTAGAAGTAGAAGTAAAATTTTAGAGTTAGTAGAAAAAATCTAGAGTCAAAGTGAAAACGTAGAGTCAAACCTAGAGGTTAAAATTGGGGATTAATTTTAGAAGTAAAAAATTAGAGTTAAAAGTCAAAAACCTAGAGTTAAATTAGGAGTAAAAAATCTACAGTAAAAAGGGAAAAATTTAGAGTTAACTTTAGAGGGTAAATCCTAGAGTAGTTTAGAAATAAGAACATAGAATTAGAGGTGAAACTTAGAATTACCTTAGAAGGTTAAAACTTGGAAGTTAGGAGTTGAAGTGGATTTAGAAGTAAAAACCTAGAGTTAAAAGTCAAATCCGTAGAGTTAAATTTAGAAGGGTAAACTTAGAATAGAATAGAGGAGTAAAAACTTAGAGTTAAAAGTTAAGCCTAGAGTTAAATTCCGAGGATAAATTTCAGAGTTAAATTAGGAGTAAAAACCTAGAGTTTCATTTAGAGGTTGAAGATTAGAGTAAGAGTTAAACTTTAGAGTTAGTCTTTAGAGTAGAACTTCTAGGTGGAGTCTTAAAATCCCACGATAGTCTTAGAGGTTCATGGAAGGAACATAGGGGTTCCTCTTTTTACATAGTTAGGGACGTTAGAAATGACGCCAACTACTCAGTCTACCCTCGACATAGGATAGATAGTTAGGAAGTTAGAGCTTTACCATTACCCCTGAGCATTGCAGTTACCTTGTGAGTTACTACATGCATTCTAATTATTCGCTGCCATCCACGACACTTAGGAAACGTTAGCAAAAAAGATCCATTGCTTGGAAGGCACAGTGGACCGCGCTCACATCACCCCTATATATTAAAAAATGTGGATAAAGGCATAGAACCTGGTCGGTGTTCGCTCGATTACCAAGGGTGGATAATCCAGCGCCCACACACCCCCAGTGAATTCCCAAAATCACGCTACAATGGAACCATTGTCCAAGAAAATGTACGCTGCGAGTTGGAAACTTACATCCAAGAGGATTCACCGCTGAAAAAGGAAGAGGGCTATGATTTGCATCGTCTAGCCAAATTTGGTAGCTTTTCACCGTACGGATACTGATTTTATAGTGTTCAAAGTTGCGTTGACTTCTGCATCGGAGATAAAATTAGGAGGGGTCAGCCACTTTGGTAGCACAAATTTTGATGAACGACGAGGACACTTGTGCTGAAATTTTGCCAAGGTTTAGGGAAAGCAGGTACCTTGCTTGCTGCAAAGTTTCAGAATATGCAGACAATTGTAGACCCCTTTTTTAGAGCTCCAGAGGTGCGAGCCTGACACCGCAAGGGAAAAGACTAGTCGGTGGCCCCAGTCGACAAGCCACACACCATTCTCCAGTAAATGAAAAAAACGTATTCAACAATCCTTGAACGTCCACCCAAGTGACTAGCTCCCACCGAAAGCCAAGCCGTGCAGGCGCTAACCGGTGGTGGGGATGTCACTTGGGGGACGGAGGGTTGGGATGGCTCCCGCACGCTTCCACCGTTTGGAACCGGCTACCCAGCATTCTTTGCCCGCGCGCAGTGGCTTCAATGGGCTCGAAAAGGCTTCAGTCTTCTCTCCCAACCGGCTTCGTTGGGGAATTTGAACTAATTCGTTGCAAGGGTAAAATACATCGAACGCCTTCGGAATACTTTACAACCTGCGTCTCAAAAGTGATGCTTCTCAAGTAACTGAAATCCGTCCGAAGTGGAGCCGATCCAATAAGTTTAATCTCATTTATATAATTCATTTCTTTGTTTTCATTATCTAAATAGCCCCCATTGCTCCACATGGAGACTTCTGATCATGAAAAAACGCACCTTGCAAGGACCTAATTCATTGGTATTTTGGCAAATTTCCGTACGTGTTTCTGAAACTGCAAGTATTTAGAGGGGGTCAAAGTATATAGAGGGGCTTGAAATCTTAAAACCCTAGAGCTGAAACCTAAGACAAACACAAATCTACTTACAGATAGGCTTCTAGAAACATCCCAATCACAAATGGGCAATCTAAAGGTACATTCTCACATGGCTGTATGGAGCACCGCTTGTAAATCCTAATATTTCTGCGTGTTTTTAGGCGTACCCGGTTTCACACTGTGGACGCTGGAAGGTTTACATTTCGTAAAATACGGGGGCAAAAAGTGACGAGATGTTCACACTTATAGGAGTACGTATATTTTGGGAACCGTGAAATTTGACAGCTCGGCAGATAGGACTGCTTGGTTGAGTGGGGGGTCACACCACGTCCGCTTTCCTAAACTTTGGGACACAGTTTTCGGCGCACTTTCCCTCAATCATTTCTCCTTGTCGCTGCACTTCTTCTCTCACGTCGTCTGCTCGGATTGTGCTGAAATTACGTTGCCATGGTTTAGAAACTGTGCTCTTGCTTCACCTCGTGGTCGTGCTTCACTTCGTGCTCCTTGTTTTCTTGCTCTTCTTCCACTTTCAAACGGCTTCTTCTGCCAATCACTTCCCATTCTCCTAGCGCGTCTTCCGTGACTTCGTGTTAGCAAATGCATTGTCATTTTCTGCTGCATCTGAGTCGCTGGTTTGCTGCGATCGTTAGGGTTCTCGTGCGCTCGACCAAAGTTAATATTTAATTTTGAGAAGCCTCCGACTGCTGCTGCGGAGCGCGTGGGTCCGCCGGGTGGTCAGAAATTCGGATTCCGTCGACAGCGCGATTCAGTAGGTATAATTCCTCCTTTTCATTTCCATTCCGCCCTCTGTTGTCCCTCGCCATATCAGGCGTCTTCATTGGACTTTGTTGAAGTCCTTGTCAACTTGTTTTTTTCCTTTACATGCTTCCATCACCGTTCACAAGAGCTCTCTTTGTCGTCGTATGATATTCCAATTCCTAATTTCGTAAGAAGACTTGCTTCCTGAGCGAAATTAGAAAACAATCGTCTTCTCGAAAGTGTACACCATTAAAGTAAAGAATAAGATTCATTGGACGATCTGGGTCATTCGTAATGGGGTCTGGGAGCATGGTTTTGGATGAAGGCTGAAAACTTTGCTAACAAATACTTCTGTGGCTGCGGTCTAGGGTTTGGGCGATTTCGAGAGCATTTCATCAGACTTGCGGCTACTACTATGGACGGGCAAATGCACATACAATCTGCGGTAGCCTTTGCTGCCTGGCTACTACTGCAGATACTCAATGCTCCACAGGCAATGTACTTACCTCCGCCGATTCAGGAGGAAGATGATGAAGACGATGCCTTGCAATCTCTAGTGGATGGGCTTGGCGAACCAGTGACAGACCCGCATGACATCATCAGCAATGCGTTGCACAACTTCCGTTTGTGCACGTCCTTTAATATTTTTGACGATGATCTCGGTTACTGGGTTAAACCCCGTTCCACGACTTGGTTCTCACGCTTTCTGCTCAGTGAATACGATGACAAGAGATGGGTCCAACTGTTTAGGATGACGAAGCCCGCTGTCTTTGCATTGGCAGATTTACTGAGGCCAACGGTACAGAAAAAAAACACGAAGTACAGATTGGCAATCCCTGTGGTCATCAAGGTGGCTTGCTGTTTGTTCAAACTGACTCAAGGTGCTTCTCTTTTAATCTGCAGTGAGATGTTTGCCATTGGCAAAAGTACGGTGTCTGCTATTCTCAGAGAAGTCATTCACGCCATCAACGACAACATGAGGCAAGAACTGAGATGGCCGACTGGTGAGCGTCTGCATGCAACACAACAAAATTTCTACACCCTCTGCGGACTTCTGGCTGTCATGGGAGCCATTGACGGTACGCAAATCCCAATTTCCAAACCACAGAATGTACCTGCGGATTACTATTATTTCAAAAGTGGTGGGTACTCCTTGAATTGCCAAGCAGTAGTTGACAGCAACAAGAGATTCCTAGATCTGTACTTGGGGATGCCAGGGTCCACTAACGACTCTCGTGTCCTTCGGCGTTCAACCCTGTACGATTTGGCAATGCACAATAGGTTGGTAGATGCAGATCACACTGTACAGGGCTTCTCACCTTACCTCATCGGTGACCTTGGTTACCCTCTCCTCCCGTGGCTGATGGTCCCTCATCGGAGTGCTGCGCACTTGTCTGTAGCTGAAGTACTTTTCAACAAAAAGCTACGCAGAGGTTGTTGTATGGTGGAGAACGCTTTCGGCATCTTAAAACAAACTTTCAGGGAGTTGTTAACGAAATCCGACTTGAGTATTGCGTTTCTACCGGATGTCATCCTTGCTTGTGCCATTCTGCACAACGTGCTCATGGGGCAAACACACCAAGAAGTTCAGAATTTGCTGGAAGTGCGGCGGACTGAGGGGCTGGATGGGGAAGTTGTGGATAACGGGACAGGTGATGAAGACGTAGGCAATGGTGTCGAGCAAGCGATGCCAAAGGGACTGCCTGAAGTGGAGGCAACTGCAATTGCCACCGATAAGCGGAATGAACTTGCCTGGTTTCTGACAACTCAAAGGCAGCATCGGCACTAGTCATCCAGGTTAGCTTACAATCCTAAAAGCTCCAATGTCATGTGGTACACAGCGGTGTTATGAGAAATGAAATCGTGTTTGCAAAGAAAGGGACACTGGAAGCTCTTGTTTTTCCTAATCTAATTTTTTTTGGCTTTTTATTTTTTTATTTTTTTTGGATTACATAATCGAACTTCATGAAAGTCACGATTTGTTGGAACCTTGCGCAGTGCTATTCACTATTGTAATGACAAAATCTAATATTTGCCTACGTTCATAATGCAGGAAAGAAAGGGCGACGTCTGTGGCTGTTGGCGGAAGCCTTGAACGTCGAAGGTGTTTGCTGCGATTCTCAAAGGACAACTGCAGGTGTAGTAGGAGAAGAAGGAAGGCCGTCCATGGGGATGGCCATCGATGCAGGAGTGGGATGTAGTTCAGGTCGTTCTTCATTTGTAGGCATGTCTTGGTCTTGTTCATTGTGTTCTGCTGGTGCACCGGTGGTGGCTTCCTCTGGCTACTGGCGGCTGTCATTGGCGGAGTAGTGAGGTGCTGTGCAGGCGCTCTTAGGAGGAGTGGTATAGTTGGCCACACCATGAGCGTTGTCTTGTCTTTCTGCCGCTTGTTGCGTGCTGGAGAGACCATGACCGCTCCTTGTCATCAGGCCTTCACTTAACACGCCTGACAAATGGGCCAAACAATGAACCATCTCCCCTTGCTTCAATATGGACAAACGGGCATTTTCGTTGGCCGTGGCCGCATTCTCATACAGCCTGCGGTCCTTTTCTCTCTGATAACACATTTGTTCACTGAATAACTTGAGTTGTACCTCAATCTTGGAGCGCTCCAAGTCTCTGCTACTCTCAGCAATGTCTTGTATGTGTTGCGCCATTACCAACCCCGTCGCCTTGGTGGCCTCGGCAATGACAGTGTGACCAGAAATGCTTTTTCTACGCACAGCAGTATTTCCTGCACGTCGTTGAAGAGAAAATGCAGACGTATCAGAAGAGGAGATAACTTGAGGGGTCACTCCGGCAGGCACACCTTGGAAAGGCCGAGATAGTGGAGTCCCAGTTGATGCTGATGGCGCCGATCCACGTGACGGCATCGACAAATTGATTGGCCGCGACATGGGAGTTGCCGTTGATGTCGATGCTGCTGGACCACGGGACGCCGTTGACTGGGTCACTGGTGGAGTTCGGGGTGGACTGCTGTCTGCAGATGCCTCCGCTGCTTGTTGTAAGGCAATGTCCATTGGATCCTCCGTCTCGGAGTCGCTCGGATCTTCTTCTACTTTGTGATTTCCATGGTGAGGACCTTGGTAGTTGGCGTCAGTTGGAGACAAAAAGTCTCGGACATGAGGCGGTCTTATTTGCGGCCTACTGCCGAACCATTCGTCAATGGCCACATAAAAGTCTTGGGCGAACTGCTTGGGCTGTCCCTCAGACTTTCGCTCATTGGGGGAAATGTCCCAGTAGTCGGATACATTTCTCCCCGTCCGACTCAAGTAATCTGAAATTTGCTTGTAATCAGGTGTGAGCTCCCAATTTGTCACTTGGGACTCGTAGAATTATTTTTTTGGAAATTTGCAATTTAAAGTTGATAAAAGTATAGAAAAATCCATAAAAAGAGTGTAGAACCGAAATAGGGTTGTGTCATATCCATTATAGTATTTGGTCTAGATTTGTGTTTTTTACTTAGAATCTCCCAAACCTTGCCTAAAAAAAGTATAGGAATAACGAAAAGGTTAGATTTGGAAGATTCGAGTCACACAGCCCCAAAAGGGCTAAATCCCATCATGAATGTGGCGATTCATGGCTAGGTCGGTCCAAGGGATCCACAGCAAGGCCACTAGGTCGGGTCCTAGAGTTAGATTTAGAATTCCCCATTAGATCGACGAATTCCCAAAATCCCGATTGTTAGCATGTAGGAGCCACTCACGCAAGACCGGGCCGTGGAGGAATCTACAGCCCAAGGACGGTGTTCTAGGGTGAATCCCATGCCAAGAGTCCAACGGCGAAATCGGTTCGCCAAGATTCCTCCACCTGCAAAAGATTCCCGCACCGTCGCTACTTCAAGGAGATGTCCAGTTTAAATCTCCATTGACCAATCGTGCCAGGTACGGAAACACACCCGCACGTCTTTCATGCGACTCCCTGAGAGGTCACGTGAAAAATCCCGGCATCTTCCGACTTGCAGAAGAACCTTTTTCCGGGTGGTCAACCCTCCTAACCTCCAACGGGAATTTCATGGAAATTACCCAAGTTACAATAAAATCTCACTAAAAATTAGACTAGCTTGTTTTATGTTAATAATGCGCTCCGTGAAGTTTCACGACATTCCGATAGCGGCAAGTACCCGAACCGGCGAGATTCCTCGGGAATTAACCACGTGGCGGGGTCCCCGCCACGTTGACCGGCATTCCGGGACCATACGATGGCGAAACGAAGTCAACGAAAAGTCCTTCCCGACTCTCTCGCACCTACCGGAGACCCTAGGCTATTCACATTTCTCAAAATAGGAGACCCCCAAGATCTAAGATTTTACCATGATTTGGTTTTTAAACTAAATTAGCCTACGATGGGTTTTGGGCCTCGGTACGGGGGGTAGGGGAGTTGAGGACTAAACACGGCGTTCTGGATCCAACGGCGCAATCCGTTCGGCGATTGGAGCTAATCTCCAAAAGTTAGGATGTTGGTCCAGCATAGATGGTAGAAGTAGAAATTTAGGATGTAGGATGAAAATCTTTGAGGATGAGGATGAAAATCCCCGTTGATAAGGTTACCTTAGAACTCTAGAGGGAGGGGTGAGCCCTTGGAAACCTATATAAGGTCCCCATTTCTCTCTCTAGAACACCCCCAATTCTTGTTTTGGGTCCGTGGGTCCAAGTTATTTTGGATATTTTGGCGTTTCAAGCCAAAAACCTCTACGGTGTTTTCGGAGCACTTTTAGCTCCATTGTTGCTTATTTTCAAGCTTTGAAGGTCCTTGGGGGTCCTCTACCTTGCTTTGTGTACTCTTTTGTGAAGTTTTTGGTACCTTGTTGTAAGTGGAGAGCCTCTCTCTCCCTCTTGTACGTGTTGTGGTCTAACTTGTGAAGTTTAAGAGTCTTTTTGTATCTTGCACTAATCCTAAAGTCACCCCCCACCGTACCTTGGCGATGCCGCTTTGGGGGGCCTTTAGCGTGTGAGCTTTGTGTTGCCACGTGATCTAACTTGTGTGTTTTCTCTTTGTGTTTTTCTTACACCCTCTTCTAACCTTCTCCTTGTTGAGTGGACCCCCCTCCGGGACGGCGAAGCTTTGAACCTCCTTTGTGCATGTTTTCTAAGTTATCCCAAACCCTCTTCTAATCTTCTCCTTGTTGAGTGGACCCCCCTCCCGGACGGCGAAGCTTTGAACTAGTGACAAAGTTAAAGTCCTAAAGTGTGTGTTAAAAGTGTAGACGGCGGAGCTTTGAACCCCCGAGGTGCCAAGAAGTCCTAAAGTTGGTGTTAAAACCAATCTAACGGCGAAGCTTTGTACCTCCCTCGTGTTTAGTTCCAAAGTCTAGTTTCCAAGACCTTTGTGGAAACCTCCAGAGTTTAGCTTCCAAGATATGTAGGTTCCTTTGCATTTAATGAAGTTTAGTTAATCCCAACGTTTTCTTTAGTTTAGTTGTTCCCCAAGTGTTTAGTGAGTCTGAGTGTTCCCCAAGTTTTAGTGTGTCTAAGTTGCTCCCCAAGTGTGTAGTGAGTCTGAGTGTTCCCCAAGTTTTAGTGTGACTAAGTTGTTCCCCAAGTTCTATTTTCCCCAAGTCTTATTTTCCCCAAGTTTATTTTTCCTCAAGTCCTATTTTCCCCAAGTTTATTTACCCCAAGTTTTCTTTCCCTTAGTTCACCAAAAATCCAGTTTGCCCAAAATCCAATTTGCCCAAAAATCCAGTTTTCCCTTAGTAGTCAAGGTCCAGAGCCAAAACAGACCAGATCAAGTCGAGAACCAAACAGACCAGATCAGTCGAGAACCAAACAGACCAGATCAAGTCGGGAGCCAGAACAGACCAGATCAAGTCGAGAACCGAACCAGACCAGGTCACATCATCCAACTATCAAAAGAAAACAAATAAATAAATTATTTATTTATTTATTTTGAACCCGACCCCCCAGCAGCTAGCCAGCCAGCCGGGAGGCCAGGCTTGGTCCGGCAGGCAGTTGGGGCCCCAGTTCGGTCCCCATTTTTGAACTCCTTTTTCTTGATTTTTGGTTTCTCTCACACAAGATAAACAAAACAAAGGAAAATGGGGGGCTGACCTATTGCTAAGTAGGGATTAGGGTCTAAAATCAAAAAGGGCGAAGGGAGAAAAGAGCGGAGCACCACCGTACCTGCACACAAGGAAGTCTCACCCTCACCAACAACTACAAAACACTCTACACACAATGGAGGAAGGATAGAGAACAATCGAATGAAGTAGGCGAAGGAAGGTGAGAGACAATAAATAGTGACCTAGGTTTAGGATAGGTAGGCTTTAGGAAGAAATCTTGGGAATTTGTGGTGACCGTTGAGAGGAGGATTAGGATGACACAAAGGCAAAATTGTGTAAGAGGATAGTTGGCATCTTAATACCTCCTTGAAGTTTGAGACCATAGTGTAAGACTCATAAAAGCTTAGGTGGAATAGTGCTAGTGTAGAAGAAGAAGGAAGAAAGAAAAGAAAGGAGGAAGGGAAAGAGGGAGTTTAGATCATCAAAAATTGTAATATTTTCTAAATAAGCGGTGAGCTTGGAGAAAATTCAAAACAAAAATCAAAGACTACCATGGAGTATGAGGACGTACACGTGGACGTGAACGAGGTTATTTCCGAAACCGGTAGTGAAGAGGTGAGTTTTTGATTTAATCTTTGATGTTTCTCCCTAATTAGCATTTATTTTCCTAATCAGCCCTTAGAGCGTGATTAGCATCCGAGATTAGTATAGATTAGAAGTTTAGATTCAAAAGTTGATAGATTAGGAAGAGAGGTTTCCGAAAACAGTTTATAATTAAGATTTGACCGTAAACTGACCGCGTTAGGCTAAGTTAAGCGGTAGGGGGTAGGACGGAGGAATTTTGAGTAGAAATCATCCAAAAAGAATCATGGACGGACCTTAGGGGTTTAAATTAGAAAGAGAATGTAGGATTAAAATTAGGGATTAATTAGCGGTTAGAATTAGAATCAATTTACATTTTATTTCTTAAAGTTAAAATTCTAAGGTCAAAATCTAGAGTTAACTTTGGGAAGTTAAAAAGTAGAATTAATTTGGAAGTTTAACTTAGGGGATTAAAATTTCCAGTGAAACCTTAGGGTAGTTTAGAAAAGGAAGTTAGGGTTAATTAGGAGTAAAAAATTCCGAGTGGGAAGTAGAAATTAAAAAAGTAAAACCTTGGACTAAATTTAGGGGGTAGAAATTACGAGTAGATTTTTAGTTAGAAATAGAGTTAAAATTAGAAGTCAAAACTCAGAGTAAATTGTGGAAGTAAGTTTAGAAGTTAAGCCCTAGAGTTAAAAGTTGGAATTAAATTTAGGAGGATAACACTTAGAGTTAAACTAGGATTAAAACGATAGGATTAAAGTTGGAAGTAGAAAGTCAAAAGTCAAAAGTCAAAAGTCAAGATTAAATTTAAAGGTTAAACTTTAGAGTCAATTGGGGAGTAAAAAGTTATAGTGAAAGGCTAAAAGTAGAAGCTAAAAGTTAAGAGGTAGAAGTTAAAGTTAGAGTTAGTTGTTGGAAGTAGAAAAAATCTAGAGTCAAAGTGAAAACATAGAGTCAAACCTAGAGGTTAAAATTTAGAATTAATTCTAGAAGTAAAAACTTAGAGTTAAAAGTTAAAACATAGAGTTAAAATTCAAGGGTAAATCTTAGAGTTAATTTAGGAGTAAAAACTTAGAGTTAAAAGTTAAAACATAGAGTTAAAATTCAAGGGTAAATCTTAGAGTTAATTTAGGAGTAAAAACTTAGAGTTAAAAGTTAAAACATAGAGTTAAAATTCAAGGGTAAATCTTGGAGTTAATTTAGGAATAGAAACCTAGAGTCAAAAGTCAAAACATCGAGCACAAGTCGGTAGCTAATATTTAAGAATCAAGTTAAAGAAGTAAAATCTAGAGTTACATTCCGAAGTTGGAACTTTAGAGGTAGTTTTTAAAAAGTAGAACTTCTAAGTGAAGTCTTAGAAACCCAAGACAGTCTTAGGGGTTCATGGAAGGGACATAGGGGTTCCCCTTTTTATGTAGTTAGAGACGTTATAAATGACGCCAACTACTCAGTCGACCCTCGACATAGGATAGATAGTTAGGGAGTTCGGATTTCACCATCACTCTGAACATCGCAGTCAACTTGTGAGTTACTACATGCATTACTAATTATTCGCTGCCATCCACGACACTTAGGAAACATTAGCAAAAAAGATCCATTGCTTGGAAGGCACAGTGGACTGCGCTCAACTCACCCCCATATATTAAAAAATGTGGATAAAGGCATAGAACCTGGTCGGTGTTCGCTTTATTACCAAGGGTGGGTAATCTAGCGCCCACATCAGGTAAGAGTTGATTCCATTTAGTTTTGCAAGCTGGTCCGTCGCACATGCATGGAGAGAAACCCGCTCGCATGACTGTCTCCGAAACTTGAAGCCATTTCGTATTCTCTGGTGTCATGAGATCTCTGCCGTCGAGTGTGTCCAAGTCCTGCAGAAACATCTCTCTTTTTGCGGCAATGAGGGCAAGTATTTCTTGTGAAGTCCAGTTCGGGCCCCGATCCTTCCGAGCACGCTTTTGTTGACTTTGATTTCCTTGTTGAGCAGTGTTCGAGGGCGGTCGAAGTGGAGTAAGAACAGGTCGAGGAGGAGGGACGCTTCGATTCAGCTGCGGGCTGGGCACTTGAAAGGCCACTGTGCATGCAAACAATTAATGCTTCATTTGTCAGTATGTCACATGCATCGTTCAACAGTATCATCTGACATCTGCCTTGTTGGACGCAGGTGTTACCATATTTTTACAGCACAGTACATGTACGGAAGACAACAAATGAGGTATAATTCGAACTTTGAACTACTGATGTCGACTTCTGATGGACAGTTATTTACTTTGGCATCGGAGTGTGGTTTTGTGCTGTGCAGGTCTATTTCGTAATTGACTAGACATTGAAATGAATTGAAGCAATGGAGAGAAGGACGGACACAGACATGGGAGTGAACGGTAGCATTAGAACTCTTTCAACTATATGTAGTCGATTTTAACATACATTGTACTGCTCTCTAACTTCGTACATCCCGTCACAGTTGTGACAATATACTGGAAAGTAGAATACTGCATGTACATTGGAAGTATTTGGACGGCACGATCCATAGCATTCACAGTAATTACGTTTCAGAAACGGGAACTCACCATTGGCAGGCAGAGCTGCGTGGCAGATCGGAGTGTTGTACATTTGTGCTTATAGTCGGTTTTCCATCGTAAGAATTTTTGGTAATCCTGCAGAGAAGCCACAAAATCACACAAGAGAATGGCAAGTCAGTGCTTTGAAATGTCATGAAATTCTCATGGAGAAAACAACTTCGTGAATGCAGGTCTGATATGGAACGTAGAATACGATCCGTCTTCTCCAAGACGACAGAACTTCTCCAGGACCTGGGAGTCAGCTTCGAGAATATACCTGAGCAAATCTTCAGTTTGTCGACAGGGGTGTCCAACAGGTAAGCGAACTGTCAATTTATTCTCCTCGGCCGCCGTCGACTTGCCTTCGGTGGCGCACTCTGCCATGTCCATTTTTGGTGAAGAGGAACTAGTAGCCAAATCGAGAAATTCGGCAGAACTTACGACGGCGCTCTTTCGTAATGGACCTTGAGCACTTGGACTATAAAACACCGCACCTACAAAGCCGAAATTCTCTGAAATCTTCATTTTTTTAGATTGCAAGAGTAATTAACAGCGGCTGCTAAAGTCGGAGTTTTAGGAAGTTAACAGAAACTTTTCCAGCTAACATCCTGCTAATAGCGATGCCAACAAGGCCTCCATGTAGGTTCGGGGTGTAAGACTTGAATCTGGTGTGAACACACCTCTCTCTACTGCCACCAACCACCGCTATTTCATCTTCCATACAGCCAAGTGAGAATGTACCTTAAGCTAAGCTTTTCCATATTATTTAGAAATCCGGCCAAAGCTACGAATATGGCCATTGATAGATTTCCGAGTATTGAGTACTTCAATGTTGTTCACATTTTGAGCGCTCTGAAATTTGCTTATTTTATAATATGATTATGGCCATGGTAGCTTTGACTTTTAACTGTTCGAGCGGGTAATCAATACCAAAATATTTTCAATTTCCATAATAACATGCGAACTCCACGGTTGAACGTTTCTGTCCAATTGCTACATGTACACAATACAATTTTTCATATCGGAGGTGCCATGTGTGAAGTCAGTCTGAACAACTTGTAGTTCAGAAACAATTTGCAAAGGTTTCCCAGTTCTATAAGAAACTTAACTAGAAATCATCAGAAACTTCTTCTTTCAAATAATTATGGACTTGTGCACATTCAAGCTCACAATTGTAGTACAGAAGAGAAAATATGAGAAGTTGCCTGAGGTGAAGAGTACGTTGTTTGGAAGTACAAGTTCAGGTCAAAAGGGCAGTATTCGCACAGATGTTACCCTGCTCTTGCAAAACCGAGCTCACTTCAGTCCAAATACTGAACTTTGCGGGCAGAGAATGCCAGGCAGCCGGTTCCAAACAGTAGGACCGTGCGGGAGCCATCCCAACCCTCTGTCCCCCAAGTGACATCCCTACCACTGGTTAGCGCCCACACGGCCTGGCTTCCGGTGGGATCTAGACACTTGGGAACGCCCACTCATCCAAATGTACAATGTCACCCGCCATGATCGCACACTCCGGGCCATTAGAGCATTCCCACCAGTACACGCGTTGGGTCCCTCGCTCTTCAAACTGGATGAAAAGCGCTACGGGCCCTTCCTAAGATTCTCTTGAACACTCAATCCTCGCGTGTCAAGAATTGGCCCTTGAAATCACTATTCATCCTAAGTTTAGTTGCTTTATCCTTTATGCTACTTGATGAATGGTCTTTTGACTATTTATGGGCCGTATTTGGTGAGCAACGGTAAGGGACAAGGAAATTGAGGGCCCTTCCAAATTAGATGGAAAATCTGAGCGTGTCAAGTTGGGAGGGTACTGGTGGGAATGCTCTTAGTGAAGTACCCACCCTCCTGCCCTGTACTTTTTTGTTGGCAGTACAGGCAGGATCTGAACCTTGTTTTTGGCAAAATTTGATTCTGGGAGGCGATATTTGGGGCTGTAGGGTGCTCAAGGGTTAATAGTAATATGAAGGATCCCATGCAATAGTACATCCTATGCAATAAATTGATACTATTTACTATGCAGATTGCCCCATAACTAGACCCAAAAAAATTAGACCCTGTAGCTTATTATTAACCTCTAATGAGCCAAAGAAGGTGTACTTTCAAAATGTGCCAAAATTATAAAAGACTTGAGCAATTTGTTTTTACATTTTTTTCTTGAGATTGAATAGAATGTAACCATAGGATCTTGAATTTCACATTAAGAATGAGCACCTCAAAAAATTTCAAATTATTAGACCACACAGTTTAGAAGATATTTAAATTTGAAGTTTTGTTTGGTTTAATGGAAATACAAGGTAGCGCACTTTGAAGGAGCATATCTTTGTGTAAATATTTTGAAATGATACTCTTTTTGTGCTTAGTGAAAGATAAGAAAAATAAAAATGTACATGTAACTTTCACAACATCTTAAGCATTTTTCAATTCATATGGAAGCTTGCAATGCACAATGGTAATTTAAATGAGAGTGGTGTTTGTAAGAGAAAAAAAGATGGGACACTTGCCTTCTCCTTGAACTCCTTGGATTTGCCCTTTTTGAAGGAAGCAAGAATCACATTGGTTGGCTGACTTTTTAGTCCATGCCCAAACCGAATTCAAAATAATGAGCTATAAACTACACTACACCACTTCTTTTTGAAAAATTCCACAAAGTGGAGTTTAATTTGGAATTTGATGAAACTACCGCCATTAAATTTATAATATAGTCTATTTTCTAAATATAATTTTTATTATAAAAAAAGCTCAGAATTTGAAAACAAGAAGCTCAAAAAAGAGGAGCAACGACTAGAAAATGGTCATTTGGGTCAGTAGGGGTTAATTTGGCACCGATGCATATGGTTGCGCAAATGCATAGGACCTAGCCTGCAAAAATTTTCTAGAGCGTGTTTTAAATTTTTTTTTTTTTTTTTAATTTTATACAAGTGAAGATTTATAGCAAGAAAAATAAGTACAAGTATCCAACCACAAGCGGCTTGGGGGGCCCTTAAATAGGGGTTTATTTAGCAGTTGAGTGTCTATAATTAGGCTTGTGCACTAGAATAATCCTAACCATGTGCCCTTCATTCACGACTGTGCAGATTGATATGTTTCAGTTTATGTGAGTTCATATGAAATATATTTGCATGCCAATTGTAATTCCTGCGCATTAGTCTTTGTAATTGGAATGTGTTTTGTACCATGGGAGATCAGCAAGTCACCGTGTGCAATTTTTTTCATTCTTAGCTCCATTTGAATGTTTAAATGAATGTTATTAGAGTGTGGAGGGAATTCATGGCTAGAGTTTATGCTTTTCAATTGAACTTGTTGAGCGTCATTTTAGGAAAGTCATTTCATTTAGTCCATGGAAAGATTCATTTAGTTCATTTCATTTAGTCCACGTGAGCTTTGAAGTCAACTTGTAAAATTGTAAGTATGTTTTGAGCGCCCTTTGTGAAGGTCACATTCAACAAAAATTAAGTCATTTTGGTAAAAAAGTGTCATGTGTCATCTTCTTAACGATGTGAGGTGACGTGAACCCCTGGGAATCTAACATGTAAATTCAATGAGTACCGAATGAAAACTTGACACACGGTATTTGAACGAAGTTATGACAATTTGATTGTAGCGAGTTCTATTGAAAATAATTCATTATAATGAAGATAGGGTGTGAAAAAATGAACTCTCTTTCAAATTTCAAGTAAGTGAAGGGCCCTTAAGATTATGCACATTTAGCAAATAAGGTAATGAGAGGGTGTGTTTAATTGGTCCCATCCATCAAAATACCCCCCATTAAAATACCCCTTGTTCACACGTGATATATGACCCCCCCTCCAATAGTGACCCCGGCCTAGCATATAACATGATCTAATCTCATCAAATTAGCCTCTTCACTAGCAAAACCACCATATTCATAATGATATCCAACTACATGCTTGTTGTATCTAGGCAAGACACTAATACCAAGTTCATCAAAAGGAATAGTATGGACATAATACATTTTTTTTTTCAATTACTTTGACTAATTTTTGAACTCTAGCCAAATAGCATGTAGTATTGTTTTTACCATCTACCATTTTGATTGCATTATCATCAAACAATCCAACATTAGCATTATTACTTTTAGATCCTAAAGAAAATTTATTCTTAATATGAATATGCTGGATACGCCTGATTCTATCTAGGGGAAGTTTATTAGATTTATAAACATTTATTTCTAAAAATAACTCTTATTTTGTATACTAATCCTTTGTTTGGGACATCTCCAAATGAATTGACTTTATTCATATTAGCACCACATGCATCACTTATGAACTCTTGTTCCACATCAAGTATTCTAAATTTAACATTATTTGCAACTTCATTTATCAAAGATACATTATTTGGCACAACATTTTCTGGTTCATGACTTTCTTCATCTTCTATTTCCTCATCAACCAATGAAGTAATATTTTGAACAAAAGCATTAAAAGAAGAAGCCCATGGATTGTCCCACGGCATTGGATTTACCATTGGATTGTAATGCCTCTTTTATTTCAACATACTTTGCATTGTCCTTTGCCACTAAGCATTAGAAGAGATTTGAGGGTTGCAAAGGGCCGTTTTAGGCTGTTCCCGCAGCTGGGAACGGTCATAATTAAAAAATTAATTTTTTATTATTTTTTGACATGGCACAGTCTTGGCCACGTCAGATTACTGCTCCCAGGCCGTTCCCAGGGTTCCCAGGGCCTAATAACTCGCAAGCTCTTAGAGCCCTCAAATTTCTTCTAATGAAACTAGCTTTCCATGCTTCTTAAAGGTTAGCAGTTGTCACGAAACTATAATCCAAAAAAACAACATCTGAATCAACAACACATGAATTTCCTTCTAACTACAAGTTTTTTTGACATCTTGGATTAGCAAACAAGGATCATTCTTTTTATGTTTAATCTTTACCACCCTAGCAATGTGTGAAGTACGTTTAGTAGCTTCACTAATAGAGAAATAGTGTTTGTTACAAACTTGTTGATCTAAAAATGAAAAACAATCTCCACAACAGCTAGATTCAACCCTACTTAATTCAATTGGGAGATGTGAAACGAAATCCCTCATCATCATGACGTAACACACACTTGCATGACATGCTATAGTACAATTTGTCATACATTCTTTATTCATCCAATTATCTTTCAAGTGGTGTCCAAATGCATTGTAACAAATGTATGCACTACCTAAATATAATATATGAACAACAAATGATGCCAATTTGACCTTTTCAAGCAAAGATTGCTTACTATAGAAAATTTCAAGAAAGGACCAAATCACTTCCACGTAGAAAATAGTACCTTTAACATGTTCTTGCAATACTTACTAGAATACATACCCCTTTGTCAAGGGATTCCAAACATGCCCTTATTTTAGGAAAGGCCAAGCGTTGCACAGCAATGAAATTTTGTTTGTCTTTTACATTGACATCACCTTCTAATAGTGCATCTACAAACATTTTTGATAAATGGAAAAACAAGTTTACATGTGTACAAGAGATATTATCATTCATTCATTGTTTGAGATTTGAATGCATAGTGAAGAATGGTCTTTTGAGTGTCTTATATTTAGATTTTTATTTGTGACAATTTATTACTAAAGTTCATAGTTGGAAAAATATTAGAATAGTTTACAAATTGTTGTGTATTTTTTATTATATATGAAATTGCATGTATTCATCTAGGTATTTTCAAAATAGAATGATATCACTACATTTTGGATGAATTTATATTTATTTGATGAAAAATTGACATTTTATCCATCATATACATATTCGTTAAATGTAAAGGAAGGTCTATCAATCTCTACAAGATCTCAAGTCATGTACACATTCTTGAAAAGTTGAATCTAAAATGCTTCATTGTGGACACTAAATAGTGAAATTGGATTGCCTTAACAATTTGGTTCCCTTCATCAAAGAAATTTGGTTACCTCTTGACTTACTGCTTGTCTAGATGGAGGCACATGCCATTTTCTAAACCAAGCCATGAACCAGTGCACCAACCCATGCAACACACATGGTTCCTACATTAAAAACTGCATCGTTTTACAATAATTGTGCATATTTACATAGTGTAGAATGTTGAAAAATTAGTATGGAGCAACCTAATTTCACTATTTAGTGTAGGTGTCACCTAGTTTTCATATCAATATCACCAAGTAGCACCCAAGTATCACATGAATATTGAAGAAATAAATGGCTATTCTTCTAAATTGGTAAAAAAAAACTGCCAAGGAGGGACAAAGTTGGTTTTTTTTACAAAAGGATGAATGGATGAGCACAATTGTAATTGTTGAGAGATGATTTTTGCCTTTTTTATAATGATGGAAGAATTGGTAAAAAAATTTTATTGGTTGTGCATGGAAGGGGTAGAGACTTTGCATAGACAAAAGTAAAATGTGAAGAAGTCACGGCCTCACGGGGGAGAGGGGGGTCACTTCATGTAGACATTTGGATATCACATGAGGCCAGGGTTGTTTTTCAAGGGGGTATTTAGATTTCTCAGGCCAATTAAATGGTCCCTATTATTATCTAATTTTAGAATTCATGGTATTTTAGGCCTCCGTACCATTACTTTGAATTTGCAAGGAGGGACATTTTTTAATACCCTAACTTCATTATAAGGAAAAAAAGTAAAGTGAAAAAGGAATATACCAAAATTAAGGACAAAAGCAAATGGCACAGAAGAATGTGGGAAGCCCTGAAATTGTAAATTACCTGAAGCCACCCAAAAAATGGGAAGGAAAAAAGTCACAAACTACCTTTAAACCTCCCAAATGGGAAGGACAAAAAACCTTAAACTACCTTGAGTCAAAAAAAATGGGAAAGGAAAAAATTGTAAATACCTTAAGCCAAAAAAATGGGAAAGGAAAAAAATTGTAAACTACCTTGAGCCAAAAAAAATGGAAAGGAAAAAAACCCTTAAAGTAACTTGAGTCCAAAAAGAATGGTAAGGGAATAAATTCGTAAACTACCTTAATTTAAAAAAATGGAGAGGAGAATAAACCTTAAACAACCTTGAGCCAAAAAAATTTGGTAAAGAAAAAGCCCCCCAAAACTGCTTACATCTTGTGAGCTTCCAATTTGTCACTTGGGACTCGTAGAATTATTTTTTTGGAAATTTGCAATTTAAAGTTGATAAAAGTATAGAAAAATCCATAAAAAGAGTGTAGAACCGAAATAGGGTTGTGTCATACCCATTATAGTATTTGGTCTAGATTTGTGTTTTTTTACTTAGAATCCCCCAAACCTTGCCTAAAAATAGTATAGGAATAACGAAAAGGTTAGATTTGGAAGATTCGAATCACACAGCCCCAAAAGGGCTAAATCCCATCATGAATGTGGCGATTCATGGCTAGGTCGGTCCAAGGGATCCACAGCAAGGCCACTAGGTCGGGTCCTAGAGTTAGATTTAGAATTCCCCATTAGATCGACGAATTCCCAAAATCCCGATTGTTAGCATGTAGGAGCCACTCACGCAAGACCGGGCCGTGGAGGAATCTACAGCCCAAGGACGGTGTTCTAGGGTGAATCCCATGCCAAGAGTCCAACGGCGAAATCGGTTCGCCAAGATTTCTCCACCTGCAAAAGATTCCCGCACCGTCGCTACTTCAAGGAGATGTCCAGTTTAAATCTCCATTGACCAATCGTGCTAGGTACGGGAACACACCCGCACGTCTTTCATGCGACTCCCTGAGAGGTCACGCGAAAAATCCCGGCATCTTCCGACTTGCAGAAGAACCTTTTTCCGGGTGGTCAACCCTCCTAACCTCCAACGGGAATTTCATGGAAATTACCCAAGTTACAATAAAATCTCACTAAAAATTAGACTAGCTTGTTTTATGTTAATAATGCGCTCCGTGAAGTTTCACGACATTCCGATAGCGGCAAGTACCCGAACCGGCGAGATTCCTCGGGAATTAACCACGTGGCGGGGTCCCCGCCACGTTGACCGGCATTCCGGGACCATACGATGGCGAAACGAAGTCAACGAAAAGTCCTTCCCGACTCTCTCGCACCTACCGGAGACCCTAGGCTATTCACATTTCTCAAAATAGGAGACCCCCAAGATCTAAGATTTTACCATGATTTGGTTTTTAAACTAAATTAGCCTACGATGGGTTTTGGGCCTCGGTACGGGGGGCAAAGGAATGTAGGACTAAACACGGCGTTCTGGATCCAACGGCGCAATCCGTTCGGCGATTGGAGCTAATCTCCAAAAGTTAGGATGTTGGTCCAGCATAGATGGTAGAAGTAGAAATTTAGGATGTAGGATGAAAATCTTTGAGGATGAGGATGAAAATCCCCGTTGATAAGGTTACCTTAGAGCTTTAGAGAGAGGGGTGAGCCCTTGGGAAACCTATATAAGGGCCCCATTTCTCTCTCTAAAACACCCCCTCACTTTTGTTTGGGTCCGTGGGTCCAAGTTGCTTTGGATATTTTGGCGTTTGAAGCCAAAAACCTCTACGGTGTTTTTGGAGCACTTTTTGCTCCATTGTTGCTAGATTTCAAGCTTTGAAGGTCCTTGGGGGTCCTTCTATCTTGCCTTGTGTACTCCTCGTGCGTTTGTTATACCCTTGTTACAAGTTAAGAGTCCTTGTTCTCTCTTGTTGTACCCTTGTGAGCTAACTTGTGAGTTTAGGAGTCTTTTGGGATCGTGTCCTAATCCTAAAGTCACCCCCCACCGTACCTTGGCGATGCCGCTTTGGGGGGCCTTTAGCTTGTGAAGTTGTGTGTCTTTACGTGTACTAAAACGTGTGTTTTCCTTACTTATGTGTCCTCACCCCCTTCTAATCTTTCCCTTGTTGCGTGGACCCCCCCTCGGGACGGCGAAGCTTTGGCTTTGTCCCACGTGTTTCTAAGTTTGTCTTTTTATCTTCTTCTAATATCCCCCTTGTTGCGTGGACCCCCCCTCGGGACGGCGAAGCTTTGGCTTTGTCCTGCGTGTTTCTAAGTTTGTCTTTTTATCTTCTTCTAAATATCCCCCTTGTTGCGTGGACCCCCCCTCGGGACGGCGAAGCTTTGGCTTTGTCCCACGTGTTTCTAAGTTTGTCTTTTTATCTTCTTCTAATATCCCCCTTGTTGCGTGGACCCCTCAAATCGACGGCGAAGCTTTGAACTAGTAACAACGTCAAGTCCTACAGTGTGTGTTAAAATACTCTTAGACGGCGGAGCTTTGAACCCATGGAGTGTCGCAAGTCCTAAAGTTGGTGTTAAACCCGATTTTACGGCGAAGCTTTGAACCTCCATAGCCTTAGATTCCAAAGTCTAGTTTCCAAGACCTTTGAGGAAACCTCCAGAGTTTAGCTTCCAAGAGATGTAGGTTCCTTTGTACTTATCAAGTGTAGTGTCTTCCCAAAGTTTATCTAGTTTAGTTGTTTCCCAGGGTCTTAGTGAGTTAGTACCCCCAAGGTTTTATTTCCCCCTAGCCTTAAAATAGCCTTAGCAAAATTTCAGTCCTAAATAGCCTTAGAGAAAAGAACCCAGCAATCCCAACCAGCATCCCAACCAGCAATCCCAACCAGTAATCCCAACCAGCATCCCAACCAGCAATCCCAACTAGTAATCCCAACCAGCATCCCAATCAGTAATCCCGACCAGCATCCCATCAGCATCCCATCAGAGAAAATTAAAAAAAAAAAATTTATTTAAAAAAACCGACCCCCCCAGCCAGCCAGCTGGGAAGGCCAGCCAGCCGGGAAGGGCAGCAAGCTCCGGTGGGCAGAGGCTCCGGTGGGCAGCAGGCTCCGGTGGGCAGAGGCTCCAGTGGGCAGAGGCTCCGGTGGGCAGCAGGCTCCAGTGGCAGCAAGCTCCGGTGGCAGCAGGCTCCGGTGGGCAGCAGGCTCCTCCAAAATCTTGATTCCTTTTTTTTGTTTCACGTTTTGGTTCTCTCAAACCAGAACACGAACAAAGATGAAGCAAACTCAAGGAATGTTGGGCTAATTAAGTGCTAAGCAGGGGTGAAGCAGAATTAGGGCCAATACAAAAATACGAAAGGGAGGAGGAAGAAGAGAGCGGAGCACCACCGTACCTGCACACGAAAACGGTCTCTATCACCACTCCCACTTACACACAATGGAAGGAAATTAGGGAGAGGGATGTGTTATAGGAGTGAAAAGGAGAGAGACGATGAATAGTGCCTAGCTAGGAGATTAGGTAGGAAATCTAGAAGAACTCCTTGCAACCATTGGGAGGAAGATTATGATGACACAAAGCAAGGTTGCGTAAGAGGGTAGGAAAGAACAATTAAGCCCTTCTCGTAGTTTGAAACCATAGTGTAAGACCCATAAAGGCTTAGGTGGAATAGTGCTAGTGTAGAAGAAAGAGGAAGAAAGAAAAGAAAGGAGGAAGGGAAAGAGGGAGTTTAGATCATCAAAAATTGTAATATTTTCTCAATAAGCGGTGAGCTTGGAAAAAATTCAAAACAAAGCCAAAGACTACCATGGAGCGTGAGGATGTACACGTGGACGTGGACGAAGTCATTTCCGACACCGGTAGTGAAGAGGTGAGTTTTTGATTTAATCTTTGATGTTTCTCCCTAATTAGCATTTATTGCCCTAATCTGCCCTTAGAGCGTGATTAGCATCCGAGATTAGTGTAGATTAGAAGTTTAGATTCAAAAGTTGATAGATTAGGAATAGAGGTGTCCGAAAACATCTTATAATTAAGATTTGACCGTAAACTGACCGCGTTAGGCTAAGTTAAGTGGTAAGGGGTAGAACGGAGGAATTTTAATTAAATTTGATTCACAAGAAACAATGGACGGAAATTAGGATTAGATTAGAAGGAGAATTTAGGATAAAAATTAACGATCAATTAACGGTTAAAAACCTAGAGTTAAATTAAGATTTTAATTAGGGAAGTTAAAATTCAAAAGTCGAAATTTGGAGTTAACTTTGGGAAGTAGAAAGTAGAATAGGAAATAGAGGTCAAAAGTAGAATCCACTTAGGAAGTAGATTGTTGAGTTAAAAATAGAGTTAAAATTAGAAGTCAAAACCCTAGAGTTAAAAGTTGGAATTAAATTTAGGAGGATAACATTTAGAGTTAATCTAGGATTAAAACGATAGGATTAAATTTGGAAGTAGAAGTCAAAAATCAAAAGTCAAAAGTTTCGATTAAATTAAAAGGTTAAATTTTAGTTAATTGGGGAGTAAAAAGTGAGAGTGAAAAGCTAAAAGTAGAAGTTAAAAGTTAGAAGTAGAAGTAAAATTTTAGAGTTAGTAGAAAAATCTAGAGTCAAAGTGAAGACGTAGAGTCAAACCTAGAAGTTAAAATTGGGGATTAATTTTAGAAGTAAAAATTTAGAGTTAAAAGTCAAAAACCTAGAGTAAATTAGGAGTAAAAGTCTACAGTGAAAAGGGAAAATTTAGAGTTAACTTTAGAGGGTAAATCCTAGAGTAGTTTAGGAATAAGAACATAGAATTAGAGGTGAAACTGAGAATAGAATAGAGGGGTAAAAACTTAGAGTTGAAAGTTAAACCTAGAGTTTAATTCCGAGGATAAATTTCAGAGTTAAATGAGGAGTAAAAACCTAGAGTTAAAAGTCGGTAGTTAATATCTAAACCCAAGTTAAAAGGGTAAAAATCTAGAGTTTCATTTAGAGGTTGAAGATTAGAGTAAGAGTTAAACTTTAGAGTTAGTCTTTAGAGTAGAACTTCTAGGTGGAGTCTTAAAATCCCACGATAGTCTTAGAGGTTCATGGAAGGAACATAGGGGTTCCTCTTTTCACATAGTTAGGGACGTTAGAAATGACGCCAACTACCCAGTCTACCCTCGACATAGGATAGATAGTTAGGGAGTTAGAATTTTACCATTACCCCTGAGCATTGCAGTTACCTTGTGAGTTACTACATGCATTCTAATTATTCGCTGCCATCCACGACCCTTAGGAAACGTTAGCAAAAAAGATCCATTGCTTGGAAGGCACAGTGGACCGCGCTCACAACACCCCCATATATTAAAAAAGTAGATAAAGGCATAGAACCTGGTCGGTGTTCGCTCTATTACCAAGGGTGGGTAATCTTGCGCCCACACATCTACAAAAAATTTAAAGCCAAGAAACAATTTGAAACTGCTTTCAGTTGAAAAAAACATAGAAAGGAACAGACTTCACAAACATTATACAATACAACACATATTATGTTTGAAGAATGATAACACATGTATCAAATACACTTGTACTTTATGAATAATAAAATTTCAAGTCTGGAAACCAAAATAAATCCTTCCTATGAAGTATGGATTACATAGAAGTCCCCAAATCCCAAAGTCAAGCAAGAAAATCAAGTTGAAATGCAAACACGGTAATGAATGAGAAAGGGCCAGCAGGAGTGGAACACAACAATCCTAGAACGTGTACACTGTTGAAACACAAACTTACAAGCTGCCATGTCGCTACCAATGGACCTAGGAAATGAATTCGTCCATCCAAATGGACCGATACTAGAATTTTTCCATCCAGGCGAGTTGCTGAACAATTCCATAAATTGAACCTAGTGACAATTATTTCCTAGGATCTATATCTAGGATCCTATTTTAGAAAAAAAAATGTAATATGAGGTATTATTGACCTATGTATCTTACTTATACTTGAGTGCACATGATTTAGTACACTGTATATTAGCTCTAAGTTATTTTTAAATTTTAGACACCGTGAATTAATACCTCCCTATATTATGTCGCATGTTGTTTGCTAAGTTTTTCTAAGTGAATACCCCATGGAGGAATTTTGAGTAGTATCCTACTTGAAGACAAAATCAGTAGAGGCCATGTATCCAAGATGTAACCTTTAGTAGTAGAGCCAAATGCTTGTTCAATTTAAAATAATATTCAAATCTTTTTTTGAATTTTTGTATTGGATACGGAAGACTCTAAACTGCTTGCCCTTGACATATAGAATCTTTTGAAGTGTTACCAATATGATCTTATTCCTAAAGGGACAAGGCCTTGGTAATGAATAGTTAGCCAAAAATTATCAGATTTTTGGATGACACTAGAAGAAACTCGTGTTTTTTTACAAGCCCGGATTTTTTGGAACGGATTTTTTTTAAAATCTTTATTGGCATCTAGTTGTTTTTATGTTTTTCATGATGTTCATTGGATGTTATTTTTGACATAAAAACAACTAGATGTCAACATAGATGTCAAAAAAATCCGTTCCAAAAAATCCGGGCTCGTCATCTAGAATGCAGGTTTTTTAAAGTGTGAATAGGAGCATTTCTACAAAAACCTAGAGAATCATTCATCAAATATGTTTTAATATTTGCAGCATTTCAAGATTCTGTTTATGAGGCTCATGGATTTGGGACAAAATTAGATGTGCAATATTATATGACTTCTTCAGTTTTTTTGAAATTTGTATGAAAAGAATGGGTATTAGATATGATTTTTAAAATTATGCATATAATCAATTGCAAAAAAGGGTTTGTAAGCCTGTCTCAAATCAATTTAGTCATATAAAACCTTAAAAAATGTTTAAAAATGTAATTTTCATCATTAGTAATTCAATTTGGGTAGAATAGGTTAAAACTATGACATGATCAATATAGTATGATATGGACGCAATTTTTTTATTGCTATACGTGTTCAATATACAAAAATTATATATACTAATAAGAAGTGTAATTGCTACTAACTCTAGATTGTTTTTATCTTTACATAATTATGGTGCAACAAGTGATTGCAAAAAACACTTGATACTATCTTATGTCTGGTCTTATGTTTGTCACACATTGCATGGCAATTGGGTTTGGGTACATAACTTTTGGAGTTTCGTTTGGATTGTGTCGCAGTGTGAATTTTTGGTTTTTTATAAGTTATCTAAATCTTGGAACGGAAACCGTGATCTGGTATCCGGAATTGAGCAAGAGGTAACGGAAAACCGGAAATTAACTATGGAACGGAAGAGGTGATAGTCCGGATTCGATCTGAATCTAAACCAGATTAGAGTTGGAGCGGATCTGAGTTGGAACGGATTGGGTCAGGAACGGATTTGGTTATGATGACAGATCAGACTATAAATAGGCTGACCAATCCAGTTGCCACTCTTTTTCAAACTTCGTTTGCGGAAATTGCTCTCCAGCTTGTACTTAGCTTTTCCCCAGCACTTTGCTTTCTTGTTTTGTGAGTGTGTGTGTGCGTGTTAGTGTGTTAGAGCGCGCAGCGCTTTAGTGTGCGTTGCAGGTTTAGAGGTATTCCGGTTGAGATCGGAAGAGCGAAAGTGAGAAACGAGACGTGCGGCTAGGAGAGAGAAATGTAGCCTCAGTGAGAATCCGGTTAGCACAGCTCGTGTCCATGCCTCAGCTCCGCAAGAGTAGAGCAGGACCGTCCAGTTCCTCCGCAGTAGAAGTTAAACTCCGGAAGGTGTGTCCGATTATTCCAGTAGAAGAGAAGGAAAAGGACAACCTCATGGAGGATCTTGCCAAGATGGGTTGCGGGGGACTGATAGATAAACCCTGGGGGTTTAGAGAGGAACGGATGATTCGAGAGCTGTTGGGAAAACTCTCGAATCAGTTCGATAAGACCATCCGCGGAATTCCGGGCAGTTGGACGAAAGAGATGTGGAGGTCCGTGTACGACTTCCGGTCAGGAGGTCGAGGGATGGCCACCTCGAAGGAGGGATACACTCGGGGGAAGTTCCGGAGCACAGTGGACTCGAAGGATGGGCATGCGATCGCAGATTGTTTGGACGACCGGCATCGCAATCTTTTGCAGTTCCTGATTCCGATCATCCACCCGGAGAAGCCGACGAGGGTGACGATAGCCATCGGGAACCTGATTTTCGAAGCCCTGAGCGGGGAACGGAAAGTGGACTGGGCTAGGATCTTTTCCGATCTGGTCAGCCGTCTGGTTCCAAAGATCGGAGGAAGTAGGCCGACTTCGTTGAGTCCCTACATCTTCCATCTTTACAAGCATAACCAACTCCTCACGGATACGGAGGAGAAGGAGTGGAAGACTCAGGAGTCACTCCTGAAGTATGGGGAATCGAAATCGGAGGAAGAGCAGGAGGAAGTATCCGGTTCCGATGAAGAAGAAGAAGAAGAGGAGGAGCAACACCGGCCGCAGCACAAGCGGCAGAAGACGACGCCTCCTCACCAGAGAGGAACCCCAACCCCTCCGGGTGAGACATCCAACCCTGGGAAGAAACCGGTTTTTGAAGAACCGGGTCCTTCCGGATCGGATCCGACGGATCCGTCCAACCAGCTGATCAACATCTTGAGCGATGTGCGAGCAGACTGGGCGGTGAAGAAGCTGGTTCTGAACCAGATCAGTGAGCTGGTGGGAGCACTAGCGGATAGCAACCTCGCAGGAGTGGTTGCAGAGTACATCTCCAGCCCGGATGAGATCCGGAAGCAAGAAGCGGAGATACAACGACTCCAAGAAGAGAATGAGTCGTTGAAGACGGAACTGTTGCTCCTCAAGGAGGACATGGCCACCACTCGAGAGATGGCAGAGGCTACCCGGAAAGTAGCTGAGGACGTGAAGGCCACTTTTGGAGCAACCGGAGAGGCCGTCACCAAGTCAAAGCTGTTTGACGAGGGAGTCCTCAAGGACAAGAAGATATCCGGAACTAGGTTGGTCCGGATCTTGACGGACTACTCTGAGAAGGTGGAATTGGTGATGATGGAAGCACGGGAGGCAGCAAACCGGATGGAGGAAAGCAGCCGAAAGCTGAATGGAGTGACGTTGTCACGGTCGTTCCATCTGTCCGACCTTTCGATGCCCGGGTCTTTTCCGAACGTAGGCATTCAGACAGAAAGAAAGGATCGGACTCCCCAGTCAAAGAAGAGTGGGAGGAAGCTCGCCAACACCATCAACTTAGATTCGTCACCAGATCTCCCAGATCGTGAAACCGGGGAGCGGAACCGGAATCTGACGGACGTCTTCGAACAGCTTGGAACGGAAACGCCTAGAAGTCCCACACTGAACCAGGGACAGGATCAAAGTATGGATCTGACCCCAGATCAGGGTGCGGATCAAGGTCTAGATCAGAGCGTGGACCAAGGCGGAGACCAAGTTATGGACGAAGGAACGGATCAAGGAGTAGATCCGGTTGTGATGTAATAGATAGGAATTTAGTTTTGTAAATATTTGTTAGTTGGGACCGGACCGGATTTGATCCGGTGTGTCTGGTTAGGATCGGATGTTCTCCGGTCTGATCGGCTCGGCAGGGACCGAAAGTTCCGTGCGGACTTTCTAGGGCCCTTTTTGTTGACTTTTGAGTTTTAAAGTGTATATTAGTCAGTCTCTGCGAAGGAGGCTGGGAGTCTTTTCCCTTGAGTTTTTGTGTGTTTTCTATTAACTTCTTGTTGTACGTCTCTCCCGCGCGTGGCAGGGTTGTTTTGGTGAGGAGTTAGGAAAATGTATGCAGATTCTAGAGAGATTTCTCCCCTTAGTGTGTTTGTTTTGCTCTTATGTGCATGTGAGTGGGTATTCTAAATGTTGGGAGTGGATTTCAATTCCTCAGCACCTCTACAGTTCACGATTCCGGGCGAGAAAGCCGTTGTTAGGCTAGGCGGATAGGGAAGGAGTCCTTAGTCGCGCTAGAGCTCCTGGATAGGAAATCCGGTTGAGTGTCCGATCTCCCGTGAGGTCTCGCTGCCCTAGTTGGTAAACGGAAGGACTTTAGTTGATGTTGGAATGGACGGATTCACTTGTAACCACCTAACTTCGCACGGAGGGAACTTGGCATCAAGGTCGTTGTAGTATGAGAGGATCGTACGGGGGGTCTTTGTGTGACCTGCAAACCGGATCGCTATCCGGGTGGCTGTGAGAGATCAAACCAGATCCGCGCTAATGTAGGAAGTAGTGGATTAGAGAAGTGGGTCTTCAGCCACTATAAGTCACGGAAGGAGTGGCGGGCCTGCCACTCTCAAAAGCAAGCGGCGAACCCTCTGATGGTGAAACAGAGGTAAAACTAAACCGGAGTAGAGTGAGAGTACATGTGAGAGGACCGGATCGGATCGATCCAGAGGAGTGCCAGGATCGGAAGTTGTAGGATCCTGGGTTGTGGTAGTTTTACAGGACCGAATAGCTTGACAGACCGGAAGAGATAGAGAGAGATCTGGTTGTTGTTTTCGGTGTGTTGTTGTTTCCGGTTTTAGATCTAGGACCGGAAAGTAGAAATTGGATACTGGCTGAGCTTAAGTTGGGAATAGAGCTAGACACTTCACAGAATCTCGTGGGTTCGATCTTTAGAGTCATTTTGTTATGCTTTAGAGTGGTTTTTGGGAGTATAACAGGGAATTCACTTACTCTGTGCTGCAACAGATTGACATGAAATTTTTTCTATGGTTGCACAAGGAGAATATGGTTCTACCACATTTTTGTAGCATTTTAAAAAAATAGAGTGATTGTGGAATAGTATTCCTAAAGATCTATTACACTTGACATTTTGGAATTTTTAAAAATTTTTAGTAGTTCTTTTTTAGAAGTACAATTTGAAATTTTTATAGCCTCATCTAATGACTGCTTCATGTTTTTTTGTGGAAGGGTTTTGAAAATTAGCATTGTGAATGCTTTAAACTCTTGCTTGAAGAAGTCTGCAATTTGGGGGTTCTAATAAATTATTTTAAAAATTGCAAACTTGACTTTTATTTGTTACATGTCTTCTTAGCAAAAAATTTACAATAATGAAAACAAAAAAGTCATAAGTAATAGACCCATTTTTTCAATTTTTTTCAATTATAGCACATCATTTGGGTAGAAATTCATTGATATAATATTAGACTGCAATTTTAAGTATTGCGAACTACTCATTAGTACCTACCAAATATGTATAGAAAAAAATGGATAAAAAGTGAATTTCATGTATTTGTGCATACAAATGGAAAGAACACATCACACATATGTTGAAATTGTAGAAAAGCAAGGAAAAATAGATAGTCCCTCCCCCAAACTCAACTAGAAAATGATACCAAAATGTAGTCATTATATTGTTAACACAAGTTTCCAAAAATTGAAAAGCACAACACATAGTACTGTCAAGTGTTTCTTGCAATTGCTCCAACATGGTTGTTAAGAACTACATACCAGTATTAGAGGCATCTATAAAGTACACAATGAGTTTTATGCGGAATTTGAGTGGAATTTTCTTCCAATCACAAGCTCCAACCAAATTTTGGTCAAGAATTTTTGTAAAATTTTGAATCCCATACCCTCCTTAAATAGTTATAAGGCAGAAGGTGTATAAAGCAACCAAGCTCTAAAAATATTCTCTAACACAAAAGAACATATTGTTGAATGTACCAACAATGAATATATTAGAGGGTGTATGCTTTTAGAGCTAGCCTAATGTGATTCAAACTTCAAAGGTCATTAATTGTTTAACCCTTAAAAGACCAAACATTCAAATTTCAAACAATAGATGAACGCACACACATCTTGAGCACACAAAATCTTTGTCTTTTCATCCATCTAATTATTCGTAAATTCTTGTGCTAGTTCTCTTACATTTGTTTGGTATTGATTAACTCAACTTCTTCCTGTAAATCTCCTATAATACAAAGAATATACGTACATTTAACTTCAAAAACTATCTTTTTCAATTCAAAAGGATAACCTTCAAAAATGGCTTCAATAAATAAGTAAAATAAAACATTTTAAGAAACCACCAAATTTAAAAACTTAACATTTTGAACCAAAAGAAAAAAGAATCTTGCAAAAATTACAAATATTCAATCTATATTCAATTTTAGAAATAATTTTTTAATTTTTGGTTTCAAATTTTATTGAAAAATATTGATTAGTACAATAATTGATTGAACCATATGGATATGATCTACAGATTGTATTTTGCAACTTTTGTTTAAAATCCATCTTTAACCCCCAAAGTCCCAAGGCCTGATTTCCATCAAAAACCACTCAATACTACCATTTTTATTTCAAAGTGAAAAATAATTTTAAATTAATTTTTCTTGCATATTTAATTATAGGATCTTGCACTAGACTAGTATATAAATGCGTGGAAGAAAATTCAAAAACTGTAACCACGTAGACTGCAAAATATTTGCATGTAAAGTAACAAGAAAAAAATTTGCACCTTGCTTGATTAGATTTTTTGGATTTAAATCATCTTTACTTTAAAAATTTGCACTAATGATTTTCAATTTCTAATTTTTTATCTTGAAGAATTGACTTGACAATCTAGGAATTAAAAAAAAAATAACAACTTAATTTTCATTCATTAAAAAATTGTTAAGCAAAAATAGTTTTAAGATTGAAAGAAAATCCAAATTGTTAATAGCTCAATGGAACATACTAATCTCAAAGGTGAGATAATTCTAGCAAGAGACCTTAACCTTATGAATTTTCTTTTATTAAATTGATAATTGAGTTCAGAAATGATTCCCACTAGTAATTTTCCAAGAAGATGCTTTGATTGCCTGAAAAATAAGATTGCTCATAACTTTCACCTAATAAATTCAAATGGAATGACTAGAAGCTTCCCATGTAGATAAAAATACAATCTATGAGAAACAAATTTTTTAATTTTTAAAAATTATATTTGTGTAGCCATGTAGGGGGGTCTACCTAAAAAAAAGGGCTTTTCATGCCATAAGTTTTGCTTCTAGGCACCAATTAAAAACAAAAATTATATTCTCTAAAAGCTAATGTGGTTTTCTATCTTCACAAAAAGTTTCCAAAAATCATGATGAATTATATTGAGATCGTAGGAACCTGCCCAAAATCCATCTTGTCCTCCGAAAGGACAAATGGGACTTTAGGGGTTAAATTATTATTTTATGTTGCATTTTACAATACATCTCCACAATATTAGAAATCCGGACTACCCCTTGATCCTTTAGGAGTTAACCCTAGAAGTATGGGCCGATCACTAAAGAAAACAACTTCTTTAGTGCAGTTTGAATAATTTGCATAGAGAAACTCACCAACACTCATTGGAGGTCAAACTAATATACAATAACTTTTCCTTATTACATTATCACATGAAATTCTAAGGATGAACAATTGCACTTTTGTCTTACATGGGAGGATTCTCGTGTCATCCATCGGACACCCAATGTCATAGGCATCTTTCTAGAGTTAAAGGTCCCAAAAAAAATATGAAACATCTCTAGTAAGTTAGATGACAACTTCATTTACCAATCAAGGAAAGTTTACTCAAATTATAGTTTTCAAGAAATCAAACTCCCCAAACTGAGAATCAGTTGCTACTACCGGTAAGGTAGTGTGCTCTAAAAGCGAGCGGCCTCTTCAAATCGACCCTATATTTACATCTGAAATGGACATTAGGTGGTTCTTAAATGGACCTCTCAAGCCATTGAGAAAATCGAGAGAAAAGCTTAATTTATTGCAAGAGCCAATCACTAAACTTCATTTACTCAAATCACTTTAGAAGTTGCAAGTGGTCAGATTTTGGAAGACCTAGGGTCACAAATAGGTGCCTACAACAGTTTTTTTTGAAAATTCATAAGTAATTCAAAAACGATTCAAAAAATATGAAACCACTTGTGTAACATTCCGCATCCATTTTTCTTTCTCTGAAAAATGATCCAAAAATATTTCTGTTCAAGGAAACCTGTGAAAAAGGCAGATCAGCCCGTAAATGGTCGCTTTTAGGCCATACTACCTTACCTGCAAATGGTCCCTTTATAAGAGGAGGTCCTGCCTTCTTATTATGGCATATCTCTATTATCACGTGCACTATTTTGGCGCTTCGAATGTGACATTACAGAAGTCCGGGTCACCACGAGTCGGTCGGTCACGAGGCGGACGGACAAGTAAATAAAAGCGAAAAGTCCGAAACCGGGCCTTTCAACACTTCAACGCCAGTCCACACTCCACAGCAGCCGAGACTCCAACAACAGTGTCACCATAGGAGACGACCACCTTTGGAGACTGGCCATGACCACAGAGTCCAGCTCCATTGCTCAACGTCAACGTAACACGTGACTAACCTACGAATCGCACACTGTTCGTCATGCGAATTCCAGGTTGCATAAAGAGCCACCCCACTCCAGATCGGCTCATCCTCACTTCACTCTCAGGCAGGCATTCAAACAAGCAACAGGCGATCCTTAGCTTGCTCTGGCATCCTCTCGTTTAGCTCCCACATCTAGCTGAATAGTTGTGAACAATTCGGTTTCCAGATTCCCAGCTAGAGCAGGTTTCTCGTTCTTACTTCTTCATTCGATCAAAGATTTGGGTTTAGGGTTCAAGCAGCGATGGCAGCACCAAGCGTTTTGCCCAGGGGTCAGCCCCGTGCAGAGGGACCAGCCTGCGTGTTGGGAATTGGCACCGCTGTGCCCCCCACGGAGTTCTTGCAGAACGAGTACCCCGAGTTCTTCTTCAACATCACCAATTGCAGTGAAAAGGAAGCCCTGAAGGCCAAATTCAAGCGCATTTGTGAGTTTCACTACTTCACGAGTCATGAAAATTGTTTCTCTTGCTTCGAATTCGTTAAGTACGGGTTCATTCGGAATGTCGAGTGTCTAGGTACCGCAACAGAGTGGTTGATGGATTTAATCGGAGAAAGAGTGGCACCTGAAGAATTAAAATGTGACGTAATCAAATGAGCGAGTCGAATTGTGATCAACGAGTGCTTCAAGAAGAATCTGAGTCCAGCGTAATTCGGCAATTCATGTGAAATCTTGTAATGGCATGTGATGTGGAATTCTCGATTCTCTGGCACATTCGGATACTGGTCTACAAGTACGAAAGGTGTTTTGGTTTTCACCAGCCAGCAGAGAATTTATGCACGCTCCCAGGGCTCAATTCAGTATTCCAGTGAGCTGATGAGTGACATTCCCCTTTGCCAATTCTGCAGGTGACAAGTCGGGCATCCGCAAGCGACACCTGTTTCTCACGGAGGAGGTGCTCAAGGCCAACCCAGGCATCTGCACCTACATGGAGCCGTCGCTCAACGTGCGACACGACATCGTCGTGGTGCAGGTGCCCAAGCTGGCCGCCGAGGCCGCAGTCAAGGCCATCAAGGAGTGGGGAGGACGCAAGTCCGACATCACGCACGTCGTCTTCGCCACCACCAGCGGCGTGAACATGCCCGGCGCAGACCACGCGCTGGCCAAGCTGCTGGGCCTCAAGCCCAGCGTGAAGCGCGTCATGATGTACCAGACGGGGTGCTTCGGCGGCGCCTCCGTGTTGAGGGTGGCCAAGGACTTGGCGGAGAACAACGCCGGCGCGCGCGTGCTGGCGGTGTGCAGCGAGGTGACGGCCGTGACGTACCGTGCCCCGAGCGAGAACCACTTGGACGGTCTGGTGGGTTCGGCCTTGTTCGGCGATGGCGCCGGTGTGTACGTGGTGGGCGCCGACCCGAAGCCCGCCGTGGAGAAGTCTCTGTTCGAGGTGCACTGGGCGGGGGAGACGATTTTGCCCGAGAGCGACGGCGCCATCGACGGCCACTTGACGGAGGCGGGTCTGATCTTCCACTTGATGAAGGACGTTCCCGGGCTGATTTCGAAGAACATCGAGAAGTTTTTGACGGAGGCGCGCAAGTGCGTGGGTTCTCCCGCGTGGAACGAGATGTTCTGGGCCGTGCATCCCGGCGGCCCGGCCATCTTGGACCAGGTGGAGTCGAAGCTGAAGCTTTCTTCGGACAAGCTGGGGGGCAGCCGCGACGTGCTTTCTGAGTTCGGGAACATGTCGAGCTCTTCCGTTTTGTTCGTGCTGGACCAGATTCGTCAGCGTTCTCTGAAGATGGGTTCGAGCACGCTGGGCGAGGGCAGCGACTTCGGCTTCTTCATCGGGTTCGGTCCGGGGCTCACCTTGGAGGTGCTCGTCCTACGCGCCGCCGCCAACGCCACCGCTTAAACTCGTTGCGATTCTTTGGCGAATTCCATCTCCGCTGATATGAGTCAGCATCCTAAATTTTGCAGCCTCTGCATACGTGTATGGCAAGAATCCCCTGCGCACGGTGAAGTCGAAAACGGCCACAGGTAATCGTGGTAGCGTTTGATCGAAGTTTCGTGATTCTCATGCCGAAAGATGTCGACAAAGTGAGGCGTAATGACTGTAGAGTTTCTGGTTGGTGCTACACGAAGTGTTAGTTACATTGAGTTGGTCACATGAAGACAAGTGACCGTTCCCCTGTGTATATCATACCGTACCATAATTCTTTGCGCTCTACTTTGAGAGCGGTAAATAAATTGAGGTTACATTATCACTTTCTGTCGTGCATCTCACTTGAAGTTAGTCAGCTGTTGGAGGCTTTACATAGTTTTCGTTGATGTTCGTGCTTTACTGCTTGAGGATTTGGGGACTTTGCTCCTAAATGCGGACCTTCAGCTTTCTATGTTATTACTATCATGCCCTTATCTGATAGTTGTGACCAGAACTCTGAATGCTTCCTGTATGATTTGATAACTGGCAGGCACCGGGATTGAGCCTGATGACGTTCGTTCTCAGTGTGCTGATGTGAGCTCCGGGAGCCATTCTGTTTGCCCACCGGGGAAGATTGTTGATTGCAACATTTCAATCTCTTTAAGTTTCAAATCAGACGAAATGTAGCTCTGTGAATTTGTAAGAATTTATTGCAATTTGGGACATTCCAATGACTGAATCTCCTTGAAGCGTCTGTATTTAGGACCATATTTGAGGTACTGGGGGTTTGGGGAGTGCTTGAGCACTTTGCACGCTCTATTGAAGGAAATATTGGCTGCGTCTGCGAAATTGCTCAGAAATTTGTTGCGACTGCAAAGTTGCTGAGCTTGCTTGCCTCTCTGTTGGAACTAGTTTTCTGGCAAATCTTGGCCCAACCCGCAAATTGACGTTGCAGAGCTGCTTTGTTACGTGCATTGGAGATACTGTAAATTTCGGTCCTCATTTAACCCCTAAATGCTCAAGGCACCCAAATGTGGTGTCGAAGGAACTTTGAAGTTAAATAAAACCTTACCAAATTGTTATTTTTAGTAGTTTATATTTTTGAAAGATTCTTTGTGAAGTTTAGTTTTAGCATCAAAAATTCGATTTTGAAAATGAATGAGTATGATTTTTCTATTCAAGGTTTTGTGCAAAGGTACCCATTGCAATCTTGACTTTTCATAGTGTTGAGGGCTCTTGGAAATGAGCCTCAAGTACACTAGATCTTGGAGAAAAAATCACACTAGAAATTCCTTTAAAAAAATTGTAGAGTAGATTTTGAAAAGTCATAAATTGATTAAGGTTATATTTGTTAGGCCCTTCAACCTCATATTTTTTTGGACTTGAACTTTTTAGGTTTGAGATGCAAACAGAGAGCTCAAAGATTTTTGTAGTTTTAACACCTTGATGATCAAACATTATGATCTTTCAATCCTTAGATGATATTGTTGTGTTTTCTTTTCCTACGTGATGTCTAACATGTCTAGTTTGAATTTGTACGGTTACAATTTTAAAAAAATTGATTCAACTTATCAAAATTTTGGCTTTTTGTTCAATTAAGAGCAAATTCCAAGAGGCTCAAAACAGGCCTTGGGCATTTAGGGGTTAAAAAATAGCTCGCGATGTTCTAATCGTGTGATAAATTAGCGCGTCGTGTGGACCCAGATTTCTTCTCACTTCATGGCTGTCAGTGAATTCTCCTTTCCCTTGGAATTGTCGTTTTAGCGAGAGATATGCTGAATCGTCAAAACATGAGCACAAATTTAATATCACATTCTCAATGGCTGTGGTGATCTTACTATCAATACCTTGGTGCAAGTGAAGAGATAAAAGAAGTACGTAGTAATGAGCAATGATGGGCATGTATTTCGGGCAGCTCAAAGCAAAGAGTGTTGTGATACCAGATTCAAATATACGGAGGCCAATTGTGAGCATAAATTACGTACTCTAACTTAGCGAATCAAGGTCGATGCCAGGTACTCAACTATATCAAGTCGGCCCTGTCCAGCTGGCAAAGTTCTGTTCCGTGTGAAGCATTACTTCTCTAGTAAACATTAACGGACAGCACGAAAGAAGAGCTTCTGCATTGGATTTGGTGCAGACACCAACTCTAGCCGAGTGTTGTACTGTACACAGTTCTGCCACAACCTGTTAGTGAGAGTTGAACCACCAACAGCCCCTGCAATCACTTCTACTCACAAACGGGCTTCACAGTAGCTAGAAAATATTCTAAGCACTTATCCGTCACCAGCATCAACCCCAGAATCCTCAGGCTCCAACTCCACTACTTCACGGTCAATTCAATCACAACCAAGAAATGCATGACCCAAGTCAAGACAGCAGATCACTGGGTTAAGACAATACAAAATACAGGATGAACTCGGATTCCTTCTGAATTCTATCTGTGCAAACTTGAGGGTCTCAACCCCAGGAAGGGTTAATACATTCAGCTGCGCTGCTCCCTGTTTGTAGTTAACAACAGAAAGCTCCAATGAGCAGCGCCGGCAATGCAGAGACAATGTACTGCAAAAAGTGCTCCCTAAATCATACCCTATTTGACCATAACTACAACAGAATCTTCCCCGGTGGGCAAACAGAATGGCTCCCGGAGCTCACATCAGCACACTGAGAACGAACGTCATCAGGCTCAATCCCGGTGCCTGCCAGTTATCAAATCATACAGGAAGCATTCAGAGTTCTGGTCACAACTATCAGATAAGGGCATGATAGTAATAACATAGAAAGCTGAAGGTCCGCATTTAGGAGCAAAGTCCCCAAATCCTCAAGCAGTAAAGCACGAACATCAACGAAAACTATGTAAAGCCTCCAACAGCTGACTAACTTCAAGTGAGATGCACGATAGAAAGTGATAATGTAACCTCAATTTATTTACCGCTCTCAAAGTAGAGCGCAAAGAATTATGGTACGGTATGATATACACAGGGGAACGGTCACTTGTCTTCATGTGACCAACTCAATGTAACTAACACTTCGTGTAGCACCAACCAGAAACTCTACAGTCATTACGCCTCATTTTGTCGACATCTTTCGGCATGAGAATCACGAAACTTCGATCAAACGCTACCACGATTACCTGTGGCCGTTTTCGACTTCACCGTGCGCAGGGGATTCTTGCCATACACGTATGCAGAGGCTGCAAAATTTAGGATGCTGACTCATATCAGCGGAGACAGAATTCGCCAAATAACCGCAACGGATTTAAGCGGTGGCGTTGGCGGCGGCGCGTAGGACGAGCACCTCCAAGGTGAGCCCCGGACCGAACCCGATGAAGAAGCCGAAGTCGCTGCCCTCGCCCAGCGTGCTCGAACCCATCTTCAGAGAACGCTGACGAATCTGGTCCAGCACGAACAAAACCGAAGAGCTCGACATGTTCCCGAACTCAGAAAGCACGTCGCGGCTGCCCCCCAGCTTGTCCGAAGAAAGCTTCAGCTTCGACTCCACCTGGTCCAAGATGGCCGGGCCGCCGGGATGCACGGCCCAGAACATCTCGTTCCACGCGGGAGAACCCACGCACTTGCGCGCCTCCGTCAAAAACTTCTCGATGTTCTTCGAAATCAGCCCGGGAACGTCCTTCATCAAGTGGAAGATCAGACCCGCCTCCGTCAAGTGGCCGTCGATGGCGCCGTCGCTCTCGGGCAAAATCGTCTCCCCCGCCCAGTGCACCTCGAACAGAGACTTCTCCACGGCGGGCTTCGGGTCGGCGCCCACCACGTACACACCGGCGCCATCGCCGAACAAGGCCGAACCCACCAGACCGTCCAAGTGGTTCTCGCTCGGGGCACGGTACGTCACGGCCGTCACCTCGCTGCACACCGCCAGCACGCGCGCGCCGGCGTTGTTCTCCGCCAAGTCCTTGGCCACCCTCAACACGGAGGCGCCGCCGAAGCAACCCGTCTGGTACATCATGACGCGCTTCACGCTGGGCTTGAGGCCCAGCAGCTTGGCCAGCGCGTGGTCTGCGCCGGGCATGTTCACGCCGCTGGTGGTGGCGAAGACGACGTGCGTGATGTCGGACTTGCGTCCTCCCCACTCCTTGATGGCCTTGACTGCGGCCTCGGCGGCCAGCTTGGGCACCTGCACCACGACGATGTCGTGTCGCACGTTGAGCGACGGCTCCATGTAGGTGCAGATTCCGGGGTTGGCCTTGAGCACCTCCTCCGTGAGAAACAGGTGTCGCTTGCGGATGCCCGACTTGTCACCTGCAGAATTGGCAAAGGGGAATGTCACTCATCAGCTCACTGGAATACTGAATTGAGCCCTGGGAGCGTGCATAAATTCTCTGCTGGCTGGTGAAAACCAAAACACCTTTCGCACTTGTATACCAGTAGATCCCAATGTCCCCGAGAATCCAGAATTCTGGATCAAATGCCATTACCAAATTTCACATGAATTGCCCAATTACGCATTTAACTCAGATTCTTCTTGAAGCACTCGTTGATCACAATGCAGCTCGCTCGATTGATTACGTCACTTTGTAATTAGTCACCACTCGTTCTCCGATGCCATTAACCACTCTATTGCGGTACCTAGACACTCGACATTCCGAATGAACCCGTATTTAACGAATTCGAAGCAAGAGAAACAATGATCATGAGGAAGTAGCGAAACTCACAAATGCGCTTGAACTTGGCCTTGAGGGCTTCCTTCTCACTGCAATTGGTGATGTTGAAGAAGAATTCGGGGTACTCGTTCTGCAAGAACTCCGTGGGGGGCACAGCGGTGCCAATTCCCAACACGCAGGCTGGTCCCTCTGCACGGGGCTGACCCCTGGGCAAAACGCTTGGTGCTGCCATCGCTGCTTGAACCCTAAACCCAAATCTTTGATCGACTGTAGAAGTAAGAACGAGAAAGCTGCACCAGCTGGGAATCCGGAAACCGAATGGTTCACAACTGTTGAAATGCGGGAGCTAAACGAGAGGATGCCAGATCGAGCAAGGGTTGCCTGTTCCTTGATTGAATGCCTGAGAGTGAAGTGAGGATGAGCCTGGAGTGGGGTTGCTCTTAAATATGCAACCTGGAGTTCGCATGACGAACAGTGTGCGATTCGTAGGTTAGTCACGTGTTACGTTGACGTCGAACAATGGAGCTGGACTCTGTGGTCATGGCGAGTCTCCAAAGGTGGTCGTGCCGAACGACACGGTTGTTGGAGTCTCGGCTGCTGTGGACTTGCGTTGAAGGGTTGAAAGGTCCGGTTCGATTTCGGACTTTTCGCTTTTTATAGTTTTACTTGGGCTGCCAGCCAGCTCCGCCGGATCGGGGTGGATTGACCGACTCGCGCTGCTGATTTTCACCCGGACTTCTGTAATGTCACATTCGAAACGCCAAAATAGTGCACGTGATAATAGAGATATCCCTTAATCTGAAGGGCACGACCTCCACTTAGAAAGGGACCATTTGCATTTACTGTACTAGCAACGGATTCTCAATTTGGGGAGTTTGATTTCTTGAAATACTTTAATTTGAGTAATCTCATTTGTGATTGGTCAATGAAACTGTCATCTAACTGGACCTATTTCATAATTTTTTGGAAACCTTTAATCCCTAAAGGACCACGGGATAGTCAAAAGTTTCCAAAATTGTGGAGATGTATCATAAAATGCAATGAAGAATAATGATTTGAAGAGGAATTTTAAACAAAAACTACTATATATAATCCATAGATTATATCCATATGGATAGGTCAACTAGTGCACTAATCAATACTTTTCAATAAAATTTTGAAACCAAAAATTGAAGAGTTCTTTCTAAAATTGACTATATAGATTGAATATTTGTAAATTATGCAAGATTCTTTTTTCTTTGGGTTCAAAATGTTCAGTTTTAAATTTGGTGGTTTCTTAATGTTTTTTATTTACTTATTTATTGAAGCTATTTTTTAATGTTAACTTTTTGAATTGAAAAGGGTAGATTTTGAAGTCAAACATATCTATATTATTTGAATTATAGGAGATTTATAAGAAGGAGTTGAATTATTTAATATCATACAATTATAAATGAGTTAATACGGGTGATTGCACGAAACACCTGTACTATTTGTTGCGTTTTGCAATAATACTCATGATTTTTTCTAGAGTACTTTAAAATTAGAAAATCAATTTTTAAAAAAATTAAAAAAAATATGGCCAATGTATGCACCTTTAAGATGAAGGTAACCACCAAAGGAAATTCATTAAAAAATTCTCTAAGTAGGAGAACTAGAAAAGTGCCAAATCTTAAGAAAATACATACTTTGATGTTTTAATTAGTTGAAAATAGGAAAAAATAAAAATAAAAAAAATAAAAATTGGCCATTTGTGGCAACTCTATGGAGATGGTCATTCACCAAAAAAACCACCAAAATATTTTTTTACATGCTTCAAAATGCTAGTAGAAAGGGACTCAATTTGTGGACTTCTACACCACACAAAATTAAGTATTTTTAGAATACCTTTAAACAATAGCTACAAGTCTACTAGAAGACCATCTCTACCAAATTTCAGCTCCAAATTTGTTTTTATGTGTACTAAATAGTACTAAAAACCTCCAAATTGGCATTTGTGACATAATATCGGGGGCTATTATTAAATAGTAAAACATTTTTTAAAAATTCCAAAAAAATAGAAAAAGTGTATAGTAGTCATCAGTACCTTGTCTATGAATTTTGAATCATTTGGAGTCAAAACCCAAGAATTATGGCCAAAAAACTAATCAGCACGAGATGTGTGACAGAAAATAGTACAAGTGTTTCATGCAATCACCCATACAAGAATCTACAATGTAATTACATGGATAAAAAACTGAAATTTTTTTGTACTCATGATGTATTTTTTGTTCATCCGTTGTTTGAAATTTGAATGTTTGGTCTTTTCGGGGTTAAAAATTTATTTACAAACTTTGAGATTTGAATCACATGAAGCTCAAAAAGCATATAGCCCCTAATATGTTCATTGTTGGAGGGGGGGGCAAGAAACTGTACTTGTCCTATTTTTTGTCCCCTTAGCTTTAGACAGGTGGTTTCTCGGCTATAATTTTGTAGTGTATGTCCAATGTACATGAAATTTGAAATGAAGGTACATGTGATAGTTGTAGACATTAAATAGTATTTTGCATTTTTTTAAATTAATTCATTATTTTTTAAGAACCTCCAATTGGATGTTTATTTTTGGCATTTAGAAGGGTAGTCCTATTTTTGACTTAAAAATAGAAATTTGTAGTCAAAAATTGGAGAAGTAGGTGCTATACTAAGATTATACGCAATGATGACAAGGTTTTATACAAATTACGACATGTGTGCTATGTATATAGACATCAAGTGTGCATCCTTTGCACAAAGATTAGAATGAGAAAAAAATCCTTCCACCAATATTTGGTGGAATTCAAGCACATTAAAGTGCAGGAAAATGGAGCCGACCATTTTTAATTCATTTTTGTAATGTAATTCAAAAATACTAAAATTCAAAATATTCATGCATCAGTTTTTTGCTAATTTTTGGTCTTTCTAGTTTTGTATTTGTCTACTACAATTGGTAGTAGTACAAAATACTACAGAGTGGAGCTATTAATTTTTTAATGAATTTTTAGTTCATTTTTATGATTTTTATTATACTACTCACATATAATATTTGTAGTAATTGTAGCACTTAAACAAAAATATAATTTTTGAAACAAAAACGTTAAGTATTTTCTGTAACAATCCAGTGGTACATTATTGAATGCAATTGGTACATATAAAGAATGCAATATGTAGTTTTATGTCAATGAATGCTTTTAAAGCTTGGTCGTTTTATGAACCTCCTATTTTATTACTCCGTACTATAAAAGGAAGATATGAAATTCAAATTTTACAAAAATCCTTGATCCATATGTAATTAGAGCTTGCAATTGGAAGAAAGCTCAACTTGAATATGCATACGGTATAAAATTCATTATGTATTTTATAGATATCTCTAATTCTAGTATATAGTTTTTACTAGGATTTTGTTGCACTTAATTAATGTATAACATGAATATAATATATCTTAATGTTGAAATGACATATAGAATTCAAAATTTTATTTGTAAAAATTGTGCATAAAAAAGGGATGATAAATTTTTTCAAAAAATAGATACTTTGATGTTTGAATTTGTGTAATTATACAAAATTACAAAAAAACTATTCTCAAAAAATAAATTTTGCAACTTTAGTGTGATAGATTTGCATAAGGAAAAAATATTTTAATGTCTAGAATTGTATAGAAAATAAATTCTACTTAATAAAAGATGTCTAGACAATTAGCTTTTTTGAAACATTTGACATCTTTTTAGAGAGGGTAGGTTTAGTTAAGCACATCTTTCCAAAGATTTCAGCTTCTTAAATTTGTATTTAAAATATGACTGATCATTTTGCAAAAGAATGGCATCCAAATGATTTATCAAAGGATATTCAATCAGTAGTAGTCTATTTTTTTAAACTGTGAAAAAATTAGTTACATAAGATGTAGATGAGTCTTGTATACCTCAGATATAACACAATCACCACCTTACTTTTTCTTTGGGAATCCAAAGTTTATAATCTAATTCTTTTTATTAATAAAATGTGATATTTGAAGTATTTTTTAAGTGAATAATTATTCAAGTGTATTTTGGGTATTAAAATTAGTTTAAAATTCAAGGATGTTCACTGCAAAATTCAATATTTTAGTCCAAAAAAATCTTTAATTAAAGATGACCTTCAAATACATTGAATTCTAGAAAACAAAATCACATTTCAGATACATAAAAATATATTTATAAATTTATATTTTATATTATTTCCTTTAACCCCTAAAGTTCCTTGACTATCTTTTCACCAAAAACGCTCCAAAACTGCCATTTCTAGTACAAGTACCAAATTTTAGAAAAAAAAAATTTTAGACACATATAACTGTAGGATCTTATATTATTCTATTTTTAGAAGACGTGGAAAAAATTTCAAAATTTTTCACTGTGCAGATTGGAAGATATTAGCATTTGAATTGGCAAAGATCTTTTTTTTGTCCCTGCAAAAAACAAGGCAGCTGCACTTCACAAGGTCACATTTGTATAAAAAAAGTGTCCAAAATGGTGGTGCTTCTTTGAATTCTTATTTCTAAACAAGTTGGCTACATGCTTAAAAAATTTCAAATCATTTGGAATTGTACAACATATAGGAAACAAATAGTAAGTAGAAAAAAGTAGAAAATGATTTAAAAACACTAAATTGTTAAGAATTTAATTACGGAATTGAAAATTTTTAATCCCAATGGTTGCAATGTTGTAATGAAAAATCTATATCCTATAATTTTATTTTTTTCAAAAAATATTGAAAATTGAGTGAAATAAACAACTTCAAAGTTTATTTTAGAGTAGAAAATCCATAACTGCCCGCAAACTAAAATTCCTCATAATTTTTGACTCATTGATCAAAATGGAATGATTCAAAGCTTTCCCCATATATATAAATTTAGAAAATCAATTTCAAATTTTTATTTTTGAAAAAAGTGATTTTCTCAGATCTGCCCGGACTACTTGCCCGGTGAAAAAAGTAACATACTAGGCCATAACTTTTGACTCCTAATTTGAAATGTCATGAAATTTAGTGCACATGAAAGATATTTCTTGTCTCCACCTTCTATTAAGATTTCAGCTTAAAATATGAAAATCTCTAGTCACACATACCTACCCAAAATTGCTATATTGCTAAAAATAGCAGGCTGGTCCTTTAGGGGTTAACCGCATATTTTGCATAATCACAACTTTATATTTGACATTTATATAGATGATTAACAAACTTCAAATTTTTAGTGCCCCTGTACCATAATCAAATATTATAATAGTTTTTTCAACATATGAGTGATATTGAAAGTTCGGATGGGGGTGGGGGCGGGGGTGGAGGTGGTTCCTTAGATAATTTTTAACATGCTTAGCTTAAACAATTTGAAAAAAGATGTTCAAATTTATTAAGTCTTTGATATTTTATTTTTTAATACATACCTCAGAGGCCTAAAAAGGGGTCTTAGAAGGGATTAATTATAGAGTGTATTGAAATCAATATTTTAATAAGTAAAATATTTTATGGTGTAGTTTTACTTCTTCCAAATTTCAGCTCCAAATTTGTTTTTCTAAATACTAAATTGTACTACCCTCCAAATTGGCCAATAGGACATAAAATTGTGTGCTTATTTTTGGATAATAAATTTTTTTGAAAATTGAAAAAAATAAATTAGGTAACATGTATAATAGTCATTAGTACCTTATCTATAAATCTTCAGCCATTTGAAGTTAGAATGCAAAATTTATGGCAAAAAAACAAATCAGTACAATGTGTGTGACATAAAATAATACATGCAATGTTTCTTGCAATCACCTATACTTAAGAAAATCCTATACAAACAATTTGATGAAATTGAAGTAAATAATATATTTGTACAATGATTTAAGAAAACCAAGATAAACAATCTAAAACCATTCATTTAAGTTGATGTGCATATAAAAGTCTAAATTACAATTTTAGGATGATACTTACTTATACTCTAATCAACTTGATAAATTTTCAAATACAAATTATTTGTAGAGAATTTTATTCATTAGTATTCAAATTTAACATTTGTAAAAATTTAAAGTGAGATGCAAGGATTTTTTTGAATTATATCAGTTGAAAGTCTTTAACAATGCTCTAACATGGAAATTTGTATTGGTTAATACTATAACTATGTCTTGGTAGTATTTTATGTTTGAGTTTTGAAGGTATGGACTGGTTTTTTTTTCCTTGATTTTCTACAGTTTACACATGTGTGTCCTCTCCATTTATATGCGCTAACAAATGAAATTCACATTTATCTTTTTTTTTTCTAGATGTATTTGGTGAGTACTAGTGAGTACTTTGAAGTACTTAAAATTGTACTCTAGTTTGATTGTGGCCAATTTCTACAAAAATAACGTGTCCCAATTGTAAAAAAAATTGAAAAATGAGACTATTATTTGTAAATTTTTTTGTAGCCACTATTGTGAACTTTCCTAGGAAGGCATGTAACAAAGAAAAGACAAATTTGTAATTTTTTGTGAACCACTAGAACTTTAGATGGCAGACGGTCTTTTCAAGCAAGAGTCTAAGGCATTTGCAATGCTATTTTTTTTAAAAATAAGCCAAAAAGGTTGAAGGAGTCATTATATGAGGCTATAAAAAATTTAGTTTGTAACTCTAAGAAACAAGTACTCAAAAGTATTGAAAATCCCAAAACATCAAGTGTGACAAACCTTTGGGAGTATTATTTCATTTTCAATCTTATTTTTGAAAAATACCACCAAAACATGGTAGAACCATCAATTCTCCTTGTGCAACCTTATAAAAAATTTCATGGCAATTTGAGTAGAACTCTAGAAGTAATATACCTAATTGCCATGCAATGTGTAACATATAATAGTACAAGTATTTCTTGTATTCACCCATTGTACCATGTACAAAGTTGAAGACAATCTAAAATAACACGTCCCCTTTTATTGTTAGGTATAACTTCTAAGAAACATCTTCTATACATCTTTACTAAATTGATTTTTCACCTATTTAGCCCCTAAATGCCCAAGGCACCCAAATTTGGTGTTTGCAAAACTTTGAAGTTAAATAAAACCTAACCAAGTTGCTATTTTTAGTAGTTTATATTTTTTTAAAGTTCTTCTTGAAGTCTAATTTTAGCACCAAAAATCTAATCTTGAAAATAAATGATAGTGATTTTTCTATTCAAGTTTTTGTACAAGGGTACCCATTGCAATCTTGACTTCCCGTAGTGTTGAGAGCTCTTGGAAATGAGCCTCAAATACACTAGATCTTGGAGAAAAAAGCACATTCAAAATTCATTTAAAAAAATTGTGGAGTAGATTTTAAGAAGCCATAAATTGATCGGGGTTATACAAGTTAAGCCCTTTAACCTCATATTTTTTTGATCACCAACTTTTTAGAATTGACTCATGTAAAGAAGATTGAAAGATTTTTGCAATTTTAGCACCCTTATGGTCAAACATTATAATCTTTCACTCCATAAGTGATATTGATGTGTTTTCTTTTCCTATAAGATCTCTAACATGTCTAGTTTGAATTTGTACAGTTACAATTCCGAAAAAATTGATACAACTTATCAAAATGTTGGCATTTTGTTCATATTAGAGCAAAATCCAGGAAGCCCAAAACAGGCCTTGGGCATTTAGGGGTTAGAGGTCACTGCAAGAAACACCGGTACTGGGTATGTGTCACAAATGGAGTTTCGAATCTTTCTTTTGCAATAAATTTTTAAGCTTGACTCGCATGAATTTGAGATTTTTATTAAAGATGTATATCTTGAGTGTATTTATATCTCATATTTTTCAGAAATTAAAAAAAATCATCTTATATTTAAAAATCAATTAAATTAATATGTCACGTTTTGAGTTTTAGGGGTTTTTAGTACTATGGAGTCCCCAAATTTAATGATTTAGAGCTGAAATTTCTATGGTCTATTTGCGTAGTAGGAACTCATGTTTCTACCAAGGGGAATTAAAAAATAATTTATTTTATGTCCTCCACGTCCTTGCAAAGAGGGCTCCCTTGCGCGTGCAGTTCTGAACAATAAAGATGGTTTCAAGATAATTTTTTTATTCAAATCTCTTCATCATGAAGTCTTCCCAAATTTTCTATTTTAAGTTTCTTTGAAATAGATTTTTCCTATTTTTTACAAATTTAAACGTCAGAGTATGTATTTTCTTCAAATTTTCAGCTTTTTTCTTTTGTGAATAACTTTTGACTCAGATTTTTTTTAGGTCTGAAATTTTTGTGATATGCTATTTATAGTATTATACTAATCATCCTTATTTTATTTTATTTTTAAAAATTAATATGCAAAAAGCTCATAGTATTGGAGTACTAGCCAAAAAACGCCAAAGTGGAACAAAAACTGACGGTGTTTCTTGCAACGATCTAAAGATGGTTCTGAAAAGTTGGCGTATGATATTATTGATTGCAAAAAGACACTTTCCTAGAGTAGTATAACTATTGATCGATTCTTATACTATGAAATCGTGTATTATATTAAATAAAGAGTTAAAAGCATTCAAAAGTCTAAGTTCTTTTTTAATAATTGTTTTTTCTATATATATACTTTTATATTTTGCACATAATAATTAAAATAGTGTTCATATTACACTACCTATATTGATTTAATCATAGTTTAATTTCAACTTTTAATACCAAAATTACTAATAATGAAAATTACATTTTTTGAAGTTTTGTTCGACCAAATTTTTTTTTTCAATCAGTTATATAGATAATTTTAAACGTATCTAATCATTTAATCATATCTAATATCCATTGTTTCTATGCAAACTTTAAAAAAAGTTGAAGAAGTCATGTAATATTGCACTTGTACTCTTGTCTTAATTCTTTGTGCTTCACGAATTAAATCTCGAAATGTTGCAAGAGACAAAATATGGTTGATGGATGATTATCCAGTATTATTTTGTAGAAATGCACCCATTCATCTAAAAATCTAATATTGTTTGTCTAATTAATCATCACCTAAGCCTTCTCTTTTAGTCCTTCCAAGGATAAGGGTTTAAAATCATATTGATAACACTTCAAAAGATTCTATATGTCAAGGACAAACAATTTAGAATCTTCTACTCAATACAAAAATTCAAAAACAAAGATTTGAGAATTATTTAACCCTTGAACTCCCATTTGTTTCCTCAGAAGATAAAATGGATTTTGGTAGGGCTCCTATAATCTCAATTTGCATGGTGATTTTTTGAAACTTTTTGTAAAGATAGCTTTTTGGAAATATAAATTTTATTTCAAATTGTGCTCAGAAGCAAAATTTATGCCACCCAAAGCCCAAAATAGAGTTTATTGGGTAGTACAAAAAATCCCACAAAAAGTTAAAATTAAAAATTAAAATTTTTATTTCTTGTAGAAAGTGTTTTTGCCTATATGGAAAGATTTGAATCATTCTATTTAGATTAGTGATGAAAAGATTATGGACAATCTTGTTTTTTGGGCAATTTAAGCATTTTCTTGAAAAAATCCAGAAAAAATAACTTGTAGAATTCATTTTTGAATGCAATTTTCACAATTTTTCAAAAAAAAATGTTTGACAGGGTCAAATCTGCTTGCTAGAACAATCTCACTATTGAGATTATTGTGTTTCAATCCCATCTTAGAGCCATTAATGATTTAATTTTTCATTTGATCTTATACCTACTTCTACTTAACACTCTTTAAAAGAATGAAAATGAAGGGTTTTTTTTGAAATTTTATCCTAGACTTTCAACTCAAATCTTCAACACAAAAAATTAGTAATTCAAAATGTGTAGTGCAAAAATTTCAAGCTCTGAAGATTCAAAGCCTTAAAAATCTATTCAAGCAAGGTGCAAAAAAAAAAAAAATTCTTCACTTCAAATGCCAACATCTTACAATCCACCTAGTCAAAGTTTTTGAAATTTTTTCCATTCTTATACTAGTCGAGTGCAAGATCCTACAATTATACATGCAAAACAAACAATTTCTAAAGCTTTTTGCACTTAACAATAGAAATGGTAGTTTTGAATGGTTATTTATAAAAAAATGCTTTGGGAGATAAAGCATTAAAAGAACAAGTAGTTGAGTCTATTACTAATAGTTATATCCATGATACATTGCCTCCAAGTTGACTATGACTTTGAGTAAGGTCCTACTAAAGCTTGCCAATCACATTATACTTCTGGCCATGCAAAGGGCCGGAGCAGGGCTTTTTTTCCGCAATGTAGATGAATAGTGGAGCCCCTGCGTGCCTTCCCTTTGCTAGTGAATATTTGGAGGGAGCCAGACACAGTGGCGGAAGTGCTCTGACAAGAGTTGGAACCTGGCGATATATCGCCCAAAAAAAAAGCCTTGGGCCGGAGTAAAGTGACTCCCTCGCTTGCCCTAAGGGAAACGTTTGATGAAATTTTTTTATTTGCAATACATGATAAAATTTTCAAATTTCAAATTTATATTTGTAATCAAAGACCCCAAATTAGCTAGGAGGGCGCGCGTGAACAAGGTAAATTAATCAAGCATAAAATAGGGGGACTTTTTTTTACATGCACCCTTGGAATGACTTTCAGGACAAGCGAGGGGTTTATTCACCCTAGCTATGCAAAGCTTCTTTCCCTTCCCTGTAGAGCCAATAAAGTCTATAGTAGTTTAAGTATGGTCAAGTCTATAGTAGTTCAACGAGCCTAATGTGGATGCCATTTCCTCCAATCGGGGTGGATTGACCCCCTTGCTCGGCCTTACCAGGGGTGCCTGTAAAAAAAAAGCCCCCTATTTTGGGCCGATCCAGGGAATATTATTGCTTTCATTTAACTAATTGGAAGTCTCTGATCCCAAATATGAATTCAAAATTTGCAAAAAAAATTTGTGCAAAAAACAGGGTCGGCTCGCAGGGCCGAGCGAGGGGGTTAGTTCACCCCGGCCATTTCTCCCCCCCTCCATTTTATCCTTGGGAAAAATGCAGGAACTCTATGATCACAATGCATGATAAAATTTGCAAATTCTGAGTTCATATTTCAATAGCAAGGAAAGGTGTAGAGAAATAGATTAATCAAGCACAAAATAGGGGTCCTTTTTTTACATTCACACTTGGCTGGACCTCCGCATTAGGCTCGTTGCACTACAACAGACTCGACCATAAAGAATTTCACCAACCTTTCCGTCGTTATAGAAAAGGCAAAAGTCATCTCTCAGGTGCAATTCTGCTGACCCACTCATCCTTTTGTGGAGAAAGCGAACTTCATCACTCCTTCGGAAGTCCTGCCCTGCTCTGACACTCGTTCTGATTTTGACTTGAATCACAGAATCAAAGGTCCACAACTGAAAAGGACTTGAATGTTGACTCAATATTCTAATGCCACAGGTAGACGAATATTCTGGCATTTCATTCGCCACAACGGTCGCTCACTGGCTGCCTTGACATTTGTATATATTTCTGTACATTTCTTTATGTTTGCTTGCTCATTGGGTCGCAAAGGGTCAAAGCCAAAAGCGTAAATTCCTCAATTACTTTCAACGCTTCCGCCTCAACACGACTGACTCGGAGCACGTACAGTGTTGCAAGCCGGCGTGCTTTCCAGACTCTCACTAGCAGAGTCGGTTTGCCATCCAGTCAACTACGTCTTGAGCATCAGAAGGGACTCACATGGACAATTGAGTGAGTAACACCATATATAACCCGTCCCTGCAATTGGAGCTTCACAGCTAAACTATCACTCGATCATAGAAGCAATATTCACTTGCTAGTCTTCGAAGAAACACTTCTCCTTGGCTTTGATTCTAACACTAGTCGTCAAACTTGCAATCCGAGTTGCAGTGGGACATTTGAGCAAGGTGAAAGAGAACAGAGTGACTAGTTCCAGATTCCCAGCTAGTGCAGCTTTCTCGTTTTTACTTCTTCATTCGATCAGTGATTTGGGTTTGGGGTCAAGCAGCGATGGCAGCACCAAGCGTTTTGCCCAGGGGTCAGCCCCGTGCAGAGGGACCAGCCTGCGTGTTGGGAATTGGCACCGCTGTGCCCCCCACGGAGTTCTTGCAGAACGAGTACCCCGAATTCTTCTTCAACATCACCAACTGCAGTGAGAAGGAAGCCCTCAAGGCCAAGTTCAAGCGCATTTGTGAGTTACTTTGATTCCTTCGTCATGATCATTGATTCTCTAACTTGCTTCGTTAAGTATGGGTTCATTCGGAATGTTGAGTGTCTGGGTACCGCAATAGAGTGGTTGATGGAATCGGAGAACGAGAGGTGACTAATTACAATGTGACTTAATCAAATGAGCGAGCTGCATTGTGATCAACGAGTGCTTCAAGAAGAATCTGAGTTATGCGTAATTAAGAAAGTCGGCAATTCATGTGAAATCAAGATGTAACATTTGGCATTTGATCTGGAATTCTGGATTCTCTGGGACATTGGGATAAGTAATGGTGTACAAGTAGGAAAGGTGTTTTGGTTTCAGCAGCCAGCAGAGAATTTATGTACGTCGCTCCCAGCAATTCCGTACTTCAGTGAGCTCATTACTGACATTCCCCTTCGCCAATTCTGCAGGTGACAAGTCGGGCATCCGCAAGCGACACCTGTTTCTCACGGAGGAGGTGCTCAAGGCCAACCCCGGAATCTGCACCTACATGGAGCCGTCGCTCAACGTGCGACACGACATCGTCGTGGTGCAGGTGCCCAAGCTGGCCGCCGAGGCCGCAGTCAAGGCCATCAAGGAGTGGGGAGGACGCAAGTCCGACATCACGCACGTCGTCTTCGCCACCACCAGCGGCGTGAACATGCCCGGCGCAGACCACGCGCTGGCCAAGCTGCTGGGCCTCAAGCCCAGCGTGAAGCGCGTCATGATGTACCAGACGGGTTGCTTCGGCGGCGCCTCCGTGTTGAGGGTGGCCAAGGACTTGGCGGAGAACAACGCCGGCGCGCGCGTGCTGGCGGTGTGCAGCGAGGTGACGGCCGTGACGTACCGTGCCCCGAGCGAGAACCACTTGGACGGTCTGGTGGGTTCGGCCTTGTTCGGCGATGGCGCCGGTGTGTACGTGGTGGGCGCCGACCCGAAGCCCGCCGTGGAGAAGTCTCTGTTCGAGGTGCACTGGGCGGGGGAGACGATTTTGCCCGAGAGCGACGGCGCCATCGACGGCCACTTGACGGAGGCGGGTCTGATCTTCCACTTGATGAAGGACGTTCCCGGGCTGATTTCGAAGAACATCGAGAAGTTTTTGACGGAGGCGCGCAAGTGCGTGGGTTCTCCCGCGTGGAACGAGATGTTCTGGGCCGTGCATCCCGGCGGCCCGGCCATCTTGGACCAGGTGGAGTCGAAGCTGAAGCTTTCTTCGGACAAGCTGGGGGGCAGCCGCGACGTGCTTTCTGAGTTCGGGAACATGTCGAGCTCTTCGGTTTTGTTCGTGCTGGACCAGATTCGTCAGCGTTCTCTGAAGATGGGTTCGAGCACGCTGGGCGAGGGCAGCGACTTCGGCTTCTTCATCGGGTTCGGTCCGGGGCTCACCTTGGAGGTGCTCGTCCTACGCGCCGCAACCAACAACGCTTAGATGCACGGATGCTGGCTACCGCTATTCGTGTTAATCATGTACATTTTTGCATCTTCCCATTCATGAGTTGCACATTTCGCATCTCAATTCACATGGCGCACCATTTCTGTACAATAATTGTTGCTGCTAGTAGAGGCAGAGATAATGGTCAAACTACAGAGTTTTATTTAGGGGAGCACTTTTTGCAGCACATTGTCGCTGCATTGCCGGCGCTGCTCAATGTAGCTTTCTGTTGTTAACTACAAACAGCCAGCAGCGCAGCTGAATGTATCAATCTTGCCTAGGGTTGAAAACCTCAAGTTTGCACAGATAAAATTCAGAATTTATCCGAGTTCATCCTATATTTTGTGTTGTCTTAGCCCAATCATTTGCTGTCTGAGTTCGGTCGTGCATTTCTTGGTTGTGATTGAATTGGTCGTGAAGTAGTCGAGTTGGAGCCTGAGGTTTCTGAGGTTGATGCTGGTTATGGTTAAGTATTCTAGAAAACTTCTAGCTATCGTGAAGCCCGTTTGTGAGGAGAAGTGAATCCAGGGGCTCAGTTGGTGGCTCAATTTTCACTAGCAGGTTGTGGCAGAACTGACTACAAAACTCGGCTAGAGTTGGTGTCTGCACCAAATGCACTGCAGAAGCTCTTCTTTCATGCTGTCCGTTAATGCTTCCTAGAGAAGTAATGCTTTACAGTGTGGGCAACATGGAACAAAAATTTCCTGGACAAGTCCGACTTGACACAGTAAAGCACCTGGCATCGACCTTAATCGTCAAGTGAGCGTACCCAATAAATCCTCACAATTGGTCGCCATAAATTTGATTCTGGTATCACAACACTGTTTGCTTTGAGCTGCCCGAAATTCATGCACAAGGAACATTTTTTGAATTCCCTGCAGGTATTGTACTGAAAATCCCCTCCAAGGAAACATAAAAATGTAGCAAATTAATGTTCACAGGGAATGTGGCCTTCACAGGGAAATGTGAGACAGGGAATTTCATTAATTTTATGAAGGGAAAATCTGTGCATTTTTCACTGTTATTAGAAGATGTCCCTGCCTCCAAATCAACTCAATTTCTGAAATTCAATATTCTAGAATGTAGATTTATGCCTCTAAAATCTAATGTCAACATAGATTTTAGTGCACAAAATCAATACTATTTGTAGATTTTGGAGTCTCAAATCTAACTAATATGTAGATTTTTAATTTCAATCTCAGCGATTTTTACATTTCAAAATTTCTGATCTAGATCCTTTCTTGATTTCAGGAGTTCAATAAGTTAGTAATATGTAGATTTCATTTGTTTGAACATTTCGAAATTTCATAAATTATAAAATTTCTTAGATTTCTAAAGTATACAAACTTGAAAAATGCTAAATTCTGTGAATAGAATTCATTGTAGAGGAGATTGACAACTTACAAGTCTTATGTGTCCAACCTCACGGTACCCTTGACAATCAACATGGGACAATTGCATCTTGTAAAATCTACCAAATATTTGGTGGAAACAACATTGAAATGTAAAATGTGTGCAAAGTCTACCAATTTGGATTGCACACCGGGGATTTGGAGAGAATTTATGAAAATCCCCACAAAGAAAACCCAGAATTTTCTTGTGCATAGGAATTCTTTGAAGATCCCTCCACGATGACATTAGAACACAGGGAAACACATAAATTGACAAAAACTAGCAGGGAAAAACTACAGAAACTCCAAACCAGTCACAGAAATTCTAGAAAAGTCTGCTGTGATGCCCATCATTGCTCATTAACTACGTACTTCAATGTATCGTTTCACTTGCTACAGCAGAGGTCAAGGTATTGGTAGTAAGATCACCGCAGCCAGTGGGAATGTGATATTAAGTTTGTGCTCATGTTTTGATGATTCAGCAAACTCTTGCGAAAATGGCAATTCCAAGAGAAAGGAGAATTCGAATGCCTGTCATGAAGAGAGAAGATCTCATGGTCCACGACGCGCTAATTCATCACGAGATTAGACTATCGCGAGCAGTTGTGAAAGACGCCCGAAGGTTATAGCATCTCCTATGCATGTAACGAAGCAGCTCAGGAATGCCAATTCGCGGGTTAGGCCAGGATTTGCCAGAAAATCAGTTCCAACGGAGGGGCAAGCAAGCTCAGCAACTTTGCAGTCACAACAAATTTCTGAGCAATTCTGCAGACGCAGCCAGTATTTCCTTCGGCAGAGCGTGCGAAGTGCTCAAAACATGGACCTAAATACAGACGCGTTAAGAAGATTCAGTCATTGGAATGTCCCAAATTGCAGTAAGTTCTTATAAACTCGCAGGTCTAGCTGTATTAATTTGGTCTGCGTTGAAATTTGAAAACATTGAAATGCTGCAATCAGCAATCTTCCGCGGTGAACAAACAGAACGCTCCCGGAGCTCATTTCAGCACACTGAGAACGAACGCCATCAGGCTCAATCCCGGTGTTTGCCAGTTATCAAATCATAGAAGCATTCAAAGTTCTGGTCACAACTACCAGATAAGGGCATGATAATAATAACAAAGAAAGCTGAAGATCCGTATTCAAGAGCAAGGTCCCCCAAATCCCCAATCATTAAACCACGAACATCAGCGAAACTAATCAAAACTTCCAACAGCAAGTGAGATGCACGATAAAAGTGATAATTTAACCTCGATTTATTTAGCGCCCTTAAAGTAGAGCGCAAAGAATTAGGGTACCATGTGATATACACAGGGGAATGGTCACTTGTCTTCACGTGACCAACTCAATGTAACTAACACTTCGTGTAGCACCAACCAGAAACTCTACAGTCATTACGCCTCATTTTGTCGACATCTTTCGGCATGAGAATCACGAAACTTCGATCAAACGCTACCACGATTACCTGTGGCCGTTTTCGACTTCACCGTGCGCAGGGGATTCTTGCCATACACGTATGCAGAGGCTGCAAAATTTAGGATGCTGACTCAAATCAGCGGAGATGGAATTCGCCAAAGAACCGCAACGGATTTAAGCGGTGGCGTTGGCGGCGGCGCGTAGGACGAGCACCTCCAAGGTGAGCCCCGGACCGAAACCGATGAAGAAGCCGAAGTCGCTGCCCTCGCCCAGCGTGCTCGAACCCATCTTCAGAGAACGCTGACGAATCTGGTCCAGCACGAACAAAACGGAAGAGCTCGACATGTTCCCGAACTCAGAAAGCACGTCGCGGCTGCCCCCCAGCTTGTCCGAAGAAAGCTTCAGCTTCGACTCCACCTGGTCCAAGATGGCCGGGCCGCCGGGATGCACGGCCCAGAACATCTCGTTCCACGCGGGAGAACCCACGCACTTGCGCGCCTCCGTCAAAAACTTCTCGATGTTCTTCGAAATCAGCCCGGGAACGTCCTTCATCAAGTGGAAGATCAGGCCCGCCTCCGTCAAGTGGCCGTCGATGGCGCCGTCGCTCTCGGGCAAAATCGTCTCCCCCGCCCAGTGCACCTCGAACAGAGACTTCTCCACGGCGGGCTTCGGGTCGGCGCCCACCACGTACACACCGGCGCCATCGCCGAACAAGGCCGAACCCACCAGACCGTCCAAGTGGTTCTCGCTCGGGGCACGGTACGTCACGGCCGTCACCTCGCTGCACACCGCCAGCACGCGCGCGCCGGCGTTGTTCTCCGCCAAGTCCTTGGCCACCCTCAACACGGAGGCGCCGCCGAAGCAACCCGTCTGGTACATCATGACGCGCTTCACGCTGGGCTTGAGGCCCAGCAGCTTGGCCAGCGCGTGGTCTGCGCCGGGCATGTTCACGCCGCTGGTGGTGGCGAAGACGACGTGCGTGATGTCGGACTTGCGTCCTCCCCACTCCTTGATGGCCTTGACTGCGGCCTCGGCGGCCAGCTTGGGCACCTGCACCACGACGATGTCGTGTCGCACGTTGAGCGACGGCTCCATGTAGGTGCAGATGCCTGGGTTGGCCTTGAGCACCTCCTCCGTGAGAAACAGGTGTCGCTTGCGGATGCCCGACTTGTCACCTGCAGAATTGGCGAAGGGGAATGTCATTAATGAGCTCACTGAAGTACGGAATTGCTGGGAGCGACGTACATAAATTCTCTGCTGGCTGCTGAAACCAAAACACCTTTCCTACTTGTACACCATTACTTATCCCAATGTCCCAGAGAATCCAGAATTCCAGATCAAATGCCAAATGTTACATCTTGATTTCACATGAATTGCCGACTTTCTTAATTACGCATAACTCAGATTCTTCTTGAAGCACTCGTTGATCACAATGCAGCTCGCTCATTTGATGAAGTCACATTGTAATTAGTCACCTCTCGTTCTCCGATTCCATCAACCACTCTATTGCGGTACCCAGACACTCAACATTCCGAATGAACCCATACTTAACGAAGCAAGTTAGAGAATCAATGATCATGACGAAGGAATCAAAGTAACTCACAAATGCGCTTGAACTTGGCCTTGAGGGCTTCCTTCTCACTGCAGTTGGTGATGTTGAAGAAGAATTCGGGGTACTCGTTCTGCAAGAACTCCGTGGGGGGCACAGCGGTGCCAATTCCCAACACGCAGGCTGGTCCCTCTGCACGGGGCTGACCCCTGGGCAAAACGCTTGGTGCTGCCATCGCTGCTTGAACCCTAAACCCAAATCACTGATCGAATGAAGAAGTAAGAAGCTGCACTAGCTGGGAATCTGGAAACCGAATCGTTCTTGAAACGGTTTGTTGCGGAAGACTCGATTGAAAGCACTGAGTTGAGTTCCAGAGGAGCAATGTGGGTTTGTTTATAGTGCTTGCGTTTTCAGCGAAACGTGTCGACGGGCGGTTTCCTGGGGCACAGCGTCCCAGCACTTGGATGCTGTCTTTGACTGGTGAGGGCACTTTGTATCGATCAGGAGGTTTAGTTTCTACTTTCGTTTGCAAAGGTGGTCAAGGTTTCAACCGGGTCGAGGCGTTTGACAGAAATCAGCTACTTTCGCTTGCTTTTGGAGGTTTGGCATTGACCTCTTGACTTTGAAGCTTTTCGATGTCGGATCTGACTGAAGCTTGAACTTGGAAAGTTGGAAACCAGGTGGCGAGGGCTGGTCGGTAAACTGTGAATGGAGTGGCAGTCCATTGAAATTCTTCACGTTTGGGGAAGTCGCAGACGCGCAGACTGTATTCTGATTTTCAACGTTACCAATTTTTTTGGTTGACTTCGTATGTGGCGCAGTGCAAGGAACCAGATTATTTTCTTCAAGTTATTTTCTTTCATTTAACACTGGAAGCAGTTGTTATGCGCAAATTTTAGTGCAGGACGTTAAACCCGTCCCACTAAGTGCGACCCTCAGGGTGAAAACGCAGGAATTTTACCCCGGGGAAAATGCAGGAATTTTTTATTTTTCACACATAAATTTTTTTGCAAATTCTGAATTCATATTTGCAATCAAAGGCCCCAAATTAGCTAGGAGAGCTCTAAAACTTACTCTAGGGATGGCACGAAATAGAGGGCATGATTTTACTTTTATCCCCCCAATTCTTGCGTTTTCATTCTACGGGGCCTACTTTGTGCGACGGATTTAACGTCTTGCAATTTTAGTGAAGTGTCCTTGAAAATTTCTATGGAAATAATAGACAAATTTGCAATGCATCATTATAGTTTGCAGTCAAAATCAACCCTAGTATCACTTAAGGATCATCCAAATATCAAAAATACTTGTACTCCCTCCATCTCGAAACAAATATGGGATTTTCATATATACTTGTCCCAAATTAACCCCTATGGAATCAAGTGTCTATTCAATGTACATAAGAAATCTCAGGTAGGTTCCTACGAAGTCAATTTTGGTTGGATGATCATGAAATTTGGAAACAATGTGTACACATATACCTCCTCGGTGAAAAACTAATTTTTTTTCCTAATTGGGTGCATGGATCAAAAGTTATGCTACCTTGAACGTTTTGGGGCAGCTCGAGCAATTTGGGAATCTTTTAGGAATCTTTTGCAAAATAGCTCATCAAGTTTTGAAATTTGGCATATACATTACTAATAAAATGTGGCATACAATTGTCCCCAAAAAAACAAATTTTAGTCCTCCAATCCACATTTCTAAGACAAGTCAAACTTTGTTAGCTATATTCATTGGGGTGGTTTCAAGGAAAAAACATTTTCTTCTAACTTCAAGTTCTATTATCTTGCAATACGTGAAGTCAAAGTTCTTGAATTTATTTCCACATATTCCAAATGTTTGTTTCTAACCTTTCACCGTTTAGATTTTGAACAAGAAATCATCAAAAAATGACTAGTGTATTGCCAATTCACTTAAACTCCTTGCATTGCAGGGTGATTTAGTGTAAGCTAAACATCTCAGTTGCTTCTAAATTTTTTCATGAATGAACCTAACATCTTATACTTATGAATGGTCAAAATCCTCATTTTTGTATAGAGCAAGAATTTTACATCTAGAGGACCCGAAGTTTGCTCACTCTATTTTGTAAGATTGAAAACAAGCGTTTTTTCTTACTTCAAACGTTATAATCTTTCAATCTGCATTAACAAAAGGGTTGAAATTTTTTCCACGTTTTGATCAAATACTTTACTTCGGTTTTGTATGGTTGAAATTTCAAAAAAAAGTTTCAATTTTTATTTTTGAATAATATATACCAAAAAAACACAGTTTTTGACAATGTCTTCTTGAAAACCTTCCTTAGTCCTTTAGGGGTTAAATTCGAAATTGGCTCTCCACAACTTAATTGTCAAGAACTGAAGCTATTTTGAACACACTCAAGCAACAAAATCTATAGATACCATGCTCTAGAGTCTATATAGCAGCAATTTGATCCCTGCAAAAGGCAACTTCTAGCCAACCAAAGGTGATGAATTCAATCTACAACTGTACTACACTGGCTATTAACAAATTTCTTGTTGAGAATTTTATGGAGTTGAACTACAAAATATCGTCAAAATTGGATACAAAGGACATCATCAAACTTCCCTACACCAGCGTTGCTTGGAGAATGATCCAAATTAATAATACTGGAGTTGTTCCAAGAAGGGGAGAATTTGTCAATTTTGCCACCTCTTTTCAATGGGTCATTGCAAGAAACACCGGTATTGGATATGTGTCACAAAAGAAGTGCCGAATCTTTCTTTTGCAATAACTTCTTAACCTTGACTTGCATGAATTTGAGATTTTCATTGGGGATGTATATCTTGAGTGTATTTATATCTCATATTTTTCAGAAATTAAAAAAAATCATCTTATATTTAAAAATCAATTAAATTAATATGTCACGTTTTGAGTTTTAGGGGTTTTGAGTACTATGGAGTCCTCAAATTTAATGATTTAGAGCTGAAATTTCTATGGTCTATTTGCGTAGTAGGAACTCATGTTTTTACCAAGGGGCATTAAAAAATAATTTATTTTATGTCCTTCACGTCCTTGCAAAGAGGGCTCCCTTGTGCGCGCAGTTCTGAACAATAAAGATGGTTTCAAGATAGTTTTTTTGTTCAAATCTCTTTATCATGAAGTCTTTCCAAATGGTCTACTTTTAGTTTCTTTGAAAATGGTTTTTCCTATTTTTTACAAATTAAAACGTTAGAGTATGTATTTTCTTCAAATTTTCAGCTCTTTTCTTTTGTGAATAACTTTTGACTCAGATTTTTTTGAGGTCTGAAATTTTGGTGATATGCTATTTATAGTATTATACTAATTATATTTATTTTATTTTATTTTTAAAAATTCATATGCAAAAGCTCATCAATACTGGAGTATTAGCCGAAAACAGCCAAAGTGGAACAAAAACTAACGGTGTTTCTTGCAACGACCCCAATATGTGTTGCTTCACTATTGATGTTCATTCTTTCATACCTAGTGGGGTTGAATAGAAGCTACAATAACTATGCAATCCCCTGAAAATAAGAACAATTCACACGCTAATCTAGCCATTTCTAGGAAACCTTAGATTTATTTCAAGACGGACTAAGGGAATATCACACAAGTTACAATTAGACTTCCTTGCTACCACTAACTGATTGCCTTAGCATTTTGGCTAATTTCCAAAAACTATAATAACATCATTGCTTCAAAGGATGTGGCAAAGCACATATATTAAGGTATTTTATTTGACTCATAAAATGCGAACTGTATTCTAAAATATGATAAAACATTGGATTGATATTTCAACAACTAGTATCATTCATTTGGATGCCATTTTAACATCTTACTTCACTTTATTCAAATGCAAACATCATACATATAGAATACATGAGTGTATGTAATTTATGAGACATGTAGTCCTGAGGTGCAATATTGATAAACTGAAAGTGCGACTTGTCATTTAATTTGACTCAACATGAATACAAACTTTGTTACTACTGTATATCTCAATTTATGCACCTTCTATGCCAAATACACAAAAAATGCATATTGCATCAAAAATTAGGCATTCCAACAATCTGAAGCTTAAGATAACTACTAATAGCCTCCAAATAAGCAATTAAGCAATTTTTCTAATAATAAATTGTTGGATTTTGTGTTGAATTTTGGGATGAATGTGGATGAATAAATTAATTACTATCTATATTTGGTATGTATATTAATGTAAAAAGCTTCATGCACTAAAAGAAACTTGCATTGGTCTAAACAAAAAATGTGGGCTGAAATTTGTTGAGAACCATGTTTCCAACGCAAAATTCTGGGATTTCAGCGTTGGAAACATGGTTCTCAACAAATTTCAGCCCACATTTTTTGTTTAGACCAACGCAGGTTTCTTCTAGTGATGATTTTAGTGAAGATCATCTTTTGCAATACCCAAACTAGAAATGAGGTGAAAAATCTTACAATGCAAAAATCAATCTTCATTGGAGCGTGCATTGGAGTAATGAAGCTATTAACATCTATGGGTACAGAAGGAACTTGCAAAATATAAATGAAATTTCATTTGTTCATCTAAACATGGACACATTTAGTTCATTCAAAAAAAAGTAAAGAATACCATGAGAAGATTTTGTATCAATTTAGCAATTTCATCTACTAAAAGAGGGAATATATTGTCAAAAATTTCTCAATTTTTTTATTGCTTTTAAGCAAATTTATAGCTCATGAAAGAAACATGAATCTTGATATAAGTTTCATGAAAATGAGGACTTGCATCTTGAGAGGTAGCCTAAATTGTGGCTGCCCGTTTCAATGATGTACCTTGCCTATTATATTGCCAAGTAGTAGTTTGTCAAGAGTTTAGAAAAATTTATAGAAAAAAACATGAATTGCAACATTGTATGTTAAGGCTAGCTTTGAGGAAAAGAAGTGCCAAACACCTTCACAAATCCAAGCTGAAAAACCATTTCAAGCCATGGTTTTGTATTAATTTCGGCTAAAACTAATACCAAAAATTAGAAATTGAATCTACTTTATGCTCAACTTTATGAAAAACTTATGTACCTTGCATAACTACAATTCCATTGAAAAGCATAAAATATCCAAAAACATCAATATATTCATGAAAATTTCAAGAACTCCTTTTTCTGCAATCCAAATGAGGGATTGTTGTATTGTAACAACAAAAATTGAGGTGAAAAAAATTGGAAAAAGGTTATAAAACACAATTTTTGTGGCCTACAAGAAGACTTTTCATGCCATTACCATCAAGGAAGAATATACTCAAGTGTCAAAAAGACTACCAAGTGGCAATTCCTCACCAATCCTTCACCAATCCTTCAATAATTGCAAAAATTGAATTTCTGTAATTAAAAAACATTTGATCTTGTATGTGTGTGCAAATTATATTTTTGTTGTGGGTTTCCCATTTGTCAAAAAGAAAATTATCTTTTTGGATTTGCATTGAAAATTCACATCTAAAAATATAAATTTTACACACAAACAAGTTAAAAGTCAACCCATGGCAGTTATAAAATCCTCAATGAGCAATTTTAGAGGTTGAGGGGGTTCTCTCGTTAAAGTAGAATTCTCATAATCCATAAAGGACCACTGCCCGTGTGTTTAGAGACCCAAAACTTCTTCAAAATACTTGTTCGCAAAGCAAGGTCAAAATCTTCATTGATGTTTACTTTTTAACAAATTCAATCGTAGGATCCTTTGGTTAACTTGTACAAGTACATTTTCCCAAAATTTTAGAATGAATATCCCCACCAATTGCAAGATCAATGTGCCTAAACTTCAAAATGTAGGCTCTTTTAGTCCTTTCAAAAGGTAAAGTTTTGTCTTTCAACATTTTTAGAAAAAAACACGGATGTCCTACTACTTGTATATTTTAGACAATATGCTAGAAAATGGGTTGAAAACATATGAAAAAAAATTTAACCAAAAAACCTTTGTATTCATTTTTAAAAAAATTGTAAAGTGAAAGGTATTACTGAATGAAAGATAAAACTATTATGCTAATAACTTTTGGAAGAATTTGAGAATTGTTAATCCCAATGGTGAGAATGTTCTAATAGACAATTAGTATCCTTTATTTTCATTTTCATTTGAAAATTTTCAAAATTGAGAACAAAAGATGACTTTATATGTTTTTTCTATCTTCATTGCCCGCAAAATAAACACTACAAGAAAATGGCCAAATATGTGACTGCAAAGAACGACTGGGGCTTCCTAATTGCACCAACGCTACTAACCCCACAGTGCCCGAGTCACCACAGAGTCGCGTCCGCGACTTCGAGATGAAGAGTCAACGAAGGGCGAGTTTCATCCACCACATTCCGTTGATAGCGTCGTCAACGGTCTGATGTGGCAGGGTGGCATTGAAGACAAGGAGATGGCTATTATATATTGTAACTTACCTTTATTGCAGCACGACTAAAAAATGACTGTAGTGTAAATGGCAGATGACTTTGAGAAGTTTTGACTTAATGATGGAAAAAGAAAAAGAGAGAGGCCACTACAAAAGATATGGTAGAAAAAGATGTTCCGAGCTACCTTGGTTTTACTGTAGGGCCACTACAGAATGACTGACTAATCACTGCACCTTACTAGGTAATTTGGCACAAGATAGTTCTATTCTTTAGGATGTTTCTATATGCCACATTGTTAAAGGATGCAACTTTAACAAGATGATGTGTTGTCTACAAATAAATTAATAAATGTTAGGCAATCAAAGTGCCTTAGCTCCTAATTTCTTTTAGTGTGCACTCTTTGTTTATGTTTTAATTTTTTTTCATTGGGATCGAATGATTTGAAGTCATTCGTCCAAGCTTTAGAAAATGATGCATACAAATAGGCTTTTTCTTCTCTCATTTTTTGTTTTCTTTTTTATTTCTTATTCATTCTCTTTTTAAATTTTATTTTAATCCTTTCATCTTTTTTTTTACCTTTTCTCTTTTTATATGTTGTTGATTTTTTATTTTTCTCTTATCAATTTCATTTGCTGTCATTTCCTAGAATTTTTTCTAGAAACCAACAGAATTATTTTTTTCTTTTTAGTAATTTTCATTCCTACAGATTTTTTTCCTATTTTGTAATCCTTGTAATTTTTTTTGGTTATTCAATTCTTCCCTTTTTTCTTCTCTTCTTCATTTCTTTAAATCTTTTTTTTAACTTTCTCTTTTTTTTACTCTTTGTTTATCTTTTTAAGTTTATTTCTTCGACCTTCTTTAAAAAAAAAAATTATTCTTTTCTTCTCTTATAAATCATGCATTCCCGATGGCCTTTTTGTTTTGTTGGGGTCTACTGTTTTCTTTGTCGGGGTCCACTTTAAGATTCATTTACACTCCTACTAGGACAATAGCTATGATTTCAGTCCATTTGCATTGGTAACTTCACAATATTTCCAGACATTTCATATGATTCAAAAATAGACATTCCCGAGGTCCCAACGTAAAGGCTAGAAGGTGTTTTCATAGTCCTAGAAGCAATCGTTAAGTCCCGTTCCCCTCTTACATAGACAACAACGTTGCTTCTCTGGTGCCATTGTAGAATGACTTTCTGAGGCTACAAAATGAGTTAAAACATCTCAGATTACTGTGCAGCTACTCAACTACTGCTTTGGTGCTTTGTGCATTGTAATGCATTGTACGATTTTCAAACTTTTGCGTACCTTTCATCACACTTCCTCTGCATCTACAACACATTTTCATCATGGGTCATATACAAAAAGGCAAGACAAAATTTAGTGAGGATGTTAGAAAATGTCAAAAGAAAATATCCTTTCCAATCCCTTTCTCAAATTTGTCCATAACTTTTGATTTGAGGCTCGAAATATAAAATGGATTTTTGGATATGAAAGTGAGGTTGTTTTTTTAACTTATTTTAGTTCAAAGGTTTTTGAAAAAAATTAATCTACCATGCTTAAATGAGATTTGAAATATTACTTGTAACACAATTCCTGCGTTTTACATATCCCACATGGTTTGTCTTGCCCCCTACCATCCCACTTGTATAAAAGGCTTGTCATTTCATTTCTTCATACTCACACACTAAGTGGCTTTGAAAGTCATGTGACACATGTCAACTACAATGTATGGTGAATTGTACATGGTATATGATGTATTATATATGGTGTGTTATGTATGATATATTGTTGTGAAACTTTGAATGTATTGATATGCGACTAGAGAATGACTACTCTCCAAATAATGGGCCCCACATTCCTTCTTGCAGATGTCATGTTAACTTTAAAATGACTCGAAAATGACTAGAGACGTTAGCTACTACGTCACCTAAACCCTAAATAGGCGTCATTCCTAAACGACTGCAAAATGACTTTTCAATGACTCAAAAATGACTTCCTACGTGGCCGTCCACGTCAGATTCATTATGGGTCAGTCATAACTTTAGAATGACTAAAAAATGACTAGCCACATGGATGTCCACGTCAGATGTTTTAGAGGTCCCGCTTTCCACATGGCAGCTCTATAAACATTTCCTTAAGCCCAACTTTCTTTATCACTTCATCCATTTCTATATCCAAGGTAGAAACGGATGGTGATAATAGAACTATAGTCGTTGTCCTAAATGACTTGTCCACAACAACTCCGAGGCCTGAGTTGTATTGCAATCATTGTGTCTACAATGACTGCTTTTCAGTTGTTTTTTCCATCATTTTTTTGTAGTGAAAACTCCTCATGATTTTTTCCTTATTATTCAGAATTGAGTGGTTCAATTTTTTTTTGAGTAGGTATCAATCTACACAATTCCAAAAAATAATTTTTATTTTTTTAGAATATATTTTTTGCTGCCCGATTTGACATTGAAATTGAAAAAGTCCTTCTAACTTTTGCATTATTTATTGGAATGACATGAAACAAAGCTTCACATGTAGATTATAATGAGTAGCATCCATTCTAAAATTTTCATGCAAAACTTCCAAATTATGAAGTCAATAGAGCCTACCCGAGTTCTCGAAAAGCCCAAAGTGGACTCCTTAGTCCTTCAAGGGTTAAGAGGATATTGTCTCCTTATTTTTAGACAATTTCAACAAAATTTCAAAACATGTTATTTGAATATTGTATAAATAAAGTGTTAAGTCAAAAAGAATCTCATGGTTTTGAGTCTTCATTTATTGTGCATTTTCATACATACTAGATTATGAACATGTCCTTGTAACATTGTTTCCACTTACTCCCTCTATCCCACTAAAAACCTCCAAATGAGGCACAAAAAAACTCCATTTATTAATTTTGACTGTTGATTAAGCGTTGGCTGTATTGAATGACCTTGTGGGAGTAAGTGGCAAGCAATCAAGGAACATTCCTTTCCTAGTAAGCTTGACCATATGAGGCACCTTGTATTTGCTGCTTTGTCAAATAGTTGTGTTGACAATGGATTTGGGGACCACTTTGGTGCTATGAAGATTTGTTCATGAAAGGGGTCAAATTTCGTAAATGCGGTATTTAGGTTGGGTGCATATATTTCTACAATCCCATTGTTGCCACCAACCTTTAAATCATTAGAAATGACGAGTTGGTGGCATTTATAAACAATGCTCAATTATGACACTTTCCACATAGATTTTGGGTGCCTAAATGATGGCACCTAAGTTGGAAAATTTGCATAGATTTAAGGGATAGATTATTAGTTCTAGAATGTACAGTGGCTCGCATAAGTATTTGTACACTTTAGAAATTGCCATAAGTAATTGAAAATTTAGATTTTGCCAATAAATTTTGGACATCTTGAAGTTTAAGTAACATACTTGTATAAAATGATTTTCTAAAATTTAAAAAACCCTTTTTGACATTTTCTATAATTTAATCAAATTTATCAGTGGAAAAAAACTTTTAATAAAAATAAATTTTTTTAAAGATTTTTTAGTATTTGGAATGAGAATTCTTTTTAGAATTTTTTGGTAGGAATTCTTCAAAATTTAAAATTTTGTTGAGTGAAATATTATTGACTAAAGTATAACTCCAAATTTTTACATTTCTTATAATTCACTCCAAAAATCTCCAAAAAATGTGAAAAATTTGAAAAGTGTATGAAATGTTCATATATTATTTTTCATGATTTTTCGAGATTTTTGGAGTGAATTACAAGAAATGTAAAAATTTGGAGTCATACTTTAGTCAATAATATTTCACTCAACAAAATTTCAAAGTTTGAAGAATTCCTACCAAAAAATTCTAGAAAGAATTCTCATTCCAAATATTGAAAAATCTTTAAAAAAATTTACTTTTATTAAAAGTTTTTTTTCACTAATAAATTTGATTAAATTATAGAAAATGTCAAAAAGGATTTTTAAAAATTTTAAAAATCATTTTATACAAGTATGTTACTTAAACTTCAACATTTCTAAAATTTGTTGGAAAAATCTAAATTTTCAATTACTTATGGCAATTTCTAAAGTGTACAAATACTTATGCGAGCCACTGTATGTATCACTGGCACAAAGACTAAAAATATAGTTAATCCCTCGTGGGGAAGGTTTTTGGAGGTTTTTAGTGGGACACAGGGAGTATGAGTTATGATCTACTCATTGCCTGCATGGTGCACGCGACGACAAATTGCATCTCATGCGAGAGAGTTCACAACGGATGACGAGAGCTCATATCTGAAAATCAACACGCACGGTTCCACGTGCAGCTAAAGCCGCTGTTGTCAAATGCGGTGGACTATTGTGAGATGAGGAATTATAATATCATAAATGCTCTTCGTGGTGACTGGAAATATAAAAAAAAGTTTTTTGGAGTTGAAGGTAGTATCACGCAGACTTCTGCTAGAAAAAATTGTATGCACCCAGTAGACCACTAATACTGTCTATGAGAACCAAGCTATAGTGCTTACAAATCTAATCAGGCACAGAGATGAGTCCATTTCACCAATTAGCGAATCTGAAGTTTGCTCCCACATGAACTGCTAGGGCTGCTGAAGATCATTCTTGACAGGAGGACGGGATAAACGATCTCTCCAAAATATGTTCAATACCAGCACGGTGCATTAAAAGACACGAGTACCAACTCCTATACATGGTTCAAAGGTGATGTCGAGTATGACTACACAATCAGCCTTCTTTAGGTACAACCTTTTCTATAACACCCTTCCCATCAGCAGCATCAAAAAAGAAATAGTTCTTCAAAGGTTCTCCTTTACTTGACATTGCCTTGATTAGCTCCTGCACCAAACAAAATTAAGGCTTGATCAGTGCTGTAGCCTGCCAGTCATCACCCAGAATACTGATATGGCTGAAAAATAATGAACAGTACCAGGTATGAGAACTCTTAGAGAACACAACCTAGTGTAGGACCTGCCTCCTAACCCAGCTTGTATGCAACAATCAAGTGCATCTCTCCGTTACTATCTTTTATCAAAAAATGGAGCAAACAACAACCAGATAATGCTGCTGTTATAATGTAATATACCTGGCCTACAATGCCCCCCATGATAGCACATACAGGAGGCAACTCTGTGCTGCCTGCGCTGAGCAACTTTTGAAATAAAGTCTCCGGAACAAGGGTTTCTGACACCTTCTGCAGTTGCACCTCAACATTAAATACTACAAATGCAGTGCCAGCAATTCCAAGTAATAAAGCACAGATTGTACAATTGAACTGATGAATTTAGCAACCAGAGTATCAAATACAGTGTCGACGGCTAAATCTTGAATAATATATTGAAAAAGTGTTTACTATTTACCGTAAAAGCGCAGTGCACTTCAAATAAAAAAGGAATTGTTTCACAATAGCAAACAGAAAAAGACAAAGTCCCTGAAAACATTCATTCATATTAGGACTAAAAGTACAATTGACAAACCTGAGCTTCGCAAGCTTTCTTCCAAAAAGCCAGAATAGCTGGCAAGTCCTGTACCGAAACATGCCCAGGCTGACGTCCCTCTGCCTGCTCAAAATCTTCGAGACCTGCTCAAATCCATACAACAGATCCCTAATGTGTCATTCAAACCGGAGTACAAGATAAGTTGGCTGATAAGGGGAACGGAACGCAAGGAATGCAAGCATGGAACCCACGACGATAATAAGAAGGGGGCAGATTATATTAGGGACCTACAAGGTGCTTCAACCTAAAGCACATAATAGAACGATGTACCACATATGGGCATGTCACTGATGAGCAAACAATACCACCCAATCTGAAAACTCATTAAAACACGTTGGATTTGCTAATAACAGTGAGGAGAAGAGTCCCAAAATAGCGAATTAAAACTTACATCTTAGAGCAAAAAGAAGCTTGGATGTTCTCTTTGGAAAGCTATTCCACGGTACACTCAATGCTTCCTGCCAAGGTGTAGCAAACATAAGTAAGCTACTGTAGTAGTTGTTCTGGATGATTTAAAAAGCGCCAATAGGGCATGACTAATTGAAATAATACCAGCGACAATCAAGCTCTTAGTCAACTAGCACTATCTAATAAGTTACTTATGTGGAAGTCGTATCCTTGCTCGTTACCTCAAGACTCGGATAAGACAATTCGTGTTGTGCATCTTTATCATCTTTTGCTCTCTGCAGAACCAAGCCATGAATATGAGTCACCGAATAAGCGCGGAAGGTCTCTATCCCTTGCTTAAATTTCACGGTATCCAGACCTGAAATTACTAAAAAATTTGAATTAAAATGAGCGATGCATGAAGGGAAGTACAAGCACAGAATCGCATTCCCAATATTAATTGGATACGAGAAATTCCAAATCTACTCCGTATTATATTAAGGACACAATGTCACGACCCGCCGTCACGATTTCATCCTTTTTGATGGGAACGTATTCATCCTCACACATTTTCATCCAAAAATTGGAAGGTCTCTTTGAGTATCTTTGAGTCTCTTCGACTCTCTTCCAGATATGGACAAACTAAAGAAACTAGTACGTTTCTTACGCATTGGGGAGGGGCAACGGTTGTACAACTAGTAATCACCGCAGCAGTACAATCCTAAGTAGCTACTCAATTCAATTAGGAGATTTTTGTCCCATCTTTACACAAGTCTCACCGAAAGTAAGGTCTACCCTAGACATGTATACATCAAGTAGAAAGTCTTAAAAACAACTGAATTTCTTCAAAACGTTGCTTTCCTTCTATTGATAACAAGAGGTTATGTATGTGGCAAGGCAAGATAATAATGATAAGAAAGAAATACCTTAGAAGTATAAGAATGTGCTTTCAGATCCACAAATAGGCTCCCAAAAGAACCTCTACAATCCACAGCATAGAATGTGATTCTATGGGATTGTTTTCGACACACCTCATTCACATGCTTCTGTTTCATGGAAATAACAAACCCAGTTTCAAACTCAAGTTAAAATACGCAAGAATCAGCATAACTGCTATGGAATGAGCAAGATAGCTGTCAGAAATAAAGCCAAAAGAATCAAGTGAGTGTGCTTAACCTAGTAAAAGAGCAGACCTTTAGGCTGACAGAAGAGCGCCCCAATATGACAGCATCAAAATTGCCAAAGAAGTTGTCAGGCTTGCTCTGGATACTGCCTGCACTTGAAGAACGTCAGTGAGTAACTCCATACAACACATCTTGTTTTAAATGGACTACATCATTGAACGAAAGGAATACATGGCGCTATCCAGCGCAATACAATTGCGAGAGGGTGGAGACTCGACATCAGCGATAAGTTTACAAACCTGCTTCAGATTTGACGTGGACCATGGGATTATAATCACGCAACGAAGCAGCACAAGCATCCGCGACAGTGATCCCTTGACCCTCCATCTCATCGAATTGGATCAGAAAATTAGCAGCTGAGGCCTCCAAAGTCATAGGACTGTCATCAACCAGAGTAAGACTGCCAATGCCTGCAAGTACGATGTTCTTACATGTCTGCACACGACCCATTCCCGACGATTAGTGAGACGAATAAACACATCAAATGCAGAGAATGTTCACAGTATGCACCACACCTGCACTAAAACAAGGACCATCCACATTACATGGAACAGCACAACAGTGGGTCGAAAAGGAATTTACTACCTCGGCAACTACGCCGGACATGCCAACCACCAGAACGCGGGCTTTGCTTAATCTGCATCACACATCCACAGCATTCAGGATAAATTTCTCAATACACTGAAAATACAGAAATTAGCCTACCGAATCCACCATTTCAGGCCCAGAAGATCATTGTCCGATGGACAACATCATATATTTACCATTCATTTGTGTCGGAATAGCGTTCCAAATCACTTAATGAAATTGGCTGCTGAACTACCCCCCTCTCCCCTGTATCAACAATAAGAACCTCAAAAACTTACTTTCTCTGAGCATCAACTCCCCAAACGCGGATCTGTCGATCATAAACAGCCGCTTCCTGCTCTGTCAACAGTTCAGTAGGAGGATTCATCTCGAATTCCTGCGTCTTCGATTGCCTGAAAACCAAAGAAGATCACTGAAGCTGATCAATGAGCAAAACGTCCCCAAACCCTCTTAAACCCCTAGAAGACTGCCCTCACTACGACACCGAAAATCCTCCATCAGGTCCTAAACCTACGGAGCACATTCACAGATAAGATTTCTGTAATGCAGCAGCCAGTGATCGTCCATATCACCGGAGCTTTCAGGAGTTTTCATAACATCTGCCAGTCCAAAGAGCTCCAGTGAAGACTAAACCCTCAAGAACGTCGTAACGATGAGACGGAACGCAACAAGAAAGTCAAGAGGTGAAAAAAAACCGCCAGAAACTTTGATCTTCATTCCGATTTCGCAACTGCGCAATAAAGCTTACGTCATTCGGACAAAAACCTCTAGTCATACCAATGCAAACACCACCAATGCGCCGGTCTAACCTCCCACTGTCCAGTCACTGAAGAAAACACCGACAGAAAAACGCATTACATGAGACCTAATTCCAACAAGCTCCTGAACTGTGAAACCAAACCCTAATAGTCCCAACTCCGAAACCTACATAAGGGGAGACGACGGACCTGCACTGAAGGACTCCCGACTTCAGAAAGCCCGCGCAAAAGTTCACAAACAGTTTTGGGTTGCGTTTTGTCTCTTTTCTGCAATGGAATCCGATCCGCCTTTTGCCTCCAAAGCAGAAATTCGGGGGCACAATCAAGGCATCAAGCCCTTCCCAAACGGTATGCCCCAATAAAGAACCAAAGTACCGAAGAACCAAGGAAGCAAAATCCATGCTCCATGCCCTTGCCCATGCCCGTGTCGCATGGTGACCGGGTCCCTTGCCGGTGCCCGTGGAGAATGAGCTCGGTGGGCAGCAGCGTAAATTTGTTGCGTCATGTCGCTCATGTGGCGAATCTGGAGATCGTCAGTAAGATATAAAGACTGCCAGTTTATACTATTTTTTTAACTATATTTTCCAACTGGTGTTTTGCAGTTTGCTACAGTATAATAATAAGGAAGATGTGCATGAAATTGGCGAAACGCAGTAAAAAGAAACCCAAATTTCCTTTACTGGGGAGTGTGGATCCAGGGCTGAGGCAGGTCGGTTTCCTGGAAAAAAATAGACTGGTGGGCAGGGGTGTTTCGTGTCAACAAGGAAACGACGAAGAAGAAGACGGTGCGTCCTCCAGTCCCCGCCCAGAGTCACCACCACCATCGCTGCCTGGAGAAGCGGGAGCCTCGCCGTAGCTTATTAACCTCGCCCCGCGCACGGACCGCGTCACTAATCCTCGCCGACTCCCTCGCGGCGTTGCGCATCCCCTGCTCCGTACAACGCGTCATTTGTTCCAGCAACAACGGCACTAAATGGTACGCAATCACGCGAGAACTCCGCGTGCTTGGGGTCCTGCTGCCAAACTGCGATCAACCCTGTTTTGATGTTGTCGTTGAGGGAGTCCCATTTCTTCCCAGAGGAAGATCACAGCCGCGTGCTGGGTGCCCGAGTGCTGCTGGACTGTGATGCTCCGTGGTGGCGGAGGATGGCAGAAGCAGAATGTGGGGGGGCCTTGGGGTGAGGACCACGACGCAGGGAGCGGAGGAGGGCGCACAGGGGGAGAGCAGCAAGATGGAGGTCGTATTCAAAGTGCTCATCTGCGGAGGATTGGTGGCGGTCGTTGCGTACGGCATTTACACTTGTACCTGCCGATTGCGCCATCGACGACGACGAGGCCACAGCTGTGACGAGCCTGCGAGGGACAACAGTCATCCGACCTTACCTGAGGTAGCGTAGCGCCTCTTCCTTTTCTTCTCTGAATTTCCTTGCTTCTTCTTCGTCTTCTGCATCAGCAATACGAGAACCTCAAAAAGCACGAGACCTAAGCAGGAGCAATAGGTTGTAACCCAAATTGGCATCCTGTTTGGTGTGGGATGCGCAATTTGGAAGTAGACGTGTAGTTCTGGCAATGGAGGCGGTTGGATAGATGAAAATTAGGGTACTTGGAGACATCCTTGCTTTGTGCACAAGCCAATGCTGCTAATTTCACGCTTTCGATTCATGTGCAGACTTGTGGAAATGGTAATGTGGTGCCTCTGTGATTCTTGTTGGTTTGCTGATGCCTAGGATCTGACATTGTGGGGGTTCGGGGGTTCGCAGAGACCGAAGGATTTGTTAGAGCCTCTATTAGACGATAGCGAGGTTCCTGTGGGGTTAGGGCAGACTTGGAGGGGTTCTAGAGGACGGAGCGCAGTCCGAGATTTAGAAAGAGGTTTAGAGACCGCGGTGACTGCAGCAAGTGTGCCGCAGAATGGCGCCCCAAAAGTCTCTGCTCGGAAGGAGGTATCCTCGAAAGGAGACGAAATTTCCAAAATTCGGACTGCTGCTCCTTCAAATTTAAATTCTCAAAGTGAGTTCCTAGTCATCTATCTATCATCTTTGGCAAGTTCAGAAGATTTCGGATATGGTTGAATTTTTATCTCTGATGTCTTGGCCCCCTTCGTCCCCTTGACGTCGCTTCAGTTTCGTTTTGTAGTAGAATTCCTTTGAAGAGTCTCTTTTCTATGAATTTCAATTAATATTATATATGTGTTTTGGGCAGATTGTAAAATTCAGTTGGAGGTAATTGGTGGACCTGTAGCTGGCCTCCGTGCCGAGAAGCAGGCTGTGGGTTCAAATGCGCTGTTGGCTATAGGACGCTTGCCACAGAATGACTTAGTGCTTAATGACCCCGAGGTTTCTGGCAAGCACGTTGTCATCAGTTGGAGTGCAAAGGTGAGAGCTTGCCCGTGCTGGACCTGAATTGTTGGATACAGTAATAGGCTAATCCATCGCGGTAACGTCAATTTCTGGAACTGCTAAGATTTCGATGCATTTCGGCATTTTATCGTATGCCGAAAGTTTTCATTTTACTCATACCAAAGATACTACCTTGGAAACAGACTGGTGGAAGGCACTGTCTTGGCTTACTGTTCTTGTCCTTTTTCCATGTCAATCTATAGATCATTTTGAGGCTTTAGGTGTTTTCAAAGCTTGTTGGATAGTGGAAGAGATGTTGGAGTTCAGTTGGCTATTTGTTGGTGGATTTCAGTTGTTGAAGTGGGAGCTAGTAGACATGGGCAGTCTGAATGGGACTCTTGTCAACAGTAGGCCAGTAGGAGCCGCTCACAAAGCGAACGCAAGTGTACGGCAGCGTGGGCAGCCAACAGCCCTTGCAAATGGAGATACTATTACCCTCGGATCATCATCTAATGTACTTGTAAGTGGAGTTAATCAATTGTTTGCCAAGATTAGTTTCATCATTTTTTGGCCTTTTTACATGCATGTCAATGGCACCTTTGTTTCTATTTGAGCTGAGCAGTTGTATCTTTGTGGGTGCGGGAGGGAAGTGTAGGTACGAATACTGGCATCTCACCTGTCCATAGCATCTGCACCTTTTGAAGTAGGAGTGGCGTCAGATCCCATGTCCTATCGCCGGGGTGGGAGACCATTGCCTATGGAGGATGTATGTCTTTGTCAATGGCCCTTAAGAGGTGCTCTCGAGGTTTGTTTATTCCCCTTGCTTGGTTGGGAAATGCTGTAGTCTACTTACAAACATTTGCTATTCTCTAAAATTACTAGCACAACATAAATGTGGACAGTAGCTTTCCGGGGGCTTAAGTTGCGGCGATTTTCAGCTTCTGTTTCAGTAAGTTCTCATATTCATTTGATATTCTTTTTTGTTTCCAGGTACCTTTTGGGATCTTCTGTGTGTTTGATGGACATGGCGGGTCTGCTGCTGCCGAGGAAGCACGGAGGTATAGATGCAACATATTGTACCTAGTATCTATGTTCAAGACTGAGTATTTTAATTTTTTGAGATTTTGCTAGCTGTTGTTTTTCTCTACTTTGGTTTTTGTGCATCTGGTCTGAGATCAGAAATAATTTAGTAATCTGACTAGTGTTTGTGGACCTGCTTGTCAGATTAATGCCACAAAAGATGGCCGAACTTCTTGCAGTGGAGGAAACCCAAATGGAAGTACTCACTAAGAATGAAGCCTCCGATGTGCTTCGAACTGCTTTCCAGAACACCGAAGAAGCTCTGCAGTACCCGTATGAGGTATTTTGCCTGCTGTAGACAATTTCATTGCATGCGAGGTCTTGCAATTGAAGGATTTTAAGTATACCGTTTACCTTGTGTTGTACATTTTGGGGTTTATAGTTATTATGGTGAATTCGTTGAGGAACCTAGGATGTTGATTGGTTCTGTTCTTTAATATGCAGGGTTGCACAGCAACTGTACTCCTCGTGTGGCCAGATTCTACATCTGGATTTTTAGTTCAATGTGCCAATCTCGGTGACTCACATTGCATTGTCAGGTGAGTGACAGTGAGCACTGTATTACTGAAGTGGTTGATGTGCTGTACACAATTCTTTTGCTTTGTCCAATGTATTAGATTGCAGGCTCCTTGTGATGTGCTCAGACTATGGGATTGGTTTCTACATACATTGTGGCTAAGGGTTTTTTAGGAAGCAACTTCAATTTTTATTTTCAAAATATTTCCTTTAAATTATGATTTAAAAAAAGAGACCCATTTGGCATGTTAAGTCGCGATTTTCTGCGCCTGTTTCGAGTTTCACTGAATTTTCATCTGCAAGTGAATTAACTTTACGAAGAGTTGCTAATGAACTTTTCGTTTTACATGATAATTGCAGCAATGGAGACCAGCAACTTCTTATGACGGAAGATCACAGGTTAACTAGTAAAGATGAAAGGTTACGATTACTAGAGTGCGGCAAACAGCTGAAAGAAGGCGAGAACCGTCTGGCTGGTAAGTAGAGCTCAAGTGGTCTCGCCCTGCCAAATGTGGCAGTCGCCGTTTGGATATGAGTTTTTAGTCATGTATCTACAATGCCATTGGAAAGCAATTAATGGTAAGATTGAGGTAGAATACCTCAATCTGCATTCATTGGTACCTTATAGTGTGTTTGTTGAGATTGAAGGGCAAGGAAGCGTGCTGTATGTTGAGAATCATCGCTGTCATCTTATTGAAGTAACTGACTTGTACAGGGATGAATATAGCCCGTGCACTTGGAGATAAGTTTCTGAAAGAGGAAGAAGCTTCGTTCTCAGCAGAACCTTACATCAGCAACGTTTTCAGACTAAGTGGAGATGGCTTAGGTCTGGTTGTCATGGCCAGGTATGTACCTCATATTTGGATATTGGATATTGGATATTGGATATTGACCGACTTCATGATGAGAAAGTTTTCGTGACTTTATTCGTAGTGAAAGTGTTTATTCTCCACTCTTCTGTACGAGTATCATAAATGCCATGTGAATGGAATACAGCAGTATTTGCCAACACTACTGTTAGTCATGTAGTGTCCTGAGACTTAGTTGGAAGGCATTGCTTCTTTGATCCTGAGCAATATATACCATTTGGTTTAAGCCCTCGGATGCCCGTATTGATGGCTACGTTGTTGTTTGCAGTGACGGACTTTGGGACGTTTTGAGTCCACGAAGAGCTTTGCAATTGGCAGCTGAGGTGAAGTCGCCACCAGTGGCTTCTTGTTGTTCCTTACATTGGAATTGCATGCTTGTCTGCTGCCTTCCTCTGTTGACTTCAGTGCTCATGATATTGGTTTGTGTTTTTTCAGGCTCGTGAACGAACTGTAGAGGGAGGCTTAAAGAGTGCTCAGGCCAGTGCCCAAGGCATTGCAAAAATGCTTGTGGATCAAGCCCGGGAGAAGCGAACAAAGGACAACACGAGTGTTGTTGTACTTGACTTCGCCGCCAAAAGCAGATCCTCCTTCCACACTCTATGAATTATCGCGCTCATTTAAAGGTGTGTGTTTAAACACAACAGATAGGAGTTCTCAAAGAGTTCTCATTGCAAGTAGAAATTTGAGGCCTCACAGACTGTGCACAGTTTTTACAATCAAAAGTGTATGAGAAAATGATCAATCACCTTTCTGGATGTTTACCAAGCAGAATTTAGAAGCTTTAGTTTGTGCCCATCACCCACTTGAGTTGTACCCACGAACGAATAATGATTGTGGCGTTGCCGCCCAACACCTTAGGCTTGTAGACGATGACATTTAGGCACAATAGTCAGTGAATTTAGACAACTCCGGAAGAGTTTGTAGGTTGTAGAATTCATCAGTACAGTGTACGATAGAGTTGAACAGGATGTGTGGGTTTTGTGGATTGCTTCTTGGACGATATAAGCATGAATACAGATGGTGGGTGGCTTTGTGGCTCGTATTTTCCTTGTTATAATGGCATTGGTGGATCTTAATGTGTCATTTTTGGGTTAGATTCCGTCCTTACTGCCTTTCTTGGAGATATTTTTCATGTTCTACTGAATTTACATTATTGCCACAGGCAGTAGTATTTTGATTTTGAAATTCTTGCATATTGTGAAGATGTTTGTAAATGCTGGTTCGTGATTATTGCCAGGCCTAGATTCTTTATAATGGTGACCTAGAGAATGGAGTTCATTTCATTATGGTCTTTAGGGGTAAGGTAACTTAAGGTAGTCTGCTCTAAAAGTGACTGATCTCTTCAAGTTCCTTAAATGAACCTCATTAACTCTTGATTGAATCGAGGAAAATTTATAAACTATTGAAGGAGCCAATCATTTACCTTGGTTTCCTCCCAACTCTTTACAACTTGTAAGAGCATCTCCATTGGTGTACTTCAAATTGAGCACGCTACAACTCATTTGACGTGTGCCAGTTGTCAGACCGGCCCTGTGTGTTTTCCGGGCCCCCACCGGAAATGGCTTCTAGTTGCGACAGTTCACAATTACCAAGGTGCTTAGTTATGAGGGCTTATAAATTCTCCTTCGGGCATTGGGTTAGGCACTTGGCCAAAAATCACAATTTTCATTTGTTTAAAAAAAAAACAGAGAAAAAAACCCTGATTCGCTGTGGATTACATGCCAAGTATTTCTGAACTGCCTTGCAATCAATGTACAGTTGATTCAATGCCCGGCCTCCATCAAAAGCAGGCCCAATTACTCCAATCCCTTCTCTTTGTGTCAGTAGCGTGCCGCGGGTCAAATGGACAAGCCACGGCAACTTGAAGAGTGGTGACTGAAATATGCTGGGGCCTGTGTTGACATAATTGAAAACCTGCAGCTGGTGGGTCTGAAAAAACCAACAGGGCCCTTCAAAGCTCTTGCCGGGGCAGTATGGCGTGCCCCGGTGGAGATGCTCTAAGTGAGCAGATTTTGAGAGACCCTTAGAGCATCCCCACAACACCTCATAATTTGACGCAAACTTGGGAGGTGGCCGGGCCGGCCATTTTAACCCCTAAAGTTCTGAGGCCTATTTTCTGCCAAAAAACACTCAAAACTGCCACTTCTATAGCAAAGAGTAAAAAAAAAATTTAATTGTTTTTTTTTCACATCTAACTGTAGGATCTTACATCTAATTGGTATGAGAATAGAGTTATTCGTAAAGTACCCTAAACTGGGGTTTAAACCCGTGAGTTTTGTGAAAAAGCCGGTTGAGTTAAAGAAGTCAGAATAAAAGTGGGTATGAAACTTATTTTCCATCAAAATGGTGCCTAAAAAAGTTTGGTCCCCACTTTTGAGGTTGTGTGTCATAAGTATCTTGCAAAAAATTTTGACACTTCAACTATAGTTGCCTTCTCAATTTCAGAAAAAGTTCTGCCCAAACTAGGGAGAACTTTACGAATAACTCTAATGTGTGGAAAAAAATTCAGAATTTTTGACCGCACAGATTGCAAGATATCTGCGTTTAAAGTGAAAAAAACAAGTTTTTCAGCACATTGTAGGACTAGATTTTTTTATTTTCAATATTTTTAACTTAAAATTTTTGCACTACAGCGTTTTGAGCTTTAAATCTTTATAGTAGAGAATTGAGTTGAGAGTCTAGGGAAAAAAAAATCAAAAAAACGTAATTATCATTCTTAAAAAAATTGTTAAGTAGAAGTAGGTACAAGATAGAAGGAAAATCTAAAATATTCATATATTTTAGATGGAATTAAAATGCACTAATCCCAAAGGTGAGATTGTTCTAGCAAGTAAACTTAACCATTCCAAAAAAAAAAAATTGAAAAATTACAAAAGTTGCATTCCGAAATGCATCCTACAAGTTATTTTTTTCAAGAAGATGCTCTAACTGCCCGAAAAACAAGAATGTCCATAACTTCCTCATAATGAATCCAAATGAGATGAATCAAAGTTTTCCAAATAGACAAAAATATAATCTATGAGAAAAAAAATATTTAAAAAAAAACTCAAAATTTTGCAAAATTTTTTTGCTGCCCCTCGTCCCCACGCATTCCAAGAAATGGCATAATTTCTCGCTCAAAGGTCCGATTTCAAAAAAAAAATTCTGCCACGTACCTCTCTCAATTGTTCATGTTCACAAAAAGTTTCAAAAAATTAGGAGAAAATTTCAGCCCGTAGATACCTGCCCCAAGTCCCATTTGTCCCCCGAACGGACAATGGTCCTTTAGGGGTTAATTGCCCCATGGCGACTCAAAAAGTGGCTCAAAAATGGCCGGGCACTATCAAATTTGATGAAGACTCGGCCAAATGGTGAAGCTTGCCCGTGGCTCAATTTGGGCTCCTTTTGCAATTTTCGAGGTACTTTTGGAATGTTGGAAGCTTTTGTCTTCCTCGCATTGATTAAAAGATGCAAGGTGGCGCTATGGTGATGCAAATTTAGAACTATGGGACTTGTGCCAAGCTGTGTGGCTGTGTAGCCGTGGGGCACACGCCGGACACATGGGCTAGGCTCAAGCAAATGCAAATCAAAATGAGTGCTTTACTGAGTCTAGCTGTGGGGATGCTCTTAGTCATAAATAGGTGCCTATACCTTGAATCTTAGAAAAATCATAACTAAATAAAAAGTACTTGGAAAAACATGAAACCACTTGTGTTCAGTTTTACATGTATTCTTCTTTCTCTTAAAAATGAGCTAAGAATATTTATGTTCACGAAATTCCTCGGGGGGGTCACTTAGAGTGTCCATTAGAAAACACGTGCAAACAAAACTTTGGACCCCCTATATTATATCCTAAAATTTAAATAAAATGAAATAAAAAAAACATGACTAGATTTTCCTACTTCAAAAGTTTATGTTTTGAATTATTGATATTTTTATTTGTTAATGATAATTAGTTACAAATTTTTGAAGTAATTAGATACACTGTACAACTGAAAAATAACTTTCACACCCCTATATTATATCCTAAAAAATTGTCTAAAAAATGAACAAAAAATTCCTAAAAATAGCTCTCTATTGAAAGTTCATTTTGAGTTGAGTATTGATGCAATGGTCATCTAAATGTGATCTCTATAAATATTTGAGTTGAAAAACATGCCGTTTTAGGCCATTTTCAACCTCTTGTACAAATCATTTCAACTATTATTTTAGTTTGAAATTTTGGCAATAGAAACCTATAGTCATTATTAAGCAACCCTCAAAATTTTAAGTTGAAATTATAGTTCATTAGAAACCACTTGTTCGCACGTGGTTTGTAGTAAAATACTAGGTGCCCCCCCCGAGCGAAATTCTATGAAAAAGGGGGACCAGCCTTTAAATAGTCGCTTTTAGAGTAGACTACCTTACACCTAAAATTGCACAGTTAAGCTCTATGGCATAAAGAATATGTTGTAAACAATAAACAATACTTGTTGTACATTGGTGATGGACAAAAAATCAAAATGTGGGTGGTAGCATAATTTTGGGAAGCTTTGTGAATTAGTTACAAATTTCCAAAGATATTAGCAATAGCTCGCTGAAAGTGTAATCTAGGCCAGTCCAAAATGAATGAAATAGATACCATGAAGGAAGATATGGAGTGTTAAACCATGTTTTAAGTTACTCCACTTTGTCCTATCTACACATAGAAAATCTTCCCCTCAACATACCAGAACTTTAGATATGCTCAATTGCTTAACCCTTAAATGCCAAAGGGGTGACCCTCGAAATCATCATTTTCTATTACCGTGTGAATTAGTAGCCTCCAAAATTGCAAAAGTATTCATTGCAAGTCAAACTATTGTAGAAGATCTTCCCTTTCCACAACAAATTTCGAGGATGAATAGTTGCAATTCTATCCTACATAGTTTGATTCCCGGTCATCCATCAGACACAAAACGTCCGCTTCGGCGTTCAAGGGTTAAATGGTCAGAAATGGGTTGCCTCCCTTAAGTCCCAGGTGACACAAAATCGTTCGTACGCGGTAGGAAATGGGTTGCATCCGTTAGAACATTGCCACCAATTAAGCACACAATTAAGCCATTGTTCTCCAGTTGTTTTTAAAGGCCTCTGCAATAGCACACAACGCTTGCCGCGCTTCTCTAGTGGGAAATGGCTCCACACCGTCACCATATTACAGTACTATTTTTGTTGTTCCTCCCATCACTTCTACATTTGCTTGGCAATGGAGGGCCTTTCGGCAGAGGCCAATTTTACACTCACGCTAACTTGGTCAACATAGACTATGGCCACAATGGATGCTGACATGGTTGCAATGGAAGATAATGGGGGCCGGGGGTGGGGGTGCAAAAAAAAGGGAGAACTTTTGTGAGGCTAAGGAGAAGCACTATGCCTTTCTTTTTAGCGGATGTGCTATTCTATTCAGTACATTGATTATGCAGCTACATAGGAAAGACAATTTTTTATTTTAGAAATGAAATCATATGTTGAATACATGTCCAAAAAAAATCATTTTTCATTTTTTTTAATAATTACTCTGAGATTTAAAAATAAAAAATAAAAAATAAAAATTCAATGACAAGCTTTGTTCTAATACATAATCTTTAACCCCAAAATGACCCTGAGGACAGAATGTGTCCTCGACCAATTTTTGAAGTCAAATAAAACCTTACCAAATTATTATTTTTAGTAGTTTATATTTTTGAAAAATTCTTTTTGAAGTTTAGTTTTAGCTTCAAAAATCTGATTCTGAAAATGATTGATTATGATTTTTCTATTCAAGTTTTTGTGCACGGGTGTCCATTGCAATCTTGACTTTCTGTAGTGTTGAGGGCTCTTGGGAATGAGCCTCAAATACACTAGATCTTTGAGAAAAAATCACATTAGAAATTCATTTAAAAAAATTGTAGAGTAGATTTTGAGAAGTCATAAATTGATTAGGGTTATGCATGTTAGACTTTTTAACCTCATATTTTTGTGGTGACCAAATTTGACATGCAAAAAGAGGATTGAAAGACTTCAAATCACTTTCACAGTTTTAACACCCTCATGATCAAACATTATAATCTTTCAATCCATAAGAGATATTGTTGTATTTTCTTTTCTAATGTGATCTCTAGCATGTCTAGTTTAATTTTATACGGTTACAATTCAAAAAGAATTGATACAACTTATCAAAATGTTGACTTTTTCTTCAATTTAGAGCAAAATCTTAGTAGCTCAGGAAATTCTAGAGTCATTTTGGGGTTAAGTATGTAAGGACGCTTTGGAACCAATTGTTCTTAATGCACACACCTCATATTCTTGATAGGTGAACAAAATTCTAAACAAAAAATTATGAAAGAATACATATATAAAAATATAAGATTATAAACATTTATATAAAAATAAAATTAAAGATCTTATAAATATTAATAAGTATTTGTATATGTAATAGATATATATAATATATGCAAATGATAAAACTTTTATTTTTCTGAGATAAAGCTTTTGTAAGGCTACAGAGAAGCAATTGTGACTTCAAAGAGCATTCCATGTGCCTTAGTGCCTTGGTGGCAATTGAATAGTGACGGTCAATTCAATTTTAGCGGATTGTTGGTGGGGAGCAGCGCATGGCCACAGCACAACTACATCTCACGGGGTAGTAAGTACCACGCCACTCTTGTTGGTGCCGTGGTCATTTGGAGAGCAACTGGTGGCGATGCTCTTAAGTGCCACGTGAAGCGAAATCATTTGTATGCGCTTCTCTCCAACCATAGTGAATGGAAAAGTACACAAGCTCAAACATCCGTCCAACTTTTCAACTGCTTTTGTTGAAATCCCAATGAATTTGAATGTGTTTCATCCCACCTTCAAACTACAAACTCTAAAACCTCTATGATTGAAGTGGAGCGATTGTGCTTAGCAACATTCCCGTTGCTTTGATCACTCAGGAATTCCACGGCAGGATCACTCTCTAACAAGCCTAGAGGTTGCCGCAATTCACAGGTATGGTTTCTCTCTTCACTGCTCGGAAATCTTGATCGAAAATGGACGTCAGCACTGGGAGAGCAATCAGAAGAGCATCCATGGCAATAAGTGCTTTTGTTGAGACTCTGTGATCTGCTGTACAGTCGGGTATAGGAACCTTACGAATTTTTGCATCCTGTTTACATTAGGTCAACTTTGGGAGGCCCGTGTGTGCTCAAAATTGAACGGAATTTCAAATTTTGAATTGTGTTGGAATCACACTGAAGTCTACTTTATCATCATTACAAACACACATATGTAATTGAAAATCATATGAAGAGTTTGATATTTTCTATCCACTATGTACTATTTAGTGTTGCCAACATTTGTGAAAGTTACAACTTGTATTCAATGGTACATATAAGATATGAACCTTCACAATTGCTTAAGAGATACTTGATCTCATATCACTTGAATTTCTTGTATGATTTGTTGCTTGTTCTTCACCCCATTGCAAAAAAACTTTGACTATGTTCCAAAGGTTCTCTATAAAATGGTAGATAGTGTATAAAAGAAATTCATATTGTTGTATGATTTGAATTTATTCATTTTTTACTTGTTATGAAGTTGAAGTGCACTTCATTTCAATTCCAACGCAATTTGCGGTTCCAAAATCGGTTCATTTTTGAGCATACTAGAGCTTCTTGAAGTTGATGAACTTTCTAGTGAAAACTGACTGAAAAATTCATAAGGTTCCTGTACCCGACTGTACAGTAAGGTCTACTTCATTTACAAATTTTTGAAATCGCAGGGAAGGGAATTTCAAATCTGCCAACTTTGACAGCCTCCCGAGGGCTCAAAAATTGGTCTTTGGCCATGAAATTTTTACCACAACTTCATCTTTAAGTTAATTATATGTGTGACAAATTTCAAGGCCAAATGATTTACAAAAAAAAAGATATTCAAAATCTCCCAACATGTGTAGCCGTGAAAAAATTTCACTACTGCCAACTTTGACACACTCCCAAGGACTGAAGTTTTTTTCTTTTTTCTATGAAATTTAGATATTCTAATTCTACCAACATGTGTAGTTGTGAGAATGACTTTCTACATCCATGTGAAAGTTTAAACCCAAAAAATTACACTATCCCAAGGGCTGAAATTTTTTTTCTCACAACTACACATGTTGGTAGAATTGGCATATTTTTTTTTGTGTGAATCTTTTGAACTTGAAATTTGGCACACATGTTATTAACATAGAGATGACTTCATCATAAAATTTTTATGGTAAAGAAACAATTTTTCAACCCTTGGGATAGTGTCAAAGTTGGTAGTAGTGAAATTGTTTCACAAATACACATGTTGGGAGATTTTGAAGATCTATTTTTGTGGGGGTCTTTTGGACTTGAAATTTTTCACACATGTAATCAACATATAGATGGTCCTATGCCAAAAATTTCATAGAAAAAGAAAAAAACTTCAGTCCTTGGGAGTGTGTCAAAGTTGGCAGTAGTGAATTTGTTTTCACGGCTATACATGTTGGGAGATTTTGAATATCTTTTTTTGTGTAAATCATTTGGCCTTGAAATTTGTCACACATATAATTAACTTAAAGATGAAGTTGTGGTAAAAATTTCATGGCCAGAGACCAATTTTGAGCTCTTGGGAGGCTGTCAAAGTTGGCAGATGTGAAATTCCCTTCCCTGCAATTTCAAAAATTCGTAAATGAAGTAGACCTTACTGTACTGGAGTAAGCTCTTAATGACGTTGTGAGGAATGTTGATTTTCGAGGTGGTGCGGGAAATTGATTAGGTTATTGATTTTTAGTGGGGCTGTTTGGAGTGACTGTGATTGATTTTAGAGGAGTTTTTTGAGCGGGTGTCAATTGATTCTTTATTGTGTATTATCAGGCATTGGATTGTTTTTCTTGGTGGCAAGAGTGACTGACTAGTAAAGCTATGGTAGTGATGGTAGTGTATTATCCATTGGCGAGTGAGTAGTGTTGGAGGAGTGTTGATTATAAGCAATGTGTGCCAATTTGATTTTTTTAATTTCGCTGAATGATCATGTTGTGGCCTCATTATTGGAGATTGTCACAGAATATGCAGGTAGGTAGGGGGGAACCCGAGGTCGCTAGGTTTCCTTACAACTCTAATAATTTCAACGCCCAATTCACAGGTCATCACCTATTTCTCGTAGTTGCTAACGTACAGTTTTTTGGCTATGTTTTGAAGATTGTGAAGATGAGTTCTAAAGGGAAGAAGAAGGGAAAGATAGTGATGAAGGGAAGTAGAGCCAAAAAAGGAGGAAGAGTTGGAGACGGAGGAGAAGAATCTTAGGGCTTGGAGGTGAGTGATGGTGTGGTGGACGTAATTTTCGTGGAGCAATCAGTTCGCTTTTTCAAAATGGTGGACAAAATGTTGGACAGTGCCAACAATCGCATCCGTGCAACATTCTTCAATGACATTTTGGTTGAGTGCCACCAAAAGTTGCAGCCACATTTTTCAGGTAAGATTGTTACAAAAAACTTCTAAACCCTTTTACTAATTTTAATGTTGTTTTATTATTGTCTTAATGTCCAATAAACTTCAATAAAATTTTATTTTGTATTAATGTCCTATTTCTTTTGTCTAATTTTCACTATAAGAAACCCGCGTTTTAAGTGACAAGTCCTAATTTATTTAGACGGATTTTAGGTGATGTCTGATGCAACAAATTTATGTTTTTCTATCAGCACTAATGTTATATGGAACGTTTTTGTTGACATAAAAACATGGGTTTATTGCACTGAACATCACCTAAAATCTATTTAAAAAAATTAGGGTTCATCACCTAAAACGTGGGTTTCTTATAGTATTTAATTTTAGGGCTTGAGGTTGATCATCTCATAGCTTGTGCGGTACCAAGGATTCCTTCAACAGGGTGCACCTTCTGCGATTGGGGTAGGATAGTTCTACTAGAGCTGAAGGATGAGAGGGAGGATTTAGGTTTGATCCCTTAGTTGTCAAAGTCAAAGGTTGAAGTGCTTCATGCCAAGGCAGACTTGATGGCAATTAACGAGACAATAGACCAAAAGGTGGAGGCTTCCAGTAGGAGGACAATGCAAGCTTTGGAGATTTCCAACAAACAAGTCGACGACTTGCTAAAAAAATAGGTACGAACATGCTACACTTGCTATCATTAATGAGTTAGCACTACAAGAGAAAGGGGTGTTTTAAGTGAATTTTTAAGTATAGTCCTAGACACATGATTTTAAGTAATGACCTTTAAGGAGATTTTCAACAAAATTTTACTTAAAACACATGTATCATCTAGATGTTACATTAGATGTTATTATTGACATAAAAACATAAGTTGTTTTCTCGGACGTCCGCTAAAATCCGTCTCCTAAAATTAAGCTAATGTCACCTAAAACGTGGGTTTCTTATAGTGTATTAGAGCTTTTTCTTAGTGCTTTTGATTTTTTTTTAATAAATATTTTACTTATTCAAATATTTAAGAAAAATTTTAACAAAAAAATGCTTAGAATTTTAGATGTTGACCCTAGAAGACTTCTAGAAGAAACAAAAAAACTTCCAGAAGAAACAAGAGGAGCTCAACAAGAAGCTCAGCAAGAAACAAGAAGAGCTTGACACAAAACAGAAGGAGCTTATAGTAGCATGTGATGAGCTCAAGAATCAAATTTTGCTTACAAACCAGATTAAGCAACACAGAGTGCTAAAGAGGGCAAGGGTGAAAATAATCCAGTGATTTGGCAAGCCTTCTCTTCAAGTTGGCCAAAAGTGGAAGGACTTTTTTGAGTCCTTCAATTTGGAGGAGTGGGGGATTATATTTGCGAGTATATTTGGAGAAGAAAAAGACAATTTTAAGAAGATGGAGAGGTTGAAGAGACTCCTTGGTTGTGGATCTTTACAAGCCAACAAAAGGATTTATGAACTAAAGTTCAAAGAGATCTATAACTCGATTTTTGCGGTGGAGGTTGGCAAAGGCCAGAAGTCTTGGATTTGGCTTTTGGCATTCATCTATTCTATGATCAAAGAAGAAGTCGTGAACAAATGAGGTAGGCTTCTTATATCCCTTATTGATGTTTTGATGGGTTTTTAATGTCCCTTAGTGAGGTTTTGTACTAGTTCCTATTGTATGCTTAACTACTCTATTAAAACACAATCCTAATCAATTCATCAAAGATCCTTTCAAAAATATATTGTATCAATCTTTAGCTTTGCAGTGTCTGAATATTGTACAGTATTCAAATGGATTGTTACTGACTGTCATAGTTGTCACATTGGACGGACCTTCCGTCCGAACCGTCCAATTTGTCCGCTTGTCCGCTTGTCCAGACGTCTGGTAACCCTAAATCCGCCTGATGTAACTACTATAAGGTGGTCACATTATTTTTCTGGTCTGTCCAAATTGTCTGAAATGTCCGCCCGTTCGAGACATCCAGTGATTATAAGTCGTCCACTATGACAACAATGCTGACTGTGAGTATTCAAGTTTGCTCGTTTGATCAATTGCCCTTGTTATGATTTTTGGATTTGATTTTAGAAGAATTTTCAAAAATGGGATAGACATTTAGATAGTAAATCAAATTTATCCAGCTTGTCCTTGTGAAAAAAGAGCAAAGTTGGGCAATTAATCATTGAAGGCATACGGTGGATTGAAAGTGTTGTGTGTGGTGGTGGAAGACAATATCAATTTGGGGAGGAGCAATTGCACGAACGAGCTTGAAGTACCCGCGCTTGGTCAAAATGCCTGGTTATGAGTTTAGGGTTGGATTGCAGTTGTACTATAATTTGAGGTTGTAAGGTTGTTTGTCAATTGAATTAGGATTTAGGGTTTAGTGTTCAAAATGCCTAATTATCAATTTTGCCCATTCAAGTCGATACTTTGTACATGACTATCTATCTTGTCCATGAAGTTGTGTCAATGTTTTTTCAATCTATAGGCTCCACCTCAATTCATTTCTTTTCAAGAACATAACACTCACTAGAAGAAAACTGCGTTGTACTCAACAAAAAGTATAGAATCGGTTTTGTTGAGTTCTCCTTTTGTAACGCAAAATTTTGCATTCTAACACAAAGTTCTGCGTTTTACTTGTCAAATTATGTATTGAAACGTTGGAACGCAGAATTTTGCATTACGAAGGGAGAACTCAACAAAACCAATTCCATAATTTTTGTTGAGTACAACGCAGATTTGACTTGTAAGTAAAACCCAGTTTTCTACTAGTGACTACAGGGTCACGCATGGATTTTTCTGTATTTCTAGACGTTAGGGTTTTCTTGGAATCTTAACTAGAATTTGAGAATTCCCACCAAATCAGATAACTTTCACGAACACATTGAGACGGTGTAGGAGTTTTCACCTTTTGATGCCACTTATTGAGAACCATCACAAGGAGTCAATTTTTTGATCTATCATATAGATTCTTATAATTGTAGTTCAAAGCTCTTTTATATGTTGCTAGCCAGCAACGTACTCTGCACAATTTCACGAGCTCAAGCTGCTTTGGCTGCTGAACGAGATGCTCAACAAAAGTATCAGCACCTATCTTAGCTCAAAACAAGTAACAACTCAACTTGAAAGCCAGTTTAAGACAAAACCCAAGCTACAACATTGGAATAGAAAACTTGTTCATGCTAACACAATGGTCAGAAATACTATGTAACATTTTGTTTATCTCCCAAGAATAACAAGCAATTATGTTTCAATCCATCAATCACCAATACAAGAGTGAGGAGATCACACTTCGGTGCCAATAAAAAAAACATTTTTATTTGAAAAATACATGAAGAAAATCTCTTTCTTACATTCTGGATCCTATATACAATAGAATGTAATGCACTAGCCTCAAAAATGATACAAGCATAACTCTTTTCACAAATCAAAAAAACTCCAGCATAACATTTAGTAGTAGTCTGACAAGCTGCCTTCCCGCAAACAGAATGATGTGGAATAATCCACATCCGAATTAGCTAACTATCCACTCGTCAATAATTGTCAATAATCAATTGGATGGCGGGATTGCAATTGCACACTTGGTACACTAAAAAATCAAATACCTTCAATTAAAATTGTATACAAAATAGCAATTTTTAACAAATTGGCTATCAATTCATTGAGGTAAATTATATCAAAGTTTGAATTCCCTCACATACTTTGTATGCCTTTCATGTTTGTGATTTGGAATGTAAAGACAACTATATATATACTTATGGGGTGGTAGGAGGTTAAGCAAGCAATGTGGGATATGTAAATTAGAATGAATAGAAGCTTAACCGCTCATAATTTAGAAAAAACAGAAATTGTACTTAAAGTAGAAGTTTAGACCTCATTTAGGCATAGTAGAATAAGTTTTTTCAAAAAACTTCAAACTAACAAAAGTTGTGAAATTAAATAAAGTTTTATCTCCAACAATCTGTTTAGGATTCCAATCCTCCAGTCAAAAGTTATGCACAAATTTCAGACTGAAGGGGTTGGAAGGGGATTTTTTTTTACATTTTCAAACATCCTCTCTGAAAATTGTCCATAACTTTTGATTGGAGGATTGAAATTGCAAACGGATTTTTGGAGATAAAACTTAACTTAATTTCCCAACTTTTATTAGCTCAAAGTTTTTTGAAAAAGCTTATTCTACTATGCCTTAATGATGTCTGAAATTCTATTCCAAACACAATTCCTACTTTTGACTTAACTATGAGTGGTTGAGAAACTACAAATTCTAATTTATATATCCCACATGGGTTGTTATACCTTCTACCACCCCAAGTATATATAAAGAGCTTCTCTTCTCACTTCAAAAGTGCAAATAAGTTATTGAAGGTTACATGGTAGATGCATTGGTAAGTTACTCAATGGATTGTAGATTGGCTTGTTTTTTTTGTTTTGTTTTTTAACAAATGGAAAATACCATTGCAGATTGGGTTTTTTTGGAAACCATTTTTTTTACAATTATTTGATGAATTGTATGTTCAATCCCAGAATTAGCAAAAAAATGGTGCACACCATAAATGCATTGCCACTATTCTGATACTGAACCCGTTAAATTAATCGCCCGATGGTTCTGCGTGCTGGTTGGCTTTGAGGGGCCCCATAGTCTCTTACTCGTTGCGCCCCGCCACGTCGTCTGTCTGGGTGGTTGTCGTGTCCGTCTAGGAGTTAAGTTTTGGTCCTTTTTCTTCTCTGCTAGGCCGAATTCGGTTGGTTGGTATGTAATTTATCCTTTGCAATGAAATTCCGTTTCATTTGTGCAAAAAAAAATCCCCGTCAAATTAATGATCTATGAATGAATTTGGTGGATGAGGGCTCCGGAGAGGAAAAGGCAACCTCTCTGAAGGCTACTGAATGTTATGAGCATCTCTTTATAAATTAGTTTCTAAAAAAAAGCCTTCGCCTATAATCACCCACAATGAATTTCGCAGAGACAACTCCCTTCAATTTATGCCTATTGAGCAACAAGGTGTGCAATACTATTTGTGTTAGACTTTTCTAAAAGAGAGCTTCCAGTCACTCCATCTACATGATGTAGCTCTAGCTCACTTCTAGGATCAGTAGTCACCTCTAGAAGTGGTGGCATCGGCTTTTTGTTTTCAGCACCTAATTAGAAATTGTTCTTGGGTGAAGGAGTTGGTTTTTCATTAGTAGCCACAATTGATTAACCCTTAAAGGACAAAGGGGTGACCCTCGAAATCATCCTTTTGCATTACCGTGTGAATCATTGGCTTAAAAAATTGCAAAAGCGCTCATTGGAAGTCAAGCTACTATAAAAGATCTCTCCTTTTCACAACAAATTCCGAGGATGAATAGTTATATTTTTGTCCTATACAGTTTGATTCCCTCTCATCCATCGGCCATATAATGGCTTCGTTGACATTTAAGGGTTAAGAGTTAAGGTAGACAAGTCTATTACCACCCAAATTTGCAATCTAGATACCTTAGGGCCAATTCCAAGAAGGGCACATATTTTCCAGAGGTGTGCGCTTGTTTCAAAAATCAAACCCAGGTGGAATTATAATTTTTTGATCAAAATTGTAATTTCTATGAATTTTTGAAGTGGTCTGCCCTGAAATTACAAAATTGTTCACCATTGGAGTCATAAATGTCCTCTAAACACCCTATAACCACCATTCCATACATCTCAAAGTCCAGGACCAACGAATTGTCAGCAATTACTGTGTAGTTACTATTGTTTCATGGGTGCGTACGTTAATTTGCAAATTATCGCATCGTTACGATGCACACGATAATTACAAAGAAATGGCACTACTTTGTAATTTATATTAACTATGTAACTTCTATACGTTAATCACAAGTGTGCAAACGACACAAATCAGGCACAAAAATGGATCATCTTTGTCGTGCATTTTATGTGTTTTGAATTACATGGAAAATTCATAGCAATAATGTCATTGCTATTTGTAGTGCAACAATGCTTATTAAATATGAAGATATAAATTGAAATTGATTTGGGTGTATATTAATCAGTTGTTTGCAATTTGAAAATTCAATTCATATATTCACTGTTGTAGCTTAAAAACAAATTGTAAGAATAACAGTCTTGATTGCCTAATCCATACGGTACAACATTTGAAAATCCTACAAATCAAAATATTTGTAATACTTTTAATTGCCATTCAATTGATACTATCAATTGATAAACAAAATCATAAAATCATGAAATTATAATTCAAAGATAGCTTCAAAAGAAAAATTTGAAAGTTCCAATTGAAATTTAATAATATGCAAATATTCTCAAGCGCATCATGATGGTGAAGACGTAAAGCACATTGGTATTGCAAGATAGTTTGAAATGTACACCATGTTCTAGTGTAGTTGTATAACAACTACAAGCATCACAGTACAGATTATACATCAGGTTGTGATAAAAACTTAGGTAAGGATAATGTCACTATCAAAGTTTACAACCATAAAGTAATTGGACCGCCAAGTGAAACGCTTTTGATTTTAGAATCATGGCTTCAAGTAGCTCCCCATGCTCCCTAATTTCATCTGGCTCCAATAGATGCTTACGTAGGTTTTCCTACACAAAATTCAAGAGGATACAAGGCAATTTAGGTATCAACTACAATCATGTACAAGAAACAAATCATGACAATAATGAAGAACTTGGAAGTTAGCAATTGATACTTGTAGTATTCAATTACTTGCTGAACATTGATCTTTTATTTTCAATCTTACTCTTCGAAGGACAAAATTATAAATACAACTTCACTACTTATATTCTATTTAAATGTACAACATTTCACACACCTCTAGCTGACAATATGCATTATTCTTCCCTAATACCATACGCAAATGGATAGGCTTTCTTGAATTAAAAGCAAATATGTAACATACCTATCTGTACAAGGGAAAGGTTCCATTGAATAGTAGAGTTGCTAGATTGCTCTGAGAACCACACCACCACATCCTCCAAGTGTGGTTCTAAAACAAACAAAGTCATAAATGTCATTAGCTAGTAAATAAGGTAGAGGCCTTGACTCCATCTACCTCCTTCACCATAAGTCAATATTGCTGCTCAATGCCATCAAATAGCAATTTCAAAACAATGGACAGTGGTGCATGTTGGTATTTGGGGTTGTACCTTACTTTTATCCTTCTTATGTACACAGCCCAAATGTACTTACTCAAGCACATGGTCTTCAAGAAAATAGTACAATGCGTTAGAAATTCATAATTATTTCAATAAACAATGAAGAAACAATTGTGACCTTGTTCATTTGCTTATGCTCATATTCAAAATTAATTCTCAACTAATACAAATAGGACATCTCCATACTTTGACACTTTTTCTACTGTGCTTACCTTATAAACATTGTTGTCTACAATCACAATTAACATCAATATTGCTTGACCAAACATTCAATGAAACATAGTTCAACATAGAATCTGTAGAAAGTGTACCTATTACAAAGTTCTTGTATAGTACTCACCTGCATTTTCCTCAGGAGCATTTTCTTCTATTCCATCTTTCTCCACAACAAGGATTTTCTGCATTTGCCCACTCGAACGGATTATGGTCTGTTCCATCATCTTCATTTGGCGATAATGCCACATTTGATTTCCGGGATCCAATGACCTCCCCTCCATCGCCAATTCCAACTGCAATATATAACCAAATGCATTAAAAATTTTAGCACATATGATTTAGTCATAGAAAACGGTTTAGAAATATGCTATAAACACATGACAACCTAAGGTCAATCTAGAAATACACCTTCAATGAAGCATTTGAAGCGGGTTTTTTTTCATATGCTATTAGCAGAGTATATGATAAAAAAACATGCGCACTTCATTCTATCAATTACCAACAAGACACAAAAATTGACAAAATTGCGCAATAGAAACCATTTTGGAATATTAGTTAGGATGCTTTTAGGTGTACTTACCTTACAACCTAAATGCATTGAAGTATGTGGCCTCCAGCATGTCTTCAATTGTAGGCTAAATTGCAGAACTCAATTTCTAAGTTGAATTGGACCAATTAGTAACATTGTAATGAACTCTAAAGGGAGTAACATTTCAATCATTGCTCACGACTAAATCAATGAAAATGCCAACAAGTATATAATGGGAAGAACAATTATATAAACTTACCACATGGAAAAAAAACCCTGCTTGCTCGATAGTGACCTCTACTGGTTCAAATGGATCAAAATGTGAACCTTTCATCACCAATGCAATTGCAGCATGGACCGCTACACTTCCAAATGGATCATCATCATTCATTCGCCAGACATCATTGTCTTTCAGGTCCTTCAACTTCAACAACCAAACATCAACCTCTTCACTTCTTCCACGCCGATTTTTTGGTTTACGAACTCCAAGTTGATCATAAAGCTCCGTTCGAAGCTTCCCGGTGATTTTCCCTCGATAATCTCTCAAGTAACAGAGAATGGGTTTTTGCAACCCACCCTTTCTGTCGGTTTGACTACCCCAATGTTTTTGAAACAATTTGATGTTTGCACCATTAGTAACACTCACATTGAAGGCAACTAGTACTTCATCTCTGATGGTGTTGTACTCTGGGTACATGGAACTTGATTTCTGAAAGCCTAGAATGAGATTTCGAGCAACTGCTAGCATTTTATGCTGCAATTTAAAAACCACAGCCACAATTGCTATTAGTTTTTTTGAATAACACTCACTAGCAACCGAAACATGCATTGCAAAAATGAAGTTTCATATTTTTGAAAATATGTGGCTAGTGAACAACTGTAGTTTAGAAGTCCTCCATATGCAATGATGTGGACATTTGCTTATGAATTAGGTATTTTACACTACAACTCTATAATGCACATCCATAGTAAAGATTTTTTAAAATAAAAGAATTGGGTGTGGGAAGAAATACGACTACTTCTCAGATTTCAAAACATTGATGGACATTCTATTCTTTCAATATCAAAGCCACAACATTTAATAACTTGTAGAGGATATCTTATTTTATATCTAAAAAGCAATTTATTTTTTATTCAGACTTGGAAAGTTGCATATTGATTTAACTGCCATATACGATTGAACACAAATTCTACAAGCATTCTCATACAATTCAATTTGATTATGTGCTCGCTAAAGAAATTAATATCAATATGGTAAGTATTTTTGAATTGCTAACAATGATTCTTTACTGGAAAGGAAAGGAAATTTGGAAAAAACAAGTAGAATGCACAAACCTTTATATAGGACCAATCCACATATTCAGGAATAGTTCGTGTGAGCTCAAGTGCAAGTTGCACACTTTCGCTCAAAACAGTTACTTGCTTCCGTTGCTCATCTGAAATTCGCTTCAAGTTCAAGATCATCAAGCGCTCCTGGGCGTTCAAGTTATTTTGACTCGGAGCACCTTCTTGGTCAACATTAATATCTGAACAAACAAACTTTAAGTGAATAGGTTCATACAATTTTATTTTTGAAGTTCAATTTTTAATTTTATAAAATGCAAAATATGGAACGTTAAAATGTTCTATAAAACATGATTCTAAACTAATGAACCACAGAAAAGTAATGAGCGTGAAATATAGGGAATGGATACAAGCAAACATATTGTAGCAATACGATGTACTCTTTAGCTATGATTTCATTCTATGAACACAACAATTAGAGCCTTACCTAATTTTACTGTTCAAAATATATTTTTTAAGACATTTCATTGGAAGGCCGCTTACTTGGTGTAAGTAATTCTTGAACTTCATTTGGGTTCTCTGAGTTCCTGGTGTAGCTACTCTCAATTGCATCCACTGGAGACACTATGCGTCATCGAACAGCACCGCGAACAACACCAGCACTCACTCTAGAATACGGTGTTTGAAATATGTTGGAGCCGGTCATTTTGAATGTTTATCTGCAAAATTGCAATTTTCCGTAGAAAATTATAACAGAATGCAACAACTCGTACATATAAATTTACAAATACTATGTATCTTAAACCAAAAAAACAAGACTATGCCGATATAGCATAAGACAATCAGTTTCTAACTAGCTTTACGAGTTGTTAGCACTTACTTACAAACAAATCTGCATACCTTTGAAGTCTATTGAAACACTCGTATTATAAATTATGTTACAATCCCACTTGCAAAATTCCTCCTCCAGATTGTAACAACATTGAACTGGGCAATGCAATTGTGCGCAAGATAATTAGTTCCTCACTATGTTAACTAGTTCTCAGCAGTCATTAACAAGAAAATATACGCCATACCTCTCAGTTCTACTGAAACACTCATATAGAAAGTTGTAGTACAATCCCACGATGTCTACAACAGAATACCTATGAACTATGCTCAGCAATTCTATAAGACAAGCAATTTCGGCGGCCCTGACAATCCCATTATTAGTTTCCTGCCACCTTTAATGACATTCATCACCATTTTTTTAGCCGCAACTTTTTTCTATGTTCATCCATGATGCAATACCTACATCCATCTAAATGAATGCAATTGTCAATGGCAATTAAAACCTCCTCTATATTTGAGTTTGGTGCAATTGGAATGATGTTTGTTATAATAAAGATTTCTACATGTAAATTCTGCAATGCTTTCTTTGAATAAATAGCCCATTAACTTAAAGCAAAATTTCAAAGCCAACTACTTCATATGGGAGTAATTTTTTTAGTGTAAAATTTTTTTTTTTTTTTTAGAAATATCTTTATTACTATAACAACTGAAAGTACGTTTCACTTGACAAAAGGACAATTTTTACAAGGTAAATATTAAGCACCCACGCTTAAAGAAATAGAGTTCAAAACTTCACAAAAATAATTTTCTAGAATGGCATAAAAATCCTACAACCTCATACATTTACAATGAACAAGAACATATGAAGATCAAAGGATATTCTAGAAAATCTCTATTTTATTTGTGACACTATAAGAATCATGGCCATGAACTAAGAATTATAAAATGATCAAGCAACAAACTTTAATGGAACATCACTATATAAAAATTCAATCAATTAAAATACAAGTAATTCTGTAGGCAACAAAACTTACACAACAAGCACAACAATATAATGTAGTGTATACAAATCAACCAAATTAATAGCATGACCATACAATCTAAGTCAACTGTACAAAAATAATAGTAATAAAAAAAGTTTTAATACCAAAGAAAATGTCGAATTGCAAGAAACAAAGTTCACAGAACAAAAGTTGTAAACTAATAGAAAATGGCAGCAACTCCCTTGCCTCTGTTTCCATCCTGCAGCATGTACCAAAAAATAAGAGTGTTTTCATGAAAACCATCTAAAATCATGCAAATTAAATGGTTTTCAAATCAAATGAAATAAAAATTTAAATTACTTAAGTTTAGAGAAACAACTTACCCGTTCATTGATGTAGCGTTCTCGTGCTTCAAAATAAGTTTTAGCACGGCTGCCAGTCAGATTCTTCAATGCTTTACTTAGTTGAACAATAAATGGGCGGAATTGAACAAAAGCCATCCCTAAAATACCCACTGGCTTCGGGGATGTTGTGCAATGCACAATTGTGCTTGCATCGCAAACGAATGCAGCTCCATTTCCACAATGGAAATGGAGCTTGTATTCGGGGAGCCAAAACTGAGGTTGCTCTTCTACCTCTACTTCTCCATCTGTAGGGGCATACATTTTCACAACAGTTATTTGATTTTCATTAAATATTTACTAACTTTTCAACTACTAATGAATAATTATACATTTCAAACAATATCAACTCCAAATATTGCAAAAGGAAATTATTCTTAATAGCATTAACAAATTCAAATAATTTACCGGGATGTAACCACACAATGATGCCAAATCCATAATCTCTTGGATCATTGTGTGGTAAACAACTGTAATCTCGAGTAATGGCGAATGATGTAAAAGGAGTGCCCCCAAAATGACCTTCCGTGGTATCAAGGCCTTCAGTAGTCAAAATTTGCTCAAAATTTGTCATCACTTCGGGAATTGCAACTTCAAAGTAACGAGCCATCTTCTTAACAAATTTCTCAGACAATGCATATAGCTCAGGATATGCTTGCACAAACCTGCATTGCCAAATGCAAATGATATCCACATTAGCACATTGCATTTTGTATCACAAAAAAAATAAAATTAAAAATTCTTCACATCAATGAAAACAAAATATTTCTAAGACGGTTGATCTCACCATCCCAACTGATAACGTTCATGTAAGCCGTACATGACCAGCCTTGAGCCCGAAATTTTTTTCGACCGCTTGTCAGGTCTTCCAAGTTGCTCAAGAATGGAAGCCATACCATACAATTCTCGAATGTCACTTTTAGGAATCAAATCTCTTTTAAGTAATCCAATAGAACTCTTAGATAGTCCAGTACTCTCTTGAATGGAGACCGAACCATTCACAAGTAAAAAATTAGCTTTATCTTGGTCAAAATCGTAGCCAGTTTCAAAAAACTTCTTCCGACGATAAACCTGTCAAAATACATTATACACTGTCATATTCTAAACATCTAATAAAATTTTATACCTTTGACATTATGAATTCAAAGTAATGAGTGCAATGTGTATTGTCATCAAAAAATAAGAATGCACATTATATTATTCATATAGAATGAAAATGAAAAAAAATGTAATAGAAAACTACAAGTGAAATTCGAACTACAAACCTTGGTGACCTCGACAGTGGGACTTTCGAGAGTCGGAGGAGGAGGTTTGTGCATTGAATTGAAATGTTGCTCCATTTTCTTGAAGCTAGACTCCATTTGCAAGTCACATACAGTACACATGTACTTGATCTCGTCATTGTCAACAAGGTGAATGCCCCAAGATTCTAGAATTTCCTTCTGGTCCACCAATTCCTGCAGTCTCCTATGCTTCTCCCCTGCTTGGTGTCTACTAATAAAGATAACATTGTAAGCTGTAGGTTTGGACCGACATGTCATGCATTGAAAAGGAGGAACAGCTTCTACTCCTTTTTTTCTTGCCACCAAGTTCCCTACAAAATATTAACAATATCTTAAAAATGACAACAATACAATTCCAAATTTTTTGTATCTAAACATCCAAAAGCCAATATGGTGATCTGCATATATTCTTTTGATTTGTCCCTCTATGGCATGGTTGATCTCAAAGAGAACAACGATGCGATAGAAGAGATACTAAATCAACAAGCATCACATTTCTACATATGAACCTAACATATTGTTTTGATTTGTCCCTCTATGGCATGGTTGATCTCAAAGAGAACAATGATGCGATAGAAGAGATACTAAATCAACAAGCATCACATTTCTACATATCAACCTAATATATTATTTTGATTCATCTCTCTATAGCATGGTTGATCTCAAAGAGAACAACGATGCGATAGAAGAGATACTGAATCAGAAAACATTGCACAAACCTTTAACTTGACCTAAAAACTAGAATGCAATGGAATTTAAAGTAAGACTATTAGAAATTCAAAAGCTCACCTTCAAAATCTTGAGGCCTTCCAGTTGAATTGAAAACCCGTCTTTCACACCTCACGCCAGCCAATTCCACTTCTTTTGAAGTTGATAGATCTCCTTCATTGAAGACGCTGACAACCTTCTTCGGCAAGGAGCCGCAACTCCCCGGCTCCAATGTTCTCTTCATGAGGATTTTTTTTTTCCTTAAAAATATAACACTTTATTAGAAATTGCCATTGGCAACATTAACAAAGACCAATTGCTAGGAACATTAAATAAGTTACTTAGTTAAACTCTTCATGCTAATAAAGAGCGAAATGCTAGTCCCTAAAATTCTCCAAACTTAGACATAATAGTGGACCACTACGAGACGTACTGAAGAGATGGTTGTTCACGTTTCCAAATCTCATGTATTCGTATAGAAGGATGTGCTTGTCTTCGGAGATTTCCTCTAAGTGCATTAAGTTCTCCTGATGGAGCCTACTCAACAATTATACCTGCACAAAAAATAACCACATTAGATGATGCAAGAAGTCTTTCATTCACAATGCTACTTCATAAAGACATGGGTAGATAGAAATTTCAATCCTTGGCTCACAAACCATGCAAGAGAGAGGGCAAGGCTCATTCTCCCACCTCATTTCTAATTTCGGTAATGCCTTATAGATTAATTTTTGAAGCACGCTTCATGGCTAGGGTCCTTCAGTCCACAAAGTCACCATAGAAAACTTTGCCAAAACCACCACCCACTATTTCGAGGTCTTCAGAAGAATATCATGTTGCCTTCTCTAAGTCTTCGAAAGTTAAGCTCTAACTTCTTTTGGAGACTCGTAATATACACCACTGAAATTTAGTTCTGAAAAAACCAGGTGCATGAGAACTTAGATATACTTTGCCACATAAGAGTAGAATGATTGTTGTAAGACCCAAGTTTTGAGACAGAATCCAAAGTGAAATGAAAACTAGAAGTGGATTCCATTAAAATTCAGTTCTGACATCGTCTTCCAATCATTTCAACAGAAAAAAAACAAGCATTTGCATCATCTGGTGACCTCATTTCTTCATTCACCTTTCACTTTTGCATATCCAATTCTAGTACATCAAACCTAAGAGTAGCCAAAACCAATCAACTTCTATTATAACAACAATTCAATTGCACAACACTAGAGAGATATGACATAAACAAGAATCCTACCTTTCAAGATCTCTACCATGTATTTTGCATGTCAATACTTTTGAAATAGAGCATCAAAGCATAATCAAAACGGCCAAGTATACATAAAGATCAAAGAAACCTTTGCTTCAATCCAGCTCGTATGTCCCTCCCTCCACCACTACATCCAGACTGAGCAAAATCGGAGGTCACTCATATTCGCAAAAATCCAAATGTAACAATTCGCAAATCCTTCCCTTCAATCATCAAACAGTATATTAATAGGTTTGAAGCATCATCTTCTTCTATTGACAGAAATGGACAAACACAGTGGCTTGATTTACAAAACTGAGGTGAATTAAGCAGGATACATGTATATTGGCTATGCACCAAATTAACATAGAAAATGACTTCTAATTGAAGAACTAATCCTCGTTGAAAAAGTATAATAGTATAAATACATTAGATGCTTCCACATTGCGCACCACCTATTGTAAGCAAATGTATTGAGCTTGCGCTTTGATGTCTTCAAAACCTGCACCTCAGGAGTCAAGAAATAGTGAATATCAATGGTGACAAAAACGCGTTGGATCAACTTGAAGAAGTGTATACCTTACGCTTTGGCTAAACGTCTACAATACAAAGTAAAGAAAAAACATCAGAAACTTGAAACGGTTACATTCTTACCTCCTAGGAGAATGATGGCATGAAGGCTCAAGAAGCGAAGCTACAAGGTGCACCACCCCAACTGATGTCTTCAATACAATGACACATGAAGGGTGATCCTCATTAAACAACTTCCAAAATCGACTCTCCTGCCATTAGCATAATTTGTCAAAACAAAAGATAAGTTGTCACTCAGCAATGCAACAATCAAAGCATCCGGTGCAATGAGATGGCAAAGTACACTTCTACCATCAAAATGTACCATCCATCCTTCAAACAAATTAATTAATATACCTGCCAATAATTGCCAAGACTGGATACTTGCATCGCACCTTTAAGACTAACCTTCAATTTCACTACCTCCATACTCTTAATATAGTCATGAAGAGCAACACTAATCTTAATAGCAAAGTTCTTGGTAATCATCCATTGTAGATCATCCACTGTAGAGAAGCATTGTACAACAAAACAAAGCAAAGATATTTTGGCGTAAAGAATTTGCATGCTCTCATTACACAACCCTGAAGGATAACTACAATAGTACATGAAGAGCTAGCCTAACGATTACAACGTGGGCAAGCTCGAAGAAAAGACAGAGAAGTTATCATCGTTTTGCTGGCATTTAGTAACTAATTTCAGTTAGCTGTATTTGCTACTTGGTTTGTGCGGGTGGGGCCTAGATTTGAACTTTCAGTAAGAGGAAAATGGCTATTTATGTAGTTCTTAATCGATGAACCAAGTGGATGTAGGCTCAGCAATTTATGAACCTGTGACCTTTCTCTATGTTGTGTGAGAACTATCTGCAATCCAACAATGTCCTAAACTGACTAGTGATAATGTCACATGTAAGGAATATTTTCACTCAATATACCAAGGCCCAGGCAATAAATTGTTAAACTAAGAAACAATGGGCTCGTCCACTTTTGACGATTCTAAACAGTTGTTTCAAAAAAGAAAAGAAACCCATTACAAACATGCCAACTTCAAATGAGAGAATTGAAACCCTTTTGAATCCTACACCGTAGCTATGGTAGACACACCTCGCACTCGCTAACAGAGTTTGCAACCGTCTTCTCTTAGAGTTTATTTCAGTTGTCAAGGTTGTGAAGGCTCTCTCCAATCCACGATGCCCTAACCACTCTTTCTAAAAACCCTAAAATACTGATTGTTGATACACACCCGAGTGACTGTCTAACTCAGACAAGGGCCCCTCAAGCTTTTGAACTACTCTCCACCATTCAAAATACCAGCAAACATACCAAGGAAGGAGTCTTTTAACCTCAAAGGCGAAGGCAAAATTGTGAAAACAAATCACTGCCTAAACTTGGCCTGGGAGTGCGAAATTGACCTAGGCGAGAGAAGCAACATCAAGGACCATGGAAAACCTGAATCCTCAAGCATCAGTCTACTAGGTATTACTACAAAAAACAAAGTAAAAAAACAGTAGCTATGACTATCAATTCACGATTGAACTCAACTGACTGGAGTTCTTGAGTAATGCCGGCATTGGGGTTGGTATGGCACTCACGAGCACGTATGGAATACAGAAAGGAAAATCAATGCAGCAGATGAGAATCATAGCAGCAGACCAAGCAAAGCACGGAAGAGCTGAAACGCAGCAAAATATGAAACAAATGACTAAAGGAGACACTCACTAGTATTAGCCAAGAAGAAAGAAATTGACCTGATAGTTACACACCATGAATAAACTCAATTCTGATGTACATATATTCTGCAAGTGCCTACCTCCTTGAGATCAACTCCGGCTTACTCCAGACTTCTGATATTTTACACCTGCACAATAACACCGCGATTAGAAAATCAGTTCCAAGCTAATTTTTACATGAAGTTTAATGTTTCCATTTTGCATTGACACATTTGATCTTCAGTAGTCTCCAATAGGACCACCTAACAAAACACGGATATCTATATATACACATGTAAATGGAGGCTACTGATTGTTTTAAACTCTGAATACTTTCAGTTTTGAATATTAAGGTAGGAGGCTGTAAAACGGAGCGGGCATGAAAATGGAACATGACTCAGAGGTACATTTTGCTTTCTTGAATGTACCACCTATGCAAATTTCAGGAGGTGGTCCATTTTGATGACCACAAATGACCACTTTTTTCCAACTTCAAAAATTTGTAACTAATTCCACAAAGGTCCAAAAAATATGAAACGACTTGGGTTAGATTTCAATTCCACTTGTCTTTCAAGAAAAATTTACTGAAAAACATTTCAAGATGTTTTACCTCCACAAAATTCAGTTTCAGCGCTTAGATGCTCCATTTCTGGACCTCCTACCTCAGAATTGACGCCTTCAATGCTCAGGTGCATTCCTCATTCTAAAACATCTGAAAACTCTATTTGTTATCAAAGATTTGAACACCAACATAGAACCAGAGAATGGAAACCTGACCAAGTTTTCAAAGCTTTGGTCCCTTAGCATCAACTCTGGCAACATGAAATCTGCCATTGGTAAAAAGATGTGACTTCATTATTATTAGAATATCCCAGCACATTATACACTCACATCAGCACCTACCTTGCACCCTTCCATGAACTCCATGGTCAGAACCCTGCTTGTTGATAATTCCTGCAAAAGAAAAATCAAAATACAGACTATATTCCTGACAAAGGTAATTTTGGAGGTCAAATCCAGCCAAGAAACAACATTGACAGACATCCCAGTTCCCGAACCTAAAGTACAGAAGAATTGCCATGCTTGTTACGTTGTTGCATGTTACAGACCTGGTTTGAACACAATGAGAAGACTGGTGAGAGTGTTTTCGCTGTATGGAGATGCTCTTCTGAGTTCTGACTTCGAAATCACCTGCTAATCATACGTTAATCACTCGTTAATCATGCTAAGATAATAAACAATAACAAGAAGTTTACCCTAAAAATGTGAGGAATAGAAACACCTTGTCTCTAGGCAAAACTTTCAGCAAAACTTCTATCTGCATTATCTGCTTCTTGAATGAAATCTGGACCAAACAATATAAGTCATAAGAAGATCAATGTCCTGCCGGACGCACATCAGCCCTTGCCGTCTCATCCGGACCCTCTTTTTCTCTCCAGCTTCTGCCCGTCGTCTTCCCCAGTTGAGCAAAGTTAGCGTCCTTGCGAGCTTCACCCGATCGACAGCGATGCGGAACTGCGCAGATTCATCAGCGTACGTCACGGTCCAACACCTTTGCAGGTTCGTCAATGACGCGACACATATTATAATGTCATCTATTCAAAATGACGACATAAACCTTTGGACCTGCATTACTATTAGTACAATAGAAATGGACAACAAAGTACCCAAATTATTGGAAAATGTGCTGAAGACCAAAAATCTTGTCTGAAAGCGTTGTACCTGAAAGTAATGGTAACCTTCAAAGAAATGACACTGTCTCGCAATGTTGTGCCATATCTGCCATGCACAAACAAAGAATCACGCGATTAGTGTTAATGCTTCACACGTTCAACCTTCATCACAAACAAATCTCATAACAAACCTTGCCACCACACCTGAATACATATCCACAACCACAACACAAACTGAAACCCTAGATCGTGGTTTGCTCAAAAAGTTTAAGTTGGGATGTGAAGGTACACGGCATCAGCGGCGGCGAGAAGAAGCGATTGTCCATTGTCCACTGCGTGCAAACTCAACTGGTGCTTTTCATGGATGAACCCACGACTAGGTTCGATGAGTTCTAAGCAGAGCGTATCATGGAGATGACGTGCAAATTCGCGTGATTGTAGTGAATAGTGCACTTCCAAAGATCGGCTCACAGACAGTATTGGTCGGCACTTTAAGCACAGTAGCCCTGAAAGAATGGAAGTCGCACCTGAGAAATGCTACTCTGGCCGCAGTCCGCAAACTCCACGCCCCTCCATTACTTCCAACTGCAGAAGGGTGATAGCTACAAGTTTGACATTCTATTGAGAATTGAAAATGCAAAACCCTGTACCCTACGGCAATGCTTCACGTCACGCTACAGTTCAATACTCTCTTACTTCAGGTACATATGGAACTCACTAGCGGAGTGTTTCAAAAGCAAAAAAATGTTTGAGTTCTAAGACCTTTTCCACTACTCTCACAATGAAGCACAATCTCACAACGAAGCACAATCTCACAATGAAGCACAATCTCACAATGAAGCACAATCTCACGATGAAGAACCAAACCACCGAAACCACACCAGCAAAACCTTGCTAACTTCGCACTGAACGTCGGCCACAGTTGAGTTCCGTAACCTAGCCAAAGTCAACTACCCTAACCCAAACTTGACGTGAAGCGGGTGGTGACTAACATGCAAGGCCTCCTATTTTTTGTGAACATGAACGGCACATGGGAGGGTCTTCATTCCCTCCTACAATGTTTATGATAAATTATTAAACTCGAAGTGCAAAGAAAAAACTTTGAAATGTGCGAGTTGATGATGGCAACGGCAGTAGATTAAGTTAACCCCTAAATGACGGACCCATGACCATTGATTTCAAACCTCACTGCCCATCACTGAATTCACTACCATTTTGCAACTAGATATATATGTAAAAATTTATATTTATTTTTCAGAGATGAAATTACATGTTTTCTTTACTTCACAGAAAATTTAGATTTTTCTGTGGAAAAATGTTTTTTTTGTGAATTTTTTAAGAAAAAGTGAAGAAAAATCATATTAAATAGAAAATTCTTTCAAAAAATCAGAAAATTTCAGCATGTGTGTGTATTACCATGACAAACATCATGGTGTAAACTCAATTTCCGTGTCATTCTATAATTAGAAAATAATGGACATTGAAAATACATCCAAAGTTCAAATTGCAATAAAATATTCAATATTAGGATTTTTTTCAGAGATTAAATTGGACTACAAACTATAATACATGACCTTCATTTTGTCAGTTGGGCCCAAATTCAGAAAATACCATTTTTGTGGAGAAATTTCAGATTTAGAGCAAGGAGCAACAACTTTCCGAAATACTCTAAAACAGCATATTTTGTGATCCATGTTTTTAATAACTTCTCATTTACGTGAAGACAAACACTGGCAAGACTATAAACTCAATTGGATACTCTTCATAACCCAATATGAAAGGTCAACAAAGAACTTTATGGATGAAAAAATGCTTTTAATCCCTAAAGGACCGGCATGCATTTTCTGGCCGTACAGAAATTTTGGGCAGGTCCGTGTGACTAGAGATTTCCATATTTTAAGCTGAAATTTTAATAGAAGGTGGGCGCAAGGAATATCTTTCATTTGCACTAAATTTCAGGACATTTGGAAGTAGGAATCAAAAGTTATGGCCAAATATGTTACTTTTTTTCGTAACTGGGCAGTCCGGGCAGCAAGCAAAATTTGGCAAAATTTTGATTTTTTTTTTTAATATTTTTTTTCTTGTATATTACATTTTTGTCTATCTGGAAAGCTTTGATTCATTTCATTTGGATTTGTTATGAAAAAGTTATGGACATTCTTGTTTTTTGGGAAGTTAGAGCATCTTCTTCAAAAAAATAACTTGTAGGATTCATTTCTAAATGCTATTTTTGCAATTAAAAAAAATTAAAATTCTCATGGTTTAGTTTACTTGCTAGAACAATCTCACCATTGGGATTAGCGTATTTTAATTCCATTTAAAATATATTAATGTTTTAGATTTTCCTTTTATCTCGTACCTACTTCTACTTAATAAATTTTTTAGGAATGATAATTAAGTTTTTTTGAATATTTTTTTTTCCCCTAGACTCTCAACTCAATTCTCCACTATAAAGATTTGAAGCACAAAACTCTGTAGTGCAAAAATTTTAAGTGAAAAATGTTTAAAGTCAAAAAATCTAGTCCCGCGATGTGCTGAAATACTTGTTTTTTCCACTGTAAACGCAGATATCTTGCAATCTAAGCGATCAAAAATTCTGAAATTTTTTCCACACACTTTCATACTAATTAGGTGTAAGATCCTACGGTTAGATGTGAAAAAAAAACATTTTTCATTTTGTTTTACTCCTTGCTATAGAAATGGTAATTTTGATGGTTTTTTGGCAGAAAAAAAGCCTTGGGCCTTTAGGGGTTAAACTCTTTCTTTTGAACAGTACTGTCATCAGAACGCCACGGAATGGTGTCCACGGCGCTCTAGGGTTAAGCTTATACTAACGGTCACTTCTAAGGAGAAAACAACAAGTGGAAAAAGGAAAGTCTCTGTGGGATTTAGGATCTAGAAAGGAACCCAGTTGTCATCACGTTCATTTCACTGGAGCACTCATAGCCGTCAAATTAAGCAATTCAACATAGTTGGAGACAAAAAAAAAATTTAATAATTTTTCAATATTAACAATTGATAATCATAAATTTTCAAAAAATAATATAGAATTTCTAGATAAGGCATCTCTTTTCTACAAATTTTCAAAGTAGAACTCTTGAAGGCACCCTAAACCACACTAAAGTAAATCTGCCTCGATTCTAGCACCAAAATATAAAAAAACACAGACCATCAACCACAATTAAGCATAGACACGGATTCAAAGAACTTTTGGGAGCACTTTAAGGAAACTCTACAATTGGTGTCAGGGTGCACTCACGCTTATTGATGTTGCTACCTTATACACAACATAGTGAAATTAGGTTGTCCTATACTACTTTGTTGACATTTGACACTATAAAAATATTTTCTATTATTAAATAAAAATATACTACTTTGAAAATAGTTGTTAATTGTAAAGTTCGTCCTATGTTCGTGAAGGTGTATTAGAAGGAAGTTTAACTAAAAACAGTACAAAATAAACAAGGCACCAACCTCCATTAGACTTGAGTTCTGGTGCTCCAAGGAGGTCCGTCTTGTGTTCTGCCCAAACTTTGGCTCCCAGTCCCACCTTCAACACATTTTACAATTAATTGTATTGTTGTAATTGGAACTCTTGAACTTCCATGTTTATAGATGGAAATATTTGTAGAAATATTTTTTGGCTTTAATGCATTCGTGTTAAGTGACTTCCTATGGGTAATGGAACATAATAGTTTCTACAACCTAGTTTGACTATTATAGTATTATTTATGAAGACATTATGAAATATATATTCATGCAGACCTTCATCTTCTAAACATGTAATGTGCATTGCTCATCTAGTTATGAATTACAAAAAGGTAGTTTTAAAAAAACCAAGCATCTGATGAATTGCTCTCTAGCACTGTAGAAGTATAGAACAAAATAAATGCATTATGCACTCAAAAGAAAAATCATAAAACAGTCATAGGCAAGCAAGGATACATACATTGTATAAATGGAAAGGGTATGGATCATTTTAACCCCTAAAGGACCAAGAGTGCAGATTTTGAACAATGAATGAACGAAAACACGTCCCAAACTCACCGAAATGCATTTTTTCATCCATCATTTTTTTTAAGATTCTTATATTAGTTCTTCTAACATTTGTACGCTTCCAGATTATGAAGATTTTGCTTTGCAAATATTCTATAATTCAAAAGGTATCGGGAGGTCTAGCCTCAAAAAGTAACCTTCTCAGTTCAAAAAATGATCCTCCAAAAATGACTTGAATCAAATAATCAAATAAAAATCTTCAAAAATCACTATAATTAGAATTCAACATTTTGAACTTATAGGAAAAAATATATCTTAAAAATCATAAATATTCAATCTACAATTGATTTTAAAAGAAATTTTCAATTTCGGGCTTCAAATTTTATTGAAAAATATAGGTATGTATTTTTGTTGATCTACCCATATGGATGTGATCTATAAATAGTATTTTACAACTATTGTTTGAGAGTCATCATTAAAATACTCTTCTAAGTTGCATTTTATAATAGATATTTACAATTTTGAAAATCTGGACACCCCTCCGGTCCTTTAGGGGTTAATGTCACTACTGTAGTGCATGAAACTTAGAAATGGAGGAATTTATAATAAGAAACTTCAAAACTAAACAATGAGACATGATTCACTCCAACAAATAACTTTAGGTATGAGGGGACGCTTTGAATGCAACTCATCACAGTGCACACCTCATACTTTCAAAATGAAAAACATCGAAAACCACAACAAAACTATGATTCATGAATCTCTCCAATTAATAACTTTGAGTATGAGGGGACGCTTTGGATGCAACTCATCACAATGCACACACCTTATACTTCAAAAGATGGAGAGATCCAATACAATAAAGAATATAAGGAACCAATATATAGAGAGTGCAAGACAAGTCTTAAATATACTTCATATAAATAAGAACATATAAATAAAGAATATTTTTATTTTTAAAAGTACGTGTACCTAATTATATATGAATATATTTAAGTGCATGAGTGTATGTGTGTATATATATAGATACAATGTAAAAGATAAAATTTTCATTTGAATTCCTACACCTATGCTAGATGTAGGACTCAAAATTATTTGAAAATACTCATGTCTAAAATAAGGCTGTTGTATTTTCATATATACAATGTCTAATTGGATTAAGCGCTCCAACATCCAATTTCTGGATGATGAGCACATTGAAGTTCAAATTTTTTTCTCAGTATTGTTTAGATGAAAGGACTTCATCCTAATAAATGGAAATTTTGAGTAAATAGTTGCCCTTTCTAATGGTTGGATTTGGTATTACTAGAAAACATATTTTTCTAAATTACAAATGTAGAAGTATATCAAATGGTTGACTAAGCCAAAATTGCATTCACTCTGGTTCTAAATTAGATTTGCAAAATTGAGATCAGTAGATTTTAAAAACACAAAAACTTCAATAAATCACCTAGTAAAGATGACCTCATTTTAAATCCATTCCAACAAATTTCACTGAAGAAATTATAATTTTTTGTATGTAATTGAATGTTGAAGGAATTTTGAAATTTTCCTTGAAAAATTTTAGAAAAATTTCAGTGATGACATTGGTGAATCTAACCGTATGGATGGAATCAAAAACTCAAAATCTACAGCTTCTAGTGTATATGAATTCAAAAATTTTCTTTCAAATAGTACTTTACGATAAATTTTCTCACATTGTCAATTTCAAAGAAGACTTATAATGTTTACGGGTTCAACCTTCTTTTTTGAACTTTCCTTAACTTTTACTTAAAAAATTTACAATTTGCTTATAAAAAAACTGAAAGTAATCTACGATTTTGAATGCGAATGATTTCATCTTTACAGAATAAAATTTCAAAAATTCCTTTCATATATACAAAGTAAAATGCATCATCCAGCCACTCAGTGAGATTCAATTACATGGTCACAGCCACTCCATTCAGGAACATCTTTGAAAAACAAAAATCGAAAGTACATATACATTACAGATCATTCCATCTTCTGAAAATAACTTTAGAAACTGGATTTGTCCTTCTTTTGTTATAAATTGCGGCTTCATTTTCCACTAATTTTAGGATGAGTATCTTGTACAGAAGTTGTGGAAAATATTTTGAATCCACATCCTACAATAGATGCATTTTTGTCAAAAAATTTAGACCTGAAATTTTTTATTAATGTTTTCCGGAGTTTATCTCTTGTGAATGGGATTGTAGTAATTCAAACTGGATTTCAAGTTATCAAGTTATCATTTCAGCTATGCCCTTTTCCAACCCTTGAATGTTTCAATTGAGCCGAAGCCTTTTCAATTGTGTTTTTCCTATGAAAAAAGAGTAAGGACTTTTAGTTATCTCTGATGAAGTAAACTTTATTTTTCAAAATCTGACCATGTAGATGTTTACAAAGCTTGCTTATTAGTTTCTGTATCAATCTTGAGTGAAAAATAGCATAGGAGTGTTGAGATTATAACAAGAGAAATCTGCATATTATATTTTAAACCCTTGATTGCCCAAGGCCTGTTTTGAACCTCTTGGAATTTGCTCTAAATTGAACAGGAAGCCAACATTTTCATAAGTTGAATCACTTCTTTTTTTATTGGAACCATACAAATTCAAACTAGACATATTAGAGATCACATAGGGAAAAAACAAAAGATCAATATCATTTAAGGATTGAAAGATTATAATGTTTGATCATTAGGGTGTTAAAACTATGAAAATCTTTGAGCTCTCTTTTTGCATGTCAAATTGAAGAAGTTGAAGACCAAAAAAATATGAGGTTGAAGGGCCTAACAAATATAATCCCAATCAATTTATGACTTCTCAAAATATGCTCTACATTTTTTTAAATGCATTTCTAGTGTGATTTCTTCTCCAAGTTCTTGTGTATTTGAGGCTCATTTCCAAGAGCCCTAAACACTAGGAAAAGTGAAGATTGCAACGGGTACCTTTGCACAAAATCTTTAATACAAAAATCATAGTCATTCATATGATCATATGATCATATGATGCACAAAATCGGATTTTTGATGCAAAAACTAAACTTCAAAAATAATCTTTCATAAATATGAACTACTAAAAATAGCAATTTGGTAAGGTTTTATTAAACTTCAAAGTTTCTTCGCTAGCAAATGTGGATGCCTTGGGCATTTAGGGGTTCAGTATGTTGTCCCTCCTCACAATGTTTGATAAATTTACATATAAGTGTTTTTTGAAAATGGAGGTGACATGAGAAACTTAGAATTGTGTTAGCACAGTCAATTATATTTTCAAAAAAATTAAGTTCAAATGAAAACCTATCAAACTCATCACATTTTTTACCTGACACTTCTTGAAATGCATTTTTTTAAAAGTAGAAATTCCAGAGAACTCCAAATCAACAAATTTTGAATGTTAAAATTTTCAATGGTGAACATCACAAAAATGCTTTATTCTTTCCATTGAATCCATTTTCAAAAGAATTGGATGTGTACAATTTCTCAAATCTCAATTTATGTGAAATTGGCAAGTTTTTCAAGAAGCTGAGAAATAAAGTAAAATTTGTAAGCTTCACTCTTCCATTCATGGTACATATATGCCTTTGAGGACCTCTACAAAATAAAAAAATTTTTTTTTTTAAAGAAAATTTAAAGCTTTCAATATGTAATTTTTTTACTACCCGAAAACAATTTTGAAACGGTCAAAGGAATTTAATTGCCTATAGCAAAACAAACTCAGAAATCTCAATCGACTGTATATTGTCTATTAGGCAATTAGGGGGGTAAATTAGAAGTTCCAAACTTATTTTTAAATCCTATAATTGTGATTTAATTTTGAAGTTGAGATCCCCCATGGATATACAATAAAATACTTTCTATTTTGTCTTTGTAGGTCTTAAAAATGCTAAAGAATTTTGAATTAGAAACTGTTTATATTGTTGTACATGAAGGTGAAATTCAAATCTTACTTGTATAATTGCCACAACAGATTTATATAGTTTCCTAGAAATTTATTGACGCAAAACTTACAGTCTTGGGCATCTCGAAGGCTCAAAATGCAAAGAAATTTTAGAGGTTCAACAAAATATAATACACAGATTTGGGGTTAAAAAAAACAGTCCATGCATGCACTTACCAATCCAAAATTTCTTCTATGGTGTAAAGTGAATGGTAAACATCCATTTTCTTAATTACTAATTTTTAAATACTTTTGTTGAGGAATAAAAATTCACTAATAAAATATTTTTTCATCTACATTTTTGGTAATATTGATGGAAAAAATTGTTTAAATGGCGGTATTCTGTGTGCAATTTTGTCCATGTAAGATGGGTATACATTTCATACCGGGCGGTTTGAAATATAACAATGCCAAAGTTCTGGAATGGCATCATTTTTATGTGAACTGCCATATTGGACTTAAATTATGTTCAATTAACTTTGCAGTAGAAATGATAGGAATGACATGGACTTCATAAAAATGAATTTTATAACCCGCATTGTCAAAGAAAAAGGTACAATTATTTTACAATGAGAAAATAAAGAAGAGAAAAACTATCAATAATTGTATTAGAATATAGATCCAATTCATTCTTAATCCCAAAATTATGTAAAAACAAGGATAACCATAAAAGAAGCAAATAGCATTTTTTGACAACAAAGCATACTTTGTTGTCTATTTATAGGAAAAATGCTAAATTTTCCTTTAGAATTTAACTCTAAGCGTGGTCAAAGAGTAGCTCCAAGACACAAACATTTTCATAACATTCGACATGCTTAACCCCTGAAAAACTAAAAAGACATAATGTGTCCTATTCTAATTTTCAATGGCAATTTGGCATTAGGGTGAGACAAATTTCAATATTTTATAAACTAGGAACTTGTAGAGTAATCATTTTATATAGTTGTTGCACTTTTTGATTATTAAACTTTTAATGAAAGAGTTATTTTAAAAATTGTTCAGAAAATGTAGAAAAGTGGGAGCAAATATAGTTTTTTTACAATGAAAGGAATAGTACGGATGGAAAAAAAATTCTTGAACATTTCAAGTCATTACTCTAGAAAAAAGAACCACATCTAAAGGAAAAACATAGTAATTTTAGCAATTTAGAAAATACGAAGTTCAATTTGGTTGAATTAAAAATACAAAAATAATTAGAATGATTTCAAATATTTTTAAGATGTTCCAAATAATATGCTAATTATATCAATTGTCCTATTTCAAAAATGATCGCATATATAAATTTTTTAAATTTTTGTAGGATCCAATTTGGTCAGTATTGACTTTCTACTCCTTTTGTTTGAAAATGTAAACAAATTTGGGAGAGTTCGTATTTCTGATTTTGAACAAGAAAAAAATACTACATTTCACTTAGATTCCAATACAACTCTTTTTTTGGGGGGGGCAAAGAAGCATTATTCAGCTTCTCATATTTTTTCTTCTCCAGAAGCTGCGTTTTCTGCTTATAAAGTTAGTCAACCAAATTTATTATAATCTAAAAATACAACTGTCAGAACATTCCACAATTAGTTCTATGCATATTAGACGTGTATTAGAAAATGTATGTATTGCAAAAGGTTTATGAGAATTGAGAATAATTCTTCAATTTTAAGGAACTTTGTTATATTCTTAGCAACTGCTCTGAGCAAAGGATGTCATGTATTATGAATATTGTAACAGATGTTCCTACATGTACACAAAATAGTAAATGAGGATGCTTGACACCAAGAAGGTTACTGAAGAAGCCATCAAAGTCAACAAACACTTGTATTGAGATTTTTATTTGTTCATGTGATCGTTAAAAAATACCAACTACAACAAAATCTAATTCAAAAGTACTGCATTCTTGTATATAGTAATAGTAAATATTCATATATTGATGAATGTTGAGAAATTAGTGCATGGTAAGCTAATATCAATATTTTTTGTACATTAAAGTGTTAAAAATGTTTGGATTCACAAAAGTTATCTCATCACTTATAGTGTACACAATTTGTGTTTAAATTATGTTTGAAAACTATTTTGGAACTCAGATGGCAGCATTGAAAATCTAATTTTTAACCTTGGAGCGCTCCAACGTCCATTTTTTGGACGATGAACAGATTCAGATCCTTGTTTCTGTCTCATTCCTGCTTGGATGAAAGTCATCCTAATTTTTGGTGATACTTTATCAAGTTGTTGTCCTATCCATTGGTTGGATTTGGTGTTACTAGAATATATTTATTTCTAAAATTACAAATGTGGAAGTATGTCAAGTGGTCAATTTGCATTGACTTTAGTTCAAAACTAGATGTGCAAAAATGAGGTCAAATATGTAAAGGTCACAAAAATTTCAAAAAATCACCACATAAAGAGAACCTTATTTCAAATCCATTCCAACAAGTTTTACTCATAAAATGATAATATTTTACTTGTAATTGAATTTAGAAGGAATTCTGAAATTTTCTTTTCAAAATTTATAGAAAAAGATTGGTGATAGCATTAGTAGATCTAATCGTACGGATAGAATTTAAAAATCAAAATCTACAGCTTTCATTTGTAAACCAATTCCAAAATATTCTTCCAAATTGTAGTTTATAATGGTTTTTCTCAAATCGTCAATTTTGGAGATGAATCCAGACGTTTACGGGTTAATATGGATGATTATAATTGTTGTTTTCAAAATTCCATGCACGGATGGTCATCATGAGCCTCAAGTTTTTTGTGTTCTAGGCTCTCACTCTGAAATGAGCCACAAATGCAGTAGAAGCACTGAAAAATATACAGCATGAGATTTTTTTTAAAATTCTTTACATAATTTTGAGAAGCTGTTGATTGACTGGAGTTGCACAAGTTCTGATCTTTATCTTCATGAATAAATTTTAAGAAACAAATTTTGAAAACAAAGCAAAAAAACTAAAGAGAGGTCACCGCAATCTAAATTAAAAGACCCAAAAAAGTTTTTAAAATGACTCAAGAGGAGTTTAGCGTGACAAACAGCAATTTGTGAGATAGCTCAGTGTAGAACTTTGGGCTTGTGGTCATGTCAGAACTTCTAGGAAAAAACTTGTTGGTAAGGTGCGACGGAGGCCTCATATGCGCAAGGTAGGCAGGCATAGCAAAACCCTACCCCGGCGGGAACTTTGTAGCCACTTACTCCCCATCACCTCTCTTGGCGGATGGTGGGTGGCGGGTGGAATTCTTGTCATGTGCAGTAGATGGATGGCAATGCCGCGCGGATATGAAAAGTGACTTACAAATTGGAGCTCTTACTTCCCCACAGTCCTCCAACAAATGTCCTCCAAGAATGGTATTCTTAGATTATGCACTATCCTTCTACTTGTTTGATGGAGTGGAGTCAATGTATTTTTCATGTCAAGTTCTTCCCCGTGTGCGGATGCAACATAGAGTTAGAACTTGTTTTTTGTGCGGTCACCGCGCCATAATATGTACACTTGGAAATGGGTGCAAGTAGTGGTACCGTTAATTTGAATTTGCAAACTGCAAATAGAATTTTTTTCCTAGCAGGAAGAATCGTGTTCCTTGAAATGCACATGGAGATGCAACTACAATAGGTAAGACATGATTGTTTCCAAAGCCATGATGAAATGGACTCATGACAATTTTCAGAAATTGCTACTGTACATTTTTTTGAAATCTCCCATAGCAATGTTGTGCTTTTCAATTGTTTCTATTATGACTAGTTGCTTCCACCTAGAAGATGCAAAGCACGATAAAGCAAGGTTGTCCACAAGTGAATAGGTTTGTGTAAAAATATAGCCATTAGAAAGGAATTTTTCATTCATTTCAAAACATGCATTGACACCTTAGGGTTTGGACAGGGTTACAGGTGGAGCACAACTACTGTGCCCTGTTGCTGCAAGATTCTAGGATTGATGCGCGTTTGGTGATGGCCTAGAGTATGAATTGCATTGTTCCTCCCATGGAACAAGCTTCTCTCAGGTTTGAATACTTTTTATTTTAGCACCAACCAATCTTTGGAATGTTGGCACTCGGATTCAATAGGTTTATTGAGGGATATAATTTTGTAGTAATTATAATGTGCAACCTGGAGAGCATGACAATGAAAGCATTACAACATTCGTCCATCGCTAAAATTTTGTAATCCAAGCAGTGGCCTATTTAAATAAGAGGATAGTGTATAGAAGTTATCAAGTGGGAAAACGTTGTATGAAGGTTGAGTCCTAAATGGATGACAAGGTGCAGACATCCTTAGTAATGGATATGTGGTGCGACAATAGTACAAGATTGGAATATCGTTTGATATTGTGATGTGCAATGTCATTGCTGCATTTGTGAATTCAATTGTGAAGGATTAATTTTTTTCTTTATCAATGGTCTTTCCAATTTTTCAATGTGGGGTTCATTGTTTGTTGGTGGAAGTAGAGCCAATTCAACGTTTTATTCTTCATATTTGAGCACAGTGCACTGTTTGGGTTGAGCAAGCTTCCATCCAATATTAGAGCCTTTTGACTTACATTCTTTTGGTTGAATTCTTACGGGATAGTTCAATTTCCTTATTCTCCAGTTCCTAATAGAAGATCAGTAGGAACAATTAATTGTAATGGAAAATTGTGAAAGTGGGAATAACTATTCTTGAAGTAAGGACATGAGGCACTAGTTTTTTTTTAAAACGTCTTCACACAATTACTTTAGCCTATAATTCAATTCTGGTGAATGAATGTGAGGCTAAAATGTTACAGTTTAGCATAGTTCTGTCATTCTTGTAACCAATTTCGCAAGAGTCGGACTTGTTGGGCATTGTAATTCATATCAAAGTGAAGCCAAGAATGTAGATTTTTCTTCATTGGATACGTGTTTAATCAGAGTAGGTCATGAGAAACTTGTTTCTAAATGACTATGAATTTAAGGAGATAATGAAACTAGTGAAAAAACAAATATGTCTTTGAGCTGGATTTTGGTGAAGCTCAAAGAATTGGAAATCATTACCTTCACAAATAGAATGTTTTTTCACTCTAAATCACCTGCGAGGTGTTTAGGAAGTTCATCTAATTATTCGAAGGGGAATCTAAAGTGTTGCTCTATTATTTTGTTTCTGCTTTCTTTCGGATACTGCACAGATAGTAGATTGTTGTATATGTTTGAATTTTCTTCATGACATGCGCACTTAGTGGCCTCATGAAATTCTACGACTTCTGTGTTGTAATTGTTGCGTTGCAATTCTTGTTATTAGATATGAACTTCGTATGCAACATCTTTTTGTTTAATCTTTCACGACAAAGGTGATAGTCAGAGGTTTCACAAGTCAAAAGGGAGAAACATTTATGTATAGCAGAAATAAATGAAAGATAAGAAAAAACATTGCAAACATAATCCTGGAGAAGGATTCACTGCTTCTATCATTGCGAATTCCTGAAATGTGTTATAGATTATACTATTGAATAGAATTAGCAAATTGGCGTTGGCAATGATGGAGTTCCTGAATTGGTAAATATGGGTGAATTTGCAAGATTAGTAGAAAAAACCTCAGAAAAAAGTGTCAATGTTAATAGCCACTAGACAATTCTTGATAATCAACAATTTTCATTGTGTGATTGATTCAAAGTGGAGATAGTTGTCAATGAACTTAGTGATTTGGTGGTTTGTTAGATTTTTGAAAATCCTTAGACATTACCTTTTGAGTTCCTATATGAATATTAGGAGGGGTTCATGAGAAATCAACAATTGAGTGGAGGATTGATGGAGACAAGATTGCCAATTTTGACAAAGGGATTTTCAAACAAAACACTATCTAGGTTGATTACCAACTATTGTAGCTTAACAATCTGTATTTAATGCTCAAACCTTCAATAAATTAAATGCGGCTAAAATGTACAATACTTGGGTGAGCATGAATCACAGGCTTAATAGTCCTATCAAGTAAAAATATGCGGAACTTGTTGTATTGTATAGTGATTTTATATTGAGTAGTGAAATTCTTTGGTAGTATTCTTGAGGAAGTTGTGCCAACTACAATACTATAGTGTATGTATTCATCTTCCCTTGTATTAACTTAGAGGATATTATTTGCATATAATTATCATTTTAATTAATAATAGATGTATGCTTCATTGTAAGATCCGTGAATATTGGAGATTGAAAATTAATTTGGGTGTCCCATCAAAATGTATTGAAATAAAATTTTGATTAGTATGCTTGAATTTCTTACACAATATTTTGAAGAAATTGTTGGAAAATAGATGAAAGTTCTTAAAGATTCAAGTAGTGTCATTTAAAGTAGTCTCCAACTTTGAGTGGCAGTAGACAAAATCATCCACATTCTAAGGTTAGTGGATATACACATTCAGTGAAGTAATACTTACACTAAAAATACTTAATGAAGTCCACCGTCCTGAATTAGAAGAGATGATATGTTGGTAATGAAAAGGAGGTGCTATAAAACGGGATCAGCTCTCTACTAATTGTAGTATGTTTTATTTTATTTTCACTTAATTGTGTATTTGAATATAAGAATCCAAATGAAGAGGTATATATAGTACAGTTAAATTAGTGTAAGTAGTCTTGTTGATTGTATTTGCACAATGCATTTCATTCATTATATTTTTGGCTGTGATACTATGTAGTTCTATTCATTTTGAGGTTGAGATACATACAGTTATTCCATAGCAGACAAAAATAGAAAAAGATTTAGTGAACTATTTTCTTAGAGTTGACATGATTTTATTTTGGAAAATTGTATCAAGGCTTGGTACTTTTGGCAAACTTGCAGGACTCCATTTCGGTATTGGTGATGGTATCATTCAACTGTGACCGATGTGGGGCTGTAAACTTCTTCAACAAAGCAAATTTGACGAACCACCAAAAAAGTATCCATTGTAAAACTTTACATAGAAAGAAGTGTAAATCATCAGACACTCAGCTGCAGGAATTGGTTGAAGAAGCCTTGCAGAACCAAAATTCTCCAGATCAGAACTTCAATTTCGCGGAAGTTCTAGAAACTGCTAATGTTGTCCACGAAGAAAGACCGTATGACTCAACGTTTTCCTTGGTTCACTGGATACGACATTGTAAAAATGGTATGGGTTTATCGGAGCGGGACATCACAAATTTGTTTCGAAATGTGCTTTTCCACAAGTCCTTCAAGTTAGAGAATGTCACTGTCAAATCAACTTCAGATTGCAACAATTATGAAAATGCACTTCATCGTGTAGAAGATGGTTGGTTGGAGTATAAAGTCAAGGAAAAAATAGGAGACCCTTATCCAATATGTCTTTACTACAAGGACCCGGTATTAGCTCTGTCTTCATTATTTTCAGCCCCAACCAACTGTGAGAACTTTGATCTAGGCCCCACATCATCAATGACGCCATCCAATACAGCAGAACCGTCATATTCTATTCCAAGCACTTGCAACTGGTGGCAATTTATGCAAGGTCACATTGGTTGCGAAGGTGCAATCATAGCCCCTCTCATTTTGTATAGTGATCAGACAACTCTCTCAAACAATGGAAGGGTGAGTGGCTACCCTTTGGTTCTGTCTCTAGGAAACATTGCTTGTGAATTACGTGCTCAAGAAGAAGGACATATACTTCTAGGAGTGATGCCTGTTATTCCTGCATCAGACTTGTCTTCACACCATAGAAGACTTGACATTTTCCATGAGTGTCTTAATCAAATTCTTCAACCCTTGAAGAAATTAAGTTTCAGGTATGATTTAAACTATGTGAATCCTTTTTTTAGTTAAAAATTGCTTATCATTTGAGATTGGTCATTGGTTGCAGTCTCCAATTACCAGAGCTCGTAAGCTTATAATTTATTTGAATTCTAAAGTATGAAACGAATTTTGTCATATTCTCTATAGTTGCACTTTGAAGTTGTTAATAGTGATGACAAGTACTGACTACAATTGTACATGTGAAGGGGAACCGTCATCTGTGATCCACATGGGGTTGAACAGCTTGTCTTTCCACTTCTTTTTGCATATGTTTGTGATCATCCAGAAGGATCAAAGGCACGTACTGCTACCCAAAATCAAGCTTTTGGAATATATAATGATATATTTTGTAGTAATATTTGAATTCCTGATTATTCAATGTCTTCATAAGAATGAAGTCCATGTGTAATGACATGCAATAGGACATTGTAACTCTATATTAAATGTTGAGATGTTGCTTTGTTAGATTACGTGCACATATGACACCAACAAATGCGAGCTACCTTGTAGCTTATGTCTTTGCGCAAGAGATGAACTGAATATGACAAATCAAATATTGAAGTACCGAACGGAATCAAGTATGAAGTCCATATTCAAAGAAATGAAAGAGGCAAGAACAACAACAGAGAAGATGGCTATCTCAAAATTACATTCCTTACATGGAGTTGAGGTACGTAATATGAAATTTTAGCTTTCAATTTCCTTTGTATTTGTTTTCTACCAATTGTTGGAAAATAGTAAAAAGATTCTTGTGTTCAGTCTCTGTATTTTCTGAAACACTACAAAAGTGTTTGCATGTACATAGTAAGTTTGAGGCACGTGCTAATTGATCTGTACTAACAATGTGTTTATTCTTGAATTGCAGTGTGCACTTTGGGGCTTCAACGGCGGTGACACAGCCATGGGAAATCCCTACAAGTGTTTGCATGTTGATATTATGCATCAATCAGATCTTGGAGTTTTCAAAACCTTGGTAGATATTTTAAAAGTATTGGGAGGGTCAAGCAATGTGTTGCATATGTTGGATGAGCGCCTTCTCTTTATCAGAAGAACATCTCGATATCAGAGCTTTCGGATACCAGGAACTGACAAAGGTGGCTATTTTCGTTCAAATGCCAACTTTGCAGCATTTGAACATCGAGTAGTGATGCAGGTATGATAAGACAACTATATATTAGAATCAGACATGAACCATTTTACAGTTATAGTATATATTTTTTGAGTATTAAGTTAATTGATGATGAGTGATGTGAATTGAAGAATCTTGTAGCTCAACTATAATTCTTGAAAATTCAACTATACAAATCTTGGATAATAAGATGATATTGGTTGTATCAGGTTATTGTCTTTTGCATGATTGGAGTATTTGAAGACGAATGTATATCGGCAATGGTAAAGTTCCTCGAATGGTATCAGTTAGCGTGCCACACACATGTGTACACTGAGACGACCCTCAAAGAGATGGATGATCTCATGTGCTTGTGAGTAAATGAACTTGCATGACAGTTTCTGTAAATTTCATGTTCATTCCAATCATATAGTAAGAAAATATTGATTTTTTGAAGATGTTCATCTAAATTTCAGTACCCAGGTGATAATTTTCTAATAGTTTCATGTACTTTTGTGAATGAAAGGGCAATCACATCTTTCAAGCGGAGCTTAAAAGATCATCAGAAATCTTCCTTCAATTTGGTGAAAATCCATGCAATGCGTCATTTCAGTGATGCAATCCGGCGTTCAGGTTCACCTTTTGAATACAGCACCAACATGTACGAGCACTTGCACATTAATCTCATGAAGTCTGCCTATCGATCAAGCAATAGGCGTGATTACACTGGTCAAATCTTGAAACACAATTCTCGATTGCAATCCTATCGACGAAAAGTTGGAGAAGTTGAAGCATTTGAATCAGCAACTGAAAAAGTAACAGCCTTAGATCAGGTTTGCTACTGAATCAATATCATATGCTTTGAAGGACCATATAAAAAGGATTTGCATTTCTTTGGTTTTAATTATAATGACAACCAAATGAACTGATTTCATTTGTTTGGACGTCTGTTTAGGCTGTGCAGATTGGAGAGAATGTCATGTCCGGCCCCCATGCAAACCTTCGATTGTCCTGGTTGATACCTACTTCCCTTGAACTGCCTTTCAGAAATAAACTGCTACCTCGTGTGTGTTCCATTCTTTCAGCACAACATGAGCTTTTCCAACTGCCACAAAGCCTTCATGTCTTTAAAGACGCAAATAATTTACAAGGAGGTGAAGTTCTTTGCATCTTTTCTTCTTTGGCTGTACCAGCTGGACCAGGTGAACGATTTGGAGATTGGCCACTTTATGGTCGTGCAAGCCATGAATTTCATGGAGCACCATACTATAGTGATGTTGCTCTGCAAATGGAGGATGCAGGCATGGATGAAATCACAATGTATGCCCAACTGCGACTCATTTTCCAAGTGTCCTTTGTAGATTCTGAAAGTAATATGTTGGCACCGAAGAACTTAGCATTTGTACGCATGTATAAGGTTGTGCATGGTAGTCGATTGAACGAGCTGGTAAGATGCAAACAGCTTGTATGGGATCCATATATAGATTCTTGTTACTTGGTGGTAGATGTTGCTACCATTCTTCGAGTCGTCCACATTGTGCCGAATTTTGTAGAAGATGGTCATTTTTTCCTCAATAAATACAAATTCTAATCTTTCTTTATCATCCGGGACTCCTGCTTATATAACTCCTTATAGATTATTTTTCCCTGCATAACCATCATGTAATTATTAAACGTCCAATGTTTATAAAATGTGTGTAAAATTTTTCATTGTGTCTTGTTAGATAATTTGATGGTTATTGATGATTTCTATAGTGAAGAATGACTTGGAGATTAAAATGACAAATATAATTTATCACAATTTAGTGACCCCAACAATTACGGCAAACTGACAGAAGTATTGTAGTTTAGTTGGTCAGTGTCACAAAATGCCTCAGAATACATGCACTACACGTAGTATAATATTTTGTAGTAGCTTTTGCGAGTTCTTACTAAGACTTTAGAATTTTTCAATTAACTTTAAAAAAAATTTAAAGTATACTAGTTGAACTGAACTACAAGTAAAATTTTTAGTTAACGGGTTTCATTTTACAATAAATTGAATACATGGAATGAATATTTTTAAAGGTACAATTAAGTTTATTAATTATTAGTGTGCAATATAGTAGGCATTTATTAAGTACTACAGTAAACTATCCTAATACCTGGCCTTTGGACGGATCAATGTAACTGAGTGCTAGAATTGAATACTATTCTCTAAGTACAAATCAGAATACAATATGAATTGAATATTATTGTGTTAAATAGACGGATTTAGTGTGCAAACTTTGAAACAGAAGAAAGTGCAGTAGTAGTGCAAATTCAATGCACAGGCATGCTGTTGTGTGATAGAAGCACTAACTTTATGTGTCTAAAATAAGCACTAATGCGACGCGGAGTCAGTCATCCATCGCTATAGCACTGAAGTTATACATATTTAGTAAGGCACAGCTATCGTGCAGCTTCAACACTTAAAATTTACATGTGAATGAGATGCCTAAATCGCATTGTCATCATGAATGCCAATATCGTGTCACAACAATATTCCCAAATGAATGAATGTAACACGAAAGCAGTGCTTGACGATAATCGTGCGATTACTATTGACATTTCGTGACAGAGGAACTTTGTGATGTATATCTAATAGTACCTTGGTATTCACCAATCAAAGACCAACACGTTACCCTTTTGGGCATTAATGCTTTGATCTTGTCAAAAAACTAAATGGATTTGGATGAGTTCTATGGTGGAGATGGGGCCAAAAGTCACATAGCAGGAATAGGTGGATGGTGGAAATGGGTTGGTCTACCTTAGTATTCACAAAATCTTCAACAGTTGGGTTCACAACTGATAAATGCTCAGTAAGAGCATTTTCCACATCTCCTTGCCTGTTTTGAACTTCTTGTAGTATAGTTTTTGTTCTTGCATATCAATTGAAATAGAAATTACATTCCCAAAAAGTTAATTAGATTTTTTGTCTTGAAAATGGGTTTCAAAAAATCTTGCCAAAAATTGAGGTCAGAGGTTTAATGCTATTACATTGTATATATAAAATAAATCCTTTTAACTCCTAAAGTCCCAATAGCCCCCTTGAAGGACTTTTGAAGGTTTGGGCAAGTACCTATGATCTCAATTTTTGGCAAGATTTTTTGAATTATTTTTTCAAAGATAGTAAAACTAATTAGTTTTCTAGGAATATACTTTTTATTTCAATCAGCACCTAGAAATAAAAATTATGCTACAAGAAGTCCAAATATGCAAGGGAGGCAACAAAAATAAATTAATAAAACTTGAAATAAATTTTTTAAATTTATTTCTTATAGATTATATTTTTGGTAGCACCGTAGCAAGACAATCTTAGCAAATTCTTGAGAAAATAATGTATTGGATCCATTTATAAACTCAATTTTAACAATTTAAAAAATAAAAATTGCACATGGTTTATTTTGCTTTCAAGAACAATCTCACCATTGGGAGTAGTTTGTTTCAATTCCATCTTAGAGCTATTGATAATTTAGATATTCTTCCTATCTTGTATTTGCTTTGACTTAACAATTTTTTAAAGGAGGGAATCATAGAGGGGAGTTTTTTTCTCCCCAAATTGTCAATTCAATTCTCCAACATTAAAAAAATTAAATTCATAATTTGTGGTACAAAATTTAAAGTTAAAAGGATTCAAAGCCTTATAATCTAGGCAGGCTACAAGCTAAAAATGCTTATTTTCTTCACTTTAAATGCTTATATCTTGTAATCAATATAGACAAAGTTTGTATAATTTTTTCCAAACATTTTCATACTATTCTAGTACAAGATCCTATGGTTGAATATGCAAAAGAAACAAATGCTTAAATTTTATTTATTTGCATTGAAAATGGTAGTGTTGAATGTTTTTTGACCAAAAAAATGACTTTGGGACTTTCAAGGTCAAAAAATAAAATGTGCAATGAAAAATCTCTCTCTAGGGCTTTACATATGTAACACCAAGGTACTTCCTATTTCTTCCAATAAAGGTAGAAGAATGTTATTCCATTAACTAGAAAGTACACCTAAATTGTTAGTTTCACACTTTTATCCAATCCCAAAATCTAAATGCATTGACCAATCAAATGGTTGTTCTTAGGTCATATTTTAGGCCCCAATAAGGTTGGTTGAGAAGGCCAATCACTTGCTTGAACTCAAATCTCAAGATAGTTTTGCAATGTTTAGTCAATTGAGATACTAAAAAACACAAGCAGGTGCCAAGAATTTGACTAGGTAATTTAAAAGTAGTAATTCATCGTGAGAAATAACATACTAAGCCTCAGGAGAGGCAAAAGATGTAATTTCTCATAATGAGTCTCAACTTTTGAATTAATACACTTTATCTCAAAATTAGATGGTTGAAATTTGGCTGTCAACCATGCTCAATAGTTAAGGTCTAGATGGAGAAGAGCATCATAATGTTAATGCAACCCACATTATGGAAAAGAACATGCCTCTCCTCATGCAATGAGAGGCTCTCATCTAAAATGGGCTCCATTGAGATTGAAAATCAAATAATGCTCAAGAATCAGGAGGCTCAAAAACAAGCTAATGGAACATAATGCTAAATTCTAATAGTTGATCACAAACGTTCAAATCTATGTTTTTTGCAAATCTAAGGGTGTAGAAAAAGAGACAACATTATAAGTTATAACACTTTCTGACTATTCAATGAAATGGTGACAAATCTATCTTGTAAACTAGACTTGACGTAATATATAGAGTAATGCCCGACTAGGAGGGCATTCCACAAAAAAAGGGTCCGACAAGGAGACCCTATTTTTGTAGAATGCCCAAGCATGGAAGGGGTTACCTAGCGTAAACAACCTAATAAAAAATACAAGGATTGGAAGAGATAAAAAAAATTCTTTGGATGAACAAAAAACTTTCTAGATTGAAGAATCCATAATGCCTGATTAGGCAAGTGGACTTGTGATGATTACACAACATATATAACATGCCCAACAAATGAATAGGGAATTTCCTAGCATGAATTTAAGATAGACCAACCCAATTCTACCATCCTATATTTGGCCCCAATTTTGTCCAAAAAACATCCAAATCCATTTAAAAAAACATCCAATTTTTTTTATTTTATAACAAAATCAATGCATTAATGCCAAGAAGGGGTACCATGTCCATCCTTTATTGTTGAATACTTAAATGCCATTAGATACATGAAAAGACGGTTATGGGTTGTTTATAGAATATTTATGACTCGACTCTATGGGCAATTTTGTAATTTCACAGCATGTCACTTCAAAAATTTACAAAAATTACAATTTTGATTGTTAAATTATAACTCCACTTAGAATTGATTTGTAAAACAAACACACACCTCTGGAAAAAAATGTGCCCCTCTTAAAGTTGACCCCAAGATACTCAGATTGCAAATCAAGGTACGTGGTAATAGGATTTTCTACCTCACATGTTTTGTTTCGTTTTGAAACAAAATAAACAGAATTTCATTGCAAAGTAACTGTACAGTGGGGTACTGTTCATTTACGAATTTTTCAATCAAGCTTCACTTTAAAGTTCAACAACTTCAGAAGCTCTAGCATGCTCAAAAATGAACTAATTTTGAAACCACAAATTGCGTTTGAATTGTAATGAAATGCACTTCAACTTCATAACAAGTGAAAAAGGAATAATTTAAAATCATACAACAATTTGGAACCATCTACTATTTCATAGAGAACCATTGGAAAATAGTCAAAGATTTTTTGCAATGGGATGAAGAACAAGCAAGAAATCATACAAGCAATTCTAATGGTATGAGATTAAGTATCTCTAGAGCAATTGTGAGGATTCATTTCTTATATGAACCATTGAATACAAGTTGTAATTTTCACAAATGTTAGCAACACTAGATTGTACATAGTATATAGAAAACATCAAACTCTCCATATGATTTTCAATTGCATACATAGGTTTGTAATGATGATAAACTAGACTTCAGTGTGATTCCAATGCAATTCAAAATTCAAGATTCTGTTCATTTTTGAGCGCACACAAGCCTCCCAAAGTTCTCCTAATCTCAAGAGGATCCAAAAATTCGTAAATGAGCTGTACCCCACTGCACAACACTGCCAGCCACATCTACCTTACCGTACATGTTCATAGCAAGTTGCACACTGAGTCTGACAAAAAGTCACAGCACAACCAAGTTATGTAGCACCTTTTCTTTTTTTCTTTTTTTTAAACAAATGAAGTTATGTAGCAACTTGAATACTTGACGCTCGTCTTGTTGGCTGAAAATGCTTTTTGCGGTGATTTGCACAGTACCAATCCTAGCAGAGGACAGTCCCCGAAAGGACTAGAGTATGGTACTATACATTAATCATTGTCCATCCATCCCATGGTTGGATACTCACTTGGATCACATGAATGCATCAAGACTTTTGCTCCTTGACTTTCAAAGACAGACGCGGAAGCAGTGTTCAGGAAATTTTTGAAGCTCCTCCTTCCACGAAAATGAACCATTTTTTTTAAAGTGGTCACGTATTGCATTTTTTTTGAAACACAACAAGAGTCGGTTTATTTCTTGCAATATCAAATTCTCACTGGTAAAATTTCATCCAAGCTCACATTGGCACCGGCTAAATTGCTAGATTTCTATAATAAAATAAAATTACAATTCCAAACTGTAATTACTAATTACATTGTATCTTTGGCAAGAATTGAATCCTTCAAATTTGAAGGCCAAGGATCCTTCCAACAAGGACTTTTTATTTGTTCATTTTTTATGAAGTGCCAAAGTGGCGATATGAAATGTTGTAGAGGTGCTTCAAATTTCAACATTCATCGACATATTGGATAGAAAATATCACATTAGCATATATCACATATCCATAACTCTATTTTCATCTACAATTTGGCAATTTCATCTAAGATTTTTTTTCAATTTGATGTTTTTTGGCAAAAAAAACTTCACAACTTGTCACTATTTTTTAGCCAACTCTTTTTTTTTTACAATTTGGCACTATTACACCAAAAAGAAAAGCCTTGCTCCCAAGTCATCCTAGATGGAGTTGAAAATATTAATAAAAAGTTTGTATGAATTCAAAAGAATTTAGGAATCAAAGTTTTCACCTTCTTCAAATGGTTCTTTTATTGCCCCTATAAGGTACTACTTAAGATTGGTATATAAATAAAATGCTTACAAGGTAAGTGCCGCTTATAGACATTGGGGCACATTGCACAACTCACCTTATCTAATCCTTGAAAGAAAAAGGATTCATTAGTTGAAAAATAACCAATGTAATATATCATAATTTGAAAATTATAATTCAATTGAGGTTATATTCATATCATTGGAGTCAATGAAGAATATTGTATGTGTAGGTTCAACCAAAGAATTTGAAAAAACAAAGTCACCATTATTATTATGTACTTAAATTTTTGCAAATAGAAATGTGACCCAATGTAGGCCTCTTGGTTTGGTTTTCAAGGGGCTAGAGATTCAAATAGAGATTCAAAGTAGGATTCTTGCAAGAACTCGAACAAATTGTCACAACATGAATTGAATGCATTACAAAAGTTGCAAATCAAAGCTATTAAATTTGACACAAGCATTTTTAGTATGCATTTTATCCTCTGATCTAAATTCCTTAAAATCACCCAAGTTGTTGACCCCCCTAGTTTGATACCTTATCCCACAAAGTTGATACCCAGGTAGGATCTTTGCCTGGCCCAAGTATTAGCCAATAAATATTATCTCATGGTAGATGAAATCCACCAAGTGTTGAAAGGAAGTGGCTAAAATATCTTCCAATTTTTTAGGTGGCATTGGTTGATTTTTAGCCCTACCAATTTCCTTATGTTTTTGCATCCTTTGTTTTCAAAATGCAAGTGGGCTTTTTCCCACTTCCACCGACTAACTTTGAACTAGCTACCTGTTTTTCCAATCATAGCATGGAAGCACTCACCCATTGATAAATGAAATAATAACAACAAGAGGAAGAACATGTTTTATCCAAGTTGTAAGTCCACCGATGGATTCCATGTAGAATAACAAGTGTTTTATAGGACCCCGAATGGCCATGTTGGGAAGGTATTATACCTCCCTAGATGAATGTGAAGGACTTATCAGCTAATGTAAGGATTCAAATTGGTTGAGGAGTCACATAAGACAATTTTTTCATTATAGGGAGCCCTTTTTCAAAGATGCAAAAGGAACCCCTCCTTCATGGCAAAACAATGGTATGATCCCATGGAATTGACAAAAAGCCTCAAATTAAATATTAAAAAGGGCGTGAAATTAAATGTAAATGTCTCTCTTATCCATGGTGGTGTCATCCACATACAGTCCACACATAAAAAACTTTAATCCATGAATGACGCCACAATCATTTTTTGGTCGATGAATGACAACTGTATAGGACAGAAGTGCAACTAGTCATCCTTGGAATTTTGTGTGAAAAGGAAAGGTCTTATACAATAGCTTGACTTCTAATGAGTGCTTTTGCATTTTCTTTTAAGCCAATGCTTCACACAATGCCAAAAGCCCGGATGATTTCCACGGTCACTAGCCTGTCCTTCAAGGGTTAAAAAATCCTTGGTGGAGTGCAACTCTTGTTCATAGAAAATTATTAGATTGAACCTGTGACAAAGTACTTGCTAAGGAAGTAATTGCAAAAATGATCCCTATAAATAATTGCATAAAACGTGAATATTTTGACATGCCGGAACTGAGGGTCCATTTTGCATTTTGGTGTAATCAACACTTCAACAACTTACCAGTTATTGTCCAAAAAATACATACTAAAAGCATCTGAGATCCTTTTTCAATTGCCAACAAGATCCTTAAAAAACTAAGACAACTTGTGTTTCAATCTTTGTTGGGAATAAATCAAACTTCCAAGAGCCCCAAACCCTCAACTAAAACAAACAGTTCTGATGTTCATTTTGAATACACTCTCAAATCCAACATGTGCTCAGACATCTAAGATTCTCCCCAAAAGACCATTTAAGGTATCTGTTCAAAATAGGTGTAATTATATGTAGTCACCTTCCAGATGTACAAGACATTGTTAATCCATCTCAGAAACACTAGCTGCAAGATACAAATCCATGACCCAACATCCACAGGATAAAGGATTGCTGTATTTGATTCACAAAGTTCTCTGAAACATGAGAACACATTTTTCAACAGGAAGGCAAACCTCCATAGTCACAGCTCTTGGCCATCAGAAACAGCAAGTGGTATTCTACATGTAAATCATAACATTGGCTTCAGGGAGGCCTTGTAAAACCTCAAATTCAGTCATAATGTTATAAATTTGGAGTCACTTGAAGCACTTTGTTCGTCATCTCCCAAACAAACTTCACAATGTGGCAATTACTGAGGTGTTTCTAGTTTAATCGGCACACTGAAAGCCTTAAAATCAGTTGGTTGGGGAGGCACAGGCACAGGTCAGGCTTCCACCGGTTGGAACTGACCTCGTGCCATGCTGGGCCCTCGAGCCAAAGCATGCTGGTTGCCCGGAGGACCCATGCCGGGTCTCATTACAGGCCGCATCCCCAGCCATGGCCCTGTTTGCATGCTAGGCCTCATTATCGGACGCATTACCGGCCTTGGCCCCGCTGACATGCCGGGTCTCATCACCGGCCTTGGACCTCCTGGCAGTCCAAGTCTCATTAGAGGCCTTCGCCCTGTTGGCATACCGGGTCCCATTACAGGCCTTGGCCCTCTTGGTGGTCCAGGTCTCATTACCGGCCTTGGCCCTGCTGGCATGCCGGGCCTCATCATGGGGTACATTGGTGGTCCGCCGCCTGGGCCTCGGCCTCTACCCCTGCCTCTTCCTGGACCACTTCCCGGACCTCCTCCCATTGATGCTGCATGGAGGTACACGAGCCAAGTTTAGTACAAACATTCGAAGATTCAATCTTTTGTACGATACGTTAAAAACAAACTGTGTCACGATTTCATCCGTCGCAGATTTTTGTCACGATCTGTCCAGTTTCTCTTTCACATGCTTGCTAAACCCTAAGGACATCTATACAGCTTCTCAACGAAATCCTGGAGCTTGATGAAACCATTTTGGTGCCCTTGCATTGCTAAGGATTCTATGCAAAGAGTTCCTGTTCTCACACATGACATAAGATTTTTTTAACCTAGTGACATTCTCTCTTAGGCCTTGTTTGACCTTACTAGAGGGTGGAGTATAGACCCTTGGGAATTTGAGGAAGGATTTTAGACACGATGGCAATTGACAATCTCACCTACAGCAAAGACCTTATTTAGGTGAGAAGGTGGGAGATAAAAGGACTTCACTAGACCTGGTAAATGATGTTCTAACAACCCATGTGCAAGGATTTCACTGGTAACAGTTGAATCCAATTGCAGTGATCGACAGAATGAAACATTTGCTTCTGTAGGGATAGAGCCCTAGGAGAGATTGAAGTGTATGACAGTGTTGGGGGCAAGTATGGCATCAAACATTATGAACACTTGAGGGAAGCTACTTGCAGTGAATCTACATTACAGGTTGTTTGATACCACACCCGCCCCCAACACTGGTGCATACAGAGCGGACGTGGGTAGAGGTAGGCCTAGCAGAACAGTCATAAATGTATTGTGAGCATTCAACCACTGCTTGTGACAAACCCTTGAAGGTAAGGCGAGTACAGAAAGAGTGTAGACGGAACTTACAGACTGGTGCACCACGACCGCTGTCTTGGTCAGGTCCCATCAAGCTTTGCTTACTTTCCTCCAGGACGGCCTGGATGATAGGCGTGAAAACAGGCACGGCCAGGCTCTTCATCTCCATGGCACTCGATCTCACAGCCCCTGCTGCGACCTTGGAGTAATTCCCGCACACAATGGCTGCCGACCTGGACGCACTGGCGAATCCCAGTGCTCCCGTTTTCATCAACTTGAAAGCCTTGTCAAAGGGTTTTGCTTCCCGCCCGTAGACACTGTATTTGTCGGCAGATGCATCGTAAAGTGCCACCCGGTGATCCTCTTCGTAGCCCGAAGGATCCCATGCCGGCATCTTTCCGCAATCTTCATACTCATATTGAGGAACAGGACCAGGCAACGAGGAAGAACGACGGGAAGAATGCGCTCCCATGTCCGCTCCCGGGGGTGGACGACGCGGTGGTGGTCGTCGTTGCGGTGGAATGCTCCCATGTTGAACGTGCATCCCGTCTTTGGGATGCTCTTCCAATGCAGCATCTTCTAACCAGCTGCTGACAAGGCTGATGCTGATGCTTCTTGCGTCTCCGGGATGAAAAATCTCAGAGCTTCCGCCATAGCCAGGGTCGGAAGAAGCGTCCAAAGGAGGCTCGTGGAGATGCTCGAATTGTCTCCTCGCTCCTTTCGTCTTCTTCGTTTTAGGTTTGAGCTTCGGTTTGTCATCCTGGCTGCTCTTTGAGCTCTTTGAGCTCTCGGATGTATCCTCGGCCAAGACGACCTGGTGACCTGTTGAGGCGGAACGAATGGGCTCGGATCCACCTTCTACGGCGACTTGCTGACTGGAATCGCAGGTGTACGAATACTCCAGATCAAAGTTGATGTCGGCCTCGTAGTTGTACTCTTCCTCTTCGTTGTCGTATTCTCCCTCTTCGTAGAAGTGCTCGCCCTCATTGAGAGCGCCAGCATCTTCGGTGCCCGCGTCGACCATCCAACTCCAGTCTTCATGGACGACGTGCTTCACTTCTTCGTCACCCGTGTGCTCGTGAGAACCCGCGTAATCTCCCATTCTGTAGAAACAGAAAAGCAACCCCACTGTAAATTTTAGCATTCTTAGCATCACACAGCAACCCTCTCTTAATCCCCCAGCATACAACGCTTTCACTAATTCTTTGTCACGCTAAGGCTGATACAGCAATATTCCCGAACACGACACCAAACACATTCTCTCTAATCAATCCAATGCAGCTTTTAATGAGCTCGAGCTTTGCAATGCAAGAAAGACATCCGCTTTCCTTCACCATCCCAGATTTGAGAGTGCCGTAACACCTCAAAGCTCAAAGAGACAACACAAAAAGCCTACTCCAACCCATCAGAAACTGGTCACCAGGAAACGAGAGCCAGGACCCTTACCCACGAAACATCACAAAAATATTCGAGTTTCTCTCTCCACAACCGCCACTATCTAACGACAACACTAATTATCTCATGCGACTCCTCCTCTGCGTCCACAGTCTGCAATTACCGACAAACTACTACTAGAAATAATCCCACCTCACAGCAACCAACACAGTCGGTTTCTCCATCTTGCAAGCAATAACAACTCAAAACTAAACTAAAAAAGGCTCAAATCCATCAACAGGACTTCTCAAAGCCGCAAAAGGCGCGCTTACCTGACGCTTGTTCGGTCCCCGACTAGATCCAGAAGCATACATGCAACAGGAGCTTTCGCCGCACAAGCGATCCCAGGCTACTACTCTGGGGTTCTCCGAATCGACAGAGCACCGACAGAACTTGGAAAGACGGGATGCAGCTAATTGCTTGAGCTTGGTAAGTCTGCAAGCATTTGGTGTGTATGCTGTGGACTGTGGAGCTCGGTGACCTAGCGGAGTGATGAAGATCAGATCATGTTGCAGGCTATTTTTGTACAGTTTACCGATTATTCCACTGCAATGGATGAACACGGCTCCGGTGAGTTCGGTACTTCGGTATTCACAAGTCAACACTCACACGGTGACAATTAGTGTGCCTGCCAGCGGTGAGATAACAGGACGCCGTGTGATCAATGGACTTTATTTCGGGCCAAATGGCAACAGTAGTTGCCACTTGTGTCCAATGTTATTGTATTCTATTGGTTTTGTGCAGCTCTTTTGAATCGGTTCGCCTGAGCTTGAGATTCTAAGAACCGTATGCTTCCGTACCAAGTGTAAGAGCGTGGCCACTGGCCAGCAGTATGTCATTTTAGGACGTGACCTTTCCTACATGTGCCTAATATTTCTACACCCGTAAAACCAAGTGCAAATCTATAGTTACCTTAAATGAGGTTGTTTATTTGTTTTGTTTTGTTTGTTGATACGCTGAGATCTTACCGGTGTTCTTGGTAATGTTGGAAAGTTCTTGGCAAGGAAGGGTGCAAGGATTTTGTTTTGTGGCGTTTGGACTTACCATGTGAAAGTTATGGATTTTTTTAAATTAAAAAATTGAATTTATCTTTTATTTTGGAAAAAACATAACTTTCACATCGCATGTCCAAACGCCACAAAACAAAGTCCTTCCACTCCTTTGTGCATAGAGCTTTCTATTCATATCAAGAACACAACCTCTTACACCACAACAAAGCCCTTACTCTCCTCTGTGCATTAAAAAATTATTTTCGAATTATTTTGACTATGGCAATGACACATGACCCACTAGAGCTTTCTATTCGTGCCAATTTTGTGATGTTTGAACCTATGGTTTGAAAGTTATGGATTTTTATAAATTGAAAAATTAAATTAAATTATCTTTTATTTTGGAAAAATGATAACTTTTACATTGAAACAAAGCAATGCCACAAAACAAAACCCTTGCACTCTTTTGTGCATAGACCTTCTATTTGTACCACTCACACAACCTCGCACACTATGGTGTGAAAGGTATTGAATTTCAATGTTTTAATTAATTAAAAAATTAGAAATTAATTTTACATTTATTTTGGCTGTTGTAATGGAATATAGCACACTAGTATACTTTAAATAGTCTTCAATCATTAGTGGGTTTTTTTATGTAGGATTTTTCCCAATTGGTTGCAACTAAAAGATGTTGGCTATATGTTGTATAGGAAATTTTCATTTTTGGGGGTCAAAACAACAAAATTACTAATGTTTTTTAAGCCCGGTAGCCAAATTTTACCTTGGTTTTGATACAAACATCACTAAGTATCACATGAATATTGAGGAAATAGATGGCTACTTCTCCGAAGTGATTTAAATTAAATCATTGGTCTTATTAATCTTCAATTGTTGTAGTTGGCCCTTGGAAAAAACTTAAGGTCCTACTCAAGCACAAAATAGGGGCAACTTTTACACTACTCAGTCCAAGGGCTCGGCACATGTAGTATGATTTTCCTCTCGTTTTAGCGAGCTAGGACATTTGGGAGATGAAAAGTGTACAAATAATGCATGGATCTATCAAAACAACAACTTTGAATTTTTGCTTAGGATTGGAAACTCGGCCAATGTTTAGCTTGTATTGATTTCATTTGCCATGAACCAAGAATATCACTATTCAACTCGTCTTGAGCTAAACAAGCCAAGAATTTACAACGACAATATCGAAAAGTCATGCACTCACATTGTGAATTAAAAAAACAAAAACGGAAAGAACATTCAGATGCAAAGTGTAGCAATGAATGTATGTGACACCATAGAATAACATCAAATCAATAGCAGAAAAACTAAACTTGCATTCTTTTCATCAGTAATACGCATTTTTCAATGGTGGTTCCGAGCAAGGGATGCGTGCTAAGCCTGAACTCTAAAACCCGAAGCAAGAAAACCCTTCAAGTGCATACGATGTTTGCAATCTCTTACTGAAAATGGCGAGGAATAGAATCTGAATTGCAAGACTTTCATGGCTCCAAGCAACCTTCACAGAATTTGAGAAACAGAAATCCCTCCTTTGATTGATGTGACATTACTGGGAACAAAAATGGTAGAGTGCACACACGGAGGCGGATATACATGAGAATAAATGAGAAAAAACTGAATCTTTCAACCACACGTGAAGTCTTACAGACAACTTCTTGGTGCCTTGGTGGGAAAGATAAGTTCCAGTAATGATAAACTTTGGATTCGTCACCTGAAATGAAGAATTTCGAACTCTGCATTTTCAACCAGGTAATCATTATAGGGTCCACAAAATTCCGATCTACTTTACAACTACAGAGAAAAAAAAAGGACTGAAAATTTAGGAGTCAATAGAGTTAATTGTAATGTGAGTGAACGCAGGACCGGGAGCTGAAGTTATGGAAAAACACAGGACCAAACTCCCTAGAGCACCCAAACTTAGGTCTGATTGAGTTTGGTGCTATGTTTGTTTTGTTCTATTCTTAGTTAAACCTTCCTCTGACACAAGTTCACAAACACAGGACAACTTTGCAAATGACTCTGATAATCGATTCCCAAGTAATGACAAACTTTGGATTCGTCAATGTTATACAAATTCCCATTCTATTTTACACCAAATTAAAAATTAAATTTGAAAAACAACAACACTTTACTCTTTCTTAAATTCTAGTCTTTATAAACATATAAAAATGCTATACTCTTTGTTTTATAGAAAGAATAGAGCTGTACATTTATACCTTAAATTAGGTTGTTATTTCTTCGTTTTGTTTTGTTTGTTACACTGAGATCTAAAAAACCTTGAGTCTCCTATTGCGTTCTTGGTACTGTTAGAAAGCCCTTGGTGAAGGTAAAGAAGGTTGCACGGACTTGGAGTTTCATGGTGTTTGAACCTATGGTGTGAAAGTTATTGAATTTTTATAAGTTTTTATGAATTAGAATATTAAATCAAATTATCATTTGTTTTGGAAAAAGCATCACTTTTACATCGCATGTCCAAATGCCACGAAACAAAGCCTTAGTTTGCACTCCTTTGTGCATAAAGCTTTTTACTTGTTTCAAGAACGCAACCCCTCACACTGCAACAAACTAGGAGTGCACAAATTTTGTTTCATGACGTTTGACTCACGGTTGAAAAGATATTGAATATTGAATTTTTAGAATATAAAAAAATTATTTCTATTTCTATTTTATTATTTTGTGGCAACAACTAGGGCTTATTTTGTTTTGATTGTTTGTTTAATACAGTGAAATCTAAAAAATCATAAGTCTCCTTGTTGCGTTCTTGGTAACTTTGGAAAGCTCTCTGCAAGAAGGGGTGCACGGACTTTGTTTTGTGGTGTTTAGACCTACAATGTGAAGTTATGGAATTAAAACATTAAATTATATTATTTTTATTTTGGAAAACCATAACTTTCACATTGCCATGAAACAAAGCCCTTGCACTCCTTTATGCATAAAAGATATTGAATTTCAAAGTTTTTATAAAATAATAAATTATTTCATAAAAGAATAAATTATTTCAGAAAAGAATAAATTATTTCATAAAAGAATAAATTATTTCATAAAAGAATATTTTTACTTTTATTTTGGATGTGGCATTGGCATAGGGCTACACTAGTTTGAAAGAAAAAAGAAATTTATGTGTATAGATTTTGGTGTTGTATTTTAAATTTTAGCATTTATTAATAGATAATTAAACCTACTTGAATTTATGAATGTTAGAAATAGAACTATAACATGCATATGCACATATAGGCTATGGCTTTTTGAAATAGTTCAAAAAACTCCATATAATAATGCAAATTCAATACGGAGTATATTTGAATTAGCACTTTAGGTTTACATAGTTTACATTTCTATAACATGAATGAAGTTATTTGGCAATCCATACCGGCTTAAATTAGGCTATTTGTTTTGTTTTGTTTGTTACGGTGAGATCTCTTGAATTGCAAGTCCCCGGGTTTCATTCTTGGTACTGTTGGAAAGCCCTCAGCAAGGAAAGGTGTACAAGCGTGGTTTCGTGGCTTTTCAATGTACAGTGTGAAAGTTATTGAATTTCATAGTTTTTATTATGAACTAAAAAATTAAAAAATTTCTTTTAGTTTTATTTTGGTTGTGGCAATGGCAAAGGACACGCTATTGATATTTTAAATTTAGCATTTTCTACCAATTTCTTTTTTAGACAAGTGTTGCAAGAAGCCTTTAGAGCACCAACGCAAATTTGGAGGGACCGAGTTTGATGGGCTCAATCCCTCTGACAAGTGCAAAATTTTGCCCAAAAGAAGAACGTTGTTTTCTACATTGAGCATAATTTTTTTTTTTTTAATTTTTTTTTGACACAAGCGTGTTAAAGAAACACACTACGAAGGTTTTCGTCAAGATGAGAGGCTGATTTCACACAAGATAAAGAACCTGTCGTTGCTAGGTATCAAACCCGCAACCATGCCATTCGGTTTGGATACCTCACAACCATCACCCGGTAGTTTAGGTTCATCTCGGACCATACATTGAGCATAATTCAACTTATGAGTACCGCCCAAAAAAATTAAAAATCGGATGAATCTCATCCAAACCTGAAATGAACACCTCATCATAAGCGTCCCGCCAGTTGTCCTTCACCGAGCCAGCAGCGCCGGATGAGGATGAGCAACCAGCTAGCGGAGAGAGGTTGGATTGGAGTGAGGATTTGGCACCGAGTAGGGCTTTTGAGTTCAGCGATGGCGGTATCGAGTAAAAGCGAGGCCGCCCCGACGGGGTTTGAAACGCCGGCGTCGTCGCCCGTGCCGACCACCAGGCCAAGCCCTGTGCAGGATGGAGTGGAGGGCGATGACGAGCTTGGAGACGACGACTCCAGAGACGACGACGAGGAGGAGGAAGGAGAAGAGGAGGAGCCTCGACTCAAGTACCAGCGCCTGGGAGGGAGCGTCCCGTCGCTGCTGTCGTCGGATGCCGCAGCTTGTCTCACTGTGGGAGAACGGATGATTGCGCTCGGAACACACGATGGCACAGTGCATCTGCTGGACTTTCAGGGGAACCAGGTTCAAATCTGTGCTCGCTCTGGCTTTCTCCTAGGGCACGTACACTTCAGATAAATTTTTGTAGAGGAGTGTCGGGTTTGGGAGCTGTTTTTAATTTGTTGTTAGTGCGCATTGAGATAGGCTCGTTAATTTCATTGATTTTCTAGAGAAATGTGGAAATTTGTCCAGTGGACTGGCGAATGTTCGTATATTGTTCCGCGAGTCGTGAGGTTTACGGCTCATTAGAATCTAATGATCATTAGGTTCGTGTGATTGACTGGGAGAACGGATCTCTATGAATTGGATTATTTGATCAAAGGGATCCGGTTAGTCCGAGAGATTGGGGTGTAAATATTATTTGAATTTGTCCAACGTGCGCTCAGTTAGGGTTTCGATTGACAGGTCAGAGAGTTTTCGAGTGCACTCTGCGCCTGACTGGTTTTACGCATCTCGGAAGAATTGAATCATTTGATCTAAGCGATCCGGGTAGTCCTAGAGATTGGGGTGTAATATTATTTGAATTGTCGAACGCACTTATTTAGGGTTTCGATTGACAGGTCAGAGAGTTTCGAGTGCACTCTGCGCCTGACTGGTAGAACGAATCTCGGAAGAATTGAATCATTTGATCGAAGCGATTCGGTTAGTCCTAGAGATTGGGGTGTGATCTCATTCGAATTTGTCGAACGCGCTCAGTTAGGGTTTTGATTGACAGGTCAGAGAATTTCGAGTGCACTCTGCGCCTGACTGGTTTTACGCATCTCGGAAGAATTGAATCATTTGATCTAAGCGATCCGGGTAGTCCTAGAGATTGGGGTGTAATATTATTTGAATTTGTCCAATGCACTCAGTTAGGGTTTCGATTGACAGGTCAGAGAGTTTCGAGTGCACTCTGCGCCAGTGAACGAGGTGAGCTTTGATTCTGATGGGGAGTACGTCGGGAGCTGCTCCGACGATGGCACTGTAGTCATCAACAGCTTGTACACCGACGAGAAAGAAAAGTTTGAGTACCATCGGCCTGTGAAGTCTGTTGCACTGGATCCAGAATATGCACGTAAAGGTTCCAAGCAATTTGCGCTTGGAGGGCTTGCAGGGCAGCTTCTGTTTCTCAGCAAGGGCTGGTTAGGCTACAAAGAGAAGGTACAAATTCAGAGGCACTTCAAGGCACTACGTTGCAATTCACTTGATGGTATTAGAGGCCATGTTCTCTTTTTCTCAAAGACAAGTTGTTCTAGCGCCATCAACAGCTTATCGATGCAGTTGTCGATGAAAGGCAAGGTAGTTGGAAAGGTAACGTGTTTGTCATCTGTGCTAGATTCTGCATTCAGGCGAAGGGACTGTGCATGTTGTTAAATGGCGGACAAGTCTTATCGCTTGGGCCAATGATGCTGGCGTGAAGGTGTATGATACAGCCTCACATCAACGTATAACATTCATAGAGCGATCACCGCGTGCCAATCTCTTGCGTCCTACTCTTGTTTGGCAGGTTTGTTTTGCTCAAATCGTCCCCATCCAGTTCCTTATCCAGTTTTCCAGTATTTCCCGAAGTGGTTTTCGTTGTCCAAGTCTTTGCTTGGTCGCAATTACGCTCCAAATTGTACCTGCTAAGATGAATGGTCTTCTAATTTTGCAGGATGATGCGGTCCTACTTATTGGATGGGCTGATTGCATCAAGATCGCCGTTGTTAGAACGCGAGGTTGGGATGGCTTGACTGGAACCTTGGGCCCAGGATCAAAGTATGTAGAAATACGAGCAACTCTCCACACGGACTACTACATTGCTGGACTTGCACCGTTTGGAGATCAACTGGTGGTTCTCGCTTACCTCTCTGATAAAGATGATAATGCAGCGGAGTCCATGTCTACTGCATTTTCAAGACAGGTAATGGAATCACAGTAAATCTCTCAGGTTGCTACTTGGATTCTTGATCAATTTTCTTCGGAGGAGGTTATTGCTTCATCTGCAAGCTACTTTATTTTCTCAGACACACTCAGGATTTCATACATGTCATCGCTTTTTCCAAATAATTATTATAAGTAAGTTTTCGGAGCTTTAAATTACATCTTCTCGTCAATGCAGGGACATGCACAGCGACCGGAAGTACGGATAGTAACAAGCAAAAATGAAGAGTTGGCAACTGATGCACTTTCTATTCATGGCTACGAGCATTACAAAGCTAAAGATTATTTCCTTGCTCATGCTCCTTTCATTGGTGCGTAAGTTTAATGTTTTCTGATATCTGCACGTTCTCTAACGATTTGTCACGTGATTGTATCAAACCTGTAGCCGTCGGCAACGTCTCTGGTCCACGAAGGGTAGAATTGAAAGGAGATGTTTTTGTCTCTGAACAGATAGTGGGTAGTGCGGATTTGTGCTTTCATTGTGAAAGACACTTGGCGGAGAATCTTATCAAGATTGCTTTTGGACCAATTTGTCATGGAGAGTAATTTCTTTTTGTTTCAGAGAGTGGTGGAGCAGCAGGCCAATGGGCTGTTGGAGATGAGTCTCTCTACTACGTAGTGTCCCCAAAGGACGTCGTACTTGCCAGGCCCAGGTTTCTATTCTGACGTTTTATTGTGACTCTTCACATGGTTTACAGGAGAATTTGTTGCCTCGTACTACTTGTAAGAAAATCTGAGGAGATTAGACTGTCGCAACTGCATATGAACCATGAACTATCTGATGATGCGATTGTTTGAGACGTTTGCCAAGAAGTTCACTTGGATTCTGGAGCAAGAATGGAAAGTAGGGTACTGAAACAATTGATTTGCAGAGATTCAGATGACCATGTGAAGTGGCTGCTTCAGCATGGTTATTATGAGAAGGCTTTGGCTCAAGTAGAAGAAGGAAATGCTAAACCAGAGCTCTTGGAGGAGGTTTGTCCGGATTTGTACTACTTATTGATGCCTAATTTATTTGAGAAGTTTGTAACCGCAAATTCTGAATGTGATGTGGAACATTGTGAAAATATTTCTCTGAATTTATATCAAACGGTCTTAGACATTCTCATGCATCAGTTGGTCATGATCATTACTGCAATCTATGCGGCTGGAATCTCTTTTGTCATTAGAAGGAATCCTATCTAATGATACCCAATTAAATTGAGGTTTGTCTTGACCAAATTGAGGACCTATTATACCAATTTATTAACCATATTGATCACAGGATACTCAAGATTTTGATGATTGATCTTTTATAATTGATTGAATACCTTCATTTATGTCGGTTATGGGAATATATGTCAGGTGGGCTCTAGATATCTTGACCATCTAATTCTGGAGCGCCAATATGATAAGGCTGCAGAGCTTTGTCCTAAATTACTGAGAGGTTCTGCTGGAGCATGGGAAAGGTTAGTTTATGGTTTGGTACCGTAGTAGTGTTTTCTTAGTGCTTGGAGACCTTAGAGAAGAAAATATATATCTTCTGAGTTCAACGTCATGGGTAGTCAAACGATGGCAGAAATGCTACTGAAGTCTTCCCATATTTGATAATGTCATAGTTTGATTAATAATTTGTTCGTTTCTGGGACAATCAAGATAATTAGATGTCATGTTTTGCTCGTGAGAACAGGTGGGTCTTTCATTTTGCACACTTACGACAGTTGCCCTGTTTGGCTCCATACATACCAACTTCCAACCCCCAGCTTCGAGACACTGTATATGAGGTTGTCATTTTCTTCATCCCATCATCTATTTGTCTCAATACCTGTCTGATGATAGGACTGATTTTGAAGGTTATGGTCTCTTCACAGAACCGAGTTGCATTTATTTTCTGTGTCCTTGACATAGGCAGGGGTGTTAACTTTTTGTGACTGTCTAGAATGATTACAGGAAAGAATACTTTTCCTTTTATGGTTTCAACATACGGAGTTTTCAGTTCTTTATGTATTTGACTTCATATTACTCCACTGGACGATCTTTTTGCAGTTGGTGCTAAATTCGCTGGTTACAAACCCAGCATACCACGACCAGTTGCTCACTACAATCAAGACATGGCCGTCTTCTGTGTATTCAGTTCCAACAATCATTGCTCCTATTCAACTACAAATTAGCACTGGCTCAAAGTCACCGGCACTGAAGGAGGTATTTACTGTATATTTGTAGTTTTTTTATAGTTATGATTGGAACACCTTTTCATGTACAGTTATTTTAATGTTGCTTGAACCCTCTAGCTCGGTGAACTTCATACTTTCATTTGAACTAAGCAATGTTCTGTAACAAGTACTGATGCATGAAAATGTTCTTGTAATTAATCTTGATTTGGTCAGTGTATGATCTAAACTTGTTACCGGTAATCGACAATCTCGATTGTGCCATTTTTGTAGTGTCATATACTGATGTACTGTTTGTTCTGTCAAGGGTATTCATAATCAGTAAGTTTGGGTGGATTGTTGTTGGCAGGCTTTGGCTGAACTTCATGTGCTTGAGAAGCAGTATGAGAAAGCCCTTGTCATCTATGTGGAGGTACTGAAATTCCATTGGCATGCCCATTTCACGTCCATTGAATGCACTAATGTTTCATGATTATCTGACGGGAGTATGTATTTAGGATGGGCCCTTAGCGCAATTGACTGACTTATGTTCTGCTGGCGATGGTGTTACATTGCTACCGTCAGCCTTTCAGGCGACGGAATCTCAACAGTGTACTTTTAGCCCTTCAAGTCTGCTGAAAGTTTTGATCTTCTTGAGCATTGCCATACGTACAGAGAAGTCTTCTTTCTATTTCCAGTAAGACTGACCACAGACTTCTTTTCGTGATTGGTGTTGTTTATGTAGCTGGAAAAGCCGTTTGTGTTTGAGTTCATTGAGCAGCACAATTTGTACAGTTCCATACACGATAAGGTAAACAAACCGCAATCTCTTATCACATGTTTAGGTTCATGATCAGGTTCTGAGGCCATTGACGAATGTTTCATGATGCAAATGTAGTTATATGTCATTCACTTGTCATTCCTGCTTTCAGTAGTTTTAGCATGAGAAGAATGAAGTTTTCTAACCCAGTTTTGTAACGTTGAGGAGGTGAGCAGTACTGGTGGCGCTTCTTCCGTAATATTTGTGCATTGCAATGTTGCAGGTGGTTCATTTAATGAGATTGAATGGGAAGCGAGCAGTCCAGATGTTGATCAACCAGAGTGACAATACCGATGCTTCTGAGGTGGTGTCACAACTGCAGAAAGAGGATGCAGATGGCAAATTGAGAGAATATCTGCATCTATATCTTCATACATTATTTGAGAAGGACCCAACTGCGGCCAAAGAGTACCATGGTTTACAGGTTCTTCCATTTCACTTGAACTCACATACCTCACTTCGATCAGCTTCATTTTGTAGCCTGTGACCAATATATGCCGTTCACATAGTAAATTGAGATCTTCTTTATGGGAACCTGTAGCCTTTATCATATTGCTGAGATGATGCGTTGTTCTTGATGGAGAGCCAGAGAAGTGGGGAAATAAAACATAAGTACGGTGTTCCGAGTTCCAGTTTGAGATCTTAGAATAGAGAAAATTCAATAAATCTTCATGTCTGGCTTATCTAATGCGGCTTTTGTTTATACCCGAAAGCTGCACCAATGATGTGAATATGAAATATTAAAATCATACTCCGTAACAGATAGAACTTCAACATGTCCTTTCTTAAGCTAGAGCAAACATATTGGGAATATTTGCAGGTTGAGCTGTATGCAGATTATGAACCACGATTGTTGCTTCCATTTTTGCGAAGTAGCCATTACTATAATCTTGACAAGGTAACTTATTTCAGAGATGTGTATTTTTTCTTTTACGGTGCGTTTTTTCATGAACTTTCCTTTTCCACATACGTGAGCAGAAAGACTGCTTTGAGCTGAATGCTTTTGTCATGTTACCTTTGTTTTGATCTTTTATTCGCAATTGCAGGCTTATGAAGTTTGTACCCAAAGAGGCTTGACCAGAGAACGGGTTTTCATTTTAGGACGAATGGGTAACAGTCGGGACGCATTGGCCCTCATAATAAACGAACTGAAGGACATTCAACAGGTACGCGAAGTCAATCATCTTGCAGCAATGACGTTTTTACTGTGATCTGCATCTCGTGTGGTTATTTTTTTCACGAGCATCTCCTACCAACATGGAGTCTCGAAACTGATTCATAAGACGATCATTTTTTCTAGTGAATTGGTTGACCCTACTTAGTTCTACAGTACTACACTAACTGTGCAACTTCTGTTATCCAGGCTGTCAGCTTTGTTCAATCACAAGCAGATGAAGAATTGTGGGAGGAGCTTATTACTCAAAGCATGCATAATCCTGATATGGTAGTATAACATTTCATGTGTCTTATGGTTGAGCAGTTCTAATGAACTATAACATTGTGTACATGTTGCGTCTTGTTGATAATGACTTCTTGCTACTGATGTTCGAAGTGGAAATCATACTTCCATGACACGATTAATATCGCGTCGTGAAGTCTTGACATTATTTTCTACGATGCTTCGTTATGCTGTTTTGGTCTGTTATGCTTCAGTTTTTGGTCATCTGAAGTGCAATGTATTTGGCAGGTGAGTTCATTGTTGGAGCATACTGTGGGCCACGTTGATCCTTTACACCTCGTGAATAGGGTTCCTGCTGGAATGTCTATTCCTCGGTCAGTGCTAGCCCTTCAACGCTGTTGTACTTACTATACATGTACGCTTAGTCATCTGGTAGGGATTCAAGGATGGCAGAATACTTCTCAACCTTATTTGCCTCGGTTGTCGGTATTCTAACGGGAAAGCGTGGTCAATCTGTGAATATATGTAGGTTGCGTGATCGTCTTGTAAAAATCATCGCCGATTACCGAACAGAAACTTCTCTTCGCGCAGGCTGTAACGACATTTTGAAGGTAAGGCATTAACTACCTTACGCAAACTTACTGTCTCAGTCGAATGATAAGCTAAGGTTGCGTTGGTGGTCCAATCAGTATCTTGACAACTGACTATTACTCTCAATGGCTGTTTTGGGGAGCAGTCAGATTGCGTTGATTTGCTGGTGCGCTTCTACGATGAAGCCCGCCACGCAGTCAGGGTGGGCGGCTCAGAATATAACGCCGAGAAACCTGATGAGCCTAATGCAAATGGTGGAGATAGCGTGAGAAGCAGTTCTACGAGTTTGAGTAGAACAAACAAAACTGGTGGTAAGGGTGGCCGGATTCTCACGAATTATGGTGGTAGTGGGCGTTGTTGCATATGTTTTGATCCCGTTGCGCTACAGAATGTGGCTGTGGTGGCTTTCTTCTGCACTCACGCTTATCATGAAACCTGTCTGAATGATACCTCGGGTATATTACCTTCGGAAGAGTCAGGAGGTCTACGACGGTCAGGATCGCATATGAACGACAGTTCGACTTATGACGATCCACCGGATCCAGCCCCCATGCGTTGTATTCTATGTACAACTGCTGCTTCTGCGAGAGGACAGATCGACTCCATTGGTTACGGAAAATCGACTTCTTCCTCGGAGAGAACCTCTCCTACTTGGGGTGGTGTGGAAGTACGATAGCATCAATTTTCTGAGGCAGGTTTATCATCGCTGTGTACAGCAGGAGCTTTGATCTTTGTGTGCTCGTATCGAGATTGACCAAATTATGATCGACGGAAGAAGTAGCTGGAGCCGAGACTGTCTCAATTTCACTCGTACGACCACTTTCTCATGCTGAGTCAAACGACTGCCAACTGTGTGATTGTTGATCCTTGTATGTTCTTGCGTATATCCTGAAACCGTCTAGGTTTGTGTTTCAGCTGGAGTTACGATGTTGAGGTAGGGTTTTGATTTGAATTCGTCTTTGCTGATATTTACATGAATTAGGGCACTATCTTCATTACTGAACAAGTGCCCAGCTTGGAAAATATTAGCAAGAGATGAATGATGAGTGGTCACACCCATGTTTACCAGGTGAGACTCTTTTCGGCCGCTCAGGTGGTTTGGAACTGCTCGTGATAGGCCTCTGTTGAGTGCGGGCATCAAGAGCTGGAGAGGTGCATGTCATTGTGTAAATTGTTATTTATGTGAAGCGCAATTGTTTTCAAGCGCAATATACGTTGTTTTGATTACTGCACCTCGTTTCTGCATCTATTATCCCTGTGAGGTTGCGGGAGCCTAAAGGTGGCGTATGAATGGTCACACCCAGTTCTTTTTCATATTGAAAAATGGATTATTTTCATCCAGTTCTTTGCATGCCACTTTTTCTAATGGTATTTGCACATCATTGACGTTAGTTAAAGTCGGATTAGTTATTTTACATGGTTTATTGGATAAGTAAATGGTATACATGAATTGCAGATTTTGCAATTTTGGCTTTCCTTTTTAAATTGTTGACTTTCAAAATAATTCTTGTTGCTTTCCAACAAAACTATCTAAATGAAGCTTTATGAAGCCCTTGTCTACTAACTAAAGATAAAAATAGTTGATTTCATCTATCCAACCGATTTTGTCAAGTAGGAAGCTATTGAATTTTTGTCATGTAGGAATCTAGTAATGTGCAAGTAGAACACTTTGAATGAGACCTGGAACTAAAAGTGTTCAATGCCACTGACTTTCAATGGAAGTGTAGAAATGAATGCACTTATTTATGCAAGGAGTCTAATAAGTTTTATAAAAACTTGAAAGTCCCAAGAGTTCCCTTTCAAGTAGGTAAGGTAACAGGCTCTGAAATCGCACAGGCTCTAAAATCGCCCACCCTATTCAAATGTACATTGCTTGTACATGTAACTATTTCATAGCCTTCAGTGATGTACAAACAGTGTACATTTTAGGGGGTGGGCGATTTCAGAGCCCTATGCCACTTCAACTTCAAAATTTCATAACTAATTCCAGAAAGCTCCAAAAAATGTGAAACGACTTGGATTAGATGCCAATTCCTCTTGTCTTTCAAGGAAAATTTACTGAAAAATATTTCGAGACGTTTCACCTCCCCAAAATTCAGTTTCAGCTCTTAGGTGGGCGATTTCTGAACCTGTTACCTTACCTATGGTCTCAATTTTTGGCAAGATTTTTGAATTTTTTTTTCAAGATAAAAAAATTGATTATTTTTTGGGGAATATAATTTTTATTTTGATCAATACTTGGGTGCAAATGATATGCCATATTAAGTCCAAAACATGAGAGGATTGGCAGTAAAAATCATCCACAAAAACTGAAATAATTTAAAATTTTTAAAATTTCTTGTAGATTATTTTTGTTGTATCATTTGGATAGGTTAACCCCTAAATGTCTGGATTCATCTCCAAAATTGACGATTTGAGAAAAATCACTATAAACTACAATTTGGAAGAGTATTTTGGAATTGGTATACAAATGAAAGTTGTAGATTTTGATTTTTAAATTCTATCCGTACGGTTAGATCTACTAATGCTATCACCAATCTTTTTCTATAAATTTAGAAAAGAAAATTTCAGAATTCCTTCTAAATTCAATTACAAGTAAAATATTATCATTTTTTGAGTAAAACTTGTTGGAATGGATTTGAAATAAGGTTCTCTTCATATGGTGATTTTTTGAAATTTTTGTGACCTTTACATCTTTGACCTCATTTTTGCACATCTAGTTTTGAACTAAAGTCAATGCAAATTGATCACTTGACATACTTCCACATTTGTAATTTTAGAAATATATATATTCTAGTAACACCAAATCCAACCGATGGATAGGACAACAACTTGATAAAGTATCACCAAAAATTAGGATGACTTTCATCCAAGCAGGAATGAGACAGAAACAAGGATCTGAATCTGTTCATCGTCCAGAAAATGGACGTCGGAGCGCTCCAGGGTTAAATCATTCCATTTGGATAAGTGAAGTGAAAGTTATGAAGCTTCTTGTTTTGTGGGCAATCTTAGCAAACTCTTTGAAAAAACTTGATTTCTTCACTTTATACGAATTTTATCTTGTGATCCATACAGTCAAAGTTTCTGAAATTTCTTCCACACATTTGAGTTATTCGTAAAGTACACTAAACCGGGGTTTAAACCCATGAGTTTTGTGAAAAAGCCGGTTGAGTTAAAAAAGTCGAAATAAAAGTGGGTATGAAACTTATTTTTCCATCAAAATGGTGCCTAAAAAAGTTTGGTCCCCACTTTTGAAGTCGTGTGACATAAGTATCTTGCAAAATAGTTTGACGCTTCAACTACAATTGCCTTCTCAACTTCAAAAAAAGTCATGCCCAAAGTGGGGGGGACTTTACAAATAACTCTATTCTCATACTATTTTAGTGCAAGATCCAATGATTGAATATACCAAAAAAAAATGTTTAAAATTTTAGTTGATTTTGTTGAAAATGGTAGTTTTGAGTGTTAATTTGAGAAAAAAATGGCCTTGGAATTTTACAATGGGTGAGCTACCTCAATGATAGGAATGCATCCTTCTATAGTTAAATCATCGTTGTAGAAAGTCTCCAATTTTACACACAGTTGTAGGTAAATGATTTGGTACATTGTTTTGGGTGTTTCTAATGGAGCAACAAACGTTCACTGATAGGACATTTTAAAGTTTCTTCAAGTTTAGACTTTAATTCTTCACAAAGATTACAAAATTCTCCAAAAAGTATGCATTATTTAAAATTCTATGATTTAAATTTTTCTACAACTTGAAAATAATAATTAATTTCTAATTTAGACTAATAATTCACATCAACTTCAAGTTTAGTCTATTACCTTATTTTTGTGAATTTTGAAAACTTCTTTGAAGTGAATACTATTATTATAACCTAAAGTGAGAGTCTATAATTGTGTTCTAAATAAAGAATGATATAGGAATTTATTTTGCACTACAATATTTATTTATGGTGAAACTTTTAGATTTTTCAGCATATTTTATATTTAATTATGAATGTGCCTATTTTTCTTCAAAAATTCACAATAACTTCAAATTTTTTCAAAGAACTCGAATAATTTTATGATGTATATAAGACAAGTGATTTCATCTTTAAAAAATGTGATTAAGAATTCAATTCATACACTATTTATTATGATAGATATAATTATCTTTATGTATCACACTTGATGTAATCACTATAATGTTGGTTTCTATTAAAATTTATACCTTGAACTCATTGCTCTCCCATGTATCCAATGGCACTTATGGAGGCTCAAGATGCATGCATTGTCCCCAAGGTAAAAAGAAGCTAAAACATTAGAGGAAAAGAAGCTAAAACATTAGAGGAAAAGAGGCTAAAACATTAGAGGAAATATGAGCCCTCTGGAAGGCCACTTCACAAAAGACATAATAATCACAACATAGATAGGGAAGTGTTAAATTGACAATTGAAACAAGTTAAGTCCAATTGAACCAAATTAAGTGGCTTTTGAAGCAAGTTGCCAAAGGCAACTAGTTCCAATAGCCACTTACTTAATTTGGTGAGTGTGAAGGTGAGAAGAGAAGCTCTTTATACAAGTGGGGTACTAGTAGGTAAAACAATCCATGTGGGATATGTCATAGGAGCTCAAGCACTCATAGGTAAGTCAAATGCAAGAATTGTATTCAAAGTTGAATTTCAGACTTCATTTAGGTATTGTAGAATAAATTTTTTTTTAAAACATTGAACTAAGTTAATGTGAGGAATCAAGCTAAATTTCATCTCCAAAAATATATTTGAGATTTTGAGACTCTAACTAAAATTCATGGCCAAATTTTAGAGAGGATCTGGAAGAAACTTTTTTGGACATTTTCAAACACCCTCTCTGAATTTTGTCCATAACTTTTTATTGGAGGCTATATACCTCAAAAGGACTTTTGGAAATAGAATTTTGCTTGATTTCCCACAATAACTTAGTTCGAAGTTTTTGAAAAAAATTATTCTACTTTGAGGATTGAAATTCAACTTTGAACACAATTATTTCATTTGACAAAGATTGGTCTATCTTCATATTATCACATAGCTGGCTTTGAGGATTCATGATGGACAATTGATTTTTCTACAAAAACAACCTCTTCACCTTTCATTCTCACCAAATGCCAATGAAGCAAATCTTTTACATTGCTATCAAAAAAAATTCTTAATGGTAGATGATCATTGGACTATTTTTGGACATTTGATTTTTTTCCACAATTTGGTTTGAGTGCAAGGTGTATCCAAGTACAAAGTATCCAATAATTAAGATTAAGGTGCATTAGAGTACCTCAATCTTGATTATTCAACACTTTGTACTTGGATTTTGAGCCATTGACAAGCATCCACCATCGCAACACAAGGTGAGCAAGAATAGGGGAAAAACTAATCCTTAAGCTAAAATTAATGTAATCTACGGGGTCTTTGGAGGAGTGTAGAGTGGCCCTCCCGACACCTCGTTTTTTCCCTAATGATGATCATATCTCCAACATGCGTCCTGCCATCTCTATTATCACCCTTTTGCTAGTATAAAATTGTTTTGCCATTATCCTATTTAAATTTTAAATCACACAATCATTTTAGTGATTTTTTCAAGAAAATGTTTGGATTGGATTGAAAATTGGTTATAGCTTTTGCTCCTTTGAGAGTCAAAAGAATTGTGCCATAAAAACTTTCAACTTTGTCTTTTGTAGTAAATCCTCTACAAAAACTTTTGAGATTTTTTTTGTCTGAACTAGCCCACCACTCCACTTAGAACTTATAGAATAATTTATCTCAATTGCTATAGATTTAATAATAGTGGTCACATATAATTTCTATTTCAACCAACTTGGGGATTAATTGATTGATCTTGCATGAATCTTATTTTGAGAATCATTCTTAATAGAATAACTAAAAATCCATTCAAATAAGATAGAAGCACCAGTAACCAACTGCACCTAGTATTCAACCTGTAGGGTGCGCTATTTCCAACCAAGGCTAGAACTCAAGCTTGGAATGTGTGTTTATTGTCTTTTTCAAGGTAGGGACTAATAATGTCAGGACACATGCCCCCAAAGTAGTTTGAAAGAAATTAGTTTGGCTATGATCGGAACTGAAAGACTCTAGACATTGGCTATCGGTGAAGAATATTTTTTGGCTCCCAAAATTCACAGTAATTTCAATTTTGGGAATAAAATTCTGAAAAATTTTCTACCCCCATACTTCTTATCTTCCTACATGGAAAAAATTTCCACCACCTCATATTGCGTATGATCTGCTCCAAAATTGCTTAAATGATCGGTTAATGGTGCTTCTACCTTAGGTGGGGTGTCTTTGGACTTTGGTAAACAATATGTTTAAAATTAATTACCTACCTACATCTAGTACACTCATTATTTATGGGGAATGTCTTAACTCCTAAAAGATCAAGTGTCTTGTGTCTATTCAACGTACACAAGAAATCTTAGGTAGGTTCCTACAAAGTCAATTTTAGTAGGATGTTTATTAAATTTTTACATAAGGTGTGAATATGTACCCTCTAAGTAAAATCTATTTTTTATTTATTGGATGCTCGAATCAAAATTTATGTTGCTTTAATTTTTTTAGGCAATCAAAACAACTTCAAGAGGCATGTGCAATTTGATAGGTTGATAACTTACATGATACAAGATTACAAGTTTCAAATGTCTATAAAAATCCATGTGTAGTGTGAAAATCTTCTTGTAGGAAGAGTTAAAGTCTATTGGCCCTGTTGAGCAATTGAGGTCAAAAAAATCCTTTTTGGTCTAAATTCAAACACTATAACTTTCAACCCGTATGGTCAAGGTTTCTAAATTTTTTTCTACACGTTTTCATAGAAGCCTAGTGCAAATTTGTCCAATTGAATTTTTCAAGATTTTTTTTCCCTTATTGCCCTACAAAGTGGCAAATTTTCACCATTTTTGCCCAAAATGTAACTTGGTCTTCTAGGAATTAGCTTCCGACCTAAATAATAACATTAAGATATATTCTAATCCGAGTTGATCTATCTTCAAAAAAAGGCAGTTAGGGTAGACCATGCTAATTACTACTCATATCATATTATAATTCTGTCATTCCACTTTTGGCCCCAATGCTGTTCAACACATCATCCAAAGCCAGAGAGTTTCTAAAATTGCTTTTCATATCATGCTATTCCATCATCCTACTTTTGGCCCCAATATTGTTCAACACATCATCCAAATTTGAAAAGTTTGTAAAAAAGCATCTTAGTGACTACACGACTTAAATAGGATAGTGACAAAAAGGTTTTACACTTGCACAAGGGTGGTAATAGAAATGGGAGGTGCATGTTGAAGATAGGATCATTTTAGCGTCCTTTTAGTTTGGAGACAGCGCATGGCTTCTTCAACCTTTGTAATTAAGTGTCATTAGATGTAGGAGAATGGTAAGTTATAGGTTGTTTATCATCTCAAAGTTTTGATGCCATTGATCCGAAGTTGAATCAATGTTGTGATTGAGGTATTGAAACATTTGTAGCAAGGCTTTTTTTTTTTGGCGAAATTTCGCTAGATTATGCCAAATCTGACCACTGCGGCTCTGTCCTTCCAAAATCTGGCATGTGCAGTGAAGCCACAGGGAGGGACACGGGTTCAAAAAAAAAGCCCTGATTTGTAGGGTGCAATACCATGATAATGTTGAAACATTACAAAACCTATCAACATTATATAATTGCTACTATTCAATCTTATAATGATATTATATTAGTTTTTAGTGTTTCAACATTATAAATTAGTTGTTGGACAATGTTATTCACTTTCTGCTTAAATGTTCCATTATTGAAACAATGCCATATTCAATGTTATCCAATATTTTCTTGTTCTTTCATTCAAACAATGCCAGATCAAAAGTAGTGATGCAATCTTATATAGGTTACATGTCAATGTAACACCATGTGTCGATTGAATATTTAATGCCAATTATTAAAATATTGAAACAATGTCATATTCAATGTTATCCAATTTTTCATGTTGCTTCATTGAAACAATATCACATCAAAAATAGTGATATACTTTTATTTTGGATACATTTCAATGCAACATTTTTTGACTAGATATTCCATATTTGGGTGATTGCAAGAAACACTTGTACTATTTGTTGCGTTTCTAATTTTTGGCCTTTTAGTATTTTTAATTGTACAAGTCACCTTCATACTATTGGGGGCATGGAATATAAAATCCAAATAATCAATTGGATTTCAAATTTACTACTGACAACATGTGATGTTCATCATTGGATGACAAAAATGGAAGGAAATATTTAATTTGCCTTAACCCCTAAAGGACCAACATGCCTTTTTTGGCAACATAAAATTTTTGGGCAGGTATGTGTGACTGGAGATTTCCATATTTTGGGCTGAAATTTTTAAAGAAGGTGGGGACGAGGAATATCTTTCATATGCACCAAATTTCATGACATTTGGAAATACGAGTCAAAAGTTATGGCCGAATATGTTGTTTGTTGGTCAACTCGGGCAGTTCAGGCAGATCAGAAAAAATCACTTTTTTCAAAAATAAAAATTTTAAATTGGTTTATTAGATTTATATATATGTGGAAAGCTTTGAATCATTCCATTTTTATCAATGAATCAAACGTTATGAGGATTTTTAGTTTGCGGGCAGTTATGGACTGTCTACTCTAAAATAAACTTTGAAGTTGTTTATTTCACTCAATTTTCAATATTTTTCAAAAAAAATAAAATCATAGGATGTATATTGTTTATTACAACATTGCAACCATTGGGATTGGCATTTTTCAATTCCATAATTAACTTCTTAACAATTTCGTGTATTGAACCATTCTCTACTTCTTTCTACTTACTATTTTTTTCCTATATGTTATACAATTCTAAATAATCTGAAAATTTTCAAGCATGTAGCCAACTTGCCCTGAAGAATGAATCCAAAGAAGCACAACCATTTTGGAATTTTTTTCATAATAATTTGACCTTGTGAAGTGCAGCTGCCCGGTTTTTCGCAGGGCCAAAAAAAGGACTTTTGCCACTTCAAATGCGAATATCTTCCAATCTACATGATGAAAATTTCTGAACTTTTTTCCACATATTCTCAAACCAGAGTACTACAAGATCCTATGGTTACATGTGTCCAAAAATGAAATGGTTAAAGAAAACAATTTACAGTAGTAGAGAGGAGATACTGCAAGCCCCATTGAGTCTTCTTTGTATCCTGAAGTACTATTTTGAGCCATAGGCTACAATTTGCCCTAGAAAATGAGACTTCCATGTTTTTATTTTAAAAAATTAGAAAATGAATTTGAAAAACTTATTTTAAAAGTGGCCATTGTTGTCAACTAAGAGCAAAGTAGGAAGATCAAAGCTAGAAGTAGAAAATCATTTTTAGTTCAACAAAAATTCAATTTGAATATAGTATACTTTAGGCCAATGTAAAACACACTTAGAAGATGTTTTTGGAAATCCTTTTCCTGGAAAGGTGTATTTCTATTAGAAGAGCTAGCCTACCAAATTTGACGACATTACTCTTCAAAAAAGGTACTACCACCAAAACCGCATGTGTGACTATCACCTCAAAATAGGCAGTGCCTATACAAGGTAGAAGATAAAAATGTCGTTAAAAATAAAATAAAATGAGAATTATAAAAAAATAAAATGTCATTAAAGTCGTTGCCCATTTGGAGTTGTTGAAGCATTGAAATGAAGCATTGAAGTGATTTTAGGGTTCTCACTTTTCTTTATTGGATTCAAATTTTTGGAGAGAGGTTTGGGTCTTGCTTGCAAACGCACTTAGATTTGGATGCCGGTCTCTAGTAATTTTGTGTCAATTCTCATGATTGCCAGATTTGTGTGAGATTGATATTCGTCATGGTGCGCATGAATTATTTCAAGTATTCTTTAGCTTCAGTGTCCTTGTCTGAATTATACACTACAATTGACTTTTTAAAATGTAATTGGTTGTAGAGAAATAAATGAATCTAAATTTATTGAAGGATTTTATTAAATTTTTGTATAATTAATTTTGAAGAATAAATTCAAACTAATTCATTTTAGAGAATGAACTTAAAGTATTTCATTTGAGAGAATGAATTCAGTTTAGAGAATGAATTCAAATGAATTCATTTGAGAGAATGAATTCAAAATTAATTCAGTTCAAAGAATGAATTCAAAGTAATTCATTTCAAAGAGTGAATTCAAAGTAATTTAGTTCAAAGAATGAATTCAAATTAATTCATTTGAGAAAATTTTAGCAACACAAGGAGACAAAGAAAGATAAGGAGACATGAGATTGAAGAAAAAAATGTTGAAGAGATTAGGGTTTAGGATTGAATGTAAAAGTTTTACATGAAATGGGAAAATGAGAAATTGAAATTTTTAATGTAATTTAGGGTTTGATGCACAAAAAAAGCAATTGAGGAAGAAGGAAGTGAATTAGGAGAGTGAGTGTTTCAATGTAGGGAATTGGAAATGATTTTTGTTCAATGGCTATATGCCACGTGTACAAAAATTATTCCCTGACTACCCTACTAATAGGCTTGTATATGGTTTTACACTATCACCTCAAAATAGGCAGTGACTCCCTATACAAGGTAGACTATCTCTTGAGAATTGAGAATTGTAAGGCAACCTATTCTTCCCACACACCCCCAAAAGAAAAAAATTAGTCGTTGCCGATGAGATTAAAAAAAATCCTAAGACTACCTTCAAATGCCGTGCGATGTGAATTAAAAAAATAACAGCCGTGCAATTTGAAAAGAAAACAATAATCCTTCCGAAAAATCAATGGCCTTGCAATTCAAAAAGAAAACAATAAACGTAAGATTTGACTTGAGGAAAAAAAATGAAAAATGAAAAATCAACAACCATGCAATTTGAAAAGAAAACAATACACCCCTTCTCAAAAATCAACAACCATGCGATTCAAAAAGAAACAATATCCCTACTTATAAAATCAATAGCTGTGCAATTCGATTCGGAAAAAAAAGTTGTGTGATTTAATTTGACTTGAAGAAGAAGCTGTTAGTATATGCGTGCGTAATGAAGTTTATCAACAAAATGATCACACCTCTCAAAATTCCATTTTAGTTTGATGCAATTTCATTTTCTTAAGAGTAATTCATTAATTTTGATTATAATTGTAGATTTCAAAAAGAGTTTACATTATACCTAAATAACTACAACATCAATTGTGAAGGTTTAAAAGACCATAGTTGAAAATGCTTATTAATGCTACATTGCAACCACAGTGGAAATGTTAATAACAAAGAAGTTGGCATTTCTAACAGGGAGGAAGAAAGTTGAAGGAAAACTTCCTACACCCCACCACAAGGTTTAAAAAAAATTGAACATCAAATTTAAATATAGATTATTTAAAATCTTATTTAAACTTAACGTTTTGAAATGCATTTTAAAAGTAGAAATGACAAGAATTTTTTTAAAAATAAAATATGAATGATAATTTTTTTTATACAACGGTGATGATTGATTTAAATCATATTGTTACCATTTTGATTTTTGGTGTATTGAATGGACTAAAATTTACGAGAGTTGTTGAATCAAAGTAATTAATTTTTTATTTAGTTTATTACAATGCCTAAGAACATGTTTTTGGAGTGGTGTCATTGTACATCTCCGACAATACTTGTAAAAGATGAATATTGAAAAAAAATAGACACCAAAAACAATGTACATTTCAAAGTTGATACTAATGCCATAAAAAAAAATATAAAATAATTGGAAGTTACATCTGATTTTTATCTTGTGAAAGATTCATTGATGGTAATTTCTAATCATTTAATTAGTTATATATTTTTTAATTAAAAAAATATTATATATTATGACATGCACTTATTAATGATATATATTTTTATATTATTCAAAGACATTCAACTATTGAACTTAACTAAAATATATTTGATTTGATATTAGTTGTTAATCAATATAAAAGAATGACTATCCTATTTTAAATGGATTTTGAATTTATTTGCAGAATTCTCATGAAGATTATTTTCTTCTTTGGTATATTATTGACAATCAATATGTGTGCAATCACAACTTTGAACTTGTTGTAATGGAAGTTTGAGAAGCTATTGAAAAGGTATAGAAATTTAATAAAATAAATACTTCCTCTATCTCAAAACAATCTTCCAGTTGGACTATATATTTGGAATTATTTTTGTTGAAAATAACATTACTTATTTCAACCCATTTTGAGCTATAAGTAGAGTTCAATGCACTCTTAGTCCTAAAACTTTGAGTTTTGTAGGCCTTTTCAAAGTGCAGTATTAAACTTATTTGCAATAAAATTAAGGAGAACCAGAAGATCATTTTGGGACAAGGAGGAAGTACAAGATTTTATTAATATAACTATAGTTATTCAATGCTTGAATATATTATTCTACAAAGAAATATTGATTATTGCTACGAATTTGGGATTCTTGTAAGAATTGTTTTGGGTAAGGCACAATAGCAAGTTTAGTTAGTGGACAATGTCATTGTGCTTAATGATATTGAAGATGGGATTGCATGTCCTACCCGGTTGGTGGAGAGTGATAGTGAGGGCACTGCAAAAAATGCATCTGCTCCTATTTATATTTTGTTGGTTTACGGTGACCGTGATGCACACAATAGTCTTTTAGTGTAATTTTGATAATCAAAACACATGACAAAGCTCTTACTGTAGAAACAACTCCCACCAGAGGAAGAGGGGGTTATGGATTTCCAATGCGGAGGATGAGGTCACAAAAGAGGTGACAATCAACAAGGTGGTCAAGGAGGACGAGGTCAATCAAATCCATCTGAGAAAACCAAAGATGAAGAATCAGCCATTTACTGCTATGTCTGCAATAAGGCTGGGCACCTAGCAAGAAATTGCTACTACAGAAAAAGTCCTCCATCAACAAAGAGGTTTGCAAATTTAGTAGTAGAAGAGAGTGTAGCTGATAACAGTGAGAAAGATGAAGCAAATTCTCTCGAAGTTGCATTGGCATAATTTCAGAATCCTAGTGGGTGGTATATGGATTCAGGTTGTACTGTTCATGTTACTAGACAAAAGACGTTGACAACATGAAACCAACAGTTAATCAAACTCTTACTACTACTGATGGAGAGGGGCATAGCATAGGCTCTGGAAAAGGAGAAGTTATGTTACAAGCTGACATTGGTGAAATGAAAATTACAAGCGTTCTCAATTCACCTTCTATCAATAGAAATTTGTTATCTGTAGGTTCAATTGCTGACATAGGAAAAGTCATTGTCTTTATAGACAAGCATGTGTATATGTTAAACAACCTAGTAAAAAGAAACATACTAGCCAGGGGGACATAAAGATAGCAATAATGGGCTATATTACTTTGGCAATGCAATAGTACAAGAAGATCAAGCAAACTACATTTCATCAGAAGAACATGCAAAATTGTGGCATCAGAGGTTTGGACACTTATCTTATGGGGGTCTTCATCATCTATCAGACAAGGACAAAGTCAGAGGAATGCCACTAATAGCAAATATTCAAGAAATCTGCAAAACATGCTTGGCGGTGAAACAACATCGACATCATGCTCCGAAAGAATCTGTCAGCAGATCAAACAATGTCAATGACTTAGTTCATGCTAACCATATGGGATACATGAAGATCATTTCTCTCAGTGGATCCAGGTATGTGGCAATTTTCACTAACGACATGAGTAGAAAAAGTTTTGTTTACTTCATGCGCTCGAAAGATGAAGCACTAGACAAATTCAAACTCTACGTAGCTAGAATTGAAACTGGGAGAAAAGTGAAGAAACTATGTATTAATAGAGGTGGCGAGTTCCTATAAGAAGACTTCCCGAAGTTTTGCAACAGTCATGGCATCCAAAGACAGTTAACACAGGCAAGAACCCCACACCAAAATGGTGTAGCTGAGAGGAGAAATAGGTCATTGATTGAGAAAGCTAGAAGTCTATTATTTGAGAGTAGGTTACCTATGTTCTCTTGGACAGAGTTAGTCAACACAACAAATTACTTGTTTAACATAAGGCCAACAAAAGCAAACAACGGTGAAACTCTAGAGTATAGATACAACAACGAGAAACCTAGAGTCAATCACTTAAGGGTCATAGGCAGTCTAACTTTCATTCATATTCCCAAGGAAGAAGGGACTAAGTTTGATTTCAAAACACGGAAGTGCATCCTAGTTGGCTTTGACGAACAAAGCAAGGTCTATAGACTATTTGATCCCCAAGCTAGGAAGATCATTTTAAGTAAAGACGTTGTGATAGATGAGACCAAAGTAGGATATAATCATGTCTCATCAGTGTTTCAATCTGAACTAGAAAACCTCAAATTCTTCCCCATATCTGAGTTTATCATTCTAGATGAAAGCAAGTTTACTGAACAACAAGAAAACGAACTAATAGAGCCACCGCAAGATGAAGACAAGGCTCAATCTATCGAACCAGATACTACACAAGATGAAGGAAGTCAGTCCACAACTCAACGTCACATTCCAATGTCTCCACAAATTACTTATGGGAGGAGGAAGAGAGTACGTGAAGTGATACCATCACCTCTAGGGTCTAAAATTCAAAGATCAACTCGTGATAAAAGACCAACTACAAAGTTGAAATATTATTATGTCTTATCGGCTGAAACCTCAAAAGTATAGGAACCCAAGTGCTTCAACAATGTTGTAGTTGAAGAAAAATGGAGTGCAGCAGTTGAACAAGAGATCGTTGCTATCAACAAAAACAAGACTTGGGAGATTGTTAATCTTCTAGTTGGTAAGAGAACGATCAATTCAAAGTGGATCTTTAAAGCAAAGAAAGGGTCATCAAGTATGCTAGACAAACTAAAGGCAAGACTTGTTGCAAGAGGAGACAAGCAAATTGAGGGAATATATTTCTTTGAGACTTTTGCACCAGTAGTACGATGGTCTACTATCCAACTGATTCTGGCACTTGCTGCTCAAATGGGCTGGGACATTCGACACCTTGATGTTATTATTGCCTTCTTGATGGGATTTTGCAAGAAGAAGTATATATGGACATACCTTATGGATGGAGAGGTCCAAATACTCAAGGCAAAGTCTGCAAGCTAAGAAAAATTATATGATCCCAAACAATTTCTTCAAGCATGGTACGCCCAAATTGACTCTTATCTCAAGCAACAAAATCTGCAGCGAAGCAACGAAGATTACAATCTATATTTCTCCATCAGGAACGGAAAGTATACAATTACATTGTTATATATTGATGATCTTCTCATTACAGGAGATGATGAGGAGAATATAGTTACCATAAGCAATCAGCTAGTGGAGGCCTTCAAAATGACTGACCTAGGGAGAGCTTTACTATATCTCGGTGCTGAAATTGAAATTGATGACAGTGGGATTTGGCTTCACCAAAGACGATACATTAAAAAACTATTGACAAAGTTTGGAATGGATTCATGCAAGACTGCTTCGGTACCTATGAGTCCAAGTGTAAAACTTCAACGCGATATGGATTCTTCCTTCTGCAATCCAACTCAGTACCGATTGCTAGTTGGCAACTTCATTCATATGCGAATCTCAAGACAAGATGTAATGTATGCCGTCAACTCCTATTCCAAGTACATGGAAGCTCCACAAGAAGGTCATCTAGTAGCTGCAAAATATATTCCGCAATATCTAAAGGGAACTATTAATTATGGCATCCATTACGAAAGACACGAGATGGAAAGCTTATTGCCTTCATAGATTCAGACTATGCCAGGGACCGTGACATAAGGAAATCTGTGTCTAGAATTATTCACAAATTTGGAACAGCTCCTATTCATTGGAGCAGTAAGATGCAAGAAACTGTGGCTCTGAGCACAATTGAGGCAAAATATCGAGTACTCTCTGAAGGAGCTAAAGATTTGGCTTATCTTAGAAGACTTTTCAAAGAACTAGCAATTGTTAGGGAGGACCAACCATGATATTCAGCAACAATATGAGTTGCATCAAACTTGCAAATAATCTCGTGATGCATTCAAGGACTAAACACATTGAGTTACAGCATCACTACGTCAGAGAAAGAGTTGAGGACGGAAGCGTGGAGATTTCATTCATTTTAACATATGATCAAAAAGCAGACTTATTTACTAAGCCTCTCCATACAGCAACTTTTGAAAAGTTGAGAGAAATCTCAGATATGCAAAGACTACCTATCTGATACAGCTAATCATCTCTCTGCATTATAAACGCTTCAGCTTTGGACCTTAACCTAAAGCTCTTAAAAACTTAGCACCTTTGAATCCTGAGACTTGCTGGTTACACTCATTCCAAGTAGTATAGATTCCTGGACGATATCCATTTTGCACGGCATAATACTTTACAGACTTGGAAGGAGGAACAAACATCGAAGTAGGATCCTGTCTCTCTCGCAAAACAATGACCAACTCAGGTATTAGGGTTTCTCTGGGTCCTAGGGTTTCATTTTGTCCATCTAACCCAGGACCAAAACCCAGAAGACTTACAAGATTGCTGAATACTACTCGAAGCAAGTACTTGAGGATACGCATCACTACCACCAAGATTATCCACAACGACAACATGAGTAGTTAAATTTGCAAGAAGTTTTCTCAAGAAAGTCAGAAAATAGAACAAATCCTAGAAACAAAGTTTGAGCATTAGGTAAATTAAAAGAAACGACTTACAATTGATAAGGAATCAAGCCGCAAGGCAAATTCCCATAGTTCCTTTGTCAAATTTAAGATAGCAGTTAATCGAGACATCCTGCGGCACAATATTTGAGGGAGAGTATTAGAATAGAAGCAAATAATTAGCACCACAAGTAGTGTATGTCAAATTAGTAACCTCAGTAAACTAATAGTTAGAAAGGAAAGCTTCTAGAAGCTGTGCATGGCAAACTATCACTTGTCTTGGAAAGCATGCCTTGACGCTCTATATTAAGTATTGAATGAAGAAAGGAGAAGAGCAATCCATCCCAAATGAGCATTGCAGAATATTGTTGTGTTGACAAAATCTTATGTTCCAAAAAGTAAGGTTAACATTGCTACAGGCTACCATGTTCTTTTGCCAAACAAATTAGAGACTATCTCTCAAAAATTGATGTATGTCGCTATTGCAAGAGGTTTGGATACAGGACATGCACGCACTTCAATACCTCTCATACCTTCAGGCTAGCCTTCCACTTTGATCTCACTACTCTGTTGGAATAAATTATTGTTGACCATTATATATGACCACAATAATACCATAATATTAATATATCATTGAACTCAATTTGATGTAGAATTGGAGTGACATTGATTCAACATTCTATCAACTCTCACCATCAATGTATTTAAATAATACAAGTTGAACATTACAATATTACTACAATCTTGTATTAAAAAAATTGTAATAGTACTAACATGAAACTTTGAGAATATGCAAACAAATTTATGATTCCATCATTAGATCAATCTATATGTGATAAAGCCACTTCCACATTGTATCAATAATTATTTCAAACATTGCTATATATATATTTGAACATGGCCATTGAATCAATAACCCAACAAAACATAAGAATCAATATTTTCCTAATGTACACGAGTATATTTCAATCAGCATTGAATCAACAATCATGTCAAAACAGACAATATTGAATCAAAATTGTTTGCCAAGAGTCCTTTTTTGAGATGATAGGATGTTCATGAGTCCACTCTATAAATGGTTTTGTAATTTCAAGGTAGTTACTTCAAAAATTTACAAAAATTACAATTTTAATGAGAAAATTATAATTCCATGTGAGTTTGATTTGTAAAACAAGTGCACACCTCTAAAAACAAAAGTGCCTTTATTGGAGTTGGCCCCTTGGAAGATAGTCAGATTGCTAATTTGCATGGTAATAGGCTAGTCTACCTTAGTTGAACTACCCCAAAAGACTCTTTATTCACGCATTGGACTAGCATTTTTAATATTTTTTTTACTAATTTTTACTATTATTATGACGTTGTTGTACAACACATCAATTAGAGATTTTGTTGACTGCCCCCTCAAATAATCGAAACTCAATACCACAAAAATTCATAAGATTGTACTGATCAAGATTCTAATGAGGATAAAACTCAACACTTGATGCACTAACTTATGCCAGCCACTAGGCTTTCTAGCCTACTGCTGTCACAGGGTCCAAGGTCATAGCATCCAAAGTCGGGTCCAAGGTCCAGTCTGAGGTCCGGTCCAAAGTTGGCTCCGAGGTCGGATTCAAAGCCAGGTCCAAGGTCGAAACCAAAGTCGAGTTCAAGGTCGGAACCAAAACTGGCTCTAAGGTTGAGTTTAAAGCTGGGTCCGAGGGCAGGCCCAATTGCAAGGTCAGAAATTGAGGCCCTTTCTAGTAAAGAAGGCGCATTGAACTCCTCGGTAGCAGGCATAGGTTCAGGTCCAATCAAACTGGTCAAATTTTTGGAGTGTCACGCTCCACTTTTCCAATCGAGAGTAATTCCATGGTGCTGTGAACTCTTTTCTTTAGGCGAGCGTCGTTGACATCACTGTATGCAGAGTTTCTTTGGTAGTGACGGCACATCTGAGCCGGATCAAGCTCCTGCTCAAAGTAATTACGATGTGTGTGCTCAACTATGTAATTTGCATTATATAAGGAAAATGGCAATCGATCAAGGCTTAAGTAATATACTACATACTAGTTTGTACCTGAGAAATGAGGTCATCAATATTGATATCATCATTGCCGCCAAGTTGTGCGCTAAAACTCATCATGTAGTCCATGAAACTGTATTGTTTCAATCCAAGGTCCAGGTTCATAGTCTTCGGCGCCGGATCAGGCTCCTGCTCAACGTAATTGTAATGTGTCAACTCAATGTAATTATTTTGCATCATGTAAGGAAAATGGCAATCGATCTAAGCTAAAGTAATATTGTATACATTTATACTTGAGGAATGAAGTCATTGATATCAATATTGTTGACGTTTTGTGTGCTAAGACTAAGACCCATGGCATTCCTGATAATGTCTGCTCCACGTTTCAAGATCATATTTTCCGGCTTTGGATCAAACTCCTACTCAATTTAAAATTCAATTTAAAATGTAATTTGCATTATATTAAATGTCAGTTTTGTTACCTTAGTGGCATTCCAATACATTGGCACCTTTCAGAACGCACTTTCAGAAACATAAATCCATATTGTTCTATTTTTTTGGCCCAAGCTACAGTCATAGCAATTTTAACAAAATCGACTATGTAAGTTGGGTAATGAAAATGAAGGTCAAAAGAAAATTGCAAATTAGTACCAGAGGGTCATCGATATTGTTGTCATGTTGTGCGCCAACGCCCATGAAGTCTATGAAATTGTGTTGCGACCTACAGTTCAGGTTCATATTCTCCAGCTCATCATCGTCATATTGTGCTCCAACACCCATAAAGTCTATAAAGTGATACTGTCCATGGTCCAAGTTCATATTCTCTTCCATGCTAAGAACTCCTGTGGCACAAATGTGATCACCATGCATCAAACTTCTGAGAGCTAGAAATAAAGAGATTAAAGTTCTTTTCAACTTCTTGAAATTAGACTACTGTACACTTGCGTATAAACTTAGACTACATGTATGCTCTGACGTATTAGCTAGAAAGTTTGAAATCACTCATACTTTTTAGCACACAAATTAATTAGTGATTTGGGAAAAGAGTTGTTCGGATGCAAGTTAGACCATGTGTACACCCAATTCAAAACTCTCCCCAACCCAAACCTGATGATGAGCGCTTCTATTGGAGGTTGGCCATCCCCAGTGATCATCAAAATCATTCCGGCTTGAACGATCGATATATGCAACTCACATTACTCTCATACATCCATATGCAGTCATGCATCTAGTTGGTTCTTGGATTGCCATATCCAGTTTTCAATTTGTCAATAAGTACAATTTGTGCTACTACTTTTCGATCCCTAATTCCCTGTTGACCGCTATTCTCCTATCCCCGTTCCAGTGCAAAATCATCTAGGAAACTTTTGAAATGTTCTTGTAAGGGAACCACCCAAATATCCTCACAGATCACTAAGGCCCATAGTTGTCACACTAGACAAAGTGTATCCAAATCGTCCAATATGTTCGCATGTCCAAGATGTCTGGTAATCCTAACCCGCCCGATGTAACTACTTTAAGGTAGTTACATTACTTGTCCGGTGCGCCCGAACCGTCCGAAATTTCGACCCATCCAAGTCGTCTGGTGATCCTAAATCGCCCAATGTGACAACAATACTCAGACCGTAGTGACAACAATAAAAAAGTTAACCAAAAAATTGCATCTCGTAAACCAAAGCAAACACAATTAATGAACTCTCCTTGTGGAGATTTGAACAACCAGTTCTTAGACCCTCTTTGCAAACTCTTCGGCTATCTCTTCGGCCGCCTAAACGAGTAAGTTTCTCAGGAATGCAAACCTTATTGGTTAGTACATAATTGGTAAAGGAAATATATAGTATCCGTACTTGCAGCAAATGCTTCCAAATCCTCCGACTCGTCTTGGTCTACACAAGCAATCTACCACCCAGCAACTGACGGCGTGGCTCTAAGTATCTAAAAGTAGACCAGTTGAGATAATATGAAGGTTATCGACGTCGCTCAATCACTAGCCTGCATGCAAAAGATAGTCCACTTTGAGCTGGTTCTAGATCGAGCCAGTATGCTTCGATGGCTCCGGCCAAGTGAGGGAAGTGAGAATTCAACGAAGAGAAGAACTAGAGAAGAGGTAGAGAAGAATAGTTTGGAGCACCTGATGACCTCAAAAGAGTGAATGGCAAGAGTAAAACTATTGGTGCGTTTCCAGACTTGTTGGGGTCTTATAGTTGATGAAAGGTAGCGCTGGTCTCGGCATGATGGTTTGTATGGAGAGCATGTTGATACCCGACACTAACGATCTATATACCCTTAAATTAGGTTTTTGTTTTTGTTTTTTTGATACGTTGAGATTTAACAAACCTCAAGGCGTTTGGCGGCGTTCTCACTACCGCTCAAAATCTCTTTGCAAGGATAGGTGCACGGACTTTGTTTTGTGGCGTTTGGACGTATGGTATAGAAGTTATTGAATTTTAAAGTTTTTAAGAATTTAAATATTGAAATTAATTATCATTTATTCTGGAAAAAACATAACTCTCACATCACATGTCCAAATGCCACAAAAACAAATCCTTTGCACAAAGGAGTGCAAAGAGCTTTCTATTTATGCCAATTTAGTGGCGTTTGGACTTCCAATGTGAAAGTTAGGGATTTTCTTAAATTTAAAAATTGAATTATATTATCTTTTATTTTGGAAAAATTATAACTTTCACATCACATGTCCAAACGCCACAAAACAAAGCCCTTGCACTCCTTCATGTATAAAACTTTCTATTCGCAGCACAAATGCAACCTCTCAAATTATAATGTGAAAGAAATTGAATTTCAAAGTTTTAATAAATTAAAAAATTAGAGAATTATTTTTATTTTTATATTAGTATGTGGCAACAGCACAGGGCATACTAGTTTCAATTGATATCTACAATTAGAAGTCATTTTTTCTTTGAGTTCTTGTTGCTAAGGAGATGCATAGGAGAAAATTGAACGAAGGCACAAAAATCACCCAAATGTTTCATCCTTCCATCAATCCATCTTTTTATAGTTTCATCCATGATGGTTTAGGAGATCACTAAATTTCATCCAAAATTGATGAGCTTCATTACATAGTATTTCTAGCTTGAAGATGTTTGACAATGTTTTCCAATTATTTCCTTAGTTCAACGACCTTTGATTGTATAGTCAAGTCTCAAACTTTTCTACAAACTTTGTGTCCTCTAATTTGTCACTCTTTATGAGTGAAATATTTATTTCATATTTTTTTTAAAGGAAATCAAATGTCTAATATGTATCCTAAAATTTTCATATTTTTTGCAAAAATTTCAATTACCTTGAATTTTGAAGAGAAGAGGAAAAAATTCATTTCAAATACAAAACATGGTTCAAAAATCTAAAAATTTGAGAACACAATTACATTATAATATAGAATATTATAATATTATAACAAAATGCTCAATTTTTTGAATTTTCAAAATTTCCAAGGAAAGAAAAAACCAAAAGCTTTATTTTGTTAGTTATTCTGAAAAGAACCAGAATCATTTTGAATATCAAAATTAAAATTTTAGGAAAAATGGCCCAAAGCATTGAAAAATATTGTATGTTTAGGCCATACTAGTTTTTTGGCACACTAGAAAAAATATATATTAATATGACTTTCCTATCCTATAGATGATCACCTTTGTGGCTTTAACACAAATTCCACTTGCTTCTTGTGGAGTTTTGTAAGGCACTATATTTACTATTAAGGTAGGTTCATCCACAAGGACCACTTTTACACCACATTAAAATTACAAAGGAGTTTTAGATTATTCTTGTTACCACAGGAAATGTGACTTGTGCTTAAAACATTGCAGTGTGATAAATTTTCAAAGTGAAGTGGCCTACAAGACATTCAATTTTCTTACCTCAAATTAGAAAGAGTAGGCAATTCATTTTTCAAACATATCTAAAATATATGGTCTATTGTAAAATTGTATGTATCAAGATGATCAAATGGTCATGCAAACAAAGGACTTTCCACTAACACAAGTGCTAGAGAATCTTGAATCCATTTTTTTTTTTGCAATCACAAACATTGATGTCTATACCAGCATTGCCTATTAAGCAATTTATTAGATTGAATTATTTGTATTTGACCATAAGCACTTATCATTTGGTTGGTGATAAGACCTCCTCCAATTGTAGAATTGTTGAAGAAGATCTCAATTATTTCCAACCTCCTAATCCAAAGCTACATTAACCCCTAAAGGCCCATTGCCTCTTTGGAAGACAATTTGGAGTTTGGATAGGTTGCTATGATTTTCAATTTTTGATAAAACTTTTTAAAGAAGTATAGTTTTGCAAGAGCTTTATATATATAATTTTTTTTTTAAATTTCAAGCCAATTCCGGATGAAGAAGTTATAGGTTGTTTTAGGCAAATTTCAACTCGAGGGGCAGGTTAGGCTGCCAATATTTGGTTGGTTGAGGTCAAGGGCAAGTGCACAAGTTGCGCTAGTTAGAAAAACAAAAGCTGGGGTGTGCAACAAGTGAAGGGCTTGGAACAAATTCAATTACAGGACCGAGTGGGAACAAATTCAATTATCATACTTAGCTATAAGGCAAGGTCAGCAGAAAATAATTATTCTAAGGAAATCCAACAATTTTTTTTTTGGACAAATTCAAAACTAAATGACTAAGTTGTCAAAATAAATGTCCAAAATAAATTCCAATTATTATCTACCATCAATTTTTTTTTTAATGGCGTAAAAGAGTTACTTCATTGACATTGGGTGAGGGACAAGGGTGAAGAGTTTGTTTTTATAATGAAATCTATTGTCCATCATAAATTCTCAAAGGGTATGGAATAATTTAAAGATGAGAGCTTGACCACTCATTGTCAAAACTTAAGAATTGTGCTCAAAGTAGAATTTTAGACCTCATTTTGACATAGTATAAAAAAAAATTTCAAAAACTTTGAACAAAAAAAAGTTGGAAAATTAAGCTAATTTTCATCTCCAAAAAAACGTTTGTAATTTTGATCCTCCCAAAAAAAGTTAGGGACAAAATTCAGGGAGGTCTTCCAACCTCTCTTTGAAATTTGTCCATAACTTTTGATTGGAGTCTTGAAGTCTCAAATGGATTTTGGGAGATGAAATTTAGAAAAAAAATTCCTCATTAATTTAATTCAAAATATTTTGAAAAAAAATATTCTACTATACCTAAATGAAGTCTAAAATTCTATTTTGAACACAATTCATGCTTTTGACTTAATTATGAGCGGTTGAGCTCCTATAAATCCTAATTTACATATTCCACATGGGTTGTTTTACTTCCTACCACCTCACTTGTATAAAGAACTACTCTTCCCATATTTGAACTTGAAGTATCTTGCCAAATACTAAGTATTTTACATGAGTATAATGTCAAATTTTTAATAATTAAATTTGAAAGTGCTAAATCTACTTTGGGAACTTTAATTAATTATTTGGCATGAATATGCTGACCCTGCCTTAAAGCTACGGGAAAAAACCAGGGTGGGAACAAACTCAATTACAAGACTAGGTGGATAAAGAAGGTCAACCTCAAAGTTCTCAATGGAGGGGAACAGACTGGGAATGCTAAGGAACCCAATTTCCAAAGGTTGCCCAAAGTCTTTGCCTATATATTATTCACATACTCTTTCTAAATTCTATAGGAAAAAGAGGAATTTTCTATTTTTTATTTTTTTTTGGAAATTGTAAAGTATTAATGTATTTTTGAGTGTATCTTTCAATTTAATCCACCCTTTAGATTTTCAAGTTTCAAAATTATGTGGTGGCAAATGTATTCACCAAATTATGTTGTGCATTGTAAACTTTTGGACATTGTTGCATTGCAAGATTTTTTGGATGTGCACCACACCTTTTTTTGGCTTGAAATTTTTTGAGGAAATGATTAACATCATTTTAAATATGCTAGATTTTTAAATTCAAAATCTATAGTACAAAAATTTGCCACAATCAATGGTGAGAGGCATCTAAAATTGTTGGACATAGTGAAGAAAAAAACACTTTCCCTATAGGCAAATGTCACAAAACTTTTACTACTTCTTTTTCTACAAGTCTAATACAAGATCCTATGGTTAGATTTTTTTTTTTAAACATTTAATTGAAAATTTTGATGAATGCAGCAGTAGGGGCAATTTTGAGTATTATTTCATGGAATAATGGCCTTGGGACTTTAGGGGTTAAAAATGGGACCATCAATGAGCTCATCAACTCTTATCTTTGAGTCTCTTAGGTAGAAATCATGTGAACTTTTGGAAGTATTATTCGGTCTTCCAAATCAATATAAAAAAAGGCCCCTCCAAAGCGATAGGCGAGAGATTTCCAAGCGCTTTTTCTTGCACCATAAACTTGCATAGACCTGAAAATGAGGTAGATTTATTATTAGGTACTCAACATGTACCATTGTTTAGATAGGCTAGTTGTCATTCACAATAAACAAAACCAAGTGAAATATTCTTTTGACATCCATGTTATAAAGGTTAAAAATTGGCTCTTGAAGGTTTTGAAACTTTAAACCATGTTGAAAGGAGACAACACTCCAATTGCTTCAAATGAAACTACCCTCGATTTGCTCAAATCTTCCTACACTCAAAGATTCATGCAACCAAAGTAAGAAATTGAGAGTTGTGATTTGGTACATGTCAAGCCTTAATCCCTCAAGGGCTAAGAACGCACAATGTATCTTCTTCAAATTTTCAACGACAAATTCTTAGTAGAGTGAAATAAATCTCAATGATTTATAAAGTAGGATCCTATAGAGTAAAAAGTTGACTTATTTGATGTATATTCTAATTTTAAAAACTCCAATAAAGAAAGTATTCCAAAAATTATCTACAAAATATAGTCTAATAGAAAAAGGGAGCAAACCTAATCATTTTCTAAAAATAGGAATGGAAAAAACAATTTCTAGGACATTTGTAGTCAATACTGTATACAAAAGAACTAGATAAGGAGAAAAAATATTGAATATTATATTTTTAGCAATTTAAAAAAAAATTCAATCTCATGTGATTAAGAACACAAAATAATAAGAATAATTCCAAGTTTCTGGAAAATGTTCCAAACAATAACAACTGTTAACCCCTAAAGGACCAGACTGCGTTTTTTGGCCGTATAGAAATTTTGGGCAGGTCTGTGTGACTAGAGATTTCCATATTTTAAGCTGAAATTTTAATAGAAGGTGGGTGCGAGAAATATCTTTCATATGCACTAAATTTCAGCACATTTGGAAATAGGAGTCAAAAGTTATGGCCAAATATGTTACTTTTTTTCATAACTGGGCAGTCCGGGCAGAAAAAAAAATTTGGCAAATTTTTGATTTTTTTTTTTAATATTTTTTTTCTTGTAGATTATATTTTTGTCTATCTGAAAAGCTTTGATTCATTTCATTTGGATTCGTTATGAAAAAGTTATGGACATTCTTGTTTTTCGGGCAATTAGAGCATCTTCTTGAAAAAAATAACTTGTAGGATGCATTTCTAAATGCTATTTTTGCAATTTAAATAAATAAAAAAATTCTCATGGTTTAGTTTACTTGCTAGAACAATCCCACCATTGGGATTAGTGTATTTTAATTCCATCTAAAATATATTAATGTTTTAGATTTTCCTTCTATCTCGTACCTACTTCTACTTAATAAATTTTTAAGGAATGATAATTAAGTTTTTTTGAATATTTTTTTTTTCCTAGACTGTCAACTCAATTCTCCACTATAAAGATTTGAAGCACAAAACTCTGTAGTGCAAAAATTTTAAGTGAAAAATGTTTAAAGTCAAAAAATCTAGTCCCGCAATGTGCTGAAATACTTGTTTTTTCCACTTTAAACGCAGATATCTTGCAATCTGAGCGGTCAAAAATTCTGAAATTTTTTCCACACATTCTCATACTAGTTAGGTGTAAGATCCTACGGTTAGATGTGAAAAAAAAAACATTTTTCAAATTTTTTTACTCCTTGCTATAGAAATGGCAGTTTTGATGGCTTTTTGGTAGAAAAAAAGCCTTGGGCCTTTAGGGGTTAAGTTGAAAAAATTGTACCCAACAAAACCAAAGGATGAATGTATAGATTCAAGCTATGGTCAATCAATCTCACATGGTGTTGCTGACAAATTTTGGTATTCAATGTTGCTATATGAGCTCTCTTTTTGCAGCAGATCAAAGAATTGGTCATGGCTCAAAAGTCCTCTACATCCATACAATTATCCATATTCTCTCTCCTCAATCCAATGGTTCAACCTCAACAAACAAGAGTGGAAGTAGCATGAAGCACACATGTTTTTGATATTTGATGCACAATCATGAAATTAGAAAAAACAAAAGATATGATTCACTGTATGTACCGGTTGCTTGTCTTCCTTGTAGTCCTCTCTTTTGAATGTCAATTGAACAATGATGGATATAGTTGCACTTGTCTCCAATTTAAGGAGTGCTCGGACTTGGCATCTAGCGATTGAAAGAAATAATTAGATTCAGACAATTTGATCAACAAACGACTTTTGCATGGCACACATACAAGTCCACATGAATATGTACACTCCAATTTAATTACATCAAAGGCTCAATCAAGAATTAAAAATTGGCTCAAATAATTAGTCATATTATACAGAGTAGTTATATGAAATTACATACCTTGCTGCCAATAGTTGCGTCAAGTGAGAGCCTACAAATACAACAAAATCATAAGTTTATTATATTGTCAACAACCACCAATGGCAACCGTGGTCGGTTTAGAAATTAATGATAGCCATTTTGATAAAGTAATATCTCACTAAAGCTTAGTTTAAAGAAATTGTGCAAATGTCTTGGACTAGAATTGATGTCACTAGAATAGCATGAGTAAATAGAATTTTTCAATTTATTAGTGTGTGTTTGGTTTAGAAACTATACATAGTCTAGAAATAGGTGAGAAACAATACAAAGGAATATCCAATAGTTGGCTCCTCCAAACTTTGGCTCTCTACAATAGAATTATATTTGCATGAAATTAAGGAAGAGTGCCAAGGGGGTGTTTTAATTGCACACACTTGAAGCATTGTATCATGATTCAATTCATTGCATTTCAACAATAATGAATGCATGCTTATTTAAAACAAATTCTATTGCATGAACTACGGCAAAATATTGCACAACTAGAATCTTTGACTAGCTAATTAGAAAAAAATGCATAAAATGATAAACTTGGTGAGCATGCTCACCTCACCCAAGCACCCCATCAATTGGTATCTTCAAAGTACTCTGCTTGGCAATGCAAGTATTTTGACATTCTTCCCATCTGTTGGTGTGCCATTATATTACTATGCACTAGAACAAAACCAATTGGACAATATACAATATATCAATGCTGGACGGGACAAGGACAAGGACAAGGAATGAGCCAAAGCCAAAGTAGTGAAGAGAAATGAAGAAGACATTTGTTGCACTTGCCTTTATAGGGCCATAATTAAGCAAGCCTTAGTTGTGTGAAACGGTGCATCACTTGTGGATTTGATCATACCAAACACCAAGAATTTTCAAACTATGTTTCGGTAGTCAAAAACTACGGATCAATTGAATAAGATGCACCCCAAGTGATTTGTGGATGAAGAAAATGCATAGCAAACATCCATTCCTTGATGTAGAAATTGCACCCTATTATTGAGACTTGGGCACACTTGGTTTCTCCTAGTCTACCACCGAGGCTTCTCTTCAATGAACAATATAAATTCACAACTTCTCTACACAACCTTTACATTTTCTCCTATTGTCTTCCTTCTTGTCTTCTAAGGCTAACTCCTTCTAGTTCTCTAAGCCTACCTTCTAGTTTTCTAGGACTATATCTTCTACAATTCTAGTTTTCTAAGGCTAGTTCTCCAAGACTAACTTGTGTTTGCGGCTACTTTCTCGGTGGAAGGTGCAACTAAGAAAATGATCTTCCCTAAGTGTTGGAGTGCGGTGAAGGTGCCATTCATGGAATCTCTAGAGTTTCTCATTGTTATCATGTTGTCTTAGAATATGCACATTTGGTTTAAAAAGAATTCATTTGAAGGATTGATTTCTATCAAGAGCAAATCGTACAAAGCTTAAGACCCTAGCATCCAAATTGAAAGTTGACCTTATATCTATCCATGTTCTTGCTTTTAGAGCTTTATGAATATGAAAATATTGTTGGTGTTGTATATACAATTATGACTAGTTTAGATCATAATACAATTGTCCACAAATGGTCATTGCTTTTGAATCCATCGCATAATCATGATTCTTTTCAAGCCATGTATTTAATTATTTTCTTTCCAACTTTCAAGTATTGCTCCCATGGATTCTCAATCTAATCAACTTGAGAGTTTGTATATTAACTATTCCAATTGTTCCAAATGACATGCAACTAAGTTGTCCGTCGCCATGTCTATCATCCCATCTACCGATTTGCATAAGCGTTTCCAAGAAGATGCAATTCAAGTCTTGGAACTTGTACTTTCAAACCAAATGTCCACCTTCTCGGCCCTCGAGCTTATCTCTTTGGGAAACAACATCAAGGCAATGGCAGCTTGGATTTCCAAAAACAAGATACATTAGAAGAGAAATGAGGCTTCAAAAGGGCTGCGAGTTATTTACAAGTTTTCAAACTTGGGAGCTTCATCAAACTAAAAAAAAAAGTAACACATACGCAGCTAAGGTGGTGGGAAACTGCCATGTCATTTGATTTTTTTTTTTTTTTTTAAATTAAAAAAAAAAAACCCAGCTAGGCTTGGCCGCCTGGCCTGTGCAGACAGGGAGACTACCGGGCCGGCTGCCTGGGCTAGCGTGCAAGCAGGGAGGTTGCCTGGCCAGCCACGTGGCTGGCCGCTTGGGCAGGCAGGCAGGTTCTTCCTGATCTAATTTTTTTAATTTTTTTTAATTTTTTTAATTTTTTTTTTTCGTTCCCCAGAATGGGGAACAAGATTGAAGCAGCCCCTTCAGGACCTGAAATTTTTCCTAATGCCTCATTAGATGAGATTCACCTTCTCAACAAGGTTGCGAGTTCCCTAGAGTTCTCGGACTGTGGAAACTCTGCTGCAGCAGCATGCTGACGTGGCACAACGACTTCCACGTCAGATAATAATATTTAATTATTTTTTAGAATTTTTTTAGAATTTTTTTTAGAATTTTTAGAATTTTTTTTTTTTTGAAATTATTATTTTTTTGAAATTTTTATTATTTAAATATTCTGTGTGCGGCACTGTTCATTACAGCAAGGGAACAGGGCTGAAACGGCCCTCTAATGCCCCCCCAAAACATCTAATGTTTGGTAGTAGCTCGTCGGAAAGATGACACCTTTGATTGCTACTTTCCAATAGTCTTCTAAAAGTTTGTCAAACAAGATGCAAATGACTCAAGAGCAAATGACATTCATGATTCATGGGTAGGAGTTCATCATCCATCCAAAGAGATTCAACGTCTTTTTTCTTTCAAGGCCTATTTGCTACCTGAATGGTTCCCTAAGATTAGCAACATCACAAAGTTTAGACCCTACGATTTGGCAACAATTATTGTGCGGTTATTGTTGTTTCATGGGTTCGTACCATAATCGCACTGAATCAGTGTATTTTTACGCACTGAATCAGTGCGAAAACAATGAATATCAATAGCGTACGGTTTATGTACTTTAACTATACAATTGTTGTGTCAAAACTGCACAGCAATCATATAGTTAAAGTACATAAACCGTACGCTATTGATATTCATTGTTTTCGCACTGATTCAGTGCGTAAAAATACACTGAGTCAGTGCGATTATGGTACGAACCCATGAAACAATGATAACCGCACGATAATTGTTGCCAAATCGTAGGGTCTAAACTTTGTGATGAAGCCTCTAGATGATCTCTACAATGTCCTTGCAAGCTCGGGGGGGCTTCTCCTCATCACCTTACGCCAAATTAGAAAGTCTCAAGGATCAAGAAATTCAATCTTTAGGCACAATGACCAACATTTTCAAACTAATGTTGTAGCTACCCCAACCTTTTCCCAAACTTGGAGACCTCTTCTCGTGAACAATTTGTTGACAAAAGAATGGAGGGAGCTTCCTCCACTTTATGAAGAAGATTGTCGAGATATGGGGTTGACATGCTATGGCACCTTACAAGCTCACCTCGTGGTGGATGACAAGGCCAAGAATTACAAAGTAATTCTTGTGTTGAGACATGGTGTGTGTGTGTTTACAAGTCGACATCCAACAATTGGACTTGTAAGGCTTTTCATAAGAAAGCTCTATAGGATTACTTTAGTGCAAGTGCACTTTGTAAGTGTGAAAGTTTGTAAAGATCCTTGATTACTTCTTGGTTGATACGGACTTCTACATCCGCAAAAATGCTTTCTTGCGAGTCTTTGCACTACAAGAAAGTGGTGCAAAGAATGACTTGCATAAATGACTGCAAACAAGTCATTGTGATCACTTTGACTGCAAAATGACTAGAGGGCCTTGGAGTCATTGTGGTCGAGTCGTATACGTAAACGACTCGAGATATATTATCACCATCCATTTTAAGGAAGGATGTAGAATTGGATGAAAAAGAAATGGGTGAAGTGATAAAGAAAGTTAGGCTTAAGCAAATGTCTATAGAGCTGCCATGTGGAAAGTGGGACCCCTGAAACATCTGACGTGGACATCCACGTGGCCAGTCATTCTTTAGTCATTTTGAAGTTATGACTGACCCATGATAAATCTGACGTGGATGGCCACGTAGGATGTCGTTCCTGAGTCATTTAAAAGTCATTTTGCAATCGTTTAGCAGTGACGCCTATTTAGGATTCAGGTGACGTGGTTGCTGAGGTCTCAAATCATTTTTGAGTCATTTTAAAGTTAACATGATGTCTACAAAAAGGAATGTAGGGCCCATTATTTGGAAAGTAGTCACTCATCAATTACTTAGAAATACATTTATAATTACAATTCAGTCATTGAATTTCACTTAATTAAGAGTATAATGACAATTGCATGGGAACTAGTTATTTTGCAATCACATATCAATACAATCAAAGTTTTACAACAATATACCATGCACAATACACCATACACAATACACCATACATCATACATCATAGTTGGCATTTGTGTCACATGACTTTCAAAGCCACTTAGAATGTGAGTATGTAGAGTTGAAATGACAAGCCTTTTATACAAGTAGGGTGGTAGGAGGCAAGACAAACCATGTGGGATATGTAAAACGCAGGAATTGTGTTACAAGTAATATTTCAGACCTCATTTAGGCATAGTAGATTAATTTTTTTCAAAAACCTTTGAACTAAGAAAAGTTGGGAAATCAATCTCACTTTCATCTCCAAAAATCCATTTTGGATTTCAAGCCTCAAATCAAAAGTTATAGACAAATTTGAGAAAGAGATTGGAAAGGATATTTTTTTGGACATTTTCTAACATCTTTAAATTTTGTCCAACCTTATGGTATATGACCTATGATGAAAATGTGCTCAAGATGCAGAGGAAGTGTGATGAAAGATACAAAAAATGTTTGAAAATCGCACAATGCATCACAATGCAAAAGGTGCTGAAGTAGTAGTTGAATAGCTGCTCAGTAATCTAAGACGTTTCAGCTCATTCTACAGTCTCAAGAAGTCATATTGCAGTTGCAGAGGAAGTCATTTTGCAGTCATTTTGCAGTCTTAGGAAGTCATTCTTCAGTGGCACCGGAGAAGCAACATTGTTGTCCATGTAAGAAGAAAACAAGATTTAACAACTGCTCTCTTGAATTATGAAAACACCTTCCAACCATTATGTTGGAACCTCACGAATGTCCATTTTGAATCATATGAAATGTCCGGAAATATTGTGAAGTTACCGTCGCAAATGAACCAAAATCATAGCTACTATCTTGGTAGGAGTATAAATGAATCTTAAAATGGACCCCAACTAAGAAAACAATAGACTCCAACAAAGCAAAAAAGCCACCGGAAATGCATGATTTATAAGAATGGAAAGAAGATTTTTTTCTTTTTAAAGAAGGCCAAAGAAATAAATTTAAAAAGAGAAACAAAGAATAGAAAAAAGAGAAAGTTAAAAAATATATATTTAAAGAAATGAAGAAGAGAAGAGAAAAATAAATTGAATAAGAAAAATAAATTATAAGGAGTACAAAATAAAGAAAAAAATTGAAAAACTGAAAATTATCGAAAAGAAAAATAATCTTGTTGTTTTTAATAAAAAAATTAGGAAATGGCAACAAATGAAACTAATAAGAGAAAAATTAAAAAATCAACAATACATTAAAGGAAAAAAGGTAGAAAAAGAGATGAAAAGATTAAAATAAATTTTAAGAAGAAAATGAACAAGAAATAAAAAAGAAAACAGAAAATGAACAAGAAATAAAAAAGAAAACAGAAAATGACGGAGAAGGAAGAAGCCTTTTGTATGCATCATTTTCTAAAGCTTGGGCGAATGACTTCAAATCTTTCGATCCCAATGGTCAAAAAATCAAAACATAAACAAAGAGTGTATATTTAGAGTAATTAGGAACTAAGGCACTTTAATTGCCTATAATTTAATAATTTATTTGTGGATGACACATCATCTTGTCAAAGTTGCATTTTTTAATAATGTGGCACATAGAAACATCCTAAAGAATAGAACTATTTTGTGCCAAAGTATTAAGTAAGATGCAGTGACTAATCAGTCATTTTGTAGTAGCCCTGCAGTGAAACTTGGATCGTTCAGAAAATCTTTTACCGCCATGTCTTTTATAGTGGCCCCTCTCTTTATCTTTTTCCATCGATAAGCTTAAACTTTCCAAAGTCGTCTGTCAGTTACACTTCAGTCATTTTTTAGTTGTGTTGCAGTGAACAGTAAGTTACAATACATAACAACTGCCTCCTTGTCTTTGACTAGGCCTCCATTTTGGAATGTCGACGATGCTATGGACAGAATGTGGAGGATGAAACTTACTCCTTGTTCACTCTTCATCTTGCAGTCGCGGACGTGACTCTAGCTTCACTTGGATATTGTGGAGTTAGCAGCGCTGGTGCAATTAGGGAGCCCCAGTCATTCTGAAGTCACATTTTCCATGAAGTCATTCTTTGCAGTCGCATATTTGCCCATTTTCTTGTAGTGTTGAATGGAACGAAGATGTTGGGACATGAAAACCACCCATTTTGTATGCCCTTCAAAGTTTCTTCGAAGTGCCACAACCTAATGGTGACTATGGTTTCCGACTCAGCAGTTCTGCATTCAAACTTGTAGATTGTGTGGGCAGCTTGTACACGATCATTCCTGCCAAAATTGGCAATGTCCTCGATACAAAACCATATGTACGGCATAGAAGTCTTGAACATTTAGGAATGGAGACTGTTTTGATGCCACTCCAGTTCCACATCTTGAAGCTGCAAGGGAATGCAAGCTTGCCAACTCATGGAATGTTGCGCATTCACATGGATCTGACTAAAGATGAATTTTTAGAGCGCGAAATATCTTTGCGTGAGAAGATGGAACGAGATCATCGTCGGAGATCTATTCTAAATTGGTTTTATTGCATTGCACTCAGAAGATCCATTTGGGTGACCTGGGATGACTTTTTGTTGCAGTATGATGTTGTGTCCAGGCACTCGACAACTCGGATCTTGCTAAATACCTTGTTTACTAATGCACCTATGATTTCATATAGGCCTAGCTTCCACATGAAGCCATAGCAAGGGTTACATTTTTACATAGCAAGAATTTTCCTAGTCATTGGACCTTATCGTATTGTTGAAATTCTAGAAAGAGGAGAATTATGTACAAATGATGCAAAATTTAATGAAGTCTTTAATGAGTTATTGTTCATCTACTTAGCAAACTAGGCTTCATAGCTTTGAATGTGCACCTAGTTGCACATGTACTTTAATGTCACCAAGTGCACTTCTACTTTCTAATGTTGGAATCTACTTTTAAAATCTTATATTTCAGTAAACAATAGTGTTTTGGTTTTGAAAAAAACAGTGTGGTATGAAAAAAACTAAGTAGGATCAAAACATATGTTTGCTTTTTGAAAAGTGGAATTGCAATAAATACTTGCACTATTCTCTCCAAACAATTTTTTTATTGAAGTAAAGCCAATATTACATCCTCTACTTGATATTTTCATGCTTCAAGCACTCTAATGGCTTTAGAACTTAAGACTACGTTTTGAAGGTATATTGTGCACATTCAAGCAAAAATCTAAGACTTTTAATTCTTTTAAATTTAAAAAATAATTTATAGCTAGAAGAATAATGTGAATAAAATCACAAATAAGAAGGCAAAAAATATATCAAGTGAATTCTCTTACCTCTAGCCTTTATATTATTTGATTACTTTTACATCCAACTGAATGTTTGAAACATTAACCCCTCAAGGCCCAGCGCCTTTTTGGGTTTAAAAACATCATTGCTTTTGCAATTATATAGTTCAAAATGTTAGTAAGGTATAAAAATCTCAATTGTACAATCTTGTATTGTACGTGTTGTAGATGGCGTGAATCAAATTTGGAGTCATTTGACCATGTAGATTGCAAGATTATAATGTTTTAGTGTAGAAAAAAGATGCTGAAATTTTCCTAGAAACACATTTGGAGGTGAAATTCGATTTCTAAACCTACTCAAATAGAAAAACTATACACTATAAAGTGATTCAAAACCACCATACAAACACATTGGTGAAAAAAAAAATCATTGAATTGCCTCATTATGTTTGCAAAATGGCTTTGAAATGTAAAAAAAATAGCAAAAAAAGTTGCAAAAAACACATCTAGGGCTGAACCTGCTTCTACTAAAATGCTTCTCCTTCCCTCATAACTTCTTGGATTGGTATGAAATTTTATACACACAAACTAGACTAGTATGCGCAACTTTCTTCTAAAATTTTATTGAAATTGGACACTGTATGAAGAAGAAACAAGCCGCCGAAGTTCATTGTAATTCAAAAATGTCTGGACTTTGAACTTCGAATTGCTCCCAAACATTCAAAACATCTTGGATTGACATGAAGATTTTACCACAATAACTAGACTTCAAGGGGAACATAATCCAACAAATTTTATTGAAAACAAACATTATATGAAGGAGATATAAGCCCCCGAAGTTGCAGCCTTCAAATGCAGTTGGGTGAACTCAAATTGAACCTGTGAACTTTGATTGGCTTCCAAGACATCAATACATCTTGGATTGATTTGAAAATTTTACCACATAAACTAGAAGAGAGAGCGCAAATTTCCCAACAAGTTTTATTAAATTTGGAAATCGGATGCAAAAGTTACAACACTTTGAGTTGGACTTGAAACTCTGTGAGACCTTTTTTGGGCCCCTGGGGCGTTGAGGGGTTAATATAGAGTCAAAACGGTGTCAAAAATGTTGCTTGAAATTTCTTAACGTTTTAATTTCTTTTGAAAGGACTAGAAAAGGCTTTCAAAATTTGGAATTGAAAAAGATTTTTTTTTTTCAAAAATAGACTAGTGATTTTTGGCTTTAAATAATTATGAAAGCAAATATGACTTTTTACTGGATTGAAGCATTTGAGTGTATTGTAACCAGCCACAATAGAACATTAGGACCCCATTATATACGTTATTTAATTTTAAGCTTCTCAAAATTTGGGTGCAACACCTAAATACAGAATTAAAAAAATCTAGGCCTATTCCATCGAGTCTATAATCCACAACAAAGTGACAACATCAAAATTCGTAAAAATGTGACTACCTTTTTGGAATGTAAATAGTGTGAAAAGACACCAATATATGTAGTTACAATCTAATATTCATGGCGTGATTAGTTTCTTTGATTTACGCCTAATTAGAACTTTAAATACTTCATCCATTTGGAAAGCCCTTGATCACAAATGGAAGCCAAGAGGAAAGCTTAATACTTTGACTATGTTATAAAATGACAAAAGGCAATATATAAGGGTATGATGATCCATTGTTGTTATTCTACAATTTTGTTGGACATATTTAAATAGATTAGATTTTCAATTTTCAATTTTCAAATGCATTGTGTTCAATTCACTTTTGAGTAGAAAAGGATGCATTAATTGTAGGTCATCAAAGCAATAACAAAGCTTTCCATGGTTGAATGTCTCTAGGGGAAATTGTTCTTGTTTGTTTTGATTCTACTGTGGTTCTTCCAACTCCCTATATGTTTGCAATGGTAATCCAAAAGAACGCTCAAGATTGTGGATTAAAGAAAGAACATTTAATTCTTCCATAGTGGTGTCCATTGAAGTTATAGAATCATAACTTCCTGAACCTTTCAACTGCAAATCCACAATGAAGTTGTGCTAATGCCAATTCTTCACAGTTTTTTGAACATTAGAATTCAAGAAGTTGCAATTGGGTCCAAAAGTAGAAGTCCCAATTAGGCGGGGTTTGATTTGGAGCTAGGATGCCTTATTTACTATTGTAATCCTAGCTAGAGCTCCATGCAAAAGTCTCTAGGGACAATTGTGCATTATAATTCAATAATAGTGTATTTGTTTTTAAGTCTAAGTCCAATTTGTAATGCATTTTCAAAAAATAATTCAAAGACTCCATTTGTGTGCCTTTTTCTTTAAGAAATTTCTTGATTATAAGCTACTGCTATTTTATGCTATCCTTTGAAAAGCTCATTGGGACATTTTGGGAAGAGCAATCTGCTTGGGCTACACTTTATTGGCATAGCCAACAAGGTTGCACCCAAAAATCTAGAAGCTTCTCACTAGAATCGAACAACTTAAAGGTGGGCCAAGACAATGGACATTTTGGAGTCAAAAAGTAATACCTGACACAATTTCAATTCATACCTATCACTAGAAGTAATTTCTTTTTCTACTATTCTTGTTGGAAAGAAGATTACAAAATGCACATGAGTAGAATTGAATGCAGGTTAGCTAGAAATTACCCATTTTCATTACTCTATTCATCTTTTTATAATTTCATCTATGATGGTTTCGGAGATTACTAAACTTCATCCAAAATTGACAAGCCTTAGTATATAGTATTACTAGCTTGAAAATGTTTGACAATTTCTTCCATTAATTTCTTCTCCCCAGCGTTCAACGACCTATGTGATTGTATGAGTCAAGTCTCAAAATTTTCTATAAACTTTGTGTCCTCTATTTTGTCACTCTTTATGATTGAAATATTTACTTTATATTTTTCACAAATGAAATCAAATGTCTAATATGTGTCCTAAGAATTTTGTATTTTTTGTGAAATTTTCAATTTATTTTGAATTTATGAAGAAAAAGGAAAAAAAATTAATTTCAAATACAAGACATGCTTCAAAAATTTTAAAATTTTAGAATAGAAGTACATTATCATGTAGAATATTATAAGATTATAATAAATTTCTCATTTTTGTGAAATCTCAAAAAACTCCATGGAAAGAGGAAACCGCATTGCAGAAGATTTATTTTGTCAGTCTTTTTGAAAAGCAAAAAAAATCATTTCGAATGTCAAAATCAAGATTTTAGGAAGAAAAGCCCAAAGTGTTGAAAAACATTGCATGGTTGGCCATACAATTATTTTGACTAACTAAAAACAGAGAAAATACTAATATCACTTGAATTGAAGGATAATTGCAAGAAACACTTGTCCTATTTTGTATCACACCTTGTGTGTTGATTTGTATTTTGGCCATAATATTTGCATTCTAATTCCAAATGACTCAAGATTTATAGGTAAGGTGTTTATGACTATTATATACCTTGCCTAATTTTTTTTGGTAATTTTCAAAAAAGTTTACTATCCAAAAGTAACGCCCAATTTTGTGTTACAATTGCCAATTTGGGGGAGGGGGGTAATAGTATTTAGTACTTAAAGAATGAATTTTGAATTGAAATTTGGAGGGAATGGTCTTCTAGTAGATTTGTAGCTACTCGATATAGAGGGATTCTAAAAATAGGTAATTGTATGTGGTGTAAAAGTCCACAAATTGAGATCCTTTTTGCTAACATTTCAAAACATATAAATTAATATTTTGGTCGTTCTTTTGGTGAATGATCATTTCTATAGAATTGTTAAAAATGAACAATTTTTATTTTAATTATCTATTTTTTTCTAATTTTTAATAATTAAAACATCAAAATATCCATTCTCTTGAGATTTGGCATTTTTCTAGTTTTCCTACTTACAAATTTTTTTTATGCTTTTTTCTTGGTAATTACTTTCATCTTGACCCCTAAAAGACCAGACTGCATTATTTGGCTATATAAAATTTTTGGGCAGGCTGATATGAATGACAATTTGTATATTTTAGGTTGCAATTTAATAGAAGGTGTGGACGAAGAAGACCTTTCATGTGCACTAAATTTCATTGGAATTGGGATTGGCATAAATTACAACGATTGGGATTAATTGGCATTTTTCAATTAAATAACTAGTTTTTTAACAATTTAATATTTCAAATCATTCAGCACTCTTTTTCTACTTACTATTTTTTTCTATATGTTGTACAATTCCAAATGATTTGAATTTTTTCAAGCATGTAGCCAGCTTGCCTTGAAGAATGAATTCAAAGAAGCACCACCCACATGGACATTTTTTATATAAATGTGACCTTGTGAAGTGCAATTGTCCTATTTTTTGCAAGGCCAAAAAAAGGATTTTTGTCAATCCAAACACTTATATTTTGTAATCCACTAGAAAAAGGTACTTTAGAAAAAAAATTATGAATATAGTTCAAAACGCAACAAAATTAGTAGGTGTTTCTTGCAATCACCTTCAATTCTACATAGCATTAATAATTTTTTACACAAATGGATGAAAATCATTCCTTCTTCAATATGAAAAGATTGCTTGATCATCTAACATATACTTTTAATCCTTAGCTTCCTTCCAAAGTTAACCCTAGATGCACAATGAAAACACTAAGTGTCCAATGGATGACATTGAATCCTTCTAAATATTAGGACAAGAATGCAAATCTTCATCTTTAAAATTTTTTGTAAAAGAAGGTCTTGCACCATAAATGGACCTTCCATTACAAGAAATTTCAGCCCTTAAAGGGGCCGCGAGTTTTGAATCCCTCTAGTGCAATTATGAAAAAAATAAAAATAAAAATAATTTATTTTTTTCTAAATATTTGGATGATGTCATGGCATTACTAGTGCCACGTCAGCACCACGTCAGATATTTTAGATTTTTTTTTCTAAAAAAAATATTTTTTATTCTTTCTATAATTGCACTGTGGGGGGGCCAAAAATGAAAAGTTAGAGGTCCCTTTGAAGGCTGAAACTTCCTATAACGAGTGATTGTTTTGGAGTTTTTTAAAGCAAATGATTCACATAGTACCAATAAGGTTGGTTTCCACAATGACTAGTCTATTTTTTAGGGTTATATTTACCCCTTAGGGTTCCCACATCCAATTTCCAGACAATAAACAGATTGAAATTCAAGTTTTTTTTTTATTACTACTTGGATGAAAGTCATCTTAATTTGTGGAGATACTTCATTAACCCCTAAAGGACCAGCTTTCTATTTTTAGCAACATAGCAATTTGGAGTAGGTACCTATGACTAGAATTTTGCATATTTTAGGCTGGAAATTTAATAGAAGGTGTGGACAAGGAATATCTTTCATGTATACTAAATTTCATGACATTTGGAAATAAGAGTCAAAAGTTATTGCATAATATGTTGTTTGTTTCTCAACTTGGGCAGTTTGGGCAGATTAAAAAAAATCATTTTTTTCAAAAACAAAAATTTGAAATTGGTTTTCTAGATTTATATATATATATGGAAAGCTTTGAATTATTCCATTTTAATCAATGAGTCAAAAGTTATGAGGAGTTTTAGTTTGTGGGCAGTAATGGATTCCCTTCTCTAAAATAAACTTTGAAGTCGTTTATTTAACTCAACTTCCAATATTTTTTGAAAAAATAAAATCAGAGGATGTAGATCATTTACTACAACATTACAACCATTGGGATTGACATTTTTCAATTCCAAAATAAAAATCTTAATAATTTTGTATTTTGAATCATTCTCTACTTCTTTCTACTTATTATTTTTTCCTATATGTTGTACAATTTCAAATGATTTGAAAATTTTCAAGCATGTAGCCAACTTGTCTAGGAAAAAGAATCCAAAGAAGAACCACCATTTTGGACATTTTTTCATAGAAAATAGAGCTTGTGAAGTACTGCTGCCCTGTATTTTAGGGAATTTGAATGCTTGTATCTTGCAATTCACGCTGTGGAAAATTCTGAAATTTTTACCACATATTCTCAAGTCAGCATACTACAAGATCCTATAGTTACATATGTCAAACAAAGTTCTTTTTCAAAAATTTGGTACTTGTACTAGAAATGGCAATTTTCTAGCATTTTGGGGGAAAACATAGTCAAGAAACTTAAGGGGTTAAGTTGTTATCCTATCTAATGGTTGGATTTGGTGTTCTTAGAGTACATATTTTTCTAAAATTACGAATGCAAAATTACGTCAAGTAATTGACTGAGCCAAAATTGCATTGATTCTAGTTCAAAACTAGATTTGCAAATATGAAGTTATAGATTTAACCCCTTAAGGACCATGAGTGCAGATTTTGAACAATGAATGAACGGAAACACATTCCAAACTTATCAAAATGCATTTTTTCATCCATCAATTTTTTGAAGATTCGTGTATTAGTTCTTTAACATTTGTATAGTTCAGATTAGGAAGATTTTGTTTTGCAAATATTCTATAATTCAAAAGGTATCGAGACATCTAGCTTCAAAAAGTAACTTTTTCAGTTCAAAAAATGACCCTTCAAAAACAACTTGAATCAAAAAATAAAATAAAAATCTACAAAAATCACTATGATTAGAACTTAGCTTTTTGAACTTATTGAAAAGAAAATCTTTTAAAAATCATAAATACTCAATTTTATAATTGATTTTAGAAAGAATTTCTAATTTCTAATTTCTAATTTTATTGTAAAATATTGGTTTGTGTAATTGTTGATCTAACCATATGAATGTGATCTATAAATCATATTTTACAACTATTGTTTGAGAGTCATCATTAAAATATTGTTCTAAATTGCATTTTATAATAGATCTTCACAATTTTGGAAATCTAGATATCCCTTTGATCCTTTAGGGGCTAAAGAATACAACAATTTAAAAAAATCACCATGTCAAGGGAACCTCATTTTAAATGCATTCCAAAAAAACTTACTCAAAAAATGATAATGTTTTGCTTGTAATTGAATTTAGAAGGAATTTTGAGGTTTACCTTTCAAAATTTTAAAAAAAAATAGTGGTGATAGCATTGGTAAGTGCTTAGCTAGAAGTTGGATTGTTGATATTTGGACAGAGTTTGATTTGTTTGGTAAAAATTGTGCATAATTATTAAAATGATTTAGTTGAGCTTTTGCTTTGTAATTTAGATCGTTTGTATAGTACTCTACAATCATCCATATGAGAACATTAACTCCAACATCTATATTATGGACGATGAACAAAGGACTTGCAGGCATGTTTAGTCCAACTAACTTCTCATTCATCTAATGTCTAATGTAATACTTGAATGTTGAAAAGACAACCTTCCTTAATGACCAATTTCATGGAATAGCAGTAATTGATTTTTCTATAAAAAGATATAAGCAAAAGTATCCAAAAATGTGCAAAAATTCAAAAAAGGATAGCAGCATTTAAGGGTCAAGTGTTTGAGAACTTTTGGTAATTGCAATTTGTGACATCAACACTAAATATCATCAATAGTCAATGTACTATTTTAGTTTGCCTGGGCTCATTCATAACACTTGGAATTTCCTAAAGTAAATAACAAGTCATGCACACAAATTAAAGAGACATCTCAGAAATTTGCAAATGATGCGCTCTAAAACTGAGCACTGCTTCATCTTTACAAAGTAATCAAGACATGTACATAAAGTCGAGTCCAAATAGGTATAAAACAAGATAGTACAATAAATCATAGCCCACTGTAAACCTGGATCAGGTTGATCGGGTGCAGGCTCCACTGGACATAGAACCAATCTCTAGAGACGGAGAGCACCTTGTGAGACCGACAACCCTGTCAAATGCCTCCAATTCTTGCGGATTTATAAGAGTAAATCACCATAAATCGCAGTCAGCTAGGATAGAAGAAGGCCAAAATAACGTTGTCATGACAGCCAAAAGGAACTCGTGTCAAGTCGTCGACATGCTCGCACACCGTCGTCTGCTGCAGCAGAGAAGCAAAGCAATGAACTCCAAATGCCAACTCGCAAAATGAATCGCTGAGATGGCGATAATTCTGGCCGTTATTGTTGCTGGCCAATCAGGCTTACCAAATAATGAGTGAAATCAGTCCAAGAAGCTTCGTCACAAAAACACGGGGAGTGCCGGGAGTGAGTTCGGCTGCAGTGGTGCTTCCTTGGAAGATACTGTACATGAATTGTCGTCAAATGAGGTCGGTGATAGCAGCCAAGCAGCCAGACTCAGTGACAGAAGTCAAATAGCGTGGGTGTGGCGACGACACTGGTGTGGGAAAGATCGTCCTCTCCTGCAAAAGCTTCAGGCTCATAGCGGCGGGCTGCTGCATCATTGTAGGAAAGTTTGGAGGTTCTCCTGAGAGTCTGCGCCATATCTTCCGCAGGTTCAACGCGTGGTGGCGGTCCAGGAAGAGAGTATATTGCGCCTGTAAGAGTGACCAAGGAGATCGCAAGTCCAACCAGTGTAATTTTCATTCGGAGTAAGGCAGGCTTGACCTGCGTAATTAATGTACACATGTCTTGTTAAACAGAGATTACATAGTCTGGGTCCCAGTTCAAATCATCTGGGCTTCAATCATGCCTAAAAAGCGCAAGCACGACACAGAAAAAAAATAGCTGCGTGGACATACGCGCCTATGCACCATCTCGTTGTTCGGCTTGCAAAATACTGATGACACCTAGAAGACAGGATAGAATCCATGAACAAAAGACAAAGCAACACAATGGGTGGTAACTGTGTCACCCGTATTTAATTTCACCACCAATTCCAAGCGAAATCCAATTCTTGCCCCAACACAATGGACAGAGAACATAGTGGAAAGCAAACATCAGAGTGATTCTATTTGAAACAAACGGGATGGTGTTTGCATCATGAGCAACACTTACCTTGTAAGAACCAAGTAACCGATCCCGAGCTAACACTTCCGGAGGCTTCACCCATACCTGTGAGCACAAAGAAATCATGGCCACAAATTTCAAAGCATCAGTGCTGAACCTATCTGCAAATATAGCAGATGCAGCAGACAAAACAAATAGGGATTTGCAGTTAAAGGTCGAGCAAGAATACACACCTCACCATCATACCATCCAGTCTCCTCATCTGCAGGATACAAAGGACATCATGTTAAGACTCACAATACTGTTTTTGCAATTCTAATTTCCATTTGATCAATGCTAAGTGACCGTCGATAAAACCACGAGGAAATCAATAGCATGGACTCAACCTAAAACCCTGACAGATCAACAACTCTCCTCAAATATTTCATCCAAGAAACCAAGCAATTCCTCGTTGAAAAGCACATTGAAGCAAAGAGTAAATTTATACAAAATAATCAAGGAATGAAAGGCGTAGGATATTACATTCTACTGTTGCACTAAAGAGGCGGTTGCCAATATAAGCCCAACCCAGATAAAGGCGAAGGGTCACTACAGTAGCAGCCAGTATGCCTCCACATAAAGCTCCCAAACAGCACTTTAGAAACTCTTGCTGGGCGCTGATGCTAAGGGAAACGATTGGGTACCCAACAAGAGCAGAAACACCGACAGTAACAGCGGAGATTCGTATCCCAAAAGATAGAATATCATCTGTAGCCCATGCAAATAACCCCGTCTCGTTCAGCATCTGGTACTCATTCACAGGTTGCTGCTCCCACGGCACCGGGCACTCCACTGTACTCCCGCCCCTTGCAAACATGGGGTCATATCTGCAACTCACATTCATGCGACGTGAGCACAACTTGTTTCAGACAAAATGCCAATGCATCAAGAGTTGAAACCACATTCTTTCTTGCGACAATAAGGGTTGAAGAAACTTCAGGACACAGAATTCATGGCTTTGACAGGACCAATTCATTTGATCATATTGTGAAAAAAATAATGCAAATGAGGCTAAATCTTAGTTCATCGGAATCAATGAACAATATTGCATGTGCTGGTCAAAAAAAAAAATACTTGATAAAAAAGAATGACCCCGTTTGACCTACTCAAAACTGCTAAAAAAAACGCGAAACCAAATTTGGGAATCTGGAGTCGTTTTAGGGTTTAAATGCACCTTCGAGCTTTGTCACCAGAATTTCCACCTTTCTTCGACCCCTGCGCTTTCACGAGCAGTCGAAAACCTCGGTGTTTCGTACCATCTTGCACTGGTCCGGACACCCTAATTCCACTCAAGGACGCCACTCGTTCTGAAATGAGCTTCAAAGCGGTAGAATGTGAGGATGCCGTGCGAACGTTCCAGTTCACGACATGAGCTGCCGCCATGACTCTGCAAACAGGATAACAAGTCGCTCTCAGCTGTGAAACATGATTGCAGAATACTGCTCTGAAAAGATCAACATGGTGATAATAACCACCAAAGAGCTGGAAAACACTCATTCCAAGCCATGCTTCCATAAACAAGCCCTATGAGGCATCAATCAAGCGTGGCAATAAGCACACCAAACGAGCTCTACAAACAGAATTTACTCAACAAAACAAGACAATTCACGCCAATTGCCCACACTCCAAAAATCGGAACCCCGGAATACATTTCCCCGACGAAATTCACGACATCCTACGCAATTTCACGCTACCCCACTAAACTTCGAAAATTTCCATCACTGAAATCCGATCCGGAAACACTTAAAACAGCTCAAATTCGCGATCTAATCGGGAGTCATTCTATTCACGAACCGATCAGCTCAAAATTACGGCAAATTTCGACGCAAGAACGTGGGGCTTACCTCGACGCCGTGATCGTTCAAGCAACAACCAAAAACCTCCAAAAACGTTTGAAATTTTTTCTGCAGCAGTGACGATACTCCGGCGAGATTCTACACACAATTAAATGATCCACAAGCACTGAAATTCAAGGGACACAGGCAAGGGGCCCTCACTGCGGAGGCGACTGAACGGGAGCAGAGGCGCAGCAGCCCATGAAAAGCTATGGCGATGGTGGCGTACACACAAACCTGAACCCGGTGTTTCGAAGGGCCGCCCGGGGAAGGAACGGGTGGACTAAAATATTACCCGGATACTGAGATTCTGTAAAGTCGGCTTTGGCTCCATATGCCACGTCAGCAGAGTATATTTGAGTGATGACTGACTGGCTCTAGAAAAATCCCTGGTCAACTTGCAAGATAATAATAAATGTAAAAATCTGCCCCTATTTTGTAATTGGGTAATCCCCAAGAGTTCCATCTTCTTGATAATGAACACAATCCGCAATGCTTGAATCCAATTCACCAAAGATGCAATTCATATTTTTTAGCATTCAAATTGTTTTGTGATTGTCAAAATGATTGGTTTTATTGGTTTTTGAAAAAGGCATAAAATTTAACATTGAGAACATCAATATTTTTTCCAAATAGTAAAGTTTACAACACTAAACAAATACTAAACTCTTTGTGCTATTTTGTCATTGCTTGTTTTTTACTGAATTGATCTTAGTTTTGAATGTTTAAATAGAAAGACAATGCAATCTACTTTGCATAGAAAAAAAAATTCTTCCAAAAAAAAATAAAATTGTTGCCTAGAATCAAGGAGCGACCAAAATATGGTTGGTTGGGCCTTTTAGAAATATTAAAATATGATTTATTTTTAATTCAATTTGGTGAAGGTGTGATGAATTTTATACATATATATTATTGTAAGTACACATTGTCATAATCTTACTTGTATCATGTCCTTATCTAGATGAATGATCATGTTTTCATCCTTACAAATTTCCACTCAAACTTTGTAGATGGCGAATTTCATTAAAATGGTGGTATTCCATGTGCCATTTCCACACTGTGACATCTAGGATAAGTGTACATTGCTAACATCTAAGTCATTCTTAGATTTCAGAAATCTAGGGCTGGTATAGATATCAGATCGCGCAATCTGAAAAATTTAGGATTGGTATAGATTTTAAATATCTAGGACTGATGTAGATTTCAAAAATCTAATACTGGTATAGATTTTGGTTTAAAAAAAAACAGTTTAGACTGGGTGGTCTGAACTGCTAAAAGTGCCAAATTAACGGAATACCACCATTTTAATGAAATTGGCCATGTAGGTACTATTGAGTTTAGAATCTAGTTGTAGTAAGCTAAAGAAAACACTATGCTCTCTTAATATGCAACAAGGTGTTGCTACAAATAGCTGTACTACTACTAGCTATTATATTATTACAAAAATGGTACATGTATGTGTACATATACAGGTGATTGAGTAAAAATGTGAATTTTTTGAAAAAGATAAAGGCACTAAAGAGATGATTGTTTGTTTTTATTTTTCAATTGTCTCTTCTTACTTAGGAGTTTTTGAGTCCAAATGTAAATTAATTTGATCATATTTGATCACATTTGATCATTTAAATCATTTCTACATTTTCTTCCAAATTAAAAAATTTAATGTAGTGAATCATGTGTCTACAAATTGGTATGAATAATATTTTGAGTCATGAGTATCTTTTCCCAATAGTTAATAGTAAATACTACTTTGGGAATTTGGCATATGTACCAATGTAAAAGAATTTAAATAGCCTAATATGCTCTATACTGTTTCAACAAGTTTCAATTGACTTTATATAAAAGTTCCACTCAATTTGTAATTTATGTAATATTTTTTGACAAAATTCAATGATGTGGTGAAGTTTACTAAAAACCTTTCAAATACATATTATCTTCATGTGATAGAAGTTCCCACATTAGATTATTTTTTATTTTTATAATTTATTTAATATTCTATGACAAAAATCAATCATAAAGTGAAGTGTGTTGGAAAAAACATCTATCTTCTTATTAAGATAGGATTGAAAAATTTCCAAGGATTCTTTCATTGCTTATTTTTGTAATTTTTGTAATGTTCTATAATAAAAAAAATTATGCATTGAAATTAGTTCAAAACTTCTAGCAAACATTCTATCCTTTCTTTCAAATAGGATTGAAAAGTTTCTAAAGTTAGATCCTTTCCAGGATCCTTTCATTGTCTGTAATATTTAATGACAAAATCTAACAATGTAATGAAGTTTGTTAAAAACCTTTAAAATCAATTTCTTCTTTACATAATTTACATAATTTAAGTAACAATTTTCTTTTGAAATTCAATGTCTTATAATTTAATTATAAATTAAATGTCATGAACTTGATTTTTGAATGCACAACTTCCTAACATAAAATTGATAACCAAGTCTAGGGGACCTTTTGCTACCCAAGAAAGTGGGAGCTAGCCCCCCATTGCAACTTCCTCAAACAAGTGAAACAATAGTTGGACTAGAATTGATGTCACTAGAATTGCATGGATAAATAGAATTTTTCAATTTGTTAGTGTGTGTTTGGTTTAGGAACTACCCATAGTCTTAGAAGTCTAGGTGAGAAACAATACCAAGGAATATCCAAGAGTTGGTTCTTGTGAGCTTCAACTCTCCACAATAGTGTTTTTTTTTTCATTTTTTATGAAGCACCATAGTGGCAATACAAAATGTTATAGTGGTGCATTAAACTTTAGCATTCATCTACATATTGGATAGAAAATATCACATTAGCACTTCTCACACGGCTATAATTTTGATTTCATCCACAATTTGGCGATTTCATCCAAGATTTTTTTCTACTTCAAATTTTTCTAGCAATAAACTTTGCAATTTTTTGCTATTTTTTAGCCAAATTATTTTTCTTTGGTGCAATCGAACACCAGCAAGCAAAAAAAGATGCCATATTTAACTACTTTTGGACTTTCAATAGTCCAGAAGTAAAGAGGCGGTGAAATCCCCGGATGTTTTCCTATGGGTCTGGAGATCTCCTGAAATAGGAACACTTTGCATGCATCCAATTCAGCACCCACAAGTATGTCAGGGAGTGCTTCATGTGCTTGGAAATGAATGAAATCGTGTAGTTGTAACATAGCGGATCCGTGGTAGAGTTCACATGATTGTATTGGGAGATCTGTGGACCAGGTTTCCGTAATTTAGGCATCCAATTTACAGCACAACTGAAGTCTCAGAACCTATCGAGAGATCTTCCGATGACCACCATTTGTTGCAGACATGGCTCCCATCCCATATTAATCCCTCAGTGAGCGCTGATCTTCACATAATTCTATTGGGAGATCCCCTTACGGGGGTGTAGAATATGAGTCGGCTTCACTGACAATCTTGGTGTCGAAGTGGTACAATTTGATTCCTGTACTAAAGTGCAAGTGACATCCGAGTTCATCAAGAATGATTCACAATAAGGCACGTTGGGGGCGATTCTTTCAAAGATATATGGTATCTCGAGAGTTCAACGGAAGTACACACAAGTGGATTTGAAAGTCAAACATCAGTTCACAATTATCAAATGAGCAATTGCTCTTGGGAATAAGGAGCTAGGGTTCACCGGGAGATCCCCAGACAGACTGCTAACATAGTGGAGCTAAGGTAGTCAGGATTTGACGAAGTGACAGGGGCATATCACAGTAACTTACTCACAGTGACATTTGAAGAACTGTAGACCACTGAGTCACAGGTGCTCAGACGTTCAACATACATCTGAAGATGAATAACGGCTAAGTAAACATAATATTCCATCCAAAATAATGACATTAGTTTCAGTTTGTAAAGAACATCAAGGTTCTTTCACTTCAAAAAATAGATCCGTACTTGGTTGTCCGCTATATAATTGTAAAGATGCAAAACCTAGAAGACTAGAATTCCAACAGTGACTAACTGTGAGAGAAAAGAAATGCATTATTCAGACTCATTTGAGTGCATGTATGACCCGAGCAATGTATTCTGTTCCGGACACAAACATAAACCACTTCCATTTCAAGAGATGAGAGGAAGAAAGACATCCCGCGCTTTTGCTATCAAGTCATTGCCCCTGTGCCGCACGCAAAGAATAGAAATCATAAACATATTAATATATTCATAAAGATTTATTTTACATATACATGTCACAAAAAGATGCTCTGAAAATTTAATCGAAGAACAGTCATACTGACTCAGCGGACTGTACTTCAAAACCCTCACTTGCGGCTGCGCTTATTGGATGTAGAATGCGTCGTGCGATATCACGATGGCAGTCGTGCCCCGCAAAATGCATTGTGACATCTCACGATTGCCGCGACGACCGACACAGTGCGTCGGGAGTTCCCACGATGGCAGTAGCAACCCCGGACTACGCACTCAATCATGGGTCCACCACATTTGCCCGATTCAAATTCACTAAGGCAGCCTCCCTACTCTTTTGAGGAATCGTCCGTGATTTTTGATCCACTCTCCTGGACCAATTCGCATACACTGCAGCACCCGTGTCCACCCAGGTGGGGGGACTCTTTTCAACGACCCATTTACCGTACCAGCAATTCCGATAAATCAATTCCAGCCTCGTTTCGGAGTTATGGGGTCGCCAGTACTGAAGCAAGAACTTCCCGTTATTCACATCTCCTTCCACTCTGCATACAGTAGACAATGCTCTTCCCTGCCAAACAGCACATGATTCCGGGACTTTCGGTCTGACAAGTACCCAACAGCCTGGTCGTATGTCTAGCCATGGATTAAAGCTTTCCCTTGGCGCTTCATTTGCAAGGCCGCAGTAAGGCTCCGGCTCCTCTTCTTCCTCCGGAATCACGTCCATGGGATTCACCGTCGATCTTGGGCGAGGGACTCCATTATGTGCCACCCTCCAATCGTGTTGTGGCCAGAAGCCTTCCACCAACTTCGGAGGACACTCGGGTAGTGGTTCCTTCAGCTCATCGAGAACACACTTCCAGTAATCCATGTATGGACCGAACGCAGTTGCAAATCCCTCGCATCTAGAAATACCGTATTGCCAGTACTGAATGTATTTCTCGAGTCCTACCAGCATGAAACCCTTGTTCAAGGTAGCTTTCCGCGCCGCTTTCTGTGGGCGCTAGATTACCCACTCTTGGTAATAAAGCGAACACCGACCAGGTTCTATGATTTTATCCACATTTTTTAATATATGGGGGTGATGTGAGCGCGGTCCACTGTGAATTCCAAGCAATGGATCTTTTTTGCTAACGTTTCCTAAGTGTCGTGGATGGCAGCAAATAATTAGTAATGCATGTAGTAACTCACAAGTTAACTGCGATGTTCAGAGTGATGGTGAAATCCTAACTTCCTTACTATCTATCCTATGTCGAGGGTCGACTGAGTAGTTGGCGTCATTTATAACGTCCCTAACTACGTAAAAAGGGGAACCCCTATGTTCCTTCCATGAACCCCTAAGACTATCTTGGGTTTCTAAGGCTCCACCTAGAAGTTCTACTTTTAAAAGCTACCCCTAAAGTTCCAACTTCGGAATGTAACTCTAGATTTTACTTCTTTAACTTGATTCTTAAATATTAACTACCGACTTGTGCTCGATGTTTTGACTTTTGACTCTAAGTTTCTATTCCTAAATTAACTCTAAGATTTATCCTTGAATTTTAACTCTATATTTTAACTTTTAACTCTAAGTTTTTACTCCTAAATTAACTCTAAGATTTACCCTTGAATTTTAACTCTATGTTTTAACTTTTAACTCTAAGGTTTTACTCCTAAATTAACTCTAAACTCTACCCTTGAATTTTAACTCTAGGTTTTTGACTTTTAACTCTAAATTTTACTTCTAAAATTAACTCTAAACTCTACCTTTGAATTTTAACTCTATGTTTTAACTTTTAACCCTAGGTTTTTATTCCTAAATTAACTCTAAGATTTACCCTTGAATTTTAACTCTAGGTTTGACTCTACGTTTTCACTTTGACTCTAGATTTTTTCTACTTCCAACAACTAACTCTAACTTTAACTTCTACCTCTAACTTTTAACTTCTACTTTTAGCTTTTCACTCTAACTTTTTACTCCCCAATTGATTCTAAAGTTTAACCTTTAAATTTGATCTTAACTTTTGACTTTTGACTTTTGACTTTCTACTTCCAACTTTAATCCTATTGTTTTAATCCTAGATGAACTCTAAATGTTACTCCAAGTTTTGACTTCTACTTTTTACTCTATTCCTAACTCAAAAATCTACTTCCTAAGTTGATTTTCAATTCTACTGTTGACCTCTACTTTCTACTCTAATTTTTGACTTCCTAATCAACTCTAAACTCTTACATGAACCTACCCTAAGATTTGACTTGAGAGTTTAAACCCCTAAGTTAAAGTTCTAAATTAATTCTATTTTTTAACTCCCCAAAGTTAACTCTAGATTTTGACCTTAGAAGTTTAACGTTAAAAAGTAAAAGTGTAAATTGATTCTAATTCTAACTGCTAATTAATCCCTAATTTTAATCCTAAATTCTCCTTCTAATTTAAACCTAATTTCCGTCCATGGTTCTTTTTGGATGAAATTTTATTCAAAATTCCTCCGACCTACCCCCTATCGCTTAACTTAGCCTGATGCGGTCAGTTTACGGTCGAATCTTAATTACAAGATGTTTTCGGAAACCTCTATTCCTAATCTATAATTTTTTGACTCTAAACTTCTAATTTGCACTAATCTTGGATGCTAATCACGCTCTAAGGGCTGATTAGGAAAATAAATGCTAATTAGGGAGAAACATCAAAGATTAAATCAAAAACTCACCTCTTCACTACTGATGTCGGAAATAACTTTGTCCATGTCCACGTGTACATCCTCACGCTCCATGGTAGTCTTTGGCTTTGTTTTGAATTTTTTCCAAGCTCACCGCTTATTGAGAAAATATTACAATTTTTGATGATCTAAACTCCCTCTTTCCCTTCCTCTTTCTTCTACACTAGCACTATTCCACCTAAGCTTTTATGAGTCTTACACTATGGTTTCAAACTACGAGAAGGGTTTAAATGTTCTTCCTACCCTCTTACACAACTTTGCTTTGTGTCATCCTAATCCTCTTCCCATCGGTCACTATGAATTCTCTAGATTTATTTTCCTAAGCCTACCTACTCCTCACCTAGGCTACTATTTATCGTCTCTCACCTTTCTTGCCTACTTCTTCTCCTCCCTTCCTAATCTCCTTCCATTGTGTGTAGGTGTGAGTGGTGAAAGGAACAATTTTTGTGTGCAGGTACGGTGGTGCTCCGCTCTCTTCTCCCTTCTCCCTTTTGTATTTTTTTTTTTTTTTTCTTAATCCTACTTCAACCCCACTTAGCACAAATTAGTCCAACATGCTTTTGGTTTGGTTTGTCTTTGTTTGTGTTCTGGTTTGAGAAAACCAAAAATAACCAAAAAAAAAAAAAAAAGAATCAAAAATTTGGGGAGGAGCCCGAATGGCCCCAGCCTCCCCTGCTGTACCGAGAGCCTGCTGTACCGAGAGAGCCTACTGTACCGAGAGAGCCTGCTGTACCAAGAGCCTGCTGGACCGAGAGCCTGCTAGCCTTCCCGGTTGGCTGGCTGGCTGGGGGGTCAGCCAATTAATTAAAAAAAACTTTAATTAATTTCTTTTTTTTCCGGTTATGCTGGTTCTGATTGTTGGCTGGCTCGTTATGCTGGTTCTGATGTTGGCTGGCTCGTTATGCTGGTTCTGATGTTGGCTGGCTCGTATGCTGGTTCTGATGTTGGCTGGCTCGTATGCTGGTTCTGATGTTGGCTGGCCGTATGCTGGTTCTGAAAAACTCGATTTTGACTATGGCTACATAAAAGACTAGATTTCTAATTAAGCTAAAAGACTGGATTTTTGGGCTAAGGCTAAATAAAAAGACTAGATTCTTGACTAAGGCTAAAAAAACTAGATTTTTGGGCTAAGGCTAAATAAAAAGACTAGATTCTTGACTAAGGCTAAAAAGACTAGATTCTTGCTAACCTAGGGGGGAATAGAACTTTGGGGGGTGCTAGACCCACTAAGATTTTTGAAATACCACTAACTAAATAAACTTTGGGGAACAACTAAACTTCACTAATTGCAAAGGAACCTACATATCTTGGAAGCTAAACTCTGAAGGTTTCCACAAAGGTCTTGGAAACTAGACTTTGGATCTAAACACGGGGGAGGTGCAAAGCTTCACCGTGAAATTGGTTTTAACACCATCTTTAGGACTTCTAGATTCCCCGGGGGTTCAAAGCTTCGCCGTCTACACTTTTAACACACGCTTTAGGACTTCTATTTTGTCACTAGTTCAAAGCTTTGCCGTGTTCAAGGGGGGTCCACACAATGAGAGAGACTTTAGAAGAGGGAAAAAGCTAAACTTTTAAAGAAAAATCACACATGAGTTCAAAGCTTCGCCGTCCCGAAGGGGGGTCCACTCAACAAGGAGAAGATTAGAAGAGGGTTTGAAAGAAACTTAGCAAAAACATGTACAAGGAGGTTCAAAGCTTCGCCGTCCCGGAGGGGGGTCCACTCAACAAGGAGAATATTAGAAGAGGATTTGGAAGAAACTTAGCAAAAACATGTACAAGGAGGTTCAAAGCTTCGCCGTCCCGGAGGGGGGTCCACTCAATAAGGAGAAGGTTAGAAGAGGGTGTAAGAAAAAAAAGACAAAGAGGAAAACACACAAGTTAGGCCACGTGGCAACACAAAGCTCACACGCTAAAGGCCCCCCAAAGCGGCATCGCCAAGGTACGGTGGGGGGTGACTTTAGGATTAGTGCAAGATACAAAAAAGACTCTTAAGCTTCACAAGTTAGATCACAACACGTACAAGAGGGAGAGAGAGGCTCTCCACTTACAACAAGGTACCAAAAACTTCACAAAAGAGTAGACAAAGCAAGGTAGAAGGACCCCCAAGGACCTTCAAAGCTTGAAAATAAGCAACAATGGAGCCAAAAGTGCTCCAAAAACACCGTAGAGGTTTTTGGCTTCAAACGCCAAAATATCCAAAATAACTTGGACCCACGGACCCAAAACAAGAATTGGGGGTGTTCTAGAGAGAGAAATGGGGCCCTTATATAGGTTTCCCAAGGGCTCATCCCTCCCTCTAGAATTCTAAGGTAACCTTATCAACGGGGATTTTCATCCTCATCCTCAAAGATTTTCATCCTACATCCTAAATTTCTACTTCTACCATCTATGCTGGATCAACATCCTAACTTTTGGAGATTAGCTCCAATCGCCAAACGGATTGTGCCGTTGGATCCAGATCGCCGTGTTTAGTCCTAGATCCCCATATCCCCCATACCGAGGCCAAAAATCCATCGTAGGCTAATTTAGTTTAAAAACCAAATCGTGGTAAAATCCTAGATCTTGGGGGTCTCCTATTTTGAGAAATGTGAATAGCCTAGGGTCTCCGGTAGGTGCGAGAGAGTCGGAAAGGACTTTTGGTTGACTTCGTTTCGACATCGTATGGTTCCGGAATGCCGGTCAATGCGGTGGGGACCCCGCCACGTGGTTAATTCCCGAGGAATCTCGCCGGTTCGGGTACTTGCCGCTATCGGAATGTCGTGAAACTTCACGGAGCGCATTATTAACATAAAACAAGCTAGTCTAATTTTTAGTGAGATTTTATCGTAACCTGGGTAATTTCCATGAAATTCCCGTTGGAGGTTAGGAGGGTTGACCATCCGGAAAAAGGTTCTTCTGCAAGTCGGAAGATGCCGGGATTTTTCACGTGACCTCTCAGGGAGTCGCATGAAAGACGTGCGGGTGCGTTTCCGTACCTGGCACGATTGGTCAATGGAGATTCAAAACTGGCCATCTCCTTGAATTAGCGACGGTGCGGGAATCTTTTGCAGGTGGAAGAATCTTGGCGAACCAATTTCGCCGTTGGACTCCTGGCATGGGATTCACCATAGAAGACCATCCTTCGGCTATAGATTCCTCCACGGGCCCGGTCTTGCGTGAGTGGCTCCTACATGCTAACAATCGGGATTTTGGGAATTCGTCGATCTAATGGGGAATTCTAAATCTAACTCTAGGACCCGACCTAGTGGCCTCGCTGTGGATCCCTCGGACCGACTTAGCCATGAATCGCCACATTTATGGTGGGATTTAGCCCTTTTGGGGCTGTGTGACTCGAATCCTCCAAATCTAACCTTTTCTTTATTTCTATACTATTTTTAGGCAAGATTTGGGGGATTCTAAGTAAAAAACACAAATCTAGACCAAATACTATAATGGGTATGACACAACCCTATTTCGGTTCTACACTCTTTTTATGGGCTTTTGTATACTTTTATCAACTTTAAATTGCAAATTTCCAAAAAAATAATTCTACGAGTCCCAAGTGACAAATTGGGAGCTCACACTTCCCTTGCCTTCTCTTGATTTCCATGCGGTATCGGAACCTCGCTGCCCCACATGGGCTTAAACGGAACAAGCTTTGGATAGCCGTGAGGGAGCATGGGCCGACCATTGCTGTCTGTCTTCCAAATGCGTTCAGAAGGTTTCTTCGACGGCAACCAGCTCGAATCAACTGCTGACCTTTTGAAGTTCATGATGGGGACCCCATCAGTGTCCACGTAGAACTTGAACAGGTGCATCTCCCCCAATCCAATTAATTTTTCCCCGTAATCGCATTGGTAACCCTCTTCGAACGACTTGAAATTCCCCACCTCCTGTATGAACTCCGGCATAAATAACAGTTCTTGGGACTGCATGAAGGCTTTCATGAGGTCAGCGACGACAAAAGTGTTCTTGGTCTTCAGGGCCTTGGAAAGGTGGCTGAAATATGTGTCGATGTCCTCGTGAGTGTATCCGACTAGTAGAAACCCAACCTGAATTTCCTTGAAGACACCTCGTGCAATGAGCAAGGATAAGAATGCCACCAGATATTTGTTCTTGTTATCCTTGGCAGAGTTGTCAAGCTGAAAATATAAATTTTCAGAAAGGGGGGTACTTCCGACCCGAGCTCCAGGTTCGGTGAGGGTTAGGCATACATCTAGACTTTCCTCTAAGTAGTGCCTCAAACAATGAATTAGCCGGCGGATATAGAAAGAGGTCGCCTGCCTCTCGAATAGGTGGACCCTCCAGCCGGCGCAACAACCTCGCCAAAGACGAAATGGTGAAGTTGGAGTCCGCCGGCCAGCAAGATGGAGCATAATGGGCGTATGCACCGTCACCATGGCCATGAGCTACCATTCCAGTAACGCTCATCGGAAGCTGCCCCAAACCGGCCGTGGCCTTCGTTGTCACACGCAGTCTGGGTAAAGCCGTCTTGGATGTATCCATCTTGTCGTGAATTATACATAAAATTCTTCGAGGATCTTGTTTGGACTCCTCACGCCAAGACGCATACAAACGACGGCAAGAAGCTTGGTGATTCAGATGATGAGTCCGCTGCTTCACAAATTCCACATACTCGGGGCTTCCTTTCGGAGACTTCAGAATAAACTGTTGTAGATTGTCGCATGTAGTACATTTTGCAAACGAACTTCCGACAAGCTTAATGGAGACGTTGTTGAAGTGCTCCCGCTTGAGTCTACTAATAGTCGACTGGCTCACGGGCGGCAGACCGTAGTCGGCATTCAACTGCACATCCAGAACTGGTACGCTTAAGCATCGGTACAAGCGAAGGGGAAGGAATGCAAATGACAAGCAATGCACCAGAATAGTGATCGTGATATCTCACGATCATTGGTCTCGTCGAAAGATCGCACGACCAATAAAGCAGTGACAGGAGATTAGGGGCACTACCAAGTTGGCGTCTGCTCGGACTCGTTTCCAATTTCTTCCGGGAGGAAGGAATTTTAGAGTGTCTATTTGCCCGTTCCCGATTCCGTGCATTTGGTGGGGCATTTGATCAGCATTCTCGTCAATAGTGGCTTTCATAGTCCCAGCGACCTGAACAGTCCAAGTCCGCGGGCGCTTAACCCTTTTGTTTCCGTGCGTCCCTGATACGACGCCGTCGTTGTACATCTCAATGTAACTGTGGTAAGTGGACTTCAGGATGCCGTGAATTATGTACCACGCCTTGCCACAAACATCAACTCCCTGTAGCGTGACGTATTTCCGCTTCCGCTCACCGTACCTTTCGTGTAGTTGTCCTCCCACTCCAATCCCATATTCACGGCGCTCGTCAAACGACTTCAAGTAGTACTTCTGCCTTACTAACAGCGTGAACTCCTGGTTATAATGCTGACAACACAGACGTCTGTAGCACTTCTCCGAGCTGACTTTCCGAATCTCCTCGTCTGCCGTTTTGCGGGAGTACTACGATTCCTTCAGTTCTAGATTGGGTTTGCGAACTATAAACCGGTATGGTGCTTTCATTCTACCTCCGAGGTAAGCAAGAGGGTCGTCGATATCGGGAATGGCGGCAAAATGATCCACTGTCTCCTTCAACGAACGACCGTTGGGAAACCAGCACTCCGAAATTGGCCACCTGTCGTGAGACATTATGGCTTCGGTGTCACCCACAAAAACATCGAGGACTGTCACACCTACGAAACCTTCACCAAGTGTTTCGTCTTGGAAATGATCCTCCGGCCTCCAACAAATGATACGACCCGAGGAAATAAGGAGTCCATCGGCGTCCTTCCGATGCACATCAAGTCCAAACCAGGCTCCTTGACGAATATACGGACATGGATCCATCGGGGGATCCCCCGATGCTCTAACAACATCGGCGGCTCTCCACAACACTACATTCTTTTGAACATCCTCTAATGTGTTCATACCCCTCTGACAGAGAAAGCATTTCAAATCCTGGAATTCTAATTTGATAGATTGAGGTCGCACCAGAATGTAAATCCAAGGCTCAACAAGTATGGGCACACCCAGCCATTGGCCCTAGGGACAAACCTCTTTAACAATCCTTGATCCAACTTCACCGAATCCAGGCACAAACAGCTTAATCCAATCACCATTCACAAACGCTTCACATCCACCGGTGGAATCCTGTGATTCATCCTCTATATGCATTCCGTCCACATATGGAACTATCGCGTCAGTAGCAGACTCATAGAATGAATCCATTGTCAGAGTGAATTCTATCGAATCCCTTGGACGAGATTAAAATGAGCTGTAAAACCTGTACATCATACATTCAAGGAGTTAGGCATGTCTACAGAAGAGCGTTGCATTCATGGCATTGTAACCTCACGACATGAAGGACAGAAGCATCAACGTCTGTATAGTCGTGGGAACTCACGATCACACGGCAACGCAACATGAACAAGTGAATCTAGTTACTGTCAACATGAAGTTTGAAAGCCCAGACGCGATAGTGCGGTCTCACAAGGGCCATTCCAGAACCATTGGGAAGAAGCCAAGGCATCCAGGAAAACGTCGCAGAAGTTTAGAAGACATTAACCAAAGAACGTTCAATACATCGTGGGATCCCAAGACACTTTTGGCGCTCAATCACTTAAACTAGAGATACTGGTAATCCAAGATCCTCCAAAGGAATCACATAGACCGCTACAAAAATACAAATGAAGTACTGGGTCAAATTGAATCATTCTTATGAATCCCTAACATATTATCAATCAATCGTGGGATTCCACGAGAACGGCATCGTGTATTTTCCGATAGAGTGTTTGTGAACCCCCCCGAGTTGGAGAACCTGGTGCCAACCGAAACGATCGTGAGATCCCACGATGCTTATACAAGATGGACGAGGAGTATGACGGTCATAGACAAGTAAGGCGCCTATAAGTGCACAAGGAAGGCCACAACCAAGGTTCAATCGATCGTGGGATCCTACGACGAAATGATAGGAGATCCCCCGACTACCAGACCGCGATATCTCTAGACTCGGAGATTGAGAGGTCTCGCCACGCTCTATATGCAGAGTTCGTGGGATCCCACGATGATTACGAATGTTGGATATATACACATATTCTACTATCGTAGACCAACGTATCTACAGAAGATATTGAAATTAGGTTTCCTGTCACTGGTTTCATGACATTCGACACTCTATAAATATTCTCAGTTACTGTACAAAAATTCTATACTTTTAAAGTGGGTTTTGCTGTAATTGAGACTCCTGAACCTCCATGTGTACAATAGGAAACGTTCTTAGAAGTAGTTGAATTTGATGGCTGGATTTTCCTCATCCAAGTTCCCCTAATTCCTAACGCAACCTAATTTCACTACTTTGTGAAGACGTTCTGACCGGTTGTCATCCACGTACAAGGTTCTCATATCAACTTGCCCTCAGAGCAGTGCCGTCCCGCGATTCAAAAGGAACCTCGATGTCACCACATCATAGTGATCCCTTAAGCACGTGAGTTTTTCGCAAAATGAGACCAATGCGCGAAGAAAATTATCGCAGTCAGACTCCGTTTCACTCTCAATCTATGATATCCTCAGTTTGTGACAGAGTGCAGTGGCATCAATTTGACTACAAAATCCTCGACATTTGGAATCGCATAACACTTGCAAGGGATGCATTCTTACCTTGCAGCAACTGCCTCGGTCAGAACTTCGTGTGCCTCCACGCCCACTCTGTCGCCAACGCCGGCAGACACCCACTCGCCACTCCGCAGCCTGCTCCGCCTGTTCACGTATACAAACGAAAAGAGCAAGCTCCAGGTTCTTTTCGGGTTATGAACCAGGTGGCTGGTTGGAATTCTTCAGCTCTGAATTCCCGCCGCGAATTTTGAAATCACCAAGCGATCCTTGATTTCGAATGTTGGATGCGTTCTTGAGTGCCGTGCCACAATCAACAATGGCTGGGGGGTACGTGCGGTCCTTCACTTCGAAAGTTGATTGCATTCTCGAATTCCGTGCATCCCCGACCACAAGGAGGGAGGGCGTGGGGCTCTTGACTTTCTGACTGGAACTTCGAAAATCCAGGCTTCACTGAAATTTCGATTTTTCACTGACATTTTGAAATTCGCCGCATTCAAGGATGGTATCGTTGCACCGTTTTCTAGGAGTCAATGATGCTTTGACCAAAGCGGATCAAACTCTGAAGACTTTCATTTCATAGAATGTTACACGCTTCCCCGATCAATACTCGGAATTCTTCCCCTACACGACTTGATTATACGTATCCTACAGAAACGAACTGTACAAAATCTCGTGAACCCAAAAGCTTAAGCACCTGAAACATAAGGAACACCTCACTTACAAAAAGAATCAAAAAAAATTTTGAACTCTAGAATGTTCATATTTGTTATTTTCTATTCCAATGAATGCAATCTTAGGGTCTAGGGTCCACAGTCATAGGGTCTACCATCCACGGTCATAGGGTTTAGGGCACATGTTGTAGTGTAGTATTCACGGTTTCAAGGTCATGGTTCTTGGTTTCAGGGTTCAGGGTTTCAGGGTTTAATAGGGTTTAGGGTATACAGTGGCAGCGCTTTACATTAACGTTTTCAGGGTCTGCAGTTCATGGTTTACGGGTTTTAGGGTTTAGGGTAATCCTGAAAAATGAAAATGACGCTGATTATTCGTTTCCAATTTTTTCCTCAATTAAGTTTACGTCATCTCCGACTAGGAATATATAAACTTAAAATTCAATCTAACTCAATATTGCTAATTTAAAATGTCAGTTAACAGATTGATTTCATATATAATTCTTGTTGTGTAGTACAACATCATGTGGTTTCATATGGGACTTTACGGATTAAACAATGATTGACACAATTTTTAGTTCATCTAGGAATTTTTAAATAAAGCACCAGGGGCTTTTGTGCGTTTCCCTCACTGATTTAATTTAATTTTTTTAAATTACGTTTAAAAAGATATATAAAAAATTCATTAAATTTTAATATTTTTTTTAGGTTCAAAAATTATAAATCAACAAACATAGACGTACAATGACCTTTTGAAGACACTCTATTGATATTAAAATTATTTAATTTAATGCATGGCATAGCCTATATTACATCTTTTTTATTTTTTATTTCTCATTTTTTATTTGAAAATCAAGGTCATCATTGATGTAGGTTAGAATTGTATGAAAGCATAGCTTACATCATTTTTTACAACTAAACAACACATTCAATAATAAATCCCATTAACAACTACCTTTAGTGAGTTTTTATATCTAATAATTTTAAAAATGCATTGTTTCATTCTAAATAATTTAGACTTTAACAAAATCATAAACTATGTATGAGTATCTTGGCTTTGAAAACTTCCTAACGCTATTCATATACCACCGTTGATACTTAAGTGTAACCCTAGTGAACCCCCCTATGTGCTTCATATGGTTACTTTTTTAAACCTTATCATGTACACATTAGAGTTATAAGTAATTAATATTGATGGAGATATTAGAGGTATTCCATACGAGGTAATTGCCTTCATCATTATTTCAAAAAAATTAGCATATTGTCAATATAACACGATTTAGTAACACTAGTAGATAGGGTGGTCTTTAACCCCTTAAGTTCCTTGACTATGTTCTCACCAAAAATGCTCCAAAACTGTCATTTCTAGTACAAGTACCAATTTTTTGAAAAAATATCATTTTTGGACACATATAACCGTAGGATCTTGTAGTATTTTGGTTTGAGAATATGTGGAAAAAATTTCAGAATTTTCCATTGTGTAGATTGGAATAATTAGCGTTTGAAGTGGCAAAAGTCCTTTTTGGGGCGTTGCAAAAAACTGGGCAGCTGCACTTCACAAGGTCAGATTATTATGAAAAAATTTACAAAATGGTTGTGCTTTTTTGGATTCATTCTTCAAGGCAAGTTGTCTACATGCTTGAAAATTTTCAGATTATTTGGAATTGTACAACATATAGGAAAAAAATAGTAAGTAGAAAGAAGTAGAAAATGGTTCAAAACACTAAATTGTTAAGAAGTTAATTATGGAATTGAAAAATGCCAATCCCAATGGTTGCAATGTTGTAATAAACAATGTACATCCTACAATTTTATTTTTTTTGAAAAATATTGAAAATTGAGTGAAATAAACGACTTCAAAGTTTATTTTAGAGTAGACAATCCGTAACTGCCCGCAAACTAAAAATCCTCATAACGTTTGACTCATTGATCAGAATGGAATGATTCAAACCTTTCCACGTATATATAAATCTAATAAACCAATTTCAAATTTTTATTTTTGAAAAAAGTGATTTTTTCTGATCTGCCCGAACTGCCCGAGTTGACCAACAAACAACATAGTAGGCCATAACTTTTGACTCGTATTTCTAAATGTCATGAAATTTGGTGCATATGAAAGATATTCCTCGTCCCCACCTTCTATAAAAATTTCAGCCCAAAATATGCAAATCTCCAGTCACACGTACCTGCCCAAACATTTTATGTTGCCAAAAAAGGCATGTTGGTCCTTTACTGGGGTTAAGCATCAATAAATAGTATGAGAGATTGGTGCACAAAAACCTTCATTGGTACTAGCTTGGTGTTAGTGTGGACCTTGAGTACCACGCTTTCATACTATTTATTGGTGCCCCAAGACCACCCTCCTACTAGTGTAATTGTTTGCAATTTTTTTTCAACTTATTCAATTGTCCAAAAATACATTCAAAGACATGTTAAAATCTTTTTCAATTGCCAACAATATTTTAAACATGCTCAATGCTTATTGGGTTCTTTTAGGACATGATTATTACACATCTTAAACGCTTTGTTTAATATACTATGTACAAATTTACACTCTATTGTCACTCCCTAACGTCACTTCTACAGGCAACAATATTGATTTTTACAATATTTCTGACATCCGTATTATCACCATCTGCATTTTGGGCACCCACGCAGTGACATTAAAGAGGTTTGGTAACCGAAATCCGTCAGTCCTCCGCTAAATATCCATATTATCACCCCGTGCATTTTGTGCATCCAAATATGATATTATAGAGGTTTGGTCTCTGTGTGCATATCAGTAACCCGCCCTCGTCCGCCCGTCTGGCTGGTCCACAAATCTGTAGAAACTGTTCAAGAACAATTCTGCACTTCACAAATGGGAATCTCAAGGTTACCCATTCCATGAGGAAATGCGAAATCGCCCAAATTCTTTGAGTCCGTGACAATATGGATTGTGAATTTTGCTTCCCCCGCTTAGTTTCTTCCGTCGCGGTCTCTGATGCACGATGCGACAATGTGATTCCTTTGCGAGTTCGCAATGGAGGAAGTGCTCGCCCATCGCCATGCCTCACAGGATTCCGGATGTCTTACCATTTGCCTAGCATCTCTGGTGGTCACCGCATTCAGAGTGAATGGGATGGGCGGAGTCGTGTTCGCTGGAAGCCTTGGGGGTGCTGCGCATTGGATCCCAATGCTCGAGCTCTGCCTGCCCTCGAATGTAACTCCAAAGGGGAATTTGGTGCAGAGAGCGTTGTACCTGACGAGGCTTCGGAATTTCCATCCGTTGCGCAACCAGTGGCCAGGTGAAAATTTCTGCTGTTGGTTCATTCAATTGTGTTGGGTCGGTTTGCGCAATTTTAGAATTTTAGAATCGCGGTAGCGATGTAAATGCAGCAACGCTGAACCCCAAAAAGCAATTATACCTTTGTTTTATGACAGTTTACGTCCTCTTTTGGTTTTAGGAAGTTTCACCTGTTGAGCTCAACTGGATAGTTGAATTTCTGCTCTCGGTTCATTCAATTGTTTTGGTCGGTTTGCCCAATTTTAAACTTTTAAAATCACGGTACCGATTTTATTAATGCAACTCTAAACCCTAAAAAACAGGCACACCTTTGTTTGATGACATTCTACATCCTCTTGTGGTTTTAGGAAGTTTCACCTGTTGAGCACCTGGGTTGGTGAATTTCTGCTCTCGGTGTTTTCAACTGTGAGGGATTGGTTCTCACAATTTTGTTTGATTTCGTTTTCATTCCGGTAGGGATGTGAATGCAACCCTAAGTTCTAAAGAGCGTACATGTCTTTGTTCAATGACATTCTCTTAAACTAATTTGAACTTGGAAGAAGCTCCCCGACTTCTATGCTGAATTGCGTCCTCCTTTGACGAGCAGTTCGAAGCGAGGGTTGTTCCAGATTGCGCGGGTGATTGGAGCGGCCACGCTTGTAAGCAAGGTGATAGGGCTAGCTCGGGAAGTAGCACTAGCGGCGGTGTTTGGAGTCGGTCCCGTGACGAATGCATTCAACTTCGCATCCATAGTGCCTGGTTTTTTCCTGACAATGCTGGGAGGAATCAACGGGCCGTTTCACTCGGCTATGACTGCCGCCCTCAGTAAGCGTCAGAAGGAGGAGGGTCAGAGGCTTCTGGCTAGTGTTTCTTTGCTTTCTGGCTTGGCGTGCACTGGCTTCAGTGTGTTGATCTTCCTCCACGCTGGCCTTCTCATTGACACTTTAGCCCCGGGGCTTTTGGTGTCAGCTGATGGAATTCTCACGAGAGAAATTGCTATTCTACAGGTAGGCTCTCTCTCTCTTAGAACTAAACACAATCATGCTTGTTTCGCATTTTGTAGTCAGAGCTCGAAGTTCCAGAGGTATCACATCCAATGCACATGGTAATTATTATTGTGGTGATTGGTTGGCAACAATTTTGAACAGCTGAAAGTGATGGCTCCATGCGCATTGCTTGCAGCCCTCATAGGACTAGGTTTTGGCAGCTTGAGTGCGAATGGTATTTACGGCGTGCCATCACTGAGTCCAGCTCTGTCAAGCATCGCCATCCTCGCTGCAGTTGCTCTCCATGTGTTGATGTTTCACCAGTTAAATGTTACATCCGCACAACAAGCGCTAGCTGGAGGCATAAGTTTGGCAATCGGGTCCACATGTGGCGCTTTCCTCCAGTGGGGGATGCAAGTGATTGCGCAACAAAGAGCAGGTCTTGGTGGACTGCGTCTCCCATGGCTGAATCCTTTCAAAGAGACGGGAATTTATGAGGTTCTGGCAGTGATGGTCCCAGCTGCTCTGAACTCGGGATTGACGCAAGTGGCAACATTCACGGATCTCTACTTTGCCTCATTTATTCCTGGGGCAGCGGCGGCACTAGGGTACGCTAATTTGTTGGTGATGGCACCATTGGGGATTCTCTCGAGCCCAGTCCTACTTTCGCTCCTACCTATCTTCTCCCGGCTCACTGACGTTGAGCATAGACCGGCCCTTCGAGATTGTGTACAACAAGGACTCTTGCTAGCTATGGCACTTACACTGTCTCTCACGGCTGTCATGATACCTCTAGCGAGGCCTATTGTCCAATTTGCTTATCAGCGAAGGTCGTTCGATGCCTCAGCGTCCAGCATGGTGTCATCTCTCGTCATTTGCTACGTTTCAGGTACAACAACTTCTTCTGTTTGCATTATATTGTTCAATATGTTATTGGAACTCAAGTTTGAACCTCAGCTCTAGCGCGAACCCCATTGTCTCTGCTGCTTGAGTCATGGCCTCCATTTGCAGTTGCAAGAATGTTTTATGTTTTATGCATCATTTGCGTTGCACTGACACTGTCCTTGGGCCAATGTGTTGCAGGGTCGACGTTTTACTTAGCCAGGGATGTATTGGTCCAAGTGTTCTACGCTTTGGGTGACGGGCGCACTCCTTTGTATATCACTTTGGCTGGTATTGTTGCCAACGGTATTCTGGACTGGCTTCTAGTTCGCTGCTCAGGTTTCGGAGCTCCTGGATTGGTGGCTGCCACTATGACCGTAAACTTCGCCTCCGCTGGATTGCTTCTTTTCATACTCACGAACAGGCTCGAGGGGCTTCGTGTATCCTGGCAAAGGCCACTTTGCACGCTAGCGGGTTGCGCTCTCTACACAGCCGCTGTGACCCACGCTACATACACCCAGAGCTTCGTACTCCTAAATTCATTGACCAGCGCTGGGATCTCGAACTTCCTGGCACTTGGGTTGGCGAGCAGCTTTGGGTTTGCGTCATTCTTCGCACCATTTATCCTTCTCAGATCCCCTGAAATTTCTTGGGTGATGCAAATTCTGCACAAAGATTCGAAAATGTGACTGCTTTTCTTTAGCACGAGGATTGAACTGTAGTGCCAGGATTAGCTTTTGCAGACTACAGAGCTGCACCTCCTGTATGGTCATTTTTGCTTCTAGTGTTCAATTTTTGAAACCAGGATTTTCAACGCGTTCATCACAGAAATACCTCAAGTGTTTTAAGTTCTCTGAAACTGGAACCCGGTGTTTATCCGTTGCTCTTGCATTGCTTGTAGCCCTTGCAATGCTTGTACCTTTTCCTGGAGTGCCCTATTCTATATTTAACAGTTTATTTGCAATATGCTGGTGCAGGCAGTGAAGGCCCTTGGCACCGGATCATGGCGCATTTGAGGGTTCCGAGCAATATATGAGGGGACTAGCAAGTGCCCAGGTTTCACCGTTTGCACTCAGTTATTGCAACACAGGTTTCCCTGTTCAGTCGTTCTTGGAACCATGTAATCTCAGCTACGCTTCCAGGCCATTTTGAATGTATCAAGCTGTGGTAGTATGAAACAGAGGAATGCATATAAATCCCGTGTGATCCTTTTCCCTGAAATACAGAATCTGGCATCATGTTGCTTGTTGCTATGGAATATCATTGTTTGCCTGAATCAATGGACTCCAAAGGCCAAAGCATGAAGGCCCTAAGGTAGGAGCACCCAATTGCGCCACTTTTTCTCGGGCTCTCATCTCCGAGTGCTAATGAGAGAAAATTTCGACTAAATTGTTAGCGACTTCATCAAGAATCCAACCCAATTCATAATTTTTCTATACTTGGTTAATATTCTACGAATTGTTGAGGTGAAAGCATGGGGTACACATGCAGCTAGATTCCCTGAAAAAAAGGACACCCTTGAAGCACAAATGCTTCACTCCCATTGTCCTACATAGAAAGCTTCTCTGTCATCTATTGGACCACTGGTCCACAACGTCCTTACAGCGTTAATAGCCCTCCAATTCCAACTTTGAAGGCGTTCCAAGTTGAACATTTTTTGCATCTCAACCCATTTTGAAACCCACTCATGAGGATAAGTCTTCACCTAGCTCCTTGAGATAGAAAACACGTTGAAAAATGAATGTGCACCACCTGGCACTTCTATCCAACAATGAAGCTTTCATTGATGGACATAACATTCAGTAGCATGTGTTGATGTTGCCTTGGTTCAACAGTGATGGTGTGCCTCTACATCCTCCACCTATCTAATTCATCAGTAGCTACTGATGAAGCACTGTTGGGGTGTGGAATATACCACACCATCATTGTAGAGCTACTGAATGTTATGGAAGCTACTACTCAACAAACCCACTAAGTTATCGTACTGCCAACTGTAGTTATTCATTACTGTACTGTACACACTGCATCGAAGTAACAATTACAGGAAGTGTAAGCCAATTTCTCACAGAAACGTGGATAATGGAATTGAACCCACTTACACTCAGCACGGTGCATGCCATCGGTTCTTGTACATCTAAACACACCTTGAATAAAAGAATCCATCTAGTACTTCACAACTAGTCGAACCAGAAGTGTGCTAGGTTCACCACTTCATTACAAACAAGTTACATTATACAGTAAGAACTTTTTTTTGTAGGAATCAAATCTAGTTACAAACCCAAGCCCTGGCCTATTTCATCTGCACGAAGAACACCCTTAGAGCTGGGCAATTGTAAATGAATATCACATAATTATGAATTTCAAAATCTTTCACAGCAGAGTTACTACTGTGCTAATGTACTAAGTTGTCGCTTTGTTAACCTAGCATACTCGCCATTTAATTTGATCAACTCATCGTGACTGCCCATCTGCACAAAATAGCTCCAACAAAATCCCGTCAGAGAAAAATCGTGTTATTGTTAGAGCTGCCGGTGCTAAGCAACTTCAGATACAATGTCCCATTATAATATTAATTATCTAAAACAATCCCGCAATTGGAAAGAAATTACCTCGGAAACCTGACCATTTGTCATGACCACAATGCGATCTGCAGCACGTATTGTTGATAGCCTGTTCAAACACCAAACCACGATCTCAGTATACTATTACATTCGACTTAGATAGCAGACATATCAGTCCAACAAATACACTTGGGTCTTGATTTAAAACCACTAAAGAGACCAATAAATATTTGATTCACTAGTGATATTTCAGGTCTTGGTTTAGGGTCAATTTACCTGTGGGCAATGACTAAAACTGTGCGTTTATTTCTGCCATCATCTCCACGCATGGCTCGGTCTAACGCTTTCTGCAGAAGGCAGCGATAATTCAATTAGAGGATAGGGACCAATATGAAGAACAGTATTGTGGAGAGGTAGCACGCTCTGAACGTGTCTAGATGATCTTGAGCATCTCCAAAAGTAATATAAGAAGAGCAGCATATCGCAAGAGTATCCCCCAAAGGGATTTCAACCTGCGAAGTCATTCTTTCATTGATGGAAAATTTCACAAACCCTATCTGGCAATCTTCGAATGTTGCCATTCTTCTAATCATGTCACAATTCTACAAGACATAAGAAATTCATTCTTTGGAACGATGGGGCCCAACATGCTACTATTGCTTTTACCATGTCTTATTTTCATTAGTCACCAAACTTTCTACATCTTCAAACAATTGCTTAGTCTCTCCCCTTGGGATAGAGACAGAAATTCAAGTCCTTCCACTTAAAGATAAATGAGAGTAGAAAGGGCAAGTATGACAGGTTGATTACCTGCACAAGATGTTCACTCTCAGAGTCAAGGGCACTGGTCGCCTCATCAAGGACCAAAATAGCAGGATCCCTTAAGAGAGCTCTAGCAATAGCAATTCGCTGCTTCTGACCCCCACTCAAGCGAGAGTTGTCAACCACGGTTTTGTACCCATCTGGAAGGGAGGTGATGAAGTCGTGAGCATTTGCCATTTTAGCAGCTCGCTCAATCTCTATTTGACTAACATTGTAGCCACACCCGTATGCAATGTTGGACGCTATGTCCATGCTGAAAAGTCGAGGTTCCTGTTATAAAAAACGGAAACATCAAAATAAAAAAATGTCAACCGTATATGACACTAATTGGATTTTTAACATTGACTTCAACCTATCTTTGTTTCCATTGTACTAATATCAATTCAGCATCATGTTGCACGTTGCGGAAAAATAATAACTCACTGTTCTTGAACATAGTGTTCATTAATGATCCTTACGGTCAGTACATATTTTACCTGGCTCACAACCCCGAGTTGCTTCCTGAACCATTTTATATCAAGCTCTTTCAGTGGAACCCCATCAACCAAGACCTGCACATCAGCTCTCCAAAAAGTTACCAAAACATCGTCAAAAAGCGTCCCGCCAACTGACCGACAGCTAGCCCTGATTTCATTCACGTATGCCTAAATTTGGAGGCACTTGTAGCTCCTAAACTTCAGGCCACAACAATTACTGCACTTCCAAGTTCCAGCAAGCTATCAAAATCATTAAGATACAACAACCATATATTAACAACAAAGCGGTTTCACTGTAAGATGTTAAAAGAAATAAAGTTCACCTGCCCACTTGTAGGGTCATAGAGACGCAGGAGTAAACTCACAAGAGTGCTCTTGCCACTGCCACTCAGGCCGACCTGTGATATGCAAAATCAAAATTAGTAATTGTTTCTTTTCCACAGAAGGCATATCAATCTGAACTGTCCCAAATACACTTCTAATGAAGTGAGTAGATCGTATTCACAGTTATCCCATTCACAACAGAATTTATGATATGACTCCATTTGAGGCTCACCACTGCTACAAGTTCACCGGGGTTGATAGTTAAGTTCACGGTTCGCAGCACATGAGCATGGGATCGAGTAGGGTAACTGAATGAAATGTCGGCAAATTGAATACATCCTTTCACGTTAGGCAGAATGAGACCTGGTGCATAAGAGTCACATTTATGATTAGTGCCAATCCTCCCAAACCCAAACATTGCCTTCTGCAATAAACAAAACGTCTACTTCACTTACTCCTAAGCATTCACTTGGAACGGCAAGAATAAACCGACCTCCACTTTAACAACAAAGACGTGTACCTCCAGAAGCCAGCTGCTGGCTGGGTGGAAGATCAAGGAGCTGAAACACCTTCTCACTAGCACCTATGGCTTGCATCAAAGAAGCCCAATGATCACCCACCCACCAGGTCGAGTGCACAACCCACTCCGAATAAAGAATAAATTTCGTAAGTTGTTCAGCATTAATTTGACCATTCATCACAAAGCTGCCTCCAATTATTAGTGCCACCACCTACACAACAGATTGCACTGTGAGAAGTGCAGTTTCGAGTTATTACCATAATTGCGAAGTGTGGACTTATTGGAATTCAGACACACGAAATAGCCAGACTCTGCTAAAAGATCAAATGGGTCCAACCTGAGTAGAATGGTAAAGTGTGCAGGAGCTTAGAGTACTGAACCCGTAAGCAATGTTCTGACGAAAGTTGATCTCCATGAGCTTCGTCAACCACTTACTATACCTGCTCTACACCACATGACAAAGTTCAATCCCATTGTTTGAGGAAATCCTAAAGAAAATGCTGGGTTCCAACAATACAATGTTGTGAGCTGGAGAAGACGAAAAGTGGACCTGGCAGACTCTTCTACTTCAGTTCCAAAAGTGCGAACCACTCTCAAAAGTGAAAATGCCTCTTCTGCAACTTCATTGGCGGACGCAATTGAGTCTTGAGCAATCCTTGACGTTCGTTTCTGGTACCTGGAACACATAATCCAAGGTCAACTACGAGAATGAAGCACTATCACACGTTCCAGTGAACCAATTATACATACTTCTACCATACAGAAAATACTCCGCACTGAAGGACTTACGGTTCGCGTTCAAGAAACCCAATGCAAGATCACAATAATACAAAAAATATACGCTCTGAAAGAGGATAAAACGTACTTGATGCGTTGAACTTCCAAGGAATTTTTTTAATTATTGGGTGAGAATTACGATTCAAATACTCTTCTACTAGAAGGCGTGATAGGCGAATTTACCATTTAAAAAAAAATGAAATATGAAGGAGAGAAAAACCAACCGGCCATAGATTCTAGTTAAGAACCACATGAGGCTGCAAACGCCAAGAGTAGTCAATGCAAGCTGCCATGAGAGTGTCACTAGATACACAAACGCCCCGACGCCCTGCACAAGAATAAGCAAAGAGATTCAACACGGATAGATGTCGTGCTAATTCGGATTAATAGGTCAACTTTCTATCGATTGCCCTCCTGACCACGAACTCGTATATAACGGGACGGACATGCTCAACAATAATCATAAATTCTAGAATAAACATGAATGAGTCCAAGCTCGATAGAACGGGACCAAATAAATTCGAGCTGGTAAAAGGTTGGCATGAGCTCACCTGAAGGCCATTGCGAAACATGATGTTCAAATCATTGCCAATAATCCGTGACACTTGCTGGCAATCTGATCCCAATCGGCTTGTGAGTGCTCCTACAGACTCCGCATCAAAAAAAGCAATATCCTGTTCCATAAAGCAAACACATTTGAGGGAATCTCATGATCTGCATGATCGCACGCAAAATACCCAATGTGCGCAGACTCTTTACGTATATATCAAATTTTAGTACCAAGACAAAACAATCTTGTGTAAGCCACATCAGCTCCATCAGACTTTGTGGAATAATATCAAGACCTGGGACACAAGGGTAGAAAATAGTTTTTCCCGCATTCGCTTGACCTGCCATCAGGAAAAAAATTGTCAGCTGGTGGCACTGTCGGCGACAGAATATTGTATTGCAACAGAATAAGAGCGACTTAAGGAGCAAACTTGAGAACTTCCACAAAGGAGAAACTCGTTTACCAGGATTTGATTCGCAAATCCAAAGCATGCACCTCTTATGCCACTGCACCACGACAGAGAGACATCACCACACTTATTATTATATCAAAGTATCGGTTCTACTCAGACCATATTAACGGAAAGGAAGTCGATTCAAGGAAAATTCGGAAAAGTGGGTTACGAAATGCAACATTCCAGTATAGGATAAGCAAGACGTGCTTTTGGTCGAAGATGGCATAGGGATTTCCATATTTCAAAAACGGAAAATCAGACCCACCATCACACTTAGCAAAATGTTTCAAGCACCCTTGGAGATACTAACCTGAAAAGACCATACGTGCAAGCCATAGCGCACACTAATTTTGCGTTGCCATAGAACTCAGTCATCATGCCTTTTTGTGCCGCGAAGATCATGGCTGCCACGAAATGAGGTATTGTAATCTCAGATAACTGTGATTAAACAGACACAGAGGATAAGCAACGTCAGAATCTTATATTGAGACCATTAATTTTGCATTGACAATTATTGCAATAACTTCCTACCTCAAAACGATCACCACAACATAATTTCCCAACATGAAGTGAGAAACTTACGGCTGCAATAACAAGAGCAGTGAAGGCAAAACCGAGGACAGTTGTGTCAGGAGCTACAAGAACCCACAGTCGGCTCATGGCGCCCATGAAGGTGATGTTAAAAGACCTCTGATGCTGCCTTTCAATGACACTCCACCATCTGCCATTTGGCAAATATTCCTTGAGAGATTTCCATAACAATAACATGCGCAGCGCAATACTCTGTCTCTCTGCACGCAGTGCAGATCCATTCCCTTCATGGCCTGCATATTATATCCAGAGTTGGGTGCGTCAGCAATCTGGCATTATTGGACACACCTATGGAATCCCTAACAAGTCACCTATCAAGCTAGATCAACTATCGAAAAGCACACCTATCTGGTCTAAGCTCTTGATTATTAAAAGGTAAATAGCATGAACAACTCAAGCAGTTAAACCTAAGGAGGCCAATAGTGTTCGCCACTTTCTCTATAGTGTCCTAGATTATAAAGAACGGATTTCACTGAGCCCATGACACTAAAATCTAAGAAAACTGATCTTTAACCTTAATTTTTCCGATGCAATTTCGCACAAGCATAGCAGAGGAACATACATGAGGAAATCAAGGAGCTAAAAACGATAGCGTCAATACTGAAGCACAATACTGGTTGGCAATGCATCACACCTTTAGAATCATAAGCTCCATTGAAACTGAGGTCTGCCGAAGAGAAAGGGGCGCCATTATCAGTTGCACAGCACACGTAATGATGATGTCGCATTTTCCTGTGCACAAGCTCCGGCAATCCTCTTCCCTTCCATGTAGTCGGCGAATTAAAAGTATCAGAAGCGAAGAAGTTCGTGGTCAATTCCTTGGCCTTTCCTTCGTTTCCTTTGCCCCGCAGTCTCCTCTGACTCTGGTTACACCACTTCGCAAGATAAGCCCTCCTTACCGTGACTCCAACGTTGTTGTCTTTCAAGTGCCTTGACTGCTGGTGTTTTCTTGAGCTGGGCTTGCATAAATTTGAGTGCGAGGGACTCAGTGTGCGGGGCTGCCATGACAGCAACCCGGGAGGTGCCGTGCCCATAGAAGGCTGTGTCTTGCTTGTGTTATGTTTCAGAGAGAAGAAATTTTTGCTTGACGAGGCCTCCCATGGACAGTCGGTGATCGAAAACAAACACACAGGTGCTTATTACTTCAGCTCCTCAGCTCATGGACCTTAAGTCCAGCTACCGAAGAAGGTTCGGAGAAGCTGCAGTGGTCAATATTGGCACCTGGAAAATAACAACAGAATTATTATATTTTAAAATGAGGCATGACAACATGTGCTTTTACTCTGACCTCGTGACACTTGGCACGTGGCACCCGTACGCACCTGAGGTTAATTAACTACAGTACAGTAATGCACCTCAACCAGGAGGCAGAAAACACAGAAATTTTGCTAGGATAGCAATACTTGAGCATCTTCACTATAAACGAAATGAGAATTCTTATTACTTTTATGCCAAATCACATTGATAAAGCCGTATATGCCATAAGCGCTATACAGGACATTCGAAAACACAGTTTCAAATTGGAAAAAATAAATTGAACAGTCCACCAACAATTGAAGAACTCTCAATTATGGAATCTAATTCCTCCACAAACCAGGGTACTATCTAGGCTAATGAATCATGTTCTAACGATCATACCTACAACTATAAACAAATTCCTCAGAACAGAGACAATGCCCTCGCATTCTTTCCTTCTCAAATCGGGACCTCAAACTTCCCACGACTCCAAACCCTAATCCCATCCTCCGAGACCATTAACCTGTAAGATTGAAAACCGACCAAACGCACCAACGAAGCACACTTCAATACAGTCGAGCCTCTCCAATCTACACTCTCACAAAACAGAAACCTAGAAATTCATCAAATTCATTCATGCTCCCAACACCCAACACCCCAAACCCAACACCTCCCCAAAACCCAACTCCACCATAGCACATCTTCGCAATTCCGCACAGAAAACACACCAACCAATTCAGAAAACAATATATACCACTGAAACTTCATCTCCACACCAGCTCCTCAATTCTCAAACCCCACATAGATCGCCTTAATTCCGAAGCAGACTAAGTCAACACATATCCCCGAAAAGAGCACTAAATGGCACACAAACCACGACTAAGCTTCCTACACGCTCCACACACGCCCTCAATGTACGGAACCAAAACACAATCCATCGAGCATGCACAAAGGAACCAACACGAGCTCCACATACCGAATCACCAGGCGCACGAATGTTGTACGTGATGGTGTTGCGAAATCGCGGCTCTGTAAGTTTTAGTTCAAGACGAGATCGCGGATTTGTGATTTGTGATGCGCAGGTGGAGAAATTGAACGCGGGGATTGCGTGGGAATGTTGCCTGAAAGAGAGACTGGAAAAGGCGATGGCGCACAAACACGAAACATCCGTGTCGTGGAGGAGATTGCTCGGCTTGGCTGGGCTTGACTTGGCTCGGCTTCAAGGCGTGCAAAGGAGAGGTGACCGGGTACCGGCTGTTTCCGGTAGTACTGGATAAGCTGCACGTTGAGGCGGAAAAGGTTTAGTTTGCTTTTTGCTTTTTGGTCGCCTTTTGCTTTTAGGTCACTTTTTCCAAATGAAAACGTGGCCGGGAGACAGGGATTTTGTTTGCAGTCCGGTGATTTGCGATGTTGACCTATGTTGGGGAAGAACCGGCGGCTAGTTCAGAAATAGCCAGTGGAATTAGGACAAAAACATGGTTGCAATTTGAAAATATCGGCAAAGCATTGGTGAAAAAATTTCTAAAATTTTATATTTTAATCAGTAATAAAATAGAAAAAATGGGAATTGAAAGAAAATAGCCAGTAAAACTTAGCCATCCCTTACCTTGTTCCCTTAACTTATTCTGAGTTCACACCCAGTGGACCCAAGAGACACGGTTTCTCCCAGTCCCTACAGAGCTTTAGCCCATGGCCCAGAATTCCAGATGTGAGCCACCAATTGCGCACACCTTCTTCATGTGTTGGTTTCCAAAAATATCCAATTCTAGTACGGTGGTTCCTTGAGTTCATTTCTCTCTCCTTCCAATAGCCTCGCGGCACCAAGCATTCTCGTGCCTCAACACCACTCACTCTTCTTTTCCTTTCTTGTGTTTTTTTATTGCTTCTTTTTTTTTTTGAACAAATGGGAAACCCGCTACAGTAGAACCTCTCTAAGTTGATCCTCTCTAAGTTGATAAACCTCTGTAAACTAATCATGTCAGATCGGTCCTGGACTAGGCCACATAACAAAGGCTGTGACTGAAAATGACCCTCTCTAAGTCAATAAACCTCTATAAACCAATCTGTCAGACTGGTCCGGGACCGATCAACTTAGAGAGGTTATACTGTACATTAAAAAAAATATATATATGAGACAGCCAAGCCATGAGGCTGGACAAATGAAGAGATAGCGAGCAAAAGGACCGAAGAAAAAGAAATAACAGAGAACCATAAGAAATTTATTGCTTCTTTTAACCCCTAAATGTCCAAACACCGTTTTTTGGCAACATAGTGATTTTGGGCAGCTCACTAGGAGTGGAGTTTTTATTTTTTTTCTTTGAAAATTTCACACAGTATGTGCCCGAGGAGTAGCTTTAAGGCCCAACAATTTTCATAACTTTTGACTTCATGGTTAAAAGTTATATCTACGTTGGAAGCTTTGAATCATTCCATTTGGATTAACGAGTCAAAAGTTATGAGGAGTTTTAGTTTGCGGGTAGTTATGGCTTTCAAAGACTCCATACCTACCCGCAAACTAAAATTCCTCATAACTTTTGACTCATTAATCCAAATGGAATGACTCAAAGCTTCCCACGTAGATATAAATCTAAAAAAACAATTTAGAATTTTTATTTTTTTTAAAAGTGATTTTTAAAGAAGTTTTTTGAGCTGCCCGGGCTGTCCGTCAAGCAATGAAAATCACACATCATGCAATAACTTTTTAACCATGAAGTCAAAAGTTATGAAAATTGTTGGGCCTTAAAGCTACTCCTCGGGCACATATTGTGTGAAATTTTCAAAGAAAAAAAATAAAAACTCCATTTGTAGTGAGCTTTCCAAAATCAATATGTTGCTAAAAAACGCAGTTTTTACATTTAGGGGTTAACTTCCTTTCATAAGCTTGGTATTTGGTATGTCTCGTCAGAGAGAGCATAAGCTTAAGGTAGCAGCATCTACAACCGTCAATTTAAGCAATTTAGCACAATTGGAGGCACCTTTTTGTAGAAAAAATATTTTTTCAATTATTAGCAATTGAAAATCATGGATTTTGAAAAGAAAAAGTAGAACTTTTAGATAAGGCATCTAATTTTTGTGAATTTACAAAGTAGAACTCCCTAGGGCACCATAAACCACACTCTAATAAAGTTGCCTTGATTTTAGCACCAAAATCTAAAAAAATCAAAGCCCACCAACAATCTCGGGGGGTGCAGTGAGCGAGAGCAGTAGAAAACTAAGTGCGAACAAATGATAGGGTGCCTAAAAAACATTTGAGATAAAAATTATAATTTGATTTTTTATACTATAGGGTACAAAAATTCCATGACACGACTTTAAACTACTATAGGGTATAGAAAAATAGGTCCAATTAGAAAAAAATTAGACCTAGGATACCCCCCTTTTTATTCTTTTTTTTGACCAAAAGTATTAAATGTTGTTGCCTTGTGAATGGCATATTCAAAGTGTTCAATAATTTTATAGACTTTACTAATTTTTGTAGTAGACGTTGGCTGGCTTTAGGTGGCTGTCATGCAACTTAGAAAATGAGCTAATCACAGATTGTTAGAAATTTAGACATCCCGACTTGCATCATACACCATATTTAGTACCCGCAAGAACTTATGAGGTTGTAAAATTTTGCAATTAACTTCAATTTTGAGTACTCTTAACTTTATATCTGTAATGAATGATTTTGATTTAAAAATGAAAACACAAATACTGTCAACACCAAAAAGGTAATTCTACTAGAATTTTTTGGGAACTTCAAACATTGCACTCTTTTAAAAACTCTGGGCAGGGTTATACGGTTTGAATTTTGCACATTATTTTTAAAAATTTATACTGGAGTTGAATGTTTGTGTGACATGCCAAAATTTATTTTTTTGAAATTCATTGCAGCCTATGGGTCAAAGTTATGTTGTCTGATAGCTTGAGGCAGCTTGGACAAGGCCTCCTCCTAAGGATTGATTATTGATGTTTCTGAATTGATGTAAGATAGAAACACCCAAAAGCGATCCTGTTCCCATTCTTGTACTCTAGATTATCACTAAATGTGTCCTTAGACTTTCATCAATGTGTCCTACAAATGCTTAACTTTCTTTGATTTGTTGGCGCATTTGAAAGACATATACTTAACTTTGATTTACTAACTATGGATTTTTGCAAATTTCAATTTAGGATCCACCTATGTGACAATTTCAATGGTCAGGGAGCTGGCACTTTGAAAAATCATAGAAATTACATACCACATCCAAAAAATCTAATTTTTTTTTTGGAATATTCATGATTTTCACTTGCTAATACTACATAAATGTTATTTTTAGGAAAAAGTATCTCCAACTATGTTGAATTGCTTAATATTGACGGCTTTGGATGTTTCTATTATAGACACAAGTGTTTGACTTTACTAATTTCTATTGTAGACGGTGGCTGGCTTCAAGTGGCTTTCTAGTTTTCCCATTAGTTATAGTACTGCATGTTTGAATTCAGGTGTACAAGCTCAGTTTTGTTTGTGTCTCCATAACTAGACATGATAAGCACATTTTTTTTCACTCATTGTGTTTGTAAATACAATGAGGACATTCTATTTCATACTACCATTGCATACTACCATTTCATACTACCATGATTGTACAAAAATATTTTTGCATTCTACTTCATACTATGACTTCATACTACCATGATAGTGCAAAAAGAATTTTTACATATTATTGTGCATACGGTGAAGACATGTACATTGAATCAAACAATGTAAGTTAAAGTAAAGTTGATATCAAAAAGCAATCTTTGTATCATTCATATTAATCATGTAAAAAGGACCTAAACCTAAAATTCAATTGATAGCATTCAATAATATGATCCCTTCCTAGTAAATGAGTGTCATTGACAATTTTTATGGAAGATACAATAGTAGTATTGACTACACTTTTCTGTTGAGTTCTAGTTGTAAGTAGTCATTAGTGGGGGAAAGAAAAGAAAGTTTGAAAGAAATTTAATGTAGGACAAAAATTGCAGTAGAATTTTTTTAATCTAAATTACCATATCATTTATTCATATCAATTTAGAATTATAAGTAATGTAAGCCCCTTCTCTAATAACCCAAAGTAGGAAATTATATAATGATAGCGTGTTTAAAAAAAAAAAAAAAAAAGTAATACCCCCCTAAAAAATACTTGGTGTTCGCACCTATCCCCTTATTTTTTTACACACTGACCCCCCTGAGCCAACAATAATTAAATATGGGCATGGTTTCAAAGTACTTTTGGAGACACTTGTAGGGAACTCAACAATTGAAGTATAGGTACACTAAATGTTATGGGTGTTGCTACCTTAGTGAGGAAATGTCACCCACTCACTTACCCCTAATGACCCAAGTGACCATTTTCCAAGTCAATGCCCCCTCTTTTTAAAGATGCCTAGTCTCAAATTTTGAGTTTTTTTCAAAATAAAAATTATTTTTACAAAACAGACCGAGTAATGAATCCAGTGACAATAGTTTCATTCGTTTTCAAGTTAAACTCCACCTTGTGGAATTTTTTAAAGTTAAATGGTATAGTGTAGTTTGCAGCTTATTTTGGAGGGTTTGATTTGGCCATCAATTAAAAAGTCAGCCAACCAATGTGATTCTTGCCCACCTCAAAAAGGACAGATCCAAGGACTTCAAGGAAAGGACAAGTGTCCCATTCTTTTTTTTCCTTACAAACACTACTCTCATTTCAATGACCACCCTGCATTGCAAGCTCTGCCATGAATTGAAAAATGTTGGGAATGTTGTGAAATTTTACAATTACATTTTTAATTCTCTTATCTTTCACTAAGCTCAAAAATGCATCATTTTTCAATTATTCTCACAAAGATATGCTCCTTCATAATGCATTGCCCTACTTTTGCATTGATCCAAATAAAACTTCAAAGTTAACCCCTAAAGGACCAATTTGCTATTTTTAGCAACATAGAAATTTTGGGTAGGTATGTGTGACTGGACATTTCCATATTTTAGGCTGAAATTTTATTAGGAGGAGACAAGGATTATCTTTCATATGCACTAAATTTCATGACATTTGGAAATAAGAGTCAAAAGTTATGGCCAAATATGTTACTTTTTTGTAACTAGGCAATCTGGCCAGATTAAAAAAATCATTTTTTTCAAAAACAAAAATTTGAAATTGGTTTTCTAGATTTATTTATATGTGGAAAGCTTTGAATCATTCCATTTCAATCAATGAGTCAAAAGTTATGAGGAGTTTTAATTTGCAAGCACTTAAGGACTCTCTACCCTAAAATAAACTTTGAAGCTGTTTATTTTACTCAATTTTCAATATTTTTTGAAAAAAAAAAAACAGAGGATGTAGACAACATTACATACAACCATTGGGATTGACATTTTTCAATTCCATACTTAAATTCTTAACAATTTTGTATTTTGAATCATTCTCTACTTCTTTCTACTTACTAATTTTTTCCTACATGTTGCACGATTCCAAATGATTTGAAATTTTTTAAACATGTAGCCAAATGAGTAGCCAACTTGTTTAGAAAAAAGAATTCAAAGAAGCACCACCATTTGGGACATTTTTTCATAGAAAAGTGAGCTTGTGAAGTGCAGCTGCCTTGTTTTTTGGAAGGCCAAAAAAATGATTACCATGAATTTGAATGTTTATATCTTATAATACACGTGGTGGAAATTTTTGAATTTCTTACCACATATTTTCAAGTCAGCATACTACAAGATCCTACAATTACATGTGTAAAAAAAAGTTTTTTTCAAAAATTTGGCACTTGTATTAAAAATGGCAGTTTTTGAGTGTTTTCGGTGAAAACATAGTCATGGGACTTTAGGGGTTAAATATCTCCTAAGCCGTGCTGTCAAATAATCTGAAATTTTATGACGTGCTTACTCTCAATGTGAGATTTAAGATTCTACAATTACATTCTATCTAATCTCAATAAAAAATGAACAAAAAAATTGTTCACGTTCTTGGCACTCTCGGCCCATTTTGAAAGTACACCCCCTTGGATCTTTAGGGGTCAACAAGTGATTGTGAATTAAAATCTCCATATCCATATTTTCATTCCCTCTAATAATTGTATTTTCATTCCCTCCCATATCTATATTTTTTTTAACATACTAGATTGCAATTGATATAGGATTAATACCTGTAATCCATACCCATATGTTGTACCATATCAATATTATATATATATATATATATATGTGTGTATTTTGCATCTCATATCCATATAAAAATTGGGTTTTAGTTTTTGGAGGTAGGTGAGCAAATCAGTTTTTTTATTTTACTTAATTAACCCCTAATTACCCAAGTGATTATTTTCTAGTTGTTGCCCCTCTATTTTGAGCTGTCCATTCTCAAATTTTGAATTTTTTTCAAAAACAATATTTCTAAGAAAAATATTGCATTATGAATCCAATGGCATTTGTTTCATCAAATTCCAAGTTAAACTCCACCCTATTAAAAAATTTAAAGTTCAAAGTTGTAATGTAATTCACGTCTCATTAGGGGAGGTTCAATTTGGGCATAGACTGAAAAGTCATCCAACCAATGTGATTGTTGCTCACCTCAAAAAACGGATATCCAAGGAGTTCAAGGAGAAGACCAATGTATCCATTCTTGTTTTTCTTACAAACACTATTCTCATTTTAGTGACCACCATGCATTCCAAGTTCCATCCAAAATTGTAAAATGACTAGAATGTTGTGAAATTTTAGATGGGCATACTCAACTCTCTTGTCTTTCGTTAAGCACAAAAAAAAACATCATCTCAAAAACACCCTCACTAATATATGCTCCTTCAAAGGACGTTGCTATGTTTTTCTATCAACCCAAATTAAACTTTAAATTTAAATATCTACTAAAGTGCGCAGTCAAATAATCTAAATTTTTTTGAGGTGCTCATTTGCAATGTGAACTACAAAATTTTATGGTTATATTCTATCCAATATCAAGAAAAAATGACCAAAAAAATTGATTAAATTCTTGGTAGTTTTGGCTTTTTTTTAAAATTTTTACTTCCAATATTTGGATGAATATTTGTAAGTACTCTCTCCTTTTGAAAGTGTTCTCTCCTTGGGTTATTAGGGGTAGGGAAGAAGATGTCTCTTTTCAGGGAATAGTAAAGAACTATTTTTTATTATTTGTTATTGCAAAAGTTGATTTTCAATTGCTATACCAAAATGCACAAACACCAGTTTTTGGCAATATAGCAATTTGGAGCAACTCACTACAAACCAAATTTTTATTAATTTTCACACAACATGTGCTCAAAGAGAAGCTTTAAGTTCCAACAATCTCCATAACTTTTGACAAAGTGGTTAAAAATTTATTGTATGATATGTAATTTTTATTGCTTGGTAGGCCGGCCGGCCGAGCAACTCAAAAAAATCCTTTAAAAATCCTTTTTTCTTAAAATAAAAATTTGAAATTGGTTCTCCAGATTTATATGTACATGGGAGATTTCAATCATTCCATTTTGATTAATGAGATGAAAATTATGAGGAATTTTAGTTTGTGAATAGCTATGAAATCTCTATTCTAAAATAAACTTTGAAGTCAATTATTTAACTCAATTTTCAATATTTTTTGAAAAAATAAAATTATAGGATGTAGCTTGTTTATTGCAACATTACAATCATTAGGATTGGCATTTTCAATTCCATGAGTAAATTCTTATCAATTTAGTATTTTGAATCATTTTCTACTTTTTTCTACTTACTATTTTTTTCTTATATGTTGCACAATTCCAAATGATCTGAAAATTTTCAAGCATGTAGCCAATTTGCCTTGAAGAATGAATCCAAAGAAGAAACACCATTCTGGACATTTTTTTGTATAAATGTGACCTCGTGAAGTGCAACTGCCCAATTTTTTGCAGGGCCAGAAAAAGGAATTTTATCAATTCAAATGCTAATATCTTGCAATTCACAAAGTGGAAATTTCTGAAATTTTTTCAACATCTTTTCAAATTAGTATACTAGAAGATCCTATGGCTACATGTTTCCAAAAATGTTTTTTTTCTAAAATTTTGTACTTTATAAGTGTACTAGGAATGGCAGTTTTGGAGCTTTTTGATTGAAAGCATAGTCAAAAATATTTAGGAATTAATATGGTCTCCACTATTTATCACAAGGACATTGTAGCATTTGTGGTGTTTAAAGATAGCATTGTTAGATTGCTTGTACTAACTTTTATACTAAACAATTATTCACCCATATTAAATAACCATTTTGGTGTAGTGCATCTACAGTTTGAAAAGCAAGATAACAAGTATGATACAAGCGCTCTATCCAAAAAAAACTCATTTGAAATGCTTTAATATTTATTTGGTGTATAATATGGTAGTTTGGGATATTTATAATTTACATGTTATTACATAAAAACCAAAGTGCACTATGTTATAGACAAAAAAGGTGGGTTTTTTTATAATCCTCTTCAACTCCAATTTATTTTTTATTAGATTAATGGAATAACTACCAAAGAATCTCACTATTTTTGGAACATATTAGAATGATTGGAACAAATTTGCGAGAGAACCTCAATTCATATGCACTCAATTAAAAAAATCACTGGGGTTGAAAAAAAAATGGCATAAAGGAGAGGCAACTCTCGTGCATTGAGAGGTCAACTAGACACTACAAAAGCAACATGACGAACACACACAATGGTACATGCATTTTTAATCTCCAAAAATTGCAGCTAAGCACAATTTCTATTAAATGCAAAGAGTTGTTTCCATTGGGTGGATGGTAACTAAAAAAGATTCCAACACAATTTACAATGCATTATTTGGACAATGTAAGAATAAATTATGAACTACTTTTTAAAGCATTAATGGACAATTTCGTAAAAATGGCGATATTTTTTTTAAATGGCATGAAAACAATTTAGAACGGCCGTCTTGAAATCTATACCAGTCCTAGATGGTGAAAATGGCACTCCGTCAAAGTGGCACTTGGAATACCGCCATTTTAATGAAATTGCCCATATTAGTGATAGGTGTACGATATATTGATACAAAGTTCTATTGTTTAAACCTTAAACATCTTCAAAATTAATGTCTCTGTTCTAGCAAATATCTAAACAACTACTTTGCTCCACTATAACATGCACTAGGATGCTAAATGCTAATAGTTCCCCAACTATTGATCTTACTTGCCAAACAAATGGTATACTACACAAACTTCTATATATTATACTACCCAAAGCAAGATCCCACGTTTTGTAGTAGTTATGCACTACACAGAATCCTACTTTGAAACCTATTGACTGTGTAGCGGATTTGTATTTTCTTTTTTAACCCCTGAAGTCACGTTGTCCCCTCAAAGGACAAAATGGATTTCGGGCAGGCTCCTTCAGTCTCAATATTTGTTGTGTTTTTTTTAATTTTTTTGTAAAGATAGAAAATCACATTAGCTTTCTGAAAATCTAACTTTTATTTCAATCGGTGCCTGGGAGCAAACGTTATGGCACAAAAAATCCAAATTTTAGTTCGGTAGGCAGAAAAAATCCTTACAAAAACTTTAAATTTAAAAATTTAAAAATTTGTTTCAGGTAGATTTCATTTTTATCTACATGGAAAGCTTTGATTCATTCCATTTGGATTTGTTATGCAGAAGTTATAGACAATCTTATTTTTCGGGCAATTAGAGCATCATCTTGAAAAAATAACTTGTAGGATTCATTTTTGAACTCAATTTTGACAATTTTTCAAAAAAAAAAGTTTCACAAGGTTAAAATTTCTTGCTAGAACAATCTCACCGTTGAGATTAGTACATTTCAACTCTATCTCAAAGCTATTAATGATTTAATTTTTCCTTCAATCTTGAATCTACTTGTACTTAACAATTTTTTAATGAATGAAAATTGAGTGTTTCTTTTTTTAATTTTTTTCCTAGATTCTCAACTCAACTATTCATCATATCAAATTAGGAATTCAAAATCATTAGAGCAAAAAAATTTAAGTTAAGAAGGTTCAAAGCCAAAAAATGTAGTTGACCAAGGTGCAAAAAAACTTGATTCTTTCACTTTAAATGCAAATATCTTGCAATCTACAAGGTCAAAGTTTCTGAAGTTTCTTACACACATTCTTACACTAGTCTAGTACAAGATCCTACAACTAAATATGCAAAAAACACATTTTAATTTTTTTTTTCTCTTTTGCTATAAAAATGGCAGTTTTGAGTGTGTTTTTTTTATGGAAAAATGGTCTTGGGACTTTAGGGATTAAATTTCACAAAAATGAAGAACTTCAATGCCATCAATTGTGTATATTGCAAATTTAACAAATTTGGTATTTTAAGGAAATAGTGAAACTTTGAGGGGACAAGATACATCCTCTAGACCACTTAGGGATTAATCCTTTGGAGTTGAATATGATGTTATTCTTCAACTACATTCCAACATAGAAAAGTCTTATATCAGTAAATTGAAGATCAAAAGAGATCAAATCTAATAAATTGTCAATTACAGGATACATGACACTTTGAATTTTTTTTAATACAGATATAAAGATTTCATACCCAGGTGCTAGTTTTGGCTAAATATATTTCTAAAAATAGATGCCAAATTTCTTAGAAGGTGGTTTTTTAAATGTCCAGGGAGAAAAAGAATCTTGAGAAATATTTCCATTTAAAGCATATATAAAATATTATTTTTATAAAAAATAAATATTTGGAAAAAAAGAACCATAGCTACAGACGTAGTACTAAAGTATAACAATGATTTTATTAATTCTTGTAATACTCTGTTGTACCTTCATCTCATAGAAGAGGACAATAAGTACAAAAATAGAAAAGTAGTATAATTTATTTGAAAACATTTTCACTTCCTTTATTTTCAATTTTTGAATTAAGCTTTCAATAGAATCTAATTTGAATTTTTAGAAATATGAAAGACAAAAGTGATTCTTGTAAAGATAAAAGATTCTTGCATATGTGAATTACAAATGAGGTCAATATTAAAATCTTATGTAATTAACAAAGCCTAGCTTATATTTTTACAAATATGAGAAATGAAGTGACTCTAGTAGATTCAAATACCTTTGCATCCCGCATAATATTCTTAAACTTCAAGTGTGAGTCTCTTTGCCTTACTTGCATTTTAGGACGTTTTTAGTTTTGAAATTGGTAGATATAATTTTCTCCTTGAATCTTGTGGCAATATAGACAAAATAATATTTTCCATGCCACTAAGAAAGGGACAAGTGAATCTTGAACCTTCATGTTGAAGAATGTATGTCTGAATTAAGATTGAGCTTGATTCGAGCTAAAATCTCATACTTAACTAATGCAAAACATTTATAAACTTGTGAGACATGTAATTAGTATAATATCATTTAGTTTGACTTAGTCCAAATTTCAATTTGATTTGAAGAATAAGAGAAAAATATACTCTATGAGACTATTAGATATATCATAGCTTTAAAAATGTATACAAAATGATAGGATCTTTACCAGTATATTATTCCTTAGTAGCATGAACTAATGATTACATTGTAATCTTATTTGAGATTCAACCCTGTAGAAATGCAATTAAAAGTGACTTTGTTACAAATATTGGTGCAAGCCATAAAGACAAAGTAGAATACATGAAATTCAATTTTTAAATGATTTAAAAAATGAATTAATACTAATATTAAATAGTCAAACTTGAGGTTTGGCTAAACTCAAGTTAATGTTGCATTAATTATTGATGCTCTTAATGGATTAGTGAGTTTGAAGATGATTATGACAATGGCTTGATGAATGACATGAATAAACCTAAAAAGGTGGAAAGGTAAAAAGACATTACATAGATAAAGATGTAGTCAATCAATAATTAAAAGTTAAAATTCTCTTTGAGGGGAGTGGTAGCATTACTAGTGAATGAAGAATTACCAAAGTAATATCTTCTTAACCAATGAATCATTCACCAATATTGACAACCACAATTGTATAATAAAATTCTTGAAGAAATGCCTTACTAATACCTTTGAAATAGGAATCCAAATAATTTTGGGCATAATTATGAGCTCATATTAAGTGAAAGGTATTTGTGAGCTCTAGGAAGAATATCAATACTCTAAAGTTTACAATTTTTTTTTTGGTTGCCATCTACATAAAAAATGGGCAAATTCTCACAGCTTTGGACAATTGCTATTTTATAAATATAATTAAATATTTATGAACGATTTTAGTGTAAATAAAAATACAAAAATAATTGAATATATACACATATGTAGTTTGAATGTATACATACATACATACATACATACATACACACACACACATATATATATATATATATATATATATATACGGTGTTTGAATGTACAAAATAAAATAAAGTAAGACTTAATTCATAATAATCACATTATATTTTTAATATTAAATATTAAGTACAAAGAATTTCACAATTTTATCCATCATATTCTCATCCATGCTATTTTTCATTCATCCAATTTTTCAAAACATCTTTGACTATAAATAGCTTGATGGCTATAACAACTTCTTGATGATATAGCAAGGTATTGTTGCAAATGTTGCTATGATTATACTAATAGTGTATACATATACATAGTAAATTAATTTTTTTATAAATTTTGCAAGGAACTCACCACAATTTATTGACCATCATTATTTGTTTCCAAAAAATGGAAATTTCCATAGTATCTAAGTTTTTGCTTTAATGATAATATGTAATATTCACCTTAAAGATATTATGAATATGATTTCATTGTTTTTAATCCTAATTTTTTTAATTAATTAAAATTAATTAATTAAAATTAATTAATTAAAATTAATTAATTAAAATTAATTAATTAAAATTAATTAATTAAAATTAATTAATTAAAATTAATTAATTAAAATGTATAATATGTAATTTTGATTTTGATGTGTATATATATATTTTGCAGCATACATATGCTTTGTAATGTTGCTATGGCATTTATATATTTAAATTCAATCACAGTTCAAATGAAATAATTATGAATCTTAAAACTATAAATTTTATTTTTTGTTGTCTAAAATATTTTAATTAATATAAAGAATACATTATTTTCTTACTTTTTTGAACAAGGATGTGAATAGTATGAAAAAATACTTTGGAAGTGTACATTGTAAATCATTCATTCTTATATGCACCCTTGACATTTTCTTTTGGATTTTCTATTGACTTTATGTTTCAAAAGATTTTGGTGTCTTAACTTATGAGCAAGTGCACGACAAATGGTAGCACTCTTTTTTTTTATAGGATTGCGTAGTGGTTCTTTTTTCACAATATGGCTTCTTTTAAACTTGGAACAACCTAAATCATTGTTATAAATATAAGACCATTAGAATACTGATACCAAACATAATGTTTTAAGTTTTTGACATAAAATGCAGACTTATTCAATTATTCTTGTTATGATTTTTTATCTTTGTTTCTTTATAATATAAAACAATTCTACTCTAATTGTTACTCAATCATAAAAAAGAACCAAAAAAAATTGGATGGATGAAAAATTTATTCATAGAAGACCACAAGGTGTTATGCATTTTGTCTATTGTCTTAAAAATAGACCTTGGGAAATGACATTTTTTAATTTATGGGTTAATGACAATGGCTAAAATGCCAAAGTACTTGATTTATTCTCTAGCCTAATTACTTTATAAGATGCAGATGTATTTTAATACATGCTCATCTTTAAAGAGAGCATCATTTTTTCTATGCAAATATTAATTTCTTTCTCTTTCTCTCACATACATACATATTTGTATGTATATATATATATCTGTGTGTGTATGAATATAATTGCATTATTATATTGTGTTCATATAATTGCATTTATAAATTTTAAATATAAATATTTATACCTGGATTTATTAAATTTGCCCCATGGGCCTCTTTGTCTAAACAATGTTGTTGTTTTGTAATTGTTGACAAACGTTGATGTTTGAAATGATTATGTTCTCTCTCAGCTTTACTACATTCTCGCCTTAAAGCTGCAAGTCGATTGTAAACATTCATAAATAAAGTCATTTCTAAGTATGTTGGAGGTTTATTGAAATCATTATACCATTTTTGCGTAACATTTTTGGGATTAGTATGAGAATCATATTCCAATGGTATTAGTTTTATTGAAGGAGATTTCCATCCAAGGGGTGGAATTAATTTATCAAATGACAATCCTTCCCAATGTTGTGTTATCCATTGTCGAATACCTTGCACAACAACTCCTGTATGTTCAATGGTTTCTTTCCATTCAAATTTGGGTCCGAATTTATAATCTTCAATTTCATAAAGTCTTATTCCAAATGCACTTCTATGAGTTAATAAATGTCCATTATTTACCGAACTAGAATGAGTTGGTTCATTAATAGATTGAAGTTTATCATTGTTGTGAAGGTTTTCAGCATTTGATAAATTTTCATCAATTTTTGAATCTTCTAATTGATTATTATTATTTGATGTTTCATCAATAGAAGGTGGATTGTCAACATTAGTTTTTTCTGAAACAAAAGGTTTTAATTTTTGTGGATTACAAACAATAAATGAAAAACTTCCACGTTCATCAAATCCTATGGAACCAGGAAGCCAATTGTCTATAAGTGTAGCAAATTTGAGAACTAAATTGTCCATATCTATTATCCGTCCCATTCCAATGCTCAAAGAACTAGTTGTACCAACATGTTCTTTTTTATATCCAAGTATATAAACACGTCGGTATAAGTCCATATTTCTTCCATTATAAGCTTTACCAAGGCCTAAAGGTACCATGGATTTTGGTAAAGGATCACATGCTAGAAGAGTAAGATCAAGAGCTTCATTGCATATAAAGATCCTAAATAAAAAATAACTACATTAGAATATATATTTTTAAGTACATTTGAAACTAAACAATTAAGATGTTTGGATTATCATATCTAAATATATATTTTGATTTTTTTAATTTGATTTCAATTTATTGAATAAGATCCATTATTTTAAGCCAATGATTTTAATGCATAAAAATACATTGTCAATTAATACTAGCATATCATTATATACATATAAATAAAAATTGATTAATTTTCTATGTAAGACTATTCATTAAAGTTTACATACCGAGAAGGTAAAAATTTGTGTGTATGTTGTTTCTTAGGTGTTGAAGGTGGTGTACCAGCTCTTGATGCAGTTTTTGATTGATATGGTTGTTGTTTTAAATTTTTATGAACTAATCCTCTTTCAATTTCAACATTTGAAGCAATACATGAGGCAGTTGGACTATGAGGCTTGTGATCCCCAAATTGGATCAACACTGCTCCATGCAAGGCTTTTTTACTTTCATTAATATATTGATATGGTGTTAAAATTAAAGATTTATGTATGATTGTACCATAACCATTTGGAATTAGCATTGCACATGAAGATTCATATTTTTTGATATTTTTCATAATGATTTGAGGATTTTCTATCATCCAACATTGTAAACACATGAGCTTCATAGTATGACAATTATACATGAACCATATGCAAAAATTAACTCTTTTAATTTTAATTTTATTATTTAGAACTTGTAAGCCTTTCTTAGTCTTTGCATATTTCAATTTCACTTTTCCTCCAAATTTTTTAATTTTTCTTCCGACCTTTTTTGCATTAACTTTAATTTTTGCATTTAATTTCTTCAAATCTTCTTTTGCTTTTAGTTTCTTCAAATTTGCTTTAGTTTTTAAATCTACTAACCTCATTTTTATAACCTTAGCCTTTTCATTAGCTTTCAAACAAAGCTTTTTCATCTTCCCTTTTGTATTCTTGATACTATTCCGTGCCATTTGACTACTTATTATAGAAGCCCTCTTTAGCTTCTTCATACCTAGTTGAGCACCTTCTTTAAAGATTTCCACACCAATCCAAAAGTCTTTTTGTAACTTGTCAATTCCCATTTTCAATATTTGTTTTAATACCAATTTTTGTACACCACCTTGTATACCCATTTTAAGCTTTTGAATACGATTTCTAGCTCCTTTGCTAAATTTGTTTTTCCATTTTCTAGTTGATTTTTGTTTACTTGAATCTTGTTTGTTTTCTTCAATGTTTATATTTTCATTTTCATTTTTGACTTCACTATTAGATTCACTATTTGTAGGTAGCTCCATTGGGAGCTTCAATTTAGAATTATAATGTCTAATTGATTAATTCTAATTACATCCCCAAATCATATATGACTAAAGAAATTTCCAAACTTATTTTTGTATTGGTATTAGGGTATGTCATTAAATCTTGTTGTTTATGAAAACATCACAATCAACTATTCAAAAACATCAATTTAATTCCTAGATATTAAGTTTATTACTATAAAGAGAAAATCATAATCTCATTACTTTCAATTGCATGATGCCCAACAAATGATTGTTATTATCTACACAACAAATTACAAAATTATATATTGGCCAATATATAATTGATATTGTAAAAATTTATTTGACATTTGCAAATCTCAAATAGAGAATGTCTTCAAATGCATATGAATTCATGTATGAGGTAACTCACATCCTTGTAAAAATTGTATTGATAAAGCTACAACTATAACCATTTTTAAGATAAATTTTTTTGTATTCAAGTGAAAGGATATTGACTTGTTCAAAGAATATATTATCAAATGCAATATCTTTCTATATCTTTGTCTCTTAGTGTATGTTGAAATGTTCACCAAAGTTCTCATTTATAATCTATGCTTTGACAACAATGCATATACGTAAGATCTACCAAAGTTCCCTACATCATTGAAAAGTCATTTGACCAAATTAGTATATAACTTCTACAATACAATATTTTTTATATTTTATATTTTTATAGTTTGAGTCCCTAACACACCATTCTAGTCCATATCCTATGTGATGAACAAAGTTATATATATTTGGTAAAATTTTGATAAGTTTGAAATATGCTCTAGTCTTTAAAGAAACCTTCTATAATCAATTTGATGAAATTAAGAAGAATATAAAGTGCGATGACATTCAAAAGTTTCAAGTAAGCTAAGATGATTGATTGAGAAATTGAAAATTTTCAATTAAATTTAGAAATGCGGAGGTATAAGTGGTAAGCATTGTATAAAATTGAGATAAATAATTTTAATTTAGATCTATTTTTTATTTAAATTAATTTCTTAATAAAAAACAACATTCATGTACAAGTAAATTTTTTGTAAAATATATTCTTTGGAATCATATTATAAATATTTCATAATTTTGTTGAACTTCATTCAATCCCGTATTATTGATTGAAATATGGTCATAGATATTGAATATTGTATAATTTGCTGTAAAGAATCTCCAAAAATTTATGGAAATTAAAAAAAATATGAAATATCTATGTTTTATTTAAATATAATTTAGAAAGAATTACAAAAAATAAATTAATTTTGATTCATATTTCACTCAATAAAATTTCACTCAATAAATTTCAAAAATTCATGAAATTTGTTACATTCATCGCTCCAAATTCTCATTCTTCCTATTAAGTATTTTGTCAAGTTTTCACTCGTGCAAAGAGTTTTCATATTAAAAAAACTTGATTAAATTCAAAATCTTTAAATTTTTTGAAAATTTTATACATAGGATTATATTTATAGTACATGCGCAAATTTCATTGAATTTTGATTCATATTTCAATTAGTTAAGATAATTTTTAAAATGTACACTTCTTGAGAACCTTTAGATATTGTTTGCAAAGATGTAAACAAAAATACACAAAAATTCCAAAGTAGATTCTAATAATAAGAATTACAGACTATTGATTGATGCACAGACTTTCAATTTTTTGCAATGCAACTACAACAAAGACTAGTGAATGGTCATAAGTTTAGATGGCTTCTTATTGAATTTTTTTTCTAAATTTGTATTGCCAGAAAAGAACCCTACTAGTACAATTCAGCTATTTTCAATAACTTGACTACTTTCTTGCAAATTACTAGATTAAGAGCTATACCTACATTTATCCAAATATGTGTATGAGAATTAATTCATATTTATTATTCATTTTTTTTTGTTGGATTTTGTTGACAATTGAGATTTTGAAATTTTTTAAGGTTGTAGTTATTGGTCAAATTTAGGTGTAGTTTTCTATACTTCTACTGTTCCATTATAATTATTTTAATCCTTTTCTGTAGTAATGGTAGTATTAAGAATTTGATAAAGATTTTTCACTACAAGGGAGCAGTGTCAATTCGGACATTTTTTTGTCAATTTGGACATTTATTTGTCAATTTTTTGTCAATTCGGACATTTTTTTGACATAATTATGTCATTTCGGACATTTTAGTCAATTAGGACGTGTCAATTCGGACACTGTTTTCTTGTAGTGTTTTAACGCCTAAATGCCTGAAGCACCAAATTCTAATGTCAACAATATTATGAAGTTAAATAAAACCTTACCGAATTATCATTTTTAGTAGTTTGTATTTTTGAAAAATTTATACCTTGAATTAGGTCGTTTTTTTTTGGTTTGTTTGTTTAATTGATATGCAAAGATCTTAGAATCCATGAGTCACTTGGCTACATTTTAATTATTGTTGGAAAGCTCTTTGCGAGGAGGGGTGTACAAACTTTGTTTCATGGCGTTTTGACCTAGTTTCATGGAGTTGTGTGAAAGTTATCGATTTCTTGAAATTTTGAAATAAAAAAATTAAATTAAATTATCTTTTATTTTGGAAAATCCATAACTTTCACATTACATGTCCAAATGCCATGAAACAAAGCCCTTGCATCCTTCGTGCGTAAGAAATATTGAATTTTAAAGTTTTTATAAATTAAAAAATTAAAAATAATTTTTACTTTTATTTTGGTTGTGGCAACAACACAAGGCACACTAGTTCTTTTGAAGTTTAGTTTTGCCATCAAAAATTCAATTTTGAAAATGAATGATGATGATTTTTCTATTCAAGATTTTGTGCAAGGGTGTCCATTGCAAATCTTGATTTTTTAGTGTTGAGGGTTCTTGGAAATGAGCCTCAAATACACTAGATCTTGGAGTAAAAATCACATTAGAAATTTATTTGAAAAAATTGTAGAGTAGATTCTACATGTTATGACCTTTAACCTCATATTTTTTGGTGATCAATTTCTTAAATTTGACTTGTAAAAAAAGGATTGAAAGACTTGAAAGGATTGAAAAAAGGATTCAAATCACTCACACGTTTAACACTTTCATGATCAAGCATTATAACCTTTCAATCCATGAGTGATATTGTTGTGTTTTCTTTTCCCATGTGATCTCTAACATGTCTAGTTTCAATTTGTATGGTCACAATTCAAAAAAAATTGATAAACAAAGTGTTGTCTTTTTGTTCAATTTACATCAAATTATTCCTAGAAGCTCAAAAAAGGCCTAGGGCATGTAGGGGTTAATGTATGCAGAAATCAAATGATTCTATAGTTAATGAGCAATGTCTTTTTCTTATTTCTAAAAAAATACAACTTGGCTACCAAAAGAAAATGAAAGATCAAGAGTTGAGGTGCACCTCTCTTACAAAATGTGTCACTCCAATAAAACCCAACCAAAGGTGATTTACAAAAGAATAACTATACAAAATAGGAAAATTAGGTTGCCTTAACAATTAGGTTGCCATACTTCAAGAAAGTTACTTTACAAGCCATCAAAGTCAACGAATATTTCTAAAAATATTTTTGTTTGTACACATGGAGGTTTATGAGTCTCAATTACAACAATACTTAATTAAAAAGTAGTGCATTCTTGAAGAGAAGCAGTAAATATTCATATAGTTTAGAATGTCAAGGAATTAGTGAAGGGCAACCTAATATCACTATTTTGTGTAGAGTTTAGAAATTTGATAATTTTTTTATAGAAGATAGAAGAAGGCATGCAATGAATTTTTTTGTTTTGATCCAATCAACTTCAAATTTTTGCAAATGTAGATAGGGGACACAGTTGGGAAAGGAACAATTTTGGGTATGTGTACCTTCCAATCCATACCTTAAGTTTGGTTGTTTGTATTGTATTGTATTGTTTTATTTGTTTGTCATGTTGAGATCTCCCGGGTTGTGCATCCCCCGATGGTGTGCTTAGTACTGTCGGAAAACCCTTGGCGAGGAGGGGGGCATGGGCTTGGTTTCCTGGGGTTTGAACCTACGGTCGGAAAGTTATAAATTGTTGAGTTATTTTAGATTCTTACAAATTACTAAATTAAGCTAAATTATGTATCTTTTCAACCGTGTGTCAATTTGTCACGTTCTTGGTACCCTTGAAAAGCCCTTGGTGAGGAAGGATGCACGGGCTTTGTTTCGTGACGTTTGTACCTACAGTGGGAAAGTTACAGATTGTTGAGTTTTTATTTGTTTTTTTCAGTTTTAAAAAATGACTTTTAGTTTTGTTTTGGTTGTGGCAACGGCACAGGGCACACTAGTATTGACAGTAAGTTAACATGTTGAATGACTGCGAAAATCAATCTTATTGACAGTAAGCAAACAGTGTCACAACCTGAACACGGAGAGAGTTGAATGACAGCGAAAATCAATCTGCACTCTGAAATAAAAATGAAGTAGCAATTCATTGGTTTGTAATTGACTGTCACAGGGGTCGGACATTCCCTTGCAGTTCACGTATCTGACAAATTTGAAGAGCAACAAATGGAGAGAATTCTTTTACATCTAACTAATGCTCCGCCTGGTCGTTCAGCCCGTATCTACAAATACTAAATAACCACGACTAGAACGTCGTCATATGAGAGTGTCGATTTCTATCTTAGATCCCTCAGGGAAAGCCTGATAGTCAAATTAATATAACTACATGAATTTCAATATGTACTACAAGAATATGGTAAAGACAATCTATATGCGAGAATAAATCTGACGACTATTCCTCTTTGGAACTCCCAAGGTCTCTATGAGCCTGTTCTGCCTTTTGAACCGTTGCCGCCAGCTCACTCTCTGATGGAAGAAGATGGAGAAATGGTAAGGGAAGGAGAGAGGAGACATTGCACAACACAAGCAAAAGTGCAAGGTTGTCAAAGTTATGGCTTGTGACACCGAGAACCTCTGTGAGAAGCGCTCCAAGGACTCCCCCTGTAACACCGCCTCCATTGCTGATGGACATCAAAGTGGCGAACAGCGTTGCCTCTACACCTGGCGGGCATAGCCTCGCTGCCAGCACCAAAATGGGCATGAATGATACCTGCAAAATTTTAAGAGCTTATACTTTCAATGTCCTTGGCCATAATGAAGAGAATGTCAAAATGAACTGACAAATATCGGGTGGCGTTCACTAAAAAACAGCAGATTTCACTTTCGATTCCTAAATCTTGCATAACATTGTTGACCGATTCTTTCAGGAGGGATGTTTCAACCTCCAGTGAGGTGTCGAGGAAGGACAAACGGAGGAAATCTCTATGTAATAGATGATGTGAGGAAGACAGAAGAGTCAAGATGAAAAGATTCATTTCGGAGCATAATCATGAAGTCCAGACTAAGTTCGTCAAAGAGAGAGGTAATTCCCAGCATACCTGGCCAAGTACTGTCAAAACAAGCGAATCCCCCATTGCGAACCACTCGTCACTTACCCCCAGATCCCGATTGAGACCAGTAACAAGTAATAACTGCAGCAAAAAATAATAAATGGTTGGTAAATGAATGATAACTTCAGTTTTGAATTCTCACTCCTTGGCATGGAGCTTACTTGTGGAGTTTGAAACAAGTACTTACTTCGCTGCATGCATCCTCTCTGACACTAATAAGTTCTGTCATGTCCTTGAGCAAACAATATGCAAGCTCCAAAAATATGGAAGACAAGGTTCCTAGTAATTCAATCAGCTCACCCGGAACAGAATTACATAAGACTGAAATGTGTAGAATCTAGTTTGTGGAAGGGAGCAAACCTGTGTGAGACCTAAAGCCGTTCCTATAAGGGTCGTCCACAAGAAGATGCTGCGAAGGGGAACATCTTTCAAGTAACTGTTATACAATCCAACACCTACAAGTGACGCTACTGCAGTCACCAGCCGTACACGCCCCAGAAATTCAGGTCCAAATCCTAGATTATTCGTCCTGAACACATTCACAAGAAACGTGTCACTATCTTGTCACTCCAGGTGAAAAATAACACAAAAGATTACAAAGACACGTTCAAGTACATTCATGAAAGATAAAGAGACAGCTTTACGTGAAAAAGAACATGGCCGTGTCAGATGTTGGTGTAGCCTGCCACAGAAATATGAAAAGAGTTGGCCAGAATATACTGGGTTCCTTCACAGTTTGCCACAAGAAACCAAGCTGAGACTTGGATGAGCTAATGAATTGGGATGTCCTTGGATCATCACGTGGGGCTGTGATAGGTTCCTCCCGCACAAGACCAGCGACTGCTGAAGTAATCAAAGGTAGCACTGCCGTAACTCCAAATACAAATCTGCAAAATGACATCCTGCTTAGTGGGAATAAAAAATCCCTAAAGTATTCTAGAATCATTACAAAGCTCTGCGCAAAATGGAAAAAACAATCTCCAAGACAGTTTTACCTCGTGCCATATGTCTGCACCAAATATCCACTAAAGTAAGCGCTGACAATGCCACCAGTGGCCGACGAGCCCCAGCACAGGCTCTGAAGAGAGCCAGCTGCACCCTGTGACTCACCCCGCGCTTTTTCTACCACCATAGAATCTACGACCTGGAACCAAAACCTTCCACATCAGACTCCATAATATTAAATATCTGAAAGGCTGAATTATCAAATTTCACATGCAATACTTTGTGTCTCCTAATCAGTCTTCACTTAGGTAACAGCGCATTTCCGGATTGAGAATGCCACATTACAAGCTGAATGTCTCTAATTTAACAACATCTCAGAGTAGACGATCGCCATCATTAGGTCAATTCTACAATAAAAACAAGAGCTATAATCTCAACAACTAAACTTCGTGAATAACTTGGTAAGTGCCTTATAAAAACTAAGAGTTATTGACCAGTTTCAAAGGCGAACGAGGTCATGACACCACGCTCATCAATTAGGATGCTTCGTCAGGCACAACTGCTTTAGGCTGTCTGACACTACCTCTTCGTAACACATTTAGAATCAGCTGACAATGGAACGACAACGCTGAACACTGTCACACGCACACTACTAAAGAACCTCAATACTGAGAGGGAAATGCACATACAACATCAGAGAATGCCACCGAAAGAGAGCTTAGAAGAATCGCTGTCATTGCAGCGAACTTGCTGTCAATAAACACTGAAAGCGCGCCCCAACATAAAGCTCCCAGAATCCCACACAAGACCAAGTAAGAGCGTCGCCGGTATCCAAATAATGGTACTCCATCACTGTTACACAAGAAAAGAAAACCATGAATGAACAAGTAGATTCAACGAGAAGTGCTGATAGAAGCGTAACATTGTTGAAAGATCAGATCAAATATTCCCAACACACGTTCATAAGTACCTGATAAACCCGTACAGGGGTTTTATAAGCCAAGGAAGGGAGGAGAGGCCGGTTAAGAACGCCGTCTGTCATAAGAAACAACCAAGCTTTCAACATCGAATTCTTTAACAAAAATTAGACTGAAGAAAGTCCCCATATGCTAAAAAAAATATAAGGTCCAATTTGGTCCATAAAGAGTGCAAACCATCTTACCTCGGCGGGATCTAGATTCAGATCATCTTTCAGAAAGAAGCTGACGGCTAAACGGGAAAGCCCAAGAATCCCTTGCACGAAATACACCATAGCTATGGCGATCGTATCCGGCGACATCTCCACTCCAAACAGCATCTTCCCTTCCTTGCCCTTTCCTAATTTTTCCGTCTCCATACTTTTCCGTGTCACTTCTAAAATACGATCTTCGTTCTCATCTAGCCCGTCCCCCAAAGTCGCTCCTGCAACGCAAACCAAGATCAAATCAAATCAAATCACATCAAACCAAACATCTCCATGAAGCTCTAAACCGTAATCTCGTCTTCCCGAATTCATGATAACCATATCAGATCCATTTTGCAACATACCATTTCCAACCATAGGTTCTCGGGTTGGTGCCATTGTGTCCAACTCGGACGCCGATTCTACACTTCCTGTCAACGAATCTTCCCGCCGTTGCGCCCGTAATCGCCCATACCAGTCTCCACTCAACCACTTCAGGCCTACTCCCGAGCCTCTTCTAACGCTCCATGAAACATCTCCCAATCGCCTCAAAGACCTAATGCGACGCACCTTGCAATCTGCACAATGTCTCCCCGTTTTGGCACCGTCTGCACGGGGAAACTTTGATAAGCAAGGAAACAGACGTTGCGTTAGACGTCACCTCCCGTCATCTCTCCCCTCCCCACCCCTCCACTCAATTCTCGGCCTCCCTACTAAATTTCCAAAAAAACTAAAACCCAAATTCAACATCAACCCAATTACAAATACCTACATCATCAACTACACGAAATTCAACAGATACTTGAATCCCGATCTAGTAGTTACCTGCACATACAAGCGGCGACTTCAGCTGCGCTTCTGCACTCCTCCCGCTCCGACTCGTAGAAAATTGGGATACGCTTTGACAAAGAGCCACCGAGGACACGAGCGAAGCTGCCATGGGATTGACTGAACCCTAAATATGAAAAATCACTGATCGACTACCTTAGTACAGTGAGCTTGCCCATGTTTTCAAACTTCGAAAAAAACACGCAAAAAACGTTGAGAAAGCTCCACGAAAGTTTCATCGATGAAGGAGTACGCTTAGCATGGTGATTCGGGAGGGCAGTGGCAGCAAGAATTGCAAGAATTGGTGGAAAGGATTTGAAGTTTGAAAAATTGAATCCGCCTCGTTGTTGGTGTTGGACAGCGAAGGAAGGGGACGGAGAAGCTACACGGTGAAGGAACACCTGGCAGGGGGGGACGGGGGTAGGGTTTTGCCGTGGGCCAATGGGAAGTGGGAAGGGTGACGTGTCGAACGGGGAAGGGGGCTTGTGACACGGCTTTGGAGTGGTGGACCAATGGCAGGCCGTCCAACACTTGGGCTGTTGCACGGTTTAGGGTTTAATTGCAACCCATTTCATTGGGCCCAGTCAATGGGTGGTTTAAGCTTAAAGCCGGTCCAATTGGAATTTCTTGAAATTCCATCTCAAATTGGGACAGATTTAAAAATTAATGTCCCTGTGTAAAAATCTTTTCATGATACTGTATTGAGATTGGCACAGTGTTTAAAATTTTATTTACTTATTAAGGTAGGGGGCTGTAAAAGCGACCCTTTAAGAGCTGATTTGCATTTTGGGGGAAGCTAAACTGCTTAAAACAATTTTCAGTAAATTTTCGTGGTAAGAAAAATGGAATTGGCATCTAACCCAAGTCGTTTCATATTTTTTGGACATTCGTGGAATTAGTTATGAATTTTTGAAGTTGAAAACGCAGTGGTTTCTAAAAGCGACCTCCTCCTGAAATGTACACTTCTGGTACATGTTACGAGGCAGAATCTACCAGATCGCATTTAGAGACAGGTCGCTTTTACAGCCCCCTACCTTACTATCCATACAACATGCGGAGTACCTTGGAATCTTCTTTCAATCGACAACAAGATCCAACAAAAAACTAGAGTAGCTTTGATAATATTAAGAACCATGATGAAATGCTTGACATCAAGGTGAACATACATATTATGTGCAAAAAACTAGAGTAGCTTTGATAATATTAAGAACCATGATGAAATGCTTGACGTCAAGGTGAACATACATATTATGTGCAATTTATTTTAAGATTATCACAGTGATTGATGACATCGTAGAATGTATAATTTATATGGCGACAACTTTTAAAGCATGAGAACAGTGAGAGCAAAGAACATAAAGCATAATTTTTGGAATAAATTCAAATCCTCAAAACTCCTCAAAACTGCTTAAAATTAGCAGGGCAACACATGGGCTTCTTAGTTGGTCCTTTCCAAATATGCGTTGCATGAATACAGTTCCTCGGCTGAAAGTTTCATAAGGGAAAATCTTCATATATCGTTGGAAGAGTTCTGTTCACTCGCTGTAGAAAAAGCAGCATTCTTATGTTCAATTATCATGCAATTCGCATAAATTCTAACCAAATCCTTAGCTCTTACATCACTCAATTCACGGTTTGGACTAGAGTCCTCGTCACCTCCACTAGTATGGCGTTGATTGCATTACACTCATTGGAAGTTAAACTGACAGTGTAACAACGTAACACCCTAGGGCCTCCAAATTTCAGTGTAAATCCCCATTTCCCTTAACTCTTGGTCAGAGATTTGAAAAGTCGCTGGCTGTTCAGGCTGTATAGTACAGAAAGGAGCAAGAGTATATTGTGTTAATTTACAAATAATTTTGCACGGGGTTTAAAAGGACTCTGAACTTACATCTCTAACTCACGGTTTGCAGAGGAGCCCTAATAAGCTGCTTTCCGACTACTATTTGTTAGTTATTAGTATGGAGTTGATTGGACTATGCTACAAGCCTTTTTATTGGACAAAAGGCCCGGAAGGACCCAAGGATTCATGATTCAAAGAAAGACCAATTCGATTGAAAAACATGATTCAGACGTGTCCGGCTTCTCAATCACCAGACTCGGTGAAGTGTATTGCATGAGTGGGTCAAACTAAAATGCAAGAGTTGCATCAGTCCGGGGATTGGGGATAAGACTGACAACTCTCAGGGCATGCGGGAAGACCAAAACTCTTCTCGCTTTCGAGGCAATGGCCAGTAACATTGCTGTAGAGAAATCTCCCTGCTTCGGGTGAATAGCTTGGGAAACATAACGTGCTTCTATTGGCGCAGGGTGTTTACCTTAGGAGTACGAAGGCTCCGAAAACGACGGCGGACTGGCTTCAGAATAGTGGGCTTCGGCGTACGGGAATCGTAGGTACCCCTGTGTCACCCACTCAAAAACGTTGCTTCCTGGAGAGATTTATACAATTACGTATGCCAGCGTGCCCTGCAAGTCTCTTGCATTGCAAACGAAGTCGTGCATAATAACAACACAGATTGCGCGTGCATGCAAGATATGAAACAAGATGTAACGTGAGAATTTGCTAAGACACTTGAGAGAGGCAAGTGGTCTGGTGATGTAAAAAGAGCAATATGCTTCTTTATTTGATGTTGAAACTGTTTTCTGAGTGCTCTACCTCACTTTAGGAATAGGCACCAATACTTCGTAAACTCGTTCCATGCGGGAAGCAATTGCAAGCTTGTAGAATGTGGATAATCTTGGCTTGGAAAGTTCGATGATGTCTTTCTCCAAACTGCAAACAAATAAGATCTGAAGTATGAGACAGAGAAATTGCGTTCAATTCGTTATAAATGGGAGATAACCCGTTGCAATATTGGGTCTTTTGGCTGACCAGGCGTTGGGAACCACTGAGTTTAAGGATAATAGGTACAGAAAATCTGTAAAAAATTCTGTAGCGAAAAAATGACTTTACGAAAACACAGAAACACACATAGATAAGATACTCCTCATACCCGTACTAGGAGGCTTGCTACCATAAGATTGGTGATAATCTTCAAAAGACTTAGGAAGAAATGTCTGACCTTGCCCACTCGCCGGACTCCGTAGCCGGTTTCCTGACGGCCTTATATAATCGATCAAGGGAGTAAATAAGCAGACCAAAGTAAGAAAAAGCCTCCTCCTGTCGAGAAACAAACACAGACAGAGTAAGTGCCAGTTGTGAGGGAAAAGTGAAGCTCAAAATACATTCGACGCAGAGTGAACTACTTACTTGGCCTTCGTCAACGAAAATCTGAAAAGTCATAACAGCATTCTCAACATCCACCATCAGCATACGACGTCGCAGCTGAGCCCTCCTCCCACGACCTTCTGCCCCTTTACCCTACATCCGCATTACGATCACATGTTAGGTTCCTTGAGGTTTATTTCCAGGAGTTCCGAACACGCCTTGCTAGTAGCAGTCGAATGCTTATGAAAAATTGCAGGGTGTGCAACAAGCTAACCTTCGTGAAAGGCCTCTTCAAAAGCCATCCAATCAAGAATGCACCAATAAATGCGGGCAAAGCTGCCAGTACTGCAAAGTTTATTTCATTTGCACGTAAAATTTGATTCAAGTCTAGCATCGCCCTGTTAAAGAACAAAACAACTTCCGGCGATGAGAAAGCCAGAAAAATAAACTATATTTCCAATGTTACAAATAAAAAATACTGCTAACACCTTAACAAACAAAGCGATATCGTTGAGGCCTAATTTTGAGCGTAAAGAAGCATCCAGTCAACGACAATTTGAGAAATCAGAATCGACTTGAGATATAAGAACATGCTTGAAATAACTTACGTTTCAACATCAAGTTTCAACTTTTGGACCTGCACACAATAAATAAACGTACAGCGACTAAAATTCAGAGGATAGTAATGCTTTCGACTCAATATACACCCATCACAAATCCTCGAGTTGCGAGTCATGTATAATCACATCGATACTGCACAAAATTGTACGCATTACAACAAAGCGTGAAAAAGTGTCTTCATCTAACTTTGTCATCGTAACAGACTGATTATTCCATTAATTAAATCAACATTAAGAAATTAAATAATACAACGCGCTTCAGAAAAATTTTCCATCCTTGATTATGCCACCAAAGTTCTCAGAGGACAGGAAACACAGTGCAAGAGTTGACCTGGATAAGCAGAGCTCTAGCGAGTTCTCCACCAACAAGATTTCTCACAGGGTGAACTAATTCTCTCTCGTATCTGCAAATTAATAAACATATGATATACGTAGTTTCCAAGACGGAATCTGCAAACACTATTCAAGAAACAGAGGGGAAGTCGTTGGCAGTATAAAGAGCCATGACAGTACAGAAAGAGCCATGACAGAAAACATGGTTTGTATTAAATTATGGAAAGTTAAGCTGGATATCTTGTGATTAATAAGATACTCAAATTCAGACAGAAGCGCACAAAACCTGCTCATCATGACTTCCATTAACTGCTGCTCCGAAGAGTCTCCTGCTATATCATTACCCTTAGTTTGTGCCACAAATTCCTTCAACATCCTGTAAACATACAAAAAAAGTTCGATTTCAAGCGGGAGCTGGAGCTCGCATGATATAAGGACAACTGCATAAAGAGCTGATTATCCAAAGCAAAATTAAAATAACTTGATATGCAACTAATAAACACCGGCAACTCGAACAAAGGATTGTTTTTTCCAAATCGAGTCACTTAAGACACATAATCCAAGAATGCCAAATTCAAGGAGTAACCTGTGCAGGGAGTCCGCTGTGAGTTTCACATCACCAAGTTCGTGGACTTCTCTGTTTCGCTTGTGAAACGTATCAAACAGATCGTCTCTGATGGATAGCAGCTGCCAAAATACAGATTTATCCCAGAAATATATCAATAATAGCCCTGATGCATTAAAGATGACAATAGTCTACAAACTAAGACGTCATTACCCAATGAATCGAATTATAAATCTCACCAGGTAATGGTACCCTGGTCCAGATCCTACCATACCAATCGCCATTAATGAATAGAAATAACAAAGAATCTGAACATTCAGATTTGTACTGAGAAGAATACCGGTTGTTGTACGTGCTCTTCCAAGAAACCAGTTGCAGCATCAACCCCATCTTTTGTCCACCGGTTCAAATCATTACTATGACGGAACAGCCAAACAGATAGTAATCCTAATCCGAGTGCACCCCCAGTATAATATAGCCAATTTCTCACCACCCTTCGTGGCCTCCGATAATGCCACATCTGCATTAAAAAACAGTGTTCGTTTCAGCAAATTTCATTCATGTAAAATTCCATCAAGGCACTACCCACCCCTTTTTGGTCTTCAGAGCTGTAGCATGTACAAAACGGATACTTCAGCCCAAAGCTTCACAAAGTTAAACTAAGCGAATCTTACCACTGTATCCAAAAAGTTCTGTAGTTTCCACATGTTATCAGACAGCAATTGAAGAGCATTGTCGAGGTCGTAATTTGACCAATCGATTTGTGGTCCTAGTCTATCTGGAATCTCGTCGAAGTCAAGAACCAGTGTCACTGGTGCTGATAAATCACCTTGTTGGCGATAATCCTTCTGCCGAAAACAAATCACGATGTCAACTCTCCAGCACCCTGTTAAACATTATTACTATAAATTGTCGTATTGACGAACCTCGGTCATCACAAACTAAGGTAGAGGATACTAAATCCGTTAAGGACCTGATCCCGTCTTCTACTCACTGACCCCTGCTACTAGCAGCAACTTATCGATTCATACAATTGGTTGGCCTTCAATTAGCAAGAGGTGTAAGCATGCGTATGGCCACTGATCTTTGAATGAGAATGGGGTTGTTTACTGTCTCTTAAAGTGGACTACAACCTCCTACTTTGAAATTGCATAAGAAATCCATATGTAATAATGAGAATTTGATCACAATGGATTTGGCTCTTGTTTCCAATGTGATCTACAGCAATATACTAATCTCCTCAAAAATCACACTCCGACATATTAGTTAAAATGCTTCAAAGTGACGCAAATAGTAAGACTTATTTATTCAGTCAACAAATCAATGGAAACGCAGTTGTCATTCAATTCTCCACACAGGAACAGACACACAGCCAGTACTAAAAAGTGACGACAATGAAGCAGAAGAGTCACCTACCTGTGGTAGTTGGTATCCTCCTTCTAAGACAGAGAGAGCCTTGAGAACTGCCATTGTACACTCGGCGGCAGCCGTCCGACTAAACTTCCCGGAGTTGACTTTATCTCCCATTTTGTCCACTTCTATGTGCATCTAGACGCGGCCAAAAAATTCAGTTAAGATCAGTCCGTCCATGGCTGCGCTAATCATGTCCAGTATTACTGCCAATCACTGAAGATTAACAGTGACAAGGATCAGTACCTGGCAACAGGAATAAACTCAACCCACTCTAATAACACTGCATCCGGGGGACTATGGGCTTGTATTAGCACTGCCATGCATGTGGAAAGTTGTCCAGTCAGATGTGTCTACAACAAGACAGATTTCTAAGGGCATACAGGAAATGTGCAATTACAGAGTGTCATTAGAGAGGGTTGTATGCAAGAGAATTTTTTAAAATGCCTTGAAGGTGCTCGACAGCATACCTGACCGGTAAGTGTGGCAAGTCGTTCACGAAGGTCGAGAAGAACAGCCGCTCTCTCAGTGATGCGAGCGCTTGTGGCTGTGGCAAGCTCTTGTCCCGGAGAAGCGTCAAGAAAATATGATCGAATACACCGTTTGATCCCTTGAAAAAAAGCCCAAGGCCCCCTTTCCAAGATCATAAATGACAACTTATCGTTCTCCCCACCCTGTCTCCCATGAAATACCCAAATATCAGAGATTCACTGTTGGACTGGCCTCTCGAACACAACGGAAAATCCTAAGAGAGTCATCAAATGAATGAAGAATATCTCACCATTGACAGTCTGTTCCAGAATTCCAAGTGTTTAGAGACAAGGTGCAAATGCTCTAACAATTGCGCTCCAGTGACGCCCATTACATCCACCACCTTCTCCACTGAGCTAGTCTCATCCCTAATCAAGCATCAGTATACACCATCAACTCACACAGATACAAATCCAAGAACCACAATCGAATCTAGCAGATCACCCTTAAACCCTTAGAATCTTCCTTAAACCTAATTACTACTCCTGACCAGTAAGTTGCATTGCTCCTGCAATCTGGGCACTGCTCGTGCCTTCCGATCGTCATTTTCTCGTTGTGCGACATGAATTTTTTATTTTTAAATCGAGAGAAATGATCGAAGTCAGCAGACAACACTACTCTTTAGACCTAACACAGAGAACAATTAGCCTTAAGAAATCAAGTGTTTAAATCCATCTCATTCTAGCAATATCGCACACCGAATTCACCACCACAGTACCATTCCTTGAATGACATACATAACAAACGAAATGAACATTAGAGATTCCAACATTATCACTCAGCCTGTCTCATCCCTTGACATCATCAAACATCAGTATCCATCACCCCAGTCCACTTAAACCTAATCACTCATCCTGGCCAGTAAAGTGGCATTGCAATTCAAGACACTGCTCATGAAAATCTAACAATATCCCACATCAAATTCACCACCACGGTGTCATTCACCAAGAAACGCACACGCATAAACGAAACAGATAGTACCCGAGCATTAATTCCAAATTCTAGACCACAAGCTAAGCAACTCACTCTTCGACGGGAGGCAGCGGCGACGCGAGCAAGAGAGGCAGGCCCTTGCGCGAGTTGACGGATCCCATCTTCCAGTAGCGCGCAGCGCGAGTGAGCAAGCCGCCTTGCACCTTGAACTCCATCCTCTCGCCCTCCGGCTCCCCCATCGCCACCAATCTCACAACAACCAGAACAACAAAAACCACGAGAACATGAAGACTGAACGTCGTCCAAATCAAAATTCCAACGCCACTTAATAACTTCGCAATGTGCTCACCACTCCACCATCTCCGCCATTCTAAACCCTCAGAAATGAAAATTGGCTGGAAAACGATCCGTTCAATCGGTATTGTGAAACGACGAGCCAGGAGCAACCCGCGTTTTGAAATCGTTACGGAGATGAGTGAGCATCCCGGAGCTCCCTGGACTGCGGAAAGGAGTCGGAGCGTCTTGGAAGGGGTGGTGCGAGGATTGCGACTGCTGCCAACTTGGTGCGTTGGCACGTGGCGAGTGAGTCAGCATCCCGGATCCCGCGCTTTAGGGCACACCTGGATTTCTTTTAAATTTCAAAATTTCAAAATCTCAGGACGTCCTAGACCCCTAAACTTCCAGAGTCTTCGTACACGATATGAGAAAAATAATTATAAAGTACTTTTCAGGAAGAATATTTTGGAATTCATCTACAAATACCGTACGGTGGGGTCAGATTCGTAAGACCCCATACGAAATCATTTCTTTTTGCATAGATTTCTCTTTCGATAACCTGAATTAGAATTTTCAAAGTTTCGTTGGGGAAGACTTTAAATTTTTCGCTGAACTTTAGCCTCCAGGGTCGGAAGGCTCACCTGGCCAGGTTGGGACTGTGTCTCGCCATGCAGCTGAAGCCAGAAGTTGTGACTAAGTTACTAAGTTAAGCTTCAGTGCTTTTCGCTTACCTCACTTTTTAACCTCAGGCTCCGTCTTCATCCACTACATTGCATTTTGCTTACCTCAGGCTAATGCGGGAGTCAGGTGAGATAGAGGCTCACCTGGGCTGAGGTGAACTGACCCTCAGGAAAAACATCAAATTCTTTTATTTCCCACGCATGATAAACTTGCAAATTTTGAATTCATATTTGCAATCAAAGGTCCCAAAACTAGCTAGGAGGGGTATATTAGGTAAAGTAATCAAGCACAAAATAGGGGGGCTTCTTTTTACATGCACCCTTAGAATGACTTTCAGGAGGAAAAGTGAGGGGATGAGTTCACTCCGGATGGAAAAAAGACTAAGCTTACGAAGCTTACGTATTCCATGATTTTTTTATACTTAAAAGGAATCACTTTGGTATAAATATTATTTTTCATTTTTCATTAGTTTTTTTTTAAGATTCAAATTATTTTCATTAACATTTTCCAAATTTCAAATATGCCACATTATAATTTCTGAAAATTTCATTACATGCCAGATATAATTATATTTTGAATTAATTTTTAACGAATCTGACCCGAGCGTAGGGTAAACTGACTTGCAGATTTTGATTTGTGGATTCCATCCCTACGGAAAGATTCACCGGTGCTATCACCAGTATTTTATTAAAAAATTTGAAAGAAAAATTTGGAAATTCCTTCTACTATAAATTTGATTACAAGCAAAATATTATTGTAGAGTATCATTTTTGAGTAAAATTTGTTGGAATGGATTTGAAATGAGGTTCACTTGACATGGGGATTTCTTGAAATTGTTGTGTATCATTTTTTGAGTAAAATTTGTTGGAATGGATTTGAAATGAGGTTCTCTTGACATGGGGATTTTTTGAAATTGTTGTGTTCTTTAAATCTATGACTTTGTTTTTGCAAATCCAATTTTGAACTACAGTACAATATTAGTCTTTAAATGTTCAAGAACATTTAAAGAAAATTGTTTGATATATTCAACATTCATCTATCAAGCACTCACTCCTAAATGTCCAAGTTGGAAAAAAATGTTGAATAAAGTAACACTCTTTGGCATATTAATTGCCATACATGGTGTTACATTGCTTTAATTAACGTTACAATGTCCTTTATAGACCCAAAAGACAAATTAAAAGAGGAATGTCTTTAAGGTAGGGGATCCTTAAAGCAATGAACTCTACAAGCATTGCACTAGAACACAAAGTTACATAATACTTACTTTAATGAACCAATTACATTTGTCAATGTACCAATAGTGAACATATCAATATCATAAACAACTTGGAAATAATAGATACCAATTCAAAGAATATTTCAAGAAATCAAACCCCTTAAAATTGAAAATTAGCATGTACATGGTCACTTCCATTAGAAGAATTGTAGGGCCTCTTTAGGGTTGCTCCAAAATGACCATCCAGTCTATTAAAACAAAGGTAGATTTCCTACAAAAATTGTCAGAAGTGCATAGTCAGATGATGTGAATTCTGCGAAACTAGTTAGTAATAGCAAGCTTGTCGCCTAACTTCCACAATAAAAAAAAGCCAATATAGGCTTTCCGTCATTTGTTCTTGGTTCACTATTGGAATAAACTCCAAGGTTTTTAAAAAAAGGCCAATATTTAACAAGGTTTTTAATTGAAAATTAAAAATCAAATTATCCAATCAAGTGTAATTAAATCAATTTAAGTGGCTTTTGTAGCTAGTAGCTTTGGAAGGCAACTAGCTACAATAGCCACTTATTTTAATTGGTGTCATTAGAGATGAATATAGGAAGCTCTTTATAGAAGTGGGATAGTACTAGGTAGAACAATGCATGTGGGATATGTAAATTAGGATGAATAGGAGCTCAACCGCTCATAGTGAAGTGAAAAAAAAAATTGTATTAAAAGAAGAATTTCGAGCCTCATTTAGGCATAGCAAAATAACTTTTTTGAAAAACTTTGGACCAAGAAAATTTGGAGAATCAAGTTAAGATTCATACCCAAAAATCCTTTTGAGATTTCAAGTCTCCAATCAAAAGTTATGGACAAAATTCAGACCGGATGTTTGAAGGAACATTTTCTTTGACATTTTCAAACATCCAGTCTAAATTTTGTCCATAACTTTTGATTGGAGACTTGAAATCTCAAAAGGATTTTTGGATATGAATCTTAACTTGATTCTCCAAATTTTCTTGGTCCAAAGTTTTTCAAAAAAGTTATTTTACTATGCCTAAATGAGGCCCGAAATTCTTCTTTTAATACAATTTTTTTTTTCACTTCACTATGAGCGGTTGAGCTCCTATTCATCCTAATTTACATATCCCACATGCATTGTTCTACCTAGTACTATCCCCCTTCTATAAAGAACTTCTCCTCTCATCTTCAAACACTTCAAATGTCCACAAAATAAATATTTCACATTGGCATAAAAAAATTCTTGATGAAATGTCCACAAAATAAATATTTCACATTGGCATAAAAAAATTCTTGATGGTAAGCCATTTGACTATTTTTGGGCATTGCATTTTTTCCCACAATTTGGATTGAGAGGAAGGTGCATCCAAGTAGAAAGTGTTTAATAATTAGGGTTATGGTGCTTTAATACATTTTAACCTTGATTATTAAACACTGTCTACTTGAATTTTCAGCCACTCACGAACATCCGACATCGTGATTGAAGGTGAATAGGAATAAGGGAAAAACAATTCGTTAAGAAAAAAACAAACTGTTTGCGGGATCCTCGGACTGTGGAGCCCTTCGGAGGCACCAGATTTCTTCTAATACTCCGGACCTGCAAAGCATTGCGCTGCAGAATGACAAGGTCTGGGTATGCATCCGGGACGACGCCATTCATCCGGGTCGACGCCATTCATCCGGTCCGAGGCTATTCATCCATGTGAGCAGCCTTCTCCGTGCCGGTGGAGCTGCAGCGTTCAAGTGTGGGACTCACACGCTCGCTTCGAAGACCTCACTTCGCTGCACCACCTCCGTCGCCGAATTTCTGTTTTCCCTTCAATGGATCCCGTGCCGGAACTGACTCGGCTAGTCACAACAGCTTGTAAAGAAATGGTAATCCGCCAGTGCTGGATTTCACTTTATAGGGCTGGAAATATCCTAGCAGTGGAGTGACAGAGCTTTCGAGGAAGATGTGAGCGAAGGCGTGCAGACATTGCTAACAACGTTGAACTTCGATCGCAATTATGTAATTCTCCAGTTTTATGCGCGTCTGTGTGCAGTTAATGATGTGCGCAAGTTCTTGGATGTTCGCCTTTGCGCGTCCTACAGGGGATCGAACTACAGAAATGGAGGTTTGATGGAGAGTAATGGAGCACTACAGAAATGGAGAGCTCTTTGGATTTGACTTGATTGTTCTGTGCTTTTGCCTTCCGAGTTTGTGTCGAGACAGTTCTGAAGAGTGTCGAGCTAGGCCTTTTTTCTTCATTGATGTGCGACGCTGGGAGAGGATTTCGAGGATTTTACCATTAGGAAATGCATGAGAGAAAGGCCTCGCTAAGACGCGAATTGGACGATCTGGAGACTTAGAAAGATCGCGAACGCAACGTTTGTTGGAATTGCGGCAGTTGTTTAGCTTTTTGAAGCTGTGATTTTAGATTCTGGTCATTATGAATGACCTGTTGGCGAGGAGTTTGAACCGAGGGAAGGTTGGCGACGGTCTCCCGACTCACCATGTGGAGATGACGAGCGTGAAGGCGGATGCACAGAGCATGGCCGATTTCTTCATGGAGATTGGCGTGGTGCAAGGGGAAGTCAACAACTGCAAGCAACTCCTGCTGAAGATCAAGAGCGCAAATGAGGAGAGCAAGGGGATTCACAAAGCGGAGCCCCTGAAAGGACTCCGGAAACAGATGGACGCCGATATTGCGGCAGTGACGAAGTCGGCGCGGTTCATGAAGACGAAGCTGGTGGAGCTTGATAACGCAAATGTTGCACACCGTCAAGTGAAGGGCTGTGAGGAAGGGAGCGCCATCGATCGGCAGCGAATGGGATTGACGGCGAATCAGCGCAAGAAACTCAAGGAGCTTATGGACGAATTCCAGGCGTTGCGGGCAACTATGGCGGACGAGTACAAGGAAACAATCGACCGCAGGTAGGTCGAAATTTACTAAGACAGTTCATCTCTTGATTTTTTTAATTTTTTTAATTTTTTTGAAACAAATGGTTACCTTAGAGCTACTGCGAAACAACTCGTTCGCATGTTATATAATAATTCGAACTCTCAATTTCTACTCTCTAGATGCTTCAATTTCGTCGAAAGTTGTTGAGAAGTAGACTTAAGGTTGATTGTATTGCAGGTACTACACTGTAACTGGGAAGCAAGCAGACGAAGAAACCATTGAGAACATGATCCGCACCGGCGAGAGTGAAACCTTCCTGCAACAAGCGATTCGAGAGCAAGGCCGTGGACACGTACTCGAGACCATCAGAGAGGTTCAAGAACGGCATGAAGGTGCGAAAGCGATTGAGCGGCACTTCATGGAGCTGCACAGCATCTTCATGGACATCTCGGTGCTGGTGGATGCACAGGGCCAAATGATCAATGACATTGAAGCCAATGTTATCCGTGCTACATCCTACACAGGCCGTGGCACCAAGCATTTGGAAGCTGCAAGACGACACCAGCTTAGCAAACGAAAGTGGACCTGCATATGCATCCTGTTGCTCATTGTGCTGATCATCATTCTGATCATCGCCTTAAAGATTGCCAAGGTAATACCGTAGAACCCGTACTATATTGCACATGTTACAAAGCCAAGGCCGTCCGCAAACCATATTCGCACCCATTCTTTTGCACTCACCTAAGGGTGGATTTGTAATCATAACCAAAGTGCACCAGATTTTGAATTCTGGAAAATCACGATTGTACATTGCAATAAACATACATTATACAAATAGCTTAAACTGTGTCACATCAAAGGTTCTCTCTTGTGCACAACGGAAGAAAACAATCATGTGCATCTTTATTGAGCCCATCTCGCGTTTGCCTTATCCTCTACAAGTTCGTCTTCAGTACCCAACTCTTCAGTGTCAACTTCTAAACTGGAAACGTCATCACCTACTCGTGAAGTCACAATTCTATCAATCTCTGATGCATCCGCAGACGGGAACACCGCTGTTAAAATAGTTGTGAGCAAAGGGACATCCTCCTCGTCGAGGAATGAGGCGCCCACGCAACATTTCATTATGGCGTCCAGCGCCTTCTCTGCTCTTGCTTCAATGGGTACATTGATAGCACCTGACTTTGCGTTTGACCGTCTCTGTTTACACATCCATGAAACTGTCAATGTAATGTGGAGGCATCAAATTGCAACACGTCCCTAAAATGAAAAACCCAAAATCTTTCGCATCACTTGAACACCAGAACATTTTGAGGATGCACATCACCTCAAGACCCAAACTCATGTAGTTCTCAATTCATCTGCTAACAATACTTTGAACACTTGAAAAACTTTTACACATAGTATCCAAATTTTGCATTCTTTAGTGCATATGAATTCTCTTTCATTCGCAAGAACCAATATTTAAAAACCTGAGTTAATATTTAAAAATATTCTGTAATATGCTCGGTGCTTAAAGTTCCACTTTAAGTTTTGTCACCTCAAGTGAAACATTTACTGAAATATAAGTCTTTACCACTCTCACAAAAACGTAGCAAACAAGGAACTGCACCAAATTACATGAAATGTATACCTTTTGGGCGTCGTCCATTAGCAGTTCCAAGTTTTCAGTCTCGTATTGGACATCGTAAGAGCAGCGGAGGCGTGCAGCTGACATTAAAAGGTCATCGGTTTTGAGCAGTCCTGCACCAACGGCTGCAGCCCAACACCATAACAACACGTATTGCGGTTTGGCAACCTACAAACATGGAGTTGCATGGTTAGGCAGATGACTAACCAAAACTTATACGGTATAACCCAGTTGGATCACTCTCTCTACACTCTCAAGTAAGTACAAAATCCTTCAAAAAACAAACGAACTTGAATTTCAACAACTTTGGTCAGAACATTTTACACCCAGACTCTCTCAGGAAACAAATCATTTACGAAGCTTCAAAGAAGATAACAAAATATACAAATTGGAAAAGAAATCGTATCCTAATTTTTTATCAATGGAAATATGTTTTGAAAATTATTGTATGTGATGATTAGCTTCCAAGTTGGACTTTATATTTTTAGCTGGACACTTGGGGGTTTAACATTACAAACCTAGGCTCCCCAAACGCATATATTTATATATAGATAAGTAACATGAAGAGAGTTACATGATTATATCGAGTTATGTGATATTAAAACGTTGCATGTAACAGTGACATTAAAGAAGTAGAGTAGGGATTGACAATGGAGTCCGAGAGTTGGTCTAGAACCCAATTTCACACTTTACAACCTCCTTAAAGTATCTCTGCCAACCATAGGTAATAACGCTTGTTAATCCGTTCACGGGATTCACTCTCTGTCATTTCCTGGGCAAAATCTGGGCCAAGAGGCCAGATTCATCTCAGAAATCAACGAAGTATATAAATTGAAAAAATGGTTTCAGGGATGGGAGGATGGCGGCATCATCAGGCTTCCTACAGCGATTAAACAAAGAAAACAAAGAAGCTCAATATTATAGAAAGACATTCTTTCAAGAGAGCGTTGAAGAATTAAACCTACATGTAATCCTTACAAAATAACGAATTTCTACAATCTAGCGCAACCACTCAGATTATTGAACTGATCAATACACAAAGCAAGTAGTTCGCAATTCGGGAAAAAACGCATATCATCCCACCCAATTGAACCCCCTAAACCCTAAAGTACAAGTCCATATTATCACTACCACTAGACAGTAAAGTTGCCCAGCCTGGTATGAAATTCTCCGAACAAACAATGTTTTCCTGGTTAGTTAAAAATATCCGCCTTCTGTAGCAAACGACCGGCGTCGACACAAATAAATCAATAAAATTTATCAAAAGATTCAAGAAAATTTAATCAAACGAAAGCATTCAAGAAAATTCTAATAAAGACGTGCACCCCAGATTCCGCTCAAATTTTCCAGGTGCATACCGGCCCATGTCGCTCCTGAAACTCGTAAAAGGCCCTGGAGGCTTCATACGAGCACCTCTTCTCCACTTTGCGGCAAAACTCGACGGGCTGGATGCGGTCATCGCCCACGCCGCCCTCGTCACTCAGCATCCGCGACAACAGCCCCACCACTGGCAAATTCCCCTGCAATCGGCTGAAGAATTGCGCCACGGGGTTGGATTCCCGCTCCAAGTACGCCGTGGCCACTCCTCTGTTGGCGCTGCGAGCTATCTTCACTCCACAGCCGCAGTAATCTTGGCAGCTGAAACGGGCATTGTCGCCCCCCCCACGACCCCAGAAGGAGGAGGAAGGGGGGTGCAACGGCTTGAGGGTGGCGAAGGAAGAGGACATGGTGGCCTCCATCGCCATGCCCCGCTTCGCAGATTGCAAAATTGGTCCCGCGACAAAATGGGACTCTGCAATCGGAGATGCACTTGCAACAGCAGGTGCGGCGTCTTGGCTGTAGATTATCCACTGCGGGTAAACCAACCAATATCGAGGACGATGAAGGATGGATGAAGGATAGACGGATGAACGCGTGAATTCCGCCCGTGCCCGTGCCAGTTACGAAGGGGATATTATTTCAGTCACCCAACCTATTTAGTAGGGGTAGTCACACCTTCTCGGAAAACAAAATTTTGTTGAAGAATGAGAAGCTCAAGAGATAAAAGAGGAGCCAATTAGGAGCCAAAAACTACTACGTATGAAGAAGGTGTGACACCAGTAGGGCTTTTTTGAACAAAAAATTGCTCAAAAGCGATGAAAAATAATCCGCTCAATTCTTGTATAACGAAATGGCATAGTTTGAGAATCTAGAAATCGCGTGGTTGCTACCACATCTTGGGACGGGATCGCTCAAATTTGGATGAATGTACATCATTTTCATCCACAAATTGCAAATTTCATCCATTTCTAAGGATGTAAGTAGCTTCATCTTTTCAAAGAATATCGCTTTCTGTACTGCCTAAATTAAATGGAAAAAAAAACTCTATGTGACACTCCTTTTCTACTATGTGGAGAACAAGAATAGAGAATCGGAAAGTAGATAGATGGACGCACAGAACGCGCAACCGCTGCGAAACGCAGAATGAAGGCACGGAACGCATACACGGTGAGGAATGCAAGATGAAGGCACAGAATACATAGGTGGTGAGGAATGCAAGATGAAGACGCAGAATTCTGGCTTCAGCACAAAACATTGAGCTTTGGAAGTAGTCAAATCGGTTGCAGGGTGATCTTGAGCTTTGCAATAGAACATATTCTTAGCTCGTAAAGTCTTCTGCTTGTCCATTATTGACCTTTGCAAGAAAATAAGGTAGAAGCACCTAAATGTGACACTTATTTATGACCTGCAAATCTTGAGGGTAGCTACAAAATAAAATGATGTGCATTTTGTTAGGAAATGGTTTGGGAAACCAATAAAATTGATTTTGTATTTTTTCAAGCTTGTATGAATATAATACGAATTTTCAAAACCAATTGCGTTGATGCACCTACTGTGGGTATTAGACTAATACCAAAGTGGGCACAGAAACATCCAAAAGCAACACATTTGTACACTTGGATCACGCACAAGTTATTGGTCAATGCAAGGTCCTCCCTCATCACAATGACAACTTCTTGAAACCCCACCTGTCTACTTTGGATCCACTTACGCGTGGATTTAGGTCATTTTCAAGATGTCCGTAAACAATTCATGTTACATTTAGGTGCTTCTACCTTAATGGATGTCGTGAATGCTGCGCAGAAAGGTATATTTTTCTTTATCAAAGCCAACTCTAAACTTCTAGGTTCCAATTCTTCAAAGAATAGATGGGCAGTGAAGAAGGTGTGACTACCCTAATGTCACCTTTTCTAATATCAATTCTTTTTGTCTCTCGCCAAACCTTAGGGTATGTTTGCACTTGATAGTAGGGGTGATACTTGCAATGTGAATCCGGTCCAGAAGTAGGTCTAAATTTGTTCCTAAGACCCTCAATAGCAACACTCTTTAACACTAAATGAGAACATACCTTTAATAAACAGATGTATCCATAAACCTTACTACCTATGTATTCGTAAAATTTGCAACTTGTTAACCTTGAACGGATCACCAAGATAAGCTTAATTTGCCAAAAATGATCTAATTTTTTGGAACAATAACTAAAATACATTCTTCATCATTACAATAATCTTGAAAGTCATCCATTGACCACTTTTGGGCCTCATTTTCCTAACAAAGTTGACTTATCATTGTATTTTGTTCCACATAATTAATACGCAATAAAAAATGAGGTATTTTACAAGTACAAAAAGGATAATATTGCACATTTTTTTAATGGAGTTCTAACTAGAATTGATTACAAATTATGAAAAAGCACACAATCTCACATGCCATTTTGCAATCACACACATACATACATGTTGACATGTTTAAAAAAAAGGAAAACAAGTACTTCTTAACTCCTAATGGACCAACAGTCTCTTCACAAGTCTATTGGAGGTTCAGTTAGTTTCCTATAATCTCAATTTTTGGCATGGTTTTTTGAATTTTTTTTTAAAGATATAAAAACTTATTAGTTTTATGTGAATATAATTTTTATTTCAATTGGTACTCGCAAGTAAAATTTAGGCCACCTGAAGCTCAAAATGGAGGTTGTTGGGCAACACAAAAAATTGCAGAAATTCAAAATAGAATTTTCAAAATTTTTTTGTCATAGAAAATATTTTTGTCTGCATATAAAGCTTTGATTCATTTTATTTAGACTAATGATGAGAAAGATATAGAAAATCTTGTCTTTTGGGCAATGAAAACATCTTCTTCAAAAAATGACTTATATGATCCATTTTTTAATTCAATTTTTATATTTTTTAGAAAAAAAATTCCACATGGTATACTTTCTTTGTTAGAAAAATCTCATTGTTGAGGATTGGTGTGTTTCAGTTCCATCTTAGAGCTATTACATATTTAGTTTTTCTTTCTATTTCATACCTTCTTATACTTAACAGTTTTTTTAAGAATAGAAATCAATTTTTTTTCTTGTGAATGTTTTCAAAAGACCCGCAACTCAATTCTTCAAAAGACTTGCAAATCAAATCTGCAAAAGACTTGCAACACAAATTGAATGAAATGTACATTGGTAACCATGATTTCTTTAGACCACTATAATTTTTGTCTTTAAGCTAACTTTTGAAGTGGTTTATTTTTTAAATTTGTCCAATGTCTAAATTTGAATTTTTTAGTATCTATTCAAAATACTTTTGAACGCGCCTCCAATGATAAGAATTTCAAGTTCTAATTGCAAAACAATCAGAAGATAGAGTTATATTTTGTGGGCTTGTGGGCTTGTTTTTGGGTCCAATTTTTAGTGTATGATTAGAAATAGGGATGGTACCAAAATTTCAAGTAGAGGGATGCAAACCTCATTCCATTTTGGTGACTTTTAGAAAAAAAATGATCCAATGCAAAGCTAGCAATCCAAACCTCAAAAAAACTCTTCTTACAATATAAAAAAAGGAGAAGAAAAGATTCTACATTAATAAAAAGCTTTTCATTCAAAAAAGAAGTAGATTCACTTTGTTGGCACACTTAACAAAGCTTGAAAAGGTATGACAATTATAACTCTTCCTATTGTGAGTCAAATTGAGGGCTCTCCATATTTGGCCATCTTGCCAGGTTTGAGAAATAGAATAGTAGGACTAGGAATAAATAAGGATCAATTCTGGTTGCATTGGGGAATACGTTTTGAAGTTTTCCCTTGAGTTCATTATGGTGTTGGCATCGTGGTTTCCAGTCGACATGAAGACTCCCTACTGTGGGCACTGAGTGTGCAAAATAGTCTGTCTAGAATTTTGTTTTTTAGAGGACTAGTGTACCTTGTGCCATTGTCACAATCATGAAAATAAAAATAAAAGTTATTTTCTAATTTTTTTTATTCATTTAAAATATACTACTAGTGTGCCGGAATTGGACCCCGAATTGGATTGGTCTACTAAAGGAATTGGGAAGCCATGGAATTGGATTGGTCTACCTTAACCCCTAAAGTTTCTTGATCATGTTTTCATCCAAAATGCTCTAAAACTGCCATTTCTAGTATAAGTACCAAATTTGAGAAAAAAAACATTTTTGGACACATGTAACTATAGAATCTTGTAGTGTAATGGTTTAGAAGATGTAGAAAAAATTCCAAAAATTTCCATCATGTGGATTATAAGATATTAGCGTTTGAAATTCTTTTTTTGGCCTTGTGGATAATAGGCTAGTTGTACTTCACAAGGTCACATTTGTATGAAAAATGTCCAAAATGGTGGTGCTTCTTTGGATTCATCCTTCTAGGCAAGTTGGCTACATCCTTGAAAATTTAAGATCATTTGGAATTGTACAACATATAGGAAAGAAATAGTAAGTAGAAAGAAGTAGAGAATGATTCAAAATACAAAATTTAGTTATGTAGCTGTTATGGAATAGAAAAATGTCAATCCCAATGGTTGTGATATTATAATAAACAATCTACATCCTATAAATTTCACCTCATTAATAAAAATGGAATGATTCAAATCTTTCCGCATATATATAAATCTAAAAGACTAATTTTAAATTTTTATTTCTAAAAAAGTGATTTTTTTTTTGTCTGCCCGGGTTGCCCAAGTCAAGGTTGCTATTTTGTGAGCGTGAGCTTGTGAGCCTGTGAGCATATAATTTTTTAGAGATTCCATCTAAAAGTTTTGGTCAAAATTTATTATTTTCGATAAATGTGAATACCTATTATTATGAACCTATTATTGTGGTCCTTTGAACAACTTTAAAACCGCTTGAGGTTATTTCATTGAGATTTTGATTTTTATGATCAATGCGCTTTTGTTGTTGGTTACCTCTCGGCGCTAAGGGAGCCCCCTAGCTGCAAAAAAAAATTTAATTTAAAAAACAAAAAACAAAAAACAAAAAAACAAAAAAAACTTTTTTTTCCCCCGCGTCTAGGGGGCTCCCCTCGGCGCCGAGGGGAGACCAGCACAAAGAAGGGAGTGATCATAATCTCAATGGAACAACCTTAGTCAATTTCAAACAAATTCTATTAATAACCAATTTTTTTCTTCTTAAAATTTAGTGATCTAAGTTCTTTCCAAACATAATGAATTCTTATCAACAAATTATTTAAAAAAAAGTCTAAACAAGTCCATTGACTTGCAAATCAAGAACAAAGTGTCGGCATCCTCCTATTGCCCCTGAGAAGATCCATGATGCTACAAGACAATGACCAACCAAAATAAAATTCATTGTAATAAAGATCATTAGATATAAAAATAATTCTTATCAACGAATTTTTTTTTAACTATAGTGTATCAAGAGAAAATTATTGGTACCCTCCCATCAGCCTTGAGATGACCTACATTGCTATAGGACAATGATCAACCAATATTCTATACAAACTTATTTCCATTTCTATTCATCTTTTACATAAATTGAATTCACCATTTTTTATAATGTATATTTCTAATATTTTAGACAATACTGAAAATTATAATTTTCATTTGAATTCTACATAACCATGGTAATAGATCCACGACAATAGGTCCATAGTAATAGGTACTAAAATTTACTAAAAGTGGTAAATTTTGACCAAAATTTTTAGATGGAATCTACTTTTAGAAATATTATTAAATTTTTTGTGCTTCTTCAAAATTTTGAGCTCAACGCTCACATAACCCCCACTCAACGCTCATAGGCTCATGCTCGCACACTCACAAAATAGCACTGCTAATGCTCAAGTTGAGAAACAAACTACATATCATGCAATAACTTTTTAAGCATATAGTCAAAAGTCATGAGAATTGTTGGTCCTTAAAGAAAAACCTTGTCCCTATATTGTGTGAGAATTTCAAAGAAAAAAAATTCCATTTGTAGTGAGCTACCCAAAATTGCTATGTTGCTAAAAAACACAACTTGGTCCATTAGGATTTTAATTATAATAGTCAATGCGGCAATTGATCTTAGCTACACTAAATAGTGAAATTGGGTTCTCGATTGGGTTGCCTTAACAATTAGATTGTCTTATCCTAGAGAAGTTACCTCATGACTAATGCTTGTCCAAATGGAGGCACATGCCAATCCCATATCCCAAGCCATAAAACAATGCACCAACCCTTGCCATACACATAGTTCTTACTTTATAGCATCCTTCGAAAGTAACTGCACATGTTGATATAGTGTAGAATGTCGAGAAATTAGTGAAGGGCAACCTAATTTCACTATTTGGTATAGATCTCCCCATGAAGAGAGTACTTTCTTTCCTGTGTGATTCAGTTGTGTCAGAGCATCAAGGTAAACACTGGAACAATGTTTTGAAAACCCAAAGCTTCAATAAATAAATCTGAAGCTCTCTTTTATCTTCTTCTTTGTTATTGAAGGAGAAACTGGTGGCTAAAGGTCTGTTTGCACTTGGTGTTAGAAGTGTTGTTTGGAATGTGAATTCAGCTGAGAAGTATGTCTAAGTTTATTCCTAAGACCTTCACCAGCACCATCTTTAATACCAAGTGTGAATATACCTTAAGTTACTTACTCTAGAAGCGACCATTTAAGGGTTGGTCCACCTTTTTCATAGGTTGTCATGAACAAAAATATTTTTAACTCATTTTTGAGAGAAAGAAAAAATAGATGCCAATTGTACCACAAGTGGTTTCATAATTTTTGAAGTATTTTTTGAATTAGTTATGAATTTTCAAAAGGATTTTGTTGTAGGTACCTATTTGTGACCCTAGGTCTCCCAACTTGTGTCGGCTTGCAACTTCAAATGTGATTTGAGGAAACCAAGGCCAATGATAGGCTCTTATGATAAAGAATATTTTTTTCTCGATTCAATCAATGGCTAAAGTGGTCCATTTAAAGAACCACCTCATATCTATTCAATAGCTTTTTATAGAGTTGATTTCAAGAGGACGAATAGTTTTAGAGCAGACTACCTTAGTTTAGAGTTAGCAGGTGGAAAAACCGGTTGCAATTTGAAAACATTGGCAAGAACTTGGTGAAAAATTTGTAAAAGAATTTCTATTCAGAGTAAAAAATAGAGAAAATAACCAATTGAATTCCTCTCTTCAAAAAACCAATTCAATATGAGAATTGAAAGGAGGAGTGCATAGACTTTGTTTCATGGCATTTGGACATATGATGTGAAAGTTATAAACTCTTTAGTTAATTCCATTATTCTAAAAAGTGAAACCCAAAGCCAAATTTTAAGGAACACCCAAATACACAGGAATACGGCGTACACAAGAAGCCCGGGTTCTTTTGGCACCCGCTCCTTTCGAACCCGTTGCAACTCATCATACGAGGCACGAGCCTTTTCATCACTTAGTATATTGTAGGCCTTCCGCAACTTCTAAAACTCAACAGCTGCATCCAAAACATCAAAGTCAAATTACATGGTCCACAATGACCTTAAATTACCCTAGGTGATAACCAAGTGGTAGGGACTTCCGTTGGAATCCATGAGGTTCCCAGTTCCATTCCCCATGCTGACGTTGCTCATGTGGGGGGCTCTTTGTACGCGCACTAGGAGTTGGTTTGTCTCTCCACTTGGTCTTGACAGGGATTAAGTCCATGGATATCCATGGCAGTGTCAGGTCAGTCCTTGCTATGACCCTCGAAGGTTGTATGTTTTAAAATAAAATAAAAAAGTCAAATTAGCATAATGATCCTCGATTCTTCCACCCCATCAATAATATGACACGAAACCAAAAATCAAAACAGCCTCGCCTCTGGCCTGACTAGTGTCCCCTCAGAAATACATTCACATTTTTCAAAAATCACAAATGGAAAAGGGGAAAAAACCCTTACTGGCAACAGGATCATCGCCACGCTTATCAGGATGAAGCTCCAGAGCACGCCTGCGATACGCCTTTCGAATGAGTGCATGCGCCACCTGAGATCCGGTCTCTTCCAGACGCAACAACCCGTACAAATCTTCCTCTTCCATTGGCATTTTCCTGCTCGACCTCACGGCTCCCTAGCTAGCTTGTAAACGAGATTGAGATTGTTGAGAAAGAGACGACAGAAAGCGTTTGTTGTTGCTCTCGAAAAAATATGATCGAGACGAGGAATTCGACAAGAAAACTACGACGGGTATGTCTGAAACCCTCGAATCTGCAGCAATCGAGATCAGGAAAACGTGCAAAGGATTTAGAAAAAACAGAGCCCTTAAACCTCACTCAAACCCTAAATTGATCGAAATTAGATTTCTCTCAGCGAATTTCAATCTAGAGCACTCACTATTCTGTCAAACAACATAATTATTATCACCAACTTAATTTTCACCGAGATTAACGCTCCTGCGCCGTGCTTCTCAACGCTTCAAAGAAATCCGTCACTTATCAGAAAATCTGCAAAAACGCACAACCTCTACTTTAGTTTGTTGTTGTTCGAAAAATATGATTGAGACCGACCTTAATAAGGTTCGCGGAGTCTCTGGAAATTCAAAAGAGGGAGAGAGAGAGAGAGCGCCCTATCGTGCATTCGACAAGAAAACTACTGTACTAATGCGGTATGGCTGAAGTCCTAGAATCTGCAGCAATTCAGAGCAGGAAAACGAGCAAGTCTGGCAAGACTCAAGTGATACAGTGATACAGTACAGTGATCATGGCCAATTAGTGTCTCAAGAAATTAGTGTGTGTCACACTTATTGATAAATTTATAGTGTGACTCCAGTACACACACATATATATCTCTTCTATAAAGTTTGCATGGTATTCTTCTATATTTAGGTGTTATATTTGTTCGTTTGTTACGTTGAGGTCTCCTAGACCGTATGTCCCCCAATTGCCTGCTTGGTACCGATAGAAAGCCCTCGGCAAGGAGGAGTGCACGGGCTTGGTTTCATGGCGTTTCGACTCACAGTGTGAAAGTAATAGATTTTTTAATCATTTTGGATCTTTAAAATTACTAAATTATGCTAAATTATGTATTTTTTGAACCGGGTATCAATTTGTCACGTTCTTGATACTGTTGGAAAGTCCTAGGCGAGGAAAGGTGCACGGGCTTTGTTTTGTGGCATTTGGATTTATGGTGGGTAAGTTGTTGAATTTCAAATTTTTTTATTGAATTAGAAAATTACTTTTTGGCTGTGGCAACGGCATAGGGGCACACAATGTACTGAAAAGAGGCAAAATGAGGTTTTGCCATTAATTAACAAACCCCCTCCCTCCTAAAAAATGAGAGCCGTGGATTTTTTAGAAAAAAGAGACACTTGTGTCTCAACAACACAACTGTAGTATGGACTAACTTAAGGTATGGACAGTAACTGCACGGTCATAGAATCTGTCATTCAGGGGGTGAAATTGAAGAGTCGCCTAAGACCGTCATTTCTTACCAATCATCCTCTATCTTAGTAACACACCTATGACCGTGAAATCGTGGTCGCAACTGCTCCTCGTGCTCGAGCTTCGAATCGTGGCTATGGCGGACGGGGAATACGCGGCAACTTTTTGATTCGAAAATGGTTCCGGTAGAGTTGCTCCGGTAGTTCGAGCAAGAAAATTGCACCTCTCGGTAGCGCCAGATTTCATCCTGGGCAAACTTGCTGAGGACGGTTACGAAGAAGGGTTTAGAGGTAATACTCGAAGAATTGGATGAGAAGCAAATTTGTCACTGGATTCTGCGTTTCCGGATAATTTTCCTGGAGATTGTTTTGGCGAGTCTCGTGGAATCGGAAGCAGTTTGGCGACGACACTTTTGTGGTCGCCCTAATCGGATAGTTTGCGGAATTAGGGTTTTAGGTTGAAGTCATGGGGGTCGCCGTGGGCTCGGAGGACGAGATGGACGACATGCCAACTTCGAATCCGCTACCGCCACCGCCGCGGCCGCAGGGCAAGAATGGTCGCCGGGAGAGCGCGGAAGCAGCTGCTGCCCGTGCCGAGAATTTGTCCAATGCTGATTTCCGGAAGATGGTTATGGACACGCCGCGGCGAGGCGAGGAGAAGCAGAAAGAACGACCTCGGGGGTTAGACTTCTCTTACTGAATCTTTTTTTTATCATGCATTGGCAGTTTTCATTTTTGAAGGTTTTTGGTTATGATTTTTCTTCCACTTCCACTATAGGGGTATTCAATTTCGCATGGAAAAATTACTACACTCGTTTGTAGATGGATATTATTTAGGGCTCATGTATTTGTCATGTAGTTTATTTACGCATCCGGAACTAGTTCTTTAACCCTATCAAGGACCAAGGGACTCAAATTGGGCTTCAGGGGTTTTAGCATTTTTTGAGTGGGTCAACTAGGGACTGTCTTTTGTTCATCGATTATTTATTTCTAGACCAACGCATGCAATTTTCTTCATTGATTCTGGGGACGTTGAATTTTGCCTCATCTGAATTATATTTTTCACAATATGCCGATCAAAGTTGTGAAATTTCGGTTATTGTAGACGCTGAGCACGAGGGCATGGTTTTAGAAGTATTCGAACAATTTCTCTAATGTTTCCTCCAGTTGTTCAATATTTCTATTTGTCAAGCTTAAAGATTCGAAGCTTGGGTATGAACCTGCAGTCGTCCGAAGCGTGCTGAGGATGGTCCTGAAGTGGAGGGTGACGGCGACAAGAAAAAAGATCGCAAGTTTCGACCTAAGCCAAAGGAGTACGGTTTTTACTTCCTTTTTTCTCCTCATTAGTTAGGGATGGAGATTTTTGTATTGGACGAAGGCACTCGCAAAGTTGGAGATCCAGTTTTAGGGAATCTCTATGCTCATAATGTTCGTATCTCATTGCTAAATCTTTGCCTCCAGTTTTTCTTTTGAATCTGCTATCTGACGCATGTGTCACTGGCTTTCAGAGAAGAGAATGCAGGTGAAGATAGCACTTTGCCAAGATACCGAGATCGGGCAAAGGAACGGCGGGAGGATGTCAATCCTGATTATGAGTCTACATCGACCGAGTTGGGTTCATTGCATGCGTTGGGACCCCCTGGCACTGTTGATTTGAGGTGTGTGAGACTTTTACGCTGAAATGGATTGGATTTTAGTAATTTCCTTTATCTAAGCTGTTATTTGACGACATGTCTCGGTAGTGCTTGGACGTTTTCGTTAACTTGTCATTCTCACAGACTGGTTTCGGGCTTTGTTCCAGGTTAACGGATGCACACAGAATCTCTATCGAGAATTCCAAGTTTCTTGGAGGTAGGTTATCTCAACATCTGGGTGCGACCAGTATTGCCGCATTCTGAAAGAAGCTCCTTATAAGGATTCCTTTGATCTACTTCTCGTTTCTGTGGCACTTACGACTCTATGTTTATTGTAGGTGATGTTGAGCATACGCATTTGGTGAAGGGGCTTGATTTTGCACTTCTGCATAAAATTCGGAGTGAAATTGACAAAGAACCTGAGGATGATGACCCTGCTAATCAAAGGTAGATTTTGAATCCATTTTCTTGGTGATAATTGAGTGTTCTCAGTATCTCCTTGTTATATTTCGTATGCGAGTGCACATGCTCTTTGTTGTCTGATTATGAGAATAAACGATCATTTTACAATTTTAGGGAATCTTTTGTCCTCAAATATGTAGTTATCAATGATACCTTGGTATCTTTTAGTTTTTTAACTTAAAATGTTGTGATGTACTTTGATGTTGAAACAGAGTTTTTTTGTTAACATCTAATTCTTAGTTTTCACTTTGATTCTTGACAGGCAACAGAAAGAAGATCAAGCCATGGCATTTCGAACCGCTTCAGCTAAGGTATTTGTCAGAACTTGCAAGCACATGATTTTGTTGCAAGTATTCACATATACTACTCGTGTTTATCAGGAATTTGAAACCCATTGTCGCACAGAAGCCGTTTGTGCAATACCTTCTGATCTGTTAATGGACTGTTGAAAGCCCTTTTGGGTTAGGATCTTTTACTTTTTTTCTTCTTGTAAACAGATTTGTAGGAAATGTCAGGGCGACAAGCTCTAATGTAACTCACGTCACAGTACAAAGTACATATCTGTGTTTTAAGCTCTGGTTTTCGAACATTTGTGAGCAGATGATTTACCAATGGATTTGTAAGCCGCAAACAGTTAGCAAAGTAAATTCGATGTTTCTGCCAGGACGCACGGCTTTCGTGTTTGACATGGTGAGCTATTTAGTTGCTAACTTTCAGAGCTCTACTTTAGATAGCTCTCAATTGAAAATTGCTGGCCCAAGCAAAACTTGCATACATTGTAAGGAATTCGTTTACAGTTTATCAAGGACTAGATCAGGTTTCATTCTAAGATTTTCTTAATGCTTGTGATTTAGGATGAGGAATTCACTCACGATATCCCTACCACTGTACATCGGAGCAAAGCAGATTGCCCCCCTCCACAGGTATGCTATTACTGATCTTTATTGGGCTGTGTGACTTACCGGTGTTTAGAAGGAATTTTGACTGGAAAGGAGACCTTCTGTACGGGGTTTAAGAAGAATTGTGAGAATTTAGCAGTGATGTGCTCACACATGTCGTTTTTCCTTACAGGAAACAGTCACCGTGGGTGTTGATGGAACAGTGCTGGAACGTATTGCAAAGATCATGGCATATCTCCGTCTGGGTTCTGGAAAGGTTCTTTGATCTTGACCCTTTGCTTAATTTTCTTCAATTTGCTATTGTGAGAAAATCTAAGTGTATGGAGAATGCCTTGGCTCGCCTTCTGTTAACAACGTTTTTTTATTTGTAGACCGGCCATGGATGTTCTAGATTGACTTTTCATTTACCTTTTATTCGAAAACTGTATCGTCGTCATACCACGGTGTCTCCATGTTACAAACCCAAGGACATGCTTTGGGTGTTTTCTGTTTTTCAATGAATGCTGATGGTTGTGAAGGGTTTTGTGAGTAATTTTCTGTTTGTATCTTCTGCGCAGCTGATGAAAAAGAAGAAGAAAGATAAGGATTCCAGAGGTATGATTTGTGTCCCTATTCTCTACCATATATTGAAATTAGTGTGACACTTTGAGCACTACATTGGCCTTGCTGTCCCATCTGACTTGCTGATTGAGAATCAAGAATCGTTAAGTATAATAAAATTACGCATCAGTTCTTTAATTGTATCAAGAGAATTTTGGCGTAAATGAGTCTGAAATTGTAGCCCTTATGGTGCGATTTTAATCATGACACGGGTTGCAGGGAAGAGTGTGTCTCTAGGAGGTGAAACACCTTCACATGATGGAGAGACTAACGGGGCTTCAAATAGGTTCCATGAGAGAGAGATCCTTCCACCACCACCTCCTCTTCCACCTCACAGATTTGGTGAAATGAGAGAATCAGTCCCTATGGCTCAGGCAGCTATTAGCAATCCTCTACCTCCACCTCCATCCAGGGATGACGATATATTTGAAGGAGTAGGAACTGATTATGTGCCAACAGCACGAGAGGCTGACAGCCCCAAGTCTGAGGATATGGAGGAGTCTCCTGGACGAGATAACGATCGGCCTTCTTATTTCAATGACCATTATGGGCCGATGCCACCACAAGACGTGAATCAAGGCTGGCAGCATCAAGTATGTATTAAGTTTTCCGTCTGATAACTCACCGTTGTCATTTTTACCTCATTTTAAAGCGGCAATGAAACTAGAGAAAAAAGAAATTGGGGTCTCACTTCAGCTCAAAAGCATTGAAATCAATATTTTTTACAGAAATTGATATTTCGACCACTCCCTAATGACCCCAAGAGGTCACGTTGGACGTTTAAGGGTTTATGCAAACCCATCTGCAACATAGACATCTGTGATCTCTCTTAGATGTGAATTGATTGCTGCAATGTTTAGGTAGCTCTTGCATATGTGGACAATTGTGAGGGATTTTTGGGCCGGCTTTTCGGAACTTGCTGATGTGATTTGTTTTGAACAGTCTGGCTATGATGCTTCTGTTCAAGGGCCGACAATGCCTTACGCAGCCGGGGAATGGACCGAGTATCCCCAACCTCCACCAGAACAATATGCTGGCCCTTGGCCACCTGAGCAGTATGCAGCATATGTGGATCAATATGCAAATCCTGCTGTGAGTGCTAATATGTCTCTTATCGATCGTGCATTTTGATTGTGTCGTCTTCATTAGTAAGAGTGTACGATTTGGCCTTAACATCCTAAAGAATTGTTACATAGTTGTTAATGTGATCTGATACCGTAACCAAACAGCAGCTTCGGGAAATTTTTTTCTTCAAAAATGAAGTTAATTTACAAAAGAGAACAAAGGATTGCAGGGAGTATTCGAAGTAATGAACACTAATTTTGAAAAATATTGCCATAGATGTGATAAAGCTATTGTTCAGCTATGGTACTTGGCTTAAAAAATGAGCACTGCTGCTGCTAAAGTGGGATTATTGTTGAGAGATGCAGGTTGCAGGAGAGTTTGTAAATCCAGAGCTCCAAGGAGACCCACATATGATGACTCAGGAAGAGAAAGACCGAGGATTAGGATCTGTTTTCAAGCGCGATGATGAGCGATTGCAGCAGCGCAGAGAACGGGATGCTCGTGAGAAGGACCCTAATTTCATTTCGGAGAGCTATTCTGAGTGTTATCCAGGATATCAAGAGTACAACCGTGAAATTGTGGGCAGTGATGAGGACGAAGATCTGACGAAGATGGATATGGGTGGCCGGGTATGTATTCTTACTGTTTGTTTATTTGTTTATGCTACGGGTAGTTTTTGCTGGTTTTCATGGTTAACTAATGCTTGCACTCTCTAAACTCTGTGCTCTGTGCTCACTTGGTACAGGCTAAAGGAAGGTTGCACCGTTGGGATTTTGAGTCCGAGGACGATTGGGCCAAATACAACGAGCAGAAAGAAGCTATGCCGAAAGCTGCTTTTCAGTTTGGAGTCAAAATGCAGGATGGCCGCAAGACACGGAAGCAAAACAAAGATCAGAAGCTTACAAACGAGCTTCACAAAATTAACAAGATATTGGATCGCAGGAAGACCAAAACTGGTGGATATGAGGACGAGGAGCGGGGAGGTTACGACGTGGAGGGTACACCTGCCAAGCGTTCTCGCGCTTAAGAGCTCTGGTTACTTCATTTGATAGGGAAAGGCTTGGATAGGATAGGAAAGACTTCCTGATCACAGTTATAGCATCAGTTTTGGGCCGTTTCAGATTTCTATATCAGGTAGACTATTTCAGCTACAAGTGATCAGCAGGATGAAGAGTTTAGCTTCATGTTAAGATGATTGTGGGGGCTGGAAGATGCCATTGATACGATTGCTTATCCATAACGACATTGCTATAGCTTTCTATAGCTTTCAACTCATGAAAATCTCTTGCTTGTCTCTAATGTTGTCGAGGTGTTTTGAGTTGGTTGAGTTGGCGCGAGGGCTTCTCAAATAACGGTGTCGAGAGTGACATGTGGTTGTTATTAATCAGTTGAGAAACTAATATCACAGTGCTTGTTACAGCACAGGTTACTGCTGACTTAAACTGATAAACCCTTCTAAACTGAGTGAAGGATGATACTCTCTGAACCAATTAGAATACATGGAGATACCAGGCTTATATTTATGACCCATAATGCTAAGCTGACCAGTCCATGCAGGTGTGCGAAGTTTTCTTTGTTCAAGTGGGAGAGGGTCAGAACCTAAAATACTCTGGTCAATGTGAACCCTTTCATGTTTTGAAAAGAATGTTGAATACAGCACTGTATTTAGGAAGTACTCCGTATCTTGTATGAGCACCCATTGTATGTCCCTACCTAATGATCAACACCTAAATATGAGTAAATATGAGCATGAATGGTGAAGGATGGCATGATAAATTGTTAGTAGAAGTCATTGGGTGAAGTCATTGAACATGTACTCCCTTTGTCTCAAAATAATACCGGTGTTTTGGCAACAAGTCACCACAAATCCTTTGCTTATAGTGGTATGTTATGTTAATTATCTTTTCTATTGACATGTTTGAAAAATTACTCCAGGCTAATATCTTAGCATTCTGCTTTCAATTATGCTTTTATGCCTTAATTTTGTAGAATCAATCATGCAATACCAAATGTAGCTTTCAAGGTTGGCATTTCCTACTGAATAATTAATCAAAGTTGGGACACATGATTGCGGAGATGCTTAAGCGTAGAAAGATTCTTTTTTTTCCAACCGTTTTTTTTTCTAAAAATTATTTCCCATAAATGTTGTCCTCTATTTTAGAATTCTTTTTGTTGAGGCATTGAACACCAAGTAAGGTATATCAGCCCATGCCATGCCAGGCAAAACGCCCAATGCAAACATCTAGAAAATGATCCATTACAATCTTACATCAACCACTGATAGAATTCTTGCAATAAATGAGACTTGAGCTAATTAGGGTGAGTTAGTGGTTACATTCAATGCCTTGGGTGATGGTAAAGGAGTTATTAGAATTCTTGCAATATATGAGATTTGAGCTAATTAGGGTGAGTTAGTGGTTACATTCAATGCCTTGCTGGTGATTTATTTATTTTCCTATTTTCTACTAATTAAAACATCAAAGTATGTATTTTCTTGAGATTTAACACTTTTCTAATTTTCCTACTAAGAGAGTTTTTCTATGGTTTTTTTTCAATGGTTACCTTCATCTTATATCTTATAGGTGTATAATTATTGGCCATGTTTATTAAAAAGTTAAATTTTTTTTCTAATTTTAAAGTACACCAGAAAAAAAAAAGCCATGAGTATTGTAAAATGCAATAAAATTGGCCGATGTTTCTTAATTACAATCACCCTTGGACCTACAATGTGAAAGATATTGAATTTCAAAGTTTTTATAAATTAAAAATTGAAAATTATATTAAAAAATTACTCTTATTTTTATTTTGGTTGTGGCAACGGCACAAGGCATGTTAGTTTGTATTGCTTTTGAGTGATAAATTGTACAAACTGCAGCCCGAGAGACTCTTAGATTGATTAAGAGTATTTTTATTTGTTGAGTTTTGAATCTTTGGGGATATCAAAGCTTTAACCATGATTTTTCCTCATGCTATACACATTAAAAAAACTAAAACTGAAAACCTACTCTACCATCCAATATTGATGCCAACAAATGTTATAAAGACCTGCATGAAGATACGTGCACCTATCCATATCTTAAATTAGGCTGTTTGTTTGTTTTGTTTGTTATGGTAAGATCTCCTGGACCGTAAGTCTCCTGGTTGCATTCTTGGTACTGTCAAGAAAGCCCTTGGTGAGGAGGGGTGCACGAGCTTTGTTTCGTGGCATTCCGACTCACATTGTGAAAAATATGGATTTTTAAAGTTTTTATGGATTAAAAATTTAGAAAATTACTTTTACTTATATTTTGGTTGTGGCAATGGCACAAGGCACACTAGTACATATCTTAAGTCAGGCTATTTGTTTTATTTTGTTTTGTTTGTTTATTTGTTTTATTATTTTATTATTTGTTTGTTACGGTGAGATTTCTTGGACCATAGGTCCCCTGGTTGCATTCTTGGTACTGTTGGAAAGTCCTTGGCGAGGAAAAGTGCATGGGCTTTGTTTCTTGGCATTCAAACCTACGGTGCGAAAGTTATTGAATTTCAAAGTTTTTTATTGAATTCAAAAATTCAAAAATTACTTTTACTTTGATTTTGGGTGTGGCAATGGCATAGGGCACACTTGTATTTACAATGACACTAGTTAGTTATTAATATTAAATATAAATATAATTATCAAATAATAATAATAATTATTATTATTATTAAACATATTTATTAGATAGTTATTATTATTAAACATAAATTATTTTGATTGGATCTTACTGGTCACTAAAAGAGGATTTCAACACACTTTAGCATGCACTAATTGAATACCATATGAATAAGTTACATTTCAAAATTTCAAAATTTTGGATGGTTCTTCATTTGAAAGTTGGTTATGTGGGCAATTTCATTAAAATGGCGGTATTCCAAGTGCCACTTTGACGGTGTACCATTTTCACCATCTAGGACATGTATAGATTAGAATGGACGTCCTAAAGTGTTTTCATGCCATATTAAAATAATATATTGCCATTTTAATGAAATTGACCATTTATTTTCTAGTCTGACTTCATCTACACTTACTTCTTTCAATTTGTACTTGTTATGTAAGTCATTATGATTATAGAAAGATTTGATGTGCTACCGTATGATTCTGATACTAACTTCTAAGTTTTAGAGTTTGTACAAGGTTGATTTACTATTCCATTAGTCTTTTGTATTGGTTCAAAGTTAAAGTATTTTATCCCTAGATTTTGAATTTCAAATGCCTAGATCTTACTGTTCAAGTTTTAAGAAGATTTCATACTTCTTAATTGGACGTTCCTAACATGAATTAGAAGAGTTCAAAGTTTTGGATGATTTTTTATCACCAAAACTTCATTCAAGTTTTTCTTCTAGTTTTTTTTGGATTTTTTGGCATATCTTGGTGGGATTGTATTTCTAATAATTAATTCTTTTTGAAAGTTGCATCTTTTCCTAGTTTCAATCTAAGTCATATTTTTTCATTCAAACTTAGTTTAATAAATGCCCAAACTTCATCCTACCAAGAAGATCCAACAAAAAGTTTCATAGTTTAATAACAAAAACCATTATTTAGACAATTTTTTGGTCTTGTTATCCTTATTACCAGTAAGTTTTTGCACTTATAATCATCACTATTCAAAAAGTCACAATTAAATTTGAACCTATAAGCAACACTAAAACTTAGATATTGATTACACAAAATGTATACAATCAAAATATAAGAGTCTTTGAAAGCCTTGTATTGATTTCAAGGGTACACCTTGGAGACAGGATACTTGAAAGATTTATAGTTATTAACAAGGCATTTTGATATGTGACATAGGCATTGTCAGGGACATAATGTAAAAGGAAGCTTTTAGAAGAACTTCCTAAATTAAAAATAGAATAGACTCCTTTTACTTCCTAGTAAAGTAAAAGTATAACTTCTTAGGTAGTAATATATAAGGATATTAGTCTTGACAACACATCTCTTGAACTTTAGTTTTTGTGTTTGTATATTCTTGTTTTTTGCCTTTAAATATATTTCTTGTTCTTGTTTACAGTGTCTGTAACACATCAGAGCAGAACTGGGGTCTTCAGATGCCCAACTTTCTTTTTCTAATATCCGGCCAGAAATTCCCGATAAATGCCACCTTGCACGTTGCCACCATCGCGTCTAAGGCGATGACGTCAGATTGGACTCGGGGTGCCACCAATCAGTTCAAGATGTTGGAAATGGTATAATAAGTGTGTATCTAGTGTACCATGTCCCTATTTCTGATTAAAAAAGGGATATGGGAACTCATGTACTGATGTAGGACTTGTACCGAGGACAGAACCAGTAGTGGAGCCGCCAATGTTAGTCTTTGATGTGATGTTTTGTCAATTTGGTGGGAATTTCAAATTGGCTCGAATCTAGTCTCCAGTACGAGCCATTGCCCAAACTCCACAAACTCAACGCTAATTTCTGTCAATCGACATTGTTTACTTGTGTATGATTTGTAGTTGCGGTTTGGTGGAAACAGTTTATTACTGCATAAACTGTAGTGAATGTAGAGTTCTATTTGGAAACGGCAATTGTTGGTTCTTGGTTTAGGGTGGATTGTCAGCGGTTCCAAAGGGTGTGAGGAATGGAAACTCATAGACCTCGTTCTCAGGTTGTAGCAGTGACGCTCTACAACACCCACAATGACGCAGGAGAGTGGATTCCCACCAAATATGAGAGATTGTCATGGGTGAGGTTAAATCCAGGGTGTAGGGGAACTTGGGCTAGAGAGGCTCTCCGGCATGGAGGTGACAACATGAGAGGGTCTTATAAAGCTCAAATCGTGGACTTCAGGTTCAAATTTGATGGCCGCAAGCCTATTTCCAACAAGCCTGAACTGGAGGCGGTGTTAGTGCGACATGCGTATCATAGGCATCAAGTGGTCTTGGATCCGGAAATCCGCCACGACCGGGTTCCATGCAATTGTATGCAGCCATTTCATCTTTGTTTCTAACATGGCTGAGTTGCAATTTGTTTCCATGAAGTGGCTATAGGTTTTTCTTGGTTGCTAATTCTGTGTGGTGTTTGAATTTGTTGGAAACAGTTATGTACCAATCCTTCTTTGACGATTGGGTGGAGCCAGATTCCATTCTTGGAGTCATAGTTGTTGTCAACAGCGATGTTGGTGAAGCCAGCCGGAACGGGCGTTCCTACAACGACCTGCTTGAGAATGGTATTTTTTTTCCTAACATGTTCTATATTCCACCTACCCCGGGGATTTTGTACGAGACAGTTGAGCCCTTGCCTTTGCCAACATTCGATGACCCAGATTGGTCCCTGCCGGACATGTACACCAGTGAAGCTTTTAGAGCGAAGTTCCGTGCGGATTTCCAATCTGTTACCAAAGCCACCACTGGGAGCTGCATGGGACATCTCTAGTGGTTTGTTCCTTTGCACGTTTTTGTTGATCTGTTTGCCCTAGATGCCAACAAGATGAGAAGGACATCCACCCTCTACGTTGTCAACAACCCCTCTGAAGAGCTGTTCACAAGCCTCATGGACCCCGATTGGCATCACAAAATCGTATTTGGTAAGGATATTGTGAGGTGCACAATCTCACAGCACACTGTAACCTTCAGGTACGCATGCTTTTGTTGCCATTGCTGTGTTTGCCAATGCTTTGTTGCCACCATGATGTTGCCATTGAATGCTTCTGTTGGCAGTGCTTTGGTACCATTGCAACGTCGTTGTGCTGTTGAGGTGTTACAAGGTGGGAATTTGTTTCCTTCTTGGATGAAGGGTTTAGCTAAAATGTGTTGTATGGCTTAGATACCATGTAGGGCGATCAATGTTGTATGCAAATTTCAAGTACGGTAGGGAGTGTCTGGAGCCAGATGGGGTCAGTTGGCAACAAATTGACCAAGTTGGGCAGGAGGAATTGGTGGTCCTTCCTTGTGTGTTTGAAGGTGTGACGGTGGCAAGGTTTGAAGTGGGGCGAACATGGCCGTTGTCATACATTCGCCGAGAGGTTTCTATCACTTTGGGCAACATTGCTCCAGAAGAGTTTCGGTTCAAGTTGAAGCAAAATGGGTTTCCCGATATCAACATAAACCCCAGGCACAAAGGTTCCAACAAGGTAGCACAAGTCCTCCCTCCCTGGACTTTTGAAATAGTGGCACTCAACATCTAGTTAGGACACCTCTTGAGAAGGTGTGCGACACATGCTTTTTGGTCACGGTGGAACCAATTCGGTGTTAGGAACGATGTAGTATTAGGAACAATATGTTCCCAACAGCCATGATAGGAACTACTCTAAGGCTGGATTTTGACAATTTGTGCATTTTTTTTAAGCTAATATGATGCCTATTTTCTACATAGGGCATCACAAACTCAGTTGCTACTTGTTTCCTGGGACCAATTGTATTGACGGCTGAATTTATCCTAAGCCCGTGATGACCATAACAAAACAAGTATTATTGTTGCCATTGCTCTAATGAGAGTTAATTGAAGCCAATGTGGAAGATGTCTAGATGTAAAAAATGGGGAATATTCACAATGACAAAATGTATACTTTTATTATTCAAAATGTTGGAAACATCAAAATGCAATGAGGAGACTGGAAAATTCCATACAGTCTAAGTTATGATACAGCGGGTCATTTCCAACTCTGACCTATACTAAACTAGACACAAAGTCCTCAACCTTCCATGTATAACGTCGGTCACATAGCATCAACCAATGCATCCAGTTCTTTTGAGGCTGAAGTAGCTGATCCAGACAAACACGGTGGGGGCTTCTCTTTACTCTGGTCGTCAGAATCAGAAGACACTTCTTCAACTTCTAGTTTTGGTGACACTGGCGCTGCTGTTGAGGGCTGCACAAGATTGTCATCTTGTGGCTCTTTCTCCTCTTCCTTGTCATCTTTCCTTTCCCTCTATTGTGTCATCTTTTGGCTCCTTCCCTTCTTCCTTGTCATCTTCTAGCTCGGTCGCCTCTTCCTTGTCATCTTCTACCTCGGTCTCTTCTCCCTTGTCATCTGAATCCTCTAGAGAGGCTGGTTTAGCTGGTAGCACTAGCTGAGCCTTCGGCTTGTTGTCATCTTCCCGTACCTTTGTCTTCTCTTCATTCTTCCTCTCTTCCTTCTTCATGTCTTCTTTGTTTATCCTCTCTTCTGCTGCCATCCTCTCTTCTTCTTTCTTCCTCCCTTTTACTAATTTATTTGCTGTTGGAAACAGAACACATCCAGCATAACTATGAGTTTCCCTGAGTAGATCAACAACGCGATTCCAACAAACACAACTACAACACAGAGGTGCTAACGGGTGCTAATTGACAACACAATTCCAACAAACACAACTAAAGTACAGGGAGGTGCTAACGGGTGCTAGTTGACAACACAACTCTGCTAGGAACGTACTGTGTTTGGCTAAGGTTGAAATGGCCGCAGCAATAGCTTATGTATAATCACTTCCACAAGGTCAGTTAGCAAGCAAAGGACATGGTTCAATTTGCACATATGCATTCATTGGAGGGACTCTAGATATTGCCTTACTAGCCAGGGGCAAAGGACCCTTAATTTGGACCTTTGCCTTTGTGAGCTTGGGAGCTAGTTGTCCCTCAACAGCGCTAGCAGCTTCCCTCTTACGCCCCGCAAGAGAGGACGACTCCGGAACCGCTGGCCCTTTTGCTTTGGAAATAGGGTTTACCCTAGGTGTTTCTAACACGTCAAAATCCCATGATTCCAACCACTGAGGATTGCCCAGTTTCTTGCACCAAAGACAAGCGCGACATCCCGAAAGGAATTCTGGCCACAAGCACCAAGGGTGAAATAGACAACCACAAGAATATGGTACTGCACCGCTGGAAACAAATAGGAGGGAGCAGCAACACTATAACAAAATGTGGTAAAAAAAACCGTAGTCAAAATTGACTACGGTTTTTTTGGCCACGGTTTTGTGCAGGACGACTACGCGCGCAGTCAAGGTTTTTTGTAATTTTCCACTGCATATTTTAAAATTTTAGATAGTGTAATATACCTTTGGAAAGGTATTTTCAATACCTTTCTAATGGTATATTACACACTCCATAATTCCAAAAATTTCAGTGGTAAATTGCAAAAGAAGTTTACTGCCCACTACGTGCGCATGCACAAAACCATGGCCAAAAAAACCGTAGTCAATTTCGACTACGGTTTTTTTTTACCACATTTTGTTATAGTGCATGCACAAGGTACGTCCAATTGAATCTACGGCAAAACACCCGCTTCCAACCACTTGTTTCCAGCAGGCTTCTTTGGCTTGATGGAGTACTGTGCTGCTCTCTCAATTGCTACCTTCTTCTGTACTTGTTCTAGCGTTTGCTAGGAATTCATGTAAATTTGTGAGGTGGTCGCAAGTATGCTCGCCATTTTTGCCGCAGACTCCTGGGCCAAATCCAATCACTATAACAAAATGTGGTAAAAAAAACCGTAGTCAAAATTGACTACGGGTTTTTTGGCCACGGTTTTGTGCAGGACGACTACGCGCGTAGTCAAGGTTTTTTGTAATTTTCCACTGCATAGTTTGGAATTTTAGAGTGTGTAATTAATATACCATTGGAAAGGTCTTTTCAATACCTTTCTAATGGTATATTACACACTCCAAAATTCTAAAAATTCCAGTGGTAAATTGCAAAAGAAGTTTATTGCCCACTACATGCACATGCACAAAACCATGGCCAAAAAAACTGTAGTCAATTTTGACTACGGATTTTTTTTACCACATTTTGTTATAGTGAATTTGTCATCGTTCGCAGGAATTTCCTTCATGATTAGCCGTTGCTTCTTGTCAACACGAGCCTTTTCTTCTGACTTCCCTGCTTTAGCAAGGTCTTTGCTTTTTCTGCGCAATTCGTCCTTAACGGAATTGAAGCGCTCGTCTTCTATTTCCAATTCCAGCTTACGGTCTTCCCATTTTTTGCACGCGACCTTCAAATCAGAAAGACACTTCTCCTTACCGCGGAGGTTAAGGGACCTCTTCCTCACCTCCTTCAGCAACTCATCCACCTTCCAGTTTCTAGTGTCTCCACCTCCACCTTGTTGAAGTCCACCGTGCTCAACAAAGTAATTACAACACTCCTTCACGATGCCCACCAGCTGTTGCTTCAATGCTGGAGGGCCCAACTTCAGCAGATTGTTGTGTACATGATTTTTATGCTTTTTGTCACCTTGGCAGCTGCTGCTGCCCAATTGACCTTGTTCTTGCACCCATTGTCTACGTGGTAGAAGACGCATGCGCGTAAGAACGTCTAGCTGAACGCTTTGTTGTCAGGAGAATCATCGTATACTCGTTGGTACATTCTCAAGTATGCTTCCCGGGCTTTAAGGTCTCGACACTTTTCGATCAAGTACCTCGTCTCATTGGCACCCTCCCCACGAGGCCAATCGTACTCATAGAAGTCTGCTGGAACCATGCTCTCCATCACTTCTTTCGACGAATAACCACTATAACAAAACTTGGTTAAAAAAAAACGCGCAGAGATTCGTCTACGGGTTTTTTATCCACGCTTTTGTGCGCGTGCGCATAGTAGACAAATAGTATTTTTTGCAGTTTTCCACTGCAATTTTTGGAATTTGGAAGCATGTAATACACCATTGAAAAGGTCTAAAAAATACCTTTCCAATGGTATATTACATGCTTCCAAATTCCAAAAATTGCAGTGGGAAACTGCAAAAAACACTATCTATCCACTACGAGCACGCGCACAAAAGCGTGGATAAAAAAACCGTAGTCGAATCTTTGCGCGGTTTTTTTTAACAAGTTTTGTTATAGTGAACCCTCCTTGCACAATCCTACCACCCTATGGAAAAACTCTTGATCATAAACTGCCTTTGCTCTTCCTAACAAACACGGTGCCAACACAACTAGCTTCTCTCTCAACGGTGTTGGAATCCCCTCTAAATCAAACTGCGTATTCCATGACAAGTCATTTGGAATTGACAAATTCAGATGAGCTTCCGATTTCTTAGGAGACTCTCGTTCACATTCCTCTACTTTAAAAGCGGCTTTGTCTTTGACAAGGCTTTTCGAACGATTTCCTTTGGCACTTGACATGTTCGGAACAGACTCGAAGGAAAAAAAAATAGAGAGCAACGCAAGTGCAGGAGACTTCTCGGGCGATGGAAACACATTGCTGACCAGAGTGAACTTGGGAGAGAAGAAGAAGGAAGGTACGGGGCAGGATTCAGGTTTTAGGCTGCCTTCACTCTCTAATTCGTTAGGGCATGTTGTCAAAACATGATGGCAATGCACTCAACAATCCTTTCTGCAAGGATTAGTGATAATGAAAAGTAAATACTCGGATTAGTTCTACTTAGTACTTTGAATGATGACAGGCTGCGAGTGATGACGACTAGAACGAGGGGCTGATGGGTATATGCTAGATGTAGCAATCCACTTGGAATCTACTTGGGATCCTCATTGAGTACACTATGGAAGTTCAGTCTTGGGCTTCAAGGTCTAGGCTAGGTTTAGGGTTTAGGATTTAGGGTCTACGATCGAGGGTTTAGGGTCTAGGATTTAGGGTGCCAAGATTATTTTTCCTTGTTATTCAAACTTGTAATTTCTAGGCATCATTTTTTGGGCAAGTTTGTATTAAAAGACATTTGTATTCAAGTTCTTTGGGAAGGATGTATTTTGGAAATGAAAATGTTACTTTCAAAGGCTACATTTATCAATACATATTGCATAATGGAATGTTTGCTAACCAAAGTCTTAAGAGTCTATCCTAATGAAATTATAAGGAACTAAGATAGGAATTTGTACATAATTTGGTAGATTCAAAAACAAAAAATGGTGGCAAGATGACTGGGCAAGATTTAAGGTATGCTTTTAATGTAAGTCTAGTAGTTAGGCACGTGGATAGGATTTTTATTTTTTGGTCTATAGTTATATTGATATAGTGTCCAATATAGTATAAATTTAGAAAAAAATATAGTGTAAAAGATAGTGTAAAATAAAAAGTATATAGTATCTAATATAGTATATTTTAGTCAACAAAAATACCATTTAGTTAAGGGAAAACAATGTAATGTAAAATACAAGATAATAAGGTGGAAAAAGTATATACTATCAAATAATGCACGTAAATATTGAAAACAAATATAGTATCCCCATTGATATACTGTACAATATAGTATAACTTCTTCAAAAATTATAGTGTCACCATTGATATTGTGTACCATATAATGAAAATACTTATATAGAATACATGGGGGATATAACTATTGATATAGTGTCATTTAGTGGTTTTGTAATGTTGATGGCAGTAATTAGTAGTACTATTTAATGGCACTATGATTGCATTGAGAGGTGAGTTTGTGATAGAAATTGCCCCATAGAAAATGATTTGGGGGCCCCTTTTGTGTGCTTCAAATGTATTTGCACTCATTAGTCATGGAACATTCGAAAGCATCTTTCTACAAAGTTTTAGTGACACTTTGGGGTAATGGTAGTCTATAGTTGTTTGGATAATAGACTAGGACTGGGGTATGGTTTAGAGTTCAAAATGTAGAGTATAGGCAAATATGAATGTCTAGTGATGGTACGTAAATCTTTCCAAAACATATTGTAAATATGAAAAAAAAGAAACCTATTAAATACAATTGAACCTCTCTAAGTTGCTCCACATAAACAAGTGAACCTTTGTAAGCAAATCATTTTAGACCAGTCCCATATTGTTCCCCATAACAAAGTTTATGACTAAAAAATACCCTCCATGAGCAAATGAACCTCTCTAATGTAATCTTGTCAGATTAGCCCTAGACATACCTCTTTAAAAAGGCTCTACTATATACTGTAATTTAGTGAAAAAAATATGTAGAGTAAAAAAATATATAGTGTAACTTAGTGAACAAAATATATCATACGCACTACAAGAGAAAGGGGTGTTGTAAGTAGTGTCCTAGACATCACGTCTTTTAAGTAACGTCTTTTAAGTAAGTTTTTAAGTAAAATTTTACTTAAAAACTTACTTAAAAGACATTACTTAAAAGACGTGATGTCTAGGACACTATTTAAAACACCCCTTTCTCTTGTAGTGACGTGTAGGTCAGATACTCAGATGCATACATAAATTGAATATTTTTGGGAATGTTTGAATGTTTAGAATATTATAAGTGAAATGTTCCAAATGGGTGGAAAATTTTTCATCTACATTGCTTGAATTATTGAATATTCATGAAAACATACGTCATGCCTTCAACCCCAAAAGACAAGTGTCTCTAAACAAGAAAATTCAGAAGTTGTCGAACCCACAGAAATTTGGACACTAGATTGCTAAAACTGTAACACTAATAGTTCCAATTGCCGAATCCCTTTGCGCATGAAAAAGAAAGTTTTTAGGCCCTCAAATGCCAAATTGGATCTTTTTGTAAAGTACTATAATGTTTAGTGCACTTTAGTGAAAACAAAAAGATCGTGTACACTATAGTGTAAATTTTGACCCAAATACAGTGTCACCATTGATATAGTGTACAATATAGGGTGAATTTAGAACAAAAAAATGGTTGTCACCATTGATATGGTGTACAATATAGGTTGAATTTAGGAAAACAATATAGTGTCACATTTGATATATCATACAATATAATCTTCTTTGTTGATATAGTGTAAAAGAAAATATATGTATTGATGTAGTGTAATTTTACTATTTACTAATGTTCATGGCACTATTTGATTGCACTTCATGGTACTATCTGATTGCACTATGATTACATTGACATTGAGAGGTTTTCCATTCAAACAAATGGCGTGGTCAAAAATGATTTCAGGCCCCATAGCAAGTGATTTGAAGCCCAATGCAAGTCAGTCACAAAACTCAGAATGAGGCACCTTGTTCAAACCATTCTTGCTTCATCTCTCTTTCCTCTTCTTCTAGTTTGGGCTTAGCAACAACTCTTGTTTTAGATGTAAACAGATTCAGTCATAGCAGTTCTACGTGTACACAACTTGGGAAGACAGCCCAATCGTGCTTGCGTTCTCAATAGGAGGAACTTGCGGGACCGAGGCACGTCCCCCAACAGTGTTGAGGACAAAGCAATCGTTTTCGGCGCAGATTTCTATAGCCTTGGTGGTTTGGGTGGAAGTGTGGACAATGAGTTCTAGGAGCCAATTCCAATGGATGGAATTCCAGACAACCTCAAGCAACAGTTGCTCGCTATTGCCCCTATGCTCAAAAGTCGCCATGGTGTATATGATGCGCAGTTCTTCACCATTGTTGTTGGGCTATGCCCTCGCGGCGTTCTAGTAGACCAAGTGTTGCAATAGACGCTAGTTACTGACGATGAGATCTTGCTGAAATGGAAGACACGTTCAGATCCATATCGGTTTCCAATGAACTTGTGTGTTGACAACGAGCAAGCGGCAAAGTTCTGGGAACAACATAGGCTTGTATATGGAGGCTAGCCTTGCAACAACGCATTGTCTTTGAGGTTCTTACGAGCTTGCTTTTCCATATTTGTTCACAACCTTGAGATCGACTGGGTGTCAGAGGCAATCAAGAGGCACAACACGCGAATGGATCAGAGGAAGCACAACCGGCACAAATTGGGTCCTGTGGCAATCCGAGAGCAGCTTGCCACCTTGTGCGCCATTGTCCATAGTTACACCACGACTTCCGTTGGCAACAGAAGCTTGACAAAAAATTCTAGTGCCTACAAAGTTTCTTCAGCAGTAGCGCGTGCGGAATCAAAGTTGCGCTACTTGATCAAGCTTTGTGATCAAGCATTAAGTGCCCACGATAACCTCTTGTTGGCATTGACCGAATCAAAGGAGGCACTTGCTACCTGTGGCCAAGACCAAGAAGAATTGCATGCGCAGTATGGCACCATGATTGATGCGGCCGCGGAGTTGAAACACGAAGGCAACCATGCGTTGTCAGTGGAGAAGTTGCTGGCGGGACGAGATATATTGGAGAACCTGATCAAAATGTATGAGATACAAGAAAAGGCACAAGTGTCAATCCGTGCCACTGAAGGTGAGCGTTCTATCTTCCCTCCACCTCCTAGCTACATCCATCGCATTCGAAGGATTATAGGTCATCCTCTTCTTGTGCAGCGCTACTGCCATGTTAGCATTAGTTTCCATCACTCTCATGTTGCATGCATCCCGCACTCGTTTTTGTTTTGCAAATCGGTGTTGTATGTTTCTGTACCAATGTTGGTACTGCTGAACAATGGCACTTGTTCTATCTTTAGTGCCACCATGCTAAGTGTGGTGCTGATTAGCAGACTTAGCTGCATGATGAGATTTTTCCATACCTTGGTTGTTCCAAACAGCTAGGCTCCTGTATATTTCCACATACCAAGGACCATGCCGAACTAGGTTAGGCTGTCAACAGAATAATGAAATAAATTAGTCACACATATTTCTCACCCAAAGTACAAAGCAACAAACCTGATGGCAATCTTGAGAATATTGGAAACAGAGAGACACTTACCATATAATGAGTCACGTGGTCTTCTCCAAAGCATTTCACATAAAGGTGCCCCCAACTATCAATTTTTTGCTAGAAACTGTTAATTTGTTGGGGATCCAAGGAAAGCCCCACCAAATATGGAAATACTTCTTCCATAGCTTTCCATATTTCTACCCTACCTAGATATTGTCGTCCTTGATTGAAGGTGTTGTTTTCTGAGCGCAAGACATCCTTCCATACTCGATCTTGGCCTAACCAAGTGGATGGTTGGAACATCCTAGTTGTAGTCACGCCACTGAGGGAAGGCTTGATGGGGACACTGTTGGAAGCACCACTCAATGCGGGGTCCTTCATTATGCGCATGCCCGGGTACGCAACTCCCATATTATATGGCCCTGATTATAATCACTTATAATGCATTTTAGTTTGATTTCAAGGGATATAATTTGTTTTAATGTAGAAAAGTCTTGTAGCCCTTTTAACAAGGAATCCAAAAATGTAATTATATATATGAAATGATATTTCTTTGGGGACACTAATAGCATTAAAAAACTAATTATATGAATTTTTTTAATACATGTATCATAGGACAAGCTACCCAACTTTGGGGGCTTTTTAATAAAAATTTAATTTTAATTGGAAGGAACTTCTTGTAAAGAATTTTTAAAACTATGCATAGGTGTTTCAATTCTTCATATATATTGTGAGTTTTTTTCTCACATATATGCAATTCAACATTTTCTACATTTAATTCTCTTTTAATTTGGTCTTCAACCAAATTTTTGGTCTTTTTAATTTGATATAATTTTTACAAAAGCCGTCCTCTGAGCCGTTTTAATGCCGATGACTCTTGTGTATAATACATGAGTTGCATACCCGGGTGCGCACATTGCTACCATGAAGCCCGGCTGTAGACAGCGTCTTCTCTATATCTTCTATAGCAAGTTGCTAACACGCCTCATTCTCTATGTTCCAAATGAACATAAAGTGCAAATGAAGGATTTTTTCCATCATTCTTGTTAAAGCATGCAATGTACAAATATGGACCTTCTCAAGTGGGATCAGTAGAATAGGTTTCCATTGTGATTCTCCGTCTATAGACATAGGTTTAGAGAGGACATTACCAGCAAATAGACCTCCATACCATGTATGTTTCCTTCTCCTAGCCTCGAAGGTGGCGTTTGCCGCCGTTTCCACCACTGGTTTTGTCCGTTGTTGGTTACAGTAGATGCAAGAATGAACGGCATTGGCTCCATGTTTTAGGGCATTTGCATAGTAGAGTGGACCAAATGTGGTGGGAGTCCATATCCATATAACTCATTACAAAGCTAGTTAGAAAAACTTTGCATAAGGAAAATGAACACAATAATCCAAAGAAAGACACATGTTGGTGTAGGATAAGCATTGTAGAGGATTCTTTTAGAACCCTACAATGTGTCCTACCAAAAATGCCTAAGGACATCATCCACTCATTCTGGTGCCCTAAATCTTGAAAATACCAATGGTGTCAATATTTATCCAATTGTCAATGTTGATTTGAAACCCATCTACAATTTCTAGCAAAATTTAGGATTCCAATTTATTTTTTGGGAAAACACATTGTTTTGACCCTTCTATGGACTTTTCGAAATATGATTCAATCCAGCCCCTTCAAAAGTCCATAACTACTATTTTAAAATCAAAATCAAGTAAAACATTATAATTTCTAGGTGCCTCGATCTACATTACAACACATAATGAGTCACTAATACAATAACAAGAATGTTCTCTTCATTAAAAAGACTCTTATAAAATACTATATGGAGTTTTCTAAATCCAATTTGCAACTTTAAAAGTCCATGGCTCTTTATCTAAAAAATAAACCTTCTAAATAATTATGTGTTTGCCTTTGCATTCAAATTGAGATTGTATGTTCAAATTTATAGCTACAATGGTGAAGTGAATTATCTACAATGTGGCTTGCAATGCAAAGGTCTTCTTGAAAAATACACTGTGACATGAAAATTGGTCCACTCAACTGTGCACCCCCCCTGTAGACCGTACAAACATTTGATTGTCTTCATGTCTGCTGACAGATGCCACTCTACTTTGAAGTTTCCAACACCATCAACATATAGCAGTTGGCCCTCGTCTTGTGCTTTGATCAATGCAGGGAATTTCATTTGTTGGAACACCCACTGGAGAACTTCATGTGACTTCTTCGCAACCTCAAAGCATGCAATAGGCCATATTTCAGTTTTTGATTGAACCGAGAAATACCGGTCATCGCTCTTCTGTATGCTAGTGTCTAAGGCATGGTTCATAAGGGTCAAACTAACTCTTTCAAACTTCCTACCATGAACAATCTCTGCTTCGTCCATCTTCAACACAAAAATCAATGACTTGTTTTCAACTTCTACACAACCGAACAGAATTCAACGTTTCAGCAGAATGCAAGTTGTTTCCAACTTCTACAAAACCCTAAACACAATTCAACGTTTCAGCAGAATGCAAATTGTTTCCAACTTCTACACAACCTAACACAATTCAACGTTTTAGCAAAATGCAAGCCGTATACCCAGTGAATAAGACCCTAAACACAGAAGCACCCTTGCATAGAACGTTGCCAACATGAACTACTCATCTTCGGTGGTGAAACCGTATAGCTTGACCATGGTTCTTTGCACAACTTCAATGTCAACAAACAAAGAGTTCTTTGATGTCAAGACAACTTGTATTATCTCTGATTTCTTCTTCCTCCCTTTGGCATTGGTCACTAGAACTTGCGCCACAAGCTCCAATCAGGTTGTTGTTTTTGGGCCTTATGAGGTCCAAATGCCTCAAAAAAAAAAAGGCAGCACCAAGCCTTTAGAAAAAATTTAAAGAAAAATTGGATGATGATGCCAAATTGCTCCAATTTTTTTTTTAAATTGGATGAAATTGTCAATTTTAAATGAAACTCATTCAAATATGTGGATGAAAAGATGGTTCTATCCAAAATATAGATGAATACTAAAATATTTGGCTACATTATTTTCTCGTATATATGATGTCACTTCAGCACTACTCCAAAAACAAAAACTTGGCTCCAATGTACTATCGATGTAGTAATAGTCACCCACAAGATCCTTCAACTTTGAATTCAATTCTATTCGCAACAACGTGACCTGATAAACATATGGGATGCTGTGAGGACCCAAATCTTGAACCCAAAACCCGCATGCATCGTGTACCCAATGAACTCATGCAACTTGTTTCCAACGTGGTAGACATTGAACTCACGAAATGGGATGAGTAAGTAGGTACCTGGTGCGGATTTGGCAAGAATGTTGGCTTCAACCGCTTGTCAACCAGTTGCACTCGTCCTTTGATCGTCTTGTAAATCTCACCGTATCCCTTCTACGATACTCCTGTCATATCACACGCTACTAGTATTGCTTTTGTTCCCAACTCCTTCCCAATTTTATCAAGATAGTAGTTGGTCATTCTAGTAGCAACAAAATTGTTTCTTGGATTTGACACGACGGCCAATGTCTCTCCTTGTGACATTAATCTGCCAATCGCCTGCCCTGTCCGATCTTGTGTATCCTTATTGCCACACAGACACTTCCTACCTTTTGACATCTTGTTTCCAGCTTGTATAGATTAAACTAGCTACAATCGTTTGCAATAAGCTGTGAATTTTGGCAATACGCGCTCTTGTAGCACCATCGGTCTTTGCTAATTCAAAAAGAGCCTTGGAAGCTCTCAGTTGCACTCCTAGTGGAGTACTCACCATTCGTTCCATTTTCCTCTTAAACTTCAACAATGCCTTTCGTGCTTCCGTGAGTTCATACTCCACTCGAATCAACTATTGATCCGTAGCTTCTCGTCCCTGTTGTTGGGCCATTAGAATGTTGTTGTTGTAATTTTGCTCATTCCTCTCCAAGTCTTGCTTGAGTGCTGCACATCTGGACCGCAACGCGTCGGATTTGCTCTTCAATGTCACGATCTCTTCTCTGCTACCCGCAAGAAGTTCCTCTGAACGCTAAGCCCACCTGTTGTCAGCAACATTGAGGTCGCGCTTTAGCATCGTGATGGAATTCTGCAAACAAACTGTTTCACGAAGACAATCAGCCCATATCTTTCCTAATTCCCATTCCAAGCCCCTCAATGCGTCGCTGTTGCTAACAAGATGTTTAGTATATCCTAAGAAGCTATAATCACCTTGACAAAGGAATTCTAAGTAACTCTTCAACGTCTGAAACTGTGGTGGCTTTCTAGTAACTGGATCTGTTGGATACAGATTGCCATCCAACCATAAATCCATGTTGGTGGCTCTAGATTCTCTCAAGGCTGGAAACTCTAATTTAGAGAGTTGGTGATCAATTCTAACACCTTTCTTCACAATAGGTGCAAATCTACTATCAAGAGCTACAGTTGCTATATAGGAACTACTTTTTTCTGTGTTAGTAACATCTTGAAACGCCATCTTGCCTAACCAAATCTAAATCCTATGCCCAAAACCAATCTAAAGTCCTTGAAGTTAGTGAACTCATGGACTGTGGCAACGAATGTTGCCAACTCATTTGGCGGTTTATGTGGCTTAGGGAGCATCTCCACGTTGACATTCACCCTAAAAACCCACGCTCACTAACGGCAATACGGCATTGTACATTGCTAAGACAATTATTGAAGTTAGTGGCTAACAAGCTCAAAAACTGGAAACCCTATCTACACCAGAAGCCAAAGCCAAATGGTACTCGCGGCCAACAATATAATAGTGACCGAAGTATACTAAAGAATTGGACGTCTTCATTGAAACAAGTTGTAAGTTGCCAACATGGACAACAGATGTATGCATACCCGCAACACGGCCGTTGCCACATACGCCGCGCTTGAGTGTTGTTTTGCCAACTCATCCTGTACGGCCCATAGCTCATTGGTGGGCAGGTTTGATGGAAATGTCTCAAATTGACTATATAAATGGAATTACGCCTTTCCCAAATACCAAACAATTAATTTCCAAGCCAAAAGTACCAGGCATCCAGAGACCCCAATTTTGTTCTAATGGGCATGTTTGTTTACAATAAATATACAACACCTCCATGATGACATTTTTGAGTGCACATTAAGAAGAAGAAAAAAATAAGTCTCTGTACAGTCTTTAGGGAAAAAAATTGCAAGCAGACGAGGGGACTGCAAATACTATTAGGAATTCAACTATAGACCTCATGGGCACAAATACTTAATTTGTTTCAAACATTGAATTCATTATTCCCTAGAACACTTCGTTTCTATTTATAATTTTGTTAAGAAGCAAATTTTCCAATAACCTTAGAATAAATATTCTGACAAAGGTGAATGTTGTCTGCACTAATGGTGTTTTAAGCAATTTAAAGTGATTGCATCAGATTTGACATGTTGCAAAAGTAGTGATTCTTGCAAGGGTAGTATTGATGGTTTTACGTGTTTTTGAGTGCTTTCAACAAAAATGACATCTTGCAAAATTGGGTCACATCATGTCACTGCATCAATAGCTTCAATTCTAAGCAAAGAGCCTGCGCTGCAATTCCTTCTGCAACAAGCTTGGCTTTCACAACGTCACAACACCCAAAGTTTACAAATGGCAATCTCTTGCTAAGTTTCAAGTCTTGATCGACTCTCAAACTCTTCTTCAGAAGCTGAACATCTAAATAATTTCAGATGGTCTTTCACAGTGGCTTGTGGGCTCAGTTGCAGACACATCACTCAGAATTCGCAAGTTCAAGTTTAGGTTTCAAGCTTAGATAAGCAACTGATCATCTTTTGGCAATTCTGACTTCAATTTGCTTTGGCTTAGAGTTTATAGTAAGTGACAACGAAGTCCTCTTAATTAAGTCCAATGTTGTTTAAATTGATGTTCAGGGTAATAAGTCTATGAATTAACACTCGGATTTCCAAAGTTACAGGCATGTCTATGTTGAAGATCCCAGCCATGGCCTTGCAACCTAGTCTTTGGGGAACTTTGCACAAGGAGCTCTTGCACCTTGTGTTTGCTTGTCTTCCTATAGCCAAAATTGGTCAGCTTCGAGTTCTTTGTAAGGAATGGAAGAGGAATGTGGATTGCAAAGACTCCGAGTTCAACCTGGAAGTCTTTGATGCAATAGCTCATCTCAACATGTTTGCTCTCTTACCTATGAGCTATTTATCGAGGTTTGGTCACATCTATGATGTGTAAGCAGATCAATGGCATGTTTATGAAATTGATGTAGTAATTAAAAAGGTTAAATCAGGTGATGGAGCTGATGGGGGACTAATGTGCTGTATATCGAAACGGGAGTGGTGCTATAACAAGCCTGGGCTATTCACTGTGATGAATCCTTTTACAAAACAGAAGACGCAACTCCCTCCTTTGTTGTGTATGGGGGCTGAAAAAACCAGTACTCTGGTAACAATGGTAAGGATGATAAAGCTCACTATGGACAGGAAAGCCAAGGAGTATAAAGTTTTTGTTGTGGGCTCCATTGCAAATGGAGGCCGAGGTTTCTTTGCCCAAGGCTGTGACTCCCACACAAAAGAGTGGACAATCCCAACACAAGGTTACATCATTGGGTGGGATTATTTTGATATCGACTGTAAGTTTGTAACTTTTCCTATCCTCTGCGTATACAACTGTGCTCATGGATCACTGCAACAATTCAATGAAACCAATATTGCACCAGGACTTAAGGTGCAACCAGGTTGTTGTGTACTTCTTGAAGACCATCTTTTTGTGTTGCACAAAGATGCAGCTCTATTAAAGGATGGTGCGAGTATGCTACAAAAGTGTTGCATATCAGAGTTTCATCTCGCAGAGAAGACAACTACTTGGGTGAAATTGAGAGTGCATAGCTGTGGTCCTTGCAAGTGCTTTAGTTACTCACAACACAATATCACTTCGAGACTTTGGGGTTGCAACAGATTTTTACTTGTATATGGGGCTGGTTCTGAGTGTGCTTGGCTATACAAGTTGTCAACCTGTGAGTGGCGCAAACTTCCAGCTTTTGTACAAGCTTTGTATCTCGATAAGATGTGCGAGATTAGTTGGAGTGCGATTGCTTAGGGCAAATGAGCAGGGCAAATGAGCGGTATATAGCTAGGTCCTGATACATTGGTTCTTATTTTCTTGGCACTCCTGATTTTCTGTAGATGGGTGCAATGAACTCTGCTATGTACTTTTGCCCTTCTGTGCAAAGATCAGATTAAAATTTTACCTCAAGCATCTTGGCTTTAAGTAAAGCAAGAGAACTGCAGATTTTTGGAACATTCTTGAGAAATTGTCTCCACCCTTGGCAAATAATTTTCTTGTGCAATATCTCGAGCTCATCTCATGTGAGAGACAGCAAAAGCTCATCGAGAAGGATACCATTCACTAAGTGCCGTGATTGCGAGTGATCTACAATGGTGAATTCTTACACCACCTACTGAATGTTCAGCAATAGTCCACAATTTGTCAAAATAGTTAGAAGGATGCCTTTGCTTTGTATGTCTTATAGTTTTTTCCTTTATATCGATCATGGTTGCGTAAATCCATGCTACGGGATGGATTCATCTTTGTCGTGACGGGAGAGCACATGGATGAGTTTGAGGCCTTCGAAGCCAAGCCCTTTGAATTGTGAGTCGACTTTTAGGTGAGCCTTCTTCCTCAAACGTCATGGACCATCTCAATTCTGTTTGGGGGCGGGTTGCTATTTTTGTTCCCGAGATATATCAAGCTGAACGATTGGAATACCGTCCAGTAAAATGTTGTCATTGTGCCGGTACTCTTTTTTTTGGTGCCCGAAGTGTTACTAAAACTTCATTGCTGCCAGGCATGGGTGACTGGTCGGGATTTATGGACAAGATACACGAGGTGGTACCGATGGATCAGCAACCTCAAGTAGTTCAAAAGTTGTCTGAGGGCACCTTCACTTGCTCCGATGTTTTTGGCTCTGATATGCATCCCATTAATTTGTGTTGATATTTATGCGTGGTGGAGTGTGCCGTGTTCTGCCAGTAGTTTTTGTTTCGAAACTAGATTTTTATTCGACTGATTATCTTTACTCGTAGGTTCTGGCAAGACTACCACGTCACGTACAAAGTATGCATTCAATTATCAAAAGAAGGGATGGAGGTCTGTTCTAGTATGCACGGATACGTTTCGTACTGGTGCGTTCGATCAGCTCAAGCAGAATGCAACAAAGGCTAAAATCCCTTACTATGGCAGGTAAGTAATGTTTTGAGCAGTCCTTACCAACATAGTGTGTATGACAAACTTGAGATCTGTACGTTATTCACTTAAATTATTAACAGAATCAGCTCAATTAATTTTTTTGAGCCTGATCTGGAATCGGGGAGTCAATTTCCGGAGATAACACTCTTCTCTGACGTTCTGGCTCTTGCGGATCGCTGTTAATATTAGAATATTTCCACCCTTCTGTAGCTAAACAACGCTGAATTTCAGAGGTGTATGGCATTAATCGTGTCATCGTGTCTTTTAATTTGCTGCAGCTACACGGAGACGAACCCAGTTAAGATTGCACATGAGGGGTTCGAGAGCGGGATGAAATTCTGCGAAGGCCGGAGTCTTGATGTGTGGGAGTTAGTTTCGAGCTTTTCTCACGGTTGGGTTTGGACCAGAATTCGGTCTTCTGGTGCTGGACAGGAGAATCCAATGCTTCGAGTCTCCGTTGCGTAGACCCAATTGGGTTCATGGGTGAGGATCACGAGGGCAGTGCATCAGCCCCGACGACCTTCTCTCCGGGTAACAATTTTCAAAATGGGCCGCATTTCGCCGCAATGGCTTCTTTTGTGGACACTTTTGCTGTTGGGACATTGCTCTTGCAATGGTATCAGATTGGTCGAATTTTGAGATTTTGTTGTTGGATTGAAAGTGGATCGAAATGCATCCAGGATTGCATTGTTTAGACACCTAATGCAGGGGTTACTGGTTGATGTTTTAGAAGAAACTCTTCAAGAATATGTTGATTAAGGAGATGTACAGTACACTAGCTGAATGCCTGATCAAGTGTTGGTTTGGTTCGGGGGGTCTGTTGATTTTGGATGTCCCTACTTGAAAGTCCTGTTCCGATCGTGGAAATGGTGTTTGGTGATGCAGATTGCAGACACTGGAGAAAGGCCGTGGCTAAGACGGAGGAGAAGACGGAGGAAACGGAGATGAAGACGGAGGAGTACAGTGCCTCCATGCAGCAAGCCATGGGTACAAGTAAGGCATGCTAGTTGCTCTACTTTTTTTTTTTTTTTTTTTTGAACAAATGGAAAGAACCAGTGCATTAAAAAACACCGGAATACAAAACAGCCAAGCCACGAAGACTGGTCAATGAAGAGATAAGAGAGTTGCTCTACTTTTTAATGCTCATGTGAGTTTCTGTTCTAATAGTTGGATCATTAGCTTACTATTTAGGATTCATCTTCAAATCCCTAATTTTGGACATTCATGAGTGCTGCAAGCAACAGTTTTTTTTTCCAGTTATAAATTAGACTGTTTCAGGGACTTTAAGACACCTTCATATAGAGAAGCTTCACCATTATTCTTAGAGAGGGCACATTGATCATATTGAGGCTTCCAAAATTTTCATTGGGTAAGCCTCCCCATTAATCATGGCTAAGATTCTCTTTATGTTGTTGCCTAAAAGTTGTGGAAACATTTCAAAATCCTACTCTTATCGTTGTTCATTTGGATCACCATTTGCAGGCCATTGAGATGACTTTGATTGGACAATGTTTCGTGAATGCAGCCCTGGAGTATAGGCATGATCTAGGAATCAATTACGCCTATGTGTTACCCGACCTCATTGCGGGCTCATGCCTTCAGGTCACCTTATGTGCACTCTTTTGATACTGACCTAAGTTTTTTCGTTCATTTTTCATTGTCCCGACTGTTTGCTATGGTTAAGCAGACTCTCCACCTTTATTTATGCTTCTTCAGTGAACCCTGCGGATTGATGAAGTCGTTAACCCCTAATTTTGGCATCTCATGAACTTGGCGTTCACTTAGACTCCTGCAGATGCAGATAAGCTGAAGGATGCAGGTGTTGGGAGTCATATTCTGCCTACAACAAGATCCCGACCTTGCGTATCCTTGATACTTGAGGTAGAGGAAACTGTTTGTGAGGTCAAAGCTGAGTTCTAACTTTTTCAATGTTGCGCCGGAACTTTAATCCATTTGATTTAAGCATGAGGTTACCAGTTGCTGTGGCTCAATTGCATAAGGCAATTGAAGCGAATAAGGGAACGACTGCCTATGTACAGTACATTGCACTGCTGGTCTTGGCCGGGCTCCTGGTGTTGCGGTGAGAACTGTTTTAGTAATTGTGCCAAGTTTTTGATGATTATGCAGAAGCTGTTTCTCTTGCGTTGAGGATTTTTCCTTTTTTATGCCCTGAGGCCTGTTGAATGAACGTGCAGCTGGCTTACATGTATTGGCTGCGTGGAAAATCACTGAAAGAAGCAATGAAACGTTCTTCTACAGGTAAAGCTAAGCAACCAGTCTCTTACTTATCTTCCAAGTGCCCAAACTGAACATCAAAAGTTCATTTTGGACGCTTATAGTTAATTGTAGTAATTTTTAAAACATATTTTCTAATCATTCAAAAGTGTTGGCCATGGTTTCTTCTTTCTATTGTTACTTATCATTCCAATCTTTGAACCTTCCAAAGTGACATTCCTATGGAGACAGAAGCAGCTGCTTTTAGCCAATTTGGGCACTTAGGTGTTAAACCCATACAGTGTTGTTGCTGAGGGTTTTAACCAACGGAAAGTTCTGTAGAAGGCTTCATGGTTTGTTACAGCCTTTTCTGAAGCTAATTTGTTAATGTCATGGATTTTCACTTTTTTGTAAATGTTTGCAGAAAGTGAGGCGTTGTCATCCCAAACTCGAGTCAATCAGAGCTGCTACAGCTGATCTGATTTGCTCTCTACATCCTTCTCTTACTTTGCAATTTTTCACTATGTTGGGTTGTTTCTTCTCTTGACTAAAGTTGCAGTCTTAATTGTCACGAAATGCTTGGTAGCTACATTCTTCCTTCAATTCTGATTAGATTTTTTCTTGTGCTGACTAGTTGACAGAAGGATCAAAGCAACTCATAGAACTGAAGTGGTCGGGTGAAGCTGGAAGCGTGGAAATTGCTAGTCTTGATGTAGGCTTGGGTAGTGAGGTATGCTCTTTCTTTCTCATGTTCCAACTACCTTATAATGATGTTCCATCAGTATTTCATCCTTGAAAAAAGCGCTGTAGAATGACATGATTTTGCATTCACTGACGTTTTTGAGCTGATGTGCGACATGACTCAAAGGACACCAAGTTGTCAGTTGTAGGGGAATATACCAAGTTGTCAGTGAATAATGAAGGCATTTTCAGTCCCAAGGTAATTTGTTAAATATACAAAAAAGATGTAGCCATCTGAATACAGTCATTGCATTATCATAAAACTACAGCTTCGTTTGGAGTTCTCTGAAGTCAAACCCACACAACATCAACAGAAGAAGATAAACCTCAGCTGCTTACTTGCAGCAAGTCTCACAATTTCCATGCTCATAAGTATGCTAGTGACAAATAATTCAAGTTGTAAGCCTTCTTTTATTGCTTAGAATTCTCTTGTGTTTCAACATTGTCAGTCAATTTATCGTACTTATGGAACCGCTCACACAAAAGTGAAAGCGCTCCAGGCGGGTGCTGCATCCGATTCAACTTGATGTCCTTTGACATTGCCTGCAAAAAATTCTCGGTATCAATGAACTCCTTTTTGAAAACAAGAACAAGAAAAGGAGAGACATAAGCCAAGCTGAACAAAACAGTAAACAATACGACTGCCATGATCCAGAAACAACAGAGCATGGATTGGTTCGAGGGATGATATCTGACCACATAGTTGTCCCCGTGTTTCAATATAAGTCGACTAATATAAACCCTCTGCATTGTTGTAAGCCTCTGAAGTGGTGCCTTTTTCCCATCCAACCTCTTTTTGTGGAGAGCAGATTTTACATCTGCAAGAATGAAGGAGGAAGCACAACTCAATATTGCTTAGTGACATTCAAGGGAAAAGTGATAAGATAATGCAATTCTGAAAATAGAAACCGAACATTCTCTGATAAACATAGGAATTGACTTGACCTCGATCACAGAAAAAAACACTCAGAGCACGCTTCCATTACGACTGGGGTAAAGGCCCTGCCCGTCCCAACCAGGTACCGCCAATTAGCGAACTCAGGTATTGAGGCCATTAGCTAACTCAGGTTTTGTGGTCCATTAGCTCACTCAGGTGTTGAGGTCCATAGCGAGTTGGAAATTAACTAACCTATTGCGTGCCCGCACTTGCAGGGAACTAATGGGGAGTTAGGCTTTCAAGTTGGCTTCCTGTTGCTACTTGGGACAGGCGGATTCAGCAGTTCAAACCATTGGTATAGGCAGAGTTAGCCGAAATTCAGGGAGTTGAATTAACTGTTGGAAATTATGTAAATTCATTGCAAGTTAGCCAGCAGGAGTTAGCACCAAGTTACTAACAGACACAAACTGGACAATGCGACCATTTAGTCGTTACTTCCGGTAAGATCATCGGCGCTAATTAGTTGGTTCAAACTGCGTAAGAATGCAGAGTATTACAGTACACATCAGAAAACCTAGCAATCCTATAAACCCTAAACCCTTACAACCATGTTTGGGAAGGCCGTTAGCTTACCGTCAGGCTCGTCATCGCTACCATATACCTCATTACCGTCAGCTGACAACGGTTTCTGTAAGCTCACTAGCTGTACAAGATGCTGAGTACCCGACCGCGCTCCCATCACATTCGGATTCGCCACGATTCCCATCGATTTGTAATTGCTAATTAACGATGCCTTTCCATCCCACTCCAACCTGCGACATAGCCAACAACAATGCATTTTAGAAGAGGAGGGAATAGATGGACACCAAAAACATTAGGGTGGAAATAGAGCTGAATTACAGAGGGTCACGACCGCCCTCCTCTCACGAAGTCAAGAGAACAGAAAATAAATAAGTTAAAAGTCAGAACTACAAAACCATGAGAGTCTTTGAGATTCAACTCTCCACTTTCAAAAAAGCATGACACCAGAACCAGCTTAAAACGAACTCTGTAAACTCAAAAGAGTATCACAAACAGAGGTTAGGGCTGTCCTCTCGTGAAGTCCTAGAGAACAGGGAATCACTATCATCAAAAGTCAGACTTGCAAACTTGCAAAATTATCAGAGCTTCTTGGATGCAACTCTGCGCTCTGTAAAAGACTGCAACAGTTGGGGCTGTTTCTACTCTAAACTCATTAAAATTCTCATTAAAATCAGTACAAATACTGCCACCCGAACAATTCAATTCTCTGCGAAAATTCTCAAGTAGTACAAAAAGAGTTATCCAACTAGGAGGCGAAATTGGTTGCGCAGGAATGACATGACCCAATTGAAAGAACTAAATAATTTATCAGAACAAGAGATTCATTATATATACTTCGTGTTGGATCCTGGCAAAATCAGGGTCTCCGGGCCGACCGACTTGGCGCTCTTGCGCTTCGGCAGTCCTACGCGCACAGTCGGATTGCTCTTCCTGAAAGCTCTTCGAGATCTCCCCATCGCAACCGCACTTGAAACGGAACGGATGGAGCTTGCTGCTCAATCGCTATGCAGAACTTGCTCTTCGTCTCTCACAATCAGCAATTTTAGGGTTTGAGCTTCGCTTAGGGTTTCTATCAGGGTTTAAGCAAACTTACGAAACTTCAAACCGGTCCGCCTCATCGAAACTTGTTCATCCGTTATTCATCCATACAAAGAAGCTGATCATCGCTCCTGCCATGTGAGATCCAGGGCTTTTTTTTTCATTTTTGAAGAAGTGCCATAGTGGCGATGTAAAATGTTATAGTGGTGCTCCAAATTGCAACATTCATCCACTTATTGGTGTATAGTATGGTTTTCATCTACAATTAGGCGATTTCACCTAATATATTTTTTAATTTCAAAGTTGTCTAGCAATTTCATCCAATTTTTTTGGCATTTTTTATAACCTTTTTTAGCCAGATTTTTTTTTTGGTGCAATCTGGCACCAAAAAGCCAAAAAAAAAAGCCCTGGTGAGATCTGTGAGCAAAAAAAGCACTAGAAGACAAGAAGATCCCACCAATTGTCTTACTAGCCTCTATGTGCTGAAAAGGAGGATTTCAAGTTTCACCAAGACGAACACCAATGGCACCAACACCAAGCACCAATGCATAGATATTGTCACAACCTACAAGCGCAAGCCCAAATGCACATATGGCAATCTTTCCAAGGGCAATTGGAGATAGAGCCTAAGTTTTCATGTATCTTCCAAAACTTGGAATGCATAAAAGGGGCACTGGAACTTCATCGTTAGGTGCCAACTTTTCTTTACATCATAGAGCTTTAGCCATGGTTCCCTATGAGTCCCTCCCTTCATTTGCCTCTCTTTCAATTGCATCTCCCTCACCTACCTCTTGTACTATCACATGCCCCTCCTTTAGTAGCTTCTACCCCACTTGCAACACCTATACGATTCATCACTTGTTGTTTTTTCTAGTCATTCGCGATGGTACACAATGGATGAGTAATGGATCGCCATCCATTATTCATTGGCCATTTGAGCCGCAAATTGTGGTGGAAGTCTACCTGATTCAAAAAAGTGGGCAAGTGTAAACTATCCACAACATTTCCCTAGAAACAACGTTAAGTTTTGTGTGGCTAAGTCTTTTAGCAGACTACCTCAGTACCAAGGCACAGTTGGCGATGTAGTTACAAGATCATTTTTTAAACGCACAAAAAAATGAAAAGGAATAGAACTGCAAAGAACCTATAAATTAAAGCCATATGTTCAAGAGGCAGGTGCGATTTATGGGAAGCTAAATGCCAACACTATGGTAGTATTTTTACTTGCATCTCCTATAATGACATCTCTTACTTGAATGCAACTAAGTTGGAGGTGTCTAACTACAAGGAAATGCATTATAGGAGATGCAAGTAAAAATACTACCATAGTATTGGCATTTAGCTTCCCATAAACCGCACCTGCCTCTAGAACATATGGCTCTAATTTATAGGTTCTTTGCAGTCTTACTCCTTTTTGTTTTTTTGTGCGTTTAAAAAATGATCTTGTAACTACATCGCCAACTATGCCTTGGTATTGAGGTAGTTTGCTAAAACTAAGACTTAGCCACACAAAACTTAACGTTGTTTCTAGGGAAATGTTGTGGATAGTTTACACCTGCCCACTTTTTTGAATCAGGTAGACTTCCCACCATGGTTTGCGGCTCAAATGGTCAATGAATAATGGATGGCGATCCATTACTCATCCATTGTGTACCATCGCAAATGACTAGAAAAAGAACAAGTGATGAATTGTATAGGTGTTGCAGGTGGGGTAGAAGCTACTAAAGGAGGGGCATGTAATAGTACAACATGTGAGGTCGAGGTAGGTGAGGGAGATGCAATTGAAGGAGAGGCAAATGAAGGGAGGGACTCACAGGGAACCATGGCTAAAGCTCTATGATGTGAAGAAAAGCTGGCACCTGACAATGAAGTATTACTACTCCTTCTATGCATTCCAAATTGGGGAGGATACATAAAAACTTGTGCTCTATCTCCAATTGCCCTTGGAAAAATCGCCATACGTGCATTTGAGCCTGCGCTTGTAGGTTGTGGTGATATCTATGCATTGGTGCTTGGTGTTGGTGTCTCAGGACTTTTAGGTGGTGTTGTATTAACCATGCTGTTTGTGACATTTTCTTCAATGTTATAGGCAAGTAAGTCTTGAAGTATGTCTGCAAGCACATGATATTTTAAATTACTAAAAGCATTTCTTAATATATTTGAGCTTATAGAAAAAAAATTCTTGTAAAAATCATAAATATTCAATCCACAATCCCTTGGTCCTTTTGGAATTAAACAAAAAATAAATGAAAGATTGTAAGACCTTTAGCTTGGCCCCTAAGTATTCAAATTGAATTCATGATCACTAGGATTTAGTTGGAGTTTACTAGCATTTAATTAATTTGATCTCCCAGCATCTAGATTTACGTTTCTGGGTTCATATTTGGGCCTGTACTTTCAGATTCAGTTTCTAATGTTTATAATTGGGCTCCTAGGCAGCAGCGTCCAGTCTTCTAAAATCCCAAATTCAACCCACAATTGCATTAATTACAAACCTCCTTTATCATGCCAACTACTATGAAAACAACATTTCTACAAATTTTTGCAAGTATAGCATAGTTAATACTAATTTGCTCAAAAGATGAAATTTACAAAAGGATTCATACTATATATTGATGGAAAACATCCATACTTTGTGTCAAGTGTCTCTTTTGGTTCAGAAGTGCACCATTTGCCTTTGTAGGCATGAACTCTAATAGAGCAACCAAGGTTGTTCGCACTAATCACATACAAACCCAAATTTTGATTAGCTTACTATGATCATATTATCTTTTCCAAGACTAAGGCATGAAACAAACTTCTCTTACCAACAAAATGTAGAATAACAATATTGCAAAGAGGCACAATCAATAGTTGTTCCAATGAGAAATACTCAAATGTAACTTAGAAAATAATTTGAAACAACATTTTATTAAGATATAGTAGGCCATAGGCTTCACATGGCCAAATAATTTAGACATAATAGAAAAACTTAATTAATAAAGGTTCAACAAATGCATATCACTAGAATCAATGAAGAACATTGCATGTGTTCATTGCAACTTAAATAAAATTAGACATATATCTTCCAATCCTACCAGTTTTGCTTGTAATCAAATTCAAAAGTAATTTTGAAATTTTCTTATCAAAATTTAAAGAAAACTATTAGTGATAACATTGGTGAATCTAACCTCATGGATAGAATGTACGACTCAAAATATGCAAACTTTATTTGCATATCAATTCCAAAATGTTCTAGAAATGCTCAATTGAATAAACATGCAAACTAGAACAAATTGCTCTTGAAAGAAACTAAAGCCTATGCGCCTTCCAATAGCAGTACACTTTAAACATGCCAAACATACATGAACAAGTAACTGACCAAATTAATTAAACACTACAAAAGAGTAGGTAATAAACACTCAAAAGATTGATTTCAAAGCAATATTCACTTGCAACACGAAGGACAAATTTTTCGTGTTGCAGCTGAATATAGCTTGGACTCTCAACTTTGTGGCACCTGTAATTTCAAGAACTTTATCATTGAGCATATTCCTTCAAGAAATGGGATTGCTTGGAAGATTGAGCACCTCGAGAGAGTGGCTACTTTTGCTCTTTTCCAAGAAATAGAAATCGTGCACAACAAAACTGAAGTTGAAACAGTTACTTCCCAATTGAAACAACTACTAACCACTTAGTTGAAACAACTATTTCGAATTTTTACTCATGTTCTAGACTTCACTTTATTATAAAGAGTGTTTGAACACTGTTGCATTCTCAAAAAGTGCGTTGGAAGATGTGTTACAACTTGCACACACTACAAATGAAGGATAGGAGTTTATTCAAAGGATTTGTTTAAAGGATTTAAAGGATTCTATTTAAAGGATTCTATTCAAAAGATTCTATTAAAATGAATTTGTTCAAATACCTATGTTCATCAAAAAGATGTGTTGTATCCAACATTACAAGGCCAAATTTAAAAATCAAGTGTTTATAAAACATGCTTCTTAATACAGATCTACATTTTCAGAAGGGTTGCACACCTCAAAACATTTTCAAAACAACTTCCCTTTAATCCTTAAATGCCAAAGGGATGACCCTCGAAATCATCCTTCCCTATTACCATGTTAATTAACAGCCTCCAAAATTGCAAAAGTACTCGTTGCAAGTCAAACTACTATAGAAGATTTTCTCTTTCCACAACAAATTTCGAGGATGAACAGTTGCACTTCTGTCCTCTACAGTTTGATTCATCGGACTGCTTCAACATTCAAGGGTTAAGAAAGTAAAAGTTGCATCTAATCTACTTTAATTCATTTTTTTTGCACTCTGCTTGAATCCATCATGAACTTTTTAAGTTGGAATTATAGAGCCTCTAAAAGCACCCCCTACCTTCAAAACAGGTACATTGAAAATTCCAATGTGTACCCTTTGTTAGAGAAGGGGCAATTTTCGCACACCTCACCTTCAGCTTCTCCAAAATCCAAGAATAAGAGAATACCACCTTCCTAAATAAGACGATGCAAACAATCAAATTCATGTGCGTAATTCCTAACAAAAACAGTGTCCTGAATGATTTAGTATAAAAAACCCTATGAAGGAGCACCCAAGTAGGAAGCCAGCCTCAACAAATCGCTGAACACCCCAGCGGCAGTAACTTCCGCACCAGCTCCAGGGCCCCTCACAATCAGACGCTGCTCGGTCAAGTATCTCGAGGACGTGAAGGCAATGATGTTATCTGTGCCAGAAAGCTGAGCAAAAGCATCTGATTTGGGGAGACTCACCAGTCTCACTGATCCCTCGTTGGCTTTCACGTCTACTATCCCTACAAATCGCAACACCTGTGCAACCAGAAGTCAACAGTCTCAGTCTATGAATGACTAGCTCGGCCCATTCCGAACACCAGCCCAGAAACAGTTGAAAGTACTCCCATGCGTGGGACCATACACAGAAGAAATGAAAAAACTAACACCCGGGCTGATTTGTTAATATTACAAGTATAAAGAAAACTCGAAGGCATAGTTTATTCTATGTGAAGTTGTCAAGGAAATAAACCAAGTTGTCCAGAGAATAAAGTGGAATTAGAAGTTGTCAAGACCCCGATTCCATACAGAACTGCCCCGCAATTACAAACACATGATATATGGTATCTATGAATCGCTTCAAACGACTTTTGGGGAAGACAGATACATGGTGTGAATTAGAGGGCATTCAAGTGCAATGCGCTGATCTACTCACCTTTCCAGATGCCTCAGCATCTTTCCTCTTCGCTTCAATCTCTGCGTCAAAACTGGGAAGCTTGTCCAGAAACTCGTCAACAGAGTCAAGTGCCTGATGTGCAAGTCATGTAATGGGCTTAGTCATTTTTAGATATTCTCAGTAGGACTTTAGCAAATGACTAGTTTGGCCTGCGTGTTGTTGCCACAACTATGACAGCCCAACCTGTTCTAAATCCTTTCTTACGTGGTACCCCACGTGCCCGTCTTCATACTTATTTTCAGTGATATTTTCAATGAAAAGTACTTCGAAATTCAATATCTCTGGGTCTGTACGTCCAAATCGTGCAAAATCAATTCTGTGCACCCCTCATAGAGAGCTACCAAACAATAACTCATGCCACATCTCAATGTGACAAATAAAACAAAAACAAGATAAACAGAAAAAAAATACTATCGCCCTTAATAGTATCAATTGAACAATTTGATAGGGTGTGGACAAACTAGGTACCTGAAGAGACTCTGGAATCAACTGGTCTATTTTAATATCATCAAGCTCCAACTGTAATCCACACTCCCGAGCCAGGATGATGACCTGATCGAAACAGTCACACGCCATCACGCATTAATGAATTTCCTTTAAAGAAACTCAGAACCTTGCACCAGTACAACTAAACCTGAAGATACATTCACGGCACTTTCTTACACAAATGAACCTTGATGCAACACTCATACCAATGAATGCAACATTAGAAATTCACGACTTCCATACCTTGCGGGCAACATCCATGCCAGAAAGGTCATCCCTAGGATCAGGTTCAGTGTAACCAGCAGCCTTTGCCTCCGTAACGATTTGACTGAAAGTCTTCTCTCCATTGAAGCTGTTGAATATGTAGCTCAATGTACCGCTGCATCAAAATGACAAGTTTTTTTTTTAAAAATAGCCCAATTATCTGATATATTTTAGATCAATCTGAGTTATGGCCAGTGCTAAAGTGTTTTTAATAAACTTTGATCAGCCTTGAAACATCAGATAAAATCCCCAGCCAAAGATTTGATGAGAAAGTTGGCCAAGCAAGCTCTTTCTGACCTGAAAATACCCTCCACCTTCACAATTTTGTCGCCAGTTTCAAGAAGTCCACGCACAGTGCTGATAATTGGCAGGCCGGCCCCAACAGTGGCCTCGTAAAAATAATGTGTGTACGACTGGCGCTGAAGATCCTTCAACCGAGCATACTGAAACAGACCACGCGCAGTAACAAGAAATTATTTATCTCAGGTTGATACAGTCTAAACAAAAAGATTGACTCATGAACTCCTAGAGGACCAAAGCATCCAATGGCACGCCACATTTCCATACCGACGAAACCAGAAATTTTGTCAGTGCCGATATACAACCTCTTGAAGAAAATAACAGCACTAAGGTAACAGTGAACGGTCATCAACTAATTACCAATGCGAGGGACGAACAGAAAGGGAGAAGAGCAGCACCTGGTCAAATGGTCCCGAATTGGCCTTTTTATTCGGGGTTATGATGTGGATGCCCTTCTTTACCCACTCATAATACTTTTCAGCAACTTTAGCACTCGCAGTGCAGTCTATAACTACAGAATTCGGCAAAGAGTGACTTTGCATGTGCGCTGTGAATTTCGCCATATCCACTGGAACTCCTTTCGTTTCGATCAGCTCCCTCCACTTGGACAAGTCCAGACCCCTGCGAGACGGGACTCTCAATAGTTGTGAAAGGCAATCCCTCTTAGTTGTCGACTTGATAATAAAATCTGAAGGTAGGAGTCATTCTTGAATCATGATACATGGATGAGCATCATTCTGAAAATAAGAAGACCTTCGTATGATGTTTTGGTATCACGAGTGCATAGCCACCAACATATCTTAAGATGACATGACATTACAAGACTACAACAGATCTCTTCACAGTACGCAAAAAGAGAACCAGTGTTACTTACGATTCATCTAAATACATGGTCTTTGAGTCCATGATGCCCATCACTCGCAGGTCGATGTTAAAATTCTCCTTCAATGCCGCCGCCTGGTTCCATCAAAGCAACCAAATCAATAAATGGCAATGAGAGAGGGCCTAACGAAAAGTCGGTTACAACAGAATATATAAACTGATCAAAGAGATTGTAATACTGACCTGATCCTTGAATTGGTCGAGAAGAGTCTTTCCAATGAGACCAGGCCCAACGAGCCCAACAGCTAAAGGAGTTTTTGAAAGATAAAATCGTGAATGCACAGCCTTGAGAGCTCTGATAGAATCGTCTTGATCCACCACCACTGTGATGTTGTACTCTGAGCATCCCTGTGCAATTGCCCTCACATTGATGTTGGCCTGAAACATGCAACAAACATGGAGAGGTGCTCTCACATTGATATCAACCCTGAGATAAGTGAAAGCATGAGAAAAATCCACCACTTTAGAGACATGCAATACACCCAACGTCAGCAAGCCTAACAGAAGCTAGACAACCAATCTCATGAGATTTGCAGAATTCACCAATTTAATAGATCAAAGTACAGCATATGAGATTTCCCTTACACGCACCTTAGCAAGTGCAGTAAAAAGAGTTGCACTAACTCCAGGAGTGCTGGCCATTCGTTGCCCAACAGCTGCAAGTATACAGCAATTTTTTACCACGTCCACCTGTGGAACAGAAAACCCCACATATTTACTGTTCTCAGTCACATACAATTGGCTGCAAATAAACATTTGAAACAAGATACCTCTAACCACAAATGTGTTCACTATTATGTTAAAAGGCAACTAATACCTTTGATAAGCGTCCAGCATCGAGATCTCTGCGAAACCTCTTCTCCAATGCTTGGCGAACTGGGTCCGCTTCTGTCTCCGGAACCGCAAAGCACACTGAGTGTTCACTACTGGCCTGCAAAAACGAAAGGAACGTTGTCAGATAACTGCAGAGAAGTCCTCATCCCTTAGGGTCACTTCATATTACACAGGTCGCAACAACAAGCTTACAATAATAAAAAATCCAACACCTACACCTTGATTGGTGCAAAAATCATTTTACCTCGTTTGTTCAATGTCGACTTTACTCTAGTCCACGGAACAGAATTAAGCACGAAGAGGTGGCACTCGAATGGCTCCGATGTAGCATGCTTATAAATAATTGAGACAACAAGCTAACTCTCTGGATTGCACACTAGTCACCTCAAATTCATCATAAGGTGTCATAAATGGAATGGATTATTAAAGCTTGTTACGCACCCCTAGTTGCACACGATGTTCATTAAAAAATTTAAGCACCTTCCTTCAACCTGAGCAATCAAAAGTGGCGAATATTCTACATAAAATCAGTGGCTTTTCAAACTCCAAATGTTACATGCTCGATTATTCAGGGCTGACTCATCAAACAGAATACGTCTACGAGACAAGAGAATGATCTCACCTGTGAAATCATCACCACATTGGCACCCACACTTTTCACAGTGTCAAAAATATCACTTGCAGTTCCGGGAACTCCAGCCATGCCTGTTCTGCAGCATCACGATTAAAAAAAGAAGTACCAGAATAAGAACATTAGCCAAGGAGAACTGACTTGAGGCAAACACTTATTATGGACGTCCAGCGATAAATAGTAACTCTAAGACAACACTCATTCCAACACACATGGTACTCGGAAGGTCTATGAGGTCGGGTGACAGATTCTAACTTTAGGACTCATGATGAAAAATATAACATTATTCCCCTAATAATTCAGAAACCATGTAAGACAGAATTTTGCCATGTACCCCTCTACGTTCACAAGAGCGATGTTGTCCACAGTTGCAAATCCTTTGACGAAATCAGCGTGAAAATCAGCAGGTTTCAAGTCTGAAAAACTTCCAATTTCAGTCCCTGGAGCCGCAACATTAAAAACATTGCGTATGACTATAGGGATGTTGTGCCTCATTACAGGTATTGTTGTCCTTGGGTGAAGTACATTAGCCCCGAAGTATGACTGTCAAAAGCAAAACATTAGGTTATAGGCAATACGAAGGTTCGTATCCCTCCATTACTTCAGAAATTAAAATCAGACTACGAAACTTACTCTAAGAAAAGGTACAGAAGGGGGATAAACTGCAAAATGCATGAACATTATTGCTGATATAAAGCTTCTATAATCCCTAGTTAACGACAATGGTTTGTTCAAGATCAAACTTACCATCTCCCAGGCCTCCTGATAAGACAAGTATTGGAGGACCACTGCTTCGCCGACTGCATGCACAACGATAAAGCATTAGAATCCCCGGAATGTGTCAAATTATATACAAGGACCGCAATTTTGTAGTAAGACTCAACAGAAACTATACTTCGTGAAGATTTCTTACTGATAGTGGACATAATACTTGGAGCACGATACCTTTCCTTGGATCCGCACTGTAGACACCATCCACATCGGTCCAAATGGTGACCTTGGAGGACTGCAGGAGTGCTCCCATAATGGCTGCTGAAAAATCACTGCCATCTCGTTTCAAGGTTGTGGGAATATTGTCTGGCGTGCTAGCAATGAAGCCGGTGACAATGACAGTGTCAGATGGAAACCGTGAATACCACTTGTCAAGCTTCTCTTCAGACGCTTCATAATCAGGGTCAACTTGCTGCTTTCCACTTGGCGTGACCACTAACACATCTCTAGCATCCATCCAGACACATGGAAGACCTCTCTGCAATCAAAACACACATTTATCAAATTAATTTCAAAATTTTCTTCATATTTCACTATAAAACTGTAATAATTTAATTGTTTCACTAAAATCATTTGAAAATTTGTATACTCGTAGAAAACGTTTGAACCTCTGTAAAAGCAAAAAATATGAAGTTTTAACGAAATTGAAGGGCGATTATCACTGTCAAAATAAGGGCGGGGACCTGTAGAGGTTAAGTCCTTCCTCACACCTTTCGAACAGCTGCGGCAAGCAACTGTGCTGACCACAACTCACCATGCCCCACAACCCAATCTTCGAAGGTCTCGGTCGCATGACCAGCTGCGTTCCAGATCATGTGATATCAGTAAGACAGACCCTTATAGTGGCTTGCACGACCTAGATCCTCTCATCTACAAAGCCATGTTCAAGGGAGGAAAAGGCAAGACATTATGATAATTTCCAGAGAAATGAAAACTAACAGAAATTAGACTTATCCTATAAGATATGGCGTGTAATCTCCCTTTTGACTCCACTTTGAACACATGCAAATTGGGGGAGGCAAACGAAGGACGACACATCATTACTTACAGAGTTACAGGAAAAGGGATCTAGTCTAAAAGTGTAACTAAACTCATTCCTAAGACTCTTGCTAACATCACTCTTAACACCTAAGTGCAAACTTAACTTAACTCTATTAGCTAAAGGGAAAGGGATTCTAATATACCGATACAAATAGCCCGAAGCATAGCTCGAAGGTTGAGAACGTCAGCTTCCAAAGCTCCAAGAAACTCCTTGAGCTCATCCCCGTCCTCAAGAAGAGCCACAGCTGTCTCCCTGTGCTTCGTATGAACCATATCCAAAGCAGCCATGTAAGATTCATCACGAGCCTGGGCTTTCCGCAGCAGATCATACATCATGTCCGTGACCTTGGACATGGCTGACACCACTGCCAGCTTGCGTTCTGAAGGCTCCTCCACAATGATCTTCGCCACATTTTGTATGCGCTCGGCTGTGCCAACACACGTCCCTCCGAACTTGTGAACAGACCAAGAGCCTCCTCGAGGGAGAACCTTTTCCTGCCGCTCCTCAACTAAACCAATGCCTGCAATGCAAGGTCGATTCTCATGTTAAGGAAAGGTTCAAGTGTTAGGCAGCCATCAGGCCGTCAACAGTGCAGCTCAACGGATAACAAATGCTTGCAAGCAATAACAATGACTAGTAAACAAATGGAATCAGCCGGAGAACAATCAATGTACCAGAAATCAAAAACTTGACTAATGAAATGACCGTTAGGCGGTGCTTTTTGACCCAAAATTTTCCAATTTTTTAACAAGGATTGACGATGGTCTGCATTCAACGAAATCATCGAGAAAATCATCTAGATTTCATGAAACATTCTAGAATTGGAAAATTCTGAGTTCAATGCAAGCATCTAATATACCAGAGGAAAGTGGCTGGAGCAAACCTGTTACAGCAGTTGCCTGAATTCCTTTACTCCTTTCCCTCCGACATTTCCTAGCCGCTGTCAATACATTCACGGCAGCATGCTTTCTCCTGAAAGCCAAACACACAAGGGTCATTACATTACATCGGAATCGTCATACAACAAGGTCCTCTTCTGCTCGACTGGAAAAAGAAAACAATCTATAATGCAATTCCTATTATTAATTACCAAAAGAAGGGGAGAAAATGGACATTGGCATTATTGCAAGTGAACCAACTCAACTCCTCCCCGTCCGTCCGACTCAATCCCCGCACCGGCGTTCTCCTCACTCTGCCCCTCCCCGCCAACCTAACCTCCGAATTCCACCGCAATTGCACTCCACCAGGGACATGCAGCACTTCGTTCTCCCAGAGCTGCACCCTTCCGGTCAAGAGCGCCGCGGGCGCCAGCGAAGACGACGCCATAGCCGCCATAACCCCAAACCTAACTAACTTCACTTACTCGAGAAAATCTGCCCTGAAAATCTTTTGTTGTGCTGATGAAGCTTGCAACGGCGACAGCTTCCCTTCCTGGCGCCCCCAAACCCTAACCTCTGTGGCTCCCGAGCTGCAACCCTAAGAAGAGCCCCGCATCCACGAAATAGAATTGTAACAATAGGATTCTTTCGGAAACGAAACAAGGGATGGTGGTCATGAGGAGAAGAAAAGGAAAGGAGGAGGTGGTAATGGCGATGGCGATGGCGATGGATGGGGCAAGCTATTCAAGCATTCAAACTGCCAAGTACCAAATTTCGAAAAAAAAACATTTATAGACACATGTAACCATAGGATCTTGTAGTATGCTGGTTTGAAAAGATATGAAAAAAAATTCAAAATTTTCCACTACGTGGATTGCAAGATATTAGCGTTTGAATTGACAAACATCCTTTTTTTAGCTCTGCAAATAACTAGGTAGCTGCACTTTTACAAGGTCACATTTGTATGAGAAAATATCCAAAATGGTGGTTATTCTTTGGATTCATTCTTCAAGGCAAGTTGTCTACATGCTTGAAAAATTTCAAATCATTTGAAATAGTACAATATATAGAAAAAAAATAGTAAGTAGAAAGAAGTAGAGAATGGTTCAAAACACAAAATTGGTAAGAAGTTAATTATGGAATTGAAAAATGCCAATCCCAATGGTTGTAATGTTGTAATAAACAATCTACATTCTACAATTTCATTTTTTTCCAAAAATATTGAAAATTGAATGAAATAAACAACTTCAAAGTTTATTTTGGAGTAGAAAATCCATAACTATCCGCAAACTAAAATTCCTCATAACTTTTGACTCATTGATTGAAATGGAATGATTCAAAGCTTTCCACGTATATAAAGCTTGGAAAATCAATTTCAAATTTTTGTTTTTCAAAAAAGTGGTTTTTTTAATCTGCCCGAATTGTCCAGTTACGATAAAAGTAACATATGAAGCCATAACTTTTGACTCCTATTTCCAAATGTCATAAAATTTAGTGCATATGAAAGATATTCCTTGTCCCTTTCTTCTATTAAAAATTCAATCTAAAATATGGAAATCTCAAGTCACACATACTTGCCCAAAATTGCTATGTTGCTAAAAATAGTAAGCTAATCCTTTAGGAAATTAATTGAGTGCACCTGGAGAGCTTGTGTTTTGTGTTTGGACTTGAGCGTATGGTTGGCAATCTTTGTAGTACTTTCCACAATCTTGAACCCTCCTCCAAACTCAAAAAAAAATTCAAGTGAAAGAATAAACTAAAAAAGACCTAGAGACCAGAGCTCCAAAGAAAAACCGAACTACAAATTAAAATCGAACTCCAAAAAGAAGCCAAAGCTCCTAACCCTGAAAACAAACTCCAAAACACACCACAATAAATCCCCAAAACCTAACTCAAAACCCTGAAGAAGCAGGGTCTACATTGTTCCGTTTATTTCAATGCGCTAGGTCAAAATTAAAAAATATTAAATATTAAAATATTAAAAAAATTGCGCAGGGTGAAAAACGCCTGGGCTAGCGGGCAGGCATGGCTGGGCGGAGGTTGGGCTTGCTTGCATGCCCTCCGCCTACGCCACCAACCGGCCCCTGCAACCAACCCAGCCCACCACTGGCGCCTCGCTACGTGGCTGGGCGGAGGCAACCATGCGTGGCGGGGGCTGCTCATGTGTGCGGGTTGTATGTCGTCTTGGCAAGTGAAGGAGACAACGGGCTCTATGTCCCGTTTCTTTCTTTCTCAGTGTGAGTGAGTGTGGGTGTGCAATCAAAGGGCCTCAAAGAAAAGAAAAGGAAAGGAAAGGAGAGGCACAAGGCCACTTGGGGAAGACGGTCCCTTGGCCATGAGGAAGCCGATCTCTCATGGCTGTGAAGAAGATGACCCCATCAATGATCCCTAAACTAGCTAAAATTAAGGTTAAATTGCACACTTCAGCAATTCAGCATGGTTCCCATTATTACATTGAATTTTTTTTGTGGGTTCCTATTGGTAGTGAAAAGGAGATTCTCGATTCACTTAGAATGCATTTTTTGGACACCGTATGAATAAACTACAAATTTTCAAAGTACTGAAAATAGGTGTTCCTAGAAGCAATCATAGATTCTCATGAATAGTAGAAATACATTTTAGGCAAAAATCTATAGTGTGTAATTTTAGGAAGTGTGCAATTTTAGGTATAATTACCTTAGCTGAGTTTCTACCCAAAAAATCCTTGCGCTATTATAGAGTACATTGTTAAAAAAAAGCCTTTAATGGAGACATTTTTGCCAAATTTGCAACAAACAATAGATTTGATAGCTAATTTGCAACTTCCTCCACATTAGAATTAACATCTATTAAGTCAGTTTTGTGACATAGTACTCTCCTAATCCTTCACAACTTGCAAAATCCTTTCTTTTCTATTTTTTTCTTTGGTACTAAGGTAACCCCCCTCCCATTCCTGACCAATGACCCATTCCCGACCTATAGGTGTACATATTTCTGACCACGCTTAGAATGCAATTTTTTTTTGTTTTCAAGGTTGGAACTACTAAATACATGACACATGTCCCAAGTTGTGAAAAAAAAAAAAAAATAATGATTAGGTAAAAAGTTATTGAATGATCGGAATTGGAAGAGTCTAGACATTGGCTATGGGTCTGGCGCACTTTTTGCCTCCCAAAATTCATAATAATTTCAATTCAAGTGATAAAATTACCAAATTTTTTGCAATCCATGTCATTTCTATTGATGTACCTCTAAATAATATTTGTTTTGCCTTCACTACTCCAGATCATGTCGGAATTCCTTATTCAGTCGGTTATGGGAGGAGGTACCTTACTCACTCTCAAGGTAGTCATAGTTGATGCCTCCAGAATGGTCTGGACATGTGTTTCAAGGGGAAAAAAAAGAAAAAAAGTTGATGCCTGTTTGTTTTGAAGGTAGCATATTGCACTAAATTCCATAAACTATGATAGTTTTGAGATCACTGCGGTTTCCATGGCTGGGAGGGGATAGAACCATTGCCATTACAAGAGATGCCTTTTTAGCATATTTTGCAATTTCTACTTCTTTGCTTTTGAGTTGAATTCTAGCCTTTGAACGATTCCATTTTGGATTTGAGCCCAACTAATAAAATGAAGCTTATGAGGTCTAGTGTCTATTCCAATTTGAATTTTGGAAAATTCACAAAATTTAATATTTAAAAGCAATTTGACCTTCTCGCATACTAGCATGGTCTACAAAGTTATCTTCTAATTATAGAATGATACAAAATTTTAGTTTATACCATGATTTTTTACAACATAATATGCACCTATGGTGAAATTTCCAGATTTTCTTAAGCTTGTTTTGAATTTGATACAAATTTTTACTTCACATTTTCTTCTAAAGTTTATGGTAATTTCAAATTTTCATTACAATTTTTTCAATTCTTGTAGCCTAAAGACATGTAAATTCATCTCTAAGAAATAAAAAAAATCCCATTAATTTTCAATGACCAAATGGCTCTTGAAGTTTGACCACATGTTCCTAGGCTCTGGTGTTTCAGGGTTACTAATGTTATAAATGAGTATTTTTTTTAATAGCTCGATTATCTCCTCTTTTTCAAGCTCCACACAAAACAGTGAAATTAGGTTGCTTTTCTTCAAAAAAGTTGCTTAACAAGCAATCAAAACCAACAAATACTTCTACAAATAATTCCATTTGTATTGTAGACATAGAAGTTCATGAGTCCCAATTACAACAATATTTAATTCAAAAGTAGTGCATTCTTGTATAGTAACAATAAATATCTATATGGTGTCAAATCTCGAGAAATTAGTAAGGGAAAACCTATAGTAATTTGACTATTTTGTAGACCTTTCATCCATCCATCCATTACCTTAAATTAGGCTGTTTGTTTTGTTTGTTTATTTTAGTGAGATCTCCTGGATTGTGCGTCCCTTGGTCACGTTCTTAGTATTGTTAAAAAGCCCTCGGTAAAGAGGGGTGCACGGGCTTCGTTTCGTGACGTTCTGACTTACAAAGGGGATGTTAAACCCGTCCTACAAAGTAGAACCAACGAACTAGATTTGAAAACGCAAGAATTTTTTATTTGCTGCACATAATAAAATTTGCAACTTTTCAAATCATATTTGCAATCAAAGGCTTCAAGTTAGCTAGGAAGGGTCTAGAATATATCCTAGAGACAACACAAAATAGGGGCTTTTTTTATTATTTTTACCCCCAAGACCACAAAACTTACTTTGTTGGTCCTACTACTTGTGGAACTAGTTTAACGTCCTGCAATTTGCACTGGGAAGTTACAGATTTTTGAATTACAGTACGCATAGGTCAGTTTCAGCACCTTGCTACCAAAACAATTACTTTTTGCAATTTGGCAGCTTGATTGGAATTTCTTGACTTTCGACACTTTGTTTTTTTTAATTTTTAGACTCTCCTAAGTTTGGATTGATTTTTTCTATTCATACTCAAATGTGCTCTTTCATCTAAATTTTCTCAAAAATAATTTTTGGATATTCAAAATTAGCAACAATGAATTTTTTTCAAATTTTCAGAAATAGTTGTACAAATTTTTTAAATTTCAGACACGATCCAAATTTTCCCTATTTATTTCTGAAACTAACATACCAATGTCTGGGAAGTACCGACCTTTAGTTACAAGTTAGCCAATTGAAATCTAGAATTGTCTAATTGAGTTCAAAATCTTTGGAGAAAACTTGATCATTTAAGAAAAAAATAAGAGAATATTCTTTATTTTCTGAAGGCCTAGCCGAGAGTATACTCCAGACAGCCGATTGATCCACGAAAATGTAGAATCTTAGCCGGATAAGCTAAAATTTCTCCCCGGAATGTGTGACATACACGTATTGTGTGTTTGCATCTTATATTATATTATAGAAAATTACTTTTACTTTTGTTTTGACTGTGGCAATGGCACAAGGCTCACTACCGTACGTTGAGGTCAGATTCGTTACCCCCCACGCGAAATCATTTAATTTTTGGTTGCATTTCCTTTCATTAAGTGTATTTAGAATTTTTGGCATTTCGTTTTTCAATATTTGGAATTATCAGTGACCTTTAGCAACATGGTTCTCGTGACTTTGCAGAATTTGGAATGACAGTTGGTTTCTGAATCTCCCAATTCTGGAGCAGGTCACAACAAATGGCTTTGCCAAATCTGCTCCAAATTCAAGAGATTCTTAGCTTTACCGCTTAATTGGAACTAAATTGAGCAGCTTAATTCAGAGTAGATTTGAAGCTTTATCGCTTAACCCTTGAACGATGCGGTGGACGTTTTGAGGGTGATGAATGACAAGAGAATCTCTTGTATAGGATAGAAGTGCAACTCTTCATCTTCCGAATTTTGTGGGAAAAGGGAGGATAATCTATAGTAGTTTGACTTCCAACAAATGCTTTTGCATTATTTTAATCCAACAATCCACACGGTGACAAAACAAATGATTTCCACGGTTATGAGCCCGTTGTTTAAGGATTATGCACTTGCGGCTTATTTTTCATTTTTCATTTTTATTTTTTTCAAGATTCAAATATTTTTCATTAACATTTCTACACATTTCAAACATGCCACGTTATAATTTCTGAAAATTTCGTTACGTGCCATATATAATTATATTTTGAATTATTTTTTAATGAATCTGACCCGAGAGTAGGGTAGTATATACTGTAATGAATACGAGTGCATGCCGGCCGCACAGAACAGTCATCTCTGACCACCGGAATCCTTCAAACCCTAGCCCTAAGCATTCCATAATTTTGCAGGGAGCTCTCCGACTATCCGCGACTCTCCGACATAATTTTGTTGTCTGTTCGAAGGAAGGAAGCTATAAACTTAGTTTCCATTCCATTCCATTTGGTGGAGCGATCGTTGAAGGAGTTTGATTCGCCAGCATGCCGAAGAACAAAGGAAAGGGAGGCAAGAACCGGAAGCGGGGAAAGAACGAGGCGGAGGACGAGAAGCGGGAGCTCGTCTTCAAGGAGGACGGACAGGAGTACGCGCAGGTGCTGCGGATGCTCGGGAACGGCCGCTGCGAGGCGCTCTGCATCGACGGCACCAAGCGGCTGTGCCACATCCGGGGGAAGATGCACAAGAAGGTGTGGATCGCTTCGGGCGACATCATCTTGGTGGGACTTCGAGATTACCAGGACGACAAGGCGGACGTGATTCTCAAGTACCAGCCCGACGAGGCCCGTCTGTTGAAGGCGTACGGCGAGTTGCCGGAGAATGTGCGCCTCAACGAGGGTATCGCTGGCGGCATGGACGACGAGGAAGAGGGCGGCGGCGATGATTATGTCGAGTTCGAGGACGAGGATATCGATAGGATATGAGAGACGCGGCAAGTGTTTTGGTCGGTTCGGATATATTTTGTAACGTGCAACTTCGGGGGCGGGCGGGGGCAGGAGGGGGTGGCGCTGTGCTTAACCTAATTGGTATCGGCGGTGTGTGTATTTAAGAATTAAATGCTTTAGTGCTCCCTTAGTCGGTCGATGATGTCCCTTCTCTGGTCTTCTGGTGCGGCAATCGGTGTATGGATTCTTGTGCAGGATGTGCTCCCTCTTTGCAAAGTAGTTGTCAGTTCAGTTGGTAGGCGGAAGCGTGGATGGCTTCAAATAGTTAGCTCCTTCACTCTTTCATATATTTTGTCTAGCCTCTCATCTAATTGAAGAGTATTAATATCGGACTCCTTTTTGTTTTACTTTCCATGCTCTCTTTTGAACGTGCAACCTCGGGGTAGGAAGGGGTGAACCTAAGTTCATGCGGCGGTTTAAGCAAGAGTAAGAAAGCTTCTCTGTGCTTCCCTTGTGTAGGAATTGGTGCCCAGACTATTTTGCGGGATGTGCTCCATCTTTGCAAATTTGTTTTTCAATTCAGTTGGTAAGCGTTAGCATGGATGACTTTAAATAGTCGGCTCTTGGCTCTTTCATAATTTTTGCCTAACCTCATCGAATTGCCGAAGTTGAGTTCATTCTCAATTTCAGCACGTACTCAGATCATTAAGGATTATCCTGGTGTCCATGTACGGTACCTGTTTGACTTCGGTGTTGTGTAATTACTGTATCCTACTTGATGCAACATTTCATGAATGTTAGAGTAGGCATTTTGTGCCTTTATTTAACCCTCGTGTGGAGTCCCGGCTGCCCTTCCGAGACGCTCATTGCAGTGACCTGATTCGTAATCGTCCAAATTGAATGTTATGTTGGAATTGGCACAAGATGTGAATGCAGTTTCACAGCCTTTTTCTTCTCTACGGTTATTTTCGAGACATTGCAACGATGAGGGGGTAGGACTGCTTCGGGGGATATCGATAATTTAGAGGGTGCGTTTTGTGTCCGGTTAAGCATTTAATTAATACTACAACAAAGTGCCCCTGGAGTTTTTGGTGGCAATCAACATCACCAAAAACATATCATCGGGCTGCAAGGTTTCATTGAGATGATGTTTGGATGTCATTTTAGGTCACGAGAATTCGATAAATGAAATCATGACACTGCATATAATGTAAAAGAGGTGGGAGTGTGCTTTCTTTGGGAGATCATTCTGAAGAGCTCGCTGGAGAGCGCCCCATTGGATTCATGAGCCAAACTCACTTGATGTCAAGCTTTTTACATTGCGTATGAATTTCTTATGCAATCATCCGAAATTGGAGGGTTGGTGAGCACTATTGAAGGGACGCCCCATTGCCATTCAAAGATTAGTGACAGATAGCAAACCATGATTTCACCGCTTGCTAATGAGTTCAACAAAGAGTTGCAACCAAAGTGGAGGGTTTATTAGGGGTAGTCACAGCCCCTCAGAGCCTCTCTAAGAAATTTTTTCAGGCACATGAAATGGGGAGCCAATGGGGAGCCTTGTTTTGTGGAGGGGCTGTGACACCCCTTTGGCAACAAAAATGAAATCTCCGAGAACCTTCACTTGCACAGCACCACGGCAACCATGGCAAACCAATCATGGAACAGAAGGTGAATTTTTTCGGAGAAAATGCCGTTCGCAACTCCTGTCTTCACCTGCGGAGGAGAAGAACGGCACACTCTGAACCTCAGAAGTTTGAGCGATCCTGAAACAACGGAAACCAGTTACACAAAGCCATGCGTCCAACCTCTGAGAAGTGGACGATTCTCGGAGAGGCTGTGACTACCCCTATTGACCATATCCTCGCATGCAATTAGTACATTTCCATGGTATGGGACACATTCACTTTACGAATAGCTTGTATCAATGCAAAGCCTCCTATCAATTCAGAACCAACTAGAAATGATACTACAATAGTGTATGAATTAATAGTAACATGGTAGAATTATCTCTTGAAAGTAAATTCCCAATGTTATCATAGTGTGGATCATAATCTCACATTAGAATTTTACCCTATTACCCAGTCCATTCGGGGTTGCAGTACTGGACGGCACAGAACATGGTGTCCCAGGGATATATGGCACACGACCTGACACATACCAACCTGCGTAGTCTTCCCACAACCCGTTTCTCCCGCGATGAGAACCACCTGAAAGAAATTCGCACATCAACGGACAGTTACACAAAGAATAGATGAATCAATAACGATTCACAATCTAATCACAGACTGAGGGCATAAAAAATCAAATTCAGTATAGAAATAGACAAAGTCAAGCAGACAGCCCTCACAAGTTTATCAGGGGACTCGGCTCTAAATTACTCCAATCCAGCTCAGTATTTACAAGCATTAACAAACTTATAATGAGCTTGAATGATTGTAAGCAGAACACTGTCCGACCTGGTGGTTGTCCACAGTTGCTGTAATTTCATTCTTAAAGGAAGCGATTGGGAGAGTAGCCCCCTTCTCTGCCATCTGATAACATGAATAGAACTAAGAAGCAAGTTCAGTCAAAGACATAAGCATGAGGCAATGAAAACATTACGTAGTACACTAGGAAAAGAACGAGTGTGGTTCCAAGTGATTAATCCAGGTGGTCACAAGAATACGAACCTTTTCAAGAGCGGGCACTTTCTGTAGTCGTGAAGCTAGTGCAGAAACTTATAACCTCATCTCTATTCGTCGTCCATTGCTTGCCAGACTTTCCGCGTCTCGATCCATCCCTTCTCCTGGAGGCGCTGTTCGTGGTCGAAGTCATTGCTGGAGAATCCCATTTCTTTGTAACTAGCTCCTCTTCCCCAGGATCTATAAAAAAGGTCAGCTAGAACTTCCTGAGATGCCGGTGAGAACGACAAAGGGGCTGCTGAATGTTTCCTGTTTCCCTGCTGTTGTACAGGTTTAAAAACTGCAACACGTCGATCATTTCCCTTTCTGCACATCATCAATTATTAATCAAAAACAGCAAAATCCTGAAGCACGCGCAAATTATCGAGACCCAGCACAAGATCAAAGGATACAAAAAAAAGCGTTTTGTTTGTTGCTTTTGTGAAGTATAAACCCTGCTGTTGAGAATAAGAGACTTGCAACCTAAAACATCTATAATTTCACAGAGAATTCTTGCTTACGAATTTCAAAACATGGCAAGTCTAATTTGTCTTAGCTACATTCTCCAGCAGAATTGCGAAGCAAACACATACCCTCGACTCTTGGACTTTTGAAGTTGGGTTTAAACTACCTCTGCATTCCCAAAATTCCACAATGGACACGCACTGGCAAAAAGAAATTCTTCACGAGTATCAACGAATTCAAGACTATTACTACAATTAGGTATATCATAATATACTATACAAGCTAGCAAAGTAAGCAGTAACAAGCAAGCTAAATAACCGGTAGCCCCCTGAAAATTCAATCGATACCAATAACATATCAAGCCATCCATAAGAGGGTTCTGCCTCACTCATCCAGCTGATGCCAGACACGGAACCCAATGAAGTGGAGTACCGGAAGTTGTGCCAATATGCTGTTCATAATACACAATTTGTGCGTGCAACCATACACAGTTTCAAACACGGCTATTCTCAAGCTCACCTGCACAAATTCATGTAAAACCCAGGCAAAAAAGCAGTATTAGCTTTCAGGTCCGAATTCAACGTAACCCCTACCAAATGTGTATGACAACTACATACCAAATTCACATTACTATCCTCTAAAGCATGTGTAGAATCTACAAATATTCTTAAATCACTCCAATTCAGCGCTGTAAGTGTCGCAATTAGGTGCGGTGCTCTTAATGTCATTATGCTCGGACACTCTCAGGAAAAGCTCAATTCAACGATGCATGCTTTCATGCATTGGCTCAAATTTCCTACACACTTGCATGATTCACCACTAAACAGTCCACTAAACAGTCCACTAAACAGTCCGAGAGAAAGAATCTTGCTCATTGCTAGCCTTGAATTGGTTAAGCCGATCCACAATACTGATCCAACCAGCCTCAGCCACGGGACGTCGCCAAGCGATAGGTTCTCTCCCGCCCCTCCCTCCACCTCCACGACCTCCTCTTCCCCGCCACATCTCCATCCAAGCGCAACAGAATCAAACTTTTACAGAAACCTCTAATTTGCTCAATATTGGTCGAAATTTCACAAAAGAAAATTCTCTGAAGGCGCGCTTACAGTCAGAGACAGAAAGAGGCATAAGATTTCAAAATTGAATAGGACCGCGCAGGGATTGAAACCCAAAACCAGGGGAGAGGAGATGGCGAATATGAATGGAATCCAGGGAGAAGAGTTAAATGGGTGGAAATCTGAATCGCAATATGAACCAGCAACTATCCACAATGGAATTGGCATTTGGCTATTTGGGAGAAGAACTATGGAAAGTGGCAACCCCGTATTTATTCTGCAAGATCATCTCACAAACATTCTGACCATTGCATCAGTGATTATCATGTAAAAACTAACAAAAGCATATACGAATAAGAGAATTGGAATGAGTTCTAATCATGTCATCTGAGGATCGAAATTTGATAGTGAACTTGATCCTAGAATGGAATAAGAATTCAGCGGACATAAGAGTATCAGATTCACGACAGAAAAGAAGTAAAATCCATCGAGAAGATAATCAGAATCTCACATGCATTTGGAGACTAGCAAGTTCGCACCGCTCTTGCCACTTTCACTCACAAACACAAAGAGCATGCCCAGACAGCTGGATTCATGTAAACATCAAGCAAATAGTATTACCATCTCCGGTTGTTGGTTAACATACATAGCCAAACAACCAAATACCTCAATATAAAGAACCTCAAAGACAAGCTGTCGTAGACACAGAAACATGACATCCAACAATCAGAATTACGCATTCAACTGCTACATAAGCCTTGATCCATCTTGGATTGGATTTTAATTCCGTGATCACAATCTCACACATGTAGAATGTTGCAAATTCGCATCATTTGCATCTCCTCCTGTCACCTTAATACTCGAAACGCGAGTAGGGCAAGCAAAGCTAGCTCAGGGGATTCATATACACGCAAAACATCAAGAAAAGAAGAAACTCGAGACCACTCGTGCCGCCCACGCTTCCGCCTACCGCCTACCAACTAAACTGACAACTACTTTGCAAAGAGGGAGCACATCCTGCACAAGAATTCATACACCGAGTGCCACACCCGAAGAACAGAGAAGGGACATCATCGACCGACGGGTGCACAAAAGCACTTATTTCTTAAATACACATACCGCCGCCTCCACCTCAAATTAGGTTAAGCACAGCGCCCTCCCCTCCTGCCCCCTCCCGGCCCCGAAGTTGCACGTTACAAAATATCCGAACGGACCGAAACACTTGCGTGTCTCTCATATCCTATCGATATCCTCGTCCTCGAACTCGACGTAATCGTCGCCGCCGCCCTCTTCCTCGTCGTCCATGCCGCCAGCGATACCCTCGTTGAGGCGCACATTCTCCGGCAACTCGCCGTACGCCTTCAACAGACGGGCCTCGTCGGGCTGATACTTGAGAATCACGTCCGCCTTGTCGTCCTGGTAGTCTCGAAGTCCCACCAAGATGATGTCGCCTGAAGCGATCCACACCTTCTTGTGCATCTTCCCCCGGATGTGGCACAAGCGCTTGGTGCCGTCGATGCAGAGCGCCTCGCAGCGGCCGTTCCCGAGCATCCGCAGCACCTGCGCGTACTCCTGTCCGTCCTCCTTGAAGACGAGCTCCCGCTTCTCGTCCTCCGCCTCGTTCTTTCCCCTCTTCCGGTTCTTGCCTCCCTTTCCTTTGTTCTTCGGCATGCTGGCGAATCAAACTCCTTCAACGATAATTTCACTCCACGAAACCACGAAATGGAATGGAAACTATAGCGACCTTCCTTCGAACAGACAGACAACAAGAGTCGGACGCAGACGCGGAATTATGTCGGAGAGCTCCCTGCCAAATATCAAACCGTCGCCCCACAGCACTGCGCATCTAGGGTTTGGAAATTCGCTCTCAGCAATGGCGTGCGAGGCACCTCGAGGACGGTCACGTCCATTGTTAGCGTGCCGACCAAGTCTCGTGCCTGGCTTGGTAGGTATGACCGTGGTTTCGAAGGTAGGTTCACCCGTAGAGCAGCTCCACTCTTGCCCTGGATTACCCCTGGGCCGCTCAAATCCAGGGTCCGCGTTCTAAAATTGCCCCCACTCTTGCCCCGGAATTCAAAAGACAAAGCCCGGCCCCGCTCAAATCACTCATCAACCCGGAATCCTCACGGGCCCGCTCTCCTTCTCTCCAAGCTTGGATTCTCCTTCCTCTTGACAATGTTTTTGTCTCTTTTTAGAAAAGTTGGACCACTATAGCAATTCCCACCAATGAGAATGCAAAGTTAGTGGAGGTATGGAGAGCAAGGGTGGGAAACTACTTAGAAAGTGGAGCCCGGAAGGAGAATGGAGCCCGCAAAAAGCCATTTCCCGAGGCTAGTTTTTAGAGCAAGAGTGGAGATTCTGGGGCAAGAGTGGGGGCAATTTTAGAGCGCAGGCCCTGGATTTGAGCGTCCAAGGGGCAATCCAGGGCAAGAGTGGAGCTGCTCTTAATCCTGTAACGACGCGAGGGTGGCCCTGGAAATCATGCATTGTGTAACCGTGAGAGTCATTGGAATAAAAAAAATCCAAAAGTACTCGTTGGAAGTCAAACTACTGTAGATGTTCTCCACTTTCCACAAAAAATTCTAAGGATGAATAGTTGTAGATCTGTCCTACACTGGAGAATTCCTTATCATTCATCGGACACTTATTATCCGCGGCGTCTTTACTGGGTTAACCCTTGAATGACGGGCTCATAACCGTAGAAATCATTTGTTTTGTCACCACATGAATTGTTAGATTAAAATAATGCAAAAGCACTCATTGGAAGTCGAACTGTTGTAAATGATCTTCCCTTTTCCCTCAGAATTTGGAAGATGAGTAGTTTCACTTTTGTCCTACATTGAGAGATTCTTTGTCATTCATCGACTGGAAAACCCTTCTTCTGTAGCGTTTATGGATCAACCCATAACCCTTGAACGCGGAGGTGGTGACCGTGGAAATCACCCCTTTGGGCATTATATGATATCATCTTCTTTGAAAAAAATCAAAAGTGCTCACTAGAGGTCAAACTACTGTTCATGATCTCCCCTTTCTACACAATATTCCGAGGATGAATAGTTGCATTTCTATCCTACACAAAAGGATTTTCTCTCATTCATCGACCAGAAAATGGCGGTGGTGTCATTTATGGATTAAAGGATGAATGGGTAACCTTAGAAATCATCCCTTTTCATTACCATGTGAATCATTGGCTTGAGAAATAGCAAAAGTACTCATTGGAAGTCAAACTATTGTAGAAGACCTCCCATTTTCACAATAAAGTTTAGAAGATGAATAGTTGCACTTTTGTCCTACACAAGAGATTCTCTGTCATTCATTAGACACAAAACGTATAGTTCAACGTTTAAGAGTTAAAGGACGGATTGGTGAGTGTTGAAACCATCTCCTTTGGCATTGTGCTGAAATATTATATTTAGAAGTCACCTTCGGCATAGTTTTGCCACATAATTCAAAGAGAGGTTGGAAGGGACATTGCCCTTGACATTTTCAAACATCCTCTCTGAATTTTATCCATATGTAGTTGCAAGAAACACTTCATGTTTTTCCGTCAAAACTATGTTTTTTGGCCATAGGATTGGTTGAACTATGCAATACTACCAATATTATGTATTAATTCGAAATTCAAAAAAATTCTACAAAAAAAGCTATTTTGCTAGAGAAGATTGCGCTCACATTGCACCAAAAATTTTATGAAGGAAATTTTTTCCCTCTTTGTAGCCTTTGCACAAAGGAAGGTCACTTTGACCCCATGTGTGCAACCGACATGTTGCTATTTTCATAAAAACTCATTGTTAGACCTTGTAATTTTAGTAGACCTCCAACAAGTCCAATTTGTGGCTTTAAATTTGCATTTTTTGGGTCAAAAATAGGACTAAAACCTCCCAAAATGGCCATGGTAGACATCCAATCAGAATCAGGTTTAAAATAGTAAAATAATTTGAAAAAATTTGAAAAAATTACTCAATGTTTACAACTACTACATATACCTTCATTCCAAATTTTATGCCAAACAAACAAGAAATGCAAAAGTTATGAGCAAAAAACCACATGTCCAAGGGCAAGGGGACAAAAAATAGGACAAGTGTTTCTTGCAATCACCCCCATAACTTTTGTTATAGGCTTCAAATTACTAATGGGTTGCTGTAGATGAAAATTATCTTCATTTCACAACTTTTTTTTAATTCAAAGCTTTTGAAAAAGGTTATTCTACTATGCCAAAATGAGGTACAAAGTTCTATATTGAACACAATTCTTAAGTTTTGACAATGAGCAGTCAAGCTCTCAACTTCAAATTGTCCTATATCCTTTGAGAATTCATGATGGACAATGGATTTCATCATAAAAACAACCTCTCCACCCATTATTTAGTGGTCAAGTGTTGACATCAAGTTGTATTGCTTGGTGTCTTTTCCAACATTTTGACTTTCTTTACAATTAAATTCTTTGGATTCGGCAAGGTAATTTGCTAATTTTCAAATTTATTTGGCTTTGAATTTTTAAATTATTCTTTGCCAAAAGTGACCTTTGGCTATGGTAGTTGGTTTAAAAAAAAATCAAAAACACTCATTGGAAGTCAAACCACAAGACCTTTTCTTTTCACGGAAAACTTTGAGGATGAATAGTTGCACTTCTGTCGTACATAAAAGGATTCTCTGTAATTCATTGACCAAAAAAAGGCCATAGCATTGTTTATGAGTTAAGTACACCCAAAATCAACAAACTAAAGAAAATAACACTATGTATCTAAATCTTACATTTAGGCACTTCAAATGTACAACAAGACTTCATATTGTTGGTTCTATATGCACTGTTGGTTTTGGATATACTTATCTTATATGATATAACCTTGCAGTCGGATTTGCTTATATATTTGGGAAATTAACAATGAGTTTGTGGATACGGGACAACAATTGGTTGGATTTTAAAAATGAAGAATTTGAAATTGGAGGAATCAACCAATGAACAAAAAATAAATAAATAAAAATTGTATATAGCTACTTAAATTTTTTTTTAAGCGATTTTATTTGGACCTATGTAGGCCCTAGAGTCAGATATTGAGGTAAGGATTTAGATACTAACTTGTAATAGCCACTTGCTTGCAAACTACTTCATTTTTTCCACTTCACGTCTTCACTGCTACCACCTTGCAATGCAAGTCACCATGAAAAAAGTAGATGCAATTATTTTCATGGAAAATGGTACTACTTTTGGCATTTATTTACAAGAATTACAAGAATAGTAAAATAATCAGTTGAAGAAAGTGAAAACTGATAGTCCTAGATTTTTTTTCTTTTTACATAATTTTTTTGTAACCATTCTCAATGAATTTGAAGAATGACATATTTGAAGAATTTTGACCTTCATATGGTGAAGGACTATACTAAGTTTAAGTCTTACTAAGGATATAGGTAGAAATTTATATTTTAAATTTTAAATTTATAAAAAAAATTTAACATTAAAGATTCTAGTTGGTGATAATTTGAGTTTGAGAGAAATTGGACTTTGAGAACATTATATTGGAAAAAACAAACCACAAGAACTAGAAGTTGAAAGTATGAAATTGGTGACCCTTTAGAAAAACAACCCATTCTTGTTGAAGAAAAAAAGCAACTAGTGAAGCTCCATAAATTTTCCAAATTTATCATATTTTTTAAACAATTGCTCTTCAAGAGGCTATTGTGTAAGTAAAGATCATGCCACAACCAACATGAAATATGCAATCAAAACTAAGCAAGAATGCATAACAAACACACCTTCAAAGAAAAACTAAGGAATTTATAAGCAAAAAGTCAAATGGTTGTTACTCCACACAACTCTCTCTAAGATCACTCACAAAACTTGACTTGACAAAAATGCCAACTCGATGAAATCTCTTGACCAAAACACTCAAAATCTAAAATGGATGAGTTCTAAAATCTAGATGGAACTCATCCAAAACTATGGTGAGCTCTTATAGGAGTCCACCTAACACTATAATTTGACATGGAATGATCCTAATGTCACTTCACATGACAATTCCCTTCTTGTCCATAGACAATTGTTGACATAGAAACTATTCAATTGGGAATAGACTTCATCATCACAAGACACTTGGTTAACCAAAGTGAACCTTATAAGAATAAAATGTTGGAATTTGTCCAAATAAACTATACGTTAAAGTTTACTTTCATATTGTATTTGTTCTAGTTAGTTTGCTTTTGTCAAGAATGTATTGACCGTGTTTGTGAGTTGGACAATCAATCCTTTCTTTAGCAAATGGTAAAGAGTGCTTCAAGGAATCTCAATAGCAACAACAAATGTTTTTAGATCTTGCCCTTTTCACAATGTATGAGCTCTAGAGTTGTCACTTGGGTCTCAGTATTTTATATTTTTTGCTTTTGCTCAGTTTTAGTAGAATTTATAGCCAAAAAATCATAGAAAGAGTGTTTACACCATACATGGTAGAAGTACTTACTAATATGGTGATTTATTCCTAGAAGTTAGGAGTGCCTTTCAACACTCCAATTCTCTACTTCTAATATCTAAGTTAGGTGTCTAAAGGATTAGTTAGGAGTATGAGAGATATTCAAACCATGTTGGCAAAAATGCTAGTAAGATTCCTAAATTAGAATACAACCTAGATGAGATCTTCAAGTGCATGTGACGGAATTTAATTAAATGAGAGCTAATAGTTTATGATAGAAAGAATCCTGCTAGCTCTAAAAATATATATTGTTGGCCTATGTAGAAGTCACTTTTCATTTTAAGAAAATTGTGAGAAGTTACATTTGCACCTTGCAAGTAAAATTCAAGTGATACAAGGAGCATGCAAACAAAGATAGAAAAGAGGTGCTTTGACATAAAAACACGCCAAGAGCCCAACGACGAAATTGGTTAGCACAAATTCCTTTTCAATTGAAAGATTTCCTCTCTACCAAAAATTAAAGAATGTAATTAATTTTAACCTTCTTATGAATAGTGCAACATAATATTGTGAGCCTACACTCAAAATTTGAGGACCTCTAAAAAAATACCCCAAAAAATTATATTTTTCTTGAATGCAAAAATGATTGTATGGAAAGTCAACAGCTCAAAACAGGGATGAGAAACTCCTAGAAATTATCCAAGTTGTGCTAAAATTACACTAAAAGGTAGGAAAGAATGTTTTGTCCAAAAAATGCGCTTTGAAAAGTTTCAAGACATTTTTATACTGACAAGTACCTGAATTGGCGGCTACATTGAATTTTAGTGGAATTTAAAAAAAATTAACGCTTTGATCGGCATACCGAGAGCTTGCGATGTCCAACCAAAGTCAAAGAGAATTCTTTTCTTGTCTTAACAAACCTCTCGAACAATCCAGGCTACCCTACGCTTGGGTCAGATTCATTAAGAATTAATTCAAAATATAATTATATATGGCATGTAATGAAATTTTCAAAAATTGTAATGTGGCATATTTGAAATGTGTAGAAATGATAATGAAAATAATTTGAATCTTAAAAAAAACCCAATAAAAAATGAAAAATAATGGGTGATTGCAAGAAAGACCAACCGTTATTTGTCACATTTAGGTAGAACAAGTTGTCCTCTGCTATAACTTTTGAATTATAAACATTATGCCAAAAATAAAAAAAACTATTTTTAGATATCTTGATTTTAATTGTATCCCTTATTTTTAAATTTTTTTTAAATATCATTTAATATTTAAATTCAATTTCTCTAATTTGTCACACTTTCAAATTTAGGGGTTTGGGATACTAATGAGCAACTTAATTTAATGATTTTTAGTTGAAATTTCTATGGTTCATTCCTCTAGTAGGCAAACATATTCCTATCAAAGGGCATCTAAAAATACATTATTTTATGTCTTCTACGTTTGTGCAAAGAGGCCTCCGTTGCGCGCGCACTTTTGAACAATAGAAATGGTTTTGACTCATTTTTTTGGTTGAAACTCATCACTAGGAAGTCCTCCCAAATGGTCTATTTTTAGTTTTTTTAATAATTGTTTTTCCTATTTATTACAAATTAAAACGTCAAAGTATGTATTTTTTGGCCAAAATTCTCAAACATAGAATTTGTCCCAAAAAATACATACTTTGATGTTTAAATTTGTAATAAATAGGAAAAACAATTATTAAAAAAACTAAAAATAGACCATTTGGGAGGACTTCCTAGTGATGAGTTTCAACCAAAAAAATGAGTCAAAACCATTTCTATTGTTCAAAAGTGCGCGCGCAACGGAGGCCTCTTTGCACAAATGTAGACTTAGACATAAAATAATGTATTTTTAGATGCCCTTTGGTAGGAACATGTTTGCTTACTAGAAGAATGTACCATACAAATTTCAACTGAAAATCATTAATTTGAATCGCTCATTAGTATCCAAAACCCCTAAACTTGAAAGTGTGACAAATTAGAGAAATTGAATTTTAAATATTAAATGATTTTTTTAAAATTTTGAAAAATAAAGGATACAATATCAATCAAGACATCTAAACAATTTTTGTTTTGTTTTTGGCATTGGGTTCATAATTCAAAAGTTATAGCAGAAGACAACCCAGTTTTACCAATGTGTGACAAAATTGGTTGGTCTTTCTTGCAATCATCCTAATATACATACTATTGATAATACCAGAATTTGAAACAATTCCTATATTGTAATTGTCATTTCCTTGTAATTTTTTGACATTTTACCAACGGCACGCTATTGTAGTTTAGCCCTTGCAATCAGTCATGACATCAAGCAATGCAAGCACATGTGGTGTTTGTCAGGTTTTGTGAAAACAAAAGGGGAAGGACCTTTGCTAAAGTCCTACGAATAATTCCAAAGCTCATAAATTGAAAATCTGAAACTTCTAAATGGGGCTAACAAAAGAAAAGAAAAGATTTTGCATGAGATATGACAAATTTGACCCCAACGTACGGTAGTTAAATTCTTTGGAATATGCAAATTCTATCATTTGAGTTTTTTACATTTCCTTTGATTGGCAATTTGTTGGCTTTTGCGAGACTTATGACCTAAATGTAGGGGAGAAGGGTTAGAATAGGCTAATTCAAGCCTTCTAAAGCTATTTGTGCAATCCATTTGTCATTTCAAACTTTTTTCCAAAAGTTAGATAGGCTATAGTAGTAAAATCAATTTTCTAATAATCAAAAGTAATGTAGAGTTAACTCTACAAAGTACTTAAGGTTAATTGAGAATGGGAGGGATTTTGGAGAAAGTATAAAAGGCCTCTCCCTCCTCGCCCTTGGCACCCCCCTTTTTTTTGCCACACTTGTTTGCATTTTGTTTAAGTGTTTGGCTAATTTGGCCAATTCATTGTCTACTTTGCATTTTGGAGCAATTTTGCTCATTGTTGGAGTCTTATAGCTTGTCTTGAAGGAAACAAGGTCCTTTTTGAGCTTGCCTTGCCTACTTTCATTGGTGTCTTGAATTTTAGATTACTAACATTTTGATGTTTTTCCCTTGATTTTCTTTGGAAACTTAAGTCTTTACAAAAATTTCAGTAATAAGTTCTTAATTAATTCACTACCTTTATTTTTATTTTAAAACTAACATGACAAATAATACATGAATATGATGATTTTTTGAAGATTCTAAAAAATAAATAGAAAAAATCTTATTCAAAACTTCCATCCGTTATTTTTTAATTATAAAATCAAAGTGATAAATCATTCACGATTAGCAATCTTAGAGAATTGCAAAAAATAAATGAGAATGTTCTACTTCAATCTCCACCCTTTATTTTTCATTTTTATTATCAACATGACGAATTATTTATGATCATGACTTCAAGCTCTTAGAGAATGGTTCAAAATTAGAAAGAGAATTTTTAAATCAAATCACTACCATTTATTTTTTATTTTGAAATCAATGCAAAAATTTACTCATGATTACGAAGAATCTTTGAGAATTGTGAATACTAAAAGAAGAAGGTCTTACTTAATTCTCCACCATTTATTTTTAATTTTTAGATCAACTTGACAAATGATTTTTGAGTAGGATGATTATTTGAGAATTGCAAACTTAAATGAATATTTTTTTATTTAAATCTCCACCCTAAATTTTAAAATTTTAAAACCAACATGACAATTAAATGATTTGTAACTAGGAAGTCTCTTTGAAAATTGCCAGAAAAAAGTTGGAAAGTTTGTATATAAGTCTCCACATTTTACATTTTATTTACATAATCAAAATGACAAACACTTTCTGATTATAAGGACTCTAGAAGAATTGCAAAAAATAAATAGGAAAGTTCTTACTTAAATCTCCACTCTCCACCTTTTACTTTCAAATTCAACGTGACAAATAATTCATGATAAAGACTTTATGAAAATTGCAAAAATTAAAAAGGAAAGTTCTTACTTACATTTCTATCATTTAGTTTGTATTTATAAAATTAGAGTGACAATTTAGGATACAGGGCGGTGATGGTGTTAGAAAGGAAAAAGAGTCTGCAGCAGAGGATGTGACAGAAGCAGGGGATGTGACAGAAGCAGGGGATGTGACGGAAGCAGAGATTGGAAAGTTTGGGGTAGCTTCATAAACTCGTCGGAGGTGAAGGCAATAAGGAAGTCTATTCGGAGTATGTTGGACGAGTTAAATTCAGACAGAGAATTGAAGGACGACATGGTTAATGTGTTGTGGAGCATTGTGTTCAGTAGTAGTGGGTCGATTGATGATAATCATAAGATTTTGAGCAATATAAATCTTTGGTACTTTGTGTATGATGCGAAGCAGGGCTGTCTATCTTGTGCATTCCCCTTGGTGCGTGCAGAGCTTGCACGCTTCCTTGATGAACTTAAAAAATGCGAGGACTTTCTTCATGAGCGTGCTTGGGATGCATTGGAATCGGCAGTCAACAATAGAGAGCCCCCTAGTGTTGTGGGACTATTTGCGGAAAGGTGTTGCAATGCAGCCATTGCTGTTGGAGGCGGGCACACGGCCATCTTGGGAAGTGCAAATAAGGGGAGGCCTACTCTGACATATTTTTGGACGGGGACTAAGAAAGAGGTATCAAAAAAGGCTGTAAGAAAGTTTATGGAAAGTGGGAAGGATGAAGATTGCTTCATCTTTTTGCCACAATCGCCATTCTATGAGGCGGTCGACAATATAGTGGTGCGTCTATGTAGGGAGAAGAAGGCATCTGATGGGAAGGTTGCTAAAAATGAGAAGGAGGCGCGTAAGAAGGTCTAAGAAGGCTGCTAAAGATGAGACGAAGGTCGTTGGAGGAGGTGAGTCTTCCTGTGGATCAATGCCTTGGCAGCAAGGTAGTCTAGTTAAGGCAGTCAGCTTAGACATATGCTCAGACCTCCTGGGCTGCCAATGTACATCAATTCAGAACATGACATGTGGAGATTCTCAAATCACACATACATCTTCTTGCTTGGATGCGATGTTGACCGTATTCCTTTTGCAGATATCTGCATGGATCTCGCAAAGACTCAAGTGACGCTGCAGTCCATGGAGAAGCACTCTGTGTCAACAATTTCGGCCATGGCCCCCGAGGCAATTTTGCCATGGATTGGTGAGGTGAATGGCAAGGTGCAGGTGACCATGGCCCCGGGTTGACGAATCCGAACATCCGACCGAAATTCACGTCCGAATTCCGGATGTCCGGACACCCGGATACAACGGATGATTCGTAATATAGCGGTCAGAAAATTTACCCCACGGTAAACGGCGGCCGGTATAGCGGATGGCCAGGGGGTCGGGTTGGCGGTCGGGCGTTCTGTTGGGGGGTCGAGCGGTTGGTCTGTCGAGGGTGGCCAACGCCCGATTGGTCAGTCCCGACGGGGCGGGCGGTCGGTTGGAGCTGACCGCCCGCCTGGCGATCGGTCGGGGACGGCGGGGCGTAAGTGTCCGGTTTAGGATTTAGGATAAATAGTAAACGAGATTAATGAAAACTTTGAATTAATGAAAATGGGAATGAAATGTGACATCTTGTTGAGAATTAGAAAAAATGGAGAAGGAAGTGGGCCTTGGCCCCTTAATAGCCCAAATTTGAATATGTCATGCATTTCCATACGTAAAGGCTTACATTTTTGGAAAGGAAGAGGTAATTATATTTACAATTTAGATTCCACTAAAACATTCAATTTGTTACTATTCAAAATTCATCTTATTGTGAATTAAAGAAAATGGGGAACGAAATGGGCATTCACCCTTAATGGCCGAAACTTATACATGTCATCCATTTTCATATGTGAAGGCTTACATTTATTTTAAGAAGATGTAATTACACTTAGGATTTAGATTTCACTAAAATATTCAATTTGTCACCATTAGAAATTCATCTTCTTGTGATTTAAAAAAAATGGGGACTAAAATGGGCCCGGTCCCTTAATGGCCCACATTTGAAAGAATCATGCATTTCCATATGTGAAGGCTTACATTTTTGGAAAGAAGATATAATTACACCTAGGATTTAGATTTCACTAAAATATTCAATTTATTACCTTTCCAAATTCATCTTCTTTTCAATTAAAAAAAATGGGGAAGAAAATGGGCCTTGGTCCCTTAATGGCCCACATTTTGAAAGAATCATGCATTTTCATACGTGAAGGCTTACATTTTTGGAAAGAAGATATAATTACACCTAGGATTTAGATTTCACTAAAATATTCAATTTGTTACCATTCCAAATTCATCTTCTTTTCAATAAAAAAAATGGGGAAGGATATGGGCCTTGGCCCCTTAATGGCCAAAACTTGAAAACGTCATCCATTTCCATACGTGAAGGCTTACATTTATTTTAAGAAGATGTAATTACACCTAGGATTTAGATTTCACTAAAATATTCAATTTGTTACCATTAGAAATTCATCTTCTTGTGAATTAAAAAAAAATGGGGAAGAAAATGGGCCCGGTCTTTTAATGGCCCACATTTGAAAGAATCATGCATTTCCATACGTGAAGGCTTACATTTTTGGAAAGAAGATGTCATTACCCCTAAGATTTAGATTTCATTACAACATTCAATTTGTTCCTATTCCAAATTCATCTTCTTGTGAATTAAAAAAAATGGGGAAGGAAATGGGCCTTGACCCCTTAATGGCCAAAACTTGAAAATTTCATCCATTTCCATACGTGAAGGCTTACACTTATTTTAAGAAGATGTAATTACCCCTAGGATTTAGATTTTACTAAAATATTCAATTTGTTACAATTAAAAATTCATCTTCTTGTGAATTAAAAAAAATGGGGAGGAAAATGGGCCCGGTCCTTTAATGGTCCACATTTGAAAGAATCATGCCTTTCCATACGTGAATGCTTACATTTTTCCATGTACTACAACAATTATAAACAATATCTTTTGGCATTCTATACATATTTTGCAGTACATGATGCCTCATTAAAGAAAGGAAAAACACAATGAAGCTTTATTGGATTCTGTTTGAACGATTTTAGAATACACAATTTGTAATGACATTTTCTACATCATTAAGCAAATAAGTACTACAATGAAAAGTTCTACCAATCCATTCTCTTCACGTGCTCAATGCATCTGAGTGCGCAAGTCTCCTATGACAACAACTCTACAATTCTTATTTGCTAAGGCCTGTAATCACTATCTCCTTTCACCTTAGCCCCACTACAATCTCTTGCATTTTTCCATCCGATGTCTTCAATGTTGTCGGATGTGTCTGCTATGTTGTCCGATGAAGAATTTAGAACTATCACTCCTCCGGTCCTCCCTTATGAACTTGACTAAACGTACTTGACCTCCTTTGTTTTCCTTGGTTCTTCTCTTTCTTCACTTTCAATATAGCCTTCTCTTTATCTTCCTTGAGGGAAACACTTATCATTTTCTTCTGTGAAATAGGAAGACGTGCGTCAAGGGGGGTTCTACCTGTGTTTTGTCATTTTCTTGGGCTAGCTACAAACGGTTGCATTTCACTTTTGTTTTTGGGTTTGATGGAATGTTTGGCCTCCAATTTCAGTACTCTAACCCCTCCTTGAATGTTTAACTTTATTGCATTCATAGACAGCCCTGTAGGGGTCGATGATTTGGTTGAACGTTGTGGTGGTGCACGGCTAGATTCCTGAACAAGCATTTCACCCAATGTCTTGTCCTCCTCATCACCGTTGGATGGTGACTTCGTTTCATTTGAATTGATGCGAGGCCGTGGTTCTTTTGACATCTTCACAATACGGTCCCATCGGCCAGAGCTTCCTGAACCACGCACAATTGTTGTAGCTGTTTTTGACACTGCACGTGGAGGACCGCTACATTGTGGTACTTGAGGATCTTGCCTGATGTGCTTCTTGCCTTTGTCATTGTTCACCCAAAAGTTGGGCTCCTAGACCCATGCATCAAACCAGGATCAACATTCTCCTGAACTTTGGTTCCTCCATCGTTTGCAGTACTTGGTTCGACACTATTGTGGTTTGGCAATACCACAGTACATAGGACCGAAGCATTGTCCATTTGTCCACGTTCATTGAGACATTGAGCTCAAATTGTGTTGTGCCATTCTGTTCGTCACTCTCTTGCACTTGTCCCACTGTCGCGAATGTAGACTTTGAAGTTTGAAGAACTTCATCCGATTTTCCAGTCCCATCATTGACTACAGTCGTCTCATTTGCCACCGCTACCTCTACATAGCTACCTTTCCTTTCTGGTACAAGGTTTTGGCTATTGAGAAACCTGGTTCCATCTAGAAATCTGGCTATGGGAATTTGGTCCTCATCCTCACCAGTGCCACCATCTTCATCATCCGCACTGTTGTCCTCATTTCCACCACTGTCTCCATCTGATTCAAACTTGAAACGGTCTCCATGATCTACATCAAAGTCTTCATTACTCCAATTTGGGCTAGGAAACGGTCCATCATCAAAGTCCTCTACATCGTTGTTCATGTCATCTTCATCATTAATTTGAAGCCCGTCGTCGTCAACCTCTTCTTCGTCTTCCGAGATAGGCCCTTCTTAATTCTTCGACTCTACGTTGTCCTCGTACCACTTCCTCTCATCATGCACCTTCAATGCGGCCAAGACTTTTGAATTGATGTACACATACACCAAATCTGTTGCTCTCTGTGTCTTCAACTTGTTCCGAGATTTGTTGTGAACAAACGAATAGCTACTCCAATTTTGTTCGCATGAAGATGGTGATACCGGTTGGGCCAATATCCTCTTGGCAATTGGAGCAATGAGCTTCCCGCATGCACCCTCAAAATTCCACCAAGCATGTGCCGACAACATTTGTTCATCTGGATTCAACATGTTATGGAACGGAGGGGTTCTATGTCGAAAGGCTACAAATTCCTTCACCACCATCGCGTACTCCCCTGGTTTACATATTCTTTGAATAACCCGCTTGCATGCCTCCGTTGCTTCTGTATCGTCGGCTAGTTCCTTATCATGAAGCAGATAGGGGTTTAGAAGTGCTTCTGCATAGTGTAGATCTGTCTCCCCTATTTTGCATCACTTCAAGAACAAGGTCTGCAATCGTTTGGCTTGATTTACAGACAATTTAAAAGGCGGGCCTTATAAAGAGAAGACATGTTTCTGTAAACCTCTCATAAGATGCAAGACCTTGCCCATGCATTGTGTCTTGGCATCCAAATCACGTAGAGCAAACACAACTGGACCCACCACTTCCTTGATATTCATCAAACGTTTCCAAAAATGATCATTCAAAATGAATTGGGTTACAGCTCGAGACTCCAAGCGCGGCTTCGTTTTTTGGATGTCTTTCAGCTTCCGCACGTATTCGACCCATTGTGGATCCACCACACTTTGCTGTAATGTTTATTAACCTTTAACAAATGGTGAATTATGATAAAATTAGAGGCAAACCTTGTTTTCGCCGGCAACAACAAGCTCAACTTCGTTTCGTGCTTTCGAAATATGGCAAGCAGCATTTGCCTATTCTTGAAGAATTTCACTATAGCATAGGCTTTCTCCACGTAATCCGAAATCCATTTTGACTTCCCCCAATCTTTTAGCAACAAATTCAAAGAGTGCACCACGCACCCTTGAAAAAAAATGTACGGATACCTAGCGGAGACCAAATTCCACCCTGCCGGATTCATTGGTGCATTATCCGCAGTCACTTGCACCACATTTGAGGGACCCACGTGTTCTATGAATCTCTCCAATACAGACGCCAAGTACTCTGCGTTTTTTTCCACCCCACTTGTATCCACCGATCTAATGAATTCCTCCCTGCGGCAGAGACTAGCATGGCATTTATTAATGGGCGGTTCGAAATGTCACTCCATCCATTGATAGACAATGTTGCTCCAAACTTCCTAACGCTATCTTCGGTTTTGTTATGGAGCTTCGTTTGAAGGTCTGCCTTCGCTTGGTCTAGCAACTTGTGTTGTAGATCATGGTACGATGGCGGGGTTGTGAGCTCCCAATTTGTCACTTGGGACTCGTAGAATTATTTTTTTGGAAATTTGCAATTTAAAGTTGATAAAAGTATAGAAAAAACCATAAAAAGAGTGTAGAACCGAAATAGGGTTGTGTCATACCCATTATACTATTTGGTCTAGATTTGTGTTTTTTACTTAGAATCCCCCAAACCTTGCCTAAAAATAGTATAGAAATAACGAAAAGGTTAGATTTGGAGGATTCGAGTCACACAACCCCAAAAGGGCTAAATCCCACCATGAATGTGACGATTCAAGGCTAGGTTGGTCCGAGGGATCCACAGCGAGGCCACTAGGTCGGGTCCTAGAGTTAGATTTAGAATTCCCCATTAGATCGACGAATTCCTAAAATCCCGATTATTAGCATGCAGGAGCTACTCACGCAAGACCGGACCCGTGGAGGAATCTACAGCCCAAGGATGGTGTTCTAGGGTGAATCCTATGCCAGGAGTCCAACGGCGAAATCGGTTCGCCAAGATTCCTCCACCTGCAGAAGATTCCCGCACGGTCGCTAATTCAAGGAGATGTCCAGTTTTAATCTCCATTGACCAATTGTGCCAGGTACGGAAACACACCCGCACGTCTTTCATGCGACTCCCTGAGAGGTCACGTGAAAAATCCCGGCATCTTCCGACTTGCAGAAGAACCTTTTTCCGGGTGGTCAACCCTCCTAACCTCCAATGGGAATTTCATGGAAATCACCCAGGTTACAATAAAATCTCACTAAAAATTAGACTAGCTTGTTTTATGTTAATAATGCGCTCCGTGAAGTTTTACAACATTCTGATAGCGGCAAGTACCCGAACCGGCGAGATTCCTCGGGAATTAACCACGTGGCGGGGTCCCCGCCACGTTAACCGGCATTCTGGGACTATACGATGGCGAAACAAAGTCAACCAAAAGTCCTTCCCGACTCTCTCACATCTACCGGAGACCCTAGGCTATTCACATTTCTCAAAATAGGAGACTTCCAAGATCTAGGATTTTACTACGATTTGGTTTTTAAACTAAATTAGCCTACGATGAGTTTTTGGCCTCGATACGAGGGGTGGAGGGATTAAGGACTAAACACGGCGATCTGGATCCAACGGTGCAATCCGTTCGACGATTGGAGCTAATCTCTAAAAGTTAGGATGTTGGTCTAGCATAGATGGTAGAAGTAGAAATTTAGGATGTAGGATGAAAATCTTTGAGGATGAGGATGAAAATCCCCGTTGATAAGGTTACCTTAGAACTCTAGAGGGAGGGGTGAGCCCTTGGAAACCTATATAAGGGCCCCATTTCTCTCTTTAGAACACCCCCAATTCTTGTTTTGAGTCCGTGAGTCTAAGTTATTTTGGATATTTTGGCGTTTGAAGCCAAAAACCTCTACGGTGTTTTTGGAGCACTTTTGGCTCCATTGTTGCTTATTTTCAAGCTTTGAAGGTCCTTGGGGGTCCTTCTATCTTGCCTTGTTACTCTTCGTGTATTCTTAGTGCTCTTGTTTTGAGTTGAGAGACCCTTTTTTTCCGTGTGTATCTTTGTTTGTGTCCTTGAGAGCTAGCTTGTGTGGTTTAGAGGCCTTGTGGTGTCTTACACTAACCCTAAAGCACCCCCCCACCGTACCTTGGCGATGCTGCTTTGGAGGGCCTTTAGCGTGTGAGATTGTTGTGTTGTCACGTGTTCCTAACTTGTGGGGTCTCTAAGTGCGCTCTTACTCTTGATCTAACATTTCACTTGTTGAGTGGACCCCCCCCCTTGTGGGACGGTGAAGCTTTGACTTTGTGGTGTGGGTTTCTCTTAAGTATTGGTCTACCTTCTTCTAACTTCTCTCTTGTCGAGTGGACCCCCCTCCGGGACAGCGAAGCTTTGACCCTATGTACGTTTCCTTTTAAAAGTTTTGTCTTTACCCTCTTCTAAAGTCCCTCCCATTGTGTGGGCCCCCCTTGGAAACGGCAAAGCTTTGAACTTGTGACAAGGTCAAAGTCCTAAAGCGTGTGTTAAAAGTTTAGGCGGCGGAACTTTGAACCCCCGGAGTGCTATCAAGTCCTAAAGTTGGTGTTAAACCCAACTTGACGGCAAAGCTTTGAACCTCCCCCGTGTTTAGTTCCAAAGTCTAGTTTCGAAGACCTTTGTGAAAATGTCCAGAGTTTAGCTTCCAAGATATGTAGGTTTTCTTTGTGTTTGGCAAGTCCCATGGTTCCAAGTTTTAGTTAGGCTAAGTGTCCCCAAGGTTTAGTTTTCCCCCTAGTTTTTTTAGTCTAAGTGTTCCCAAGGTTTAGTTTTCCCCCTAGTTTTTTTCTTTTTGTGTTATTTTTTTTAGCCTAGCCTACCCAAAGTTTGCAAGAAAAAAAACCAGTCCAAGTTCACAGTCCGGTTCACAGTCCAGTTCACAGCAAGTTCACAGTCCAAGTTCACAGTCCAGTTCACAGTCCAGTTCACGGTCCAGTTCACAGCCAGTCACAGTCCAGTTCACAGCCAGTCACAAGTCCAGTTCAGAAAAACAGAACGTAACAAAAAAAAAACAAATTATAATTAATTAAAAAATTAATTATTGAACCGACCCCCTTCAGCCAGCAAGAGGCCGGCCAGCAGGAGGTCGGCTTGGCTCGGCAGGCTTGGTCCAGGGCCCTGGGCTCCACATTCTCCTTGTTTTTTTTTAATTTTTCCTTTCCTAAACAAAAAAGAGGTGTTGGATTAGATGGGCTAGGGGTAGAGTAGGGGAGTAGGAACTAGGGAAAAGAGTCTAAAAAGGGAAGAGGGGGAAGAGAAGTAGCACCTCCATGCACACACCTACAAACAAGCCTTCCCAACTCTCTCACCACCAACACAACACAAGCAAGAATGGAAGGAGATTAGTGAGAAGAAGTTGAAATAGGTGGAGAGGTGAGAGAGACGATGAATAGTGACCTAGGCTTAGAGTAGGTCGACCTAAGAAAAAATCTTGAGAATTTGTGGTGACCGTTGAGAGAAGGATTAGGATGACACAAAGGCAAAATTGTGTAAGAGGGTAGGAGGAACCTTTAAACCCTTCTTGAAGTTTGAAACTATAGTGTAAGACTCATAAAAGCTTAGGTGGAATAGTGCTAGTGTAGAAGAAAGAGGAAGAAAGAAAAGAAAGGAGGAAGGGAAAGAGGGAGTTTAGATCATCAAAAATTGTAATATTTTCTCAATAAGCGGTGAGCTTGGAAAAAATTCAAAACAAAGCCAAAGACTACCATGGAGCGTGAGGATGTACACGTGGACGTGGACGAAGTTATTTCCGACACCAGTAGTGAAGAGGTGAGTTTTTGATTTAATCTTTGATGTTTCTCCCTAATTAGCATTTATTTTCCTAATCAGCCCTTAGAGCGTGATTAGCATCCGAGATTAGTGCAAATTAGAAGTTTAGAGTCAAAAAATTATAGATTAGGAATAGAGGTTTCCGAAAACATCTTATAATTAAGATTCGATTGTAAATTGACCGCATTAGACTAAGTTAAGGGATAGGGGGTAGGACGGAGGAATTTTGAATAAAATTTCATCCAAAAAGAACCATGGACGTAAATTAGGTTTAAATTAGAAGGAGAAATTAGGATTAAAATTAGGGATTAATTAGCAGTTAGAATTAAAATCAATTTACACTTTTACTTTTTAAAGTTAAACTTCTAAGGTCAAAATCTAGAATTAACCTTGGGGAGTTAAAAAATAGAATTAATTTAGAACTTTAATTTAGGGGTTTAAACTCTCAAGTCAAATCTTAGGGTAGGTTCATGTAAGATTTTAGAGTTGATTAGGGAATCAAAAATTAGAGTAGAAAGTAGAGGTCAACAGTAGAATTGAAAATTAACTTAGGAAGTAGATTTTTGAGTTAGGAATAAAGTAAAAAGTAGAGGTCAAAACTTGGAGTAACATTTAGAGTTCATCTAGGATTAAAACGATAGGATTAAAGTTGGAAGTAGAAAGTCAAAAGTCAAAAGTCAAAAGTTAAGATTAAATTTAAAGGTTAAACTTTAGAGTCAAGGGGGGAAGTAAAAAGTTAGAGTAAAAAGCTAAAGTGAAAAGTGAAAAGTTATAGTTAGATTTAGAGGGTAAATCTTAGAGTTAGTTGTTGGAAGTAGAAAAAATCTAGAGTCAAAGTGAAAACGTATAGTCAAACCTAGAGGCTAAAATTTAGAATTAATTCTAGAAGTAAAATTTAGAGTTAGAAGTCAAAAACCTAGAGTTAAAATTCAAGGATAGAGTTTAGAGTTAATTTAGGAGTAAAAACTTAGAGTTAAAAGTTAAAACATAGAATTAAAATTCAAGGGTAAATCTTAGAGTTAATTTAGGAGTAAAAACTTAGAGTTAAAAGTTAAAACATAGAGTTAAAATTCAAGGATAAATCTTAGAGTTAATTTAGGAATAGAAACCTAGAGTCAAAAGTCAAAACATCGAGCACAAGTCAATAGTTAATATTTAAGAATCAAGTTAAAGAAGTAAAATCTAGAGTTACATTCCGAAGTTGGAACTTTAGGGGTAGCTTTTAAAAGTAGAACTTCTAGGTGGAGTCTTAGAAACCCAAGATAGTCTTAGGGGTTCATGGAAGGAACATAGGGGTTCCCCTTTTTACGTAGTTAGGGACGTTATAAATGACGCCAACTACTCAGTCGACCCTCGACATAGGATAGATAGTTAGGGAGTTAGGATTTCACCATCACTCTGAACATCGCAGTTAACTTGTGAGTTACTACATGCATTACTAATTATTCGCTGCCATCCACGACATTTAGGAAACGTTAGCAAAAAAGATCCATTGCTTGGAAGGCACAGTGGACCGCGCTCACATCACCCCCATATATTAAAAAATGTGGATAAAGGCATAGAACCTGGTCGGTGTTCGCTTTATTACCAAGGGTGGGTAATCTAGCACCCACAGGGGTGTATGGCCGATTCCACTCTGTCGTTTTCTTCACTACTTCTTTGAAGTCTGGATTTCGGACTACAGCAAATGGTATGTTTGCCGCGTAAAAAAAATTTGCCCATATTGCATTCAATTTCCGTTTGTTTGTTTCTTCAAAGCCATCGGCTAGGCTACTCTGTTTATACAACCTACTACTTGATGCCCTTAGAGTTCCACGTTCACCGGATGTTTCAGTGGTTCGATTTACTTCTGAACCCACACCTACAAGTTCTTGTGGTGTCGTGCACGAATCCTCCTGCGTAGAACGCGTCGTGCCCATGTCATTTGAGAAATCGTTTTTGTCCATAGGCGTATTGTTGCCATCTACATTGTCAATGGCCGCGGGCCACCGTGGAAATTTCCCTTCACAATGAAGAAATAGAACTTTCACCTCTGATGTCAACCTAGGACAAAGGCTGACCCCGGTATTACAAAAGCCTGATGTGCCTTGATATCCTAGGTGGCTCAACATACGGCATGGTTTTTTGGCAAAGATGAGTTGACAAGCCTTGCACTGCACTTTATTTGGTGACAAGACTCCATACCAAGTGGAAAAGTCCTTACTCATAGTAACAGGTTCAAATTTTTTATATTTTAAACAAGTTGAAAGCGTAAACACCGGGTTCACAATATCCAAAAGGTAACAAGCACTGCGTGCACAAAGCCTTGAAAATTCAAGGCCCCCCCGTCCACTGAACTATGCATTACCAAGCAAGGGACACAAAAAATTGCAGCTCCTAGCCCTTGGAAATCTTAGTGTTCAGTTTCTCAAGAGTGCTTTGACATACCTTCTTCCTCCCACTTATACTCTTCAGCCTTGTGCAGCTGGCCACGACTGTTAGAGAGGAATCCCAACGGCCAGTAAATCCTAACCGTCCGATGAGGCGGCCTTTGGCGAGGATGGGGTGGTCAAGTGGTCGGGTGCGCGGTCGGCTAAGTGGATGGGCGCGGGGCTGATCACTGCACTAATGGAATGGTGATCGCCGGTGGGACGGTCAACTGCAAATGGTTGTAACTAGGGTGAGACAATCTGTCTAGCGCATTCAGGCCACAACAGGCATTCCAGTGGGTGCGACCACCTAGGGGCTAGTTTGATTATTGGTCTCCAAGAGGTCACGGGTTCGAATCTTACCTTGATGTATTCGTATTCAATGCTGAGCTTTGATTATTAGTTACAAATTGAATTCTACTTTGAGTGGGAGTATTATACATGTTTGTAGCTATTAATCAAAGCTTTTACTTGGGACTTAGGATCTTGTTTGTTCATATTTCATTCACAGTTTTTATTTACACCTTCGAGCAATGAAGCTGGACAAAAAAGAATGCAATTCTAGGCTACATATGCATGGCATTACATGGATTTAATAACTATGAATGTAAAATTATCTTGTATGTGAAGGACGTACACAAAATACATTGTTGGCAAAATTCCAAATCAAAACTTGTTTCCAATGCATAGACATTTATATATTATAAAGAACTCATGACGTACCATGAGTGCAATGACTTAGTGCTACTCAATCCTTGTACCATCAAAACATTAGTTACTATAGTATTTATAGATGCATCTTAAGAAAAAAAAATTTCCCCTACAAGTTCTAATCACTTGTTGCTACCCTCTCCCAAAACAGGAGACGTCCCTTCTTGAGCCAAGCGTCGTCTACTTCCTTGGCGAGTTTCCCGCTGTTGACTCGGGCGGACGATGGACCCTCCACTTCGCACTTCTACGTCAACCATAGAAAATAGTTGTTTTGACTATGGAGAATGGTCGTCCTTTTCTTCAACCCTTTTGCGTTTTCTATTCCTCGTGGGAGTCAAATCCACTTTTTCTGCCTTCAAGGCTCTCAAAGCACTATCTATTTGATCTACCATTGCCTGGACTACTTCGTCATCACTTTTCAATTGTAATTTGCTCGATCGGTCTCCTTCCAGCAAGAATGTTCTCCACTGACCTACAATGTCAGCCATCCTCCTATCAAATGCCCCCACCACATCCACTAATGCATGCTTTGTACTTGTTTGCCCACCTATTTGTATAGGAGCACGAAATTCTGCAGCTTCTTCCAACTTCGATAGAAAAAAGGCCCTGCCTATCAGAACGTGGTTATACGTGCCGTACTGGTCATTGAACTCTTTTGAACGCTCCACCTCTACCCATTTCCCATCTAGCCCTTTCTTCACTTCCTTCTCGGGAAATCAGAAGAACTTTTTGTGTTGCACGTTCCAATGCCCCCCATGTTGCGACAAAACAATTCACGAGCTTCTCCATCCTCAATACCTCGGGCTCGCAACTCCACCTCTCTGTTTATAGTCATCCATATGAAGTCATCTTTCACTTGTTCAGTCTTCTCGTACAGTCCATGCTTCCGTTCACTTGCATCCCATATCAAAGATTTACCCCAATGTAAATAATTATGAAATTTGAATGGCCCCTGGTCAAGTGGAAGGTTCCATCGAGTGTATTCGTGGCCGGGGGGCATCACTTCTAGTATCCCAAGCATTTCGTAGAATCTAAGGCTCAAAGGAGCACGGCACTCCGCACAAACCGAACGACTTAGTGATGCTTTGACTATACATGTCACATGGAAAGTGTGGCGACATTGACCCATAGTTAGGACTCCTTTAGGACCAAGAAGACCAAGGCAAGCGCTACAATAACTCTCCAACATGCTTGGGGCTGTGTCACAAGCACTCACTACTACCTTGTCCTCCTTCTTGATGTGTGCTGATAGCGTATTGTAAGGAACCCATCCTTCCTCTGCTTCGAAGGACCAATTCACATTCTTAGGCTGTGGTTCTTTCTTTGTGTGATTCAACCGCTCAAACATGGCATCCATGTCTCCCCAACATGTTATTTTGGTGTAGTTCCCCGTACCTTCATCGAACACATTCTTGAACCTTTTTAAAGACGTCAAAACGGCATTGCAATCTTCATCCGAATTTCTTGCCAGTTTTTGAACGCTTTGCATTGCTCGTGATATCACGGAGGGCTTGTCTTCTAGTTTTTGTATCCACGCCAACCATCTATCTTCTAATCCGCTCTTAGGCATGTAGTTGTCCATGTGAAGAGTTTCTTTCAATCGTTCCAACTCCGACTGCACAAGCACTTTTTCTTGGATTGCCTCCTCCAATTTCTACTTCAGCTCTTCAAACTCATGGCCTTCAGTTTGCATGGAAGCATCTATGCCAGTTGGGTTAGGCTCTGGAATGGCGGAACGTTCTTTCCCTTTCCATTTGCGGGTGTCCTCATCATCATCCAAATACACTACCTCAAACGGCTTCGACGGACCGGCTTTCTGTATCTCGTCCAGCGGCACTGCTCGAGGTTTGTTTTTAGTGGGTCTCATTTCACACAACTGAGTGATAACTGTGTCTAATCAGTCAATCTCATCTATCTGTGTAAGCACTTCAGCATTCTTGCGCTTCACGAGCTTCTTCTCCATCTCCCACTTCCGTGTCAAATCCTTACACTTTGCCCTCAACTTCATATTCTCTGACTCGAAGCCACTGAATGTGTTTGTTGGGCTCACTTTGTTGTCAAGAATTGGCACCTAAGACTTAGTGAAAGACAAGAAAGACAAGGCACCAATCAAAAGTGCAGGCGACATTCTAGAAAATTACGAAGCCAGCTCAATAAACTTGGGGACAGTGAGTTACGATACGAGCTGAACACGTCAATTGGTAAGCAGTTTCCGCAATAGACGGCCTAGTAGCTCCCCTTGGATGGAATGTAGAACTACTGGCCTCGTTGTTCGGGCTTTTTGCGAGTGTGTCTTCTTCATAATTTTTCCAACGCTCATCACACTCCAACAAACACTCTAATTTGTCAGCACTCGGCATTTGATAGAATTGCTTCAATGCGCAATCACTCATGCCTAATAAATGCGGATGCGGATGCTAATTGCAAATCTCTCTACCATCAATGGTAGAATTTTTGGCCACGTCCTCGTGTTCTTTCCGTTTCTTCGTGGCGGTTGCACCTCCATTTCTGGGCTTATGACTGGACTCATTGGCAAGGAAGTAGAAGGAGGTGTGTATATTAGGGGGTCTAGAGCATTGCTCTCTATAAGACTATCAATTTGAGCATACGCCTTTGCCACTTCTTTGGCACCGACCTCTTTTCATGGTAAAGAAGGTACCTTGTTTCGTATCGCAAAGTTGTCCTTCTTTGGAGGTATCTTTTGACTTAGTACGGTTGCCAAAATTGGGGTGGATGTCAACCCCTCTCCCATCGTAGCAAACAAGAAGACACTACTTTGTTTTGTTTGTGGAGTGATAAACAACTCTCCCTTTGTACCTCCCGAGGAGGCACTGCTACTTTCGTCGGGGGAGTTGAGAAGACCTCGCCTATTGCATCTTCCACGACGGCATTGCTCAATTTCGTTAGGGGAGTTGGAAGGACCTTTTTTTCTACACCTCCCACACATGCACTGCTCACGGTCGTTAGGGGAGAAGATAACTCCTTTTCTTTTGCACCTCCCACAGGAGCACTACTCACGGTCCTTTGAAGATTTGAGGACACTTTTCCTTTTGCACCTCCCATAGGAGCACTGCTCACGGTCCTTTGGGGATTTGAAGACACCTTTCTTTTTGCACCTCCCACAGCAATGCTCACGGTTGTTGGGGAAGTTGAGAAGACCTCTCCTTCCGCACCTCCCACAGAAGCATTGCTCATTTTCGTTAGAAGAGTCGAGAATACCTCTCTTTTTGCACCTACCGAGGAGGCATTGTTCAATTCCGCTAGAGAACCAAACTGTAATGAATCACTTGTTTCCTTCAAGGCCTCGGACACAGAGGCTGTAGTATTTTTTTAATACTTTTTCTCATTCCGCCTCAGGATTGGGCACATGCGGAATATATTTTTCATCTTTTCCAATCAAAAGTGGAGCCTGCGTTGTATGAGCTCCCAATTTGTTACTTGGGACTTGTAGATTTTTTTTTTTGAAATTTGCAATTTAAAGTTGATAAAAGTATACAAAAAGCCATAAAGAGAGTGTAAAAATAGAATAGGGTTGTGTCATACCCATTATAGTATTTGGTCCAGATTTGTATTTATTCTTAGAATCCCCCCAAACCTCGCCTAGAAATAGAGTAAAAATAACGAGATAGCGAGATTTTAAGGATTTCAGTCACATTGCATCAAAAGGGCTAAATCCCACTATGAATGTGGCAATTCATGGCTAAGTTAGTCCGAGGGATCCACAACAAAGCCACTAGGTCGGGTCCTAGAGTTAGATTTAGAAGATTCCATTAGATCGATGAATTCCCAAAATCCCGATTGTTAGCATGCAGGAGCCACTAATGCAAGACAGGAGCCATGGAGGAATCTACAGCCCAAGGATGGTGTTTTATGGTAAATTCCATGCCAGGAGTCTAACGACAAAATCGATTTGTCAAGATTCCTTCACTTGCAAAAGATTCCTACAGCATCGCCAATTCGAGGAGATGGCCAGTTTTAATCTTCACTGACCAATTGTGCCAGGTACGGAAATGCACCTACGTGTCTTTCGTGGGACTCCCTGAGAGGTCCCATGAAAATTCCCGGCATCTTCCGACTTGCAGAAGAACCTTTTCCGGGTGGTCAACCGTTCTAACCTCCAACGGGAATTTCGTGGAAATTACCCAGGTTACAATAAAATCTCACTAAAAATTAGCATAGCTTATTTTATATTAATAATACGCTCCGTGAAGTTTCACGACATTCCAATAGGGGCAAGTACCCGAACCGGCGAGATTTCTCGGGAATTAACCACGTGGTGGGGTCCTCGCGACGTTGACCGACATTCCGGGATCATACGATGGCGAAACAAAGTCAAACAAGAGTCCTTTCCGACTCTCTCGCACCTACCGGAGATCCTAAGCTAGTTACTTTTCTCAAAATAGGAGACCCCCAAGATTTAGGAATTTATCACGACTTGATTTTTAAACTAAATTAGCCTACGATGGGTTTTTGGCTTCAGTACGGGCGGTGGAGGGATTTAGAATTAAACATGGTGATCTGGAGCCAACGGCACAATCCGTTTGGCGATTGGAGTTAATCTTCAAAAGTTAGGATGTTGATCCAGCATAGATGGTAGAAGTAGTTTTTTAGGGATTAGGATGAAAATCTTTGAGGATAAGGATGAGGATGAAAATCCAAGTTGATAAGGTTACCTTAGAAATTTAGAGAGAGGGGTGGGCCCTTGGAAACCTATATAAGGGCCTCATTTCTCTCTCTAAAACACCTCCAATTCTTGTTTTAGGTCCGTGGATCCAAGTTATTTTGGATATTTTAGCCTTTGAAGCCAAAAACCTCTACAGTGTTTTTGGAGCACTTTTGGCTCCATTGTTGTATTTCAAGCTTTGAAGATCCTTGGGGATACTTCTACCTTGCCTTGTGTACTCTGTATCTTCTTGTATACTCTTATTGTGAGTTGAGAGCCCCTCTCTCCTTCTTGTGTGTCCTCGTGAGCTAACTAGTGTGTCTTGAGAGTCTTTTGGTGTCTTGTACTAAATCTAGAGGCTAGAGCCACCCTCCACCGTACCTTGGCGATGCTGCTTTGGAGGGCCTTTAGTATGTGAGTCTTTCGTGTACCATGTTGTTCTAATTTGTGTGTTTTTCTTGAGTACGTTTTTACCCTCCTCTAACGTTTTCCTTGTTGTGTGGACCCCCCCTCGAGACGGCGAAGCTTCGAACTTACTTTGTGTGGGTTTCTTAAATGTGATTTTGTCTTCTTCTAAAGTTTTCCTTGTTGTGTGGACCCCCCTCTAGGACGGCAAAGCTTTGAATCTATAACTAGGTCTGAGTCTTAGAGTATATATTAAAAAATCCCGGACGGCGGAGCTACGAACCCCTAGAGTGTCACAAAGTCCTAAAGTTGGTGTTAAACCCAACTTGACGGCAAAGCTTTGAACCTCCCAAGTGCCTAGTTCCAAAGTCTAGTTTCCAAGACCTTCTTGGAAAAGTCTAAAGTTTAGCTTCCAAGATATTAGTGTCAGCATGGGATAGGTATTGTGTGTCCAGGTTTAGCAAGTATAACACCCACCCCCGTGAAGTTGCAAGTCTGGAATTTTATCAAAAAATTTGGGCCTAACCCCCCAAACGGCGAAGCTCTGGCTGTGACACTAATCCTCCACAAAATTCCAATTTTATTTTGATTAAGTGGGTTCCCCTGAGGAAACCCGAGGGGTTGATTTGAGGAAAAAAAAAAGTCAACATAGCCAGCAGCAGCCACCTAGCCATCCGGTACCCTAGTTGGGTTGGTACCCTGCCTAGTTCGGCGCTTGCCTGGTCTTTGGTTGACTGATCGTGGTTCACATACATACATGCTGAATTCCAGACCAAAATCGGGATGATATCCTACGGGGTCCCAACTTTTTTTTTTTTTTTTTTTTTTCAACTAATTAGGACCCAGCTTAGAAAATCCAGTTACAAAAAGCCAGTTTAGGAATCCAGTTATAAAGCTAGTTTAGAAATCCAGTTATAAAAGCCAGTTTAGAAATCCAGTTATAAAAGCCAGTTTAAAAATCCAGTTATAAAAGCTAGTTTAGAAATCTAGTTATAAAAGCTAGTTTAGAATCCAGTTATAAAAGCCAGTTAGAAACCCAATTATAAAAGCTAGTTTAGAATCCAGATTACAATCCAGATTACAATCCAGTTGGAACTCAGTTGGGAACTAGAGGTTCAAAAATCCAAATTGTAACTGGAAAAAAAAGGGAAGGGGAAGAAAGAGAATCAATGCCTCCACGTCACACCTGCACACAAAACTTGCAAATTCCACTCTAACCAACCAAATACGCACACGAACAATGGAGGGAGATTAGAGAAGAAGGAGATGAAGTAGGGAACAAAAGGAGAGAGAGACGATAAATAGTGACCTAGGCCTAGGATTAGGTAGGCTTAAGGGGGGAAATCTCAAGAATTTGTGGTGACCGTTAAGAGGAGGACTGGAATGACACAAAGGGAGAAAGGTGTAAGAGGGTAGGAGGCACATTAAAATTTCCTTGGAGTTTGGGGCAATAGTGTAAGACCACCATCCATACCATAAGTGGAATAGTACTAGTGTAGAAGGAAGGGAGGAGAAAGAAAAGAAAGGAGGAAGGGAAAGAAAGAGTTTAGATCGCAAGGGTGTACCAATTTTCTAAAATAAGCAGTGAACTTTGGAAAGAAAAAAAAAAGAAATAACCAGGAAGTACCATGGACGTGGATGCGCACGAAAATGTGGACGAAGTTATTTCCAACACCGGCAGCGATGAGGTAAGTAATTAAACTAACTTTTGGTGGGTTTTTTCTAAATCACTTCTTGATTTTTCTTGCTTGGACCTTAGTCCTTGATTAACAAAAAATCCGATTAGCAGAAAATAGAAGTTTTGATTTAGCAGTTCATAAATTGGGAAGTAGAGTTTAGGATTAGATTTAGGAGGTAAAAATTAAAGTGAAATTGAGAAGTTAAAAAGTTAGAGTTAAGTTGGAAGTTTAATTAGGGGTTAAATTCTCAAGTGAAATCTTAGGGTAAAAATAAAAGGTTAAGAGTTAATTTAGGAGTCAAAAATCTGAGTAAAGAGTGGAAATTAAAAGTAAAGATTTAGGATAAACTTAGGAAGTAGAATGTCAAGTCAATTTTAGAAAAAAAAATTAGAGTTAGAAATAGGAGTTAAACTTTGAAGTTAGAAATGAAAAGTTAGAATTAAGTTTAGAAGTCAAAATCTAGGGTTAAGCTTAGAAGTTAAAACTTGGGGTAAAAATTAGATAGTAAATCCAAAGCTAAAAATAGAACTAAAAAGTTAGGGGTAGAAGTAAAATTTTAGAAGTAGAAAATCTAGAGTCAAAAGTCAAAACATAGAGTCGAATTCCAAGGGTAAATTTTAGAGTTAGTTTAGAAGTAAAAACCTAGAGTTAAAAGTCAAAACATAGAGTTAAATTAAAAGGGTAAATTTAGAGTTGTTGAGAAGTAAAAACTTAAAAGTAAAGTGAAAATACAGAGTTAAATTCAAGGGGTAAATTGTAGAGTTAATGTAGAAGTAAAAGCGTAGAGTAGAATTTAGGGGTTAAACCTTAGAGGTAGAAGTTGAAAGTTCAAATTGACCGTGGAAAGTAAAAAACTTAGAACAGAAGTTAAAACTCATAATTAACCTTGGGGGTTCATAGAAGGAACTTAGGGGGTCCCATTTCAGTTAGTTAGGGGTGTTCGAAATGGCACCAACCACCCAGTCTACACTAGACATAGGATAGACAGTTAGTACGGTAGAATTTCACCGTTAGATCACCGTAACCCTTGATCATTGGCAGTTAGCTTGGAAGTCATCACATGCATCTCTAGGCATTTCTTTTGCCCATCCACGACACTTAGGAAACATTAGCAAAAGATCCATTGCTTGAAAGGCACAGTAGACTGCACTTACAACACCCCCTTAAATTAAAAAGTTGATAAAAGCTAAGAACTTGGTCGTGTTCGCTTTATTACCAAGGGTGGGTAATCTAGCGCCCACAGAAAGTGGTAACTTTAAATTTGAGGTTCTATACAATTTATAATCTACGTTAAAAATTGGAATCAAATACCAACACTTCATCACCATGCCAAGGATGAAAAAGGCAGCAAAGGGAAAATAAGTGATGCAAAGAGGGCAGAGCAGCATAGAAGCGGTGAGGAAAATTCCCTCAGATACATGCAAGAAGTTTCTCATCGAATTGACCATCAAATTCTATGAGTCCGAAACTACTTTATCCTTGGACAGCAAGTACATTAGGTACCAAGAGGAGTGTCCACAGAAATTCAAAGATGACATAAAGCAGAGAATGTTGGAGGCCCTCGATGTTCCGGAATGGAATCACGAGATAAATAAGAGAGATTTTTTTTTTAAATTTGGATAACAGGGCGAATGATGCGTTGTGGAACGCGAAGGTTGTTTTAACAAAATATGGGAAGGAGCACCGCCCAGATGATGACGCATTTGATGAAGTCATCCTCAAAGCTAAATTGTTTATCAAGCAATGCTATCCATTTGCTAAGAAGCGAAATAGAATTTAGTCAGTGGGATGGTGGGGAATAAGTGATGGGAACGTTGAAGTGCAACGTGGCAGAGGTTATCTGATAGCACTTCCAGACACGGCACAGGTGATTTTCTAAGATGAAAAAATCATGAGAGGTGGATATGCCACAATTCGGAGGGTACAAATTGAAGGATGTGCTCTGAGAGCTTCATTTTGGGAGTTCGTTGCGAAGAGATCCAATCACCACAAGACAAGGCCAAAGCTAGCGAAGTTGGAACACATGAACGAATCAATGGCAGTGAGGATTCCACATGCCGGCGTGATACGGTTTGCTGCAATGCATGCAACAAGGAATGAAGGATACTTGTATTGGTGGAACAGCGGAACACTGCGTGAGATGTTGAACTTGGATAATTACTATCCGGATGACATACTTATTTGTCAGCTACATAAACATACAACGAAAGAAGGTGTAATTAATGCTTTCCGCCTTGGTCGGTTTAGTAAGAAGTGGACGGAGCTCGCATGGGCATTGGCGCACATTATGCATGCAGTGTATGTAGCTGAACATCTCCAGAATGATCTTTCTCCGGACAACATCATGTTTCACTTTCCTGATGACGAGTCTTGCATCTACATTGGAGTTTGTGATTGGGGCATGACCACCTTAGGTAGTGACCCCCCTATAACCTTATACACGTTCACATCTACTGCTGAGAAGGAAAGAACTCTAAGAGAGAGGTGGTGGTTGGATCCGAAGCTTGCGTACTTGCACGAGAAAGATACAGATGTGCACCTCATTTCAAAGTTATCACGTGAAACGGAAGAATATTCAGTAGCTAAAATAGCTCAAAAGATCAGCAAACAATGCATGTCTGAGGCCTACACTCAACTGCAAAGGAAAACTCCCGAGATGAGCCTATTGACCCACAACGTATTAGCAATGGCGTTTCATCAGTACTAGGACCAGGTCATCACAAAAGAAGGCGATGTGGCACACGTTGTCAATAGATTCAGCAGTACTCATAGGTGGCCTGTGCCGGATGAACACTTTCGACATTCATATTAAATACTACTAATGTACCGGCTTACCGTAGTATATAGAACTGTAGAAGTAGTACATGAATACGGAGGTGAGGATTTATGTGTAAGCAATGAGTAGTGTATGTGCTCCAACAATGTATACCAATGTATGTGAAATTGGATATACGTTTTGAATTGTTGGGTGTCTTTTAAACTGTAATGACTACAAGTTTGTACTATATTAAACGTAAGGCATGTTTGGATGAAAAACGGAGTACTTTTTCTTCATGTATGTTGTGTTGGCAAGATTGCATAACAAAGAGAATCATAATAGGTGAAGAACGCCACCGTAAACCCACCCTTACATATAATTTGGGCTATGAATATAATTCTTGAAATTACAAGTGTAAACCTTCTATCCAATCCCTGTTTTGGTAAAACTCACGAGTATTGGTTTTCTTGCATAATTCCAATCCATATCTATAAAAATGAATGAACACACTTATTAAATAAACGCTGAAAATTAAATAATTTTGTTTCATACCAATGAAACTATCAAACTATAAACTTATCATCTGTTTCACAGAGGTTGTGAAGAACAAGCGAAATGTTTGAAGAACAAAAGAATTGTGCCCACAGAAAATGGACGTTAGATAAGAAATGCATAGTAGCCAAAGAGGTTTTTAAAAAAAATGGGAGTGTAATGCACTAGTGCCCCCCCCCCAACAATAATACATACCAATGAAGGAGTTCCACCCTTTAAAAAAATTACGTACGAACAAAAGTGTTTCCCCCTAGCCCCCGCTCCACAGAACAAAGGGTGTACAAAAAAAACTAGAATATCTCAAGAACCAAACAATCCTCACTCAAGGCAAAGAAATTACGGTGTGAAATAATGAATTCACAATTTCACATCAACCAAAGTGTGTTGTTAAGAAAAAGGGTGTAAAATCAACCCAAAATTTAAAATTCATATCAATAAAAGTACAAAATAATTCTCCCCCCCCCCCCCTGGCCCTCCTTCTTTAAAAAAAAAGAAGATGTTCAAACAAAAGTGAAGTTTTGTAGAGAAGAAAAAGTCATGCCCACAAAACTGATTGTGAAATAAAGAAATCACACGAAGCAAAGTGTATTGTCCCAAAAAATAGAGAGGGAATTTCAAAAAAAAGGTATTGCATGATATGTTATTTTTCACGACCGGTAGGTAGGGCCCGAGTAGGTAAAAAAAGTTCTTTAAAAATCATTTTTTTGAAAAATCAAAATTTGGAATTAGTTCTATAGATGTATACATATATGGAGAGCTTAGAATCATTCCATTTGGATTTATGAGTCATAAGTTATGAGGAGTTTTAGTTTGAGGGTAGTTATGCACGTAAATGGCTCATGCAATCTCTACTGTAAAAAGAACTTTGAAGTCTTTTATTTTACTCAGTTTTCAATATTTTCGAAGAATGAGTAAATTATAGAATGAATATTGATTATTACAACATTACAATCGTTGGGATTTGCAGTTATCAATTCCATAACTAAATTGTTGACAATTTAGTATTTTGAGTCATTCTCTACCTCTTTCTACTTACTATTTTTTTCCTATACATTGTACAATTCCAAATGATCTGAAAGTTTCAAGCATGTAGCTAACTTGCTTTGAAAAATGAATCCAAAGACTACCACCATTATGGACATTTTTTTCATACGAATGTGACCTTGTAAAGGGCAAGTGTCTGTATTTCGGAAAGGACAGAAAAGGTTTATCGTCAATTTGAACACTAATGTCTTACAATCCACACGGTGAGAAATTGTGAAATTTTTACCACGTGTTCTTAAGTCAACAGTTCTGTAAATTCTACGGTTACATGTATTCAAAAATGTTTTTGTCCTAGAAATGGGTACTTGTATTACAAATGGTACTGTCAGATCAATTTTGGTGAAAACATAGTCAAAAACATTTAGGAATCAAAACAGAGGGTGTCAAAAATTTTAAAAAAAAATTCATGCCAATCAATTGTCTCCCCCCCAAGAAAAATATAAGGTGTTAGAAGAGAAGTAAACTTTTTTTAAAAACAAAAGGGTCGTACTCACAAAAAATTGGGTGTGAAAAAAGAAATTTGCAACGACGAAAGTGTGTTTTAAAAATAAATAGGGTGAACCCTAAACTCAAAATAAACCAACTAAAAATCATACCAAACAAAGTGTATCTCCCCCATCCCCCCCAAAAGGGTGTGAAGAGATAGGTAAATGGTTTCAGAAAACAAAGATGGAATACTGTCAAAATAAAGGGTTGATAGTATCGGAAAAAATAAAAATAAATTGATTACAAATTTTAAAAAAAATGAAAAAAAAAATGAAGGAATAATGGACACCAATGAACGTATCAAAGTATCAAATCAAAAATAAGAGGGTGTGAAAATGAAAAAAAAAATTCCTAATACATGTTTCATCTTAGAAATATTGTCCAATTTCATTTGATGTTAAAATTGTTTTCAGCTGAATATTTCAATTCCAAATGCAAAAAAAAAATTGAGGATCCCGAAATTCTATTTTCATTCATTAAAAATTGATAAAGGAAAAAATGGTTGAAGAATGTAAAATAAATGAAACCATAAATAGATTTAACATGGAATTAAAATGCAATATATAGAAGTTCTAATGGTGAGATTGCTTGAGCAATCTAATTCAACCATGTTCACGAAACACTTATTATTTGAAAATTGTAGAAATTGCATTAAAACTTGAATCCTATGAGTATTTCTTGGAATAAAAGTCTTATATTGTCCAATAAACTTAGATTGTTCATAATTGTTTCATCATAAGTCCAAGTTCAATAAATTAAAGCTTCACGGGTAGACATCCATATTATATATATCTATATATATATATATGTTAAAACACATGGAAACCATATTATATTTTAGTAAAATTAAATTCAGATAACTGTAATTGAAGGACAGCTGGGCTGAACGGAGTCGGGGTCGGGATCGGGCGCGTGCCGGCGGACGGGCGACTTCGAGCGGTCGGGCGTGCTGGGGCCGACGGGCGGTCGTCTGCGCTTTGGCGGGTGCAAAGTCAAGACCACGACGAACGCAGGGACCGGCCGCCGCGCAGTCGTGCGGTCGGACGGCCTATTTACCGGCCGATATATTTTCAAAAATAGAATGTCACGGGACGTCCCGGGGGGTCGCGTCCCGGAACTCCGGACGTCCTGTCAACCCTGTCATGGCCTATGTTGTGCCAGGTCAGACAATCCACGAAGGTACCGAAAAAGAAACTGTTCCGGGATGTTCTTCGAAATTAATAGGTGGGGAACGAGGTGCTTAGCAACGATAGGTGGAGCATACTCTTCTGCGGATTCCTTTTGGGAAGGTCCACGATAAACTGAAGATACTGGATAAGTGGTCCTCCCAGAAGCGACTAGCCTAGCTCTAGGCTACTTGCAACCATTGTCTATGCCGTTGATAGGGTTGAATCTGAAAGGAATGATATGCTTAAAACTCTTTTGTTTGTAAGCTAGATATATTTCTTAATGTATTCCAACGGATTTGTCAATGTTCTAGACTTTCTAGCGCCAGTTTTTCAAACCATAAATTCAGATTTTAAAAGCACAATTTGAGTTCAAAATTGTGGGCAATTATGTCAGATTCAATTCAGCTTTTTCAGTTGTCATGCACTCTTATAACTTAACTTACTGAACTCTAAAAGTAAGTTACCCGCTCGGCATCTACCACGTTTACTCAACATTTGCATCGGCCCGAGGGGTTTTCAGCCGTCAAGCGAGCTCTACAGTAAGTGTTCTAAAATCTCACCTTGGAGTGTGGAGACTAAAGACTGCATATATTGTCACCATACTCGTCAAGTCCTCTTTTGTCATTGTTGAGAATTCCTACTTTGCAAGATTGAAAACTCGTTCCCAGTCCTTGACAAGAGTGTATAGTTTCCAACAATCCTCAACACCTATGGAACATTGTCATCTATGGCACAATGTACTTACTCCCTAAAATATTTGCAATCTAATTCAAGAGGGAGGAAGCGGTTCACACAAAACCTGTGTGGTAGTGTCATCTTGCAAACCTGAGGTCTTGCCAATTGCACTACACATGAAGAAAACCCTACCAAACCAAATAGTATCAAGCATTGCAACTAGAAGAGAACTTGTTGCTATACGTGTTCAATCAAATCAAATGGCATAGAGGGAGTTAGGCTTACTTAACTTAGGAATCAAACAGCCCACCTCTATAACAACATGTTACAAGAGCACAGGATGCTCTAGGGATTTCTAGAGATATGGCACATAAACTCACACAACCTAACCAAGAAGAGACAATATGGCTTGCTCTTCATCATTGTTGTAAGAAGCCAAGGCCCTCACGACACGATCACCTAGGAATCCCATTTCCCAAATTCGGTTATAGGAAGGGCAAAAGTCAAGAATATGCACAAGAGAGAAATACCATTAGAAGTGGTTGCCCACTTGGCAAACTGAAATTCTTATTTTCCTTGAAAAATCATGAATCTACAAAGCGAATTAAAACTACACATGCAGCCAAATTTGATTCTACAGATTACAGAGAAGGACCAGTAGAATTGACGCTACAACATCTACCATATGGAAACTTAGCCCTTTAATACCCAGAAAGCCCTTTTGGAGCTTGTCAAGTCACAAAACTCAAGTTTAGTGCCATATGCCAATTCTAGTCAATTCATAGAACTGAGACCCCTACTATAGTTCTTATTCATCTACGGGAGTTGTCTAATCCAAAAATAAATAAAATCGAGGGAGATTTAAAGGTCTTGAAAATGCGATTTTGAATTTTGAATTGACTAACACTTACATTTTACTTCATTTTGGCAAAAATAACAACATTTTGTAGAAATATGAAATAAGGTGAAAATCACCCTAAAAAATGAGAAAAAATGCATGAAGTTTCAAAATTAACATGTGTCCAATACATAGTTTCTGAGGGAAACAAAAACATACGACAGCAGCCCAAGAGTGAAACAATTCTATTCCATTCTACCAAACCAAAATCATTGAAAGTATCTCATAATTACCATTCATGTTTTCAAAGTTCATTCTATTATTCATCTACGCGTCTTAAGACATACCGCAAAACCTGCTACGAAGAGTGTATAGGGCTCTATGTTTAAATGGTTACATAGAAGATTGGTGATAGCTAAGACCCAAGACTTTATCCCGTTTTCAACGCATATTGAATAACGTTCATTTGTACAATGACAAGATTAACTCTAATTGAAACATCAAGTAGTAGCATTGATACGACAAATGGTACAATCCCACCTTGGTTTGATCGTCTCCAGAAGTTTGAAGACCATACAAAATAGCTTCTTTATTGTGGCCCATATCAAGATACTTGGCTACTGTTGCGTCTTCTACCTGCAAAATGTACACAATAATACAGTTGATGTAAATTACCTGTTGGATATTCCACCACCAAAAAACTAATCGGCTAAAATATTCATATCAATATGAGCAAGTTCAAAAAGTGTAGATTGCTCCTTTTAATGTGGCCAATACTATATAGAATAAAGTGTACAGTGTTCTTTTGGCACCACAATGTAAGATTCCAAGCATCCCTTCCTTGAAAAGGACAGGGTTCAAAAACTTGAAGGGAAGAAAAAACTTATTCACTCCTATGCATGGAATGTAAAAAAAAGGAATGTCAGAATTCTATACTATCTACTAGATTTTATTTCTACCTCGATGCACTAGAATTGTATAACCAATCCTTTGCAGCTATTTTTAGTTGAATTCTTGGCACAATTGTCTTAATTTTGTATAGTCCAAATAAAAATTTTGAAGTCTCTATTTATTTGTATCATTCCTATAAACAAAATTGTAATTACATGGGTTACTAAAAATAATATTCAATTGTATAAATTAGAAACTATTCATATACATGCATGCTATAAAAAGATTTTTAAATCCAATGGTAGATTTTGAAGATCCTAACGTATATTTGAAGCTATACAATTAACATTTGTGAAAAGCATCATGACCTCCTTTGTTGTTTTAGTATATGGGTAGTTGCAAGAAACACTTCACGTTTTTTTGCCAAAACTGCTTTTTTTGGCCGTAGGACTGGCAGTACTACGCAATACTACTAGTACTGTGTGTTAGCGACGCCCCAACAGATCTGAACCGTCAATCCTAGGCGCCTGCAGATCTAGACCGTTGATTCAGTACTATGTTGTACTATGCAGTACTACCGACTACTACGGAGTACTACAGAAGCCACTGGGAGCAGAAAATAGCAGAAAAGGGGTCTATGGAGTTTTTCATTTTTAGTAATTCAAAAAAAATTCAAAAAAATTTCATAAAAAAAGCCATTTTGCTAGACAAGACTGCACTCACATTGCACCAAAAAATTCATGAAAGAAATTTTTTCCCTCTTCGTAGCTTTCGCGCAAAGGAAGGTCACTTTGACCTCATGTGTGCAATCGACATGTTGCTATTTTCATAAAAACTCATCGTCAACCCTTGTAATGTTAGTAGACCTCCAAATATCCAATTTGTGGCTTCAAATTTGCATTTTTGGATCAAAAATAGGACTAAAACCCCCCAAAATGGCCAAAGTAGACACCCAATTGGGGGCAGGTTAAAAATAGTAAAATAATTTAAAAAAAATTTAAAAATTATTCAAGGTCTGAAACTTTAGCATCTACCTTCATTCCAAATTTCATGCCAAATGGACAAACAATGCAAAAATTATGAGCAAAAAGCCAATTTTTGAGGGCAAGGGGACAAGATATAGGACAAGTGTTTCTTGCAATCACCCATATACCAAGATAAAATCTTGTTTTTCCACCAAATCATATGTAGATACTCTCTACGCTTCTATTGATTTATAATATAGATGAAATTCATCATTCTTCAAAATTCTACAAAGTCTTGAAGTTCAAATATACAGATTCATTAATGGATATATTGAAATTTATACATAGATTTCACAATCCTCTTTTATTTTCACAACAAATCAAACAATTGAATTATAGAGATCACCTACATATGAAATATATACAAGGAAAAAAAGAAGTGTAACCTTAATAGATTGCAAGAAAGACCTAAACATATTTTTTTTGTATCTTACCAAACTTTGTTATATTCACATGCCTTCCACCTATCATTGTATCATAAGTAGGGTTTGCTAATGTCCATGTTCTTCAGTTCCAGTCAGGGTTTTGTCGGGCTTGGTACAAATTTGTCGAGAAGGAAGGAGTCTTCCACTTGGCTGGATTTTTTGCTTCCCTTATTGCCATGCACTTAGAAAAAGTTTTGTACAGACAGGAGTGCACAAACAGATTTTAAAATATAGAAGCCTTGGCACTTTGTCTCTCGCAGCAGTCTCTAGGGTTTCATTTCGTTTTCCTACTTCACTTCACTTTGTCGTCTATGTTGTGTTTTGGCCTTCTTTCATTCGCTTTGTTAGTATTACTCGGTTTGCCTCTCTTCTTCTCTCGGCTTTTGTTTTGACATTGTTATTGTTCTTGTAGCCCTTCTTTTAAGCGGGTTCAAACTAGTAGATTCATCAAGAAGAGAGCAATCTGTTCGTCTACTCACACTTACTCTACTATTGCAATTTTGGGTGAGAGCTGAATTTTTTTTTAGTCAAAATGGTCGACATTACGTACCGCCCAATACGGAAGAAGAAAGAGGTCGCTCACTCTCTTCACGCCATGTCTTTTCACTGGATCATCCTCCCCATTCTTTTCTCTTGCATCATTGAGGTATGTAGTGCGCTCTTCGCCCATTTTGCGTATCTCCCTACCAGATCGTCTGCGAGGTGGTGGACACAATTCTGGATTGCCATCAAATGCCACCCTAGCTCAGCGGAATCGATGCTCTGTTGGAAGCCACCTAAGTGCTTCCAAGTGTACCATCTTCTTCAATACAGGAGAGTGACCCGCGATTGTTTCCGTCACGCACGAGGGGCATCCCTTATCTCCTTTCGTTTGTTGACTAGACATCAAACCATACGCTCGGAAGTCGTTCATAACGCACAACAGAATTGCCCTCAGCGTGAAATTTCGTTGTCTAGCAAGCAGTGAAGAATTTGCAGCTAGAACTCCCCGCCAAAGTTTCAAGAGGTCTCGAACTAAAGGACCCAAGAAGACATCAAAACCTCCAGGAATGAGTAGAGTCAATGAAATGAAATACTTCCTTGTCAAAAGCCAGGGTAGAAGGTTGAAGAAAACCAGCAACACTGGCTACATCGAATACTTCGTGCTCTAGTTACCAAATGGGTTTACGCCATCCGCCACCAATCCCATGTAAACATTTCGGTCCTCTGTAGTAAACGTTGGATCAATCTCCTGAACTGCTGCCCACCGTGCAGTGTCAACTATTGACCGCATCATGCCATCGTCAGACCTATTTTGGGCATGCCACCTCATGAGCTTCAACACTTCTGGGCAGCGGTACAGACGTCGCAACCTCAGAATGATGGGACTAACAAATAATTCATAGCTAGAAAGAGTCTTGGAGAATTGCAAAAAGTAAATAGGAAAAATTCTACTTCTATCTCCACCCTTTTTATTTATTTACAAAATCAAAGAAAAAAATAATTTATGATTTGAAGTTTTCTAAATTATAGTGAAGTTCTTACTTCAATCTTCATAGCTCTACCTTTTATTTTTATCTTTAGATCAATATGACAAATAATTCAAAAATATAAGGACTCTTTGAGGATTGCAAAAACAATATAGGGAAGTTTTTACTTAAATATCTTCCTTTGCTTTTTTATTTTTTAAATGAAAATGAAAAGTAGTTGTTGAATAGTATGATTATTTAAGAATTAGAAAAAATAAATTGGTGCATTCTTACTTCAATCTTTACCTTTCATTTTTATTTTTAAATCAATGTTGAAATCAATACATGAATAGGGTGATTCCTTGAGAATTCCAAAAATAAAACGGTGAAGTTCTTATTTAAATCTTTACACTTTATTATTTTACTTTTAAGATTGACATAACAAAAAAAAATTGATTAGTAGGACAAGGAAAAAATTGCGAAAATAAAAAAGGAGTTATTTTTTACCGAAATCACCACCCTTTTTTTTTTTAATTTGTACATTTAAAGTGACAAATGAGTCAGGATTGGGAAGTGTCTTAGAAAATTTCAAAGAATAAATAGAAAAGTTCTTTCTTAAATCTCTATCTTATATTTTATTTGTTCACAAAATTTAGCAAACAAATAATATGTGAGTTCAATGATTCTTTGAAAATTGCAAAAAAAAAAAATGAGTGAGTTCTTACTTAAATCTCTATGCTTTATTTTTGAAAGAGATTGGCTTTTAGTCTACTTTTTGTAGCTCCTTCTGTGGTTGCTACTCACATGGTCGGTGCACTCGCATGTGCTCCTTGAGGGAGAAAAAATATCTTTGAAGGAGATTTAGTTTTTCTTCTATCCCACGTCGCCCTACCAATATTTTTATTTACCGATTCCCAGTAAAATAACCAAAATTGTCTATGTATCCATTCTTGACAAGTACATTTTTATTAAAAGAGTTCCTCAAAGTGCTATTAAATCATTTCCTTACAGAAGGCAATCTAGTCCATTACTGTTAGCTTTCTAACACCGTCACCCTACTTTTGGCCCCGATTCCGTCCAACCATTGTACAAATTCATTCATTTTTTTGACAATTTTTGTGCATTAATGCCAAAAGGGGTTATGTGTCAATCCTTCATTGGTGAACACTTGAGTGCCAATGCCGGATACATAGGAGAGTGGTTATAGGTTATTTATAGGATGTTAATACCTCCACTCTATGAGCAATTTTGTAATTTCAGGGTAACCTACTTCAGAAATTCACATAAATTATAATTTTTATCAGAAAATTATAATTTCACTTGGATTTGACATGTGAAACAAGTGCACACCTGTAAAAAATATGTGCCCTCTTGGAGTTGTCCCTAAGATAGTCAGATTGCAAATCAGTGGGGTAATAGACTTGTCTACCTTAACTTACTACAACTCTTTGGCCCATAAGATTATGACATATGTCCTTAAGTAGTGAGTGCGAAAGTAGGAAGCAGTGAGAGGGAAAGTAATTATTGAATGATCAGAATTAGAAGACTCTAGACATTGGCTTCTGGTCAAGAGTACTTTTTCGCTCCCAAAATTCACAATAATTTCAATTTTGGGATTAAAATTCTGAAAATTCTGCTATCCCCATACTCCTATCTTCCTACATGAGAAAAATTTCCACCACCACATACTGCGTACAATCTACTCCAAAATTGTTGAAATGATCGGTTACTGGTGCTTGTACCTTATTTCATTGTGTGTACTGAAAGTAGTTGACCTCAAATCCCTGTTCCTCTTACATATCTTACGTCATAATAACAATGATTAATTTCCTGACAACACCTAATTAAAGTCCCTGCCTGTGCAGAACTTGCTGAACCAGCCAAAACAACGGCTTTTGTACTGAATGATGCACCAGCCTTTCAGAACTGCATGGAGGTTCTCAATTCATAATGCTTGCTGTGGCGCAATGCCTGCAAGAAGGTGGATGATTGATGTTGAAACATAATAAGTTTGATGGCTCATATATATTCCTGACTGTATGGGTTTCACACATATATTCCTGACTGTTGGTCTCAATGACCGGAGGTTGAACAAGATCACTGTGTACGATCCAAAACAAGATTTTGTGGCTATGGAAGGAAGAATTTCAAGTTGTGTTCCAGTTTTCATTGTCTGCATTCTTCTTACTAGCTGCTCCATGTACGTAAGCTCGCTCTTCGATTCGTTCGTAAGACTGAGTCTAGTCTGCTCAACCGTTGGTATCGATCTGTGCATTTAGTTCATTTAATTTAGGTTCTATTCGTGGAGTAATTCATTTTGCATCTCTCACTGTTTCCTGTTGAATTGGCTGCAAAGTTGGAAATTGTTAGAAATTTTTCTTACAACATCCTCAGTTGTACTGTACTGTAGATCGATACACTCTCTTTGTCTACTGAGTGTGCGTGCGTTTCATGCATAATAATTAAGGTGGGTGAAGAAGCATAGGGCTGGAGGAGTTTGAATTGTGTTGTCCTTGCACCAACCATTTGAGTCGAATTAGGTGGATGCAAGATGAGTGGTGCAGCCAACAAAAATGGCCTGAAACCGAGTGTTTTTCATAAGAGAATAGAAGACTAAAAATTAAGTGTAGTTCCTTCTTTTCTTACATTGTAAGTTTCTTTCCTTGTCAGAAGCGTGATGAGCGAGCTGCTGGCTATGGAGGAGTCCAGCGTCAGGTCCATCCCAACCGGAAAGAGGTAACCGGTTAACTTACATTGGCATCGCGTTCAACATTAGCTTTACTATTCTCAGAGATGTTGTAAATGAGTTTACGTCAATTGACTTTTCAATCATGTTTATGTTAGATACGGACTATATACGGTATTGCTCAAGAGCATTAATAGACATAACTCGTGTCGTTGTACTCAATCTGGATATGTACTGTTTGGTTTATCCAAGTGCTTCTAATGTAGAGAAAGGTTATGGGTTGTCAACCTTTTTTGACATAGCCAATGAGTTGGTGAAAAAGTCTCCATGGACACCAAACCCTGAACCCTAAAAACCCCGAGACCCTAAACCCTAAACCCTAAACCATTTTGAGACCTCGCCCCAATCGGGTCTCAAATTATTCAGCAGTAGGTCTTACGGGGACTTTCTTTTGTTCAATTTTATGTCTCCAATGCCCAACTCACGCAATGTTCTTCACTGATTCCAGCAATATAAAATTTGAAAATAATTAGATACGATTGAAGACCATTTTCAATTGGTGATAAATACTCCTTCATTGCATCTAGTTACTTGTCTGACATGTTCCTTGATTGCACAATGTTGGTGTATCTTCTCCAATCTAATTTACATGTTTGTGGAGTTTTCAACGTCCTCAAAATATATTCTACTTCTGGATTTTTAGCTAGAGGAGCCTAGCTTTTCCATTGCGGCATATTTTTTATGTTGGGAACTCAATTCATGCCTGACCAAATGCAAGCGGCATGCAGGAAAGTGGTAGAGCATGCAGTATTGTTTCAGCTGAAGGCAGACACTAGTGGCCATGCCAAGGAGGCCATAGTGCAGGGCCTTGCTCATTTGAAGCAAGATTGTCCTCAATGGGTGGTGGCGGAGTCCGCAGGCTTGGTGCTCCAGCCTAGTGCTGCCAAGGGTGCCAGCGTGGGACTCTTCATGCGTTTATTATCTGTCCAAGATTTGGACGTTTACTTTGGCAGTGACCAGAAAACGCGCATGTCTAAAAAATATATCATGCCATTTTTCACGGTAATCGTCAACCCCTAAAAGCCCCTGGGTAATGAAGAAAATGGTAGGTAGGTCAAGTTTTGAGAAATGAACAAACATTCAAGTTCTCTAGAGATGTTCGATCTTCAACTTAATGTTCTGCATGCAGGGTGAGATCACAATTGATTACGAGGCTGAGGTGGAGGACAATGACGAAACTGTGTTCAGACAAGGAGAGGTAAGCTCTCAAATCCAATTGTTCCAACTACAGAATGGTCTTGAATTTCCAGCCATAACTATTAGTTTGCAAGTAGTGCACTTTGATTCCAAAGCATCAAAATATCACCACTCCCTGTTTATCTCCTTTTCAGAGAAAAACAAAAGGATCTATAAACTGATGGATGGTGGAGTATTAAGTTGGGAAAAACCAAGTCGGACAGACTCGTTTATGATTGTTACTGAAGTTTTGGAAAAATTGCCAACTATATAAACTGAGTATCCCCGTCATGAAATCTGTTAGTTTGATCCATTCGTGTGAACTGATTGTGTAGGCATTTGAGAGCGGCGCCGAACGTGTTATCGGCATCAAGGTGAAGAACGGCACCTCTCAAGAATTGATCAATTCTATGATCAACGCATTCAGCAATCTGAATGGTGCACCAGAGCTCAGCTCCCTTCTAGTTCAGATTACTGCTGGTGAGTTTGAGTTTGAGTTTAGGGTTTTTAGGGCGTAGGGTTTAGGGCTCATAGTCAATGGAATTCATGAGAATTGGCGTTTGCTCTTATTTATGATGATTGCTGAAGACTTTGTGTTTATTTCAAAAAAAATTATGGTTACTTTGCAGTGCTGTCATCCCTTAGGAACAAAACAAAGTTGTTAAAGAAGTTGAAATACTCACTTGTGCTTTTTCGGTCAATGCAGGAACCAACATCTGTGCCCGGGACCAACGTTACACACAAGGTGTTATCGTGAGAAGCCCTTCATGTAAGTTGATCACTTCCTCTCTCAAACCAATCTTTAGCTGTTGTGAGAACTTATCCTTCAGGCTCCATTGTTGTTGATGGTAACCCAAGAAAATTTGACTACAAAGTTTGACGTTTATTGTTCAGTAGAGAGCGTCAGTGAATGGTTGGAGCTCGTCCTATTCCTATCTTCTTCCTGTCTCCCTAAAGCTTTTTGTACCTTGAGTTCCACTTGACATGAGCTCAAGATTGTGCAAAAAGAAAATCGAATTCTGTTTCCAATGGTGTCGAGGTCGCTCCTCAAGATTTTCTTACAATTTAATATTTCTCTAAAGCAAGCAATCTCCCTGGATTGGATAACAGAGTTATGGACAACTTCTGTAACTATTCTGTAACAATCGACAATGGTCGAATTGAATTGAATTGAATTGTGTGCAGTGGAAGCCTTGCAGGAGTTTTCTAAACACCCACTCTATACCGACGTAAGTGTCTGCTGATGCTCTTAATCTACACTTAAAAGGATCAATCCCTAACTCTATTTTATAAGTTTAAATATATGCCCGTCTACCGTTGGCCAATTGAGAGGTTTAAAATGTCTTTATGGATATGAATTGCATATGGGTATTCATAGTTGCTGTGGGTTGTGCAGGCGTTTGCAAAGACAGTATGGCCAATTGCAGAGAAATTCTTGAGTGCAGACTACATTGTTGATGGATCTGGTGTTCAAAAATCTTCTCTCTAGTGCAGGATGTAATCTTTATTCCCTAATACTCATGGGGCTCAATTTGTTACGGTGGTATTTAAGGAGCGACCACAACACCCTTTGGAAAAAATATTTATCCTTTGATGTGCACGAGGGTAGTCATTTATGCACACAAGACAGATTGTGTAGCAAATTTTCAGTTAATAGGAAGTTAACATTTGGAAGGACTATGATCAAATCTGAAGTTATTGCCCACCAATGTCGTTAGAAATATTTTAAGGTACTACAGTACAAGGCCACAATCCAGCGCAAGTTTCACGATATAAAGCTGAAGTTAGAACTTACAGATCAGAGAGCTGACCGTACTCAGTCTGACAAAGACACATGTCTTAAGTGTTGACAAAACAATTTAGGACAACACTGTTTGTAAAGAGTGATGTCTGCACTATTGACAGACGACTTTCCTAATATTTAAACACCCCAACATTTGTGATTACTGTACTGAATTAACTGGCAATGCGACTCTACAAAATAACGTGCCAGGAGCAACAAAGACACAGAATTTTAAACAAATATCCTAAAAGAAGAACGTCCGTGTTAGGAAGGCACTGCTTGGTGATCAAGGAGACAAGGACGTGTAAATTGTCGGCAAAAATGACGGAGGAGAAAAGTACAGATCTAACTTAGCAAAGCAAGCCAAGCCGCCCATATGTTTCCATTGTGCCACGGTTGACCTTGTTGCTCATTGAATCCACGTGGAATTTAAAAAGACTTGATTACCTGAGTGAATGTATAGAATGCCATTAGAGAATGATCAATTTCTCAATTGTACGTTGTTTTGAGTTCTATCAATGTTACATTCCTTCAATGGAACCCATTTCTATAGAAATGCACTAGCATGCATTGTTACATTACCTCAATGGAACCCATCTAGAATGCATTGGATATGTAGATCATGGTTAAATCTCGTACCTTGTCCTTTGACGTGAGGGTATCCATTTTTGGGACCCTTGATTGTGCATGATTGAACCATTGGTAACGTGAAAGTAGGGCCTCCTCCACCTCGGCTTGTTATTTCACCAAGGAGGCTATTGTTAACCCTTCCAGGACGAAGGACGAAGGGGTGCCTCGAAATCCTCCCTTTCCATTACCGTGTGAATCATTGCCTTAACAAAATGGAAAAGCACTCATTGAAAATTGACCTATTGTAGAAGATTTTCACTTTTCCCAACAAAATTCCAAGGATGAATAGTTGCACTTCTATCCACATGCAAAGATACTCTGTCATTCATCGGACGCCAAACGTCCTCTGCGTCGTTCAAGGGTTAAATATTGTTTCAATTTTATTCCTTGGATTGTTACTTTTACAAGATACTCCGTATTATCCTACAGAAGCACTTTCGACAACTTTTGCACGGCCGAACTAGTAAAAAAAATACCCTTGATGCCGCATTGATCTGGTTGCACGCGCCCGCCAATCACGGAGGAGAACGCCAACTGTTGAGAAGCTCCCTGGAAAGAAACCGCCAGACGGAGTACTGTGTGGCAATTCTGCTCATGGACCCACTACACTACTACAGATGTCACCAATGCCACAGGAGACTTGCCCTAATTATGCACAAATATAGAATGATCAACAATCGGTAAGACCACGCAACTGAGACAAAGAAAAATAAAATCCCAACTTCGAAATGTTGCAGCGAGCATTAACGGAAATGCAGGACATGCCGAAAACCAGCAACATAACAAGATGGTAAGCATTCAAAATGTGATCCAATAACCATCAGGCCAGTGATACAATACACCATGTAATCAATCTATTACAGATCATTGCATCTCGTACAGACTCTAAAGTTGAAATGATCAAGTGACCAGAGCTTGGTCACAAACTTTCAACTCGGACCAACTCTGCTTACTGTTTGTTCTATCAAGGACTTCTTGCCATGTTAGCAAATTCTGCAACCCTAACAGTGAGCAAAAGTAAATGACAGATTCTCCCCCCGCAAGGCACTGCAAAATGCTCATTAAGAGTGGCAAACCAGTGATTTCACCATAGAATCAGTAATACCAAACCACCTGCATCCGTCCTTCGCAGCAATCTATGAACCGTCTAATGCGTAATAGATATCCCTTTGCATCTTCACCTGTTGCTATCGTAAGGATAATGTCAAGGCTATTAAAAAACTACTTGCTCACTTCACACGCGTCTCCAGTCCACTCATTACCAATCAGAATAGTTTACAAGTGGCTGGAGCTAGAACTATCCCCCGTGTTCAGGAGATAAGAACTCTGTAACGGAATTATAAATGAGATGGAAAGCAAACATATAGAGGTTTGTATACCTCCATATAAGGTATAGCCGCTAATATCTCTAGCAGCGTCCAAGAGCTCCGTCGGGAGTGCAGCAAATCCCCGCCTATTTGAAGATTTGTCATTGGATCGTCGTTTAAATCCTCTGGCTCCCTTTCTCAAAACTGCTGCTTGAAGATGCTCATTCTGCCATCAATAATATGCAGAGAGGTTGGGAGAGACATAGAATGCGAGAAAACGTGAACTTCGACGGCGTCCGTTGAAGACTTCCAGATAAAACTGCTCCACTCTAAAAGACCAGAACTTTCTATCATAAAACTCATCGTCACCCAATCTGCGCCTTTGTGCGAATGGGCTCAGTTACAGAGACATGGATAGAGTCTGAATTAAGGGAGAGAAGGAAGAGTACAGGCACTCACTGCTTTAGATTGAGTGCAGTCTCTACCGAAAATAATAAAGTAAAAGTGAAGTTGTCTTCCAGATGCTGGAGAGTAAGCATCAGCAACAGGAGAAGAGTACGTGGTACACACGACACAATTGGGCTACTACATATGATACAAATGCATTGTCCAGATCTTCCACGGGTCTATGAAATGCATCTCGGTCACCTCTTTCCCCCACAAACGAGCATCCTTCCATGAGCAATGCGAGGCTGCAACCGCGTCCTCTCGAACAAAAACTCATCGACATTCACAGCCCCTTCATCCTGGCCTCGCTCCCGGTTCGAGCTTCTCCCCCATTCCACTGATTTTCGTGCCCACAGACTCTTCCACTCTCGGAAATCACAAACGGCTTTCTCAAGGCGTTCCTTACGTCCCAGGTCCACTTCGGGTTCCCAATCCAACCATGGCAACAGCATTCCCTCGTCCCCAAGGGGCGTAATCTGCTTTTTCCTCACCGACATGACCTCCGGGCTGTCCGAGCTCTGCCTCGTCCTCAGTGGTCTGGGCTCGTCATTCACCGTCGTCTCGCCGTCACTGATTCTATCACTCGACAGGGAAATGTCATCTGCAACGTTTGCATCGAAGTTAGCTATGATGGCACACTCCTCGAAGTACCGAGCTGCCTCCTCGTCTAACGACTGCCGAATGAAGTCCGCCTCGTCCATGTCGTCCATGTCATACCGATACTGACGCTGCTTCAAATCCTTCTCCGCCGGGAGCATCACTTCCATCCCCAATTCCTCCGGGTCCACATCTAGGGTTCCCGACCCTTCTTTAATATCCTTCACGGATTTCACCAGGTGAAGACACCGACGCTCCTCGGTCGCATATTGCGACCAAAGCTCCGAAACTTTCTTCTCGGAAAGCTCCAGCTTCGCTTCGATGACTTTCCGCAGTTCCTCCTCCTTGACATTCTCGAGCTCCACCCGAGCATCCGACACGGCCTGGCGAACCTCGGCACACCTAGCATTGTACAAAGCCACGAAATCGACGTCGCCAGGGGGAGCTTCCCTGGAGTTTCCCAGCACTTTCATCTTCACAGCGCCAATGGGCGAGACGGCATCTGATGGGTTTTCGGTTGAGGCGGACACATCATACAGACAATTGTAACATAGGGTTTGCACTACAGTCGCAGTATGAACCTCCTGAATCGTCTTCTCCTCGATCGTCTTCTCGCCTTGAACCTCTCCATCGTCCTTGCGGTGATCCTCAGGTTTGGGCTTCTGGTAGTACACCGGTGTGGCGGTGTCCGAAATGTCCAGATTCGTCACAGACCTGTGCGGGGCGCCAATGGTGGAGGATCTTCTCAAGGCACCAGCTCGTAAGCCACTCGTCCTCCTGGTGGAAGATCGCGAAGACTGCACGCTCTCGTTGTCAGAGCTGTCACGACGACTGCTGAAGCTTCGTTCCAATCTCCTCGCGTACCGCGGCTCCACCTCGCTCTCGGAGTCGCTGGGCTGCGTGCGCGGGGAGCCTCGCAGCCCAATGCCGCTCTGGCGCGTGACAATCGCCGGTGGCGAACCGCTGGCGACGGACGCGTCCGACAGGTACTGCGAGAGCACCATGTCCGCGGAGCTTTGAGTTCTCCGCAGGATGCGCCCCGCGGGCTTGGCAGTTGTGAGGGGTTGCTTCTGCGGCGAGGTCGCGCGCGCGCCTGGAGTGTTCGGCGTGACAGGCGATCCTCGTTGTCGCGACGGGCTTGGCCCGCGGGAGACCCCTCTCCATGCCCGAGTTGGGCTTGGTCCTCGGGAGACGGCTCGCCGTCCCCGCGTGGGGCTGGTCGCGCGCGACATTGCGCGACGCGAGGGGCTGGGTTGTCGCGACACCGAGCGGCGAGTGGGGCTCGGATTGCGCGAGACGCCGCGCCGGCCGCGCGTCGGACTGGGAGCCCTCGACAAGGAGCGTCGTGTCGGAGACGGATTGCGCGACACGCCGCGACGGCCGCGGGTCGGGCTGGGCGCCTTCGACACCGAGCGGCGCGTGGGCGACGGGTTGCGAGATGTGCCGCGGCTGCGACGAGTTGGGCTGGGCGCGCGCGACACGGAGCGCCGCGTGGGGGAAGGATTACGAGACATGGAGCGACGGGAGGGACTCGGATTGCGAGACACCGAGCGCCGCGTCGGACTCTGATTCATCGAACGCGAGTTCCCTGAATTCGGCGACGTTTCGATTTCCACCCCGCGGATGTCCCATTGCCGTCGCGTCGTCGACTTGAACGCCGCCACAGCCATCGCTACCACCTCCAATTCCCCCCTAAACCGCGCTTCCTCACTACTTCCTCACACCAAAAAATTCTCACCGCCTTCAATCGCCACCCCCGCACCCTTCACCCCATACTCACCCCCCGCGCGTCTCATTCCCAACTCCAAAGCCCTAACTCAACCTCACACCCCAATCCGCCATCGCCCCACATCAAATCACCAAACCAACCACGCAAACTCAATCACAACACAGCCACAAAACGTCACTACCAATCCCCTAAAACGCAAACGCCACTCCCGGTGATGCCACAACGGCAACAGCAGCTAGCGCAAATCCCCAAACACCAGAGACTCCGGTGATCCCTCATCCACAAACTCGCGATCCCTTTCCCTACAAATCCCTCAAATCCCAACACCGCAACACCCCCAAAATCCGCACTTCGCCGGATAGACAGCCGGGTCCTCATCAAAGCCCCCCAATGCCGCAAGCGCCACCATTATCATGCCCTACTCACTTTTTTCAATCCCCGGCCTATCCACTTCAACTCCGCCCGCCCCTGGCGCCCGAGTCAACATCTCACACATCCCCGCCCCCGCCTTCCAATCCAATTCAAATTCCTGCAGACACCCGCCCTCACCAAACCATCTCACGCAAATGCCATCGCCTCTCTCTCAAGAAAAGGCGGACACCCCAAGACAGCCTCCCTTCTCACTCTCACTCTTCTTGCTATTGCCAAACCTTGCTATTGCCAAACTTTGCTATATTGCCGGCGATGGCGTTCTAGCTTTCCCTGTAGACCGTTTCTTTTTTGCGTCCGCATCAAGGGTGGAGTGCAGTGGTCCAGTAGGAAGCTCCCAAGTGGCCCGCCTTTCACGGTGCCGGCTCCTCCGGTGCAATTGTTTTTTCAAAATTTTCTGTACGTTTCTTTTTCTTTTTGGTTTAAACTTAACTTAACTTAGTTTAGGCTTGGTGTTTGACCTGTTCAGTGCTGTTCATTTCAAGTGGGTTGGGTTGCACTGTGTTCAGTGTGTTGTACTCTCTCTCTCTCTCTCTCTCTGATGACTATTTTACGGTTGGTGCACCTGCAATTTGAAACATGATATTATTGTTGGTAATAGTGTCAGCGAGGAATTCGAACTAATGCACGAGACTGACGAAAGCGGTGCTGGTTGTCACTACAGGACTGCAGCCACTTCCATTCCATCATAAGTTTAAGTTGGTTGGCCAGGCTCTTTTGGCCCTCTTCACTTGCATTGGGAGGTCCGCCTTCGTTTGTCCTTCGACCCTGTCCTTCGACCTTGTCGTCCTTCTATCTGTGGCAGCTGAGCTCTGTGCACCTGCTTGCTGCTGGAGAAAATGCTCCTATTGATTCACATGGTGCTTTCATTTCATTTTCAGTTCAATTTGTGGTTGGACTAGCTCAAAATGAAAATGGTTTCGTTTGCAAAACTTATCTTAGTGGGATTTGGAACGGCGATCCTTTGCGGCGTTGTGGATGCGTGGAGTACTTAAAGGGACTAATCCACTGACTAACTACTGACTAACTAATGTACTGACTCAGTGCTGTACCGGATGCCAATTCAAATGGAAGTTGGTGTAGTACTCGTTCTCAGAATGACTGCAGGTATTTTTGTAGAGCAACGACTTCCTAGTCAGATATGGATTGTTTGTAGAGATGTGGACAAAAATGAGAGTCCATTCCTCACTTGCACCTTTCCCATAGAGCCAATTCTCCACCAAATTTCTAACTAACTATAGTAAACTTGCCAATCATCGCACATACAAAATTCAAAGCCTTCTCCACATAAATATGAGGACTTGCATATTTTGAAATTTGGCATGATCATCAAATGTCATGTTAAGATTCACCTTCAAAAAACAAAGTGTAAAAAGATTTCTTCCTACAAATTTTATTGCAATTTGAAGGTGATGAAGCTCAAATCCAGTTAAAAATTCCTTGCAACCAATGACCGCACAGTGTGCAGTCATTGGGCGGTGATACAAAATTTTGTTCCCATCACAATTGTGTTGGTAGTTGAACTGTGCGGTTAGTGTTTGGTCATTGGAGGGGTGGTTGTACAGTTAGTGTTTGGTCACTGGAAGGTGTTGTTGTGCGGTGATTGGATGTGTGTAGTAAATGGCCGGTTTACTCTACTAAGAAAGGGGGAAAAAATGTACTCCCTCTGTCTCGAAATAAATCCAAGGTTTCCTAGAAATGGCTAGATTAATGCATGAGTTGTTCCTAGTTTCAAGGGATTGCAGATATATTGTAGCTTTCGCTAAACCCCACTAGTTGTAAAAGGAATGGAAGTCAAAAGTGAAGCGGTGCATGTTGAAAACAAGTTGTGAAAGTGACAAATTTTTACCCTTTTTGGAACTGCTCTAGTGGTGTTAGTTTTGATCATTCTTCGAGCAATGTTTGTGCAGTGATGTTCATTGATGTCATGTGTATTCAATTCCAACATTGTTTTGTGATTCAACGTCAAGAAATTTTCAACAAGAGATTTGTTAGTGGTAGTTTGTATAGTTTTGGGTTAAATTCTTCGCCTTTGGTTGGTTAGAGGTTATATTTCAATTCCCTTTGTAAGGATTGAATCACTATATAGTCTTTGGAATGTGACATCTGCGGATTTCTTTTGCTTCAAGGTGTTTGAACTAGCTTCAGTTGTTGTCCATTAAGTTGTGGAGAGCCAATTTCAAATTTAATTTGAGACAAGTATATTTAGAAACCTTGGATTTATTTTGAGACTATGGGAGTACTCTCTTTGTTCCAAAATAAATCTAATGATGTAGAAAATTGGTTGTTTCAAATACAGTTTGATGTTTTAATGGTTGACAAGAATGAAACTTTGAGCTTGCTTTATGGTATCATCCGGGCATTGTAGAGTGATCGGCAATTCTCCTTGACGTTGCAACTTGTCCTTGTCCAAGTGTGAGAGTTGGTAGTAAATGCTTGGACCATGCATTGTTGCCAGGAGTGGAAAATGATATTTAACATTTTTTGCCCATGTTACAAAAAAATTAAAAGTTTTCTCTATGGCATCAATTTAAGAATCAATGTCCTTTTGGGAAAATTGTAGAAGATGGTTTGTGTCCTTTTTCCAATAATTTGATCTGCTTGCAAGTCTCGACTTCAAATGTAGTTCATTGTATGGAAGCTATTTGTAGAATAGTAGGAAATTGATAATTTTGGTGCCAATTTTTAACACAATCTCTATAGCCATAGACTTCGAAACTTCAAAATTCACTAGGGATGACTAGAAACTGCAATAACATTAAATTCTTGTCCAAATAAGAGTACCTTATGCATTAATTTAGCCTTTTTTTTTTAAAAATGGATTTATTTTGAGATAAAAGGAGTATCAAAATTTGAAGTGTAAGCAATTGCCCAACCATCTTTTTAACCCTTACCAAATGCAATTTTGCACTTATAATTCCCAAGGAATGTGTCATGCTCATCAACATCCAACAATATTGTTTTGGCTTTTGATTGCTTTTTGGAACTTGAAAGTGCTTCAAATCAAATGAGCATCATGTAGATTGAGAATGGATCAGTTTTTAATTGGTGGTAGATTGGTGGTAGACTTATAACAACCTTACGTGGGCAAAATTGTGTAAGCAAACAAAAAAAACTAATTATCACAAATAACCTACTCAGGAAATGTACAAGACATTTCCTGATGATGGTTTACGTGGGAAAAAAATTAGTTTTTTTATTTTTTTAAATGCTATTGAAGGATGCACTCATTTTCTTATGAGTTGGAATAAATTAATGGTGGAGAAGTAGACGTGGCAGAATTAAACTAGATTATGCTAATGAAATGGATTCATGGGGCTTTTGTTGTGCAAATAACTCACAATTTATTTTTAAATATGTTTTTAGGGAGGTCATTATGTGTGAATTAATTGACCCCTTTGCAAGCATATACTATTTAATATAAGGATTTGAAATAATAGGCATTTTCAAAGAATATTCTATATTTCATATTTTCAAAGGAAAAATAGAATATTCTTAAAAATATTATAAGAATATTTTGAAATTTTTAAAAAATATTTGGAGGGTCTATATTGGAATTACATGACTTTCTAAGTGGTTGTGAATCCCTAAGTTGTCCGCACTTTGGACTCAAAGTTTTTTTTTTCTGATTTTGCATCTCCTTATTAGGTTTATAGACAAAAAAACCCCTAAAAAAGTACCAAATTATAATTAGTGAATTACTTACCCATATAGATTTTTGCCCTTAGGAGCTTGGAATATCTAAAATATTTCAATCTCTCACTTTTAGATGGACTAGGTGTTTTAAAAATAGCATAGGTCAAAATTATGATGTTGTGATGTGGGCTCTCTACTATTTAAAATAGACATTGATCTTTGTTTGAGTTCAAGTGTAGTAGTAATAGGTGTTGTTTAGATGGTGTTAGTGTTATCCATGTTTTAGTTTAATTATTTAGATGCAAATTGGTGGTTAGTTGAATGAATGAGCTAGTAGATATGGTTAATAAAAATTAGGGTTAGACGGCAATTAGTGGCCAAGGGTTAGATTTTGTTGGAGGCTACTTAGAGGCAAGAACTGACCCTTGTCTCTGTCTTGGATTTTAAGGAAGGGGTTGGTTAGTAGTGAGGGTGAAGATGGCATTTTGTGCAAATTATTGTAGGTGGCTTCCATTATTTACGAAGAAGGTAGTAGTTAAAATTGGTTTTTCTAGCTTTTGTGTTTCCAAAAGGTCAGTTGCTATTAAAAAGTAAGTTCTTAGAATTTATTCAGAATGCAATAAAATTCCAGTAAAAATCAAGGTAGAATTTTTAGTAGTAATAAAGCACCTTAACAAATTTAAAGGCATTTCAACACCGATAAGCACTGGAACCAGCAACCCCAAAAAATTCCGACAAATTTTAAACAAATTTGAGGGAATGACCAAAGTTACATGAGCATACGACATCCAAACAAAGCTGAAATGGAGTCTTTTTTATTCAAAAAAATTCTTTAAACACTTGATGCTAGTCAAAATTCTTGAAAAATATATATTTCTTCATCAGGGATTTTATTGTTCTTTATTTTGACAATTTGTTTACTTTTACAAGTTTGAATGACTTTAGAATAGAAGAATTGTTCTTGTAGACAAATTTGGGCTTTTTGAAGCCAATGGCACACTGATCCGTTTGGCAATTGGATATTTTTTCCAAAATTTAGGATTCCTCTAGCAATAAATTTGATTTTTTTTATAGTAATTAGTGGTTAAGCCCAAAAAATCTTGGGGTTAAATGAGGGGGAGAGACCTTAAGGCAAAGTATAAAAGGCTACCTTTTTTCTCTCCAAGCCACTCCTTTTTTAATATTGTACTTGACTGTTTGAATACATATTTGAATTCAAATTGTTGTAGACAATTGTTAGAGGTTTTTGAAAAACTATCTCATACTTCAAAAATGGATAAAAAATAAAGAAATTAGAGTAGGATGAAGTTTAGTCATAAAAGGGATTAGTTTTGAATGAAAAGAACCTAAACTCATCCAATTAGGGTCAAAAAAGAACCTCAAACTCTAGTCATAATTTAGACTCAAACATTGAAGAGAAAAGTCAATTTGGACAAATGAGCCAATAGAATTTGATGGATGAAGTTTCCTAAAGCAAATTAGAGCCAAAACTTCAAACGCTTTAAACTTTTGCTAGGATGTCCAGTTATAGAGTTCCTTACCATTTTGGAATAGCATGTAATTTCTACAACTTAGGCCAACTAAAAACTTGAGTTTAACAACTTTTATTTTGAAGTCCAGAGTTTTAGCCTAGAGTAGGTGGAAACACCACAAAACCCTAACTTTTGCAATTTATATTTGTTTTCATTGAAATTTGAAACACTTAGAGTAAATCATTTGAAAACATTTTGTCCACTTTTTAGAAGGCCAACTCTACAATGCTGAAATGGGTTGTTGCAAGAGAGAGTGGTATTAATTATTTGGCACAGGACGAATATTGGAGCGTTTTTTTGCAATAACTTTTGGAGCACAACTCATATGCACTTGATTGAGTTTTTACTAAAGATGGTTGTCTTTAGTATAATTATATTATATATATATTTTTAAACTAAAAAAATCATTTAAATTAGTTTGTCATATTTTCAGATATTGAGGTTTTTAGGAAAAATGAGTATCCAAAATTAATGATCTAAAGCTGAATTTTGGTGGTCTATTCCCACAATAGGCCAGCATGTTCCTTCTAAGGGGCATCTAAAAATATACTCAGTATTATTTTATGTCCACCATGTTCTTGCAAATAGGGCTCCCTTGTATGCACATTTCTAAACATTGAAGATGGTTTCAAGATTATTTTTTTAGTGAAATGTCTTCCCCATGAAGTCTTGCCAAATGGCCAATATTTAGCTTCTTTGTAAATTGTTTTTCCTATTTTTTGCAAATTTAAATGTCAAAGCATCTAATTTCTTCAAAACTTCAACTCATTCTTTTTTGTTAATAACTTTTGACCTAGATTTTTGTTAGGTCTGAAATTTTGGAGAATACTACTTTTAGTGTTATATTAATCATTATTTTTTAATTTTAAAAAAAAAACTGTTTCTAAAAGCTTATAGTAATGGGAATACTAGCCAAAGTGGAACAAAAACAATCACTCTTTCTTGCAACCATCCAAACATCCAATTTAGAATTCAAAGCCCAAAAACAAAGAACTTGGTTGCGCCTTCTTTATCTCTATGGTGGTAAATAAAATACTTACAGTGGCCCAATGTTTTTACTTTTGGATTAAAAAGCATGAGTCTATCTTTCCTATCACATGGTTTTTAATAACTACACCCAGTGTCCTCCCTCAATGTCCCTTGATTAATTTATCCTAAGGACATCCATGATCTAATGGATATATGAAAGTAAAGTAGAAACACCTAAATGCAAAATTTCCATTCTCCAACACCTAAAAATGGCCTTGAATGAACACTTTTGTGATTCAAAACGACCACAAATTTTGAAAAGGAAGTGATGAAGGGTGAGGAGTTTTTTAAGAAACCAATGAAAGTTGAGACATTTTATGCTTCAAGGTCATCCATTCAAGGTGAATCTTGTCTAAAGTATAGACTATCCTATGTTTTCAATTATGAAAAGTTGCAAAATGTTACCCATCGGAAAATTACAAAACCACTTGGGGTGCATTCCTCTTGAGTTTGCTAATAATGATCAATTTTTTTGGTCATTTGACCTTTTGAAATAGAGAGACTAAGAAAAGTGTTGCTTTTAGATGTTTCCAAATTATAGATTCATCTCAACTTCATTTTCATTCTCAAAGACCCAATCACACTTTCTATATGTGATTAATATATAAAAAGTGAACCAATTATAAATTATCTCATTTTGCATGTAAGACATGCTTCTATCATTAATGTAATCAATTATAAGATCTCCATCTAAAGTTTGTCTTGGGAAGGTTTTTAACATGTTCCATGTAATAAAGAAATATGGAAAGCTGATTTAACCCCTAAAGCACCGAGGCTTTTTTCCATCAAACAACACTTGAAACTGCCATTTCTATTGCGAAGAGCAAAAAACTTTAAAAATTGTTTTTTTTGCATATCTAACTGTAGGATCTTATACTAGACTAGCATAAGTACGTATGGAAGAAATTTCAGAAACTTTGATCTCATGGATTGCAAAATATTTGCATCCAAAGTGAAGTAAGAAAGTTTTTTTATACCTTCTATGACTAGATTTTTGGCTTTGAATCTTTTTAACTTAAATTTTTTTGTATTACTAATTTTGATTTTTTAAATTTTTATGTTGGATATTTGAGTTGAACACATGGGAAAAAAATTCAGGAAAAAAAAACTTAATTTTCACTCATTAAAAAATTGTTAAGCAGAAGTAGGTTCAAGAATGAAGGAAAGACAAAACCATTAATAACTCTAAGATGGAGTTGAAACACAATAATCCCAATGGTGAGATTGTTCTAGCAAGAAAATTTAACCATGTCCAACAATTTCTTTTGGAAAATTGTAAAAATTGCATTCAAAAATGAATCCTATAGGTTATTTTTTCAAGAAGATGCTTAGATTGCCCAAAAAACTAAGATTGTCCATAATTTTTTCATCACAAGTCCAAATTGAATGAATCAAAGCTTCATGTGTAGACAAAAATATAATATTTTAGGAATTTAAAAAATATATATTTTAACTTTTTGTGATTTTTTTTGGTTGCCCAGCAATCTCCATTTTTGGCTTATTGTGCCATAATTTCTGCTCCTGGGCACCAATTTAAATAAAAATTATATATCCACGAAGCTCTTGCAAAACTACACAACTTCAAAAAATCCCCAAATTTTTTTACTACAAATTGAGACAATAGGAACCTACCCGGACCCAAATTGTCCCCTGAGGGGACAAACGGTCCTTTAGGGGTTAAGCAGCTTGGGAAAGAAGTTTTTTTTCATGAATTTGACAGGTTGAAATACTATTATACTTGTTCCAATTTTCACAAATAAATTTAGTGACAATTATTTTGTAGGTCATGCTAAATTTTCTAACTCACTATTAATCCTTAAAGGACAAAGATTATGACCATGTGAATAAACCTCAATAAGTATTGCTCACTACTGTGCTCTATTTTGTTACTAAACATGAGTATGAAGTTTTTTTATTTTATTTTCAAAAATCAAGTATCTTCTACAAGTTATAAAATTTTAGATTTTTTTGTGAAAATTAGAAATTACTATGGAAATTCATATTAAAATTGTATAAAATCCATATCAAATATCATATATGCTTAATTAATCTAAAAATTTCACTATGGTTGTACATTATATTAAAAAATGTCATGGTATAAACCAAATTTTTGTATCATTTTATAACCAAAAATCAATAGACCATGGTGAAAGACCTTGAAGAGATTACTCCTTGTAATTTAAAGTATACACTTGAGTTAAGAAGGTATTTGATGTGGGACTATTTACCTTAATTTTTGTATTTAAAATGACTGTATTTTTACATAAAAATCTACAAGGCGCATATTTCCAATACCCTATGGTTTTTGTAAATTCATTCATGCGGGTTTCTAAATGGGGATATCTTACATATAAAATTTTAAGTGTCTAGTATTTTTCTTGCCCCAACCTTCTTCACAAGTTTTTCCTTCCCTCTACTACATACATGTATAGGGGACACACCATAAAATCAACAACAATCAATTCAATTCAAGTGCCATTGACCAACTAGCAATTTTTAACACCTAACGGCCAATTGTTCGTTAAACAAACAATTAAAAATCCAGGTAGATTCTTATGAAGTCAATTTTGGTCGGATGTTCACAAAATTTTGACACAAGGTGTGAACATGTGTCCCCTTAGTGGAATATAATTTTTATCCAATTGGTTGCCCAAATAAAAAATTATGCTTTTCTAAACATTTCTGGTAGTCTATGCAATTTGGGCATTTTTTGGACATCTTTTGCAATTTAGACACTCATCAACTTTGAAATTTGACATGTATATAACTAATAAAATACGGTATACAATTTACAAAAAGTTAAAAGATTATAACTTTTAAAGTCTACTTCCCCTATTTTCACTTTAAACGTTATAATCTTTCAATCCACGTGGTCAAATGGGTTCAAATTTTTACTAGACATTGCCTTACTTGGTTAATACACTTCTATATGGTTGGAATTCAAAAATATATATAATTTTTTATTTGGACAATGCATCAAAAATTGGCAATTTGGGACTTTTCCTCTTCCAAAACACCCTCTTCCCTTTAGGAATTAATAATAAGTTTACCATCGAACACTTCAAAATTCCCACTAAAACTATCTTATAAATATTCTATTCAATATGAGTGTATTTAACACATATGGCTTCAAAGATTGAAGTTAAATGGACTATAGATTCTATGCTTGTGTTGTACAGTTTTTAGTTTGTTGAACCCACAAATGTAAACCTCCCTATTTGTGCAATGCCTTAGATGTTTTGGGGGGTCTCTGGAAGGGCTGTTTTAGGGTTGTTCTCTGATCTGGCCTGATTCTGTGAACAGCTATACAACTGTCAGAAAACATTTTTTTTAAATAAATAAAAAATTCAAATATCATTTTGAGCAATTTTTTTCCTTCAAAAATGATGGGGCAGTCGTTCTGCCACATCAGCCAGTTGCTGTAGCGCGTTCCCGCAACATTCTTGTAGTTTGGGAATGCAGGGGAACTCGTAGCCCTTCAAGACCCTTGAATCCCCTCTAATGGTGACAATTTCTATCACTTGTGGTCAATGTCTTACAGTTACACTTAATTTTTTTGATATATACACTATTGGTATCGTGGCAAAATTTCAATCAACTACCCTTCATCATAGATTCCTTTTATTGTATCCATTATCTATCCACATCTATACTCATTGTACTATTAAAAAGTTTTACAACCTCCATCTATCAAGGCTAACTTATTACTAAAAATTCCTATGATGTTTTTACATAGCCTAATTTATATATGATAGAGTATGTAGCATTCCATGGACCCTATAATAGCCCTACATATTATATAAATTTTTCCTCCTTTGAATTAAATGAACCATATCTTTTAACTCACGTAGTTTCAAAAAAATTGATAGTGATCTCCCCTAGGGGTTTTCTTTTGTAATATAGTAGTACACCATGCAATAAATGGAGGATGGTCCCTCCAAATTTAATCCCTTGTCACAGTGCCACAACACTAGAGTTTGGCACTATGGTGCCAGAAAAAAAAATCCTGATCTCCTTGGGTTAGAAGAACAAAGTTCAAATTTTTGCAAATAGTTTAATATTAGGAAGTTTTCAAATTTCAGATTGGATTAGAAAATAGACTTCAATAGCTCATTAGTTGGGCTCAAATTCAAGAAGATTGTTTTTTTTGGCTAAAATTCAAATTTTTTAATTTATATATTAGAGCTGCATAATGCATTTTTAGATTTAGATTTTTTGTACAAAGACTAGAGTTTATGATGCATCAATTACGTGCATCATAAACTCGTCTTTGTAAAAAAAATCTAAACCTAAAGATGCATCATACAACTTTTATATATAAATTGAATGAATTGTCCTATCCAACAAATATTTCAAATGCAAGGGCATTAAGATGTAATAATGGTTCATGTTGCAACCTATACTCTCTATATTGACAATGCCTAAGAAAAAATTGAAAAAATACAAAATTCTTCCACATTATGGCACACAAACCAAGTTTTAGACATGGCTAGCTTTGAAATTAATTTTCTTTCAAATCACAGCTAGATTTTCCCTCACTTCAAAAGTAATGTGTTATATATTGCGCACTACAACTTTTATAGATCTGCTTTTGGAATTTGCCCATTGACGCTTATGGTATGGTTGTTTGAATGAAAGTTTCAAATCTATACTCAGTTTTATTCAGCACTATAAATTTATAAATAAACATTACAAATAGACAATTAAAAAGTCATTGAATAATTAAGTCCATAAATTTATAAGCTTAAAATTTTACAGATTTGTAAATTCAAAAAATCATATATCTTCAAATATATAGACTACAAATTTTCAAACAATAAATGAACAAATTACAAGTTTTAACCTTTATATTTTATAAATATATTCAAAGATTTTTGGATTTTTATAAATCATCATTATTTTAAATCTCCCATAAGTTTTTACTAATAATTCAAACGTAATCAATAATTGTAAAATATGATTCATAGATCAAATCCAAAGGTTATATCTAAAACCACTCAAACTAATATTTATCAAAAAAATTCTAATCCAAATTTTTGGAAATTCATTCTAAATTTAACGGTAAATGAAATATTTGAAATTTTCACAAGAATAATTTTTCTTTGCATTCAAAATGTATTCTAATTAAAGTGTTTTTTAAAAACAAAACAAATCTTACTTATTCAAGTCACCTTTGAAGGGTCATTTTTTGTACTTGTGTGCCCTTGAACTAAAGAATTTGCTAGTATAATAGAATGTTTGCAAAGAAAATTTTAGGAAATCTACATCATACAAATGTTAAGAAATCTACCACAAGATTCTACAAATATATACAGTAGAACCTCTCTAAGTTGATCCTCTCTAAGTCAATAAAGTGTTGTCAGGAAGTATTGATTGCTGGTCCCAACTTAACAATATGAACCACATACGAACATGATGACCCTCCCTAATGTAATAACCTCTCTAATTCAATGTGTCTAACCGGTCCCAACTCTATCGACTTGGGGAGGTTCTATTGTAGATGAATGAAAAAATCAAAATTATATGAAAATTATATGTTTCAGGGATTTATTTGTGTTCATCTGTCATCAAGGTTGTCATTTAAATTTGAACATTTGATCCTTCAGAGTTTAATATAAAATATTTAGAACTTTTTCAAGAACAACTTCTTGATTTATCTATAGATTATTTTAAACTTAATAAAACTTGATACTTCAAATCACATAAGAAAATCACATAAATTGTAAGACACCTCCATATAATGTGTTTGATAACAACAACTCCCTTTTTAACATTACCATATTATACTATATAATTGTTTTTTCACTACAAATAGTTATTTTGTTGAACACCACCACCTTACAATCATAACTTTTATGCTAATAAATAAGATGTTAGTCTGTCTAACATTAAAAATTTTGCTAAAAATAAATATAGGCAATTAAATATAAGATTGATTATTAAAGTTTTAAAATTTATAAAAACTATTTTTGATAACTTTGACAATTTAAATATAATGTAATTTTGTCTAATCAATGAGGGAGAAATTGTTTACTAATTACTTTAATTTTCCTAGCACCATTTCATCAAAAATTTCATGGCCAATAAAACTTTCTTATTTGAAGCATTTTTCCATTTGAAATTGCAACACATAGGCAGCACTCATAAAATGTTGATTTCACTCAAATGCTTGGAAGTCAATCTTGTATGCTCATATAGACATTAGTTATTATGATGATCTAGAAGACTAAGTGGAATCTTGCTTCACTATAACTATAAGATATAAAAGTTTTATGAGCATGGGCAATTTAAAAATATTTCATATTTGTTTGTCATTCCATAATTTGCACCACTATAACATTTCACATCCATAATGTAGACTAACATAGGACAACAAATGCATGGCAAAAAGCTATAATTGCCTTCTCTTGTTAGTTGTGTTTGTGGTAGAAGTCGTGGCATGATGCAAGACTCTAAGCTAAGGCATTAGTACATTGCCATTGGTACCAGGGACAACCACGTACATGCATGTGTGACATGCTTGAGTTTTGAGCATACTACTTTTCTTTAACCCCTAAAGGACCAAGGCCTTTTTTCTCCCAAAAAACACTCAAAACTGCCATTTCTATAGCAAAAAGTAAAAAAAAAATAATATTGTTTTTTTTTCACATCTAACCGTAGGATCTTACACATAATTGGTATAAGAATGTGTGGAAAAAATTTCAGAATTTTTGTCCGCACAGATTGCAAGATATCTGCGTTTAAAGTGGAAAAAACAAGTTTTTCAGCACATTGCGGGACCAGATTTTTTGACTTTAAACATTTTTAACTTAAAATTTTTGCACTACAGCGTTTTGAGCTTTAAATCTTTATAGTGGAGAATTGAGTTGAGAGTCTAGGAAAAAAACAAAATTCAACAAAATTCAATTATCATTCTTAAAAAAATTGTTAAGTAGAAGTAGATACAAGATCGAAGGAAAATCTAAAATATTCATATGTTTTAGATGGAATTAAAATGCACTAATCCCAATGGTGAGATTGTTCTAGCAAGTAAACTAAACCATTACAAAAAAAAAATTGAAAAATTTCAAAAATTGCATTCCGAAATGAATCCTACAAGTTATTTTTTTCAAGAAGATGCTCTAATTGCCCGAAAAACAAGAATGTCCATAACTTCCTCATAACAAATCCAAATGAAATGAATCAAAGCTTTCCAGATAGACAAAAATATAATCTATGAGAAAAAAAATATTTAAAAAAAAAATTCAAAATTTCGCAAATTTTTTTTGCTGCCCCGCGTCCCCACGCATTCCAAGAAATGGCATAACTTCTCGCTCGAAGGTCCGATTTCAAATTTTTTTTTCTGCCACGTACCTCTTTCAATTCTTCACGTTCACGAAAAGTTTCAAAAAATCAGGCAAAGTAAAACACCAAAAAGGTACATGCCCGAATTCCCATTTGTCCCCCGAGGGGACAATGGTCCTTTAGGGGTTAAGGTGCATGGCCACCTAGCCATTGAGTCATTTTTAGTATAGGATAAGGCACCTGCTTGAGGGCCTTTGTGAAAATAAAATGCCTTTAATATGTGGGTGTAGTCCAAAGGCTGAGGGCACTTCATTTTCAATAAAGCTTGAGAGTAGGGCCCGTATCCAAGGAAAATTTTTGTAAGGAAAAATTATCGATATAAGGTGCCCTCATATTAAACATGAAACTTGAGGCTAGGTCCCTACACTATTGTCAAGACTTGTCTTAAAACCTTAGATTGTGTTTGCACACACAATCTATGTGCATGACAAGTAATTTATTCAAAAAGTGTGCAAATTCTGTATGCTCTAAGATGTCCTTTTGACTTCCAACAAGATCCAACAAAAACTTAGATAGTTTAATAATAAGAACCACACTCAAATTCTTCTTTGGTTGATTGGAGGTACGGAATCCGGGTACCTTATTTCAGAGAAGCATATTTCAGAGGTTTGTCAGACTGAATATTTCAGAGTGATGTCATAATTCTTCAATGTGAGTTAAGTGAACCCACTTCGTTGTCACAGCACAGATTGTAAGTTAGCAGATGTCGCCACTTTCTGCGGCACAGGCCACATCGTTGTCACAACAAAAGAAGCAGACTGATGTCGCCACTTTCTGCGCTAAGGTTGGGAGACACAGCCAAACTGCCTTGCTGTCTGGAAAATTTAGTGCACCCCGTCACCCACCGCAACCTCCGTCACTCAAGCCACTCATGTTTGGCTCTAAACTTAACTTACCCAATTGAAAACGAAACTGAAAAACACAGCTGTGAGTGAAAATGAAGCTGGTCAGTTGACGGGTGAAACGCCGCATTCGGAGGATCTGGCTAAACGGTCACTCACTCAGTTTTGAACAAAACTGACATCATGCAAGCGACAGGACAAAGAATAATCGCACCACAGCTCCCTAAATTCGGAGCTGCAATATTTGAATTACAAAACAAATGCTAAATACAGAACCTGCTAAACTTGGCAACAAATATTTTAAGCTGAACCTGTGAGTCACTGCTTGGCCAGGTCAACTTGGCTGCATGGCTTCAGGAATGAGAAAATCCGACATTTTCAAGTTCACTTTCCTTGACGGACCGAGTAGGAACAAAACTGGAGTTGAGAACAAATTGAAAGGAAGGGTTTGTAATCAGAGATTGACACTTCCAAATTCATATTCCTTGCCAGAGGAAGAAAAACTTTGGTCTTCAGACCAACGTGAAGGAAGAGCTTGTCTGCGGTAATAGTCCTACGAACTACCGTAGTACGGCATATCATGTTTCTTATATTTCCTGTACAATACAAACCTACAAGGCGGTTTGGGACCCTCCATTGCCTCAGGAGGCACCATAGAATTTTCTATGGTCTAAGATTCTCCTATCAGTGGCATGGCCCAAGTAGGTTCAACAATGCTTCGCTCGAATATCTGCATATTTCTGGTTGCTTGCTTGATGACACAGAGATGGTACTCCCAACATGAACGTTGGTTCTATATCCATAGCCTAAGGTAGTGGAAACTAAAATTACTTCCCTATGAGAGGGTAGGCTCAAAATTAACTTTTCTAGTTCTAGGTATTGAAAAGTATGCCGAAAATTCGTCCCTCCGAAGACAGGCCCTCTGGGATAATGACCAAAGACAGTCCACATTAGCACGCATTATACGACAATCTCTGACTGTCTACATCGATCCATTTGATTTCGGTAGCTTGAGAACTATCAATCTTGAGAGAACCTGGTTACCAATTGGAAGTTGGTTCTCAAGGAAGCATGGCCCCAAATGCAAAGCAAAACCGGAACAGACAACCCTGTTCTTGAAGTGAATCGTGTCCAATGCACGGCCAGTATGATCTAGACCAATAGTACAGGAGACCCCAGTGCACCAGAATCGCAGTGTGTTCCAAATACTGCAACTAAATTCTACTCTTTCTGTTGGATTGCATAGCTCTCTAATATACTCTCCTAATTTGAAAAAAAATTAGAAATTCACATAATAATACAAGCAACAATGGCAGCTTCCACAGCCACCAAAAAATTCTACTCACCAGGCCTCAGCAAGTAGAATGGACAGTCTTCTCCTCCGCCCCAATCACTGTAGATAGAGCGCCATTTGAAACTGCGTAAATGTATGGCCGGTGAGGCGAGCATTTGCTTGAATCTACCGTATTAGCTGCTCCCAGTTCATCCAAACGACTCACACCGCGAGTAATCCTTGCGAATGTAATCGGCACTGTCAGGACTAGGCCGTGATTCAGTCAAGGTATAAGATTCACCATTTTCAAGGTCTAATGTAAACTGCTGACTTTCCAAGCGAATATCTTCAATGGTCACCACAGCACGAGTGTCATCACCGTGAGCAGCGTATTTGCTCAATATGGGCGTGGACACCACCCTCACAATGTAAGGGCGCTCAAAAGGAATGTCCAGGGGTTTGCCAGGAAACACATCATCTTCTGTTCCCGTTGATGTCACAGCACTCGAGACTTGCGTATCCGTGGATTCACCAATCAAAGCAGTCTCATTCGATTGGCTTGATTCGCTACACTCCGCTCCATCGACCGATTCCTCCACAATCTTTGCAGGTTTCTGCAGAATCCTCAACTGCTCCACCACCTCGGCCATACTCGGCCGTTGGTGTGGCGACGTCTTGGTACAATCCAGAGCCAGGTACAGCACTTTGATCATAGCTTCCTTATTGGCGTCCTTGTCCGCTGGATCAATCATACGCACGTCAAAGAAATCGGGTGAGCTTCCCATTCGCCGCTTCACCCAGGCGATAATGTCAAAATTGCGGCCCATCGAAGGATCCTTGCCTGTGAGTAATTCCAACAGGACAACCCCATAGCTGTACACGTCACACTTGACTGTTAGTCGGAGGCTCTTCTGATACTCCGGAGCAATGTACGCTTTCGTTCCAGCAATGAAGGTGGTCACATGAGTCTTGGCCGAGTCTATCAACCTGGCTAACCCGAAATCCGACACTTTGGCTTCGAAGTTCTTGCCCAGGAGGATATTGCTGGCCTTCACATCTCGGTGAATAATGCGAGGGTCCCGGTTGTGAAGGTAAGATAACCCTTCGGCAGCCCCCAGGGCAATCTTGAGCCTGGTGTCCCAATCTAAGTGCGCTTCTTTACTACCAGGATTGTTGCGTCTCATGTAGTGGTTGAGACTTCCATTCTCGAAGAACTCATAGACGAGGAGCTTCCCGTCTTTCGTCCTGCAGTACCCCAGCAATTGGACCAGGTTGGGGTGGTGACAATTGCCCACGGTCTCAATCTCTGCCCGGAGTTCACGATCACTCTGCTTTCCACTTCCAAAGAGCTTCTTCACGGCCACCACTCTTCCATCTGGAAGCGTGGCCTTGTAGACCTGCCGTAGCAAAATAACAATCACAAACCAGTGTATTGTTCAATGATACCGTTCCACCTTCCAACCAGACCACTTGCATTTGCGTCTCGATGCATGTCAAGAACTTCCTCTACGTAAGTTCGAAAACCGGTAGCCTGTAGTAAAATCTTAAATGTACCTAAATAAAGTAAGATTTTAAATAAATGCAGTACTGTCCCTTAAATCTAGCAACCACAAACGGGAGCAGAGGTGACAAGGGAAAAGAATAGACAAGGAGATTCGCTACGGCGGCATACCTTCGCAAACCCCCCAACCCCGATGAGGTTTTTCTTGCAAAACGACCCCGTGGCAGCTTGCAGCTCCTGATACTTGAAAGTAACATTGGACTTGAGCGTCGGTTGCTTGAGCAATTTGGAGCCGTTGACAGGCTTCTGCCCGTCGATCTCCAACCGCTTGGTCCACGCGGCGGTCCAAGGGGTCCAGGAATTGAAGAATGAGGAAAGTTGCGAGCCAAGGTAAGCATAGATGGGGGCGACGCACGAACACATTAGAAAAAACAAGAGGAGAACGACCTGGGGTTTTCTAAAGTAGTGCAATTCCGCTTTCTTTCAAGTACACCGACGGTCACCCAGAGGCAGATTCTCCTCTCCCTTGTCCCACGCCTCCTTATACTTCATCACTAATGTGATCACACCACGACACTAGCCAACGACCCAACTAAACAGACAATCACCCATACGATTACAGACAGGAAGAAAAACGGTCCCCCCTCCTTATACTTCATCAAACATTAAAAAAAAGCACTCTCAAATCTCCCTCGGTAGCTGCAATCCAAGCCCTACAAAAATAACAGAAACAGAGTACCCACTACTACATGCGGTACCACGAGACCTGCAAAATCAGAAACCCACATACTCCCACAAAATTCCCGGCTCTCCTTAACAGCACACAAAACACTCTTTCCCCGCAATCCAAATGCACACCCAAGATCGCTAAATTCGAGTTCTATCTCCCAATACGAAATGCGAGACTCCTCACCGCCGAGAGACAAATAAGAAGAACCTACACCCAAGCAGGCTACTACTGTACCCCTAAACGAAGCACGTTACCTCCACCCTCCCAAATGCTACTACAATACAATACACCTAAAAGTAAGCACGTTACCTCCACCTCAAAAATGCTACGAGCGTGGCAACTTGAACCCCACAAGCTGAGCAACCACTAACTTAACTTAACTTACACACGCAACACACCCGACAGCTAGAAGAGGAGCGCATGAAGTGCAAATGCACTGCGTCCAGCTGCCCCACGTAATAAGCTACCAGGAGCTTCTCGCCATGGAATCTTTCGGCGATGCTTCCGCTGTTGTGCTTCATCGTCGGTTTCCGTCCAACTGCGGCTCTGATACAGCGGTGTGCGGCCACCTGCTTGAGGTTTTCGAGGTGCGGGACGTGAAGAATCCCGTGGTACTGTGCACTACACTACTGATGGCTCTGTTTGAAGTCAGACGGGCGGACCGCCGAAGCGGACCATCGGGACGGACCCCACCCTTGGTCCTTGGACCCTACGCTTGGTCCCGCCCGGTGGAACCCCGGGTCGCCCGGGTCCGCCCACGAGGGGGCGCCCACCGGGTCCCGCGAATCGTCGACCCTCCATATAGGACCGAGCTGGCTACTGGCTGCTGGGTGGGGGCACGGGGAGGGGCCACGTGGCGGACCCCAGTCTATTATTATCTTTTTTTCTACTGGCAGGCAGGTTTTAAACTTTTAATTTACCTTTGGAGGTGGTGGGGGGAATGCCACGTGGATTTAAAAAAAAATTAATTTGTATATGGGGTGCTTGTGGCTGCGTCGTCACCGTGCATGCAGACGTACAGTGTTGGGTTTTACTGGTGGCAAATATGCTCCGAAAAGAATCTGTATTTATATAATTTTGTATAATTCTGTATAAGCAGACAATGATGGTGTGAGTGGCCTTCGCCATGCGGGGAAGGTATTATGCTTTGTTAGATACCTTGGAGTTACTAGTTAACCGTCAAAGTACCTTGGAGTCTATGATCATGTAGTCAAACTGGAAAGTCCCTCACTACATATCATTGTCATTGTTAATTAACATTGGGGGTTCCTTTTGTTGTCTTCAAGAGGCGGAGCTCCCCCATACTGTAGCACATACTGTAGCCAGTTGTTGTATCTAGTTTCGAGTTGTCAAGTAGCACTTTGTCCCCACTTGCGTGTAATGCACTGTGGACTTTGTGTACCCACCTAATATATAGCTTGTTGATGAATCACTAGCAACATTGATACAACACAGTCAACAATTACAACTGGCTAGCCAATAGTATAATTAGATTGTAACTAAATTTCCTCCTTGGTATCTAGGGAGGCATTATTCGTCTTCCAAGGGAGAATGGATTAGGTTTGTTTACAATATTATGTTTAGAGTTAATTGTGAAGTGAATCTTGATTTTTTGAAGTGGTGTCAAAAGTAGATTTAACTGAGAATAGTACAAATGAAACACAACTCTAAACCAAGTTTGGGGGCTTCAAGGAGTTTTTTCTCAAGTTTTGGCTCCTGGTCCCTCATTGCACATATTTTACAATTAGTTCTTTTGTGTCCTCCATTTCTTTACTATTGAAGAGTGAATTCTTTTGGTTTTATTTTTTAGAGATGGAATCACGTGTCTATTTCATATCATAAAATTTCAAGTTTTTTTGTGAAAATTTCAAATTATTGTGCATTTTGGAAGAAAAATGAAGAAAATTCACATCAAATACAAACCATTGGCTCAAAAATTTGAAATTTTCAGAATAGAAGTACATTATAGTGTAGATTATATAAGTGTAAAGAAAATTTATGTATCACTCTTTATTTAAAAATATGGATATGAATCCTTAACTTCAAGCTTCCGTGAAATGCTTCTTTTCAGGAATTTTTCAAAATTTCAAAGTGGTGTAGAAACTACACTTTAGAAGCTTCATTTTGTTTTTTTGCTATAGAATAAAAGGAATCATTTTGAATGTATAAATCAAGTTTTAAGGGAAAAAAAGTTCAAAGTATTGAAATACATTAGATAGTGTACCATTTTTTTGATAAACTATCCTATATAGAATCAAAAACAACTAAAATGTCTTTAACTTAAATCAATTATGTGGATATAGCATCAAAGAAGTTGCATACAAAAAATTGGATGAACATCATCCACTCTTCAATATGCACAAAACCTATTTGACCTTTTAAAGGACACAATTAATCCTTGGTTTCCTTTAAGGATTAATTCAAGGATTGGTATTGGCTAAGGAGCCATAGAAGATAATTTTGTTCATTAGAGGGTTTCCCTTGCAAAGGATGCAAAAGGGAACTCTACCTCATTGGTAAACAATGTTACTAAGATTGAAGGTTTGATTGTGTGGGCCTTAGCAAATTAAAGAACCTCTGGAATTCAATAGTCATATGTATTTGGAGATATAATTGTAGAAAGACTATTATTCCTAGGAATTTTAAATATTCTCTTAGGTGGCAACAACAAAATCCATCATGTGGCCATTTTTAGATACAAAATATTTTTCATCTACAAATTTATACTTTCTTCATTCAAATTTTATAATTTAGTCTATATTCAAATGCTTATCATCCATCATTAGGGGACAAAAAAATTCATCTTTTAGACCCTAAAATGAGTTTTGAAAAAAATTACCCTAAAATTTTCCAGTAAAAAAAATTATCTAAAAAGGAGCCTAAAAGAAAAATGGTAGTGGTAATGGAATGGCATCTAAATTTGTTTGAATAGGAATAGCTCTAGCAATGTGCCAAACAAGCCTAACCTCGGTTTTATTTTTATTTTTATAAATGAGTGCACAATAATTACTTGACTCCCACCAAAATATTCTTTTGGGCATGCCAATAATTGCAACTTTGCCAAAGACAACAACTTTCATTGCTAAAGTTCTTATTTTCTTCTACGAATAGTTTATTGGGGCTATAGTGGAGATTCTCTTTGGAAGTGACTAGGAACTTTGTAAGATAGAAACACTTAAAAGCGTCCTTGCTCCCATTCTTGTACCCTAGTTTACCACTAAATGTGTCCCTAGACTTTCATCAATGTGTCCTACAATGCTTAACTCTAATTTGTTGACGCATTTGAAGGACACATACTTAACTTTGATTTGATGACTATTGATTTTTGCAAATTTCAGTTTAGGATCCACCTATGTGATAGTTTCAGTGGTCTAGGGAGCCGTCACTTTGGAAAATCATAAAAATTACATACCACATTCAAAAATCTAATTTTTTTTTAATATTCATGATTTTCACTTGCTAATACTATAAAAATATTATTTTTAGCAAAGGTGCCTCCAACTATGCTGAATTGCTTAATATTGACGGTTTTGGGTGTTTCCACCGTAGTTAGTTGGAAGACAAAATAGTGAGTTGCTTTGGTAGGACAAATAAGAATTTATTGCAACAAAATAATATCTTTGTATTTTGCCCAAATAATATTTTCCATATTGTTAGTGATACTCTAAGGTTTTGAGAGTAGTTCCTACTAAATTGTAAAACTTTTCATTGGATTTCCTTGAGAATTCAAAGAGGATTTTAGATTTTTTAGAAGACATTTTTTGGAGATTGCATGAATAAGCTTTGATTATTTAAAGTATTAAAAATAGGTGTATCCAAATTAAACCTATGCTCCTATAAAGAAAAAAATTATTTTTTAAAGGAAATCACAATTTGGTAGTGTTATTTTACTTTGTATGATCTTGGTCTAAATCTAAAGATACTACAACGGAAAATTATATTTATCAACTCTAGACCAAAGAAAAAGAAACGTTGCATTGATAGAAGCTACATTTGCAAAAGTTTGAAGTAGGACCTTCCTTGAAAAGCAAGCCAAAGGTACGAGCTTAGAGTCTTTTTGTAGAGTAGGTGCTTATTTAAATTTGGATTTGACAATGGGGATCCCAAGCTGAACTAAATAGATAAAATCTAAGGCATATGATCACCTATTTTGGACAATGCCTCCATTTGCACAATATAGGGTGACCTGTTTTCGTGAATGAAGGACATATGATGTGGTTTAGCAATTTCATTGTTGTGTGATGAATAACACATTAACTCCTTTTAATAACTCATTGACATATTTTAATAACACAATTTAGTTTGCACTTCTTGGAAATAGGTTTGCTTATATATTGAGAATAGATTGGACTATAATGTACACTTTCTCAATTTTTACTTATTCCAAACTTAATGAAAAAATAGCAAAAATATAGTGAAATCTTTAAAATAGATTGCTTTTATTTCTATTCTCTAATTAGATAAAATTATCCCCCACCATTGTTCAATTGGACATATGCTAAAATGCTTAACATATAGCTTAGACTTAAAAGATTAAAGCATCATGGTCCTTATGAATTCCCACCTCAAAGAGATGCAAAAAAATATAGCTTAGAAACTAAAGAAATGTTGTCTATTTTGTCTATATAGGATTTGTGTTGGACTTCCCATCCATAGAGAATGGGACAAGCTTTGGTTTAAGTTTAAATCCAATTTAGACTATTAATAGTCTATTTTTGGCAAACCACTTCTTTATAGATTTTTTATAAATTTATGTATAAAATTACAAATGTATACTTTACAAACTATAAGATTTGAACTTAAGATTTACAAATTATTAAATTACAAGTTTCAGAAATTATAATATTTTTGTATATAGGCTTCAAGACTTTATGATTTTGAAATTTTCATATTTCAAAATTCCATAGTATTAAATTTGTTGCATTAAAAGTGACAAAAGAAGTAGAATTCTATCAACCACTAGAGCTTTTATACGTTTATTTGTCATTTTAGAATTAATTTTTTCATTATTAACCGATTTTGTTTCTGTACTAGTATAAAATCTCTCCCTCCCCCCCTCCCCCCTTCCAATTACATTTTTTTCTACACTTTTATGTTAAAAACTAATTCCATACTAAAGTGACAAGTAAAATGTCAAAATTAAAAGAGTGTCAAAAACATCACCTTTTCATGTTGGTGGAAGTTTAGAATTATTTTCTAAAGATGGAACGTGAATTTCAAAAATTATTTTTTAAGTGAGTCGAGATTGTAAAAGAAGCATATTGTACGTAATTATTTACCAAATGCTACAAATTTTGACACAGATCAATTAGTCTAATTCATTAGAGATAAAGCCTACATCAATAGTTTAAAACCTTCTAATGTCGTGCACTATGTAAATACAAGCTTATATACAACATACAATCTCTTCAAAGTCATTTTCCATCCAATTAGAAGCTTCTAGGAAGGTGGCAATGGACATTACTTGGCTATACAAAGAATTATCTATTATAGAATGTTGATGGTTTCAACCAAAGGTCCAAGATTTCCTTTGTTACATACTTCGTAAAAGAGAGAGAATAAACTCCAACCACTCTAAGTAGTTGGTACACATAAAGAGTTTGTTCTTGTTCAATAATACATTCCAATGGTAAAAAAATTTAATACTTTGAACATAAACAATGAGATATTTGTTGTTCAAATTATGCAATATTGACAAACTTACAGATTTAGCCTATTTTGGAAGCATTTTTGAAACTAAATGCTTCTACATTGAATTCTATAAAAATTCATAAAGATTTAAAATAATTTGACCATATAAATAATCATAAAAAATAATACTCCCTCTGTTTGGAAATAGTATATCCATTCTCAATGTTGATTGCACTGAGAATGGATACACTATTTCCAAACGGAGGGAATATCTAACTTTTTTTCTTTTAAATATCCAAATCTTTTTTTGAATTTATGCATTCCTTTGCTTTTATCTTTATACAAATATAGCTTTTAATTTCAATTTCATCCAATTGGTTATATAAAAAGGTTATATTCTAGAAATTCAAGCATTGCTTGGAATGAATGAGAAGTATTGTGGACAAAACATCCAAAATATGAACTATGGAGAGCTTTCAAGTCAATGCAAACTTCAGAAATCTTGAGAACGTCACATAGTACAGCATATCTAAATTTTACTCAAAAAATCCTCAGACATGGAGAGGTTAAGGCTAGGACACATGTGAACAAAAACCAAGAAGAATATTGAGGTACACATGAGACCATAACCCTATGACAACCTCTATGTATTCTGCATGAGGCCCAAATGAATGAAGCCCAAATGAATGAATTAAGTAGTCTATTGTGACCGGCCCTACTTCAGTTCCAACAAAAATATTTTGTGGCTTCTTCAACAAATGTAATCCTGGTTGGACACAAACATGGGCGTTATGGGCGTTATAAGTTAGACTATGTAATGCTAGAGAGCTAGGAGTACAGTTGGACTAAGTTGTTCTATGCACCAAAAATATCTAGATATGCAGCACATGCACTTTTAAGGAGATCTACAAACTTAGAATGAGGAGCAAAATTATAGGTTATAACGGGCATCACCTTTCTTAGGAGCATATGAGGTACAACGTTATGTAACTGTACTTTACTTCAACAAATACAACCCGTAGCACACTCGTTTGCATGTGCTGCTATTTTCCGTAGGTGGCTATGTTAGATTGAGTATAGCATTGAGGTGGGCTACAGCTTGTGGCGGCCACATGTCACTACTTTGTACCTCAGTGCTCGGTCTGATAAGCAGCCAAGCATAGCCGTAGACTAACAAGTGCTCAATGTAGATGATTATTCTCCACTCATTAGCCTTGCAGACACTGACAAAGTTGCCTTGACGCCAGACTCAGCATTATGGGACTCACCTCACGCTTGCCGATTTGAGTGTAAAAGTGGCCCAGTAACGTCCGTTTGCTTCTCGAACTTAGCAAGGAACAAAAACTTTGGGCAAAGAATTTCTCAGTTGATCTTGTACCATGCCATTGGAACCTGCGATCCACGAATATCACCATGCCTAGAATTAGACTACCTGAACTTTGGCCATAGGGAGATCTCTTTCAAGAACTGTGGTGAAGATTCTCTTTAATAAGATGCTGTCGAAAAAATTGTAAAGTAGTCTAGTTTACTGAAAAGCTTGTTAAAAGGCATTAAGCACTCATAATATCTAAGTTAGTATCACTTCCGTTGTCACATCACAAGGAAAAAGTATTTGAAACTTGACATTTCCAATGCGTCGCAGGTAACCGTCAGAATAACGATCATGACCTGCTGCGATGCAATTCCACTCTTTTCAATTTTCAATTTCTTTGGGGAAATCTTCTTGATATCATCTCTCATCCTTCTCTAAGGCCTCAATAGCTGCTTGCGCAAGCTCTTCTTGGGAGTGACGGCAACCTCTTCAACTCCTGCACAAGGAAAGTTAACGTTGTTGTCAACAGGACAGAAGGGTTTTCGTGTTTGAACAGAATTCTGCAAAAATGAACGCATCTCCAGAGTCTAAATCAACGAATCGTACAAAATTCGATCATTTGCATCAATATCGTACGGTGTTGCCATCGGTCACTACGCATGGACATCCGTACACATGATGGGTATCAAAATACAAATAAATCAGTGGCTGAAAATAATGCATGAAGTGGCGACGTAGCATGCACTTACCGTACACTCTCCAATAGATTTCCGAACAAGATCCCTAAGAATGAAATGCACCTGAATAGTCACCAAAACAAGTAATTAGGATTTAGGTTCTGTGACTTGGAATTTGACTCCTTTAAACCCTGGAGGGAAAAAACATTCTCAAGTTGAGGACTCGGAAAAATTTGCACAAGACAAGATGTGGGGACCACGTGACAATGAAAGCAACATCCTCTTTTCCAACCACAATACACCATGTGCCGACGAAAGCAACGGGAGAAGGACTGATATGCAAGAGTCGGTATATTATCGCAAGATGGCTTACAGCATCAGCAACTGCTTCTGATGGGCCCCTGAACTATTGAAGCGAGCTTTCAATGGGCCGCCTGAAGCCTTGCTTAGGGGTGATAAGATGAGGCTGGTACACAATTCTTCGCACATTCTGCTGAAAAAAATGCTTGTCGAGGGGAATGCTTGTCAACCTCTTCAATGCAGTTGATTGTCAAATACGCCGTATATTTTCTCTCCACCAGACCGTCTGAAGGCCACAACAAATATCACTAGTGTTCAAAAGTCATAAATACCATTATTTAGCAATAAAAGCATCGCACCCATTCTATATGCGAAGATAATGCACTTACAAATTGCTGTTCTACCTTGAATCTACAGCCCCTCATACGCAACGATCTGCACCATGAATTTTTTTTAAGACTTCAACCTTCAACCTTCAACCTTCCTTTTGTTCCTCGTTGTGTTATTATATAAGACTTGAGAGGATTGAGCATTATGACAAATGAGACCTGTCAAAACTTATGCTTCATCCAGATGTTCCTTGAAGATGCGATCGAATGCCCTGCAAAGTTCCAGGATGGTGTACAGCTGAGCCTGAACACCAATCCAATCTCAAGGTGTAAGTGTGCATGCAAAACCACGCAATTGATTGTCAAACAACCAATGTAAGTTTCTATGCAAATCTAATAGTGACCTATACATAGGGAAAGATTAGGCTATACACACAAGCATCGTTCTCTTACCCCCGCATCATTTGCAAGAGAGCTGCCAATTTGGTTCAGCTCAGTCTCAATCTCGTCAATACTCTTGTTAATCATAGCTTGTACACTAGGAATGCGCGCCCTGATGACGGCTTCCAAATGTTGCAGCATGTACATAAAGAAATGTTAGCTCCATGAATTACGGGATTAATTGTGGCAAACTCTACACACTGAGAATGTGATTATATTTAGTTAAAATGACAGATTCAAGATCCCCAGAAATGTGACATTCAAAGGCTCAAAACTTCGAAAGCTAGTACTTCCCAGTACCTAGGACTCTGGTAACTAGGATATACACATGCTCAGATGGGCTTTGAGGTGGCCAACTGAGTCTATAAATTCTAAAATCTACGACAAAAACAGATGTGAGGTTCAACATCTGTTCCGAGTTTCAGTCTGGCGATTCTAAACTGCGCTGGTTCCTCGAAACTCAGTCTATACTATGCGCACCACTTTTGTGAAATTTCACCATTGTAACCAGTATGGTTCTAAAGTAGAAGGTTTGAAGCGGCATGAATCAAAATTGATTATCGTACCGACATAGCGGTTTCACCCTGAATGGCGTGGACACACAAATTACTCATGATTTTGCAGACGAAACTGCTATGTGGTTACAAAATATCTGAATAACAACATGAAGTATAACACCCTCAAGTGAAAACAAAAGGATGGCATATACCTTTGAGAGAACTTTGCCAAGGTACTCAGAACCCATCTTGCTAACTAGGTGACCATAGTCGTGGCTGCTCACGAAGTACTCTCGTTCTCTGCGTTTGTCTGCTATCATGTCAACAATCTTGTTGGTGTCTTGCTGAGATCGATTGACAACTCCTACCCATTGGTGCTGTAAACGGTAGGAACGGCCTTCCCGAACCTAAATTTCAGAAGCAAGGGAGGGAATTTAGTGAACTGTTTCCAGAAATTTTCTTAGAGGACGTATAGAACCAACTCCAGGGCACATATGTAGATCCCAGATATAATAAAACCCTTTGAACCTAAGAAGTAACTTAAATTGAGAGCATTCGTACCCTTGTCCATAAGATCCAACTTTGTGAGAACACCGAATGTCCTCTCTCCTAAAAATTCATGCAGAGATCGTCACACCATGAATTAGAAACTTAAACAACCCTTTATTTAGAAATCACTGTATAAGGAACAGGACACACACACGGAGTGCTGAATTCTTAGGACTATTGACAGAATGAGAGAGACATGACTACAGATATGGAGTGTTTTCAGTACCCTCAGACCAATAATTCAAGAACTCTTAGGCAACCTCATAAAGAGAATCTTTTCCATTATTCATGGGACGTTCTCTGTATCGTCACAATGATTACGGTGATCGTACAAAAATGCAAAAAAACAGGTAATATGCAAAAATTTAGTTATTAATGCAGGTTTTCACCATTTGGATTGACTTCTCTGGCTCTCTTGATAGCATCCGACGTAGCGATGTCCATCTGCTACTAACCAGAAGTAAAGTCATTAGTAGGAGACCCCCCCCAGAGGTTTTCAGAAAACTCAACTGCGGTGAACCCTAACAATGGAAACGCCATGTAAGGCGGATTCTAGTATAAATCCTGCCAACAGCGGTTAGATGTTCTAGAATACCTCAGAGGGTGGACTTTCTACCAGTGCCTCTTGGATCGATGAACATTGGCTACAACTTATTTTGGGGACGAAACCAGAAATCCAAAAATAAGATTACATTCTTGCACGTAGAAACTTCATTATTGCTCAAGGGCTCATACCAAAGTCTGTAATCCCCTTCCTAGGCATATGAAGGAACTCTGCATATTCCTGAGATCGTCATCACTTTTGTGCAACTGTAAAACCAATGGACGCCTCGTAACAATACCTGACACACCTCACGTCGATAAAGATGATTAAAACAACAAGGGGGATCCCGAATGTATCAAAGGCCTTCAAGGAGACATACTGCCAGGGATGAAGCCTAAAAGCAACAATTCAGGTGACAACTCTGTTTCTTCAATCTAAGCTTCCAATGCGAAGTACTGAAATAGAGATGCGGATTGGCTGGTTACCGGAACCCCGAGGGAGAAAGTCGCGTCCGACAATACTCTCAAGCACAGAAGACTTTCCAGAACTCTGAAGGACATGAGGACGCATTAGTAAAATTCCGCAGCAGACGCGATCGCGAAGGTCCCCAAAAGGTGTACATAATCAAGGCATCAACCAGCATTGCAACCAATAATAACATACGAAGCAGCAAAACACACTCAGACCTCCTTGGAGTAATTTCAAACATTACATACAGATATTTCAGCCTTGTACGAAACCTCAGGATCCTCCCAGTGATTGTAAGAATTTAGGTCATGAGCTTAAATCATCATGTGCTAAGCCATCACCACTCAAGGCAGGTGGGCCAACATGAAGCCAAAATCAAAAAGCAAGAAAGCATATAAATTTTCACACCTGGCCTCCCACGACAGCGACGGATGGCAAAGCCTCCCAAAGACTGGCCACTGCACCTTCGCCTCCCTAGTCACCAAGGGCAGTACATGCCCGCTGAATCCTGTTCACAAGCCCAATCACGTTGTCCATCTTGGTCTGAAATTCCACAGCGCCTCAGAGCTGGAGGTCCTCTACAACTATTAGTGCTTCCAATGCCTGCATTACCCGCAACACTAGTACCCGTCCATTTGAACACGTCAACAAAGACACAAGCACTCAATTCAAATAGACGCAACCAAAATCATTAAGACTAAGGCAGATTATAGCCAAGAACAAAAGCAAAAGAAAAGAGAAAAAAATTCTTCCGAAATCAAATAGAAAAAAGAGGAAAGAATTTCTTAGCTGAGCATGAACCAAACGAACTATCCCTCCGATATATCGATACCAGATATGGCAATCGCCGACGTACCTCGCGATGTACCAAATGCGACAATTCCCGCGGGCAATCAAATGCAACGACGCCACATCCAGCTGCAAAAAAGAAGAAGACACGCGCAGATTCTCACACCAACTCGCTAATTAATACCTGTTGTAACAACAAAAATTTCGAACCGGAATACGGTGAACGATTTGCAGTTGCTTGAGCAGAGAAGCTCCGAGTAACTCGTCTCCGCAATGCGCCTTTGACGTGCCAGCAGACTTAGGCTTTCCACTCAAGGAAGGTTGGATGGATGGAAGTTATCATCCACGGATGAAAAAACTCCAAAAAATTCACTAGGTGAACATATGAAAAAAACTACTGTAGCCCTGTTGCAGAGCGGTTAATTTTGTAATTCATGACTCCCTATAAACACTTAGGAATTCCTTGATTCCTCATACAAATTCAAAATTTTCAAATTTTATCATTCCGGGTAAATTAAAAAAAAACTTGCATTTCCTCCTCGGGTTAAAATTTTACAAGACCAAATGTGGTCTAGTTTCTTCACGAGGGAGCTTTTTCATTATTTTTTTTGTTGGATTTGGACAATTTGAAAGATCTCATTGATTGGATTATCAATCTTTATACATTCATCTAATTTTTTTGACTCGATGTCTATATTGGGTACAAGGGAGGAGTTGACTCCAAATTTGCCACCTTTGGAAATTTCAGAATTCACCAATGCCAAATTAATGTGGGGAAGAAACAATTACATTTATCCAACAAAGTGAGAAGTGTGGAGTTGGTTGGTCTTGCCCATACAATAATTGTCATTATGGGGCTAGGAATTCTAGTTATGTAAACATATAAATTTCATTAAATGTATCACTAAATTTCATCCATTTGGATGAAACTTGGTGACAAAAAACTGAGATTTGATTAAAAAGAAAACTTCAAACATATTTTGTCAGTCGCCCTTTTTTGCCTATAAAATAATTTACTTTTTCATCAATTTTCTTCAAGATTTGTTCACGAACAAACAAGGTTCATGATTTTGGTATTCACAAGGCCAACAATCATGGGCATTTTTAGTCTCAATGAAACAAGACCCATTTAAAATGCAATATGAAATTCAAATGTGGGACCTCAAACAAACAGACTCTTTATATTAGCCAACTACTTAGAATGAGGTAGTCTGCTCTTAAAGCGACCATTTAAGAACTGTTTGCCTTTTCAGGGAAGTTAAATTCCTTGAAACAATTTTCAGTTAATTTTTGGAGGAAGAAAAATGGAATTGGCATCTAACCCAAGTCGTTTCATATTTTTTGGACCTTCGTGGACTTAGTCACAAATTTCTGAAGTTGAAACGCAGTGGTACTAAAATCGACCACCTCCTGAAATGTATACAGTTGGTACATTGAAGAAAGCAAAATGTACCTCTATGTCACGATTGCTTTTAGAGCCCGCTCGTTTTTAGAGCAGACTACCTTTTAGCCGCTCTGCATTTGAATTTGCAAGGTTGCAACTAAGACTGTTTTAAGACTTAGTAAGAACGAGGTCTGTTTAGTCTATGCGTGTCGTTCTTGCGTTTTTCTAAACTTCATGAGCACTTGCTCGCATTGCTGCTCGTGCATCTTGTCCCCTCCTCTCTGGTATCCCCTTTTCTACCGTAGATCGCTCATGTGCATTTCCTGAAAATTTTGGAGGATTTCTCGCGCATTTTGATACGGAGAGGAGCTCGTTTGAAGGCCAATTTAGAGGGTTGAGGAGGTCAATTAATTCTATGCTTTGGGCGTGCTTTTTCTTTGCCGTAGAGATCAAGGGAATCGCAGTGCCGCCTGGCGGTGGGTTGCGCCGGTTTAGTGACGGCGGCGAGAAACTCTTGTACTGTAGAAGGAGGTAGCGAAAGGATATTGGCGAGAGCCTTCTCGCTCCTGTTTCAAGTCATCGTGGCTTAATCCCGCATTGCTGAGAAGGTTAGTTTTTAAAGTAGGTCGAATGACAACATTTCTTTGGTTGCACGGCATGTTTGTCTGAGATTGCTTGTTGTTCACGGTCTTTGATCCGATTTTCTTGAGGTGCGCTCGTCTCTATGTTAAATTTGAGCTTTTGTTATGAAGGATTGGACCTGTGCGGGTGAGGCTGGTTCGGACTAGCCAGTGGTGGGCGAATTGGCTGTGGAGGTCGCGTGGAAGGCGAATTACAGAGGATTGGTTATTTTTAAAATTTATGTGGAGCATGTGCGGCTTGAAGTGGCACAGTAGGTGAGTGTTCTCTTTTGTGAATTAGGGCTCAGATTGAGGCTTGGTGATTCCTTGTTCAAAGTGGAAGAATGTTCTTGAAGAGTGGGCTAGGGTGATGACGGGTATAACTGGAATACAGAGATGGTGGTTTGTATGCGGAGTTGTGTATCAAACCTTTGGATTATGTGAGCTGCATTTCGTTGACTACATTGAAAATTGTATCCGCTTCCAAGGCCTTCCGCAATGTGTAGACGATTAGGGTTTTAGGTTGGCAGTCCGTGTTGGAGGAGATTCTGATGGTTTTTGGTAGTTGTGGGCAGAATTCATGGTGGAGATGGAGATCCTTAACACACTGAATCGCTTCGTTTCGGAAGGCCGAGTAACGAATCGGACCGAGTTTGAGTCGAAGCTTCAATGTTTGGTAGACATTGCGAGGTCGGGTGATGGAAGACAGGAGCTCGCTCTAGCGGAGGCAGTTCCTAATCTTCTTCCTTTGTCCGGTGGTGTATTTCCTAGGGCCCGCCAGGATTTGTATGAAACGTATTTTAGCTTTAGATCATTCAATTTGTACGTAAAAGTCCTTCGCAATTTGTGTGCCGGTAACCCCGTAAATCAGGAGGCGCTGGTAGCTTTGGATGGCGTGGAAGCTATTGCTCCAGTGTTAGAGATTTTAGCTCAAGAATGTTCTGCCCCTCATAGTGACTCTTTTGAGAATGGCGAGTCTCCAGCCGAGGCAACTGTGCGGAGTTCAGTGATTGAAAGCTTGCAGATGGTTCTTCAGCTGCTGGGGAACGTAGCTGGTCTGGGTGAAGTGAGTCAAACAAGGATTTGGAAGCGTTTATTTCCGTCAGTTTTTGAGATTGTGGCTAAAGTTTCAAATGAGAAGGTACAAGGGCCCTTGTCTATGGTAATCTATACTTGCTGTAGAGACAACGACAGCCGGTGCACGGAATTGTCAGAAGGCAAGGGGGCCTCTGTCGTGGCATGGCTACTCAACAGGGGTAAACTCACATTCTAACTTTTTGACCGCATTTCTCTGACCATCACCATTGTTTCCTGCATAAATTTCTGCACACTAAATCCTCTAATTTAATTTCTTAATTTTTCTTGTTTCAGGTGCGGGGGTTGTTATAGATGCTGCCCCCAATGAATGGTTGGAGTTTCTGCTCCCTCGCCTATGCTTTGCAACCCCTTGTTTCCCTGTTCTCTTCTGCGAACTGGGCGATACCGGAACGAACAGGAATAGTTCCTCGCAAACACCTGCCAACGTTGACGTTGGCTCGTGCTTAAAAGGGACATCGTTCACCAAGGAGCAAGCATCCTTGCTTGACGTGTTGAATGCAGCGTTAAGTGCTCAAGAGGAAGAAAAGCATAGTGATGACCCATCGGCAGACCCGCATCGCTACATTTCTATGCCTTCGACATCGGCTTTCTTTTTAATTGACATCATTAGGTCGGCTGCTGAGTGTGCTGCCTCCACAAACCTATCCGTTCTGCATCTGCCAACACTGTCACCAGTGGCTGATGTTTTGGGTCTCTCGCTCTCAGTGGCAAGAATACTCTGTGTTTTGGACGAAAAGAGGTCAGCTCTGCTTCCCAAGTTTGCCTCGAGTGGTTTGCTCCCCTTATTGCTGGATCTTCTACGCGCTCTCGGCCCTCCCGATAGCACCAAAACCACTCCCAGATCAACTCAAGACATCGACACGAACGGTTCAAGAAGCCACTTGAACGATTCCAACACTATTAATTCAGATTCTTCAACATCAAGTGATTTCAAACGTTTTCCTAGGATAGATGTCTACACAGGATACCGGCGAGACATAGTTGCTGTGATTGCAAATGCCAGTCACAGAAGCTGCTTAATACAAGATTCAGTTCGAGAACATGGTGGCCTCTTGTTGGTCTTGCAGCAGTGCATGCCTGATACGAACAATCCTTTCTTGCGGGAGTGGGGTTTATGGGCCATTCGCAACCTGTTGGAAGGGAATAGTGCGAATCAAAGTGAATTGGCTGATTTAGAAATCAGGTCCACTGTTCCTGACTCCAGGCTTAGAGATGCAGGTATGACTGTCGAGATCAACCCCGAGACCGGACGGCCACGGCTTGTGAATGTCGCACCTAATACAGACAATCCAGCCAGCGATGAGTTCATGTAGATTTTTCTCATCTCAAATTTTCACTAGGGTCATCGGAGCTGGTATGTAGAAGGCGGTTTCAGAATTGCGTTCCAAAGGTCTAGTACTTTGGAAAAAGGAGAATTTTGGTGTGAACAATTTGATAATATCCTGCAAATTGTGAAGCAGGAATCGCAAAGTCTGGCTCCCCTGTTGGACCCTTTGTAACCTTTTTTTTTTTTTTTGATAAGGACCCTTTGTAAACTTTGAAGAGAGACTGGCCCCATATTTTGGTATCTGCAGATTTTGGGACAATTTTGACAGTTGAATTTTACTTTAACATTTGCTTTACATACTTGAGACGGGATATGCAGGGTGAAGGGAATCAAGGGATCATTAACTTATATTTGATTTTCGTTTCATTGAATGAAATTGGTGTTCCTTTGTAGTTCAGGCCATGAATAGCACGAATCTAAAAATGTACTCTTTTAGAGAATGTCATCCTTATATGGACGGGCACCTAATTACATCACAATGCATACCTCTTTATTTTAGAGCCTAAATCTTGGATGGTCATACTTGTCTTATGAGTTTTGTGTCATATGAATAAGAGAAGAATGCCACTATCATAGAATTAGATTTTGGAATGAAGATGGAATATACATTATTCCATATGATGCAATTAGGTGCAATTAGGTGCTTACCTTACAATCATCACAATCACTCAATTGTGTGCCAATCGAGTGCTTAGATACTTAAAGATCACTTGAGAAAAAAAAATTTGTACCTACAACAATCAACAAGAAATAGAAATAATTGTTGAATCTTCTTTAGTTCTCTCCTCCTATCCATGATGTTGAAGAAAATCAATAGTTGATTGAACATGATTATTTACCCGGTTTCTATTCTTTCAAAAAGAGATATTGAATAAGATCAATTGTCTAATATATTCTTCAATATTATTAAACCACAACCACATGCTAACAAACACAATCATTAAAAGAAATTTCAGCCCTCCGGAAGGCTGCTCCGGAGTGACAAACCAAGCTATTTTAAAGCTTGGTTTGTCACTCCAGAAAAGTGCCGCAGTGAGTAGTCAGTTTGGCTAATTGCTCGCCGAAACAGTCAAATTTTGCGATTTTTTTTTTTTTTTTTTAAATTTATAATAAAAATTTTAAGATTGAAATTTTTTTTTAAATTTAACTTGTAAAACTCGGTTTGTGCGCCACTGCAATACATTTTAAGTGGGCGGGAATAGGGGAAAAATGATTTTTTCAACAAACAAAAAAGCAAATTTCATGGTACTTCGGAGGGCTGTGGAGTAGCCCTCCAAAGGCCTCAAATTTTCTCTAATGTGTTTACATCTTTGTACAATTATAATACTTCTCTAAGAGCATTCGCATTGTATCCTGGAATCATGCCCTACCTCTGCAAGACAGCAATCCCGGAATGAAAAGTATCCCTCACCCCGCACGCACGAATAGAATTCAATTGGACGGACTCACCAAATATTGCCCCACCCTCGCAATCCTCCCATCTCGGGTCTACTGAAGCACCCATGAAGTGCAGGATCTTTATATGTTCATAAACAACGTTACACCAAGTGTTGAACAATAAGGGTGACTTCATTTGCCGTAATTCCAAAGGAATCTCTCCTTTTTAAAAAGAATGCCATTCAGTTTTTTAAGCCCAGACACCATTCCACCGCATGGGGGATCAAATCACCTTCCTTGAACATTTCTTTTCTATATGGCTTCTTGAGGCAGTTTTCTGTGCTATGTAGCTCGAGCCATGGTGGCGGTGCTTTAATTGCATGAGCAAAATTTAAAAGAAAATTTGGACATTAATGGGGCTAAACTATATGGACCTATAGATTGTATTGGAGACATTGATTTTCATTCATCTAAAACTTTATTACCAAACAATTAGGGCTTTGCAACTCTCAATTCATGAATGTCACTCATGACTCAATTCTACTTGTACAAATGAAAATGGTTTTAACAATAGATGGAATTGGATCATGATTGACCATCTTTTTTTGAAATCCAACATCATTAAAATAGGATCCAAATATAAAAAAATTGAGGTGAAAAATACAAATGGGAGACAATTAAGGCACCTCACTATGAAAGATAAAAGGCTAGACCAATTATGGTGCTTTGGTCATTTATGAAGAATAATACAAAATCAATATTTTAGATTGAAATCCTCATTCAATAACAAGATGCTTTGAGGGAGTTGTCTATAAGATGTAATTTATTTGGATGGTAATAAGATCTAATGGAAATAATTCCAAATTTGGTTGGGGTAGTGCAAGGTTATATGTTGAGATGTCTATGGCCCCCACCGATGTAATTTCTATGATAGCTTAAATTCATAGAAATTACATTTTTAATATCAAAAAAATATATTTTCACTTGGATTTGGTTCTTATGAAAAGAACAAATCTATAATATGACTTGTAGAATTGTCTCCTAATATATTCTCATTGTTAATTTGGGTGGTAATAGGTATGGGTTCCTTAATCTCCAAGTGCTCAACAATCTAGTGTGTGGATGATGAATGTTGTGACAAGTGAACTTCATCCAAATATGTATTCCCTCTATCTCAAAATAGTACCAGTGTTACCTTTGTATTTTATGAAAGAAATACCAGTATTATTTTGAGACAAAAGGAATATTCACCAATAAGGCTTAAAAAAAAATTATATTTATATATCAGTGGAAAGAAGCAAGAATGTCCCACATGAGGTCAATGATACAAATAAATAAGAGGAGTTTCAAATATCTCTTATACTAAATGCAGCATGTGTCATGTTTTCATCCAGACAATTTTTCATTCATTTATTTGTGTTAAACCCTAATGACATCCAACCATCTTCTCCGTGAAACCTTTTGTTGTTGTCGTAATGCAGCAGGCTCTGTTCTAGTTCATTGTAAATTTTCGAAGAAACTTCCTATCTATAGGTTGAGCACTTAGGGTTTGACTACACCTGCATATCCCCTCATCCTCACTCCAGGTCCTTGCTCTCGCGATTCTCGCTCCTCAACTTATTTGAATTCTTGACTTCATTAGTTCAAGAAATTTTCGCAAAACTTGCGGAATCAGAACAGGACGATACAGAAAGAAAGAAGAAGACTTGATTGGATTGCGAGACGGCACCTAAATTGTCGCAAATTCGAAAGAGAGTGATTCCGAAGGAGCCCTGTCGCAAGAAGACGCGATGGAGGCGTCGACGTCGTCGTCTGCGTCTGCGACGATAGCTCGCCAGACCTGGGAGATCGAGAATAACATCGTCGCCATGGAATCGCCAGCTTCTTCTTCTGCAGCAGCAGCAGCAACAGCAGCAGCTGCTTCCGATTCCGATGCCATCTTCGAGTACGATGCCGATTCGCAGACCAGCGTTCAACAACAGAAACCCTGGACTCGCGATCCTCACTTCTTCAAGAACGTCAGGATATCCGCCCTCGCGCTGCTCAAGGTCCGATCCCCGCTCTTCATTTGTAAATCCTAATTCGGTGTCTCTGCAGTTTGGAGTTTCTTCCTTAGCTCTTTCTTGATTTTTGGTATGGAGGTGAAATCGTGGGCCTAATTAGGGTTACATGTCTATGCGAGTGTGGATCCTTAGCTGGCGTGTTAATGATATATCCTTCTAGCTGCGTGTGCCAAATTGGTAGCGCATTGTTCTCTTCATTGATAGCTGCTCTTTGCTTTTCCTGGATCCGTAGTTTGAATATTTTAGGAGAATCAGGTGCTGTTGATTATGGCTACCACGCAAAACTGTTACAGGGCCTTTCTGTAGTAGCAATTTGGATTGACCACCTGGTACCTGACTGTTCTAGTAGTCTTCGAGTTAGGCTTCATTCTTCTAGTGCGACACTTGCATAGTTAATTTTTTTTTTCTCGTTGGCCATAGTTGAAAATATGTGGCTTTCTAGCTTACGCATCTCTCTTTTAGCTTCTTAGTATACAACTAGGCTGTTCAAATGGACGCGCACGGTTGGGGGCTCCTGTCCTGTGAACAAGTGAAAGTTGGAACAAAAGGATACATGAACCGTTTTTCACGTCAAGATATTAATCCATGGGGGTATAAGAGTATATTTTATGACGCAGATTTGTGGTGCAAACTGTCGCAGATGTGATGCAACTGCATCAACAGCTGCACTATCGTCGATTTGAAATGGTCCTCTGTTCATGTCGCTTTGACCATCCCTTTTAGGAGGCGTGGTTTACTGATACTGAGGCTTGCTCTTATGCTGCTGCGCAGATGGTGGTTCATTCACGGTCAGGTGGCACGATTGAAGTCATGGGATTGATGCAGGGCAAAACGGACGGCGACACTATAATAATAATGGATGCATTTGCTTTGCCAGTAGAGGGTACAGAGACTCGGGTGAATGCTCAAGCGGATGCCTATGAGTACATGGTTCAGTATTCTCAGACGAATAAACAGGTAGTTCTTCTCCTTGGATGCATTTTCTCCTCTCTCTCATTGTCTTTTTTTGAACATGTGTTGAGCAATGGCTCTTGAAAACAAATGTTTCCTTCAAGAGTGGTGAAGGCATATTGACATCACATTCATGATGCAGGTCGGGAGGCTAGAAAATGTGGTAGGCTGGTATCATTCGCATCCTGGTTATGGATGTTGGCTCTCAGGCATTGATGTATCTACCCAGATGCTGAACCAAACTTACCAGGAACCCTTTTTGGCCGTGGTTATCGATCCAACACGCACTGTGTCTGCTGGAAAAGTTGAAATTGGGGCATTCCGCACCTATCCCCAGGGTTACAAGCCACCAGACGAGCCCCCATCTGAGTATCAAACCATCCCTTTAAACAAAATTGAGGATTTTGGTGTCCATTATAAATCGGTGACAGTCTTAACTATTTATTTCATTTTGCGTGCTTCATTCCCCACATACATGTATCTATCTGGACTCAGTTTGTAGCATACTGTTCTTGTCGTTTTCTGATTTGGATCATTTGCGCTTTGCCTTATTCTAGTATCATTTTGATTTTGAGTTGTCCTGAAGAAGGGACTCACTCCGCGGAGGTTCTGTTTGTGATTGCAGTATTATTCTCTTGACATAACATATTTCAAATCATCATTGGATTCCCACCTCCTTGACCTCCTCTGGAACAAATATTGGGTCAATACTCTTTCGTCTTCACCTTTGCTAGGCAATCGGGAATATGTGGCTGGACAAGTGGCCGATCTGGGTGAGTTTCTGTAAGGCTACCGTTTTCATTCTGTAGTGCATGGGGCAAGTGAACGACAATTGATGTAGTTCGTGTGAGCCTAATTATGAAGAGTTAATATTCACAACCTAATCATTTGCTTTCACCGCAGATAAGAATTCATTTCCTTGGTGGCAAATTCAAGGATGTAATCATTCATGGAAATTTAAGAATTGCAGACACTGATTATTTGCACTAACAATTTGTGTGATTATTGTTACTTCTAGTTGTTTGAATCAAATCTGTGCTGAGTCATCAATTTTAGATTATTTTTTACATGCGTAATTATGCGTGACTGGCTTGTCTTTAATGTTATTACTACGTACTTGACATGTAATTCGAGACCCACATTTTGTAATTTCCTTTATCTTTCGTTCACGACAACGTGGTGTTTTTCAGCTGAGAAACTGGAGCAGGCAGAGAGCCAGCTCGCTCATTCAGGGCGCATGGGTGGGTTCTTCATGCCAGTGCAAAAGAAAAAGGAGGTATGGCTTATTGATACCCGATCTTTGGGCTTGGTGGCTGCATGCTTTCAAGTCAAAGCGTATCCAGAGCCCCATCCATTTGTTATTTGAATATTGGTTTTTTGTGCTTGGTTGGAGTTTACTGTAAGATCCTTTTCTCGATTACTTTCATTGTCCACATGCTGTATGTGCTTTTCACACTAAACGCATTTACTGGAATCACCTCTGCAGGAAGAGTCACAGCTTGCAAAGATTTCACGTGACAGTTCCAAGATCACTGTGGAGCAGCTGCACGGGCTCATGTCGCAGGTGATATGTGGCTCGTGTTTTCATATCCTATTTCCGAGATTCATCCTCTAAAATGATAGTGCTAAATCGTTGCTAGACCTTGATGGGTTAGGGAATTTATCCAGAAAGGTGATAAATAATATGCTCCTTTGATAAGTCTATTCTGAAGTACTCACCAGGACAAGCACTCTCTCAATTTCTTCTAGATCTGGAACCATGTAACTGAAGTTTGAATGACGCTTTCTGCAGGTAATCAAAGATACGTTATTCAACTCTGTGACGGCATCTGCTACTGTTCCTGTTGCAATGTCTACTGATACATCTTCTGTAAGCACAGACTCCGGGCCAGAACCTATGGAGGCATAGTGCTATGAATGACTGTGTTGGGGGTTGGTACTCCAACTCAGGACAGGCTTCTTCCAATGTTAGGTCACTTAAATGATGCCTGGTATCCTGCGAGGATATTTTGGCATCATGTCAGACACAGCCTTAATGATGTTAAATTGTCCATAATTTTTATACACTTCAACTACAGACTGTATTGCCTTGATCTCCCGGCAGTCTTTTAGGTAACATACATCAGTGAGTTTAGAAGCGTATATGCAGCTGCCCGAGTTAGTGCAATTTGAATGGGTAGGTGTAGAGTTTGCTTTGGCAGATGGGAGGCAGCAATTGAAAGGACTAATCTTGTCACTTTTTTGCTCTGCCTATCCTACTTTGTAAGTATTATATGTTTTTGCACATATCTTGCAAGTGTACAGGCAAAAACATGCTCAGTAGAGGAGAATACAGGTCTCTTAGTGCATAGTGCCGGGACTATGCACTAAGAGAGGTTCATGTAGTTGGAGAGGTTCTGTACTGAACTTTGGCTAACGTGGCCTCTCACTATGGGGCTTCCAACTATTGTTCACAAATAAATGCTTCAAAGTACAACCTCTCTTACTGCATATTATGCACTAAGAGAGTATGCACTCAAAGAGGTTTTACTATAGTGGTCTTTTGATTAATTTGCATATATATAATCATGGCACTATTCTAAATTCACATTGTTGGTTCTCACCCTCTACACTAAAATTGGTAAATAGTGTTGGCAACACTAATTGTCCCACCTAACACTAATTGTGATTTGCAAGGTTAGTGTTAGATTATTATTTACCAAATCTAACACTATTTTAACTCGATAGTAAAATCAGATGAATGACAGAGAGAGTCAGAATTTTTACAAGAGTGCATTTAGTGTTAGATGGGAACTAAATGAAATGCTGAAATAGACAATGAGATGCTGAAATGCTGAAATAAATAAATGAAATGCTGAATTGCTGAAAAATGCTAAAATAAAAAAGTGGCGACCAAGAAAAAAAAAAAACTATTTTTCAGAGGAAATAGAGGAGAGAAAGACAAATTCAATGGTGTCATCCAATGTTCAATTACATACATAAAAAAAAAAGATATAGGCAATGGAAGTTTGAAATTTGAAATCAAGCGGCAAAGGAATTGGCGGGAAATCAGGAAGTATATACCCCCCCCCACCCCCACCCCCTTGGAAGGAGCCTCTTCTCACAATCTCTCCACCGGACAAGGGAAAATGAAACTTTTCTTAGAGAAGGAATTGGACGGTAGGAGGCGGGAAAAACACAATTTTCCAGGGAAGGGCCAAAGTTTGACGGTAAGAGGTGAAAAACACAATTTCCCAGGGAATATCCAGAGTATGACGGCAAGAGGCGGAAAACACAGTTTGCCAGGGAAGGGGCAGATTTTGACAGCGGGAGATAAGTGCCCCAACACTATTTACACATAAGTTGGAAAATAGTGTTGGGGGATAAAAACAGGGAACAACACTAATTATCACCCAACACTATTTACCAATTTTAGTGTAGTGGTAATGGAAAGGTATTATAAGATCTGTATATGATAAGGTACAACCGACTAGATACGTCTATTGTCATTGTAAATTTAGAATGTGTCTTGTTTAACCCCTGAAGGACCGTTGTCCCTTCGGGGGACAAATGTGTTTTCGGGCAGGTACCTACGGGCTGAAATTTTCTCCTGATTTTTTGAAACTTTTTCTGGAGCTTGAAAATCTGATTAGCTTCGTGGGAATATAATTTTTTTCACAATCAGTGCCCGGGAACAATAGTTATGATCAAATAAGCTCAAAACAGGGGACGGCGGGCAGCCCGGGCAGCAAAAAAAAATTGGCAAAAATTTGATTTTTTTTTAAAAATATTTTTTTCTCATAGATTATATTTTTGTCTATTTGGAAAGCTTTGTTTCATTTCATTTGGATTTGTTATGAGAAAGTTATGGACATTCTTGTTTTTTGGGCAGTTAGAGCATCTTCTTGAAAAAAATAACTTATAGGATTCATTTGTGAATGCTATTTTTGAAATTTTTCAAAAAAAAAAATTCTCATGGTTTAGTTTACTTGTTAGAACAATCTCACCATTGGGACTAGTGTATTTTAATTCCATCTAAAATATATTAATATTTTAGATTTTCCTTCTATCTTGTACCTACTTCTACTTAACAATTTTTTTAGGAATGATAATTAAGATTTTTTGGATAATTTTTTTTTCCCCTAGCCTCTCAACTCAATTTTACACTATAAAGATTTAAAGCTCAAAACTCTGTAGTGCAAAAATTTTAATTTATAAATGTTCAAAGTCAAAAAATCTAGTCCCGCAATGTGCTGAAAAATTTGTTTTTTCCACTTTAAACACAAATATCTTGCAATCTGTGCAGTCAAAAATTCTGAAATTTTTTCCATACATTCTCATACTAGTTAGGTATAAGATCCTACGGTTAGATGTGCAAAAAAAACATTTTTCAATTTTTTTTATTGTTTGCTATAGAAATGGCAGTTTTCAGTGTTTTTTGGCAGAAAAAAGGCCTCGGTCCTTTAGGGGTTAAAGAGAAGGTAGATGTATACAATTATGTTGACATTAGATTACCTTTCCTTGTGAAGACTAAGTTATATTAGATGTCTTTGATGTATATATTTTGCACTACTCCTTCTATCTCAAAATAAATCCGTGATTTTTTAGAAAAAGACTAAATTAATGCATAAAGTGCTCGTATTTGGACAAGAATGCGTAGTTATTGCAGCTTCTAATCATCCCCACCGGGCATCGAAGTTTTGAAGTTTGTGGCTAAAGGGATCATGTTGAAAATTGGTGCCAAAATTGTCAATTTTCTTCTATTATGCAAAGAGCTCCAGTGCATTGAACTACGTTTGATTGAGACTTGTAAGTGATTGAACCATTGGAAGAAGGATGCAAACCATCTTTTGCAACTCTCCCATAAAGGACATTGACCCTACACATGGACAAGGACAAGCTACAATGTCCAAGCGTGCCCAATTTTTTTATTTTGTCAACCATTAAATCATCAAACTTCATTTGAAACAACCAATTTTCTACAACCTCGGATTTATTTTGAGACGGAAAGAGCACTATTTTCCAAGGGATACACTTGGCAAATCAATTATGAGGTGTATTTACATAGCAAGTGAGGTCTCACAAATGATGTCACTCCACTTCGTGATTGGCATTTATATGGTCAATCTTTGGATCTTGCACAAATCCATTTTGATGGAAAAAAATAAAGAAACAAAAGTTGGACACATTTGGAATTTACCATGGCCATGTGCAAGCTCTCACTAGTAATTATGTGGAAAAATGTTGATTATGTTATTTTCAATGATAGACGATGTCAATAGAGTGCATTTGGCTAGTGGAATGCCACGTGTGCATTGTTTGCAAGAAACGAATAAATACAATGGCAATGATCCTTATTGCCTCATTCATTAATAATTAATTTTAGAATATCAAATTAAATATGTGGCTGCTATATTAAAGTTCATCACCTATACAACATATTTGCAAGCATATTTGTAAAGGATACTATGTAGTGTCTGAAACTATATGTTTGGATTTATGGAGTATCCTCCTCATGTATTTATGTATGCATGTCTTTCTACTTATATAATTTGGACTACGCATTTTTAGCCCTTCCCTTGGGCTAAATAATATCCCTATCTTGCTAATATAGGTTGGCATCTATTTCTATATTCCAAAACATCTAAACCCGTGGCTATGGTGCTCCAACCTTGAACTCCCTTTGCAATTCTAGCACACAAAAATGCTTTAAAAACACTCAAAAACTAGTTTTCAAAGCATAAGTTGTCATTTTTCTACTATGCTTATACGGGTGATTGCAAGAAACAACTCCCAATTCTATTGCGTTTTTGGATAGTACTCATGATTTTTTTCTAGAGTATTTTAAAATGAGAAAAAAAAATTTAGATAATGTATACACCTTTAAATTAAAGATTTAACCACCAAAGAAAAAGCATCGAAAAATTCTCCAAGTAGGAGAATTAGAAAAGTGCCAAATCTCAAGAAAATAGATGCTTTGATATTTTAATTAGTTAACAAGACGTGTGGGCCCTTGAGAATCACCTACAAAATCATATATCGTATTGAAGAAAATTGGATCTACTATAAAGATTCAATTTTTTTTTCTAATAGTCTTTATCTCCAAAACATTGCTCTACTAACAAAAATAAAATAAAACATTGGAAGCAGTAGAATATAACAGCAGTTTCACATGAGATCATTAAGCAATCAAATGATCAACGCATGCCACACAAGCCGAACTCAACACGTAGGGCTGCAATCCAAAAACTCACACTTGTTTGAAACCACATGAATTTCCAACCTAAAAATCCCCAAACCCACACCACTTCCAAACAATAAGAAGCTCAAAATCACGAATCCATCTGTTACAGTATTTCAATCAACACAATTCCATCTCCAAAGCAATTCAAGTGTTCTGGTAACCATTGCCAAAAAATACAAAAAATCTCTCCCTCCATCAACAAGCGCTCTTTGAGCTACAAATTCTCAAGGCAAGAAGAATTGAGAAACATTGACAATTTCATATATATGCAAATGAAAGTAAAGTACAAAATATCTTCACAGAATTACTAGATTGCAGCAATAGGAGAATGCAAAAAAAACCCTGCACAAGACATTAAAACCATCAAACAAAAGGTAGCAGAAATAATCCTTGCTGCCATCTTTGTAGATTAAAGTTGCAGGAATGTGGTAATGGTGAGTCACTAGTACTTTGAATTTATCTGAAGAAGTTATGCAACACAAGGGGCACGACTATTTGCACGGAGATGGCAATCAAGTCATTTAGGGCTAGCATAGCCATATACGTAACAGAAATATGGAACTCACTACAATAGAATTTTTCAAATGCGTCATAGACCCTCTTCATGACAACAACCAAGTCCATAGTTGGCACTCAAATTTACTCATGGAAAAGCTCTTCCAGTAAGAGAAAATAACAATCCTCCGTGTTCACATTACATGTCACAGTTCCAGTCAACAAACTTGCAAGAACCTCACGCATCTGACGTACACAACGCTGCTCTTGCTACGAGCTACTCATGCTCAGTCACCGAAACTTTTTACGTGTACACCAGTTGCAAGACCCTCGTTGCTCAGACATCATACTGTAGACACTCAAGGGGCACAATCTCTCTTAAGATGACATCTACAACTAAGAGAAACTAATACAATCGTTAAAGTTTTATGAATATTTTCTAACCCAGCTTGGATGGCATCGCTATTCACTTTCACCTTTCAAAACAAGGTTGATCAGTGGTTTCCATTGCGCCAGCCAAACTGTCACCCACCTGAACAATCATCAGGTCCAACGTCAATTTAAATTCTAGTCTTCACAACCTATAAACTTTCTCCATAGACCAAATTCACATAAGAAACTCATCTGAGAAGATTCTGTCACTTTTAGCTTCATTTCACAAACATCATGATTCAATCTTCAAAAATTTCAACAGTAAAAGAATGTTGTGACTACGTGCTCTCACAGAAATTCAAAGTCTCTAATGACCACACACGATGACCTAACAACAAAATTTCGTTCTCTCTGTCTCAAAATGACAAGTAAAATGGCAAGCATGCTTCGCACTAGGAACCAACACAAGCAAATTTGATTACAAACTTGCAGGATATCGAAGAGTCTAATTCTAATTAGATCTCCAGGAATTTACAGACAGTGGTCACGACATAACAGGCACAAGTAAGACCTCTAAGCAACTCTGAACGAGTCCACGATTTCCTTTGACGCTGAGTGCATATTTCTTCCACTGACGCCCTGCAAGAACCCGACATTTCGACTCTTAGAATGACTTGAAAAAATACACTCTATGTTCAACATTTTTGCAAAATAATTGTAACAAAAGGGATACAGAGGCAAATAAATATTACCGCATTCAGAGGACCTACAAAGTCTGAATGAGTGCAACAAATTCATCTCTTAACTATGTCCTGGCACGGAAAAATCGTCCAGTTTGAGGCACCTAGAACATGAACAAGGTGTTCCTATGCGTATTGGAGAGGTTTCAACTCATCCGTACCGTGAGCAAAAATGCTCATGAGATACAATCAATTCCTAGCAGCTACGGTAGCGATCAGCATATGAGGCACATCAAGCTCAAACATGTAGTATATTCAGCTGTTATACTTCTTGACATCCATATATTTGACTTTTCCTTCAACATTCTGCCTGGTAATCTCAGGTCCAAAAGAATTAATGACCTTATCTGGTGTCCCTACAGCTTCGATTGTTGCATTGTCTTTAATTGCTGTAAAACAATTGCAATTAGTAAAGGTTCCCAAAAGAGAAACATAGTAGATAAAAGCGAACACTCAACAACAGACCCTTTTCGTGTGATCAAATTCTTCGGCAACTCAAAGGTTTTACATATGAGCATTTTATATACTGCTAGTTGGCATGGTCTCAAAGCTTCGGAGCGAGGGCTTACTACTAATGAAATGTAAAACAGGAGCTACAACTACCCTGATCTTGCCTTCTTGTGGGCTCTGGTATCATATCAGTTCCCACGTTAGAATAATATGCTGGATTTTGAGAAAATAACAACAAATTGCAGCCGCTATATTTTTTTTCTCAAGAATACATTATTATTCAGACCTTAACAATACTTCATTACAGCACAGATCCTGATTCAAGAACATTAAATCTACAACATTGGAAGTAACAATAAAAATGTTCATTTAATATCATGATATCAAGAGAATACACGTTGGAATTTATCTGTAAAGTTTAATGAATGAGAAATCTGCATTACACTATAAAGCCTCCTTTTGAATTGGCTTCTCTAGAAATAATGATGAAATATCTCAGGAACCATCGGCAAAGTGATTGTATCTTCCCGCTAATTGAACTCACCTCTTCCCAATCTGGAGGAACTTTGAAAGGGTAAGGAGCCATTGGACTCTAGCCAACCCCATGCCCTCCTGATTTCTGATTTGGCCTCCAATAAGTCTTCAATCCTGTAACAAAGAAGTACAAAGTAGTAAAATCATTATCACCACCTACAGAGATTTGTGATACTGAGTATCTCACCTACTGAGTGAAGATGTTCCATCAACACAGACTCACTCATATAGCCTATTTCTTGATCAATCCGAACTGCATACAGAATCAAATCATCACACCGACAAGTGCTTTGAAAAGCAACCAGAGCGACTAGTAATATCAAATATGCCCGCATCATCAACAACAAAGTCCTGCATGAGCGCAATCGAGAGCATAGAAATTCTTGAAACCTAACTTAATCCACAAATTTTTGACTAAGTTTGAAAAACAATTGCCCTTACCAACTGACGAGCTCCCCGAGTTTTTGAAAACTAGAACCACTTCAAAACCTATATAGCGACGAGCCTGAATGGAGAGCAAATCAAAGCTTCATCTGCAACTCAATCAAAAGCTTCAACCACCAAGCACGCAGTACCCCAGGCCTCATAAGCTCAGCAATGCTCAATGCACTACGACATAGCCAAGTCCACGGACAAATCCAAATTTCAAAAATAGAGATTGACGCAATCTCCAACCCAAATTTAGTGCCGATCACTGATTACTTTTTATACAATTATCGGTCCTCGTCCCTCTCTCACAATCCAGCAAACGAAACTCTACAACTCTTACAACAAAGCAACCGAGATCGTGATCAAATTGCAGGACTCATACAGGACTCGCGCGAGGAGAACTTCTGCCAGACATGCGCACACTCAGAAGTTCTACAGATCAAATTAGGATAAATTTCGTCCCCGGCGTTCCCCGCTCCCCAAGTTCCCGAGATTTCACCGAAGTTCCCAATGTGGGGAGCGTCACCCTTTCCTGTAGGGGCCCTTAAAAAAAGGAAAAAAATTAATAAACAAAATAAAAATTGTCTGTTTGTAACAAGTCTATGGAGATGGTCATTCACCAGAAGAACGAAAATAATATTTTATATGTTTTGAAATGCAAGCAAAAAAAAACTCACTTTGTGTATTTCCACACCACATACAATTAATGATTTTTAGAATTCCTTTGGAAAGTAGCTACAAGTCTACTAGGAGACCATTCCTTCCAAATTTCACCTCAAAATTCATTTTTTGGATACTAAATAGTACTACCCCCCCCCCCTAAATTGGCAAGTTTGACATAAAATTTGGGGCTATGTTTGGATTTTTTTTTTTTTAAATTATGAAAAAATTAGGCAAATTGTATAATAGTCATGAGTGTCATGGACATAGTTAGAACCTTTTCCAAGAAGTTTATAGTTGGAGGTAGCTTCTTGAAAAGCTCCCCAAGCAAGAGAAGCTTCTGAAAGTTTCTAGAAGGACATCCAAGCTAGAGGGAAGCTTCTTGAGAAGCTTCCCAAGTAGCGAAAGTTTCTAGAAGAACCTCCTAGCTAGTAGTATATATAGGAGTCGCGGATGAGGTAGTCCTCAGTCTCGACAACACCTCTCTTGATCTTAGTTCTTGACTCTAATTCTAGTCTTGTACTTCTTGAACTCTTATATCGAGTTGTTATTTGTAAACCATCTTGTCTTGTCTTGTCTTGCATTTTGCATGTTTGTTACAGTGGGTACCTTGCTTATAAATCTTGAGTCATTTGGAGTCAATACGCAAAAATTATAGCCAAAAAACAAATTAACATGCAAAGTGTGACGCTAAATAGGACATGTGTTTCTTACAATCACCCATACCTATTGATATAGTGCAATCTTTTCTAAGTAATCTAGGGTGAGGAAAAGCTCCTATAGAAGCTAGAAAAAACTCACTAGATACCAAAGGCAAGTCTACATCACTCCTAAAGAATGTCTACATACTAGAATGAAGCTAAGAGGCAAATGAACCTCACCCCATCACGTAGGAGACTCATGTCACTCAACTTAAAGGAAAAAAATCTCCAAATATACACATGAAAGGTACGGGCTTTTAGATGCTCAAATGAGGTGTCAAAAGCGACCGTCAAGGCCCAAAGTCAGGTCCCCAAAGTCTAAAAGTCCCCCGGAAGCTTCTTCTGCACTCAAAGCCTTTCAAACTAAATCCTTGCTTCCACGTATTTGTAGCCAATGGCAAATAACACCCTCACATGCCATACATATTGCATTAGAGTTTTTTTGGAGTCATTGGAAGGACCTAATGGGTTTATTTGTGTCAACTGAAAGTACCTTGTCCTGCCGCTAGAGGTACTTGAAAGTGGAGATTACCAATGGTGCCAACGCATACTTCCCAACATAAACATTCCTAAGTTTGGCCAATCTCGTACTGCCACCTCCACGTTGTAGGTGGACAAATTTGTTTTCCGGAGAAGTAAAGCTCGGTTTCCCCTGTTTATCGAAGTTGAATTTTGCAGTTCAAAGGACGCTCTATGTATTCGAACAATGGCCCTTGAAGTCATGGCTAGTACTCCGTCCTTGTAACACATTGTATAATATTTTTAAGCTTATATTAGTTTTATGCATGGACAACAACTGGTGATATCAGGAAGGAGAAAACATGGCAATTGAAATTGCCAGGAGATGTGCTGGAGAAACATTGTGGCTTTTGACTTTTAAATCTCATTCAATGCATTTTGAGGGGGGTCAATAGGAAGTTAGTGTGGAAGCAGTGGAAAAGCTACTGGAAAGCTAGACTATGAGGCTTGCAAAACTAGACTCTTGTCCCTTCTAATGAGTGGGGAATATTTTTTGTCCAAAGAAATCTGCGGAGTATAAGCAGTTATGTTGGTAATATAGTAGAGTGCTATGTTGTAGCAAAGCCTAGGCACTAATTGTGGCTACAAGTCTCAATTGCACTTGCTCAACTGCTTCCAATCGTAACTCTCTTCACTAGAATATTGCTACCATGAGTCCGTGACATGATAGTCTATCTCCGCGGTGAATGATTTGTGTTGATGCAAGTACTACATTTTTTGAGCACATTGTGATAAACTGTCACATTTTGTGAAAAACAAAAATAAATTACAAAAGGGTACACGTGTTCTTTTCCCATTGGCTATAAAACTTTTATAGAAATTCTAAAAAGGGGTGCAATAATCTTTTTTTCTATGGGTTGTAAAATGTTTCAAAAATCCTCAAAGGGGTACATTGGTCCCCTAAATTTTTTGCAGCTTCACACAAAACATGCAAAATTCCTAAATCCTAATTTTTACAATCAAGCCTATATTCCATGAAATTAATAACTGCCTTTCTAACACGGGCACCAGCACACTTGGACACCTGCACAATGTCCACTAAGTTTTAGAGATATTAGAGGTATATGATATTATTTGCACAGTAATACAAGTACAAGTGATTTATTGGAGATGTATAAAGCTATGGATAGACCTATAGGTACAAGAATCAACTTTGTTGATATCAAAAGTACATCACTGTATAGATTTCTTATGTCACTAACTGCATTGTAACATAACACAACCATGGAAATCTAAAAGAGTATTTACATAGATTTCTCTTCCAGAAACATCTCTAGCCTTTCCTTGATTATTAGGTTATCCTTGATCCAAGAAAGAAGAGACTTTTGTGATCATCACCTGCAACAAACTCTAATACCTTGAATCATGTTTCGCGGTGGGTGATTGCACGAAACACCTGTACTGTCTGGATGTTTTTTTTTTGGCCCGCTATAACTTTTGCTATAACTTTTGATTTGTAGGTTCAATGCCAAAACCAAAAAAAACGCTTCCTAGATGTCCTGATTGTAATTGTATCCCTTATTTTTCAGAAATTAAAAAAAATCAATTTATATTTAAAATTCAATTTTGTTAATTTGTCACACTTTGACGTTTAGGGGGTTTTAGTACTATTGAGCGGTTTAAATTAATGATTTTCAGTTGAAATTTCTATGGTATATTCTCCTAGTAGGAAGACATCTTCCTGCCAAAGATCATTCAAAAATACATTATTTTATACCCTCCACAGTTGTGCAAGTAGGCCTCCCTTGCGCGCGTACTTGTGAATAGTAGAAATAGTTTTCACTTCATTTTTTTGGTCAAATCTCATCACCAAGAAGTCCTCCCAAATGGCCAATTTTTAGTTTTGTTCAAAATTATTTTTTCTATTTTCTACAAATTAAAATGTCGAAGGGTGTATTTTCCTCTTCGCTAGAGTAGTCTGCAGAATTGTTCCAGAAAATACATCCTTCGACATTTTAATTTGTAGAAAATAGAAAAAATAATTTTGAACAAAACTAAAAATTGGCCATTTGGGAGGACTTCTTGGTGATGAGATTTGACCAAAAAAATGAAGTGAAAACTATTTCTACTATTCACAAGTGCGCGTGCAAGGGAGGCCTACTTGCACAATTGTGGAGGGTATAAAATAATGTATTTTTGAATGATCTTTGGCAGGAAGATGTCTACCTACTAGGAGAATATACCATAGAAATTTCAACTGAAAATCATTAATTTAAACCACTCAATAGTACTAAAACCCCCTAAACGTCAAAGTGTGACAAATTAACAAAATTGAATTATAAATATAAATTGATTTTTTTTAATTTCTGAAAAATAAGGGATACAATTACAATCAAGACATCTAGGAAGTGTTTTTTTGGTTTTGGCATTGAACCTACAAATCAAAAGTTATAGCGGTCCAAAAAAAAAACGCAACCAGATAGTACAGGTGTTTCGTGCAATCACCCCGGTGTCTAAACGCAATGAGCTCAAAAATAAAAAACACCCAACTTGTGCAAGCTCAGCTTGTCGAAACTAAAACCCTGAATCAAGTGAGCACCACTATATAATTTGCAATGGTCAGGACGTACTTACATAGGCAAAGCGTACAAACACAACGATATTTAGCAGAAAACAGAAGAACACCAATCCTAAAGCATTCTCATGATTGCTCCAAAATCTCTCAAATGAGTTGAAACCTCCATTCAGCTCTTTATTGTCACAAGCGAACTACAAAATTCCAAAAACAAGTAACTGTGACAAATCTTTGAATCTTACTGTCAAGAGTCGACCTCCACCCAAACTCTTGTGTATAGAACCCAATGCACTTGATCTCTCAAGCAGCCAACGTCCACATGCTAGGCACCCAAACTCTCAGCAATGCCTACATGAATTTGCCAATGATTTATTGCTTTGGAATCTTGCGTCGATGCCAATGCTGGCAAAGGCGATTTCAAGGAGCTCGATGAAGTCTAGATTGTGAAGCCGATTTTTTGTTCTCCAAAAAAGTTTCCGAGGCGGAAGCTTCCCAATTGCTCGCACCTTCCCAATTACAAACCCTACGTTTCCTTGGGTTTGCACAGAATAACCCTAAACTCCCAAATCAACAAAATTTGACAAAATTCTCATAGGCAAAACTCCAAAACAACCATTGAAATTTGCGCCAAGCCCTATCCCCAACTCCGCGGCAGTATCAACGGTTCACTTTTTTTAACAAACGACGCTCCATCAATGGCAGTGAGAAGCCTGCCTTATTTTTCAGCCACAATCTACGGCCTACATTCAACGCCATTCACAGTGCCACATCAACGGTGCCTGGGGTGGGGTTTTTTTTTCCAAAAAAGATCGAACTACCCAGATTATTTGGCGTGTGTGTGTGTTCAAACACAGGGCTTGGATGCCCCTTTCCAGTACATTGTCTCCACGGTGGCAAGAAAACTGTTTTGGCGCCAATGTATAAATAATATAAAATTCATTGTAAATGATATAAAATTAGTTGCTTCCTATTGGAGAACGCAAGGATATATGATTTTATGCAGCAAGCTATGTATAGTACCACTCAACATGGTGATGCCACAGAGCAACAGTGTACAATACCACTCCACGTTTTTGGAGATGCCCATAGGGTGCCCGGGATGAAAAGTCTACTCTAATGGCTGCCCGCCCATGCTCTTAGAGGGCCTTTTAAAGAGCCAAACTTCACTCTAAAGACAATGTTTTGAGGGGATAATTAACTCATAACCTCAATACAACCTCCAATGGAAGCTGATGTTTCAAATCCCAAAGAAAACAAGTGTCACTAAAATACAAATGGTCAATTTTTTCTAATATTTGAAAATGTGCTTGTAAAAAATTTTCCAAGTTTTTTCATGGATGATAAATAAGAAGCAGTGACAAAGTTCAACCAAAGATATGGAATATTTAACCATATTTGCATCCGTATATATAGAAATTTAAATTCATATATATCATTTGTATATTAATAGATCTGTATGTATAATCTTTAGGAGTGTAAATTTTTTCAAGAAATTTTATGGCCCTTGGTTTTCCACGAATGTTGTGTTGCCAATTTTGAATGTATGACAATTTTTGAATATACAAAGAATGTTTAATAGATCTTCTAGTTGTAATTCGATAATAGACTTTTATTCCATCAAAATCAACAATTATTGAAATAAAATAATCATAGCCATTGCTTCTATCCTTCTCCTTCTTTGCTTGGATTTTGAAGGTTTATATATAATTATCTACGGCATTGCATTCCATCTTGGTTCGTAAACTCCCGGAATTAATCTCCATGCTTCATAATTGGAGGATTTTTCATAAGGTTCAGTATATGGAAAATAAGAATAATTCCAATGTTCATCTTGAACATTATATAGAGCAATCACTGGATCAAAGCCAATTACTTTAATGGCTATATCACTAGCACTTCCCATTGCTTCCCATGGAGGCAAGTTGTTGCTATACATTGTTATTTCATCATCACTTGTATTGTTCTTACTAAATAATAGTGAGTATATTGACTTAGGCATGACACCTTGTGACAATATCTTATAGGAGCCTGTAGGGGTACCATCTGTATTTACAACAACTTCAATGATAAATAATGTGTCTATTGCTTTTTCAAATTGTGCCTCTCGAGTTACCGCATATATCTTTGCATTGAAGCCTATTTGAACAAGTTTTGGTGGCTCAACAACATTCACAAAGTAAGATTTTCCTGCTTCAGTAAAATCAATGATTAATTTTTGTCTTCGAGAAATGTGCGTATTGAAATAGATTATAACTGGTTTTGAAATTTGTTCATTTTCCAATTGTTGGTGAATTTGTACACCACCATAATAAATAGAATATTTATGAATAACAAGATTAGTACGTCCTAATACTTTAGAAGGTGGAGCTACATTTAAAACTTTATCAAAATGCACCCAAGAATTCTTTATAGAGCAATATATTACCAACGCAAGCTCTGTACTTTTCATCGTTTCTATATTTTCTTGTATCACTTCCTCACAATTACATGTTCCTATCAAAATCAAGCGATAAGTTTTTCTTTCACTATCATAGAAGCTTAACCGAGCAATTTTTTCATGTAATACTTTTTGTGGAATTGGAGGTAACAATTTGATTTCTTGAGTAAGAGGATTTGTCACAATAATCATAGATTGATTTTTAGCTGTAATATAATCAGTCATTGTCCAATAATGATTATTAGATGTGAATAAGCTATCCATTGGGTTCATTTGATCATTCAATTGAAGTGGTTGCTTTCTTCCTTTTACAACAAGAAGCCCACCATCACTAGCAATAATTTTAGTGAAGATTATTTCTAAATATCTAATGTTTGGAACATTCACCCATTGCTTTTGAATATCTTCAATGAAAGTACAAGACAAATTCATTTTGTATTGAGAATAATCTAAGCCAAGAATACGTCTTTGCATGTTCGTTTCAGTAGAAGTTGTGGCAATGACACATGGAAAATAGAACTTGTATTCTTTTCTTTGTTTGCATTCAAAATCATCAGATTTGAGATGAGATGGTGACCAAGTTGAAGCTCCATACTTCCCAAGAAGAAAGTTTTCAAAGTTCAAATCACAATCATCACTAGGCATCTTAAATGATGCCCATAATGCATCAAGTTGTTCCCAAGGACATTCAGTAAAATGTTTAGCTATATCTCTTGGTTTCATTTTTGCATCAAAGCTTTGATTAGTATTGTCAAATTGTTTCAAATTGACAAGACTAATGTTCAACACATTTTCTTCAAATTGTATATTGTCTTGCATTAAATTGTTAGTGTCTAGGTTCAAATTATTAGTTTTTTCATGTGCATTGTCTTGAACTAGATTCATATTATCATTGTTGACTTGTGTGCCATCAAAACTGAGCGTATTTGATTCAATCATCTTTTCACTTGTAGAATTTTGAATGTGAATTACAGAAGGAAGTGGCTCTGCTAATATTTGTTTGATGAGTTTCCAATCACGTGCTTCATCTTGTTCATGTTTTTCAAGAAGGGATACAAAATTTTCTACATATGCTTGAGAATAATGTCCAGGACGAAAATTTGTCAAATAATCCCAACCTTTTATGTACAAATTTATGAGGTCGCAAAAAATTGCAGGTATTTTTTTAGTGTCATATGGACCAATAATTATGGTACTTTCAAATCCTTTTATTTTTCTTCCATGGTTTATAACACATCCCTCCCATAGATTTTTGGTGTTTTGAACATTATTAGAAGACTTGACACATCTTAGACCTGACTCATTTTCAGAAAAGGTCAAAGATTGTCTCCTCAATGACCAAACATAATCTTTTTCACTCCAATTTTTCATTTCTTGCAAATCATCATTGTAATCAGATATAGGAAAATGAAAATAATAATTATCTTTATTTTTATGATAGTTTAATTTTAGAGCTATTAAATCTCGAATTCTAGTAGCTTCTTCCATAGTTGCATAGTGTCCAATGGTCCACCTTCCATTGTTTCTACTATTTGGGTTAATCATGGTTGCTTTCCAATATTTGCTTCTTATACTAGATACCCCTATTAATTTCTTTTGCACATTTCCTTCACGAGCATTGTTTCCCATTTTTGTAATGGATTTTTGTTGATTTTTTTTATTAATTTCAGTGTTAGAAACACTGTCTTGTACTATTTTAGTCTTCAAAATGTTAGATTCATTTTTTTTTGTAGATGTAGGATCCTCTATGTAAGAATTAAATGGCAATGGCTCTGCTAATATCCGATTAAGAAGATCCCATTCATATGCTTTACTTTGTTCTTTTTTCTCAAGCAAAGCTATAAACTTTTTGACGTCTGATTCACTATAGAGTCCTGGACGAAAATTAGTCATATATTCCCATCCATGTAGATGCAAATTTACAAGATCGCAAAATATAGCAGGTATTTCTTTTTTTGAATTTTTATCGACATGCACAATATTTTTGTATCCTTTCAATTTTCCACCAACATTACATATTTTCCCTTCCCACATTTGAGGTTTTTTGTTATTCTTTATAAGGTAAACGCATTTAAAACCAGTATCCCCCGCTTTAAATGCTGACGATTGTCTATAAAGCGACCATATATAATCTCTTAAATTCCAATTTTCCATTTCTATCAAGTCATGACTATAATCAGATAGAGGATAGTTTAATTCAAATTTATTATCCTCATGTTTTTTAATTTTAAGAGCTACCAAATCTCGTACCCTAGCAGCTGCCTCAATAGTTGCATATTGGCCAAGGGCCCAATATTTACCATCCTTATAAAGTGACCTAGGCAATATTGCCACCCAATTTTTTTTCTTGAGATGTACTCCTACTAATTGTTTGGGAAGACTAGACAATTTTTTTTGACGTGTTTGAGTTGTTTCTGTATCATCATCTATTTCTTTAAATGTAGGATGTTCTACGTCATCATTCATCATTTCAACTAAAGAATTCAATGGAGTTTCATTGTTTGTTTTTTCAATAACATCGTCTATCATTTTATCAATGGAGTCTCCTTGAATTATGTTAGTTTCTTCAAAGTTTGATTGAGTTATTTCTACATCATTGTTTATTTCTTTAATTGTATATCCTTCATGGCTAGAATCTTTCATCATTTCAACAAAAGAAGTCCGTTGAACTTCATCAATTTTTTCAATACCCATTTTATTTGAATTATTTTCAAGGTTACTTTCAAATTCACTAAAAGATTGGTTAATATGTTCTATATGTAACGGAGGAGAAAATGTAGAATTGGCAGTTATAGTATATTGCATTGATAGATCATCTATATCGTAATCATCTATTGAAATATCCATAAGGTCATTTATGTCTTCATCATAATTAGATAAATTTAGAGGAATTTTAGAACTAGAAGATGTATCATTTGAATCTATTATGTCTTCAATTTGATTACTATACGAGATATTAACAAGGCTAACTTGCAGTTGATGTGGAATTGGTAAAGGTGATTGTGCACGAGTTTCTACTGGTGATTGATGGACAGGTGACAATGGAGAATTAGAAAGAGGAGTTCTTGCTCTTTTGTTCGTTGGACCTTCATTAAATAAGGATTTGTTTAAATTTTTAGTTATATACAAGGGATTTGAAGTATGAGTTCTTTTTCTTATATGAGAACTTGGCCATGACGTAACATGACTACTTGTTTCTTGAGGTAAATTATTTATATGTGCATCTCTTGATGAATTTGGAGATTTTGTATTATTTTCTGTCTTTTCATTTGGCATCGTATTTAAGCTCATTTGATGATTTTCTTCAAGACTTGAGGATGAATGGTTAATACAATGCAAATTTAAAACTTCATGATTTACATATGTATGGATTGGTGGTGTTATAACTTGTTCTATAGGTAGAAGTGAACTTGATGATGATGGAGTATGATGAATTGATTCTGTGTTTATAATTTGAGATAATAACTAAAATAACATAGAATAGTGGGTTAATTACATCTAATTTATTATTATGATTTTAAATAACATTTTAATTTCTATCATTTATTTCATTCATTTTCATCAAAATTAATATTTTAGGACTTGTAAATTTGATTGATTATTAAACTATTTTAAATAAAATAAAAAATCTTCTCAATTCTTAAAAATTAACATTATAGGATAAGATAACTTAACTATGTACATTATTTGAACTTCAATAATGTACATCATTAAATTATCCGTCTTACTTATTAAGATTCTTGTAGTATTGAGGTCAAAAAGTGTGCAAAATCTTACTTCATTGTTATTTTTTGTCCTTTATGACTTTTCCATTTTCAATTCATTACACTTTGTTATATTGAATTATATTTATCAAGCATAAATGAAATGAAATAAAGAATGAAAAAAAAACTTCTAAACATGAAAAATGCTATTAATTTTTAAATGATTTAAGACAACCGATTTTCAAATATTAATTTTATTATTTTCTAATTATTTTCTTCAAGAATACATTATTTGTACTACAATGTACAACCATATAAATAGTGGTAATTACATTCATATTGTCAAGGTATTAAAAAATTATAATTTTTAAGTTATAAAATCTTCCATAGCACTTTTTTCAATACTAGTATAAAATAATGCATTTACACAATGATGCAATATCTACTCAATTTAATCTTGAAGTTAAACAATTAAAACTTTGCTTAAGAATGTAAACAAAACTCGAAACAAAATTCATCTCAAGAATATTTGTTTTTATATTCATTTTATAAATACTGAAATTCTTATCAACTTAAATATAGAAGACTATTTTTCAATGTAAAATTATGCAACATTAAAAAAAATGAAAATTTAAATAAACAACCTCTCTTTCCGGACTGTTGTTTTCATTAGAGAGGTTTGTTTCCATTCTTTGCAAAATATTGTAATTTTGAATATCATCATGTAAATTTTTTTAATTTGTATTCATAGTTAGAGGCATAATCAATTTTGTAATTAAAGGCCTCTTTAATAGAATCTATATAATTAAAGTTCATCTTCTTGAAATGACATAAATTTATCTTCATTTAAAATTTAAAGATTTTATCCTAAAATTAATGAATTATAGTATATTTTCAACAATAAATATAATTTGAAATTTGAATATATAAAAAATTATTGTCATTTTAAGATTAAAATATTTCAAAAATCACTTAAAAATATTTTTAAACAAAAACTTTAAAATTTTCATATTTAACATTTCATCCCAAATTGACTTTAATTATTGAAATATGAAAAATTCAAATTCTAAATATCTAAATTATTATTTTTTGAATTTTGTATTTAAGAAAATATTCTATAATTATGAAGTCTTCAAATATTGATATAATTAAGATTACAAAGATATTAGTGTGAAATTCTTTTAGAATACAGTGATACAAGGAGTTACTCAATGCATTGAAAATTTGATATACATGCTTCCAAATTTTAATAGGCTGTCTTCATTAGATTATACAAATGCTCCAATATAATTACTTACAATTTTACAAATACTTAAAAAATTCAATTTAGCATTAAATATAAATTAGTTAGTTAAAAAAATATTCATATTTATTTTCCATTAGTAGATGAAGTGTACTTATATTTGTACAGTGAACAAATGAAGCAATATAATATCTAGAAGAATTAAACTAGAAAACTTCTAGCAATTTGAAATAAAATATATATTATATTTAAATAATATATATTGTACTTTTTTTTATTTCTGTTTGACCTAAACATTTGAAAGGTGAATTAGCTAGAGTATCATGTGCAAGATAAATTATGATAAATTTATAGAGCAATGAATTCTATAGTTTTAATATTAATATCAATAATCTAATATCAGTTCAATAAACTAAAATTTCTCAACATAGCAACATAAAATTTTTAAAGGCCTACAAAGATTTATAATCAAATTCAATTTAAAAAATTAATTTTAGTATAAATACAATCATTCAGTAAGAATATTTAAAAAAAAAGTATATTTATTGACTAAAAGAAATCAAATTTATATAATTTTTTATACTATTTATTTCAAAATTATAGGTATTTAAGAGAATTATGAAGAAATTTAAGCATTAAATTTTTAAAAATTCTTTGATTATTCAATAGAGTTAATCGCAAAGTTGTCCTGTGTTTGTGAACTTGTGTCAGAGGAAGGTTTAACTAAGAATAGATCAAAACAAACACGGCACCAAACCTGAGTTTGGGTGCTCGAGGGAGATTGGTCCTCTATTTTTCCAAAACTCCGGCTCCTGGTCTTGCGTTTGCTCACTTTACGATTAACTCTAATATTCAAAAAATATTATCTCTTTGTATGTTCAATTTTGAATATGAGTGAAAAATAACTCTACATCTATTTCCATAATTGAATTGTTTAATTTATAAAAAAATTGTTCAATAACTTCAAATTTATCAATTTAGAAAGTATTCTATCACACAATCTTTCTTACACATCTTTTGAATTAAATGCATATTACTAAATTAATCAATTTATAGAAGTCAAAATAATATTTTACAATATTAAATACAAAATACTGGGTGGAGGTGATTGAACTGATGCGACTTTTGGGTGATGTTGTTGTAGGCAATTTTTGGAGTTTAATAGATGTGATTATTAACCTTCAAATGCCTGGACAAGGAAAATCTTTCATGTGCACTAAATTTCATGACATTTGGAAATATGAGTCAAAAGTTATTGCATAATATGTTGTTTGATTCTCAACTCGGGTAGTTTGGGTAGATTTTTAAAAACCACTTTTTTCAAAAACAAAAATTTGAAATGGCTTTCTAGATTTATATATACTTAGAAAGCTTTGAATCATTTCATTTAAATCAATAAGTCAAAAGTTATGAAGAATTTTAGTTTGCGGGTAGCTATAAATTCTCTACTCTAAAATAAACTTTGAAGTCGTTTATTTCACCCAATTTTCAATATTTTTTGAATAAAATAAAATCATACAATGTAAATCAATTATTACAACATCACAACCATTGGAATTGACATTTTTCAATTCCATAATTAACTTCTTAACAATTTTGTATTTTAAATCATTATCTACTTCTTTCTACTTACTATTTTTTCCTATATGTTCCACAATACCAAATGATTTGAAATTTTTTAAGCATATAGCCAACTTGTCTAGGAAAAAAAATCCAAAGAAGCACCACCATTTTGGGCATTTACTCATAGAAAAGTGAGCTTGTGAAGTGCAGCTGCCCTATTTTTTGCAAGGCCAAAAAAATGATTTTTGTGAATTTGAATGCTTATATCTTGCAATCCACGCGGTGGAAATTTTTAAATTTTTTACCACATGTTTTCAAGTCAGCATACTACAAGATCCTACGGTTACATATGTAAAATTCAAAAATTCAAAAATTTGGTATTTGTACTAGAAATGGCAATTTTCGAGCGTTTTGGGGAAAGACATAGTCAAGGAACTTAAGGGGTTAAGATAGTTGAAAAATGTTGAAAAATATTCCAATCCATCTACATGCCAACACGTGCCCTCTAAGTGATAGGTGGAGGGGTCATTTTTATAGTGAAATCCATTTTCCATCATGAATCCTCACATGATATGGGACAATTTGAAGATGAGAGCTTGACCACTCATTGTCAATTGAAACGCAAGAATTGTGTTCAATGTAGAACTTTAGACCTTATTTTATCATAGTAGAATGACTTTTTACAAAAACTTTGAATTACGAGTAGTTGGTAAATCAAGCTAAATTTCATTTGCAAAAACTTGTTTGAGATTTCAAGTCTTCAATCAAAAGTTATGGACAAAATTCAAAGAGGATGTTTGAAAATGTCAAAGAAAATATCCCTCCCAACCCCTCTCTGAATTGTGTTCATAATTTTTGATTTGAAGTTTGAAATCTCAAACGGATTTTTAGAAATGAAAGTAGCTTAATTTACCAACTTTTCTTAGTTCAAAGTTTTTTGAAAAAAGTTATTCTCCTAAGCCAAAATGAGATTTGAATTCTACATTGACTACAATTCTTGCTTTTGATTTAACTAGGTATGAGGGGTTGAGCTTCTACTCTAATCCTAATTTACATATCCCACATGGATTGTTTTACCTCCTATCACCCCATTTATATAAAGACATTGTCTACACATCTCCTTCCACTCACAACAAATGTCACTTTCAAATTTATGAAAGGTGGTTACCAAAAATCTGAATTCCCTTTTTTAATGCTGAATTTTAAAGGAATTATATTTTAAAGTGCTGAAGTGCATTTTGGACTTTAGTTAATTATTCAGCAAACATGTGCCAAAGGTGACCTCCAGGTACAGTATGGTCTTCAAACTAGAATCCCATTGCTAGAAAAAAATGCCTTAAATTTTATAAAGAGAAATTATTTATATTTCAATTATACTTTATTCATTTTAAATTTCATCAATATTCTTTCTTTTGTCTTATTTTATATTGAATTTTATTCTCTATCCACCAATTTATTTCTTAATTGTAGATCACTAATTAGTATATTCATTTGTTTTCTTTCTAAATATTTTATTTTATTTATTATTGTTAATATTTTATTTTCTAAATTCAACATAGTTATTTTTTGTATCATTACATTTTTTTCAAATTTCTCATGCATACAAAATTGTTGATTAGGCTGTAATGCTTTAATTGATATTTTCTAATAATTACTATTATTATAATCAATAGTTGATCCCATCAATTTAATAATTTAGAATTGATTTTATTATCTAAAATTTCTTGTTTATCCTATTGTTCCTAATGAATGGAATGAAGCTTGTTATAACTTGTCGGCTAATACATGAAGGAGATTTACAAAAAGGAATTTTATAGCTGTTATATTAAAAATTTCTATTGTTATGTTCTACAAATTCATTTTTAATTACTATTATTTTTTCAAGAAGAGATTCCACTTTAGTTTGAGCTTTCTCCTCTCACTTTGTCTTTGGCATTTATTATTATATTTGATTTTTTAAAATAAAATAAAATAAATTAAATTAAAATTTCACCATGTTTTATCTTTGGTTTTTGATCTTCATAAATGATCAATCATTGGTTTGATATTATTTTATAAATAATTCTATTAATACATTTATATTGGTATATTTATATTAAATTATCATTATTAATATTGTTTTTTAAACATTACCATTGAATGACTTAGAAATGATTTATTCATTTTTATAATTTATAATTCATTATAATAATGATTCTTTTTTATGATTTTTATTGTAACAAGTATTTTCATACATATGACCGTTTGTGTGTAGAATTGTACTTGTGACACATAAAGACATACATACATATATGACTTTTTTATTTGACTCTAGATAAAATCTAAAGAATAAATAGAAACTATAAGTCATATCACTCCTCAAAAATAAAAAATTGGCTACCAAAATCATATCAAAATTTTATATTGAATTTGGTTTGTTAGTAGTATATAGAAGCTAATTATTGTACTAGATTTTCCTATTTGGTATGATTACATTTTGTATCCCAAATTCAATCCCTATTCCCAGTAAGTCCTTATTGGTTGTGATATGTGACCTTAAAGACAATTATAGCTTGGTTGATATACAGGTCTCTTAAAGCCAAAAATGTACAATATTGTAGTAAGAGCAAAGCACCATTGGTACAATTATGCCAAATATTTAATTCTTTCCAAAAATGAAGCTTAGATAGATGTTATAAGAAATTTTGTACAATTTTTTTCAATTTTAGAAATAATTTTTACAAAATGTTAGGGATCTAGATTTTGAATTATCTTTCACCAAACTTATTCTACAATTTTAGTACTACACAAATTCATTCAATTTGTGCAAGATTTCCATTAGTTTGAGCCAAAGTCACACTACTTTGGATTATTTTGAATGAAGGTGATCAAATTAAAGTGAATCATTGGATGAAATTTAGATGAGAGTTGGATTAAAATCCTAGTTTGATTTATTATCCCCTCAAAGCCCAAGGCCTTTCTAGGTTCAAAAACATCATTGCTTTTGAAGTGTTATAAATCTAAATGTCACTAAGCTATAGAGATCTCAATTGTACAATCTTGCATTGTATGTGTTATAGATGACTTGAATCAAATTTGAGGTCATTTGGCCGTCTAGATTGATGGATTATAATGTTTTAGTGCTGAAAAAGGATGCTGAAATTTTCCTAGTAACGCATTTGGAGGTGAAATTTGTTTTCTAAACCTACTCAAATGAAAAAACTTTAAACTATAAAGTAATTCAAAATCAACATACAAAAACATTGGTAAAGGAAAATATCATTCAATTGACTCATTGTGTCTGCAAATTGGCTTTGAAATGTCAAAAAATAGCAAGAAAAGTAGGAAAAAACACATCTAAGGCTGAACCTCCTACTTAAATGCTTCTTAGTTACTCATAACTTTTTGGATTGATATGAAATTTTATCCACAAAAACTAGACTAATAAACGCAACTTTTCAATTATTTTTTATTGGAAACAGGCACTGTATGAAGAAGAAACAAGTTGCCAAAGTTTAGTGAAATCCAAAAATGTTGGAATTCTAAACTTCGAATTGCTCCCAAACATTCAAAACAATTTGTATTAACATGAAAATTTTACCACAATAACTAGACTTCATGGAAAACATAATTCAATAAATTTTATTGAAAACAAACATTGAATGAAGGAGATACAAGCCCCTAAAGTTGCACCCATCAAATGTAGTTTGGTGGACTCAAATTGACCCTGTGAACTTTGATTGGCTTCCAGAAATCAAGACATCTTGGATTGATCTGAAAATTTTACCACATAAGCTAAAAGAGAAAACGCAAATTTTCCAACAATTTTGATTGAATTTGGACATCGGATGCAAAAGTTACAGCACTTTGAATTGGACTTGAAACTATGTGAGGACACTTTTGGTCCCCTAGGGCAATGAGGGGTTATGAAAATAGTGTGGACAACAATCACAACACTATCAATGTTGAATTTATCTAAAATACTATAAACTTCCATATTTATACCTTAATGTCTAAAGGTTGATTACATTGCAATGATAGATAACATTTGTAAAAATCTTAGATGACCTTTCAAGATTCCAATAATCATAGGCACACAAATTCTTACTTCAAGAGTATTACTATTTGAATATCCAATATCAATAGCCTTGGAAATAGTATTTAGCATGTAGGGTTTGAAAGGTAAAATTGTTCTACAAATGAACATTCCAAGTGAAAGGTAAAATTGTTCTACAAATGAACATTCCAAGTGCTTGCAAAGTCCCCAACTTTATAGTTGTCTTGGTTACTAACTCGCAAACATGAAGCCATTTATGCTATCGTATGCAAGGGTAAACTTTGGCATGTCCAAAGATTGAAATGTTAACCGCTTGTTTGAATTTCTAGGAAAATCCATGTCCAAGGTTGCATGTCCAAATATCAAAAGGTTCATCCCTTGTTTGAATTTCTAAGAAAATTCACAAAATCCACATCATACGTTGCAGTTTTGGTACACCTTGCAAGTATTAATAAAGTATTAATAAAACTACCATGTTTTGAGGATATTCTTAGCAAAGCATTAGATTTGCGTTCGCTCACTCACCCACTAACCTAATCCACCCATCAATCCATCAAAACAGCCAAATATTTTCTTGCATATTGGGACAACTCCAGCTTGCATACCACATTTTGAAAGAGCTGGCATGTCCAAAAAATTGAAATACTGGTAGTTGTTTATTACTCATCGTAAAATGAAAGGCGTACTCCAAATGAGACTTCAAGTTGAGTTCCTCGAGTTGCTGATTGCATCCAACGAAATGTGTTGCTCCTCAATGACAAGGCAAAACTTGACAAACCAACAATGAAACTCATGATGTGACAATTTATATCTAAAATGGCTCCAGACGTGTCCCAAAAGGACCTACATCGCTGCTAACACATCCTCTTGCAGAACTGCAATATTCCTAACTCTATCAACTGAATCATCCGCTTAAGCCACTAGCTTTGAAATAACCCCAGCACCAACTGTCCTTCCTCCTTCTCGAAGAGCAAAGCGTTGTCCTGCAAACAAAACTCCAAACAGAATAAGAAAATAAACAGTACTAAACAGGATAACACAACAGTAAGCTACAATGTAGAGTCAGCTTCACGAAGTGAGTTTCTGCCTCAAGGAGATGGAAACTTACCATGTTCAAGGGGGCAAGGAATGATTAGTTCAAATTGGGCAGTCAAGTTGTCTCCAGGCATGACCATCTTGATGTGCTCAGGAAGCTCTACCTTTCCAGTGACATCAGCAGTTCGTAAGTAGAACTGGGGTCTATAGTTAGAAAAGAAAGCGGTATGTCGGCCTCCCTCTTCCTTGGTAAGAATGTAAACCTCTGCTTCGAACTTTGTGCTCGTCTTGACTGTACCAGGCTTGCACACGACCTGCACACCACCAATACACGGCAAACAGAAAAAAATAAAATTCTATGAAATGATATCAACAAATACGATTCCTTGCAATGTCACAATCAGATTGCAAAACTATCAAGTTGATTGTGAAGAAAATATGGGGTTCTGACTGTTATTATGAGTCGTAGAAAATGTCCACTTTGAACAGTGATAAAATAGTATCTCACCTGACCACGCTGCACTTCGTCTCGCTTAAGTCCACGAATCAGAAGACCTACGTTGTCTCCTGCCTGTACCAGTAAACCCCCCTGGATTTCAGTACTGAACTCAAAACATAACCCTGCTCGACCAGATATTTATACCGAGGGAATAACTGCCCAAAAGATCTAAGCTGTAAAAGTCCTAATATGAGACCTCCATGAGACAACTCGGCAGAAAATAGCACAAATATTACAATCAGAATACTTTGGAGACACCCATCTCAAGTCTGATTAACAGATCTGCTATACCCATCTCAGCCATAAAAAACGACCGAGCAAGGTATGAGAAGGCTAGAATAAAAACAGGACCTGGCCTTGATCCAATTGCTTCTTGAACATTTCAACACCAGTGACAGTTGTCTTGAGGTTAGGGCCCTGCAATACATGAAGGAAATCAGAGAGAGTTCATTGGCAGAGCCTGAAAGGATAAATATTTCGAGTGAATACAATGAGAGAAATATAAATAGCATGCATACCGTGCGTAGTCCAACAACTTCAACTTCCTCGCCCACTTTGACTACGCCTTGCTCCACACGTCCTGTCACCACTGTACCGCGACCCTGATCACAAGGAATAACCTCGTCTGATGAATATACTCGTCTGATGGCTAGAATTCAGTCTTCCTATCTCACTAATTTTTTTGTTTAGAAATAAACAGCGTCAACATAGAGATACTCAATATGGCCTTAGCCATCAATCATTCCAAAAAGAATACTCAAAAATCGATAAAATGACAAACTACTAGGAACTTGCGCATCTACTCTGCAATCTGGAGCCTAATGATTACTCTCACCTGGATAGAGAATACATCCTCAATTGGCATAAGGAAGGGTTTCTCAAGGTTGCGCTTGGGTTCGGGGATGTACGAGTCTACGGCTTCCATCAACTTCAAAATCGACTTCTTTCCAAGCTCTTCATTTGTCCCTTGCAATGCAGCGAGAGCTGAGCCTCTAACAATAGGAATATCATCGCCTGGAAACTTGTAGAATGACAGCAACTCTGCACAAACATCGGCAGTTCAGAGAATGTTCCACAAAATTTCCAGAAATCTTCGATTGATACTCAAAGCTGGCTCAATAAGCTTACCGCGCAACTCCATCTCCACAAGCTCCAACAACTCCTCGTCTTCCACAACATCCACTTTGTTCAAGAAAACCACCAATGATGGAACTCCGACCTGCCATGGAAGTGAAAACTTGAGACCTCATCGTACTCTTCTATCATGTATTGGAAGTGGTTGCATAACTTTATGACGGAGAAAACACATCCGACATTAGAACGACAACCTTAAAAATTTGGTTCGAGAATATCTACCAACCTGCCGAGCTAAAAGGATATGCTCTTTAGTCTGGGGCATAGGCCCATCTGGAGCTGAAACAACAAGAATTCCACCATCCATTTGTGCAGCACCTGTAATCATATTCTGCAAAAGCAAACTACATTACATCAGCCTCATCCTCTTCAAGAGATCCACTATAAGCAAGCGAGTCCTATTACAGACAAGTGACCAAAAAGAAGAAAACAAAATCTGGGATTGGTATAATAGAGCCATGAACCTTACCTTCACGTAATCAGCGTGCCCCGGGCAATCAACATGGGCATAGTGACGGTTCGCTGTTTCGTACTCAACATGCGCCTACACCAAATAAGTAATACCAATTAGTAAGAATAAGGACTTAAGCTAAACGGTCTTGATATGAACAGTTGCAGAATGCACTATATGTGATCAGCTTGAGCACTCTGGGAGTTCGTAAGGACAAATGCTCGAAAATGCAAACCAAGAAGAGCTTACAGTGGCAATGGTGATACCCCGTTGCTTTTCCTCTGGAGCTTTGTCGATCTCATCGAACGCAATTGACTTAGCCATACCCTCGTCAGCCAAAACCTGCTCAAAACAAACATGAACAAAGGGCTCGGTCGAAAGTTGTCCACAACTCTAGTTTTTCAATCTAATTGCCTTCTGTGGCAATCTCATAAAACAATGGACAAAGCGAAATCGAGGCAGACTAACCTTGGTAATTGCTGCTGTAAGAGTAGTCTTCCCATGATCCACATGTCCAATTGTTCCAATGTTCATGTGGGGCTTACTGCAAAATGCTCACAAGAATACAGAGTTATAAATCTCCAAGTGTAACCTTCAAATGAAACGTCAGGATGCTTGCCTGCCAGTATAATAGGGACAATTCACTGACTATCAACCAATAAGACATTCGGGATTGAAAACCAATTTTGAGATCACAAATAGACGGCTTGAACGAAGGCCAAACAAATGAGACTACACTTGCGAAGCAAATGTGAGAACTTGGCTATAAATGAACTCATTCCAATCCCTATGAACCTACAATTTAAATTCAGAAATTCTAGTAAACCCTGCTCCGTCAAGATATACACCAGCATGAAAAGCACGCGCCTGTAAACTACATCTAATGAAACAGATTAAAATGCCCTATTCAAAGGCGCATTCATAGCACCGCAAACCAGGGCGATTTGCGACGGTTAGTCTAAACGTTCAAATTTTGATAAAAAAATTAAACTAGAACGGCGGGCATAAAGCCTTGCTAACGTCATCTGAACCCTAGCCAGTCAACGTGATTTCAATACTTCAAGTTAGGAGGCGAATTATAGCTCATTAGAAGCGCAAATTCACTGGCCACCAATATATCAAGTACATGATTTGAACAAGAAAACACAATAAACAAACTGCTTGTTGGCTTTAGCTGTCATATTTGCTGCGCACGTTTGACTGCTTGCTATAATCTCATTTTCGAATTAGGAGGCGTCTTTTTAACAGCTTTCCATCAAGATATCAATCATAACATTTGATGCAGAAACGAGCACAAAATCTCAATTTTGAAATTACAATTGCAATCATTGATTATATCATCTCTAGTGATACCAGAGTCTCTAATATCCACCGTTCCGGTTCAAACCGAAATTAATAGATGAACTTGAAGACAGGCTCGAAATACCAATACGCATCTCACCAAGCAGTCATGGAAAGCTAAGATAGCCACCATTCATGTCATCGGTACATACTCAATTAACCGTTGACACTGAAAATCATTCCATTCTAGTTGTCGAACAGCAATTGCACACGATTTTAGGGCACAAAAAATCTGGTGCATATTCAAGGATCCAGCAAAGGAGAGGGATGAGCAAATGCAATCGAACAAGGTTTTGACGCAACGCACTTTCGGTTGAAGGTGGCCATTGCGCGGCCGGGCACCATCCCCTTCAAGTAATTCCTCCATAGACTCAGCTCCTGAGACCTCGCAGACAAAGAATCCAATGCGCGACTCCGGCTCTCAGCGGCAAGCCCGCACGAGTGGTACGAGCACAGTGAGGAGCTGCTTTGAGGCAATACGAGCTTCAGCAACGACTGCGACCGCCGCGCGCGCGCTATCGCCGCTGCCATGGCCAACCTTCTCTTGCAAACACTCTTTCAATCAATCAATCAATCAACGCTCCTCCCAAACCCTAATGCAGAACCTCCGTTCCAAAGGCCTCCTCTTCTCCGTCATGCATCGTTCACCACCGCATTCCAGGTCCAAACATTGAAAAATATCGCTCATGCAGAGAGCAGTAATTCTGGAAACGATCCAGGCGACGATGATCGCACACCCGAAGACGATCAAATTTCTGCGGGGCCAGCAATGTGGCCACGACAGATCGGGCAGTAGAAACTACTGAGGAGTGTGCGATGAGCTCGAAGAAACGCTTGCTTGAGCCTTAAACCCTAAACCCCTCCGCCTTGGTCGAGTCGCGACGAGCCTCGTGCGGTTTTAGGGTTTTGCCCCCCCTTTTTACCCCTGGGGAAAACGCAGGAATTTTTTATTTGCGAGGGATGATAAAATTTGCAAATTCTGAGTTCATATTTGCAATCAGAGGTCCCAAATTAGTAGAATTATGGCTAGAACAGACCCTAGAGACAGTACAAAATAGGGGGTCTTTTTTTCTTACATACACCCTTAGCTTTACCTCCGCAAGAGGCTCGTTGCACTACTTTAGATTCAACTCTCCGCCTTCTACAAACTCACTACATTGATTTTATTGGTGTAGGTGACTCTAACTTACCAATCTCACACCATTTTGAATTAAGGTAGAAGCACCTAATTGTGACACCCATTCAAGATCTACAGATCTTGATGGTCTACAAAATAAAATGATATGCACTTGTGAAGAAATGGTTTTGAAAAAACAAGGAAATTGGTTTTGTATTTTTCCGAGCTTGTATGAATATAATACAAATTTTTGAAAACAACTATGTAGATGCACCTATTGTGGGCACTAGACTAAGGGTCACTTCACACTATGGCCGACCAAGTCGAGAGTCCGTGGAAGTGAGAGTCCAAACTTTGGTGAGAGTCCAAAGAAATGGACAATAAATAGGCCCTAAAATTTAGGAATAGGAGCCTTTGGCCGGCCATAGTGTGAAGCCTCCAGAGGCCAACCCCAAAGTCCAAACCTCACCTATGTGTCAATTTTTTCAAGTAAAAGATAAAAAAACATGAGAAAGGAATCCAAAATGGCCTTGGAAAAATATCACAGCATATGCTCTTCTCATCAAACAAGGAATATGAAGGGTATAAATGGAATAAAAGGGTGGCATTGGTCATTGAAGGGAAGTAGGTTAAGGGAAGTAGGTTCATTGAATGCAAAGACTCCCCATTGTAATGGTGGAGACTAGGTTTCAAATAAAAAATAAAAAATAACAAAAGGGGTTAACTACTACCTACCTACTGCCACGAGGGCAACGGACTTTGGATTATGCCATAGTGTGAAGGGTTGAGAGTCAAAAGTCTTGGTTTTTTGAAATCTGATTGGTGGAAGCCAATGGACTTTCGACCTTTGGCCATAGTGTGAAGCGGCCCTAATACCAAAGTGGGCACGGAAACACTCAGAAGCAATACGTTGTGAGCTTAGATCACGCACTTGTAATTGGCCAACGCAAAAACCTCCCTCACAACGGTGACAACTTCTTGGAACTCCATTTGTTTACTTTGGATCCACTTGCATGTGGATTTAGGTCATTTTCTAGATGTCCGGAAATGACTATTGTTACATTTAGGTACTTCTACCTTAGTGCAAGTTGAAATACTTTGATTGGAATGATTTCCCCAAGTATGGTAGAAAACAACCATTTTGAAAAAGTATTCTATTTTTTTTAATGTATATAATATGTGTAAAGTGCTAGAAAATGATGAAATTAGAAATTCTTGGAAAACTCATGTAACTTGGATGGACTTTCCTAGGTTTCCTAGGCAAAGTAGACCCTATCAACCAATTGCACAAGGGTTTTGGGTTTTAGGTGAACAACTCTATATATGTCAAATATTCATTTTTAAAGTTTTGAATCTTATATTTTTGAATTAATTAAAAATTTTTGACAACAATATGTTGAAGATGCTACCAATGTGCCCTATTCCAAATGAATTGGTAGCCATTTTTGGCACAAGAAGTTTCACAAGAAGTGTCAAGTATCTTATGATTAGCAACATTAAATTTGTTTAGGAATTCCAAAAAATTCATCTTCAGATTGTACTAACATTGAGGCAAAGAAGATATTCCCTTCTTTTCCCAACATCAAATAAACAAACAAAAATGACATGAAAAATGCAATATAACTGAACCAATTAGTGTGTCTCGCACAATTCAACTTGAGAGTACAATGCTGCTCTTCTTCAATAGTGTAGTGATTTTCCATGAATTCTCCATGTTCCCGAAAAAAAAATTCTTTTGCATGAAGTCCAAAGACACCCTCCTAGCACTGCTGAAAAATCTTACGAGGACGTAGCGAACACCGAAGACTTTAGGATCAGAATAGCTCCTCCACAGGAATCCAAGAGCACCTATATAAGAATCCAATTCCTACTCCTGTCCTGTTGGCCATGCTCTGCTACTGTTGCTCTTTCAAATTCCTTTGCATAGTTGCTGTCAATGTCGTCAATACCAAAATAGAAAAGAAAAGTAGGAGAGCATGACCAGGAGTAGGAGTTGGATTCCGCCTTCATTCCAGGCTAGATCGAGGCTAACATCGGAAACTGTAATAATCAAAGGCTTAAACTCTTGCTCTCTTAAAAGATCTCGTATCATAGACGGTAAAAGAGATAAGACTTCTATGTACTCCGGTTTATATGCCAGTGGGCTTGAACTAATCTCTTTTAGAAAAGCTGTAATGAGTTGAGGTCGTTCCTGTCCATAATTACAATCAACTGTAAAAACGAAACTACCTGTATAATGATCTCCTATAGAGCTGCAACGTTCGCTCACTGATGCACCCCAAGAGGTCCACGCCTGCAACGTGCGCTGTTCGAATGTCCAGCACAGGCGATGGATGCGATTTGAGCATTTGCTTGGCTGTCGGCGTGGCCAAATCCCACAGCCAAACGGATTTGCTCCCCTCGTCTCCGGATGCAAACAGACAGCCCTGGCGAGCATCACCTGCCTCAAGTTGTGACGGTCGCCCATCTGTCCATTCATTCACAATTGCAGTCCTTGATAGCACGGCCTGGCTCTTGTGCCCCACCATTGGACTACGTTGCTCCCATGAAGTATTGTTCGTTCCTGACGCTGTACTGCTGTCTGCTGCAGGTCTCGACGTTCGGACGTAGGAAAAGTGCGTCGGGACATGAACACTAACAGATGTTGTAGGGGCGGACTCAGGAAGTACGGTTGAAGTGGATTGACTGGGCCAGTCGGCCTGTGAATATGTCGAGGGAGTGGATGAAGATGCACCATCATTCAAGAGCACCGGGGTTGGCTTGGGTCTAAAAGATGCGACCATTACATCGACCGCAGCATTGTAGGAGACTGATACGCAGACGGATGAACCTCCTGATTGATATACACACACCGGTCTGCAAAACAAGTAGTAGTTAGCAACAAATTTCTTTTGTTCTGCTCTGAATAGCCTCATTAGTGAATCGTGACAAGAAATGATAACAAGTAATTTAAGCATAATTATTTGTACAGATATGATTTTTTAACTTCGTCGTCTAGAAAAAAAACTCAAGTCGCTAACCTCTTTTCTTGCGGTTGATCGATGCCAGGCCAGAACAGAAGTGTGTTGGAAGATGCGCTCAGCAGTCCCCCACCCCTGCTCCCGCTAGTACCATCGTCATGAGTAATAGCCCTTCCAATCTCGGGAACATATTGTAAAGTATGTATAGGAGTGGAGTTCGGACCCTTGAGGGTGTCTAGTGGTGAAGAGGTTTGACGCATATCAAATGTAAGCAATGTTCCATTCTGTCAACGCAACAAGACATCAGACAAGGATTCATGGTCACAATAAACGGTATTCAAACAAAGGAATAATCTATCACCATATTTCTGATAGGAAGTCTTGATCCTACAAAAGAGATTAGGACAAGCATAGACCTGCAAGCCGGTGTAAACTCGATTAGGATCGCATGGGTCCCATGAGCAAGCCCAAGACGGGTTCTGCATCCAAGAAAAAATTAAGATCCTTAGCATATCGAGCCCTCTGTTTGAATAAAAGTAATCTAAATAGACGCAATAGCACCAAGATAAGCCTAACAAAGAAGGAGAAACACTAAGGACTTCCACTGTGAGAACGAAGCGAGATAAACGACAACATGTTTTATAGAAGTAGAATTGAATGATGTCCCACCGGAAGCGTGTATGTTGTGACAACATTATTGCTCTCCAAACTGCCACTACACAAATTAGAATCCTCCTGAATGATACCAGAAATAGAAAGCATCCAAGGCAATAACAAGGAAACTTCAAGTTACTGTTTGATTCATTAGCATGACATTGGACATTTTCAAGGATGACTCATCGAGCACCAAAGGAATTGTTTTACAGTACATGAAAATAGTAATGAGATGGCCATGGCAGAAAAAAATACCTAAACAGAGAGAGCTTCTTGCCTAGGGAAGCGACCAAAGCTAGCCTTCCTGGAGCTCTTGTTCCAGAGGGAGCAATGCGGATGTCACGAATTGCACCCGTCCCAAAAGGAAGACTTATACATTCACCTTCGGATAAAGCCAATAGATTTATCTGCAAAACAACATCAGCCGTCAGTGAAACCTAACAGTAAGAAATATGATATTAAGTTGAGAAGAGTTTGACCAGATGGGCAGAGAATTGAAAACTCTGGTCTGCCACCAGGGGACAGGAAAATTCTTCTACCCTGAACCAAAGCGAACTGCAAGTCGTCAACATGATGAAATAAATGACCAGGAATAGAGGAGGTGCAAACTTTTGTTAAACCAGAGCTGGTGGCGCAATCCGGTGGTCTCCCAGAAACAAGCAGCAATTGACTCTGAGCGTCCATGTCAAAGACCTTTGCTCCATTCAATGACTTCTCATCCTGCCATAGTTTACTCATGAGAACATTACTCATGTAAAATCAGATGTTAAGACAATCAGGGGACATAGAAATCGATATTATCTTCAGTGAACGAGGATGACCAGCCGCACCTGTAAAACGAATCCCATTTCAAGTCCACGACTCTCTCCTGGGTTCCTGCCATCGAATCGCCTCCAGTTTTGCTGATCTTGTGGATTTGACCGTGACGTGAACTCCTCTGTATTTCTCATGGATAAGAGGTGCTCAACCTGTGGCCTTTCCCTAGTCGATCGTCCACTTTGAAGACTGAAATGATCATCTAATATACTCCCATGAGGGGCTGGACGTGAGGCATGGTGAGCTATGTTGTGTCTTCTGTTCTCAGAAGTAAGACGACCTCGTTGATCCTGGGGCCTCGGAATTGAAGATCTGAACATACTAAAAGCGTCACGCTGATCTCCAGCTAAAGCTCTAAACAGGGTCTGCACAATTGAGAATCGGTGAAGTTATAGTTAACTTATTCGCAAAGCAAATATATTTCAACAGGCTTGATACATTATCTTCTATGAGATGAAATTAATAGAACTCCTCTTACACACCACTTGTCTCTCAAGTTAATAAAAGCGCTTCTTCCAGGGTATGTTTGTTCACAACGGTTGTGAATGCAGCAGAAGGATTACAGGGAGACAAGACGAACGCAACCACAAACCTGAGTGCGACGAACTTCTTCTCGCAGGTCGACAACCTGTAAGAGTGGCAGACGAGTTTGTTTTTTCAGCAAGCAAATCGAACATAAACCACAGCTGAAAGCAATTCCTATCTAGCAAGGTGCACGGTTCTTCCAGACAGTCAAATCAATGCTCATCAAATAAACACCATTGCAATTCGTAGATTTTTACTTGCCGTCAGATTATGCTAATCATTATTGTACTCGACGGGTCAAAGATCAACGTAACTCTTGCTCATACAAGAGCAGACTTTCACCACTATTATGCGTAACAAATGTCATGCGAGCACAATTAAACACAGTAAAATCCAAATACTCAAAACCGTACTGCCAAAAACTGAATGAAATTCAAGAAATAAATTTCCAAATCGTTACCTGCTTCTTCAGCTGCTCATTTTCAGTGCGCAACAGACCAGCTTCCTAAAGTCCCAAAACAAGCAAAACACAAGCAAGTTGAGTACAAAGAAACTCATCGGCCTGTATCATGTGTAAAGTAATCTGAAGATCCTGCCACAGAAATGCTGGTATTGCGCTCCAACATAAATGCAGAGCCTACACTTCTAAACTGCTTGTAGCGCCTACAAACGTCCTTCTCTTTTTCTAAGACAATGACATAACCTACTATGAACAACTTCTGTTTGCACTGATGGAGACCTTCGAACTAAAGAGCTTTGTAATGAACACATTGTGATAACCATGTTGCTAATGCTGTAATTCAACCAAACGTGAAAAGTGATGTGATTTGCGAATCAAGTAAGGTAGTCTGCTCTTAAAGCGACCATTTAAGAGCTTTTTGCCTTTTCGGGGAAGCTAAACTCCTTGAAACAATTTTCAGTAGATTTTCGTAGGAAGAAAAATGGAACTGGCATCTAACCCAACTCGTTTCATATTTTTTGGACCTTCGTGGTATTTGTTACAAATTTATGAAGTTGAAACGCAGTGGTCACTAAAAGCGACCACCTCCTGAACTGTACACCTTTGGTACATTGAAGAAAGCAAAATGTACCTGTGTGCCATGATCGGTTTTAGAGGCCAGTCGCTTTTAAAACAGACTACCTTAATGTAGCAAAAGCAAAGCTTGGCATCTTCGCTAATTTCTTCGTACATATTTCTTCGTTTAAAGTCAGTGCAAGGGGGTCCTTTCACTGACTGCCCACTATCCATCGACGACTACCGTACATCTTCGTGAATATCCGTTTTAGTGTTGATGTAATTCTCGATGGCTAACACAGCCTACCATATAGACTTGGACAGTGGCTATATCTCCTACTCACCACCTTATCAGCCAGGGTAGCTCGTTAGTGCAGAGGCAGACAAAGTTCAAAAAAAAAGAAAAGAAAGAAGCAGTGGGCACCTCCATATACAGCTGAGTCTCCCCATCGACTACTGCAATACGAGAAACGTACAAAGTTCGAAGATCCTCAGCTCTCGCCCTCTTGTTGCAATGTGGACACTGTCAAAGAGAACATCCAATAGATTGAAACTACAAAATTGCAGAATTATCCTAATCTTGGAATATCCAACGGGTACTTAAAGCGTAAGAAACAGTTCTGTTGAATCCTAAAGGTCTAGGTACTGCAATTACATTACAAGCAGACACTCTAAGGGAAGATAGGAAAAACTGACCTTGCCATGTTTTCTGCCAGCCAGTTTCAGCCAACGCTTGATGCAAGCCTTCCCGAACAGGTGCCCACACGCTAAGGAGCTGTATCATAGTCACAAAATTGAACCTTTAGCATTTCTCTCTCGAATGCAGTTGACACGCTTTGCACACCGTTTACCAAAAATACTGAATTAGGGCCTCGCAAGGACCGCGCTAGATTCTACGTGAAGCCAGAAAGTCATCTGCTGCAACAACGCATACGACGCAGAGTTCTAAGCAGTACTCTTCATAGTTCAATGCCCAACATGTGATGAGATAGAAACAGAAACCAAAGATTCTGATGTAAATGACGAGATGCCTGCACTGCTTACCAGATGCGGTGATTGCCCGTGCTCGTCCACGGCTCCATGCAAATAGGACATGTCGTGCCCTCTGAATCCAACTGGGTGTCAAATCGCTCAGAATTGGAGGCTCCAGCTTCTGCAGATGAATCTGCGGGATCAAGAATCTGTTGTCATAATATTATACAACCTGAAAGCATAAAATGGAACAACGACTTAGAAGTCAACAAAAAGAAGTGACTGATCATCACCTTTGGGCACAGGCTGAGGAAAATGATGAGAATCGGGTGCAAAAGCGTCAAAATCTTCTGCTGTCAGTCTAGGTTCAGCAAATGCTGAAGCCGTAAGCGCTGGATCCGCTGATTCAGCATCCACATCATCTTCAGAAAGTTCTATCGTGTCAACGGCTTGGTTGCGTGCGTCAGCATGTAAGATAGCACTCTCGGTCTCATGGGCATCCACAATCTCGAGACCCGTTTCCAATAGGTCAGTGTCTGTTAAAAATGAAGGGATCAGCTTGCTAATGGTTCAAGAACTTCAAGACGATTAAGGACATGAAATATCTACACTCCTCCAACTTACAAAAGACAACCTCGACTTCGGATTGATAAAAAATTGTTGATACTCACGCCCCAGGGCTAGGGTCTCAGATTGACCAAATGTCGTGACATTGTGAGAAAGTGTCTCATCTTGCTGCTGGGAACCAAGAGGTATCACTTCTGATTCAATCTCTTGAAATGCTACAACGTCGGCTTCTTGTTCTAGGTGGTTCCTATGGCCATCTCCTACAAAAGAAACGAAAACTGTTTTAGATCCCACTCTTGGAAGTAGCAACACCACCACATGCAGGACAAAACAGACACAAACTGCTCTAGAAACATAGATTGTGCTGATGTCTTTGACAAGTACACCGTATAGAATTAAATCAATATATGAGCAAATCGAATCAGAAATCAAAATTCAATGCCAAATGAATTGCCTGAGACATCGACACCCTGCAATGCATCATCTGTCTCGTTTTCTTCCGATGAAAGTGGATAATCGTGTCCATGAGGTGGAACGACAGGGCCAACAGTTACTGCAGCAGATATTTCAACTCCAGGCTCCGCTGGAATGCTCTCCATGCTGTGGATTGACCCATGTTCAAGCTGCCTACCATGGAGTTCCTGTTGTTGATCTGCAACGTCACCAGGGACGTCGCCGAGAATATGCAGCAAACCATTGCCTGCCTCAGTGGATTGCTGGCGGGTGTCACTGACACCAGAGAGATTCTCTTCATTGCCGGGGGCAGAATCCTCGACGGTCCCGATAGGGGAGGTATTTTGTAGGGCGTGTCTGCAAGAGTAATCATTTAGTGATGTTGGCTCTGCACATTAACCAAATCATGTCAATCTCCATAATCTCTTCCGTAGCATGTATATGCGGTTGCTTTGAGTCTTCTTAATTAGTCGAGTCAACCTTTAGAATGCCGTCAGCACATGCCTGGTGATCACTTCAATTCGGAGTACCTCTCATACAGCGCACAACCTAGAGAACTTTTGAATGCCAGAATAGCCTATTCCAATTCTCGTTCTCGGGGCCAAAAGGGATGCCGTGATCAGCAATGAAAACAAGGAAAATTTTGCTGTTTCAAACCGCATAATAAAACATCTAAAATCAAACTAGAATATCCCCTAGTCATACCCTCATTCCAATCCAGACGAAAAGGCTCAGCCATAAATGCTTACTTCCCCTCAATTCCACATGCTTGCATCCTACCTAACCTGGATTTTCGATGCTAATTAATTTCCAATTAAAAAAATTTCGAGACCAAAATACATGCCCTCTGCCCGATTTCAGGTCAGCCCAAGACTGAGCTCAAGCTTCGAGGTGTACCTGCTTCAATGCTCGTCTCCCTGACATTGCCGTCGACTCCCACTTGCACACTACAATGCGGAACTGCAGGAAAATTCCCAGCAGCTGAAGACGTTGAAGCGCCGTGAGACGGACCAGCAGCTGAATCCGAGAGCCTCCGAGAACGCCCCCTGTTCTGAGATCGAAGAATGGAGAGGCGGAGGCGCTTGGAGGAATGCAGGCCATCCCCCGCAATCTCGCCCTCCTCCTTCATCCTCTCTTCTCAGTCTCCTTCACCACGCATTCCTCCAATCCTCTCTCTCCTCCCAAACCCTAATCTCATCCCTCCCGATTCACCTCCTTGTAAGTTACGTCTACCAAGCACTCACTAAGCTTAGTCCAATTCCCAACGAGCAGCTAACTTAGGGCTTGCGATGCAAAATCCCTGGGAGAAAAAAAGAGACGAGCGAATTCAGTTATTTATTGAAAACCTCTAGAGAATCAGAACTCAAAGCTATGGCGACATGCTCCTCCTGGTTGTGCGAAACTGCCACATGAAGCTTGGAATCGAAGAGCAGAGAGGGGCATTGGAGGGAAAGTCGGGACGGCAAACTCGACGAACGGAAGGCTCCGTCCGAATGACGTGGACGATGACGTGGTCCTATTTTGCTGAGGTGGCGGCAGAGTGGTCGACGTGGACTGACACATTGGCCGACTAAAACCCCTAAAGTCCCAGGGCCTTTTTTCCATCAACAAAACCACTCGAAACTGCCATTTCTATAGCAAAGAGCAAAAAAAATTGAAAAATGTTTTTTTTATTGCAAATTTAACCATAGGATCTTGTACTAGACAAGTGTAAAAATGTGAGGAAGAAATTTCATAAACTTTGACCGTGTAGATTGCAAGATATTTGCATTTAAAGTGAAGGAAATGAGTTTTTTTGCACCTTGCTCAACTACATTTTTCGGCTTTGAACCTTCATTACTTAAAACTTTTGCTCTATTGATTTTGAATTTTGAATATTATATGATGAAGAATTGAATTGAGAGTCTAGGGAAATTTTTTTTTTTTTAAAAACACTTAGTTTTCACTCATTAAAAAAATATTAAGAAGAAGTAGATTCAAGATTGAAGGAAAATCTAAATTGTTTATAGCTCTAAGATGGAATTGAAATACACTAATTTCAATGCTGAGATTGTTCTAGTAAGAAATGTTCACCTTGCGAAACTTTCTTTTTTGAAAAATTGTGAAAATTGAGTTCAGAAATGAATCCTATAAGTGTTTTTCTCCAAGAAGATGCTCTAATTGCCCCCAAAACAAGATTGTCAATAACTTCCTCATAACAAATCCAAATGGAATGAATTAAAGCTTTCCATGTAGATAAAAATATAATCTATATGAAACTATTTATTTTATTTTTTTATTTGAAGTTTTTTTGAAGGTCTTTTTTTGCCCGACAAACTAAAAAAAAGGCTTTTGGTGCAATAACTTTTGCTCCCGAGCTCCGATTGAAAAAAAAATTATATTTCTAGAAAGCTAACGTGTTTTTCTATCTTTTCAAAAAATTTAGAAAATAACGACAAATATTGAGACTCATAGGAGCCTGCCCAAAATCCATTTTGTCCCTTAAGGGGCATTAGAAGAAATTTGAGGGGTGTAGAAGATTGCGAGTTCCCAGGCCGTTCCCATTCTGGGAACTCTGCCACACGCGCAATCTAACGTGGTCGTGAGAGTGCTACGTCATATTTTTTGATTTTTTATAAAAAAAATTTTAGAGCCAAAATTTTTATTTTTTATTTATTTATTGGTAATTAGGGTTCTGATAGTGCTCGACGTTCCAATGTTGCATCGAGAACAGAATGGGGAACGGCCTAAAACGGCCCTCCAATACCCTCAAATTTCTTCTAATGACAATGGGACTTTAGGGGTTAAGAGCCTAAACCCAACTTCGATCAAGAGGGCGGGGCAACCTGAAATCCAGGCCGGACCCCCCTTCTTCATGCTTCCGGTTGTCAATTTGGAGCTCTAGTTTTCTCCACTTTGCATGTGGCAAAAGGTCGGAATTTTTTGTTAAACTAGTTAAAAGTTAGAAAAAGAGAGGGTAAGTACTGTTTAGTAATGATTAATTTGAGAGATAAACATGCAAACTAACCCCAAAGTAAGGACTATAGCTTGAACTTTAGTGGGACAAGGAGACAAGTGGCGGATAAATGTGTGTTAACCCCTAAAGGACCAAGGCATTTTCTGGCTCCAAAACCACTGAAAATTGCCATTTCTGCTGCGATCACTTCTTAAACCAAAAAAAACTTTTTTTTTTAGAATCTAACCGTAGGATCTTGTAGTTCACTTGTCTCAGATCATGTGGTAAAAATTTCATGAAGTTTGACCGTATGGATTGGAAGATATTAGCATTTGAAGTTGGAAAAAGAAGTTTTTTTGAAGAAGATACTTAGATTGCCCAAAAAACAAGATTGCTCATAACTTTCTCATTCTGAGTCCAAATAGAATGAATCAAAGCTTCAAATATAGACAAAAACATGATCTTTCAGAAAAAAATAAACATAAAATAAAAAATTCATTTTTTTGTGGGTTTTTTTTCTGCCCGGCGAACAGCTTTTTGGGCTTAGGGTGGCATAACTTTTGCTCCTGGGCACCAATTGAAAAAAAAAATTATATTTTTAGAAAGCTACTAACATTCCCTATCTTCAAAAAAAAATTCAAAAAATCAGGTCAAACTTTGAAGTCACACGAGCCTGCCCGAAATCCCGAAAGTCCCCCGAGGGGACTTTGGTCCTTAAGGGTTTAAATTAGAAGGTTGGGTTGATGGAAAGGAGAGTGGGTTTGAAATTCCTACATTCAAAGAGGGTGGAGAGAGGGAGGAACACAACCTCATCATCGAGTTGCGGGTTCAAAATCTGTCCATGCGAACCACCTGTGGGCAACCCAAGGTTAAGGTCAGGCTGTCCATGCGAATAGTCCCTAAGCTTATAGGGGACTCCGATTCTTGGGATTTAAAAGCTTACAAACCATCTGGGACTTCCCAACATTCAAGTTAGAAGCTTACAACCTATTTCCAACCACGTAAGGATTTCAGCATAGCTACAAGTTGGACTGGGGGGTGGAAATTTTTTTCCATGTGGGGAAATAGACTTTAAACGGATTTGAAATTTTTTGGTATTTTTTAGCCAAAAAATGAAGTTACTGTGATTTTTTCTGTCAAGATTCTTTAAAATCATATTCTTGTTATATAGACATATCTAATTCTAGCCATAAGCTGGTGAGGAAATTGATTGGAAATCAATGGCTTATAATACATCATAACTGAGTCGTACAAATGCCCACTTAAACGGAAATACAGCAGCCTATGAGTTGAAAATGGGGTGGTGGTCAAAAAAGGGTCGCTTACTCTCAGCGCGACCATTTTTAGCACAAAAAATACTTTCTCAATCAAAGCTTGCCACACCTTCAAAATTTGTTCCCTTTAAGCATTGGAGCGTCCATTCCCTTTGTTAAAGTCTTAGAATTATAGACCGGGAAATTCTTCTTATGAGGGACGACATCTCTGCTAGTGCCAAGCACTAGAATTTTGATTAACCCTGGAACAGCGCAGGGGTTATGTGGTTGCTAATGTAATTGAATCTTTGTAACCCTAAAAACAGAAATGCCTTCAATGACAATGGTTCTTCCGTTTAGATGACTCTACATGCCCCTCTTCCCACTATTAAAATCGTAGATGAAAAATTGCATCTCTGTCTACAATAGAGATCATCACAAAGTTCAAAAACTATGGACTATCAATGCACATTGTGTAGTTTATGTTATTTCATGGGTGTACATTAATTTACAACTTATCGCATTGTTACAATGCACAATTACTACAAAGAATTGGCACTACTTTGTCATTAGTATCAACTATGTGACTTCTATATGTTGATCACAAGTGCGCAAAAGTCACAAATTATATACAAAAATTTATTATCTTTGTCATGCATTTTATGTGCATTGAAGTACATGAAAAATCCATGAAAATAATGTCATTGTTATTTATACTACAATAACGCTTATTAAATGGTATCAATGTTCAAAAAGTATTATCAATGTTCAATTGTCAATCACCATTCTAATCAACATTAATTTTTTTTCTTAACTAAATCTCTTGCATTTTGTTTGTCTACACCTGATTAGTATACATTCTAATAAATTCCAGTTTACATCTTAATAATTGCACCAAATGATTGAATATAATCCATCATTACTATAGGCCATCAAATTTTAGTTCAAACTAAATCCATCAATAGGCCACCAAGAAACTTGATGGCGAAGTGAAGGAATCACTTCATTAGCACTTGCTGAGAATGGAGAGTAGAAAAAAAAATTTATATGGAAATCCATTCAATGAACACCAACCTTTTTTTTGGCACCACAAGGCCAGATTGCACCATTTCAAAATAAATATCTACTTTTGCTAGATAAAAGTAATCTTTTTTGCCAAAAAATTTCCATTTTCATTAAAAATGTGGATGAAATTGCCAAATTTGGATGAAAAAGTGCATGAATATGGTTGAATTTATTGTTTTTTGGTCCAAAACATAAATGAATTTAGAAATTCAATGCTTCAGCAAATTTTAAGTGATTGCCATCTTGGCACTTTCTCAAAAAAGTAAAAAAAAAGGACTGATGAACACTCAAAGGATATGGGATAACTTATGTCTTAATCGCTCATTGTTAAGACGTAAGAATTGTGTTCAAAGTAGAAATTTAGACCTTAGTTTGGCATAGTCAAATAGTTTGTTTGTTTTTAAACTTTGAATTAAAAAAGTTGGTAATTCAAAATAGCTTTCATTTACTCCAATCAAAAGTTATGGACAAAATTTTAGAGAGAATGTTTGAAAATGTCAAAATAATGTCCCTTGCAACCCGTCTATGAACCCTATCCATAACTTTTAATTGGAGGCTCTAAATCTCAAATGAATTTTTGGAAATGAAAGCTACTTTGATTTACCAACTTTTTTTAGTTCAAAGTTTTTTGAAATTTTTTATTCTACTATGCCTAATGAGGTCTAAATTTCTACTTTGAACATAATTCCTACTTTTCAATTGACTTGATATTGAAATCGTGAAAGATAAACAAATGCAGTATTAGTGCAATAAGTATGCACGGATATGATGTTGTGCAATTATTGCACTAACTGTATCTATCTTAAATAAGCACTAATGCTACACAAAGTCAATCACCCATCACTAAACTACTAAAATCATACATATCTTATCATGCATAGTTATTATGCAACTTTAGCACTTCAAACTCAAATATCAATGACTAAACTGCATGGTATTAATGAATGTCAATATTTTGTTGTAATAATATTTCTAAATGAATGAACAAATATCAATGACTAAACTGCATGGTATTAATGAATGTCAATATTGTGTTGTAATAATATTTCTAAATGAATGAATGTAACATGAAAGCCCATGACTAAACCACTGAAGTCATACATATTTTGTATGATTACTATTGACAATTAGTGCCCGACAATAAGTGTAAAATTACTCATTGACAATTTGTGATAGGGGAACTTTGTGATGATATGCTAAATTATTCGTAGACAATTTCCAATAATTGTATGATTACTATTGACAATTTGTGATAGAGGAACTTTGTGATGATATGCTAAATTATTCGTAAACAATTTCCATCTTCTCCGTTGTTTTAGGGTCAAAAAGTCTACACCTATAATCACGCCCGCTACACCAAACTTAATATATTAATAGTAAAAGGCTTCAATCATCCCTTAGGTCATCCACGATGGAAGGGCCTTGGCATAAAGGCAAAGGTGGAGTGAATTTTGAAGGTGGGGGTTAGGGAACCTTATATCATGAATGGCCTAAGGAATGAAGGCCCCCACTCCATTAAACAAAGTGCAAGGTGCAAATAATTGTGTGCAAATCGGCTAGTGCTTAAATTCTTTAAAGGATAGCTCCAACCTTGAGGAATTGCGTTAAGCAATGTGTGAGGTGCAAATAATTGTGTGCAAATTGGCTAGTTTTTATCCCTTAAATGATAGTTGCAACCTTCAGGAACTGCGCTTTTCAAAGACTCTTCAACTTCAATACTCAATTGCATATGAACTTACTTGATATCAATTGCATGTGAACTTCCTTGATATCATTCTCTTTGTCTTCACAAAATGCATCTATCTAAGTCTTGGATATTGAATCACAATTTGAACTTGTCATTTTTTGCATTAGAAATTTTGATGAAATTTTGAATAGTAATGATGAGGTTGCCAATGGCCTTGAGGAGGGAGGAAGCTTACCATTGATTGGTCATTTCAACAAGCTACAGGATGCCCATTTAAGAAAGAAATCCAAGTTTGGACAGCCCTCCCAAGACATCAGATGTCATGCATTTAATCCCTAAACATCTGGATTCATCTCCAAAATTGACGATTTGAGAAAAACCATTATAAACTACAATTTGGAAGAATATTTTGGAATTGGTATACAAATGAAAGCTGTAAATTTTGATTTTTAAATTCTATCCGTACGGTTAGATCTACTAATGCTATCACCAATTTTTTTCTATAAATTTTGAAAAAAAAATTTCAGAATTCCTTCTAAATTCAATTACAAGTAAAATATTATCATTTTTTGAGTAAAACTTGTTGGAATGGATTTGAAATAAGGTTCTCTTCATATGGTGACTTTTTGAAATTTTTGTGACCTTTACATCTTTGACCTCATTTTTGCACATCTAGTTTTGAACTAAAGTCAATGCAAATTGACCACTTGACATACTTCCACATTTGTAATTTTAGAAATGTATATATTCTAGTAACACCAAATCCAACCGATGGATAGGACAACAACTTGATAAAGTATCACCAAAAATTAGGATGACTTTCATCCAAGCAAGAATGAGATAGAAACAAGGATCTGAATCTGTTCATCGTCCAGAAAATGGACGTCGGAGCGCTCCAGGGTTAAGGGTTAACACACTCGGACGCCACCCCCACTGGAGCGTCCCACTCTAAGGTAGGAGGTCCATAAAGCGTCCATCTAAGCGCTGAAACTGAATTTCGGGGAGGTAAAACATCTTGAAATATTTTTCAGTAAATTTTTCTTGAAAGGCAAGAGAAATTGGCATCTAACCCAAGTTGTTTCATATTTTTTGAAGCTTTGTGGAATTAGTTACAAATTTCTGAAGTTGCAGAAAAGTGCATTTTTGTGGGCTCTAAAACCGACCACCTCCTCAAATGCACACCGCTTGTACATTGGAAAGTGCAAAATGTACCTCTAGAGCTTGATTGGTTTTAGAACCCGCTCCATTTTAGGACCTCCTACCTTACTTATTCATCATCTCCGTGGTCGGGTCTCGCAGCATACAAGAGTTCCGTCCTCGCACTGACACGGCACTGACAGCTGCTTGTAGCTGAAGAATTCCCCGGGGTAGCGTCCCATTCCGCCTTATTAGTCTGTCACCGCTGCGTCCGACCAATTGGTAGCAAAATCCTGCTGCATCACCGTAGCAGCAGCCACACATCCCCAAACTTGAGCTTGTACTGAACTGAAGCTCCTCCTGTAGCAAATTGTAGCACTTCGGGTGGCAGGCAATTCAAGTCCGAAAGGGCCGTCGGTGGTCTCGACCCATGCCACGGAATCCCCTCGGGTTCCCAAAAGTAGGTGGCGCACCCGAAGGAAGAGGGCTTCCCTTCGTAATCTTCGATCGATGGCGAAGTTGCTGTAGTTGAGCTAGGTACGCGCCCAAGGTGATGAGATTCTCCTCCTTGGTGATGTCCACGTACGTAGTAGTTGAGCGAGTCCAAACTCTCAATGCGAAGTGAGCCGTCCTATTGGGCCGGGGCAGTCCGCGTCAGGAGCTTTCCGAGGGCCGCTGCAGAGTACGCAGGCCTCGTTGCCCTCCATTGATGAATCGGAACTCTGCCAGAATTAATTATTCCTTGAATTCGATCGATCTCAAGCTAGCACTGCATGTGACGGCGGAAGTAAGACACTCTCCTGCCAATTGAAATGTCAATCTCTAAGTATTGTTTCTGGTGAAGAAAGCATTTGCGGCCTGATTCTGATTTGTAGCTGCTTGGTGTGGTGTCACGATTACGCTTGGCGTTGTGGAGCTTGAAATCCATGCCAGGCTTGAAGCACCTGGATGGTGACTGAGCCTACGTTTTTTCAGGTTGTTTTCATTTAGGCTCTTCACATGGCGTCCGTAGTAATCTCAGTTTCGCACGTCCCAAGGTCCTTGCTGCACCGAATCCAAAACTCCATCTTTTTTAGGGTTCAGAAGTGTAATAAAGATTGAGCGTTACCTAGTTTTGTCATTTTCTTCGCAACATGGCATGTTGCGATTGGAGAAGCGGAAGTGGAAGAGGGTTTGGAATCATAAAGCTACCCTCCTTCAGAGAGTCGCAGAGCTTCAAGATCTGACGGGCTTCATTGTCTAAAAACCGACGCAAGCCTTCTTCATTTTTTGGGTGCAAAATCTGTTTGAAATAGCATTAAATACCATGAAACGAAATTTTGTCGGACCAATACCCCACACAAGAGTTCATAAATCAAAACGCCATGCCATAATTGACCTCAGGGCATCGCCACCCCTGGACGGAAAAATCGACATGCTACAATTTTTTATCTGTATTGGACGAGCCTTCCAACTTCCTGGTTCACATTGACATGCTATAATTTCATTTCAATATTTGACGAGCCTTCCAACTTCTTGGTTCACAGTTTTTCACCCCCCGCCCGCACATAAAATGTGTCTTGACAAGTGGAATTAAGGAAAAAACGCGGTGACTGCTCTTAGATTTGGCAACTCTGTTCCATATGGGGATCGAGCCTTCGAGGGTCATCGAAGAGCATCTTGATGACGGGACCGCACTAGGTCTTCATATGCAGGGATCGTCAAAGCGTCGGAAGAAACCAGGAAAAAACCCAATTCGAAATCCGAACAATTAAACTAGACTTCCAGACATAAGTTACAGTAAATCGACCTCAGCCTCTTGCAATTGATGCTCTACACTCCGTTCAGGAACAGTTACTATAATTCTCAGCACACGTTGGTTAACAGACCGACAGCAGCAGATAATGGGTTACTTTATTAATAATGAAGGACTCCCAACAAAGGTGCTAGCTGGTCGACTATCAATCGATCTATGGAGGATCAATACTAAGCCTCCCAATAGGCTAATACATGGACAGTCAATTGCGATCGATCGACTTGTCATATCGAATTAGAGCGCTGAGATTTCTAATTTGTTCTGCTGGAATGTGCTCATGTGCTCATGAATGTGTTATTGATGGGAAATGCTGCCATTGATACAAAGATGGTGTCAATTGACAGCCTACTATTTAATTGGTTTGCAAACTTCAGTTGACAAGAAGGTCTCGAGGAGACACCATAGCAGGAAGTGGTGGGTGGGAGTGTGCGCCAAACGCTCTCCTTATTACGCCTTCTGGCCGGGCTGGAGCTGGGGCTGCGGCGGGGGCTGCGGCTGCGGCTGCGACTGGAGTCTGTGAAACTCGAGCAACCTCTCGGAAGAGCGCGACCTTACTGACTGCGAAACGGATGATGTACAAGACAAACTGGATCGAGAACACGACAACAACGGTGATCCCAATACAGATCGACAAGCCTTTCTCGTAGGAGTCGCACGTAAGTGTCATGATGCTAGTGCTTTAGGTAGGAGATGAAATCAACAGCGTTTCTTAATTTCTACAAGTTAATGAAGGGCGTCTAGAGCATATATGGAAATGCAGTTCAGAGAGCACCGTTAACGAGCGAATCCTGTTGCTTGAGACACTCCGAGATCGACACTAAGTAGTGACATTTAAATCCTGGAAAATGCTCTTTTGCCGAATGTGCTCTGGTTTCTCAGCGTTGAAGGTGAAGAGACGAAGACGAATTTGAAGTCCAAGGGATTGGTCTCAGTTCTTCATTTTTTCAAGATGTGAATCATGTGACGCTGGAGAGATCTATATTGACCTTAGTTGTAGAATTTCATGTGGAAAGAATGATGTCGTTTCTTCTTGATTTCTGACAAGGATATGGTACCCAAGGAATAAGGTTGATATTGGCATGATATTAGTACATGACTATCATTCAAGTTCAAGTATTAATTAAATTTCAACAGAGTGGGCAAAATAAGTATTAATTGAGGGAATTGACAAGCTTCATCGTAGTAGGCTCTGTTACTTCAAAACCAGTATTTCATTTATGTACCCTCATTTATACCAGAACAATACTGGATTTAACTTTTTAGTAGCTGACTGAGGCATTTGGTGACTACCGTATGACAATTCTCATATGTCTGAATGAACTCTTCATCTTCAAGTTTTTCTTAGTCATTTAAGAATTTCATTTCTGGAACTGTCTCAGATGTTCGCAGAGAGCAAGGAGCCAAATCATACTACCTGTGTTTGGAAATAGTGTATCCATTCTCAATGGAGATTGCAATGAGAATGGATATGCTATTTTCAAACGGAGGTAGTATAAGTTAAAGCACTAGTAGGATACATAGCGCTTAGCTATTCTTTGAAGACTCTGGCGTGCGCATAGTGAATTTGTTTTTAAGGTGAACGTATCCCCATTTCTCTAATTTGTGCCCAGGCTAGGCTGGGTGTGATACGATCCTTGCCGGCATGGCATGGTGTAACCACATTCTTACCTTCTTCAGCCAATACAAAGAGGATAGGCAACTAGCCTTCAACTATGAGTTTTGAAGTTAGTGGTGTAAAAACAATATCTTTTGTTCTAGTAGCTTACTCCAGCACGTGTGGCACTTCACTTTTAGCCTGCCCACCAAGCTGAACCGGCCTTGTGAGCTAGATTGGTTGTTTCTCTTTGCCTCTGGCTTTTAATTCGCACCTTTTTTTTTTTTTAAACCAAAAATTTAATTTAAAAAAATTTAAAAAAATTTAAAAACAAAACAAAAAACAAAAAACTAGTGACAAGTCCCATTAATATTGGCTTGCCCTCAAAATACTTGTTACTTTTGGTTCTTGAATGGATAAAATGGTTGAAATACATAATTGATAAAATGTTTGAAATATATAATTGTGATCTTTAATCTCTGTCACAAAATAATCCTATCCACATTGAACCTTCTCAAGAACTTTTCAGGAGCATAGTAGTATTAGTCATTCTCAATTTTTTTTTCTTAGTTATTTGTTCTACACGAGGAATTCAAATTTTCCAAATAAATTTCCTACATTATTTCTTGAAGAGAATGGAAAAACACTCAATGGAATCCTTGAAAAATGTTGAAACCCTCATTTGATATGGGAAATGCCCTTATTGGATATTACCATGATCTATGGTTAGTTGCATTGTAGATTGAACTCAAAATAAAGCATTTGTAGATAGATAGGAAGGTCTATCATATTTACTAGAAAAACATTCAATAGAGTCCTTGAAAAATGTTGAAACCCATATTTGACAAGGGAAATGCCCTTATCGGATACTACCATGATCTATAGTTAGTTGCATTGAAGATTGAATTCAAAATGAAGCATTTGTAGATAGGAAGGTCTGTCATATTTATATGGCTACCTTAGTTACCTTGAGTATTATTTCATTATACCATTGTTTCAATTCCTATGCAATGTGTAATGTACCATAGTATAAGTGTACATATTGTAGTGCGTATTTGAGTATAGTCATAGTCATTGACTGTAACAATGCACTCAAATGTTATATTTTTAGATGGGAGGCTTAACTTTATGATTCATATTTGTTTAGCTCAAAAGATATGGGATAATGTACACATCTATCTGCATTCACACATTTTTGTGTATGTATATATTTATATACTTGTAAATATTTATAATCATTTTCATGTATGCCAATGTACTAATTATAGGGTGTTTAATCTATTTCTTTCATGCCCACTTTTTTTAGGACTAGGAAGCAATGAAGTATTTTTGAGTGCATAGGGTCATTGTGTAATAGTATGCATCCCATGTCCCATGTCCCTCAAGGACATGTAGTTACAAATATTTGGGAGAATCATATGCATATGTTTTGGAGGGCAAAAGTTCAAATTTTCAAACAATATGGGATTATAAATGTTTTGTGCATTTGCAAGTTTATATATATGTATTTTTATACATACTCACAATGATTCTTTGGATTTTGGTTTGGACATGGACTAAGCCAACCAAAGTGATTATTTGGATTTTGGTTTGGGCATAGACTAAGCCAACCAATGTGATTCTAGCCCACCAAAAGAACAAATCCACCTCAAAAGAACAAATCCAAGGAATTCAAGAATTCAAGGAAAAAACTAAGTGTCCTACAGTCTTTTTTTATTTTTACAAACACTATTTTCATTTCAAAGGTCAAATCCACCTCAAAAAGGGCAGATCCAAGGAATTCAAAGATAAGACAAAGTGTCCTATAGTCTTTATTTTTTACAAACACTATTCTCATTTTAATGACCACCGTGCAACGGTACTAGTATGAGAGCCCAAGAATGTGACCTGTGAGCATTGAGCCTACAATATAGGTACCTATAATATAGATACCCCACACCATAGAAGGTGTATGTATCATAAATACCTATAATATGGATATTTGTACCATATATATTACCTATTATCATAGAAGGTTTCTATAGTATATAGACATAGAACATAGGTGTATAATATTCTAAGCTCATGGGCTCACACTCCTATACTCACATAATAGCAACCCTTGACCACAGTGCATTGCAAGCTCCACCATGAATTGAAACATTCTTGGAATGTTGTGAGATTTTACATGTATAAAAAAATGCTTGGAATGTTGTGAAATTTTACATATACATTTTCAATTCTATTATCTTTTAGTGAGAACAAAAAGGACATCATTTTATAATATTCTCACAAAGATAAACTCCTTCAAGGTGCAATGCCTTATATTTCCATTGACCCATTAGAAGAAATATCAGCCCTCCGAAGGGCTGCTCCGGAGTGACAAGCCAAGCTATTAAAAAACTTGGCTTGTCACTCTAGAACTGTCCGCAGTGAGCAGTCAGCTTGGCTGACTGCTCGCCAAAACAGTCAGAAATTGCGATTTTTAAAAAAAAAAAATTTTAATAATTTTTTGAAGAGTATAAAAATAAAAATAAAAAATAAAAATAAAATTTACTTGTAAATTTCGGTTCCTGCGCCACTATCGTTGCAGTTTTAGCTGCGCGGAAATAGGAAAAAAACAAATATAATTGAGCAAAAAAAAAGTAAATTTCAAGGTACTTCGGAGGGCTGTGGAACCCTCTGGAGGCCCCAGATTTTCTCTAATGCCAAATAAAACTTCAAACTTCAATAACTCCTATATTGTGTGATCAAATAATTTGAAAATTTTCGAGGTGCTCACTCTCTATGTGAACTTCAAGATCCTATAGTTAACTTCTATTCAATCTCAAGGAAAAATGAGAAAAAAATTCTTAAGCTCTTAGTTGTGTTTTAGCCCATTTTGAAAGTACACCCTCCTTGGGTCATTAGGGGTTAAAGAGAACAGTGGATGTACTGTGGACATACTATGGATGTACTATAGAGGTACTATGAACGTACTACGGATGTACTATGGATGAACTATAGAGATACTATGGACGTATTATGGACGTACTATGGACGTACTATGGATGTATTATGGATGTGAGGTGAAATTTTCCAAAGGAACAATGGAGTGTCCCCTCCAAATTTAATATCCAAATTCAATAATATAGATACTCAATTGTGTTCTATAACCAAATTCAAAGTCAATATACCTCATTTAATCAAAAAATTTAAATAAAAAATGACGAACACTTAGAATTGTGATTTCATTTTTATTTTGAATTTTAGCTACAATTGCCATGAGGGCCCCTACTTTCCTTAGTTGTAGGTTTTCATTTTTTTTGTTTAAATTAATTACACCACACTGTCTGAAATTGCATACTCCTTTATTTGATTCACAAACTCTACAAAAATTACAAGTATTTCTTGCAATAGCCCAAGAGTTATATAGTTCAAAGACTATCAACACTTGCAATGGGATGGGACATTGATAGAAGAAATCAAACAAATTTAGAGTTGATATGGGCTAAAATAAATTTTCTGAATTAGGAGGCTCAAATAGGCTATTGGACATATCCTATTGAGTATTGAATGATTCATCAATGTCCAAACTGTATGTACTTATTTGGTTGATCAAAGGCTCTCAGACTTCCACCTCTTCTACCGTAACGGTAGTCTTACCTTGCAAGAAGTTGTGAGATCAACTCAGCCGCAAATGCAAATTTTGTTAAGAGATTGAAATGGAAGTACAACCAGCGTTGCAAATTGCTCTTGAAGACCGTCTACGGATACAATTTGCCTTATTAATCAGTGCACTGGAGTTTCTTAATCTGCTGCAAGGTGTGACTGAATGATGATTAAGCCTGCCTACCATACAAAACGTACTGCAGCTCACTGTTGATCGTTAACTTGAAAGGTTGATATCCATTTAATTGGCAGTTTTCAGTGGTTTTGCAATTGTACCAAAACAAAATATTTAGACTGCAAGTTCTAGTTTTCGAAGGAAGTCAGATTGACTGCTACCGCAACTCAGTTTCGACAATTGAGAGCAGTCTGCCATTTAATTTAATAAAGATCTCCATTTCCCCGGTTTCTTTGCTTGAGAACTTCAGGTGGGGTTCCTAGACCCGCTGAGACGATTTTGAATGGTCCGCATTGCTCGATGTGGAGGTAGCTGGGCCGGGGGCCGGGCGACCACCAATCGACCCAGTTCTTGAATCTCATCGCGGATCCTTTCGAGCTGCTTGTGATTCCAAAGCACAGAAAAAACGAGCGTGATATAGATAACAAGGACGAACACGGAAAAGGCGATGACAATCAGATTGGTATTGTTCATGATGCAAGCGCTCACTAAAACACAGCCTTTTCTTAATATTAACCTCTTTAAATTTTCAGTGAATTGACGGTGTGCGATCAACTTTCGAGGTAACCACAGGAAGTTATGGTGTATGATCGATTTATATCATCATCAAAGGACGCTGATCTGTGAGAATTTTATCGTGGGATTTATATAATATATCGAATGTGCTGAGTGTGCGGCTCTCAGCATTGAAGATGAAGAGACCAAGATCATCTTGAAGTCCAGGAGTCGTTGAATGTCCTCTGATGATCACAAATAACAACTGGAAGGCGAAGACTAAAGAGAATAGAAATGGATGTTTCAGAAGATTACTGGATAGAACTCGTCAGTCGGTTTTGGTCATTGAACTAAGATTTTTGGCATAATGAATACACTTAGAGACCAATAATATCAATTTGAAGTCCAAAGTGGATGGAAGGTCGTGAAATGTTGAACATAAGTCAAAATGGATGAATCTTTAGATATTCTTCAAATGTGTCAATTTTGGTAAATAGACGAAATAGCAAAGAATTGTCAACTGGAAAAGAAAAAAGGCTGGTGAGTTACTTGACTTGGTTCAAATTCTTCGTACAAGCTGAGACAGGCACAAGGCGTTTGGTGATCGTCAGAAGACAAGAGAATCAGAGCCTCCTGAACTTCAAGTTGGCCTTCGTCTCTTCATCTTCGTTACTGAGTAACACGACCAAGCGGGAGATTTAAATCCCACGATATAAATGTCACAGCATGTAACACAAGCTTGATCTCCCCAACTTCCTGTAGTTGCCTCCGAAGTATTTCACATCTTCATTAAAAGAGGAGAGAAGTTGTACTTCCTGAATAATTGCATCATGAAGCCCAAACAGGAACATACATGTGGGTACTTCGCATCATGGATTTGCTGCGATTATTGTGTTACAGCCGTGTGCGTTATCCTGATTTGTTTCTGCGGTATAAATACCTACATGATGCGAAAGCACTGCGAGAATATGCGACAAAGAAATCCTGGCACCTGCCGCCCAGTTCGCCTAAGAAGGCCAGCTTTGGCTGTAAATGCTTCAGGCGATGTCTCTCTTGAAGATGCTGATTAGCTGGAGGAATCATCACTGAGGTTAGCAGGTGAAGACTGAATGGAAGGCTCTTCTGATTGGATCGATCATCAATAATAAGTTGCATCAGACAACTTTTTTTCAGTGCACTAGTTAGGTGGAAGTAGAATAAGCCAGCGTAGGCTAATTAATCATCCATGGCGTGAACTTCGGTTCAGTATCCTTCGCAATCTGGAAGTTCAATCCTACAAAATAAATGATAACGTGCAAACTGATGTTTCAAAAGAATAAAGCCCAAAATCGTTAAGGGATCTGATCCTGAATCCATTTCTGACCCATGAACATTACCAGCAGCAACTCATTCATGCACTTGGAAGAGATTATTAGCTTGGCTAAATAACTATGACCATCGACCTTTGAATGGAAATCAGATCGCCTATTGTCACCAAAAGCGCTCTACAGCCTCCCATTTTGAAATTGCATGAGATGCAGACATAGTGATAAATATTCGATTGTAACAGATTTGGCTCTCATACCCGAATATCTATCCAGAGCTCTAAAAATCTCCACAAAATCAATCTCCTACAAATGATAAAATGATAAACGTGACGCAAATAGTGTCGGCCAACGACTATTAGTCGAGCAAAAACTAGCAAAAACTTCACGTAAAATCCTGGCAGCTAGAGACATCCACCGTTTAAAGCATGGAAAATGATCGATGTAGCTGCAAGTAATTAGCGCGCGCTAACTGATGCATCAAACAATGGATAGACGTGACAATGCTCTCATGAAAAATACACGTGCGCATAGACACCGATTGGACTACAGTGGACAGCACATCAATCAAATATCTCAAATTCGTAATCCATTTCTGTTAACATAAAATGGACTAGCACTGCTGGGTAGGAAGAACAGCCAGGGAGAAGTCAAAGAAAAGTACCCTAAAACCAAATAAAAAATGCTTAGTGGCATCGAATACAAAGCTAGATCTTCAGGAGGTTCTTTACATCATGAAGCGCAAGAGGGTAATGAAGCACTCCTCAATTTTACATTATTGGTTCCTGAAAGCTAAAAAATGATCTGCAAAAGTACAGCTACCAAAAAAACTATTTGATAATCACGGAAGGCAACCCATACCTTCTACTCAGGAGCCCGCTCGGGAACTGGATCCCTTTGTGCCTAACGTCTCCCGTTTCTGGAATGGTTGCTGCTACTGCTGGAGCTCGTCGATCGTGATAAATGAGATGCATTAGACCGGGATAGCTTGGTGGACAATTTCTGCAAGTCGGACACAATCGATCCAAAGCTCGGTCGCCTTTCAGGCTCTGGTGACCAGCACCGCTCCATGAGCGTCTTCATACCACTGGGATAGCACTTCGCATTGTGCAGCGGCGGGCGAGTGCCCTTCCTAAGAAATTCAGCAGCCTTCTTGTTCTTCCAGAAATGATGAGCTCTCACAGGCTCCAGGAGCTCGTACAGAATCATGCCGAAGGAGAACACATCCATGCTGGTGTGCAAGGTCGGGGCTTGGTGCTGCTCCGGGGCTGCTCGGAACCAGCGTGGCTCCCACTTGCGCGGGGGGTTCCTGAAGTCCCTCAAGCCGAAATCAGCCACCATTGCAGTCAAGGTCTGTGGGTTGATCAGTATACAATCCGGAGAAAGCTCACCATGGATCACGGTCACCTCCTCTTCATGCAAAGACGCCATCCCCAGGGCCACTTGCTCCGCAATGCGAACTGCGTCCAACGGCGACACTGTCGAGTTCCTCTCCAGGAACTTGCGAAGGAAGATCATTTCTCTTGCGAACTCCGTGAAGACCACGAATGGCTTGCTCGATGCCCCCAGATAATGCACCAAGTTCGGATGCTGCATCCGGACGAGGAGGCCAACCTCACGCTTAAAATTTGCAATTCTGTCATCGGTGTCGATCAGCATGACCTCTATGTACTTGGCCAGCACCTGCTCCGAGCTTTTCCACCACGCAGGATATACGGCATGAAAGCCGCTGCCTCCAAGTATCGGTTTGTCGTCGCGGACGACGTCCTTATAGTCTATTTCCCAGGTCCAATCATCCGCATCTGTGCCCATAGACAAGTTCACCAAGTGAGTCTTCACAATATGCAGATCTATTTCCAGGTTGCCTCAACTACTTGCAACCAATATAACCAATATCTCTCAACAGGAAAATAGTCAGTACACAGAGACACGCGGCTAATCGCAAGCGTCTCTAAACCCCCAAACAGAAATGTATAATTTTCATATGTCTCATTCCATACGATCTTAAGTACAGTCCTCACTCATTGATAACAACTAAAAACCCTAATTGACAATCTTAGAATGCCACTCTTCCTGTCACCACATTCATAATTCTACCAAGCATAAAAAATTTATTATTTGATATGATATGCTTCAACATGCAGCAATGGCTTTGAACACGCCTCATTTCCATCGGTTTTCAGAACTTTCCACAATTGCAAACCATTGCTAGTCTCTCCCCTTGGAGTAGACACCAAATTCATACAAGAAGCTGGCAAACGAGACATACTCATGCTGGTCATAATTCTGACCAAACGAACTGATCAAGGAGGTTAGTGCAGACGCATTTACCTATAAAATCGTTTTCATCTATGGTGGAGGGTTCCTGGACAACCGGCCTCGTGCCCTCATGAGGTTTGAGCTCCCAACCCTTGTAGGCAGTAACCTGAAGCAAAGAATCACGAAAGTGGCGAATTCGTTTGCAGATTTCAACGAAGTCGGGACGTCTGCACGGATCAGTATCCCAGCATCTCTTGATGTAGTCGGACAACCCTGGGAGAAGTTTATACTCTGGCAGCTCCGGCCGGTCCCCTCTTTTCACTTTGGCATAAAACGAGCTCGTGGACACAAAGGGCACGTCCGAGAACGGTCTCTTCCCGCACAGAATTTCGTAGCAAACCATACCGAAGCTGTACACGTCGGCTTTGAACGGGTAGTAGTTTCGGGTTCTCAGCTTCTGGCCACCGCTATTACTATGATCCGAATGGAACAATCTGAAAAGCTCCGGGGCTTTCCACACCAGGGTGCCCACGTTCACGGACTGCGGTGTGTACGTCGAGTATCTCAGGTTGGCCTTGGCCATCCCAAAGTCTGTCAACTTCACACACAAGTAGCCTTTTCTCTGAAGCTCAGGATTCGCACTGGGTTTCACAAGCACATTGCCCCCCTTCAGATCCCGGTGCGCCATCCCTTTGCTATGCAAATACCGCATGCCCTTCGCGATTTGCAACATGGAGTCCAGCGCTACATGGAGAGAAAAGGGTGCCCCCCGCTGCTTCTGATATATGTACTCCCCCAGAGTTTTATCCATGAGCTCCATGATCAGATACAACGTCCCTTGATCTAAAGAGTATCCATACAACTGAATGATGTTCGGGTGATGGAGCTTCGACAAAATCTTGACCTCCTCGTCGATGGCGGTTTTGCCACCGATCTGCTTCACAGCACATTGCATACCCAGCCATTGCACCCCGTAAACCTTCCCATAAGCGCCCTCCCCTAATAAAACCTTGTTCTGCAGCAACTCAGATGCACTGACGTCCACATTCAGCGCTTCTCGCACATGAATAGACTTGTTCTTTTGTGACAGCTTCTGGGTCAAGTACAAGTCCAAGCTCCGAATCCCTGGAATGTGATCTCTGCTGCCCGATTTCAGTTTTAAAAGCAGCACCTCACGGTCCTTGTGAAGACCCAGCTGCTGGCATTCATGCTCCCAGCTCTCAAGGAAATTCGAATACTCCGCCATGGCGGTTTTTTGAAGATCCCATACCTTCTGTTGCCTCTGTTGCGACTGCCGGGGTGTAGTGCCTGAGGCATATTCGATGGAAATACGAAGGGCATGGATGTACCATTTCAGGTCGAGGATGACCTCCGCAAAGGCGGACGTATTCTCCACGAGCTCAACCGCGGCTTCAACCCAGTTGGCCCGGGTGCAGTGCTTTTGGATCAAAAACTCGGCTTCCTTCACTGTGGTGAACAGAGCAGCCAAGGTAGGCGCACATTCCTCCCCGTAGGTTTCAATGTCGACCTTCCGATCCTCCAGTAACTCTCGAGCACGACGTAAATAGTGGCTCACGAACCGCTCGCACAGGGAATGGTTGAAGTGTAGAGAGGTTGCCAGGCGCTCTGTCCGGCTGATCACGGAAACTGTGCGCTTAAACAGTTCCTGTGACGTCTGGGTTTCGGGTTCTGACCTCCATGACAAGCTCTGATCATTCATAACAGAAGATTGAACATGTCAGATTGAACATTTGTCCAAACCATTTTAAAGGTTAGACCGCACTGCGTGACCCGGAAAATCATACACCAAGACCTAAAATAGTCATGGTTTGAAAATGAACCTTGATCATACTGTGAGACGTACAATTCCAATGAGGATGATCTCATCTCACCGGTGATAAAAAATCAAATTGCACATACTGATAACAAATCAAATCAAATTAAACACATGAAAGAAGGTTCCACATAACCAACTCAAAGTGCTTCAACAACAAATGAGGCCCAATTTAGGCTTCTTGGCCCTTCAGGGGTTAACAATCCCAAATACAAGAAACTGAAACCGGCATAGAGATGTGCGTCCTCAGAAACAGAACACGAAATTCCTGAGTTATGCAACAGCATTCGTTCCTTCCAAAACTAGACCATGGGCAACAAAAACTAAAACATATGCTACATTTCTAGATCATGCTACGGTTCTCGCCATTCCTCTGCAATACCACCTGCAGATTCTCACATGAAACTCTGCAGGGTAGGTCTGACTCAACCCCCGAGTGGGAGCCACGGTAACTACTTCGACCTAAAGTAGGGACACCAGAAATCGCCACTGACTAAAAATCACCGCCTTAAATCTTAGAAAATGGGAGCATATTAAGTAAATAAGAGGATGCAAAGCAGAAAGAACATCTGTTCAAGAGTCAAATTTAGGTCATCTACCACCAAAACTTTGAACCTTTCAACTTTCACATCCAAATACCACATTCTTTGGTGAGTCGAAATCCTCTAACATTCGCTAACAAGAAGATACAAAAGAAAGTGACTATTATAGGTATCCCTCCCATAAAATTTCCCACGGCAAGGAATTCTACCTCGTCAATTTCAGAAAAGAGGCTTCAAGCATGAACATGAAGTAAGCCAGGACGTGCCAACACTCACCAAATAAGCGTCATTCAATCCTCGAGTGCGTTCCGCCACAGCACGCCACACCCTCAAGATGGTCCCCAGAACAGAGAAACTGATCGGCGCCCCGGGCGCCACAGATAGCATGGTGCTGGACCAAGTCGTCAACCCTACAATCCCCCACCGGCATCCAGCCTACAAGTAGTTCGAACAAGCCAACATCCCCGACCATCCCTTCAGTGCAACCACCATCGATTCAAAGCTTTCCGTAACCCCAGTCGCTAGTTTCAAAACCACCGACACCAACCCTGAAAGAGGGCTAATAAGCAGCTCTCACCACCCACAAATCTCACTAGCTACCTAGTTCAGCCCTGGAATGAAGCTCCCACACAAGATTCAATCTTTCTTCAAAACAGAAGGCTGCTGCAAGCTTCTGATGTCTTTCCAAACCCAGTTGAGTCCACCACTTGCAGACTCTGCACCGCTTGGAGATGCTCTTCTGGTTTTCCTCCCCAAACCCTGAAAGAGGGCTAAACAGCTCTTCGCACCACCCACAGACCTCACTAGCTACCCAGGAATGAAGCTCCCACACAAGATTCAATCTTTCTTCAAAACAGAAGCGCGCTGCTGCAAGCTTCTGATGTTTTTCCAAACCCAGTTGAGTCCACTAACTTACTTGCAGATTCTGCACCGCCTGGAGATACTGCTCTTCTGGTTTTCCTCAGCGCCAATCATTGCAAGGAGATGCTGGTTGCATGTCGAAAACGTCGATGGGAGGTTTGCAGAATGAATGACGTGCAGCTTTCGGGATTATGGGGGCAAGGTCTGGGCTTTCTCCAACGCAAGGAGGTGCTCCAGGCGTCTGGAGCTTCGAGAACAGTGCAGAAACGCGGCACCGTAACGAAACTTAGGGACTGACAAGGGTTTTGACACCTTCGCCGAGTAACCTCGGCGGAAGGTGCCTGAACAAGGGACAACCTGGCAGTCTGAAAGTGCGTTGAAATAATATCGGTCACTGCTGACATTCTCTAGACTATCACATTCTCACGCATATTCTGTAATATCACATTCTCGCGCATATTCTGTAATAGGGGTAGTCACACCTCCTCCGACCCTGCGACAGTTCTCGGAGATTGGACGCGTGGCGCTATCTGCGCAGGATTCCATGGCTTGCGGAGCTCTCAACCTCCAAGGTTGAACAAGTGCCGTTCTCCTCCTCCTAAGGTGAAGAAACGTCTTTGAAGAAGAAATTTCTCTGAGAATTGCTAGTTTCATTGGTTGTGCGTGGCTTGCGGAGCTCCCATCCAACTTTGCAGGTAACACATTCTCTGAGAATTGCTTCAAATAGGAAAAAGGGGTGTCACACCTCCTTCACATGGAACGGCTCGCCATTGGATCCTCGTTTCTCTCGCTTATTTCTCCGACTTCATAGATTTGTGTTTCTCGGAGAAGGCGTGACAACCCCTAATATCACATTCTCTCACCATTTCATACAGTAGAAGACACACTCACACACCAGGGTCGGTGGTAAGGTAGGAGGCTGTAAAACGGAGCGGGCATTAAAATGGAACATGACTCATAGGTGCATTTTGTTTTCTTCAATGTACCACCTATGCACATTTCAGGAGGTGGTCCATTTTGATGACCACAAATGACCACTTTTTTTCAACTTCAAAAATTTGTAACTAATTCCAAAAAGGTCCAAAAAATATGAAATGACTCGGGGTTAGATTTCAATTCCACTTGTCTTTCAAGGAAAATTTACTGAAAAATATTTCAAGATGTTTTACCTCCCCAAAATTCAGTTTCAGCGCTTGGATGCTCCATTTCTGGACCTCCTACCTTAAGGTATTTTCGATGTTTAACCCTTGAACGCCGGGCTGGTGACCGTGGAAATCATCCCTTTTGGCATTGGATGACATCATCTTCTTTGAAAAAATCAAAAGTGCTCACTGGAGGTCAAACTACTATTTATAATCTTTCCTTTCCAACAAAATTTGGAGGATGAATAGTTGCACTTCTATCCTTTAGAAGAGATTCTCTTGTCATTCATCAACTGCAAAACATTTGCCTTGACATTTAAGGGTTTAAACGATTTGCTCAAAATTTACGTCATATAAGGTAGACAAGACTATTACCACCCTGATTTGCAATATAAATATCTTGGGGTCAACTCCATGAGGGGCGCATACATTTCCAGAGGTGTGTGCTTGTTTCAGGAATCAAACACAAGTGGAATTATAATTTTTGGATTAAAATTGTAATTTTAGTGAATTTTTGAAGTGGTCTGTTTTGAAATTACAAACCGCCTATAGAGTGGAGTCATAAATGTCCCATAAGCAACCTATAACCGCCTTTCCATGTATCTAATGTACTCACCAATAAAGGATTGACACGTTCCCCCCTTGTTGGCATTAATGCACTGATTTTGTCATAAAATGAACAAATTTGGATGTTTTTCTAGACAAAATTGAAGCCAGAAGTAGGATGACAAAATTAGGCTGGTCTATCTTATGTCATTGTAGAATTGAATGTCTTCAACTTATATACAGTGCAACATGGATGTAAAGTAAGAGAGCCTTTAGTGCATGGTATTGAGTCTCTTGAAAGATGATTCAAAGATGCACCTATATAATACTTTCAATTTCCTTTTAGTCTTGATTTTGAGAATTTACAAAAATTAGGAAAATTCTCTACATGCACATTATCATCTTAAATTAACGTTTTTTGATGATTCCACTTTAAATATGCATTCTGAATGTAAGATGATCCATTTAGATAGTATATTTGGTTTATAATAGATTAATAGAATTGAGCCAAAAAAAATTGAAAATTATAGGTGTAGAATGCTAAAACGAAAAATTGAATTGCCAATGTTTGGAAATCGCATATATTTTGGCAAAAGAAACATCATTTCATCACTTTTGAAGTTGTAGGACTTCACCTTGAGGTTCACAACTTCTACTTCCTTTGCCATTTGCAAGGCCAAGTCCCTAGCTATGGTTCAACAACTTGTGACGTAGCACTCTATGATTGTGATGGTACAAAGCGTGATTTGAATTGATTATATTTTTCTATTTCCATGTTATCAAATTTTAAGTATATTTATTCAAAATTCATTTGCAAATAAATATATCCACTTGTACTCAATGTATTTGGAATACAGAATTCAAGGTACTTACAAGCAACAGTAGTCACATGGATGAGATGTAGAGTATGACTGTGGACATATATTGTACATTGGCAACAACTTCAGCAAAATGATCTCCAACACTTAATTATAAAAATTGATAGGACTGAAGAATAAGATTAAACACTTGGAAAGTAATTTCTTTAATTTTCGGCATGACTGTACTTGAATGAACCCGGTCGATTTATAGACCAACTGTACCTTCTATGTGCGTCACCTATTTAGGAAGGAGTAACATGCTCCTTGAAATATCTATTATTGTCATTGATGATGTAGGTGGGCTTAAAGGGACGGTTCATGGACCTCCTACCAATGTCCGGGGAGTACCGACCTTTAGTTACAAGTTAGCCGGTTGAAATCTAGAATTGTCTAATTGAGTTCGAAATCTTCGGGAAAAAACTATCATTCAAGAGGAAAATAAGAGAATATTCTTTATTTTCTTAAGGCCTAGCCGAGAATATACTCTAGACAACCAGTTGGTCCACGAAAATGTAGGATCTTAGGCGGTTAAGCTAAAATTTCTACCCAGACTATGCCTCCTACCTTACACTTGATAGAATGCCAAATAATTTAATGGGGCCCAATATGATTTTTTTAAAGGTGATTTTGAGGATCTTCTTGCCTTTTTAATTTAATTTTGAAGTTGGAATTTCTACATTGACAACTATGAAATGGTTCCAATCACATTTGCAAACCCGTACCTAACTTGAGGTGGGTACCCTCCAAACCACCCATTTTATGATATCGATCCTAATTAATTTTATTAGACTAATCAAATTTTCATGTTTTCTTACTAGCAAATGAAAGGGGATTCCAAGGAACCAAAGAACATAACATTTGGATACCATATGCAAAAGTTTTGAAGGGTTAAAGTGTTTTTGGTAGATGTTCCAAAATCATTTCTTCAATATAAGTACATATTGACTTTGGAGATGTACACAAAGTGATGATAGCGGTTTTAGGCATGGTGCACTTTTTAAGGCATATTTGCAGTGGATCTGCACAAGTTCAATTCATCAATAGTTTCCTCAACGACTCCCCTAACACGACTCGCAAACAGAAGAAAAATTAACCAAACAAAAGATCTATTAACCCTTGAACGTCAGGCCGGTGACCGTGGAAATCATATCTTTTGGCATTGGATGACATCATCTTCTTTAAAATAATCAAAAGTACTCATTGGAGGTCAAATTACTATTCATGATCTTCCCTTTCTACAAAAATATGGAAGATGAATAGTTGCACTTCTGTCCTACATAGGAGAATCTTTTGTTATTCATTGGCCGCAAAACGTCCGCTTTGGCGTTTAAGGGTTAAAGTAGATGCCTAGAAATTTCGCATGCACAAAAAAAACGTCTCAAGTGTTTTCAATAAGGTGAACTTACTCCTATAACAATTACAGTATGTACTAGACATATACATTTAATATCAAAATGGTATATCACAAATATGAGGTGGAATTTGGGGTGAAATTGGAATTTGGGTGGTAATAAACTGGTTCACCTCACTACAAGAGAAAGGGGTGTTTTAAATGAGTTTTTAAGTATAGTCCCAGACATAAGATTATAAGTAATGACTTTTAAGGAGATTTTCAGTAAAATTTTGCTGAAAATCTCCTTAAAAGTCATTACTTATAATCTTATGTCTAGGACTATACTTAAAAACTCACTTAAAACACCCCTTTCTCTTGTAGTGCCTTAGTTAGTGCAAAGTTTCTCAGATTCAATTTCATATTGGGAATAAAGACTTAAGGCTCGACTTAAGGTGAAAGTCAAGTAAACATACCTGATGACACCTCCTTTCTAAAACCATCCCCTACAGATTCTTGCCTAAAATGATTTACAACTTCTATTCATGAGAGTTTGGGGTCAATTTTGGAAATACCTATTTCCAGCACTTTGAAATTCATAGTTTTTTCAAATGGTGTCCAAAAAATACATTGTTTTAAGAGAATCTAAAACATCTTCTTTACTTTTAACAAAATGCAACAAGAAATGCAATAATTTAATAATAGAAACAATGCTCAATTGCTTCTCCGGATGCCTGCAAGTGTAGATACTTTAGAGTGAAGATTAATTTTGGTTCTTTCAAATTGATGTGAATAAAGAGTTCATTTGTTTAAGGTCTCATAACAAAATTTCATCAGATAATGTACGTGTATAACCTCAAAAGATATTAAAAAATCCAAGGATGTTATGTGGGGTCTTTTGAAGTGTTTCCAATATAGCCATACCTTTATAAGGTTGTAGAGTTTAATAAGTGACTTACAAATGATTGATTTCAAATGAATACTTGAAGATGGTGAACTATGAATTTTCATCCAATTGTTTTTTAGACTTTCATTAGTGTATTTGTAGTGGATGGTGGTGGAAATTCCGTCATAGAAATTATGTTGGCTTTGCTACATAAAAGAATGCTAAAAAATCAATAAAAAAAGTTGTTTAAGGTTCAAAACTTGAAAACCTCAAAAATGATGAAATGTGGCTTGTTTACTAAGTTATATTAATTTTAAAAAATTTAAAAATTACAACTTTGCCTATTTTCAATATATTAGTAAAAAATAGAGTTTTCCTAAAAGTCATCATGTGTCATCCTTTCTTTGGTCCTAGATTGTACTTGAATTTTTATTCAACTTATATTCATTTAAGGAATGACAAGAAGGGCATGATTGCACACAATCTAATCACATGGATTTTCTTCTTCCTAATTTTAAGGATTGTGACTATGTTTCACAAAAAAATGTCTAAAATCACCACATTTTAGTGCATTGAGCAAAATGAAAAAATAGGATTTTCTTCCCAAAATTTGATTATATAAAGTTATCTTATATTAATTTGGACATGTGTAGAAAATAATTGTCCTTGTAGATTGCATGATCTTAATGATCAAAGTGAAAGGCCAAGTTTTTTTAGCCATTTGGAATGGAGATCTTATCATAGCTTATTGGAAAATGACACCTTTTTTTTTCAAGTTATATATGTCCTGCCAATCTTGCTAGACTTGTATGGAAGTCATAAGCCACTACTACTATGAGACTAGGTAACCCCTTCTTGATATGTATACTAATACTTAAGGTTAAGAGACTCCAAAGCAATGGTTGATACCTCCAATACTGACCAAGAGACTCTAAAACAATGGTTAAGACTCCTAAAGAGTGACTAAAAGACCAAAATAGAGGTTGAGATACCAGGTTGTTGCAAAAAAAAAATGTCCGTTTTTATTCTATTTTGGCTAGTACTCCCAATACTATGAGCTTTGGAAAATGAATTTCCAAAAATAAAATAAAATAAGGATAATGAGTATAATACTAAAAATATTATATCACCAAAAATTTAGATCTAAAACAAATCTAGGTCAAAAATTATTCATAAAAAAGACTAAGCTGAAAATAGATACTTTGACGTTTGAATTTGTAAAAAATAGGGGATAAAAATTTCAAAGAAGATAAAAATTGTTCATTTGGAAAGACTTTATGTTGAAGATATTTCACCAAAAGATTGATCTTGAAACTATCTTCAACTTTTAGAATTGCATGTGCAAGAAAGCCCTCTTTGCATGAACGTGGAGGACATAAAATAAAATATTTTTAAATGTTCCTTGGTAGAGATATGACTTCCTACTATGGAAGCAAACCATAGAAATTTTAGCTCTAGATCATTAAATTTGGGGACTCATAGTACTAAAACCCTTTAAAACTCAAAATGTGACATAATAATTTAATTGATTTTCAAATATAAATTATTTTTTTAGAATTCCTAAAAAATATGAGATTTGATTACATTTAAGAGAGGCATCTTTAATAAAAATTTCAAGTTCATGCAACTCATGTATGCTTTGAAAGTTATCGCAAAAGACAGCTTTGGCACTCCCCTTGTGACAATTCAACAATACCACTCCTTCTTGCAACGATCCTATCGGTATTTTAAACTAGTGGTTGACATTAAAAAGTATTTGGACCTTCCATTGGGCTGTGAGTTTCTTTACTATTTTCCTTACTAAATAGTGCCTGCCCAGTTCTGGCCATCATTGTCCACCGTAGCATTCCAACAACCACGTCGTATTTGGCGCGAATTTTGAACCAGTAACGTATCCGTCATGCTTGAGCCTGGCACGTGCTGTTGAAAGTACAATCATATCCTATTGCCAGGACGGGCAACTGTCGCGCGGAGGGAAGTTGATAGGATCCTGACACGTGTAAGGTTGAGGGAGGCTTGGGCGGGGGAGCGGAAAAGGCCAACCTTGCCTGGATCACCGTTTCAGTGTTTTGCGTTAGAATTCAGTGTTTTCGGTTGCATATTTTGCGTGTTTGAATTTCTACCGGGACGGCAATATGAAGCCACGGTCTTCTGTTCATTTAGTTTTATTGTACAATGAGCAAAATAGTGATGGAAACTGGATACCTCGCAAGTATGAATTAGAATCTTGGGTTACATTGATGCTTGGAAAGAAAGGTGGGCATGTGAAGGACGCCTTGAAACATGGAAGTAGTAGCGTTGAAGGAGACTACAAGGCAAAGATTCTATAGTTTAGGCTAAGTGCGCAATCTACTACCGTCACTGAGGTCCGTGTTCAACATGCTTACCAATACAGGCAGCTTGATTTGAATCCTGAAGTCCCTGTTGCAATGTTCGGTGCCAACTGTAAGTTTCAATATCCAGCTTACATTTGTTCCTACTGCTCTTGTATTCAATTTCGTTCAATTTCATTGTGCTTGTATTTGTTCAATACTAATAGAAATAACTTGATTGCTTTAACCAGATTTGTATACAAATGAATTGGACTCTAGGTAACATACGAGACGAAATTGTTGTTCTGCTGGGAAACGATACTCCTGAAGATTTCACCTTCTTCATCGTTCAAGAGGGCCATCCCTCTCAGAGGGTAAGAAACTGCAACTTTTACTTCAAACAATTTTGAATTCTAAATTCAGTGGTACAAGTTTCAATTGCATGCTTGATTTTACTAAGAAGATATGTTTGTAGTACATGTGCTGTAGGTAAATAAGCGAAATGAAAAAAATAAAACTACATGTGACGTACTACCTCCTAGAAGACTACAACTTGTCTCAAGGACTGAATGAGGAGATTTCAACATTCGAGGCTACATTGATCGGCGATGCTAGCTAGTTCGATGTTAGCTGGTTCGATGCTAGTAGCTGGTTCGATGTTCACAGGTTCAACGCCGGTTTGAAGTTGATCGCCGATTTCAAGCTGGTTTGACGTTGATTCAACGTTCACAGGTTCGACATCTTCTTTTGCCTGCTGAGAATTGGGCACCCAACGAGATCCTTGCCGGGTGCATGTAGCTTTCTATGCTATTCAATGAGTTGACGCACTAGAGGCCAAATACCGTTCCCTTTTAGCTTGTATGGCAACTTCCATATCTTCTGTATCATCTGTAGGCTCATGATCATCTGTTCGGAACTCTAAATTCCTAAATCTATGCTGTATAATCCGGTACCAATGCTCGTAGGTTTGTAACAAGGCACTCTTTCTATTTTTTCCCCCTGAGTGCTGGGTATGCCGCTTTTGCGGCATGATGGCTGTTCTCCATCCCCTGACAGCTCCAAACGGAGGGGGAACCATATTCTTCAACGAACCAAGATGCGTGCTTTATAATGACATGCTACATAGAGAAAAATGAAGATTTGTTAGATAGGAGAGGGAATAGAGTTGTTAAATTCGAAATGTAGAGACAAATTAGATTTCGACTCATGTATTGGGGGATCTATTTTCATTCAATTAAATTCTTTTGCTTTTAGTTTTCTAATTATATTGGTATGCTTTTACTTTAGAGAAACTCTATCATTGCTTCTATTTTTTGCTAACTCTATCACGGCCTGGCACTATTGGAACTGATCTCTTCACAACCTAGTTTTATCTTCACATGCAACAGATAGAGAAATTAGATTTTGCTAATGAGTTTGTTAGACAAGAGAGGGAGTAGAGTTGTTAAAGCTGAAATGCACAGAGAATGGACATTCGGATTCTTACCATGTAATGCGTAATGTGTTGCTCCCCGAAGCACTCCACATATAGCCGACCCCATTTCTCAACTTTCCCTCGAAATGCATATCTCTGCTCGTCTTCTACTATCAGTTTATGGAAATACTCTAATATATCATTTAGAGCATTCCACATTTCCATTTGTTTCCTTTTTGCTTCACCACCATTTAGCATGTTTCTGGTGGCATTTACTATATCCTTGTAGACCTTGTCAGATCCACCTGCCAAGATGCTTTTAGAAAAGATTTTTCTGCAATTTGCTCCATTGAGACTTGGCTTGTTCGGTATACTGTTTGATTTACCGGACAATTCAGCATCTTTCATGATAACGACATTACCTCCATGTGCTCCAGTTGCTGATAGCACCTTCTGGATTGTCTCTATTGCTTCAGATTACACCGTTTTGTCCCTGATAGTCCAAACGAACATAAAATGCAAGTGTAATATTTTCTCTACAATGTGATTTAAAGCATGCAGGGTACAAAGTGTACCCTGTCAAGCGGAATTGATAGGACTGATTTCCATTGATCGCTGGTTTGGGCTCCAGTTAACGGCTTAGCTCGATGACTTGCAGAGAAGACGCCACCGTCCCAAGATATCGCTCATTTTGACAATGCTGTTGTTGCAGCGGCAATCGATGTAACGATCTCTGGCTTACTTCATTTTTGAAGGCAATAGATACAACAATAAGTACTATTAGTCCCGTGTTGCAGACCGTACATGCATTTAATCGATTTCATGTCAGCCGCTAGATGCCATTGCACCTTAAAACTCCCCACATTTGGTACTGAAAGCAGGTGCCCATTTTCTTGTGCCTCTATTAATGCAGGAATTGTCGTTTGCTTGAAGACCCAATCCAACACTTGGTGTGATTCTTTGGTTACTTGAAAATTGGCTACTGGCCAAATTTCTCTTTCCGATTGAACGAAAAAGTACTTCGTAGAACAAGGTAGAATGGATTGGTCTAGTGCCCGATTCATCAACGTCACTGACACCCGCTCCAATTTCTGAGCATGCACAATCTTGGCCTTGTCTAATTTCGGGACGAAAATTAGCGGATCTCCTTGCAATTCTACACAGCGAGCCCATCAGCAGCCAGCTCACCTCGGGAATAGTGCCAACAACAAATGCCAACATAATGCCAATATGCATCATGGATAGCATTTAAATAGACATATAATGCCAACAACAAAGGAATATGCGTCATGTAGATTGGACACTAGTTTCCTACGTACCTGCCAGAGTAATGTTGTAGTCCTTGACAATTGTTCATTGCACTGCTTTGACTTCCACGAAGAACGAGTTCTTACTTGTTAAGACAATCTTCAAGGGATCTTTAGACTTTGACTTGGTCGGGGCTGGAATGACCAAAGTATTCTCAATATGCTGATGCTGCCCAATCATGTCTTGAAGCTTGCAGTTCATCTCCTGTCGTAGCTACGAAACTTGGTGAGGTGCTGGTAAGCACCCAATTCTAATGCCGCGACCAGTAGCATCTACAGCGCCTTTGAATGTCTTGTATATGGCACCATAACCAGAGTGTGTGATTCCTGATCGGTCGCAAGTTTTGAGAATCTTTTCAGGACCCACTTGCTCTCCAATTTTTTCTAAGAAATAATTGGCCATCCTAGTGCCGACCATGCTTAACTTTGGAGATTCTAACATAGAATTCACCTCAGTTTGTGATAGCATCTCAGCAAATATCCAACCACTCTGCATCTGAGCTGCATTATCTCCATGCAATCGCCCACTTTGACCCTTTGCGGCATTTCGTGCTTGTACACTCCTTACTGTCTGCGCTCCAATAATAGTGCGAGCAAGTTTTCTCTGCGCCTTGGCATGACCTCCTGTGCGAGATAACGAGCTCAAATCTTTTCTCGTCCTCATTTGATTGCGATAACCAAATGGCGTTTTCTTCATGCCTAGCAACTTGTCACTCATGCATTTCAATGCTCCTTTGGTCTTTAACAATTCATGGCGCACTGATTGCAGTGCAGCATTGTGGATTTCTATTAACGTCAACTTCTCTTGAGTACTCTCCTCTACTGTTGAAGAAGCAACCAATTCTATATCGTGCCTTTTAGTTATTTCTAAGTCTATCCGTGCCTGCCACTATTGGAACTGATCTTCTTCACAGCCTAACTTTAGTTTCAAAGATGCAATCTCATCCTGTAGCTTTGGAATTTCGAGCACACTCATTTGTAGTGCATCAAGTTCTCTCTGTAAACTCATGATACGATCCTTTAATAATGCAATTTGCACTATGTATTGACCGGGACCTGAATTTTGTTGCTCAATGCTCTTCACGTAGCCCAATAGACCATCCTCACCATCTTCAACAAACTCTAGTATTCCTTTTAAACAATTAAACTTCAGACGTTTTCCAGTTTGGGGGTCTACTGGATAAATACTACCGTCGTACCACAGATCTATATTTGTGTAGCCATCTTTTCTCTTCTCTGGGAATGAGGACTTTGATTCTTGCTCGTGCAAAAATTTACCCCTCTAAATGAGAGGTGCACACTTAGCAGCAATCAAGGCTTGTGCTTTGTATACAGGTAAATTTGTAGTATCCCGAAGTGCCATGCTTGTCAACCTACTGTAGAGATCACAAAACCGCCGCAAATTTCTATTTGAAGTGGACTCTACCGCAAATTCTACGCAGACCTTCACAAACCTACGGAGACCTGTGCAAACCTATGCAAATTGTACGCAAAACCACTCTGTCAAAGCTGAACCGATCAGCTAAATTGCCGCAAGCCAGAAGATTGCCGTTGGCACGAAAGAATGCTAGGTTGGATGACAACAAGGATCCCACGTTAGGATGAGAGGTGCATTGTGGGCGCCTAACAACATTGAGTGTACTACGTTATCGAGTGTACATTTTGTAATGATTCTGTTGCCCGTTTGTGAGTGTTTCTAACTCCACCCTTGAGTCAGAAAGTTACACACGGGCTCTAGCGGCTATTTCGTTGGAGATTTTCTCCTAATCGGGTGATTCCTAAATAAGTGTTCGCCTTCCAAGCAATGGACACTTTTTGTGACTAATAATCTTGTAAAATTCCACTAATTCTAAGAAAAACTATGGGTTAATTAATTAAACGTTATGGTTAGGTAAAAACAAAGAAAGAAAACAAAAAATCTAATTTAACTAAAATTGTATCTAATTATCCTTTTAGAATATAATTTTTCCTTCCCAAAATGGTGAAGAAAACTAGATTCCAAGATTCCTAGCAAAAGTTACCACGAGGTAAGTTCGGCCCCTTAGTTGTGCTAACCTTCATCCATTAATCTAAAATAGCAAATCAATTCAAAATAATTTTAAATTCTAAGATTAAGTTATTAGTTCCTTTAAGTTACGGATTTTTAAGACTAATCGGAATTTTGACCTCTTTGGATGTTTTTCATCCGAAATTGGTCTCAAACTTCATCCAACCTTTTATACTTCGAAAATAAAATATTTTCAAAAGTAAAAAGAGATTTTAGAATATTTATAGATTCCTTGTCTGATTCCTACCTAAAAGATTCTTTAAAGATTCTTTTGGATGAAAATCTTAAATTATCATCCAATGGGGAAATTATGGTTAATTATCTGTAATTTTCGTTATTGGATTAAATTTTAAGTATGATTTGGTTTTATAACTCCTAAATTACTTATTAGGTTCTAAATCTAACTTAACTCTAATTCTAATCTAAAAACTAACTTCTAATAGCAAAGATTCTAACTTTAATTTGAAAACAAAAACAAAGCAAAAGCAAAGGGTAAAATTAACATACCTCTGGGTCCATAGTCCCGTCATTGCAGATCACCAGCATAATGGACTCAAAATAGCCGTCGTCTTCCATCATGGGTACTCCGTCTATCGATGAAAGTTTAGTGTCAAAATGTGTGGAAAAATCCTTTTCCTACATTCTTCTAACTGATTTCCTACAATAAATGGGTTAGTCTAAGATTTTAACTTAATTCCTTTGATTTTAGGAATTTACGTTAAACTTCTAATGGTTTTTAGTTGATTTTAAAATAACTCTTTGAATTAAAATAAATTCAAGGCCCTATTTCTAACCACCTTGAATATTTGTTTTAATTTAAGAATTAATTTTAAAAGATTAATGTCTTCCAAATTAATAATATTCCAATGAATAGTCAATTTTATTTGTTATTCATTAGTTTATGATTTTTGTTGGATTAATCTATTGTTTTTGTTGACTTTTTGTCTTTTCCTATTTGGCTTATTAGGCCAATAAAACAAAACCCAAGTCAACAAGACCAAATAATTCCTTCCAAAAATACTAATTGATAGAAAAAAACAAATTCTTCAATAGTAAAAGGAATAGAACCAAAGAACTATTCTAAATGAATAGTAATGAATAGTAAAGAAAGAATAAAAACAAAAAACAATTTGTCCCGAATGAATAGTAGATGAATAGTAACGGAATAAAAACCAAAATAAATCTAAAATGAATAGTAAAAGCACAACAAAACAAAACAAAATGAATAGAAAAATGATAAAAAAACCGCGCCAAATCCAAAATGAATAGTGAAAAACAAAACACAAGCACACGTGAATAGTTAGATTCTCTAGGAAAAATTAGTTTTTTAATCTAATTTATTCCCAAGCCGCCACTTCGTCTTCCTTAAGTGTGTTTTCTTCTTGCTTCATTTCATTCTTGTTTTTTGAGTTGAATTGTGGAGAGATGAACTTGTATTTTTCAAGAGTGGAGAACTTGTTGGTTCGAGTGATGTACTGAAGAATCAAAATTTGGTGGCGTGACCCCAACTGCCTATGCCTTGTGATACCCTTAATTTGTTCTAAGGAATTTTGAATTGATTTTCGCTAAGCTTTGAGAGTTTGAGAGCTGGACTTTCAAGTTTTGAACTGGACCTTCAAGTTTCCGAACTGGACCTTCAATTTCCGAACTGGACCTTCAAGTTTCCAAACTGGCCTTCAATTTCCGAACTGGTTCCTCAGGCTCCCTAGCAGGGTCACCCGGCTGCCACGTGGCAACCCCTTCCCCTCGGGGGGGTGACCATCGGTGCAGTAGAAAATGGTGTGAGATAAAAAATAGGGTCAGTTTAATTTGTTGAAGGAAAAATTTATACTTTTGGTAGATCTACCATAGCATTGGTAATATGTGCTTAGTGCATTTATAAAAAAAATAGGGTATAAAAAAAGCCTTCATTTTTTAGTTTAGTAGAAAAAAAATAGGGTGTCAAACATTGGATACCCCTGAAATTCCTTAGTAGGTTCAGTTTTCTAATTAATGGTTTGGGGGGTTGGATGGGTGAGCTATCCTGGATTTGAATTAACTTTAATTAAACGCTTTAACTTAATTTAATTTGGTGGTTTAGGTGGGAAACAACTTGAACATTTGGGAGGTTGGATGGATGAGCTGTCCTGAACTTGAATTAATTTTCAATTAAGTGCTTTAACTTAATTTAATTTGGTGGTTTTAGGTGAGAAACAACTTTGGTTCAAGTTGGGAGTTTCAATGGTACATTGTTGGTATTGTGTGTTGCATTGATACTATTTCCAATGTTATGGAAAAAAATTTGCTCACATTATTGGTTTTGCAATGTGTTCACATTCCTTTCAGTATTCTGTAATTTTAAAATGTAGAAAAAAAATAGCGTGACAAAAATAGCGTGACAAAAATAGACTCTCCATCCATCTATAAAAAAAATAGGGTGCTCATAAATACATGCCGGTAGCTTTTTATCTACCAATAGGGAGGGAAAAAAGATGGGAGGGAGATAAATACCCCCCCATTAAATACCCCGTTATTGCACATGGTTATTAAAATTTTAGGGGTGTGCCCCCCCCGAGCCCCTCCCGCTCGTTCCCCTCGTTCCCGCTCGTTCCCCTTGGGTCCCCGTTACTGCTGCTTGTGAGCTTCCCGAACTGGTTCGGTCTTCTGGTCTTCCTAACTGGTTCGGTCTTCTGGTATTCTAAAACTGGTTCAGTTTCTAGTCTTCCTAAACTGGTTCGGTTTCTGGTATTTCTAAAACTTGGGCCTAAATTCTGGTACTAAACTCTGGTCCTAAGCAAAAGACTAAATTAGTTTTAAATAAGATAAATAATAAAAAAAACAAAATTAAACTAAATGACAATTTTTGGGTTTTTGGGATACTCTAAGTAAAAGGAAAACTAAACTAGTTTTAAATAAGATAAATAATAAAAAAGAACAAACTAAACTAAATGACAATTTTTGGGTTTTGGGGATACTCTAAGTAAAAGGAAAACTAAACTAAGGTTTTGGGGATTTTGGGATACTCTAAGCAAAAGGAAAACTAAACTAAAGGTTTTGGGGATTTTGGGATATTTTAAGCAAAGGAAAACTAAACTAAGGTTTTGGGGATTTTGGAATACTCTAAGCAAAAGGAAAACTAAACTAAAGGTTTTGGGGATTTTGGGATATTCTAAGCAAAAGGGAAACTAAACTTAAAGACTAAACTTAACAATGAGAAATTATAACTGTGGCAAATGGAAATGAAAACGACAATTGAGCAAAATCCGGCGAAAGAAAAGGGAACCACTAGGCGTGGGTTCTTGGCTTAAGTAGCCCAACCACCAAGGGTATTTTCCAAAGTTTTTCCCGTTAAATCCTAAGATCAAGGCTTCGCTGTGCGGGAGCAATCCCAGGCTAAACTTGTCAATTATAGCTCCAAGTATCTGCAGGAATGTCTTAATTCTTAAAGGAGGTACACATGAAAGTGTTTAAACTGAACATTAAGGACTAAAATAATTCCCAAGGTATCAGATGGTTTTAATTCCTAATTGAGGTACACATGAAAGTGTTTAAACCGAAAATTAGGGATCAAGTCAAACCAAACTTTGTTATACAACGAAGTTTGGCTAATGGTTTGAGTATGAGAATCTTTTGGTAAGGACTAGCCTTACCGCCTTAAGAATCCTAACTCAATAGCCGTTGCAAAAAACACAAAATTAGTATGTGATAAGGTATGCAAGTTTTGGAGGATGAAACCTCCCAAAAGTATGAACTTAGTGTGGTTGTGAAGGTTGAAAGGAAACCCCGAATCCTTAACCAAATCCTCCACTAAAAGAAGCAACGAAAACGAAAATGAGCAAAGATGACCAAAATTTGGTCTAGCTTAATTGCTTCCGACAAAGCCGGTAAGCAAATGAAACAAAGGAGTGTCTGTACTCCGACAGAGTGTCGATAGGCAGATCATGAACAAAAATGGGGTATGAGAAACTTCGGAGGGGGGCCGTATATACTCGCTAGAAGGCCCCGCCACCTTAGTTTACCATGTGATATTTGGTCTTTTACTCAAAAACTATCCTAAACTAAATTCTAAACTATCCTAAGATATTTCTTAAATAATCTTTGTTTAATCTTTAGAATTTTCTAGAACAAGCCATAATTAGAAAGGAAATCTTGTCCCAAATAAAATCTAAGATATTCCCAAAGATATTTAGGAAATTAACTATTTTGACCTTGAAATATTTTGCAAACAACCCTAGGATATTTCCAAAGATTCTTAATTTAATCTAAATTGGCTTTTAAAGGAAAGATTTGAAATCTTAACTAAATCCAATTTTCGACTTTCACCAAGATATTTTGTGAAATAACTTTGAATTACCGCTAATTACTCTAAAAAAGTCAACGCTATGGCTGAACTCTTCCTATCTTCTTGAGAACAACTCCAAATTGAAAACCGATTGCGCCATCGCGTTCAGAAGACCCCGATTAGTCTAGGGGAACCCCTACCTCCCACTTCCAGGCTGTAAATATGTATAAAAACCACTCACGACAACTTCAAAGAAAAGTCAAAATCCCAGTTGATGGAATTTGCATTTTCCGAGGAAACTGACTGGTCAGAGTTGCCTGGAAGGTTTGTGAGAGTAAGAAAACATTCCTTGTTTGCGACATTCGGACACCGCCAGCTCCTGGTTCGTCGGTCAACCCGCCGCCATGTTATAAATTCTTGTTAAATTTGATGTTGTTGTCGATTCTGGTACTTCTGACTATCGAAAAGCCCTCAAACTTGACTGGTTGCTTATTTTATATATAAAATTTTAATGTAATTTTTAGTGAGATTTTACCGCCCTCTGGGTAATTTCTATGAAATTACCATCAGTTTCAAAGGCGGTTGACTTCCCATGGAGTCATCGTGGAGTTTTGTAAAATCTCAAAACTTTTGGGCAATCTTCTAGGAAGTGTCCAAAAGCTAAGGGCAAAACCAAACCTCCAATAAGGATGCTAAATTTAGCAATTCCTTAATAATTTCCGTCCGAGGGGGAAATTAATCTGGTACCGGGTTTTGTCGTGGATGATTAGCTCCGCTGTTGATCTCTTGGCATGCTTTTACCCTAAAAGCACCTTTCTGTAAGTTCCAATCACCTCGCCCTTCTTCTACTTTGCATTCTGGTTCGTATTCTTCAACATTTGCAGGTTTTCACATAACTAGCCCAAATTTCACATGAATTGGATCTAGACACTTCTAAACCTGAACATAGACTTTTATGATTCAGCTGGCTGTCACATGTACTCACATGTCGAGTTTTACATGGACAGAACACTAGAACTGGCTAATTCTCACATCCTCACATCTCTCTAATACGTAAATATGGATTCTAAGACACTAAACTAAGATCTAAACATAGAAAAGCAGAGTATTTTGCGCTTTCCATGATTTTAGGACAATCCTTCACTAATCTGGTAAGGACTTCTACCAAACTCCTCTCAACTACTAATTCATACTATTTTGCATGAATTTATACTAAAAACTAACAATAAATCGCGAAAAATAAACCCAGAGCTCCAAGTGCTATCTTGAGGGCTCACACCGTTCCAATGATCCCTCCTAGCCATCCACCTGTACTACGGGCTGTACTGCCTAATTCCCAAATAGTATATGCATGCGCCATTACTCTCCAAAATTTTGAACTGGGAAGCAACCCCTTGGAGGGTCCAAGTTGCTTCTAATGGATGTACTTCAAATAGTGGCTTGGATACTACAAATAGTGATTGAGAGACCAAAACAAATGCTCAAAGCAATAGCTTAAAGATTCAAATACAAACTAAAAGACTCTAAAGTAGTGGCAACAACTCTTAAATTGTAGGAGAGATATTCCAAAATATTGGACCGAGATACTTCCAACTACCGGTAGTGGAGAGACCAACTTACGGTACCACGGTGCCACCTATCCTATGTGTTACTTGTAGTATTCCCTCTATACAAACACTAAAAGAAAATGAAGGGTTTTGCGACTACAAGGACAATTGTTTTTTTAGTTGCATGGGATACTTGCGGCTAGTGAGAATTTGAAGACCCATAGTTATTGAGGAACAAATCAAATGTGGAATTGTAGTTACAAAGGACAAAGGGGCTGTTTCTCACGTAATAGCCAACTTAGAAATTTGTTGACAAACTCTTTTGATGTGATTGCTTATGTGGTATTTGCTGCTAGGTGAGGTTGATCACTCAATCAACGAGTTGTATGACTTGTTAGCGGCTAATGTACAACTTCATTGCAACTCATTTGTGTCTTCATTGCCACTCGTTTGTGACTCATTTGCGACTTACCTCTGACTTGTAGATTTGTAAATTTTGAAACTCTAATCTCAATGATTTGTAGAATTTCAAATTTAGATTCTTTTTTAGATTTCAAAAGTTCAAATATTGGTATGTAGTAGATTTCACTGGTTTAGGAAACTTTACAATTTCATAGGTTTTAATATTTTTTGGATTTTAAATATTTTTAGATTTCTATAGATTGTAAAAATCTACAAATTGTAGAAATCTTAGAATTCTATTAACAAAATGCATTACACAAGTGAACAACAACTTACAAGTCTTATATATCCAATCTAATGGCACTCTCAACAAATGATATGGGACAATTGATATAAAAGGTGATTGCACGAAACACTTGTCGATTTGGTTGCGTTTTCAACAATACTCATGATTTTTTTCTGGAATTTTTTAAAAATAGAAAAATAATTTCTAAATTTTTTTAAAAATATGACTTATGTGTATACCTTTAAGATGAAGTTAACCACCAAAGGAAATGCATAGAAAAATTCTCTAAGTAGGAGAACTAGAAAAGTGCCAAATAGCTAGAAAATACATACTTCGATATTTTAAATATAGAAAATAGTAAAAAACTTAAATAAAAAAATAAAATTTGGTCATTTTTAGCAACTCTATGGAGATGGTCATTCACCAAAAAATCCACCAAAATCCATTTTTACATGTTTCAAAATGCAAGTAGAAAGAGGCTCACTTTGGAGACTTCTACACCATATAAAATTAGGTATTTTTAGAATTCCTTTGGACAGTAGCTACAAGTCTACTAGAAGACCATCTTTACCAAAAAATTTAGCTCCAAATTCGTTTTTATAGGTACTAAATAGTAATAAAAAACTCCAAATTGTCATTTGTGACAAAATATTGGGGTCTATTATTAAATAGTAAAACATTTAAAAAAAATTCTAAAAAATTAAATAAGGTGTATAATAGTCATAAGTACCTTGACTATAAATTTTGAGTCATTTGGAATCAAAATGCAAAAGTTATGGCCAAAAAACTAATCAATATGCAACGTGTGACAAAAAATAGTACAAGTGTTTCATGCAATCACCCTAAGACAACCAAAAAACAACTAGGAAATGACTAGGAAACACAACTATTGTCTTTTTACAGTTGCAATCGTTTCCTAGTATTTTTTCACTTTTTTGTGACTGCAGATCTATTTGATGGATTCCTCTGAGCGTAGATTTGTCCACATCAACAACTGTGATGAACATTAATTGGATGGAGAATAGCTCACATTCATTCTAAATTTGAACTTTGTAATCCTATACTTCATTCTAAGACTACTCTAAGACTAAAACAATGTATACACTTTATTCTACAACTAGTTTGCAACTAAAACAATGTACTAATGATATAAAACAATGACGTAAGATTTGGTGCTAATAACAAGGGTTATAGTTGCGAGACAATTGTATAGGACACTTAGTTGCTTTTTAGCCGGTTGTAGCGGACACATTTTTCTTCTAATGAAAAAATGTCCTATGTGTTAACCACTTGTAGTGTTTCCGCCATATTCCACCCTAAGCTTCATCCATTTAATCCTCAATGGTGCAAGAAAGTATTCAACAATAGAAGAAAAATTAGCCTTCGGGAGGGCTCCTTCCCTTTGAGGGACAATGGCCACTATCAAGGGCTTTTTTCATTTTTTATGAAGTGTCAAAGTAGCGATATAAAATGTTATAGTGGTGTTCCAAATTTTAGTATTTATTCACATATTGGATAGAAAATATCACATTAGCACATATCACATGTCCATAACTCTATTTTCATCCACAATTTGACAATTTCATCTAAGATTCTTTTTTAATTTGAAGTTTTCTAGCAAAAAACTTCATAATTTTTTTCCATTTTTTAGCCAAATTATTTTTTTTTGGCGCAATTTGGTACCAAGAAGCCAAAAAAAAAGCCTTGGCCACTATTCATCATCAATGATGAATAGCGGCCACAATAAAAAAAGTTAAAAACTATTTAAAATTTTTAAAACTATTTAAATTTTTTTAAGTTTAAATAGTTTTTAAATAATAATAAAATAATAATTCAATCTGAAAAGGATAATTTCGGCCATATCAGATTTCAAAATTCTGAAATTCTCTATTTATTTAAATATTAACTTTGTTATATAATTTTTTTATTATTTTCTGAATTATATTAGTGAACTATCCTGTGAAGTTAGGCCCTGCAGTTCGTTGGCTAATTTATTTTTTTTAATTTTTTTCGTTTTATTAATTTTGTCAGACTGAATTATTATTTTATTATTATTTTGATGTGGCCGAAATTATCCTTGTCAGACTGAATTATTATTTTATTATTTATAAGTTTGACAAATTTTTTAATAATTTTTTAATTTTTTTCCATTTTTTCGGCCAGCATTCTCTATTGCTTGGAAACTCACAGCCCTCCCAAGGGCTCATTTTTCTTTTAATGGATGAAAGAATAACAAGGTCAAGCATCATGATTGAGAGGAATTTCAAAGAACAAACTATTGTTGGTAACAAAGAAGTACTAGAAAATTTAAAATATTGGAAATTTTTGGTATCACCTTCAAACTTTTGGTACCCCACCTCCCCTAAATATCACTATTGGATCCTTTGTGGCCTTGGTGTTTTGTGCATCTAACACATGGGGTGCCACACTAGATCTGGCACTCTACATGGAGTATCTAATAAGTATTGAAATGAACAAGGCATTAATTAAGGACTTCAAAACGGCCTTTTAGAGGGTTCAGTTATTTTATTGACTGTACAATTTTGAAAAGTAATCTTTTATTACTTTTCAATGGCTTGCCTAAAAATTCAAAAGTCAAATATGCTCTTTAGTACTCAAGGGATTAGAAAATGGAATTGAAATATATCAATCTTCATAATGAGATTCTTTTAGCATTTAATTCATGCCCTAAGAACCTTCTTGTTTTAAGAAATTATACAAATTGATTTAAAAACTAAATCAAGCTGATAAGTTTATGAAGATGCCTTGATTGCCAACAAAACATGATTCTTCATAAGTTTCACATCATTCATTAATTCAAATAGAATGAATTAAAGTTATATGTGTGTGTGTATATATATATATATATATAAAATTAGAAAAAAAACTGAAAATTTGGTTTTGAATTTCTATGGATTATTTGTTGCCTATGTTTGAGCCTTTTGCGCTTAAAAGGGCATTACTTTTATACAAAAACCAATTGAAATAAATTCTATATTTTTGGAAAGCAAAGACATTCCTTTTCTTTCAAATTTTAAAAAAAAAATACTATAAAAATTGCCTTAATTCCTAAAGTTCCTTGACCATTTCAATCAAAACCCCAAACACTTCAAAACTGTCATTTCTAGTACAAGTACCAAATTTTATAAAAAAATGTTTTTGGACATTTGTAACCCGATTTGTAATTGTCAGATATTATAGTATGCTAGTTTTAGAAGATATCCAAAAAAATTCAGAATTTTTCACTGTGCGGATTGGAAGATATTAGCATTTGAATTGGCAGAAATTCTTTTTTTGTTCCTGCAAAAAATAGAGCAGCTGCACTTCACAACATCACATTTGTATGAAAAAATGTCCCAAATGGTGGTGTTTCATTGAATTCTTTTTCCTAAACAAGTTGGCTACATGATTGAAAATTTTCAAATCATTTGAAATAGTACAATATATAGGAAAAAAATAATAAGTAGAAAGAAGTAAATGATTCAAAATACAAAATTGTTAAGAATTTAATTATAGAACTGATAAAATGTTAATCCAATGATTGTAATGTTGTTATAAACAATCTACATCTTATGATTTTATTTTTTTTCCTAAAATATTGAAAATTGAGTGAAATAAACGACTTCAAAGTTTATTTTAGAGTAGAGAATCTATAACTGCCGGCAAATTAAAACCCGTCATAACTTTTGACTCATTGATCAAAATGGAATGATTCATAGCTTTCCACATATATAAAACTATGCAAAACCAATTTCAAATTTTAGTTTATAAAAAAAGTGATTTTTTTTTATCTACCCGGACTGCCCGGTTGGAAAAAAAAGTAACATATTAGGCCATAACTTTTTACTCGTATTCCAAATGTCATGAAATTTAGTGCATATGAAAGATATTCTTCGTCCCCACCTTCTATTAAATTCTCAGTCTAAAATATGCAAATTTCTAGTCACAAGTACCTGCCTAAAATTGCTATGTTGCTAAGAATAGTAGGATGGTCCTTTAGGAGTTAAATTGGAATATGGACAAAATCTTCAAATACTCATTCTAAAATTTTGAATCCTTTGAGATTTATATGACTATTTTTCAAGTAGTCAAATTAAGGAGGGTGGAGTATCTTGAAAACAAAGTATTTTTTCCATGACTAAGGTTGAAAGTATGAAACATTTATCTCATTTGGACCATATTACACATTACTTGTCTAATAGGTTTTGCATTTTAACTATTGACATATTTGAGTAGATAGACTTAAGAAAAATTTATAATTGAGATTTATGCTTTTTTTTTCTTTGATTTAAAAATATACATTTTTAGAATAATTCTTTAAGAATTTTTTTATTATTTAAAAGGCATTTTTCCAAATTTTTCACATTTGAAAATTTCATGGTTTGGGGTACTGGATTGAATGCCCATAATTAATGATCTAGAAGTGACCCTTTGGGATACACTCTTCTAAGAGGCTTACACCCAATGTGCAAGGGCCGCTAAAAAGTAATAAAATCCATGTCCTCCGCAAAGGCGCTAAGAAGGTTCCTTTGCACATGGATTTTGTGCACATTTAGAAAAAATATTCCTTGATTTTTTTCAAAATTCTTCCTTAGAGAAGTTCTTAACAAAGGCTTATACTTAGGTTTTTTTTCCTACATTATATTATATATTAATGATTTTAAAGTCACCCCAATGCATGTATTTTGGATGAAACAAATAAACCTTGTGTACCCCTAGCATTCTAAGGTACACATCAACAATGGTCCATATTACTGAAATAAACACTTGTCAAGGATATGGAAGATCTAAACAGTTGAGAATCGGGGGTCTAGTTGCCATCTAAAGTAGTCCATAGTATCCATAGTATTCTAATATTGACCTCAAATTTTGTGTGAATGCAAGAAAATGAACAAAAAATAGAGGCGGAAACAAAAAGGTCAATTCTTCATTGAGAAGCTTTTCCACAAAGTCAATACTTCACCAAATATTACAACCATCTACATATGTTTTGAAAGCTATAAAAGAGAGATGAAAATTGTTAAATTTTGAGGTACATCAAACAATGAGAAATAATTAAAAAAACTTTTGTAGACATTGGATAATTTTAATTATTTTTTAAGAATTAGTTAATTATTTTTAAATAGCTTCAAATGGATGTCTATTTTTTGCATTTTGGGGGGTTTAGTACTATTTTTGATTCAAAAAATTAAAATTGAAGATCAAATTGAAATATAGAGACTTCTATGAATGTTACACAAGACCATGAAGAGATTTTCTATAAATAACAAAATATCCACCTTCCACATGTACTCAAAGAGTACTACCTTTGCACAAGTGTAGGGAATACAATTTTTTCCAAAGATGCACATGATTTAGAATGAGCACCTTAGTTAGAAAAAATGGTCATTTTAAATTTTATTTTTTGAATTTTTTTATTATTTTCTAAAAATCAAACATCAAAGTATCCATTTTCTTGGCATTTTCCATCACTCTTTTTTTTAGCATAACTTTTAGAGATAAATTTTTCTAGGCCTAAATTTTTACACACTTTTTATTTTGAATGTTTTATAAATTATCCATAATTTACTTTATTTAAATTTTATTTTTTCAAAAGTTGTAATACTCGCTAAAATAGTCCATTTTGAGATGAAAACAACACGTGTTTTTTGCAACAACCCTTGCTTGAATTGAGGCACTTTCAAATTCTAAAGAATGGTCAATTTAGAGCTAAAACAATGTTTTTGTATATTTATGAGTATGGCACATTCCTTAGAAATTATAGGTGCAAAATTATGCTTAATGGGGGTTAAAAGGATGGTAGGGCAATTGCCTACACTTTAAATCTCATTACATTTCTTTCCCCTTTCTTAGCGAGGTTTGCTTTATGTGAGCATAGAAGTGTGAGCCCATGAGCCTAGAATACTACACACTTATGTTATAGGTGTATATACTATAGAAACCGTCTATGGTTATAGGGTATATATATTAGAAATACCCATATTATAGGTGTTTATGATGCATACACCTTCTATAGTGTGTGGTATCTATATTTTAGGTACCTATATTGTAGGCTCAATGCTCACAAGCTTGCATTCTTGGGCTCACATACTAGCACCGTTGCTTTCTTAGCTTCAAAATATATAGTTATTTTTAAATTTGGTAGAAAATTGACTCCTTGAGAAAGGTCCAAGGGTGATTGCACGAAACACCTGTACTATTTGTTGCATTTTGCAATAGTACTCATGATTTTTTCTGGAGTACTTTAAAATTATAAAATCAATTAAAATCAATTAAAAAAAAAAAAAAATATATATATATATATATATATATATATATATATATATATATATATATATATATATATATATATGGCAAATGTATGCACTTTTCAGATGAAGGTAACCACCGAAGGAAATTCTTAAAAAAATTCTCTAAGTAAAAGAACTAGAAAAGTGTCAAATCGATAGAAAACACATACTTTGATGTTTTAATTAGTAGAAAATAGGAAAAAACTTAAATAAAAAAAATAAAAATTGGCCATTTGTAGCAACTCTATGAAGATGGTCATTCACCAAAAAATCCACCAAAATCCGTTTTTACATGTTTCAAAATGTAAGTAGAACGAGGCTCACTTTGGGGACTTCTACACCACATAAAATTAAGTATTTTTAGAATTCCTTTGGACAATAGCTACAAGTCTACTAGAAGACCATCTCTACTAAATTTCAGCTCCAAATTCGTTTTTATGGGTACTAAACAGTACTTACCCCCCCCCCAAATTGGCATTTGTGACAAAATATTGGGGTCTATTATTAAATTATAAAAAAAAATTTAAAAATTTAAAATTTTTATACAAGGTGTATAGTAGTTATAAGTACCTTGTCTATGAATTTCTCGATGAATTTTGAATCATTTGGAGTCAAAATGCAAAAGTTATGGCTAAAAAACTAATCAGCATGCAATATGTGACAGAAAATAGTACAAGTGTTTTGTGCAATCACCCCAAGCTAAAGAGAAATGGGCTTTTTTCTCCACATCCCTACCAGTGTTTCATGTAACTGTTATTCACCCTTGATGCTAGAGACAGTTTTCCTTCACTGATGCAAACACATCAGTTATATGACTCGTATCCAAACATACACAAGGATTTCATTTTCAAAATACTAAAAATAACTCTTTGCTATTCACTTGTTATCTTTAGTCATAGCAACTTAGTACTGCTTTATACCTAGAGGCCAGGCCCATTTCTAGTATAGGAAGTCCAAAATCCTCACTTATGATTGGATAAAAGGTTGAAATTAGTCCTAGCCCTTTTACACTTAGAGGACAGGCCAATTTGGTGGAATGGGTATTCTATTCAAAAAAGACGTGATCTGACATGGCTCGAGCTCAATGAATTGGATGTACTAAGAATAGGAGGCCAATGCCAGATTTCAATTAATTTTTTTATTTATTAACTACTATTTTTTGCAAAAAATTAAATCCATTGGACTTTGTGCAATTGGCCTCGAGGGGAATTAGCCCGGCCTCTAGGTGTAAAAAAGCCTTGACAAGAAAGAAAGGGGCTCAAATTTTCTTCTTGGCCTCAAGGCCTTCACATATGGGACAATTGGTCCCTTTTATAATCTTATCTAATGAGTAGTTGAGGACAACCTTAACTCCTAACTGCCTGAGCCACCATATATAGTTGCTCCAAAATTTTAGCTTGTTTGTATGTAGGCAATTAAATTCATTTGACCATTCTAAGTTTTTTATGTGCAATATTGAAGGTTAACTATTGGAAGCTTTTATTTTTCATTGAAAAAAAATGAATATTTGATTTTTGAGAGGTCTCCAAAGGCATATACATGTACCATTAGTGGAAGAATAAAGCTTGCTAATTTTACTTCATTTCTCGACTTTGAGCTAAGCTTGCCAATGAATTTCACTTGATTTGAGATCTAGAAAATTGTACTTATCCATTTGCTTTGAAAATGGTCCCAATAGAAAGTATAAAGTATTTTCATGATTTTCACCATTGAAAGTTTAACCCCTAAAGGACCGTTGTCCCTTCGAGGGACAAATGCATTTTGGGGCAGGTACGTACGGGCTAAATTTTGTCGTGATTTTTTGAAACTTTTTTTGGAGATAGAAAAACTAATAAGCTTTGTGGGAATATAATTCTTTTCACAATTGGTGCCCGGGAACAACAATTATGACCAAATAAGCTCAAAATAGGGGATGGGGGGCAGCCTGGGCAACAAAAAAAAATGGACATAAATTTGAATTTTTTTTTTAATATTTTTTTCTCATAGACTATATTTTTGTCTATCTGCAAAGCTTTGATTCATTTCATTTGGATTTGTTATGAGAAAGCTATGGACATTCTTGTTTTTTGGGCAGTTAAAGCATTTTTTTGAAAAAAATAACTTGTAGGATTCATTTCCAAATCCAATTTTTTAATTTTAATTTTTTACTTGGTCTAATTTACTTGCTGGAATAATCTCACCATTGGGATTAGTGCATTTTAATTCCATCTAAAATATATGAATATTTTAGATTTTCCTTCTATCTCGTACCTACTTCTACTCAACAATTTTTTTAAGAATGATAATTAAGTTTTTTTGAATTTTTTTTCCCTAGCCTCTCAATTGAATTCTCCACTATAAAGATTTAAAGCTCAAAACTCTGTAGTGCAAAAATTTGAAGTTAAAAATGTTTAAAGTCAAAAAATCTAGTCCCACAATGTGTTGAAAAACTTGTTTTTTTCACTTTAACCCCTAAAGGACCAACATGCCTTTTTTGGCAATGTAGAAATTTTGGGCAGGTACGTGTGGCTGAAGATTTTCATATTTTGGGCTGAAATTTTTACAGAAGGTGGGGACAAGGAATATCTTTCATATGCACCAAATTTCATGACATTTGGAAATACAAGTCAAAAGTTATGGCTGAATATGTTGTTTGTTTCTCAACTCGGGCAGTCTGGGCAGATAAGAAAAAATCACTTTTTTCAAAAATAAAAATTTGAAATTGGTTTATTAGATTTATATATACGTGGAAAGCTTTGAATCATTCCATTCTTATCAATGAGTCAAACGTTATGAGGTTTTTTAGTTTGCGGGTAGTTATGGATTGTCTACTCTAAAATAAACTTTGAAGTTGTTTATTTCACTCAATTTTCAATATTTTTCAAAAAAAATAAAATTTTAGGATGAAGATTGTTTATTATAACATTGCAACCATTGGGATTGGCATTTTTCAATTCCATAATTAACTTCTTAACAATTTAGTGTTTTGAACCATTCTCTACTTCTTTCTACTTACTATTTTTTTCCTATATGTTGTACAATTCCAAATAATCTGAAAATTTTCAAGCATGTAGCCAACTTGACCTGAAAAATGAATCCAAAGAAGCACAACCATTTTGGAATTTTTTTCATAATAATCTGACCCTGTGAAGTGCAGCTGCCCGGTTTTTTGCAGGGCCCCAAAAAGGACTTTTGCCACTTCAAATGCTAATTATTCCAATCTACACGATGGAAAATTCTGAAATTTTTTCCGCATATTCTCAAACTAGAGTACTACAAGATCCTATGGTTACATGTGTCCAAAAATGATATTTTTCAAAAATTTAGTACTTGTACTAGAAATGGCAGTTTTGGAGCATTTTTGGTGAGAACATAGTCAAGGAACTTTAGGGGTTAAACGCAGATATCTTGCAATTTGTGCGGTCAAAAATTCTGAAATTTTTTCCACACACTTTCATACTAGTTCAGTGTAAGATCCTACGGTTAGATGTGAAAAAAAACAATCTTCAATTTTTTTTACTCTTTGCTATAGATATGGTAGTTTTGAGTGTTTTTTGGTAGAAAAGAGGCCTTGGTCCTTTAGGGGTTAAACAAGCAAGTGTTGATTTGGAGTTATTTGCAATTTTTACTTTAAAAAATAAACTGCATTTCAACAATTGTAAGGTGGATTGTGTGATGAGTTTTTATTTGAACTTAATTTTTCTGGAAGTGCATTTAAGTGTGCTTACACAATTTCTAGTTGTTAATGCCACCTTTAATTCCAAAAAACTCTTATAGGGTGAATGCAAGAAACACCTGCACTATTTTGTGTCACACCTTCTGTTTAGAATTGTTTTTTGGCCATAACTTTTGCGTTTTGGCTCCAAATGACTCAAGATTTATAGGTAAGGTATTCAAGATTATTATACACCTTGCCTAATTTTTTTTTTTTAATTTTCAAAAGTAATTTATTGTCCAAAAATAGCCCCCAATTTTATATCACATTTGCCAATTTGGAGTTTTTTTGTACTATTTAGTACCCAAAAAAACGAATTTTGAGCTAAAATTTGGAGAAAATGGTCTTTTAGTAGACTTGTAGCTACTTTCTAAAGTAGTTCTAAAAATAATTAATTTTGTGTGTTGTGGAAGTCCACAAAGTATGCTTCTTTCTACTTGCATTTTGTAACATATAAAATATTATTTTGGAGTTTTTTAGGTGAATGACCATTTCCATAGAGTTCTTACAAATTGCCAATTTTTATTTTATGTATTTATTTATTTTTTTCTATTTTTAACTAAGTAAAAAATCAAATATCCATTTTCTTGAGATTTGGCACTTTTCTAGTTCTCCTGTTTAGAGAATTTTTTAATGATTTTCCTTTGGTGGTTACCTTCATCTTACAGATATATACATTATTTATATTTTTTTATTTAAAAAAAAATATTTTCTAATTTTAAAGTACTGCAGAAAAAAAATGATGAGTATTGTCAAAACGCAACAAAATCGACAGGTGTTTCTTGCATTCACCCTATATGCAAATTTCTCAAACATTGTAGAGGTTGGACAACATATTAAAAATAGGAAATGGGCATTTTTTTTGTTATAATCTCACAACTCTTCTTCAATTTCACACTCAAAACCACGGGATAGCCAAACTAATGAGCAAGCTCTTTCAACGGCTATACGGTTAGATTTTGAAAAAAACACATTTTGCTTCATTGGGTGATTGGGGATGACTATAAGTATATGCATATTTTTCATAGAAAAAACACATAGAAAAGCTTGGGCACTTATGAGATTAGCCTGGAACGGCCTAAAATTTGTGCAATCAGCCTCAAGGGAAATTGGCATGACCACTAAGGTAGGAGGTTGTAAATGCGACCCTCTCCTTCAAACCGTCGCTATATTTAGCTGTAGAATGGATTGGAGGTGATCCTTGAATAGACCACTTTTGCTATTGAATGAATCAAGAAAAAATTGTTTTTTTAATGTGAGAAACAATCATTGGCCTTGGTTTCCTGAAATCACTTTTAAAATTGCAAGGGGACGGATTTTGGGAGACCTAGTGTCACAAATAGGTACCTACTACTGAAATCTTTGAAAATTCATAACTATTTCAAAAATGCTTCAAAAAATATGAAACCACTTGTGTTATGTTCCGCATCTACTGTTCTTTCTCTGAAAAATGAGCTAAAAATATTTTGGTTCATGTGCACCTATGAAAAAGGCGGATCAGCCCTTAAAGGGTCGCTTTTTGAGCCTACTACCTTAGGTGTAAAGCGACCCTTAGTTAGAGCCCTCTGATCTAACCCGAGTCCTTGAATTCCTACCGATTCTGCCATGCATGAATAAACGCTCATTGAGATCACAGTGGGCAGTCTGACTAGCCTCCACTTGCGTGTGAAGGTACATTCGTAAGTCCCGAAACAATTAATGATGCCAGTCCCAAAGCTAGCACCTGAGTGAGTATCTTATAATTTCATTTGAGATCTTTAATTTTCAAATTCTCAAATTCAATCGACGCACGGCATCGTGGCCTCGTCGTAAGCAATTCTGGAACACAGGATTTACATTACGATTACGTAAATGATATAAATCATCCCGAAGAGAAAATTAGAGGTCTTACGAATCCTACCGATTCGGGAGATGCCCGCAAACTGTAGCTAGCAGTCATAAAGACTGGACTCAATTAAACGCTTCTTCGACTCGCAGAAGAGCTTCGAACACGTCGTTAAGACGTACACTACAGTGTCCAGTAACACACAGGAAGCCGTGCAAGTAGCATTTGACCTCCCTCTGGTCTTCCACTTCCATTTGACTATTTTCAGCTTGACCATATATGCAGCTAATGATAGATTAGGAGCCTGAACTGTGAAGCGCGCAGCATAATGTGGAGATGCCATTGGCCTGCCAGGACCGTAACACGGCGGTGAATAATTGCAGCGCGTGGGAGGAGCTTATAAGGCAGGTTATTCTTCCATTCCGATTCATTCAAGTTCACAATGTGCACTCAGACCTTTGTTGCTACAACTCACCTTCCATCGATCGAGTGCACCTGGAGTCCTGGTCCAGGACTGGAATTGTAAGCAGGTTCTACTGTTAGCTGAGGTTGAAAGCTTTGTTTACATTGTGAAGCTGTGAAAGACTGAGCAAGAAGCGGGGCAAAGAAGGTCCAGATAAGTATCGAAGATTTGATAAGAAGAGGAGCGAAGCACTCGACTAGTGAAATAACCGCTACCATCAAGTTCTCCTTCTGAAGAAATGGACAGGCAAGACAACTTCGAACGGCGAAGGGATAACTTAGGCAATATTCCGCCATTGCCAGATTGGCCAGAAAGCGAAGACCGGTGCGAAGTTGCCACGCGCCGAGCTCCTTCAAGCGTCATAAACCTTCTAATCATAATGATTTTTTTGCCGGACGAAATTGTGCCCATTGTGGAGGGGACGGTAGGGTGGCCAGATCTCCGCTTCGGCAACCGAGAAGGCGACCAAGTACTGAGCCCAGGGAACTTCAGGCCACTTAGAAGAGCGGTTCAAGCTCTGAGAGACATTTGCGGCAAGACGTGGACCCCGGAAATCCTGTACTTGATGCAGAACCTTCAGGAGTACAAGACACTGCTTGGAAGCTTGCTGGATGATTTGAAGCTCTGTCGAGAACTGAGATTTCCTCCGAATACTCAACCGCCTCTGCATCTGCTTACACGTAACCCGAATGACCTGCCAGAACCTGTCCCCAATGATCTAACAGCACACGCAGACGCTTTGGAGATTCTGCTGAACAAGTTAGATGCCGAAGACCATGTTGTCATACGGCTTGCCAAATTAGATCCGCACATTGTCTCGGTGCATCAACTGATTGAATTCTTGAGATAGCGTTCGATCAAATGTATATAATTTATTTTGCAGTTGAATGTATAATGACCACCCATTTTTCATTTGCTGTACCGGTATTGCATTGCTATGCACTCCATGGTGAAATACGTCGTTAAATGGCAAACTTCCAAGCTCCAGAACTGCGGCATAACTTATATTCAAGTGCATGAAGCTCTGAAAACTGGGACTGGTACCGATTTGAGATTCGCGCCTGTCATGTAGCTCCCCCAAAGTGGCTATTTCTTGGAATTTTGCCTCAGCCTGACGTCCGTACTAACAGGACAACTGATATCATAACAGGACAACTGATATCAACTAACAGGACAACTGATATACTAACAGGGCAACTGATCTGTCTATCTATCATGATTGATTTATATAAACTCAGATTATTTAACACTTACTCTCACTCTGTGCTTTTAGATGTGGGGTCCTGAACAATCAAACTCTTAATTCCATCTGGTTCGGCACCATCAAAGGACCTGGGTTCTATCGTTGACGTCAATTTCATTAAATTGGCGATATTCCAATACTTGGGGCATGGTCCAAGACGCTCAGCCTCAACCCAAAATCTACGCCAGACTTACTTTGTGACGTGAAATTAGACCCTTGGGAATATATATATATATATATGTCATAACTTTTGGCTTTGCGCAAACATCACCTATTTAACAAAATTGACATTCATTTCTTCCAAATTATTAAGTGACCATGTCATTTGTTTTTTGAAATCAATGTCCAATTCTTGACCTAGACTAGTATTTTGTTAAAATGGCGGTATAATTCCTCAAACTTAGCACTTTTACGTTTAAACTGTGCAATTTGAACTCTATACTTGTCCTAGAAATGAATAGAAAGAAAATCCTTTGTAGATTGTGAAATGAAGCCCATAATTCCTCATCTTATCAAGGAAGTTCCTAATTTTAAATGATTTGTAGAAGATTAATTATATACAAAGCCTTGATTCTCTACAAGATCATTCTTAAGTTCAACATTTTAACTTTTACAAGGATTTTGATGAATAGCCCTCAATATAGTACAAGATTCTTTTTACGGATATTGATTGGTTGCTTGTGGAGTGTGGAGGACTTCAATTGTAGAAGGAGACTACATCTCGAACTTAAGGAGAGATTGATTTTCAATAGATATCGTACTGATGCAGCACCTTCATACTTACGTACCATAATCGCACTGATTATGTTCATTTTTGCGCACTAAATCAGTGCGAAAAAAATGAATATCAATAGCGTATAGTTTATGTACTTTAACTATACGATTGTTGTGTTGAAACAACACAACAATCATATAGTTAAAGTACATAAACTGTACGCTATTGATATTCATTTTTTTCGCATTGATTCAGTGCGTAAAAATGAACATAATCAGTGCGATTATGGTACGTAAGTATGAAGGTGCTGCATCAGTACGATATCTATTGAAAATCAATCTCTCCTTAAGTTCGAGATGTATAGAATATAAATTATGGGGACCTTGAAGTGCTCAAGGATAGTCCTATTCTTTTGGCTCCACAAAAGATGTGTTGCTTCAATGAGGTTTGCAAGGGTTTAGATGGATTCAATGAACTTCAGGACACAATGGCCAATGAAGACTTATTTGGAAAGTTCCAAAGGAAGATGATCTAGTAAGCAGACAATACTAGAAAGGTGTAAGAACTATTGTGAATGCACCTTTTGTGGTGTATGAGACATAATAAGATGGATTATGGTCATCTTCTATGTTCGCCAATGAGGTAGAAGATCAAAACTAGGACAATGGCACACTCTCAGGTACACAATTCATGTATTATACACATGGGTCATCGGCATTAAAACGGCTTAGATGATGGCTTTTGAAAAAATTATATCAAATTAAAAACACCAAATAGTTGAGTGAAGACCAAATTAAAAGAGAATTAAATGTAGAAAATGTTGAATTGCATACATGTGAGAAAAAACCCTAACAATATACATGAAGAATTGAAACACCTATGTATAGTTTTAAAAATTCTTTACAAGAAATTTCCTCCAATTAATATAATTAGTTTTTTAATGCTATTATTGTCTCCAAAGAAATATCATTTCATATATATAATTACGTTTTTGGATTCCTTGTTAAAAGGGCTACAAGAATTTTCTAGATTAAAAAATTGTATCCCTTGAAATTGGACTAAAATGCATTATAAGTGATTATAATCAGGGCCATATAATATGGGAGTTGTGTACCCGGGGGCACACTGTGTACAGAGTATGCCAAGAATGTACAATTTTGGAGCATAGGCGTGATAATCAAGAACAAGGTCTATGCAAATCTTGGAACCTTTAAATAAAGCCTTTGATATGATGACATTTTTTACTGTTGATAATATAAAAAGAGCAAGGGTACCAAAGCCAAAAAGATTGGATGAAAATATGTTGTTTTAGTTGGTCCAACAATTTTCAACAACATGTGACTATGTTTTATTATTGAATCAAATGTGTGTGCCATGGATCACAAAAGATGTCTTTCTAATATGATTGGCTTTTTTTACCTCCTTGCTCTCATTTGAATTTGAACCATGCAAATGATCTTTTTAAAATTTGATGCTTCCTAATGGAATGAAGTTTTTTTAGTCTAATTTTTATTCCAATTTGAAAATTTGTAAAATACTTGAAATTGAAAAAACTTATTGCTCTTTCAACATTGGACCTATTACCACAATCTAATGATGATCTATTCATTAAATGACATGGAAGTTTTGTTCCCACTAGAAAATCCTTCACTATAAGTTACACATATGACATATGAACAGATCTTGGGGGCTCATTTTGAATTAAATATGAATTTTCTTCACTTTCTCTTCCAATAATCATGGTAATTTGAAATTGTCACTAATAAATTATCTGAAAATTGTATGACTTCTAGAGGACGTGTGAATTCATCTCTGAAAACAAAAACAAAAACAAAAAAAGTATCATTCAAATTTAGGTGCAATATAGTACAAACAAAGTCAAACATATTGCTCAGGAAGATTACATGGTCGTAACCTTCGTCCTTCCGTGGTTAACCTGTGGAGTCAGGCGTAGTTTCCACTTCTTGCCCAACAATGTCACCACCTGTATGATTCTTCTCCGACCGACAGGTATGGAGAGCAGCTTATCTGCAGACGCAACTCGGGACACAAGCACCTGTCCCTCAGTGACTTGACCACATTACTTCAGCAATGTTCCGACATCCATGGCGTTAATTTGTGATTCCGCATCCATTTTCCTCGTTCGATTTTCGCCTCATGAAATCTTCGTCCAGCTTGGAAAACTGAAGCACGTGTGCATGTGAGGCTATGTGAGTTTGAAAAGATCACCGACCGAAATTTCGTCAGAACAAAATGAGTTGGATTCTACAACTTCCTCCGCTCATGCACAATTTCGAAGTGATCGGCAAACAGTTTCACAAACCCCTATACTCACAAGCACTCTGCACCTCAAGGTCCCAGCTCCCAAGCATGTCGATCTTCAGTGCACATTGCTGCTCTCGTCAACTGAACAAGACTCCATCCCTTGCAGCACTTCGTAGCAGGCACTCTCAAACCCCATTTCCCCGCAACATGGAACATAGATGTGTGCCCTTCACCTCATGCGGACGTTTCATTTCTTCATGCCACCCCGGGCCTTGGAAATTCAAGCAAGATCGGGTTGACCACTAGCTCATCGATCCCCCGCAGAGCGAGAATTTAAGCCTTCGCCGCCTGAGTCACTGTCACAGCACCCACCATTCCTCATCTCCAGCTACCTTGTACCAAATTCGCTTGTAGACTCCGACCCAAACAGCGCTCCACTTGCAACTGAAGTACTCTTGCGACTCATCACTCCCCACATTCTAGCTCTTGCACCGCAGAAAGAACCGTGAGCCAGCGACATCACAGGGCATCATGAGGCCAACTTCCCGCTGCAGCAGCATGTGGGCGACGACGGTGGCGGTGCTGGCGATGGCGACGCTGCTGCCCATGCTGCCCATGCTGGCCGTGGCCGCCGCCGAGGACCCGCTGCACGACTTCTGCGTCGCCGACAACTTCATTCAGATAACCGTCAACGGCTTTCCCTGCCAGCCCGCGCATAAGGTGTCTGCGATCGACTTCAAGTCCGACTTCCTCAAGAAGGGCGGAGACACCAGCAACAACCCCAACCACGCCGTGGTCACGGCGGCGTCCGTGCTCAACTTCTTCGGCTTGAACACGCTGGACATCTCTGCGGCGCGCATGGACTTCGACCAGGGCGGCATCAACCCCCGCACACGCACACGGTCGCCACGTAGCTGCTCCTCATGGTCCAAAGCGAGCTGTACGTGGACTTCTTGGACACCAACAGGACGCTGTGCGCCACTGTCAACCGCGAGGGCGAGCTGTTTGTGTTCCCGCGCGGCCTGGTGCACCTCCAGGTGAATGTGGGCAAGGTGAAGGCGCTGGCGTTCGCCGCGATGAGCAGCCAGAACCCGGGCGTGCAGCCGATTGCGCCTGCGTTCGGCAGCGGCGTGAGCAACGAGGTGCTGGAGAAGGGCTTCCGCATCATCGAGGACACCGTGAAACTCATCGAGAAGAACTTCCCCTAGCCCGAGCACTAAGCAAGCCACTCAGGCATTGTCCATGACTGGCCGACGCAATGGGATGGCCAGTTCAGCTGTCTGCATGTGCCGGAGGGATCGGGTCATAAATTCTGCGTTGGGGAACAAGTACGTACCCGCTTGCAGGCAACTGACATTATTGTTATCTTTGACTTGGAGCGACCATTGATTTTAATTGAGGCCTAGGTGTTGCTTGGGCTAACTATTTAGTGATCTTGTTGAGAAACACCATAGTTTCGCTGCAACTATTAGGTTTCACATTTATTTGAAAATAAAATCGGAGAGGTAGACAAAGTACTGAATGAGAGCCATACATATATAGCTCAGCCTCGTGAACTCTGAAGTCGAGATTGAACAGAAGTTCATGGGGCGGTTGTAAGTGACGGATGATATATTCAATGCAACGAGGCTCTCAATGCTCTTCATTGACATTAATTGGTGCAGCCACAAGTCTTCGTAATCGAAGTGGGTGTTCTATATGAGAAGCAATTACTCGCCGTATAAGAATATCATTGATAGTAATCTTATTTCACTATGCGTCTTTTCAGTTTACATCTTTGAACTTATATGGAGGTCAATGAATGTCTTAGATGCTTGCCTGGATAAATTAAACACAAGATCTCCCATTTATTCGATCACTCACGTATAACTCTGAATACAGAATAAATTATAGAGATTAATTTGCCCAAAAGAGAGCTGCTTGGACTCCTGCAACAGCCCAGTTTCCAGCCATGGAGAGTCAAACGCAAGTGCTCACATGCAGCTAAATTGGAGTTCCAATTTCATTTCTGAGCTTCAATCTGGTTGTCCGGGGATGTGCATACAATTTTCTTGGGGACACAAATTTGGTGCTTGGTTGCGTTAAGGGAAACCTTACTGTACACTGGTACTAAGCTGTGCAAGCCGCCAAGGACATTATATTGTCTTTTTCTGTGCACAACAAGGCTTCAAATTTGATTTTCAGTACGTTAGTAGCATAATGTCAATAGAAGCACTACCACCTTGGTGTATCTTAGGTTCCGGGGTCCGCCTTTAGCTCTCCACTCGAAATCTAGCCGCCGTCATTGCCGCTCACTTGGAGGGCTCACTGCAAGTATTTTAGTTTTATTTCTCGGTCCTTGCAATATGAACTTGTTTATCCTTATCCCCTAACACAAATGTGAAATTGTGGCAACTAGAGGTACGTAATATATCATTATGACCATATTCCTACTACAGTGAATATATATTGTTGTAGTCATTACAATGGACAGTTTTAAAGGCATTTGCCTTCACACTAACACCTGTGTGGAGCTTCAGATTCGAACCCCACAAAGTCAATTTTGTTGAATTCTCAAAATTTCTCAACATTTCATTTTTAGACAGTGTTGGACTGCTGGTGCTCTGAAATCAGTGCACATCTACGTCCAACTTATTGGAGCATTGTGCAATGGAATCCAATGTTTCCAGTAAACGCTGTCCACCAGAATGAACATCGTTTTGGAGCATGATTGCTGAAAAATATTGCATGTTTGCTTAAGCATGTTAAAAAATCTACATATTTGCTGAAAAGCATTGCTCAGGCATGTACCAAAACAATGCATGTATCTATAAACATTGCTGAAAAATGATACTAAGCCCTCCAAAATCTAGTAATGACGGGTTCCTGGTATCTAAAGCTCTATGCGGCACTTGAGTTTCATAATTTTGTCAGTTTGAAACAAACATTCAAATGGATATGACCATTCATTTAGTCAATCTCCTTCAATTGGCATGATTCTAGTGCCACAAAATAAGTCGTGTAGATTTTGGGTTCAGGTCGTGCGTCCTGAACCACGCCCAAGGATTGGAATAATTGACGTTAATAATAGAACCCAGCACAGGAAGAACGGGGAGGCCTTACCCCTGGGTATTTTTTTTGAGCCTGTAACTATACCCCCAAACTTTCTGAAAATAGAAAGTTTGGGGGTATACAGTGGCCAACAAAAGTATTCGGACAGCAAGCTGTATTTCCGAAATAGCTCAAGTAGTGGTTAAAAAGTCAAGCTGTCAGAGATTTTTTTGACTGCATTTATGAAGAAAACCACATGACATGTAATTAGCATCAATTCCCTCGAAATTAGCCACTTGGATGATCTAGATTGTGAAATATCTTGAAGTGGTGTGTACAACTTAATATGTATACAAGTTGTGCACACCACTATCTTCTCAATGCAAGTGCTGTTTTGAAGCTTTCTTGTGCTACAAAAAATTTCAGCGTTTTAGAGAGGTTCCAAGTGACTCACTATAGCTCCTAGGAGATGTGAAACTGAGAGAAAGGCAGTTCTTGAGATGCATGAGCGAGGCAATTCTTATGGCAAAATTTCAACGATTTTGGGCATTCCTCGAAGCACTTGTAGTGACATAGTACGAAGATTTGGTGAGAGAGGGAGTTTGAGAGACAAAGCTTCATCTGGTAGACCTCGAACTCTTGATGAGCGCGATGATCGTGACATTGTGAGGAGGTTAAACGATCAAAGTATTAGTACCGCTTCAGCAATAGGAAGAGAATTAAGGTCTAAGGGCATGCAATTGAGTGATGATACAGTTAAAAGGAGTCTTCAGAGGTAAGGGTTGCAAGCACGTGTGAAGGTGAAGAAGCCTCTTTTGACAAAGAAGCATCGAGCACGTCGTTTTCAATGGGCAAAGAAATGCAATCCTTTCAGTTGGAAAGAGTGGAGTTTTGTCATCTTCTCTAATGAGTCAAAATTTAACCTTTTTGGCTCAGATGGACGTCAGTATTGTTGGAGAAAGAGTGGAGAGGGTCTCTTAGACCAGCATGTGCAATGTACAGTTAAACATGGTGGAGGAAGTATAATGGTTTGGGGTTGTATGAGTTGGAAAGGAGTTGGCAAGCTTCATTTGATTGAAGGAAAGATGGATAGATATGTGTATCGAGAGATTTTGGAGATAGAACTTATAAAGACTAAACACATGCAAGGTTTAGAGGAAGAGAGTGTCATTTTCCAGCATGACAATGATTCCAAATATACTGCAAATTATGTTGTAGATTGGTCGCTTGCACAAAAGTTTAATCTTATTTGGCACCCACTGCAATCCTCTGACCTCAATCTTATGGAACACCTTTGGAATGAAGTAGATCGTTGTATGAGAAAGTCTGAGAGGAAACCCACTAGCAAAAGTGATTTATGGGAGAAGATACAGGAAATTTGATATAGTATTGAGGTTGATGTTGTTAGGAAGTTGATATGTTTTATGCCTCAAAGAGCTGTTGATGTTTACAAAGCAAAAGGTGGATACACATGGTAGTAGTCATCTTCAATGCTTAGAAGTTGCATCTTTGAGTTGTGAAGTCATTTTATAGCTTGTACTTTCATTTTCTACAAATAATGTACAATGTTATCAGTTTTTGCAAAAAGAATTGTACATCTTAGTTGCATATTTGAATTAAGCTAATTTTTTTGGGTTCATATTTCAACTTCAAAGGTTGTGCTACATGTTTATTGCAACTATATGCTCTTATAGTCTTTTACTTTCAATTTTTTGATACATCGTGTAAGAGTGGCAGCAAATTCTTAGAACAAGCTTCCACTGTACGACTATTTTTGCTAGCCACTGTAGTAGCAGGCTCCAAAAAAATACCCGGGGGTATTGACCTCCCGGTCTCCCTGTGCAGGTCCTTTGATGTTCCCAGACCAGCTGGAATTAAGAGTGTGATTGTTCAAAATGCACAGAGTGAGACTAAGTGGAATAGTGCGAACCTCAAATCAGTACCAATACCAGTTTTCAAAGCTTGAGTACATTGTATGCTGCAGTTTTGGAGCTTGGAAGTTTGCCATTTTCACAAAGTATTTCACTATGGATTGCATATCAATGAAAAATGGGTGGTCAATATATACAAATGCAAAATAAATTAACATTTGACTGAACGCTATCTCAAGAATTCTATCAGTTGATGCACCGAGACAATGTGCGGATCTAATTGTGCAAGCCGTATGACAACATAGTCTACGGCATCTAACTCGTTAAGCAGAACCTCCAAAGCGTCTGCGTGTGCTGTTAGATCATTGGGGATAGGTTCTGGCAGGTCATTCGGGTCACCTGTAAGCAGATGCAGAGGCGGTTGAGCATTCGGAGGAAATCTCAGTTCGCGAAAGAGCTTCAAATCATCCAGCAAGCTTCCAAGCAGTGTCTTGTACTCCTGAAGGTTCTGCATCAAGTACAGGATTTCCGGGGTCCACGTCTTGCCGCAAATGTCTCTCAGAGCTTGAACCGCTCTTCTAAGTGGCCTGAAGTTCCCTGGGCTCATCTGCAGTACTTGGTCGCCTTCTCGGTTGCCGAAGCGGAGGTCTGGCCACCCTACCGTCCCCTCCACAATGGGCACAATTTCGTCCGGCAAAAACATCATTATGATTAGAAGGTTTATGACGGTTGAAGGAGCTCGGCGCGTGGCAACTTCGCACCGGTCTGCGCTTTCTGGCCAATCTGGCAATGGCGGAATATTGCCTAAGTTATCCCTTCGCCGTTCGAAGTTGTCTTGCCTGTCCATTTCTTCAGAAGGAGAAATTGCTGGTAGCGGTTATTTCACTAGTCGAGTGCTTCGCTCCTCTTCTTATCAAATCTTCGGCACTTATCTGGACCTTCTTGCGCCGCTTCTTACAGCTTCACAATGTAACAAAAGCTTTCAACCTCAGTTAGCAGTAGAACCAGCTTGCAGTTCCCGTCCTGAACCAGGACTCCAGGTGCAGTCGATCGATCGAATGTGAGTTGTACCATCAAAGCCTGAGTAAACATTGTGAACTTTGGAATGCAAGAGTATCCTGCCTTATAAGCTCCTCTCACGCGCTGCAACTATTCACCGCCGTGTCAAGGTCCTGGCAGGCCCATGGCATCTCCACATTATGCTGCGCGCTTCAGACAGAGTTCAGGCTCCTAATCAATCATTAGCTGCAGTCAAGCTTAAAATAGTCAAATAGAAGAGGAAGACCAGAGGGAGGTCAAATGCTACTTGCACGACTTCCTGTGTTACTGGACACTGTAGTGTACGTCTTAAGTAACGACGTGTTCGAAGCTCTTCTGGGAGTCGAAGAAGCGTTTGAGTCCAGTGTTTATGACTGCTACAGTTTGCGGGCATCTCCCGAATCGGTAGGATTCCTAAGACCTCTAATTTTCTCTTTGGAATGATTTATATTATGTAATCGTATTGTAAAGTAACCCTCGGTTCCAGGATTGCTTACGATGAGGCGACAATGGTGCGTCGATTGAATTCGAAAACTAAAGATCTCAAATTCAATTGTAAGATATTCACTCAACCTGTGCTAGCGTTGGGCCGGGACAGGCATCATTGTTTCGGGACCCACGATTCCACGAATGTAGGATACGCAGAATTCGGAGATGGCAAGTGGAGGCTAGTCCGTCTGGCATGGCCAGACTGTGATGACTCAGTGAGCGTTCACTCGTGAAATTGTAGAATCGGTAGGAATTGACGGACTCGATCGGAATGTTTGATCAGAGGGTCCAAGGACGACGAGTGAATAGCAGGGAGTTCTTTCGGTATTTTGCAAATGAAATTCTTGTGCATGCCTGAGTTTTAGTCGTGTGTTTTACCGTGTACGGAAGGAAAATTTGTGCCCGGAAGGAAAATTGTGTCCGGAGTCACTGGAGGTAAGTACGTGAAACACTTGTAGGGATGTGGACAATAAAGTCCATTTCGTACTTGGTGGAATCATCCACCAAACTTAACCCCTAAATGCCCAAGACCTTTTTTGAGCTTCTTGGAATTTGCTTTAAGTTGAATGAAAAATTGACATTTTGATAAATTTTATCAGTTTTTTTAAAATTATAAGGGTACAAATTCAAACTAGACATGATAGAAATCAAATAGAAAACAAAAACACATAAATGTCACTTATGGATTGAAAGATTATAATATTTGATCATGAGGGAGTTAAAATTGTAAAAGTGATTTGAATTTTGAAGACTTTCAATCTTCTCTTCACATGTCAAACCTACAAAATTGGTCATGAAAAAAATGAGCATCAAAGACATAACATATGCCACATTTAACTACTTTTGGACTTTTGAAAGTCCAGAATTAATAACGGTCTTCAACAGAAAAAAATTGATCATCGAGAGATAGTACAAAACATCAAGAGATCTATCCAAAACATCCAGAGATCTATCCAAATATCGAGAGATCTATCCAAAAATTGTGGGATCCCACGATGTTATCATCGTGAGATCCCACGATGTTTTGTCCAAAATTCACTAAATAGTCCAAAAGTAGTTAAATGTGGCATACATGCATAACTCCAATCAGTTTACATCTAGGTTTACAAATTTTCAAAATTCACCCTACAATTATTTTAAATGAATTTCTAATGTATTTTTTCCTCCAAGATCTAGTGTATTTGGGACTCATTAATTTTCTAAGAGCCTTCAATACTAAGAAATCAAGATTTTCAATATGTGGACAACCTTGTACAAAATCTTAAATAGAAAATCATAATCATTCATTTTCAAAATTGGATCTTCAATGCTTAACCCCTAAAATACCATTGCAATTTCTGGCTCTGGAACCATTGAAAACTACCATTTTTGTTGCGATCACTCAAGAAACAAAAAAAAATATTTTTTTAGAATCTTGTACTTCATTTGTCCGAGTTGTCTCAAATCATGTGGTAAAAATTTCAAGAAATTTGACCGTTCCGATTGGAAGATATTAGAATTTGAAGTTGCAAAAAAAAGTTTTTTTAAACTGTTTCTTGCAATTTCAGATGACTTTGATGGCCATTTGTATTTTTTTTGGCACTATACAACATAAAGTTAAAATTTTTTATGTTGAACATTTGACTTGAGAGTTAGAGAAAAAAGTTTCAGCATATTAAAACTTGATTCTTACATATACAAATATTGTTAAGTAGAAGTAGGTCCAAAACTGATTGAAACACTAAATTGTTAATAGCTCTTAGATGGAATTAAAACACCATAATCCCAACGGTGGGATTGTTCTTGCAAACAAACTTGACCTTGTCCAAAAAAAAAATTTGAAAAAATTTGAAAATTGCATTCAAAAATGAATTCTATAAGTTGTTTTTTGAAGAAGATGCTTAAATTGTCCAAAAAACAAGATTGTCCATAACTTTTTCATTATTAGTCCAAATAGAATGAATCAAAGCTTCAGATGTAGACAAAAGCATGATCTTTGAGGAAATAAATTTATAAAAAAAAATCATTTTTTTTGTTCTGCCCGACAAATTGCTTTTTTACTTTAGCTTGTTTTGGATGGCATAACTTTTGCTCCCGGGCCCCGATTGAAAAAAAAATTGTATTTTTAAAAAGCTAATGTGATTTCCTATCTTCTAAAAGAGTTTCAAAAAATCAGGTCAAAATTTGAGGCCACACGGGCTTGCCCGAAATCTCAAGTGTCCCTCGAGGGGACTTTGGTACTTTAGGGGTTAAATTAGACTTCAAAAGAAATATAAATTACTAAAAATAATAATTTGGTAAGGTTTTATTTAACTTTAATGTTTCAATGTCAATACTAGAGTTTTGTGCCTTGGGCATTTAGAGGTTAAAACTAACTATATACAATTAAAACTAAAAAAGGGGAATAAATTTTGTAATAAGATTAAAGGTATGCTCAATGTATTCCCGGCGCACCAAATGATAATTGAGCAAGAATGAAAATGAGTGGTTGTAACAGTCGTTACAATAGTTCCTTAAAGGACCAAGTGTCTGTTTAAAAGGTAGGATCTTACAAAGTCAATTTTGATAGGATGTTCACAAAATTTTGATAGAAAGTGTGAAGTGTAAACATGTACCCTGTAATGAAAATATAATTTCTTTTTTCAATCGAATGCTTGGATCAAAAGTTACACTATCTAAAAGAATTTGGACAGTTTGGGCAATCTTTGGCACATCTTTTGCAAAAAACTTCATCAACTTTTGAAATTTGACATTTACATAATTAATAAAATATGGCATACAATTGTCCAAAAAAAAATTTAGTTCTCAAATTACATTCTAAGAGGAGTCAAACTTTGTTAGCTATGTCAAGGTCATTAGTAAAAATTTCAGGCCATGTTTGGGCTGCTAGGATGCATAAAAATGTGCATTTAGGAAAAATATCAGCTCAAAAAGGCTGTCAGAGAATTTGTAAGGTGAGAAGTCAGCCGGTGTGCCCCGTCTGAATTTCGATTAAAAAATTATTTTTTATTATTTTTTATTTTCAAAAAAAAATTCAAAAAAGAAAATACTTTTTTTTTTGCTGTAACTGCACATCCACCAAAACCCTAATAGCCCTCCAGTTATGCGATTTCAAGATAAAAACATTTTCTTCCACCTTTAAGCAATTAAGCCCTATTATCTTGCAATCTATTTAAAGTCAAAGTTCTTGAATTTTTCCCTTGTATATTTTACATGTTTATCCCTAACTTTTTATGATTTAGCTTTCAAATAAAAAATTCCTCATTGCACAAGAAATCATCAATAAAAGGTATAGTATATTGTTGATTCTCTTAACTTCCTTGGATTGCACTGTGATCTAGTGTAAGTGTGTAAGCTAGACATCTTAGTTGCTTCTAAAATTTTTCATGAGTGATCTAACATCATATACTTATAAATGGTCAAAATCCTTATTATTTTATAGAAGAAAAATTTTACTCCAACAAAACCCAAAGTCTGCTAAGCCTATTTCGCAGGAATGAAAAAAAGTTTTTTTTTCTCACTTCAAACATTATAATCTTTCAATCCATGCAGTCAAATTGGCTGAAATTTTTTCCACACATTGACATAGTATTCTACTACACTTTTGTGCAATGAAGTTCCCAAAAAAAAAATTTATTTTCAATTTTGGGAAATGCACTAAAAAATGACAGTTTCTGACAATTTCTCTTGAAAAACACCCTTGGTTATACTGTATGTATAGTATTGCGGAAAAAAATCTATACATCTGAACAAAGATCTAACTCAAGAACTCAATCAGTTGATGCACTGTGAAAATGTGCTGATCAAATTGAGCAAGTCGCATGACAAAATGGTCTTGGGCATCTAACTGGTCAAGTAGAACCTCCAAAGCGCCTGCGTGATGGGTAAGGTCATCGGGGTTTCGTGTGGGCAGATTCAGAGGTGGTTGAGCATTCCGAGGAGATCTCAATTCTCGACAGAGCTTCAACTCATCCAGCAGTTTTCCGAGCAGCGTCTTGTACTCCTGAAGATTTTGCATAACGTATTGGAAATCCGGGGTCACCGTCTTGCCAGCAATGTCTCGCAAAGCTTGAACCACTCTTCTTAGTTGCTTGAAGTTCCGCTGGCTCATCTCCAGAACTTGGTCGCCTTCTCGGTGGCCGAAGTGGAGCTCTGACCACCCTACTGTCTCCTCCACAACGCGCACGATCTCGTTCGGTAAAAACATCGATCTGATTAGAAGGTTTATGGCGCTTAAAGGAGCTCGGGTTTGGCGAGGGTCAGCTTCGCTTTGTGCCCAATCTGCAGTCCTTGGCGGAATTATGGTCAAGTCAACCCTTCGAAATCCTTGCCTGTCCATTCTTTCGAATGGGAAGACCGACGTTCCCTAGTCGAGTGCTTCGCTCCTCTTTCACCTAATCTTTGACAGTTATCCAGAACTCTTTGCCCAGTCCTACACAGTTTGTACAAAACCGTTTCAATTTTCAGCTCGGTTGAATCAGCTTGCAGTTTGATAAGACTCCGTGCAGGTGCTCTCGATCGATCGAATGTGAGTTTTACCAACGAATGCCTGAATGTTGTGGACTTGAATGAATCGGAGTGCAAGAGTAACCTGCCTTATAAGCTCCTCCCACACGCTGCAACCATTCATCGCCGTGTTACGGTCCTGGTTGGCCAATGGCACCTCCACATTATGCTGCGCGCTTCAGAGTACAGGTTCCGTCGATCCTAATCAATCATTAGCTGCATATATCGTCAAGCTGAAAATAGTCAAATGGAGGTGGAAGACCAGAGGAAGGTCAAATGCTACTTGCACGACTTCCTGTGTTACTACGCACTGTAGTGACGTAACGACGTGTTCCCAGCTCTTCTCACAAGGGACCTGTGTAGTCCCGTATCTCACTTTTCCCTGTGTGAGTGACTTTCACACAGGGAAAAGTCATAGGTTTGTCACTCACATAGGCTTCCTATGTTACTGGGCACTGTAGTGTACGTCTTAACGACGTGTTCGGAGCTCTTCTGCGAGTCGAAGAAGCGTTTGAATCCAGTGTCCATGACTGCTACAGTTTGCGGGCACCTCCCGAATTGGTAGGATTCGTAAGAACCTTCCTCTTTGGGGTGATTTATATATTATGTAATCGTATTGTAAATCCTCTGTTCCAGGATATCTTAGGATGAGGCGACGCTGGTGCGTCGATTGAATTTGGAAATTGAAGATCTCAAATTAAATTGTAAGATACTAACTCAGGTGCTAGCTTTTGGACTGGCATCATTGTTTCAGGACCCACGAATTCATGTACAATACGCCCAATTCGGGGTTGGCAAGTGGAGGCTTGTCAGGCTGGCCAGACTGTGACGACTCGATGAGCGCTTATTCGTGAAAGCGCAGAATCGGTAGGAATTCGCGGACTCGATTTGTTCAGAGGGTTCTTACTAAGTTGCTATGACCAAGGACGACGAGTGAATAGCAGGGAGCTCTTTCGGCATTTTGCAAATGAAGTCTTTGTGCATGCCTGGGCAAGAGTCGTAATATAACTGACTTGTTTGCATCAGCGATTGAAAATTGTGTCCGGAATCACTTGAGGGTGAATTCATGAAACACTTGTGCGGATGTGGACCTTGGGTATGCAACTCTCATATTATATAGCCCTGATTATAATCACTTATAATGCATTTTAGTTCAATTTAAGGAATATAATTTGTTTTAATGTAGAAAATTCTTGTAGCCCTTTTAACAAGGAATCCAAAAACGTAATTATATATATGAAATGATATTTCTTTGGGGCCAATAATAGCATTAAAAAAATAATTATATGAGTTTTTTTAATACATCTATCATGGGACAAGCTACCCAACTTTTTGGGCTTTTTAATAAAAATTTAATTTTAATTGGAGGAAATTTTTTGTAAAGGATTTTTAAAACTATGCATAGGTGTTTCAATTCTTCATATACATTGTGAGTTTTTTTGTCATATGTATGCAATTCAACATTTTCTACATTTAATTCTTTTTTAATATGGTCTTCATCCAACTTTTTGGTCTTTTTAATTTGATATAATTTTTATAAAAGCCGTCCTCTGAGCCGTTTTAATGCCGATGACCCCTATGTATAATATATGAGTTGCCTACCCGGGATGTGGACAAAATAGTCCATTTCTCACTTGGATCTCTCCCAAGCCGAAGTCTTGAAATTCTTCACTTAATTTAAAACTGACTACAATATATATAGTGATTACCAAAACTGAGTAAGGATTTGAAACTTTTCATTCAAACAACCATACCATGAACATCAATGGGCAAAATCAAAAAGTATATACACGTAAGTTGTAGTATGCAACATATAACACATTATCATGAAAGTTTCAAGAAAAGATTAGTTGTAATGTGAAAGAAAATTAGTTTCAAAGTTAGCCATGTCAAAAACTTGGTTTTGAGCCCCACAATTTGGAATTACTTTATATTTTGTCAAAAAAAATTTAGAACTCCAAAAAACTTCTCAACTCTTGGGCATGTTGGTTTACATCATTTTAGATTGTTCTACACAAAAATTGGAGGAAGTTGACATTTATAGCATTTAAAATATTCACAATTTGAAAAACATGCAAATGATGTTGATTCTCACTATATTGGAATGTTTTTTTTGAATTGAGAGCATGAGATTGCATTATCCATTGTAAAGAGAGTATAGGTTGCAACAAGGACCATCGTTATGTATATCTTAATGCCTTTGCATTTGAAATATTTGTTGAAAAAGACAACGCGTTCAATGTATTTATTAAAGCCATATGGTGTGTTTTTAGGTTCAAATTTTTGTGTACAAAGACTAGAGTTCATGCTTCACATAATTCATTCAACCAATCTCCAAAAATTAAATTATCACTTTCTATTTGGAGGAATTTTGTCAATATTTGGATCCAATCACCAGTGTTAGCCTCTAGGATTGGGGATACTATTAATTGGAACAGGTAGGGGCTTCCCCAAGTTGCTTGCTTATGTAGCCTTCTTGTTCTCCGTTTATTTTATGGTTTTTTCTCTTGGTTCTTTTGTCCAACTTTTTGACTTAATTGCTGTGTAATTTTTGTTGTGCAATGGATTTCCATTTGTTTCAAAAACAAAAAAACAAAAAACAACAACACCATCCTTGCAATGGTTTTATAATGCCATGTGAATAGAGGTCTATATTTTTTGAAAGTTTATCTTCCTTGGATCTAAGGTACTTGGACATCAACCCTTATCCTAAACAATCAAGTTTTTTGTCCCATACAATAGTCATCTGAAACCATTTTCATCCAATTCAATGAACTATGAGTGTATTTCATCCAACAATGTCAACTACAAAAAATCATCCAAATCTATTCATCCCCATGCATCTTCAATCTTCAGATGCATTTATAGCCATATGTTTTACCCAAAACCACATACTTAGGCTAATTTAAATTTTTCACAAGCTTTTCTAAAGACGCTCAATGCTCTTACTTTAGCATTCCTACAATTGCAAGAGGCTAATCTGACAGGTTGTCCTGAACGATATTAACAGTGAGGGAATCCGGAGATATATGGCTGGTTGGGCGCGAGTCACATTTCAGTAAGTTGTGTGCGGGCTGATCGAAGATCATTGAAACGGGCATTGAAACTGGTTGTGAGTTCAGTGGCCATGGTTCACGATACTTATTGCACTGAGACACTATTTGGGATGGCACGACGAAGATGTTTGTCAACCCATTGAAAAAATTTCGTCAGTATTTGCTTTCATGGATCGAAGCAACTGAAAAGTCTAGAACTCTGAATGCACATTTTCAACCCGCAAATGAAGTGCTCTGCAGGAGTTCGATCTGGAGTTCCATGAGGATGGACTCATGGACTGATGGTCAAGCTCAATGAATGCTTCGACAGTTCGATCTAGCTGCTAATTCATTGTTGCACAAACACACGTGGTAGAATTTTTCCGAGTCGGATTAAAGGAAAATTGAAGAAGAAGGGTGCTAGTGAGGCATACGAGAAAAATCGACGCTAAATCCCACGTAGAATTGTACATGTTTGAAGCGGTGGACCACTACGTCGAGCGACACTCACGTGTTTTTGAAGGCCAGGGTTGGGCTATCATAAGCCGGCAGTGGCACTGGCTCAAACCAACTGGTACCGAAGGTAGGGCCATCTAAAACTGCTCCTCCGAAATGGTTGTTCAGGACTCCATTATCATGATGTAGCCCATTCCTGTACATATGGCAGGCAGTCATTGGAAACGGAGGGGCAAGTTATGAGCCATAACCGGGGGCTGTTTTAGCATTATAGATACCCACCAAGTAGCAAACCTTGGAATTTGTGTTGGCCAATGGATTTTACTCTGAAGTGATTCTTAAATCATTTATAACCCTGAACTAGACGTAGACCAACACATCTATACTTAGACCATAGCCAGAGGTTACCTTCGGCGAAAAATAATTAAAAATTTTATAGCCAAACGATTTTGGAAATTAGCAAGTCACCTTGCCAAATCCAAGGAAAATTAATTGTAATGCAAGTCAAAACGTTGGAAAAGAAACCAATACATTTTGATGCCATCACAAATCCACTTAGCAATGGGTGGAGAGTTCTTTTTATAATAAAATTCATTGTCCATTATGAATCCTCAAGGAATATGGGACAATTTGAAGATGAGAGCTTGACTGCTCATAGTCAAAATGCAGGACTTGTGTTAAATGTATAACTTCATACCTCATTTTGGCATAGTAAAATAATTTTTTTCAAATAAACTTGAAATTAGAAAAGTAACTAAATCAATCTAACTTTTTACTCCAAAAAAACCTTTTGTGATTTTGAGCCTCCAAAAAAAAGTTATGGATAACTTCAAAGAGGATGTTTGAAAATGTCAAAAAATGTCCCTCTTAACCCCTCTCTCAATTTTGTCCATAACTTTTGATTAGAGGCTTGAAATCTCAAATGGAGTCTTAGAAATGAAATTTAGATTGATTTCCCAACTTTTCTTAGTTCAAAGTTTTAAAAAAAATTATTCTATTATGCCAAAATGAGGTCTGAAATTCTACATTTAACACAATTCCTGCTTTTGACTTAACTAGGTATGAGTGGTTGAGCTTCTACTAATCATAATTTACATAACCCATATGAGTTGTTTTACCTTCTACCACCCTATTTCTATAAAGAAAATGTTCATACACCTTCATGGACTTGCAACACAAATGACTATCAAATCAATATGGGGTGGTTGCCGAATATATCAATATTCATGATTATAATGCCTAAGTCCGCATTTTGGACTTTCATTAATTATTTGACAAGAACTTAATTTTTAGAATTAAATGAAGATGTGCATCATGATTATGTCTGGTAATTGGTATGCAGCCCTTGGTTATGGGAAATAACCTTAGGTTGGTACCTCCCTTGCCGCTCCTACAGCTCAGCAGGTACCAACCTAAGGTTATTTCCCATAACCAAGGGCTACATACCAATTACCTAGTCCATAATGTCTTTGCAGGAGAGTTTTGCCATCGTGGCTTGTTTTGATTGGTTAAGGAGAGGGAGATTAAGACTGATAATGCTCACTGAGGACATTGTGGAAATTTTCAACAAGGTCGGTATGAAGCCTCGGGGGGGTCACTTAGAGTGTCCATTAGAAAACACGTGCGAACAAAACTTTGAACCCCCTATATTATATCCTAAAATTTAAATAAAATGAAATAAAAAAATATGACTAGATTTTCCTACTTCAAAAGTTTATGTTTTGAATTATTGATATTTTTATTTGTTAATGATAATTAGTTACAAATTTTTGAAGTAATTAGATACACTGTACAATTGAAAAATAACTTTCACACCCCTATATTATATCCTAAAAAATTGTCTAAAAATGAACAAAAAATTCCTAAAAATAGCTCTCTATTGAAAGTTCATTTTGAGTTGAGTATTGATGCAATGGTCATCTAAATGTGATCTCTATAAATATTTGAGTTGAAAAACATGCCGTTTTAGGCCATTTTCAACCTCTTGTACAAATCATTTCAACTATTATTTTAGTTTGAAATTTTGGCAATAGAAACCTATAGTCATTATTAAGCAACCCTCAAAATTTTAAGTTGAAATTATAGTTCATTAGAAACCACTTGTTCGCACGTGGTTTGTAGTAAAATACTAGGTGCCCCCCCCCCCCCCGAGTATGAAGCATAAATTTCATTGGTTTGGGATTGAAAGAAATCTTAGAAAAATTTGTGCTACTACCAACTGGTATTAACTTAGTGAGTGCGGATTCACCTAATATAATCTAAATGTAAGAGACTTCCGCATTTGTGGCATGTTTTGATTAGTTAGGCTGTTAGACAATCAAAGAAGTCAAATGACTCAGCTCTCCTACATTGACATTATATCTGGTAATTGCAAAGAATGCCAAGTCATCAAAAATAATGGCAGGTATTCAATACTACCAGTACAAATTTGTCATTTGTCAACAATATATTTAATTGCGTAATGAAAAAAGTACTTGATTGACATTTAGTGAAAATAGGGGGTAGAGAGGCTGTTTTTATAATGAAATCTATTGTCCATTATGAATCTCCAAAGGATATGGAGTAATTTGAAGATGAGAGCTTGACTGCTCATTGTCAAAATGTAGGAATTGTGCTCAGAGTAGAATTTAAAACCTTGTTTTGACATAGTAGAAATGTAGAATAACTTTTTTCAAAAAATTTGAACTAATAAAAATTAAAAAATAATGTAACTTTCATTTCTAAAAAACTAGTTGTGATTTTGAGCTTCCAAAAAATTTATGGACAAATTTTAGAAAGGATGTTTGAAATGTCAAAGAAAATGTCCCTTCCAACTCCTCTTTGTCCATAACTTTTGATTAAAGGGTGAAATTTTAGATGGGTTTTAGAAGATAAAAATTAGCTTGAATTTTCTCATCAATTTAGTTCAAAGTTTTTTGGAAAAAATTACTTTGCATTGCCTAAATGAGGTTTAAATTTCTACTTTGAATACAATTTGTGCTTTAATTTGACTTACTATGAGTGGTTGAGCTCTTAGTAATTTTATTTTACATATCCCACATGGATTGTTTTACTTCCTACCAATTTAGTTGTATAAATAACTTATTTTTTCATCTCTGTGAGCACAAAATAAGTGGTTTTGTAGCTAAGTGAGATAGTTGTAGAGAATTTTGTAAAAATCATAGTACTCCTTGAGCTCACACCAAGAGAATTTTGGTAGAAAGTTCAAAAGTGGTGTATTTTGAGCTTTCAAGATGCCATCTTCAAAGTGTCACAAAATTACAATTTTAACAAATTTGGAAAAAAAAATTCAAATGGAGTAAAAAATAGATTATTAGAGCTACATTTTCTTAGTTAAAGCTTAAAAACATTTAAAATGAAAAACTATGTGAAAATTCAGATTTTGACTTTCACACAGGAAGCCCTTTCTAAATTCCCGCCGCACGCACTGTACTCCAAATCCCCTCCAAAGAAACAAGAAAATGTTACAAATTGTTGTTCACAGGGAATGTTACTTTCACAGGGAAATGTGAGACAGGGAATTTTAAGGGAGTTGTAAGGGGAAAATTTGTGTGTTTTTACTGTTATTTGAAGATGTCCCCACCTCAAAATCAACTCAATTTGTAGAATTTAATAATCTAGAATGTAGATTTAAGCATCTAAAATCTAATTTTAATGTAGATTTTAGTTTGCATAATCAATTCAGTTTGTAGATTTCGGAAGCTGAAATCTAACAAATATGTAGATTTTGAATTTCCAATCTTATTGATTTGTACATTTCAGAATTTTTAGTCTAGACCGTTAGCTAGATTTCAATAGTTCAAACTTCAAAATATTAGTAATATGTAGATTCATTTGTTTGAACATTTTAAAATTTCATATATTGTAATATTTCTGAGATTTCTAAAATGTACTAACTGTGGAAACATTAGATTTCTAAGAATTGAATACTTTCACATGAAGATTGAGAACTTACAAGTCTTATGTGTCTAACCTCATGGTACCCTCGACAATCAATATGGAACAATTTGAATCTTCTAAAATCTACCAAATATTAGGTGGAAACAACATTGAAATGTAAGATGTGTCAATGTGTTGCAAAGTCTACCAATTTGGATTGCACATGGGGGATTTGGGGGAAATTTATGAAAATCCTTGCAAAGAAAACCCACAATTTCCTTTTGCATAGAAACTCTTTGAAAATCCCTCCATGATCACATTAGAACACAAGGAAACATAAAAACTAGGAGAAACTTGCATGAAAATCTCCAGAATCTCCAAAATTGTCGCAGGGAATTCCACAAGGGTCCGCTGTGTCAAAATCATGTTCCTTGGGCTTGCAATGTCCTTTATGGGTTAAATTGCTAACTTCTATACAACTCTTGGCTGCTCAAGTGAATTGTTGAGCCTCATACTTAAAGGTAACTACACCTTAAATTGCATAGTTAAGGAATTTAGCATGGTTTTCATTATTATATTGGAAAACTTTTTGTGGAGTCCTGTTGGTAGTGAAAAGGAGATTCTAGATTCTCTTGGAATGCAATTTTTTGGACAATGTGTTAATAAACTACAAATTTTCAAAGTTCTGAAAATAGGTGTTCCTAAAAATGTTCATAGATTCTCATGTATAGTGGGAATACATTTAAGACAAGAATCTGTAGTATGCAATTTTAGGAAGCCTGCGATTTTAAGTGTTTCTTATACCTTCCAATCAAGTAACTTTGCTGAAGGTGGCTACAAATTCTTCCATCCAATAGTACGGAGCCAACTTCCAAGCCTGTCGAAGGACGTGGAAGGGAAACTAGCGAACTTTACCTGTGACACTGCTTAGGAACTCAACATAAGCCCCATGTGTGATCAGTTGTCATGTACGGGCGACAATGGCAAAATTTCAAGAAATAGTCACTTTCTGAGAGTAGAATGTCAACCCTCAAACGACAGGCGAAGTCCATGGGGCCTGGTTTTGAGAGAATCATTGACCAAAAAAATGTTTTGTTTTCTCTTTTTCTTTGGAATGTTCCAATCTTCTTGACTCTGCTTCAATATTGAATACAGCTTGCCAAGCACCGCATTTAGGTTGCAAAGTCAAAGCACTATTCACTATTCACATTTGCATGCTTGGATCGTGCAAACTTTGGACAAGCAACAAGACCCATATCATGCTTCAAGGAGATTTTTTACTCTCCTTTGGGCTGCCCTCTAAACAAGTGAATGTCATTTGAAGGGTTGATTGACTTTAGTTACTGATAATCTCATCAAATTATCAATGAGCTAAAGTAATGACTTTTGTTCTCTGGTAACCAAATTGTATGTTAGCCCATCATGGTCATAGTTACTAGAATACATGTGTGTTTCGGATTGCCAAAAATTATGAAACTTAACGACCAACACAGCTCTGGTGTAGATTTACGCGTCAGGTCGAGCGTCCTGAAATTGGCAAAGGTTTGGAATACGTTAAATTTGACGTTCATTACCGGTACTTCGAATGGGCGAGCTCACATGCTCGATCGATGCACACCGAAATTCCGGAATCAAAAAACTCAGAGACTCATCTAGTATTCTTGTTCGAAGATCAGATCGGCCGGACCATTAAATTCCATTCCAGTAACAGGGAAGATCCGGAATTCCGGATCACAAATAACAATGGCCGGATTATGTATGAATGTCACGCTAGCTACTGTTCAACTGCAGGAGCCCAATCTATTCCGCTCCTTCCAATGACCCCCAAACTTAATCCTGTCAACCCAAATCTAGCTTAGTCAAGAACTGGCTATTGATCGTGAAAAACAAAGGACACGGACATATGCATGGTCACATAGTCATCTGAAAGAAAGTTAGAGCCGGCCGGGTCCTGTCATGGTTCCGGACCAGCTTAAATTAGGAGTGTGTTTGTTCAGGACCGCACATCAAATTAGGAGTGTGATTGTTTAGGAGAGTGAGAATATTTCTTAAATAATGTGAAAGTATGTATCAATCATCATACATATCAGTTGTCATGTACTCACGACAGCAGCGAAATTTCAAGAAATCAAATAGCCACTTTATGAGATGGGACAGGCACCAACCTCAAAATTGTACCAGTGCTCGTTCTTTCAGCTCCGTGCTCTTGAATATATGCAGCACTTTTGCAGCTTGGAAGTTAGTCCTTTTAACGTTACATAACGATGGATTGAATATTTATTATTGTATTACTGGTACACTCGATCAGTGTTTTGGGGGGCGATTAAATTATCGCTCTGTTGTACAGATTCTGGCCTCTCCGGCTTGGTCCCCGCCTCCAAATTTTGGCCACTGAAGTAAGATCAACGCGAGACTGAATGTTCCAAAGAAACCCCGCTGGGTACATCAAATGGTTTTCATTTTTTATTTTAAGAGGGCGCAAGCGCCCCCCACTTAGCCTATCATGGCTTTTAACGGGTACACCGAATGAAAAATGGGTGGACTTAACAGTTTATCACTATGCAATTAATTGATTGCATGAACATCATTTCAAGAACTCAATCAGTTGATGCACTGTCATAATGTGCTGATCAAATTGAGCAAGAAGTATGACATATTGGTCTAGGGCATCTAACTCGTTAAGCAGACCCTCCAAAGCGCCTGCGTGTTCTGTTAGATCATTGGTATTGGGTACTGGCAGATCATTGGGGTTACGTGTAGGCAGATTCAAAGGCGGTTGAGCATGACGAGGAGACCCCATTTCTCGACAGTGCTTCAACTGATCCAGCAGGCTTCCGAGCAGTGTCTTGTACTCCTGAAGGTTCTGCATAACGTATTGGACATCTGGGGTCAACTTCTTGCCATCCGGGGTGAACCTCTTGCCAGCAATGTCTCTGAAAGCTTGAACCACTCTTCTTAGTGGCCTGAAGTTCAGCTGGTTCACCTCCAGAACTTGGTCGCCCTCTCGGATGCCGAATTGGAGATCTGTCCAACCCACTGTCCCCTCTAGAATGCTTACAATTTTCTCCGGTAAAAACATCATTATGATTAGAAGGTTTATGACGCTTGAAGGGCCTCGTCTTTCGGGCCATTCAATCAATTGTGGCAGAGTATCGGCTAAGGAATCCCTTCGCAGGTGCAGGTCGGTGTCGTCTTGCCATAGCGATTCCATTTCTTCAGAATGAGAAGACACAAGAAATTTTTGATGAATTCCCTGCAGGTATTGTACCAAAAATTCCCTCCATAAAAACATAAAAATGTAGCAAATTGATGTTCACAGGGAATGTGGCCTTCACAGGGAAATGTGAGACAGGGAATTTCATTAATTTTATGAAGGGAAAATCTGTGCATTTTTCACTGTTATTAGAAGATGTCTCCACCTTCAAATCAACTCAATTTCTGAAATTCAATATTCTAGAATGTAGATTTATGCCTCTAAAATCTAATGTTAACATAGATTTTAGTGCACAAAATCAATACTATTTGTAGACTTTGGAGTCTCAAATCTAACTAATATGTAGATTTTTAATTTCAGTCTCATGAATTTCTACATTTCAGAATTTCTGATCTAGATCCTTTCTAGATTTCAAGAGTTCAAAATATTAGTAATATGTAGATTTCATTTGTTTGAACATTTCGAAATTTCATAAATTATAAAATTTCTTAGATTTCTGAAGTATACAAACTTGATAAACGCTAAATTCTGTGAATAGATTTCATTGTAGAGAAGACTGACAACTTACAAGTCTTATGTGTACAACCTCAAGGTACCCTTGACAATCGATATGGGACAATTACATCTTCTAAAAACTACCAAATATTTGGTGGAAACAACATTGAAATCTAAAATGTGTGCAAAGTCTACCAATTTGGATTGCACACCGGGGATTTGGAGAGAATCCCTACAAAGAAAACCCAAAATATTCTTGTGCATAGGAATTTTTTGAAGATCCCTCCACGATGACATTAGAACACAGAGAAACACATAAATTGACAAAAACAAGCAGGGAAAAACTACAGAAACTCCAAACCAGTCACAGGGAATTCTAGAAAAGTCTGCCGTGAGATTGAGGGTACCGTGCCAGTTATTTCACCAGCCGAGTGCTGCGCTCGTCTTCTATGCAATCTTTGATAATTATCTATATAGAACCACTTGCCCGGCCAGTCCTACAATTCGCCGCCCCTCCGTGTACAAAACCGTTTCAATTTCCAGCGGTTGAATCAGCTTGCAGTTTGTTAGCAGCTAGTCAAAGTGCACTCGCTCGCTCGAATGTGAGTTGTACCAACTAATGCCTGAGTGTTGTGAACTTCAATGAATCGGAATGCAAGAGTAACCTGCCTTGTAAGCTCCTCCCACGCGCTGCAACTATTCACCGCTGTGTTACAGTCCTGGTAAGCCCATGGCATCTCTAGACGACATTATGCTCTGCGCTTCAGAGTTCAGGCTCCTAGTCAATCATTACCTGCATATATGTTCAAGCTGAAAATAGTCAAAAGGAAGTGGATGTTGACTAGAGGGAGGTCAAATGCTACTTGCACGACTTCCTGTGTTACCACGGACTGTAGTGTCTGAACGACGTGTCCGAACTTCGAAGCCCTTTTGAGAGTCGAAGAAGCGTTTGAGTCCAGTCTCCATGACTGCTACAGTTTGCGGGCATCTCCCGGCCCGAATCGGTAGGAATGATTCTTATGAACTTTTCTCTTCGTGATGATTTATACAGTGTGTCATCGCATTGTAAATAAATCCTCTGTTCCAGGAATTGCTGAGGATGAGGCGACGCTGGTGCGTCGATTGAATTTGAAAATTGAAGATCTCAAATTAAATTGTAAGATACTCACTAAGGTGCTAGCTAGCTTGATGCCAGGTGCTGGACTGGCATGCATCATTGTTTCGGGACCCACGAATGTACGGTACGCCGAATTCGGGGATGGCAAGTGGAGGCGAGGCAACGATGAGCGCTAATTACTGAATTGGTAGAATCGGTAGAAAACCACGGACTCGGAATTGTTTAGACTTTAGAGCTTTCTTGCTTCTAAGTTGTTCAGACCAAAATGAACTGTGAATAGCAGCGAGTAACTTTGGTACTTTGTGTTTGCCTGGGTATGACTTACAATACGCGTTTGAACCACGGAAGCAGAACTGTGCATGGAGTCAAGCACGGGAAAACTACTCAGTCTGTTTACAGTGTACCAGGTACTTGCAAAATGAAGCTTGAAAAACTGGTTATAGGTTTGTTGTTTAAGGGTTATAAATTTCTACACTTCAGATGGCATGGAAGTCTTGGTGGCTGTGAACCCCTTATGTCAGACTTTGGAGGTGTATGTTGATCAATAGCTGGCGGTGGACCCTATATTTGTGTAAAGAAACCTCAAAGATCTAGACCCATTTGTTGTCTCAAAAAACTTTCAACTCTCTGAAATATTTTGAAAAATTCCAACAATTTGACTGTACAGCAATTCTACTACTTGGAAGAGTGGAAGACAACTTTATTAACCCTTCAATGACATTCATGTGCCTTGAAGCCTTGATGGTAGTCCAGAGGGGAATCAAAAATCTCCTTGAAGCAAAGTATGGAACCTCTTGCTTGCCCAATGTTTGTGGAGTTAGGGGCTTAGGGCATGCAAAAGTAAATAGTGAATAGTGCTTTGACTTTGTAGCCTATATGTGGTGCTTGGCAAGCCATATTCACTGTTGAAGTGACCATAACATTTTTTACCAATGAGGCCGGGGTCCCTTTTGCATCCTTGAAAAGGGAAACCTCTATAGTGAACAAAATTGTCTTCTAGGACTCCTCAGCCATCTCCAATTTTTGTATTAATTAGAAGTTTCTCCTAGGCATGCAGGAAGGCATATTACCATCCCAGCATGGGAACTACCATTGCCTAGTTATACAATGTTATAAATTCAGTAGGTTGAAACATTCCAAAAAATTACAATAGTCACTTTTTGTCAATGATTTCCTCAAAACCAAGCCCAAGGGGCTTTCAAACCTCTTGTTTAAGGATTATCTCCTAATTCCCTAAAGACCGTAGGCCATTTTTCCATCAAATTAAACACTCAAAACTACCATTTCTATTGCAAAATTTTAAAAAATAAAAGGTTATTTGCATATCTAATTTTATAATCTTGTACTAAACTAGTATGAAATTGTGTGGAAGAAATTTCAAAAACTTTGACAGCTATGATTGTTAGATAGTCAATGTGTTTAAAGTGAAGAATTTTTTTTTAATACTATATTATAAGGCTTTGAAGTTTAAACCATCATAACTAAATTTATTGCAATATTGATTTTAAGTTAAAATAAGTTATGTAGATGAAATGAACTGAGAATCTGCGATTTTTTTTCAAAAAAACACACTTGATTTTCTTCTTTAGAAAATCTTTAAGTGGAAGCAAGTACAAGAGTTGAAAAAAATACATATTTGCTGACAAGCATTGCTCAGGCATGTACCAAAACAATGCATGTATCTTTAATCATTGCTGAAAAATGATACTAAGCCCTCCAAATTCTAGTAGTGACGGGTTCCTGGTATCCAGAGCTCTATGCGGCACTTGAGTTTCATAATTTTGGCAGTTTGAAACAAACATTCAAATAAATATGACCATTCATAGAGTCAATTTCCTTTAATTGGCATGATTCTGGCGCCACAAAAGAAGTCATGCGTAGCTTTTGGGTTCAGGCCGTGCGTCCTGAACCACCCCCAAGTACTGCAATATCGCAATTTCACGAAATTGACGTTAACGATAGAACCCAGGTCCTTTGATGGTCCCGGACCAGCTGGAATTAAGAATGAGATTGTTCAGGACCCCACATCAAAACGCAAAGGGTGAGACTATATAAGTGGAATATATAGCGCGAACCTCAAATCGGTACCAGTACCAGTTGTCAAAGCTTCAGCACACTGTATGCTGCAGTTCTGGAGCTTGGAAGTTTGCCATTTTAACGACGTATTTCACCATGGATTGCATATCAATGCATGCAATACCGGTACAGCAAATGAAAAAGGAGTGGTCGTAACAGTTTATCATTATACGATTGCAAAATAAATTATATACATTTGATTGAATGCTATCTCAAGAATTCTATCAGCTGATGCACCGAGACAATGTGCGGATCTAAGTGAGCAAGCTGTATGACAACATGGTCTTCGGCATCTAACTCGTTCAGCAGAACCTCCAAAGCGTCTGCGTTTGTTGTTAGATCATTGGGGACAGGTTCTGGCAAATCATTCGGGTCACGTGTAAGCAGTTGCAGAGGCGGTTGAGTATTCGGAGGAAATCTCAGTTCTCGACAGAGCTTCAAATCATCCAGCAAGCTTCCAAGCAGTGTCTTGTACTCCTGAAGGTTCTGCATAAAGTACAGGATTTCCCGGGTCCACGTCTTGCCGCAAATGCCTCTCAGAGCTTGAACCGCTCTTCTAAGTGGCCTGAAGTTCCCTGGGCTCATCTGCAGTACTTGGTCGCCTTCTCGGTTGCCGAAGCGGAGGTCTGGCCACCGTATTGTCCCCTCCACAATGGGCACAATTTCGTCCGGCAAAAACATCATTATGATTAGAAGGTTTATGACGCTTGAAGGAGCTCGGCGCGTGGCAACTTCGCCTCGGTTTTCGTTTTCTGCCCAATCTGGCAATGGCGGAATATTGCCTAAGTTATCCCTTCGCCGTTCGAAGTTGTCTTGCCTGTCCATTTCTTCAGAAGGAGAACTTGATGGTACCGGTTATTTCACTAGTCGAGTGCTTCGCTCCTCTTTTATCTAATCTTTGATACTTATCTAGCTAGACCTTCTTTGCCCCGCTTCTTGCCCAGTCTTTTACAGCTCCACAATGTAACAAAAGCTTCCAACCTCAGCGAACAGTATAACCAGCTTGCAGTTCCCGTCCTGGACCAGGACTCCAGGTGCACTCGATCGATCGAACGTGAGCAGTACCAACAAAGCCCTGAGTGCACATAATTGTGAACTTGAATGAATCGGAGTGCAATCTTGAATAACCTGCCTTATAAGCTAGCTCCTCTCACGCGCTGCATCTATTCACCGCCGTGTTACGGTCCTGGCAGGCCCATGGCATAATCCACATTATGCTGCGCGCTTCAGACAAAATTCAGACTCCTAATCAATCATTAGCTGCATATATCGTCAAGCTTAAAATAGTCAAATGGAAGTGGAAGACCAGATGGAGGTCAAATGCTACTTGCACGACTTCCTGTGTTACTGGGCACTGTAGTGTACGTCTTAAGTAACGACGTGTTCGAAGCTCTTCTGCGAGTCAAAGAAGCGTTTGAGTCCAGTGTTTATGACTGCTACAGTTTGCGGGCATCTCCCGAATCGGTAGAAACGATTCGTATTAACGGACGTTTCTCTTTGGGATGATTTATATGTGATCGTATATAATGTAAACCCTCTAATCCAGGATTGCGTACGGTGAGGCGACAATGGTGCGCTGATTGAATTCGAAAACTAAAGATCTCAAATGAAATTGTAAGATATTCAATGAGCCTGTGGACAGGCATCATTGTTTTGGGACCCACGATTCCACGAATGTAGGATACGCCTATTCGGGGCTGGCAAGTGGAGGCCAGTCAGGCTGGCATGGCCAGTCTGTGATGACCCAATAAGCGTTTATTCGTGAAATTGTACAGTCGGTAGGAATTCACGGATTCGGATTGTTTGTTCAGAGGGTCCAAGGATGTCGAGTGAATAGCAGGAAGTTCTTTCGGTATTTTGCAAATGAAATCCTTGTGCATGCCTGAGTTTTAGTCGTGTGTTTGACGTGAAGGTAAACTGTGTCCGGAGTCTGTGGAGGGTGAATACGTGAAACAATAAAGTCCATTTCGCACTTCGAACTCCCCCGAAATCCTCCACCAAATTTAACCCCTAAATGCCCAACACCTTTTTTGAGCTTCTTGGAATTTGCTTTAAGTTGAATGAAAAATTGACGTTTGATAAATTTTATCAATTTTTTTAAAATTATAATTGTACAAATTCAAACTAGACATGTTAGAAATCAACTCACTGTAAGAGAAAGGGTTGTTTTAAGTAATTTTTTAAGTATAGTCTTAGACATAAGATTATAAGTAATGACTTTTAAGGAAATTTTCAGTATAAATTTATTAGAGATACGTGTGATTTTAGTAAAATTTTACTAAAAATCTCTTAAAAGGTCATTACTTTTAATTTTATGTCTAGGATTATACTTTAAAACTCACTTAAAACACCCCTTTCTCTTATAGTGAATAGACAACGAAAACAGAGAAGTGTTATTTATGGATTGAAAGATTATAATATTTGATTATGAAGGACTTAAAATTGTGAAAGTGATTTGAAGACTTTCAATCCTCTTTTCACATGTCAAACTTACAAAATTAATCATCAATAAAATACAAGCTTGAAGAACATAATATACATAATCCCAATCAGTTTACGGCTGTTCAAAATTTATCCTACAATTATTTTAAATGAATTTCTAATGTGTTTTCTCATCCAAGATCTAGTGTATTTGAGACTCACTAAATTTCTAAGAGCCCTCAACACTAAAAAATCAAGATTTGCAATATGTGGACAACCTTGTACAAAATCTTGAATTCATAGAAAATCATAATCATTCATTTTGAAAATTGGATTTTTGATGCTTAAATAAAACTTTGAAAGAAAATATAAATTACTAAAAATAATAATTTGGTAAGGTTTTATTTAACTTTAATGTTTTGTCGATACTAGAATTTGGTGCCTTGGGCATTTAGGGGTTAAAACTAACTATATACAATTAAAGGGAAAAAGGGGGAATAAATTTTGCAATAAGATTTAAGGTATATTGAATGTTTTGTCAATACTATTATTTCTTTTTATTTGATGCGTCTCAAAATTAAACAACTTTTGTCTCTTTTTCAGAGCTTCCAAAATATACGTAGATGGTTGTAATATTTGGTGAAATATTGACTTTGGGGTGGTTGCAAGAAAGACTAGTACTAATTTGCATCACAATTGAAGTGACAGAATTGTAATCGGCTATAACTTTTGAATCATGAACCCGATTAATTTGAGTTTTTTATTGAAGATTGCTAACTTGATAGTATTCAGACCCCTTAATTTTCCAAAAAAAAAATTCAAAAATCGTTTTATATTTAATTTTCAATTTAGCTAATTTGTCACACTTTGCGGTTTAGGGTTTTCTAGTATTGGGAAGTACCCAAATTAATGCTCTAGAGCTGAAATTTGTGTGGTTTATTCCCATGTTAGGAAGTCATCTTTCTACCAAAGGAAATTTAAAAATATTTTATTTTATGTCCTCTACATGTGTGCTAACAAGGCTCCCTTGCGGGCACATTTTTGAACATTGAAGATGGTTTTTAAATCATTCTTATGGTGAAATCTCTTCACCATAAAGTTCTCCCAAATTTACAATTCTTAGTTTTCTTAAAAAATTCTTTTCCTATTTATTAAAAATTAAAATGTGACAGTACCTATCTTCCTGAGATTTTGCTAATTCATGAGACTTTTCTAGTTCTCCTACTTAGAGATTTTTTCTATGCTTTTTCTTTTTAGGGTACCTTCTTCTTAAAGGTGTATACATTAAAAATTATTTTCACATTTTTTTTAAATTAATTTTCTAATTATACAGTACTCCCAAAAGAAAAAAAGGAGTATTGTAGAAAACGTTACAAAAAACAGTCGGTCTTTCTTGCAATCACTTTTTACAGTAGAGAAGCTTCTTGATAAGGAATGGATCTTTCAGTCCACGACTCTAATATTTGTTGCATTCACGCAAAATTTAAGGTCAACACTTGAATATAATGAGTAATAATTATGGACCACTTTAGATGGCAACCAAATTTCCGCTTTTCAATTGTTTAGATCTCCCATATACCTGACAAGTGTTCATTTCAGTACACAAGGAACATTTTTACTATTCCTTGTAGACACTGTAATAGAAATCCCCTACAACAACTACATTTTTTATCTTTTTTAACAAAAGGCAAGGAATGTGGTTGTCACAAGGAAAAGGGAGACATGGAATTTTATTAAACTAATTAAAGGGATAATTTATGTATTTTTTAGTGTTATTTGAAGATGTCCCCACCTCCAAAATCAACTCAATTTATAAAATTCAACATTCTAAAATGTAGATTTGTGCTTCTAAAATCTAACTTTAATGTAGATTTTAGTATGCATAATCAATATAATTTATAGATTTTAGAGGCTCAAATCTAACTAATGTGTAGATTTTGAATTTCCAAATTCATTGAGTTGTACATTTTAGAATTTTTGATCTAGACCCTTTTCTAAGTTTCAAAAGTTCAAAATATTAGTAATATGCAAATTTCACTTGTTTAAACATTTTACAATTTCATATATTGTAATATTTTAAAGTATCTAAAATTCACAAACTCTAGGAATGATAGATTTTTGTGAATAGAATGCATTGCCTTGAAGATTCACAACTTGCAAGCCTTATGTGTCCAACCTCATGGTGCCCTTGACAACTGACATGGAACAATTGCTTCTTGTTAAATCTACCAAATATCAAGTGGAAATAACATTGAAATATAAGATGTATTAATGTATTGTAAAGTCTATCAATTTGTATTACACACGGGGGATTTGGGGAGAATTTATGAAATTCCTTGCAAAGAAAATCCAACACTCTTCTTCATAGGGAGTTCAAAACAATTCCGTTGTTAAAATGAAAAAAGTCCTCCAAAGAAACCCAATGATTTTTTTTCGGTTCAAGAAATCTTTGAAGATCAACTTCACGTAGACATTACAATATTGGAGAACATAGGAATAGCCAAAAACCAACAAGGACAAACTGCAAAGTCTTCAAATCAGTCACAGGGAATTCCAAACAAGTTCACTATGATAATATGGACCATTATTGATGTGTACCTTAGAATATTAGGGAAGCACAAGGGGTTTGTTTATTTCACCAAAAGTACATGCATTGGAGTGACTTTAAAATCATTATTAAATATTATAATGTAGGAAAAAAACATCAAAAAATAATCATTTCTTAAGAACTTCTTCAAAAACTAATTTTGTAAAAAAAAAAGTTATTATTATTCAAAATGTGCGCAAATCCATAAGCGAAGGAGCTTTCTTAGTACCTTTGTGAAGGACCTAGATTTTATTACTTTTTGGCATCCTTTGGACATTAGATGTGAGCCTCTCAAATGAATGTAACCCAAAGGGTCACTTCTAGATCATTAGTTCTAAAATTTTTGGGCATTATTTTTGGGCAATTCATATTATCACGACGATCGGGTGACCGGGTGTAGCCGCCCGTGTTCCCTTTGAGTTTCTTGGAAAACTCTATTTGGGTTCCCCACTCGGGAGTTTGAAAGACGTGGCGGGTGTGGATTGGCTGGGATCAGCAGTTTTCTGAGTTGGAGTGGAAGCTGCTTATGGTTAGGAGGGTGACTATAACTTTAACTTTTGTTTTTTTTTATTTTTCTTGAGTGGTGTGCAAGCAGTTGTCGACAATGATAGTGAGTGTTGGATTGGATTGAATTGATAGAGAATTGGTTTTCTCTTGACTTATCCCACACACACCTCTTTAATGTCACCGTGTACTGTAAGGGCATCTCCATTGGTTCACTGTAAAGCAACACGCCAAATTAGTTTATACCGTGACTTTTCTGTCAGACAGGGGCCGCGTGGTTCCCAGGCTTCCACCAAATCAGGGATGGAAGCATGGCAGTCCACGGGCCCCGAGGTGCAATGACAATGAATTGAATGAATACACGTGAAGTAGCAGGCACTGGGCACCGGGCTGTTGGCTTGAAAAAACTGATCAGCACAGGCCCTATTCAAAACACAGAGGCGCAAACTGGGAGCTTTTTTAGGCAGAAACTCAGAGCTCTTTTGAGTTTTGGATTCAAGCTCCGAGTGCGCTATTGCTTGGTTTAGGGTCACTGTTTGATGTTTTGAGGTGTGTTGAGGTCCACCTCAACGCACCTCAACACACTTTTACATTTTTGTATTTGAATTGAGATCAAAATAAAAACTAAAAAGTGTGTTGAAGTGGGTTGAGGTCCACCTCAACAAACCTCAACACACTTTTACTTTTTTGTATTTGAATTGAGATTAAAAGAAAAACATGAAAGTGTGTTGAGGTGTGTTGAGGTCCACCTCAACGCACCTCAACACACTTTTACTTTTTTGTATTTGAATTGAGATCAAAATAAAAACTAAAAAGTGTGTTGAGGTGTGTTGAGGTCCACCTCAATGCACCTCAACACGCTTTCATGTTTTAACATAATTCAAATCAAAAGTAATCAAGATAGTATTTTCTTTTTAAATAGGAATTCCAATAAATATGAAACTTGAAACATCTAAATATAATGAATTCATATTGGAAAAGAGTACTATTTCGGTTTAGGGATTTTAAATCCAAACAAACTCACTATTTTCATATTGTTTCCACTATCTTGGTCAATTGATGAGTTCTAATTTCAAATTGAAAGTTTAAGTTGATTCTTGGTCAATTGATAAGTCCATGAAAAAACTAAAAAGAGTTTAAATCTCTTCTTGGTCCCAAAATGGAACCAAGAACAAAAAATCTTAAATTTAAATCTCTTCGTGGACAATTGATGAGTTCTAACTTTAAATTGTGAGTTTAAATGTCTTCTTGGTGAATTGGTGGGGCCTCAACAAAAAATTTATGTGTAAATGTCATCCCGGTCTCAAAATGGAAAAAACACTTGCTATGCCTCGCTCGATGGGCAGTTGTTCCTCCTGCCCGAACTGCGCCTTTATGCGGCACCATTGGTCATTGGAAGACGTGCTGTGACTTGGTCTTCTTGTCAGTGCCGTGCCTAGAGTCAAACATGCGAGGGACGGGAGCTTCAAGTGTCGTGACAAAAACTTTTAGTGACCGGCGTTGAAAATAATGACAGGCTGCAACTGGTGGGTCCTTGTTTTGCTTAAGGGCACGGAAAACCCTTTGAAGGGACCGTTTAGAGTGACCCGGTGGAGATGCCCTAAGTGCATCAGAGGTACTATAATTACTCTCCAGGGTGAGAATTTCAAAGTGACCAAAACTGCAGGAGTTTGCTCTCCAGTAGCCAAGGGCACCTCATTTTGGTGTCGACCAAAATTGGAGATTGCTATTTTGCGTGCGCAAAGCGGTGAGCGGTGAGCGTAGGGTCGTGAGCGTAGAGCGCAAAAAGTTGTACTTTTTTCTACTAAAAGTTAAAGTTAAATAGAGACAAAAGATAAAAGTAAAAATAAAAATAAAAATAAATGTGAAAATAAAAATAATAATGTAGTGTTAGGGCCCTATAATCGTGGAAATTGCTGTGATAATGGAAACTATAGTAACCTAGTGATGTAGCAAGAGGTGTTTAAATTGTAAATAGAGTAGTCATCAATTTGGGTAGATTATTATATACTCTATGGCCGTGGGTCGTAATGGCTTATTAAAGCAGATATTTTTACGTATGGATAAGATCACAATACGAGTATAGGTCATTTTATCATCATTCTTGTAAAAGTGAAAATATTATGTCCTTCAACTGTTGGAGTAATAAAGTGTTGCTACGAAATAGAATTTAAGGGTAGGGTGTATGTGTTCATGAATGTGGACTTAGTTGAGTCGCTTCTAACTATATGGTATTTCAACTTCCAATTTTTTAAATATGTTTAAGTCTTTGCAACTTGTAAAGATTATCCTCTGTGAAATTTGAATTATTAACATTTTGGGAATATTGATCTTCATGTCCATGTGGGGAGTATGGGTGCATGAGGGAATATGCACGAATGTGATGATAGTGACCAAGGGCTAAAGGATCCAAGTAAAATAATGAGATCAAAATAAACAAAGCTAAGGTTAACCCCTAAAGGCCCATTTGTCCCGTTGGAGGATAATTTGGGTCCGTTGTCCTGTTGTAGATTTGTACATAGTATAAAAACATATTATAATATGTTTTATTGAGTAGCTTCAAGGTGACGCCGTTCCAAGAGGCGTATGATTTCTATATAAGAGGACAATTTTGCCTTAGAGCTTCATTGAATTTCAGTAGTGGTTTTTTGTTTCCTACTTTAGATTTAAGATGTTGAACTGGAGGATTTTTTCTGAGTCTCAAGATGAAGAGCCTCAACCGGAGGCTAAATTTGAACTTTCATTGTTGCAACTGCCGGATAAGCCGCTTTTGCCACGGGAATTGTCATTGCCATTTGTGCATCCACGAGATGAAGCTAGGCCTTATCGACCGCCAAAGCAGCCTCGTATTGAGCAGCGGTGGCACGAGAACCTTCAGGAGAATGCTCGTGCGTTGGTAATTTTGTTACAAATTGGACGTGTTGAACCCGGTAGCCATGAAGTGACATTTGAAAAGAGTTTTGAAGGTCTAAACAACGACCAATACTTTTGTATGGTCAGGCCGATTAAGGGAGTCATGGCCACCAACGATGGTTAGAGGGGCCGGTCAATCCCTTAACAAAGGCGGATCGTGCTAAATATGTCGTTGCGACTATCAAGCGCATTCTCAAGTTCTTGCAGATGGAGTGAAGTTTGTCTTGAAATTTTAACTTTTTACCTCTAATAGATTTTGGTTTGATATTACCGCTTATATCCATGTTTGAAGTATTAAATAGAAATGATTTTATATGGTTATAGTTGTAGAAGGAAAGAATGGAAAGGATTGCCTTCTAGGTGAACTTTAAAGTGATTTTTTTTCTAAGTTAAAGATAAAGATATAGTTGTGGGGCCAAATAGGAAGGTGAATGGTTGAAAGTTAGCCTTAGGAGCAAGTTAAGGGCTGATTGCCACTTGCTTAGAAGGTATGGAGTTGTTGATAAGGTGGAGAAAAAGGTGAACACTATTCATCTTTTCTTTCATTGTAGTTGGCAAGACCCGAATGTTTGGAGGCCTATTGTGTGTGGAGTTTTACAAATTTTGAAATGCAAATTGGTGGGTTTTGATATCATATTTTTGTCTTTCTAAAAAGTCTTCTCTTGCTTGAATTGAAGTTGTGAGTTGAGATTTGTGTTAGTTTGAGTGAAAGAAGGTCTGCTGCCTCCCAATTGAAAGGGCAGAGATTTCGACCAACCATAAAAGACGGACAGGTCTTTAGTTTGCAATGAAATTTAAAGAGGATATAGAAAATTTTGTTAGCTTTCTATAAAGCTAACATTTGTTGTGTTTGAAGCATGTATGAGTGATTTATGAGTGAGGAAGTGAAGGAAGGTTTGCTGCCTTCAACTCTTAAGAACCAAAACTTCGAGGGACCATAATAGATGAACAAAGTGTTAGTTTGAGTTGAAATTTAGAGAGGATGTAGAGATTTTTGTTAGCTTTTTATAAAGCTATCATTTGTTGTATTTGAAGCATGTATGAGTGATTTATGAGTGTGGAAGTGAAGGAGGGTCTGCTGCCCTCAAACTTTGAGGCCGAAACTTTGAGTGGTCATAAAATATGGACAGAGTGTTAGTTTGAGTTGAATTTTAGAGGAAAAGTAGAGATTTGTATAAGCTTTCCAAAAATCTATTACACATCTCATTTGAGTTTGTAGAGTAGCCGTGGCATTATATCAAAGTTTGATCAAGAAAAAAGAATTGGGGTTGGAGGAGTTTTGAAGAGATTTGAAGAAATCAAGACTTGAAGAAATCAAGACTTGAAGAAATCAAGATTTAAAGACAAGAAGATTGAAGATTTGTGTGTTGTGGTTTGTGGCTTGTTAATCCTAGACAATTTTGGAGGCTCGTTGTGCTTTATTATTATTCCTAGACGTTTTTGGAGGCTTGTTGTTTTCATTTTTTATTTGCACTGTAAACATTGTTGCGGGCTACGTGGATATCCAATAATAGCCCCGTTTTATGTTTGTGGTGACGAAGTGGGATTGATCACCCACATGGTCGATCTTCTATGTTGTTCCTACTGGTGAAAGGCGCTTTCTGGTCACCGTAGGTTTGAAGTTTAGAAGCCATCTTTCAGACGGTCAGCTCGTGGTTTGGCCGTCCTATTTTACCCGTTTGAGGCCTTGTTTCTTATTACACACCTTTACCTTTGGCCCTATAGAGCCACTACAGGATAGGATGGTTGAAGACCAAGTGAAAATTCGACTTTGAAGACTTGAAGACCGAGTGAAGATTCGAGTTTGAAGACTTTGAAGACTTTGAAGACCGAGTGAAGATTTGAGTTTGAGATTCTCCATCTACATTCATCAACTTGCAGCCAGACACCCTGTGTATTCCCTAAGCCCACTCCTCTCTACCCGACACCGTGTAGGTTCCTGTGACCTCAATTTGTAGAGAATTTTTTTGGGATTTTTTGAGGTTGTGTGGTTCTACGAGAGCTTTGTGGATATATAATTTTTATTTCAATTGGTGCCCGAGAGAAAAAATTATGCCAAAAATAGAGTTTGGCAGGCAACATAAAAAAGTCACAAAAAGTCAAAATAAATTTCGTAAATATTTTTTCCCAAATCTATGTCTTTTTGTCTATATTTGAAGCTTTGATTCATTCTATTTGGACTGATAATGAAAAAGTTATGGACAATCTTAGTTTTTTGGGCAATCTAAGCATCTTCTTGAAAAAATAATTTTAGGATTCATTTTTGAATGCAAATTTTAAAATTTTCAGAAAAAAATTGTTAAACAAGGTTGAATTTACTTTCTAGAACAATCTCACTGTTGGAATTATGGTATTTCAATTTTATCTTAGAGCTATTATCAATTTAGTTATTCCTTCAATCTTGAACCTACTTCTACTTAATAATTTTTTAATGAGTAAAAATTTAGTGTTTTTTTCTTGAATTTTTTTCCTAGATTCTCAATTGAAGTATTCAACATATAAACTTAGAAAATCAAAATCAACAATACAAAAAGTTTAAGTTAAATAGGTTCAAAGCCCAAAAATCTAGTCAAGCAAGGTGCGAAAAAACTTGTTTTCTTCACTTTGAATGCAAATATCTTGCAATCTATTTGGTCAAAGTTTCTGAAATTTCTTGCATACATTCTCATATTAGTCTAGTGTAAGATTCTACGGTTATATATGCAAAAAAAAAACAATTTTTATAGTTTTTTGCTCTTTGCAATAGAAGTGGCAGTTTTGAGTGTGTTTTCATGGAGAAAAGGCCTCGGGGCTTAACCGTCCATCGCCTAAGGTCCAAACATGCTTAAAAGCATCCTGCCTTTGCAAGTGTTAAAAATCTAAATTTCAGTAAGGTATGAAAATCTCAACCATACAATCTTGTTGTGTGCATGTTGTAGATGGTGTGGAACAAATTTGGGGTCATTTGACCGTATAGATTGAAAGATTATAATGTTTTGGTGTTGGAAAAGGTGATGAAATTTTCTTAAAAACACATTTGGAGGTGAAATTCGATTTCTAAACCTACTCAAATGAAAAAACATCAAACTGCCAAGTGATTCAAAAACAGAATGTAAACTCTTTGGTGGAAAAAAATATCATTCAAATGACTCATTATGTTTGCAAAATGGATTTGAAATGCTAGAAAACAGTGAAAAAAGTAGCAAAAAATCACATCTATAGCTGAACCTCTTTCTACTAAAATGCTTCTTTGTCACTCATAAATTCTTGGATCAATATGAAATTTTAACCACAAAAACTAGACTAGTATGCGCAACTTTTACAACAAAATTATTGAAAATGGACCATGTATGAAGTAGTTATGAGCCGCCAAAGTTCACTATAATACAAAAATGTCTGGATTTTGAACTTCGAATTGCTCTCAAACATTCAAAATAGCTTGAATTGACATGAAAATTTTACCTCAATAACTAGACCTTAAAGGGAACAAAATCCAACAAATTTTATTGAAAATGAACATTTGATGAAAAAGATACAAGCCCCTAAAATTGCAGCCATGACAATGCAGTGTGCTGAACTCAAATTGAACCTGTGAACTTCGAATGGCTTTCACACACTCAGTTCGTCTTGAATTGATCTGAAAATTTTACCACACAAACTAGGCCAGTATGCACAACTTTTACAACAAATTTTATTAAATTTGGACATCAGATGCAAAAGTTAGAGCACTTCAAATTGGATTGTCACAGTGTGTGAGGACACTTTTTGTCCTTTTAGGCGATGGAGGGTTAAGGGGTTAATACAAAGAATAGAATGAAAGAGTGGAAGGAAGAAGAAAACCATTGAAGATTATCATTAGATTCACTGATGTAATTATCCAAAATTCACAAACATATAAGAAATCTCAAAATTCATATCCTCCAATCACTAGAACTGTTAGATGATGATGAGAGATAATGCATCTCAACAACAGCCTTGTCATCAATGAATCTACGAACTTGGGGATCAATTTGCCGCCGTGGTGATGCCGAACTTGGGGAGGACGCGGCCGCTTGAAGATCTGCAACTTCAGCATCCCATGGAACCATCACGTAGTCTTTCACCGGTGAGACAATCATTGCCCTCAGTCTGAAAAATCAGAAATACAATTAGTATGATTATGTAAGTATTGACAAGTAGAGTTCAATTGGCAAAATGAAAGAAATCCAAAGTTAACTCACTTACTCAATCGGTTCTTCTTCTTCACAAAGCGGATTGGAGGGTCCATATCAATTGCAGGCAACATAGACGCAGATGTAGCCAAAATCGGCCGAGGAGGTAGAGGCAGATATGGCTTCAACTTCACATCAAAGATTTTGGTGTCTTCTTCAAGGGCAACAATGTGGCGGCCAATTGCCTTGCATGCTTGCACAAAATTACCTGAATTCAACAAGAAATTGAGTAAGTTAAAAGCTCCATTTTGACAAAAGTGAAATTATCGAATGTGGCAGCCAATTGCCTTGCATGCTTGCAAAGTATTACCTGAAATCTTGAATTCAACATGAAATAGAGTAAGTTAAAAGCTAAATTTCGACAAAAGTGAAATTATCAAAGATGGAAGACTATATACCGATAGACGCAAATGCATCAAGAATGAGCGACCCCGGTTTAGTTAGAGCTGATATAAGCATCTAAAGGAAGGCAGTATCTTTCTCATGAGCGCCCCTCTATGGAACGCTTCCATTCATTGCTTGAGACTTGGCCGTTGTAAAATTAAAGAGCACATCAGACTCTGCAACTCCAAGTCCAACTTGGGCGAGGTCATCGTTAATTCCAAACGAGAAGAGAGCCGACGAAGTACTCTTATGCAAGAACAACCAAATTCTGAACCTCCTAATCTAGGAAGAGACAAATTGAAACTGTTAGGGATCTGAGAAAACCAAAACATCAGTTACCAACGGTAAGGAATAAATTTTTGCATTTGAAGGATATCAACAAAGATGGATTGTGAGGTACCTTGAGTTTGGGATTCATTGGGCAAGAGCATGGGAGATCATTTATACCCCACAATTCTCTAAACAATTGAAAGTCATAGCCTTGGGCATACGAAAGGACATCTGTGCGAGCATTTCCTTGGTCTGGAAGAAACAACAGCAAGCCGCCAGTTGCGTGCAAGAATTTCTCGAAGAACTCAAATACAGACTCCAATTGTGGCAAAGAGTACTCATTCCAAGAAGGAACGTCAGAGCTTTCTAATGAAATCCTTGGAATCACAAGTCCAGACTTCAAATCCGCGACGATAAGGTCAAACCCACTATGAGGGCAATGTGTTGAGAGGGCCGTCTCTCTAGTCTCCATTTTCACCTGCACACATATTTACATGTGAAGGTGCAATAAGAAAATGAAAATTGAAGATAGAAAAATGGAATGAAGGGAGAATGAAAATTACCTTGATAGCAAAATTGTTAAGTCCATCCAAACTTGGATGATGGTCAGGTAACTCAGCCATCATCTTCATGAGGGAAGTGTTTGCAACAAAGATAGAAGACTGCAGTGGCGTCGGTGATGATGATGCTGAATTCCCTGAAAGCACCTTCCACTTCAATTTCTGTATTGCAAAGGACAGAGGACTGAATCCTTCATCTTCAACTGCAGAAGGGGTTCTCTGAGCACGGAGTACACGTCGATTTGTTGTAGGAGGGGGGGCATCGTTGAGGACCTCCAAGTCCTCATCCAACCTAGCTGCGGAAAATGACAAAGTGATTGCTGCTAATCTGGCATTAGCATCTGCCATAGCCGCCTCTGTGAGTTGCTTCATGTTGGCCTCAGCGACAACAATAGCTGCTTGAACCTTTGCCGTGGTCTCAGCTTCGATCGCAGCCTTCTTTTTGGCAGCTTCCTCCTCTTGGGCCTTCCTCTTTGAACCACAAGTTTTCTTAGTAGGAACTGTCGTGGCCACAGGAAGGATGACAACATCCGTGCCAGCTAAATCAGGTTGGATACTATTTCTGAGGTCGATGTCAAATGATGGTGGCCTGGTCACCGGGCAATCAACGTAGCAACCACATTTTTCCCAGTGCTCTCTCTTCCACTTTGCATCAATGGCATCAGTGATCATGCAATTCTCAGCTTTCATGTCTAGATAGCTAGTAAAGAATGCAGGTACCTTAGATAGTGCCTTCCTTGGGTACAATATGTACATAAAATACCTGTACAATACATGTGAAACAGCCTTTGACAGTCCCACTTGGAACTCAGGTGGGTGATTTTTGTGAACCTTTTTGTCCTTGAATTCGTCCTCAAACGCCAAATCCCACAGCTGAATTCGCATTTCCTCCACATAGTCCGAAATTGATTTGATGGGAATTTCACCAGGCGGATTATAGTCAATTGTGACATCGATATTGGATAACGTTGCATCAAAAAGCAATTGCACTTCACTCGCAATCTGTAAGAAAACAAGAAAATAAGAAAATTGACACAATGAGAATTACTTTGAAATCATGAACGTGTTGGCTGAACAAAACCCACCTGATCCCACCAGGTGGCTTTATGCAGCCACTCTGGAAACGCATGGTCAGCAAACTTGGACTTTGGGAACTTCACAGCCTCCCGTAGAGATGCTGGCTTGTTCCAACACTCAAGCCACTTCACCTTCATAGAATTATCCATGGAAGATGTCGCAAGATACCAAAGCTTCTCCTGAGACATCTTAGGATCATCTTCCCGACATTCGTAATGTTTTCTAACTTCTTCAAGAAACTGGGGGGTTAATTTGGAATCTGCAATTGGGAGTTATTTCTTCAGTTCAGATTGAGTCTCCTTCTTTACCTTATCCACCGCCTTTCCAATTGCCTTGTGCAACTTCCCCGTAGTCCACTCAATTGACTTCTCTGGGTATCTCTCTTTGAATCGCCTCGTTGCATGTGCAACGGCTTCACCTAACTCTTGCTGGAAACAAAATGAACAATTGGAAAAAGTAAGCGTTTGGCACAAAACAACAACGTAGAAGTTCAAACAGCAGCACCCAAAAGAGAAGTCTTTATTAAGAGAGGCTATGGTTCGTGCACTCTAGAAAGCGAAGCCAATATCAGCCTCAATTTTTTTTATATAAAACATTACCTGAATCAGGGTTTTCATATCGGACAGAATCTCACTGTTCACTGTTCACGGACGAATCTGCATTGACTAGCTGCAAATTTTGGAGGCCAATAACTTTTGTAGAAATTGTCCAAATTGGGCATGTGAGATGTTTTTCGGCATCTACAGAACCTATAGATGCCGAAAAACATCTCACATGCCCAATTTGGACAATTTCTACAAAAGTTATTGGCCTCCAAAGTATGCAGTCAGTCAATGCAGATTCGTCCGTGAACAGTGAACAGTGAGATTTTGTCCGATATGAAAACCCTGACTTGAATTCAACAGAAATTGAGCGGATGCCCTCACTTCAATTTCAATTCAAGAATTCTAAGAAATTTTACCTGATAGAGGACACCAATCAGTCCATCAATAGTGAGCGTGTACCATGTGTATGGTTTTGACTTGAGCTTCTTCTCAGCATCAATAATGTCATCCTTGGATATCAATTTCTCAAAGTAATGCAATGGTTGCGCAGCAATGCTTTGGAGGCGGTAGAGCTTGTGCACAAGGTTCATCTTCACGTGGCAATTTTGATTCCGCCTATGTGACACACATATAATAATAATGAGACCAAGTTGAATGAAGCAATCATTAATTAAAGACTCTACCATTAAAACTGTAAGACATAGAGACAAATAACATTTGAAGCATACCAATTAACTTGATGAAGTGCAGTCAAAAGTGGTCCAACTTGGCCCTCCACTTCTAAGACAATTGACTCAACAACGTAGTGCCAGGTTGGATCGTTTCCGTGATCTCTGTTGATGATTGGCATCCATGCTACAAGGCGGTGATTTCCGTCCCACACATGGAACATTTTTCCAGAGAATTGTTGCCAACATTCCTCCTTCTTCAGCTCCTCCTCAAAGACATCGTTTGCTTTTTGCCACAATTGACTCCATTGCCTTCTATCTTCAGTTGTCACATCATGGATGCGGCCTTCATCATCCTGCAAGGCAACGTAAAAGACTCTATGGCCATCCATGTAGCCCATGCTAATAAAATGCAATCCCAAAGCCATGACGTCGTTCCGGAGATGGGGTCGCACCACAGCCTAAGGCTTCATCCTGCAGAGTGGAATGGATAATTTGGACTTATTCCTTGGCTTAAAACGAAGCCGGTCGAGCACCACATTTGTATTCACGGACTCTTTTGCAATTTGGGCATCCATCTCCTTTCCCAATTCTTCCGCAGACATCTCTGTTGTACTATCATAATCCTAATCCATGGGCCGGCCAACATTGCTATCATGCTCTCCTTCAACACCTTTGTCAAGTTCACGAACAACAAAACAACTCCGGTCAATGTCAAATTCACCAACATCAAAACAACTCCGGTCAATGCCAGCAAATGGAGGACAACATCAAAAACGGCACCAAAATGGAAAATTTAGAAACCTGATCCGGCAATTTCCAGCTGTGAAGACTCCTGCTCCTCCGCTTCTACGTCACTTTGATGGACAATATCTTCCATTGCATCACCTAAACCAAATGCTTAGAGTTAGGGCAAAAATAATTTGTTGTAAAATGCCGGCAGTTGCTGGAGAGAGCGCCCCCGAAAAGATGAAGACGATGTCAGCTTCATCTTTTCGGGGGCGCTCTCTCCAGCAATTGTCGGCTCCCAAAAGCAACGCCGACGTCGGCGTTGCTTTTGGGAGACCGGAAACCATCCTAAATCCTGTTCTTGTCCGAAATTAATCTTAACAAAACACCTAATTTTCGCTACGCAAAACACAATCAGTCATTGACTACTCTAAAAGGCCTATCACAATGTACCTGCCATTGCTGCTGGTGTTTCCGCAAATCCTTCCTCGTGACTGCTTTGGTCCGAAGGGTTGCCTCCTGCACATGCCGAATTTTTTGAGTCAAATGGTCAACCGGGCGTTTCAACGAAACTCCAACGCTCCAAGCTATCTCACGCAGCTCATACAAGTGCAAATTTTTTTGAATGCGAACATGACAAGATAAATCCTAAAATCGCCTGAACACACTCAATATGCACTCTCGATATCCACAATCCCACATCAACGCCTCAAAGGAAAACAAAAACAAAAGATTGCCCACAATGTCACTTTGACAGAATTTGACTATTGCCGATTAGGGCCGACGGTTGGCGGAGACCCACCCAAACGCACTTTCTGAATTGCAGTGAAGAGACAAGTCTCGGCCTCACAAATATGAACGGCACTCCAAAAAAAGATACTCTAATGATGCCTCCCCAAGCTATCCAAATACTTGCTATAGGGGTCACGTCTTCATTAGGCCCACCATCATGAGCATTGATGCATCCACCATTGTTACTGCCGCTCTCACACGCCCTTGGGCTTGAAGAATTTGGATGCCCTCAAACCATGGCGGTTTCAGCTATTCCTTATAAGGCTATAGAATTATCCCGTTGCATTTGTTTACCCACACAATCAATATCTGGGAACTGCAATACTCTGGCCGTCTCTCTATGGGCTCCCAATTTGTCACTTGGGACTCATAGAATTATTTTTTTGGAAATTTGCAATTTAAAGTTGATAAAAATATACAAAAAGTCATAAAAAGAGTGTAGAACCAAAATAGGGTTGTGTCATACCCATTATAGTATTTGGTCTAGATTTGTGTTTTTATTGAGAATCCCCCCAAACCTTGCCTAGAAATAGTATAGAAATAACGAGTTGGCTAGATTTGGAGGATTTGAGTCACACAGCCCTAAAAGGGTTAATTCCCACCATGAATGTGACGATTCATGGCTAGGTCGGTCCGAGGGATCCACAGCGAGGCCACTAGGTCGGGTCCCAGAGTTAGGTTTAGAATTCCCCATTAGATCGACGAATTCCCAAAATCCCGATTGTTAGTATGCAGGAGCCACTAACGCAAGACCGGGCCCGTGGAGGAATCTTCAGTCCAAGGATGGTGTTCTAGGGTAAATCCCATGCTAGGAGTCCAACGACGAAATCAATCTGCCAAGATTCCTCTATCTCCAGAAGATTCCCGCACCGTTGCTAATTCGAAGAGGTGGCTAGTTTTAATCTCCATTGACCAATTGTGCCAGGTACAGAAACGCACCTACATGTCTTTCATGCAACTCCCTGAGAGGTCACGTGAAAAATCCCGGCATCTTTCGACTTGCAGAAGAACCTTTTCCGGGTGGTCAACCCTCCTAACTTCCAATGGGAATTTCATGGAAATTACCCAGGTTACAATAAAATCTCACTAAAAATTATACTAGCTTGTTTTATGTTAATAATGCGCTCCGTGAAGTTTCACGACATTCCGATAGCGGCAAGTACCCGAACCGGCGAGATTCTTCGGGAATTAACCACGTGGCGGGGTCCCTGCCACGTTGACCGACATTTCGGGACCATACGATGGCGAAACGAGGTCAACCAAAAGTCCTTTCCCACTCTCTCGCACCTACCAGAGACCCTAGGCTATTCACATTTCTCAAAAGAGGAGACCCCCAAGATCTAGGATTTTACCACGATTTGGTTTTTAAACTAAATGAGCCTACGATGGGTTTTTGGCCTCGGTACGGAGGGTAGGAGGGTGTTGGACCAAACACGACGATTTGGAGCCAACGGTGCAATCCGTTTGGCGATTGGAGCTAATCTTCAAAAGTTAGGATGTTGGTCCAGCATAGATGGTAGAAGTAGATTTTTAGGATTTAGGATGAAAATCTTTGAGGATGAGGATGAAAATCCGAGTTGATAAGGTTACCTTAGAATTCTAGAGGGAGGGCTGAGCCCTTGGAAAACCTATATAAGGGCCCCATTTCTCTCTCTAGAACACCCCCAATTCTTATTTTGGGTTTGTGGATCCAAGTTATTTTGGAGATTTTGGCGTTTGAAGCCAAAAACCTCTACGATGTTTTCGGAGCACTTTTGGCTCCATTGTTGCTTATTTTTAAGCTTTGAAGGTCCTTGGGGGTCCTTCTACCTTACTTTGTGTACTTTTTTGTAAAGTTTTTGGTACCTTGTTGTAAGTGGAGAGCCTCTCTCTCTCTCTCTTGTACGCGTGTGGTCTAACTTGTGAAGTTTTAAGAGTCTTTTGGTATCTTGCACTAATCCTAAAGTCACCCCCTACCGTACCTTGGCGATGCCGCTTTGGGGGGCCTTTAGCGTGTGAGCTTTGTGTTGCCACGTGGTCTATCTCATGTGTTTTCTCTTTGTGTTTTTTCTTACACCCTCTTCTAACCTTCTCTTTGTTGAGTGGACCCTCCTCCAGGACGGCGAAGCTTTGAACCTCCTTTGTGCATGTTTTCTAAAATTATCCCAAACCCTCTTTTAATCTTCTCCTTGTTGAGTGGACCCCCCTCCGGGATGGCGAAGCTTTGACCTTGTATATGTTTTCTTTAAAAGTTTAGTTTTTTCCTCTTCTAAAGTCTCTTTCATTGTGTGGACCCCCCTTGGAAATGGCAAAGCTTAAAACTAGTGACAAAGTTGAAGTCCTAAAGCGTGTGTTAAAAATGTAGATGGCGGAGCTTTGAACCCCCAAGGTGTCAAAAAGTCCTAAAGTTGGTGTCAAAATCAATTTAACGGCAAAGCTTTGTACCTCCCCCGTGTTTAGTTCCAAAGTCTAGTTTCCAAGACCTTTGTGGAAACCTCTAGAGTTTAGCTTCCAAGATATGTATATTCCTTTGCATTTAATGAAGTTTAGTTAGTCCCAAGGTTTTCTTTAGTTTAGTTGTTCCCCGAGTGTTTAGTGAGCCTGAGTGTTCCCCAAGTGTTTAGTGAGTCTAGTTGTTCCCCAAGTTCTATTTTCCCCAAGTTTTATTTTTCCCAAGTTTTATTTCCCTCAAGTCCTATTTTCTCCAAGTTTTATTTTCCCCAAGTCTTATTTTTCCCAAGTGCTATTTCCCTCAAGTCCTATTTTCCCCAAGTTTTTCCGTTAGTTCACCAAAAATCCAGTTTGCCAAAAATCCAGTTTTCCCTTAGTAGTCAAGGTCCAGAGCCAAAACAGACCAGATTAGTCAAGAACCAAACAGACCAGATCAAGTTGAGAACCAAACCAGACCAGGTCACATCATCAGAAAATCAAAAGAAAACAAATAAATAATTTATTTTTTTTTGTTTGAACCCGATTTCCAGCAACTAGCCAGCCAGCCAGGAGGCCAGACTTGGTCCGGTAGGCAGTTGGGGCCCCAATTCGGTCCCCAGTTTTTGGACTCCTCTTTTTTAATTTTTGATTTTTCTCACACCAGAACAAAACAAAGACAAGATAAACAAAACAAAGGAGAATAGGGGGCTGACCTATTGCTAAGTAGGGATTGGGGTAGGAATTAGGGTCTAAAATCAAAAAGGGAGAAGGGAAAAAAGAGCGGAGCACCACCATACCTGCACACAAGAAAATCTCACCCTCACCAACAACTACAAAACACTCTACACACAATGGAGGAAGGGTAGAGAAAAATCGAATGAAATAGGGGAGAGGTGAGAGAGACAATGAATAGTGACCTAGGCTTAGAGTAGGTCAACCTAAGAGAAAATCTTGAGAATTTGTGGTGACCGTTGAGAAAAGGATTAGGATGACACAAAGGCAAAATGGTGTAAGAGGATAGTTGGCGTCTTAAAAACCTCCTTGGAGTTTGAGACCATAGTGTAAGACTCATAAAAGCTTAGGTGGAATAGTACTAGTGTAGAAGGAGAGAGGAAAAAAAAAAAGGAAGGAGGAAGGGAAAGAAGGAAGTTAGATTGCAAGGGTGTAATATTTTTCTCAATTTAAGCGGTGAGCTTGGAAAAAATTCAACAAAAACAAAAGATCATCATGGAGCATGAAGATGTCTACATGGACGTGGACGAAGAGATCTCCGAAACCAGCAGTGAAGAGGTGAGTTTTTGAATTAATCCTTGGTATTTTCCCTAATTAGCGTTGATTTCCTTAATCAGCCCTTAAGACACGATTAGCCAGCCGAGATTAGTGCAAAGCAAAAGTTTAGATTCAAAATTTTATAGATTAGGGATAGAGGTTTTCAAAAACATATTACACTTAAGATTTGGCTTTAAATCGACCGCGTTAGGCTAAGTTAAGCGGTAGGGGGTAGAACGGAGGAATTTTGATTAAATTTGATCCACAAGGAACAATAGACAGAATTTACGATTAGATTAGAAGGAGAATTTAGGATTTAAATTAGGGATCAATTAATGGTTTAAAACTAGAGTTAAATTAAGATTTTGATTAGGAAAGTTAAAATTTAGAATTAACTTTGGGAAGCACAAAGTTAGAGCTAACTTTGGGAAGTAAAGAGTAGAGTTTAAAATCAACTTAGGAAGTAGATTTTTGAGTTAGAAATAGAGTTAAAATTAGAAGTCAAAACTTAGAGTAAATTGTGGAAGTAAGTTTAGAAGTTAAACCCTAGAGCTAAAAGTTGGAATTAAATTTAGGAGGATAACATTTAGAGTTAATCTAGGATTAAAACGATAGGATTAAATTTGGAAGTAGGAAGTCAAAAGCCTAAAGTCAAAAGTTAAGATTAAATTTGAAGGTTAAATTTTAGAGTCAATTGGGAAGTTTAAAGTTAAAGTGAAAAGCTAAAAGTAGAAGTTAAAGTTAAAGGTAGGTGTTAACTTTTAGAGTTAGGTTAGGAGTAAAAACTTAGAGTCAAAAGTCAAAACAAAGTCAAAACGTAGAATTAAATTTAGAAGGGTAAATTTAGAATAAAATAGAAAAGTAAAAACTTGAAGTTAAAGACAAAACATAGAGTTAACTTTAAAGGATAAATTTTAGAGTTAGTTTAGAAGTAAAAACTTAGAGTCAAAAGTCAAAACAAAGTCAAACGGTAGCGTTAAATTTTGAAGCTAAATTCTCTAATTAGTTGGGAAGTTAAAAACCTCGAGTACACTTAGAAGTTAAAAGTTTGAGTAAGAGTTGAAACTTTAGGGGTAGCTTTTAAAAGTAGAACTTCTAGGTGGAGTTTTAAAAACCCAGGATAGTCTTAGAGGTTCATGGAAGGAACATAGGGGTTCCCCTTTTCACGTAGGTAAGGACGTTAGAAATGACGCCAACTACCCAGTCTACCCTCGACATAGGATAGATAGGTAGGAAGTTAGAATTTCACCATCGCTCTGATCATTGCATTTAGCTTGCTAGTCACTACATGCATTTCTAGTTATTCGCTGCCATTCACGACACTTAGGAAGGTTAGCAAAAAAGATCCATTGCTTGGAAGGCACAGTGGACCGCGCTCACAACACCCCCATATATTAAAAAAATGGATAAAGGCATAGAACCTGGTCGGTGTTCGCTTTATTACCAAGGGTGGGTAATCCAGTGCCCACACTCTCTTGCATCTAATCTCATTGTGTTGGATCTGAACTCCCTCATCTGCCTCGACCTCTTCAATTGCTTTGGATTTGTAAAGTAAAGAGCTTTTTTCTTTCCCTTTGGCATACTTCTACTGTGTGATTCCTGGCCAATCTCTACAAACGGGTGCCCCGTTACCTTCATCCATATATGCTCTATTCTAGAATATTAAATTCCATCATTCCACAATTAGGTAAGTGCCTTGGTGCTAGGTATTAATTCCATCCGAATCCTCCATATGTACTAACATGATCTCATTATATTAATGCTAAACCATATAATTGAAGACTTCATTTAGACTAACAAACTCAATTTCATTTTGTATTGCCGCCATTGCTTTAATTGAAACCAATTTTAGCTTTGTACTTCTAGATACTCTGTCTCCCAATATTCACTTTGAATCTTGTACGTTAGCCGCTTGGATAGACACGTCGATCATCAATTCATCATACTACTAAAATCATAACTCTCTTTGTAATATCACAAATGCTACCATTAATAATAGGGGCTCATGCTTGCTATGCTACGCATTCATTGTATTACATATTAGTAAAATTTTGATATATTTGAATAGAATGCATGATAATGATTTCAATAAGTCTTTGAAATAATTAATTTTAATATTTTGTAAAAATATTTTCAATCATGCATACATAAAAATAATATTTTCACACAATGTTATATTACAGAAATAGAGTAGTAGTTTGCAATCACCTCTAAAATATCACTTTTACAGCTTTTATGATTTCAAAATTCTATTGCTACTACCAAATGATTTGAGAAACTTATTCAATTAAAGCAATTTTGGATTTCACAACAATTAAGTTGTTCATGAAGTTCTTCAAATTTACGAGTTTCTCTTTTCAATTCACCAAGTTCTAGGGTTGCCATTGTTCATAACAATTGAGTCATTTATTGAATGCATTACAATAAATGTGTATCTTTTACAATATTCACCATTGCATATATTTCATTCATCATTCAATAAATTTCTATTGTTCATTTCAATATATGCTTACTTATAAACAAAATTATACAAAGATTTTAGTAATTTTTATTTGAAGATTTATTGAAATTTTTGTTCTGCATTTTATCTAATATATAAAAATTCTAATAAAATTCTAATAAAATTCTAATAATGAATGCGTAGCATAGCAAGCACCGACCGCTAGTATTCTAATATGAAAAGAATAATTTTGAACAAACGACGGCTAACTCATCAGCCTCCACTCTACTCTAGAGACTAGCACCTAATTATAATCTGTCAAAGTGGTTACTAATTTATTACAAATTACGGCTGCTCTGCTCCTTTACACTCAACTCCTATACCAGATCACAATCCATCCTATTAACTTACTACCTGTTGTACCATGTTTCAATCAGTTACAACATCTTAAATAGCAATGAGTTTCTGAAGTTCTAAGTGCCTCTCCACTCCTGCCCACTTCCTCTTCAGCCTTGAAATTGTTTTATCTATCTTCTCAACTAGTTTGATGGCTGCCTTGCATGATGGCGGCTCAGTCACTGTTTGCATTAGGGGAGAGGGGGAAACTATCCCGATTTCTTTCATTGTGGGGAAAGAGGGTTACTCGATAGTTAGTAGTAGCCGTTTAGCTTCACGGTTCAATATTCTTGAGGGGAGTTTGCATGTGGACATGGATGTTGTTGATCCAATCTCTAATGTGGTATCACATACTGTTGCTCAGTTGTCAACTATTCGTGCTGGTGGTCAGGTCTGATTGTTGACGCCTGGAAATTATCGAGTGTATGGACTGATGGACCTTCCACCAGTTATTGGTTCTAACACTTTAACTCCTGGTTGTTCTACCACAGCTACAAATGTCACCCCTCTGCTCCAGAAGGTCAAACTAGAGCCCCCGGAGATCCTTGTTCTAGTTCTTAGTGACGATTCGGATAGTGAGTGCATTCTACCAAAACCTACTAGTTGTCGCCCCAATTTAGAATCTGCACATGTTGTTCATAAATCATAACGCCCCGATTTTACATGGTGCAGAATCGGTGTATGTAAAACCCCCACTCTCCCCCGTCGATAGTATTGTGCAATGCCTCCGCAATCTGAGCTCCTGCCGAGGTGCAAAGTCAGTAGTCAATAAAGTAGATTACACTTCCATTCCAATAAAGAAGGTAGATTTTCTGCCTCCGAAGTTTAATGGAGATGTCATATTTGAACTTCCACCTATGGGAAAGTATCCATCATCAACAAGGCTGGGCAGTTGCATGGAATGGATAAAAAAGATGACGGACATGCATGGACCCAAACAGTGACGACGCACATCCAGTCTAACTCTCACCTTACTTTTTGAACTTCGGCTTGTTTGGGGCACCTCCGATGCACAAAAAATTCATGCGAATATTTAGACCGACGGCATCGACTGTCACCGTTGAATGAGACGGAGTGGAATGGTACCGCCTCGTCCTCCTTTGTTCCACACTCTGATCCTCCATTGCATTCTACAGTTGCATGCTCAATCTATCAAGTTCCGCCGACATGCATTGGAAGTTGTCCTACTAGGATCTACTACGTACATGGCTTCAATTTGATGACCTAAGCTTGCGTGCATCTCGGAATCCATAGCCATCCAGTGAAGGAGGGAAATTATAGAGACTCCTCCGCAAAACTCCGATCTCTTATCGGCGAGCAGGTAGAACGGACTCCGTCAGCGACTAATTCTGCCATTGTCCTTGAGGCAAGTAAAGAGTACCTCGGTGAATTCCTTTTATGCGCAGAAGATAATCCCCATAAGATGTTGGTAGTGGACGAACTTGTCCCCATTTTAGACAAGTTCAAGCAAATGTCATCACCCAGTATTCGTAATGAGGTTACCACATTTCGATATCTGTGTCATTTTGGGGTAATGGACAGCATCACTAGGCTGCGGGGCTCCAGTACGTGGGCCTACGTTCAAGAAAACCGTTTCCCTGGACAAGGTGCTGAGTCTGACAAAGTCTTCATTTTCAAGATGGCGGAGCTGGAACCCGGGAGCGGAATAGACTTGGTTAAGCGCATGCAACCAGGTGGAGACTTGGAGGATGCTTGGATGATGTTTGACCATGTCAAATGCGTCAAGTCTTGGACCACTATGGCCTGCCACGTGTACGATTCTACTTACTGCCGTGTCATGATTATCGATGTTTGCAATATGCAATCCAAGGATGTAGCAGCACAACAAGTGTTTTGAAAAAATTTGAATGCGGTTTCCAGCAGGCATGATATTTCCAATCCAAATTTTAAAGGATTTATGGCCGACAGCGCCCAAGCAAATTGGAATGCAGTGCGTATCGTCTATGGGAATGGCGATCCATCTCTGCCTATGGTAAATCGGGAGCGAACTTGCCTATTTCACTGGTCGCAATCCTTAGAGAAACACACCAAGGCGGATATCAGGGCGGACCTTCAGGAGCAACATCGGCGACTCTACAAACAATACAAGAATTCCACCTCCTTAGAAGAGGCGCAAAACAAATACTTAGCAATTCGGGCGTAGTGGTTATCTTTTGGAGCAGCCACTGAAGAGGCACTACCGAGATTGGACCTATGGCTAGCTTTCTGGCACTTTAGATACCGTCAATGGGGCGGATTCATGGAGCTGGTAAGTTTTATAATCACATTACAACAATTAGAAGTTCTATTTTCTAAACCACAACCAATATTGACAGCGCTTATTGTTTGTTCAAAATTCTTGATTTCGCTTGCCCAGTAGTACGGTGCCGATATTGGCCTTGCTTTTGATGCGCAGCCAATATCAGCGGCACCTCTCCTTAATACCCTAACCCTACCTGAAGCCAATGATGGGAAAGAGCCAACATTGGTGGTCTCTCCTCCGTGGATGCCTGTTGAGGTAGCTATTTGAGACCTACTTTAATTCTTTTTCTTGGCCATTGATTAAAACATCTAACTTTAAATGTTGCCTCAAAGGATCTTTTGGAAGTTAAATTGGCTGAGATGCCATCTTGTAATTTGGCGGAGTCTTTTCACAACAAGTGGTTGCAGCAATCTGGCAAAAAGGGGAATGACCTGTATGTTGCCGTTGTAGATGACATGGTCCGGGCGTTTATGCAGGTTGTAGCCTACTACCAATTCCTCAAAGGTGAGAAAGCGGGGACAGGTCCTGACAAGGAAGAACTCCGACTGCGTATTACACATTGCACCGCTCAACGCTCTAGAAATGCTAAGGTCCTTCACGCCGACCTCGCCGACATGCCAGATGCAGACGACTTTTGCACACGCCAACCTCACCTCGAGGGTGAAGAAGTATTTGTTTCCACCAAACGGAAAGCAGATCTTCCACCAGGTTCAGAATTTGATTCGCACCGTCTAGACAAGATAAGCATATCTCGCCCATGTGTCAGGACTCGTCAAATTGATCCAAAGATAGTTGACCTCACTGCAGAAGATTCGCCATCTGAACCCGATCATGTGCCAGAAGAATCAGAAGATCTTCCTCTCAAGACACCTACAATTTCCGCTAGGTCAAATTTGTTTAGGAAACTGTCTGCATTGAACACCAGTGGCATATTGCAAGGCTGCCAAAGACATCTGCTAAAGCTTGTTTTGCGCTGCAAGTCAAGACGAAGAAGAAGTGCGTGGCCAGAATTGTGCAAGACAATCGCAGTACAATTGCCCCTACTCATACTGGTCTCATGAACAATTATAAAAAGACTAGATTGGAGAGAATGCGGTTTCTCTTCTACAATGATGACATCCATCGCTGTGTGGAGGGCACTAGTCGAAAATGGGTGGTTTCCAAACCGCCTATCCCGGATGTCTGGCCTGTTATTATAGGCACAAACTTAAGCAGGAAAGAGATTCTCTCTCTAGAAAATGTCGGGTTCTCTCTTGCCGAGCGCGTCCAATTGTCTCCACGATAACTCTTCAATGACGGAATATCCGTGAATCTGGACGATTATCCTCCACCTCCTAACCCTGCGGATCACCCCACAAAGAGGTATGGTAAGAATATTAGAAGAAATCCTTCTGCTCCGACTACCAAACATCATAATAGCTGCACCTCTGCTCTATTAGTTGTTGGAAAGATCTGCTCAATTCTGATGGTACCTCCTCCAGCTTTGGGCTGCATTGTGACTTTTGAGTCTAGAAGCATATCTAAGGTTTCTAAGTACTTATTGACAATTGGCCAGTTCCCGAACTGTGACTGGCAATCTTTCAAGGATATGTCTGACAAGTCACTCGGCAAGCGCGGTGCATGGACGTATTATAAGCACATCTACTTCATCTTCAACATAGTCTGTAGCCTAGATCCGGAGGTTGATATCTTCATTCACACTCCTAATTTCAGCTGGAATGAGATTAAAAGAGTTCTTCAGATTTTGCTCCTAAAGCATTATGGAGCGTAATTATTGTTCGTACTATTAAGACATTATTTTCCACTAATACAAAAATGATGGTGAGACTAAAAGGGCCACCATCGAAGCTTGTACATGGTCATGTTGGTGCCTAAATCATTTGCCCAATTTTTGTTTGCATGGCTCAATTTTTGTTCAACTGCCACTAACTCACCCCAATCCTTAGTTCCCGCCTCCTTCCTATTCTCTACCTTAAACCTAAACCCAAGTACGTCTCCTTCCAACAGATCTGAAAACCTCATACCAACCCCCCTTATCGTTTGTAGAATTTTTCCTAAACTAAACAGCATCCTTTTCTTGGCCTCAATATCCGTCTCTTTCTCCCATCCTAAACCCACTCCTTAATTGTTCCTCCAATTAGCCCACTTCCAATCTCTGTCTCCAAAAAAAACGTCTACGTAACCCTCGCTTATTTCCTTTGTTTTCCCTATCTAATGCCTTGACCCTCTTTAATCTAACCTTGGGCCCCCATCTCTCAAATTATGTAAATCTTCCATACCAATTGTCTCTCTCTTGAACTCTCTTACTCCCTCTTTCCCTCTCTAGAACTCTCTCGAACACCTCTCTTGCAAAGAAATCTCTTTCGTCCCTCACAATATCTACCATTTCTTCTTTCCATGGCGCTTACATTCACGACCACAAAAATTATATCTTTTAATCATTCGTATCCCTAGACTCCACGGTTATAGACCCTTCATCTTGAAACTTGCATCTTTCCTCGACTTTAAAATACATATTTGGCCACCCTACACTTTTTATGCAGAAAATTTTTGCAAAATATTCTACGGTCATAGGTCCATCATTAATACTAATTTAAGAATTCCTCCTTCTAAAAAAAATCCTAAACTTTCACTTTATTGCCCGTTTCAAGAAATTATCAAACTTTTTGCATTCTACGCTCGTGACCCTACACTCACCGCTCTACGCATGCAAAATAGCATCGTCCGACCAAAATTGGAGATAAAGTTATCAAAAATAATAAAAAATAATTGGAGATAAATAAAATTTAACCCAAAAAATCTGATTTATTACATTAGATGAGATTCGGGGGGTATGGAGGGCCGTTTCAGGCCTATTCTTGACTCTGTTCCCCCAAGCCTTAAAGAATGCCGCTACCAGATTCTTATTTTTATTTTAAAAATGAAAAAAATGAAAAAAAATGAAAATTCTTAAAATGAAAAACAAAGTGTTTTTATTTTTTTTAATTTTTTTTCCAGAAACTGACGTGACAGTCTCTCGGCCACATCAGCGCAGATTCAGCCTGTTTTATAGGCTGGGAACTTTGGGGAACTCACAGCCCTCCAGAGGGGCTAAAAAACATCCAATGTTTTCCTAGTTAAGATTTTGAGAAGGGGGGACTTGGATAACTTATATCAATAAAGTCCAGTTGAATGGAAATGCCAATTTTGGCTCTTAGAAAAGTTTCCACCACATAGGCAACGCTTCCAATAGAATATCTATCTTTTGGGGGCTTTGATTACCAAAAAAAGAATTCATGAAGGATTCATGATTAAAAATAATATTGCAAATCTATTTATATAAAAAATTATAATAAATTATGAAATGAAATAAATTATCCATAGTCATATACATTATCAATTATATACATAATAGAATAAAAACACAAGAAACAATTCACCAAAAAAGGATTTTTTTTTTAATTTAAATTTGGTATGTTGATCAAGATTGCATAAAACACTCTCCCTCGCAAACTTTGAGCAGGTACCACACTTTGGTCACTTCTCAGGGGTTCAGTTGTTTGGCTCTGTTGGCTGGGGAGGAATGCATGGGTTTTTAATCAGGACACCTGGCCTCAAGCCAAACTGGAGCGACTCATTTGGGAGGCAGCCTTGGACCATGCTAGGATAGCATGGTATCTGACCTCTCACTTATGTCAGCTAGACTACTGGCCAAGGCCCCAAAATTTCTTTGCAAGTTTGACAACACATGGCTCTGTACTCCATTCTTTGGCTCTAGATAGGGCTATGACATCACTTGGCATCTCAAGAATCCGCCTTGTGGATCATTTATGTAGTGTAGTTGAGGTTCTTTGTTCTTTCGTTTTCATTTGACTTCATTTCTCTAGGGCTTTGCTCTCGGCTTCCGCCATTTGTTCTTGGTTCACTTTCTTGGAATAAACTCTGGGGTTTCAAAAAAAAAAAGGATTGCATAAAAAAATAAATTTAAAGGTACAAATTCTACCTTCATTGCTTATCAAGATTGATATGTAAACTATAACATACAAGAGGGTAGGACCAAGGTGTTAAAAGTAGTGTTTGGAAAAACTAATCGATGGTTAGTGTAAAGTGAGCTAGTGAAAATGAGAAAATATTTGGTTGGATTTTAAAACCATAGGAAAAAACTTGGTGAAAAAATCTATGAATTTTCTATTTCTAATAAAAAAACAAAGAAAATAATTGAAATGGAAATTTTAAAAATTGGTTGACTTTGAATTGGAAGAAAATAGTAGATAAAGCTCAAAAAAATTCTTGAATATTAGTTGAAAGAATCCTCTTAGTCTAAAAGGATACAACCCTATCACCAAGGTAGTCAACCAAAAATTATCAAATTTTTGGATGAAAAGATTAAATTTTTGTTTCTATAGTTTCCTATGAAGTCATTCATCAAGGGCTTTTAGTCTTCAAAGTCCTCCTAGGGTTAGTATATGATTTAGCTTTTGGGAGGGTTTGTACATTTGCAAACAATTTTAAGTAATTTTTGTTCAAGGGTAAATGGAATTCATACCTAATTCAATTTATTTAAATTTTTGTAATCTTTGTGGAATTAATTAGGAAGTTTGAAGTTGAAATCAAATAACACTCTAAAAGTCTCTCCACACAAGCATGTTCACTATTAGTACATTGAAGAGTGTAATATGTTCTTCTATATTGGAAAACACATTTGGAGCCTAAGACATTGTACTAGGACCTCTTCCCTTATATGTAAATTGAACTAAGTAGCTGCCTACAAAACTTGTTAGAATAATCCTATAATTGTTGCATAGAAAGGATCCTTCACACCATGGGGATATTTGTACCACTATTTGACCACTATTTTATAGTTGGTTAATTTTGTATTCCATAATGTTGCTTAGCTTATTCAGGATCTTTGATTTTGAACTAAATATGAATTCCAAATTTCCAAATTTCATCATTTGTGGTAAGCAATAAGTTTTTACATTTTCCTAAGAGAGAAACTTTGCAACAAGTAAACGCTCTTAATTTTTCCTCAAGAAGAGGCTTGTAAGACTACAATATTATATGGAGATCTGCTACCACCAAGCACATTTCAAATTTGTTTCACAAGTTATATCTATACCTTAAATTAATTAGTTAGTTAGTTAGTTAGTTAGTTAGTTAGTTAGTTAGTTAGTTAGTTAGTTAGTTAGTTTAGTTTGATACCCTAAGATCTAACAAACCATAAGGCGTCATACGGCGCTCTTGGAACTGGTCAAAAGCTCTTGGCAGGGAGGTGTGCACGGACTTTGTTTTGTGGCATTGGCCCTACGGTGTGAAAATTATTGAATTTCAAAGTTTTCATTGAATCAAAAAATTGAATTAATTTTTTTTTAATTTTTGAAAAAACATAACTTTTGCATCACATGTCCAAACTCCAAACGCCACAATACAAAGCCCTTGCACTCCTTTGTGCATAGAGCTTTTTATTTGTGCCAATTCCGTGGCCTTTTGACCCACGGTGTAAAAAAAGATGAATTTTTTAAAATTAAAAATTTGAATTAAGTTATCTTTTATTTTGGAGAAACCATAACTTTCACATGGCATGTCCAAAGACCACAAAATAAAGTTCTTGCACTCCTTTGTGCATAGAGCTTTCTATTTGTTCCAACAATGCAACCTCTCACACTACGGTGTGAAAGTTATTGAATTAAAAAAATTTAATGAAATAAAAAAAATTATTTTGATTTTGATTTTGATTTTGATTGTGACAATGGCACAGGGTACACTAGTTGAATATGAAGTAAAGTTGGATCAAACATCCTTGTTCTTCGACTATGCCTTATAAGGTGGGTACCCCCCAAGTTGCCACTTTTTTGCTATTGAGCCTAGCTATGATTATTAGATTGGTCAAATTTTCATATGCTCTTGTTGGTAGCTAAAAGGAAGTTCTGATGCACTATAGAACATGACATTTGGATATTGTGTGCAAAAGTTATTAAGTAACAAAATTTGGTTCGAAAATGGCTCCTTCCATATAGGTACGGAATTGATTTTGGAGATGTAAGCAAAGTAAAGATGGCGGTTTAAGGTCAGAGGCACAAAAGAGACGTCCCCCTCCTACCTCTAATTGAATTAAAAATATAAAAATGAAACACTTAATTTGTTCCCCCCCCCCATTATTAATAACGTTTGATTGGATTGGGAAGATTAAGAATTTAATAACTCACAATTTGAAGTCATTCAAGCCTCTATTACTGATGTTAAATCCAAAATTACTGTTATGTACAAATTGAAGTTAAAAAGAATAATATACATGGCTATAAATAATTCATCCCATTTCAAAATTTATTCTAATTTTTTTAATAAATGGATTTGCTATATGATTTTTAAAACTTTTCTTTAAGAGTTCTTCAAGAAAAAAAAGAATTCATTTGAAGCTAAATAGATGAAACAATTATTTTCTATTAGGTGAAACCAATTGTTTTTTTGAAAACGATGTTCATGTCCATCTCCTTATGGAGGATGTTGACTACCTTGAAGTCATCTTGGAAGAGGTAAGGATGATGAAAAAATTTCATTATTATGGCTCTTAACCTCAACCTTATTAACTAAGTTAACATTGATTAATTCTTTACATGTCCTCTAGTATATTTGGAGGGGTGGATTAGAATGTAGATGACTTACGTTAGAAACTTAAAAAAGTATTTTGAAGGTTCATTTGAACAAACTTAGAATTTAGAAAGTGAGCTAAAGTGGATGGACAATAAAATTGAGGTCAACCTATAAAGAATTTTTGGCCATGATAACCAAATGTAATCTACTTGAAAATTGAAGTCATCGTAGGAAGTTAGAAATGATTGATTTATACATATTTCATTAAAATATTAAATTTATTACATATACTACTCCGTAACAAATATTCAACAACAAGCTTGATTTGGTTTAATATTAATAATTGACTTCTCAATTGACCTTCAAAACAAAAACTTGATTGGAAAATGTATTAATTTAGATGTTATATATTTGTGGAATTGATAAGATTCCCTAAAAAATAGTTAATCCCTAAATGCCCAAGGCCTTTGGGGACTTCTAGGAATTTGCTCTAAATTGAACAAAAAGACAACATTTTGATAAGTTGTATCAATTTTTTTAATATTGTAACCGTACAAATTCAAACTAGACATGTTAAAGATTATATAGGAAAAGAAAAACAATAATATCACTTATGAATTGAAAGATTATAATGTTTGAACATGAGGGTGTTAAAACTACAAAAATGAATTGAAGTCTTTCAATCCTCCTTTCACATGCCAAATCTAAAAATTTGGTCACCAAAAAAATATGAGGTTAAAGGATCTAACATGCATAATCCCAATCAATTTATGGCTTCTCAAAATCTACTCCACTATTTTTCTTAATGAATTTCTAAGGTGATTTTTTCTCCAAGTTCTAGTGTATTTGAGGCTCATTTCCAAGAGCCCTCAACACCACGAAAAGTCAAGATTGCAATGGACACCCTTGCACAAAATCTAGAATAGAAAAATCATAATCAAGCATTTTCAAAATTGGATTTTTGACGCTAAAACTAGACTTCAAAGAGATTTTTTTAAAATATAAACTACTAAAAATAGCAAATTGGTTTGATTTTATTTAGCTTCAAAGTATGGTTGATACCAAAATTTGGTGCCTCGGGCATTTAGGGGTTAAGATGGATTTTTTCAAGGCAATGATATTGTAGTTGAGAATATGATTATTTTTCTGATCCTTGAAGTAAGTGACTGGATGGAATTCAATGTGATTTCCATTGGACCTAATTGAGCTCAATGAATCCAAGCAACTATGGTAAGTCCAATTGAAGTGGTGTAAGTCTAGTTGACTAAAAATTAGGCTAGGTATAAGCCTTTATGGTTTGAGGTGGTTTAGAGTGATTTTAATCCAAGCATATTCAACTTCACATCACCATCTAAACCATCAAGTTGCATCAAAGTCCGTCCAAATTCATCCATTTCATCTAAAATCTTTTTAAATTCATTATATGTATTGAAACTTAAAACAAATGCCAAAGACCATGAAAAAATTGCCCAAAATTCTTGAATCCCATCCTATTCCATTCAAAGTCTATCTAAAATCAAGAAACATATATTTCAGTAGTTACCTATATGATATCAACAATACTTTGCAACAACATATTTACAATTCAAAATAAAACAAAATACTAATACATATTGACTATAGGACCATTTCAGAAATATTCTTGTGCTTATTTCTAACAAGTGCTAACAAAGGCATTGGAGAAGAGAGGCCAATGGACGAATTGCAAGCAGGGCTTTTTTTTGGCTTTCTGGTGCCAGATTGCACCAGAAAAAAAATCTGGCTAAAAAAGGTTATAAAAAATGCCAAAAAAATTGGATGAAATCGCCAAACAACTTTGAAATTAAAAAATATATTAGATGAAATCGCCTAATTGTGGATGAAAACTATACTATACATATGGCGAATTTCATTAAAATGGCGGTATTCCATGTGCCATTTTCACACCGTGACATCTAGGACAAATGTACATTTCTAACACTTAGGTCGGTTTTAGATTTCAGAAATCTAGGACAAACATAGATATTACACCGTGCAGTCTGGAAAATCTAGGATTGGTATAGATTTCAAATATCTAGGACAAATGTAGATTTCGAAAATCTAGTACAGGTATAGATTTTTAAAAGAAAAAACAGTTCAGACTGTGCAGTCTGAACTGCTAAAAGTGCCAAATTAACGGAATACCGCCATTTTAATGAAATTGGCCATACATCCAATAAGTGGACAAATGTTGCAATTTGGAGCACCACTATAACATTTTATATCGCCACTATGGCACTTCTTCAAAAATAAAAATAAAAAGCCCTGATTGCAAGTAATGTATTATATTTTTGCAATGATATGTTGCTTTGATGTAAGAGTTGATCTTTTCATTCATGTCCCTAGAGTTAGCTTCAATGAGCTTAAACATATTCTTGAAAGCGACTTGATGAAGTAGCAAGTAGTTCATCATTATATCTTACCTCTAACTTCTTATAAATCATGACTATACAAAGGTAATCCATTTTGTACCTCATATTTATAAGTTTTGAATCTAATTAGATAAAAGAGACACTACTTGATTCTTGTCTTTTATAGTTTTGTCACTTTGTGCTTAAATGTTTTTTTGCATTGCATTAGTGGATGTGATTTATAGTTAGAACACCTTCTTTATCAAAAAACAAATATACTAATATATCATGACCAAAAAAAAAATTTGTGTCTGTAAAAGCACATTTAGTGATTACAATAGTTAGTCAGTTTGTCCTTTTATCTAAAAAGCCATTCAACAGAGATTTAGAGGTTCAATGTGACATTTCTAAAAATTTCCATTCATTATTTGTATTGTAAAAATGACTACCACATAGACCACTGGAAGACTATGTTCAAGTTTTTATATTAGAAATCTATGAAATGCCTTATTTTCCACGGTCTTAGGGCACCTACAATCCACGATCACAGGTACAATTTATTTGTAAAATTAGAAAAATCTCAACTAGGGTCAAAGTGAGGTATTAGGAGCCACCAAGGACATGGAAGAGGTTCCTTTTGGAGTTCCTTTTGAAATCTTCTACTCAAAAACTCTATCAATTTCATCAAAATTAGTTTTAAAAATTGTTCAAAGTTGTCAACAATGACAACTTCTATTCAAAATATCATCACTTTCAATGGAAAAGTTTCTAAATCATCTAATTTAAATTCAACAAAGGAGTAAAAAGCACTGGTTACATGAGGTTTTTTGTACTTAATTAAGATGAAATGATGACATCATAGACTACATAATAGTATAACATGACACTATAACATTTATGAAACATAAAGTATATTTATTTTGGAGAGATCTAAAAAATTTGAGCTACACAATCAAAAATGGTCCAAACAAAGCAATGGTTACGGTCCAAGTTGGCTCCTAATACCTCATTTTGACCCACTAAATATTTTCAAGTTTTCCCAAAAAATTGGCCACTTTTTAGTCGCAAAAATAATTTTCAACAAGAAAGTTCTCTGCTCGGATTTCCCGGCTCTATTTCTACGCTCAATTTTCAACAAGAACTTACAATTTTCCGCACAGTTTTCCCAGCTCTATATTCTATGCTCACATACTAAGGTAGGAGGTTCAAACTGTGATTGGACATTTTGAACCAAACATGACACAAAGGTACATTTTGCTTTCTTCAATGTACTAAAACGTACAAATGTGTACATTCTCGGAGGTGGTCGCTTTTAGAGCCCTGTGGCATTTCAACTTCAAAATATCATAACTAATTTTACAAAGCTCCAAAAAATATGAAACAACTTAGGTTAGATGCCACTTCCTCTTGTCTTTCAAGGAAAGTTTCCTGAAAAATATTTCAAGATGTTTTACCTCCCCAAAATTCAGTTTCAGCGCTTAGATGATCGCTTTATGGACCTCCTACCTTAGCTTCGTTGCCCTCACAGTTTCATAATTTCAACCTCAAATAGCCTCGATGGCTGCAGACAGACACAGGAGAGCAAGTTTCAAATCTGCCTGGTAGAAAGGTGCGACAGATTGCAAGGGCCCATCACATTCCAAATTTGGGTAGCTGAGCCCTTCCACCAGCAGATTAAACAAGGTATGAAATGAAAAATTTAACGTAAGGGGTGGGCATCCGTCAAAATACACAAGCTCTAGATACACAATCACAGTTAATACCATCATGTCCAATTCATCAAAACACACAAATCACATTCACCGTCACAAGTCCCCAGGTGAGGCAGACACACAACCAGAAATTTCTGTCAATCCAGATCAAAGCAAAGTTTGGCCTCGTCCCAGGGCCCATTGATCTCAAACTTATATTCTTGGATTCGTATCAACCAGTACGGACAAACTTATGTAATGAACACAATCACCGTTATAAACAACACAAACGCTAGTCGGCTAAGCGGAAACAAGAGCCCCATGGTGCACCCCATGAGCGCACACGAGAATCCCAAGTGCAGATTCACCGATCGTTCCCTCACACAGTGACCAACGGCAACAACAGGAAAAACTCCAGCGGTTATGGCATGAGCGCAAACACATACACATGCGTGGGCAGACGGGAAGCTATCAACACCGAGGCGACAATGGACGCGTTCATGGACACATTCGCCGACAACGTCGTCTTCGTCGTCTTCTTGCTCATCACGGAAGCATTGAAGCCTGGCGTTGTTGTGTAATCGTGACAGAAGAGGTGCAGCACCAAGAGGCTCACTGTCAATGCCCAGATGGAGTCCGAGCTGATGGACCGCGTCAAGGTTTGGAACACAGGCGCCAACACGTAGATGGCGCTCACGAACAAAACGAAGTTTCGACCAACTTGAAGTACAAACTCCAGGGAGAATACGTACGCATTTCACCGTGAAGAGTATTGCGAGGAAGCCCGGGAGAAGCACGATTGCGTCGAGAAGAAGTAAAAAGCTTGCGGGGAGAGATCCGTTTAAGGCGTGTGTCCAGACTGGCGACAAGCGCGACTACACTGACGTGAGAGGCGATTCCCACGGAATCCACCATCACGGTGCCTGTGTCGCGTTTGACGCGTTTGTCACCATGGCTTCCAGGAAGGAGGAGTCGATGTAGTTGTCTGCGAAACCGGATTGCATACCCCCGTACACCACTTTCTTCCAGGCAAGCTGCTGCGGGTCTGGTGACTGGGGATCGTCGTTCAACATCGTTGGCTTCTTGCGGATTGCTCGACGGATTTACTCCCCTTGCATTGTTTTCCTGACGCGCAGCACGAAGTGATCCCGTTGCGGAACGACCTTCACTTGTAACATCGACTCGAAGAGCAGATAGTTGTGCATAGCTTCAGCCACAATAGGTGCAACCTGCATTGAAGTAAAATCATGAAATGGTTATAGGAATTACGTGCATTTAAGGAAGAAAGGAATCCAAAATTTGTGATCCAACAATAGATCTAGAAATTTAACAAGCATGCCGTTGAATACAGCTGACCAGTTGGTAATCCTCCGAGTTGTCTCACTACACCTACACGACTTCATAAGGAAATTCATGTGAAGCCTAAAACCTACCCAGGGAGAGTCGAACTCTATGAACACATAATGCTTCGACTTTCCTGTCTGCAAACACAACGGATAAAAATGAAGAACTTTTCTCCAGCGTTTGGTCACATGTGAAAGATCATAAAACTAAAGGCACGAGTTTTTAAAAGTGCAGAATTTGCCTGCAGGACAAAGTAACTCTATTGATGACAATATTTGTGCGGCAAACTGAAGTAACTAAACTTCTTCTGCTCCGAGGAAAATCTTATGCACAACAACAGAAACATACTTGGTCAAATTCAGACCCCCAAACGATGCCTAAATCTTCAAAATGATTAGGAATTCAAAAGCTGACCTTGTTTCGAGAGAGACGAAGTCGCTTTATATCGCCAAATTGGCTGACGAAACCTGACAAAACGAACGAATCAAAAGAGTTGTCAATTAGAGGCAACATACTTCTTCCAAAAACACCGGAGCTCGGTCTGTTCTGAACCCTAAAACCCTAAAACTTAAATTTATTCACAATCTGAATTTGCAAGTCTATTACTTAAGGTCCCACACCTCTCATCTGGTCTTCGTAAAATCCGTGAGGAATTCGCCCAACATAAATAACAGTCTACTTCTCCAACCCCGTGAACCTGGAGGCAGGAATCACTTTGCTCTTCTTTCCCCGTTTCGACACATGCTTCTGGCCTGCTGAAGTATCCTCCTAAGGCTGCTCTGCTCCTCCGTCACCATCATCCACAAAGACAAAAAAACTAGCGCTACCTTAACTAATTCAACCTCAGCAGGCAAAAAAAACACGGATGCATGAGTGGCACTCTCACTCGGAACAAACCAAAGCCTGCCAGAAAGAAGTCTCCAGAGTCTCACCATGAAAGAGGCCTTCACGATATCGACATCGCTTCCGTTTGGGCTCTGAGCAGCTCTGAGGATTTTCTCTCGGAAGCCCCCTCCGTCAGGGGAGCGTCGTAAGGGGCCTATAATAAAAATAAAACTTAAAATATAAAAATAAAACACCTGACGGATCAAAACCAAAACCAAAATAACTTTGACAGACACTGCATTGTTCCGCAGTCTGTGATGTGGAGAAACCTAAATTTTCATTTGAATACTGTACTGCAAGATTATGGAATTTATAACTGATATGGTAACTGATAGTGTATTGTGCTAACTACACATGGACTTCTTTACATAAGGTGATTTAAACTTCTGTAATATCACATCCTGCATCACTTACCCCTATCCAATTCCTAATCGACCCCAAGGAAACAGACTTAGTTCAGACCCCACTTTATATTCCAACTATCACATTATAATATGTCTCATGTAAATGTAGTACATTGGTTAGGAATTTGACAAGTATAGAAAGGATTTTAACCGTTGAAAGGCCATTGGGGTCCCTATATACGATCCATATTTAACCCTAGAACTTTTCAATTATGGTTTAATGTATGAATTGCAATACATTGTTATTTACGTGCTATCATGATCATTAATTTATTTTGTACTCACAAGTATTTGGTCAATGTTTTTCTAATCAAATACCACCAACTTCATAATATATATATATATATATATATATATATATATATATATATACAACTGCAAAGGGCTTTCAGGCCCATCTAGGGTTAAATCATATTTTTCATTCATCAGACCTTGTATATATTTTTTGAATAAATTTCACATTTAATCCTTAAAGGACAAATGGGTGACCTTGGAAATCATCTCTTTTCATTACCGTGTGAATCATTGGCTTAAGAAATACTGCAAAAACACTCATTGGAAGTCAAACTATTGTAGAAGAGCTCCCCTTTTTGCAATAGAATTACGAAGATGAATAGTTTCACTTTTGTCCTATATAAGAGATTCTCTATAATTCATCGGACACCAAACATCCGAGTCGTCAATTAATCCCTAAAGGCCCAAGCCATTTTCTAGCTCCGAAATCATTGAAAACAGCCTTTCTGCTGCGTTTGTTGCCAAAGTTTTGAAAATACATTTTTTGAAAATGTAACCTTTGGATCTTGAAGTTAACTTGTATGAGAAGACGTGGTGAAAATTTCGTGAGGTTTCACCGTATGGATTGAGAGATACTAGCATTCAAAGTCAAAGTTTTTTTTTTTCCACTGTGCTCCAAAATTTCAGATGCCTTTGACCACCTTGTGTTGAAATTTTTAATCTGCACTATACACCATAGGGTTAAATTTTTTTCTTATAGGTAATGAAGTTAGGCATATGCATACCAATTTTCAGATGAATCCAACATACCTAACACATGGAAAAAAAACTTGTAATACCACAATGTCCCAAGAATTGGCAATGTACTAGGGCATCTTTGAATCATGACTTTTCTTTATGACCAATTTTGTGAAATTGAGGTAAATGAGTAAATTTGCACAAAGGTGTGAGCAAAAATCCAAAAAAATCCAAAAAAGCATTGAAGCGTTAATTAAAGCATGAACTTATCAATTCCTAAGATTTTTTCATGAGGTTCTTGAAATATGTTATAAAGAAAATAACAAACCTAACTTTGAAACAACTTTGAAACAACTTTTTTTGAATTGTAAGTACAGAATTTAAAATCATCAGGCTTATCAATAATACATAAAAATTGAAAATACCACAATATCCGTGACAATATCACATGTGAATTGAACAATACTCCCTTCATCTCAAAATAAATCCAAGGGTTTCTAAGAATGGCTAGACTAATGCATTAGTTGTTCCTATTTTCAAGGGATTGGGAAATATTGTAGCTTCTACTAAACTCCACTATAGGAGGCAACCCATTCCTGATCAGCACCCCACTCTAGATATATAGATTGTTTTCTTTCCATGAAGCAGGAGAAGAGCAATGATTAATTATGGCACGGTTCTAGGGGCAATTGTGATCCATTTTGATTGGCTACAAGACTCTCAATATTGAAACCACCCCTTGGTCAATTTTGTTTTCAGCCCATAGTCGGAAATAGAAAGCCCTATATCACTAGTATGAGAGGAATAGAAACTTTTGCTAAAAAATTCACAATAATTATATTTTGTAGAAAAAAATATGGAAAATTATGGAAACGTTCCGCAATCTATTGCTACACAAGGGAAAATTTATCTAGTTACAACAGCCGCCTTGCAAATACATGGAATTCCTTAAGTGTTCAGGAATGGGTTGCCTCCCATAGAACTGGTGTGAAAGGTTGGAAGTCAAAAGTGAAGCGGTTCATGTGACACAAAAAATTATTACTCTTATCACTTGTTGAAAACCACATGTGAAAACAAGTGACAAGAGTAATAATTTTTTGCCCTTTTTGGAATTGCTCCAGTGGTATTAATTTTGATCACTCTTCAAGCAATGTTGGTGCAATGACGTTCATTGATGTCCTCTGTATTCAATTCCAACAATGTCTTGTGACTTAACTCCAAGAAAGTCTCAACAAAAAATTTGTTAGTAGCAATTTCTATATAGTTTTGGGTTGAATTCTTTGCCTTTGGTTGGTTAGAGGTTGCGTTGTGATTTCCTTTGCAAGGATCGAATTGCTATATAGTCTTTGGAGTGTAACATCTGCAAATTCTTTTGCTTCAGGGTGTTCAAATTAGCTTCAATTCTTGTCCATCAAGCTGTGGAGAACCAATTTCGAATTTAATTTGAGATAAATATATTTGAAAATCCTGGATTTATTTTGAGACACCTTTGATTGGATAGGAGAAGCCAAGAGTTTCACCCTTAAAAGCCTTAAGGTATGATTTCAAGTCATTTTCCACTTTTGGACAGGCCCTTCCCGATGCAATATTTGTTGGATTCTTGTGAATTTTTTTTTATCAAAAATGTATTTTACTACTAGCTCGATGTTTATAAAATTTTAAACCAGTCCAAGTCATGCTTAAAAAATTATGCTTCAAAAGGACAATTTTTTCAAGTTATTGGCAATTTTAGGTAGCCATAATAGATATGTCTAATTGGGCTGAAATTTTCTATTTATTCTCTCAACAAGCTTGTTAACATAATTTCCAAAGTTGAAAGGCATACAAACACATGATTTTCACTTATAAGCCTTTGAAATTGGACTTTGTATTTTCTAAACATTGCTCGAAGAAGGAAAGCCCACTATTTCAAAGGCTTGTAAGTCATACTCATGTGTTTGTATGCGTTTTAACTTTTGGGGTTATACTAACAAGCTTATTGAGAGTATGTATAAAAAAATTTAAGCTCAATTTGACCTATCTATCATGGTTGCCCATAACTAAAAAAATTATCCTTTTGAAGCATAACTTTTTAATCACAAGTTGGATTGGTTTGAAATTCATAAAGCATCAAGCTTGAGAGTCATCATTAAAATATTGCTCTAAGTTGCATTTTATAATAGATCTAAACAATTTTGGAAATCTAGACAACCCCTTGGTCCTTTAGAGGTTAATATGTAATCCTTAAGACCTAAATTACTTTGTAAAGGTCATACATTCCTAAATTCCGTAATTTGAAACATTAAACTCATAATGGCATTCCTCTTTAGAAGGCCATTTGAATCATTTGATTGCAGTTAGCAATGCAAATATAACAAAAAGTGAAAATATTTTTTTTGAAAAAAATATTAATTAAAAAATCATATGCCAAGTAATTGTCTTTGTATGTCATATCCGAATGCGATATTTTAAAATAAAAATATATACATTTTTATTTCCTACATTTGCATTGCTGGTCAAAGTTAAATGGCTCTCTAGAGAGTCCAAATTTTATCTAATGCTAACTTCTTCTTTTAGTTTGTCTGTTGCTAGGCTGCTGAATTTTGTTGTGTATTGTAATGGGTCCGTTAAAGGAAATCTCTATGCTTTAGCTATAAAATAGTTTTTTTCAAAGAATTTCAAATTCTTAATATGTGCACAACATGTATTTAGCAAGAATTTCTTCACTTTTATTGAGAAATTCACGGTAATTAAAATTTTCACAAAAGAGTTTGGAAATTCAATGTCATATATGAAACAAAAATTTCCATGTTGGAAATATGAAACAATAAAACGTCACTTATAAAGAGGGACAAAATAGAAGATATAAAGTAGAGGATGTTTATCTAAGGTAAATGATCCTAATTGTGACCCCGATCTAAAACCGGCTTGTACGGATTTCTTGTCTGAAATTTACTCACGCTATTTATGAATGTCCATAGTTGATTTTTGAAACACCATTGTAGGGCACTTTGATAATTCATCATTTGTTTTTTTAAAGTTCTATCAATGCATTAAAAAAAATCTAAAATACACATTTGATTCCAAAAAAAATCCAACCAAAAATTATCCACAATGGAAACAATATTCATTTACTTATTTGGATGCTTTTAGGTCTAACTTAGTTACTTTTGATTGTAGGGAGGCTATAAAAAGTTCATTATGAATGGTAATTTCTGCTAAACTTATACATTCCTAGGAATCCAAATAAACTTCAAGAACTGCACAACAAATAACGCCCTCATATCATCTCCTAACTGCCCGAGAGAGTGAGAGACCGTACATGGTTGCTTCAAAATTTCAGCTTATTTGTATGCAAGCAATTAAATTTTTTTGGCCATACTAAAAATTTTATGCATATTGAAGGTTAAATATTGGAAGTTTTTATTTTTCACTAGTACAGGTCTTCAAAAATATACATGTACCATTAGTGGAAGAGTAAAGCTTGCCAATTTCACTTGTTTTGAGATCTAAAAACGAGTCTAAAAATTTGTAGTTATCCATTTGCTTTGAAAATGGTCCCAATACAAAGAGAAAAGTGTTTTCATTTTTTTCATTGTTGAAAATTTAAACATGCAAACTGTATTGATTTGGAGTTATTTGTGATTTTTATTTATAGAAAAAATTGCATCTCAACAATTGCATGGTAGATTGTGTAATGAGTTTGATAGCTCTTCATTTGAATTTAAGGATTTTTGGAGGTGTATTTTAGTGTGCTAACACAATTTCTAGTTCTTCATTTCATCATCCTAAAAAATTCTTATAATTATGTAATTTCTCAAACATTGTGGGAGGGGCAATATACTAGAAATAAGATATATACATTTTTCTTGTTATGATCTCGCAACTTTTATGCAATTTCACACTCAAAATTGGTATGCTCACTAATAAGCAAGTTCTTTAAACATCTATATAGTTAGATTTTGAAAAAACAAAACAATTTGCTTCATTTGAGATAACTATATGCCCATGCTCTTTTTTCATAGGAAAAACACACTTGGAAAGGCTGAGGCACTTAGGGGTTAAAAAAGGGATCTATTGAATAGTATAGCATTGATGCTTAATGCGGATTGTACTGTACAAGCTTTGATGTGAAGACTAAATAAACCAAGCTACTATGAATGAAGGTGTAACATGAGCAATGTGATGCTAGATAGGAAGTATGGGATGTTCCAAAAGAAAGAGTTGGGTAATTGATTTAGAGAGGGTAGACTACTTGAAATATTTTTAGTCAAATTTTATCTTGAAAGACAAATGGAATTGGCATCTATTCCAAGTTGTCTTATATTTTTTGGAGCTTTGTGGAATTAGTTATTGAATTTTTGAAGTTGAAATATAGTGGTCAAAATAAAACATCCACGTCCTGAAATGTACAGTATTTGTACATTGTTGGTATTAAGAAAGAGCAACATGCTCGATGGGGAATGAACGAGGAGGTCAATTCACCCCGGCCACTGAAATACACCAGGATGTATGCACTACTATGTGGAACTCCTCTTAGGGAAACTAAAAATTTTCAAACCAAATGGGACATCAAATGAATTTAGAAGGTAAAAATGAATGTTAACAATCTATTATCTTGGTTTACAATGTATTGGATTTAAGTTTTTTGCATGTAGTCAAGATTCCCTCCACCTTCTTTATTTTTTTTTCTTAGGTTAGCAAAATACTCCTTCACTTCTGTAATTTTATTTGGGTGGAGTCAAGACTCCTACACTTCCTTTTTCTGCCTTGGATAACTAACATAGGACTCCGATACACTCACAAATTTATTTGTGTAGAGTCAAGACTCCTCCTACCTTCACTATATTTTTTCTTGGCTTAGCAAAGCACTCCCTCCTACACTTCCACAAATTCATTTAAGTGGAGTCAAGAGCCCACCTACAAAACAAACAAACAAACTAATTTTAGATATAGCCTTGTGTTGTTGCCACAACCAAAATTAAAGTATAAATAATTTTTTAATTTGTGAAAACTTCGAAATTCAATAACTTTCACATCAAGGCGTTGTCCTTTGGTTCTGTGTACTTTTTCCTTTATCAATGGAATTGGTCCATGTGTTTCAAGAAAAATAAATAAAAGTGTCTTTTTCTTATAATTTTGCCGCTCATGACAACTGATAATTATGACGATTGATATATACTTTCATATTATTTTACTTTGACTGGGTTTTTGATGCACGTGGGGTTCTGGACGCAGGATGTTAAATCCTGCATTCGAAGTGGGACCAGCAGGGTGAAAACGCAGGAATTTTACCCCGGGAAAAACGCAAGAATTTTTTTATTTTTCACGTATAATTTTTTTTTGAATTCTAAATTCATATTTGCAATCAGAGGCCCCAAATTAGCTACAAGAGATCAATGTCTAACCCTAGACATGGCTCAAAATAGGGCAAATAGAGACTCATTAATTTTCTAAGAGCCCTCAACACTAAAAAAATCAAGATTTGCAATATGAGGACAACCTTGTACAAAATCTTGAATAGAAAATCATAATCATTCATTTTCAAAATTGGATTTTTGATGCTTAAATAAAACTTCGAAAGGAATATAAATTACTAAAAATAATAATTTGGTAAGGTTTAAATTAACTTTAATGTTTTGTCAATACTAGAATTTGGTGCCAAGGCCATTTGAGGGGTTAAAGCTAACTATATACAATTAAGGTGAAAAAAGGGAATAAATTAAGGTATATTCAATGTTTTGTCAATACTATTATTTCTTTTTCTTTGATGCGTCTCAAAATTGAACAGCTTTTGTCTCTTTTTCAGAGCTTCTAAAATATACATAGATGGTTGTAATATTTGGTGAAATATTGACTTTGGGGTGGTTGCAAGAAAGACTAGTACTAATTTACATCACAATTGAAGTGACAAAGTTGTCATCGGCTATAACTTTTGAATCATAAACCCGATTAACTTGAAATTTTTATTGAAGATGACTAACTTGATACGGAGTAGTATTTAGATCCCTTATTTTTCAGAAATTTTCAAAAATCATTTTATATTTAACTTTCAATTTAGCTAATTTGTCACACTTTGCGGTTTAGGGTTTTTTAGTACTAGGGAGTACCCAAAATTAATGCTCTAGAGCTGAAATTTTTGTGGTTTATTCCCATATTAGGAAGTCATCTTTCTACCAAAGGAAATTTAAAAATATTTTATTTTATGTCCTCCACATGTGTGCTAACAAGGCTCCCTTGCGCGAGCACTTTTGAACATTGAAGATGGTTTTAAGATCATTCTTCTGGTGAAATCTCTTCACCATAAAGTTTTTCCGAAGTTAAAATTCTTAGTTTTCTTAAAAGATTCTTCTCCTATTTTTTACAAATTAAAATGTGACGGTACCTATTTTCCTGAGATTTTGCTAGTTCATGAGACTATTCTAGTTTTCCTACTTAGAAATTTTTTCTATGCTTTTCCTTCTAAGGGTACCTTCTTCTTAACCCCTAAATGCCCAAGCGTTTTCAAGTGTGTTTTGACTATGAAAAAAGAGCATGGGCTTATAGTTAACTCCAATGAAGCAAATTGTATTTTTTTCAAAATCTAACCGTATAGATGTTTAAAGAGCTTGATTATTAGTATGCATACCAATTTTGAGTGCAAAATTGCATAGGAGTTGTGAGATTATAACAAGAGAAATGTATGCTTTCTATTTAGTATGCTGCCCTCCCAACAATGTTTTAGAAATTTGCATATAAAAGATTTTTGGGATGGGAAGTGACATGAATGACTACAAATAATGTTAGCACACTAAAATGCACTTTCAAAAAACTTAGTTTCACATGAAAAGCTATCAAACTTATTACACAATCCACCTTGCAATTGGTGAAATGCAATTTTTTCGGGTTTTACACTTCATAAGTAAAAAAGGCAAATAGCTCCAAATCAGCACTTGCATGTTGAAATGTTTAACGGTGAAAATCAAGAAAATGCTTGGCTCTTTCCATCGGGACCATTTTCAAAGAAAATGGATAAGTACAAGTTTTTAGATCTCAAATCAAGTGAAATTGGCAAAAGTTGGGAAATGAAGTAAAATTAGGAAGCTTTATTCTTCCACTAATGGACATATATGGCTTTGAAGACCTCTCAAAAATCAAATGCTTACCTTTTGTAGTGAAAAATGAAAGTTTTCAATAGTTAACCCTAAAAACTGTCCGAAAAAAAATTTAAAACAATCAAACGAAATTAACTGCCCATACCAAAATGAGCCTAAAATTTTAGCTCTACCATATATGGTCGCTCAAGTAGTTAAGGGTTAAAGGTGTATACATTGAAAATTATTTTTACATTTTTTAAAATTATTTTTGTAATTATATAGTACTCCCACAAGAAAAAAGGAGTTTTGTGAAAAACGCTACAAAAAACGGTCGGTCTTTCTTGCAATCACATTTTATAGTGGGGAAGCTTCTTGACAAGGAATGGATCTTTTAGTCCACCACTCTAGTATTTGTTGCATTCATATAAAATTTGAGGTCAATACTTGAATATAATGAGTAATATGGACCACTTTAGATGGCAACCAAATTCCCGCTTTTCAATTTTTTAGATCTCCCATATACGTGACAAGTGTTCATTTCAGTACACAAGGTACATTTTTACTATTCCTTGTAGACATTGTAATAGAAATCCCCTATGACAACTACAATTTTTATCTTTTTTAACAAAGGCAAGGAATGCGGTTGTCGCAGGGAAAGGAGAAACAAAGAATTTTATTAAAGGGGAAATTTATGTATTTTTTAGTGTTGTTTGAAGATGTCCCTACCTCCAAATCAACTCAATTTATAAAATTCAACATTCTAAAATGTAGATTTATGCTTCTAAAATCTAACTTTAATGTAGATTTTAGTATGCATAATTAATATAATTTGTAGATTTTGGAGGCTCAAATCTAACTAATATGTAGATTTTGAAGTTCCAATCTCATTGATTTGTACATTTCAGAATTTTTGATCTAGACCCTTTTCTAGGTTTCAAAAGTTCAAAATATTAGTAATATGCAAATTTTACTTGTTTAAACATTTTACAATTTCATATATTGTAAAATTTTTAAAGTATCTAAAATACACAAACTCTAGGAATTATAGATTTTTGTGAATAGAATTCATTGCCTTGAAGATTCACAACTTGCAAGCCTTATGTGTTCAACCTCACGGTACCCTTGACAATTGATATAGAACAATTGCCTCTTGTAAAATCTACCAAATATTAGGTGGAAATAACATTGAAATGTAAGATGTATTAATGTATTGTAAAGTCTATCAATTTATATTGCACACGGGGGATTCAGGGAGAATTTATGAAAATCCTTGCAAAGAAAATCCAACGATCTTCTTCATAGGGAATTCAAAACAACTCCGTTGTTAAAATGAAAAAAGTCCTCCAAAAAAACCCAATGTTTTTTTTTCCGGTTCAAGAAATCTTTGAAAATCAACTTCTCATAGACATTACAACACTAGAGAACATAGGAACTGCCAGAAACCAACAAGGACAAACTGCAAAATCTCCAAATCAGTCACGGGGAATTCCAAACAAGTTCACTGAGATAATATAGACCATTATTGATGTGTACCTTAGAATACTAGGGAAGCACAAGGGGTTCATTTATTTCACCAAAAATACATGCATTGGAGTGACTTTCAAACCATTATTAAATATTATAATGTAGGAATTTTTTTTTAAATAATCATTTCTTAAGAACTTCTTCAAAAACTAATTTTGTAAAAAAAAGAGAAAATAATTATTCAAAACGTGCGCAAATCCATAAGTAAAGGAGCTTTCTTAGTACCTTTGTAAAGGACCTAGATTTTATTACTTTTTGGCATCCTTTGGACATTAGATGTGAGCCTCTCAAATGAATGTAACCCAAAGGGTCACTTCTAGATCATTAGTTTTGAAATTTTTGGGCATTATTAAAGAGCATGAAAAATATCAAGCATAATGAAAATGCCTCTTAAATAAAAAAATTTAAACAATTATTCTAAAAGAGAGAAAAGTTAAAGAAAGAAAGAAAGAAAGAAAATTGTGTTCCCTACACTTGCACAAAAATAGTGCACTTTGAGCACATGTAGAAGGTGGACAATTTATTATTTTAAGAAAATATCTTTGTGCGCTTGTATAATTTTAGTAGAACCCTTCATCTTCAAATTTTGATCTTCAAATTTGCATTTTGGATTGAAAATAGTACTATGATCCCCCCCCTCCAATGGCAAAGGCGATGGACATCCTATTGGGGGTTGCTTCAAAATATAAATAATTTTGAAAAATTTGAAAAATTATTCATTGTCTACGTACAACTACTATATAGTGACTAACAAAACTAAAGACAAATTTGAAACATTTTCATTCAAGCAACCATACCATAAGCATCAATGTACAAAGCCCAAAAGTGCATATACACAAGTTGCTGTGTGCAGCATACTACACGATACTATGGAAGTTTGAAGGAAAAACTAGTTGTCATTTGAAAGAAAATTAATTTCAAAGTCAGCCATGTCTAAAACTCGGTTTTTTTCACCATAATTTGAAATTACTTTATCTTTTGTCAACTTTTTCTTATAACTCCAAAAAACTTTTTGTGCCTTGGCATGGTGGTATATATCATTTCAGATTGTTGTACACAAAAATACCTAAGGAGGGATAAATTTTTTTTGGTGTTGTACAAGAATATTTTGACCGAAATAATTTATGTTGTAGATGTGAAGGATTGTAAGTCCAAATCCAGTGTGCTCGTATACTTTTTAACTATGTGGATTATGTTAAATAATACATATGTTGAGAGTATGTGAAAAAACTTTTAGACTAATTAGACCTATCTATCATGATTATCGATACCACCCCTATTTTGAATAAAGTGCCCTTTGGAGCATAATTATTTATCCACTACTCTAATTATTGTAACATTTTCTAGGCATCAAGCTAGTAGAGAAACACACCTACAATCAAAACTTCACAAGAATCCAATAAATATTGCATTATGAAGGGCTTACTCAAAATTGAAAAATGGCATAAAATCATGCGATCAACCTTCACATCTTAACATTGCATTGAAAAACAGTATACAAATATATATAGGAAGCAATAGGAAGTAGAATTATATTGTTTTGACAAAGGATGATTAGTTTTCAATTTTTAAAGTGATATGCCTTAAGATTCACAAACATCATTCTTAAAATCAAACGCCCATCTCCAAAACCAACAAAAAAAATGCATCCGTAATTATCATCATACTCATGGTTACAATCTTAGAATGGTCAAAATGTCAATGCCCTAAATGATTACATTCTTTCAATTTCTTTCAAATTCTTTTACATCCTAAGAGCCTATAATCCTATAAATGTGCCCATTAAATCATTTTAAGTATTCACTTACAAATCCTACAAGTGTCCCTCTCAGTGCTCTCACATCTCAAAAATGTCTATTACTTTCATTTATTTAGAAGTATTTAGAAGAAACAAATTTAGGCTTCTTTCTGAGCCGTAATGGGGTCAATTTCTAGGGTGGTCATAATGGCATGGTGGTCACAATAGGCAATTGGCATACGATAGGTAAAAAAATTGTTGTAATGGTCAAGGTTTCCTAATCCAACATGTTGAAATAGTTGTAACATTATGCATCAAGGTATGTACACCTATAATCACTACTAATTACAAGTTAGAATAGTTATTGTTATTAAAAAAAAAAGGATGATTTTAATTAGGTCTTATTGGAGATTGAAAGAAGAATCCAATTTACTTTAGTAAATATTATTTGGACACTATATAAATAAGTTATGGATTTTCAGTGTATTGTCTATAAGTGTACCAAAAATCAAAAGTAGTAGGCTCTCATAGTCTCTCATGTTTTGAAGGTGTATATTTTGGACCATCAATGTCTAGTTTTTTGTATTTCATTTTGGTCCAATTGCAGGTGTTGCATTTTGGGTAGTATTAATTATGGGTGTAAGTTTCTTAGACAACACTCAAGAGCTAAAAAAATCAAAAGAATCACATGATATAATGTCATATTTTTCTATGCACTCAAAAATGTCTAGATTTTCATTTGTTAATTATTTGATTCAAAGGTTTAAAAAGGAAAAGAAGGATTATATGTTATAGACTTATAGTCCTCTTCTTACTTCTTATAGAGATATTGTCAAGGTTGACTTGAATAACTACCTTGACATTATGTAGCAATTGTGAGCAACTTGCAGTATTTTAGATAGAATCTAAGTTTGTATAAAAATAGTGTAACTCTAGAATGAAGAAGTGATTCCAATATATTCTACTTTGTGTTTGAATGTGACGCAAAGGGATAGTACACTAGAGCCTTTGGTAGAAAGTCTTGCTCTGGCCTCCACAAAGCCTTGGATTTGAAACTCTCTACCGAGAGTTCTAAGTACTATTCTTCTACCTTGCTGGCTTGCCCGAGTGGTCTATAGGGGTTTGTAGGTTCAAATCCTATAGCTAGCAAAAAAAAAATTTAAACTTATAAACATACATTCACAAACACCCCTAGTGGAAATTGAATTGGTGACCCACTAATGAAAACCATCACAAACAAGCCTCATTCAATTCACATAGTAACTACCTTCTCACCAAAACCAAATTAACATTAATAACCATAGAGTCTAATACTCTTTAAACAAGATATGTGGATTTGGGTTTGGAAATGGGTGACCCACTAATGACAAACAAGCCTCATTTAAGTATATATTATAACTACCTTCTTACCAAAACCAAATTAACATTAATAACCATAGTGTCTAGTATTCCCTAAATAGGGTATGCAGTTTTGGGATTGCATATAATTTCCACTAGATTTTGTTGTAGATTCTAATCAACAAACTCTTAAAGTACATTGATTCAAAATTAATGGGAGTTAATTCTTCTTCTCTTCTTGTGATTTGTTGGGAAGTCAATGATTGGACATTGCCATTTTGTTAGCATGAGAGTGAAAAAATAGCATTAGAAGAAAAATGAGCCCTCGGGAGGGTTGTGAGTTCCCGGACAGTAGGGAACGTTGGCTGAATAAACAGGAAAAAAAAATCGATTTTTTTTTTTTTTTTTTTTTGGCCGGCGAATTGGAACAGTTCAGTATTATAATTTAAAAAACATTAAAAAAATATTAAAAAAATATTATTAATAAAATAACTACAAAATTTCAAAATTCTCAAATCTGATGTGGCCGAAAACATCCTCGTCAGCCTGAAATATTATTTTAATAATTATTTTAATGTTTTTAAATATTTTTTAGTTATATTTTTATTATTTTTTATTATTTTTTATTTTTTATTATGGCCACTATTCATCATTGATGATGAACAGTGACCATTGTCCCTCAAAGGAGTTGTGAGTTCCATTGCGGGGAACTCACAGCCCCTTTGTAAAGGGAAGGAGCCCTACTGAGGTCTCATTTTTTTTCTAATGCTATCCATCTACAATATGTGGTTGCATGTGAACCAATTTTGTAATCAATCATGAAATAAGATGAAATACGTGTCTAAAAAAACTTAAACACTTTTTGCAGAAATCAATGTGAAAATAGTGATAGAATAGATCTTTTGAACACTAAGCTCTAGTGTGAGAGCTTGGTGCTAAGGATCCTTATGAGCACTAAGTTAGTGCCCATAGCAACTTTTGGTATCAAAATCTAATATTGTAGCTTGGTATATAATAACATGTTTTCTACTAGAGAAGGGATTATTATCACTTATGAGATTCGAAAAAATATACAACAATTTACAAAATATAAATTTAATGTCCTATAAATGTATTGGTGATAATTCAATGTAATATTTACTTCAAAAATATTGTAATTTCAATGCAACAATAACTCATTCTATAATGCACATAATGAATTCTACAATATGACAAATAAGACCTCATAACTTTAACTTGAGGCTAGAATTATTTCAACCAAATTGTAGAGTTTTTAGCAACTATTGAACTTTTGATGTATTTGTATAGGCAAATTCATTTTATTTGCATTCCCACGTAACTAAGTTTGGATGCCTTTTCATTGAAATGCTGTGTGTTTTGGCATCAAAAATCATTTTTTTAATTTATTGAAGGTCTAGGGTTGGAATATTGATTGATAGTTTTCGACCACTTTGAGGCTATAGTGGTTTAAGTGCTACTTAAGACCAATGGCATAAAATTCATCTTTTAGGCCATACTAAATGCGATTTAAGAAGAAAAACTAATTATTTTCTTATATTTTCTTATATTCTAATTAATGACCTACTTCTAGATTGTAGAAAGAATTTATTTAAATTTTTTGATGAATTTTTTGATGTTTTTAAAGTTTTATACTTGATGAAGGGTTTCGAAGTAATGCAAGGTGTAAAAGTACAATTTCTCCAACTAAATTGAAATTCTAATGTTTAGTTAAATAGATTTCAATCGAAGTAATTTTGTTTGCTAATGTGTATTATTATAAGCATACAAGTACATCTTTTAGAAATCAAGTAGAAATCCTAATATTTAGTGTACCAGATTTCAACCCAAACAAAGAATTATACTATTATCTTATATACTCTGTACTAAAAAGTAAAAACAAAATTCCACATCTTGTGATTTCCATCTAGATTTGTATTCCTAAAAAGTGACATGTGGTGAAAAAAATGCTTTTGACTTTGATTGCATAGAAGTCATAAAATGATGATAAAAAATTTGGGTCTAAAATACTTTTTTCAAATTCTTTATGAAAATGAGATGGAGATTTTTTGATACAATTGTCATTTTTTACATTTTTTACATTAGACATTCTTGACTTAAAACTGACCTAGTTCTATATCCTTAGACTCAAAATGGACAAAAAATTAAGAGTTCATTTTACAAAGAAATTTCAATCATACTAATTTCATATACATTTTTTTACAATATTATTATTTTTGAACCATGTTAAAGTTAGGTCATAACTTTTTATAAGATCAATGCTGTGCCATTTGATAAGATTTGGAAAAAAATTAAACCACTTTAAAAATACTCCAATCAAAATTAAATTAAAAATTCTTCACTTCCAGATTGGTCTAATTCCAAATTGTGATAATCATTTGCTTAAATTTTTTATATAAATAAAAGGCAACCAACATTTTTAACCCCTAAAGTACTTTCATGTTTCAAAGCCCTATACTACTTCAAAATATTAGTCTCCAAAGCAAGGCTGATATATTCATCTATATTTGTTTCTTAAAAAATCCAACAACAAGATCCTTTAGTTAATTTTTTAGAGTTCATCCAACGCTCTAAAATTTCAAAATAAGAAACCTTACCAATTGTAAGATCATGATGTATGGATTTCAAAAAGAACAATTTTCAACTCTACCCAAATAGTTAGATTTCATCTTTCAAACTTTTTACCCAAAGATGTGTAGATTCTACAACTTGCAACACTCCATAATACCGTACATTGGAATCAGATTTGTTAGGCTGTATACGAAATCATTTCTTGTTTAGTTGAATTTTTATTCATTAACTTGATTTAGAATTTTTGGAAGTTCATTTTACTTTAGAATATTTTGTGACCTCAAGCATGGTTCAAAATATCCCATAAGTGACCTTTAGCTCCTAAAGGACCAAAGCATTTTCTGGCTTGAAAACCACTCAAAATTGCCATGTGTGCTACATTCATCAAGAAACAAAAAAAACATTTTTTTAGAATCTAACCATAGAATCTTCTACTTCACTTGTCTCGGATCAACAATGCTAGTATGTGAGCCCAAGAATGCGAGTTTGTGAGCATGAGCCTACAATATAGGTACCTACAATATAAATACCACACACTATAGAAGGTGTATGTATCATAAACACCTATAATATGGATATTTGTAATATATATATATATATATATATATATATATATATATATATATATATATATATATATATATATATATATATATATATATATATATATATATATATATATATATCCTATAATCATAGACGGTTTCTATAGTATATACACCTTTAACATAGGGGTGTAGTATTCTAGGCTCATGGGCTCACACTCCTATGCTCACATAATAGCAAGCCTTGTCTCGGATCATGTAATAAGAATTTCATGAAGTTTGACTGTATGCATTGGAAGATATTAGCATTCAAAAGTGGAGAAAAAAGTTTTTTAGAATGCTAGCCTGCAAATTCAAATGACTTTGACCGCCATTTGTGGAATTTTTTGCAATACAAACTTTGAATTTAAAATTTTTCATGTTGAAAATTTGAATGGAAAGTCAGAGAAAAAAATTTCAAACAAAAGAACACTTGATTTTCATTCACTGAAAAATTATTAAGTAGAAGTAGGTCTGAGATTGAACAAAACACTAAATTATTAATAGCTCTAAGATGGAATTGAAACACTATAATCCTAAAAATGATATTGTTCTAACAAACAAACTTAACCTCCTAAAAAAATTTGAAAAACTGTGAAAATTACTTTCAAAAATGAATTCTATTAGTTGTTTTTTCAAGAAGATGTTTAGATTGCCTAAAAAATAAGATTGTCCATAACTTTATCATTATTAGTCCAAATAGAGTGAATCAAAGCTTCAAATGTAGGAAAAAATATAATCTTTGAGAAAAAAAATTAAAATTAAAAAAATTCAATTTTTCGATTTTTTTGTTCTATTTGACAAATTGCTTTTTGGACTTATGATGCAAAATATGTTTTTTTGTTTTGTTTTTGGACAACGATTGAAATAAAAATTGTATTTTTAAAAAGCTACTGTAATTTCCTACAAAAAAAGTTTCAAAAAATCAGGTCAAAAATTGAGGTCACATAAGCCTGGCAAAATTCCAAGTGTCCCTTGAGCAAACTTTGGTCCTTTAGGGATTAGTAGTATTCACAGCTTTAACCCCTCAAGGCCTAACACGGTTTTGACAAAGGAGGTTTTCAATGAATCTTCCTGCTTTGATGTTTTTTTGCACATGGATGTGCTTGAAATTTTTAATTTTAACCGTACAAAAGTAAAGACTACTTTGTCTAGTATGCATGGAATTAATTGTAGAAAATATTGACAGTTGGATTTTTAGATTATAACAATTTTGGATGATGAACTTTATAGGCAAAAAACGCAGCTTTTGGGGAAGAAAAACTCTAAGAAGATGAATAATGTTTTTTTTCCTCCAAAAAAAAATTGTATTGGAATCTAAGGCAAGTGTAATATTTTTTAATTCTAAAAAATGAGAAATAAAAAACTCTCTCAATTTTGTAGACATTTTCAAACAAAAGGAGTACAAAGCCAAAACTGACCCAATTGGATCCTACAAAACTTATAAAAATTTACATATGTGTCAAATTTTGAAATTTAGTAACTGATATTATTAGAATATTGTTTGGAACATCTTTAAAAAAATTGGAATCATTCTAATTATTTTTGTATTCTTAATTGCACCAAATTGAACCTTGTATTTTAAAATTTGCTAAAAATATAAATTTGAGTTTATTTTCTCTAGAACCATTTTATTTGTGAAGAATAATGACTAGAAATGTCCAAGAATATGTTTTTTCCATACCTACTATTTCTTTCATTGTAAAAAAACTATGTTTGCTCCCATTTTTTGATTAGACTACATTTTCTAAACAATTTTTTAAACACTTCTCACATTGAAAATTTGAAAATCAGAAAGTGCAACAAGTTTATAAACTTATTGCTCTACAAGTTCCTAATTTATAAAATATTGAGATTTGTTTCATCCAACCGAGAATTTGCCATTGAAAATTTGAAGAGGACACATTGTGTCCTCTTAGTCCTTGAGGGGTTAAAGATTCTCAAGGCTTTACTGATTTTTGCCGCTTTACCGATAGTCAAGGCTTTGACTTTGTGGGTTTTTTGAGAATTAAGATCATTTTCATTAATATTTTCTACACAACATTTCCAATTATGCCACTTTATAATTTTCAAATATTTCATTGGATACCATATTTAATTATATTTTGAATTATTTTTTAACAAATCTGATCCTAGTATACTAAGTGTAGGGTATATTAGAGAAATGAGTTGGAAATACAAAGAAAAACTGAACCAAAAAAATTTCATATTCATACTTTAAAAATATAGTAAGAAGTAAAAAGTAGAGAATGATTTAAAATACTAAATTGTTAAGAATTTAATTATGGAATTGAAAAATGCCAATCCCAATGGTTGTAATATTGTAATAAACAATCTACATCCTATGATTTTATTTTTTTCAAAATATTGGAAATTGAGTTAAATAAAGGACTTCAAAATGTATTTTAGAGCAAAGATTCTTTAAGTACCCGCAACTAAAACTCCTCATAATTTTCATCTCATTAATGAAAATAGAATGATTCAAAGCTTTTTATTCATATATAATTCTTTAAAATCAATTTCAAATTTTTATTTCTTGTATAAGTAATTTTTCTTAGCTCCCCGACTGCCTAGGCTCCAAAAAAAACTACATATCATACAATAACTTTTTTAACCATGAAGTCAAAAGAGTTGAAAATTGCGCTTTAAAGCTATCACATGTTGTGTAAAAATGACAAAGGAAAAAAAATGAGAATTCCGATTGTAAATGAATGACCCAAAATGCTATGCTACCAAAAAAATGCGACTTGGTTCTTTAGAGGTTAAACCTTTATGTTTTTTGTTCTAATCATTCATATTTATGATATCATTCTTTGAGATGAATACAAATGTTAGAACCTTAACCCAGTTTTGGCAGTTAGTTATTAAAACAACATCTCAAGTACATTAGAAATCTCAAAAATAAGGTTTGAGATATTAAATTTTTGTATCAGAAACGGATTTTGTAGAATATTGCAAATCTTGTTGAACTTTATTTTTTGGAAATACTTAAACAACTGGTAGAGGAATGCCAAAGCTACATAGATCAAGACTAATTTTTTTTTAAATAGCTCTATCATGATTGTTATAATTCTACCCATCCATTTCTTTTTAAGAATTTTGTATTGTCTCTTGATCATTTATACAATTTGGATTTTCATAACTCATACCAAACTTGGTAGACAATATATTAAGTGCTCAGAATAAAATGTTGATGGATTATAATTGATGTGTACTATACTTCTTAAAAAAAATTGAAATCAACACAAGATCTAAGTTTACTTTATTAAGAAATTAATAGCTTATAAGAAATTGTTGTACTTTGAACACATGTATAAAGAAATTTTTCATTCATGTTATATAATGTTGCTCACTTCATAGATTAGCCTATCATACCAAGACTTGAGTACTAAAAATAGAAATTATAATTTTGATGTCGTTCTAAAGTTATATAATTTTAAACTAATTTGACGAAGGTATGTAAAGTCTTTTTCACATATGACTATGAGTAATTTCTCTAAATCATGTCTAACATCTTTTTATTCAACGCAAACTTCAAAAACATAAAAAAAGGTGCATATTAGAGCACTCATTAGATGAGAAATCAGCCCTGTGGAGGGCTGCGTGTGTCCAGCCTGTGGGAACTGCCGAATTCAGGGCCGCGGCAGCTCGCTGACGTGGCCGAGCGACTGTCACGTCGGAAAAAAATGAAATTTTTTTTTTCTGTTTTTTTTTTCATTTCAAGAATGTTAATTTTTTTAATTTTTTTTTAATTTTAATTTTTTGAAATTTTTTTGTCGGGAATAGCCGTTCCCTGAAACTGGGGGGAGAATAGCATCGGGAACGGGCCTGAAACGGCCCTCCCAACCCCGCAAAACTCATCTAATGTTCTAAGTTTTGTCCAAAATTCTCAAGTATTAAATGATTAAATTACATTGGGAACCTTGTTTCTCACTACAATAGTGGAAATTATGGAGAATTTTGAATCATATGGCTTTTCACCAACTAGACATAACATTGCATAACCAAGTAATGGTCCTCTTTATGCAAAACCCTTTGTTGTCACCTTTGTTTCTTATTGCTTTAGGGTTGTTGTGCACCACTTACGGTTTGGGATGACTTGCGGATCTATTTTTATGTAGTTTGGAAGCTTGTTTTGCCAATTCTAGGTTCATTGTGTTACTTGACTTGGTCATGTATTGCAGTGCTAGGCTTCATGGCTACTCCAATAAAGCTATTTTTCCTTGAGAAAAAAGAAGACCAACATGTTTATCTTGGCCATACTGTTGTGCAAGAAGGCAAAGATTACTCTGCATTTAAGATCAATTTTGATGAATCGGGAGTTGTCTCGGGAGTTGTCAAATGGGGGGTTCTATTATAGAAAAAAAATAGGTGCAAAATCAAGGAGAAGCTTGAGATTTGGAACTTTGGATAGGGTTTCTTCCAATGTTTACATAATCTGCCCATATATAGAAGAAGACATCTTATGGAAGCCCTTGCACATAAAGGTCTCAGTACACGCGCGGCCATTGAGTGACAACACTTGCAACGCAAGTGCAATGTACCCATTGGACTCTTGCACTAATGTCACAACAACATATGTTCAATATGGGGAAGAGACGCTAGTAGATTAGCCAAAGCTGAAGGTGCACCTCAAACTCTATTTTAGGCATTGATGGTTCCCTAAAGAAGTAATCAACTAATATTATGTTTCAGAATAGAAGATAAAAAGAAGTTGGCATACAATTCTTTGAAAGATCTCTCGTGAGCATTGAAATCTTTTGATTTGAATGGAATTGCGGTGGTGATCACTTGTAGGCAAATTCAAGTGTCATGCCCACAATTATTTATTTCACTTGAAGCTCGAAATCACCCATTTTGAGACCTCTTCTTTGTTGTGGATTTGGCGGAGAAGAAATTGGATGTATTTCAAAAGATGTTGAATGTATTCTTGATAAGGGTTCTAGTGTAACTAAGAACCTAAACCCTACCTAAGTCCTAACCCATTTCAATATTCTTCATGTTGGTCTATGCTTGTGAATTGAGACACCTAGCCTTTTACCTTATTGTGTGGTTTAATTTCTAAGCCAACCTTATAATTGTCAAAGGTTGATGAAGAACTAGGTAGAGTAGAATGACACTTGATTTTTTTTCTTATAAATGGTAATGTTTTTGGTAGTTTTATGTTGTTTCTAGACCCCTAAACCTTGATACATTCTTGTTTTTTTTTTTAGTGTAAAGTTTTTTTTGTAGTAGCAATGAAATGGAAAAAGGGTATTTTCAGTATGTTTGATTTGCGTAGACATGTTTTTTTCCTAGTGAATGTATGGAAATTGAAATTGGATTGGATTTATTGTTATTTTCAATGCGATCCATGCAAGAATGTATGTGCTTGTATGTTTTTCTTCTTTGAATGTCACATGTAGAAATGTCTGCTTCTATCATATTTTTCCATGCCATCAACTATTTACTTTTGTGCATGAAAAAATTGAGATGTGAATGTGAGTTTGTTTTTTGAATAAAAAATTATTTCTAAATCAAATAGGCTCCCATTATAGAATCTATTGAGAAAAATACAAATACTAATAGCTTGCTGCATATTCGTTGATACCCTATTATTTATAATTGAAGAGTGCCAAAAATAATAAAAATAATAATAATAAAATAATATCTCCATAATAAAATGCGACGAATGTATGTGTATGTGAAAATATAAAAGCACGTATGAAAGGGGATCCCCTTGACCTCCAAGGATTAAATGAATTTGTGAGGTGATCCCCCCTTACTCTCCTTCACATACAATATATTGAATTTGAAACTTCTCTCTAAGAGTTCTTTGCACTAGGATGTAGGAAGTTAAGTATGGAATGAAGTGATTGAACCATCTTACATGGAAATTTGAATTGAAAAATCATGATATTGGTTTTGATGTTAAAAAACTTCAACAAAATTTCAATTGAGCATTTGAAAAATATTACAAACAACCTCGCAAACAACAATATGATAATAACTTTTTTAATTTCAAAGTTTTTCAACCCTAGAATTTTTAGGTTATATATTTAAGGAATATAGAATAACATTTAGATTTGCAATAAAAGATAGCTTCTTCAATCTCTTTAAGTTTACATCAAAAGAGAAGTTGTAAGATATAGTCAACTATTGAAGAATCTTCAAATATCTTCATTACATCAATCCAACAACAATTATCTTCATGACTAAAGACTTAAAGAATATGGAGTCTTGGAGAGAACTAAAATGTGCTACAACATTGGATTTCTCCAACTATTTTAAAGTCGTAGGAGATTAGCACAAAATACAAAGTATTATCAATAAAAATTCCATGAATGTTTTGAAGTTTTCATCAAAAAAAAATGGTAATCATCAAGATTAGAATTATTTTCATGTGCATATGTATTTGAAATTTATTTATTGATTAGTTTCAAATCAATATTATATATATCCAGCCTCAAAAATTTGCCAAAATTTTAGTCAATAATAGAATTTTCAAGTATTAACAAAAGAAGTTGTATTTAAAAAAAAAAAACTTCTATTATTAACATTTGAAAATTTTGTAATTGACTAAAATTTTAGATTCATTGATTTGTAGGAAAATGCAATATATACAATGATGAAAACATCAATATTTTTTCTAACACCATCAAATTTTCTTTTAATACTATGCAAATACTAGATACTTTCAACTATTTTCCTTACAAAAATCTTTTGACAATAGTGATTGTAGTTTGAAATATAAAAGTAGAAAAATTACTCATCAAAATTGCATTTTTAATATTTAAAATTGATTTCACACCCATGAAGGCAAAAAAACTATCAAAATTAGGCAACATTTCTATTATGATTGATTGGATTTCTTAAAGTTTAAAGTTTATTATACCGATAGTAAAGAAGTTTAGAAGTAGCCGATTAAATATTATCCATATGATATTAATATTGTTAACCTTAAATATCCACATTCCATGGAGTTTAGTGGCGATCCTTTAAAAAATTATGTGAGTTGAAATATTAGACTTTTTATAATTCCATTTGTTTAAAATTTAGAAATTATTTAGAACTAAGTATGCATCCATCCATTTTTTAATTCATGAACATAAATAAGATAAAGAGCATTGTGATGTGATTATTTTTAGCATTTTTTTATACATTAACATAGGCATTATTTTAGTCTAAAATTTCTTGTTTTGTAGGATCATCAAGGCAAGAACTTGGAATTTTGGATACACTTTAGAGGCTTCAAGGTATAGAACATATATTGATCCTATTTTGGATTTTTAAATGGATTGTCGCGCTTTGCCAACCCTTATGAAGGGGCACATCTCATGTAATGCTTTGTTGGGCCTTGTAAGGAATGGCCTCTATTGCCTTGAAGGTTCTCAGTCTAAAATTGACCTTATTTGGAGTTCCAATGCAAAGTTTTACATTAAAGAAAATCTAGATTATTTAGAGGGTTGAGACAAGTTATTCAGTTGTTAAAATATAGGAAATTAAAAAAATTAATAATACTTAAAAAAATTTGCAATCTTACATGGCACTTGAAGTAATCACATGGTCTATGTTTTTTTTAAATATTTTTAAATATTTTTTTGTATATTTTTTTATTTTTGCTTTTTAGTGTATTTGCACATCTAATCAGGAAAGAAACAACGCTATTAAGAGTCCAAATTTTCTCTAATGCTAATTTCACACTAGCACAATAGTTTCCTATTTGTATTTGCATATAACTAGATAAGTACAAATTATCATTAATAAAAACCTTTCACATTTAGAATTGTGCCTAGGATGAAGACCTTAATTTTGAGGATGTATAAGATTTTAAACCCTAGAGCTTTGTGTTGATTTATAGTACACCTAACCCTAGCGCTTAGAAAATTCATATCATATTCTTAGGTTATCTAAATTATACATTGTAAATGTGTGATTGCAAGAAACATCTGCTGCATTAGAAGACCTTTGAGGCCTTCAAAAGACTACCAATTTCTAAACTCTGGAACTCTGCCACATCCGCTCTTTGACGTGGTCAATAGAGTGCCATGTCAGATATTAATATTTAATTTTTATTTATTTATAATTAATTATAAATAAATAAATAAATAATTTAAAAAATATATATATATATTTTTATTGTTAAATAATATGTCAGCAATGTTCTAGTTTATAGCAAGAGGATCAAGCTTGAAACAGCCTTAAGGCCCTCTCTTGCCCTCAAATCTGTTTTAATGATTTTGTTGCATTTCATAGTACTCATGCTTTTTTTATCCTGGAGAATTATAAAACAAAAAAAATAATTTAAATTTAAAAAAAATAATATGGCCAATGTATATGACTTTAAGATGAAGGTAATCACTAAAGGAAAACATAGAGAATTCTCTAAATAGGAGAACTAGAAAAGTGCCAAATCTCAAGAAAGTAGATATTTTGATGTTTTATTTAGTTAAAATAGGAAATAAATAAATAAAATTAAATAAAAGTTGATCATTTGTTACAATTCTATGGAGATGGTCATTCACCAAAAGAACCATGAGAATAACATTTCACATGTTTTGAAATGCAAACAAAAAAGCTTACTTTGTTCAGACAATAACTACACATCTATTGGAAGACTATTCCCTCCAAATTTGTTTTTTTGGGTACTAAAAAGTTCTAAACCCCCCCAAATTAGCAATAGTGATATAAAATTGGGGGCTCTTTTGGGCAAAAAAACATTTTTGAAAATTGAAAAAAAATTAGACAAGGTGTATAATAGTCATGAGTACCTTTCTAATAAATCTTGAGTCATTTGGAGCCATAATGCAACAATTATGGCCAAAAAACAAATCAGAATGCAAAGTGTGACTCAAAATAGTACACGTTTTTCTAGCAATCATCCAAATTGTGTTGGAATGAATCCCTTTTATTTACCATTTTGACTTGATAGAAACAAATCTTTCCATTTACTACTAATCAAGCTTAGTTGCACTTTGTGGCAATTAATCTATAGGACCAAGGCCATTTTGGGGGATCAGAAACCACTCAAAATTGCCTTTTTTGTTGTGTTCATCCAAAAACACACAAAAAATAATTTTTTTAAGAATCTAACCGCAAGATCTTGTACTTTACTTGTTTGAGATCATGTAGCAAATTTTTATGATTTGACCATACAAATTGGAAGATAATAACATTCAAAGTTGGAAAAGAAAAATTTGAACCACGGCCTAGCGGGCTTGCACTTCTAGATGACTTTGACCGCCATTTGTGGAAAAAAATTTCATTGCAAACTTTAAATTTAAATTTTTTTGTATTGAAGAATTGAGTAGAAAGTCCAAAAAAAAATTTAAAACAAACACACTTGGTTTTTATTTGTTAAAAAATTATTAAGTAGAAGTAGGTCCAAGATTGAAAGAAAAACTAAATCATTAATTACTCTAAGATGGAATTGAAACACAATAATTCCAACAATGAGATTGTTCTAGAAAACAAATTTAACCTTGTCAAACAATTTGTTTTAAAAAATTATAAAAATTGCATTAAAAAATGAATCCTATAAGTTATTTTTTCAAGAACATGCTCAGACTGTCCGAAAAATAAGATTGTTTATAACTTTCACATCACTAATTGAAATGGAATGGATCAAAGCTTTTCATGATCTCATATAGACAAAAATAAGATCTACAAGAAACAATTTAAAAAAAATTTATTTCAAGTTTTTGTGGATTTCTTTTTCTGCCGAGCAATGTAATAATTATGTTAAGATGGCATAATTTTTGCTCCTAGGCACCGATTGAAACAAACATTATATTTTTACGAAGTTAATAAAAAATTTCATCTTATGAGAAAGTTTCAAAAAAATTCACCAAAAATTGAGGTTATAGGAACTTGACCAAAATCCATTTTGTCCTTAGGGGGAACAATGGTCTTCTAAGCTAATTAAGAGGGTTGCTATTATGTGAGCATAGGAGTGTGAGCCTATAAGCCTAGAATACTACACACCTATGTTATAGGTGTATATACTATAGAAACCGTTTATAATTATAGGATATATATGTTAATATGTAATACCCATATTATAGGTGTTTATGTTACATACACCTTCTATAGTGTGTGGTATCTATATTATAGGTACCTATATTGTAGGCTTAATGCTCAGAAGCTTGCATTCTCAGACTCACATACTAGCACCGTTGAGCTGATTAACCTCTAAATGTCCAAGGCACCAAATTCTAGTGTCGATAATACTTTAGTTGAAATTGAACAAAATCTAATTGAGTTATTATTTATCATAGTTTACATTTTTACATTTTTTTTGAAGTCTAATTCTGGCATCAAAGATCTGATTTTGGAAATGAATGATTATGATTTTTCTATTTAAAATTTTGTGCAAGGATGCCCATTGCAAATCTTGATTTTCTAGTATTGAGGGCTCTTGGAAATGAGCTTCAAACACATTAGATCTTGGAGAAAAAATCACATTAGAAATTCATTTAAAAAATTTATAGAAAAGAATTTGAAAAGCAGTAAATTGATTCATTGAAGATACACGAGTTATGCCCCTTAATCTTACATTTTTTGGTGACCAATTTTTTAGATTTGACATGTGAAAAGGGGATTAAAAGACTTCAAATCACTTTCATAGTTTTAACTTCTTCATGATCAAACATTATAATCTTTCAATCCATAAGTGATATTGTTGTGTTTTCTTTCCTTATGTGGTCTCTAACATGTCTAATTTAAATCTTTACAATTACGATTTTAAAAAATTGATAATTTAACATATCAAAATGTTGCCTTTTTGTTCAATTTAGAGCAAATTCCAAAAAGCTCAAAAAAGGCCTGACTAGCCTCCATTTGCCATCCCCGTATTTGGTGTATCCTACATTCGTGGTTCCCGACACAATGATGCCGGTCCCAAAGCTAGCCTCTGAGTATCTTAAAATTGAATTAAAGATCTTCAATTCTCAAATTCAATTGATGCACCATCATCGCCTCAATTTAATCAGACCTGGAACAAACGATTTATAATACGATTACATAATTATGGGCAATTTCATTAAAATGGCGGTATTCCAAGTGCCACTTTGACAGTGTGCCATTTTCCCCATCTAGGCCACACATAGATTTTAGAAAGGCCGTTCTGAACTGTTTTCATGCCATTTCAAAAAAATATCGCCATTTTAACGAAATTGCCCATTAATGTTTAAATCATCCCAAAAGAGAAAAGTTCATACGAATCATTCCTACCGATTTGGGAGATGCCCGCAAACTGCAGCAGTCATGGAGACTGGACTCAAACGCTTCTTCGACTCGCAGAATTGAAGAGCTCCGAACACGTCGTTAAGACGTACACTAAGCTTACATGCGCCCAGGAAGTCGTGCAAGTAGCATTTGACCTCCCGCTGGTCTTCCACTTCCATTTGACTATTTTAGGCTTGACAATATACGCAGCTAATGATTGATGAGGAGCTTGAAGTCTGTCAGAAGAGCCCAGCATAATTAATGCATGTGGAGATGCCATTGGCCTACCAGGACCGTAACACGGCGGTGACTAATTGCAGCGCGTGAGAGGAGCTTATAAGGCAGGTTATTCTTGCATTCCGATTCATTGAAGTTCACAATGTCCACTCAGGCCTTTGTTGGTAAGACTCACATTCGATCGATCGAGAGCACCTGCACGGAGTCTTATCATACTGCAAGCTGATTCAACCGCTGAAAATTGAAACGGTTTTGTACAAACTGTGTAGGACTGGGCAAAGAGTTCTGGATAACTGTCAAAGATTAGGTGAAAGAGGAGCAAAGCACTCGACTAGTGATATAACTGGTAACCTCGGTCTTCTCATTCGAAAAAATGGACAGGCAAGGATTTCGAAGAGTTGACTTGACCATAATTCCGCTTTGGCCTGCAGGTTGGGCAGAAAGCGAAGCTGACCCTCGCCAAACCCGAGCTCCTTCAACCGTCATAAACCTTCTAATCAGAACGATGTTTTTACCGGACGAGGTTGTGCGCGTTGTGGAGGAGACAGTAGGGTGGCCAGACCTCCACTTCGGCCACCGAGAAGGCGACCAAGTTCTGGAGATCAGCCAGGAAAACTTCAAGCAACTAAGAAGAGTGGTTCAAGCTTTGCGAGACATTGCTGGCATGACGTTGACCTCGGATATCCAATACGTTATGCAAAATCTTCAGGAGTACAAGACGCTGCTCGGAAAACTGCTGGATGAGTTGAAGCTCTGTCGAGAATTGAGATCTCCTCAGAATGCTCAACCACCTCTGAATCTGCCCACACGAAACCCCGATGACCTTACCCATCACGCAGGCGCTTTGGAGGTTCTACTTGACAAGTTAGATGCCCAAGACCATTTTGTCATGCGACTTGCTCAATTTGATCAGCACATTGTCACAGTGCATCAACTGATTGAGTTCTTGAGTTAGATCTCCGTTCAAATGTATAAATTTTGGGGCATATGTTCAAGTGCACGGAGCTCAAATATCTAGGGCTGGTACAGATTTGAGGTTCTCAACTCTCGAACAGTGTCTATTTCTTGTAATTTAGTTTGCCGGCTGATGTTCATACATGACAACTGATATTTATGACGACTGATATATACTTTTATATTATTTTACTCTGTACGTTTTTGATGTGGGGTCCTGGACAATCACATTCCTGATTCAAGCTGATCCGGGACCATGAAAGGACCCGGGACGTCAATTTTGATAAATTGGTGCAATTCCATTGAAATGGCTTAGTGGACACTCAGAAGCACGGAAGGAATAGTTTGATTTAAAGAGCCAGGAGAAGGATGGGTTCGAAATCCTAGCCAAGTGATGTGCAATTTTGTGGATGAAATTCAATTTGAATATTTATTTGCATGTCTATCTATACAATGTAATGTGAATGTCAAAATATAATGGCCCGCGGATTACTGTCAATTTCACGTCATTGAGGTTCCGGGGTCTGACTTTCTTCTAGATTACGAGGTGACCATGTCCTTGTTTTCACGATCATTGTCCAGTTCTTGACTAATATAAGCTACATTTGGGTTGACAGGATGGAATTTTGGGGTCATTGTAAGGAGTAGATTAGATTGGACGCCTTCAGTTGAAAAATAGATGGCCTGACATGATCCGTTATTATTTGTGTTCCGGAAATCCGAATTTTCCCTGTTGCAGTTATGGAATTTTATGGTCCAGTCTGATCTTTGAATTAGCCGCAAACGAGGTGAGTCTCTGAGTTCTTGGATTCTTGGATTTCAGTGTGCATCCATCGGGCATGTGAGCTCTCCCTTTGGAAGTACTGGTACTGTAAGTCAATTTCTTTAACTTGACGGTATTCCAAGAATTCGGCAATTTCAGGACGCGTGACCTGACGCGTAAATCTACACCAGTCCGGTGTTGGTTTTCTGGATCTTTGTGTAGATTTGCGTCACAAATTTTGCCCCTAAATCGCACCAATTTAACCAAATTGACGATCATACTAACGGCAACTTGAATGTCAATGGACTTGCTGATAAGTAGATGAAATTTCCAATGAGATGGGCAATTTCATTAAAATGGCGGTATTCCAAGTGCCACGGTGTGCCATTTTGACCATGTAGGACAGGTATAGATGTCAGAACGGGCGTTCTGAACTGTAAACGGGCCAAAGTCAAGGAATATCGCCATTTTAATGAAATTGGCCATTGAGCTAAAATAATGACTTTTGTTCTTGGGTAAACCAAATTCTATGTTATTCCATCAAATGGTCATAGTTATTAGAATGTGAGTTTCGAAATGCCAAAAATTGTGAAATTCGAGTGCATAGAGCTCTGGCGGGTCCATTTCTTTTGAATTTGGGAACAAACAGAAACACATTTCATTTCCAAGTATCAAACCCAAAACCATGGAGAGCCCTCCAATTCAGGGGCAACGAAGGCTGCAAGATTTCGAGTAGAGAGCTAAAAGCAGACCCGGTAAACTAAGGTACACAAAGGTGGTAGCATTTTCACTGACATTATGCTCCGTACCGAATCAAACTTGATGCCTTGTTGTGCACAGAAAAAGACAATATATTGTCCTTTACAGGTTGCACAGCTTAGTACCAGTATGTAAGATTTTTCTTACTGCAACCAAGCACCAGATTTGTGTTACCAAGTAAATTTTATGCACATCCCCGGACAACCAGATTGACGCTCAGAAATGAAATTGGAACTCAAATTTAGCTGCATCTGAGCGAGTTCGACTCTCCATGGCTGGAACTGGGCTGTTGCAGGGGTCCAAGCAGCTCTCTTTTGACAAATTAATCTCTATTTATTCCGTGTGAGTTATATGTGAGACAATAAATGGGAGATCTTGTGTTGTATTTATCCAGATAAGCATCTAAGACATTCATTGACCTCCATATCAGATGAAACATATAAATTGATAGGACACAAAGTGAAATAAAATTACTACCCGATCATGCCTGAGCCCGTGAATGGCTTGCTTGCTTAATTCTTGGGCTGGGGGAAGTTCTTCTCGATGAGTTTTACGGTGTCCTCGCTGATGCGGAAGCCCTTCCCAGCACCTCGGCGCTCACGCCGCTGCCGAACAACGCCGGCGCAATGGGCTGCACGCCCGGGTTCTGGCTGCTCAACGCGGCGAACGCCAGCGCCTCCCCCTTGCCCACATTCAGCTGGAAGTGCACCAGGCTGCGCGGGAACACAAATAGCTCGCCCTCGCGAATGACAGTGGCCCACAGCATGCTGTTGGTGTCCACCAAGCCTACGTACAGCTCGCCCTGGACCACGAGGAGCAGCTCCGTGGCACGCATGTGCGTGTGCGGGGGGTTGATGCCGCTCTCGTTGAAGTCCACGCGCGCCGCGGAGATGCCCAGCGTGTTCAGGCCAAAGAAGTTGAGCACGGACGCCGCCGTGACCATGGCGTGGTTTGGGTTGTTGCGGGTGTCTCCGCGCTTCTTGAGGATTCCGGACATGACGTCGATCGCGAACACCTTGTGCGCGGGCTGGCAGGGGAAGCAGCTAGGTGGAGTTGTCGGCTACGCAGAAGTCCTGCAGCCGGTCCTGGGCAGCGGCCATGGCCAGCACGGGCGGCAGCACCGCCACCGTCGTCGCCCACAGGCTGCTGATGCGGGAAGCTGACCCCATGATGCCCAGTGATATCGCTGGCTCACGGTTCTTTCTCCGGTGCAAGAGCTACAGTAGAATGTGGGGAGTCATGACTCGCAAGAGTGCTTCAGTTGCAAGTGGAGCGCTGTTGGAGTGAAGAAGCGAATTTGGTCGAAGGTAGCTGGAGATGAGGAATGGTGGGTGCTGTGACAATGACTCAGACGGCGAGGGCTTATATTGTCGGTCTGCGGGGGATCGGTGAGCTAGTGGTCAACCCGAGCCTGTTTGAAGTTCCAAGGCACGGGGTGGCATGAAGAAATGAAACGTCTCCGTGAGGTGCAGGGCACACACCTATGTTCCGTGTTGCGGGGAAATGGGGTTTGAGAGTGAATGCTACGAAGTGCTGCAAGGCATGGAGTCTTGTTCAGTTGACGAGAGCAGCAATGTGCACTGAAGATCGACATGCTTGGGAGTTGGGACCTTGGGTGCGAGGTTCAGAGTGCTTGTGAAGCGGGTTGTGAAGCTGTTTGCCGATCACTTCGAAGCTGTGCATGAGCACCGAGGAAGTTATAGAATCCAACTCATTCTGTTCTGACGAAATTTCGGTCGGTGATCTTTGCAAACTCATTTAGCCTCACATGCACACGTGCTTCAGTTTTCCAAGCTGGACGAAGATTTCATGAGGCGAAAATCGAACGAGGAAATTGGATGCGGAATCACAAATTAATGCCATGGATGTCGGAACATTGCTGAAGTAATGTGGTCAAGTCACTGAGGGACAGGCGATTGTATCCCGAGTTGCGTGTGCAGATAAGCTGCTCTCGATACCTGTCGGTCGGAGAAGAATCACACAGGTGGTGAAGAGAAAAACTTCTCAATCTTCAGAGAATAGGCCCTTTGGGGACACCTGTAGTACCGGTGGCCTCGTCGCCATTGCCGGCAGAATCGTCAGGTGAGTGCCTTCTCACCCCGCCTCTCTGTCCATGAAGCAACTACAGCCGTCCCGCCCGCCCAATAACATTCTTCAGTGTTGCTAACAAGAAAAAAACAAGGATATTGTAGCAAAAAAATTGGATGAAAATGATATTTTAGTTTGTAAAATAATTTCTAACCACTGTCATTCAAAAGCTAGTTTGGGGCTTCAGGCCTTCACAAATGTTCCAGAGTTAATTCATCAATTTGTGTGAGGCAACCGAGTGTGAGACCCTCACACTCATTGGGATGAGAGTTCTCAAGATGAATATGAATTAATGAGTATGTGAATGTTTGGATGAAATTACACAAAAAATTGATGAAAATGACACTATTTTAATTAACATAAATATGAAAGTAGTATAGATCCCATATGTTGATTCTATCATCAAAAATTCTAAAAGAGAGAACTCATTGTCTAGAGCCTTATATTGCAAAGTGCAATGAATGCTTTTTTATTTCATTTTGAACATTGATAATTATCTTACAATCTATTTGGTCAAAGTTTCTAAAAAATTTTCACTCATTCCTATACAAGTCTAATGCTATCTCTTTGTACGTGTTGTCTAGATTGAAGTGGCAGTTTTGGAATGGTTTTTGATGAAACATAGTCTTAAGCCTTTAATTATAGGCTAATTTGGTTTGACTCTCTTTAGTATAATTATATAACATACTAATAATTAAACCCCTTTGAAACAGTTTTTAATTTTTTTTACTCTTTGCAATAGAAATGGCAGTTTTAAATGTTTTTTTGGGAAAAAAGGCCTTGGTCTTCTAAGGATTAAGATAGGTTTAATTGGTATTTAGCACAACTATAGTTCTTTTTTAACTCCACAACGTTTTCACATTCTCAAGCAACATTTCATAACATTATTAATTCTTAAAGGACAGACTGGTGACAACATAAATCATCCCTTTAGAAACCGTAAGAATCATTGGCTTAAAAAAATAGAAAAGCACTCATTGGAAGTCAAACTACTATAGAAGACCTCCCCTTTTCACAATAAAATTCCGAGGACGAATAGTTGCACTTCTGTCCTACTAGAAGGATTTTCTATCATCCATCGGATACCAAACGTCCGCTGCGGCATTTATGAGTTAACCAACATAAATTATTCCCCTTAAAGATTGAGATAATCTCTCTTTAAATACCTAGGAGTGAATTTAGTTCAATTTGTAAAGAGTCAATGGCAGGTTTTAAAGTTGCAACACTAGCTACTAGTAGGCTTTAACCCTGTAACACTTTTGCAGACACTAAATGTTTGATGGATGACAAAGAATACTTTCATATAAGATAGAAGTGCAATTGTTCAACCTTGGAATTCTATGCAAAAAGGGGAGACCTTGTATCAGAAAAGATGATTTCCACAAAGACCAACTCATCCTTACAAGGTTAAAAGTTGCAACACTAGTGTCACTAGTTGGCTAGAAAGTTGTAAAGAGTCATTAGTTAGCTAGGAAGTTGCCATGTTGGGGGCTCTAGATTTTGGGGGGAGCAAAAAACGTCCCCTCACATTAGTTAAAATATAATGTTAAAAGGTCATATTCATTAAAATGAGGGAAACCAGTCATTTTTAGACCTTAAGTCCCTTCATTCAAAGATAATTTTTTAAAGTCAAAGATAAATATAGGCAACACTAAAATAATACGATTAAGAGATTAGACATTAGAAGTACAAAGCAAGATGGAAGCATGTTACATTTCAAACGCTACATGATTCTTAGCCAAAAAGTATGTGACATTATTAAAAGCGGGCCACTTTACATTGACGGACATGAATTTACTTGAGAACCCATGTACATATGAAACAGTTTATCTCACGTATCTATATAATTCACTTCAATCATAGGAAGTGACATCTACTTAATTCTAAATGACCTGGTGAGAAAATAGTAGAGGCTATGTGCACATGAGGCGCTCTACCTTGCTAAAAATGGTCATTTTTTGTATGGCAATGGCTATTCTATTAATAGTAATGATTGTTATCCGGAGAAGTTCCGTTGTCAACAAGAACCACTCTGCTAACCATGATTGTTTTTGCTGGAAGAACTGGTCTTGGTTTCCTCCAACGCTTCCTTCTCTGCCTCCAGCACTTTCTGCTTGGCATACCCTCTAAGAATATCCTCGCGCCGGGAAGGCATCGCGAATTCAGTTGCACTCCGGAAGGGGCTACAACTCCCCAGATTAAGTATGTCTTTGACTTGTCTCCGCCGCTTGCGTTCGATTCGAGAATAAATATCATCGCTGGAAAGAGTTCTAGAACTTCGAGGAGGCGATCCTGGTAGCAACCTATGGACAATGTTTATGTATGGATCTGCAGAAGCAGTTGAACGTGAGACATTTAATCACTGATGTTTTTTAAGAACTAGTTTGCTGAAAATAGGTACAGGGAAGGGCACGGAACCGCTCCCCCTGGATTTGTGGTGGAGGGACTCCGCGATGCCTCCAAGTTGCAATGTCCGACCTCCATTACATTCACCGGAAAGCAACTTCGTTTTCTGATCCCCAACGTGGAGAGAGTCATGCCCAACTTTGACCGGCGATAGCCCTGCATCGCCGAGGCGAAGGTGTTTAGCATATCCATTGTTGCTTGTATACAATTTCCTATGCGGGGCGTTCGGGGTGCAGGGAGTTGGCGACTGCAAACGCAGTTGACTAGGTTTCGAGTCTTTCCACTTCATCGGCGACGGCGAGCAGATCGGGGTCCCGACTGGTCCTCGACTAGGTGGGCTGTCGACAACGCCTTCCTCCACATTTCCCTTGGAGAAGTCTATGGCCGTCGAAGCCGCGTCCGTGGCAGAGCCAAAAACGAAAGGCCTCGAATACGAAGACGCCAAGAAGCTCCCCCCTTCCAAGCCGGACCTCCTCGAGAGCGACGCCTCCGATCCAGACAAGAGGCTCATCGTCATAGGCTGATTCTGTTTGAGCATACGCATATCGGATCCTCCGAACTGAAGCCACCCTCGATTGCATAAAAGTCCCAAACATTCATCTTCGGCCCATGGATAAACGAAGACATCACATACAATGCAGAACATCACAGCAGTCCAAGAATACAAAACAACACCCTAGAGACAAAGAGAGAGGCCACAAGTTGGAATGGACTCTCAAAACTTTAATGATACAGTTGAATTACATACACAACACAATCCACATTTACAAAATGTACAATCCATCCTAGAGTCTACGGTGACACGAGGAAGTCTAGTCCTTTTTGTCGCTCTTGGGCTCGGGCTCTATCACTACATCCATCCCGGGTAGAACAAATCTTGTCCCCAAGTATCTGGCACACATCCTCAATCCGTGCAGGACTTCGCTAGCACCGTACGGGGTTCGCGACAGAGGGCTTTCGCCAATCTGGTTCGAGTTCACGAAACCCCGAAGACTACCCGGTGGGCAGTCCTCGTGGAGTTGCTTGAGCCATGGCAACAGCGTTTCCATTAGAACCTTGTCCCTCCGCTGGTACTGATTCTAGCTCTCGAGGAATATGGCGTTCCCGTTCTCATTGAGGACACTCTTTAAGGGGGAGTTGTCAATGAGAATAGTGTTGTCGCTGGTAAAAGCTGTAGGATCGTTTGGATCTAGGAAAAAGTGATCTTCCAGGACTTTGAGGAAAAGGCTCTTGAAGGGATCATTACCGTGTCTAAGGAATTGGTTCTTTGAGGTTTCCACCATCCGGCACTTTTCCTGCCCTAGGATGTCGAAGGGTTCGGACTTACTACAAAATTGGAACAAGAATCCTGCTATGAGCTCCACGTTCTTCTTCACCATGGAGCTCCAGACTACGACGCGATTAGCGATATTGGATACCTCGTCTAGGAATTCCCTCAAGTCTGGACGAACAAATACGGCCTTATGGCCAATAATGGTGGGGTGCTTATCGCTGAAGACCCTATTGTCGACCCCGTATTTCGTTTTACCCTTGTATGCCGACCGATTAATGCACTCGGCAAGCACCCCATTCAAGTCAAACACGATGTTCAACCACTTCTGTCGTGGTGCGACCACTACTGAGGACACTCTCCGCGGCAAATTCTCTCCGCGGCCGGCCTGTACTACCTGAAGCAAGCATAACACAAGAGAGTTGCGGTTACCTATTGAAATGCAGATTCATGAGAGCCATAAAATGGCGACAAGTAGAGATTCCCACTAAGCAACTGTAGAACCCCTCCGTTAAGTGATTGCCTCATTGCCAACGGACGGTGCACACTTCTAATTTTTTTGGGCTGGGCACAAACATGGACAAGATCAATTCATTAGACACGAGTCCATTGAATAAGTGTCGCGTATATTTATTTCAAAATATTTTAAGATACATCCGAAAGAAAGCGTGCTGATCTCTTGTGGATTATGTACAAGTGCCAACTACCGTTCGTTCCTAACTGTACACTATGCTACAAGAGGCCATCAAATGTGGATCGTTTGTCGACGCCACACAATCAAAGACTGTCCACTCCCCCCTGAAAGTCAGCTTCAACGGACATAAGTGCCTCTGACCCAAAAACGAAGCCATGATGGAATCCACATCAAACATCCAGCAGATGGCAATTGAGTCACTCATGAATAATTGTAAGGGTCTGAAGATTGAGGAGAGGGTACCTGATCTGTTTCCATGGCCTCAGCGTCTTGACCGTAGTCCACGGTCTCGTCGTCGTCGGGAGGGTTCTCCATTTCCCATGGCCCCTGCGGAATTCCTGACGGTACCGAAGGGAGAACAAGTTCAATATCAACTACCCCCTCCTGCGTCTCCGGGATGGACTCTGACTGCGACTCGACGCCAGTGGACTGCTGCAAGTTATTCTCGCCTCGAAGATAATTCTCATCTCCAGGGATCCCCTGCGGAGCCGTATCATGGCACGGCATCTCAACGGGGACAGAGGGCTCCGTCGGATCTACGGGAAGGGAGGGTATAGACGCCTCCATGGGAACAGAGATGCTCGGATTTTGAGCTTGGAGCGGTTGAGGAAGAACTACATCTTGACGAGGAGGCGGAAGTGGAATCGGATTATCTTCGCCTCGAAGATAATCTTGGGATCTTCCTCCGTGAACGGAGACTTGCGAGGACCCGCCCAAGCCCAGGACATCGCTGCCTCCCGGTTGTGATCCTGAAGGGCCTTGCGATGAAGCCCGCAGCTGTTCCCTAAGCTGCTCAATTTCTTTCGCCTGCCGCCGATTCCTCTCCTCTACCTCCTTCACCCATTCTCTCTCAAGCCTCTTGGCTTCCTCCTTCTCAGCCTTAGCCTTGGTCCTCACTGCCCAGAACTCCTTGTTTTCAGTCTTCACAGGCAGAAGTGCTAACTTTGCAGTTGTGGGTGGTTCCCCAGATTGTCGATCCGCTCCAGTTTGCGGATCACCCCCTGGAGCATCCGCAGACTTGTCAACCCCAGACGGACCAGCATCATCAATCTGAACCTCGAGGTACTCAAAGTCTTCCATGTCCAAGTATGTGTCAACCTTGTCGTACTCCAAGTCAATTGCATCCTCGAGGCCCTTTCCTTTCTCTTTCCAGCTGATCTCTACGTCAAACTGCTGTGGCCCTCCTCCGCCTCCCCAGTTAAGGAAATTGTTTAGATCTGTCCCCCCCTCGTGCTTCCCGACCATCGCGCGGTAATCGTCCGTCTCCTGCCTCCCTTCAATTGCATAGCAGAAGAGTCCATACATCTGCACATGGTAACTGAAGCGTTAGCAATTTTGTTGCATTTTCAAGGAACATCAGAGCTAGAATCTTATAGACAGTATCTTCGACTCGAAGATAGTAGGCTTGGAATATTGAGAGATTAGCCAACCAAATAAACAATACGAACTACATCTGGTAAATCAAAACCAAGAAGAAAAACTTGTTCAGGAATTCGCCCAGTGCTACGTAGGAAGATTTATCTTCGACTCGAGGATAAACAAGGGCAGGTACGGATGACTATCTTAGCCGCTATCATGAACTTAGATCCACAGTAGATGCCGATCACGTTCTCTCCTTTCACGGTGAAACTCTGGAGTATGTCTATGTAGAACTCCATCCTGAGTTCACTCTTGTGCACTCTCAGCTTGGCCTCCAGGTGCTTCCAGAAGTCATGGTAGTACGGTTTGCTCGACGTCCTGTACTCCTTTTGCATTGATTCAATGCCCTTGGGCGCACCGTCGTCCCCTTTCTTAAAGAAGAACAGGAGCGTAAATGGAGCAACAACCACCCGGTTGCTCTGGCCGTCCAGACGCTCGGCCTTGCATGGAACGTACATGGACCGTTTCATGACAAAGAGCTTCATGTTCTCCTTTGCAAACAAAACGGCCGCTTCTTCGTCGTACTCGTTGCCGGCAACCCACATCCATACATCTAGGCACAACATAGTAGGCCTCAGGTGATTAAGCAAGAAGTTAAGAAGAGTCTTGACCTGTGGAGGATCAACGGATCCTGGAGTTGGCCTAGGAACCTGCCGAAAGTCTATGACTGCAATGGGGAGCGCTCGACTGTGGTACGTCCAGATGTGGCTTGTGCAGAACGCCTGGGGATAAAATTCATGTCCGTGGATTTGGACATCCCCCTCGAGTTTTTCCACGCGTTTTTTCATCTTCACAAAACGCTGAAACATGGGATAGATCATCGAAAACGGCTTCTCTTTGTAGTCAATCGCCCTCTTCAACTTCCCCTCGTTCGTGAGCCTCTTCACGAAGAAGTTGTTTGGCAGTGCGTTGAGGAGGAAGTCCCATGACGCAGACGCGAAGAGGTGTTTTTGTTTCCAATCCCTCCATGCCCTGTCGATCACATCTCCATTCTTGTCCTTGCATTTCAAGGTTGGATCTACGGCCATCAGCTCCTCTGTGATGACCTTCTTGCGCTTCCTACGCTCCACCCAGTCTGGTCCGCTTGAACAGTCCTTTATCAAGTGAGGAACTCTGTGGACGGTAAGCTTTTGGTATGGCAGAGTTCGCCCGGGTGTGAGGCCGAGCAGATGGACGACTTAATCTTTGAAGTCCTTATCCGTGAAATGGCCCATGTGCCTAAAGAACTCCTTCTTCAGCGTGTAGTTCCTTGGCTTGAATGTTTTCGACAGGTTGTGTGGCTTTATCGTGGAGGGGTCGATAAGTAAACCCGCCATGTGTTTGGTGATGAACTGGTCCCACAACCTGTAGGTGGAGTCGACCAAGGTGATCATTTGGATTTCATGGCTCACGTCTGATTTTTTCTTCACCAGACTTCCATCTTTCTCCGGGTTTATGCTCTGGAAGCGGATTATTACGACATCGACAAATTTCTGCAAAATAATGAAAATAAAACAAGGAAGCTTAGTTCAAGGATTTATCCTTGACTCGAAGATAATGAAGGCTTCATTTATTTCTAGACTGTTGAGATGAAGAACTTAATCAGATCAAGCAGACGAAGACTGTAAATGTTATCCTTGACCCGAAGATAAGGCAGTCTTTGTTGTTTTACCTTGTAGGCCACCAGGCACACCTCGGCTAAGTTCCCCCGTGTTTCCTGATCGGTAGCCTTCTCCGTCAGTCTCCCGTAGGAGAGCCAGATTTCTCTGCAAGCGGAGATCTGATTCCCCCAGGTGGGCTGGCTGTGGGTGATGTGGTTTGCTGCATTGTACCACTTCGATATCTCTGTGAGCTTCGCTGGATCTTTGCTCTAGACGATTCTTGCCTGCCATGTCTGCAACTCCACCATCCTCTCCGCGTCGACTCCGCCTTTTTGTAACACTTTGGCGGCAGTGATGCTGTGTTGGCCGTTGATGATGAAAAAATTTCCGGCCTAAATTGACTTCCAGTCCTTCGGACGGTCCTTCAGCAGTTTTCGGTCTTTGTCCATTGGAGTCAAGCACATTGTCTGCCGGTCTTTCATGTCCGGGAGGTTGATAAGCTCTTTCGTCTTGTTGTCCACGAGTGTTGGTTCCAACTTTCGGATGACGTATTTAGGTCGCGGCAGCCAGCACTGATTTAAGTGCACTGGGAATGCTTGTTCTTCGAAAAGAAAATAGCCGCTATTGTTCTCTCGGAAGTTCCTCTGGTACGCAGCCACCTTCTCAAAATCGGCAATTGGCTGCAATTCGCCTGGCGGACCTGGTTGAACATTGGTAAGGGCGGATCCGGAACTCCCAGCTATTGTGGGCCGTTGCTCTGTGAGTGCTTTTCGACGTTCGCCGCTTGATTCACCGACTACGGCTTCGGTTGACTTTCTCTTTTGAGGCTCTACGCGTGCACTTCCCCTGCCACTGCCTCTGCTCCCACCTTGGCTGGTACCTCTGCTACCACCCCGGTTCCCACCTCGACTGCCACGCCGGGTCCCAGACCTCCCAGGACCAGTGGAGGCTGAAAGGGGTTCAATAGATGGGGCTACAGTTTGTGGGGCTCCTGCTCGATGTTTACGAGCTGCTCGCTGGACATGTTTCTCCAGCCCCGGGAATATGTAGTTGATTGTTCGTGCCGCTGCCTCGGCGTCCTGCTTTTTCCATGGACTGAACATCTTGTGCAGGTCGTCTGCCAGCTTCTTATTATTGGCGGCATTCAGCTCTGCCACAAGGCTGTCCAGGTCGAAGACTCCGCACTCATCATCCTCATGCATAATGATAGAGTGGTGTGAGCTCCCAAGTTGTCACTTGGGACTCGTAGAATTATTTTTTTGGAAATTTGCAATTTAAAGTTGATAAAAGTATAGAAAAACCCATAAAAAGAGTGTAGAACCAAAATAGGGTTGTGTCATACCCATTATAGTATTTGGTCTAGATTTGTGTTTTACTTAGAATCCCCCCAAACCTTGCCTAAAAATAGTATAGAAATAACAAAAAGGTTAGATTTGGAGGATTCAAGTCACACAGCCCCAAAAGGGCTAAATCCCACCATGAATGTGGCGATTCATGGCTAGGTCGGTCCGAGGGATCCACAGCGAGGCCACTAGGTCGGGTCCTAGAGTTAGATTTAGAATTTCCCATTAGATCGACGAATTCCCAAAATCCCGATTGTTAGCATGCAGGAGCCACTCGCGCAAGACCAGGCTTGTGGAGGAATCTACAACCCACGGATGGTGTTCTAGGGTGAATCTCATGCCAGGAGTCCAACGGCGAAATCGGTTCGCTAAGATTCCTCCACCTGCAGAAGATTCCCGCACCGTCCCTAATTCGAGGAGATGGCCAGTTTTAAATCTCCATTAACCAATCGTGCCAGGTACGGAAACACACCCGCACGTCTTTCATGCGACTCCCTGAGAGGTCACGTGAGAAATCCTGGCATCTTCCGAGTTGCAGAAGAACCTTTTTCCGGATGGTCAACCCTCCTAACCTCCAACGGGAATTTCATGGAAATTACCCAGGTTACAATAAAATCTCACTAAAAATTAAACTAGCTTGTTTTATGTTAATAATGCGCTCCGTGAAGTTTCACGACATTCCGATAGCAGCAAGTACCCGAACCGACGAGATTCCTCGGGAATTAACCACGTGGCGGGGTCCCCGCCGCGTTGACCGGCAGTCCGGGACCATACGATGGCGAAACGAAGTCAACCAAAAATCCTTCCCGACTCTCTCGCACCTACCGGAGACCCTAGGCTATTCACATTTCTCAAAATAGGAGACCCCCAAGATCTAGGATTTTACCACGATTTGGTTTTTAAACTAAATTAGCCTATGATGGGTTTTTGGCCTCGGTACGGGGGGTAGGAATACTTAGGACTAAACACGGCGATCTGGATCCAATGACGCAATCCGTTTGGCGATTGGAGCTAATCTCCAAAAGTTAGGATGTTGGTCCAGCATAGATGGTAGAAATAGAAATTTAGGATGTAGGATGAAAATCTTTGAGGATGAGGATGAAAATCCTCGTTGATAAGGTTACCTTAGAACTCTAGAGAGAGGGGTGAGCCCTTGGGAAACCTATATAAGGGCCCCATTTCTCTCTCTAAAACACCCCCAATTCTTGTTTTGGGTCCGTGGGTCCAAGTTATTTTGGATATTTTGGCGTTTGAAGCCAAAACCTCTACGGTGCTTTCGGAGCACTTTTGGCTCCATTGTTGCTTATTTTCAAGCTTTGAAGGTCCTTGGGGGTCCTTCTACCTTGCTTTATATACTCTTTTGTGAAGTTTTTGGTACCTTGTTGTAAGTAGAGAGCCTCTCTCTCCCTCTTATACGTGTTGTGGTCTAACTTGTGAAGTTTAAGAATCTTTTTTTTTGTATCTTGCACTAATCCTAAAGTCACCCCCCACCGTACCTTGGCGATGCCGCTTTGGGGGGCCTTCAGCGTGTAAGCTTTGTGTTGCCACGTGGTCTAACTTGTGTGTTTATCTTTGTGTTTCGTTATACCCTCTTCTAATATTTTCCTTATTGAGTGGACCCCCCTCCGGGACGGCGAAGCTTTGAACCTCCTTTGTGCATGTTTTCTAAAGTTATCCCCAACCCTCTTCTAATCTTCTCCTTGTTGAGTGGACCCCCCTCCGGGACGGCGAAGCTTTGACCCTGTGTGTGTGTTTTCTTTAAAGGTTTAGTTTTTTCCCTCTTCTAAAGTCTCTCTCATTGTGTGGACCCCCCTTGGAAACGGCGAAGCTTTGAACTAGTGACAAAGTTGAAGTCCTAAAGCGTGTGTTAAAAGTGTAGACGGCGGAGCTTTGAACCCCCGGGGTGTCAAGAAGTCCTAAAGTTGGTGTTAAAACCAATTTAACGGCGAAGCTTTGCACCTCCTCCGTGTTTAGTTCCAAAGTCTAGTTTTCAAGACCTTTGTGGAAACCTCCAGAGTTTAGCTTCCAAGATATGTAGGTTTCTTTGCATTTGTCTAGTGTAGTGTCTTCCAAAGTTTTATTTAGTTTAGTTGTTTCCAAGGTCTTAGTAAGTTTAGTACCCCCGAGGTTTTATTTCTCCCTAGCCTCAGCCAACCATTCAGTATTAAAATAGCCTTAGCAATAATCCACTCTTAAAATAGCCTTAGCAAAAATCCAGTTTTAAAATAGCCTTAGCAAAAACCCAGTGTTAAAATAGCCTTAGCAAAAATCCAGTCTTAAAATAGCCTTAGCAAAAACCCAGTCTTAAAATAGCCTTAGCATAAATCTAGTCTTAAAATAGCCTTAGCCAAAAATCCAGTCTTTTTTAGCCTTAGCCGGAAATCCAGTTTTTTTTAGAACCAGCATACAGCCCAGCCAACATCAGGACCAGCATACAGCTCAGCCAACATCAGGACCAGTATACAGCCCAGCAACATCAGGACCAGCATACAGCCGGCCACATCAGGACCAGCATACAGCAGCAACATCAGAAGCCAGCGGAGATAAAAAAAAATATATATTAATAAAATAAATAAAATTAGTTAATTAAATTAATTTTTTGTTAACCAGCCCCCCAGCCAGCCAGCCGGAAGCCAGCCAGCCGGGAGGCAGGCAGGTAGGCTCGGTGGTCCAACACCCAGTCCAGATCGGGCTCCCCCTTTTTTGAACTCAATTTTTGGTCTTTTGGTTTTTGGTTTTTTGGGTTCTCTCAAACTAAAACAAAAATCAAAACTAAAATACAACAAAGATGTTGGACTAACCTATTACTAGCTAGGGGAGGAGTAGGATTAGGGTCTAAACCAAAAAGAGAGAAGGGAGAAAAGAGCGGAGCACCACCGTACCTGCACACAAAATTGTTTCCTCTCACCACTCACACCTACACACAATGGAAGGAGATTAGGAGAGGAGGAGAAGAAGTAGGCGAAGGAAGGTGAGAGACGATAAATAGTGACCTAGGTTTAGGATAGGTAGGCTTTAGGAAGAAATCTTGGAAAATTGTGGTGACCGTTGAGAGAAGGATTAGGATGACACAAAGGCAAAATTGTGTAAGAGGATAGTTGGCATCTTAAAACCTCCTTGAAGTTTGAGACCATAGTGTAAGACTCATAAAAGCTTAGGTTGAATAGTGCTAGTGTAGAAGAAGGAGGAAGAAAGAAAAGAAAGGAGGAAGGGAAAGAGGGAGTTTAGATCATCAAAAATTGTAATATTTTCTAAATAAGCGGTGAGCTTGGAGAAAATTCAAAACAAAAATCAAAGACTACCATGGAGCATGAGGACGTACACGTGGACGTGGACGAGGTTATTTCCGAAACCGGTAGTGAAGAGGTGAGTTTTTGACTTAATCTTTGATGTTTCTCCCTAATTAGCATTTATTTTCCTAATTAGCCCTCAGAGCGTGATTAGCATTCGAGATTAGTGCAAATTGGAAGTTTAGATTCAAAAAGTTATAGATTAGGAATAGAGGTTTCCAAAAACATATTACACTTAGGATTTGGCTTTAAATCGACCGCGTTAGGCTAAGTTAAGCGGTAGGGGGTAGGACGGAGGAATTTTGAGTAAAATTCATCCACAAAGAATCATGGATGGAACTTAGGGGTTTAAATTAGAACGAGAATTTAGGATTAAAATTAGGGATTAATTAGCGGTTAGAATTAGAATCAATTTACATTTTTATTTCTTAAAGTTAAAATTCTAAGGTCAAAATCTAGAGTTAACTTGGGAAGTTAAAAAGTAGAATTAATTTGGAAGTGTAACTTAGGGGGTTAAAATTCCCAGTGAAACCGTAGGGTAGTTTAGAAAAGGAAGTTAGGATTAATTAAGAGTAAAAAATCCGAGTAAGAATTAGAAATTAAAAGTAAAAAACTTAGACTAAAATTAGGAGGTAGAAATCACGAGTAAAAATAGAAGTTAGATCTTGAAGTTAGAAATTCGAAATTAGAGTGAATGTTAGAGGTCAAAAGCTAGAGTAAAATTTAGAAGTAAAACTTGAAGTAACATTTAGAGTTAATCTAGGATTAAAACGATAGGATTAAATTGGGAAGTAGAAAGTCAAAAGCCTAGAGTCAAAAGTTAAGATTAAATTTAAAGGTTAAACTTTAGAGTCAATTGGGAAGTAAAAAGTTAGAGTAAAAAGCTAAAGTGAAAAGTGAAAAGTTATAGTTAGATTTAGAAGGTAAATCTTAGAGTTAGTTGGAAATAGAAAAATCTAGAGTCAAAGTGAAAACGTAGGGTCAAACCTGGAGGTTAAAATTTGGGATTAAATTTAGAAGTAAAAATTTAGAGTTAAAAGTCAAAAATATAGAGTTAACTTTAGAAGGTAAATTTTAGAGTTAGTCTAGGAGTAAAAACTTGGAGTCAAAAGTCAAAACAAAGTCAAACGGTAGCATTAAATTTTGAAGTTAAATTCTCTAATTAGTTTGGGAAGCTAAAAACCTAGAGTATACTTAGAAGTTAAAAGTTAGAGTAAGAGTTGAAACTTTAGGGATAGCTTTTAAAAGTAGAACTTCTAGGTGGAGTTTAAAAATCCAAGATAGTCTTAGAGGTTCATGGAAGGAACATAAGGGTTCCCCTTTTTACGTAGTTAGGGATGTTAGAAATGACGCCAACTACCCAGTCCACCCTCGACATAGGATAGATAGTTAGGGAGTTAGAAGTTTATAATTACCCTTGAGCATTGCAGTTACCTTGTGAGTTACTACATGCATTCTAATTATTCGCTGCCATCCACGACACTTAGGAAACGTTAGCAAAAAAGATCCATTGCTTGGAGGGCACAGTGGACCGTGCTCACATCACCCCCATACATTAAAAAATGTGGATAAAGGCATAGAACCTAGTCGGTGTTCGCTTTATTACCAAGGGTGGGTAATCTAGCGCCCACAAGTGGCTATGCGAAATCTCTTCACCCTTATCGTCCACTGCAAGCAATGTCAAGACAACGTACTTCGATTGGTGCTGCTCGACAAGTGAAACCTTCTCGTTGAGGTTCCAATTCACGTACGTTCCGGTTCCCTTCACGCGGTACCAGAGGTAGATGTAGTCCTTCAACTGATTCACACCGAAGGTCCAGGACTCGACGACGGGCTTGAACTGCCACAGCTTGCCGTAGATGCGAGCGAAATGGTTGAAGAAGGGCCCGTCGCCTAGCCATTTGTTGAATGGCTCCAGGAGCGGAAGCGTGTTCGAGTAGTTATATTCTGGTTCTTCTTCCATTCTGTTATCTTTCTGCATGTGAGAAACGAAATTGTAAGTGTTTTTACATTGCAGTCTATCTTCAACTCGAGGATACTGAGGTAGTTTGTTTTAAAAGCTTAATTCTAGCAGCTCTCTACGACCACCGTTTATTTGTAAATCTGAGGTCTACTGCTTTATCTTTGTTACGATGATAATTGTACACGTTGACATTTCTAAAGTATTTTGTGTGAGTAATCGTTCCTTGCTCGTATTTATTTTTTTGTCCGTTCGTGTTTTATCTTCGGGTCAAAGATAAGCTGATACACGACCAATGTCTTGTGTATGTCGTTTTGGTATATTGTACTTTAATCTGAACGCATTAGCACTCAATAAATTCGTTCAGTTTTCTGGTATTTGTCGTGGTTCTTATTTGGCTAACGTTGTCATCTTCGTGTCGAGGGTAATTATCCTCGACTCGAGGATAAATGTTTTGGTTTAGAGTTCATAAGTTAGTCCGTTACCGTTTTATATTTCAGTAGATGCAGCATTTGGCTTTGGTGTTTAGTTTGTTTGTTGAGCTTCTCTGCAATTTTCGCTATCCTGTGTAGTTGCTATCGAATCGGGACCAGTGTTGCTATATTTTATCTTCGGGTCGAAGATAACTTAGTTTGCTACCATTATAAGTTTTGTGCTTCTTCTGTGTTTCTATTTCTGCGGGTTTTCCTTTTTTTTATCTTTTATCCTTGGGTCGAAGATATTATGGCTTGCATTTACAAAGGACTAACCTCTGATCTTGATCAGTGTTCTGGTGGTTTATCTTTATATTATTTCCTGGGCTATATGTCTATGCGTGACGGCCTAGTGAGATATTTTTATTTTCTCTGTATTCGTTTGTTGTCATGATCTTCGCTTTGAGTTTAGACAGTGCTGTCTGGTTCTCGTGATTTCTTTTCATTTTTTTTACGGTGGGATCTCTATGTCGTTATTTGTGGTTATATTGTTCATTGTATTCCGTTTGTGTCTCGTATGTTTCATGGATATTTCCTCTTAATCCTCTCTTCTGTGTCCATAGTTATCTTCAACTCGAAGATAATTGTCCTTTTCCCGACAATAATTATGGACGTAGTGCTCGACATTTTCGCGGAAGTTAGACCTCGTAGCAGTTGTTATCTTTGGGTCGAAGATAAATATCTTCGATCCGAAGATAATTACGGACTGAGGACCTGTCATCTTCAAGGTTGGTGTACCATAGTCCGCGATTTATCTTCGGGTCAAAGATAATTTTCTTCAACCTGGTTACGATTATGGGTGAGGATTTTGAGGTCTTCAGTGGAATAATACCTTAATGCATTTGTTATCCTCGGGTCGAAGATAATTATCTTTGACCCGAGGATAATCATAAACTTAGAACTCGGCATCTGTACATTAAGTGGATCCGAAACCTTAATCTATCCTCGGGTCGAAGATAATTATCTTCGACCTGAGGATTGTTATCAACGTTGAACTCGATGTTCTCATGTAAATCAAATCCTAAACCCTAATTTACAAGCATAGCACCTGCACACATAGTTTGAGTACCAAAATCTATCGTGAATTTTAGAATTATGGGTCTAAAACGTCATGCAATTTGAGAAGAATGACAAACCTGGTATAAACAGCTAGTGCGCTCTGCAGTTGTAGCCCTCCAATATCAAAATCCAATCACAGAAACCTGCAAAAAAACAAATTTATTGCTTATGAAACACTGAGATTTCCTTTTACAATTCAAATGCATAAACACATGAAATCCCAGCAGCAAAACATAAATCCCAACAAATTGAACTCTGTAAATAAGCACATGAAATCCCAGCAACACAACATCACCCCAACAAATTGAACTCTATAAACAAGCACAACAACATCCGCCTACAAGCAAGCTGAACCGTAAACCCTAGCAGTAGAACTTGAATCCTACCAAATTAAACTCACAAAATAAGCTAAAAAGGATCCCTGTACAAGCTCCATGGACAGAAAGCCAGCATTGTCAACAAGTGGAGCAAAATAGTGCAACAAGTTCTTCAATTTAAAACAGATGAAATCAAAAGAGAAAGGACTTGCTCCTTACCGATAAAAAAAATCGGCTCCTCGAATTTTGTCGCTGTCCGAAGTCGCGCTACCAACTCTGGCTGTCGCAAACAAAGTACGCACTCCTACAAACACCAAATCTCACCTCTCCCTACCCAAAACAAGCAGCAGACTTCAACAGCGTAACCGCTCAACTCTGGAAATGTGGCGAGCGCATAACATGGCACATTCAGAAGACCGCGAATGGGGGAGCAGCAGCGTGGAAGTTTAGCAGTATCACGTTTGCCGCGATTTTGTTTATCACTCACGCAAACAAGTTCGCTCACGGAAACAAGCTCGGAAACAAGTTCGTGATTGTCCCGATCACTCAAAACAAAAAAAAACGCTCGACGAGGAGACACAAAACAGGAACACAAAAATGGCACAGCGGCGTAGGGAGGGAGACGACTCACCGACCCCAACCCGAGCCGCCAAATACAAGGCAGGGTTGGTGCTGAACCTCAGGGTGGGTCCCAAACTTCCACATTCGGTACCGAGCCCATGCTTTAGGTCCGGTACGCATACCTTAAGACAAGTTGTTTGTTTTGATTTCTTTGTTTGTCATGTTTAGATCTCACGGACCGTGCGTCCCCCGGTGGTTTGCTTGGTACCGTCAGAAAGCCCTCGGTTGGGAGAGGTGCACAGGCTTGGTTTCGTGGCATTTGGATGTACAGTGGAAAAGTTATCAATTTTTGAGTTATTTTTTGTTTTGAAAATGACTTTCACTTTTGTTTTGAGTGTGGCAACGGCACAGGGCTACACTAGTCTTCTAAGTTTGCATGTTATATTCTTTGTTTATTTTGTTTTAATAATTTTTTTATTTTGTTTGTCACATTCAGATCTCCCAAACAGCGCGTATTCCCCCACGGCGTGCTTGGTACTGTTGGAAAGCCGTCGGTGGGAAAGGGTACACGGGCTTGGTTTCATGGCATTGGGACCGACAGTGCCTGGGAAAATTATCGATTCTTCAGTTATTTTTTTTTCTTAAAAATTACTAAATCACGTTAAATTATGTATCTTTTGAACTGTGTCTCAAATTCTCACGTTCTTGGTACCATTTGAAAGCTCTCGGTGAAGACAAATGCACGGGCTTGGTTTTGTGGCTTGTGGACCTACAATGGGAAAGTTATGGGTTCTTGGATTTTTTTTGGTTTTCCAAATGGCATTTTTTTTGGGTGTGGCAACGGCACAGGGCTACATTAATCCATACCTTAAGTTCGGCTATTTTTTTTATTTTTTTATTTTGTTTGTCACGTTCAGATCTCATGGACTGTGCATCCCCTGGTGGCATACTTATTACTATTGGAAAGCACTTGACAAAGAGGGGTGCATAGGCTTCATTTTGTGGCGTTTCGATCTACAATGGATAAATTAAAAAATTTTGAGTTATTTATGGATCTTAAAAATTACTAAATCATGATAAATTATATATCTTTTAAACCGTGTGTCAATAATTGATCATGTTCTTGATACCATTTAAAAGCCCTCAACAAAGAGGGTGCACAAGCTTGGTTTTGTGGTGTTTGTTCTCGTATTTGTTGCTACGGTGGAAAAATTCTAGAGTTAGAATTATTTCTGCTTTTAAAACTGACTTTGACTTTTGTTTTGCCTGTGGCAACGGCACAGGGCTTTAGTAGTTGGTACCTTAAATTGTGGTATTTGTTTTATTTTCTTATAGTTTGGTACCTTCACTTAGACTTTCTAAATTGTTTGTTTTTTGTTTTGTTCTCTTATGGTTTTGTACCTCAACTTAGACTATTTATTTTGTTTTATTTTGTTTTGTTTAATCTTGGTTCACGAATTGCGTTCTTTATCCTTTGAAGCAGTAACTAGTGATTTATAAATCACCTCTTTCATTATATGGTATTCATGAATAATTCCCCCCTATAAATTGCACAAGTACTTAGAAAAAGCCTTAATACCATAGAAGACCTTTCCTATTTAGAGACAAATCATTTTTCATAGTGAAATCATTTTTCATTTTGGCACTTCTATCCTATCGTACGCTCAGATCAAATTCATTAAAAATAAATTTGAAATATAATGGCATAGAATGAAACATTCAAAACTTATAACATGACATAAACTTAGTCACCTCCTCCCCCCTTGAAGAGAGACTGTATTTATTGGGGGCAATTGCAAGCTAGGGTGTACCAAAGCTGGCAACTGTGGTACGTAGAATTGCGTTCTTTAACCCTTGAAGCAGTAACTGATATTTTATGTTCTTGTATAAATTTAAGAATCATTTCCTAAAATTTAATGGATTGTGACAGTCCTCGAATGAAGACTACATAATCCATAACACATGAAATATTAAAAAATTATTTAATTCACCTATTGAAGGTTGTAATCTATTTAATATAAAACATAGAAATGAATCCTTTTAACTATATCCATACCAAATTTTCTTTAATCTTCAAAAACAAAAGTAAAAATAGGAAAAAATGATTGGACTATGACAGTCCTTTTTGGATCACCCTAGCTTGCAATTGCCCTTAGAGGTTGTGAGCTCCCAATTTGTCATTTGGGACTCATAGAATTATTTTTTTGGAAATTTGCAATTTAAAGTTGATAAAAGTATAGAAAAACCCATAAAAAGAGTGTAGAACCAAAATAGGGTTGTGTCATACCCATTATAGTATTTGGTCTAGATTTGTGTTTCTTACTTAGAATCCCCCAAACCTTGCCTAAAAATAGTATAGAAATAACAAAAAGGTTAGATTTGGAGGATTCAAGTCACACAGCCCCAAAAGGGCTAAATCCCACCATGAATGTGGCGATTCATGGCTAGGTCGGTCCGAGGGATCCACAGCGAGGCCACTAGGTCGGGTCCTAGAGTTAGATTTAGAATTTCCCATTAGATCGACGAATTCCCAAAATCCCGATTGTTAGCATGCAGGAGCCACTCGCGCAAGACCAGGCTTGTGGAGGAATCTACAACCCACGGATGGTGTTCTAGGGTGAATCTCATGCCAGGAGTCCAACGGCGAAATCGGTTCGCTAAGATTCCTCCACCTGCAGAAGATTCCCGCACCGTCCCTAATTCGAGGAGATGGCCAGTTTTAAATCTCCATTAACCAATCGTGCCAGGTACGGAAACACACCCGCACGTCTTTCATGCGACTCCCTGAGAGGTCACGTGAGAAATCCTGGCATCTTCCGAGTTGCAGAAGAACCTTTTTCCGGATGGTCAACCCTCCTAACCTCCAACGGGAATTTCATGGAAATTACCCAGGTTACAATAAAATCTCACTAAAAATTAAACTAGCTTGTTTTATGTTAATAATGCGCTCCGTGAAGTTTCACGACATTCCGATAGCAGCAAGTACCCGAACCGACGAGATTCCTCGGGAATTAACCACGTGGCGGGGTCCCCGCCGCGTTGACCGGCAGTCCGGGACCATACGATGGCGAAACGAAGTCAACCAAAAATCCTTCCCGACTCTCTCGCACCTACCGGAGACCCTAGGCTATTCACATTTCTCAAAATAGGAGACCCCCAAGATCTAGGATTTTACCACGATTTGGTTTTTAAACTAAATTAGCCTATGATGGGTTTTTGGCCTCGGTACGGGGGGTAGGAATACTTAGGACTAAACACGGCGATCTGGATCCAATGACGCAATCCGTTTGGCGATTGGAGCTAATCTCCAAAAGTTAGGATGTTGGTCCAGCATAGATGGTAGAAATAGAAATTTAGGATGTAGGATGAAAATCTTTGAGGATGAGGATGAAAATCCTCGTTGATAAGGTTACCTTAGAACTCTAGAGAGAGGGGTGAGCCCTTGGGAAACCTATATAAGGGCCCCATTTCTCTCTCTAAAACACCCCCAATTCTTGTTTTGGGTCCGTGGGTCCAAGTTATTTTGGATATTTTGGCGTTTGAAGCCAAAACCTCTACGGTGCTTTCGGAGCACTTTTGGCTCCATTGTTGCTTATTTTCAAGCTTTGAAGGTCCTTGGGGGTCCTTCTACCTTGCTTTATATACTCTTTTGTGAAGTTTTTGGTACCTTGTTGTAAGTAGAGAGCCTCTCTCTCCCTCTTATACGTGTTGTGGTCTAACTTGTGAAGTTTAAGAATCTTTTTTTTTGTATCTTGCACTAATCCTAAAGTCACCCCCCACCGTACCTTGGCGATGCCGCTTTGGGGGGCCTTCAGCGTGTAAGCTTTGTGTTGCCACGTGGTCTAACTTGTGTGTTTATCTTTGTGTTTCGTTATACCCTCTTCTAATATTTTCCTTATTGAGTGGACCCCCCTCCGGGACGGCGAAGCTTTGAACCTCCTTTGTGCATGTTTTCTAAAGTTATCCCCAACCCTCTTCTAATCTTCTCCTTGTTGAGTGGACCCCCCTCCGGGACGGCGAAGCTTTGACCCTGTGTGTGTGTTTTCTTTAAAGGTTTAGTTTTTTCCCTCTTCTAAAGTCTCTCTCATTGTGTGGACCCCCCTTGGAAACGGCGAAGCTTTGAACTAGTGACAAAGTTGAAGTCCTAAAGCGTGTGTTAAAAGTGTAGACGGCGGAGCTTTGAACCCCCGGGGTGTCAAGAAGTCCTAAAGTTGGTGTTAAAACCAATTTAACGGCGAAGCTTTGCACCTCCTCCGTGTTTAGTTCCAAAGTCTAGTTTTCAAGACCTTTGTGGAAACCTCCAGAGTTTAGCTTCCAAGATATGTAGGTTTCTTTGCATTTAGTGAAGTTTAGTTAATCCCAACGTTTTCTTTAGTTTAGTTGTTCCCCAAGTGTTTAGTGAGTCTGAGTATTCCCCAAGTTTTAGTGTGTCTAAGTTGCTCCCCAAGTGTTTAGTGAGTGTAGTTGTTCCCCAAGTTCTATTTTCCCCAAGTCTTATTTTCCCCAAGTTTTATTTCCCTCAAGTCCTATTTTCCCCAAGTTCTATTTTCCCCAAGTTTTATTTTCCCCAAGTTTTTTCCCTTAGTTCACCAAAAATCCAGTTTGCCAAAAATCCAGTTTTCCCTTAGTAGTCAAGGTCCAGAGCCAAAACAGACCAGATCAAGTCGAGAGCCAGAACAGGCCAGATCAAGTCGAGAACCGAACCAGACCAGGTCACATCATCAGAATATCAAAAGAAAACAAATAAATAAATATATATTTATTTATTTTGTTGAACCCGACCCCCCAGCAGCTAGCCAACTAGCCGGGAGGCCAGGCTTGGTCCGGCAAGCAGTTGGGGCCCCAGTTCGGTCCCCATTTTTGGACTTCTTTTTTTTAATTTTTGGTTTCTCTCACACCAGAACAAAATAAAGACAAGATAAACAAGACAAAGGAGAATGGGGGGCTGACCTATTGCTAAGTAGGGATTGGGGTAGGGATTAGGGTCTAAAATCAAAAAGGGAGAAGGGAGAAAAGAACGGAGCACCACCGTACCTGCACACAAGGAAGTCTCACCCTTACCAACAACTACAAAACACTCTACACACAATGGAGGAAGGGTAGAGAAAAATCGAATGAAATAGGAGAGAGGTGAGAGAGACGATGAATAGTGACCTAGGCTTAGAGTAGGTCGACCTAAAAAAAAATCTTGAGAATTTGTGGTGACCGTTGAGAGAAGGATTAGGATGACACAAAGGCAAAATTGTGTAAGAGGATAGTTGGCATCTTAAAAACCTCCTTGAAGTTTGAGACCATAGTGTAAGACTCATAAAAGCTTAGGTGGAATAGCACTAGTGTAGAAGGAGAGAGGAAGAAAGAAAAGAAGGGAGAAGAAGAAAGAAAGAGTTTAGATCATCAAAAATTGTAATATTTTCTAAATAAGCGGTGAGCTTGGAAAATCAAACAAAAACCAAAGATTACCATGGAGCCTGAGGATGTACACGTGGACGTGGACAAAGTTATTTCCGAAACCGGTAGTGAAGAGGTGAGTTTTTGATTCAATCTTTGATGTTTCTCCCTAATTAGCATTTATTTTCCTAATCAGCCCTTAGAGCGTGATTAGCATCCAAGATTAGTGTAAATTAGAAGTTTAGATTCAAAAGTTGATAGATTAGGAATAGAGGTTTCCGAAAACATCTTATAATTAAGATTCGACCGTAAATTGACTGCGTTAGGCTAAGTTAAGCGGTAGGGGGTAGGATGGAGGAATTTTGAGTAAAAATCATCCAAAAAGAATCATGGACGGACCTTAGGGGTTTAAATTAGAAAGCGAATTTAGGATTAAAATTAGGGATTAATTAGCGGTTAGAATTAGAATCAATTTACATTTTATTTCTTAAAGTTAAAATTCTAAGGTCAAAATCTAGAGTTAACTTTGAGAAGTTAAAAAGTAGAATTAATTTAGAAGTTTAACTTAGGGGGTTAAAATTCCCAGTGAAACCTTAGGGTAGTTTAGAAAAGGAAGTTAGGGTTAATTAGGAGTAAAAAATCCGAGTGGGAAGTAGAAATTAAAAAGTAAAACTTTGGACTAAATTTAGGAGGTAGAAATTACGAGTAGAGTTTTGAGTTAGAAATAGAGTTAAAATTAGAAGTCAAAACTCAAAGTAAATTGTGGAAGTAAGTTTAGAAGTTAAGCCCTAGAGTTAAAAGTTGGAATTAAATTTAGGAGGATAACCCTTAGAGTTAAACTAGGATTAAAACGATAGGATTAAAGTTGGAAGTAGAAAGTCAAAAGTCAAAAGTCAAAAGTTAAGATTAAATTTAAAGGTTAAACTCTAAAGTCAATTGGGGAGTAAAAAGTTAGAGTGAAAAGCTAAAAGTAGAAGTTAAAAGTTAGAGGTAGAAGTTAAAGTTAGAATTAGTTGTTGGAAGTAGAAAAAATCTAGAATCAAAGTGAAAACGTAGAGTCAAACCTAGAGGTTAAAATTTGGGATTAATTTTAGAAGTAAAATTTAGAGTTAAAAGTCAAAAACCTAGAGTTAAAATTCAAGGGTAGAGTTTAGAGTTAATTTAGGAGTAAAAACTTAAAGTTAAAAGTTAAAACATAGAGTTAAAATTCAAGGGTAAATCTTAGAGTTAATTTAGGAATAGAAACCTAGAGTCAAAAGTCAAAACATAGAGCAAAAGTCGGTAGTTAATATTTAGAATCAAGTTAAAGAAGTAAAATCTAGAGTTACATTCCGAAGTTGGAACTTTAGGGGTAGCTTTTAAAAGTAGAACTTCTAGGTGGAGTTTTAAAAACCCAAGATAGCCTTGGAGGTTCATAGAAGGAACATAGGGGTTCCCCTTTTTACATAGTTAGGGACGTTAGAAATGACGCCAACTACCCAGTCGACCCTCAACATAGGATAGATAGTTAGGGAGTTAGAAGTTTACCATTACCCCGGAGCTTGCAGTTACCTTGTGAGTTATTACATGCATTCTAATTATTCGCTGCCATCCACGACACTTAGGAAACGTTAGCAAAAAAGATTCATTGCTTGGAAGGCACAGTGGACCGCGCTCACATCACCCCCATATATTAAAAATTGTGGATAAAGGCATAGAACCTGGTCGGTGTTCGCTTTATTACCAAGGGTGGGTAATCTAGCGCCCACAAAGGTGTGTGTTAATTAGTAAATATGGATTTGTTCTGAAAATTAAATTTTCGTTTATACATTTTTAAAACTTACTTAGTGACTTAACAAAATTATAGACCAATGGCCACATAAACGTAGTCAAATTATTTTTCATTCTAGATTTAGCTAATCATAATTTCGCTGTTACGTGAAAATTAAATTAAAATTAAATTTTCTATTCTAGAGTGGGTTACTTATAAAAAGTTAGCAAACAACGTGCAACAAAATGTAGTAAAGGACTCAAGTGTTAGTTCATACTGTCTAAAACTTTGAAATTACTAAGAGCTTCCCTAGTAATATACAATGTAATAAATCATGTGCACTCTTTTATCTCTCTTCAGAACTTCAACATTTTTTTTGGCCCTTTGTCTCTTGGTTACCTATTCCATGACATTTGAGATTTTGGTTCTATAAACTACAGGGCGTCGTCAATTGTTTTTTTTTTCTTTCTCGTAGTGTACGTTAGAAAATGGGGCACTAAATTCAGTGCACTCACGAATTATGAATCCTTGGAGTATTTACAACTTGTACAGTTTTTTTAACCTTCTTTTGAATACCAATTCCATGACATTTGAGATTTTGGTTCTTTAAACTACAGGGCATGGCCAATTGTTTTTTTTTCTTTCTCGTAGTGTACATTCGAAAATGGGGCACTAAATTTAGTGCACTCATGAATTATTAATCCTTGGAGTATTTACAACTTGTACATTTTTTAGTACAAATATATAATTAGTTTAATTTGTACAAATGTAGAATGTCATGGACATTTGTACGTAAATGATTTTACAAGAATTGGACCAATTTGTAGGATTCAAAGAAGTTCAAATTCAAACATTTATGCAAATTATACCATTTTAAAGTCCATCTCCACATGAATTAAAAACAACAAGGAATAGATGTAGGCTCTATATTTTAATGTCCACGAAATTCAAAGGACATGGATATTTGAACGAGAATGATTGATAAAAAAGAATTGGACAAAGTTGCAAATATTTTTAGGATTCAAAATTCACAATATCTACAATTTGATATATTCATTTCCAATCCATCTCTATGTGCACTAAACAGAAATTGTAATGAACGAAGGTCCTATATATTATGAATCCTTGAATATCTGATGTCAAAGACTGTCTTTTGTACGTGAATGATTTAAAAAACAATTGAGCACGTTATAATTATTTACTGAAATTCACAAAACATAGGTTCATAATACATGAGTCCGCTAAATTTAGGATCCCGGTTTCTTCGACTTTACAGTACGAGAAAGAAAAAAAAAACAATTGACGACGCCTTGTAGTTTAAAGAACCAAAATCTCAAATGTCATGGAATAGGAATCCAAAAAGAGGTTCAAAAAAATGTACAAGTTGCAAATACTCCAAGGATTCATAATTCGTGAGTGCACTAAATTTAGTGCCCCATTTTCGAACGTACACTACGAGAAAGAAAAAAACAAACAATTGGCCATGCCCTGTAGTTTAAAGAACCAAAATCTCAAATGTCATGGAATTGGTATCCAAAAGAAGGTTTAAAAAAATGTAAAAGTTGTAAATACTCCAAGGATTCATAATTCGTGAGTGCACTAAATTTAGTGCCCCATTTTCTAACGTACACTACGAGAAAGAAAAAAACAAACAATTGGCCATGCCCTGTAGTTTAAAGAGCCAAAATCTCAAATGTCATGGAATTGATAACCAAAAGAAGGTTCAAAAAAATGTACAAGTTGTAAATACTCCAAGGATTCATAATTCGTGAGTGCACTAAATTTAGTGCCCCATTTTGTAACGTACACTACGAGAAAGAAAGAAAAAAACAATTGACGACGCCCTATAGTTTAAAGAACCAAAATCTCAAATGTCATGGAATTGGTATCCAAAAGAAGGTTTAAAAAAATGTACAAGTTGTAAATACTCCAAGAATTCATAATTCGTGAGTGCACTAAATTTAGTGCCCCATTTTCTAACGTACACTACGAGAAAGAAACAAACAAACAATTGGCCATGCCCTGTAGTTTAAAAAACCAAAATCTCGGAATAGGTAACCAAAAGAAGGTTTAAAAAAATGTACAAGTTGTAAATACTCCAAGGATTCATAATTCGTGAGTGCATTAAATTTAGTGCTCCATTTTTTAACATACACTATGAGAAAGAAAAAAAAAACAATTGGCCATGCCCTGTAGTTTTAAAAAACCAAAATCTCAAATGTCATGGAATTGGTATCCAAATGAAGGCCCAAAAAAATGCACAATTTAATGTTCAAGAATATCAAATGTCATGGATATTCGTACGTGAATGATTTAAGAAGAATTTGATCAAGTTGTAAACATTCTTTCAATTTAGTATAAATGAAATTATAGGTAACTTGTTTTCAATATCGTGTCTTATCATTGTACATGGTCATATTCTTTTTCTACTAAATGATGTATGTAGTCATATTTCGTATAGTTCCTTTTAATTAGATTAATTACATATACTCTAGGCACTGTCAATTTTCATATAATTATGAATTCATTGAAAATGTATTATTGTAGAACGATTGAATTGAATTATTTCTTTTTGAAGCTAGGCATCGTAAATCAACCGAAGTTTAATGAAGAAAAGAATTCCATGATTTTTAACTTTGTAGGATTTGTGTAGGCAACTCATCATAATTATGTCTAATTATGCATTAGTAGCAACGTTGCAATTAGCGTAAAATGTAAACATAATTTTTGAAAATCCATTAGACTAAATCAAAACCTGAATTTAGGTTATATCCTACTCTGGATTTTTTAAATACTATGTGTAAATCCTAAACCCTAAACCCTAAAAGGAAGACAAAACTCCAGAACCCGAAACTTTAAAGGAAGGAAGCCTAAACCCTAAACCTTGAATCCTAAAGCAAGCCTAAACCCTAAACCCTAAATTCCCTATTCTATGTGGCCGCTGCACATTGCCTGCATGATTTGAGTAATTTTTACTGGCATTTGTCGCAAACACGGACTTTAGCCCAACCTTAAGAAAGAAAATATCTGATGTCAATGGTGGAAGGTAAGGTGCCACAACAAACTCCTGAATTGGACAAATGCCAAATCTAAGAGTAATCCGCATTCCGGAATGGAATGTGGCTGGCAAAGTAGTGGCAAAGTTAAATTCCCTCTATTTATATATGCAGAAGATGGAAGATGTCCTTTAAATATGAAAAAGTACATTTGTCAGTCCCGCTGGTTACCTTTTTATGGATGATTACAATGTCAACGCACCCTGAACCGAGGAGGTACTTCCCCCCTAAGCCTGGAAAGTTTTCAACAGTTCAAATTCCAGAACTTCCCGCCTAGATTTTCCCACCATCCAGGCATTGTCTCTCTCCCCGCAAGCCCCACATTTTCTCAATCAAGTTCTTCTTCATTTTTCTCTTTTATCGCCATTGCAAACATCGCTCCGGCGCAGACTTTGAATTTATGCTATGCGATTTTCTGTTAGTGATCCGGAACCAGTATAATCTACGAGCCTAAGTTTTGCTCTCATTCTTGTAAGCTCATTGTTTTGTTCGTTGTTCATTTTCCTCGGTTTCATATTGAATACTTCCAAGTACAAATGTTGTGACTCCGTAGTGCTGTAGTTGGATCCGACGCTTCGGTCGTTGGGCTGGGTGTAGATCGGGTTGTCTTCTGTATTGATCATTCAGAGAACGACATTCTTGACTTCTATGTTGATTTTGGTATGGATACTGAGGACCAAATTATATGCCGTAAATAGCGGAAGCAATGATTTTCCCGTCCACGATATACAGTACAGGTTATCCTCGGATCGAGGATATTATAACCTCTCTAACGATATTCTAGTTATCTTCGACTCAAAGATAAACGTGACGCCATGAATGTTTAACCCACTCGAAGTATGAGTTGAATATTGTTCTCTACGGTCTTCGTATACTACAGGCTAAGCTATGATGGAGGATTTATATGACACATATATGAAATCAAGTTTATCTGCGACTCGAGGATAAATGTTTGTCTGTTAAGAAATATGACAGTACCTCGGTGTCTACAAATCAGTACCTCATGGATTTACCAAATAATCCGTCTAGGAAATATGTACATTATCTTCGAGTCGAGGATAATCTATAGAGCTGAACAGAGATATTCTCAGAAGTTTATCTTCGAGTCGAAGATAAACTAGTGAGAACATCTCTGTTCAGCTCTATAGATTATCCTCGACTCGAAGATAACAATAATGAGAATGTGAGAATATATCGGTGTCTTCGTCTTTGAGTCCAGGATAAAATAGTCTTTATCTAGGGAATTTCACCGTTGAATAATCTTCAAGTCAATGATAAAATATTGGAAGCAAGAAAAATATATTTACATTTTTATCTTCGAGTCGAAGATAGAATACCGAGATTCCAAACTATCAAACTACTGTTCTATCTTTCTGTTTAAGATAAGACTGTCAGAGTGAAAAACATTTCCACCTCTTCATTTTCTCGACGAAGGTACAGTAGACACAGTCCAAAATATTTTACCATTGTTGTATCTTCGTGTTTATAATAAAATACTGAGAGTGTGAGATATATATTTAAATCTTTATCTTCGAGCTGAAGATAGGGTAGTGACGGTCCTAAATATTTCTCAATTGCTTTATCTTTGAGTCTAAGATAATATAGTGAGAATATGAATATGTCTACATCTATATCTTGGAGCCGAAGATAGAGTATTAAGAGTCTAGAATATATCACCGTTGTTTTATCTTCGAGTCTAAGATAAAATTGTCAGAGTGTGATTTACGTTTCCACCTCTTCATTTTGGAGTAGAAGATAGAATAGCCAGGGTCCATAATATTGTAGCATTGGTTTATCTTCAAGTCTAAGATAAAATCATCAGAGTGTGAGAAACATTTCCACCTCGTAATCTTCTAATAGAAGATAGAATAGCTAGGGTCCAAAATATTGTAGCGTTGGTTTATCTGCGAGTCTAAGATAAATTACTTGGAGTGTGAGAATGATTTTCACTTCTTCTATCTTCGAGTCGAAGGTAGAATAGTCAGGGTCAAAATAATTTTCCGCTGCTTTATCTTCGAGTCTAAGATAAACTAGTGAGAGTGTGAGAAATAGTTTCACTTATTCATCTTGGAGTCGAAGGTAATGTAGTCATAGAGGATGAATTGTTTCCACTGGATTATCTTCCAATCTGTGATAAATTATGTATATTAATTCTACTGGTTATATCTGATTTTAAGAAAATTTCGTCAGAGTATATGAAATATTCTAACTGGTATATGTTCGAGTCGAAGGTAATGTGGTCATATTGGTAGGGGGTTTTGGTTTGATTTATTTTCCACTGTGAAGTAGAATAGTTTGAGTGTAATTGTAGTGTCAGCAAAGCGGAATCTAGTTAAGGTGAGTGAGCAATTCATTCAGATCTATGGGCATAACTCAAAACTACATAAACAGTTCAAGTTTTTTATGTGATGTCTTAGAGTATTCATTGAATTCATTGTATAGAGGTGCTCATGGAATTGATACAGTGCTCATTGAATTTTAATAATGTACTGCTTGTCTAATGTCTTCGCTTCCTGTCCTTTAACTTATTTTAATTTTACTGCCTGCAGAATGGACAATCCTTTTCCAAATAGGTTTGTAGATCCGGTGCCAACTTTGCCGGCGGGTGTGGTACCGTGTGAGGGCATCCCTCGTGCCTCATGGTATACCAAGTGCGTGACACTGACAAATGAAGCTGGGACGGAGGTGGCAAAAGGAATTTGCCATAGCGTTGATGCAGACCTTGTCATTGATATGGACGGGAAACCGCTTGGAGACGATCGGGTCGCAATTCAAATTGCGGAGTCCCTTTGTGAGGCCGATGTTCTGTCGCAGTGGATGTGGTCAATGCACTCTTGGCCGATATTGAGGACCTATTTCAACGATGCCAGTCTTTATGACCATGATCAGACGTTTATATACAAGGCCGCAGTCAATGCATCTACCCGGCGCGTTCAAAGTGGAGTTCGTTCTTATGAGAGTTCTCGGGAGAGGAAAGAACCAAACAACCCTCCGAAGAGAGAAGCTCTCCTCACCCCCCAGGCAATCATTGAAGTGTCTACCAAGAATTGTTGCCCGAAGAACTGTTTGCAGCCGTTTCCGCATGGGCAGATTCAAGCCATTCGGTCCGTTCTTCATGTGGACGGCGGAGTGAAATTACGTAAATTGCGTCTCCTTGACGTGCACAAGCAAATCCACTCTGATGCCAATGGGAGGGACATGATCACTTTGTCACATCATGAAGTTTGCCCCACTGCTTGGTGCACCATTCATGGGATATCGAAAGCTACCTTTTATAGGTACAAGGGCATGGCGAAACTTGATAAGCCGTTGTTGCACCATAGTAACCTTGGCTTGAAGAAGCCACGGACTCAAACCGTACAAGCAACGGCCACACTTCGATTGATTCTTGAGAGGGAAGCGGACCCAATGCCTCACAAATCAAGGATGCTTCAGCCCAGGGAGAAAGTTCCATCCATGGTCCTGCCTTCATCATTTCAATGGAAGGACCATTTGCCGGAGATCAACAACGTCAATTCGACCTTTCAATTGCCACATATTTCAGCAAGCGGGTTGAGCAACATCCGTCGGGCTTCATTTCCGGAATACTCTCCAAAACCTCGTGGTGACAATTTTGCTTGTTGTGCTGAGTGCGATAGATTCATGCAACTGAGGAGCGCTTGTACTCCACATTCGCGAGTGCAAGAGTTTTGGACTATACAATTGAAAGTTCACCTCAATAGACAACAGGCTCATAGGGAGCTATATTATGCAAACCGTGCGGTGTCCGAGAAGTATCCGGAGAAGGTTATTACCATAATTCATGACAAGATGGATCACTCAAAGACGGCTTCTCCCAATTATTCTCACAAGAACAAGGGCACCGATTCATTGATGAAGTTGCCTCTCGCTATTACGGGCATGATAGCCCATGAGCATGGAGATGTGAGATATGCGCACTATGGCTTAGACATCTTTGCATCGGACTCTAATTACACCGTGGGCTCTATTGCAAAGTTGTTGCGAGATCTTGAGGCTGAACCGAAATTCTCCTCGCGCCACTTGTTTGCCGTGGATGTGATTAATCCATTGTCAAAAGCCTTATTGGAAGGCTCAGAAATATGTGTGGAATCTCTCCCCCCTCGTTTTGAGGAGGTGGTTCAACCCCAACGTCTTCCTCCAACATTGAATCTTCAACTTGACAATTATGCAGGTGACAACAAAAACCGGTGGGTTTTTGCATTCTGTTCTCTGCTTGTATACAGAGCCATTTTTCGTGAGGTCTACATGAATTTCCTCATTGTTGGACACACTCACGAGGACATTGATGCTCTATTCGGTCGTTGGAGCAGCATGTTGAAGACTAATGACTATCTCACAGTTCCGAGGTTGATGAAGTCCTTCATGGATTGCGAAACGCAACCCGTAATTCCTCATCTCATTGAGGAGGTTCCTGATTTCAAAAAGTTTGTAGAGGGGTACTTGCATGCAAGGGATGAATCTCTAATGGGTCATTCACAGGCCCAGTAATTCAAGTTCTTTAAAGATTCGAATGGGTGGCCCCTGATGCAGTACAAAATTCAATGTACAGACATTGATTGGTTGCCAAAGGAAGGTGGGGGGATTCGCTTGTGGAAGGAGACAGTTGATAGGTGCCCTAAATTGCCAAGAGGCAACCTTCTACCTTTGTCACCTAAAGTGATGAAGGGCTTCAATGAGGTTTGTAAGGGTGTAGATAGGTACATTGTTGTGTGGTCTGGAATGGCTAATCAAGACTTGTCTGGGGAGTTCCGGAGGAAGAATGAGCTAGTGATGAAGTACTGGGAAGGTGTGAGAAGCGCTTTGCATGAACCACTTGTGGCACGTGATATATTGCGGGATGGATTTTGGCCGAATTCAATAGTCACCAATGAAGAGGAAGACCAATACCTGAACCAATTCCTACAGGACGGCAATGTGCGTGAAGAATTTGCAGAGGATGCACCCTTTGTTGGAAAGAAGCGTGACCGTCCACGTGCTTCGTTCCGTGTTGGTCGTGATGTGTATGCCAATTATTTTCTCGCAGTATGTCCCGCGGACGGTGACCGTCGTCCGTTTTGGCTTGCTCGAGCTTTGTCGAACCCTAGTCTGGATCCAAGGCATATCAATTTCATTCACTTGCAGTACTGGATGCCAATGTCATTTGAGCACGTTGACGAGGATACATATCGTGGGTGGGACACTAAAAAAGGGAATATATGGTGTGAAGACACAAAGGTCTCCTCAAGTTGGAATCATACGGATACCCTAATGACAGCTTGGAAGCCTCGCGTGAGAGCAGAAACGATAGATCCAGAATTCAAAATCCCGAAAACGCAAATCTGCATCATCAAAGAGTCCGTGGAGGCCAACATTGTTGCTGAAAGGAAGAAAGCATCCTCGGCACGAAGATGAATAGCTTATAGGCATAGGAAGTCATTATTTAGGAGTATTAGTTGTTTTTATATTAAGTTTTTTTTTAAATTAAAAAATAAATAAATAAATGAAGGAAACAAATATGAAGGACAAAAAAAAATAGGTATGAAAGAGAATTTGTGTGGAATTTTCCAAAGTTGATAGGTTATTTTCTTACCATTTTATATCCAAAAGAAAATGGAAAAAAAATAGGAAGGAAGGAGAAGTAGATTTCAATTGCAATTTCCTTTAGTACATTGTGCTGATTTTTATTTGATTATACTGGAATTGAATGTTATGTATTTTGTTTAATATAAGAAAATTGAATTTATTGTTATTTTTTATATTATATGGAGTATTTTTCTCCTTCTTACTTGTATTTCAAATGTCCATATTTGTTTGTTTATAAGGGCACATGCACTTTTATCATTTATAATGAGTATTTTTGGATTTCTATATCTATAATTATGCAGAATGCTTTTGTAGCCAATCTAATAATTATTTATTTGTTATGAATGATCTTAGTTTGAATGTCATTAAATTCCTTGGAACACCTTTCCTTGCAAAAGTGCGAAGCGAGTCTACTTGAAGAGACAAAAAAAATATACGTACCTAAATCCGTAGTTCTCTTGGCATATTACAATCTCAATTTATCAAATTGTCTCAAATTATTGACTTCTTTTGCATACTAAATATAATCTCAGAATTAAAATGAGACGCCACCTTCTTTCATTTTAATGAATATGACCTTTTAAGTTCAGAAAACAAATTGAACTCTTCTCTGTAGAATATTTTATCAAAGAAACTCAAAGACGTCAAACATTTTAGAATACAATATTCCTTAAACTAAGCTAATGTGGTGATTTTGATGAGATCACATTTCACATATTTTATAGGAATTTCAACAGTAAAAACAACTTTTGCCAAATCTCACATAAATATAGAACAACGGGATTTAGGTTTGATACAAATTGACATTGGTCTTCCTAAATTCCTCAACTCAATCCGCAAACTACACATGGGTGGAAAGATAAGAAGACAAATTTAACGAGCCCATAAACTCATAAATTGAAAGGATAAACAAGACTTGACGATTCAAATTGAGTTATGGTGAGGGATTGATGAAGTAATGGACCAGTCCCAGTGCTCCGCCTAGAAATAAGGAAGCTCCACCTAGGTTCCTAGTCAGTGAAAAAAGATTCATATAATGGTGTACTAACCTCGTGTTGAATGGGACCAACATTGAGTGCTGATTACAAATAAATGCTTCTACACATTGACACTGTCATCATTGATCTATGTGTGTGCGCTCTTTACATACTAAAAATTGTGCGCGTCATAACAGACTCAACGTCTGAAGTGGAAGTTGACAATAGAGCTTTGCATGAATGACTGTTGCACTGAGATGGCGAAAGGGAAAATGGGGTGGAATATAAAAGAAGCCACTCGCTTTATGTGCCCATCGTTTGAATCAAGCTCCAGGCCTGCCAACACCATCCATTCATCAACTACATCAGCAAAACTTCATTACTAAAGACATAATGTATCTTCACTTATTTAACTAAGCACGAACAAGCAGCAAAACTAAATTTAACATTCTCCTAATTAAAAGCAACTTACAATGTGATGGAAAAGTCTCCAAGAAAGGAAGATTCACAAACCAGGGTTAATCTTGAATTTAAGCGAATTTGGTCGACGCCTAGAAATGAATTTAATCGGATGCTCCGGGCACGGTTTATGCCGATCGGTGGAAGAAATTAACTGAGAAAATAATGCCATCAACATTCCAAAAATTAGATAAGTCTTTAAGACAGAATCCGTTGGCAAAGTTCACACGAATAACTCTCAAACATGGCACACTATTGCACCCCCACAAGATAACTCAGAAACCTATAAAAGACCCCGTTGAAAAGAGTCAAATAATATTCCCAATGCGTGCTCACCTTCTCATCGTAGTGGAACAGATACTGATCAAAATATGCAGATGGACTTTGAGATTGGGAATTGTGGGGCACGGAAGCGAGCGTCCTCTTGATGGCCTGCTTGCAACAGATTGTACAGTTAAAACCTATGTAAAGTGAAAGAAGTCGGACAATATGAACCATCAACACTATCCTTCTTCAATATCAGAAATTAGAAATATACCTGCGTGTAACTACCAGCTTTGCCAGTGAGGCTTGCATTTCTCTGCTTGCGCAACTGCTCGCGGGCAAAGGAGTTATTCGCATAGCTGGAGATGAAGTTCATGTAAAGGGGGCTCTGTGGAACCACTCTGAAGTGATCCCAGTATTGCTCCACCAACTGCAACAACTCCTCTGACGAATTCTGTATAAAAGGAAAATGTATTAGCAAAAAGCTATACAGAACAGAGGCAAAGAGCAAATGTAAGACCCAATACATACAAATGACTTGCAGATTGAGAAATTACCTGATAGAAACTAAGTATCTCCGTGGTTTCCATATTGTATACAGCCAAAAATGCATTTTGATGGGACGCTTCAGAGTTCTTAAGTCCCTGCATTCCACAAAGATGTATACACTCGTTACGGTCAAATTCCACCACTGACAACTCTGAAAAATGACATCCAGACGACCAGCTGACAGGAGTTAGCACCCAAATACAAGCACGCTATAGGGCACTATACCCCACACTAGAATATCAAATAAACAAAGACTAAGTCAAAGGAGACCCTGTTCATACTTACCACCCCGTCAACACTCCCAAATTTTATGAGCAGATGACACCGATCAAGAAATTGCACCTGCCATAATGTAAAAAGAAGGAGTCAGCTTCCCAGCAATTTGATTCACTATACCAACATCATTCACGACTCACGAAAACACTGTTCAACGAGCAGAAAAAACAGCGACAATGAATTGGCCCCTAAATGTTCGCTGAAAGGCATAAGATGAAACAGCTCCCAAAATACCTTCCACATCACCAAATCCACGTAATGCTGGAAATGGTAGTAAAATCGCTTGAGCTGCTGAGCTTTCTATTCCACAAGAAAAACGAGGCCCAAAATTTTAGTGCCAAAACGACATGAGATTCAGAGTGCCAACAGATGACGTAAACTTCACGAACGGAAATTTGAATAGGAGAAAGCTAGAACCAGGTACTGGTGAATACATGTGAATCCTCAAGATGCATGTGATGGGGGGCTTACAACTGCAGAGCTTATGTCGTCATTCTGAATACCCTGCAAGATGAACGATAACAGCCGCTGTTTGAGCCCATGTAGCATCGGAATTCCATTCTGCATTGTATCACCAGTGGCAGTTGCATTTCCGGTTGGAGTTTCACTTCCCCTTCCACCAACAGGTCTTGCTGAATCTCCTGAACTAGCTCGCTCTGTTTGCCCAAGTCTACCTCTAGAATTTCCAGTGCTGGAAGTAACTTGATCCCCACCCTCTAAACTATACCGAGACAGCCCTGCAGCCGAGTCACCTAAGCTAGCCTCGTCACGCACTCCACGATTCTGAGGAGCCACCATTGACCGCCCGCTAGTCGACATACTAGGCACCGGGCGCATCAAAGTTTCACCCGGCTCCCCTCGCTGACTGGAGAGCACATGAAGGGCATCAGTGGCATCGGAAGACCCCGGCTGAGAAGTGTTACTATGGTTGGCTATCTCGTTATTGCTGTACAAAGCTCCACTTGAGGAGCCAGTGTCCCCATGTCGGCGACCTGTTGAGGTTTCATATGTAGTGTAATCCCTCCCTGTCACAAACCGACGGCCTGTCAGGAACGCACGGGTCCCACTCTCGGGCACTGCAGCTCGAAACCGCCGCCCCGATGAGATCTCGTAGTGGTATTGATCCCCATCTTGAGCAAGACGGCGCCCATGCAAGCTGGTGTGACTGCCACTCTCCCCTCCTACAGGGAACGTGCGCAAGTTGCCATTCTGACTACCCGAGTTCACCGTCACATTGCCGTTGCCGTTTGAAGTGCTCACACCGGCAGCAGGTCCATTGGCACTCTGAAAAAGACCTCGAAAGTAACCATCATACAGAATGTCGATCTCAGCAGCACGAGTTCTGTCGTCACCTTCTTCCAGATACTGCGAATGAGCCCATGTGGTGCCAAAATCGTCACGCGCGGCTCGACAGTCTCGATGCCGTGGCCGCTTTCTGTCTATCAGAGTGGTACAAGGGCTCCTCATCGCCCGAGTCTTACTTGACTCGCCACCTGCAGAAAGGACTTCTGGTTCTGGAATCCGTCCTCTCGATTTCCGTTGCAAGACTCGCTCCTCCTGAAACTTGGCCTCTGCCTGCCAGTAAAAACGTACACTCACAGTAAGGGTCGACACATCCCAAACGCGCACTCCGAACAATACTAAGAGATAAGTGACAAAGACATCCCTCGAAACCTAGAACTGACCAGTGGTCATGGAGTGCACACCCTGACCCCTTTAATCTGACTGCTTGGGGTCCCAAAAAATCACTAAAACATAGTTCGAATATGTGATAAGTGTGCTTGAGTCAATGATAGTGTCACAAGTGTGCAGGATAATTGTTCTAGAATGTCGTTTTAGGGATTGTCATATTAAAGAGGTTGAATGCAGTGGGAAGGAAATTTCACCTGGGCCTGAGAATTAAGGAGAAGCTCATCATCTTCTCGGCAGAAATCACCAATGATGCGCACGTCCAAGAAATGTCCTCCTTCTCGGACCTGGAGGATGTGGATGCGCTGGAAGCGAATGGACAAGATGGCGAGCAGGTTGTCGTGCATGAAAACACCCGCATTGTGAGCCAGGTGGATGAAATCGTCCTTGAAGACTGCTCGCCCTGTTATGACCCCATCAGAAAACCGAACCACAAAGAATGTTATCTTCTCAATGCTGGGGACGCCTGGCAAGGCCCCACTGGTCGCAGCAGCGTTGGGGTCTGGAGTCGTGGATGTGGCAAAGATGCCATACAAGTTATTCTCCGTGGACAGGAAAAAATCCTTGCAAATGGCCTCGTTGGAGTCTCTGGCAAGCGGGATGCGGTGCAGCAAGCTGAAGTAGCTCTCGAACTTCCTAACCCTTGCAGGCACCTCATTGATGGTATCCAATGTGGAAGAGTAGGTCGGCCACAAAGGCCGATAGATGAGTAACTCATGATATGTCTTGCTGAAACAGATCAAGTATTGTCCGTCATTGGTGAACCGGCGCCACCAATGATCCGGACAATCCACCTCATAGACCGTGTAACTCGGCACAATGTTCTCATACAACTCTCGTGCTCTATGTACCTGCGTTAGCAGCATACCAAAAAAATTAGGGTTTCCAGCTAACACTTCTTTTCACGAGAATTTGCAGCAAAATTTCCTCAGCACCCTCGTTCCCCGTCTCATCTCCCTCATACATCACTTCTTACCTTCCACCCTAATTATCCATGAACGCCCTCTGCAATTACAAGCAGCAAACTGACAGACACAATCCCTCCCTCAGTCAATTCCCAAAATGAACGCGTGAGAGGACGAGTACATTTTTATTGGGACGGTCGGAGCACACTTGTCGGGAGAAAAGCCGATGCGCAATGTTATCACTCTGCTTCCACATTCATAAAGCCCTGGGGGCAAACGGAAGGTATAATGAAAGCGATTGAGTCCAGCAATTGTACTGCCATTCCCACCATATGCACACTCTTCCAACGCTGCCCTAATCACTCCTCCCTTCCCATCTCATCTCCAAACTCCACTTCGCACCCGAAACGTCACCGACATACCCCGAACAACTCCCACATACCCCAATCCGTCTCTTTTTCTCTCTCTCTCATCAAACAACGCTCACCGGACCTGAAACTCCACGTCCACAGCACCTCCAGCTCCAACTTCCAGCTAAAGAAACCAACCTCCTCCTCGCTTCCAAACCCACCACACCACCGCCAAAAAACAAACTCAACCAAGCCTCCAAAACGCTGCCCCTTCTCTCCAAGTCCTCCTCAGGGCCCAATAGCTAATTTTTTCGCTTCCAGCACCCCAAGAGCGCCTCAAAGCTCCACCTGTATCCCGTATCCACAAACCCCAGACGCCGAATCCCCAAATCCCCAAATGCAGACAGTATGGAGCGAGATTTGGCCTACGACTCCGAAATTGAGTCTAGAACGAGAAGATGCGTTTGGAAAAAAAACAGGAGGTTTGCTGTGAGCTAAGTTAAGGTTTGGAAGAGCAAGAAGAAGGTGTACAACACTGTTGTCGCAGCAGTGTGAGCGATGGGATGCAGAGTGAGCTGAGTGGCTTGCAAAGAGGTGGGAGCGATGAGCGGCTGCACCACAAGCTGACGGTGGAGAGGAGGGTCGGGCCTTCGGGCGAAGAGATGGACCATTGGACCCTGCTTGTGCTCTGAGACGGGCCACGTCACGGGCCTTGGCTGCGGTACGGGCCACCAAGTCGGACCCTTGTGAAATCCGTTTCTCCGGCTTCGTCCCCATTCACAGTATCACTCCCCCTGGAAATGAGCTTGCTTTATTATTATTTTTAGTTTTTAGTGTTTTTTTTAAACAAATGAAACGGAATGTCATTGCTTTATTATTATTTTAGACTTTGCTTTTCTACCAGTTTCGGAATAAAGCTAGACTACTAACTTAATTGGGGTAGCCAATTGTATTGTCGTGTGAGTCATTTAGGACACTGCTTTGTCCTGTTACACCAAATAGTCCTATTAGTGTGGGGGAGGAGGATTAGTGTGACCATAAAAATGTCATTTTGTGGAAATTGGTACAATGCAATAATATTTCAACCTAAGGTAGTCTCTCTGAAAGCGACCATTTAAAAGTTGATTTTCTTTTTAGGGGAATTAAACTCCTTGAAGCAATTTTCAGTAAATTTTCATTGGAAAAGATATGGAATTGGCATCTAACCCACGTCGTTTTATATTTTTTTTGGACCTTTGTGGAATTAGTTATGAATTTCTGAAGTTCAAATGTAGTAGTCACTAAAAGTGACTACCTCCTGAAATGTACACTGTTGGTACATTTGAGGGTACATTTAAGAAAGCAAATGTACTTCTGTGTCATATTGATTGCTTTTAGAGTCCAGTCACTTTTAGAGCAGACTACTATATACTAATTTGAAGTAGTATGACTTTGGTAAATTTGTGTCACGTGCACTAATAGGAAAAATTAGCGTAGAAAGGGTGCATATTTAGGGCTAAAACTAGGGCTAGACCTTGACCCCATGTGATTTTGCGAAAAAATTCTCCCAAGAAGAACGTAGAGACTTATTATTTGCCACCCCATTTGCCTCAAATGATAAAATTTGCAAAATTTGAAGTCATATATGGAATCAAAGAGACTGAGTTTGTCGAAAGATGCTACAAAATACAAAATTAACTATTATATAATAGGAGTCTAATTTTTGAATTTATTTGCCTCTATGGAATTTGGAGTTTCTGTACCTTGCACCAAAACAAACTAGATGTGGTTGTAAGCACCCAAATTGTGTTTGGGTTCTCATTTATAACAAATTCTCAAAAATTTGGTAGTTTATAGGTTGAAAAAATAGAAGAATTATAGTCCACTATAAATTTCAAGGGGCATTCCAAAATAGACTGGTAGGGAATTAAATGTTTAATTTTGATAGTTAAAGAAAACTCAACTTCCTCATAGTTACAAGAAGTAATACAAGTATTTTTTATAACCATCCTATCTTATAAAGCAAATGAGGCATTTCTAAAATTATTGCAAGATATAGAAATTACTTTATGTTATTTAAAATTATTAAAAATTACATAGACAATCCAAAAATATATATTCTTGAAAATTTTGAAAATATTCTATTGTACTATATTTTATATATTTATTTTTTCCAAATAATATTTAATTTATTAAAAAAAATATTTATAATTTTTCAAATTTATATCCTTACATAGGTGTTGTTTTGAAGATATCGAATTGTCATTTAGAAGCCAACATAGTTTTGGAAATGAAAGATTGTTCCTTTTCCAAATAGCAATTTTCATTAAAATGGAATTTTAGTTAAATAAAAAAATTAGTCACTGACTATATTTTGTAGACTTGAATATATGTACAAATTCATTCATTTTTTTTAATCAATTGAACCTTCCAAGATTGATTTAGGCTTAAATTTGATGATAGTTGTTATAAAAATAGATGTTTTAAAAATTGCAATTAGAATTAATTCAAGAATTCTAATTTGGCATTATCAAAAAAATTGTATTTATATTTCAAAACTAGAAAATTTGTGTCTAAATCAACAAAAATTAGACAAAAAGGTGTTGATTTTTTATACTAGTTCTTTGTTGATTTGGACGTATTGACTCAGACAGTATTCAATACAAATTTGTTGATTTAATCATGTTAAAAAAAAAATTAAAAGCCATTAATATCCGCCATAGGGAAGCTTCCACGTCAACAAAAAGTGCACACAAAAATTGGAATTGACAAGTGGTGGCCCTCCATATAGGCAAGCCAACAAGGTAGTTGCTGCGCGGGCAAGCCAAGGAGGTAGTACGCCACACAAGCAAGCGGGCTCCGAGGTTTGAACCTTGAACCTCTATCTAGCTTGGGGCCAAAGTGCACTATCCACTAAGCCAAGCAAGAACTCACATGTGTAGACTTGGCGTAAAATTTATTTATCTAGTTTTTTCATTGTCTCCTAAGTGCTTTGTCAAGTCAGCAAACTTTGGAGGCCATTTTGACATAGTAAAAATATCTTTCTTCAAAAAACTTTGAACTAAAAAAATTTGGAAAATAAAGTTAAATTTCATTAAAAGAAAAATCCGTTTGTGATTTGAAGCTTTCAAAAAAAAGTTATGGACAAAATTCAAAGAGGATGTTTGAAAATGTCAAAAAATTGTTCCTTGCTATCCCTCTTTGAATTTTGTCCACAACTTTTGATTGGAGACTCAAAACCACAAATGGATTTTTGTCAATCAAAGTTAACTTGATTTTTAAACTTTTTTTACTTCAAACTTTTTGAAAAAAGTTGTTCTACTATGCCAAAATAGCCACTAAAGTCTACTGAGTTTCAAAGACACCAATTTGTGAATAGTTAAGTTAAAAAAACAACTACATTATACAATATCCTTAAGTAATGATACGAAAATCCTATTTTGCCATTCAATTTTTTTTGCATACTATAAAACATAGTTGGTAATTTTTTTTGCATAATGAATATTCAATTTCAACGCAATTCCAATCAAGCATACTACATTTGGGTTTTTGAAAAGCAAAACTTTGTTTTTGGTAAATTATTTCATTTCAAATTCATGATTTTACATGATAATTGATTAAACAACATTGATGGTGAATTTTTTGAATTCAACTATATAGATATGCCGGAAGCTTCTATACGCACATCTTTTGTATTAAAAAAAAACATCATTTAGTGTCAAAAAAATGATTCATGAAGAATTCAATATAAAGTGTTGTATATATAACCAAATTATGTAATCATGTAATATGTAATTTTAATTTACAATTTTGTTAAAGATTTTTTATAAAAGTCATGCAATTCATCACTTTATAAAATAATTCAATGATAGTTGTAAACTAAATATTTTCAAAATTGTCAAATTGAAGACTATGATTAAAATGGCATGGATTGAAGGGGATCCGGTATATGCCTTATCCTTTGTTTACAGAAAACATCAAATGGAGTGAGAGGGTCCAACACAAGCCTAATTCCTTGGTTATCACAAGCATCAAATGGAGTGTAGGAATCATACATGCCTAACTTTCTACAATAATTATGAGATTGAGTGTAGGCAATGGTCATTTGTCAACATTCAAATTTAATAAAAAGAATTATATTTTTGAACACAATTTGTATTCAATTTCATATACAAACTAGGCTATGTATGTATAAAAGCCTTACAAGAAACTCATGTTTGTAATATATGGAAAAAAATTTAGTTCTTTAAACATGTAGGGAGGTAGGAGGTACAACAATCAATGTGAAATATGTAACGGCGTACAAAAATATATATTCCAAACCCTTGCTAAAATTTATCTATAGCTTTTGATTGGAGGCTCTTAATCACAAAAAATAAATTTAGAAGCAATATTTAATATTAGAGTTTTTTCCCCCATTTTTGTATATAGACATATTTTGAAGAAATTGGATTTATTATAATCAAGGAATTAGGCATGTATCAAACCTCCTCACTCCATCTGATGTTGTTTTTGACCAATAAGTTACTTGGGCATGCATTGATCCTCCCTTACTCCATCAAATGCTTAATGTAATCGGACCCCTTCAATATATAATTATGAGTTTTTGTAATACTATTTTTCATATGTCTTTTTTCAATAAACATATGGTTCAAACAAATCAAGGAATTTTAAATCCATTTTACGTGAAACATGTTCAAAATGTGGACATGAATTATTCAAAATTTGTAATTTTTAATGTGCACTTCAACCACAACATATGCACTTTTATCAAAATTAATGTTGGCTATGGATCTTGATACTAAATACTACTTAACCCTTTAATAACCAATCAACCATTTTATGATTATTGCTTGATTTTGGATGGAATTCTATTTCAAAGTTTTAATTTTTCAATGCATAATAGATTGAAATATCTTTCCATTTTCATATTCCAAACTAAGATTTCTATAGTCAAATGTACTTTATCAAAAAAGTGTTAAGTGCTTAATTAGTGTAATAAATTTATTCTTTAGAAAATGTGTTTGAGTAGGCTTCTCATTATGGCCTTCTTATAAACTTCAAAAATATATGCATACGCAAGGGTATTAAGAAGGGGATATTATTATTTTTTGTTCAATTATTGTACCCCTATTGTTGGATAACATTCTAACACGTCTTGTTGGGTAGAATTTTCATTTTTTTTCTTTTAAATTTTCATACAATATGTGGTCAAGGAGTAGATTGAAGGCAAGGATTGCTATTATGTGAGCATAATAGTGTGAGCCCATGAGCCTAGAATACTATACACCTATGCTATAGGTGTATATTCTATAGAAACTCGGGGGGGTCAGTGCCTTAAAAAAATAAGGATGTAGGTGCGACCAACCACTATTTTATAGGGGGGTATTATTTTTTTTTTTTTTTTGGACATGCTATAATTATGTAATTTTCTACTTTGGGTTAATAGAGAAGGGGCTTGCATTACTTATAATTCCAATTTTCTATGAATAAATGATATAGTAAATTAAATTGAAAAAAAAATTCTACTATAGTTTTTGGCTTACATCAAATGGGCTGGTTTGGTATCAAAAAAATTCTCAAAATATATAATGCAGTATGGCCAATGACAATTCAAGTTACAACCAAATTTGCCGGAAGAAAGCTTTTATTGTAAAATGTTTTTCGAGTCAAGCTTCACCTAATATATCTCACAGAATTAAACCTTATTTTTAGAGCACCGAGTAGAGCCTAATTTTGAAATTGAGCGCCATCATAAACCCTACCTTGAACACAAAGAATTTGTCATTACACCCAAAACCACATCTGGATCCAATATGCAAGAGAAAGGCAGCCTAAACCCTGAAAGCTAAAACCCTACACGCAAAACGCAGATTTGCCCCAAACCGCAACAAGGGCTGTTCTGGGACGCCCCCACCGAACCAACCTTAAATCCTAAACACCTCGGCCAAAGCAAACTCAACGATGCACACGCAACGAACTCCAGCAACGGTCGGGTTCAGGTGAGGCAGATTGAACTGTGGAAACCCTGAACCATACAGCATTCAGATTACCCAATTCAACTAACCCTAAGTTCAATCCAACAGGATGTGCAATGTATGCTGTAAGAAAAAGTATTTACAGTAGTCAGACATTAAATTCTGTGTTGTATACAATGTATAACTTAGTTGTAAGAGTAGTTAAGTTACTGTAGGAATCCGAGAGAAGTAAATGAACTAAAGTATATTTCCTATAGTACAATACTATGCTCTTAGTAATAGCAAATTTAATTTTTTTATCCTCACCAATATGCCACTTTCAAAGTAGTCGAGAAAGAGCACTTTCAGACTTCTGGCCAAAAAATTTAATATAAAGGGGGCTATTTTAGTACTACTGCATTTTCTAATGCGCCTATTATTCCATACCCTATAGTACTTTAAAGACGTCCAAAGCCATTTTCTATACCCTATATTACTCTAAACTTTTTTATAATTTTTTGACCAAATGATTTTAAAATACCCTATCATTTGTTCGCACCTATATTGCTACTCCGCCCGTTCACTACCCCCCCCCCGTGTATAGAAACCGTCTATGATTATAGGATATATATGTTACAAATACCCATATTATAAGTGTTTATGATACATACACCTTCTATAGTGTGGGGTATCTATATTACAGGTACCTATATTATAGGCTCAATGCTCACAAGCTCGCATTCTTGGGCTCACATACTAGCACTGTTGGCTTTAAGGCAAAACAATTTTCATAATTTCTAACCACATGATTGGTTGAAGAGTTATTGTATGATATGTAGTTTCCGTTGCTCTCCGGGCAGCTCAAAAAAATGACTTTCAAAAAATAAAAAGAATAAAATTTGGTTTTCTAGATTTGCATATATGTGGAAAGCTTTGAATCATTCCATTTTGATTGATAAGATGAAAGTTATGAGGAGTTTAGTTTGTAGGTTGTTATGAAAATCTCTACTCTAAAATAAACTTTGGAGTCCTTTATTTAACTCAATTTTCAAAAAAATTGAAAAAAATAAAACCATTGGATGTAGGTTGTCTATTATAACATTACAACCATATGGATTTGAATTTTTCAATTCCATAACTAAATTCTTAACAATTTAGTATTTTAAATCATTATCTACTTCTTTCTACTTAATACTATTTTTCAAGCATAATTATGAAAATTTTTTTGTTGAAATTTTTTATATGTATCTACAACTTATTTCTTCAACATATTATAGAAAAAAACAAGTTGTAGGATCTACACTTTTTTGTGTAAAAAGTTTGAAAGATAGAACCTAACCATTGCAAAAGAATTGAGTTCACTTCTTTTTGAAATCCAAGCATCATAATCTTGCAATTGGTAGGGTTTCTTGTTTTGAAATTTTAGGAGAATGTACACTAATAAGTTAACTAAAGGATCTTGCAATTGAATTTGTTAATGAATAAATATAGATGAAATTTTTTGCCTTGCTTTGGGTTTGAATACTTTAAAGCAATTTTGGGCCTAAAAACATCAAATTGATTTAGGAGTTAATACAAAACATCAACTGGAATGTGTAAGATTTCTCATTAGAAGAAATTTGAAGGCTTTGGAAGACCACAAGTTCTCGAGCTGTGGGAACCCTGAGAACTTTGCCACATCCACAATCTGAAGCGGTATAGAGAGTGCCACATTACATATTAATATTTAATTAATATTTTTTTTGTAAATTTATTTATTTTTAAATTAAAATTTATTTATTTAAAAAAGTCTATTTTTTATTATTATTAAAATATTCTGACAGCGTACAACAATTTCCAATAAGGGGAATAGGGCTAAACCAGCCGTCCCTTGCCCTCAAATCTCCCTTAATGTCTAGTGAAAAAATCCTTAGTCCTGCATTAGTAACTGCACATTGCAACAGTACATCGCGTGTAAGGTCATGTCCATTTTTATTTTTATTTCACTTCCCGACGTAGGTGCCTCAACCTTGTCGCGGTACTTGGATCCCTAAACCACCTGACACTTTCCATTCTTTGATCACAAGAGACTTGTTTTTAGACAATACTAAGGGCCGCTTTACACCTAGAGGCCGGGCCAATTCTCTTCCAGGTCGATTGCACAAAATTTCAGCCCGTTTTGGGCTAAAGGTTGGCCTCAACTACCCATTAGAATAAGATTATAATGGGGGCCAATTCTCCCATATGTAAAGGCCTTGAGGCCAAGAAGTCGGGCTGATTCAACAAAAACACGAAAAATGTAGCCCATTTCTCTCATTCTTCAGGGCCGATTTACACCTAGAGGCTGGGCCAATTCCCTTGAGACCAATTGCACAAATCCAATGAATCTGATTTGTTGAAAAAAATAATATTTTATAAAATAAGTTTGTTTAATTGAAATCTGAAATTGGCCCCAAGGCCAAGAATTGGCCTCCCATTCTTGGTGCACCCAATTCACCAAGCTTGGGCCATGTCAAATCATGTCTTTTTTGAATAAAAAATTCCTTCCACCAAATTGACCCAGCCTCTACGTGTAAAGGGATTGGGGCTAATTTCAGCGTTTTGTCCAATCGCAAGTGAGGATTCTTGGCCTCCAACACAACAAATTGGCTCGGCCTCTAAATGTAAAGCGGCCCTAAGCTCAACATGTTCTTTCTACTCCCTCATTGGTTTGGGATGGCATGATTACATTGTTAAAGGGTTTGCTAGCTCATTTAGAGGGCATAGTTTAAACCATAAAAAATGCCATGTGGGAGGAAGAAATTACAGAGACCTTCAAATTATTAAGCCTCTTCTAGGCTAAATTGGGTCAATATTTTTGTTGTCATTGTCAAAGTGTAGTACAGAGAGTGACCACTTGTTGTTTCATTGAGGATTCTCTTAGATATACCATAATAATTTTCTAATATGAGGTGGTACAACTACCTTATGTTGACCCTTTAAGGACAAGAGGATAGTCTAGATTATTTTCCAAAATTGTGAAGTTGTATTATAAAATGCAACTTAGAATAATAATTTAAAATTTGAAAGTTCCATTAAGAGGTTACATGTACTAATAATACCATATTCTTTACTCTTTCTTAGGAAAAATTGGATTTTTGCAATTACCTAAATTTGTAAAATGGGATCGTATGTTTGTGTCCACATAGATTATAACATGGGAGGGCCTTCTTTAAGAGAAAGTGCCGATCTACAATATTCAATATTAAACTCTTGTTTTTTATACAAATGAAGCATTAGAGGAGTTTTGGGCCTTTGGAAGACTGCAAGTTTCTGGACTGTGGAAATTCTGGGAACGCTGCCAAATCATGAATCTGATGTGGCCGAGAGACTACCATGTCAGATATTAGTTATTAATTAACTTTTTGATATTTTTTTATAATAAAATTTTAATTTTAATTTTAATTTTAATTTATTATTATTTATTTATTTTGACAGCAGGGGGCTAGTTCCCAGCAACAGGAACATCCCTGAAACGTACAGTCTTTTGGAGGCTCAAATCTCCTCTAATGATTGTAATCACTCTAAAATCAAATATTCCATAACAATATCATTTTTCCTAAAGCACATGGCCACCAGCTCTCATGCAAGATAAACTATAGAATGCCCTTCTAGATTCTTGTAGGGCAGCGCAATTGAAAGCCCAACTTAGTGCCCGTTAGCAACTTCAATAGACTGACAACATTTGGGCTAAGTTTGATAGTATCTGGCTTCAATTTCTAGTAATAGCTTGTAAGAGTGGTGCCACCATCATTTGGAACAAAAAAGATCCTCCTCTTTGCTCTTATATTTAACTTCATTTTGGTTAGGTTTTTTCTTTGTTTTTTGCTCATTATCTCTTCATTTGCCAGCTCCAGCTTAGTTATTGTTCTTCTATGGTTACTTTAATGCAATGGTATTTTCTATTTGTTCACAAAAAAAAATTCAAATATTAAAAATGATAGATATGTATTTATAAAATTTCAATGAATAATGCTTCAAAAAAATTGATATACAAATATTTGTCAATTGTTGATCATCTCAACAGTTTCTGGTTAAAATACGTAACATTATTTTTAATCTTGAGTTTTCATCACTAACTTCAAATGATTTGTAAAAATAAATTTTTACATCATGATCCCAAATCCATAGGCCATTATTCTTTTGAAACCTTCACAATCACTTTTTATATTTAGAAGTCAATAGAACATGAATAATTCTAAATCTACAAGGTAAATTTGGCATTTTTAAGATGAACTCAATTACTTTCTTTTGTGCAACTTATGAAATAAAAACCTATCCATATTGAGCATATCAACTTCTAGAATTCACAAAATTATAGAAAAAGTCTCATAGAATCTATGAATTTAGAGAAAAGACCTACTAATACGAAATCTATGAATCATGTATTTTCTTCCATTTTTGCGTTTTTGCATTTTAGAATTGAATTCTTTGAATTTTTTTCCTGACATCTTCTTTACTTATTTTTCTACTATGACATCAGTGTAGATTGTCCTTTCTTCACCTTCTTCCTATTCAATTTTAGATACAAATATAAATGTCTTGTGCAAATCTATTCCATTGAACTCATTCAATTGTTGTAAATATTCTACAAATGATCTTGAATTTATTGTAATTTTTTTGAAAGCCCACAATAAAAATATGCTATTATTGAACTACATTTTCTTGATCAAGAGCAATTGTTGAAGATCTTTATTTTAAGCCTAAATTAGCACTAATAGAAAGTGATCGACACTTTCTTGGTAAGATTACATGTTGAAAATGCTATTTGTTATCTAAGATAATTTGCATTGTTAGATAGAGTCTTTTGGTTTTTATATACCTCACTATATGCTCTCAATATAGTATTATATGATAATTTATTTTCTTAAAGATTTATATTTCAACAAGACACATTTGATACAAAAATCAATGTAAAATGACCAATTTCTTTAAACATGTCTAGGCTTCAAAGGGCTAAAGATTTATATGGGAGTGCTATTTTGTGAGCCTTGGAGCATGAGCATGGGAGCTTGAGAGCTTGAGAGCCTCAAATTTGTAAGGTATATAGTGTATTATTTGGATTTTAGATTTATGACCATGGTTTAGGAATTTTGAATCTTTACAGCTAATGAACTTAAGAAAATGTCAATTGGCTTGAAATAGTGTTGGAATATTCCAAATATTGTCCAAACACCTTGTCTATTTTTTATCCTTTTGTATTCTCAGTTGCGACTCCATTATCCCCTAAGAATCAAAGACCTCCCTCAGCACTGAGAAAACCTTTGAGGGGTTGGAAGGTTAGAATTCTTAAATAAAAAATTCAATTCAATTTTTTTTGGATTACAACTTTATCACCTACAAGAAGCTGCTCAAAGGGGCTAGAATTTGGGACTCTCAAATTTATTTTTTCCAAATTTTTTAATTTTAATTTCTTTAATTTTTAATTTTTAATTTTTTTAATTTTTAATTTTTCTTATTACAACTTCATCATTCCCTTGAACCCCTCTTGGTATGAGAATCCCCTTAGGATGTTTAGGGTTTGGAACTCTTAAAAGTTATTTATTTTCAATTTTCATTTCTACAACTTCGTGACCCCTCAAAGTTTGTCTTGGTACAGAGAGCACCCTTGGGGTTTGGGGATTTTGGAAATCTTAAAGCTCATTTTTCAAATGCTATCATAAAGCTCATGACATCATTAGTAATTCAATGCCGAGTACTTGAGAAGTTTGGAATTGCATGAATCCCAATAAGTGATATGCTAAAAGGTACTATGATTCAGGTATTGTATTTAGTCTACAAAACGTGATCATATTGTTGGTGCTTTTATCCGCCTAACTATGATTTAGGTATTTATTTATTCTATTAAATATGATATTTTTCATGGTTATTTAATTAACTAAAACAATGTTTGTTATTGTTACTCACATATTGTAGTAGATTTGTAGAGAACAAAAATTATGGCATAATTCTTAACTCCTAAATTTTTTTGACTATTTTTCACATAAAGTATTCAAAATTGTGTCACTTTCTAGTATATTGAGCGTAACTAAAATATAAAAACATTTTTCAATCTTTCAAGTGTACAAATTTGTACAAGATTAATATACAAATTTGCAGAAAATATTTTAGACCATTTAACATTGTAGAGTATAAGATCATAAATTTTGAAGTTTGAAAAAAAGAGGTTTTGGGCCCCATCTAATAGGATTAACATAATTTGACTCAATTTTGTTGAAGAAAGAGGCACTGAGAAGATGTTGAAAGAAAAGCAACTACGTGAATAATATTTCAATTTTTTAGAAGGATCAAAATCCCAATGGTCAACAAAATCTTTTTTCTTTTCTTCTCTTATTCAAGTATAAAAAAAATTCATGAATTTATTAGAATTTGTGCTAATGGTTCTAAAATTGTTTTAAAATTGCTATATTTAGTACATTGAGTTTTTTTTTTTTTCATTTCAGTTCAAGTACACATGATTTTTCTATACTACTATAAAAATGGGTGGAAAAAGTTTCAGGCCATTTGGCTTTGTAAATTGCAAGAAATAAGAATTTAAAGTTAATGAAAAAACTTTGCATGTTGTCTGCTTGCTTGCCGTTTCTTTTAGCGTTTTGCCCAAATTAGTGCCCCTAAACATTTGAGCCCCATAACTTTTGACTCAAGCACCCTATTTGGAAAAAAAATTATATTTTTAGGAAGTTTATAGAAATGTGCATCTTTGATGAAAGTTTCACTTTAACTTGATCAAAATTGACTTTGTATGAAAGTACTTGAGCTTTCAAAAAGCTCCACGGTGGAAGCTTAAAGAACTTTAGGGGTTAAAAAAACTTTTAAATCATATATGTTTTCAAAAATTAAACAATGACACATGTCACTTGCTTAGATACACTTTGGATGAACTTACAATAGGATTACAATAGTTGAAATTGTAGCAAGGTGGATATTTAGTAAGTGGTTTTCTATACTTTCCATGTTTAAATGGCCCAAAATGGTCACTTTAATATCTATGATTGACAAACTTTTGTGTGCTTTAGAATTATTACTATACAACAACAAGAACAAGTAATACCTATGACTGACGAACTCTTGTGTGTTTTAGAATCATTACTGTACAACAACAAGAATAATATGTATCTATAATTGACAAACTCTTTTGTGTTTTAGAATCATTATTGCACAACAACAAGATCAATTAGTATCTATAACTGACAAACTCTTGTGTGCTGTAGAATCATTACTGTACAACAATAAGAACAATTAGTATTTATGACTGACGACTCTTGTGTGTTTTAAAATCATTGCTGTACAACAACAAAAACAATTAGTATCTATGACTGACGACTCTTGTGTGCTCTAAAGTCATTACTGTACAACAATAAAAACAACATATGGTGGTGGAATGATAGACATAATTGTTGTCCTTTGAAGCATTTGAAACTATGATTAATCTTATCAATTCTTTATTATATTAAATAAAATAGAGGCTACTATAATTTAGATGGGATAGGAGAGGAACGTAACATTAAGTGATTTGTCATCTTGTTTTTCAAAGGTTCCCTATTTATATAAGTGTTTTGTGAAAATATATATAGACCAAAGTGTGTAGGAAATTTGGATGCCTAACAAAATGAAATTAAATAAGTTTGCAAAGTTCTAGGTGTTATGGCTTTGTTCTTCAATTTTTAAAATTTTTACTAAGAAGTAAATTAGCAAATTTTGGACGCAAAGAATTAATCGTGACATTACAATGTGGAAAACTTTTAAAATTATTATTGGAATAGATTTAGGCTTTAGGCTGGGCTCTCTCAAAGTGCCAAAATTGTAGAATTCCATCAAATGAATTAGTAAAATTGATGTAGACTGGATTAAATAAGTAACTCAATGGGTGAAGAAGATACAACTAAGTTGAAAATATCTCTTTTATATCTCTTTCATGATTTTAATGTGTACAATTGGATTTTGTATAAGTCTAGGTAAAGGTTTACAATACGGCACCTTGTGCACAAATTCTTCATTCTTACTAGTCTCTTAAGCAAGCTAGATAACCTCCCTTGTAGTCAATTTCAACACATAGTAGGTTAATATAGTAGGTATAACTTGGTGAAATGAGTTACACCATATATTCAAATCCACCAGCATAATTTCAACACTCTATAATTTCAACACTCTAATTTCAACACTCCAATTTCTTTTTGGGGGTCAAAATGTTCACTGAAATGAATTATTTTTCATCTATTTGAACAATTTTCATTTGAATGATTAAATTATAATTTTTACTTTCTCAAAACGTTAAACATTCTTATTTTTTAGTAATATGTGGCGATTTCACTGGCATTGGCCACGAAAATCCTTGACAACCATGCCTTTGTGCTGCGCCCAGCTCCCACATTGCCAGCTCTAAGCTCAAATCTCCTCCGATCCTGAGCTTCTCCATTCTCTCGTGTAGTGATCCATTTCCGATCCAGGATGTTCATTTTAATTACTCCTTCATGCCAAGGAATGTAAGGAGTACTTACATTCCTATAAATCATGCAAACTTAAGCTTGAATTGAAGTTCTTCTTTGTTTCCAGCTCAGCTACAAGCTTTAATATCCAAATTAAATTTCTTGCAAATTCATTGTCCTCTTCGTTCATCACAGCAATAAGTAGTCCGTTTCGGTTCGAGTTCCCTGCGACTGAAACTGAGAGGGAGAAGGGAGAAGCTGAAGAAGCAGTCGCTAGCTATCTCCAGTTACACTGACTCGTTTTGAAATTTCGAGTTTAGACCTTAGACTTATAGTTGTGCAAGCCCAAAGACTTCTCAGACTTAGACTGTGGCATTTGAAGAGATTGAAGTGCTCTCACTCAGAGAGCATCGTGAAAGCAAACATCTTTTTCAGACCACTGAGTTTTTGTGGGACTGTAGGAGGGCTGACCGAGTATCCCCGTTCCAAGGTATGTCGCCACACTCTTAACTTGTTCATTCCACCGCAGCAAACTTGTTGCCTGGGTTCATATCACCTGGATCGGGAACGAGTTCATCTTCTGTACGGGCACTACAACAGGAAGTAGAGGTCGCAACACGTCATCCATTATTTTGCAATAGTTTTGTTAGCGGTTTCGCACTCATGTTCTATTGCTATCCATTGCAGAAATACTGCGAACTTCTTGCAAAAGACTTGGGCACGGAACCAATGCACCGTTTTTTCTAAGCTGTTGCAAAACATATTGCAATCTCAAGGATGTGCAAATACATTGCACAATGTTCGTACTAGCCCATCGCAAAGTTGTTAATAGAATTCTGCCAGTCATTGCATAACCGTTGGAAAACTTATTGCAGTCTCACCCTTCTGTACTAGTGGAGGACTTGATATATTGTGGAAGTCGTTCAATGCTGAAGAAGTTTATATTCTGGAGTTGTGTCAATGGGTCGCAGATATGGAGGAAACGCAACGAGGTAAACAAGCTGAGGATGTGGCAATGGAGGTGATGGCGTCTCCGTCCCATCCAATTCACCTCTTTGAAAAGCAGCCATACCTCGACACCGACTCTTCGGGCTCGTCGCTAAGCTCGACTCATGAAGTTCTCACTGCAGCTGCGTATGCAAACTTCGTCCACATCGACGCAAGCGTGGAAGAAGCTCTTATACCCTCGCCTGAAGGAATTCTGCTTCTGGCGTCGGCAAGCAATATCAACAACGAATCCTCGCTGAACTTGAGTTCTCATGCTGAAGCTGTGCCACTCCTTCGCCAAGAGCTTGACTTCAAATCGTCAGAGTTTTTAATGGAAATCGCATCCCCTGCTCAGGTAGAAACCAGAACGTTTCGTTTACCTTCTCCCATTCTCTATAGTTTCGATTGCCTGTTCAAACTGCGTGATTCTCGAACCTCTACGTAGAATACTCTGTTCTTGAGCTCAGTTTCACACAATAAGAGTGAAAAAAAAGTTAAGAAGCTAGCGTTCATATTATTTAGGAATCGGAATATGGTTACATTCCATTTCATTTCGGTAACTTTAGATATCACTACAACAGGAAGTAGCAGAACTTTGCAGTACATCAACAATTAGTTGCGGTTTTGTTGCGGTTCCGTACTTCGCTAAAATCTTGTAAAAGTGTTGTAAAAGTGTTGTAAAAGTGTTGTAAAAGTGTTAGACACGAAACCGATGCATATCTAAGCCGAAACTGTTGCAAAAGCTGTGGCATTCTCAGATAGTTGCAAAGTGTTACCCATTGCAAAAACGAGTACAATATCTGAGTCTTCCGTACGTACTGGTGTTTGAGTTCAGGAACATGGACCGTCGGGGATGTCGACACTAAGCGACGGCGATGAAGCGGAAGAAGCTCAAGGGTGTGCCAACAAAGTACACGACGAACTCAGAGGTGCCATTTGTGATCATCCGCTGTATCCTGAGATGGTCCTTGCCCACATCGCGATCCTGAAGGTCAGAAACTCGCCTTTCAATGTTTGAACGTCTCCTGTCGAACTTCTGTCAACTGAAATTGCGAATCATGCTTGAGTTGGTGATTCTAGTCTTAGTTACCAATTGGACAAATAACCCCGCAGCGCTAAGCGCTCAAGCATCCATTGGGAGGATGGTAAATGTTGTGAAAACTGCATTTCATCGAATTACTATTCACTGACGAAGCTTCAAGAAAATCATGTAATATGGAAAGAAGAAGAAGGCTCTCCATGACTCATGAATCAATGATATAGATAGTTTCAATGATTTATTGTAAATCTTCAAAAGCAGCCTTAACTATCTTTAGTTTGAGCACTTAAATGGGCATTAATGATTTCAATGCACTGCGTGCAGATTGGCGCACCGACGGAGCTTCATGTCAAACTGGACGACATCACCAAGAAGTTTCAACGGCTCCATGAAGGAGGTCGTTATACTTCCAAGCTTGGCCAGGATCCTGAGCTTGACCACCTCATGGTACATATAATTCGTCACCTACTTTGTACCTGTTTTCTGAAGGCAAGTTTGCTATGTATGTTGGTAGAGATATATATCGATGCACACTTATGTGATGTGAATACGTGTGGGAGTTACAACAGAAATCATATGCGGTCCTGCTAGGGAGTTTCCGGGAGAACTTGGAAGAGCCCTTCAACAAGTTCACGCAGTTCATGGACAAAACCACCAAGGAGCTGGAAGATCTCTGTGGCCACTACGTTGAAAGTAAGTCCATGGGAGAGATATCAGTTGTGCCACTTAAAAGCGTTTTAATTAATCAGTTTATGTAGGAGTGTGCTTTCATTGAGCTGTGGAGAGATCTATTTGGGTGCAAGAGCCAAACTCCATTGAGAGCAAATTGTTTTTTCAATATTCATGAGTTTCTTATGCATTTTCAAAAAGGAAGATTGCAAACCATTCATTTGAAGGGACTGAAGACAATTCTATTTCCATTAAAAAAACAATTGTCACAGACATTCATCCAAGTCACATGTGTTTACCCAAGTCATGCTTACACGTACTAATAAGTTCAACAAAGTTAATATTTGAATTGATGAGTTAATGCTGCAATTTTTTTTTTTGCACAATTCAGAGCACCAAAATTGGAGCACTAAAGTTCTAAAATTCAGGGCTGGTGTAGATTTAGGTTTCAAGTGTCGTGAATTTCTGCCAACATCTCCAATATAACGACTAAATGAAGTTTAGTATTTGAGTGGGATCAGGTTCGTAACAGTTTTCGTGTCTTCATCCTCATGGGTTTTTCAATTGCATACGAAAATTTAAGGTGACTAGGAGTAAAACCACAATTAAGCAAAATTAATATCGTCGAATTCGCTAACTTGAATTGGCGGAGATTCATGAAGTTGACACTTTCCTAAACGTCCATCTGGAACTTTACATCAAATGTCATATTCACGACGTTGGCACTTTGCAAGGCTGGCGTCTGGAAACCTAAATCTATAGTAGTCTTAGTTTTTAGAGCTTTGTTGTCTTGAGTGTCACAACTCTTGCACTTTCAATTGCACCGATAAACAAGATTGACCTTATCAATGTCGCAATTCTGGCACTTTGAATTGCACCAATATAGCAAGATTTTTCTTATCAGTAGCCGTCTTAGCTTGGTTTTTTCAGCTTTGTGCACTTGACTGTCACAATTTAGGCCGCCGCCTGAATCGTGCCAATTTAAAGTATTTGACCCCAAAAAACTTCACTTCCTTTTCAGGTCCAGTGGACTGAAACGTAAATCCACACCAGTCCTAGTGCTCAGTGCAAATTAATGTCACAATTTCGGGTCAATTTAAAGAGTCTGCCTGTAGATCAAATTACGCACTGACAGAATACTGGTTTTGAATTTGATACATGTCTGTGCAGCCAAACCTGAGGAGGAGGAGAACTTCGGCTTTGACACTGGTCCCAGAGACGGAGCCCAAGACAGCGACGACTACTCGGAAAATACTAATATGATCCCGCCAGGGGAGGATGAGAGCACCTTGGTGCCATGTCCTACGGACATCGACGAAAGCATCGTGGTAAATCCCGACGCTTCCGAGGAAGAGCTCAAGAAAGCGCTCAAGCTGAAATACGGTCGACACATCGGAGCTCTCAAGGCGGAGTTCAATCGGGTGCGCAAGAAAGGGAAGCTCCCCGACTCAGCTCGACGCATCTTGAAGGAGTGGTTTAACCTCCACTCGCACTGGCCTTATCCTTCGGTACTGTCTAGCTCCTCTTCACTGCTTTTCTCTCTTCATTCTCTCAGTTTGGGTGGTTGTCTGGTGGAGCTCCAAGCCTTGTAACCGGGAGTGTGAGGGCCACAGACTTTAGCCTGCTGATAAGAAACCCTAGATAACAAGCCTGAGTATTTGAATCAACATCATGCATGTGCAACCACGCTTGATTTAAATAACATGCTGAAGAAAGGCTAAAATTATTGCATTATTCTATGACAGATTAGGACACATTTGAGGTAATTAGAGTCCAATTCATCTTAAAAACCTTGTTAGCAAACGAGAGTGTAAGGGTCACATACTTTAGGCTGCTGATAACAAGCTCTAGATAACAAGCTTGAGAATTTGTAGCAACATCATGCTTGTGCAACCACGCTTGAGTTAGATAACATGCTGAAGAAGGTCTAGAAATGCATTATTTTATGACAGCTTAGGACACATTTGAGGTAATCAGTGTCTAATCCATCTCAAAAACCTTGTTAGCATGCCAGACATACCGTAAATAGGAGCTAAGTAAGCATCACTTCTTCATGATCCTCATATTTATCACTTGGACTAGTGTAAAAGCAACATCAAACAAAACAAATACAAATAAAAAGTGAATTTTATTTACAGATCAATAAATTCTTGTAAGTTCAAGTTTGTTTCTTTGACCTGTGAAATCTAAAGTGTTCCGAAGCTGGGATAAACGAGTGTTTTAAATTTCTGCCCGGTTGACCTACCACATTCATGTGAGTGCAGCTGCTTACGACTACACCGTGCTAATGACATTATTAAGGAATGCAGTTTCAACGTCTACACTTGCTTAAATCTACAAGTGCTTACAATGACACGGTTTTAAACAAATGATTGTGGTGCAGGAGATGGAGAAAACACACCTGCAGCGACTCTGCAACTTGTCGCTGAAGCAAGTCAACAACTGGTTCATCAATGAGCGCAAGCGACACTGGAATAGCGAGGAGAGGAGCATGCACCCCAACCCAGAGTTCAATGACGACGACGCTTCCCGTGAAGGAACTGGACTTCTGGAGCAGTTGTGAACCAAAGAAAATATTTTGCGTGGTTGACGGCTGAAGAGTCATGGTGTCAGTGAAGTCCCCACTTGACACAACCTTTTGGAGGTCACTCATGTTGTGTGTACAGATCTAGTACATAGGTCTTTCACATCCCAGAGACAATTTATTAAGGTAGAGGATCCTCCCTTTCCACATCTCCTGAACTCACAATTGTAGATTGGAGAGAATTATCTTATTTTGCGCAAGTGAATTTGACGAGACCAATGCTCCTGTCCGGCCACCATATGCACCAGTGACTTGATTGTCTCCCAATCAAGTTGTCTCATGCCACTACAGCATTTTGAGAGGCCTAAACCACTCAAAATGCACTACAAAGACCAAAGAGACCTAGTAAATAAGAAGAGACCATATCTGCAAGAATATGTGCCAACCACCCCCGTACATCCATATTCACAACAGCTGCCAGTTCTCTTAATAGATCGGATTATTTAAGAAACAACAGATAATGTCAACTGGACAGTCTTCACTTGATTGCATTGCAGGCAGCGCATAACAGCGATTCTGGGAACAGGTAGTAACACTGCTGCATGAAAGTTTTGGCAAATGGCAAAGTATGAATAACATAAGATATGCTCACTGAAGGTTTACGTTGGCACTTGTGTTAATCATTGAAGCCCCAATCCTCAAATTGTAGCACGGTTGCCAGATACGTTGGATTGCAATTTGACAGTAGACATGAAGTGCAGAATATATTATCATATGGCGTTTACAGTCTTGCACGGACAGCACTGAGCGGCATGCTCATTTGGAATTGCAGCTACGATTTCTTCAGTGAAATTGTAGATGCTAGCCATTCCAAACCTTCAAACAGTCCTTCTCCTCTCTTTGCACAACAGCCCTGCACAAAGTAATTCCGATGCTGCACTTTGTCGAGATCAAGTTCTGCAGTTATGTCAGGAATGGACATAGCCCCTGGCAAGTCTTGCTTGTTTGCCAGCACCAACAAACTTGAAAACGTCTTGTCATCATTCAGAATGCTGTGGAGCTTGTCTCGAGCTTCTTGTATCCTCTCCTTATCATTCAAGTCGACCACAATTATCAAACCCTGAAGAATATAACCAGATGGTCACATTAGTACCAAGGACACTTTTCTAGCCCTTCGGCACGCATCCATGGTCGCTTGCAGAGGAAGGCTTACCACTGTGTCATGAAGATAATAGTTCCATATCGCATTAATTGTCCAAGCACCCAGATCCCACACGGTGAAGTTGAAATTGCCAAACTGGATTGTCTCAACATTGAAGCCTATAGTTGGTATGGTGGTCACCTGCTGTCTAAGTCGTAATTGGTAAAGAATTGTTGTTTTCCCTGTGGACCAGCACCAAAGAACATGCTTAATGACAACTAGAAACCCACGCTCAGACTCTTAGAATTAGTTCTTCATGAGCCCTAGTATGACGCTTCCAGATATCTGGAAGCAGACACAAAAAATCTGAGGAATTAGAGGCAGATGTAGGTGAGATCAGAGAAGCTTGCGACACACCTGCGGAGTCAAGACCCAGCATTAGTATCTTGTAAGTCTTCTTTCCCCACCAGACACTTGACAAGAGCTTTCCAAGGTATAATCCCATTATTGACAATAGCAATCTTACACTTATAAAGATATTGCTTTATCACAGACGAGGATATTGCTGAAGCAAGAAGCGTTGGGATGCTATTTCTGTTGCGGTCCGTATCAAGAAAGGAATGTGTTAAATTGCTGAATCTAATGTTCACATCTTCAGCGCTGGCAAACTTGTTTACACACTCAATGCGTCAATATGTCTGCAAAAAAGTTCATAAATAAGTCCTTCAGCGTCCATAGCACGTTTTATAGACCAACACTCTGATTCACGATCCAGATATCATGTACGCACATTCAAACATGTAAGCATTTGAAGACTGTCCCGCAATACACCTTCTTAGTTGCAAGGGTGCAGAGGTAAAAAATATAATGTTGTGACCAATAAACATGGTTCAAGCCAGCCCAGTACACATTCATCTCAGACCAACAAACACTACTGCAAATTGAAAGCTTTTGAGAACTCGTTGACCTTTGTTCATGTGGATTGGCAACACCGAGTTAACACGACAGCGAAAGAAATCAATATCGTGCTTGAACGACTACAGGTTTTCCACTTTTCTCTTCAACAATAGCAGCATTCGAGGCATCTGCAAATGCATTGTTACTATGTAAACCTTTAAATAAGGCTCTCAGTGTTGTACTATTCAAGTACCACTACGCACAGAGTTTGGCTGCAGGAGTAAAACAAAGTGGACAACAGCCATAGTTACACAGCCAAAGCTTCCACTTCGAAGAGGATGTGAATGCTCACAAGCAACACAATTGCAAATTCCTCCCAGAGCAAATTCAACAAGCTTCTCATTAAAGTCTGTCAAGCAGTCTAGAAATTTATCCAGTACATTGACCTGCCATCGCAGCTCAATACCACTCACCATCAGAATTGACTACACCCTAACCAGACTCGTGCCTTCCTGACGACGACCCAATGTCGGAAGCTAGCTCAGGAAGTGAAACTCTAAAAAACGAACGGAACCAGATTGATGAAGCCAGCTGAAAAGCAACCACGCAATTGGATGCCTCTCCTTCAATTGCAACACGCACACATTACTAAGGTATGGATACCTGTGTACAATTTCACAACGAAATGCAGGACACCATCTTATGTATAGAAGCTCCCAAGGATCAGGTGAGGGTCTCCCTGCGGTCCCCTTGTACATGATGGCATGACCAACAAATTATGTTTTGTGTACAAAAATTAAAATACGTGCAAGGTTGGTGGAGACATACCTGCAAATCCTAGTCTGGAGTACTGTACTGTACTGTGCAGTGCGCTTCTTCGGGCATACCGCAATGCTGAACATGACAGTCTCCTCTGGACCAGCACTCCCGCTTCATCGCCATGGCAACGAACACATTCACAACCCTAAATCCCCAATTCGCTTGCTCCGTCCTCCTCAAGCACCCCCTAAACCCTAATGATCCTGTTGTAAGCATAATGTGAAATTTGGGAAAAATGGATGCATCCAAGGTAAAAAGGTAAAAATGCCTAAATGCGTCCGAATAAGCAATTCAGCGTGGTTCCCATTCTTATATTGAACTTTTTGGGGTTCTTGTTGGTAGTCAAAAAAAAGTTTCTAGAGTTTTTCTAAGATTGCAATCTTTGGAAACTATATGAATAACCTACAAATTTTCAAAGTGCTGAAAATAGGTGTTTCTAAAACTGTCTCTAGATTCTTATAAATGATGGGAGTACATTTTCTTGAGGGGTTGGGTTTAGAAGAGGGTTTTTAATTAGGTGTTGTTACCTTAAACCCTGTAGGATTGTCTAAGCTAAAATGGCCTATGATTTAGAATACAAGCCAATTTTGAGGTAGCTAGACTATATATTTATAAAATTTTGATTCTATCTGGATGATTGCAAGAAACACTTGTCCTTCTTTTTGTCCCCTTGACCTCAGACAGGTGGTTTTTTGCTCATAACTTTTGCATTGTTTGTCAGTTTTCTATGAAACTTAAAGTGAAGGTACATGTAATAGTTGCAAATGTTGAATAATTTTTTGGATTTTCTTAAAATTATTTTACTATTTTCAAATAGCCCCCAATTGGATGTCTACCTTATCCATTTTGGAGGGGATTTAGTACTATTTTTGACCCAAAAATGCAAATTTGAGCTCAAAATTGGGATACAAGGACTTTTACTAATGTTAAAACAAGCCCACAAAGGAATTTCTAAAAAATAGTAAATTGCACATGTGCTCAAAGTGCACTACCTTGGCACACGTGCTGAGAACACAATTTTATTTTTCCAAAGATGAAGATGGTTGAGAAAGAGAATCTTTAGGTTAAGAAAAATGTCTTCTTTTTTAGAATTTTTAGAATTTTTAGAATAATTTCTAAAAATCAAATTCCAAAGTATCTATTTTCTTGCATTTTTCAACACCCTTTGACCGTGCATAACTTTTAGAAATAAATTTTTCTTGGCTTGAATTTTCACTCATATATTTTTTTGAATGCTTTACAAATTATCCGTATTTTATTTCATTTAAAATAATTATTCCAAAAGTCACAGTACTCAATTTCTATGGCCATTTTGAGCCAAAATCGGTAATTGTTTCTTGCAACAATCCATCTCTGCAAAGGGAAAAATTAAATTACTATAGAAAAAAAAATTAATTGAGCAAAGGGACAAAAATTGTGCCTACAAAAAGTGTGCAAGGCTTGCCTTGTGTACGTGTTCTAACAAGGGAGTTCCATACATATATCGGTTGGTATGTTCACCAGCCCAACTAGCTTAGAATTTTAGCTGACTTGTTACAGTATTACACTGGGATTGCTCAACAATGCTGGAGTTAGTAGTCAAGGTTTAGGAGGGCAACTTCAAAAAAGCTTGAGATTGATGTACATGCATGTAATGTTTATAGACGATTGTCGATAGTTTATAGTTTTGCAATGCAGTTTAGTATTTAGGTAGAGATATCAATAAAGGCGGTGTTGGGATGTGATTGAATGGGGGTAGAGGCTTTGTCTGTTTATAAAACACAAACTATAAAGGACCTATAAATCTAAGATTTTGAGGATTTGTGGTTTGTTTTATTAGCTTTCTAAATATCTATCATGCACTATAATGAGATTTTTATATAACCATGACACTCATTTGAGTGTTGAGTACATTTTTGAAGAGTGTATACAATTTCTTAAGGTTGTATTTGGATGTAGGCCTTATATATGGTTATAACATATATGTATGTAAGGATATGCATAGATATGAATGTGCAAATATCTTATACATTTGAAATACTTTCTATATATATTTTATATAAAGACATATACATGTAACTATACTATATACATACATATAATGTACACAACATCTTGTATTTGGAGTTATAATTTATTTGAATAAAAAGCATTGAAGATTGTCAAATGGAGTTTTCCTAAGTATCAAATTGGCATTAGTTGCAACCAAAAACTGCATGTTTTCTCAAGGCAAACCATCTCAACTCGACACTATGTAGAAACAATTTTTTTTTCTAAAATCTAATTACAATTTAAAATCGGGATGGATGGCATTATACCATTGAATTATAGTGGGTAAATTTTGCACCTTTTTAGAAATATCTCCTATAGAGGGTAGACTTTGTCTGTTTATAAAATACAAACTATAATGGACCTATATAATTATCTAAGATTTTGAGGGTTTGTGGTTGTTTTTATTAGCTTTCTAAAAATCTATGATACACTTAATATTAAATTTCTATATGGCCATGACACTCATTTGAGTGTTGAATACATCTTTAAAGATTGTATACAGTTTCTTAAGATTGTATTTGGATGTAGGCTTTGCATATGGTTATATCATATTTGTACATACAATGTACAAATATATAGAGCCATGAGTTTACAAATATCTTGTATATTTGAAATATTATTTTTTTATATAATTAATATTTTATATGAAGACATATACATGTGAATACACTATATACACATATACAATGTACACAACATCTTGTATTTTGAGTTATGATTTATTTGTATAAAAAACATTGAAAATTGTCAAATAGGGTTTTCCTAAGTATTAAATTGAAATCAATTGCAATTGAAAATTGTGCATTTTCTTAAAGCAAACCTTCTCAACTCAACACTATGTGGAAACAAAGTTTTTTTTTGAAACCTAATTACAATTAAAAATTGGAATGGCTGGCATTATACCATTGAATTATAGTGGGAGAATTTTGCAATTTTTTTGAGATATCTCTTATAATAAAGATGTGTAAAATTGGTATTTCTTAAGTTTTTGTTGAATCAAAAAAATTAGAATTTTTACCAACAATTTCTATTCAACTATTAAATATAATGAAAAAAATGCATTGAAAATGAAATTCTTGTTTTTAGAAGATTGCAATTTGACATTATTTGATTGGAAGTGCATAAAATGAAGTGGGGATTATATATCACAAAAAAATGGCAATTGTGGAAGGGACCAATTGTTTTTCTTAGAAGGACAAATAAAGTAGCTACACCTATTTGCAATCCTTTTCTAAAACCAATCCCTCCATAATCTTGCTAAGAAGTGTATGGTCATTGTTCATGAGAACCTAACTAAAGGCTAATTTTGGGTATACCTTTAAATACACTTGTTTTCAATACTTCAAAAAAAATTAGTAGTTCATTCATGTGCTATCCCATAAATGCGTGCCAAGAGAATTTTGAATCTTCTTTTTAACTCCCAACAAGACTCAACAAAAACTTTGACAATTTCATGATAGGAACCATGTTGAAATGCATATTTGGATGATTTTAGGTGGAGAGCCAATTGTGAGGTTTTTGTGGATCGAAGCCAGCTAGGCACTCCACCGAGATGGAATTAGGGTGAGGTGGATTGCTGACGTGACCCACACACAGACACACCGAGGGCCAGTTTACACCAAGGCCATACCAAAGACTAGAAGTATTTCAGGGTATCCTACTTTGTTAGATGTGAGTCATGTGACCATGCTAAAGCAAGAGCTCAAGCCAGAAAATAGTAATGCATTAGAGGAGATTTGAGCCTCTAGAAGAATGTTTTAGGGTTGTTTCCATTGCTGGGAACCAGCCCCTACAGTCAAAATTTAAAAAAAAATTAAAAAAATTAATTATTAATATTTGACGTGGCAGTCTTTTAGCCACGTCAGATTGATGATTTGGCAACGTTCTCAGAGTTCTTACAGTCCGAAAACTCGCAATCTTTCAAAGGCCCAAATCTCTTCTAGAGGAGGCAACCCATTTCTGATCAAATAAGCCTTTCCACATATCTAGAAGGCATGGTCAATTTACCAATGTGCAAAAATAGACAGAGGAAGCTTTCCATTATTTTCTAGATTTTTGTATTACAATTTGGAATTACCATGAATTTTTGAGCGGTAGACCAGGTTCTTCTATTTTGGTGAGATGGCTTCTTCAATTCTGACCAAGCGCTGGATACAAATTGGACAATGCTTCATTCGTGTGATAGTTAATTGTTGACCAATCAATGACTGTCAGAATTGATCATTTATTCTTCCGGGCATACACGGAAACAAATTATTCTATGCTGCCACAACGTGGGGCGTGATCAGGAATGGATTGCCTCCCGTAATGGCACTTTGCATGGTCTTGGTATAAATCCAAGAGAGACCATTGCCAGGTCATATCTTTTTATTATTAAATCCGACATTGTCAACCGCAAGATCAATTAGATGAAAAAAAATCTATGGTTGTGAGGTTCTAGCATGCCATGGTCTCCTAAAAATCCGTTAAGCCTACCTCAAAGAGGTGGTTAAGAAAAAAGCTCCTAAAAATTGACAAAACATTATTTGCTTTGGTCATGTAGGATTCCAAGTAGACTTCTCATCCATGACAAATGGCATAGGCCATGGCCAAAGCAGTGAATTTTAATTAGGCGATTTACAGACTAAAAGCACCAAAAAAAAAGGGCAGCACCAAGGTCTATTAAAAAGAATGACTTCAAAATTGCTTGAAATGCCACCTATACGTTTCACTGGGCTGCGTGGCGGCCACGATGTCGACAACGACTGGCCGAGTTGAGCAGGCTGTCGCCACCCCTGCGAAGTCCCTGTCGCGCACTTTTCATTCGTCATCGCCCGAAATCTACCAGAATTTCGAAATCTTGTTCTTTAGACGCCACATCTACGCTGCTCATTTCCTCATGGCGCCATACTAGGGTTTAGGTTTCATTTCAAAAACCGCTCGTACTTCACCACTTGTCGCCCCATTCGTTATTGTTGTTGTTCATGAATTGCCCCACTTGCTGCATCTCTCATTGTCTTAGCGCCAGAAACGATTCCTGCAAGGCCACAATCTCGCCAGCTTCTTGCAATTGGTTGAGTGTCTTCGTTTGTTGCGTTTTTGTGGTTAAAATAATGGCCTCATTGGATGTCTGTTCGGATTTGGTGGTCATTGCTCGATCGTGGAGGGCCACAATCTTGATTTCGCGCCCATGGAGATTTAAACTTCGAAGGTACGAGTTCCGTCATGACCGATCTCGTTTCCCTGGAGTATCTCAAACTCGTTGTCTTGGTGTATCTCGATCTCGCTTCCCTGTTGCATTCACTAATTTCGTTGTAGTTTATAAAGGTCGATTGCTGGTGTAGGGCTAGAGTGCTACATCGGGGGAGTCCTTCATTAATTCACACTCGTTTCTGTTTATACTCAAGTTTTCTCTTGCAATCTTGCTTGTCTGCAAAGAAGCACACATCTTCCAGTCTTCCACTTGTGCACTATTTCAATTTGAGCTTTCAGTCGCAGAATTACAAGCTTCGGCTTCTGCTGATTCACCCCAAAGAATCTTGTTTACTTTATCGCTTGCTTAATTCTTGTCACCATGGTATTGCCTGATGCATCTGGGGTCGGAGCTGCAAGCGGTGGATCAGAGTCGAATTTGGGACGGTAGGCTGCTGCGGAGGCTCTTCTGAGGAAGCAGAGGAACGACATTCGAAAATAGAAGATTCTGGACTCTGCGGAGAGGAAGCGGAAGCAGTAGCGCCGAATCTTGAAGGAGCAGGGCAAGAAGAGAGCCAGAGACCAGGTCACCCTCCGAAGTTTTTACACGACTTCACGCAACTCCGAGAACCGTGGTCCCCTGGATCTCCATGATCCGTTGAAGAATACGACTCCTTCAAGTAGAAGAAAGAGTGTATCCTCACAACCTCGTCGAGTCCAGTCCCCCTCACTTGTATCTTTCGATGCAAATGCTCCTGCACTAGTAGAAAACAGGGTCCTAAATGACTAGTCCACAATAACTGCAGCAGTCATTTTTTGTCCACAATGACTACAAAATGACTGCAAAGTGACTACTCCAGTCATTGTGGACTAGTTATTTATAGCCTATTTTCTACTAGTGCTGGGACATCTACTGTAGAGCTTAGGAATTGTGTCATTCTCAGTTCAAAACCGCCAATTCCAATCGTCTCGGTATCTACTGACTCTCTAGGCTACGTGTGCAGTGAGGACGATGCAGATTTCCTTGCGGTGCATGGGCCCGTGGAGAACAGTGATCTGAGCGGTGACGATATGGATGATGAGGAGGAGCTGCAACCACTTATTCGGTTGGGAAAGCCTAATTACGATTTAACTCGCAAATTCCAAATGGAATGGAGTGCGAAGTGCCCTTGGGCCGAGATGGTTCTGATGGCAGATGGTTGGCTGCACATGGTGAAATGTATAGTCTGTTTAGACGTTGGAAAGAAGGCTCGGCTGATGGTGCCGAAGTGGGACACTATCAGTAAGCATGCTCACCGTAAGGTACACAAAACAAACCTGTTGCTCTATGCTGCTAAGCGTCCATCGTCGGTCCTTCAACTGATCAACAATTGTACATCGACAGAAGCACGGAGGAAGCGGGTGCAGTTTGCAACTTTGTTTCAGTTGTTATGTGCTGGTCGACCTATGGCTGAGTTCAAGGCAAAATTAAGTCTCTTCTGTTTGCTGGAAACCCTTAACTGCCCGTCTATGCACTGGAGTGTTGGTGCTGGCTGGTTAATGGTCGAGCATATGTATTCCTTTGTGCAGGAGAGGATGAAAGGTATGATTAAATCTGCTCAGTATATTGCCCTAACGTGTGATGAAACGTCTGGTGTAGACAATTGTTCTTACATCGTTGTTCACGTTTACATCATGCAAGACTGGGTTCATGTGCCGCTGCTGATTACCTTGTAGAAACTAGAATCTGATGGAGCCATAGCTGATAATTTGACAGCCCTTTTAATGGGTGTTGTTGGAGTTCGTGGTGACTTGGATGAGCTTGCTATAGCGACGAAGTTGGTTTGCTTCAGAGCTGATGGCGTCTCCACCTTTCAAGGATGCAGAATAGGAGTCACAGTCCAGTTGAAGGCGAAGTATGCGCCACATGTCACTGGCGTCCACTGCATGGGACACCGAGTTAACTTGGCTGTTAAAACCCTGAGTAGGCTGGACTTGTTCCATGCTATGGAAGATTTATGTAAGCTTTGCCATGCTTATTTCGCTCACTCTCCGAAACGCCAATTAGAGTTCCACGCGTTGGCACAATTGGTGGACATAAAAGGGCTGAAGCTCTTGAAAAATGTCACTACGAGGTGGATCTCGCTGATTTTGCCACTGCAACGCCTTCTCAGTGTGTACCACTCTGTGATGTTGAAGCTGCGTTTGGATTCAATCAACAAGGCTGAGATGGTATGATTCTTTATTTCACCTGCTTGCTCGTCTTTCGTGATTCACGTCAATGGTGCCCATTTTGTCTTCTACGTTGCTCTGTTTTTTGTTGAAGGTTGTTTGCGGCTGGTTGCTTCATAGCCTCACTGACTCTTCTCCTCATTTTTTGCAGCGGAGTCTTCGTGCAAAGGCTAAGGACTTGCTGGAGAAGATGTTGGATCCATATCATGTGGTGGGAATGATATGCCTTTTGCCGCTTCTGAAAGTCATGGATGTACTAATCCAATTCGCCCAGCGATGTGATGTTTATATTTGTGACTTTGTTGGAGCACTTCAGAAATGTTTGGATAAGTTGTTTGAGATGTACAAAGGTCATGGGTCAGCTTTTTGTGGCCCCGAATTTGTGCACTTGACGAACTTGCTTGAGCTCCGTCATGACCAAATTTTTCTGTCATGGAGCTCTATGGACTTAAACGATGTCCAACACCTGCAATTTGTGTTGAATGGAGAGGAGTTGACTGCACGGCATGAGGGCGCTATCATCACTAGGGAAACTTGGAACTCTCTCATTGAAAACATGAAGACTGAATGCACTGGTAAGTGTCTTGTGCAACTGAATGCAGTCTTTTAATTTGATGAATTGCAAATTTCGGCTTGGCAGTCTGAGTTTGTGTAGGCCCTGATGTATGCCTTCACTGGATGCAGGTGCCGCCCAACAGCTGATCGACGAGCTAACCAGTCGTTTCCCCGCCCACGGTTTATTGGATGCTCTAGGTATAGTTTACCCTCAATATTGGAGGCAAGCCAATGCTGAGAAGAACTTTCGAAAGCATCTGGACGTGATAAAGAAATTTTATGGTGAGCCAAAGTGGATTGGGGAATTGAAGATGAGAACAAGCGTCTGGTTCCAGCACTCCTTGATTGCTTTAAGCTTGAATTGCAGCAGCACTTGTTCAAATTATCTATGATATCAAGCAGCATGGTTGCCTTGGAGGACACGCAGTTGACTGTGAATCCTTTAACTCACCTGTGGCGGATTATAGATGTGAACATGTCCTTAGCAAAAGAGATTCTAGAATATGTGAAATTGGCTGAGATTGCTATGATCCATGTTCTTGGATCTGTTGAAGACGAACGCTGCTTCTCATCACTAGTGTTCTTGAAGGACAAGCTCCGCAACCGGTTGCAAGGTGATCATCTGAGCCTAGTAGTTGGCATGCATGGGCAGAAGGTGTACACATTGGAAGATTTTCCTTATGAGAAGTGTTTCTTGTAGTGGGTCAATCAAGCTGATAACTATCGGTATGGGGTAATGGCTTAGCATTCCCAGGTTGTGTTTTCCAGGTTTAGGTTCTATGTCTGCCAGCTGTGATGCCTACAAGTTTTAAGATATGTGGTAGTTGCAGTTTCATTGCTTTAGATTTTGGCTGTCTTTCTGTAGCAGTAGCAGTGTGTGAGGTTGCATTGTTCTGGCACACCGCATTCTGAAGTCTAGAGTAGCAGCATAGTTTTGCTCATGTTGCCTTGTATTTGAGAAGAAGTGGTTTTATTTATGAATTGTAGTCTTCTCACTTATGTGCACGAACTTGTCTATTTTCTTGTTTCGTTTTGGTTTGTGATGTCCTTTTACTGAGCTCTAACTTTGAACTTGAATTGTACAGTGTTTCTGAGTGGAACGTCAATGCCCCCCTAGTCCTCTGAAGCTGTAATGTGACTATTTCTGATGTTTGGCATTTGAGTGTTCCTGTATTTGTAGTTCATCTGTGCAGGTTCAATGCTCCTTTCTTATGTGAACTAAAATTCCATTGTTTTCTGACTTGAGTGTCGGAGTCTGTGGGTGGGTGCAGGTCTCTTTTTGTGCAGCTTAAGTGCTACTTGCTCTATCAAAATTTCATTTCCATTATTTTCTGACTTGGGCGTTGGAGTACTTGTGTGTGTGTAGGTCTTCTTGATTGCAGATTCAATGCTATTTGTTCTTTGAAAGTTTTATGTTTATTATAATTTGACTTGCGCGTCGGAGTGTTTGTGTGTGTGTGCAAGTCTTCTTCGGGGAGTCTGTGTAGGAAGTAGGTGTAGTTTAGGTCAATGCAATTGGCTGATATTTATAGAAATGTGAGACTCTCATCTGTAATTGGTTACACATCAAAGTGGATTTGAAAAGTGGATTGAAATGCAGCCTAAATTGGACTTTTGCAAATTCCTGTGTTGCCCACTTTGCTCTATTCTTTCAAATATTGTCGCCCAATCTTGCACCAGCCCGAACTCTAAGTTGCCAAATTGTGTACCAGTCTGGAAATTGAAATTGCCAAACATGTTTTTTTGTTTCTTCTTTTGATGCCATACCTCTCCCACTTCTTTCTTACGTGGAGCTAGATTTTGCACCACAAAAAAATGTGACTGCCCCTAACCTTCGCCACTTCCTTTCAGAATGGAGCCCACATCCAGATTCCTTTAAAAAGAAAAAAAAAACACTGGGCCAAAGTGTAAAACCCAACTTGGACCACCCCAATCTCTCCACCAATCCGTGCTTTGATAATTCAAGAGAACCTCTGGTCCGGACTTGGTGTAAACCGGCCCTGAGTCACAAAGAGGAAGCACACACGGCCTGCAAGGCTCTCGCAAAGACTAAGCTAAGCTTACAGGACATACTGTACTCTGGAGCTCCTTCAGTGCTTGATGCTCCTTCACGCCGTTGTTGCATCCTGACCGCAATGCATCATCGTCGCTGCCCTGGCCTCCGTTGACGCCCCCTCGTTGGAGCTCATCCTCCTGTTTCGGGAATTACCTCTTTTGATGCAGCAGCGGTGAAGAAAACAAACAATTGGCATTCAGGTTGAGGACGCGTTGTCAAGTGGTGGTACTCGGCGATCCCGGCACGGGGAAATCCAGTCTCATTGCCGCTGTTGCGACCGATACCTTCCATTCCGGGAGAAGTCGCCCCCTGTGTTGCCGCCGACTCGTCTTCCGAATGATTTCTATCCTGATCGCGTCCCGCTCACCATTATTGATACGTCTTCAATTCCAGGTCAGAACAGGAACAGTTCCTTTGGTTTTGGATTAGTTTAGGGTTTCGCGGTTGTGACTGTAGAGGCCAGGACGGGGCGGGAGATATGGCAGGTTCTTTATGGCGCCATTGCATTGTGCAGACCCAGCGTTCGATCATTTCCTTCGGTAGTGAAGATTAATTGGAAATTGAAATTCACACAGTTTGGTTGAAGTGGAGCGGTTCAACTGCTGTTTTTGATGTTTCAATACTTTTGGGTTCTTTCTGTCGCACTGGTAGAACTCATTTGTGGAGAGTAATAATTTAGGGTCTGAAATGAACAAGGTGAGCTTCCGAAATATGACATTCGAGCTTTGAATGAAATGAAAGGCATGAATTGAAAATGAATTTGTATGTGTGAAATGAAATATGAGCTTCCGGAATGTTGAACTCGTGTTGTCATTGACGGCAGGAAAGAAGACAAGGCGAAAACGGAGATGGAATGCAAGAAAGTAGACGCTGTAGTCCTGACCTACGCCTGCAACCGACCTCAAACACTCGAACGACTGTCGACTTACTGGTTGCCTGAGCTTCGACTTTTAGAAGTTAGTGTTCTGCCTTCGAGCTGTAGTGAAGGATAAAATTAGTTGAGCGCACGTGCTGTCAACCTTTGCAAATTAGTTCCCAGGTTAACTGTTTTTGATTGTCGTTTCACTTCGCAGATCAAAGTGCCCGTCATTGTAGTCGGTTGTAAGCTCGATCTTCGTGATGATCGCCAACCTAGTCTAGAACAAGCAATGGCTCCACTTATGCACGAGTTTCGGGAGATCGAGACCTGTATAGAGTGCTCATCCATGAAGCAAATTCAGGTACTCTGTGCCGACTGTGGGTTACTTATTGTGATTTATCTTTTTGTTTCAGTAACAATTCAGAGGCTTTGTTGTGAGCATGACTATCATACTACCTTGGTTTGAGTGATCTCTTAGAAACGGATTGTGGTATGCTCTTTAGCGGTTATGTCAACCCCCAGTCCTGATTCTCTAAGTTGGTTGAGTTGAATGATCCGTTATATTTTGCGATCGGAATGCGAATAATGAGTGACGGAGGCATTGAGGCCGGAGATGCCCGTTCAATTAACTAAAGCTTTCGTGGCATCGTTTTGTAGCTTGCTGAGGTCTTTTATTATGCACAAAAAGCCATTCTTCATCCAACTGCGCCGCTTTTCGACCAGGAAACACAAACTTTGAAGCCACGTTGTGTACGAGCATTAACGAGAATCTTCATACTTTGCGATTACGATAGAGATGGGACACTGAATGATGCATAACTGAATGACTTTCAGGTCTGCGTATCTGCACTTCTTTTTCCCTTCCCTTATGTCCAGCATTCTTTTCTCTGTTGTTTCAATTTGCCTAAGTTCCCTTTCAAGGATTCAGTTGTTGGATCTGGATACTCATTGTGTGTTGTGGATCAGATGAAGTGTTTCAATGCACCTCTGCAGCCATCTGAGATAGTAGGGGTGAAGAAGGTGGTGTCTGAGTAGGTAGCCGAGGGTGTGAGTAACGATGGGTTGACGCTGACTGGAATCCTCTTTCTTCACGCTCTGTTTATCGAGCGGGGTCGGTTGGAAACTACTTGGACTGTTCTAAGAAAGTTCGGGTATGATGACGAGATTAAGATTCGGGATGACTTGGTATTGAATCCATCGTTCAAGCGCGCTGCAGACCAGGTACTTTTGAGGTATATATACGGAATATATACTTTTGATCTGGAGATTGTGTATGGGACAATGTAATAGGCCTGATTACTGTAGAAAACATTGAGGTCAGGTCCAATGCATACAAGGACGAGATAGTACTCCAAAATTGAAACCCAAAATCCTCTGAAAATCACATACGAAAGCCCCTTCTCCAAGTAACCAGCAATTCTCAGATTGTGCAAATTAGCACGACAGGAACAAACTCTTAGCATCCCTCAGCAACGCCATAAATGGAAAATGAAACCAAAGTCTCTATATTGATGAAAAGGCAGGACCCATTTCATACACAATTAACTAATGACCTTCCTGTGCAAATTATACCTACTTCGGAGGGAATACCACCCGTTCGTCAACATTAACCTATTCGTAAGGAATCTGCATGTAGGACGCATCGGACAAAAAGGGCACATCAGCGTACATGCCATTCAAAGCACAGCGGATGCAATCTAGCACAATGAAGAGAAAAGCGAAGGTGACGGCCAGCCAGTAGTGAGCTCCAAATTTCCCCCAGTACACGGCCTGCGGCACCCAGTCATTCACCGTGCCAATTACCTGCACGATAATCTCCAGAAGCATTCCTGTCACCACGTGAAACCGCAAGAAATGAGGCCACCGGTTGTTGCGCACCACGCCCAAATAGGCACCGAAGAAGTACGCCAGCAAGAACCAGCTGGGCAAGGAGCCGATGAGGATAAGAAACGGATACGTGCAGAATTCGTAGTCTTCGATAAACGAGTGCAAACTGTACGCCGTCTCGGCGTACATCCACGTCTCGCTCAGCGGCATTAGGTAGGGCACGCACGCTAAAATCCGCCACCAGAATTTGGGCTTCGTTTGCATGGGGGGGAATCCTTTGAAAGACGGCACATCTTCCGTCGCCGCCCTCGGAGTGGTGGCTCCCGAGCGGGGTCTCCTCTCGACACTTGGCGCAATACTAATTCGACCCGCATCGCCTTCCCGAAAGGCGGACGCCACAGACCCTAATGGCGCAAACGCCAGACGATTGTGTGAAAGCCCCATTGTACGAGCGCAGTTGGCCACTCCTCGCACCAAACGTGCACGACATACCACGCGAGATGGCGATGACGGAAGACCACTGCTCATGGAATGTCCCAACACCTGGGACAACGAGCTTGTGCGCAAGGTCGCCATTGTCATACTCCCTCGGAACCCTGCTCCGCAATCGCTCTGCGAGCAGACGCACCTGCAAACCCTCGCCTCAAGCTAGCTCTTCAGGAATTTGCATCATCCGACATTGCAAATGCCCGCGCCTTGAGCAGTCGCTCGGTGATAAGTCTTGCTTCGGGGTTTGGATGTTGTTTTCACACTTGTAGGGTCTGCCCACAGGGATGCAGACGTGGCTGCCAGGTCATCCACTTTGAGCTACCTCTGTTTCTAAATAATAATACCTGTGTTTCCTTTGTGTTTATTTTTTTGCAAAAGAAACACGGGTATTATTCAGAAACAGAGGGAGTACATTACAGAGTATTTCTTTTTGACAATCTGTTTGCAAAAAAAATTTGTAAAAAAAAATTCCCTCAAGCCATTGCAATAAGAGTATAAGAAAATTTGGAGGTACAACATTTTTCCAAGTGAGGGCAAGGGATTTGCCAAATCTTTCTTATTATAATAAACTATGAAATAAAAATAGAATAATGCAATTAAAAATAATATAAATTCGTATCTTTATCTTAAGGACAATCATCACATGAGCAACATAGTTTGAAACTATTATAAAAAAAATGAATTGACTCAACTGGAGTGATCAAACTAAATGATTAATTGAAAATACTGTAGACTACTACACTAAATAGGGGTATTAAGGGGACCCATACTAATTAATCGACATTTCACACTATATAAATATCTACCTTTATTGTACATTGAGAGTAATTGAAGTGTTCAGGGGTTGTACATCATGTTTCAAACATCTACAGATTTTCTCAAAAGGTCCCTTTAATTTTTTGGTCCCCTTAATACCCCTATTCAGTGTAGAACCAGACCATTGTAGCAAATGGCAACGGGACAGAGTCATGTTCACTTAACCCCTAAAGGACCGAGGCCTTTTTTCTGCCCCAAAATAGTGAAAACTGCCATTTCTATAGCAAACAGTAAAAAAAATTGAAAAATGTTCTTTTTTTGCAAATCTAACCGTAGGATCTTATACCTAACTAGTATGAGAATGTGTGGAAAAAATTTCAGAATTTTTGACCGCACAGATTGCAAGATATCTGCGTTTAAAGTGAAAAAAACAAGTTTTTCAGCACATTGCGGGACTAGATTTTTTGACTTTAAACATTTATAATTTAAAATTTTTGCACTACAGAGTTTTGAGCTTTAATTCTTTATAGAGGAGAATTGAGTTGAGAGTCTAGGAAAAAAAAAGAAATTCAAAAAAACTTAATCATCATTCTTAAAAAAATTGTTAAGTAGAAATAAGTACAAGATAGAAGGAAAATCTAAAATATTAATATCTCTTAGATGGATTTAAAATTCACTAATCCCAATGGTGAGATTGTTCTAGCAACTAATCTAAACCATGCAAAAAAAAAAAATTGAAAAATTTGAAAGATTGCATTTGGAAATGAATCCTACAAGTTATTTTTTTCAAGAAGATGCTCTAACTGCCCGAAAAACAAGAATGTCCATAACTTTCTCATAACATATCCAAATGAAATGAATCAAAGCTTTCTGGATAGAAAAAAATATAATCTATGAGAAAAAAAATATTAAAAAAAAAATTCGAATTTTTGTCCATTTTTTTTTGCTGCCCGAGCTGCCCACCGTCCCCTGTTTTGAGCTTATTTGGTCATAACTTTTTTTCCCGGGCACCGATTGTGAAAAAAATTATATTCCCACAAAGCTTATCGGTTTTTCGATCTCCAAAAAAAGTTTCAAAAAATCACAAGAAAATTTCAGCCCGTAGGTACCTGCCCGAAAACGCATTTGTCCCCCGAAGGGACAACGGTCCTAGGGGGTTAAAGTAAACCAGCCTATTATCCCCCTGATTTGCAATTTGAATATTTTAGGGCTAATTCCAAGAAGGGCACATATTTTTCAGAGGTGTATGCTTGTTTCACAAATCAAATTCAAGTGGAATCATAATTTTCCAATTAAAATTGTAATTTCTATAAATTTTTGAAGTGTGTTGCTTTGAAATTACAAAACCGCCTATAGAGTAAAGTCATAAAAGTCCTATCAACAACCTATTACCACCCTTCTATGTATCTATTAGCACTTAGGTATTGACCAATGAAAGATTGACACGTTATCTTTTGTGGCATTCATTAGAAAAAATGTGAGCCCTTGGGAGGGCTCCTTCCCTTTGCAAAGGGGTTGTGAGTTCCCCGCAATGGAACTCATAGTCCCTTTGAGGGACAATGGTCACTATTCATCATCGTTGATGAATAGTGGCCACAATAAAAAAATATTAAATAAATATTAAATAAATAAAATAAATTTAAATATTAAAAAAATATAATTAAAAAAAAATAAAAAAGTATTAAAAAAAAATTAAAATTAAAAAAATATAATTAGAAAATATTAAAAAAATATCAAAAATATTAAAATAATAAATAAAATAATAACAAAATAATGATTCTAGCTAATGAGGATAATTTTGGCTACATCAGATTTCAGAATTTTGAAATTTTGTATATATTTTAATATTAATATTATTTTAATATTTTTAAAATTATTTTATTGAACTGTCCCGTTAGTTCGCTGGCTTGATCAGGCCCCCCATTCGCTGACCAAAAAAAAAATCTTTTTTTTTTTTTTTTTTTTTCAAATTTTTTTTTTCGTTTTTTCGGACAACGTTTCCTATTGTCCGGGAACTCACAGCCCTCCCGAGGGCTCATATTTCTTCTAATGAATGCTTTGATTTTATAAAGAAGTGATTGGATTTGGATGGGTTTAATGGAGGAATCGGGGCCAAAAGTAGTTTGGCAAAAATAGATGGCTAGCCTTTTTAGGCTGGGTTACCTTAATTTGGACCGACTCCACTCACAGAATGTTAAAACAATTCGGTATCTTACAACCCACTAACATGATGATACTAATTCAAGCTCCCTAGCTCTCTAGGTTCGTGATAGACCACCATAGCTTTTTATCTACCCACGATGAAACCATGGATGGATTTCATTTAGAAGCCTGATGAGAGGAAAAGGCAGCCTCTCATAGGAGGCAATCCATTCCTGATCACCCCCCCATTCTTGCTATGTAGGCTGTTCACTTTCCACTCAGAAAGAGATGACTAGTGATTAATTATGCTGCGGTTCTCGATGCAATTGTGGTGCATTTTAATTGGCTTCAAGACCTCTCAATATTGCAACATCCCTTGGTCAATTTTGTTTTCAGCCCATGGTCGAAAATAGCAAGCCCTATATCATCAATATGGGAGGAATAGAATCTTCTGCTAAAAAATTCACAATAATTATATTTTGAGAAATACAAATTTGGAAAATTATGAAAACCTTCCAAACTCTATCTTCTCATATGGGAAAATTGCCCCAGCTAGTGAAGAAAGCCGCCCTCTCGATTTTTGTAATTGCTTAAGTGGTTAAAAATGGGTTGCCTCCATTACTAGGGGTAGTCACACCTTCTTCACTGCTTGAAACTTCTTTGGCAAATTAGGACGTGGTGACTCCCCATTAGGTTTTTGTCGCCTGTTTCATGCAGACGATACTTATCCTTCAAAGGCCTCGCATAGTTCATTATTGTCCTACGGAGGTGGATTTTGGGCATGGTGAGGCCTATGTTTTCGAGTCATGCTCCTTGTTTTAGCCTGTGCTCCTTGCTTCTCTTGCGCTCCTGGTGACACCTGCAATTTTGCAAGTTGGCTTGTGTATTTTTAGCTCAAGTGAATCCATTCTTCTGCAAAATCCTCGAGACGACACAGAAGGGGGGTCACACCTCCTTCAGCAATTCTGGGTCTTGATTGGCTTCGAGCTTCTCTGCTCAGCTGTTCATTCTTCAACGAAATCTTGTTTTTGTGACTGAATAGGGGTAGTCACAGCCCCTCCGAAGTTGAGATTTTCTCTAAGAAATTTCTTCAGACACATGAAATGGGGAGCCAATGGAGAGCCTTGTTTTGTAGAGGGGTTGTGACACCCCTTTTGCAGCGAAAATGAAATCTCCGAGAAGGTTCACTTGCACAGCACCACGGCAAACCAATCACGGAGCAAAAGGTGAAATTTTCTCGGAGAAAATGCCGTTCGCAGCTCCTTTCTTCACCTGCCGAGGAGAAGAACTGCACACTCTGAACCTTGGAGGCCGAAACAACGGGAAACCAGTTACACAAAGCCATACGTCCAATCTCCGAGAAGTGGACGATTCTCAGAGGGGCTGTGACTACCCTTAATGTTATAGCCTCTCCACTCTCCAGTTCTCCCCCTTTGGTCCAAAGTCCACAAATGAGCGGTGCCTGGATAGAACCCACCTGGCGTATCCACGTCCTCACATCGTGGCCGTCCACTCACGAAGAAAACTGGTCGGTAGATTCTCCTCACGCCCTCACTCCGTCGGTCCGTCCAGCTCCAGACGTCCAGTCAGTCTTTGGCTTGTCATCCCTTCCAATTTCCACAAATTTTTACAGTATCCCGCACTAACCATCCCACTCTTTATAATAGTCTCAGCCAGAATCACACACATTGTTGCTAATTTGGGCGTTGAGGTGATTTTGAGAGCTCACCTGGTGGGTGAGGGACGGCGTTGGCGCCTCTGCGGGCGTTTTGGAACTGAAGGTTTAGGCGGGATGGGCGCTGGCTTGCTGGGGAGAGAGACATGATTCGGTGAGAATTGCCTGAGCAGGGGAGAATTCAGTTCAGCTTCAGGAGTTTCTGAGGAGCTGCTTTGATTCGTGCGAGTGTTGTTTTGATTTGAAAATAAAATTCTTCCACTTGTAGTAGCCTATTTGGGAATTGCCGTGATGGCGGTATTAAATGCCCCCTCGACTTCCTTATCTAGACCCCTCCGATTCGGATTTCAAGTACAAAGCCTGCCTTGTGAGACGAATCCTCGTATTCAGGATTTTAGAGCGCAACGACAACTGTCGTCGGTGGTAGTAGGCCAGCGTGCGAATGATTTCAAGTGGTCACAAATTAGGGTTCGGGGTTTAGGAAAGACAAGCCGGGCTTTGGCTGAACCCCCAGTTGCCGGTAGCTTAGCTGCTGCTGCTGAACCGGACACTCTTCAGGAATCCAGTGCGGCTGACAGTGGAAGTTTCGATTTGAAAGAGACGGACTTGGAGGAGGAAGATGTAAATGAGGTGAAATTAAGTGAAGAAGGGGGCGAGAACGGTGCCATTTCGCCAGCTGCATTGCAAAGGGAGGTATCCAGGCGGCGCAATTTTGCTATCATCTCACATCCAGATGCAGGGAAAACCACCTTGGTAAGTTCACAGTTCAGAATTTCTCTGAGATTGATGCTGGTGAATTGACCACTTGGGTTCAGACCGCTTCTCAGGTGCAGGGGGGTTTGTTACTCGCAAATTTTGATTGTGCGCTCCAAGGTTTCTTTTGAACCGAAATCTTGTTGTTAACATCCACAAACCGCTGATTGCTAGCGCTTCATTGCTCTATTCAGTTGATTTCAGTTTCTTCTGTTATGATATTGTAGACCGAAAAATTGCTGCTTTACGGGGGTGCCATTCATGAAGCTGGAGTTGTTAAGGCACGCAGGTCTGCCCGGCATGCAACTTCGGATTGGATGGATCTTGAAAAACAGAGGGGTATGAAGTGTTGCATTCCATCTGAAGAAGTTACGGATAATCTTGAAATCTTCGAGGGTGTGATTGTGTTCGCATTAAATTTATTTGGCTAATTATTTCATTGTTGTTCAATTGTTCAGGCATCTCTATTACATCGACTGCACTAGTCTTTGAAAACAGAGGATTCCAAATAACACTATTGGATACTCCAGGACATCAAGATTTTGGTGAAGATACATATCGGTGAGCTTCGGTTGTATTCTGTTTTATTAGCAATAGCTAGGTTAGCTGAAATATAATGTCACCAGAGTTGAGGGAAAATTTCACGACAGCAGAATTGGGCGGCATTTGTGCCTAAACATAACTTGTGACTCTGTTGTGATCAGCACATTAGCTGCTGCCGACAATGCCGTCATGCTGGTGGATGCAGGAAAGGGTTTAGAACCTCAAACTAGGAAGCTGTTCGAGGTTAGTACGTTTCCAACGATTCTGCACTGGAAATCCTAGTTATTCTACCCTTGAGGTTCTGGTCTTTAGTTGTCGTTTGAGGTGCTGTTCCAGAAGAACGACTGAAAAGTCTCCTATTCATTGTGATATCAATGTCTCTTCCAGGTGTGCAGAATGCGAAAGTTGCCAATATTTACTTTTATCAATAAGATGGATCGCCCTGCACTTGAGCCCTTGGAGCTTATGGACCAAATCGAGAAAGAATTTAATTTACCTACTTATCCAGTCAACTGGCCAATTGGCTCAGGTGACAGGTACTTGTTTGTCCCCTTTGAATGATTCGAATATTGTTCTGGTGGGAGCATGCCTTCAAGTATGAGAGATTGGAACGATATCCAGAGATGTTGTTGACTACTGTAGTGATGACATCGTTTTTTCGCAGGTTCGTTGGGGTTTATTACAGGCCTCGTAACGAAGTTCATCTTTTTGAAAAGGGATTAAATCATGGTAGTCGTGGCGCTTCCGTGCGAGTAATTCCATGGGGAGAGCCTGTTCTTGAAGAAATTATTGCAGATGATCTTTTCCGACAACTACAGGTCTGTTTGGTTTTAAACTGGTTTGGGCTTTACCGAACGACAATGCCTAAATGTGACAGACGTTGCATGGAGTCATTAATCAGTGTTGCATTAATCAGTGGTTCGGACTAAATGATGCAGGAAGAAATAGAGCTTCTTGAAGAGTTGACGCCGCCTCTGGATATGGCCAAGATCCACTCAGGAGATATTTCTCCGGTCTATTTCGGCAGCGCTATGAACAATTTTGGGGTAGGCTTCGTGGCATTTTTTTCCTTTATTCCTTTGCAGACTGTGTTATTGAAATTATCCTTCCAACTTGATCGTCGTTGTACAAAGATAATAAAGAATATTATGACACCTTGAATCATTCTTTGTTATGTTTGCTAATGAATTTAACCGACTTTACTTATATGTGATATGATGGATCTATATTGGAAATTTCCGGAGCTTCTTGAAGTGTTGACGTCGTTTACAGAGGTGTATGGATTTATTATGGCCCTAGTCAATGGCTACAGTCTTTTTGGAGTCCTAGAGTTTTCCAGGGTTTCAGCTGCCGTAAGTGTGAATTGATTTGAGTGGTCAGCTGAAGTTTGGTTGTTGCACACTACAGGTGGAGCTCTTTCTTGAAAATTTCTTGGAGTATTCGGTTCAACCAGGGGCGCACGTCAGTGATCTTGGAGAAGTCGAACCTGAGTATCCAAATTTCACTGGATTTGTGTTCAAAGTATGATCTTGGTTGGAATTTATAAACGAAAAGAGACCTTTGTTCGTCTCCTCTTTAGCTGTTTCCTTTCGGCATTTCCGTTTTATCTCTATTGTCATCCGTCCCTGCATAAATTATTAAAAGATTTTGGTGTGCTATTGCAGCTCCAAGCAAACATGGATGCTAAACATCGTGACAAAGTGGCCTTTGTGCGGGTATGTTCAGGTGTGTCATATTGCTTCTGATACTGGAACTGACATAGAATGGAAGGGCAGCCAATCAGCGCAGTAGTGTGTTGAGCATGCTCTTGACTCAAAAGATGTTTATTATACCATAATGTAGCTACAAGAATGTCCTTTTAATCTATGCATAATCACCAAAACCAACTCGAGCGGCGTTCATGGATGCAGGTCAGTTCACAAAAGGCATGAAAGTGCAGATAGCTAGAAATGGGAAGACACTCGCATTAACAAGGCCTCAGAAGATGTTTGCCCAAGACCGGACGACTATGGAGACTGCGTACGCTGGAGATGGTAAGCTTTTGAAGATTTCAAATGCTATCATCTTCGGCTGTAGATCTTTATTCTACTGTTCTTTTAGCACTAACAGATTTAAGGAGTTGTCATACTTCTCTCTTTTCTCGCAAGGCGGTCTGCTAAATTAATCTAAGGTTGTGTTCTGACGCTTTTTCGTTTGGATTGCAGTTGTCGGTCTCAACAATCCCAACGCTTTTTGCATAGGCGACACTATATATACGGGACCAAAGCGTATGTTTCCAGGAATTCCCTCCTTTTCTCCAGAGCTTTTCTGCTACATGCGCAACCCCAACCCATCTAAGTACAAGCAATTCGTGAAGGGTCTTAATGAACTTCTGGGTGAAGGCGCTGTGCAGGTAATAGAAATGAACCGTAGCACGATTTTTCTTTTGTTATGTCTTCCATGTACTCCGTATTGGATTTCATGTAGTGAATCACTTGAGCATTTCTGTGGTTTCTTTCACATTCAACAGGTATTATATTCAGTAGACAGTGGACGGACAGATCCTATTCTTGCAGCTGTTGGGCAGCTGCAATTTGAGGTATGCATTCAGTTCGCAACACACCAGTGCTTGCTCATCTATTATGTGGAGGATACTCTGGGAGCACTGTATAGTTGGGCTTGCTGTAGTTTGTGCCAGAGGTTGCGACATCGTTACAACTGCAAATTTTCGTGGCATTGAGGTTGCATGTTGCAAAGGTTTCGTGGAAACTGAGTTTCATTGCACCAGCTCAAGAGATTGAATTGAAATCTATCTCACTATCGGTATTTCCATTCTTCTGCAGGTTGTGCAGTATAGAATGGAGAATGAATATGGAGTTGAGACACTGCTTGAACCACTGAGCTTCAGTGTGGCAAGGTGGGTGACGGGCGGCTGGCCTGTTCTTGAAAAGGTTGGCCGCATCTTCAATTGCTCAACAGTTAAAGATCAGGTATGCCACTTAATATACCTGAATGAGGCCAGCTTAAAACATTGCAATTCCTCTATTTTCTCTTTACCTTTTTTGTAGACTACTAGCAAATATGCCCGGTCGTTCCGCAAATATAGATCTGAAATTTCTGGATTTCTTTCCTAGTAGTGTTTGTCTCACAATGTTACCAATATCACACATCCCAGTTGCTCTTCATCGTGAATTTTTTTTGTTAATGAGCGTCGCCATGTTACATTGAGGTCATCGATCGTTACTGAGGTAGGAAGTCATCTTTGTCTAATACAACAAATCCGTGTGTTTTCAATGTGCAGTGGGGAAGACCAGTGTTGCTTTTCCGAAATGATTGGAATGTATCACAATTGCTGGTATGTTTCATTCTTCCAACTGTTTTTAAGTTTAGCCATGAGAATCTGCACTTGGTGCCATAGAAAATTGTTATGTACATCTTGCCTTCAATCTCCACTTTCCTGCTACTTCTGACTATTCACATATTGGTCATGTAGGGTGACCATCCGGAAATTGGTGAGTTGGCTCCATATGCCTTGCCCCCGGAGGAGATAATTTCCAAGCGATGATTTGGTCGTAAAATTCCTCGCAGATTTGGAATTATTTGCACACCTCTGCAATGCAGACCTGTTTTGCCAATAGAGGACGAGACCTCAACAGTCTTGAGATCAAAGACTACTGGTAGAATCCATGTCAAGTGAATTGAGTGAGTCATGACCATTCGTTCTCAGGAGACATGCTGTAGAAGATAGAGGGCAGCGATTAAGCAATTTTTAGTCGCTTGTATAGTACAGCAGTGTTGTAAGAGATTTGGTGACAATTCATTCATCGAGAGTTCAGCAGTCGTTATCGCTAATATTGACCTGTCTTTCAAGGTGTAAATTAAGGCCGGAACATACGTTCTGGCTAATGGAATCTCAGGTTTCTAATGGAGGATCCTGGTTAGTTAATCTATTAATATATTTGGTATTGTTGTGTACCTATCGGTTGAGCTATCCTGTGTTCCCACGGCATCTGCAACTCCAGTAGAGTATTTCTGATTTCTCCAGCATGAGCACTGGTATTGTGGAGGTACAAGCTCATTGGGTCTGTGAAAAAAATATTCACACGTTCGTCTGTGCACAAATGGACACATGTTGTGTCTATTGTCAGCTTTCAGACTCTGGCCCATAAGAAAACCGAAAAAACTATGAACCGTCCTATTCATATAATTCAACAGTCTATATAGTATAAATGGAAGCTGTTGCGAATATGCATTGCTCCCGTGGCCTAATGGATAAGGCATCTGACTTCTAATCAGGGGATTGTGGGTTCGAGTCCCACCGGGAGTGTGCCTTTTTTTGGATTCAGCAACTTACCCCGGCGACACCTAATTACGTTGAATTGTTTTAAAAGCGGTATTATGACGCTAATTAAATTGCATTCCACCCAAAATTTCACCTTTTGAAAAAAGACTAGTTTGAATGTTTGACTAATCATATAGTAAAAAAAGTAGTAATTCATTTGGCTGTCCCTACCTTAGATGCTCCATGCACAATGGTCAACAAATAGACATGACAAAGTAGGTCATGAATTTAAAAAATCTACCAATTGAACTCAACTTTGACTTCTTAGTACCGTACTCTTTACATATTCAATTTCAAGTAAAATTTTAAGCTTCACCGTCCTTTGTTCAGTTGCAATTTCTCTATATTATCTGCAAGTGTCCAGTGCTTCAAAAAATAATTGAAAATCTCATGAACGATGTCTTTGTGTCTTTGTTCGAGGTGATCAAGGAATTTCCGATGCGAGTTGCAATTGGAAAAGCCGTGCATGGAGGAAATAGGGTTTCGATTGTGAAGAAGAAGTCGGCGGGGGCCGATTTCATTTCCGCTTCAATTGGCACACGTAATGCAATCGACAATTTCAAAATTTCGTGGATTCGGTTGAGTTTGGACGGATTTCTTCATTTTGCTCCGGTAAGCGCTCGAGACACTCCAAGTTTTGTCAATTTCTTTGTTACAGGCTAAGTGAGAGAGTGTACGTATGTTTAGAACTTTGAGGTGCAACCCAATTCGAAGAAGTTTTGAAATTAACAGGAACCAGGAACCAGTTGCTTCGACGATTATATGGTCATCTACGGCGTTACTCTGTTTTTAGAGCCTCCTGACTCCGCTGCTGTTCAAGAATCATGATTTGAGACTCAGAACGAACCAGAATTGCAAAGATTGCATGTATAATAACTTGTCTGATGGTTGGAAAATGAAATATTCTCGTTCTCACAAGTTTTCATTCGCGGTTTGATTACCATGCACTTGGTTTTGGGATTCTGTTTTAAAGAATCTGTTCTTACGCTGTAAGACTTTTGCAAGACTTTTGCGCATTCAAAGATTGAAGAACGTTCAAATTGTAGCTGAAGTAGTAACCGGAGAACGAGAGTATTCGGTTTTCTCTTACTTAGTCTGTAGTTTACATGAGTTTTGTTTCGGGATCAAGGGTTTTAGCATGATTTAAGGGATATTCATTGGTATTGATATTGTCGAAGTTTTCCTTTTTTTCTGTGTGCAAAGAACGACTGGATCAGGATGGAGTATCGGGAGATAGAAGTGACGTTAATTTCAGCCCAGAATCTGAAGAAGGTGAACGCGTTCGGGAGGATGACAGTGTACGGCGTGGTGTGGATTTACCCTAACATGAAAGTGGCAACGCCGGTGGACACCAGGGGACACTTGAACCCGACTTGGAACTCCACGCTGAAGCTCACTGCTGATGAGCGCCTCGTGCAAGATCGGAATGCGGTTGTACACATCGACCTTTACAACCATGGCTCGTTGGGAAGTAACTTCGTGGGCTCAAGCTCCATCCCCTTGTCCGGCGTAAGGGTAGTGAAGGACGAAGTCGACCCGCAGGTGGAAAGCTCCTCGTCAGGGGCCAATGTCATGACGGTTCCGGTAAAGATCCAGTGTCCTGCTAATTTTCTTTCTACCTTTGTCTTTGCTGTACATACGTTGCCGTGTATTGTCTGTCTCTTTGTCTTTGCTATGTATTTATTTCCTTTGTAAATTGTGTGCTTTTGCTTCGATGTAACCCATCAACAGCCTCTTCTTCAATCAAATCCATCAACTGTACTGTCAAATTGCGTGTTGCTCTAGATTGCCATTTATTAACGAATATAATAAACTGCAAGCAAAGTTTGTTAATCATCCTCAGGATAGGAGTAGTTTGTCGAGCTAGGACCCGCAGTGCAAAACGGACTTTCCATGGGATTTGGAAGGAGACGAAGTGCTATCAGTCAGAAGTTTTGGGGACCGTCGTATATTTATGGAATTCAAAGGTCATGAGATCAACCCCTCTAGGACACTTTCATCGTAATTTTTTGATGACAGAAAATTACAAAAACACCTAAGTGTGAAGACTTATCAAAACCCTATACGCTCTGCTAAGTAAGTTTTGTGACATACGAGGTTCTCCGGAGATCATCCTTAAACTAGGATGGGGACCTCATTTGCGGGGCCTTCAAATTAAAGCATCCAACCAGGAGGAAGAAACGCTATTGTATGCTGGGTCTCCTCGTTGGGGTCCTAGCCTCTATAGTACAAACGAGCCACCTTCCTCACTGTTCCATATCATTTTAATTGGCACTTGCCAGGCTCGATTGAGTTTCATTGATACGCTGTTCTCATATCTCAGGTAGTGAGGCGATCAGGGAGGGTAAGAGGCACGTTGACCCTGTCAGTGAGGCTGGGAGAGCTGATCAATCATCCGCCATATGCGCCTCCAACTGTTGCATATCCTCCTGGCTATGGCGCAGCCCAGCCGTATCCAATCAACCAGCAAGCCCCATATTACCCATACGGTGGATATGCGCCTCCGCCTCCTCCTCAAAGATATGGCCTGGGCGGTGGATTTGGAACTGGTCTTCTCGGGGGTGCCCTGGGTGGGTTGCTCCTTGGTTCAATTCTTGGTGATGGAGGTGGTTTCGGTGGCTGTGGAGGCTTCTAAGCTGTGAAGTATATGTTGGAGCTGTCTGGCCAGGTTCTGAGTTTCTTTCCTTGTTTCTGGAGGCCTCAATCCTCGCTCCAAATCTTTTGCCGCTTGGTTGAGATTGCAAGTCCGAGTCTCCAACTTCAATTCGGATGTAGATTGAACTAGAACTCCATGCTCGACTTGGCCAAGGTATGAAGACAAGGAATTGGGCTTCTTTTCCAGACAAGCTTGGATCAAGAGTTAATTTGCGTACTCTGGTCGTCTTAGATCTGCTGATAGCATCTAGTTAACAGAATTTATGTACAGACCTTGACTTAGAAGTAGTGGCTCGTCCCCCTTGGGAGAAGGGCTTTATGATAGCGTCACTAATTTCTCAGACAACTAAATAAATGCCGTCTCGTTTCCAATCAATCTTGCCTTGCGCTCTCACTTTGACCAAGTATCTTTAACCTTTTTGGAAGAAGAACGGGATTCATGCTTCAGCTTCATTAACTTGTGTCTTCTAACTGCCAATCAGTACATTTGAGTTTGGCAGTATTACACGGGCTCAAAGCTCATGAATGTGATCATCGAATCATTAAAAATGAACATAACAAATTGGTATGAGGCTAAACATATTTGCCCCAAATGACGGGCTCAACTCATTTGTATGATTTGATCACTAAATTCACCTGCTCTATATATTGAAATCAATCTGCAAGTTGTAACGAAATGCACACACATCTGCCAGAAAAATAGAAATACAACCAAAATTACTCCCCCAAACCAAAACAGAGTAATATTGAGTTAAGGATCAGTTATGTTACTGTGCCAAAATAGGAAAGTCTGTCTAGCAAAGTGTTTAGATTCTCCATCACACCATCCGACTCCAAAACCTTACATTATAAAATAGAACTGCAAACAAGCACCACGTAAATCCACTTTACAAAGGAGAAAGAATGAGAGATAGAACTCACCACCTCCAAAGATTACATCAAAAGTGGAAATACCCCCACTATTCCAACTGAAAAACCGGAGTTAGACTCCTCAAAAGCTGCAGAACAAATCAACCCTTACCCTTCAATTGAAATTGAGACAAAGTAGAAAGAAAACTGATTCAACAGAATGAGAACTTGAAACAAGGCACCTAGGAATTAATAAATCCTGATCACATGAAGATGGTTTGCGGTGTCAAGGAGCAGGGAGTACTGCACACTGGACATCTCTTGAACCTCTCCCAAGCCGTCACGGCACAGTCCAAACACATGCTTGAGTGCATGCATGGAATAAAACACGCCCTTTTCTTCAACACAACATCATTTCGGCTACGTTTTTTACCACATTTGGCTACTGTCCCCTCAAAGCCCTCAAAGCAAATTACACATTTGGGCATTGCCCACTTCTGGTCAGAAAGCTCTTGCCTAGCAACTGCCAACTCAGTCAGCAACTTTGTTGCTTTGTTACGCTCCTCTATGCGAGCCTTTGCAACTTCTTCCTCCCACTTTTTCTTCTCCTCATTGCGAGCCTTTGATACTTCTTCCTCCGACTTCTTTTGCTCTTCCAGACGAGCCTCATCAACTTGTTCCTCCCACTTTTTCTTCTCCTGGATTACACAGCAAAGTATTGCTTGCTTACATCAATCACCTCAAACATAATTCAATAGTGGGGCTAATTGAAAGTTCTAATCTACATAAAAACAGTTAGATGTCCAAAAAATGCTCTCATAACCAATATATTCGTAGTGTAGAGACAATTAATATTGTTAAAACCAAGCGTAAACAATGACAGATTATGGAGAGGAATGTGGTATAACACGGTTCAGAGTTTAAGAGAACCATCACCCTCAAGTTTCCAACGTAGTTACTTCTGTGCTAAAACTCTGCAACCCCAGATCTATAAAAGCTACACATCCATGATTGGAAGCATTCAATTCTCAGACGTATGTGAGTACAGTATAAATTACAATAGCAAAAGAAAGAAAGGTCTTGGAATACCTTGTCTGTTGCTTTGGCAGTGTAATGAGAGAGCCATTCATGTATGCCTTCCGTCTCCTTCCCTCTCCTTTCGATGTCATCCACAAATTCAAATTTATCTAGTACAAATGCTTCTAATGTAGATACATGCATAGCTTTGAGATTTACGACTTCCTGCAAGGGACACAGTTGCAAGATATTGTTATTCAACAAACAGCTTTTACACATCAAATAAGGAAGGATGCAACCACGAGTAAAAGCAAGCAGCATAGAAACTTAGCTTGTGAGTAAGAATCCAAACAAAATAAACAACCTTTAGCAGCTTCTTGTGTTGTTGATTCCTTCTCAGTAAAATGAAACTCTCAATCTCGCTACTGAAGCCAGCAATGGCCATTTTGTTTCGTTTTTCCCGCTTGACATTTTCCCCAATAGAGACAAGGGTGCTGAGTTCCCTTACTTCTGCCCCTCTAATCTTGCTCAAAGAAAAGAGAAAACTTCTCAATCTCTGATAAAACCATACAATAAGGCGATTCACGTTCACTGCATGCAAGAATCTTGAAAGGCAACAACCTGCATGACAATCTTCATGAAATGCAAAAATATGGTATACGAAGTGAACTAGAATAACACTTACATGGACAAGATTGTAGTGCTGGAACATCCGGAATCAATCAGCTCATGTAAGACTGTCAGACGCTTTACAGCATCCCTCGCCAGGTGAAAACTATTAGTGGTTCCCAACACCTCCGTCAAGTTCCTTTCGTTAGAGGCGTCACTTATTACTGATTCTATGTCGACCTTCCTAAGAGATTCGTCACTCTCATACTGCAAAACAATGAAAACATCAGCATAAGGGTTACATATATACTTCCCATTGCTAATGGCCTCAGATGTGTAAACCAAGCCAAAATTTTGCGTGTCTAAATCAAAGTGAAAGATTACAATTCCCCAATTTTGTTACTCCTAGAATTAGAACAGTAATCAAAGTTTATGCGACATTCATTGCAAAGACTTCCCGTCATATAGACTTGGTGCTGCACTGTCACTTTTGAAAGCACTCTTTTCAATGGCATCAATCGCATCTCGGCAGGTCTTGGAACATGTTGCTGAAAGATGATCCAAATTGACATTCAAATCCTGCGTAAGAACAAAATACGGAGAATCAACAATTTACAATCATCACATTATTCAAAATACTCCCCCATTACTTAATTTCAGAGTTTCTCTTGTTGGTAGGCACCTCAAACATGCACAAGACAAACTACTCATTCAAAATTACAAGCAAACTGATTCATACAACGGCAGCAAAACAGATAGATGTCAAGTCTACAAGTAGCGAAAGCCTAAAATCAATAAGCCGTGATTTCTTGCTTGAAATCAATTCAAGACAAAAGCACACTGACCACGCAAAGCGAAATACTAAACTGAACTTGGTAGCAATTCCTCAGAAAAAGGGACCTGATTACAAAACCTATCAAAATGGGACTCCAAAATCTTGCACAACAAGTACATACTAATTTAAAGAATCTAAACAACTACAACAAATAAGACTTTGAACCCACAGACTTCAAGAATCTCTCTCCAAAATTAGATCCCTTACAGATTTTGCATATGGTATCCAAATAATCCATCCTGTGGAGTATTGGAATCTACTTTCATCAGCCCTCAAGTACGTTTTAAAAATCTGAACATTCCAACATTAGAAATTGTTTCAGTGCTTGAAGTGCCATAACTAAGTGTCATTAACTTTTTGATCCTCACGTTTCAGTACATTTAGAACTCAAACTGACCTTGCATATGCCGACCGACGGAGCCACACTTGATATGGACTTATCTTGCAACACCCCTTCAGCTTGTACAATACCTGCAGAGTCGGAGCCGTCCCGATAAAAAAAATCATCACATTCGACCTCCATATCTTGTCGCAAGCACTCAAACAAGGATACACCATTGTGTAAAACATGTGTCGTTCTCCAGCGACACAAAGAGCCTTTCCAATGAGGAGGAAACAAGTCGTCCAACACTTCCAAAACTCGTACACCCACATGGAATTCACCAAGGGGTTTATCATCCACACAATCCATGGCTTCAAATTTTTGACACTCTCCTCGACCAACACAGATACCATCACCACGAACAAGGTCCACTGCAAGGTTAATCCAAGCTTGTCTGGGCCTCCCATGATATTTGAGGCCTCCCATGATATTTGAGGTCCTCAAAAACCCGACGGGAAAATTCAGGGATGCGACCATTTTTAACATCAATCATGTCTTTCAAGCTTGGGTAGAAGATACTACAGTCAAGTCTATGCGCAGAGTCAAGAGCTTTGGCAGCTGCAAATGACACGCTGCTTGGTGGCAGCACTAACAGATGGAAGCTCGTATTCCCTTCGAAACAGACATGTTTCGTTTCTATCACACTGTTTGCCTGAACTCCCTTGATAGCCAACAAATTTCTCGTGAAAATAAAATTCTCATCTACCTCAGTATCAGGTGCATTGGCGTTAGAGCAGATCAGCAACATAGGTGGCCACACAAGTGACTGCTCTTCAGCATTATATGTGCAATGCCCCTCTTTCAAGAAGTCGTAGGTTTGTACGTTTAGACTCCACTCCGGAATACTCTCTGTTTCAGAATGGGATCCTTGCTCGTTTTCATGAGGACCCGCAGCACTCTCCGGTCTTACAAGAGATCCTTCCATAGACATGTTGCTGACTTCTTGATCTGTTGGCAACACTGCCAACCAGAAATGGCAATATGGGAACGAGAGATCCTCTCCCGGATAATCTCCCTCAACTACATTGCAACAAATCACAAACTCAGCATCCATCTCCCAGCGAATGAGCGATGACTGCTCCAGACTGCCTCAGTGGTATGATAACAAAGACATTAGCTAGACAGACAAGATCTGAAGCATCTATATTCATGATCAATTCTCAAGCTAGGCTACAACCCACCGGAGCAATGCAATTCATGCTGCCCGCAGCAGGGCTAGAATTTAGACCTACAATACCACGTGGAGATAAATTCAAGGAATTCATCTGTCCGAACCCAAACAGACGATGCTCCTAGTATTCGTGTATCCCTATTGAGATCCTAAACTTCACAAAACATGGCATTCAATAGATCTAAGAGCCACCCTAGATGCGAAGGAGATCACAAGACTTTTGGATGCAGCAAATTATCACGGACCACACTAGCTTGCAGAACAGACTCCAACACATCCACACGTATCCATCAACATATGCAGGCTGCTGCGATCGAAGTCATTATATACAACACAGTTCTAAAGTGGGTATGGAGAAATCAAGACACATTTGCCAGGAAAATTGAACAACATCCAAATTTGCTGCAAAAAAACAAAACAGAGTAAGAGCCGAGTTACAGACCGGTCTTGCTCGTAGAAGAGATGAGCTCAAGAAGGTAGCATCAAATCCTCCATCTCCACTGAGCTTCCAAACTTCTCGCAAAATTCTTGAAATTGCTGCCAGAAGTTAAAAAGAAAAATCCATAAAAGTTTGAAACTTTAACCTAGAAATTTCAAGGGCTGGACCCTACTGTCTTCAAACGGCGACAGACGATGCAAATTGAAAGTGACGTCCTTGAGATCTCAATGACATGCGAGAAAGGAAGTTCACATATTGTATGACTCCGATGCAAGCCGGGCCACCCTCTTCCTAATCCCCTTCATTTAGATTAGCAAGCTACGCAATTAGTCACTCTAAAGGCCCAGTTAGGCCCTAAGTGCTCAACAGTTCGGTGTGTTCTCACTTAGTGTTAAAGTCAGTGTTGTCACTGGGGTTTTAGGAGCAAATTTAGACCTACTTGTAGACCAGATTCACATTGGAAACTTCACCCCTAACACCAAGTGAGAACTATTGAGAATAGGAAACGAAATGAAACTACAAAGTATTATATAACCAAAGTATGCAAGAAGAAAAGAGTCATAATATACTCAGAGTAAAGAAAATATATACCAAGGAGAGAGAATCTATAAATAGTTCTCCTCCTCTACTATTGGCCCAAGGGATCCTCTAACTAAAGTAAACTAAAATAAACTTTAGTGAACTACAAGTGGAGAGCGTATCAAGATAAGATGTTTCTTAACAAGAACATACCCAAAAAGCTAATAAACTTACTTTTGAAAATTTATAAAATAATTATTGAAACTCCTCCACCATCTCTAGATAGTTGATTCATATAAGGTGAACAAGCCTATTACCACCTTGATTTGCAATCCGAATATGTTGGGGTCAACTCCAATAGGGGCACATATTTTTCAAAGGTGTGCAGATGTTTTACAAATCAAACCCCAAGTGGAATTATAATTTTCCACTTAAAATTGTAATTTTTGTGAATTTTTGAAGTGGTTTGCCTTGAAATTACAAAACCGCCCATAGACTAGAGTTATAAACATTCCATAGACAACCCATAACCGCCAAGTCAAGTATTAAGTATTCACCATTAATGAAGTGACATGTTATCCCTTGTTGTCATAAAATATCTAGTTTTGTCATAAATGCTCTCATTTTGTCATAAAACAAATGGATTTGGATGTTCTTTGGACAAAATTGGGCCCAAAATAGGCTTACTGAATTGGGCTAGACAACTATTACGTACCTCCTACAATCGGCAACTTCAAATAGCAATGAAAGGCAATAAAAACACAAATTAGATTTATTAACAACAAGAGCTCAAACCACCCGATCATAGAGAGAGATCAATCTCCAAAGAGAAGAGAGGCTCCTCACCCCTGAGCTCTATCTTATATATCAATCGAAGACTATCAGTCTTTCAGATAGACTAGGTCTTCTTTTCTATCTTTAGCTTTCTATCCTTGGTTCTATCTAGAACCATCCGCTAAAGTAAAAGTCTAATTCATACTTAAAAATATTCTAAGTATCCATTCCTATCTCATCTAATCTTGATCTTCCACTTGAAGTTGTCTAACTCCAAGTTCTAGTATGCTTGTCATCTAATTGAAGTTGCCTAACTCCAATGCACAAATCCATCATCGGGAGATATCTATCTCCAATCAATTTTTGCTCATCCACTAATTCACATTACATCATGAATTAGTTATCCATTGACTACAAGAGAAAGGTGTGTTTTAAGTAGTGTCCTAGACATCACGTCTTTTAAGTAACGTCTTTTAAGTAAAATTTTACTAAAAAGATTGTCTTTTTAGTAAAATTTTACTTAAAAACTTATTTAAAAGACGTTACTTAAAAGACGTGATGTCTAGGACACTACTTAAAACACACCTTTCTCTTGTAGTGATCAATGCATTGATTCATCCCTGATCATCATGACCAGTCATCATTCATCCATCCCTGGTCATCATTCATCCATCCTTGGTCATGACAAAAGTCATGACACAATCATCATCAATTCTTTCATCTATCAATGCATTCATCCATCAGAGATTGTCACAAGGGTCATGACAACAACTGACGGAATTGGGAAGCAAACGATAATAAGGCTTGTCTACCTTAGATAGTGCATTCTTTCTTCTTTCTATTGATATATTATTTACATGTTTTTATTGAAATTTTCTCAATGAATAATAATTGAATGAAGTGCAATTTTGACACCATTCATCATGCAACTAGTGGATGGTTAAGCACTACAAAGTTAACTTCTACTAGGGCCCAATTGTTGGCTCAATTTCAAAAGCACCAATTTTTGTTAATAGAATTGAGCACTTGATCCTCAAAGTACGATGAGACCAAACAGTGGTTGATAGATGACTTTCAATAATTCCCACAACAATGAAGAATGTACATATTGGTCCATAAATAAGATTTTTTCTAGCAAAGTTTCTTGAGACCGGTAATAGGTCTTGTTTTTTTAAGGTTAAATCCTTAAATTAGGTCATCAATTGGTTTCAAAAGTTTTACATTGAGAGCTTACCCAATTTTGGTTTTTTCATGGTATGGTTGTTTGTGTGGTGTTTACATAGCGATTTGTTTGGCACTAGAGAGTTGAATCTAAGTCTAAAAAAAGTCAAATAGCCTTACTTCTTCCTCCAATTCAATCTGAACTATATCCCAATTTGAGATGACCCAATGAATAGTACATTTAGCCAACTTCAAATGAATTTGAGATGGCTCAATGAATAGTACATTTAGTCAACTTCAAATGAATTTGAGATGGCCTCGGGGGGGTCACTTAGAGTGTCCATTAGAAAACACGTGCGAACAAAACTTTGGACCCCCTATATTATATCCTAAAATTTAAATAAAATGAAATAAAAAAAATATGACTAGATTTTCCTACTTCAAAAGTTTATGTTTTGAATTATTGATATTTTTATTTGTTAATGATAATTAGTTACAAATTTTTGAAGTAATTAGATACACTGTACAACTGAAAAATAACTTTCACACTCCTATATTATATCCTAAAAAATTGTCTAAAAAATGAACAAAAAATTCTTAAAAATAGCTCTCTATTGAAAGTTCATTTTGAGTTGAGTATTGATGCAATGGTCATCTAAATGTGATCTCTATAAATATTTGAGTTGAAAAACATGCCGTTTTAGGCCATTTTCAACCTCTTGTACAAATCATTTCAACTATTATTTTAGTTTGAAATTTTGGCAATAGAAACCTATAGTCATTATTAAGCAACCCTCAAAATTTTAAGTTGAAATTATAGTTCATTAGAAATCACTTGTTCGCACGTGGTTTGTAGTAAAATACTAGGTGCCCCCCCCGAGGAGATGGCCTAATGAATTGTACATTTAGCCAACTTCAAATCAATCTCAACTCCTAATATAAATTGGGCTTAAAAAGAAGTTTACGTACATCCTTCCTACTTCCACGCTATATGATTGCACATTTGTTATGTTGCGATAAAACCTAATATTTATTTGCTCCTACAAAAATAACTAAAGGTATGTGCACATTGTTCACACACCCTTATTAAAACCTTCCTACCTAGATTCTTGTCTAAAATGTAAATCTTTTTAAAGTGAGAACTCAGAGATAACTTCACGTACACCTAAAATATAAATCAACACTTTGAACATTTATAATTTATTCATATAGTTTCCAAAAAAATACAAGCGAAGAGAATCTAAAATGTTTTTTGAGTTCCCAACAAGATCCAACAAAATTTGAGATAGTGTAATAGTTGATAAATGTTTGATTAAACTATATACATTGTAGATTCTTTAATGTCTTTAATTATTCAACAAAACTAAAGTAATTGTATTTACAAACAATTTATTTATATGAATTTTTATTTAGTTACTTTGGCCATGAAAAGGTGAGACTTATTATACGGTAGTCACTAAGGTACTTTGCATTTTCCTAGGCATGATTGCAAATAATAATTTGACCATATTATCTTAAAATATATCACACTATTTGAATTCATTGTAGTAGTATATTCTTATGTAGACATATTCTACAAGACGTTTGGTATTTAACTTAGTGAGATCTTTTCAAATATGAAGTTAGAATGGTCAAGCTTCAAATGACTAATAGAATATCTTCATAACATTTATTAATTGAAGCGTGATTTTATAAAAAATGAACCTACAAAATAGGAATTATTCAAAGTATTTGTTTGTCATAATTTATATTGAAATAAAAAATTAATCCCTAGACATGCATGAAACCTTGTCTGCATGGCTCGGTTTTTAAGGAATCTTGAAGATATCATCTCCAATATTCAACAACATTCTAACTATTTGATATCATTCACTATGTCTTCAAGAAATGCAACAATGATTGAATTAAGTTTTGTACCTTGAATCATTATTTTAGTGTATGTACTTTGTATTAGAAATGTTGTTAGAATCTTTGCCCATTGCCTTGAAGAAGACCAAAGCTATCATTGATCGGTCATTTGTTCAAACATCATAACACTCATGTGAAAGATTCTCAAAGCCATTGTAATATCCATGTGAGAAAGATTTTCAAATCCATCCCAATACCCATGTAATATTCATGTAATATCCATGTATGAAAGATTCTCAAATCCAAGTTTGGGCCTGTACTAAGACCTAAAATGTCATTCAAGGTAGTGTATGTTTTTCTAGCGATTTGGTGCAAAATTGCACCAAATTTTATGGCCTGGCACCACGCCTATCGAAAAAAATGGTACTAAAAAGGTGGAAAATTGCTAGAAAACTTCAAATTAAAAAAAAATCTTGGATGAAATCGCCAGATTCTAGATGAAAACTAAATTATGGATATGTGACATGTGCTAATATGATATTTTCTATCCAACATGTGAATGAATGTTGAAATTTGGAGCACCCCTATAATATTCAATATCGCCACTACGGCACTTCATTAAAAATGAAAAAAAACCCACTAATTCAAGGATTAAACACACAATGAAACTTTTCCAAGCCTTGTACATTGGGGGACAAAAGCCTTGTCACCTCTTTTTGTTCCCACACAAACGCCCCACTTTCAAACACTATTTTTCATAATTTTTATGCAATTCTTGAATCATTGCATTCCTATGTAGTCCTGAATATGCATACCACATCTCAATTCCAAAAAAACAAAACTCCATTTCTTGGTGAATTTTTAAAGTCGATTTTCATGGTTTCACATAGTATTTTATTGAAAATATTTAATGGTGAATTTTTTTAATTCAATTGTGGAGATATGTAGGGAACATCTATACACACATCTTTCCTTCAACAAGCATCTCCAAAAGGTTTCACAATTCCCCTTATGAAGAGTTCAATATGAAGTATCATATAACCAAACTTTGTGAAATAGATATCTTTATATTTTAAGTAGATTTTGCTATTTAACCGATACATTGTGACTAATTTTGTGCATTTGAGCATGATGGTACAATTGCCTTGCCAAAATCTAATTATATTAAAAAGATGTCTATTTTCCAAAATTAAGACATTTTAACCCCAACATTGAATTTTTCATAGAGGGAATTGTGAATTTTTTTTGGAGATGCTTGTTAAAGGAAAGATGTGCATATGGATGTTCCCTACATATCTCCACAATTGAATTAAAAAAATTCACAATTAAATGTTTTCAATAAAATACTATGTGAAACCATGACAATTGACTTTAAAAATTCACCAAGAAATGGAGTTTTGCTTTTTTGGGAGTTGAGATTTGGTATGCATGATCAAGACTACATAGGAATACAATGATGCAAGAATTGCATAAAAATTGTGAAAAATAGTGTTTGAAAATGGGGGCGTTTGTGTGGGAACAAAAGGGGGTGATAAGACTTTTGTCCCCCCATTCTACAGTAATTGTGTTCAGTGACACATATCAATACATTAGGTAATTTCACACACTTCTGACACTTTAACCCCTAAAAGCCCGTTGTCCCTTCGGGGGACAAATGCGTTTTCGGGCAGGTACCTACGAGCTGAAATTGTGTTCTGATTTTTTGAAATTTTTTTTGGAGATAGAAAAACTGATAAGCTTTGTGGGAATATAATTTTTTTCTCAATCGGTGCCCGGGAAAAAAAGTTATGACCAAATAAGCTCAAAACAGGGGACGGCGGGCAGCTCGGGCAGCAGAAAAAAAATGGACAAAAATTTGAATTTTTTTTTTTAATATTTTTTTTTTGATAGATTATATTTTTGCCTATCTAGAAAGCTTTGATTCATTTCATTTGGATATGTTATGAGAAAGTTATGGACATTCTTGTTTTTCGGGCAGTTTGAGCATCTTCTTGAAAAAAATAACTTGTAGGATGCATTTCGGAATGCAATTTTTCAAAGTTTTCAAAATTTTTTTTTTGGCATGGTTTAGTTTACTTGCTAGAACAATCTCACCATTGGGATTAGTGCATTTTAATTCCATCTAAGAGATATTAATATTTTAGATTTTCCTTCTATCTCATACCTACTTCTACTTAACAATTTTTTTAAGGATGAAAATTAAGTTTTTTTGAGTTTCTTTTTTTTCCCTAGACTCTCAACTCAATTCTCCACTATAAAGATTTAAAGCTCAAAACGCTGTAGTGCAAAAATTTTAAGTTAAAAATGTTTAAAGACAAAAAATCTGGTCCCGCAATGTGCTGAAAAACTTGTTTTTTCCACTTTAAACGCAGATATCTTGCAATCTGTGTGGTCAAAAATTCTGAAATTCTTTCCACACATTTTCATACCAATTAGGTGTAAGATCCTACGGTTAGATGTGAAAAAAAAACAATTTTAATTTTTTTTTACTTTTTGCTATAGAAATGGCAGTTTTCAGTGTTTTTTGGCAGAAAAAAGACCTTGGGCCTTTAGGGGTTAAATCTCTTCAGCATATGCAAGAGAAACAGTAGTGCAAGTGTGCCACTCAACAATGCAATGCAACTCAACAATGCAACAAAACATTGAACGTGCTTGTGTTTGAATTAGACATGTAGACTACAGTGGCTGAATTTCAAAATACACTAATATTCCTAGGAAATCTACAAAAATTAGACCTCCAACACCACACAGAGTTCTGTCAAAAAGTCCTCAATCCAAGTTAAGGTGAAATCACACCGATTTGGATTATTAAGTTTGAAACGGAGTCTTCTCAATCTAGATTACAGAAAACTACTAAACCATGACCCAAAGTCGCATATTTCTCTCCACGAAATCTAACAACTCGAACGCTTGCAACTCCCAGTAGTTGCAGTAGAGACCGCCATCAACTACTCCCAGGCAATACCACCGGCACATGACACTGCACAGGACTCTTCTGCATGCCTCCACTGCAGAAGAACAAACTCGGCGGACAACTATCCAAGCAATTGCTCACCAGATTCGCACTCACCACATCCGCCGACACATTCAACAGCGGCGAAGGAATCTCCCCAGACAGATAATTATGGTCCAGATACAACTGCCCCAACAGCGAACTCCCGTTCAAATTGTTCGCCGCTTTCAAAGCATACACGTAAGGAATAGGCCCAGTGAACATGTTACTCCGAAGCGTCAGCACCGTCAACTTCTCCATCCTCGCCAGCGACTCCGGGAGCATCCCCTCGATCGCATTGTTGCTCAAATCCATGGACAAGACCTCACTGGGTGCGCCATTGTGAGGCTCCATCGCTGAAAAACTGTTGTACGAAAGGTTCACCTGTTGCAAGCTCGGCAACGTGTAGAGAAACGAACCGATGGTGCCGAAGAGATTGTTTTCCCTGAGGTCGAGCACTTGCAACAAAGTCAGGTTTTTCAAGCTCGTTGGAAGGTGACCCATCAGCTGATTCTTCCTAAGTGCAAGGAGCGAAAGAGATTCGGGAACCTCAGGTAATGTCCCCGTGAAGTTATTGCTGCTGGCGTCGAAAAGCGTGAGAGACGACATGCCTGTGAGAGACGGGATGGTGCCGCTGAGTCTATTCTCGTCCAAGTAGAGATATGTCAAGTTTTTGAGGTTGTTGAAGGAGACTGGGATGGGTCCCGAGAGAGCGTTGTACGCGACGGAGAGGAAGCTTAGAGAGAGGAGATTGCCGAGAGAGGACGGGAGGGGACCTGTGAAGAAGTTCATGGAGAGGTCGAGCTGGAAGAGCTGGATGCAGTTGCCGAGAGTGGAGGGGATGGGGCCGTGGAAGGCGTTGCCGGTGATGACGAGACGTTGCAGAGAAGTGAGGTTGCCGATGGAGGGCGAGAGAGGGCCCTGGTAGCCTGCGCCGCGCTCCAAGCGCAGGCCGATGACGCGGGAGATGTTGGTGAAAGAGCTTCTGGTGCAGTCGATGCAGGGCGTGTGGGTGTCGCAGGGGTCTAAGGTGAAGTTCCAGGAGGCAATGCAGGCGGAGGGAATGATGGAGGAGGCGTTGAGGGCCAGCTTCACCTGCAAACAAACGCACGACCAGCACTGGTCAGACTCAAACTATGCAAGATTAGTGCACTATAAGCACTGATTGGCCTCCAACTATGCAAACTACGCAAGGTTTCAGACCTTCAGAAATGGACGCTGAAAGAGAATCAGGAAGAACACATGACTTGCCAATAACAACATTCACCAACGGAGGTACTTTGAGGACCAAAGTGGTGATTAGCATGTTCACAGTAATTAATACGAGGACTGACCAATTTTCGATTGAAATAAGGTGAAATAAGCAACAATCAATTTAATATGTTGTCACTAGCCAAGTGAATGAGCTGGAGAGACGGAGTGTGATGGAAACCCTAATACTTACCTCCTTCAGAGCTTGAATATCTCTGGGGTCAGTTACAGCCTCGACATGCGTTGCGCTTTGAGTCATCACCACCAGCATCATCGCCACCAACAGGGCATTCCGCACTGCCTTGTGATACCTAGCATCCATTGTGGAGATTGTTGCAATCAAAAAGAGCATTGACCTAATTCCCTACCCTCCTATCTTCAAATTGCTCGTGGATGACACAGACTTGCTCCTGGCTTCCTCCTGCCCAGCCCTGCAACTCCTCCATTCCGGTTCAATCTAGTATGCATATCCTCTTGCTCTAATTCTAAGCCAACGGTACCTCGAAGATCAGGAAGTCGAAGTAACCCCGCCACAGGAAGAATTGAATACTATATCCGTATCCCAGAGACGACCACCAGGCGAATCTTCTCAAACAATTCTGACCTATCTTCAGAAAAGATCGGCTCAAACAAGCTGCATTGTCGACTGCCGCTCCGAAAACCGCTCAAAATAGACTCCCACCCATCCCACCTCCGCGACAAGACGACCCAGTGATTGGAAACCACAATACTAATAAGCCTCCACGTCAGAAAAAAATTACACCTTTCGACCTCAAAGAACAAATTGCAGAGGAAGCCCAACAACTACCAAGCCCAAGCCACCTGCCCAATCCCAGGAATCGAAATCCCTCCATCAGACACTGCCCCTGGGCCTGACACAGATCCATTCCCCCACTCCACACAATTCCCTAACTGCACCAGGTTCCGTTAGAACCTCCTGATGAAAATTCTGAGCTCCAAATCTGCAATGGCGAAAAAGCCCCGCCCGCTCCATCATGTCGATCACTCAATTCAGGGACTCAGGATCCCCAGAGGCAGGGGCAGAGGCAGCAGGCGGTAGTGGTCCTTCTAACCTCGTACTAGAAACCCCCCCCCCCCAACCAACCAACGAATGGTCATCCCGTCCAGCTGCAAGATGTCAGCAATGGGATGCAATTGCCATGCTCTGCAAGCCCCCTGCCACCACCTGGAGCAGCAATCCCAGCAGCCTGTGAGGAATGGAAAAGCTCACCAGTTGTAACTTTCTAGGAGCGCCCATCCAAAGTTTGACAACAGCAACTCGAGATTGCGAGTTTCCCAGAGGAGCACATGGAGCTGGTTCCTTTGGTTTCGGAGAGGAAGTTTTGGAGATCGTGAATGGCGGAGGGATGGCACTCTGGCAGGCAGAAATCCTAGGTCGTCAGTCTGGCAATGCGCAAGGGCGGCACTTCATTCAGTTAGGCCAGCGCGGCTGCACCCTGGTACTTATCTTGATCGGGCCGAACTCCGACATTCAGGCGGATATTAGGGGATGTCACAGTTGGCTCCCCCTCACTGTTCTGGAGAGTGGAGACTAAGTTACTCACTGTACACAGTACTGTACCTGACCGGACTATCTGTCCTCAAGGAACCAATGAGGAGTCGATTATAAGAGCCCAACTGAACTGTCTGTGACGTCTGTGACCTCCCCAAAATGTCAAAACAGCAGAAGTTTACTCAATCAGATGAATTAGTTGGTGAGGTGGAACTCCTTTGGGACCCCTCCAGATCGTAAATAAAAAGAGAAGTCTATTTTTGGATAAACATACTTCTGAAATATCATTTTCAGCATATTATTGCAACATAATATTAGAAACCTATACTATAGAGTATTGATACCGTGAAAAGAGAACCTAATGGAGGCCAAGAAATAGGAGGATTCTACTCTAAACATTAGAGGTTCACCTTCCATCATTCGTCCTTCATCCTTCATCCTTCATCTGTAAATTAGGATGCATTGAATTAATAAAATGCAAGGAAACAACAAAAACTAGGAGCCATAAACCACTTGAATAGAACTTATGTACTTCGCAAAATTTTCAGAGCGCAACAAAAAATTCAAATAGTACTAAATACTCGTCCATTGAAATTTATGCATCCTTCATGAAGGTAGTAACATGAGAGCTGCTATGACGTACACAATAACCTCAAAACGAGGAATTTATTGTTAAACTATCTCTCAAAGCTGAAATTCAGTTTGTTTCTAGCTGGCAGAAGACATCTAGAAGATATTTGTGCTTGTAGTTAGTGGAGAAAATATCAGAATGTTAGATAAATGATCTTTCGGTATTATGCACAATCTTGTGGTGTGAATCGCGGTGTTTTGTCATCACTCAATTGTGGACAAGCATTTCATGAACAAGCTTCCAGCCAGGCTGTGAGGAAAGTGAGTTTGACCGTCATAGAACTTTAGTTGATACGAACGTGCAAGTGCGCAACAAGCCGACTTCTAGATAAATCCCTCGCTTTATGAACAAATGAGATAATCAACAGTCGAAAAGGTCTGCGAGAATGACTCTGAATTATGAATTATGCGTATTCCTGGTGCTGGTTCCTAGTCAATGCTTTGTGGCATTTTGAATTTCCTCTGCTGCTCCTCTGTTCAGTGGAGATTTGGTTGTGAGTTTGCAAATGCTCGTTGCTGTTTGTCGTTGCTGTCGCTCAAGTTCGGAAACCAAGCGCTGAAGAATTTTCTGCTCCTCTTCCAACCTACTCCATTCAACTCAAAACCAAGTACACCGTTTTCTATTGAGATCTTATAGGCCAGCACAAAGGTAAAATTGAGATTTCCAAGAGCTGAAAGCTTGTAGCACTCTAGATTGATTAGGTGTATTGATGCAATGAGAAAAAAAACCAAGGTTAGTGAGAGAAAGCACATACCTGCGGCAAGTCTGTGAAAGTGCCTTTGAATGGTTGCGAGATTTTTGAAGCTTGTTCAGCAACACCCGTTGTCCTTCAACAGCAGTCGATCGCTTCTCTGCCTCTACCTAATAGTACCACTATTCATATTCTTCATGTCTTCTTTACCAAGTTGACTTGTTACACTGAGTTGATTGACATGAAAAAAAGTGAAATGCATCCTCTAAACCTCGGTAATTTGCTGACTTCGTCAGAATGAAAACTACTCTTACCATTGCTAAGATGATAGTCAGCTGCATAGATCATGCAAGATAGGTAGAACCAAAATATCTTAAGAATTTTTTCTAACAACCAAATAACATTTAAAAACTGTATCACAAGCAGATGATGTCTATAGGCAGACATAACTGTCTAACTGCATCCTCCTCACACCATTTACTCAATCCAAGAAAGGCGTTACCTTAAGTGCTGCATGTACTTGCTGTAATCTCGATTGTGCAATGGTTAGCTCACTGCATTTGTCCTGAAGTGTCTGCTGACATTCGATCACATTGGCCTGCAAACGGTGCACTTTGGCCGACTCTTCCGTCAAGCAACTTTGCAGTTGAAGACCTCCCATTGCTGCCATAAAGAAAAACTTCTAATTGTCAGACCTTTGTAAACTAGCAGGATAAAGTAGGATACTAAAGGTAATTACACTACCAAACACCAATTGAGGATTCCTACATGATAATGATCCAACACCGACTGATTCAACACTCTCATCATCGGTGCCCTGAGTTTAAAGATGAACCACATATTGGAATTCCTAATTTGGAGAGCATAGATTCCTTACCAGCTGCGTTCTCAAGAAAAAGCACTTCATGCAAAGCACCGCATTCATGAACTCCTCCAAATATTACAAGTCGTTGGCCAGCTTCCACCATCGTGTGCATGGATCTTCCGTGAACTGTTGTCTCCATTATTCCATCTAGGCACGGGCTTTGTTTTGGCGATTCCATAATCAAACACCGTTTCCAGACATGGTTCTCTGTATCGACATCACGGATATTGCATCAAGGGCATAGAAGTTCCAGTGTCAAAAGCAACTAAGAAATTGAATATTCTTTGTGATACAAAAAGACGCCTATCAAAACAGAAAATCTTACAATGTTATTGGTTAATAAATAACGATGGGTAGTTCAACTCATCAACGTTCCCAATTCAAGAATACCTGTGTCAAAGACATACGTATCATTCAAGTAGGCTTTTCCGTCGTAGCCTCCAAAAACAACCAAATGCCGGCCCACAGTCGTCATTGCATGTTGTCGTCTTGGCGTTGGTTGATCTCCATGGGCGTCAACAACTTCCCATAGCATAGATTCAACATTTAGTACATGAAAGTCTGAAAGGTGTTCTACCCCATTATACCCTCCAAAGACATACATGCTCTTGTCTATGAGAGCAGCACCGTGACCCCTGCGTGGTGACGGAGGAACTCCACTGTAGTCTGGAGATGTCCATATCATCAAGTGAAGGTCCAAAAACCATGTCTCATTCAAGTGCCCGGCGCAAGAACGGTATCCACCAAAAACAATCATGTGGCGACGGTCCAGGGTCATGCAAGCGGTGTGATGGGAAAAGGATCCCGGCCTCGCTCCAACTCGAGTCTTCTCCGGTTGTGACCACTCGCATGTGTCTAGTGGAAGAACCAAGAAAACTCTTTAGACCTCTTATTCATTAATCTATTTCCGATATCACCAATATTTCTGTTCATTTCTAGATAAGAAACTATAAAATTAAACATTTGTAATCCCTGTGTCTTCTTAAATTATAGGTCTAAGTTTACGCAGAACTTACTTCCTTCGTCATGAAATGTGAGCAAGGAGAGGTCAGAGAATTCATAGGCTCCATCAAAACCTCCAAACAGTAGCATTGCATTATCCCCATATGAACAGGCAGTGTGGTTGCGCATTGGTGGAGGGCAAATACTCCCGGAGGCAATAGAGGTTGTTGGTGTTTTCCAAATCATGTTGCCTGAACAGACATGCCCATTTAGTACGATTCTCTGGAAACGGACACAATGGATGGCAACACACTACTCAGTACTGTTCTTGTGTTTTACATACAGGATCGAAGGGGTGAATAATCTGATCTTCTTTTCATTACGGGAAAACTAAATTACTCACCATTTCATTGAAATTATCAAGAGTTTGATTGTTGCGTACCGCTGTCAAAGATGATAACATCGTTGAAGCACTCACGCCCATTGTAACCGCCAAAGACGATAGTGCATGGAGGCCTGTGGGGAACCAGAGGACAAGATATTGCAGAATGCCCCGCCCGTCCAGGAGGGTGCCATTTTTCCTCCAATTTCAACGAGCTCCATCTTAATTCAGCTAAAGACACCAGTCATCAAAAACCATGTCAGCTTGAGTTAATTCAGTCTGAAGTGTGTTTCTTGCGAAGAACAATCTCTCACAAAGAAGACCTTTATTTTAAATGTTCTTTGAGAGTTGGTCACGCTGCACTGCGACTATACTGAAGTAGACTGAATAAGCATGCAGGTAGATCTACCGTCAAGGAACCCAGAAGTCCAGGAAGGAGTTCGGGCAGTGGCCGCTGTTGCAACGTCCAAAACCCGAACTCGTTCAGTCTCAAAACTTGCCAGCAGGCGTTCCATTTCTACTTTCACTTGTGCAGCGCCTGCAAGCTTCGTCTCTAACAACCCAATCCTTCCTTCTGCTTCTTGAGCTTTCACCTCAACTACGTGCCTCCTATAAGATCATTTTCATCGTTTATCAATAATTGTTTAAGCCCTTCCACTAGAGATACCAGACATGCAAGCATCTCAATCAAATCTCAGTTCTCCATTCTCATAGGAGGAATGTTTCTTCAGCTGTGATATCATTCACAGAAGGCATAAGAATTTCAGACAAAAACATATGATCAAATTGTCCACACATACAATCTATCGTGGTTATGCGAGGTACCTGCAGGTTTCGGTATAGATAAGCCAGGAGCAAAACGTCCGTTGCAACTGTCGATGGCGAAACTGCCTGAGCAAGCGCCGCATCCACAGGCGGCGCAATTGCTTTGCGCGCACCTCATCCAACCATGACTTCACTACAGAGCTCCTACTCCAACCACAACAAGCCATCTCTTTGAAAATTTAAATTGTTTTTTGCTAAATTAATGTTCTTTAAACAGTTCAGGAGCACCACGATATTAACAATTTAGCATCGAATTTTAAACTTCAGAGTAGACCTGTACCGTAGTGCTTGAATTTTCATTTTAATGATGAGTGAAATCCATATCTTTAGAATGAGGTATCCATTCAACAACTTTGTCCTTACAGTAGGTTAACATTTAACAGTGGCATATGGATTTTAGTACTTCCATACCGAGTTTTATTTGACCTTTGTACGTAATGTGCTTCCATTATTGCCTTCTGCGTAACTTTCTTCTTCACAGCTTGGAATGCCCACTCCTTACATCTACGTTCGCTCTTGGCCAAGAGGATCATTCGCAATGTTCGAGCCCTTTTTGTCTTTACTATGAGATGCCACCATTTGAAGAGCACTATGTTCTTCAATCTTCGTTCCTTTCGCTTCAAAAAGCACTCCAAACGCGTCGAAATGACTGAAGTGCGGTGCGTCCTTCCAAGCCATGCATCCATAGCTGATCTCAAAAGGTAGGAATGTCGTAGTCGCCCTCCTGATATCACATTTGCGGTAACCCGATGCTAAAGCAGCGCAGAGACAATACCGGTAGCTTAACGACTCCGACAAAAAAATTATCTGAAAAGCACGACTCTTTAAAATCTAGAACAGATATCTCGCATGCCATAGGAGCTCGTAGCAGGTGGACATTAATCAGAGTGCTCACAATAAGAATCACGTTCTCAAACCACTGATTCAAGAATGACATGCTCACTTACCTCTTTTATGGTATTTCTTATCCGAGACAACATTCCCTGCTGCGGCAAATGAGATTTTTGCTCATCAAGTTCGAAGAATTATCTTGAGATTAGTTCACGGTTAGCATACCCAATTCTAGTTGTCGTGCTCTTTGTTTCTTGCGCACTATCAAGCCATGCCAATTTTGCAAGGACTCCCGGGCAACACGTAGAAACAAGAAAAGCTCGGCATTCAACTTCTTGTCCTGTGCCGTCACAGTGTGCAAGGTCATGCCTCGCCATGCCCGTCGGAGGAGGGAAAAGTATAATGATCGAATTGCCCTTTTCCTGTTCGATTGCTTCAAGGAAAGTTCGGCGCAATGGTTGTGCCAGTGTACAAGCACGACACGTAGCCTGTACTGGGACCAAAAAGTGGTGAATTTATGAAGTTTGCCTTTGGCTCCTCGCCGGAGCATTGCACCTCTCCACCAGATCCGTATGGCGTACAAGAGCAACGTCCGGCTCCGATGATGCGTAGCATACAATCTCAATCCAACAGTGTGTTTGGTACGATCGCATCCTGCTACGAATGCTGTGAAAAGCTTAAGCATGGTTCGAGCATGCCACATTCTTGCCGCCCTCCGCAGAGCCTACACATAATAGAAAGACCTGGCACTGCCTTTAAGAGCCTACAGACCGTTCCATCAGTTGTGTGATTCACTAGTCCCACACAGTTCCTAGGACACTTGCCTGCCATTTCATCAGGCTGAGAAAGGACAAAAGTCATGAAAAAGATTTGATACCGACCAAGGGTGTGCCTGAAATCGTACCCTTTTCTTTCTACGTTTGTCACAAAAGTGACGCCAAGCACGAAGAGTAGCTTGAAGAGACTTGCTGCGCGCCATAACTTGCATTTGCTCGATGAGTCGTGCACGCATGTCACGCGCCTTTGACAACAAAACAACCTCTTCTTTGCCTCTTTGTAGTGCCTCTTCTAAGATTTTGCGATCCTCTTGCGCACGAGACTGATACTCCTTAGCATCTTTACCTGCCTGATTCCCAGATCTCCCATACCTTCGTTAATGTTAAGCGAAATGAGAAAACCAGAGCTTAAAGCCATTATCCGTGACTGCCAATAAGACCTCGAGTATGCAGCGATCAGTTTCCAGTATGCTCCGAAGCTTGAACCTCAGTGGAGCTAGCTGACCTGAGAGAGGAGGTGCTGTAGGTGCTGATTTCGGTTCTCAAGCTCCAGCAAGGCCGTGTTCTTTTGCCATTCCCACCGCGATGATACTGCGCTCTGCAGACAAATCCAATCGACACCGTAAAATTAGCTCAATCCAATCAACTAAAAAGATTCACAATAAGTTTGAACAAGAGTATGGCAATGGGGTGCAAAGCATCCAAAAGAAATTGCGACTCAAATCAAACCGCCAATCTTTGTTTCAGCATTGGACCGAAACAAATTATTATCTCTAAATTATTATTATCTCTAAGTAGCTCACAAAGAGGAAGCATTTCGTAACTATGTTGGATGTGAAGTGATCTGCATTATCCCGGCATCTATCAGAGAGTGAAATAAAGTATTGCGAATACCTTGGTGGCAGCTGCAAGTGTCTCATTGAACGGAAGGACAAGCTTCTTCACCAAACTCTCCTTTGAAAGCGCAGCATGGATTGCGTCTAAGACGCTGTCATGAATCTTCTCCATTTGTAGCGTGTCCATTGGCACCTCCTATAACACAAACAAGATTGTCGTACTGGATTATTTTTTGATAAATGCTTTGGACACGGCCTAAATTTTCAAATAAATGCGATAAACACAACAGTTACCACTCTTGCGAATGTAAATGTTTAAGGCGGGTCGTTCAGTTCACGTACCTCCTTAATGGGAGTAGGTTTTAGTGCAGGGGTAGCTTTGCAGATTTGCGCTGCATGTTCTGCTCGTTGTTGAGCGACTTTGGCGTCAAGATATGCTTGTTTGCTCGCTACAAAGCTCTTCAGGTGATCTCGTTGGTGACTTTCCGAGCGTAGCCCCGGTCTTTCAACCGTGGATGATGCCATGAAGATCACACACTCAAAATTCCGAAAAGAACTTCAATTACTCAGATTGCATCGCTTGAATATTCAAACGCCCTCGGATAAGGCATTGTTCTTGAATTTCTGCTAGCTTCAAAAGCCTCAGATGCATACTCTAAAAGATTTCTCCCTTTCTCACTCCAAAAATTCTCGCTGCAAAATAAATTCTCAGCTCTGCATTGTATCCGAAATTGAGAATATTTCAACGGGCGACTTCTGTAAGTAAGTTCTTCTCTAGGGTTTTCATCGTAACTTACTAGGTGCCTCAACCCTAAACCTCCATTGAAGGCTCGCATGCTTCTTTTCCAGCACTACGGAAACGTCCACCGGATAACTGGAAGAGTCCTACAGCGATCACTATCAAGTCAATGAGCTTCGAATTCACCGTCTCCAATGTCCGGAAAGCAAATTCTGCGAACGTGAGCAATTTCTATTTAACCTCTCCAAAGTGAAGCAATTTCCGCTGCCGCCATTATGGCGAACAGCAAACCAGTTTGGATCCTCATTGCGCACTCAGGATCGTAAAAATCGGTCGGAGAAGCGCACATCAATACAGCTTAAACATTTTACTCACAGCACTCTGAATGAAGAACTCTCGAGACTAGTGAGCCCTACAGCTGCGAGCGGAAAAAAAAATCGACAAATCGTCATGCCCGGCTGACAACGAAACGGAAACCGCAATTCTGTAAATGAGCACAAGAACTGTGACTTAAAAGAAACCGTTGCCACTGGTCCGGTTATGCGGAAAACTGAGATCAAGTTCCCAACCTTATTGTTCCCGGAAGCTTAATTTTCGACACTCTGTTTCGAGGTCGAATACTGGATTACAGAAGCGCAATGTTGTGCACCGAGGTCATCTCGTGATCCCATCGAGAACGCTCGACATATTCTCAAGTGTGAATTCTCCATTTAAGAATGATGAAATTGCTGTTTTACGACACCAAACCAATTCCAAATTTTCACAAACAAAAGACTTCATGCGGGAATCCTATGAGCTTCTTGTACAAGCTGGAGTAGCACCCTGACATGCTGCTTTGCCCTTGTCGAATGAAATAAGAGAGAAATTAGCGGGCAGTTAAGTTATCTCCTACTACAAAAGAAAGGCAAGAGACAAAAAGCCCCGTAAAATAAAAGTGAATGAAATGGACGGTCCGATGAAGGAATGGCAGTTGGAGAGATGACAGCCACGCGGGAAGGGAAGGCTTACACTTTGACACGCCATTTGCCGATCAACAGCTGCGTGCCTCACACTTGTGGCCTTCCTCGACCCTGTTGCTCACCTCCACCTTCTCCACTTGTCTCATAAATCCTTGATTCCATCTCCAGACGGTGAATTCCCGACGATTGTAGTTGTTGCGATTCTAGATGCTTGTTTTGTTTCTGTGTTTCTAGTGTTTAGGAAAGGCAGGGGGTGTTCCAATGGCCGCCAGGATGTGCTCGATGTGCGGAGCGACCGCTCTTACTGCGTCGTCCTCTGGCGTTGAAGGTTTGAGACCTCGAAGTTGTGAGACAATTTCGTCTCGCCGGTGTGTTGTGGTGCGTGCGGCGGCCAAGGACAACAACGGGAAGGAATCCGAAGCGGCCGGAGATAAAAAGTCCTTGTTCACTAGTCTTACCGACGCCTTGGATTCCGCAGCAGCAAGGTCGGAGCAGGACGCCGAGCTTCTTCAAGATGCACGCCAAGCTACGAAATCTGGTGATAGAATGTCACGTGAGCAGGTGAGTGTGAAGAGAAATCGTCTCTCTCTATCTCTGGTCCAGAATTCTTTTCTGCTCAACGACAATCCCCTCTGTCAATGTTCATTGGGAGCTTACGATGCCCAATTTCATGCTCAATTCTTCTAGAGTTTGCGATGGCTTCATTTGTGTAATTCAACTATGAATTTGGAAATTTAAACTGCTGGTGTCTGATCCCTCTCGGATTGTTTCAGTACGCAGCATTACGTCGCAAGATCGGAGGAACATACAAGGATTTCTTCAAGGACTTTGTTGAAGGTGAGAGCAGTGATATCACAGAGTTAGGGTTTCAGTTTGCACGCATTTATGCATCTATTTTTCAGGGACTCCTGGTGAAGGTGACTTGAATTGAACTAGACTTTTGGGTTATTGAGAAGGTTTTAAACTCGAACTACCCTGGTTGAATGCAGTCGATGGAGCGTATGTGGACGAAGGCTGGGTAGACAAAACGTGCAGGTATTGCAAAAAAGACACAAAAGGCACTGCGCGAACAAAAGATGCAAGCGGCCGTTACGCTCATGTTGAATGTGCCGAAAATGCTCCGAAAGGGAACTTCTTTTCAAGGCTTTTCGGCCAGTAGCTAAACCTCGTTGTTGTTGTTTTAATTAGTGATGACTCAATTTTAGGTGTCCAACAGCAATTTTGACAGTAGACAAGCAGTTAAGCACGTAATAACGCATTGTGGTACTGTCGTACTTTGCGGTGCAAGCTCATACGCTGTGGCTTTTGCCTTTGTATCATATTTGAGGAGCAGTAGCTCATTTCTTGGGTGCACAAACCATTGCAATTTGAAGTCTTCTTTATTACCGTTGTTTAATGTTGATTTTGAAACGTGCTTGAAACAAATGAACCGTTAGTTGTAGAGAATCAAGTTATACTGATGAAGAGGGCTCTAAAACTTTTCACATTTTTCAAATCGCCTAAGAATTAACGGATGCAAAGATTCTCATTGGGTGCTATGAATGGCCCTTTCTTCTAAAAACATTGATTTGATGATGCAAGTAGGGATGCTTGGGTGGAAAGCAGGCACGAAAGTGTTCATTTATAATTTTACTTTTCTAAGTACGGGTCAAGAGTATGTAAAGTTACGTGAGTTACCAATGAATTGGATGCTGATTAATAATTCTTGGTGAGCATCAGATGGATACACCTAGGTTACACTTATAGCCTGTTATGACCTTCATCCTTACAAATTCATAACCAACTAATTGTGCCTCCTAAAGTTCCACAACCACTTGCACAAATGAACCTGCCAATGTACAAAATTTATTTCTAAGTTTCTATAGCATGCCCATTGTGCCACAGAGCTTATTCGGAAGGTTTTAGGTGTAGTTTCCTTACCTCCTTTTGATTTGGACTCTGCAAGTCTGCACCTACCTCTCCTCAGAAGCTCTGCTCTGGAGCAACATAGCTGGTATACCAAGCCGCTGTGCATGACCAACCTCAGCCATGTGCATCATGATTTAAGGCCTTGCTGTGAAGACAGGCTCGTAACAGCCGTCACACAATTGAAACTCTCTCTGCTCATACTGACACGGATATTCATAAATCTTCCACTCATACGTCGTGATGTCGTAAATAACGATCAAATTGTGCTCGCTGTGAACCTTGAATGTGATTCTACCGTCCGCACTGGCACATTCGTAAGGAAGCAGCGCTTCGTCTTCGGTGGGGAACATTTTTTGATAGAATAAATTCGGCATGACCCCATACGGCACTTTCTTGTACATGCCGGTAGGGGTGCCGTCAGGTTGCAACTCCACTTCAACAAGCCAAAGGATAGTTGGCAGTGCTGCATATCTCGTCACGGCGAACACCTGAGCCGGCCCTGCTTGCACCACCTTGGGAGGCTGAACTTCCCGGCCCGCCATGAAGATCAAGGTGAAATCAAAGCACAGGCCTTGTCTCCTGCTGTCACTGATATTGAAGTAGTAGATTGCAGGGAAACAAAGCTCCTCGTCGTCGATCCTTTCGACAACGCGAACGCCTCCAAAGTACACGCCGAAGTTGACAACGGCCATCCCTGATCGACCACATTCGTGATACGGAATCGGTCGAGCCCTTTCGATGGAATTCGCATGGACGAAGCATTGCTTCTCTGAAGAATACACAATGACGCACAGAAGATCTGAGAGTTTGCCTTTCTTCTTCACTGTGTCCCAGCCAGCGATCACAAGATGGTACCTTTTGCGTTCCATATCGCTAAACACAAACTTGGCGATTTTGTCGTGTAGTCTGCGCTTTGGGATAGGTGGAAGCAGGATAAATTCACGAGTGAGAGGGTTAGCTACGCAAACAAGAGATTGCCCCCCGCTTTGCTTCCTTGCCTTGCCGTTGCTCCAGAATTGAGCGTTGGGAATTTGCGGTTGGCCCCAAAGCATCACAGGTCTACTTCCTGGTTGCTCACCTCCATCCAGAGCCATCAGACCTGGTGCCAATTCACTGGCCTGTCTCAGCTTAATAGTATGATCCACCCTATTTCATAGCGTGTAATAAGTTGCACGAATCAACATTTAGCCTTCTGCTAAGACCGGATTCTCAAGCAAGAGCTCCTACACAACATCTCATAATCAAATTCACTCAATCGACTTACGATGGCGTGTTTTTAAACTGGAATTATGACACCCATTGCCGAAATTCAATGCTTCAGAAAAATGGTGGCGTGATTGAGAGAGAATTTCAACTGGAAAACCATGAAGAAGTCGTCTCTCATCTCAAGAAGCTCAGCAAAAATGTAATTGAAGTGCTCAAGAGTTACCAGCTGAGCCAGCGATGACTCTATCACAGCCTGAAGGCAGGAAGTTAAAGGGAGGAAGAGCGATCCAGTTGTTGATCCCAATGTTCTTATAGATAAAGGTTGTCGGGTCGAAGCAAAGGACGTAGTATAATTTGGAGCCTGTTTCCAACAAGCAGGGATTGTAGCGATGATAGGTTCTTTTGACAACCTCCCTGAATCTAACAGGAGACCATTGTCTAAGCCACTGATTCTTCGAAACCTCATCTGGTGTGGGTGGAAATTTGCAGGCTGACGCTATGTACTTCCATGCTGCTTCTAATTGATAGACAGGACATTTCTGCACGCATCTGCTTTCAGTTAGGGCTTGCTGTGTTCTCACCTTGATTTGACCTAATGCTCTGCATCTTGTTGTCTCACCATATTTGCAACAAATTATTAAAAAAAAAAAAAAAAAAGAGTTGCTAGCTAGAACAAGCGCACCGTCAGGAGAAGACCAAGATTCGCTGGTGTCAATTTCTGCTTGACATTTGGATTGTGAATGATCTCTATGATGTTTGGTCCACTGTCATCTGTCCAGGGCGACGCCGGTACTTTGGGTGGCGCATCCGTCATTGTAATATCGAAATTGCACTTGAAGAACGCGGAATCAGGATTCACCAGCGGCGTGAAACAGCATTGTCAAGCCTCAAGTCGACATTCCCGAAAATTGCCCCGTTCGAATTCCTTGGAACTCGCATTTTCTTAGATGGTTGAAAACTTCGGAAAGAGCACAGTGACGAGGCGAAGAGTTGGTCCAGTATTGGTGTAAGAAAAAACGTGCAATTCCGATGTCAGTTGCCGACGCCAAAACACAGCATGAGAAGCTCAGCAAGCACTTGTCAAGCGGCACAACTCTTCGTCACTTCGGACTAGATTAACTGGCTACCGGTACTGTGGTAGCAGGACATTAAGTGGAACCAGCAGGGTAAATTTTGTGTTTTCAGGGTAAAAGTAAAAAAAATCCCCGTATTTTTGAGCTGTGTCTAAGGTTAAGGTATGTTGTAGACCTCTCTTAGCTAATTTGGGGTCTCTGATTGCAATTATGAATTCAAAATTTGCAAAACAGAAAATTGTGGCAAATAAAAAATTCTTGTGTTTTTCCCTGGGGTAAATCCACCCTGCTCGACGGGTTTAATGTCCTCCATTGTGGTATGGGATGTAAACTTACGCTACAAGAGAGTATTATACAATATTCTTAATCCTTAAATGCTGACGAGAATGTTTTGTGTCTGATGGACATAGAATTCTTCTAGTATGGCAGAAATGCAACTATTCATCTTCAAAATTTTGTTGTGAAAAAGGAAGGTCTTCTAGAGTAGTTTGACTTCCAGTACATTAGAGGAAATCTAAGGCCTCCTAAGGCCTCATCTAAGGCCTCCTAAGGGCCTCTTTGCAGTGACAAACAAAGCTTTTAATAGTGGAATAGCCTATCAAATGTGTCCAGAGTGCATTGTCAATTGGTCTAATTTTCACAAAAATAGTCTAGGCATAGTAATCACAGTACAACAAGGCATAAGAGTACAAAGTGTTTAATTGATAATTGAAACAAATTGAGTCCAATTAAGCCAAATTAATTGGCTATTGAAGCTAGTTTTAATAGCCACTTACTTAATTTTGTGAGTTTGAAGATGAGAAGAGAAGCTCCTTATGCAAGTGAAGTAAGGTAGGAGGTCCTTAAATGGAGCGGGTTCTAAATGCATCCCCTATCTAGGAATGCGTGACATATTCTCTAAAAAATCTACTATTGTCATTGATGAGGTAGGTGGGCTTAAATGGTCCATTTAAGGACCTCCTACCTTAGTAGTAGGTAAAACAATACATGTGGGTTATGTAAATTAGGATTAATAGGAGCTCAACCGCTCATAGTTAAGTCAAAATAATGCAGGAATTGTCTTCAAAGTCAAATTTCAAACCTCATTTAGGCATAGTAGAATAATTTTTTTCACAAAACTTTGAACTAAATTCATGTGGGGAATCAAGCTAACTTTCATCCCCAAAAATCCATTTGAGATTTTGAGACTCTAACTAAAAGTTATGTTCAAATTTTAGAGAAGGGTTGGAAGGGACATTTTTGGGGACATTTTCAAACACCCTCTCTGATTTTTGTCTATAAATTTTTATTAGAGGCTCTAAACCACAAATGGATTTTTGATTATAACATTTAGCTTGATTACCAACATAAAATTATTTCAAAGCTTTTTGAAAAAAGTTATTCTACCATGCCTAAATGAAGTCTAAAATTTAACTTTGAACACAATTTTTGGTTTGACAACGAGTGGTCTATCTTCAAATTATCCCATAGCCTTTGAGGATTCATGATGCACAATTCATTTTTCTATAAATACAACCTCTTCACCCTTCATTGTTACAAAATGTCAATGAAGTAAATCTTTTAAATTGCCATCATAAAAATTTCTTGATGGCAGATGGTCATTGGATTATTTTTGGACATTTCCATCTTTGCAAAATTTGTCAGATTTTATATAGCCTTTTAGATTCACAATAAACCTTCAAATTTGACCCTTGTCGCAATTCAATCCTAACCAATTATTTTTCTTTGTTCCTAGGTTCCTTATTTTTTTCGACATGCTTCGGCATCCTTGGAAAATTCAAAGCATATACTCACTATACAAGTGTAAAGCCTTGCCTAGTTGTCAACCTCTATATTTAATTACAAAGGTGATAGTAAAAAACATAAATACAAAGTCCTAAACTATTGTACTAGAAACCATTGCATTGTAACAATGTACACTTTACATATGAAAGGCCGCACAATCTGAATTCTTTGGTATAGATTTTTAGTATATTAAATATGAAGATATACACACTATGACATAAAATGGATACTTTGAAGGAGACTTAAATTCAAAATTAAGCTCTAAAATCCCTAATCCAATTTCCCAATTCCTTTCAATATAGGTTTGAATGGAAAACTTACCTTGTTTAGGAGGCCCAAAAAAAATCTTCTCTATCCTACTAATGTTGGGTAAATCATCCCAATGTTTCTTCCATTGATGACATCTCTCCTCTTTTCTCGTACCACTTTATCTTCACCTTCTTCCTAGACATTCTCTTTTTCTTAGGAAGAAGTGCCAACTCTCTTGTTTCTAATGATGACGGCTTATTTCCAAAATGGTTTTGCATCATGGAATTTATAAAAAGGTCTAGGCCACATATTGTTAAAACCATGTGGAATTAAACCACTATCAAAATTTACAACAAATGAAGCTACAAATTGGGTATTAATTTTCCCAACTTGGAAAGTTTGAGTTTCCAACGTTCTTACTTAATGGTGGTTGCAAGTACATGGAAATAAAAATAAACAAATTGTAATGAAAGCAAACTTGAAAGTGAAGAGAAGCACCTTGTCAAAGCACAAAGAGTCAAAACTAGAAGCATGCGATGAAAAGGTTTGCGGGAGTTCCACGTAAAGACAAAATAATGAACCTAAATTCTAGAATTTGTATGGAAAACCGACCAATGGTGATTCATCATGAGGAAGCACTTGACTTCTCAAAACCATATTGTTTTTATTTCTCACCTCTGTGGTTCCCATTAGGATAGCAACAATTGCATCCAACCAATCACTACCACCATCGAAGTTTAACTGTATGTAAGGTAAGCCTCCTGAAAAGAAACTTTGTGGTTACAAATGAAGGGGCATGAGACTGGAAGGGTCCATTGTCGCAATTACGTACTTGTATTTGACCCATATCGTTTGTAAAGGTAGTCTTGATACCATGTAAATAGAAACTTGTAGCATGCATTCTATGAAAGTAAAATAGGTGTTGCATGGTTGCATTGGTGTTGGCTCGTTTCGAGGCTCGTTTGCTTTTTGAATGAAGTTATTAGTGAATGAAAATCAAGACAAATGTTGAGATCATAAGAGCCTACCGAAAATCCTTTTTCTCTCTTGAAGAGAAAATGGAACTTTATGCATTAAAGTATATTACATTCATAACTTTTAAATTAGTTAGCATCAAAGAATTTTTCCTATCAAATGCTTTATATTATAACAAGTTACAAGTAAGAAATATATTTCTAGAATGTTAGGCAAACTTAACTACTTTTGTACTTCAAATTGTAGTTTCAAGTTTTTGAAATTTCTTCCACACATTTTTAGACTAATCTAATGCAAGATCCCATGGTTATTATACAAAATAAACAATTTCTAAAGAAAATTAAGAAATGACAGTTTGTTTTTTGATGAATACAAATGCCTTGGGAATTTAGGAGTTACTCCCTCTGTCTCAAAGTAAGACCGGTGTTTCCCTTGTATTTTACAAAGGAAACACCGGTCTTATTTTGAGACAGAGGGAGTAACACTTAACCTCAAAATGACCCTGAGGACAGAATGTGTCCTTGACCAATTTTTGAAGTTAAATAAAATCTTACCAAATTATTATTTTTAGTAGTTTATATTTTTGAAAAATTCTTTTTGAAGTTTAGTTTTAGCTTCAATAATCTGATTTTGAAAATGTGCAAATGTGATTTTTCTATTCAAGATTTTGTGCACGGGTGTCCATTGCAATCTTGACTTTTTGTAGTGTTGAGGGTTCTTAGGAATGAGCCTCAAATACACTAGATCTTTGAGAAAAAATCACATTAGAAATTTATTTAAAAAAATTGTAGAGTAGATTTTGAGAAGTCATAAATTGATTGGGGTTATGCATGTTAGGCCCTTTAACCTCATATTTTTTTGGTGACCAACTTTTTAGATTTGACATGTGAAAAGAAGATTGAAAGACTTCAAATCACTTTCACAGTTTTAACACCCTCATGACCAAACATTATAATCTTTCAATCCATAAGAGATATTGTTGTGTTTTCTTTTCTAATGTGATCTCTAACATGTCTAGTTTGATTTTATATGGTTACAATTCCAAAAAAATTGATACAACTTATCAAAATATTGACCTTTTTTCAATTTAGAGCAAATTCCTAGAAGCTCAAGAACTTCCAGGTCATTTTGGGGTTAACAGTATTATGAACAAAGCTAACTGGAGGGTGGGCCCACACGTCTGACATGGCCCACCGAACTTCAGTTCTCAACTTTCGTTCATCAGATCGTCACCAACCAAAGTCAATTACAACTGTGCGTCCCCTTCGTCCGACTTCTGCCGGAACTTTACGACGTCTCCGTCACAATTGCACTGTCCATGATGACGACCGACGTCTTGAACGACGGAATAAACAATGACCTGAGCGACGAAGTACTGACGAAAAATTTCATCGTTCACGTTCTCGTCTAGCCGCTGCAACACAAGCACCACTTCTGTGTGCACTTTGAACCCACTCTCGACATCGCGCTTGAGCGCCCATCGTCTAGAGATTTTGGCTTCGTTAACAGAAATTTGGCGAGCAGGTGGCTCTCGATTTGAGGGTGGAAGCAAGAATTTTTCTATTCAGTCGGTTCGTTTAATAGCTGGACAGCAGCTCATCGTTCTACTTGTGTATATTGATTAGCGGCAGAGAGGTGTTGTGTGATTTGGAGAATCATGGCAGCGAGCGATCAAGGACCCAATTTCTGGGGAGACACGCCGGAGGAAGAGTTCTACGCGTCGCAAGGAGTGCGCAATAGCAAGGCGTTCTTCAAGACGCCGCACGGGACAATTTTCACGCGAGAGTTTCTACCTTTGTCCCAGAAGCCCAAGGGCGTCGTGTGCATGACGCATGGCTATGGCAGCGACATCGGGTGGATGTTCCAGACCGTCGCCATTGAGGCGGTCAAATGGGGCTACGGGGCGTACGCGGCGGATATGCTTGGCCATGGCCGCTCCGACGGCATCCCCTGCTACGTTCCGGACACGGAGAAGGTGAGCTAGCACACTCACAGCGCCATTTCCAATTACTGCGAGAAGCAGTGTATCACATTTTTGTATTAGAATACGTTGTTTGTTTGTTTGTTTTTAAACTACGATGGCGAGAAGAAGGGGGTGTCATCTTTTGCCCTTCACTTTTCAGTCATTAAAATTTTTAAAATGAATTCTAGTGTAGAATTGATATAAAGGAATCCGCGCGTCTCGCAGTAGTTGAACCAGACGATGCAGTACTACTTTTAATATCATATTCTAAGGTTGTTGAAAGTGTGAGACGCGCTCTACAGGCAGCTGCAGCTTCATTGTCATTTTTCAAGGCAATGCGGGACAGTGACTCGAACAAGGGACTCCCTGCATTTCTGTTCGGGGAATCCATGGGCGGTGCTGTCACATTCTTGATGCACTTTCAGGATCCCAAGGGATGGGATGGTTTCATCTTTTCAGCGCCGTTGTTCAAGATGCCGGGGCTTATGAGGCCTTCACGTTTGGAAATTCTAGGGTTCTCACTCATTCGCTCTTTCGTTGATACTTGGGAAATCTTTCCTGACAGAGCCCCAGGTAAGCGAATGTACGGTGATCCCTCCAAAGCACAGCTAGGCTCTCACAACCCTCGGCGTTACAAAGGTAATTGTTCAAAGCTCCCTTTTCTTGTAGATTCATCGACTACTACATCGTTTATTGTAGTTGATTGCGAGACGCACTAATTGTCTTATATAGCATTTTTCTACGAGAATAAAATTTACTTCTAAATTTTTTATGACTTAAGGTTGCTGAAGACACTCGCTTCTCCTCCCAGTAGTCATTCCAAAACCAAAACCAAACCAAAACGTCGTCAAACTGAAATCGTTGTGACTGGAATGCAGGCAAGCCTCGTGTGGGCACCATGCTGGAGCTCACTCGGATGACAGACGATATCTGTTCGAGAATGGACAAGTTTGATGCGCCGTTTCTGGTCTTACACGGCACTGCGGACGAAATCACTGCTCCAGAAGGGAGCCAGGACTTGTATGAGAAAGCAGCTACTAGTGACAGGACTTTGAAGACGTATGAAGGTGGTTGCCACTCGCTTGTGCAAGGAGATACCGACGAGACGAGGGCCGCCGTGTTCCGCGACATGCGAGAGTGGCTTGACGAAAGGGTGAAGCGATTGAAGAAATGAGGCCCGCCTTCTTGGTAGGTTTGAAAGCGAGTCTTCGGTCTCCTTTTTATTCGGTTCAGAATTCGCAACCTATTGTTTGCTAAACATTTGTACATAAGGGCAATAAATACAGAACGACTTCACAGTATCGCAATTATTTACAGCCAACTTAGTAGTACGAGTTAGTGCTTACTAGATATTGTTGATGTAGCGTTGCACTCGGCCAGTATTTTCAATTCGTTCAGCCTGACAAGCTACTTCATGGCACCGGTCATCGAAATCATGTCATTCTATGGTTCCAGCATTCGAAAGAATATGTTTCACGGCAGAATCTGACGTGAAAAGAGCTGAAACGCTACCAATTACTGAATTACGGTTAAAGCTTTCCTGTAAGTTGTATGGAAGTCATGTCGCTGTTCCTGTCTTTGCTGCCGGTCTCCCTCTCCCCAGGATGAAAATATTTTAATGATATTTACTTTAGGACTCGATATTCAGAAAAGGTACCGAAGCTCGTGTGTGAAGATAGTACTAGTTCGGACTGATGTAGCAAGAGCATTTATATGCCAGCGCTGCACAAGATTTGGTCTTGAACTCTCCTCTCAATACACAGCTTATGGTTTTTAGCCAAAGAAGCGGACTTCTGCCGATTTCAAAAAACCAGTGGATTGTATTTGTGATGTCAGCTCCAGTGGTACTTGCAAGATGTGAATGCTGTAACGTGGGACTCCCCAAATCGCTATTGAAAATATAGACTGGTTAAATCTTTACATGTTATTGCTTGCAGTTGAATGATGAGGATTCTGACATAACGTAACAGGTCCAAGTATCACCCCCATTTTGAAACTCAATCTTATGCAATTTCTACATCATTGCATTCTTTACTGAAGCATGCAAATCAGGTTCTCAAATTTCAAATTTTTTTCCATAGATTCTCAATTCAAGTCCACAACATGATGATAAATTCCTCAAGTTGCAAAAGACACAATTTTTTCTTAGAACATTTCACAACATTAGAAAACTCTAAGTTTGGGAAGGATTAAAAAAAGATTGTTGCACTGCTTTGAATAATGTGATCTTGGAGATGCTTAGAAAAGAGACTCTTGAAATTGATAGAGAAGTAAATATACAGATTAGAAATAAGATCATGGGGTTAAGAGTTGCAAAAGAAATTAACAATTTGTCCATTCCACTTTGTTATCAAAATCATGTTGTTTTATATTATTTTTGCTCAAAATCAATGGAAATTTGTAAAGAATTAATATTGCTTATTTTTTTGCTACTTACTCGTCTCTCCAATCAAAGGTACATAAGATGATACTCAATAGTTAGATTCATATGACATAATGGTAGAACTACTCCCCTAAACAACATAATTCATTTATATTGTTTATAGAGGATTAATTCTTCAATCTTCTATTATCTATTAAAAAACATTCAAGACTTATGAGCAATAATATTGTTAAAATTCAAAGTTCCTTAGCCGAGGCACCTAAAATGCAATGATAATTTAGAATTCAATAACATTATCATGTATTGCATACAAAACTGACATTAATGAAGCACTTGAGGGAAAAATACTGAATTAGAAGTGTTTACACTTGAAAATTGAAGATTGCATATGGAATCCATACAACTAGCAAGTACAAAAATGCCTAGAGGTTGGACAATTTGAAGTACAAAAGTAGTTAAGTTTGCCTAACATTCTAGAAATTCATTTGTTATTTGTAGCTTGTTATAATATAAAGCATTTGATAGGAAAAATTGTTTGATGTTGATTAGCTTAAAACTTACGAATGTAAATGTATGACACTTTATATAATAATTTTAACTCATAAAGTTCCATTTTCTCCTTGGGAGACAAAATGGATTGTTGGAAGGCACTTACGATCTCAACATTTGTCTTGATTTTCATTCACTAATAACTTCATTCAAAAAGCAAACCAAATTACACCAATGCAACAATGCAATACCTATTTTACTTTCATAGAATGCATTGATCTCAGCACGTCCACTGAGAAATGTATGCTACAAGTTTCTATTTATATGGTATCAAGACTACCTTTACAAATAATATGGGTCAAATACAAGTATATAATTGCAACAATGGACCCTTCCAGTCTCATGACCCCGGAGAGATCACTATTGGGTTTTTAGAAAACTATGTGAATTAAAAGATAGGGTTCATTTAATTCAATGCAAAGAAATTTTATATAATATGTAGGGCTACTATAGGGTCTATAAAATTCTGCATAATCTATTATATGTAAATTAGAGTATATAAAAACATCTTGTAGTAGGAATTTTTATTAATAAATTAGCCTTGGCAGATAGATGTTGTGCAAATTTTTAATAGTATAATGAGTATAGATGTGGATAGATAATTTCATGCGGATGATAAATGGACATAGTCAAGAAAATCTACAATGAAAGGTGGTTAAGTGAAATTATGCCATAGTACTAGTATGGTATATATCAAAAAAATTAAGTGTAAATGTAAGGCATTAACCACAAGTGGCAGAAATTGTCACATTGTACAAATAGGTAGGTTCACCTAATTTCCTTAGTGGGTTCAATGAACTAAAAATTGTACAACATGAGAATAGAGTTTATAGTTTGTTTAATTTCATTCTTTGAAGCCATAAATGTTAAGTTAAATACCCACACTTAATGGGATAATTTCAATAGGGATTTTGAAGCATTCCAAATGGTAAACTTGTTATTAATCCTTGAAGGCAGGAGGGTGTTTTGGAAGAAGAAAAGTTCGAAACTACCCATTTTTGATGCATTGTCCAAAATTAAAAATTAATTATTTTTTTGAATTTCAACCATACAAAAGTGTATCAAATAAGTAAAGCAATGTGTGGAAAAAATTTCAGCCCATTTGACCACATGGATTGAAAAATTATAACGTTTGAAGTGAGATTTTTTTTAAAATTTTTGCAAATTATGGCTAGTAGATTTCGACCCCTCCTAGATTTCGACCCCTCCTAGAGCAAAATTTTTGCTCTACAAAAAAATGATTTTTTTTTCAATTCATATATATATATATAATGTTAGATACTTAGATTTACCCATAAAAAATTTTAGAATCAAATTTGGGGTCTAGCTTACTCTAAATCAACCTGCAATGTAAAGAAATTAAGTGCATTTGTAATACACTAGTCATTTTTTGATGATTTCTTGTGCAATGAGGAAATTTTTTATTTGAAATCCTAATATTAAGAAATTAGAGACAAACATTTGGAATACGGTATGTGGGAAAATTTTCAAGAACTTTGACTTCACAATTTGCAAGATAATAGGGCTTGAAGTAGAAGAAAATGTTCATTCCTAAAGCCACCTCAACATAGCTAATAAAGTTTGAAAACTAAATTTTTTTTAATAATTATATTCCATATTTTATTAGTTACGTACATGTATGCCAAATTTCTAAAGTTGATGAGCATTTTTGCAAAAGGTGCCCAAAAGATGTCCAAATTGCTTGGGGTGCCAGAAAAATTCAAGGCAACATTATTTTTGTTTCGGGTACTCAACTAGAAAAAAATTATATTCTCACTAAAGGGGTACATGTTCACACCTTGTATCAAAATTTTGTTTCCAACCAAAATTGACATCATAGGATCCTACTTGGATTTTTAATTGTTCATTCAATGGACAATTGATCTTTAGGGGTTAAAAACAACCACTTGGTCTATTGGACACTTAAATTTTATATGTAAGATAGCCCCACTTAAAATACTTTATGAATGAATTTACAAAAACTATAGTGTATTAGAAATATGCCCCTCATAGCTTTTTATGTAAAAATACGGTCATCTTAAATACAATAATTAAGGTAAATAGCCCCACACCAAATACCCTCTTAACTCAGGTGTTTACCTTAAATTACAAAGAGTGATCTCCCCGGGGAAGTGCACACACAAAATCCGTCTACCTCCGACGCATCTTTGGATTTACAGAAGGGACTCCTAAACCCCTGTGCACCGGTGAGTGTCTCTGTATTTGGGACCCGGGTCTATATGTGATGGTCTACTAATTTGCAGTTCCTGGGCAGTAGCAGCCCATCTTTTGCATTCTAAGAAGTTCTCTAGGAATAAGTTGTATTCTGTCAATGCCAAAGCACAAACGCCTTAGAGTTGCGCCCTTGTTCCGTAGGAAGGAACGTAGAGTGCTCACACCAAACTCAGAGGAGGATAGAAATGTGCCAGACACCTCTGCCCCCACCACCATCGCTTCGTTTGTTCACGGGGCTCTAGAGGCAACTGAATCTAGTGGTTCCATAAAGCACTCATGCGTACATTGTGCTAGCATGGACACATTTGGAGAACAGGAATCCGTGACACTCCACAGAGGTTCCTCCAGCAGTGACTCCAGGACGCTAGAGTCGCTGCGTAGTCAATTGCCGTTATCGTTCTGTTGTACTCCACCAAAAGTGAGTTTCAGAGATAGGATAAATAGCAAAGATTATGGCTGAAAATTATGCTATGGAATCAGAACTTTCCCCCAAAGTCAATGCAGGTGAGGTAGTAGTGCTAGAACTAGGGGTTTCCTCAACGGCCAAGGTTGACAGTACTATATGAAAAAAACAAATTTGCTTGGCCAAATTGTTCTGAATCCATCAAGAATTGAAAAGGGGTCAAGATACCCATGTTGTTATTCATAGTTCTCATTGATTATTGTTTCAATATTCATTGGGGGGTGTTTGTCCTGCTCTTCGTTGACCGTGAAGCCCAAATGAGTTCTGCCATTTTAGCTTTTCCTAGAATGTTATCCCTCAAAGAGATATGAACTACGAAATTCTCAGAAATCGTGACAGAAGATTGAAACAATTGTAATTTTTCCTACACACAAGCATAGCATGTCCTAGTTGTGAGGTGGACAAGGTAGGAGTCATGAAGAAGTCAGCCCGTAGTGACAAAAGTTGTCTAAAAGTTGAATGAATCGTACAGAAGTCACCTTGAAGTTGTACAGTAGTTATTCTGTATTTTGTCACCCAATGTTTTACCCCTTGACGTTGCTTTCCTTGAACAAGGATCCTTCTAACGTCCGCATTGTACTCTGCGCAGGAGGCGAAGCCCAGGACTTCAGACTTCCAACCAGGATGATCCCTGGTAGACTTCCCTTGTTTGATAGCCGCAAGCACCAACTACGAGATGACCAGCTGTGGAGTAGAGAATTGCAGAGGGCTGCATAGTTCAACGTCAAGAGATTGCACTGCTCGTGCACGACATGCCGTGGAGGAAAAAGACTACTGATATGGAACGTGAGAGAGCACCTGATTCGCAACAGCAAAGACGCTGATTTGCATATTTAGAGAGGTCCAGGTGCTTGGGACTCTTCCGATGAAGAGTGGGAGGAACAATTTTGGGGACCGCATACAGACGCACCGCGGAAAGTAGATGCCACAGTTGATACATGTGGGATGATTGAGCAGGCACTGGGGCAGATGGAGGCCAGTGAAACGTCTGTGGAAAGAGTCCATCGTGAAGTGAGCAAGGCCTTTGCCACCGTGGACTCCATCCACGAAGAGTGTTTTGGACTGGGCACGGAGGATGGTGCAGAGGCTGCCAAATGTTGGAACCAGACACCTGTTGCTGACAACCCAACGGAGGGCGCCATAGAGGATGCCAGCTTTGATGGCCGCTTATTGGAGGAGAGCCTGGAAGATCTGTATGAGGGGTCACGGTCCAGCAAGCTAGCCGCGACGGTGTTGCTAATGAATTTGTTTACTATGCATGGGGCAGCAATCACTGTGCCAACGAAGTTTTCAGCATTCTACACCTCCATCTACTACCTGAGAAGAACGCATTGCCCAAGACGTATCATGCTGCAAAGACATTGACCCGAGCATTGACCGCAAAATTGGGTCTCACATACAACAGCATCCATGCGTGTGAGAGAGGTTTGTGTGCTATTTTGGGGTGAACACGAGGATGCCGTATGATGTCCTAAGTGCTATGGCCGCCAATACAAAGATGAAGCCCGTCGGGCCTTCCCAGTAAAAGTTCTGCGGCACTTTTCCATTATTCCATGCCTGCAGAGGATGTATAGGAGCCCAAACATTTCGAAGTTGATGTTGTGGCATGCTGAAAATCATAGCAATCGAGACGGAGGAGATGGCCTTGTCCGGCATCCATGCGACTCAAAGGCGTGGCAACACTTCCATGAGAACGTGGATCCGACCTTCGACAATGATCCATGTAATGTACATTCATTTTGTTCTAGCGGAGGACGGAGTGAACCCTTTCAAGCAAAATAGATCATCTTGGTCAACATGGCCTGTCTTGTTGTTGAACTATAATCTCCCCCCTTCGTTGAGCACAAAGAAGTTCTTTGTTCTCGTGGCACTATTAATTCCCGGAAGGGAATCCGTGACATTTGAAGTGTTCGATGTGTTCTTGGAGCCCCTTATTGATGATTTGTTGGAGTTATGGAAGGGAGTCCCAGCATATGACATGACAAAGGATGTTGGCTCCAAGTCATTCCAACTGCGTGCCATGCTATTGTGAACTATTCACGACTTTCCCAGGTATGGGACAGTAGGTGGATTCTCACATCAAGGCTACGCAGCATGTCCTTGGTGTAGAGTGGACTTAGGAGCTGAGCACTCCGTAGAGCTTGGTAAACAAACATATGGTGGGACTCGGCGTTGGTTGCTTGCAGACCATCCATACAGATCAGAGGAAATGAAGGAGCACTTCAATGGTGCTATGGAGAACCGTCCTAAACCGTGCACAGTTACAGTGGAGGAGCAATTGCAACACGCTACGGAGTGCGAAGCTTGGAGGGCAGTTGGCCATAAAGATGGTGCGGCTGGGGATCCTTCAAAAGTTTTTGGTGTGAAGCGTTTTAAGTATTCTGTTCTAATTGCTGTATTGGAAGGTGAGCAGCTGTGGTCCTCTTCGCGAACAGGGGACGTGCACAAAATTATATAGTCGTTTGCAAGTGATCTCTGAGTAGTGGTGAAGCCGCAGTAGTCTAGCATGACTAGTGTATGACAGATTCTGTGGGCGTGTTTGCAAATCAGAGAACTTGACGAAAATAGGTAGTGGATAATTTATCTCAACTTTTGTCCTGAATACAGCATCTTGACAGTAGAAGCACCGCATGTGCTACTCAGTTCACAGATGAGCTTGTCACTGACCGTGTAGCCTAGGCGCCCTTTTTCTTAGTCAAAGCCGATTGGTTATCTAACCCCAAATGTTTCCGTGGAATGCCTTGCAGCATCTCCTAATTCGCTACACATTGGACGTCATGCACTGCAAAATGAACCTTGCAAAAAACTTCTTGAAGACCATAACATGGAAGAAAGACACAGTGAAGGTCAGGAGAGATTTGCAGAGGCGAAATGTCCGAAGACACCTATGGCTGACCCCAAACCCATGCAAGGTAGGGAAGATGGTGAAGCCACAAGCGTCATATGTGTTGACAAAGGATGAATTCAAGAAGTTTGCGAGCTACGTGGAGTCCTTGAAGACACCTAGTGGCTATTCTTTGGACTTGGGCAAGTGTATCCGGAAGAAGAAGTTTAGGGGTCTTAAATCACACGATTACCACGTATTAATGCAGCAAGTTTTGCCATTAGCGCTTCAAGGGCTGATGGAATTTGGGCCCCGCATGGCTGTAATGAGGATGTGTAGGGTTTTTAGGCGCCTTTGCACCAAGGTGTACAATCTAGCAGACTTGCCGTCCTTGGAAGCCGATGTAGCAGAAAGCATGGCATTATTGGAGATTGAATTTCCACCATCCTTTTTTGACGTTATGATGCATCTTCCGTATCATCTAGCAAAGGAGTTGGATTTGTGTGGACCGATGAGTGCCCGTTGGATGTATCCGGTTGAGCGTTACATGAAAGTCTTAAAAAACCATGTGCGGAATATGGCCTGGACCAAATCATGTATGGCAGAAGGGTATTTGAAAGACAAATGCATCGGCTTTGTAATAGAGTACCTACAGAGATTTGAGCCAACGTAGAGACGTGTATGGGACGAGGATGAAGAGTATGGGGATGCGGAGGAAGTGTTGCAAGGTGCAGGCAAGCCATATGTGATGAGCCCGGACCTGTGGAACATTGCACACGAGTACGTGCTCATGAATGTCTTAGTAATGCAGGAATTATACAAGTAAGTGCCTTTGCTGAGCTGTGTCTACCATATTGGGATTTGCATAGACCCTTTTAGAATGCCAAGAGGGACCCTACACAGGAAAGACTGTCTTTGTAAACCTAGTTTTTGCGCTCTCTAGTTGCAGAGAAGTTGAGAGTAAGTCATTTCTGAGGGATACAACTCAGTTGGGACTATTGAAAGTTTTGTCTAAGTCATATAACTGTCCTGTTTTCTGGCTTGTAGGCAGAAATGCGTGGGAGTAGAGTTGCTGTAGTAACCGCAGGCATGCATGATCCGGGAAGTTCTTACCATGACCCCCTTTGTTTTTCTTGTAGGAAGTGGCATGTAGAAGCCCGTGAGAATCCATCAACGCCCCCATTGGTGCAGTGGATGCAGAGCACTGTTGAGGATTTGGAGCAAGATTTCAGGGACCCCGAGAAAGTGGACCAATTTCTGTTGAGCAAGAAGCCATCACAAAAAGCGACCCGATACACTCGCATCATGGCATTTGGCAACCACTTTCGAGTAGAAGATGCAGCATCAGCTGAATTGGTGAGCTACAACAGCGGTGTGGCTTCTATGTTTGAGCTACCGTCAGACAATGCAAATGATGCATCTGTTTCCTATGTTGGCATCTTAAAGGATATATTGCTATTAGATTATGGGCCGCTGCAGACACATATCATTTTGCTGCGATGTGAGTGGGTGAAGCCATATGACAATCGTGGGAATCCTACATACACACGTGACGATGCCGGTTTCCTCGTGGAGTCGTGGTGAACTTCTGCCATAAACTTCCATGGTTGGCAGAGCCCTTCATTTTCCCTAGCCAAGCCACCTAAGTTTTCTTCTCTGATGTTATAGTCAAACTTGGTTGGAAAGTTGTTTTGCGCAAAGAAGCCAGAGCAAAGCGGGAAGTCTTGGACACAACGGACGTCTTCATTAGCACAAACGTGGAGACTGCAGGTTTTACAACCCCACGTCAAATACCAATTCCCACTGATGCGGTCAATCTTTTGGGTGCCATAGAGTTGTCTGCAAAAGACAATTTATTGGCATAGTCAGGATATTAGGATTACTTGTCAGTCACCTACTAGTACCCTACTAGTCAAATCGTAGTCACACTGAAGTTGCTATGTAGTCGTGTGAGGGAGTCCTCTTCATATGGACTGAAATTGGTAGAAAAACAGTTCGTATTTCTGGACAATATGTACGGTGACGGCAGACATGCGTTGCTGCACATAGACGTATTCCCACTTAACCTAATGCTGCATTGGGATGGTGGGCTTTAATGACCGCCTACCCTGCCTGCAATGTGTTCTATGTATACTGGTGCTCATTCATACAAGATAGAGTACATCTATCCATCAATGAAGTACCCCTCTCAGACTTCAAGACTTCATCTCTAGAGAAGGCACCCGACCATGTGACATGTACAGTTGTTGGCCCTTGCATCCTAAAGAACAAACTAGCCCACCTTAAACTGCACATGAAACTTGTGTGGAAAACATTGTCTTGCACTGTGCCTTGGAGACCCTGCAGCCTAGTTCATTAATTGCATCTATCATGACGCTCACTTGCTTGAAATCGACATTGCAACCCAATAAGATTTCAAAAGGTAATCAGGCATGTGACTCATGCAATAGTGGATACCAGCAGCATCGAGGTCAGTTTACCCTCCTGCGTACAAATGCAGTCTTGGAGCCGAGGTTCCGTAGTTCCTCTGTCCTTCTATACGCAGCTACGCAAGTGCATACTGGCCCGCAGCCATAGAAGTTCACCTCCCACTTTGCTTTATCAAACTACTGACGGATAGCATTCGAAGCGTGCACGATCGTGGACTACCAGTAACTGTGTAGTCGCTCTGTAGTCACTTGAAGTTGTCATATATGACTGCGGTCCACTCCTCATCAACTAGGTCTCCACGTCCGTGTCCTAGCCCTGCCACGTCAAAAAGACGTCGCCGCTGCGAACGGAAAGTTCCGGATGAAACTAAACTGCCATTAATTCCTCATCTCGTAGTCGCGTAGGCGACTTTGAAATGACTCAGACACTGTGGACAAAGCTGCGCTGGTGCAATTAGGGAGCCGTAGTCGTTCTCTAGTCATTGTGGACATGAAGTCATTCTTTCCCAATCGCATATTGGCCCTTTTTCTTGTAGTAGTTGGAGTTATAGCATTGCCAACAATACTACTGAAAAATATGTTTATCTTGCCAAAATACAGAGGCACTATTTTGTTGCAAGAATTTCTTAATTGTCTCACTTGTGCAATTTGTTGTTTTGCTTTCCAACCACCTCTAAGAGTTCCAACGCCCTAAAGAAAAAATAATCTCCATAGTTACGATGTGTATGTATGTAAAATTTATGTAAAATTTGTATGTGTGTAAAATCCTAAATTGAATTGAATTTAAAAGTAAATCAAAATGGTATAGTCTTTTGAAGCGCTAGGTCGTATGCCTCTTTAGGGCTCAATTCCATTCCATTCAATTAAAATTAAAATTGAATTAACTTCCACCCCTTCCACCTCCATCCCCATACTTGTATTTTTGAGGAATGAATTCCCAATGTATTCAATATGGGATATTTCAATTGTATTTTTAATTCTATCATCGTATATGTATATATCTACACATAGATTGTATCCATACTCTGTAATTATATTTTGATAACCATATTTTGTATCGTGTATTTGGATAGCCAAGGTCGTCCATTTGATGGACATCAACGGTTTTGATTTTTTAGAAGATTGACGGCATTTTGGGGAGTGAGGAATTTTTTTCAATTCAAATCAACGGCTTTGGATTTTTTTTGAGAGGGAGAAATTGAAGTTGAATACCTTGTTTGCATCTGTTTGTAAAAAAACAATTGTTTACCAAACAATCAATAGTACTAGTAATTTTTAGGAAGTTTAGTTGGATAGATTCAGTTTGATTGCCTGATTTTACGTCTAAAGTATTAGCAAATGCAATGTTTACACTACAAGAAAATAGTGTCCGAATTTACACGCCTTAATTGACTAAAATGTCCAAAATGACATAATTATGTCAAAAAATTGTCCGAATTGACAAAAAATTGACAAAAAAATGTCCAAATTGACACTGCTCCCTTATAGTGTTATTGCAATGTAACCTCTCTTTTGTTTTAGTATTTTATTCAAAAATAATTATGGAGAATTTTTGTTGAATTTTTTTGGTTTATATGTTCTATATTTATTTTGTCATTATAATGCTTCTTTATTCCAAGTCATAGGACATTCACTTGTTTCAATTAAAGTTTTGAAAGATGGAACTTCAAAATTTGGAAAGAATTAATAAAGACTTGCTTTTGGAATTTAAGCATCTGAAAGTTTGTGAAAACGAACCGAGTGGAAGAGTGGTAGTTGGTACATCTTCAGGTTGGAATCCAGATAAAGGCTCCAAAATCTACATTTTCCACAGAAATTTATACATGTTTGCCAGCTAGGACAAGTCTTGTCTCCGTACCGTCACATACTATGAAGCTTAGTGGGCCAACTCATACATAACTTGAACAGTACGCCTATGACACGACAGACTGACCCCACCAATTGGATTCTGCGTGGAGGCCCGTCCTGTCACCCCACTTGAATAGATATCAGGGCATGGAAACTCGAAGGGAGCGTGTCGGGCACTGAGGGAGCTTGTTTGGGAACATAGGAACTCAACGGGAGCCTGTCGGCACTACAAGGGAGCAGTGTCAATTCGGACATTTTTTAGTCAATTTGGACATTTATTTGTCAATTTTCTGTCAATTCGGACATTTTTTTGACATAATTCTGTCATTTCAGACATTTCAGTCAATTAGGACGTGTCAATTCGGACACTGTTTTCTTGTAGTGCGGGCACTCTAGGGAACTTGTTCTGGGAATATGGGAACTTGGCGAGAGCGTGTAGGGGACTTGGGGGGAGTGTCCGGGGAACGTCCCTGTGTTCCCGAGGATGCATGTGAGGGCAAGTTCCCAAAGTGACAGGAAGGGGGTTTGGTTTAAAAAAAATAGTAATTGACCATCAATTTTTCACACAATCAGAATTGAAATTTATAATCTTTACAAATATTCTATGCTAATAGATAATGATAGTGTTTTAAAAAATATAATTTAAAATCTATAAAATAGTTTGTGAAATACATTGATATTTGAAATTTATTTCATTAATTTTTATTATTTTTTAAAATTTCAAAATACTCTAAAGCCATTTACAAGTTTAAAAAATACATTTATTAATGTAAAATTTTTGTTGACTAGAAAAATGAAAAATAGAAAATAGATTAATTAAATATTATGTTAATGTTTGAAGTAATATTATATTATACTAAAAATTTTGTTGATCATTTTGTAAATGTTCATTCAAGAATTGGCTACATTTAATTTTGAAGCATAATCTCTTGACTTCAAGGTCACCATGAGCCCAAGGATTCCAAAGAGGTGGGGTAGTGAGAAGAAATATTCAAAATGTAGAGTTTATAAAACAGTTTGACCTTGAGCTAGTAATGTGACGTGTGGGCCCTAGAGAATCATCTACAAAATCATATAGTGAGGGAAGTTGAATCTACTATGAAGATTATATGAATCCACTAGGCTATATATTTCATCTTCATTCCTAGCAACTTTGGGTACTAGATGAGCATCCCCAAAAGTGCCTCATTGCGCACACCTAACTCAAGCAGAGCCTTTACAACAAGTCGCATCTTGTCGTCCACGCCATAATCCAAATGAAAAGACAATTCAATAAAAAAAAACTGTGCTACCCAATGAACTCAGTTTTGGGCTTAAAGTGGCATAACACTTGCTCCCAAGCGTCAATTCAAATAAAAATTATAATCCCCAAAAGCTAATATGTGTACTATTTTTTTTAAATAAAAAACTCATAACAAAAATCAAGATCATAAGAGCCTACCAAAATCCATTTTATCTTCCAAGGAGACAAGCTTTTACGTGTTAAAGTATATTACATTCTTATTTTTTAAGCTAATTGACATCAAACAATTTTTCCTATCAAATGTTTTATATTATAAAAATCTACAAGTAAGAAATAAATTTCTAGAATTTTAGGCAAACTTAACTACTTTTGTACTTCAAATTGTCTAGTTGTTGGATTTCACATGTAGTCTCTAATTTTTAATTGTAAAAATTTCTTTTTGAGTTTTGAAGTGGATTGCCAAACTTACAAAACTCCATACTAACCTATTTGTATGTCATATTTGTATGCTACTTTTTAGGCGGAAACAAAATGTGATGGTAAATAAAGAATGAGCTGAGAGTTTGAATAAAAGTTTGTTTCCTCAAGTCCATTCCCTAAACCATTAGAGGAGATTTGGGCCTCTAAGAGATTGCAAGTTTTCGAACTGTGGAAACTCTGCAAGAACACTGGGATGCTGCCAAATGGCTAGTCTGACGTGACCAAGCAATTGTCACGTCAGATTCATTTATTCTTTGAGAAAAAAAAAATTTAGTATTCTTTTAACATTTAAATAATTTTTTATTTTTATTTTTTTTAGTAACTTTTTTTTTTGACAACAATGCATTGTTCCTAGCATTGGGAACAACCCTGAAATGGTCTTCCAGAGGCTCAAATCTCCTCTAATGATTTGGTGATATGTTATTTGGGTCTCATTGATCTTTTAAGTATAAAGTGGGATTCTAAATAAATAAATAAATAAGCTTTTAATTTATGCCAACCTAAAAAGGTTGGAGTTATAGCATTGCCACTCGGGGGGGTCACTAGCGGTGCAGTAGAAAACTACGTGAGATAAAAAATAGGGTCAATTTAATTCATTGAAGGAAAAATTTATACTTTTGGTAGATCTACCATAGCATTGGTAATATGTGCTTAGTGCATTTATAAAAAAAATAGGGTATGAAAAAATCCTTCATTTTTTAATATAGTAGAAAAAAATAGGGTGTCAAACATTGGATACCCTTGAAATTCCTTAGTAGGTTCAGTTTTCTAATTAGTGGATTGGGGGTTTGGATGGGTGAATTGTCCTAAATTTGAATTAACTTCTAATTAAGCGCTTTAACTTAACTTAATTTGGTGGTTTAGGTGGGAAACAACTTGAACATTTAAGAGGTTGGATGGATGAGCTGTCTTGAACTTGAATTAAATTTTAATTAAGCGCTTTAACTTAACTTAATTTGGTGATTTAGGTGGGAAACAACTTGAACATTTGGGAGGTTGGATGGATGAGCTGTCTTGAACTTGAATTAAATTTTAATTAAGCGCTTTAACTTAACTTAATTTGGTGGTTTACAATTCTAGTTCAAGCTGGGAGTTTCAATGGTACATTGCTAATATTGTGTGTTGCATTGATATTACTTCCAATGTTATGGAAAAAAATTGCTTGTGTTATTGCTTTTGCAATGTGTTCACATTCCTTTTGGTATTCCGTAGTTCTAAAATGTAGAAAAAAATAGGGTGCCAAAAAATAGACTCTCCACCCATTTATAAAAAAAAATAGGGTACTCATAAATACATGCTGGTAGTTTTTTATCTACCAATAGGGAGGGAAAAAAAGATGGGAAGGAGATAAATACCCCCCCATTAAATACCCCATTATCGCACATGGTTACTGAAATTTTAGGGGTGTGACCCCCCCGAGCATTGCCAACAATACTACTGAAAAATATGTTTAACTTGCCAAAATACAGAGGCGTTTGTGCAAGAATTTCTTAGTTGTCTCACTTGTACAATTCGTTGTTTTGCTTTTCAACCCCCTCTAAGAGTTCCAACGCCCTAAAGAAAAAAGAATCTCCAAAGTTGCTAATCCAATTAACTATTTGTAGAAGAAAAGTAGTTTTGACAAAGTTGATGATTAAAAAAAAAGTACAATTTGGGAGCTAGGGCTAGCCTTCATCTAGTCTTGTAGAATTCCTACCCTGAAGAAAAACTAATTTTTTTTTGTGTATCATGAATGACTAAATTTGGAAATTTGGAATTCATATTTGGAACCAATAATCCCATAATAGCTAGAAGATGTCACAAAATACAAAATTGATCGCTCTTTAATAGGGGCACATTTTTTTTTCTAGGTGAAAAATTTTGGAGTTTGTACCTTAGGAAGTACAAGACCAAATAAGGCTTCTAGTCTTGGCCCAATTCTTGCATTGCCAAAAAGAATATTTTGGCAAAACCAAACATTTATTTCACACTTTTCACCCTCCAAACACTCAATGGGACTTATTTAGCATCTTATTGGAGTTTTTTACATTGGTCTTTCTTCCTTCAACAAAGATAGATTAATGTTGTAGCACAATGACAAGCATCGGAAGCTTGCCAATGTGTATCTTTTGGGTGATTTATTGCTCAAAAGCAATACATTTTTCGGAAGGTACCATTGAACAATACATTCTCCTATTTTCAATGAATGAATGAATTCAGCTACTACATAATGTAGGGACAATACTGCTTTATTATGGGTGACTCTTCACACCTTTAGATAAGTGCATGTATTTTCATCCATGTTTTGCATGTTTCATCCATGTCAGTGGCTTCACCACTCCATTGTACATCGCTTTGTGCACTGCTTCAAAATAATGAAAAGAATCACTACATCTGGAAATTGTCTGATTCCAATTGCCTGAGTGAGGAGCCAAGGGTGCACGTTTTAAAAAAGACCCCCTATTTTGTGCTTGATTAATCTAGTTTCTACACCACTCAGCTTAGTCAATTTAGGGCCTCTGATTGCAAACACAAATCCAAAATTTCCAAATTTTATGATGCATGGCAAATAAACAGTTCCTGTGTTTTCCCGAGGGATAGAACCGGGGACGAGCGAGGGGGTCGGTTCACCCCGGCCGAGTGAGCTTGGTGCAACCATTGACAAAAGTACCGACGGATCGACGATGATACCTCAATTGTTAAGGAAGAACATATCCCGGTGCCCGTCGCCAGATCGCCACACAGAAAATTAATGGCGTTGACTTTCAGACCATTGCAGTCGCGCATTTCGGAGGCGCATCGCTGGCAGCCAAGTTGAGTGTACAGTTCGTAGGAAGTACTTTGTACTGGTCCAGGCACACCCGGGACAACACGGCATCGGGCTGCCTCAAGCAGATCTACAGCTGGAACAGCAATCCCCCCACCTCCCCTCCCGTTTAAATGGCACCCCCCACCCCACCCCGCCTGAACCAGAATCATCACAAGTTCACAAATCACAACTCCCTTGAAGCCCATTCGATCGACTCTGCAAGGAAGCAAGCTCATCACCTTCGGAGCTTCCATCTTCGACAGGTTCTTTTGGAGAGTGCCTGCAGTCTAGTAGACTTTGGTGTTCATCTTCCAAGAAGCTAGTATATATTCGCCATGAAGCCACAAGCGGAGCTGGGATTGATTGGCCTGGTGGTGCTGCTGTTGTGCACATGCGGGATTTCTGGAACTTGGGCGGCGGCGTGCTCCCCTCAATCCCGAGACGCTCTGCTCGCATTCAAGAATCAGATGGTGGATGCGTCGGGACTCCTTGCCAACTGGAAGATTACTGAAGATTGCTGCACTTGGCCGGTACTGTTCTATTACTCTCTGCAATCTTCTGTTGAGTACTGGGAGAGGTAGTGGATCCGGAGTGCTGACTCATGAACTTCCACAAATGGTTGATCATATTTGTGACATTCTAGTTGCAGAGTTTCAAAAACTGGGATCTGTGGGAATCCGAGGTTTACTTGGGCGACTGAAACTACACCAATGTCACTAAAATGCGCCATTTCAAGGAATGTAACCAGATTTGATTTTACTATTATGGGTCGAGATTTGGTTGAATGCTGAATCATTAATTTTGTTCAAATGTTGGGTTGCGCAGGGGATTACGTGTGACGCGGCCGCGAAGGTGACAGAAGTGCGTCTGGAAGCCGATTGCCGGGACTGTGGTCCCAACGGAGATTACCTCATTGCTAAAATCTCTAACCAGTTTGGAGTCCCGCTGGCCACTTTCAAAACCACTCTGAAAGCACTCACCCTCATCAACGTCCAGATAAGGCTCAAGCTGCCCATCCCCGCCGTCTTCTTCTCTCTCACCAACCTGGACTACCTCAACCTGGACGGCTGCGAGTTCAGCGGCTCCCTTCCCAAGGAGCTCGGCAACCTCGTCAAACTCACGGAGCTTCGAATCAACGGCAACAAATTCTCGGGGGGAATGCCGGACGCCATCGCCAATCTCAAGAACCTCAGGGTCCTGGAGCTTCGGTTCAACCAGGCGCCGACTTTGGGATCTTCCAAGGTCACGCTGTTGAAGAAGCTCACTCGGTTCGATTACTCCCGCAACAAGGTAAGCCACTTACTTTAGCAAAAAGAGTGAAGTTTGATTACTAGAGTCTAGGACAGATATAATTTCAAGTTTAGTAATGTAAAGTCTCCATGCAGGTGAACTTTGAGCCTTTCCTTCCAACAATCTAGAACCTTGTTTTATCTCAAATTTTCCAATTTAGTCTGTGTTAAGCTAAAAATCAATTGAAAGGAGCTCAATGTTTCTTGAGATTTAGTATTTACTAAACCACAAATCAAAGTTCACCTGCATGGTCAATGGAGAATCTAATGTATTGCATGGTTAATGCAGCCTCTACTTTACAATTGTACAAAACTATTGCCATCTTAACTGACATTTGCCAACTGAATGGAAACTCTTGCAGGTCACCGGGTCCATTCCGAAGTGGTTGGGCAGTCTGGCGACCACGGACTTGAACTTGAACTCAAACCAATTCTCCGGGTCGATTGTTACGGAGCTCTGCAACATCAAGGGGTTGATCTATCTGCAACTCAAAGCGAATAAGCTGTCCGGCAAAATTCCTGCCTGCTTTGGGAACTTTGTTTCGATGACGTATTTGGACTTGAGCCAGAATGTGTTGTCTGGCGCCTTGCCGAAGGAGCTTGGGAAGATGAAGAAGTTGACGTGGTTGTATGCTAATAACAACCGGATTACGGGTCCTCTTCCTCGAGAGATTGGTGATATTGCGGACCTCTTTTTTATTCAGCTGCAAAATAATAAAATCACCGGGCCCATTCCTTCGAATTGGGGCCCATCGGACCCTATTGCCATTGATCCAGTCAATCTCACCAGCAACTTGCTCACAGGTATGGAATCGGTGACTGTCACTCCATCCCTTTTGCAATGAATTAATTTGAAATCAAATCCTGATTCCTATTTGCTTAGAAAGGAAGCAATTCACCATTTCTGTTAGAACGGCACATGGGTATGTAATTGCGCATTTCACCAAAATTCCCTCTGAATTTGGACTCTGAAATTGGTGAAAATTGTGTAAGAATTGGACGCTCGCTTACGGTCTCGTTGATTTGTGTGTCTGCAGGTCCGATTCCAGTAGGGTATCGAAACCTTGATGAGAGTGCTTTCCGTCCCGGAAACCCAGGACTCTGCGGTTTTCCTCTTTCCAACCCCTGCTAGTTAGTGGCTATTTTAGGATCTCACGGAAATTAATCCATTGCCAGGAACTGGCTGAAGGTAGGTATTCATTTCGTGCTGTGATGTCGATTAGGATAGAATTTAATCAATTCTGAAATCTTCAACTATTGTGCAGATTTCGAATTCTTCAACTGTTCAAATATTCCTTAGCTATAGTTCGCTCCACATGTGAGCTGGAATCGGAAAGTTTTGTTGACAGATCGATTCTCAGGAAATGTAGTTTTCAAAACTTGCATTGTAAACCTGAACCTGATGCCGAAAGTGGATGGATGTATGTAACTCCCGAATACCGGTATTTTATGAATATAAGTTGCTTGATTCTGAACATATAAATTGAGTTGCCCTGAACCGCTGGATGCGTGAGTGCTTACGAATGCAATCATGAGGATGTGAAAAACTGACATATCATATCAGAATCAGTCCAAGTTATCAAAGCCAAGCAGTGTTTGCGTTCTCATCCATCAGATACGAAACAAGATGGGAAGAAGAAGAACTCTGGCCTAAAAGACTGGTGTGATTGAAAGATAGGATACATTTGAAAGTCGAAATGGTGTGCGTTCCTGTAATGTGACCAACACTCGAAGCACATGGTTAACCAACAGCCAACGCAGCATGTCCTATTACACGTTCATCATCAACACCAAAATATCCGTATACATAGAACAGTGAATTGCAGAATCCACACTTCTCAATCTCTATAAACGAGCTGGCTCATCCGGGTTCCAAAATTCTCAGAAGAGCGAGGTCAACCATAAAGCATCCAATGCCTATTTCTCTAACTTCTTCCACAATGCAGGATCATCATAATCCTTGACGAGAAATGCTGCCCCTGCAGCAATAAGAGCAGGCCCAGGATTTCCTGTTGTGATCCCCACAACCGGCAATCCAGCTGCAACTGCTGCGCTCAATCCTGCAGGAGAGTCCTACAAACAGAGGAACATCACTCATCAGTGACCTCATCAAACAAACATTGAAGAATTGCACGCAATTTATAACACCAGAACTGTAGCAACACAAAATACTCACATGCAAGTGAAGAATAAAGAGCATTGAGGAAGAAAGCAAGGAAGAAGTTCAAAACCATAGAACGCTCAGACTTGGGAGCCACATGACGGTGATCGTAAAACCAATTTTAAGATCTGACCCCAAAAACCAATTTTGATGAGACAGACTCATTATGATTTTTTACTAATTTTCCCTCAATACATTTTCGATGAATATTTATACTAAGGTCTGTAAAAAACAGTGTCATTTGCAAGAATTCCCTAATTTTTTCGTACATAGAGGACAAATTTCCGTACATCTTGCTCTTCACTAGACAAGAATTTTGGGGGTGCTGAGCTGTAGCTCATCAAATTTATGCCCTCTTGCTGTAGTAGTAATAAAATCCTGTCAAATGTAATGCCATTGTAAGGTAATATATAATGTAAACCTTACCAATTGTAATGCAGCTAGATTTTCAAGAACACCCTTAGGGAGTGGGCTTTCTAAAGTGCTGGTGGTTTCAAATCCACACTCAAACGTGTTGACATAGTTCTCAGAGTCCTGACAAGATGGTCATGAGTGCAAAGATCGACTGACCTCAAAAGCAAACGCATTTTGTGCCGATACTCCGAAGTGCTCAAGACCCTTCAAATAAGGATCCGGAAATGGCTTGACCCTTTCGCATTCACTTCCGATGACAACATACTCAAAGAAATCCGTCAGACCAACTGCAGCAATCATCTGTTCTGCACTAGCACGTGGAGCATTTGTAACTGCAGCTCGATGGAAACCCTTCTTCTTAACCCAATCTGCCAGTCGATGAAGACCGGCAACAGGGTCCAGATGATTAGCTGCTAGACTGCTCGACATTGGTTCGCAGATTCAGAAATGACATATTAGCACATAGAAGGATCCAAATAACCTCGTCTACAAGAGGCCTCATATTCAGTAAAGTTAGATTGTTTCAGGAACTTTTAGATATCAAAAAGAGAATCTTTGACATGGTTCATGGAGAGGTCTCCCCACGGTCAGAGTGATCATACAGAAGCCTCCCATGGTACGTAGGGAGGCCTCCATTTGACCACTATAACCATAGGGAGACTTCATGAATCATAGGGAAGATTTTCTTACGATGCTGTCTAAAAGTTCCGAAAACAATCTAAATTTATTGAAAACCTTGACTGACGGTTATTTAGCAAAAAAATACCAGGTTCTGCTTTCTCGAAAAGATCAGATGAGATGAAAGTATGACCTTCTGAAACGAGCTTCTTTCTCCTTTAGGAATTGGTCTCGTCGCTGTTGATCCCAGTCGGGGAAGAGAATTTTACCGACTTCTAAGCCATGCTTTCCACTAATGGAGTCGCTATAAAATTCCTTTGTTATGGGCGTTCCACCATTGTAACCAATCTGCCAACATATAACATTCAAGTGAAATCCATTTTTCACCCCTCCGCTCTTATAATAACGTGAATTGAAGTAAAATCAGACTACTACAGGAGCTAAAGACAATGTCAAAATGAAAATCTTCTCCAAGATTCGATTCATGAGAGGTCTCTTTGTAATCATAGCATCACACATAGATTTTGGTATGTATCATGCGGAAGCCTCTGTATGATCACCGTGATCATTGGGGACCTTCATATTAGTCATGGGGAAAATTTTCTGTACGATGTTGTCAGAATAATCTCGAAACAGTCAATTTACTGAAAACCTTGTTCCTTCTTCATGACAATAAATCTTTCAAAAAGAAATGTCGTCTACAAACCTAGCTTCCCGGCCCCACATTGCATCGCTGCGCATCTCTGTGTTTGATTTTCAACAATCCCACTAAACACAGCAAAGATATATTCCGTAATTCAAAAGATCGAATTGGCAATGAGTTTCGCAAGCTTACCTCTGCCAACATATCACGAAAAGCAAGGTAATGAAGGGGGTCGGAGTCCACTAAGGTACCATCAACGTCGAATAAAACTGCTTGAACACAGCAAATAGGTGGAAGCTGACGATTCTTCGGTCCTGTACGACGACGACGACAACAAAAGCAAGAGGAAATCAGAGGTAGCGATGACATTGCAAACCCTAACCCAATTGATTTCCGATCCTATCAAATCTCAAATCATAACAGGAACGAGTACCCCTCCTAATAAAAGCCAATGGTACGAGCGTGACGTTTAGGATCCAACTCGACATGAAAAGTCTCGGGTCGAATTGGTTATCATCATGTAGCCAATGGCTTTGACATGTTGGGACACATGACCTCCGCATTGGTCCCCGTGGTATCGTGGTTGACATAATTTGCCGCTGAGGTAAGTCCTTCAGTTGCTCTCAAATGCTGATTGTTAAAGAATTTGACTCCTAATTACCTCACAAAAACAAAAATCTCTTCCAAGAACAAACGACGAATTGTGCAAGCAGTACACAGTGATCACTTCCTGAATCGTCAGCCAAATGCCCACTATTGCGCAGTTCCTTCTAACCTTACTAAAAAAATGACCTCAAAAACAGGGTAGAGATGGCACACTGTACAAAAACGACATTGTCAATGAGATGAACTGGTAAAGAACCTGAATCCCAGTGGATTAGGTCTTGTGCAGCCCTAATCCCAGCATTTTGATGAGCATTCGCTACTCTTGATGCTCGAATTCTAACTCGTGCCAACTGCCGCAATTGACGATGGTTTCTACAGAATTGCAAGCTCTGCAGTTGCATAGTGGTCGGAGAAAAGCTGGCGCTGCATTTGAGAGCCATGGTCGTCTGGTTGGTGGTTTACGTCATCTATTTTTGAAATCTCATGCCTTCGAATTTGAAGGCAAAACTGCATTTTAGAGTCATTAGGGGACTGGATTTTGAGAATCTCCTGAATTTTAAGAATCAATTTTGGAGACCTGCTTCACTCTACTGAATAGGAGGCCACACTTGGGTTCTCCAAGCTCCTCTGACATTTAAAATCTTTAAATACACATAATCTTTTTATTTATAATGACTATTTTGCTTGATTGTGTTGTAGTTTGCATAATATGAAAGTTTTTTTGTTTTTTTAATCTTTAGATTGAGTGAAGAACATTGTATGTGTTAGTCCAAAAAATAAATCATTTGAAGAACTTTAAATGTCTATATAAACTCTTCACAAGTGTTAAATAGGTTGCCATTTATGGGGTTCTTTGTCTTTCAAGACTGGTTAAGACCAAGAAGGCAAATCCAAAATGATTTTTGAACCATATTTGATTTGTTTTGTTGAAATAAGGGACAAGATTTTTACCACTATTTTTGAACAACATGTTATAGACTCAAGTTAGGGAACTTAATAGAATCATTGGTTGCTCTTTACACTTCAAGCTTTATATTTTGTGACCTTCAAAGTGATGGTCAACCAATATATCAACTACATCCTAAGAAAAATAAATTCTTTGACCAATGCCAATGCAAAGAAGAGCACTTTGAGCACATATGCAAGATAAAGATTGTAATATAATCTAGAAGAACCAGTTTAAAATCCAATTTCTCTTTAGAGGCTAAAATTTATACTAAATTCTCCCAAAATTATAAATTTAAAGTGCCATTCAATTGGGCAAGGGCTATTTAAAAAAATTAAGCATTTCTAAAAGACATAAAATTTATTAAAAGAGTATAACGGTTACGTAAACCTTACTTTATGAATTTAGATTTTTTGCATATATGGACAAAAACATGGTTCTTTAAAATTTGTGATAGAAAATATTACACTCAAGTCTTTCTTGAAATACACCTTAATTATGTCGGAGAAACAATAATAGGACAAAAACAAACTTGTAACCAGTTGAGTCATAGAGTGACAAATCAATGAAAGGACATAATCTTTTCTTGCAATATTGTCAAATCCCCCCAAATGAATGGAAGATAGTTCTAACTTTAAGGTCAAAGCACCTATACAAACAATACTTTAAGCAATTCCGCATCTTTTGAGGTAGGATCAACATATAAGACTATTTTAAACTTATTAACAATGAAAATTCAAGAGTTATAAAAAAAAAGGTAATTTTCTAAATCTTTATGAATATTCTCTAAACTTTTGAAGTTCAACTTCATGATAGAAGTCAACCATTTTATGCATTCATGTATGCAAGCTATACATTTTAGACAACTCGTATTCACATATTTTCAAGATTGGTTCAAGGTATAAGATTGAAAGTAAGGTGAGTACCCCCTGATATGCACTACTAATCCAAAATCACCATCACTCTGAACACATCTCTATAATCAATAATGTACCTATGTGGAAGAAATGATTTCATAACGTCTACTAAATGTCACAATCTTTGGTGGGTTAGAAACTCCTTTCACTTGCCAACAAGAAAATATCGAAAAATTTAACCATTACAGTAATAGGAACTAGGAACAATAGCAAAAAGTAGCACAATGAACCCCAAAACATTTTATGCATTCATGAATGTATGCCAGCTGTACATTTTGGACCACTTGTATTCCCATATTTTCAAGTTTGGTTTAGGGTACAAGATTGAGAGTACCTTAACCCTAAAGCGCTTTGACATCCATATTCTAAACGATGAACGAAGGGCTTCAAGGCACTGTTCAGGCTAACTAACTTCTCACTCATCCAATGTAATACTTGAATCTAGAATAAGACAACCTTTTCTTAATGACCAAATTCATATAATTCCGGAAAATGTTTTTTTGTACAAAGATATAAGCAAAAATGTGCAAAAGTTCGAAAAAGGATTGAAGCGTTTAGGGGTTAAACCCACCATCCCGGAGTCACTCGTTCCAACCGTCCTGCACCATGTGGCAATGAAAGTGACATTGGAGGGGTATGCATGTGAGATTGCGTTGAGTGCATAAGATAGTCTGCTCTAAAAGCGAGCGGCCTCTTCAAATCGACCCTATATTTAGGTCTGAAATGGACAATAGGTGATCCTTAAATGAACCTCTCAAGCCATTGAGAGAATTGAGAGAAAAGTATTATTTATTGCAAGAGCCAATCATTGGCCTTCATTTACTCAAATCACTTTAGAAGTTGCAAGTGGTCAGATTTTGAAAGACCTAGGGTCACAAATAGGTGCCTACAACAGTTTTTTTTTTTTTTAATTCATAAGTAATTCAAAAATGATTCAAAAAATATGAAACCACTTGTGTAATGTTCCACATCCATTTTTTCTTTCTCTGAAAAATGATCCAAAAATATTTCTATTCATGAAAACCTGTGAAAAAGGCAGATCAGCCCTTAAATGGTCGCTTTTAGGCCATACTACCTTACTTCCAATCCATGTTCAGTTCTGCACATGTGGTCACAGCTTGTACTGACGATGTACAGGCTAAAACTCAAGAGCAGCAGTTCTTGTAGAAAGACCGGATTCATGATCACAAAAACGTTAATGGACTCGTTGCTCAACTGGTAATGATATTCAGCTGCCTCCGCAGCCGAAAGCTAACGCTCACAGCCGAAATAATGATGAGTGCAGGCACATGATACCATTTCCGAATAGGCAGCAATTCAATTAATCTTCACACAAGACGGGCGCCGGGGCTCCAGTGCTCCATGTGCTTGATTACTTAGTGACTCACATAATTAATCAAGCACATGGAGCGGTGGAGTGGCCCTCCCCGGTACTATCAATCAGTAAGAATCCAATGACGCGTGCTAAACTGCTAATCAGGTACCTGAGAGATCGAATTCGCCTGCTCATCTCCTACACTGATTGTCCTAATTACAACCGGGAATGGCATAATTAGGACACTAAGTCCGTGACCCTATTTTTAATTAGTGTAGGTTCAAATTGTACTGTATTTGACCAGTTTACACGAAAATTAAATTTTGTGTTTGTGGTGACATTAATTTTCAAGGTGACGCTAATCCCTCCCTCCCTCGTCACTAATAGGGTAATCAGTGCAGTTAGAAATATCTTGTATATAATGGCTTCGATCGCAGCAGCTTGCATATGTTGATGGATATGTGTGCATGTGTTGGAGTCTCTTCTGCGAGTGTGGTCCGTGATAATTTGCTGCATCCAGAAGTCTTGTGATCTCCTTCGCATCTGGGGTGGCTCTTAGATCTACAATGCCATGTTCTGTGAAGTTTTGGATACACGAATACTAGGAGCATCGTCTGTGTGGGTTCGGACAGATTCCTTGAATTGATCTCAACGTGGTATTGTAGGTCTAAACTCTGGCCCTGCTGCGGACAGCGTTAATTGCATTGCTCCGGTGGGTTGCAGCCTAGCTTGAGAACTGATCATGAATACCGATGCTTCAGATCTTGTCTGTCTAATGCCTTTGTTATCATACTACGGAGGTAGTCTGTGGAGCAGTCATCGCTCATTCGCAAGCCTTTCGTTTTGCGGGAGATGATTGCTGAGTTTGAGATTTGTTGCATTGTACCATGCCAGAGGAAGATTATCCACGAGATTATCTCTGGTTCCCATGTTGCCATTTCCGGTTGGCAATGTTGCCAACCGATCGAAAAGTTTGTGACACAGATGTCCTCTGTTTCCCGCTTTTCCCTAATTCTCCCGTTCGTAGTGCAAAATCATCCCGGAAACTTGCAAGGATAATCTCCGCGTGTTTGCGAAAACCATAGTTTGATTGGAACGTTGCATTTAATATTCTGATATAAACATCACGCAACTGATTGTATAGGGATAGCGGATTTTGGCCATACACGCTGCTCTATGGATTGGAACCCTAAATGAAGATGGTTTCAACATTCTACGGCTATTCCAGCGGTGTCCTAAAATCTTTCAATCCCCTAAAAGCGTGGACAAGGAGCACATATCAACCATAAGAATGATCTCTATCTAAATATCAGATCTTATATTTGCTTTTAGGTCAATACTTCGAACCCTCATTGTATGCATTGCATTTGAATAATACATTTGATAACGAATCTCCTTCCAATTGTAAGGAATTAATAAATAATTGATGCATGCAGTGGGTTCATCATAGAAAACTAACATTCTTGAGAATTTTCCACGACACATCAATCCGAAAAGGACGGTACCAAAAGCTACGAGAAGAAGACAAACATGGGCAACGCTCATGTCTTCTGCCGTGCATGCTCTCCATAGATAATATCTGATTGAATATTGAGTTATTTTGAATTTTCGAAATACGGAGTATTATTTGCTCAATAGCAGACGACTACATGTTTTTTACTCAATTTCGATTCATTCCAATCTTTTCCAGACCATTCCGGACCATACCTAAAGCAGCCGAACCGATTGGCCCGGTGCAAATCTTGATCCATCAAGCGCGTGCCGAGCAGCGCCGGTCTCCGACCTCCACCGTTCGGATTCTGATCTTCGGACCGACGGCGGAGATTCCACCACGTGCGGTGACCACATGCACCACTTCCGCAACCCTCCACTTGGCACACAGGCGCCTCGAATGCCGCACAAGCCTTCCACTTGGCAGCAACTGACTTGAGTTGGACCCTGCAGGTTATCCCATCGCGATCTCCTCGACACTTATCTTATAAGGCCCGCCCTTTCTCCCCATTCCCCACCATCGTTACCGCGCTCAATTTGCATCGTCGTATATTTTTAAACGAGTTTGAATTAAGTTATCAGCGTTTAGTTTCATTTGTTTTTGCATCCTTAGTTCGATTTCAGCTATGGCGACCGTGATGGCGAGCCTGAACGTGACTGGAGTGCAGTCGCTGAATGGGGTGTGCAGCACTGTGAGTCATGTGCACTTGGGATCCTCCAGTGCGAGGTTGGGAGGCTTGAAGTTGAATGTGGCGAATTTGAGTTTGAGGTCGGAGAGGAGGAGGTCCGCCTTCGTCGTGGTGCGTGCGGAGGAGGGCATTACTGACCAGGTGCAGAATGCCATTGGAGGAGCGGCCAACAAGGTGAAGGACACTGCGGGAGCCGCCAAGGGGAAGGTGGAGGATGTGGCTGGAGCTGCCAAGGGGAAGGTGGAGGACGCGGCGGGAGGGGCCAAGGGGAAGTTGGGGCAAGCGGAAGATTACGTGAGCGGGAAAGCGGATCAGGCTCAGGGTACTGCCCAGGATGTGAGCCGTGATGCGCAGAACCAGGCTCAGAAAGTGGGAGACAAGGCTTCCGGTGCAGGAAAGGACGCCGAAGGGAGCCTCAAGAGCGCCAGCAGGGATGCTCGCGGCGAGGCCGAGGGCCTTGGTGTAAGTGCTTTCTCAGGAACTGCTTGAATGTCGTGCAATCTTGAATGCCATTAGTATTTTCATTTTTGTAGTAATACTGGGAGGTAGGACATACCATCATTAAGCAAGACAAAGGGGTTTCCTTCTTTATAAACCTAGGGGCTGAGTATTGCACTCGGGCTCTTGACCTTTACCAAAGAAAGATCAACAAAGAACATCTGTCGGTCTCAAGTACAGAGTTCACTACATGAACTTCAATTTGGTGGGTGATACTGTTAATAGAGTGTCGCCTTTGATCTGAAGTCGGTGAATTTTTGAGAAAATATTGTACTTGTGAAGAAAGTCGTCTATATCAATTAGTGGGTTTTGCAGTAATTGGAACAAAGAGCGTAGCTGGATGATACTTCTAATTGACAATGCGTGTCAGGTTTGCATAATTGTTTTTCAGTTGCGGCCTGGTTTAATTAGGTCACTGAACCTGGTAGTTTTTGTTAACAGGATAAGGCTCAGAGAACCTTTGAAGATGCGACCGACTCAGTGAAGCGCGGTGTGGACAAGGGTGCGGATGCCGCCCAGGACACTGCAAAGGATGTGCAAGGGAAGGCCGAGGATGTAGGTGACTCCGCTAAAGGCACAGCCAAGGACTTGAAGAGAGATGCCCAGAAGGGCACTGATCGTATTTCCAACTGAGAAGATGATATCATCGTCACAGAAGCAGATTGTATAGTGCATTTGCGTGTAAAGTTGTAGCAGTGTAGGAAGAATGTTGTCGACTGCTTGTGCCTCTGAGACAGCGATGTAGCGGAATGTATTTTGCCCTCTTTAATTAAGAGAGTTTTGGGGATAAACTGTGTAACTATTGTCTGATTGAAATTTTCCAGAGAGTGGTATTCCACGATATGTGAAGACTTGAGTATTGAATGTGTGAGATAATGGTTCAATATCACCTGCTGGTTTAATGCGTCTTTGTATAGAACATATAAACTTACAAGTCTGTCCCTTCTGAACGCCAGGGGGCTGTTTCTTTATGAAGAAGGGAAGAGAGCACTAGCTAGCTAATACAGATTCATCGCGCAGGACTGAGACCTGTCTAGGTCTTAGCGATGAAAGGCACACATGCTGCAGCTTGAAGCTGTGAAGTTCTCAGATAGGATGATATGTACTACTATGAGGCGGAGGATGGCAGATAACACCGATCACTGACCTCGGTAAGTGACGCTTATCTATACTACATAGTTTACTGAGTCGGCCATGAAAGCACTTCTAACACGACCTAATATGCAAGCTGCACGTTGGATTCGTATAGAGCTCCGGGTTCAAAGTATTGAGGAATTACATGCTCAGCAATAACGGAATGTCCATTTAATTTGGATGTGATCTTCACGTCGTAAGGTCCTCTGAATGGCTGTCCGGAGTAGCAGATCAACATATAATTAGCGCCCCTGCCATAAAATATCGATTATTAGAGGCACGTAATTATTACTGGAAACTCAAAAATAGCAACCAAACACGAAGCGGTGACTGTCAATAATACAGTAGAGTTTTTCAGTAGCCATACCAATTATGTTGCATTGGCTGAAACGTAGAGCTTCCAGCCTGCAAGCATGCACCGCGAAGGAAACAGATTTAGTGAAAAGAAAATCGCTTGGTGTTGACATAGAATTAGATACACTCTAATTCTATGTAATCTAATCTAGCATGCTCATTTGGTACAGCAGCCATTACATTCTTGGAGACTATTGGGAAGGAGCCTTTGCGCATTAGGCTTTGAGATTTCTGCCTCTACTTTCAACGAATACAGCTTGAATCTTGAAATCGAGGTGATCCCTCATGGGTATATTCCTTCTTAGGTACCTAGCGGAAACTGAATGTTTTGAGATGAACGAATGGCAAAGAACAGAAGTCACAGAGCATGACTCTTCAAGAATGATATGACCTTGTGTGAAAAGAAATTCTATGCAGAGTTCGAATGGGTTGGAAAAGAGAGCTAATTCTTATTACCTGACGAACTTCGACGCTTTCAATGTCCCCTGGACCTCCTTGGTATTTGACAGTGAACGACATCCAATAGGGGGTGGACCCAGGGTCAACTTTAAATGCGATGTTCTGGTTTGGATAATAGCAGGGCACTCTTTTATATTGAATGTCATACAAGCCCAGATTGCGCAGCTCTTGATCCCTTCCAGGAAGAGCCATATTCGTCATAGCCATACCACTGAGATCAAATGCCGGTTCCCCTGTACTGCAGTATGTTCCTCCTGTGATATTGACCGAGGCAAATATTTAGTGTTGCAAGAACTGAACTCGCTAGACTAACTTTGTGATTTTGAAATACAGAATATCAGCAATGGCCGGAGAATAACTATTGGGAGTAACTTCACAAACCTGGACAGGAGTCGGTGATGACGACCCTGGTGGGTTCCTGTTTGCAGGATGGATGTGAGCATTTCACCTGCGGCCATTGACAGAGAACTAATCAGTTTTTTTGCTACTTGACTTGACAACGCGTGTGACCTCAGGCGCTGTGTGGCGAGGAATGTCCAGACTGCACTTACGTCGTAACATTCGCCGCAGCCCTGACCGTTCTGGAAGATGATAGCACTTCCAGCTGCCACACTTAAACCGTAGGGAGTTCCTGCGAGCTCGGTGTAACCACAAGCTCCGCCTGCATTGATTGCAAGCATTCCCAATGTGGGTTACATGCATTACGAATGCAAGCCATTGTAACACGCCCGTTCATCAACCATCAAGAAAAGCAGCTAGCAAGAGATCAATGTTTCGTGCCAAAGAAAGCCTGAAAGAAAACCAGGACACCAATGTTTCGTGTCCAGGTATATATCTAATGCCTTCTCAGTTTGTTCATTTGAGGCATCATGTTCTGTACTTGACTCGCCTCTATAAACTTCAATCTCCCTCTTTTACCGGAATCAAAAGTACAAGTTCAAGAAGCTCGAATGTAAAAGTCCTTCGATTTCTTCTATAAGGACAACTGTCTCTAACTCCTCTGAGTTATCTAAATGTAACATAAGTAAAATCTCCGAGTGAATTCTGGAAGTAGTACAATCTCATTGATTTAGGGAGGCGATGAAGCAGCAAGAAAAATCTGATTCAGATCAAGAGGTGGTGCATGATGACTGCAGAAAAGTAAGGAATGTACCGTTAGAACCCTCTCCGTATGGATCCCCATACCAAGTGGCATGTCCGGGGATCCAAGCCGTGTACCCCATAGTCTCCAAGAAGCTGTTGCTGCTACTATCGTCGCCCCCGAGAGCCACAGGCAACGTGCTTGCAAGAGCCATCAGGAACAAAACAGTGGCTCCCATCTTTGGAGACTCGATCCTCACAGCAGCTGCTCCTCGGAATATGGTATCAGTCGCTCTGAAATGCCGAAACGGAAAATCTCCTACTCATTATATATCCCGCCGAAGGCCGGATTACCGGCTCCGCCTCAACATTCCACCCGACAAGTCTGGCAAGCTTGGACCCCTTTGGAAGTTTAGTCCATGTCAACTGACAACGAGTATGACCACTATGACACCAACCGAATTGAGGCAGCTTTTGAGAAACACAAGAATGTGCATTCTCGACAGGCTTCTGAGCAGCTGCTGCAGGGCATGCGCCGTGAGGTCCACTACTAACCCGGCCACCTTGCGACATTATTTTCTATCCAGGAAATTGGCCATGGGCAGCAGCAGCAGGAGGAGCTAGGAGGAGCCATCATGTTCCTGCGACTGGGTGCGAATTCTTGCTGATTTCAGTTTGGTTCACTTGTGGAAGTGATTGACTAAGTTAAGATACCATGATCAGTGATGCTTCACTTGGAAGTGGCCTGCAAAGCCTGAAAACATGATTCATGAAATTTAATTATGACGGTGAGGCAGCGCTGATTGCGCTGAGTTTCACCTCTTACTCAGTACATTTGCTCCTTCTGAGCATTAGATGATTTTATCTTTGAGGCAGAAGAAGTGCCCCCAGGCCTGGCATAAAACAACCTACACTATTTACAGCCACCAGGTTCTACATAAATACCGTAGCCTGGTCCCAATACACCGACCATTTGCTGTGTGAAAGCTCAACCCTGAAAGGATGGAGCCGTGGAGCCCATGACCGTGTAGTCAAACCTCAGAATTCTCTGCTCTGTATCCTGCATTTTGACCCTGATCATGACTGAAATCGTTTAGATTTATTTTTCAGAGATGAAATCACATGTTCAATGTGTGTTGTAAATTTTTCAGATTCTTTTGTGAAAATTTTAAACTATCATGAATCTTTGAAGAAAAAGGGAAGAAAATTCTTATCAAACACAAAACAAGCTTTACTATTTTGAAAGGATGAGACCTATCACCTACTATGAGGTACTGGCTTTGCCAAAAAACTATCTGCTTTTTGAATCAAAAAATACATTCTCCATTTCTACAATAGTCTTGAAAGTCATTCATTAGTCACTTTTTACTTGCTTGGAAGGTAAAAGGTAGGAGGTAACATGCGGATTAGGAAGAAACAATTCACTAGTAGAAAGGGCAGTAGTATCCATGTATGGTACCCCACAGCCCATATTGACACCAGAGTAGGTACAATGCTTTGACACTATTCAAGTTGGTGTCCAAATACTTCTTTTTCACTAGTGTATTAGAAAGTTTTGAATCACACTAGCTCATGAAGATTGTCAATTGCACATTCTATCAACTTTGGACCAAATTTCCATGATGTGTTAGAATCAGAAATGAGTTTCCAAGTTTTTCAAAGACGGAATTGACCATAAGACTAATTTTGAGTCCTCTTGCGGGTCATGTCACATATCCCATGTCTATGCAAACCGTGTTTCCATTCATGAAATTGCTACAAATCACCAAAACTATAGTCATACTGTATTCTCTATGAATGCATATTACCGACGTTTGGATGAGTAATTGACGTTTCATTTCATTATTGACCTAGATATCATTCTACGGATGAGAATATCTTCATCACATTCCAGTCAAGATCGCAATTTCATCTACCTTGGGAAAAAGAAAAGAAAATTTCCAACTCAGACTGTCATGCTGCCAGACTGAGCTGAGAGAGAGAGAGAGTGATGAGCCTAGTGTAATTGGGTCTAAATCATTTCTAGGCAGCGGTTGCAGGCCCATCAGTCAGACTGGGGGCACTGATTAGTGAAAAGCCTCGCCGCTTCAGTGAAAGCAACACTGCCACCATGTGGCGGTGAAATCAATTGGCCTTAAGTACAGTGGAATTCAGGCTATAAAACAAATTGCAAAATAAAGGAACCAATCTGAGAATTGGCAAAACAAGATGCTTGCCTGCTTCTTCAAAGCCAGCCAGAGTCAAAAGTCTTCAGTTACTAACTTACCACCAATCATTCCCCAATTCAGTCAAGACGGAACTGATGGACAAAAAACATGCAATTACCGTGGGTTTCAAAATAACTGCAACAGCTCAAAAGATTTAGTGAGGTTCCTATTAGAGTGCAAGATCTTAGTATGGGTTCCAATACACACACACCGCACCCAATGAAACTAATACAAGTACAAGTTCAATTTCTTTGGAAATTAAAGTGCATTATACGTATATAACTGAAAGTGAGTTTGTTCCCAATCACTGTAGCTACACTGATAGCGCGATTCAGTTGTTCCGAGCAAGGGCGTCCTATTTATTTGTGAATGGATGACAGAAGCGAGCTATTACACCTCTAACTCCAACTTGGAGTTGTTGTTTCTGAAACAAATGAACTCAGCTTAACTTACTCCACATTTGACGGGAGGTTTACATTAGAACGACGCCCTACACTGGAACTAATTAAGTCATTTTTTTATATTATTGCTTCGACCTGCCTGCTGTCTGCTGGCCCTCTGTCTGTCATGAAGAAATGAATGAATAACTTACAAGATGATGACTAACTGAACTGATGGTTCAGTTGCTCCGACGGAGTCGAATACAATACGATATAACCGTCGTATAGAATATAATTACGAAAACAAGAGTCAAGCATGTCAGGCAGCAAGCTAGTGGAGTCATGCTCACTGTCAGGGACGGAAGGGAAGGGAAGTAACGACTCCCAAAACCGTCCAAACAAACTTGCAGGAGATTTGGGCATGCAGGAGGAAATCTCAAGACTAATTGGGGGACATCTTATAACTTAATTTAGAAGGGTAACTCCAGTCGGAAAGACCAGCGTGAATGGAGCATGTGTTGGCTTACTAAATGCCAAAAATGTTCAAGTGGACCTTAGATAGTTAAGCCATTCTATCAAGAATGCTTACTAAAATCTAAGGTCCACTTTACACCTAAAAGCGAGGCCAATTCGAAACTATACCAAATTTCGTCTTTTTTTAGTGTTAAGGCTGTCCTCAACTGTTCATTTAGAATAAGATTATAAACAAGGTCACTCCTCCCATATGTGAAGGCCTAGAGGCCAAAAAGATTGGCTAATTCAATAAAAGCTAAAAAAAATTGAGCTTCTCTCTCTTTCTATTTTCAAAACTGCTTTGCGGCTAGAGGCCAAAGCAATTCCCATTGGGGGCGATTGCACAATGATCCAACGGATCTAGTTTGTTGAAAAAAATGATATCTTATTAAAAAAAAGGTTTTTTTCATTGAAATTTGACATTGGTCCAAGGCCAAGAATTGGCCTCCCATTCTTGGTGCACCCAATTCATTGAGTTTGGGCCATGTCAAATCATGTTTTTTTTAATAAAAAATTCATTCTATGAAATTGGCTCAGCCTTTAGGTTTAAAGGGATTCGGACTGATTTCAACTTTTTGTCCAATCATAAGTGAAGATTTGAGGCCTCTTACACAACAAATTGGCCTTAACTCTAGGTATAAAGCAACCCTAAACATCATGGACTTAAATAGCAATTTCCATCTTTGATGCCTCCATTAGGAAGTAGACCCTATAAAGAACCGACCAACATCTATTGGAAGTGGCTCAATTATCTAAGCCTTGTAGACTTAGATGGCATATGATGACAAGGTCATTTGATTTTCCACCATAGTTGGATGAACTGTGGTAGTAAGCACCTTTGCCAACGCCTAGGTTTGAACTCATGACCACTTCACCATTAGAATTTATAATTCTCAATTTCATGTAAAATCTATTAGGGGTTTAGTTTTTTCTTTTGTTCAATACCACCTAATATTTTATAAATTTTTTAAGATTAATATGAAAAAAAATTTGGTTAAATTTATTTATATATATTTTCAACCCATTTTCCAACATATTGATTAAAACGTGCAAGTTATGAGGCATATTTGTTTGTTTCTATATCTATTGAAAGACAAAAATTCACCTTTTGGAAGGGCTAGAAAAAATCTACACTTTAAAATTTCAACAAATTGAACTTGCAATTGGTGGAGATATTCACTTTTAAGTTTTGTGAGAATGTATTTGAACTATCTAATTAATGGATCTTATAATTGGATTTGTTAAAAAATAAATATAGATGAAGATTTTAGCCTAGTTTTGGGAAAGAATATTTTGAAGCAGGTTTGGCCCTCTAAACATCAAAAAAAAACTTTAGAAATTAATCCCTAAAGTTTTTGGGGTTAGAAATTAGAAAATACTTCTAAAAATGCCAAAAAATTAGCACCTTCTAAAAATAGGTCTATAAATCAAATTTCATCTATTTTTTATATTTAATTAAATTGTAGGATCTTATTATCGATTGATATAAAGGTCTTGCCTAATCATTTGTGTCTAAAAGCAATGTATATGTGAGATGTGATCAAGCAAACAGTAACACAATGTTTTTTCAAAAGCCGCCCAAGCTTTGGCCAATGTGACTTTATTGTACTTTTGAGTCCTATAACTCAAATTCTACTTTGCAAAAAGATCTAAAGACTTTGAGATTTGTGTGGAGCCTATATATCTCTTAAGTATAGTATAGGTATATAGAAGAAGTATAGAAATTTTCTAACCAAAATAATGCTTTGCTTTACTTGCCCAAATTGGAAGTCAAAACAAAAAAAATGAGTAACTTCTCTACCAATCATTGGATCATAATACAATTAGATTTTCTAGAAGGTAGTTGGATTTTAGAAGGTAGTTGGATTTTTCAATCTCAAAAAAAAATATTCAAAATCTAGTACTTTGCTTGGGATGCCTAAAACACCCTAAAAACATTTTGCACTAAAAAAAACTTTAGTGGTTAACCAAAATGATGTCTTGAGTATCTATAAATTACATAATGAACTGCTAAAGGTTTTCTAAGTTGATTTGGCAAAATTGATCAAAGAAGACAGAGTTGCAAAATTTGAGGTGGTAAAAACATTCTATGATATTTGCCTTTTAATTGACACCGGTTACTTTTAAAAAAAACATTCCATGATATTTTTCCAAAAAAGAAATGTGACTGTAAGATCTTGGACTCAACTCCATTTACAGCCCATCCACAACCAAATTCTTTGTTGTTTAAGGGAGCTGACTTAAGCACTCCATTTCCAACCACTTAAGCAATTGTCCATCTCTGCAAGGCGGGGATCTTAAGGGAGGAATTTTCCCGTGTGTAGAAATAGAGTTCGGAAGGTTTCCATAATTTTCCAGATTTTTATTTCTCAAAACATAATTACTATGAATTTTTTCGCTAAAGATTCTATTCAACCTATACTTGTTATATAGACCTTCCTATTTCCGACCAAGGGTTGGTTGCAATATTGAAAGTCTTCTAGCCAATCATAATGTGCCACAACTATGTTGGGAACCGTACCATAATTAATGATTGCTCGTCTCGTACTGAGTGGAAAAAAAACAGCCTACATAGCAAAAATAGGTGCATGTCAGAAATGGGTTGACCCCTTAGTAGATTAGTAGCTCCAAAGTTACAACTTTATTTATTTTTGGCCCTTTGAAATTCTCGGCAACAACACTTGTAGTGGACTCCAATAGAGCTACTAAAAATGATCAAATTGGTAGTGCTTCTTAAGGTAATTATTCTTATATAAGTTACATATATGTTAAAAAAAATTCAAAATGAATAAGGTAACTACACCTAATTTTGTCCCCTTTCTAAAATTGACCCCTATAGATTCTTGCCTAAAATGTACTCCCACTATTCATGGACTCTAGGGTCGGTTTTAGAAACACCTATTTTCAAAACTTTGAATATTTATAGTTTATTCATACGGTGTCCAAAAAATGCATTTTAAGAGAATTTAGAATCCCCTTTTGACTAACAACAAGACCAAACAATTTTTTGTCAATACAATAATGGGAACCATGCTAAATTGCTTAATTGTGCGATTTTAGGTGTAGTTATCTTAGAGTCATAGAACATATAGATTTAAACAAACAAAGGCAAAGATGTTTTCAAAAACACACATATAAAGGCAAATTATTGGATGCTCATATCTCAGTTGAATTTTAATTTTAATTTTAATTTAACCCTTAAAGCCTTGAGGTATGATTTGAAGCCATTTCCCACTTTGGAGCAAGCCCTTCTTGTGAAATTTTTACTATAGGTGTGTTTTATTACTAGCTTGAAGCCTAGAAAATTTCTTACCAATCCAAGTGATAATAAAAAGATATGCTTCGAAAGGACATAATTTCCAAATTATGGGCAACTTTGTAAGTTTTGAACATTGTTTGAAGAAAGAAAGCCCAATTTCAAAGGCTTGTAAGTCAAAATCATGTACCTATATTCCATCCATCTTTTGGAATTATCTTAACTCCTAAGCGCCCCAGGGGACTAAATGTGTGCTTACATAGTCTCGAAGTCTAATCCAAAGTGCTATAATTTTTGTACCCGATGTCCAAATTTAATAAAATTTATTGGAAAATTTGCACTTTTTTTTCTAGTTCCTAAGGTAAAATTTTTAAACCAATCCAAGATGTAGAAAATTTTCAAAAGTCATCCACACTTCACGGGTTCAATTTGAGTTCACCAAATTGCATTTTGATGGTTGCAACTTCAGGGCGTCATTAGAAAAGAATTTGGGTCTCAATATGCTTGGTACTTTTGTCTTGGAAATTAATTATTTGGTATGTAGAAAAGGGATAATTCCATTTATATGATCACATTAGATGTTTTTAGGCGTCTCTGGAGGGCCATTTCAGGGCCGTTTCCCGATTCGGTCCGATTCTGTGAACAGCGATACGGCTGTCAGAAAATATTTATTAAAAAAAAAAGTAAATTCAAATATCATTTTAAACAAAAAAAAATTCCAAAAATGATGTGGCAGTCGTTCTGCCACATCAGCTAGCTGCTGCAGGGTAGTTGCAAGAAATACTTTACGTTTTTTGGGTCATAAGACTAGCAGTACTATGCAATACTACAAATATTGTGTGTTTATAGCGCCTTGGCAAATCTGAACCATTGATTCAGGGCGCCTGGAGATTTGAACTGTCGATTCAGTACTATGTTGTACTATGCAGTACAACAGAGTACTATGAAGTACATCACAAAGTTTAGACCCTACGATTTGGCAGCAATTATCGTGCGGTTATCATTGTTTCATGGGTTCGTACCATAATCGCACTGACTCAGTGTATTTTTACGCACTGAATTAGTGCGAAAACAATGAATATCAATAGCGTACGGTTTATGTACTTTAACTATATGATTGCTGTGCAGTTTTGACACAACAATTGTATAGTTAAAGTGCATAAACCGTACGCTATTGATATTCATTGTTTTTGCACTGATTTAGTGCGTAAAAATACACTGAGTCAGTGCGATTATGGTACGAACCCATGAAACAACGATAACCGCACGATAATTGTTGCCAAATCGTAGGGTCTAAACTTTGTGATGTACTACAGAAGCCACTAGGAGCAGAAAATAGCACAAAAGGAGTCTATGGAGTTTTTCATTTTTAGTAATTCAAAAAAATTCATAAACAAAATCCATTTTGCTAGAAAAGATTGTGCTTGCATTGCACCAAAAAATTCATGAAAGAAATTTTTTCTCTTTGTAGTCTTCATGCAAAGGAAGGTCACTTTGACCCCATGTGTGCAACCAATATGTCGCTATTTTCAAAAATCCTTTGGTCAGTCCTTGTAATGTTAGTAGACCTCCAATATGTCCAATTTGTGGCTTCAAATTCGCATTTTTGGGTCAAAAATAGGACTATAAACCTCCAAAATGGCCAAGGTAGACACCCAATTGGGGGCAAATTAAAAATAGTAAACTAATTTGAAAAAATTTGAAAAAATTATTCAATGTTTGCAACTACCGCATCTACCTTCATTCCAAATTTCATGCCAAATGGACAGACAATGCAAAAGTTATGAGCAAAAAGCCAATTTCCGAGGGCAAGGGGACAAGAAATAGGACAAGTGTTTCTTGCAATCACCCTGCAGCACGTTCCTGCACTGTTCTCGCAATTCGGGAATGCAAGGGAACTCGCAGTCCTCCAAGACCCTCAAATCCCCTCTAATGTTGTCACACATTTCCATCAAACTTTAGCTCAATGGGATGTTGGTGGTATAGGTCAAGTTGGCAACAATGTATTCGTGCTCAGTATATATTGAAACGGACGTGTGTTTCTATCATGTACAAACAAGTTCCATGTTGGCATGTTGACACTTTGCCACTTCAAGCAATGGAGATGTCAAATTGAACAGTATATTTTTGGATGCGGAACAATCTTAGTGTGCAATACAGCATTGGCAACAATGTTTATTTTAATACACCCAAGGGACAAGCAAATGATGCCATCGTTGTATTTTGTTTTTTCATAACTTGCCACTATTGGTGGCAGCTCATCCAAAATTTGATGTCATTGCCTAAAGCTCCACGCTAGCAACAACTGTGTCAAGAATTGTGTTGGCATTTCATGGCCATTTTGGGAAGATGATTTTGAATAATAGTCAATTTTTATTTGGACATCTATGGACCCAAATTCTTTTCTAATGTGTATCTCCTTTATCCAATGTTTTTTTTTAATAAAATTTGTTGGATTATGTTCCCCTTGAAGTCTAGTTATTGTGGTAAAAATTTCATGTCAACACTTTAAAAGCAATGAAGGTTTCTAGTCCTTTTGGGATTAACAAGCTTGTTCAAAGTATATATTAAAAAATTTAGTTTGAGAAGACCTATCTATTATGGCTGCCCGAAATTGCCCATAACTTGAAAAAAACATTCTTTTGAGGTATAACTTTTGAGCCATCACTCGGGTTGGTTTGAAATTTTCTAGGTGTCAAGCCAATAGTAAGACACACCTATGGTAAAATTCTCACAAAAATCCAACTAATATTGCACCGGAAAGGGCCTGCCTCAAAGTGGAAAATGGCTTTGAATCATGCCTAGGGCTTTAAAGATTAAGAAACTAAATGGTGAAAACATAGCTTTCAAGCTCTTTTATTTTATTTTATTTTAGATTTTGCAACCTAATTAATTAAAAATTGAAGATCTGGTGGAAAAAAATCATTACAACCTCTATTCTAGTTAATGTGAGGGCTTTTGGCCAGGGGTCATGGCCGTGGTCCTTTAAGATTGTTTTTCCCAAAAATCCCAATGAAATTTTTGAAATGAAGGATAGCACAAAATAGTGGCATCTTGTAATCAAGAGATTTCTTAAGGAAGAGGGCTCAGAAGATGAATGTTTGAGTTACATGTTTTTGAATAATTCATTCTTTAAAATGCATTACAATTTGGACTTGGGCTTGGAAACACACACACACAATCAAATTATAATGCACAATTGTCCCTAGAGACTTTTACATGGAGCTATAGCTAGGAGTACAATAATAAATAAGGTATACCCAAGTCACACCCCGTCAAATTACAATTCCTACTTTTGGGCTCAATTGCACCTTGTTGCATTCTAATGTTATAAAACGTGTACAGATCTGGCATTATAATAATTTTATTATGAATTTGGGATGGAAAAGGATGGAAAGTTATGATTCTATAATTCTAATAGACACCACCAGGGAATAATGATGAGCTACAATGTATCTTTTTTTATTCAAAACAAAATACATTTGAAAATTGAAAATTGAAAATCAATCTTTTAAAATATGTGCAACAACTAGAAAAACGCAATGGGTCATCTTATCCTTATATATTGCATTTTGTTGTTATGTAACATCTTCAAAGTATTAAGCTTCCATTTTGGCTTCTATTTGTAAGGGATTTGTAGATGGATGAATTATTTAAGATTCTAATTAGGCATAAATTAAAGAAACTAATCATGCCATAAATATTAGACTGTAACTATGCTACTTATATTCCAAAAAATGTAGTTACACACTACATATATTCCAAAAATGTAGTTACATGCTAACACTTTTACAATTTTGATATTGCCACTTTGTTGTGGTTGTAGAATACCTAGATTTTTTAATTCTATATTTAGGTGTTGCATTCAAAACTTGAAAAGTTTTAAAATTAGATAACCTATCTAAAGGGGTTCTATTATGGCTTGTTACATTGCACTCAAATATTTAAATGCAATTAGAGCCATGCTTGCTTTTATAATTTAAAGCCAAAAAATCACTAATCTATTTTTGAAAAAATAAACTCTCTTGCAATTCAAAATTTTTAAAATCTTTTCAAATCCTTTAATGAGAAATTAAAACGTTAAGAAATTTCAAACAACATTTTTGACACTTCGACTCTATATTGATGTTTCAAACAATTGGATGTCAAAGTATTCAATTTATGTAATGGCCCAAGGTAAGAAAATTCACTTGATACAATTTTTCCTATTTATTTGTGAATTCAGTCACATTATTCTCCTAGCTATATTTTTTTTCAAAACTTAAACAAATTAAAACTCTTAGATTTTTGTTTATGCACAACGTACACTAAAAAAACAGTCTTAGTTTTAAAGCCATTAGAGTGCTTGAAGTGTGAAAACATCAACTAGAATATACTCTATTGGCTTTACTTCAACAAGAGTTTGATAGGATAGATTAGTGGAAGTATTCTAAAAGGGAATATATATTTTGATTCTACTCAATTCTTTTGATACCACACTGTTTTTTTGGAAAACAAAACACTTTTTTTTTCTTGAAATAGATTCCAACATTAAAAAGTGCACTTGGCGATATTAAAGTGTGAAAAACTTGGTGCACATTGAAGGCTATGTAGCCTAGCTAGCTAGATGAACAATAGCTCAAATTGTTAATAAATTGCATCTTACATAATTCTCTTCTTACTAGAATTACAATAATAAGATTTGGCCAAATGACTAGGGAAATTCTTGCTATGTAGAAATATAACCCTCGCTATGACTTCATGTGGAAGCGAGGCTTATATGAAATCATAGGTGTATTAGTAAACAAGGTATATGGCAAGATTTGAGTTATTGAATGTTTGGACACAACATCATATTTCAACAAGAAGTCATCCCAAGTCACCCAAATAGATCTTCCGCGTGCAATGCAACTGAACCAATTTAGAGTAGATCTTTGACGATGATCTCGTTCCATCTTCTCACGCCAAGATACTTTGCTTTCTAGAATTTCATCTTTAGTCGGATCCATGTGAATGTGCAACATTCCATGAGATGGCAAGCTTGCATCCCCTTGCAGCTTCAAGATGTGGAATTGGAGTGGCATCAAAATAATCTCCGTTCCGAAATGTTTAAGACTTCCATGCCATTCGTATGGTTCTATATCCATAACGTTGCCAATTTTGGCAGGAATGATCATGTACAAGCTGCCCATGCAATCTATAAGTTTGAATGCGGAACTGTTGAGTCGAAAACCGTAGTCACGATTAGGTTGTGGCATAAAGACACCTTGAAGGGCATACCGAATGGGTAATTTCTATGTCCCAACATCTTTGCCCATTTTGAAGACTCACAAGCAACCGTTCTTAAAGATGAAGGAGTCAGTATTAAGCAAGATATAGTTGGGAATCTCTAGATTTGTAAAGTACACTTGCAATAAAGTAATCCCATGGAGCACTCTTATGAAAAGCCTTACAAGTCCAATTGTTGGATGTTGACTTGTAAAAACACACACCACGTTTCAACACAAGAATTACTTTGTAATTGTTGGCCTTGTCATCCACCACTTGGTGAGCTTGTAAGTTGTCATAGCACCACAATGTCAAAACCCACATCTTGACAATCATCTTCATGAAGTGGAGGAAGCTCCCTCCATTCCTTTGTCAACGGATTGTTCACGATAAGAAGTCTCCAATGTGGGAAAGATGTTGGAGTAGCTGCAACACTAGTTTCAAATTGTTGGTCATTGCGCCTATAGATTGGATTTTGTGGTCCTTGAGACCTTATAATTTGGCATGGAGTGATGAGGACACTACAAGAGAAAGGGGTGTTTTAAGTGAGTTTTAAAGTATAGTCCTAGACACATGATTTTAAGTAATGACCTTTAAGGAGTAAAATTTTGCTGAAAATCTCTTTAAAGGTCATTACTTAAAATCATGTGTCTAGGACTATACTTTAAAACTCACTTAAAACACCCCTTTCTCTTGTAGTGGGAGAAGCCCTCTTGAGCTTGCAAGGACATTGTAGATAGGCTAATCTCAGGGAACCATTTGAGTGGTAGATGGGCCAAGGAAAAAAGGGGTTGAATCTCTCTTGATGGATGATGCACTCCTAACCATGAGCCATAAGTGTTATTTGCATCTTATTTGACAAACTTTTGGAAGACTATTGGAAAGTAAGAATCAAAGGTGTCATCTTTCCGACAAACTGTTGCCAAGGGTATTTTGTTATTGGAAATCCAATCTGCTACTATCTTAATGTTGTTCTCCAAAGAGACAAACTCAAGGGTCAAAAAGGTGGACATTTGGTTTGAAAGTACAAGTTCCAAGACTTGAGTTGTATCTTCTAGGGAATGCTTATGCAAGTTAGTAGATGGGATGATAGACATGACAATGGATGACTTAGTTGCACATCAATTAGAACAATTGGAATAGTTAATACACAAATTCTCTTAAAATTGATTAGATTGAGAATCCATGGGATCATTACTTGAGAATTGAAGAGAAATTAGAGACATGTATGGCCTTAAAAGAATCATGATCATGCAATGAATTCAAAAGCAATGACCATAGACAATTGTATTACAATCTAAACTAGTCATAATTGTATATACGACACTACCAAAATTTTGATATCCATTTGCGTATAGATCAAAAACAAAAACAAGAATAGACACAAAGTTTCAATTTAGACTTGAATTTTCTATGTTAACAAATATAAGGATTTCAAGCTTTGTACAATTTGCTTTTGATAGAAATCAATCCTTGAATCCCTATTTTAGAAAGCCCATTCTAAATTGAAGTTAACTTTCTTGTCACTAGTCCAAATAGAATAAATCAAAGTTTCACATGTATACAAAAATATAATCTTTTAGGACTATAATTTTTTTTTCTTTTACTTTTAAAAAAATAAAAATACTTTTTGTGATTTTTTTTGTGTTGCCAACCAACCTTTGTTTTTGGCTTATTGTGCCATAAGTTTTGCTCCTAGGCACCAATTGAAATAAAAAATTATATTTCCATAATGCTCTCATATTATTGTGGCTTTGTGCTTGGCCAGCCATGCCTCTATTGCTTCAAGTATACATAATTAAAACAACCCCCAACATTCTTTTTTAATTTTATGCAAATATAATTCTATTGTAGAGAGCCAAAGTTTGGAGGAGACAACTCTTGGATATTCCTTGGTATTATTTCTCACCTATTCCAAGACTATGTGTATTTCCTAAACCAAACACACACTTACAAATTGAAAATTTCTATTTATAGATGCATTTCTACTAGTGACATCAATTCTAATCCTAGACATTTGTGTAGTTGCAAGAAATACTTCACGTTTTTTCGTCAAAAACGTAGTTTCTGGCCATAGGACTAGCAATACTATGTGTTGGTAGTGCCCCTACAAATTTTAATCGTTAATTCAAGCCGCCTACATATTTAAATTGTTGATTCAGTACTATGATGTACTATATACTGCTACAGAGTACTATAGAAGCTGATAGAAGTAAAAAATAGTAGAAAAGGAGTCTATGGAGTTTTTCATTTTTAGTAATTTAAAAAATTCCATTAAAAAGCGATTTGCTAGAGAAGATTGCGCTTGCATTGCACCAAAGAATTCCTTTAGAAATTTTTTTCCCTCTTTGTAACCTTTGCACAAAGGATGGTCACTTTGACCCCATGTGCGCAACCGACATGTTGCTATTTTCATAAAAATTCATTGTCAATTCTTGTAATGTTAGTAAACCTTCAACATGTCCAATTTGTGGCTTTGAATTTGCATTTTTGGGTCAAAAATAGGATTGAATCCCCCCAAATGGCCAAGGAAGACATCCAATTGTGGGCAGGTTAAAAATAGTAAACTAATTTTATTTTTTTTAAATTACTCAATGTGTGCAACTACTGCACTTACCTTCATTCCAAATTTCACGCAAAATGGATAAACAATACAAAAGTAATGAACAAATAATCACTTGTCCAAAGGCAAGGGGACAAGAAATAGGAAAAGTGTTTTTTACAATCACCCATTTGCACAATTTCTTTGAAGCTTTAGTAAAATGTAAGTTCAAATTGAGTTATGCTCTTGATGTATTTGCAAGTTCTCACTTGACGCAATGATTGGCAACAAGGAATGTAATTTTATGTAACTATTGTCTACAATATGATTGTCTAACTATTTGAGCCTATTGTTAAATCCTAAATGAGCCTTTGATGCAGTTGAACTGGAATATACATATTCATGTAGACTTGGTAGGATGCTAAATGAGTCCCACAAAGTAGGACCAGCAGGGTGAAAAAGCAAGTTCTTGGGGGTAAAAGTAGAATCTTGCCCACGATTTTGAGCTGTGTCTAAGGTCTATTGTAGACCTCTCTTGGCTATTTTGGGTCTCTAATCGCAAATATGAATTAAAAATTTGCAAAAAAAATTTGTGTGAAAAATTAAAAATTCCTGCATTTTCACCTTGCTGGTCCCACTTCGTGGAACTCATTTAGCGTCCTGCGTGGACTTGTATGAGTTGACTCACTTTGTAAAATTTTCAGCCCTTTGTAAAACCCAGTGCCAAGCTGCCCCTTTCAGGATGAAAGTATTGTTCACGCAATAACTTTTTTTCCCTATTTGGTAAAGTAATGAATTTTATTGCCTGTATAAACTATTCCTTGCCCTCATTTTGTGTGAAATTTTTTAAATCAAAGAATTAGAATTCCATTCAAAATTAGATGACCAAAAAAATTATGTTGCTACAAAATGGCGCTTGGTCCTTTTAGGGATTAACACTTAACACAACATTTCTTAGCCTAGCGGGTAGTCCAAAGGAGAATAAAAAATTTCCTTGAAGTGGGGCATGAGTCTTGCTCCTTGCCCAAGTTTTGTGCAATCAATGCATGTAAAATTGACCAATGAACATAGCTATTATTTTGTAGCCTAAATGTAGTGCATATCAAGCCTTATTTACCAGAAGTGGGTCTAGTAGGGTGAAATATTCCCAAAAAAATCCTAAAGCTACTATTTGTCAAAGATTAGCCAAAAACCAAGCCCAAAGAGCCTAGCTTGTTGTTTAACCCCTCAAGGACAATGAGTGCAGATTTTGAACAACAAATGAATGAAAACACATCCCAAACTCAAGGAAATACGTTTTTTCATCCATCAATTCTTTTTGAAGATTCTTATACTAGTTCTTTAACATTTGTACAATATAGATTATAAAGATTTTGCTTTGCAAATATTCTATAATTCAACGGGTATCGGTAGGTCTAGCTTCAAAACATAACTATTTTAGTTCAAAAAATGACCCTTCAAAAAGACTTGAATCAAAAAATAAAATAAAAATCTTCAAAAATTACTTTGATTAGAACTTAGCATTTTGAACGCATAGAAATACAATTCTTGTACAAATCATAAATATTCAATCTACAATTGATTTTAGAAGGAATTTTTAATTTCTAGCTTCAAATTTTATTGCAAAATATTGGTTTGAATAATTGTTGATCTAACTGTATGGATGTGATCAATAAATCATATTTTACAACTATTGTTTGAGAATTGTCATTAAAATATTGTTCTAAGTTGCATTTTATAATAGATCTTCACAATTTTGGAAATTTGGACAACCCCCTAGTCTTTTAGGATTAAAGGCTAACATCAACTTTACTAAAGTGTACAATTATAGTTAAAATAACAAGAATGTGTATAAAAATCTGGTATATACATGGCTCTTATACCCAATGAAATTCCTTTTTCATTAATCCCTAAGGAGATCTATATAAGTTTGTTTTAGTGTTGTAGAATGACATTTTATCCATGTTTGGAAATGCATGTACAGTACAGTGGGGTCCCAATCAAAATGGCGTTTTCGAAATCGCAGTCGGAAGGAATTTTCAATGCTGCCAACTTTGACAGCCTCCTAAGAGTTGAAAAATTGGTATTTTACCACAAAATTTTTACCACAACATCATCTTTATGTTAATAACACGTGTATCAAATTTCAAGGCCAGATGCTATACACAAAATAGATATTTGAAATTTCCCAACATGTGTAGCCGTGAAAAAAAATTCACTACTGCCAACTTTGATACCCTCCCAAGGACTGAATTTTTTTTCTTTTTCTATGAATTTTTGGCATAGGACCATCTATATGTTGATTACATGTGTGAAAAATTTCAAGTCCAAAAGACCATATAAATAGATATTCAAAATCTACCAACATGTGTAATTGTGAGAAATAATTTCACTACTACCAACTGTGACACTATCTCAAGGGTTGAAAAGTTGTTTATTTACCATGAAATTTTTATGATGAAATAATCTCTATGTCAATAACATGTGTTCCAAATTTTAAATTCAAATGAATCACACAAAAAATATATGCTAGTTCTACCAATGTGTACAACTGTGAGAAAAATTTCACTACTGCCAACTTTGACACTATTCCAAGGGCTGAAAAAAAAACATTTTACCATGAAATTTTTGGCATGAGATCATCTCTATATTGATAATATGTATGCCAAATTTCAAGGTCAAAAGCTTTACCGAAAAAAAGATATTCTAATTTTACCAACATGTGTAGTTGTGAGAATGACTTTCTACACCGGCGTGTGAAATTTTACCCAAAAAATGACACTATCCCAAGGGTTGAAAAAATCGTTCTCACAACTACACATGTTGGTAGAATTAGCATATATTTTTTCGTGTGATTCTTTTGAATTTAAAATTTGGTACACATGTTATTGACATAGAGATTATTTCATCATAAAAATTTCATGGTAAATAAACAACTTTTCAACCCTTGGGATAGTGTCACAGTTGGTAGTAGTGAAATTGTTTCTCACAACTACACATGTTGGTAGATTTTGAATATCTATTTTTATGGGGGTCTTTTGGACTTCAAATTTTTTTTACACATGTAATCAACATATAAATGGTCCTATGCCAAAAATTTCATAGAAAAATAAAAAAAATTCAGTCCTTGGGAGGGTGTCAAAGTTGGCAGTAGTGAAATTTTTTTCACGGCTACATATGTTGGGAGATTTCAAATATCTTTTTTTGTGTAAATGATCTGGCCTTGAAATTTGGTATATGTGTTATTAACATAAAGATGATGCTATTACAAAAAAATTCGTGATAAAATACCAATTTTTTTAGCTCTCAAGAGGCTATCAAAGTTGGCAGCATTGAAATTTCCTTCACTGCGATTTTGAAAACGCCATTTTGATTGGGACCCCACTGTACTATACTTCATGAAACTTCCAATTGGGATTATAATTCTGATTAATTTAGAATTAGGGTTGTCTTTTTGGACATAATTTTTGTATTAGATTGTGTATTGGATGTTTACATTGAGTATCATCTTGGATGCGTGTTTAGTATACATTAGAAGAACAATGGACCCTTGGGAGGTCTGTGAGTTCCCGGACAGCAGGGAACGCTGTCCGGATAAACAGAAAAAAAAAATTTGAAAAAAAAAAAAAAAAATTTTTTTTTTTTTTTTTTTTTTTTTTTTGGCCCAGCGAACGAGGGGCCTGTTCAGGACAGCGAACTGGCAGGACAGTGCAATAAAATAATTTAAAAAATATTAAAATATTATTAATATTAAATTAAATGCAGAATTTCAGAATTCACAAATCTGATGTGGCCGAAATTTTCCTCGTCAGCCTGAATCATTATTTTATTATTATTTTTATTATTATTTTAATATTTTAAATATTTTTTAAATATTTTTAAATATTTTTTTTTAATATTTTTTTAATTTTTTAATTTTTTTAATTTTTTAATATTTTTTAAATATTTTTTTATTTTGGCCACTATTCATCATTGATGATGAATAGTGGCCATTGTCCCCCAAAGGGACTGTGAGTTCCATTGCGGGGAACTCACAGCCCCTTTGCAAAGGGAAGGAGCCCTCCCGAGGGCCCATTTTTCTTCTAATGCTTGACATCCTTTCCAAATATTTCTAAATATTCCAAGAATTTTTCTGAATTTTTTGGATATGTTTTGAAGCACTTGCAAGAAACACTTATTCTATTTGCAATCAAGATACACCTCTATATTCCTTTCAACCACAATAATTTTTTTACAAATTGAATTCAAGCATGCAATAAGGTAGCAACATCGATAATCGTTACTGTACCCAAAACCATCACCTCTAAAATCTTGAAAAATCTGTGAAAATAAATAGATGTGATGACAAGGATGTACTATATCTGAACATCAAACCGTAGTGTTGGTATTAGGTGCAATTGCAATTGGCTCTTTAAAAATTCATAACTTATTTTCATAGTATCCAAATAATACATTCAAAAGTGCACATGTGTTATTTTTCTCTTGCTAATAGGACCCTATAATTTCCAGAATCTTTATTAATAATAATCATGTTCAAAACCCTTATTTTGACGGTTATGGGTGCTGCTACCTTATGTTTTGTGAAACTCCACAAATTGTGTGGAAAGGGAAGATCATAAATAGTAACTTGACCTTCAGTGAGCACTTTTGATTTTTTCAAAGAAGATGATGTCATCCGATGCCAAAAGGGATGATTTTCACGGTCACCAGCCCGGCGTTCAAGGGTTAAGATTCCTATTCTGAACAAATTAAAAAAACATCAGAAAACATCAAACACATCAAACGAATGTGAAAAATGGCCCTCACTCCTGAAGTATGTCTGGTCTTCAATGTAAACGCTCTGAAGCTTACACCCATTCAATATTTTGTTAGACTATTTCACCAAGCTTCATTCTGCTCGCTATGTGTAAAACCATAGTTTCTATTCCAATAATCGAGATGTCAGCTCTAGACCGGAAACTGCAGCAGTCTTTTCTCTCCACATCTCAAACCTCTGTGACGGTGACCTTCTCATTTGCCTCCTTGACAGAAGTATCGGTGATTCTATTAAATTTACGCGTTCAGACGGGATGCAACCCAGTACAAAACTGCATACTTACAAACACAGTAGAAATCAACATAAAACGTTGTCCTGAATGCATGCTCAATAGAGGTCTCACTATTCTAGTTTCCCAAGTAGGGTCACAATAGCCAACCATTAATGTCCAATAACAGTCTCGACCAGTGATGTAGTCCATATACTAGAACAGAAACAAATCATAATCCTTACTTCCCTACTTGATAATCAAGTAAATATATACATCCACTTACTGAATGCGGAGGCTCTCCCGTAAGTCGTTACAGCCCTGTTTGAACAAAAGAATTACAATCTGCTATTTCGTTGAGGATTAGGACCCTCCCAGACCTTGCCAATGGCCCATGCCATCTGCTCAAACCGATCTGACCCAAAAAACATCATCTCCCGTGCTTGTTGACCACTCTCTTTTCCCGGCGTCACGTACGTTGTTGGGGCGCCAAACATCCCTTTCTTGACTGCCCATTCTGTATTTTCCTGTCGCAGGCAGGTGTCGCTTGATATTAGCACTCCATGTAGCGCACACGCTTCACCAATATTTGGATGCAAGGCGCAAGTAAGGCTCAGGGGACCTCAAGGGACTTGAAGAAACGGTTCTACAACTAACCGCTCTCTAGGTTGCGTAATTATAATATTCACTGTGTATGACCTTAAGTATCCCAACTGAAGGCATCAAACTTCAAGAAAAAAGCTCACTAGTTGGATAGAAGTTGATCTCTACAAGCAAGCAACTTGCAGATTCAATTGGAATACTATCAAGTAGACCAAGAAGATTTATTTCTCCGTATGTAAGGGGTGCTTTGGACTGGCTCAAGAAGTTGACCTGAGAGTTGAGTAGTTCTGTTGGTCAAGTGTTAATCTTGGCTCAATTTCACTATAGACATGGTCCCAAGCCCCCAAGAGAGTCAAGATCCTATGTGAGGTTCTAAGGGAGGGAAAATCTTGAATCAAGCCCAAGAAAAGACACTGCAACAAAAGATGTGTCTGAGAGTTTTTCTTTTTATGGGCATTCAAGCTCCATTCCAGGCCCAAGTTTGCTGTGTCTAAAGCGCCCCTAACTAATTCAACTTAGCAGATAAACTATATTCATAAAGAAATAACGTGGATCACAGGTTATAGAAGCGTAGACTGCAAGTGATAGACGCATTCCCAGTACGCGTCCAGTAAGCGACACTAGACTTACAAGCTCATGGAGAAATGCTACCGCACAGCATTGTGAATAGGGTTATGCATAAATACCTTCAGTCGTGATTTGATAGTTTCATCCTCAGTAGAAAGGACAAATTGTTCAGCTTCTGCTTCAGAAAAACCTGCAGATACGCAGCAAGTGCGCAGAAACGTGGAATCAGCGATCTCAACCTCGCTGTTCATCCCCACTCCAAAGATGGCATGAAAGAAAGCCATGAATGCAGCTGCGAGCTCTTTGGAATCGTACCCCTGCTCAAGGCCCACGCAACCACTTGATGAGTCTGAATCATGTCGGCAGTTGTCATGCCTACATCCTCAGCTAACAACAAACTCCTCATTCTTCAGAAAGTGAAGAGAGACTTTACTCAATCCCTTGTTCGTCGACTCAACCAACTTGACGACCATAGTGGGCAGTTAAGAATTGCATAAAACATCTGCAATAGCATCGCTAGATTTATTATTACAATCAACAACCAAGACTTTCAACTCAGACATGGGACATCTCATACATTAAAATAACCCCTAGCCTGCCCGAATGGCCAAAGTGACCGCCTCCATATCTATAAGAGTTGAAATATGTCATTTGAAAGCTTGAAGGGAGGTAACAAATGTGTCGATAGAAGAAAAAAAAAATCATTGCCCTGCGTTCTTGGGAGATAAAAATGTGCTTTGAACAATATTATAATTGACTTCCAAAATGGAATATCTATTCATAGCTTGGGCAGTTAGGGATAACACAATTTGGATTCTTTTATAAAGTTGGAAGTATGCCCTCTAAACTTCTTGTAATTTGCAAAAACTGCAGTTTACAGGGAACCAAGAGGAGAAAGGACTAGCCTTAGATTCAGCAATAGCTGTAAGGACGCGTTGGCAACGCATGGAATTAAGATACTCTCCAAACCCTTTAGGAACCCCTCGGAATGGAACATCCATGAAACGAGCATTTCGTTTCAAATCCTCGTGACTCCATCGCGCTGCAGTGCTCAAGGAGACCAACTCTTTAGAAGGTTGATTCACATATTCGCACAAATACAGACATGTTTTTCAAGTCTGCGCAGTAAGTAAGAAGCCAGCAGATATGGAATGGTGGACAAATAGAGACTCCCACACAATGCATTTGGCTTCAAATAAGAAGATTAACCCCCAAATGCCCGCATGGCCAAAATTGACTGATTTCAAAACTAAAAGATATCAGTTAGGATGCCTCTACGGAAGGAAAAAAAATGGACCAATGGAACGAAGAAATCATACTCTGCATTATTTTTGAATTGGAAATAAAGTTTAGGTTCCAATGCAGTCATTCTAGTATTAGATTGGGTCATGGGGTTAATCAATTTTCATGATGAAGAGACGAAACGGTCCGCAGGCAGAACAAGAAATGGACCTCACTCTTCTCGTTAGTTCCAAAAAATTTAAGAAACAGGCCTCACCTTTTGCAGGGAGACTTCCAGGTGGCTTGTTACCCGTGGCTTTCTGCACTGCACCAAGAAGAACCGGAAGCAATTTCAAATGCAGGTTCCATCTCTCTTGATATCTGTTAAATATCCAACACATACTAATCAGAACGTTAAACCCTAAAAGATGAAGGTATCATGGTTTTTAATGACCAATTCGATTGATCATACTGTGAAAACTACATTTCAGATCGTGTCAAATTTCACATCAACAGGATCATTGGAGAACACTGCATTTGTTGGTCAAACATGAAATAAAATTGGACAAATACTAGTCCTCACGTGACCTACGTAATTAGATCAACAGAAGCAGGAACATGACACAACAGGGAAAGCTCTTCATCCCATGTTATTTTTAAAAAGAGGCCACTCACCTCAAGAGTACAGAAAGACCAAAGAATGAATAGGGCGACAAGGCGTCCAAGCATACAAGCAACTCAACGCCGTCATTCGCACTGTTCTCCATTGCAATTCTATCTGTCCTTTCAGTGGTTGAGAACGCCAACGCCACAGTCCAAAATTAGGTTTCAAAGTAGGCTAAGCACCGAAAGCAGAGCTGACTTGGAAAACGGATAAGTATGAGACCCAAGGGCTGCTCTACATTTTTCACATTCCCATTTTTTGCAATTTATACATAATGAGTACTAACATAGTATTAACTCAAAATAAACATGATACTCTTCTTTCAATTTACAATTTCTTCTTTGTTTCTGACAATGAAATCTCTTCATAGATCTACCGTGACTCTCTTGCAGGATAATAGACACCAGAAAAACACCACATAAGCACATACACCCTGAACGCCTCCTCAGTCTTTAGGGTTTAAGCAAATTGATGAATTGTCCAAATAACCGAAAAATTGACGATCTCTGATTTCAACCCACAACACAAAACTCGCAGCTACATCGGCTCGCGAACCCTTCAGCTGGCATACTACTACACACTCAAATTGAAACCCTAAAACCTCAAAATTTCGCTATGATCGTCACTGAAGAAAACATCTGCACAGAGTGCGTCTGGCAGCAAATCTACACTTGAAATCCAACAAACCAGAATAGTGGCATATCATAATCATTGCATAGACGACGTAAACTACCAAGGATTGTGGAATTAGAGTAGAATGGAATGCAGAACTCACCAGCTGATCAGTGCCAAGGAGCTCCAGAGCGTGCTGTTGATCGATTTGCTTGTTCATAACTTAAAATGTAAGCTGCAACTGAGAAGCATAGAGTACAAATTCTACAGATTAGTGCATTGACTTCCTGGTCCTGAGAAGGACCTAAGTAACTTAACAAAAGATGGATGGTGAGGAAAGTTCTTGTGGCGAAGAAACTGGCGACTAGCTTAACCCCTTTAGGATGTTGGCAGAATGGCATACGAGAGCCATTCCAACGTATTTTGAGGGCCATTGTTGTATAATCACCATTTGGTAACTCCTAAACACATCTTTTTAAGTTGGGATTTTTACTCAACGACCGCTTGCAAGTGTGCTTTACAATTCTGAAATCAAAAGTGATTTTGAGGAAATTAAGATCCGGCCAAAAATTAGTGACTGTGCAAGGGTGTTTGGTGCTCTACATACGAAGAGCGTACTATATGAAGTGGGAGAATAAGGGAAAACCAACACAAAATCGTTCATTCAACAACCTTCACACACTTGGTCTGATGCACCTGTAGCAGTGGTAGGTCAAGGTGGACCGGATGTACCAGTGGCCAAGGAAAATGGAGCTTCAACAAGGACAACAGTAGCCCATGCAACAAGGTAGTTTAGCTGTAAGAATTTGGTTGAGGAATTTATGAAATTGAAAATCTATGAGGGCAGAAGTTGATTCACCTAGAAATGCAAATCCAACTTTTATCAAAATACAAAGAAAGGAAGTAAAAATTGTAGGATTATGAAAAGAATTATTACTATGACTATAATAATTGAAACATAAATACTTATCAAGTTCTGAAAACCATCTTTTCCAATGAACTTATGAATTATCAATAAAATTAAAAGAAAATGCTAAATATCACTATTGAACTTTGAAAAGTCTCAAATAATTCAAGTTTAGAAAAATAATCCAAATTATCTAAAGTAAGCAAGTGGATTGAATAATAGAAGACAAACCTGCCTTCCAACACACATCCTAAAAGGGAAATGTAGACCCAACCTCTTACCAAAAAATGAAAGATTCAAAAACCTCGTTTGTTATGGGAAAAAAAATCCAAACCTAATTTCTTTCAAAAATACAAAATGAATGCAAACATAGCCTTCTTCCAAAAAAGGAAAAAAAAATCTAGAACCTAGGTTGTTTCAATCCCGAAACCTAACTTGTTTCTAAAATACAAATTGAATCATAGACACAACCTCAATCTTTCAAAAAAAAAAATCCTATTGGCTAATTTACATATACTCTTATAGCTTGCATTTTTTCTACACAACACTAGTGGTTGGCACTTGCTACACTATGCATTTATCATACTATTCTAAATTTATTGGAAATTTCATACAATAAATAGAATGCAAAGTAAAATTTCAATAAGTCTCTAATTAAAAATTATTAAAATCTTCATATAAATTTTCTTACAAACGTGCATACATTGAAATGTAGAATATCAATTTTAATGAATGGAGTATATGCAATGATGAATACATTAAAAAATATGCATACATTTGAATGTAAAAGAATCCAAACATAAATAGCAAAAATGCTTGAAATATAATTTTATTGTATTTATTGATATAGTAAGTTGTCTCAATTGAGACAATGACATCATGTTGAACACCAAAAGATTACAATTGGATGGAAGGGGACGTTGCCGAAGCGTGCATGAACCCTAAACATGCAAAGTTTGAAACAAACTCTTAACTTTTCCATCCACCTCATCAGGGTGTCAATATTTGTAGGAATGTACATGTACTCTTGTAGTTTGCATTTTCTATAGACAACATGATTGCTCCCTTTCCAGGGGAAACAATGATATCCGTTCCTAAGAAAATGCCAAGCACAAGGTTCAATGTATTACAAATGAGAAGTGTTGGGTAGAGAGGTTGTACTTATATTGAATGTCATAGTCCACCATCCTCAAAATATATGGGACAAGTTGAACATGCGGCCACTCATAGTCAAAATGTAGGAATTGTATTCATTGTACAATTTTAGACCTAATTTTGGTATAGTATAATAAATTTCTTCAAAAACTGTCTAAAAAAAAGTTGCATAATCAAGCTAAGTTTCATTTCCAAAAATCCGTTTGTAATTTTGAGCCTCCAATCAAAAGTTATGGACAAAATTCAAAGAGGGTGTTTGAAAATGTCAAAGAAAATGTCTAGTAATTTTGTTCATAACTTTTTATTCAAACCTTGAAATCTCAAACGCTTTTTTGGAGATGGAGGTTAGTGTGATTTATCAACATACTTCTCTTAGTTCAAAGTTTTTTGAACTAAATTATCCAATCATGCCAAAATTAGGTTTGAAGTTCTACATTGAACATGATTGCTACCTATAGTCTTTTGTTTTCAAATTGGTTTTGTATTTTTTTGTAATTGATATCTTTTTGGTTTCCTATTTCATTCTTATTTCATTTTTCTACATTGTTAAATTTTTGTTTTCATTTTATCACCACTTTTTCGTTGCCTAATTTGGTCACTTTACCAATTCTTGCTTAAAGTGATTTTAGTTTGAAACCCCTATTTTTTCCCTACAATTTTTCTTTTGTTTTTTTCTATTTGCACTTTTTAGTTCTTCACCCTAAACTCCAAACGTCTCCACCATTATCTAATGGAAAACTCCCTAATTCATAGTTATGGTTTTATTTGAAATACTAATACTTTTGGATTCTTAAATTCACTCACATTGTTTAAAATTTTCATTTTATAATAATTGAAGATAAATGGTGGTTCACGACATCCTCAAAAAGTATCATTGGATTTCAATTGGATGAACTAAGCATGTGAATTAGAAGCGGGTATGTGACTCCATGACATTTCTTCTTTTTCAAATTCCCATTTATTTAAAAAAATTCCATCATAAAACTCAAATTTCCAATTTAACTAATTATGGATTACTATCCTGTTTAGAATTAACATCACATTTGCTAGTAAATGATGAAAATATGATATAAATGTAGTCCAAATATACACTTTTGAGTTTAAATGGATCATAATCATCATTTTGGATCAAATACAATTTAAATTAAATTAAAAATAAACAAGTATTGGCTACGAGCCAATATACTTTCAATTACAAAGAATGTCCATTTTTAGTAAATTTGGAGTTTCAAGCAAGTGCATTGAAGAATTCAAGGCAAACTTGCTTGCCAACACATAATCTCTACAATGCAGTGGATCACGTAGGGCAACTGTTCTTAACTGCTCTTGCCGGTAGCCAAAGAAGTATGCATACTTTCCAACATAGTACACTTGATACGATGCCTTCTACAAGAAAGACCTTGTATTCACTACGAATACATAGAACATGCTCTTTACGCAAGCATAGCTTCTACCCTTTAATTTTTTATTTTTAGATTTTAATCTCATAATTAGCTCCACAACTTTGCCAAGGTGTTTCTAGTTTTATGTTTTGTCCAATACGTAAGGGAATTAGCACGAAAATGTCAAATATTGGAAACCGAGGCCTAGGCAAGGTCTCCACATCCTAAAGGGGTTAAGCTTATGGAGAATAATATGTAAGGTAGCCGAGGTCCAAAAATGGAGCATCTAAGCACTGAAACTGAATTTTGGGGAGGTAAAACATCTTGAAATATTTTTCAGTAAATTTCCGTGAAAGACAAGTGGAATTGAAATGTAACCCAAGTTGTTTCATATTTTTTGGACCTTTGTGGAATTAGTTACAAATTTTGAAGTTGGAAAAAAGTGGTCATTTGTGGTCATCAAAATGGACCACCTCTTGAAATGTGCATAGGTGGTACATTGAAGAAAGCAAAATGTACCTCTGAGTCATGTTCCATTTTAATGCCCGCTCCGTTTTACAGACTCCTGCCTTATCTATGAGGAAGAAGTGATTTCAACCCACAAACACCGCGGAGGACGTTTTCCGGCAGATGAATGACAAAGAATCTCTCCATGTAGGACAAAAGCGCGATTATTCATCTTCCAACTTTTGTGGGAAAAGGGAAGATCATCTACAGTGGGGTACAATTCATTTATGAATTTTTGCATCCTGCTGAGATTAGGTCAACTTTGGGAGGCCCTTGTATGCTCAAAATTGAACGCAATTGCGAATTGCGTTGGAATCATATTGAAGTCTACTTTATCATCATTACAAACACACATATGTAATTGAAAATCATACAAAGAGTTTGATGTTTTCTATACACTATGTACTATCTAGTGTTGCCAACACTTGTGAAAATTACAGCTTGAATTCAATGGTACATATAAGAAATGAACCTTCACAATTGCTTTAGAGATACTTGATCTCATGCCACTTGAATTGCTTGTATGATTTCTTGCTTGTTCTTCCACCCATTGGAAAAAAACTTTGACTATCTTCCAAAGGTTCTCTATGAAATGGTAGATAGTGTATAAAAGAAATTCAAATTGTTGTATGATTTGAAATTATTCATTTTTCACTTGTTATGAAACTGAAGTGCACTTCATTGCAATTGCAACACAACTTGCGATTCCAAAATCGGTTCATTTTTGAGCATGCTAGAGCTTCTTGCAGTTTCCGCTATTCCCATTTCCACATGGTTCTAATAGTATGAGGAATGGAACTTTTATGAATTCCATGATGCAACCCCATCTAGAAAATAAACCGTCATCATTGGAATGAACATCAATTGTGTATTACAAAGTGTGAACATCAAGTGTGTATTTCAAAGTGTGAAAATCAAGTGTGAATTTTTTAAAGAATGAAAATCAAGTGTGTATTTTTTGAATTTTTTTCCTATAATTTCATTTGAATTAATTTACTTAAAAGATTTTAAATTCAATATTGGTAGTTCAAAAATTTCAAACTATGAAAATCAAGGCCTTGAAATATAGTCATGTAAATATCTTGCAATCCAAGCGATCAATTTTTTTGAAATTTCTTACTACACATTATTATTGCAGCCTAATGTAAACTTATGTGATTTGATATGCAAGATAAACAATTTCTAAAGATTCTAATGCCTTGCAATAAAAATGGTAGTTTTGACTGGTTTCCGATGAAAAGGCCTTGGCAGTTTAGAAGTTAATAGTTTAGAACATTTAGAATTAAGAAGTTATCAAATTTTATTAATTAAAATTTACAAATTTACAAACCAAATTTTTGTGAAAATTTCCAAAATTTCAAGTTATAAGTTTAATCAAATTCAAAATTTATAAGTAAAAAAATATTACGATTTTAAATTTGAAACAATGAAAATTTTAAACTAGTCATCATTTATAATAGTAAGAAGAGAATAAGATAAGTAGTGTTGAAACAACACCAACATCTCCATTTTTGCAAAATAGGTAGAAGTTGTTTATTTTATATAGCCTTTTTGGTTTTAAATAAACCTTCAAAATAGACCTTGTCACTATTCAATCATAACCAATTCCTTATTCTTTGTTCCTAGATTCGTACTATTTCCATCATGCTTTGACATGCTTTAGCATTGTTAGAAAAATGAGGGCATATACTCATATACTCAATAAAAGAGTATAAAGCTTTAACCAATTGTCAACCTCTACATTTAATTACAAAGGTAATAGTAAAAATATGAATATAGAACCCTAAACTATTGTGCTATAAACCATTGTGTTGTAACAATGCACACATTACATACAAAAAAAATCACAATTTGAACTCATTATATTAAATTTTTAGTAAATTACAATATGAAGAGATACATACTATGACATAAAATGTCAATTGATATTCTGAAAATGACTTGAATTCATTATTAAGCTCTAAAATTCCTACTTCAATTTCCCAGTTCCTTTCAATGTACATTTGAATGGAAAATTTACCTTGTTTAGGAGGCCGGCAAAATGTCCTCTCTATCTTACTAGAAAGTAAAATTTGATTGATCAACCCTAGAATGACCGGACTCATTTGGGAAGTGGTAAGGTAGGTATCCTTAAACCGCCACTAATTGCTACTGTGCCTACTTACTGCTATTAGACTGTTCAAATTCTTCTATATTTTTATTGGCAAGGGAAAGGAGGTTCCAACGCACCAAAGAATGCAACATTTGGATACTGTATGCAAAAGTTATGAAGGAACAAAGTTTGGTTCTAAAAGCGTTTCTTTCACGGAGGTACATAACTGATGTTGGAAATGTACACACACTGAAGATGGCGCTTTAAGGTCAGTGGCGCATTGAGGATACCTACCTTATGTGGTCAGAAAACTGCAAAGACTTTCAAGAAGCACGTTTGCTAAGTGCTGCACATGATGGGAGAAGTAGTAACCGTAGGATCTTGACCCTGAGCCTTCAAATACTGGGAATGCAAATTCGGTTTTGGGGAGATTTAAGTTCATGTGAAGATCGAGAGGTTTGACCATGAGAAGTTTTGCGTTGATTTTGACGGGCAGGTGGTCTCCTCGTAAGAAATCATGACGCAGGTGATTGTGAGGTGCTCAGAAAAATCCGCAAAAAATTGCTGTGCAAAGAAGTCGATGGCATGGATCGGGTAAGGGAAAATTTACAGGAGCCGTCATAGGAGGTATGTTATACTGAGAAGCTTGCAATGAGCACGCCTCTGAGCGAAGAGAGGCGAAGTTCCATTTTCGAGTGAGCTGACCACATTGTGCTCATGCCCGACGAGGAATATGCTGGCACTGTAGCAGCATGTGTACCATGACAATTGTCAATACAGAAGTGCAAGAAATATTACAATATGGAGGGACACGCCCGGCGGTCTTACGTACGGTTGTGTCATCCAGCACATTCTCTTTCTAGTTCACGATTTTTTAAGTCTACAAGTCCTCGTAGACGCAGGACGTTAAACCCGTCCCACGAAGTGGGCCCTGCAGGGTAAAAACGCAGAAATTTTAACCCCGGAGAAAATGCAGGAATTTTTTATTTTTCACACATGATTTTTTTTGCAAATTCTGAATTCATATTTGCAATCAAAGGCCCCAAATTAGCTAGGAGAGGTCTAGAACATACCCTAGGGACGGCACAAAATAGGGGCAAGGATTTTACTTTTACCCCCCAATTTCTGCATTTTTACCCTGCTGGTCCCACTTCGTGGAACGGATTTAATGTCCTGCCTCGTAGACAATCCTTCTATTATTTTTTTAATCAAATTCCCTCAATTTTCTAATGAGCACACAACTCTCAAATGACTGCCCCCTTGCTCACTGACCCTTCATCATTCTTTGCCCGTTCAAGCTTATTTTATTACTTCTTCAACCGAGTCACTCACAAATTTTCTGCAAAATCATACATGTTTCACTACACAGAATTTTCATTTCCAATGGCTATTGTAAAAACTACCACTCCGAACATCAACGTGTCGCAACTCTAGAAAAAATGGATGAAGATAATTTCTCATTTCTATGCCGCCTGCAATTCTGCAAGTCTGTTCATCGTCCACTTTTTGGACGTCGGAGCGCTTAGGGATTAAATCACCCAATATTTCTTCCCTCTTCTTCTACCGTACCATGGTATCTTCACCTTCTTCTTAGACATTCTCTTTTTCTTAGACATTCTCTTCTTCTTAAAAAGTCATGCCAACTCTCCTGTTTCCAATGATGACGGCTTATTTTCTAGATGGGTTTGCATCATGGAATTCATAAAAGTTCCATTCCTTGTACTATTAGAACCATATGGAAATGGGAATAGCAAAAATTACACCACCACCAAAATTTCCAACAAATGGAGCCCAAAATTGGATACTAGCGTTCCCAACTTGGGAATTTGACTTTCCAACATTCTTACTTGCTGGTGGTTGTAAATACATGGAAACCAAAAAGAAAAAAATTGTGGTAGAAGTGAATTTGGAAGTGAAGAGAAGCATCTTGTCAAAGCACAAAGAGTCAAAACCTAGAAGCAAGCGGTGAAAAGGTTTGCATGAGTTTCACGCGAAGACAAAAATGAACCTAAATTTTGAAAATTCCATGGAAAACCAACTAATGGTAGTTTATCATCAAGAAGCATACAACTTTTCAAAACCATGTTGTTCTCATCTCCAGCCCATGTGGTACCCATCAGGACAACAACAAATACACCCGACCAATCACTACCACCATTGAAGTTTAATTCCATGTACTAAGGTAAGCTTCTAAGAATGAAATTTTGTAATTATTAGTGAAGGTCATGAGACTTGAAGGGTCCATTGTCGCGATTACGTACTTGTATTTGACCCATATCGTTTGTAAAGATAGTTTTGATATGATATAAATAGAAACTTATGGCATGGACTTTCCAATTGTCTGCGGGGAACAATGCATTCCATGAAAGTAAAATAAGTGTTGCATGGTTGCTTAGTTCTTCATAGAAGACTTTTTGAATTAAAATAATAATAATGAAAATCAAAAAGAAAATTGAGACTATAAGAGCCTATCATGTCTCCCGAGGGGACAATGGGACTTTATGCATCCAAATATATTACATCCTTAGTTTTTTAAGCTAATTGACATCAAACAATTTCTCCTATCAAATGCTTTATATTATAACTAGCTACAAGTAAGAAATATCTAGAATGTTAGGCAAACCTAACTAGTTTTGTACTTCAAATTGGACAAACTCTAGGCATTTTTGCAAATTGCTAGTTTATGGATTCCACACGCAATTTCAAATTTTTAAGTGTAAAAATTTCTAATTCAATATTTATAAAACAACTTTTCACCTAAAAATACTTCAAACTAGTCACTTCTAATGCAATCAACCCACTCCCACCTCCAAAAAACAAATTCTTAGATTCAACTTCAAAATCTAACTCATTCAAGAATTTCAATTGAGAATTGTTCAATTTTCTTTGTAATATTGTCTTTATGGAAAGCCTCTTTAATTAGGATGGATTATTATAAGTGAAAAATGAAAGATCAATTATTCAATAACAAAGTTGTGTTTGACCTTTATATATTGTAAAATGAGATTTAACATCATATAATCACATACAAGTTGTAGCACATGACTTTTTAGTGAGATTATTGGATAAATGCATCACCTAAAAGTTGTTGTTGATAGGTTATTTTGACCGTACCCATGACCGTACCCTTGCATTTTGATGTGCTTCGATGAATGAATGACATTTAATGCATACTTTATAATTTTATAAATGTAATATATATAACAATTGGTCACTTCAATGAAAATCATAAGTTTTTTCAATTAGGAAATTGACAACTTTTTTCTTCTTCCAAAATTAGATATTTGTGTGTATACACAGACACACACATGATTGCTAAATGTATGAAATTAGGTGGGTAATATATTCCATTTTAGCAAATATAATTGAAGTTAGAATTTTCATTTTGATTGTAAAAATAGGCCTCATGATCCGAAGCTTGATGGTATAAATAACAAACATGCACACACATCCAATATTTAGGATGAATGGTATGTGAAGTGTTATGTACCGGTGTTTTTTGCAATGACCCCTATCATTATGTAATTTTCTAATGTGGTTCATTAAAGGAGGGGCATTCATTAATTCTAATTTCCAATTACAATTAATATATCATATGCTATATTAGTTCAATTATTTTGCACTATGCACAATTAGAAAATTTGGTATAGAATTTAGGGTTCACAATCAGGGGGCTCTTCAACTCCTTAGCGCTCCAATGTCCAAAATCCGGACAATGAACGGAATATTTCAAAGGACTTTTTGACTGCAAAACTTTTCACATCCAAACCAATTGTTAACTTGTATAAAAAGAAATTTATATATGATGAATTTCATGAAATTGATGGAAGTAATATGTATTATAAAGATAAGCAATGATACATAAAAAAACAAGAAAGGATTTGGGCGTTAAGGGATTAAATACACACTAAATACCCCACATAAAACACATTGTTGAATTGAACATATATTGAATGCAAAAATTGAATGAAAGAACGCAATTGCGCACACATTCAATGCAAGTGCACATTAAATCATATAAAATTAATGTAGAATTGAACCTAATTAATGTGTTCACAAACTCAACGTGGCACAATTCCATCCAGTAGCCAAGGTCAAAATGTGGCAAAAAGATGTGAACAACAATTTTCTGCCTCCCCGTTAGGTGAAAAAAACCAAAGCCGTTGATCTTGATACAGATAAAATGGCACCTCCCTCCAATGCCATCAATTAAATGATCATTCAAATGAAAAAATGTAGCCATTGATCGAGCTGTCAAGAAGATGATCTTGGCCGTTGAACAATTAGGGTTTGGCGCTCTGGAATTTCCCTTTGTTCCTTATGTGCCTGCGTTCTTGTGTTTGTTGTAGGGAGTGCGCCGCACAAGGTGCAAATTTGTTCAACGCAAGGTGCAAATTTATTTCATTATTTGCTTCTTGTCAATATATTTCATAATGGTTCACATTGATGGCATTTAACCCCTAAAGGACCAGCTTGCTATTTTTAGCATTATAGAAATTTTGGGCAGGTACTTGTGAATGGAGATTTCCATATTTTAGGTTGAATTTTAAATAGAAGAAGCGAACAAGGAATATCTTTCATATGCACTAAATTTCATGACATTTGGAAATAGGAGTAAAAAATAATGGCCTATATGTTATTTTTTTTTGTAATTGGACAGTCCAAGCATATATTAACCCCTAAAGGACCGGCATACGTTTTTTGGTTGTATATAAATTTTGGGCAGGTACGTGTGACTAGAGATTTCCATATTTTAAGCTGAAATTTTAGTAGAAGGTGTGCACAAGGAATATCTTTCATATGCACTAAATTTTAGGACATTTGGAAATAAGAGTCAAAAGTTATGGCCAAATATGTTACTTTTTTTCGTAACTGGGCAGTCTGGGCAGCAAAAAAAACTTGGCAAAAATTTGATTTTTTTTTCTTTATATTTTTCTCTCATAGATTATATTTTTGTCTATCTGGAAAGCTTTGATTAATTTCATTTGGATTTGTTATGAGAAAGTTATGGACATTCTTGTTTTTCGGGCAGTTAGAGCAGCTTCTTGAAAAAAATAATTTGTAGGATTCATTTCTAAATGTTATTTTTGCAATTTTTCAAAAAAAAAAATTCTCATGGTTTAGTTAACTTGCTAGAACAATTTCACCATTGGAATTAGTGTATTTTAATTCCATCTAAAATATATTAATATTTTAGATTTTCCTTCTATCTCGTACCTACTTCTACTTAATAAATTTTTTAGGAATGATAATTAAGTTTTTTTGAATATTTTTTTTCCCTAGACTCTCAACTCAATTCTCCACCATAAAGATTTAAATCTCAAAACTCTATAGTGCAAAAATTTTAAGTTAAAAATGTTTAAAGTCAAAAATTCTAGTCCCGCAATGTGCTGAAATACTTGTTTTTTCCACTTTAAACCCAAATATCTTGCAATCTGAGAGGTCAAAAATTCTGAAATTTTTTCCACACATTCTCATACTAGTTAGGTGTAAGATCCTACGGTTAGATGTGAAAAAAAAACATTTTTCAAATTTTTTTACTCCGTGCTATAGAAATGGCAGTTTTGAGTGTTTTTTGGCAGAAAAAAGGCCTTGGGCCTTTAGGGGTTAAAAAATCATTGTTTTGAAAGAAAAAAAATTGAAATTGGTTTTCAAGATATATATATATATATATATATATATATATATATATATATATATATATATATATATATATATATATACGCGGAAAGCTTTTTATCATTCCATTTTGATCAATGTATCAAAAGTTATGAGGAATTTTAGTTTGCGGGCGGTTATAGATTTTTTACTTTAAAATAAACTTTGAAGTCGTTTATTTCACTCAATTTTCAATATTTTTTGAAAAAAATAAAATCACAAGATGTAGATTATTTATTACAACATTGCAACCATTGGAATTGACATTTTTCAATTCCATAATTAAACTCTTAACAATTTTGTATTTCAAATCATTCTCTACTTCTTCCTACTAACTATTTTTTTCCTATATGTTGTACGATTCCAAATAATTTGAAAATTCTTAAGCATGTAGGCAACTTGTTTAGGAAAAAGAATTTAAAGAAGCACCACCATTTTGGACATTTTTTCATAGAAAAGTGAGCTTGTGAAGTGTAGCTGCCCTATTTTTTGCAGGACCAAAAAAATGATTTTAATGGATTTTAATGTTTATATCTTGCAATCCACGCGGTGAAAATTTCTGAAATTTTTACCACGTGTTTACAAGTCAACATACTACAAGATCCTACGGTTACATGTGTCCAAAAATGTTTCTTTTCAAAAAATTGGTACTTGTATTAAAAATGGCAGTTTGCGAGTGTTTTCGGTGAAAACATCATAACATTCAGTAGCCTTCGCCTTTACCTCTCTCGAGTCCTCATCCACAAAATTCATCCTCAGATAATTAAAGTAAGCTTGGGTACGGGGAGAGTGGCAATACATTACAATAAGTTCCATTTTTTTTTGTTAATTTTAGGACCCGACATACAAATCAACAAATACTTGTAGAAAAAGATGTTGGCTAAGAATCCAATGAATAATGCTAAACAATCATTTTCCATCAGTAACTTGTTTAGTTTTTTAAGTGAAAAGACAATTTTATATATACACATGGGGTGGTAGGAGGTAGAACATCCCATGTGGGATAAATAATTTAGAATTTGTAGTTTCTTAAGCATTCATAGTTAAGTCAAAAACAAAGAATTGTGTTAAAAGTAGAATTTTAGATCACATTTAGGCATAGTATAATAAGTTTTCTTAAAAAACTTTGAACTACAAAAAGTTGGTAAATGAAGATAAGTTTCACCTTCAAAAATCCGTTTGGCATTTTGAATCTCCAATCAAAAGTTATGGACAAATTTGAGAGAGGATTTTTTCAAATGTTAAAGAAAAAAGTTCCATTTCAAACCCTCTCTCAAGTTTGTCCATAACTTTTGATTGGAGATTCAAAATGCCAAACGGATTTTTGAAGGTGAAACTTATCTTCATTTACCAACTTTTTGTAGTCCAAAGGTTTTTGAGAAAACTTATTCTACTATGCCCAAATGTAATCTAAAATTCTACTTTTAACACAATTCTTTGTTTTTGACTTAACTATGAATGCTTAAGAAACTACAAATTCTAAATTATTTATCCCACATGGGTTGTTCTACCTCCTACCACCCATGTGTATATATAGAATTGTCTTTCCACTTGAAAATCCAAAGTGCTTTTGGTTTTGCATGAAAGCAAGCTACATGCTTGGTTCATTTTTTATTAAATTTCTTTTTATGTGTTTTGTAATGTTACAAAACACACCAAATTTAAAAAAAAAAAATGAACCAAGCATTTAGCTTGCATTCATACAAAGCCAAAAATATTTTGAGTTTTCAAAACACCCAATGTATGGGTGTAGAACGTTTATTGTGTTTTATTTAATAAGTGTATAAACTCTGATTTTGTTTTAATTTTAAATGTACCTTGAATTGTTATGGCCAGTTGACTGACTCACTGACAAAATCGACGCGTGTAAATTAGCTACTGATGGTGTGGAATATACCACACCATTGCGTCTGGGGGAAGGCAGCCCAGCAGTCTGCTACTGAATGTTATGATAGTCATGAACTTCAGGGGTTAAACTCTAGAATTGCTAGCATCCAAACACTGGAAACAATAGACATTAGTTGAATTGCCATCAAGGAGACTTCCTTGACTTTGTCTGCGTAGTCAAGGAAAGATTTAGCACTGTTTCTGAGGTATGGATCTGGACCAAGGTATGGAGTGCGTAGATGACAAGTTGGACGCTTCATTTTTGTTTTTCTGTTTTTGAGCTCATTGTGTTTTAGGGCTCAAGTACCAGTGAAGATTTTCTGTAGGTTGTTTCCATTAATTCAATTATCATGAACTTTAGTTGGTTTATTTGTTGCAGGTGATGATCAAGTCTCTTCTTTTTTAAATCAAGGATGATTGGTCAAGCTTATAGTTGTATGACGAGCCTCTTGCGGAGGTTCAGCCAAGGGTGAATGCCCGGGTAAATGTAAAAAACAGCCTCCGCAAGAGGCACTATAAGCTCAACCAGGATAACCTAATTAAAGAAAGTTAGAAAGGTCAAAGATGTTTTTGGATGAGTAATCATTGTCAGTACTCTTTTCAGATTCCATGGTTGTGTTATGTCGCAATGCACATCAAGTTATGATGCACTGCTGTTGGCAACGGTAAGGTAGCATCTCCCATAACCGTCAAATTAATCCCTAAAGGCCCAAGGCCTTTTTTCTGCCAAAAAACACGCAAAACTGCCATTTCTATAGCAAGGAGTAAAAAAGTTTGAAAAATGTTTTTTTTGCACATCTAACCATAGGATCTTACACCTAACTAGTATGAGAATGCGTGGAAAAAATTTCAGAATTTTTGACCGCTCAGATTGCAAGAAATCTGCGTTTAAAGTGGAAAAAACAAGTATTTCAGCACATTGCGGGACTAGATTTTTTGACTTTGAACATTTTTAACTTAAAATTTTTGCACTACAGAGTTTGGAGCTTCAGATGTTTATAGTGGAGAATTGAGTTGAGAGTCTAGGAAAAAAATATATATTCAAAAAAACTTAATTATCATTCCTAAAAAAATTATTCAAAAGAAGTAGGTACGAGATAGAAGGAAAATCTAAAATATTAATATATTTTTGATGGAATTAAAATACACTAATCCCAATGGTGAGATTGTTCTAGCAAGTAAACTAAACCATGAGAATTTTGTTTTTTTGAAAAATTGCAAAAATAGCATTCAGAAATGCATCCTACAAGTTATTTTTTTCAAGAAGATGCTCTAACTGCCCGAAAAACAAGAATGTCCATAACTTTCTCATAACAAACCCAAATGAAATGAATCAAAGCTTTTTAGATAGGCAAAAATATAATCTATGAGAAAAAAAAATATTTAAAAAAAAAAATTCAAATTTTTGCCAAATTTTTTTTGCTGCCCAGACTGCCCAGTTACGAAAAAAAGTAACATATTTGGCCATAACTTTTGACTCCTATTTCCAAATGGCCTGAAATTTAGTGCATACGAAAGATATTCCTCGCGCCCACCTTTCATTAAAATTTCAGCTTAAAATATGAAAATCTCTGGTCACACGTACCTGCCCAAAATTTCTATACAGCCAAAAAAGGCATGCCGGTCCTTTAAGGGTTAATGGTTTTGAATATGATTATTATTAATAAACATTCAGCAAATTACTGGATCCTATTAGCAAGAGAAAAATAATGCCTTTGCACTTTCAAATGTATTATTTAGATACTGTGAGAATAAGTTGTGAATTTCTAAAGAGCTAAGTGCAAATGCACCTAATACCAACACTAGGATCAAATGTTCATTGTAAACACATCTATTCACTTCCACATATTTTTTAAGATTTTAGAAGTGATGGTTATGGGTACTGTGATGGTTATCGGTGCAGCTACCTTAAGTGCATACTGACATTTGAAGGATAGGTTTGAATTATTGTACTTTTGCTTACAACACCTTGCCTTTTCCTTATTGTTATAGTTGACTCTATTTTTGAATGAAAACTACAATTGAAATTCCAGTATTGTAGATACAACAGAACTTTTCTAAGCTGATCGGTCCCGGACCGGTCTAACAAATTGATTTATAGAGGTTTATTGACTTTTGGAGGGTCATTTTTAGTCACAGCCTTTATTATGTGGCCCAGTCCCGGACTGGTCTGACATGATTGGGTTATGGAGGTTTATTGACTTAGAGAGGATCAACTTAGAGAGGTTCTACTGTACCTCTCTTAGTCAATTGTCCTCATGCAAACCTATAGAACTTGCGGTTGCAGTATTGAGCTAATTGATCAAGCAAACGTTGTTTCAAGAATGCATCTGAAACTTAGATTTGAATTTATGGTAAAAGCTTTACAACCAATGGGAAAATGACATGTGTACCCCTTTTGTTACTCGTATGTGGTTTTCACAAAAAAAAAACAATTTTATCACAATGTGCAATGTGTTCAAAAGATGCACACACCTAATAAATATCACCACACATTGAACAACATCTCCAAGTGATGCCAATTCAAAAGCCAACCCTAATTAAGGCTTCTGTCCCACTAAATTAATAAAAAGAGGGGGTATCCTAAGTCTAATTTTTTTCTAATGGATCCTATTATTCCACAATCTATAGTATTTAAAATACTCCCAATGACATCTTACATACTCTATTATGTAATTAATCACTTTACAGTTTTTAGCCCTAATGTGTTTTTAGCCTCCTACATTTGTTTTCACCTATATTTCTACTTCTATCACTTATTGCATCCCTCGAGGATGCGTAAGGAGGAGGAGTTTTCATCTGCCTAGGCCAATTTCGTCAATTGGGGCCCTTTAATTCTAGCTTTGTGTATTCTAGCTCTATGTATTCTCATGTATTTCTCATATAGTCCAACAATAGACATGCTTTTAGTGCATCATCAATCCATCTTTGTAAAATGGATAATACAAACCAAAATTAAGCCCTACAAGCACAATTTTTATAAATCATGTTATTTATTTTACAACATTGGATTGATCTTTGTGCATCTTTGTGCAACTCAATATCCTTTGACACCTAAAAAACGAATGAAAAGTATTTTAAAGTACTTGCCATCATTGGACAAGTCAATTTTTTATTAAATGAGCCCTAAAACCTCCTTCAAAGCTTCAATTTAAATGGAATCTTTTACACAAGTTCATTTATAATAGAATCTATAATTTGATTTCACTCAAGATGGAATCTTGCCTATATTCTACAGGGTTGCATGGACGTCCAACGTCCACGTCCGCCCATTCTGGAGCGTCCGGAGACATAGAGAAAAATGTGAACGGGCGGACGGCCTCGTCCAGCGGTCGGGCGGACGGGCGGACAAGGCGGACCTGCGGGTTGACGGGCGGACGGACGGGCGGACGGGGCGGACAGGCACACGAGCAAGCAGGCGGATGGACAAACGATTTCCAGGGTTAATTTTTAGAATTTTGGTGTGTGTAATATACCATTGGAAAGGTAATGGAAATACCTTTCCAATGGTATATTATATGCCCCCAAAGTCCAAAAATTGAAGCCAAAAATGACAAAAATAACCGCAACAAGTGCATACTCAACACCAGCCACGCCGTCCGCCCGTCCGCCAAGCGGTTGGCGATGCGGTCGGGCGGTCGGGCGGACGGATTGGGCGGACGGATTCAAAAGCAAGAAAACTCTTCTTTTGCGATTTTCAAGTTTAATTTTTGGAATTTTGGGGCATGTAATATACCATTGAAAAGGTCTTGGAAATACCTTTCCAATGGTATATTACACACCCCCAAAGTCCAAAAATTGAAGCCAAAAATGACAAAAATAACCGCAACAAGTGCATACTCAACACCAGCCACGGCGTCCGCCCGTCCGCCAAGCGGTTGGCGATGCGGTCGGGCGGTCGGGCGGACGGGCGGACGGATTGGGCGGACGGATTCAAAAGCAAGAAAACTCTTCTTTTGCGATTTTCAAGTTTAATTTTTGGAATTTTGGGGCGTGTAATATACCATTGAAAAGGTCTTGGAAATACCTTTCCAATGGTATATTACACACCCCCAAAGTCCAAAAATTGGATCCAAAAATGACAAAAATAACCGCAACAAGTGTATACTCAACACCAGCCACGCCGTCCGCCCATCCGCCCGTCCGCCAAGCGGTTGGCAATGCGGTCGGGCGGATGGGCGGACGGATTGGGCAGACGACATCAAAAGCAAGAAAACTCTTCTTTCGCAATTTTCGGGTTCATTTTTTGGAATTTTGGGGCGCGTAATATACCATTGGAAAGGTCTTAAAAATACCTTTCCAATGGTATATTACACGCCCCCAAAGTCCAAAAATTGGATCCAAAAATGACAAAAATAGCCGCAGCAAGTTCATACTCAACACTAGCCACGGCGTCCGCCCATCCGCCCGTCCGCCAAGCAGTCAGCGATGCGGTCGGGCGGACGGGCGGACGGGCGGACAAATTGGGAAGACGCCTTCAAAAGCAAGAAAATTCTTCTATAGGGGGCGTGTAAAATTCTTCACCAGCCACGCTGTCCGCCCGTCCGCCAAGCGGTCGACGATATGATTGGGCGGACGGTGAACGAATTGGGCGGATGGGCGGACGGCTTGAAAAGCAAGAAAATTCTTCTACGGGGGGCGTGTAAAATTCTTCACCAGCCACGCCGTCCGCCCGTCCGCCCGTCCGCCAAGCGGTCGGCGATGCAGTCGGGCGGACGGGCGGTCGAGCCGTCGGATTGGGCGGACGGCTTCAAAAGCAAGAAAATTCTTCTTTTGCGATTTCCGGATTCAATTTTTGGACTTTGGGGGCGTGTAGTATACCATTGGAAAGGTCTTGGAAACACCTTTCCAATGGTATATGACACGCCCCCAAAGTCCAAAAATTGGATCCAGAAATGACAAAAATAGCCGCATCAAGTTCATATTCAGCATTAGCTACGCCATCCGCCCGTCCGCCAAGCGGCTGGCGATGCGGTCGGGCGGACGAATTGGGCGGACGGACTCAAAAGCATGAAAATTTTTCTATGGCAATTTTCGGGTTCAATTTTTGGAATTTCAGGGCGTGTAATATACCATTGAAAAGGTCTTGGAAATACCTTTCCAACGGTATATTACACGCCCTCAAAATTTAAAAATTGAAATAGCAATTGCCAATTGAAGTCGCTGAAATGCATAGTGAGCGTTTGCCCTGCTGTGTGCTTGGTTGTCCGTCATTTATGAATACATTGGATTCTAGAAAGTACGGGTTTGCTTTGTAGACATTTATTCAATGCTACACATATTCAATGTAGCATTTTTGTATAAATATGTAATCTACGTAAATTTCTATGCATTAAAAATTGTAAACCTTATACCCTAAACCCATACCCTAAACCCACATCCTAACCCTAAACCCTAATGGAAAATCTAGAATGGGTAGTAAATTTTTTTTAAACATTGATCGATGTGGAATATGTTTGACCTTCAATTTTTTTTAAATGTGATTATACATGTGTTGACCTCAATGACTTATTTCTTTATGTTTTGTATGTGATTTTGATTTTCTTCATCAATTATATTGTGGCATTTGTACAAATGTAGAATATGCAATTATAACTAGATGTGTTAATTTAAGTTTGTTGATAAAATATTAATAAATTGAAATATCTTAGTCTGCATAATACAAACATTTGTACTATTATTTTTATTCTATTGAGAGATGCTACTAAACAAATCTAACTTTCTATCATAATATTTGATAAAATCATTTGTAATCATTTGTAAACATTTGTAAACATTTGTTATCTATGTAAGTTTCTATGCATTAAAAGTTGTAAATTCTATACCCTAAACCCTTACTCTAACCCTACACTTTAATGGAAAATTTGGATGCACTTTTTGTATTATATGTAGCAGTCATTGGCATTAAAATTTCTTAAAATTAATTTCTTAAAATTAAGTCTTCCCTATTGTGGAAATTAACCACAATATTTTTAGCTCTAGTAATAGAAATGCTTAAACTCGAAGTGTGACAAATTAGCAAAATTGACTTTTGAATATTAAATATTTTTTAATTTTTGAAAATAAGGGCATCAATAACAATCAAAACATCCATCTTCAATAAAAATTTCAAGTTGATCAACTTCATGCTTCAAAAGTTATAGTAAAAGACAAATATGCTATGCTACATGACACCAAAACCAAGTACTAATTCTTGCAATTACCCAAAATCATTACATCTCTTGTCCATTTCATTTAGTTTCACTCAAAAATCATCGATATATGTTTAGAATCTAATTTAGAAGGAATTTAAATATTTGAGTGTTCAAATATTGTATACAAATATTGGTGATAGATTGATAGCTATGGTAGATGCAATTGTAGTGATATAAAACAATATTCCAAAGCTACAAGTGTTAATCATACACAATAATTCCAAAATATCACTACTAGAAAACCACAGCCAAATTAACAAAAAATCAACTAATTTATGTTGATTTCTGTTGTTTCGAGTAGTGGAATGATCATTTTCACCGATTTTCAAACTTTCTACAAAAATCAACAGAATGATATTCAATTTCTATTGATTTGAATTTGATGTGCAATGACCAAATCAACAAAAGTTTAGGGAACATGGAATTTTTTTAGAATCTTTTAAAAATCTTTGTAGAACCTTTTAGAATCTTGAAGAATCTAATTCTATTTTAAAAATTCCATTTAAAAAATATTCTATCAAACATTATAATACTTCAATCCATAAGTGGAATTGTTGTGTTTTCTTTTTTAATGTGATTTCTAATATGTCTAGTTTGGATTTGTGTAGTTACAATTCAAAAAAATATTGATGAAACTTATCAAAATATTGGCTTCTTGTTCAATTTAATACAAATTCTAAAAAATTCAAAGAAGACCTTGGGCATTTAGGATTTTAGGTACTGTATAATTAAGGGTTTGATGAGAAACAATTTAGAATTTGGAATGAGACCAATCATTAAATGATACAATTACTTGTGGAATTTTAAAGACTTATGGAAAATTTAAAATTTAAATTTTTAGTAAATTATTTTGTATATTTTTTATTATGTTACATTATAATTGATTACAAGTGATTATAACCAATGCAATATAAATATATAATATAGGAGTTGCATACTAAGGGATGAAAATAAAAATAAAACATATACAAATGATTTTATCAAATATTATGATAGAAAGTTAGATTTGTTTAGTAGCATCTCTCAATAGAATAAAAATAATAGTACAAATGTTTGTATTATGCAGACTAAGATATTTCAATTTATTAATATTTTATCAACAAACTTAAATTAACACATCTAGTTATAATTGCATATTCTACATTTGTACAAATGCCACAATATAATTGATGAAGAAAATCAAAATCACATACAAAACATAAAGAAATATGTCATTGAGGTCAACACATGTATAATCACATTTAAAAAAAAATTGAAGGTCAAACATATTCCACATTGATCAATGTTTAAAAAAAATTTACTACCCATTCTAGATTTTCCATTAGGATTTAGGGTTAGGGTATGGGTTTAGGGTATGGGTTTAGGGTATAAGGTTTACAATTTTTAATGCATAGAAATTTACGTAGATTACATATTTATACAAAAATGCTACATTGAATATGTGTAGCATTGAATAAATGTCTACAAAGCAAACCCGTACTTTCTAGAATCCAATGTATTCATAAATGACGGACAACCAAGCACACAGCAGGGCAAACGCTCACTATGCATTTCAGCGACTTCAATTGGGGTGAGCTCCCAATTTGTCACTTGGGACTCGTAGAATTATTTTTTTGAAAATTTGCAATTTAAAGTTGATAAAAGTATAGAAAAATCCATAAAAAGAGTGTAGAACCGAAATAGGGTTGTGTCATACCCATTATAGTATTTGGTCTAGATTTGTGTTTTTTACTTAGAATCCCCCAAACCTTGCCTAAAAATAGTGTAGAAATAACGGAAAGGTTCGATTTGGAGGATTCGAGTCACACAGCCTCAAAAGGGCTAAATCCCACCATGAATGTGGCGATTCATGGCTAGGTCGGTCTGAAGGATCCACAGCGAGGCCACTAGGTCGGGTCCTAGAGTTAGATTTAGAATTCCCCATTAGATCGACGAATTCCCAAAATCCCGATTGTTAGCATGCAGGAGCCACTCACGCAAGACCGGGCCCGTGGAGGAATCTACAGCCCAAGGATGGTGTTCTAGGGTGAATCCCATGCCAGGAAACCAACGGCGAAATCGGTTCGCCAAGATTCCTCCACTTACAGAAGATTCCCGCACCGTCGCTAATTCAAGGAGATGTCCAGTTTAAATCTCCATTGACCGATCGTGCCAGGTACGGAAACACACCCGCACGTCTTTCATGCGACTACCTGAGAGGTCACGTGAAAAATCCCGGCATCTTCCGACTTGCAGAAGAACCTTTTTCCGGGTGGTCAACCCTCTAACCTCCAACGGGAATTTCATGGAAATTATCCAGGTTACAATAAAATCTCACTAAAAATTAGACTAGCTTGTTTTATATTAATAATGCGCTCCGTGAAGTTTCACGACATTCCGATAGCGGCAAGTACCCGAACCGGCGAGATTTCTCGGGAATTAACCACGTGGCGGGGTCCCCGCCGTGTTGACCGGCATTCCGGGACCATACGATGGCGAAACAAAGTCAACCAAAAGTCCTTCCCGACTCTCTCGCACCTACCGGAGACCCTAGGCTATTCACATTTCTCAAAATAGGAGACCCCCAAGATCTAGGATTTTACCACGATTTGGTTTTTAAACTAAATTAGCCTACGATGGGTTTTTGGCCTCGGTATGGGGGATTAGGGAATTTAGAACTAAACACGGCAATCTGGATCCAGCGGCGCAATCCGTTCGGCGATTGGAGCTAATCTCCAAAAGTTAGGATGTTGGTCCAGCATAGATGGTAGAAGTAGAAATTTAGGATGTAGGATGAAAATCTTTGAGGATGAGGATAAAAATCCCCGTTGATAAGGTTACCTTAGAACTCTAGAGGGAGGGGTGAGCCCTTGGAAACCTATATAAGGGCCCCATTTCTCTCTCTAAAACACCCCCTCACTTTTGTTTGGGTCCGTGGGTCCAATTTGCTTTGGATATTTTAGTGTTTGAAGCCAAAAACCTCTACGGTGTTTTTGGAGCACTTTTTGCTCCATTGTTGCTAGATTTCAAGCTTTGAAGGTCCTTAGGGGGTCCTTCTATCTTGCCTTGTGTACTTCTCGTGCGTTTGTTATATCTTTGTTACGAGTTAAGAGTCCTTGTTTCTCTCTTGTAGTTTCTTTGTGATCTAACTTGTGAGTTTAGGAGTCTTTTGGTGTCTTGTCCTAATCCTAAAGTCACCCCCCACCGTACCTTGGCGATGCCGCTTTAGGGGGCCTTTAGCTTGTGAAATTGTGTGTCTTTACGTGTCCTAACCGTGTTGTTTTCCTCACTTGTGTATTCTCATCCTCTTCTAATCTTCCCTTTGTTGTGTGGACCCCCCCTCGGGACGGCGAAGCTTTGGCTTTGTCACGTGTGTTCCTTAAATTTGTCTTTTCTACCTTCTTCTAATATTCCCCTTGTTGTGTGGACCTCCCCTCGGGACGGCAAAGCTTTGGCTTTGTCACATGTGTTTCTTAAAATTGTCTTTTCTACCTTCTTCTAATATTCCCCTTGTTGTGTGGACCCCCCTCGGGATGGCGAAGTTTTGGCTTTGTCACGCGTGTTCCTTAAACTTGTCTTTTCTACCTTCTTCTAATATTCCCCTTGTTGTGTGAGACCCCCCCACGGCGTCGAAGCTTTGAACTAGTGACCACGTCAAGTCCTATAGTGTGTGTTAAAATAGTTTTAGACGGCGGAGCTTTGAATCCGTGGAGTGTTACAAGTCTTAAAGTTGGTATTAAAACCAATTTTACGGCGGAACCTTGAACTTCCATAGCCTTAGATTCCAAAGTCTAGTTTCCAAGACCTTCTTGGAAAAGTCCAGAGTTTAGCTTCCAAGATTGGTCACGAATTTCTAAGAAGAGAGTGACCATCCCGTAACACTTAGCTTAGGTGACCGTTCTAAAAATTTGGGGCCTAACTCCTCGGACGGCGAAGCTTCGATCCTAGCCCTAACCCCTTACTAAAAATCCAAGTTAAATTTGTGTTAGTGGGTTCCCCTAAGGGAACCCAGTTGGGTGGATTTTTGGGAAGGCAGCTAGTAATCCGGACCAACATACAGCCAGCATTCAACCAGCATACCGGACCAGCATACAGCCAACATACCGGCAGCCAGCCATACAGCCAGCATGCAGCATCGGGCAGTCAGCTTGACTGAACTAACATCAGCATCGGGCTAAGTCAGCTTGACTGAACTAAACATCAGCATCGAACTAGTCAACTTGGCTGGACTGAAATACTAAATTTCTGGATTTCTAGAACTAAACGGGACGATGCCCTGCGGGGCCCCAACCAGCCTTTTTTTATATTTTTTGATCTTTTAAAGTCTAAAATTTTGGAATCCAGTTGGGGAGAGGAAAAAACTCAACTTGGAACTTCAAAAACACAATAGAAAGGGGGGGGAAGAAATAGAAGTTGCCGCTCCACGCGCCACCTGCACAAAAACATCCAATCCTACCTGCATCACCACTCACACCTACACACAATGGAAGGAAATTAGGGAGGAGGATGTGTTATAGGAGTGGAGAGGAGAGAGACGATAAATAGTGCCTAGCTAGGAGATTAGGTAGGAAATCTAGAAGAACTCCTTGCAACCGTTGGGAGGAGGATTAGGATGACACAAAGCAAAGTTGCGTAAGAGGGTAGGAGGCTCATTAAAACTTCACGAAGTTTGAGACTAGAAGCGTAAGACCACCATCACCACGGTTGGTGGAATAGTTCAAGAGTAGAAGGAAGAGGAGGAGAGAAAGAAAAGGAGAAGGAAATGGGGGGAAAGGGTTAGAATATCATACGTGTAACGTTTTCTTTTCTACAAATTAAGCCGTGGGCATTGAAAAGATAAAATAAATAAAAACCGTAACGCAAAAATAAAAGAAGACAATCGCGAGTGGCCACCATGGAGCACGAGGACGCGCATGTGGACGGGGATGACGTCATTTCCGACACTAGCAGTAACGAGGTGGGTCATTAAACTAATCCTAGTCGTTTCTCCCTAATTAGCATTTGTTTTTCCTAATCAGCCCTTAGAGCGTGATTAGCATCCGAGATTAGCGTGAATTAGAAGTTTAGATTCAAAAGTTGATAGATTAGGGATAGAGGGTTCCAAAAACATCTTATAATTAAAATTCGACCGTAAACTGACTGCGTTAGGCTAAGTTAAGCGGTAGGGGGTAGAACGAAGGAATTTTAATTAAATTTGAACCACAAGGAACAATGGACGGAAATTAGGATTAGATTAGAGGGAGGATTTAGGATTAAAATTAAAAGATCAATTAACGGTTTAAAAACCTAGAGTTAAATTAAGATTTTAATTAGGGAAGTAAAATTCAAAAGTCGAAATTCGGAGTTAACTTTGGGAGGTAAAAAGTAGAGTAGGAAATAGAAGTCAAAAGTAGAATCCACTTAGGAAGTAGATTGTTGAGTTAGGAATAGAGTTAAAATTATAAGTCAAAACCCTAGAGTTAAAAGTTGGAATTAAATTTAGGAGGGTAACATTTAGAGTTAATCCAGGATTAAAACGATAGGATTAAATTTGGAAGTAGAAGTCAAAAGTCAATAGTCAAAAGTTTAGATTAAATTTAAAGGTTAAATTTTAGAGTCAATTGGGGAGTAAAGGTCAGAGTCAAAAGCTAAGAGTAGAAGTTAAAACTTAGAGATAGAAGTTAAATTTTAGAGTTAGTTGGAAGTAGAAAAATCTAGAGTCAAAGTGAAAACGTAGAGTTAAACCTGGAGGTTAAGATTGGGAATTAATTTTAGAAGTAATAATTTAGAGTTAAAAGTCAAAAACCTAGAGTCAAATTAGGAGTAAAAATCTACAAGTAAAAAGTGAAAAGTTAGAGTTAACTTTAGAGGGTAAATCTTAGAGTAGTTTAGAAATAAGGACATAGAATTAGAAGTGAAACTTAGAATTATCCTAGGAGGTTAAAACTTGGAAGTTAGGAGTCGAAGTTGATTTAGAAGTAAAAACCTAGAGTTAAAAGTTGGTAGTTAATATTTAAACCCAAGTTAAAAGAGTAAAAATCTAGAGTTTCATTTAGAGGTTGAAGATTAGAGTAAGAGTTGAACTTTAGAGTTAGTCTTTAGAAGTAGAACTTCTAGGTGGAGTCTTAAAACCCCACGATAGTCTTAGAGGTTCATGGAAGGAACATAGGGGTTCCCCTTTTTACGTAGTTAGAGACGTTAGAAATGACGCCAACTACCCAGCCTACCCTCGACATAGGATAGATAGTTAGGAAGTTAGAATTTTACCATTACCCCTGAGCATTGCAGCTACCTTGTGAGTTACTACATGCATTCTAATTATTCGCTTCCATCCACGACACTTAGGAAACGTTAGCAAAAAAAATCCATTGCTTGGAAGGCACAGTGGACCGCGCTCACATCACCCCCATATATTAAAAAATGTGGATAAAGGCATAGAACTTGGTCGGTGTTCGCTCTATTACCAAGGGTGGGTAATCTAGTGCCCACAATTGGCAATTGCTATTTCAATTTTTAAAGTTTGAGGGCATGTAATATACCGTTGGAAAGGTATTTCCAAGACCTTTTCAATGGTATATTACACACCTTGAAATTCCAAAAATTGAACCTGAAAATTGCCATAGAAAAATTTTCATGCTTTTGAGTCCGTCCGCCCAATTCGTCCGCCTGACCGCATCGCTAGCCGCTTGGCGGACGGGCGGATGGCGTAGCTAATGCTGAATATGGACTTGATGCGGCTATTTTTGTCATTTCTGGATCCAATTTTTGGACTTTGGGGGCGTGTCATATACCATTGGAAAGGTGTTTCCAAGACCTTTCCAATGGTATACTACACGCCCCCAAAGTCCAAAACTTGAATCCGGAAGTCGCGAAAGAAGAATTTTCTTGCTTTTGAAGCCGTCCGCCCAATCCGACGGCTTGACCACCCGTCTGCCCAACTGCATCGTCGACCGCTTGGCGGACGGGCGGACGGGCGGACGGCGTGGCTGGTGAAGAATTTTACACGCCCCCCGTAGAAGAATTTTCTTGCTTTTCAAGCCGTCCGCCCATCCGCCCAATCCGTCCGTCGTCCGCCCGTCTGCCCGTCCGCCCAATCTGTCTACCCGTCTTCCCGACCGCATCGCCGACCGCTTGGCGGACGGACGGACGGCGTGGTTGGTGAAGAATTTTACACGCCCCCTATAGAAGAATTTTCTTGCTTTTGAAGCCGTCCACCCGTCCGCCCGACCGCATCGCTGACCGCTTCGCGGATAGGCGGACGGGCGGACGGCGTGGTTGGTGTTGAATATGAACTTGCTGTGGCTATTTTTGTCATTTTTGGATCTAATTTTTGGACTTTGGGGGCGTGTAATATACCATTGGAAAGGTATTTCCAAGACCTTTCCAATGGTATATTGCACGCCCGAAAATTCCAAAAATTAAACCCGGAAATCGCGAAAGAAGAGTTTTCTTGCTTTTGAAGCCATCCGCCCAATCCGTCTGCCTGTTTGCCTGACCGTATCGCCGACCGCTTGGCGGACGGGCGGACGGGTGGACGGGCGGACGGCGTGGCTGGTGTTGAGTATGCACTTGCTGCGGTTATTTTTGTCATTTTTGCCTTCAATTTTTGGACTTTGAGGGCGTGTAATATACCATTGAAAAGGTATTTCCAAGACCTTTCCAATGGTATATTACACGCCCCCAAAGTCCAAAAATTGAATCCGATAATCACGAAAGAAGAGTTTTTTAGCTTTTAAAGCCGTCCGCCCAATCCGTCCACCCGTCCGCCCGTCCGCATAGCCAACCGCTTGGCGGACGGGCGGACGGGCGGACGGGCGTGGCTGGTGCTAAGTATGAACTTGCTGCGGCTATTCTTGTCATTTTCGGATCTAATTTTTGAACTTTGGGGTCGTGTAATATACCATTGGAAAGGTATTTCCAAGACCTTTCCAATGGTATATTATACGCCCCCAAAGTCCAAAAATTGAACCCGAAAATCGCGAAAGAAGAGTTTTCTTGCTTTTGAAGCCGTCCGCCCAATCCGTCCGCCCGTCCGCATCGCCGACTGCTTGGCGGACGGGCGGACGGCGTGGCTAGTGCTGAGTATGCACTTGTTGCGGTTATTTTTGTCATTTTTGGCTTCAGTTTTTGGACTTTGGGGGCGTGTAATATACCATTGGAAAGGTATTTCCAAGACCTTTCCAATGGTATATTACACGCCCCCAAAGTCCAAAAATTAAACCCGAGAATCGTCTCTTCGTCTATCCGTCCGCTTAACCGAGCGTCCATCCGTCCGCCCGACTGCCTGTCCGTCCGACCGCCCGTCCGTCCGCCCGTCCGACTGTTCGCTCGACCGCCCGACCCCCGGACGACGACTGGACACCATCCACCCACGTCCACAGCGTCCATTGTAACCGGTCGTCCGGTCGTCTGGACGTCCTGTTTTTGGACGCAATTTCCAAAAAAATGAACGTCCGAGACAACCCTGATATTCTAAGTAAGATAAATTGTGATTGGCCGGGTTACATAAACTATTTGCAAACAAAATATTATTGAACTGAATCTTTTCTTCTTCTTTTTTGACACATAAGGCCTTCAAGGGCCGCAGCTAGGACACATTGACACAGCCATGGCAAACCATGGACCTAATCCCCATCAGGAACAAGTGGAGGGATAACCCCCCTCCTTGTGTTGAATTTATAGTTGTCACATTAGGCAAGTTAGAATCACTAGACGTCTCGGACAAGCGGACATATCGGATGGTTCAAACAGTTCGGATGGACAATGTGACTACTTTAAATAGTCACACCAGGCGCATCAAGGTCACTAGACATCTTAGGCAGGCAGGCCAATCGGACAATTAAGACAAACGGTTCGTCCAATGTGATAACTATGCCTGAATTAAATCTTTTGCTTTTAATAGCCTCCCTCAATGTGTTGGCATTTTTTATTGTAGCCATCGTCATTTTCGTTTTTCTAGCCAGAGTTGTGAGGTGGGAGGGAGCTCATAAATCAAGGCTCCTTTTATTGTAGAAAATGTTGAATGCAAACTTGCCCATGCATTACAAGCCACTGTAAAGTATAGGGAGAGGCCTGATGAAGAAGGGCTCTCGTAAAAGGGGTCCTGAGCAGGAGGGAGGACGTAGCATGACCGATGTCAAGGACGCCCTTTTACAAGAGGCCTGACGAAGAGGGTCTCTCTTAGCATAAAATCCGATCAACCATGGTATCAGGCAAGTACATCAGGGTCTCAGGCGAGTAGCTCAGGATCTCTCTTATGATTGGCTGGAACCTTCCAGAGGCGGTGGGAAGGAGGTACGCTAGTAATACCCAGCTCATTCTTGATTGAGTACTCTTGCATGATGGCTGTCGAGCTGTCTCTGCATAACTTCACGCTCTTTCCGTGCAACGACGTCAAGCCATCCCTTGATTTGCATTGTTTCTGTGTTTCATAGTACTTGTTCTGTTTGACCCCTACTTTGTGCAGTACTTGCTTGAGTGCATTTCTTCATAACCATGGCTGCATTCTTAGGATAAATTTCTTATGCATGCGTATTTCTCTTGTAAATTTGACTGTTGTTACTCTAGCTTGTTGGTCTGTTTGTTGATTTTGCCTTCAATCTAGAAGCTAAGAGAACGACCTTACTATAAGAAACTCGTGTTTTAGGTGATGGATTTAGGTGACATCTAATGTGACAACCCGTGTTTTTATGTCAACAATAACGTCCGCCATAACATCAAAATGTTATGGCGGACAATATTGTTGACATAAAAATACGGGTTGTCACATTAGATGTCACCTAAATTCCGTCACCTAAAACATGAATTTTTTATAATGCCTGATTGCTTCTTTTTTCAAGGGACTAAAGTTATCTAGATTTGTATCTTGAATTGAATGTAGTGTTGAAAAGCTTTAGAAAGCTTTAGAGATTGTTTACTTAGTTTCATTTGAAGGTTTTTCATATGCGCAAGTTCACAGGGCAAAGACTGAGAGGCTCAACAAGGGTTTAGTTTAAGGAACAATTGAATGGTCGATGAAGTGTCAGAATGTACAGCTTAAATTTGCAAAGTTTCTTCTTAGGTTTGTACTTTTTGCGATAACAGGCTATTTTTTTGGTGTGGAGCTATTTGATTTTTGAATTTTGATTGAAGAAGGAAGTGCTACATTAGATGAAAAATCAGCCCTGTGGAGGGCTGCGTGTTCCCAGCCTTGGAAACTGCCAAATTCAGGGCCACGGCAGCTCGCTGACGTGGCCGAGCGACTGCCACGTCGGAAAAAAATTAATTTTTTTTTGTATTTTTTTTTTCATTTCAAGAAGGAATTTTTTTTTTTTTAGATTTGAAACCTTGGTATTATTACGAGGCTCTTCAAAAACTCTACTGCTATTTTTTAGAAATATCATAAAGAATGCTATACTTCTAGAAAGTATTTTGCAACTCTTTTTTCTAATTGATTCTCTTCAAAAAAGGACTACTTTTTTGAAGTAGATAATAACACTGCCTCGCACATTGATAAAACCAGTTGATTATTATTCTGACACAACTAGTAATACCCTGCTAATCCCTCATTATAACACAAAGTACGCAGTTTAACGGATAGGTGGCTGCATCTGGTAAAACACTAATTAAAAAATGATTTGCCGGCGATTTTGGGGCATGTGCCTTAAATTCAGCTGAGTAAAGGGATCGGGTTTGGTGGGTAACCAGTTGAGTAGCCACACTGGTCACAATAACTGACGAGTATCCCGATCAGCCCCTCCAGGGTGTGTTTCTCTCACCAAGCCACAAAATTCACGCAAAGGCTTGAACTTTTTTGTGATGCACTTGTTTTGAGGAGTGAGAGAGCTAGTTTGTGTTCAACAGTGCAGATCAACTTTGAGGTTTCCCAATGGTGCTGGGTTCGCAAAATAGCGGCCAACAGGTGGAGTATAAGTCTGATGAAAATTTTGCTTTTTTGACGACTTAAGTTTTATGTTTTGAGCTTGATTGCATCTCTTTCTTTGGCGAAATAACGATAACAAGTTGTAGCTACCTGCAGACACCTCGTACACGTCGATTAGCACACTAATTGTTCGCTCGTTGGCATGGGTACAGGTGAGGGTTGCCACCTCCGGCGGAGTTTTTGTCAAAAAATCTCCAAACTCTTTTCTTCACGGACGCACCTCTGTAAATCACTATGTTTGGGCATCATTATCCCACGCATGGTCCAAACTTGTCTTTATTTGAGGTCATTGGTAGCATATTGTTGGTCATGTTGTAGCTCTGAAACTCCTTTCAGGACTTACTGTATTTGGCAGTTGAGCATGTTGGTTGCTCATATGACAAGTTGACAACAGTATTAACTCTCTGATTCTTCTACACTTGACTTTATCTTCTTGAGTAATATTTATTTACTCATACTCCAAAAATTTCAGCCTTCTTTCACTGTGTGGTTATACTGGCTTATGTAAGGCTGTGTTAAGGATGTTTAGATACCCAATTTGTTTCATTAGCCGGTGGTCAATATCTTGTGATATCAGACTTGGTTAAGGCTAGAATATGGGATTTATTATATTGCCAACCTGTTAGTATTAACCTTCGATCATTCTCCATATGAATAAGGAACTGATCAGTCATCATGTTGATCCAGCTTACAGTGACGATCAATGTGTTGATATGATAGGCTAGTAGCTGATTTCTTTACACAAATGTTTGTAATATAAGTCCTAACTGGATATATAAAAAACGGATATATAAAGAATGATACCATATCTTCTCTGAGCAAAAGGACTTTGTGGTTAAATACTAGAATGATTCCTATGTCTTAAACTGAGTGTGATTTTTGAATGGGAGGAAGAATCTACTCTGAATTCTATCGGAGAAGTACCAAAAAAACCCTTTTTTTTTTAAATTTTTGTGGGGAACAGCCGTTCCCTAAAACTACAAGGGGGGACCAACGTCGGGAACGGGCCTGAAACAACCCTCCCGACCCTCCCAAAACTCATCTAATGCTTTGTAGATTCAAGTTGTTTCTTTATGCTTTTCATTAGTTATTTGTTAATTATTGTTGCTAATATTTTTGTTCTATCTTGGATAGTTGTTTTTTCATGAAGGAGATTACAAATATTGTGTCCCTAGAGAGGAAGCTCAAGTTTTTTAATGCGATAGACACAATTGAAGAATCCAATGATATTGTTGAGATCCAAAAATCTGCAAGGATACCAAATTTTGATCTGGGGATCAGTTGTCACCTAAAAGAGAACTCACCAATTTACTATAATCTTTAAGACTTTGCTCAAGTGAAATTTAAAGCCACTTAAGTATCTTCCCCGAATTATGTGCAACCACCATGCAAGAATTAATTCATGTTGCAAGTGACAAGGTTGTTGACACTCCTAAGCAGGTTACAAGTGATGTGATTGTTGACCTCCCTAAGCAGGTTGTTCTCGCTGAAACAAGAAGAGAAGAGGCGGACTTGATTCCTACCCACACATAAAATGAGTTTCCAAAAGCTCATTTGATGTATCTTAAATACTAAGAGGACATTGATGTTGAGCTAAATAACGTTTGTAATTTAGCTTATGATGAGATTTTAACTCAAATTTTTGTTCTAGATGCCCTAAACTTTCCAGATGAAAAGGGCCTTTTGGATTTTGATGATGATACTTAATTGGACATTGATCCTTTTGACAATGAAGTCACTAATCTTGCAGGTATTAAACCATTAATTTTATTAATTTTTCTTTTGCATTTTTAATTTTAGTGTTGATTAAATTTGTTCAAACATTTATGTTTATTGTGTTCCACATGTAGATTGCAACAATTTGATTGTTGACAGTTCAAAAGACACTCATCAACCTATTGAAGGTTCTGCATGTATATTTTCTTACCTTTGATTTCATATCTATTGTTTGATTCTTTGCTTATTGTTTACTATTGTTTGATTTTTTGGTGATATTTATGGAATTTTTTATATTGTCTTTGAAGGTGGTAGGAAGTCTCCAAATAAAAGTGCAATGAGTTTTCTCGATCTTGATGAAAAAGAGGTTCAGAACATTGAAATTGGGAGGGAGCATTGTAACAAACACTTTGAGACTTGGGAAATTGATGCTTTCAATGAATGGCGTCAGTTCAAGGGTTATTTTCTAGACAAATCGATTGACGACCTTTCAAAGGAAGAAGATGTTTTAGGATTTGTGGAGATGTTGTTCAAATTTACATTGCAAGTAACCAAATCGGATGACTCTCTTTATCCACCTACATTGTAAGTTAGTGTTTCTATTGCACAAGGTCTACAAATCAAAAGTAATTGTAATGTCTATTTGTGTATAATGTAGATGGACACTTGAAGCAGGTGCTTAGGAAATTATTATTTTTAGTTATTTTTATTAATGTTTGTTTGTTAGTTCTGATAGTTTATAGTGTGTAGGATACAAAATATAATGCATGCTATCGGTACTGATTTGAGAGAGAGAATTGAATTATGTGCAATTGAACAGTCTATAGAAGCATTTCCCTTCAATATCATGAAGGATCCCAGGTTGTAATTATTCTTTTTACTTTCTCTTCTTTCGTATACATTTGTCTTTTTTGATGAGCTTGTTTTAAGTTGTTTTTTTAATGTATAATAGACGTATTTTTTGTTTATGAAAAGGTGTATGAACTTGGCAGGTACGCTCATGTGCGCAACGTAGGCATAGAGTTGGTGAAGCGCTCGTTTTGGAATGGTTTGGGTCAAGAAGTTAAGAAGAGTGACCTTCTGACCATAGAAGAAGAACAATTACTATTATCAAGTGATGAGGCTTCAATTTCTCATCTGCGCGGAGGCAATAGCATATTTGTTTATTTTTTTTGCTGGAAAGAATATGCTTGGTAAGACAGTGAAGACTTTGATCGAGGCTTGTGACGGTATTGATGGGAATAAATGTCACTTTTCAAACAAGACTCCAAGAAGAATGAATAGAAGTAGGATGGAAGTAAGCCATATTCCTGTTGAAAAGGGGATGAAAATCACCGGACACCGTGATCATAAAAGTTATGGTCGATACAATATTGTCCCTAGAGACATTGATCAAAAAGTTTGTCAAGATGTTATTTCAAATACAAGTGCCCTTGCTAAAGGAAAACCCTTCATGTACATGGAGATTTTAGAGGATGAGCAAATAAAACAAAAAGGGAAACATGTGATCATTTTATCCTTAAATTTTTTATTTATTTTATTTATCTTGGATTTTTATTTTAACTTTATTTTCTAACTTGTTTTAAGTAGATTGAAGATTGTAGATCAACAGGATTGATAGAAGGGTCTTGAAGCAAATTTGTTGCTCAAGTCCGAGGAGGTGGTAGTGTGTCTATTCCAATTCCAAAGGACCAAAGTGCTTACAACTATGACATAAAATTTCAATGGATACTTTGAAGAAAACTTGAACTCAAAATTAAGCTCCAAAGTCCCTAATTCAATTTCTCAATTCTTTTCAATGCAGATTTGAATGGAAAACTTACCTTGTTTAGGAGACCCAAGAAAATGTCTTCTCTATCTCACTACAAAGAAAAATTTGATTGGAAGAATCACCCAATATTTCTTTCATTAATGGCATCCCTCTTCTTCCATTGTACCACGTTATCTTTACCGGCTTCATCCTAGACATTCTCTTCTAAGGAAGTAATGTCAACTTTCTTGTTTCCAATGATGGTGGGCTTACTTCCACAATGAGGATGCATCACGAATTCATCAAAGGTCTAGAACACATATTGTTAGAACCAAGTTGGAAACACTAGTACCTAATTTTGAGCTTCATATACTAGAAACTTTGGTGAGTGTAGTTCCACCATTTCCATCAAAGGTTCCAACCACTACTAGAAAAGGGGGCCCTAATCAACTGAAAATTAATGCACTTACGTTGATTACAAAAAAAAATAAAATTGGGCTCTGTTGATTTGGCAGTCCTCCAAACATCAATCAACATGATTTTATTGATTTGAACCAAAAAAAAATTTGCTCAGTTGATTCGGCAATCCTCTCAACATCATTTTCATTTTCCCACATATTGTAATAGTAAGATAGGGCCGGCCAAAAATAATTATTTAAAAGTATGCCAAAAAATAAATAAAATGAATAAGAAAAAATGTCAAATTTACCAAAAAATTAAATGATCAAAATTTTGTAAAATATAAAAATGTCCAATATTAGCGGGAAAGTCCAAAATAAAGTCCAATGACCATCTAAAATCAAGATATTCTATATGGCAAGGTGATGGACTTATGGTGATTCCCAAAAATAACTGGCTACTATATAAATTGTTTTAATAAACTAAGAAATTGGAAATATTAAGAGAAATTGACATGTTGTATAAAAGGATTCCACCTTTATGTACAATTTCACTTAGAATGGATTATATTTAGACTTATTATTATTTGAATGAAATTTTTATAGAAAAATAATTTTTTTGTGAAAGTCAAAATGTCTCATTTTTTTTTATAGGAAGAATATGCATCTTGACTAGATTCACAAGATCCATGAATATTGGATTTTTATTGATTGATATCTTATTGATTAAAATTTGACTTTTTAATTTTCACTCCATAAATTGCAAATATGTTTTTGATATATATAGTTATTTGATGTTATTTTGAATTTTTATTTTATTTTTTTACAATATATGGAATGAAAAATAAAAAAATGAAAATTTTGAGGTCAAATTTTAATCAATAAGATTTTAATCCATAAAATTCAATCAATAAAAATTTAAAATTCATGGAACTTATAATATGTAATTCTAGTCAAGATGTATATTCTTCCTATAAAAAGAAATGAGACATTTTGACTTTTCACAAAAAAATTATTTTTACATAAAAATTTCATTCAAATAATAATAGGTCTAAGTATAGTCCACTCTAAGTGAAATTGTAGAATCCCTTTTGTACAACAATATACCCAATTTTCACTTTACAATTCTAGTTTCTCAATTTATGAGAGCAATTTATATGATGGCCCCAACTACTACTAGGAGTCACCGTTTTTCATTGACATTTAGTAAAAATGATAGTAGAGAGGTTGTTTTTACAATGAAATCCATTGTTCATCATGAATTATCAAAGAATATGGGATAATTTGAAGATGAGAGCTTGACCGCTCATTGTCAAAATGTAGGAATTGTGTGCAAAGTAGAATTCAAAACTCATTTTGTCATAGTAGAATATCTTTTTTCAAAGATTTTTGAACTAAAAAAAGTTGTGAAATCAAGCCAAATTTCATTTCCAAAAAACCGTTTGATGTTTCAAGCCTCCAATCAAAAGTTATGGACAAATTTCAAAGTGGGTGTCTGAAATTGTCAAAAAAAATGTCCCTTCTAACCCCTCTCTCAAATTTGTCCATAACTTTTAATTGGAGGCTTAAAATCTCAAACGGATTTTTGGAGATGAAATTTAGATTCATTTTCTACAATAACTTAGTTCAATGTTTTTTGAAAAAAGTAATTCTACAATGCCTAAATGAGGTCTAAAATTCTACTTAAACCACAATTCTTACTTTTGACTTAAGTATGAGCGGTTGAGCTCCTACTATTCCTCACTCTTTACAAATCCCATATGGGTTGTCCTACCTCCTACTATCCCACTTGTATAAAGGCCTTGTCTTTCCCTCTCTTCGAACACCAGAGTAAGCTACATTCAAAGTTAAATTGGAATATATGTTGAATTATTTGGAATGTAGTGGTGAATTTTGCCATTCGAAGTTGTATAGCAGTATATATTTATTTAATTATTTTGAATATAATGCTGGATTTTTTAAAGTTAAATTTTAAATTTAAGAATTTAATTTGGAAAATTTAATTAATTATTTAATATCAATTTGTTGATTGCTGACATGGCAATCTAATCCGTTTGGCCGTTCTAGTGACATGGCAGTCTTGCCTGCGTGGCAAGTTCAGCCTATGTGGCAGCTTACGTGGCAAATTATTGAATAATAATAATAATTTTTTCACTGTGACCGAATCAAGATATAAATTCAACATAGAAGTGTTGATTTTTGTCCGAATCAAAATGTCCTAATCCATTGTCCAAATTAACATATGTTTCTTGATTTTCTTATTGAATCAGACATTGAATTTTTTAGTAGTGAACATTCTTACTTGTTGGTGGTTGCAAATACATGGAAACAAGAAAAACAAATTGTAATGGGAGTGAATTTAGAAGTGAAGAGAAGCACCTCGTCAAAGTACAAAGAGTCAAAACCTAAAAGTATGAGTTGAAAGGATTTGTACGAGTTTCAAATGAAGGCAAAATTGAACCTAAATCCCGTAACTTCTATAAGAAAACTAATCAATGGTAGTATATCACAAAAGAAGCACTTCATCTTGCAAAGCCATATTATTTTTTTCTCCCGCTTGTGTGGTGCCTATTAAGACAATGGCAATTGCACCCGACCAATTAATGCTACCATTGCAATTTAATTCCATGCAATGAAGTAAGAGGTTACAAATGAAGGGTCATGAGACTTGAATCAATTTTCAAATGTTGCGATCACGTCCTTGTATTTGACCCATATCCTTTGTAAAGATAGTTTTGATACCATATAAATAGAAACTTATGGCATGCAACTCTGAGCAAGTTTCGGGGGTTCAATGCATTTCATAAAGATATAATAGGTGCTGCATAGTTCCATTGGTCTCCCGTAATTTGCTTTTTGAATGAAATTGTTATTGAATGAAAATCAAGACAAAAATTGAGACCATATGAGCTTATCCAAAATCCGTTTTGTCTCCCGAGGGGACAATGGCACTTTATGCGTTAAAGTATATTACATCCTTAACTTTTGAGCTCATTGACATCAAACAATTTTTTCTATTAAATGTTTTATATTATAACAAGCTACAAGTAAAAATAGTTTTTAAGAATATTAGGCAGACTTAATTAGTTTTGTACTTCCAATTGGCTAACTTCTAGGCATTTTTGCAATTTCTAGTCATACATGCAATCTCAAATTTCCAAGTGTAATAATTCTTAATGAATAGTAATGTGACACTTTTTCATCCAAAAATACTTCAAACTAGTCACTTCTAATGCAATCAACCAAAATCCAAAAGATAACCAAATTTCTAGGTTGAACTTCAAAATCTAACTTATTCTAGAATTGCATTTGAGAGTTGTTGAATTTTGTTAATAATGTTGTCTTTATGGAAAGCCTCTTTAATTACAATGGATTATTCTAAGTGAAAAGTCAATTATTCTATAGCAAAGTTTCATTTGACCCCTAAATATTATAAAATGAGATCCAACATCGTATAATCACATGCTTATAGCACAACCATGATTTTTTAGTATGATTATTGGATAAATACATCACCTAAAAGTTGTTGTTGACTGGTTATTTCAATCATGCCGTTGATCCTAAGTAGCTTGCATTTGATGAGTGAATGACATTTCATCCATACCTGATAATTTTATAAATGTCATAGATATAAATAACTAGACACTTCAATACAAAATCATAAGATTTTTCATTTTAGAAAATAAAAAATATTTTCTTTCAAAATATATATATATATATATATATATATATATATATATATATATATATATATATATATATATATATATATATATATATATGTATGTATACACACACACACACACGCATGATTGCTAAATGTATAAAACTAAGTAGGTGTTGTATTCCATTTCAGCAAATAGAATTGAAGTTAAAATTCTTATTTGCATTTCTATTCAATTGTCAAAAATAGGCCTCATAAAGTGAAGCTAGTTGGTATGAATAACAAATATGCATACAAACCCAATATTTAGAATGAATTGTTATGATTGTGAGACAATTGAAGGTTCAAACTTTGGGCCAATACAATTGTTAAAATGGAATAAATCATCTTTTTTATCACATTCTTTGGAAAGCCATGTAGGTGTACATTGTATTAATAAAGTAATGAATTTTATTTAAATGTCAATCTTTCAAAATAGAAGAACTTTTGATCTTTACAAAGGTGACAAAATTAGAACTTGACATCAATATATTTCTAGATTTTGGATGAAATGTCATTCCATTAATCTAAATACTACTCATAAAAATGGACTAATATTTTCATTCAAAAAATTCAATCCACAACAAGCGATGCAACCATGCAACACCTATCATCAACTTCTTTATTAAATGAGCCCTAAAACCTCCTTTTAAGACTTAGTTTAAATGGAATCTTTTGCACAAATTCATTTATAATAGAATCTATAACTTGATTTCACTCAAGATGGAATCTTGCCTATATTCTAAGTAAGATAAGTTGTGATTGGCCAAGTTACATTAACTATCTGCAAACAAAACATTATTGAATTGAATCCTTCTTTTTCTTTTTCTTTTGAAACATACGGACTTAACTTCAAGGGCAGCAACTAGGACAGACCTGACACAGCCATGACACTCTATAGACCTAATCCTTGTCAAGAACAAGTAGAGGGACAAACCCCCTCCTTGTGCTGAATTGAATTTTGCAAAAGAGACATCTAAAAGGAATATAGATTTTAGAAATCTTGGTCTTTTTTAGATTTCAAAACTCTAGCACTGTCAGTTTGAACTTTGAAAGCAACATCTACAACACTTTTAGATTTCAAAAATCTAGGGCACTTGAACATTTCAGAGCGGTCGCTCTGAACTGTGAAAATTGCCGAAGTTACGGAATTTTGCCATTTTAATGAAATTGCCCATCCATGCATTACAAGACACTGTAAAGATAGTGTCTTGGTACAGTGACCTAATTATTGAAAGTCCCCAACCCTCCCTCCCTATTCAAAAACATTATGAAGCACATATATTAGAGAGTGTGGTCGACCAGTGAAGTTTGGATGAAACTTTGCTTCAAAGTGCAAATGTGGAGGCTCTTTTAGTCTCCATATTACAAACGAAAACGAAAAGTGAATGCTGATTCTATAACTGGTAACGCACATAACAGATATTTCGTTAAAATGGCGATATTCTTCCACCATTTTTCCATTCATTGTCTAGCACTGGTATAGATTTCAGACCACATGGTCTAAACCTGAAAGTGCCAAGTTTATGGAATCTTGCTATTTTAACAAAATATCCGTTACATGCCGATAGTCCTACCTTCCGGCAACTGCATTCGTAAAAACTTTGGTGACAATCTGTTTCTAGATACTGCTATCCAAAATGTAATTCAAATTACAAAAGAAAGACATTCAATTGGAAGCTTCCGATGGTAATACTGAAAATATTATTTGTACGTAGGTGCTCTTGTAATTCCCAGCTACAAATTGCCAGTCGTCTACAAGAGACTTGCTTCCTACAAGAGATCACGAAACAGACAATGGATGAACTACAAACCTAGCCTGGGCAACGAATAGAGTGTTGCAACTACCATTTTGCCAAGTTTCTAAGGCAGTGGAGCGCCTCTCCTGTGGGCTGGTTAGAAGTGAGAACACACACTCTTTTGGCTCAATTAAAGCCCTTGGATCAACGGAAAAATGCAGTCTTCAAAATGCAGTTCGGAATTCAATGAAACGGCTTGGAATGATGCCAAATGATTCTCTTTGATTGTGTACTCTTAGATGGGGAAGGATTTGGCCTCAATCGAAATAGACCTTCGAGGTAGACTTATCTCAAATCCAGCCGTCATCAAAGACTGCCTACTCCACCGAGTCTTGTGTGACATTGTTGGCACACAACTTGACCTTCGGAATGGGTGCACTGCGGTAATGCAAAATGCGCGCCTTGTTGGCTGGGAGGTTCAGGCCAGTCTCGGGCACAGGAAGACCGGGAGGTCGATACCCCCCCGGGTATTTTTTTTATAGACTGTTACTGAAAACATAAAGTTTGGTGGGGGTATAGTAACAGTCTATAAAAAAATACCCAGGGGGTATCGACCTCCCGGTCTCCCTGTGCAGGATGGTCACCCAATGCACCCCCGTGGCGAAAGCCTGCAATAGGAGAGCAGAGGTATCAAGACACGAGTACAAACTACGCCGCTCAAGGCTTCAAGTGGCACTCTGATGCATGTTCACAACTTGACATGCTCAATTTGTCTAGATTAGCACTTAAAAGTATCAATTTGCAATTGTAAAGTTTACATGTGGATGTGTTCAATGATTAGCATTGATCGCTTTATTGGTCCTTCACTATTGAAAACTTATTCGTTTTAAGTGACGATGTGATTAGCATTCAACTACTTCGCTTCATCACTATTCAGCACAATGAACATTGTTCAAGGATCCATAATTTCACCTTGTCGAATCAATGAAATTAGCAAATTCTTTTAATTCAAAACTCTGTTGCCATAGTAAAGTTATCAATTCAACAACTATTGTTGAATTCGTTGGTCTAATGATTGCGAAAAACCATGAATCTTAAAGACAATATTAAACAGGTGAATTCATCAACATTGATTCTCTTTTTCAACTTCCATTGTCCATTCATCAAAGTCTAAAACCCTAACTCTGACACAAAAATGGACAAGGGATGACGCACCTCTCGAGGATTGGCGACGAATATTCGCCATTCCAGAAAACCTATACAAAGTCACAAGTCGGGGATGGTGGTAGCGGGTGGCTTCAAGTGGCACTTGAGGACACCACAACATGCCATGCGCTAGCTGCAAGTGCACTTTCACTTCTCCAGGCTCAACACTACGAGAATCCTTGGTGTACGTTGGCACACATGCTCCCCAAGCTCACGTAAGGCTCCTTCTCATGGTGCGCCATCAATTTAGATAGCTTATCTAGAGCATGAATCTATTCAAAAATTAATCACCACAACAACAAGAACAACAAACACAGTTCAATTAAAATTAAATAAAGCACTGGCATGAATTGAAAGCACATGCATGCGCAAGTGCCCATTGGGGAGTGCACACTACAGTGAGCTTGTTTCCTATCTCTCCCATTTCAGTGATGGCACCATGCTGAAAATTTGAACCTCACCTTGTGCGTCATATGAGCTCAACATCTCTTTGGTGACTGAAATACCTAGTTTCTTGTACAGTACAGTACAACATTATGGAACCTTCCAAATTTCTACAAATATATATAGGTGACTGGGGAGTAAAATTTATCAACCACATTCTCTGGCGAATTGGTCCACGTTGAAAGGTTTGCAACCCGCTGATGTCCAAAAGGATTTGACCTATGTAGAAAACCTTCAACAGCAGACTGCATGCAAAATCTGCAAAACTCTCCAGTACATGTGCCCTATCCGTAGAAGCACATCTTTTATTAGGGCGGGCTTCCATGTGAGAATGGGGTGGGTGGGGTGTGAAGTCCACCGATAGTCGGTCAGATGGGAGTTGCACAAAAAACAGACTCCCCATCTGACTGATCATCAGTGAGCTTCACCCCCACCCACCTCCACTCTCACATGGAAGGAGGCCTTTAGTGGGGCTGAGGAGGGTCCGGGTGAACTGGCCCCCTCGCTCAGCCCCTCCAAGTTATTCCAGGGGTGCAAGTCATTCCTGGGGTGCAAGTCATGCATGGAAAATAAAAAATTTCAGTGTTTTTCCTCGGGGCCGAGCGAGGGGGTCAGTTCACCGCGGCCTTGAGGAAGAGCTAGAGTCAAAACATGCCACCCTTATTCACCATCTAATTTTGAAGGGCCCTCAATTTTCACCAAATACAACCCACAAATAGTCTAGTGATCATTCATCAAGTAGAATAAAAGATATAGCAACTAAACTTAAGATGAAAAGTGATTTCAAGGGCCGTTCCTTGACATGCTAGGATTGAATGTCAAGAAAATATTAATTGTAAAGGGCCCATAGCACTTGTCATCCTCATTTGAAGAGTGTCATACCCCTAGTACGTGAGGATGGCCATAATTGCATGGCCTTCATAAACGGAGTGAAGTGAGTTCTCTACTAGCCAATTGTAGCGCACCCTTCCAAAACCTAAGCCTAGCAATTAATTTGCACTCAACAATTGCATCTGACAACTACACACAACCACATTGGAGGCATCTTTCTTTGAGTCTTGGAATGCTTGCTAGCTTATGGATGCAAGGTTTTTGTACAATACAAGTCTATGTGATTACGATGCCTAACCTTTGCAAGAGCAATTTTCAAACTTCAAGATTTTCAATGCAGCTAACCTATTTATCCACATCTCCTTTGTCGTTATTCCGAGAATTTTCTATACAAATGCTTGATCGTGGCTTTAGAGTTTAATAGAATTCCTTTGCATCAAGGAATCAATTTTTTAAAAGAACATGGTTTAAAATTAAAGTTTCAAGGTTTTAGGGATACCATTCTTGTTTTGACTACGGGCTTTAAAATGCACCAAGTCCAGGCAATTTTATTATTGTTCAAGCACAACTTCTTGTGAGAGGCTTTTTAATTCATAATCACATTGTCATATTTACAATGTCATTGACACTTGAGACTAGGAATGCAATGGCAAAATTTACTATATGTTGATTGACTTTGAAGATGAATGGATAAAGTGGTTAGCTACTTTCCTACAAAGGGCCACCGCAATTAGAGTGTTCTTTTATTTATTGATTTTTGTTACTTATGAAAGGTTTACACCACAAGCAAGGGGGCCCAAAAATTGAGATGCCACTCACCTACTCCAAGTTTGTTTTTCCATTAAAAGAAGAATAGGGCCTCTAGAAGACCTCCACTTTTGCATCCACAGTAAATGCACTTGCTGAATTAACCAACAAAAATTTGAATTTTTTTTGAAAAAGATTGAATTTTTTTAAATCGCAATCCGACGTGGACAACAGTTGGCCACATTGGATTATAAATTTTTAAATGATTTTTTTATTTAAATTAATTTAAAATTTTGAATTTAAAAAAATAAAATTAATTCTAGTTGGTAGTGTTCACTGCTACATTTAGAGTTTTTTAAAAGAAAGAGGCCTTCTGGAGGCTCCATTTTTCTCCTAAAGCACACCATTGAGAAATCTTCCATTAGAAGTCTTGACCTTTAGGTTGGAGTAAATCACCAAGAAGACATCAAAAGGCAAAATATAATTTAAAAAATATTAGAATTCTTGGCTTTTAGTGCTATTTGAAGTGGATTTGATTATAACTCAAGGGGACTAAAAATTTAAATATTTGTGTTGCTACATAAGGAAAATAGCACACTCCACGTTATTGGGCCCTCTTGGAGACCTAAGACCTCTCATTTCATTGTATAAAACCATTCTTCAAAGACTCCTCGATTTCAGGCAATCAAACCTTCAAAACTTTGACCACTTCACCTTTAGATTAGGTATAAACTAGGCTTTTTTATGTTCAGATAAAATCAACAAATCAATGTATTTGTTTAATTTGCTGACAATGATATTTTGTGATTCCTTTGGTTTGGAATAGAAAATTTGAAATGAAATCATGCATTTGCATTTTACAATGATTTTTCTTAAAACTTGTTTTAGAAGTAAATACACTAGGCTTTTAACACCCAACTTTTTTAGAAGGTGATAGTTTGAACACTCCAAAATTTTAGAGGGTGGCATTTGAACATCCAAAAGTTAGAGGAGAGTGGCATCCAAAAATTAAAAAAAAGTGAAAAATTTATACCTTATATTGAATTTTATTTTTAATGAACCATTCTCTGTTTTAATTTTAGAAGGATGCCGTGGACACTAAGTGTTTAATGGATGACTTCACTTGAAAGTGTAGGATGGAAAAAATTATTTTTTCATCTAATTTTTTGGAAAAGTTGCTTGAATGCATTTTCAGTAAATAGTATTGTAAATTTCTTCATTATGGTATTAAATTGACTTTTCTAATGAAGAAAGATGCTTAACCACTTAAGGCCCATGAGTGCAAATTTTGAACAATAAATGAAACACATTCTAAACTCATAAAAATGTGTTTTTTCATCCATCAATTTTGTTTGAAGTTTCTAATATTAGTTCTGTAACATTTGTATGGTACACAATATGAAGATTTTGCTTTGCAACTATTCTGTAATTCAAAAGATATTGGTAGGTCTAGCCTCAAAAAGTAACTTTTTCAATTCAAAAAATGACTTGAATAAAAAAATAATATAAAAAACTTCAAAATTCAATGTAATTAGAACTTAACATTTTGAACTTAGAGAAAAAAATTCTTGTAAAAATCATAAATATTCAATTGACAATTGATTTTAGAAGGAATTTTCAATTTCTAGCTTCAAATTTTATTGTAAAATATTAGTCTGTGTATTTGTTGATCAAATCATATAGATGTTATCTATAAATCATATTTTACAACTATTGTTTGAAAGTCTTCAATAAAATATTGTTCTAAATTGCATTTTATAATAGATCTTCATAATGTGGATGACCCCCTGGTCTTTTAGGGATTAACCCGCTTGTAATGCATTTTGTCCATTTCTTGCTATTTACTCTTTAGTTTAATTTTAGCCATAAAAATGATCTTTTTTGCATTTGAATCCAACTAACAAAATGAAGCCGCTTTTCAAGTGCAGTTTCTACTCCAATTGGAAATTTTGAAAAATTTCATAAATTTCAATATTTTATAGAAATATGAACTTTGGGCCTATAACCATAGTATGTTGATTTTCTAATTTTAGAGTGGAATTCCTATTTAACTAATTATGGAAAAATCCACAAATTATGGATATTCTTTGTAATTCAAAATGTATTGGCAAACAATTGATACTTGTCTATTTTAAAAATTTTAAATATTTATTTGATCCAAAATGATGATTTTAATCCTTTTTAACTCAAAAGTCTACATTTGGTGTGTGTGTGTGTGTGTGTGTCTATATAAATATATATATATATATATATATATATATATATATATATATATATATATATATATATATATATATACACACACACACACAAAATAATTTCATTATTCACTTGCAAACGTTAATTTTGGACTATAAATTTGTCCATAATTAGTTAAATAGGGGTTGTGACATAGTAACTTTGATTTGTACCATGATGTTATAAACTATAATATACATCTATGGCAAAAATTTCAGATTTTTTGAGTATATTTGTATTAGATTTCAATTTTCTTCATATTTTTCTTAACCCTTAAACAACGAGGAAGCTATCATGTGGCCAATAGATGAGAGAGAATCAAATTGTATAGGACAGAAGTGCAACTATTCATCCTCGAAATTTGTAGTGAAAAGGGGAGAACTTCTGTAGTAGCTTGACTTCCAATGAGTGCTTTTGCAATTTTTAAGGCCAATGATTCACACGGTAATGCAAAAGGATGATTTTGAGGGTCACCCTTTGTCCTTTAAGGGTTAAAAAATTCACAATAATTTCAAATTCCACCCACCCACCCACCCACCCAAAAAAAATGAAAATTTTAAGACTTGTAGTAGACATATGACTTGGATCATCTCTAAAAAATAAACATAATTTTTTTCATTCATATCCAAACAGAGTGATGGACACTGAGACTTGAAATCAGTGGTCATGGGCCTGTTCTTCTGGGGTTAAAAGGAATATGAAAAAATTCCATCTAGATTCAGGTTGGCGTGAACAGTAGGTTGGCGAGGATGAAGATTCTTTTCATTTTTATACGGGGTAAGTACTACTTATAATACGTGACAGAAACTGGGAGTATCTACAGCAGTGCTTCGTTTGCAAGAGGTAGAATCCAGGTGGTTTTCAGATGTACACTTGTACTAAACTTAAGTTACAACCCGATTTTTGCCGTTGAACTGAAAGATGAGCCAAAAAATTAAAACAAACTGAAAATTAAAATTCCCTAAACAGGGGTACACCTTGAAGTGTACGTTACACTATGACGAACTCAAAAAAGTACAGATCAATCATGCACTCGTAGCATTCTAGCATGCATTCACAATAAGCTTATTCAGTTCACCTTATAAGTTATTTATATAGCAACAAATCATTCATCAATGAAGCATCATGCACAGGAGGTGTTCAATCTCGCAAAAACACTTTTAAAAAAATAAAAATTGGTTAAGTGACTGTGTGAAATAAAAAGGAAGAAAAGAAAAGAGTATTTCAGCCGGGGTAATTCACCCGATCGAACTCTGAAATTAGTAAGGTAGTGTGCTTTAAAAGCGAGCGGCCTCTTCAAATTGATCCTATATTTAAGTATGAAATGGATATTAGGTGGTCCTTAACCCCTAAAGGACCAAGGTGCGTATTTTGGCAACATAGCAATTCTGGGCAGCTCATTACGAATGGAGTTTTTATTTTTTTTCTTTGAAAATTTTACACAACATGTGCCCAAGGAGTAGCTTTAAGGCCCAACAATTTTCATAACTTTTGACTTCATGGTTAAAAAGTTATTGCATGATATGTGATTTTCATTGCTCGGCGGGCAGCCCGGGCAGCTCAAAAAACTTCTTTAAAAATCACTTTTTAAAAAAATAAAATTTTGAAATTGGTTCTTTAGGTTTATATCTACGTGGGAAGCTTTGAATCATTCCATTTGGATTAATGAGTCAAAAGTTATGAGCTTTTTAAGTTTGCGGGTAGGTATGGAGTCCTTGAAAGCCATACCTACCCGCAAACTTAAAAAGCTCATAACTTTTGACTCATTAATCCAAATGGAATGATTCAAAGCTTCCCACGTAGATATAAACCTAAAGAACCAATTTCAAAATTTTATTTTTTAAAAAGTGATTTTTAAAGAAGTTTTTTGAGCTGCCCGGGCTGCCCGCCGAGCAATGAAAATCACATATCATGCAATAACTTTTTAACCATGAAGTCAAAAGTTATGAAAATTGTTGGGCCTTAAAGCTACTCCTTGGGCACATGTTGTGTAAAATTTTCAAAGAAAAAAAATAAAAACTCCATTCGTAATGAGCTGCCCAGAATTGCTATGTTGCCAAAAAACGCACCTTGGTCCTTTAGGGGTTAAATGGACCTCTCAAGTCATTGAGAGAATCGAGAGAAAAGCATTATCTATTTTTTTTATTTTTTTTATTTTTTTGAACAAATGGAAAGTACCAAAAGCATTATCTATTGTAAGAGCCAATCATTGGCCTTCATTAACTCAAATCACTTTAGAAGTTGCAAGTGGTCAGATTTAGGAAGACCTAGGGTCACAAATAGGTGCCTACAACAGGTTTTTTTTTAAAATTCATAAGTAATTCAAAAACGATTCAAAAAATATGAAACCACTTGTGTAAAGTTCCGCATCCATTTTTCTTTCTCTGAAAAATGATCCAAAAATATTTCTGTTCAAAGAAACCTGTGAAAAAGGCAGATCAGCCCTTAAATGGTCGCTTTTAGGCCATACTACCTTAATACTAATTTTGTAGTATTTATTATTGCGATTCGGCTGTCAACCGGTAGTGCCGGGCACATTAATTAGTAGTTTTAAGCACACCTCGTCACGTGGATGTGACGGACGAATCTGGTGTTAATGGGCTTGTTTGGAGTTTGGGACCAGAAAAAGTTTAGTGGGATCACGGATTCTCCGTGGCTTCCAGGGAGGTTCTCAGCCATTCTTTTTTGCGATACACGGTTGAGGCATCCTCCCTCCACTCCGGAATTTGCCTCTCCAAATAAACCTCTAACAGTCTAACTTTGCACCAGTTTGTAATTAGAACTTGTACAGTCTATCATTGGAAGTACTTGAAGTACTTTGAATAGGTATAAGGAAACTCAAATTTAGACATTCCACAATGAAAATAGACGGCATCAAAGTTAACTAAAATATAGTTAACTGCAAATTGCACATCTTTTTCTTGATTTCACTTGGGATGGAACCTTTGCCTATTTTCTCAATAAGATGAGCTGCCGCTGGTACGGTAACTATTTACCAAAGCACATACAGAGATTGTGATTGAATCCCGTAAGTTCAGATGAACCCGTACTTTGAGGTGCCAATATGGAGGCTCTTACTGAGGAAACACTTCGTCTTCGTATAACAAATGAAAATTTAAATGGAATCCAGAATCAATTAACACAAATGCCGAAGATCCATCATTCTCGCAACTGCATTCGCGAGAAACTTTTGAGAATGTATGTTTCTGGATAATGTTTGAAAGGGTAGTGCTGTCAAAAATGAAATTCAATTTACATACGGACGCTTCCAATGGCAATACCGTCAATATTGTACACAGCTACTTTTGTAATTCCCAGCTACAGATCGCAAGTCAGCTACAAGAGACCTGCTTCCTCGTTAGGGAGACCACGAAACTTGCTTCTGGGCAGTTTGGTGGAGAGACGGATGGAATGCTGCAACTACCATCCTGCCAAGTTTCCAAGGCAGTGGAGCGACTCTCCTGTGGGCTGGTCAGAAGTGAATAACACCTACTCTTTCGGCTCAATTGGAGCCCCTGGATCAACGATAAAAATGCAGTCTTCAAAGTTCGGGATTCATTGAAACGGCTTGGAATGATGTCAAAGGATTCTCTTGACTTCGAAGTGCTCTTAGATGGGAAAGGATTTGGCCTCGGAGTAGGTCTTCGAGGTAGACTCATCTCGAATCCAGCCGTCATGCAAGACCGCCTGCTCCTCCGAGTCCCGCGTGACTTTGTTGGCACACAGCCTGACCTTCGGAATGGGTGCACTGCGGTAATGCAAAATGTGTGCCTCGTTGGCCGGGAGATTCAGTCCGGTCTCGGGGATGGTCACCCAATGCACTCCCGCGGCGAAAGTCTGCAATAGGAAGGATAGCAGAGGCGTCAGGACACAAGTGCAAACTATGAAGCTCAATGCTTCGAGTGGCACTCCCATGCATGTTCACAACTTGACATGCATAAGGCGTCCAATCAGGTGTGCACACAACATGACAAATTTAGATTGGCACTTTAAAAGTATCAGTTTGCTAGTTCTTGTAAGGTTTACACGAGTTCAATGACTAGCATTGATCTCTTCATTGGCTCTTGACCTTTGAAAATTGATTCTTTTAAGTGACAATGCGATTAGCATTGAACTTCACTTCATCACTATTCAGCATGATGAGCACTGTTCAAGGATCGCCTTAGAGCATCCTCAATGGAAACAGTATACTGACGCAGTAACGGTAACGAGAGCCAGAAACGAAAAAAAATGCCCCAATGCGATGTCTATCAGGCTCATCACTTTCAAGGGCACATAAGATTTTGGCTCTAGCACGGTATTATTTGCTTTTATACAAAGCGCGGCAAGTAGGCCAACAAACTGCGGTCAAAGGGAATCACAGCAATGACAACCAAACACGCAGCTCCTCCAACCAATCATCCATCTCTGTCTCCGACACTAGCAACGTGAATAGTGTCCACAGGTAGGACATCAGGAGCTTTAGGGTTCTGGCTAAAGTGAAAGGGTTGAGTCGCCGAGGCCTGGGTCTACCTCGTAAAAAAAGCGTCCGGCTGAACACGCCTAGGATATACAGTTACAGTGCTCCTACACCGGACCAGGACTGAGTTGCTCTTGTCAGTTAAATGCAATCAACAAAATTTGTTGAATTCAAAACTCTATTGCCGTATTAAAGTTTCAATTCAGCGATGTTTGTTGAACTCGTTGGTCTGACAATTGCGAAAAACCCATTAATCCTAAAGACAGAATTAAACAGGTGAATTCATCAACATTGATTCTCTTGTTCAACTTCGGTTGTCCATTCATCAAGGTCTACAATAATCACTATTTCATACCTCATGATAACCCTAACCCTGACTCAAAAATGGACAGGGGAGGACGCACCTCTCGAGGATTGGCGACGAATTTTCGCCGGCCCAGAGGACCTATACAAAGCCACGGGTCGGGGATGGTGGTAGCGGGCGGCCTCACGCGGCACTCGGGGACAGGCCGACGCCACAACATGCGCTCCAAGGGCGCTTTCAATTCTCCAGGCTCAGCGCTACGGCAGTCCTTGGTGTTGGCATACATGCTCCCCAAGCTCACCCAAGGTTCCTTCTCATGGCGCGCCATGAATTTAGACAGCGTATCCGGAGCAGGAATCTATTCAAAAATTTATCACCACAGCAACAAGAACAACAAACACAGTTCAAAATTCATCACTGGCTTGAACGCACATGCGCAAGTGGCAATTTGGTAGTATAACTCCAACCTTAGCTTCATTCCCATCTCGCCCTCTTCGGTGATGGCACCGAACTGAAAATTTGATTCTCACCTTGTGCATCATGTTCATTATCTCTTTGTTAAGTGAACCCTGACAAAACGAGACCTATCACCAAGGTACTTTGGCAGAAATGATCTGATGTTTGGACCAATCCGTGCACTCTTCATTTCTGCAGTGATTTGGAAAGCCATGTTTCTGCCATTTTTTGGCTGCAGCGTCCTTACGGAGTGTTATGTAGCTAATTTCTTTTGTTGCTTTCTGCACAACATCATGGAACATCATGGGACCCTCAAATTTTCTACGAACATACACAGTTGGTTGGGAAGCAGAACTTATCAACCACATTCGCGAAGTTCATGCCGAAAGCTTTGCAACTCGCTGATGTCAAAAAGTATTCGATCCTATGTAGGAAACCTAGCTTCAACAGACTACATGCAAAACCCGCAAAACCCGACACACTTCGTTAGAAGGTTCCAGATCCTGCCCACCTGCACGAACTCGTCGTAATCGATGAAGAAAACCCGCTGCGCCACGAATCTTGAGCGGTGTAGACAGTCATTGATAAGCAGCACTTGATGGTAATACCAAGTCGGGTAATCCGCAACAAGGTTGGGATCCAGAATATCGGTGATACTCAGCTTCCCCGCCTCCGTGAACCTCTGAAACGCCAGTTTGTCCGCTTCCTTTAGCCCTCCCAAGTTGTAGAAGAAGAAATGCGCGCTCCCATTCGCAAGGAAATGGTGGTACGTCATCCAGTCCAGCACCCAGTCGGGCCGCACCGTCCCGTGCATGGGCGCCCCGCAAAATGCGTACTTGAACGGCAGCTTCTCGGGGGGCGTCAAGACTACCTCAAATTCCCCAGGACGCTCCTCCATCGCCACGACTGGCAAGTTCCGCTCCCACCGATCGTACCCAGTCGAGATTCTCAGCACGAGTAACCCACCTTTCCCATCCGCGCCGACTTCTGCCCCGAAGGTGCAGTTGATGGTGGTCGGGCTGTAGGTTCCGCTGTTCTCGTCCGACTTCCAGTAAATGTGATCGGGAGTGGTCTCCGCGATGGTTTCGTTGAGGAGAGAGTGCCACTCGCATGTGTGCACAATGCGGCCGCGGTCAAAAGCTCGCGCGACGTAGGACGTGATCCCCACGACGAGAAACGTGCGGAGAGACTGACGGTACGCACTGAACTTCACGAACGCGTAGTGAGGGAGGCTTGCAGGCTGGAAGACGCGCTGACGCTTCGCTTGGCTCCTATCCCACGACGGAGTGTAATCTGTCGAAGAAGAGGAAGAGCTCTCGAGAACATCATCAACATCTGCAGCATGGTCAGACGTGGGTGGAGAAGACACTACCACAACAGGAGATGATGGTGCCCGTGGAGATGATGCAGCCCGTGGAGACACAGCCCGTGGAGAAGGATCCCCAGAGTCCTCGACCCTCTCTGTTTGATTTCCAGTGGACAATGCAGGCGCCATGCTGCTCGCATTCCTGCCGTCTGCACCATCCTGCTGCGTCAAGCTGGAATCCGACACTTCTAGAAACTCTTCATTGACAAGATCCGTGAAATCTGAGTTCCCACTTGGCGGCACTGCAACCGCGGCCGGCCGGGAGGCGGCGCGACCTCCCGAGAAAACCTCCGCGACATTGAATCCTTCGGCGCTGAGCGACAGTCGGTTGAGCGCGATGGAGAGCGGAATGAGGATGACGACGGCCACCAGCAACGACACTATCACCTTACGCACTGTGGAATCCTTCGTCGGCCTCATCGCTGCTGAGCTCCAGCACCGGGGGACACGTACCAAAGTTCAGTTGAATGCTCAGAGGCTCCCAATGCTCATGAGCTCACGATGCTCCGATGCTCACATTGCATCCATGATCGATATTCACGGACAATTGAACATGACGAGCTTGGGAAGATGACCGGCTAGTGAAAGTTGCTCTGTTTCCTCTGAGATTGGGGAATGGGAGAAAAAATAAAGGATCTGGATTCTGGAGAATGTGCAAGAGCGGGAGAGGTGCTCTGTGTCAAAGTTCATCAATCGCGTGGAAGTTGCGTTGCCGCCTTTGGAGCCTTGGTTTGAAGAGCTAACTTAGCTACAGTAGACTACATGCCTAGCCTGCAGTGGTGAATTTGGAGAGGTTTATATTTAGCGGTGGCCCACTAAAGTTGGCGGGCTGACCAGGGCTTTGCAAGCGGTCGAATCACCATACAAGTCTCCAAGAGTCCAGGTGGCTGTATTACTGGCTGTCAATCGAAGGCAACCCATTTCCGATCACTTAACCCTTAAAGGACGAAGGGGTGGGTGACCCTTGAAATCATCTTTTTGTATTACCGTGTGAATCATTGACTTAAAAAATTGCAAAAGCGCTCATTGGAAGTCAAGCTAATGTAGAAGATCTTCCCTTTTTACAATAAATTCCAAAGATGAATAGTTGCATTTCTGTCCTACACAGTTTGATTCCCTCTCATCCATCGGCCATATAATGGTTGCGTTGACATTTAAAGGTTAAGCAATTACACATAGCTGTAGGGCGGGTTTCTTTGTTGAAATTTTTTTTCTTGTGTGCAGAAATAGGGTTTCAAAGGTTTCTATAATTTTCCATATTTTTATTTCTCAAAATATAATTACTATGAATTTTTCAGTGGAAGATTATGTTTTTGACATGGGGCTTGCTATTTCCGACCATGGGCTGAAAACAATATTGACCAAGAGGTGGTTGCAATATTGAGAGTCTTGTGGCCAATCATTATGTGCCACAACTGCGTCAGGAACCATGCCATAATTAATCATTGTTTAAAGAAAGAGAACAATATACATAGACAAAATGGAGGTGCTTATCAAGAATGGGTTGCCTCCCCTACCCATTGACTGCTTTTGGGGGGGGTATTTCTTTTGACACAAGTAAAGGAACCTTTATTGCAAAAAAAAAAAGTACAAATGCCTAGTTACACACGGCCAGGGGAGATTGACCCAACACTTTTTTTTGGACAAGTGTGCACCAAAAGCCTTTAGAGCACTAGCACAAATTTTGAGGGACTGAGTCTAACGGGCTCAAACCCTCTGACAAGTGCAAAATTTCGCCCAAAAAACCCCACTGGATTGACCCCCTTATTGCCCCGTATTTTACCCTTGGAGAAAATATTAGAATTTCATATTTGTCACATATAATAAAATTTGCAAAATCTGAGTTCATATTTGCAATCAGAGGTCCTAAATGAGTTGGAAGGGACAAATAAATATAAAATGTACACGGCACAAAATAGAAGGCAATTTTTACATTTACTCTTTAGCAAAGCAATAAGGGGGTCAATCTCCCCTGGCTGACACACGAGGCGTAGGGAGGCAAGTAACCCAAAACAAACAAGGACAAGGCGCCGTGGTAGGGGAGAACCGCCCCGCCAAGGCACAAAATGCCTATGGCGGTTAAAAACCACTATTTTTTTATCATTTGGAAGAAGCAACCAGTTGTTTCTTCAATATTCATTACTGTCCCATTGTCATTGCCACAAGCAAAATAAAAATAAAAGTCATTTTCTAAATTTTTTTAATTCATAAAAACTTCAAAATTCAATATCTTTCACATCACAGGTCCAAAATGCCACAAAACAAAGCATGTGCACCCTCCTTAAAGAAAGCTTTCTGATAATACTAAGAATGCAACTAGAGGACATAAAATTCTAGAGATCTCACCATAATAACAAAACAAACAAACAACCTAACTTAAGGTATTTTGTGATATTTGGATAATCCTTGGCAATATCTATATCAAATTAGGTGATAGCTAGGTAAAATTTGACTGTTGGTCTTAGAATATAGCAATTATCTAGTTATTTTGATGGAAAAAAATGAAATTTTTCTTTACAAAAAGTAGCTAATATTTTTTGGCAAAAATTGGGCAATAATAAAGCACTGAGATTGCTATTGGTACTGTTGTGCACTTTTCAAAGACTTGGTAGTGACTTTCAATAGGAGTTTGGATGTCAATCAATTAGTTGTGCTATGAATAGTCTCAAAGTGGTCAAGAAATTAGAGAAGCTAACCCTTAACCCCTAGAGGCCCAAGGCCTTTTTTCTGCCCAAAACACTCAAAACTGCCATTTCTATACCAAGGAGTAAAAAAATTTGAAAAATGTTTTTTATTTGCACATCTAATCATAGGATCTTACACCTAACTATTATGAGAATGTGTGGAAAAAATTTCAGAATTTTTGACCGCTCAGATTGCAAGATATCTTCGTTTAAAGTTGAAAAAACAAGTATTTCAGCACACTGCGGGACTAGATTTGTTGACTTTAAACATTTTTAACTTAAATTTTTTGCAGTATAGAGTCTTGAGCTTCAAATCTATACAATGGAGAATTGAGTTGAGAGTCTAGGGAAAAAAAAATTCAAAAAAACTTAATTATCATTCCTAAAAAAATTATTAAGTAGAAGTAGGTATGAGATAGAAGGAAAATCTAAAATATTAATATATTTTAGATGGAATTAAAATACACTAATCCTTATGGTGAGATTGTTCTAGCAAGTAAACTAAACCATGAGATTTATTTTTTTTTGAAAAAAATGCAAAAATAGCATTCAGAAATGAATCCTACAAGTTATTTTTTTCAAGAAGATGCTCTAACTGCCCGGAAAACAAGAATGTCCATAACTTTCTCATAACAAATCCAAATGAAATGAATCAAAGCTTTCCAGATAGGCAAAAATACAATCTACAAGAAAAAAATATTAAAAAAAAAAAATCAAATTTTTGCCAAATTTTTTTTGCTGCCCGGACTGCCCAGTTACGAAAAAAAGTAACATATTTGGCCATAACTTTTGACTCCTATTTCCAAATGTGCTGAAATTTAGTGCATATGAAAGATATTCCTCGCGCCCAGATTCTATTAAAATTTCAAATTAAAATATGGAAATCTCTAGTCACACGTACCTGCCCAAAATTTCTATACAGCCAAAAAACGCATGCTGGTCCTATAGGGGTTAAAGCACATTTCATGTCTAGCCTTGGTCAAACTTCACGAGATTTCTACATTAGATTACACATTTCAAAATTTTGATATTTTTCACATGTAGTAATGCCTAAAGTCCCATTATCCCCTTGAGGGACAAAATGTATTACGGTCAGGCTCCTACGGTCTCAATATTTGTCATGATTTTTTGTGAAGATAGAAAAACACATTAGCTTACTAGAAATATACTACCTCTATTTCTGAACAAGACCCACGTTTCCATTATAAAATACAAAGGAAACATGGGCCTTTATTGGAAACAACAAGAATAATTTTTATTTCAATCAGTGCGCAAGATCAAAAGTTTTGGCACAAAAAGCCTTTTTTCTAGTTCAGCAAGCAAAAAAAAAACTTAAATTTTTTTTAATTAAAATAAAAAAATTTATTTTGTATAGATTGTATTTTTATCTGTATGAAAAGCTTTGATTCATTTCATTTCAATTTGTTATGTGAAAGTTATGGAATTACTTGTTTTTTGGGCAATTAGAGCATCTTCTTGAAAAAAATAATTTGTAGGATTCATTTGTGAATTCAATTTTTACAATTTTCAAAAGAAAAAAGTTTCATAAGGTTAAGATCTTTTTCTAGAACAATCTCACCAATAAGATTAGTATGTTTCAATTCCATCTTAGAGCTATTAACAATTTATTTTTTCCTTCGTTCTGAACCTACTTCTACTTAGAATTTTTTAATAAGTGAAAACTAAGTGTGTGTTTTTCAAGGGTTTCTAGACTCTCAATTCAATTCTTCATCAAATGAAATTATAAATTTAAAATCAGTAGATCAAAAAATTTAAGTTAACCCCTAAGTGCCCAAGCATTTCAGAATGTCTTTTTCCTATGAAAAAAGATCATGGACTTATAGTTATTCCCAATGAAGAAAATTGTTTTTTTTTCAAATTCTAACCATATAGGTGTTTAAAGAACTTGCTTATTAGTGTGCATACCAATTTTGATTGTGAAATTGCATAAGAATTGTGAGATTATAACAAGAGAAATTTTTGTATCCCACTATTTTTTAAATATGCTACCCCTCCCTACAATGTTTAAGAAATTTGCATATAAGATTTTTTGGAATTAAAATTGATATGAACAACTACAAATTGTGTCAGTACACTAAGATGCACTTCCAAAAACCTTAAATTCAAATGAAAAGCTATCAAACTCATTACATGATCCCCCTTGCAATTGTTGAAATGCTATTTTCTTTTACAAGTATAAATTGCAAATATGTCCAAATGAACACTTGCATATTTAAATTTTCAATGGTAAAAATCATGAAAGTTTTCAATAGTTAAATTGCCTATAATTTTTTTTAAATGGTCAAAGGAATTAAAATGCCCACACCAAACAAGCCTGAAATTTTAGATCAACGATATATGGTTGATTTGGCAGTTAAGGGTTAAGAAGGTTCAAAACCAAAAATGTAGTTGAACAAGGTGCAAAAAACATGTTTTTTTCACTTTAAATGCAAATATCTTGCAATCTACACAGTCAATTTTTTTGAAATCTCTTCCATACATTTGTACACTAGTCTAGTATAAGATCTTATGGTTAGATATGCAAAAAAAACATTATTAAAAGTTTTTTGCTCTTTGCTATGGAATTGGAAATTTTGATTGTTTTTTGATGGAAAAAAGGCCTTGGAACTATAGGGATTAATGTATATCTTATGTTTAATCTCATTTTCATAATTAAAAACATCAAATTGAATTTTATATGATTTAAAAAAAACTGTAGTAAAAATTGTAGTAATTACAAAATTGCTTAAAATAGTATGAAACTTTTATGAAAAATAAAAATAATAGTGACAAACATTGTGGTGTAGAGCTCACACCAAGAAAAATTTGTTAGGAAAAGTTCAAAAGTGGTATATTTTGAGCTTTCAAGATGCTATCTTCAAAGTGTTACAAAAATTACAATTTTAACAATTTTGAAAAAATCAAAATGGAGTAAAAAATAGATTCATTTGTTAGAACTACAATAATTTTTTTATTTTAGCTTTTAAACATTTAAAATGAAGAATTAATATGTGAATTTTTATTATTTGACTTTCAAAATGCCCGTTGGGCTGCAATGTCCTATAAGGATTAAGTGGCCAAAGCGGCTAGAGGATATTCCATTTTGGCTAGGCCCCAACTCTGAAGCGCTTTCGCGTTGCCGTACTCCATTTTCCCAAAGCTCTCAAATCTGCCTAGAGTTGCCACCTTCTCTATTGTCTATGGGCCAAGGAAAGTTTGAACTTACTCTTCCTACCCTTCCTCACTTGTCATCCTTGCATGCTTTGTTGTTGATTTGAATTTTTTCAAGGTCATTAGTTTTCTCCTTGGTCGAGATTGAAAGACTTGGGGATAGAGTGATGACAATTTTGAAGGAAGAATGAAGGAAATTAGAGTAGGAAGGAATTGAGTGGAACCTAACTTGCGTTGCAGAAGCACGTATTTGAATGTACAGTGAAACCTCCCTTGTTGCATGGGAACGGTGGAAGAAATTTTTAGCTATATGCACATGAAGAAGTTTAAGAGCCCAAATCCAATTAATTAAACATGCTCATGAAGTACAAAAATTGTATTTGATTGGTTCAAATTGGTTGTTCAACTAAAAAAATTAGTGATGTATGACACAATCACCTCCATTAATGCTATGTGTAGTAGACTTTATGCATATAAGGAGTATGCAAATATAGAACTACAATTAGTTATGCAAGTAGGGAATTTGCATTATGAGAGGTTTCACTGTATGTTTTATTCGGCTCGTTTCTACGAGCATAATTCTATGATTTGCCACATGAGTGCATCTTGAGTATCGGCTAAAGAGAAGATTGTGTGTCCTAGCCTCAAGGCCTAGGCTTATTACTTGCTCCAACTTCATTTTGAAAAGAAGATTTTTTTTCTTATAAACTTAAAATGACATAAATCCTTGCAATCAAGTAAAAATTGCTTGATGAATGAAGAACATGCTTAAATGATGACCTCTTTAATGACTAAAGCTCTTGCTGTAAGCTTTATAGATGTGGATTGTTTGGAATCTATCCACTTTTTAGCATGCTCGAGCTTTATGAAGTTTTTGGATGTTCTTATGAAATCATTACAAGAAGAGTGAGACCTAATGAAGGCCCCTATATTTGGACTAGCAATAGTGTCATAATTAAAATTAAAAAAATTAAAAAATCACAGTCCTAGCTGGTTAAATTTTGGCTAGCAACTGTTGTTGTTGTTGTTGTTGTTGTTGTTGTTGTTGTTGTTGTTGTTGTTGTTGTTGTTGTTGTTGTTGTTGTTGTTGTTGTTGTTATTATTTTTAATAATTTTTTTAAAATTAAAAAAGATTTAGCAAGTGACGTTATAGTTGATCTAGTTTTGTTGTCCTCTTGGGGCCCCATTTTTCATGTAATGACCAATGGTAGTTTAGCACGAGGAAGCACTTGACTTCTCAAAGCCATATTGTTTTTGTTTCCCACCTATGTGGATCCATTAGGACAACAATAATGGCACCCAACCAATCACTGCAACTATCGAAGTTTAATTGAGGTAGCAAGTCCATAAATTGCCCATTTAGCCCCTAAAGGACTTGATCCATTGTGAAATGGTCAAACATCATATCTGAGCTAAACTTTGCCTTTTAACCCCTAAAGGACTGAGGCTTTTTTTCCATCAACCAACACTTGAAACTGCCATTTCTATTGCAAAGAGCAAAAAATTTTAAAAATTGTTTTTTTTTGCATATCTAACCATAGGATCTTATACTAGACTAGTATAAGTACATATGGAAGAAATTTCAAAAACTTTGACCGCTTGGATTGCAAAATATCTGCATCCAAAGTGAAGAATTTTTTTTTTACACCTTCTATGATTAGATTTTTTGGCTTTGAATCTTTTTAACTTAAAATTTTTGTACTATTGATTTTGATTTTTTAACTTTTTATGTTGCATATTTGAGTTGAGAGAATAGAAAAAAAAATTCAGGAAAAAAAAACTTAATTTTCACTCATTAAAAAATTGTTAAGCAAAAGTAGGTTCAAGAATGAAGGAAAGACAAAACCATTAATAACTCTAAGATGGAGTTGAAACACAATAATCCCAAGGACAAGATTGTTCTAGCAAGCAAATTTAAGCATGTCCAACAATTTTTTTTGTAAAATTATAAAAATTGCATTCAAAAATGAATCCTATAGGTTATTTTTTCAAGAAGATGTTTTTTTTTTGAACAAATGGCACGAACCATTGCATTAAAAAAAAAACATCACAATACAAAAACAGCCAAGCCCAGAGGCTGGACAATGAAGAGATAAGAGCCAAAGAGGAAAGAAGAACAAGCAAACTAACAAAGAAGATGTTTAGATTGCCCGAAAAAATAAGATTGTCCATAACTTTTTCATCACAAGTCTAAATTGAATGAATCAAAGCTTCACGTGTAGACAAAAATATAATATTTTAGGAAAAGAAAAATTTTAAAATTATTTTGACTTTTTGTGATTTTTTTTGGCTGCCCGCCAATCTCCATTTTTGGCTTATTGTGCCATGACTTCTGTTCTCAGGCAACAATTTAAATAAAAATTATATATCCACGAAGCTCTTGCAAAACTATACAACCTCAAAAAATCCCCCAAATTTTTTTACTACAAATTGAGACAATAGGAACCTACCCGGACCCAAATTGTCCCCCGAGGGGACAAACAGTCCTTTAGGGGTTAAATTGTATTCAGACAACAATTTTACATTTTCATTACTTGAAACTATGAATGTTGTATCATTGAGAAATTTTCAATTTGTTTCATGAAAAATTGTAATTGTTATCATTTTTTTTGCAAAAAATGAACATAAATAAGTTAAAATAGAAAAGGAAATCCAAATTACTTAAAATTTTCTCAAGAGGTACAAATAGCATTGAAAATTAGCCTGAAATTTTTTCAATTGGTTATTTTATTTTTTACACCCAAAACAACCACAACAAAGACCTTGAAATCAAACTCGTCTATTAAACCAAGTTTACCCTTTTATTTAATTGATGTATAAAATTTTGATATTTTTTATTGGTAGACACATTCATTTTCTATAGATGATGTTTTTTCCAATAAATTTGATGGAAAAATCAAATTATTGTGATTTTTTTAAGTTAAAGGTGTAAATAATATTATATCAATTCGAATATATATTAAAATAATCTGTAATTTTTATTATAAATGAAGAATAGAATGAGAAACATAATTTTGTAATCTAAAGTTAAAATACATTTTAAGAATAGAAAATATGAATGAAAAACACACCATTCTTTGTTATTTGGATTCTAACACTTAGAGCTTTCTATTGCAATAACTCTTTCAATTTTTGGCATTTTTCAAAATTTTCAAATGGAATAAAATCGAAACTTGTCACACTTCATTTTCTTAGTTTAAAAGACATACCAAAAATAGATATTTTGAGAGTTACAATTAGGATTGACCAAGGCGCATCCACTATTTGGATGCACGAACCTTAAAGGGTTAAGCCTATTTACCTCATTAATGACAATAATAGATATTTCAATGAGCATGTCACTCATTCTTATACACATGACACATTTGAAGCATGGTCAATTTAAGGACCTCCTACCTTGCATGTAGTGGGTAAGCCTCTTAGAATGAAATTTTATGATTAGAAATGAAAGGTTATGAGACATGAAGGGCCAAATGCTGCAATTACGTACTTATATTTGATCCATATCGTTTGTAAAGATAGTTTTGATACCATATAATTAGAAATTTAGGGCATGCAGCTCTCAGATGGTCTTCACCGATCAATGCATTCCATGAAAGTAAATAAGCGTTGTATGGTTGCATAGCTTGGTGGAGTTGGCTTTTTTAATGAAATTATTAGTATTTAGATGAGTGGAATGACATTTCATCCAAAATATATAAATATATAAATGTCAAGTTCTAAGTTAGTCTCCTTCTTAAAGATCAAAACTTATTCTATTTTGAAAGATTGACATTTAAATAAAAATCATTACTTTATTAATACAATATATGCCTACATGACTTTCCAAAGAATGTGAAAAAGAAGTCAATTTATTCTATTTTAAAAAGTGGAGTGACCCAAAGTTTGAACCTTCAATTGTCTCACATAACATTTCATTCTAAATATTGGGTGTGTATGTTTGTTATTCATGCCATCAAGCTTCAAATCATGATGCATATTTTGTACAATCAATATAGAAATGTGAATACAAATTCTAACTTCAATTATATTTGCTAAAATGGAATGTACCACCCACCTACTATCATACATTTAGCAATCATGTGTGTGTGTGTGCATGTATACACGTACATATAAACATTTGATTTTTGAAAGAAAAAATTTTCAATTTTCTAAAATGAAAAAAATTACAACTTTCATTGAAGTGATAAATTATTCATATTTATTATAGTTATAAAATTATCAAATATGGATCAAATGTCATTCATTCATCAAAGCATATCAAAATGCAAGGACTCGTGCAAGGATCATTGGTATGGTCGAAATAACCTATCAGCAACAACTTTTAGGTGATGCATCTATCCAATAATCAATCTAAAAAGTCATGTGCTATAAGCGATTATGTGATTATATAATGCTGGATTTCATTTTACAATATGTAGGGGTCAAACACAACTTTGTTATGGAATAATTGATCTTTTACTTTTCACTTATAATGATCCGTCTAAATTAAAAAGGATTCCCATAAAGACAATATTTCTAAGAAAAATCAACAGCTTTTAACCCCTAAAGGCCCAAGGTTTTTTTTCTGCCAAAAAACCATCAAAACTGCCATTTCTATAGCAAGGAGTAAAAAAAATGAAAAATGTTTTTTTTTCACATCTAACCGTAGGATCTTACACCTAACTAGTATGAGAATGTGTGGAAAAAATTTCAGAATTTTTGACCGCTCAGATTGCAAGATATCTGCGTTTAAAGTGGAAAAAACAAGTATTTCAGCACATTGCGGGACTAGATTTTTTGACTTTAAACATTTTGCACTTAAAATTTTTGCACTACAAAGTTTTGTGCTTCAAATCTTTATAGTGAAGAATTGAGTTGAGAGTCTAGGGGAAAAAAATATATTCAAAAAAACTTAATTATCATTCCTAAAAAATTTATTAAGTAGAAGTAGGTACGAGATAGAAGGAAAATCTAAAACATTAATATATTTTAGATGGAATTAAAATACACTAATCCCAATGGTGAGATTGTTCTAGCAAGTAAACTAAACCATGAGAATTTTTATTTTTTTTAAAATTGCAAAAATAGCATTTAGAAATGCATCCTACAAGTTATTTTTTTCAAGAAGATGCTCTAACTGCCCGAAAAACAAGAATGTCCATAACTATTTCATAACAAATCCAAATGAAATGAATCAAAGCTTTCCGGATAGAAAAAAATATAATCTACAAGAAAAAAATATTAAAAAAAAAAAAAATCAAATTTTCGCCAAATTTTTCTTGCTGCCCGGACTGCCCAGTTACGAAAAAAAGTAACATATTTGTCCATAACTTTTGATTCCTATTTCCAAATGTGCTGAAATTTAGTGCATATGAAAGATATTCCTCGCGCCCACCTTCTATTAAAATTTCAGCTTAAAATATGGAAATCTCTAGTCACACGGACCTGCCCAAAAATTTTATACGGCCAAAAAATGCATGCTGGTCCTTTAGGGGTTAATTGCAATTATGGAATAATTATGTTAGATTTTGAAGTTGAATCTAAAAATTTGGTATATTTTGGGGTTTTGGTTGATTGCATTAGAAGTGATTAGTTTAAAGTATTTTTTGCGGAAAAGTTGTCATATTAATATTGAATTAGAAATTTTTACACTTGAAAATTTGAGATTGCATGTGGAATTCATACAACTAGAAATTTCAAAAATGCCTAGAGGCTGGCCAATTTGAAGTACAAACTAGTTCAAAGATTGCCTAATATTCGAAAAGACTATTTTTTACTTGTAGCTTGTTATAATGTAAAGCATTTGATAAGGAAAATTGTTTGATGTCAATTAATTAGTTTAAAAGTTAAAAATGTAATGTACTTTAACGCATAAAGTCCCATTGTCCTCTCAAGAGACAAAATGGATTTTGGATAGGCTCTTATAGTCTCAATTTGAGTCATGATTTTCATTCACTAATAACTTCATTCAAAAAGCGGTTCTCTCAATACGAATGCAACCATGCGACACCTATTATACTTTCATGGAATGCATTCATCTCCGAAGACCCGCTAAGAGCTGCATGCCATAAGTTTCTACTTATATGGTATAAAAACTATCATTACAAACGATATGGGTCAAATACAAGGATGTAATTGCAACAATTGAACCTTCAAGCCTCATGCCCCTTTGTTTGTAACCTTTTACCTCACTACATACAATTAAACTTCAATGGTGGCAATGATTGGTTGAATGCAATTGCCGTTGTCTTCATGGATACTGCGTAGATGGTAAATAACGACAGCATGGCTTTGACAAATCAAGTGCTTCCTCGTGATGAACTACCATTCATCAATTTTTTGTGGAAGTTTTAGGATTTAGGTTCAATTTTGTCACATGAAACTATTGCAAATCCTTTCATTGTATGCTTCTTGGTTTTGAGTCTTTGTGCTTTGGCGAGGTGCTTCTCTTCACTTACATTACAATTTGTTTCTTTTTTCATTCATGTACTTGCAACCACCATAAAATAAGAATGTTGGAAATTCAAATTCCCAAGTTGGGAAATACTAGTATCCAATCTTGAGCTTCACTTGTTGGAAATTTTGGTGGTGGTGTAGTTCTACTGTTTCCATTTCCACCAAGTTCTAACGGTATGTGGCTTGGACCTTTTATGAAATCCATGATGCAAATCCATTTGTGAAATAGGCTACCATCATTGAAAACAATAGAGTTGGCACCACTTCCTACAAAGAAGAGAATGTCTAGGAAGAAGGTGAAGAGAACGTGGTACGGGGGAAGAAGAGGGATGCCATCAATGGAAGAAACATTGGATGATTCACCCAATCAAAATACTCTTTGTAGTGAGATAGAAAAGACAGTTTTTTGTACCTCCTAAACAACGTAAGTTTCCCGTTCAAACTTGCATTGAAAGGAATTGAAAAATTGAATTAGGGCTTTTGGAGCTTAGTTTTAAATTCAAATCTTCTTCAAAGTATCTATTGACAATTTATGTCATAGTGTGTGTCTCTTCATATAGTGATTTATTAAACATTTACACCAACAAGTTCAAATTGTGAGTCCTTTCCAAGGTCCTTTCATATGTAATGTGTACATTATTACAGTATAATAGTTTATAGCACAATAGTTTAAAGTTTTTGTATTTATATCTTTTACTCTCACCTTTGTACATTTAAATGTAGAAGTTCACAATTGGTTAAGGCTTTACGCTCATTAAGTGAGTATATGCCTTGATTTTTTCAAGGATGCCAAAGCATGTCAAATAATGTAGGGAACCTAGGAACAAAAAATAATAATTGTTTTGGATGGAATTGTAACAAGGGTCTATTTTGAAGATTTATTTAAACCTAAAAAGCTATATAAAATAAACAACTTCTACATATTTTGCAAAGATACTAGAAATGTTAGTGTTGTTTCAACACTAGTTCCCTCATTTTCTTCTTACTACTATCAATGACGACTAGCCTAAAATTTTCATTGTTCAGAATTTAAAATCTTCACATACGTTGATTTGCTCAGATAAATATCTCCAGATTGCACCAGAAAAGAATATTTTGGCTAAAGAATTGCAACAAATCATGAAGTGTTTTGTTGAAAACTTCAAATTTAACAAAAAGATCTTGGATGAAATTGCTAGATTAGGGATTAAAATAGAATTATGGATATGTGATATGTGCTACCGTAATATTTACTATCCAATATGTGGATGAATGTTGGAAAAAAATTTGGTTTGTTAATTTAAAATTTATAAATAATAAAATTTGATAACTTCTTAATTCTAAATGTTCTAAACAACCTAATCCTAAAGTGCCAAGGGCCTTTTGCATTTCATTAAAAATGATTCAAAACTATAATTTCTATTGCACAGCGTAATTATCTTTAGAATTTGTTTTTCTACATATCAAACCCTTGGATCTTATACTAGGCTGGAATAAAAATGTTTGGAAGAAACTTCAAAACTTTGATTGCATGGATTGCAAGATATTTGCATGATTACATTTGAAGGCTTTAAATCTTCTTAGCATAGAATTTTTTTGGCTACCAGTATTGAATTTAAAATCTTTTAAGTTAATTTATCAAGTTGAAAGTCTAGGGAAAAAAATTCAAAAATACAATCTTGATTTTTATTCTTTTAAAAAATTGTTAAGTAGAAGTAAGTACAAGCCCAAGTACAAGATAGAAGGAAAAACTAAATCATTACTAGGTCTAAGATGGATTTGAAACACCATAATCCCAAGCAAGAGATTGTTCTAGCAAATGAACTAAATCCTATCAACTTCATTTTTTTTGAAATTGTAAAAATTGAGTTCAAAAATGAATCACGTTAGTAATTCATTCAAGAAGATGCTTAGATTTGCCAAAAAACAAGATTGTTCATAACTTTCTCATCACTAGTCATGTAGTTCAAATAGAATGAATCAAATATTTTCCATGTCAAAAAAAATACTTTCTATGAGAAACAAGAATTGTTTGACGATTGAAGAACATGCTTGAATGATGACTTCTTCATGACTAAAAGCTTCTGCTGCAAGCTCTATAGATGTGGATTGTAGAAACAAGCTGAACAACTCAATCCACAACTTTGTCAATGTAAGGTAGAACCACACACAACTGACCAAATAAACAATTCTAGCATGATCTAGAGTAGTGCAAGGCAAAACAAATATTTCCAGAGGTGCATTGATAGAAATGACGGGGACTGCAAAAAATTTGGTAATTTTATTGTTTGATATGAAATTACTATGAATTTTGGGAGGCAAAAAGTGCTCCGGACTCATGGCCAATGTCTAGACTCTTCCAGACAATTTTGACCATTCAAGAACCTTTTTCCTACTCATTATTATCTACTTTCTTTCTCACAACTTTGGACATGTGCCATGAACTTATTAGTTCCAACCTTGAAAAGGAAATAAAAAAACATTCTAAGCTTCAAAAAAACTGGTACAACTTTGGTCAGAAATAATTGCACCTATAGGTTGGGTATGGTTCAGCGGTCGGGAATGGGTGGTTTGACCTTAGTTGCCACGGACCCAAGTACGTACAAGCTGGAATTATAATAACTTAAACTTTGCATTCATTCAAGGCCAGGAAACGAATCAATTGGCACGCAGTGCAATCAATCAACAATCAGTTGGGTGAAAAGCAATCAGTCATGGCTTCTGGAAACCAAGCCGTGCAATTTCTTAGGCAGATGTGGCCATGGCGGGGTTGCGGAGTACCTGAGATTGAATAAGCTTGTCACCAAAACCCAAGCTAGGATCACGCAACCATTCGAAATGGCTTGAATGAGTGCAACAATTGAATCTTAAGTTTGTTATTGTTTACTTAATTTTCTGTAAGTTCTCTTTCGGAAGGACTTCTGCAACGCTCTCAGTCTCCCGGGGCTCTTGATTCTCACTTAGCTAAACAACAGACTGCAAAGCTCCTACCGTGGGCCGGGCTCTCTGAACGAACGAGCTCAGATTCCGTGAGTCCGGTCTTCTTCATCTCCAATCTCCCCATGCGGTAGAACTACAGTAGAACCTCTCTTATTGCATACTCTCTTAGTGCATAATATGCAGTAAGATAGGTTTATGGGTGGGGCCAATTTCAAGCATTTAATCTGGAAACCCAAGCTAGGATGCACACAGCCAGCAAAATGGCTTGGATGAGTGCAACAATTGAAATGAATCTGTGTTTTTGTTTACTTTTCTGTGAGTTCTCTTTCGGAAGGATTTCAGCAATGCTCTCAGTCTCTCAGGGCTCTGGATTCTCACTTAACTAGTTCTAAACAACAGATTGCCAAGCTCCTACTGGGCCGGGCTCTCTGAACGCACGAGCTCAGATTCTGTCAGCCCGGTCTTCTTCATCTCCAATCTCCCGTGCTGTAGAACTACTTTGGTGTGTTCTTCTCAAATGGAAGGAGGTCAGAGCTGCCTGGGCCTTGCCATCCAGGGGGGTGAAATCATAGCTCCAGATTGCACTGGATAAAAAAATAATTTGGCTAAAAAATGGCGACAAACAATGAAGTCTTCAAATTAAAAAAAATTAAAAATCTTGGATGAAATTTCCAAATTAAGGATTAAAACAAATTACAGCCCTCTTTGGGCCCCATTTTCCTTGTAATGACCAATGCTAGTTCATCACGAGGAAGTAAGGTAGGTACATCCAAATGTGCCACTGACCTTAAACCACCATCTTTATTATATGTACAGTTATGTCTGAAAAGACTTCACACACCCTGCCAGTTGCGAATAGTAGCGAGTTAGGGAGAGATGGCAGCAAGGAGACGAGATTTGAGCGAGTGGGAAGAGTTGAATTCAAAGTTTTACACGCTTCGCATGCACATAGGGACGAGTGGAATTCATTGATGAAGCGACGATTGAATATAATCCTTCCCTAGCTGGAAAGAAAGTGCGTGTGAGACTTGGAGAGGAGTTGTGCGAGAAGAATTTGAAGCCAAGTTTCAAGTCAATGTAGGGATCTTCGCATGCATAGCGAAAGGGAACCACACGAGATTGATTTTGATGAGGAAGAGGAGTGAGATGGAGTGTACAAGTCCTCGCGATAATTTGGGCCTCAATGCGTCCCAATTTGCGAGTGAGATCCATGAAGCTCACGTAATTCCTTTCATTTGCAGTCTATGTGATAACCCTAATCATATCTACTTTGCAGCAGATGGAGCAACTTGGCATCACAGTCCTGAGAACAAGAAACTACAAGAGGATTGTAGCTATGTGCAACTTCCATGGCCGCCTAACTCACTAGATCTCAATCCAATTGAGAATTTGTGGTTGTTGTTGAAACGACGACTTAGAAAACGTTTCTCGGAGCAAGAACTTCACTTCATAGTGCTTCTCAGTTGTTTGCCACCACACAAGAAGAGTGGGAAGAGATTGATTAGGGTACCATTGATGATTTCATCGATTCAATGCCTCACAGAATTCAAGCCATAATCGATGCAAATGGAGGTCATACAAAGTGGTAGTACAGTTTAGGGTTTCCTACACGTTGTGTGTGAGTCTCAAGTGTTGCTTCTCTCAATTCAGATTTTAGGAGGTGCTTCACGTTTTAGCTTAGGGTATGAAGACTTTTTGGACAAATTGTACATCTCCAAAATCAATTCTTTACCTATGTGGAAGAAACGTTTTTAGAATCAAACTTTGTTCCTTAATAACTTTTGCATACAATATCCAAATGCCACGTTCTCTGGTACGTTGGAACCTCCTTTCACTTGCCAATAAGAACACATAAAAATTTGACTAGTCTAATAATAGTAAATGCACTCAGTAGCAAAAAGTGGCGGTTTTGGGTGTACTTGCCTTACTCGACTTCTCAAAGCCATGTTGTTTTGATCACTTGCCTATGAGGTACCAATTAGGACAAAGGCAATTGCACCCAACCAATCACTACCACCATCAAAGTTTAATTGCATGTAGTAGGATAAGCCTCTTAGAATGAAACTCTGTGATTACAAACAAAGGGTCACGAGACTTGAAGGGTGAACTGTTGCGATTACGTACTTGTATTTGACCCATATCGTTTGTAAATATAATTTTGGTACCATATAATTAGTAACTTAGGGCATGCAACTCTTAGCTGGTCTTCACCGATCAATGCATTCCATGAAAGTAAAGTAGGTGTTGCATGGTTGCATAGCTCGGTGAAGTTGGCTTTTTGAATGAAATTATTAGTATTTAGATGAGTGGAGTGACATTTCATCCAAAATTTAGAAATATATGGATGTCAAGTTCTTATTTTATCACATTTGTAAAGATTAGAAGTCATTCTATTTTGGAAGGTTGACATTTAAACAAATTTCATTACTTTATTGCATACAATGCATACCTCCATGGCTTCTCAAAGAATGTGATGAAGAAATCAATTTATTCCATTTAAAAAAGTGCATTGGCCCAAAGTTTGAACCTTCAGTTGTCTCATATAACATTTCATCTTAAATATTGGGTTTGTGTGCATGTTTGTTATTCATACCATCAAGCTTTGGGTCATGGGGCCTATTTTCCACGATCAATGTAGAAATGTGAATACGAATTCTAACTTCAATTATATTTGCTAAAATGGAATATATTACCACCTAATTTCATACATTTAGCAATCATGCATGTGTGTGCGTGTATACATAAACATTTGATTTTCGAAAGAAAAGGTTTCAATTTTCTAAAATGAAAAAACTTATGATTTTCATTGAAGTGACAAGTTATTTATATTTATTACATTTATCAAATCATCAAGCATGGATTAAACGATAAAATATTTGAACTAGGCATCATTTATAGTAGTAAGAAGAGACTTTGAAAACTAGTATTGGAACAACATTATTTCCATCTTTTGCAAAATATATAGAAATTGTTTATTTTATATAGCCTTTTAGGTTCAAAGTAAACCTTCAAAATACACCCTTGTCACAAATGCACCCTAACCAATTATTTCTCTTTGTTCCTAAGTTCTCCACTTTTTTCGACATGCTTTGGCATCCTTAGAAAATCGAGGGCATATACTCACTAAACAAGTGTAAAGCCTTGACTAGTGGTCAACCTCTATATTTAAATACAAAGGTGATACGATAGTAAATAAAATAATTTTAGAACCCTAAAATATTGTGCTATAAACCATTGTACTGTAACAATGTACACATTAGATATGAAAGGATGTATAATTTGAACTCACTGGTAAATTGTTTTGGTAAATTACTATATGAAAAGATACACAGAATGACATAAAATGTCAATGGATACTTTGAACAAGAGTTGAACTCAAAATTAAGCTCTTAATTCCTTAATTCAATTTTTCAATTCCTTTCAATGTAGGTTTGAATGGAAAACTTACCTTGTTTAGGAGGCCCCGAAAAATGTTTTCTCTATTCACTACATAGATTAATTTGATTGGGTGAATCATCCAATATTTCTTCTATTGGTGACATCCCTCTTCTTCCACCATACCACATTATCTTCACCTTCTTCCTAGACATTCTCTTCTTCCTAGGTAGAAGTGTGAAATCTTGTGTTTCCAATGGTGATGGCTTATTTCCAAAATAGAGTTGCATCACAGAATTCATAAAAGGTATAAACCACATTCTATTAGAGCTAGATGGAAATAAAAACAATTGAACTAAAGCATCACCAAAATTTCCAATTAATGATGCCTAAGATTGGATACTAGTATTCACAACTCAGGCATTTGAGTTTCCAACATTCTTACTAGCTTACTAGTGGTTGCAAGTACAGAGAAACCAAAAAGAAACAAAATGTAATGGAAGTGAAGAGAAGCACCTCATCAAAGAAGAAAAAGTAAAAATCCAGAAGCATGCGATGAAAATGAAACAGACCCCAAATCCATTTTGTCTCTTAAAATGACAATCCATCTTATATAAATAACTTGTCACTTCAATGAAAATCATAAGTTTTTTCATTTTAGAAAATTGAAACCTTTTCTTTCGAAAATCAAATGTTTATGTATACACGCACACACATGCATGATTGCTAAATGTATGAAATTAGGTGGTAATATATTCCATTTTAGCAAATATAATTGAAGTTAGAATTCGTATTCACATTTCTACATTGATCGTGGAAAATAGGCCCCATGACCCAAAGCTTGATGGTATGAATAACAAACATGCACACAAACCCAATATTTAAGATGAAATGTTATATGAGACAACTGAAGGTTCAAACTTTGGGCCAATGCACTTTTTTAAATGGAATAAATTGATTTCTTCATCACATTCTTTGAGAAGCCATGGAGGTATGCATTGTATGCAATAAAGTAATGAAATTTGTTTAAATGTCAACCTTCCAAAATAGAATGACTTCTAATCTTTACAAATGTGATAAAATAAGAACTTGACATCCATATATTTCTAAATTTTGGATGAAATGTCACTCCACTCATCTAAATACTAATAATTTCATTCAAAAAGCCAACTTCACCGAGCTATGCAACCATGCAACACCTACTTTACTTTCATGGAATGCATTGATCGGTGAAGACCAGCTAAGAGTTGCATGCCCTAAGTTACTAATTATATGGTACCAAAATTATATTTACAAACGATATGGGTCAAATACAAGTACGTAATCGCAACAGTTCACCCTTCAAGTCTCGTGACCCTTTGTTTGTAATCACAGAGTTTCATTCTAAGAGGCTTATCCTACTACATGCAATTAAACTTTGATGGTGGTAGTGATTGGTTGGGTGCAATTGCCTTTGTCCTAATTGGTACCTCATAGGCAAGTGATCAAAACAACATGGCTTTGAGAAGTTGAGTACTTCCTCGTGTTGAACTAGCACTGGTCATTACAAAGAAAATGGGGCCTAAAGAGGACACATTTAGGTGTAATGACCTTAAATGGATTCAATTTCACACAACATTCTAGAAGAAATGCTTGTATGCTCTTGAACAAATAAAAAATGGAGTCTTTTCATATACAATCAGGAACATGTTGTAGGTAGGAGGGTACTGAAAGCTACAAAAAGAAGACAAGTGGTAGATACTCATTGAGCACCATAAATGCTTACATCAAATTTTTAGAGCCTTGGTTTACATTTCAACAATGGAGAGGGCAACTTCTCACAACCTCTAAAGAATTTTATGTAAAATTGTATCTTGATCTAACTAAAGTCAAGAAGATTTGAAAACCTTGGTTGGTATACAGTGTCCTAGGCCGCAAAGTAAGGTAACCCCCAATTCAACTTACAAGAATATCTTTCAAAATTTGACCTTTTCAGACCTATTTTTCAAAACTAGCCTATTAAATTTATTGTTTTATGCAATCTTGATCAACGCACCAAATTTTAATTAAAAAAAAACAAAATTCTGTTCTTAGTAAATTGTTTTGTGTATTTTTCATTGTGTTAGATAATGATTGATTGAAAATATTGGTGATGAATTTTTAAAATTTTATTGTGCAAATATTTAAGAAACATCAATGTGCACATCTCATTTTAAGGGAAAAACCACATTACCCAGGAAAAATTTACACTACAGAGAATTTAATGTCCAAGTGTGACTAATCAAAAATTTGTACAACAAATTTCTCTAAATTATAATTAGGTTTTGGCAAACCAATTGTACCATCATGCTCAAAGGTATAGTAGTAGTCATAATACAAGGGTCAATCTGTAAAATATAATTACAATTTTGAAAAATCTATTTAATAAAATTTGGGAAGGCATTACCTGAACATTGAATTCTCTATAGTGTAAAACTTTTCCTAGGTAATGTGTTTTTTCCCACAAAGTGAGATGTGCACATTGATGTTTTTTAAATATTTGCACAATAAAATTTAAAAATTCATCACCAATATTTTTCAATCAATTATTATGTAATACAATGAAAACACATGAAACAATTCACCAAAAATGAAATTTTGTTTCTTAAATTGAAATTTGGTGCGTTGATCAAGATTGCACAAAACAATAAGTTTCATAGGTTGGTTTTGAAAAAAAGGTCTGAGAAAAGTCAAATTCTGAAAGATATTCTTGTAATTCAAAATTGAGGGTTATCTTACTTCGCCTTAGGGCAGTGTACAATAGTGTTTTTTCTTAGGCTTGACTCGACAACACTTACGACCCACAAAGAGACCTCAACTTTCAAGGAGAGATCACAACAAAAGGGTAACTGGCAACTGGAATGCTCAATTCTAGGCTTGTCGAGTCAGTCTGGAGCGGCGACATGAAACAACACATGCAACCACATATTTACTGTTTTGCAGTGGCCGAACATCCCAGGTCACTTCATAATTTCGTTTCTACTAGTCTTTACCACAAAGATCAATTCAAAAAAGGAATCTGTGAGTCCACACAAAAAGAAATTATGTACATGGATAAATAAGAACGTTTAAGTGTTCTGCAACCATGAATCATCTAATAGCAAACTGTTCCCTTGACTATCCATACTAAGATCATAACGCTCAGAAAATCTGGGCAGATCAGGTCCGGTTGGTGAAATATTCAACACATGCTCGAGTTGAAGTTCCTGGGCACCTCCTTGCCCTCCAAAGTCGCCACCTGAACCAATGCCTGATGTCTGGATGGATAGGCCACTATGGAGATTCGAAGGTAATGAGACTTCCAAGTCTTCCAACATAAAATCTGCTTCATTCGCTTCCACCATTGGCCTTGGCAGCGGGATCGGAGGGAGAGCAGGAGTCGGAGTTTTAGATACAACTGCTGGGTTTGCGTTCTCAGGTCTGTCCAGGGTAGAACTCGTAGCTCCTGAAGGTCCAGCACCGCCAGCTGTTCTCTTCTCTACTAGAGCATTTGCTTCCTTTGAAACAGCCTCATCAGGTTTTTTGAATTTAATCTTGACAGAACCCGCTCGACTACCAGGTGTAGATGTCTCTCTCTCCACTCTTGTTCTTTTTCTTTGCACTTTTTCTAGTGAGTCGTTTCGAGATATGCGCCCCCTTTTTCGTATACTGAACAAAACAAGTAAAAGGTTGATATTGCTACATTAAAGATAAGACAAGGAAATGCTACAATTAAAATACACAGAGCGAATACCTTTGTGCTTCACAAGTTTCATCAAAAGAATCGTACAGTAATCAGTCTAGGAAAAGACTGCAAACAATTTTAATCAGAGGAGAATTGAAAATGCGTACCTTTCGCGAATAAAAGCGAAGGCTTCCTTGGTGGCATATGGATAGCCTGTCTTCGGATCTCGATACCTTCAAAGATGATTAAGACAAAAGCTGCGAGTCACTGGAGTGATCCGGTGGGCAATCCAAAAAGAGTAATGATGATAAAATGGAATTGCAATCCACCAGCCGTGGAAATGACTTGACATCTGTAACATTTCCTCAGTCCATGCAACCATAGAGCACAATGAAAAATGAATTAACAATAAGAACAGTCATCGCTTAAAAAGGAGCAGAAGAAGTTGCACATACTTAGCAGGTAGCCCAGTCACGACACAAATAGGCTGGTTTGGATCTGCACAAAACACCCACCAAGACCCCCAAGAGAATCAGAACATCGTAGGAAACACTAAGAAGGTAAAAAGAAGACGCTAAAAGGAAATAAGCATGAAGGGAATGCTTCAGAGAACAAACATACATGGTTGCGCCTTGGCCCTTATAACCTCTGGTACCTCCGCCATTTTAATGAATTCTAGGATGTTGACGCCTGCAAGCACAGCCATCCTCCCAGTTGGCAGAATTTTAAAACCCGGTGCATTAACTTCACGTTATTCATGTATCACTTTAAGCTGAGTAAGATTTATCAAAGTAACACCCATGGATCATTCACAGTAAGCGACTGCCTATACACCGGAAGATTGACCGTCACATATCCTGTTTAAACCCTAAACCAGACAATCACTTTCTCTTCCCATCAAATATCTAGCAATCTGAGAACACAAACTAAATTTCTAGCCAGCTGTGGGATCAGTATAATCCTTTAGTTAGTGGTAGGAAATCACAAGATGTGAACTTCCCAAAAAAACCATAATTAATAATATTGTAACACTCTACGTAAGTCTGGACGTTCAATTGATTGGCCAGTGACAGAATATACATGCTTGAAGAGGGTATACCGGCTTTGGAATAAAATCTAATAAGAGGACCACTGTACACTTCCTTGTGGATTATTGCTTTCCGCTTAACCTCCTCTTCACGTGCCAACAATGTCTCTAAAGATTGCCGGTTCTGAATTTCTGCAAGTCCAGATCCCAATATATGACTGATCCATTCACAAGAAAGAATACCATGTACAAACCATTCTTAACGACAGTATCAAACAAGACAGATAAATCAGATAAGGAGCAACAAAAGAATGAGAGAAAGAATGAGAGAGACATTTAGAAGTACAAATGCAGTAGAAGGTGAATAAATCCACAATTAATAAGACCTCAACATACCAGTCTGTGCAGCTTCGAGAAGCATATCTTCCTGCGTCATCTTTTTCTCTTCACCTTCCTTTTTCTTTTTCTGTATCTGTATGCATTAAATTCGTGTGTTAAACATAGTAGGGGTCGCTCAACTAAATTCGATTACCTCTTCACTGGAAGTAAATGGAATACAAGTTCTTGCGGACATATGCTGGTAAACCAAGGAAATTAAGAGGGAGAATCCAGCAAAATCATCCTGCTAAAGTGTTCAAATATTGCCTGCAAAACATTTGTATACTTCACAACGGCAGACAGATGCTTAGCAACGACAATATACATTACATATTTGGAGGGACTCTTTCAGTAAGAAGCATATCAAAATCCTCTACCTTCGGAAGAGCTTGTTGTATAGCACGTTGTGCGTCCCTTTCAGCTTGCTTGACAATCACAGAAGTTCGAGTGGATTTCCGCAAGGACTTCTCACCCTCTTCCGTTTCACCATCTTCCTTCTCTTCGAGACTGGGGCGAACTGCTTGGCGAGGAGTCTCCAAAATAGGAAGAGGGCTTTCCCCTGCATCGGCCGCTGCTGCAGCTTCTTCCAGAAATGATACGCCTTTCTTTTTTGCACTTCCAGAAGGACCTTTCTTGAGCGGCTTCCTCCCAGGAGGCAACTTTTGTTTCCTTTTAGGACGACTGAACCATGAAAACAGATTAATCAGTGCCTTGCAAACCCCTACTGGAGGAGACGCAAATTTGTTTTTTAATATGAAACTGCAATATGAACTCAAGGCCCAGCGCCGGATCATAGTGCTGAATATGTTCGAGCAAACATATAACGTGCTTCCAACCACCTTGAACTTCTTGGGGATTTCTTAACATTCATACGTTTAAGCTACAATTACAACTATTAATAAAGAAACGTGTAGGATCTTGAAATGTAAAATCAAGACTACATGCCAAGATCCCAGTGGGACAGAAGATACTACAAAGTACTGACAGATTAATGAAGTCACCATAAACCAAGGGATAGAATATTGAAAAATTAAAGCAATTGGCAACAATCTTAGAAAAACGAGACTAACCTTTCTTTTTCATCAGCCTCTCCATCGTCAGATTCCACTTCCTGCGTGAAGACCCCAACCTCTGTGAATTCTCAATAAGAGCTGAGGCGCCAGATCCTACGTTCAAGCGGTGTTTTCCATGGCCGCACATGATAAGTCCGTCCCTTAGGCACTCCGATATCCTAAACGTTACTACATTTGTGATTTTTTAATCCTACATTTACCAATTTCATAATGCATATAATCAAGATCCTGTGATTAAATTTGAAGGAGCCAGCAGCAAAATGAAACATAAAAATCCATCCAACACGATCGCTTCAGAGAGTATGCTGAGATTGTACGAAGACCAATACCTCGTCATTAAAATCACTATCAAACTCGTCTTCATGCTCCTGTTCTTCTTCATACTCGTCGTCTACCACATCCTGGCAATCAAACGCAAAAATCAGTTTCCAGCTGAAGAAATATTTCTAGCAGCACATATCGCAAGAAAAACTAAATTCTCAAAGCATCCATAACCAATATACCGTTCAAAGAAGACATCACAACTACACGAGAAAATTCCTGGTCAGAGTCTAAGAATACAGGATCACAAAACCTTACTTCCTTAAAAGCATCCTGACCCCAAAACTCTTCGTCGGCTTCAATCTCCTCATCGACCAACTTCGATAATCTGTTCAATCACAAATATAAATCTCAGTGGAGACATTGAAAAGAGTCACGCTGTGACAAAGAATAAAACGACGCTCTCACTCCAAAAAATTTACTACATCAATGGTACCGACTTAAGATCCACAAATTTGCCGACACGATTGATCGAACACAGCCAGAGCCATCGCCACAACCAAGGACAGCTCAGAATGAACACAGAAAAAACAGAATCCCAACTATTAGGGTTTCAGCCCAAACTCTGCCCAATTAGGGTTTCCTACCAACTCTCGGTCACCAAACAATTGCACGCGGCACAAACCAGAATGCACAGACGCCCGAACACACTCGTCAATCTCCACAAGACCACGAGCAATTAAGCCACGCAAAACGAAAACAAAGAGAAGGAAAGAGGGCCATGTTACCGTCTTCCGGCGGTTGCCCGCGAGGGGCGATCGATCAGTTGCGGCGCCATGATTCCGGCGAACCCGCGACACTAATCGATCATTTGATTTCCAAGTGCGGATTCAATTTCCAAGGGAGATCAGAACTTTGTACGGGAAGTATGTGTTTGTTGGCGCCATAGCCATTGATGTGCGACGAGGACGACGTCACGAATATTCTTCTTGTGACGAAAAATGTCGTGAGAAAATGTCGCTGAAAGGCCTGAGAGGACGTTGAGTGTCCTTTGGATGGATGATTTCAGGGAGGTCTCAAAGGATGGAAAACCAACATTTTTTTCATCCAAAGCCTACGACCACTTTAAATCGTGCCATCGAAGGTAGGCCCTGCGGGCTGCATTAACCCTCGGGGGAAGTGCAGAAATTTTTTATTTGCTACAATTTTTTTTCTTCCAAATTCTGAATTCATATTTGCAATCAAAGACCCCAAATTAGCTAGAAGAGGTCTAGAACATACCCTAGGCACGGCACAAAAATAGGAGTCTTTTTTTTTTACATTTATCTCAAAAAATACATAATACACCTCAAAGGGCTCACCTTTGATTCCAGGACTTAATGTCCTCCCTTTTTCAAATTTCGAAATTCTCTTGGTATACTCCCATTATATGAATTGAAATTTTATATATTTATTTTTTTAGAGATGTAATAGTTGCATATCTTCTATATGAAATAGTAAAATTAGGTTGCCTTACCCCCAAAAGTTATCTTATGACTCATTGCTTGTCTATGGGGAAGCGTATGCAACTCTCTGAGTTCACTCTTAACAGTAGGATTTTACATGGTTTAGGTTCCAGACGCCTCTAATTTGTCTTTTTGAAGCTCCACCTTACCATTGTTGCTAGACCCACACCACCCAAATTGTCAAATTTTAGGCCATCATACTAGTATAGAAGATTTGTACGAGATCTGAGCTTGAAGATTACTGAGTTATTGATCCATAAGCTTCCATTCTAGAGATTGGTCCGCAAGATCGCTTAGGACTTTAAAGTACGTTGAAATCCAATTGAAAGGATTGAACTACTATAGTTATGTTGATGGAGGCGAGGTTGGATAGTTTAAAGTGTTGGGGATGAAGATATGGTCTCAAGGGTGGGATAATGACAACAAACCAAAAAGAAAAAAAGACATGGGGTTGTTCCAAATAATTTGGTTGAGACTATTGATTATATTGTACACTATTGTACACAAAAGTCCAGATCATTGGACAAATGCATATCCAATAATATGGGGCAATCTTTAATTCTATTTGCATAATATAGTTTGAAATTGTTTTAGGATTCCCTTTTGCACATTGATCAAATCTAGATTTGCTTATAGTATTAATGCAAGAATTTAAATTACCTATGAGTATCACTCATTCGCTCTTCAATGTTAAAGTCTAAATTGATAATATGAAATTAACTATTACTTAGATGAAGTTGTAGCCAAAATCAATTCAAGTTTTGAAATTGCATTTTAAACTATTGAAAAGCTACCAATATAATGAATGTTGTTTATTATTTTTAATTTTAGGTGTATCTTTGATGAGAAAGGCTTAGCTATGTTCAATTCAATTGCAATCAAATAGAAAGATCATCATTGGGAGAAAATGAAGAATGCTCGTTGTGGTTCATAAACTAAGTTTGAGATTAATTTTCTTTTGCAAAAGTCTTGATTCAAAAGCCTATGTGCATAGGACTTGAATGTGTGTTTAAACTTCCTAATATATCCCTATTGTAGCAATTTCTTGCAATTTTTTTTGTCATTTTGGTAGCTACAATAAAGCTTACATGGCAATTGACAATAATTTCTATTAAAAAAGTTAACTAAATATTTTTAATTTATTCTCAAGATTTCCTATTAATTTATTAGTAGACTATTTTTTGCCAAAATTTGTAGGGACTTTCAATGTTGACTTGTTGTATACGGTATTGTTTGCAAGTATAAACTGACTTGTGTTTCCAAGGCCATGTGGTGTTGATGTTGCAAAAGGTAGCAAAAGCTTATTTGATGGGTTTCTTCAAAGACACCAACTTGTGTGCTATCCATACAAAGTGGGTGATGATCATGCCCAAGAAGATTAAGATATTGATCCGTAAGCTTCCATTCTAGAGATTGGTCTGTGAGATCACCTAGGACTTTAAGGTATATTTACAAGAACAAGGTTTTCTCAAGGCAACATTAAATTGAGGATTCAAAAGGTGCATCATTGATGTTGTTTTTCTTCTTATTCCTAATATTGAGATGTTTCACCTCTTGGAAAGGAATGAAGCAATATTGACAGTATAGATTTGTTTATGGAAGCTCAATTTTTGTGCCTAAATATAAATTTCTAATTTAAACATGATTTTTGATTTTGTAATTATCTTTAAATTTGTTTTTTTAGTAGTGACTAAAGAACTTGAAGTCCTTGTCTGAGAAGATTTATGAGAGAGTGAACAAGTTTTTCTCAAGTCTAGATCAAATTGAGAATTAAGAAGGTATATATATGAAGTTGTTTCTCTTTTTATGCTTAATTAGATGTTTGGTATGTTGCTTAAGAAGAAATTGTATAATATTTGTAAACCTAATGCAAAACCCTAATTTAAATTGGATTTCTGCTCTTGTAATGATTTTGAATTGTGTTTCCTAGACAGAATCATTATTGGCCACTGCAAGTTAGTTTTCATTGCAATCGATATAATATGGTATAAAAACTTAAACTTCTACACAGACTGAATTGTTTAGATTATTATTAGCTTCAATTCATAGATAATTTGGTTTTCATAATGCTTTCTAAAATTCAATTTGTCTTTCAATTTTCTCAAACTTCAAACCATCCTTGCCAATAGGCTCAGGTTGAATATAACCATGCTTGTATAATGTCAGTTTGCAAGAATTTGTAGAACTGTAGCTTTTAACCAACAATATTGTTTTATTCTTCTATTTCAGCTATACCAAAATTAATGGAAAGTCAACTCAATATGTTTCAACAAAGGCAACCCATAAATGTGTAATTGAGTGGATGATAAGCACATCAACAAAAGAGGTGTAGTTGGTCTTATAAAAAAATGTCTTAAGGAGTTTCCTCAACATTTTCAATATAAAAACTATTATACTAATATAATATTGCAAAGGCTAATAAATGGAAGAAAAGGCAAGCTGGTTCTTTTTCAACAACTAGAAGAAGAAGGACATCACATTTAAATGGTGCGCTCTAGCGTTGCAATTTGATGAAGGATGGATGTCAAAGCTCTACATGGTTGTAGAAGAAAGCAAGTACCTTGAATCTTGTGATTACATAAGAACTCAAAGGTGAATTTTTGAGATAAAAAGCAGTTGATGTCAAAGTTTTTTGCAAAGTTATTACTCTCTTTGACACAAGACATTTTGTCAACATTTCTTCCGCCAAGAATAACATTTTCTTTCAAACATTTTAACCAATCAATCTGACCCCGCAAAGTTGCTTTTGCCAACACGTGGACCATTTGTTCTCACTATATTATAAAGAATCAAGATCAAAAAAATGTTTGTTGAATTAGTTGAATCTAAGGATTCATGGTGCATTTTAATATTGTTGAAAAAACTCAAACAAGAAAGTTGTTAGTTAGTCCTACTAGACAAGCATATATAGAACAAAAAATGATATATCACATAGGTGAATTGAGAGTGGGTTTGAGAGCAGTCAATTGAATGAGGACCTTATAGACAATGTTGATGAGACCCACTTCATCATTGACATGGATAATGGTAGAACCTTGGGATTTAGAGGAAATGATAGTGTGAAGTATGCAGATGTGGTGTTAGTTGGAATTGAGATTACAATGGTAGTGAGAATATCAAGGGGTCAAATTGGTTTGATATGTGATATCTATTATGGACACCGTGAACAAGAACAAGAATAAGGACAAAAATTATATTTGAATGCAAGAAACAAAAATATATAAACAAAAAATTAGAGTTCAAGAAATGTATTGTCAAGACTAAGGATATCCTTAGTCTTGACATCCTTATATATTTCTACCTAAAAAGTTATATTTTTACCTTAGAAAGTAAAAGTATTCTATTCTATTCTTAATCTAGGAAGTTCTTCTAGAAGCTTCCTTTTACATTATGTCCCTAACATCACCCCTATCTCTAGCGACAAGTTCCAAGAGGAGCCTTAGATTTAGGTTTTGATTTATCAGGATAAAGTTGATAAAATTCTTGTACATTATGAGGCGCATTGATCACATTCGTTGCTGCTTTCCATGTACGCTCATTGATATTGTATCCATGCCAGTGTATAAATATTCCAACGTGCCTTGTCAGCGTCGTGAATCTAACACTTTTTCCACTTCATATTCTTCATAATTGTTGACTTCAATAGAAGGCGGCGGTTGTATTCTAATTGATATATTTGATTCTTTATATGGTTCAAGAAGAGAAATGTGGAAGACTGAATGTACTTTCATAGATGTTGGAAGTTCCAATTTATAAGCAACTAAATTGACTTGCTGTTGAATGAAAAATGATCCTAGTTGACAATAATCTAATTTATTACATGGTTGGGTAGTCTTAATATTGCGTCAAAGGAGCCAAACTTTCTTGCCAATTTGAAATGAAGGTGATTCTTTTTTAAGTACATCTACTTAAGTTTTATAACAATCTTGTGCATTTTTTAATTGAAGCTTCATGATTTCTTGGAGCTTCTATAATCTTGTTGCCAAATATAGACACTCCACCCAAAAATTGTGAGAACTTAGAAACATCAATAGTTGCAGTTGAAATTAGCAATTTGGGGATTTTTCCAAGTCCCTTCTCTTCATGTGCACATCTCTCCTAAAGAGCACCAAGTAAAATGTTTGTTGTTACTTTCCGTTCATGAGCTTCATCAATGATGACAATATTTTGGCGGATAAGATTTTCTTTAGTATAAATCTCCTTTAAAAAAATATTGGCAATCATGTACTTCAAGACTGTTCTATTTAATGTGCAATTGTCATAGGATATCGCATATCCAACCTCCTCGCCAAGTTGAATGCCCATCTTTTGGGCAACTTGATTAGAAACACTTGTCATTGCATCCCTCCCACATTGAATAGAAGCAATCAGCCCACTATATCCAGCTTCACGGAGATACTGCGAAATTCATGTTGTCTTTCTAGACCTTGTTGCCCCTCCTATCACAAAGATTTGATGTTTCCTAATTGCATTTAGCAGTTGATCTCTGCACGCGTGTTCGACCACTAGTAGAAAATTTAGTTCTCTGTTGTTTTGGTCGCGTTGTTTCGGACAAAATTTGACAAAAATCTGTTGATTTCAACAAATTTCTATCAAATTTTGTCCGAAACAATGCGACCAAAACAACTGAAAAACTAAATTTTCTACTAGTTGACGCTCAATTCTTGACCGTCTTGCATTTCCTGTATCCTTGTCAACCAGTAGTATTCAATGCTCAGTTCTTGATTGTCTTGCATTTTTTGCATCCGTCGTGCGCATCGCCATCTCAAATTGTTGCGCCCTCAAATTCTATTTCTCAGAACTACTTCAATAGAAATATTTCTCAACACTATGCCTCAAAACGTTGCACCCTCAAATGCTATTTTTTAGAAATACTTCGACAGAAATACTCTCAAAACGTTGCGCCCTCAAATTCTTTTTTACAAAATTACTTCAACAAAAGTACTTCTCGCCATTATGCCTCAAAAGGTTGCGCCCTCAAATTCTATTTTTGAGAACTACTTCGACAGAAATACTTCTCTCTTACAAACACCGTGCAACCTCGGTATTCACGTCCCAATGAACCATCTCTACACCTTGCTCCCTCAAATTCCAATGACAGAACCACTTCTCAAAACTATTACTCCATACATCTTATGCAAATGTTGTACAACCTTCATTTAGACGTTACCCTTAACCTGGCTACATACTCAGGTTAGAGATAAATCGGACAAGTTCTCTAGTAGGTTAATCAAACAGATTCTCTAGTAGGTTAATCGGACATACTCTTTAATAGGTTAATCGTACAGGTTCTCTAATAGTTTAAGGGACAAGTTCTCTAGTAGATTAATCGCACAGGTTCTCTAGTAGGTTAATTGGACAGATTCTCTAGTAGGTTAATTGGATAGGTTTTCTAGTAAGTTGTTTGACAAAACTAGAGGGTATTATTTACAATCCATAAATGTATTAATTTGTTTGGCTATAGTACATTTGTCCAAACATATTGTATTTTAGTTTTCAGTAATCTAGTAGGTTTTAGTCAAAGAAGATTCTATTGAAAACAATAATTTTGGTAATTTCCAATCTACTAAAAGATTGTATTTTTCAAGCTCAAAAATTCCTAAAATAATGGGATTGGAAGGGGTCTTAATAATATTGAATACCATTAAACTATTGTGTCCATCAAACAAAAATTTTAATGGCGTAGTTTTATGAGTAACATCTCCAGAAGACAAGGGTCGACCATCTATAACTTCTACATGAATAGAGTTTGATTTTTTAACTAAAGTAATTTTATGAAATCTTGTGAATTTTTCATCTAGAAAAAAGGTGAAACCCCAGAATCTAACAGTGTAGATATTTGAAGCTTTGGAGGTTCAACAACTAGGGGTATAGTAAAACAATGAGAAGGTTGAGTAGAAAAATGGGGACCTAAATTGGTTTGTAGTGTAGAAGACTCCAATCGCATAGTTCCTAATGTAGCTGCGCCCTTTCATTTGAAAAAAGGTTGTTATTGTTTTTTTGTCACGATGACGTTTCTTCTCTTACTCAATTAGTAGCTTGAATAGTATTGCATCAAGTTGCATATCTTCTGGGCCTGATTCTGGAAAACAATTGAAACCCTCTTGAAAAGTACGTGGTTCTGGAAACATCCATGCACGTTTGTCTTGTTGCCGCTCAAATAGACAATTATTGCACTTAATAGCTTAGCTAATAGCTTCATTGAATGTCGAAGGATCTGACAATTATAATAATAGATCTTTTACTCCGTCCCGTAAGCCATAGTAAAATTGTCTAGATTGTCCAATGATAAAATTGAGATAAGGCATTGGACAATCTTAGTAATGTGCTCTTGGCTATAGTTGAATTTTGGATCAATCTTGCCTATTACATTCTCAAGACTACTGTGCATGATAGTATTGACAAAGTGGGGAACTAGAGGTACGTATAGTGGCGTCGGATAAGCTGCTGTTGGAGAAAAGGGTCGGATATCTTTAGGAGTTGGACTTCTTAATGTAATTGCTGGATTTCTGCTTGAGGACGCCTCCTGCACCTACAAGCGGCAACTGCGCTGAACTAGCAAACCGTCCCATTCCACTTGCATGGTTACATTTTGCACAATGCATATATAAGATATTCTCACATTCAGTATGGCAAGCCACTGCAAAAATTATAAAGCTAGAATTGCAATCCTTGTTTACCTTGTTGCATTTTTGTTTGCCATGTCTTGGTTGAAGCATGCTTTATCCACTGAATGTTGATGTACGCCCCTGTCTTCTCTTCTACAACAGGACTGAAAAGCTTCAATTCTTCAGTGATGAGCTCCGCAGCAGGGAAGAAGGGAAGCACATGCAAGAAAAGTAGAAAAACAACGTACAAGGGCATTCTAATTGCGAATTTGCATATGCAAATCTCCAACAATTCAAATTGACAGAATAGTGCACACAATGTTGAAACCCATGTCCAAAGTTATATGATGTACTTGTTGAACAAAGAAACATCAATGTGTGCAGTAGTGACAGTACTACAAGAAGTACTCATGTAGGCTAGAATTTTGTGCAATTCGCTATTGCAATAGACTTGTTGTCAGTATGAGTTTACTCAATGGTAGATTTCCAACTTGTAGAGTTGCAACTTCAATTCTTGAACTATGCAAGTTTTGTTTATAGCAATTACAAGCGGTTGTGATCCACAAAAATTTGCCACGTCTAGTATGAAAGGAAAAATCCACAATCACTGCAAAAAATAGTCATGAAATCAATAATCTTTGTTTTTTTATTCTCCCCCTTTTATAACCGCAGCCAGTGTTGCACTCTTGGCGGCAACGCAACAACTTGTCGGGGAGGACGACAGATCCATTCACCGTTGTCGCCACGGGCCTTCCACCATGACACCACGCACTGGTAGCTGTGCCTTCAAACGCGCCCGCCTGTTCAACGAAAGTTGCGCTTGTTTTCGCTTGCGCAAGCAAGCTCTTTCATTCAGAAGCCCCTAACCACAATCTCCTCGATAGAAGATCCTTCAGCCCACTTTTAGAACCGGTGTCAGGGAAGGCCGACATGTGAGCCCCCCTCCCTCTTGACCAAAGTCTTGCCCAACGAAAGTGCCCTCTTCTAAGTCAGTACTCTCCCAATGATCACAGGCACTGCCCAAACTGCCCCTCTTGCCCCATTTTGTCAAAAAATGGTCATAACTTCTCGCTGGAAGGTCCAAATCACGAACTGATAAGACTTCCACGTAGCTCTCGCAAATCTACACCTCCACTAAAAGTTTCACAACATTTCAAAATAAAAATTGTTCAAAAGTACATGCCCAAGATCCCATTTGTCCCCCGAGGGGATAATGGTCCTTTAGGGTTAAAGTAATCATTTTTCAATGATCACAATTTTCAAATGAAATTTGATTGCGTATGAATAATATATTATTTATAAAACATTGATTAAAATTGCATATTTTAAATTTCTATTGATCTCAAATAAAATATTATTATTTTTGATGAATATTTTATTTTATTTATAGACAAATTTCAAAAATATTAATATTTATTTTTTATGATTGACCTTAAAATATATTAAAATTATATACATGTTTTTTTACAATAAATTAGTCTAAAAAATTATAATTTGAATAATATTGATATCATTTTTAATTTTTTAGTTTAATTTTTTTTTAAATTGATGTCATAAATTAATAAATTTGAAATTTTGAGTAAATAAAAAGTCCTTCATCTTTTAGATTATTTACATTTTTTTTCATTCCAAAATCAATGGATAATCTTTGGATGGTAAAATTCACGCTTCTTTTTTGTTTATGCTCTAGATTTGATGAATAATTGTTTTTTACTTTTAAAAATACATGTAAAATTGGTCAACTATCTAATAATTTTTTTTGGTAGTGATTGTAAATGTTATAAATATATTTACAAAATGATTATAGTAGTAGTCATAAATTTTTTATGTTTTTGATTGGTGGTTTTGTAAAGTGATCTATAACTAGTTGTCAATTAGTTTTTATAATGATAAACTATTTTAGGCTAATTGTCATTAGGATTCCAAGAGGTACTACTAAGTCTGGATTCAAAGAGAAACAAATAGTCTAGTAGTTTAAAAAACAAATGGGTGTCTTTCTGTAGAATATAGTGTGTCAATTTTGAAGTTTTGGCCCCCCTATTCTCGAGTCGGTGTTCATTTTTGTGAGTCAAATTGTTAAATTCTTGTAAATTGAACTCCTTTAATAATAAAATTTGCCTTCAAACAATTTGTTGTATAATTAATTGTCCCTTGTGATTCTTGAGTGAGTTGTGTGATAAATCCAATGACTTGATTTTTGGTCATATGTTTTGCAACAAATTGTCTATAGTATTCACTTACTAGTGTGGGTGGTGATCTGAACAAATTGGTTAATTTGCTCTTAAAGTTGTGGAATAGTGAAAGTTTTTGTCAAGTTGTGATTCAAAATTCCATTAGTTCACGTGTTTGGATATAATTCTAATTTTGCAAGAATGAAAAAATTTAATTTGAAAGAAAATTGATAGTTAATGTGGTAGAATAAAATTGTTGAGTGAGTATACATAGGTGAATTGACATTTGTAATTATAGCAGTGGGTGAGCCCTGGACAATTTATCGCTTATAGTGTTAGGTAATGGAAGGAGTGACAAATTCTTGGTGCTGATAAATTATATGTTTTAATTGATTTGTTTGATTGAATTTTGCAAGTTGTCGCAAAATGAAATAAATTGAAGCAACCCCATGCATGAATTAGTGATTGTGTTGTCTACTATGTGGATGAAAGATGGACTGTTGTGTACTAATTGATTATGAATGCAAAGGGCTAATTAATTAACCTATGTATTGGCTTTTGGAAGCCTATAATAATTTGAATTCATTTTGAGATTAAGTGGACGGAAATGTTTATGAAGGTGACGTGGACTCTGGAACTAATTGACGTTATCAATTGTAAGATAAATTGAGAGAAATAGGGTGAATAAAATAGAATAAGTGTAGGTGTACTTTGGATTGCAAGAAGGGTAGACAAATTGCCCCGAAGGAAATCCTACACAATCAAGTAAAATCTAAAAGTTGGGAAGGGAGAGCATAACTGGTTGGACAATATGATGCAGCGCTAAGACAGAAGACAAGTTTTTAAAGTGATTATTTGTGTATTTTTAGGCTACATTAACTCATGAATTTGTTAAGCGGTAAGTATGTACTAGAATGTATCACGTTGGATCGTGTGATTCATTATTGTTATAAACCTGCACTATAATAGACAATTTGTTTGGGATTTGTGGGATTTTAAGGGACAATAGCATTTGGTAATTTACAAACAACTAGAATGAAGAAGATATATAGTACATGAATAACTAGTGAGATTCTTGACATGTATATTATGGAAAATTAGCCTTGTAATATTCTGATCTTGCATTTGTAATCACACTGTTGATAAATTGTCATTAGTTTGTGTAAGTACCAAGGGAGTTGGAGATATAATGTTCATAAATATTTTTAATAGTTAATATCATCACCAATAATTAGAAAATTGCATACAATTTATATATATAATTATATTTATCTATATAAATATTATCTTGGTACAATGATTAGGTTGATAGTGCATTTTGCATGACAAATTGAGGCCCATTTCATACATATTTGTCTACTACTTGTGGATGAAACTGTAAACAATTTCATTGGTCCATTCTAAAGTTTGGTCTACTTAGAATTTTACACATGAGGGACAACTGCTTGGCTAAAACTTCACGTCATCCACGACTCCCGCCAAATTTATTAAGGAAGTGGGACTTATAGTGGACAAGTTTGGGATCACATCAGGCGGTGATCCCAAACTTGTCCAAAGGACAAAACCCTTTGTGTCTCCTCAATCCTTCACATTTGTCACCACGCAATGTCTTCTAGAGCGTGTGGTTTCTTCAAGACGGCACTTTGAACGTTTTCAACGAGTGCAGCTTCATGATCTTTTTTGCTTTCATTTAAATTGATTTAGCACTCTTGTACACCGCCTTCTACATTGCTTGATTCAAATTTTGTGATTTCCTTCTACTCCTTTGTAATATTAGTGTATAGAGAGTATTCACTTGCATTAAGAGACGATCTTTTGCTAAATAAATTTAGCAACAATATAATTATAGAAGAATATGCAAAAAAAACTCTTTCAAGATGCATTAATTTTAGAATTAATTATAATTCTCACACATTTAGGATTTTAGGGTTAGGGATACTCATTTGCTTGCTCCAATTTATGCAGTTAACATTATGAACAAACCTATGGTGAGAATATTGATCAAAACTGCATCTTGTGCTTTTCATTGTTGCGAGACTTGAAAGAGAGGGAATTAATTCTTCATCAGCATGTGCTTCTTTCCTGTAATTTCATCGACAAATTATACTTCTAACCTCAAGAACCTGCATGTCTGTTCTAGGTCCTAAGGTCTCTTTGTTTGCACCAGGCCACCTGTGGCTAGTTGGTTTGTAATTTATCCTTGCAATAAAATTCTGTTTCAATGATTTTAACTTTACCCTTCAATGGATGTCCAATTCCATGTGTGAAAGCATTCACCAAAGGAACAAAACCAATGGTAACATGGCAACTTCCTTCCAAACTAAGCCAGACAATCAAGTGGACAAGGGATTTTGTCCTCAAATAGTGGACAAACATGTATGAAACAGGCCTTACCCTGACAAATTTTCTAAAATGAGCCCCTATTAGACATGAATGGGATAGCATTCATGCGGCCATAGCATTGATAACAGACTACCAACTAAATTTTACCTTTGGAAATAAGAGAAAACGAATTGATGTTACCATTTGGAAAATTGTATGTTAATTGTGTATATATCCCATTTTATCCTAAGTTACAAGTGACTTTAGCCACAACACATTATAATATTTGACCATTCTCTAAACTTTGAATTCCTATATTATAGTCCTAGGTGTTTGTGAGGTAGGCAAAATCTAGATTACAATTATCAAGAAAGACATTGAATAATGTTAAATTTATAAAATTAATTGCAATTTTCATCTGAGCCTTATAAATTTGATATATAATTTTGTTTAATCACAAAAAAAATGGTTGGTCTTGGTCTACTTTAGTTGGTGCTTGGGTGAGCTTACATGTGTAGATCTATTTGAAAAACAAGGTGGCTTGCAAAACAAATGCGGTATATTGAATCCATCCCTAACCTTAACCCCTAAAGGCCCAAGGCCTTTTTTCTGCCAAAAAACACTGAAAACTGCCATTTCTATAGCAAAGTATAAAAAAAAATTTTAAATGTTTTTTTTGAACATCCAACCGTAGGATCTTACACCTAACTAGTATGAAAATGTATGAAAAAAAATTCAGAATTTTTGACCGCACAGATTGCAAGATATCTGTGTTTAAAGTGAAAAAAACAAGTTTTTCAGCACATTGCGGGGCTAGATTTTTTGGCTTTAAACATTTTTAACTTAAAATTTTTGCACTACAGCGTTTTGAGCTTTTAATCTTTATTGTAGAGAATTGAGTTGAGAGTCTAGGGAAAAAAAAAAAATTCAAAAAAACTTAATTATCATTCTTAAAAAAATTGTTAAGTAGAAGTAGGTCCAAGATAAAAGGAAAATCTAAAATATTCATATATTTTAGATGGAATTAAAATGCACTAATCCCAATGGTGAGATTGTTCTAGCAAGTAAATCAGACCATGCGGAAAAAAAATTTGAAAAATTTGAAAAATTTCATTCAGAAATGAATCCTACAAGTTATTTTTTTCAAGAAGATGCTCTAACTGCCCGAAAAACAAGAAAATCTATAACTTTCTCATAACATATCCAAATGAAATGAATCAAAGCTTTCCAGATAGGCAAAAATATAATCTATCAGAAAAAAATATTAAAAAAAACAATTCAAATTTTTGTCCATTTTTTTTCTGCTGCCCGAGCTGCCCGCCGTCCCTTGTTTTGAGCTTATTTGGTCATAACTATTGTTCCTAGGCACCGATTGTGGAAAAAATTATATTCCCACAAAGCTTATCAGTTTTTCTATCTTCAAAAAAAGTTTCAAAAAATCAGGACAAAATTTCAGCCCGTAGGTACCTGCCCGAAATCCCATTTGTCCCCCGAGGGAACAATGGGCCTTTAGGGGTTAACCTCCATGATCCTATTTCTCTAGATTACTTTGAGCACTTTCTTCTACTTGAAAGTTATCTAATTGCAGAATACTCTCTTCTATTGGCTAACATCTGGCCTATGTCGGAAATAATATCCAAGGTGAAATAGATCTTTCCAACTAGGCGAGACAAGTTTTGACTAGGATTTAGATTTTTCTACCACTCTTTTTCTAGTTCTTTCATCTCTAGCTTATTTACCAAAGTCTAAGGGTACAAATTTTTTTGTTTATCACCAACCAACATTTCTACATTTGCAATTTAAAGTACCAAAAAAAGAACAACTTATTTGGTTGTCTGGTCAGAAATGGCGCCAGAAGTGATTGAACAACGGAATTTGGAAATCCAATCTTTAGTATATAGTTTGTTTTAGGAAACAATTTAAATATGTTTGCTAATAGATAATCTAAATTGCTATTATAAACCACAAGCCAAAAAAGTTTATGCTAAATTCTTCACCATTTTGCTAATTACACAATTTGTCACTCCACTCTTAAAGGCTACAAGGGTTAAAGATTTCTTTCTATTAATCTTTCATTATTATTTTTTTTCTTTAAGCTTTATTCTAAATTAGATTTTTTTTTAATCATTTTTTTCTTTATATCTCTTAAATTTTTTTCCCAACTCTTCTCTCTTTCCAAATTGGATTTGTCACTACTCGCGATTTCCTTCTAATTCAGATTTGCTACTCTTAGCAGCTCAGATGCACTCTGAGCAGGTTCTATTCTACTTTGATTTGCTTCCTTCCATACATTATCTTCATTCTTATTACCCAAATTAGACCTATCAGCTTTCAAAACTACAAACTACTTTCTTATAATCTCGTCTACACATTACAAGAAATTTTAGCCCTCAAAGGGGCCGCAAGTTTTAAACCCCCTCGGTGCAATTATGGAAAAAAAAAAAACTTTTATTATTTTTAAATATTTGAGCGCTAGCATGGCACTACTATGCCATGTCAACACTAAGTCATATTTTTTAATTTTATTAATTAATTATTAATTTTTTAATATTTTTTAAATTTTTAAATTTTTTAAATTTTTTAATAAATTTTTAATTTTTAATAAATTTTTAATAATTTAATATTAATTTAAAAAATTTTAAAAATTTAATTTTAAATTTTAAATTTAAATTTAAATTTTTTATTCTTTCTGTAATTGCACCGTGGGGGTGCCAAAAATGAAAAGTTAGTGACCCCTTTGAAGGCTGAAATTTCCTGTAATGACAAAATTTGCAATTTTTTTTTACCAACTTTCGATAACCTATTTGTACTTCTATACCATTCATCTCATTGTCACAAGCCAAATCTTAATTACATCTCTTTTTCAATAGGATAGAAACCAAGATTACACGCTTAATGGAAACATTCACTCAATTTATTTGGATACAAACTCATCAACAAAATTGCCTCTAAAAGTCAATATTCAAACTTTAGACTCAATTTAGATCTACACATCCAAGACATATATTTCACCCCCAATTGGATATACACAGATATATATCCAAATAAACCAATAATAAAACTTATTCCAATCAAATACCAAATTCTTTCCATCCACATAACAACATGCACACAACCAAATCAAACACTAAGACTTTCTAATTTGGCTTTTATATTTACAAAACATTCATTCATCTAAAAGCACGCGTGTGGACAATAAATTCCAATCATGGAGCATATTCCATATAACAATTTGACACAATAAAAATTCCACTTGGCATATGAGATTCTACAACAATTATAGACATAAAGTATTTAATCAACACAAAGACGTACTACTTGAAGCAACTATCTACACTACCCAGATCATTCCTACTTGGCAACTAAAATGGAACCAACTTAGAAAAATGATTTATTTATCCACAGAGTTTGAAAAGTATTACCCGTAAAGTTCCAAGGCCTTTTTTTCATAGAAAAACGCTTAAAACTACCATTTAGACAAAAATTTCATGAGATGAGATTTTAGGGGGTTAAAAGCCCACGAATTCTTCTAAGTTCCTAGAATGTGGAAACTTTGCCACTTCAGCAATTTGATGTGGCCAAACTTCGGCTATGTCAGATAATAAATTTTAATAAATTTTTAGATTAATTTTAAAATTTTAAAAATATAAAATTTAATTTTTGATATATATAATTTTAAAATTTTGATATATTTTCTGTTTTTAAAATTTTAAAACTATTTTCTAATTATTTTTTATTTTGACTAGCATTGGTTGGTTCACAACATGAGAAATGGGCCTAAAACAATCCTTTAACCCCCCAAAATATCATCTAATGACTTTGCAGGCATTTTTGACGGGTTAATTGGATATTGAACAACCAGAAAGTGCCGCACAATTTATGGTTGATAAATGATAAATCTTCTATTAGGGGTGATGTTAGGGGTGATGTTTGCAGTGTGAATCAATGGTCCAGAAATAGGTCTAAATTTGTTCCTAAGACCCTCGATAACAACACTCTTTAATACCAAGTGGGAAAGCACCTTTAAGAGACACTCAATCTTGTTAAAAAAATTTGAGACTATGTGTCAATGCTTACAACATGCATTATCCTCAATTGGCTAGAGACCCTTGTTGAGGTCTGACTCATAGTTGTGATTATAACATCACCTACACAATTGGCATTCCCCATCCAAGTCACTAGCTCCCACCGAAAGCCAGGCCGTGCAGGCGCTAACCGGTGGTGGGGATGTGACTTGGGAGGCGGACGGTTGTGATGGGAACCAAATGGTCCCACAGCAAGGCATCGGTCTGCCCGGTCTGCCCGGCATTCTCTGCCCGCCCGCATGGACATCGCTCTTGAAACTAGAGAATATCTGCTCATATTTTTTTGGACCGCTTTGAAATTTTGAAACGACTTGGATTAGATGCCAATTCCTTTTTGCAGGATAACCCACAATGCACACTTAGCATCAGCAAAAGGCAACGCAGTGACCTCGGTGGAATCTAAAATCTAATACTCAAGGAGCACAAGAGTATTCAATCGACAGAAAGCAAGCTTGAGTACCGCTTGAGCAGATATTCTCCAGCTTCAATCGCATTCAGGTGAATCAAGTGCTTGTTTTGATCTGGTGTACAGTATATGATATATCAGTTTCCTTTTTGGCATTTCCTGCAACTGCATATCTGCAAAACGAAAGTTACTCATGCATCATCTCATCATATCAAGAAACCCAACCCCAAAACGAGGAACCCACACAAAAAGCACACAAGCACCCAACGATCAGACATCCAAAAACCTGCTTAAATCTTTAATAAAACAAGACCGCGTGATTTCTGGCAACGAGATGTCCACTGCAAAGCCCTATCAAGAGCGATGTCCTTGCGGGCAGGCAGAGAATGCCGGGCAGACCGATGCTTTGTTGTGGGACCATTCGGGGCCCATCACAACTGTCCGCCTCCCAAGCCACATCCCCACCACCGGTTAGCGCCTGCACGACCTGGCTTCCGGTGGGAGCTAGTGACTTGGACATTCCCCATTTGATGGTCAATGTACGTATTATTTCTCATATAAAGTTCCCTTTTGGTAGTGTGAAGCTCATACACTTCACTTGATTGCATGCTCGTTATCTTCTGTATGAAAGATTATTTGTAAGTGGTCCAAACATTTGCAAGAACAGTATTGGAATTTTTAGGTATTAATTTCTAGAGCAGTATTTTTCCAATTCCATCCGCTTTTCAAGGTTGGTCTATAAATTTTCCAAATCTTTCATACTTAAATAATCCGTGTAACTCAGATGGATCAATATAATTAAAAATAGCATAAAATAAAGACTTTGTCTTCAACTTGATTAATTGCTACATGATGTACGGTCGTACACTTGTGACCAACATTGCTTAGAATGAAACATCTACATAGAAACAAAAAGTATTACAAAATCCTAGGTATTGATTGCACAAAATCTATTCAATTAAAACAATTAAGAGTATTAGAGCTTATTGCCCATTTTGGTACCCCTAGAAACAATACTTTTGAAAATTCATAAGTTATTCATACAATGTCCAGATAATGCATGTTAAAGTATGTTGTAATCTTTTTTCAATTGGCATTAAGATCAAACAAAAAATAACATATGCTTAATATTAATGATAAATATATTCAGTTGCTATGTCAACACTACATATACCTTCCCTCCAAATCTATCTTATGCTTCTATCTACAGTCTAATCCTTCCTTTCTATTCCATTTATTCCTTTTTTCTTTTTTTTTCTTTTTTTAAACACTTATGTAGTATAGCGCCTCCCTTCTAGCAAAGGTATATAACGCTTGCCATGTTTTCATGAAGACAATAATAGGATCTAGTGTAAATGGACTCTTTATGTGCAATAATTATAAGAATAAAAAGTTGGAGTAAGTTTCTTCTCACTCTATTGACTACATAAGCACTTAAGGTAGCTTTGCACCTAATTTTGACCCCTGCTTTCTAAAACCTCCCCCTAGAAACTCTTGCTTGAAATGCATAGCCAAATTTTTGAGAGCCTAGGATTGCTTTTGGGTACTCCTATTTCTAGCACTTTGAGAATTCATGCTTCATTCATATGATGTTCCAAAAATGCAAAAAGTATAAAATCTAAAATATTTTCTTGATTTCCAACAAGATCCAACAAAAAACATGACAATTGAACATTAGGAACAATGCTCAATTGGTCATTCATACACAATTGGGTATACTGTAGTTACCTTACTTTGAAAGCCTAAATTTGATGTTGGTTGGGTCTCCCTACCATAGAGTAAACCGGCCATTTATTGCACAAATCCAAAAAACACACAATAACCCCTCCAATTACCAAATACTTATTAACTACACAATTCAACTACCAATTCAATTGTGTTTTCAAGGCCAATTTCATATCACTGCCCAATGACCACACACTATGCGGTCAAGGGTTGCAAGGAATTTTTAACTAGATATCAACTTCATCACCTTTAAATTGCAATAAAATTTGTAGGAAGAATTTTTTTTTGCATTCTGTTTTTTGAAGGTGAATCTCAACATGACATTTAATAATCATGCCAATTTCAAAACATGCAAGTCTCTATATTTAAGGTAGGTACACCCAAATGTGCCACTAACCTAAAATTGCCATCTTTACTATGTGTACATCTCCAAAATCAGTTCTATACCTATGTGGAAGAAATGCTTTTAGAACCAAATTTTGTTCCTTAATAACTTTTGCATATAGTATCCAAATGTCACGTTCTCTAGTGCGTTGGAACCTCCTTCCACTTGCCAACAAGAACACATGAAAATCTGACCAATCTAATAATAGCAAATAAGCTCAATTGGTAGCAAAAAGTGGCAGTTTTGGGTGTACATACCTACCTTATGTGGAGAAGGCTTTGGATTTTGTCTGTGCAGTGATTGGCAAGTTTACATACCACAGGGTTGTTTTTTTTCATTTTTTATGAAGTGCCAAAGTGGCAATAGAAAATGTTAAAGTGGTGCTCCAAATTTCAGCATTCATCCACATATTGGATAGAAAATATCACATTAGTGTATATTATCACATGTCTATTATTCTATTTTTATCCACAATCTGGCAATTTTATCCAAGATTTTGTTTTAATTCAAACTTTTCTGGCAAAAAACTTCACAATTTTTTGCCATGTTTTAGCCAATTTTTTTTTTTTTTTTGCAATCTAGCACCACAAAGCCAAAAATAAAAGCCCTGCATACCAGTTCCAGGGGTCACTGTACGAGTAGGTACGAAAGGAGTGGGCTAAAACTACGGACAATCTGGGAAACGAAGAGGTCGCCGGAGTAGGCAGCCCCTCGTCTGCCAACTCCCATTCAGCAAACTTTCTCCACGAATCTGGCATTCGGGTCCACCATCTGGCTTTAGAGATGCAGCGCCGCTGTGCCCGGATTGCCGAATGCTGGTCCTCCGCAGCTCGCAGGCTTTCGAATCCCTGCTCCTGGATTCTCATTTTCCCCGCACGCACTGCATGAATGAATTGGCAACCTGGCTCGATCGATTGCTTGTTTAAGTTGAGAGAGATGACGGTAGCGAGGAGTTTTGTTTTCCGGCTAGACGTCTTGCTACCAGGCTTGTTGATTGCACTTGCAGCAGGAGCGCTGCCAGGCGGAGTTCGTGCGTTCGAAGAGGCCGAATGCACGTCGGCGTACAATTACTTGGCCGGCTGCTTGCCGTTCGTCACGGGACCCGACACGATTCCCAATCCCATCTGCTGTGGCGGGGTCAGTCAATTAAACACCGAGGACCCTCACTGCTTGTGCACCATCATCCGCGAATTGGACGAGAATCCCAACGTGAATTACACCAAGGCCTGCGCTCTGCCGTTGCAATGCAGCGTCGCCGTTGACGTCGTGGAATGCCCCAGTCTCGCCTTGCCACCGGGGTACGCATTGCCGCCGTCGGTGCCAGTGGAGGACCACGCTTCTAGTGAGCCTGGGGACCAATCCGCCGCCATGGTGCAATTCAGACATGGTGGTGGAGTGACGTGGGGGATAAGCTTCGTCGGGTTAGGCATCAGTTTGCTCGGAATCTTGTGAGCCGATGAGCTCGATTGGGGTGAATTTGACGAATATTAGTTTCGGAACTTAATTTGTGCATATAGCTTCGAAGTAGGAGCTGCGGCAGTGATCGGGAATCATCCCGGCTGTGAGGATGTGTGAGAGACGAATTCAGAGGTAGAATTAGAAGAATCAAATTAATTGTTGCGTACTTAATTGAGGAATGTAAAGAATTTGCGGAGAGAGCTTGCCATCGTTTTACCTGAATGGCCTGTTTTGCACCATTTGTAACATTGATTTTGTAAATTAAGGAGGTAACTTTGTGTACTCTGAGTTGGTGCCCCTCTGTGGTTCAGACTGTACGTGCGTACGTGTGGGTTCCTGCAGTCCATCTTTCTAGAAGGTTTTGGTTGCAAGAGTGTTTGTTTGGCCAGACATTATGTACCCCTATCGAGCAATTCACGTGGCCTGGGTCCCGCTTCCTCCTGGCTTCATCGCTGCCCGGACAAAGGCTTGGCAAGCTGCCCTTCAGGGTGCTCCGCTCATACCCGGCTCGCGGACCATCCCAATGACTCTTGACTGCAGTCAAAACCAGCTATTAATCTACCGCACTGCTGGGTACTCCAGCAGACAAATCAGTTTTACGAAGTCAGAGCTTAAGTGAGAGAATGTCTCAGTATTTAAGAACTTGGAGAATTTAATAGATCTGGAAAGTCCTCTTCCGTGGCCAGGGAAAGTCTATCAGCATCCAAGAATTTGTTTTTGTGAATTCAAAAGATTTTTTGTTCAGTTGCCACAATTTCTTCTAGCTCCCTGATCTAGCATATTCATAGGATGAAGGCTTAAGTTATACATCTAGATGTACACCAGATTGTTGTCAAATTCTGCATACTAGGCAAATCTATTTAATTTGGAGCCACAGGTGATAGAGAATCAGAGTAAGCTAGACAGACAAATATGGGCAATCACTCTTTCAAACTGTACACTCTCTGTCTAACTCCACAGACTAGGAAAGTCAATTTTGGGGGCAAGTTACAGCAAAAAACTGTATTGGACATACCAATCTGAAAATGAAGGTAGAGGAAATGCGTTCTAACTTACTCTGCATGTTCTCAAATCGAAAACTGTCTGGCTTCCAGCAGTACAAAACACATCCAGTTTGGAATTATGGATCCTCCATTTCAAAAAGCTAACTTACACGGATTGTTCATTCGTAGTTTAGTCATCTGGCTCTTTGCTGACTCATATGTCTCTGACCTGAGAAGAAGAAGAAATTAATGTCTTCTAGCAGTTTTAGTCCTCGCTTGAATGATCTCAGCTAGCATAACTTTCATCAAACTTCATGTCCATGCTCACATTATTTGACCTTTGGTTTGATCAAAGATTCGGAAGGCCTGGCTAATGCTTGGGTATCTAACAAAGATACATCCATCTTCTTGCATTGTTCTTTCCGCCATACAACGTACCAAATTAAAGTTTGCAGATGCTGTATCTTCGTTTTTTGTTTCTATTCTCTGTGATCGAACAGCACACAAGCATACTCAGCTCACTTTGAATGGGATTTTGAATCCCCTGTTTGAAAATGTACAGTACATAGCAGGTAAATGGTCCCGTATTGCTGATGGACCACAACGAACAATTTTCAACACAACGGATTCAGTATAAGCTAGCTAGCTAAAGTTGGAGCAGATCCTTAGAACTTTGTGGTTCTTATGACATTGCTGTCAAGCGTGTCAAGATGACACACTACTGCTGTTCTAGTGTGCACAACAATACTATAAATGTAGTTTCAACGAAGTACAACACTACATGATTTTGACAACATCCAAATGTTGTTTGAAATACTGTTCTAAGTTGCATGCTCCAAATGAGTACTGAATTTTCCCGCCTGAATTTGCTCTTGGAGCCCGACACAAATTGAGCAGTGATTTGCAGTGCTCCCCGCTTTTTGCCAAAGGTAGGCACGATGGTTGTGTTCAATATGTAGTTGCGTTCTCCTCTTTCTTCTTTCAGAGACCCCACTTTGTTGTGGGGTTTTAGTCCATCCTGTACTTTACTGTACTGTAATGTACAGTCCACTGCAAAAGTGGAGCACGTACTCGGTTTGGATCACGGGCTTGCTGCCACAGATTCCGTTCTTTGCTTTAGTCTGGACTCTGGAACTCCAGATCGTGTATTTGTAAATTGTAAGATATTTTTGGCATTGTGGTGGGCAGCATTCGGACTCAGTCTTTTTTGACCCCACGGTTGCACGGCGTTGTACCGCTATTTGGATTTATATAAGAAAATGACTTATTTTTGGCCGGCATTGAAAATTTTATTTCAACGAGAAAAAAATAAAGTACAAAAGTCGCCACCCTTCCTGGACATTGACCAACCTACTCCTAGTCTCAATTGGGCCCTCTATTGGGTCACACCGTCACATGGCAACATAAGAGAATCAGAGACAAAAAAAGAGAGATCTAACTTTTATTAGAGAGTCTTTTATTCTCTACATTTGTCCTAGATATTTGAAATCTATAGATTTTTCAGACTGTGCAGTCTGATATCTATGCCAGTCCTAGAATTCTGAAATCTAAAACTGACCTACATGTTAGCAATGTATACTTGTCCCAGATGTCACGATTTGAAAATGGCGTATGGAATACCGCCATTTTAATGAAATTCGCCATTGATGGAGTAATAGACATCAAACCAACCACCTCAAAGTTATCAATTTGAAGTTTTCTATATATATTTTTTCATTTATTGAAATTGAAATTTTTGAGCTCTTGTTTTTTTGTCATAGTTTAAGTATATTCTTCTCATTGGTATTCAATAAAGTCATTTATATCAAGTAAAAATTTGGGCAAGCAACTATCAACTTTGTTACATTAGTATTCTCCCATGCAAACATATTCAATAGGCATTTTTTCAACACATGTCGTTTATTCACTTACACATGGTTAAATGTTGGCCATGTCCCCATTTTTACTTTTGAAAAATGAGGTTTCTAAATATCTCTTCAAAGTTTTGGCCTTCTATAAACTCGTGGGATTTTCACCTCTAAGCTAGTCCAAGGCATTTTTTTAATCAAAAACCACTCAAAACTACCATTTCTATTGCAAAGTGCACAAAACTTTAGAAATTGTTTGTTTTGCATATCTAATTGTAGGATCTTGCTCTAGACTAGTATAAGAATGTGTCAAAGAAATTTCAAAAACTTTAACCAAATGGATTGGAAGATATTTGCATTTGAAGTGAAGAAATCTGGGTGTTTTATACCTTGCTTGAATAGACTTTTTAGGCTTTGAATCTTCATAGCTTAAAAAATTTGCAGTACAAATTTTGAATTCCTAATTATTAATGTTGAAGAATTAAGTTGAGAGTCTAAGAGTTTTTTTTATTAAAAAGATACTTAATTTTTTACTCATTAAAAAATGATTCAATAGAAGTAGGTTCAAGATTGAAGGAAAAACTAAACCATTAATAGCTCAAAGATTGAATTAGAAATCACTAATTCCAATGGTGAGATAGTTCTACTGTTCTAGCAAGGTAACTAAACTTAGTGCAACTTTTTTTTTGAAAAATTGTGAAAATTGCATCAAAAAATGAATCCTACAATTTATATTTTCAAGAAGATGCTTAAATTGCCCGAATAACAAGAATGTTTATAACTTTCTCAACACTAATCCCAATGGAATGAATCTTTTTATGTAGACAAAAAGACTTTCTATGAGAAATAAAATTTAAAAAAAATTATTTTGACTTTTTGTAATTTTTTTTGTGTTGCCCAATGAACTCCATTTTGGGCTTTGGGAGGCATATTAACTTTTGCATCCAAGCACCAATTGAAATAAAAAAATTTATATTCCTAGAAAGCTAATGTGATTTTCTACCTTCACAAAAAGTTTCAAAAAATCACCACACAAATTGAGACTGTAGGAGCCTACCCAAAATTCATTTTGTTTCCTAAGGAGACAATTGAAGTTTAGGGATTAAAATAATTCTTTAAAGCAATCTTTAATTCTAATTTTATAAAAATAGAAAACTTTCAAAAGATTACAATAATTCTCACATGCTACTTTGAACCCTAAATATATGTCTATATTAGTTTATAAAGTTATGTGCACTTGGATTTAACAATTTTGGAGGTAAATGATAATTTGTTGACAAATATGACTACAATTTTATGTGTTTCTAAAGATACTTTTGAATTGTAAATATACACAAAGATCTCATATGCACTTATTTATGGATAAATCTATAGTCACAAATTAATTAATATTGCATCCATTGGCAAATGATGAAAATACAACATATATAGTCCAAATGTAGACTTTTGAGTTAAAAATGGTCCAAAATTATCATTTGAGAATAAAATAAATAAATAGAATTAAAAAATTAGACATGTACTGGCTACCAACCAATACATTTTCAAGTACAAAAATGTCTATAATTCTACACAAAGTGCACAATTAATTAAATATGGATTTAATATACAAAATCAAGATTTATTCATTACATTGTATACCTTATTATGATGTAATTTCAAGCACAATCATTTCCACTAATAATTATATCAGTAGACTGACAAGCACCCTAGAATATAAGCATTTAAATATAAAAAATGGACAAATTCATCCACAATCATCTATAGATTCATTCTACTATCAACAACATCCATCCAAATATTGATAAATTTGATATTTTTTTTAAAGGGATTTGACAATTTCAACAATTTGCTTAATATCCCTTACAAAAGCAAGGTAGCCAATGCCAAAAGAAAGTAAGATTTTAGTTGAAAAAATATGCCGACTAAAAGACTGTTGTTCAAGATAGTCTATCAATCAAATTTACTACAAAAATCATAGCCTAACTAAAAATTAGAAGTACTTGTCCTATAGAATAGAGCTCTAAATCACTATTGTGTGGCTTAGATTAGAACAATAGATTCAAATAAGCATTATCCAAATCAAGCTAACCAACATTTTGCCAAGTTTGGATCTATCCAACATCTTGCCAAGTTTGACACTAATTGATGCCAAAACATCTTTTTGCATTAGAAGAAGAATGCACATTACTTTGTCCTAGAAAAAATCCAAGATGATGGTGTCATTTTAGTTTGTAGTCCTCGGATCTCCACTAATTTTTAACATCTCTCTCTGAATTTGTAATTTTTTCTTGGAATTGAATGAACTTCTCTCTTAGAAAAAAATATTATCAATTCCCAATATGCTAAAGAAGAATACAAGTATGAAGTATAATCATGCTTCCTAAGGTAGTCTGCTCTAAAAGCGACCATCTTCTTGAAATTGTCCCTATAATTAGCTTTGGAATGGATTTGAGGTGGTCTTTAAATGAACCTCTTTAGCTATTGAGTGAATCAAGGAAAAAGTGTTATCTATTGCAAGAGCCAATCATTCTCCTTGATTTCCTCAAATCTCTTTACAAATTGCATGTGGATGGATTTTGGAAGACTTATGGTCACAAATAGGTGCCTATAACAAAAAAATTGAAAATTTACAAGTATGAAAAAATTGAAAAAATATGAAACCACTTGTGTTACATTTTGTATCTATTTTTTTTCCTTTGTAAAATGAGCTAAAAATGTTTTTGTCTATGGAAACCTATGAAAAAGACAAACCAACCCTTAACCCTTAAAGGACAAATGGGGACCCTTGAAATCATCCCTTTTCATTACCGTGTAAATCATTGGCTTAAAAATTTGCAAAAGCATTCATTGGAAGTCAAACTACTATAGAAGAACTCCCCTTTTCACAACAAAATTCTGGGGATGAATAGTTGAACTTCTATCCTTCTAGAAGAATTCCATGTCATTTATCGCACGCCAAACGTCTATGTTGACGTTTAAGGGTTAAATGGTCGCTTTTGCAGACTACTTTATATCCAATGCTTTGCTTGATTGCCACCCTAGAAACGGACTAGGTGACCTCTAAGCCGCCAAGAGGCAGCGAGTAGGTTACAAGGTGTAACAGCTGTATATGTGGATGAAAATCCATCAATAGAGGAAATTTTAGTGCTCCGGAGGACTGCTCCGAAGTGACAAATTAAGCTATTTCAAAGCTTGGTCTGTCACTCTAGAAAAGTGCCGCAGTGAGCAGTTAGCCAAGCTGGCTACTCACAGAAGCAGTCAAATTTTGCATTTATTTTATTTTATTTTTATTTTATTTTAAATAATTTTTTTAAGATTTAAAAAAAAATTAACCCTGTAAAACTTGGTTCCTGTGCCACTGCCACTGCAGTTTCAAGTGGGCAGAAATAGGAGAAAAACGTTTTTTTCAAGAAAAAAAAAGCAAATTTCAAGGTATCTTGAGGGGCTGTGGAGCAACCCTCTAGAAGCCTGAAATTTTCTCTAATGATAATTGTTACCTTTGTGGATGAATACCATGTGGTTACAAATAAACTATCCTGCTCGGGGGATGAAACACCGTCGAGCAGACAGTCAGAGCTGGTTACGTTCTCCATAGAAATTATGGCGGAAATTCCATCATTTGGGTTGGCCGTCCAAGGAAGGCGGGTCCGCGGGTAGTTCACGGGTTGGTGTCTTGGTGAGCAGGGGTTTACCAGCACCACCAATGAACTCCACTCAAATTGCCGCCACGCTCGATCGAAGTCATCGAACAACTAGCTGGAAGTCTTATTACCGGTAATCCTTCTCCGCCAGCTACCCAATCTGGGCAGCCCTCCGCGCGTTCCTCCCACGGATCCGAACGGGAGCACCGGATGCAAGCGCGCATGCTGTCGTTGCCCCGCCACCGCGCCGTACACGAATTGGGTTCCCGAAATTGGGCACAACGTGCCCGGGCCACCACTTCCTCATGCCTCAGTCAAGCGCAGATTACCACTCGAGGCGTCATTTCCGTTAAATAAATGCATGGGGAATTAATTAATTTCAAGTCAAAATTGGCACATTAATTAATATTACAATTTGCCAGAATCGATCGATCGAACCTCCGATAGTCCGATCCAAGTCCAAGCCAATCCTAATTTTATTTATCAGCTCTCTGCACTTGAAAGCGACTTGGATGTCGCAATTTTGGAGCTTGAGAAGACGTCACTGTGTTTAACCAAACACAACCATGAACCCCATCCTAGTACTGTACATGAAAGTCCGAATGATATATTTGACAGAGTGAAATTTGACCAAAGTAGCGAAACTATGTACGTTTACTGATGTTACGTCATCCGCGCCGACTGCCTTCAGCTCCGCTAGCTACGTGGTCCCTCCGACGGGCAATGTTGTTGATTTTGATCCCGAACTGCTGATTCGCGAGCTGGATCACGTAGCAGCTGGTCGAATACCGTACCGAAGCGGCCGTTGTTTGGAGCAGGTAGTACGTTGCCTTTGATTTGGAGGTCCTCTACCAGGCCGTACGAGGTCCAGGGGTTGAGGACGAATTCGAACTGCGCGGCGCCTTTGTCAGACATGCATCCATTTGCCTTCGGGTTTCACTTTTAGCCTTCGGGTGTTCCTTCTGCCTTCTGTTCCGTCCCTGCCTTTGGCGTTATTTTCCTCCCCCTGCCTTCGGGCGTGTAATGCCTTCGGGTGCTTTTTGTAGTAAAGGATCCACCCTTGAATGGGTTTTCTCAGACATGCATCCAGCCCGGGACTAAACCACATGAACTCTTCATCGATTGAGACGAACTCCTGCCACGAGTCGTTGCCTTCGTCACCGTGGTGGATAACGAAGCACGATATTTTTTTGTCTTACCGTTAGTTTCGTCACTCCTTGGCCCATCTGCATATCCATTTCATTGAGGGACTTTGATCACAATCTCGATCATACGTAGATCATGCTTAGCTTGGGTCATCATTAATTAATGTTGTTGAAATCAATCAATTTCTTCCCACATTCGTGATGGGTTGCGCGCAATTTCCACAAAGCTAGCAGACATTCCATTCTCCTCTAGAGTATCGAGGATGATAAATAACAGATGATGCACAAAACAGTTAATTTGAGCAGGTCTAAATCCCAGACCTAATTCGCTTCCAATAGGTGAATTCGAATGCATACTATGAGGCGTACCGAGTGAACAATGCCAAATACTTCGTACCGAGGAACAATTGGCTTCCCGAGTTTCTGAAAGACGATAGGGGTGGAAATGGATACCATCATGTGCACCACCACGCGATAGATCATTTGTACGTACGTCACCATGTTATACGTACATTCGCCTTTTTGTCACCCTTGTACACAATTGCTTTGGCCATTGATACTGGAGCTCCTCACTTAGAACGTTATCAACGGGGAGCTCTAAGATCAATCTAACTCTGCACCCAATCCCCAAATACAATATATGAAGATCTTTGATTGCAGAATTAACCTATCGAGACTAATCACTTACTCACGACAACTGATTATATTGTATCTCACTCGATGTGCTCTTTTCAGTCCAGATTTTATTAATGGCTTTGAATTCAGAGTAGCCGCTTCCATTGTTGCCATGTAGCACATTTGCATTCTTCAACAACTCTTTCATCATTGTCGTCCAACTCAATTGAAGGAGGTGGGGAGCGATTTTCAACTTTAAAAGTTCATCGTCATACTTTGTTATTAGAGATTAACTTTTCCAAAACAATTGTGGGACATAATATGAATAGAATCTTAATGCTTGTGAACCATGCTCTTAAAAATGGTTGGAGTTTTATTGGCTTTGTCTTTTCGATAGAGACTATGGCATTAACTCTCTAGTTTCTGAATTCAAGTTTCCAAATCCTGTCTGCTATTGCATTCACTACAAGAAAGGGGTGTTTTAAGTATAGTCCTAGTAGTAAGTCCTATAAGTAATGACCTGAAAGGGGTGTTTTTAGTAAAAATTTACGAGAAATATATGTGTTTCTAGAATTTTTTAACTAAAAACACCCCTTTCAAGTCATTACTTATAGGACTATACTACTAGAACTATACTTAAAACACCCCCTTTCTTTTATAGTGATTCACAGTACACAACGCATTTAGGATTTGGTTGGAGTGGACAAAGCCCTGCAATCACACTGTTCTTATTCTCTCTTGTTGGAGACTTGGTTCCAATTGTGTAAACTTGTCTTTTTGAAAATCTTTTGCTTATTCAAGAGCTCATGGCCTACTTCCATTCACTTTGTATTCAACAAAGGTACCTTAAAGCACACTTGTTTACATTTGTTGCTATCTTTGTCAATGGCTATGGTAGATTGAACATTACATGTAGTATGCTACAACTTGTAGTAGGCACTAGCTTGTGAATGACTACCTCCACATCCCACAAATGTAACATGAATCTACTAGCATACTACATGCAACACAAGGAAGTTATATCAATTCTCCCTTATGAAAGTGGAAGAATTCTAGAATTTTCCCCTAATGATTTTGGTAAAGTTTAGAAGTCTCATATGAACTTTCCTCTTTTCATAAATTTTCCTCAAATCCCCTATGTACAATCCAATTTGGTAGATTTTACACCTCATTGACACATCTTACATTTCAATGTTATTTCCACCTAATCTATAGTAAACTTTACAAGATGCAATTGTGTCATATTGATTGTCAAGGATATTGTGAAGTTGGATGTATAAGACTTGTAAGTTGTCACAGTCTTAATCATAGAAAGGACGCGGCCTGCAATGACCAAGGTAGTCACCAAAATACTTTGATTGTTGACCCCATAGGTGCATTTCTTATTTCTACAATTAATGGTGAAGTCATCCATCAAAAAAATTTAGGTCCACATTGTCTTTACAGGGTTAAGTAATGAATTCTATTTACAGAACTCTAATATTTTTAAAGTCTATAGAATGTAAGAAATTTTGAAATCTATACAATTATAAAGATTAAACAATTGAAATAAATAAATTACTAATATTTGAAATTTTGGAGTCTTAAAAAAGGGCTAGATTGGAATTTCAAAATCTACAAATTAGTGGGATTGGAAAATCAAAATCTACATATTATTTTGATTTGAGCCTCCCAAATCTATGAATCATATTAATAATGTACACTAAACTCTATATTAAAGTTAGATTTAGAGGCATAAATCTATGTTCCAAAAAATTGAATTTCATAAATTGAGTTAATTTGGAGGTGTGAAAATCTTCAATAACACTGAAAAATGCACAAAATCTCTCCTTAATAAAGAAGCAAAATACTTTGTGGTTTTACTTTCTTCTTTGAATTTTAAATTCCCCTTGTGGAAAAAAAATGCTTCAAATCACCTTTAAATATAAGGAAGGAAATTGGTGCATTTCACTCAAAGGTAAGTGATATGACTTCCTTGTTCAATATTCAATTTAAATTATCTTTTTGAAAATTGTTGGGAAGGTAAATCAGTCTATGACAGATAGAATGATTGGTTTGCCTTTCTGGCATTTTTAAATTTAAAAAAAATTCCACATAAAGAAAAATGTGAGAACTAGGAAGAGCAGTTGAAATTTTATTTTCTTAACAAAGCATAAATTTGTTATAAATTTTTGAAATGCGGTGCCCCAATTGGCCCCAAAGAGTCTCTAGACTACCCCCAAACCCAACAAAAAGTATATCTATAATGGTCATCTTATTCACCTAAAGTAGTCACAATACCTCCTACTATAGCCAGAACATAAAGACCTAAAAAAATTACTTTTGTAATGAATTTACATAAAAAAAAGTTAGACGTTCCTGTTGTAGTCACTAATTACTCCATCATTGTCATCTAAGACGTTGATTTTGGCCACTAATGCAACGTAATGTAGTCCAAATTTCATTTCTTGAAAAAAGTTTATGCTAAGACTTTGATGAATCATTCCCCAGATCCAAAAGCCACCACTCATACAAAGGTAAATTTTGCTTTCAGTCTTCAGTGTACCAATGGTGTACATTTTAGGTCTCTGAGTTTCAACTTCAAAAAATCGTAACTAATTCCGCTAAGGTCCAAAAAACATGAAACGACTTGGGTTTGATGCCAATACCATTTGTCTTCCTCCAAAAATTGACTGAAAATAGTTTCAAGGAGTTGAGCTTCCCCCAAATGCAATCAGCTCTTCAAAGGTCGCTTTCAGAGCAGACTGCCATACCTTACTCTTTTTCAGATCACCTGCTGTTTGTTGAATTTTCAGCATCTAACAACCATGACTGTAAGTTACTATCAGAGTTTGTGCCTGTTTGTGCCTGTTTGGGCTTTTTCATAACAAGAATACATATGTTATGACTTATGACAGTGGTGTTACACAGGATTCCTCGAAGGTTCCTACAAGTTCACAAGTATATTGAGAATACCATGTGATGTACTGTGCCCAACCTGTTCCTACCCAAACAGTGAGTTATGCATGTGAGTTATGCATGTGAGTTATGCATGTGGAAATCAGACATTCAAAGACTCTGAAGCTACAAACAGAGTTTCCTTCCTGGTATTATTGGCTTTGTCCTTTGGACAGAGACTATGACATCAACTCTGGTTTCAGAATCTGAGTTTCCAAATGTTATCTACAACTGCACTTACGTTGCACAACACAGTCAGGCTTTGGTTGGATTGGGAAGGTCGGGTCTGACAAGTCAATAAATTACCCTGCAGTAGAGCCTCATGGTTACGAAGGTTGTTAAATTTGTCGCACGAAGTGGGATGAGCGGGGTGAAAACGCAAAAAATGGGGGGTAAAAGTAAAATCTTGCCCCATATGTGGAGCCATGTCTAGGGTAAGTTGTGGACCTCTCCTCGCTAATTTGCGACCTTCGATTGCAAATATGAATTCAAAATTTGCAAAAAAAAAAATCATATGTGAAAAATAAAAAATTCATGCGTTTTCTCCGGGGGTAAAATTCCTACATTTTCACCTTGCATGGCCCACTTCGTGGGACGGGTTTAACGTCCTCCCATGGGTACACCGATCTTGTTCAATGCCTCAGTTGAGCATTGGGATGCCCCAGTGGTTGGTGATACCCAAGTGTATGTCATTTCTTTATCACCAAGATTTTGCATAATGTAAAACTGGATATGCAATTGGGAAGTGTGTTTAGTTATTAAGGTAGACTAGCCCAATTTCCTTCACAGGTGAATACTTAAGTACCACTGGATACATGGAAAGGCAGTTATGGGTTGTTTATAGGACATTTATGACTCCTCTCTATGAGTGGTTTTGTAATTTAGGGCAGACCGCTTCAGAATTTCAAAGAAATTACAATTTTTATCTAAAAAATTATAATTCTACTTGAGTTTGATTTGTGAAACAATTGCACACCTCTAAGAAGATGTTACCCTCTCCGAGATATTCAAATTGCAAATTAGGGTGGTACTAGGCTTGTCTACTTTATTGACTAAAGACTCAAATTCCAAAGTATCATTCCGTCTAATGTTCACTAGATGCCCTAATTAAACCTCTGACCTAGGGGGTACAAGTTTTTCATTTGCATTTTTTACTTTGCTTGTTCTATGGATTTTTAAGACTTTGCTTTGCATGCATATATTGTATATTGTAGCTCAAATGGTATAAGTATGCTTCACCTCAAAAAGTAACATTTCTAATTCAAAAAATGATCCTTTACGTCAACTTGAATAAATAAGTAAAATAAAAATCTTTATAGATCACTATAATTAGAACTTACCATTTTGAACAAACATTCATCCTACAATCAATTTTTGAAGGAATTTAGAAGGCATCAAAATTAGATGATGGAGTGGATTTTCAAATTTTGGATTTGAAGGTCCATTTATGCATACTCATTGATGAGTCACTTGTTGACAAAATCAACCGGATTTAGTAGATCAAAATTATAGGCGCAATATAATGGAGGTCAATTTTGTAGTGAAGAATTTGGACAAGTCATAAGCATGACTAAAATAGAAAGCTTATAAAAATGTCTTCCAAAGGTCAATAAAAAAATATTTTTGAAGAATATGGAAAAGTTGGAATATTACCATGGTACAAAGCAATATGGAGTTTAGAGATACTTCTCTAGAATAGCATGACTTTTAAATTTGTTGAAATAAAAAGCATGGGATAAAGAATGGTGGCCAATAGGCCAAGTTACTTGACTTGCTCATGAGTGTTGTAAATGATACTTGACACATATTATGTTAAGAGGATCAAACACAATCGAAGCTTTGACTTTCCAAAAGACTTAATATCAAGTTGAACAAGAAAAAAATGGAGGGAATAGAGAATATAGAAAAGAATAGAGAAAAGATGCCCAAACTATAGAAGATGTCAATATCAAGTATATTTTTCCCTACATGCCTCCTAAGATGCCAAATTCAAAAGGTTACGCCAAATTTGGTATCCATGGGTGTTTTTTGTAAAACCCTATTTTTTTCATAAAGGTGTTGGCCAAGTTCCACATATAACTAGAAATTTATAATTTGATCCAACATCCTATCTATTTTCATACAACAAAGGTATTCACCACCTGAAGTTAAAGCAAAAAGGTCCAATGGAGACAAATGGTGACACAATCAGCCCAAGCCCCTAGAGGTTGTGTGGGTGGTTTTAGAGTCCTCGTGCAATAGCTTAAGACGTACCGTGCAACAATTTTTTTTGGTCCCTAGCCATGTTGCTCATGTGGCAGCGATGGTTTGTTATGCCATCGTTCTTTGTTTGTGTTTCATGGTTTGTTATATTAAGAAAGATTTGACAAATTTCTTGCCCTCCTCAGATGGATTTGGCGAAATGCTAGCAGTCCAAATTTTCCATACAATACACTTGTCGTTAGGCCTCAAAGAGGCTAATTCCTAAAAGACCAACATGCGTTTTTGGGCAGCATAGAAATTTTGGGCAGGTACGTGTGACTGGAGATTTGCATATTTTGGGCTGAAATTTTTAAAGAAGGTGCGGACAAGGAATATCTTTCATATGCACAAATTTTCATGACATTTGGAAATACAAGTCAAAAGTTATTGCATGATATGTAGTTTGTTTCTCAACTTGGGCAGTCCAGGCAGATTAGAAAAAATCACTTTTTTCAGAAATTAAAATTTGAAACTGGTTTATTAGATTTATATATACGTAAAAATCTTTGAACCATTCCATTTTGATCTATGAATCAAACGTTATGAGGATTTTTAGTTTGTGGGTAGTTATGGATTGTCTGTTCTAAAATAAACTTTGAAGTCGTTTATTTCACTCAATTTTCAATATTTTTCAAAAAAAATAAAATTGTAGGATGTAGATTGTTGATTACAACATTGCAACCATCGGGATTGGCATTTTTCAATTCCGTAATTAACTTCTTAACAATTTAGTGTTTTGAACCATTCTCTACTTCTTTCTACTTACTATTTTTTTCCTATATGTTGTACAATTTCAAATGATCTGAAAATTTTCAAGCATGTAACCAACTTGCCCTGAAGAATGAATCCAAAGAAGCACAACCATTTTGGAATTTTTTTCATAATAATCTGACCTTGTGAAGTGCAGCTGACCGGTTTTTCGCAGGGTCCAAAAAAAGACTTTTGCCACTTCAAACGCTAATATCTTGCAATCTATAGGATGGAAATTTCTGAAATATTTTTCACATATCCTTAAACTAGAGTACTACAAGATCCTATAGTTACATGTGTCCAAAAATGATATTTTTCAAAAATTTGGTAATTGTATTAGAAATGGCAATTTTGGAGCATTTTTGGTGAGAACATAGTCAAGGAACTTTAGGGGTTAAATTTTTGCTACAAAGTAAGCTACCCCTTTCTGACTTCCCCCCTCCCCCCCTCCCCCCTTCTTTTCAACTCATAGGTTGTTGTATTTCTGTTCAAGTAGGCATTATGAGCCATTGATTTCTTGATCAACTCACAATTGGAAACAGAAATACCTATATATAGTAGAACCTCCCTAACTCGATCTCCCATAAGCCAATAAACCTCTGTAAACCAATTTTGTCAGACCGGTCCCGGACTAGGCCACATAACAAAGGTTGTGATTAAAAATGTCCCTCCAGAAGCCAATAAACCTCCCTAACGTAATCTTGTCAGACCGGTCCGGGACCGATGGACTTAGGGAGGTTCTATTATAATAATAATAGGGATTTAGAGAATCTTGACAAAAAAGTTCACAATGACTTTTTTCTTGGGCTAAAAAATACCAAAAAATTCAAATCCATCTGAAGTGTATTTTCCCGCACGGGGAATTTTTTCCCTCCACCAAACCTACCGGCGGGCAGCTATGCTGAAATCCTTAAGTGGTTGGAAATAGGTCGTAAGCTTCTGGATGGCCCCAAAAAACTACACAACCCTGGCCGGCTGACCCTGACTGGCAGGGCGCAAACCTCAATTCACGTGCTCAACTGCTCACTAACAAGATGGTGCCTTCAAACTGCTGCCTGGGAGGTGTGCGCCGCAGTTGACGCACCTGACGTCCTGATGACCTCCTCTTCCGCCACTGCAATATCATCGCATTTCACATTTTCAGCAAACTCTCCATCGGTCACAATTCAACATCACCGCGTCGCCCAAGTAATAAATTTTAGAGTACCTTCCTGCACGAGCCTACTAAATTAACGGAACCCACGCACCCCGCAACTTCGCATCCCGACAAAAAGTCGCTGCTGCGGAATCGCCGTACGTATAAGGAAAAGAGCCCGTGCACCACAGAATTGAACCCAAATTCGCACTGGACGCATTCGACACAAAACTTTCACAAATCGTGCACCTGGGAATCCATGGTGGTAGGATTCACCAAATAGAAAACTTTGAGTAACTTCCAGAGAAGGACTCCCTGTGCGTGACTGATGAGCCTGGGTGTTGGAAGAGGGGGAAGAGCGATCAATGAGTAGTGTGATTGCAAGAGATTATATATTGAGTTCTTGTGATTAGATGATGCGCCTCTCCTCGCAGGGTTTCTCTGGGGGAAGTTGGCGAGCTAGTTGAATTTTCGATTCGCTACGTTGCGGATTCTTTTGCTTTTGGATTTGCAATTGATTTAGCGATGGAGGTGGATCCGCAGAGTGGATACTGTGGCCGAAACATGATCTACTATAGCAAGATGTCGCCCACTCCGATACCGGTGGGGGTGGATTTGGTGAAGTTCTTGTTTGCTCGGAAGCGAGGCGACGCTGTGGCGTTGATTGATGGTCGCACGGGGCGAAAACTGACGTACGCTGCGCTTGAAGAGACGGTGCGCGTGGTGGCAGCGGGGCTATGGCAGCACCTCCACATCCAGAAATCGGACGTCGTGTGCATTCTCTCCCCGAATTCGCTCGAATTCGGAATTCTTTTCTTGGCGATCGCGTCGTTGGGGGCTGTCATGACCACATTGAATCCGTTGAACACGAACGCGGACGTCAAGAAGCAAACCAAGCTCGCAGGTAAGCCAATTGCTCTGTAAACTCTGCCTTTGGGCAGAATTCCTCAATTTTAGGTCAAATTCTTCGGCAATCTTGATGGGAGAGAGAAAGAGATTAAAGCTGAGTGACACTACGGTGACTTTACAGGCGCCAAGTGTATCTTCACGGTGCCGGAGTTTCTGTCAAAGGCGGAGTCTACGGGTTTACCTGTCGCGCTGATCGAAGGCGACGCACCCGGCGCTGTTCTTCGGTACTCGGATTTACTAACAAGCGACCCGAAGCGCATTCCAAGGTAGTTAAGGTTTCTTCTACTTCTTGGCAGGAATTAGTACCCTAATTCTAAGAAATTTGCTGGACAGATGCAGAATGGGGAACCTCCGCTGCAAGATGTCTTTAGTGGTAACATCTTGAACAGCATACATCTACATTGGGGTTTCCGATTCTACATTCTAACTTGTCGGTGATTGAAAATTTCAATTGGCTACTCGACAATTCTACTTCAATAAAGTTTGAAACCCAATTAGGTTAGAAAACCAGTGCTGTGAGCCGTCATCTAGAACTAATTAATTTTGTGGATTGCAGTGTCGTGATCCGGCAGGAGGACCCAGTGGCGGTTCTATTCTCGTCCGGCACAACGGGGGAGAGCAAAGGCGTGGTGCTAACGCACCGCAACATGATCGCCATGTGTAACGTGTTAACATCGCCTCGCATAGACGGAGGGTTGAACTCCCGGGTGCTGCAGCTCATTCCCATGTTCCATGTGTTCGGGCTCATGCTGTCCTTGGGCAACATCGCCCGGGGCGTCACGGTGGTGGTGCTCTCCCGCTTCGACTTCCTGGAGATGCTGACCACCATCCAGAAGTACAAAATCACGGCGTTCCCGCTGGTGCCCCCGATTCTGTTGCTCATGATCAAGCAGGACGTGGTGCGCAAATTCGACATGACGTCCTTGCGGATGATCGGATGTGGCGCGGCACCTCTGGGCAAGGAGCAACTCGACCAATGCGCTCTCCGCTTTCCTAACGCCAAGCTCATCCAGGCACGGGCATGCTCTCCATCGCCTCTGCAGTTCCATCACTTCCATGCTTCACTAATTCTTCAAATAAGTAAAATCCGAATAACATTAAGGATCAACCCGCAGCGAACCCGCTTTTAGATTAAACTCAAACCTTTTGAATCTTACGTCCTAGAGTAGCACCTTGACCTAGTTTGAATGTTTGAAAAGTGTGCTTCAATCAATGCTATTGTGGCAAAAGTTCAAGATATCCTAGAATGTCATTACAGAGGTCGTCAATTCAGTGCAGACTCATAAGCAGGATTGCAACCCTATTCACTTCGGTCCGTCCTGCTTGTGATTCATGAGTGGTTTTGGAGAGCACCTAAAGTGCTTTTCATCTGCTGGGATCTTCAAGCATTGCGCTTGGAGGCAGAAACCCTGTATTATGTTAGGCTTCTTCCTTTAGGTCCTCCACAGCAGTTTTCACAGTGCGGTTTATCTTCTTCCAATTTTATAGAGATACAAAATTGTGAATACCAGTTTTAAAATTTAGCTTTTAGCAACTTGAGCTAGTTATGAAAATCACATTTGGGGTGACTGCTCTGAACAACCGAGCCCAAAGCATGTGCAGCTCCAAAGCTCTGCCACTCAATGATTGCAGGCGCTTGATCTTGTTGCAGGGTTACGGCATGACAGAGTCCTGTGCCATGGGCAGCGCGACTCCAGCGGACGGTGCAGAGTTTGCTGACCACTTCGGCTCAGCTGGAATGCTTTCTCCTTCTCTGGAGGCTATGGTGGTTGATCCACTTACCAACAAACCCGTGCCTCCCACACAACAAGGCGAGCTTTGGTTGCGGGGACCAACAATTATGAAAGGTAACCCTCATTCGTTTCACATTTTTAGAAATTTTGTTGAGCTCTAAAAGAGTAATAATAATTGTAAATTTAACCAAGGATTCATGGTTATAAATGACCAATTTGATTGGTTATGTTGCACAAATTACAGTTCTTATGTGGCCAAATCTTATGTGGTAGACCGAGTGACGAATACTGTTAATGCATGTGTTGGGCAAAATATATTAGAAGTGGACTAGAGCTAGTCCTCATATGACCTACTCGAAACTTCTGAAAAAACATGACTCTACTCGGGATTCTACTCGGGATTCTTGTATTTTGATGGGCCGGTGACGATTTGCATATGGTGCAGAATATCTTGGAAATCCGAAGGTGACGGCTGAGACCATTGATGCCGAGGGTTGGTTGCACACAGGCGACCTTGTGTATTTCGATACTGATGGGTATGTATATATTGTTGATCGTCTGAAGGAGCTTATCAAGTACAAAGCCAATCAGGTGTGTGTTACTCTCTGCAGACTAATTCATCTGCTTGTGGTGACATTTGGAATTAAATTCGTGGTAGAGGCTGCACTTGATATTGTGATTCTATTTTTTGAGGTCATGATCAAGATCTAGGAGCTGTGTATTTTCCTTTAGGTTTTGATTTTTCGTTGAATATTTTCCTTCGGTGGAGCTGCAACAGGTAGCCCCTGCAGAGTTGGAGTCCATTCTTTTAGGACATCCTGCTGTTGTGGATTGCGCAGTCATACCGTGAGTACTTTCTGCCTCTTTTTACATGTGCCACAGAATAATTAAGCTTTGCTTGCTACTGGCATGTCTAGTAGAAATGCCAATCCCTAGCTCTCTCAAATGTAGAGGGTCAGTATTGTAGAGTGGATCAGGTCCTTACCTTAATAATCAATTTTTATCTCATGTTGTGATTAACTTCAAGTTCGGGTTGACTTCTCAGATTCCCAAATGAAGAGGCTGGAGAAATTCCCATGGCTTACATCGTTAGAAAGCCTGGGAGCACTATCACTCCTGGAGAGATCATGAGCTTTGTTGCTGAACAAGTAAGTCGAAAAATGCTTTCCCAATTGCCTTGCAGATTTGCAGCACCAGACAGGGTATCCGTGAAGCTATAGATGAGAAGTAGCCTTGACTTAAATGGCGTCCCTTTCCCTTCCACGAAATAGGGATCCTATTACTGTAAGTGTGAGGCATAGTTTGTCTTTTTGCACATGAGTATTGAAGAAATAGCTCGCTACTTCTCCGATATGAAAAAAAAATCAGAGCTGTGAGGTATCAATGTCCACTTCAAGTAAATCCCCTCTCCTAGAATCTTTAGTAGGGATATTTCATCCTTTGCAGAGAATTCACGGTAGGAAATCTGAGAGTTACAGAATGTTTTGAGCGATGCGAGTACATCCGTGAGTTCTCTTTTTTTCCTTTATTGCAGAATCAAGCAGTTCGATGAGAATCAATTGTTTGTGAGATTGATGAGCAGAGAGTTGATCCAGGTTGTGGATATTATTCATGTGGCAGGTGGCACCGTATAAGAAGATTCGGAAAGTTGCCTTCATTGAGGATATTCCAAAGTCAGCTACTGGGAAAGTGGAACGGCGCAAACTGGTGGAGCTCTCACGCCTTAAATCAAAATTGTAATGTAGGGATCAAGCAAATAACTGCACTGTCTCTTATTGATGTAGACTCTGGATGCTCAAAGCTCCAGGCTCCAGGTATAAGTTAATACTTCAGGATGAATTCATCACTGCAACTTATTAGAGGAAATGTATGTATTTTACTATCTCCCACTTTGAGATAGTTTTGTAGTAAACGATTTGAGGATGGTCATCGTAACACTGACTGGGCGACAATTCCATTGCGTTTAAGGTTAAGTATACCTACCTTATTGCATCACAATGCATAATTACCCCATCTTCATTTCAAAACCTAATCTAGAATTGTCATTCTTCTCTTATTCATGTGGCACAAATCTCATCAGACAAGAATGACTATCCTAGATTTATGTTCCAAAATAAAGACAAGGTGTACTATAAATAGTGATTATGTGTACTTACCTTAGGTTGATATACGATACTTTCTTTGTACATGACGTGGTTTTTGTATTCCATGTATAGTAGGGTACAATATTTTGCAAACCGACTATTGTAGCATTGAAAGGATTTTACATAATGTAAAATATAATTTCCATTTTCTTCCATGCCTAATTGACATTGCATAATTACAATCCCAATTAAACATGCCAAATTTCACTTTCAATAAATTGAAACTTCATTTTTGGTGAATTCATTATTTAATTTTCATTGGTTTTACATGATAATTGATTGAATTTGTGAATTCCATTACCATACATGTGTTATACTTTTATTTAAAATTAAAATTTGCATACCAACTATTGTTAAACGTTATACCCAAAATGATCCCCTTATGCCTAAAAGATTAATTCCTATTGTAGTAATTGCCTAATGGCTATAAGCAATAACTTTTATATCTATATGTAATTGTTCTTGTTTAGGCAAGACAATAAAAGGAAGATTATAAAAAAATCTCTAAGATAATAGAGTTATTCGTAAAGTCCCCCCCAGTTTGGAGGGGATTTTTTCCGACAAATTTCCTCCGACGGACAACCCCGCAGGCGACCACGACCTCGCAGGCAAAGTCCGGATGAAACTTCTTTTTGGTCGATTTGGGTGCGAAAGAAAGTTTGATACCCACTTTTGTATTAACTTTTTGCTCAAAACCTGCTTTTTCACAAAATTGCGGGGTTTAAACCCCGGTTTGGGGTATTTTACGAATAACTCTAATGTGATAGTAGACTTTCATTTTATTTGTAGCTAGGAAGCCCCAAAAGAAAAGGTTGTCTTAGAAAATTGAAATAATTGATTTTATAAAGCTTTTTGGAATGTATCAAAATACATGTCTAAAAAAAATCATGCTTTGTCTTTATGAATAGTATATAATATATATTGAAGGGTTGTTGTAGGAAAGAGTGTCCGTTTTTGTTCCACTTTGGTTGTTTTTGGCTAGTACTCCAGCTTTCATGAGTTTTTGCATATGAATTTTTAAAAATAAAATAAAATATGGATAATTAGTATAACACTAAAAGTAGCATGTCACCAAAATTTCAGACTTCAAAAAAATCTAGGTCAAAAGTTATTCACTAAAAAGAGTGAGCTGAAATTTTGAAGAAATTACATACTTTGACGTTTTAATTTGTAAAAAATAGGAATTTTTTTTCCAAAGAAACTAAAAATAGACCATTTGGAAAGACCTCATGATGAAGAGATTTCAACAAAATATTGATCTTGAAATCATCTTAAATGTTTAGAATTGTGCACGCAAGGGAGCCCTCTTTGCATGGATGTAGATGACACAAAATAAAATATTTTTAAATTTCCCTTGGTAGAAACATGAGTTCCTACTACGCAAATAGACCATAGAAATTTCAGCTCTAAATCATTAACTTTGGAGACTCCATAGTACACAAAACTCCTAAAACTCAAAATGTGACATATTAATTTAATTGATTTTTAAATATAAAATGATTTTATTTTTATTTTTGAAAATTATAAGATACGAATACACTCAAGATATACATCTCCAATAAAAGTTTCAAATTCATGTGAGTCATGCTTTAGAAGTTATTGCAAAAGAAAGATTTGGCGTTGCCCCTGTGACAAATATCTAGTACCAATGTTTCTTGCAATGACCCTGAAAGTTATTATAACTTGAAGTGACCTTGAGAAGTACTCTTCCTAAGGGATTGATGTCAGTATCTACTGGCACAACAATTCAAAAGTCACTTAATTTGCACCACTATATTTCAGTAATGTATTTTGTAAATTTTCAAATGTCCTCCATCGTTACATGGTGCTTATGAAGTGGCGCAAATAAGTGTTGTGAAAATGCAATTCTAAAAGCCACGTGGTGGCCTTATAGTCCTTTAGAGGTTATTCCTATAAGGACGGGCCTATGATCATTGAGTTCTAACCTCACTGTATATTATTCTATTTGCTTCCATTTTCTAATTAGATATGAATGAAAAATTTTATATTTATTTTTCAGAGATGAAATCACATGTCTACTACAAGTTGTAAAATTTTCAATATTCTTGGAAAAAAATTGAAATTATTATGAATCTTGAAGAAAAAAATGAATATAATTCATATGGCATACAAAATATACTAAAAGAATCGGAAATTTTTACTATAGATGTACAATATAGTGTATAATATCATGGTATAAATTAACCAAGTTATAGTGTCATTTTATAATTAGAAAATCAACAAACCATTGTTAAAGGCTCAAAGTTTGTATTGCTATAAAATATTAAAATTGAAGATTTTTTTCAAAATTTCCAATTGGAGTAGAAAGCATAGTGGATAAGCGTCATTTCATTAGTTGGAATCAAATTCAAAAAATACCACTTTTATGGCTAAAATTCACATCAAGTGTAAATAGAAAGAAATGGCCCAAATTCACTACAAGGCTGATCCCTCAATCTTCTTCATCTTCTTCATTAGAAAAGTCAATATGATCATAATGAGGGACTTTGCAACTACTACTCATTGCAAATGTACTCAAGTACCTTCAAAATAAATAAATTGGATGAAAAAAAATATTTTTTTCCCATCTTCCAGTCTCAACCAAAGGCATCCATTAGATACTTAGTATCCACATCAACAATACAAGGTTAAATTGTGGTTCTTGACAATAAATGCACTGTGAGCCACCACTTCATCTTGAGTAAAGCTCTAAACTCAGTTTTTTTTTTTTGAATTATAATCCCTAGTCCTACATGCAGCATGCTCTGGAATTCTCATTGGTGGAAGCAAAATTGGAGACAAAGCTCCATTTTGGACCCCAAACAAGTTTGATCCGTAGTTCCCTGTTTTTTTTTGCTATTCAAAGGGGAATGAAACCCTAGTCATTTTCCTCCCACTTTACAATTATGGACAATGTACGGCCATACTATATTGGTCCAACAAATCCCTAACTGCACTCACAGAGATAGGGGGTGGACAGATCAGGTACTTCTACCTAATATGCATACGTACTGTATATGTATACCACGGCATACAGATCTCCATACGGCAAGCCAATTCTGGCGGGAGCCCGGGAATAGGACCCCGAAGTCCACCAGGGTCCCTAATCCCGCTGCTTCTTTCCCTCCATTGCGCCCTCCTTCAACGATCACTCTTCGGCTTCTCCATTTCGACATTGCATCTCATCAATCCTTTTTTGTTTTGCAACCGCAACTCCAACTGGCTTATTGCACAATTGCGTCCTTGCACTAGTAAGTTTTTCTCACCAACATTTGAAGATGGCCGCCGTGGGCGACGAGGAGAACGACGAGGGCGTCAGCACTTTGGCTGAATACATGGAACGCGTGGAGGAGCAAGAGCTGGTACTGCATTCCCTTGGAACCTCTCGTCTCTGGGTACCCACGCCGTTTTTTGATTATCTTTTTTGTAAATTTTTTGTATTTTCGAGAGTGTTCGGATTTGTGTTCATTTTAGAAACGCGGTAATAATGCGGGAGTGTAGATTGTTGTGTGGTCGTGTTGGTTGGGAACCGCGATGGCGAGGTGGGGTTATGGTTTCTAGGGTTTCTTGGAGTTAGCCCCTGGAAATCTGAGTTCGTCGTGGAGTCAGCCCTCGATTGGTTTGAACAATGTGCGAGGGTTATTGTACATTTGGTGGTTGAATTTCGTGCGCGTTTTTGGTTTCTTTGTTCGATCTCGAGAAGGGATCAGTACGCGTTTTCAATGCACGAATTGAACGTTGTGCAGATTTAATTTAGGAGTTCAATTACAGGTGAATAAATTGTTGTGGGGTTTTGTTACGGGGTTATGTTTGGCACAAGATCTGGATGAGCATTGGAACTTTGAACCGGGAAGGCGGGTACGAAGGCCCTGGTTACTAGAGAATGACATAATAAATGGGTGGTTGCATAGAAATTTTGAATTGAGATTTCATGCTCAATTCAAATCATGCGAGTGATAGCCTGTTGGAAAGCAATAACAATGGGCTTCTAACAAGCCATTACCATTCTGAGTAGTCCGATGGCGGCAACTGCTTGAAGTTGGATGGCTAGGGTTTTAAATGCCATCAGTAAGGCTTTTATACTGGACGTTCCAGTTTAAGTTGCTGCACTGCTGTACAGAGTATTCTTTGGGCAACCACCAGAATTCTTTCGCTGGACATCCTAGTCAAGCTTGTGTGTGCTAATTTTACCAGGCCCAGCCTAGCTAGTGCAGGAATATCTCAAGCAATTTGCGTCTGTTTGCGGTGAAGAAGTTTACTTGTGGACATTGAGGTTCAGTGTTAATTCTTTGCAGGAAGCGGATCTGGTTCTGGGTGGAGATGACGGGAAAGAGTGCACTTACAAGCAGGGGTATATGAAGCGCCAGGCTGTTTTTTCCTGTCTCACCTGCACACCCAGCGAAGAAGCCGGGTTCTGTACTGCGTGCTCCTTTGCATGCCACGACGGTCATGACGTATGTCATATACCACCTTATACAGGCTTCACACTCCTATATAGGAATCATAGTGACAGTGCGAGTAAAATCTTCCGTGAACTGCTAGAACATTTGAATAATTTCATCTTATCTGTGGAGATTGTCAGGGCATTGTGTTCTCAACAAGACCATTAAGTTGAGCTTACATATGTTTGTCTCTGTACCAAGCTTGGCATGCTATTGTCAGGCGATGACCTTTTGGTATTTCTCCGCAGGTAGTAGAACTTTGGACCAGAAGGCATTTTCGGTGTGATTGTGGAAACTCCAAGTATGGGCAGGGAATTTGCAAGCTCCAGGCTGATAAGGACATCGAGAACACAGAGAATGTGTACAACCAGAATTATAAGGGTGTGTACTGTACATGTCACCGTGTCTATCCAGATCCTGAAGGGACAGCTCTAGGCGAGATGCTGCAATGTTGCATTTGTGAGGACTGGTTTCACGAGCTGCATCTTGGACTTCCGCCTGCTCTCCAGGTTCGCACGACGCCTATTGTTTTGTTTTTCATTTCTGCTGCGTATGTAAGTTTCTTTTTTAAAATATTTTGTCGGTAACAACTCTTGAAGGAAAAATCTAACGTTTCATTTTAGGAACTAATCATAAAATCAGCAATCATTTGTTCTTATTGATACATTAAGTTTGGACAATCTGCTCTTTTGCGTTCAGAAGCAGAGGCACACACAGGTGAATTTTCATATATTTATTTATCGTCTTTTTGAGTTTTCGTTAGGTCGGCAGTAGTATTTGATGGAAATCAATCGTGGTTTATAGTTGCCTGCTTGAGTTATGACGGTGAGCCACAACCACTAGACAGTTGTATTATGGACATGAAATGGTGGGTTTGAACCCTTCCCTCATAGTCAAGAGTTTCTCACATATTTATTGTATCCTAGATTGTGAAACCATGCAGTATTGGTATAAAATGTTGTTTCATCGTGTAGGATATATTGAGCCCTTTTAGATGATTACTTGAACAAAAAATTTCATGTTTGTTGCAGTTTCCAAGAGATGAGGATGGAGAACCTCTCTTTGAAGAGCTTATATGCAAGTCTTGTTTGCCCAAATGCCTATTTCTTTCCAAATACCCGGATTTGATAATCGCTCCCTCAGCGGTACCGGATGCATCAGCTGAAGCTGTTGAAATTGTTGACACGATGGATGGATCAGGTATATTGTCGGCAACGATAATGTCTTCTTCTTTCGGGTCTACGTCCCTTCGAACAGCGTAGTAAATATTTTAAATTCACAATGATCCCTAAATCTCTATTACCATGTGTGCTTGATCACAGGTATTGCAAATGATAAGCATGCCCCTTTGATTCCCACCACTGATTTAAAAACTGAGGGTGATCATGCGAATGTTCATCAAGCCAATTTTGTAGTATGTGAGACCTCAAATGTAGTCAAGCAGGATTGCGAGGTACAGCAAGGATTGCCATCAGTAAATGGTAATATTTCTCGTGCGACTGTCGCAAGTGAGGATACTACCATTGTGTGTCCTTGTAAATTGAAAAAAGAGGGCTCAGCCGCAGTTTCTCAGACGGGGCAGGCTCTTTTTCTGGTTAAGGGTTGGCGGACACATCTCTGCCGATGTCCTGACTGCTTGCGGATGTATGAGCAAAGGGGGATTGGCTTCCTATTGGATTCAGATGATACGCTGCAGGTACTGTCTAACTGCTTTCTTTGATAATTGTCTAGGCCTCAGTTTTTTACAGAGTAGGTGATTTTAGTGGCCACCTGGTGTCGAACGATATATCTGCCAATGTTGGGCGTCAGGTACTATGTAATGTTTTTGTATTTGCCAGAAAAGGCTTTGGCCTGAAATTTAATCTGATTCACTTTATGCTAGTGCTTTTGTGACATTTTTGCTTGCCAATACTGCAGGCGTATGAAGCTTCAGCGAAACGAAAACGAGAGGAGTCTCTTGCACAAGTTGACGGATCAGAGTTGATGAAAGGTTTACCGCACGTGCAACAAATTGAGCTGCTGCGTGGTTTTAATGACATGACATCTCAATTGAAAACCTTTTTGGTATTCCTCCATTCCTTCTTTCTGCAGAGCATATTATGTTATCGTTCGATCCTGCATACGAGTATGGTTGATATCAGCGGACGTAAAATAGGCTAATGTAGCCACATTTGCTATTGTGGTACATCAATTTCTGACCATGGAGCCAACTAAGCGATGCCACCTCTGGCTGTATGAGTCAAAACAACCCATAGAAAATTCTAAATTAAACGTAAACCTCACTGGTTGACATACCAGCTTCTGTGACTGGGCTTTAGCTGATTATGGACGTTTAGACTGATCATGAAGGATTGGTGTTTCTGACTGAACAGGCTCCATTTGGTGAAGATGGAAGAACGGTCACTAGTGCGGATATCCAAGAGTTCTTTGCTGATCTCAATCAGAAGAAGAGGCGCCACCTCTAATTGTTGCCAGGTCATGTACATGTTGAATTGCGGTTTTCATCTCGGACTAGTCATACATCACTGCAATTCAAGGCAGGGTGGATTTGAGTTCTCATTGGCGGGGGTTGACGACCCAGAACCAACCATGGAAAGGCGTGGGTTTTAGATTCCCTGAAGCATTTAATGTTCCATGCAGGCTTACCAAGCTCTTTGTTGGACCTTGGAATTTCTATTAGTGAGTAATCTCAGCTTTATTTCAGTGGTCCCCGTATATATACTTGACTCGATAAGTTTTATACCACCAGAGAGGAACTCAGCCGAAGGTACCTATTCTAGGGGAATCAATGCCGGGCTTGGCCTAGCAGACACTGTCATTTCTAGAGGTACTGTAAGGTTAGCGTGTGGATTACTGGAATGGGGTTTGAACCCACAAACGAAACTACATTTGGGAGAATGGCGTTCACGTCCGGACTCCACCCTGGATTGAAACTGTACGAATGTAGCATAAAATATGCACGCGCTTTGCTTTCATATACTCACGACTCCATTATACTGGTATACTCACGATGCCATTCAACGGGATTATTGAATGCTTTTCGTATATGCTTTACACGTATAAGTGAAGAATCTCTGCTTCGAGTACTGTGCGGTCTTTAACATATCATAGATTTTTTTCTCTCATTGTCCCTATGGATTGTGATGTGTGGTCTTGAACAAATGGATTTTCTCTTCCATTGCCTTGTAAACTATTGTGTGGGACCTAGGACAAATGGACTCTTGATTCATGCTGACCCGCAAAAGGAGCAAGAGCTTTTCAATGTATTATGCTGAAACTCTGGTGCGAATGGACTCTTGATTCATGCTGGTCCATAACGGAACAAAATTTTCAGTTGTAGATTAACTTATGGTGTGAGGTCCTGAACAAATTGACTCTTGATCCACGCTAGCCCCCAAATTTCCTCAAAATATGCTCACCAGCGAAAACAAATTTGAGAATCAAGTGAACCCTCAACAATTAACATCCAAAAGTGACCCATATCCGCCATTTGAACTGCTGAGAAGCCCCAACTAAACTGAATGCCACTGAAACCCGGCGGACCATCCAGACGTTCATCTACTTTCCCAAGGGATCCTCGTGCATGAAGCCATTAACCAATGAGAGACGCCGATTTCCAAGGGAAGCACTGAACAAGCAGAACAAGCTAAAAGCATCCGAGACCACTCGCTGTCAGCGGCTGCAACCCGGCCACCCCCATCCCACAATCCTGGACTCTCTGCCACCCCACATTCCCAACTCTCAACCTCTCCCAATTCAACAAATCCGACATCTTCGGAGCGTGTGGTGCACCGCGCGCATTCCTGTGACACTTTAAGCAATCGCCCCCATTGCGCCCAATTCAGTTCGTCCCGCACGCAAATTGACACGCTCCTTGGGAGCACCTGTGGTGCTGGCTTTTCGTTTCTTCTGGATTGATCGAGAGGTTTGTGAGTTCGTTCGTTTGTTGCTGGAGTTGCAGGAGCAGGGGCAGCTATGGAGTACTATCCTGCACCCGGGCGGAACCACTTGTTCGTGCCGGGTCCGACTAATGTCCCCGAGCCCATCCTGCGCGCCATGAACCGCAGCAACGAGGATCACCGCTCGCCTGCGTTTCCCAAGCTCTCGAAGTCTGTCATCGACGACGTCAAGCAGATCTTCCGCACCACCACGGCCACGTCCTTCATCTTCCCCACCACCGGTAAGCACTGGAAATGGCTCCAAATTTCACGTGACTGTTGCTGCTGTTTTCAGTGCAATTTGAAGCTTCTGTTTGGGAATCGGACGTGTTGTTCACGTGCTTTCGAACTGAATCCCGTTAGACGTACAGTAAGCGCTAGAGTTTCTCCCAGTGTCTCGATTTCACGTGATTGTTGCTGTCTTTTGGTGCAATGTTGGACTTGTGTTTGGGAATTGTACGGTTGTTGACGCTGGTTTGAACTGGGTTTCGTTAGGGACTGGCGCATGGGAGAGTGCTTTGACGAACACATTGTCGCCCGGAGACAGGATCATTTCCTTCCAGATGGGGCAATTCAGTCTGCTCTGGATCGACCAGATGCAGCGGTACAACTTTGATGTGGACGTGGTCGAGTGCGAGTGGGGAACTGGCGTGGATTTGGAGCTTCTGAAGGAGAAGCTGCAGTCGGATAGATCCCACTCCGTCAAAGCGGTCTGTGTGGTGCACAACGAAACGTCCACGGGCGTCACCAACGACATTGGCGCTGTGCGCAAGGTACTCGGTAAGACCACGTTCCCTCGTCATTCTCCCCAGTCTGATCAATTGAGAAGAGATTGTCGGAAAATGGCATTGCTGGGGGAAAATGCAATAGCGAGATGGCAAGTCCAATTTCACTTGGTCGTTCCCCACTTACACTAAGCTCCTGTACCCTAAAAGTCGCTTCTTGCTCAGGACAGGTCTGGCTAGTGGTTCTGTAATAACATTCGTAACTACAAGCAACTGTCGGTAGATTAGTAGCAATTTCCAGTCTTACTTGCACATGATTATCTTTGCAATTTCTGTGAGTTTAAGGTTTATTTGCAATTCGGCAAGTTTTAGTTTTAGTTGCAACCTATGCAACGTTGAGGTTCATTTGCAAAGTCTACAAGTTTAGTTGCAACTTATGCAAGTTTGGAGTTGATTCGCAAACTCTGCAAGTTCGAAGTTGATTTGCAAAGTCTGCAAGTTTGAGCCTGCTTTGAGGTTGAGGTTGATTTTCCAATTCTTCAAGTTTGAGGTTGATTTGCAAACCCTGCGAGTTCAAGGTTTTCAACTATTGTGGAGGAAGGAAAAGGTGTGGCGTCTGAAAGTAGTTTTGCTTATGCACTCTGTTTGAGTTGGGTTCATTATAGGATTTTTTACGAGACATCCCGTGTTTGGTTTGCAGACGAGGCCAGGCACCCGGCATTGCTGCTAGTGGATGGTGTTTCGTCCATTGGTGCCATCGATTTCCGGATGGACGATTGGAAAGTGGACGTGGCGCTCACGGGGTCCCAGAAAGCGCTCTCTTTGCCCACGGGGCTTGGAATTGTGTGCGCCAGCGCCAAAGCGCTGGAAGCCGCCAAGCATTCCAAGTCCACGCGGGTGTTCTTCGACTGGGGGGATTACCTCAAGTACTACAAGGCCGGCTCCTACTGGCCATACACGCCCTCCAGCCAAATGCTGTATGGGCTTCGTGCTTCGCTTGATATGATTCTCCATGAGGAAGGGCTGGACAATGTCATTGCCCGCCACTGTCGTCTGGCTGAAGCCACCAGGTCTCGCTCTTCCCTCAAAATCTCATTTTAACGTGAAATATATAACACTTTCAAAGTCTCTTGAAATAGAAATGAAACTTGAAAAAGAATTGAAAGCTGAAACATAGAAAAGTGGTTTTGTGAAATGGTCACGTACTGCAGGAGTTGTGTGATTTGACTCACTATACTTCAACCCTTAAAGGACGAAGAGGTTCCATATTAGGACTCGCGTTTTTTTACCAGTATTGGGTGGGTGATATGAAGACTTTCTTTTGTCAGATTGTATTGATTTTTTGGCCGACACATGTAATGTTCTTCATAGATCTAGTGATGTAAAATCTGGTTCCACCTGAATTTATATTTTTCACAATATGATGAATATAACTGGTCATTTAAAATTTGTGAATCCTTGTTCCTTCTGGGGTTAAACATTCGTGGTTGCATTGAAGTTAGACTGACGCTTGATGGTTTGTTTGATCGTTCAATTTGTTTCGCTTTGCAGGCAAGCTGTTAAAGCTTGGGGGCTGACTCTGTGTACAACGAACCCTAAGTGGAAGAGCGACACTGTGACTGCAGTGGTTGTACCCTCATGGCTGGACAGTGGTGAGGTTGTGAAAATTGCTTACAAGAAATACAACCTCAGTCTTGGAGTCGGTCTAAACAAAGTGGCTGGGAAAGTTTTCCGTATTGGTCATCTCGGCAACATAAACGAGGTACGGAGTTTTTCCCCTTCCAACCTGCACGAAACCTCTAAACTCTTTAATTGCACACTTTCTATTTAGTAAGTGCACATTCCGTGTATATCTCAAGAATCTCCCACGTTGTGTACAAATCTGACCGGTCAACTTCCAAGTTGTGAACACATCCCAAAGTGCATTTAGGAGCTCACTTGTCCCATGATTCAACACAACAAAGAAAAAGCCTATGCATTGCCTCTAAAATATTCAATAACTTGGAGTACCTATCCTCCTCTTTTTCCTAATCCATTAAACTTCATGCATCTTTTCTCTTTCTATGAATCTCTTCGCTCTTCATTTCCATATCTCTGTTTGGTCTCTGAGAGTTAGTTTAATACCAAAATGAAGGCCACATTATTTGACTGAGTCCGTGAACTCGGGTGCTGGACAGTTGCAATTGCTGGGCGCTTTGGCAGGAGTGGAGTTATGTTTGCGGGAAGTGGGGTACCAAGTCACCCTGGGAAGTGGAGTGGCAGCAGCGCAGGCTCACCTTGCAAAAAAGACCCCATTGATTGCTTCACGTATCTGAGAAAATGCATCCTCTCGGGGAGTCGTAGAAGAAGCTTCCACAGACACCTGAACTCCTCCTCCTCCTCCTTCTCCCTGTCGTTACGTAACACAGAGCGAAAAACATTGTTCCCCACTATTGTAAAGTGTACAATCGCCTTCACGAGATCCCATACCATTGCGTACTAATCCCATAATTTGAATCTCATATTTGTATAAAAGAGAGAATGATCCGCAGTTGGACATCCCTATTGCAATGTTCAAAGCTTGATTCAACATTCAGTTCGAATATGATTTGGGCGTCATGACGGCCTGAGTTGGATGTGGTCTCTTTGTTAATAACTTGCTTTGGAATGTGGTGAATTGATCTCTTGAAGTGGTGCCGACACGAGCTGTAGGTTTCAGCTGAGAGGTGGTTTACAGAGCACACGCACCCTGATCACTGTTTGCATATGAGGAGTGCCGGGAGTTTTAAGACTTGCATTTGGAATTTGGTTTAGGGTTTTCAATGCTGGTTTAGACAGTTAGTTGGCTTATTAATAGGACTCAAAACCAAGGTTTGACACTGAAGAATACTCAACCACAAGATGCACAGGAGAGCGGAGAGGTTCATGAAAAAAAAAGAGATGCTATGACAACAAAAGAAGATGCTCAAAATCTTGGCCTTTTTGCTTTTTTCTTTTGAAAAAGTCAGGCTTTGCTTGGGGATTGGACCTCCTTGAAAGTGGGAGGAATTCTGAAAACCGATCTTTTGGAAAGCCCACCATCTGGGACCAAATCAATTGTTGGCAAATGTTCTTGTAGTGGACAAATGGACATTAATTGGATGTCGATTGGATCTCAGTGCAATGGACTCGGAACTGCCAGTGGTATAAAAGTTTTAGGAATCAAAGGTTGGAAGAGTTTCAACAGTAACTTAACATCCACATAGCAGGAAGTCGTGGAGCAAAGCCAATTGAAGGGTCTAGGATCTTGTGCATGGCCGGACACAAGCCAGAGAGACGAATTCATTCCAACCATAAATTTTTGACGTGGGGTCAAACTTGCCTGAGAACTGGTCCCTCATTGATCCTTTTTCTTCCGTTGATCGCCCTCAAAAAATATTAGAATTTATTGTTCACACTAATGATAAAATACGGAAAATACTAAATTCATATTTGGAATTAGAGACCTTCAATTGGGTAGGAGAGAAAAGAAATACAAAAATTAAACAACCACAAAATAGGGGTAATAATTTTACATTTATCCTTGGGAAAACTTGATTGGGACAAATAGTCCTTGTTTGCTTTGGTTGTTTATTATTAAAAGAGTTGCACAAGGGTGGCTTGGAAAATTTAGGCAAGTTTAGGCCCATGGTTTAAAATTTTTCTACCGAGGTTGAAAGCTCAACGCAACCCAAATCCTTGTGAACTCCACGATTGAGATTAAACACTTAATCCAGATTGAAGTCAACCAAACGCTCTACTATTCGAACTCTTTATGCTTAACTTTTTTGTGAACCGGAGAAATTTGAGACAACCATTTGGAAATGCAACAATTTGAGACATTAATTCATTTCAAATCTCAGTTATGAATCTATTTGAAACTTTTTGAACCATGACACCCCGAAGGAGAAATTGAACAATACCAACTAGTATCCATAGTTTCCAATCATTACTCTATTATTCACTCTAATATGCTTTGATCATTCCTTGCATTTCTTTACTTGAAAAGGTAACTCTTTTGAAGTACAAATCAACAATTTGCCTAAAAAGGTTGTCATTTTGAATCAGTTATTTAACCCCTAAATGCCCAAGGCTTGTTTTGAGCTTCCTAAAATTTGCTCTAAATTGAACAAAAAGGCAACATTTTGATAAGTTGAATCAATTTTTTTTGAATTCTAACCGTACAAATTCAAACTAGACATGTTAAAGATTACATAGAAAAAGAAAATACAACAATATCACTTATGAATTAAAAGATTATAACATTTGAACATGAGGGTGTTAAAACTAAGAAATTCTTTCAATCCTTTTTTCACATGTCAAATCTAAAAAGTAAGGGCCTAACATGCATAACCCCAATCAATTTATGGCTTCTCAAAATCTACTCTACAATTTTTTTAAATGAATTTTTAATGTGATTTTTTCTCCAAGATCTAGTGTATTTGAGGCTCATTTCCAAGAGCCCTCAACACTATAGAAAGTCAAGATTGCAATGGGTACCCTTGCACAAAATCTTGAGTAGAAAAATCATAATCCATCATTTTCAGAATCGGACTTTTGAAGCTAAAACTAGACTTCAAAAAGAATTTTACAAAAATATAAACTACTAAAAATAGCAACTTGATTAGGTTTTATTTAACTTCAAAGTATTGCCGACACCAAATTTTGGTGCCTCGGGCATTTAGGGGTTAATTGGAAAAAATGAACTATGTCATCGATAACTAAATGCCGCCGGTTCTCTCGGTATGGTATGTGCACCCAACTTGAAATGAATGGTCCCTGTACTGATTTCAGGAGGCAATTCTGGGTGTACACACTACATACATACCCTACAGTGATGAGACCTATTTCAATTGGGCAACTTGAAATTTCTAGTTTTTCTCAAAGCCCCTCTCAACACTTGAAAGTTCTAATTCCATCAAACACCCTTTCACCACTTGATCAAATACTAATATCCTCACAACACCCCTCTCAGCACAGATAGTTCTAATTTCCTCAAAAAAAACTCTCATCACTTTGAAAGTTCTAGTTTTTTCAAAAACCTCTCTCAAGTTCTGATTTCCTCAAAACACCCTCTCTCACCCCTGTTTCAGCACTTTGAAAGTCCTAATTTCCATCACTTGAACATCACATTCCGGCACATTGAATTCCATTTGCCAAGAAAACGAATAGTCTGAGGTCCCTTACAATCGCGGGGGGTTCGTCAAAATCCTTCGAAGAATGATCTGCTGCACATGCGAGGGCAGAGGCGCCGCCCTCACCACCACTGCCAGGAAACGCACCACCAGCTCACAATACTGCTGAAGAAATTCCACCACCAATCCTCCAGCCACAAGAATCATCTTGGCTCCCCCGAATCTTTCTTTTCCGATCCTCAGCTCTACTCACACTCTACAGAACTCGCTCTCCAGAAGACATAGTAGTGCATGTCAACGTTCATAAAGGGAACGTACTCCGGAAAACAAAAGCTGGTTCCAGCATCTGGTACCGACCGACACCTGGTGACATGAATTCCATGGATTCGGGATTAAAAATGGCTTGCTTCAGGATTCAAGATCCTCACTAGAATACAGTTAATGGTAAAGTGAACCCCAGTTTGTAGAAGGGCTGTCAGAGGAACTCAAGGTTTAACTAAGGATAGTACAAAAGAAACACAGCACCAAACTCTTTCAGACCATGTTTGGGTGCTTCAAGGAGTTCTGTCCTGTGTTTTTCTCAATTTCTGGATCTTCGTCCCTCATTGCATACACTTTACAATCAACTCTACAACTTTAAATCAAGTAATGTCAATGACATGGATTCAGTATTAGAACCATTTGGGATTTGAATGGCAACCAAATGGGGGTCCCATACCTTCAGAGTTCTTTTTGTGCATGACTTTTTGCCACTTTGCTACAGAGAAAACGCGGCAAAGGCTGTTGTTTGTAAAGAATTTGTCTTGTTTTTTCCTACAAAATAGCCAGATTCTTCCTATGTTTTTAAACCTACTTTTGCTTAGGTATCACCTAGGTTTCATATAGAGATCACCAAATATCACCGAAATATCACATGAGTATTGAAAAGAAATAGCTGGCTACTTCTCCAAAGAGAAAAAAAAATAATCTCTGCATACCTTCTTAACTCAACTCCTCTGCAATTCGATCTTACTTCCAGGTCGTCGTGTCCCATTAACCATAGTTTCTTCCCCACACTTGCTACACAACGCAGCGAGACAGAATGCAATTAGAATTAGGGTTCCAGAGTGGGGTACTACGATTCCACAACTTGCACACTGACCAAAACTCCGAAAGGATGAATTAAAGCCACGAAAAATGGTATCAGTGATTCCAGAAAACGTGGAAAAGATCTTGTCTGTAGAAGGGAGACATTGACACAGAATGTTGACTGGTTAGGGGACACGCACACAACAACTGGCAAGTAAGAAATGAGGGTGTCAGCAATTCAAACGGTGGAGCTCACTTGAAAGCACTGTCGGTAAAATTCCAAGAGCCCCCTCCACCCTATCATCAGATGCATTTCTCAAGCACCAATCTCCATCACAAAGCTAATTCTGTGGACCACAAATCTAAAGATGATAGAAAGCTAACGATCGAATGAATCCGCAGACACCCCAGCACGGTTGCGCCAAAGCTAGGCCAACAGCCAGATTCATGAATTCCAACTGAAAACCAGCATGCTCCACGAGCTAGTGTCTTCAAGAATGGACACAACAATCGGGTTCCGTCCACAGCTTTGTACCCAAAACACACTAGTCTGACCAGCTAGATATTAAATGCAGCATTCTCCAACAAAAAGCAAAAGGTCGGGTATCACACAGCCTCAGAGACTCATTGGTTGAGATAAGTTAGTTAATGTGATCGTTTCCGACTCAGCAATGGCGTCGCGACTGCTGCTGTGGGGAATTGATCGAGCGAACTTATCAAGATTTATATAATTGTGTACGACAATGGACTCCGTCGCTTTGGGCTAGATTTGAAGAGAACAATGGAGAGCAACTGAAAGATGATTCACCCACCTACCTTCGTTCGTCAATCGTGGGTGGGTGGGTGGAAGTATCGTTGCAGTGATGGTGGGGGTGTAAGGTAGGTATCCCAAAGCCGCCACTAATTGCTACTGTGCCTAATTACTACTACTAGACTATTTAAATTCTTGTATATTCTTATCGGAAAGGGAAAGGAGGTTCCAACGCACCAAAGAACGTGACCATTAGAAGGGATTTGAGGCCAAGAAAGGGCCGTTTCAGGCCCGTTCCCCAATCTGTCCCCATGTTGTGAATAGTGGTATGGGCTGTCCGAAAAACATATTTTCAAAAAAAAAAAAAAAAAAAAAAATCTTTTTTTTTACCAAATTTCATTTTAAGGGGAAAAAAAATTAAAAATTAAAAATTAAAAATCTGATGTGGCCGAGTCCCGGCCATGTCACCCTGCTGCGGTGGCGCAGTTTCAGCAGTCAGGAACTATTCACAACTTGTGGACAACTCATGGGAACTCATGGGAACTCGCGGCCCTTTAGAGGGTCCAAATTCTCTCTAATGATTTGGATACTGTATGCAAAAGTTATGAAGGAACAAAGTTTGGTTCTAAAAGCGTTTCTTTCACAGAGGTACATAACTGATTTTGGAGATGTACATACACTGAAGATGGCGCTTTAAGGTCAGTGGCGCATTTGGGATGCCTACCTTACCCATGCTTCAGTTGTCTTTGTTTCCATAACATTGTGCCATGAATGATAGAAAATCCTTGCATGTGGACAGAAGTGCAACTATTCATCCTTGGAATTTTGTTTTGAAAAAAGAAGGTTTTCTACAACAGTTTGACTATCAATGAGTGCTTTTGTATTTTCTTAAGGCAATGATTCTCACAATATCTAAAAGGATGATTTCCACGGTCACTAGTCCGTCCTTTAAGTGATAACCAATGTAGGGTGATTGGGATCCCTTTTTCATTGCCCAAATGCAAAGGGCCCTCATGGCTTGCCCCACATTTAATTGGCCAAATTTTTTGAAGGATACTAACCACATTCTTTGAAGACCAATAAAAATCTCTTAATTAACTTGAAGGTCCCCCTAAGGCCGTATAGTATCGAGGGAAGGGATATAGCTTCCTTCTTGGGACCTATGAGGGAGAGATCTTTGGCTTAACCTCTAAAGGACCGGCATGCATTTTTTGGCCATATAGAAATTTTGGGCAGGTCTGTGTGACTAGAGATTTTCATATTTTAGACTGAAATTTTAATAGAAGGTGGGTGCAAGGAATATCTTTCATATGCACCAAATTTCAGGACATTTGGAAATAGGAGTCAAAAGTTATGGCCAAATATGTTATTTTTTTTCGTAACTAGGCAGTCCGGGCAGCAAGAAAAATTTAGCAAAAATTTGATTTTTCTTTTAAGTATTTTTTTCCTTGTAGATTATATTTTTGTCTATCTGGAAAGCTTTGATTCATTTCATTTGGGTTTGTTATGAGAAAGTTATGGACATTCTTGTTTTTCGGGCAGTTAGAGCATCTTCTTGAAAAAAATAACTTGTAGGATTCATTTCTGAATGTTATTTTTGCAATTTTTCAAAAAAAAAAATTCTCATGGTTTATTTTACTTGCTAGAACAATCTCACCATTGGGATTAGTGTATTTAATTCCATCTAAAATATATTAATGTTTTAGAATTTCCTTCTATCTTGTACCTACTTCTACTTAATAAATTTTTTAGGAATGATAATTAAGTTTTTTTGAATATTTTTTTTTTCCCTAGACTCTCAACTCAAGTCTCCACTATAAAGATTTAAAGCACAAAACTCTGTAGTGCAAAAATTTTAAGTTAAAAATGTTTAAAGTCAAAAAATCTAGTCCTGCAATGTGTTGAAATACTTGTTTTTTCCACTTTAAACGCAGATTTCTTGCAATCTAAGCAGTCAAAAATTCTGAAATTTTTTCCACACATTTTTATACTAGTTAGGTGTAAGATCCTTCGGTTGGATGTGCAAAAAAAACATTTTTCATTTTTTTTTACTCCTTGTTATAGAAATGGCAGTTTTGATGGTTTTTTGGCAGAAAAAAGGCCTTGGGCCTTTAGGGGTTAAGGTGGACACCGCCTAAACCACCACTTTTTGCTACTATGCGTTGTCACTATTATTAAACTGACCAAATTTTCATATTTTCTTGTTGTTGGCAAGTGAAAGGAGGTTCCAATGCACTAGGATTCTACTATTCCTTTGCTCTCAATGACAACCAAATGAAGGTTTTGGAGCTTTGTCTTGGGGTTTGGAGACTTTGGTGACACAAATTTTTATACAAATGTCATTACGAATGGCTTTGGGGAATGATGTAAGGTTCTCATTATCGAAGTGATTCCACACATGAAGCTGGAGGGGAATAAAGTATGTCTTGTCAGTAGCATATGCTATTGCACAGAGGTGGGACGGACATCTATTGGGTTGTTGCATAACGTCGGCATTTCCGTTCAATAGGCCTTTCGCGGCTAGACAATAAATCAATTTTTAAGCACGGTATGTAATCATTAGGAAATAAACATCTCATACATAGTATCAAGGAGTTACAGATGGTACATGACCCATAGGTGTCGACGAGGTTGAGGCTGACGTAAATTGAATTACAGTTGTTGAAGTTGACAAGGCACTACCAAATCCACATATTTTTTGTCTATGCCAACAAGTTTTGGGTATACACTAAAGCTAAAAGAGAGTTTTATTGTGCAATTTTGGAATTTACTGATGGAATAATGAAAAAATGTTGAATTTTAGTTACCAAGCGTAAATGATCGCTTATAATTAGATTCACCTATGTTTCTTAGGCCCAAGCTAATGACCTCTTGAAGAGAGATTAATAAATTTCTTGCTAATGTAGAAATTCAATTTGATGAGGAAATCCAGGGATTGCAATGTAATTGTTGTAATGGCCTTTGAGTTGGAGTTGGTTTTGAGCTTGACTCAAATAGAATCTATTTGTTAAGTGCTAGAGTGTTAAAAAGACCACTTTAGGCATTTTACAACTTTTGACACATTCTAGTGACTTTACAATTTCAAAATTTCACATATTCTTGACTGCCATGTTTAGCAAATAAGACTATGTACAAGATTTTTTAATGTTTACTAAAAAATTATTACTCATTATTATAATAATATTTTGTAAATTAGATTTTCACCACAATCTAATTCAAGAAGTAGGATATGTTACCATTGTTGGACGTTGAAAATTCAACCATTAAGGCAAGTTCGTACAAAAAACTAATATTGAAAAGTTGTTACAGCAAATTTGAAAATGGACTGGGCCACATAAATGCACAAAAAGAGGAATAATGCCATTCAACAATTGTAATGCAAGGCACATCAAATTACACAATCTTTGCTTGCATGTTTGATAGCATAGACCCAAATGAGAACTTCGCTTCATTATTGTATAATGTTACTATGAAGCTTGTATTTAAGTATTACTAGAACGGAGCCCGTTGCAATGCAACGGCAATACAACATGACAGGGACTCGATACAAAAATGGGATGAAATAACAGGATGAGAAAAGCGGGTTGAAAACATGACCATTTCTGTGACATCGGGTCTTGATTGGGGTCGTGACCATCTGCAATAGATAAAAGAACTCATGATAATATTCCAAGGTCAATACATAGCTATTAGTCACAGTTCTAGAATTATGTTGCTATCACATAGATTTACAAATACATAACTCTGGTCAGGAGTTAAATCATATTTTGGAACTAAATGCTGGACTCCACCTATAGACCCCACCTTTCATCTTTCATTTTATTACTCGGTTGGCTCCAAAACTTTGATTCATGCTACCTATCCGTAATAGGCATTGGCTCCATCTTCCCATACATACCCATAACCAACCTTGACTTCACTACTCATTCCGTGGAGCCAACTACAAACTAATCACTTCAACAATGAAAATCATATAGGGATCCAAAAGAGCTTCAACTCGTCCTACCTGGTCATGTGGTGATCCAGTTCTTCAAATAAATGATGTGTATCACCTTGAAATTAGAATGTCATATTTACAAGTATAACATATATAACACTCACAAATTAATAGTCTAATATCCAAGTCGTGAACATGAATGACTACCAAATCTCTCGTTGGAACATCTGCTATACTAAACATTGTAATCCTATCTACTAGTAACATATCGGTTACACTTCCTCTCAAGCTCATTTTTGTCAGCTCCAACAACCTTATCGATCTGTTGGCCATTCTTGATGAATAAGAAAGTAGGCATTGCACGAACCTCGTATTGGGCTACTACTTCCTGCACAAGAAGCATACTGTTCATTTAGAAATTGCAGATGGAATTGCACAAAATAACTCAAGATAGTAACAATGCAGTTTGGAAGTAATAGGTATTAATTTACGACAGCAGTTATTGAGAAAAAGGCTTCCAAGAATTTATTTCCTAATCTAAATTTGTAGGGCGGAAACGAATACCTGGAAGCTGCCATACTTGCGGCCCGCGGAATCCTTGAGCATGCGCTCGAATGCACGCGTCACGAAGGCGCCCCCAGCCTCCGCCATGGCTACAACCCTCCCTCCTTGCGCTCAATCAAGCGACAACTCTCATAACCCTAGACTCCAACTAGATGTCTCCAACGCGGGCATGCGAGCTCCACTGCTCTACTCCGCGAGCAACAATTAACCCTAAAATCGACATGCTCGCTCGCTACTACAATCCATCTGCGGGTTCACACGGTTGCAACCATCAAGCCAACCTCTCCTCAACACTGCACATTGAGGGAGCCAGCCCAAGGAAGCCCGCCATAGCCATTTGCCAAGCAAGAGTCCCTTCGTCCCAATCCACGTCCTAAACGACATCACAAACCACATCTTCAACCGTCATCTAACCACTCTCATTACCGAGACTGTAAAGTACAACCGAGTGGAGTGCTCTACTGGTATAACGGCACCTCAACTAAGACCTCTTAATTTGGCAACTTCAACATCAATTTTTTGGTTTGAAAAAGAAACTCCAAGATAATGTTTGAGAAAACAATTGGATCAAACCTCTAAAGGAAATGGAGAATCAAAGGAACCCTCAAAATGTATGGAAATCCATGTTTGATAAGGGAATCACCTATATTGGATGTTGGCATGATCTAAGTTGCACCATGGATCAATACAAATTATAGTATCCAATGTTAGAGGGACCAGGGCTATGAGATGTATTGATTCTATAATCCATTATATAGGCTTATATTCATCTTTTAGATCAAATGTAGTACAATTCATTGAAGCACGTGGAATTAGGTAAAAGTACATTTAAATATCAAGATATGACTAAGTACAGAAGTCATGGTTGCATTAATTCTAAAAAATGATCAATATAACATGTAATCATTGTACATTTTGTTACGTGCTAGCTACTTTCATCCCAATATTCACTCGTTTTTCCTATATCCTACAAAGAATAAATGTCATACTCAAGTCTCAAGGTTTGATGTACAAGTCAAAAAGAATGGATTCCACACTTGAAGAATAAAAATCACCTCCAAAAGCCACAATGGCATTATCAATAGTTTGACACACACTTGTATGCTCATTTCATTCTCCTTGTATGAATCAAACATAACAATTTCAAATCCCATCATATGTAATCAATTTATAGCATACTTACTCCATGTTTATTACAAAAAGTGAAAGTATGGCCACCTCCCCAATTGACATGTCTATGCAATTAAAAAATTGGCAAGTGATTTGGAACTTCTTTCCGTGGTCCACACCTTCACATTGAATATACATACATGAAATTATATCATTTTTTCATGTTTGTGAATACAACATTTTTTGAAATTTTTATAGCACGTCCAAATAAATTATAAATTTTATACAACACTTTCATTAATATTTCATAAGTTCACAAAAAATCAAGTTGATAGGAATTTTTTTGTACATTCAAATACAACTTTGTATCTTAAAACAATCTATACCACAACGGCAAATGCATTCAATTGCCTTTAGGAGTTAATGCCTAAGCTCTCAACCATCCATTGGATATTGAATATTGTAAAAAGTGCACCTTCATTACCTTTCATCAAATTGGTTAACCTTTCATAAAATGAAGGTTTACATATCTTTTATAGAATCATATATATTACTTAGATGAATGAGGAGTTATTTGGACAAAATATTCTTTTGAATCATTCTATTCATCATCCAAATATAGACTTTGAAGTGCTTAATCCTCAAAAGATTAAAAAAAACACTTTCTTGTTTTGAGAATTAGGGCAACTTCTATTCAATTCACATCTAAGAATCTTTGCTTTAAATTTTTCGTTTGGCTCATAATCATAACACTTTACATATAAAGCTTTATTTAATGTCATTCCAATAAAAATTGCAAAAAGTTATACTACGTATATTTTTTATTTTTTCAAAGTCAAAGTAGGTAGCTTAAACATTATTTTAAAAATAAAATAGTTAATTTTACTTGATTAAATAGATGGATACGATCTACTCAAAAATATCTTGAAAATATATTAATTACCAATGGGATTAATTTTTAGAATTAGAATAGAATTAGAGTAAGTAGTTGCTCGTGAGATGGACGATGCTTTGAGGAAGAGGTGGTAGGGGACCAAGAAGATCGCATATTTGCACCAAAAAAATGGAGATGTGCAAATAATTCCAAGTTTATCACATGCATCGGAGGAGTACGCGGTTTGCAAAATAGCAAAGGCAATCAACAGGGACAACATGTCAGAGGAGTATTGGAAGTTGAACCAGGAAACGAAAAGTATGTGCAAGATGTAGCATCAAACATTGGCAATTACATTTATGGAGTACTTGGAGCGCCCTTGCCGAGAAGGCGCGGACAACGCGAGTGGTTTGGCCCACATCATCAATCGCTTGACCACTACTTTCAACTAGCCTATTCCAGATGAATACTTTTGACTTTCGTATGAGTAGCTCGGCAAAGTATATATAAGTATAGAATTATGTAGTCAATGTTGTAGTGAAATGAACACGTGCAGAATATGTAGTACGTAGTATATATGGAGAATCAATGTGCGGCAACCCAAATGGAATCGGATATACTTTTGCTTGAAGCTCAAAGCATTTGAAAATTTTAGCTGTTAATGTTTATGATCTTTGATAGGAAAATGTATTAATATAGGGTGTGAATGAGGATGCCAGTATTTGTTGTTAGTAGATGTTACTGTGCACGTTGATACTTGATAAGGTTGTATGACAAATTGTATGATGTGCAGGGTCTATATAATAGGAAAGTGTAGAATGAGTACATTTAATCCCTGAAGCCTTGAAGAACATAATTTTATAACTTAAATTTAAATCTTATTTATATATAAAAATGAAAAATATACCTTACTTTGGTTTTTGGATTTTAACACGTGCAATTTTTTTTTTCTTGAAACACATGACCACATGGACTCATGGAGTTTGCAATTTCAATAAGTCTTTCATGTTTTGACATTTTTGATATTTTCCAAATGGAGTAGAAAGAAAACTTGTGAAGCTTCATTTTCATAGTTTAAATCAAATTCCAAAAGTATTTTTTTAAAAGTTAAAATGGAAGTTGTCCAAGGTGCATCCACTTTTGGGATGCCTAGACCTTAACTCCTAAATGCCCGAGGTAGTAAATTTTGTTGTTGACAATACTTTGAAGTTTAAAAAAACCTAACCAATTTGCTACTTTTAATGGTTTATATTTTTGTAAAACTCATTTTGAAGTGTAGTTTTAGCATGAAAAATTGGATTTTACTATGATTCATTATGATTTTTCTATACAATATTTTGGGCAAGGGTACCCATGGTAATCTTGACTTTTGGTAGTAATGAAGGCTCTTGGAAGTGAGCCTCAAATACAATAGATCTTAGAGGAAAAATCTCATTAAAAATTAATTTAAAAAAACTATGGAATACATTTTGAGAAGTCATAAATTGATTGGGGTTATGCATGTTAGGCTTTTTAACCCCTAGAGGATTTTGACTATGTTTTCACCAAAACCATTCCAAAACTGCCACTTCTAATACAAGTGCCAAATTTTAGAAAAAAAAAATTTCGACAAATGTAACCATAGGATCTTGTAGTACACTAGTTTTAGAAGATGTGGAAAAAATTTCAGAATTTTGCACCATGTGGATTGCTAGATATTAGCGTTTCAATTAACAAAAATCCTTTTTTTGCCCTATGGAAAACCGGGCAGCTACCCTTTCCAAGGTCACATTTGTATGAAAAAATGTCCAAAATGGTGGTTACTCTCTGGATTCATTCTTCAAGGCAAGTTGGCTACATGCTTGAAAAATTTCAAATCCCTTCAAATTGTACAACATATAGGAAAAAAATAGTAAGTAGAAAGAAGTAGAGAATGACTCAAAATACTAAATTGTCAAGAATTTTGTTATGGAATTGAAAAATGCCAATCCCAATGGTTGTAATGTTGTAATAAACAATCTACACCCAATATATCAATATTTTTTCAAAAATATTGAAAATTGAATTAAATAAAGGATTTCAAAGTTTATTTTAGAGTAGATTCAGTAGAGATTCCATAACTACCCTCAAACTAAAACTCCTCATAACTTTCATGTCATTAATCCAAATGGAAGCTTTCCACATGTATATAAATCTATAAAACCAATTTCAAATTTTTATTTTTCAAAAAAGTGATTTCTATAGCATTTTTTAGAGCTACCTGAACTACCCACCAAACGTGAAAACTTGCGTGAAAAATTACATATCATGCAATAACTTTTTAACCATGTAGTCAAAAGTTATGAAAATTGTTGGGCCTTTGAGCTACTCTTCAGCAGATCTTCTAAAAAAATTTCAAAGAAAAAAAATGAAATATCCATTTGTAGTGAACTGCCCAAAATTGCTATGTTGCCAAAAAATGATGTTTGGTCCTTTAGGGGTTGACCTCATATATTTTTGGTGACCAACTTTTAAGATTTGACATGTGAAAAAAGGATTGAAAGAATTTTTTGGTTTAAACACCCTCTTGATCAAACATTATAATCTTCAATCCATAACTGATATTATTGTCTTTTTTTTTCCTATGTAATCTCTAATATGTCTAGTTTGAATTTGTACGGTTACAATTCCAAAAAAACTTATACAGTTTATCGAAATGCTGACTTCTTGTTCAATTTAGAGCAAATTTCTAAAAGGCCTTAGATATTTAGAAGGTTAATGGCTTAACCCAATCGCGGGCGTCGGAAAGCAGGGACCCTATTCGATCGGGTGGTCGACCGTCTACCCCAAGAGCCCCATATGCTTCCCATCCGACCGACGCTCAATCTGGCCGTCCACCAAGATCCTACGGACCTCGCGGATGGATGGTGGATGACTACGCAGACGGGATTGCGGTCGGCCACCGAACGAAATCTCGGATGCCGCGGAGGTGCGGACGTGTACGGTCATGGCGGATGTCATCGCAAATGGGTGGCGGATGTCCGCGGTCAGAGCAGATAGCGAGACGCGGTCGCGGTGGATGCCTACCGCGACCGCGGTATGCCCATTGGAACTAGCGGATGCCCACCAATCGGCACAATATCGTTTGCTGGATCTAGCGGACGGGAGGTCGGACGCTCGCGGTTGGGGCGGACTGCCATGGTAAACCCACGCCGTCCACCAAATGTCAACGGATGTCCGGAGGGTAGTGGACGCGAGACGCGGACGTCCAAACAACCTTGGCCCGGACTGCCCATTTACATAAAACAACAACATATTAGGCCATAATTTTTGACTCATATTTCCAAATGTCACCTACTGATTAGGCCACAACTTTTGATACATATTAGGCCATAACTTTTGACTCATATTAGGACACAACCAACTAGTTTAAAATTCTTATAAGACTTCTAAAAATAAAGTCATAGAATTAAATATAGAACCCTACAACAAGTTCTGAAGTTAGCATAATAATGGTTTGTAAACTTTGAATAATGAACATTGTAACATAAAGTACAAAAATAAACAAGAAATGTTTTGAAATTTTTTTGACTCACCTAAAGTCACAAACGAAGGCCTTGTGCTCCGTTAATCCACCATACACTTTTAAAATCTCACTGAAGTCATGCTCGAGTATTTTATATACCTCAAAGCAGATAAGCATTTGCATGTAGTTATAGTGAATTATCATATAGTCATCCAAAAGAGTTCCTCGAATCTTCAGAGGCCTTCGGCATTAGAGTTTGCCATCAAGCAACTCCTGTCACCCGAGCTGTCACCAACTGCTGGATCAATGACGCTCTTGATGTTTTGAGAAACACAAAGAACCTCCAACGATTCCTAGTCTTCGATAACGTCTACCTTCTTAGGGTGCACTATTGAGACCACGTAATCACTACTCCTTGCCCTTTTAAAAACAGGTCTGCACAATATAAAAGAACAATCTCCAATATAAAATAATTTAAAAAGCATATATGAACAAAAATTATGTAGCTTCAAATGTACTAGAAAAGCAGAGCATAGTAACTTACTTGTCCATGCTAGTTACAGCCTGTAGGAGAGACATGCCTATTACCCTTCAGAATAGGAGGCTACCACTGAGTAGCTTGTCAAGAAGACTACAGACACACAACGCGGATTTACTTATTCAGATACAGCATAGGAGGTTCCTTAGCGTTTTTACAATAACATCAATCTTTCTATAAAGTTGTCTATCGACTGCAATAGAAAAAGCAGCCCAAAAACCAATAAAAACAAAAACCTCAATCTTAACAGCTATTATGAACAACTACTTTCAAGCAATTAATCTCTTAACGTCAAACAAAGTTTCAATCATCTTAAAAGCACCTATCGCCAAAAAATACCTAAATACAAAGAGGAGGCTGGAAATAACATACCGGACCCCACTTCAAAGACGAGAATACGACGCGATGATGCACAGACAGGCACCGCACCCTATATGCCTGGACTAAAATTACGAATCATAGGAGATCAGATACAACACGCGAGGTTCCACAGCGTTTTAACAATAATATCAATCTTTCTCTAAAGCTATCTATCGACTGCAGCATAAAAAGAAGCCTGGAAGCCAATAAAAACAAAAACCTCAATCCTAACAGCTATCATGAACAACTACTTTCAAGCGATTAATCTCTTAACGTCAAACAAAGAGAGTGATCAATAAGCAAGCAATCCGAGAGAGAAGGTTCTTAGAAAAAATCTAAAGCTGTGTTATCGACCGACTAGCAAGCGGACAACCGATCCTCGATCGAGCTTCGGTGCTCTTCCGCCACCAACACGCCCAACCACTAGAAGCTACACACAACGCACACACTCCGTTGCGGAGTCATTGACAACTGTCGTGTTGATCATGGTATCAGAATCCCCTTGAAGAAACAGAGCCTCCTCACCATTACCACAATTCTCTAGCCACGCTACTCATCCTAATCCCTTCCAAGGCTCTCCCGTACCATCGCTATCAATACAAATGCCTCCGCTTCCTAGGCTCTGCTTCACTCACAGGCTCCGCTTTACAGGCTTCAATCAAAACTTAGCAAATCAAACAAAACTTGGCAGAACAAGTGCGGTTGCACTAGAGAGGCAACACGAAAGGAAAAGGAGTAGAAGGAGATTACCAGGGCTTTTTTTTTTCCGCACTGTAGATGAACAGTGGAGCCCCTCTGTGCCCTTCGTTTGCTGGTCAATATTTGGAGAGAGCCAGGCACAGTGGCGGAAATCTGTTAGAGGAAGTTGGAATCTGGCGAAATTTTGTCCAAAAAAAAAGCCCTAGGGATCACACCTGAAGGAGAAGAAGGCCATCACTGATACCCAGGCATACCTGATACCCGGACGTCACATCTCCGGTTCTCAGTCTGGCCACTCGTCCTCCTCCTTGGGTTACATTGTTCAACTTTTTCGCTACGCTGCTTTAAATTGACTTCGCAAAGATTTCTGAACTGGATAGAACCACATTTTGATCGACTTCTCGAAAAAAATTCCAATTATTTTTGAAGGCCGTGAGATTTTTGATTTTGGGTGAGAGGTTCCGCTGCGAGGGTCTTAGATTGGGGATTTTGTATTGAGAATCATGGCAACCAGGGCTCTGCGCTTGTTGCGTTGGCCTTTGTACTCCTCACTTTGCCGATCCCGGCCAATTCCGTCTTCGTCTTCGACATTCTTGAGCTCTCGAGTTGTTTCGCCTTCTCAGCTAAAGATCCTGAGGGAGACGTCGCATCCGCTGCAGGCGTATTCTGCGGCCTTTTCTTCTTTTTGACACTTCGCTTCCAATGCAGGTCTGATTCTTTTATAATCTGAACGTTGAACACATTCTTTTAGGTTTGAGCCTCGTTTCCATATCACTCTGTAAGGAAATTATGTTAATTCTGAGAGTAGCTGAACACCACTTTTTTCAATCCACGTCTATAAGAGAAGTGTGTCCACCTAATCTTTGGAACTTTGCAGAACGATAAACCCTAAACCCTGAATTTTTTGTCAAACTGATCGATGCTATTGAGATCCTGAATAATGCTTATCATTTCGCTTAGGTTTGATTCTTGTTTCCTATTCGTTTTGCAAGAAAATTATGAACTTGAGAGTAGCTGAACTGTTTTTTGAATTATCGTCTATGAGACAAGTATGTCGACCTAACCTTCGGAACTTGCACAACCTTAACCCCTACAGGACCAACGTGTTTAGAGGCCCAAAACTGCTTCAAAATACTCATCCCCAAAGCAAGGTCAAAATCTTCATTGATATTTGTTTTTTAACAAATTCAACTGTAGGATCCTTTGGTTAACTTGCACAAATACATTGTCCTAGAATCTTAGAATGAATATCCCCTCCAATTGCAAGATCAATGTACCTAACTTCAAAATGTAGGCTTTTCTAGTCCTTCCAAAAGGTGAAGTTTTGTCTTTCAACATTTTTAGGAAAAAACAGGTATGTCCTATTACTTGTGCATTTTATATAGTATGTTGGAAAATGGATTGATAACATATATAAAAAAATTTAACCAAAAAACTTTTGTATTCATTTGTAAAAAAATTGTAAAGTGAAAGGTATTGTTGAATGAAAGATAAAACTAATATGCTAATAGTTTTTGAAAGAATTTGAAAATTGTTAATCCCGATGGTGAGAATGCTCTAACACACAATTAGTATCTTTTATTTTCATTTTCAGTTGAAAATTTTCAAAATTGAGAGCAAAAGATGACTTTATATGTTTTTTCTACCTTCACTACCCGCAAAATAAACTCTTTGTAACTCTTACCTCATTATTTGGAATTGAGTGGTTCAATTTTTTTTGAGTAGGTATCAATCTACAAAAGTCCAAAAAATATATTTTCTTTTTTTAGAATATATTTTTTGCTGCCCGGTTTGACATTGAAATTGAAAAAAACCTTCTAACTTTTGCATTACTTATCAGAATGACATGAAACGAAGCTTCGCATGTAGATTATGATGAGTAGCATCCATTCTAAAAAATTCATGCAAAAATTCCAAATTATAAAGTCAATAGAGCCTAACCGAGTTCTCAAAAAGCCCAAAGTGGGCTCCTTGGTCCTTTAGGGGTTAAATCCTGAACCGTGAATTAATTTCAATGTGCTCGATGCTCCTGAATTGACATTTATGATTTTGTTTACATTTGATTCTTGTGTCCTAATCATTTTGCAAGGAAACTATGATAATTTTGAGAGTTACTGAATTCCACGTTTGAACCAACATCTGTGAGACGAAAGGTCCACCAAATCTTTGGAACTAGCATTACCCTAAACCGTGAACCAAAGTTTTTGAGACCCTATAGTAGATGCTCTCAATGTTGAGTGACTGATTTTAGGGCTATTTAAAAAGCTATATCAGAAATAGGTTTGAGTGATCTGAATTCGTTTAGACGAATTTTCTTACTCGTTGCATTATTAATGGCTATTCTTGTTCTAGCATTTATCCCTAAGGAGAGACTTGGCTTTCAGCTATTGTGTGCATTTTCCATTGTCCGAATGGAATGTTTTTTGGCGGATCTTGGCCCATTTTTGTTAGGACTGCGATGCACTAAACTATGTATTATGAGAGGTTGAACGTGCAGTCCTTATATGTTTAGTAAATTCTTGTGTGCTTCTGCCTAGCACAACTTGGCTAGGCACTCACAACGGTCTGGTCTTGGCATTTTTTGACATGATCAGGCGAAACGTCTGCAGTTCTCGAAGTGTTACATCAGGACGAGTACAAGAGCTTGCTGAATGAAGCGAAAGGTATAGTAATCCAAAGCAGCAATCCGAATTAGCAAGAAATTCTTTTATGTTACAAGCTTAGTCTATTCATACGTGGTGGTAGATGTTCGAAGCTGCTGATCTATCCATGGACACGTCGTCTCACGGTTTATTTTAAATGGATTAGTCATGTCTTTTGGTATGGTTCTTTCACGTTGTGGTTATTGCGGCTCAAAATATTCCAACCAATGTTTTTGCAAAAGACAAAAAGTTAGCAGTGGTCTACTTTACAGCGAAGTGGTGTGGCCCTTGTAAGTGAATATGTCTTTTGTGATGGAAGCATTTCTTTATCCTGGAGTACTTGAATTTTAGACAATATCAAAATATCAAAATTCCAACTTTAAATGTGTCAAATCAAGCCCCATAATTTTGCACATTTTTCTGAATATATAATAGTCCATATCTACAAATTAAGGGATACAACTCGACACATTTCAAATCAAAAACATTTGATTACATATATACCTATTTAAATATAATTCCTTCTTTTGCAAAATATTTGAATTCCTATACAATACAATACATATATACAGTACATACCCATAACCAACGTTGACTTCCTATTCATTCCGAGGAGCCAACTACGAACTGATCAATTCAACAATGAAAATCATAGGGATCCGGAAAAGAGCTTCATCTCGTCCTGCCCAGTCATGTGGTGATCCAGTTCCTCAAATAAATGATGTGTATCACCTTGAAATTAGAATGTCATATTTACAGGTATAGCATAACTCTCACAAAATAATAGTCTAATATCCAAGTCGTGAACATGAATGACTACCAAAGCTCTCGTTGGAACATCTGCTATACTGAACGCCATAATCCTATCTACTGGTAGCGTATCGGTTACACTTCCTCTCAAGCTCATTTTTGTCAGCTCCAACAACCTTATCGATCTGTTGGCCATCCTTGATAAATAAGAAAGTAGGCATTGCACGAACCTCGTATTGGGCTGCTACTTCCTGCACAAGAAGCATACTGTTCATTTAGAAATTGCAGATGGAATTGCACAAAATAACTCAAGATAGTAACAATGCAGTTTGGAAGTAATAGGTATTAATTTACGACAGCAGTTATTGAGAAAAAGGCTTCCAAGAATTTATTTCCTAATCTAAATTTGTAGGGTGGAAACGAATACCTGAACTTCGTCAACATCCACCTTGACAAATACTAATAATCCGAACTTTCTGCTCAACTCCGCAAAGACGGGAGCCATGAGTTTGCAAGGTCCGCACCAGGATGCTGTAAAATCAACAACAATCTACAAGAATCCAGAAAGAAACAAAATGAGTCTATTGTTTGCCGATGTTCACTCCAGAAGCATCGGTCATAATCTGAGCAAACATAAATACCGACTGCAACAGAGGTAAATCAAACACAAAATTGAATGCCAAGAAGTGCACATTGTGACTTACGACTTTTCTGGCAGTCTTAGCCTCGCTGACTTTAGTCTGCCATGCTCGTGAACTATTTATAACGTGAACATTGCCATGGTCCCCAGACGCCCCCGACGATCCTGCAGAATCTTTACATGAGCACAATGGAAGCTTGATACTAATCCTAAGGTCAATCTTTCAGTGCACCTAATTTGCAGAAGCCTAGTACACCAAATCACAAGTAACCTTCAGTGTTCGATAGTAGCTATTTAAATTAGAAAACATCAGGAATGAGCTCAACAAATATATTGTAACTCGATAAAATACGGTAGGAAATCAATGGCATATTGGCGTACTGTTATCAAATAAGCCGTGAACTTTGTTGATGCCACGAGGTGCCGCACTCCCAGGAGCTCTACCAGACGGACGGGCAGGTCCTCCTCCGGGCTGTCCGTTGTCAGCTGCCTTTCCGTAGTTCTCATGCGCGTCCATCTGCAATACCAATCCGGTGCACTGCTTAGAAACAGCTACAAAAATATGGCCCTTTAAACTCTTGAACTAGCTACATGAAAAAATTCATATGCAATAATCCTGTGTAGAAATTGATATACATAACAACGAGACAAATTTCTAAGGGAAAAAGAAATCTAATACAAAAGCTTTCGAAGAACATGGTTCTGAAAGAAGCAATCTAATACAAAGGCTTACCGAGAACATGGTTTTCAAAAAAGCCACAAGGAAATTGAGCACTTTGATAAACGTCTCCCGTATGACGGTCGATATCGGCGGTGAACGTTTCTCTCGCACATCCCCTGTTCACAGCATTCCCGCAAGGTCAGATTGGGAAGAATCTAATGTAAACATGCCATGTTCAAGAGAGAGTTGTATCGATGAATCTCTTCTAAAAAGTCAAAATTACCTCAGCATGAAGTCCCCAAGCACAACGATTGTAATACACATAAATTTAAAGTCCAAAACAGATTACAAAAAACACCAATACTCTGATAAAGTAGGAAACATGGTGCTTTAGCAGAAACCCTACCTTCGAGCACACACAATTCACACATACGAAAGTAACATAAACACTGGAGCAATATTAAACCAGACCGACTCGCCCAAACTCAAAACCCAAGTCCACAAATGCAGCTAATTCAAAGACTCCACATCCTCAGCCGAAAGCAAGTCATCCAAATGTAACCTAACGCGAATGCATCACTCAGATGACCATCTCTTCTCAACTGACTCCATCGATTTTCGCTGACAGATACGAATCAAAGAGGTTATTCTAAGTTATAGATCAAGATGATATGAGTGAACTATTCTTCCGATACGCAATCCCCTAGTTCAATCTGCCAACAGGAACCCTAATCCCCTCGCTGCAAAAGAAATCACCCGTGCTCTTCATGCTTCCTGAATATAACAAAATGAAATCACCCAAAATGCAGAGTAACAAGGGCGTAAAAAATCGCGCACCTCCTTGAATGTACGCCATGGCAGCAGAAAAAAAGCGGTCGATTAACTGAGCAATGGAATCGAAGAAGCTCCCCCTGCAAACTGCGAACAAGCAAAGACAGAGGAGCGGGTGAAAGCGAGACGAGATGGACGGATGAAAGAGGACGATGAACGACGGACGTCCGTCGTTCGTTGGTCGGATGATCCCAAGTTCGGTAGTAGGGTTCGCGCTTACAGGACCTAATACCGTGACCTGTACCGTAGTCAAGTTTGAGGAAGGTGACTACGTCTAAAATCGTCCTAATAAGCATTTGAGCATGGTTCCTTTTATGGAATTGTTTCTTTCATTGTTGTTATTGACTCTATTCTTTGAACAAAGATTATGGCATCAATTTTCACATCAATTGTAGATTCTGAATCCAAGTTTCTAAATCCTATCTACAGTTGCATTCATATTGCATAACATGGTTAGGATTAGTTGGAGTGGAGATGCGGGGTCCTACTAGTAAGACCCGAATGTGCACTTAATGCAAAATTGTATAGTAGTTGAATAGCTTTTGCATTTCTTCACTCTATGGGCTTTTGACTACCTTGCACTAAATTGTACTAGGTTGATATTTTTGTTTATCTAGAATGGAGCCTTGTGGTCCTTTCAATTTTGTTTTGGTCTCTATGGATGTCAGATAGGGATTTTAAGTTTTTTCTCCATGTATTTTTGGAATAAACTATGAGTTTTCAACATATTGAAAATAGGTGTATTTAAAATTGAATTTAGGCTTTTATAAATAGAAGTTGTAAATTTTAGGCAAAAATATACAAAGACCAATTTAGAAGTTGTTTGCAACTAGGTGCAAATACCATAGTGTGAGTTTGTGTCATAAAAATAAGGTAAGTACACCTAATTTCAATATTGTGACAAATCCTTTTGTGAATAGCGTATTTTTGATCATTGGATAAACACACTTGTCTAAATCACTAATCTTTGTAGTAAAGAAATTGTTTATACAAATTGACATTTGATTCATTGGACTCATGATATGAATCCTTCATCAACGTAATCTTATGAAACTTCTTTACTTATAATACATATGCTTAAAATGTCTAGTATATTAGTTGCAATATATAGAAAATTTAGAACTTTAGACATTTGCTTTCAAAGTTAAAGTAGTATCATGCAAGAAGCGCCCTAAAGCATCTTAAAAGAGTGCAACATTTACATAAGCTGACAATTGTTGGTGTCTAATTGGGATATTAATTTCAAACCTCTACAATCTTGCAGTAAATGATGGAATCCTTTAATGATGTATAATTTAAACAATGAATTCTCATTCACAATTAGAGATTGTCCCACCTTTGCTAGTAATAGTTAAAAGTGTATCGAAAAAAGGCAAACCTGATAGGTGGAGGTATTTAGATTACAAACAACCTTATGATAGTTTACCTTAAAGTGCAAGGTGCTAAATCAATTTGGACTCAAAAAACATTTTTTTACCACAAAGATATAAATTGCATTCTTCAATGTATCAATGGTGAACATATTAAAATGAGAATTCTTTTAGAGCCTTATGTCATTCCAACTTCAAGATTTATATACAACTAAATTCCTCAATAATACAAAAAAAAAAAATCTATAGTAGATGCAATTTCAATTTTTCTTTCAAGAAAAGCTTTATAAGGAAAACATTTCATAGAAGTTAACACTCCCTCCAAGTAAAATTGACTCTTAAGGATGCTGCGGACAATTTGGATCCTTTCTATAATTTCCAGTGGGGCTATAGGATGGAAAACAACAATTATTCACCCAATTTTTGCAGAGAAGTTGCTTGAATACATTTTAAGTGAATAATATTGAATATTTTCTCACTATTGTATTACGAAGTAACAATATTTGAAAAGAAGAAGATGCTTAATTCGTAGATCACCTTCGTAGTGTATTTTGGTCACTTCTTGCTCTATACTCTTGATGTGAATTTAAGCTATAAAAATGATTTTTATCCAATTTGTGCCCTACTAACTGAATAAAATTTATCAAGAGTAGTCTCTATTCCAATTGAAAAATTCTTAAAATTTTTAAAGCCCCTGTTGAACTTTGAACCAATAACCATGGTTTATTGGTTTTACAATTTTATAATGTCATGATAACTTTGGTTTATATCATAATATAAACTGTAATATATACTTATATAGAAAATTTTATAATTTTTGAACATATTTGGTATTTGATATGAATTATTTTTACTTTTTCCTTAACCCCTAAAGGATCAAGGCCTTTTTTTGCCCAAAAACACTCAAAACTGCCATTTCTATTGCAAAAAGTAAAAAAATATTTAAAAAATATTTTTTTTTGCACATCCAATCGTAGGATCTTACACCTAACTAGCATAAAAATGTGTGGAAAAATTTCAATATTTGCAAGATATTTGCGTTTAAAGTGAAGAAAACAAGTTTTTGGACACTTTGCATGACTAGATTTTTTGACTTTGAACCTTCTTAACTTACATTTTTTGCACTACAAAGTTTTGAGCTTTAAACCTTTATGGTGGGGAATTGAATTGAGAGTCTAGGAAAAAAAATTCAAAAAAATGTAATTTCATTCTTAAAAAATTGTTAAGTAGAAGTAGGTACAAGATGGAAGGAAAATCTAAATAATTAATATCTCCAAGATGGAATTAAAATGCACTAATCCCAATGGAGAGATTTTTCTAGCAAGAAAACTAAGCCATTCCAAAAAATTGTAAAATTGTAAACTTTTTCTTGAAAAATTGTAAAAATTTCATTTAGAAATGAATCCTACAAGTTATTTTTTCAAGAAGATACTCTAAATGCCCAAAAAACTAGATTGTCCATAACTTTCACATAACAAATCCAAATGAAATGAATCAAAGCTTTCTATGTAGACAAAAATGTAATCTATGATAGTCTTTTTTTTTTAAATTCAAATTTTTGAATTTTTTTTTTTGCTACCCAATCTCTTGTTTTGAGCTTATTTTGACATAACTTTTATTCCAAGGTACCAATTGAAAAAATAACAATTTTCTCACAAAGCTAATAAGTTTTTCTATCTTCAAAAAAAATTTCAAAAAATCATGAAAAAAATTGAGCCTATAGGTACCTGCCATAAATCCAATTTGTTCCCCAAGGGAACAGCGGTCCTTTAGGGGTTAAAGAATTAACCAACAAAAATGGAAATTTTTTATGACTTATAGAAGACTTGAGTTTCCATCTTTGAAAAAATAAAAATAAAAATTTCATTCATATATAGTTGCAAAATGGCACCAAATAGAGTGAAGGATTAGAAGGCCTGAATTTGTGATCATAGGCCCATCCTTTCAAGGTTAAATGGTCACTTTATAGCCCCCCCCCTACTTTGATTGTTGTCTAGAATAAGGGTTCTATTAGAGTTTCTCACCTTCTTTCTTGTAACAATAAAGAGAATCCAATATGAACATGCTCTTAACCCTGTAACACTGCTTTGCACACTCAATGTTTGATGGATAACAAAGAATCCTTTTGTATAGGACAAAAGTTCAATTATTCATCATGGGAATTTTGTTGAGAAAAGGCAAGGTCTTAGACTTCCAATGAGTGCTTTACCATTTTTTTAAGCAATTGATTCCCCCGGTTTTAGAAAGGATGATTTCCACGGAGACCAATCCGTCCTTACAGGGTTAATTTATGCCAATCCAAATGTAAAGACTTAGAGTTTTTTTCTCTCTTCTCTTCAAGGCTTCAGCTTCCCAAATCCAAGATGACTTAAGGTAGGAGGTCCATAAAGCGACCATCGAAGCGCTGAACCTGAATTTTGGGGAGGTAAAACATCTTGAAATATTTTTCAGTAAATTTTCCTTGAAAGACAAGAAGAAATGGCATCTGGCTCAAGTTGTTTCATATTTTTCGGAGCTTTGTGGAATTAGTTATGAAATTTTGAAGGTGAAAAGCCAAAGGGCTGTAAAAGCGACCACCTCCTAAAATGTACATCCTTTGTACATTTTGGGAAATTGAAGAAAGCAAAATGTACCTGTGTGTCCTGATCGGTTCAAAATGCCCGGTCGGAGTTCGAGCCTCCTACCTTAGTTTGTTCCAAGCACCAGGATGACGATCAGGTGCACAATCGTTTGCTTGGTGGACGTTTCCCAACCAGAGGCAGACCGGCCATTTATCCCATAAGTATTGCACTGAATGTTTCACTCAGACTGTATAAAGATCAGCCTCCACAATGATATCCTCACACAGCCGGGTGCTCAGCACAGAGCAAACTATTCTTTCGCCTTTTACTAAAGAATACCGTGCGCTGGGTACACGTATCGGCATACCCCATTTTTTGGAATGCCCCTCACGGGGCCCATCAATGAAACTCTAAAAAACGGACATTCCGCGACAACTCTGAGTTAAGTTGCCTTCGATTTTTTGAATAATTTCGAATGCAACCAGCAATAACTCATGTGGATTAAACCCTAAAACTTATTCTACTTCGCGTTTGGCGCCCTTGTGACATTTTATAGCTACCTTTCAAGGGCTGATTCGCGATTCTAAGGAGTTTGGCTTTCTGAAATATTTTTCAGTAAGTTTTCATTGAAAGAAAAATACGGAGTGGTATTGACATCTTACCCAAATTGTTTCATAATTTTTGGACATATGTGGAATTAGTTACAAATTTTTGAAGTGGAAACGGACTGGTCATTAGAAGCGTCCTCCTCCTGAAATGTACACCATCTCCAATCTCATCAAAACAATCGCCTTCTTTACTGTAATTCAACAAACACCTAGAGCAGGATTTTGGGTTTCCTACTCTTGGTGTCCGTTTTAGAAGAGCCTCAGACAGAGGATACTATTCAAAACAGATAGGGACCTGATCCTGTCTCCTATAACTCACCAATTCATACGTTAGCAAGTGTTGTGTTAAATTACAAAGCCAGCTTTGAAATTGCATATTAGTCTAAGTCATACATAGTGAAAACGATTTGATATTAACAGATTCGGCTCTTGTATACAAAGCTCTCTCCACAAATTTTAAACCGATTTCCCATCCAACATGATATGTTACAATACTTGAAGCAACGCAAACAGTCTACCACATGTAAGAACTGACTTGCTACACAGTGCGCCAGGGATAGCAAGCAATACATACTGTAGCTACATAGCATGTAGCACACACTCTTCCCCTGACCTTGCTGTCAGAACTACGATTGTGGAAAGTAACGTACACAATCAATCAACGACAAGGTCATTCTGTGCTCTATCATTTGGATTACCGTACTAACACACGAATCCTTCTACGCCACGGAAGCCTACCGTATTCTGTCAACTACAATTTCAGCTGGCTGCGCCTAGCTTGGACAGCTGCGGAACTAGCTCAATGCAATGCTGAGGCAACGAAGAAAGACGTGGAAACCACCGTCCACTAGTTAGCTTCTGTCAATTCGCTGAAGCTACCTGCGACAAAGACCAAATCCAATGACTAACCAAGTGTACCTAGTGTATGTTCTGTGGATTGATTGTACGTACCTGGGTGTACATTTCAGGGGCTATGTCCCTGAACAGCACTCCACCCCACCAACAATTTAGGCTCTCACAAAAGAGGAGCACGTTACAGTGTTGCACAATCCACAATCAGTAGCTAAAAACTGAAGGCCCCATCACTAATAATGCAAACGTCGTACGTCACTGCGACTGTACTACAACACCTGGACGGAAATCGCACAGCTACTGCGGGCCCTCGTTCCACAATATTGAGTTTCCGAATTCAGCTCGACAGCGGAAGCGTCACTCTCCTTTGACCCCACACCCTCGCCAAGAGCATGTTTCAGGTCTTCAAATTGATTACTTTTACACCATTCATTCTATTCATTCTATTAAGTGTCATCATAGATTTAATATGACACCAGAAGAGAGTGTCATATAGTAAACATCCTTCTTTTCGGACATGCTGATTTCTAGTCAAGAGTAATCACATCCCCACCTTGCATTGGAACTCTGGAGTATGATCGATAAAGAATTAATTTCTGGAGTAAGGAGGGGCATTGAACGTTTGTTAATGTGTTCCCGAAACTTATTTTCTACCTGAGGATGGCAATCATTTTGGAGCTTGAATGTGTTGTCATGGGCCCTCTTTCCTAGTGGCCTAATTTTCATGGGGCTAAAGCCCATGTCGTCGATGTGACCGACGCCCTAACTCTTACGTACGACTGGCCTCAATCAGTTTCCTCCAGCCACAGAAAATGCACATGGACCCACTCCGACTATTGTTTTTCTGCCTTTTTTTCGTCTCATGTCTTTCTCAGTTGGACCGCCGATGTTGCCCTACATGAGGCAGTCATTTCTCACTTTTCTTCTGCCTAACATGCTTGGTTACAAGTCTCTGTTGAGGGTCCCTGTTGATCATCACGCAAGTTTGATGCTGCTGCTCTGAGACACTGTCGGCGATACAGTATACGCACATGATTACAAATGCAGTTGAATGATGTCCATGTCATAAATTCTTGCTTGAACTTGAAAGCAGATCACTGTGTCAAGGCTCGATTAGCTCAAGAAAACGAAGCTAATAAGCTTGCACAAACCCTACTCTTCAAGCCAGCTACTGAGAAGGAACGACTCCAGGAAGAACATGAGCCCGGTCTAGACTGAACGTTTTATTTTGATCGTACTGTAGAGACGATTGCATCTCCTCTATTGATCAAAGAACACCCAAACTCTGTTTGATGGCTGGAAATTGTAACCGAAGATTGAAGGGGTTCCTATTGCAACGAATAATTTTTAAACAGGCTCCGAATGATGAGGGTGAGCACATACTTTTGCTGGTTCCTCTTCAAGGTGCACTCGCATAAAGAGGCTCCTCCATGGAGCAAACAACCAGCGCCGGCCCTTCGATCTCAAGTACCACAACTTACGGACTGATACATACATTCGATTCGGTATGACCCCCTCGCTCTTCCCCTTACTGTCGTACCTCGAAATTCTCAATCTTTTCAATCTTCATGTCGGAGTACAGATTAATATTGACGGCTTCGACCCTCTCATAGATTCTGACAAGGGGGTACTCTCTCACAATGGATTGAGAGCTGAGTACTGAGGTACATCTCTCTGAAATCGTCGTAAGAGTACGTGATCATGCACTTGTGTCCAGAACATTTGTACCTAGAGTTCGAGTTTAGCCAGCGCGCGCGCGTTGTCGCCATGGTTGGCAGACACCTTCATCTTCGTCGGCAAATTCAGCTAGATAATGGTTACCACGTACTCGCCCCCTGGTATTCAAAAAAAGATTTGCCAGGCAGCGCCTTCGATTGAAATCCACTTAAAGTCTACTCAGTAATTGCTAGACATACATGCAAATCCGGAGCTGGCGTGAGGATAGGACCTCCAGCTTGCAAGGCATATAGCCAAAGCTGAAAGACTGCTTGGAGGTCAGTCAAGCTACATCGTATGTCTACGACACTCTAATCATTTCTGTAGGTGCCCTTGTTTCAATCAAATCCAGTTTAGACTAATGTCGGGAATGGTCTATGAGGGCCGATCTCTTAAATTGGTGGTGTCCTTGCATATATTGCCCAATGCTAGCTCCATTCTTGAGCAAGGAATGTCTGGCAATTCGTGTTTCCAGGAATCGGCCTCGGTTATTTAGCTGTGGTGCGGAAAGCTCAGAATCGAGAATGGGTTCGACAAGGGGTCGTAGCGGTTTCATGCTGCTTGCCGTTGCGGCGTTGATGCTAATTCAGCCCACGGAGTCGGTGATCCCTTTTGGAGCGAACTACGGGGCCACCACCGATGCAACGCACACTCGAGTTCAGGGCGAGGGCGCCCATGTGGACCTTGTTCTGGATGCTACCTCAGGTGCATTTTCTAACTGCCTAGACTCCTCTGCATGAAATATAGCTACCTTCGGAGTTAGATGATACAAATGTTGCACACAAAGCTATGCGATTCTTAAAACATGTGAGCTAAAATTAATTGAATTGTCTTCTTTCACTCTGCAGCCGCGGCATTCAGTTCCAAAGGCAAGTACTTGTTCGGAAGCATTGGGATGGGGATCAAGCTTGTGCCTGGCAACTCGGCTGGCACCGTCACTGCTTATTACGTAAGCTTACAATCATACGAGTTCTTCTTCTTGCATTATGTACTGCTTCCGATCCTTCAGGCAAATTTCCATTTTCCACTGACAAATCCAGTGGCGAATCAATCAAGCAGCGGAGAAACTAACAGGTTCTGCTGATGAGTATGGTGGTTGATGGCTTGAATACTGTGTACAGCTGTCCTCCGAAGGCGATCACCATGACGAAATGGACTTCGAGTTTCTCGGCAACCTCTCAGGGCAACCTTACGTTCTTCAAACCAACGTGTTCGCCAAGGGCAAAGGAGCTCGTGAGCAGCGGATCACGCTTTGGTTCGACCCCACCGCGGACTACCACACTTACTCCCTTCTCTGGAACAAAAACATCATCGTGTGAGTACTACTAGGAACTCACCCATCGAACACACCGTTTCGAACATTCACACCATAAAATTTTCAACGATCATGCTTCCGTCATTCGAAAGATCAATTCATCAGAGTTCAATTAAAGCAATTTACTGTGTATAACGTCAATTTTGTTCTCTTGGCAGTGTTCCATGTGCCATTTTGACATTTACATTAGCTTGTTGTGCCCATGGATATGAAAAATAATATGCAAATTGCATGTCACCCACGACATTTTGCACCGCTAAGCTAGGATATCCAACCCCTTCCCTCTATCAGTTCCCTAATTAAGTCATTTCATTTCTTTCCGTTCTTGAGCGTCCACAATGCGATTTTAATGGAATTGCGCCAATTTAATGGAATTCATGTCGTATTGCAGATTCTTCGTGGACACGGTTCCAGTTCGAGCGTTCCGAAACAACGAAGACAAGGGAGTCCACTTCCCCAACAACCAAGGAGTTGGCATCTTCGCAAGCCTGTGGGACGGCAGCTCATGGGCCACGCAAGGTGGCAACATCCCACTCGACTGGAGCGCGGCCCCGTTTGTGGCATCGTTTCACGGGTTTGGGGTGGAAGCTTGCGAGCTCGCCAGCAACGACGACGCCTCCGCTTGCAGTGACAGGCAGGGGGACTGGTGGAGCACCGACAGTTACCAAACTCTGAATGACAACCAAATCGGGCAACTTCACAATGTGCGCAGCAAGTATGTCGTGTACGACTACTGTACCGACTCGGAGCGAGGGGATGCACCAGTCGAATGCGCCAGCAATTGGTTTGAGTAGCATCGATTTGCGACGGATTGGGTCGCCGCAAATGAGATACTCGAATCCAAAGGCACTCAAGCTCATAATCTAGGTAACGCTGATTATGGTCTTGACTGCCTCTGGATCAAGACTAGTGAAAATCCTCAAAATGCTTCATTGCCTCTCGAATAAGACTGGCTATGAGCTTGATTGACTACCTGAAAACGCTAATTGCCACTTTGAGCTTCTGGAATCCCGACATGGATTGTGATCCATCAGACCAGTTGCCATTTCTGAATTTGCAATTCAAAGAGTTTGTAAATAAGCTGCATTGAAGTACGTAACAAGCTTGTGTTGCAAAGATGTGCGCATCTGGAACAGTATAAGCATCTTCCATTTCTGGTTTACGACAATGTTACAGTATAACCTCGAGGTTGACTTTTTAATTTAGCTATTAGCTCCTTCATTCAGCTGAAAGTGTCCAAATAAAGCATCAGAGTGCCGATGTACGCCTTGTGGGGTTCAAACATGCATTTGGTCATGTTTCGTAACATAGACGTCTGCGATCTTATTTAGTTTTTGTTCATTCTTGTTGGGAATTACAAGACAATTTCAATGCATCTTAGCATGTATTTTTGGACAATTGATGAATAAATGGAGAATTTTGAACGTGTTGGTTGTTGACATATCCACAATAAGGTAGGACCACCTATACCTGATCAAATAAGCAATTACAGAACAGATGAGCAGCAGAGTGAGGCAATGGAAATTTTTCTCATGTAGACAGATAAGAAATATTAGGACTCTAAATTTTTTGTAATTTTATTGTCAAAATTGAAATTACTATGAATTTTGGGAGGCAAAAAGTGCTTAGAACCCATTGCCAATATGTAGAGTCTTCCAATTCCGATCATAGCCAAACTACTTTCCCACTCACTACTTCCTACTATCTTCCTCATTGTTTTTTGTGCACTTTGGGACATGTGTCATGATTTTAATCGTCCCAACCTTGAAAAGGAGAAAAAAACACATTCCAAGGAGAAAAAAACACATTCCAAGTTTGGGCACCTTCCTTGATCTGAAATAGGGCACCCTACAGGTTGTCCATGGCTCCTTGATCCGGAATGGGTGGTTCTACCTTAGTTAGAGTTCTCAGTATCTTAATCTGCGCCACAACCCATAAGTCATTGTTGGCGGTGTTGTGGTATTTGTTGTCCACACAACAGTTTCATACTTACACTGGTTATAGGTAACACTTCCCGAGCGAATTTTAGTTCTTACGTTCTTACCTCTATGTATATCTCCCCGATTAGATTTACGAATAGTACACAACCGAAATAACCCCGAGCGAGTCAACTTTGGCGCCCCAGCTCGCATCTACAATCTTACGCGGGAGCACTAATTGTTCAAAATGGATTCCTCGCTTTTGTGGTTAGATTAGGTACATATTCACCAAAAACGTATAGCTTGCTCTTCGTGAACAATTGAGCTGAAGAAAAGCCCACTTAGATATGCTTACTTGGATTTTATAATCAAGTTTTAAATACATAGTTGACTTTGTCTAGTATATAAATAGTTGAGTTGATGACCATACTTGACTATAACCTAATCAAGTGGTTGAATTGGGTTTTATATACATTCCATATGGTTGTTGGAAGTTTTAACATTGATTGAATTTAAATGATCATTTTGAGATCACATATTTAAAAAATGAGTCAATGAAAAGGAATCAATGGTAGATTCAATAAATTTTTTTTGAGTTATAAAATAAGAGACATTCTAAAGATAATTTTACATAAATCTCTAATTTAAATTAGTAATTTCAAGCGCCTAATCTTTGGACATGAGGATTTTCAAATTCTCATACAAGTTTGAAGAGATCAATTGAAACTTTAACCCCTAAAGGACCGTTGTCCCTTCGAGGGACAAATGAGATTTCGGGTAGGTACCTGTGCGCTGAAATTTTCTCCTGATTTTTTGAAACTTTTTTTGAAGCTAGAAAAACTGATAAGCTTTGTGGGAATATAATTTTTTTCACAATCGGTGCCCGGGAAAAAAAGTTATGACCGAATAAGCTCAAAACAGAGGACGGAGGGTAGCAAAAACAAATTTGCAAAAATTTTAATTTTTTTTTTAATTTTTTTTTCTCATAGATTATATTTTTGTCTATTTGAAAAGCTTTGATTCATTTCATTTGGATTTGTTATGAGAAAGTTATGGACATTCTTGTTTTTTGGGCAGTTAGCCCGGTAGTTAGAGCATCTTCTCAGTGAAAAAAATAACTTATAGGATTCATTTCTGAATGCAATTTTTTCAATTTTTCAATTTTTTTTTTGCATGGTTTAGTTTATTTGCTAGAACAATCTCACCATTGAAATTAGTGCATTTTAATTCCATCTAAAAGATATTAATATTTTAGATAATCCTTGAGTCTTGTACCTACTTCTGCTTAACAATTTTTTTAAGAATAAAAATTAAGTATTTTGAATTTTTTGAGTTTTTTTCATAGACTCTCTACTCAATTTTCTACTTTAAAGATTTAAAGCTCAAAACTCTGTAGTGCAAAATTTTTAATTAAAAAAGGTTCAAAGTCAAAAATCTAGTCCCACAATGTACTGAAAAATCTATTTTTTCCACTTTAAACGCAGTTATCTTGCAATCTGTGCGGTCAAAAATCCTCAAAAATTTTCCACACTTTTTTATACTAGTTAGGTGCAAGATCCTATGATTAGATGTGAAAAAAAATCAATTAAACTTTTTTTTAACTCTTTGCTATAGAAATGACAGTTTCTGGTGTTTTTTGGTAGAAAAAAGGCCTTGGTCCTCTAGGGGTCAAGCTCTAAAATCTAAAAGAGGTTTACACATGAAGTTCAAAATTACTCTAGTCTTGCAAAACCCAAAGTAATTTGCCAATTTCATGAAACTCTACCATTTTAAAAAAAAAAAAAAAAATTTAAAAATTAAAAAAAAAAAATTAATTTTAAAAATATATTTTTATATTTAATTTGGAATATCCATGGCATTTATGGAATGAAGCTTTATGAGGATTGACATAAATGTAGAGCATATTTTTCAAAATCCCTCTTTAATCCCTTTAGGACCATGGACATTCCAATTTTTTTTAAATATACAAAATAAAGTGCAAGTTATAAATAATCTAATGATATTTTTCAACAAAAATTGTAGGCTATGACCCATAGATGACATTAATATGCTTGGAAGAACCTACCATCATTATACTGAAACATTATTTATCAGTAAATTTTTAAATCCAAAAGTTAAATTCATCGTAAAGTCAATTGTAGACTGAATATTATTGGTTTTCATCCCAAATTAATTTAAGTTTAAAAATGTTAAATTCTTGTTATTGTAGTTTTTTTGCAATTTTTATCTTTCTTATTGAAATTATGTTTGAAGGGCCATTTTTTTTAACAAAATTGTGCTTTTTAAACATAAAATGTTTGCAAATATTTTGAAAATAATATAGTACAACCTAAAATGTTAGAAAATTTGTACAAGAATAAAAATGGATTCAAAATAAAAATTTATATAAAGGACATATTTGCATTCATTCATTGTTCAAAATTTTGATTGCTTCATTTTCAAGGGATTAATTAAAGGTCCACAAAAAATGACATAGATATTAAAAACATTATTCATTATTTTTGAGATAAATTCTATATTTAATTACAATTAATAAAAGAATAATCACCATTTGAAGAAGTAGTGGTCAGGATTTCATTTAGGTTATTTGTTATCGGTTTTTAAGGCGAATGTTGTGTTCATACTCCCTCAGTCCCACTAAAAACCTCCAAATTGGTTTAGGGTTTGTTTCATTAAAAGGATTCCATTTATTGATTTTGATCGTTGATCGTTGAACAAGCGATGTGAAACATAGGGCGGAGTGGATATATAGTTATATGATTTGAATTTTAGATCACTTGTTCAATGGTCAAAATCAATAAATGAAGCAGTTTAGTGATACAAACCCTAAATCAATTTGGAGCTTTTAAGTAGGACTAAGGGAGTAGAATAGATTGGCTTCTCTTTGATGAATTTTTATTCTAAAAAATAATCATGTTGGTAATTAATATAATTTCAAGATTTTTTTGAGTAGATCGTATCCATCAAGTAAAATTAACTATTCTATTTAAAAATAATGTTTAAGCTACCTATTTTGACTTTGAAATAAAAAATATATACTTTTGGAATTTTTATTGGAATGACGTTAAATAAAGCTTTATATGCAAAGTGTTATGATGATGAGCCATCCTAAAAATTTTAAGCAAAGATTCTTAGATGTGAATTGAATAGAAGTTGCCCTAATTCTCAAAACAAGAAAGTGGTTTCTTTAATCTTTTATGAATTAAGCACTTCAAAGTCTATATTTGGATGATGAATAGAATGATTCAAAAGAATGTTTTGTCCAAATAACTCCTCATTCATCCAAGTAATATATATGATTCTATAAAAGATATGTAAACCTTCATTTTATGAAAGGTTAACCAATTTGATGAAAAGTAACGAAGGTGCACTTTTTACAATATTCAATATCCAATGGATGGTTGAGAGCTTAGGCATTAACCCCTAAAGGCAGTTGAATGCATTTGCCGTTGTGGTATAGATTGTTTTAAGATACAAAGTTGTATTTGAATGTATAAAAATATTCCTATCGACTTGATTTTTGTGAATTTATGAAGTATTAATGAAAGTGTTGTATAAAATTTATAATTTATTTGGATGTGCTATAAAAATTTCAAAAAATGTTGTATTTACAAACATGAAGTCTAAATGATATAATTTCATATATGTATATTCAATGTGAAGGTGTGGACCACGGAAGGAAGTTCCAAATCACTTGCCAATTTTTTAATTGCATAAATATGTCAATTGGGGAGGTGGCCATGCTTTCACTTTTTGTAACAAACATGCTTTAAGTATGCTATAAATTGATTACATATGATGGGATTTGAAATTGTTATGTTTGGTTCATACAAAGAGAATGAAATGAGCATACAAGCGTGTGTCGAACTATTGATAATGACATTGTGGCTCTTGGAGGTGATTTTTATTCTTCAAGTGTGGAATCCATTCTTTTTGACTTGTATGACATTTATTCTTTGTAGGATATAGGAAAAACGAGTGAATATTGGAATGAAAGTAGCTAGCACGTAACAAAATGTACAATGATTACATTTTATACTGATCATCTTTTAGAATTAATGCAACCATGACTTCTGTACTTGGTCATATCTTGATATTTAAATGTACTTTACCTAATCCCATGTGCTTCAATGAATTGTACTACATTTGACCTAAAAGATGAATATAAGCCTACATAATGGATTATAGAATCAATACATCTCATAGCCCTGGTCCCTCTAACATTGGATACTATAATTTGTATTGATCCATGGTGCAACTTAGATCATGCCAACATCCAATATAGGTGATTCCCTTATCAAACATGGATTTCCATACATTTTGAGGGTTCCTTTGATTCTCCATTTCCTTTCGAGGTTCGATCCAATTGTTTTCTCAAACATTATCTTGAAGTTTCTTTTTCAAACCAAAAAATTGATGTTGAAGTTGCCAAATTAAGAGGTCTCAATTGAGGTGCCGTGATACCAGTAAGAGCACTCCACCTGGCTGTACTTCACAGTCCCCGTAATGAGAGTGGCTGGGTGACGGTTGAGGATGTGGTTTGGGATGTCGTTGAGGATGTGGATTGGGACGAAGGGACTCTTCCTTGGCAAATGGCTATGGCGGGCCTCCTCGGGCTGGCTCCCTCAATGTGCAGTGTTGGGGAGAGGTTGGCTTGATGGTTGCGACCGCGTGAACCCGCAGATGGACTGCAGTAGCGAGCGAGCAGGTCGATTTTAGGGTTAGTTGCTGCTCGCGGAGTAGAGCAGTTGGAGCTCGCATGCCCGCGTTGGAGACATCTGGTTGGAGTCCAGGGTTATGAGAGTTGTCGCTTGATTGAGCGCAGGGAGGGTTGCAGCCATGGCGGAGGCTGGGGGCGCCTTCGTGACGCGTGCGTTCGAGCGCATGCTCAAGGATTCCGCGGGCCGCAAGTATGGCAGCTTGCAAACTGCTCTCAAGGCGTACTTAGGTGAGGTTTTCCGCGGCGATCCAAGTGTTTTGTGTCTTTTTTTTGGTTTGTGTCGATGAGGTTGGGCGCTGCGGAGTTGGACGGATATACTGCTTTAGTTGGAATTGAGCGTGGAGAATCTCCAGCTGAGCTTCTGAAGTGGCGGATCTGGTAGGAACTGATCTACATTGCTCCGCTAGGGCGGGGTTTGGGGATTCCCGCCGTGCTGTGATGAATCCGGTGATCAGGCGGGAGTGGAAATGGCTTAGTTTTGTTTCGCAATGCTCGTCATGGCCTCTCGCCTTTCCGATCCGTTGACTGGAGGACTCTTCAATCAATCACAAACCAGCAGGGGAGGCTGTATCGTAAATGGGAATGAGTGGATGTTTGAGAATATTTTTAAGGGATGTGATATGCGTCACGCTCATTTATTGGAAAGAAGAGACATCACAAGCTATGGTCATTTTAATTTTCAAGAAGTGAAAAGTATCGAAAGCCTTGGACAGCTTGCGAGTAATAGAGATTGTAGTCGGATGCAGGTGACCGCAAGCATTTTTTAGCCTCAGAGGCTTGTTTCTCAAATTGGTCTCTAAATTCGGATTTTCTTGTATAATGGCAGAGAGGAGACCCGTGTCGCCACCGCCTGAGCACCACGAAGAGCCAGTTTTCCGAGATGAAATGTATGTTTCTGTGATCTTCATTTTTCAAGTTCCTTCTTGTTTTAACCTCCTTATTCCTTTTTATTCAGTTAAAGTTCACCGAACAGCAGTTCAAAGTAAATGGGAAAATTGAGAAGGTGAAGGTGCAATTTTTTAGCAGATTATTTTTGGCTTTGATAGATCCTGCCGAGCATCTCATGTGAGTAGGATTCATGAGAAGGGCATTGGCAAGACGAGGCACTTTCCAAATGGCATCAATTGTCTCTCTGCTACAGCTCTGTGGTGCACTGTATCTTTAGTATGATTTAAATGATTGACTAAAAATTTGTCTGTCAATTTTACAGCGTCGGGAAGTATATCTTCAATATTTTGAATAAACCCTAGTTCGAAGTAGTCTGTGGAAATGGTGTCCTGGACAATACATTAATGACCATCAGTCAGGGCAGAGCCGTTGCAATCATGTTATTCTCATTTAAGAAATATTATTGTGGTTCTTCTGCTGATATGTAAGTTCTGGAACCAGATCCGTAGTCCGAGATTCTGAATCAGAGGGCGATCCATCGAGTCCTACGGAAGCAGATGCACACGTTAAGTCTGTGGATGCAAGCCCAATGACATCCCCAGCTAAGCCAAGCACTGGTCAGGCAGCTGCTGCAGCTTTGGCAGAGGCCGGACATACTCTTGAAGGCTCAGAAGCTGATCTGGTGATCCTGCCCTTGCGGCTGGCTTTTGAGACGAAGCAGTCTAAGCTAGTGGAACCTGCTCTGGATTGTCTACATGTAAGATTGTTCTCCCTGTACAAACGCTTACTACCATTATACTCGTCTGTATACCGTGAATCCTGCAACTGAGAGTATCAATTGTTTTCTGGTGACGATTTTGTCGTCTGAGATTGGGAGTCATGTTGTATCATAGAATGCTTTATCCACAGGGTAGAATGAATGGACAAATGACTAAAAGACAAGAGTTGCACTTCTCTACAGGTTTACACAATTGTTTGGATCTTACGTCTAGTGTATGAGCACACGATTTGACTCCATTGTTGACTGTATTGTAGCAGCGCTAGTTTCCTGATCTAGTTCTTTTACATTGTAATAAGTGCGAGCCGTCTAGTGATGTCAAATGCAGTCCAGGAAAATTTGTCGTCTGAAAAGGACTGCTTTTAGTGAACGGTTCAGTGTCTTTTCTAGGGTTTCGTCAGTTTTTTTGATGTTATTGTAGCAAGTCTTGCATTAGGAGCTGGTCATTGGTCATGGACACCTTCAGTTATTTTCTCTCGTCATTTTATGACTCTCAAGTATGTTCCTGTGTAGACGTAAGATATCGCAAAGACTGATTTTTACTTAATTGAAAGAGTGTTTGTCGTATTATTATAATCATTTGATGTGCCTGTGGTAAGGCTTCTAAGCATATTTTGTTTACGGAGAGCCAAACATCTTGCTGCAGGCTCTTTTTGCCTTGTACCGCAGCCAGACCAATGTCATGGGTTTTCAGCTTGTGCTTTATCTTAGAGGAAGGTTCAGTGGAAACTGACCAACCTGTGGGCACAAAATATGTAGAAACTTATATCATATGGGCATCTAGAAGGAGAAGCCGGTGTTGAAGGAGGAAGAAATGCAAAGGTGGCAACTGAAATTTTTAACATGGTCTGTGCATCTGCGGACACAACCGCACCTGATAGGTAAGATTTGTCTCCACATCTTGTGATTGTTGATGTGTGAGGCTGCCCAGTCACACGATACACTATGTATGATGTGTCGTGGAAACTTTAGGATGTTCTAATTTTGTTTAATTAAGTCTTTGAGATTGCATTGAAGTACATCACTTCGTGCATTTAATCCTGAATATCTCCTGGACTTGTAGGAATTTCCAATTTGGGGCTATGGATCCCTTAAGCATTTGTCTATGATATCTTAATAATATTTATGTGCTACAGATATGAGAAAACCTAGGTTGGGTATCATGAATAAGTGAGTCTCTTGGAGGACATTTACGTTTTGTTAACTGGTGGAGTTTTAAACTGGTGCAGTTTGGTTCTCCAAGTCATTAAGGTGCTCTTGACGGCCGTTGCTTCACCTTCTTTTCAAGGTACCCTAGCAGTGGCCCTCGTTCGTCATTAATTATAATTAAGAGTAGAAATCTGAGAATATGCAACATCTCTCATCCTTAAGGATAAATTTTGGAAAATCAAAACTTTGACCTCGGAGCAACAAACAAAGCGCATTGCCATGATATTTCCAACACTTATTTTCAATGCTTTCTGCAACTAGTAATGAAATTCTTCAACTTTATTAGATAAACTTGATGAACAGCTTTCATCCAAATAAATGAATAATTCGTCATTAAAGTGCTGAACTAGCCTCACTCCGACGGCACTTGTTCGCTTGACATTCTCCTCTCGAGCTAAAGTCTTCGTTTGGAGTTTCATTTATTTACCTGAATTCCTTTTTGATCTTGTAAGCGACGTTCTATGTTGCTTGATGCTTATATCCATGCTAACTGGACTTTACTTGTTCTGAAATGGCAGTGCATGGAGAATGCCTATTGACTGCTGTTCGAACTTGCTACAATATCGTTTTAAGCAGGTTGGTTACTAGAAAGCTGAGTATATAGTGGAGCTCTCTGTACTCAGATTTGTCTGCTAGCGAGTGGCTCGTAGATCCTAAAATTGATGCCCAGGTTGCTTAGTATGGGAAGCATAGACGGTTATTTATATAATTTCTTTGCTTAAGGTGGATATTTGTGTGATTATGTGGTTTCGATGAAAATTGATGGTTTCGATGAAAATCGGTTGCAGTAAGAATCCTGTGAATCAGGCAACGGCAAAGGCAACTCTGACACAAATGATCAACATTGTACTAAGGCGAATGGAGTCGGATGTAGAGGTAATTGGTGGCACTTGTCTAATGTTTGTCAGTCAAGACTATGGTCAAATTCTAGACTCGAGGTGAATGTTTCCTGAGGGGATGACTTTGACACTTTAACGTGAGCAATTTTATGATGTTGATGAAGATTTGCTTTGATTCTGCTATGTTAGTGTATTCCCAGTGATGCTAGTTGCATGTCCCCATATTAAAGATTGTATCCCCCTACCCCCCTTAATTTCTGTTTGCTAACGAGTTGGACGTTCTGCAGGCTGGTAACAATGGTCATGCGCAATCACCTGATGATTCACATGCAAGTAGTTCAAGTGGTCAAGGTCAATTTCCGTCATCCAATGGAAATGGTGCTCATGAAGATGGGCAGAGTGCAGCAGGACCGCAGAAAACTCCAAGTGCGTACAGCAGACTACAGACAATCGTCATAGACCCGGAGACTGGGGAAGCAAGGAATGCCGCTACCGGGGAGACTATGGAAATGCCTCTTCAATCGCCTCGAACCACTCCAAGTACCCCTCCACCAGTCCCAATTACAGAGTTCCAACATCTGGCTAGTGAATCGGATCTGAAGGTCTGTAAATAACGTTGATGCACGTGAAATAATTGGTTATTTTACTGTAGGATTTCCTCAGGCAATTTATCTTAAAATTATTAATATCATGTATCAATATTATCTTTGATGAGAGAGTGTGCTATGTACATGTATTTTTGGATGGAATGAGAACGAGCATGTTGCATTTCTAGAGTGTTTCTACAGCATACGTTGCCCGGTTGCTATTACTGTATTTTGTTATTTCAATTCTTGAAATATGCCCGAGAGTATGCCTCATTGCAGGTGTCTCTTGCTGTAACTTTGCAGGGCATTGAAGCTGCTTTAGACAAAGCTGTAACGCCCGAGGGAGCGATAAAGAACCATGAGTACGTACTCTACGATTTTCTCGTCAAGAGCGAAAATGACGTAGAGCACTTTGCACAAGGCTACGATTATTTAGTGCTGTTCTGTGTTCATTTTATTTTTTATCACTATTTCCTCAGTAAGATTATGTTAATAATTGGTTGATTTTGTGTGAATGTTCTGGGCTGTAACAGTGGGAGGGACCTAGATCTTTTAACTTTGGGCCAGAAAGATGCTCTTCTTGTTCTCCGTACCATCTGCAAAGTAAGCCCATCCTTCCGTCATCTTCTCCTCTCTAATTTATATAGTTGGTGCAGTCGTAGTTGTGTCCATATTTGTCTAACTGTGCTGGATGATCAATATGCAGATGGCCATGAAGGATGGAAGTGATGATCTTCTCAGTAGGACCAAGTTACTTTCACTGGAATTGCTTCAGGTCTGCTTCCTACTATAATTCAGATAATTTCAGTTCCAATGACGGGCAAGCTTTGACGGAGATATCATCAATGGTCCATTATTCATTCGAAAATACTTACGATGATTCATTCATGCAGTGTTTCATATTCTGTGACTTGTTATCGATCCTTACCATATATATTAAATGACCTTGAGTCATATCTCTCCCTTTACGACTATCTGTGGGAAGGTCTTTTCTAGCTTTGGTAATATCGTTGAATTCTTCGTTACCATATTCTGAAGCCAACCCTCGTTCACTCTGCAGGGATGTCTGGAAAGTGTAAATCATGCTTTCACCGCAAACTTTCCATTTATGGATCTTGTGAAAGCTTACCTATGCTATGCATTGTTGAGGTCTTGCGTTTCTCCAACTTCGGCAGTTTTTCAGGTTGGTATTTGAGTTTATTGTCTTTTATAGACATTCTGTCATTGGTATGAATTTAGTGATACTAAGAGTGTGTTTGCATCCACCGCTTTTGCATAGATCCCTCCTTCGATAGATTGGCTTAAGGTTCGATTGCTTATTTGCTAGCAGTACTCAGAGACACAAGCTGGAGATAAAGCAAGGCCGTGGAATCTGGCATCATCTTGGGTGCTGATGTTGATGTACCAGGGTCTTGCACTAAGGATTTCTTGGATGAAATTAAACCTTGCATAATCAGAACAGTTTTGTGCCTGTGGAAGCTTCAGAATCGTTGATTTTGTGTTTTATCTACTGGCAGCTCGCAGTGAACATCTTTCTGATAATGTTGCAACGGTACAGGGAGAGTCTCAAGGTCAGTACTGGTACACACTCTTAGTAGTCATCTGTTGAGTCTAAGTTTAACAAAGTATGGAGTAGCATTCGCTCTCTTACTGTCAATTTGTTCTTTCTTTTCATTTATAAACCATGGACACTTCTGCATTCTCACATCTTGACAGTTAGTCATTTTGATGAGTTCTGTGAACCATTTGTGCTTGTTCGGTATATGAAAATCCATTGCAAATTTTACATCATCCAACTTTCAAATTGTGCTTGTCGTAATGAAACACTGTCAAATTTCGCACTTTACTATGTTCTATTAAATTGGCTGATGATTTCTACTCTTTGCGCAGGTGGAGTTGGGAATTTTCTTCAATTTGATTGTCTTACGGTCCTTAGAGACCGACTGCCCTCTTCATCAGCGCACAGCCGTCCTGAAGTATGATCCTATCTCATCAATCAGCTAGTTTGGAGAATTATTTTGTGCACATATTCTGAACCTGGCAGTTCTCTTATTCAGCCGTTTAAATGATTTCTGTCTGCTTCGTGTTCAATAGTTGATAATCTTGTGCCTCTTCAGATCTTATATATTGTGGACAAGGTTCGAGTTGCTTATATTCTTGTTGTACAAGCTGATCATATTTGCGTTGCATTGCAGGATGCTTGAAAAAGCTTGCAATGATCCTCAGATGCTTGCAGATATTTTTGTAAACTACGATTGTGATCTGGATGCCACAAACCTATTTGAACGCATGGTATGCACTGCTCAAGTGCTCGTTTGTTGGATGTAGAAAATTCAGTGTTTAGGGGAGCAAAGTGTGTTGGTTATCTTGATGGTTCATTTTTCTCAGTTTTCCCTTCTTGACGAATAGAGACCTTACCGTAGGTCTGACTTTATTCTTATTTATTTTCCCTACGCCTGTGAAGGTTAATTCTTTATCGCGACTTGCCCAAGGAACACCAAACGGGGACCCTTACGCTGCTAATGCCTCACAAAACATTGCGTTCAAGTCCTCAGCCCTTCAAGTAAGTCATGCCTGTGGAGGTCATGTGTAGGTGTATTTTCTTTCTTTTCCATTCAATGTGGCTCTTATTCATGCACGTTTTTTTTTGTTTCTATCGCACAAAATATGCTGTTCATTGTTTACTTGATGTCTTATGTTTAGCACTTTTCTCTGTTGCTTGCAGTGTCTGGTAGGTGTTCTCAGGTCCCTCGGAATATGGACCTCGAAGCAGAGAGGAAATGGACCTGTATTTCCAGACCTTTCGGTACCTGAGCTTGAGGTTCATGCTGGTGGGGCGAATGCTGATGGTACTGATTTGGAAGTCAAGGATGATACCAAGCCTGTAACGCAGGCAGATGAGTTTGAGAAAGCAAAAGCTTTGAAGGTCACAATGGAGACTGCCATTGCTAAGGTACTTCCCCTCCTGGGTGTTACAAGGTATTCGTTTGATCGCATCTTATGAGATCGCTTCTACTGTTGAGAACAAAAATTATTTGCCGGTCTGTTCAGAGCAAAAATGTTGAGCCAGTCTGCGAGATGGGCTTTCGTAGGGTTAGGAACATGAAATTTTGCTTAGTTGTCTTCATAGCCCGCTATTTCTTCATTTTTGTTTAATCGTATGCAGCTGGCCTGTTGACTACCATTTCTCCTTTTAACAAGTTGTTTGCTTGAACAGTTTAATCTTAAGCCCTCGAATGGAATTAAGTTTCTATTTGAGCACAACCTGGTTGCCAAGGAACCAAAAGCAATTGCTCAGTTTCTGAGAGATTCGCCAGGCTTGGACAAGGTACTGTATTTTTCAGGCAATTTCATTTCATCGAGATTTATGCACCTGAAATGTCCGTTCTGTTTCCATTGATTGTACTTTCATTCATTTTAGGGTCCGTACTGAGGATAATATGGGATGGCATAACCCTGTTTTATTTATTTGATGCTAGATTTAAATTTACATTTGCTCTTAATACTTCAGCAAGATAGTGAGGTTATGTTCCGATGATAACATTTTTTGGATTTTTCCTGATTTCATTCTGCAAGGCGGAAGGTTTGAATCCTGCTGGGTCTGTTTTTTTGACCCATATTTTAGTATGAATGAATCTTACTATTTCCTTCGTCTACTGCAGAAAATGATTGGGGACTACTTGGGTGAGCATGAGGACTTCGGATTGTCAGTAATGCATGCATATGTCGATGCTCTCAATTTTAGTGGCATGAAGTTCGATAAAGCCATTCGGATATTCCTCAATGGGTTTCGTCTTCCTGGCGAAGCACAGAAGATCGATCGTATCATGGAAAAGTTTGCTGAGAGGTAATTAGACAATTTAGCTGTCTGGTCATGATTTGTAATTTATGACATAACCTGTCCACATTCGAGTCTTTGACTTGTGATAGGGTACTCGTGTTTCTGCTGTGATTGACTCATGTTTCTACAATTACATACAGATATTGCCGAGACAATCCAAATCTCTTCAAGAATGCAGATACTGCTTATATACTGGCATACGCTGTCATCATGCTGAATACTGATGCCCACAATCCCATGGTTACTAAGAAGATGACCAAGTCTGATTTTGTGCGCTTGAATTCCTCAAGCGACCTCGAGGAACATGCTGCTCAGGTATGGCTCCTCCAATCAATGGAGAACAAATTTTTCACTAATGTTTATCCTAAATAAGGGTTTAGTGTGCATTTGAAATCTACGAGATCTGGTTAATGTCTGGCATGTTTATACGATATCATGTCCAATTAAGAATACCTATTTTTTTCCTGTATTTTCTGATTGTGCCGTGGACATATATCTTTTTCTTTTTTGCTCGACAGGCAGTAACTATTGTGACAACATTTCTTCCTCGCAACTGAACTATTTTATTTGCTCGTACTCAGGAACTCTTGGAAGAAATATACGATTCTATTGTTCGAGACGAAATAAAACTGAAGGATGATGATTCTAAGAGGGAAAGATCGGAAGAAAGAAGTTCGCTCATCAGTGTACTGAATCTTGGTGGATTTCGGGTAAACGGTGCGGCTGATACGAAGAAAGAAAGTGATGAGATAATTGAGCTGACGCAGTCAATTTTCAAGAAAGCTGGGTTTAAGAAAGGAGTTTTTCACAAAGCAGAACATGAAGATCTGGCTCGTCCAATGCTTGAAGCCGTTGGATGGCCTTTGCTAGCAGCATTCTCTGTGACTATGGAGGACAGCGATAACAAACCTCGAGTTTTGTTGTGTATGGAAGGGGTTCGACTTGGTATACATTTGACAAAAGCTCTTGGAATGGAGACGATGCGTTATGCATTTTTGACGTCATTAGTGAGGTCAGTATCCATTATACTCATCTTGCAGTCTTGTCTTTGTACAAAGTAGTGCCATCAACTCTGAAGTCTCTAATTGGAAAGGTTTAATTCGAGTGAGATATAGTGTCATCAAAATTAACTTCATGTGTATTTTTGCAGATTCACGTTTTTGCATGCGCCAAGAGAGATGCGATCGAAGAACGTGGAGGCTTTAAAAACACTACTATCTATGTGCCAGAATGAACCGGCAGCCCTTCAAGACACTTGGAATGCCGTCTTAGAGTGTGTATCAAGACTTGAATTCATAATATCTACTCCAGGCATATCGTCTAGCTTAATGCTGGGCAGCAACCAGATATCGCGGGATTCTTTGGTGATCTCGTTGACTGAACTCACTGGGAAACCCACAGAGCAAGTGTTTGTAAACAGTGTTCGACTTCCAAGTGATGTGATCGTAGAATTTTTTGCAGCCTTGTGCGGTGTCTCAGCCGAAGAGTTGAAGCAGTCTCCACCACGTGTTTTCAGTTTGACCAAGTTAGTGGAAATCAGTTACTACAATATGACACGAATTCGAATGGTAATATGACTTTTCTAAACACTATCATGATTCGTTGTACTTAAGCATGTAAGTGGGTGGGGTTGACTTCTTTGAGAAGGCGTATTCTGGGTGATCTTTGGCAACGCCATGCAGGCCCCATTGTCATGCGAATATGTGCGCCTGTATCCAACCTGCTATTAACCTTCTTTTGTACTCACAAAAGCATGTAATTTCTTCCTTCAGGTTTGGGGCAGGATATGGGCAGTTCTTTCACTTCATTTTGTTGCGGCGGGAAGTCATTCTGAGGAGAAAATTGCAATGTATGCAATTGACTCCTTAAGACAACTTGCCATCAAGTATCTTGAGAGGTCGGAGTTGGCTAATTTCACCTTCCAGAATGATATTCTGAAGCCTTTTGTTGTCATAATGAGGAACAGCAAGAATCCAACAATTAGAGCTCTTATTGTTGACTGCATTGTACAGGTAATTACGCAAAGAGTTCATGCATAATTCTGTCTATTTCTAGCTCTTTTGTAGTTTTCTTGAGTTAATTTGCATTTTTCTTTGCTATGTCAACGATTACCTTTTTTATTTTATTTGGATATTCTGTTGAAAGCTTTTCATAAAGCAATATAATCTTCTCTTCAGATGATCAAATCAAAAGTTGGGAGCATCAAGTCTGGCTGGCGAAGCGTGTTTATGATTTTTACTACTGCTGCATATGATAATGTGGAGTCCATATCCGATGTTGCTTTTGAAAATGTGGAGCAAGGTATTTTGCTTATTTTCTCTCATTCAGTGCTTGTGAGGACAATAATTTAGAGGAAGTACTTGTGCTTTGCAAAAATAACTTCATATGCTTCTCATCCTGAGCTTATTTTATGATATCACGAAATGAACTTTATTTGCTTACAATTCTGCAAAACTGTCGCATTATAATTGCAATTACAAGATTTCTTTGTATAGTTGTTAATTTTTTGCAATCCTGTGCAGTTATTTTGGAACATTTTGATCAGGTGGTTGGAGATTGCTTCATGGACTGTGTAAATTGTCTCATTGCATTTGCGAACAATAAAGTTAGTCTACAAACGAGTCTGAAAGCTATCGCTCTCCTTCGAATTTGTGAGGATCGCCTGGCAGATGTAAGTTGGCATTCTATTGGACTTTCACTAGAAAACTGTGCATTCATCTTCATTACTTGGTCAGATTCTACATAAGGTGTGTGCCATTTTGATTTCAACTGTTACTACAGCTGCTATGTTCGCAAGGCGCAAACTGAAGATTGTCTGTTTTCTTTCAACTTTTTTGCAGGGTCAGATACCTGGGGGTGTTCTTAAAGTAGGAGATAATACCGATCAATCGGATCTTGAGGTCGCCGAGTACTACTGGTTCCCAATGCTTGCTGGGCTCTCAGATCTTACATCAGATCCACGAACTGAAGTTAGGAACTGTGCCTTGGAGGTTTTATTTGACCTGCTTAAGGAGCGTGGAAAGAATTTTTCTGGACGATTCTGGGAAAGTGTCTTCCAGCGTGTTTTGTTCCCCATATTTGACTACGTTCGTCATGCTGGTAAAGATGGAGAGAAGCCGGCATCTGCTGATCAATGGCTCAGGGAAACGTGCATACATTCCCTGCAACTTTTATGTGATCTCTTCAGCAGTTTCTACAAGGTGCCTCTTCTGGATTTCAATGTGCAAACGCAGTACTTGGACTTTTGTTTACTTTCAATATTCTAATAACTAAGGCAAATTACAGTCAAAAGCTTCGCTGCTGTAGTTCTTATAGACTTTGTTGATCTGTTTGTTGCAGGAGGTTTCGTTCTTGTTGCCTGGATTGTTGGGTCTATTGCTGGACTGTGCAACCCGGCCAGATCAAACTTTGGCAGCAATTTCAATGGGTGCTTTGGTACGACTTGCTGAAGTTGGTGGTCATCAATTCAATGAGCAGGACTGGACAACTTTACTGGACAGCATTCGGTAATATTTATATTCTTGTGTACTTTGTGACTTTCAAGGAAGCGCAGATGCTTTATGCGTCATCCGAGTTCCCTGATCTGCTACTGATTAATGTCTGCATATGCTGCTGATGTTACCCCCTTGGAGGAGAGTTGGTTTTGGTTTTGCAGAGTCTTAGTCTTAAATCTATCCTACATGTGCAAGTCGTGAAAACAGTCTTTTCATACCTGTACCAAGGATAAATTCATGAGATTAGACATCCTGATATCCTGCTTGCCTTTTTTTGCAGAGATGCGTGTTACACTACTCAACCGCTCGAGCTGCTGAACCCAGAGAGCATGCTAACCATCGGGACAGATTATGTTTCTGGCCCAAGAAAGCTTTCAGTTAATACTTCTCCATTAAGAGAAGCTCAGACACCATCTGGACAGTCTGAGGCACACATAGAGCATTCAGACGCTCACGAGAATGGAACAGTGGAAGGAACGCCCGGTAGCAATGGTGACACTTCAAAGAATCGACGGCTTAGTTTTGATTCTCTGGTAGATGATCGACTTGAAAGACTGAGCATTGCTGAATCTGAAGGTACTTACGTCAAGATTACATTTAGATGAGTTCGAGAATATTACTCAAAACAAGCTAGTATAGGCGTACTTTTTAATTATCATTTGCTAGTTTTTTGGATTGAAACCTGAGTATCATGTTCTGCAGGCTCTGAAGCAACTGCTTCTCTCGCTTCTCTCGCTTCTCCGAGGGATGCCAAGGTGCCAATTCAGCCAACTGGACGGTCCTTTATGAGTAATGTGATGGATGCTCTTTGGATAAAGAACTCGTTTAGGAGAAGGAGCATATCAGTGGAGCCCGTTTTGCAGAATTCTCACCAGGTAATTTATTTCTTGAATGCAGTATGTCCCACATCAGGTAGGCATAAATGAAGACCTCTGTTTGTCAACTTTTACTCTGAAATGGATGGAGGTTCATCATTGTGGTTCAATTAGAGTATCTTGCTGTAGTAAGTTTGGACTGAATCTTAGTTAAAACATAGGATCCTGGGTTCTGACGTTGGCAAGTCTAGTCCAGTGTGTACTGACCAGTTCGACGTCTTTAATGCCTGCCTCTGATTTGGTGAACCGGGATGAGTATGATGTTATCTAACGTGGGCTGTTTCGAAATCCTAGATGACACCTTCAGTGTTTGAAATATGCAGGATCTTGATGTTGGTGAGCACGATCTCGATGGGAGTGAAATGGAAGGGTCTTTATTAAAGGCCGTGAGGACGAAATGTGTGATACAACTTTTGCTCTTAGGTGCTCTGGATAGCCTTCAAGTAAGGGCTCCTTGAGTCGGCTTCACCTTATATCCTTTTATTGCTTGAAACATGTTTCTTCAGTTCCTTATGTTGAGATCTCTTGAATTATTCTTTAACATCTCGTCGCGTTGCGCAGAGGAATCATTGGCAGAGATTGCAACCACCGCATAAGCGACTGGTTATGGATACTCTTCTATCGATGGTGGATTTTGCTGCTTCTTACAACAGTGACTCCAACCTTCGAAATAGAATGCAGAATGTCGCTGGCGATAGGTACGCTGGTAACTCGACTTTCGGGGGGGGGGGGTTCACTCACTGATTTGGCTTACGATGGTTAAGATCCTTCAAGATCTTTTTATCAATGGACTTTTTTATTTCCTACAGGCCTCCCCCAAATCTACTACGTCAGGAGACAGAAGGCACGCAGATCTACCTTGCAGTGCTGAATAAAACTGCAATTGAGATTGGTGATGAGAATGTCAAACAAGTTGATGACCCTGAAAATTCCGAGGTTCCGTTGAAAGGCGGGGACCATAAGCTACGAGAGGAGGCAGAGAGGCAGCTTGTGTCGTTTTGTGGCCACATTTTAAAAGAAGTTGCCACATTGCAACCTGGTGCAAGTGAGGCTGTGCAAGCTGATTTTCAACGTGCACTTGATCTGCGTTCCCCAGTCACTGTTCAGGTAGGGGGGATACATTTCGTTCATAAACTCCCCGTATGCGTTGCCTTTCTAGAGCTTCAGTTGCGTTTTAGTTCCCGGGACGATTGAAGTTGTCTTCATACATAACTGTTGGGAGGCTAAGACATATTGGAATATCTTATACAGGTTTTGAATGCAATGAAGAACATGGATACAGTGATGTTCAAAAAGCACTTACCAGAGTTCTATCCTTATTTTACCAAGCTTATCTGTAGTGATCAGGTTTGACCTTCCCCCAGTTTCTTTGCTGAGTGTCAAGATGTCATATTTTCTATATTTTTACCTCTGAGTTTCTCACTGTAAGATTCACCTCAAGTAACCGCAATCTCAATGTCACGCCATGTACCCAGGATATTTCACCATCTCGTGGGTCTTTCATTTTGGACTTTGCTGTTTTTATACTTCCTCTTATAAGACCGTTCATGATCTTAATCCGCGACATATGTGCAGATGGAAGTGCGGAAAGCATTGGGAGATCTGTTTAAGGTGCAACTGGTGGCTTTGCTACCCTGATTCTACGGGAGTAATTTCTCAGGGTGGTCTTCTCTAGATAGGTAGATAGCTGTAAGTGAGATCCACTTATCCCCTTGTAGATGGCACTTGTTGATTTAGAAGCATTATTTTTGAGCTAACCATTGCTGAGCAAACTTTCACTGCATACATGATCCATGGCATAGCTGGAGCCCATGCTCTGTGTCATCCACTGTTGTGCAGTTTATGTACACTACGTTTCGTAACCCATGGACATGCTTGTCTGCTCATCACTTGGCGCAAATAAAAGCAGCGGATTCCATTTTAGGTTTCTAGTTAAACGACTTGAGTGTTGGTTCTCCTGTAACGTGGTGTGGACTTTGACGTTTTGGCCACTTGTGAGCGTGAGGTTGACACTGGGATCCAGAATATTGCCAATGCACGCGGGAAGGATTTATTGGATCATTGCGCGATGGTCGTGGTTTCATAATCCAACCAGCGTACCATCTACGTGAGTACCCAAAATGGCAGCGTACTATGTAAGGTATCCGTACCTAAGACAGACACTTTTTTTCAAACCAATTCTGAACACAATTCGGGGGAAATATCATATCACAATGTTCGCAAATAAAAGCACAAGCGAATGCAATTGGTTTGAGAATTTTTGGAGTATATGAATATGCTACGAATTTTCAAAGTTGATGTCACAGGAACGCCTATTATTGACACTTATTAACTACACAAAATAGTGAAATTAGGTTGCACCAGACTATAGTTGACCATGTCTGAAAGTGTTAGATATGAGAAATTAGTGTGGGGCAACCTAATTTCACTATTTTGTGTAGAAACCTAAAAGTGTCAATGATTGTGCATGAGTGAGGTCTTAGCACAATTACATCCATGATTGTGCACGAGTGAGGTCTGTCCTTCGTCACACACAGGCGAATTGCAACTCAGTGAAGGTGATGTCCAAGCACGGTTCGCGAATCTAGTATGCAAAAGTTACAAATAGAAGCTCAGTGTTCAATTGATAGAATTTTCAAAAATGTGTCCTAATTTCAATGCGAGTGTCTTGCCTAATGTTGTACAACGTGAACTTGCCAAAGCTCCATCGCCGAGCCTTCTGTTTCGGCTTCTCCTGCTTAGTCTGCACACACAACACTCCACTCCCTTGCATCGAAATTTGAGCCCAACAAACCACCCCAACTCCCCCTCCATCTACCACGGCAAGAAAACAACAATGAAGAAGCTCAATGCGCACGTTGGGTGCAGGTCAAAGTTTCACCTGTGAAAACCCTGACATCAGACCAAACAACAAAGCTGGCAACGACAAGGATCTCTTGGATCCTGTCTTCCGACTCTTCCAACTCTACCCTGCACCTCACTTCTCAATGTTGGCGTCACCCGGAGTTTCCAATCAGAGGACCGATGCCTCGTTCTCTGAAACCGATGCTCGAAATTCTACGGATTTCCAAGATCGGTCTCATGAGCCCAGCTGCCCCAGGAATCGCTGTTGGAGACATTTTGTTATCATTTGACAAATATGTATGGCTAAATAAGTTTAAGGGCGAATTCTGCAAAGCAAGTGGCTTGATGCCACTCATCATATTCCGTTTGACCGTCGAAAGTGAAGACGGATGAATCACCCTGAAAGATGTCCCTCAGGTGTTTGAAAACGGAACCGTTCAGCTGCACATGAGTACCCCAACGGTGAAAGTAGAAATGGATTCCTCAGGGTCTGGTCAACCCGGAGACCACCTGGTGAGCAACAAGCATGCTTTTTATCTACCCCTGCTTTTTATCCTACTGTAAGCATTCAATGCTCGTCCCTATCGAACAAATCCATCTGACGTGGGAAAAGATGAAAAGCCTTGCTAAACTTGAAAACAAGAAGGCGCGTAGGACAGATAAGGATAAGGAAACACGGAAGAGCTGCTAAAGGTGAGGACACAACGAAACTCACCCAGTGCAGCGAGCATCTGAGGTAAAATTCGCCCACCTAAACCCTAAACCCACACTCCACAACTGCCAAGCCCAACACGCTTTCGCTCAACGTTCGCAAGCTCAGCAAGTAAACACAATCATGTCGTTGCCCGAGTACGTAAAAAATCTCTGCACTCTGTGGTGAATTGCAACCCAGAATCACTCCTCATCAAGAATCTCCATGAAGTGGACGGACAATGCGATCGATCGACGACGCTGCACCCTCAAGTCCCACCATGCACCCCAAAGTCACGTCCTCTCTGCCCAACTCTTAAAAAACCCAGCTCGCTAACTCCGCGGGCCGAACTCAAGTAGAAATGAATTCGTCGCCCAGAGTCGGCATGGGCAAAGGCGGCATGGATTTCGACGCCAATCTTCTAGACCGGTACATGATCCACGGGACAGTCCATCGCTGGAGAGTTCTATCAAACCGTTGTGTGACGTGGGTGGCAGCATTAACTTAAAATTCTCAAAGTATGGCTCCATTTAACAAGATTTCAACTCGAATCAAACAAGCATCCACAGCTATATACTGTAGTGTAGAGAATGGAATTCCCACAGCGTTAATTAGATTCGAATCTTCTGCACATTCAGGACTCACTGATTTTAGCAAATGAAGCTACAGTAACTTACTTGGGAACATCACATTTGGATTTTGGAACCACTGAATTGCAGCCGTTACGGCGCTTGAGGACCTGAGGAAATCTGGACTGGAGGAATCATTTCGATGTGTGCTACAAAAGAGAGAGAAAAAAAAATCTGCCGAGGATTCGGGGAGCATGCGGAATTATGAACTTCGGCGGACCGGCGGTAGACGGGCGCCCGTCACCGGGCTTGCAGCGTAGGAGGTCCTATGACCGCTACTCAATTCGTGTTGGCGGGGTGGCACGGATTTGGGGGGATAGCAGGGGCTTCTGGACCACTCGCAACTAGATTGCTGAAAAGAGATTGGATGAGAATCACCGGGAATATAATCGATGGGTGCCTGTTGAAAGAGAGAAAGGTGGGGGCCCTGCCACGTGGTTAATATCCTACATCAAAGTCAACATCAAAGTCTACAGGGATTTTTTTTCATTATTTTTAGACAGCACACAAAAGCGATGTAAGGTAACGCCCCATAACTGACCGAATAAGGAATTCCGACATCATAGTGAAGGCAAAACAAATATTTTTTAGAGGTACATCAATAGAAATGACATGGATTGCAAAAAAATTGGTAATTTTATCACTTGAATTGAAATTACTATGAATTTTGGGAGGCAAAAAGTGCAACGGACCCATGGCCAATGTCTAGACTCTTCCAATTCCGATCATTCAAATAACTTTTCACCTATTCATTATTTCCTATTTGTTTTTCCACAACTTGGGACATAAGTCATGTATTTAATAGTTCCAACCTTGAAAACGAAAAAAAATTGCATTCTAAGTGTGGTCGGAAATACGTGCACCTATAGGTCGGGAATGGGTCATTGGTCGGAAATGGGGGGGTTACCTTATTGTACAGTGGAGTAGTGAAGCTATTTACATCTATTTGACATAGATGAAACATGAGAAACATGAACAAAAACACATGTATCCGTTTCAAAGTAAGTATACGAAGTCATTCATGATAGAGCAATTTAGCGACTCCATCCATTGAACAAGAGAATCTATCTTTCAAAATTCCTTCAAACAAAATTGTAAAGATTTTGAGCGATAAATCACTCTAAACAAAAACATTGGTCCACATTACTATTGTTCATTCTTTACATTCTTTATTAGTCTTTGTATTGGTGTCATTTATACATTGGTTTGAGTCTTGACTTTCAAAATTCTTTGTAAGGAACATGAGAGCATTCCCTGTCGCCCATAAGACCCCTTGAAACGTTAAAGTGGTGAGTCTCAAGAAATAGGAGATTTTTTTTTTTTTTAAACATACGGCCTTCGAGGGGCGCAGCTAGGATAAATCTGACACAGCTATGGCAAAACATGTATCTAATCCCCGTCAAGATAAAGTGGAGGGACAAACCCTTTCCTCATACGCCAACACAAAGAGCCTTCATGCAAGCAATGTCAGCACGAGGAGGAAGTCCCTACCATCTGACCATCAATCAGGGTAAATTCAGGTCATTGCAGACCAATAGGAGAGAATTTCAATACCCTATAATCTGCCATCCAAACCTCCAAAGTTGCAAACTCTCTAAAATAAATTGACTTACATCATAAGTAAACAAGCTTGATATTGTGGGTAAAGGAAAGCCCCGCTATATATACCAACAAAAAAACTTTTGAGCTTTTTGCAATGATTTTATTGTTAGCTAGAACTTTGCAACCTATCTTGAAGCTTGATTTGGAGCCAAGCTTGATGAATGGAGAAGCTCATGTATCTACATTGGATGAGTTTCGATGATTTGTTGTAGGCTAGAGGACGATGAAGAATGCTTTAAGTCTTGGCTAGTAAAATGTGCACTTTATACTAGCTTAGGAAAAAAAATAGTTGATTACTTGATTAAGGTTGTAAATGACATGGAATGTTGCATGTCTCGAAATAAATGATGCTTGATGATCTTTTAACCCCTAAAGGACCGAGGCCTTTTTTCTGCCAAAAAACACTGAAAACTGCCATTTCTGTAGCAAAGAGTTAAAAAAAAATTTAATTGTTTTTTTTCCACATCTAACCGTAGGATCCTACACCTAGCTAGTATGAGATTGTGTGGAAAAAATTTCAGAATTTTTGACCGCTCAGATTGCAAGATATCTGCGTTTAAAGTGAAAAAAACAAGTTTTCCAACACATTGCGGGATTAGATTTTTTGACTTTGAACATTTTTAACTTAAAATTTTTGCACTACAGAGTTTTGAGCTTTAAATCTTTGTAGTGGAGAATTGAGTTGAGAGTCTAGGTAAAAAAAAAAAAATCAAAAAAACTTAATTATCATTCTTAAAAAAATTGTTAAGTAGAAGTAGGTATGAGATAGAAGGAAAATCTAAAATATTCATAGATCTTAGATGGAATTAAAATCCACTAATCCCAATGGTGAGATTGTTCTAACAAGTAAATCAGACCATGCAAAAAAAATTGAAAAATTTGAAAAATTGCATTCAGATTTGAATCCTAGAAGTAATTTTTTTCAAGAAGATGCTCTAACTGCCCGAAAAACAAGAATGTCCATAACTTTCTCATAACATATCCAAATGAAATGAATCAAAGCTTTCCAGATAGGCAAAAATATAATCTATGAGAAAAAAAATATTTTAAAAAAAAATTCAAATTTTTGTCCATTTTTTTTTGGCTGCCCAGGCTACCCTGCGTCCCCTGTTTTGAGCTTATTTGGTCATAACTTTTTTTCCCGGGCACCGATTCTGAAAAAAATTATATTCCTATAAAGCTTATCAATTTTTCTATCTCGAAAACAAGTTTCGAAAAATCACGACAAAATTTCAGCCCGTAGGTACCTGCCCGAAAACGCATTTGTCCCCCGAAGGGACAACGGTCCTTTAGGGGTTAAATTATATTCTCTTAGCAATTACATTGTATATACTTTGAGATCACTCAGTCATATTAATGAGCAATAACCTCATTTTTATGTGATTTTTGGAAATGGTTATATTAGCATGAGACAAAGACCTATAAAAATCAATTCACTTGTTAAGAGATTTAAGCTTATGATCTTTGCATCAAATCATCTTAATACTTTTTAAATCATTTAATTTATAAACAGATCTTTGAGATTATACTAATATTTTATTTGTACAAAAATTTGCACAAAATTAATACAAAAGATTTGAGGGAATATTTGAGGTTATAATTTCTCCGTGATGAAATTATACTTAACATTGGAATAGTGTTGCTCTTATTGAATGAAATTTGATTTTTCATCTATATTTTGTTTGTTTCATCAATGCCCATGAATATAAATAGCTTCATTACTCTACTTCATATCACTTTTTGCACTATTCAATTAAAATAAATATAATAAAATATTTTGAATTGTACCCTTTAGATATTAGAATTGGTAAAGAAAACTCTAAGACTTTACATTTTTTGATTGATTTCTTAAATTATGAATCTTTGGGATGCTTGAGATTAAATAGCTAATGTCAACTTTTTGAATTTGTCTTGTTTTATTTATTCATCACATAAATCCATGTAGTTTTTATTTTCCGAAGTAGTTTGTCACTTTTAATAATACCTACATTTGATGAGTTTTATTGAATTCAAATTCTTTTCTAAAAAAAATTCTAATTATTTTTATTGCTTTAAAAAAAATCAGTTTTTTAAAGATCTTTTCAATTCACCAAACTTCATTATTCAACATGAACTAAATATGAAGTAAATTTCTGAGATGAATATTTGTCACAAATAATAATTATGCATGCTTTCATGCATGCTATAAACAGTTCATTGCTAAGTGTTCCAATGGGTAAAAGTAACAATTTTCATGTCTATAGAAATTAGGGTGAATAATTTAAAAGCTTTTAGGAAATGAAACAAATATATCAATTTTGTAAATAAAAACATCATAAAATATTTCTTAACAATAAAAACATGTTTTAATAATCACTATAATCACCTTACAGCTTTCAAAGTAAAATTTGTGTTTTATTCTTGTATAGCCCAATGTGACATAAGGTAAATATATCTTATTGTGCTCCCACCGAAATGCAACAATCATGTATATAAGTCCTAGAACCTTTCATTGACCTAAATTGGGATTTGCATTTTTTGACTAACTCTTTTGACTTTGCATGTATGGTTTATTTCTTGAAATTTTTAATACAATTTGAATTCTAATCATCACCTTTTTCATCTCAAGATTGGTTTGTTCAATCCTAATATCAAATCTTGACAAATATTTTAAAATTTATACGCTTTTATTTTGTTTTGAAAACAAATTTGGGTAGTTAATGCAACGATTCTTTTTTGACACATTTAAAAAAAATCGGAATTGATTTTAAAAATATGTATGTATATATATATATATATAAATTTCATTAATTAAATCATTCTATAGTTTTGATAGAGTGAAAGTTATAAAAAGTTTCATTTTGCAAACAATCATAGCATTTCTTTATTGATGTCATTTGATGGATTTTCATCCTGATTTTTAATATTATAAGCAAACTAACTAAAATTATTACCTATAGATTGGCTACTACAATAATTTTGCCATTGGGATTCACATTTTTCAATTTTTTTTTATCTTGTCAATCCATACAATGTTCTACTTTAAAAAAAAATGAAGAATGAATTAAAAACATTTATAATTAAAAATATTCTCAAGTATTCTTGATGTATTTCTTTAGCATCAGTTGTTGTTTTTGCTTTGGTTCAAGCATATATATACATTTTTATGAAAATCTTGAAGATGAAACTTCACCTATAGGATAGATTGAATGAGTTTTGATATTGAGGTTTTTACTCTTAATTTTTTAGAAGATATATTGCAATATGTTAATCAATAATCAAAATAGGCAAATTTTTTTTAATAAAAACAAAGAATTTATCCTTATTTCAACACAAGGTTTCTTGGGATTGGTTTTTATTGGGAACTTACAATCAAACAATTTAGGAGTTAACCCAAATCCTAAATCTAAAATGGTTATATTTATTTTATAAAATTTGTCCAACATAATGAGATTTTACTAAATTTTTAATTTCCAATTGAATTTTTTTAAAAGCATTTTGTTCACATAAACCTTAATATATGAATAATTTGAGATAAATAATTAAAATAGTTTGTTAAGTGGATTCAAAGTTTCATATAGAGTTCCATGTAGAGTTAAAGGTTGTGACTTGGTTATAATCAACCCTCTAATTAAACCTCATCCATTATTTCCTCTTGCATCCCTTGTTTCCATATAGGTTCTCTACCTTTTCAACTACAATTAATCCTAAATGAACAAAATGGATCACCGAGATAGTCAACTAAAAAAGATTTGATTTTTGAACCAATAGATGCATTCTCCATTTCTAATGTAACCTTAAAAGTCATCCATTGTCTACTTTTTGACCTCAACATCCATACCTTAAGTTTGTTTGTTTGTTTTGTTTGTTACATTGAGATCTCCCGGACCGTGCGTCCCTTGGTGGCGTGCTTGGTACCATCGGAAAGCTCTCGGCGAGCAGGTGCACAGGCTTTGTTGCGTGGTGTTTGGACCCATGGTGTAAAAGTTATTGAATTTCAAAGTTTTGATGAATCAAAAAATTAGAAAATTACTTTTACTTTTGTTTTGACTGTGGCAACGGCACAGGGCACACTAATCCTTACTAGATTCACATATTATCGGATACAGTATCTCCAACACACAACAGCAAAGTAGTAGCCAAAAAATTGCAAAATTCTCCTAAAAGATTCACATTGTTGAATGTATAATTTTGCATTTTCAAGAAAAAAAAATAGGAGGCAGGTCCGTATTTTGAACACTCAGAGGCCAATGATTATGGAACGTCTTTCGCGTTCCAAGCTTCTCGTCCCTCTCGCCATTGTTGCTGTCCGGTTCGTTTTTCCTTTGCAAGTGCCATCGTCAACGTCGCAAAGCCATCGCCATTCCCATAGCCGACTACACACGCTCCTGCTGATCCATCAGGTCTGTGCTCACTGTTTTTTTCCATCTCGAGAATGCTTGGATTCTGTTTTGGGATCAACTTTGATCTGCATCATGTAGCTGAAGGTAGGGTGTGTCGATCGATCGCCGTTGATCCTGCTTCGATCGTCGTCTGCTGCAGGTGGAGCATCCCGTAATGGCAGCCGTGTAGCTTTCCTGGAGTTGCTGCAAGGAAGGCTGAAGCGATGGCGGACATAGCCAAGGAGGTGGGCACCATCGGAGGGATCGCCACTGTGTCCGTGCTGCATTCCTTCATCCCGACCCACTGGCTTCCGTTCTCCATCGTGGGTCGCGCGCAGAATTGGAGCATCTCTCGTATTCTTCTCGTCAGTAAGTTCTCGTCTGCTAACCCTATGGATCTTCTTTGGATCTTCGAATTCGTCAGGGTTTGGGGGATCTTGGTGTGTGTCGTTTCTACTGTTGGTTTAGGGTTTAGGGATTTGGTTGGCGGATAGTAGACTCACTAGGTTGGGCGCGCTTCTCAGAAGCAGCAATTGAGTGATGTGTGGTACGATTTGTGCATTGCGCCGTTGTGTGTGGATTGTGCGGGATTGGATTCAATTGAAGCATCTCGATCATGCTTGGAAACAGGGCCGTCTTTTCGCAGAGCACAGCTGCATTGTGAAATGGTTGTTTGGCCCATCCGGGAAGATGGCTCGAGATTGATTGATTGATTGATTGATTGATTGATTTCATTGTGGGTGACACTGGTATCCTAGTTTTCTCGTTTCATTTCTGAACGAAATTTCGAAATGGTTTATTGCAATTAGGGTTGGTCTGATATGTGGTGTGGTTGCAGCTGCATTCGGTGCCATCTGCCATGTCTTGTCCACTTCGTTGCTGGGAATTATGGCGATCTATATGGCAAATACAATCGCCGGAGAGGAGACCGTCCACTTGATTGCGTCCGTGATCCTCGTCGCCCTTGGAGCGACATACATCCTGATGCACCTCAATGGAAAGGGGGGTCACCACCACAACCACTCCATGGAGAAAATGGCAGTGGCCGGACTGATTCTACTACCCGCACTGTCCCCGTGTGCGACCACATTGCCTGTGTTCCTTGCCGTGGCCAACGGCTCGAATGCGACTCTTGCACTGGCCATCGGCGTGCTACTCGTCAGCACGTTGACAGTCATGCTCACATTGGTTACTCTCTCGTACTACGGTGCCGCGCAGCTCAAGTTTCGGTGGATAGAACGGAACGACAAGTTGCTAGTAGGCTGCGTGTTGATCGCAGTGGGCGTCCTCACGTACTTCTTCCATGACCACGACCATGAAGGGCATGGGCTGGTGGGGAATGTTGAGGACTTGCACCACCAACATTCAGGCTCGGGTGCACATGTACATCAGCACTAGGTTCCGATGGGGCATAAAAACTTAGTATTTTCTTTGATTATTTCGCATTCCTCGATCGCTTATAAATCACTGTCTTTGTGAGGTGCTTTCTGTCACCACAACTGGCTTTTTGTACCTATACTTGAATTAGCATGTGCTTGCAATCGTGTGCCAAGCCCAACGACATCGTCACACGGTCTCAGAAGATGGAATTCCATTTGCAGAGTGAATTTATGGACGTTGTCCTTTTCCTGTGACATGTTGGATTCGTGGTTGTTACTATCCTTGTAATATTCTGTCCTCTTCTGCTGTTCTCGCTGTAAAGCCTGTGCCCATTTTCGCTATAGCGGCATAGCCAATCTACCGCTCTCTGGTTTCCACTTGAATCATGTTCCTCCATAACAGCATAACAGCACTTCTCCACCTGTAATGAACTCCAAACTCCGAACTTCAACTTCCAAACTCCGAACCCGGAATTCGGAACTGCAAACTCCACAAACACACTCTCCACAAACAGGTGGACCGGGCACTTTCCCGAAAACACGGAGTCCGCCCAAAAATAACACGGCGAAGAGCTGCGCCCCATAACCGGGAGGTGCAGGATACTAGGAACAGTAGGAAGTGCAGCTACAGCCAGCCGGCGGGTGCGCCCGTCCCACCAACTCCTTTGCCGCCACTTGAGTTACCTTCGGCCTCTCACGATTCCTCGTACACCATCACTGTAACACCGGATCAGGATCTTCAGCGTGCTCTGTGTGTGTGTCACCAGCATCGCCATCTTCGTCCCTTGCCTGGCACTCACACCACGGTTGTGAAGTGCCGCCGATGGCACCATCTCATGGAAGCAAGCCTGCCACTTCAATGCCCTGTTTGGGGCAATGAATCTCCGACTAGCGAGCTCCCTGAGAACCTGCTCGTTCAGGATTCGCGATACGCGGGGGTTGGGGTAACGTTGAAGGATTGTGAAGCTGTTGCCGGCAGTGTTGTCTCGGTAGGCGGGTTGAGGGTTTTGCGAAACCTAAAGGTAGAGGGGTTTGTGAATTCGCTAAAAGGATTTTGGTGTGTGTGTTGAGATGTGAGAGCTCGATCGGGCTTAAGCGAAAAGATGCGTCTTGGTTGCACTGAATGCTGGAGGCGTAAGTAAGGCGTGGGGGCGTTGCAGCTTGGAGAGAATCTTCGGCCAGGTATGTTCGGAAACTTTTCTAGGGTGTGGCTACAGCGGTGTCAATGCTTGTGCTCTCGGGTAGTTCTCCTCATGTCTTCGCTGCGTACTAGACGTGCCCGGGCTCCACTTAATTTCTAAGCGAAATGCTTGTGAATAAAACATGTTTGCGTGTGTGGCTAACAAATTCGCTCATTGTCCGTCGCTTTTGAGCGCCGTGGAGGTGATGGCGGGTGCTCGCTGCGAAGGCGGCAGAATTAGCTTTTGTCTAGGGCAACGACTACTCGTTTTCTTACGCATCCTGGCTGTGGCATTGAAATTGCAGTGAGTGTGTTTTGTAGCAGGGAAGGGCAGTTTTGTGGTGTGATTTGGTTAGGGTCGGTGATTTGGCACTGAAATTGTAAGCTACATTGGGTGGTTTTCATGTGTTCTCATTTTCGTCTCTTTCCGTCGCTGTCTATTTTGGCGTCCGTCTTTTTTCTTTTAGATATCCTTTCCGACTTGGCAGGCATTTTATCTTTTGGGAATTTTCTTGAAAGGGACGAGTGGAATTTACCGAGGTAGTACGTAGGCTATACAGAAAGCATGCATTCAGCTCACCAGCTGGCCTACACTTTGTAGACCTGGATGTTACGCAGGATTCCATTGTTCTACTTTCACCTACTGGTCCCATTTGAGTACCATGATGTTGCTGATCACCTGCCAGTCCCCTTTCTGTACCTTTCAAGTGTCCTTCATGCGTCTTCTAGTGAAATCGCCTGGAGCAAACATTTGGATTATATCGTCCGCCACATGCTTTCCAATTGCTCCTCCCCATCGTATATAGAGATACGTTTTTTCAAATGAAAGCAATGTCGCCAGTAGGAAATTCTGCGTACGTATTGTAGGTGGTCTTCTGATACTGACTATGGAATCCGTAAAATTTCGACCACGTTCAGAAGGTTTTTTAAGTAAACGTCTGCGTGGATGGTTCGTCCATGGGTAAGTGTGAGCGGTATGCACGTCAGTAGCTGGAAGACTACGGTGCCAGCGGCTGATAGTGGCCTTCCTCTCTAATTTGAATTATAATGCATGTGAACTTATCTGTGTTCCTCCTTGGGTAGGACTGGGCAGTGTGAGGGTGTTAAGCTCTTCCCTCTGATATTAGAATTCTGCTTGTGTGTTATTCGAAGGGCTCACGCCAATGATGTTAATGCTATGTGCAGGAAGATGGGGAAGAAGGGGAAGTGGCTGACGTCCGTGAAAAAAGCTTTCAAGTCTCCAGTCAGGGATGGGGAGGATGAATCTGAAGCTGAGACCAGGGACCTGGATCTGTTCGGTGACATTCGTCCTCTGGCGGTGGTAAAGCTTTTCAGCCTTCGTAGGGGGGAACATACTTTGTGATTGTGTTGCATGTGGGCTACAGTCTGTTGAGGAAGTGAGGAATAGGGAAGTGGACAGATGAGGGAAAGAGGCGCTGGTCTGCACTCCACGGTGACTCTGTGCTATGCCGACGTTGGTAAGTGAGATCATGCGAAAAATTGGAAGAGTCGGAAAACAGGATGCAAGTACTTATGGTTGGCCTCTGATGTCAGGGTTGGCACTGGTGAAACTTTGATCTGCAGCCGAAGTGAGGAAATAGCTTCTTTGTTCTGGTTTTCTAGCTTAGGTGGAGTTGCGGTTGTTTGTTGAGCTCAAGCTTTGATGCAAGGGAGTGGGGTGCTATGCGTGCAGACCCAGCAGCAGAGGCCAAAACAGAAGAATCGGCGATGGAGCTTCGGCAAGTTGGCGCTTTCGGACGACAGAGACTCGGAGAAGAAGAAGAAGGGCGATGCGCAGCAGCAGAGTGACCCATCGGTGATGTCGAACAGCAAGTTCACGATGTACATGTATCCATCGCAAGAAGAATGGGCAGCCGTGGTGATTCAGACTGCATTTCGGGGTTATCTGGTAGGCCCTGCACGAGTGATGGGATCGGTCGGGTAGAGTTTCGTCGGCATGTTGTTCTCCTTTCCATGTAATGAGATTGAAATGAGGGAAGCTATGTGTGATGAGTTGGACTGATTTGAAGCTAATTGTTGTCTGTCAGTGCAGCTTTTTCTAAGGGTTGTCAGTACGTATTTGGTAATCTCTGCAAGGTTTGATATTGGTATCATCGTGTTCCGATCGGTGCATTTGGCGTGGGATTTTACAGGCAAGGAAATCGTTACGCGCTCTGAGGGGCTTGGTGAGATTGCAGTCATTTGTTCGAGGCCACAGAGTGACGCGGCAAGCTCATAAGACAATGAGAAGCATGCAGTGCCTGGCTCACGTGCAGGGCAGAATCAGGGCCCATCGAGTTCGGATGTGCGAGGAAGGTCTGGCCGTGCAGCGGGGCCAGCCGTCATCCAAAAGAACCTTGGTGCGGACCCTTTTTTTCCCTTGTTAATTTGTTTATTTGAGCGCTGGATGTGGGTTGTAGCTGTTAGTTGAAGGTGATGGATTTAGCGGGTCACACAATCTGCACAATTGTGTCATGGGCATGGGATTCTGGAATCTGCCTGCAGTCTTGGATGAGTATGGTGAGCTCCAATTCCCTGGATAAGGGGAAGCCGTAAAGCCAGGGCTTCAGGTAACGGATGAGGATGTGGCATTTTTCAGGAGGGATTGACGGAAGCGGGATGGAGCGACAACAAGTTGAGTGCACAACAGATCGAGACCAGAATGCAGGAGAAACAAGTAGCGGCGCTGAAGAGGGAGCGAGCTATGATGTATGCGAAAACCCAAAAGGTGTGGTACACTATTCCAAGACGCGTAACCAACTGCAGTCCAAAGTTGGAATTAACAGTACTTTGTGCCCTGTAAGCGGTAATGCATGTGACTGACAGTGTTGTAGTCCACAATATCAGTATGGTGTGGAGATGGGATGCATCCCTGAGCTGACACAGCTGATATGTGTGGCAGATGCTGAGGGTGTCGCCAAAGTCGGTGCTGCCATTGTTCATCGAGTGCGAAGTAGAGAAGGGGCACTGGGGATGGAGCTACATGGAGCGCTGGGCTTCAGCTCGGCCATGGGAGAGCCGCATCTTCGAGAATAACTCGGCATTGAAGGACGTGGTGGACGGGCATGTGAGCCGGAGCGTGGACGGGAGAGACTCCAGCAGTGATCCCAAGCACCAGACTGCGAACGGAAGACGCGCAAGCGTGGGCGTCGCAGGCTCCCAACAAGTGCGCGCCAGTGGTGAGTACACAAGCAATGGACAAGCCAAAGGCCACGCCGTTAACGGGAACGGCAGCACGGGTGTTCGGAGCTCGCAGGTGCTGAACGGGCAAGCAGGTTCAGGAGCAGGCTACCGGCAGTCACGGGCGACCAGTCCCAGAAGCCGGTGCGGCAGCGACCAGCAGGAGGAGGTGGAGGAGTCGGGCAGTGTGTCGGCCACCGCACGCATGACCACCAGCATTCTCACGGACCCGCAGTTCGGGACACGGTACAGCAATTCGGGGCCGGTGCGGAACGGCGTCATCGTGGACACGGAGGTCAAGACGCCCACGGTGATGCCGGGCCACTTGCAGGCCACGCAGAGCGCGAAGAACAAGGCCAGAGCGCTCAGCCAGCCACGGCAACGGCCTGGCGGCAGCGGTGGCGGCGGCAGCAGTGCGTTTAAGACGCCAGCCACCATGAAGCGGCTGTCTTACGCCAAGTCGGACCAGAATGGTCACAAAGCCACATCAGACACAGAGGGCGTGAATTCACGGTATTCCGTGCAAGGGGGCAACAAGGTGGGGAAGCCGGGCAGTCGGCCAAAGAGCGGTGTGTTGCCTGGTCCTCATGGGTATGTTTAGTTTCACTTGTATGTCTCTTCCATGCTCTCTTCCATGTAGGTGGGATTCCTTGTGCCTTTGGAGGTTCGGTTTTGGAAGTCTCGTGATTATTTATAGGATAAATGTTCATTGAAGTGTATGAATCTTGCTTCTGGTGGAGCTGGTGTAGAGATAGCTTAGTGCGTGAAGTATTGCGGCACTCAAGGCTGCTGTTTAGATTGTGTCATGGAATGGAATGTGTATTTTTTGGTAGAATTATCTGAAAACCTCCAGGTGGCGTCTGTGTTTGGGAGAATGTTCTGTTACGTGATGAATGTTCTTTTTATCCTTCGAAATCTTTCATGTTTTTCTGGGTGTTTTTTTTGGCCCACGTTGAAGTTTATCCGGGTTTTTTTTTGGTGTGGTTTGGTTCACTTTGTGATATGTGTTTACATGTTGTAACCTACTTTAATTTTAATGTTGGTATTGATGGTGCAATGGAGTTGATTGTTCACTTGGTTCTTCTTATCATTTGACTGTAGTTGGACACGGTGTCTTATCGATGCTCCATTGTTTTGAGATTTTCAATGGTTCCTTTCTGGGTATATCTTCTGCTCCGGCCTCTGCTTTCCTTCTCCTTATCTCATCTTGTTTCATGTGTTCCGTAAATTTACTCATTGCATCCGGCAGACTACAATGCGAAATGCTGATTTCTGCAGACATCTTTGGCGTTCTCCTTTGTGTTGAACTTCCAGTAAATTTGACCGTATTTTTCCTTTAAAGAGTCCCAAATATCCTTTTTGGCCATCTTATTTGACTATATCATCCCACAGAAGTAGGCACTGTACGCAACGTACAGCATATTTAAGTGGAGTAATGGTTCACATGACTAAGCTTGCTTTTCGTTCATGGCAATGATAGCACAATGCAGACCCTACCTCTTGTCTAACCCCTTCCAGCTCTTCCATATTTCAGAATGCCACGAGAGTGCTTTTGACAAACATGTGAAACATGTGACAGGTGCACAATATATTATATCTGTTTCCTCTTTACAGGCTTGAAAATTTGTGACACAAGGTATCACAAAATCTTAATTCTATTGTAAAAGAAAAGAAGTGGAAGCCTTTAGATGGGATTGTAAGAATTTGACAAAGCTATTTTACATGGTACAAATATGTTAGCACCTACAGCATGTGCAAATCACAGGTGCTCAGTAAACAGACACCTTAGTACAAGTTAGGATTACTTATAAATCTGCTTCAATTCTCTTGCTAATTCTTAGCCATAACAGAAGACATCAGCCTAGTATTGTAGGATAATAGTTACCATTAATTTTGGCCAGTATTTGATGTATTGAATGCACGAATACCACGAAAACCATATCACGTCCTTACTAACATTGATAGCAGGCTTGGAAGAAACCGAAATTTTTGAATTGCTTAGTAAGATTTGATATACTTGCGTAGCTGCCAAATCCAACACCCAAAGTACCAATTGTTGCAATTACCAAAAAATTCACCACCATGATGCCTGGCCACCCAAAAATTCTTCTCACTTTGCCTGGTTTTTCAGCGGCATTCTGCACACATTAATCATCATTAATATCATCATTCCAATTCATTCTAATGTAACAAATGAAATGGAATTCTAATGTATCAAATGAAATGGAATAAATTCAAGCTAAATGGAACCCATAAACCACTTTCTTCTTTCTTTCTTTCTTCCTTTTAGTGAGATTGTTGCCAATGTTTGTACCTCTCGAGCTTCTGCATTCCAGAAAGTGATGGTGTATGCAAGTGTAGGAATGATGAACACTGAGAAGCTCATGAAGAGGGATCCGATGATGGAGTTTAACGGGCCAAAAAATGGAATCATAAGAGCAATAAACCATAACAAGAGGCCAATGGGAATTCGAATCAACACTCGAATGAGGTAGTGTGCTTGATGTAAACCCCAGAATTTTTCCCACATGAAATTAAGGGGCATGATGTAGATCCCAAATGCTATCGCCTGTCATCCCCCCAAAGCCCAACAATTTCATAATAAGTTGATGTTAGCTAAATACAAAAGAACACACATCAATTATATGAGGAAAATGAGTCCGATTGTATTCAACGGATAGTAGTAAATATAGCTCCAATTCAAATCCTTTCGAAGGCAGAAGATTCAAATCTTCATTAATTACCTGGTGAATGATCATGAAAATGAGAGCCGTATCTCGACCATTTGAGCTTGGTAATAAGCCCAACGCATTATTATGGGTCAAAAGCTTATCCCCATATGCCCAATAAAGGGCATAAGAATGCGGGACTGTAATGAGTAATACATACAATGAACAGGCCACATATACGTATTTGTATCGGACAGGTCTCCACATTGCGTGCATAATCTCTCTGCACAACATTCCGGCCCAACAATACATGAATTCAATTAAGAGCCCTTGTACTGTAATGTACATATCGACTGATATATTGAAAAATTACAAATTTTCAATACATACATTGATTGAATTATCGCTGAGAATTTGATAATGCAAACTTACATGGTGACAGCATGCCCTCCAGCACCGAATAAAATGTTGGTAGTGCCTGTGAAGAACAACCGTAGGTTTTGGGGACCGGAATGTTTCACGCCAGGGGTCTGTGGCAGGATCCAATTCAACCTCACATTTCAGCACTGGATTCAACACTACATTCTAATTAATATGACTGATTCGAAATTCCGAGACAACAGAGGTGATCATTGATGAGACTCAAGTTCAAGAAGGCGATGACAGTTTACTATTCCGGCAATCTGTTGCCGAATCTAACCCTGAGGTACGGTATAATTGTGCAAAGCATTGACACATTACATGCTTAAATAACAATCTTCGAAGATTTACCTGGCCGTGAGCGAGGGCGGAGCTCAACATGTACCACGAAGTGTAGGTTGTTGTCAACGCACCCACAAATGAGAAGACTCGGAAATTGTGAAGAGTGGGCAAGAGGTCCACCGTGAGAGAAGCAGCTCCAAAAATCAAGGCCCAGGTTCTCTTATTGAGATGCGGGTTCAAGTAATAGGCATTACTGCAACAGTAAGCACATTTCTTTTGTATCAAATCAACTCGTAATTCGATCACAAAGAAGCAAAGCGGCTAAGATCTTAATTCACATATTAATTGCAGCATTTGGTACATTGATTGTAAAGAATAACAAATCGAATAACAAATGTTAATACCTACAGTCATGTAGATTCCAATTTGAACTACAGTTAGTAGTCTACTTACCTGGCGCAAGCAATAATTTGAATTGTTGCTACTGCGCCCACTGTCACGATGTTGAAGAAGAGGGATATTACCATGGCCCATTTGCCTACAAGTGCTCCCAAAAGCTCATGGTACTGTTGCACCACAAAGCAAGCAATTTCAAAAACAAACAACCTTCTTCATGTCCCTGCAACAATCCCCTACGCAACAATGAGGTTCCTCCGAAGATGTGAATTCCTTGTTGAAAAGTTTCAAAATCTTATTCATGATGTTTAGAATCACTAATACAAAAATATGCATTATACAATGTGAATAATAAAACATCGTAATTGGATAAAACCTTATGAACAATCAAAACTTTATTAATGTTTGTAATATGGTCTAATTGCAAAACACTCATATCTAACTTGATATTGGTCATTTTTGTAGATTGTAAGAGAGAATGAAATTAGAGCTAATTTGAATGTGGACTAGAGTTCGGTTCCAAAGCATGTGAAATCATTCTCAAAATGTAAGACGACCTGTGAGGTCCCCATAATTATCGACATTTTAAGGTTGAGCAATCATAGTGTTCAAACACTGTGGTTTGTTAATTTCTCTTCAGACCTTCACCAGGGCTTGAATTCACCCGTTTTAGGTAAGTTGAAATCCATAAATTCTGCAATATTGAAATAGATATCTACTGTAAGACCGTGAAGGATTCATTTAGTTTATGCGGAAATCAAGGAACAAATGAACCTCAAAGATTTGCAGGCATAAGATCTGTATTGAATGACTCAATTTTATGATTAATTGCACCTGAACTCTCCCATTAAGCCGTAAATGACATGCGAAGCCCCTCCGGTTTGGTTTTGAGAGAATTGTTGACAAAGAGTGGTTTTTGTATTCTTTTGGAATGTTTCAACTTATTAGACCTACTTCAATAGTGAATATGGCTTGCTAAGCACCACATTTTGAGCTGCAAAGTCAAAGCACTATTCACTATTCACTTCTGCATGCCCTAATTGCACAAATTTTGGGCAAGCAGCAAGAGCTATATCTTGCTTCAATGAGACTTTTGATTCCCCTTTGGACTGCCTTCTAGGCAAGGTGAATGTCATTTAAGGCTTAATGATAATATTGAATTCCAATCTCCACTTGTGATTAGGGTAATCATGCACACAACCCTCAAATGTTTCAACAATGTACAGAATGTCCTATCATCTTTAGATTGCTTTCAATTCCTTCATGCCATTTGTGACAATTCACAAAAACAAAACATTCTTTTCAAAGACTCTTAGAGAGGAGTTTTTAAGTCAGTGTCCACCTAAAACTCAATATCACATTCCATAATTTTATTGAAAAGAATTGAACGAACCCCACTGGAACTACACTGATTTCTCCTATGAGTATGTGTGACACTAATTTACCAAAGTCACACTATTTGATATACATTTATGTTTGTGAAATCTGTTTTATTACTGGTATTGTACTAATCTGTTCAATATCTTTTTTCATCGTGGCACTAATTTTGCAGTGACATTAAATTTGCACCCTCACTAATAGGCTAAAATTGGTTCAGTCGCTTAATAAAGCTACTTAATAATGGTATGGAAGGAAATGCCTGTCACGAGGCCTAGCTTTCGAATCAATTGATGTCTTAATTGGCGTCTTACAGATGAGCAGGCTAGGTCTTTTATTTGAGGGTGAGGTCGATCTACTGTTACACTGCTGTTAGCAGAAAGAGGTCGCCAGCACTAGCGAAGAAAAGTTAATGCGACTGTCAGCCAGAAAACAGGCTAGAAAAAAATAGTACTCACTTGAATCACATGCTTTTTGAAATTCACGCCTTCCCTCTCCTTGCGAGTTCGGTACTCCACATACAAGCGTGCCAACAGGTAGCACGTGTACACGCCGATGGTAACGTACAGCAAATGGAAAAACAAGCCCAGCTTATACCCCATTTGCGCATACGAGGTGGGCATCGACAAGATGACTTGCCCCACCTGCATTAATTTTATGTAGGGTCACCACACAAGCCTCTTAGCTCCTTGAAATTCACTCTCAGCTGAAAGTTAACAAGACGAATACTTCAATTCAGAAGACATTCAAATGGGCACTCAAAAGACATCGATCGCTGCACTCCAACCAACTTAGCTCCTCGCTTTGAAATCGCCAGCTTCCATTTCCAATTGTGACCTGATTGTGACACCTAACTAAATTTGACACTTTGGCAAACTCTTGCATATGTTGCGAATGTACTAACGGCAAAATCCCAGTACGGGTGAGAGAATATGTCCGTTAATTAGAGCGTAGCTAGCTGCTGAGTGCACAAGGGAAATTAAACTGCAGGGTGCACCATGTACACTAGAACTTTTTTGTGTTCCCTAGCTCCGCATACTGGGATTTTGCCGAATGTATAGAACACGACCTCAACATCAGGACTCATGTCATCTACCATATAAAAACTTCGAACCCTCAAAACCTTTGCATACTGGATCCCAATAATGCATTGGAATCCGGCCAACTTGATTCACTAACAAGAATATTTGAAAAACTGGCCATTTTAATAACAGCAACGGACTAGGATACGTAAGTGTCTACGCTCAGCGATCGATTACCTTAATAAGTTTGGTGCCCAAACCATGGAAACGGAAAGGATGAACAGGACATTCAAGTGCTGCTCAGGTGACACTACCGCCTGAAATTAATGTACGCCACCAACACACTCTTTGAGAGTCCGCACGGAACACAATTACAATGGGTGTCTCTTACATTAGCTAGCTAGAAGGATTGATATGTTTGTTAAAACATATATACCTGCGCCGACACCGCGTTGAGCCACGCGTCGTAGACAGAGCCGCCATGCCAAATCACCTTCTTCACCAACGACGAGCCCGATGAGGGCGCCTTGCTCAACTCCTGCTCTTGCGTCCCGTTCTTGGCAAGCCCCCCATGGCCATTCTCAACCGCCACGTCCGCGTTGTGTCCCTTTCCGAAGTCGGTAGTCGACTCCATATCTTACACTGCAATTCAGTTAAGAGAGATCAATACTCACAACATTAACAGCTCTGACAGCTATAGAGTCCCGCGAGGGAAGTAGCTAGCCAAACAAGACAGTACTCCGGATCCCCTCCCCAGGGCTTGTCTGTAACTCACAAACTGCAGAGTACAGACACCACGGACGTACTGAAATCTCTTGCCAAGCTAGCTGACTCCACTTTACACACCAAGCAAGAGCAACGTAACGTACACTCGATCACAACTCTGGCATGGCAGATTAGCACGGGTGGTCAACAGATCAAACAAACTTACACTGCCAGATCGACAAGGCAGTCCCTCGATCTAGCTCTGCCCTGAGCTTGTCAACGAGCTCTTCTGCACGTACAAACTACAGGCCGGCTAGCTTGGTCGAGTTTTCCAGCGCGCGTCCAAGCCTGGAACTGATGAGCTTCGTTATATAGAAACTCAGCGATCCGAATCGCTCAAAACAAGGCGCCATCCGGGGGACTGGGAAAAATGGAACTTAGGCAAGCTTGACTGAACGTGGGATGCAGCTAGCTAGCTAGGCAAGTTGATGATCTGATTCCAAGAGCCTGGGACTTAGCTAGCTAGCTACTGTAGGAAGGGTAGTCAGCCGACTATCACGTCCTGTACTTGCTTTTGCTTTGAAGGTGGAACACAAGTCGAACTCCCTGACCTTAATAAGTAAAATTAAAGTTTACAAATTATATACTGTATGTCACACTGTCACAGTGTGGGCCGTGATTAATGAGACCTAAAATAATTTCTGTTGACAAAGAAGGGTGCTTCAACTCACTGTTTGCTTGATTTGTTTGAGTGAACATGTGGAGAAAGAGAACTTGGTGGTTTTCTGATGGAAAGGTACAAACGTGTACGTTATGTGGCCACATGGTATAAGGTAGGTAGGAGGTTCATATAAGGTAGAAGGCTCGAGAATAGTTCGGGTATTAAGAATGGACCCTATAAATGGCTGTGAAATGGACATGAGTTGGTTCTGAAATTGACTAGTGTAGTCATTGAATGAACCAAGGAAAAAAGACTTATTAATTGCAAGAGCCAATCACTCTCTTTGCTTTCCCCATTTTTATTTAGAATTGCAAGTGAACCATTTATGAAAGACCTAGGGTCACAAATAGGGACCTATGACCCAACTTGTTTGGAAATTCATAAGTAATTCAAAAATGCTCGGAAAAATACGAAACGACTTGGGTTAGATTCCTCATCAACTTCTCTATGTCTGAAAAATGAGCTAAAAATATTCCCGTCGAAGGAAATACATGAAAAAGGCGGACCAGCCCTTAGATGGTCGGTTTATGAGCCTCCTACCTTAGCACTTGGACTCTGGAAGCATCCTGTACCACAAAGGTACATTTTGCTTTCTCATTACAAATAGTGTACATTTCAAGAAGTGGATGCTTTTAGTGACTAATGTGTTTCAACTTCATAAATTTGTAACTAACTCCATGAAGCTCCAAAAAGTATGAAATGACTTGGGTTAGATGTCAAATTTCATTTGTATTTTAAGAAGTTTAACCTCCCAAAATTCATTTTCAGCTCTTAAATGGGTGCTTTATGGACCTCCTACCTTCTATTATGTTTGTACCATTGTCACAATCAATACTCTTGCATGTACAGTTGATTAAAAATAATAAAAATGAAATGAAATGCACTAGAAATTATTCCTAGGAAACTAAGGCAGCTTAGTGAGGTTTAGTTATCGACAGCCGCTAGGTTTGTTTAGTTTAGAGAAAATTCATTTGACCAGAATACCTGGAAAACTGTGAATTTCATGAACGGAATGTGCCCGTTAATACTGTTGACGGGAGGATCAGATTTTCCATTGAGAGTACAGACAGCCTGGGATTTTGTGATGTGGCCACTAACCATTGGCTGTCTGCCTTGAACAAAGCATGCCTGCAAGCATTTTTTGTAACTTACTAGGGAACGGGCTGCAGCATGCGGCTTACGTTGGGTGTAAGGTGGGTACCTCCAAAACCGCCACTTTTTGCTACTGAGCCTAGTTACTATTGTTAGACTGGTCAGATTTTCAGATGTTCTTGTTGGCAAGTGAAAGGAGGTTTTCAGATGTTCTTGTTGGCAAGTGAAAGGAGGTTCCAACTCACCAGAGAACGTGGCATTTGGATACTGTATGCAAAAGTTATTAAGGAGTAAAGTTTGGTTCTAAAATGGTTTCTTCCACATACATGTAGGTACAGAATTGATCTTGAAGATGTACACAAAGTAAAGATGATGGTTTAAGGTTAGTAGCCCATTTGGGAGGACCTACCTTAAGCTTTACTTCACACTTTGGCAAACAAATCCCACAAATCAGCAAGCCCGGCTCTTAAAAATTATAAGTTATAGCTTACCCATGTGACCACTCACATTCCTCTTAATCCTGTCAAGGCGCTATGGACGATTAGGATCCTATAAATGATTTCAAGAGGGGCTATAGGATGGAAACAATTTTTCATCCAATTTTGTGGGGAGTTGCTTGAGTAAATTTTAAATGAATAGTATGAGATATCCTTTCACTATTGTGTTACTAACTTTTCAAAAGAAGAAGATGCTTAAATGGCTAATTTCATTCAAATGGCCATATTCTTGACTTTGGCACTTATACGGTTTAAAACGCCCATTCCAAAATCTATACCTATCTTAGATGTTTCAAAACACCTGTTCTGAACTCTATACCTGTCCTAGACGGTCAAAATGGCACACCGTTGAAATGGTTTCATAATACCGCCAATTCAATGAAATTGCCCATTTAATCTTTAGATTACTCTAGTTAGTAATGCAACAATGCTAGAGTGTGAGAGCAGAGACGTGAGCCTACGAGCCTTGAACTTAGTTGTACATAGGTATGTATCAACAATCATTTGAAAATATTTATAACACATGTACTCATAACATAGGTACACTATAACATGAAAAGAATCTATATCATAGGTACCTATAACATAAACACCTATAATCATATAAGGTGTTTATAATATACACTCTTGGGTTCATAGATTCTATGCTCACATGCTTGCACTCCTCTAACTTTAGGAATTAATTGACTTCATAGGAACCTATTTGGATTTTCAATTGTCCATTCTAATTTTTGAAATTTGGCTTGTATGTATCTAATAAAATATGGCATACAATTATCTTAAAATAAATTAAAAAATTTAAGTTCTCAATTTGCATTTTAACCCCTAAAGGATCGGCCTGCGTTTTTTGGTTGTATAGAAATTTTGGGCAGGTACGTGTGACTAGAGATTTCTATATTTTAAGCTGAAATTTTAATAGAAGGTGGGTGCGAGGAATATCTTTCATATGCACTAAATTTTATGACATTTGGAAATAGGAATCAAAAGTTATGGCCAAATATGTTACTTTTTTTCGTTACAGGGCAGTCCGGGCAAATTAAAAAAATAAAAAAAATTCAAAAATAAAAATTTGAAATTGGTTTCCTAGAGTTATATATACATGGAAAGCTTTGATTCATTCCATTTTGACCAATGAGCCAAAAATTATGAAGGTGTTTAGTTTGCGGGCAGTTATGGATTCTCTACTCTGAAATAAATTTTGAAGTTGTTTATTTAACTCAATTTTTAATATTTTTGGAAAAAAAAAATTCATAGGATGTAAGTTGTTTATTGCAACATTACAACCATTGGGATTGACATTTTTCAATTCCATAATTAAATTCTTAACAATTTAGAAATTTGGATCATTATCTACTTCTTTCTACTTACTATTTTTTTTTGTATATGTGGTACAATTCCAAATGATTTGAAATTTTTTAAGCATGTAGCCAACTTGTTTAGGAAAAATAATGCAAAGAAGCACCACCATTTTGGACATTTTTTTCATAAAAATGTGACCTTGTCAGGTGCAACTGCCCTACTTTTTGCAGGGACAAAAAAAGAATTTTTGCCAATTCAAATGCTAATATCTTCCAATCCGCATGGTGGAAAATTCTGAAATTTTTTCCACATCTTCTAAAACTAGTTTACTAAAAGATCCTATGGTTAAATGTGTCAAAAAAAATTCAAAAATTTGGTACTTGTACTAAAAATGGCAGTTTTTGAGTGTTTTCGGTGAAAACATAGTCATAGAACTTTAGGGGTTAACCCCTAAAGGCCCATTGTCCCCTCGGGGGACAAATGGGATTTCGGGCAGGTACCTCCGGGCTAAAATTTTGTCCTGATTTTTTGAAACTTTTTTCGAAGATAGAAAAACTGATAAGCTTTGTGGGAATATAATTTTTTCCACAATTGGTGCCCGGGAACAATAGTTATGACCAAATAAGCTCAAAACAAGGGACGGCGGGCAGCCCGGGCAGCAGCAAAAAAATGGACAAAAATTTGAATTTTTTTTTTTAATATTTTTTTTCTGATAGATTATATTTTTGCCTATCTGGAAAGCTTTGATTCATTTCATTTGGATATGTTATGAGAAAGTTATGGATATTCTTGTTTTTCGGGCAGTTAGAGCATCTTCTTGAAAAAAATAACTTGTAGGATTCATTTCTGAATGAAATTTTTCAAATTTTTCAAATTTTTTTTTTTTGCATGGTCTGACTTACTTGCTAGAACAATCTCACCATTGGGATTAGTGCATTTTAATTCCATCTAAAATATATGAATATTTTAGATTTTCCTTTTATCTTGGACCTACTTCTACTTAACAATTTTTTTAAGAATGATAATTAAGTTTTTTTGAATTTTTTTTTTTCCTAGACTCTCAACTCAATTCTCTACAATAAAGATTAAAAGCTCAAAACGCTGTAGTGCAAAATTTTTAAGTTAAAAATGTTTAAAGCCAAAAAATCTAGTCCCGCAATGTGCTGAAAAACTTGTTTTTTTCACTTTAAACGCAGATATCTTGCAATCTGTGCGGTCAAAAATTCTGAAAAATTTTCCATACATTCTCATACTAGTTAGGTGTAAGATCCTACGGTTGGATGTTAAAAAAAAACATTTTAAATTTTTTTTATACTTTGCTATAGAAATGGCAGTTTTCAGTGTTTTTTGGCAGAAAAAAGGCCTTGGGCCTTTAGGGGTTAAGAAGAGTCAAACTCTATTAGCTATGTTGGGGCATTTTCAAGAATAAGCATTTTCTTCTAACTGCAAGCCCTATTATCTTGCAATTTGTGGAATCAAAGTTTTTGAAATTTTTTCCTCATATTCCAAGCTTTTGTCTCTTAATTTTCACCATTTGGATTTCATATAATAAATTTCTTCATTGCATAAGAAATCATTAAAAAAAAATGACTAGTATATTGCCAATTCACTTAACCTCCTTGAATTGTATAATGATTTAGAGTAAGCTAGACTATATATTTGCTTTTGAAAGTTTTCATGAGTGAACCTAACATCTTATATTTATGAATGGTCAAAATTTGCATTTTATGAGTAAAGCAAAAAATTTACTTCAAGAAGGCTCAAAGTCTCTTGACCTTGTTTTGCATGAATGAAAAGAAAGTTTTTTTTCTCACTTAAAAGTTAATGATATAATCTTTCAATCCACTTAGTCAAAAAGACTGAATTTTTTTTCAAACATTGCCTTACTTGTTTAATACACTTTTATATGGTTAAAGTTTAAAAAAATTAATTAATTTGGGATTTTGGACAATACAATAAAAATTAGCACTTTCCTCCTTCCGAAACACCCTCCATCCTTTAGGGGTTAAATAATACGTAGTATGACTTTTGATAGATTATTGTCACTTGCACTAACGGGACAAATCAATGTAAGCGGTAACTATTCCTAAAATTGACCAAATAAGCAATTCAACATAGTTTATAATATTATATTGAATTCTTTTTTGTGGGGTCTTATTGGTAGTCAAAAGGGGAATGATTCAAGATTTTCTTGGACTAATGCATTTTTGAGACATCGTATAATTAAAACTATGAATATGCAAAGTACTGAAATTAGGTGTTTCAGAAACCAACCTTAGACTCTTTGTGAATAGTGGGAGTACATTCTAGGCAAGACTACGTACTAGGGGTCGGTTCTAGAAAGGAGTTGAAATTAGGTGTAGTTTCCTTAGAGCAACCCCACAGCAACACCCCACAACTGACCTCTAAAAGTTTTATACCATTGATCTTCTACAATAGAGGAATGTCCTCCATTGATTTGCTTCGGCGTGTTGCTTGAGCATGTTGATGTGGGGCTGCTCTTAGGGCATCCCCACGCCTGGCGCCTCAAAGAGGGGCGCCGAAGGTGGTTTGACGGGCTGATTTTTCAGAAATCGGATTCAAAACTTGTCCTCTGCCCCACGCCTGCACGGGATTGGCACTCGGCAAGGCCCTTACGCACGGGGTCCAAGGCGTCATAACTACATTGGCAAACTTGGGATTGGAGCACGGAGTCCCAATATAGCACCTCGTCATTACATCGGGAATAAAGAAAGCTTTCTCGCCTCATCTTTTTGCAATAACACACCTCGAAAACTACATCAACAAGAGTCAAACTTCATAGTGAGGCGCGGACAAGAGACACAATTTGACCGGGTGTTTATCAAATTTGGCCGTGCCCGGCCATTTGTTGACCCTCGCAGTGCGTGCGACCCTCAAGTGGCGCCGTGGCGATGTTCGTAGTCGGTTGCTATCTGAGAAAACTGAAAACAGAAGTCTCTGATCATGTGGTATTTAAAGCTCCTGGGGACTTTGAATATCAGTCGGAAGTCTATGGCACAGCTGCACTATACGTGTTTTGGGGGAAGTGCCAATCCATGAAGACGCGACTTGCAACAAGCTTCAATTTGGAACTCACCGTTTCAGTAACCCATTCAATATTCGGTGGAACTTAAATTTACATAATTTTCCACACAACAATGTAAGTTGGAAACTTGGAATACATTCAATTAGTTTAGATTAGCAATCTGGGTATCTTGGGCAATGTGCTTCTTGTTGCCTGTATTTTTTTAGAAAGAATTAGTTGAGTAGACTTAAATACAAGTGGAATTATAGTAATCCGATGAGAATTGAAATTGATATGACTTTTTTAATTCGTTGGGGGCAAAAATGTATAACCGTTAGTAGGTGGGGGTCATGACCAGGGATTTTTTTTTTGGCTTTCTGGTGCCAGATTGCACTAGAAAAAAAAATTTGGCTAAAAAAGGTTATAAAAAATGCCAAAAAAATTGGATGAAATCGCCAGTGAACTTTGAAATTAAAAAATATATTAGATGAAATCGCCTAATTGTGGATGAAAATCATACTATACATCCAATAAGTGGATGAATGTTGCAATTTGGAGCACTACTATAACATTTTATATCGCCACTATGGCACTTCTTCAAAAATGAAAAAAAAAAAACCCTGGTTATGACCATCTTAAAAAAGGTTCAAAATTAGTGATCTGCCACCCTAATCCCATTTGATGAGGGTTTTGAACTGCACAAATTCAACAATCTAAAAGCACTTTTTTTTATTGTTTGAAGTTGCAACTCGTTCTTACAAGTCAAACATATGTTCACAATTAAGCCCACATAAACCAACACGTAATGAACTTGTCCACATCATTAATTATCAGCCTATTAACCCCTAAAAGAACATTGTCCCTTTGGGAGACAAATGCGATTTCAATCATGTACCTTTTTGCAACCTCGTTTTATAATATTTTCTGAAAATTTTAATGGAGGTGGAGAATGGGAAGACCTTCTTGGGGAAATAATTTTTTTCACAATTGGTGCCCGGGAACAACAATTATGACCAAATAAGCTCAAAATAGGGGACGGCAGGCAATTCGGGCAACAAAAAAAATATGGCGAAAATTTGATTTTTTTTTTTTAATATTTTTTTTCTTGTAGATTATATTTTTGTCTATCTGGAAAGCTTTGATTCATTTCATTTGGATTTGTTATGAGAAAGTTATGGACAATCTTGTTTTTCGGGTAGTTAGAGCATCTTCTTGAAAAAAATAACTTGTAGGATTCATTTTTGAATGCTATTTTTGCAATTTTTCAACAAAAAAAATTTCTCATGGTTTAATTTATTTGCTAGAACAATCTCACCATTGGGATTAGTGTTTTTAATTCCATCTAAAATACATTAATATTTTAGATTTTCCTTCTATCTCGTACCTACTTCTACTTAGTAATTTTAATTCTGAATTTTTTTCCATACATTCTCATACTAGTTAGGTGTAAGATCCTACGGTTAGATGTGCAAAAAAAACATTTTTCAATTTTTTTTACTGTTTGCTATAGAAATGACAGTTTTCAATGTTTTTTAGCAAAAAAAAGGCCTTGGGCCTTTAGGGATTAATGCCTAAAAATAGTTATAAATTTGATATATAATTTTCTTCCAATAGCACCCAATTTCTTGCCCTAACAAAACAAGTTATATACCTTGCGCTAAAATGGATGACGGTTGCTGTACAAGTGGGAGAGACTAGTAGACATCAGAATTGGGTGACTAAGACTAAGAGTAATAGGTAGTCTGCTCTCAAAGTGACCTTTTAAGAGTTGATTGCATTTAGGGAGAAGCTAAACTCCTTGAAACAATTTTTTGTTTATTTTCATGGGAAGAAAAATGAAATCGGCGAAATTGTCCACGTGTTTCAAAAAAGAAATTTAAAAACTGGAATTGGTATCTAATCCAAGTCGGTTCAAATTTTTAAACCTTTGTAGAATTAGTTACAAATTTTGAAGTTGAAATGCGGTGCTCACTAAAATGCGACCCCCTCCTAAAATGTACACTAGTAGTAGATCGAAGGAAGCAAAATGTACCTCCCTGTTAGAAGTCGCATTTAGAACACCCTACTGCTTATATCAAGGAAAGCTCCGTGTCCACATATCTCAAATGGCATCCATGCATCAAGTCGGTGCATTTGATACTCTTAAGGGTCCATAACCTGACCAGGTTCATTGAAAAGATCTGTATCTGCACATGTTAACTCCTTATATTCCTTCAAGTATTTTTGGAAACTTTTGGGCCAATTGTTGGGGGTTGACATTGATTTTATTTGCGGCAAGGTATTTTATATTGAAGTAGCAAATTTCACAGGGAATCTAGGAGCACATGTTGGGCAATTGGCATCATTTCAAGCTGAAACCCACATTTATAATGATTTTTTCCATTTATTTTTGGGCTGAATTTTAAAAAGTAGGGTGTCAAAAAATTGACTAGGTTCTTTGAATTATTGTCTATATTGACAAGTGTTGTGTGTTTGATGATGGAATATTGGCCACTTGTTGGCATGGGTGGTTCAAAGAACCTAGTCAATTTATGAACTTAGTATTTTTTTTTTAAACAAGTATTTGATATTATTTTAGATGAATTTAAAAAAATATTTGAATTACTAATTAAATTATTATTGATAATGCCTTATGTATTTTTTCTTGTGATAAACTTTGTAAAATATTTGAAAGAAATTTGCTACTTCAAGTGTTGTGAAATTTTAAAAAGTTTGAGTTGAAAAAATTTAGATTGAAAAATATATTGTGAATTAGAAATTATATTTGGTAGGTTTTGGTTATAGATTGAGCTCAAATTCATTTGAAATCATCTTCAAGGTCAAAATGGTTTATTACTAAGTACCCAAGTGGTTATATTAGATGTTGTGTTGCATTGTCCAATACGATATTGTTCAACATACAGACATGGACCAAAACATGTTTGACAAGACAACGCTAGTGATGTGGGGATCCAGATGAATGGAAGTACATTGAACAATCAACTTTTGCCACTACAAGCATCCTTGTCTTATATTGTAATTAGGTTGATATATAATTTTGACCCACTAGCATCTCTATTCTTTGTGTTGCATTGATTGGGAAATTCTTGAATCCATGTGGCAATTTGGATGTAGGTCATTGCATTCAAAAGCCAAGCTCTACCCCATGAGTTTTCTCTCCTTATATTGCAATTAGTTTTTATATAAGTCCTACAAAAAAATAGTGCCTTCATGCTTTTATTACATTGACAAGCATATTTTTGAAGCAATTGCTACAATGTTGATTCTTAGTATCAATCACGTATTTAAAGTTAAAAGGTTAAAATTTTGAGCCCTTAAATTTGTCTATTGTTGTCAAGAATAATAAAATAATAAAATCTTTCTATCCAACTTAGCATCCCATTTTGTGCCCTCGTATATATTGTTTGTACCAATTGAAAGAATCAATTACTATCAATTGATTGCATTAATTCCACTTTATTTGAAGTTTTTATTATTATTGTGTATTGATCAAGTCCTTTTGAGATTTGGCAACTACCGGTAATATAATTACATGTTGATCTAAACATTGTGGAAGTTTCAGGTTTCAATTGTACAATGGATTTTTTAGGTCTTATGTGATGTAAATAACTCGTAAAAATATTCTAAACTTTCACCACCACTTTCTCTTGATTATAATCAGTGTAATAGTTGTTATTATGATCTTCTAGTTTGAACAATAAATCACCATGAATTTTTTTAAGACATAAATTTTAGCAAGTAAACTTTATTTCAATGGTGAAGTTTGTACAAGATTGATCATTTGGAAGGATTTTAAGATTATCCAACAATGAGCCTTTTACACTAACCACAAATAAAGCCAAACTTGGGCATTTAGGAATTAAATGTCACATAATAGGAGCCATATTCCTTTAAATCCCTTTCAAAATTCTAAAAGAGATTCCAATTTATTCGAATTATTGAAATGCATATATAACGTCTTTGTGCATAATCTAGAAAATGAACTCAAAACTTATTTTTCACTTCCTAGCCAAATGAATTACGACTCTAAAAAAGCCCAAGTATAGTGAATTAGGTGGTTAGGGAGTAGCATGTCCAAGTGAGTTTGAAAGACCATTTGTAATCCAAAGGCAATATAATAAAGGTAAAATCTCTCAAATTTGAGCAGAATTCTTTGGCAACCATGGTAATGTATCAACTAAGAATGATTCTAAAGTCAAATATATACAAATTGTGGCTTAAGTTAGGAGGTCCAAAAATGAGGTGAGCACATTGAACACAAAAGTTACAAGAGGTCAAAGTTCAATTAGAAGATGATGTCCTTATGTCCTTATGATGAACATTGCATCATGAACATCAATTTATTATTAAGAGTTGATAGAGCAACCTCTTTTATGAATAAAAGATCATCTTAGCATAATATTTGGTCACTTTTTAAAAAACTAAATCACATGTGTATCCTATCCCTGTAACTTGCTACATTTACACTTTAATTCCCAATTTTTATCAAAAATTTGCACATTTTCGGTTATATCTTGTACAATTATCCAATCTACTTCATTTTTTATTTAATCAAAATGTATATGGACAATATCATTTGGGACAAATGAGAAGTTAATTGGGCAAAACATTGCCTAGAAACACTTTGTTCATCATCCAAAATATAGACTTTAGAATGCTTAAGGATTAAAACCCTTTAGTGCTCCAACGTTCAATTTTTGGACAATGAGCAGATAGAAATTCATTTTTCTTTTTCATTATTTCTTTGATGAAAGTCATCCCAATTTGTGAAGATATTTTATCAAGTTGTTGTCCTATCTAATGGTTTAGGGTTTGGTGTTACTAGTGTACATATTTTTCTAAAATTACAATGTGGAAGTATGTCAAGTGGTTGACTAAGCTAAAATTGCATTCTTTAGTTCAAAATTGGATTTGCAAAAATGAAGTCATAGATTTAAAGAACACAAAATTTCAAAAAATCACTATATCAAGAGAACCTCATTTCAAATCAATTCCAACAAATTTTATTCAAAAAATGATAGTATTTTGCTTATAATTGAATTTAGAAAGAATTTAGAAATCTCCCTTTCAAAATTTATAAACAAAAATTGGTGATAGCATTGGTGAATCTACCTATACGGATGGAATCTAAAACTCATAATCTACAACTTTTATTTGTATGTCAATTCTAGAGTTTTCTTCCAAGTAGTACTTTATGATGATTGTTCTTGGCAAATCATCAATTCTAGAGATCACTTTGTATCTTGAGGGGTTAACTACCATCTAATAGCAAATCTCCTTGTGTATTGTTAAAGAATCTTCATCATTTGTTATGCCCAATCTCCTATTTGCAGAAGAAAAGGTAAAATTTGGAGGGGTTGCCAATCTTAACAACTAAGGAATGGCAAGCAATGCCAAAAGAGAATCAATGACAAGTCCAAACATTAATTGCAAACTTTTCATGCCAAAAATGATGTGTCTCAGGTTATTTGCTGGACAGGTGGAGATGCTCAAAGGGCACGCTTCTCGGAACACGCTTGGTTTGAGTCTTCGAGTGATCCTACCTTCCAGAAGGTTGAGTGTGGACTGTAAAGCTCTGCACTGATAACTTCCACTTCCTGTCGGGTTTCTAAGTTCCAGCGAAAATTATAAGCTGGTCAATGCTCGTCACTTATTGTCAACAAGTACACAAGATGTTTCCAACTTCCCTTCGACATTTTTTAGGCGAGATGTTTTCGATTATAAAACCTCGTGCATTGACTTAACAGGATTGAGAGATGCGAACTGCAATCTAATCCATGCAAAGTAACAAGAAGCGTTGAACACGCCACATGAAACGTGGACTATTCTTGCATTAACTTGCACACAAGAAACCAAACCAGTAGGATGATACAGTACCTCTTAGTGACACATTTCGCTGTTTAGTATAGAAATGTACCCTCACGCTCGGAGAGCTCCCTGTAAGTCTACCATACTCAAACGCAGAAAGCTTGTCAAAATTGAATGTTTCAATATCTTGCAGGAAACGGTGCAGTATACAATCTTAACCAAAGGACCACACAATGCGTGCAAGTCCAGAACCCAATATCTCACAACGATTCTAGAACTATCATTTGAATACATGAAGATTCAAGTGAGGGGCGACACTGGCACTTCAGTCAAGAAGGGAACTAGGGATTCGAAAATGCCTAGTCTGAGTTCAAGACAACCCTCTTGCGTTGGCTAGTAAGGACATAACCCATATGTGCTCAATGTGATCGACTTAATAGATCTGGACACGAAACGACTTGAGAATACATTGTACTCAGAAATGTGAACACACATGTTAAAGAACTACTAGAGTTTAATAATTATTTTGAACTGGTAGTACCTTCAGAAGCATGTTTCAAGGCACCCACAAGAGCCTGGAGATAGGAAGGCGTACTGTGGTCGGACAACATGGTACTTGATAACACAATGCGACTGAATCGAGAATTGTTGGAGTCGGTTCCTTTGACAACTTTGTATCTGAACTTTGGGGGCTCGATTTTCTCATGATTTTCTTGATTCGATAATTTAGGGTCCGCCGGACTCTGGTCTGCTTGGTTTTTGACTCCTTGATTCGGGTCTGCTTGATTGTTGACTCCTTGATTCTGGTCTGCTTGATTGTTGACTCCTTGGTTCTGATCTGCTTGGTTTTTGACTCCTTGGTTCTGATCAGCTTGATTTTTGGCTGCTGGATTCTGGACAGGTTTAAGAGGGGTACGGGTGATGTGAAATAGTATCCCGGGAACAAAAAGTCGATTTTTTATTAAGATATCTTGCTTGCTCTCTGAAGTGCTTGTGGCTGCATTGACTGCAACAGCACTTGCTGCTACTCCCTCGTCTGTCTCCGGGACGCTCTTCTCTATGGACGATAATGATTCGTTGACACCTTGTTTAACTGATACCACACACCATGAAGCACAGTGGTTTAAAAGTCAAGTATATACAGTCTCTACGCGATGTAAAGGGACAGCTACCAGCTGGTCAGAATGTCAAACTGAAGGTACATGGAGGCTCTCCGAAAGAACGACCAGAAGTTTTGCATGAGATCATACCTCTATCCGAAGCCGCAGCAAAAAAACTGCTTGCAGCTGCAGCTCCCACAGAAAGCCAGGGGCTAGATTTTTTGGGCTCAGCGGCATCAGTGGGTGTTGTACGTTTCATCCTTGATAGAATAGTGTTGCCAGCATTTAAAAGAGCACTATATCCAACATCCTTCGTCTTCTGATAGACTACTGTTGTTTCAGAAGAAGCCTCCTTCTGTTGGAAACGTTCAGCCGTCGCCTGGAGCATTTCAATAACCATCCTGCCGGTGGTTCCATCCTTAAAGACTTGGCTCCTACGAAAGTTCAAGAACAAATGAACAATCTCACGTCAGATTGAACTGGCTGTGAGAATTACGAGAAGGAAATTTTGAACACACAACTATGAGGCAAAACAATGAGTACATATGGATTTTCACTTTGAAGTAAAAGAATGCACGTCTTTTCAAATCACTCTGTGATACTGCATACCAGGTTGTTTCTTCCATTTCGGATCGTAGGTCTTCCAGTGCTGCCGGGCTGACACGGGCTACCACATCATCCTGCCTTCAGAAAGAGATTCTCATCAGTATTAACCCAAATAAGGCCACACAAGGCCACCGTACTCTAGAATCTACGTTCGAACATTAGAAATTGACATGCAATTTAAAGAAGTAGAGCACCAGAAAGAACCTGGAGCACGATGTTGTTTATGAAGGAAGCAGAATTTGCAAGCTTTAGATCAACACACGGTGGGCAACCAAAGCCCCAACACCTGATCATGTCAGGAGGAACTTTCAAGACATTTGAGGACGGTCCAGATGGAGTAGATTCCGTCTCTCGAAGCAGGAGAGAGAACAGGGCAGCTGTGCCGGCACCTAGCGAGTGCCCCACGAGTACCAAAGGAAATCCCTGTCACATAATCTTCTCTTAGCGATGACCCTTGATAAAACGATAAGCCACGCACGCACACCATACGTAAGAGCCTTCCTAGCTGTCAATATTCCTTTACTTCACCAAGATCGTTCTTCAAGAAAATATTCTCAGGGTTGACCACCGCAACGACTCAACATCAAAGAACGAACCGTGCAAAGCGAGCTGTTGACACATTCCCAATCATCGCTTTCATCCGACGCTAATTTCTGCGTAATAGAGGTTCGTAACTCACAGGATTTGCCTGAAGGACATCGTTCAAAGTTTGTACTTCATTCTGAAGCAACCATCGTGCTGCTGCCAGCATTCCTGAGTGTGCGAGCCTGAATACACTATGCTGTTAGAGCCTCACTCAGCCACGCCGTTGCAAATCAAAGCCACTGACAAGGTTAAACAAACTGTCATAGAATATAAGAGGTCAAAAAATCTATTTCAATTATTTCATTGAAAACATACTACTGAAAATCTTCAGTCTGGACTCCGTAAGACAGGGCTTAAGTTGACTCCGTTACACACGAAACATTCATCAAACCCGAAGTTCGAATTAACACAAGTAAGAAAACTAATCAGAGGAATTATTTGGTATGCAGGAATTACCCTCCTTCAAAAGGTTCGCTGTGGGGGTTTAAGTCTGTCAGTACGTCTCTAGCAGTAAAGGTGCCTCGAATACTCATCACCACACATTGACGCTGGCGATGTACAACAATGTGATAGGCAGGTTGCATCACATTGGCTGTAACCACTAGCTTCACAATATCATCCTCTGGTACCTGATAGATCAAGTAAGAAGTCATTTATATACCAAAGTTTCATAAACTTAGAATTCTCTGTGATTCATATTAGTCCAAGTTGGATATTATGAGATGTGGCGTGACCTCCATTCACGTTTGAATCATGACTCAAGGTATATGAACGAATGCGTACTTTACGCCACGAAGAGTCTTATATTTGAGCAAAAAAAGACCACAGCAAAGAAAGAGCAAACCGATCAGATCACTACCTTCATAGTAGAGGCGAGTGATAGTTTATCGTTTTCATATGCAGCTGTAGCCCAACCCAGCCATTCCAACATGTCATCTAATTCATTCCTGCAAGCATGCCAACAGGAAAATTCGTTCGTGTCATAGAATTTGATTCCTACAAGTACCATGCACAAAAAAATTCAAATACAAGCTTGATCCACAAATACGTCATCCTATGGAGCCAGGAGTCAGATATTCAAAGCCAACAAATAATAATCGACTCATATTAGCAGAATTTGAGGAGTTAAATTTCAACAACAATGTATCCCAATCGACGCCATGATACAAATTCAGATACTCCCTCTGTCTCAAAACAATACCAGTGTTTCCTTTGTATTTTACAAAGGAAACACAGGTATTATTTTGAGAAAGAGGGAGCACACGTTTATGCAATTTTCAATCAAAACATGAACGCCTCACACTTCTTGACTGAGAGGGCTAATCGTACTTACTTATCCACAAGAGGAACACCAATCACGGTATCCACAGCCCCCTCTGCGGATTGCCGACTATAAAGCTTGTAAAGTCCGAGGGTTACGTCTGCAATGCCCCATTTGCTCATGCCCGAAGCACTATGAATCACACTCGCTGCAACAGCCATGAGAATTTGCTCCATTGATGTTTTTGCGGTTTCCTCCTCTGGAACCAAGTAAAACCATCAGATGTGAACAATCCATCCCCGCATATGGTATCGTCAGTCCGCACAAACTACAACACCAGTCTGCTGCTAACTACTATACACCTATATCTTTCCATCTCATCGTGACTCAGTAAAATTCACAGAAATCGAGTACAAGAACATTCAGCAAGGGTTCAGCTGGCAGAAACGTCGACGAAACCGAAAACGAGGGTTGACACAAACCAGTCATGGTCATTTCGTTAAATTAGGGTGTGTCAGAGAGCCAAAACAGTGACATTCAAGTGCACAGAGCCCAAATCTAGAACTGAACTAGATCTGAGATTCCAGAAGAGCACTTCAAAGTGACAATCTCTAGAAATTCTGCCATTTTGACTAACAAAACGATCAGTGAGCTCTGGCCCTTACATTCAGGCTTCCGATTCGTAATCACGATCAGACGTACATGTTCTTAACAAAAATACTTGGTCATGTGACCCTCAGCAAACTTTCAATATATCCAAAAGGAAACAAGATTTATCAGTGGTAGTAGGTGGATTTTCTCCATCTGTAAGATTCAGTAATGAATACTTCCAAAACCGATTTCTCACCGTGGACGGTATTACAAACCCTAAATTCTCAACATCCTAGTTAAATTCATAATCTCGGTAAAGTACTGCTTAAAATTTACATACGAAATCATCAAACGAAACAAAAACGTAGAGAGTAAATTCACGAACCCTCTTCCTCAACGATACTCTTCTGGGAATCCAATGCCCGCCTCTCGCCCGCCATCTCCCCACCGGCGGCCGTCCTGCTGCCCTTCGATTGCGACGACGCCATCTTTCAACCCCCGTGCAGCAATCACAGCGCCTAGATAGCTAACCCAAATGCCGATCCGCAGGAAACAACCTAAATTACAACCTAAATTTCAAAGTGAGCTCCGAAGGGCATCAGGTCAAAGATTCATCGCGTTCCTTTGACTCAGCTCACAGCAACGAAGCACGAGACCATCTGAAGGGCGAGAAAGGAGAATCTGAAGCCCTGAGAAGAGAAATTCTGCGATTTGGAGAAGCAAATGAACTGGAATCGGAGCTTCGGGGCCAAACTGGAGCTGAAGAAACGTAATCAAGCGCAGTGCGTTGAGAGGAGTACAGTTCAATGTGGAAGCTCCAGCAAGCCAACGAGTGACGTGGACCCCATCCTCATTGGGTGCACGCCACATGGCATTTGATGGTGGGAGCCACCTCTGGAACCCCAGTGGAAATTATCCCTTCGGTTACCGTGTGCTTTAAAAAAAAATGCATTGGAAGTCAAAGTATTCTAGAAGATCTCTTTTTTTCACAACAAAATTTTGAGGATGAATAGTTGCACTTTTGTCCTATTAGAAGGATTTTTTGTCATCCATCGGGCAAAACATATTTACGTTGACGTTTTAAGGGTTAAGCCCATCTTGGAAATAAAGCCCTTGGGAAGAAGGCGGGTATAAATTTTGTGTTTCTTTGGCAAAATTGTAGCATGAATTAGAAAAAATCAAATTAAATCTCAAAATCAAATCTTCATTTTCGCAAGTGTTCCTTTTCTTTCCATTCTTACATTAACTCATTCAGAATTGTCTGCAATAATCATGAAGTATCAAGTGACCATGCTAGTTGCATTGTTCACCATATATGTGAAGCTAGCATGGTCACTTTGTGCTTTGAAATTATTGTGCATAGTTTGAATAAGTTTGTGTAGTGATGGAAAAGAAAAGGAAAACTTGCAAAATTGAAGATCTAATATCGAGATTCTATTCATATCATAATTAATTTTTCCCCCAAAGTGCAAAATCTACATCCGCCTCCCTACCAAGGACTTTTAGAGGTTAATAATATGCCTCCATGATCTAACCCTTAATTGGTTTTTGATAATTCATTAAACATGAAATTTTAGTCAATTAATAAAAAATAAGATTGGAGTTCCCTTTCTCCATTCGTTCATTTAGAACTCAGTGACATTAATTTATATGGGGTAACAAAAAACAGGGCAATGAGTTTTGAAGGAGCATATCTTAGTGAGAATATTTCGAAGTGATGACCTTTTGTGCTCAATGAAAGACAAGAGAGTTGAGAATGCTCATCTAAAATTTTATCAACATTCCAAGCATTTTTCAATTCATGGGGGAGCTTGCAATGCATTATAGTCACTACATGGGAATAGTTGTTTGTGAGAAAAACAAGAATGGGTGCACTTGTCTTCTCCTTAATCTCCTTGGACTTGCCCTTTTTGGAGTGGGCAACAATCGCATTGGTCGGCTGACTTTTCAGTCCATGCCCAAACCAACCCCCCCAAAATGAGCTGTGAACTACACTACACCATTCAACTTTAAAAAAATTCCACAAGGCGGAGTTTAACTCGGAATTTGATGAAACTACCGCCGTTGGATTCATAATGCAATCTATTTTCTGAAATTATTATTACTATTTTTTAAAATTCAAAATTTGAGAACGGGCAGCTCAAAAAAAAGGGACAACAATCAAAAAATACTTGCTTGGGTCAATGGAAGTTAAGCATGTCCTCTTTCTAGAAGAAGTAAAATATTCTTTGAATTATCTATGACTGTCATTGATTAGATAGGTAGGTTAATGGACCTCCTACCATAGCGTCAGATTTGTAGAAGCTTGCCACGTGTTATCTTGTGATTGGTGCAAGATGACGTGGACTTTGAAAATCTGATGTGGAACTTCCATTTTAATGGAATCTGACGGTATTGTGTACCGTTACTGCTGACAAATTACAGCGAAAGACCGTCGACTCGTTTTCATCCGATTCCACGAAAGCGAACTCAATTGAACTGGAATATAAGGAAGCGAGACAGACAACGAAGTGATCCGAACCGCAGTATTATAGTAAGTTACGATTTCTTGAGCAGCAACAGCGTCTTCAGAAAACAGAGGGCCTGCCGATCGACGCTCTGTCTGGTGCAGCATTGCGAATTTCATTTCTTCGCGACGATCCAAGGAACTCGATTGCGTGTTTGCCTTCCAAATTTTGCGATTGGGAGGGAGATCACCGCTTTGCTTCAGGATTTTCGCAGGCGATCATGGGGGATAATCGTGCCAAGGGGCTGGATTACGAGAAGAAGGCGGAGAAGAAGCTCAACGGCTGGGGGTTGTTCGGTGGCAAGTTTGAAGATGCCGCCGATTTGTTCGACAAGGCTGGCAACTGCTACAAGCTTGCCAAAGCCTGTGAGTAGTGTTGATCAAATCTCTTTGCCAATGCCTGCCCGCGCGAAGTTCTGTCTTCTTGGATCGGTTTGGTGATAGCGGCGTTGTTCGTTCTGTGGTGTGCAGGGGACGAGGCGGCTAACGTGTACATCAAGTTAGCGTCCTGTCACTTGAAGGTATGCCGGAATTTTGTCAGTTGAGCAATTGTAGGATTCTTTTTCGTGGATTGTCAAGAATCTAGGGTTCTGCTGTTTCGATTTCTTGACATGATAGAAGTGTTTGTCCCGGATTGCAGACGGACAGCAAGCATGAAGCAGCTGCAGCTTATGTTGACGCCGCAAACGCGTACAAGAAGAAGCCGAACTCGCAGGGTAAGGCGCACGCCAATTGATCTTTGAGGTTAAAAAGCATGTTTTTGCTTGATTTTTCTTTTTGTTGTTTGATTTGGATGTTCGTGTGTATGCACATGTAACCTAACTGCGGTATGTCGTCGGAACACAGAGGCTGTGAATATGCTGAACATGGCAATACAGATGTTCGAAGATATTGGGCGACTGTCCATGGCGGCTAAGCATTATAAGGTGATCATCTCTTCTTCGCCGTTCCACCAACCTTTGGTGATAGGCCATCGGTTGCTGTGGTTAACGAATAAATAAAAAGTGTGCCGCTCGTGGTCTATTGATTGAATTGTTGCCAATCATGTCCCCGTTTATGCTGAGTACAGTTCCTTTGTGTTGAACCTGTCTCTGCAGTACATTTCAGAACAATTGTTTGATAGGATTTGTTGCAATAGCGATTCATGTTTGCAGATGTGAAGTCAGAGAGGTTTCTTGTAGTGCCTACTTGTCATTACTTTGGTGAACTGCTCTTTTCAGTCTACGATGAACATGGATCGTGTCTCCTGATGAAAATCACTTGTTGTCAGAAGATGTATGGTACTGGCTCACGTGGGGCCAAGATACCGTGAGTTGCTGATGGCGTGATGTGTGTATACAGGACATAGCTGACATTTATGAGAAGGAGGAGGATTATGGAAAAGCTATGGAATACTACGACAAGGCTGCCGAACTTTACTCCGGAGAGAATGTGGAAAGTACTAGTAACCAATGCAAACTCAAGGTCGCGCAGTATGCTGCACAAACGGAACAGTACACTCTGGAATCTCTTTAGTGTATTGGTGTTACCATCTTTTTGAGTTCATGGGTTACATTCTTTCTTACAGACATGTGGATGTACACTCGTGTTTGAAAAGCCTTCATTCTCCACAAAAACAATGGAAAATATTTCACTAACACAATATCATTATAATTTAGGCAATAAAATGAGTTGAATAATAAAGATGACCTCTACTATTGTTTAGACTGTAGTGTTTTTTTAATGCAAAAGAAATTGGTATTTGTGAATGGAACATTTAAGGGATTCTAACTGAATAAAAACTCACTTTTATTGGCTAGGAGGCAGCAATTGTTCTCATTGCATTATAAACTTAGTTTGGCATCTTATAAGTGACAGTCCTAATCTTTCTTAAATTTGATATTTGAAAATTGGGTGAAATATGCATATTTGCAAGGTAAACCCTGGATTGTGGATGTCGGATTCAAATCCTTAAACCTATTGGTAATATCACAAGCATGAGAGCTTTGCATGCCAACAATAAAAATAAAAGTTAAAATAATGGAAATTGAGTTATTTTCTTCAAATTGTCATTAGAGAAAGAAATTTTTCCTAACATGAGTTTACATTGTGGTATTGTAACTTTGATATGTTTTTTAACACAATTATTAGATTCCGCACGGCAACCAATCATAAAATGGAGATGTAGCCTTTTTGTGTTTCTTTATTCCTCCCTCCCGAAGAGTCGTCAGAACATACATTTTTGGCTCTTTGTTAAACTTTGTACTGATAATTGCATACCATATGACAGCGAAGAGTGTTGCGCAGTTTAGGAAACGCATCGATCTGTACGAAGTTGGCGGAAAACCAGTGCTTATATGCTCAAATTCGCTGTACAATCTTAGCTTGTGTAACTTGTCAGTAATTTTTAATGACATTCATCGATTGTTGTGACAGGTATGACAGAGCAATTCAAATCTACGAAGCGGTGGCAAAGAACTCAATGAATAATAACTTGTTGAAGTACAGTGTAAAAGGATACCTTTTGAATGCTGGGTTATGCCAGATCTGTGGGAAAGACATTGTCGCAGTCCAGAATGCCATAGAAAATTATCAGGTTAGTTATTCACCATATTGATTCTTGGTCCATATTGGTTTCATAATTATAAGTCATGATTAAGCCATTCTGAGCTGCAAGCAAGGAATTCTTACAATACCTGTTGCTGCTGCAGGAGGTGGATCCCACCTTCTCCGGCACAAGAGAATGCAAGTTCTTGCAGGTATCTTTCCCAACCTTGCAGGTTCTGCTTTTCTCTACTGTAAACTGTTACTATGGTTCAGGTTCAATCTGCAAACTGTAAGAATGGTTCAGGACAGTATTATTTTCTGACTCGTGTACAATTGATTCTGAAGTTTGAGCATTGTTTATACTTATTACAGGATTTAGCCGCTGCAATTGATGAAAGCGACGTTGTGAAATTCACTGATGTTGTAAAAGATTTCGATAGCATGAGTCGTCTGGTGAGTTCCTTGATGACTTTTTGGGTCGTAGTCACCAGTCAAAGGCAAGCGATTCATGGGACTTCAGGGAGCATATTGAGTTCTCGTACTGGACAGTTAGGACCTCAGATAAATTTCAGTTACATATTAAAAAACATCTCTATGAGTACGTAAGAATTTGAACATCATTAAAGTGAATTTTTTTTATCATCCTCCACTTCGTGAATGTTGGTGTTGATTATTTACGTAGTTCATGTAGAGCTTGGCTAAGTTCGTGTAATCGGTATTGTTCTTCTCTTTCCTTTGTGCATCACTGCGACTTGACCTGATGGGCATGAACTGTGATATTTGGATACATTGGGATTATTTGAATGACTCGTCATTGATCATTGACATTTGACGTGAATACAGGACCAATGGAAAACCACTTTGCTTTTGCGTGCAAAGAATGCTTTGAAGGTCAAAGAGGATGAGGACGACCTCACATAGGGGTTCTTCTGCTGACCCAGAACTTATTGCGGCTTCATTAGTTGTTCGATTGCTTATTCGGTCTTGCATAAGACAACACAATAGTTACAATATCTTGCATACCTGTAGATATCCTTTTGGTGTCTTGACTTCTGCATTTTCCACTTTTTGAAGGCCACTATCACCATGGCTTTTTCCTCCTCCTACATGCATCTAATGTCTGGAGCCCTCTGTAGTTGATTTTTTCATGATTGACCATTCCATGGGATCAGATAAGCATATCTGGTTTGTGTTTAGCATATTTGTAGATTTTCCCATGCAGCAAGAAATCTATTTGATTCAGGATTGTTGAATCTATTATGTCTCCCTGCATTGGAGGCACGGCATTAGATCGTGGAAGCGTGTGTTGTGAACATTAGTCATACTCCTGGATTGCTTATTGGAAGCCTGGAGCTCTCGTCACCATATTTCGGTGGCATCAAATCAAGTGCTTTCCTTTAAAAATAAAGATATTTATTGCTTTCATCACATAAACATCGAGGGGTGATGGCTCAAGTGCGTTTCTTAAATGTGTGATTACGGTATTTTCGTGAATGTGCTAAAGTTTTTAGTGCTTAAACCCCTGAGAGAGCTCCACGTGGTGCTGGTTTATAAATGTTTTCAAGAGCTTACTATTTATATGCCCATAAATATAAACTTGTGTGTCAAAATAAAATAAATAAAAAGTAATTTCTTAATTTCTTAATTCATAAAAACATTAAAATTCAATAACTTTGAGACCGGAGGTTCAAACAAATCAAACAAACAAACTCATTTATCCCCCAATGACCCAAGCAACCATTTTTTGGTCACTAACCTTCTTTTTTGAGTTGCTTGTTCTCAAATTTTGAATTTTTTTTAAATATAAAAATTATTTGAGGTAAATAGATTGTGTTATAAATCCAATGGCGGTAGTTTCATCAAATTCCAAGTTAAACTCTACCTTGTAGAATTTTTCAAAGTTAAATGGTGTAATATAGTTTACAACTCATTTGGGGGGGATATGGACAAAAAAAAGTCAGCCAACCAATGTGATTCTTGCCCACCTCAAAACCGTCAAATCTACTTTGAAAAGGGCAAATTCCAAGTTAAACTCTGCTTTGTAGAATTTTTCAAAGTTAAGTGGTGTAGTATGGTTTACAACTCATTTTTGGGATTTAGGTTAGGGAATGGACTAAAAAGTCAACCGACCAATGTGATTCTTGCCCACCTCAAGAAAATCATGTCTACCTTCAAAAGGGCAGATCCAAAGAGTTCAAGGAGAAGACAAAAGTCTCATTTTTTTTTTACATACTCTACTCTCATTTCAATGATCACTGTGCATTGCAAGCTCCATCTATACCTTAAGTTTGTTTGTTTGTTTGTTTTGTGTAATTTATTTTGTTTGTTGCGGTGAGATCTTTGGAACTGTGCATCTCCTAGTTACGTTCTTGGTATTGTTGGAAAGTTCTCTACAAGGAGAGGTGCACGGGCTTGTTTTGTAACATTTGGATCTATGGTGTAGAAATTGTTGAATTTTAAAAGTTTTAATGAATTAAAAAGTTAAAAAAAGCTTTTACTTATATTTTGAGCCGGTATGGCTACGGCACAAGGCACATTAGTCATGAATTGAAAAATGCTTGGAATGTTGTGAAATTTTACTTGTATATTCTCAACTCTCTTATCTTTTACTAAGCACAAAATAGCATCATTTCAAAATATTCTCACAAAGATATGCTCCTTCAAAGTGCGCTGCCATGTATTTCCATTGACCCAAATATAACTTCAAACTTAAATATCTCCTATATGTCCTAAATGGTGCGGTCAATTAGTTTGAATTTTTTTGAAGTACTCACCCTCAATATGAACTTCAAGACCATATGGTTACACTTTATCCAATCTCAAGAAAAAATCAGCAAAAAAATTGTTTAAGTTCTTAGCAGTTTTGGCCCATTTTGAAAGTACACCCCCCTTGGGTTATTAGGGCTTAAGGTATAGATACCTTATATGAACCTCAAGTTTCACAAATGGAATAGCTCATAAAATGCTTTCAATCAAAACAAGCAAATAGTTTTACATTTAAGGTTTATACAACCATAATCACCATGCCAATATTTAAAATGTGACACCTAAATTTGGACCAAAAGCAAGATCTAAATCTAGAAATCTAGATATTGATTATATAAGATATACCCAATGATAGTATACTACCAATTTTTGATAAGTCAAAAAAATAATACTTTAAAAATTCAAATCCTATTCATATAGTGTCCAAATAATGCCTGCTAAGTATATAGGAATCATCTTTTATTTGCCAATGATATCTAATAAAACTAGTTTATATTTAATAATAGTAAACGTATTCAATTGTAATTATTGGTGCACTTATCTTAATCCCTAAAGAAACATTGTCCCCTCAGGAGAAAGATTGGATTTTGGGTAGGTTCCTATAACCTCAATTTTTGGTGAACTTTTTGAAACTTTCTCATAAAGATAGAAAAATTGATTAGCTTCGTGGAAATATAATTTTTATTTCAATTGGTGCCCGGGAGTAAAAATTATACCACAAAAAATCTACAACTAAACTCAACGGGCAACACAAAAAAAATTGCAAAAACTCAAAATTAAATTAATTTCTTTTTCCTAAAATATTATATTTTTGTCTATATATGAAGGTCTACTTCGACTAATAATGAGAAAATTAAGGACAATCTTGTCTTTTGGGCAATCTAAGTATTTTCCTTGAAAAAAACACTTATAAAATTCATTTCTAATTGCAATTTTTTCACAATGTTTCAAAAGAAATTGTTTAACAATATTCTAGTGATTGCCAAAACTGAGTATGGCTTTGAAACTTCACAATGTTTCATAAAATTGACAATTTTTTGATGATATTAAAAATGATCACTTAATATTTTTAGATTGGTTGAATCAATTATATGCAGCATGAACTCTAGTCTTTGTACACTAAATTTGAATCTAAAAACGCATCATGAAGCTTTAATATACAAATTGAATGCATTGTCCTTTTCAACAAATATTTCAAATGCAAAGGCATTGAAATGTAATAGTGGTTCATGCTGCAACTTATACTCTCTCTACAATGGCTAATGCAATCTCATGCTTTCAATTCAAAAAAAAATTCAAATATTGTAAGAACCAATATCATTTGCATATTTGTCAAATTGTGAATATTTTAAATTCTATAAATGTCAACTTTGTTTAACTGTTGTGTACAACAATGTGAAATGATGTATATCAACATGCCAAGGCACAATTTTTTTTTTTTGAAGTTCTAATTTTTTTTTGACAAAATAAGAAGTAATTTTGAATTGTGGCACTCAAAACTAAGATTTAGACATGGCTAACTTTGAGTTTAATTTTCTTTTACATCACAACTAATTTTTTCTTGAAACTTTCATGAGAATGTATTATATGTCACATACTTCAACTTTTGTGCATATATTTTTGGATTTTGCCTATTGATGCTTATGGTATGGTCATTTGAATGAAAAGTTTTAAATCCATATTTAATTTTGGCAATTACTGTAAGTTTACTTGCTAAAACAATCTCACCATTGGAATTATTGTAATTCAATCCCATTCTATTTATATAAAGATTTAGTTTTTCTTCCAATCTTGGTCCTACTCAATTTTTAAAGAACAAAAATAAAGTGCATATTTTTTTTTTAAATTCCTAAACTTTCAATTCAATTCTTCAATACAAAATTTTTTTGATTCAAAGTTTGTAGTGCAGAAATTTTCCACAAATGGCAAACAAAGTCAACTAAAATTGCATTCCAATTTGTACGGTCAAACTTTATAAAATTTTACCACATGATCTCAAACAATTGAAGTATAATATCTTCCGGTTAGATTATAAAAAAATGTTTGGTCTTTTTTCTTAAGTGAATGCAACAGAAATGGCAGTTTTGAGTGGATTTTGGAATGGCCTCAATCCTTTAGGGGTTAATGATTTATGATTATAATTTGAGGATCTAGGATTTTAATTTATTTTATTATATAGGACCTAAAGGATTATTATACGTTTGAACACTTTGGGAACAAATAAAATTAGTCCTAAATTTTTTTCATTGAAAAAATTTGAAATACTATTGTAAGTTTGAAATTGCAACCTTACATTTCTAAAAATGGCCCAATCTAATTTTTGCTTTGTTGAAATCAATGCATTCTTAGGTGTGCAAGTCCAATGACCATGACCATGTGCATCGGTCACAGTCATCAATGGTTATTTGCAAATTGACCAATGACCGTGACCACTTCCCCACAATGGTCTTGGTCAACACATCAGTACATCACCACATTGTTCATGGTCAAAACATAACCACAATGGTCATGGTCAATACATGACCTGTGGTTATTTCTAGAAGAACGCCCTTATGAATCTAGACAATTAACTGCATAATGCTCAACAATTCAATGAAGAAACTACAGCATGGATTTGAGAAACCTACCACTTGAACATTGATCTGTTCTAAAATTGGCACACACGATATTCAAACGCAATTTCTACACGTCTGCAATTTCTGCACGTCACCTCACCTTAGCCACAGTTTGCCTATGTGTGGCTGCAAAAGCAGACGTCATTCGCACACAATCAAGCCCATTAGTGAAATTTGCTCGGAAATCCTCCGTTGACACAAAATTGTCAGAGAGAAGCTCCACATCGAGGACAAAATTTGAAATTCGCAGAGTCAACAGGTGCCAAACATGACCAGCATTGCAGGTTTGAAGTCTGGTCACCAGGTCCAGTCCCTTTACCAGCTTCTCTGCGGTTGCTGAATCTGTCAAGAGGCATCAAGAATGGACATGAAGTGCATTTAATTGCTGGATTCTCGCCACTCCACTTCCACACGGGGATGAGAAAGAGGCGAAGCACATTGTCATACTCGACCAGCGCTGCTGGAGACGTACAAATAGGGCAAACAGCTGCTTCCCGTTCGAGCACCTTCTGCACTTCTGGAGTTACCCCACCGAAGAGAAAAAAGAACACCATTCTCTCTGTGCCAACCAAAACCTTCAATAAGAACTTGTTCTCAAAACTTCACCATCAATACAAGCACAGTGGAGGCTATGTACTGGAAGACAACATTCTCGTTGTAAGTATTCTCTAGAATTGAAGTTTAGCATAACTAAACCAGAACGGTGGGTATAAAAGAAAAGGCCTTTCTAACCAGAGAGGATGTAATCAATGGTCGCACTCAAAAATTCCAAATTGAGATTTCATAGTGAATCCTCAACCGAATCCAAATGTTTGGAGTGATATATTGTTGAAAAGTACTGAAAATGTGCTTCGAATGATGTAAAACGCACCTCCTAGCTCAAAGTGTTGATCACAAAAAGCATTTGTAGGTGCACAACATACACCACTGCAGACTACACGAAGGTAAGACCAATTAGTTCATTTTTTTTTAGCTTTCAGGCTCCTTTTGGAGCCAAATCATTCACGTGATAGATTGTTGGAAATCAATGAACAATGCGCATCTAAAAAGTCATTACCCCTGTTCTGATTCTCAGAAATTAGATCAGTGCAACCGATAGAAGATTCCTGGTTAGGAATTTTGAAATAACGTTTGTACCCACCGTTCCGGAGTTTAAGAGGAATAATAACCTCTCCATCAAGCCGGTCAAGGAACTGGGAGTTGGCTCTATCAATACCAGTTGATCAAGACCAGCTTAAGGTGCCCAACCATGTGATCACCACCTGAACAAGCAAGCAAACAAAACATGTGAGAAAAGTTCACCAAAATTGTACACAAGGAACCACAAACGCACTTGCAAGCAAATGTAAACCCACATGGACATTTTATTGCTGCACAAAACAACGCCGAAACTCATAAAGAGGGTGGAATAACCTAAACCCCAAACCCTAAGTGGAGTTCGGGAATCAGAGTTCAAGCAAACAGTAGGCAGCCACATAAAATTGGCAAAATCATGTCCTCAGCCTCAGACACCTAAAATTGCACACCCTAAGTTGTTCAAGCTCTCTTCAGAAGCACAATAGTAGGCAACAAGACACAGACACCGAGTGCGAAGAAATCCTACCAAACGCCCGCCTCCTCGCAAGTCCCCCCGCGAGCTCGACCACAATCCAAAGGCGGAAACACATATCCCTCGAAGCTCAAAGCGCAAATTCCAAAGCTTGATGATCCTGCCCGCAATTCCTCCCCGCGATGGAGCCTCCCCATAACTGACAATCTGAAGCAGGAAAGGCGAATTCTCCGATGAGCTCAAGGAGTGAAGATGAAGGCTTAGTTAACCCTAGCCTGTGTCCTCCCGAAGTCATTTCAGGGGTGCATGTAAAAAAATAAAAAACTATTTTGTACTCCCTCCGTCTCGAAATAAATCTGAGGTTTCCTAAAAATGGCTAGATTAACGTGTGAGTTGCTCGTATTTATAAGGGATTACATAGTTTTGTAGCTTCTACTAAAGCCCACTAGGTGTAAAAGAATGGAAGTCAACAGTGAAGCAATGCATGTTGAAAATAGGTAGCGAAAGTGATAAATTTTTGCCCTTTTGGAAACTGCTCCAGTGGTATTAATTTTGATCATTCTCCGAGCAACATTGATGCAATGACGTCCATTGCAGGGTTTTTTTTTAGGCCTCATGAGGCCAGACTCCAATGTCGTGGCACAGGCACAATGGTCTATATCTGGAGGGAACATCCTCCATTTCTTGCATGGTGCACTGTCAGAATGAAAAAAAAAAAACCCTGGTCCATTGATGTCCTTTGTATTCAATTTTCATCAATGTCATGTAATTCAACTCAAGGAAATTCTCAACAAGAGATTTGTTAGTAGGCAATTTTTGTATAGTTTTGGGATGAATTCTTCACCTTTGGTTGGTTAGAAGTTGTGTTTTGATTCCTTTTATAGGGATTGAATTGCTATATAGTCTTTGGAGCATGACATCTACAAATTCTTTTGCTTTAGGGTGTTTGAACTAGCTTCAATTGTTGTCCATCAAATTGTGGAGAGCCAATGTCAAATTTAATTTGGAACAAGTATATTTAGAAACCCTGGATTTATTTTGGGACGGAGGGAGTACTTGATTAATTTATCTTATATACCTCTCCTGTCTAATTGTGGCCTCAAATTGCAAATATGAATTCTAAATTTGCAAACTTTATCATGTGTGGAAAATACAAAATTCCATCGTGTTTTCCATAGGTAAAATTGGGGACGACTGGGGGAGTAGTTCACCTTGGAACCTTATATTAATGTTGATAGCACTACTACAAGAGAAAGGGGTGTTTTAACTGAGTTTTAAGCATAGTCCTAGGCACAAGATTTTAAATAATGACCTTTAAGGAGATTTTTAGCAAAATTTTATTTAAAACATATGTAAATCAATCACATACAATGTTACATGAATTTGTGTATTAATGGTCAATTTCATTAAAATGGCGGTATTCCATTATAATGGCACAACATTCTATTAAAATGGCACTGAATTTGTCAAAGATAACACTGCATTCCATTAAAATGGCATAGAATGTGTTACAAATGGCAAAATAATACCGCCATTTTAACAAAATTGACCATATTACCTTTTAATATGAAAACACATCAATTGTTGTATATTCAAAATTGACAATCTATTGCCTAAAAACATAAAATTGAGAATTGATGAAGAGTTGAAAGTCACAAATACAATTTCCTTACTGATTATGTAATTTTCTTTTCATCTTGCTCAATTGTTTATTTTTCATGCACTAATAATGCAATAAAAAAGATATCCACAAAAAAATATGATTCTTCCTAAGTGAAGAATACTTTTCATTCTCATTTGCTACTATGATGGACAATTTCATTAAAATGGCAATATTATTTAAATTGGCATGAAAATAGTTCAGAACGGCCATTCAAAATCTATACATATCCTAGATGGTTCTAAATGGCCGTTTTGAAATCTATGCCTGTCCTAAATGGTGAAAATGGCACACCGTCAAAGTGGCACTTGGAATACTACCATTTTAATGAAGTTGCCCATTATATTTGTGTGCAGACATGATTGATTTTCAACAAGACAATTGTATAATGGATTGCTCCTTTTAGGAGTTAGATCTTGCTTGGACACATCATTACAAAAGATTCAATTATGTGTAATAGTAAAATCTCCGACCTCCATGTTCCAATAAGAATTGCACACTATAATTGCCCTAATCATCAATTTTGTTAAATTAGGGCAATTTTTGCACCAGAAGTTGTAATATACATCTACACAATGCTTTTGAAAAGTAACTAAAAACTATATAGATTTACTTTTTGGAAGTGTAATAGCCAAAGTTGTGGAATTCCGCCAATTTTACAAAATTAATGATCCTACCTCTTGCTTCTTGCTTTTAACATCCATTCCATGAAATTTCTTTCAATGCAATGTAAGGTTATTTCAATCTTCCACCCATGTGAATCAACCTTTGAATAAAAAGGACATGAATACATCAAATTGTCAACAATAGTTCATGGCAAACAAAAGTTACAACACCGTACCTGCATTCCACGAGACGCATATTCAATTCAGACCGCAACATGTGAAAGTTCTTCATTTTAATGCAATGGTGTTTTCCATTTGGTAAAAAAAAAAAAAAAAGTTCTTCATTCTTATTATTTTTGTTTTGAATGAAAGGGAGGAAACCCTGTCAGTGCTAGAGTGGAAATTTCTATACAATGCAAAGACGAGGTCTCAAGCATTGCGCTGCTCTCCAAATGCACAAGTGAGAGTTTTAGGATTCATACAATATTGAACTAGTACTGGGTCGAGGGATGATCGAGTCGCGTAACCCACACCCTAGAATGCTACCATGCCCCTCAACCTGCATGCCTTTCCTATTCTCAATCTAACCCTGATTCTATAGTACTCGATGTGTGCGAATGAGGAAAGACTTCCTTCACTTCATTCGAACTTTTTCGTGAACATAATTAATTAAACAGAAGCTTGCCCTTCAGAGCAAGAACGTTACCAAGGTCATTCCCAAGGAACATCCCAAGTAGAAACTTAGTACCGCTTTAATGTGCACAGCAGGCATGACGGGACAAGGAGGCAGGTCGTTCATGGCATCTCCAACTTCAGGCTCAAGATCTTGAAACTCTTGCACCAGGGCCCTGAGAGTGCTGTCGGCGTACAACCAGCAGTTGTCGTTGAGGATGTCGTAATCCGGGCAGTGCTTCGTCAGAATCTTCAGAAGCTGACCCATTGGAACGCTCACATTAAGGCCGTCCTTCGAATATCTTCTAGTAAAGTTCTCCTCCTGTACGAAATGGATCTCCTGCAACAAGATGCCCGTGTTCTCCCTGTTCTCGTTCGGCCCCAATTTCTCCGCCCGGATCATCAACCCCCTCAAGTCGCCTTGACTCGGATGCACAATGGCGCTCACATCCACCACCAGAAATTGGTGACTGAGGGCATTCACCACTTGCAGCGGCGCTTGGTAGATGCAGATGCTGCTCACCTTCGCAGTGCACATCTCCAATTCTTTCAGAGAGCTGGCCACTTGCACTGACCCTTCGTGGAAGAACGACGGCATCGACATGCAACTACTCCTGAACCGTACCGACGACATGATCGACGTTGCAGAGCCTGATCGATCGGCAGGAGATGAGTACCCCTGTTTTCCTTAAGGATCGGAAATACCAGCTAGGTGATGCTGCACGTACTAGCTAGGAACGACGGACGAGGAAAAACGTACTAGAGGGCAACAGGCTAGGGAGACTGGTTTCCACGGAAGTCAGAGTTGATGCCTCCGTAACCCTGACTAGACTGGCGTGGTTCAACTCACTGAAGTGTGAAATCAAGCTACACTGTATCTTGGAAATGGCAATCCGGGCCTGAACCAGATGATTGAACTCCCTGGAATCGAAAACTTGCGTACGTGATCGAACTGCAAGGATAGAACAAATTGAGCACACTAGGATGATCCACACCACAAATGAATATATATGAATTCCTTGCAAGATCGACAACTGATTGAATGTGTGTTCCAACTTCTTGGGTACTGAACTTATACGGAGTAGTGAAAGTCGGCATGAACAACGGAGAAGTGAAAGTCGGCATGAAAGTCGGCACGAACAACAGAGTAAAAGGAGCGGACCCATTTCCGATCCGTATTCCATTTTTGCAGTACAGTGACTTCAAAAATTGAGTCTATACTTCATTCAGTTTCACTCCGTGCGCCATATGTTAAAAAGAAGTGGACAAAATCCAAATGAGTAAACATGAATGTTGTAATATTCTTTGTGTACTACAATCCTAAAAAAAATTGAAGCAAAAAGCAATTACGGTTTGGAAGTAAATGAATTCCAAAGCTAACCACCCCATAGACTCAATTTTTGCGGTGGGGTTCATAATCACTCTAAAAATTGCCTATGCATCTTTCTTGAGCTTCAATGACTTGGATATTTTATTGCATATTGTTGTACACCATTTAAGACCCACCCCCATTGATATTGTAAAAATTTGACATATGCGTGCTTCAAAAAATTTATAAATAGAAAAAAATATAATTAATATTAATTTGAATGGAATTTTAAGATTTTCAATGAATCAAAGACTTGAGATGTCATTTACTTTCATAAATGATCTATAGGTTGCAATTTGAACAGTTGTTGCATTTGTTTTGACTAGATTTGAAAATATTTGTCTAAATATATTATTAATACAAATCATTTTAATTTGTATTTAGCAACAAAAACAATTTTTTTGACCGCAATCTTTTTGAATCCAACATACTAGTTTGTAAAGGTTGTATTTAGTACATTTGTTTGGATTGTAGGTGATTCAATATGATATGACAACAACAAATGTAAAACCAGAATATTGAGTTATTTGCAATAAAATCCTTTAATTGAAATCCAATAATGTATTAATGCATTAAATTTATATATTTTGTATATTATAGAATAAGAAAAATATATATAACAAAATACTGACAATCGCAATTGATAAAAATAAAAATAAAGCATATTGTCAATATTCTGGTTTTACATTTGTTGTTGTCATATCATATTGAATCACCTACAATCCAAACAAATGTACTAAATACAACCCTTACAAACTAGTATGTTGGATTCAAAAAGATTGCGGTCAAAAAAATTGTTTTTGTTGCTAAATACAAATTAAAATGATTTGTATTAATAATATATTTAGACAAATATTTTCAAATCTAGTCAAAACAAATGCAACAACTGTTCAAATTGCAACCTATAGATCATTTATGAAAGTAAATGACATCTCAAGTCTTTGATTCATTGAAAATCTTAAAATTCCATTCAAATTAATATTAATTATATTTTTTTCTATTTATAAATTTTTTGAAGCACGCATATGTCAAATTTTTACAATATCAATGGGGGTGGGTCTTAAATGGTGTACAACAATATGCAATAAAATATCCAAGTCATTGAAGCTCAAGAAAGATGCATAGGCAATTTTTAGAGTGATTATGAACCCCACCGCAAAAATTGAGTCTATGGGGTGGTTAGCTTTGGAATTCATTTACTTCCAAACCGTAATTGCTTTTTGCTTCAATTTTTTTTAGGATTGTAGTACACAAAGAATATTACAACATTCATGTTTACTCATTTGGATTTTGTCCACTTCTTTTTAACATATGGCGCACGGAGTGAAACTGAATGAAGTATAGACTCAATTTTTGAAGTCACTGTATAGCGTGCTGCATTTCCGATCAGCTGTGCCGTAGGTGACAGCTCAAGTACAACAAGAGCAGTAGAATGTTCTGGAGGTATATATTGAAACCATAAACTGATCATTGTATGTACATTGAAAGTCACAGACCGCTTTTGTAACCAGTTTATGGTTGGAAATTGGTTTGCCTACGGATCGGAAATGGGTCAAAGAGAATCTTCACGAAAAAAGTTTATAATAATTTTGTTCTTGAGTGAAAAAATGTCAAAAATTATGAAATCCTTCTTAAGTCTATCTCTCTACACGGAGAAATTTTCTCCTCAACCTCCCCATGCCGCACATACGCTAAAGTGCTTAAGTGATTGGAAATGGGTGATCATCCTGATATTCAATGTCGGCATAAACAAACGTTTTCATCAGTCTCCCTTAAAGACAGTTTAATTTTGAACAATTTTGAAAAAATAAAATAGAATAAAAAGAATCATTCTTGGAGCTATATTTTCTTGTTCAAATTTGAAGACATTTAAAACCAAGAACTATGTAAATTTCATATTTGACTTTTCAAAATATACTTTAGGCATGGTTTGTCCTTTTACCCTTGAATGTCGACGCAGCCATTATATATGGCCGATGGATGAGAGGGAATCAAACTGTGTAGGACAGAAGAATGCAACTATTCATCCTTAGAATTTGTTGTAAAAAGGGAAGATCTTCTACAGTAGCTTGACTTCCAATGAGCACTTTTGTAATTTTTTAAGCCAATGATTCACAAAAATAATGCAAAAAGATTATTTTGAGGGTCACCCCTTTGTCCTTTAAGGGTTAAAGGTTTAAAATCACTTTTGTAGAATTTAGCTTGGCTTGAGGGTCTAGTGTCTATCCATAGCTTTGCCTCTAAGTTGTTTGTATTTTATACTCTATTTTTTTGCCATTAAAATAAATTACAATGTCTGCCAAATAATAAATTGTTTAATCAAAGTATAACTAGGTCCTATTCATTATAACATTTTTCATCATCTAGATGTTGAAGAGGGATCCTATAATCCCATTTAATCGTTAAAGGATGGAACCTATGACAAATTGATTGTAAAATTTATCCCACAAAATTCTCCACTCTATCTTCTATTTTACATTTTTATTACTATATTTGAGACAATGAAATTTTTTAGTTTTTGAAATTACATGTTTTATAAATGTAAATGTTATAAAAAAATTTAAAATATTAGATTTTTTTTTGAGAATATTTTAAATTATTATGAATTTTTATAGAAAAGGTAAAAGAAATTCACATCAAATACCAAATATGCTTAAAAGTATTCCTGGCATCATTTGTAAGGTTAACTAGACTTGTTCAAAACCACTTGGTTGTATTTAGCCAAAGATCATTCAATTTTTGAACCAATACTTAGCTACATTCTTCATTTCTAAAGCAACCTTAAATTAAAGTCATCCACCAACCACTCTTTGGCTTCAAAACCACTTGGTTGTAGTTAGCCAAAGATTGTTTAGTTTTTGAACCAATATTTAGCTACATTCTTCAATTCTAGAGTAACCATAAAAGCCATCCATCAACCACTCTTTGGCTTCAATATCCTTGTTGGGTTAAGTGGTCAACTTGAAGAATCTAATCCAATTATTTATTGTGGAAAGAATGCATTAGGAAAAAAATGAGCCTTTAAAGAGACTGCTTCCCTTTGAAGAGTTCCCTTCAATGGAACTCACAGCCCCTTTGAAGGACAATGGCTACTATTCATCATCATTGATGAATAGTGGCCACAATAAAAAAATATTTTAAAAATATTTAAATAATTAAATAATTAAATAATAATAATTTAGATATAACAATTTGACATGGCACCATTCATGCCACATCAGATCTGAAAATTCTGTAGTTTATATTTTTTTAAATATTTTTTTAATAATTTATTTGAACAGTCCTACGCTGTTCTGCGCTGCTATCAGCTGGCCGAACAAAAAGAAGGGCAGGGGGTAGTTTTATTTTTTATTTTTTATTTTGTTTTTTCGGCTTGCGTTCCCAACCATTCTCTTGCTATCCGGAACTCGCAACTCCTTGTAGGGCTCATTTTTTTCCTAAAGTTTTCTCAATGGAAATATGAGGTGGCCTAATGCCCTAATTTCCTTGTTTCACACAAAAGATGATTTATGGCTTTGATTTTATGTATATTCTTGGGTCTTCATTAGTGTTTTGCCGTTTTGGGATCCTTACATTATCCTTCTATTGAATCATTTATAGTTAATTTTTTTTATACATTTCCAAATTCATTTACAAGTGATTGCAAGAAACACTTGTACTGTCTAGTTGCATTTTTTTTGGACCGCTATAACTTTTGCTAAAACTTTTGATTTATAGGTTCAATGCCAAAACCAAAAAAATGCTTCCTAGATGTCCTAATTGTAATTGTATCCCTTATTTTTCAGAAATAAAAAAAAAATCGATTTATTTTAAAATTCAATTTTGTTAATTTGTCACACTTTGACGTTTAGGGGTTTTTAGTACTATTGAGCGGTTTAAATGAATGATTTTCAGTTGAAATTTCTATGATATATTTCCCTAGTAGGTAGACATATTCCTGCTAAAGATCATTTCAAAATGCATTATTTTATATCCTCCACAGTTGTGCAAATAGGCCTCCCTTGCACTCGCACTTGTGAACAATAGAAACGATTTTGACTTCATTTTTTTGGTCAAATCTCATCACCAAGAAGTCCTCCCAAATGGCCAATTTTTAGTTTTGTTCAAAATTGTTTTTCCTATTTTCTACAAATTAAAATGTCCAAGGATGTATTCTCTGGGACAATTCTGTAGACTATTCTAGCAAAGAGGAAAGTACATCCTTGGACATTTTAATTTGTAGAAAATAGGAAAAACAATTTTGAACAAAACTAAAAATTGGCCATTTGGGAGGACTTCTTGGTGATGAGATTTGACCAAAAAAATGAAGTCAAAACCATTTCTACTGTTCACAAATGCGCATGCAAGGGAGGCCTATTTGCACAACTGTGGAGGACATAAAATAATGTATTTTGAAATGATCTTTGGCAGGAATATGTCTACCTACTAGAGGAATATGTCATAGAAATTTCAACTGAAAATCATTCATTTAAACCGCTCAATAGTACTAAAAATCCCTAAACTTCAAAGTGTGACAAATTAACAAAATTGAATTTTAAATATAAATTGATTTTTTTTTAATTTCTGAAAAATAAAGGATACAATTACAATTAGGACATCTAGGAAGCGTTTTTTTGGTTTTGGCATTGAACCTATAAATCAAAAGTTATAGCAAAAGTTATAGCGGTCCAAAAAAAACCCGCAACCAGACAATACTGGTGTTTCGTGCAATCACCCTTACTCAAGATGATGTTATTGCCTCACACTCTATGGCTTAACATATTTTTTCATAAAAGTTTGAAAGCTCTGAAACCTCACCTCTTACATGGGTTGGAAAAGCCAACCTATTTTGAAAGTCAAAGAGTGATAATCTTGTTGCAACGAAGTACTGTAGTCTCAATTATTGTTATATATTAACAGTTGAAGGTCTGTCTTGAGAGACTCACCTTGTCTAGACGTCTGCACCAATAATAAGTTATAGGAATTTTGAGCATTTTTAGGGCAACACTTTTCCGATTCCGTCCGCCTTAACCAAATGAATTCACCAAATATTTCTTGTTATAGTAAACTTTGTAACCCGAATGGTGAAATATAGTTTATAATAGCTTAACCCTTTAGCGTTCAGACTCTTGTTGAGACCTCAAAGTAGTGCGGAAACTCGATAATCTTCCAGGGTGTGAAGTGTGCACATTAGCTATGGGGGAGAAAATCGAGCCGTTTGATCTTCACTTGCTCCGTGTGAGGGGTGCTTTGAAATCACGAATCGCCGCAGCTGCTCAGCCGATTTGAAGATTATGAGGTTTGACCACTCCAAATCGGGCGTTGACTGCTACGGGCAGGCCGCTGCTTCTGCATGGAACTTCATTTTGATCACCGAAGGGTGGCCCAGAAAAATACGAAAAATTATGGAAGCTGAAGAGCCTCCAGTCTAGGATAGGAAGCGAGTCACAATTCGAGTAAAGAGTCATTCGTTTGGAAAATGGACGGCTTGCAATGCCAGGCAGTCGAAGGCAATACAGAAGAGAACCTCTACCGGGTAGTTCATTGCTCCCGTGTGCACATGACCGGCAAAAGAAACGGAAATGTCAAGCACTCTGACCAAGTGACCACCTCAGGATTTTTGCGGTGACCGTCTCTAATGAGACAGCGCAGCTGATGTCAAGAGCGCTATAAACGACAAGAGCACTTGGCATATAATAATGCGACTGACCATGACGTACACATGTAGAAGAATGTCGACGTGGGCACTGACAACTTAGTACGGCCGCTTCTACGCCCTGCTCCTGTCGACGACAAACCTCCATCGACCGTGTTGCTTACCGATGTCTCCAGCCATGCCGTGACTGCGACGTTGAAGTTCATACCAACTTCAGAAGGCTGACAAGTCTACTAATTTACACTTCAAAATTGAGCACTTTATTTCATGACCCCTGTACACAGTGAGTTCTTGCTGCGAATGCGATCATGAATTCTTGCTAGGCCTCTGAGAGGATGAAAAACGGCAGAAAGTTACTAAGGTGGGTTCTCTGAGTTCCACAGAATTCCTCTTATCCTCAAGTTAGGAGTGCTTACCAAGTTCAGAAATTGAATGTTCATGAATGCAAATTACGGCCAACAAAGTGTTCCAGACTGCCTGCAATTGTAGTGATAAATGATGGCCTCCTGAGGTGGAGCCTAAGCATTTGGTAAAGAATTCCATGCTTGCTTCAGGTTGCCCGCAGTCACCTACCAGGACGTGGTGCTCAAGGCGATGAATTTGAAGATGTAATATGCAATGCCAAAGGCGAAATTGAAATAACAAGTCTCACTTGAGAGTAAGCTAGTGTGTAGGAGTGTATACACGTAGCCGTCACTTTGTTTTTCAGCGTGTGAGTACAGAGTAGATAGGATGCGTTTTTTCATTTTTCTGCTGTGTACATTGAAGAGGCGGCCGACACGGTGCTGAATAGAGAATTTTCAAATTCACAAGAGGTTCGTCCTAAGCGACAGGTGTGATTCAGTTTTTCCTTGGCAGCTACTCTTGCTTTTCATCGCTGTCGTACAACAATAATACCTGAATATTATAAGCGAAGTTGCAAAAATTTCTGGGACGGTCTGACGTCAGCACACGTACGAGTGGGGCAGAGCAAGTCCCTGCCCGCGAGGCCCCACAAAGAAGCCCGTTTTCAAGCAAAAGTCACCGCAGCTTGCACGGGCATACTAAAATTTCAACATTTCAATGCATGTTCTCGCTTTCCCATTTATCGAAAAATATGCACGCTGTATTCGGGCCACTTCTTCTCGTTTCCCAGTTCCCAACTCGTCCACCACTCTCCAGAAAAATAAGTGGATGAAAAGACTTCGTTACCTGCGAGATAGAGAGCTCCGAGTCTGTGCATCGTCCAGAATATGGACGTCGACCCGCTAAGGGGTTAAAATAGTCTTCTTCTTCTTGCTCTTGATCACCACACACCAACCTCACTATGGAAACCTAAAAAACCACACTGTCTGCAGACTTGGCCAACAATCTGCCGCCGATCTCGGACATGGGCACAAGCTTCCGACTGTGGTGCAGTCAACAACGGCCGGTGTATTCCAACGATTCCCGGTTGGAATCGATCGAGTATTCGAGGGCTTCAATCAGTCGATCGGTACCGACAAACGAACTTCTCTGTATACTATTAACCTAACCTGCCCCTACAGATCGATTTTGATATGTGCAGTACTGTATGTTAGGGGCCGCCTGGCAGCTCAAGCAGTATCAATTCATTGTTGCAATTGGTGCCTCTGAGTACACGTACTATGCCGTGACACATTCGATCGATCAGTGGCCGTACTGTTGTTCTTGGGCAGAGCGGACTTGTGTTGTGTTGTGAATCGATCGTGCAGGACTGATTGCTATCCCATCGATCGTGTCGATCTGTTAGCTGCCAGATCAATCGATCTATCCATCATGGGGTCGCGATGGTTTGCGAAGAAGTGCGGGGCGATGCCGGATTTCTTCCACGAGGGGTCCGTGCATTTGGCCGGGAATCTGAAGAGCTTGGAGATGTGCACGGCGACGGTGGAGAGCGTCTGCATCTACAAGACGCCGCTGCAGCAAGGCCCCCTGCAGGCGCTGGGCGCCATCATGCACCATTTCCTGGTGGTGGAGGTGAGCGATCTGTCGCATCCCACACGCGGCCATAGCAAAGGTGGCTTCCTCATCCGGGCGGAGAAGGCGGGTCGCGTTGGGGACGGGAAGAACACGGGCATCACCGTGAAGGATGTACATTATGTGGAGGAGGAGAGTTTCGTGGAGAAGCACCGGGTGGGTGACTTGAACGTGAGCATTCCTATGGCCCAGCTGCTCCACATTCTGACGAAGCACTCTGCGGACTACGACCTCTTCACCGACAACTGCTGGAGGTATGCCGACGCCACCTGCCGAGCGCTGGTGAAAGCGTTTGGAGAGCTTCGTCCGAAGGGCTGCAGGGTTATGGACAGCCATCTCCTTCAGATTCCGACTCTTGCCATGCCCGTGGACACGGCGGTGACGGCCGTCGGCTATGGCCTTCTGGTGACGACCGCTGCCTGTGTGACTCGGTATGTGTACAACAGGTTTTTCACCGAGGAGAAGGAAGAAGATGACCAAATTAAAGGAGAGAAGCCTCACGTGCAGTTGGTTTGACATTATTATTGAAACCCTTGAATCAATTGTAGCTGTTACACAGGAACTGTCGGTTGTGGGTGCTACACTGAATAGTGAAATTAGGTTGTCCCGCACTAATTTCTCGACATTCTACACTATATCAATATGTACAATTACGTTTGCTTTGTTTCTGCCAGGCCACCTGTGGCTGGCAGCCTTGTACTCTTTCCTTTGCAATGAAATTCCGTTTCATTTGTGTCAAAAAAAAAAAAAAATATGTACAATTACTTTAGAAGGATGCAGTAAAGGAAGAACTATGTGTACGACATGGGTTGGTGCACTAATTTGTTGCTCCGGATTAGAGATTGGCATGTTCCTCCATCTGGGCAAGCATTAGTCATGAGGTAACTTCTCTGGGGTAAGGCAACCTAATTGTTAAGACAACCCAATTTCACTCTTTAGTGTAGTTAGCAAAACTGTGGCAGTCATCAGCGTACTACTCTTGCTAGCTAGCGCTCATTCGATCAGCATTTGGTAGTGATGATCTTTGGATATAAAGTTTCATTTGCCGGAGCTTGACGTATACAGCAGTCACTAGCTTTCGCCATGAGGAATATGAATTGGTAACTGTGTGGTATGGGACAGTAGCTTAGAAGTTCCAAGGGCCTGCTGTGTAGACCGACCTGGCATTCAATTCTATAGCATATTTGGAGGCGACAAAGTCGTTCATCGAAAATAATTCCCCAATGTATACGAGTATATAGAATCAGATACTGGTAGTGCATCAACGAAACCTCCATAGCTTGCATTCTGGGGTCTAAACTGCCACATCGTTTGAAGAAGGGTACATCTATGCGGTCATTGTTCAGGAGATCCGTCATCTGGGTGTCGTGGCTAGATCGCAATGACATGTGCTTCAACAACTCACGGTGGCCCGATCAAAAATTGGAGCAGTTGCTTCGGGAAGCATTCACATACAGATCACGCAAGGTACCATGGCTCAAGGCAACGAAGCTGTGCGGAATCTACCCCAACAAAGGCGACGTTTTCTAGAGACGATTTGACAACACCTGGCTTCAATCTCCATTCTTTGGGAAGCGTGCACATCTCACGATGTGTTGGAACCTGGTCCCTCGATCCCAAGATGGGCAGGTTCAACTGAATGCGGGCCACGATGTGGGATCCCGGCCTTGATCGTCATGTTTGAGGGCTCGGTTGATTCAACAGGCTCTTTGTGTGCCTGTGAGCGAGTCGGTTGTGATTAGGTTTACTTCCAAGGTAGATAGTGAAGAGGAAAAATGATTAAAAAAAATAGGTATGGTGATGTTGAAAATTTAAAAGTTCGACTCTGTCGGTGAGCTTGCTGGGGACTTTGCTCCTCTGGTTCTTTGTATTGCTTCCTTTATCAATGGAAATGGTCCATGTGTTTCAAGAAAAAACAAAAAACTCAATAGCTTCTCTAGAGGTTATTGCATTTTATGTAATAAGAGCATGTTATGTACCAAGAGCATCTCTTGTCCACCGCTAAAACAACCCTTCCAATGGATTTTTGAAATGGCTAAAACGATTGGGTGAAAGTCAATCCCCAATAGCCGAGTGTAGTTGCATATGTAGAGGAGCGGGGCTTGTAGATTTGTCTTCTACACTAGAAGAAAACTGCATTTTACTTGGCAAATTTGCAATTTACTCAACAGAAAAGTATGGAATTGGTTTTGTTAAGGTCTCCCTTTGTAACACACAATTTTGCATTCTAACACAAAATTTTGCGTTTTACTTGTCAAAAATCTGTGTTTTACTTGTCAAATTCTGTGTTGAAACGTTAGAATGCAGAATTTCATGTTACAAAGGGAGAACTCAACAAAATTAATTCCATACTTTTATGTTGAGTACAACGTAGTTTTTGTCAAGTAAAACGCAGTTTTCTTCTAGTGCTACTTGACAAAATTTTGGTTTGTACAGGAGACCTTCACGGCCCCTCAATGTCGTCGTTGGATTCTGTGTTTTGATAAATCAAAGGCCAACGTGGTGATGACAATGTTGATTTGTGGTTAATCCCTAGTGACCTAAGCGACCATTTTCTAGTTGCTACCCCTCTTTTTAGAGCAAGCTTTTTGTTCTCAAATTTTGAGTTTTTTCAAAAATAAGAATTATTTCTAAAAAATTGACCGCGTTACAAATCCAATGGCGGCAGTTTCATCAAATTTTGAATTAAACTTTGCCTTGTGGAATTTTTCAAAGTTAAGTGGTGTAGTGTAGTTTACAGGTCATTTTTTGAGTTCGGTTTGGGCATGGACTAAAAAGTCAGCCAATCAATATGATTCTTCACCACCTCAAAAAGGGCAAACTCACCTCAAAAAGGGCAAATGGCCTAGGAGTTCAAGAAGAAGACAAGTGTCCCATTCTTTTTCTTCTTATAAATATTATTCTCATTTTAGTGACTACCGTGCATTGCAAGCTCCACCATGAATTGAAAAATGCTTGGAAAGTTGTGAATTTTTACATGTACATTTTCAACTCTTATCTTTCATTGAGCACAAAAGGCATCATTTCAAAATACTCTCACATAGATATGGTCCTTCAAAAATCGATGCCCTCTATTTCCATTGACCCAAATTAAACTTCAAACTTAAAGATCATCACATTAATTTACTTAACCCTTAAACGACGAGGAGGCCGTTATATAGCCAATGGATGATAGAGAATCAAACTATATAGGACAAAAGTGCAACTATTCATCCTCAAAATTTGTTGTAAAAAGGGGAGATCTTCTACAGTAGCTTGACTTCCAATGAGTGCTTTTGCAATTTTTTAAGCCAATGATTTACACGGTAATGCAAAAGGATGATTTCGAGGGTCACCCCTTTGTCATTTAAGGATTAATAAATAATGCATTTGATATGGATTTTCACTTTTTCTTCATAATATTAACTCCTAAAAATTTGAGGAGCCCACTTTGGACTTTTTGAGAATTTGGCCGGAGGTTCTATATTGTCTTTACGTATTAAATTTATTGCATAAATTTTTTTCGGAAAGTTCACAATCATCAAGCTTTACAAGTGAAGCTTTGTCTCATGTCAATTCAAAAAAATTTGCAAAGGATATAAATGTTTTTTCAATTTCAATGTTAAAGTTGGTAGCTAAAAATAATTATTTTTAATATATTTGAATTTTTATTTGATTGGATAGATTGATATGAACTTACAATGCTTTGAACCATTCTATTTTAACTAGTGAGATGAAAGCTATGAGGGGTCGTTGCAAGAAACACCGTCAGTTTTTGTTCCACTTTGGCTCTTTTTGGCTAGTACTCCAGTACTCATGAGCTTTTGCATATGCATTCTTAAAAATAAAATAAAATAAGGATAGTTAGTATAATATTATAAATAGCATATCACCAAAATTTTAGACCTAAAAAAAATCTGAGTCAAATGTTATTCTTAAAAGAAAAAAGCTAAAAATTTGAAGAAAATATGTGCTCTGACGTTTTAATTTGTAAAAAATAGAAAAAAACATTTTCAAAGAAATTAAAAATAGAACATTTGGAAAGACTTCATGATGAAGAGATTTGAACAAAAATATTATCTGGAAACCATCTTTATTGTTCAAAACTGCGCGCGCAAGGGAGCCCTCTTTGCAAGGACGTGGAGGACATAAAATAAATTATTTTTTAATGCCCCGTGAAAGAAACATGAATTCCTACTACGCAAATAGACCATAGAAATTTCAGCTCTAAATCATTAAATTTGGGGACTCCATAGTACTCAAAACCCCTAAAATGCAAAATGTGACATATTAATTTAATTGATTTTAAAATATAAGATGATTTTTTTTAATTTCTGAAAAATATGAGATATAAATACACTCAAGATATACATCTCCTATAAAAATCTCAAATTCATGCAAGTCAAGCTTAAGAAGTTATTGCAAAAGAAAGATTCGGCACTCCCTTTGTGACACATACCTTGTACTGGTGTTTCTTGCAATGACCCTGAGGAGGTTCATTTCGTGGGAAATAACTCAATTTTTTAAAATTTAAAATGAAAACAAAAATACAGTATACTTTTTTTTAGTAGAATATTATCACCATTGAAATTGACAATTATCAATTCTATGTCAAAACTATTACCAGTAGTGATTCATGTTTTTCTTTGATCAAAGACTACCTTCCACTTAATAAATTTCTTAAAAACAAACATGAAAGTTTTTTTGATTATTATTTTTTGTATAAATTCAACCCATTTTCCAAAATTTTAACTTAAAATGTGCCCCCATGTTTTTTATTAAAAAAATTGAAAGACAATTTGGGAAGGACTTGAAAAAACTAATTCTTGAACTTTACGCATAATGATCTTGCAATCATGGGGATTTTTACTTCAAAGTATTCAAAATTTTAGGATGATGTACTTGAATAAGTTAGCTAAAAGATTTTGTGGTTGAATTGATTAAAGAATCAAAAGTAATGAGGATTTTGGCCTAGTTTTGAAAAAGAGTATTTTGGGGCATCTATAAAATCACCGTAGAACTTTAAGGGTTAATTTTCAATCTTAAAAAACAAATTTGAAGATTTACAAAGTGTAGAGGACAATTAAATTCATCTTTGCGAGGGGGACTAAAAAATCTACTGGAAAAATGGAGCATATATTGGGATATATAGGGAAGGATTTTGAAGTTTGACTTAGCAGTTAGAGGCTCAGTCATTCAATACAAAATAACTTCAATTTGAACTCAATATCCTACTCAAATGTGTGGCCGTAAATGTACTCATAAAGTTAATTTCAATATATATTTGAATGAAAATTAAATACTTTGTCATTGCAAACAAAGTCATAATTCTAGAAAATGAGGATTAACATACAAAGTCATAATGTAACCTAGATTTTGTATTTATATCAAAGCTTGATTAAAGTAGAGTCAACAAAATTTACAATGAAATTGTGAAAATTGCACTAATAGAGACTTGTAACATACTCACAAAAACCTCCAATGAGATAAGGTACAAGAAGAAATTTCAGCAAATTATATCTTAAAGGTCGGAGTTATCGAATTGCAATACATTTCAAATCATTTGAAGTTATTTGAAGATAGAAATGTAATCTAAAGAAAAAGAATTGAATAGAGATTGTATGATATAGAGTAGTCTAAATTCCAAACCATACTTTTGAATTACATAATTTGTAATAAATCATTCATTTTTCATTTGTGCAGAAAATAAAAAAAATAAAAAATGCAGTTATAACTGGAGCAAGTACTAGACCCAAACTATAATACACAAAGGGCTATGTCTACTATAAATTTTGGTTTATGTCAAGCTTTCTTTAGGCCAAGATTCATTGCAATTTTTTGTTCACTAAATCTTTAATTGCGAAAATTCATCCAAAAGTGATTAAAATTTGGATGAAGGAATAATGTTTTTGTTTTTTGTAATTAGCAGAAAAGGTAAGTTGAAATGAAAGTAGACACTTTGAGCCTCTAAAAAAGAGATAGTGTACTTGACTATGAGTGTTGACGAGCAATAATTTTAAAGATAAATGCCAAAATTTTAGAGATATTATCTTTTTCAAATTTTTTGTATGGAATAAACATGAATTTTGAAGGAAATTTTCTAATTTTAGCATCTATCAAAATTAGGTTTTCCAAATATAATTAAATATTTGGCATGAAATGCCAAGTGAACCTTGAGAGTTGAATTTGCTATTTATTTCTGAAGTTTATGTGACTATACCAAGAATATTTAATAGTAGGATCATTTATAATTCAAGTACAAATACATGGTCTAAAAAATGACTTTCTTTAAGTTACTAACAATTTGTCATGCCTTCTTCTACCATTTATTCTCAAATTTAATATGTTGATACATAAGTGCCAAAATTATTAATAAATGCTCATACCTTGAAACTCTATCTAGAATATTAAATTGCATATAAATGAATGTTCTTGGCAACAAGCCAAGGCCAATTATAAATTCCTTACTTCTATTCATTAATTTAAAAAAAAAATTGAACAAATTTTCTCCCTTCCTTGAATTAGGGTTTCAAAAAGACTAGTCTCTATCTAGTTCTTTATATTTCAAAATTATTTAGTAAGTAGTCACTAAACAAGCAAGTTACACTAAAGAAGCTTTGTTCCTTGAGCACTAGCTCGCTTTTCCAATAAGGTAGCCAACATCAACATCACTACACCTACATACATTTGAATGAGTAGTTGTGCAGAATTCCTATTATTAAATTGGCTAATTTTTTTCTGGGAATCTTGTTGGAAGTCAAAAATGATAATCTAGATTTCTTTTTAATGCAATTTTAAGACACCTTATGAATAACACACAAATTTTTAAATTGTCGAAAAGCAATCCTAGGATGTCATGAGTAGAGACAATGGGACATTTCAGGCAATATTTTGTGAGGGTTTGATTTTAGAAAGGGTCATAATTAGGTGCAATTATCTTAACTTGCTTTTCAAGTAAAATAAATACTCCAACTTCCCTTGAGTAAGGTAGGAATACCATAAATGAAGAGGATCCTTCTAATGGCATAGTAGGGTGTCCTTAAATGGATATTGATAGCTAGTTCTAATGTTGATTTGAAAAAGATTTAATTTTGTTCACACTTGATTGGCTCACATGAGATTAGGAACAAGTTTCAAAGGTAGCTGTTTTTGGTGAAGCTATGAGACGGGAATGGGGCCCAAATGAAAAATCCACATTTACATTGAATAAAATATTCATTCTTCAGATGATTTTTTTTCCCCACATTCTTCCTCATCCTTTTTTTTGCACACATAAAGCTCAATTCCTCAAGAAATTCTCCATATCCTATAAGCTGAAATGCTTATTTTAACCGTTTATGGCATTCCTGCCTTAGCTTCTGTCGATACAAAACCTCTTCCAGTAAGCTTAACTTAGCAATAGAAACTCCTTGCTATCGGACAACTCACGGAGCGCCACGTGTCCACCGCAGACCCCATTAGATGCCACCTGTGCACCCCAGACAGGGGTGGGCCCGCCTCGTCAGTGAGTCGAGTCAGCTCCTCTCCAAGGCAGCCACGCCTCCTCTCCGTCGCTCTCACTCGTTTTCTGCCTCCGTCGCTCCCTCACTCACGGCGCTCACCCAACAACAAAACAGTCAGCAGCAATCCCTCGTCCTTCCCCCAAGTGGCAGCACCAACGACGATTGCCCTAATGAACTCATGAGATGCATTGAGCCCAGCTATTCTCGTTCAGTGGGTTGCTCGCCCAGGAATTCGCAAGTGGAGCAGTCGACTATGCGGAAACAGGGGGCATGGGGAGAACTTCACGTGAAGAACTGACGCGGCACAGACCCGGAGAAGGCCGAGCTGCTGCTGCTGCTCTTTCTGATGAAGAAATCCAGGGCGCATTTGCTTCTTCTGGCCCACCACTGGCCCTCCTGGTGCCCGCGTCGTCCCAACCGAGGCGGAGGAGCCCGACTTGTTGGGGGTCAGTCCTCGTTTCGTTTCCGATTATATTGGGTTTTTGAAGTTGGGATTGAATTGAAGTGCGATTAATTCTAGGGGTCGGGAGTCGGATTAATTTTGTTTTTGAATCAGCTCCCATTGGAAAACACGACGTAGCGAGGGACTGAATGAGTTGAGGTCGAATTCGTTCTTTCTGGTTCGGGAATTTGATTTGGAATCGTGCGGAGGAATTGGAGTGTCAGTGGTGGTTGAATTTTATTGTCGATTGGATCTGAACTAAACCGTCAATTTTTGCAATCAGGTTTTCTTTCACTGTCTGTGTAGTCGCATTTTTCTCTCCCATTGCTGGACATTGTATGCATTTTCAGAAATTACTCCATCTTTGTTGGTTCTGGAGGATTTAAGGCGATTACTGCAGCTTCGCATTTCCGAATTTGAAGTTCTGCGACATGAATGTCCTGATTGTCGTCATGGTTCTTTATGTAAAACGCGGAATCTATTCAGAGGAGAGATACGGGTCTATTGACAGCAGGAAAAGACACTTGGAGTGGTAACCTGTGGTATGATTCAGTTGAGGATGAATCGGTGTATCTGTTACTCGTTCGCTGGTAGCAAAGTGTGTCCAGCGTTCTATGATACAGTTTTCACTGTCGTGATGTTTTGTTTAGGGTTCAGGGGTTTGTTTTTGTTAAGCGTTATGATGTGGCTTTTGATGCCTGAGGTGGATGTAGTATTCGGGGAACAGGATGTCTTCTTTGTAGAGCATGTTGGCAGTTGGAATGGTCGTTGGGTGGAGGGCTGTGTAGGTGACAGCACCCTCTGCAATGTACCTTGATACATTTTCTCTAAAGAACATACACGGGTGTTCCCTGCACTCCACCTGCACGTCTACATTTGAACTTAATGTTTTTGATTTGTATCTGCTGAATCCAATAGCCTGTGCGCCTACAGTGGTTTCAGGTGCACCAGAGTACAGCACTTGTCACCCTACACTTTCAGGGAGCAGGAAAGCTCTGGGAAATGAACGCTGGCGTTTATCATCTTCTGGTGTCCCGGGTGGAGTATTGCACATGTACAGTTTCTCAACTTGGCTATGTAATGTTTCAAGATAGGCGATGTTTACCAATTAGTTGCCGGGGTAAATGAGATTTGCATACTGTAACTAGCCCATTTTGAAACTCGAAGTAAGCTGGGATTAGTACAACTATGTGTCAGGTAGACCCTTTTTCCTCTTCTAGGCTTTGCCAAAGTACCTTAGTTATAAAATATTGTAAGAGCACATGACTAACTAGTTTTGATCTACAGAGATTTTGGTAAAGCTTATGGCATTCACTCTGCTGCTCAAGAGTCTCGTGCCCCCGCCAGGTGGGAAACCTATGACCCAGTGGCGTTTGGAAACTACTATCGGTACAGACCTTTCTCAGTTGCTTTCCGGGCTATGACAATTGTCTCCGAGATTGGAATGCTGACGTTTTGGCACTGGGTTGAGAAGGACATTCAGATACGGGCAGATAAGGTGGGCACATTCCATTCTCCCAGTGATATTTAATTTCTTAAGCTGAGAGTCCACTTTGGAAGCCAATAGTCGATTATATCAACTTAAAAATCACATTTCTGTCGTTCAAAAGTGCAGGGTGCGATTTCTTCTTTCTATCGGGACATTTATTTCCTCAAAGTTTCCTAAACGATTTATTTCAACTCAGTCAGATATGGAAGAAGCCACTTTTGGCCATTTGGGGTGTTAATCATTTAGGTGGAGGACTCCTCTTGTGGCAGTTGCTGATAATATTACTTTAAGTGCTGTTAGGAGAGTTCATGTTGCGGAAACTTTTTAAGCAGATGCTTTGCCCTTAAAACGTTCAGGTACCCGGGTTCACAGAGAAGGTGACCAAATTGGTCATCGTGGGCAGTCAAATGTGCTGTCGAAATCTATCGATAATCTCAACCCCACCGCCTATTATCTAATAATGTTTTTCTGTGATTGCAGCTGCGGCGGAGTTTAATTCGTCTGGGCCCTTTTTACATTAAGGTGAAGTGCGATTCTGCGAGAAGGCTACTATGCCATTATGCCTAGAGATTGCATTTTTCATTCCTCAGTGGTTTGCATGTGATTGATCGAGTTTTTGATTGAGGGGCGCAGCTCGGGCAGGCTTTGAGTACACGGCCTGATATTCTACCCAATGCTTACTGTTTGGAGCTCGCCAAATTACAGGTCTGTTCACAAGAAGAGAATGAATGTTTTAGATATGTTTAGCCTAGGGTCTTAGATAGTAGGCCCACACGGACAAACTCTAGTGTGATTTAGTATTTAGATAGCACAGTAGGATCGTCAAATGATGTAGCATTGCTTGCTTAATGAGCTTCATGAATGTCGGTCCATTTGGGAACCGTCGAAACCTACATACAGAAGAAGAGAACAGTGTTCATGAGGATGTCTTATTTTTGTTAACTTGACGTAGTGGCATATTTGGTTCTGTAAATATTTGAGTATCCTGAATGCTTGTCTTTGAACAGAGCATTTATTCCTTTTTAAATAAAAATTGGTAGCGGAATATAGTAGAGACACCAATATTCATATGCTTGTTTTGTGAAGCTATTCCTAAGTTCCTTGGTTAGTAGCAGTCTCTTTGGACTCCAGATATTTACGGAGGTCATGCTTTTCTTGAAGGACCGAATTCCTCCATTCCCAACACCTGAGGCGTTGAAGTTTTTTGAGAGCCAGTTTGGATTACCTGCCTCGAAGGTGTTTGCTGAGATTTCAGAGGAGCCCGTAGCTGCTGCTTCGCTTGGTCAGGTGTATAGAGGTATCATTGCAAGAGTTAATGTCTTTGTCCGGTTTCTTTTTTGTTCGGTTTACGATCAGTACGTTTAAAGGATGTGGAGTAGTGGTCTCACAGTTGCTGTAGTCTGAAATTATTTGAAAATATTCCAATCGGACAAGTTAGCTTGGCAGGCATGTCTTATTTTACAAAGACTTATGTTGTGTTGAATTATCTAGACTTATGGTGATGACAACATTTTGTTCCTACCGAATTTTATCATTAATCCGCTGATCTGGGAACAGCGCGGTTGCACACTGGCGAGGCCGTGGCTGTGAAAGTGCAAAGGCCTGGCGTACCAGAGGTGTTAGCTCTGGATGCCCATCTTCTACGATTGATTGGAGGTCAAATGCAGAGGTTTGCTGGGTCACGAGGGGATCTTGTGGCAGTTGTGGATGAAATGGTGAAGAGCCGACATGCTTATTTTTATTCTTATGTTGACATTCTTTTGAAGTTTGCATTCTCTGAAACTCGTTTGGTTCCAATTTTCTGGAATGGTTCGATTTTCCAAGCAGTATTTAATATAGCACTTTGAAATCCTATGTGTTGAGCTGACCTCAGACAAGCAATTTTCCTCTGATTAACGGTAGTTTTCTTGTGGATTGGATTCAGGTGGGGCATATGTTTGAGGAAGTTGATTACCTTAGAGAAGGCAGTAACGCAGAGCGTTTTGCTAGCCTTTATGGAATTCACATTCCCGCCAGTAATCCTCTTTCATTCTTCTCCAGCACTATACACTTAATATACGATTGCGTCAATTGCGTCAATTGTCGATTTCAACAAACCTTATGAATGTCACTTATTTATCTTTTTTGAACCAATTGTGAACCAATTGTATCGCTTTGTGGACATTTTGTGACTGCTTGAAGGACTTAGCTTGTTGTTGGTCTACATGGTAAGTAGATTCATTTAGACCAAATCAAGTTATTTGTAAGATGGTGTGGAATTTCTTCTCAACCTTGGAGTGCTCCCACTCTTACCTCCATTGACTGATTGGGTGTAGGACATGTGTTGTTTACTTTATCATTGTAACAATAATGAAGTGTTGATGGCCTCAGGACGTCGTGGACAAACTCGTGATCAAAAGCCAAGATCCAGGCAGGTGCAAGCAAACCTATATGGAACTGCTGGAGATGGCGTAGTGAAGGTTCCAAAAATATATTGGAAGTATTGTACTAAGGGTGTATTGACAATGGAGTGGATTGAGGGCATTAAGCTTACTGATCGAGAGGCTTTACTTGCATCTGGTTTTGACATCAACAATCTTGTTGACCAGGTATTACTATGAACAGCATCAGAATTGCAAATTTTATATTTATTACCTCTTTTGAGATTGCTTTGCATATCATTTTGAAGCATCCTCTTGATTTTTTATTATCTTCTGTCGTGTATCGCTATTGAATCTTCTTGAAAATGCGAATTATTGAAGGACTAGTTGTGTTTTTATTTTTACCCATCACATAACTGATGAGAACCCGGCAGGGAGTATTGTCGTCGCTTCGACAACTATTAGAGGAGGGCTACTTCCATGCTGATCCACATCCAGGCAATGTTGTAATCACAAAAGATGGCATATTAGCTTACTTTGACTTTGGGATGATGAGTGAACTACGCCGGGAGTACCGCATTGGTCTAATTCGTACAGTAAGTGCTCAATCTTCACTTAATGTTCTTCTCAGGCAGTGGATTATTTTTCTTGGTTAAGGCGGTTTGCGTTTTCCTTACACTTAGATCCATCATTCCACAGTAATTTACTCAACATGAAGACTATTATCGATGATGGAGATATCCGCTACTAAGTTAGACAGTGCGTGGTATTGTGTGTGTGTGTGTAACGCAGCTGATCCATTTTGTTAACAGGGACTCTGAGGGTCTTGCTAGGGACTTTGTAATGTTAGATTTTATTCCAGTTGGTACGGATCTAGAACCAGTATCCCGTGAGCTTCGATTATCCTTTGGAGACGAAGGGGATAAAGTTCAGATGGATTTTCAGGTGGGTGAACCCTTCTAATGTACAATTTTTATGTTCCAAATTTGTAAGATAGAGGTGAATTCATATTCGAATTTTGTTTCTTATTTCTTAGCAATTGCATACCATGAACTTTATAAAATTGATTCTAGACTTGAATTTTCAGGTTTTTTAAAGGGTAAATGAATCAGCTTCTGTGACAGTTTTCATTCTTGAAGTTTCGAATTATTATGGTTTATTTGACCGTACTTACCGGTATCACGTTTGGTGGTGATTCAAGGGTGTTATGAATCAACTTTGGACAGTGATGTACAAATTTCAGTTTCGGTTATCGCCGGAGTATGCTATGGTCGTTCGAGCCCTTGGATCTCTCGAAGGAACAGCAACCACTCTGGACCCTGGATTTCAAGTTGTGGCTAGTGCATATCCATTCATTGTAGGCAGGTTACTAGCGGACCCCGATCCACAGATGCGAGAGACTTTGAGGCAGCTTCTTATACGAAACAATGGCTCAATTCGATGGCATCGATTAGAACGCCTGGTAAGCATTTACTTAGCCCCTTTTATCGCAAATGTGGGACCGTAGGTGTACATGGGGATATGCAGAATGAGAAAAGGTCATTCAGTGATTGCTTTTTTTTTGTTCTTGTCTTGTGATACCTCTGAAAACCCTCCAGTGTCGCTTTGGTGGTCGTCAGAGTTAACGCCTAATGGACCAAAATGCCCGAATTGGGACGGATGTGTTTTAACTGTTTTGAGTAGATCATATGGAGACTTCTTTTTGTCCCATTTTATTTACCATTTGATGAGCCTGTTCAATGCTCTTCACTGATTGTGCTGATATTTTTTTTAGCCTCATTTGAATTTGTTTTTTTACAGCATGATCAATCGAGGTGGTCATTTAGAACCATGGATCTTGTTATATACGATTCTGATTCCTCTTGTGCAGGTTGTTGCCGTAGCAGACCAATCTGAGCCAGCTTCTACGACGGGTAAAAAGGGAGAGGAACAGACTGGGTCAGATGGGTTGGGCCATCAGAGGGCAGGGGGCATAAGGGGAGCGTTTGATTCGCGTGCCGTGGCTTCCGCTACTTTAGATGTAATGGACTTCATCTTGTCCGGAGAAGGCCATAGAGTTAGAGTTTTGCTAGTTAAAGACATTGTAAGAACTTGCTCTACTGTTCTGCGGCATTACTATTTAGATATTATGAAACTTGAAAAGGATCCTATACTTTCAGAGTATGTTGAGGAAATCTTGAAATCTGAGCTTCCTGGGAATCCTGAGAATGCAGGTAGTTCGTCCAAATGGAAGGATATAGCAGGTAGTTTGTATGGAGATAGTGTATTTGCAAACCCTCTTTCTTGGAGCAAAGCACGTTTATTGCGTCTATGGGGTGGAAGTCAAGGAATGTGGAGCTCCAATAGAAAAGACACTGAGACTTCAACCTCTTCCGGCGAGAGATCTGAACAAAAGGCAGGCCAACGGGCTCATTCGCATTTTCCAAGAACCCTCAATCTGGGTCCTCTTCATGCGGAAAAAACCAGCCGTTTCAGGGCAGAAAATCAGCAAGCCACTCCCAAGGTAGATGAACATCTCTGAAAATTTCTTTTTCCTTGTTCTGCCAGTGTAGCGACAGTCTCAACAGCTTCCAGTGATGTTTTTTCCATATGCTAAATGCTTTTTTTTCTACTGAAGTACAAACAGTTTTCTTCAGTAAAATTAGACTTTCAAGAAATTTTTGACATCATCATAAAAAGAATGTTTCCCATATTCATGAAGAGATCTCCCTGTGGTCACAGTGCTCATATAGAAGCTTCTTTATGAGATGCCTCTATACGATCACAGACCCCCATGACGAAGGTCTCCTTACGATGTTGTCTAAAAGTTCCTGAAACAGCCTTACTTTATTGAATACACTGTCAACAGATCTTTTGGAATTCCTTTTTTTTAAATTTCAGATGCGGTTGTTGTCATGATGCCTACCTAAGCATGTTTTAACATCTAGTTTTGGAAGCACGTATTGATAGTCATGTCGCTGTGTACAGTTGGAGAATTTTCCTGAGCGAATACAAACAGGAGTGCTTGCATTTGTGAAGGCTGTGGAGGCGAACCCTGAAGTGTGGATCCCCTTGATGGCCCAGTTGGCAGCAAAGCCTGAAGCGCGTGCGCTTGGCTGTGAGGTGGTTGCAGCCCTAGCCGAAACGTACTGCAGTGAAACAGCGGAGGCATTCTTTCTGTACATATCCAAGCAGCTGCATGAAGAAGGTTAAATCAGGATTCCTTCCCCTTCCACACCTGTGAAGGCTGCCTGGGTGTAGTTGTACAGTACAGTACAGTACAGTACAGTGGATCAAGTATCATTCTGGAAACACATTGTTTCCCACCCTGATGTTGTCAGAACATTATTGAACTGAATGTGAGATTCTTGGGGCTTAACCCCGTAGCGCCTGATTCGTTTCTTGAATTCTTACATATTTTTTCTTATATCTTTAAAATAATCATATAATATTTACCTCAATTTCATCAAAATTCACCATACACAAAATGTGGTTTTTAAAAAGTGAAGCATTGGTTTGGATGAATGAGAAGTTCTTTGGTCGAAAAAGCTCTTGGAACCTCTTTGTTCATCTTCCAAATTTTGGATGTTGGAGTGCTAAGCGGTTGAGGTTGTTAAAAGTGATTCTTGTTACAGAGCATCCCTAGTCCAACTTGTATATTGGCCCTCTAAATGTATTATCTTTTGAATGGTATATAAAGTTAATTTGTATATTGGCCCTCTAATGTATTATCTTTTGAAAGGTATACAAAGTTACAATTTGAAATTGGTATCACTAGAAATGCATCTAAAAGCATTTTGAGTTTAAATTCAGACATTATACAACTATTGTAAAAGCCAAAAATGATACACGTCTTTGACAAATTATAGTTACCAAACTAAAATTTGGCCATTGATATTCAACATTCTCATGAAGAAACTAGTCTTTCCCATTAGAAGAGATTTGAGGGTTGCAAAGGGCCGTTTCAAGCTGTTCCTGCCAGAATCTAAAAATAATTATATATATATATATATATGTGTATATAATTAAAATATTAAAAAAATATTAAAAAATTAATTTTTTATTATTTTGTGACGTGGCACAGTCTTGGCCACATCAGATTACTACTCCCAGGGCATTCCTAGGGTTTCCAGGGCCTGATAACTTGCAGGCTCTTGGAGCCCTCAAATCTCTTCTAATGCGCATACCCTCTAAAGTCCCAAGTGTCCTCTTGGGTAACATCCAAACATGTAAAGGTTTAGGCAGGTTCCTATAATCTCAATTTTTGATGTAGTTTTAGAAACTGTTTTTAAAGATAGAAAATCACATTAGCTTTAGGTAATTATGATTTTTATTTCAATTAGTCCCTAGGAACAAAAGTTATGCCACTCAAAGCTCAAAATAGAGTTTGTTGAACAACACCAAAAAAATCACAAAAATTCAAAACTAAAATTTCTTCAAAAACAACTTCAATTGTAGGATTTGTTTCTGAACTCAATTTTGACAATTTTTCAAAAGAAGTTCCACAAGGTTAAATTTGCTTTCTAGAACAATCTCGCTATAGAAATTAGTGTGATTCAATTCCATCTTCGAGCTATTAGAGTTAATTGTAAAGTTGGTCTTATACTTGGAAACAGCTGTTACAGGAAGATTTAGTTAAAAATAGTATGGAACAAAGACGGCGCCAAACTCCATCAAACCTAAGTTTTGGTGCTCCAGGGAGTTTCATCTTGTATTTTTTCCAAACTTAAATTAAGAAGATTGGCAAAGTCTTTTAATCGTCATGCAAGGTTAAAATTTTTTTTTGGTTTCTTCACTTCAAATGCAAATAATTTCTTAAATATTTATAGTGGAAATGGAAATTAAGAAAGGATTTTTTATAATGAAAGAAATCTTAAATTAGGTTGTTTGTTTTGTTTTGTTTTGTTTCTTTGATATGCTAAGATCTAAGAAACCGTGAGTCTCTAGTCTGCATTCTTAGTATTGTTGCAAAGCTCTCTATGAGGAGGGATCTATGGACTTTGTTTTATGGCGTTTTTATCTACAATGTGAAAATGATTAGAGGGGTCAATCAACATTATTCATTCTTATTTTTTGCATCTCTTTGAATATTGCCCAATTGAAGGTGATGAAACTTTGGGAGGCGGAATAGACGTCTACACATGGTCTTAGGTTTATGCTAAATGCCTACAAAACGATGACCTCACACTTGACAATTAAGTGCCTTTCAGTGCTCCTTGAAAATGCTAAAAAAAATTTAGTTTTCAATATTCCTGAACTGCACTTCAAAAAGGGCTTTACAACTCAAAATTCTGAGGAAGTAAGGAGAACCCTAAATCCTATTTATAGCACAAAATGGATTTTTTAAATGTTATTTTTAGCCTTAAACCAGAACATTTTGTCCAACAGGAAGATCATTTTGGGACAGAGGTAGTACTACAATAAGCCTAGAACTAAACTTGGCAGGCAAAAAATATTGGCAAAAACTTTGAATATTAATTTTAAAAGTTTGTTTCTTATAGATTGTATTTTTGTTTGCATAGAAAGCTTTGATGCATTCTATAGTTGGATTTGTGATATGAAAATTATAGAGCATCTTATTTTTGTGGGCAATTATAGCATCATTTAAAAAAATAACAATTGAGATTATTGTGTTTTAATTCTATCTTAGAGCTTTTAATGATTTAATTTTTTTTCTACCAAGTTTCTTATTCTACTTCATATTTTAGAAAAAATGAAAATCATGTTATTTTAAAATTTTAAAATTTTCTACATTTCAACTCAATTTTTTGTGATCATTTTTTTTCAATTCAAAATTTATAATGCAAAATTTTTCAGTTAAAAATATTCAAAGTCTCTTAAATTATTTTGCCACTATGCCAAAAAACACAATTTTGTCTTTTTGAACGCATTTATTTTGCTATCTATGCTGTTAAAGTGTCTAAATTTTTTACCACAAACTCTTATAATAGTCTACTACAAGATCCTATGGCTAGATAAGTGAAATAATACTATTTTGAAATTCTATCCTTTTTGCATTAGAAATGGCAATTTTAAGAAATTTTTGATAAAAAAAATAGGCACTTGTCTTTTAGGGGTTAAATCTTCAATTGTGAAAAATTGATGCTAGGCTTACATACCATACCTATTTTCAAAGTTGGCATTTCATATAGAAGAAATATATGGTTTGGGAAAATTTACTTTGGAACAAATGCTTAATTGTGGGAGTAATTTTTATAATTTTCTGTGAAGTGTCCTAAACGATTTTGTTTTTTTGTCATTCTCCCCCGGTTTCAACACGTTATTTTGAGATTGTATTGGCCAAACTATATGAATTACTTAGGGCGTAATATTAAATATATCCATTAAAATGAGGCAATATAATACATAAAATCATGTGTGTATGTATATAAATATATACTTATATATACAATTACTTCACATAGTACATACTCATGTGTCTTGTGCCATTGCCACAACCAAAATAAAAGTAAAAATAATTATTTAATTCATTCAAAATTCAAAATTCAATAAATTTCTTAACTTTTCTATAGCTTAGAAAGCAATCTATGTTCTTCAACATTCTTTTCATACAAATATAAAGGTAATATAAAGGTATTAAATACACATGGGCTACCAAGGTGCTATTTAGATATTACCTAGGAGCTAGGTATCCATATTTATAGAGCCTATACCTCTTAACTGCATGTACAAAATTACTCTTTATTTATATATATATATATATATAATACTTCAAATTTGCCATGAATAATTGAGAAATTAGGCTTGTCCAATAAATTTTGGACATTTTGAAGTGCAAGTGACACATTTGTATAAATGATTTTTCAAAAAATTTAAAACGCTTTTTTGATTTTTTTAATAATTTAATCAAAATTTCTCATGAAATTTATAAATATATAAATAAATAAAATCTTAAGAATTTTTAATGAGTCAAATGAGAATTCTTTGTAGAATGCCTTTGGCAAGATTTCATGAATTTTAAAAGTTTATTGAGTGAAATATCATTGATTAAAATATAAACTAAAGTTTTAAATTTCTTACTCCAAGAATATCCTAGAAATTATAATACGTAAACATTTTATGCACTTTTTTAAATTTCTTGCAATTTTTGGAGATTTTTGGAGTGAATTACAAATAACATACTCCCTCTGTCCCACTAAAAACCTCCAAAACTCTTCCCGTTAAGAAATTAACTATATTTTCAATCAAAGTGCCAAAAATACATTCATTCAAGAATAAATAACCCATCCTTTAGATCTATGCAAAATCTCAAGCTTAGACACTATCATTTAGGCACCCAAAATTCATGTCAAAAGTGTGATATTTGAACATATTTTATAATTGCTGCCAGCTCTGTCATTTTAGATGATTTAAAGGGTGGTGGCTGCAATGGGATTGTAATGACATATTCTCCAACCTAAATATCCAAAAATAAAAAAACTATCCCACTTTATGATCAAATTTTAATAGCACCAAAGTAGTCACTAAATAGGCTGTCAACACTACTATTTGACAAAGAAATTAGTACAAGGTGTCTCATATTGCCAAGGCCAAGTTTGCAAGGCCACCGGATTGCTTTTTGATTGTCTCACTTGCCCCCACAAGGTTGTTCAATGTAACAAACACTCACTAAACAATCAAAAACACAAAAAGGAGCTTTTTAGTGGGACAAAAATTCTGCTTGATTTGGAGGTTTTTAGTGGGACAGAGGGAGTATGAATTTGGAGTCAGTTTTTAGTCAACAATATTTTACTCAATAAAATTCTAATATTCATGAAATTCTTGCCAAATAATTCTAAAATGAATTCTAATTTGATTTACTAATAATATTGAAAAGAATTTACTTGTACCAATTTTTTTTGCTAGTCAATTTCAAAAAGATCAAAAAGTATTTTATATTAAATTAAAAAAGATCAGAAAATATTTTAAAAATTGTAAAAAATTGTTTTATGCAAGTGTGTTACTTCATTAGAGAAAATCTCGGCCCTCCGGAGGGCTACTCCACAGCCCTCCGGAGAACCCTGAAATTTACTTTTTTTTTGCAAAAAAATCATTTTTTCCCCTATTTCCGCCCAGCAGTTTCTGCTGCGACAGTGGCGCAGGAAACGAAATATACGACTAAAAAAAAAAATTTTTTTTTTTTTTTTAGCCTTAAAAAAAAATTAAAAAATTAAAAATTAAAAATTAAAATTAAAATTCCGATTTCTGACCGTTTCGGCGAGCAGTCAGCCAAGCTGACTGCTCACCGAGGGCCAGTTCTGTGGTGACAGGCGAAGCATTTTAATAGCTTGCCTCCGGAGGGCTGATTTTTTCTCTAATGTGTACCGCAACATATCCAAAATTTGCGTAATTCTCAAAGGGCATTGCAAGCCCCACAGGCATTTCAAAAGTCTAACATGAATTTTCACATAGTTCTTAATTTTAAATGTTTTTAAACTTCACTAAGAAAATGTAGTTGCAATAATCTACTTTTTACTCCATATGAATGTTTTTTTAGAACTATTAAACTTGTAATTTGTGACACCTTGAATATAGCATCTTGAAAGCTCAAAATACACCACTTGTGAGCTTTTGCTATCAAATTTCTCTAAGTGTGAGCCCAAGCAATATATCAATTATACCATAATGTTTGTCAGTTGTCACTATTGTTTTCATTTTTCTTAAAAATTTAATATTATCTTACTAAATCATTTTTGTAATTTTTATGATTTTCACAAAGAAACTTCTCTAAAAATTCATATAAAATTCAATTTGATGTTTTTAATTATGATAAAATGAGATTAAATTTTATACATATATTACTACATGTGAAAAATATCAAAATTTTGAAATGTTGTTTTAATGTAGAAATCTAATGAAGTTTGACCAAGCCTTGACTTGAATTCCTTTAAGGATTAAAATCTTTAATTCCTCATTTAGAAATGGCAATTTTTTAAGTGTACAAAACATTTTGAGAGCCACAATAGCTATTTTGCTAAATTTACCATAAGGTAGGAGGCTGTAAAACAGAGCGGGCATTAAGAATGGACCCTGTAAATGGCTGTGAAATGGACATGAGTTGGTTCTGAAATTGACTAGTGTAGTCATTGAATGAATCAAGGAAAAAAGCATTATTAATTGCAAGAGCCAATCATTCTCTTTGCTTTTCCCATTTTTATTTAGAATTGCAAGTGAACCGTTTATGAAAGACCTAGGGTCACAAATAGAGACCTATGACCCAACTTGTTTGAAAATTCATAAGTAATTCAAAAATGCTCGGAAAAATAAAAAAACCACTTGGGTTAGATTCCTCATCAATTTCTCTTTGTCTGAAAAATGAGCTAAAAATATTCCCGTCCAAGGAAATACATGAAAAAGGCGGACCAGCTCACCAGCCCTTAAATGCTCCATTTCTGAGCCTCCTACCTTAGTATTTTTCTGTGGAGGGAAGTCAAGTGTATGACAGAATGGATCCCAGCCTGCCCTTTGATTAACTCTAGGAAGGCGCCGATGCCTAATTTGAGGAACTAAATTGTAAACCAAGGCAGCTAATTACTGTACAGTACTATAGTTTTCTGGCTTTCCGACCATCACGTTTGGGCCGCCCAACACGAAGAGTTGGCCTTCCCCAACTTCGAGTTTCTCATTTGTTCTAGCTCTGCGCCTGAGCTCTCTTTTGTGCGCCTCTCCTTTGTCTGAGTTTTGTGCGCCCTAGCAGTGCTCCTCTTCTGAGCACTCATGCACGAAGATTTCTATTGCATCAGATTTTTCGTTTAACCCTGAAAGGCCGAGTATTTATAGTACACGTTGTGTAGACTAGTAATAGTCAGAAGGCACCACTCATGAGGTGATCCTCATTTAGTGAAGTGAAGCTTGTTTTTGGATCCAGCTTACAGGGGTATCGCGAATTTGTTGGCTGCGAGTGCATCTGGGCTGTGGCGCAAGGCCATACTAGCGACGGCCTCATATATGTGTAAGTTGGATCAAGTCTGATTTTGTTGTTGTGTTCTTGATGCTGTGGATCTAGCTGTTTTCAAGTCATTAGTGCTGATGTCGAAGAAGTTGCCTCGTTTTTTAAAAGCATGTCCCGGTGACCTTGATTTTCTCTACCAGGTGTAATGTAATGTCCAGTTTAGCTTGTGTTATTTCAGTACATTGCAATGTGCATCCGACATCAAGGTGCCCAGCTGGTTCATTTTGATCGAAGGAATTGTGTCTGTACATGATATAAATCATACAGACCATGCAATTACCCCGCTGTGTCACCTGCTAGGCAATTGCCCGCTCAATACGTGTTTGCTAGCTTGATTGCAGGGAAAAGAAAGCCACAATCTGCGAGATGAAAGCTCCGGTTGATCGGTCTGTATGAACGAAACACTGTGGAAACTCTTCCAAAACACTTGTCGGTTGTGGTGCGGCCACCGCAACAATTTTTACGCCGTCGTTCACACAACGTAAGGTATATGGCACTCATAAAGTTGATCTTGGGAATAATTCGTTTTCATTTTTGGTTGGGTGTGCATCGTCCTAGTGTGATCAGTTCGTTCAGATAGCCTTGCATTTCGATCACGTTCAGGTTTTCTAATCACAGGCAGTTCATCTCGGATTGCCATTTCCAGGATATAGCTTGAATTCACGCTCCAGTGAGTTGAGCCAGTCTAGTCAAGGCTGCGTCTGCTTTGGCTGTGATAAGGGAATTCCGTAGAAAGCATTCTCCCTGTTTAATTGCCGCAGCTAGTTAATTTTTTCCTCGGGCCTTGCAACAGCGTCTGATATTTCCATAAGGGAAGTAAGGTCTCTGTGGATCGATCGATCAGGCTCTGCAAGATCGATCATGCCGTCTTCGGTATTGTTCAAGATTGGTTGCATGCTGTTGCCGGATTTCTTCCATCCGGGGTCAGAGCATATTGCCAGCTCTCTGAAGGAATTGGCGACGTGCACGGTGAGCGTGAGCAGCCTCTGCATCTACGAAACGCCGCTGCAGCAAGGCCCAATGCAGGCTCTGGTTACCATCAGTCACCATTTTCTGGTGGTGGAGGTGAGCACCATTGTGCATCCGACGTATGGCGACTCGAGGAAGGGGTTCAAGATCCAGGCGGAGAAAACAGGGCGGGATGAGAACGGGAAGAACACGGGCATCCATGTGAGGGAGATCCATTTCGTATGTGAGGGGAACAGTACTCAAACGTATTCCACTGACACCCGTAATTTGAGAATTCCAATGGGTCAGCTTCTAGAGATTCTGACGAATCACTGCCCGGATTACGACATCCTCAACGACAATTGCTGGTCGTACGCCGACAAGACTTTCAGGGCCCTGGTGCAAAAGCTTCGAAAGGCTCTCCAAGGTCGAACATGCCAAGGTCGGCATTGTTCAAGATTAGTCACATGTCGTCGCCGGCTTATTTCCATCCGGGATTAGAGCATGTGGCCAGCTCTCTCGCCGACTTGGCCAAGGATATGTGCACGGTGAGGGTGAGCAGCCTCTCCATTTACCAAACGCCGCTGAAGCAGGTGCGGGGCATCCTCAGTCACCATTTGCTGGTGGTGGAGGTGAGCACCATTGCGCATCCAACGCAAGGCGCGAAGAAGGGGTTGACGATCCATGCGGAGAAAACACGGAGGGACGAGAACGGGAAGAACGCGGGCATCCATGTGAAGGAGAGCCATCTCGAAAAGGGTACTGAAAAATATTCCATTGACACCCATAATGTGAGCATTCCAATGGACCGGCTTCTAGAGATTCTGACGAATCACTGCGCGGATTACGACATCCTCAACGACAACTGCTGGTTGTACGCCGACAATACTCTCAGGGCCCTGGTGCAAGAGTTTCGAGATCTTCAGCCTGAAATTGGAGATGCCATTAACGACAGTCTGCAACAGATTACTCGTCCCATCATGCCCGGCAGAGTTGTTGCTAGTGCGCTTGCCACCTTGGCGACAGTGGGTTTGGCGAGACGTTAAGTACCCCCTTGGAGCGAAAGGAGGATCTGCGTGGCAGTCCCCGGGACCCACACACCCGGCTCCCTTCCCCCGTTCCCCACGACCCCGTTCGGTGCGGTGCAACGAGCCCCCTTCGGAGGCAGGGCTGGGACGCGGGCAGCTCCGCCTCCGCTGAACGCGCTGCTCTCCTCCCGATCCTATTTTTGCGTTTCACAGCCCTCGTCGTTGTGCTCGTTGTGCTCGTTGTGCTCGTCCATGCTCGTCGTATACCATAATTTACCACAATGGAGCTTTAGGTTGGATTTTCCTTGCATAATATTGTTCAATCACCCAATATAATTTTAACTAGTATGACCATTATGCTAACTTCGTACAAGGAAGTCAGCTGATATATGTCATATAACCAATCCAAACAAATTGCAAGAACTAATTTTCTTAGAACAGAAATTAGATGTCCGGTATATTTATTTTCTCTGTTTGCATAAGACCCATATCTGGCTAGCCTTGCAGACCAAAACTGCAAATTCTTTCTTGCAATATCCAGGAGTAAGTCAAACAAAGCCTGACTACAGAATTGCAAATTCTTGATGGTAGTTTTATATAGTAGGGTCAATTGAACTGCAGCACGAATGGCATGGTAAAACCACCACAAGATCAATATATTGCTAAGAATAAGTGACAGATGAGTAGCTAGAGATTTGGTGATTTTTTTGACATTGGGCACCAAAATGTAGTCAAATCATCACACTGATATGAAACTGCAGTTTCAAACTTGCACTTTCATCACCAGCTCAAAAGAACATTGTGAGATATTCATTGTGGTATTCATTGTAGTTTATCTAATACACAACAAACTTTTTTGGAATTCCCTGTGCACATCTACCAAACGCCGCTGCAGCAAGGCGCAATGCGGGCGCTGGGTATCATCACTCACGATTTTCTGTTGGTGGAGGTGAGCGCCATTGTGCATCCGACGCTTGGCGACTTGAAGAAGGGGCTGAAGATCCGGGCGGAGAAATTAAACAGGGCGGGGCGAGAGCGGGAAGAACACGGGCATCCATGTGAAGGAGATCCATTTCTTAGATGAGGATAACATTACTCATAGGTGTTCCATTGACACTCATGATGTGAGCATTCCAATGGATCAGCTTCTGAAGATTCTGACGAAGCACTACGCGGATTACGACATCCTCAACGACAACTGCTGGTTGTACGCCCACAATACTCTCACGGACCTGGGGCAAAAGTTTCGAGAGCTTCAACCTGAATTTGGAGATGCCATGAACGAGAGTCTGCAGCAGATTTCTTGTCCCCTCATGCCGGGCAAAGTTGTCATTGCTGGTGCGGTGGCCACCGTGGCGACAGTCTGTTTATACAAAACGCTTTCGGCATATGTCAGGTCAGATGCCGAGGCAGAGGGCGAAAGGAATGAAGAATGACTTTCCTCATTCGCATAGATCGAGTGCTGTAGAATCGAGCGACCTGCATCCTGAACAGTCTTCGAGTCCAACATCCTGGACTGCATTAATTTAATTGGCATTGGAATTGTCTGTATCTGACAGTTTTTATTACATTATGGTGACAAGGAGGTGTGAAATGAGATCTTGCAATTAGAGTAGGTCTTAGGCTTGCAATTAGAGTGGGTTTGCATGTGGGCTATTGGACCTTTTTAGAATTAATTGTAGAATTAGTGTCAATAATTATGGACATGTTTCTACAATAATTATATGTTGAGAATGATTATATTGATTCAATGAAACAAGAAAGGCCAAAGTGTGATTCCATAAAAACGATGCATTTTATTGAGGTTTTCATCAATGGAATATGTTATGTAGAGAATTGATATGGCAAATTTCATAGTCATTTTGCAACTTTGGTGCTTTTTACAGTTTGCGTTGTTTGAAATCTTTACTTATCCTAGATGGTTTAGACCACGTGGTCTAAAATGGCGTGTGGAATATCGCCATTTGAATGAAATTCAGCATTGATGTACTCCCGGATGTACTTTGTACAATCAATTCTTTTATAAAATATTTCATCTTAAATGATTTGCAAAATATGGTCAAAGATTTAGTCATAGAAAATCATTACAATACTCTAATAGTAGTAAATTATTAACAATAATCAATATAAAAAAATCTCCAAATGGGCAATTTTGTTAAAATGGCGGTATTCCAAGTGCTACTTTGACAGTGTGCCATTTTCACCATCTACTAGTCATTAGAGAAAATCTGGGCCCTCCGGAGGGCTGCTCCACAGCCCTCCGGAGGACCCTGAAATTTACTTTTTTTTTGCAAAAAAATCAGTTTTTTTACCAATTTCCGCCCAGCAGTTTCTGCTGCAACAGTGGCGCAGGAAACGAAATATACGACTAAAAAAAAAAAAATCTTTTTTTTTTTTTTTTTTTTAGTCTTAAAAAAAAATTTTAAAAAATTTTAAAAAATAAATAAATAAATAAATTCCGATTTCTGACCGTTTCAGCGAGCAGTCAGCCAAGCTGACTGCTCACCAAGGGCCAGTTCTGCAGTGACAGGCCAAGCATTTTAATAGCTTATGCGGAGCAGCCCTCCAGAGGGCTGATTTTTTCTCTAATGTATAGATTTCAGAACAGCCGTTCTAAACCATCTAGGACAGGTATAGATTTCAAGACGGCCGTTCTGAACTATTTTCATGCCAATTTAAAAAAATATCGCCATTTTAATGAAATTGTCCATCCAATTAATATATTTCATAAAATTGTAAAATAGTAATTTATAACCAATATGAAAAAAGACCTCACATTGTATTTCATGGCACAAATCATATAAATACAGTTAGTTAGGAAGTCTTAAAATTCACCAGGCTCAAAAAGCGTCATGTATTGCAAAGGTAGATTCTAATTTCTTTAATGTACCATCATTGTACCAATGATGTATATTTAAAATCCTATAGGACCAAGGCACATTTTGGACAAAAATTGTGAAAAATTGACACTTTTAAGGGCAGTGATAAAAATGAAGAAAAAGCTATTTTTTCAAAATTCAACTATATGGGCAATTTCGTTAAAATGGCGGTATTCCAAGTGCCACTTTGATGGTGTGCCATTTTCACCATCTAGGACTAGTATAGATTTCAGGACAACCATTCTGAACTGTTTTCATGCCATTTTAAAAAAATATCGCCATTTTAACGAAATTGCCCATCTATTCAAAATTGTACTAAACTCTTGTGGAAATATGTGGAATTTTTTTTCCAGATGGATTGAAAGATTATAATATTTGAAGTTGGAACTTTTTATTTTTTTTACCTTACATGACAGAGACAACATACTTTAACTCCTTATAGAAGGGTCATTGCACAAAATACTTGTACTATTTGTTGCATTTTGCAATTTTGGTCAATTGATACTATGGTTACTACATATATAGTGAAAACTACAAGGGGACATGGAACAAGAGACGTGTACCATTGATCTTTTCTAGATCTCCAAGGCCGTTGACATATGTACGTCCAACAGAAATGCCATCCAACTAGCAGCGGCTAAAGATCTGAGCCCAATGTAATGCATATCCAACAGTATCATTTGAAGTGGGTTTCCATAGTATTGAATAGTACTAGTGGAGGCCCCTGCAATACTATCTTTTATTAGAGACTAGAATTTCCGCTAAAAAATAGGCTACAAATTTTTCATTTAAAAAAATGAGTGAAATTGCTTTGAAAATTGTAAAAAAAAATGGCCACTTTAGAGAATTTAGTGGAAAAAAGTAAGCCTAAAGAAAATACAAAATTACCAAATTTTATTTTTAGAAATTGCATGTTTAGTGAAGCACACTTTAGGACAAAGTAGAAGACACTTGAAACAAGGTTTGTAAAATCCCTCTTGGCAGAAGGTGTACGTTGCTTATGGAAAGAGGGTAACCAAAGTTCAACTCGGAATTTGCTACATTGAGTATTCAATAGTACTGAAAACCTCCAATATTGAAAGTGTGACATATTAAGAGAATTCACTCAGACTTGCTAAAGTAATTTGAAAAAAATTGAAAAAATTCAAGCACGGTGACAATTTCCAATAGAACCTTTTTTGAAAATTTTGTGTTCATTTAATCATTTTTGAAATACTTATGCCACAAAACCAATTCCACTTCCAACATGTGACAAAAATAGTACAAGTGTCTCATGCAATCATTGAGAATAAGATTTTTAGACTATATATATTTTTTGATATTTGCATCTTGTATCATGTAAATTACACACTTGCCAACTTTTAGAAGTAGAGGAGGAGTTTTGCCCATGCTGCTGAAAGTTGCCCAAGCTGCTTGAAAAGTTTAAGGCAATATAATTTTTGATCCAGACACCTAGATTGGAAAAAAAAGATTTATTTCCACTAAGGTGGTTTATTTTCACACCTTGTGTTAAAATTTAGTGAACATCTCAAAAAAATTGACTTTGCACATAACTACTCGAGATCTCTTGCATATGTTCAACGGTCACTTGGTACTTTAGTAGTTAAGAGTTGAACACTTTTAATGACCGTTGTGTTGCATACGTTGAACGGTCACTTGGTGCTTTAGGAATTAAGAGTTGGAGACTTTTACTGACCGTTGTGTTGCATACGTTGAACGGTCACTTGGAGCTTTAGGAATTAAGAGTTGGGCACTTTTAATTACCGTTGCGTTGCATACGTTAAACGGTCACTTGGTGCTTTAGAAATTTAGAGTTGGAGATTTTTACTGACAGTTGTGTTGCATACGTTGAACGGTCTCTTGGTGCGTTAGGAATTCAAGGTTGAACACTTTTAATGATCGTTGTGTTGCATACGTTAAACGGTCACTTGGTGCGTTAGGTGTTTAGGGTTGAACACTTTTAATGACTATTGTGTTGCATACATTACACAGTCACTTGATGCTTTAGGTAATTCCACACACAAAAAATGAAACAGCTTGGATTAGATGCCAATTCCATTTACCTTTGTATGGAAATTTACAGAAAAATATTTTCAAAGGAGTTTAAAATGAGATCAGCTCTAACAGGCACGCTTCCTGGACCTCCTATCCTGTATGAAACAGAATATACCTAAAGTGTTGTTTTTCCCTTTGCGAAAGTGCACAACGTTTTTGAGCAGTGGGAAGTCACTTTTAGAGAATTATGAGATATTTAATGCAGAGTCATACAGAATAAGAGCAAATTGAGCAAATTAACTCACATAATTCGAGACAATGGTTTATTGAATTCAGGAGGAACTCTCACTAAGTTGCATCACATTGACATTGAGCTCAACTTCCAAAACAGGGTGAGACAGCGGTTCCAGTTTTAAGTTAATGTCAATCTCAACATGGATTTTCTCGCCACTAAGCATCCAATCCAGCAGATACTGCAGCGGCCATTTGATTACTGATGAGGGGCTAAAAAAGTTCTTCGCCAATAAAGGTAGACTAGAAACAGCAATGACCAATTAATTTGCAAAAGGAAACGACATTTGAGTACCGGTACAAAGCGAATGTTCGATGTACATCGAGTGGTTTCACTCTTGAGTGTACCAAAGTGAACCTAGAGGGTTAAGGCAATTGCAGGCAAAACTCCTGCGCAGTCTGTACCTTTGACAGGAACCCAACAAAAAAAATTGCATCGACAACTTATGATTTGAATCCTCCATTCTAAATCCCTGACTAGCCTATGGTCCAATGGTCTCGCTTGCTTTCGCCAGAGTCGCTTATGCCTGAAAACACGAGTCTGAAGCTGTACAACACTAAATATGGAGGCACTGATCTTTGGTTCTGATGGTGTCGATGCTGAAATCTAAATGTATATGCGATGTATGTTTTTCATGGTTAGTTTCTTCCGACAAGTCGGACATTTCTTCTGCGACTTGATCGCCCCTTGGATGCAGCTTTGGCAGAAGACATGACCACAAATGGTGGACGTCTCCTCCTGCATTTTGTCCATACATATCGCGCACTTCAATCTATTATCTTCCTCTTTCTCATGTACTGGCGAGGCTGGGGGCAACTCCTTCATTACAGGTGGTTCCACGGAAACACTCTTCCGTTTCCGACTCTGCAAAAAAACAGAGTTCACAGAAAAGGTATAAGAAAACAGTTAGGGACCTGATCGTATCTCCGCTTGACTGACACCTGTTACCGACTGCATCTCACCTGTTCATACACTTGGTTGGACTTGGTAGTTAGCAGTGTAAGCATGACTTGGCTCTGGCCAGTCTATGGCATGATCTTTGAATGGAAATGTCAACAGTCACTAATACTGATCTACAATCTCCGACTTTGAAATTGCATAAGAATATCATCCTTAGTGATATGTAGTTGATCTCAACAGATTTGACTCTACACTGATCTCCCAAATCTACACTGATGCACAGCTCTGTACTGATCTCCCAACGTGATGCACACGCCCAAGTATAATATAAAACTCAAAGGTGTTGCAGAAAGTATCCTTTACATTACGAGTCGAAATAAAGGTAACAGAAAGGTAATTGACATGCAAAAGATATTTTATATTTGAACCCCAATGCTGGAATCAGCTATTATAGACTTGATAACACTTGTCCCGAAGCAACACAGCAGACTCGATGAAGTGGACAATAAGAGAATTGATCCCAAAAGTGGATGTTACACCAAGTAAATAAGAAAATAGTAGTCCTCCAAACAGAAGCCAAAGAAAGTAGAACAATACCTTCGGAGTGTCGGTCAGAAGGACACAATCCTCATTCGCTGGAGCTTGTCGGGCTGGAGTGGTGAGGTCTATTGTAGGCCTGATCTGCCGCCCCCGGCGAACAAGTAAGGGTTGCTGCGGCGTTGCACTAGACTGGGAGACACTCCGAATGCTATAATGCGATGTCCCTGAACACCAAACATTCAAGTAATGAACACCTACTTCATCGTCGCCAAAAATGTTAGAAATGACATTCTAACATATCCTACACACTTCCCCAATTATCCACAACAGCACACTTGTCATTCGAATCATGTCATAGCGAAAAAGTTATATAAAGGCAGATAGATAGGAGTGTAATACCAGCAATGAAATAATGAGGAAACGCCAAGAGGAAAATAATAGAATACTGACCTCCAAGACCAAGACGCAGTTCCAAAGGATCTTCTTCTACTACCGGCACAGCCCTTGATCGTGTTGAACGACGCGATTCCGCATTCGCAATTGACTTAGCCGCCTACAGTAATGAGAACCAATGCAAATAAATACTCTGCCATATTCTTAAATCTGTGACGAGGGCAGGGCACAGGGGAATCACAGTAGCCCTTGGTAAAAACTTGGCTTTCAATTGCCCAAATACAATATGACAATCATGGATTATCGGAAAGCGACGCGGAAACCCCCGAGCATAAACCAAATGGGCACTCCGTTTCAATGAAATTCTACCACTAAAACGGCAAGAACGTGACCGGCACCAGGAGCACAACAGAACGACACATTAGGAGACCACAATTGATCAACGGAGCACACACGGCTGATCCCAACGCAAAGACGCCTTATCAATGTAAGTTTTCACGATGTGGATGCGGAAGCGTCGCAACACAACCGAAGAAGCAAAAACGAAGGCGCACCTGAGAAAACGCGGTGGGGGAGGCCACCACCACATCGTCGTCCTCGTCGTCCACGAGGATCGGCGTGGACGTCATGCCTCGAATCATGCCACCCACGAGATGTTGCTGTTGGGGATGTTGCTCCTGGTGCGACGAAACCACGGCTGCTGTTGGGAGCCGCGATGATGCATCCGATTCCGCAACACGCCGTCGGCTCCGCGCCCGGCTGTGCGTATGCCCCGGCTTGGTTTCTCCGCTCACAATCATGGCGATGGCGCCCCAAACCCTAAAGCACTCTCTCACTCACTCTCTCTCCTAATAAATCCTCAACCACCTAAAATCAATCCCAACCTAACTCTCTCACCGCAATTGGATCCTCTCCGCGAATTTGTTGTGCTCTAAACCCTCGCCGCTTGCTACTGCTACGCTACAACAACCTCTGCTGCTACTTCCGAACGCTCCGACATAGCCAAAGCTTGGGATGCAACATGAATTATAAACTTGCGGGCTTGTGTGCTCACGGCCTTCACGGCGATCTGGCGATATGAAGGTGCGTAATCACGAAGGCCAGAGGTATTTATGGAGATCACTCGCTCTTCTTATGAGGGTTGGTTGTCTTCGTTGCCTTCCTTGCGCTTTCCTCGAGCTCTTTACGCAAAAGTCAGAGTGACCCACTCTTCGTCCCTGCCAAAGTGATGTTGCACCTTTTGGAGGTCAAGCTCTTGGGTCTTATCATTTTACCGTTCCACTGCTTGTCTGAGTGCTTTCACATCAGGGACACAAAGCTTGTAACTTAACTTACTTGGTGCAGGAAGGTATCATGAAGTTTTAGGTTTGTTTTTTTAAATTTCTTTTTGTGGAACAGACGACAAGGAAACTGAAGCAATCCCTTTTTTATCCCCTTCTTTTTTTGAACCACATGGCAAGCGAATCAATTCAAATTTTAAAATACTTTTACTACTTTTCCTCAGGACTAAAACGCATAATTAGGGTTTCTTCAACGTCTCGTTTACACAATGGGTGTAAAAGAAGGCTAAAAGCCATGGCTCTGAAAGTTCATAAACAGTGGTGTCAGAGTACAAGCGTTCAGTTCTGAATACAGTATAGAGGTGACTCTGTTCTAAGAGTTGACAGCTCTTTGCAGAGGAGACAAAAAAAAATGAGTTTAGCATCGCACAGGGGCAGAATTCAAAAAGGAACTGTGGAATCTCACAAGAAAAATCTGCAGATCTACAAAATCGGAAAGCTTTGAAAAGCTTTGGAATAGTTTTATCAAGTTTTGGAAAAGTTTTGCAAAGGAGGCTTTGTGATTGTACTGTACAAGTGATGGCTCTCTGAAGGTCAAAGAGCAGTAATACCTAATTTCACTGGCTCTCACTTCCAACAACTTTTCTGCAACAACATTGATGTCTCCTCTCTTTCTTTTACTGGAGGGAGCTAAGAGTGATTGTCACACGTGCATGCGGTAAGGATTTGAATCTATTGAGTTATGTTTAGCAGAAAAAACTAAAGATTGTCACAAGGCTTCTGCAAGAAGAGCTTCCATTTCATCGATCTCTTCTGCGGGTTCTTCCTTCACTTCCACCTTTTCACCAGTCAGAAACGATGCAGCTTCTGCAGCTCCAACATTGCTGTGTTCCCAAAATAAAAATTGGTTAGAAATGAGGTTGATTAAGAAGACAAAAAGTTAAAAATAAAATAAAGAAAAATAAAGAAAAAAATCTGCATGGAGATTCAAAAATAGAATGCAAAAAAAGAATAGTACCTGTCAGGTGCTTCATCCTTTGAAATTAGAGTGATCTTTCTGCCGACTACTTGCTGCCAAAATTCTTGAAACCGCTTCGATCTTCCCTTGGTTGCTAGACTATGGAGGAAAGAATTGAATTTCAATGGCTCCTATGAAAAACCACAGAAAAGAATCACTTCATGCACAACATAGCAAAGAGATGAAAATGGCCGCCTCAGATGAAAGCTTACACACCCTACACTGCGCACTCGTACAGAAATACGACCTCGAGAACCCTCGCTTAGTGTAACGACTTCAAAGTTAGATAACACACAAAAACAACAGCTGACAGATTTTTTTCACCTCTTGGATTACACAGCCGGATCGTAGAGCGGCCAAACATGCAAGTGCCTTTTCGTACGTGTTGCCATTGTACGCAGAATCTAGGAGATCAATGATCATTTTCTCCATCCCTTGGATAGCTTTCCCAACCCATTCCGGGCTGTCCCGACGAGCCAACAGTGCCTCAAAATCAGTCACAGGATTTGCACTCCCAACTTCCTCAACTTTTCTTGAAGCAAGGCTGCTGAACGACACAGGCCCAAGTCCCGTAGAATCCACTTCCATGGCAGCTCCTTCATCTTTAATTTGCAGAACTTTCTCATCCTTTTGTTCGTCTCTCCAAAAAGACTTCTTCACCTTCTGTTCACATAAGAAGAGAGTGAGGAAAACCATAATGCAAACATGAATTCAGTCGCTGGTTACCACTCAGTCGCACTCAGCTGATCACCAACCAATACTACAGACGCTTTCTCATGTTACTCACAAATTCCTGGTTACATAGCTAAAGGCAACTACCGCACGTTAAGGATTCTAAGGCACAGAAATACAAGCTTCTAGTCTTAGATCAATCACCACCTCACAACACTGGATGACACCGAAGTAGTTAAAACGAGAAAACGAAGAAGGCAACACCAGACCTGGACGTTTGGTGTCAATGTCAGCTCTTTGCAGAAATGACGAATTCCATATTCACTTTCAGCTAGGAACAGTGGATCTGGTTCCACTAATGAGCGCAAGGCTTCATCGAGTGGAGGAACCTCGGCCTCTGGGTTGAGTGACCGTAGGTGCAGAAAATAATAGAACCTCTGCCAGAAGCAAACAAACATTATGCTTACTAATTTTAATAAAAATGTCCAACAGAACAAGGATCTGTCACAAAGCACGATAAGTTAGGTATTGAAGCGTGCTCAGTAGCGGAGATTAGAAGGTAGTAATGAGCACTACCCTTCTTGAAAGAGATGATTCAGTGGATGGATAGCAAAAAGGTTCCATTGGAACATTTATACCAGAAGGAAGTGGGGAAGAATCTTTCTCACCTGCAGAACTGGATTAACTGTTTGTTCAGGCTGAAGCAGCTCTTCGTCTTCATCAGGAGAAAGGTCGAGCATACGAACCAGATTGTCAGCAGCGTCTTGCTGTTGCATGCTTGGTTGCAAAGACTCGGGCACAGAGCTAAAAGACTTAAATTGAAACTCCCGCATGTCGTCAGCGAAAGGAACGACATTGAAGTAAAAACCATCAGCCTGTCATCAAATGAATTTATGCCTTCAATAACGGATGAATCCCTTGCAGAACATTCATAACATATCTACAGTAGTAAATTAGTAGCATATCAGAAGATATAATACTGACCACATTTTCTTGGTCAGATACAAATGGCAGAAGAACCCCCATGACAAGATTGGTTTGTCCTTGTCTCCATACACAACGCACTAGAGCTCCATAATTAGACTCCTTCATGGCTCGAGCAAGAGCTGAAACTGCTACAATAGACTTTTCATGTCCAGGATCCGGCACAAATATGTTGGACTCCTTCAGAAAGTAATGCCTACATCAGAGCCATATACAGCTTACTTGAGAGGAGGGCAAAGATCAAGGACTTTTGTCCTAGTACAAAAGTCCTACAACTACTAATGCCCTTATTCACGAAAGATGATTCAAAATAGACAATCCGCACAAACAAGGGTGATGAAGGAGATTAAGAATATCAACACACCGAGGAATTTCAGAGAGTTTGACAATGCCCATAAGCTTAACACCCTTCGCGGGTTTGAACTTAAAAGCATCCTCAATTGCTCCACCAATAGGGACGTAATTCTTCCCATACTTGTACGCTTTGGTCCGTTGCTCAGGAGGAATAGAAACATCTGGATTCTCTGCGCTTTTGTACTCGGTGTCTACCTTTACTTCACGAGTTGCATAAGGGTCAGAAGTGGGTGCTTGGTCAGAATATTTTTTTAGTGTAGGAAATTTTTCTTGCGCAGTCTTTTTATACACCCATACCTGCAGAAAACATTGACTAAGATATATGAACTGCTTTCGAAACAATTAACATCAGACTTGCAATGGCAACATTATTACGTGGAAACGACGCACTACAATTTATTTTCTCAAACTCACACTATCCTACAAAAAATATAACCTCAAAAGTGCATGAAACGATCAGACCCATCAAGGACAAGAACCTAATGCAGCAATTGAACCATCCACACCGTAAAACGATGTGTCTGTAGAGGCGCATCCCGAAAAAGACATTACTCTCGTCTTAGCAGCACAGTAAAAATATCATCAACATTTTTAGAAGCTAATCAGTCGAAGGGGTACAACTTTGCACTTCCCAATAAGATAGTCAATTTTCGGCCTATATAAGAATGCACTAATAGAAACTGCGAAAGGGTTAAAATGAAACCTTCAGAATCAAGGTCGGAGTAAGCTCAAAGTCGCCACGATATAAAGTTGTAGGTGAAACAACACGAGGCCTCATGATTCCCATCATAGATAATGCAGTCCGTGCAGTTCCCACCTCAGTTTGAGTATGGAGTTTGAAGATATCTAAGAGAGACTCATTCTTCTGCAGTGCAGCAGAGTTTGTTAGAAAGTTTTGACCAATACGAACTACAACGGCATCCAACTTGATACCCTGTTCTCCCATACGCTCAGCTATGTTTTTCGCTTGCTCGTCTACTGTTCCTGCAGCCGGCTCTCTGACTGGGGATGCAGCATCGGTAATGAGACAGAGGCGCTTGTTGCCCTTCTTATTTTCACCCAGCCTTTTCATTAACAAGTCACAGCCCACCACGATGGCATCCAAAACTAATCAAGTTTGTTAAGGAAGGCCTTTGGTACAAACTCATCTTTCCGCACGCATATAAAAGCTAGAGTTATCCCCAAACCGTAATCCCCAAACCTGGGACAGAAAAAAGGATACAGTCACTTGCACCAAATCCACGTGGAACATTCTCCAAGCGATCTGCTAGATCTTGAGAAACAACAGCAATAGGCTCTGCAACTACAATATTTTCGTAACCTTCCAGCTCCTTATTCAGGTCATTGTCTGTGTCTGTTCCAAGTTCAGTTTCGACAGAACTCAGAATCTTGTAGAAACTCGAAACAAGATCAGTAGCTATAAAAAGCAATTCCAATCAAGATAACGAGTAAATTGAAAAGAAAAATCGAACAAAATGTGCAAAAGCGCCTACTAAGGCCGAGAATAGCAAGGATAGACAGGAGCATACACATAATCTCGAGCACTTGTAAAAGTGGGCTTACCACTTGCACCAAAATAGACCAGTCCAAGCTCGTCGTTCTTACTCAGCAGGAGCTGCAAAAAAAAAGTCCATTCACCCATGTTCATATTCCTAAGACGATACCACTTACAAATATGAGAAAAATGAAAATAGGAAAATTTGTATCATAACACGAAATGAAACCCATAATCTCTTCCGTTGTGAACAGGACTGAAGAGGACTCCATCAACAGACAGAATGCCTTACCTTTCTGTGCACTAGAGTAGCTATGCACTTCGACGCAGCAGGCAGATAGGGATGCATACTTGGACTCACATCCAGCAGTATCATCAACGTTTCCTGGCATTCCACCAGTAAGTTCCATCAGATTATGCAATAAAACAAGTACATATAGATCCATAATTCCGCATTCAAAACTACAGCATATACGTTTGATTGAACACATTCTGATTACAAACACTCGTGGAAGAATATTCCAACTGGTATACAAAGAACCTCCGCAAGTTTAAACCCTCGCATTTAACGAAAAAACAAAACTTAAAGCAAAATAAGCTGAACATGACCCAAGGTTTGAGAAAAATTCTACAATCAACGCAAGAATAGCAAATACTCATGGAACCATTTTACAGACCTAATGCTTGACACGGCGATATCAAGTGGTATAAGAAGACCTAGATAATCCAAAAGCTTCCAAAGCACATTTATTATCCTCCACTAGCATCTAGATTACCAAAAGAGTGCCAGAATTGTCGCACCCACTGAACTTATGGAACCTACCACAGAAAATCTCCGCCATGCCCGTGAAACAAATGCAACAGAAATTGATGAAGGAGAAATCAATGCAAGAAATTAAGCGAGCATATGAAAGGAGAAGAAGCAATTGCTCCGATTGTACCTTGCTTCTTGCCATCGTCCTCCCAAACACCGAGACGTTGGCACAATCGAAGCAGTCGAACGACCTCCACCTCACTCCAAATTTTACGTAATCGTACAAACTGGAAAATAATTTCGAAACTTCACGAACTAAAATTGCATCGGATTTTCGTAAGAGGTCGATCGACGAAGCCAAACCGAAGCGTCAAAGGATGGAAATGAGCTTCGAATACTGTAACGGAGCAATTGCAGAGGACAGGGCGGACGGTGAAGCGTAGGCTGGAAGCTCTTTCAAAGAGGGGGACGCCCGAATTGGATGAATGTCATCGACGAGAAATGGTCATGTCAATTCAAGCAAAATCCAAGATGACAAGGTAGATGTTTGGTTTCAGTATACAGTACCAGTAATTATTTTGATGGGCTTCTGGTCTTTATTTATTAAAATTTGAATTTAGAATTTGGAGTTCCACATCTCATAAATTCTAATGGATTAATTAGCATACCAAAGAAGGGATTAATTTTAAAGTAAAATATAAGGATATTGAAAGAAGAAGTTGTCACCTTTTCCAACATGACTCCTTGTCTATGTTCACTTGCTTTGTCAGTCCCTTTTAATCTGACCTCTTCAATGCTGCTATCTAATATCTTCTACAATTATCACACTTATTTTTTACTGTAGCATATTTGTCTTACATTCAACCTATTTGACTTTTTGATATGATTGTTTTCTAAATAGTCAGATTTAAGGTTTTTGAGTATACTTCCACAAAGTTGTCTTTATCAATGTTGTAAGAAGTGACTATTTTAGTAACATATGATTTTTTTTTTATGATTGGTGAAGTAAAGTTGTGTATTAGAGCATCTTCACCTATAGAGCAAACCTTCATCAAGTCTTAAAGATAGGGCACGTTTTTAGAGTGTTGCTTTAACCCACACCTACTTCTTGTTATTTAAACTTCAATTGATCATTAGTCTTTTAGTGTACAAAAAGTAAAAATAATCTCTAGCATTTATGATGCCAACATACTTTGTACCAAAAAAATATATATTTGATAACCTTTGTGCAAAATGCATTATTTAATTACTTCTGGACTTTTAAAAGTCCGAACTTAACGTCGGGAGATAATCATCTCGAGATCTTGGGATGCATCAGGAGATCTATACAAAACATCCAGAGATATATACAAACATCAAGAGATGTATACAAACCTCGAGAGATAATTATCTAGAGATCTAAAGTGCATTGTCCAAAATTCACCGAATAGTCCAGAAGTAGTTAATTGATGCATCAAAGCATTGAAATATTTTATGTCAAAATGGGCATTACAAAGTCTAAATAAATTGATGATTTTATGTCAATTTTGCTATACTTTTAAAGCTCCAAATGAACATTGTCCTTTCCCTAGCCTTCTTTCTCCTTTTAAATAACCTTAAAAGGATAGGCCCATGACCACATATTCAAACTTCAGAGCTCTTTGCTATATTTGTTGCCGTTTTGCAATTGTATTTGAATGAAATCTTATTATTCTAATTTTAATGATAAAATCACATCCTTTCTATGAGTTATTAAAGTTTTTAATTTTTATGTAAAATTTTGAAACTTATTTGAATTTTGGAAAAAAATTTGGAAAAAATTCAAATATTCAATATACAATATGTATGAAATTTATAAAAAAAAATTAGCACAAATGTATGTTATTATCTAGAGTATCATATTCAAAAGTTATTTTGTCACTAGAAAAGTATTTAGTCAATGTTCTTCTAATCAAATACCACTAAATTTATAATATATTATATGACTACAAAAGGCTTTCAAGCTCTTCAGGGATTAAGCATCTTTTTTTGTTCAAAAGTCAATACTCCCACAATGAAGGAATTTTCAACATGAACTATTGAAAATGTTTTTAGACAACCCCCTTCCAAATCGGATGGTACAATATTTCTTTTCAGCCATTAAATCAAAGTCAACCATAAGACACAAATCATCTTGTAACATCACTCTAGAATTAAGGCCCCAAAGCACACAATACAAAACATTCAACATTCAATAAACCATCAATTAGCCATAGTCAAATTGTTGTCCTCAAAAAAATTCATACTAAACCAACCAACATCCATGGTTTCCTATTATGAATAGATTTTAAATTGGTATTCTTTGTTTACATTTTGTTTTTGTTTTTGTTTTTAAAGATATAAAATTTGTGAAATTATAGACCAACATCGTACTTGAATTCTTTTAATTTTCAACCAACAATTTGAAAATGAATGGACTCATCTTACACTAAAATAGGATGACTCAATTCCAAATTTGTTCCCAAAACCATGTTCAACTAAAATCCAAAGAAAAAGTAGATCCACAATGCACAGTATCCAAAGAAAAGACAATAAAACTACGGCCAAAAAATTCACTGACTTTTCTTTGACCTTCAAAAACTTTTACATAATAAAATTCAGTTTTCGTTTTTGAACTTCAACTAAATTTAGCACCAATTTGAGTGATTAAAAAATCAGACCAAATTCTAGTAATAAAATTCATTTTTGTGACAAATTCGTTCGGAATGGGGTGTAGCTGCCAGTTCTCTCCGTACACTGGAAGAATTTAGGGTTTTAAGGTATTAGGGCTTTGCTCTCCGTATAAATTCTCCAGAATCGTGTTAGGGTTTCAAGGTGTGAGGGTCGATCGATCATGGCCCGAGTTGCGCAGCTTGCCAAGCGCTTCTCCGAGGCTGTGTCTTGGCTGCCCACTAGCTACACTGCGGGTACGTTTTCCGTTTTTGTGAGACTTTTGATTTCGCAACGAAGATTTTCCTTCTCCTTCTCGATTTCGTCTCTTCTTTCTGTGGCTTGAATTCGGTTTGAGATCGTCGTCAGATATTTGCGAGGTCGTCTTGAGTTGCGGGTTGGATTCGTGGGTTTGCAATTCTCGGCGGCGTTTTTTTTTTATCTTGTGGTGACGTCGGGTTTTGGCAGATGTGGTAGGGGGCGAAGGAGCAGGGGGGTCCAGTTTGTTGTTCCGAAGGTGGGCTACGAAGAAGGCTGGAGGCTCCACGCAGAATGGCCGTGATTCGAAACCTAAGAATCTTGGTGTGAAGAAATACGGAGGACAGGTTCCCCACTCCACCTTGTCTTTTTTTAGTTTTTTCTCACCAGGTTTTCGTTGGTTGTGGTGAAAGATCGGGGATATTCTCGTTGGTCTCGAGTCGGAATTTCTTTAGCTCGGGTCGAGTGTTGAGAGATGGCAGTCTTTCTGCCAAATTTGGACCCCTACTGATCTTCGTAGAAAGCCTTCTCTTTTTGCCCTAATTATAACGTCTTTGAGTCGTTGGTTGCTCTTTTGCAATTGTGGTAGTCGTATAGGCGAGTGTTAATTTTGACGGTTCTTGTTTTCGATTATGAGGCTCTCGGACGTAGCTAGCACCGTGTGCTTTCGAGGACCATCTTGACAGTAAGATGTTCTGGACCATGCGGTGCTCAGATTGACCGTCGCAGTATGATTCGTCATGGTGAGGCAGCGGACAGACAACCGTAGAACTCCTTCCACGGTGCTTGTGCTGCTTCTTGCGCTTGCCCTACTATTCAAGAGTTCACAGCTTTTCGCACCTAGGCTTTGTATGGTCCTCTTTAGCCCCTAAAGAATCAAATGGCTCTAATTGGGCCTCATGATTTTCTAGAACTTTTCAGGGGGTCGTATGGGGCTTTTCTTTTCTCAAATTGTTATTTATTTATTTATTTATCAATACATGCAATGTTCAGCTTTGGTTTCAGTCATATGTTATTTGGTCCCGTCTGAATTATATTTTTCACAATGTGACTATTCAAATCGGTTATTTTTAGACCACGGAGTCTAAGATTACGGTTTTTTGAGGTTCATGTATTTCATTTTCTATTTGTGGCTAGTGGCTCAAAGCTGTACGGAGGTGAGGATACTTTCCCCGGATGATGGAAGCTGCTTCCAATTGTGCTATTTAGATCGAACGAGCCAAGCCAGAAAAACTGATCCTTTATGCTATCCGAGCACTTGATTTCATTTAGGGGTTTAGGGTTTACTGCATTCCCGTGTGTACAATGCTGTCGCTCTGTGCGCAGTACTTGAATGGTGGAATATGCTAGAATGTTCGGCGAGTGGGCAGTTAGGCAGAGATTCTATGTCTGTCATTAACAATCATTTGCCAGAGATTTCAAGTCGAGCCATGATGATTCCAAACACCAGTCTAATGCCAGTTCTGCTTCTGAGATCTGTGAATGATAAACTGGTCAAAGACTGAGCTCTTGTTTTGAAGTGATAAGAGATAGCTATGCTTGCAGTGACGACAAGAAAATTTCGTCAAGCTCAACAGACTTGATACGGGGACAGAAACGTAGTTTCGCATCCCATATGATAGTTAACCCGCTGATCTGAGCAAGCATTCCACTCGATCAATATTATATTTTCATGTTCTTTGGTGTGCTACATTTGCACTCAAGGTGAGTGCTCGTCCATGCGTATGTCTCCTTAGGCCATATGGCTGAATCTAAAATGGAACATTAAGGACGTGTACCCAGCCTATGAGTACGGTATAATGCTTATCGCATCTCATTTATACAGTTTTTTCATTTGGTTTGAATCATGTGAAGATAATAGAGTAGAGGCTGAGGTGTTATTTCTCTACCTCGTTAGTTACTCTTCACAAACGGATGGGCCTACAGAGCGCAAGCGCTGTAGGCATGTCACTGCTTCACAGACCCGGCAAGCTCTTTGGAGCCCATCACCTTGGTCTGTTTTAAGCAGGGACCACATCTTGTTTTTTGTCACATTCTTGTTTATTTTGTTGGGTCAGCGCGATGATGATAATGCCGTGAGGCTTTTGTGAAGTGCTCAACGGAGTACTGTGGGCAAATCATCAAAACGACTTCTTCTTCCACTGAGCGCTACTTGAAAATTGATATTAGGGACTTATTCATGAGCTCCATCATAACTTCTCAGATGATGCCGTCATTCATATCGTACATGTGGAATCCACGCACATTTTAACTTTTTGTTCTCTTGAAAATTCATGCCACATTCCTACAGTCATCTAATTAAGTAGTTCTCGTGAAATGGGAAAAAAATAAGTCCTCTACGTAATCGTGTTGGTGGAAGGTCCTCTGCCTTACATGGTCCATCGTAATTGCCGTGCGTCAAGTTTTGGGTCCTTGATGTAATGTCTGCAGGGCTTCTTATATTGAATGTTGTTCTTCACTGCAGAAGGTAATTCCAGGCAATATTATTGTCCGGCAGCGCGGCACACGTTTTCACCCCGGCGATTTTGTAGGCATGGGCCGAGATCATACCCTGTTTGCTCTTGCGGGTGGTCAGGTGAAGTTCGCCAAGGATCCTTTGACAGGTCGCAAATGGGTGCACGTTGAGCCCACTGGCGGTCCTCCCGTCCACCCTGCCTACAGTCAACTTAGCACCAAAACTGCAGAGAATGCTTCTGCCCATGTTACCACGCAGTCTGGGGTTTGAAGACAGAAAGTACAGGTTCAGTGGAACTTATTTTTCACGAGCGAGCAGAGGAAGTCCGTGTTGTCACGAGGCTAACATATTGCTAGCACAATGCAAGCAGGGTTACTGTCTCTTCTGAATATTTATGATAGGGACTGTTCCTCGAAAGCACGCCCAGGTCTTCTGATCTGAAGAAGAAAAGGAGATAATCATGATCGAAGAGCGTGACTTTATATGTTGATAGATTATCTGTCCTTGCATTTGGCAGGCCTTGAAGATGGTATCGCAAAATGTAGAGTCTTGGAAATGGCAGGCCACATGAGCGTTGTTAACGAGGAAATTCAGTGGTAAAGCTCTTCCGGTGATCTGTGTTGTTCCAGAATTTGGAATCTTGATTGTATTTTACTCTGATTCTAGTCAAGAAATTGAAAGATGATGCTTTTATTTGAAAAATCCATTCTTATCACCCATTCCTATCTTTTTTTTTGTTTAGTAGTAGGCATAAATATTGTACTGCTTGGGAAGGGAAAACTGAATCCAAGTTAGCCTCAGAAAACATCATGGGTATCCGTACGTGAGGGTAGATTCGGAAAAGAGGCGCCGAGGTGCTGAAAGTGAGTTTCCGCGTCAGATTTTGAAAGGTCCACATCACCTTGCACTAATCACAGACTTGTTCAAACAATAATGCTAAAAATTATGCCGAATCTGATTGTCACGTAGGATTATTAATTTCCTTCATGGTAGTACGTTATCTGATATGACAACCTCCGTTTGCATGCAAAAGTGTGATTTTAAAGGCTTTCAAATATGTGGAAAAGGGCTCACAACCTTCCGAATTGCTGCGTCGCAAGACCTGTACAAAACACCACTGTACTGTACAGTACTGTACTTTGATATCCGTTTGACATGCAATACTTTACTATGTTGCAGGACTCCGTTTCATCACTTTTACGGGCGCCAAGCTTTGGCAATGAAGAGGACCGGATAATACCATAACCCTAGATTGTTGCGTCACCATGGACTTTGCAACTGGAGCTCATGCAGGAGAGAATGTCATGCACAGTAGGTAAAGCGCCATCGCACTCCACGAAGCACTCATGCGCGTTGAGAAATTTCCATAAGCTAAACAACTCGTGGTAACCGAAAAGGCCGCTTCGACGTAAAAAATCCACACTCACTGTAAACCCACCGGCAGCAGAATTGGAGTTGCAATTTGCAAATGGGCTTGTGCCCAGTCTCATACAAATCACCTACGTTACAACGAGATGACATCAAGCTTCACCTCAAGTCCCCAAGGCTGCACTCTCTGAACTACACCTGTCTGAGTCATGCCGAAAAAATCCTGGGGAACAGTAGAAGTCGTGGTGCCAGGAATCAGCTACCTCGTATACCAAGACGTCGTGAATGGTTTGAAGTGCTGCTCACTCTACTTGCTTGAAATCTACCTTCCTGCTTATGCGGAAATTGCGGTTCAAACCCTGAAGTATGGCACAAAATCGAATGTACAGAAACCATACGGTGTCGTTGATCATTCCTTGCGAGACTTGTACCTGGAATTCAACACCTTTTGAAGCTCTGCCTCGCCTCCAACATTCTCCAATTCCTGTAATGATGATTGCAACGAACGTCACTCTGATGTTAGTGAAGGAACTTGCCAGATTCTTCAGCAAGACCCTGTGACACCTTGGCAGTAGTCATGACTCGTGAGTCTTGGATGTCCATGATGCCCATTCTCCCATTAGGAGTGCCAGTGCCAGAGTTAGCCCTCTAAAGAACGCAATTGCAAAATCTCATTCTAAAAGGGGGTTAGCAAATTGGGGAACCACGCCAATTAGGTATCAACTGTGCAAATCGCAAGGCAAGAACTGCAAAGTCTGACACCCCTATTCTTCATATGACAACATTCAAGGCGAGAGTTGAGGAGTGAAAAATGAAAAAGATTTGCATAGATGCACTGTAGAATCAAGCAGGAGCATTACTTTGTCAGTGCAGTATCTTAGCAGATGTAAATAGAAAGAATGCAGCGCTTCAGTTGCAAAAGAGTAATACGGAAAACAGTGAAGATTCAAATCTTGGAATTCACGGAAATTGCAGTTACCTGTGGCCCGAGGAAGAGACCATACGGAACGCCCCCGAAAAGATCCGCATGGTGAAGCTGGTACACACAACAAATTGAATATAATCAGCACACGCAACCCAGGATGAAACAGATGAGCTCGAAGGTTGAATACTGTAGTTTTATGAGAACACCATTCCCGACCTGATGTGCAGCTGCCACTTTTTGGAGGTAAGGAACGTCAGCAACAGGCCCAACAGGAAACCTGCGGTGCACCAGCCCATCGTGGACAAACATATACGCCATGCCGAACATTGTGATCCCCAGACCTGCTCCGAAACAAAGACCCGGCACCAGGCCACTGTTGAAAAAGCCATACGCCATGAGCGAGATCGCGGGCACGGCGTTGATGATCGCAAACACGTCGTTCATCTCAAATGGTCCTTCTCGCGGTTTATGATGCGACTGCAACACACGCAACAAGGCTTCATCACGCACGATTGAAGACCAAGGATCCATGGACCATCTTGATTCATCAAAAATGGAAAGAATAATCTAATTGTGGCCAAATTTCATATCACTAGCCTCAGTCAACAGCATTGCATGTGTTGGTCCCAAAGGACACCAACTCATACAGAACATTCTTGAATGGGAAGGCAGAGGGGCTCTACAGTATCACTGTACCAAGAATATATTCATGTTACAGTGGTCCACAAATACATGGGCCACAAGATTGCTTTCAAGATGTTCTACAGCATAGCCTTGATTCATTGAAAACAAAGGGACCCTTGCCTTGAAGTTCAAGAATGTTAAGTACCACACCAATTTCAAACTGCAAAAGCAGCAAGAGGCTGATAAGGTTTTACAATCAAGAAATGTAGGGGGTTTTGAGTGTTCACCTCGTGCATGTTCCAAAGCGAATCGTGCCAGAGGGCCTTGTGAGCCCACCGCGCCCAGAACTCCATGCCCACCGCCGCGCCAATGGCTAACGAGAATGTCCCAAAAATCTCCGCATGGGGCACCGCTGAACCCTGCAGCAGCCACGACAGAATTACGACATAGCTCTACCATTCCGGAAAGGCCAGAAACGACAAGGATAACATGAAGCGCAAGCTGCGGCGATCGATGCGAGTACCTGCATTTGCCAATAGAATCGGTAATACACAGCGCCCCCTGCCATGGTGACGAACCCAATGCTGGAGGCTATGGCTGCCAACAAGTAGACCTTCCGCTCGCCCACCCTGTTCCGTTTCTTCTTCGCCTGCTGTCCTTGTTCGGAGGGATCGGACACCAATGACGACGCGAATTCCATGGCGGACACCCACACACTCTTGGCATTGCCTGCTCCCGCAATCGAAAGAGGAGGCTCCTCTGTTTCCACCGAAACCTGAATCGGTTGTTCCTGGGGGGACGGACTGCTGGAGGCCACGCACCGAAGCCTCAGTCTAGGCGAGAATTCCAATGCTCTCAAGCTAATGTTCTTCCCGGAAACCAACCTATTCCATCGATTGCTGCCCAAAGGACTGCTCACGAGAACACCTGATGGACTGCGAAAGTCGCACAGCTGGTTCACGCTCCTAGCAACGCATTGCAGACTGGGAACACTACAACACTCCGCCATCTTGCCCGCAACAATCAACCAGTTTAGCCTAATCCCAAATCCAAGTCTAAAACCCAAACTACTGCAGAACGAGATTGGATTCGATTCCTTCACTCGACTAAACATGCACAGACTGAGCCTCTCACTCTATCTGAGCCACGATACAGAAAACGCAAGCTGCACCGCGGCTGAAGTGGCTCTTTCTCAGTGCTATGTCAATGCAGATCTCCAGTGTCTTGGTACTACTACCTGGAATTGGGAGCAACCCCACCCCAGAATCTGCATAGAACTCAGATGGGTAATGCGAGACGATACTTGGACTGCATGAGCGTTGGACGGGGGCTGCACGCATGTGTAGACCTAGACAGATTGGCATTTGGCAATGGTGCAGCACATGAGAAAAGGAATGCAAGTGGTGGACTGGGATTTGGGCAGCTGCGGAAATGATGAAGCTAAGTTAAGGTACGGGAGGGGATGGAATGAGTGCAGGAAGAATGGCGTCGGGTTTGCGCGGCGGCGGATGGGCGCGAGCCGTGGGCCGTGCGCCGTGGCTGGGCGGATACAGGTGGATAGCGCGAGGGTGATCGACGACGCTCCATTGGCTCCAGTCAGCTGACAATCTGAACACGTGGATACGTCCTTGCGACTTGTGTCGCCCATGAGTCCGAGGACTTGGGACGACGGACTGACGTCGCCACTGTCCTCGCCACACAAACTGGGGACCTGCAGTTTCGCCGGGTTCGGGCGGGTCTTTCAGTCGACCGACCCCCTAAAAAATCAGCTCAAAAAACTGAAAATTTTAGGAAGGTTATTGTAATTTTTGGCAATTTTCAGTTTTTTTTTTTATGATAATAGAGTTAATCGCAAAGTTGTTTTATGTTTGTGAACTTGTGTCAGAGGAAGGTTTAACTAAGAATAGAACAAAACAAACACGGCATCAAACTCAATCAGATCTGAGTTTAGGTGCTCCAAGGAGTTTGGTCTTGTATTTTTCCAAAACTCCGGCTCCTGGTCCCACATTTGCTCACTTTATGATTAACTCTAATGTCAATGGTAATTTAATTTTTTGGAATTTGTTTTATCAAATGTGTGCACTATGAACTTGAGTCTTTATACAAAAAGTTGATCCAAAAAACACATTATCCAACTATAAAATATGAATTTCAGATATAATTGTCCCATTTAACAAATATTTCAAATGCAAGAGCATTAAGATGGAACAATGGTCTACATGCCAACATACACCCTCTCTACAATGTGTAATGCGCCCTCATGCTTTGAATTCAAAAAAAAATTCAAAAATCGGGAGCCAACCAACATCACTTGCATGTTTGTCAAATTGTTAATTTTTTAATTTCTATAAAAAAAGAAACTTCCTTCAATTTTTGTGTACAACAATCTTAAATGATGTAGGCCAACATGCAAAGGCACAATAGGTTTTTGTGGGGTTTGAAGAAAAAATTGATGTAAGATAAAGTAATTCCAAATCATGGTGCACAAAACCAAGATATAGACATAGCCAACTTTGAAAAATAATTTCCTTTTAAATCACAACTAGTTTTTTCTTCAAACTTCTATGGTAATGTGTAAGGTAACAAGTTTAGAAATCACCCACCTAAGAGCTAAAACTGAATTTCGGGGAGGTGAAATGTCTCAAAATATTTTTTAGTAAATTTTCCTTGAAAGACAAGAGGAATTGGCATCTAACCCAAGTCATTTCATATTTTTGGAGCTTTCAAGAATTAGTTATGAAATTTTGAAGTTGAAGTGGCATAGGGCTCTAAAATCGCCCACCCCCTGAAATGTACACCGTTTGTACATCGCTGAAGGCTATGAAATAGTTACATGTAGAAGCAGTGTACATTTGAATTGGATGGGCGATTTTAGAGACTGCGATTTCAGAGCCTATTACCTTAATTTGTCGCACACTACAACATTCATGTATCAACTTTTCATATTTGACCATTCTACCTTGTGCTTTGATTGTTTGAATTAAAACAATTCAGATTTGCACTCAGATTATGTTGAATTGGTTATTTTGACGTTTAAAATATGAGAGACCCAACTCAAGCTCTCTGAGTGATTGCAGGTGAGTCTACGTAACCTCCTTCCCTGGCTTCCACGTCAGTGCTCTTTCCCAATTGGCATGAACAAGGCCTCTTTCCACTTGCTCACATGCTTAGTCACCGCGTGGCTGCTCTTCACTTGTGAGCTTCAAATCAAATGTGCTCATCTTTCTTCTGATGGCATTCGAAACCTGCTTGAGCAACAAACCGGGGGCATTAGAAGCTTACGATCCATTTCCAACCACTTCAGGAATTACGCATATCTGGAGCGCAGATTTCTTTGCTGCAGAAATTTTCTTGTGTGCAGGAAATAGAGTTTAGAAGGATTCTAAAATTTTCTGGAAATTTTTCTCAAAACATAGTTGCTGTGAATTTTTCAGCTAAAGATGTATAGCTAACCTACTATGGTCATACAAACCTTCCTATTTTCAACCATGGGCTGCAAACAAAATCAACCAAGGATTGGTTGCAATATTGAGAGACTTGTAGCCAATTATAATGTGCCACAATTGAGCCGAGACTTGTGCCATAATTGATCACTACTCATCTTTCAAAGTGCGGAAATAGAGCAACCTATACCACTATAATGGGGAGGTGGTCAGAAATGGGTTGGCTATCTTAATTTAAGCTCTACTCATTCACAATAGGGTGTTTTCACAAAATGAGTATCCAGAACTGCCACTTTCCAGTGCATTGAGCATATTCATTGACATATAAAAAAATACTTTCAAACTTTCAATTGTATAAATTTGTCCTACTGTAGACGGCCAGGGGGGATTGACCCCTCTATTGCCCCGATGGTGGATGACGGAGGGATGGGGTCTGTGCCCCTCCGTCATCCACCCTCGACCTGCCCAAGTTCACTCCTGCCCGGCCACCCACCCCGACCTCCCTTCCGCCCTCCACCCCAGGGTTTTTTTTTTAGGCCTCATGAGGCCAGACTCCAATGTCGTGGCACAGACACAGTGGTCTATATTTGGAGGGAACATCTTCCATTTCTTGAATGTTGCACTGTCAGAATGAAAAAAAAACACTGCTCCACCCTCCTTTCCCAGCCTTCCGACCTCCCTTCCCTCACCACATACCCGAACAGACAGTGCAAAATTTCCCTCCGACAGAATTTCAAGAGATTCACACAAGCGTCCTTTTGGAGCCACGGAAAGAACAGAACCACGATTTTCAGAACTATGAGTACTTCAAGGTCACAATTCTGGCGCTCTCAGGGTCAAGGTTTAGTCAAGTGTAATGATTGTTCACAGCTTCTTCTGCTTGTCTGTGGAACGGAAGGTCGTTTGCTTTGACAAATGGAGCAATGCAGAGAGGTTGAAACTTTTCCTTCTAATTCTTGTTTTAGAAAACACATAATATCTTTGTCAAGAACATTTTTTTTTTAGCATTTTGGTGAAAGAATTCAATAAAAATATTACTATAGTGATGGATTTCTAGCCACTCTAGTTCTTATTCAAATTTGAGTAGATCCACTCACTTTTTTATTAGTGGATTTTAACTAAACTATGTTAAAAATTTGGTCATTTACAGCAACCTCAATCAACAGTTCAACACCAACATGGATTAGATTGCGTGACTTTGGGGTGTCATGACTTCTTGTTACCCCAATGCTAGCCCACTTCACCAAACTCTGAACATAATTGAACATAGATTTTGGTGACTTTTCAGAATGAATGTGGATTGGTAGAGTCACTGGAGTGCATATTTAAAGAATCTTGTATTGTTGTAGACTCGTCACATAATTCAAAAGTGGCAGGTTTGTAAAAGATAATTGAGGTCTAGAAGATGCTTCTTTCAAAGGTGCTTTATTGGGGCTTCTTTTAGATTTTGCCACGATACGGTCTTCTTTCAAATTTTGTTTCCAAACCAACATGGCCCATTGCCTTAGCTTGAAAACGGCCTAACTGGAGCTCCTTTGAATAGATACACCCTCTCCTTTTTTTGTATATACATATATAATTTTTTGATAAAATAATAATAAATATGATATCTTGTTCTTAAATTGGAAGTTGAAGAGAGGTCTACTATTCATCAACCTTGCAATTGTAACCTCATATTAAGGCCCTATTGGACAAGTAAGAAAGCAAGTTCTATGTTCAAAGCACGTAGAAATATTCCTTGTAAATTTGTTTTCAATGATTGTACGGCAAGTGTGCAAGATATTCTAGAACCAAGTTCATAATATAAGAAAAAACTTTAAAAGAAACCAAAATAGAAACCAACAAGCCACTAAAACAAATGCTTGCAAAATCAAAATAAAACCTACAAGAAACTCAATCAATGGCTCTTACAAAAGACCAAAGACCAACAAACTAACTACAAATTTATAAAAGTACTACTACAATATACAAAAATACAAGCACAATAGCACAATCCTAAATCCTATAAACAAAATTTTAACCTATGAGGAAATAATGGTAGCTCTACGCAAACATAATAAGGAATTTTTCCATTTGAAAGAAATCAACAATTGTTTACTGCAATGACCCCACCAATGTACATAAGTGAAAAAATAAAAGTTTTTTTTTAACCTAGCATAACTATATAGGTTTTCAGATTTTGAATCCTCTTAACTTACATTTTTTACAAGTCCACAAATCTCAAAGTTTTAAATCTTTATGGTAGAGAACTGAGTTGAGAATTTAAGGATTTATAAATAAATGAATAAATAAATTTTTACTCTTTAAAAATTTGTTAAATAGAAGTAGATATAAGATGGAAGGGAAAATTAAATCATGAAAAGTTCTAAAATGGAATTGAGACATAACAATTCGATTTGTGAGACTGTTGTAGTAAGTTATTCCCTCCAAAAGAAGTTTTAAGAAAATATTATAGAATTTGACACCATAGAATCCTGTCCAAAGTTCTTAAAAATCCATTCTAAAACTTTTAATTTATAGGAGTTAGAAACACTATATTCAATACCAATTCCAATACCTTTATTTCTATTCATACTACACTCAAGTTTAAATTTCAAGTTATGTCCTTGACTTTATTAGCATACAAACTATGAAACAAACATTTGAGTGAATTATAAACTATTCCTACAAAGTTTATACTAAGAATCAAGACCAAAATATAACATGACTTAAGGTATGGTCACACCTAGTTTTGTCTTCTGTTCTTTGAATGACTTATAACTACATAAGAATTCAACCATTCACACATATGCGCAATTTCATTAAAATGGCAGTATTCCAAGTGCCATTTTGGCGGTGTGCCATTGTGACCATCTAGGACTGATATAGATTTCAGAACGGGCGTTCCGAACTGTAAACGGGCCAAAGTAAAGGCATATCGCCGTTTTAATGAAATTGGCCATACATGCATTCTTTTGTAACTTGACAATCCTAATTGGTGTTCAACGTGGCACGATCATACGGGTGATGGCTCAGAGATAAGAACGCTTCTTTTCTAAGAAATCCAGTGACAATATCAAAAAGTAAAATCCATCAACAATGTAGATTTGCATCATGTCAACAACAATTTTATAAATATGGCTTTTGGAGGTGCCATTACGTAAGTCTTTGTTGTGAAGCACCTCTATTGTTGTCTGAGAACCTACAATAGTCATCATCCTTGCATTTATTTTGAGAACGCACACAATTTTGCCAACACTCACATTGCTGACAATTTGTGAGAGCAATTTGTTAAAGGTAGCAGAGCTGTGAAGGAACTTGGAAACAACAAATTTCTGATGGGGGAATGAATTTGGATTGCAATATAATATAGCTTGCAGATTTCCTATCAATTCAAACATGCTAAAATGATTAATTTGTTAAATTTGGGCTAAATACAAACATTCAACACCAAAATTATTGCACTTCACGTACAGAATTTATCCTCACATTTAAACCACTGACAACTTAAGATGACCCTAATTATGCCAAACCAACTCACAATATATGTTTCCATAAAATATATACCTTTCTGTCTTTGACAAAGGTATTATGATTTTATAACCGTTGTTACCAAATACTAGGTGAGAATAGCCAACTGGGCAACATTTTGGGGCCGAATTTTCTTGGTCCTAGCTCCAACAAAATATTCCATTCAATCCCCTCAAACCAACTAAGGTAGACCTTCATATCTCCACCATCCCACTTTTGGCCCCATCTCCACTACAGAACTCATTCAAGTCCATTTATTTTTCTAACAAAATCAGAGCCCTAATGCCAACAAGGGTAACCTGTTGATTCTTCATTGGTGGATAATTAAGTGCTAATAGAGACATGGAATGGTAGTTATAGGTTGTTCGTAGGGTGTTTATGACTCCGATTATGAGCAATTTTATAATTTTAGGGTAGAACACTTCAGAAATTCGTAGAAATTACAATTTTTATTAGAAAATTGTAATTCCACTTGGATTTGACTTATGAAACAAGCGCACACGTCAGAAAAATATGTATCCATCCTACTTTTGGCCCCAAAATATTCAGATTGCAAATCAGGGTGGTAATAGGCTTGTCTACCTCAGGGCTTTTTTATTGGCGATTTAGTGCAAAATTGCACCAAATTTTATGGCCTGGCACCATGTCTATAGAAAAAATGGTACTTAAAAGGTAGAAAATCGCCAAAAAACTTCAAATAAAAAAAAATCTTGGATGAAATCACTAGAATCTGGATGAAAACTGAATTATGGATATGTGATATGTGCTAATATGGTATTTTCTATCCAATATGTGGATGAATGTTGAAATTTGGAGCACCACTATGACATTCAATATCGCCACTATGGCACTTCACTGAAAATGAAAAAAACAAACAAACTGGTCTACCTTACTCCTCTCTTGGGACCAAGGCGCACCTCAATTAAATACAATCTTTTTGAAGCGTTCTCTTCTCTTCTCAGTCTCATGGTGATTATTGCAGAGCACGTGATTACATCTATTTTTCTAGGATCTGCCCAACTCCTGCAGGTGATTTCCAAGGGCTACTGTAGCATTGATTACAAGATCAGCAACTTACAGAGCATTCAAATGAGTAAATCAAACACTCGGAACCACCTCCACCTCTGGCTGGGCGATCGAAAGGATCCCAATCTGCAATGTGGCTACAATTAATTAAGATCCAGGCCATGTGCAATTAATCACGAGAGCAGCTGGGAGGAAAATTAATTAAACCGTCCCCTTGACCATGGGATTGGCACGAGGCTTGGTTTGAAAGCTAGCATTACAACGAGCTAGCTAGAACTAAGCATCGTCTGCTCAAAGCTTGCTTGCAAGAAGGAAGACTTCAGAAGCCAGGAAGACCTCGAGGAGCACTAGAAACTAAATGAGGGAGAGAACTTCGGTTCTGAGTAAGGTAGGAGGTCCATGCAGCGATCGACCTTTTACAATTTTGAAAGAGTTCGATTTCTGAAAATATTTCACCTAAAGCATGATTTTTGTCTTGGCTTGTTTCTAAATGGGGTATACTTCCGTTATCCAAAGTCCAAATCCTGATTTTCTTGTGTCTTTCTCATGTGATTTTTGATGCACTTCTAACCATAGTAATCCCAAGTTCTAATTCCGGACCAATCAGAGTTAGTAATTTATATTTGTGAAGTCGTTTGCCGTGATTCATTGATGATGCTCTCAGCCTCTTAGTATCTTCACTAAGCAAGGTTGAACATGATGGAGTGCACTCCAAATGTAGTGGTTCTGTCTAGTAGTTGCAGAGTACACTAACATGCCTCGACAGTACTGAAAAATCCTGTCTCCGTGACTCCACAATGATTTCTGAGAATTCGGCTTTGCCCGCTTCGCACTACTTAGTCTATAGCTCTTGAGCAAGGTTGTGTTTGTAAGCGCTCCAAGAAAAAGTGGATCGTTCAGAAATAGTAACTCTTTGAGCTTCTGTCCCCGCTTCTGTCAAACACAGACATTGCAGCTAGACATTCAACAAACTTCAAACCATATTGATTCCAGCGCTTGGGTCGTGTCTGGATGCTAGAACTGCTTCTATTCACTGATCGCATCCTAGGTACTGCATTGCTCAGCTCAGGTGATTGTTACTCTTGTGGCCACAACAATCTGCTCATGTGAGTACTCCAAAGAAGGAAACATTTGTGTGAAAATGTTTTAATTCCCGCGAACTAGCTTGTCCAAGCCCAAGGAGACATTCAATTGCCATTCAATCACACCACCACTATGACCTGTGCCATTGAGGGCAGCAAAGATAACCGTCGAAATAATCTGACTTTTTTGTCATTTTCTTTCTATTGAATAATAAAACTTTTGAAATTCAAAAACTTCCAATTTGTCAGCCCAAATCGTGTAAAACAGAGTTGATGTGCCTGGTCGTTTCCTTTCTAGTGATATATCATGCGCATCATGGGCCTGATGATTTGTTAGAACTTTGTCAAAGTGATAAACAAACAAAAGAAAACAAATCAAGCAACTGGCTCCCTTTAAAATTTGTTTCAAGATTGAGGGACCATGTTCCAGCGAAATGCCGTTGCCAATGAACTGAACAGCATTTATTATAAAATCCTTGATTTTGGGTTTTTTTGCTGAACTTTTCTCTCACTGAATAAAAATTCATGCACTTGTCTGAATTTATTCCCGCTTGCTGGAATATATCAAACTGTTGATACATCAATGGACTGCCAGTATTGCGGATGAGAACTCAGTGTGGGAAAATATAAGTAACAATCGGAAACTGGCAATGACAGGAATTTTTTCGTTAGAGTGATTGTAGCTTCGTAATAATTAACACAGCACGCACACCAAATCTGTGAAACTTTACAGAAGTCGCATTTGGGCTCATTCAAATCTACTGAAGAGCACAACCCTAGAAGATGAAGAATAATCCTTCTACTACCCCATGAACGAAGATTTTTTGGATTATTCTACCAAGCATGTCACATAGACAATCATGTTGAAATTAAGTTATTCGGTGGTAATTTTTTAAACCAAATGTGTACGCACTTTTAAGTAGGCAAAACTTCACTGGAGTTAAAAACCAAGAGTCTATCAAACATAAGGTGATCAGAGCATTGTAGGACTAACGGTTAAACTACTGTTACGTGCACAATAAGCCTAACGACTGCCTTCATATTATACAGTACGCTGAATGACAACTAAACTAAGTAGTTCATTTTGAAGAAACACACTTGAACATATCTCTCAAAAATTGTCTTCGATGGTTAAATAGATGGCAAGTTACACTCACAGTTATACAATTGTGTTGATATATTCCAGCAAGGTGCAATAACAAGTGCTACCATTTCTGTCTCATTTCGGATTCATTCATTTACACGTAAGTTAAGTCTAACCAGTAATCCAGTAGCAGAGCAAATCACTGTTTTTCCAATTCAAAATTCGAGATGATGTAAACCTGCAGCAGAGGCTTCCGTCTTGTCGCACGGCGAGGTGCATCATTCAGAAGTGATTGAGCTCTCACTTTGCATTGAATCACTGCTGGCATACGGTAGTCCCACTTTATTTCTCACTTCAAGCCACTGCCAGTTCACAGCCTGTATGCTTCGGATTTGACTTGTTTAACCTTATTAAGTTAATGTGACGAACGCACTAGCAACCAACGTCTAATATGTTTCGGACGTGACTTGTTTAACGTTAATATAATAAAGTGACGAACCCACACAAGCCTTTGAACAACGTCTAAACAAATATGCAACTGAAGAGTAAGTTGGATTTTGAGCGATGAACCTGTTTGTAGTTGCATCCAAAATGGATCCATTGTTTCTAGCTCTTTGAGTCCCTCTGGAGTGCTGGGAAAATTGTGTGAACAATGATGAGAAAAAACCAGTGTACGTCGGCAGAGTGTTTGAAAACACCCATCTGAGTTCAGCTTGTACTGAGAAAACACAGTGAATGTACAATGTGGAAAACACTGACATGCATCACAATGTATGTACTGGAACACTAGTACACCCTGTTGCAAGATTTGCCATAATATCTTTTACAACATTAGATGGATGAAAAAACTGTAACATGGATGAATAGGTGGTCATGTGCATGATATGGATGAAACTCTGGCAGAAAGTCATGAATTTGTGTGTTTATCGTAATAAATGTACATTGTAAAATAATTTACTATCAGGGCTTATCTAAATAAGCTTCTATTCCTCTTCTACTATGGTAGTCTGCTCTTAAAGCAACCATTCAAGAGCTGATTGCCTTCTGTGGGAAGCTAAACTCCTCAAAACAATTTTCAATAAATTTTTGTAGGAAGAAAAATGGAATTGGCATCTAACCCAAGTCATTTCATGTTTTTTGAACCTTTGTGGAATTAGTTATGAATTTTTGAAATTGAAACGTAGTAGTCATTAAAAGCGACCACCTCCTGAAATGTATACTTTTGATACATTGAAAAAAGAAAAATGTACCTCTGTGTCATGATTGCTTTTAGAGCCCGCTTGCTTTTAGAGCACACCACCTTACCGGCTGTAATTTATTTTGAGGCTATCTATAAAAAGAAAAATAAGAAACCTTAATAAGTCTGATGTACTTATTTTTTAATAATGGAGTTTGCAACATGAAGATTCTTTCTAAATATTTCCAAACATACTTTCCAGTCTATGGATAATTTATTATCAACCATTCACTACTTTTACCCTACAAAAAGAGGTTGGTCACCATGGAAATTATCCTTTTTGCTTTAGTGTGAATCATCTACTTAAAAAAACCCTCAAAAGCACTCATTGGAGCTCAAACTCTTGTGCAAGACCTTCCCTTTTAGCACAAAATTCCTAGGATGAACATTTGCACTTTTGTCTTACATGGAAAGATTTTTTGTCATCCATCAAACACTTAGTGCTTGCAATAGCATTATAGGGTAAACCATTTAATCCTATAAGGACGGGCCATTAGGTATGTGCAAATGAAGCAAATGGAGCCTATGGTCATAGCCATGGCTCTTGGTTGTTTGACACCCTAGGAGCACAATTGGGCTCCAATTGGATTGTTTTCAGTTACAAATGGGAGTAGAGTACTAAATTTGTCGGGTTTGGGGATATTGATACTTGATGGCCACATTCAATGGCAAGAATTATTTAAACCATGAGATCCCCTTTTTGAGCATTTGGTGCAAACAAATGGACCATTACTACCAATCAAACCATGAGACGGATCTTGGAGGAATTTTCAAACCAACATTTGATTGGAAGAATAATCTTGACAAGATGTAAGACAAAAAATTTTCACGGCTAAAGAAATACAAGGCTTACAATTGTTGTAAGGGCATAAGTGGGGGCAAAGTTGGAAGCCAAAGTGGGCAATGTTAGTACTATTCATGAGAGTACTACAAATTATTCAGCATAGAAACTCTAAAAAATTCAAGATTGAAGTTGAGTACCGTAAAAATTCTCATATTGGAGCCTTTCACTACAGTGAAACCCGATCTCCGTTTGTACTGTTTTTCAACTTTAATTACTAGTTTTTCAACTCTAATTACTAGCCAAAAAAAGAAGATCCTTCCAATAATAAGTTTCTTGAGTCTTGTACATACTATACAACTTCATCACTTGCAAACAACTCAAAATAGATTGTGAGGAAATGTCATTGCTAGCTTTCTCTCCAAAACTATTCACATTCATCAAAAGGATGTTTGTATCCTTGCCAATGTTGCAAGGTTAAGTTCCAAAGTTATTTTGGTTAGAGCAAGAATATAGATAGAACCTTTAGCAAATGTGGAATATTGAAGATGGAGGAGCCAAAGTGAAAAAATAACCGTACCAAAATAGACATTGAGTGTGAAAAAATTAGGACGGTCCATTGTCGGTATTACAAGATTTTAGAGTATTTTGACAATGTATACAATGTTGGTGATATTGACATATGAAAAATAGACAAATGCAAGCCTACTACACTATCAAACTCATAAAAGATTCACTTCAAGGACCTTTGGATTTGGTAGACATTGCTTTTATGCTTCATATAGAGCAATCAACATTGAAAAATACATCTTCAATGTGTAAAAATACATGTTTAATATGAGAACACTCAACATGGGCGTATACAAAATCTTCAACTCAAAATTGACACAAGTTCAATTTTATTTCTTTTATGATTGATTGACACTTAGATAGTAGTAGTTGAAGTCAACATTTACGTGAAAGATGAAAAAAAGACTCCAAAAAAAATATGTTGTTGACTATTATACCTAAAAGTACTAGAATCATTGCTATATACAATATTATATGCCATATTTTTTTATAGAGACCTTTCAACAAAGTGCCTATTCATTTGTACCATTTTCGTGTTTGCTTTTCCCAAAAAACACTATCAATGTTGTTCAAGACAAAGGAAGAATATATCTTTTGCAGTTCTCTCCACATATTTCCATATATTATATGGAGATTGCTAATCATACCCGTATATAAATGCACATAAGTCTTGCATGCAATTGCATTTTCCAAATCAAATTGCACCAATTCATTCTCTATGAAATAAATTAGTAATCTCTATTTTCTAATTCAATTCCAGTTCCTCTTAGATTATGAATTATTTTTTATTTCCTCACTTTGAAAACCAATTTGTGGTTCTTTGGGGCTTAAAAGATTATTTTTTTTCCAACCTTGTACCCCTACATCCATCCTTCACATTATACACACATATCATATTATACATTATTGACACATAAGGTAAGATGACTCAAAATGGACCAAAGCCAAATTCAAAGCTATACTTTTGGATTCAATTCAATTCTGGTGCTTTCTTATTTTGGAGCTCAAAGTGTTGGAATTGGAGATGAAAATACTAGAATTGGGTTGGAAAGTCGCCATCTAATGAAGTCAATGAACACATCCATGAAGCTTCAATACATAGTAAAAGGTTCATTCATTATTACAAAAAGGGTGCTTTTGGATTTGCATTGGAATCACGTAGGGAAGTAAGAAAGTTGCACTAGAATCCAAAATGGCAAGAATAATGGCCCCGTCTATGAACTACAATGGGAAGCTATATGCTTTTGCTTTGACCACCTATAATAAACTTTTTACTTTTAAATATGAATTGATCCAAATATTGATGAAATACTCTTCAATTCTCCATTCTACTATGAAAAAAATAAAAATTCAATCCCATTAGTTTAAATATGTGCAACTACCAAACAAATCCACCATTACAAAAAAATTTAGGCTTGCAAAAGGCCGTTTAATTGCACACAACAGTGCAATAACAAAAAAAAAATGTTAATTTTTTTTTCCAATTTACAGCCCATGTGATCATTAGTAGAGCTACGTTAGATTGGCAATTTAAATTTTTTTTTTTCCCTTGCATTTACACCACGGCCAAAAGTCAAACAGACTTTTATAGGGTTCAATTTTTTGTAGTTACTAGGCTTTCTATCTTATTTCTTCAACATACAACATATTATTCCTCAATAGTGTGCTACACACAAATTTATTTTTTTGTCAACATTGCATATACATTCACCGGGTTTTTTTAATGTTGTAAACAATAAGTTAAGTATAGATTTTGAATAAGATGGGAAATCCAAATGTGCCACTGGCTCAAAACCGCCATCATCACTTTGTGTTCATCTCCAAAATGTACCTGTGTGGAAGAAAAGATTCCAAAGCATCTACCAAAAAAACTTTGATCCTTCATAACTGGTCAGATTTGAATATTCTAATAATTGAAAATTTAAATAATCATAATCTATTCATATGATGTCTAAAAAAACATTTTTTAAAAATAATCTAGAATCTCCTTAAAATTTCCAAAAAGATCCAAGAAAAAATAAGACAATTTAAAACTAGGACTATACTCAGATGCATATTCAACTGCTTTTAGATATAGTGAAAGTAGGAGCCTTCATTTGTACAACATGACTATTTGTGCCTCTTTTTGGTCATTATATATAGGGGGGGAAGAAGGAATTGCAAGAGCGTAGTAATTGTAACACTTGATCCGTCCATTTCCTTGTAGTTTTCTATCTTGATCCTTCCATACAATCATCGAAAAAAATTGGGTGGGCCATTCATATCCAACAAGACTAAAGGAAATTAGAAGCTTTCTAAGATCCTCTAAATTTCAAGAGAGTTTTAAGGAAGAAGTTAAAAAGGTGAGAGACAAGCACTATTGATTTCGTATTTTAGTTTTTAACTCCTGAAGTTCTTTCATATTTTGAAGTCTAAAAGTACTTCAATATACTAGTCTCCAAAGCAAGGGCTAATATCTTCATCTATATTTATTTTTTAACAAATCCAACTATAGGATCCTTTAATTAACTTGTTAGAGTACACCCTCTTAAAAATTCACAATAAAAAACCTTACCAATTGCAAGATCATGAGGTTTAGATTTCAAAAAAATTATATTTTCATCTCTTTCCAAAAGGTTAGACTCCATCTTTCAAACTTTTTATCGAAAAATGTGTAGGTCCTACAACTTGTTATTTTCTATAATATGTTGAAGACATATGTTGGAAATACATATAAAATATTTCAACAAAAAATATTTCATATCTATACTTGGAAAAAAGAGTAAGTAGAGAGAAGAAGAAAATGATTTAAAATACGAAATTGTTAAAATATTAGTTATGGAATTGAAAAATGCCAATCCCAATGGTTGTAATTTTGCGATAAACAAGCTACAACCTCTGATTTTTTTCCAAAAAAAATATTATAAATTAAGTTAAGTACAATTTATTTAGGAGTAGAGATTCCAAACTGGCATGCAAAGTAAAACTCTTCAAAACTTTCATCCCACTAATCAAAATGGAATGATTGAAAGCTTTCTACATATATATAAGTCTAAAAATCAAAATTATTATTTTTTTGTTTTTTAAAAAAGAATTTTTTTCTAAGTTGCCTTGCTTTGCCTGGAATCAACCTCAAATCCAAAGAAATATATATCATACAATAACATTTTTAACCATGTAATCAAAAGTTATAAAAGTTGTTGGGCCTTAAATTTGTTCTTTAACCACATGCTTTTTGAAAATTTCAAAGAAAAAAATTGAAAATTTTGTTTGTAAATGGATGACTGAAATTGCTATGCTGCCAAGAATACTACTTGGTCCATTAGTGATTAACCCTTAAAGGACCAAGACCTTTTTGTGCCAAAAAACACTGAAAACTGCCATTTCTATAGCAAAGAGTAAAACAATTTGAAAATGTTTTTTTTGCACATCTAACAGTAAGGTCTCATACCTAACTAGTATGAGAATGTAGGGAAAAAATTTCAGAATTTTTGACCACTCAGATTGCAAGATATCTGCATTTAAAGTGAAAAAAACAAGTTTTTCAGTACATTGCGGGACTGATTTTTAGACTTTAAACATTTTTAACTTAAAATTTTTGCACTACAAAGTTTTGAGCTTTAAATTTTTATAGTGGAGATTTGAGTTGAGAGTCTAGAAAAAAAAATTCAAAAAAAACTTATCATTCTTAAAAAAATTGTTAAGTAGAAGTAGGTGTAGGTACAAGATAGAAGGAAAATCTAAAATATTAATATCTTTTAGATGGAATTAAAATGCACTAATCCCAATGGTGAGATTGTTCTAGCAAGTAAACTAAACCATGCAAAAAACTGAAAATTGAAAAATTTGAAAAATTGCATTAAAAAATGAATCCTACAAGTTATTTTTTTCAAGAAGATGCTCTAATTGCCCAAAAAACAAGAATGTCCATAACTTTCTCATAACATATCCAAATGAAATGAATTGAAGCTTTCCAAGTAGCCTAAAATATAATCTATGAGAAAAAAATTATTAAAAAAAAAATTCAAATTTTTGTCTATTTTTTTTGTTGCCCGAGCTGCCCCCCATCCCCTGTTTTGAGCATATATGGTCATAACTTTTTTTCCCGGGCACCGAAGCTAATCAGCTTTTCAACCTCAAAAAAAAGTTTCAAAAAATCAGGAGAAAATTTCAGCCTGTAGGTACCTGCCCGAAAACGCATTTGTCCCTCAAAGGGACAATGGTCCTTTAGGGGTTAAAAATAAAGTAGGGAACTTGTCAAGTTGAAAGACCTTGTCACTCAATCTTGATAGGCCCACACTTTTTTTAAGAAGACCCGTCATCTCCATAATGGGTTGGAAATCAAAGTGGACATATGAATGACTTCTCCTTCTCCAAATGTAGGGGTGGGTGTTACTTAGAAACAAGCTCTACATAGAAATACTTTCATTACTTAAGCAAATTTAAAAAGACCTTGCTAGACAAGCCAAAATCTATCAAATAGAACAATACGTCGTCTCCAAAAAACATTGCTATGTACCAATGAAGTGCATTTGAAAGTTTGAAATGTACATAAATGACACGCACATAGCAACAAGAATACAATGACATCTAAGTTGAGCTAGGGCACAAATAGAGTTGATTTTGTTGCTATGACCTTTAGCTCATTTTGATCGTTTAAGTACGACAAAAATTGATTGATCATCCATTCTTATGATCTAACAACATACAAGTACTTTATTCCAAGTGTATGCGTCAAAGCCTTCAACTAAAATGGCTGAAATTTGAATTAAGAGGTTGAAATAATAGATTGCATCAATTCCACAATAGAAAATTTGTGTGGTGACATTAATTTTGTAGGTGACACTAATTTTTTCACTCACTAATGAGACAAGCAAGTGCAATTCTACTAGCTATGCTCATATAGGTACATGTTTTAGAGAAGTAAGCCAAGTTCAAATTTGAAAATTAAGCATTTGTCAAATTTAGAGGAATTGAGTTTGATTAGTTGGCAAAAGAAAAATAAGAAAATTTTGTTGACGTGACTAGAAAAGAAATCTATGTTTGGAAGAATAATGAATACTAGGAACTTTGCCAAATTGGGTATTGACTTATCTTAGTAGTGGAAAGTTACCATTATTTTATAGCCTCATGACTATGTTATTTTCGATTTAGATCTAAATTGTGTATATGTTGTACATTTAGATGGTTGTTATTATCAAGAGCTTTTTAACTGAATATCATACTTCCAATTTGGATTAGAACTTCGCTTGTTGGACTATTAAGAATTGAGGACAATATATTTTGAAAATCACTACAACTTGAGATCATTTTGATAAAAAGACAATTCTACTTGTTCACATGATTTCTCCCCAGTCATGTCAAAGTAATTGACAATTTGATTGACTGATTCTACGGAAGATAGTTGATAACTTTAGTAAATATTATAGACCATCACTAACTTTGTTGACTCATGGAAGTCTACTCTCCAAATCCATAATTGTAAAAAAAAAAATAGATAGCTACCAACACACACACACACACACACACGGACACACACACACATAAAAGAAACCCACGTTTTCATTGACGGATTTTTCTAGACATCCTCATGTTTTTTCATGTTAAGAATAACGTCAAACATAATATGAAAACATGTGGACGTCTAGAAAAATCCGTCAACAAAGACGTGGATTTCTTATAGTGTATATATATAAATGTGGTTGCATGGCCCAAGCTAAAAGATCGCTACAATAGCGTATATATTTGTAGAGCATTGAGATTTTGCACTTGGTAATTAAGAACTTGCCAATGTAATTAGACCACTTTGAACTGAGCTTTGAATGTATACCAATAACATTCTAATGTTCTAATATTAGCTAACTAAACTATGAAAGTCTTAAATTTTGATTCTAAAATTAGTATAAATTACACAGTGGGTTTGTTTTACATCTAATTGTAGGTTATAGAAATGAATATAATTGCCTTTATGACAAGAGTTAACATTAGCAACAATCATCAATGTACTCTTAAAGAAAGATTAATAATACTTCAATTTTATTTAATAGAACTCATCATATTTAAATTTTGTTTATAAATTATTAAATTTAATTTGTTTCATATACTATGAAATTCTTGATTTGTAAAATGCCAATATAAAATAATTTTAAAATTTGATATTATTCAAATGCTAGTAAAGAAAATCATTCAATAGTCTTCAATAAATTGAGATTTTAGTTAGTACTTAATTTTGATCAATGATCAATGAAATGTTATATAAATTGCTTTTTATCTGCTTTGGCCCTCCAAGGAAAAATCAAATTTGGTCAAATAATCTAATTGTTCTAAAATATACATTCAAATTCTAAAGCATTGGATGTGCATGAACTTCAATAGATGTAGACCAAAATCACATTTTCAATTTTTCCTTAAAGTTTCATGACTATTGTACCCAATGGTCAAGTTCAGCATTCCCTACCAAATAATTAATTAAAGTTGGCAAATAGAAAGATTTGTTTTTTCTACACATTTTTCTTTGATAAAATAGTGTATCCAAAATTTTGGCATCTATTTTTTTTTTTAATTTGCCAACCTTGACCACTCAATACAATATGTTCTATAAAAAATCACCATTTCTAATATAAAGAGCAAAAATAGATTCTTAATTTTTGTCTTTTCTAAATTCAACTATAGGATACTACACTTGAAGAGTAAAACAATGTGTAATTTTTTTTTAAAAACTTTAATTACATAGATTGCAAGATATTAGTATCTAAAGTGGAAAACAATTCATTTTTTCCCCATGCCATTGTAGGTTGTAAGATTTAAAATCCTCTTAGTTTAAATTTTTTGCACTATAGATCTTGATTTTGATTATTATTTTTTAAGATGAAGAAATGAATTTAGGATCTTGAAAATGAAAATTCTCAAAAATAAACTTGATTTTTAGTCTTTTAAAAAATGTTGTGTACAAGTGGTATAAGATGGAATAATAATGCTAACTCAATAATAGTTCTAAGAACAAATTGAAAGTCATCAATTATAATGATAAAATTATTCTAGCAAGTAATTTAACCCCTAGAAGACCAAACTGTATTTTTTGGCTATATAGCGATTTTGGGTAGTCTGGTATGAATGATGATCTATATATTTTAGGCTGAAATTTTAATAGAAGGTGTAGATGAGGAATATCTTTTATGTGCACTAAATTTCATGACATTTGGAAGTATGAGTCAAAAGTTATAGTCTAATATGTTACTTTTTTTTGTAAATAGATAATTTGGAAAGATTAAAAAAATCTGTTTTAGAGACATAAATTTGAAATTGATATTCTAGATTTATATATTTGTGGAAAGCTTTTAATCATTCTATTTTGATTCATGAGATGAAAGTTATGAGGAGATTTTGTTTGTGAAGCGTTATGGATACTCTACTCTACAATAAACTTTGAAGTCCTTTATTTTACTCAATTTTCAATATTTTTTGAAAAAAATAAAATCATGGGAAATAGATTGTTTATTACAACTTTGTAACCATTGGGATTGGCATTTTTCAATTCCATAACTAAATTCTTAACAATTTTGTATTTTTAATCATTTTCTATTTCTATCTACTTATTACTTCTTTCCTATGTGTTGTACAATTTCAAATGATCTGAAATTTTTCAAGCATATAGCCAACTTGCCTTGAATAATGAATCCAAAGGATAACCACCATTCTGGACATTTTTTCATACAAATGTGACCTTGTGAAGTGTAGCTGCCTGATTTTTGTAAGGCCCAAAAAAGGATTTCTATGAATTCAAAAGCTCATGTCTTGCAATCTACGAGATGAAAATTTTTGCAATTTTTACCACGTATTCTCAAGTCAGCATTCTACAAGATCCTATGATTTAGAAATCCTATGGTTTTGAACTTTAGGGCTTAAATCCTATAAAGAAAATTTACTTTCATTTTTTTGAAAATTTTGAAATTTGAGCTATCAAAAACAAATTTTCTATGTCTTTTTTTTATGAAGATGCTTTAATTGCCCACTAAACAAGACTCTTTGTTATTTCACATCACTAATTCAAATGGAATGAATGAAAGCCTTACATGTAGATTAAAATATATTCTTTGAAAATCAACATTTTTGAAATTTTAACCCCTAAAGTCTTGAGGCCTTTTTTCCATCAAAAAACACTAAAAACTACTATTTCCATTTCAAAGAGCAAAAGGCTTTTAAATCTTCTTTTTTTGCATATTTAACCGTAAGATCTTCAAAGAGCAAAAGACTTTTAAAACTTTGGCCTTTTAGATTGCAAGATATTTGCATTTAAAGTGAAGAAAACAAGTTTTTTGGCACTTTGCTCAACTATATATTTTGGCTTTGAATTTTCTTAATTTAAAACTTTTGTACTACCGATTTTGAATTTCTAATTTTTTATTTTGAAGACTTGAGTTGAGAGTCTGGGGAAAAAATTTCAAAAACCAACAACTTAATTTTCTCTCATTAAATATTTGTTAAACAAGAAGTAAATTAAAGATTGAAGGAAAAACTAAATTGTCAATAGCTCTAAGATGGAATTGAAACACACTAATCTCAACGGTGAGATTGTCCTAACAAGAGATCTTAATCTTGTGAAACTTTTTTTTCTTCTAAATTATCAAAATGGAGTTCAAAAATAAATCATGCAAGTTATTTTTTCAAGAAGATGCTTTGATTACCTAGAAAACAAGATTGTCCATAACTTTTAGACAACAAATCCAAGTGGAATGAACTAAAGCTTCTCATGTAGATAATAATACAATCTGTGGGAAACAAAAAAAATTTAATTTCACTAGTAGAAAATGCATGAATTTTGACAGAATTTTGTAGATTTGGTCGTGTTGTCTCGGTCACTTTTATGTTGATTTCAACATAAACATGTTAAAATTAACAGATTTTTGTTGAAATCAACAAAAAAGTGAATGGGACAACGCAACCAAATCAACAGAATTCTGTCAAAATTCATGCGTTTTCTATTAGTGTTTTTAAATTCTTGTTGGGTTTTTCTCCCACTCACCGAACTAAAATATGGACTTGTTGTGCCATACTTTTTGCTCCGGGGTACGATTTGAAATAAAAATTATATTTTCAAAAATCTAATGTGTTTTTCTACCTTCACTAAAATTTCAGAAATTTACAAAAAATATTGAGACCATAAGAGCTTGCCCGAAATTCATAACTCCATCACGGTTCCAATTATGGGTACACTTCTATCAATACAATCTTCATGTTCTATTCATAACCGGTTGTTGACTTTTCAATGCTAACGTGCAACCGTCCCATTGGCAAACCGTCACCATTGCCACTACAAGTTGCAACTCATAACCTTCTTTCCTTTCAACTTGCTTCCTACACCCTTGGATCATGAAGATCAAAGGTTGTGATTGAAAAATGTACAACCAGTTATGTCCAATAACCTATTTGCCGCTAGCGCGGCTCATTGGTTATCTAATACATAACCCTCTCTGCCGCATCAAACATGAATTATATACACATGACATTGGCATGTAAGGTAGCCAACTCGAACTCCAACCGGGCATTAAAAGAGAACATGACTCAAAGGTACATTTTGCTTTCTTCAATGTACCAACTATGCACATTTCAGGAGGTGGTCGCTTTTGATGACCACAAATGACCACTTTTTTCCAACTTCAAAAATTCAGAACTAATTCCACAAAAGTCCAAAAAATATGAAACGACTTGGGTTAGATGTCAATTCCACTTGTCTTTCAAGGAAAATTTACTGAAAAATATTTCAAGATGTTTTACCTCCCCAAAATTCAGTTTCAGCGCTTGGATGGTCGCTATATGGACCTCCTACCTCAACTTAAGCTTACAACAATAGAAAACAGTGAGGTCTGTTTGATTGACGGACTCTAAAAGCCTGTCTGTGATCTAATAAGAAAACATTTTTCATTTTACCCCAAAACCGCATGAAAGTACCGACGTTCATTGTACAAAGTACATCAAATATTTAATTGACTATTTCACTTAAATCTTCAGTTTTCCAGAATCTTTCATGCGTTCCTTTCTTAACTTAATTTACTTCTAAAAGTAGAATTTCCAGATGCTCCCCAGGCATCTTTCACTGCACGGCACCTTTCCCAAAATCCCAAACCAGGCGGGAATAATGAATGTTCAGTACTTAAAATAATTTTGTAAAAAAAGGAAGGTACTATGGTCCTTGACGTGTGAGTATGTGACGTGCATGGGTATGCCTACATGAGTGAACTGACGGAGCTTATACATATATTAAAAAAACCCGCCACAAATGAACCAAAGTTTCAAAGATTAACCCCTAAATGCCCAAGCCTTTTCAAGAGTGTTTTGACTATGAAAAAAGAGCATGGGCTTATAGTTAACCCCAATGAAGCAAATTGTATTTTTTTCAAAATCTAACCGTATAGATGTTTGAAGAGCTTGATTATTGGTATGCATACCAATTTTGAGTGCGAAATTGCATAGGAGCTGTGAGATTATAACAAGAGAAATGTATGCTTTCTATTTTTAGCATGCTGCCATGTTTTAGAAATTTGCATATAAAAGTTTTTTGAGATGGGAAGTGACATGAATGACTACAAATAATGTTAGCACACTAAAATGCACTTTCAAAAAACTTAATTTCACATGAAAAGCTATCAAACTTATTACACAATCCACCTTGCAATTGGTGAAATGCAATTTTTTTTATAAGTATAAATCGCAAATAACTCCAAATCAACACTTGCATGTTTAAATTTTCAATGGTGAAAATCATGAAAACACTTTACTCTTTCCATTGGGACCATTTTCAAAGCAAATGGATAAGTACAAGTTTTTAGATCTCAAATCAAGTGAAATTGGCAAACGTTGGGAAATGAAGTAAAATTAGGAAATTTTACTCTTCCACTTTGGGACATATATGGCTTTGAAGACCTCTCAAAAATCAAATGTTTACCTTTTGCAGTGAAAAATGAAAGTTTTCAATAGTTAACCCTAAAAACTGCCCGAATTTTTTTTTAAAACGGTCAAACAAATTTAACTGCCCATACCAAAATGAGCCTGAAATTTTAGCTTGACCATATATGGTCGCTGCGGCAGTTAAGGGTTAATGTCCTTCAGAAATACAGAAGTAAGGTATAAGGTTCAAGAACAGTTCGGGCATTAACCCAATAAGGACGCCGCGGACCATAAGTGTCCAATGAATGACAAGGGATTCTCCAATGTAGGACAGAACTACAACTATTCATCCTTGGAGTTTTTTGTGGAAAGTGGAGAACATGTATAGAAGCTTGACTTCCAATGAGTACTTTTGAAATTTTTTATTCCAATGACTCTCACGGTTATACAATGCATGATTTCCAGGGTCACCCCCCGCGTCCTTCCAGGGTTAAGAATGGCCCCTACAAATGGCTGTGAAATGGACATGAGTTGGTTCTGAAATGGACTACTATAGTCATTGAATGAACCAAGGAAAAAAGACTTATTAATTGCAAGAGCCAATCACTCTCTTTGCTTTCCCCATTTTTATTTAGAATTGCAAGTGAACCATTTATGAAAGACCTAGGGTCACAAAGAGGGACCTATGACCCAACTTGTTTGAAAATTCATAAGTAATTCAAAAATACTCGGAAAAATACGAAACGACTTGGGTTAGATTCCTCATCAACTTCTCCATGTCTGAAAAATGAGCTAAAAATATTCCCATCCAAGGAAATACATGAAAAAGGCAGATCAGTCCTTAAATGGTCGGTTTATGAGCCTTCTACCTTACATACACTCCACTCTCTGTGCCCATCAGCTTGCATGCACACCAGGCAGAGCAAGTCCATAAATTACTGCACTTTCGCTGACTCCAGACATCCAATTTCTGTGAATTCTGTTCTTCCTGAAATCATCTGCCAATTCTCACAAAAGTATGCCTGCGATCAGATGAGGCTATAATTATGTCTTGCAACACAGATTGCCACTCAACTGCTGCAGCAGAGGTGCAACACTCCAAGGGAATGTGAAGGTAAAAGGGAGACGACCCATTTCCTATCGCTTGAGCAATTCAGCATATCTGGTGTATGGATATGGTGAGGGGAAAAATTTCCCCATTTAGAGAAATACAGTAGATTTCAGAACATAACATTCAATAGCTCTACAGTGATGGTGTGGTATATTCTACACCCCAACAATGCTTCATCAGTAGCTACTGATGAACTAGACAGGTGGAGGATGTAGAGGCACATCATCACTGTAGAATCAAGGCAACATCAACACATGCTACTGAATGTTGTGAAGGATTTCATATTTTCATACATTTTTTCCTCAATAATAAAACTATCATGAATTTTTTTTGTGAAGATTCCCTTCAACCTATTCTTGTTATATAGGTCACCCTATTTCCAACCATAGGCTGGTTACAAAATCGACAATGCTTCAATGTAGGTGATAATTGTAGCTTTCAATGTACATCTTGTGATCATTCTATGCTTTCAATGTACACCTCCCCAATATTTGTGCTTCCTCTGCTCACAGATTTTTGAATGAGCTGTCACCTAAACCACCAATTGATCAGAAACAAAGCAATCTAACTAATGAAAAGGGGTGGTTGATTGGAAATGGGTCACCTCCCTTTAGGTAAATAAGCTTACACCTAATTATGACTGCTTTTAGAAACTGCACATTCTAGATTCTTGCCTAAAATGTACTTCCACTATTCATGGAAGACTAGAGTTAGTTATCCTAAATCCTATTTCTGTACTTTAAAAAAATTTAATTTATTCATACAAAGTCCAAAAATGCATTCTAAGAAAATATACAATTTCCTTTTGACTACCAACAAGACGCCACAAAATGTTTTTCATTATAATAATGGAAACAATGTTGAATTGCTAATTTGTGCAATTTTAGATGTAATTACTTTACAAGATGTTTCTCACAACGACACCTAATTTGCGCGAGAGAGGGTGACCTATTTTTGTGTACGAGAGGAATATGATGTGGTTTAGCAACTTCATTGTTGTGCGACAAATAACACATTGATACCTTTTGTGTGATGAATAATACATTGACACTTTTTAATAAGACATTTTAGTTTTGCACTTCTTGGAAATAGGTTTGTTTATATATCAAGAAGAAATCGGACTGTAATCTACACTTTCTTAATTTTTACTAACTCCAAACTTGATGCAAAATCAACAAAAATAGTGCACTCTTCATTATTTCTATTCTTTGATTGGAGAAAACTGTCCCCCCACCATTGCTCAATCAGACACATGCTAAACTCTTTTATATTGTCAAAAATAGGTTGTATACCTTAAGGGCTGGCTTCCATGTGGAATCGGGTCGGTGAAGCATACCAATCAACGATGGAATGGGGCTCAAAAAAGAACAATCTCGTATTCTACCGTTGATCAGTGGGCTTCACCAGCCTTGACTCCACATGGAAGCCAATCCTAAGTAAGTTAGAAGACATTGTAATAAGTTGAGGTAGGCATATCCATTTGTTATTGGCGTATATTCTAGAGTAATGTAACATTGGAAGATCATGTAACAAACTTTGTTAAAACTAAGTATTTAGTACTCTCCTTAATTTTTAAGTAAGTGCTCTAAAGTGCATATTGTAGATAAGGAAGTATAGTAGGGAAAATATTGAATTGATCAATTTACACTCTTACTTAAATTTTAAGGGACTCAAATTGGTGTGCCAACTCTATGAGTATTGAGTGTCAATAACCCATTATTGTCCTTAATTCCTAAATAAGTGCTCTAAAGTCCATATTGTATAATGAGTAGAGTACTTTTGGGTAATGTCTTGTCTGAAGTAACTCCTAATCATTCAAATAATATTTGAATCTATAAAGATAAAGTCATTTCAATTTAGTTGTATGAAATGAAAGTAAATAACATGTTTCTACAAAAATTTAAGCAAAATTTGATCAAAAAATAGGATTCTAGAATTAAATTTTTTAGTTAAGAACTACAATTAGACCTCTTAAATGTAAGCTTCACTATTTTTTTCCAAACTCTTAAGCCTATTCAATGCAAATCTCACTTGGTACTTTTACTATTATACTTTGTCAAGTCACAAGGAATAGGATACAAATGTAATTGTAAGTAGTATGACAAGCACAAAAGTGGCTCTAGACTAAATTGACTTATTCTAATAATGACATTTAGTGTTACCCACAGTAGTTGAATTAAAATTGCTACAAGTTTTTACTCGTGATGAATATTTTTACCAACTCTAGAAGTCCTCCTTTTTTAACAATATTGATGTAGATGTTTTTATTAGTAATACTAGTCATGGAAAGTAAAACTTATGTTTAAAATCTTCAAGCCAACTACAATAATAATGAAATTTAGTGCTAACCACACTAATTGATTATAAAATGCTACAAGTTTTTAACTTTTGATGAATACTTTTACCAACTATGTTTTATAGAGAGATCTTCTTTACTCTTTGAATAATATTGATATTATTTTGTGCTCTTGGTTAAAATGTTCATCAAGAGTGAAAACTTATACTCCCTATGTCCCCAAATGCTCTTCTAGTTGGACAAAATATTTGGTTATTTGGGCTAAAAATAACGTTATTTTAACCCTTTTTGAGTTGTAAGTAGAGTTCGGTGCACTCCTTTTGTTTTAACTAACTTTGAGTTCCAAAGCATTAGAAGAGATTTGAGGCCTTAGGAGGGCTGTTTCAAGGCTATTCCCCTTCCTTGATCCTCTATTTTGAACCAGCAGTAATGCTCTCAAAATTTAAAATCAAAATAAAATAAAATAAAATAATTTTACCCAAAAGTGAAAACAAAAATATAAAATAAATATAAAATTTAAAAACCCGACGTGGCACTCTCTCGACCACATCAGACTACGCATGTGGTAGAGTTCCCAGGCTGGAAATGCCTTGGGAACTCGCAGTCTTCTAATGGCCTCAAATCTCTTCTATTGCCCTTTTCAATATGTAATATTCTGCTTATTGCAATAAAATTAAAGAGAACCGGAAGATCATCTTGGGACAAAGCATAACATTGTTAACGTGACGTATGTGTTCCCTCTGGAAAGAGAGATAATTCCTCCCTGGATACCAGGGAGGAAGTTTAGTTATAATAGAAGCGAACACCATTGGCTACCAAATGCTGACTTTGCCAGGCCATGTCAGTATTATGATGAATCATCAACAACCTAATTGGCTGTGGAGACAGTGAATAGTGCAAATACCAATCACCAGGCAGCTAATTGGCTAGTTGATTGCTGGGGGGTTTCTGTGTTTGGGGGAAGCAAAAGGGACCCCCCAGCATTGCTTAATAATGTTATGAAGGAAGTAGAATTTTCAAATCCATGGTAACACAAAATGTCTTTATTACTACACTAAAAAGGGTATTTAGTGTTGGCAACACTATTTGCGAACCACGACACTAAATATCATTAAGCCTACTAAAGTAAGTAACATTAAATGTAATTTCTAACATTAAATATACTCTATGGTAAATCTGAAATCTGAAAATGTTTACATTTAGTGTTAGAACTTATTAAAGGAAGGTAGAAGGGAAGAGAAGGCGAAGGCGGCGCATTGAAGTTTAGCACTACAGTAATCGTCCTAAAATTGACATTTAGTGTAGGGTCAAGTAGGGTGGTAATTACACTAAATGTAATCCAACACTAAATACCCTTTTTAGTGTAGTGTAGTGCTTGTGCCCCTTCTTATTTTAAGAGGGCCCCCAACACTAAATTTTGGGAGCCCCCTGCCCCCCGGTGAAAAAACAGAAAGGCTCACTGGGCATGTCTGTCTGCTCCACGGGCGAATCGGTAGAGAATCGGCAGGCGCTGGGTGGAGTTCCGTTTGTGATGATTAAGAAATCAGTCAATTTCGTTCAGGGATAACTGAACTGAACCTTTCACAGTTAATTCAATTCCTCCGTCCGTCCGTCCGTCTTCCTCTCCGGCAGAGCCCTGGACGTCCGTCAGTCCGTCCCAGCGAGCAGTCGCAACTGTGGTCGACTGCTCCGTCGACCAGCCCATCAAAGCAACGCCTGCCAGCACTCACCCCACCCTTGGCAGGCCTACTATCAATTTACCTTACACAACTTTAAGTTACTACACGGCTTGGCTTCTTTACGAACTTAGGCCAAAATGGGTCCCCCCGCCTCATGCCACGTCACCTGCATTAAAGAGCCCTGAACGAACGGATGGATGAATGACAAGCGGACTCATCCCTCTCGACCACTGCCGTGGCAGGAGACTGACCATTCTCATCTCCTGTCTTCAGGACCCGGGGGACAGTACTGTACAATACAATAAGACGGGACTTACCTATTAAATCCGTCTCACGCAGTGGGACCAGCAGGTAAATTTTTTTGTTTTGGGAGGGTGAAAGTAAAAAAAAGCCCCCTATTTTGAGCTGTGTCTAGGATATGTTGTAAACTTTGCCTTGCAATTTTTTTTTGCGGCAGATAAAAAATTCCTGCATTTTCCCTAGGGTAAATCCACCCTATTGGTTATACTTCGTGAGATAGATTTAACATCCCCTACTGGGACATCCCTCTACGAAGGCCTCCCGTCGTGTGAGGGCCCTGCTTCAGGGCGGAAGCTCGAGCTTGAAGGGGGACCTTCAAACAATGGAACGCCTCTGTGATGGGGAGTCCTGCTGCATTGAAGCACGTGGGCTGTCCAATTTTTTTGTGCTTAATACTACTAGAGGTGCATTCTACCCCATAATCAAGCATGTTTTGTAAAGAAAACTACCCTTGTAGTACTTAGAGCATCCCCACAGCTAACGCGCTGAACGGGGACGCCAAACAAGGAATTGTTGTTGGTTGGCGTGCCGTCATTTTGATTGAAGAGTCACGGCCCCACGGGAAGACTCGTCAAGTGGTCAAAAGGTGCACCATACTTATTATTTTATTATTTTAAAAAAATCACTTCAACTTTTGAAGATAAGCTTTCAAAAGGTGGGATTCAAAAGATTATTAAATAGCTTGGCAAGCCGCGTTCAAGAGTCTCCATTTGCACATGCCTTCTTCATTTTTTGAAGTAGCCGGGCATATTTTTGCACTTGGCATGCATGCCGCGGGGCAATTTCTAAGCCACGGCCCGCCCATTGCCCTTGTTGAGTGCCTTTGGTGAGTAGCCGTGGCAATGCTCTTAACTTATAAAGGAATGGGTTGTAGGCTACAAATTAAGCAGCAACAAGTGGCCCTAGTGAGACTTATGGCCATGCGTTGCTGCAAAATCTACAACATGTGGATTGTTAACTAGAGTTAAGAGTTGGACATTTTCCCTTGAGAGATGCAAAGTAAAACCAAAGGAATAAATTTGGTAACAAAATCGTAGCGCTTTTCCTCCTCAACAAGTCCAGCTCTTAACCCCTAAAGGACCATTGTCCCTTTAGAGGACAAATGGGATTTTAGATAGGTACCTACAGTTTCAATTTTTGTCCTGATTTTTTGAATTTATTTTTAAAGGTAGAAAAGTTGATTAGCTTTGTGAGAATATAATTTTTTTTCAATCATTGTCTGGGAACAAAAGTTAGGCCCAAATAAGCACAAAACAGGGGAGAGGGGGCAACAAATTTTATTTCAAAAATTTGAATTAAATTTTTTTTCCTCATAAATTATATTTTTTTTCTACATGGAAAGCTTTGATTCATTTCATTTGGATTTGTTATGAAAAAGTTATAAACAATCTTGTTTTTTGGGCAATTAAAGCATTTTCTTGAAAAAATAACCTTTAGGATTCAATTATAAATGCAATTTTTACAATTTAAAAAAATATCCACATGGTTTAGTTGCTTGCTAGAACAATCTCTGCATTGGAATCAATGCATTTCATTTCCATCTTAGAAGTATTAATAATTTAGATTTTCGTTCTATCTTGTACCTATTTCTACTCAACAATTTCTTAAAGAATAAAAATTAAGTTTTTTTGAAATTTTTCTCCTAGACTCTCAACTCAATTCTCCACCATAAAGATTTAAAGTTCAAAACTCTATAATGCAAAAAAATTTAAGTTAAGAAGGTTCAAAGTTAAATAATCTAGTTCCACAATGTGTTGAAAAACATTTTTTTTCACTTTAAACACAAATATCTTGCAATCTGTGCGTTCAAAACTTCTAAAAAAACTTTTGCAAATTCTCATACTAGTTAGATGTAAGATCCTACGGTTAGATGTGCAAAAAAAAAAACATTTTTCAAATTTTTTACTCTTTGCTATAGAAATGGCAGTTTTGAGTGTTTTTTGGTAGAAAAAAGACCTTGGTCCTCTTAGGGTCTACATGGATGCTTGAATACAAGAGTGGACATGAACAAAAATAGAACAAGGAAAAAACACTCAGTAGGCTGAACATGACAATGTACATCTAGATATGATTCTAAATGCCATTTTCTTTAGAAAGATAAATACTATTACTTATACATAATGGAATTCAAGGAGCTAGATACAAAGTACAAGTGCCTACTTGTATTTGGAACATACTTTCATCCATGAAAAGCATATATGGTATTTTCCTAAACGTTTTTTTTGGCTTTGGACCAAAAAGGGGGGGAGATTTTATTCCGACAAAAGTCAAGGATGAGGAAGTTTGAGTAAGACCTTACTTGAAAGTAAGCAAGCTATAGGAATGAGTCCCACTGTAGCTTCTTGTTTCATTTATACTAGACAATACAAAAATTGATATTCATTGTAGTGTAAAAGCTATTTACATTCCTTGGCATTTCCCAAAATACATGATTGAATTCCATTTATCCAAATGGGTGTACATTTATCCAAAATATCATCCAAAAAATTTGTAGAATTTTTAGCTATTGAGGAAGGGAAAACATACCACCGGTATTCCCTCCATAAATTCTTGCCTACGAGTGAATTTTTGCCAGAGAAAACATTCATGTTTTTACCTTCCTAACCTTCCCCTCCCAAAGGATGAACGCCCCAGCCCAACCCAAACGGATGAACCTCGTCATCCCAAACCCAATCCGCAGTTCCCGAACCATGTCACGAGGTCCCGACCCCAACCGCAGGACCCGAGCCACCTCCCAAGGTTCGAATACCGATCCACTTTCCGAAGCTACCCCGAAGCTCTCCCGAGGCTATGCCGGATGGTCGGAGAACGAATGTTTCAGGTCCACAGCTCCGAGATAACGTACAGTGTGGGACGATTGGTCGCGCCGCTATACGTCGGCTGGCGAGCGCCCGCGCGACGGACCATCGATCCCTCCTGCTGCAACTTCTAGCGTCGTGCCGATCGCACTATACATACACTCCCGTCGCGTTTCTCACTCCAGCTGCGAAGCAAGTGTAGAGTACGAGCTAATCATTCGTCTGTTGGCGGTGCTTTACCACTCTGACGACGAGCTCGTACTTCCATAGAATTTCCTGATCGATCGCTGCACAGATAGAGAGAGAGAGAGAGATAGAGAAGGCGGAGCTTGCTTGTAGGGGTTGTTAGCTAGCGATCGGAGAGAGGAACTAACTTACTGATCTGTAGGTGGTGGTGGTGGTGAGTTTTGGGATTCCATGGACATCGATTGTTGCTGTCGGGGTCGGTCGCCAGGGTTGACTATGAGCTGGCGGTGCTGGGGGGGTATGGGGAGCATGTGTGGACGTGGGTAACAGGCCGCTGTTGTGTGCTGCTGCGCCTCTTTTTTCCAAGGGTTTAGAACGAAGGATCACGTGTCGCGATCGCTTGGAGCGCATGGCGACCGAGTGATTTGATCGATTGCATGCGGAGTACGTAGCGATCGAGGCGACGTGGGGTGAGGTTGGAGTTGGGGTTGGGGTTTCTGCAGGAGAGCCAGCGACGTTGATCGGCTTGGTAGAGCTCAGTTTGAGAAGATTTCTTTGCGGCGAGAGTTCGTTTTTTAGAGCGCTCGCTGTTGGTGTTGAAGGATTCTGTTTTCGCGTTTGGAATTTGGATGTGGGGAGCGCAAATGTGTTAGTTTTGAGGTGAAGCCCGTTGCGTCGAAATGGAGGAGCCCAGCTACTGTAATCTCTCCCTGGCTGTGGACTGCACGCTGTCGTTAGGTTCCACGACATTGCGAAAGAACGAAATCCCTGCGCGCCTGTCACGAGCCGGATCGCCTGATCAGGACCTCACTTGGTCGCTTGCAGTGCGATCGGGGGATCCAGTGCGTCGCACGTGCGAGGAGCAAGAACAGGCCATGTCTTGGGGAGCGAGCTGCTGCAATCGCAGCGATCCCGAGGTCTCCCCGGACCGTTATCCTCAGGTATGGCGTTAACAGTATTTCGAATGCTTGTACTGCAGTAAGGATTTCAGCGGTCGATCAGTCCTTTTCTCCGCCAGTACCCAAAATCTGGTCTAAAATCTGGTCTTCCCAGGTTTCGGAGACGGATGGCCGCGGCAGCGATGGCGCCCGAAGTGGCGCCAAGGCATGGCCACGGACTTCGTCGACGTCAGCTCAACGAGCTTCGTTCAAGGACGACGTGAAAACCTCCAAGGCACTCTTTAGCATGATCAAGAGCCAAAGCTATGGCCACCGCTCTAGTCGCCAACCAGGCTGGTTATCATCCTACATCCCCTCGGTCGAGGTGAAAGCCGATTCTTCCAGGGTCGAGCAATGCATGCAAGACGGGGATAACTCTGCGCGTGTGTGCGCTCACTGCGGCACTTCGAAGACTCCTCTCTGGCGCAACGGTCCCGGCGGACCAAAGGTATCCCTCCTCCTCCTCCCACCCCTTGATCAATCCTCTAACAGAAACATGAACACCTCTTTCTTTCTTTAATCTGCTTGAACTCTTTTGACGATCGGTGAGTTGCCTTGCAGTCGCTGTGCAACGCCTGCGGCATCCGCTTCAAGAAAGCCGGGCGACGATCCGCAGCCAACGGCGATCTGCAGCTGTCGCCTCCCACCACCCCGACCGGCGTGAAGCGGGCCCCGTCGGATCATCAGTTTTGGGTGATTCCTTCGGAGACGAAACCCCGAAAGCGAAGCCGAGTGCGCGCTTCCGACAGCAGCCTCCTCTCGGGGAGTTGCATGACTTGGCAGTCGTGTCTTCTGACCTCGCCCAAGAGCTCGGATTCCCTGGAGCCCGACGAGACTCCGGATCTCAACTTGCAAATGGGATCGTACTCGTCGGATGAGGAAGAAGGCGCCGTGTTGCTCATGGCGCTCTCCTGCGGGATGGTGAACGCTTGAACGCCCTTCCTCATGCGCCGATCCTTCGGTTGCATACGGCTCTGTACATACTCACCAGAGAGATCGGATCGCGTTGCTGGATTGATGATTGATTTTCCGACTTCGATCGGTCGCCTGGGTCACAAATTTTGCCTGCGTTGTGTGCCGGGACTGACCACGCGGACGTCGTGGTAGTTTTTGCATCTTTTGATGTTGGATAGGGAAAAAGCTCAGCTGTGCGCAGTAAACGTCACACTTCTCAGAAACACGTATCATAGCCCTGTCACCATGTGTTTTGTAGGCTGAGATTTCCTATCCCCTTGCTTCCTCAATGCATTTGATGCTGAGGCAGACCTCTATTTTGGAGAATAAAGAGAATCTTTTGACTGTTGGGAGAATACGTCAGTGGGAAAACGAGCTTCCTTTCTTTCTTTCTTTTGCTTGAAATGAGCTGCTTTGCTTTCATTCATCCCTGTGAGTGCTGGAAGGAATGGCTTGTGTTCTCATCACTGTCGTGATCCATTTGACCAGGAAAAAATTCCTCTGTCCATAGCCTGCCGGTAACCTAAATCATCATGTGAAGTTACGCAGAATTGAGGAACGTTACGGAGGATGCTTGGGTGTTTGACTAACTAAAGGAGGAATATAGATTTGGTGAGACTCGCAGTGGAAAGTCGACGGAATCTACCGTTTTTGTACGTCTAGCAAAAAAAATGGGCTGTTATCCACTCGTCTTGTTGAAAAGAGTATTAGCCATTTAGCTAGACTATTTTATTGAAAAGCATTCTTAAAATGTTTATTTGAGTGCACTTAACTTATCGTTCTGAATCTGACAACATTGTAAAAGAACAGGATATGATTTGGACTCAATCAATATGCCTGAGAAAGGTGTACACTGTACAGCAGCATCCTACTTGGGCCTACTTGGCTACTTGCTCAAAAGTGGCAATCCAGAATCTACTGGCAGGGCAATTCTCATAGGGCAATTGTCAATGAGCTCAGAATATCACCTGACAACCAGAAAAATGAATGAAAAGCATTCTAAACTACATTAAAAAAATGTATTTGGTGTCACCCACACTAATTGATTGAAAAATGCCCCAAATTTTTACTCTTTGCACCTGAATAATTTTACTAACTATGTTTGTAGAGGTCATGCTCTTTGATTAGTCTTAATATCTATGGTCTTCACAAAATAGTGAAATTAGGTTGCCCTTCAATAATTATTCAACATTCTACACTATTGTACACTACCGGTATATAAATATGTATAGTTAATATAGAAGGATGTAGGGACCATATGTGTTGCATAGGCTGGTGCACTATTTCTAAGCTCATGCTTAGAAAGTTGCATGCGCCTCCACGTAGATAAGTAGTGATTCATGAGGTAACTTCTATCAAGAAAGCAACCTAATTGTTAAGGCAATCTAATTTCATTATTTTGTGTTGGTAAAAATATTCTCTTTTCATAGAAAGTTGTAGCTTTGAATAAGTAATTAGTATGGGTGACACTAAATATAGTCTTTAGTGTAGTCTTGGTCTTTTTGAACACTAAATTTGAAATCAAGTGTTCATATTTTTTGTTAATAGAGAGACACTCAAGAATTTGATGGAATCTAGTTTCCATTTTGTATGAGATGGTTTGTGCGTGATCCATTAACTATTTATTTGGCACATATTGAAAGTGGTTTTGGATTGTTTGAAATTGAAGTATGGATGAAACTATATTCTGAATCGTAAATGGTATAACGTTGAAGATACCATTAAGGAATTATTTAAGTGATCATTGTTAGAGGTTTTGTTCTTCAAAGATTTGAAAAATATATTCTAACAAAAATGTGCTTAACCCCTAAAGGACCAAGTGTCCGTTCAGCGTATGCAAGAAATCTTGGGTAGGTTCCTATGAAGTCATTTTTGGTCAGATGTTCATGAAAATTGGACACAATGTACAAATATGATCCTCCTTCGTGAAAATCTAATTTTTTTTCCGATTGGGTGCCCGGATCAAAAGTTATACTGCCCTGAACTTTTTGGGCAGCTCGGGCAATTGGAGAATCTTTTGCGAGAAAGCTCATCAACTTTTGAAATTTGGCATGTATGTAACTAATCAAATATGGCATACATTTGTCCAAAAAAAAACAAATTTTAATACTCAAATCACATTCTAAGAGTAGTCAAACTTTGTTAGCTATGTTGGGGTGGTTTCAAACAAAAACATTTTCTTCTAACTTCAAACATTATAATCTTTCAATCCATGTGGTCAAATGGGCTGAAATTTTTTCCACACTTTGGTAAAATACTTTACTTTAGTTTTGTACGGTTGAAGTTTCAAAAAAAAGTTTCAATTTTCAGTTTTGAATAACGTACCAAAAAACCACAGTTTTTGACAATGTCTCCCTGAATACCCCCTCAGTCCTTTAGGGGTTAAAAACAAACATTGTAGAAGAGCTAGGAATGTAAGTGACCTTAGTTCAAGGTTATAATAAGATCCAATAAAAATGGTTTACATTTAATGGTAGTAAGCACACACAATTCCTATTAGTGTCAATTATGGGTGCACTTATCTTAGCTCTAAAACTCATGTAAGAAGAACACAACATTACTATTAAAACCTCTTTATAGTTACCTAAAAAATTATGGGTCAAAAACATCGATATCTAATAAAAGGTGTCCCATGCCGTAGAATGGTTTTACCTTCCAAATTGAAGCTAATTTGCTTTTTTGAATGCTCAACTTTTTGTGCAAAAACATTGAATATATAGATTCTTGATGTATGCAAAGAAGCACCATTAACCCTTAAACAACGGGCTCATAACCGTGGAAATCATCTGTTTTTTCACCGTGTGGATTGTTGGATTAAAATAATGCAAAGCACCCATTGGAAGTCAAAGTACTATAGATTATCTTCCCTTTCCCCACAAAATTTGGAGGATGAATAGTTGCACTTCTGTCCTACACATGAGATTCTCTTGTCATTCATCGGCCTTAAAACATCCACCGCGTCGTTCAAAGGTTAAAGAGTACTGTAGTTATTTCTATACGTCAATAGAAAAGAGTTTTTGGGGCGCCATACTGTATGGCTATATATTTAGCAGTGTGACCTATAATTTTTTTTCTTTATTAGTGATAATTATGAGCTTCAACTTGCGCTTGTGTTGAGTGTAGATCTTCCAAGTATTAGATATTGAACATAGGCAAGGCCTAAGTTCGACATTGGACACATTCTCCAAACAAGATCAAAACTGTCAAATCTTGAAGATTCTCCTCTCTCAAAGATTCTCCTCTCTCAAAGATTCTACAGAGGAGAGAGTTAAGTTTTAGACTCTGAACTAGTCTCATTCCCAAACGCGTCACACCAAGTTCAAGCCTTGTTGGCTACAACTTTTGTCATTGGTGTCTCCTACACAAAATAGTGAAATTAGGTTGCCCCACACTAATTTCTCATATCGAACACTTTCAGACATGGTCAACTATAGTCTGGGGCAACCTAATTTCACTATTTTGTGTAAGAGATGGACTCTATGACCACGACTCTCTTGCAATAAGGATTGCTTGATTGAGAGCTACTGCAGTTAATTCAGGGTTACAAATTGTCAGGTGTTGCCAGCATGTGCTTCCAGAGCTTGCGCAGTCTTGCAATGACTGCCTTACTAGCTGGGACATTCCTCAATGCTCATTGGCAATGGGAAGATTCAGTTAAAAAAATCTACAGTATTCCTGTGGCTGCATGATTGACAGGTGCCTCTGAGGTGAATTGTTTTACTCATGAGCTTGACCACCGCACATTCCCAACATATTATTTATGAGAATATGTTGTGTTGTGCTTAAAATGATTCGACAACTAACTTTGACATGTCAAGTGTGTAATTCGAACCTAAGTATGCACTACAGTGACTGCACCCTCTGTGATTGCAGTTAACCCTCTCTGGTTAGGAACACAAAATGACACGAGGATTAAGTGCATTTCACTTTCAATACCCCTCCTGTGTGATCAACCTTCCACTAAGTAGATCATCAATCTTGTGAAAAGTGCACTTCATTCAATGAGTAATTCAAGAAAAATAATGTAATATATGTAAATCATGAAAAAAAAAGAATATTCTAGTGTGAATCATTGAATATGGATCATTTGAAGAGGTTTCAATTATTTGTTTTAAATTTTAATGAGTACTAGTTGCATGCAGGACCTAGTAGCTCCACATTCAAAAAACGACATTGGAGTTAATTCTGCTTTAATTTCCCTCACTTCCATTTGAACGACTCGAGCCTTAATTTCATTCATCACAGCAGGCCGGGCCAACAGTGAGGGTCGTGGGCCACAGCAGACTGCAAAGGTCCCCGCCAGAACCTCCAAATCTAAAGGCGCTCTAACTTATTTCTACTCTACTGGCTCTACCTGGGGAGTGAGTCCGTCCGGATGCAGGTGATGAGCATGCAAGCTAAATCGGGCAAGCGGAGCGTGGGGCAGACAATTGGAGCGTAGCATGGGTTCCATAATGATTGTGGGAATGTTAGTGGATCAGCCATTATCTGCACTTCCGGGCGGGACTGGAATACTGGATCTCCATTTTGCATGTGGACGACATGGAGCAAGAGCGGGGGCGATCGAGGGCAGTCCCGGACACCCTGGACGGGTCGACACCTGCGGTGCTCTTTTGGCCACATCAGTGCTGCAGGGCAATTTGCTTTTTCCATTCTTAGCTTCAAGTAGGGCCGGACAGGATGATAAAGGAAAACAGAACCACTCAGTGCGAGTCCGTCTATGATAAAGTTTCTCATCAGTCTGAGTACTGCAGGTCGCGTTCGGGTTCGGCCTTGGATCCTGCTTGCTTCGGATTCCGGGCCTCAGTGCCTCACTGTTCACGCCTTCGTTGCCAAAGAGGGTATCTTCACATCTTCGTTGGGGAAGACGGGATTCCGGGTCTCACTGGTCACAGTTTCGTTGCCGGTGATGGAATCTGCACATCTTCGTTGGAGAAGACGGGGTTCCGGGTCTCACTGGTCACGGTTTCGTTGCCGGAGATGGAATCTGCACATCTTCGTTGGAGAAGCCGAAAGAGCATCCTCAGTCAGGGCAGACGCAGCGTAGACGCCGTGGACTGGACTTGTTTGTGGAGGGCATAGTCGGGAGCCCCGCAATGAAGCAGGCAGATCAGCGGACGCAGCGCCCCAAGCCATAGATGCCATTTCCAACGTCTACGAGGCAACATTATTCACCATTAAGGTGGGTACCCCCCAAACCGCCACTTTTTGCTTCTATGCCTAGTTCCTATTATTAGACTGATCAAATTCTCATATTTTCTTGTTGGCACTTGAAAGAAGGTTCCAATCAACGGGTTTTTTTCTGGCGATTTTCTCTACAGTAAAGCCCTGCGTGCCCTCCTACCAAAGGTGAATTTTGGTAGGGAGCCAGGCGTAGTCGCTTATAGCACTGACAATATCGCCAGAAAAACCCCCATTGGTTCCAATGTACCAAAGAATGTGGCATTTGGATATTGTATGCAAAAGTTATGAAGGAACGAGTTTGTTTCTAAAATAGTTTCTTCTACATAGATACATAATTGATTTTGGAGATGTAAATGGAATGAAGCTACAACAATCATGTTAGAGTCAGCAACGCATTTGGAGGGGGCCACCTTAGTACCTTACTAGAGATGAGGCTAAAAAGATAGCCAATTGAATTGCATTTCACAAATATTTCTCAAAAAGGTGAAGAGATTCTGAGAATGTTGGAAAAATTAAAGGTAGGTGTCATTATCCCTTTTACAGTGATTTCTTGTGCAGTGAAGAAATTTTTTCATTTAAAAATTTAATTGGAAAAAATTAGAGAATGTATGGGTAAATTTCAAGAACTTTGAGATCACTGATTTTAAAATAATAGTGTTTAAAGTTAGAACGAAATGCGGCTTTTTTTGTCATACTTGCCAGACACTCAGACATGGATACTAGAGTTTGACTCCAATTGGAATGAGTATTTTGTGCTAAATGTAGTAATTCTTTTACAATTACATACTATATCATGTTAGTTACCTATGGGTGATTGCACGAAACATCTATACCGTCTGGTTGCATTTTTTTTTGGACCACTATAACTTTTGCTATAACTTTGATTTATAGGTTCAATGCCAAAACCAAAAAAAAGCTTCCTAGATGTCTTGATGGTAATTGTAACCCTTATTTTTCAGAAATTAAAAAAAATCAATTTATATTTAAAATTCAATTTTGTTAATTTGTCACACTTTGACATTTAGGGGGTTTTAGTACTATTGAGCGGTTAAAATTAATAATTTTCAGTTGAAATTTCTATGGTATATTCTGCTAGTAGGTAGACATATTCTTACCAAAGATCATTTAAAAATACATTATTTTATATCCTCCACAGTTGTGCAAATAGGCCTCCCTTGTGCGCGCACTTGTGAATAGTAGAGATGGTTTTGACTTCATTTTTTGGGTCAAATCTCATCACCAAGACCAATTTTTAGTTTTGTTCAAAATTGTTTTTTCTATTTTCTACAAATTAAAATGTTGAAGGATGTATTTTCCTCTTCGTTAGAATAGTCTGCAGAATTGTCCCAAAAAATACATCCTTCGACATTTTAATTTGTAGAAAATAGAAAAAACAATTTTGAACAAAACTAAAAATTGGCCATTTGGGAGGACTTCTTGGTGATGAGATTTGACCCAAAAAATGAAGTCAAAACCATTTCTACTATTCACAAGTGCGCGCGCAAGGGAGGCCTATTTGCACAACTGTGGAGGATATAAAATAATGTATTTTTAAATGATTTTTGGTAAGAATCTGTCTACCTACTAGGGTAATATACCATAGAAATTTCAACTGAAAATCATTAATTTTAACCGCTCAATAGTACTAAACGTCAAAGTGTGACAAATTAACAAAATTGAATTTTAATTATAAATTGATTTTTTTTTATTTCTGAAAAATAAGGGATACAATTACAATCAGGACATGTAGGAAGTGTTTTTTTGGTTTTGGCATTGAACCTATAAATCAAAAGTTATAACAAAAGTTATAGTGGTCCAAAAAGACCCCGCAACTAGACAGTATAGGTGTTTCGTGCAATCACCCCTATGTCCCAAATTTCAAAAGTAGTTTAGGAATTTAGCAAAAGATGCCCAAACTTCCCAACTTGTTTGCATTTTTTTACACAACATAACTTTTGATTTGGACATCCTATCAAAATTATTTTTAATTCCTATGAAGGGGCAAATGTTTCTATCTTGTGTCAAAATTTCAAGAACGTCCACTAAAAATTAACTTTATATGATTTTATCTGAGTTTTCAAATGTCTATTGAACAAACAGTTGGTCCTTTAGGGATTGACTACAATATATCAAGGCATCAAGCCAGGGGGAGGGCTCAACAAGATCAATAAATGTATTGTATGAGGCCCTTTGATTACAGAAGCTACAATGCTAATGAAGATGGTCATAGGATGAGTGGATCGATAAATTTGTTACTATCCTATTGAGTACCATTGTCGAGTCATTTGACCAATCGGGTTGAGGATGCTCTAAGTACCCCAATTAAATATGGCAAAATTTTCTTTTGGAAATCTCTAGTAAAGATTGAATTTCTCCAAATTATCTATATTGTTTTGTCAAAAGGAACAATATTTTGAGAATATTGTGAATTTTGAAAATCTCATTTGTTGATGTGTATGACCCTCCTCAAAATGAGGCCCAAGGTGTTTTTAAATATTAATTGGATGATGTGCATTTTTTGACTCAATGAATATTAATTGGATGGAATATTCTTGTAACAATAATTTTCATAATCTACCCGATGGATAGTTGAACACTCATAGTTAGTACTAATCCTAATATATTGTAGAGGCCAAAAAGTGAATGATCAATGATGTATGACTTTTAAGATTGTTGTAGAACTGAAGAATGCACCTATATTGATTAAAAAATTGGATCATTTTTGACAAAGTACCTTGATAATATGTCTTGTCTTTGTTGAGTTACAGTGGATTCATATTTTCTTTATTTAAAGCAATTTTTTGTCATTAATTGTTGTAGTAAGTTCACATGCTACAATTGACTTCTTCAATAATATATAAAATGTTTTTTTGGGTGGTTCATTTAATATAAAAAGGTGAGGATTTTCTACAATAGCCACATTCAGACAACAATGAATTACACCAAGGCGATGCAATTGAGAGTTACAATTGTATTTAATGGTGTTCCATTTGTTGAATGTGATAATATAAAACATGTACACAATCAAGAAAAAATAAAGGAATGATAATTTTCATGAACTTAGAGTAATTTAATAGATACCATAGTGACAGCTGTATGTATTTGTTTAATAATATTGAAGAATGTGGACTACTTAATTAATAAAATTAAAATTGTGGTTGCAAAATTGAAGGAATCATGGTCTCTTGGAGTTCTATTAGAATTATGTGAAATTTATAGAAAAAAATGTTTCTAAAAGTTTTTAACATTATTTTTTTGCCTCATAGGATTCCAAGTGACATTCTCATTGATTTCATGAAGAATGTGCCCTATTATTATTTTTATTTTTTTCGAGTTCATAAAACTAATGACAAAAATGCTCTCAAATGTGAAATCTCAAATTTAATAGGTTCTACTCTTCTGAAATCACCTCTTGTTCTTCATAGTGATTATGATACAATTGTAGTAAAACCTTTTTTAAATTGATTTTTATCTTAGAAGAAAAAAAGAAAACGGCACGTGTTGTTGCAAAAATTTTAGATTTGTCCAATTTTATAGCAAATCCCGCAACTTGAAAAGTAAATAATACAAAGGTCATGGTTTAGACTATCATAACTTTACGTACTTTACATTTTAATTTCTAATTTATATTCTTGCATGTAATAAAATATAAAACATTTATCTCTTTATTTTATATTAAGTCAAAAGACTTAAATAGATTAAATTGGTATAGAATTTTTTTAAGATTACGGTCTAAATTGAATAAAACATGTGGTATGCTAGGGCTTGTAGTGAGTGTATGTCACAAGGTTGTAGAGCAATGAGGTAGGAATCAAAAATAGTTTCACTTGATTTAATTGGTAGTGATTATAAACAACCCTATAATATAGCATAGCCATCACCAAAAATAGAAAAAAATCCAAACAAATGCATTGTGGATTGAAAAAGTTGATCAAGTAGAATAAATATAAACTATGTATCTAAAGTATATCCTAATAAATTTAGATAATAGTGTTAATTGTAAAGTTCCTCCCAATTTGTAACAAACTATTAGAAGAAGGCTTAGCTAGGAATAGTACAAAAGTGGCTTGTTGAAACTCGACTACAAGTTCTATTGGATCCTAGTTTTGGTACTTCAAAAAAATTTGTTTTGTATTTTTCTTTGACATTGTCAATCCTTAGCTTCTAGTTTCTAATTTCAAGCACTTTACGATTAATTCTAATAAATGTAGACTCGTTGCAAAATATTCATGCTAACTCATTGAAACTAAGGCACAAATTTGAAAAATCTTGCAATTGAATTTTGCCACTTATTACTTTATATATAATGTTCAAACACCTACGGTAAGTTTACCAATAATTGCCTATGTGGGATGAAAAAACAAACTTTATTCAAAACTACAATTATGGTTTCCAATGAATTCTATTAATAGAACCTCTATCTTTATAACATTATTAGAATATAGAGATGTATACCATGATTATAATACTAGAAAATAAAAATATTTAGACATGCCTTGACAAACCAATTTATTGTCTCTTTAGTTCCTATATATTTAGCAAGCAAGGGATCTTTTTGATATTGAAAACATCCACACCTATGCTTCGGAAAAGACAAAATGAATGAAAAGTGCTCTGGCCCTTCTATATATTCTCTCAGGCCACTACCCTACCATTTCAGATAGTATAGGCTTGCCAAGTAGAATTTAATCAACTATTTCCAATAGTCAGCTTGTAAATGATCAATTCATTAATTATGGAACACACTTGGTGTCATTGTTTTTGGTTTCTTCAAATATGGATGTGAAATTACAATGGATCAATTTAAGAGTGCAAGTATGCAACTACTATATAGATTTTTGTTGAATACACTAAGGTAGGAGGTGCATAAAACCACCATTTAAGAGCTGAATTCAAGTTCTAGAGAGAGTGAGATCCCTTAGAACAATTTTTTGAAAAAAATGCAAAAGTTGCATCTTTTGCATGTTATTTCAAATTCTTTAAGAATTAGTTGTGAATTGTGAAAATGAAATTACATAAGGCTCTAAAGTGGTCCACACCTCAATACGTTTACTATTTGTACATTAAAAATGCAACATATACCTCTTGATCTGGGAATATTTTTAGAACCTAAAGTGTTTTATTACCTCATCCTTAAGTAACCCTTTGAAGCCTACATGGTAACTTTTGTCAAAAGAAGTTTTAACACTTGTATAATCAACAAAAAAAGAATTTTTTTTCAAGTTTTTATTGTGGTTTCTTTGCCCCACGTATACCTCTTATAAATTTTTGTTTTTTTATTGATTTATCATGTAAATAACCTTAAAAATGGATTACAAATATCAAAATGTATGAAAAATATAGTAGCGTTGAAGTAGAGCTATTTTTATATGGTTAAATTTTCAAGGTCATTTCATATTTATTTTTGAGTATTTGGTATATACAAACCTTATGTCATCTCTATGACTGGTTGATCTGTTGATACATTTTATTGGGTTGTGATCATGCAAAGCATGCATTTCAAGTGCAAATTAGCGCATTGAAAGCAAGACTCCTAGCTCCATATGCATCCTCCTCACTCACCAATGTTGCCATTACAATTCAAAATGTATACATTGTGCTGCTGAATCATATGCTTCAACGTTAAAAAAAATGTTTATAATTGCTCCAAGTTGCAAGAATTAGGTTTGCCCAGCTTTTAATTGCAATTTATAATTAACGATCTGGCTGGTGCAACTGTTTCAATTGTTGTAATCCAATGTTTCCCCAAAGTATCATCTCTAGGTGTTATATCCTCAGTTCTAACGGAAGACTATTTGGGGGAATGGAGAGACAAAATTTTATATTCTTTGTCGCAATTGTTGTCTTGTCGTTGTTTTTCTTTACATTAGGAATAACATGGAGTTCTACGGTGATTGCATGAATGACTGGCTGTTTTTGTTCCACTTTCAATTGGCTGTTTTCGGCTAGTACTCCCAGTACTATGAGCTTTTTGCATATGAATTTTTTTAAATAAAATAAAATAAGGATAATTAATATAACACTAGAAATAGCATATCACCAAAATTTTGAACCTAAAAAAAATCTAGGTAAAAAGTTATTCACAAAAAAGTGTGAATTGAAATTTTGATGAAAATACGTAGTTTGACGTTTTAATTTGTACAAAATAGGAATTTTTTTTTTCAAAGAATCTAAAAATTGGAAATTTGGAAAGACTTTATATTGAAGAGATTTCACCAAAAATATTATCTTGAAACCATCTTCAACATTTAGAATTGCGCGCGCAAGGGAGCCTTCTTTGCATAGCCATAGAGGATATAAAATATAGTATTTTCTAATGTCCCTTGGTAGGATCATGACTTCCTACTATGGGAATAGACCATAGAAATTTCAGCTCCAAATCATTAAATTTGGGGACTCCATAGTACTAAAACCCCTTAAAACTCAAAACGTGACATATTAGTTTAAATGATTTTAAAATATAAAATTATTTTTGAAAATTTCTGAAAAATATGAGATATGATTAAACTCAAGAGAGGAATCTCCAATAAAAAATTCAAGTTCATGCGAGTCATGTTGCAAAAGTTATAGCAAAAGGAAGCTTTGGCACTCCCTTTGTGACAAAGTTTCAGTACCGGTCTTTCATGCAATCACCCTCTAGGTCATTCTAGAGTTTGACAGTTCTATATTTTCTTCAACCTTTCTTCTCTCCACTAAGTTCTCTACAATGTCCATTTTTTTGCACATTTTTTTAAGAGTTTCACTAATTCTTAAAAATAAAAATATCCGTAGCCTATTTTTCAGTGGAAATTCCGGTCTCTGCCAGAAGATAGTATTGTAGGGTTATCCGCAATACTGAATAGTATTGGTGGGGGCCCACTTTGGATGATATTCTCCGACATAGACTACATTGGGCTTCAGATCTTTAGTTGTTGCTAATTGGATGGCATTCCCATTGGATGTACACATGTCAACGGCCCCCAAGATCTGGAAAAAATCAATGGTCCATGTCTCTTGTTCCATGCCCCCCTTAGTACTCATAGTGCTTGTAGCACCCATAGTATTAACTGACCAAAAATGCAAAACGCAACAAATAGTACAAGTGTTTCGTTCAATGACCCTGTCGTTAAATTCAATCCTAAGACTAAGACCCTCACTAGCACCACTCTTAACACCAAAAATCATAACACACCTTTCGTTATCAATGCACCTAATACTCTGTAGTCGTTAAAGTTTGGACATCATCCTTGCTGCTTCGTACAGCGTTTATTTCGATTACTGCCAATTTATTTGTTTGTTATATATTGCAATTTCCTACTAGAATACGATTTAATTTTTAAATTGTATGTTAGAAGAAGATGCTCAATTCTTGAAACAATTAGTGCATCTCGCAGAAACTGAAGTTAACTGTGTAGTTTGCATGATGATCGATACAGGGGAGTTTAAATTAGATCAATGCTTGAGAGCCTGATTGCTGTTATAGAATCTGTATTCCCAGTGGTATGGCTTTCTGAAGTCCAAATTTTTTACTGAATTTCTTTTGCCTATGATATGCAGCAAGGTCTGCTATTTCTCTGGTAGGTTTGAAGAGTGGTTGAACCTCTGAACGAACCTACGAGATTTAACTTAGTGTTACTTCGTCATACCGGAAAAACGAGTGGCATGTTCAGGACGCTGTACCTGGGTCAAGGACCTAACATTAACTTCCCGCATCGCCCCTTATTCAGGAATGCAGCATTGTGCAACAGCATGCTGCATATATACTAGCTGCAAATCCTGCTCATCTGACACAAGGTAGCCCTTCAGGAAGTTTTCTTAATTGTAGAGCGCCTGCCAAACTCGCTGCAGCTTCTAATGTCCAGGACAATTTGATTTGTTCTACCTTAATGATGAGGCTGGAAACCCGGGGTTAGGTGTTGTGTATTTGTAGAAGAGTTTGTAGGCGATTCCAGCTTGTTTAAGATCTTAAATGTTCGGGAATTAATTCCATTGCAACGTGTTAGACAGGAGTCCGAGACGAAGATGGTGGTGCATGGCACGGTGGAACATAGAATGATGCACTTGTGCAGCATGACACTGACCTAAAGCAGAACATTAGATTTGGTACATTTCGATGTTTTTGGTAGTTGCTTTTCGGCCTTGTTGTGTTGTGGCGAGTGCTTACTTATCCTCTTCAAAGGTTACTTATTTGATGAATAATGGAAGCAGTCAATGTTGCGGCTTTAGGAGGTGGGTGGGATCAATTTATTCTATGCATCCCAGAGCCAACACTCATGAAAAGTTGCACTTAAGGTTTGAACCGCCGTTGCACGTGTGTGAACAGATTTCCAGAGTTGAACAGTCACCGGGTGAAGATTTGTGTTTTATGTGCCATTTGGGGTACTCATGATTTGGGAGGGTCGCAGCTGTAAGGGAAAACTCTGTTTTCGACGCTAGCACTTCTTCTTATCTCTTGCTGCCACTTGTTCGAATTCGGAGAGAATCAGAGTTTACCCTTGTTCATTCTTCCGAAATTGTGTCAGTGAGTGGCACCGATTCAGCCTCGAAATTTATGATCTTGAAATCGAACCTAAATTTGAAATTCGGAATTGAGCTGAAGTTTTGATGCGGATGCTGCTTCTGATGCTGGAGGAAGAGACTTCTGAATTGACGGCTCCAAATAGGTTCACAACATCGAGAGGAATTCATGTGGAGAATTATGAAGAACATCGGCCCACGGTGTCCGCATATGCATCAATGGAAATGTGAAACATTTGGTGGGGTTTGGCAAGAACGTGACCAGGCAATGCGAGTCTTTCAGGACGGAGCTCCCGAGTGTCCGCCATAGGACCACCAGTCAAGTCATCACGGCAAGCCGTAGAGGCTCCAGTCGTCTTAGCAGAACGTCAGAAATCAATGCAGTAAGCTCACCCAAATTCATCAACAGGGTCTCAGCATTTAATTCCTCTTCAAAGCCTTCTTCTCCTGCTGCTTCACAGCCTTCGTCTCCTGCTGCTAGTAGCGGTAGCCCGAAGACTGTTACAATGGCTAACCCGCTGCACGGCGGGCCGCCTGTTTATCCTGTAATCGAATCGACTGCATGCTTGGGCAGACATCTTGCTCGCAGGCTTGTAGAAATTGGCTGCAATGATATATTCACTGTGCCTGGAGACTTCAACCTCATCTTGCTTGATCACCTACTTAACGAGCCTGGCATCAATAATATTGGGTGCTGCAATGAAATTAATGCCGGATATGCGGCCGACGGGTACGCCCGATGGAAAGGGGTGGGTGCTGTTGTGGTTACATTCACCGTTGGAGGGCTCAGTGTCATCAACAGTATTGCGGGGGCCTACAGTGAGAATCTCCCCGTTATATGCATTGTTGGCGGGCCGAATTCTAACGACTTTGGTACCAACCGGATTTTGCATCATACAATTGGCATCCCAGATTTCAGTCAGGAGTTTAGATGCTTTCAGACTGTAACCTGCTTCCAGGTAAATTAATTTTAATTTTGTCCAACATCATCCTCGCATACACCCGTTCATAAGAGTGCTACGTGAAACTCCATCGACGCTTACCATTGTTTGCTGACCCGTTCTATCGTTAAATGTGTTTCGGTGATAGAGGCTTGTAATTATAAGATATTTAGGTAGAGCCTCTTCGTGGTTTAGTGACTTGTTACTTCGAGTTGTTCATGTTCCCACATATCTTCTACTTATCTTCTGAGAAGACTTCGGCAATGAGAATATGCTTTTCAAGTTTTTTTTTATTAAAATGCTCTTGATTTTCGGACCAGGCTATCATCAATCATTTGGATGACGCGCATGAGTTAGTGGATCGCGCAATTTCCACATGCTTGAACGAGAGCAAGCCGGTCTATATTAGTGTGAGCTGCAACATAGCGAATACAGTGCACCCTTCTTTCACGCGCAGCACGATTCCTTACGCGATTAAACAACAGTGAGCCTCTTCATTGGCAATAAATTTGTTGTATGTTCTGCGCACTAATGGTATATATTCAAATCATTACATTTTATCTGTCCTTTGTTCTGACGTTGTGCAAACATACTCTATGCAGAGTGAGCAATAAAATCTCCCTGAACGCTGCAGTTGACGCTTCCGTAAAGTTTCTCGATACATGCGCGAAGCCTGTCCTTGTAGGCGGGCCCAAACTACGACTAGGAAAAGCCAAAGAGGCTTTTGCCAACTTAGTGGAGGCATGTGGATATGCCTATGCAACAATGCCGTCTGCCAAAGGTCTAGTGGGCGAACAACACCCACGTTTTATAGGGACATATTGGGGAGCAGTGAGCTCACCATTTTGCCTTGAAATTGTTGAGTCTGCTGATGCCTACATTTTTGTTGGACCTATTTTTAATGATTACAGCTCAGTTGGGTACTCTTTGCTTCTGAAAAAACAACACATGATAGTGGTGAATCCTGACCGAGTCATGGTTTGCGGGAAAGCGGAGTTTGGATGTGTTCTTATGAAGGATTTTGTGGAGTTGTTGGCGGAAAAGATAACGAATAACTCGAACTCGTATGATAATTATAAGCGCATTTTCATACCTGAAGGAGTGGTTCCACCTTCCGAAGGAGGCGAGCCAATTCGAGTCAATGTGTTGTTCAAGCACATCCAGGTACGGGCACCCACCTCCGTCAGTTCCGTATGATTATCCGTTTGACAATCTATAATATTATAAATAGATTCGACATTCAGTGTGCTGCACAAATATTTTCTCTGCCATGTGCAGGCCATGCTATCTGCGGACACTGCTGTTCTAGCCGAGACAGGAGACTCCTGGTTTAATTGTCAGAAATTGAAGTTGCCAGATGGCTGTGGGTAAGTGATTCTCCATTTGTGAAGGTTGTAACTTTAACCCTGTAATAGGAGCGAGGAAACCCCACAATGAATGCTTCAATGATCCTGTCCTGATGGAATTGCAGCTACGAGTTTGAAATGCAATATGGTTCAATAGGATGGTCAGTAGGAGCGTTGCTAGGTTATGCGCAAGCTCTGAAAGGACAAAAACGTGTAATTGCCTGCATTGGTGACGGAAGTTTCCAGGTTTGTAGTCACATGCTTATTTCAAAACTCAATTAATATCTCCGTAGTCTTAAAGTACCTACCGACTGAGAATTTCAAATGATTAATGGATTAAGAGTTTATAAGAGAATGGAAATTTGATGTAGAAATAGGCCTTACAAATTTGTTCCAAATCTAAAAATCTCTATTCGAGAAGTCGAACTCTTCTTTTTACTGGATTTTCTGTCATTATGTGTGCGTGCGTATGTTTTTCTGCCTTACTCTGCAGAACTTGCCATCCATCGGCATGTGTGCTTTCAATAAGTCACTGACATAGAGAAGTGGTACAGGTGACTTGCCAGGACGTTTCCACCATGATGCGCCAGGAACAAAACAGTATCATCTTCCTTATCAACAATGGAGGTTACACGATTGAGGTCGAGATTCACGATGGACCGTACAATGTGATTAAGAATTGGAGCTATACAGGGTTTGTGGACGCTATTCATAATGGCGAAGGAAAAGTCTGGACCACGAAGGTATGTTTTCTTCAGGATTATCATATCATAGAATCCCCCATTCAACAATGTAGGGATCTCCAAGCCTAGGAGGCAACTGCGCGCATCACCGTCTTCTTTAGTATTGAGAGAGTAAGAAGTTACAGTTGTGCTTCCAATTTGGTATGTCCCACAGGGATGCACCACAATCTGCACCTTCCAACACAATTTGATGGAAATCAACCATTTACATACAGTAGATAAGAAGTCAAACATGGGTAGAGAGAATCCAAGCGAAGAAAAAAGAGCCCAAAGTAGTATTTGGTCCCAACGCCATAAGTTGAATGTTTGATATTAAAATGAACAAAGAACAGTCCAATTTTTTAGCAGCTTTTGGTTTGTGAGGTATGAGTGGAGCCAAATTTTCTCAATGTTATCTTATTTCGTGATGCAGGTGTCAACAGAAGCTGAATTGATACCAGCAATCGCTACTGCCACTGGTGAGAAGAAGGACTGTTTTTGCTTCATAGAAGTGATATGCCACAAGGATGATACCAGCAAAGAGCTTCTCGAGTGGGGTTCACGGGTGTCGGCCGCAAATGGCAGGCCTCCCCAATCCTTCACTTGATCGATGCTTACAGGTCATCGTCACTGTCACGAAGACGCATCATTTTTCAGATTGTCACTTCAGTGGTCAGTCAGATCGCAATTGATTAACTTGTACAGCTGACTGTGTGCAGTGCTTTGCTTATAATGTGCGCACAATAGAGTTTTACATAAAGGTGCTGCCATTTTCGCTTTCTGTTATTTAGATTCTGACACTTTCTTGTAAAGCATCTCTAAAGTTTTGATTGGAGGTGAGTTAGAGAATCTGAATTAGGTGTAAGGAAGGTAGTTCTAAGTTGAAGGAACCCTTCCGACGTGCAAATAGGTCTGCAACCATGCACTGGTTCGCAAGAGATAGAAGATCGGAGTCCATTTTGTGCATATTTTGAGATTTGTTTCGAAAGTTCTGCCATCTTTTAGTGATCCCTCTTTGATTACACAAGGCGAAAAATCTGAGGGTAACTCTATTGTAAAGCATAATGTAATGCAAATTGATACAAAGCAACAATTTGATGACACAAGTGAGATGTTCTCCAATTGGAACTTGTTTAGTAGAAATTTGTTTTGGGAGAAAATATGACCGTCTTTGCTCAAGAATTTGTTTTATGCTTCCCTCATGATTTTCATTTCACAAGACTTTATTTCTTTACAATATAAAACAATATCTTTAGAGAGACTACCACATTTTACAGAGTTTTTAATAGAATAATATGGAGATCTTTTTAGAATAAAATGGATTGCTGTAAAGGCATTGATTACCGGTAGAAAGTGTAAGAAATCCTTTTAAATTGTATAGTAAAAGACTGTAAAGCATATAAATGTGTCAATCTTTGTGCTTGTATGTTTGAAGCACTTGTGTATCACATGCATTTGGATTTGGAAACTGTGGTAAACAACACTTTTAACAAAGAGCATTACCTTTACAAAGCATTTATTTATAAAGAGATAGAAAATAGACAATCAGGAAAATCTGACCAAAAAATTTCCTTTACATCGAGGATGAGTTCACCCCAAAAAACTCCCAAAGTTTGAGGTGGAATCTCAAAATTTTGGATAAATATACATTTATTCAATTTGAACTAAAGATGTTTCATCCTTATTCTACAAATTCATGGATGTAGTAAGGTAAGTATAATGGAACCCCTTCCAAGTTGCGTCCCTATCTACTTAGATAGAGACAGAATTGGGAAGAGAGTCTATAATGGTACGCTTACCTCAGCTCCATCACTACAACGAAGATTGCAAGCTACAGATTTAAAAAAAAAATGGACTGTTTATAAACCACTCTTAACGAAGGCAAAGAGTATACTTTCATGAGAAAACACTCAAGCCCAGAGGAGGTACCCTTGACAATCATGGTTGCTCGTTGACAAAGCATGCCAGAAGGCCATAGCCTTTGACCATAGGGAGAACCGACAATGCCACAACTGACGAGATAAAATCAAAGGTACAAATCTTTTTCAATTTTGGAATGTACAAAAGAAACCTAAAGTACTATTTTGCAAAAGGTTCCTCCGCTATGTTAAGGACTTTCCAGCCCATTCACGATTTCGTTTCTTGAACTTCGCCTGCTCTTTGTTGAACTTTTCTTTCCCTTTCTCCAGAAGAGGATCGTGCACCACGTACTGGTTTGGATCTTCATTTCTTTCCATGTCATCCTGCGATACACCAGTTTTGTACTCAGCTACTACTAAAATCCATCATACTACTAAACTTTCAAACCAGAATGTCGTCAAAAGACAAGACAAGACAGCAAAGTCATTGAGGATTCAAGCAGGAAGCGAAGTCCATGGGACTTCACCAAATGGAGCAAGTTATTGATCGAGTTATGAACACCGTACCTTCTTTGTGGGGTCTCTTTCAAATTTCAATTCATGAACCAACCAATTTTCATCGTCAGCGTCCGTTTCTTTCGACTCCTTCATTGTCGATTGGCCTAGTTTGGACTTGAATTGTGCTAACTTAGCTAATGTCTGCAAAACCACACAACATACACATGCCAACATAATCATCATAAGTCACATAAGTTTCACATCGTAAAGATTCCTGCAAAAACACTACGTCAAATATCAGAAGAATTAGCTTTTGCATAATCAGAATGCACAGATATCTATGGATGATCTGAGAACTCATAAATACAACTGTTCCAGCTTTCCATCAGTAGTAGGACTCCATGCATCCAAATTAACCCCTGAAGGGCCAAGAATCCCAAACTAAGTCTCATGTTTTGGGCAGTATTGTTATGTACGTCATACGAGGGCTTTCATTAGCTTTATATTTGACCAACAAATGCGGTGTTCTTCACTGACTCCGGTGATATAAAAATGAGCGTCACCTGAAATATGTTATTAATAATATAATCCATAGAATTGGCCATTTTGAAACCATGAATCCTCAATTCGTTAGGGTAGACGTTCAATATCTATCAAATACTTCCCTGAGGCAAACAATGAGCAGCATACTAATACATCAACACCCTGAGAGCAGAAACATACCGCACCCTCCCGTGATCCCTGAAGTCGTTTCTTTTGCTTGAATCTAGCACGTTGTTGCTCCAAAGGAGAGAGTAACTGTACGTCGACATCCACATTTGCCGCCAGAGTTGCGCGTGCTTCTGAACCCAGTCCCTTCTTCAAGCTCAATTTCTCTTTTCTTTCCTCTTTCTCATCATCTGAATCATCCACTACTCTTCGGGTATCCCTGGTTGAGAGCAATCAAGCCTCCGTTAGATTATATTGCCACAAATACGACTTATTCAAGACACTACGAGAAGCTATTTGAAAATCGTACCCTCCCACGTCATCCATGTTGCATGAACTCCGAAATTCATCTTACCTTGAAACGGGAGCCTCCTTTTTGACATTCGAATTGCCTTGCTTTTCTGCTAATAAATGTGGCAAACATCAACGTGTGAGCTTGTAGACTGACAAAAATCTTGACAAAAATCGAGTAGGGAACAAGATAGCCTGATGCTTCGACTAGACAGCTCTTTGGTAAGACAGCTCAACACATAAGTGATGCAAAGATTCTAGTGAGCACTCGCATATCACACACCCTTTCTCGAGTTGCCAACACCAGCTCCCTTCGAGTCGGACAACCTTTTTCGTTTCTCCAGTACTTTCTTTCGCATGGATGCCTCAAAGTCATCCTCATCTTCACTGCTCTCACCATTCGCGGGGTCACTAGGTTTCCTATCCGCATCATCAACGTAGTCTTTCTTAGATAAAGCTTGCCTGACTGCAGTCTGTACGCCTTTAAGCCTGCGAGCTTCAACTGGATCCTGAAACCAGAGAAGGTATCTTCACATGAGCTAGTGTCAATAAAAAGCTGCTGAAATCATGCTGATATGCAAGAATGCGGGAATCAGATCACAGGTCTGCCGGTAGAAATGAGGCTCCTGGCTTCCACATTACATTTGAAGTAAGGATTTTCAAGAATCCTAACCATTTCTTCCGAGTCCACTGGCTCTTTCAGCAGTCGTGGATCATGAAGCACATCATGGCTGCTTTTGATTTTCGCTTTTACAGTCTCCACAGCCTGTTCTTCAGCCTCAGCCTCCTCTCCAAAAGACAGCAAATTCAACTTCCTGCACTCATCGCAAATTCAGGTAGAAGCAATCATGGTAAGATCGAATGAATCCTGAAGGGCCAGGAAGCGCAAATTGGGCCTCATTTATCTGTCCGATTTTTTTTATTTTTCGACCAAGACATGCAATGTTCTTCATAGATTCTGGTGATATAAAATATGGCCCCATGTAAGTTACATTTTTCACAACAAAATCAATCGATTTCGACATTTTTACATCATGAATCCTATAAATGAAGTACTGAACCTAGAAGTAACAAGAACAGATTCACAGTACATGAAGAATATTGTTCAGTGCGTTCTAAAACTGATCACTTACTTCTTAGGTTTCGCAATTGGTTTCTGAGGCTTGTCATCAGAAGTTTCTTCATTCTTGGGCTTCAAATTCCTGGGTACTACGTCATCAAAAGGATTCCACAGCACCTGGAACCATCATCCATGTGACGGTTCACTGTCAAGCACACCATCCATCCATCCATGCAGCATCAACACCCTGTCAAACGTTCCCTCAGCTATTCAAATGGCTCCCACAGATTCAAACCATGTCAAAACAAAACTTTGCCTTCCTACAAGTGAACGCAGAGTGACAAAAGTAATGTATTTTGGCAATGGTGACAAGTCGAATAAATTGCTTACCTCCACAGAGTTGACTATGGGTGGGTCCAGTGGACGATCATCCTTGTCTGCTTCCAAGTCTCCAATCTTCATCAAGTTGTAAACTGTGTCTCCGGTGATCTGGCGAAAAGATGCAACTTCAGCTCTAGAACACTGTTCTCATATATGTATGATCATAATCAGAGAGTTTATATTTGTTCCGAGCACAACATATTTCAGCCATATTTCAAGAAATCCAGTAATGCAATTGATCAAATGTTGAAAGGCTGTCTGGGCTGTCTGTCAAATAGGATATAGGAGAAAAAACTTTGGCAATTAATGCAAAATGAAATGGAGGCCTAATTGAAAGCACATTTTGCAAGTAGTCTTATCCTACTGACTGTCATGGGGAATGCTCCAAAAAACGTCATCCCACAAAATGGTCTAACTTAGTCCAAAAAACATTAGTCCACTTAGCCTAATCATACCCACCCTCACAAACTGATCGCTTACCTTGCCGAAGATGGTGTTCTTCTTGTCAAGCCAATCGCACCGGTCAAAGGTGATGAAGAACTGACTGTTGTTGGAATGAGGAGTTCCGGCATTGGCACAAGCGACCACACCTCGGTGATTGAACCGCAAACGGGAATGAATCTCGTCAGCGAATGGCCCTCCATAGATGGTATCTCCACCTGCTCAAACAGATATAATCACCAAATGAGATCAATAAAAAGAAGTGGGGCACACATAGGGTTTAGCAAATAGGTCTGAGAAAGAAACAAAATTTTATTTCAAGCAGCGTTTTAAACTAAATCTGGACTGCAGATTCAGTTGCTATAGTACGAAAATACAATAGAAATGTAGATTGGTGATTTTAGTTGTTTTTGAGCAATTCACCTACTTAGAGTGATATGAAGGACAGCAAGATAAGGAAGTCTCCCAATGCAAAACTGTTATTAAGCTGAAAGTACAGCTTGAAGCAGCTCTTTAGACCAAAATTTTCTCACTCGTTTAGACCTTTTGATTCCTACGGAGAGGTCTTTGCTTAATCCGCGTGAGGATGGAAAATGTCTCTCTATGAACAGCTGCAAGGACTGTGCACCTACTCCCACTCATGATATGGTGACTGACTTTGCTCTCAACAATTTAGTCCAGATTTAGTAGACACACAATTTTCAGTAAGAGATTACTTCAGAGGGCCCAGTCAGAACATTTGCGCACATCATCTATCAATTACTTGCCTGTTCCAGTTCCGGTAGGATCGCCTCCTTGCACCATAAAAGTCTTGATGAGACGATGAAAGATGGTTCCATTGTAGTAGCCATCCACACACAACTGAACAAAATTGCGAACCTGAAGAATCACATGGCCCATCAAAGCTCCGATTATACACCACACCAAACCCTAATCCCACTCTCGCAACCACAGAAGTTCTCACGAGCACCACAAATCGACCAAACATAATGCAATGGAAACAGATTTTATCGTCCAAGAGTAGCAGAACGTACCGCTTTGGGGGCCTCCTTCGGCCAAAGCTCGATATCAAGTGGCCCTGCGGTGGTGTTCAGCACCACCTTCCCTTTCGTGGGAGGTTCCAAAACGTACACCGACGACATGGCTGCAAATCCACAGCACCTTCACATACCACTCTTCCTCTTGCAACCTGCGCCAAAACCCTAAACCAAAAACCCGAAATGCAAAAACCCAAATCCAAAAAACGAGCATCATTCGCAACACAGACACAAAAGTTTCACAAGAGTGAAGAAGACAACAATTCCGTGCGGAATAGACCGATGAAATTGGACGAGAATGTACATTTTAACATTCATCCATAGGGGTTCCATCGGGGTTTTAGGGTTTAAGGGTTCTATTGTTCACTGTCGAGCTTCGAGGATTCACTGTGTGTGCCTCCAGGTCGCATCGCTGCAGCTCGAATTTTGTTTGCAAGGATCGAATTTCTTATGCTTCATACTCTTGTGGTTCTAATTTAAATGAGATTTTTAATTTTTAGAATTGAAGAGAGACTTTGCATTCCGAATTAGAAGGAAACAACCAATAGGGTCCCACTGTTTTTGATGCCTCACATTCTCTTCGAATTGTCAATAGGTAGAATCGTTCAGTCACCTTCTTTCTTTTCTGACAAAACATTATATTATGGGAAGAGATGACAAAACTTTACATGATGCCTGTCCAAGGCAATTAAGTGCAAGTAACCTGATGCCCTCCATTTTCATTGGTCTGTGATTTAGTCTATCGTGACCTAAGCCAGTTCAATGTAGCTTCGTTCACTCGCTTCCTATGTCCTCAAAAGTAGTAATTGTTGAGGCAAGAGATGAAATGCTTTACATGATGCCTGAATCTGGCAATTGAGTGCAAGTTAAAAGTAGCCTGATGCCTCACTCTTACATTAAATATGTTTTCTCTTAATGCGTCTCATGCAGAAATGGTTTCTTAAGTTTACTCTATTTCGTCATTTTACAACTGCCTGCTCTTCATATGCAAACTAATGGGATCTAGATTTATCAGGCTGATAGTTTAAGTGGGTATTCTTTACTACTCCGTACTTTTCATCTGGGTCCGGGAATGGTCAAATATTTGCTGGACGCTGCTAATATGCTTCCATGTTTAATTTTGTGGTGGCTCTTGTGCTCATTAGGTCTGATATTCACCTGATTTTGGTACGCAGTAATCGTATAAAGAACGTCAGACTGTAGCAATTCGGAAGACTTATCCACTATTCGTGATGATGAAACTTGTAGTAGAGTGCAATTCACTTGTGGGATTGACATTTTGTGCTGCATATGACGACATGAGTAATGGCCTGTTTTTGTCATCCCAGGCGACCATGGGTTATTCCTAATTCAATTGTGAATCTCTACTGCAATTATTCGATCTGGTGCCGTGGGTTCGTCAATCCTCCAAGGCAGATGATTGGGCATCTACCTTTTGACGTTCGACTTTTGACATTCGACGTGAATTTTTATTTACCAATTTTTACGATTACCCCCGTAGATGGTCTCGAACAGTCGTCTGTCAGACGACACTGGTTGCACTTCCTAGCCATGTAATGAGTAGTATTTGGAGAAGAAGTTTCTTATGTTTCCTTATTTGTGTCTTTCAACTATTTTTCTTTCATTTTGGCAGTCCTTGAATTTTGTAATTGTCGTGATGAAAAACATGCTGGTCTCACATGATACTGACATATTGTTGCAAGCAGTAGTGAGGTTCTAAGATCCCAATGGAATGCATTGTTTCAGGTTCGAGGTTTCAGCACACAATCAATAACTAGTGACGTATCCCACGAGCCTTTGGAGGTCAACACTTTGATTCGACTCGGGGCTAGTGTGCCAACGACGGACATAAGTATCAATTGAAAGCCGACGGTTCTAGGCACCAGTTTGGGCAGTTATGTCAGCCGGCAACTGATAGACCTGAACCGGCACCTGCGTCAGCTTCCAACCAATCTAAGCCACTGGGTTGAATGGGCTCTTCACCCGGACTTCTCAATCTCACAGCTCCAAGTAACAACGTGGGCTGCTTGATTGTTTCTTCGGCGCCGTTCCTGCAGGACCTTCCAGGATGGCAGGATGCGGCAGGAAGTTTTTTGTTGGTGGCAACTGGAAATGTGTCAGTACTTCTGTCCCCGATGTTGATGCTCTTCATTTGGGTCTCATTCCTTTCATTTAGGTGTAATCCATTATGATTGACGAAAAACATTTGATGGTCGCAGAATGGAACCGTGGACGAAGTCAAGAAAATAATCTGCATGCTGAATAATGGCGAAGTTCCTTGTCCGAATCATATCGGTAAAGCATTATCAGTCTCTAAGAAGTAGTAGTAGCTCTTCCTTGTGCAATTTTAGGTGTAAAATAAAATATCATGTAGATTGAAGAGGATAGGTAGTGGCATTGATCTTAATTTGTGTAGGCTCACTGACTCTTGGAATGCAGAGACGATCATTTCTCCTCCTTTTGTGTTTATTCCCCTGGTGAAGAGCATGCTCCGAACGGATTTCCAGATTGCCGCTCAAAACTGTTGGAAGGGCAAGGGTGGAGCTTTCACCGGCGAAATCAGGTACCACTGGAGCTTCTATCTGTTTCAACGTTTCCTCACAGGATTGACGGCAATACTATGATCTATACATGTTGAATAATCAATGTAAATAAGTTTGCAATAAATTAATATATGTGCATTGCAAATAATTGTCTGCGGTATCTCTTCCATAATGTACTGCCATAATTTGAGGTTTTGCTCTTGCTTTAGTGCAGAGATGCTGGCGAACTTACACGTTCCGTGGGTCATCCTAGGTCACTCTGAAAGAAGATCGCTTTGTGGAGAAACTGATGCAGTAAGTCTGGGTTGGGTCGGCTAATTCCTCAATTGCTTAGTTCCTGAGCTTTCCTTGGTCTTCTCACTGAATTTAACCCTCAGATGCCCAAATGGTCAAAAGTGGCTTGCTCACATCTATAGGAGTTAAATATACTATTTAGGAAGCGTTACGGAAGGTAACAAATTGTACTTATACAAAATAGAAATCATGGCCTACATTTTCGAATGATGGAGAACAATGTATTGGAAAGTTACAACAATCGACTCTCACCTCCTGAAGTGGGATTTATACTTCTGCCTTGGGCATTTAGGGGTTCATCAGTTTCTAATGATAGGATTGTGTCTAAGATATTGAGGCTTGGATATTGATGAAGCTGCTGGAGAGGGGTGCAGATGGTGGCAGAAAAAACAGCATACGCATTGAACCAGGGCTTGAAGGTTTGCCTGTGCGTTGGTGAAACGTTACAAGAACGAGAGAGAAATGAGACGGGCGCCGTGGTTGCCAGGCAAACAGCAGCAGTTGCAGGCACTGACTGGACCCAAATTTTCTCTCTGGAGTATTCTACTTTTCCTTGGTAGAAAAGATGAATTCTGCTACGTCTCAAAAGATCCCATTAGATTGATAAAATTCTTAATGTTAAGTTAATAGGCATTAGATTCTTAAAGTCCTCATTTTGAGTTAACAGGAAGGTAATTTTAGTGTAAATGGTCATATCTTAATGTTATTGTGATTTTATTGTCGTTTCCGTTAACTTGACATTATAAGGGAACTACAAAATTATAATTAAGTTACCGTCGACTTTCTCAATCTAGCAGGGAATCTTTTGAGATTTAAACATGGAAGATTGATTATCTTCAATGCTTTCTAATTCAAGTTTGTTGATGGTGCAGCAAAGATTGGGTGTTGGGCGAATGTGGTCATAGCATATGAACCTATCTGGGCTATTGGAACCGGCAAGGTAGCTACTCCTCAGCAAGCTCAAGAGGTAAGTTCTAAGGTCCTTGTTCATTACTTTGTGATCTCACCATTTTAGATTTTTCGTTGAAAGTTAGTATGTGGCGGTGTTTGCATTAACAACCAATGAACATATACAAGATTTAAATCGATTTTTAGACTATTGCTTTTATTCATGCCTTATCTCATGTACCATTGAGGTTTGAAATCTCTGCAGGTTCACTACAACCTTCGAAAATGGTTAGACTGCAATGTTAGCCCTCAAGTGGCACAGAATACACGAATAATATATGGAGGTACCCAATGTTCACTTGAAACTCTCATTGGGATATTTTTAGTTAAATCCAGTGGTGCCTGCAATAAGTTCTCGAATCAATTAGAAGACCATCCTTTGGGGAAGTAATCCTGTGGAGTCTTATGTGGAGGCACTCATAGGAATAATAGTATGAGAGAGTAATGGAGAATTCGTGGAACAATCAAATCGCTAGAAGACAAAGGATAACTTGTAGGAGTCCAAAGTTATTTTTGCACAAACTAGGGGTCTTTGAGCACAAAAAAGATTCCATAAGGTGAAGGTTGATTCTCTCAATGGACCATTCAAGAATATTATGTGATGTTTTATTATATAATTGATAGAATTGGCCATCTCAAACGTGTTGGACATGCTTCAAGCCCACGTGGTTAGCAGTTCAATTACTACTGATATTCCCACTTTAACTTGGTTTCAAGTGGGAACACAAGCAACACCAGTGGTAGTGGTGCTGCCTTTGCCTGTGGGCTGGTCACTTCTTGCTATAGCAATTGCGTGTCATGTGTGCCACTAGCAAAATAAAATTTACAAAAAGTGTCTGCAACCTTGGGTTTGCGGATGTGCTCAGGCTCGGTAACAGCTGCTAACTGTAAGGAAATTGGATGCAATCCGGATGTGGATGGCTTCCTTGTTGGAGGCGCCTCTTTGAAGGTTTGATCAAATGCTTGACTACCTTATCACATACACAATTTTATTGCAGCATAGTATTAGGTTTCTTGGTGGGTTTCTTTTCTCTGTGAGCATGCTTACCAATCAATACATCAGCTGTTCTGAACCCTCTTTAGACAGTTTAGATTGCCCATACTAATTGCAAACTAATTTACATGTTTTCATATGAAATATCATATTTAGCAATCTTTGAGTCCCCATTCATAATATTCTTTAGCACGAGGGTCTTGAGACAGAACACGCAACTCATGCTCATTGGATTTGCTTATTTTTGCAGTCTAAATGTGTTCCATTACAAATTAAATTGACTTACTTTGAAGCTTCCGTGTGTTGCAGGAGGAGTTTATTACTATTTTAAATGCAAGAAACTATAGCCATTGATGGCTGGGTTAACTCAAGGAGATTGAAGATAATTTTGAGCTGTGGAGAATAATGTAGCCTCTCTATTCTGCATGCTTATTCTGCATTCAAGCTCCCTATTTGTCGACGTGAATTCTTTTTGTTGTCGAAAGACGGTCGACTGTGAACCTCTAAGCATATGCAGTGTCAGTTGAGTGAACACTTCCATGAAGACTTGCTGACGTATTTGATTTGACAAGTACATTCTCAGATTCATGTTACCAATGTTCTTTCGAACAGCTAATTGTATGGAATCAAATAAGATACGATTTTTTAACACGCTTCATCTCTAGATTGTCAGACTGAGGAAATGCAAGAGTTGAGAGAAAACAGACGCTGGTTTCAACAGACTGAACAGAGGTCGGAGCTCTCCTGCGAGAGACTTTTGCAAATCAGTTCAGTAAGCTGGCAGTATGGGGTCGGCGTACCGGTATTGATGAACATTCCGGAACAGACTCAAAATAGGAAATTGTATGGGTTGTCAGTGCTTGCAATTTGTTCTGCAAGATTTGACTGGTTCTTTCCAAATTTGTCCCCCCCACCCACAATTCTGAGCACAAAATCTATTCCCCAAAATAAATGTCCTTGTCTCCATTTTTGGACCCAAATGCTCGCACTGCCTAGTACTGTATTTTTAAGCCTTTGTTGAAAGATCCACTCCAAACCACACCTTTGATTTTCTTCACATTCCAATTTATCAACTAGCAACCATGAGACTGACTACCCCCAACACAAGAACTGTAGAACAGACTGAACAAAATCTGAGCACACCACTGAGATGGGTGTTTACAAGCGACTCCTGATATGGACATTGATTCTAGAGCCCTTAATGCAAGGCATGGATTCATGCAAATGCCTTGAGTTTCGAGCCCACACGGCAACGGCAACCAGAGTGGCCAAGATGATCACTCGCCAGTGAGTTGTCTTCTGGGTCAAGGTCGCTGCAGGGACCATGCTGCTCTCCAGAGCATGCAAGTGTTTGATTAACTGCTCCGCAACCATAGCATTGAGTTGGTGAATGGAGAATTTTTTGTTGACACTTTTTGAGGTTGCCACCTCCTCAAGGGCGCTCTCTTCCACTGTAACAATGTCCACGTCCACAGTTAGGGTTTGATTCTCGCTGCTTGCATCAATCGAAGTTACTCACTCCAAGTCAAAGTGATCCACTCACCAGACGTTTCGAGTTTCGAATCGTAAGCACCTGAAGGAGCTTCAATAGTCAGAAATTTGTTGCGAATTCCATCATCCTGAAGCTCCTCCTCTCGGGATGCATCTTGGCAATGGCATTTGTCATGTTGCAGAGTGCAATGCCCATCATTCAGGTCAGACGAGGATGTCGTGCCCGGTTCACAGGTCGAAGAATTAGCTGGTATTTGTAGGTGCGGATCACAGGGTGATGCAAATTCAGTTTGACAAGCAGTCCCGTGGTTGTCGGCGAGTAGTGTTACATTGTCATTGACACAAGTTCCTGACTGCTCGTGATCCACTGTGATTTGCCTAGTGCAATTGCTTTCAGAATCCTCACAGTCAAGCAGTTTCGACTCGGCATAGGACGTTGTTTCCTGCGAGTTGGCCATTTCGGTTCTATCAAACTGAATTCTGGCAGAATTAAGCGCGAATGTGAAATTGATGACGCTTAGGGTTTAGTCGCTGAAAGCAAGGTCAATGAGTGTGAGAAAACTACCTTCTCAGAGACGATAATTTCAGCAAGTTGAGGCTCACAAGCTCCGGAGGCTGCTTCCTCGACTTTGATTTCGTTCCCCGTCCCTCCTCTTCCTGCAGTCATGAACCGGATGAGCAGAACTGGACGTAGCGCAAGTCAGTGGCTATTTGCGTTGGACTAGGGAGTTACATCAAGGGCCAAAATTTGATTCCACTTGTGATGTGAATTGGCGTATAAAATTGCAGGAAATACTTATGGTAAAATTTTTATGCAAGAATGCAGACAGCAACAATATTCTCACCTTCCTCAACTCGCGGATATCCACCGTTCGCAAGCGTGAAGACAAAGCAGCGTCCTATCCTGGTGATGAACTCCGCCACTCTTGTAATTCTGCATACACCACTCAGGTTAATTTTCTCCCACTAAGCGTCTTCCAAATTCAGGGATCTTGATTTAGCTATGTAGCGAGTTAAGGTTTTCCGGTGAGTGTCGCCACCGGAAACTCAGTCAGCTTAGGTAGAGAAAGTACTTAAATCTGAACTTAATGTTCCACCCCCATCTGTCTATGTTCTCGATTACCAGGAGCGAGTAGAGCAAGCAAGAATTGAGAGTCTAATTAGCGCAAACTGATGGAAAAAAATAGACTTACAGTCGCCGAAAAAAGTCTACCGCACTGATGCTGAAGACGATGGTTCCCTCCCTTCGCTGCAATTGGCTCCCTGTCTGTCTGCAAGAAGGCAGCCGCTTGGTACGTCAAGTTGTGTGTAGCAAACAATTCTATGGCACTCAACAAAATCGTACTCCGCACGTCATTGGGAAGGAAATAGAAACAGAAGCCGCACTTAAAAGATCAGGAAATGACTAAGGGCAGTCATCCCAGAGTTTCTGCTTTGGCCAAAGAACGATCGAAGCGCAGATTGGTTCTTGCAACTTTTACAAGAAACTCGGAGTCACATTCAAGTTCCTTACCGATCCACCAAAGCAAGATCAAGTAAGCGATCTCCAAGCTGAACCTCTGGCAGACACTGCACCCCATCTTCAACCAATATTGCTAACCCTACGACATGATCCATCTCCAGAAGCCTGGCGCTCCCGTGGTGCAGAATGATTAGCTTGTCAGAAATGCAGTCGACCAAATGAAGGGACGCCGTTCGCTTCCCCAAGTCTCTCCTCAGAGTAGAGAATTCTTATTCCTGACATCTCCGGGTCTCGCCTTGCTGCGCGCTGACGAAAGTGCAGCAATCTAGACAACCCACAATTCGTAACATTCAAATATGGCACCACGAATTATTGAACCTCCGAAGAGTCAGAGATTCTAATAGAACTGCTACTACTCTGAGGAAGCAAGAAGCTAGAGTTGCACTCAACAGAGACGCAGCTAAGAAATGTTGGAGGAATCTACTTCCTGACAGAAATGGATCAATATGCTTCACGACGCCTCTTATTGGTACGCCGAAGGACCAGAACACCGCAATAATTAACTCTGGGAAGCATCGACCCGAAAATTCACCAAATGGTAGACTACATGAATCCGCAGACTACATGATTCGTGTAGGTTTCATGTTGGTGGGAGTTCCGTCCCGCCGCAACACACAGAAGATGGGAAGTGTATTGCAAAAGCAAGATAAATCTTTGAAGACAAGGAATTGGAGAGTCCAGCCCCTGTGTGACTGGTTAGAGGGGAAGAAGGATTCACTTTGGAAACGTACGACGAGGGGTCACGTCAGCATAAGTCCTGGCACGCATCATCCAGCAACTAAGTGGCTGCAAGAGCAGTTGCTGCAATCAATTCCGATCGACCTTTCCTAATCCAAAACAGAGCCTTCCAAGACGCACGATCCTTTTGAAATTCCGGCGGTTCCTTTCTACCGTGTGCCAGGCATGCTCAATCAGCGCATTTATTTATAGTTTTCAGCGCCTTGAGTGAGCAATTGAATCCAGAGCATACACAATTTCTTCAATTTCATCTCCCACGTTGACTCCAAGCTAAGCCTCCTTGTCGAACGAATACGCAACTTTGTCCAGTATCGTCTACAGTACCACATCGGCACTGTAGCTAATGTGAGCGTCATTTTGGTGAGCCTATTTCTACACAATAGTTCAAACTTCACATCACTGAATCACCTTCACTTAGGTTTTGGGTGGTGACTGTTTCTGCTGCAAACGCAGTAACATATAGACTTCGAGCTTCCCTTGTTTGCAGTTACTTGTGGGAAACTCCGTCTCCGACCTCAAAGGATATCTCTTCTAATTATTTAGCACATAGATTGGATCAGCAAGGTAATTAACAAAAGAAACTTATTACTTTCAGCACGTTCAGCGTCGGCACTGAAGTAAACGCTACCGCAGCACTTGAAAATCTGGCGAAACCTGCGCCCCACCAAAACAAGCCACAGTAGAAGAGTTGAAACTTCTAATTACAACAACCAAATTAAAGCATGGTTGACTAAATTCGGCAATTAATTTCAAGCCCCTGCAAATTCTTTTCCGTGCTCGCACAGATTGCAGGGTCAATGATTGAGGGGCCTACTACCCTCAGTCAACATGTGTAGTACGTAAAGTATGCAAATTTACTCAAGTAGGGGCTGGTGAACTGCTCACTCACAGATTTGTCGAGGGATTTGAGCTGAAAACACTGAGGTATATCGAATATCTCCGTTGAGCTGCAAGATTTATCCCCTTTCTCAAGGGAAGACCCTCAATTGTCCCGAGGACCAGCGGAACCCACAATAACATTTAAGCAGTACATGGTCACTGAAGTAATTGATGAACATACAGACAGGATGGCAGCTTAGCCGAAATTATCAAGATATAAAATAAGACAAAAGGCTTCAAAAGTTGCAGAGATAATAGGCATGTGGCCAAGTCTCTGAGGACAAAAACAGTACGAATGTGATCTTCTTCAGCTTATCATCCCCTTAACCATACCGGTATGCTGAAGAATTGAAACGGGCAGAGCGATCATTTATCTCCGTCACGCGCGTTCGTATCCACTTGTCCAAGCCTCCAAGGTCACGAATTGTCTAGATTTGAATTACACAGAGATGACAATAATTCATAACTATTGATGAGAATTCACAAAAAAACAAAAAAACTGCTTCCGACCAACCGGATTCGAACCAGTGACCTAAGGATATCTGCACCAACTACAGTCCTCCGCTCTACCAACTGAGCTATGGTCGGAGAGGGCAACGAAACGGCCCAGAACATCAAGGAGCCAAGCACAGCTCAGCAACTGCTTCCACTGAGAGTTGAACTCAGGACCTCCCGCTTACTAAACGGGTGCTCTAGCCAACTGAGCTATAGAAGCGGTAAGTGTGCCCGACGAAGTGCTGTCACGCGCACCCCGGAACACTCGCATGCTGCGCAGCTGTCTTGCAGCATAGATAAATTGCTGACAAAATCTGACACAATTTTCGTGAGAGGCAAACAGGCTCCAGGTCAGTTGCAAAAAAAAAAAGACTGAAAAAGGAAAAAAAACTCTTTAATTCTTTTTTATTTTACTTTTAATTATAAAAACTAAATTATACCTAAAAGCTAAATTTTGCAATTGAAAATTGAGAAATAAAAAACAGAATCAGAAAATCAAAATAAGGTTTCTGAAAAAGAAACTCGGATCAGGCATCCATTCCGAAACAGATCGGGAATTTCAATTTTTTTTCCTTTCGTCAACTAGCTACACAATGCTCGTCCCAAACTATTCGTCAAGTCTGTAGAGAAATCAAGACCTGAACTTGACACAAAATTTGCACAAGCGGGTCTTTCCAGAAGTGAAACTCAGAGCTACTGCAAACCCGTCAATCTAAGTTCCCCAGCTGCTGGAAACCACTTAATTTGAGCACGATACAACGTTACGTAAGAAAGGAGCTAGCATACTGGCCAGATGAAGAGATGCTCACTTCTACGAAATGAGACTCAAAAAGAAATATATGCTAAACAGGAAACATTATGAGAACGAGTTCCTGAAGATACCTCGAGTCCATCCCTGACGAATTCTTGGATTGCGTTCATTCAACTGCCACATCAACATCTGATCGACTTTGATATTATGCGCGCATTAACGACGGGTACGTACGATCTGCGCTGCAGAGAAAACACACACACACACACATAAGTGGAGCAAAGAGTTCAAGTCTACATCATTGGAACATGAACAATTCCCTAGAGCCTGTGGTATTAAGCACTTGCAAAGATATTACAAATGATCGCATGACAACCTCTACTGTTACTCCACTGCGATTGCGATAAAAATCCTTGTCAGGAAAGAAACTACAATGATACGTTTCGTTTAAATTGGCGGCTCAAGCCTTTTTTTATGTTAGAACGCTGAACATATTATTCTCCTTTTAATAATGTATATCTTCGGAAGAGACCAGGGAACTCAGTTTCCACATACTAAACTTCCAAACATTTGCATTAACTTAATCGACAGCAGCTACAAACTGCTTCCTAGTACCTGCCTGCGACGCTACAGAGTCCAATAGCACAAGCATTCTAGAAAACTCAAACATAACAGTACAACTAAACTAGTGAAGATGGAGGAAGCTTATTTATGCAATTAATTGGTGGTATCCGTAGTTGCTACTTCAAGCTTTCAATGGTCTTAAGGCGCAAAAAGTAGCTTGCGACAGCAATAATTAATTACAACAGCTGACGAAGAGAGGTTCAATAGCCAGAATGAACAACCAGGAAGGCGCGACCAGTAAACAAATTATTCACCTCTTTCTCAGAAAATACCATATCATCAAGCTAGGAGGCTTAGCTTCGATCAGTTTCAACACCCGCCTCCTCGTACTAAACTTCCGGCCACGTGCATTTGCTTGATCCAAAGCAGCTACAAACTGCTTCCCTCGATCGTAAGGAAGCTGCCCGCGATCCTGGAGAATCCAGCACAAAGCATTCAAGAAAACACACGCGACGCCGCAACTAAAACTATATATAAAGATCAAGGAAATTAAAGCTCATTGCTGAACCAGTTTGCGACCTGAAAGACGACGGAAGAGGGCGCTGTTCCAGGAATCCGTCTCTTTCACGGGCCAGTTGTGAGGATTTCCGTAGCCAACCGAAATCAGAAATTCGAACGCAGGACTGCAATGCTTTGCGCCATTGAAGCTATGGACACAACGGTATCCAAGAGTTCAAGAGGGTGAGCAAACTTGGGAACTTCTTGAGAAGTTCTTGAGAACTCAATTCGGAGTTTCTCAGTAATGGAACGTGGGAACCATTGTCCGGGAAGAACCGGAAGCTAGTTATTAGCTAGTGGAATTGGGAAAAAAAACAGTTGCAATTTGAAAACATCAGCAAGAAACCTGGTGAAATGTTTATAAATTTTTAATTTTTAATGGAAAAAAGAGAAAACAACCAGACTCTATACTTGGAAAAACGGTTCAATATGGAAATTGGAGGAAATTAGCCAGTAAAACTAAAAAAACTTCTTCAACATTGGTGGGAGCCAATCTGCAAGAGTGAACAATTGGTAGAAATAAAGAGAGTAAAACTTCATCTAAGATAAACCACCCCATTACAAGCAGAATTATTACTAAAGTAAAGCAGCCCATTATGGACAGAATGAGGAGTTTGCCCTCATGTCATTACTGAAGTTTTTTAGTTTTTCTTCTACATAAAGACAAGTGATATAGAAATGGCAAGAGCAATTGAAATTATATTTTTCGGACAAGTGTGAATTTGTTATGAATTTCTAAAGTATTCTGCATGCCCATCATGGCCTAAAAGAGTCTCTAGACTACCCCAAAACCAACAAAATTTTTATCCATAAGGCTCATCTTACTCACCTAAAGCAGTCACAATATTTTCTTACACGAAAGGCCTAAAAAAGTCACTTCCTACAATGAATTAACACCAAAAAGTTGAAAGTTCTATTGTGGTCACTAATCACTCAGACATTGATTGTGGTCCAAATCTCATTCATTGGAAGAAAACCATAATGAGGTCATTCCTAGGTGTCCACAATGGGTCTTCTGCCCATAATGGGTTGCTTTACCTTAGTTTGCCCTCAAGCCATTGTTAAACTTTTTTTTGAATTCCACATAAAGACAAATATAAGAAATGGTGAGAACAATTGAAATTATGTTTTTTCCACAAATAAGTGTACTACTCAATTGGCCCAAAGAATCTCTAGAAAAACAGTGACCAAATCAACAAATTTTTGTTGAAGTAGGTACTATATCATCTAATTTTACAGTTTTTAGTTGATTTTGGCACAAGTTAACAAAACAGTCACAAAATATTGTATATATGAATAGTGCAACACCCAAATTAACAAAAAATCAACATTTTTTGTTCACTTTGACTTACAATAATTTCAAATAAGTTTTTGTAAATTGGGCAATGTGTTTAATTCCTAAATGCCCAACCAACCATACATGGTCGATTTGAAATTTCAAACTCATTTTGATGTGGGCAATTAAATTCCTTTGACCATTTAAAAAAAAATTAAAAGCAGTTTTGAAGGTTAACTATTGGAAGCTTTCATTTTTTACTGAAAAAGGTAAATATTTGATTTTTGAGAGGTCCTCAAATGCATATATGTACCACTAGTGAAGAGTAAAGCTTGTCAGCTTCACTTCATTTCCCAGCTTCGAGCAAAGTTTGCCAATTTCACTTGATGTGAGATCTAAAAAAATTGTACATTTCCATTTGCTTTGAAAATGGTCTCAGTGGAAAGAGTAAATTGTTTTCATGATTTTCATTGTTGAAAATTTAAACATACAAGTGTTAATTTGGAGTTATTTGCGATCTGTACTTATAAAAAAAATTGCATTTCTACACTTGCAAGAGGGATTGTAAAATGAGTTTGCTTTATTTGAACTTAAGGTTTTTGAAAGTACATTTTAGTGTGCTAACACAATTTTTAGTTATTTATGTCACCTCCAATCTCCAAAAACTCTTAGATGAAATTTCTCAAACATTGTAGGGAAGGGCAACATATTATAAATAGGATAATTACTTTTTTCTTGTTTTAATCTCAAAACCCCTATGCAATTTCACACTCAAAATTGGAGTACATACTAACAAGAAAGCCCTTCAAACATCTATATATACAATTAGATTTTGAAGAAAAATAATAATTTGCTTCATTGGGGATAACCATAAGCCCATGTTCTTTTTTCGTAGTAAAAACACACTTCAAAAGGCTTGGGCATTTAGGAGTTAAACCACCTCGGTTGGAATTCTACAATATGGAGTACAATGGAATTTTATTTTTTTAACTTAGTCATTTAAAATTCGGTATTTTTAAAAATCAGTAGACTTTAGAGGCCATTTTGTCATAGTAGAACAAACTTTTTCAAAACACTTTGAACTAACAAATGTTGAAAAATCAATGTAACTCTTATCTCCAAAAGTCCATTTAATATTTTGACCCTCCAATCAAAAGTTGTGGACAAAGTTCAAAGAGAGGTTGGATGGACATTTTCTTTGACATTTTTAAACAACCTCTCTGAATTTTGTCCATAACTTTTGATTGGAGACTCAAAATTGCAAAAGGATTTTTGGAAATGAAAGTTAGCTTGGTTTTCCAACTTTTTCTGATTCTAAGATTTTGAAAAAAGTTGTTATATTGTGCCTAAATGGCCTTTGAAGTCTGTTGTGTTTACAAACCAAATGGAAAAAATTAGCAAAAATGTAATAAATAGAAATGTAATATGTGCATGCAAATGCAAGTGGATTCATAGTGCATTAGTAAAGGCCTTCCACCACAAGAAGGGGTGCAAGGTTTGAACCGCTTTGGCATCCCTTTGCTGGCGTGGTAGGTTGCCTAAGTGGCATGTGTCACAAGGTTGCCTGGGTGGACCTTTTTATTATGATGTGGCACTTGCCACATGTCAATTTTGTATGGCCGGATTTCATTTCATTTCTAAAAATTTTAAAAAATTTCACTTGACCAAATTAACAAAAAAAAATCATTAATTTTTTTGTTGACAACCGCCCAAATCAACATGTCCAAATCAACAAAAAAATCAACACTTTTGTGTTGAATTTCTGTTAAATCTTGTCACTGGATTTTCTAATAGCAATGTTTAGACTACCGGAAACCAACTTAAAGTGTATCCATAATACTCAATTTGTTTTTCAAGTAAATTTATCACTAGTTCAGTGATTAGTTAAAACAGCATTATATCTCATAATATTGCTCCTCTTTCTACACTGCAAAAAGTACGGATATGGACATTTGTGATGAACTATTAAAACTTGGCTTAATGTCCTATAAAATAATGCTCTCAAGCCTCCTAACTTGTAACCATGATCCATAATGGTCCTTGTACCCACTTAAAGACATCATAGTATTTCTTAATATGGCTACAGCGTGAAGGCCTAAAATAGTTTTTATTTTTAAAAGATTTAAGCTCAAAAGGTAGAAGTCCCTAGAGTGGTTAGTGATTGATTTATTACCATCTTTGAAGTCATTAATTGTAACCACTAACTCAAAACAATGTAGCCCAAATCTCATTTATGCAAAACTTTGATGTGTCATTCCCTAGGTGTCTAGAATGATCTTTTAATTTGCCTTAAATGGAGTGGTTTACTATATGTGATGTCTCATTCCAAGTTCCAATGAGGAGAATGGTTTATAGAAATGAGACTTAAGTTGATAGCAATAGTGACATATTGAATCAATAAAATGTATATGTGTAACTAGAATAATTGAAATAATGTAGTTATGGGAGTAGTATCATGAAAATCAAAAAATTACATGGGCTAAAAGCAAATGAGACATGAGATAAAAATCAATAGTAGCATGTTGGGGCACATCATTTTTGAAACTTGAAATTTTATTGTTTTAACTAGGAAGAGATATTTGCAATTAGCTGCTTATAAGAGGTTGCTACAAATTAACTCGTACCCCTAAAGGATCGAGGCCTATTTTCTGCCAAAAAACATTGAAAACTGCCATTTCTATAGCAAACAGTAAAAAAAATTGAAAAATGTTTTTTTTGCACATCTAACCATAGGATCTTAGTATGAGAATGTATGGAAAAAATTTCAGAATTTTTGACCACACAGATTGCAAGATATTTGTGTTTAAAGTGGAAAAAGCAAGTATTTCAGCACATTGCGGGACTAGATTTTTTGACTTTGAACATTTTTAACTTAAAATTTTTGCACTACAGAGTTTTGAGCTTTAAATCTTTATAGTGGAGAATTGAGTTGAGAGTCTAGGGGGAAAAAAAATTCAAAAAAACTTAATTATCATTCTTAAAAAAATTGTTAAGTAGAAGTAGGTACAAGATAGAAGGAAAATCTAAAATATTCATATATTTTAGATGGAATTAAAATACACTAATCCCAATGGTGAGATTGTTCTAACAAGTAAACTAAACCATGAGAATTTATTTTTTTGAAAAATTGCAAAAATAGCATTCAGATTTGATTCCTACAAGTTATTTTTTTCAAGAAGATGCTCTAATTGCCCGAAAAACAAGAATGTCCATAACTTTCTCATAACAAATCCAAATGAAATGAATCAACTCTTTCCAGATGGACAAAAGTATAATCTTTGAGAAAAAAAATATAAAAAAAAAAAACTCAAACTTTTGCCAAATTTCTTTTGCTGCCCGGGCTGCCCGCCGTCCCCTGTTTTGAGCTTATTTGGTCATAACTATTGTTTCCGGGCACCCATTGTGAAAAAAATTATATTCCCACGAAGCTAATCAGCTTTTCAAGCTACAAAAAAAGTTTCAAAAAATCAGGAGAAAATTTGAGCCCGTAGGTACCTGCCCAAAAATGCATTTGTCCCCCGAAGGGACAACGGTCCTTTAGGGGTTAATAATCAAGGTAAAAATTTCCAAATTTGTGAAATGATTATAAATGCAAGGCTCATAGAAGCACTATTTAATGATGTCTATCAAACATGTAAAATATGATCGATAAAGCGTATTCATATAATTGGATCTATTAATCCAATAATCTATAATTGCCAATGTATTTTTTAATTGAAAATTGAAATTTTCCCTCTAAAATTGAAAAAAACTTGTAACTCTTGCTCTTGAATATTTTAAAAGAAGTTTTTTTGAAAACCTATTCTGATCAAATCCTATCTTTCTTTGCATTGTATTTGTAAGATTTTTGCACTATACATTCTCCTAGATTATTTATGATCTTTGTTATATTTCAAAAAATCTAAGTATTTGTATCCATATATATTTGCGATTTATGTGATTTATATATGTCTATAAGCAATCATCCAATGGTGGGTTAATTTGTGACATATATATATATATATATATATATATATATATATATATATATATATATATATATATGGTGAGTAAAGATGTATTAATGATAAGATAAAGAATTGTATAATGATTGTAGAGTAGAGGTTGGAAGGTGGTGATGGCACAAGTTTGATACCTCAAGCACTCTTGTGGTACTTACTAATAGAAATTGAGTATTTTAACTGCAGTTTTTAGTCTTTTGTATAAGAAATTGATATTTAATAGCAAGTTTTGAATTTACCTAATCGTTACAAAATGTGAATCTATGAATTGGAGTATATATTTATAAGACAATGATGGTGGATTACGGTGGAATGGATGTGCAGGGTATATATGCATACTTTAGCATTACAATTGCATTTTTGTGGATTGTTGCAATTACATAGATAAATCAATGTTTTTTTTGTGGATTGTCATTGAAAGTGCTTACATTTATATGTATATAACATCAAAAATGAATAAAGGATGGCATTTATTTAGTTTGACTTTTGTTTTTATTGTTTTATTATATCTATGAATATATTGGAATTTTGTGTTTGATTTAGTGCATTATAGAAGGAGATGCATTCATGATTTAATTTGAGTTAAGTTGTATAGGAGGCATGTGATGGTGAAGTTAGTTGGCTATATTAAGTGCTTATAAATGTAGATCATTTAATCTTTTAATAGCATATTTCAATAATTTTGGAAGTTGTATAATTTGTGCATTTGAGATGAATGGGGCAATTTTAAAACTTTTAGATATTTAAGGATGTGTATGAATGTAAATTTGTACCCTTTCATTAAATCCTACGTGCCCAATTGTCTTTTTTAAGTTTGCTGCCAAATTTTGAGCAACATTTCCAAGCAACAAAATGAATTCTCAAATTTTAAGTTTTAAAATGCAAACTAGATTGGAATTTTTTTCTATTAGTATATTCAATACTATGATTGCTAAAGTCAAAGTTATTTATAAGGAAATAACTCAAAGTATTTTGCATTTGTAGAATCTTAAATAACTTATTGTTTGGAGAAATTTAGTATTGATGTTTTCATCATTAAATCTTGTACCTTTTTTCATAAATCAATTGAACATTCAAATTTTACCAATACTAGGAAAATCTTTCTTGGAAAGTGGCTTTCAATGTGCTATTGTAGAGATAGAGTTGGTCCTTTATATGATGTGTTTAGTGTATATATAATCTATAGAGCGTCTACACTATGGCAGCTAAACTTGTACCTAATCAAATTTCAAATCTCCCTTTAGATCCCTCCAAGGTCTCACTTTCCTCCCTTACACATCAAATATGTCTATCAATTAGTGAATTGACCAATTACAAATTGAAGATATGATTTGCATGACTAAATCTAGATTTGGCAGTACCAAAGTCTGTATTTGATAGTATTGAATAGAAGTATGTAAGGTATTTTGAGGGTCTTATATTACTTTTCATCTACTTAGTAGTGTGATCGCCCCTCTTAATGCAAAAGTGTAAATGTTCTTAACCCCTAAAGGACCGGCATGCGTTTTTTGGTTGTATAGAAATTTTGGGTAGGTACGTGTGACTAGAGATTTCCATATTTTAAGCTGAAATTTTAATAGAAGGTGGGCGCAAGGAATATCTTTCATATGCACTAAATTTCAGGACATTTGGAAATAGGAGTCAAAAGTTATGGCCAAATATGTTACTTTTTTTTGTAACTGGGCAGTCCGGGCAGCAAGAAAAATTTGGCAAAATTTTGATTTTTTTTTTTAACATTTTTTTTCTTGTAGATTATAATTTTGTCTATCTGGAAAGCTTTGATTCATTTCATTTGGATTTGTTATGAAAAAGTTATGGACATTCTTGTTTTTCGGGCAGTTAGAGCATCTTCTTGAAAAAAATAACTTGTAGGATTCATTTCTAAATGCTATTTTTGCAATTTAAAAAAAATAAAAAATTCTCATGGTTTAGTTTACTTGCTAGAACAATCTCACCATTGGGATTAGTGTACTTTAATTCCATCTAAAATATATTAATGTTTTAGATTTTCCTTCTATCTCGTACCTACTTCTACTTAATAAATTTTTTAGGAATGATAATTAAGTTTTTTTGAATATTTTTTTTCCCCTAGACTCTCAACTCAATTCTCCACTATAAAGATTTAAAGCACAAAACTCTGTAGTGCAAAAATTTTAAGTGAAAAATGTTTAAAGTCAAAAAATCTAGTCCCGCAATGTGCTGAAATACTTGTTTTTTCCACTTTAAACGCAGATATCTTGCAATCTGAGCGGTCAAAAATTCTGAAATTTTTTCCACACATTCTCATACTAGTTAGGTGTAAGATCCTATGGTTAGATGTGCAAAAAAAACATTTTTCATTTTTTTTAACTCCTTGCTATAGAAATGGCAGTTTTGATGGTTTTTTGGCAAAAAAAAGGCCTTGGGCCTTTAGGGGTTAAGCTTGTAAAACCCTCCTAAATCCTAAATGTCCAAATGTAGACTCGCTTTTGTATCCAAACAAATTGCGAAAGATTACAAACTATTGTATATTAATACAGAATGTCCTTTATTTAAACAAATATATTTTGAACTCATTATATTTGACTATTAGTAACAAAGTTGATTATTTTATTCAGCTTGGATGCTCAAGGGTAAGGTATAGAAGGATATTTGCACCCCTTTGTTGCTTTGCAATCTAATATATGAGATTGTTTTAAGAAATTTCAATAATTAAGTAAATTTTCATAGATTTTTAAATAATTTTTTTTAAAATTTTAAATTTAAACCCCTAAATGCCCAAGGCCTTTTTTGAGCTTCTAGGATTTTGCTCTAAATTGAACAAAATGTAAACATTTTGATAAGTTGTATCAATTTTTTTTGAATTGTCACCGTGCAAATTCAAACTAGACATGTTAGAGATCACATTGGAAACAAAAATACAACAGTATCACTTACAAAGATTATTGAAAGATTATAATGTTTGAACATGAAGGAGCTAAAACTACAAAAATGATTTGAAGTCTTTTGATCCTCTTTTCACATGCCAAATCTAAAAAGTTGATCACCAAAAAAATATGAGGTTAAAGGACCTAACATGCGTAATCCTAACCAATTTATGGCTTTTCAAAATCTACTCTAGAATTTTTTTAAATAAATTTCTAATGTGATATTTCCTCCAAGATCTAATGTATTTGAGGCTCATTTCCAAAAGCCCTCAACACTACGGAAAAGTCAAGATTGCAATGGGTATCCTTGCACAAAATCTTGAATAGAAAAATCATAATCAGTCATTTTCAAAATCGGATTTTTGATGCTGAAATTAGACTTTGAAAGGAATTTTTCAAAAATATAAACTACTAAAAATGAAAATTTGATTATATTTTATTTAACTTCAAAATATTATCGACACCAAAATTTGGTGCCTCGGGCATTTAGAGGTTGATTTAACAAAACACAAGATTCAAAATTTAATTTTTCATATATCCAAAGCTTTCAAAAATTTAATTTTTTTTAAATTTTAATGTTATAAAATTCCAGAATCTTTAATTGGTCATCACTAGTAGTGTAGAGATACCAACAGAGCTCTAATTGTTTATGTATAAAAAATAAATTTCTTAATTCATAATATTGCAAAAGTAGAGGTTCTAATCTTATGGGAGCAAATTTTTATTATTTATAGCCTAATGCATCTTTGATGAGGGAACAAAGTTAAATTGGCATAATATCTTGTGAATGAAAGGGCGCACAAAAAGTGGGCTAGCGACTTAAAACGACTATTGTAGCAAGGTTCAAGCAAGCTAAAGTGCCCCAAAAAACAAGTCTAGGCCATTTTGAAGACCTCATGACCTAGGGCCAAAAGTGACATAAATGAGTTCTTAAAAAAAATTGGAAACTATTTTTCTATTCTTGTATTCTAATTATTGTGAACAATTGCTTTTGACGCATTACATTCTATTGAACTACTTTTGAACTACTTTGTGTTCCACTAAGAGGAATGAACTTCCACAAAATGGTTCTTAATTGTTTTTAAGAATTGTAGATATGCATATGTCAATTATAGATTAATTATAGAGTAGTTATAGAACAAAATTTATAGAATAGTCATAGAACATTTGTATAATATTTATACCTGAGTAGTTGAATAATAGTAATGAAAGAGTCATTGATTAAATATTAATTAATTATAGAATAATCATAATGCAATCATAGAATACATTGTGATGAGTGTGATGTGGAAGTTGAGGGTTGTAACTTGCAAAGATGAATGGTGGAGATTTCCTCTCTCTTGTTTATAGTTAGAACTTAGATTAGGTGCCACCTCTTAAGTGCAACAGTTTATATTCTTCTTCTTGTTTCTTGGTGGTCAACCTCTTTTGATTTTTTCCTCTTGTTTTTGACTCAAGGTTTCTAAGTGAGGATTTAGGTCAATTGTTGCCTCTTGAGTGCACCTATTTACATTTTGTTTTTTGTTATTTTATTGTTAACCTTCCTTTCATTTTTTCCTCTTGTATTTTCCTCAAGATTTCAAAGTAAGGGTTTCTTTTAGCTACTTCTTCATTATAGTTGCCAATTGCCAAGTGTAGTATCATGTTCTTCTTGTTTGGGATTTTTGCTTACTTTACATGCCTTTGTCATTGTTCTTCTTTTCAATAGTGACAATTATTTCTCATTTGAAATTCTACAACTATATTGATGAAAACTAGTGATTTCCTTAATTTCAATTGAAATTGTACCTTCTTCTTACTTTGCTATATATTTTTGATTTTGATTTTGTACATAAATAGAAAATCTTAATGAGAGATTTGAAGATAATAAAGGTTTAATAGAGGACAACAACTGCAAGTGGTCAACTTTGCATCAGGAGAGTTTTGTAGTTTCTTGGTGATTGTTGCATTATTTTGCTTTGTGATGTACTTTTCATTAAATAGGCCTTATTCATTTTCAATTGGTAATTGGTTGCAATATCAATAGGCAAAAAGACAAAAGAAGGTTATGCCATGGAAACAATAAGTGGTGTGAAAAGAAGTGTTGTAATAGTAAATTCATAAAGACACAGTGCAATTATAAAAGATATAATGCAATTATAAAAAATCAACTTTAGTCACTTGTCTCAATGGCATTACAACAATATACCAATCATACATGCATACTATTTCTTTTGTCATCTTTGTCATAGTCAATTTTTTAGTAATAAATATAAAAAATGACTCAAAAACAACTTTATTCAAATCCTAGTACATCCTATAATTGTGTTTGCAACTACAAAATAATTAATTAATCATTGCAATATTTATATACACAACTAGTGCGTCACCAACATATGATTATAAAATTAACTAATATTTAATTAAAAATACATATTTCAATCATGCAAGGGAGACCTATAATTTTTTGTCATATAAGCAAAGTAGGTTCCATTAGCATTGTCAATTTCATAAATGATTTAACAATGACTATTTGTAAATCTACCATGTCGGAAAGCCTAGACATGTTAGCCATGCCCCATCAGTGGCATTGTCCATGTCAACAACCACGTTGGATGCATTGATGCAATACACCACATCGACCATGCCCTTTCAACATTTTTGTCCATGTCATCTACCACGTCGGGTGGCACACACCACGTCAATCGTACCTTGTGAGCTACTATGTCCTCATTTGCAACTTCGTTAGTGACTATTGTTGATGAAATTCCACATCATCAAATAAAAAAGAAACAACCTCTTCATCTTAAATGACTTAGGTGTCATAATTAAATAACTGGTCCACAATGACTCTAATCCTAAAAACAAACTCCAATCATTTATCCCTCATACTTCTCCTAAACGATTGCATTTTTAGCCATTTATATCCTAATTATTGATAGCCCTTTTTCTACTAATGCATGAAACTACTATTCATACACTATGACCTATGTAATCAGTCAATCATCATTGAGCTAAAAGATTGACTAGAGTCTATTTACATGTCCAAGTGACAAACTTGGTCAACAAGGCAAACATATTAAGAAGAATAGTAGACTTTGCAGCATCTCTCACATGACAAGTATAGTTTATTTGAAACATTCTTTAGTATATGCTCACTTTTAGAAAACCCCATTAGAATACTTGCAATGATCTCTAGATATGTATCTCAAGACTCAAACATTTGTTTGTATAACATTATAAAATGTTGCATGTAGAGTACGTATAACATATTAGCTAGTATTATTTTAGTAAAACAACAATTGTAAAACATGCTCTCTCTCTCTCTCAACTATAGAATGTAAGTTCTTTTTTACTTGTGTAATAATGCTATGTGAAATGTTCCAATTGACTTTCTAGGTGAAATTGTTTCGTTTTAACAAATTTGGTATTTCTTGCAATGTATTTAGAAAACATTGGAGGACAATCACACAAAAGATGCATGTAAAGATGTCATTTTGGAGATGTTTCATGAAAAGTACTTTGGTGATTTCATAAATCACTAGTACATGATAAAGCAATTCACATAGTTTAGTGCATTTGTTGGGGTACATAAAGATTATTTATAAATAGATTTTTCATTGAATAAAAAATATTCTAGGAAAACATTACACCTAGTAATTATCTTCTTATAAGAATTTTGTAAGACATATGTCATATGCAAAGCTACAATGTGAAAGACTTTGATTTTTAAATATAGTAGATTTCCATCAAGTAAGTATCAAGTTGTTGTACAAGAATTTTATTCTTACAAAAGGTACGACAATGTAAATCAAAAAACCCGAATATGTTTGCTGACATTGAACTAAGGTTATGTAGATAAGGATTCCCTTAAGATCTTTTTGTGAAGGTGAATTGATTTTATTTTGATGGGTATAGTGACTAATTAATATCCACCTCAAGTGATCATTATTTATAGATAAAAATATAGAAAAAATAGAACAATGTATAAGTGCCATTAGTTTTAAGTATTTGGATTATGTCATTCATACCCAAATCAATCATTTTATAATCCATATTGCAGGAAGTATAAGATAGATTTTCATGGTTAGACTTGCCTCAAGGTTCTCAAGGATTTGGAAGACATCATCATTAGTCTAGCATATAATATGAAAGGTATACCCAAAGCCCACTAGTTTCAAATATTTTATCGAAGCAAAGGCGCCGGATGGAGCAGTGGGAATTTCATGGACTTCCGCTGGAAGGAGCAGTGGCACTGGCGGTTGATGGAAAAGGGCCTCCAAATGGACCACTGGCGCCGGCACGAGCATTTACTAGAGGAGCGTCGGCCCGAGCAGTCGCTGGAGGAGCGTCGGCCCAAGCAGTCGCCAGAGGAGTGCCGCCACCGGATGGAGCAGTGGCGCGGGCATTTGTTGGAGGAGCGCCAGCCGGGGCAATTCGAGTAGAAGAGGTTTTTCACTAGACGCTGAAGAAGGCGTCGCTCCGACGCATGGTAACTGCAATTCATTTCTAATTCAAAGTGTGTAATTAGAACTGTTGGTTTTGCTTTTTTGTTTTTGTTTTTTTGTTTAAAGGGGTGTGTCTCTTATTCTATAATATTTTGTCTCAGAGGGTGCCCGTCCAATTCTTCTGGAGGTTTTAAGAAGATTTCGACGGAGAGGCTAACCAAAGATTTGTTAGACTTCGGAGTATAGGGAAACTTTACACTTTGCTTGTCAAAGTGAAAATATCAAGCACCAAGCAGGGATGGCCACAAGTGATGCTTAGTAAAGGATGGAAATATTATTGTGAATTCCATCAATTAGTGGTAGGTGACCGGATAACATTCAGGCGCTTGGAGATGGCCGTTTTTGATGTTACTGTTCAGAGAAATTTCAACATACAATGGCCGTTTCCGGTGTGTGACGATGAGATAGGCAGTGAATAGGGGAATCAAATTCGATGGAGAAATATTTGAAACTAGTGGGCTTTGGGTATATTTGAAAATAATTATTGGATTGAATAACATTTCATTAATTGTGTTTTGTTGTCCATTGTCTCTAGGTTGTCTATTACTTAGACAAGTATGCATTCTATAGTAGAACCTCTCTAAAGCAATACTGGTAGTCTCTAAAGTAATAAACCTCTGTCAGGAAATATTGATTATCAGTCTCAGCTTGAGCCACATATAAACATCATGAATCCAAATGCCCCTCCCTAATGTAATAATGTCTCTAATATAATGTGTCAAATTGGTCTTGGCCTTATTACTTTAGAGATTTTCTACTGTATATTGAATCATAGTGAATGTTATTCTTTAATATCTCCTCTTAATTTCAATTTTTCATCATTATAGATGGCATTGTATTCTTTTCAATAGTGAGATATATCCTTGGTGTAAAATAAACTGTTGAAACATAATAGTATTTTGATCTAATGGAAGTTGTTTTTGTTTCATGTAAATCTAAATAACAATTTATAATTGTCGTTGGTAAAAAAACCATAGTCTAAATGGAAAACTTGTAATCAAAGACATTGTGAGTTCTTCTAAAACTTCTTTGATGAATTGATGACATACATAAATTTTTAGTATAGAAAGGCTCAAGACTCTTATTGGATGTATCTAAATGCTAAATTGTACTTTTGAATCAAGAACAATTGGACTTTACATTGAATGAACATTATGGATTAAAACCTTCAATCTTCGTCTCAACCCAACTTGCAACATACATAGTTATGTACTTTTGTTGGTTGGTCACTTAATATGAAATAAGCGCAACCAATATAAGAAGATCAAAATCTCAATATTGCCTATATTTGTAGAATTGACAATCATGTAGTAATTCAAAACATAGGTATATTCTTTAATCTTATTATCGTTTGACATTATGATTTTTTTTTTTAAACATTGAATTAACAAGATTCAACCATTGGAATTATGTCATCAATTTTATGTTAATTAAATTAATTTCTTTATCTTTTTTGTCATTTGACATCATGATTTTTTTTGAGAACACAAAACTAAAAAAGATTCAACCATTGAAATTATGGAGTATTATATAATCTAATGTTGTAAGCACTTGTGTGGATTGTAGCTATATAAGACATTACGAAAATAAGTGACCCAATAGTTGCAAAGTATAGATTTGTAATTTAGTCAAAGGGTACATCTTAGGATCAATATTTGAAATGAAAATATTTATTATTTTGTACATGAATCATATTCTAGTATACACATGCAAGTAAAGAATATGTAGTTGTGATTATTATTATATTAAAATGCAAATAGTGACAATAACTAACATGTATATGCAAAATTTATATACAGAAAAAAAGAACTATATATTCTCTACTTACAAAATATATTGTTTAGAATTAAAAAAATCACAAGGAGGGATATTGATTTAGAAAAAGTCAAAAGATCACACCCTTTGTTCTCATCTTTTAACTTCTCCATGATGCTTTGATCCTCTATATGTAATCTTTGTCTATTAAGTTGTCTATTCATACTTTTCTAACTATTCATATATGTTCTTATACGCCAAAAGTTGCAACATGGACATCAAGGCCTTTCATGGCCTAAGAGAAGGCATGTAGGATTTGTGCCATAAGAGAATAGGTACCGGGTTCAATTCTTTGCTTCCCTTTTCGATGTTAATAGGGGGCAAAACAATCACTCTCCAATTTGATCTTGAATTGCAAGAGTGAATGCTTTGTCACCACCTTCACGTTGATGGTCAAGATCTTTTTATAGATAAAATCCTAAATGGCTTAAAACAATTTTTTACTCTCATCAAAAATTCTAATGCACTTATTTATATTGACAAATATAGACTCTAGATTGGAAACTTTGATTAATCTACAAAATTGTCTTAAAAATAATAATCGTATAAGAATTGACACCCCTCATACAAATTGGGGTTTACTTTGCAATTAACTGCAGTTTAGACTTTGTTCAATTTTTGTTCAGTTGTCTTATATAAATTTAGAGTTAGGAATTTTCCTGCAAAATTTTTTTTTTTTTACTACAATTTTTTTGGGTGCTCCAGCCTTTAGGACTTTAGTGGAGGCTAGTGAGGGAGGCATGAAGGCTGTTGTGCTTGTGTCTACATGCTGTGCGCGCGTGTCGCCTTTTAAATCTTATATAGCGAGCACCACTGCATTAGTATCGATGGCGAGTGATTGCACCCACTTGAAGTGGACCCTGGTGGTGAAGAATTGAAGACTACATTTCAATCAAGATTTCAGTCAAAATATGAAAGAATGGCTTATGGATATTAGAATAGGATCTTTGACTAATCTACAAAATTGTCTTAATAAAAATGGTGTTTTAATGATTTAATTGGCTTAATATATAAGGTAAGTATATTTATATTTATATATAGTAGTTGTAATTTATTTCTATGTAATTAAAAAAATGAAAGGTCCTTGACAATAATAATTGTCATACAATTTCACTCAATTTTTGTTGATACTAATTCTTGACACCTATAGTATTAGATGTTTTTCAGCCCCTTTGGAGGGCTGTGAGTTCCCCAGAGTTTCCAGCCTCGAAAACAGGCTGAAAATGCACTGCAACAGCTGCGCTGACATGGCCGAGAGTCGGCCACGTCAGTTTCCGAAATAAAATAAAATTATACGTTGTTTTTCATTTTAAGAATTTTCATTTTTTTTAAAAAAAAATAAAAAAAAAAAATCTAATAGCGGCGTTCTTTAAGGCCTGGGGGAACAGAGCTGGGAACAGGCCTAAAACGGCCCTCCAGACCCCCCGAATCTCATCTAATGCCGCATACGACAACTAATTGCAACAAAAGATATAAAGAAGAAGATCCTATTTGTGCTAAAAAAATTTAAGCCACCTACTTGTAGTAGGTACTTTGTATTAGTAGCGGTGAACTGACCATAATAGTGGCTACAATAGTTGATGAATTACAAAGTGAGGGCATAAATAGAAACCCATATGTTAACCCTAGAAGGTCGCTATAGCCAAATAGTGGCTAATGGATGACATTCCAAATTACTTTCCAAATGAAATGAAGAATTCACATGTTAGTTCAAAATTCAAATCCTTTGTGGCAAAGTATCTTGGTGATAGGTCTCGTCCTTTTTGGAGTAAATAATATAAGTGCTCAGTATTTTTTAGCTTCTTTGCTTGGCCAAAGAGTGTAAGGTTGGTTTACCTTAAATTGCACCCTACCTAAAATTGCCATCATCATTCTATGTACACCTCCAAAATCAATAAATACATATGATGAAAAAAATCATTTAAAACATCTACCAAAAGAAACTTTGACACTTCATAATTTTTGCATATAATATCCAAAATGTTGGTGCATTGGAACTTCCTTCCATTTGACAACAAAAAAAATGAAAATTTAATCAATCTAATAATAATAACTAGGCACTATAGCAAAATTAGCAATTTTTGGGTACTCACCTTATATCTCCCTTACCAACAAAAGGAGATCAATAAAACATTGTCCCTTGGAATTTGTGGGAATGTGGTGTAGACAACTTTAGTCAATTTTCTTACAAAAATTTAGGGTTAGGAGTTTCCCCCCCCGAAAAAAAACCTCTTACCTTATAGTCAGGTATAATAATCTTGCAAATTGTCTATCCTTCATTAGGGTTAGATTCATTAAAAAATAATTCAAAATATAATCAAATATGGCATCTAATGAAATTGTTAGAAATTATGATAAGGCATAATTGAAAAAAGTAGAAAATACTAATGAAAATAAACGTAATCCTCAATAAAACACATGAATTCCAAGTCGTGCACACTGGTAAAGCTACAAATATTGATAAAGCCCTAAGTGCTGGTAAAGTAAGTACAACTAAAGGTCACGGAATATTTTGAACTGTGCTTAAGGTCACAAAATATTACGGACCCTATAAAATGAACTTCCAAAAATTTAAAATCAAATAAATGAATAAAAATCCAAACCCAAAATAATTTCATATGGGGCCAAAAGAATCTGACTCCAACATACAATATTGTGCCAATTGAACTTTTTTGCATAATATAGGATAAAATTTCATTTTCTTAACTTGCAAAATTAACACTCAATTCTTATACGATTATTACTTTTAAGAGAATTTTGTAGATTAATCAAAGTTTCCAATCTAGAGTCTATATTTGTCAATATAAATAAGTGCATTAGAATTTTTGATGAGAGTAAAAAATTGTTTTAAGCCATTTAGGATTTTATCTATAAAAAGATCTTGACCATCAACGTGAAGGTGGTGACAAAGCATTCACTCTTGCAATTCAAGATCAAATTGGAGAGTGATTGTTTTGTCCCCTATTAACATCGAAAAGGGAAGCAAAGAATTGAACCCGGTACCTATTCTCTTATGGCACAAATCCTACATGCCTTCTCTTAGGCCATGAAAGGCCTTGATGTCCATGTTGCAACTTTTGGCGTATAAGAACATATATGAATAGTTAGAAAAGTATGAATAGACAACTTAATAGACAAAGATTACATATAGAGGATCAAAGCATCATGGAGAAGTTAAAAGATGAGAACAAAGGGTGTGATCTTTTGACTTTTTCTAAATCAATATCCCTCCTTGTGATTTTTTTAATTCTAAACAATATATTTTGCAAGTAGAGAATATATAGTTCTTTTTTTCTGTATATAAATTTTGCATATACATGTTAGTTATTGTCACTATTTGCATTTTAATATAATAATAATCACAACTACATATTCTTTACTTGCATGTGTATACTAGAATATGATTCATGTACAAAATAATAAATATTTTCATTTCAAATATTGATCCTAAGATGTACCCTTTGACTAACCCCTAAAGTTCCATGACTAAGTTTTCACCGATAACACTCGAAAACTGCTATTTCTAGTATAAGTACCAAATTTTTTTTTTTAAACTTTTTTTGACACATGTAACCTTAGGATCTTGTAGTATACTGACTTAAAAACACGTGGTAAAAATTTCAGAAATTTCCACCGCTTGGATTGCAAGATATAAACATTAAAATTCATTAAAATCATTTTTTTGGCCCCGCAAAAAACAGGGCAGCTGCACTTCACAAACTCACTTTTCTAGGAAAAAATGTCCAAAATGGTGGTTCTTCTTTGAATTCATTTTCCTAAACAAGTTGTCTACATGCTTAACAACTTTCAAATCATTTGGAATTGTACAACATATAGGAAAAAAATAGTAAGTAGGAAGAAGTAGAGAATGCTTCAAAATACAAAACTGTTAAGAGTTTAATTATGGAATTGAAAAATTCCAATCCCAATGGTTTTAATGTTGTGATAACCAATCTACATCTTGTGATTTTATTTTTTTCAAAAAATATTGAAAATTGAGTGAAATATATAGCTTCAAAGTTTATTTTAGAATAGAGAATCCATAACTAGCTGCAAACTAAAATTCCTCATAACTTTTGACTCATTGATTGAAATGGAATGATTCAAAGCTTTCCGCGTATACTTAAATCTAAAAAACTAATTTCAAATTTTTGTTTTTCAAAAAACTAATTTTTTTAATCTGCCCAACCTGCCCAATTACAAAAAAAAGTAACATAGTAGGCCGTAATTTTTTACTCCTATTTCCAAATGTCATGAAATTTAGTGCATATGAAAGATATTCTTTGTCCCCTTCTTCTATTAAAAATGCAGCCTAAAATATGGAAATCTCCAGTCACACGTACCTGCCCAAAATTTCTATGTTGCTCGCTATGTTGTTAAAAATAGTAGGCTGGTCCTTTAGGGGCTAAGTTGCAAATCTATACTTTGCAACACTTGGGTCACTTGTTTTTTTAATGTCTTATATAGATACAGTCCACACAAGTGCTTACAACATACATTAGACTACATAATACTCCATAGTGTGCAAGCTAGAATTTTAAATGCAAAAGGTTGGATTGCCTAGAACTAAACAAATTTATCTAACACCATTCTTGAGTATCAGCTAAGTATTACCAAGGTTTTCATTTGTTAGTCAAAAATACATAAAGTGCAATTAATTTCTAAAGTCTAAAGAATCCCTTCAAGGAATTCTTGAAGGTTTGAGCAGGTTCCTATGATCACATGTTTTGGCATAATTTAATGAATTTTTTTGAAGATAGTAAAACTGAATGACTTTCTCAGACTATAATTCTTATTTGAAATAGTTCCTACAAGAATTAGCTTTGTCATCCAAATCAAAAAACAGGCAAAGTCGGACAACAATAAAATGCCAAAATTTGAAATAATTATTTTAAAATTAATTTCTTATATTTTTGTCTATGTAGAAAGATTTGATTTATTCCATTTGGATAAGTGATGTGAAAGATATATAACATCTTATATTACGGGCAATCTTAGCAAATTCTTGAGAAAATAGTATATTGGATTCATTTTTTAACTCAACTTTTAACAACATTTTCAAAAAAATCCACGTTAAGTTTGTACACTTGAACAACCTCACTATTGGAATTAGTGTGTTTCAATTCCATCTTAGACGTATTAACAATTTAGTTTTCCTTCTATCTTGTATCTACTTTGACTAAACCATTTTTTAAAGAATGAAATCAAGAGGGAATAATTTGATTTTTCTCCCCAAATTCTTAAGTCAATTTTTCAATGTAAAAAATTTAAAATTTAGAAATTGTACTACAAAAAATTTAAGTTAAGAGGATTCAAAGCCTTATACTCTAATTAGGCAAGGTGCAAAAATGTGCTAAATATTGTAAATATCATTATTGATTTGCATAAAGTTGTACAAATGGTAATTTTATTTTTATCTCTATAGAACAACAAGCTCCCATGGAGATTTTTGAAGGCTCAAATAGGTTCATACCAAGTCATTTTTAAACGGATGAAAGTGAAACTTTTACCAAAGATATAAGCTTGTATTAGCTTAATGGCAATATAATTTTTTTTCTGATCGAATATGTACATCAAAAGTTTAGAGGCAACTTCAACAACGTGCTAATAGAGAGAGGGCCAAGAAGTTAGGCAAGATGTAAATTTTTTTCCACTAACTTTGAGCGCTTATATCTTGCAATCTATGAGGCTAAATGGGTTGAAATTTTTTCCACACATCCTCATAATAGTATAAAAAATAATATGTAGTTGAAAACGAATCTTATTTTTTTCTCAATTTTAAATCAATGCACTATAAATGACAATTTTAGAACAAGTACATCTACATTAACCTTAGTTCAATGTCAGCAAACATATTCGGGTTTTTTGATTTACATTGTCATACCTTTTGTAAGAATAAAATTCTTGTACAACAACTTGATACTTACTTGATGGAAATCCACTATATTTAAAAATCAAAGTCTTTCACATTATAGCTTTGCATATGACATATGTCTTACAAAATTCTTATAAGAAGATAATTACTAGGTGTAATGTTTTCCTAGAATATTTTTTATTCAATGAAAAATCTGTTTATAAATAATCTTTATGTACCCCAACAAATGCACTAAACTATGTGAATTGCTTTATCATGTACTAGTGATTTATGAAATCACCAAAGTACTTTTCATGAAACATCTCCAAAATGACATCTTTACATGCATCTTTTGTGTGATTGTCCTCCAATGTTTTCTAAATACATTGCAAGAAATACCAAATTTGTTAAAACGAAACAATTTCACCTAGAAAGTCAATTGGAACATTTCACATAGCATTATTACACAAGTAAAAAAGAACTTACATTCTATAGTTGAGAGAGAGAGAGAGCATGTTTTACAATTGTTGTTTTACTAAAATAATACTAGCTAATATGTTATACGTACTCTACATGCAACATTTTATAATGTTATACAAACAAATGTTTGAGTCTTGAGATACATATCTAGAGATCATTGCAAGTATTCTAATGGGGTTTTCTAAAAGTGAGCATATACTAAAGAATGTTTCAAATAAACTATACTTGTCATGTGAGAGATGCTGCAAAGTCTACTATTCTTCTTAATATGTTTGCCTTGTTGACCAAGTTTGTCACTTGGACATGTAAATAGACTCTAGTCAATCTTTTAGCTCAATGATGATTGACTGATTACATAGGTCATAGTGTATGAATAGTAGTTTCATGCATTAGTAGAAAAAGGGCTATCAATAATTAGGATATAAATGGCTAAAAATGCAATCGTTTAGGAGAAGTATGAGAGATAAATGATTGGAGTTTGTTTTTAGGATTAGAGTCATTGTGGACCAGTTATTTAATTATGACACCTAAGTCATTTAAGATGAAGAGGTTGTTTCTTTTTTATTTGATGACGTGGAATTTCATCAACCGTAGTCACTAACGAAGTTGCAGACAAGGACATAGTAGTTGACAGGGTATGATTGACATGGTGGATGACATGGACCTAAATGTTGAAAGGGCGTGGTTGATGTGGTGTGTTGCATTCAATGTGGTTGTTGACATGGACAATGCCATTGATGGGGCATGGCTAACATGACTAGTGCTATCCAACATGGTAGATTTACAACTAGTCATTGTTAAGTCATTTATAAATTCAACGGTGCTAATAAAGCCCACTTTTGCTTATGTAGCAAAAGGTCATAGGTGGCCCTTGTATGACTAAATATATATTTTTAATTAAATATTACTTATTTTGGTAGTCATATGTTGGTGACGCAGTATTTGTGTATATGAATATTGCAATCATTGATTCATTATTTTGTAATTGCAGTTGTTGTGGATTATCGTTATGATATAGAATATTGCATAAAATGCATACTTATTTGTATATGTGTATTGTCATTATTTTATATCAATATAAATATCCATACATAATACAGTATTATAACCATATGTATTTAATATATAGTATTTATATTGAATTTTTTTTTTGCTTTTGGTAGAAGGTGGGCTAGCCAAATGAGATGTTTCTATGTATTCTTGTCATTGTTTTTTTTTGTATTAATCAATGACATTGGGAAGGGAGGATTTTCTTTCTACTCATATGGGGTGACTAAGTTTTTTTTAGTCAGGAGGAAGGCAGGGGCAAGGGCAGAACTTACCTTTCACTTTCTAATTGGTAATTGTAAGTAGGTTTTTATTTCACTATTTAAAATAAATCCCTACATGTAGAGTTGAAACTCTAGGAAGTATACTATCCCAATGCAAAATTTAGAATTAATCCAAGTGGTGCCAATTGCATTATTTTGACTTGCTTATTTTATTCCATCATACCAATGAACTATGATATTGAACCACTTATCACAAATTCAATAGTCCAAAACCTTCTAGCTTTACTCCAATTGTCAAAAGATCAATAAACTTCAAGATTATATTCTTTATTTCTCTAATTGAATATCGTCCGCATTATAGTTTATATTTAATTCTCCACAACAACACTCGTATTTTTATCCGCCGAATTCATACTCTTGATTTTGCCTTTGCAATCTAATGTTGTATAGTTTTAGTGGCCACAATAAATACACTTTCTTCCTATTGGCTTAGTATAGTTTTTCTTCACACCCATGTTGTTCATTATTCATATTTGTTACAATTACAATTTCATGATTTTCAAATTAAATTTCCAATTGCTTCACACAAAATCTCCAAGTATTTTTTAACTACATAATTCTCTCATTCATTTTACAACAATTATACTCCAATTGTTATACTCGTATTTTTCTATTCAACTTCACAATATAAAAACTCCTAATCTCTCAACATAGAATCACCTTCAATGAATTTTCTCTATTGGTAATTCAAATATATTTTTGCACACACCAAATCCATCAAATATCACGTCGATTCCTCCAAAAAGTTTTCAATCCACAATTCCACTTACAATCAAATCACATAGTTTTAGTCTTCCAATTGATAATTCTCATTCATAGTTTACTCATTCAATTCCAATTGATCACACATTCACACACAGTTTCTCAATCAGTTTCAATAACAAGCAAACACAATCCACATACAAAACATTCACACAATCCACAATTCCTAAAACTCACAATTGCAAACATTCCTTAGTTATATTCATCGAAACAAATACAAAACTCCAATTCTTTTACTTTAGATGGGAAGGAGTCCTTGCTTCACTAAATCAACTAAAAATCACAATTGGAAATTACCAACCTATATAACCTAAGCTTCTCCAAACGTTAAAACCACCAATTGGTTGTAAAATCTTTTAATATCTCAATTCCATACACATTTGGTTAATACTACATATGTGCCTCAATACTACTCTTCCAATTGGTAAAAGCTACTAGTTAGCTTGAAAATTATCAATAAGCTAAAATGAAAATATCTAAGTTTGACTAAAATAGTTACTAGCAAAAGACATGATGTTTCAATGATTGTCGAATGTTGAAAACTCAACCAATAAGGACAATCTAATATTGGAAAGATGACACAACTAGGATGATACATAAAGAAAATAGTGACATTTAGTTTGAGAAAGAATTGGTCCATTTAGTCAAAAAAGAATAAACAAATGATAGTCTAATCAAAGTCTACTTCAAATTAAATTACGATTGATTGCATGGATTCCATTGACATCCAAATTTTGTTGCTCTTTGTTGTTATATGTTGTATAAATTTATTTCATTTGTTGGAATTAATATAATTTGTATTTTTAATTTTTGAAACAATTTTGGAATTTGGAGAGTCCAATAATCTCAATTGGCTTAAAGCCAAACCATTGAGAAGCGGCTTCTCTTTGTATTTTTGCAAAGACACAATCATTTACATGTCTAACCTTTTATCATTCATTGAATCAGATAAATGCAAGGTATGACTATATTTTTACAAAGACAAGGCCATTTCCATCTCTAACTTTATTTTCCACTCTATCAAAGAGATAGGATCACTGATATTACTGCATCATAGAAATATGATCATGTCAATGTATCATTGAAAGGACAATCACTCAATGTGTCAAAGATTCAATTAATAAAATTGAAGTTAGGCACCTTAGTCCATTTTTAAAAAATTCAAGAATTAAAATACTTGTATCAACTTCAATTGTTAATAATAGATTCGATAATCAAACATCTTTATCACTAGCCTTGTATGTGTATAGATATCTATAGTTAGTCTAACCAAATTGCCTTTAACTTTTTAGATTTTCTAATTTTAATATTTTTTAACCCTTCAACTAGCCTATTTTCCAGAATGGCATGGTTGGTGTTTTTAGGAGATAGTTGGTTTCTATCCTTATCTCCCAATTTGTCAAGAAATAACAAGTAATGAAAAAATTGCAAGGTTGTCAAGAAAGTAAGAGGGTCTCTTTAAATTCACTCATCTGATCTTTTTTTCCATTTAAAAAACTGCAATAAGAGGTGGAAAAAATCTTCTCTCTCTTCTTTTTGATTCATTTCTTAAGATGCTCTTGGATTCAAAGAATCTTAGAAGAAAGCTTTTGTTTTATTTAGATTTTGACATGTAACACATATAAGTAATTCACCCCATTTTCCCTGTAATTCTCTTGATAGACCATCAAATGAAACTAAATTGACTAATCCTATTAGTACAAAGGGCTCTAATTTATCAAAGCCATACTATTTTAAATTATTAATGTATACTAAAATATTATTACATTGCCCAAATTTCAGAGAAGAAGTTTTTTGTAATTGTAGGGTAGCGTAAGGTTAGCGGAAAATAATTCTAAAAACTGATGATAAAATTTTGGGAAATTGTTTTTTCAAAAACCAAAAAATTGTATGGTGAAAAAAAATACTAATAAAAAAACTATATTTTCAACATCTTCCAAAACTTATTTTTCGAGAAAAAATAAATAAGGTAGAAGGTTGTAAAATGGAGCGGGCATTAAAAATGGACCCTATAAATGGCTGTGAAATGGACATGAGTTGGTTTTGAAATTGACTAGTACAGTCATCGAATGAATCAAGGAAAAATACATTATTAATTGCAAGAGCCAATCATTCTCTTTGCTTTCCCCATTTTTATTTAGAATTGTAAGTGAACCGTTTATGAAAGACCTAAGGTTACAAATAGGGACCTACGACCCAACTCGTTTGAAAATTCATAAGTAATTAAAAAATGCTCGGAAAAATAGGAAACCACTTGGGTTAGATTCTTCATCAATTTCTCTTTGTCTGAAACTGAAAAATGAGCTAAAAACATTCCTGTCCAAGGAAATACATGAAAAAGGTAGACCAACCCTTAGATGCTCCACTTCTGAGCTTCCTAAAGTAGGAGGTCGTGAAATCACACAAGCTCTAAAATCGCCTACCCTACTCAAATGTACACTACTTGTACATGTTGCTTTTTCATAGCCTTCAGCAATGTACAAATAGTGTACATTTTAGGGGGTGGACGATTTCAGAGCCCTATGCCACTTCAACTTCAAAATTTCATAACTAATTCTAGAAAGTTCCAAAAAATATGAAACGGCTTGCATTAGATGCCAATTCCTCTTGAATTTCAAGGAAAATTCACTGAAAAATATTTTGAGGCGTTTCACCTTACCCTTATTCGGCAGAGAGGTGCCGACCCTGCCCTACACTGAACTGACCGCAATCAAATCAACGACCAGGAAAAATCCCGAGAAGGCGCTCACGTGTGGCCACCCCCTTGGGCCACCAATTCCTCATGAGACCCGTTCGGGAATTGGGAACGTCGAGCGTTCCCCGAAAAGATCAACGGTGTCCCCACAAGCAAGCAGATCGTGCGGTCCCGATGAGAGCGCTTGCCCGCCTTCCCCGCCTTTGTGGCTTCGGTGCCACCGCGAGATCCCGACGAAAGGGACCCGATGACGGGCACATCGTGTTGTGTGATTGGGACTGCCAAGCGTTCTTACCGGCGGGAGCCAAATCGAGCTTGTTGTGAATTCCTAAAGCTTCAGCTTCACCGCGCTTGCGAAGAATTTCAGGGAGACTTACGGACTCGAGAATTGCAGGGAATTGCATCCCGAATTGCATCCCGAAGGGCATGGTTTCGAATTTCCTCGGCGTGTGGTGCTAGCGAGATTGGCTGGCTATGGCGACCGGCGTGTGTGGAATTTCGTTGCCGAGCACGGCGGTCTTCAATTATGGCGCATCATCGCGGCTGCGCCAATCTGTAGCTGGTTGTCACACGTTTGGGAGTCGATGGAGGGGGGTGGACGGGAAGGTGGTCAAGGTGTGGACTGTGTGTGCTTCGCTTGAGGTGGGTGCGGTTCGAATTTGGGCAAATTTAGACTTGTGGAACAATTGTGAGGCGAATTTGAAGAATAGGCGTCTGCTCTTGGTCGTACTCTACCCTAGTCTCTCTAGATTCTGACCATTCTTGTCCACCGTCTGGAGTTGCTTGTTTTTTTTTCTTTGAAGTGGTCGTGCCTTGTTGGATAGAACAGAGAAATATTTACAATTTTGAGGAAAATTTTTGGTTATAGTTAGAATTTGCAGAAGAAATTACAAATCTAGCCACCCACCTTGTTTTCAAAATGTCTTTGGTTTGGGACAGTTCTGCTCGAAAACACCAGAAATGCCTTAGGGGTTGGAATTAGAAGGCATTGTTGCATTTCAGAGGGGGGTCGGTGGGCAGGGTATTGGGCCCCGTGATAATTCTCTTGGTGCCGCTTTGTTTAGTGCCACTTCACCCTAATCGAATTCAAGGATATGGGTGAGAGTGAATGAACTCAAGCAATTGAAGGCAGAGGAACGGTGAGCGCGGGAACTGCTAATTGTTTTTTATCACGAGAATGTCTTAAGAGAATCTGAGATTCTAGGCATGTGTGTGTCGTTCTTGTAGACACGACCAAGTGTAGAGGCAACAAGGAAGGGAGCTCCATTGCTACTTGAAGCTGGCACGGTAGATGAGGACACCCCATGGGTAGCTTTGCCGGACATTTGGAGGACGGCAGCGTTGAAACACGGGGAGCGGGTGGCGCTGATTGATCCCCATCGTAATCCTCCTACAGAAATGACCTTCTATCAGGTACCGCATTTTCAATCAATTTGCTCATCACGTTCACAAGTAATCCTTCAGGGGCATGTTTGGCTTCTGCTAGGCTATCAAAAACTGCGCTGTTCCGTGTGCATGGCTTTCTTGAAGTGTTTTTCCAAATCTGCAATCCAGAAGCACTGCTGCTAGTATTTGAGAAATGGGCATGCAATAACTTCTTGATTAATCAACGCATACTGGCCTTCAAACCACATATTCTTATTTCGCAAGCAAAGTTACATTTTCGGTTCCTAAAATTTTTCCTCCATTCTCTCCCAAACATTTGATGGCATAGGAGTAATGTATCTGTGCATTATTCCGTTTGCAGCTTGAGCAATCCATACTGGATTTTGCGGAGGGGCTGCGTGCAGCTGGGATCCTTCCCAACCAAACCGTGGCTCTCTTTGCGGATAATTCACACAAATGGTTGGTTGCTGATCAAGGTTGGCATGCCAGAAACTACTAGCTCTGGCAGATCTTTTCTTTTCGCGCATTTCCTATCCAGTAGTACTGATACAAATTTCTAAACACTCTGGAAACGTGGGCTTATTCTCTGTTTCTGAATTTAGGTCAGAGTATGGTTTCAAGAGGGTTGCAACTTCGATTGCTGTACCCTCAAATGGTGCAAATGTATGATTCAGATTTCGTGATGTATTTCCTGGCGTGGTGGATCTAGGAATAATGGCGACAGGTGCAGTCAACGCTGTGAGGGGCTCAAGGTCATCAGTGGAGGAGCTTTTGTATATCTACACCCACTCAGATAGGTGGGTTGGAAACGTCAGCACCCCATAACCTCTATTATGTAGAGGTGGCAACAAAACATTGGATGTGGAGAGTATGGTTATATCTCATCATCTTGTCCTTCTTTACGTTGCGGTTGAGAATGATTGAACAAGATGCACCCGTTGAGACCATGTCCAGAATGTGAAGTAGAGCTTTGTAAGGGAAGTAGCATCCCTCGCCACTCCTACAGCGGAGCAAATTATTACTCTTAACAAGACTACTCCATTTTGGTGGTCATGGAGCTTGCAGCTGATTCTTTAATGCATTTAATTATTTACCAATATTTCTGTGTTGTGCAGTGTAGCGTTGGTGATTGACAATGTTAGTCTTTTTATGAAGCTCGCTCCTGCGTTAAGAGAAAGCTCCGCAAATGTGAAGGCTGTTGTGCTTCTGTGGGGGGAGAAATCATCTGTGGTTTCCACCAATGGCTCTTTTCTGAAAGACACCCCAATTCATACATTCGAAGAGTTTGTGGAATTGGGTAGAGCTAGCCGCAATACCAGCTCAGGTGGGTACTACAGCGCAAGCATTCAGTTGCAAGGTCCTGGAGTTCAAAAGTGGTCGTTCATCAAACCAACGTGAAAAGCACTCTATTTAGGTTATCAATCGTCTTGTTATTAGCAGTTTTATAGATTTGAATTTATGTTAATTTGTAAATAGGGCATGTTTCAGAGCGCGAAATTTCGACATTCAAGTGCCCAGTGCTCTAAATTCTAGGACTTGTATTGATCAGCGTTTCAACTGGGCGACTGAAACTCTGCCAGTCTCACTGATATCTGCCGGTTCAACAAAGATATTTGGTTAAATTGAATATATGAGAGTTAAGTTTCTCAATTTTGGTCATAGGAATGGCTTGTAGATGCTCACTGAAATTGCCGATAGTCGAACACAAAGGGGATGTTTTATAGGTGATTGATTTAACACTACTGGCCTTGAACAGAAATAGCGTATGATAAGATCCAATCAAACGATACTGCCACGCTGGTATATACAAGTGGAACCACGGGGAAGCCAAAAGGGGTCATGCTCACACATGGCAATCTACTGCACCAGGTAACGAATCGCTTTGTGAAATTAATTCAAAACCATCCCGTTATTGAATGTTTGACAATGTTTGAAGCATTCCGTTGAAACTTAAAGCGTTAATAGTTTCAATTATCATGGATTTCGTATCCTGGAACATCATCCTTACTATGATTGAGCTCGTCAGGATTTGTGATAAACGTCTTGCATGCAGGTGATAAACTTCGTGTCTGTGCTACAACCTACACCCAGCCAACGGTTTTTGACTCTCCTTCCACCGTGGCACATGTATGAGCGCTCATGCGAGTACTTTTATCTCTCCCGGGGTGTTAACCATGTGTACACTAATGTCAAGAGTTTGAAGGTAAACCAGTTCCTTCTTGGATCCTGGTCCAGTCTTTTGAGCAGGAATGATTCTCAAGGTAGCTCAGGAATGTTACTCAGGAATCTTTTTTTGGAGATTTTTTTAATCGGGTTGCATTTGTATTCGATGCAGGAGGATCTAGTGAGGTACAAGCCGGATTATTTCGTAGCTGTCCCGCTCGTCTTCGATCTCCTTTACAAGTGAGCTACTATCCAATCTTCTCTCCTTTGCTACACATCAGCTCAGATATTGTTTTATTGTTGCAGCAGGATGTTTTGAGATGAATCTTTTTTGAAACGTGATACATTGGAGTCTTACCGCACCAGAGAAAGACTGGAGTCTTTGTACTGGAAGCATGGCATTGGTTTGTTAGACCAAGTGGTTACAACAGTAGAGAGTCGGTAAAAGAGATTGAGGAATCCTTTTAAAAAAAAATTGGGGCATGCTGGGGCATCTTTTATGACACATGAAAGATAACATGTCAATGAAGAAGCAAGTGTAGTGTTTCAGGCACGATTGCTTGAAAGTCCATGAAATGGGAAAAGGGATGAACGTTTATGTATTTTTCATGCTATGTCAATTGGGTGAGGCGAAAATGATTTTGTCTGCCTCTGCTCTAGTATGGTTACGCCCTTAGTCTGGAGATTAGAAGTTTGAGTTTTTGGTTGGCAGTGGAGTTCAAAAGCAGCTGGCTGCCGCGTCTGGCCCGCGAAAGACGTTAGCAATGGCACTCATCAGCATCAGTGCTAAATACATGGATTCAAAACGTGTTTCTCAGGTACCAATGCAGCTCATCTATCCAAAGTCCTCCCTAGTTTCTGGCAATGGAGTTTCTTCCATCTGTTCTATGAAAATAAAAACATAAGAAAATTCAGCTTATCTACGTGGGCTTTGTCCAAGCATGCAGAAGGGCTTACATTCTAGCTTTGCGTATATCATATTTGCTACTATTGCCCTTGATTTTTGAAAGGTACTCATTTAGCGTAAATTCTTATCATCGGACAAAAATGATCATTGGAGATATTGAGAATGGGGATGGATTGCTGTATACCCGCTCTAATTTTAATTACCCTATGTTTGAAGCACAATGATTTTGATATTGAAGGTTGCATTGGTGGGGATAATAAAGTAGAAAAGGTTGACACGTCTTTGTGCGCTTTTAAAAAATGTTCTGCAATTCTTTTAGACTCTTTTATCTCGCATGTTTCTGTTTTCTAAGGTTTCTGACATCCCCAAAGTGAGTATGCTCTGTAAGCGATCACATTTGCAGATGGATGGTCAGTTTGAAGCTCTGATTATGGACTTTTTCACTCCTTGCAGCTTTGTTGATTGCGTTTGTTGTACCCTGTTTTTGCAGGGAAGAGACCTTGTGAGCTCAAGAAAGCAGCAGTCACTTCTGGTGGCAGCCAAAGAGTGGCTTGTAGCAACGGTGGTGATGTCGTTGTTACTACCCCTCTACTTGATTGCTAAGGCTTTAGTCTTCAAGAAAATTCGGGCCACGCTTACAATGGGCACGTGCATTAGTGGTGGCGGAAGTCTACCACCCCATGTGGACAAGTTCTTTGAGGTTTGGGGATCCTTGACTTTTCCATGAGGGTGGAAATTGTTGCCTAAAATTTTCACTGAAGCTACATTGAACTTTTGTTAAACTGCTGCCTTCAACTTCGAAACAGCATGGGGTTGAGTTCTAATGAATTGATGATCTTTGCAGATGATTGGCATTCCACTCCTGAACGGTTATGGCTTAACTGAAACATCACCAGTTCTTACATGCCGATTGCCTCATAACAATGTAAGCTCTTAAATTTTTGTTGTTGGATAAAAAAATTGTATTTGGACACGTTATCAGTTTTTGGAACTTTCAGTCAACATTATATAGAATACCTTCCCTTTGAATTACGTGGACGCTTCTTTATGAAATACCATGAATCATTGTGTGCCAGATATTGGGTACGGTGGGGTCGCCTATTCCTGGAACGCTTGTGAAAGTGGTGGACGCAGAGACAAACAGTCAAGTTGGGCCTGGAGTCAAGGGGCTTGTCAAAGCCTGGGGTCCACAGATCATGAAAGGATACTACAAGGTGAGAAGGGCTTTAGAAATAACACTTTAAGAAGGTATCACTCTTTAAGGTCTGGCTCTGCTCATCCTTTTTTTTCCAACGTGGGCATTGCCTCCGATGCTTGTTCTGGTTGTGGATTTGGGTTCATAAGGGTGGAATTAGTCTCATAAGACAGATTGTACTCAATTGAAATCTAAATTACTGTGGAGGCAGAAGCCAAAAGGCAAGATGAGACTTTAGAAATTAGCCTAAAAATATTGTGTGCATGTAAATGCTAAAAATATTTCAATATTTGAAAAAACAATGGCTGATTTTCTTTAAGAGATTTTTCACTGACCAATTGTTGTTTGTTGGAGTCTTTTAGGATGAAGCTGCAACATCAAAGACTTTGGATTCAGAAGGATGGCTGGACACTGGTGACCTTGGTTGGATTGCGCCTGACATGGAAATTGGAGCGGGTCGCCATTGCGGTGGACTATTGGTCTTGGATGGCCGTGCTAAAGACACTATAGTTCTCTTAACAGGTATAGTGTTCCTTTTCCTGTCCGTGGTGACCAAGGTTTTTATAGAAATGGAGTTTTGGGGTGTGGTATAGAATGAATTGAAAATTTCGTGGACTCAAGAATACCGTGACACAAATATACATTAGGCTGCAAAGTTCTTCTTTTACGGTTTCTTTGGAATTTGTGGATTCGTTCGATTTTGCTATGGTATCTTCTTTGTAATTAGTGGTTACTTGCACTTTTTGATTGAAGTGATGAGTAGAGGAGGAAAGGTTGTCTAGTACTAAGTAAACGAATGCTCATGACTTGTTTTGAGAAGAGGTTATAATGAGGACAAGTATGCTAAGATGGTAACTCTTGTGCCATGTAGGAGAGAATGTGGAGCCTACAGAGATTGAGGAAGCTATGACTCAAAGCACTCTAATTCAACATATTGTCGTCCTTGGACAGGTATATATGCTAGTCTTTTTCTGATGTGACCTCTTGCATCTGCTTTTTATGTTGTGTCATCTTCAGCTTCTAAATTCTAATGTGTCGTCTTCAGCTTCTCAGATTTTGTACTAGATATATGGTTGAGGGCCTGAAATGGTCCTCGGACATAACCCTCTCTTCCACATTAGATTAGACGGTTAGATCTTGGAGATCTATGACTCTTTGAGAGTTTTTCTAGGGAGGATTGAGGTTATGACTTTGGACCCTCCTCTTTTCCAACCTGGCAATGAGGAGAACGATATGAATATGAGATTTGAATGATTGGCAGGATCAGCGGAAACTTGGGGCATTAGTGGTTGTCAGCAAAGATGAACTTCAGTCAGTCGCTCAGGAGAGGATGAAGGCCAAAGGAAATAATGCTGTACCCACCGAGTCTGATTTGCGGGCATCCATACAAGAAGAACTGAGAACTTAGTAAGGACTTTTCCTTTTTCTTTTTCCCGCAATCATGCCAATTTTATTTGTCTGAACGGAATACTTTTAGGCTATCTGACATGCACTCTCAAAAGCTGTCTGATTCTAGTTCTATTATCATAAACATATCACCTCCAAGAATCCAAACTGACTGCCATTCAAATCTTGATGGCTTTAGCTAAAGAATGCTATATTACCTTACCTGCTTTGACACAAAAGAATGTAGATATAGGTGTTTGCTTGTATAAATATTTTTTCTTTTTACATTAGAATATTTATATTTAGTTGAGGCGGAAAAGGACTTCAATTAGTTTTTAAGAGATTAATTGAAAATTTAGATACAACTCATTACTCTTGATAGAGGTATGTACTGTACTGTGAATGTTTACGAATCTTCATACTCACACTTTTTCTTGTCGGTTGCACTTGGCAGTGGCGTTGGTTGCTCACATCAAATAGCATCATTTCAGCTCTTGTACGACCCATTTACGGTACGGCATCCACTTCCCATCCCACATTTGTTTGAGATAGTTTTATAGTAGTATCCTTGGACTTCAACAGGGGTGTCAGAGTTTAAGACTTGTGTTCCTCAATTAAGTCAATTCTTAAAGGAGCTACACTGTTTTGTACTAATAGTGAAAATTAGTGTCACCACAATTTTTTTATATTTTTAATATTGGTTAAATGGAGTAAGATTTCAACTTGCACTAATTCAAACTGGCTTTGGCAAATTACTGTGAGTTTGTTAAATTAGTGTCACACGCAGCATTAGGACAAATCAGTTTAGTATTTTTTACGAAAATTTGGGGCTCAGAATCGCACAGGGTTGAAAATGGTAAGAAAAAATAGAGTCTTGAAGCTGTGCACTCTGACAACCGTTTTGAGAAGTAAGTTAAGAGAAACAGTTTGCCTGTCGTTTGCTTTGGTATCGTGTACTGTGGTTTTACCTTTCAACAAGGTCATAGGTAGCACGAGAACCGGTCTAACCGTGTTTGACCATTCATCACATACAATTATAAAACATTTTCTGGATTTTAATTTTCACACATTCTCTAAGATATTGATAATGTATGTATGCATTACCCAAATGCACTGTTTATGGATTTTTGAAGTTGGAATTCAAGAAAATCCGCATGATATTAAGTTACGATTTCGCTTCTTAAGAGTTGAGTTTTTTTTTTGTCCAGGTGGAGAATGGATTACTGACTCCCACCATGAAGGTGAGGAGAGATGTGGTGGCTGACTTGTATAAAGAACAAATTAATGCTCTTTTTAAGTGATCTTCCATTGGGAGCTCTGATCAGTTCGTTGCTCGTCGTGAAGAAATTCAGTTAGGATTTGAGAAACCCGAATAATAAATTCCTTAGCTGCTGTTGCTGCTGCCTCTTTGTAACATACATCGACTAAGTTAAGTTGTTTGCGTCGGTCGCGGACTGGCATCAATTGCCACTTTATGAAATAAATTTTAGTTGACAGAAGTTCACTGTAACTGACTGGCAGTTGTGCTCTGGATCATGTGGAAATCTGTAACATTTGGAATTGTGACCATCAGCTACTGTCATTGGTCCACCACAGTAGCTTTAGTGGCTACCACATGACAGGAAATACAGTTGTTCCATTTGTCAATCGAGCATGCCCTGGACATTGTATGTGGGACATGAAAGATGAGATGACGTGAAGATGCAAGTTTTCTATTGGGCGTCATTTTTATTTTGGAGAAACAACTTACAATAAGGGCTACACTAGATTTATCCTATTAACAATGGCACAAAATTAATGTCCTTACAAGATCCTTCTTTTTGAATTTAGGACACTTTAGGAATCACAAACAATAGGGGTAGCGAATGGTTGTCAATTTGGAAGAATTGCCAATTTGTTATTGCTCAAAGACACTATTGAATAGAAGTGCATGAATTGTGGAAAAGTAAGAACTTCTATTTGATGATTTTGATTTGAAAGAAAAGAAGTTTTACTTAGATAAAGCTAAACTAAAGAAACCAATCCCAATTTTGATGTTGTACCCCTATCACAAGGCTTGGGAACTATTGCCCCTATTCTAAGGTATAAGAACTATAGGTTAAATTTTTTCTTAATCTTGCACTATTCACATTTTTTCATATATCAACAATTAGGCATTGTATAGCCATCTACATTATGGAGAGTTATGGTTGGACAACACCCACTTTGAATACATGTAGCCTAGGCTGTGTGGCAAAGTTCATTGAATTGTTAACCACTTTGTACTTTTGTGTTTGACACAAGCATGTTGAACAACACACTACAAGGGGGTTCTATCAAGAAGAAAGGCTATTTTCATGCCAAATAAATTATTTGTCATTGTTAGGTATTGACACCACTTTTGTACTTTGAAGAATGACAAAGTATACCATTCCCATATTCGCTTAAGGTCACCGAATGTTACTTTCACTTGAAGTTGTCTGGGTCTTACGGCAATTCTTTCACATGCTCAATTTTAAGGGAAGTTTACAAGTTCATTTACAAAAATTTTCAACCCATTCAAAATTTGTTGCAGTCCTTTTCAAACTTTGTGTTGTCCACTATGCCTAGGGTGGTCACATTTAGCTTTATCTCAATTGTAAATATCACACACATTGCTTCCTATTTGAATGACAAAAGGGGTGTCCAATTGCCTTTGGCTTCAATTGCACCATTTATATTTGCTACCAATAACTCCTATTGAAATTAGTACAAACATTATGATGGATTCATTCATTCTCTATTGTTAAGGCTCCATCACCCTAACCAAGGACATTAGAATTTTTTACTTTAAAATTCACATAAATTTATTTTTTCATTCAAAATAAAATTTAAAAATTGCATATAATAGATGTTCATATTTTCTAATTCACATCAAATTTTGGATTAATGCTTCATATTTCCCATAGTTTGATAATTTATTATAATGTAGCCATCTAGTACAAGGTAGTCTACCTAGTATTCGTCTACAATGAGCGTGAACTACAATGATTCAATGAAATGAATGTGAAGAAGTTTTAGTAGCGCCCTAAGAGCGAAGGTGATATTACAGAACTCTGTCTGTTCTTGGCGACTAGGGTTTGGGGTTTAGAGGAGCGGTTTGAGCATCTAGACTGTTTTCACGAGAAATTGTCCTGCATTCGCGAAATTCTTCGTTTCAACCATCGCTGGGCTTACATTTCGCGTTACATTTTTTTCCATGAAACTTCGAGGTTCTGTGAGTACATGAATGGTTTGCAAGTAATCCGTTTCAATTGCAGAAGAACGTCGCAGTGTCGAAGCATCCAAGCTCACTCAAGCCGATTCGTAAGGACTCAAATTGCTCGATCGGTGTTTCATCAATTCAGCGATCCCACACGACTGCGAGAATTTCCCGATAAGGTATCGAAATTGTACTGACTGTGTGTGGATTCCGCATGCCTTGCCGGGATTCTTGATCAGAAAGATAATATGAGAGGCCGTGAGATTTTCCGTTTGCTAGTCGTAATCAGAAATTCGTCAAATTGTGCTATCAAGAAATCGAAATTGTATCCTTAATGACGCCCAATACCTAAATGTGCGCAAGATTATATTCTCACTTTCATTGCGGGGGATTCAGGCGCGTGTGGATTTGAAGAAGAGATGGGAAGCTCTAGGTGTGCTTCGCGCAAGCTTGTGCCCTTCTTGCGCAATGCGGTTGCTTGGGATCGTCAAACATGTATGTGTTCTCTTTGGAGTGACACAAGTAGTGATATAGTTGCTCATATGTTTCGGAGAAGAGTAGTGATGTTTACAGATTCGTGTACAATGCCGTGACATGAGGTTTAGGGTTTAATAATTCTCTAAATGGTTGCAGTTGTCAATAATGGAGCGTTGGCTAGTAATCGCCAGATGTCGACTGTGGAAAGCTGTGGTGATGAAACCAGCAATCCTTCTAGCAGCTCACACGTATTAGATCAACAGCAGGTTGTCCAGCTCAAGCCTCGTCGTAACATATTAGCCGCGAATCTTTTGAGGAACACATGGAGGAACGGGCAGTGTTCAAACTCTGAGTTACAGAGACGGCGGAATTTTCCTGTGCTGCGTGAAGGTCTTGTTCAAAATGGAAGGAGGACCAGATTGGGCAGTTTTGGTGACCGAACAACGTGTAGGACTTGGTTAGGGCGAAGATACTTCAGCACTGCATCTAAGAAGACAGGTCTGTCGGAGAGCCAGATTGGGCAGGAGCTTTTATCCGAAATTACAGAACAGCCATCTGCAGGTCTGCAAATAACAAATTTTCCATCAAGCATGTGATATGCATATTCGAAGGGCTCAAGTTAAAAGGCAGTGCAGATCTAGATTCCATTGGTGGAATGCTTTGCCATATTGGGGTCATAAGCTATACTTCTGGTGCACTTTGCATCTTACTTTCGAAGTGTTTTCAGGCAGTTCAGATGTGTCGAAAAATGGCTTTCCTGATAGGAGGTGTTCTTATGCAGGCTTGAAACTTGCACATGGTGAGGTTTTATCGCCTGAGGAAGAAGCTGCTTTGAAGTTAGCCGAGGCAGAATTTGAAAGGGCTCATAAAGGTAGTGGTGCTTAACAAACTTGTTTTTGTGGATTATCATTTTTTCCTTTTCCTTACTTCTCAATTAAAATTTCAAGTGACAGAAAGGCATCTGCTTGCTTATGTAACTCTTAATTTATGCTGTGTTATGCTGTCATATTGTCCAATGGTTTGGAACCGGTTGCTTTTTATTCGTATGCTCATTATCAATCTTATTTCTACCACTGATAGAGAAGGAAATCTTTGAACATGAAAGTTGGGCAATTGCACTTTCTCTGTTTGACATCTAGAAAGTGTTGGGAAGTCCTCTACCATACATTTGTACAGGCATTATGATGTAGCAGGTCCAAGTGTCTATAGGGTTTGATGTTTTGTTCTTGTGTTGAATAATTCTTTCTAACTCTACAAAGGCGCGTTGCCTGGTGTCATTCGATGCCGGGATCTTAACGGTACCGTTTGAAATTTTGCAGAAGAGCCAATCAGCGTGGAGAATATTCAGGAAATGCTTAAAGAATTGTCGGCTGTAGCAGACCCAAAAGATCCTCGTGTCGCCATTGTCTCCTTAAGACTAGGTCAGGAATATGAAGCAAGGGGCGAAGACCCCAGGACGTTCTTGAAATTAGGAGAGCAAGCTCTAAACATCTTTAAGACAGCGGGAGAGTTTTCTTTAGAGGTTGGAATGTGCCATCATCTCATTGCCTTAGCCCACTATAGGCTGGGTGAACAGGCGCTCAGCCTTGAGAATCTGAACAAGGCACTATTGCTTCTCAAAGGGAGGGAAGGAAAAGATAGTGCACCAGTTAAGTTTGCCGTTCAATTTCTTCTAGGAGACACTTTGGCAGCTTTAGGAAAACATGAAGAAGCCCTCCAGCATTACGTCGAAGGATTGGCTGTCCAAGAGACTATCTTGGACAAGGGCCATCCGCAATTGGCAAGCAATTATCGACAGGTGGGTTTGTCTTCATCTGAGAGAGCATAGTTGCAAGAAGTGGCGAGGCAGTGTGGCTTATGCTGTACAGGAAGCCTTTGTCTGGAGTTTCAAGTCTTTTTTCGCACTGAGGGTGATTTGTGGTTCACTCATCACTCAATCTTTGCATGCGTTTGACGAGAAATGTGATCACCAGGTTGGTGAAGCATTCACACAAGTTATGATGTTTGACGAAGCGAGAACTGTGGTTGAGAAAGCGCTTGAGATTCACGTCAAACTCAATGGCAAAAGCTCTATAGACGAAGCCATCGATCGCCGTCTTTTGTCTGTTATTTATAGTGGACTGGAGGAGCATGAGAAAGCCCTGGAGGAGCAACTAAGTGTGAGGTCCATCTTAGAGGACAAGAATTTGGGATCTGAAGCATTGTTTGTCGAGATTGCTATTGCTGATACTCAAGTCACCTTGGGAAAGATTGACGATGCAATTGCAACTCTTCAGAATGTGATCGCCAATCTGGAGGAAGGGAACTCATTGAGGGTCCTTGCAACTGTAAATCTTTCCAAGGCATATACAGAGAAGGGAAACGAAGAGAAAGCTGGAGAGTATTCCAGGTATTTTCAGGTTTCCAAGTCTGAAGAGAAACTTTGTGCTGTGGGGAATCTCTGTATATATAGCTGCAAATCATTGGGACCTACAATCAAAGTCGGCGATTACAGTGATGGTTAATGCAAGTGCAGTTAACACGTCTGTTTTGAGATTGAAGTTTCATCCAGCCTTTGTTTAATCGTCATTGTCCACCAGTCATTCTGAAGGTAGAGAAAAAGTCAGGACCCAGATCTGGAGTATCTATTTTCTTAGGTTTCAAACCACTTACCTGCTTGGGAATATCGTTAGTTGATAGTTCTCTTTAATATATAACTTAATTTCAAAGATTTTGATTTTTTGGAACATATTTACGCAACTTGTTATCATCCACTTGTTGCTGCTGCAGGGCGGCGATCGCACTTCTAGACTCGAAGCTTGAAGGTTCAATAGGAGGGGACACGGATTTGCTCACTGCTGGGGAATGCTACGCAGAGTTGGCTGCAATCCATCGGCGTATGAAACAGCCCAATGAAGCAGTAGCTCTTTTAAAAAAAGGTCTCTCCATCTATAAGCAGTTGCCGCAGCAAATGAATGCTACTGCAGGTATGGTACCTGTTGTAAATTTCTTTGTTAAGACTCTCGTGCAGAACTGACATCTGTCACTCTTGAAAGTGTTTTATAAGTTTTCTTGTTGTCTTGAATCTTTGTTGTCGGTTAGGTACAGTATTTGCCAGGTGAATATGATCAGAATGTACGCAAGTCATCTTTCACTTCTTGCAGAATACAGATAATGCTTTTTTCCTTAGTTTCTTTATCATTTATGAGTTGCTTTTATTGCCGCCTATTTATTGAACTAGCCCACCAAGATATGGTCCCTGACACTATTTGCTAGAGTTCTTTGACTTTATTCTGGTGTGCTCTAGTATTTATGTTTACAGTTCACGAGTCTCCCGACTTCTCAGTCACAGGTAAATTAAACTAGTCATAATCGGTCTCTGTTCTTATATTGGAGAAACACAATAATCATCGATGGGTCAATGGCAGGTTCACAAGCTCAAATTGGTATGCTCCTTTTCTTTACTGGGAAAGCACAGGAGGCCATTCCTTACATGGAAGAAGCTGTCGCCAATCTTAGACACAGTTATGGGGATGGGCATTTCTCCCTTGCGCTTGTGCTCAATCATTTAGCTGTTGCTCATGTTGAGCTAGAAAATTCAAAGAAAGCAGTTGAGCTTTTCGAAGAGTCAAAACGCATATTGACAAAGACACATGGACCTGGCCAGCAAGACACGCTTGCGGTTTATTACAATCTAATGAAAATTTATGCAAGCATGGGAAGGTACATCCTTAATGGTCAAGTCCAGACCCTCTCACTTTCCCGGGTGTAGATGGTGATCATAACATTATTGACCAGTTCTAGCATGGTCCCTTACTTGTGAGATGTCAGTGACCACTTTGAGTAAAATCCCTAACTAAGAATATAGGGAGGGAGGTTCCATCCTCTAGTGAGGCTGCAGGGAGGAATTTCTGGATTATAGAATGTTATGTTTGGCAGTCATAATGACCTGTCTTAAGACCACAACTTTATGCTTTTTCGCTTGCTTGATGTGTACAGGAAGGAGGAAGCAATTGCAAATGCAAAGCTCATTGTAGTGGAGTTGGGGAAGCATGGTGAACCAGCAAAGAATGCCTTGGCTGAAGCGCAAAAAGACTTGACAAACCTTGAAAATTCCCAGGACATCTCGTCAACTGTAGATACCCAACAATTATCGAAGTCCATGAAACTTCAGGCCGAGGATTCGGTATTATAGAACATTGGGGACGGCTCTCAGGTACCGTATTATTTGCTGATTCTCAGTGCAAGAATTCACTATTTTTTTCTATTTTGGGCTCCGACGATGCTGAGCCGCAGAATCTCATCCCTGAAGTACTACCCCGTTAGTCGAGTTTTCAAATTGCATTTGAGAATCGCCTCATCTTGTAGAATCGAGAGCTCACACTTTGACACCCCGTAGTGAATCTATAACAGCCTGTATGCAGCGTTTTGTGGGATCCATCGATTGCATTCCACATTTGATGAAGTAGGTCAGGATGTTTGTGTAGACCATGGTGTATTTGCTCAGGAAATTTTGTCCAGATCTTCCTGGTAAGTGCAGATCCATCATAATTGTCGTGCTGGCTTATGTTTAAATTTTGAGTTGCCAGCCAGGTTTCGTAGAGTAGAGGTCCATCATAGTTAGCAACTGAATTCAAGGAATGTGGTCCATCATACCCATCTGAGAAGCCAAAGTTCATGGAATTTATTGAGGTTCGGCAGTGCATTCTTGGTGCAACGGAAAAGCTCGAGGAATATAGAAACTAGGATGTATGTTTGTTTTATAAGAAGAAACAGCGATTCATTTTCAGAAGTTTGTTTTGCTGCAAAGTAAGTGCAAGATCAATCATTTCTCAACCTTTTTCTAATGGGGTACTGGGATGTCCCTTCGTCAACCCATAAACGACGGCGCATATGGAGGACGTCTTCAAAAAATCGGTGTAAAAGTAAAATTTTTGTAATTCTTTGAAGCAGCGATCACTAAACTGGCTAATTTGCGCTGGATTTCTACCTAAAAAATCTAGGTGCTAAAAGTACATTGTAAAAATGTTCAGGAAAAAAAGATTTTGAGCAGAACGGTACACAGGGGCTCAAAGAAACTTGCCATTCCGCTTACTCATCGAAATCTTCAATAGCGTGGATTTGCGAAAGTTTTTCCAACCAGTCGCCATCTAGCAACCTGGATTGTCGATGTTGTAGCAAGTCGGCTGCATCGGATGGCGATGATTAGCCAGGGCTAGGGTTTAGGGCGCGCAGCACTTCTCTGAGGGATTAGCAGCTTCTCTCTCCCTGGCAGACCTGTATTTCGTAGTACCTGCGCTCCTTGTTTTTCGTGATTAGCGCTCAGTTTTGCAGGAACGCTTGTTGCCATGGTGCCATCGCAACCTTTGCTTGTTCATGGCGCTCTGGGGATGTGAGCCGCGGATTCTGAAAATCATATTGTTTAATCATTTTGGAATTTGAAACTTGCTTGAGTGGTTTCCCTCCTTCTTTGATTTGAATGCCGTAGTGGCATCTTCTAATTTTTGAACGGGGAATGGTGGTTTTTGGAGGCGCCAGTGCGCCACTTCCTCGTTGCGGTGCAATTCTGGCAGTGTTGGGGGATTACTGTTGTAGTGCTCCTGCCTCCTGCATTCATTGCACTCAGGAAATGGAGGCGGCGGCGTGGCAACGGAACACCTCATTGTTGCAAAATTTAAATGGGGGTCCTTTACTGGCAACCTGCGCTTCTTGTGATTTCTGTTGTCTCGCTCTTGCTGCATTTGTGTTGTTGCTGTTGCCGTCAATTGAGCCCCGGGTTATTTTTACTTGTTGTTCCATTCTAGTGTGTCTGGTTTTGCTTGTGCAGTTCATTCTCCTGCTTGTCTTGTTCGTTTTTTTTTCCGGCTGCGCTCTTGTTTGTTGGTATTGCAACCTTGGGGTGTAGGCTTTTTCCGATGGTGCCGCGCTTGAAACTCCCAGACAACTTCCGCGTGAAAACTTTTGGCTCTAGTCGCAAAACAAATGGGCTGGGGAAATATTTGACACCCAACGTCGATCCAATTGCGCGCGGTGGTGTGCCAATTGGTGACGTCGAGGTTACCCACGTCTCTGAGACGTGCTTGCCTGAGTCTCTTTCATGTCCCCCAGTCCGCAATTGCCCGACTTTGGAACTCACCGTTGTGTCTCCGACTCATGTTCTAAGTGATGGCAAAGGCGACGTTGATCCGCCGGGAAAGAAGAGGAAGACGGCTGCAAAGTCGGGGCGCAAGCGATCGAAGACCACTGCCGCTACCATCACCCGTCGGTGGCAAGAAGTCTGGATATGTAAATTTGCCTGGGCTAAGGGTGAATTTAATGCAGACGGAGATGTTGTGGGTGTGGTGTGCCGCAATTGTACCTCAATGACTGGAAGGCGGAAGGTGATGGTGCCAAAGGCCGATAACTTGGAAAAACATGAAGGTAAACGCACCTGTCGAGAAGATGGCGTCCCCCTGGCTCACCTGAAAAAGGGCGATGTTTTTGAAAAACACGACTGCAAGCACCTGCAATTGGTGAAGCTTTGGGCGGGGTAGAAGACAAGTGGGACTGTTGCCGATCAACTTCTTGGAGGTTTGGAGGGTGAGTTCAAGAGGAAGCAAGTGCAGTTTTCAACGTTGTTACATATCTTGAGCCACGGGTGCCCAATGTGTGACTATGAGCGACAGTTGTAGTTGCTCAATCTTCCCCGAAAACATTGGTTGGAAACGACAGGCTAGGAGATGAGCGAACATCTCCACGAGTCTGTGTTGTCGGCACTGAAGAGAATTGTACAGTCGACGATCGTCATCTCAATCAACGCCGAAGAGGTGATGGCAATTGACACTACTTCCTGGCTCGGTGTCCACGTTTACGCAATGGAATCCTGGGAGCGAATTCCTCACCTGCTGCACTTGTCCTGTGTTGTTGAGAGTGGTACTGCGAACCACTTGATTGATTTGATAATGCATGCTTTGTTGAGTGAGGGTGGCTTGACGCGTGAGGACATTGCTAGAAAGTTAGTATGTTTTAGAGCTGACGGCGTGAATACATTCCAAGGAGCGTGGACCGGGGTAACGACCCAGATGCGTGATAAATGGGCACCGTTTCTCATTGGTGCCAGTTGCGTGAGTCATCGTCTAAACCTTGTTGTTGAAACATTGTCGAAATTTCCCATGGTCTCTCGGCTAGAGGGACTGTTTCAGGCTATTTACAGTTACTTTTGCCAAAACAACAAGCGTCATGCTGAGTTGCAGCGGCTAGCTGATCTCATGGAAACTAAGGGTACGAAAACGCTCCGAAACGTGGAAACTAGATGAATTTCGATGAGAAGTCCCGCAGCGAGGATTTTGTCCGAGTACCGCACCTTGCTCATGAAGATGGACCTCGACATGACTGGTGCTTCAGGTTCGAAGCCTCTTGCGGGGGCTGCCGAGAACTTCGACCTTCTTTCCGATATTGAGGTGGTACTTTCTCTAGCTTGCTTCATTCTATTTGTCAATGCCGTACATTGCTTGATTAAGCTCTTACAGGCCCGTGATATTTTCATTTGTGACTTCCTCCAAGCCGTCAAGCTCTGCTAGGACGAACTGGCCCGAATGTTTCTCGATTCTTCAACTTCTTTTGGCAAACAGGACTTCCCATGCTACAGTGACCTTGTCTCGCTCTCGTCTCGAGACATTCCTATGCAGTGGCGCCCACTGCTTGGTGATAGTGGCCTCTCTCACTTGGTTTTTGATTATGGCGATACTCACATTCTTGCAAGATGCCATGATAAGTTGATAGGGGCGCATATCTGTATCACGGAAGAGGAGTAGAATCGGGTCCAGGATAACATTCAGTGCCAATTTTCAGGCTAGTTCCTCCCCCTTATTTTTTGGGAACCATTTTGCATTTGGAATCATGGTTTATGTTTAGGACTCTTGTTACCAATTTTTTTTTGTTCTCTTCATTCCAAATTTTTTTTGGTCTCTTGTTTCCAAATTTTTTTGGCTATCTTGTTTCCAAATTTTTTTTTTTGTCTTGTTTCCAATTGCTTTTGGTTGTTTTGTTTCCTTTTTTGGTTCTCTTTGTGTTTGGTGACTGTATTGGTTGTCATGTGGCAGCAGGAGTGAGGTAGCCAAGTCTGGTTCTTCATTAGGCCATGTCTATCTTGTTTTGAAATTGTTTTTGGGTATCTTCAGTGTTTACTTCTTCTGGATTGAATGTTTGAAACTTGAAATGGTAAGTGTGCTTAAGCAATTCCTGAAACTGATCCTAAACTGAATGTAAGAAAGTGAATGCTTCTCAACTGATTGCTTGAAACTGAATGCTTCTCAAGAATGTCAACTGAATGCATAGTGAATGGTGAGTGATTAAATTTGAACTAGAAGGCGAGTGTGCTTCCATACTTCAATTTCCTTCAATGCTTGTAATCCATGTACTGATGCTTGGGTTTGAACTTGTGTAGAGATGGCCCAATCTCTTTCCGATGAACTGGACCGCAGGTTCCCTCAGCAAGAGCTATTGGACGCATTCGGGATAATATATCTCCAGTACTGGCGGCAAGCTGGTGCTAACGAGAGTTTTGGCCATCACTTGGCGGTGCTGAAAGAGTTCTATGCAAAGACGAAGGTAGTCAACAAAGGACAACCTCTGTGTGCTGGTGGGCTCCCCTATATTGTGCCGAAGATGCTCTCAGCGTCCAATCTTGACAACCAACAGGGCCTCTTCAAGATAACGATGAAGGCGAATGTTGAGGCCGCTTGTGGCCTACCCATCTACATCAACCCTGTCATTAAATTGTGGCGGAAGCTCTCCCAATCACGGCATTTGAGTAAGCTGATTTCAGAGTATTTTAAGGTTGCTGAAATAGGTTCTTACTTGGTTCTTGGTTCAGTGGAGGATGAGAGGTGCTTCTCTACTCTTATGTTCCTAAAATCTTGCCAAAGAAATAGGTTAGGGAAGCACCTACCCCTTGTTGTGCACATGTTTGGCCAAAAATACTTTTCACTTGAGGATTTCCCTTATGCGGAAGCCATAGAGTCATGGAAAAGTGCAGTGAAGGTTGGCCGGCAAGGGGATGTGTAAACTAGAGGAGTAGGACTAGTATCCTCACCATGAAAATTTGTTTTCCTTAGTTTTCATGAGGTTAAGCTTGCCTTACAACTCAAGTTTTCTTTAACGCAAGAAACAGCCGATCCTGCTGCCCGAGACTGCCGTGACTAAGGCGTGACACTGGAGGCGTAACATTGGAGCTTGGCCCGGAATCTTGGCATTGTTTGTAACTTTTTTTCTTAACCCTTTGATGTGTCTTATTTGTCTTGTGGTGTGCATAGAACATGAACACTGCAACTGGGCATAGTGGGCAGTTTAAAGGGTTCAATTCCCATGTTCTTGGCATCTGTATTTCTCATTTAGGACTTAGATTCTCAAAAGAGAAGTTTGTAACAGTTCTATACTTCTATTCAATTTTAATAAAAATAGCCGTTTGGCATTTTGAACTGAAAATGGCATTAGCCCATTCCACAACAACCTGTTTTGTCACTTAGCAATTTAGCAACATATAATAAGGAAGAGTAGCTTTCACTTTTGCACCAAATTTTTCCACATGTAGCAAATTTTGCTCTATTACAAAAAAATAAATTTAGGCAAACTTCGACTTCCGAAATTTCAAAATATCTCCCTGTCCCCACCAACGGAATTAGGGGTCGCGGGAATAGCTCCCTAGCCCTATACGGCCATAGCCTATTGGTGAATTCAGAGGAACAGGTTCTGGGATCGCTGCTTTGAAGTATAACTTACCAAGAAATAATATCAATCATAACATTTTGATAAGTTGTATCAATTTTTTTTGAATTGTAACTATACAAATTAAAACTAGACATATTAGAGATCACATAGGAAAAGAAAACCATTATAACGTTTGACCATGAGGGTGTTAAAAATGCAAAAGTGATTTGAAGTCTTTCAATTGTCTTTTGACATGTCAAATCTATAAAGTTGGTCACCAAAAAAATATGAAGTTAAAAGGCCTAACATGCGAATAACCTCAATCAATTTATGGCTTTTCAAAATCTACTCTATAATTTTTTTTTTCTGATTTTCTAATGTGATTTTTTCTACAAGACCTTACAAGTGTATTTGAGGCTCATTTCCAAGAGCCTTCAACACTACAAAAAGTCAAGTCTGCAATGGACACCCTTGCACAAAATCTTGAATAGAAAAATTATAATCAATCATTTTCAAAATAGGATTTTCGATGCTAAAACAAAAAGAATTTTTCAAAAATATAAACTACTAAAAATAGTTACTTGGTAAGGTTTTATTTCACTTCAAAGTATTGTTGACACCAAAATTTGGTGCCTCAGGCATTTAGGGGTTTAAACTTTTGGAGTCTTCATTTATTTTTTCTAAATTTTTTTACTACTAGTTCTCTTTGTTTGCTACGCCTCAAAATTTAACACTTTTTGTGTCTCTTCCGCAGCTTTTATTATTTTATTAAAATATGTAGTTAGTTTTTAATTTGATCCAGAATTGACTATGTGGTGAAGGATCTCAGTGAGAAATTTATAAAAATGGACTGCTTTTGTCCCAGACTATACATACCTTACAGTCCCAGAATTCCAACTGTGTCCACATGCATTTGTCCCGACGTTGTTTTCGATCGCTACAGATGACATTCGGCCACAAATCCACGATCGATGTAGCCACTCCAGAACTCTCAAAGCTGCAGGAAATCCATCAGAACCAAACGAAACTGCACAGCGATGGCGCCGCCCTACGTCTAAGTGAAACCCAAAGCGACCGCGATGGCCGGCGATCGAAACAAGGAACAAGAACTCTAGATCGAAATGGGCGAAATCGTCGCCCAGTTTAGAGGAAGTCCCACTCCGAAGATTCATGAACTGCAACTCGACAAGGTCAGTGATGGAGGCATGGAGCAGGCAGTCACATCCTCACCAGTGCTGTACCACACTAATGTACTGTAGTTCTCCACGTATTAGTGCATCAGCACTCGTGAGTCTAGTGACGCAATCGACGATATTGTGGTGGAAACGTCATATGGGGATGCGAGATTGCGTTGCAGGATGAAGAAGGTCGGCAACAGGAAAGCAAGGAGACCCTACACTAGCTACAGTACAAGGGGAAGCCTAGTAGAGTTCTAGTGTTCTAGCTCCTTGCATGCAGTGATGGACCAAACGGACGCCGCAAACAGTGCCGTGAGCATCTCGGGAGGAATCCCAAGCGGAATTTCAGGCAATTTGTCCTGGACTGCGCTTGGAAATATCTGATGGAAAGAAGATAGTAAGTTATTAGAAGCCAAGGAATTGAAGGCAGAGCTGCATCATTAATTTCGGACGCTTGGTATGAGGAGAAGAACCTGATGAGGACCTTCGTTTGATTCTAAGCTATCCCAACACTGGGCTCTTCAGCTTGGTTGTTGACTCGGCCGCCGCATCTCGAGGGGTGCAAAAGGGCCCATGAGTGGGTCGTTCGCCACGAAGCTGCTGGCACTTGTCGTACCAATTCTCTTGAAGGGACGGAGGATGTGAGGAGCTTTTTGTTGTAGACTGCACGAGTGAGAGAGTGAGAGAGTGAGACATCGGTTTCAGGATTATTACGTTACGACGTGCGTATCATGGATTCATGGTGGAAGTGAGATGAGGATTGCTGTTGCTGTAGAAGCCATTTCTGGTGTGGGGTCAGGGTTTTGGAGTTTCGGGGGTTAGGGTTATGGAAGATGGTGATGATGGAGCGGGAGTCGGGGAGGAGAGCGAGAAGAAAGGTTGTGGTGCGGTGCTGTTGTGAGGAGTGAGATTCATCAGTTTGCGAGAGTTTTTTCCAGGATTTTCTGTTGTGTGTGTATGTGTAGTACGGGCGCTCTTTTCTTGACAGGAAAAACAGGGGAATTGTGAGGGATGCAAGGGATTTGGAGCTTTTTGGTGTGGTGATGATGTTCAAGAGGAGTAATCCCTATTAACAAAATGTCCAAGCATCATGATAAGGTGACGATTACGGAGCCGGTGCGTATTGCGACCTCCAGGTCGGGGAAATTGGGCAACCGCGGGTTTCCTCACCGGTTGCCGTTCTTCGCGGGCAACAAGACGAAGACGATTCCTCTCGGAGTGCATTTCAAGGGGCCAGGGAGCATCCCTGACGAGAGCGAGATCGAGCAAGCGGCCCCGAAATCCAAGTCGCGGTCGCTGCAAAACAGTCCCGAGAAAGACACCGCATCGCGGACGAAGCTCGAGGATGACGTCGGCCACACGAGCGGCGGCAGCTACCACTCGTCACGCAAACAAAAAAGCATCGCGAATTTGTCGAGGACCAACAGCATGCAGGTTTTCCCTACGGAGGGGCTGAAACGGGTCACCGCCAAGAAGGTGAAGTTCCCGGACCTGAAAACATCGGCGTCGTGGGCGCACTTCGTGGCGGTTTCGCAGGTGGAAGCTCCGCAGTTAGAAATGGAAGTCCCCGAGCGGTACGCCTGCGACTTGAGCGCGCTTTTCCTCGGGCAGAGATTCGCTTCCGGCAAGCATAGCCGTCTCTACCAAGGCGTCTACAACGACCAGGACGTCGCCGTGAAGTTTCTCCGCCTGGACAGCTGCGAGGATCCCACCATCGCCTCCCAATTGGAACGCCAATTCATGCAGGAGGTGCACTGTCTCTCGCAGCTGGACCACCCCAACATCGTGCAGTTCGTGGCCGCCTCGTGGAAGCCGCCCGTGTGCTGTCTCATCATGGAGTACGTCCCCGGGGGGTCTTTACGCGCTTTTCTTCGTAAGTATGACACGGGGTCCATTCCCTTGAAGACGACCTTGTCCATGGCGCTTGATGTCGCCCTCGGGATGGAGTATCTGCACTCGCAAGGAGTTGTGCATCGTGACCTCAAGTCAGATAATCTGGTCCTCACAGACAATTTGCATCTCAAATTGACAGATTTTGGGATAGGGTGCTTAGAAACGGAATGCGAGTTGCGGAGTGGTGATACAGGGACCTATCGATGGATGGCGCCCGAGATGATTACTGACAAGCGCTACTCCAAGAAGGTGGACGTATACAGCTTTGGGATCGTGTTGTGGGAGCTTGTGACAGGGTTACTGCCGTTCCAGAACATGACGCCTGTGCAAGTGGCTTACGCGGTGGTGAATAAGAATTTGAGACCGCCGTTACCTGATGACTGTCCTTCGGCGCTGCGGAACTTGATGGAGCAGTGCTGGAACTCAAGCCCCGAGCGACGGCCCAACTTCTACCAAATTGTACAGACGCTTGGAGACTTGGAGCGGGAGGAGCCCTTCCCCCTGCAATACGCGAAGTCAATACTTTTTGGGTGAGCGAGATGAACGTGATGCGTTGTAGCATTGTTTCGAATTTGGAGCATGCGAATAACCCCCATAGTTTACAACTGTTACTTCCATTTTTTGTAATAACACCCCCTTGAAATCAATGCATCAACAGGAGAATAAGTTCAGGATCGTGATGTTTTGATCTTGTGTATGCAAATTGGTTATCGTGCGAGTAGGGCTGTCACTCAGTCTGCATGTGGTGCAACTGCTTACAATTTTGGTTTCTTTTGAAGTTCGAATCCTGTTGTAAATTCTGTTCAATTGTTACACGAATAACTAGACTGTGTTGTTCTGCTGATATAAGTGAATCCTCTGTGTTGGTCAGCGTTTATGCCCTCTCCCTGTTGAGAATTCTCTTCATTGAACCAACTTTGTAGCGTACTCACATTGTAACATTCAATATGGGGTACTGTTGAAATTAGAATGCTGGATCATTCTTGTTCCTGGCTGCAAAAGTTGGAACTAATTTTAAAATATTATTTGAGTAGGTTGATGTAGACTTCAAAGCAATTCCTGGATTGATGCCACAAGAGATCGTGCAATTGAGATTCCTGGATTCACGAGCCTTCTTGGAAGAAATTCTTTAAGAATTTGCAATTTCTGATATTTCTGAATCCTCATTCAAAGCGAGCGGATGGCTATGTAATAATAGTGGGTTTTTAGACCTTGAGGATTGAGGAAATAGAATGCGAAGGCTTTAAAATAGAATGCGGTTGAAAGTGAATCTGTGATTAATCACAGTATTCAACATGGAAACTTTGAGGACCCCGAACTCTACTCACTAAGAACTTGGTACTTAAACCCTGAAAGGATGGACTGGAAACCTTGCGAAAGGATGGACTGAAAGGATGCACAGGAAACTCATATCGCGTTCCCGGTGTTGATTCCCGGTGAGTCTCACTTTTCCCACTGAACTTGAAAATTTGACACCTGTTAAAAGTTTACTAATGACAGTAATTTTGGACACATGTCGCAACTACACATACACAGGGAAAAATGAGACTCGCCGGGAATCATCACCGGGAACGCGATATGAGTTTCTTGTGTTGGTTATCAGTTGTGCTATTTTCCAATGATTAGATGTTTCATTGAACATTTTTTTGGCCCCCAAATTAGTATAGGTTTATGTTTGTTTCTATATAATGCCATTTGCCAAGTGGGAGAGGTTGAAACATTCAAGTTTATTGATGAAGATTTTTGTGTCCTTGTCGAAATTTGTCACTTCAACAACGTCTTCATGGGTAAATGCATTTAGAAAGGGTTTTAGAAATAGTTTCCAAAGGTAAAGCACTTTTAGAATTGCTTTTTAGGGTTGTACAAACATCCAACTACACTCTGTTCAAAATGGATTGGTAGACCAATTGGGTGAACGAGTCTATTGAAAATAGTTGAATCATTCAAGTTATTTGATCTTCTTGAAAGTGGTAGTGAATATAGAGTCTCCCTTATCTAAAAATTGCCAATTGAATTCTAGTATTTGAAGTGGTGAATCAATCGAAAGTTACTCAAAGACCTTGCCTATGGGGTTGCATTGTCTCCTTAGTTTATAAAAATCCATCTATCTAGTCTTGGATTGTGAGTTTAACTTTATTACCTATTTGTGTAGCCAATTCATGAAGAATTGTTACTTTGAGGAAGGAAAGATCATTACACCCAATTCATCTACCAATCCGTTTTGACATAATGATGGCTTGGTGAATGGAATCATTGAATCCTTCAAAGATGGAAAAGGAGCCCTATAAAGAAGGAGATGAAGCCACCTCCTCCAAATCGCAAGCCATCTTCCTACTAAAACCCTTGGATGATAGAATTTTCTAGTTGTTAAGTGTATCATGTAAGCTGTAATTGGTTCTTTTCTCCATCCAGATTCAGATTCTTTTACTGACATTGGCATGCACTAGTGTATAACAAGCAACTATTCTATGAGAGGCTTTGTCCCCATCACGCAAAAAATGTGGAACTCAAACTGGAATGGTGGTGATGAGGCAGGACGCTAAATGAGTCCCACGAAGTGAGACTAGCAAGGTAAAAACGCAAGTTCTTGGGGGATAAAAGTAAAATCTTGCCCCTATTTTGAGCCGTGTCTAGGATATGGTCCATACCTCTCCTAGCTAATTTGGGGTCTCTGATCGCAAATATGAATTCAAAATTCGCAAAAAACAAATTGTGTGAAAAATAAAAAATTCCTGCGTTTTCCCCCGGGGTACAATTCCTGCATTTTCACACTGTCAGTTTCACTTCGTGGGACTCATTTAGCGTCCTGCGGTGATGAGGGAATAGTGTCTCTTACTTCTCAATTTTAAAAACTTTAAAAATGGCTCGAATTTCGAGTAAGGTAGCTTGGTGACAAGCCTGTAAAAATCGCAGAGCAGGATCCCAAGGTCTGACACTCAAGGTGTGACCCCCACGAATGAAGCAACTAGAGAGCGTGGCACACAGAGTCCACTCCTTTTCACAAAGAACTGTGGAGCAGGCCCAGCGACCATGGAGTGGTGGTGATTGCAAAGTGAATATTCCTCCTTATCACCAAAGCAGCTACAGTAGAACAGAGTTAAGTTAGACTTGTTCCAGCGAATGGTAGAGAGCTCCTTGTACAACCAGCTTGAGTGGATCCGCAATTGGGACTTTCACGATCATAAAATGAGCTGAAAATCCAAATTCAGCTCTAGTATTCACCTTGATTTTCGGGTAGTTTTCCGAAAGATTTGGAAGAAGATTTGCTAATAAATGTAGCCTTCCTTTGAGAGCAGAGCTACGAACTGTTCATGGCGGAGGACTTCAGTTCAGAATCGGATCTTTCCTTCATCACAGTCCTGCATGCAGGTCTGCTTATCACCCAGCTTTATCATCCAGCTTTACCGGTGCCGTACACCTCCCCGTGTGGCTAAATTTAGCATATACCGAAGCCAGAGGGAGAGATTCATATATTCTTCCCACACAAGAATCAAGCGTGTGTCTGCGTGTGCATGCGAGCGAACACCGTTTGTCAAACAAGGACAAGCATAAGTCAAGCTTGAAAAGATGCTGCAAATTGCTGGCCGGCAGGTTGTTCACAAGTACAGGGCCATCAAACTGCAAAGGGAGCAACTCACTTCGCAAATGCTTTTGCACACAGATTCATGTTGTGGGCCTCCCCATTTCGCTGTATTTTTTAAGAAGTACACTCTACTAGAGGCTCTGTCCCTGTAGCATTGACTAGCTTTCATTTAAGAGATCCAGAATGTTCATCTATGGAGTTTTGAAGCATTTCATAGTCAATAGAGTTAATGGTAAAGTTGTCTTGTGTTTTGTAAACCTGTGTCAGAAGAAGGTTTAACTAAGAATAGAACAAAACAAACACGGCACCAAACTCAATTAGATTTGAGTTTGGGTGCTCCAGGGAGTTTGGTCCTGTGTTTTTGCAAACTCCAGCTACTAGTCCCGCCTTGCACATACTTTACGATTAACTCTAATGTTCAAGTGATAGTAGAGCAGGAAATACTAGGGTACTCACTATGAATGGAATTTGGACTAAAAAGAAATTTGTTCAATTTCTGTATTGAATTTCTCTTGTGTTTGCTAGTAAAGTCTTGTTCAAACCTCCTCACATGTTGCTTTTGTCAATGCAAAGCCTCCTTTCCTTTGCTCCTGAGCCACTGAATGCCAATTCAACAAGTAATCTCGGTTGTGGAAACTAATTGGAGCTACTTTTTTGGTATTTCTTCTGGAAACTTCTTCTCCTCTAATTTTTTGAAGGCAATGTTGGCTTCGCGTAGTGCTTCCACGATGTGCATAGGCTGCTTGGCATTGTCTCCAGCAAGTTCCTTGTTGCGTGAAGTGAGAACATTAGTGATGTTGCCTAGCTTGCCCAACACCATCTTCAAGTTGTTTGTGATCAATTCTTTCATCTTCCGATCCACAAATGGCTTCTTGGGACCCTTTGTCGGGTACTTGGAATGACGACGCACCACATTGGGATTCTCTGGTGCCCCTTTTGACGATGATGCGCCATCTTTGTCTCCCATTCCTCCCTCCATTTGTACCTTTTACTACATATTCATGCTACGCTAAATGTCATTGAATTCGTCAATGTTGTTATTAAATCAAGTTAATATTTTGACCACTATTGCAAATAATGTCAATAATTGGAGAAGTGAATTTGGATGCCAGTATTTGTAACAATATTTACAAATAGAGTCGCTTGTAAAACTATTTGCATGACACTATATATCACATGACACTAAATTGACAGTTATTAGTGTGGAGCACTAATTTCCAAAGCCTCAATATTCGTAATATATTCTAAATTAGACTGAGTTGAAATGTTTTTGAATTGCTCATATTTCAAAATAAATTTAGGACTCTGTTTTCCTCTACTCTATCAATTGAAGATGTTTGAATTTGAGACATTGAAATCTCAAAATGTTTTTAAATAGATATTAGTGTACAAAAAGAATTCTTAGAGAATTTTTGTAAAGTAGCCTTGAGAAATGGTAGTTGGTGCTTGGATTAACCTAATGCAATGAATTCCAAAAGGTTTGCAACCTATCGCATTCAAGACAAGAACAATGAAGTTCAAATGGCTTATGAACCTAATGCATCATCGGATGAAAGGACATATGAAAGGGTAGATCAAAATTTTAAAATAGTAGTGTGAAAAATGACACATTGTAATTGAAAAGACAAGTGGCATATTAAAAGATTTGTGAATTGACAAAAATATTCAAGGCATCAATGACCAAAATTCCATTTGAAAAATGACAAGAAGACATATAAGGTAGACAAGCCTATTACCACCCTAATTTGCAATTTGAATATTTTGGGGTCAATTCTAAGAAGGGCACATTTTTTTCAAAGGTGTGTGCTTGTTTCACAAATCAAATCCAAGTGGAATTATAATTTTTTGATTAAAATTCTAATTTTTGTGCATTTTTGAAGTGGGCTGCCCTGAAATTACAAAACCGCCTATCACTACAAGAAAAAGGGGCCCTAATCAACAGAAAATCAAGGCATTTATGTTGATTACAAAAAAAAATTGGCTCAGTTGATTCTGCAATCCTCTAAACATCAATCAAGATAATTTTGTTGATTTGACCAAAAAGAAAATTTGCTCAGTTGATTCGGCAATCCTCTAAACATCATTTTCATTTTCACTCATAGTGTAGTGTAATAGTAGGGCAAGGTTGGCGGAAAATAATTATTTAGAAGTAAGCCAAAAATAATTATCCCATTTAGTTGAATGCATGTAACAATTACACTTTGAATGAGGCTTACCTTGATAGTTGAAGGAAGAGAAGACAAGGTCTTTATACAAGTGGAGTGGTAGGAGGTAGGACAATCCATATGGGATATGTCGTAAAGTGAGGATTAGTAGTTTAGTTAAGTCAAAAGTTGGAATTGTGGTTAAAAAGTAGAATTTTAGCCCTCATTTAGGCAATGTAGAATAACTTTTTTCAAAAATATTTGAACTAAGTTAATGTGTACAATCAAACTAACTTGCATCTCCAAAAATCCAGTTGAGATTTTGATCTTCCAATCAAAAGTTATGGTCAAATTTTAGAGAGGGGTTGGAAGGGACATTTTTTTTGACAATTTCCAACCGCTCTCTAAAATTTGACCATAACTTTTGATTGGAAGATCAAAATCTCAAACGGATTTTTAGAGATGCAAGTTAGTTTGATTGTACACATTAATTTAGTTCAAATATTTTTGAAAAAAATTATTCTACGCTGCCTAAATGAGGGCTTAAATTTTGCTTTTTAACCACAATTCCAACTTTTGACTTAACTAAACTACTAATCCTCACTTTACGACATATCCCATATGGGTTGTCCTACCTCCTACCACTCCACTTGTATAAAGGCCTTGTCTTCTCTTCCATCAACTATCAAGGTAAGCCCCATTCAAAGTATAAATGCTAGATGCATTGAACTAATTGAAATATAGTAGTGAATTTTGGCATTCAAAGTTGAATTGCTATACATATGAAATTACTTTGAATATAGTGTTGAGTTTTTTAAAGTTAATTTTAAAGTGCAGAAATCCTTTTGGAAACTTTAATTAAATATTTGGTACCAATTTGCTAGTTGCTGATGTGGCAGTCTTGTCTAAGTGGCAGGATTTGCTGATGTGGCAACTTATGTGGCAAATTATCGAATAATTATATTTTTTAAAATTTTCCAAAATCAAGATATAAAATCAACATATGTCTATTGATTTTTGTCCGAATCAAGATGGCCTAACCAACTATCCCAACTAACATATACAATGACTCCAAAAACTGAGTCTATACTTCATTCAATTTCACTCTGTATGCCATATATTGAAAAGAAGTGGACAAAATCCAAGTGAGCAAACATGAATGTTGTAGTGTTCTTTGTGTACTACAATCCTAAAAAAATTTGAAGCAAAAAACAATTACGGTTTGGAAGTAAATGAATTCCAAAGCTAACCACCCCATAGACTCAGTTTTTGCGGCAATATTCATAATCACTCTAAAAATTGCCTACGCATCTTTTTTGAGCTTCAATGGCTTGGATATTTTATTTCATGTTGTTATACACCATTTAAAACCCACTCCCATTGATATTGTAAAAATTTGACATATGCATGCTTCAAAAAAATTATAAATAGAAAAAAATGTAGGTAGTACTAATTTGAATGGAATTTGAAGATTTTCATTGAACCAAAGACTTGAGATGTCATTTACTTTCATAGATGATCTATAGGTTACAATATGAACCATTGTTGCATCTATTTTGACTAGATTTGAAAATATTTGTCTTAATATACTATTAATATAAATCATTTTAATTTTAATTAAGCAACAAAAATAATTATTTTAACCGTAATCTTTTTGTATCCAACATATTAGTTTATAAGGGTTGTATTTAGTCCATTTGTTTGGATTGTAGGTGATTCAATATGATATGACAACAACAAAAGTAAAACCAAAATATTGAGTTATTTGCAATAAAATCCTTTAATTGAAATCCAATAATGTACTTATGCATTAAATTTATATATTTTGTATATTTTAGAATAACAAAAATATATATGACAAAATATTGACAATTGCAATTGATAAAAACAAAAATAAGGCATATTGTCAATATTTTGGTTTTACTTTTGTTGTTGTCATATCATATTGAATCACCTACAATCCAAACAAATGGACTAAATACAACCCTTATAAACTAATATGTTGGATACAAAAAGATTACGGTTAAAATAATTATTTTTGTTGCTTAATTAAAATTAAAATGATTTATATTAATAGTATATTAAGACAAATATTTTCAAATCTAGTCAAAATAGATGCAACAATGGTTCATATTGTAACCTATAGATCATCTATGAAAGTAAATGACATCTCAAGTCTTTGGTTCAATGAAAATCTTCAAATTCCATTCAAATTAGTACTACCTACATTTTTTTCTATTTATAATTTTTTTGAAGCATGCATATGTCAAATTTTTACAATATCAATGGGAGTGGGTTTTAAATGGTGTATAACAACATGAAATAAAATATCCAAGCCATTGAAGCTCAAAAAAGATGCGTAGGCAATTTTTAGAGTGATTATGAATATTGCCGCAAAAACTGAGTCTATGGGGTGGTTAGCTTTGGAATTCATTTACTTCCAAACCGTAATTGTTTTTTGCTTCAAATTTTTTTAGGATTGTAGTACACAAAGAACACTACAACATTCATGTTTGCTCACTTGGATTTTGTCCACTTCTTTTCAATATATGGCATACAGAGTGAAATTGAATGAAGTATAGACTCAGTTTTTGGAGTCACTGTATAAGTTGATTATCATGTTGGATCGGACATTGTTTTTTCTTGTAGTGTATAGAGTGGAGTCATAAACATCCTATTAACTACCTATAATTATCCTTCTATGTATTTATTAGCACTTAAGTATTGTGCAATGAAAGATAGACACGTTATACCTTGTAGCATTAATGCTTTGATTTTATCAAGAAATTGAATGGATTTGGATGGGTATAGTGGAGGAATTAGGGCCAAAAGTAGCCTGACAAAAGTAGGTACCTAGCAATTTTAGGTTGGTTTACCTTCTATACCTTAAATTAGTTTGTTTATTTTATTTGTTTGATACCTTGAGTTGTATTGTGAGGCATCCGGTACCACTCAAAAGCTCTAGGCAAGGAGGGGTGCACGGATTTTGTTTCGTGGCATTTGGACCTATGGTGTGAAAGTTATTGAATTTTAAATTTTTTATGAATAAAAAAATTGAATTAATTTATTTTTTATTTTGAAAAAATCATAACTTTCACATTGCATGTCCAAATGGCACAAAACCAAATTCTTACATTCCTTTGTGTATAGAGCTTTCTAATCGCACCAAGAACACAAACTCTCACATTATGATGTTAAAGGTATTGAATTTCAAAGTTTTAATGAATTAGTAAATTATTTTTATTTTTATTTTTGTTGTGGCAATGACACAGGGCACACTAGTATACATGAAGGCATACCTCATGAATAAATGAATAAAAATTATAATTATGTATATATGGTCTTTTGACATTTTTTAAGTGCCACAATTGCTAGAAAAAATTAGTAACCTATCAAAAGTTGGTGGAGGAGTTTGACTTTTTTACTCACAATATCATTATTGGAAGACCTAATTTTGACACCTATATGGTCTTGGTGGTTTTAGGAACAATATTCATTTCAAAGTGAATGTGGTGCTTTTAGAAAAATTCTATTAAAAAAATATAAAAGATGATCTAAAAATGAATGTTGTATTTCAATTTGGTGATGACATCTTATAACCATGTTTTTAAATAGAATAACATGAAAAATTTGATTTCCATCAAGATTTTCTATTCTTGATGTACTTATATGGTGAAACTTTAGATTCATTTAGCACATTATGTATTTGATAAAAATTATCCTTACTTTTCTTCTTCTAAAAATTTATTATAATTTCAAGTCTTCAAAAATTACTCCAAATTTTGTGTGGCATAGAATACATGTGATTTTGTATGAGCAAAAATTTAAAAAATCATTCATCTCTACTATCCACATTTAGCATATACTAGAGCAAAAGAGATTCAAGTCTCTCTATTTAGTCATTGACTCCATCAAATAATAATTTTTAATTCATTGCAATTTTCATTCATTGTATTTTCAAGCCCATTACAGTAACTATATTGACTTTGTGACATGTTTCAAACCCTACTTTTTCCCTCTTGATCCCTACAAATTTCTTACCTAAATGTACAACTTCTACCACTATCCATATTCACGATAGCATAGGATCCATTTAGGATATTAAGTCTATTTTCAATCCTTTGAAAATCTATAGTTTATTCATAAAATGTTCAAAAACTTTAGCATAATAGAGTTAATCGCAAAGTTGTCCTGTGTTTATGAACATGTGTCAAAAGAAGGTTTAATTAAGAATAGAACAAAACAAACATGACACCAAATTCAATATGACCTGAGTTTGGGGGCTCCACGGAGTTTGGCCCTGTGTTTATCCAGAACTTTGGCTCCTAGTCCCGCATTTGCTCACTTTACGCTTAACTCTAATAAAATATGAAATCCCCTTTTCTCCCAACAAAAACCTATTGTAGATAATTTAACAAAAACCTACACAAAATAGTGAAATTAGGTTTCCCCACACTAATTTCTCGACATTTGACACTATATAAATATTTTCAGTTATTGTACAAAAATTCTCTACTTTTAAATTGGATCTTGCTCTAATTGAGACTCATAAACCTCCATCTGTACAAATGAAAATACTTTTAGAAATATTTGTTGACTTTGATGGCTTCTACAATAATTTTCTTGATGTAAGGCAACCTAATTGTTAAGGCAACCTAATTTCACTATTTTGTGTAGATAATTTATTAATGAAACCATGCTCAACTGCTTCTTCCGACGGGTTCAGGTGCGGTAACCTTACCTTTCCAACGACTTCGGAATGCACGGTTGTAGTGGCAAGCCATTAGCTCGTCCCCTATCACCGTCGCCTAAAGACATCCCAGTGCAAGCGGATTGAGCTCGAAGCACTCATGTAAGTGAGCATTGGCCGCAATCAGTCTCGAGTTGCTTCAATTGCGAACTGCTTCAATCGCGTCAGGTATTGCGAATTCTCGTTTTGGGGGGTTGTCGCAATTTGATTTTCTTTAGTTCCTTCCATTTCGCACAAATTGCAACTTTTTAGGGCATCGTCTGATTTGAGTACTTAGGGTTTAGCTACTGCAAAATTGAATTTCGTTTGCTTGTAACTTATCGCTCGCTTGGATAGTAACGAAACTCTACAAGTTTGAAAATGCCAACGTTTTAATTTTCTTCATGTGCAACATTGAGCAATTCTTTAGGGTTTATGGGAATTGCTTCAGGACGAAATTTTTGGGTCGAGCATAAGTCTTCAATTGGAGAGGTTAGATGGTGGAGCATAAGTTTTCAATTGGTAGTGAATTTAGGGTTGCAGTTGTTATGGCGGGGGTTGTCGCAATTTGATTTTCTTTAGTTCCTTCCATTTCGCTCAAATTGCAACTTTTTAGGGCATCGTCTGGTTCGAGTACTTAAGGTTTAGCCTCAGCAAAACTGATTTTCGTTTGCTTGTAACTTATCGCTCGCTTGGATAGTAATGAAACTCAACAAGTTCGAAAATGCCAACGTCTTAGTTTTCTTCGTGCGCAACGTTTGAGCCTCCCCTGCAATTCTTTAGGGTTTATGGGAATTGCTTCAGGAAGAAATTTTTGGAGCATAAGTTTCCATTTGGTAGTGAATTTAGGGTTTGCAGTTGTTATGGCGAGGGAATCGCGCAGGAGGTGATGTATTCTTGGTGGTTTGTAGGTGAAGGAGCAGGATGGTGGAGTGGTGGTGGGGAGTTGTGGGGACTGTGGTCCCTGCATTGGTGATTCGCCAGGCGATCAAGACGACCCGTGGCCGCGAGGACGAGCAGCTCCGGGGAAGAGACAACAAAGGCTCCACGGATCAATTTGTTTGTGAGAGGGTGTGCACGTCAAAGAGAATGCTCGGTAGGGTTGGCGCTTTTTCCAAAGATCCCACCCCCGATACTTGTGTCACAGTCTGCGGGGTTAGCGAAGTGGACGCTTGTTCCGAGGCTTGTTCCCGTTCTGTCTGTGCGAATGCACATCATGTTCCCAACTGGAATGACATCTGTCTGCGCCGCTGTCAAAGCCAGTGCTTGAAGGCAAGTGCTTGACTGGAACTTTCCTCTTTGATGTAGGTTACATTATTTGTTAATTCTGTCATAGTGCTTTGCAAAGAACAGATGGTATAATATAAGGGAAAAAATTTGAAGTCTGTCATTATTAGATTAGTGAACTCTCTGCATTTGTTACGGCTTTCTGTTTGACAAATGTGTTATTATTTGCCAATAGCACATCAATGGCAAGCTAAAGAAATGAAAGAAAAATCCATCTTCTGCAGACTTTTGATGGATTATTCTTTCATTTCTTTAGCTTGCCGGTTAAATCATTTTTGAAACTCATGAGATTCGTGCCTAGGGTTCAAGAGATTGCCTGAAGGCACATCTCGATACTCGTCATCCAGCGTTGTAGAAAACCAACTACCCTAAGCTTGTGATTGTAAGCTATGCCAGGGACTGAGGTTTTTCTGCCGCAGGTTCATCACTAGTATAAGATCGTACCCAGTCGTTTTACAGTGTTGAATTCTGGCGGATTGTAGCGTGCACTCGATCAGAGCTATGGACACTGTATCTGATAAAGCTTGATGGCTGGTGTTCCGCAGGACTTTGACCAGCGCACTGTTGCTGCCAGGAGAGCAGGAAGATTGTCGTAGTTTCACACGCCTGTAGTCGATTTTTGAAAGCTCCCGCTACTTGCTGTCTGTCAATAAGGATTTTCGTAGCAGTTGTACCAAAGCGTTCTCATTGACACACCTTTTTTGCAGCCTAACGGCTGGCCTATTGAGTGCCCATTCACAGTTCACGGTCTATTGGTTCCTTCACATTTTAATGTTACCAATCCATGACTTGAATTCTGGTGAGTTGCTAGTTCTAGTTCGCTATTTCTCCCGTATCAGATTCTAATTCCAAAATGAAGGACTCTGAGGGAGCGGGCCTGAGCATCGTTTTCTGCGATGTAAACCCTCTTTGAATGTATAAAAAGAAATCGAACACCTCGAGCACTTTCGCTGGCTTTCATCCTGTACCGTTCTTAGTTTCATAATCCAGCAGCAAAATTTTGTGAACCATTTTGCATATTTCCAATGTCCAATATGACGATTATCAACTTTCAGCGCAGGAGGATCTGTTCATCTGAAATGTGAAAGGTTTGCTTCAGTCAGTGGTGCCAGATCCTGAGAGTTGGTTTCCAAAAGAGTTTATTGCTTTTTGGGCAGGTACCTATGATCTCATTTTCTTTCAAGATTTTTATAAAAAAAAATAATTCAAGATAGGAAAATTGATTAGCTTTGGAGGAATATATTAGTGCCTAGGAGCAAAAGTTATGCCACAATTAGCCCAAAACAGGTGAAGGTAGTCAAGAAAAAAAAAATATATATTTGAAATAATTTTTTTCTTAAACTTTCTTCTTATAGATTATGTTTTTGTTTATGTAGAAAGATTTGATTCATTCCATGTGGATAAGTATTGTGAAAGTTATGTTTTGTGGGCAATCTTAGTAAATTTTGAGAAAATAATGTTTGGATCTATTTTTGAATTCAATTTTAATAATTTAAAAAAAATTGCACTTTGTTTAATTTGCTTTATTGAACAATCTCGCTAGTAAAATTCTGTGTGTTTCAATTCCATCTTAGAACTATCAACAATTTGTATTTCCTTCTATTTTATACCTACTTTAATTTAATAATTTTCTTAAGAATGAAAATTATAGAGGTGGGTAATTATTTTTTTCCAAACACTCAATCAATTCTTTAATATAAAACACTTTAAAGTCATAGTATGTGATAAAAAAAAATTTAGATTATACACAAGAAGACTCAGAGCCTTATAACCTAACTAGACTAGGGAAAAAAACTCATTTTCTTCACTTTAAACACTTATATCTTATGATTGATACAATCAAAGTTTCTAAAATTTTGTAGACATTTGCATACTGGTCTAGTACGAGATCTTGTGGTTGGATATGCAAAGAAAACAAATGTTTAAATTTTTTGTTGTTTGCATTGAAAATGGCAATTTTGAATGGTTTTTGATAAAAAAAATAGCCTTAAGAATTTAGAGGTTAAATAAACCTTTAGTTTGGATATTTTTCTTAAGGCAACAAATTTGTTAAGCTCAACTTTAAGAGTCACATCATTTTGAGTTAAAAGATGCATGTTTTTTTGGCAGACATATTTTCAATTTTCTATTATTACAAAGTCATTTTGGGTATCTATATTGTTAGAATGTTACTTGTCATTATGTAAAACTTTCTCATGATCCAACATCGGCTCATTGGAAAGCTAAAAGAACACTCCACTCTTAATAAAAGTTTTAGAAAAGAGGGGTGATTGCAAGAAAGACCTGTCGTTTTTTGTCACATTTGGCCGAACAAGGTTGTCCTCTGCTATAACTTTTGAATTATGAATCCAATGCCAAAAACAAAAAAATTGTTTCTAGATATCTTGAGTGTAATTATATTCTTTATTTTTCAAAAAAATTAAAAAATCATTTAATATTTAAAATTCAATTTCTCTAATTTGTCACACTTTCGAGTTTAGAGGTTTTGAATACTATTAAGTGGTTTAATTTAATGATTTTCAGTTGAAATTTCTATGGTACATTCCTCTAGTAGACAGACATGTTCCTACCAAAGGGCATTTAAAAATACATTATTATATGTCCTCCACGTTTGTGCAAAGAGGCCTCCTTTGTGCACGCACTTGTAAACAACATAAATGGTTTTGACCTCATTTTTTTGGTTCAAACTCATCACTAGGAAGTCCTCCCCAATGGCCAATTTTTAGTTTTTTTTATAATTTTTTCCTATTTATTACAAATTAAAACTTCAAAGTATGTATGTTTGGGGACATATTCTTGGACATAGAATTGTGGCAAAGGAGGCCTCTTTGTACAAATGTGGAGGACATAAAATAATATATTTTTAGATGCCCTTTGGTAAGGATATGTTTGCCTACTGTAGGAATGTACTATAGAAATTTCAATTGAAAATCATTAAATTAAACCACTCAATAGTATTCAAAACCTCCAAATTTGAAAGTGTGACAAATTAGAGAAATTGAATTTTAAATATTAAATGATTTTTTTAATTTTTGAAAAATAAGGGATACAATTACAATCGAAACATCTAGACTTGCTATTTTTTGTTTTTGGAATTGAGTTAATAATTCAAAAATTATAGCAAGAGACAGCTCCAATGTGACAAAATCGGCAGGTCTTCATTAGAGAAAATCTGGGCCCTCCGGAAGGCTGCTCCACAGCCCTCCGGAGGACCCTGAAATTTACTTTTTTTTTGCAAAAAATCAATTTTTCTCCTATTTCCGCGCAACAATTTCTGCTGCGACAGTGGCGCAGGAAACGAAATATACAACTAAAAAAAATAAAAAAATTATATATATTATATATATATATATATATATATATATATATATATATATATATATATATATATATTTTATTTATTTTTTTAATTTTTAGTCTTAAAAAAAAAAAAATTCCGATTTCTGACCGTTTCGGCGAGCAGTCAGGCAAGCTGACTGCTCACCGAGGGCCAGTTCTGCAATGACAGGCCAAGGATTTTAATAGCTTGGCATGTCACTGCGAAGCAGCCCTCCGGAGGGCTGGTTTTTTCTCTAATGTTCTTGCAATCACCTAGAGTAACAAAAATTGCATTTATAGGGACTTCAGAGTGGGGGGGTGGGCACATGTCAAGTTGTTGGCCTTGTTGCATAGGCCAACTTTTGGAGGGGACAGTGATAGAGAGGTCAGCATGTGGTAGGTGGAGCAAATTTTTGTTCAAACAAAAACTCTGAGAGACTTGCCCAAAAATGTGAAACCCCATTTTGTCTCATAAAATACTTTAAGGATTAATTTAAATTTAAATTTTCTTTTAAGGCAAATGAAAGGAGTTTTTTTTTTTTTTTCTTGAAACACACGGTCGATAATGAAAGGAGCTTTCATTGCACCATAACATTCAATAGCTCTACAGTGATGATGTGGTATATTCCATACCCCAACAGTGCTTCATCAGTAGCCATTGATGAATTAGACAAGTGGAGGATGTAGAGGCACACCATCACTGTGGAACCAAGGCAACATCAACACATGCTACTAAATGTTATGACAAGAGGAGAATACTGCCTGCCGTGGTTAACATATCATCAAAGGATTGACTCCAGAGGTAGGACTGGAAGAGTACAACATTATAAATTCATTTATCTCGCAGCTCCTAAGTTTCTAATCTTTGGAGAGGAAAATAAACTGACTCTAAGATCATCACTGCATCATGAGCAAAGAGTCGTCTGCCGGGGAGAATTCACCTGCACATTGCAAGCATATTAATTACCAATTGCTGCACCATATAACTTAATTTTTTTCCCTGTGCTGCACCCCTTCCTGCACCCTACCTACTGGGGAGCATCAAACCTGCATTTTTGAGGTCACAGTCCTAGTCATACCGGTAGTGAAAAAGATTGCGAGTGAGGCTCTTTCAGTCCTCCCCATCTCCCAATGGCACGGTGAAACCTGTCACTACCGTAAGTTGCAGGTGCTGTCTCTCTCTGTTGTCGTGCTCCACTGAAGACCAGTGGCAGTACATAGCAGCTGCAATAATATTCACCTACAGGGAAGAAATCTCTTGTTGAGACCCCAAACAAAAAGCATTGCAAATGTGGCGTTGCTGTCAAAAGTACGGCGGCTACAGACTGTCTGGGTTCCTAGCTACGTACTGATCAGTGTCTGATCGAATGAACCGATTTCGACGTACATACAGTTGATCACAACTGTAGCGCTTGATGTTGCTAAGCCTCCTACTGATGTATTCAGTTGAGTCCACTCCCACCCCAATCTCATGATACAATTTACTGAGCTTCCTGAATCTCAAAAAAACTTACAAAGAGTGTGAATAGGTAGGCTGATCGATCGATGTATTGGGCCGGAATTGGAAGTTTTTTCATTTGTCTGACAGTACTATCAATCTCTTGTAGGTGTTGCAGGGGAAGCGTGAATGATTTCGTTAGGACACGGATGTGCTGGTGGATGAAGCACAAGAGTTTTATTTGTCCTGTGCACACTATTGCTCCTCTGACTTGGCTTCTGCAATAAATAATTCTCGCAGACGTGGACTGAGGGCTTTGACAAAGCTAGCTTCAGCAATTCCATGATACCAGATTGGACACACCTGTCCAGTATATCATCCAATCACTAACTGAAAGGCAGGATGAACTTTTTCTGAGCAGAGTTCACTGACAACAATCCAAGAACGACCAACATTGATTTGGGTATGCAAAAGTTATGAGAGCTCAAAGTCAAAGTCATAAATTTTTCAATGTTGTACCGTCATTTTTAGTGTCCTATTTGTTGAACTTTCGGCAATGTGGAGTATATATTGATGAGGCTCCAAACTCAAATCAAATGAAGTCATATTGAATGAGTTTTATGCTTTGTTTTCTTCAATTGTCCTCTTTTGGTCACAAGATGTGGATTAAGAAAGACTATAACACTCTTAAAAGGGCTTTGAAATTGAGTGTAATAATATTTGAATTTGCATAGTTGTAGCAAATCTAAATTTGGGGATATATCTTGTGTTGTTTCTCATGCAACTTTCAAAATTGGTTGCACTCATGACTAACTTCTAGCCTCTATATCTCTTGTTCAAGACCTTCAATGTTTGATTTGATTAAATAATGGAATCAATCGGAGTTCAATTAGTCTTTTTAATGATTTGAATACCCTTACTTCTAGAAGGTCAAAAGAAAAACACAACATGAAATCTAGAGTCGAACTGAAAGAATATTTTTATTACTAAGTCTAGATTTCTTAGGCCACAATTTTGGGTAGGCAAATGGTATTAGCTCATTCTACTTTTAGAGAAGAAAATTAACCCTTTAAAGACAAAGGATTTACAATTATTAAATGGCCATTTTTATTAATCATATTGTAGAAAATATAATCTAAAATGATAAATTCTTTGTATCATTAGATTGAGCAAAGAACATTGCATGAATTTATTAAAAATATAGAAAAATGATCAAATAAATAGTCTATTTTAAACTCTTCAAAGTTGCTATAAAACACAAGGCACAATTGGGCCTTATCATCTTTAAAGGGCTATTATCAAATGCAAAATATGCTAAAAAAATCCTAAGTTTCCATCTAAAAATGTGAATTCAATTGAATAAATTATAGTGTAAACCATATTTTAATATCATTTTACAATTAGGAAGTCAATGGATTGTGATAATTATTCCAAACTTCAATTGCATTGAAATATCCAAGTGAGGAATTATCTAATATTTTAAATTGGTATAGAAACTAAGCTTTGTAAACTTCATTTCATTGGATGAAAAATCATAGTCCTTTATCAAAGGTTGATCACTTGAAATCATCCCAACACATTGATGTAGCTTGGTGGTATTTTTGGATTAAAGACATGCTTTTAACATTTAATAATAGACAACATTTTCTCCTCAATCATGCTTAGAACTTCACTACATTGACCAAGCATTGTATTGACACATTTACCACCATTTTTTAGGGTGGTTATTAAATGAATATAAAACAATCCCTTGTTAATCATTAATAAGTACTTAAAATGGGTGCAAGGAATCCAAATTTGAAATCATAAAATCTAAAAGTAGACTCTAAAGATCACGTCTTCTTTTATTCTAACTATAAAACTTGATAGCTGTGATGAATCCTTGGCTTCTTTCCATGGTATTATTTCCATTGTGCCATGAGTCAAACAAGTAATAGTATACTACCATGACACAATTCCAATTGCACGTAAGATATCAACTACCCCCATATGCATCCAAATAGGCAATTGGGCATTGTTCCTATTTTTAAACCACCAGGTTGTTTGTTTGATCTTATCAAAACTCAAAAGAGCATTCCACATTCTCTTCTTTTGCATTTTTGGACTTCCCATGAATAAACTATCCTACAAATTCTCAAAAGTGCTAAATATAGGTGCACTCCAGATCGAATCTAGAGCTCTCATGAATAGAGACTCTACATTCTAAGGAAGAATTTGTACGGGTTCATTTTAGAAAGCTTTTAGAAAGCTTTTAGAAAGGGGTTGCCATTAGGTGCAGTTACCTTACAATACAATAGTTTGCGCATTATTGTGCAAGTCTTTTTTGCCTTCAGTGCCAGCCTCTCATTCCAAGCCGTTGAAAAGGATTCTAAAACAACATACATGTGTCTGAGAGTCTTTGTTTGTGTCATGTATCCTACGCAGAGATTTTCCTTTGTTTGGGATAATCCCAAGGCTTCTGGAAAGATCTGAAGAAGACTGATTGAACAAAAGTTTGTGTACTTGGGGTCTGCGGTCTGCCTGATTGAACAAGGACCTGCCATGCTTTGGGCTTCAGAGGGGCAATAAGCTAATTCAATAAGATACCTTGGGAACCACAAGCAAGCAGCAAGTAGTGGTGGCACTGTTGTGGACACGTACCTCTATAATATCACAATCCAAATTATTCTCTCGCATCACAACCTACGTCCGAATAGAGTAAAACACATTTGTTTACTATCTCACCAGCAGCACACTTTGTTATGTCGTTAGAAGTTTGGAAGTTGCGCACAAATGTGATTCTCTGTAATGGCATTGCGGCCTAAAAGTATTGATATGATGGATGATATAAGGATGGTCTTTCTATATAAGATAGAAGTGTAGATGTTCATCCTAGGAATTTTGTGTGGAAACGGGAGGTCTTGCATAGTAGTTTGATCTCCGATGAGTGCTCTTGGAATTGTTTAAGCAATTGATTCACACGGTAGTCAAAAGGATGATTTTCACAATGACCAACCTAGTGTTTTATGCATGGTTAAGGTAGGATCACCCAATTTAAAGCATGTTCTCAAAAGGAAGCTTTAGAAAAAACAAAGAAAAAATAGATGCTTGTTGCCGGCCTTGTTGCGCTCTCTTCAAGGTTTGAACACTGTGAATAGGGCACAATTTTTTAGAAAATCTACCAATTCAACTTTGACCTCTTCTAACTTTGTGCATATTATAATCAAATATTGTTCTTGGATTTCACTCAACTTCATTGCAATTTACGTGATTAAAAAATGAGAGCTTGCCAACACTCAATAATACTTGTGAGAGAAATTTACACAGTTGAGGTGATCCTACCTTGCAAGAAGTTCAACAAATCTGCAAAGTTTTTTCAACTACCTTTTAACTTTTGCAACCCTAAGTTAGTAGTAATGGAAATCAAGCTCTACTCCAGTTGAACTGTAATCTCTAAATGACACTTGAGACTCATTTGAACTCTTTCAACAAGTTTTGGAGGCTTATGCCTCTCGAAATCTCTGTATAATTTGGCCATATACATGAGAAGGTTTCGTAAATGGTCCAATAATTTCTAACATCTGAGATAAAATCAACAAACTTCAGTCGATTAGGCACCCAACAGATGAGTTTCATAATTTCATTCTATTATTCATTACTAATGGAGAGTTAAAATCTCTCTCTACTCATGTAACAAGGTACTAGAAGTCTAACCATCAACGAAATGCAATCTTCTCTCCTTGTTCTAAAATTTAGCGACAAAAAGATACTTAGTGTATCATACCTAGTAGGCAAGGCCGGTGGAAATAATTCTACAGCAGATTTCTAAAACATCTCTGTTCTAAGTGCTTGCATGTCTAGATTTTCAAGGGATTTGTGCACTTCACAACATCGTCAATCACTCATTCTTTTGGTTGAAAGACAAGTAAACTGCCCACTTTGATTCGTATTTTTCTGTGGCATTTTCAATGTTTTCCTGTGCACAAGTTCCCAAAAAGTGTGGCTGTCTGGACCCAGGCATGCTGATTGTCAACACAGCAGCGAGCCCCAACCAAGATGCTGGTTTCTGGAAATGAGTGAAGTCGTGGACCCATGGACTCACACGTCCTTCCTCGCAAACCTAAAGCACTCCTAATTCCAGCACCAGTCACTTTGGCATGACCACGGCAACATGTTCTCAAATCTCCCGGTCAACCCTCGGAACAATTAAAGCAACCAACTTCCAACTTTGGACAGACTGAGTGCAGCATTTTCCACTGCTACCCAGTGGGTTTTTTATGCACAATTTTTGCTACAGTAGGGGTAGTCACACCTCCTCCGATCCCTAGACAATTCTTGGAGATTGGATGCGTGGCGCTCTGTGTGTGGTTTTCCGTGGCTTGTGGAACTCTCAACCTCCGAGGTTTTGGAAGTGCCGTTCTTCTGCTTCGGAGGTGAAGAAACATTCTCGAAGAAAAATTTCTTGAGGAATTTTTCAGTTTCATTGGCTATGCTTGACTTGCGGAGCTCCCATCCGGCTTTGTAGGTAACGCATTCTCCAAGAATTGCTCCAAACAAAAAAAAAGGGGAGTCACACCTTCTTCACACAAAATGGCTTGCCACTGACTCCTCTTTTCTCTCACCAATTTCTCCGACTTCGTAGAATTCAACTTCTCGGAGAAGGTGTGACTACCCCTACAGTAGTGGAACTTTCATGAGGTAATAGCCCTGGAGTAGAGAAGAATATTACTACCTCTGTTCAATTTGAAAAAGACCCATGTTTCCTTTGTAAAACACAAAATAAACACATGTCTTTTTTAAAAACAAAAGGAGTGCATTATTAGAGAGGCTATTGCTTTAAAGAAGGGTTGCAACATCAATGATGTTTGAAGATTTTTTTAGTAGAGTGCAATTTTGTGGCATTCCTGGACTGCAGTTATATTTACTGAAGTGACATCTCGATTCTGAATTTAATGAAAGTTGCTTATCTTTTTTTTAAACTTATTTTGTACTTCTTCAATGTGTTCAATCTAGGACTAAAGGAATAATATCACTTTGGAGATGTTATTGGCTTACAGAAGTTCACTTTCTAGAAGTTCTACTATATTTGGCGACAACCAAAAGATGTTGGCTATTTTTTGTAAAGGAGATATTTAATTTTTTTCCTATCAAATTAGTTAGATTACTACTGTATTTTAAGATTAATATTCAAACTTTACCTAGATATATATCACCTAATTTTGATATAGATGTCACCAAGTATCATCTAAGTATCACATGAATATTGAAGAAAGAGTTGGTTGCTTCTCTAGAACGATAAAAAAAAATTAGTGCTCTTCCCATTCCCACCCGTTGTTCATCAGTCCGATGATATTTATTGGGCTTCAATTGCCACATTCTTTTGAATTCCATTCCCATTTTGTACTACAAAGAGAAAGATGTCTCCAACCTCTTGTAAGTTGGTGTAAATTAAAAGCTTGTTCATACTAGTTCCCAATTGTAGGTAGAAGTCACTACCACAAGATGGGGTTTTTAAGTGAGTTTTATAAGTATATTCCTAGTAGTAAGATTATAAATACTGACCTTTAAGGAGATTTTTAGTAAAAATTTACTAAAAATACATGTGTTTTTAAATATAATTTTACTAAAAATCTCCTTAAAGGTCATTATAATCCTCACTTACTTATCTGGACAACCTTAGAGCATCCCCACCCGCTTGACAAAATGCGGGTGGGATCTAGCTTCTAAATTGGGTAGGGGGGCATCCATTTTGCAAGCTGGTTTGAAATGGACGCCCCACCCACAATTTGTTAAGAAGCCATGTAAGCCAATAACAAACTATAGTGGCAACTAGTTGTGGGAGGCAATATCCACTCATATTGGCTCTTGGTGTGCTTTATCTTGTCTTACATGGTTAGTAAGCCAATTTGCAAGTTGGTCTTTGGCTTGCAAAAACACCTAGTCCGGTAGGGCACTTTTGCAAGCCACCTTAAAAAAGTCATCCGTTTTGCAAGATGGGTGGGGATGCTCTTATAATAAAAGAATAAAAGAACATGCCCCTACATTTGTTGAGTGACAAAATTTTCTTCCGTTATCAAAGTTGCTATAATTGAGCTCAAACCTCCAAGCCAAAATTTCTATTTTCAGCAGCACCACGAACAAACAAACAAATCATCGTCAATATCATCCATTGGGACACATCCAGATCCACTACATCCATCCACCCAGTCACTTCGTCGGTCGTGGTGGACTGCTGGTGCCTGCCTGCCTGCCCAAGTGAAGTGACCGAGCTTATTAAACCATCATTCTTCCGCAGATCATGACCAAGTGTCAGACCCCAGATGTTCCCGCTCTCTCATTAATTTCAACTCCGCAGTGGCCCCCCACGGCAGTCTAGAACTAGTACGTGAAGTGTCAGAGCCCTCAGCCGCTACGCACCTTCGCAAATCTTACGAAACATTGGGAATGTGTCTTGATTGCTTTTCGAGACCTCGGCCGGCCATGCACCATAATGGCAGCAGCAGCTTAGGGGGGATTCATGGAGCTAGTTCTAACTTAGCTAGCTAGCTATAGAGCTTGCTAGCTAGCTAGGTGTCATGGAGATCGCCCTGATGGACTGATCATTGCAGCAGCCGGACGACTGAATGACTGATAACTTCAGCCCACCTCGGCTATGGTGGGATAGGATCATTACAGTGGTGGAGCTCATTACATTGAGATGATCATTACATGGTGAGATCATTACAGAGCTGGAGATACGAAGCTGGCTGGCTGGCTGTTGTAAGGTTCGATCTCGTACGTACCTCCTGCTCTCTCGAATCCTGGGCTTCACAAGCTGAGGAGCTCCCAGAGACCCAGACTTCCACCACTGTCGATCTGCCACTTTGGGCCTTGGGGGAGGAATGTTGTGTCTTGTTCTTCCATGGGACTTGATAGCAGCCATGACCACGTACGTGTAATTAATGCTCGTGGTCGTGATCCAGCGGTCAGCCTTGGTGGTGCCTATTGGGGATACCATGCATTGATCACTTGGGGTTGCTGTGGGTTGTTGGCAGGCTCCATGGCCATGACGTTCGTGAGGGTGGGTTGGGTCATGGCGGCGAGGTCAGTGACGGGGCTTTGGGTTGATGCACGCGGGGGAGGACCCGTGAGTGGTAGTTTGTGGAAGTAAGGAGCTTCAATGCATGCTGACGGGGTTGCAACTGCCTGAAGAGGTACGTGAACAGCTAGAATTGGAGGAGTCTACACTGATCGTCATGAAGGTCAGGTTTTAGTTGAACCATTACTTGAGAAATTAGTATCGGGAGGTGACCTGTAGATCAGCACTCTGTTTTTAGAACATGGGCTTGTCGCGTCTTGGTGATGGCGAGCTTTTACTAGGGCTCGTGACTTTGCAACCCGTTTCTGTGCTTGAGAGGCCGGGTTTTGGTTTCCTTCGTTCGTTGCGACGTTTTTGCCGAATAGCAGCAGGTCGGATTCCAAAAAATGCAGGCGTCCTCTTTTTGGGTACAGTGTCGACTGCAATGCCGGTTGAGTGTCAATGTGCAAGGAGTTCGAGTACTTGGGGGTTAGAGATGGCGAGCTATAGATTGGCATTCGTGAAGCAGCCCATCTCGTGTGCAGTTTTTTTGGTTCCTTCCGTTGCTTGCGATGTTTTTGTGAGATAGTAGCAAGTCGGATTCCAAACAATGTGTCTTCTTGTTGGCTCCAGTGGCGATCGACTGCAATTAGTGCCGGTTGAGTGTCAATGTAGGAGGAGTTTGTGTACATTGTGGTTAGAGATGGCGAACTTTAGATAGGCGATCATGAAGCAGCCAATTTCTTTGCGTGTGCAGGTTGCTTGAATCGTTTCGTTGCTAGTGGGATTGGAAACCATGTGTCTTCGTGTTGGCTTCAGTCGAGTGCCGGTTGAGTGAGGACGAGTTTGATCGCCGCCATAGCTGAGAATGCCGAGTCAGGGAACGGGGAGACAAGGACGACCGGTCGGCATGGACACTCCTACTCTTGTTGCCGAAGTGTTGTACCTGCTCAACCGAGGTGCTCAGCTGGAGCATCCGCACATGATCTGCGTCCCTTACGCTGGTCATCAACCAGGACCCTCGCTCAGAGGTAAATTGAAACTCTCATTCCATTCCTCTTGGCCGCAAGTTAGGGGCTCCATTGACCATACAGTACATTAGAGGCTCCATTGAGCATACATGTGAGCTTTTATTTGTAATAAGTGTGAAAATACTTAATCTATTGGCATTTAGTTTTTTACAATTAATTTTTAGCTTGTCAAGAAATAAAGTTGCAAAATTTGAAATGGTGAAAATTTCTAGATTGTTGTATGAAAAGGCTCAAAATTCACTTGTATGGTGACTGGACCCTCTCCCTTACTGTATGGTGAATGGAGACTTTACATTACTCTGTTTCTGGGTCCCAAATTTGTGATGCACAATTTAATTAGGCTTGGTGGTGTGACATTGGCAACAGATGTGAAAGCTCGGTTGACTGCATTGCGAGGGAGAGGAATGCCGGGCTCGTTTTCTTGGTCTTATAAAAGGTATAAAACTTTGAATTTTAACCTTCCTTTCTTTCATGTTGAATGATTGCTATAGTCCAATATACATACGTATATTCCATTTGTGATCGTTATTCTTCCAGGCATATATAGTGATTATCAAACATTGCTTTGATGGAACAGGAATTATAAAGATTCTTTCATCTGGTGCGACTTGTTTGACGACGACTGCATTCTTCCTCTGAGTGCAACTGGCGAGTTTGTGCTCAAAGCTATGGAGCTCTTCGATGCGTCGTCGCTAGGTACGTGGGCTAAAGAAAGTGGGGTTCTAATTCTTTCGTGTCCTTCACATTAATCTTTTGAATTTCACTTTACATTTCGGTTAATGAAACCTCTTGAAAGCAGTGAAAACACTAATCTTATACTTTAAAATTGATCATTGAATTTCAGTTTACATTTCGGTTGAAGAAATTTCTTGAAAGCAGTGTAAAAACTAATCTTATACTTTCAAATTGATCATTGAATTTCAGCTGAATCACATTTCCGTCTTGTTTCTTCTCTGCAGACGAGGAGATGGAGTACCAAGAGATCCGCTTTCGAAGCCCCAGAGGGAGCAGCCCGGGCAGGTCATCTCGACACCCGGCAAGGCCCGAGCACCGTCACGTCGAGAACGACGTTTCCGTGGCCGTCAAGAAAAGCTTACTCCTCATCAACTCTCCTGCAGACAGCATGGACTTGAACAAGCAGATCATGAAGAACCTCTCGTACAGCAAGAGAGCCCCTGAAGTCTGCAGCATCGAGCACAGCGACGGCTCCAGCAGCAACGCTACATACAATCCCATCTTCGAAGACACAGTAGCTGAGACACACAGGACGTACAGTAATCCCGAAAGACACAGCCCCAAGATTTCCAGTGCAGCCAAACCAGAGAGACTTTCAGCCTCGCAAGGTACTGCAAACACAGAGCCATCTCCTGCTCATCACAATAACGACAACGAGGACGAGGATGAAGAGCAAGATAAGAAGCATCCAGAAAGACAGAGCATTGGGAGGATCGCCATCGCCAAGAGCTGCAATGCAGGCTCACAAACGGCACAGTGGGAGGCCAAGCAACGGGATGTCACCACAGATTGCGATGAACTGCTGGAGCTTGAGATTGACCCCGTCCAGGAATCTCATTCCTGGACTTCCAGTGGGGCAGCAACCAAGAGAAGAACATGGGAGAAGGAAATCGACAAGGGCACCGTCTGCTCACAACTTGTTTACCACAGAAGCAGTGAAGACGATCTGTCCAGCCCTCTCTTGGGAAAGGAGTCCAATGCATCCAGTGGTGAAGATCCTTTCTTCTTCGGGGTGTTGCGGAAGGCCAGTCGAATGGGCAGCAGTTTCCGGCCCCGGTTGTGCCGAGGTGTGGATGTGGTGGAATCCACTCGCATCAAAACCAAGTTCCAGTTTCGAAGCAAATCCAAGCACGAGGTTGCTGAAAATCTTGTTGTCAAGAGTCCTCGGACTGCAAGCTGTTTCGTGGAGGAGCTTCCGGAGTCCCCAGCTCCTGTGAAAGAGTTCAAGACTCTCTCTGAGTATTTCGAGAGCCAGGAGAGCCGAACCCCGCGGAGTATATGCAAGCAGATCATCAGTGAAGAGCCAATAGCTCCCAAAGTGGAAGAGCTTCCTTCACAGCAAATTTTATGTTTGGCTCCAGAGGTTGAAGCCCGAGATGATATCCGTGAATTGGATCCGCCACCTCCAGTTCCAGAAGTGATTGCAGAAGCTCCGCTTGTCAGAGCCCAATCTAGACCATTCGGCAATGAGGCCCTGGATGCTTCGTACAGGAAAACGATGGAAGTGCTTGCGAAACTTCCAAAAACTCGAGGAGCTTGCAGGATTCATACGCTTCCGCACAACACTGTGCAAGCAGCTCAGAAGACGAGCAGATCTGAATCGAAGGGCAATAAGCAAGAGGTGAAAGGGGACTCCCGAAGCTCCAACAAGTTGAGTGCACCTTCTTCCCGGCCAGCTTTCAAGGAACAAGATGGTGTAGTTCCACACGACACTTGCTCCACACATAGCACGGAAAGTGCACCTCCTAAGCAAAGATCCAAAGCTTCTGTGAAGAAAGGATCTGCGGCTGGGTTTGAGGCTTCTACTGTCAGGTGAGGATATTCGCAACTCTTCCAACCTTCACTATTACTCGTATTCTTCTTAAGACTTTTGAGAGCTAATACAAAAACTTAAAAATATCTCTAATGAGTGACTTACTGTCAGTGGTTTCTAACATCCTTTTGAATCCTTGTTGAGCACCCTCGGAAGTGACTTGACAAGGAATCCCTGAAACCTTGTTTTGCAAAGTTGTTCTCTATGCGGACTAACTGTGAAAGCTCCTGAAGCCAATGAGCCATTCACTTCACAAAGTTATATATAATGTCGCTTGAATTGCTCTAATTTGGTGTGACTGCTCTAAATAATTCATGGTTAGCGCGTTTCTCAAAAGATTGCATGAATGGTATGATGATGGTTATAATGGAGCAGCTGTAGGGCTAAAGCTGTCGCGAAGACCTCTGATGAGAAGCCGATCAAACCTGCCAGAAGTGGGAGCAAGGAATCTAGTACTAATCCCAAGGAACAAGGAAATATAATACAAGATACAACGAAAGCAGAAAGCTTTACCTTTGATTCCCGTGTCTTGCATAGCGGAAACAAGCAAAAGTCTAAGACGGCGACTCAGGCAGCCGTGAAGGGTGAAGTTGCTTCAGCAGCAACTCTGAAGTCGATTTCAAATGAAGGAGCCACAGGGTGGCCTTTTGAGCAGCCTGCCAGACCAAGAGATTTCAAAGGTAGAGAAGACAGGTGAGCTCCTGAATTCCAAAACCTCATACACATCGTCGTTCCAAGTAAACCTGTATGAACTTGCTTTTTCAACCGTTTTAACATATGTAGGAGTGTAATACTTGGGAGATGCATAGAGCTGTAGTAAGATCTTAGGGTACAAGAGCTAAATCTTTTAAGATCAAATTTTTGTTAATGCGAATTATTTTTTAATTTTTTTCAACGAGTACAAAGTTCTTAAGTTTTTATCAGTGTGTATGCAGTTTCAAAGTGGGACTGAGGTTTTAGACTAATCAAAGACAATAGACGAGTGGACCCCATTTTTTCCATTCAAAGATATGTAGCCGAAGTCATTTACACTCAACTTGACAATAAGTCCAACCACGGGAATGAATAGATGAGTTGTTGAAAAGAGGGGTGAGTTTGGAGTCAAGACCCTAATACTTTTTGTATCCTCTTTCCTTATCATACCTTTGTGTCTCTGTCTTGATACCCTTAGATTGGGAGAATTCTTATCAGTGCTTTTCTTCTTTTGAGTCACATGAAAGTACTTTCTATTGAAATCTCAATGCTATTTTTCATTACATTTAAGCATAGAGTGACGTTTTGTGGCAGGCCATTAAACAGCAGCATGGATTGGGAGAGCCAATTTCAGGAAGCAGTAGTACACAGCGAACCGCCTGTGGACTTGGTCCTACACGAATGCCCGTAAGCAAACGTCCTACTTACAGACTAATATCTGCGTTTTACTATTTTATTTAATGCCCTGTTATAATCTATGAAGACGTGTTTAACGTAATTTGTATAGAACCAATGGCAGGGAGTGCTATCGCTGTGGCTGGGTTGCTTAATCATAAAAGCGAATTGTCATTGAACCTCCATTCTTGCAGCCAAGTTTTGAGGCAAATTATGCATTTCCTTTGTTTACAATTGCGTTAAGTGCTGGTCTGGATTTTATTCAACTGTTCATGAATCAAGAGCAACGAATGAATAACGATAAATGAGATTAAAACCTTTGTCAGACTGTAAGTAGGTAACGTGGCCTCCTGAGAACCCTCCTAATTCTATTGATCACTGTATACTACCTCTCCAAATGACGTACTCATTCTAATCCAATGAACTGATGAAGTAGATAAACAGAAAGTTGCAAATTAAGAATTTAAAAGGATGCGTTGTTGATTGATGCAGGCAATGTGGGAGGACCTTCAAAATGGAATCATTGCAAGTGCACATGCGGGGTTGCCATGGAGTCAATAAACCCAAGTCCTTGCAGAGAAGAGTATCTGTCTAAGTCAATATCAGAGGTTATATAAATGCCCAACTTCCTAGACTTGATAATCTATCATTGACAGATTAGTAAACAAATTCTGTAGCAAGGTGCGGAGACATTTTTGAGGAACGTCAGCTTCTAGCCTTCGTTTTCTGCATTCAACTGGGCTTTTCGTAAAGCTACTTTGGCAAATGGCTTTACTTTTAGTGATCTTCATAATAATTTTCGACATGTAGAATGGCAATTAGCTTGGGCTTCAAATTTGAACCTGCAATTACTGTAGGTCTTGTAAATTGATCGAGCTGATTTTACAGTAAGGTAAAGGATACTAAAACCATCAGGGACCTCAAATCCTGTCTTCAATATTTACCGGTTACCTACAACTCATCTCTCGGTATTCCTAGTCCAACCAACATGGTGATAAATTGATCTCAGCAGACTTGGCACTTGTACCCACAGATCTCTTCACAACTCTATGCATCTCCCACTCACGGTATACGTATTACAATGCGAAGCAAATAGCATCTTCTACCTGGAGTGTTGGTTCTCCCTGATGTTCTGCAACTAATGTAGCCCTGACATATCAGCCCCATGGACTTCAATCTTGTTATACCACTTCCTCAAACGTATTAAATATTAGGCATTGTTCATACATTTCAATTCAAGTAATAATTTTCATCATATTAATGCCCAAATCCTTTCTAGAACTTTTGCATATATTTTTACACTAATCTTGTAAAAATGACAAAACATCTCCCCCAAGTACTTTACTCAACATCCCAACTATGGACATTTGAATGATTAGGGGGTAATAAGTCACACAAGAGTCTCCTTTTGTTTAAGGTAGGAACACCCAAAACTTTCACTTTTCTACTATGCAAATTTTTACATTTTCTCATCAGCAAGTGATAGGAGATTTCAATGCACCAAAGAATGCATCATTTGGATATCAAATGCAAAGTTACAAAGAATAAAAAAAAATTTGGTAGACATTCTCAAATTGTTTCTTTTAGAATAGATACATATTGATTTCAAATATGTACATAGAATGAGCATCTCATCTCATCAAATCATTAATATTAATTAGTTGAACCCCAACTAAAAAATCTATCCCCCCCTCCAACCAAACCCTAATCATGTTGTACAATGTAAATGTGGTTATTGATAGGATTTGAAAGTTGAACCAAGTTGGTGCCATTGGCTCTTTCCAAAGGAAAAAGCCAACAAATGCAAGAGGTGCATCACCAACATCTATAAAACCTTGCAATGTCTACTTCACTTCCCCCATCAATAAGTCCTTGAGCGGGTGCAAGACATCCCCATTTTTGTTAAAACCATTGACAACCTCATGAGTACACGAAAGGTTGCATCAACATGGGAGAGAAAGGCATGTAGGTTTGCACTTTGTACCGTTGAGGAACCAAATGGTACCAACTGAAGCAATTGAGACAATCACATACTTTTTTCGGTACAGGATTCAAAAAGGTCATGAAATTGACTCCTGGTGACCAGAGGAAATTGACTGGAATCCAGAATCTTGGAAATTGACTGAAGGTTTAGAAAAAAGGGTAAAAAAGGTAGGTGAAAATGACAGGGATGAGAAAACCATGTGATGATTAAGGGTGAACAACGATGGAAGCATCTCTGGATCTTAACCATCGCAAAAGCCAAAGTGAGACACAACCTAAGGCAGCAGGGAATGCAGGTAAACCGACATCAAATGCATTGTAGACGAGCAGCATCTACAAAAAACATTGTATCCGACAGATTTTGGGCAAAGGTGCACAGATATAGCATGCCAATCAAGTGGTGGTATCAGGAAAAGCTAACGAATGAGTTAAGAGTCAAAATTTAAACAAGAAGGTTTTAACTGCTTCAATATAATTTCTTTTAGAAGCTGCATCCCAAACGTGCTTAATTACCCACCGTTCATCCATCCTGGTAACTCGAGTACACAGTAAAATATCCAAAGTACGATGACCCGAGAACAATGTTCAAACTTCCGAACCGTTTGTTCTGTTGGCTCTAAACTATAAAGTTGAAACATACGAACCGTTTATGTCAGGTCCACTGCTATCAATTTCAAAAGGAAGTCTCCCTCGTGAGTTGAGAAAACTGAAATGCCTCTGCAGATCAAAACTTATCGGTGTTGCGTATCCACTTCGTGGCGACCCATTTCTCGCCTTTGGTTACTGGACAGCTACCATGCAAAGCCGTCTGTTGTTGAAACGCAAAGTCAGCACATAGAGAGAAAAATAGAAAAGACATTTGGTTTCAACAAAATTTTGATTTGATTCAAGCCATGAACACAAAAGTATGCACTGACGCATGTAAAGCAGTAACAAAATGCGAGCAACAAAACGAAGAAAAACAAAGATTGGCTCAATATTTGAGCAGGCTCTCTGAATTTGACTGAGATGAAGAAAAGAAAAGACTTTCCTAAACGAGAACACTACGCTACAGAACGGTTCTTTTACCTTATCAAATGTGCCATTAGGATGCATCGAATAGAAAAGCAATGCGTCACCTTGGCGGGGTTTCACTTTCAGACCAAGACACTCCTTATAGTCATAGCCTGACTGCATATTTTGAAGATTCTGTCACATCCATGACCAGAAGGTTTGCTCAACAACAGCATTTTGAAATGAGAGCCTTTAAGCTTTCACGAAGTATCTCCAAAACGAAAAATCGAGAAACGTGAAAAAACTTACCTCGAATGGAAACATTGTTTCTCCGCCCTCTTCCACGTCTGACAAGTACAGAAGAAAGGAAGCCATCTGAGACAGACAGTAAAGACTTAAGCCCATGAGTTTCGATGAAATAAGGGTTGAAGTGGAACATAAAATATGGTCGAGATCATGTAAACATGTTAGCCCGCCTGTCAGTGTTGCAAAGTGAATGAAAGCAGGGGCCCCACACACAAGCAGAATTCAACAAGACCTCGTGATCAGTAAATAAAATAGGATACTAATAAGACAGTTAACAGGCAATGGATCACATTAACTAAGCTTACGTATCAAGTTCCAGAACCTAGTCAACGATGGAAGATTACTACTTAGAAAATAATTACCCGTTGGCTTGGTTGAGGTCCATACTCAGCTGGATCAAAAACATCGTAGTGACAGTCATATTTTTGCCCCAAATTGTACCGCAACACATTGAAAGCCTGCACAAGTCACAGAATGTTACAGAGATGCTAGATGAGAGAAGTCAAACAAGAAGAGCTAAGCTTACACTTAGACACGAACCTTTTGAACTTAAAAATTCGCTAAAAATCCTTCTGATCATAATTCTCATGTACAACTTTTGAACTCAAGACAGAAACCTGAAGCATTACATAACTGAACTGCAGGACTGAAGTCTAAAGCTACCACAATGCTGGATAACTCTCTAAGGTTGAAGTTCGCATATTGCCTGGTGCACACTTGATCGCTCGTACTTGAGCTTTCTTTACCAGTTACTGCTACATTGAATCTAGTGTAGCAAACGACTTCAAATCTTTCCATAACATACAATCGGTTTCCCCAAAACACCATAAACCCTTGAAGCGTTGGTAGGAGCACAAGGCTTGTCATTGGGATGACACGTGTTCAGCACGATGGGAGGAAAGAGGACTAAATTGGAGAACAGTACCAATACGTCCCCAAGCAATGAAATACGTGAACAACGTGTCTCAGTACAGAACGCATGAATCTTCAATGCAAGAAAACCAAATGGACACAAACCTCTCCATTATTGCGAGGTATCATGGTTGCTCTGGCCATTTTCTCCTCAACCTCCCCTAAACTCCGTGACTTGTCTTCGTCGGCTCTCAAGAACGCCCCAGAGCTGCCTTCACAACAAACCCATCATCAATTCTGAAAGCACGAACTTTCATCAGCAAGTAGCTGGCATGTTGGAATTAGCAAAGAGTAGTAGAGTGTGAATCGAACCACAGAACACCTTCAGGGAAGTCACAGTTACCACCCACCTAGTTCGGATCTCTTTCGTTGTGTCTGCCGTCTCTCCTTTCCTCAATGCTAAACCAGAAGGCGCAAGACGCGTCCTCGCAAGCTTAATTATAGCCTCGCATTGTTTCTTGCTTGCAAACTTTGGATACAAAAGCGCACGGGGCTTCCAACTCAACACCTGCGTAAACCAAAAAACGGTCATTAACTACAGCATGTCAACATCCAAGCATATGCCCATCTTCCCTAACCAAACCTTCAGATCCGATATCTAGGGAGCTGTCCAAGCAGAATATTCAACAGATACTACTGTCTACCAATTGTAAGAACAAGATGCCGAAGTAGAATTTCGAAAGGAAACAGAGCACATAGTTCAAGTCCTATTTATGTACCTGAAAGGATATGTCAGTAATGGAACTGTCGCCAGTGAGACCATGATCAAGCGCCACCTTCTCTATTGTAAGTGGATCAACCACCGCTTGCTCTTCCTCCTGATAGGACATTACACAACATCACGTCCAATCAGCCCTCGAAACGCCTATTAGTGAGCTAAAAAGCATGAGTATCCCATTCGTTTCAGAATGATTTATCTATTTAGAAAGGTAGACGATGCTGTGTGCGACACATTGAGTATTTTAGCATATGTCGAAGTTTAAATTTTGGAAAATATAAGTTGAGGAGAGATTACTATGGGTACAAAGAGCCAACTCTGTTGAAATCACATTTTTATCACTATGACTGATTAATTTCTTATGCAATTTCAAAATGGGAAGCCGTAGACCACTATGAGTGTCAGTACATAACCCCATGTGCATTCAATTCAAAGATCAGTGGCCATAGACATTTAGCCAAGTCGTGCTACACCACTTATTAATAAGTCCAACCAAGTGAATAAATAGTCGAGTGTATGAATAGTTACTTTTGGAAATAGGCCCAGTATGGGAGACAAGACCAGGTCCCTAACGATTTTAGCATCCTCCCCCTTATAAAATGACCATAATAGTAGGGCTTCAAATTCATATTCTTCATGTTCTTGAGATAACCTCCAATCTAGCACAGTGTAACAGAATATAAAACTTTGTATAAAACTTTGAGTCAACACAGTACCTGGAAGAAGGTGTTGGAGCCGTAGTATCCTGCAAAGAAGAAGATCGCGCAACACAAGAGTACCTGCGGCAATCCAAGCTTGTACCCTAAAGGGTTTCCAATTCTTCCTCGAGTCTTTGTTTTCATTTTGAACACACTCGGTATCAACCTCCCTCTTCCCAAAACACCAGAGAATCAATCAATTAGGCTAAGGCTTGAGGTACGGAGGGTGTGATAAAGTATGCATGTAGCTACATCCACGAAACTCTCGGCCGACTAGTTCCAAACTCATTGAAGTTTTCCCTGCATTCTACTGAACTCCATTGTTGTAGGCTCAAGCCTTCTCCACCTTGATGAGCAGTTTTTTGCAATTGTCCTTGACCATATCCAACCTCAGAAACTCTTCCTGGACACCATTGATCGATCAACAAATCAGCAAATGCAATCACGAGCACAAGTTAGACCAAGCTAAGATAACTTCCGAACTGACGCAACACACAGAAATGAATCCACACCTTCAACAAGTGAAACCACTGAGCTGTATGTACGAAGACCCATAATATACAAATCCCCTAAAAACCAGACCGATGACAACAAGACTAATTGGAAGCAAAATGTTGCATCTCGAGAGCGAATTACAATGCTGTCCGATTCTTCTTCACAGAGACGGCATCCAAATGCTCAAATCAGTACAAACAAAAACCAGGTCCCCTGTTTCCCCTGTTCCACCTTCACAAACCCTAATCCCTGACTGACACCCACACGCGAGATCGGCAAGCGAGAAACGACTGGAAGTACAAACCACAAGTGACAATCATTCATACCATACGCCATGCGGCTAGACAATCGGAGCACTACCCTCCCATACCTCACCAACACCCCCTCCCAAGATTAAGGTCCTCGAAAACCTCCACCCCTAATCTTCAAACCTTGGAAATCAAAAGAATGTGCAGAAAATTGAAAGAAAGCAACGCAACATCGATAGGAGGAGCAGTAGGTTTGTTTACCTCAAATGGCAATCACACGTGGCCCTCACCGACACCACAATCTCTCCCAAAGCCGAAAGAAAACAACCCTTGGGTGAGTTGGGTCTCCTTCAATAATCGATCATCTGGATGGCACGAAGTCAGGGACTTATTGAACACACGACCTTCAAGTACAATTAAGCCCTCGTCAGTCGGTCCCCGAAAACACGAAACCCACAAGGCCAACAGTAGCGGTAAGTTAACTTAATTCCAAGGAATGAAGAGATAGAGCTTTGGCATGCAGCTGCGAGAAGAGACTCCTTCAGTATGATACAGTGGTGCCGGAGCCATGGTCTGAACTCTGAAGTCGCATGAAATTTGGTAAGGTACGGGACTTTCATTGCAGTGTGATCATCAGTTGATGAGACTGGCGCACTTCGTCGCACTGACACCAAGATCTTGTCAGACCAAGACAGCCGGTTCGGGCAGGCGTCCCAATCAATGCACGGGCGTCCCTTTTCCTGTGGCGGTTTTGACACTCACTGGGAGTCAGTCTGTCTGGGCTGGTTTTGCATAGTCAGGGTTCTCTGAGAGCCATGATAACATTGTTGGCTCAATCAGGCAGGGGTCCCTTTGCATCCATGGAAAGGGGACTGACCCCCCTACAGGAGCCAAAACTGTACTACCGTCAGGGTCTGGCTTGCTCAGCCAACCACAGTCTACCCAGCTACAGTAGAACCTCCCTAAGTCACTCCTCTATAAGCAAATAAACCTCCGGAAACCAATCTGTGAGACTGGTCCCGGCGGGACTGGGCCACATAACAAAGGTTGTGACTACAAATGACCGTAAACCAATTTGTCAGACCGGTCCGGGGCCTATCAACTTAGAGAGGTTCTACTGTACTAGGGTCACAAAAAAAATAATTAATTAAAGAAAACAAAATAAAAGTTGAATCTTCTTGAAATTGTTTTGAGAGGAAGTCAAAAAACAAATAAATTAATGTTGCATATGTCAAACTAGCGAAAAATAAGTCTCATGCTAATTTCAGAATAGGCCACATGTAAATCTCAAAAATAATATTTGCCAACCTCTTAACCCTTAAGCGATCCAGTTGAGCGCCTCAAATCTGGCCTCTCAAAACTGAAATATTTCCTTGTTTGACTTTTCAACGGTAAGGTCAAAGGACATGTCCCTTTCCTTAGGAGCTCAAGGCTTGTCTTTACTACCAATCGATACAATCAGTTTATGTGAATTTCTTTTTAGGTGATAGTTTGATTGGGATGAGTTTAGAAGGGTCTGGATTTTAGTAAATACGTGATGGGCGCTCAGAGGTTAATGTTGTAGTAATTAAGACAATAAATTCATGAAAACTAAGGATAAAAATAATTGAAAATTTATCAATTCTACAAGCAACTAGTGAACCACTTTTTCCAACTTTAATCAATTATTTAGCATGAAATGCTCATCTCTAATTTATAAGGTTCATAGGTTCGTACAAATACAACATGATTTACGTGAATTCATACCTACGTACTATTATCGCACATATTACGTGTATTTCTATGCATTGAATCAATGTCGTTAAAATCTTTAGTAAAAGTATACAATTTATGTACTTTAATTATACAAATGTGGTATCCAAAATGCACCTAACGGACTGTGCTGATATCAGTACAACAATCGTACGTTATTGATAGGCATTGTTTACGCACTGATTCAGTGCATAGAAATACACGTAATAAGTGCGATAATGGTGTGTAGGCATGAATTCACGACTTCAGTACGATATCTGTTAAAATATCGTCCTTCCTTAAGTTTGAGATGCTAACCTTGATAGCCAGATACAATGATTTCCCTAAGGAAGAGAGCTCCATCGTTGGATATTCAAATGTTAAGACCATGAATGGTCAAAAAGGCCCTATAGAACTATAAACTTGATGATTGGCTTACTCCAAAATTTGAAAAAATAAGCTTAATCAAGGGAAGACATTGAGGACTAAAAGCATCCAATGAATGATTTTCAAAGAAATTATAGATATAAATAGAATGCACCTAGGATCAAATAATTTTGATTGAATACCTTGACCATATGGCCTCATTTTTTTGGGGTTAAATGCTATAGTTTTGCTCTTAATCCTAGAAGGATGTCAAGGGCAATAAGTTTATGATGGATGATTTTCTTTGTCATTGTAGAAACACCCAAATGCTCCTATTGGTTCAAAAATTGAATCATTGTTTGCTAAGTGCCTATCACCAAAATGGTGTGCTTCCACAATTAAGACTATCACTGTAGTTGTAGGGTAGTTTTGGTAGAAAATCATTCTAAAAATAAATGCCAAAATTTATAGGAAATCATTTTTCCAAAAAAACAATTTTTTTGGATGGATTGGACAAATAAAGGACATTGCAAAAAAAAAATTCTCCAAACCATATTTTTGGAAAAAAATACATTTGGCAAAGATATACTAACTTTGTCCTTCTTTTTTAATAGTGGTGCCAAAAAAATTCTTTGAAAGTCATTTAAATTCTTATAGACTAGATGTTCAAATTTTGAACAACTGACGAACACAAACACATTCCAAGTACACTAATTGCATTTTTTCATCCATCATATTTTTTAAAGATTAATGTGTTAGTTCTTTAACATTTATATAGTAAAGTGTTTGAAGACTTTGCTTTGCAAATATTTTGTAATTCAAAGAATACTAATAGTTCTAGCTTCAAAAGTAAATTTTTCATTTTATTTTCATTTTATAAAAATCTCTTCAAATCACTAGTAGAATTTAAGATTTTGAACTTATAGGACAAAAATTCTTGTAAAAATCACAAATATTTAATTTAGAATTGATTCTAGGAAGAATTTTTAATTATTGACTTCATATTTTATAAAAAAATATTGGTTAGTATAGTAGTTGATCAACCCATATTGATATGATCTATGGATTATATTTTACAACTATTGTTTGAAAGTAGTTGTTAAATTCTTTTCCTAAGTTGCATTTTATTATACATTTTTATAATTTTGGAAATCTGGACTACCAATTGGTCTTTAAGGGATTATAGCAAGACCAAATCAAGGGACCACTTGGATTCAATAATAGTGCTCCACAATTAGTTGGATGTATTAGATGTGATTATGGAAAGCTTAAAACCAAAAAAATATAGTGGTACTTTGTATGCCAAAAATTGAAGACAAATTATAGTTTGTTTCATTTTACATTTGGCAATCTATGATGATAGATGGTTTAGCAATCCATTACAAATCTACAATTAGGTGCAATAATCTTATAAACTGCTTACTTGAGCCATTCAAAGAATTTTGTATAATGTGGATTACAATTTGTATATTTTGGTAAACATAATTATTGTTGCATCCTTACGCAATTCCAATCAAGCGTACCAAATTTCAATTTCAAAAACTAAAATTCCATTTTTGGTGAATTTTTTAATTTAATTTTTATGGTTTTACATGATAATTCATTGAAAACATCGGTAGAGAATTTTGAAAAATTGATTGTAGAGATATATAGGAAACATCTAATGAGCATCTCTAAAAAGGTTTCACAATTCTTTCTATAGAGATTTCAATGTTGGAGAGACAATGCCTAAATTTTGTAAAATAAATGTATTTTATTATAGTTAGATTTTTTTTATTTGCCCCTCACATGGTAACTAATTTTGTACATTTGAGCATGATAATACAATTACTTTGCCAAAATCTAGTTAATTGATATAGAGATATTTATTTTACAAAGTTTACTCATAGGACACCTTACATTGAACTTTTCATGGATCATTTTTTTTACTTACTGGAGTATTTTTTAATATAAAACGAGATATAAAAGCTATGAATATGGATATTTCCTACATATCTATGCAATTGAATTAAAAAAATTCATCACCAATTGTTTTTAATAAAACATTATGTAAAATGATGAAAACTAACTTAAAAAATTTATCCAAAATAAAAAAATTCTTTTTTAAAACTAAAATTTGGTATGCTTTATTGGTATTGCATGAGAATTGAGTGTTAATTACATAAGATTAAAAGTTCCAATTCTTTTGTATACTATATAAAAATCTTTGAATGGCAAAAATAAGCAGTTTGTTTTGAGTTTTGTTAATATGTCCATGACAAAAAAAAAGACCAAGCTATGCACATTGGGACAAAGTTTGACCACTTATTTTACAACTTTTAAGAAAATAAATTTATTTATGTTTTATTCTATGGATTTCACATTTAATTTCATGTAATGGATTTATCCACATACAAGAACAATATGGTCAATGAATTCTTTTATAGAAAAATGAAATGGATTATCTTTACTTTCCAAATGTTTAAAGAAAAAAATGTTTTTAACCTCTAAAGGACCAAGTGTTAGTTCCATGTACACAAGGAATTTAGGATAACTTTCTGATCAGGTGCTTCGATGAAAAGTTATGTTGTTCAAAAACATTTGGGCAATTTGGCCATCTTTGGGCCATCTTTTGCTAAAACCCTTATTAATTTATGGAATTTGGCATCTACATAACTAACAAAATATGGCATGAATGAAATTGACTAAAAAAATAAAAATTTAGTTTTCAAATCACAATCTAAGAGGAGTCAAACTTTATTAGCTATACTGAGGTAGTTTAAAAAAAAATACTCTCTTTTAACTCCCGGGGGATGCACTCCCATTTTTTTACTTGGAGACGTGCAATCAAATGAAGGGGTATTATAATTACCTTGGACCTAAATTTTATAATTAGTTTCAAATTAAAATAGCATCACTAGAATGTGAAAATAAATGTATAAAGAATGAAGGGTAAAAAAAAATATGAAATTTTTTGAATATTTTTTTTCTACAATAGCATTGCCAAAAAGAAAAAACAAAAACAAGAACACTAAATGCACTAGCTGGGCTTGCCAAAAGGACCCCAATTATTCTGCTCGATACCAAGTATTAAATTGTCTTAACTTAGTATTGCCAGAAGTATCCGAAGGAAGCTATAGTACAATGTTCTCCTAGTATTCTCCTGTGTTCTCGTACCGTTGGCGGATGAACGTTTGTAGATGAACTTGTTGGTCCGCAGAGTTTACGTTCGCCAGGACGTTGAGGGCCTTCCACTCCACCTAGGGTTCACAGTTTCTTCGCTTGCACGACGGCTGGAGCAGATTTTTGAATTTTGATTCTACAAACGCTTGCTTAGTTGTCGCGGATGCAGGTTCAGGGTGACATCTTCGAATACACAGCTGAGTTTTGCATTTGCGCTTGTAGAGTATCGGTCGCACGTTCTGGTTCCGTTTGTTTTCATTGTCTTTGTTCACGTTGTGGGATTGTTAAGGCTGTGGGATTTACGGTGTGTGTAAAGATTGTAGTTTACAGGTTCAGAGTTTGGTGACAATTCTGTGCGCTAGTAGGGATCACTGAAATCCAAGAATGCCTGGCTGGTTTTAGGATGTCTGCCCTGTTTTTTAGGCAGAATGCTTAGGGTTTCAGGCGGTTTGAAATCAGTAGGGTTCGCTCAAATCTGAGAATGCCTGGTGGGTTTAGGGTGTCTCGACAGATTTTCGTACAGAATGCTTAGGGATTCAGGCGGTTTCAAATTCGTAGATTCTTGGCGCTCATCGCATTTCAGCACAGTGTCTATGCTTCCCGTATTTTACACTACTAGAGAATTCAGTGTCCGATTCAACAAGAAAATCAAGAAATATATGTTGATTTGGACAGTGGATTAGGACATTTTGATTCGGACAAAAATCAACACTTCTATGTTGATTTTATATCTTGATTCGGTCACAGTGAAAAAATTATTATTATTATTCAATAATTTGCCACGTAAGCTGCCACATAGGCTGAACGTGCCACGCAGGCAAGACTGCCACGTCACTAGAACGGCCAAACGGATTAGATTGCCATGTCAGCAATCAACAAATTGATATTAAATAATTAATTAAAGTTTCCAAATTAAATTCTTAAATTCTTAAATTTAACTTTAAAAAATCCAGTATTATATTCAAAATAATTCAATAAATATATACTACTATAGAGCTTCGAATGCCAAAATCCACCACTACATTCCAAATAATTCAACATATATTCCAATTTAACTTTGAATGTAGCTTACCTTGGTGTTTGAAGAGAGGGAAAGACAAGGCCTTTATACAAGTGGGGTGGTAGGAGGTAGGACAACCCATAGGGGATTTGTAAAGAGTGAGGAATAGTAGGAGCTCAACCGCTCATACTTAAGTCAAAAGTAGGAATTGTGGTTTAAGTAGAATTTCAGACCTCATTTAGGCATTGTAGAATTACTTTTTTCAAAAAACTTTGAACTAAGTTATTGTAGAAAATGAATCTAAATTTCATCTCCAAAAATCCGTTTGAGATTTTAAGTCTTCAATTAAAAGTTATGGACAAATTTGAGAGAGGGGTTAGAAGGGACATTTTTTTTAACAATTTCAAACACCCACTTTGAAATTTGTCCATAACTTTTGATTGGAGGCTTGAAACATCAAACGGTTTTTTGGAAATGAAATTTGGCTTGATTTCACAACTTTTTTTAGTTCAAAAAGCTTTGAAAAAAGATATTCTACTATGACAAAATGAGGTTTGAAATTCTACTTTGCACACAATTCCTACATTTTGACAATGAGCGGTCAAGCTTTCATCTTCAAATTATCCCATATTCTTTGATAATTCATGATGAACAATGGATTTCATTGTAAAAACAACCTATCTACTATCATTTTTACTAAATGTCAATGAAAAACGGTGACTCCTAGTAGTAGTTGGGGCCACCATATAAATTGCTCTCATAAATTGAGAAACTAGAATTGTGAAGTGAAAATTGGGCATATTGTTGTACAAAAGGGATTCTACAATTTCACTTAGAATGGACTATACTTAGACCTATTATTATTTGAATGAAATTTTTATGTAAAAATAACTTTTTTGTGAAAAGTCAAAATGTCTCATTTCTTTTTATAGGAAGAATATACATCTTGACTAGAATTACATATTATAAGTTCCATGAATTTTAAATTTTTATTGATTGAATTTTATGGATTGAAATCTTATTGATTAAAATTTGACCTCAAAATTTTTATTTTTTTATTTTTCATTCCATAGATTGCAAAAAAATAAAATAAAAATTCAAAATAACATCAAATAACTATATATATCAAAAACATATTTGCAGTTTATGGAGTGAAAAATTAAAAAGTCAAATTTTAATCAATAAGATATCAATCAATAAAAATCCAATATTCATGGATCTTGTAGTATGTGATTCTAGTCAAGATGCACATTCTTCCTATAAAAAGAAGTGAGACATTTTGACTTTTCACAAAAAAATTATTTTTCCATAAAAATTTCATTCAAATAATAATAAGTCTAAATATAATCCATTCTAAGTGAAATTGTACATAAAGGTAGAATCCCTTTTATACAACATGTCAAAATTTCTCTTAATATTTCCAATTTCTTAGTTTATTAAAACAATTTATATAGTAGCCAATTATTTTTGGGAGTCCCATAAGTCCATCACCTTGCCATATAGAATATCTTGATTTTAGATGGTCATTGGACTTTATTTTGGACTTTCCCGCTAATATTGGACATTTTTATTTTTTACAAAATTTTGATCATTTAATTTTTTGCTGAATTTGACATTTTTTTTTATTCATTTTATTTATTTTTTGGCATACTTTTAAATAATTATTTTTGGCTGGCCCTATCTTACTATTACAGTATGTGGGAAAATGAAAATGATGTTGAGAGGATTGCCGAATCAACTGAGCAAATTTTTTTTTTGTTCAAATCAACCAAATCATGTTGATTGATGTTTGGAGGACTGCCAAATCAACAGAGCCCAATTTTTTTTTTTTGTAATCAACGTAAGTGCATTAATTTTCTGTTGATTAGGGCCCCCTTTTCTAGTAGTGTTAGGGTTTAGGTATGGCTGTCATTACTTCGAATAAAATCACACTTTGGACATTGGAAGAAGATGGCGCGGATCCAGAGTAATTCGGCAAAGTGGACAGTGGAGGTGCTCTGACGTTGGAGGCTCTTCGAATTAAGCTGGAATGTAACGATGTTTTAGAGTGGCCATTCCATTTTTGGGATGTTGAAGACAAGCGACGCGTCAGAAAAAAATTAGAGCGGCTGAACAACATTTCTGCTGAGGTTCATGTCATTTGGATCGTGGACGGGGACACTGAATCGCAGAAGCGGCGCCGACTTGACGATGGATCTGTCGCTCCACCCGCTGTGGCAAATCGGACTACTGTGGAGGACGTGGTCGAAATTCAAGTGCCAACAGTGGATCCCGCAGTTCCGCCTGTGGGCTCATCCAGGGTCAGCGGAAGTGCAAATTCAACTGAGGTCGACGACATCCCTTTGAAGTCAAAGCTCCTGTCCAACGACGTTATGGATCGATATTTGCAGCGTGCTAAGAAACTTCAAGCGGAGCTGAAGAGGGTTGCTTTGTCCGACCACGATTGGTGGTTGAAGAGCTTCGACCTCAATGGAGAAGGAGTTGTGAAACTTTGGTGTGGTGAGTGCAAGAAAGATTGCGGAGGTGGTGGAAAGGATCACACAAAGGCCCACATTGATAACTTATTCAACAATTTCCGTAGGTCGCACATTGTCACTGTAGGCCATGTGAGGAATTTCTGTGTAGCGAAGGGTGTGGACTTTGACAACCATCCGCAATCACAGCCTAAAAATGGAAGGGCAGTTACTCTAACGCTGGAGGATCACAAGCGGATGATTGCCGAGGGAGTCGACATTGTCCAGTCTGTGAATGCCACTCTTCCGGATGGGCACAAACACTTCATAGTTCTTGGGAATGTAGAAGCTGAAGACACCAGATGCTGCTGGTTCAAGGTTAGGTGCCAATACTGCAGGGATTTGATGGTCCTGTGCCCATTGAAGCAAAACTTGGACGTCAACTTGAGAAATCACGTAAGTAGTCCAAAACATCAGAAGGCTGTCGAGGCTGCAGAGAAGTTGCAGAGGGAGCCAGCAAGAACAGGTCGACCAGGGCGCCCAAGTCGATCCAACACCACGAGCTCTCATTCTAATCAAGGTGATCTTCATTCATGGTTGATGCGGGGTACATCAAGTAATGTTGAAGGTATATCCCAAACCCTGGGTAAAGAAGTCATTGCTGGATTGCTGTGTTATGGATTTCGTGGTCCATGCGTTGAATATGGGGGCAATTCATATGCGGTTTCTGCTTTACTTCATGACCCTCACTCTGGTGTTGCTTGGTACACAGAGCCACATCTGTCTGCTATCGTGGAAGTTAAAAATGAGGTTGTTCAGGTCACTGGGACATTTCGGCATAGAAAATGTAATCTTCTGTCCATGTCTCTGAAGCCGTTCCCTAATCTGACATGCCCTCTGTGTGCCCAGATCCCTCATCAGAATGATTTTCGAATGAGAATCCGGAGAGAGGACAAGGCATTTGTCAAGAGGGGCCATAGAAGCACTGCTGCAGGAATTCGCATAGGGTATTTATCTTTGCTTGAACTGTCCAAATACACGAGAGATCTGTCTAGTAAATACCGGCTACAGAAATTACACTACTGGCACGCTAGAACAAGAATTGTGCAGCTAAAGATAAAACGACCAACCATGCGTGAGAGTGCCATGAATGCTGCATGTAACAATGTCATCAAATTCTGTAACAATATAATTAGTGCCCATAGGACAGGAGCATTCGGGGGCAAACCTGGGCTATGGGACTTCATGAAGAATGTAGCGGCCAATCTTAATAGGGATGACCATGGGAATCGTTACAGTGAAAACACTAAGTGTTTTTCACGTGCTATGAGGATCTATGGGGGCCGACGTCTTTGTGATTTATTTGCTTTGAATTTCGCTGGTCCTAGTTATGACACAATTCGTCGGGAATGTAGGAAAGGGGTTCAGTTCATACCTGGGGAACATGTTGAAATCTTCAAGTCCATTGCCAGTATTTACACTGATGCTAAGGCTGCGCATGGTATCACGGGCCCTATCCCTGTTATACTTGCTGAGGATGAGACAAAAGTGAGGGGTCGGGTTTCATGGGAGGCTAGGTTGGATACTATGGTGGGCTTCTGTGGACCTAATGCTGAGCACATTTGTATCCCGCATTACAAGCCAACCATGGGAGACAAAGACGTGGGATACAACAAGATGGTAGAGTCTTTTAGGTCAAATAGGGTTGGTGGCTTTGCAAGAGTAATTGTGGTGAACCCATTGCATGACAAATTGCCTCAATTAGTGCTTGTTGCTTGCTGTACTTGTGGTTGTTTTGATTCATAGTGGGTTAGGCGGTAGTGGGATAGGATTGATGACTTGTGGATGAAGCACTGCTATTCTGCTGTGGGTCCTATCATAGGGCATGCTAGTGATGGCGACTCGAGTAGAAGATGCCTAATGCTTCAAGATTTTAGAGGGTTGCAAGGGCCAAGGTTAAGGGTTGATTGGGAGGGTTGGGTATTTACTTCACCTGTGAATGTGCATGGTCAAGCTACTAGTTTGCATGATCAAGACTATATACACAATGGTAAGAAATTACTAAATCCTATTGATAGCAACGTCCGCACCTTGAGATTAGGTGGTGATCTAGCCCTCCACCAACATATATGTCAAGTGTTTAACCGCTTTACAGTTGATCAACATGGGTTACTTCAAGAGGATTTTGACAGGAAGGATCGCCAAAATTGGGCTAGTGCACAGAGGTTGTGTTCAAGAAAGGTCAGAGAGTGCTTGAGATCACTTCGTTTGAGTACTGATGTACATCGGGAACGCACTCTTGGTACTGAGGTTTACTTGGAGATCTGTGCAGATTATATCGACATATTTTTGTCTCCACGGCATGACCTTCGTGCAAGGATTGTGAAAGCCGCCAAGGTCTCCTTTTTCTTCAAAATTTGGAAACTCTGGCTGCGGCATGGTAATCATGCGGTAATGGGGAATACTGAACCTGTAAATGCTAAAGTGAATTTTGTTAGTCAACAGTGTTTTTTAGATATTCAATTGTCGTGTCACTTCATTGTTCTGCTTGTTTGCCATTTCCGGGATAAATATCGTCATTTGACCGTGCCGTTCCATCTAACGGGTAGTGACTCCTGTGAGATCTTTTTTTCCAAAGTTGGAGGAATGGTAGGCATGGAGAGGGCATACGATTTTCACGAGTTGGTGGGTTGTGCCAACACCGTGAATCATTTGTCCCAGATCGAGTACGGAGGGAATGGGATAAAGTTTGGGAGGGCACACAACAAGATGAACAATATTTGGGGAAAGATGCATGCACTGCAGGATGAGGAAGTGCAACCTGATCTAGGAGACTACACGGCTGTAGCAACTAATGATCTTGTCATTCAAGCCTTGAAGGAGGGGCTAAAAGATGCACAAATACTGATAAACAGTTTGAATATGGCTCCGAATGCACAAGCTGCCGCAAAGCACAAGGTCTGGTTTGATAAACTTTGGATTTCGGAGCAAGCTGACCCTAAATCCTTTGCCTTTGCGGCTTTTGCCAAACCTGTCCGTGGTGAGGACGGTGACATGGAAGTGCTGAGGGAAGATTTGCAATCAAATGAGAAGGAAATGCAGCGACAGGCCCAGGCTGCTGACCTTGAACTGGCAGGATCTGAAGAAGAGATCGTGGACGACGGAGTCCCAGCAATCACAGTAGCTGAGGATATCATCTCTGACATGTTGAGCGCACATGAAGAACATGTTCCTGCAATACCAGTTCCGACAAAAGTGGAAGCCTTTGTAGAGTTCGATGGACACAAAATTTTCAAGTCGACTCTTGTTGGGCAGCTCAACGGTAACCCCTTCTTGTCAAAAAACAGGTTGACTCGCATTAAAAATTCCTTGTATTTTAATAACAGTGATGCATATGTCACTGCTGCTCAGTGCTCGAGTACTTGTTTTGTTGGGATTGGGTCGGATGTTGGGTTTTTTTTTGTGCAGTGTTCTACCATCACACGTCCTTCTACAGTGGCTGCAGCAAAGAGGCGGGGGAAATCTCGAGCCGCAAAGACTGGACAAGCAACTTTAGTATTGCAGGGTGTAGACGAGGGTACGTGGTGGGTGGGGCGTATCCAAAAAATGCGCAGGCATGGAGGTGGTACGTCGTGGGGATCATTGAAACAGCCGGTGGATTTGGCAAACCGCGACCCCAACACAAGTTGTAACATTCAAGTTATGATGCATTATTACAGCCTCGCACTTGGATAATACAAATTCCGGTATGATTTAACTGACTCCAAGTGGATTGGCCTTGAGTCAATTATCACCAATGTTTGTCTCACGTATAACCCAGATTGTCATCTTTATAGCTTAGATCGGGGTGACGCAGAGAACCTCAACGATTATGTGTCCAACAATACACTGTAGTAGTTGTTTGACCCTTTAGATTGAATGTTCATGATTCTGCAACATTGCTTCCCTTTCTGAATGTGCTTAATTTTGCATTTTTTTGCCGTCCTGTACATAATGATTTCTGTCTTTCCACGCCTGTAGTTTGTGTAGTTCTGCAATCCGCAGTGAAGTGCATATTTAAAATTGTTGGTCTGTTTAGGCACTTGGGAGGAGGAACTTCCTGAATTTGGAAATTGCTGTGATCTGCCAACGCTCGTTCCGTGATTGTGAAACTCTGGCACTGATGTTGTCTGGGTGTTGAATCCTCTTCATTGCTTTAAAGTGATGGAATTTTTTTTGGGAATTGTAAGTCGCCATGAAGATGCAGAAGAACTCCTTTTGTGGTAGTTTCGGCCTTACATGCATGATTAACGTGGTAGTCCTTTTTATGGTTTGCTGGAAGAGGAGAAGACCCTAATTGAATTGGAAACGGCTTCTTGTGCTGTAGGACTCTGTCAGCCCGGAAATTAGTGTCTTTTTTGGCAATTTTTGAGTGGGATGTATTTTGGCAGTAATGTGGTGTGGGTGTTGGATGGACACCGTGGTATAGTTTCTGGCCTTTTTTTCAGATTGCTGACATGAATTTTGCCAAGGATGTATACTGTGTTTTATTGTTCTTTTCAGATATTCAAGGACCAAATTCTGAGACATTCAAATTAATTTGGCGTCTTGGTGTGACCGTAAACCCTTGAACTGATTGTCAGTATGAAGCCTAAACCCTAAGTTGATGTGAGATTAGAGACGCTTTAAAAAGCAAAAAGTCTTGATTGATTTGCTATTCTGGGTAGAGGCTTGGGGGTCTAGTCAGGAATATGCAAATCCTAGGGAAGTGGCATTTGCAGGTTCCAAGATGAATATCTGATTCTTTGAATCCATTGATTTGGACGAGGAAGAACTTCAGCAGTTCTTCAATCCGTCGACTTCCCCACCTGCAAATCAGTATCCGGTAAGAAATTACAAAACCCACTTTCATTTGCACATTTCCTTGAGTACGAATGCTTCTGCTTCATGAGGGACGGTCGTGAATTGCAGTTGAAGCCGCGCTTCAAATTCTGAGTTGTGGGTTACCGCGCATCACGCACTTGCTGCGGACGTGCATAGTTTTTTGATTTGCGCGTTGAGTTTGTCGGATTTTTGTAGCCGTTCTTCTCCTCGTTTGTCGCTGTTTGGAATCGCTCTAGTGTTGCTGCGTTGCTATAGTGGTGGGTTAGCGCGCATCACTGAATTGCAGCGGACGTGCGTGGTTTCTGTAGTTTTGCCTGCAGTTTGTTGGGCTCTTGTAGCCGTTGTTCTCTTTGTTTGCCGTTGAGGTGTAATTGTTGCGGGGTTGCTGCGCTGCTGTAGTTAGGGTTCATCTGTGAGTTGGGGCGGGGCTGAGAGTGAGTTGGTTTCCTTTTTTCTTTTCGAAGATGGCGTGCAAGTGCCAGGACTGGGATGCTGCACTTGTGACCGACGCCTTCCTGAGCCACATGCTCGACCATTGTTGTCTGGCAGATGAGCCGTGGGTGCAGTTTGAGCGCCGTTTTGTGGATCGTGCAGGGTTGCTGCGTACATTGGCGTCGGTGGCATCTGCGTCAAAGCAAGCGCGGGAGGTGCTGGGGTTTATTGTGCCGTGGGCTGCGCTTCGCTTGGCATCACACGATGTGGCAGTCGTTGCAGGTTGTTCCTCGTTGCGCAGGAGGAGCCACATTCTACTGCAACAATTTGACCTGAATGTCGAGGTGTTTTCCAAGTCCTGGACACTAGTAGAAAATTCAGTGACCAAATTAACAAAAATTCAACATAAAAGTGTTGATTTTTTTGTTGATTTGGACGAGTTAATTTGGGTAGTTTGTTAACAAGAAAGTGTTGATTTTTTTGTTGATTTGATCAAGTCAAAAATTAAAAATTAAAATAAAAAAAATCGGCCATATAGAAATTGACACATGGCAAGTGCCACGTCATCACCAAAAATGCCACCTAGGCCGGGCAAACCAATGGGAATCCACCACCCAAACAAGCCGCCACCTAGGCTAATCAAACCATTAGAAAGCCGCCACGTAGGTAAGGCACCACCTAAGTAAGTGGTGCCAATGAGGTTCGAACGTTGCACCCCTTGCTTAGGGGTCAAGGCCTTTACCAACACACCATCTATCCATGTACATGTGCCTAATTGGGTTATGTTTTTATTTATTTGGTTAAAACTAGTTTTTTCCATTTGTTTTTCAAACTCAGCAGACTTCAGAGGCCATTTAAGCATAGAAAAACAACTTATTTTAGAAAACTTCCAACTAAGAAAAGTTTCTGAATCAAACTAAATTTCATCTCCAAAAATCCGTTTTCAATTCAGAGTCTTTAATTAAAAGTTATGAATGAATTTCAGAGAGGGTGTTTAAAAATGTCAAAAAAAAGTTCATTTTAACCCCTCTCTGAAATTCATTCATAACTTTTGATTAAAGACTCTGAATTGCAAACGGATTTTTGGAGATGAAATTTAGTTTGATTCAAAAACTTTTTTTAGTTGAAAGTTTTTTGAAATAAGTTTTTTTTCTATGCCTAAATGGCCTTTGAAGTCTGCTGGTTTAAAAAAACACTGAATTGTGAATGATGAAGTTTAAAGTTTAAAAAAAATTGTACATAGAATACTAACTTTGGTGATTTAAACATTTTTCAAATGAAAAAAATTACTTGAGATTCTCCTAATTCAAAATGAACAAGAAAGTGTTGATTTTTTTGTTACTTTAGAGTTGCAGTATCCGAATCAACAAAGAAAAGTGTTGATTTCGGTAATGTCTACCAGAATCAACAAAAAACTGTAAAAATGGACGATGTGGTATCCACTTCAACAAAAATTTGTTGATGTTTTGTTGATTTGGGCACAGTTTTTTACTAGTGTGGAGGCTGGATGTTGCTCTGCCGGATTACATGCTCACCAAATCGCTGGACGCGCTGAGCGTAGAAGACTTGCTGCGAATTCGGACGGTCATTCGTGCAGGTTGGCAGGTGGAGATGAACGTGCAAAGAGGTGATGGTCAGGCTGCTTCTCCCGACATTTGGGTGACCCCGGCGATGCGCAATTGAGGTAAGTCCTTGGTCTTTGAGTTTGTGAATGTTTGCCTACTTTCCATTGCATCTGTCCACATCTGTTGGCATCGGGAGCGCTAATGTTTTCTTCTGTTCTTCGTACTGTGCAGATTCCAACCACGACGACTGAGCATTCTTCAAATGGTAGCCAGAAATTCTTTGTAGGTGGACGTTGAATTCCTTGGATTTGTGAGTGGTTTGCCCAATTTCAGGGTTTCAAATTCATGATTCACAGTATTTTTTGCCAGATTCAAGCTCCGAGATTTGAAGTGTTCAATTCCAAGGTCAGATCATAGTGTGTTGAATTGCAAAGTTTTGGAGGAGTTACTGCAATTGCAGGCTTATACATTCGTTGTTTAAACATTTTTTGCCAAAACGTAGCGCACGGTATTGTAGTTGTATTGCAGGATCTTAGAGTACTTTCTGGAATTCCAGGGTTGTATATACTGCATTGATACTTTTTTTGGTCACAATTGTGAACCCTGAACTCCTGCTATGAGTTCTTTTTGTAAGTACTTAGTACTGTGTTTTTAAACACAAATGTAAAGCAAAACTACTAATAGCACTAAGCTCTTTTAAACATGTGTAATGCTGTAGAATGTGGTGTTTTGAGTTCTCTGGATTGATGAATTGTGGGTCTTGTAAACTGAAATGCTTTTGCCTCAACCCTGTATCCTAAATTCCTAACCCACATCCTAAACCCTAGACCTTAAGTAGATTCTGTCTGCCTAAACCCTAAGCCATGCCCTGTTTTGCAGAAGTTCTTGTAATCGTAGACCCTAAGTATATTCTCAGTGCCTAAACCCTAAACTCAAAGGCATGCCTTGTTTTGCAGAAGTTCATCTGAGCCTAAACCCTTGTGGAAAGAAATAGGTATTCAAAAAATTAAATAAAATAGAACAAGCAAAAAAAATGGGAAGTAGAACAGAAATTCCTAAACCCTATAGTTCTATACTAGCCTAAATCCTAAATCCTAAATATGAAATATGATAAACCGTACCCTAAACCCTTTCTTGCATAAGTTCATGTGCAGCTCCATGCTTGTGGAAAAAAATAGGAAAGAAAAAAATGAAATAAAATAGGAAAAGCAAAAAAAATGGGAAGTAGAATGAAATTAACTGAACCCTATAGATGTCGAAATCCTGAACCCTAAATATGGTAAATCCACCTCTAGACCTTGTCCATTTTTTAATTTATAATTAATATAGCATACAATTAATTATAGTGACTTTTTGTTTTAAATGAAAGGTAGGGTATTTGAAATTACCACACTTTAGAAATTTAGGTAAATATAGGCCTATATAAATTCTACAAATTTACCTACATAGCCCTCACGTAACAAGGGCTTGAACGCACGTGATCTACAAACAATACAAGTAGTGCATCCCCCGGGTTTTAACTTCAAGCCCTACTATCTTGCAATATGTGAAGTCAAAGTTCTTGAAAATTTTCTAACATATTCTAAATCTTTGTCTCTAGCTTTTTGGCGTTGGGATTTCAAATAAAAAATTTCCTCATTGTACAAGAAACCATCAAAAAATGACTAGTGTATTGCCAATTCACTTAACCTTTTACTACAAGAGAAAAGGGTGTCAGTTTAAGAGAGTTTTTAGATGTAGTCCTAGACATAAGATTATAAGTAATGACCTTTTAGGAGATTTTTAGTAAAATTTTACTAGAAACATATGTATTTCTAGTAAATTTTCATTGAAAATCTCCTTAAAGATCATTGCTAATAATCTTATGTCTAGGACTATACTTAAAAACTCACTTAAAAAATCCCTTTCTCTTGTAGTGTTTTTACATTGTAGGGTGATTTAGAGTAAGCTAGATTCCATATTTGCTTTTGAAATTTTGCACGAGTGTGCATAATAAGATTTAGAACTCAATAGTAGAGAGATTCAAATTCATCAAGAGCAAAAATTTTATTCTACGAGGACTTGAAGTTTGTTGACCATATTTTTTAGGAATAGAAAAAACGTTTTTTTTTTCCTTCAAATGTTATAATCTTTCAAATCCACACTGTCAAATGGGCTAAAAAATTTCAATACATTCTCGTAGTAGTTTAAGACACTTTGTATGGTTGAAGTTGAAAAAAAAGTTACTACGTATTATTTTCAATTTGGGAGAATGCACTAAAAAATGATAGTTTTTGACAATTTTTCTTGAAAATATCCAAGAAGTCCTTTAGAGGTTAGTATTATAAAAATCATATTCAAAATCATTTTAGACAACCTTAGCAGAAGTTAAAAATCTGATTGAATTCCAACATGTCCTCCTCAGCTAGAAAGGACCAAAGATCAACCCATTCCATTCCAACACCTAAACTAAGGTAGAAACACCTTTTAGCGTCCCTGTTCCCATTCCTATAGCGTAGATTGTCACTAAATCTATTCCTAAACTTTCCATTTATGTGTCCTTGAAATGCTTAGCTTTGATTTGCTAATGCATTTGAAGGACACATATACCTAACTCTCATTAGCTGACTATTGATTTTTGTAGATTTCAGTTTTGGGTCCACCAATATGTGAGAGTTTCAATGGTCTAGTAAGCCGTTACTTTGAAAAATCATAGAAATTACATACCACATAAAAAAATCTATTTTTTTTCTTCTGAATATTCAATCATTTTCACTCGCTAATACTACAAAAATATTATATTTTCAAAAAGGTGCCTCCAATCATAGTGAATTGCTAATATCGACAGTTTTGGGTGCTTTCACCGTACTAGCTTTTGCGTTTCGAAGTTATCATTTTGTTTTCATCCATCCATGGTAATGTCGACATTCATCTCCCGTATCATCTTCTAGGGTTCTCGTACACACTCCGCCCTTCGTTTTTTCTGCAGCTTCGAGCCCTCTCTAGGCTTTGGCTGAGAGAATCGGAGCTTGTGACCTCGTCGATCGTGACCCCCGAGTGATTTTCCGCTACTTTCAGTTTTTTTGGATTTTATATTTGGTTTTGGGGGGTCCGGCCATGGTGGGGGCGGGCGAGGAGCGGGAGCTCAACAGGTTGGAGCAGCAGGTGGAAGATGGCGGGGGAGGAGTGGCGGAGTATTTGAGTTTAGTGCGCAAGTTGAAGCTCCGAAGATCCGATATCGTTGCCAAGCATGGCCTTGCGCTTCTCAATAAGGCGTCCGAGAGGTCGAGGCTTGGATCGGATGGTATATGTTGCTGTAAAACCCTGGATAATTCGTTTTGTTCGAATTCGACCCTGATCCCTGTTCTTTAGTCTCTTTAGTCTCTCTGAATTCGCTAAAATTGTCTTATTTAGAAGCTCTGGTACTATGGCGAGAAGTATTCAAGGCAGATCCATCCAATTTTGCTGCATTTGACTTTCGCCATTTTTTTAGGGTTTTAGGGAAAGCAATATTAAAGACTTTGCGGGGTGAATGCAACTTTCTGTGGTAACGTGCAGCATGTTTGAGTTTTGAACTTTTTGATCGAAACAGAAATTTTGTTGTTTGTAATTTTTTATTTTTGATGGAAAGAGCTCCGTGATTGCAATATTGCGTAACATGTGGAACTGGAAGGTGCAAACGATGAAGAGTTTCGCATGTTTCTGTGAGTGTTGCTCTTTGATTATCGTGCAGTGCTTGTCATTGCATTCGTTTTATAGTGGTTGGTATTAAATTTATATATGGGGGTGATTGCAGTATGGACAGTGTACGAGCAAGTAGCTATAGCTTGCATGGATTGCCATGCTCTTGATGCTGCCAAGGTACGACCCTACGTTTAGAAAGATGCCGCTGTCAATCAATTTTTGGGCTTAATCAAAGTCATGAAAGTCATACACAGAAAATTACTTGTTGGCGTCTCGTGCTAGGAAGCGCACTCAGAAGGGAATGAGCCTCTTATATATAGCATAAGATGTTAACTTATGGCTGATGTTTACAGAAATGCATTAATGCGCTGGATTCAAAATTTCCCGACAGTATGCGTGTTGGTACGTTCTCCTTCCTTGAATTTCTGTGGTTTTCTGTGGTTGTTTCATGATTGTATGATTTTTGTTGGGGGCTCGGTTGACGCTGAAGATTGTTGAGTTTTGTAGGTCGTCTGGAAGGGATGTGGTACGAGGCTAAAGGATCATGGCAAAAAGCCGAAAAAGTGTATTCAAACCTTTTGACAGAGAATCCATCAGACACTGTCAGTTCGCATCCATTATTTTTGCATATCCTTCAAGTATACTGAAACAGAAAGTAGAATTGATATTGTTAGTAGGTCGCCCAATTCTTGGTTTAAAGGATGTTTTGTTTGCGATCCATGTTGTACCGTGAACGCAATTTTCATGCATTTTGGTGTAATTTTTTCAGGTTGTGCACAAAAGAAGGATTGCTATGGCTAAGGCACAGGGGAATATGACTGGTGCCGTAGAGGGTCTAAATAAATACTTAGAAACGTAAGTGTGACGGGTGCCTCAATGTCATCGAAGCGGTTATGAAGCTGGTAGAAATATCAGTTTTATATGCTCTCAATTTTCAGCAATCCTATTTCGGAGGAAAAATTTCATGGATAGTCATTCAGTTTATGATGTGTATTGATTGATTGTTCTTGTAAAGTTTGCTCTGGAGAACATAGAACTAGTCATGCTCGGTCAAGGTCATTATCTTTCTTCGTGTTAATTTATTTGTCAACTGTTATCCTTTTTCTTGCAGGTTCATGGCTGATTTTGATGCATGGAGAGAACTCGCTGACATATACACCACTCTACAGATGTAAGGCGCTTAAAATTTGTCTGCATGTCTGGGATTGAAAAAAGAGCAAAGTGTTTTTTTGGGTTGAGATTTCTGGGCAGTATTGCTGTGCTGTAACCAGGTTGTACTTTGTTACGAATGCGAGCAGGTACAAGCAGGCGGCCTTCTGCTACGAGGAGCTCATTCTTGGACAACCTACGCATGCGCTGTACCACTTGGGTTATGCAGAGGTAAGCGTCTGATATTGGTTATTGTGTTAGGATTCTGAATTTAAAGCTTTTCTTTAATTGCGTGATCCACTTTCCACTTACACCATGAAGTGGTGGAATTTCTTTGGCTTGGCTGTGTTTGGAAAAGGCTTTGTGCTGCAATTGAATAAGTTTTGTTTAATATTGCGTTTATTTGAAGAGTTTGTGAGCTCTGCTTATTTCCAATTTGTAAGATCTCCTGAATTGCACTTTATATGTGATTGAAAAGATGTCGATCCCCATCTTATCTGTTGCAAGCTGCTTTGCTCATGTTTGTACTTTGTTGCAGTTGCTATACACAATGGGAGGCATTGACAATTACCGGGCTGCACGAAAGTATTACTCTGCAGCAATCGAATTAAGTGGGGGGCAGAACATTCGTGCTCTTTATGGGCTTTGTCTGGTACTCTCTCATTTTATATCTCATTGGATGGGCTTATGTTTCAGTAAGCAATAGATAGCATAGCATAGCATAATGTGTAAGCAGTTTGACATGAGTTCTCTACATTCCGAGTTCCGAATGTTCATTCGAGATTTTGATGTGAAAATTGCATTTGTGGCAGTGTGGAGTTGCCATCAATCAGACGAAGGGCCGTGGGCGTACCGAGGAGAAGGAGAGTCAGGAGCTCATCTCTTTAGCTGCTTCAGTTATTTTGAAAGAGTACAATGAGAAGGCTCCAAGTAAAGTTGGGCTTGTCTCATCAATCTTAAACAAGCAGAAACAACTCGCTCCTGCCTAACTTCTTTCACTAGTAGCCGAGCTTTTTGTATCCTTTTACAATAATAGCTAATCTTTAGTCCTGGGAATTGAGCCCCATTCAGTTTTTACAGCATGGTAAGCACATTGGGCACTGGGAACTATAGAAATAGATTCTGTCCATCCAATTCATCATGTGTCCTGGATGCAATGTACTTGACAATTTTTTTAAACTTTTGGGACTTTCTCGCCCTGTTTGTCACATTTAAAACTGTAAATTGTACAATGCTATCTTGCTAGCATCGGCTTGAGGGGACTTCGTAATCTTTAGATTTTCCATTTCTACGATGTCTCTGGGCTTCCCTCCCCTCAGATATCATGGCTTGTTGTCATTCCAGAAGAACAGAAATGATATCATGTTTTGTTATTCCAAAAAAATAACAGAAATAACAAGTTGCATCCGAATGCAAATGCAATCTCGAATAAAAATTGAAAGAGGGGCAACATTTTAATGACGTAAAGAACAACTCTAATGACTACGGCCCTTGAAACTGTCCTAACCCTCCAGGCCATGGCCGCTCCTATGGCCACATTCCAGCTGGAAGCTTAGCATCGTGCCTGCCCAAGAATTTCTCCTGTCCAATGCACCAGAAGCTTTCAAGCACCGACCTTCCTTGTGAAGATGTGATCACGGCTAATATGAGTCTCTCTGTGGAAAGACTAGGACTGATTCATGACTCTTTTGTCTGAGCTGTATGCAATCACGTGAACGTCGTACTAATCAAAATCAAGACCGCCACCGTAGTACGATGCACTCTTCACGGAATGAGATGCCTTTCACAGTGAAGGCTTTTCAATTGAATGGAAATTATCACATGGCAGTCAATGTGTACGTACTGAACTATTCTATGCTCAACTAGCTTGTTTCCCCGATTTTAGTAATAGCCCATATTGAAGTGATTGCTGATTGATAATATCATCGCTACCTAGTAAGTCCTCTTGCTCAAAGTTGATGAATTAATGTTATGAATGGCACTTACTTATGAGTCCATTAATTCCTCGAGCCACAAACAAAACCTGACTGAATTACACCCATTGATCAGTGCACATTAGCCGTGAATCCATCCTGCTGATTTTCAATTAGGTGTAAGTCCTAGTCGAGCCAGGCAACAGATGAAACGAATCCGTCACTAGGCGTACTGTCAGAGTCTGCAGGTGCCCCTCATTGTCCTGAAGAATGCGAAACTCGAACAACCGCAATAACGAGAATCTGTGTATAAAACCCGCATAGCTCAGATTCTCCTCAAACAAACTCTCACGTTCTCCTTCTGATCGAACTCAGTGCCACAGTTTTTTTGCCTGTTCAGTCTTGTTTGCTACCCAAAAGATTTGGCGATGAGGATGTCGAGCTCCCTGGTGGTGTGGGGAATGCTGGCGATGGTGGTGCTGGGAATGAGCATCCTGGTGCAGGAAGCGCAGGCGCAGTGCGCGGGGGCGGATCTGAACAAGCTCGCCTCCTGCTTGCCGGCTTCGGCAGCCGCCAATGTGGTGCCTACCCCGGCATGCTGCCAGGCGCTCGCGAGCTTCAACTCTGGCAATGGCGAGGCGTGTCTGTGTGCGGCGTCGACGGACCCAAAGTTTACCAAGTCCGGGGCCAAAGCGGAGTACGCCATTCTCATCCCCAAGAAGTGTAACCTCAAGTACAAGGCTGGATATGTGTGCAACGGTAAGGCAAACATGTATCACTACCTGCTGGCAAGTCTAACTTGTCAGCAGAACAGCTTGTGATTAATTGTTGTTTTTATTAAGACAACGAGAACTCCAGATCGATAGAGGACACTAGCTCAGTATTTTCTTCATTTTCATGCAATTGTGCATGTATGATCGAGTTTGGAGAGATATATCAGTATAGAGCTGAGTGTAGAGAGGTCATCGCTTTGGGTGTAGCGAGGAGCGAGACAAACACAAAGGAGTTTTAAGAGTTTACCATGGAGGAATGAAACGGAGTTTACCATCTCTGTCAATAGAAACATTAGCACCCCCTAAGTGATCGATAAACTCATGACACTAAATCTTAAAACTCCTGTATGAAATCCGTAGCTCTAGATCAGTTCTTTATTACTTTGAAGGAATTTCATATGCAGCTATTCGGAGTGGGCGGTTGTAGATCACTATTATATTGTGCAGTAGGATTGTAGACAGCCTCATTTCCATTCTAAGATCAGTGGCCAAAAACGGTTTCAGTATCCTCTACCTGAAGTTTACTAATTGTGCTGGTGAGCAGGTCGATGTATAGTTAACGTGGGTGATTCGTGGCTTTGTTGATGTGCAGGGGTTGTTATTCCAGGAGGTCAGTAAGAAGAGTGCCAGTCTTTCTCCCAGCTGCTGCTGCACGTGCACTTGTTCGGGGACTTGCTTCGGTCATGGTTTAAAACTAGTTACGCGTGCTTTCCTGCTTGGAATGAGAACTCAAGGTCAGAACAGTATAAGTAATAGGGTGGGGGTATTCTCTGTTTGACGTCGGCGTACACTCAATGGAAGGGTTCTTGTAAGATCTTGTTGGCCATGTAGGTTCATATAGAGCAACCCTCGGCAGACACTGTATTCACTTTGGTCTTAGGACCAGAGTAATTACTCTTCTTAAGATCTTGATATCTGGACATGAGAGTGTTAATTAATGAATAAGACGTATATTTGGTGAAATTGTTTGCTACCAGCATCGCGGATCTTGACAATGTCTCTTGTTTCTGCATCCATTTGATCATGTCACTGAATTGTCCCAACCTCAGTCTCAAATCTGTCGAATCTCACATCCCCAATGCAAAAAGTCTTGATAGTTTGTCATAATGTGTACACATCTAACTGGACAACTTCCACATTTGAAATTGTGAACACGTAGCACTGGAGCGCATTTATCCTCTCAATTGGAGACGGTTGAGTTGCTGGATATGGACTGAGGATTGATGGTGCATTTACATCCCGGAGATGGAAAATCCAAATGTATTTCACCTCGTTCACTTACGTAGCACTCTGACTTTCATGGCGTTACTCATGATGCCGTAAGGTGCTTCTCATGCTCATGGCATTTCTGATGCGGGCAAAATGGAATTTCCACGTGGTATTCCATAGGACTGTACATCACCAATGTGATAACGACACATAGACATAATTATTTTTGGCTAAATAAAATTTGAAGAAAGTTTTCAAAAGTTCTTCCCTCCCATTCTTCCACCGAGTACGACTCAATGCCTTGGTCACAAGCAAAAATTCGTCCAGGCATGAACTACACTGAAACCTGAAGAGAAGCTCAAAAATTAGAGTCATTAGATCCCTGATTCAGTTATCATAAAACAAAAGTATTACCAATACATACATTCTCAATTTTACTCATTTAAAAATAACCTCACATTCGTTAAAATGGCGGATGTAAGTGACATTGATTGCAGTCTATTTATGCCCTCGTCTCAGCCTCCGAACTGAACTCTAAGATTCATTGCAGCCCTTGTTTTTAAAGCTTTGGGCACTTGAAACAGTTGAAAATCCTAGGTTTCAGAACTACGAGCACTTGAAGGACACAATTTCGGTGCTTCAGAACTCACCCCTCGGAATAAATGAACGTCTCTGTTTCAAAACAGCCTTGAAGCTTGAGCTACATATGACCATAGCAACTGTTGAATTCTGTAAACAATTTCAAATGCTTTAAACTTGCCTGCGTGTAATTTTTCTTGTGTACCCCACCTGTTTCAGATTCGTTGCAAAATTAATCAACATACATGTTCTTCGGACTAGGATTCTCTTGTTTGCATAAGTTTGTATTGCATGTGTTGCATATCACCGCATTGCTCAAATACAAAAGATTGTAAAAATTATAAAATTACAATATCTCAAATATAATTATGTACAAATGGTCCTTTTCAAGGGTACAGTAAATCATTAGGAAAATCGGCGCAGGGTCACTACTACCTGAAATCAAGGCCGTGAATCAGTACCACGCACAAAACGTGACTAAGCCTAGAAGCGGCTCCAATTCGTCGTCGTTTCAATCACAAATTTGTGCACTAAGTGGTGCACCCAGTCGACAAATGCATGACGAACGCGAATTTGGGAAGGGCTCTTTCCATCCTACACGAAACCAATATTTTGTAGGGCAATTGCGGTAATGTAAAGTCTCCATTCACGTGTCAAAAAAAAAAAAAAAAATCTCCATTCACCAGAGAGAAGTTTCCATTCATCATACAAGTGAACTTTGAACCTTTACCTACAAACAATCTAGAGACTCGCACCATCTAAAAGTTTGCATATTTATTTCGTGTCAAGCTAAAAATCAATTGCAAAAATCTAAATTTCCATCCATTAAGTATTTTCACTGTTAGCACAAATCAAAGCTTAACTGTAAAGTGAATAATTATATATGGAGCTTGTAATGTATTGTACGGTGAATGGAGTCTTTACCTTGCATTAGAGGAATTTTGCTCTCCAGAGGGTTGCTAGGGTTTGACAAGCCAGTCTAATTCCAGAGCCCTACTGAGCTATTGAAAGGACAGATTCTCTGACAAAACAATAGATTCACCTTGTGTGAATATTGGGAATGTATCTCCATTTCCTATTCCGCAATTGTCAAAGGAGGATATTTGTGATGACTTTGTTTAATTGTGATTAGGGAATCAAGAATCAGTGATTTGACAATTGAATGTACCAAAGTGAACATCAATAGGGGAATAGTTATTGCATGGCCAAAATAAATGTGATCCAGGGATCCCTTTTGGAACTTCTTAGCAGCCTTTTGGAGAGTCCAGATTTTCTCTAATGTGTAGTCATTCAATCTTGTGTAGTATTCCATACAGTAACGAAATTGGCGTGATGTACGATTGCAATATTCTCACGCCGAGAACGCATGCAGATGACATGCTCCTCGTACAAACCCTGTCCAAGGCAAAAATTCTCACAGCATCAGCAATATAAATACTCAAGCTCGATCCCCAGATAAGCATCTCCTCACTGTACTGCACTACTCTCGATCACGCCTCCAAGATTCATCTTAGTTGAGTCCCATTTCATTCTCGCTTAGCTACTACCATCCTTTTGGACCAAATTTTTGACCGCAACTTGATCGATTCCATGGCGAAGCAGAGCTCCAGCAGTACTGTTGGTCTGGCGCTCTTGATGGCGTTGGTGGCGATGAGCAGCCTCGGGATGAAAGCGACGGAAGCCGCTTGCCCCAGCATTGCGTTGGACTCGTGCTTGCCAGCAGCTGTGGCGGATGTTCAACCCACCACCGAATGCTGCACCAATCTCGCCACCTACACTTCTACCAACGACTTGTCTTGTCTGTGTGAGGCCGCCGTGGGCACCGCGTTTTTCACGTCCAACACAGCCAGTTACGCCATTCTCATTCCCCAGAAATGCAACCTCAACTACCCGGCTGGAACCGAGTGCAGCGGTAAGGCACTTGCACCACTCTCAGTCTCTCTCTGCCTCCTGCGACTAGACAAATCTGTCATAAATGAAGTCGAAACTTTGTTTTGACAGATCGATCTTTTTTGGATTGTATGTAAGTAAACGTCAATTCCGTTACGTTAAATGGGCATTGCTTATTCCATGTGCCATTTTGACATTACATTAGCTTGATGTGCCGATAGCTAAGCAAATTCCCATGCAAAATTGCACTGCATCCACTATGGTGTGCACCGTTAAGCTAGGATTTCCACCTCCATCCCCCTCTCGGCTTCCTATTTCGTGCAGACTTCTTGCGTTTATTCAAACAGCAATCATCCCAATTGTTATTGTTAATATTTTGAGATTGTTTCAACCGGGTTTGCACAAGTTTCACCCGCTTCAGATTTGGTTTACATAGAAAAGTCTCGATCAATGAGGACAAATTGGTCTTAACTGTTCGATGGTGAAATTAATATGCATACCGATAATTAGGATGGTTCTGAAATTGTAAACTGAGTGTCTCAATAAAAGTCGAAAGTCAAGAGAGAGAGCGGAACTTATGAGGCACTAATTAGCAACTGGGGATCCTCTTGCACAGGAGAAATCCAAAATGTCCATCTACGGAAATTTTTGATGAAATTCCGTAGTCAATGTCCAGTGATGATAAAATAGGATACACTAGAGTAATGAAATGTGGACACAAAATAACTAAGGACATTTGCCCACTTTCCTTATTAAATTTCTCTTGTGAATTGTTGATTAATTTGCTGCCACCTCTAGGTCTATTGTACATGATCCGGCCTCATTGAGAATCTGCTGTTGACTGTGCAGGCACTGTGATTCCTGGAGGTCAGTAATTGAGTCGCAGGCCAGGGTAAATACATCCACAGCCACATGGATGGACCGTCACATGCACGATCGTTTTCTTACGTTTAAATAAATCGTCGTCAATAGTTTGAGTGTTGCCGATTCTAGTTCGATGGCAAAAAGTCTTTTAAATAAGTTGTTATGCAGATGATTTGCACCCCCGTCGTATCTAGCACCTCGTCTCTCAATTCGTATTCATATTTTACTTTCAGTTGCTGAATGAATAGCATTGTTCATGAAACTTACGGTAGTTGATCATTCCAGTAATGATCCGATATCGTTGGACAATCGTTCACGTACTGTTGCAACTCTGTTGTCTCATGAGCTTACTGCAAAATATTAAATAAAGATGTGAACTCCTGGTTGGCCCTCTCGTCAGCCATGTGCATTAACTTTCAATTTCATCTCTAGCCTGCCTGGGTATGAATTCGTGTGAAAAATATTGAGATGAACATGATTGACAGGCTGAGCTAGTTTGCTATCGGTGGAAGAAGATGAAGCCGAATCAGCTGGGAGAGATAAAAAAATAGAAAAAATAACCACTACAAAATAGGGGGCATGTTTTTACATTAATCCTCCATTTATATCTGTGCAATGAAAAAGACCACAACAGCACATGAGCTGTAGCCTAAGTAGCCCCCTTCACAGCAAGGGAGACGAAAATTAAGGTGGAGTATAAATTTTAACCTTGTAGGTTTAACAAGAGTTTTACCACAAAATGCGCATGCAACCATTTTGCAGTTCCTCTTTGACAAGATGACCATATTAAAAAAGTGTACTCCCTCCATCTTGAAATGTTTGTCCACAATTTTGTTGAGATTTTTTGATGTCAATTTCATTGATCATATTGTGAAAAACATAATTAAGAAAATCTCCACTAGAATCAATGAAGAACATTGCAACCTAAATAAAATTAGCCATAAGGAATTCTCCAAATGACTTACTTTAACCCCTAAGCGCTCAAGCGACCATTTTATGGTCGCTGCCCGACTTCGGGCAGATTTTTCGGGCGAAAAAGAAAAAAAAAATTTTTTTTTTTTTTTTTTTTTTTTTACAAAAATTGGGTTGTCTTTCTATATTTATACTCAAAACTAAGATCGCTACGGTCAAACAAAAATTATAAGAGAAATAGCACAAAGAGTCTAGTATTTGCCTAGTGTTGAAAAACTTACTATTTGGGGAAAGTGTTGGTGTTCTCATTACTAGATCTTATGCATTTTTTCACAAATCAATAGAAACCACAATTTTGACCAATCAAAAAAAAATTCAAATGCTAAAGATAAAAATTGTATTTTTGGTGAATTTTTGAAGTTACATCTTCAAAATTCATTTGAAGAGAATCTAAAAAGAATTTTATAATTTTAACTGTACGGATGTTTTCTACTTTTTGTGCTTCACATTATCTTCTTTGATGCAAACTTCAAAAAAATTACAAAACTTACATTTTATAACACATTTGTGTTTTGTCCAAACCCCTTGGGCTTTTAGGGGTTAAACAACCTTAAGAAAACATGACATTCAAAGTGGACAATCATTTTGGGACAAACTGGAAGTAACTCTTTTTTAAACATTGTTATATATCATATAGTTCATAGTTGAGTTATCTTTTTGTATCCCAAAAAAACTCTTAATTTGATTTGATCGTTCAAACCAAAACACTTCAAGGATATTCACTCTAGATTGTCTCAAGAAAGAGGCCTAGCCAATGAGAAAAGATTATCTTCCAAAATAAATTCTCCATGGGTTCCAGTAGTGCTAGCAAACAAAGGTTGATGAATTGGAGCAAATATATAGTTGCTGTTGAGCATGGTCAAATGGAATTATTATTTTCTTAGTTTATCAAAGTTAATAATTTAAAAAAAAATCTTTCTTTGCTCCAATCCTAGCTTGTAGAATTTGACTTGGATGACCTTAACTCCTATAGGCCCAAGGCCATTTTTTTGCCAAAAAACAATCAAAACTACCATTTCTATAGCAAAGAGTAAAAAAATTTGAAAAATGTTTTTTTTGCACATCTTACCGTAGGATCTTACACCTAACTAGTATAAAAATGTGTGGAACTTTTTTTAGAATTTTTGAGTGCACAAGTTGCAAAATATCTGCATTTAAAGTGGAAAAAACAAGTTTTTCAGCACATTGCAGGACTAGATTTGTTGACTTTAAACATTTCTAACTTAAAATGTCTGCACTATAGAGTTTTGAGCTTTAAATTTTTATAGTGGAGAATTGAGTTGAGAATCTAGGGGAAAAAAAATTCAAAAAAAAAAATTATCATTCTTAAAAAAATTGTTAAATAAAAGTAGGTACAAGATAGAAGGAAAATCTAAAATATTCATATATTTTAGATGGAATTAAAATGCGCTAATCCCAATGGTGAGATTGTTCTAGCCAATAAACTAAACCATAAAAAAAATAAAAAATAAAAAATTTGAAAAATTGCATTAAGAAATGAATCCTACAAGTTATTTTTTTCCAGAAGATGCTCTAACTGCCCAAAAAACAAGAATGTCCATAACTTTCTCACAACAAATCCAAATGAAATGAATTAAAGTTTTCTAGATAGACAAAAATATAATCTATGAGACAAAAAAAAAATTCAAATTTTTGCAGTTTCTTTTTTGCTGCCTGGGCTGCCCCCCGTCCCCTCTTATGAGCTTATTTGGTCATAATTGTTGTTCCCGAGCACCGGTTGTGAAAAAAATTATATTTCCACAAATCTAATCAGCTTCTCTACCTCCGGAAAAAATTCAAAAAATTAGGAGAAAATTTCAACCCGTAGGTACCTGCCCAAAAACGCATTTGTCCCCTGAAGAGACAATGGTCCTTTAGGGGTTAACTATTTATAATTCATTTAGTCAAACAATGTTAAATTGAGAGGCAAATATCTAGCATCAAATCCTATTTTAAGCATCACAATAAATAAAAGTAGGGGACATTAAAGTCAATTTTTTTAGAAAATGTTTGAGATTTCCAAAGTCAAGCTAAGAATAGAAACTAAAAATTTCCGTTTTTCCTTGTTGGATCATTTTTGGTAAAATACATTAATAGTTTTGATTTTTTCAAATTAATTCCTAAGAGATTGTAAAAGAGATCCAATGAATGTATTACGAATATTTTCAAGAGCTTCTTATGTAGCATCTTGAAAATAAATATACTGTTGTTGAACCTATATGAGTTTAGGAATGGGCATGTAGGTCTTGAGCTTATAGACAAAATACATTATCGCATGAGAAGGATCTAGACACTAGGATCTTTATTTTTGTAAGTTTTTTTTTCACCCCTATATGAACTAATTTAGAACTTTGCACAAAAATCATGAAGCATTGAGTGACAATGTTAGTTACATCATTGAAGAATTGACAAAGTTTTCTTTTTCAATATACTTAGATGTATTTCATCTACTTTGTGTGGTTCAATTCCCGCGTAATCTTTTGAAAAACATTCATAACTAAAATCTACCTACTAGACAATAAGACATTAGGTATCAAGTCTTCAAAATTGAATCATAATATATGGTATTTGGAATTATAATTAGAAGTTTTGCAAATGGCCTTCTCCCCCTATTAGATCTAAATTAAATAGTCTCTTATATCCATGACCAAACATGTTTACACTCTATTTAGTGAACATAACTCCTACCTATCTAAAATTTATTGAATTTCTTCATTCAACACCCTTATCTCCTTCTACAACTTTCCCACCTATTTCACACAACCACAAATATCTTCCCCCCTTCTTCACATCCCGACAATAAATTGTCATAGACCAATAGGCAAAGATAGAAAAGAGTCTCACTTCTAACAAGAGGCAATATGTAGCACAAGTGTCACTTGTATTGACTTTTTGAACTTTTGAATTTAGTATTTATATTAATGTTGTCATTTTTTCAATAAAGTTATGGATGAATAATTTAACAATGCATCTATTTATTAAATTAGAGACAAAATTTAATATATAAGATCTTTGGAAGAACTTAATTCATCAGCTACAAGGCTAAATTCTATGTCTACATTACAATATAACTCGCAATGTAATGATTTAAAAAAAAAGTTTTATCCAAATTTTTCATACTTTTCAAGTCTATAACTAACTACAAAGATTTTTAGTCATAAAATCTTGCACACAAAATAGTATAATTTATAATTATTGACAAATTGTTGACTTATTCTAATAATAAATTTAAACATTCAATTTTAAAACTAGTCTGTATAGTGCCATAGATATGAATAATATATAAATTTTTTGTTTTGGCACGATCAACATTTGGGTTGTCTTTTATATTGAAAAGGACGTTTAAATATTCGTACTCCTGAATATTAGAAAAAATGAAAAAGTATTCAAATTATATTAGAAGAATCCTTTCCTACTTTATCATATAATTATATACTTACATTATTTTTTGGTCTCAATCACATTGATATTCATTAGGTGTTAGACACTTTTTCTGCCATTGAAAAATCTAACAAATTGATATCTAAACTTCAATTAGAATTTTAATTAAAAAAGTATATTTTTTGGATGGAAAAAATCATGATAGTCTTAATTTGAATTGAAAAACTAGTCAAAAGGGACTAAATTACCTATAATTAGTGGATTAGGTTTGAAAATCGATAGTTAAAAAGAAGTTAAACTGCAATTTTCATTGTCTAACTTTTTTTGTAGTACCTTTGAGTGTAATTTGACCCAAAAAGAAAACACATTTTAGATGCATAGTAGCTCTTGCAAAATAGACTCAATATGAGAATTAGGCGAGGAATTAGGAAGACAAAAGACCCAGAAAGACCAAAAAATCAAATACAAAAAACCACAGAAAAATAGCCTCTATAACATGAACTTTTATCCAGACTTTTATTTAATAGCTAATTTGAAAAGTATTATTTAAATGTCCAACAAGAAAAAATACTTTGTACAAAAGGAATATGATTACAACTACTTTTTCCAAGCTACATTTCAATCAATACTACCTTGTATTCAAAAAAAGAAAAAAATCTAGATTTTGAACTTACAGCAAATACGTGAGCAAACATCAGCCTTTATAGTTGCCACCACATTGTTCCATGATTAAACTTCTCAGCATTATAACAAACAAATATCTAACATTTGTCACATACAAATGTCAATGCTGAAGGAGAGTCTCCATTAATTTTTCCGTAGTTTTACACCATTGCATATAAATATATGAATTCATGCTTCTGGACTAAAGAATTGGGTTTAACCCCTAAAAGATCAGACACCGTTTTTTGGCAACATAACATTTTCGGGTAGGTCATTGAGAGCGGATATAGTCACTACATTTTTTGAAACTTTTTTTGGATGTGGGGGTTAGGAGTACCTTGCCGTTGCACCAATTTTTTTTCCATTTGAATTTATCTACAAGAAGTTATAGAAGACAATGTCATTTTCAATGGACGGGGTAGCACGGGCATGACTAATTACACTAGAGCAAAAAATTGCAGTCCATATGCAAAAGAGCTTGGGCAGGGCCATGGGCAGGCTTTCAACTCAAGTGTAGGCCAAGTACTTCACTTACATTTTTTGGGCCCCATGCATTCTAAGGATATAGAATATTGGATTAGGGGGGGGGCCTTTATACTTTGAGTGCTCCAGAGTATATACAAACCTTACGGGATTATACAAGAGCATTCTCTAAGATGACCTTGTAGTCCATCAGCTCTGTCAAGGTAGAAATTTATGCAAAAATTGTGACTAGCAAAGCAGAGACCAGTACAGTGCTGAATTAAAAAAAATTGCAGTCCAGCTTAGACAATAGTGGTGTAGGCTAGATTGCAGTTTAAAAAAAAATTAATTAATTAATTTTAACTTTTTAAATTAATTAATTCAATAATTTCTTTAATGCTAATTCAGCCCTCTTCAGGGACATACATCTTCTAATGCAAACTTCATGTATATCCATGGACTAATTACTATGTCCTTTGATGGAGTAGTATGTAGTTTTTCAAGGCAGTGGTCTCCATCAACAAGTCAAGCACAGCAACTTCTAACCCAACCTCCTCCCATGGCCTAAACCCAATATCCCCAACTGCCTTGTAGTTCAACACCTTTATTTCAAAACACAAATTCATTAAGCTTGACAAAGTTACATACTTTGGGCAATTTTTTTTTTCTGGCTTGTAGACCTAGCAAAAATTTGAAACTCCACCGTTTACATTTTGAAAAGATTAATGTATGTGCAAGTCATAAATTGTTGAAAAAAAGGCTTTGTATGAGAGTTTTCTTCAAGCTAGTTGCCTAGTGGAGTTTTTTGGTACATGTTCCCCAATTTGAAATGTTATGAAATTTTTTGGACATGTGGCCAATTATGTCAGAAAAAGCAAGCAAAAAAATTTCAAGCAAAAAGTGAAATTAAATTGTGCAAAAGCCTCTCCGAACCAAAGCTGCCTGGAATTTGGATGCCTCCTAAAAACATTTTTTTTACCTTCAAATACTATAATCTTGCAATTTGTATGGTCAAAACCTCCCATTTTTATATTACAACATAGTGAAGTAGTCTACTACTAGATCTTACAGTAAGATGCAATAAAATTTCATTCTTCATTTTTTAAAGGCCTTTGCCATCAAAATGGCCCATTTTGAGTGTTTTTTGGTGAAATATAGTCAAAGAACTTTAGGGGTTAAAGATCAAAATCTCAATGTTGTGTACGTTGTAGACTCGATCTTGTACATCTTATTGAAATAAAAAATGCAAGTGGTGAAGGTTAATATAAAGTTGACAACATAAATGTCATGCCCTTGTACCACCTTCATTAAAACCTCCATAGACTCTATCAACATTAAAAACACACTCATTCTTACGATTGTGTAAGGGTCAAGGAGCAGTTTCAAACTTGGTTGCAGAAGCGAATAAAGAATTAAACTTAAATAGTAGCTAGAATTCTGGGCTAGAATTGTAATTTAGCAAGACCATAAGGACAAAAATAGTAAAAATAGTAGTTCAATAAGACAAAAATTGACAAAAAAAATCACATTAGAGAAAATTTGGACGCTCTAAAGGGCCGCGAGTTCCCATAAGTTCTCCACAAGTTTTGCGCAGTTCCCGACTGCTGAAACTGCGCCATTGCAACAGGGTGACATGGCCAAACTTCGGCCACATCAAATTTTCAATTTTTTTTTTCTTAAAATGAAATTTGGTTAAATTTTTTTCTTAATATATTTTTTTGACATCCCATACCACTATTCATAGTATAGGGATAGGTTGGGGAACAGGCCTGAAATGGCTCTATTTTGGCCCCAAATCCCTTCTAATGCATAAAATAAAATACACATAGAAGTATACTTACCTTCATCTTCATGTTGTTTATTAAATCTTCATATATATTGAGAATTAGAGTGTAATATTCCAAGAGGATCCCCCTTATTGATTCAATATTACGTAACAAGACCAAGAATACCTTGTTTCCATATGACATAACAATTTCATATCTTTTTTTCTATAATATCTGTTAATTTTTTCATTCAACACACATTTTCAGTCATTTGTAGAAGTTGGAATGGGACTCCCTAAATATTGTCTTCACTTTGTGTAATATGGATAATTTGCTCATGGCCTTAAGCAAAAGGTTCAATTTGTAAATAAGATAATGTTGTGGGGATATAGAATGAAACATATTTTTTTACAATTTGAGTGAATTTTGCTAATTCTATAGTATGATAGATGCACCATCAGATTCAAAGCTCAACAACTTAAAAGCTATGGCCTAAAGATTTGTGATGCCACCATCTTTTGTATTCTTCATGGTTCTTAGAAAATCGTCTGTTGTAAGAGCCTCCATTATTTTTTGCAGAGACATCAAAAGTGGAACATAGATCCAATCTTCAATCACATATAAAGGAATACTTAACAAACTTCTATTGTTAATATTAGTCACTTTATCAACAATACAAACAAAAAATCTAATATTCTTTATTTTAACTTTGTTTCATTAGTTATTTGTTAAGGTGATTAATTTTTTGCAATTTTCATTCATTTGTAACCAAGAGGAGGACTATACAGATATTGAGAGATTTTTTAGTCTTTGAACTTGAAGTGACTATGTCTTTAGGTCCTACATTCAATATTCTTCTTCAATTAATAGAACCCTAATTATAGAAATTGAACCATGTAAGAATAATTTGAATGTTGAAGGAAAAAAAGTAGAAGAATATGAAGATTGTTAAATTGATGAATTCATAAAGAAGGAAAAAGGTGAATCTACAAAGAAAGGGGCTCCGACTAAGAAAAAACCCAAAAAGATGAAGGTTGAAAAAGAAGACATAGAAGAAGAGAAGAAGAATTGGTTAAATAGTAGCGTTGAGCAACCGATTGTAATTTGAAGCAAAGTGCATATAAAATTTAAGATTTTGAGAAGAATGTTAAAAAGAAAGTATGACCTTCATTCATTAAACTAACATTTTATGCTATAAATATTTTGGATTGCTGGAAACATCATTCTTTGTACAATTGGATTGCTGTCAATTTTGAAAACTTGTAACTTTTGCATCAAATATTCAAATTTAATGAAACTTATTGGAATTTTTTTATTATGTATTCTTGTTTACTTGAAAAAAATTATAATGATTCCAAAATGTATTGAATTTCTAAGAATAATTTTAGTGCATGTATTTTTATATTCATTCACCAATGTCCATTTTCATAACTACAACTTTTACAACTTTACAAATGTTTTAATACAAAGTAGTTCAACTATAATTAAGCTACAAAAGTATTTTTCAATCATATATGTGTTCAATTTTAACTCTCCACTATTCTAACTTCTATTGTTTACTTATGAAAATTACAGCTCACAATTTTTCAAATATCATTTAGGAAAGTTTAAGCATTATTTTTGAGCATTTTTATATGCTTCAACATAGAAAAACAATTATTTTTTCTAATAACATGCTAAATTTTTTGCGGCCATAGACATATGTCACATGGATCCAACTTCAAGTATTAAAGCATGCTGCAATTCTTGAATTTTCCTACACTTTTAAAATATATTGAAAGAAATTTGAAATTATTTTCAAGTCTTACAAAGAAGATAAGCATGCTAATTGAGTTTAGGGAAATGACAAACATGAATATAACTTCTATGATTCCTTTGATCAATGGTAGCATCAATCATTATCTACTATGAAGTACGTAAGTATAACTACAATGAACATTACAAATAATGATGTACAAGATGATAGTGAAGATGTAGTTCATGATACATCTTAAGAATTATCACATGAACATACCTCTCAACTTGAATCTTCATTGCCATCAAAGAAGGAAAATTTTTAAGATTAAATTGTATTTTATTCCTTAAATGTTTAAATACTATTTTTAGCAACATCTTGTACAAATTTTAATCAACTCACTATGAATAGAGGTTTTATTTTATTTTTTGAATTTTCATACAACATGTATTCAAAGAATAGTTTTAAGACCCAACAACTTTTATAACTTTTGACTACATGGTTAAAAAATTATTGTAGAATATATAATTTTCATTGTTTGGCGGATAGCCCGGGCAGCTCAAAAATTTATTTTGAAATCACTTTAAAAAAAAAGTAGAAATTTGAAATTTGTTATGTAGATTTATATATACGTGAAAACTTTTGAATAATTTCATTTTCTTTTATGAAATAAAAGTTATGAAGAGTTTTAGTTTCCAAGTAGGTATAGAGGCTTTAAAAGCCATAACCCCTGCAAATTAAAGTCCTTAATAACTTTTCTATCATGAAAGTAGTTTTTATTCAAGGTCATGATGTTCGCATGAAAGAGCTTGGTTGTGCACTTATCAGCATTGCATGAATTATTTGACAAATAATTGTATTTATAATGTCTAGAGGCCGGTCATTAGAAAATCATCCACCGAAATATAATATTTTTTGTCGTCTTTGAAGTGCAAATATGGATGAAGTATAAGGCATTTTGAGGAAATTGGAAAGTCAACCAATTTTTTCAGTAGCTTCAATATGAACAATTTTTTTTCCGGAGTTATAGTTTAAATATGGAAAATAAAGAAGTATGTTTCGGAAACAATAGATTTGTGTGAAATGACGACCGATTTCAATTGTTATAAAAGTTATTAGTCAAGATATTTAAAATTAAAATTTTATTACATCTATAATATGCTAATATGATTTCTTTTATGATGCAAATTCCTCAAAGAGAAGGTGCTTCCTGGAAATAATAACGTATCAACATCAACTTGGGAGATGAAAAAGGCAGTATCAAAAGTTGAGCTTAAAATGCAATACATTGATGTATGCGTTATAAATTGCATTTTGTTTCGCTGAGAAAAGTACGAGAATTTGAAAGCTTGTCCAAAATGTAACGAAGCTTGATACCGTAGAGATTTGCAAGAATCACAAATTGGTCAAAATGTATGTAAACTAAATGTGTTTTTAATTAAAAATTAAAATTTGATCCCTACAAAATAGGGGGTTGTCTTTATTTCCAAAATTCTGAAGATCTATTATAGAAGCAATTTAAAATAATATTTTAGTAATGACTTACACAAGAATTGTAAAATATGATTTGTTAGTCACATCCATATGCTTAGATCAACAATTCCACAAATGAATATTTATCAATACAATCGGAAGCCAAAATTTGAGAATTCTTTTTAAAACCAATTATAAATTGAATATTTATGATTTTTACAAGAATTTTTGTTCCATAAGTTTAAAATGATAAATTCTAGTCATAGTGATTTATTAAAGATTTTTATTTTATTTTTTTATTCAATTTGTTAATGAAGAGTCATTTTTTGAACTAAATTTTTTATTGAGGCTAAACCTGTGGATACCTTTTGAGTTACAGAATATTTGCAAAGCAAAATTCTTCATAATCTATATCGTATAAATGTTGAAGTAATACAGAACATCTTGTTGGATGGAAAAATGCATTTCGGTGAGTTTTGGATGAATTTTCATTCATTTGTTGTTCAAATTGTACACTTATGATCCTTAAGAAGTTAAATTATTTTATATTTATTTTATTTATAGTATATATAAAATATTTGTTCATTTTTGCTTTTGATAGGTACTACGGTATATGCCATTGTTGCCAAGGATTGTTAACATGTTTGCAACTCCAATTATAGTATCATTGATGGATTTCCACGTGAAAAATAGAAATGATGATGGAATGATGTCTATCCATGATTCCAAGGTTTGAAAACATTTAGAAGTTTTGCATTTGCAGCTTCGTGACATTTGATTGGGAATGTGTATTGATCCTGCTAATCCATATTCACTACAAAATGCATGTTATAGTGTTTGTCCAATTTTTATAGTCAATTACAATTTGCCCCCGACTATGCAAACAAAGAAAGCAAATTTAATTCTCACTATGATCATTTTTGAAAAGTATCAGCCAACAAATATGAAAGTATATTTACGGCCCCTGTTGGAAGAACTGCAGAAGTTGTAGACAATTGGTTTTTAAGTGCGCAATTCATTGGAACTTGCAGGAGAGTTTCTTCAAATAAAGGTGGTCAATCCATGGACCATTACAAATAGTTCAAGTCTTCAATTGTACTCACGTCAGTTCAAATTGCTTTGACTATTTGAAATTGATTTTACTACATGAAAGGTCTCAAATTAAATTTAACTTAATAGTGACATTGTAGACTCATAAGATCCAATAGATGAGTTTAATTTTTTTGATAAAACATAAATTGCATGAATACATCTAATGAAGAAAGCATTGTTATTTACTAACGTATTCATGGAGACTCTTTCTTTTATGTTTATTGTATATTTATGAATTTTATAAAGAAAAGATTTTCTAATTCTAGTTTCATTATGGAATACAAAGCATAGCAAAAAAGATCTGTCTTACATTAGTTAGAAACTTTTCTTATTTGAAAATCTAAATTTAAATGTTGAAACATAATGTTGTTTATTTTCTTTTGATTGAAGGATTTGTAACCAAAAGATAGCATGCATATTTTATATGTACCGAAGAGTTGACCGTTCGTTTTTTGTTTTTTTTTTTAAAAATGGCATATACATGATTCCGAAAATTCTTGCCAATTGATCATTCAATCCAGATATCTTTTAGTTACTATTTTAATGGAAAACTTGATTTGACTCCAACTTCAACTCCAACGAAGCATACTATAGAAAAGTGACGCAAAAAATGGAATTTGAAACAAGGCAATGAGATTTTAGGGATACACTACCTATTAAGTTTTTATGAACTTTCATAAGAGATCAGCCTTCATTTGCATCACTTAGTGGATAGCATGCATGTAATAACAAATGTATCATACTCACTTCAACAACACATTATCAAGAAAAAAAATATTTTGCAATCTACAAAAGACATAAAAATTGATAAGTGAATTGTGGGAGTCTAATGAGACTGGTGAATATGAAGCAACGCCATGAATATTGAGTCGCGAACAGCACTTGCAATTTTTTGCATTTATGAACTTTATAAAGAGTCCTACTAGATTTGGAGTAGAGCTATCAAATTCACTGAACAAAAAAGATCATTTTAGTGGGCTAAAATCACATGACTATTCACTCAAAAGACAGCCCACAACAAGGCCTTCAAAGTACAGGGCGGTCCTTAAGAGTCTGGATATCAGCTGGTAGGAGTATCATTTGATTCAGGTATACGAATGTGAGGACGCAGGTTTAGGGTATCTGTGGGTCCGGGTGTGGGAGGGCTTGGATATTGGTTGAAGGTTTGGATATGGAACGAGCAGTTTAGGATTTAGTTCGGGCCGGAAAGTAGGTTGAGCAAGGTGTTAGTGAAGCAAATTGCCAATGCAAGTGGAGTGAAGCATTTTTTTTGAATCCATTTTCTTTCTACATTCAAATCTTGGTAGTTGATTGCTCGATTGGTATAGGTTAGGGTTGTACAGTTTCTATTCTCTTTCAGTGCACTTTTAAACTTATGCTTGATTTACACTTGTTTACAGAAGAATAATTTCTTCTTGTGTACAAGCTGTCTTAAGATTATTTTGACGAGGTGATGCCAATCAAACTGCTACATTCAAGCATGTATAGTGGAGCAGTGTTGTAGAAGGTAAATTTATTCTTAAAAATGAGTTACTGACGATTTCGGTCTCAGGGAGATAATGCTGAATTGGTAATTTTATTCACATTTTTTAAGAAGTTTTCCTGTACAAATGAAATGAAATGGGTACCATGCATTTAAGAAAGCAATGTAGTCATTACAGGTTCTCTAAGAATACTGTGGATGTGAATGCAACATCCTTACTATTCTTTTAGGAGTCTTTTCAATGTTAATAAAGCTGTCTATACACACCGTGTGGTTATCTTTATTTCACTGAGAAGCCTGTGATGATGCTTGCATTTTTAATGCCAATTTGGAGAATCACTTAGAAATTTATTTGTTCATAATGTTTTCTTAAACCAAAGTCATTTATTTTGATGGAGTGCAGTGGATTAAAAATGCATGAAGAAGACCACAATGACGAGCATTGCATCGAGGTACATTTTTTACAATCTATTTACTTAGTGGGAAAAGCATTCAATTTGTATGATTCAATTTTAGGTCAAAACTTTGGAGTAAACGCAACCTCTTTACAACTTTGTTTCACAATTTTTTATAGTATAGGGTAATAGACTCAGAAACCACTCATTTAAGGATTGGTCCGAATTTTTCATGTATTTCCCTATATAAAAATATTTTCAGCTGATTTTTCAGTAAAAAAAAATAGATGAAAATTCTAATACAAGTCGTTTCATAATTTTTAGAGCATTTATGAATTACTTACTAAATTTCAAACAAAATCTGCCATAAAGCCCTATTTGTGATTTCTAGACTTTGAAAACCCGGAGGTTTGGATAAAAACTGGACTTTGTTCAAAAATTAACATTGCAATATGTAAAAAATAATTGAGATGGTTTCTAAATGTGACCCTTTGTAAAATAGAAATGAATACTTGATTAATCATTATTTCAGATTTTTTAATGTATGAAAGAAGGTAGTTGGACCACCAAATCTTACCTTGAATTAAATTAGTAAACACCTATCCACTTAGTTAGGAATGAATTCATTGTGGCTCTTAAATCATTCATTGAAGAAGTATAAACTAATTCTTATCATTCTCTAATGTAATCCAAAGTTCATTTTTCCATGATTAAGTTTCCATTTTTGAGCTTCTTTCTGGACAATTCAAAATGCCCAAACTATTTTCAAACCCTCTCCTATAGAGCTTTTTTATAGTTTGGTTTTGTAAGTACAAGAAAAATAGAATTTTTTCTTAGATTAATATTTGAACTTGAGTTTAGAATTTAATGTTTTGATTTAGTGATTGTTTGATTCTCTTCCAATACAGTGAGGTAAGATTTTAACTTGTCTTCTGAGCTTGAATCTGGGTTCTCTCCAACCAATCAATAAAGTGTAGTTGACTTAGGTGAAATTTTGACATATCTTCTAAGTGACCTTAGCTTTGATCCTTTTGAAAAATGACAAATGGTAGATGCAAACTGTGGATGTGTGAATTGGACTTATTAGTAGGTACCATCCATACATGCAACAAGAATGTCTTGATTGGTTTCTTTGTCTAGTGATGTGGCTATTGCTGCATAAACGGGAGCCATTCTTCTCTTGATGCTTCCCTTGGTTTTCTTCAACTTGTCATTCCATTTAGACAATTTATCTTTGTGAAATTTGAAGACAATTTCACAGAAAAAGGATAATTAGAAAATGATAATTAAAAGCATAATGTTTGTAGTTATTTTTTTCTTTTAGAAATCTTATGCTTCGTTGTTTTGTGTTGCAGTCTTCCTAATTTGATACAATTATATTGTGGAGTTTGTGACATTTAATGTCCATCAGTTCCTAAACTGTATGACCACAACAAGACAAAAAAGCATGTAAACAAATTGAAAAGGCACAATCTCTTTCCTCCTAAAAATGAAGATGAATTTGCTATTTACTATGTTTCAAAGCCAAAGTCAGAAGTGACACTTCAAGGTATTGCTTAGAATTCTTGTTTCATTTCAAAGCCTTACATTATGAATTAGAACTGCCTTTCTAAGTTTTTTTGTTATTTTAAATGTAAAGTTTGAATTGATTATAAATTTTTTTTTATCCCTTTGTCCTTAGAATAGATCAAATAAAATATATGAAAAATACTTTGTTTTGGTGTAAATTGTGTAAGTCACCTTCAAATGATGCTATGAGTTTTAAAAACCATGTTCAAGGTTCAAATCACAAGACCAAATTCCATCAATTGAACTTGGGTGAAAATCATGATGATTTTGATTTTGTGGAGGAACACGTTAGAATTCCTTTTTATTCTTCCGAGTACAATTATGGTATGTATTTGTTTTAATTTTTTGTATTTAAACTTCCTAATGTTTTTCCTTCTTATAATAAAAATGGATGAATGAATGATCACTTAATGATGGAAACTATCTTTTTTTAAATGTCACTATATGTATGATTAAAGAGTTTGTTTCTAAGTATGCATATACATTTTAAAAGTGAAACCGTAGGATTGTTACAAAATAATTTAAAAAGTGTACATTATTTACAAATGTTATATATTAAGTTATCAATATTCATTTTTTTTTTTAATCTAATATTTTTGTATCTTTATTTTGCAACTTCAAAGCCAATTTTCTATGAGTTCCCACTTGCTGGGTTTGAAGCCATAGCTTCTTTTCGAGCTATAGCAATTTCAATTCCTTTTTCTGTAAAGAAGGTTTTGAAAGTTCGAAAAATGAATAGTTTAAATGAAGAAGAATGATCAGCCTATAATAAGGATGAAGCCATACAAAATTTGAGTGAAATTCGTGATTCAGTGGTGTTAGTAGATGACATTGTCATTGTTGGAATTTTTGTTTTTGATGAGATCTCTTCAAGTAATTGCAAGGAAATAAAAAAAGTTAGCAGAGGAATATATACTTGTGGTGGAGTGGTGGAATGTGGGAATAAAAGAGGCTCCGATGATATGGTCATGTGTGGTTGGAGGCGTGATATGGGAAAACAAACTGATAACATATTTGCATTTGGAAGGTGAGTCTAGACCTTAAGCTTTGTTGTATAGTATTTTTTAAATATTTTTAAATTGTAGATTGTTTAATGAAGTGTACTAATTTATTTTTTGGGTGTGAAGGTATTCACATAGCAAAAGACAAGAATCAAAGAAGAAAAGTGTAAGATCGGAGAAAATTGAAGGTCTAGCCAATTTTCTAATTGGCGATTTATTGGCACCCGCATTTGCAACGCTTGTTTCCTACGTTTTTGAAGGATTTGAGTACAACATTGTCTCAGAGTGCATGTTTTCTATTTTTGGAGACTATTGGTGGCCAAAGTTTAACGACTTTGGCAATTACTGCCAATTACTGCAAATCCACATCTTGATTTAGAAGATTTGGATTTTGTTTTCCTAACTTGGTTTGTTAAAGGTATGAATATCATATAACTTTATTTACTTGTTTTGATTGTTTTTTTAAAATGAAATTCAAGAATGAAATTTATAAAAATGTCACTCTTTAAAAAATATTTTTTTTTATATAGATTGGCTTGGAGTTGGACACAATAAAAGTAGAGGAGAGTTTATTTTGCCGGAGTATGGACTTTTTGTCTTACCAAAAGATGGCCTAATTTTAGCCCTGCCTACAAGTATTGTTTTGCATTGCACAAGGATTGCATGTGGTTATGATGTCATAGGCATGTCATTTTCTACAAAAAAGAATGTGATGAAAAGAGCTTTTTCAAGAACTGAAGATATATTTAATTTTTTGGAGAATTGTAAGTGTTTTTATTCTTCAATTTGTGGATAATTTTACATTTTGGAATATTTGTTTTGGATGTGAATTTATATTTTTGTTTTGAGTATAAATTTTCATTTTTTCTAATTTGTATTTTGTGTTATGTTTTTATATTGGATAATAGTGGAGGAAAAATGTCAACAACAACTTCAAGATGAAGTTCCGGAGAGGAAGACACCATTGGTGTCCACTTTGAGGACTGTGACCTATACACGGTGTGCTATTGTGAATTTGTACACAGTGTAAAAACATATTATAATATGTTTTATTGAGTAGTTTCAAGGTGACGTCGTTCCGAGAGGTGTATGACATCTATATAAAAAGACGATTTTGCCTTAAAGCTTCATTGAATTCTAGTAGTGGTTTTTGTTTCCTATTTTAGATTTATAATGTCGAACTGGAGGATTTTTTTCAGAGTCTTAAGATGAAGAGCTTCAACCGGAGGCTGAATTTGAACTTTCATTGTCGCAACTGCCGGATGAGCCGCTTCTACCACAGGAATTGTCATCGCCATTTGTGCATCCAAGAGATGAAACTGGACCTTCTCGACCGCCAAAGCAGCCTCGTATGGAGCAGCGATGGCACGGGAACCTTTAGCAGGATGTTCGTGCGTTGATAATCTTGTTTCAAGTTGGACATGTTGAACCTGGTAGCCATAAAGTGATATTTGAAGGAAGTTTTGAGGGTCTAAACAACAACCAATACTATTGTATGGTTAGGCCGATTAAGGGGAGTCGTGGCTATCAACGATGGTTAGAGGGACTAGTCAATCTCTTCACAAAAGCGGATCGTGCTGAATATGTCGCTGCGACTATCAAGCGCATTCTCAAGTTCTTGCAAATGGAGTGAAGTTTGTCTTGAAATTCTAGTTTTTTACCTTTAATAGGCATTGATTTGATGTTAGTACTTATATCCATATTTGAAATATTTTATAGAAATGATTTTGTATGGTTATAATTGTAGAAGGAAAGGATGGAAATGTTTACCTTCTAAGTGAACTTTGAAGTGATTTTCTTTCTAAGTTAAAAATAAAGATATAGTTGTGGGGCCAAATAAGAAGGTCAATGATTGAAAATTAGCCTTAGGAGCAAGTTAAGGGCTGATTGTCACTTGCTTAGAAGGTATGAAGTTGTTGATAAGGTGGGGAAAAAGGTGGACACTATTCATCTTCTCTCTCGTTGTAGTTGGCAAGACTCGAATGTTTGGAGGGCTATTGTGTGTGGAGTTTTATAAATTTTGAAATGAAAATTGGTGGGTTTTGATATCATGTTGTTGTTTTTCAAAAAAGTCCTATGTTGCTTGAATTGAAGTTGTGAGTTGAGATTTGTACTAGTTTGAATGGAGGAAGGTCTGCTGCCTCCCAATTGAAGGGGCAGAGACTTCGACCAACCATAAAAGACGGAAATATCTTTAGTTTACAATGAAATTTGGAGAGGATGTAGAAAATTTTGTTAGCTTTCTATAAAGCTAACATTCGCTGTATTTGAAGCATGTATGAGTGATTTATGAGTGTGGAAGTGAAAGAGGGTCTGCTGCCTTCAATTCTTAAGATCGAAACCTCGAGGGACCATAATAGATGGGCATAGTGTTAGTTTGAGTTGAAATTTGAAGAGGATGTGGAGATTTTTGTTAGCTTTCCATAAAGCTATCATTTGTTGTATTTGAAGCATGTATGAGTGATTTATGAGTGTGGAAGTGAAGGAGGGTCTGCTGCCTTTAAACTTTGAGGCTGAAACTTTGAGTGGTCATAAAATATGGACAGAGTGTTAGTTTCAGTTGAGTTTTAAAGAAGAAGTAGAAACTTATGTAAGCTTTTCAAAAAGCTATTATACATCTCATTTGAGTTTGTAGAGTAGCCGTGGCATTACATCAAAGTTTGGTCAAGGAGAAGGAATTGGGGTTGGTGGAGTTTTGAAGAGATTTGAAAAGATTTGAAGAAACCAAGACTTGAAGACAAGAAGATTGAAGATTCGTGTGTTGTGGCTTGTGGCTTGTGGCTTGTGGCTTGTGGCTTGTTATTCCTAGCCGATTTTGGAGGCTTGTTGTTCTCATATTTTTTGTACTGTAAATTTAATTGCGGGCTACATGGGTATCCAGTAATAGCCCCGTTTTTTGTTTGTGGCGACGAAGTGGGATAAATCACCCACATGGTCGATCTTCTATGTTGTTCCCATTGGTGAAAAACGCTTCCTGGTCACCGTGGGTTTGAAGTTTAGGAGCCATCTTTTGGACGGTTAACTCGTGGTTTGGCCGTCCCGTTTTACCCGTCCAAGGCCTTGTTTCTTATTACACACTTTTACCTTTGGTCCTATAGAGCCACCACATGATAGGATGATTGGAGATCAGGTGAAGATTCGAGTTTGAAGACTTTGAAGACTGAATGAAGATTCGAGTTTCTCCATCTACACTCATCAACTTGCAGCCAGACACCCTGCGTGTTCCCTAAGCACGCTCCTCTCTACCCGACAATGACGCCAGGATTCAGTATTGTACAGGCAATATAGAGAAGATTAGGATTTCAATTTTAGGATTTTAGGATGTTTGAATCTTCTTTGGTCCCTTCTTCTTCTCATATAAATATAGACTCCTACTATCTCTTATGTTTACAGGAGTGTTTACATGACTATGTGAACATCTTGAAGTATTTCCTGCCTATTGCAATGAGGGGCTTTGTACCCCAGGGGTATTAGAAGCCACATTTTGTTTATCAAGATTGGTTTGATGGATCAAATCTAAAAAAATTAATAAATTAGTTTCTATGAGAATGTTAAAAAAGGCAATTGTTGTCTTGAACTTGTTGAAAATGCAGTTTCCTACATCATTTTTTGATGCTCAATTTCATTCACTATATTACGTTGTCCAAGAAATACAAGTTGCTAGACCAATAGAAAATAGGAACATGTTTTTTGTGGAGTGATTCTTGAAAACTTTAACAGGCTTTGTTCAGCAACAATCTTAGGTGAACATACGTCAACCACTTATTTTTTAGAATTTCTCCCTCTTACAAAGTGTCTAAAATTGTTTCGCATTTGTCAAATTCCTTAAATTACCACATTTATGTGCAACTTTTGTGATTAACTCTAAAAGACGAAGCCCCTATGACTGTGGTAGTCACCAAAATACTTTAATTATTGAATCAATAGATGCATTATTTGTTCTACAATTAACAATGAAGTCATCCATTAGACCATTTAAGTCTGTAGCATGATCCTTGGTATTAAAGGTATGTTTACACTTGGTATTAAAGAATTTTGTTACTCAGGGTCTTAAGGAACAAGTTGAGACCTACTTTTGGATTGGATTTATATTGCAAACATCAGCCTTGACACCAAGTGCAAACATACCCGTAGAGGGTTAAAAGAGTGTGATAATTAAAGTATAATTAGGACTAGTGGGTGAGTCCATTTCCAAGGAATTGTTGACAGAATTAAAGGTATGATATTAGAGAAAGCAATATTAAGGTAGAAGTACCACCATTTTTGACAACTCCCGATAATGGCATTATAAGGTGATCTATTGTCGACAACAATTGGATGCACTCGTTATTGAAAATAATTCTCTATTTGTACCTTCTTGTCCACTCATCTCTCTTCCTTCCTTGTTAAGGGAGAAGTGCCGAAGCTAACCACCGTAATAAATGAGTCTATGGGACCGGAATGGATTCAGATGAAAAATCACATTTACATAGAATAAAATATTGATTCTCGGAAGAAAAATTCTGTTTTTTTTGTATTCTTTCTCATCCTTATGTTTGCACACATTGAGCTCAATTTCTCAACGAATTTCTCATATTGTACAAGTTGAAGTTTATTGGAAATAGGTACTTCTACCTTAAAGAAGTCACCGTGCTGTTGTGCACAGTGTTTTCTTTTAGGCAATTAGATGCCCAATTTCCTCAAAAAATATGGGTAGCTTCAAGCCTATAGAAAAAAAGGATAAATGTATTAAAAAATGCTAGACTACCATGATGGCCTGCAAACTGTTGCTACAGTGTTTACAAAACCTCATTACATCCATCGTGCAAAGCCAACACATACAAAAATTGCATACAAAAATTACATAAGGTAGATGCATCCATTCGCATCCGTATACCCCATTTTGTCATCATGAACCAATGGGGTACACTTTAGGAGGAAAATGTGCACCATTGATACATGATGATGGAATGGCTGAAACGGACAGGAATGGATGAGTCTACCTTACTCAAAATTGGCCTTCTTCAATTCAAAACCCCAAAATGAAGGAGCCAAGAAACTCACAACCTTCTCGAAAGAAAGTCACATAACCGGTTGTTGATTTTTCAACGCTAATGTGGCACCATCCCATAGGCAACCCGTCACCATTGCCATTACAAGTGAGCATAGAAAACTACCACTTTGCAACTCATAACCTTCTTTCCTTTCTACTTGCTTCCTACACTCTTGGATCTTGAAGATCAAAGGTTGAGATTGAAAAATGAACAACCGGTTATGTCCGGTAACCTATTCGCCTCTAGCGCGGCTCATCGGTTATCTAATACATAACCATTTGTCCAAAAACAAAACACTCGTCGTGCACCTTCCTTGATCAAGAGCTCGCAGTTTCTCGGACAAAGCTTCGCTACAGGGACAGAGACAGTTGATTGCCGTTTTTGTACAAACGTGAACCCAAAGTCCCTGAACCTGCTTTGTCTGGAAACTGCTGAGAGTGTCGTTTCTTCATTTCGTTCACTTCAAATCAGATTTCTGTCACTCGAGCTTCCCAATTCTTCCCTGTGCTTCAATTTCTGGGTGAGTTGAAGCTCAAACTAAGTTACAGCTTCAATCTATCGTTAGGGCGGCACCATGGAAGACAATATGGGGAAGGAGCACCATGTCCCAGGAGGGGGTTTTCAGAATCCATGGCCGTCTTTTGGCAAGAAGCATTCGTTTCCCACCATCATGAAGACGTTTTTGTTTGTAATTTTCTCTACCTGCTCGTAATTCTCTTGCTCATCGATCTCATTCTATTGTTGCTATGTGAGAGGAGCGAGTACATACGTGGCTCCAGAGAATTTTGCGATGGAAGGGAAGCACAGCGTTTCAGAGGGGAACAATGGCTTTCTTGTGTGTTAATTTGTTCTCTGGAGTACTGCAAGTGCTAGACAGATCGAGAAGAGGAAAAGAATTTATTGATTGGTGATGACAGAGCTGAAACCATACTTTGTGAAACATTACGAGATTGGTGATGTCAGAGCTTTGTGATTTGTGCTGCGAGATTTCTCTGTTTGGTTTCAAAAAATTCTTGCGCATGTCTAAGCCCAAAATCTTGTTTCCAAAATTCTTGCCCCTTGTAGAATTTTCAGGTCTTGGGAACGCTATGGCGTCTATTTTTGGAACCAAAAGCTTGCACTCTAGCACGCTATCAATTCTCCTATCATACGATGTATATGTGCAAATTTGTAGATGTGCTGTTGCTGCGAAGAACTAAGTTTAAGGTTCAAGGTTCATAGAGTATAGTTACCTCGGTCAGGAGGTATCGAGGGGTGGCAGTTGTTATCTATGTCCATGTGACTTGGTCACCATAATATTCTTCAGCAGCGGACTCTTCATTCATGCCAGCTTTAGGGCTAGAATTACTCTTCGTCTCGGCATCAAGGCACCAATTTCGAGAACATATGCCTGAACGTATTCTTGAAAAACTGACATATTTTCCTGTATATACTTTGGCAGCATTGATATGGTCTGTTCGAGAATATTCCTCTAGTTGAGGAGCAAGCCTTATACTCTTGTTTGCTGGCAACACTTTAATTAGGGTTCTGGGTTACTGTGGGTTTAGATTCATTTCAGAGTTCTGAATGTTGTGCAGGACTGGGAACGAAACCGGAACCAAGTGACAGAGGAAGTCAAGCAGCGTTTGGGAACCCCATTAAAAACAGATCTGAATGCTTTCGCGGATCCTCCAGCTGAATCCATACAGGTACTGTGGCAATGCTCGTTAGAAGAGGCCCTTTTAATCAAAGTCATGTTTGAAGAATGAGAGTTTAATGAAGAATTTCTCCTAAGTGGGCAGAAATTATGATTTCAGGCTACATGGGTGGGGCACGCCACATTTCTACTTCAATTTGACAAGCTCAACGTGCTCACTGATCCGATTTGGTCAGATCGCTGCAGCCCTTCCTCTTTTGTAGGACCCAAAAGGTGAGAATTTGGTACCTTCGAGTCAAGCTTCCAGCCCCTTTGCACCATTTGCACCATTTGTGTCAGTGATACGACTTGGTAAGATATATCATGTGGGTAAAACAGTGACATTTGTTTTATTCAGGTTTGTACCAGTTCCATTTCCAATCAAGGATCTCCCACCGGTGGATGTCGTTATTATCTCTCACAATCACTACGGTAAATTGATTTTTTGTACATTGCTGTATCGTATCATACATAGATGCTCTTATTCGTTAAAATAGCGGACTTCAGAGTCCCGAATATGTGATATTCAAGTGTTCAAAACTCTGATCTAGCGCTTTCGAGTGCTCAGATAGGTTTTGGAGGTGACCATTTGAAACCTTGAGTTCTAAAATATTTAGGGCTGATTAAATTGTAATATGATTTTGGTCCTGCGTTTCCAGATCACTTGGACGAACCCACTGTGAGAGCTTTGGGAAATAAGCCCCTGTATCTCGTGCCGCTTGGAATTAAAAGTTGGTACGTACTTCGACTTGTGCATGAGAGTAGAATTGGGGAGTTTGCAATTTTGACTCAGATTGGGGATTTGGGATCTGAATTTTTTACTCAGAGAGCAAGGCATCTTGAATCTATTCTCACAATGGAAAGTATGGATTCTGTGTCAATTAATCTCCTACATTACTGAACCTTTCGAGACTCTTGCTCTATTCGTGACCTGATTTGCAAATTACCTTCGTATGTGAACATCATGTGGCTGGAAAATTGGTCTTATTGTTTTGGTTTCGCCGCAGGTTTACAAGTATCGGTATCACCAATGTCGTAAGCTGCTGCACCACTTTCAAATTTAGTCGAATTTGGTATTTTGGTGGGATTTAGTTCGGATATATTTTAATTACTCGCTCTTGATGCTCTTTGTCTGCAATAGCATCATCATTCTTATTCCAGGACGAGAGAGCCTAGAATAAATAGGGAAGACAAAGGCACTGTTGTTGTTGAATAATGTCTCTCATGGATCATAATTCATTAGAAGGCCTACTTAGTTACTCTATTAGTTTTGCAAGTTGCTGATTATCCTAGGTTCTCTTCCAACGTCTTTTATTTATTCACAGCACGTGTTTTTTTCCCATACAGATTGAGCTTGATTGGTGGCAAGAACATAAATTCTCAGTTTCAGATGGAGATGCGGTGAAGACATTGCGAGCTGTGTGCACGCCATGCCAACATTTTTCAGGTCGTGGGATTTTGGATAGAAACCAGGTATGTTGAGAATGTTGTTATAAATATGGGTCAGTCAACCGCGTCATTTGCGAGAGCTGCTTAAATACATTTCCATCTTCTACAAAAGTTTTTTTTTGCAGACAGCCAAGGTTTTCAGCGCACCTAGTTCTGAACTATTGATTAATTGTGGATGAACAGTCGCTCTGGTGCTCATGGGTGCTGGAGAGCCCATCAAAGAAGATATATTTTGGGGGGGATACAGGGTATTGTTCTGTTTCGAGGGGAAGTGATCACCCTGGAGGTGATGTAGGCACCATAAAGACGAGCCCTACTGGGAAGAAACTTGGTACTGGAACTCAACCTTTTGGGTATTTTCTTCAAGAAAGATATTCATATTTCTTTCATGAGGTAGAAATTTCTATGTTGACCTGAATTTTCGACCAGTTTTTTCTTCACCATCTAGAGAGCTTACAATTTGAGCGATATCTTCATATCTGCAGAGGATCTTCCAGTTTGCCCTTCCTTTGCGGAGATTGGGAAGAGGTTTGGTCCCTTCGATGTTTCTTGCTTGCCAATTGGAGCTTACAGTCCTCGTCACTTCATGAGTCGAGTGCATTGCTCTCCAGGTTGGTCTTCAGTGCACCATCTTTATATTCAGAATGTGTAATGATCATGTTAAACAAGCTTCTACGCTACGAGAAGCTCTGTCTTTGTGTAGTGTAGCTACAATGCTACGAGAGTCTCTGTAGCTTCTTTCACTACCTTGTAAATGTAGCTTAGTTCTTGTTAGGAACTAGTGCTCATTTTGAGTAGCAACAAACATTGTACATAAGAACGTTAAACTTCCACTTCACTGCAATTATCCTCAACCCCTTCAATCCAGGTCCAAATAAATTGCGGAATTTTTTGTTCATAGGCATTGGGGAACCACATACTGGTTGGTTGCATCGTGCTGCTCAGTAGCTAATTTAATTTTGTTTCGAAAATATGAACTCCTGTTGATGAAACTGCAGAGGATGCTGTTGCTATCCACATTGCTGTGAACGCGAAACGCTCAATCGGCATGCATTGGGGTAAGCAAATTACTTTTTATACCAGCTGATTGTAAATGGCCACAGTTTTAGCTTCAACCGAAAATCCCGTCTGAAGAATTCTTGTACTAGATACATCTTCGTACAGGGATGATGTGAGTTAGAAATTCTCTTTATGAGGATATTCTAAGACATATATGTTGACTCCTTTGCGTTGGGTGATTAATTTGTATAACCAAACTACCTTTGTGTTCCTCATGTGTTGATACTATTGGACTAAGTTTTTTGAAATCTGGTGGCTTTGTTTTGGTCAGGTACTTTCAAGTTGACTGATGAAGCGATTCTTGAGCCACCTTCGCGGGTTGAGAAGGTTTAATCTGAACTTTTCTTGTGATTATTTTCCTCTCCACCGAAGTGGTCAGTAACGGTAGACCCTTTGAGCAGTATTCTTGCATGAAGTTTTGTGCCGAAGTCAATGTGTCAAACATGTCGATATTGTTGCGCCGTAATTGAGGTATGGAGTACTGTGGAGGAGTTGGCACTGATGTCAATAATGTTATGCGTGCAGGAATTGGCTCGCTTGAAGTTGGATCCTTTGTCATTCATCACCATGAAACATGGTGAAACGAAGTGCTTTTGAATGCAATACTTGTAATAGATCATCTCTCATAAATTCTTCCAATCCTCCAGTTCTGTGCAGCATTGTGCTTGCACCTGAGTTAATACTGTACAATTAACTTTGTACTAGTCGGGACTCTGTTGAATTGATAGTTTTGTTCCCAACACTTTATTCAACGCCAAAGTGCTGTCCAAAATTTTCAGGTTTGACCTGTAACTAGTGTCGTTCCTATGTATGGTGGGTTTGGAGAACCATGTATTGCGAAGTTTTCTGAAGGGATTGATCTTCCTGTCTGGATGGAAGTCACTTTGATTCAGAATTTCATAAGTTAATATGTGATATTCCTGCTGATGCCGGGTTCAGTCATCGGGTGCAACTATGATTGCCACGCTGAGATATTTCATTTCTCATGTCCTCACCAGTTCCATTGATCTTTGCACTCTATTATCCTGATCAGGACTAATCTAGGACCTGGCAAGTGGTACAAACGCTGGAAAGTCGAGACCATCAATTTAAGTGAAGCAAATATTCAGTTGTTTAATATGTTCACGAGGGCTACCTGCTAAACAATTCAAGCAGTGGAGCATGAGGTATATATATGTCAAGAATTCTTGAAAGCTTGAGTAGAGGGAGCCATCTGTTCTGAATTTTTGTCCCACCATTGAGTATGCAAGTATGGAACCAATGTGGACTAGCTACCAATGTGAGTTACAAGGTCTGCATACAGTCAACTGTAACTGTGAACTGTCAATGACAGGATTCTTAACTAATATCAGAGTCTCCACCTCCACAATTCTAGTCAATAGAGTTTGACCAATGTCCTACTGAATGACCACGAACGAAGCTTTAATTTCAACAAGGAGCTGAATGAGCAGATCAGCAATTTCGATTGATTTCCATGGCTCCTTATTTCAATCCCCTGGCCTTTATTTCAATCTCAATTGCTGTCCCTCAAGAGCCGGGCCAGGAGACCAACAAAGCCAGAATTGATGTACGTTGTGGGCTCAGTGCACGAAGAGTCCTGCCTTGAGTCCCTGAAATGGTCATTGATATCTGGCCCTCCAACAATGGCACCCACAAGAACATTGGGATTGGGAGTCGCACTGGGAAACCATCTCATGAAACCTTCTCCACAACCAATGTGCCGGGCGACCTCGTGAATGGAGATTATGGACGCGCTTCGTTGGTGCACTTGAGTTGGATACTTGGGGCCAAAACCTGCCATATACGACATGCTCAGCGGATTTGCACCCAAAATATAGTCCACCTGCATTCCACATGGTGACGGGGTTCAGTTTTATATAAAAGCTATGAAGCAACGATTTGAATTCAAGGTGGTTGTGTGACTAAAACTTGTCATTCAAGAAATATCTTTACTTGGCCATTTACCTCACTAAAATAGAAGCAGACTTACTCTGAGCCAAGTCACATTGCACAAATAATAAATAAAAGTTCTACAATTCCCCGTTTCATGTATTTTCAAAGCACTAGTGTAGTGCCCAAAGGAACTTTAATTTTCATTTTCATTGCAATGTTGTCTTTTATGTGCCACGAAGCAAAGCATGACGAAATGGAAAAAAAAAATTCTCAATCTTTTTTGTATCTCATACGTTTCTAAGTGTATTGCAGTCGCCACTTGCTCTAATAAACCAATGACATACTCCACTTCATGACCTTGTCTGCTAATGTGGTAAGAGACATTAGAATTACATTTAATAAAAGCTTTGCAATTGGAGTCGCTGATTAGAGTGATCACCTGTCTTTTGGAATGTGCAAAGAGGTCCTGAGGAGTATACAGAACATTGCTGCACATCAAGTCTGCTTCATTTGCAAGTGCGAGAGAATCGGCCAAAATGGCAATAATGAATGAAGATCCTGTCACGTACTGTGTGTTGGCCCCCACTCGGACGTATAGCAACCCACCTGCAGCACAGTAAAAATGCATACATTCCCCAACATGTGCACAATTATTATCACTGTAAGTGGACCCTGTTTTAGTTGTGTTTTAAGTTCAAAATGACTCATGCTTTCCCTAGTAAGTGTTGTAAAGCATCAAGCCTGGTTTGATCACCTGGAGTGTAGGCAACTTTGCTCCATGGATTGTTTGGAAGCACATGGCAGATGAAGGCGGCTGCTTGCTTTGCATATGGCTCAAGGGAGTCCTCTCCTTCCAAATACATCTGCTCAACCAAATTCCAATTAATTGTATGTGCTTGGGAGATGTTTTCTTGCACATAGAGGAGGCTTGACTGGAACAATGTGCCTTCGTAGATTATTTAGTCCTTTTTTAGTGTTAAAAGTAATATTTCCCCCAAACAACAGGTTTTGCTTCTGTAATCGTATCAATATTTAGATTGTTCCAATTATAAAAAGAATACTATCCACAACTGGTCTCCCTATGACCAGAGGAAAATCTCTCAATGATTCATGAAGAAGATTATTTTTTGCAGTTGATCCTAAGAAAAATTCTAACTTTGCTACAAACGCTTTGTAAGCACGGAATATTTGAGAAGAATATATATGAGTAGTTTGGAGAGGTACCTTGGTGAGGAGAATTTGAGTTCCAGCGTGTTTGTTGTCCCAACTGAACTCACAAACGTCGTTACTGAGTGTGGAGTTATCAACCACATATTGCAAAAACTTGGTGTCATTGGAAGCTCGGTACAACCACGCAGCGGCCCATAGAAGCTCATCCTGAGTTGCAATTATACCATGAACAATCAGAACTCTACAATGCATTTGTATCTTTGAAACCAGGTAAACACCATAATGAAGTGTGATAAAATCCGCAGAAAAATCAATCAACCACCTAATTACACTCCCAAGAAAATAGCAATGCACATAAAAGATCGAGTATGTGCAAGATTATGTGTACATAATATCCAGAATTAGAGCAGTAAAATGGACAAGCGCCGTGATATGTGCCTCGGTAATTGTCCGCAAAGTCAAACACCTGCACATGAATAAATAAAATCACAGTCCGCAAAACTTGAGTAACAAATGATTGTCAATACGGACCATAGAAATAAGAAGTAATCCATTTTCTAAGGTGGATTCAATTCTGGGTTCTCAATGGGACTTACAGTCATTGCAGTGTCTAACAGCCTTTCTGCGTAAGCAGGATCAGCCGCTCTAAACACAATGGAAGCCGCAGCTAGAGCTGCTGCTGTCTCCGCAGCCACTTCGGTACCCGGAGAGGTTTTATTGATTTGCAATGTCAAGCGGGGTGTGTCCATGTCTTCTGGTCGCTCCCAACATACATGGTCACTGTGTGGATCTCCAACCTGCACCACAAACAACCAAAAGTGAAAAGAAAAACAATTAAAATCCTTTTTATTGACGTCCAGAATCAAGGCGGTCGTTCACATCTTATCGTCTATTGCTTAACAACGTTTTCAATAAAACTAGATTATATATTTCAGATAATATCAGGAAGAAATTGTTGGTCATGATTCATGAGGAGGTTTCTTATAGAAAGGCCTCCGTATGAGACCAGGTGTGAAATCCCCTCTTGAATTAGAGTGTAATGTTACCGAAAATCGTGTTGATTCTGTTCAGTATGGTTTTTTGGAGCAAGAGAAGGGTGTACGTGTCATTACCTGAACCCAGATTTGAGTGGGGCCTGTCACAGCTTTGAGGAAATAATCAGTAGCCCATCTGATGTTGTCATGTGCAAACTGAAGTTGATCAGCCAGCAGAAGTTCTGTTTGGTATTCTATCACGCTCCAGGAGAGCAGGGTGATGGTGAATGCCATTGGAAATTGGTATTTCACATTATCTCCTGCGTCGTAGTATCCTCCAGTCAAGTCCACCTGCAGGCTCCCAAATCCCGAATAAATTATTCAACTGATTGCTAAATAACTAGCTATCTGGGCAGGCATTAATATGTTCAAAATGCAGGAAAATGTAATTATCAATCCTTAGCCTCTAAAATCCTCTGGGTTAAGAATATTTCTGATTTCGTGCAATTCCCAGTTTCCATCTTTTTTATTTCATTTTTTTTAATGAATGTTTGCAGGATGATAGCGGTGATCATACTTGGGAGACATTACCGTCCACAAGAGCCGAGTCACCACGCCAAGTCATGCGCTGGTTGATAGGCAATTTTCCAGATCGTTGGCCTTCATAAAACAGTAGCGTTTTTTCCAAGGCATCTCTGTAGTCAAACTCTACAACTCCGCCTTGTGCTGTCTTAAGGATTTCCATTAAAACCACAGCACCCACAATTACTACAACATGGAACTGGAGCATGTTCAAAGATGGCGCACAACAGCAGAACTTTCTCATCAAACTCATCATTCCCAAACTTCCCTTCCTCATGTTTGAAATTACTTTTCTTGCTGGTCACTGGAAATTAATTTAAAGTCACTTTCAGTCATCATGCCATCAATTGTTAAGTCATTAAGAATTTGCTAGTTTAGGACCCATTGCCTCACAGAACTTCACCTTTGGAGCATTTCAACTGTCTGGATTTAAACAAATTTATGGGTAACTTATGAAAGACGTGTGTTACATACACTCTTGAACATGAGCAGGGCTGCGAAATTGGGTGCTGGGGGACTGTTGATTTATTGTTCACTTGGTGACTCTTGGTATTCTCAGGGCGAGTCATGAGAAGCCCAACCGCTTCTGCTATGGAATCGCCAATTTGTAAGCTCGTTGGGAAGCTAATTCCAGCCATTTTCAACGAGAAATAAAGTTGAAGTTGTGTGCACTCGTCCCGGCACTTGTGCAATTGTCCTGGAGAAATTTGCCCATGACAGTGGGCACAATGTCAGGATCGCAAGGGTCAAATGTTGGATTCCTGTGTTCTCTGATCACTGCAAACATTGCTTGTAAAACTGCCATCAAGTATTACAAGTCTCCGATAATAAAAAAATTAGAAAATGCAGTTTCGGCCACCACACTGCGTGTGCAAAAAATATAAGAACGTGAATAATTTTTTTTTTATTTAACCACAGTTTTAATGCATGATTTTGTTTCCAGCCTCATTGACAACATTTGCAAGCCCTGGAATCCTTCACGAGAATAAATCTTTGGTTGACATGCTCATTCAAATATCAGATCTCTTTTGCAATTTCAACAAAGAAGTTGACATATTATCCACGAATCCTCATCACAAGGCCCAGGGCAATGGACGAGCTTTTCACATAGGCTGCCTGGCAGCGGGGAACGACCATGATCAGGGTCATCAACTCATAAAAATTCTTCAGAAAACCCTTCAGTGTGCCAAATTCATGCTTAGAATTGGAATTCTGAATTCTGATTCCTCTATGAATTTGATGATTTTTGTTCCTTAAATAAGTAAATTTGCGGGAATCAGTGAGGATCCACAATAGCCTGGCATTGCCAAAAACTTGGGCCATGACCACTGACTCTTTAATTCAAATTAGAGTCTTTGTGACCTCGTGAGAGTTGTGATGTGCATCCTCAAACAGCTAAACCTAAAGCTTGTTATGTATCCAATTGAAGTTTAATTGATTCCGAATTAAATCAGATAATTATTTTCAATAAGTTTCAGAGATCACATTTTGAGGTTGATTTCCATTACCATTCATTCATCTTCAAAATATTCGTGGCTTTTGTAAACATAGCTGCAACTCGCTCAGTCCCCTCTTTCCAGAACCAAGGTTTCTGGCTTTCGTGCACCTTTGGGAATTGAGAATGCATATTCAGAAGGCATAAATCAGAGGAGATCGATTAAGAAGCATTGGTTGAGAGAGTTGTTCATTGATTTTGGTGTTCAGATTAAATTGTGATTTGCAAGTCAGAGATGGGTATCGTCTGTTGAATGAGGTGAATTCTTGGGTGCGGAACTCTGAATTTTTAATTTGCGAGAGTGCAGTTGAAAACTGATTGAATTCGGAGAGCTTCCTGAGTGGGTCAGGGTCTGCAATGATGGAGATGGAGCCATAAAAGAATGGAATGCCATAAGGCTCGGGTGATATATCCTGGTGTTCCTAACGGTTGTGGACTCTGATCAGTGTGCTGAATCATGTGGTGTGTTACACAAACCTTCTGTCTTTGGACACGTGTCCTGAATCCCTGGCACTGGGGATCGGTACACTGTCCATTCTACTAAATAATTAGTAATTCGAACACTAATTCACACACTAATTCGAAACCCGCACGCTATTTCAGTCCATTTTAATTTTAATTTGTGCAGTGTGGCGTCCCAAATCCAAGTGGACACAACACCTTGAACACAGAACTGAAATAATCAATAATAAAACTGGATTATTTCAGATTGTGATTCGTTTATGATATTCCATTGATGTCCACCACCTCTCTTTAGTCTCTAATTTCCAGAAGTTGGTGAAATCCTTGACATACCCGCACACCATTTATAATTGGTGCAATAAAATCTACATATCTTGAAGAAATTCACAAATTTTTGAAGAAGCCCTACAAGATTTGAAGATATTGTTGCCCAACGTCGACGTTGCAGTGTGTACAGAATACGGCATTTTAGCATGATGAGGTTGAGATGTCATCCAAATGAAAGATGCTAATTATTATCCAATCGTTTGTGCCTGGCAATATATTGGACAGGTACATAATTCACATTCTACTCTAGGAATCAAAATACAATACCATATACAGTACAGGCGACTCCCCATAGACCTGAAGGGTTAGGGAACCCAAAGAAGGTCGTGTTACCTATTTCCCATATGTCATTGTCCATCACTCAATTATGACTTGTCAATGGTTCTGGAAGGCAGGCACTCAGAAAGTCAGGGACTGTGGTCGGAAAGCTTTATCCTTTCCCCAAGACTTCCTTCTGATCCCCTCGAACACCACACAGACACACACAGTGCCACCCATTGATATAAATTACAAAAAAATGGGAGTGCCTTCAATCAATGTTCTCGCTTATCATCAGAAGCAGTCAAGTCCGGATTTCTGTAAAGCAGTGCTACGAGCCTTTCAAAGAAGGATGAGATTTTATTTTTTGGGCCCACACTTGCATTGTCATGGATGTAAAAAACTGCTTCCTATATTGGACCGTCAAGTTTGCATTTCATGACGGCCTATGATATCTACTTGGGAGTCTAGGATTCCAAATGTGAATTCCAAACGTTAAAATTTTATCATCCGCCGGTAAATCACTTGTTCCTGCGTTTCCCCGAAGTAAAACTTTGGAGCGAAGATCCCAAAACATTGGAGCGTACAGTAGCTCTCAACTTTTTTTTAACTTTTTTTTAATCAAATGGAAATCCATTGCAAAAAAAACACAGAATACATAACAGCCAAGCCAGAAGGCCGGACAAAAGGAGAACAGAAAACCCTACCTCAAATCAATCAGCACAGCTGCACAGACCCTTGCCTGTTCCAAACTGAATAATGGTATCATTCAGCTCCCAACTTTTGACCCTTCCTGAGAAGGCTCATAGCACTCCAGTAGTCTGGTACTGTACAGTCCCCTACCAAAAGTTTCCGTGATTGCAATTCAGACCATTCGCTTTCCTTTGCACAATCTTGGATGCACTTGATATTTTTTGTATTGCACAATCAACATTCATATCTTACCCAATCCCAATCAAGCATATCAAATTTTTGTTTCAGAAAACCCAAAACTCCATTTTTGGTGAATTTTTTCATTTAATTTTCATGGTTTTACATGATAATTCATTGAAAAATATTGGTGACAAATTTTTTTAAATCGATTACGGGGATATGTAGGAAACATCCATACGCACATTTTTCCCTCAACAAGCATCTCCAAAAAAGTTTCACAATTTCCTCTATAGAGATTTCAATGTTAGTGTGACAATGTCCTAAATTTGAAAAATAGATATCTCTTAATTGTAATTAGATTTTTCTATTTGTCCTTCCCATAGTAACTGATTTCATACATTCAAACATGATGGTGCAATTACTTTGCCAAAATCTAATTACAATAAAGAAATATTTATTTTCCAAAATTAGGACATTGTCACCTCAACATTGAAATCTCTATAAAAAGAATATTGAAACTTTTTTACAGATGCTTGTTGAAGGAAAAATGTGCATATGGATGTTTCCTACATATATCCGCAATCCAATTTAAAAAATTCATCACCAATATTTTTTTATGAATTATCATGTAGAACCATGAAAATTAAATGAAAAAATTCACCAAAAATGGAGTTTTGGGTTTTCTGAAACAAAAATTTGATATGCTTGATTGGGATTGGGTAAGATATGAATGTTGATTGGGCAAGATTAAAAATGTTAAGTGCATTTTACATTGTGTGAGGAAAACGGAATGGTCTGAATTGCAATCACGGAAACTTTTGGTAGGGGACTGTACAGTAGAGTCCGTCAAGTCCTGCTCAAAACGCGTGTTCCTGGGGACGCGGAAACGAAGCTTCCGCGACCTTGCGAAGTCACCAGCCCCACTCAGTCACAAGAAGCCCCGCATGCACCCTCCTCCCATCATCCGATCAGACACACGCAGTCCAGAGCTCGCTTGCGACGGGTCTGCTGTTCTTCTTCATTGGAGCTCACAATGCGTCTTCTTCACATTTGCAAAAGAGCTTGCGATGGGGGGTCCTTACCTGTTCTCCTGGCGGAGCTCGAGTGCGCCCTCAAAGATCTCCGTCTGCCCTCTCCTGCTCTGAGTGGTGTGTCAGAGAGCTCGGGAGAGCGGGAAGAGGTCTTGGAGGCCGCGCTGGGCTGCAAATCTCCATTGGGGTCCAGTAACAAGTTACCGTCTGGTCGAGAGAGAGAGACAGAGAGAGAGAGAACGGGTTTTTGGTGAGGTTGGGTTGGTGGATCCCGGTGTTTGCACAACGACGGTATTGTACGCAGAGATGTCAAAGCATATACTTCATGAAACAAACGGGGACGTACTACGCTTTGAGATCTCTGTGTACGATACCTTTTTTGAGCAGCTGGGAGCCGCCTGAGGACCAGCGGCGGTGTGTGTGTGTCTGGTTTTGAGTTGGGAGGGGATGCTTTGGATATTGAGTTATATTGGGGTTTTGGTTTGCGGGGATGAGAGGCGGTGATGTAGGTTTTGTTGCGGAAGTTTTTGAGTTCATCGTTTTCAGTCTTGAGTTGCTGGTTGGTATGTTAGTAAGTTAATCGATCCCATTTCTTGTCTGACTGGAGAGTTAAGAATCTGGTTTAGTGCAGCACATGCTTGTTGATTGAGTCGAAATTGACTATGTATTAGATAACCGATGAGCCGTGCTAGCGGCGAATAGGTTATCGGACATAACCGGTTGTTCATTTTTCAATCTCAACCTTTGATCTTCGTGATCCAAGAGTGTAGGAAGCAAGTAGAAAGGAAAGAAGGTTATGAGTTGCAACTTGTAATGGCAGTGGTGACGGGTTGCCTATGAGACGGTGCCACATTAGCGTTGAAAAGTCAACAACTGGTTATGAGTGGAGATTCATTCATAGTCGATTCATTCATGTACCATTTTGGAGGTTCAATTCATCCTCTGTAATGACGCTGTCTTGGGGACAATGGACTTATGAATGTACTCGCATGTGTTCACAACTTGATATGTGGGATTGGTCCAATTAACTCACTTGTGCAGTTGTGCTCAACATGACTGAGGATATGCAGGGGAGCAGCAATTTAGATGTGACGTCGAAGAGGGTGCACTAAAGGGTTGGCAGTAGAAAAATGTGGTCCTTCGACTGTGTCGTTCGGCTACTGTACTGAGTTTTAAATTTGTCAGGAAGAAGTGAAATTAATACTCCGTAGCTCTTTACACTCCACTTGAGTTACTTCATCAGAGCTCTCTGGTGAACAAATTAAGGCAACTTAGTCAGCTCTAGAAGAGACCATTTAAGGGCTGGTCTGCCTTTCTCATGGGCTTCAGAGAACGGGAAGATTTTTAGCTTATTTTTCAGAGAAAGAAAAATGGATGTAGCATGCAACACAAGTGGTTTCATAATTTTCTAACCAGTATTGAATTAGTTATGATTTTTCAAAGATGTTGGTCCTACTCACCTATTCTTGATAGAAGGTTTGGCAAAATGCACACACACAACATGTAAAGAGAGATGGAGAAATGAAGATGAAGCATTTGGACTTGCAATAAATAAGAAGCGAGGGTCCTAAATGTGTTGTATCATTTTCTAAGTTTGGCCCATGTTTCTTTGTGTCAATTTAATTTTGTAATATTACATTTTGTGAGAAACGTAGTTGGTTGGTTGGACAACTTTGATTTTAAATACATGAATGTCTACTTGTCACTATATTTGAAAATGGATCAAGGCACATGTTAAATCAATCCATGCTTAAACCTTAAAGCAATTTCTGATAGACTTTCTTGTGCCCCTACTTTATTTAGTCCATTCATTGTTTGTCACATGTCCATTTTTTGTCCACCTCATATTCATTTGATACCTAATTATAGAGTCAATTTCAAGAAGATGGACACTTTTCAAGAGAATGGGAATATCCTAGGCTTGGAAACTTTTGAAGTTATGAATTGTAAGATTGGATTATTAAATATTCATCCCAAACTTTGGATGCGATGGATTGCTTAAACTTTCATCAAATTGGTTATAAAGGAAAGCTATCTTTTGAAGATACAAGTGTTAATTTAAATGATAAATTATTTGGAAGAAACATTGTCCAAAAGCACTTTGTTCATCATCCCAAACATTAACTTTGGAGCACTTAGGGATCAACATATCAATAACCTAATATTTTATATACAATGTTCTGATTTGCATTAGATTTTTAGTAGTTTTTAGAATCTAAAATAGAATCAAATTTAAAACAAGCCTCTATCCAAATATGCCATTATTAATAACTAGATACTAATTGCTAAATGTTCAACACTAAGACATTTAAAGTAAGGCAAGGATTTAGAAAATTTATCAACTGACCTCTTATAACTTTTGCAATATTCAAACACCATTCTTGGGCTTCACACACTAGGAACACTAAGAACTAAGAGTGTTAATGAGTGACTTTCAAAGAAACCTTAGAAGCAAAGAATGTTATTCATCCCAAAATCTAATCACTTTTTACTACCTACCTCCACTCTATCGTTTCAAGGTTCCTAAGTTAAGTTGCAAAGTTTGCCTACATGATACCAAAATAAAAAAATCACTTGCACTCAATCATGGATACCAATAAAATTAGCTCAGAAATAGCTCATCCTACCTTATTGCAAAAGGAAAGTGCTCCTACCTTTCCAGGGAAAAGATTACACGAAGAGAGCAAACTGGACGAAAATAGCCTTAAAGCAATGGATTTGACACGAAGGGTACTTCTTCACCCTGAATGGTAACTTCTGTTGAATCATATACACTTGATGTTACAAAGGCAAATGTCACTTGACCACTTTACACTAAATTAAAAGTCACAATTGGTAGTGATACTAACTAAACTACCTCCAATAAAATGAAGAGGTTCTTTTCTTTGGATAACAAGAATGACAAGTAACAAAATGTATCTTGCTTGACAACAGCAAGTCTCAATACGTGTACACCTGTAAATGTATCCTCAAACTCATCCATCTGCTCTTGACACAGCTTCCTTGCGTAAAGAGCCGTCTCTTGAAAAAGGCCACACTGCGGGTTCTGGAACCTCAGGCTCCATTTCTCGAAGTTGCTCTAGTCGCCGTAAAACATCTAATCGCTCAGATCCATAAGCACTTGGAATCTGAACTCCGCATCAACGTAATATTAGAAGTGTTGCGTAGGCAAACATGAAAACAAACTCCACTTATACTGCCTTCGACTATCTTCAACGTTTGTTACTGTACAGTGGGTGTATTTTTTGTGCTGTTTCGCTTCATTTTATGCACAATCCGTTGCAAATACTAGTCCTAGTATTTCGTCATTGAACAGATGGGAAAGGCTTACCAAAGCAGGGACATATTTCTGGATTGCAGCTAATATGGCTGCATGTCCAATAGCCGTAACCTGTGCACAGCAGAACGTCAGAAAATTTCTCCAGCTTATCATAAAAGTAAAATGTGCATAAGCTGGCATTTCTACGAGATGACATTGACGAGCATAACTGGAATTTTGACATTACTTTAATAACAAAGTAGAGCGCAGGTCTCCCAGCAACTTACAGGCAGAAGCATGAGAATTCCAATGGGTACAACAGATGCAAGGTCGGTAAGCGTGCGTTTCAATATCTTCGTCTCGCGACTTGTCAATTTTTGACCCAACACTTTCCGTCTCAGAAGAACCAAAGAAGCTCCCACATCCGTACCCAACAAACATGAGCCCCTCCATACATCCTGTGAATACAAGACCCACCAAGGTTAGCGACGTAATTAGAAGCAAGAGTGAGCACAAGGTTTTGGATCATCTAGTACACCACCAAGCTAAATAGCCATAAAGTATCCTTGTCATTCTCTAAGTGAAACGAGTTGCAGACAGACTAGTTATATTCAATCTTGCAAAGACTGGCTTCATGAAAGGAGTTGGATTCTCAAAAACATTCTTACGAAATACTGATGAAGTGTGAATGAACTCTTACAACACTAGCATCTTTCAGCTTCTCAATCGACTTGGTAAAAAACCCGCCATTTTCCACAGTTAGGTCCAAATTTTGATCTATCCTAGCCAAGGCCGTGGTTGTTGCAACCTCATATACAGATGCTCTCTCCCACTCCTCCTGTGACAATGACTGCATAAAGAAGAGCTTCAGACTTCCAGTTGCTTTGAAGGACAACCAATAGTATTAATATATTACAAAAGCATAAGATGAAAAATTGTTCCCTAAACAAAATGAAAATGACTTGATAATATAAATCTAACAGCTCAATTTCTATGCTTCAATATTTAGATTAACTTCTTAAAAGAGTAAAAATAAAAATAAATAAAAAATTATCATAATTTACCCGCACAGAAGCTGATTGATCAGCAGATTGTTGAATCCGTGACTCCATCTCAGTCAACTCTGCCATCAAGTGTTGAAATGTTTTGACATTCTTTGATGCTGCACCTGCTTCCAACATAGCTGCCTTAGTTGTATTCTCGTCAGTAACACCATCCTGCACACCCCAAATCAAGACACTTATTAGATAACAACACTAAAACTTTAATCCATTTCAAAAAATCACACAAAATCATGCCATTTCCACATTCCTAAACTAGACACAAACTATTTCACCATTAATGCAGTGGAGCATAGACAATACACCAGCAGGATTCATTATCGAGGTCAAGACATACATATCCGTTTGCTGTGTCAGAGAGGTCGCTCCTCCTCCTGAAGCAACCAACCACGACTGTAAATCAGATTCATCACTTTGGACATTCGTTCTAAAAAATATGGTGACTTTGATCTTAAAAGTAAAATAGTTATTCCGCAGACCTTGCAACCTCGACCACGAATTGGCAAGAGGCGCGCCGTCACTGCTACAAGTGCATTTGAGTACCAAAGCCCAAAAGTCAATACCCTTATATACAAATCCTCGACACCACACAATTAATTGTCCCGTAAACCTGCTAGTTGCAACCAACGTACCTTCTTTGGGATTGAAAACTCGAGTCATCTGCAGTAGCTCCCAAACTGGAATCTGGGGAACTTACACTCTGTGATTCAATTCTACCGCTCGTAACCGTCTCTTGCTCAGCCTTTAAAACAAGCAGAATACCCAATGTGAAACCAGGTTAACATACCAGAAGTCTCCACACAGAATTTGAAACTCAAAGTCAAGATGAAAGTCCAATATGAGAAGCAACTAAGAGACGATTCTCCTAAGAGATGTGAAAACAAAAAAACTGCAATTGCACGACCTGGATTTACATCGCCAACCTGGAATTCCAAGATCCTCAGTTCCTTCGCAGAGGCTTTATATTTGAGAGAGGCTTTTAAGACTTCGACATCCTGTTTCAATGACCTAATCTTGTCAAGATCTGCGCGTAGCCGTTCACTTCCTGGTAAACCTGCATCCTCAGATTCTTTGACCAGCAATTCCAACTTCGCTAATGCAATTTCGACGCTCTGCAGTTCCTGCAACAAGCGTTCCACACTCAACTCCCAAAACTTGGAGGCAGACAAAGACACACTTGCATCATCTTCAAGATGGTAATGGTCAAAGGAGTAGTAAACGTAGAAAAGAGCAATGTTCATTTCTGAAAAATAATACCAAATATGTCGACAGCATGAGCAACAATAGATGTTCAAGCAAAAACTGTATAAGACAAACCAGAGTTGCTTAGAACTCCATCACGACAATAATAGATCCGAGCAGTAAACGTGGTGAAAAGAAAATACTTGAGTACCTTGTCTACCGATTTTATTAGTTGCTCCACCTCCTGCAAATTTCTCCGCTCCATAGCGAGTTGTTCATTTGTCATCAAAGGACCTATATCTGAACCAGATCTATCGGCCCCACTCGTACTAGCCTCCTCGGCACACCTCTCTTGCAAACCCTGATATATAAATCTGTCCATATATTCCCCTTCGGTAGCTCCCTTCCTATTCCAGATCACGTAGCTGTCAGTCGTAGGCCCAGCTAAACAATTCAGATAGAGATATAATCATGCTCACACATCCTTAAGTTCAACTTCCTTAACAAATAACTCGGGCACTCTCAACTGTAAGTCACAATAGAACAAACTGCAGGTTTCAGTGGGTCTAGTCAGAGGTCTCCCCTTAAAAATCAAACAGCAACAAACAAATGCAGTTGCTTACGAAAATAGCAATCTTTGCCCTCAGAAAGATTAAATGCAACCAATGAGAATCACATGTTTAAAAAAGGAAAAAGAATTCCCTCATAACTGCAGTCCAAACAAAGATACATAGAAAATCAACTCTATGAATGAAAGAAGTTTGCACCGGTCAATCCAATTGCATCTGTTCCCGATTATCGTACAAAAAGATCAGTCTAAGACTTGCAGACATAAACAATGAAGCCAGTCCACTTACCAGAAGCTATCATCTTGCCCACTGCGCTTCACAAGCTCATAAACTTCATTGCAATCTTCCAGTCTTTGTTTACTGCACCCACAGAAAACGTGATAGATATGAATCATCATAAGTATAGCCACCACTTTGCTTCTTCCGCACAGAACTGGCGGGCATCGCGGTTCAGAACAAGGAAACACACCGAATACCATTCAGATTAAAAACAGGACAAGTCATATTACCTTTTGGAAAGGAATGTTGCAGCTCGAGCTCCTTCTGGTTGCCGTATCCACACATTGTGCTCCGCAAAGCTCTCAACCCATAGGGAGCAGACCTGGACAGCTACAGCGATTGCCAGCAGTTTCTCCAATTTTCCAACGCCCGGCTTAACTTTGCTGTTTTCTCCATGAACATCGTGGCTTTCAACAGGAGTACTAACTGGATAAAATGGAAGCCATTCCATCTCTTCAACAACTACCTGCGTCAAAATAGCACGTCCGGACACCTACATCAGCTGATCCTGCAGGAAGTAGCTATAATCCCGCTATATTATGTATCGTTGCCAATTCCACCCTTTGGCTGACTGTGAAATACGGTTATCAAAAATTCAGCTGGATGGTCAAGGGGTCAGACCCATTAAGTGATCATGTGCACAGAGCAATTCCATCGCATCTCACAGCTCCAGTATACTTTACTATCCCACGCACAAGATGTCTTGTGAGCAACATTATAATACCAAGCTTTAACACGCTAAGGAATGACTAGACTCAGCTCAAACAACAATGGCAAGAATGACTGACTCAAACTCGGAACCAAATAAAGTTTATTCTCAGGAAAAGGATCTCATTGCAAAGCCGAATAACAACGGATAAATTGTTTACGTGGCCTTCAATCACAATAAACGTCTGTACGAGACTGACCTCAATAAACAGTTGATAGATGGGTATCGTTGCTAGTTGGGGGTAGAAAAGCACGCTTCCACCTTCCAAATACCTGATTTAGTAGTCCCATCTTAGTATTACTAGTACTCACATGACATCTCTCAATAATAAACATATGACAGTTGCAAAGTAAACGATGCAAGCTGAAAAGTGAATATCACGAACAATCAAGATGAAATAGAACCAGTAAGGGGAATGACGACTACTGGCATAAACTTACCTAAGGAGACTTGCAAGAGATTCCTCTGAATCACTAACACCTTTAGATGCCAAATAAGCCCGCGTACTCCTTCCTAAAGCGGCAAAAAAGCCAAACACTGCTAAATCTTTCTCGAGAACCTGCAGACACAATCCAAATGTCCGATTAAATACAAGTCGATACAAATTTGACCTCGATGCAAGTAAAACAGTTGTCCAAAGATCTCAAACCCCAATCACAATTAACACAGGACGTTTAAAACAAAAGGGACCACGAAAACCCTACATGGTCTCTGTTCACAAACACCTACGTTAAGAAAGACTACAACGAAGTGCACCTTGCAGAATAATACAATAAATAATCAGTAACTCCACATTGAATTAAAAGCCGCTGACCTCAAATCTGTCTCGAGATTTAAGTCTTATCCTAACGCCTTCCCTGAAAAGAGCTCCACGCAGCAACTGATTCACAAGATACACCCAAAACTCTCCTTCCGCAGCATCCCGCCATTTTCTATCATCTGCAGCTCGAGAACCAAACTTTCCCAAAAACTCTCTCTTCAGTCCGTTATCCGAGCAGAACCGATAGACCTGACTTACTGGGATACATTCCTGTAACTTCTCCATAAGATGAAAAATTCCTTGTACAAGTCTCGCAGAGAATACAGGATTCGAAACTGGAGCAGAGCCCAGCATCAGCAAAGCCGCAGCGGTGCTGAGAGCCAACTTCAACAGCTCTACATCACTCCCAACAGATAGGTTTAAAGCATCATCCCTGAGACATTCCAAGCACGCAGAATTGTCAGGATTCGGATTGCATTACAGAGAACTAGGGAGTTCAAAGCATTTCTTTCCAATAGAAATTAAAGAATTGCAATTATTGGATGGAAGCAACGTCAGGTGAGATGTTCAGCATTGTCGGTAACAAATCTGATCCTCGAAAGATGACATACAAAGAATTTGGTCAACTGTAGGCGTAAGCTGACACTGATTTGCTTAATCTTCAGCAGCAATAGCATGAGAAAGGTTTAAGTGTATACGTGGACATTATATTGACGAACCGACTGTCGCCTTCGAGAAACTTCACAAATTTTGCCACTGCAAGCGGGTGCCGTTGTGACCAGAGCCAATCATCGGCAGCAGGATCCCTGATTGACAATTCATGTCTGATAGAGTCTTCTAGAGGAGATGATAGCTCCATTAGCCTGCACCCCACGATTTACCAATCATCACATGCAAATTCAGGAAGAGCTTGCGGGTCTAGGGTCATTATATATACTGCTCCGCATCTTAACAGATGTCCCTAAACGGTTCCCGCTTGAAACTCGTTTTTTTCCTTAGCACAAACAGGTCCTCTTGCCATAACCTCAATATCAGAAGTCAATAAGTAACAAATGCAGGCGGCTTTGAGCAGAACAAACTGAATTCGTAAGGAACACTGTAATCTAATTGCCAAGTAGGCAAACCTGCGCTGCACGAACACACGAACATTTCTGCTACTCCCTTCGCCTCGGGCAGCAATCTCGATAACGGATTGAATCAATGCGTGCACTGCAGCCTGCCACATATCCAGTTTTCATTTCGACATTTGCATGCTATACCCCACCAGAGGAAAATCCCTAACATCACAATGTAAGGTGGAGATTGGTAATACCAGTTACGGACCACTAATACATCATCTGCAATTCTTCGCAGATGCTAGTTCCAACATCACATCAAAAATTTCCAGAAGTATTTCTCGAAAAAATGTCTCATCGTTTTCTCAGAGCCCTAATCAACAAAATATGATAGAGGCTTATTGCATCCCTGTAAAAATCTTCCACTTCACAATCTGCCCTGCTTACTAACCCTAATATTCCTGGTTGCTCACCATTCAAGCTGGCCACAATGCCCTAAGCATAGTCGAGTCTTCAATGAACACGAATCTTGTCATCTCTCAAAAAACCCTGCTATCCAGGAGAATCTAACTCGGCTCAATCCAGACCAACACACTACTAGCTCAATTGCGCCCGCTATGCTTTCTTCATTCATACGGTACATATGATATACGTTTTTTCTTGTGGAGAATATTAAGATTAATCAAACCCATTAAGTTTTGTTTTGCTTGCAATCAATTGTGCAAAAGAGTGATCACTAATTCATATCGCGTTTTTTGACAAAAGAAATTTCGAGAAATGAAATTCCACAAACCTGATATGACAGAGCCTTAATCCACGCATTCTTATCCACACCCGGCCACTTGAGAGGGAACCACGGCCTGCTGGCCAGCGTCTTCTGCTTCCTCAACCCGGCCAAGAACAAGCGCGCCGACTCGTGCACCACATGCACCAAGCTCCGCCCCTGCTGCTGCTGTTGCTTCTCCCCGCCCCCCTCCGCCAATTCCTCCAAACACCGTCCAATCTCCACGAGGCGCCCCGTCCGCTCATCCACCGCCATGCCCTCCGCCGATTGAGACGACGCCGTCACCACCACCACACGACGACCACTCCTCCATTGCCTCTCCGGACCGCATAATAATCCCTGCCCCTCTCCCCCAATCCGCAGCACCAGCTGCCGTCGCTCGGCCACCCCGACACGCCGCACCACGCCGCGGCCCCGCCACTTCTCCCTCCGAAACCTAACCAATGGAAGCTCCCGCAAAGAACCGCCCGCCGTGCTCGCAATTCCGCAACACCCCGCGAGGTTGCGAGGAGGAGGAGCCGGGCGATGCGCTGTGGTGGAAGCGGCACGCACCGAGAGATCCATGGCAATCCTCCCGAGAATTAATTATAAATTCCACATACTCAGCGCAATTGAGCTGGAGAGGAATTGAAGGCGAGCGAGCTATGGCGAGGGAGCGGCATTCAAATTGCGAAAGGTAGGCAAGACATGGAATGGAAGCTTGTGGCGTCAACTTCGCAAACGAAGCAGGTGATGAGTGTGAAGCCAACGCAGCTGCGCACAGCCACGCTCCGACCACACCCGCTCGGGTGGCAGTTTATCCATTCTCTGACCGTATATCAATCCGGTCCTCTGAAATCCGGGTATGCGTACCTGCCCTATGATGCTCGGACTGGGTAACGTATCCGGACTAGGCGTCAGTTGAGACGTCGATATTGATGTACGGTAACTTACTTGTCAATACTGATGTTGATGTTGACCTCTTACCTGCCTTGCTCCTTATGACATGTACAGTGCAGTGTTGTTTTTTTCATTTTCCATGAAGTGGCAAAGTGGCGATATTAAATGTTACGGTGGTGCTCCAAGTTTCAACATTCATCCACGTACTGGATAGAAAATGTGATACTACGTATCTATAATTCTATTTTCATTCACAATGTGGCGATTTCATCCAAGATTTTTCTTGAACTTGAAGTTTTTTGGCGATTTCATCCAAAATTTTACTAAAAATTTCCTATAGACTTGGTGCTAGGTCAAAAATTTTGGTGCAATTTTGCACCAAATCGCCGGAAAAAAAAACACTGGTACAGTGTAGGGCAATGCCCACCAAGGAGGGAATAGCCCAGAAAAATGTGTCGACAAGGAGGGTGAAGCTCGACAAAGGAGACACATTTTTCTGCGTAATTTCCAACCACAAGGACCGTAGACTGCTTACCCAAAAATGCAAGAAATTCAAAACTTTTCAAATGAAGAATTCATACAATGCCTAATTACACGGGTGGACCTACATAATGCACTAATTATGAAAATTAACTTACCTAATAAATGAATGGGGAATGTTTTTTGGAAGGGATTTATGTCCTTTTACTCCACCTTTGAGATGGGTCAACATTTTATTGCCCTACATCCTCAAGGGAGAGAATACTACACAATTTCAATTTAGAAGTGTCTACTTTCTATAGAGACCTCCTACTATATCGTTTTATCCTATTAAAAAAGGTGCAAAATTAGAATATTAGCAAATTATTTTTTGAATAATATAGTAATATTTCAACCTACACTAATTTAATATAGTTTGACTACGACAAGCCAGTGTCACATGCTTTGTATTATTGTCAACTCCAAATTCTTGTAAAAATATTATCCTACAAATAAAAGTTTGTAGCCTTATTTCAATATGTTTTCTAGTGCAAAATAGGTTTGAGATTTAGGGAGCATCAATATATGTGGGTATAACTAAGTTAATCATACCTACTATAAACCTTCACCCAATTACATCCTCCTTCTACATATGTCCAAGACTTTTGGGTTGAAATATAGAAATCACATACTTAGATAGGGGGCGCAAGTGGTAGAAGGTCTATAATGGGTATGTATACCTTGTTAGAAAGGACACTTGTAGTAATTGTCACTTGCAATTTCACTTGACAATTCACCAAAATGTTGTTACTACTAAGCCACCTCTTTAATTTAAAAAAAATTATAAATAGGCTAAAAAACTTTTTGAAAGGGACTAAAATTAATTGTACTTATTATAAAAATTTGAAAAGAGTATATATTCATTCCATTATAAAAAATAAAAAAATTCTTTGATTTTTAATATTTCATAAATTGATTAAATTGACTACAAGAACCAATAGGAAATTTTTATTTTATTTCTATTTATTTTATTATTAATGTGTTTGAATTCTTTAAAGAATATTTGTAAAATTAAAGAATGCTATTAACTAATTTATTTTGTTTTTCAAATATCTTTATTTATTCTACTAACCGCCCACTTTTAGTTCATATTTTGTAATATTGAAAGTTCAATTTCACTTCAATTTGCTGTATTCAAATCTATAACTTCAAATTCTCACACTTGTTTTGAGTATTGTTTGCCCCTTTTGCCAATGTATGTCATCTGTAGTATGTTAGGTCATTAGCCATTTGAACTTGGTTGCTTCCACGAATTCTTTTCTAACATCAAAGTCTTCCACTATGCATCATTTCTTTGGCCACTACATTGTTTACTTTGAATCCCATTTTTTGTAAAGCACTAATTTATTGTTTTTTTGCTTATACCTTTTGTTTAGGATGTCAAGATTTACATGTCCCAAGCATTCTATTGTACCTATATAATGATATCATACAAAAGTTTGACCAATCATCATGTTGACTCTTTGCAATAGCATTTCCAAAGGCACCACAATCAATACTTTGTCCAGAATGTTGATTTATATTGTTTTGGTAATGAAAAAACAAATTAGAGATTGCATCATTGAATGACAGAAAATTCATCTTGTTTCCCGGCATGTCCAATTCCGAGAACCATTTGCAAGCTCCAATATGCATGTACACAAGAACTTACTTGAAACTTATGGATATATATGCAAATTTTAAACTCCCCAATTGTTAGTTCAAAATTCCCATCTTCAAATTCCCATCTCTTGATTCATTGTTAGTGGTCTAGTGGAGAGAACCCGGAGAAGTAGAGCCCTAGTTTATTATAGGAATATCCTTTGATTAATTTGGATTATTTAGGGAGGTGAAATGCTGCTTTATCCTCCAATTCTTAGTGTTGTATTTTCGTGAAACGGTTCTTAGAAGTTTTGCTGATGCAAAGAGAATGAAGCTATTTCAATAGATTCCCAGGATGGTGGCATTGAGAGGAGCCTTTCATACTTCCATTTAGAGACAAAACACTAATTCTGTGAGAAAATAAGAGACCTATTATGGAGTTTAAATGGCTGGGTCAAACAAATTACATGGAATTTCTGGAATGAATGAGGTTCTCTCTGAAAAGTTGAATTGATTATAGGTACATAACCGGTTGTTGACTTTTCAACGCTAATGTGGCACCATCCCATAGGCAACCCGTCACCAGTGTTGTTTTTTTCATTTTCCATGAAGTGGCGAAGTGGCGATATTAAATGTTACGGTGGTGCTCCAAGTTTCAACATTCATCAATGTACTGGATAGAAAATGTGATACTACGTATCTATAATTCTATTTTCATTCACAATGTAACGATTTCATCCAAGATTTTTCTTGAACTTGAAATTTTTTGGTGATTTCATCCAAAATTTACAAAAAATTTCCTATAGGCTTGGTGCTAGGTCAAAAAATTTGGTGCAATTTTGCACCAAATCGCCAGAAAAAAAAACACTGCCCGTCACCATTGCCATTACAAGTTGCAACTCATAACCTTCTTTCCTTTCTACTTGCTTCCTACACTCTTGGATCATGAAGATCAATGGTTGTGATTGAAAATGTACAACCGGTTATGTCCGATAACCTATTCGCCGCTAGCGCGGCTCATCGGTTATCTAATACGTGAAGCTTACAATTTGTTGAGATGTGCATATGGGGAGCTTAACACCTAGTAAGTGGTCCGCTCTACGCTTCCCTTCCTTGTGTATCTGGTGTAGTTTTGAATACATTGCGTTGTGTGAAATGTCTGGGTGCTCCGATTGACCTCATTATTTTGGTGCATAAAAGAAGGCATCATTGCCAGGGTTCGGTGAAATTACATACATTTCGTAACTCACCACACAATTTTTAAAAATTCATTGTATGTTGCAAATTGCCCAAAATGCTGGGTTCCAGTGTATATGCTACCTTTGCTGGGGATCACACTACTGTGTAGCTACTGAAATCCAGTTCTTTTTCTTGGATTGCACATTGGCAAGTCTTCTACTCCATGCCTTGCATTCTGTGCCCTAGTGAATCTGAACTCCACAGAAAATTCTGAACCGCAACAACCCTCAAGAAATATCCAAAACAGATAAGTTTTACAATCCATGGTTGTTGTTGCCGTGTAGGAAACCATGTGTATGGACCTGGACGTTCATTGCCCCAAGGACACAGTGCAAGACACATCCTCAAGTGCATTTAGCAGGTTATTGGACCAGTCCCAAGGTTTGCAGTAATCCCCAAATCTTACAAATCTAGCTAGCAGGGGAAGGAGTAGCAATTGTGTACAAGGAGGAACGAAGCAGGAAGGGGAGAGAGCTACTGATGTCGTGCATACCAAAGCCCAGTGACGAACAAATCTTTGCACACAGATGCTTCTTGAGTTCGCCCCCTCTGAACTTATTTTCTACAGGTGAAATTTCGAAACACAGCAATACCAGTGTCCTAAAATCAAATTATTAAGTTCCTATTAGATCAGTCAGCTGTTCTACTTTGTGGTCCCGAGAGTGTACCATGAAGAAGCGATGATTTGTCTAAAACCTTGCCTGTTTGAAAAGCCCAGATTGGTTTCTTCAGAAGGCCATGATCTGGATCCTTGACAGGAGAGCAGTCAGAGCACAAACCCATGCCCTTGGTTCAAAAGTGTGCAGCATTCAAGTATTACCCTTGCTGAATGCAACAGTGCTCAAGTTCACAGCAATTTTGGCAGCTATTTGTTTTACTGAATGGCTGATGGTGAAGCATATGGTATATAAATTCAGCTCCACGAACTGGTGAAGCATAGTTGGTTCATGCATACTGTATTTAACTGACAAATATGATGTTACAGATTCTTGTTTGTTGAAGCAATCATGAATGTAATAGTAGACAAAACCACTAATTCATTATCACAGGGAAGCAAGTTAGTCACAAGGTGTTCAGAAAAAATCTAGTCAAAACATAAAGATATCTATTTCACAAAGTTTGGTCATATGACGTCTCACATGGAATTCTTCCTAGCTTATATTTTTGTTACTCAATGGGGTGTTTTTTAATATGAAAGATGTGCATATGGATGTTCCCTACATATCTACGCAATCAAATTAAAAAAATTCATCACCAATTCTTTTCAATAAAATATTGTGTAAAACCATGAAAATTGACTTCAAAAATTTGCCAAAAATGGAATTTTTCTTTTTTGAAATTCATATTTGATATACTAGATTGGGATTGCATAAGGATGCAATGATAATTATGCTTACCAAAATAAACCTATTATACTGCACATTCTACAAAAATAATTGAATGCCTCTTATCCGCAGTTTGTAAATGAATTAGACCTGACTATAACAAGCCTATATTCATTCGAGAAAAGACTTTTTTTCCACACGGTTATTGCAGGATTTATGAATTTTCTTTCAGAGCTCATTATTAGCTCAAAATTCCCAAGAACTTGTGCACAATGGGCTCTCAAAAATTCAGCCGCACCGCCAAAACTTCTGAATCGTAATCGATTCAAGCAAAGAAATAAATCAATTTCAAACCCCCGTGAATGTCTTTGCAAGAACACAAGTTTTGTTGTATTGAGTTGCAAGTATTAGGAATCAAAACAGTTTAAGCAGATCCAAAGCATCCAAAGATTCGATTACTCTGCGGATGCTTTTGCACTCATTTACAGACACAAAGCGAACCATTGGAGAGTTCTCTTGAATGCGAATCCAACAAGCAACAACGAGACTGTGACTGAAAGAACTGAGCACACACAAAGATATCAAACATTAGATACAGGTTACACAGGTATTTTGACGTATAGCCCCACTTCTCGTTCAAGAGATATTGAGCATCTAATCTATTGAACCTCAAAAAGAGGGGAACAAACAACATGAAACTCCGCCATAGCTTCCATAAATAAATCTCGTCAAATAGACCTGGATAGCAAGGACGCACGCCTTCCAAACCTAACACACACCATATTTGACTCCACAACAAAGAGGGGAACAATTCCTCCGCCTAATCTACGGTATTTCCGATAAAAGTAAACAGTTCATAAGACTATTTGCAGACATTCCCATCAAGTGAAGACATTTCCAACATTTAAAAAATGTACATAAACTTATTGCTCATCGAAAAAATGACTGAACATCTGCTACTGAAATTCAATAATACAACTAACGAAATCACATCTCTACCAACTATGTAAAGCCTAAGAATCTCCATCACCCAGTCATGCCTCTACATACCAAGCTATATCTTCATTGCGGGCCCTCTGGGAAGAAAAATCCAGCTCCAGGTGTATTCAAAGCTAACTGACCAAGGAAGGGCTGCAAAGACAGATGGTAAGACTCCCGTGATCTTTAAACCTATCTCATAGACTCCATTAAAAGATCAAGGAAGAGAAGTACAACCACAACTCCCCTACATATATAGCGAGGCACCTGACACACTTTAGTGTGAAGATGCTTGAGTCATCAGCAGCGATCACAGGAACTAGTAATCGGGGATTTGCGCAAAATTGTAGCCCTTCGCCCCACGCCACGAGTAGTAAGCGATGCGTGTTTCGTAAAAGCCTGGAAGGAATAACAGCATCCCCAGAACCAGAAACCCGTAAACCTGTTCCGTGTCGCCAGGCATGTGTTCCGTGTAGAGGAAATGCGAGATGATGAGCAAGATGGTACCGAGGGTTAACAAAAAGAGACCCAAGGCAATTGATTTCCACGGGATCTGCACGGGAAGCTCGAATCGGTAGCGCAGATCATCGTGCGCGGTGCTGCGCGGGATATAGGGCAACTCTTCTAACTCTTCTCCTTCTTGCCCGTCCTGCTCTGTTGAGAGCTTGGAATATCGCATGTATGGTCTCTCCGCCATCTCAAAACCCTAAAATATCACAACTCTGTAATTGAACGCTCACTTCGCCTAACTTACAGTAAGTTATGTCCTTACGCACCTCCTAGAACGCAAATGCATTCAGTAAATTTCAGTAAAAATTTGATAACAACAAACCTACGAAATAGAAGCAAACCACTTTCAACCTGAAACCCTAAGTTCCCCCAATCGTAGACAACTCACAATCAAAGAAAATGGCGACTGCAAAATTCACTGCATCAGGTGGCATCAGAACGTGAACGAACGCTCTCTGGCACCTCAATCCCGACTTACGAAGACCTCGAGAGTTAACCCTGAGTCTGCACAATAATGTAGATAATCCCCATTCCCAAGGTCTCCATCTGACAAGAAGAGCAGAAAAAACAAAGCTACAATTAAGCAAATCTAGCGCCTCGAAACTCTGGAAATCTGGAGGGTCAATGACCAGTGCAGCGTAGAAATCTTAAGTTATCAAGGCAGAGATATTGCCACAAAACGAAGAAGAGCGTCCCGAAAACAAGAACATTCTGCAGAGAGACGCAGAGTATGAGGAAGGTAGGCAGGCAAGCAGGTGCGGGCAGTCAATTATCTACTGTAATGACGAAGATATGGGTTCCCTCTTTAATATCACCTTCTTTAATGTCAAATCCTCTGTTCTCACCGAATGTTGCATCCTCAGTTCTCTCTAAAAAGGAGAGTGAGGGCAGACTTCCATGTGCCTTTGAAGTCTGCAAAGGTCTGAGACATTTATCAAAGTCGATAATTCTTTTGGCCACATTGGCAATCAAAACTATTGTTGATCGTTTGCATTTTAGGTGCGTAGTACCTCTCAAATTGCCTTTCATCTAAAACCATCAGCAGCACTCTATGAACATCTCCAAGATCAATATGTACCTATGTTGAAGAATGATTTCAGAACTTCTACCAAAAAAGCTTTAATCCTTCATAACTTTAGCATATGGTATTCAAATGTCATGGTCTTTGGTGCATAGGAACTTCCTTTCAATTGCCAAAAAGAAAATATAAAAATTTGAGCAATGTAAGAAAAGTAATTGTTCACAATACTAAAAAGTGGCTTTGTGTGGGTGCCTACTTTAGGAGAGAAATAAGAGAGTGAATAGGATTGCCCTTGTTATTATGTGATGTTGTCAATTCTTTAATAGAGGCTCACGATCTAAGTATAAATCTAAGTTGGACGTATTATATATTGTTGCAAAACACTCAACACTCCCTTTCCAGCGGTATATTATAAGCCCAATTTGAGTTAACTTACACTTTTTTCAGTACCAAGTATATCAAGTTCCAAAATATTGGTGGCCTTCTACTACTAAGCTTAGTCAAAGTGAACTACCAAATTTGGCCAATAAAAACTCCTTGATTCACATGTCCTTTTCTAATATGATGCCTACCTAATTTATCAATTCTTCTTTTACAAATTTCTTTAGCCAAGCATGGAAGCATTAGATGTTTTTTGAGGCCTTCGAAAGACCGTGAGCTCTTGGACTATGGGGAACGTGGGAACTCTGCCACATCAACAATCTGATGTAGTCAAGAGACTGCTATGTCATATAATAATATTTAAATATTTTCAATTATTTCAATTATTTTTTTATTATTTTAAACTATTTTTATCATTTTTATCATTTTTTTATTATGATAGCAATCATTGGTTTCCAACTGGGGGAACAACCCTGAAACAATCTTTTAAGGACCTTAAAAAAACATCTAATGTATGACCTAATATGCAAAAAAATTGTAAATAAATTTTTTCTAGTGAATTTGGTTGATTTGGCCAATAGATGAAAGTGAGGCCTAAACACATAGTACAAAGAATTAATTGAAGATAGTTATACTATCTATGCCAAGTTCTCTCACTAAATCATGACATCTATTATTATCTCACAATATAACACATGTCTTTGGATAAATAAAACCTTACACTTGCTCTTCAAGATCCATCCAAGGGTAAATTTAAAAGTTTGACTACTATTTTAAAATTTGTTGTTTTTGTAATTCTTGACCTCTCATTGCTAATCAACAAGTATTTTGAAGTAGTTTTGGACCTCAAAACACCCTAGAACTTTTGGGGTTAAGCTTGAAAATTTCTCAATGTAAGTGAATTTGGAACCTGAAATTTGACTACCAACAAGACCCAACAAAAATTTAGATGCTCAAATGCTTAAAGGCGGTTTCATGCTATCAACACTATAATGGCTTTGATAGTAGGATTGCATTTTTAGCACACATTGTGCACTTAGAGAAATTATTTCATAAATGATGATTTAGAAACAAGATATGTAATGACTTTTTTCATAATTTTTATAGGAATTAGGACATATTACTTGATTTATAAAGACTTTTATGTGTGCATAAGCTAAGTTGATGTTTTTAATTGGAAAAAATTTGTATAGAAAAAATTCAGGGATTAAAAAACTATTTCAAAAAAGTACTTGGTTAGAAGTTCAATGTGAGTTAAATTGGACATAAATATGAAAAATATATATAAGATGAATTTTATTATATCTAATCCTTACATTAATAGATTACTTATAGATTTAGTAGTTTGAAAAATCTAATATGGACTCAAAATATCAAAAAAATTGCTTGAAAATTTTGCATATTTTAATTATATATGAAATTTAAGAATTAAAAAAAAATTGAGTTGAAAATCAAATTTTGGATTCCTTCAACTATAGATGAGTGAACTTTTAGCACTAAATTTTGAATGAAAATATGATTTCCTATTGTGTTTATATGTTTAAGAGTAGTATGACAAGCCCCCCAAAAGACTCAATTTGGAAGATTCTTTAATTTTCAATTGGGATTGTCATATACCATTGGATCTAGCTCAACATGAATTCAAACTTTTATCATTATTGCATACATCAATTTGTGCACCTTCTCCATCAAATACACAAAAAAAATATCATGTCCAAAATTAAACTTTACAAATTTTTAAGAATTAAAGTATTTTTCATCATATGAGATTTTGGGGTTATAAAGGGTCACGAGTTCCCGGATTGTTGGGAATGTGAGAATGACGCCACATCAATAGTCTAACATGGCCAAACTTCGGCCACGGTAGATAATAATATATTTTATTAATTTTTTAAAATTTAAAATTTAGATTATTTTTTGATTATTTTTTGATTATTTTTTGATTATTTTTTATTCTGGCTAGCAATGGCTAGTTCACAATATGGGGAGTGAGACTGAAATGACCTTTCAATGCCCCCCAAAAACATCTAATATATAAGTGTATCAAAGAAGGACACTAGACACTTTAGGGCTCTCATGTTCCAATTGTTTACATCTTATGTCATCAATATGGAGGTTTTAGTGTTGCTTTTTGGTCCAAATGTAGGTGACTTATTTTGGACAATGATGATTATAGGTGCACATACTGTACTTGGTAATCAATAATATGTATGCTCAATTGTTTATTAAACATTCTGAAACTTTAAGGCTTGGAACTCTTTGCTTTTTATGAATCAAGTCTCTATTTGTTGTAGAACATCTTGAATGCAAGCTTGCCTATGCAATATCAACCACTGTAATATATATATATATATATATATTTTTATTTATTTATTTATTTTTTGTTATAGTGATGAGGTAGGAGGTCCATAAATCGCTCAGGGTTGAGAAGCATCTTCTAATGCAGAAGTACATTTTGTTTTTTCATCGCAACCAACAATGTACAAATTAGTGTACAACTCAGTAGGTGGACGCTTTTAGTGCCCATTGCGTTTCAATTTCAAAATTCATAACTAACAATTCCATGAAGCTCCAAAAAATATGAAACAAGTTGGATTAGATGCCAATTCCATTGTTTTTCAACGAAAATTTATTGAAAAGTATTTCAAGAAGTTTAACCTCCCCAAATTAATTTTTCACTCTTAAACAAGCACTTCACGGACCTCCTACCTTACTCTAAATGAGAAGGACCCCGCCTTCCCACTCAAGAATGTGATGTATTTGGTCAATTGCAGGAGAAGGAGGAAAAAATTGGAAGTTTTTGTTTTTATTTTTTTAACAAATGAAAAGTTGAAATGTGTTCCTTTGTTTTGTCTGGCCTTTGGTATGGTTATTTTGTAATTTTGTAATTTTTTATTTATTTTTTGCAATGGAATTCCATTTGTTTCAAAAAAAATAAAAAATTGAAACGTTCAACATAGTGGAACATTTGACAGTAAGGTAGTCTGCTCTAAAAGTGAGCAACCTCTTCAAATCAATCCTATATTTAGGTCTAAAATGGACATTAGGTGGTCCTTGAATGGACCTCTCCAGCCATTAAGAGAATCAAGAGAAAAGCATTATTTATTGCAAGGGCCAATCATTGGCCTTCATTTACTCAAATCACTTTAGAGGTTGCAAGTGGTCCGATTTTGAAAGACCTAGGGTCACAAATAGGTGCCTACAATTGTTTTTTTTTTAATTCATAAGTAATTCAAAAATGTTTCAAAAAATATGAAACCACTTCTGTTACCTTCCGCATCCATTTTTCTTTCTCTAAAAAATGATCCAAAAATATTTCTATTAATGGAAACCTGTGAAAAAGACCAGCCCTTAAATGGTCGCTTTTAGAGCATATTACCTTAAGGGCCATTCCCACCTGGCTCTATGGAGCAGCGGTGGGAAAGCCTAACAATCCTGCGGCTTTGGGGGGACAGGCGGGTTTACGGGGTGTAGGTTCATATTTGACTTCCGTAATTTCAGGTTTATTTGTAAATACGTACCGTTCCTACATACGGTGGTACATAATTTCAGGAGCCCGTCTTTTCTGCCAGCAAGGCGGATACAACTGCTTGCAGGTAGTAGGTGGTCACATCAGGAAGCGCGCTTTCATACTAGCGTTTCTCTTTCTCTTGTCTTCCATCGCCAACTTGTTTTCCCGGATTGCTTGAAGTTGAAGTTTTTTGTGAAATGAGGGCACCTTCACTGTTTACTCCTCTTGCCGCATACTGGAATTGCTTCCTTCTTCGTTTTCTAGAGAACTCATGATTCGAAATCTTGTTGCTTTGAGTGCTGTGTGTGAGGCGCTTCATTTTGGAGTTTGAGAGCATCGTCCTCTTAAGTGAACGATCTGTGTGTGAGAGGAGTGGTTTAGGAGTGCGCTGCCCGCATTTTCCTTTTCATGTCGAAGTGAAGTGGGTGCTGGATCGGAGGCTTTCAGTTTTTTTGTTGTCGACCGATTTCTTGAATCTCCACTCAGTCTCAACGACCGCTGGGTTTACTTCGTCGACAGCTCCGCTTCATCAGGTACGTATTCTCTTCTTCTTGACGTTTGCACTTACGACAGAATTCTGGGTTGGCTGAGGTTGACTTATTTGAAATTTTGATAAAGGAAAGAGATGAATTGTAAGATTTGTGGTCGTCAATTCGGTAATTTCTAAGAGCGTCAAGAATGTACTTGTAGAAATCAAAATTTCGCCATTGCTTTAAGAAATTTGCCGTACTCATTGTAAGTAGTCATCTGCTGTAGCGGTCGAAATCATTGGGCCGCTGTTTTTTTGTGAATTCGGACTTCCTCCGGCTAATTTGCTTAGAGGTCGCTCCTCAGCCTTCACAGCATTCTTGGAGCGTTAGGGTTGTCCATTTCTAATTTTTTCCAAAATTCATGAGTTCCGCTTCTTTCTGATTCCTTTACCATATGAACATTGTTGTGCAGACGTAGGAAGACTCTGTTTTCTGTCTCCAGCTCCGAAGTCATGGATATCGACATGAACGCCCATGCCGCTCTCACTTTCACTGCCTGGATACTTCTGCAATTGTTAAGCGCTCCGCAGGCTCTGTACTTGCCAACGCTGCCAGAGGAGGACGATGACGAAATGGAGTCCCTGCGAGCCCTGGTGGAAGATTTTGGCGAACCTGCGCATGATCCCCATGCTACCATGCGCATAGCGCTCATGAACTTCCGACTGTGCACCTCTTTTAATCTTTTTGAGTTTGATATGGGGTTCTGGGTGAAGCCCCGATCAACTACATGGTTCTCAAGATTCCTCTTGAGTGAGTACGATGATACTAGGTGGATCCAAATGTTTCGAATGACGAAGCCCGCGGTTTTTGCTTTGGCAGACTTATTGAGGCCTCATGTGCGAAGACAGGATATGAGATTCAGATTGGCCATACCTGTGGTCATACGGGTTGCATGCTGCCTTTTCAAGCTTACACATGGTGCCTCGCTATTCGTATGCAGCGAGCTCTTTGCTATTGGCAAAAGCACCGTCTCCACCATTCTCAAGCAAGTGGTGCACACCATCAATGAAACCTTGAGACACGAAGTGAAGTGGCCAACTCCTGATCGACTTCGCCGCAATCAAGAGAGTTTTTTCAACCTGTGCGGCTTGCCTTCCGTGGTTGGAGCCATTGATGGAATTCATGTGTCCATATCAAAGCCTAAACATGTACCAGCTGACTACTTTTACTTCAAATCAGGCGGATATACGATCAAGTGTCAAACAGTTGTAGACAGTGATAAGAGATTCCTGGATCTGTACTTGGGAATGTCCGGTTCAACGAATGATTCTCGCATGTTAAGACGGTCCTCCCTTTATGATTTAGCCACGCATCGGAACTTGTTGGACCACCGTGCTGCTGTGCAAGGTTTCACACCGTTTCTCATTGGTGATTCCGGTTATCCACTCTTACCTTGGCTAATGGTTCCACACCGTGGTCTGCAACAATTGTCTGTTGCCGAGGCTCTTTTCAACCGAAAGCTGCGCCGGGGTCAATGCGTCGTGGAGAACGCCTTCGGCATTCTCAAACAAACGTTCAGGGAGTTACTAACGAAGTCCGAATTGAATGTGACTTTCTTACCTGATGTCATTGTAGCGTGTGCAATTTTGCACAACATTCTACTTGGGCAATCACATGAACAGGTTGAGAATTTCATGGACGTGCTGCGGACTGAGGGTCTACTTGGCGAAGTTGTTGATGACGATGCAGGGATGGACGATGAAGTGCCTGAGGTTGCGGTACCTGATGAAGACGGTGAAGTCATGCCAGAGCATGCAGTGGCGACCTTAGGGCGAGAGAAACGAAGTGCCTTGGGAATGTACCTTACTACACAACGGCAGCATCATCTATAGTGTATCAAGTGCGATTGGCCATCCTTTTGCTGACCATGAAATTCCTTATTTCTCATGGTTCTTGGACGTTGAATTTTTTGGGAATTGCTTGCAGTTGTCATTTTTGTCTCTATTGGACATGTACCGTGCCACAAGGAAGTCACAAACCTACGCAAGTCATAGGAAATGGCATTGGACAGCAGAGACGAAGTAGAGCACAGTAGTTGTCCTAAACTAATTTTATTTTTATTTTTTATATTTCATTTTTTGGGGGGGAATTGGTACATGTGACGTAAACAAAGGAAATCACTTGCTACTGCTATTGATTGCCGCTATGCATGTTGTATTGACGACTACTATGAAATGTGCAGGGAAGAAAACGATGGTGGATGCAGCTGCCATCATCGTCGACGTCAAGCTGCAGGAGCAGGGGACATCCACGACGTGCACAAGCATCTTCAAGGAGCCAAATTCGGAGCAGTGGAGGTAGTGGGCAGGGGGTCGTTAGCTTTACTGTTGTTTGCATTTAGTCTCTCTTGGTCATTGTCTTCGGCACCTGCTTGCAACTCCTTGTTGTTTGTGGGTTGGCTGAAGTTACTAGGCTGGCAGAAGGTCGGTGTCGAAGTATCCATGGGTGCCGCAGTGTAGGTAGTGGAAGGAGAAGTAGTGTTGCAGCCCCGTGCCGTTTGTGGCATTTGTGGCAATACCGTGCCGTTCGTCATGGTCAAGCTGTTATGTAAAATGCTCGAAAGATGAGCAAGGCAATTGACCATTTCTGCCTGCTTGACAATGGACAGGCGGGCGTTGTCATTAGCGGCCACAGCATTTTCATAAAGTCGCATATCCTTCTCTCTCTGATACGCCATTTGTTCTGTGAACAACTTGAGTTGCACCTCCATCTTCGTCCTTTCCAATTCTCGACCCGATTCTGCTATGTCTTGCATGTGGTTGGCCATGACGAGCCCTGTGGCCTTCGTAGCCTCTGCGATGACGGCATGCCCAGAGACGTTCTTGCGCTTCACTCCAGTGTTCCTTGTGCGTCGCCTAAGTTGAAACGGAATTGTGTCGGACGAGCTGATTACTTGAGGCGTGACGCCAGGTAGAACATCGTGAAATGGCCTCGACGTCGGTGTGCCAGTTGACCTAGATGGCGCCGCTGGTCGTAAAGGTGCCGATGACGTCGGCTGCGGTGAAGAAGGGGGTGTGGTGCCTCCAGTGTCCTCCGCTACTTCCGATGGTTGCATGTCCATGGGATCGTCAGTCTCCGGTTCACTGTTATCTTCTTCTGCATGCTCGTGGTCATTGGCAGGTGCTCGGTAGTTAGCGTCGTTTTGTGCCAAAGTATCCCGCACATGGGGGGGCTGGATCTGCGGCCGAGTGCCAAACCATTCGTTGATGGCGTAGAAGATATCTTCGACGAACTGTTTCGGTAGTGACTGAGCTTTTCGTTCCTGGGAAGTTAACAGCCAATAATCACGTAAGTTAGTGCCCGTCCTGCTGAAGTAGTCTGCAATCCGTTTGTAGTCGGGTATGATCTGGTTCCACTTTGTCTTACACGCAGGTCCATCACGAACACATGGTGAGAAACCGGCACGCATTACATCTTCAGATATTCTCACCCACTTCGTGTTGTCTGGCGTCATCAAGTCTCTACCGTCCACAGTATCCATATCTTCCAAGAACATTTCACGCTTCGCAGCTACAAGGGCCAGGATTTCTTGCTGGCTCCAATTCGGGCCTCGATCTTTTCGCCTGCGCTTGGAGTGGACAATGGTGATTTCGGGGGCGGCAGTTGTTGGTGGTCGGGGAAGGCCTAGAGGAGTCCGTGCTTGAGGGAGGGGTCGATTTGGATGCAGGGGTGGAAGTACAATGCCTCCTGTCCATGAGTGCCAACTTCAAGTTAGTTTTCGTAGCAAAGACAAGTCCGTCTTGAAGTCTGTGCAAACGTGAAGAACTAATTGTGCATGTATGCTCTGTAGGTCTATAACGACGTCCTCAGAAATGTCGTCCTCGAACTGTAGACGTCAATGAACAAAATGGTACAGTCCTAAACTTAAAAAAAACATGCTATGTAATTTGGATCATTACTTATTGTGGCATCGGAGAACGTGTTTGTGGTGTGCAGGTCCAATCTGCAGCAGTGACAAACGACAGCAGCGATTCTGATGAACGGAAGAAGGTAAAACATTTTCATGGTATTCCATGATCTCATGAAATAAACAACGTGAATTAATTTATGGAGTGAGTATGTCTATAGAAGGGACTGACCATTGGCAGGCATAGCAGCTGTGCGGATGGGGACATTGTAAACTTGAGCGTCCAGCCGATTCTCCATGATGTTGATATCTTGCAGTCCTGCTGTGAAACACCCAAAAGAAAAACCCGATTGCAATGTCAATGTCCAGACGATAATAGACGTTCAGTCCTTGGGACCTTCGTCTGTTGTAAGTGCACTTCGGTACACGTTCCGTGCAAATTTGAAGAACGATAGCAGGGGTCAGCCACAGCAACACACAAAGTTGATGAAGGTACGTAATTTCCATGACTCTGGTCTTAAACATAGAACTGCAACATTGTGACTATCTGGCATGTACAACTGCTAATACGAAATTACTAGAAAATCTCATGAAATCCTAGTACATCAGTAACCGCTAACACAAACACTGTATGTTTCTTGCTAGACGTCGAATCTCATAGGAATGCTACAAGAAGGTCATGGAAAAAAGAAGTGAGCGGCAAGAACGTACCACAGTAGCTTCAGAGGGCTTCGATGAGATCGTCGATGACGGCGCACTGAAGGTACGGAAAGAATTCCAAGCGCTCAATTTATTCTCAGCCGTCAAGGTGTTCATACGTTTCCACGCTCTTGCAGGAGTGTCCATTTTTGGTAGACGACTGAGAGCCAAGGCGGAAGTTTTGGCAAGATCTTCGATACCGTTCTTGCGTAATGGACCCTATTTGTGGCGACTACAGAAGACCGCAAGTAAGATCCCGAAATTCTCTCAGATGTTCGTTTTTTTTGAATTCAGGTGGTATGTGAGAGCGGCGCCTAAAGCCGGACTTGTAGGAAATCAGTGAAGAGCTTTTCAGCTAACTTCCTGAACCACCGCATTTACGAACATGCCAACAGGGCAGCCACGTAGGTTCGAGGTGAAAGAACTCCAGCTGGTGTGAACAAGAACGGTCTCAGCGCCACCAACCACCGCTCTATTATCCGCCCTAAGGCCAGGTGGGAATGGCCCTTTATACCGGTACACGGCATTCAACTCGCGTGCCCTGCAGTGCCATGGCGAAGTAAACTTCTGGTCAGTTTTCCAGTTCACATGTGCAATTATTTAATCAGGGGACTGAGGGGGTAATGCAGATATTTTCTGACAGCACAACCCCCTGTGGAGTGGACGGATAACGTTGTGGGTGCAGCATTTTGTCAAGAATCTCAAATTCCCAAGCAAGTCAAATGCCTCACGGCCCTTCAGTCTGACACTCTGCCTGACTCTGGCTCATTTGATATCTGTCAGAAATTTACTTCTTCTTGGTCCATAACTTTTATCATTTTCTGGGGAGAACCTTTTATTTATTTTTGAAACAAATGAAATAGTAGGTTAACTCTTGAACGCCGGGATAGTGACCGTGGAAATCATCCCTTTTGCAAGTGTGTGACATCATCTACTATAAAATATTCAGAAGTGCTCATTGGAGGTCAAAGTACTGTGCAAGATCTCCCCTTTTTGTACAAAATTCTAGAGATGAACAATTGCACTTTTGTCCTACATGCAAAGATTCTTTGTCATTCATCGGCCAGAAAATGGCCGCCGCGTCGTTCAAAGGTTAACCCCTAAATGCCCAAGGCCTGTTTTGGGCTTCCTGGATTTTGCTCTAAATTGAACAAAATGCCAACATTTTGATAAGTTGTATCAATTTTTTTGGAATTGTAACCGTACAAATTCAAACTAGACATGTTAGAGATCTCATAGGAAAAGAAAACACAACAATATCACTTATGGAGTGAAAGGTTATAATGTTAGACCATGAGGGTGCTAAAACTGCAAAAATCTTTCAATCTTCTTTACATGCGTCAAATCTAAAAAGTTGGTGATCAAAAAAATATGAGGTTAAAGGGCCTAACTTGTATTACCCCGATCAATTTATGGCTTCTTAAAATCTACTCCACAATTTTTTTAAATGAATTTTGAATGTGATTTTTTCTCCAAGATCTAGTGTATTTGAGGCTCATTTCCAAGAGCTCTCAACACTACGGGAAGTCAAGATTGCAATGGGTACCCTTGTACAGAAACTTGAATAGAAAAATCACTATCATTTATTTTCAAGATCGGATTTTTGGTGCTAAAATTAGACTTCAAGAAGAACTTTCTAAAAATATAAACTACTAAAAATAGCAACTTGGTTAGGTTTTATTTAACTTCAAAGTTTTGCAAACACCAAATTTGGGTGCCTTGGGCATTTAGGGGTTAAGGTAGAAACATCCATAACCGTCAAAATAAGCAAATAAACACAGTTGGAGGCACCTTTTCCGAGCAATATTTTTTTGTAGGATTAGCAATTGAAAATCATGAATTTAAAAAAATAAAAAAATAGATTTTTTAGATGTGGCATGTAAATTTTATGATTCTCAAAGTTGCAGCTCCCTAGACCATTGAAACCATCATATAACTGGACCTGAAACCGAAATCTCACAAAATCAACATTCAACTAGTAGTAGTTAACCCCTAAAGTTCCTTGACTATGTTCTTGCCAACAACGCTCCAAAATGGCCATTTCTAATGTAAGTACCAAATTTTAGAAAAAAAAAACGTTTTTGAACACATGTAACCATAGGATCTTGTAGTACGTTAGTTTGAGAAGATGGAAAAAAATTCAAAAAAATTCCACCGTGCTTTTGAATTAACATAAATCTTTTTTTTGGCCCTATGAAAAATAAGGCAATTTCACTTCACAAGGTCACATTTGTATGAAAAAATGTCTATGTTGTTGGTGCTTCTTTGGATTCATTCTTCAAAACAAGTTGGCTACATGCTTGAAAAATTTCAGATCATTTGGAATTGTACAATATATAGGAAAAAATAGTAAGTAGAAAGAAATAGAGAATGATTTAAAATACTAAATCATTAAGAATTTATTTATGAAAATGAAAAATGCCAATCCTAGTGTTTGTAATGTTGTATTAAACAATATACATCCTAAGATTTTTTTTTTTTCAAAAAATATTGGAAATTGAGTAAAATAAAGGACTTCAAAGTTTATTTTAGAGTAGTGAATCCATAACTGCCCACAAATAAAAACTCCTCATAACTTTTATCTCATTGATGAAAACGGAATGATTAAAAACTTTCCACGTATATCTAAATTTGTAAAACCAATTTCAATTTTTTATTAATGAAAAAAGTGATTTTTTTTATCTGCTCAAATTGCCTAGCCAAGAGAAAAAATTACATATCATACAATGACTTTTAACCCTGTAGTCAAAAGTTATGAAAATTTTTGGGCCTTAAAAAAAACCTTATCATCATGTTGTGTAAAAATTTCAAAAAAAAAATTCCTTTCAAAGTGAGTTGCCCAAAATTCCTATGTTGCCAAAAAAATGCAACTTGGTTTTTTAGGAGTTATATGAAGGGATGGTTTTATGACACTTTTTAGGAACACTTTAATAGAGATCTAGAGACACTTCAAGGAGAATCTAGTGTGCATAAATGGGAAGAAGGATGCCTTTGGGTGTTTCTACATTAAATTAGTTCATTGTTAACCAAAGCTTTTGGGGGAAATAACCAATTGGAGAGTAAAAGTAGAGAATCCAAAACCAGACAAAAAATTGGTAGGGCTAATTGGTAGCCAAACAGTGTCCAAAAATATAAGATGGATATGTAGTTGTTGCTTTTATAAAATTGTCAGATTTTAGTCGTTTCCATTTCAAATTTAAGGCTAATATCCAGGGTGTTGGATAGGTGGGTATCACTTTAGGCTCGCTCATAACCGCCAGTCCTTATTCTGCCGTTGTCCATCCTTACCTGATGTAATGAAATTTGGAGTTTTGTTTCAAAACCGACATATCTTTTGAAATTAGAAGACTGTAGCTTTTGCAAATTTGAAGTTGAAGAAAAGTGACAAGTGAAAATTTGATACTAGAAGAAATGAACTGGGAGATTTTGATAAGGGGAGGATGCAACTGGTGCCCCCTTGGACTCCCAGCTCCTTCTACAAAGAGGAGGCAAATTACTGGGGCAACTCATAGAGTGCTCACTTTTATTACTTTTATTTCAATACACAAAAGATTGAGCTCGGAGAGCAGATGATCATGTGTACAGTACTAACACTGAAAGGTCATTCCACCAGAATTGTACAACATGCAGTACTTGCCCCAAAGATCTGTCTCGAGGAAGTGGAGATGATCATTTCTTCGTGAGCACTTTCTACATGCTTCCATGCACCTGTAAAAATAGGGGGCAAGTTTGTCAATGTGGGTCCTACTGTATGTGCATTTGGATATTATACTGCGCTTCGGACAAAGAGTACAGTAGGAGGCTCAATTTCCGCCTGGTCATTTACAATAGCCCGAATAGACAGCCCTGAAACAGTGCAAAACCATCTGTAAATAGGAAAAAACTGAGTTCTGTGCTCAAGTGTGTTTCGATGTGCGTGGTTTTTGGAATATCATGATGTGATTGCACCTAATGTTGTGAGTGTTTTTTTCCCCTGAAAAGTGTATTAAAACACAATTATCTGTAGCTGTGGAGGGTGGGTATTTGGGAATGTTTGGAAATAGAAGTCAGTGACTGTATTTTGAATTTTAAGTGGATGCATGAAGCACCTTGACAAACAATATTTACCTCTGCATTCATGGCTTCTTGGACTGACATGCTTTGCTCACAGCCATTTCTGTCTTCGTAATTGCTATGCTCTATGAACATTAGTAGATACCTACGCATTGCTTCTTCCTTAAATAGTGTTTAATTCATTTGGGCTCTGAAAATTATGATTCCAATTGCCAGCGAACTGCTCCTCATTTCTCCTTCCATCTAAAATATCAAAATCAGGTTCCCATCTTCCTATTTCTCCACAAACTTGTTCTTTTCTTTACATGGACGCCTTACGAGCCTCCTACCATACTGCACACGGCACAAGGCTATCATGGTCATCATTTTTCATGTTGAATATTTAACCCTTGAAGCCCTGAGACATGATTTCAATCCATTTTTCACTTTGGGGTAGGTCCTTTCTAGTGCAATATTTGTTGGATTCTTGTGAAATTTTGATTAGAGATGTATTTCACTACTAGCTTGATGATTAGAAAATTTCAAACCAATCCAAGTTGAGGTTAAAAAGTTGTAACTCAAAATAATTTTTTTTCCTATTGTTGAGTGAGATTAGATAGCCTGCCAAATTAAATTCTAACATCTGCAAATAGAACCGGCTAGTAACTCATACAATCATCTATACAAATATTAAATTTTAAACCTTTATGTACGTGCAAGAATTGTGAGGTTTAATAGCATCCAAAGTCCACCCTCTTTGGAGGCATGACAATGACAAATCCCACATAAATCCTAAAAATCAATTGAAACCTACTTCAATTTTAATGGCATCTCCTTTACTACCTTCACGGACACGGCACTCCTGACTCTTACACGACAAAAATTGGTCCTTTGTTGTATCTTTGAAGCACCTTTGCACTCAGAGGTCAACTCAAATAATGACAATGGTTGAGTCAGATAGGGCGCAAAAGGGGGAAGAACTTTGCATATATACATCTTTATCATCAATTCTTATTGGAAATGGAAGAAGATATTGACATTGCACTCATAAGGTCTTGCATTGTAGATGCCTCTCAACTTGTGGTTTCCGGTTGCAAGCTCCTTCAACGAATCATCCGTGAATATGAGTCTGAGAGGTTTATGTGAAAATGGTGCATGAATTGAAACATTAATATCCAATTCAACCAACAAGGTTGAAATTAACTTAGAGGTAGAAGTTTGATTTGAAATTGTGCAAGAGCTAATACAAACATCCAATATTTGCATGCATGCAATACAAATGTCAATTTATAAAAAATAAAAAAATAAAAATTCTTCAAATTGTTTAGGGCAAAGATCAAGGTGCCTAAATCCTCCTTCCATTAAAACATCATTATGCATTAAATGCATTCGCTCAAATTTGAGATTTGAATAACACCACCCAAATTAAGTCTAGGTATGAGAAGGACAAACAATTCAAACAAGTTATTTTATTGGAGTAATATACTAAATTGATGTTGTCTTCAAACAAAGCATGCTAGAGTTCTTTGTTAGAGTCAAAATCCTCCATTGCTACAACTGAGTGACTGGTGCAACCCATTCCACCATTGCTCCATTGCACTTCACTTCCCACCACCACGTTAGCAACTCCCATGTTGTCACCAACTCTTATAAAACGTTTAGGGTTTCAAGTATTGTTGTCCATTTGAAGCACCTCTGTTAGGAAGTGAAATGGCAAAAAAAAGGGGGCATGAACGCTCATCATATGTACCATTGCATTGCCCAGTTATCAACACAAGATTGAGGATGCTCTAAGTACTTAAATGCCTTGTAGGGCTTCTTCCTATTGTGATCGATTTGTGAATGGTATGGATTTGAACCCTATACATGTATCTAGCTCTCTGATGGAGTCTTCTATTTACATACTTGTTATCATAAGAGGAAATGTGCCCACATGCACCACTCAAATGATATAAATCCAATGGTGGTAGTTTTATCAAAGTTTGAGTTGGACTCCGCCTTGTGGAAATTTTCAAAATTAGGTGGTGTACTATAGTTTATAGCTCATTATTTTGGGTTCGGTTTGGGCATAGACTAAAAAATCAGCCAACCAATGTGATTATTGCCCACCTCAAAAAGGTTAGATTCACCTCAAAAAGGGCAAATTCAAGGAATTCAAGGAGAAGACAAGTGTCCCATCCTTTTTTCACTTATAAATACTACCAACTCTCATTACATTGACCACCGTGCATTGCAAGCTCTACTATAAATTACAAAATGCTTTGAATGTTGTGAAATTTTACATGTACATTTTCAACTCTCTTATCTTTCACTAAGCACAAATATTCTCACAAAGATATGCTCCTTCAAAGTGCGTTGCCTTCTATTTCCATTGACCCAAATAAAACTTTAAACTTAAATATCTCCTAAACCGTGCTGTCCAATAATCTGAAATAATTTGAGGTGTTCACTCTCAATGTGAACTTCAGATCCTACGATTACATTCTATCTAATCTTAAGACAAAATGAGCAAACAAATTGCTCAAGTCTTTGGCAGTTTTGACCCATTTTGAAAGTACACTCCCCTTGGGTCATTAGGGGTTAAGGTCATTTCCTCCTTGGCTCTTTAAATCCTATTTTCAGTACACCATACACTCTCATTAAATTATGCTACATTATTTTCTCAACATTTCACACTAACTCATAAAGGATGCCACCGACATTTTGTGAATGATAGAAAATCCTTTTGTGTAGGACAATAGTGCAACTATTCATCCTCAAAATTTTGTTGTAAAAAGGGGAGGTCTTCTACAGTAGTTTCACTTCTAATGAGTGCTTTTCCATTTTTTTTAAGCCAATGATTCCCATGGTATCCATTGGATTCATTACCACGGTCACTAGTCTGTCCTTTAAGGGCTAACTTGTGTAATCAATAATGTGATGAATAAGATACTTTTGAGTTTCTATTATGTCTCCAAGTTACAAATTTTTCTATCTAAATTCCCATCATGTACCTGCATTTTGGATAGGAATCTAATTTGAAATAAGACCTAATTAGATAGGCAATATATGAAACCTATTCAATGTAGCCCAATGTAGTCCAATCCTTGACTGCATTGTGCAGTGCGAATACAATTGTAAGGTAGGAGGCTGTAAAACAGAGCGGGCATTAAGAATGGACCCTATAAATGGCTGTGAAATGGACATGAGTGGATTCTGAAATTGACTAGTATAGTCATTGAATGAATCAAGGAAAAAAGCATTATTAATTGCAAGAGCCAATCATTCTCTTTGCTTTCCCCATTTTTATTGTGAATTGCAAGTGAACCGTTTATGAAAGACCTCGGGTCACAAATAGGGACCTATGACCCAACTTGTTTGAAAATTCATAAGTAATTCAAAAATGCTCGGAAAAATACAAAACCACTTGGGTTAGATTCCTCATCAATTTCTCTATGTCTGAAAAATGAGCTAAAAATATTCCCGTCCAAGGAAATACATGGAAAAGGCGGACCAGCCCTTAGATGCTCCATTTCTGAGCCTCCTACCTTAGATAGGATTTCAAAACTCGGAGTCCATGCTATAGTCTCTCGGTCCAAAGGACAGAAACTATGGCATGCTACCTGAGGATACGAAATAACTCGGCTGGTGGGACTGGGTGGCCGTGCTCATATTTCTCGTAGCTCCAGTAGCCCATTCGAACTGACATACTGCCTGAACCCAGGAAGGCCTGCAGGAGATTCAATGAATATGACCCGTTACTAGCTCTCAAAATTGAAGGCCCTCCGTCTGAAGGAACGTAAGCACCGCCTAACTTATAATTGCAATGGAACTCGTTTTCAACTGCAGTCAGTGAGTGTCCTGACTTGTACTGTATATGCCAGTGCAAGTGTGCATCCCACAACATAACATTATTCACCAACGCTGGGGGTACCCTTTTGCTTCTAGAGCCCCCAGCAAGGAAGCTTCTTGAAAGAGCTACGTGGTGAGAGTTCATATGGTGCTACAACCAACACTATTCCGGAAGCCAATCGGAATTCTGCATTTTAATTGAATTCAACCCCCCAGGCATCTCGGGGGGGAATAAGGTACCCCCCCATTTCCGACCATTGACCTATTCCCGACCATTGACCCATTCCCGACCTATAGGTGCACGTATTTCCGACCACGCTTAGAATGCGTTTTTTTTTCATTTCAAGGTTGGAACTAATAAATACATGACACATGTCCCAAGTTGTGAAAAAAAAGTGAAAAATAATGATTAGATAAAAAGTTATTGAATGATCGGAATTGGAAGAGTCTATGTATTGGCCATGGGTCCGGCGCACTTTTTGCCTCCCAAAATTCATAGTAATTTCAATTTAAGCGATAAAATTACCAATTTTTTAGAATATGTGTCTTTTCAATTTATGTACCTCTGATAAATATTTGTTTTGCCTTCACTACTCTAAATCATGTCGAAATTCCTTATTCGGTCGGTTATAGGGGGGTTACCTTATACCTCATGTGTCAAGGTAGTCAGGAGCCCGGTTAGTAATGTTATGAAGCTTCAGTTGGCACCTTCGCACAGGGTCAAGGTAAGTTAGTGTCAAACCGATCGAAAGAGCAACCATCAGGGCTTTTTTTTTGGACAAGTGTCCCCTCTGTTGGCTTCATAGTAGAGGTCGATTTATGGAGGGATGAGGCCTGAGTGGTGGCAGTTCTGACAGATCTGGCGATCTATCGCCAAAAATAAAAGCCCTGGCAACCATGTTCACACTGAATGGGCAGCCAAATCGCACAAGCTTCTCTGCTTCTCACAAGCTTCTCTGCTTCTCACAAGCTTCTCATGTCCGCTACCCGCGGACTCCCTCTCCGGTACCCTCAGGTCTTCCTGTCCAGGCAGCGATACCCGGCGCGAAACACGAGACTCGCGTGACACACGTGACGCACGTGACTAGCTAGGGCCATGCTCCAGATTTCGATCCCAGTGCCCCTCCTCCAATGAAAACTGATAAGGTGTTCAGCGGTTCAGCCATACCTCCGTTAGTGTTACCTCCACAAGGTTTAAAAACTCTGATATGTGTTATGGAGATTCGTGCTCCCCTACAATATACACTATCAAGTGTTAAGTGTTAAATGTTAAGTATTACAAAAATGTTTTATTGGAAAAGTTGGGGGATTCAAAGATGTTGGGGTACACTGGAGACTTTGAAGAAAATGTTGGAGCAAAGACCTAATGAGGTCATGCAATTTCATAAAAGAATATCCAAGCACTTCAGAAGCAAGTACAATTTTGGTGTGTAGAAGAATCTCATCAAACCATTATAGACTCTTTCTTTCAACCAACTTAGATGAATGATGATAATAATGTTTTTTGTGCTTCCACCTTTTATTTTTATAACCAATATATATTTACTTTTGAAGTCTTAAAAAAGCTATTTTTGTAAATGTTACATATTATCAAGATCAATTTTCACAAGCGTTAAATGTTGATATTCTGTATGTGCTACAATATTGTCTGTACATGACCCCTAACACTTATAGAAGGCTGACTGTAATACCTCTCTAAAGTAGTAGGTTTGGGCCCGGTTTGACAAGATTACATAAGAGAGGTTTATTTGTTTATGAAGGGTCATTTTTAGTCATAGCCTTTGTATTGGGGACAAGTCCAGGACTGATATGACAACATTACCTTAGAGAGATTTATCTCCTTTTAGAGTAACGACTTAGAGAGGTTCTATTGTATTAGGAGTCTAGGACTCCAGAAATCCGGATGAACCCACTGTACAGTGGCCTACCAAAAAGATACGGGATTTTATCCTCAATTTGAAAAGAGATATCTCTTTATTGAAATTAGTTTTTTGCAAAGGAATTGTCCATCACACTCCTATGTACGGAAATTAGTTATAGCAAGAAGGAAAAATGCAAAAATCTAATTACAATAAAGAGATATTTATTATCAAACTAAAGGCAAAATCATGCCAAAATGGAATTCTCTCTAGAGGGAATTAAGAATTTTTTTTGGAGATGATTGTAGAAGGAAAGATGTGCGTATGGAGGTTTCCTGCATATCTCCGCGATTGAATTAAAAAAAATTTCACCAAAAATGAAGTTTTAGTTTGGGTACTGAAATTTGGTATGGATGATTGGGATTGCAGAAGATATCAATGTTATCTAGCAAAATGCAAAATGTCAACTTTGTTTTACAACATGCAAAGAAAACTGATTGTCCAAACTGCCATCACTTACAGTACAGAGATCATCACTCCGGCCGCGAATGCAATGTCTCGGAGTCTGGGATCGTCCTGATGAGCAATTACACCACTGTTGCCACTACTGCTGATTACTCGGTGCGAATTCGACAACACGTGTTTCTTGTGAGCTTGTAAGTCAGGAGCGAGGAACCAGGATGAGGGCGAATCCATGTCAGGGCCAGTCTAGACTGGACCTTTTAGTGGCGATGACTACTAAGAAGACTGAGGAGCTGGATAGGCAGGGACTGACGACGCCCCACCCTTGACTCATAGAAAATCACACGCGAATTGACGAATGGATGAGACGGGGAGCACAACGTAAGACAATCGGGCAATGCCTTTCTGAGTCGTATAAAGTATGTTCGCATTGACGAGTTGCTCACTCCCATCTTCGGTCGCCAGGAGCTCTGTGCGTACATGACCAAGTTGTACGAACTTTTGGGCCGGGGTCCACTGAAACGGTTACTAGAGCCGCGCAGCCGGCACGCTCTCAGAGAGTCTCAGGCATTTGGAAATTGGAAGTGTGAGTGAGTGAGTGAGTGAAGCTCGTGAGGGGGTGCTGTCATCAGTCATGTTGCTGAACCAGTTCAAGACTGGAGCCGCGGCGTCGGCGTTGTTGCCGGGAGGCCGCGATGGGTTGGTGAGGCGCGGGGAGGCGTCCAGGTCGTTGGTGAGCCGTCGCGTGGCGCTGGGCGTGCGCGCGACGGGCGCGGCCGGGGGTGCGGGATGGCTGGAGTCTTCTACTTCCGGGATCGCTGGCATCGGCAGCAAGTTGGGCGGCTTCGTCGACAAAGCGCTGCACGGGAGTGCCGTGCAGAAGGATGGCAACGGCCTCGTCACGTACAAGGGCAAGGTCGTCATCATGAAGAAAATATGGAAGCTGGATCTCATTGATCGCGGGGCGGATCTCGCGGACGATGCGAGTGAGCTGCTCGGGAAGAGGGTGTCGTTCCAGCTCATCAGCGACGAAATCGATCCCAGTATGTCTCTCACCTCCATTCCGAATGCTTAGAGTTCTCTCGAGCTTTTCCGAAGCTGGATATACTCTTGTCCGACTTCGTCCCGACAGTAGAATTGACAAGGTGTTCTACAATTGCGCTTTGAAATTTGAGGGCTTTTAGTCGCTATGTCTGGTTTTTCGAGCTTGTTGTGAAAGAGTACGGTCTTACCTGCACCGGAATTGGTATTGGCAGAGACGGGGAAAGCGACGCTGAGCAAGGAAGTGCCCCTGGAGAAGTGGGTGGTCGTCGAGGGAATGGCGGTCCAAGACATCACCTTCAACATCGAATTCTCCGTGGAGAGCAAATTCAGCGTCCCGCACGCCATTCTGGTGCGCAATAAGCACCCGAATGAGTTCCTCTTGGTGTCGTTCTCCTTGGAGATTCCCGACGTGGGCGAAGCGCACTATTTGACGAACTCGTGGGTGTACAACACGGGCAACACAGAGGGCCGCATTTTCTTCTCCAACAAGGTACCGCACAAGTCGATTTCTCTCGACTGATCAGGGGTCTTGCGGGATCTCTTTTAAGACACTTCCTTGGGTCGTTTCCTCAGTTCGAAATCCTTCCTTGTTTGATCAGTGCGAGACTCTTGCTTTTCAGACCTACTTGCCGAATGAGACGCCGGTCGCTCTGCGGGAGTACCGCGAGAAAGAGCTTCAGCAATTGCGGGGCGATGGCAAGGGCGAACGAAAGGCCGGCGAGCGCATCTACGACTACGACACTTACAGCGATTTGGGCAAGTCGGAGGAAGACAAGAAGCTCGAACGACCCAACTTGGGCGGCAATGCGGAGTATCCTTACCCACGCCGCGTCCGCACTGGACGACCCCTCGTCAAAGGTAAACCCACAGGAATCTTACGCAAAGGAACAGCGCACGCTTAGAACGACGTGCTTCACACAACATTTTGAACGCCGTTCTTACTCAATCTCAACCTCCGAGGGGCTGTGACTACCCCTATTTCTCCCAGTGTCGTTGCTCCCCCACTAGAGTCGAATTAGGGTTTGCCTACCAGAGAGCGATAATGCGGTTTTGTGCAGGCACGAACTACGAGGTGCGGAAGGGACTGGCGATGTTCTACATTCCTCGTGATGAGGAATTCGAGCGCGTCAAGATGTCCGACTTTAAGGCTGACACAGTACGCTCTAAGGGTCACGCTGTTTCCACGAAACTGATGTCGATGATTACGAAGAAGATGAACTTCGACAACTTCGAGGCGATCAGGAAATTGTACGCCCCCAAGGGCACGGATCTGGGAGGCTTGGACAACTTGTTGCCGCACAAGGAAAACGTGGGCAAGAAGGACCAGTTCCCGCTCGTGTTCTTGGAGGAGTTGGTCAACCCAGATGGCCAGAAGAACGCACCTCTTCAGTATTCCCTTCCCCAGATTTTGCACGGTATGTTGCTAAGGGCTTGTATCCTCGGGTGCTCCGCTCTTCCGGTTTTATGAAATGGGTCGCTACTCAGGGTTTGTAATTATGGGAAGTGACTCTGGATTCTCTTGTGGCTTGCAGCTGACCCGAATGCGTGGCGGACGAATGCACAATTCGCTCGCGAGTTTTTGGCTGGACTGAACCCTGTTGTGATCTCGCTCGTGAAGGTAGCCGAACCTTTCATTCCATTCAGTGCCATCCATCATAGAAATGTACCATAAAAATAGCATGCCAGCCAGTAAATGCATCCTTTCGGGGGGTTGAGTACGGTAGTACACCATCAAGACTACCATCAAGAACTTTTGTGGATGGACAAGGTGCTCAATGAGCAACCGGCCAGGAAGCAAGTGACAGACACGATATCCAAAGCTCTCTAGTGTTAAAAATTCTTACTTGTGACGCTATGGTGTTTGAATTGCCATTGATCATGTAGATACTACATCGCATTTTTGCACTGAGTTTGCAATTTTTAGTTACTTGGGATCGAAGCTTCGCAGCTGACGTGATCTGACAATGCTATGGGGCTCTTGTGATCAGGAATTTCCCCTGAAGAGTGGCTTGGACCCCAAGGTGTACGGCGACCCCACGTCGGCCATCACCGCTGAACACATTGAAGGCCAATTGGACGGTCTCACCGTGGACGAGGCCGTGACGAACAAGAAGCTCTTTGTTGCCGACTACCACGATGCGTACCTTCCGTTTGTGGAGAGAATCAACGCACAGAAGGATTCGAAGACCTACGCAACTCGTGCTCTATTCTACCTGCAGGGTGACGACACACTCAAGGTGCTGGCGCTTGAGTTGGTGTTGCCGCCCAAGACGGCCGGCGGAGCTAAGGCTTCCAAGGTGGTCACGCCCCCTGCCGACACCTCGAAGGTCAATTGGTACTGGGAGTGCGCCAAGGCTCACGTTTTGAACAATGACATCGTCGCCCATCAAGTCTTCAGCCACTTGTGAGTGCCAAACCTCAATTTTTAGCCTTGGAGGACTGTTTCGTTTGCCAATCACAAGGTGAATGATAATGTTATTGCATGCCGACACCCCAAGGCATTGCAAGCATTTCAAGCCAAAAAACTGTAGATGTTCACAAGGGAGTTCTAAGAGTTTGTCCAGGAGGAAAAGAAACGGAGTTTACCATCTCAATTGAACCATTAGCATCTCCTAAGTGATAAACTCCGTTTCATGAGCATGATGCTAAACTCTTAAAAAAGCTATTTAGTTTCAGTGGAGAAGTATACTTTGCAGTTAGAATTGGGAGTGATAGTTGTTGGTATGTTGTTTTCGTGGTGGTGGTGAGGTCGATTAAAAAACTGAAATAGTTTTGACGTACTCTAGTGGGGCCTAATTGTTTCCCTATGTTATGTGCAGCTCCAAGTGCCATGCCGTGACAGAGGCGCACATTATCGCGACAGCCCGTCAGCTCAGCAAGCTCCACCCCATCAATCACTTGATGACGCCTCACTTCAAGGCCACCATGGAAATCAACCGTGCCGCGCGTGCGCGTCTGGTTCCTGCAGGGGGTGCGATTGAGCAGTCGTTCACTCCCAGAGCTTACTCCATGCGCATGGCTGCCGCTAATTACAGGGACGCTTGGACATACGAATCCCAAGCCTTGCCTAACGACCTCGTCGCAAGGTAACACACACCTTCTCTACACGAAACATCGCCCTTTACATCCAGAATTCATTGAATCGTGTGCAGAGAACTACTTGCATTTCATACATCAGATGGAACCCCATCGTAACTGAAGATAACCATACGAATCAATGAAAGGCCAAAGTTTGCTCGCAAATTTGAAACACAAACCTCACCCAATATCTATCGCGCGAATAGTCGATATCTAATCTCACCCCAATGAAAGTGTATCTTTTGTTTTGCATTCCAATCAACATCGTTGCAAATATCGGTTACTTGAATCCATTTGATTTGCTGTCCTGATTCTAACTGGATTACGTTTTCGTGCAGAGGCATGGCCGAGCGCGACCCTTCTGCTGAGCACGGCATCAAGCTCCTGATCAACGACTACCCCTACGCCGCGGACGGCCTGGAGCTTTGGTCCGCCATCCAGCACTGGAACGAGGAGTACGTCGACATCTACTACAAGGACGACGACGCCGTGGTCCAAGACGTGGAGCTTCAGAGCTGGTGGGACGAGATTCGCAACGTGGGTCACGCGGACAAGAAAGACGCCGCTGGATGGCCTGTTCTCAACTCGAAGGCGAGTCTGGTGGAGATTGTGACCATCATGCAGTGGCTCCCGTCGTGCCAGCACGCGGCCGTCAACTTCGGACAGTACGCGTACGCCGGGTTCATGCCGCACCATCCCACACTCACCCGTCGTCTCCTCCCTGACGAAGGCACCAAGGAGTTTGAGGAGATGCAGAAGAATGGGGAGAAATTCTACTTGTCGACCGTTTCGGATGTGAACTCCTGCGTCGTCACCATGTCGTTGTATGAGGTCTTGTCCTCGCACTCGCCGAATGAGATTTACATCGGGGATCGCCAAATCAATTGGTGCGAATCCGAGAAGGTATGGCAACTCAATCCACTCTCAGAATTCATCAATGTGGAGAGCGTCTTATTGTTCCGAAATTTTTGTATGTCATTGGTTCCTTGAAGTGGTGAAGCCTAAAAATAGGTATTGCAGTCCGGTTGCAGTCGCAGGTTGCTTAGACCATAAACGTGAAGTTTTAACTCAATACTTCAGGGAAAATAAAGACGGAATCATATTAGAAAATTTATGTAAGTCTCCATTTACCATAGAAGTGAACTTTGGGGCTTTCTCTCCAGCAATCTAGAAACTTGTGCAATGTAAAATTTTGCAGACTTATTTTATGTTGTGCTAAAAATCAATTGCAAAAAGCTACATGTCATTAGAGTCACTTGTATGGTGGAGCCTCTATTGTACTGCATTAGGTTAATGGAGCCTCTGCTTTACCAGGAGATCGAGATCGAGTAGAATTAAGATAATAATGAACCCCTTGGTTTCTGCTGCGTCTGTTATTGCTGCTGGGTTAGCTGTAGGTTTGGTTCCATTGGACCTGGGATTGGTCACGGCACTGCTGAAGGTATTGCTAGACAACCAGAAGCAGTTTTTTCCAGTTCGTGATTGATACTGCGATGTCTTATTGTTTGTTTAATTTTGTGATTTTCAGGTGAATGCGGCGTTCAAGCGCTTCTCTGCGAATTTGAAGGAGATTGACGCCAAGATTCAGGCACGTAATGCGAATAAGCAGCTGAAGAATCGGTTGGGCGCGGCGCAGTTACCTTACAACCTGCTGCGGCCGTCGTCGAAGGCTGGAAATACGGCTATGGGCATCCCCAACAGTATCACAATTTAGGAATTTATACCTGCTGTGATGTCTTCATTGTGGAGAGTATTTCTTCTCTATCGTTACTTGTACTATTTCGATGAATGGCAATTCCATTTGTTTTGGTTTTATGAGGAAGAAAGCCCTCTCGCCATTGTCATTGATCACATCATGATCTGAAGTGTATGGAGTTTCATCACTATCAATGAGTTACAAGTTAAAATATCTATTCAACTTTAGAGCCTCTATGAAGATGGAGGTTTTACTGGAATATTCTATTAATATGAATGCATGTTTGTAACCCATAAATATAGTAATGAATTCAGTACACTGAGACACTCCAGATAGGCTCTAAATTTAGCAATTAGCAAGTCATGAATTAGCAATGCAATAAATTTGCATGTGAGGTAGGAGGTCCAAACTCCGACTGGGCATTTTGAACCGAACATGACACAGAGGTACATTTTGCTTTCTTCAATGTACCAAAATGTACAAAGGTGTACATTCTAGGAGGTGGTCGCTTTTAGAGCCCTATGGCATTTCAACTTCAAAATTTCATAACTAATTCCACAAAGCTCCAAAAAATATGAAACAACTTGGGTTGGATGCCATTTCCTTTTGCCTTTCTAGGAAAATTTACTGAAAAATATTTCAAGATGTTTTACCTCCCCAAAATTCAATTTCAGCACTTAGATGATCGCTTTATGGACCTCCTACCTCAGTGCCATATGAAGTTGATTAGAAGGAAAGTTTGAGATGTAGGGTTATTTATGAGAAAGTAAGCATGGTTCCTTCTATTGGATTAAACTGTTTTTTGTAAGGCGTGGAATGAATGAAACGAGGGTTCCAACACACTTCAGTAAGCTTATACGGAGTATATATTTTTTGAACTTTTCAACCAGAGATAAAAGAGAGAAATTCAGTTTTAAATCAATAATTTTACACCTTTCAACCGCTATAATACTTCTTGTGCATCTTCAATGCATGATTTGATTCAAGACTGCAGTTTATTTGCTTAAATTAGTGGAGGATGCAATTTACTTCATTGAATTATCAAATGCACTAATTTCTATGAAGTGAAAGTGGAAAATCCAAGTGGAATCTTCGGTGAAACTTTTACGATAACGCTAATATAGTAAGGTCAAAATACCCCAAAGCGTCCTTGTTCACATTTGGTGATAAGGTAGGAGGTCCTTAAATGGAGCGGGTTCTAAATGTGTCCCCTATTTAGGAATGAGTGACATATTCTTTAAAAAATCTACTACTGTCATTGATGAGGTAGGTGGACTTAAATGGTTCATTTAAGGACCTCCTACCTTAGTCTAAGGTTTAGAGTGACAGTTTTTGGTATTTCGACCGTAGATCCTCTCCTAGTGCATAGTGCCGGGACTATATACTAAAGAGAAGTTTTATACAGTTGGAGAGGTGAAATAATGGCACCTAGCTAACGTGACCTCTAACTACACTCCTTTCCAAAATAAATAATACTAAATTGGGCCCACCCACTAACTCTTTTACTGCATATTATGCAATCAGAGAGTAAGGTAGAAGGCTCGAGAACAGTTTGGGCATTTAGAACCGCCCACCCCATAAATGTACACAGTTTGTACATGCTGTTTTTTCATAGCCTTTACTGATGTACCAACAGTGTACATTTCAGGGGTGGGCGGTTTTGGAGCCCTATGGTAGTTCAACTTCAAATTTTCATAACTGATTCAAAAATGATTCAAAAAATATGAAACAACTTGGGTTAGATGCCAACTCCTCTTGTCTTTGAAGGAAAATTCACTGAAAAATATTTTGAGAAGTTTCACCTGCCTAAAATTCAGTTCCAGTGCTTAGATGGTTGGTTTATGGACCTTCTACCTTATGCAGTAAGAGATTCTACTCTGTGATGTTGAAAAAAACGGTGGAAATTGTTTCTAGCATTCAGTTATTTTCACCATGAACTACAAAGTGGCGGCATCCTGGAAGGATTCAGTTCTAGGCTTAGTTGTAAACGAACGATTGTAGCTACCGGTATTGCTTTCAGGATGTCACGACTCCAACAAGCTGGCCAGGAGAATGTAACATAAAAAACGGTTTGTTCGGAGCAGACACCTGAAAGACTGCATGTCAGTGAGACTAGATAAGCTTGAAATAGTGCTGAAGTACAACTGTGCTAACTTAGTACATTATTGACAGACTTTTGGAAGAATGTGGCGAACATCCCAAGAGGATAAAGAGGCATTGTGGATGCTCCCATAGATACGATATGGAGGCACCGCCTGCACGTTCATCATCATCATATGTATGATAACATTTTGAAAATTTGCTAACTGAAAACAAAAGCACATTTTCAGATACCAATTGTACAAGCAATGCTCACTGGAAACTACGGTGAGTTTCGGAAAATCTATTCACACTAACTTCAACCCATTCACTACTGTGATTCTAACGTTATAGACATAACGCAATCGAAGGACAGACCTTTGACACAACGTACGAAACTCCATATTTCTGTAGAAATCTTGCGAGGCTCTTGAAGACAAAACTAGTGCAGTATGATAGGAAGATCCAACTCCAACCAAATTAAGTAAAGAGCAGAAAAGAGCTCATTGCTAACAGCAAACTGTGAAAGAAGCAGCATCAATCGACACTTCAGAGTTTCTTGCCCTGTTTAGAGCCTGTGCCCTTCTCAGGGGCTGCGATCTTCTCAGGGTTTGAGCTCTTCTCAGGACCTGTGCCCTTCTCAAGGCTTTTGCGCTTCTCAAGGCTTCTTCTAAAAGTGAGGCTTTTGGTGAAGGCCTTGGCAGCATCGACGGACTCAGGCTTGGGAGGAACGGGGATGTTGTCCACAGCTCGGTCAAGCTGGTAATACCTGTTCTCTCGAATAGAATACTGCAAACCCTTATGCTTCAGTTGCCACCAAGCCTCCGGCACATACTTATCATCCTTCAAGTATCCAGTGGACTTGTTCACGAGAACGGGATCCCGGGAGGGAGGTTGCTCGTAACGGCCATAGCCATCAACCAAGTGCAGGTATACCTCCAGGTTGTGGTGCAAAGCGAGGGCACTGAAGTCGTGGTTTATATCGAAGATAGTCTGTAAGGACCACACGGCAGCCTTGTCATGATTCAAATGCTTGGAGTTTTCGTCATTCATCTCCAGCAGCACTCCGACGTGAGTGTAAAACGATGAGCCTACGTCCTCAAGGATGTGCCATCCAGGAACGCGGGGGACCACATCGTTCATATTCACCACTCGAAGCACCTTGACTCCAAGCTCCGCCAGGCGCTGCTTGAAGGCGCGGTTGCCAACACGGGGACCAGCAAAGGAAAACACCGTGATAGGAATTTGAGTCACCGTCCTCTTACCTCCGACGACAGCTTCCGCCTGGTTCAATTCGGACTCGGCTAAATCGTACGCGCTCAGAGTGGCCAGTGCGGAACCAAGGCTGTGCCCACAGATAGTGATGCTCAGCTCGTGCTCGCCTTCGTATTTGTCAACCAAATCCTTGATTTCCTTCACCAGGTAGCTCTTAGCACTGATCTTGTTGAACCTGGAATCCTCTTTAGCTGAAGTGTACAGACTCAGAAACCCTTGCTCCACTTCGATGTCTGTGGGCAACCCATCCTTGCTTTCGTCTGTTAAGCCACAAGGAATGAGCTGGAACTTGAGATTCGCTGCCCACTCTAAACCCGTGACAGTGCCTCTCCAAACAATCAGAATATCCCGCCTTCCTAATCTCTTAATTTCTTCCTCATTTGTGCACACCGCCACGTAGCCTATCCAATTCGATTTGGAACTCCACGCATCCTCACGCTCTGATTTCCTCAGAAGGTAAGGCACCTCCACATCAGCTGTGGCATAAATAAACCTAATTGCACGCACACAGCGATAGCTCAGGTTGGTGTCCCAAAGTTGGAGGTTCAAAGCTTGCAGAAGAAAGTCGGCTCACGAGTTTGCAGAAAAAAGCTGGTTTAATCGTTTACACACAACATCGGGTGCAAGCGATTTGTCAAAACAAAGCTGGTTCAAGAGCTTGCACACAAAAGCGGGTTGAAGAGCCTGCACAAAAGTGGTTCAAGAGCTTGCACACAAAAGCGGGTTGAAGAGCCTGCACAAAAGAGCTGGTTGAAGAGAGAGTGACGTACATGGTGACAGTGTACCCAGAGTCGTGAAGGTCCACTCCCTTGAACAAATTATCCTTGGAGAATCGGCAACTGCCGCAGTATTGCGAGAATTTGTCGAAATCGAAGGCATCGTAAGCCACCTGAGCAAATTGGCCATACCGAATGAGCTCCAATCTCAAGCACTCGTCCAGAGGGTCCAAAAGGCCCTCCCAGTCGTTGGCGCCTTGAATCTCTCGCCATCTGGTCCCGATGATCCCACAATTGGGCCGCAGAAACGTTCGATTATGAGTTCCCTGGAGACCAAGTGGGGTAGGAACGCCGGGCGAGGGGGAAGCTGCTGCAACACTCACACCCTGCGGAGCTTCTGGAGGACTGTGAGGGGGAAGACTCAAACTCTGCGTGGGTCTTCGTTGTGCCATTTGAACCTAGAATTCGCTGCTGTCATATAATTCTAGGGTGCAGTATCTAGAGGCAAGCTCAGTCACGACCACGAGAAAACAGGAGCAAGCTCTCCGAAGCTGGCTGGCACGAGATCCGAGGTCACGAAGCTTACTGAGAGAGAACAGAGCTGCACTTCAGCCCTGGGGACTCCAGAGTACTTATAGGCGGTCGAGCTTATAGTTGTGCAACGAGCCTTCTGCGGAGGCCGTTTTGCCCCCCCTTTATCCCTGGGGAAAACGCAAGAACTTTTTATTTGCCGAGGCATGATAAAATTTGCAAATTCTGAGTTCATATTTGCAATCAGAGCCCCCAAATTAGCAAGGAGAGGTCTTGAACATACCCAAAAGACGGCACAAAGTAGGGGGTCTTTTTTCTTACATTGACCCCTGGCTTTACCTCCGCAAGAGGCTCGTTGCACAACTATAAGCTCGACCCTTAGGCAGGCCTTTTCAAAAGGATGATTCTGGAGCATCGAACTTAGTATCGAACTAAGTAGACTACAGTACTGAGCATCGAACTTAGTCAAGTTATTACTGTCGATCCATGAGTGTTCCGAGCTCTCCGAGTCAGAGATTCCGTGTCTCTGGGCTACCCCTGCTTCACGTGCTTCACAGCTTATGACCCTGCCTCCCGGAATGTACTGTTCAACAAGCCACCTGAGCGAATTGCCATAACGAATGAGCTCCAATCTCAAGCACTCGTCCAGAGGGTCCAGAAGGCCCTCCCAGTTGAATCTCTCGCCATCGGGTCCCGATTATCCCACTATTGGGCCGCAGAAACGTTCGATTATGAGTTCCCTGGAGACCAAGCGGGGTAGGAACGCCGGGCGAGGCGTCGGGCGGAACAGCTGGCCGAACGGAGGAAGCTGCTGCAACACTCACACACTGCGGAGCTTCTGGAGGACTGTGAGGAGGACGACTCAAACTCTGCGTGGGTCTGGGTTGTGCCATTTGAACCTAGAATTCGCTGCTGTCATATAATTCTGGTGCAGCATCTAGACGCAAACTCCGTCACGACCACGAGAAAACAGGAGCCAGCTCTTCGAGCACGAGATCCGAGGTCACGAAGCTTACTGAGAGGGAATCGAACAGAGCTGGACTGCAGCCCTGGGGATTTCAGAGTACTTATAGGCAGGCCTTTTTAAAAGGATGTTTCTGGAGCATCGGTAGACTACTGAGGATCAAACTTTTCCAGTGGCTTAAAAAATTGCAAAAGCACTCATTGGAAGTGAATCTAATGTAGAAGATCTCCTCTTTTCACAACAAAGTTCCAAGGATGAATAGTTGAACTTTTGCCCTGCTAGAAGAATTCTCTAGCATCCAACAGATGCCAAACATCCGCGTCAACGTTTAAGGGTTAAACACCTGGCCGTTGACCATGGAAACCATCCCTTTTGCTGATGTAAAGTATCTACACCTAAAATCTCACAAATAAGTTGTGTGGCATGACCAGTATGCTCTAGGAAGTGAACAACATTTTTTGTATACAGGTGAAGGATTATGAATTGAAATGCAAGTGGTTTCATAATTTTTGGACACATTGTGAATTAGTTTTAAATTTTCAAACATGTAAGGTGTAGGGTGCTAAAAGTGTCATGTGGGTGATGCCAAAATCCATTTGATGCACATGATGAAATGACACTAGTACACTACAAAAAAATGACCACATATATGACTTCGAAATACAACTTCACAACAGTCATTTTGGACACGTTTGACTACAAAATGATTAGGGGCCCTAGAGTCATAGTGGACAAGTCATTTATAAACAACTTTAGTTTTTATTATCACCAACAATGAAGTACTTTATATATAAGTGGATGGTTTATTGTTTTCATTCAAGTGATAAAGAAAGTTTGGGTTAACCCCTAAAGTTTCAAAGTCCCTACATGGGACTCTTGGGATTTTAGGTAGGCTTGTGTGATCTCAATTTTTTACCTAATTTTTTGAAACTTTTTTCAAAGATAGGAAATCAAATTAGCTTTCTAGGAATATAATTTTTATTCCAATCAATGTCCGGGAGCAAAAGTTATGCAACTTTAAGTCCAAAAAGCAGCTCAAGGACAACCCAAAAACATCACAAAAAAGGAATTTTTTTAATTTTTAATTTTTTTCTCAAAGATTTTATTTTCGTCTACATTTGAAGCTTTGATTGAATCTATTTTGATTAGTGATGAGAAAGTTATGGACAATCTTGTTTTGGGGGCAATTTAAGCATCTTCTTGAAAAAATAATTTATAGAATTCATTTTTGAATGCAATTTTTACAATTAAAAAAAAGAAGTTGTTAGATAGGGTTAAGTTTGCTTACTAGAACAATCTCACTGTTGGAAATTTTGTGTTTTAATTCCACCTCACAACTATTAATAACAATTTAGTTTTTCTTTCAATCTTGAACCTACTTCTATTTAATTATAGAATTGAAAAATGTCAATTCCAATGGTTGTAATGTTGTTATAAACAATCCTCATCCTATGGATTTATTTATTTTTTTAAATATTAGGATATCCTCCCTATTCATTTTCCCTTCAAAAATAGGGGTCAATTTTGAAGAGTGATCCATTTTAGGTGTGGTTACCTTATGACATTATCTACTTTGAAAAACCAAAAGTGCTCATTGGAGGTCAAACTACTCTGCACGATCTCCTCTTTTTGCACAAAATTCCGAGGATGAACAATTGCACTTTTGTCATACATAAAAAGATTCTTTGTCATTCATTAGCCAAAAAACAACCGCAATGTTGTTTAAGGGTTGACCTTGAAATGTTAGGCCTTTGACTGTAGAATTGGAGTTGAAATTCCATCACTTTGTATATTCCCATTTAGCAACTATGTGTTAACAAAATAATTTATTTTTATTTTTCATAGATGAAAGTACATGTCTTTTTCACCTCATAAAAAATTTAGATTTCTTATGGAAAATTGATTTTTTTGAGAATTTTTAGAAATAAAGTGAAAAAAAATCATATCAAATACAAAATTATCTCAAAAACTCTTAAATTTTCACCTTGTGTATACATTATAGTGAAGAACTTCATTGTGTTAATTCAAATTCTATGCCATTCTATAATTAGAATTTAGTAGACATTGAAAATACACCCAAAGTTCAAATTGCAATAAAAAAAATTCAATTGTAGGAATTTTTTCAAAATTCAAATTGGAATAAAAACTGGAGCACATGATCTTTATTTTATTAGTTGGGTTCAAACTCAAAAAATTTCAGATTTAGAGCAAGGAGCAACAACTCCCCAGAATACATTAAATAGCATATTTTGTGATCCCATTTTCTTACTAACTAATTTGTCATTTATGTGAAGACAAATACTAGCAAGACTGCAAACTCAATTGCGTGTTATTCACAACCCAATATGAAACATCAACAAGAAAAATGTGGATTAACAATTGCTTCCAATTTCTCTCTAGCTCATTTGATTGTCATCCAAATGCTACCAAATGGCACTTGCAACGTTTCGGGATTAATTATATTATTGTTGATCTATTAGTGTTCCAAGTTCTCCAAGTTAAAGATTCCATGTCTTTGGGCTTTCGTTGTTTCGTGTTTAACTACTTATGACCACGCATCCTTGATTATAGGCAAGCCAAAAAAATCATTCAATTTTATTCTTACATCCATCAAGTATTTGCTTTCATCTATAAGTTTATCTAAACTAAGTAAACTTCATTTGAAATTTGGCAAACTTCAGATATTTGGAAGATGGTTTTTGCAAATTCATCCACTGCTCCCCCTTGTTTTCTACTATTGAAGTAGCCACCAAGAAATTCAAATAAAAAACTAGCAAAAATTTACCTACTATAATTTCATTATTTATGACTAACAATTCATGTTGATTTTTGTTTAAATTTAGGCATTTCAAAGTTCATAATTGTATCCAAAAAAAAGTTCAACAAGCTTGCTTTTGAGGTGGTCGAGTTTGTAAATCCTGTATATAAGGACACTATTAATGACTTGACATGTAATTGGTGTGAGGTGACATGGCCCCTCAAGAAATTGATGTGAAAATTCCATTTCAATATATCTTTGCCAAATCAAACCCTCACGTATAGTATTCTTCACTCAATCTAATGATATAAAGATTTTCATCATTTAGAATATATTTTTTATAATATAATATGATCAATCAAAATGACTCACTTCCTGTCCTGTGATAAAAACCTTTGTCCTTAAAGGGTTGAAGCGATCAACATTTTAGATTGTCTTCATTACTTGCCAATTGTTAAGATTATCCTTCAAGGAAAAGAACACATTTTTTTCACCTCTTTAATTGAAAAATTATTTTTTTAGCCCTTTCATTTGAAGGACTCGCATTGTTTTTTCAAAAGCAAACCTTTTCAGTTTTCACAACTAATTAATCAATAATGTTATAAAAAAGGATTGATTTTGCAATGTGAGGGGAACTAAGGTGGTTATGAGATCAAACCTGAGCACTGGCAAGTGCTTAAAACCATAGTCCACCCAACTATGGATGGTTTAATTGACCTTGTCATCATATGGGGACCTAATTAAGAATTTCTCAGGGGAAGGAACATATTGGTGATCTTAGATCCCGTCTTAGATGTTGTAGAAATCACGCCTATGTTTTTTTTGATGTCTCCCAAAACATTCTCATTGTACATGACAGAAGTTTGTTCTTGCGGTGACATCCACGCGTTTCCTAAAATGTCCAATTAAATTTAGTCTCACATGGCCAAAATCCCAATTGCCTCCTTATGTTCTCAATAACATTCTTGTTTCCTGCAAACATCCAAAAAAACAAGGTCTTCCTCTAGTGTATACTAGGTTGGTTTTTCTTTTTAATATTTTAGAAATTTCTTCTAGTATCAGTTTATCTGGATGGTTATTTTGTAGTGTAGGATGTTTTAGTTGTATATTTATAAGGTATAGCGAGTTGAGACTATCTGTGAAGATATATGTATCTTCTTCATTGTTTTTGGCTAATTGTAATTTTTCTAGAATGGCTGTTAGTTCTGCTCTTAGTATATTTTGGAGCCTAGGAAGTCTTTTGATATATTGATATTTTTTTATTTTTTTATATATTCCAAATCTAGTTGTGTCTCCTATGGTCGTTCCATCTTCTTGTTCTTTGGGTGAATTGTATGATCCATTTGTGTAATTATTGTTTGATGTATACTTTAATGTTATATTTGTTATATTGGATGTGTATATAGTTGTGTCTGTGTGATTTATTCTTGTATTGTTTGGAAGTGTGACCATTCCAAGTTTTTGAAGGATTTACCATTACTGTTGGTGGTGGTCTTTGGTTTTTTTGTGTGTATACTTTGAATATTTAGGTGGATCACTACAAGAAAATGGGGGTAATCATGACTGCAAAGAATGACTTGAAAACAGTCATTCCGGACAAAAATGACTCCGTTGCGACTTCAAGCCTAAAGTCATAGTGGACAAGTCATTCTTTTGGTGACTGCAATTCTATTATCACTATCCACTTTGGCCTTGGATGAAAAAAGGATAAGAGGGTCTACGTGGCTTGATGACGTAGACAACTAAATTTTTGGGAAAGGTCGAGCAGTTGCCCATTTTGGGTGAAATTTTGAAATTTTTTGGTTCCACGTCGAACGACTGTGCAGTCACGGCGCAGTCACTCTGCAGTCAAGAGGGAGTTCCACTACCCAGTGAGAGTGTGACACGTGTCTAGTCATTCTTTAGTTATGATTTCAATTTAGGTCCTTAGCGGACGAGTGAGGTTCTGACATGTGGCAAGTCATTTTGCAGTCATATGTAGGATGCGCTTTTGACTTCGCCGAGTCATTTGTGAGTGATGCACATAGTTATTCTAAAGTGATATAGATTTAGGCTTTAGGTCACTCTCCAAAGACACAAAAAGTCATTCTCTTATTATTTTCAATTTGTGGCGATGTGTGCAGAAAGGAGTCTAATGATAATTGCATGGGAAGTAGTCATTCTACAGTCACATATGAATACATTCAAAGTTCCACGGCAATACACCGTACACAATATACAATTCACCATACACCATATATAATACGCCATACACAATATGCCATATACAATACAACATATACCACACATCATATTTGGCATATGTCTCACATGGCTTCCAAAGCCATTTAGTATGCAAGTATGAAGAGATGAAATGACAAGCCTTTCATAGAAGTAGGGTATTAGTAGGCAAGACAAACCATGTGGGATATGTAAAACGCAGGAATTGTATTACAAGTAATACTTAAGACCTCATTGAGGCATAGTAGATCAACTTTTTTCAAAAAGCTTTGAACTAATAAAAGTTAGGAAATCAATCTGATTCACTTTCATCTCCAAAAATTTGTTTAAGATTTCAAGCCTCAAATGAAAAGATTGGCACATAAAGAGTACTTGGGTCACCTATTTGACTTCCCCAAAACATAGACGTATGTAGTTGTCCTTGGTTTCCTCATTTCATGCAAGGAAAATATGATGATGACTGCACATGATGTCTACAAATTGCACAATGAATCACAATATACAACGCTCCAAAGCAGTAATAGAATAAATACACAATATTCTAGAACTATCAAATGTGCAATCTATGGGGATACTAGGCTGGATGTTTGAGTGTCAATAGCGCAAAAATCATTTGTTAGTCATTTATGAGTCGTTTCCAAAGTATTGCAATCCTTCACCGCTACTTTTAAATGACTACAACAAAGTCATATTGAAGTTACAGGAGTCTAAGCTACAAAGTAGCGTTCAAGGAGTCATCTAAAAGTATTGTACTGCATGTGAGCCTTGTCCTTCTTATCCCGGAGGTTGCTTATAGTTAGCAATGTCTTTGCATCCAGGAAGTGAACCACAAAAGAGAAGTAGACACCATCAAGTTGTCGGCGAAAGAGAACCCTAAAAAAAAAAATGCATAATGAACTTGATCATGTTTTCCAGGAGCCATCAGAGAATGCGGGTGAATCATCGGTCAACTACGTAGGAATTTTGAGGGACATATTAGATTTGGACTACGGTGCCCTACACACGCACATCATACTATTGCGGTGTGAGTGGGTGAAGCCCTTGGATAATAGTGGGAATTCAACATATACTTGTGACGATGCTGGGTTTCTCGTTGTGAACTTCCGCCACATACTGCCTCGCATGGTGGAGCCTTTCATCTTCCCTAGCCAAGCCACTCAGGTCTTCTTCTTAGATGTTATAGGTAGACCAGGTTGGAAAGTTGTATTACACAAAGACGCAAGAGCACAAAGTGAAGTAGTGGACACAACGGATGCCTTCATCAGCACTACTAAGGAGACCGCAGGGCTGACCACTCCCCAACGCATGCCAGTCCCAGCAGCGACAGTTAATCTTATTGGTGCTATCGAATTGTCCCTGGAAGAGAACCTATTAGCTCAAGAAGAGTATTAGAGTGTGATAGGTATAATATTACACACCTTAGAATTAGACATAGTGACCACATAGTGGTCCAGACGTTCTTACGGAGTCCCCCCCACAGTCGAGTGAAGTCATTCCCCAGTGACATCCATGACTGTGGTGCACCCGCCATTGCACCGGCACCCCTTGTATGGAACCTGTCACTTTGATTTTTTGTCCCATATTTTTCTACTCGTTGGATTCATGTTGTAACCTGTTTGACAACTCCAGTCATTTGGCAGTTGCAGTGCAATGTGTTGGAAAATCTGAGTTTTGTCACCTGTGACCGTCATGTATTTTTCTACCCTGTCCCTGAACACCGCCAACTTGCCCGATTGTGTCCGGATAGAGGCCCGCGTTGAGAAAAAGAAGACGGAGCTCCTCAGCTAAGTGCGAGTCACTTCATAGTCATTTTTGAGTCACAGAGAAGTAAAGCTCAATCGGGGCATATGACTGAAATATGACTAGGAAATGACTAGACCATCCACGTTGGATTTCCGCCAGGAAGGCGACGACGTAGTCAACGAGAACGTCGGTCTTTGAGCCAGACTTCATCAACTAATCATCCGGCAGTCGTAGCCCCGACTCCAAAATGACTGGGGACAGGCTTCGGCTGAGCAGGTGGTGCAATTACAGAGGGCGCAGTCATTTTCTAGTGAAACCGGACCTGCAGTCACGATTAGGCCCATTTTCTTGTAGTGGATGTAGATTTGTTTTTTAATTCTTCTTAGATTGATTAGGGTTGTCTTATGTTGATTACAATATATGTGCAGTATTTGAATTGCTAGGGATTCTATTATATGTTTGTATTTTGTAGTTAAAGGCGTTTCATATTTGATTACATCTACTAGGAGGTATGCAATAGTGTGTATGTCTGGGTATATGTTTGGATGTGGATTTTTATTGGTGTACCAATGTTTATCTGGTGCAATGATTGTCATAGTAATTGAGTTATCTTTTTTGGTGGCTAGTTTAGCCCAATGGCCCAGTGACTACTAGAAAATTCAATTTTTATGTTGATTTGGTCACGTTGTCTTAGACAATTTTCTGTTGATTAGGATAGTAATATGTTGATTTGGTTCACTTTTTTGTTGATTTTTGTCTAGGACAATGCAACCAAAAAAATTGAATTCTCTTCTTGTGTGGATTGCTTGTTGCAATGTTTTGTGGGTGGGTGCATGTATTATGACTATTTTGATCTGTTTTTCAATGAATGCATGTCCTTCAGATTCAAAGATACAGTCTCAAAGGTGTGGTGAGTTGTATGATTTTATTTGTGCTGGGCATGTTATTGGTGATGGAAAATATGAGTGTTCTATATGGAATTTTTCAATTATGTATTAGAGTATGTTTGTGTCTATATGATGTTGGGTTTTAATGCTTTTGTTGTGTGTTGTCTCTCTTGCAAGATATCTTTGGTATAATTGCACTACTTCCTTTTCAAGTTTTTGCAATGGTGGATCTATTATTTTTTGTTGTGAGAATATTTGGTATTGGTTCTATAGCCATTGCATTTGGGTATTAGGTATTTGTGTATATGTGTTGGCCAGAATTGTCGTATAATTATGTGTTTTCTAATGTGGTATGGGTTGTGTATTTAGTTGTTTTAATATCTTATCAAGATTACATTTTGGGTAGATATGTGTATATGAATTAGGTGCGTGGGTGGGATTACATATCTTGAATTTTGGTGTTGTGATTCGTGAAAGTTTTGAAAGATGATATTGCCAAAGTGTTTTTTTTGCTTTTGCGTATAGTATTTTTTTAGTATTTCAATTTTATATTGTGTAATGTTTTGTTGGTTGCATGGGAAAGATGTTTTTCTAGTGTCCATTTTGAATGTGACATTATTTGATGGTATCCATTTACAAGTAGATACTGGTTTGTGATTTGTTGAGTATTGTATTTGTTTTTTCCTATATATGATTTTATATCTAGTATGGCGACTATGGGGGTGATTTTGTTATTTTGTGTATATATGTTTAGGTGTGGGAGGGTATCTTGTATGAACGTTGTTTGTTGTTGCTTGCTGTAATGGAATTTGTATGGTGGTAGTTCTTATTTGGAATTTTTTTTGTAGTATATTGGTGTACTTTGGAGCTAGGTATGGTTGCAGACAATTTTGTTGGCATTGGTGTGGGTGATAGAACATAATGTGAGTGTAATATATTGCGTTTGATATTAGTGGTGTACATATACCATTTTGTTTTTTAAATCGTGCTTGGTCAATCAAGGTTTGTTTAATGTAAATAGTTTATTTTGTATACTTTGGTGTTTTTTATTGTTGTGTGTTGTAACAGTACAAATTCAAACTAGACATGTTAGAAATAATGTAGGAAAAGAAAACACAACATTATCACTTATGGATTGAAAGATTATATTGTTTGATCATGACGGTGTTAAAATTGCGAAAGTGATTTGAAAGCCTTTCAATCCTCTTTTCACATATCAAATCTAAAAATTTGGTCACCAAAAAAATATGAAGTTAAAGGACCTAACATGCATAACCCCAATCAATTTATGGCTTCTTAAAATCTACTCTACAACGCTTTTTAATTCACACCTTTCTTTCCCCCCCCAAAAAAATCTATTTTACAACTTTTTTAAATGAATTTCTAATGTGTTATTTTTTCCAAGATTAAGTGTATTTGAGGCTCATTTCCAAGAGCCCTGAATACTAAAATTCATGATTGCAATGGACACCCTTGCACAAAATCTTGAATAGAAAAAATCTTAATCAATCATTTTCAAAATCGGACTTTTGATGCTAAAATTAGACTTCAAAAAAAATTGAAAAAATAAAAACTACTAAAAATAGCAATTTGGTTAGGTTTTAATTAACTTCAAAGTATTTTTGACACCAAAATTTAATGCCTCGGGCATTTAGGGGTTAAACGCTTGACTAGGGAATATGGAAATCATCCCTTTTGTTTATGTATGACATCATCTACTTCAAAAAATCTAAATTGCTCATTGGAGGTTAAACTACTCTACAAGATCTCCTCTTTGCATAAAATTTCAAAGGTGAGCAATTGCACTTTTGTCCTACATAGAAAGATTCTTTATCATTCATCGACCAAAAAAACGGCTGCAACATTGTTTAAGGGGTTAACCCTAAAACACCAGGCCTATGACCATAGAATTGGAGTTAAAATTCCATCACTCTGTATGCTCCCATTTAGCAACTACGTGTTAAGAAAAAAACTATTTTTATTTTTTACAGATGAAAGTAGATGCCTTTCTCACTTCACAAAACTTTTAGAAAAAAAGTGAAGAAAAATCATATCAAATAGAAAATTATCTCAAAAACTGTAAAAATTTCACCTAGTGTGTACATTATAGTGAAGAACTTCATAGAGTAAATTCAATTTCTCTGCCATTCTATGATTAGAATTTAATAGACATTGAAAACTCGAGATTGAAAATATACCCCAAGTTCAAATTGCAATAAAAAAAATTCAGTTTTAGGAATTCAAATTGGAATAAAACAAGAGCACATGATCTTCATTTCATTAGTTGGGCTCAAACTCAAAAAATATCAGATCTAGAGCAAGGAGTAACAACTTTCCGAAATACACTAAATAGCATATTTTTTGACCTGATTTTTACTGACTTCTCATTTATGTGAAGACAAACACTCTTAAGACTACAAACTCAATTGCATGCTATTCACAACCCAACATGAAAGGTCAATAAGAAAAAAGTGGATAGAAAACTACTTCCAGTTTTTTTATAGCTTATTTGATTGTCATTCAATTAAATGCCACAAAATGGCGCCTACAACGTTTCGGGATTAATCAAGTTATATAGCCACGCCCCTTGGAGTGTAGGCAAGCAAGAAATATTGTTCAATATTATTCTTACATCCATCAAGTGTTTGTTTTCATCTATAAATTTATCTAACCTAATTGAACTTCATCCAAAATTTGGCAAACTTCAAATATTGGGAAGATGGTTTTTGCAAATTCATCCACTTCTCCTTCCTAATTTTCTACTATCAAAGTAGCCACCAAGAAATTCAAGTAAGAAACTAGCAAAAATAAATTGACTATAATTTCATTGCTTATGACTAACATGGCATGTTGATTTTTGTTTAAATTTAGGCATTTCAAAGTTCAACAATCTTGCTCTTGAGGTGGTCGAGTTTCCAAATCCTATACATAGAAACACTATTAATCACTTGACACCATTGTTGTCTTTTACAAGGTTGGTATATTTTTCAAATGAAAAGATTAAATTTAGATGTTACCAATCCATCTTTAGTTAGACAATACTTCATTACAACAAAACAAACTATCAAACCAATCTTCATAATGGTTCCCTTCTTTTTGTGTGATTATATGAATAGTGCTTTAATCTTGTAAGGGTGACAAGGCCCAATATAAGCTTCATTTTTTTTAGCAATTTTGAAGAGTCTTTATATAAAAATTTTAAAGGTTCAAATTTTTTTTTTACTTAACCAACACATGTACTATCCTACAGCCACTAACAAAATTGAATACAAATCTGAAATGTTTTCATTCAAACAACTATATCATGAGCGTCAATGGACAAAGTTGAGAAGTGGATATACAAAAGTTGTAGTGTGCGACATACTACACGTTACCATAGAAGTTTGAAGAAAAAATCAATTGTAATTTGAAAGGAAATTACTATCAAAGTTAGCCATGTCAAAAACTTGGTTTTGTTCACCATGATTTGGAATTACTTTATCTTTTGTCAATTTTTTCTTAGAACTCTAAAAAAACTTTTTATGCCTTGGCATATTGGTATACATCATTTCAAATTGTTGTACACAAAAATTGAAGGAAATTAGCATTTATAGAATTTAAATATCAACAATTTGATAAACATGCAAATGATGTTGGTTCCCACAATATTTGAATTTTTTGGGGGGATTAGAGTATAAGATTGCATAGGCCATTGTAGAGCAAGTATAGGTTGCAACGTGGAACATTTTTATATCTTAATACCTTTGCATTTGAAATATTTGTTGAATAGAGCAATACAATTCAATTTATATTTTACAACTTTATATTGCATTTTTAGGATCAAATTTTTTGTTTGGAGACTAGAATTCATGATGCATACAATTGGCCCAAAAAATCAAAAAAAAAATTAGCATTCTCAATTTCATGAAGGTCAACTTTTCTTTAAGAAATTGGCAGTTTTTAGAAATTGGCACTCCTTTAGGGATTAAATGAGCGGGTTTGGAATAGCCTAAATATAGTACATGGGTCTAGACCAACTTTTGGCTTTCAAAATTCATAGTAATTTCAGTTCAAGCAATAAAATTACCAAATTTTTTGCAATCCCTATCATTTCTATCTTTGCATGTAGGAAAATATTTGCTTTGCCTTCACCCCCATCGCCTAAGGCATGTTTGAGTTCAAAAACATCATTGCTTTTGAAGTATTATAGATCTAAATGTCACTAAGTTATAGAGATCTGAATTGTACAATTTTGTAGTATACATGTTGTAGATGACGTGAACCAAATTTGGAGTCATGTGGCCATATAGATTGCAAAATTATAATGTTTTGGTGTTGAAAAAGGATGCTGAAATTTTCCTAGCAACACATTTGGAGGTGAAATTCGATTTCTAAATCTACTCAAATGAAAAAACTTAAAACTATAAAGTGATTTGAAACCGGCATACAAACACATTGGTGAAAGAAAATATCATTGAATTTCCTCATTGTGTCTACAAAATGGCTTTCAAATGTCAAAAAAATAGCTAGAAAAGTTGCAAAAAACACATCTAAGGCTGAACCTCCTTCTACTAAAATGCTTCTCAATCACTCATAATTTTTTGGATTGATATGAAATTTTAGCCACACAAACAAGACTAGTATGCGCAACTTTTTCAATTTTTTTATATTGAAATTGGACATTGTATGAAGAAAAAACAAGCTGCCAAAGTTCATTGTAATCCAAAAATGTTAGGGTTTTGAACTTCGAATTGCTCCCAAACATTAAAAACAATTTGGATTGACACAAAAAATTTACCACAATAATTAGACTACAAGGAAAACATAATTCAACAAATTTTATTGAAAAAAAAAAAAAGGATGAAGGAAATACAAGCTCCCGAAGTTGCAGCCATGAAATGCAGTTTGGTGTACTTAAATTGAAGCTGTGAACTTTGATTGGCTTCCAAGAAATCAATACATCTTGGATTGATCTGCAAATTTTACTACATAATTAGAAGAGAGAGCTCAAATTTTCCAACAGGTTTAATTGAATGCGGACATCGGATGCAAAAGTTACAACACTTTGAATTGGGCTTGAAACAATGTGAGGGCACTTTTGGTCCCCTTAGGCAATGAGGGGTTAACATATTCTTCTACACAAAAGAGTGAAATTAGATTGCCCCACACTAATTTCTCGACAGTCCACACTATATAAATATTCATTGCTCATGTACAATGATGCATTCAATTAAAAGCCATGTGTATGGTATAGATTAGTGCACTAGTTCAAGGCCCAGTTCAAAGAGTTGCATGCGCCTCCACGTGGACAAGCATTGAGTCATGAGGTAATTTATTTAAGGCAAGGCAACCTAATTTCACTATTTTGGGTAGATCATGTTTAGAATTTCTTAAGTGGTCGGTTATGGGTGCCTCCACTTTAGCATGCACTAACACTGGTGTGATTCTATAGTAGATGGTGTGGAACGTTCTACATCCAACATAACTTCATCAGGAGCTAAGTAGACAAGTGGAGGGCTGGAGGCTCACTCTGATGAGTAGGTGCATGACGGAGAGGCAATGGACATGAAGGCTACTACCATAACTAAGTGGACAAGTGGAGGCTCAATGTGATGAGCAGGGTGCATGAAGGCTCGTCAATGTTATGTTATTGCTTGTCTGCCACTGATATTTACTGCCACACTTTCCTCATCGTACTGCACTAGTCGTCCTGTCCGTAATGGTAGTTTCCAAATGGGCCTAAAAAGTACAGAGCAATAAAAGTGAAGAACAATGAGATGCCACACCATCCTGTCCTTCTGAGACTGGTGACATCAGGTGACGAACGTTGTCGTTGAAATACTCCGCACGAGCTTCACAGCCTACTGTGAGTCACCTGCAACTCTGGAAAGATCCCCACCACTGGAGTGCCACCAGTCCACCACATACCCAATCTGACGGAAATTGATCTGGTTAGTCATTCGACAAGTGGAAAATCAAATTCCCCCCAAAAGTGCCTGAATAGTACCGCAACATGGGTTAAGCCAACGGTCGAGTTTATAACTTATTGACAGACTTTTGGAAGAATGTGGAGAACATCCCAAGAGGCATTGTGGAAGCTCCCATAGACACGATATGGAGGCACCGCCTGCACGTTCATCACCATCATATTTATAATAACATTTTGAAAATTTGCAAACTGAAAGAAGACATGAGGGATTTCGAGAAGAGTGAACTCCTGGGGCATGGACAATCCGCAGATGAACATTACAGGAGGAATCACAATATGTCAATTAGCTCTGGTCTGATAGCATTTGCGTGCCACCAATTAAGTTACATCCTCGAACAAAAAGCCACGAAACTGGCACATTGCCAACTGAATGGCACAATTACCAGTTGGTTTCGAAATTCTAGAGCTCCTTGAACTTAAAAGCAAAAGCACATTTTCAGATACCAATTGTACAATCAATGCTCACTGGAAACTACTGTGAGTTTCGGAAAATCTATCCACATTGGCTTCAAGCCATTCACCACTGTGATCCGAGCGTTATCGACATAACGCAATTGAAGGACAGACCTTCGACAGAACATACGAAACTCCATATTTTTGTAGAAATCTTGCGACTCCTGAAGCCAAAACTAGTGCAGTATGATAGGAAGATCCAACTCAAACCAAATTAAGTACAGAGCAGAAAAGAGCTCATTGCTAACAGCAAACTGTGAAAGAAGCAGCATCAATCGACACTTCATAGTTTCTTGCCCTGTTCAGAGTCTGTGCCCTTCTCAGGGATTGCGACCTTCTCAGGGTTTGTGCTCTTCGCAGGACCTGTGCCGTTCTCAAGGGCTGCGCTCATCTCAGGGTTTGAGCTCTTCACAGGACCTGCGCACTTCTCAGGGTTTGAGCTCTTCTCAGGACCTGTGCCCTTCTCAAGGCTTTTGCGCTTCTCAAGGCTTCTTCTAATAGTGAGGCTTTTGGTGAAGGCCTTGGCAGCATCGACGGACTCAGGCTTGGGAGGAACGGGGATGTTGTCCACAGCTCGGTCAAGCTGGTAATACCTGTTCTCTGGAATAGAATACTGCAAACCCTTATGCTTCAGTTGCCACCAAGCCTCCGGCACAAACTTATCATCCTTCAAGAATCCAGTGGACTTGTTCACGAGAACAGGATCCCGGGAGGGAGGTTGCTCGTAACGGCCATAGCCATCAACCAAGTGCAGGTATACCTCCAGGTTGTGGTGCAAAGCGAGGCCAGCCTTGTCCTGATTCAAATGCTTGGAGTTTTCGTCATTCATCTCCAGCAGCACTCCGACGTGAGTGTAAAACGATGAGCCTACGTCCTCAAGGATGTGCCATCCAGGCACGCGCGGGACCACGTCCTTCTTATTCACCACACGAAGCACCTTGACTCCAAGCTCCGCCAGGCGCTGCTTGAAGGCGCGGTTGCCAACACGGGGACCAGCAAAGGAAAACACCGTGATAGGAATTTGAGTCACCGTCTTCTTACCTCCGACGACAGCTTCCGCTTGGTTCAAATCGGACTCGGCTAAATCGTACGCGCTGAGAATGGCCAGAGCGGAACCAAGGCTGTGCCCGCAGATAGTGATGCTCAGCTCGTGCTCGCCTTCGTATTTGTCAACCAAATCCTTGATTTCCTTCACCAGGTAGCTATGAGCACTGATCTTGTTGAACCTGGAATCCTCTTTAGCCGAAGTGTACAGACTTAGAAAACCTTTCTCCACTTCGATGTCTGTGGGCAACCCATCCTTGCTTTCGTCTGCTAAGCCACAAGGATGGAGGTGGAACTTGAGATTCGCTGCCCACTCTAAACCCGTGACAGTGCCTCTCCAAACAATCAGAATATCCCGCCTCCCTAATCTCTTAATCTCTTCCTCATTTGTGCACACCGCCACGTAGCCTATCCAATTCGATTTGGAACTCCACGCATCCTCACGCTCTGATTTCCTCAGAAGGTAAGGCACCTCCACATCAGCTGTGGCATAAATAAACCTAATTGCACGCACACAGCGATAGCTCAGGTTGGTGTCCCAAAGTTGGAGGTTCAAAGCTTGCAGAAGAAAGTCGGCTCACGGGTTTGCAGAAAAAAGCTGGTTCAATCGTTTACACACAACATCGGGTGCAAGCGATTTGTCAAAACAAAGCTGGTTCAAGAGCTTGCACAAAAGAGCTGGTTCAAGAGAGAGTGACGTACATGGTGACAGTGTACCCAGAGTCGTGAAGGTCCACTCCCTTGAACAAATTATCCTTGGAGAATCGGCAACTGCCGCAGTATTGCGAGAATTTGTCGAAATCGAAGGCATCGTAAGCCACCTGAGCGAATTGGCCATAGCGAATGAGCTCCAATTTCAAGCACTCGTCGAGAGGGTCCAAGAGGCCCTCCCAGTCGTTGGCGCCTTGAATCTCTCGCCATCTGGTCCCGATGATCCCACAATTGGGACGCAGAAACGTTCGATTATGAGTTCCCTGGAGACCAAGTGGGGTAGGAACGCCGGGTGAGGTGCCGGGCGGAACAGCTGGCCGAACGGAGGAAGCTGCTGCAGCATTCACACCCTTCGGAGCTTCTGGAGGACTGCGAGGAGGAAGACTCAAATTCTGCATGGGTCCAGGTTGTGCCATTTGAACCAAGAATTCGCTGCTGTCATATAATTCTAGGGGACAGTATCTAGAGGCAAACTCAGTCACGACTACGAGAAAACTGGAGCAAGCTCTCCGAAGCTGGCTGGCACGAGATCCGAGGTCACGAAGCTTACTGAGAGAGAATCGAACAGAGCTGCACTTCAGTCCTGGGGACTTCCGAGTACTTAACTTATAGGCAGGCCTTTTCAAGGAAAGGTTCTGGAGCATGGGTAAGCTTAGAGCATCCCCACCTGTCCTATAACTTGGATGAACTGTTAAGAGGCGCCTCCAAAACAACCCCACCCGTCCTTTAAAACGGATGGCCTCTTAGGAGGTGCAAGCCGAAAATGCTCCGCGCCTGGCAAAAGGGTACCAATTTGCAGGCCACCCTGTGGCCTCTACAACAAGAAGCGACAAGCTCCGCAAAGGGTGGCGGAGGTTCGGAGGTGAGTCGTCAGGCTGTGAGTCGTTCGATTATGACCTCTTAAGAGGCCATGGGTGGGGCGAGCCTGGTCCCTGGCTGCCAAGCCCCCACCTCTGGCAGGTCGAGGCCGTCTGCATTTTGCAGGACGGGTGGCCTTGCTCTTAGACTAAGTTTCTGAACATCGAACTTAACCCATAACCAGCAGACACGGGAATCTCGGTGATGTGTTGTGCTGCCAGTTGTTTCAGCAACGCAGTTCCGTACCAGATCGATCTATGGGCACTTGCATGGACACTTGCATGCAATGGATTTTGAAAGCCGACATGTTTCCACCTATTCGGTTGACACGTGAGCTCGGACAGGGCTTGTCTGGTCCGATGTTCTTGCCAGCGGGGCACTTGTTCGTTCACGGAAACCTGTAATTTGTCACTTCATTGACAGAATATGGTTGATTACATCAATGTCAGCGAAGATAATCATCGCTGATTGCTTTCGTTGCTGCGCTTTCTATACAGTATAGCAACAAACTAGCTAGCTTGGGATGGGAAGAATGACGTCGAGGAGAATGTTCTTCCTCCGAAGGGCGCCTGGGCGAGCATGCAGTTGCGGGATCCAAATAGTCGTGTGCGCACTAAGGATCACGACTCTGCTCTCGTTCGGCCTGGAATACAATCTATTCAGATTCCTCTCTGAGGATGGCGCACCCAGGAAGGCCAGATCTCGAACGTTCCAGAATCGATCGACGCAATCAAGCAAGAAACCGCAAGAGTTCAACCTCATTTCCAACTAACTGACGAAGCGAAAACAAAATAAACTCAAAGCGCCAAAGCGACGCACAAATAAGCTCCTAAAGTCAAAGCCCAGAAGCGGTCCACAAGAATCAAAACAAGGAAGCGCCCAAGAGGCGCCAAACAAATCACAATGACAGCAGGTAAGCTTAGGTGGGTGGGTAAGAGGTAGGTAGATAATTCAAAACTTATTGACACGTGGCCTCACCTTGATTCACGTGTCTGTGGTTATGTATTAAATGACCGATGAGTTGTGCTAGCGGCAAATAGGTTATCGTACATAAGCACTTGTACATTTTTCAATCACAACCTTTGATCTTCATGATCTAAGTGTGTAGAAAGCAAGTTGAAAAGAAAGGAGGTTATGTGTTGCAACTTGTAATGGCGATGGCGATGGTTTGCCAATGGAATGGTGCCACATTAGTGTTGAAAAAGTGAACTGGTTATATACTATAACCTCCTCAAGGAGGTAGGTTCTCGGTAGAGCCCCTTGGCGCTACAGCGCCTAGGTTCTCAACCGAGAACCTATTTCCTCTTGGAGATTATACAGTTGATAAAAGTCAGGTTGGAGACCGTAGAAATCATTCCTTTTCCTAATGTATGCCATCATTTGCTTTAAAAAAACAAAAGTGCTCATTGGAGGTCAAACTACTATGTATGATCTTCCCTTTTTGCACAAAATTTCAAGGATGAACAATTGCAATTTTGTCCTATTTTTTGTCATTCATCAGTCAAAAAATGTCCGCATCATCAATTCATCGTCTAAGGATTAACCTTGAAACTCCAGACTTATGACCATAGAGTTGGAGTTGAAATTCCATCACTCCATATGCTCCCATTTAGCAACTATGTGTTAACAAAAAAAATTACTTTTATTTTTTATAGATGAAAGTACATGTCTTCTTCACTTCACAAAAATTTTAGAAAAAAAGTAAAGAAAATCATATCAAATAGAAAATTATCTCAAAAACTCTGAAAATTTCACCTTGTGTGTACATTATAGTGAAAAACTTCATAGTGTAAATTCGATTTGTATTCCATTGTATAATTAGAATTTAATAGACATTGAAAATACATCCAAAGTTCAAATTGCAATAAAAATTCAATTTTAGGAATTTTTTCAAATTCAAATTGGAATAAAAACTAGAACACATGATCTTCATTTCATTAGTTGGGCTCAAACTCAATAATTATCATTTTTATGGAGAAATTTTAGATTTAGAGCAAGGAGCAACAACTTCTCAAAATACATTAAATAGCGTATTGTTTTGTGATCCCATTCTCTTACTAACTTCTCATTTATATGAAGACAAATACTACAAGATTACAAATTGAATTGCATGCTATTCATGACCCAACATGAAAGGTCAACAAGAAAAACGAGGATAAAAAATTGCTCGTAATCTTTGTCCAGTTCATTTGATTGTCATTCAAATGCCACAAAATGGCACCTGCAACGTTTCGGAATTAGTAAAGTTATTGTGAATCCATCAATGTTCCAAGCTCTCCGAGTTAGGGATTCCATGTCTTTGGGCTCTCGCTACTTCATCCTTAATTGCTTATGGCTACGCACCCTAGAGTGTAGGTTAGCCTGAAAAATTGTTCAATTTTAGTCTTACGTCCATCAAGTGTTTGCATTCATCTATAAATTTATCTAAACTAAATAAACTTCATCCAAAATTTGGCAAACTTCAAATATTGGAAAGATGGTTTTTGCAAATTCATCCACTTCTCTTCCCTAGCTAATTCGAGAGCTAATTTTCTACTATTAAAGTAGCCACCAAGAAATTCAAGTAAGAAACTAGCAAAAATTTACCCACTATAATTTCATTGCTTATGACTAACATGGCATGCTGATTTTTGTTTAAATTTAGGCATTCAAAATTTATAGTTGTGTCAAAAAAAAAGTTCAACAATCTTGCTCTTGAGGTAGTCGAGTTTCCAAATCCTATACATAGAGACACTATTAATCACTTGACACCATTGTTGTCTTTTACGAGGTTGGTGTATTTTTCAAATGAAAAGCTTAAATTTAGATGTTACCAATCCATCTTAGACAATACTTTCACTACAACAAAGCAAACTATCAAACCAATTTTCAAAAAGGTTTCCTTCTCTTTGTGTAATCATATGAATAGTACTTTAATCCTTTAAAGGTGACAAGGCTAAACCTAAGCTTCATTTTTTTTAGCAATTTTGAAGAATTTTTATATAAATTTTTAAAGTTTAAGACAATTTTTTTACTTAACCAACACATGTACCATCCTAAGTGAAGGTCAAATTTGGCATAAATTAAGTCATTTTTGTAAAAGAAAATTTACACATGCCATCTTATGATTGGTGTGAGGTGACATAGCCCCCCCAAGAATCTGTTGTGGAAATTCCATTTTGATATATCTTTGTCAAATCAAACCTTCACATATAGTATTTTTCACTCAATCTAGTGATATAAAGATTTTCTCCATTTAGATTATGTTTTTTACAATATAATACAATCAATCAAAGTGATCATTTCACAATCACAAAGCCTTTGTCTTTAAAAGATTAAAGCAATCAACATTTTAGATTGTCTTCATTACGTGTCATTTATTAAGCTTGTCCTTCAAGTGGAAGGTCACATTTTTTTCAATTCATCTTTCTATTTGAAAAATTATTTTTTTAGCACTTTCATTTGCATGGCTCTCATTTTTTTTTGAAGGCATTCCTTTTCACAACTAGTCAACCAATAATGTTACTCAAGAAGAATTGATTTTGCAATGTAAGGGGCACTAAGGTGGTCATGAGATCAAACATGAGCATTGGTAGGTGCTTACCACCATAGTCCACTCAACTATGGATGGTTCAAATGACCTTATCATCATAATTATGGGGACCTAAGAATTTCTCGGGGCTCGTCTTGGGGGAAGGAACATGTTGGTTCTTTATAGGGTCTACCTTCTAATGGAGGCATCAAGGATGGAATTTGTTATCTAGGTTTATGAAGCTTAGATAGTTGATCCAAACCCAACAGATACTTCATTCATGCTAGTCTTATAGAGTTGAGTTCTTCTTTTAAAAAAACCCTGTAGAATGGAGGCATTTGATAGCCTCCATTCCTTATAGAACATGGTTTTACAAAAATTGAAATTGATTTATTTCAAATCGAAAGACAATGGAAATGACCTTTGCTTGATGTAGAGCACTTCATTCTAGACATCTAGGAAAAGTCCATTCCAAGTTGTTAGCATTGGAAAACAGAAAATAAAAATTAAAAAAATTGCTTGCTTTAAGCACTAATTGCACTAAACGAGGATAACATGTATCTAGAATGGACATAATCTAACTTATGCCTTAACCTTGAAAAGTCATTTAATATCTATGCTTAGTCAAAATTTATAAAGTTTGTACACATTTCAAGAATTTGATATTTTTTACATATAATACACGTCCAAAATTTAATCACATTTTTTCATAATTAAAAAAGTCAAATTGAATTTTGTATGATTTCTTAAAGAATTTTTTTTATAAAATTCATAGTAGTTACAAAAATGTTTAAAATATATATGAATTTTTTTTAGAATAGAAATAAAAGTGATAAATATCATGGTGCTATTGATGTAATCCTTGAGCTCACATGAAGGGAAATTCGATAGAAAAAGTTCAAAAGCAATGTAATATGAGCTTTTAAGATGCTGCCTTCAAAGAGTTACAAAAATTATAATTTAAACAATTTGGAAAAAATTAAAATGGAATAAAATGTAGATTATTGGAGCTAAATTGTTTTAATTAAATTTAAAAACATTTGAAATCAAGAATTTTGTGAAAATTTAGGTTTTGACTTTCAAAATTCTCGTGGGCCTTAAAATGTCCTTTAAGAGTTAATTACACATTGACATCAATTTACATTGAGTTAGCCTAAAATCAATGCAAATTAATTCATTTTAAGAATATAAATATTTAGCTAGTATAGAGTCATCATGGACTAAATTGAGCATTGGTTGGTAGAAGCCCTACAATAGCTATTTTGTGACACTAGCAGGCATGTATGTAGGCTTTTATAGGAAGCATAAGGTAGCACCCTTCTATAAATTTTAGAAAATTCACATAAAGTTTAAAAATTATTTTTTCAATTGTAACATTGTTTTTTACATAACATTTAGTAAGGTGGAGGCACCCACTACCAACCAACACCCCATCAGCAATCAATAGGATGTTTGAAATTGAGGAGAGACTGGGACTAATTTCCAATCATCAGTTCTTCATCTCCGACCATGAATTCTTCTATTCTTGTTAGGACACATGTCCTTGGTTTGGAGTGCCAAAGTGAACAAGAAGTAGTCTTTTAAATGAGTGGTATTGGAATAGTTTAGACATAGGACATGGTCTAGACCAACTTTTGGCTTTCAAAATTCATAGTAATTTTAGTTCAAGCAATAAAATTACAAAAAAATTCGCAATCCCTGTCATTTCTATCTTTGCATACAGGAAAATATTTTCTTCATCGTATATTACTCTAGTTTATGTCCAGAATTGCTTAAGTGGTTGGTTATAGGTGCCTCCATCTTAGCATGCACTAACACTACCTTGGCTCTATAGTAAGGTATCTCCTTGAATAAGCTTTGTGGCATAACCGGTACGCTCTAGAAAATGAACAACTCAATTTTTGCACATTGGTCTATGAATCAAAATGCAAGTGGTTCTATAATTTTTGGATGCATTGTGAATTGGTTACAAATTTTCAAAGATGTAAGGTGTAGGGTGCTAAAAGTGTCAAGTAGGTGATGCCAAAATCCATTTGATGCACATAAAGAAATGACACTAGTAGTATCAAAACATGTCATAGAGAAGAAGTTAAAGCAACAGAAAATACATCCCAAATCGACCACTTGTAAGGTTTTTACTTCCACATTATAAAAAATAGAATTGCATACTACTCAAAATGGCCCACGGGGGGAGTCACTAGCTTAGAGGTTTAGTATATATGTGAGATCAGATGATATTTTATGAGGGGCTATTTATCTAATATTTTGTAATCTAATATATCCTATTGTTAACCCCTAAAGTTTCGTGACTATGTTTTTACCAAAAACTCTCAAAAACTGCCATTTTTAGTACAATTGCCAAATTTTTGAAAAAAAAACTTTTTTTGACACATGTAACTATAGGATATTCTAGTAAGCTAACTTGAGAACATATGGTAAAAATTTCAGAAATTTCCACCATGTGGATTGCAAGATAAAAGCATTCAAATCCATTTAAATCATTTTTTTGACCCTGCGAAAAATAAGGCCGTTGTACTTCACAAGCTCACTTTTCTATGAAAAAATGTTCAAAATGGTGGTGCTTCTTTACATTCTTTTTCCTAGACAAGTTGGCTGCATGTTTAAAAAATTTCAGATCATTTGGAGTTGCAGAACATATAGGAAAAAAATAGTAAGTAGAAAAAAATAGAGAATGATTCAAAATACTAAATTGTTAAGAATTTAATTATGGAATTGAAAAATGCCAATCCCAATGGTTGCAATGTTGTACGAAGCAATCTACATCCTATGATTTTATTTTTTTCAAAAAATCTTGAAAATTGAGTAAGATAATGGACTTCAAAGTTTATTTCAGAGTAGAGAATCCATAACTACCCGCAAATGAAAAACCCTCATAACTTTTGACTCATTGATTGAAATGGAATGATTTAAAGCTTTCCAACTATATATAACTCTAGAAAACCAATTTCAAATTTTTGTTTTTGAGAAAAGTGATTTTTTCTTATCTGCCAGACTGCCTAGTAATGAAAAAAAGTAACATATTTTGGCCATAACTTTTGACTCCTATTTCCAAATGTCACGAAATTTAGTGCACATGAAAGATATTCCTCGTCCCCACTTTCTCTTAAAATTTCAGCTTGAAACACGCAAATTTCTAGTCATAGGTACTTGCCCAAAATTTATATATTGCTAAAAATAGCAGGATGGTCCTTTAGGGGTTAAAAATAATTCTAAATTTCCATTTATTATAGCATCCTATATTATTTATAATACACTTTTGAGTTCAATTATTTGGCCCTTATATTAGATTTAAAAATTAAAACTAATAGGTGTTGTTTGATTATTTTTTCTATTACTGTTTTTTATCCTATTCTTCTTTAATCTTTTGTCCCTTTTCTTTCAAACGATTTTTTTATAGTTACTAAAAACTAAAGTACAATATGTTTGGACAAATGTACTATGACCAAACAAATACAATTGCAGACTATAAACAATGCACTCTAGTTGTGTCAAACAACTTACAACGAATCATCTACAATATATTCTAATAAATACAATGACTGCAAGTACTCAACAAAGAAAAGATGACACTATATTACAATATAACCGGGCTTTGAAGTCACCTAAAATTTGTAATGAGTTTTGCTTTAACCCCTAAAGGCCCAAGGCCTTTTTTTTGCCAAAAAACACTCAAAACTGCCATTTCTATAGCAAGGAGTGAAAAAAGTTGAAAACTGTATTTTTTGCACATCTAACCGTAGGATCTTACACCTAACTAGTATGACAATGTGTGGAAAAAATTTCAGAATTTTTGACCGCTCAGATTGCAAGATATCTGCATTTCAAGTGGAAAAAACAAGTATTTCAGCACATAGCGGGACTAGATTTTTTGACTTTTAAACATTTTTAACTTAAAATTTTTGCACTACAAAGTTTTGAGCTTCAAATCTTTATAGTGGATAATTGAATTGAGAGTCTAGGAAAAAAAATTCAAAAAAACTTAATTTTCATTCTTAAAAAATTGTTAAGTAAAAGTAGGTATGGGCTAGAAGGAAAATCTAAAATATTAATATATTTTAGATGGAATTAAAATACACTAATTCCAATGGTGAGATTGTTCTAGCAAGTAAACTAAACAATGAGAATTTTTTTATTTTGAAAAATTGCAAAAATAGCATTTAGAAATGAATCCTATAAGTTATTTTTTTCAATTCAAGAAGATGTTGTAACTGCCCGAAAAACAAGAATGTTCATAACTTTCTCATAACAAATCCAAATGAAATGAATCAAAGCTTTTTAGATAGAAAAAAATATAATATACAAGGAAAAAATATTTTTAAAAAAAAATCAATTTTTTGCCAATTTTTTTTTGCTGCCCAGATTGCCCAGTTACAAAAATAAATAACATATTTGGCCATAACTTTTGACTCCTATTTCCAAATGTCCTGAAATTTAGTGCATATGAAAGATATTCCTTGCGCCCACCTTCTATTAAAATTTCAGCTTAAAATATGGAAATCTCTAGTCACACGTGTCTGTCCAAAATATCTATACAACCAAAAAACGCATGCCGGTCCTTTAGGGGTTAATATGTTCTTATTTGTTCATTCCAAATAGTAAAAAGATATGATTGAGCTAGGTGGTCTATCAATATTAAGGATGATTGCAAGAAAGACCGGTACTATTTTGCATAATGTATTTGGAATGATGGAGTTGTTATCTACTATAACTTTTGAAGCATGACCCCAATTAACTTTAAATTTTTATTGGAGATGTCTAACTTGCTAGCAATTAGATCCCTTATTTTTCAAAAATTAAAAAAAATCATTATATATTTAAATTTAAATTTAGCTAATTTGTCACACTTTGTAGTTTAGGATCTTTTTAGCATTGAAAAGTATCCAAATTATTGATCTAAAGCTGAAATTCTTGTGGTCTATTCCCGCGCTAGGTGGGCATGTACCTACCAAAGGGAACTTAAAAAATCATTATTTTATATCCTCTGCATGTGTGCTAATAGTGCTAATAGTGCTAATAGGGCTCCCTTGCAAGCACACTTCTAACATTCAAGATGGTTTCAAGATCATTCTTTTGGTGAAATCTTTTCATCATGAAGTTCTCCCAAGTAGCTAATTTTTAGTTTCTTTAAAAATTCTTCTTCCTATTTTTTACAAATTAAAATATCAAAGGATTTATTTTCTTCAAAAACTATATCACTCTATTTTGTAAATAAATTTTGACCTACTTTTTTTTAGGTCTCAAATTTTGGTGATATTCTATTTCTAAAATTATACAAATTGTCCATATTTTATCTTATTTTATCTTATTTTTTTTCAAAAGGTCATAGTACACTAGTATCGAGCTCAATGCTACAAAAGTTGGCTGGTCTTTCTAGCAACAACCGTTAAGTATTAGGTGTATAAGAGCTTGGTGGTCTTCAAACTTGGATGAAAAGTTTTTTAGCTCCTATAAAAATTTTCACCCAAATTTGAAGGACAAGAATTTGACAAGGATTGTTAGTATGTAGACTTGAAAGACTTGGTTCCAATCCAAACTGTTCTATATGACACCATTAGAGGAGATTTGAGCCTCCGGAAGACTGTTCCCGATACTGGAAACCAGCGCCTTGTTGTCAGAAAAAAATTATTATTAAAAAAAATTAAAAAATTAAAAAAATTAAAAAATTGTTAAAATGTTAAAAGAGCACTAAATTTATTTTATTTTTTTCAAAAATAAAAAATCTGACGTGGCAGTCGCTTGGCCATGTCAGATTGATGATTTGGCAGTGTCCCAGTATTCTTGCAAAGTTCCCATAGTCCGAGAACTCGCAGTCTCTTAAAGGCCTGAATCTCCTCTAATGAAAACAATACTTAAACCACAAATTTCAACATCTAGGCTTCAAAGGGAATTTTCAACAACCAAAGTTGTGAGGTCCCTCTCCAAAAGAAGATCAGTTAGGAATTTAGTAACAAGACACCAAAACACAAGAAATCTCAGATGTTAGTACTTCAAACTTCAAACACATCAATAATTGTCAAACTTTCCAAAGGGATCCCAATGTCCTTTGAATAGCCTTAAAAAACATGAGCAAAAAGGGAGAAGATTGCTCCAATGCAATTCCAAAATCAAGTTTTTTGGTCTAAAGACCAAAATTCAACAATGCTAATGAATTTGACAAATACGTAAAAACATAGAGAATTTTGGCCTCAAAATAGTCAAGTAAGAAGATAAAGAAAAGGGATGCAAAGTGAGAGGAAGGGAGGCCTTTCATACTTTTCCAAGGCCCTTCACCCTCTCAAATACCTATACTACTTAAAGAAAAAAAAAAAAACCTAATGTGAAGGACGTACAAGATGCAAGATAAGACAAGACAAAACAAGATGGTTTTTGGATAACAAGACTTGATATTAGAATTCAAGAAGTACAAGACTAGAACTAGAGTCAAGAGCTAAGATCAAGAGAGATGTTGTCGAGACTGAGGACTACATCATAAAGTTTAGACCTTACAGTTTGTCAACAGTTATCATGTGGTTATCGTTGTTTCATGGGTTCGCACGTTAATTACAATTTATCGCATCATTACGATGCATTACTTTGCATCGTTATCACATCGTTACAATGCATTACTTGCAATTGCATCGTAATGATGCGATAAATTGTAATTAACGTGTGAACCCATGAAACAATGATAACCACATGATAACTGTTGACAAATCGTAGGGTCTAAACTTTGTGATGTACCTCAGCCTCGACTCCTATATATACTACCAGCTAGGAGGTTCTTCCAGAAGCTTCCGCTATTTGGGAAGCTTTTCAAGTAGTTTCCCTCTAGCTTGGACGTCTTTCCAGAAGCTTCCTCCAACTACAAACTTCTTGGAGAAGGTTCTAATTATGTCCGTGACAACTACTAATTACCCTAAATTCTAATCTATTGTTGTGGTTGCTCATAACTTTTGAAAAAAAACTCCAAATGCCAAATGAATTAAGCCATTGGCTTTAGAAGGCCCAAATTAGCCTTAGAACTCATGAATCCCTCTTTCTAAGTCATTTGGCTTGCAAAAGCCAACGATTTGAAAACTAATGAAAAAGATAAAAAATCCAAATAACGGAGTTTACCTTTTTTAATGATTTTGACTAGCCTCGGATGTTTGGAAGGTTTAAGAAAGTAAAAAAGGAATCCAAGATTACTTAATTTGGACATTGCAAGCTCTTGGTACACCGGTCAACCCATCAAATGTTTTAGAAATTCATTAAAAATGGTTGCCGCTACCGATTTTGGTACTTATCATTGTCGAAATGCCTTGAAATTTTTTTAAACACTTAATGATGCTAAAACAAACTATCGTAATTTTCAGTGAGATTTTACCCCTACTATGGTAATTTTTGTGAATTTTTCAATGTTGATAAACGCGGTTGACTTCCCATGGAGTCATCTTTTGCAATTCAAAAAATTATGAAATTTTTTCGAGATAACTTCTAGGTAGTTTTAAATTGCTAAGTGCAAGTTTTATATTAATTGTGCACTAATCGTGCAAGGATCTCAATTACAACCTCATGTTTTAATTCCTTTGGAAGGAATCATTTTTGTATAAAGGAATCTAGGCAAACCAATTTCGCCGTTGAGTTTTTGACATGTTTTTATGGTAAAAACACTTTTTTTTCAATCATTGGTCACACATGTTCTTGAAAAATCGGATTTTAACTTGCATTACATAAAGTAGCTTTTTTTAATTCTTACGAATTGGATGATGACTTCTACATGGATCATTCGGAGGGACTCCTATAAACTAGTAGGACATTTGCTAATTTGCAACACCAACTCATTTAGCCTATAACTTGTTATATGCTCTCAAAGGTAAATCCAGTATTAGTCTAATTTAGGTGTTATTCTACTATTTTGCCAACAAGGCTTTAATCTATCTCAAACTACTAATTGACAATTTAAATACCCAGTTAGACTCTAGAAATAGGAAATAGAATTGCTTAAGGCACTTTTGAACTTTTACAAAATAATACACCATATTTCTAGGGACTTCTACTAAATATGATGCCAACACTCTTTTTAGATCTTTTTCAACTATAATTCAACTAAAAATGAGCAAAAGCAAAAAAATAAATAAATCTAGATACGCAAGTGGCAACTATGGGACTCACAACATGCAGCTCATCTTTTTCTTGAAAGTCAGGCATTCTTTTATTCTCCTACCTGTCATGAAATTTGTTTTTGCTGCACTTCATTTGACCTTCATGTATTCTTTGGAAGCAAGGTTTATCCAAACACGGCATTAGAAGGGATTTGGGGCCAAGAAAGGGCCATTTCAGGCCCGTTTCCCAATCTGTCCCCATGCTGTGAATAGTGGTATGGGTTATCCGAAAAATATATTTAAAAATAAATAAATAAATATACCAAATTTCATTTTAAATTTTTTTTTTTTTTTTTTTTTTTTTGAAAATCTGATGTGGCCGAGTCCCGACCATGTCACCCTGCTGCGGTGGCGCAGTTTCAGCAGTCAGGAACTATTCAAAACTTGTAGAGAATTCATGGGAACTCATGGGAACTCGCGGCCCTTTAGAGGGCCCAAATTCTCTCTAATGCAATAGTGTGATAACTAGACATCACACGACATTTAGTACAGCCCTCGCAACGTCCAGTAGAGTCAATTTTACCTTTGACTTTCCAAAAAGTTATCCCCCTTTTATATATTAATAGTCCCCCAAAGAGTGTAAAACCAAAATAGATATATTACATGCCAATATAGCATTTGGTCTAAAGTAGAATGTTACACCTTGAATCACCCCAAAATCCACTTGTAAATAGGCTAGAACCCAAGAATTAGTAGGAATTGAAGGATTTTGAGTAAAGTTGCTTAGAATAAACTAAACTTGACATGTACATGACTAAATATTGAAAAATTGTTCCGAGGAAAACCCAGTGAGATCCTTAGGTCAATTCCCAAAGATAGGTTTCAGTTTTTCCATTGCACCAAAGAAATAGAGAAACCCCAATTGTTAGCTTGTAGGAGTTACCACTTCAAGACAGACCATTAGATGGAATATATTGTTGAAGGATGGTGATCCAAGGTTGAAATCACATTAGGGACTCCACAACAAAATCGATCTACAAAAATTCTTCTAGTGTGAAAGATTCTTTGGTTACCGATGCTTTAACCCCTAAAGGACCAAGGCCTTTTTTATGCCAAAAAACACTCAAAACTGCCATATCTATAGCAAAGAGTAAAAAATTTGAAAAACATTTTTTTTCCACATCTAACCATAGGATCTTACACCTAACTAGTATGAGAGTGTGTGGAAAAAATTTCAGAATATTTGACCGCACAGATTGCAAGATATTTGCGTTTAAAGTAAAAAAACAAGTTTTTCAGCACATTGCGGGACTAGATTTTTTTATTTTTAACATAATTTTTTTGCACTACAAAGTTTAGAGCTTTAAATCTTTATAGTGGAGAATTGAGTTGAGGGTCTAGGAAAATTCAAAAATTCAAAAAAACTTGTTAATAGAAGTAGGTACAAGATAGAAGGAAAATCTAAAATATTAATTTATTTTAAATGGAATTAAAATGCACTAATCCCAATGGTGAGATTGTTTTAGCAAGTAAATCAGACCATGTAAAAAAAATTTGAAAAATTTGAAAAATTGCATTTAGAAATGAATCCTACAAGTTATTTTTTTCAAGAAGATGCTCTAATTGCCCAAAAAACAAGAATGTCCATAACTTTCTCATAACAAATCCAAATGAAATGAATCAAAGCTTTCCAGATAGACAAAAATATAATCTATGAGAAAAAAAATATTTAAAAAAAAAATTCAGATTTTTGTCCATTTTTTTTGCTGCCCGAGGGTTGGGTCTAGGGATCTGCGCCCAAACCCCGTAGGTTGTCGAAGGTCTGCCCGAGCTGCTGGCGCGGCGAGGGCTGCCCCCCATCCCCTGTTTTGAGCTTATTTGGTCATAACTATTGTTCCCGAGCATCGATTGTGAAGAAAAATTATATTCCCACAGAGCTTATCAGTTTTTCTATCTCCAAAAAAAGTTTCAAAAAATCACAACAAAATTTAAGCCCGTAGGTACCTGCCCGAAAACGCATTTGTCCCCCGAAGGGACAACGGTCCTTTAGGGGTTAAATAGGGAGCAAGATTTTATCCTCTGCTTCAAACTTGAAAATAAAAATATGAGCTTGCACATCTTTTGTGGAATTCTATGAGAGTTTCCACAAAAATTTCAGAATTTTGACTTTCAGAGTTTCAGAAGATGCTCTCTGGACGGTCAACTACCACAACCTACAATGAAAAGTTCCTAGAAATATCCCAAGTTGTGGTAAAATCTCACGAAAAATATTATTATCTTTTTTAAGTTAAGAAGACACTCCAATAAGTTTTAAGACATTTTGATAGTTAGAAATATTTGATTGGCAAGATTCTTTAATTATCAGCAAAGTTAAAGATTATGGAGAAGTTGACCGACGTCTTGGGAGCATACGAAATTGGAATGGGGTCAAAGTTAGGTCTTTTTTTACTCCCTTATACATACTAAAGAGCCTAAACTAGTTACTTTTCACAGAAAAGTCAAACTCCAAAAGTTGGATTTTTACTCTGTTTGGATTTTAAGTTGGCGGTAGGTTTCGATGAGATTTTTGGGATACGAAAAAGGGTGAGAAATTTTGAAAATAAAAAATGACTTTCTAGAGTTTTAGAAGCCAATGGCACAATCCGTTTGTAATTTAGAGTTAATCTCCAAAAGTTAAAGTTTTGGCCCAGTATAGAAAGCACGGGGGAGTCACTAGCTTAGAGATTTAGTGCATATGTGAGATCGGAGGATATTTTATTGGAGGCTATTTTTTTAATATTTTATAATTTAATATCCTGCTGTTAAAAATAATTCTAAATTTTTGTTTATTATAGCATCCTATATTATTTATAATATACACTTGAGTCTAATTTTTTGGCCCTTATATTAGATTTAAAAATTAGAACTAATAGATATTGTATGATTTTTTTTCCTATTACTGTTTTTTTATCCTTTTCTTCTTTTGTCATTTCTTTTTCAAACCATTTTTTTATGGTTACTAAAAACTAAAGTACTTCATGTTTAGACGATGTACTATGGCCAAACAAATACATTCACGAAGTATAAACAATGCATTTTAATTGTGTCAAAAAATTTACTGCTAATCATCTCCCAGGGGGGTAATTTAGAAAAATTTAGCATGTTATGTGTGACCAAAGATATGGTACATTTTATTCATTGTTCTTAAATTTTTGAAAAATATTTGAGATTATATATCATAGAAAAAATAGGTAAATCACAATTATAATAAATATATGGACATAAATAATCTTGCCAATTTATTTTTTTTAGATCCAATGTACCATGAAGTAAAAGTATCCTAGGTTGGGGCTATGAGTAGGATTTGTATGAATGATTCGATTGTATATCAATGTCATGTGAAGGTTGTGGTGCAAATGAAGGTTGTGTTACATGTTGTATTTGAGTTGATTTGTTATTCTATCTTGGTGTTTTGTATTGTTTGGGTGCAAGAGTCACATTCATTGTAGACACTCAATACGTTTTGGATTCCTATGCAATGGCATTTACATATGATAACCTCTATGTGTCTACAACCTTTATTTGTTACTCAATTTGTTAGGTATTTAGCTATTTTCTATAATACCACTAATATTACGTATTTTGCAATATTTTGTTACTTATAAGGTAGAACATTGTTACATATAGAATGTTTCTAATTCAAGATCCTTTAATTATAGTGAAGTAATGGTATGAAAAATTGGACTATCTTTCAAATTCAAAGTAAGTGTATGGTACTTAAAATTATGACAAATTAGAAAATTAGGTAATAATATGGTCTATTTAATTAGTCCCCTCTATCAAAATACCCTCCAAAATAATACCCCTCTGTTACACGTGATATGCAAAACCCCTTAAGAGTCATCCCCCCGTGAATCATCTACAATATATTCTAATGAATACAATGACTACAAGTACTCAGCAAAGAAAAGATGACATTGCATTACAATATAACAAATAAGCATAGACCACCAAGCTCTTAAACACCTAATAATGATAGACTACCAAGCTCTTTTATACCTTTCTACTATTTGAAATGAACAAATAAGAGTATTTTAAAGCAAAATTTATGATAGATTCTTCAAATTCTACACTGAATAGGGGTATTAAGGGAATCAAACAATTAAAGGGACTTATCTTGGAAAACTTTAGATGTTTGAAATATGATATACAACCCCCGGACACTTCAATAACTATTGATGTATAGAAAAGGTAGATATTTATATAGTGTGAAATGTCGATTAATTAGTATGGGTCCCCTTAATACCCCTATTTAGTGTAAGTGACTTCAAAAGACTTTATAGTCTTATAGATAACTCTCGAGGCAACTAGAGCCCCTCATCCAAGGTTCATGGATAATTTGAGACAAATAATGTGTCATTTTTCGTCCATATCTTCTTTAAGGACATTAAATACTCACTCTATAAAATTATTTTCCCCTACATATTATTGCCCCTCTATATTTTTTCTACGTAAATTCTAATACATGGTATTAAACATAACCCTATATTAGTTATAATATCATATATGTAATTTTAGACACTCTATATTAGATTTACTATTTTTTTAAATTTTAGGTACAATAAATATATAGTACCATAAGGTGATTGCAAGAAACACTTGTTCTATTTCTTGTCCCCTTGCCCCGGGAAATGTTTTTTTGCTCATAACTTTTGCATTGTTTGTCCATTTGGTATGAAATTTGGAATGAAGGTAGATGCGGTAGTTGCAAACATTTAATACTTTTTTCAAAAAAATTCAAATTAGTTTACTATTTTTAACCTGCTCCCGATTGGGTGTCTACATTGGCCATTTGGGGGGGGGGGGGGTAGTCCTATTTTTGACCCAAAAATGAAAATTTGAAGCCACAAATTGGACATGTTGGAGGTCTACTAACATTACAAGGGCTGACGATGAGTTTTAATGAAAATAGCAACATGTCAATTGCACACGTGGGGTCAAAGTGACCTTCCTTTGCACAAAAACTACAGAGAGGGAAAAAAATTTCTTCATGAATTTTTTAGTGCAATGTGGCTTTTTTTATGGAATTTTTATGGAATTTTTTTTGAATTACTAAAAATAAAAATCTCCATAGACCTCTTTTCTGCTATTTTCTATTCCTAGTGGCTTCTGTAGTATTTTGTAGTAGTCTGTAGTACTGCGTAATACATCATAGTACTAAATCAACGGTTTAGATTTGCAGGCGCCTTGAATCGACGGTTCAGATTTGTTGAGGCGCTGCTAAAACGTAGTACTGGTAGTATTGCATAGTATTGCCAGTCATGTGGCCAAAAAACGTAGTTTTGACGGAAAAAATGTGAAGTGTTTCTTGCAACTACCCCATATTCTAATATGCGCACTAAGTGACCTCCCTGGGGTAGAAAGTGAAAATCCTAAAAGATGAGGATGAAAATCCTAAGAGACAGGTTTAGTAGGAAAAAATGAGAGAAGGTGGGTGCCCCCCCAAAAATATAAAAGGGCACCCATTTCCCTTTTGAAACACCCTTTGTGTCACGACCCTCATCTTGAAGCATGCCCATGCCACCTTGGTAAGCAAGGTGTCAAGGTTACGAACTAACAAGGAAGATTTGAACATATGGGTGGCAAATCAAAAGTTTATTGAGGCATGGACAAGATTAGAAGACAAACTCAAGAGGAAATGAGTTGACAAGGGTGGAGAATGCACTTCCAACCTACCTTCATATACAAGCAATAACTGCAGTCATCAAAGTCAATATGGAACGTCTAGATAGGGGTTTATAGGATATTTGATTACCCCTAAAAGTCTCTAGAGATTGCCTATTGTCAACAAAAGATCCTAGCAACTACAAGTTGCCACAAACAAGTCATGATTGTCAACTTAGTGACCCCTATTGTTCCCTATGTAACCTCTAATGTTTACCAAGAGCCATCTAACAACTTCGAGTTGCCATGTTTTTGCTTCTATAATCACTCAAACATCCTATAATAGTTTAGGCAAGTATATTGTGATGTATGGTTTAGTATGTTTGTAACAGGTGGAGTGGAACGCTCGGGGGAGGCACTTAGTATATTTACACAAACCACATGCGATCAAATTTTGACCCCTCTATATTATATCCTAAAATGAATAAATTAAAAGGAAAAAAAATATGAATAGATTTTCTTGCTTTGAAAGTTTATGTTTTGAATTATTCATATTTTTTCTTGCTAATAATAATTATTTACAAATTTTTGAAGAAAAAGAATACACTGTAAAGCTGAAAATAGCTTTCACACCCCTATATTATGTAAGAAAAAATTGTTTAAAAAATGAACAAAAATTTCTAAAAAATAGCTTTCTATTGAAAATTTATTTTTCTTGAATATTAATGCAATATTCATTGAAATGTGATCTCTATACATATTGGAGTTGAAAAGCATGTCATTTCAATTCATTTTCCAACCTTTTTTAGAAATCATTTCATATGTTACTTGAATTAGAATTTTTTGGCAATAGAGACCTAAAGTCATTATTAAATAAAGTTCAAAATTGTAGGTTGAAATTATAGTTTATTAAAAAATAAATAGGGGGTCAAAAAATCACTTGTTCGCATGTAATATATCAAAGATGCATTAAGTGAACTCCCCGGGGTGGAACGCCATCAACTTTGTTGTACTACCCAAGCATGCATTCTCCAAGCCTCCTCTGCTGAAGCACAAAAAAATAGAAACCAAGCCCGAACAAGAACGTTCTACAAAGTAAGGATAACGCCAATCCTTTGGGGCCTGAAAAAAATGACGGTGCACTTGTATTATGGTAGGGGGAACCAGCTCGCCTTGGAGGCTAGGACCCTCGGAAGATAGAGTGGAATATAAAAGACTAAACTATTTCCTTCATTTAATATTCAACTAAACAAGGGTACAAATTAATTCTGAAGGAATATGTGGTCCCCAACATGATGACCTGGAAGTGGGATGATACAATTCCCACTGACGGGATTCAAGAGAGAGTTCGAAAAAAGGCATGGTTACTGTAGTTGATATAGCATAGAGCCATAGCAGAGAACGTTTGAAGAGGGAGAACTAGCAAAGAAGTGGACACTAGGTGCCCAGTATGCACTAAAAGAGCACACAAAATTATTTTCCATCAATTTTGAGAGTGCCATGCTGCTCAGATGGCTTGGCAATGGAATCCACATTCTCAACACCCTTATTCACATAAAAGAGGCACAAGGCCCGTGGCAAATGCTCATTTGGAAGCAAGGAATTTTCTCAATGGGAATCCTTCACAAATTCAACGCATATAAGAAGATATGGGCCAAAATTTGCACAATGGTGTTATGGTCCGTGTAGATCCAAGGCAACAACAAGGTTTTTAATGATCAGATGTGGACACCAGAAAAGTTGTTGCAACATATATGGAGTAGCCTCATCAACAACGGTTGTGTAGAATGGGCCAACGTGATTAGCAAATGTTTCAAATCGCATGAAGTTCAACAGAACCTTAAGGACTCTTTTGTCAAGCGTAGGTGTAAATTCAAGATTTTTGCAAGACTTGAGGAAAGGCAAGCCATCTGGTCTGTCGCCGGCCCGTTCAAAGGCTTCGCCTTCCAACTGCCATGAGGGCTGCTTTGATGGGGCGGGATCTTTGGGTGGAAAAAAGGCTAGCCATGAGTGGCTTTACGGCCCCACACATGCTTGGCCCATCATTAGAGGAAATTTCAGCCCTCCAAAGGGCTGCTCAAGAGTGACAAACCAAGCTATTAAAAAGCTTGGTCTGTCACTCCAGAAAACTGCTGCAGTGAGCAGTTAGCTTGGCTAATTGCTCGCCGAAACAATCAGTTTTTGCGATTTTTTTTTTTTTTTTAAATAATTTTTTTAAAATTAATTGTTTTTTTTTGTAAAACTCGGTTCCTACGCCATTGCCATTGTAGTTTTAGGTGGGCGGGAATAGGGGGAAAATTATTTTTTCAGCAAAATAAAAACAAATTTCACGGTACCTCGGAGGGCTGTGGAGCAGCCCTTAGCTTGTAGTCGGTCAGTTTTAGTTCTATGGGTTGTGTAGTTTACGCTAGACCGCTTGTGGAAGGTTATTTGTATATTAATTCTTTGCAATGAAATTCCATTTCATTTCATCATTTGTGTCAAAAAAATGCCTGAATAATATCGCAGCATGGATTTATAGGATCCTCAGTGGTACGGCAAAGACGATGCATGTTTCCTGTCAATTCAATTGGCGGTATCTTTGACCTTCAGAATTAAGTACTGTAACATACTTTTACAATGGTACACTACTAGAGAAATTAATGTCCATTTCGGCATAGATTTAGAGTAGTTTTAGCATGAAATAGGATTGCTTAGGATAGCTTGATTTGGACACTTTATAGCATAGTTTTGTTGATAATACCATGTAGGATGAAAGTCCTCATGATTGTGCCATGTCATTTAAAATTAATTTCTACGTCATCAAAAATTATTATTATTTATTTATATTAATATTATTAATAATAACAAACAAATTATTAATTCTTGGACATGTGCCACATAGGCAAAATCTGCCAGAAGTAGGGATGCCACGTCACCAGATCCACCACATGGATAGGACTACCGGGTGATTGCACGAAACACCTGTACTGTCTGGTTGCGTTTTTTTTGGGACCGCTACAACTTTTGCTATAACTATTGATTAGTAGGTTTAATGCCAAAACCAAAAAAACGCTTCCTAGATGTCTTGACTGTAACTGTATCCCTTATTTTTCAGAAATTAAAAAAAAACAATTTATATTTAAAACTCAATTTTGTTCATTTGTCACACTTTGACGTTTAGGGATTTTTAGTACTATTGAGCGGTTTAAATTAATGATTTTCAGTTGAAATTTCTACGGTATATTCCCCTAGTAGGTAGACATATTCTTGCCAAAGATCATTTAAAAATACATTATTTTATATCCTCCACAGTTGTGCAAATAGGCCTCCCTTGCGCGTACACTTGTGAACAATAGAAATGGTTTTGACTTCATTTTTTTGGTCAAATCTCATCACCAAGAAGTCCTCCCAAATGGCCAATTTTTAGTTTTGTTCAAAAAAAAAATTCTATTTTCTACAAATTAAAATGTCAAAGGATGTATTTTCTGGGACAATTCAGCAGACTATTCTAGAGAAGAGGAAAATACATCCTTTGACATTTTAATTTGTAGAAAATAGAATTTTTTTTTTGAACAAAACTAAAAATTGGCCATTTGGGAGGACTTCTTGGTGATGAGATTTGACCAAAAAAATGAAGTCAAAACCATTTCTATTGTTCACAAGTGTGCGTGCAAGGGAGGCCTATTTGCACAACTGTGGAGGATATAAAATAATGTATTTTTAAATGATCTTTGGCAGGAACATGTCTACCTACTAGGGAAATATACCGTAGAAATTTCAACTGAAAATCATTAATTTAAACCGCTCAATAGTACTAAAAATCCCTAAACGTCAAAGTGTGACAAATTAACAAAATTGAGTTTTAAATGTAAATTGATTTTTTTTAATTTCTGAAAAATAAGGGATACTATTACAATCAAGACATCTAGGAAGCATTTTTTTGGTTTTGGCATTAAACCTATTAAGAATTTCAGATAGGATATTTAAAATTAAAATTTTTAGACAAATTTTAGATAGGATATTTAAAATTGTCAAAGAAAATGTTCCTTCCAACCCCTCTCTAAAATTTGTCTATAACTTTTGACTAGAATCTCTAAATCTCAAACGGATGTTTGGAGATGAAAGTTGGCTTCATTTGCCAACTTTTTTTAGTTCAAAATTGTTTGAACAAAATTAATGTACTATGCCTAAATGAGGTCTGAAATTCTAAGGTAACCACAATTCCTACTTGTGATTTAACTATGAATGGTTGAGCTTCAATTTACATATCCCATATGGGTTGTCTTACCTTCTACCACTCCACTTCTATAAAGGCCTTGTCTTCTCCTCCTTACATACACCAAACTGAGTGGTATTCAAAGTTCAATTCATAAACCTATTGAACGACTTTGAATGTAGTGTTGACTTGTATAAAATTACATTTTTAAGTGCAAAATCTACTTTTGAAACTTCAAATTAATTTTAGGTATAAATTTATTGGTTGTTGATGTGGCATACCTACATATGTGGCGGATTTTTGAAAAATATTGATTTTTTGTTATTATTATCATTATTAATGTTAATAATAAGAATAAAAATTTAATAATAAAAGTATATTTTTATTTTTATTAATATTTATAATAATAATAGTTTTAGATAAAATAGATTTTTTTACCACGTGTAGCAAATCAGCAGTAATTTGTCATACTATCTCATATACACCTTGCCATATCAGCTTGCTCAAGTACTCCCATTTCAAAAACAACACATTTTGTATTATTCTATGTTGATCCTAAATCCGCTTTAGCAATATAGCCATTTTCACAACGTGGCCAATCAGCCTCAACTAAATACAGCAGAAACAATGTTATTTTGGACCCCCTATTCTAGTAGTGGTAGAAATTGTTTTAGCATTTATTTATTTTCACAATAAACAAGAAAGTGGTCCATCTTGGAAGGATTCAGTTGTAGGCTCGTAAATGAATGATTGTAGTTTGTGCTTTCAAAGATGATACATGTCCTCTTAATAAGAATAGTGTGACCATGAGGCTCCACTCCAACCAACCCCTCATCATATTGTGCAGTGTGAATGCGGTGGTCGATGGGATTCGGAAATTCAAATTCAGAAATGAGAGAATTGATGTTATAGTTTTTGTCCCTTTGTAACATTCAATAGTAGTCAGTGCTACTGCCGTCTTCCGAATGGAATGATGTAGAATATACATGGGAAGAAATGATGTGATATATTCTACATCATTCCAAGGGATGAAATGGTGTCAAATATTCCACACCCATCAGTAGTTACAAGGACAAGTGGCGTTCTACGAGACTTGTCTGTAGTGTACACAAACATCAACATTAAACGTTATGTGCTTAACATTTAATTAAAGTATAAAAACAAGCATTAGTGTTTTGAAATAGTGAGCGAAAAATTCATAGAAAACAAAATATTTAGTCTTTGCTTTGCTTCAAAAACCAGTTACTTTCTGTGTTTATTATGGAGAAGGCTAGTCTTTATATACATATGGGGGGTAGGAGGTAATACAAACAATGTGAAATATGTGAATTAGAATTAGAGTAGGAGCTCAACCACTCATAGTTTTGTCAAATTATAGTAGGAATTGTATTTGAAGTAGAACAAGTTAGATTTCATATTCAAAATTTGTTTGAGATTTTGAGCCTCCAATCAAAAGTTATGGACAAATTTCACAAAGGGGTTGGAAGGAACATTTTCTTTGACATTTTCAAACATCCTCTTCAAATTTTGTTCATAACTTTTGATTGAAGTCTTGAAATCTCAAATAGATTTTTAGAGATGAAAGTTAGCTTGATTTACATTTTTTCCAATTCAAAGTTTTTTGAAAAAATTTATTCTATTATGTGTAAATGAGGTTTGAAATCGTACTCCAAACATAATTACGTTTTCAATTGACAATGAGTGGTAAAGTTTTCATCTTCAAATTATCCCATATTCTTTGAGGACTCACGATGGACAATAGGTTTCAATATAAAAATGACATCTCCACCCTCCATTCCTACAAATGTCACCGATGCAATCCCTTCATTGTACCATCAAAATTTGTTTTTTTATGGTAGATGGTTAAATTGCTTTGGTATGTAAATTACTCAATGAATTCTTTGGATTTTGGGCAAACCATATTTCTTTACAATAATTTGTTGATTAGTATGTTTGGTCTTAGAATTAGCATAAAAAAAATTGGAGCACATCATAAGGGTGATTGCATGAAACACTTAAAGCACTTTGTCACACCCTAGTTTTTTGTTTTTGTTTTTGTTTTTGCCATAACTTCTGTGTTTTAGCTCCAAATGACTCAAAATTTATAGGGAAGCTACTCATAACCATTATACACCTTGCCCAATTTTTTGGTAATTTTCAAAAATAATTTACTATTTTTAAACAGCCCCGATAAATTCTCACAATGGGTGATTTAGGGTTTTTTTACACTTTTTTTAACCCAAAAAAACGAATTTTGAGCTGAACTTTGGAGAGAATGGTCTTCTAGTACACTTATATCTACTGTCCAAAGGATTTTAAAAAAAACTTATTTTCATGTGGTGTACAAGTCCACAAAAGGAGCTCCTTTCTGCATTTTTTTCCAAAGGTATGAAACATTATTTTGGTGCTTTTTTTGGTCAAAAACCATCACCTAAAAGTTTTCTCAAATGGAAAATTTTTAGTTTTTTTTTAAAAGAAAAAACTATTTCTTACAAATTAAAATGTCAAAAGTGGTATTTTCTTCACCGGTTTTAGGGTGAATTCTATGTCCAAAAAACCGGTGAAGAAAATACTACTTTTGACATTTTAATTTGTAAAAAATAGTTTTTTTTTTTAAAAAAAAACTAAAAATTTTCCATTTGAGAAAACTTTTAGGTGATGGTTTTTGACCAAAAAAAGCACCAAAATAATGTTTCATACCTTTGGAAAAAAATGCAGAAAGGAGCTCATTTTGTGGACTTGTACACCACATGAAAATAAGTTTTTTTAAAAATCCTTTGGACAGTAGATATAAGTGTACTAGAAGACCATTCTCTCCAAAGTCCAGCTCAAAATTCGTTTTTTTGGTTTAAAAAAAGTGTAAAAAAACCCTAAATCACCCATTGTGAGAATTTATCGGGGCTGTTTAAAAATAATAAATTATTTTTGAAAATTACCAAAAAATTGGGCAAGGTGTATAATGGTTATGAGTAGCTTCCCTATAAATTTTGAGTCATTTGGAGCTAAAATACAGAAGTTACGGCCCAAAAAAAAATCAAAAACTAGCGTGTGACAAAACGCAACAAATAGTACAAGTGTTTCGTGCAATCACCCATAAATGTAATACCACTATCCTGATACCAAAGCTTACATTAATGTTGTAAAGGAATTTCATGGATGAGGGCTCCAGAGAAGAAAAGCTAGCGTCTTTGAAGGCTACTGAATGTTATGTTGGACACAGCCAATAAAGTACACAAATACAGTTACAAATGGCTGGCTAGGACTTCAAAGTTCTTTTGACATGTCGAAGCTTGACAATAGGCCCCGCTTGTTCACTGCACCTCCACCAGCATACTCCAAAATTCCAAATCCTGAGGTTGTCAGGGCAACCCCACAGCTAGGCTCAGTAAAGCACTCATTTTGATTTGCAATTGCTTGAGCCCGGCCCATGTTTTTGGTGTGTGCCCCACGGCTACACGGCTTGGCACAAGTCCCACAGTTCTAAATTTGCATCACCATATCGCCACCTTGCATCTTTTAATCAATGTGGGGAAGACAAAAGCTTCCAACATTCCAAAAGTACCTCGAAAATTGCAAAAAGAGCCCAAAATGAGCCACGGGCAAGCTTTACCATTTGGCCGAGTCTTCATCAAATTTGGCCGGGCCCGGCCAATTTTGAGCCACTTTTTGAATCACCGTGGGGCAATTAAAATGGCCGGCCCAGCCACCTCCCGGGTTTGCTTCAAATTATGAACTGATGTGGGGATGCTCTCACAACTCCAACGTGACAGGTTGCTTGAATTTTGGATTTAAATATGCTCAGAAAAGTCCAAATTTGCTCACAAAATGCTACTTAAGTTACTGTCCACCGACCACCCACTCCTTCCTCAAAGATAGCAACTCCTCCCTCGAAAACAACAACAATTCTCCCCTTTTTGCCAATACCGTGGCTCAAGTCAAATAGGGCCACCATTGTAAGTTGGAGTGCTGCGAGCCATTTTTTTAGACCCTACGTTGACAAAAAGCAAAACCTGCAATTAGTGGGTCGCCTCTACGCTTTTGGGCATGCCAAACCATTTGCCGGGGCAAGGTAGCATGCCCTGGTGGAGATGCTCTTAACAAGAATAGTGTGATTGTGAAGCTCTATCCACTCCAACCAAATCTAATTGTGTTGTGCAATGTGAATGCGGTTGTAGATAGGATTTAGAAGTTCAAATTCAAAAATGAGAGAGTCAATGTTATAACCTTTGTCCTTTTAGTTGGACACAGTCAATAAAGTATACAAACACAATTACAAACAACTGGCCAGGAGAATGAAATTTCATTCAAAAAAGGTTTTGTGTGAAGCAAACAATTGAAAGATTGCACATCAGTGAGATTGGATAAGCTTAGTAAAAATGAAATAGTTTTGAAGTACAACTATGGAAGACTTTTGGAAGAATGTGACAAACATCCCAAGAGGCATTATGGAAGCTCCCATATACTTCCTTTGTTCCAAAATGATCTTTCTGTTGGCCCTAATTTTTTGTCCCAAAATGATCTTCTTGTTGCACTTTGTGACATTGCGAATTGGTTAGATTTGGTTTTCGATTGCTATTTGGGGTCAACAAAACAACTCCAAGTAGTAGTTCCCCCTCCACCCATGTAATCATCAATCAAAAGACAAATGAAATGACTAAAGGGGTTAATCAACACTATTCATTCTTATTTTTTGCACCTCTTTGAATATTGCCTGATTGAAGGAGATGAAGCTTTGAAAGGCAGAATAAATGGCCACATATGGTCTTGGGCACATATTAAATGCCTACAAAATGAAGACCTCACACTCAACAATTAATTGACTAGTGGTGCTCTTTGAAAATGCCCAAAAAATTCTACTTTTCAATATTCCAAAACTACACTTTGAAAAGGACTCGGAAACTCAAAGTTTCTAAAATTCTAGGAGTGCACCAAACTCTATCTACAGTGCAAAATTCATTTTTAAAATGATATTTTTAGACTTAATCTGGAACATTTTGTTCAACAAGAAGATCATTCTAAGATGGAGGTAATACACGATATGAAGGCACCGCCTGCATGATTCATCACCATGATATGTACTCCGTACAATAACATTTTGAAAATTTGCTAACTGAAAGAAGATATGGGGGAAAGGCAGTACACTCTTAGACAGGACTTCATGGAAACCTGGTGCAAGAACAAGTGTGTTCTGCACAGGAACTCTCCACAAGGCCGAGTGGCACCTCTCTTTCAGTCTGCCACGCTGACTGAACCGGCCGAGGGAACCGGATTGAGTGTTTTTCCCCTTGGCGTTTTTTCCTCTCCTTTTAATGTTCACCGTTCTTTCCAAAAAAAAGAAGAACAAAGAAGACATGAGGGAATTCGAGAAGAGTGAACTCCTGGGGCATGGACAGTCCGCAGGTGAACATTACAGGAGGAATCACAATGTGTCAATTAGCTCTGGTCTAATAGCATTTGCGTGCCACCAATTGCCTTACATCCTCAAACAAAAAGCAACGAAATTGGCACATTGCCAACTGAATGGCACGATTACCAGTTGGTTTCGAAATTCAAGAGCTCCTTGAACTTAAAAGCAAACACACATTTTCAGTTACCAATTGTACAGTCACTGTTCACTGGAAACTACTGTGAGTTTCGGAAAATCTATCCACATTGGCTTCAAGCCATTCACTACAGTAATCCGAGCGTTATCGACATAACGCAATTGAAGGACAGACCTTCGACAGAACGTACGAAACTCCATATTTCTGTAGAAATCTTGCGAGGCTCCTGAAGACAAAACTAGTGCAGTATGATAGGAAGATCCAACTCAAACCAAATTAAGTACAGAGCAGAAAAGAGCTCATCGCTACAGCAAACTGTGAAAGAAGCAGCATCAATCGACACTTCATAGTTTCTTGTCCTGTTCAGAGCCTGTGCCCTTCTCAGGGGCTGCGATCTTCTCAGGGTTTGAGCTCTTCTCAGGACCTGTGCCCTTCTCAAGGCTTTTGCGCTTCTCAAGGCTTCTTCTAAGAGTGAGGCTTTTGGTGAAGGCCTTGGCAGCATCGACGGACTCAGGCTTGGGAGGAACGGGGATGTTGTCCACAGCTCGGTCAAGCTGGTAATACCTGTTCTCTCGAACAGAATACTGCAAACCCTTATGCTTCAGTTGCCACCAAGCCTCCGGCACATACTTATCATCCTTCAAGTATCCAGTGGACTTGTTCACGAGAACGGGATCCCGGGAGGGAGGTTGCTCGTAACGGCCATAGCCATCAACCAAGTGCAGGTATACCTCCAGGTTGTGGTGCAAAGCGAGGACACTGAAGTCGTAGTGTACATCGATTATAGCGTCTGTCAGCACGGCAGCCTTGTCATGATTCAAATGCTTGGAGTTTTCGTCATTCATCTCCAGCAGCACTCCGACGTGAGTGTAAAACAATGAGCCTACGTCCTCAAGGATGCCCGATCCAGGCACGCGGGGGACCAAGTCGTTCTTATTCACCACTCGAAGCACCTTGACTCCAAGCTCCGTCAGGCGCTTCTTGAAGGCGCTGTTGCCAACACGGGGACCAGCAAAGGAAAACACCGTGATAGGAATTTGAGTCACCGTCTTCTTACCTCCGACGACAGCTTCCGCTTGGTTCAATTCGGACTCGGCTAAATCGTACGCGCTCAGAGTGGCCAGAGCGGAACCAAGGCTGTGCCCGCAGATTGTGATGCTCAGCTCGTGCTCGCCTTCGTATTTGTCAATTAAATCCTTGATTTCCTTCACCAGGTAGCTCTGAGCACTGATCTTGTTGAACCTGGAATCCTCTTTAGCTGAAGTGTACAGACTCAGAAACCCTTGCTCCACTTCGATGTCTTTGGGCAACCCATCCTTGCTTTCGTCTGCTAAGCCACAAGGATGGAGGTGGAACTTGAGATTCGCTGCCCACTCTAAACCCGTGACAGTGCCTCTCCAAACAATCAGAATATCCCGCCTTCCTAATCTCTTAATTTCTTCCTCATTTGTGCACACCGCCACGTAGCCTATCCAATTCGATTTGGAACTCCACGCATCCGCACGCTCTGATTTCCTCAGAAGGTAAGGCACCTCCACATCAGCTGTAGCATAAATAAACCTAATTGGACGCACACAGCGATAACTCAGTTAGCTGACCCAAAGTTGGTGGTTCAAAGCTTGCAGAAGAAAGGCGGCTCACGAGTTTGCAGAAAAAAAGCTGGTTCAATCGTTTACACACAACATCGGGTGCAAGCGATTTGTCAAAACAAAGCTAGTTCGAGAGCTTGCACACAGAAGCGGGTTCAAGAGCTTGCACAAAAGAGCTGGTTCAAGAGAGAGTGACGTACATGGTGACAGTGTACCCAGAGTCGTGAAGGTCCACTCCCTTGAACAAATTATCCTCGGAGAATCGGCAACTGCCGCAATATTTCGAGAATTTGTCGAAATCGAAGGCATCGTAAGTCACCTGAGCGAATTGGCCATACCGAATGAGCTCCAATCTCAAGCACTCGTCCAGAGGGTCCAAAAGGCCCTCCCAGTCGTTGGCGCCTTGAATCTCTCGCCATCTGGTCCCGATGATCCCACAACTGGGACGCAGAAACGTTCGATTATGAGTTCCCTGGAGACCAAGTGGGGTAGGAACGCCCGGCGAGGGAGAAGCTGCTGCAGCACTCACACCCTGCGGAGCTTCTGGAGGAGGACTGTGAGGAGGAAGACTCAAACTCTGCGTGGGTCTACGTTGTGCCATTTGAACCTAGAAATCCCTGCTGTCATATAATTCTAGGGGACAGTATCTAGAGGCAAACTCAGTCACGACCACGAGGAACTGAAACAGGAGCAAGCTCTCCGAAGCTGGCTGGCACGAGATCCGAGGTCACGAAGCTTACTGAGAGAGAGAACAGAGCTGCACCTCAGCCCTGGGGATTTCAGAGTACTTACTGTATAGGCAGGCCTTTTAAAAGGATGTTTCTGGAGCAGCGAACTTAGTATCGAACTGTGTAGACGAACTTACTGAGCATCGAACTTGAGTAGTCAAGTTGTTACTGTCGACCCATGAGTGTTCCAAGCTCTCCGAGTCTCCGGGCTACCCTGCATCGCGTGCTTCACAGCTTATGACCACGCACCCTGGGAGTGTACTGTTCAGCAAGCCAAAAAATCCTTCACTTTTAACCCCTGCAATAAAATTCCGTTTCATTTGTGTCCAGAAAAAAAGATCCTTCACACTGATCCATAAAGTCTTTGCTTTCATCTACTCCGTATAAATTTATCTAAATTGAGTAAAATTCAACCAAAATTCAGCAAATATTAGAGCTAATTGTAAAGTGTGTGCAAGGCGGGACCAGTAGCCGGAGTTTGGGAAAAACACAGGACCAAACTCCCTGGAGCATCCAAACTCAGGTCTAATTGAGTTTGGTGCCGTGTTTGCTTTGTTCTATTCTTAGTTAAGCCTTCTTCTAACACAGGTTCAGAAACACAGCATAACTTTACAATTAACTCTATTGGGAAGATGGTTTGGGAAAATTCATCCACTTCTCCTCCCTTGTTTTCTAGTGTTGAAAGAGCCAACAAGAAATTCAAGTAAGAAGCTGGAGAAAATTTGCCAACTCATCAATTGCTCTGCTTATGACTAACTTGGCATGTTGATTTTTGTTCAAATTTGGGCACTGACTTCAAAGCTCAATAGTTGTGTCTAAAATTTAAATTTTTTTAAAAATTCACCAATCTTTTATCTTGAGGTGGTTGAGTTTCCAAATCCCAAACATAGGGACACTATTGATCACTTGACATCAATGTTGTCTTTTACCGGGTCGGTATATTTTTCAAATGAAATGGCTAACTTTAGATGCTACCAATCCATGTTAGACAATTCTTCACAACAAAGTAAACTATAAAATCAATCTATAACAAGTTTCCCTCTCTTTGTGTCATCAGTATATGATAGTGCTTTAATCATTTTAAGGATGACAAGGTCCAATTTGAGCTTCATGTTTTTTTTAGCAATTTCAAAGAGTTCTTATAGGAATTTTTTAAGGTTCAAACAATATTTTACTTAACCAATCTAAGTATTACTCTTCACTCAATCTAATAATATAAACAAAATTCCATTTGGATTATACGTTTCACAATATAATCAATCAAAATGGTCATTTCAAAATCACAAAGCCTTTATTTTTAAAGAATTAAAGCACTTCAAATCTTAGATTATCTTCATTACTTGTCAATTTTCAAGCTTATCCTTCAAGTAAAGGGTCACAATTTTTCACCTTCTTCATAGAAGAATCATTTTTTTAATTCTTCATTTGAAGATCTTTTATTGTTTTTTTTCAAAGGGTCCTTTTCACAACTAGTCAATAATGTTATCAAGAGGCATTTTGCAATGTGAGGGGTACTAAGGTGGTCATGAGATCAAACCTAAGCATTGGTAGGTGCTTACCACTTGTAATGGTCCATCCAGGGTCAAATGACCTTGTCATAATATGGGGACTTGAGAATTCCTTTGAAGAAGAAATATATTGGTTCTATATAGGGTCTACCTTCTAATGGAGGCATCAAGGATGAAATTTGCCATCTAGGTTCATGAAGCTTAGATAGTTGATCCATATCCAACAAACACTCCCATTCCTTACAATACATGGCTTTTAAAGAAATTGAGATTGATTCATTTAGAACTAAAAGATAATGGCAATGACATTTGCTTAATGCAATATAAGATAGGACACCTCATTCTAATCCAAATTCCCTCTCCAAACATCTAAAAAAATTCATTTCAACTTGTTTGTATTGGAAATTAGAAAATACAAATGAAGAAAAAAAATTGCTGGTTGATTAAAGTGAAGATAACTTGTGATTGGAACGGACAAAATCTATTCTGTACCCTTTAAAGGACATTTTATATTAGACTTAGTCAAACTTCACTAAATTTCTACATTAAAATATACATTTCAAAAATTCGATATTTTTCACATGTAGTAATATATGTCCAATTTTTTTCATAATTTTTTATAATAAAAAACGTAAAAATGGATTTTATACTATTTATTAAAGATTTTTTTTTGTTAAAATCTCAATAATTACAATAATTATTTAAATAATATGAAATTAAAAAAAAATTAGAAATAAAAGTGACAAACACTATAGTGTAATTGATTTAATCCTTGAGCTCACACCAAAGAAATTGGGTAGAAAAAGTTCAAAAATAGTATATTTTGAGCTTTTGAGATACTATCTTTAAAGAGTTACAAGAATTATGATTTTTATAATTTTGAAAAAAAAAAAGGTATAAAAAGTAAATTGTTGGAGCTACATTCTTTTAATTAAGCTTAGAAGCATTTATAATCAATAACTATATGAAAATTTAGATGCTGACTTTTAAAATGTCCATAAGGTTTGAAATGTCCTTTTAAAGGTAAATTATACACTAACAACGTTTCACTTTGAATTAGCTTCAAATCAATGTAAATTTATTCATTCCGGCAATAGAAGTATACACTTGGTGTTGAAGTCATTAGAGCATCCTTGTAGCCCTATGGCTAGTGGCGCAAACCCAGAGAGTGGCTCGGCCCGGCCACATTTAGCGCCCCACGGCACGTACAGCGAGAGGCTAGAAATGGTTGGGCACGGCCAAATATACTAAGTACACGATGAAATGGTGCGCCTTGTTCGCGACTCAGTATGGAGTTGGATTCCTATTGATGTAGTTTTCGAGGCTTGTGATTGCGAAAAGGCAAGGAGAGAAAACTTTTTTACTTATTCCAAATGTAATTATAATCTTTGACGATGTACTATATTGGAACTCTGTGCTCGAATTCCAAGTTTGCCAATGTGATTATGAAGTCTTGGGCCCCGTGTTTGAGGACGTTGTTGAGTGCAAATCCTGTGTAGGCATGGGGCAGAGGACGAACTCATAATTAGATTTCGATAAAGTGGCATGTTAAACCCACTTTTGGTGCCCCTCCTTGAGGCGCTAGGTGTGGGGATGCTCTTATGGACTAAATTGGGCACAAAGCCATACAATATTTATTTTTCTAAAGCTAACAAGTATGTCTATGAGCTTTCAAGGGAAGCCTAAGGTAGCACCCTTCTACAAAATTAAAAAAATTCACATGAAGTTTGAAATTTATTTTATCAATTGTACCATTGTTTCTTATTGCTTGTCTACCAGTGAAATTTCTTTCTACATTTTCCAAATAGCATTATCGTTCTGCCCGTCATGGGGTACAGTAAACCGGCCATTTACCGCACACATCCAATCACCGCACAACAACACCTTCCAATGACCAAACACTAACCGTACACCACCCCTCCAATGACCAAACACTAACCGCACAATTCAACTACCAATTCAATTGTGATGGAAACAAAATTTTGTATCACCGCCCAATGACCGCACACCGTGCAGTCATTGGTTGCAAGGAATTTTTAACTAGATTTGAGCTTCATCACCTTCAAATTGCAATAAAATTTGTAGGAAGAAATCTTTTTACATTTTGTTTTTTGAAGGTGAATCTTAACATGACATTTAATAATCGTGCCAAATTTCAAAACATGAAAGTCTCTATATTTATGTCAAGAAGGGTTTGCATTTTGCCTGTGCGGTGACTGGCAAGTTTACTATAGTTTACTAAAAGTTCAGAGCAATAAAAGTGCGTAATAATAAGATGCCACACCAGCCTGTCCTTTCTCAAGCTCGTGCGACCGTTATCGTTGAAATTACTCCGCACGAGCTTCCGTCAAAAGTCTACCTGCAAATCTGCACAGACTACTACTGCGAATTTGATTCGGTTAATCATTTGACAAGTAGAAAATCATATTTCCAAAAAGTGCCTGAATAGTACCGCAACATGGGTTGACAAAAGATACGTAAAGCATTGGATGCACAGTAGCAAAAAAAAAACACGTGACTGAGGAACGTTGACTGACAAGAGACTTAACCGAGAATTGCAGAATTGCTAAAAACACAGTCGGTAATCCCACGTCTCTTGCTCCGAGGACAGCCTGTTGCCCCCGCCCTGTCATCGCTGAACTACTAAGGTCAAAATTTCGGAGTCTTCCAGAGCTGAAACCAATTGTACGGCGCAAGCTCTCAAAGATTTTTTTTTTTTTTTGAACATGGACAGTTTCCAGTAATGAGGGAAACAGTACAATAAACCAGAAGGCTTAACCTTCGGCGGAAACTTTTTTGTCATTTGCTCTCAAAGATTTTCGTCGTCAAAGGATCCTCAGGGGCTACCAAGTGGTACAGCAAAGTCGATGCGTGCTCCCTGTCAATTGACGGTGTCTCTGACCTCCATAAGTAATGCAACGTGCTTTACAGTGGAGCTCGAGTACATCACAGTAACCAATCGCGCAAGAATCTGAAGTAGAGGCGTGCTCCCTGTCAATTGGCGGTGTCTTTGACCTCCATAAGTAATGCAACGTGCTTTACAGTATAGCTCGAGTACATCACAGTAACCAATCGCGCAAGAATCTGAAGTAGATATTTTCTCTAACCATATCGAGAAACTTCTGAGAGGATGTGGAAATGCACCCGGACCTTTCCGGATGAAGGGAGCGGATGGCCTCGGTCATAATTTAAGTGGGAGGTGCTGAAAACCACAGTCCGAGTAGTAACGCAGGGTCGAGCTTATAGTGGTGCAACGAGCCTCCTGCGGAGGCCGTTTTGCCCCCCCGTTTTACCCCTGGGGAAAACCCAGGAACTTTTTATTTGCGAGGCATGATAAAATTTGCAAATTCTGAGTTCATATTTGCAATCAAAGGCCCCAAATTCGCTAGGCGAAGTCTAGAACATACCGGTACCCTAAAGACGGCGCAAAATAGGGAGTCTTTTTTTTACATTGACCCCTGGCTTTACCTCCGCAAGAGTTTCGTTGCACAACTATAAGCTCAACCGTAACGCAGTGCGCTGCTTTGGGCATGGATCGTTGAAAAACCCGGATGGTAAGAGCCCATTAAGCAGTAGCAATTTTGAATTAATTTGAAGCCCGAAGAAGACGCAGAGACACCTTTACTGTGCGTGTCCGCTTGTCGACTCTAAAATCATATATTTACTCCCCTCCAGTTATAAGCCACTGTGAATAGGTGCCAAATTCGTTTAAGCACATGGCCAATAAACTTCCAGGCAGGCTTCCAGATGATGAGACATGTACAAAACTCGAATATGCGATACAATCTTACAGATTAGCGAGATCACTCTTCCTAAATTGCCAAATTAAAGCGTTATCGCAAAGGTAGAGCCTTTTGTAATTCTCACCGGTTCTTCTCGCCATAACCGCCGCAGTGTGCCTGGTTTTGATTTATCAGAATCTTCATACACCACCCGTACTCGGCCAATTAGATCTAGAACTCGCAACTGCTCTTTACCCCCAGAATGTCCCGCCACCTCTTATTTTTCACTTCCAGAACTCGCAAGTCGCCTACTGGCTGCTGCAGCCGACGAAGAACTGTCAGCTGAAAAACAGTTGACAAAGAAAATGAAATCTGTTTGGATATGTACCTTCATCATGGCCGCAAATGAGAACAGTGAAAGTTCAGTTTGACATATGCTCAATTCTGTAATTGAAAATTCTGAGCGTAACTCCGGAATTTGTCATGTTGTGTACACATCTGATTGGACTACTTCCACAATTGAAGTTGTCAAGTCAATCCCCCCAATCCCCCAACTTTCCCGAGACAGCGCTGTTAGAGAGGACTAAGCGTACTTTCACACCAGAAGAAAACAGAACAATGCAAACGGGAAAGAACAACCATCCGTTATAGGCCAGCCAACCGACCCTGGAAGATCAATGAAAGATGCTTCAACACGTACCAGATCCATACTTGAGCAAACCGGACCACTTCGTAAATCTGAGGAACCTTAAACAGCAGCCCAAGCACAGTGTAAATTTCGCCCAATTCCTAACGCTTCACTACATCGAGTGACCATCGATAAGATCCTCTCAAATCTCCTAAACAGTCGTCCGGTTTTCAAGCAGCTAATTTCGGAAGGTCAATTTCGGAACAATCTCGTCCTTCACCGAGATCAAACATTTCGAAGGACGACGTTCCTGATTTGGGTGCATCGGACAATGAAGACCGGTTGAAGATCGAGAGAGAAGAAGAAAGGCTACAAATACAAGAGATTAATGAACAAGCGAGATGGTTTATTGTCTGCCTAACCAACATTCTGCCAAAGTTTATTGCAACAGTCCCCCCGTGCTTTGTTGGAGATCGAGATCGAAGAAAGCTAGACACGTGGTTTACAAAGTTGATTAATACCTTGACTTGATACAAGTGAAAACAGATAAATTGAAAATTAACATTGCTACCACTCTTCTTGATGGATTTGCTGCCGATTGGTGGTACACCCGAACGAAACATGTCCGAGGAGGTCAAGAATCACCAGTTCTGACCTGGGAGCAATTTGTACGTCATGGGAAAAACATTCCTGCTAAAGTCAGACACACTTCTCAGGACAAGCTTTCAGTTGTGAAACAAACTGGATCAGTTCCCGGTTATGTCGCAAATTACCTTGCTCTTGCAATACACCTTCGCGACTAGTGAGTCTGAAACGGTTTCACGATTCATTAATGGATTAAAATCGACGCACTCTCTCTACCTGAGCTCCAAAAAACCTACAAGCATGCTAGCGGCGATAAATTTGGCAAAGAAATGCGCATACACAGAGAAGGAGGATTTTTAAGCTTCTAAGAGAAGGGAGAGTTAGTACAAGACCGGCATCCCCTTCTAAAGCACATCGACAATCTTCTGATGCCTAAAATATTCGTATTGACGGAAACAATCACTCAAAGCGTCCATATGGTTCTAAAAGACTCGCAGAAGCAGAGATGACTGAATATAAAAAACGGGCCCATATTTCAACTGTGGCGGCATGGACACACCTTCCAGTGCTCTCAAAGGCTCTAATAGCCCAAGAGACTTCAACACTCATGTTATGTTTCTTCTATGTGAGGCTTACCAATTAAAAATGTTCTCAGGCTTAATTCAGAACGAAAGCAGGACTGTTAATCCATGATTCCAGAAGAGCCACTAGTTTGTGCATTTGGATTCACAAGTTGCTATATTCATTCATTAATACTACTGAATACTTTCTGAGGATAAACCAGGTCCGCCTTTCAAAGAGCTGAACTCACTGAAAGACGAAACAGTCGACCAGTCAATAGATAATATGCCTAGCTCCACAGCGCCTAACATGGCTAGGACACTCCCGAGTGCAGGAAACCAAAAGCAAATGTCCAAATTGCCTCTGAAATGTAGAGCATTGGATGCTCTAAGCAAACAATATTAGCAACATTAATCATAAAATGTGCTCTTTCAGAACTCCATGCTGGAAGTTATCCATTGCTATGAAGATATATGCCCTAAATTTTACTTCCACTTACCTAGGTCAAATTTCGGTTCTGAGATTAATGTTGAGATATTATATCACTGCAAGTAACCAAACTTCCACCACTGTCGGACATTCATCTCAGGCGTCAGATGAAGATCCACAACATCTCAAATATCAGTTGACACTATTTCATTGAGATTCAATGTTTGAAAGTCAAACTTTTTCTAGTGGATACTTGACTGCGGACGAGATTCAACAAATTTCTTGTTGATAGCAGTTGTATCTCTTTTATGTAAAACAGGCTACTTAACGACACACCATGTCTCGAAGACAAAATTCTATGTCGATGTTACAAAATGCTCACGAGACTTCTGCTACAACAGATAAAAACATCAAAGGAGCAACCTCAAATTCTGTAGAGGCATTGAAAGTACAAACACCAACCCCAAATTCAACAAACTTTTAGGTACGAGATCCAGGGTTCAAGGAAGATTAACAGGGACTTACCTCCTGGGAGTACTTGACCAATTAGCTGAGCCTTGCGTCCTGTTTCTGCCTAACCTGTCATCAGGTCCTTCTGTGTAGTTGATTCCAGAATTCTCACCGCTTGGTTTTCAAGATTTATGTGTCTCAAAAATTTGGAGTGACTGGAGTTGAGAGATTTATTCCATCTTTTCAATAAGAGAAACTCTGAAAAAGCGGAGTCACGCATTTGAAGGGATCAAACTTGGAGCGCACTGAGTGACGTATCCCTTACACTTCATGTCCACCATGAATGCTGTCTGCAAATAAAATCAATCTCCACACTCAGCAAGGTTTTATACCGATATCAGTAGGAAGTACTCATGATGGGAACTTGTGAAAACATGCTGCTATTGAATGAACAGTCACTCTGAACTCAACATTCTTATCAAAGTCCATAAAAAGTACCAGGCTCATGGACTTTGATATTCAGATGAGAATTTCTAGCCAGATAAAACTCTTCAGGTGTGCATAAGATTACAGAACTCCAAATTTCGCAATCTGAGAGAGGAATAAAGACCGTATAGTACTATCAAATCGGGAACGTGCGCCTTCTCTCTCAATCCCATTCTTGCCCTGATAGAAAGGGATAAGCTCGATAAGAAATTCGGTACGGTAATAAGTCCTCAACGATATAACATCCTGCGTCCAACAAAATGTTACATGTTTCAAGCCTAGCTCTACAAAGCTCTCAAGCAAGCCTTCGTGAACATTAGCGTCTAGAGCATCGCGATTCCAACTACAGCGATGATGTACTCCTGTATTTCTAATACAGAGAAAACAAATGAACATTCGAAAGGGAAAATAATTGATATACGAACCCATCCGAGAGCCATCTGCGATAACTCTGATGGTGCTGTCGCCTCGATCGGCGCTGCAGCAACTAGACCCTAGGATGCAACCCTTGCGAAAGTGAGCATGTTGCTTTCTCGACAAAATCGTAATCAATGAAGAGGACTTGTCAAGCGACGCAAGACGTTCGCGTTCTTCACAATCAACCTGCAGCGCCAAACTTCAATGTTCTGTAGCAGTCGACGCACTTTCACTTGCGATGAACTGCTCAACCCTAGCACTCTACTAACCAAAACTCGAGAACAGTAAGCAAAAGCTCGAGAACTCTAAGCATCTGACAGCTGTAACATCACTCACTTCAAACCCTACTCGCTTCACTCTTCTCAACCTTCGCTCGTGAATTTGATACACTTACACTTAGCGACTCGATGACAGTAGCTGAGTGCCTGATAGACTCCAAATCAAAGTTACAGTACTAAGAACGGCGTTCAAGAACGATCTAGGTTTTCACCTCAGTTTCAATTTGAACTGTTATCAATTACTCCGTACATCTGAGAGGTTGCAGCTCATCCAGAACACAGGATGTTGAAAGAACAGACAAAAACGCAGTCCAAAAACTCGAGTCTGGATTATTTGATCGTTCTTCCTAACAATGCTCCAAATTGCGGGGTTTTTTTATGTCCTCTTCTAGCAATGGTCAGTCTTCCCTGCAATGACATTCTCACTTCATTGGAGAAAAAAGAAAATTAAAATTGACGGAGCTGATTCTTTCGAAAATTTCGAATGATTCTTCCGAGCATATCCAAACTCTTCGGGATCTGTGTTTCTCATTCCTGGAGCTCCCCTCCCTCCAGTCCAGTCAGCCTCTCTTACCCTGGCTCTCTTATTAGTTCGTCCGCTCGGTCTCTCGCTTTCTCCCCTCCGCTTCCCCGCTCCCTTCCCCTCTTTCTTGCTCCTCGATCGCTATGGGCCTTCACGCACCCCCGTCGCCCGCGCGCTCTGTGATCTTGGACGGCTCCACCGTACGCGCATTTGCTTCCGACACCGAAGCTTTCAACGCCGCTGTGGACCCGCAGTTCCGCATCCTGGACGAGAACGGCGACGGCGTCCTCTCCTGCGCCGAACTCCGCCCGGCGTTCGAACGCCTCAATCTCCTCGACCTCCAATTCGGTGTCCCCGTCTCCATGACTCCCGCTGAGTTGACTGCTCTGTACGACTCTGTGTTCGAGGACTTCGATACCGACCGCAACAACACGGTGGATTTGCCGGAGTTTCGTTCCTCTTTGAAGCAGATTATTCTCGCTATCGCCGACGGTCTGGGCAGCGCTCCTATCACTATGCTCCTTGAGGAAGGCAGCCTTCTAGGCACTGCGGCCGACCACCAGACTACCTCTACTCGTTCTGTTCGCCCCATTGACGCCAACGATGTATCTACACCGAACGCTTGAAGCGTCAGTTCTCCTGCTTCGACACTGTTTGCTGCTTTTCCCAGTTGCTGTTCGGTTTGGCTTGCTTTGTGAAGAAATTGAAACAAGTAGTAGATTCTCGAATCAAGTATCGTTCTGTCCTACTTGCATTCACGATATAGTTTGAATTCCTCTCATGGAAGTGACGACGCGATAGGAGGCACACTTTTTGCTCGAGTTGGACATACCTTTCTTTTTGCCGGTGGCAACACACAGTTCTCGTCTACAAGCTATGGCGAATCAACACGAAGACTTGTTTAAAAGAAGTGATTCCGATTGAGAACACCGTGTTTGATGCTTCGACCTTCAATGCTTGAGAACTGAGACCCTAATCAGAACTGAGTAGTTCTCTATCAATAAAGTTGCAATTGTCGTGCAACAAAAGATTGTTTGTGAACTACTAAATTGAATGCAATGGAAGCTTTCTAAAGTTATCATTTTGTAAAGGAATTCCCAAATGTGTGCAGGTCATAATTCTTCCAGGCACTGATGCCACTCCAAGCAAAGTCTTTGAAAAGTGCCGGGCAACCGGTTTGTAATTACCGCTTCTTGAGTTTCTTAGCATACATGGAATCCGTTTTCTTCAACTGCTTGTAATAGGCTTCATATTAGAGTTCGTCTTAGAGGTTGCCATACCTTAGATTCCCATGTTTGCATACGATGTCTCTTTGCGATTGAGAGCTCTACTACCGGTTTTAGCTTGACGCCGCAAAGATGGTCTTAGCTGTTCACAATTTGCACACATGAAGAATCCTGCATGAACTTAGAGTCTTGCCATTATATAATTTGAGTTGCAATAAAAAAATGTGATAGTGGAGGTGATTGAGTGGGCAACATCGCATGCTCACTATTCTCATCAAAATAAAAGCAAATCAGCAAGCTAGGAGGATACCTGCAAAACGTTCTTATTAAAAGAGCATCGGCCCTCGGTCTTCTTGGTAGGAAGGAGACCTTCTGCTTCAGCGGACGATTTCTTAACATTCCTTTCTACCTCAGCGGATGCCGAGTGTGTGGTTCTGGTCACGTCCGCAATGAGGAACTGCAGTATGAGTATCTCTTCATCCATTTTCATCAACATCTGTTTCTTGGTTTCCGGGTCCTGATTTTGGGGGCTATGAATGCGTTTCGCTTTTGCCGCACACCGTAGCGTTTGAACACTCTCTTGAAAATCCTGCACATCCGAAGTGATTTCGTCTACAAATCGTTGGAGACCTGATCCCGTCTACTAGTCTAACCCAGGTTGCCAACAATAAGTCATCTATTCATACAGTTGGAACTTATTAGCAAGATTGTAAGAATTACTTGGCTAAATGTCTATGGCCACTCATGTTTGAATGGGGTTATCTTCTGTCACTTATAGTAGTCTACAACCTCCCACTTTGAAATTGCATAAGATCATTCGCAATGATAGAAATTCGGCTCAACTGATTAGGTTTTTGTACCCAAAGTGATCTCTTCACAGGTCTAGAGTCACCCCACCCCAAATCACACTCCTACATATGTAAAAATGCTTAAAGTAACGCAAATAGTATCCTCTACCTTGCTTTCTTCAAAGCAAGAACAGTGAGAAAGATTTTGTACCTGCTCAGCAGGAGAAATGTTGGCCACCAGGAAAGTCTTGCTGCTCCCCGAGAAGGACTCTCTTAGGAGCCATGTCAAGGCGAAGCTTCGGTAGGAGACAAACTTTCCATTCGATCTACCCGAGCTTAAGTTCGTGAACACCTGCGAAAGAAGCCCAAGTGGCATCTCCGCACGTTAGCTCCATCACTCAACTGAGTTGTTTCTGCTGATGCAAATTACAAGACCATTAAATTCAGCTCCGATTCTCTATCAACATGGGCCGCGATTCTGTTCGGTATAGCAAAGGGAAAGATTTATATCGAGAAATAGCAGATTGGATGGAAACGGACGTCATTGAGCTGCGCGAGTGAGCGGTTGATGTATTTGGATTCATAGGTCCTTTCGGCTAAAGGCTTCTGACCAACGGTCATATGCTCGCTGCCTGTATGCTCCACCATGCCAAGGCTTAATATGCGGTATTAATGTTCTGTTTGTAAACGACTTGTGCAAGTAGACATCAGTGAAGGGGCTTTGAACCAACTTGCTATACTCGAATTGGACAAGAAAATGAATTTAAGAGAATTGAACATGGAATAAGATTCTCACCTGCAAGATCCACCAGGTTGATATGACTCACGCTCGTGCCTTTCCACTTATCATTTTTCTGCATCTGATCAACCAACCAGACTCATGAATTCAATACACGCACAACTTCTTTGGAAGAATTCGAAAATTATATTAGATCTTCTATTTATAGTAGGCTGGCGAGATGGATTGCTACAGAGATACATAGGTGGTCTGGCAGGAAGGAATAGTAAAGACACATCTAGACTGGACCCTTATGACACATTATTTCTCTAGAGTTTCAAAACCCTCAACCAGCAATTGAGGAACTGCCTCAGAGCAGGTCTAACCTTGATGAGCTTGATGGTGAAGAGCGTGTGACCCCTGTTAGAAAGCCTGTGCATGTTTGTGATCCCGAGTGTTCTATTTGATGCTCCTTGCTTCACAAGTTTTTCCATCTCGCCATATGTCGTCACATCCTTCCAAATCAGACCTTCTACACATGGAACTGCCACCCCAGACAACCTCACCCTTCAGTCCCAAAGGAAGCAAAATGGCAGAAAGGAGTGGAGTGGATCTTCCAGTACCGGCTCACTACTCGAACGGAAGGATTGCAATTTAGTAATTGTGGTACTAGCGACGGCAACCCAATTCATAACTAGGTCTCTTAGAATGACAGTATACCGGTTCCTGGATGCTCTCGAATCCTTATATAATCTTTCTTGACTGGCATATGAAAGTTCGCACCAGGTTCTTCTTCGCTAGGCACCATTTTTTTATCGACCAACAGGTCCCGAACTTTCTCCTGGTAGATCTCAAGGTAGCTCACCTGCGGGCACCAAATTTTATCCTGCTTGAAAAATGCTTGAAGATTTACATACGCACAATTGTCAATGTATCCGAATGAGCTGTTTCAACATATGTGAGGGTTTCACTCGTTCTGATCAGACTGAAAATTTAAGGTAACAAATGCAAAAGGCAAGTAAAAAGACGTGCATCATTGTGTAATGGAAACAGTGAATTCACAGAAGGCGTATTAGCTGAGGAGGAGCAATTAGTGAATCGAGAATGATGAGACCTAAGACACATAAAAGGTATAAAAGATTACACATCTAAGCTTCCAATCCTTGATACGGAGTATTTATTTGCGTGGAAAGCAGGTTGCACCTGAATGGAGAAACAGACACCAGGCTTCTGATCCTCTTGAACACGGTGCATCAACTCGCGCACGATTCGTGGCACCTATTTGACCAACTCAAAGAGTCTCCATTATAATGCTAAAGTACCTAAAATAGGTTTAATCAGCCAAACTTGTCTAATCAAAATTGTGAGATCAGTTCAAAGAAGGCAGTGGGGAAACAAAGAAGATCCTAAACATAACAAACTTGAACCGAAGCCTTGGATTTTTAGATTTCAAACTGGGCAACTCACAAGCCCTCTGCCGTAAAGAGTACCATCTCCCATCATGGTGTACGTCTTGCCAGATCCCATTTGTCCGTATGCCATGATCTGCAAAAAATACTCACGCTTATTTGTGAGTAATGAACAAGTTCATTGCATTGACTGATTAAACACGCACTTGCCAGTGCATTCGACCTGCATTGAGAAGGGCCAAATCCACGCGTATTCATGAGTGCTTCAAAGTTTCTGTATCGACCTAACAGCACCAAAAGATGATATTTACCTTGCACCATTCCGCTATAGCAGATGAAAGCGAGTCAACCACAACATCCCAGGAGCGCCAGCGTTGGTAAATACTAGGGTTTGATATGAGTTAAAAAATTTGGCTTAGCAAGATTTAACGTTTCTTATCCAACTAACGTTACAGTACACAACTTATCAAATAAAAGTCAGTTGAAAGCTTTGCAAATAGAGCGCGCAAAGAGAACTGCATCTTCAATGACCTAAGTCGGGCTGTAATTTTATTCTATTCCTCTCCTACCCAGGATTTCAATGCAAGCAAACACGCAGAATATGAGACCATTTATTGACAAGATTCTACAGGACAAACTCTCTCCAGGGTTTCTCCGTCCTTTTATCCCGTCTCCTAAAAGGAGAATCTCTGGGAAAGCAGACAATTGCATCAGCACTTCCCATAAAGTTTTCAACCAAAAGATCGTTGGTCGGCTCTTAACTGTCTAAATAAGAGGAGTCTTACCGTGGAATTGTAACCATGCAGGGCATTCTCCACGCAAGGCTTGCCAAGGATTTTAAACATACAACTCTGGGACTCCTCCTTTCTCTGTCTATTACCGCGTGACAAGAAGCTATCGTCTAAAACGTAGTCCACGTCAAACTGGGACTCCGCTTTGGTATTCGTAGTATTGCCTTGTCGAAGGTAATTGTAATCCTTCACAATCACCTTGTCCTTCTGAGAACACAACACCTACAAGGCCCACTTTCACATTTTATCAGAGTGGAGAAAGATAGCGTCGGTAACATAGCATGCAAATTATTTCCTAAAAGGGAGAAGGTGCTGAAACTTTAATTTACAGGCTATTTGAGTGTTGTCAGACCTGTTTGAGCGGGCAAACTTTTTCGTGTTCGTTGAAAGGTCTCATCCGCACACACACACGCACCTACACATCATCCAGTTGAAATTAGGTCTCCCACTGGGCTCCTCTCGATCTTACCCCTTGAAAGTCCCCCAACCCCGGTAATACAAGATGGGGTAGAGAGGGACTTGTAGAAGCTTACCTTGTCATTTTGGCTGTCAGTGGATGAAAGAACTGACCGCGGTCTTGGGGTTTCGCTAAGTGACTCGGTCGACCAGGTTCGGATCCGGCCATTGAGTTCCAGGTGCTCACGGATGTGCGAAGTGGACTTTGGTGGAGCTGTCTTAGGTCTCGTGCCATGGAAGACCTCCAAATCTAATTGCGACCCATCTACAGCTTTGTTCTCCTTCTCAGATGTAGGCCCAATCCTGGAATTATCCTCCGTCAAAACCTGTAGGAAATTCATACACTCTTGCAGATTTGCCTCCAATCCCTTTTCAATATCTGTCCATGAAAGGAGGAAATCACAAGGAAGAAGTGGAACACTTTACGCCAAGTTCAGGTATATTTTCTCAAGATTCGTCTAAATCCGGAAACCTTGTTGCACACAATGCAATATGAAACAATGACCTTGCTTAATGAGCCATTCAGATGAGATCCCTCTGGCAAAAGTTGGACCACAATCACGTTCAATCCCATTCCACAAGTCAAAGTCCAATCTCGGTTGTAAGAACCCAGTTCTGTTTAGAAAAATTATGATCAAGGATGTGAAGTTTATGGTCCTTACCTCGAATGGTAGCAAGAGTGTTTACTTCTTCGTGTTTGACGATTCTTTCATTACTGTTGACAACTAAGTTTGGACCCAACATATCTGTCTCCGACAGAATCTGCACAATGACCATATTCACGTATCAAACAAATTGTCGTGGAGTCTATAAAAACATTCTTCTCCTCGTATAATATTTCAACATCCAGAATGCTACAACTGAATTTCTATTTATAAATAAACCATATGAGCACTACCTTGTAGACCAGAATAAATCAGCCAATTCTAATAAACTTCACAACAATTACACAGTATCCGGGGAATGAGGAGGGAATTCTCCCCTAACAGTCATAGGCATTTCCGGAGGCGCAAGAACATTTGGCTGAGCGATGGATGCGACCGATTGATCAGTCAACGGTACAGATCCATGGCTGTCTCGGCCATACATTGCGGAGGTTTAGGGAATATCGAAGGTAACATACCTCCATGTGTAAGAAGCCCAGAGACAGTAGTCGAACTTGACCTTACAGCTCGCGTGAAATCCTGCGCGAGCCAATTTTTATCCTTGAGCCCTCCAGATACCGCAATAAGAACTTGCATCAAGATTACCTCACACAGTGACCTAATCCAAAACGAGGGACAATGAAACAAGAACATGAAGAAATCTCAACATGGACATTCAAGAAAGCTCAAATGCAAGAATAGCAGACCATTCCACCAGAGATTCAGGAATTATAGGAATTTCTGCGATACTGGATATAATTCTCTAAACATTTCATATTAGGCCGCTCTGAATGACAATTGTGGCATAAGACCCCTTGTACTGCTATAATTTAGGTCAACCCAGTACAATGTATTTGTTCGCAAGAGAAATTAGGTAGGTCATTCATTGCAAATCTGTTTTAAAAAAGTCAATCACTATGTGTTGACGAAAGAATTTCTCGGAAGGTAAAGATTGGATCTTTATGGCCACTGTCAGATCTACTACGATTAGCACAATATGTTTTGTTGCAGCAGAACACCTCGAAGTAACAAGAAGAGATTACAAAGATCTCGAGGCTTCAGAAGTACCTTCCACGAGGAGGTGGAGGCACATCCACGCCATTCATCATTGGCTGACCCTGAGATTGCACGTTCTTAACGCTGTGCTCCTCCAGCTCAGTCGGCCGCTTCCCGCTGGCCTACCAAGGTCAGTCTCCAAGAGCTCTGAGGACAACAAGAGTCTGTACCGGCAGATCGATTCAACAACAAACTTCGGAAATTGAAGTGCTCACAAGTTCGCGAATGACACACTGGCATTTAAATGGCTCCCAAGATTGTAAGCATCACATGTTCAAGGTCTCAACCCTAAAGCTTCTGCTGCCACACCATGGAATTCCGCACAGAAAATAAACCCTATTTATTTCACTTGTCGTTCCACAAGGTAAGTAGCCACCGATCCAGACTCGTTACAACATGCAACCGCATAAGCTGCTTCAAACTTGGCCACGAACCAAGTGACTGACGATGTCGCTAGAGTTAACTTGTGTGCGAGTGCGACGATGGGGTGTAATCCAGCAGAAGACGGAAGTGTTCACTGGACATGGAGGTGGTTGGTGTCCGGCCTCTGCGACAATGGTGGCCGGAGAGAACCAGTGTGTTTTTTTTTTGGGGGGGGGGGCAATTAAATGCCCAATTTCCTTAGAAAAAAATGGGCAGCTTCAAGCCTACATGAAAAAAAAAGGTAAATGTGTTAAAAAATGCCAGACTTTGATCATGGCCCTACATTCCGTTGCCACAATGTTTCTAAAACCTCATTTCATTTGTCGTGCAAAGCTAGCACATACAAAAATTGCATACTCAAAATTGGCCTCATTCAATTCAAGCCCCCAAAATGAAGGATTCAAGAAACTCATAACCTTCTTGAAAGAAAGGCCACATAACCATTGGTCCAAAAAACAAAAATAAAAAACATTGGGGTGGAGTGACCTCCTTGCTTGGCCCCTCGGGAAAACGCTGAATTTTTTTATTTTCCACGCATGATAAAATTTGTAAATTTTGAATTCATATTTGCAATTAGAGGCCCCAATTTTGATTGCAGAGGTGTAAAAGATAAATTAATCAGGCACAAAATAGGGGGGCTTTTTTTTTACATGCACCCCTGGAATGATTTAGGGGGCCAAGGCAAGGGGGGTCAGTTCATACCGACTATGGTTAGCTCCGAAATAACTTAGTTATAATTTGGTGTTAAAATTTACACTTTGCTTTTAAGTGTGTAAAAAAGGTCTTGAAGATATGAATGTAAATTGAAATTATATGATTTCATTTTTTAATGCACCATCATTGAATTCCTCAACATTCACACAATGTACCCAAAAGAGGCTGCCCACCCTGGTTTGTATTAGTTGCCCCCCCTCTCTCAAAATTTTTTAAGGCCATTGATTGTTTGTTTTTTAAAAATGTTTACCTTCGAAATTGCCGTTGATTTCTTAAAAAATCACAAGCCATTGATTTTGTGAGATTTAATTCGAGCCGTCCAAATATCAATACGGATACGGATACGAAAATTAATACTAGGTACGTATATAGTATCATATACAAATACATAGTGAATACTGAATGTGGATATGGATACATATACGGCACAATATTGGATATGAATACGAGTATGAGTATGGGATACGGGTACAAGATACGGGATGTTGTTTGTCCCATATTGTTTGTCAATTTCATTGCTTTCTGAAAATTACAAGAGGGGATGGGGGAGAGGGTATGAAAAAAAATTTAAAAATGGGGGGGAAGGGGTATGGAAAATTTTAAATTTTTTGAAAGGAGGGGGCTGAATTTATAAAAAAAAATTTAATCTAAAATTCTTTTGGGTACATTGTGATATAGTTTGTCACAATGCACCCAAAAGAGGCAGTAAATGCCTACTATACAACATTCACTATAGTACAAAAGGTTAGTAGTTTCTGTCCCCAATTGTGATCTACAATAGCAATTTATTAATCTAGACTTTGAAATTTTATAAATAATATAATAATTCTTGAACGGTCCCAAAAATACAAAATAATTCGGCTTAGGTGTCAATTCCTGTAGTCTTTTAAGAAAAATTTATAGAAAAATTATTCGAAAGAGTTTAGAAACCACAAAATTCCAATCAACTGAGAAATGATCACTTTATGGACCGCTTGGGCTGTCTTTTGAGTGGATAGTGAGGATGAGGTGCATTTCAATTAATGCACCCCCCCTCCATTCACTCAAAAGACCCCCTTTTAATTTATTTTATTTTTAATTAATTAATTTTTAATTGACCCGCCCACCCACCCTCAATTTTTAATTTTTGATATTTTTAATTAAAAAAAATTTAATTGACCCGCCACCCCCCCTTCCTATTTGTAATTCCTAGGGAGCTGGGTACTTGCAAACAATATGGGATATGTGAACGTATCCATATTTTGTATTTGTATCATATTCCATATTTTGTATTTTATATCCATATCCATATCTGTATTGTATCTTGTATCCATATTTGTATATCCAATTCAAATAATCAATGGCCAAGGATTTTTCACCTTCCCAATTGAAATCAACAGTAGCAAGGGGGACAATTTTTTATTTCATTATGATATGACGGTGGGGATTTTTTGGAGGGCGGGGGGTTCGAAATTAGCCCATCCTGTCCATCACAGGAGATACAGTGACTCCAAAAACTGAGTCTATACTTCATTCAATTTCACTCCGTGCGTCATATGTTGAAAAGAAGTAGACAAAATCCAAATGAATAAACATGAATGTTGTAGTATTCTTTGTGTACTACAATCCTAAAAAATTTGAAGCAAAAAGCAATTACGGTTTGGAAGTAAATGAATTCCAAAGCTAACCACCCCATAGACTCAGTTTTTGCGGCAAGGTTCATAATCACTCTAAAAATTGCCTATGCATCTTTCTTGAGCTTCAATGGCTTGGATATTTTATTGCATGTTGTTGTACACCATTTAAGACCCACCCCCATTGATATTGCAAAACTTTGATATATGCGTGCTTCAAAAAAATTATAAATAGAAAAAAATGTAAGTAGTACTAATTTGAATGGAATTTGAAGATTTTCAATGAATCAAAGACTTGAGATGTCATTTGCTTTCATAGATGATCTATAGGTTGCAATTTAAACTATTGTTGCATCTATTTTGACTAGGTTTGAAAATATTTGTCTTAATATACTATTAATACAAATCATTTGAATTTGTATTTAGCAACAAAAATAATTATATTGTCTGCAATCTTTTTGAATCCAACATATTAGTTTGTAAGGGTTGTATTTAGTATATTTGTTTGGATTGTAGGTGATTCAATATGATATGACAACAACAAAAGTAAAACCAGAATATTGACAATATGCCTTATTTTTATTTTTATCAATAGCAATTGTCAATATTTTGTCATATATATTTTTCTTATTTTATAACATACAAAACATATAAATATAATGCATTAATACATTACTGGATTTCAATTAAAGTATTTTATTGCAAATAACTCAATATTCTGGTTTTACTTTTGTTGATGTCATATCATATTGAATCACCTACAATCCAAACAAATATACTAAATACAACCCTTACAAACTAATATGTTGGATTCAAAAAGATTGCAGACAATATAATTATTTTTGTTGCTAAATACAAATTCAAATGATTTGTATTAATAGTATATTAAGACAAATATTTTCAAACCTAGTCAAAATAGATGCAACAACAGTTTAAATTGCAACCTATAGATCATCTATGAAAGCAAATGACATCTCAAGTCTTTGATTCATTGAAAATCTTCAAATTCCATTCAAATTAGTACTACCTACATTTTTTTCTATTTATAATTTTTTTGAAGCACGCATATATCAAAGTTTTGCAATATCAATGGGGGTGGGTCTTAAATGGTGTACAACAACATGCAATAAAATATCCAAGCCATTGAAGCTCAAGAAAGATGCATAGGCAATTTTTAGAGTGATTATGAACCTCGCTGCAAAAACTGAGTCTATGAGGTGGTTAGCTTTGGAATTCATTTACTTCCAAACCGTAATTGCTTTTTGCTTCAAATTTTTTTAGGATTGTAGTACACAAAGAATACTACAACATTCATGTTTATTCATTTGGATTTTGTCTACTTCTTTTCAACATATGACGCACGGAGTGAAATTGAATGAAGTATAGACTCAGTTTTTGAAGTCACTATAGTGGACCGTCTACCGTATACACTGACTGCCAAAACTGAGTACGGATTTGAAACTTTTCATTCAAACAACCATACCATAAACATCAATGAGCAAAATCCAAAAATATATATACAAAAGTTGTAGTATGTGACATATAACACATTACTATGGAAGTCTCAAAAAAAAATTAGTTGTGATGTGAAAGAAAATTAGTTTCAAAGTTAGCCATGTCTAAAACTCAATTTTGAGCACCACAATTTGGAATTACTTTATATTTTTGTCAAAAAAAAATTTAAACTCCAAAAACTTTTCATGTCTTGGGCATGTTGGTTTACATCATTTTAGATTGTTCTTCACAAAAATTGGAGGAAGTTGACATTTATAGAATTTAAAATATTCACAATTTGAAAAACATGCAAATGATGTTGGTTCTCACTATATTGGAATATTTTTTTGAAATTGAGAGCATGGGATTGCATTAGCCATTGTAAAGAGATTATAGGTTGCAACAAAGACCATTGTTACATCTTAATGCCTTTGCATTTGAAATATTTGTTGAAAAAGACAATGTGTTCAATGTATTTATTAAAGCCATATGGTGCGTTTGTAGGTTCAAATTTTGTGTACGAAGACTAGAGTTCATGCTCCACATAATTCATTCAACCAATCCCCAAAAATTAAATTATCACTTTCTACATCATCAATTTTTAGAAAGTTAGTGTAATTTTTGGCAGTTTTGAACTTTTTCGATGATATAGAAAATGATAACTTAATTTTTGGGAATTGGTTGAATGAATTATGTGGAGCATAAACTCTAGTCTTCGTACACAAAATTTGAACCTACAAACACACCATATGGCTTTAATAAATACATTGAACACATTGTCTTTTTCAACAAATATTTCAAATGCAAAGGCATTAAGATGTAACAATGGTCTTTGTTGCAACCTATACCCTCTTTACAATGGCTAATGCAATCCCGTGCTCTCAATTTTTAAAAAAAATTCAAATATTGTGAGAACCAACATCATTTGCATGTTTGTCAAATTGTGAATATTTTAAATGCTATAAATGTCAACTTCCTCCAATTTTTGTGAAGAACAATCTAAAATGATGTATACGAAGATGCCAATGCACAAGAATTTTTTTTGGAGTTAAAATTTTTTTTGACAAAATATAAAGTAATTTCAAATTGTGGTGCTCAAAATTGAGTTTTAGACATGGCTAACTTTGAAACTAATTTTCTTTCACATCACAACTAATTTTTTCTTAAAACTTCCATAGTAATGTGTTATATGTCGCATACTACAACTTTTGTGTATATATTTTTGGATTTTGCCCATTGATGTTTATGGTATGGTTGTTTGAATGAAAAGTTTCAAATCCGTACTCAGTTTTGGTAGTCACTGTATGTTGTTACAGTTCCATTTTGAGCGTGAGGCTGATCATTCGGTCGAGAGACGAACGAATCGTCTTCGTCGCCCTCTTCGTCAGTTTCGCGGACGTCTTTGTTGTCTTTCCGTCTCCTTCAGCGTCCTCGTCGTCTTTTTCAGCGTCCTCGTCGTCTCCGTCAGCGTCCTCGTCGTCTTCTTCAGCGTCCTCGTCGTCTTCTTCAGCTTCTTCTTCGTCTTCGAGCAAGTGGCGATGGCGGGAAGTGTTTCCTCCCGTCTCCTTCTATTCGCCTTCTCGTCGTTCCAGCTTCTACATGCTCCTGAGCAGACAGGGGGAGTCATCACGGTGGGGACCAACTGTTAAGCGAGTTCGGGGAGGTCTATTAGCGTCTCGAAGGCAGAGTAAACTTTTGTGTGCGAACTCGGGGAAGAAAAGGACACGGATAGAGGAACGCCTGATCAACGAGTTGGAGGACGGAGCTCACAGAGCCGTGGTCTCACTCCGCTACAACATGTAATCTCAATTCCTTCGGGCTCCATACTCCTCCGAAATCTATCAGCATCAGCTATGGAAGCCTCTAAGGAGAAGGGAAAGCCCAAGGCCAAGGCAGCTGCCAACGACTCGGTTCTTAAGCAAAGTACGTACGCCGCTTCTACTCCCATCGAATCGGGCATTTTCTCTCCCCTTCCTGTTTTTCCAAGATCGAATTGGATTCCGAGTCAGAAATTGTGGTCTGTAATTGAACACTGAGGTGAATGTTTGGAGCAGTCAGTAATCCTCTGTTTTTTTATTAGGGTAGTGGTGATCCACTGGGTGTAGAATATGCTGTGAACTTGATGACGCATTAGATGTTTTAGTTCTTTGTGGACTCATGATCAGCAGCGTTGAAAGATTTGAGGAGGTAGTGGTGGGAGCATTGTCTTTCGAATTGTTTGGAATGTTTTTCGTTAGGGTTGCTCAGTTCTTGTCACACGTCAACTGATCATATTTTATTATTTCGTTTGTCTCTGAAAATTTGTGATCTTTCGAATTGCAGAGTCTCCAGCTGAATTTTTCTCTGAAAATAAGAATATTGCCGGGTTTGACAATGTAAGCTTCTTCGAGCCTTTGTTTTCATTGTATGTCGAAAATGCATTATGTCTTGTATTAGTGTCGGTCCTAAATATTGCTCAGCTTTGTATTGCTAGTCCATCACCTCGCAGGAAAGACGGAGTTCCTGAGTGTGAGAAGCTTCAGAACTAGAGCTAGTAGACACGTTTCTTTGATTGGGGCGCTGGTTAGTGCAACTGAAAGGGCTACAAACATGTAATTTTGTCGACTGAGTCCATATTCTAAATATAATTAGGGTTGACTTCACCAAATCTAGTTTTAGCTTTCTACAGGTAAAAATTAGGCAATCAAAAAATTCATTGCAATTGAAGAATTTTCTGAATTTTTAATAGGTATTTTGTTGAAAGGTAAACTTTGTCTCTACCATTTGAAATCGTCAAAAAGATTATTTGGAATATAAAATAATTTCATTTTGATAAATTTTTGGATTATTTATACATTTAGAAGTGGTGAATAAATAGATTGTTAGTTCTACAAATAAATGATTAATAAGTTTCGAACCAAGTCAACATTATAGCAATTTACAACACAAAACGTAATTTATGTTGATTAGAAAATTATCAGGAATTTACATCTCCATCCCTTTTACATATTGAAATTATTATCTCTATTCTAAAGTCTTGTTGTTTGATCAAAATTGACAAAATTGACAACCTTTGAAGGTTTTTTACAGAATTCATCTAATCAGTATGTCCAAAAAGTGAAACCCCAACCAGACATATACCCAGTGCCACCATTTTTGGTTAAGTTCTATGTAAAATAGCGTTTGACCTTCAGGTATCGATTGCACTGTCTTTTCATTGTAAAGCTTTGCACTGGGTGGGACATACTCACCGGGAAGTTTGTCGTTTTTGTGGCAGCCTGGGAAGAGTCTTTACACAACAGTGCGAGAATTGGTGGAAAATGCCCTGGATTCAGCAGAGTCTATAGCTGAGCTTCCTGTCATTGAAGTGACTATGTAAGTGGCTTTGTTTTGCAGTCTAGAGGTCCTTTCTGGTCTTTTCCAACTTTTTGACGTATCTGTTTGAGGTAATGCTCAATGCCTTGAAAAGCACCATTTTAAAAATGAAATGGTTCACCCTTCTTTTTTTCTATAGTTTTGTTTTGCCTACCTAGAATTTGTGGTATTTTGGCCCGCTCTTGTTCTTCCACTAAGGGAGACTGATGTTGTGCAATTAATTTTCCAATATTCGCATCTGATTCCTCTATCTCCATTCAGGTCTATGGGATTTCTGGTATTGCTGGTTATTACATGTGTGTGTAGGTATTCACAATAAATAATCAACCATGTGTGTGCACCGTGCGCAGAGAGGAAATTAGCAGGTCTGCATTTAATGCTATGATTGGACTTGTTGATCGAGAGCGTGTTGATGCAGCTCTATATGATGACTTTGAATCGGAGAAGGCCAAAGGGGTAATTGACCCAATTTGCCGATCTCAAATCGAATTTTAGAAATACAATATTAGTTTCCATTACATCTTATTGCATGGGAAATTTTGTGCTTTTTTAGCTATGATTGTACACCCCTTAAATGAATTTATTCCGCGAACTGTGGCTATCTCTTCAGTCCTTGATATTTGTCATTTAATTTATCCACCAAGTATTGTTGATCCAGGTTTGAAGCTTCTGTTTTCTTTTTCCGATGTTTTACGACAAGTATGTGTTCTGCAGAAACGACTTGCGAAAGAAGCTCGCGACCAAGAAAAGCAAGCTAAGGCCTTAGCCGCTGGAAAGAAGATTAAGGAATCCAATGCCAAGACTGGTAGAGGGCGTGGGGACACATCCTTCTTCAAGGTTACATGTAAGGTATACACACCGCGCAAACTTATACCACTTTAAGCTTTTGTATTATTAATGTTCCAAACACATATTTTTAATGGTGATGCTCTGTAGTTTTTTCGGAATTTGAGTATTCCTTTCACATGCTATTCGTCGAGATCACATTCTAAATATCGGCTCTCTAAGGAGTTTCTGGGACTATGATGGCTTGCTGCAGCCAATCTAGAAGGAGGAGTCAAATGCTCATCTATCCAGATTTTTCTAATCAAAAGAAGTTGTGTAGTGAATAATAACAATTAAGTGCAGGGTGCGTATTACTATTTTAAGTGTGAAACATTCCGGATGTTTCCTTACAGGATAATGGGAAGGGTATGTCACACGAAGATATTCCGAACATGCTTGGCCGAGGTATGTGGTCTCTGTGGTTGTTTTCTTACTAATAATTCTATGTGATCATTGTCAAATCAAAGGCCTTGATAATGTTTATGACCTCGTAACATGTAATTAATAAAAAGCTTACTAAGAAATCTTCCTCTTCGATCATTTCATCGTCCAGGTTGTCCACTCTGTATAGTAATTGTAACGTGGTGGTAACTTATGATCAGTTAGTTGGCTTGAGCTTACCTCTCCACCTGGTTTGTTTTCACATCGATTTTCGCTGGTGTCCACAGTCCTCTCAGGCACAAAGTATGGACTGAAGCAAACTCGTGGAAAATTTGGACTAGGTGCTAAAATGGTTAGTATAAATCCTCATTTGCACCTTTTACTGTCCGTCCTGCATGCTTTGAAGTTCACATGTGTGTGTGTGTGTGTGTGCGTCTCTCTCTATATATAAAAAAATTGTATTACCAACCTGATTTCCATCCCAAGCTGATGTCTTTCTTTCATAGATACTACTTACATCTCACTTGATGTGAGGTTACTTCCTACAGCCACATTGATTGGCAGTGGCGTAATTGTGACGTGGTCTTTCAGGCTCTGATCTGGTCGAAAATGAGCACGGGTCTGCCGATTGATATCTGGAGTTCCACAAAAGGCCAGAGCTTCATCTCCTTCTGCAAGCTTGACCTTAACATTCATCTGTAAGTTGGACTTAGTCACGATCATGGCTTTGGAACCGAAGTACCTTTTTGACTTTATGTAGGTTCTTTGATATTTTTGAGTATATTAATGTAATGCAGCTTCAGTATGCTGCTTCTGCTTTCATGACATCTAGATTGTATGTCTTTGTTTGCAGTTTTTGTGGTGCCTCTTTAGGCTTTTATTTTATCATTGTTCAGATTCTTTCTACATGTCCTCCTTATCACCTTTCTCATGATGAGCTGGTTTGCCAACCTATGTAACTTCTCAATTATAATTGTTTACCATTGGCTTTCTTTTGGGTAAGATTACCTGCTTTGTTTTGGTGGAACAGGCCGCTCAGTGTCAATCAAAAGCTATAACAGACCACATTGAAAATCACGTTGCTGAGCACCTCTTATTTATGAGATTGACTGCCATATTTTTTATTCTGTAGAAACATTCCAAATATCCACATCCATGAGAAACGGCCAAATCCAGAAGAGTGGCGCGGAGCGGAACTTCAGGTCACTATAGAAGGCAATTGGACGACGTACCGCGTGAGTGCAATAATTTAAATCTTTTACCACATCTGTGCTCAGTGTTTGGGATCGATTTCTTGAATTCTTGCTGGAGTTTATAGTATGCATTTGTGTCCATACATCTGCGTCTCTCTTGAATATCAGGCTGGATTTGCCTCCTATGCGATCATTATAAGAGTATAGCCTTCAATTTTCCCTTCTTTCACTACTGGGACTGCTTAGAGTTTTTTCGAAGTATACATTGACCATGGCGAGAGTTAAGAGATTTAAGGAGCTGTGGACTGACAATAATAATTTGAAACTTGCGTCTCTTAATATTGACTCAAATTTGGCTGAGTACAGTCCAAGATAATAAACTACATGCGACAGATGGGAGTCATCACTCCTTACGCGGAGTTCCGCTTTTCCTACATTGGACCAACAGCAGAGTGAGTTTCGGGTTTCATCACTTGATATTCTATTCTTGTACTGTTCTATTTTTGAGTGTGTCTTATGCTTAGCCATCCTGGCTCTGATGGAGTGTTAAGGTTTCTTTTCTTCTATTGTGTTCAGCAAAAATTTGACGATCCGGTTTTCAAGGCGAACCGATGTAATGCCTCCTGTGCCAGAGGAAACTAAGTATCACCCTTCAGCAGTTGATCTCCTACTTATTAAAAGACTTATTTCTGAATCAAAAGAAATATACCTGCAACCTTTCTTGCAGAAGGAATTCGTTAGCATCAACAAGGCGTATGCAGAACGACTCATTGGTACGTCCTGTTTACCCTTTTAATTTTCTAATGAAGAGGACGTTGTTTCAGGAAATCCCATGAATTTGGATTATTAGATGAGTGAGTTATCACATCACCGGAGGATGGAGTTTCAGTGGAGTATGCCTACTCTTTTTAATGCCCTGGCATTTCAGGAGAAATGGGCCCTGAGTTTCAACCCAAGATGCTTGTGAAGTCACTCACTGGTGAGCAGATTGTTCGTCTTCATCAGTTATTCAGGCAAGCCAAATTTGATGACCCCAGTGGACAGGTAATGCTTGCGATCTGTGAGATAAAATAAATTGTGAAATGATTTTACCTTCATGCTTCAAGTTTTAATTTTATATCAGGAAAGAAAGAAAACTGTTTTTTAAGGAGATTTTTAAGTCAATTTATCTTCAGTAGTTGTCATGTTGACTCTAACTTTCGGTGCAGTGCCTTAGCCCAGCTGGAGAATACAATTTACGCCTTGGAATAATGAAGGAGTTATCTCCAGATCTGGTCGCTACTTACGAGGGCAGGTGAGTCTGCAGTAGCAGAGATGACTTAGAGTAATGTAAATATTTCTGGGTTGCAACTTACTACGCAATGCTTTTAGCTGATTCTGCTCATTTCTCACATGAGCCGTTGAGAGAGCACGCAAGGATTTGACCTCGTTTCCCAGCATAGTGGCGCTAGAAAGTACCCCATTCGATTGCAGTGCTGTATGCGATATATGGTGTCAACTATTGCCTAACGAAAATCATTCTGATGATGCTCGGTTTAATTTCAGAATTTTTGAATAATCGAGAAAGAGTGTTGTGACTTGCAGTGCTCAAGTATTTGAGGGGCATCCATTCGTAGTAGAAGCCGGTGTGAGCCTTGGCGGTAAAGATGTGAAGCCTGTAAGTTTCACTCTATCGGTACTAATTATCCAATATGTCAACTCTTTGAGTGTTGATTCAATCATTCTCTTCATATGATATCCTCTCTTTGAATCTCGCTTGTTTAAAGAGGTGAAAATTTGTGTGATGTGCTCATGTTAAGATCATACTACTTCGGTCCTAGGCAATATGTGGAGGATTTGCTCTCCTGAAAGTGCTCCTTTTGCATCCGCATATGCCTCGAGTTTATGGAGTATCATTTAGGGGCTAAGTGATTGTGACAGCTACTTGCTTTGTGCTTTCCAATTGGCCAACCACCTGATGAATGATTGATAGTGATTGTTTTGAAATCTGACCTCTGAATCCTGTGTCTTTCCATTTTGCCTGGATGAATTTCAGTTTTGTCCGTTTGCTTAACAGTAAATGCTGTTTGCGTGGAGTTGTAGGGCATAAATATCTTTCGATTTGCCAATCGCATCCCTCTCCTTTTTGAGCAAGGTGGGGACGTTGTCACACGTACCGCCATGAAACGCATCAAGTAAAGTTCCCGTACCTTGATTGTTGGGGCCATCATGCCAAAATTCTGATTATTGTTGTGAAGTTAACTCGAGATTGCTTTGCAGCTGGAACTCGTACAAAATTAATCAACAACAAGATAAGATTGGTGTATTCGTGAGCGTCGTAAGCACCAAAATTCCATTCAAGGGCACTGGCAAAGAGTACATAGGCGATGACATATCTGAAATTGCAGCAGCTGTGAAGGTGTGTTTTCCTTAACACATGAGTGCAAAATAGGCTCTCATGAATTGTGTACAACACCTTTGTATCCGAGATGGTTAAGTCACATTGAAGAACCTTTTTCCTCGTTCTATGGGACATGCTGGTAATATAATTACCTTTCACCGCAGTAAGGTTCCCCTGTATGTTTTCATATCTTTGTGAATTAGCCCTGCCGAGAAGCGTTCATGACGCGTTTCTGGTGTATTTCTTGACAGTCAGCACTTCAGAACTGCTGTATACAACTGAAAGCAAAATTAGTTCGGCAGCAGCAAGCTAAGGAAAGACAGCAACGCAAGCGTAACCTTTCCAAGTAAGCGTTTCTCTGATTGCAATTCTAGCGATAAGTCTCGGAAGAACTGTAGTGTTGTGATCACGTGCTATTGGGAAGTAATTACTCCTTCAACACTGAAAGAGACCTTACTTTCTAAACAGATTTTTTTAAGTTGCTGCTGTTATTTTTTTATTTATATTCTGAAATATTGGTATTGGAAATTACTTGTGAGTATGCAAGAAATGTATCTGTTTGTACTTATGTACAAGTCTGTAATCTTTCAGGTACATTCCAGATGTTTCAAGAGCGATTTATGATGTGCTAGAGATTATGGCTGGACCAGTAGCCCAAAGGCCGAAGTATGGTCCGGAGCATCAAGACATGCTCGAGAAAGTTGCTAAGCGTCAAGTCACAGAAGCCACCCTGAGGCAAAAACTTACCAGTCACGTGCAACAGGTTCGTACATTTTTTTATGTTCTTGCATTGAGGTGTTGCATTTGTTCGAAGAAATTCCAATGTTTACAGAATGGTGTATTGCAACTGCATTTTTCCATGTCAGTATATTCTAATGGAGGATTTAGATACATAGATACAACCTCCCACTCTGAAAAACTGAACTCCCCTTCCTCCTTACCCCGAGCTTAAGCTCGAGCAATAGCCCCCCGATCTACGCTTTGAACCAATCACCTCTTAATTCCGTTGCATTTTCTTCTCAAAGAAATCTGAGGACATTGCTTGCTTTATGCTTCTTGTTGGATTCATGAGACGCCTCTTGTTGAACTCCCTTTTACAGGTCGACTCAGAGATGGCGCTGGAATTTGCCACGCAGAGTGGTATGGTTGACACTGCTCGGGAGAATGTCTACCTAAAGGCTCTAGATACCAAGAGATCTTTTGGAGTGGAACTCCATAATCCAGTTGCTGTATTCAAATTATTTGCAGGTTTCTAGTATACTTCACTTCGAATCCATCTCAAACTGTATAAATGTCAATTGCTGTGAAAGAATGCAGCATGCCTTTTCATACAATCCAAAGATTCGAAGCACAATTTTGAGCAAGAGTATGTGTGTTTCTGCATTCCTGGTCATATACGGTCACAAATGCAGTGTGCAGCTATATGGTGTTATTCAGTTTCGGGCACTTGTTGTCTACCAAGCATAAGTTACACCTGATGTGGGTGTCGTTACCTGGGATGTTTGGTAATTGTAAAATCAATCTCAATTTTGGCAATAATTCATCCTGACCAATACGAAGCTTCAAAACTTCTCTTTCGCAGATTGCTTTAGTTGTACCCACATCCGAAGGTGAGCTAGCACTCCACCCATGCTTTGAAAAATTATCAATACTTGTCAGATGCAAGGTCTCTGTCATATCACATATATTGATGTAACCTACATGCTACATGCACTAAGTGTGCACGTAATTTGAGGAGGAAAGGCAGAAGTCTGTGTACCACAATGTCAACAACCTCCCACTTCTTCCCTACTCCACATCAGCACTAAAAACATAATTGTACTGTCTACCAACTTGAGTGGTGCCAGATTCTATTAAGTTGCACTTTACAGCACATCTCCACATTTGACTAGAGCACATTGCAGAAGTCAAACCAACAAGCTTTAAAGAATAAGGACCCCTACACCTCGATTGTTGACTCAACCATTTGTTACCTAATTTTGTTAGATGTTAGTTTTACACTCCTGAGTAATTAGAATGAGCGTGAAGAGGTCGTGCTTTGCGGTGTGGTTAATATACAGTATATCAAGATTTCAAACTACCTTTCGAGGTGGATTGGACACAAGTTGCACCAAATATGCCGTGGAGTACTAAATCACCTTTATTCACAATTTTAGAATGTAGGAAATCTAGGCTCGTTTAGGGGTAACTGCACCAAAATAGCACCAAAAAAATTCACTCAAAATGCTCAACTGTAAGGATATTTAAACAAAACCGACAGTGGCTTAATTCATTTCAGATCATCAAACATTTCTACCGTGATGGGCACCATCTCCTGTACTGTACATTATCTGTCGTAAAATCAAGACAAATAAGCCTAAAGCTAAGCTAAGCTATCAAATGGAACATAGGCGAAATAGGCGAAATAAGAAGATTTGCTTTCCTAGCCTTCTTCATTGATGAAAGTCACAATCTATCAACTATCTGACAAGCTTTATTCTATTCTGAAAGTGCATATCGGATGTGTGAACTGCAACCCCTCCCTGAAGTAAAGCTCACGACTCTCTCTCTCTTTCAACATGCACAGAATCATCGAATTTTACAGCTCACACGTAAAAATGAACAACTAGAAAAAGTCTGCACAGGCAGGCAATTAGAACTTTTCTCTTCTACGGAAAATAATAAGTTGCAAACAGTGACAAATCTCCTTGAGTGATGAGTTGCCTTATTCATTCCAGTTCACAAGGACTGAATGACTCCCATGATAGGAGTGAACAAATTCCACCCTCCCTTGTCCTTCTTTTTATCTTTGTCCTCCCCCCATCCTTGTCCTTATCCTGCTTGTCCTGAACTTTAATATTTCTTGTTCTTCATCGCCTTCTGAGGGTGGCCATGTGAGCTTCCTGCTCGCCATGTCCAACAGGGAAACCAGACGCTGGTAGGGTACGTTCTATATTCAGGTCCTGGAGCGTAAGCAACTGCTTCCTGTGCTCCATGAGGACGGTAGGCACCCCATGAATGAGTCATTTTACTTTCATTATTGATACTTGCAGGCACATCTTGTCTGGAGCAATTTGAAAATGCTAGAAGTCCTTCGCCCCACGATAAAGTCAGGTTGCTGTTGTGCTCGATTCTGAATTTGTCAGTCGGTTGCATTGACCAACTTTGTTCCTTTCATGAGAGCCTCAACGTACGCCCTCAATCCTAGCTATGGAGGAAAAATGGTAACATAACATAGCTTTGACGGGGTCCTGCAAGAAACATTGAATATCAATTGTGGGATATCAATATAGCGTCCACCTCCTGCGTACGGTGAACCACGTATTTTCATCAATAATTCGCACTGTCTGATCAAAACGATTTCAAATTGATGCACTGATCGCTTCTGCTTCTTTTAGGTAGACATGACTCATGAGCATCCCGACAGCACTCACAGCAAGAGGGCTGATCGTGCTCAATGTCTGGGTGGCCGGTTGGCTATTGTGAAATTATAAATCTCATTGATTTTTTCTGAAGTAACTTATATCGTGTTTCATTCGAAACGACGTAGAATGGCTTGAGCAAAGCAAGATAAATTAAAGTACAGCAACAGGTGACACATGCACCACCTTGACCTCCAAATGACGGAAAACTCTTACAATAAGGTTAGGTGCCAGCAACGCGCGCCAAGGCACTGCAAAGAAGTTTTAAGAATTCGTTCAGTCAAACAATGTATTGCATCACTAAGATCTATATATGCGCACTTTCAGCCAAACTGCTCCACACACGACCACTTGCAGCTGTTGGGAAAGACTTCTCCGAACCATAGCAGTGGTCCCAAGTCCCGAGCCCAGGACGCAAGTACAGCAAAAGGCTATATCTTCCTGCTCAGGTTTCAGATTCCAGGGTTTTAGGGTTCACGGTTTAGGTCTTTTTCTTTTTCTATTAGGGTTTAGGGTGTAGGGTTTAGAATTCTGCCACTAACTGAGGATGCATGGCCATCAAAGTAGGGCAGAGCTCTTCGTACCGGTAGCAACAAGAGTGTAAGAGCAATGGTGGCATACTCCATTTTATTTTATTTTTCAAGAGAACGGTGACCATTGCATTAAAAAAAACAGGAATCAAAGAGGGCATACACCATTTCGTACTCATCTTCACGCTCATATCCTTTCGTGGATCGCTTACATCCCCGTTAATTTGGCCTGGACAACTGGCCATCCCAACTGATTCACGTTTCCCCAAAAATCGGTGATCACAACACGACACAACACGCTAGTCAAGAATCCGCATATCATACTACCCCCGAATCGAACAAATTTCGAATAACGTCCACTCTCAATGATTTTGCGACGAAGCAACCAGTTACACCACCCAATGTGGTGCCCAACCCTAAAATTCGTTTCAAATCTCAACCAAGCACATCCAAGTACGGTCAAGTGCCAGGGAAGCTCTCCGTTCGATTGTTGACCTAATTTCTAATCCGTGACATCCACCACCATCTCTGTTCCTCACTGTTCACATCTCCGATCCCAATTTCACAGCTTTACTTTAATCGCCATTTAATGCCCAGTTGCGTCCCCAAAAAGCTGCCCCCCTTCAGCCATCGAACCTTGGGTCACGTTGGCTACTGTAAGAAAAGCTAAGGTAGGAGCCCCTACCTTAAGGTACTGTAGGTTGCAGAATTCGCAATGCCATGATTGCTTGCACGCCATTCCACGCAGTCTGTTGGCAAATTAATACGCAGCTCCTGGATTCTTGAAGAGCGAGCGAGTATCATTTTTTCCAGTGGCATGGAATCTCTCTATCTTCGGCTGTGCCTGTTTCAATTCTCGCACATAATTTGGGGCGGGGGGCATCCCAAGACGCGCGGTTCGCATCGAGGAAACGTCAAGGCAGGGATGATCATAATGTGCACTCTTTCCCCTGACGACAAATCACAAATTGTGCTGCTGCGAACTGTGGAAAGAGCAGTGAGGGCCCAGCAACACGTTTCCGTTCTTCTTTTTCTAAGTTTATTTTTGGAAACCAGGCAACAAGAACAACGTTTCCTGTTCTTCGTGAACAATGGAATGATTCCTTGCCCCCTGCGATTCCCTGTCTCTCAACTCTCAATGCATGGCCGCATGGGGGGATTGAAACCGGCAATTTTTAGTAATAACTTACGATACGGTAGGGCCGTCAAGAGGAATCGGAACCCCGCCATCCCATGCTGGGCTTGTGAAAATTTGGCTGGTGTACAAACTTGGCAACACCGGTCACAGCAAGTGGCGCTAATAAAGGAAACTCAAGGAGGGCCGGTTTATTACCGAAGGCTCTCTTGTGAATTCTGAATGCAGGAATTGGTGGAGAGAGATAGGCGTGGTCCAAGTTGGGTTTACAATGTGGCGAAGGTCCATATCATGTTTTTGGGATGAGAAGTCCACTTGGAATTGATGTCAAAGTAGATAATGTTTTGTTGTTTTCTAGGAGTTTTCTTCTAGACCCACCTCTTTGACTAGTAGGCCTGACGAATCTCTAGGAGACCGTGACAAGCTAAAATCTCATAACCATATATTTTGTCTATTTTGATTGATCTTGTCTATGTAGTTGACAATGTTGAATCTAATACATGAGTAATAAATTACTATGGTTTGGTTTGGCTATGGTCTCTCTTGGGTTTTGTACAGCTAGGATGAATTGACCCCCTGGTTTGTCCTCCATAAGTTTCCAACTTTTTTTCCTTGGGGGTACATGGGGATCCTCTATTTTGTGCTTGATTAATCTATTTTCTACACCACTCCCGGCTAATTTGGGGGCTTTGATTGCAAATATAAATTCCAAATTTCCAAACTTTACCATGCATGGCAAATAGAAAGGCCATGTGTTCCCCACAGCTAATTTATCCCAAGACCATGCTAAGTATCATTACTCTTCTTTTTTGTCTTGGACTCTCGCTTCCCATGGTCACATTTAACAAAGTGAGGTACTTAACCCCTAAAGGACCATTGTCCCTACGGGGGACAAATGCATTTTCGGGCAGGTACCTACAGTTTGAAATTTTCTCTTGATTTTTTGAAACTTTTTTTGGAGGTAGGAAAGTTGATTAGCTTCAAGGGAATATAATTTTGTTCACAATCGGTGCCCGGGAAAAAAAGTTATGACCATATAAGCTCAAAACAAGGGACATGGGGCAGCTCGGGCAGCAAAAAAAAATGAACAAAAATTTGAATTTTTTTTTATATTTTTTTTCTCATAGATTATATTTTTGGCTATCTGGAAAGTTTTGATTCATTTCATTTGGATATGTTATGAGAAAGTTATGGACATTCTTGTTTTTCGGGCAGTTAAAGCATCTTCTTGAAAAAAATAACTTTAGGATTCATTTCTGAATGCAATTTTTCAAATTTTTCAAATTTTTTTTTTGCATGGTCTAATTTACTTGCTAGAACAATCTCACCATTGGGAACAGTGCTTTTTAATTCCATCTAGAATATATGAATATTTTAGATTTTCCTTCTATCTTGTACCTACATCTACTTAACAATTTTTTTAAGAATGATAATTAAGTTTTTTTTGAATTTTTTTTTTCTAGACTCTCAACTCAATTCTCCACTATAAGAATTAAAACCTCAAAACTTTGTAGTGCAAAAATTTTAAGTTAAAAATGTTTAAAGTCAAAAATCTAGTCCCGCAATGTGCTGAAAAACTTGTTTTTTTCACTTTAAATGCAAATATCTTGCAATCTGTGCGGTCAAAAATTCTAAAAAAAATTCCACACATTCTTATACTAGTTAGGTGTAAGATTCTATGGTTGGATGTGAAAAAAAAACATTTTTCAATTTTTTTTACTCTATGCTATAGAAATGGCAGTTTTCAGTGTTTTTTGGCAGAAAAAAGGCCTCGGTCCTTTAGGGGTTAAAAGTGTTTGTGGTCCCTTGGTCTTTATTTGGTGTAAACCAGACCTTATTAAGCTTCCTTGGGAGTTCCAAATTTCTCTTATTCTTGTAATAGGCAATATGTTACAACTATATGGGATTTATGTTTTATATTTGAAATAAGGAGACAAGGCATTTGGATTTTAACCCTTAATTTCAAAACATTAGATTGGTGAATCACCATGGAAACAAAAAGTGCTAGCATGTGAGCATAGAATCTATGAGCCCAAGAACCTAGAAGTTTATATCATAGACACCTTCTATGGTTATAGGTATCTATGTTACAAGTACACATGTTATAAACACTTTCAAATGGTTGTAGGTATGTACCTACAATTAGGTTCAAGGCTTGTAGGCTCATATCTCAGCACTCACACACTAACATTAGGAGATATTTGAGGGCAAGGGGAGGGTTGTTTCAAGCATGTTTCCCTTGTTGGGAACAACTGTTTCCCTAGTACAATGTCAGATTATTTTAATAATTTAAAAAATAATAACTCAATTTTTTTTAAATACTAAATATTTTTTTATATTTAATTATTAATTAAATATTAATATCTGATGTAGTACTCTCTGTGCCACATCAGACTGCGGATGTGGCAGAGTTCCTAGGGTTTCTACAACCTAAGAATTTACAATCTTCTTTACCCCCCAAATCTCTTCTAATGCATTGTTTCTATGGAAACTATCCTTTTAGATGTTGTGTGAATCATTTGTTTTAAGAAAAAACACTCATTGGAAGTCAAACTACTATATAAAACCTTCCCTTTTCGCACAAAATTCCAAGGATGAACGTTTATACAATTGTCTTATATAGAAGAATTCTTTGTCATCCATCAGATACTTAGTGTCCGCAACAACATTAGAGGGTTAAACAATGAGGAGTCTACGAATATCCAATTGGAAAGGAAAATTTTGATGCAATTGTTTTTCAAAACATAGTCAATTTGAACTATAGTATTTGGACCATAATTATCAATCTTGTAGAAAATATTGGAAAAATTATTTTCCATGATATAAGTTTATGTATGTCTCTATGATTGTGTATGTGAATAGATATTCTACTTAACCCCTAAAGGACCAAACACCATTTTTTGGCAACATAGCAATTTTGGGCAGCTCACTACGAGCGGAGTTTTTATTTTTTTTCTTTGAAATTTTCACACAAGATGTGCCCAAGGTGTAGCTTCAAGGCCCAACAATTTTCATAACTTTTGACTACATGGTTAAAAAGTTATTGCATGATATGTAATTTTGCACTTTCGGCGGGCAGCCCGGGCAGCTGAAAAAAAATTCTTTAAAAATCACTTTTTTGAAAAATAAAAATTTGAAATTGGTTCTATAGATTTATATATATATATGAAAAGCTTTGAATCATTCCATTTGGATTAATGAGTCAAAAGTTATGAGGATTCTTAGTTTGAGTGTAGTTATGGAATCTCTACTCTAAAATAAACTTTGAAGTGCTTTATTTAACTCAAATTTCAATATTTTTGGAAAAAAATAAAAACATTGGGTGTAGATTGTTTATTACAACATTACAACCGTTGGGATTGGCATTTTTCAATTCCATAACAAAATTCTTGACAATTTAGTACTTTGAGTCATTCTCTACCTCTTTCTACTTACTATTTTTTTCCTATATGTTGTAGAATTCCAAATGATCTGAAAATTTTCAAGAATGTAGCCAACTTCCCTTGAAAAATGAATCCAAAGAGTAACCACCATTTTGAACATTTTTTCATACAAATGTGACCTTGTGAAGGGCAGCTACCTGTTTTTTCGCAAAGACAAAAAAAAGGGTTTTGTTTAATCAAACGCTAATATCTTGCAATCTACACTGTGGAAAATTTTGAAATTTTTTCCACATCTTTTTAAACCAGTGCACTACAAGATCCTACGGTTACATGTGTTCAAAATGTTTTTTTTTCTAAATTTTGGTACTTGTATTAGAAATGGCAGTTTTGGAGCGGTTTTGGTGAAAACATAGTCAAAAACCTTTAGGGGTTAATTCAAATAATGCCAAATTTGAATCAAAATATAATGGACCAATCTACTAAAATAGGTATATTGAATCTTCTTTTGATTTGTGTATGTAGTCTTGGTATCACTTGTATCAAACCTTACAACTAGATGTGTGTTTATTTTTCATATTTGGATTTTCATTTCAAGCTCCCTTACACAAAGTCAATAAGAATTCTACTCAATATGGCTATATGATTGTGAAGATAATCAAGATTTGGTTAGAAAATATTGATTTAAAATGTCAAGTTGGAAAGCAAAAAATGAGCTAATTTTAAGTTGAAATTGAGCAAATGGATGTTTATTTTTTATAATGCTTTTTCTTTATTTATAATATATTTTGATTAAACCCTAAAATATTGGGATATTTTGAAGCCCAAAATTGCTTCAAAATACTCATTTCCAAAGCAAGGCTAAAATCTTCATCTATATTTATTCTCTAACAAATTCAACCATAGGAGAGTTTAATTATTTTGTTCAAGTATATTCTCTAAAAATTTAGAGCAAAAAATCCCATTAATTGCATGTTCAATGTGTCTAAACTTCAAATAGTAGTCTCTTGTAGTCCTTCCTAAAGGTGAAGTTTTGTCTTTCAACATTTTAAGAGAAAAACAAGTACGTCCAAAACTTGTGCAATATATCCCGAATATGTTGTAAAGTGGCCATTGTAAATACATGTAAAAAAAATTCAACCAAAAAAACTTTCATATTCAATTTTAAAAGAAATATAAAATAAAAGGTAGTGCACAATGATAGAAAAAAATTAATCACTGATAACTTTGACTAGAAATTGAACCCTAACAGTGAAAAAGTTCTAGTAAACAACATATATCACTTCTTTCATTTGAAAACTTTCAAAATTGAATTCCAAATACTTAGACTTTATGTGTTTTTCTTGCCTTTATTCCCTGCAAAAGAAAATTCCTCATAACTTTCACCTCATTATTTTGAACTGGACAATTCAAATGTTTGTTAACCCCTAAAGGCCCAAAGTTCCCTTGGGGGACAGTTGGGATTTCGGGCAGGCTCGTGCAACCTGAAATTTCGACTTGATTTTTTGAAACTTTTTTTGAAGATAGGAAATCACATTAGCTTTCTAAAAATATAATTTTTTTTCAATTGGTGCCCGGGAAAAAAAGTTATGCCGCCCGAAGTCAAAAAAGCAGTTCGCCGGGCAGAAAAAAAAACTTTCAAAAATTGAATTTTTTTTTTTTGATTTTTTTTCTCAAAGATCATGTTTTTGTCTATATTTTGAGCTTTGATTCATTCTATTTGGACTTAGAATGAGAAAGTTATGGACAATCTTGTTTTTCGGGCAATCTAAGCGTCTTCTTCAAAAAACAACTTATAAAATTCATTTTTGAATGCAATTCTCAAATTTTTTCAAATTTTTTTTTTTGAAAAGGTTAAGTTTTTTTGCAAGAACAATCCCACCGTTGGGATTATGGTTTTTTAATTCCATCTAAGAGCTATTGAAGATTTAGTGTTTTGTTCAATTTTGGACCTACTTCTACTTAACAATTTTTTTATATGTGAAAATCAAGTTTTGACATTATGAAAAAAAATTCCCTGACTCTCAACTCAAATGTTCAACATAAAAAATTTTAACTTTATGCTGTGTAGTGCAAAAAAAATCCACAAATGGCCGTCAAAGTCATCTGAAATTGCAGGCCACAATTCAAAAAAAAAATTCCCAACTTCAAATGCTAATATCTTCCAATCCGTACGGTCAAACTTCATGAAAATTTTACCACATGATCTAAGACAAGTGAAGTACATGATCCTACGGTTAGATTGTAAAAAAAACAAGTTTTTTTAATTTAGGGAGTGATTGCAGCAAAAATGGCAATTTTCAGTGGTTTCGGAGCCAGAAAATGCCTTGGGCCTTTAGGGGTTAATTGCCTGCTTTGACCATGTAATCAAAACAAGCCTTTTTACTTTTGGAATATTTATTAAAATGAGGTGAAACAAAGCTTTATATGTAGATTAGGATGATTAACATCCATACTAAAGAGATTCATGTAAATATTACAAATTATGAAGTAAACAAACCTTGCCCACTTTCACAAAATAAACAGAATAGGTTCCTAAGTCCTTTTTGGATTAAGTAGAGTAAAAATTTGGTGAACAATTCTATTATCTTTTTGGTTTGGTTGGCTTTGATACCTTTTTATGTTAATATGTTTTTCCTTGACGAACAAAAGATATAGAAAGCATTGTCACAGATACAATACAATCAAGTGTCATGTCTTCAAAGTTTTCATTTTAATAATTTTCGCTCAAAAAAATTAAAGATCTTTTTAAGAGAATATTTAACAATAAATTATTCCTTTTTTGCTCAATAGAATGATATCGCTTTGAAGATGGCTGACCACACTCTTGAATGAATAAATTAATTTTCATCCTTATTATTTTGCATGTTTCATCCATGTCCATAGATATAAATAACTCCATCACTCTAGTGAAAATCACTTAGGGCAGTGCATAAATGAATTAAAAAAAACTGGTTGTATTGGTTGTACTGATGTCAACTCACTGCAATTATGGTGGCCCAAGACTTGGACAAGGTTTCAGATCTATTTATTGATTTAGGAACTTGGGATGTTTTTCTATTGTGTTTTCATAATGCCACATTTATTACCTTTCCCTCACAGAGATAAAATCAGACCCATAAATTTGTCCCCAGCTGAAACAGAATCTGAGCTTACATGTTTTATGTGATTGTTTCAAATGACAATTTTGATTAAAAATATGCTCAAATGCAGTTTTGACACAATTTTCATGGCATCCGTCTTTTGTGTTTGTTTTTTTGTTGTACCATACTCCCAGGTCCATTTCAACACTTGTTTAGAATTTTTATTTTTATTTTTTGAAAAGAATGTTTAGAAATGGTTTCATCTTTACCTTGTGTGAAATCAGCCTCTCATCCTGACGGAAACCTTCGCAGTGTGTTTCCTTAACACGCTTGTTTAAAATTAAAAAAAAATGGTTTCATTTTGGAGTTTAGACTATAGAAAATGTCATTTTTTAAATACAAGTAAAAAAATTAAGGAAAAAAACACATTTTCAGATACATGAAATTGTAGAATATTGTATTAGGCTAGTTTTAGAAGATGTGGAAAAAATTTCAGAAATTTCCACCATATGGCTTGCAAAATACTAGCATTTGAATTGGTAGAAATCCTTTTCTTGGCCCTGCAAAAAATAGGGCAGCTGCACTTCACAAGGTCACTTTGAAATGAAAAAAAGTCAAAAATGGTGGTGCTTCTTTGGATTCCTTTTTTTAGGCAAGGTGGCTACATGCTTGAAAAATTTCAAATCATTTGGAATTGTACAACATATAGGAAAAAATAGTAAGTAGAAAGAAATAGATAATGATTCAAAATAAGTCTAAATTGATAATAATTTAGTTATGAAATTGAAAAATGCCGGTTGTAATGTTACAATGAACAATCTATATACTACAATTTTATGTTTTCAAAAAATATTGAAAATTGAATTAAATAAATGACTTTAAAATTTATTTTAGAGTACAAAATCCATAAATGCCCACAAAAACTCCTCATAACTTTCATCTCATTAATCAAAATGGAAAGATTCAAAGCTTTCCACATACATATAAATCTAGAAAACCAATTTCAAATTTTTGTTTTTGAAAAAAGTTATTTTTTCTTATTTGTCTAGCTAGACTACTTAAGTTGGGATACAAATTACATATCATACAATCACTTTTTAACCATGTAGTCAAAAGTTATAAAAATTGTAGGGCCTTAGAAAAAACCTTGTCTCCATGTTGTGAGAAAATTTGAATGAAAAAAAAATTCTATTTGTAGTGAGCTATCCAAAACTGCTATGTTGCCAAAAAACGTAGTTTGGTCCTTTAAGGGTCACCGTTTTTTCAAATATGTATATGTCATTTAAAATGTCACAAAGAACTAAGAATCTTCAAATTAAGTTTTCTTTGCTAAAATGTGGATATTAGTCTACAAATTTAATCTTGTAACATTGCACTTCTATCAAACACTTAGTGTCTATAGAATACATAGACAATGTGTACCGTAAGATAGAAGTGCAAATGTTCATCCTTGAAATTTTGCGTGAAAAAAGGAGGTTTTGCACAATAGTTTGACTTGCAATGAATGCTCTTGGTTGTTTTTTAAGCACACATCAGGAAAGTACCCCCCTATTGCTTCAATACTGGTGCAGTACTATTTCAGTCGCTACGCAGTATAATACCAAAAACATACTATTGCAGTACTGCAACAATACTCTTTCAGTTAGGGATCTGACAAGTATTGTTGCAGTATTGCTCGCAGTATTGCAATAGTATGTTTTTGGTATTATACTACGTAGCGACTGAAATAGTATTGCAACGGAGGGGGGCTTTTTCCCGATGCATGATTCACATGGTACCTATAATGATGATTTCTACAATGACCAACCTTGCGTTTTAGGATTAATCCTAGAAAAGCAAGTTGGTCACCACAGACATCATCCTTTTGGTTACCATGTGGAAAAAAATGCAAGATTGCATTCATTAGAGGTCACCGTACTACGCAAAACCTCCCCTTTCCACACGAAATTCCAAAGATGACCATTGCAATTTTGTCTTACATAGAGCATAGAGGGATCCTTTGTCATCCACTAGACACTTACTTCATTAGTGACCACATCGTCCTTCTACGTTTTTTGACCTTTGGCAATGCTATAAATTTAGCGTAATTATTATATTGAAACTGACCCATGCTCAGTGTATTCTGTTTTCCAATTGGGAATATTGACCTTGTGTCCCCGACCCTCTTTAGTCAAACCATAACAAATAAGTCTAACTTCAAAGCCTTGTCAACTCTCTGCAATATAATCCAATCCATGCCAATGGGCCCCTGCGTCCCCTACGGTAAGTAGCTAACTGACCCTTGCCTTTGCTTCAGTTCCACCCCACCAAACTTGCTGCCAGTTGCCTGCTGGATGCAATTTTTTCAGCTCATTGGCCGAGGTTGCACATATCATTGTCCCCAAGCATCATTCTTGTTCTCTTTTCCTTTCTGAACCCTCAAGTAAGTCAAGTTTTTATTTTTCTATTTTTTAATTTCAATGCACAGATGCAGTCACACACTCTTGATTGATTTCATGTGCACCAGAATTCTCTGTGTTACTGTATGTCCGCAAAGACTAAGTGGAGGCATGATTTGGTGGTGCATAATTGAAGAAGACAAAATCAATCGGGCTTCCATCGTCCGCACTTCACTTACTTTGCAACACAATGCATCCAGTAGAGTAGAGTAGATTGAATGTACTATCCACTCAATCCACTCCATATCACCCACTTCCAATTGTGCGGTTGACTTGAATCATTGACGTAGGGCATGGTATGGCGTGAATTAGGTTTTCCAAGGAAGTTAAGTTAAGAGCATGGCCACTGTTGCCCGGCCAAATAGCCACGGGGAAGAGGGTTGGCGAACTTTGTACAAATGGTCATGCATTATGACTTCAAGTTCCCCCAGTGTGGGCCAGGCAATTCCCTCCACCATCATTGACAATTTGCATGTGCATTGAAGGCATCTTTAATTTTTTTAAATAAAAATCCAAATAACCTTAATCTTATTGATTCCAAGCCCCAAGGATGTGTCAGCATAGTCTACTCTGGGCTCTAGGAGGATTTCCCCATTCGCGGGATGCTGAGGAGAAAAGGCCCAAATGTGACATGTCCAGAATCAGGAAAACATTCTAACGTGTGGGAGTGAGGGATGTTCTAGATCCCAGCCCCTTACAACCACCCCTGGGCCAGGTGTGGTGAGTGGGGGTGGGCATGCTTTAAGTTAACTGACCCCATTCCAGACACAAGTTTGGACAAGCCTATTGCAAGCATGAAATTTTTTGTGATGTACATCTGTAGTGTGATATGTACTTCACAGAAAGAATTGTGCCTGTAATAGGCTTATCCAAAGTTTTATCCATATTGGGGTCAGTTAAGTTGTGGTAGAACTATACATTCTTGACCAGGGAGCCATATCCAACCTATAGGGTGTAGTTATTTCCAACCAAAGTTGGAGCAGATATTTCCAACCAAAGCTTGGAATGTGTTTTTTTCTCTTTTTCGAGGTTGGGACTAATAAGGTCATGACACATGTCCCAAAGTAGTGAACAAGAAAGTAGGAAATAGTAAGCGGGAAAGTAGTTATTGAATTATCAGAATTGGAAGACTCTCTATATTGGATATGGGTTCAAGCCAACTTTTGTAAACTCACGGTAATTTCAATTCAAGGCATAAAATTACCAAAAAAATTAGCAATCCCTGTGATTTCTATCTTCCTACATGGCAAAAAACTTACATTGCCTTGTACTGCTCCGAAACATGTGCAAAAATGCTTAAGTGGTCAACTATGGGTAGTTCTACCACAAATCAAACTGAATTACACTGGGCAAGATATTGCAATCACAACTTCTTGGTTGTTAAGTTAACCCTTAAACGTCAACGCAACCATTCTATTGCCGATGGATCAAACTATGTGTAAGACAAAAATGCAACTATTCATCCTCAGAATTTGTTGTGAAAAGGGAAGATCTTCTACAATAGCTTGACTTCCAATGAGCGCTTTTGCAATTTTTAAAGCCTATAATTCACACAGTAATGCAAAAGGATGATTTCGAGGGTCACCCCTTCGTCCTTTAACCCTAGATCGCCCAAGAGGACAAAAAGTGTCCTCACATAGTTTTAAGTTAAATTCAAAGTCTTGTAACTTTTGCATCCAATGTCCAAATTCAATCAAACTTGTTGGGAAAGTTGCGCCTTTCCTTCTAGTTTGTGTGGTAAAATTTTCAGATCAATCCAAGAGATAATGATTTTCTGGAAGCCAATCAAAGTTCACAGGCTCAATTTGATTCACCAAAGTGCACTTCATGGCTGCAACTTCGGGGGCTTGTATCTCCTTCATTCAATGTTTGATTTCAATAAAATTTGTTGGGTTGTGTTTCCCTTGAATTCTAGTTATTGTGGTGAAATTTTCATGTCAATCCACTACAAGAGAAAGGGGTGTTTTAAGTAGTGTCCTAGACATCACATCTTTTAAGTAACATCTTTTAAGTAAGTTTTAAAGTAAAATTTTACTGAAAAGACAATCTTTTCAGTAAATTTTTAATTTAAAACTTACTTAAAAGATGTTACTTAAAAGACGTGATGTCTAGGACACTACTTAAAACACCCCTTTCTCTTGTAGTGATCCAAGTTGTCTTGAATGTTTGGGAGCAATTCAAAATTCAAAATCCCGCCATTTATGGACTATAGTGAACTTCGGCGGCTTGTATCTTCTTCATAAAAATGTCCGTTTTCAATAAAAAAAAATCTTGTAAAAGTTGCGCATACTAGTCTAGTTTGTGTGGCTAAATTTTCACATCAATCCAAGAATTTATGAATGACTGAGAAACATTTTAGTAGAAGGAGGTTCAGCCCTAGATGTGTTTTTTGCAACTTTTCTTGCGTATTTTTGACATTTGCAAGCCATTTTGCAAACACATTGAGTCAATTGAATGATATTTTTTTTCACCAATGTGTTTGTATCTTGGTTTTGAATCACTTTGTAGTTTAAATTTTTTTCATTTGATTAGGTTTAGAAATCAAATTTGGACTCTAAATGTGTTTTTAGGAAAATTTCAGCATTCTTTTTCAACACTAAAACATTAAAATCTTGCAATCTACACGGTCAAATGACTTCAAATTTGATCCATGACATCTACAACATGTGTACTACATGATTGTACGGTTAAGATCTTTATTACTTAGTCACATTTAGATTTATAGCACTTCAAAAGCTAGGATGTTTTTTACCCAAAACGGCCATGGGCGGTTTAAGGTTAAGGGTTAAGTTCATAGCAGTAGGCAGCTCCAGGATTTGATGCCCCTGGGACTGATGATCAGGCAGGATGATTATCACCCCTTTTGTGCTGGAGGGCTGAGTGAGTGATCCACCAGCCTTCAGGAATCGTGGCCTCATGGGCGAGCATGACTCCTTGGACTCACTTGGCACAATTCCAGCAGCAAAAAAATGAACAAAAGGAATCGTCCATGTGTTTCAAAGGAAGGAAGAAAAAAAAAGATGACAGAAGGGTGAGTGGCACCTGGACCCCCCTCCCCAAGGTCAATATCTGCTTCGCTCAGCTCTTTACATTTTTTTCTTTCCTTTGAATTATTTGCCTGTTACGGATCGATGAAGTATCAGCCTATGCGAGGTTAAAATGACGCAAGGGTGAGTGGCACCCGGGACACACACACACACCCTGCCCATGGTCAATATCCACTTCGAACGTTTTTTCTTTTCCTTTGAATTATTTGCCTGTTACAGATGGATCGAGTATTAGCCTATGTGAGGTTCCCAATACTGTAGCTGGCGGGCTCATAGATCAAAAACAGGCTAAAGTGCTAGACAAGCGAAAATCTACCTCGGGTTGGAAAGACTGATAGCAAGTACTAAGTGGATCCAAAAGTCATTGACTTGGGGGGAGAGATGGCTTTCAGTAAGAAGAAGCGGAAGAAAGAAGGTTCCCTCACTTTTGGAAAGAAGGAAAAAAGGTTAATTTCAGTATGAAAGACCAATGTGAATGAAGCGTCTGGTTTTGTTGTTTTCTCGAAGAAACGACCGGGTTCATTAGCCTTTAAAGGACATTTCGTGCCAATGGGTCTTTTGTCTAGGGAATAACGAGAATTGTGGGAGTTGCCGTGAACGTGACTCTTTTACAAAAATTGTTGTGTTTTTCCCCTCCTCCCCACGAGTATCAAATGTGGTTGAACTACTTTGAAATTTTCATCGACTTTTGGGAGATTGTTGTGGATCGGTAGGTGCTTGGGTAGGGGACGTTTCTTGCTAGAGAGAGAGAGAAAGAAAGAAAGAGGTTGAGTTTAGAGCAGCATTGTGCACAAAGCCGTTTGCACAAGTTGTTCTCTTGCTTGCCCGCCTTGGAAACGTCGTGGTTGCCCCCCAAGGAATGAAATGTCCTTTAAGGGCTAAAAAACAAAGAGAAGAAACAATTAGTCTAGATCCAAAGGTCAAGACTATGGAACAGAAAAAGAAAGGTGTCAGCTAGGAAAGAGTGGACTATAGTAGAACTTCTGTAAAGTAATAAACCTGGGATTGAGCTCAAATCCTCATGCTTCCAAATTTCAAAGAATTTTTTTGATGTGTATGTATGGAATTAGGCCTAGTGCGGGATCAGGCAATCAACACTCCATCAATTTGGAGAGGTCATTGCCTTCGAGAAGTTCACTTTAGAGAAGTTATATTGTTCCATTGCAGAAAATGCTATGTATATGCCAATTGGTGGAAAAAATCTTTTAAATGACTGCTTTGTGGTCTTCAATGCAGCTATTGAAGAATGTAAGGATGTGATTTAGCTATTTGAGCAAAAAGCATGTCCCTCTCACCGAAGATGTAAATATGGGCGGGGTGCACTTGAGAATAGTAGAACACCGATTAAGGTAGATAAGCCTATTACCACCTTGATTTGCAATCCGACTATTTTGGGGTCAACTCCAAGAGTACATAATTTTCATAGGTATGCGCTTGTTTCACGAGTCAAACTCAAATCGAATTATAATTTTTCTATCAAAATTGTAATTTTTGTAAATTTCTGAAGTGGTCTGCCTTCAAATTACACAACCGCCTATAGAATGGAGTCATAAATGTCCTATTTACAACCTATAACCACCTTACTTAAATATTTACCAATCATGTATTGACACATTACTCCTTGTGCCATTAATGCAATGATTTTGTCATAAAAGTGAATTGATTTGGATGAATTTTGTGGCGGAAATGGGGCCAAAAATAGGATGATGGAAATAGGCAATTGGCATAAATAAGCTAGTCTACCTTATGTCCTCTACAATACACTTGTTGGTAGTAAAATTCAAATAGACGTCTTCCGCCTCATTTCATCATAGATGGGAGGACTATAGTCGTAAGTACTCTACCAATGCCTAGGTTTGAATCCATGTTCAACTCAGTCATGTGCCAAGATCAAAGTCACTAAATTAAGGTTGCAAGTGCCTTAAATTTACTTTCAACAACAACGAATTGTAGCTAAAATTCCATTCATTTTAACCCCTAGAGTCAAGTGCCTTAAGTTTGCTTTAAACAACAACAAACTTAAAGGTGTTGCTTTTTCATACCTAAAACTCCATTTATTTCAACCCCTGAAGTTCCACATTGTCCCCTCAAAGAACAAATGAAAGTTTAGGCATGTTCCTAAGATCTCAATTTTTGGTGCAATTTTTTAAAACTTCTTTTACTATAAGAAAATACATTAGCTTTTTGCAAATGTAATTTTTACTCAAACTGGCATAACATTGCTAAACCATGTCAGGCGCCTCATCCCAGGTAGAGTATAATTCCCCCCAATATACCTGGGGGGAGAATTGAATTATAATATACAAAGTTTTATTGGCTAGGCTTAGCATGTGTTATTAGACTTAGCAAAGTCATTGACTGGAGGGCTCATGATTTGCAAGGAGCAAAAGGACCCCCCCCAGCAAAGGTGAACAATGTTATGGGTGCGTGAAAGTAAAAGTTATGCCATCCTAAGCACAAATTTCAACTTAATAGGCAACAAAAAATCCACTAAAACTTTAAATATATTTTTTCTTTCTTTCTTATAGATTATATTTTTGTCTATATTGAAAATTTTCATTCTTGCATTTAATTTTGATAAATGATGAGAAAATTATGGAGAATATCATTTTTCAGGCAATCAGAGCATTTTCTTCAAAAATTAAGGTACTGAATTTCTTTTAGAACTCAATTTTCACAATTTCCCCCCCAAAAAGGTTTGAGGGGTTAGAACTAAATCATTAATAGTTCTAAAATGGAATTAAAATATACTAATCCCAATAATGGGATTTTTCTAAATAACAATCCCTTATTCCTTCTATATGATATATGCTTCCACTTAACATTTTTTAATGAACAAAAATCATTTTATTGTTGTTTTATTTATTTTTGGATCCTCAATTTAGTTTTTTAATATAAAAAATTCAATAAGAAAATTTGACATGCAAAATTTTTTAGTTTAGAGGGTTCAAAGCCCTACAAATTAGCTTTCCACTATGCCAAAAATACTATGTTTTTTTCAATTTGAATACAATTATTTTGCAATCTATGTGGTCAAAGTTACTGAATTTTTTTTCACACATTTTCATATGTCTATTGCAAGATCATAAATTCATAAATTTTAAAAAATAACCATTAAATTTTTTTTGCTTTTTGCACAAGAAATAGTAGTTTTTGGCAAAAACAAGCCCTTGTGGATTTAGGGATTAATGAAGCATGGAGTTTTACTTTGCTACCTTCAGTAGCCCTCTTACCATAACCTACACTAAATAATAAAATCAGGTTGCCCCTCACTAATTTTTCAACATTTGACATTGTATAAATATTTACTATCACTGTGAAAGAATGCACTACGTTTGAATTAGATATTGTAGTAGGGACTCATGAACCTCCATGTGTACAAATGGACTTATCTTGGTAACAAGAACTTTTTATTGGCCCACTTTTCGCCGGTACGTCCACCGCTACATTGACGGATGCGATCTTTGCCAACAATCGAAACCCATGCATCACTCAAAGTATGGGTTATTGCAACCAATTCTAGCTGCAAAAGCACCATGGAAACAAATTTCCAATGACTTCATCGTCAAATTATCAAATAGCCACGGATATGACACAATCATGGTAGTAGTGAACAAGAACACAAAATTGACACATTTTATTCCAATAAACGAAGCAATTGATTCTAATGGTACAACCTCACTATACTTACACCATTATGCAAACTTCTTCAAATCCAACTATCTCCGACAATGGCATTTCACCCTTAGGCAAATGGGCAGGCCGAGCTAGTAAATCAGGTATTACAGTAGAACCTCTCTAAGTCGATCCCCTTTAAGTCGATAAACCTCTCTAAATCAATCATGTCAGACCGGTCCCGGACTGGGCCAGATAACAAAGGCTGTGACTAAAAATGACCCTCTCTAAATTAATAAACCTCTGTAAACTAATCATGTCAAACCGGTCTGGGACCGATCGACTTAGAGAGGTTCTATTGTAGAACAATTTTTAAGAATATTTACTACAAAACAACAAGATGATTGGGCTGATTTCCTTCCTATTGTCGAATTTGCATAGAATAACGCCTACCACAATGCGACGGGATTCTCCCTTTTTTACGCGACTTATGGATATCACCCGGCATTATCATTCACCACACTAACGTCGTCAACGGTCCCAGTAGTGGAGGATCGGATTCAGAATTTGCAACAGGTTCATGAAGAAGTAAAGACAATGATTCAGATTGCAGGAAAACAAGCGAAGCAAAATTATGTAGAAATATTTGTTGATTTTTTGGCTTGTAAAGTAAATTTTTTTGGAGTAAGGCAATCTAATTTTACTATTTAGTAAAGAGTAAATGCACTCAAGCCATTTTTTATTTTCTAAAATTGGAAATTACAACATGCAACTGAAAATATTCACTATGCTAAATGCTTTTAAATCGATGTTTTGAACGATGAAGAAAGTACAATAGAACTTCTCTAAAGTAATAGCCCAAGGACTGATATCAAATCCTTAGAGCATCCCCACAGCTACACGCCAAGGGCGTTGAAAACGGGCAGGGAGCGTGGTCGGGCTGATTTACTTCCCCACGGCAGGCCCGCCAAGTGCGGAAAAATGACCGGCCGCGTTCAAATTTGAGGATGGCACTGGCAAACAGTGCCGCTTGAGCGTGGCCTGCCAAAGGTTTTGACACCTTTCCAACCCAACTTCGAGGCACTAATTGTCCTTTTCACCAGTCTTCGAGGCACCGACCCCACCCGACCTCAAATTTTCTCACAAGCAATTTTAACCTCAGTAAAGATTTTCTTTACATGTATCAAAAAAATTGAAAAAGAATTACATTTCCAACTACAATAAAGTTTCCTTTATTTGTGTCTTGAAAATATAGAGAAAAGCTTTTTCATTTTTGATGTAAGTAAAGTGAGAAGAGAAGCTCTCTGTATACACATGGGGTGGTAAGAGGTAGAACAAACAATGTGGGATAAGTAAATTAGATGTAGGAAGAGCTCAATCACTCAAAAATAATTCAAAAGTAGGAATTGTGTTAAAACTAAAATTTCAGACCTCATTTAGGCATAGTAAAATAATTTTTTCCAAAAAATTTTGAACTAAGAAAAGTTGGTGAATCAAGTTAAAATTCATCTCCAAAAATCCGTTTGAGATTTTGAGTCTCCAATCAAAAGTTATGGATAAATTTCAAAGTGGGGTTGAAAGATAATTATTTTTGACATTTTCAAACACTCTTTTTGAAATTTGTCCATAACTTTTGATTGGAGACTCAAAATCTCAAACGGATTTTTGGAGATGAATTTTAACTTGATTCACCAACTTTTCTTAGTTCAAAATTTTTTGGAAAAAATTATTTTACTATGCCTAAATGAGGTCTGAAATTTTAGTTTTAACACAATTCCTACTTTTGAATTATTTTTGAGTGATTGAGCTCTTCCTACATCTAATTTACTTATCCCACATTGTTTGTTCTACCTCTTACCACCCCATGTGTATATAAGGAGCTTCTCTAGTGACACTGATACTCAAAATAAATTTGGAAGGGCTTCAAAGAATGCAAGATACTTCTCAATGAACTGAAATTGAAATTCTTTTAAAGTTTAATTTTCACCCATGAAACTATCAGCATTGAATACCTTGCTTGGTACGTGCCCCTCCTTGGCGCGTCAGCCGTGGGTCCAAGGAAAAGGACTGAAGCCCAAGTCGTCAAAGCCACTCACCAAAGGTGCACTTGGCGCCTCTCCTTGGTGAGTCAGCCGTGGCGATGCTCTTATGCTCAAAAATCTCCAAGAACTTTTGTAATGTGTATGTTTGGGATTGAGCCTAATGCGGGACCAGGCAATCAATACTCCATCACTTTAGAGAGGTCATTGTCTTAGAGAAGTTCACCTTAGAAAAGTTCTCTTGTATTTCATAGGTGATATTTTATCCTAATAACTTCTCATCCCTCAAAAGTACTGCTTGAATCTTTTAAAAAAATCTTTATCTACAACCATATTGGAAAACTGGAGGTAACTTATGTAACAAATTTGTTGCAAGACACTATGATAGTCAGTGTGCAATTATCAAAAATGGAATTGGGCATTCAAGGGTTACCACCAGTGAGTCTTTTTTTTTGGGAACAGAACGGTGACAATTAAATACCAACAGTGAGTCCTGGTTCCTAACTTCATCAATTATTTGGAAGATAACCCTACCAAGTTCATTTTTTCTTTTGACTCTTTTTCTTCCCTTGAAAGTTTGGTGGCCCAATTCAATTGAATAGTATCCCGCCAAATAAGTTTAGTAACTTATTCCGTGTGAAAAAATCTGCCCACATAACCCACAAATCTGTTGGTTCTTGTGCAACCCTGATCAATGCACACTTGCAGAGTCAATGGAAGTTGGGAAACTGTGTTTATCTTAAGTTCCTTGATGAACACAGAGTTAATTTTCTCATTATCAGCATAACTTAACTTAACATAGTCTGCATGACTCCTGTCTATCATGGCAAGGGTCCATTCAACCACAACCATGACGCAATGGCCATGACACCCAAGGCCAGGGTCAAGTGTTTGCAGAACTTGAATAAGTTATGCAAGCACTCTGTCACTTCACCAATGGTGTGAAATATTACTTAAGAAATGAGGTTTAAAAAATGATGATTAGATTTTACCTGTACTCTCAAACTTAATTACAGTCAGGGTTTAGGGGAGACAAGTCACATAAATCCTTAAAGGACATACTTCGGAACAACCTCAATTCCTCAAATCCCCAATGCAACCAGAAGCCACCATGCCAATGGCATAATGATGGAGGCAACTAAAAAACATGTCCCCACACTTGGTGCAAAAACGAGGTTTTTTGCTCTGATAGTTTTCAGTTTTCACAAGCCTCAGTGGCATCATTGTCTCAGTCTTCCACCTGGGTTGAACTGTCAGCTTGAGACGGATTGATTGTTTCCTTTTTCTTGTGTTTTTTAATGCAATGGTCACCGTTCCTTTGGAAAAAAAATGTCCCAATGCAATGGATATTGGCGAGTCTCTCTTTATTCTAGCCCCACCATTTTCCTTCTCAAGCCTTGCATCTTGGCAAGATATGGAGAGCCCGCAAGTTGGCTCACAATAGTAAAGTCATAACTTTCATACCTTATCATATTTGTTATGAGTATCAAATAAACTGGAACTTCCCTTTCTTGCATGAAAAGTTTTTTTTTTAAATGTAAAATCTTCTCTTCTCATTCTTTTTGTTATGTGGAAAAGTCCATCTAAGGTTATAATTGTTGGCTTTGCATTGGGTCAAATTTTCTTAAAAGTCACCATAACAAAACAAGGTCTGTTTCCCTATACTTCAAAATTATATTATTGCCCTTATTTTCGTTTGTGGATTGGAGATGTCTATAAGGTCTTTATTGAAATTTGCAAAGGATTCTATATAAACCCTAAATTTGATTTATTTTTTTTGAATTTGGTATCTAAATTGGTGTAGACTTTAGATTTTAAATTGTACTTATATGAATAAACCTACCATTGGTATTGCCAATATTTAATATATTCTTTGAGTATATTCATTTGCTCAATTTTTTGCTTTAAAGACCACTTGGGGGCCCAAATTAAAATTTGTCCCCTATTGTACAATTGTTTACGTTTGTATTTTCATACCTCTTTGAACTCATTGAGGATATCCAATTCCAAATATTAACTTCAAATTTTCATCCGTGGTAAATAATAAACTATAGTATTTTTTCTTGTTGCCAAGTGATTAGATTGTTCTTCATGTCCCTCTTCTCAAGCAAACTATCCCAAGCAAGTAAAAAATATTGAATTTTACATTTAAAGAGGTGTAGAAGTTGGAAAGTATTTTCTATTCCTTGATCGATGGTACTATGTATTGGCATCATATTGTGCCATTGATATTTTGTGCCCATGTCTATGGCCCATACCTTGAAGTTCTTTCTTGACTCTCCCATATTTCCCTCTCCATCTTGGTCAAGATATGGTTGGCTTTTCTAAGGCATCATTTTTTTCACTTTTGAGGCTTATTCTAGACCCTCCTATTTTGCCTCCCGACATAAAATCTCTAAAATTATATGTCGCTTTATACTCATTTGGCTATCTAATTAGCATATAATCCAATTTATCATAGATTCTATGCGGTCAAAAAATTTGAATTTTTTCCATACATTCTCATACTAGTCTAGTCCAAGATCTTGTGTCTGGATGTGCAATATAAAGAAATGCTTAACTTTTTGTGGTTTGCAATCAAAATGATGGACAATGCTTTCATTAAATTGTCATCCTACCAACTTTAAAGTAGACCCCCCCATTCTCGACCACTGACCCATTCCTGACTTATAGGTGCACATATTTCTGACCAAGCTTAGAATTTTTTTTCCTTTACAAGGTTGGAACTAATAAATACATGACACATGTTCCGAGTTGTGAAAAAAAAAGTAGGAAATAATGATTAGGTAAAAAGTTCTTGAATGATCCGAATTGGAAGAGTCTATACATTGGCCATGGGGCCGAAGTACTTTTTGCCTCCCAAAATTCATAGTAATTTCAATTCAAGTGATAAAATTACCAATTCTTTTGCAATCCATGTCATATCTATCAATGTACCTCTGAAAAATATTAGTTTTGCCTTCACTACTCCAGATCATGTCGAAATTCCTTCTTCAGTTGGTTGTGGGGGGCTCTACCTTAGTGGTTAAAAAATCAACCTCTCTTTTATGTTGGGCAATGAATTTCCATTTGTTTCAAAACAAAAAAAAAAAAAAAAAAAATTGACCTCTCCATCCTTCCGTCCAGCCAGTTCTGACTCTTCTTCTTCTTGCCTGATAAGTGAAGTTCGTGCGGCATGAGCAAAAGGGGAAAATGATTCACTGTAATTTTGTAAGACTGCGACGGAGTCCCCTGCTGAAAGCAACAATAAACTTTGGTTATTTCTAGGGTGGTACTTGAACCCTTCTAGCCCTCCCGGCCCATTCCTGTGCCATCTGTATTCTTTTGTCTCTGTATTGCCCATTAAGCAACCTGTTGTGGGGACAACATGCTGGGTTCTTAATCATGAATGGGTGGGTATTTTACACTTTAGAAATTCACAAATAATATTCACATGGTGCACCCAAATTTGTGCCTGGTTTTATGGCACAGTGAGGAACTGACCACTTCAGTTTGCAGGAGCTTCAGGTGAAGGAAAAAACAACCACGCACTCCATGGCTGCAGCAAAAATGAAGGCAACCAAAAATTAAAAAATAAATAAAAATGAAGGCAAACCTCCATAGCATCCACATAAATAAAAACTCTGTCAATGTTCAAGAAAAAAACAAAAGCAAAAAATTCCATCAATGGCTTTAAGTTAAAAAATCAACGGAAGTAACTTAGATTAATAACCGGGCAGGAAGGACTATTAGTTATTATGGGGTCTGCTTGACAGATGGGATGCTCTGGAACTGACACTTTTCATCTACTGTAGAATTTTGTTGTGATGGGAAGGAGTCGGTGGTAAGGTAAGTTATGCCGTTATGGGCACCCAAAACTCTGTTGCTGATGGTAGCAATAACTCTATACACTATTGTGAACCCCGTCGCTTTTCATTCCATGAAATAGTGATAAAATGTAGGATGAGTGAAAAAAAAGTCAGAAATCATAACATTATTAATCTTCACTGGGGCCCTTTTTGCTCCCACAAATAAGGAGCCCCCCAATGAATCAGATGATTAGTGACAGATTAGAGATATAGTCAGCACGTTCAATCAATCAGGTTTGCAACATTATAACTTAATGCTTCCCCTCTGTTATCTTGGGGAGAATTATTCCTCCACCTGGGGGTTGGAATTTGAACTAGTTAACAATTTTATGACAACAAAATGTGGAGCCAACTTGGCTACTAACATAAAGTCATTTTTAGCCTCCAGTGAGTGAGAAGCGACAGAGGTCCAGATCTCCGGAATGAAAAATGACAAGGTTTGTAAGAGTGATAGTTTTAAAGGGGTGGAGATTTCCAAAACAAGAATCACTTTGTAATATATTTCTAGCTTTTTGTTTTGAACAAATTATAGCCTATTTTTTAAAATTCTTGATATGAATTTTAGCCATAAAAACTAAAAAATTTGAATTTGAGCCCAGCAAATGAAATGAAGTTCACTAAATCTAGTTTCTACTCCAATTTGAAAATATGCAAAATTTCTCGTGGAATTTTTGGCCAATAACCAAGGTCAATGAAATTTCAATTATAGAATGACACACAACTGTGATTCATACCGTGATGTTCCACACTATTATGTACACTTGTGGAGAAAATTTGAGATTTTTACATACAAAAATTGCATTTGAAATGAATTTTCTTTGCTTTTCTTTCAAATATTCATTATAATTTTAATTTTTCTAAAATATTCAAAATCTTTATGACTTCAAAGGACTATGTAAAATCACCTCCAAAAGATAAAAATATTTGTTTCATTCATTACTAGTTACAAAATGGGAGCATTTATGGTATATAATTCTAGAGTTCAATTGTACAATCAACTCCTAATGACCTAAGGGGGGTACTTTCAAAATAGGCCAAAACTACCAAGAACTTGAGCAATTTGTTTGCTCATTTTTTCTTGAGATCGGATAGAATGGAACTGTAGGATCTTATAGTTCAAATTGAGAGTGAGCATTTAAAAAAACTTCAGATTATTTGATTGTACAATTTAGTAGATATTTAAATTTGAAGTTTTATTGTGACCAATGGACAAACAGGACAGCGTACATTGAAGGAGCATATTTTTAGTGAGAATATTTTGTTATGATGACGTTTTTGTGCTCAATGAATGAAAAGAGAGTTGAGAATGCTCATCTATTTTACAACACTGGAAGCACTTTTTAATTTATGGTAGAGCTAGCAATGCATGGCGGTCACTGAAATGAGAGTAGTGTTTGTAAAAAAAAAAAAAATATGACACTTGTTTTCTCCTTGAGTTCCTTGGATCTGCCCTTTCCGAGATGGATTTGACCTTTTTGAGGTGGACAACAATTGCATTAGTTGTCTGTCTTTTCAATCCACACCCAAATCAAAATTGAGGTGGATTTGTCCTTCTTGAGGTGGCAAACAATTGCATTGGTTGTTTGTCTTTTTTACCCCATGCCCCCAAAAAACCCTAGATGAGCTGTGAACTACACTACAACACTCAACTTTAAAAAAATTCACAAGTCGGAGTTTAACTTAGAATCTGATGAAACTACCACCACTGCATTCACAACGCACCCTATTTCTTTTGTAAATAATTTTATTTTTAGAAAAAACTCAAAATTAGAGAATGGGCAGCTCCGAAAAGGGGCAATGACCAGAAAATGGTCTTGTGGGTCCTTAGGTGCATGCATGAGTTTCCATCACGGGGCCAATGAACGGGAAGTACCGGCATCTAGTTACGACCTAGCCAAATTTTTTTTGAAGATTTCCGAATGGCATAGAAATGTTTAGGATGGGTTACCGAATGAAAAAATAATATTTTCGGAAATGGACCGGGTAGGAAAATTAAACCTCGGCAATTTGGCCGTCTGTCCTAGGGATATATAGGAAAATTACCAATGTAAATACCTTTTTCTCGGCGGGCAGCCGACTAGTCATATACTTTCTAGGAAATTTTTTTAATGTGTATATAGTATATTTATGTTCCTATAAAGTTATAAGTCTATCACACATTCACACCAACTCACCAATTATCCTTTGTTAAGAGGCATCAGCAGTGAATGGCTTTTACTCACTGCCAATCTGTAAAAGTGTGAAATTGAAAATCTGCAGTGCTAACCAGCCTCCGGAAAATACTTGGACCTTCCTTGGGATCCTTGTATTTTCCGAAGGCTACATCCTTGGCCCTAGTTTGGTAGGGGCTTAGCTAGGTTCAATTCCTGCCAAGGATACATCAAACAAAAAAGTGGGGAGTAGAAATAAAACTCCCCTACAAAAACAAAAAACCGGCTCTATTTTCCACATTCAGGAAAATGGCCAAATGGAAATATAGAAATCCGGCAAATTGCCTAATGAAATTTCAAAATGTAGGATTGCAACCGGGAAAAAATCCACTTCTCAGGCTGACTTCCGAGTACAATTGAAAAAAACCGAGCCAGCTTCAAGAATGAAGGAAATGGTCCTCCGTTTACTGTAAGGATACTTCCCGGACAGTGCACGCGGCCCCAGTGAAGCACCAGTGTCACTGTGTGTCTGCAAGTCCTGGTTGGAGTGTTGGAGCCCCGTGGTTTTGGTAATTTCCCCCTTGGTCTTGGTCTTGTCTTGTCGCAGGGTCCGGACCAGTTGGTCCATTGATCAACCACCAAGGACAATCACTGGAAGAGTATGGAGCAATAACTTAACCCCAAGTCATGCCAAAGACACAACAGTAAGTTAGGAGGAAGGTAGACTCCGGCCAACATCTTGTTGCATGGGTCATGATGGAAGGGGAGTGATCAGTTTGCAGGGGCAATAACTGAAACAACATGCAGTACTTGAGAGTTGCAACAACAACAACAACAACAACAACACACTTGTCGTAGGAACTAAGAGCAGCAGATCCCAGTACCCAACCCGACCCGACCCAACCCAACCCAACCCAATTCAAACAAACGCTTTCCTGGCCCATCGCTCACCTTCCGTTTGATTTCCCAGTTGCACCCTACCCGGGTCCCTTTCTTTTTCCTTTCCTTCCCGATACAGACAAGTCCCCCACATGCGGCCCTCCTTCCCGCCTGCCAGCTCACCCCGGGATGCGCAGGCATGAAGCATGACCCCCCAAGCAGCCAACACTCATGAGACATGACAATGGTCACTGGGGTTCATGGAAGGAATGATGACCAAGGAAACAACACCATTTGACAGAAAGAAATGGCAAAAAAAAAGGCAAAAAAAACAGGCAAAAAAAAAAAAAAAAAAGCCTTGCCAACAACACTATTTTACAGAAAGAAATGGCAAAAGAAAGAAAAGAAAAGAAAGAAAAGCTTTGCCAATAGCACCATTTTACAGAAAAAAAATGGCAAAAGAAAAGAAAGAAAAACCTTGGGAGGAGGTTGGGTGGGTGGTTGTAGGTTGGTTGGACATGATGTGGGAAGTGGGTTTTTCAGTTGAGGAGCTCCCACCCCTATCACCGCGCATGCAATGACTGCCCGGGATGAAAGGCGTTGGATGAACCGAACTCTCATCCAGGTGCCGCTCTAACAACCAAATCTCATCCCCGCCCGGGATGGATGCATGCATGCATGCAGCCAATGTGAGCGAATCAACCCTTCGGATGCCAGGACGTAAGCAACGAAACAAAACAAAAGCGAAGCCAAAAGCAGGAAATCCCCCGAGTCCTGGAAATGGGCTCCCCCCATCCGTGAAATTAGTGGCCGCGGCAGGAAAAGAGCGACTCCCACCCGTTAAAATATTAAATACACTGTATGCTGACGCTCCGAGAGAATCGCCAGGGTGGGCTGGCAAAGAGGCGTTCAGCTCCTTTAGGGGGTCCGGCAAAGCAGGCGAAAGTCCGGCAGCAGCAGCAGCAGCAGCATCGATGCAACGGAGGAGGATCGGTTCCCACTGCGGATCAGAAGCCGACGGACGAGTGCGAGGGGGCGCATTCACACGATCACGGAGCAAGCTGGACTTGGCAATAATAAGGTACTGTAGTGAAGAATCGGCTGGCAGGGGCATGCATTCGAAAGGAAACGAAGTCGCCTTGGCCCACCGGGAGCAGCAAACAAGGTCATCCTTTTTCAAACAAAACAAAAACAAAAACAAACGTACGTCATCCAGGGCCAGGGAGGGTTAAGTTTAAGTTTGGACTTGGGCGAATTCCGTCCTCAGTGAGTCCGATCCGTGGGCCGTGGCGTGGGCTGTCAGAGATTCTGGGTCTCCTGGCGTAAAGGAACGAGCGCTGCTGCTGCTGCTGCTGCTGCCATTAACTTAATTTAGCGGCCATCGAGCTCCTGGTAGGACGCCCGCTTTCGTTGTTTATTAATACTCCGTCGCCCGTCACGAGTTGAGTTAAGGATAGTCAGCCTGACCTGCGAGTGCCGGCATCACGGGCCTTGATGTCCTTTTTCCGGCATGCGACGAGCCAAGTAGGCCAGCCAGCCAGCCAAGCCAAACGCAGCAGCAGCACTAAGTTTAAGTCTTCGTTGGGATAACATAGCATGCAACCCTCGGCCAGGCGACGACTGGACTGACTGACTCCCGGACTGACGACGAGGGGCTTTAGTTTGCTTCCGGTGATGATGATGATGATCATCATGATGATGAGGACCACGCTGCAATTGGGACTTCCCTCTGCTGCGGAGAAGATGGTTTCCTGGTTGTCTGGCGATCTTTCTGGCGTCTACTGCAATTGTGAATTATCAAGTCCATTTTCTGGCGCGTCCATGTGAGGACTGCGGGTTCTTGGTGGTTTGTGGGAGAACGAAGCAGTAGGACGTTAGTAATAGTAGTAGTAGTCGAGGCGTTAGTAGTAGTTAGTTCGGTCTTCGTTCGTGGCTCCTCCTGTTTCCGCCATAGTCTTTTGCTTCTTCCCCTCGCGAGTGAGTGTACAAGCGCCTCAATGGTCTCCTGGTGTGGCGAGGAGTACGTCCACCACCTGCTCTCCCTCTCCCTTGGGTCGTAACTAGTACCTTCGCCAATTGTCGCAAGGAAGTGCCAAGATCTTCCTGTTCCGGACGTGGCGATCTTCTTGCCCTTTGTGGGTGGCCTCCATCACGAGAGTTGGGCGCATCCCGGTCGTGAATTGCGCAAAGAAAGTACTTGGGGTGGCCACACAACCGACGTCGTACTTCTGGCTGGGCTGTTGCGAAGGGTGGATAGCCTTGTTGGGGTGAAGGAGAGAGCGGATTAGTCTGGGATTCGAATTGGGGTGGAGATTGGGCTTTTTCCAATGGCAGTGCAGTCGCAGTACCCGTCCACCGGCATTCTTCCCGACGCCACCACGAGGTCTTGATCTCGATTGATCTTTTTTCCAATTCTTGGAGTTCGTAATTGTATGTGGTTGCGATTGAGAGACGAGCCGACAGGGGAGCTGATTTGTTGTCTGGTTCTGAATTGCGCCAGGAATACGAGAGCTCTGGGTGGGACCGAAGATCGGAGCTTTGGGGTGAATCAGAACGCGTTCAACCTTGGCAAGTTTCAGAATCCGACTGCCATGAACGGATCGAATCAGTATCGTCTTTTCAATCAATGTGAGTCTCCTAAAGAATTGGTTTTCAATTGGTTGAATTGATTCTTTTCCGTGCTTCTCCGACTTATACCGATACCGATACCGCGATGCAGTGGCAGGGGGGCGCCATGGATACACACCCCAGCTCGATGCGTCGCTCTTGAACGGCGCGGAGAAGCAAATTGCCGCGAACACCAATCTACTCAATGCTTCTAGGAAAAGGTCACGCGAAGCGGAAGACCTTCGAACTCAATGGCAGCTCCAGCAGCAGCAGCAACAACAGCAGCAGCAACAACAGCAGCAGCAACAGTTGATGGTGAACGTGATCGATTTCCAAAATAACAACACCGGGCCTGGATCTGTGGTAAACCCTCAATCCACCACGGGCGTCTCAACGGGATTGCGCCTAACGTTCGAGGACGATCGGTTACGTTCGACATCGCCCGTCTCCACCAGCGGACGAGTAGAGACCACCCGCAACTTGGTGTCCAACATGGCGGAAAATCTCGGAACGCATATTCAGCAAGAACGAGACGAGATTGAGCAGCTTTTGAAAATTCAGGTATTGATCCTTAAACCACCGAATTCTTTTCTGTTTTTTCCGCATTAATTTCTTTCCGTGGCGCATTAATTTTATTCCGCCTCTGAGATTTTTTTCTCGATGTTTGCAGAACGAGCAGCTCAAGAGCTTTCTGGAAGAGAAGAGGCAACGGCATTCCCGTCAACTGGTGGCCGCCGCGGAGGACGGATTCAGCCGTCGTCTCCGCGAGAAGGATTTGGAGATGGAGAAAGTGAAGCGTCAGAACCAGGAGCTCATGGAACGCTTCACGCAGTTAAATGCGGAGTCTCATCACTGGCAGACCAAGCTACGCAACACGGAGGCTATGGTGAACCTCCTCCGGACCAATTTGCACCAGGCGCAGCAGCAGCAGCAGCAACAACAGCAACAAAACGCATTCCCTCTCAGTCGCGAGCAGAGCAAGGAAGGGTGCGGGGACAGCGAGGCGGACGACTGCGCTTCCTCTTACGTCGACGGCCGCAACGACGCCCACATTCGGACGTTCAACGAGAACAAGGAGCTTCGGGAGCAGCGCACTTGCCGAGTGTGTCGATGCAACGACGTGTCGATGCTGCTCTTGCCGTGTCGGCATCTGTGCTTGTGCCAAGATTGTGAGGGGCAGCTTCACGCTTGCCCTTTGTGCCGAACTCGCAAGAACGCCAGCGTCCAAGTCTACATGTCATGACAATCTCAATGCATATATCCAAGCTATACAGAAGACAGTGAGACCTTTTAGTGGGGGCAATGCCAGCAAAAATATTCAATTCAATTAATCATATACACGAGACTTTCAATCCATCCTCCGTAGCAAGGTGCTTTCGGAACACTTTTTAGGGTATGACAATTAGGGCTTCCAGTGCCATGCAGACAATTGTGGTCCAATTGTGGGCGCGTGGGTTTTGCACTCGCCACGGGTTTTTCCCTCTCAAAGCTCGAAACAGTTCGTAGTTTTTAACAATTAGTGTTCGTGAGTGTTTGCGACCACGTCCAAGTTAAGCTGTACATGCACCCCCCATTTTTTGGCAGGTTAGCAGATTCACGTTCCTTGTGACTGACTCAGGATGCCGTCTTGGTTGTCACGTCGGTGCCAATGCCAATTGTAACAATATTATTGAAGTTGGTGCCTGCCATCCAACGACCAACAATTATCAATGACCCATCTTTTGGAGTTCCCACTCAATGCAGTTCGGGTCTGCACAATCTGGCACACCGAGGTTGCCCTAACAGGAGTACTTTCCTAGTAAGTGACGCATTGAACAGGTTTGTCCAACACGGCTTTCAGCGTTGCCTCCGGCCGTACGGTGGGTTTCCATACCAGGAAACCCACCAACACCGTGTCAAGCTAAGCGTAGACCGTGAATCCTAATTCAAACTTATTAATCTTCTTCTACCAAGGCACGCTTCGCATGGGGGTGACTTTCAAATCACTTATAATAGTTTACTGGGTAGTTAATTGGCCTATTCAATTGGCGTACACCCCGAAGCGTGTGGCCTCACTTGAATAGGTACAGGACTGCTTTCAGTTGCCATGTTGTCCTCGATCGTTTCACCAGCTTAGATCTAGCTAGCTCCAGTAGACTTCTTGTCAGCTCCATGACCCCCATACTGCTCTCTGATGGCTCTAGTAACTTAAACTCGACTTTTAGACTTAGCCCTCTCTCTCACTTCCACTTCCACTGAGTGGTGGCAACATGATCTTGCGAAGTTACTAACTTAACTTATTGCATACTTACCCACCCCATGCCATGCATGTACGGCGACTCAAGACCCAACTGCTGGGCGGTACACATGGCCCTGGCAGCAGATCCACCCCGGATTCTGATCACCTCTGCAGGGAGATTATGCAATGGGTAAGTTAGGAGTAGGTCAGAGGGATGACGGTGGTCAGGACAGCGACCTTGGCTCATCACCTTAATTACGGCCCATAAGTGAAACCGTAATCACCAATGCACTGAGATTTGGAGTTGATCACTGAAAGATCTGGGAAAAGCGGGACTGCTGCTGCCGCTGTCAATGGCTTGCGGTCATCTCGCACTCACTTCACTTCCTTACTCACAGGTGGAGTCAGGGCGCCAATTATTGTACAAGCAGAGGACTGAGGCGGACCACTTAATGGCCTTCTTGTCCAGCCAGAGCTGCCCTGCTCCTGGTGCTGTTGCTTCTTGCAACAAGCCGAGATTGATCATCTGTCACGGTACTCTGCCCACCATTGTAAGGTAAGGTAAGGCAAGACAAGGCAGGCTGCCCTGGTGTTCTTTCCTCCTTGGCATGTGCTGATCGTGATGAATTTGAATGGCTCTAGCTCTTTTGACAAGACTTGCTGAAAGCAAGTTGGAGCTCACCTGTTACATCCATCACCCCGGAGTTGATAGTGAATCATTATTATTATCATGGGCGCTAGCTGCAGTCTGCAGGCAGGCGCAGATTGCTCCTCTGCAAAGATTTGTATGCGTTCACCAGGAGCTGCTTATATATATCTTCACCATCAGACAGACTTCTTACATCTGCTGCTACAGCTCTCAAGTTCAAAGTCCTGGGCCCTTAGCTTGGCTTTCCTAGCCTGCAAACTTGAACAAGGCGGTTGGGGTTGTACCATCCAATATAAGGAATCCAAGATGATTGCGCTCCCCACCGTCCCCAGTCCTCTCTGCCTGCCTCACTGAAAGGCTTTCTTGCTTACTTACTACGAAGTACTTACTCACTTACTGATTTACTTACTGACTTAATTACAGACTGCTAAACCTCGCTTTGCGGTGGTGGTAATCACTCGATCAAGGTTCAGTTGTGTTTTGGAAAGTCGTGTTGCAAGCAAGGGAGGTCCTGCACTCCTCCTAACTTACTAATGTTGTCAGATTTTAAATTGGGAGATTCGCACCTTCTTGGAGTTGCCTGGCTTGCCTTGGTGTACGTACGGTATCATGGCGCGACTGATAGTGTATCCTCCCCAGATTCTCTCTTAGCACGATCATGCGAATGGGGAGCGAATTCCTCCACTAGGCACCGGAATCTTCCCTGGAGTGTTCCTGTTGCTGTATGGCGGACTGCCTGTTTGGACTTGGGACTGCCTGCGGGAACTGGTGAAGGGAGTCTGGTGCACTCTTTTTCAAGCTGTCTCCCACTCTCCCCCATGTGGCACGCCGGAGGCAGTTGAAAACTTCCACTGGAAAAACTGAAGTTAGGCCATGACACACGTTACTTCCAAGCTTCTAGAATTATGCTATGCTGCTCTGGCTGGATGCTTACGGTGCGACCTACACAATCAGTGGGCTTTGACACATCAGAGGTGCATGACAGACAGATGGGCACTTCTTTTTTAGGGTGCGCCTTTTTAACTCCAGAATATCATGGTAACATTAATTCTCGATGACGGTGCAGAGGATCCCTTCCAACCCAAACTGAAGAACATGGGCCCGGAAACTTTGATGCCAGACCATCCTCTTTATCATTGAAACTTGAGCTCACTAAATCTCAAGAATAGAAAAAGGAATTTCCCAAGAATATAAGAAGGGAAGGTGCCTTGCAAGCTTGTTAGGAGATTACTGTACTGTGTGGCATGCATGTCGTCCAATTTGACTCACTCGATTATTTCAAACTGGAATCCTTCGAACCGAAGTGTGCGCCTGAACAAGTCCAAATTCTCAAGTGCTTTGGCCTCGAAAAATTACTTCTGTAATTGCATTGATTTGACTAGTGAGGCCTTGCCACTTTGACAAAAAAAAAACTGCCGTAGGAGGTAATTGCCTTCTGAGAAATTGCCTTCTGGGGAAAATTTCAAAAAAAACTGGCTTCTAGGGTCAAAAAAATCAGTCCTGTCTTAGAATTTGCATTTTCAGTAATTTTTTTAAAACTGTTGTCTTGAGCACTCTATAGTGCTTTAGCAAGACAATCGTTAATCTAGATAGCAGTAACGGTAATTTTGTGAAATTTTGGTGAACTGAGTGACGTATTCTGTTGTCTTACTCATTGATTGGAGATCACCGTATTGTAAAGGATGTAAGCCTTTTACAAAGTTAATTCAATTTTTTATTTTGAGTAAACTAGCTCTAAAGCCAAGCATGTGCAGTATACCAAGAGATGCAAAATAAAACACACATCCACTATATTTCATTGAATTTTGATATTGGGCGCAATGAAGAAAAAGAATATAGACTTTCAACTTTGAATAATCCAATCTCTTAAGGGGTAAAGGGGTAAAGGATTTGAGTTTGAAACTTTTGGTGGGTGAATGCACGGTAGGGCCAAACTCTTTTTGTGTCCAAATGCATTAAATGGGGAATTTTGAGACTTTCAAAAAACTATGGATGAGAATTAAAGATCAACTAGAGTAATAATGGTTTTAGAAGGTTTACGAATGTTTGTCTTCAAATATCATGACCAAATATTTCAAGAAATGGTGAATATATTCTCACAAATACATTTGATTATGTGAAAACATCGTGTGTCCCGATGCAAAGATGTTCTCCAAATTTCATGAAAAAGAATTTTGTTGATGGAATTTTGAGCTATAAATTATTTTTTATGTTCATATGTGAGAAAATAGACAACCTCCACAAAAATGAGTTTTTCAAGATAATTTTTTGGTATTAAATTAAATTCTTATATATTTATAGTTTATTTCAAATGTCAATCTACTTTTTTAAATTTTTTTTATTGGTATTTTCAGATTTGTGCTTGAGAATAAAAATTTGAAGGTCTAAATTTTTATAAATTGTGATATCTATAATTCTTTTGAGGCATCATTTGCAAACAAAGTTTAGATAGAAATTGGTCAAACTGTTATTATAAATGGGAGTTTTGAAAATCAAAATCTTTATGAAAAATCAATTATGACAATCTAAAATTTGGCTCTATGGCTAATGTATAGTTGGTATTTACATATGATTCATTGAAATTTTCATTGTATTAGTGCTATTTAATTTTGAAAGTGGTTCTAAAAACTAGTATTCTTAACAAAATACACAATGCACTAGAATCTTTGCACGATTGAATTGATTGACCATATTTTGCATTTGAATGCCCTGGTAGCCTTCATTGTAAAGGTGGGAGTAAGATCCTATGGTTACAATTATCATTTTTAACATCTTTTTCCATTTAAAAGATTTGATCCAAAAATGATTGTTTTCTTGATTTTTTGGCACAAAAATTCAAAGAAATCAATCAATCATAACTTTATTCTTTTTGAAGCTCTTCATTTCTAGAAGATCAAATTGTGTTGGGAATTGTATATAATATAATTTTGTTATTTTTTTTAAAAAAATGAGCAAATGTATGATCAGAATGTTTAGATTGTTACGATTAGTGTTTGGGAAAAAACTTTGGCCAATTCAAATTTAGCTTGTAGAATTTGGAAAAAGTACGGTGAAAAAATCTATAAATTTTCTATTTAGAATGAAAAATAGAGAAAATAACTAGACTTAGTACTTGAAAAATGGTTCAATATGGGAATTGAAGGAAGATAGCTACTAAAACTCAAAAAATATACTGAATATTGATTATGATTTGTATGGTTTCTATTTTTAATAACAAGGACTCTCTAAAAACACCTTGTCCAATAAAATATGGAATATTTAATTTTTATTATTTGATACACACATTATGCGTTTTACTATTAGTCTAAGCAACTGTTTACTCAAAAACAAATCTTTTTGCAAGATCAATAGCCTTCTTGAAATACAAAGTTTTGAGCATGAATGATCAATCCAAAAAATTGAAAATTCAACTTACAAAAGTTGAAGTCATTTTCAACGTAAGAAGAACTGAGAATAATTATAAGCATGAGTATGAGGCACTGCTGTAAATACAATAGAACCTCTCTTAGTGCACACTGTCTTAGTGCATAGTCTCGACTCTATGCACTAAGACAGGTTCTACTGTATTTGACTATGGAGATAGACTCAGTTTCAGAGAATCATTTGAAAACTTATCAATGCTTGTTTCCAAGCTAAAACATCTTTAACATGCCTTTAACACTTTTTGGAGCACGTTCAGATCTTGGAGAATAAGTATACGAATTCGTACTAGAGACGTGCATAAGCTTCAACACTTTTATCTGCACATGGATTGTGTTTTCTAACTTTAACTAAATTCAACATTCCTTCTTAAATTTGAATAAATTGTGTATGCTTGCATCATGTCATTGGAAAAGTTTAGTTTCATGTTGAAATTTGCCTCATTGGAAAAAAGAAGTTGCTTTGATCTTTGTTTGGCTACTATAAATACAAAAAAAGTCACTAAATAATACACAAACATTCCAATCACATGCCTTTGAATAAATTGAAGTCTCATCTCAAATTTTCTCCACAAGTGACAACACATAGCTTCATGAAAATATTGCAAATCATGCCACACTGGTTGAAAAATATGAACAAGGATCAATATGACACCTTGAAAGCAATGCAAGCAAGTACTAACTTACTTCCAGCTCCAGCTGTCACATGGGACATTTGTAAAAGAAAAATTCATATAATCTAATAAGGCTGTGTACTCATGTTCCCTCACTAGCCCTTCCTATCATGGTACATTTTGTTCATGCAATATAATATCTATTGCGAAAGCATGAATCACCCACCCCATTCAAGTACTTGACGGAGCCCTGTTATAACTTATAACAATCAATCTACAAAAGATAGTCATATAGTATGGGTGAAAGTCCAGTAGGTGGACCATAAGTTCATGTCTGTCCTGGGGATGTGCGATGCGAAGTGAAGGGTACTCCTCCTCCTCCTTGTTAATAATAAGATGTTTTTAAGTTAGGTGATGTCACAACTCACGACAATGCCATTTGACGATGCCACTCGACGCCAGTGAAGTGAATGATTTTATGATACTCACTGACCTTTTAGGCTGAACTGGGGTGCAAGGTATGGAGTGCTTTAATTTAAGTTAATTTGATTTGATTTGATTTAATTTAATTTAGTGTGGGTGGGATGGGGATGGGGAGTTGCATCAACACATGTGGTGACGAGACGGAGTGGGTCTCTCCGTGTCTGTAAGAGATCAAGTCAACAGTCAATCTATAAGTTGTTATTGTTACGTTAGCTGGAGACAACTCATTCAGTAAGTTAAGTTAAGCTTATGGATTGTCCGTCCCATTCCATTTGAGGCTTGACAAGGCCTTCTGAGCAATCTGGGTGTCCTGACCTTCAATGAAGTGCAGGGCTTTTCAGTTGGACTTTAGAATTGATTGTACTGGTCTTTTGCATGGCTACAGAACCAAAAAAAAATGATGGAACTAGCCGCCTGAAGTGATTCAACGGAAGGTAGGAAGATCATTTCTGAAAAATCATAATAAATAAAAGCATGTCCACTCCTAACCCGTATACAAGGGTGGGACGCAATTGGCAGGGGCCGAGAGCCAAGGGCTCCCAACCGTGGCATTGACAACAAAATTTTGAAGACCGGACATGTCCAATTTTTCAACGAAAACTCTAGCTTGGTGGGGGCGGGGAAGTTTTGAGCGAGCCCCATATTGATTGATTTTGAGAGAGTTTTGATTGTTTTTTGGGGGAGCTAATCATTTTTATAATGGCTGGGCACAATTGGAACGCTGTCGGAGGACATACAGAGAGAAGGAATCAACGCGGTGGAAGAAGGAAGGGAGCTATGCAGATCGATAATTTTGGCCAAGAGGTAGCTGATTCCATTGCATGCCTAGCAAGCCCATTATTAACTTGTAACCCTAAATCCAAATTCAAGTTCGTATTGAGGGAACTCTTCTCCCTCAATACAATCATTGAATAAATCTTGACTAGCCTAGAAGCTAGCTCTCCAAGCATCCATCTCCAAACTCTCTCTACAAAATACACAAAAAACAAACAAATTTTTTTTACAAAAATTCTCCAAAAAAACTTGCTTGAGAATAGCCAAAGAAGTCATAGCCAAAACAGGCCACAACCAAAAGAAACCATGTCTTCGAGTTGTAGCTCATCACTATGCTTAGTAGTTTCTAATTCAATTCCAAATTAATGTCCATTAATTATCGCACGGGAACGCTGACCAATACAAAGAATGCTGACCATTCTTGAATGGATTTAGTTCCGTCCAACGGTGCAAGAGGCCCTCCTTGCTGGATACTGTCCAAGTAACAAGCTCGCCACATTGGCTTTTCCATGGCCATTTGGCCGGGTAACAATGGCCGTGCTCAATATGTATTGGCTTCCAAAATACTCCCTTTGTTCTATAATACTAGTCCTTTTTTTGTTGTAATGAAAGTTGATTAACCTTTAAATGCCCAAGGCACCATATTATGGTGTTGACTAAACTTTTAAGTTAAATAAAATCATATCAAAGTGAAATTTTGGGTATTTTTTTTGTTAGTGGAATACCCTTTGAAGTCTATCTTAAACATCAAAAATCATTTATGATTATTCTATTGAAGATTTTATGCAGGGGTGTCAATTGAATATCTTGATGCATTTAGTGTTAGAGGCTTTTAGAGATGAGCCTCAAATACATAGGGGAAGAAATTGCATTGAAAATTTGTTTAAAAAATACTATAGAATAGATTTTTGAAAAGTAGTAAATTGAGTATAGTTATGCATGTTATGTCCTTTAACTTTATATTTTCATGACCTCAATTTCAAATTTGACATGTAAAAAGAGGATTGGAAGACTTCAAATCAATTTCACTACTTTGACACCTTTTTGATCAAACAAAATAATCTTTGAATCCATAAGTGATATTTCATGTTTTCTTTTCCAATGTGATCCCTAATATGCCTAGTTTGAAATTGTAAATTTTAATTTTAATGAAATTGATAAAACTTATCAAAACTTTTGAGTTTTTGATATGTTTTCACCAAATTTCAAGAAGTTCCAAACAAGCCCTGGGTATTTAGAGGTTAAAGAATTGGCGAAGATTTTTCGAATGCAAATTAGGATTAAATAATTATGTCGTGAATGTGTAATGTGTCCTCTCAAGTGCAAAATAAGTAGACATGGCTATCAGTTGCAACCAAAGAAAGATTAGAGAGTAGGAGGTTGCAACCAAGGAAAGATCATAGAATAGTGGAGGTTGCAATAGACACAAAGTGCCTCAAATAAATAAAGATAGGCTTTATAGAGAAGGAAGACTTCTTGTGCAACTACCTTTACCTTTTTGTATGTTTAGATCTACACAATAACGACTTGGAACACAATAGATTTAATGAAAAGTTCAATATCTTTTGGTGTTTGGCCTAGCCAACTTCAAATTGCTATAAAAAAAATTCAACTTTTAGAATTTTTGTAATTTGTAAAGTGGATAATGAATTAGACATTTTGTGCTTCATTTCATTAGCAAACATCAAAAACAAAAGAAATCATCTTCAATCCTAAAAGCAGATTTGAAGTATATTGATAAAGGGGACAAGTCATTTGGGACAAATGAACCCCCCCAAAGAGACTAGTATTATAGGAAGGAGGGAGTATATATGTGGTATATCATTGTTACATGTAGAGCACAATGAATACATTATGAGTATTAATTGGATGAGGTGCACTTTTCAAAACATATATTGGATGATTGCAAGAAACATTTGCTCTATTTTTCGTCATACATTCAACATGAAAGTTGTCTTATGCCATAGATATTTCAAAAAATGATTGCATGAACATCAAATTTTAAACTAAGCTTCCTACAACTTCCATAAATAATTCAAAAAATGTACTTGAATTATTTCAATTTTTTTAAAATTAATTCAATAGGTGAGATTGAATTTTGAATGTATGTCACACATATAGCTTGGGTGGTTTTTAGTACTATCGAGTACCTTTAAAAAAAGTTATAGCGTCAAATTTGGTTGGCTAGCTTTTCTAATAGAAATACACCTTTTGAGGAAAAAGATTTCCAAAAACATATTCCAAATGTATTTTGCATTGGCCTAAACTGTGTTATATTCAAGTTGAATTATATTGAATTAAAAATGTTTTTTTAATCCTAGCTTTGATCTTCCTTTTTGGTCCTAAGTTGGCAACAATGGCTATTTTAAAATAATTTTTTTAAGAGCAATTTCTAATTTAAGAAAATAGAAGTGTAGAAGTCTCATTTTCTAGCATAAATTGCAATCTGCAACTCAAAATAGTTTTTCAAGGTACACAAAAAGACTCAATGGTATTGATGGAGGCTTGTAGCGCTTCTAATTTACCAATATGGATTGTTTCTATGGCGAATTATCCTTGCCATCTAGTGATGAACATCACGTGTTGTTAGAGCAATAGATCTAAAATCCAATTGACTGTCCAAATTTCATGTTTCATGCCCCCAATAGTACGGAAGGTGACTTGTAGTATAAAAAATACTAAAAGGTTGAAAATAAAAAACGCAACAAATAATACAAGTGTTTCTTGCAATCACCCTATCATTCACCTAGTCGATGGTTAAGTACTTAGAAGGTTAATTATACTAAAAGTTATTTTGTAAATATTTATCTTAAATTTTCACTTTTACATCCTAATACCGTAGTGTGTATATTTGAAATTTTTAATATAAAAGCAGAAAGTATAAAAATTCAAAATGACCAATCTCATCCAATGCTCATTTGCATTCCTAAAAACTCAAATCTTAAAATCAAGTCTAGCATTGGAGTTATAAAACAAAAGATATATTTATATAATATTAAAAGATGAAAAAATGAACAAAATTTAAATAAACAAATTTAAGACAACTTAGTTGCTAAATTGATTTGATTCCCTTTACTCAGCTTGATTCTTTGCATGTTTTCAGGCTTGCCTTGTTGTGTCAAAACTTGGAGTGCTAAATGTTGTTTTATTTGTGACCTATAAATGCACATGTGACAAAAATGTGGTCATTGGATGGTTGGAAGTGGCAATAGTAGCAAATCCACTAGAAAATGGGGATGTGAAGTATGAATTTTACGTGTGTATGTACATTCTTCATTAATTAGATACTGATTGGATTCATTGAACTTTTACAATATATGATTGAACAAAATTGTCTTCCGTATGTCCGTGCTTCATAATGTTAAAAAAATTGACAACCAATATAAAAGAAACGTAATAATCAAAAAGGAATTGGTTTCAATCAACTTTTGAGTGATTAGAAAGATAAACAGAATACACATGGTTGAATTTCGTCAGAAAAAGATAATCATAGAAGGCATGCACATCATTGTCTATAATACAACTTTTAGTATGATGTGGTATTCTCAAAGCCAAACAGTGTTGCCTTACAAAGAATGCTTTCATAATAATAATTATTTTATTTCTTCATGTCTTTAGCCCATCTTATATCCTAATCTTGATCCAAATCCCTTAGAGAGTTAGCCATATGCAAAGAGAGTGGGAAACAATGCAAACAAATTAGACAAGATGGTAGAAGACTTTAGTGTGCTCCTATAACCTGTCACAACCACATACAAAGCAATGAAAACTTTAAAAATGCATATAAGGTGCCAAAGTGTAGAAGTAGCATCTAAAATAATGTAGGAAGCGAAGGAATCACTGCAAAATGCATGTAGAAGGAGTACGTAGATTGGGTGAAGGAAACCCTTAACTTGATTATAGGGATCATTGCATTCTGATAATACTAGTATATTCTTGGATATAGGCTTGGAATGGTGGTTCAAATTCCGTCATCCGTTATGACTCTTATAATTTTATTGAAGCAAATTTATCCAATACCTCTCTTATTCCTTTGGAAGTAGAATCATTTGCATTTCCAATTCACGTGCTATAGTTATATTTTTATGTTGTAAAAAATATTGAAACGTGGAAAGTCATGTGCAAAGTGATTGTCGCAGAGAAAGAGCAGAGAGGCATTGTGCAATGGAAACTCTAGTAGATTTTTTAGCAACACACAATGTGCCTTTGATGGAGTTTTTTCACAACATCATGAGAGCAGTCACGTCATAGAGGTCAAAATGTTGAAGATGGTCTATTTGTAATTCTAGCTAAGTTGGTGGATATAGTAGATGAAGTCGAAAAAGACAAAGATGATGTCTTTTTATGGTTCTCATGAATAGGAGTAGTGAGGAACTGAACTAAGACAAGGATGTAAAATTTTATGTGAAATCCAAATGCTTTTATACACTGATGAAGTGTTAAATGAGCTCTATTTCAAGTTGAATGGATCTATGATTGGTCTATACTACAATTTGAAAATTTACATTACGTCAAACAACATAACAAGAAAAAATTGAAATCAATTGTGGTACAATAGGTCTAAATAGTAATTATGATAAAAGCACCACATTAGTACAATTGCCTCTTTGCTATGAAAACAACATGTGAAGCACTTGGGATTCAAGACAATGTCTTAATTGAGTAGAAAAAGTTAGAGTAGTCATTCTAACTAATAAAAATTGAGAGACCAAAATTTGTCTGATGACATGAAGAACAGGTGTGACATTGCATACAATGTACGATGATGTGGACAAGAGTATAAAAGCATGCCCTTGCTTCAATGGAAAAGTTGAACGCAACATAAGTGTTGGTTCCAATGGTTGTAATGTGAATTGTAACATTTTCTCTCAATTTAAAAAGTGCCAATTGTTATAGTAATAATACAAACAAAATAAGGCCATTGATGTGATTCTAAAGTCCTACATTAAAATTTGTAAAAATGATCACACTTGCTATCAATGAAATTTCTAAATTTAGTGTGTACAATGTACTATAACAAAACACTCTTTGGTGTTAATTTCATAATTTTGAGCATCTGGGGATTTTTTGTTTGGATGCTGGGTCATGTAGTTTGCGTAGTCCCAGTCTCTCAGAATTTGTCTTCTTGACCCCCCAAGTGCATTATGCATTTACCATGTAAGCTTTTCAAATTTATCAAAACACCTCCTTGTGGTGCATTGTGACATAAAACCTTATGCAACGTGGCTTGCAACCCCTAGTAGAAGTCTTCAGTATATGTGTAGTTGAATGATTAATATATTTCATATGACCATCAATGCATGCATTTGAAATAATAGGTCAAGAATGTAGTCACTTCTTGCTATAGTACCTTGGGCGGTGTTGTTTAAGATAGAGGTATGCCACTTGACATGGCAAGACAAAATTCATGCAACATGACAAAGAAGAATCTTTACTACTGATGTTGAGAATTGTGGAAGGTTAGATTCCCTCCATTCCATAATACTTTATGGTCTTTGCAACCTCCTACTTTATGATATTTCCTTGATTGCAATTAATAGCCACGTCCACTTGTTTTGTACTTGAGAGGAGACATGACATGTGCATTCACTATAGAATTATTAAATCATAATATGCATTAAAAAACTGTTTCCAAATCCTTAATACTTCCATTACTACAAAAATGGACTATTATTATGAGATGGAGGGAGTACCTACTTGTTTCTGAATTTGAATTTGGTTTGATGCTCGTGTTTAGTACATTTGCTACTCTGGCTTCATTTTGTGAGTGGGGAGAGGTAACGATTCAATTGTACACAGATTGAAACAGGACAAGGCTTGAATCAGGGTCCCCCACTCACACACCGTGGAATAAACTAGAAGTTAGAGTCACTGGGTGCACGTTATCAATTTATCATCCACAAAAACGAATAAGAGAGCAAAGGGAATTTTTAGAAAAAAAAATAGAAAAAGAAGAAGAAAAATTTACTTGATTCTTTGGAGGAGAATATTTTATGAGGAGCTTCATAACATTCTTGAGCTCCAAGGCAGGGGTACCTTTGCTTCACTGTAGAAAATGTAGAAAATCTTGAATGGAACTAGGTTGTCATGCATTGTGAGCCACTGGCAAAGATAATATGAATAAGTGACAAATAAGTGATTTGTTGCAATTGTTCGCACATCTGTATGTTAGAGTAGTGACACTTCACTGTTTCTTCTTTTGAAGAGAGATATCAAACTACAGTTGTGGCCACAGTAGATTGATAGTCCAATTTGATCAGTCCAGTTTATAGTGCAATATTAGAACGGTGAATATTCGTTCACCATTTTCACGTCCACCACTTTGCTCATGATGCATATATTTTTTCAAACTTTTCAAATGTTCAATTGGGTGTCAGATCTTGTGGTTCATTTGGAGTTGAGCATGTTGCATGGCCATGGCCGCCTCAAGTATAGTATTGAGCTCTAGACGAATTTTCTCCACTTCCATGCTCTTCGAATTCAAGGCTTCTTGCCACTTGTGCTCGGCATACTCCTGTTCCATGCTGCTTGTTTGCTTTGTTTCCTGAAGTATCTTCTGCCATTCCATCTCTTTTTGTTGTTGACGAGCCTCCATCCCTGTCACTTTCTTTTTCAGGTTCATGATCTGCATTACAAGACTCCAATAGATGAAATTCCATATCATTTGGCCTACAAGATTCATAGTTCCTATTCCTGTTGGTTGCACAACCTCTAGGGAACTTCGATGTTGCATGATGATAAATGTACTACATAACCAATAATACCTTGTTGGCAGATTCTGAATCTTGATAAAAATACGATTGTTCGACACATAGATGGTCAATTATTTGGGAATTGTATGCAACTCAGGAACCAAATCGGCAACAATTTCTTCTATTGATCACTCTTGTTGGTGGAGAATTCTTTGTTGCCAGCAATCACCTTTAATATGCGCACTGTCTGGTACTAATTTGTTTGACTGAATTGACGATATGTACCACAATTCAATTCACATGGACACTCTTCTAAGAGAATATTTTCTTCAGTGCTTCCAAATGAAATCCAGTTTCACCGTTGTGTCGTGGAATTGCTCTTCCTTGCATGAAAGAATTCAATCTTTTTAATCTCAACCACAGGTAATATTTGTGCCCTGTTGCATAGTTTCACAAAACTCTTCATGAGCATGGTCGGAAATTCAAGACAGCTCAACTCTTCCAGGAGAGAAGTAAGGATTTGAATATGTGGTGCCTGTCGGTAGCACCTGTGTCATACGCGGAGATTGCTGGCACATGGTATTCGCTTCTTCGAGCTCCTCAGACATAACCTTCAACCTGCAATACCCTATCACAGTCAGAAATTCTGTTTTTCCAATTTCAGATTTGGATGTAACTAACCACTATCCTTATGAGCGAATATAGCGAGCACATTAAACCCAAACTGCATGAACCCCATGAGTGGCTTGAGTAGCTGCACCTTGCCTCTAGCGTCCGGTTCGTCATCTCCAACGAGCTTTGCTCAGAAAGCCAGTTCATCCCTTCCAAACCACTCCTGTGGTCACCCCACCCTGCAAACGTCGATGTATGTGTACCTGTTCAATCTCACACATGAAAAACACCTCTGAACTCTCAGATTCGAGCAAAAAGGGACACAGTATTGGCAAATGTAATATCAAGGCATGGCGATTTGAAGTACCCCCTCCGTGCCCAAATGTGAGTTCACAGAGTTGTTGAAAACTTTAGACACCAATTTCATTGATCAAATTGTAAAAAGCATAAATTCCAATGGGTCCAAATTTATTACCACTGGATCGATGAACAAAATTGAATGTGTTCATTGCAACCTAAATAACATTGGACAGATAAAAGCTTTCACATGACCTACTCAAAACAACCTCAAAAACATGAGACTGAGGTCCAATTAGGACAATTGTTTCGAGATGGAGGGTGTATTGCTTGTCACGTAAAATTGGTCTCACTTGAACAATTAATGCTGGTAATACTTACAGTGAACAGGACATACAAATTGGAAATTTGACGAATAAAGGACCGAATCAGAGAGCAGTACCTGCCAAGGTTGGCTGGCATTCGGAGGGGCGATGATGATTCATTTGGGACTGGCGTATTTGCTGGAGCTGTAGAGCTTGCTGGTGCTGCAGGGTCAGCAAGACCGTTTTCTCTACAGACTCATTGCACGTCTTCTGGAGCACCTCCCGCGTCAGCTCTGATTTCTGAAGCTCCCTGCGAAGCACGGCCACTTCGTCTGCCGAAGCAGCAGCATCATTTGGAATTCTATTGCTGTCAGTATGTGGACGTGTACTTCCTTTAATCGGTGATCCCTGCCTATGAGTACTACTACTGCAGTGTACCCCTCTCGCTGCAGGTTTGGCCCGTGTATCGCCTTCAATGGTTGGTACTACAGTCGGACCTGCATTCGACAACAATTCATACAGGAAGGTCATTTTCATTGTTTTGAGAATGTAGATCATAGAGTGCTGGTAGGGTTACCATGAACCTGCATTCATACCTGCACCATTGGTTTCTAAAGCCTGGATCTGTTTCTGTAGACTCTTTATTGTACGATCCTTCTGACTTAAAACGTCTCCTTGAAGGGCAATTCTCTCCTTCGCCTCTCGAAGCGCCTTTCCCTGTGCCTGAAAGAAGCCTTTATGAGTACCTTGTGGAGCCATAAACTGGCAGTAGGACTGTACTCTGGTGTTGCAGGGGTGCTGCTCAGGGATATCACTCCCTGAAATGTACAGCGCTGGTACATTCTCACCATTGACATTCACTGAGTAGCACTCCACTAATTCAATGATCAAATGAGAAACCTTACCGGCTGCAGACGAGTAGCTGCAACTCTTGATTGGGGACCCATGTTGTCAGGATTCGTCTTGCTTCGACCGATCACTTCCACGGGTTTTGCCTCTTCCAGCTTGTCAGTTAGCTCTTTCACCTTCCTCGAATAATGGATGCGTAGGTTTGCCACCTAATTACACCATCGCACGCAATTGAAATGAGTATTAGGTCTTCTTTCGTCACAGAGATCCAGCTGTGTTTCCAAAAGGCTTCGATGCAAACTATAAACATTTGAGATAGTTTTTCTCATGTGTACCTATAAATATCATGTGAAAAGGATGCACGGAATAGCACTCTGCTATTCCGAAATAGTGCGCGAACGGATGTATGAGTATTACGAAATACGTTAACAATAACTAAGGACTTGTTGGGAGAAAGACAACACACCAAGGACATGCGAGGAGCAAGCCAGGGTTTGAAGAAACCTTATGAGCTTTACCTGTTTTTCGAGGTCTTTCACCCTATTCAGAGCAGTCAGTTCACTTTCTGATATTGAATGGCCACTCTTTGCCTGTGCTTGAATTTGATGGTTCAAGTTCCGAATGCGTGTGGCAGACTCATGTTTTATTTTGTCGTTCTCAACTTTCAGATGGTGAATTATCCTATTTGTTTCCTCATCTCTTTGAAGAGCGTTACGCTGGACCGCCATGAGCTCTGTTTGCAGCCGACGAAATGTCTCGTTTTCTTCCATCCCTGACTTCGCCACCTGCGAGACATATTTTGTGTCAAATTTTATTGGACCTTTTGACTCCAATCTTCATATTTCAAAATGAGCAAACTTCCGATCACCTGAACTAAACAAGGTTAATCAACGAATAAGTGCTATATACACTGTCAGTCTTTCAGTTAGTAAATGTGCAGGTCATGGTTGCAACATTCTTGTGAAATGCTATCGTGCATGCTTTCAGGCAGCACACCTGAAGTGCATGAAGGCCCGTTTCCTTTTTCGAAGCACGAAGAGACGCCTCCAATCGCTTGACCTACACATGTCCACAATGAAGAGTTTGCCCTAATCAGAGAGCACAGTGACATGATCTTTCCGTTACTGAAGCTCATTACCATGGTAGAGTGAGCGAACCTGGTTTTGAAGGGTTTCTATTTGCAACTGAGCTTCTATTTTTTCTTTTCCTTCACCGGCTTCCAGCCTGCTTGTTAGTGACCGAATATTTGAGGCCTATATCAAGCAGACATATGAGGTTTCACTGAGTACAGAAGATATCCAAAATGCTTGGCACCGCTGGTCATCCCCCTAGACCCTCCTCCCAATAGGCATCCAATATCAGAACCATGGCATAAACTTTGAAGAAGAGGATCTCTTTTATTACTGTGATCGAATTTTATGAATAAGCAGAACGCCAATTTCGCAATATTGACGGAAATTCAAGACATTCTCACTTTTCAAGCCTTCAAATCTCTACCAGTTCTAGTTTATTGAACGTGAGCGTTCAATTTTGGAGCTGTGAATTGCGCGAAATTGACAGTCACAATTTTTTCATGACAACTATTAAATTGTCTGGGCAAAACGATACCTGAGCAGAAATGGTTTCCTGGAGTGAAGCTATCAGCTCCTCTTGCTGTATCATGGCTTGCTTTCTGCCCTCCATCTGAGAATTGCTCTGCCTCTCAGCTTCTAACGTCTCTTGCAACGATGTCAATTTCAACTCCAGATCCTTCACCCTGCTTGATTCCTCCCTCTTCACTCGCTTCTCCAGATCCATGTACGAGTCTCGCATCTAAATACAAATCAACTTCAGATTGTTGAAGGGAAATTACTTCATATTTTTTTCATGTACTTATCAAAGATCTTTAACCCGGATATTTATCACAAGCTTACATGCTCTAGTTTTATGCTACGGAAGGGTTTGCGGGTTAACACTGTGAGTTGAGATTTACCTTGTCAAGGTCGATCCGAAGAGCTGTTTCGCGGGATAAGGCACCCTGGAGCTTCTCTTGCAAGGAGGCTGAATCTGTACCGTAACCCAGCATTTGTCTGTTTACCAGTTGAGAAGCAAGATGCGCTTTCTCTTCTGCCATCTCCTGGAACTTTTGATTTGCTTCCAATTGAACTTCTCTAAGTTTAGCAACAGCCTTCTCGTTCTCAACCTTGCAAAACACATACATCGTTGAGACATTGAGAACTTGTTTGACAGTTTCACGTATCGTTCAGTTCAAGAACTCGGTCTATGTTTTCAAGTGTCACTTTAATACACAACATTAGGATTAAAAATGAGACTTTTGAGGTACTGTATATGCATAAATCGCTAATGTAGATTTTATGTTCCTAACGTAGGTAATTGAGTTCAATTGGAGATGAAATTGTGATGCATGGACACCTGATAGCCTCGAATAAGAGCTTCTTGTTCCAAAATCTCGTGGCGCAATTTCTTGGCGTCCTCTTCCGTGAGTTGCGCCTTTGTTCCCGACATGGCTTTCAGCCTATTGCAAGGGTGATGAGCCTCCAACTCCTACACAAATTCCCATGTCAGTATGACAATTCGTATGCCTTGAGCGCTTCTGAGAGAATTTCAGGACCGGGATAATTATACGTCACTACATAGATATAGTAATGGCAATGACTTATATTGTATCATAGTTTATGCTATCTCTTCTCGGACATGGGTCTATTACTCTTGTAGAGCATATTCGTCAGAAATTTCAGGCAGTTGGTAGCTGGGTTGCCGCACAGGATGAGAGCACAATCTGCTAAGGGGGACCACTTCAAGGTCCTGCCAGAAATAGGTGAAAGTTGCATACATGGTTGAGATTCATAGAAATGCATTTAATTTGAAGTTTACTTAGCACTTGAAATTTCAGGCAATCCAAAGCGAAACGGTGTTTTCATATAGAAGCATAATACATCTGAAACAATACAAAGATGGGGAGAAATTAAGACTAGAGTTAATAGTCCAACTAGACCTGAAGGCGCTTTAACAAGTTTTGTTTCTCTTTTTGGAGCTCTTGACTTGCGTCCCAGAGTCCTTTCTTTTGCTGCGCCAGTTTTTCAGTTTCCCAGCACTGCTCTGGTGGAGGATGTTTTTTGTTTCTCACTTGTTGACGCCTTTCATCAGCTACATAGTGTTTGGACGACTCCACCTACGTCAAAACCAAGAGCATGGCATCTCCCAATTTCTTGCAAAAGAAAACCCAAAGTAGCAGAACTTACGAAAGGGATTCTTTGGCCAGGTTGCTAATCCCTCACGAACTTTTCAGCCGTGTGTTTGAGTAAAATAATATAATTCCATATTTTTAATTTTACATGTCTATAGCAGTATCCGAAGACTTTGCATCAGCATCAGAAAGGCAGAGGATTGAAGACTCACAGCCCATTCAAAGATTGAACAGAAAAAAAATACCCCATGTTGAAGCTCCAAGCGTGTGAGGGAAGCAGGTTGGCCAGCTAGTGACACATCCGGCAGAACTTGATCACCCCCACAGGAATCAAATGGGACAACTGCAGACACCTGCCAAGTCCACATGAAGTTTTGATCCAAAGAAATGCACAATCAGGTCAGATATGAAACGTGGCTCACGCTAATGAAGCACAATTCTACATTCACACTGACTACCATCCGTGACAAACAATACATGTCTAAGGATAGAATGAACTGAGAATCATACACAAATTATGCCTATGGAATGGTGTTGAGGGGGTTTACTTTCTTGACGAGGGATTTTGGTTTCGGGTTCCCGTTCCTCGTTTCTTCTGCTCCGTTGCCATACTTGGCTTGGTTCGCTGCAGATCGATGGTTGCTACCGCCATCAATCAATTCTTCTGCTCCTATGCTATGAAGCTTCACTTGCTCCTTTCGATGGTTGCTATCGCCATCAATCAATTCTTCTGCTCCTTTGCTATGAAGCTTCACTTGCTCCTTTCGATGGTTGCTATAGCCATCAATCAATTCTTCTGCTCCTATGCTATGAAGCTTCACTTGCTCCTTTGCCATCGGGTTCTCATGAATCCAGTGGGTGCCCTCTCCACCATCCACCCTTTGCCCACCTGCAGGCTTTCCCATAAAAGGAACTACTGAGGGATCGTCAGCACTCGATTTCAGTGGCTCGTCTGAAGTTTCAGCTGAGCCAGGAAACCGGGCTAGAGCACTGAGCCCTTGCTCTGCCACATGTCCTTGCCATTGGTACACGGCCTCTTCCATGGCAGCACTAAATTGAGTATTTAGTTGTGTTTTGCTTGAACCTTGCAACAGAGACGCAGAATTCAAGCAGCCGCATGAAAATCCCTCGTCAGAGATCTTTGTCTGTGGCAAATTGGCTGTAGCAGTGGCTGAGACCTCCACTGATCGAATGCAGAAATTTGTGAAGTTGTGCAGTCTTTCTGATGTGTGTTGTGGATCGGTCGTTTCTTCAGGTTGCACCACCGTTTTCTCCACTGCAAAGCACCTTTCGCCAGAAGCCAATGTCTGTGATGCGTCGCTCAGAGAAGCCTTTGAATCTTTCGCTAAACGTAACTGGACGTCGATTGTACGTTTCTCTTGCTCGGACAGCGATTTTTCCATTTGCCTGTGAGTTAGGCCATGGCCTTTGAGAGTGGCAATGTCGCCCAAACTTTTGGAGTGATGCAAGTCACCTGTGGACCAAGACTTTTTGAGTAAAGCCACGAGAGCGCTTGATTTCCTAGTCTGGCTTTCTTCTTCTCGTGGCGCTACTTTGGCTGCAAGTATGTTGACCTGAAGAGCTTCTGCAGGTTGTGAAACGCTTGCACGAGTAAGAGGAGCTTCCGATGACGAGTATGGATTCTTCTTTGGACTTTTTCGTAACTGGAATCTCTGTCTTCTTGACGGCGAAACTGAATGTAAGTTTTTGCCATAGAACTTTTTGCACTGCGGATCCCCAGTGGTTGCTCGACTTTTGCATCGTCCTTCCTTCTGTTTTGCGTCTGCAGATGTTCTAACCATTTTCTTCGCTTTTCCTGGCAGCATCACCAGATACTTTTGGAGTATCATCTCTCTGAAGCTCTCGTCGACATCCTTATCACTATTCCTGCTATTGCCGAACTCTGCGTCACTGCAACCTGAGTCGTCACTTGTGAAGCTTTCAGCCAATTCCTTCACTGAATCTGCTTCATTTGTTGCGGATTTACGAATGCTCGACTTGTAATCTGCCTCGGCTCTCTCACATCGTTTCCGATCACAATGCTTAATGGTATCCTCTTTTCCACTTTCAGAATCTTTTAGGCTTGGGATACTTCTCCTCCGACTTGAATCCAGCCCGCTAGTATAATACCGGTTCGACATTTTCATAGAAGCTTGTTCATCAAGTGACTTCTGGCTCAATCTTCCTGGGATGTTCCTCAGGGTTGGAATTCTTTCTCCTTCCAATGCATGAATGGCAGATCTTAGACCATTCTGTGATGATGCAACAGGTGTGGGGAGCTTTGCATTGAAAACTAATCCCTCTTTCTCGGCATCTGATATTTCTGCCTCTTGCCGAGCCACGCCGTCCAAAGCAACCGTCTCCCAGTGATCTTCTGACGCGAAGTATTGGAGGTTGACTAACTGCGACTGCGTCTTCACGCACGCAAGATTTCTACACATTTCAAATTCTAAGCGTCATCACTCCAAGCCTAAATCTGGAGACATATAAATTTGAAAAGACGTGAGATGTACAAATCAACCCTAAACCATGATGTGCAGAGCCAAGCCCAATTAGCCCAATTAGATACCTGGGAGCTGTGGTGATAAGCTGCTGAATGGAAATATCGAGTTCTTTAGAGGTCCCTGATTTGGGAGAAAAGCCTAAATCGTGAGCTCCGTTCCTGCGCAGCGAAGGTAGGGCATTCAGTCTAAAAGATTCCAACCGTGGCTTCCAGATCCATTCCAATGTCACCAAAATCAAGCATTCTGATGGTTGCAACTGTGAAAGAGTCCGAACCAAGTTAATTCACGTGATAGCTAGCCCTAAAACTTGTCACCAAATAGCTTACCAAACAGGAGAAGTAGCGTTGTCAGCTATTTCATCATCCGTGTCTGTGGGCAAGTCCGACCATGCATGCGGATCCATCCCGGTTCTCAAACCTTTGCCTGCACAACAAAGACAGAGAATCAGACATGCCAAAGCCTCGGGAAACATTAATGACTTGAAGAAGTCTAGCTGGGCTACAAGACAATAGTGTGATGTAATTGAAATGGTGGAACTTACTCCCTCTTGTATCCTTGTATCGAACGAGAACGTCCTCAGACTTCCTGTGACGGGACTCCGACCAATCGTCGATCTGGTGGGCATCTTCCTTGGACGCATAGGCAATGTGATCTCGTTTCCTGTCCATGTCCCATATGCTTACATTTACGAGATCTGAATATTGGGGTGTGCCATTAGCTGATGTAGACATTACTGAAAAGATTTCAGTGCGTGCCATAATTTATCTGTAAGCTGATTCAGATTTTGGTTGATTGGACTCAAATACCTTCAAAATACTTTATGAGTTCCATTCTGGAAATCTTTCCTCCCAAGAGAGAACTGAAGTCTGTAGTTTCAGGGCCTTTAATCTGGTTCTTACACAATGTGTTCAAACTTGAACTATGAAACAATGTGCAGGATCGTAGAAATGCAATACCATAGCGAAGACCGTGTATTAAGTTCTGGACTTCCTGAGCGCTCTGGAGAGGGCAGTCCATCAGAATTCTGCAGAGTTTTACCATTTGGGCTACCCAACTGCAACCAACGAGGACACATGTCGCAACATTTGAGATACGGTTTCGTCAGTCTTATTGACCCATAAAAAACCAAGAGGCCCAAGTTGGACCTCATATTTTCTTAGCACTTTTGAGCTGTTGGTCAGTTTTTATGTTATTCTTGGTGATATAAAAGTCAGCCCTGTCTGCTTTGTATTTTTCACATTATAATCAATCAAATTGATCATTTTAAAACTATGAAATCGCAAATCCAGGGGTTAACAGGTCAACCTCACACTGAAATCTCTCACCTTGTCTTTGTTGAATCGCACTGTTGCACTCTAAATTTTAATGTGGCAGTTTACTGTTGAAGACTTTGAGCCAGAAGGTACCGTTCGTTGTAAGGGTTATTGGTTGTGGAGATCGAGAACTAACCACTTGCAATGTTCTTTCAGCCATGGAGATGTTCATGGCGAAAGGAAGAATAATCATCATCAGTCAACTTGCACCATTCATACGTCCTTCCTGTTCGATGATGATTGATCCTTCGCCAGCTCAAAGAAAGGAGTCGATGCATCAGCTTCAGGGAATCAATCGAAGGGTTTCAGTTTCCTGTGCAGATCACACATGACTTGGCATAAATAAAACGATAAGTTCACAAGAAGTATTGGGAGTTTCTCTTCTATGTGACATGTCTTAATCTCAATTTCTTGGGTACGCTTGAAGAGAAGGCAACCAACTGACGGTTCCACCCAACTCTCTTAACATAAAAAACAAACCTCATGATTTCATTCTCATATTAGTGAAGGAAAAGATAGGTCCGATCTAAGATAGCTCCAATCAAGCTTCGCCCTGTTCGATTATAACAGGAATTTGCGCTGCTGCAGGAAATTAGAACCTTGAAAAATGAAAAGTCCAAGCTTAGAGTGCAGTTGAAAGACTGCGAGGAAGCATTTCAATTTAGCAAATCGTGAGACTGAGAAGGCGAAAAACTTGACGAGAGAGCGAAAGCAGAAAATTGACGTCCTTGCGAAAGAGAACGTGGAGATTAAAGAAGGCGCGGAGCTGGAGTTGAAATTGAAGAATGTCGAGGATAGGAATAAGAGTGCCATCAAGGAGTTGGAGACGAAGCTGAAGAATGCTGAACCCCAACATCTAAAACATTTCAGTGTCCTGCCACCCAAGGTCACGCAAGGATTGAACTAGCTGCATGAGCCTAACCCAACCCAACCCAACCTCTCCACTTGCACAAACCATGCCGAATGCACGACAAAAAGAACACCTTGGAAAAAGAAAATTGAGCAAGATTGACAGCAAACGGAGGCGAAACCAACCTTTTCAACAGTGAAGATTTTCCAACCTTGAGCGCTTGTTGACCAAGTTCTGCATCCATTCCATCAGTGTTTTCAAAGCTACAAAAGCTACCTTGACAAGGGCTGCAATATCTGGTAGTTTATCTGGTAGTTTAGAAAGATTGAAGTGAGGAGATGATTGCAAGACATGGGTGGGAGGGAGGAAGGAGCAGCTGCCATTTGAGTTCTTGGAGTGCAACGAGAGACCTTAGTTACCCTTCTTGACACACTTGAAAGAATTGGGGGGACAAGAAAAAGTCTCATGGGCAGTTAACGGCAGTGACGCTTGGTGGTTGGCTTTCAATATCTGATGAAGCAGGCATCCTTTTTTGGGGTTAAATATCTTCAGATTCCAACCAAAGAAGAAAATTGTTGTGAAGCACCTCATCAAAACATGCATCAAGAATCACATCATTATGGCACCTTCAACAGTCTCAATATCAACATTAGAAAAAGAATGGGGGTTCGAGAGGTCCGCCCAACTCTGAATTGAAAAATAATATATTTTTTGGAAAAAGAAAAAGAAAAATTCATTCACCTATGTCAGATTGCTAGTTTAGAGTTTGATGGCCCTCTTCAAGCCCCATTATTTTTCTAATGGCTTTACTTCTCACTACACTACCAATGACAACTCACTTAAGGTTTGAATCTTTTATTATTAAAAATATTAAAGATATGGTTCAAAGGGATGATGTTTTTTGGTTGTTTTTTCTATGTTTTGCAGATTTTCACACAAATATTGGAGCCTCAAAAGAATGGCTGTCGTTATTGGCCTTAGAAAACAAAGTGAAAGTCTTACTATTGAAGCATTTCCGCACAATGCATGCACCTTCATCAAAGAGACAATGTATATTGACGTCTCCGACAGGATATGGAATGAGATGTTCGTGGCGTACACTATTGCCGTGAAGAGCCCACCCGAGGATTGGTTGAATTGCTACATAATCTCAACATACCAATACGAGACACTTTTATGACTTTACAATATATCTTCTAATCATGCCTTAACCTCAAAAGGCAACGGCCTTATATGCCGCGTTTTTGAATTTTTGAATTGTAGCTAGATGGTGTACGGCCCATGGTCAGCATAGAACAAAGTTGAAAGCAGTAGATCTAAAAAATATAAATCTTCAGCCAACACCTTACACCCTACGAAGCAAAATGCCCTAGAGTGAAACCCTTCTAAAATCCTACAACCCAATCCAAAAACCTTGATTATAAAGAAAGAAAAGTTTCTTAAAATTTTAATCTATTTTATTCATAAATTTATTTAAATATAAATATTAAATAAATAAATATTCAAATATATTTATACATATTCAAATAGTTAGCTTCAAAACTCTTCATTATTTGTGTTGTTTTTTGAACGCTCATTCATCCTCCACTATTTATAAATGTAAATAGTAGAAGATGAATGAGCATTCAAAAAAATAATATAAAAAATTGTGTAGTTTATGAAAGGCCACACTGTAAATTGTTTGATGTTATAGTCGTGACTTCTCTTGATCTACTATTTCTTTTAGTCATAGCTTTCATTCCATGCTTTGGCCATAGCTTCAATCATGGCTTCACTTTTTAAGCTTCATTTCATGATTTTGGTCATGTCTATTTATACCTAATGCACCTTATCATTTGTCAATGGAGAAACAATATAAGGTCATCAACATTGGAACAATATAAACAAAGAGCCTCCCTCCTAGCAAAGGTATGAAGTATTGGTGTCACTCAATTGAGTCCTAGGTGTTGATTGTGGGACTTAATATGAGCATGCCCTTAAAATTATGCCAACCTACAAAAATAATTGAAATTATTTTGTACTAAACTCATATTCATTCTTTTTCTAAATTATACTCAAAATTTATATATCCTACTTCATTTTTTGGGAATGACATCCAAGTTGGATTTATCTACTTTTTCAAAATGAGGATTTTGGTCCTACTCTTGTACATCAAAGAAAAAACTTAGCGTTTTAAGATTTGCTACTAAAATACATTTATTGTCTTTCACTATAAAACCCCCGTGTTTTAGGTGACGAGCCCTAATGTTTTTAAACAAATTTTAGGTGATGTTCAATGCAATAAAACCATGTTTTTATGTCAACAAAATGTTCAACGTAACATCAATGCTGACATAAAAACATGAGTTTGTTGCATTGGACATCACCTAAAATCCGTTTAAAAAACCAGGGCTCCTCACCTAAAACATGGGATTCTTATAGTGTTTGATTGGTTTATTTTTGTCCAAAATCAGAATTCTTTGGTCCCATTATAAAATCATGGCAATTTCATTGTTCTTGTGTGCCCAAAGTAGAGGTCAATGGAGACATGAGAAACCATTACTTTAAAAGGTAACTCTAATGTTGCATATAACAATGGCATCAAAGAACTAATTGAGTTCAAGATTGTGAGTTAAAAAAATATTCTTGAAAAGATTTCACACGTTGACATAACTAATAGAACTACTCCCAACAAAATCTTCATTCCTGCTGGTCAAATATGACCGGCGTTCTTCTTCTCCACACTTGTCAAACTCCTTGTTATCACATTCTGTACGCAACATACTTTCGTTCTCAAGGGCTACAGAGCATGTGATATTAAAGAAGAAGAGAGGGTATATTCAGATTGAGATTCAAATCAAGGGTGCCCAGGAGCTCCACAGTTGAGACGTAAGCGCGGGATCACTCGAATTGGAGGACCTCCAATTTGGAGCTTTTTGATCATGTCGGGAATCTCACTTACTTGCGAGAGACAGTTGAAGGGCATCTGTCTGCGCATGCGAAGGAAATTGTGTACTTTGACTTCAAAATTTTCAGCTCGCGAACGCAACCTTTGGATTTCCAGCTAGTCAGTTTGCGTGAGCAAAACTTTTTGTAAGTTAGTTTCAGTTATTGCTGTTGCTGTTGTTGTCGTCGTCGTCGCCGTCGTCCTCCCCAAACCGAAATCTCGTCTTGTTTCATAAATTGCATCTCCAGGCATGCCTGCAGTGTGTCCAGCACCTCTGAAACGTGGCGAAATTCGTCGCGGAATCGGTCTGTAATTCTTTCTGTGGCTCGCGCGAAATTTCATCGATATCTCGTCCGGCTATGGCGACGACGACGAGCCCAAACCCCCGAATTTCGTTCTCTATTGCCAGGTTTCGAGCAACAGCAGGCTTCGTACCGTCCCAATGGCCTTCGCGCGTCTCTGTTTCAAGGAGCGGAAGATTTTCAAATAGGGGGCGGAAGACACAGCAGCACGTGGTCGTCAAGTTGATATACAGTCGTGGTGGGGAAAATCGCACTCTTCAGATTACATGTGGGTCACGTCCAAGATGGAAACCCGACCGCAAGGATTCTGGATATTCGCCTGAGTTTGCTGAAAGCGTCGGTTATGGTGGACTCCGTTGTGTTATATTGAGCTTGGTAGGTCTTATGGGAGGCTTGGGTGTGGTACTTACTTCACCCGTTTTAGCTCACGAATTTGTCGAAACTGTCGAAATTGCGTCAGAAGTGGATGCAAGGAGCTGTCCTGCGAGGGGCCCAGGAGCGCCTTTGAGCCTCCTGTTGCGGTACCCAAGAAGGTTTCGAGATGACTTCCATTTGGTGAAACTGGATGTAGTGCGAGAAGGTCCCGGGGAGAGCATGGGGGTCAATTATGGACAGATCGTGGCAGCTCGCGATGACATAGCCTCCAAGAAAGAGATGTACACTCGCGATGCGTGGATGGGCATGCGAAGATTGGAGCAGTATGGGCGATTGGTTGATAGTGTAGCATCGAAGGAAAAGATGTGTGTAGAGTGTGTCCGGAATCGCAGGTGAGAATTCCAGCCTTGATCTTGATTTTAGCCATTTTAGGCGTTTTAGGCGTTTTAGCGTCTTTTGCTGAATGTCTCTTTTGATAGAGGCTCATGTTTTATCTGTGGTGCGTTGTGTATTTGTGTGTGTCCATGCAGACTTCTGGAGCAGGTGTGGCAGACCGTCTCAAATGTACGTCCTCCATATGGCTTGGAATCTGTAGTTGGATTGAATGACTGCTCATGCTGATGTCCTGCAAGGTGGACATCTGTGTGAGAATGGCTGAGTTTCGAAACTAGTAGAAAACCTACCAGCCAGAGGTGTTCGAGTAAACCTAGCCACTTAAAACCTTGCCAATTGAAACGCCCTTTTAGACAGTTTCTAATGTAAACCCTGTCAATTGTTACGCAGCTAGGTCTCTGGGGATGGATTTTTTACTACACTCGAACATCTATAATCTTACCATCTGGGTTCCCAACTTTTAAACTATGACATAGTTTGAATGTGTGACAAGTGTGCTACAGTCAATGATAGTGTGGCAAGTGTGCAAGGTATTCTAGAATCTCGTTTTAGAGAAGGGACTGAAAAAGAGGTATGAGTGTAACAAAGAGGTTTGCGTGAGCGTTTTTTTTAAGCATTTGGATTATTTCTGGACTCGGTGAAATTGACAATGATGTTCTTTCTGGCGTGATGTGGTCAACTGCGTGTCAACGAAACAAATATGGTGCAGGACTATTTTGATCATTTTGGCAGGTACTAGCACATCGAATAATTGTGGTTTCGAGGTCTTGGTGATTTCTTTGTTCTTTCGAGGATTGGAGCATCCATTAGAGCTTGCAAACGCTATCTTATGCTTAGCATTCCAGTTCTTTGAAGATGACTTTTCACGAGTACCGAATCTGAAATTTGTTCAAAATTTTCTGGTTTGCAGCTTTTCGCAATCACAATGGGCAGGCGAGTTGTACCGCACGCTCTCCAAAGCTGGCGGGCTCCTTCAAACCAGATCTCAGACGTAATGAGCATGCTTTTCTACAATTCATGAAGTAATGTGCTCCCTTTCGTTTGGTTTACCTGGGCTAAGTTTTTATCTAATTTCTGGGCTTCTCTGGAATCCTAGGTATGCAGCTATAAAAGAAATGGTGTCGCATCTCGGCGACAAGTATAGCTCCTTCCTCTCTCCGAATGAGTATCGCTTAGCAATTTATCACCCTTTACCGTCTGAAATCAAGTATCTAGCGTACCAATATACAGGAGTGGGTATGGAGGTAATGGCACCTTCAGACCAGTCGGAAAATTCCGTCCGAAATTAGTTTATGACATCTAATCGTTTGAGAGTTGCAACAGTTTCATACTTTTTATGGACTTGCAACAAATGAGCTCTTTGAGCTCAATTTCGTCATTCTCTACTGCAGTTTCAAGTATTTTGTCCAACATTGGCAGACTGGTACTCAGTAATTCAAATCTCGATGATGTGTTACTATCTATTTCTTTCCTCCTCATTGTCTTGGAAATTAATTCGTGAGATATGCATTTCTTGGGGTGTGCTGCAGCTAGGAGGTCGGTCTTCGGACGGGAGTTTCGCCATTGTGGCTCCCTTTGCTGGCTCTCCTGCGGAGGAGGTTAGTGACGCTCCTCTCTCTTCATTTAAGAATTTTTTTTTGTCGAAGATCTGTCCTACAAGGGCTATTATGCCGATCTCCTTACCCTTTTGCACTGTGGTCCTGGTTACCTATTTGGAACATGCAAGTAGTCTGCAATTCATGGCTTTGATCATTTTGTCAAAGTAGTACTAAGATATATTGAAGTTTATTATGAATGGTACATGGTTTTAAGACGAGTTTAGATTATGAATAAGCTGAGTGTTCTGGGAACTGTTGGGAGTGGGAACACACAGGCTGGAATTCTAGGAGGTGAGAAACTTGTGGCCGTGGATAAAATGGCAATGCTGGATGTGAGCCGAGACGAGGCTGTTGCGCTCTTGCGGGGTCCATCTGGCTCCACGGTTCGTCTCTCTCCTTACCCCCCAAGGACACAAATTTCATGGCATAAATTTGACCCATTCGATTGATCATATTGTGAAAAACATAATGCAGGCGGGGCTAAATTTTATATCTCCAGAAGCAATGAAGATTATTGCCTGCATTGGTCAAGAGAAAAAAATAATTTGAACAAAAGAAAGACCCCATATGAGCCACTCAAAAGTGCTAAGAAAACACATGACGCCAGTTTTGGACGCTTAGGGGTTTAAGCAGATACTGTGGCTGAAGGATGCAAAGGTTTTACGTGGTCATGTACTCGGAATGTTGCTTAGCCATGCATGTCTGTCTTGCAGGTTGAATTGTCGATATCTGGGGACAATGCCAAGGTGCCACCACGAACAGTATCGGTCGAGCGCCGTAACTTGCCCTTACCCCCTTTGTACATGCGTATGCTTGACGCGGGGAATGGAAGAATGGTTGCTTACTTGCGTCTTCTTTACTTCACACATGAGGGAACGAAAGAAATGGCCTCTGCAATTCGAGAAGGTGAAGCACTTGGAGTTGATGGCTACGGTAAATTCATCAGCTCTCACTATGACAAATGTTGATGAAGGCTGTTTTGCCATTCTCTGCCCAACCTACAACCGTAGAGAATCTGAATCACTATCAGAGTATCGTGCAGGATTGTATGCACTTAGAGTTCCTTCCCTATGGCAATTGTCCAGAATTTGTGTATCGTAGTAGCTTTGGGCAGTATGTCCGTGTCCTTCTCTCATTTTCTGTAATATAGGAACTTCACCAATCACTTCTGCTTCAATATCACAGTTGTCTATGTTAAAGTTCCTTCGCACTTCTTCTCATTGCAGCCCTTGCCCCGAATTCTTCTTGTCCATCCCTGCCTTGCCATTTTCTATCTTTCTGCCTAGATCTTTCTTGTCTCATAATCTAGGTTATGTCAAAACCGTCCTACATACTGATGCCTACAATCTTCTTGATATCTGACGAATCTCGTATTTTTTGCAGTTCTGGATCTTCGAAACAACCCAGGTGGCGTCTTCGAGGAAGCTGTTGCAATGGCAGTAAGTCACATTGAGGCTTTTTAAAGTTTCTAGTATGGACTGATCATTGTTACTGTCGGTTCTTTTGATTTTGTCTTTTATTCTATCCTCACATGTATGGTGAAAACTGAACAATCTGGGTCTAGTCTTTTCTCTATGTCTTGTATGCGGTCGTCAATATATATCTCCCCATATTTTTGACGTGCACTAAAATGACTCATTTAGTATATCTGGTCAAAAGGAAATCTCCAATCGGTTGGTGTAAGTCATATCCACATGACAATCACCCTTAACAGCACCAGAAGACGTTGTTTAACTTAATTCAAGGAGAATGCAGTAGATCTGTTTGCACAGAATATTGCTCCTCCCAGAATATTCTAAAAACGTTTGGGATGCACTTGGCAGGCACTGTGGCTCGATTGTGAAGGTTGCAATGTAACTGAGACAGTCCGTAGTAATGTGGCAGACATTGAAGATCTTGTGTACACCGTTGGGAATTTGCCGGTTAGTACTTCCGTCTCCTTTTTGCTTCTTCTAATTATCACTTCGGCTAAATATTTTTCAGAATGGATAGCAATTGACACTAACATTACGTTTTTTCAACGGCTACCCGGATCTCGCAGAAGGAAGTGTTTCTGAAGCATCCGGGTGCACTAACGCATGCCCCGTTGACTATTATCACCAATCGAGATAGCGCTAGTGCCAGTGAGGTAACACTCTATGCTTCTATGTATACAGAAGACTGCTCTTACTTGCCGTAAGCATTTTTTCTGATTCTGTTCACTCTATATGGTTTACAGTATTTCGTAGACCTATGATATGCTAGGAACACCGTATATTAGTGTACCTATTGCTGAAAAACATTTACCACGCTTTGAATCTCGTATTGGCCACTTGTTGATTGGTCACTTGTTGCTTGAGTGATTAGTCATTGAAAAGCTTCTTGATGGTGGTCCCAAGGTGTACAATTCGACAAAACGAATGAATTCGTTTCGTCAATGGCACACTATTCTGGTGTTGCATTAAATCAGAAGCTCACTTAATAAATAGAATCAACGATGTAGTCTGTTTTGGAGTTTCTGATGAAGAGATTCTCGGTGGGTTCTGGCCAGGTGTTGACGGGGGCGCTGCATGATAACCATCGTGTCATGACTGTCGGTGAACGAACCTTTGGGAAAGGTGTTGTTCAGGTACTCACACTATTTGCTGCCTTTAAGAAACCACCTTCAGTTACATGGTTCACTCAACACTGATCATGCAGGTTCACCACATAATATTCTATTCTAGACTACCGTAAGTGTAGGGCAGGGTCGGCACCTCTCTGCCCTCTCTGCCGAATTTCTATTTCTGCCCCCAAAAAGGTTCGGCAGATGCCATATATTCTGTTTCTCATCGTACAAAATTTTTGTTTTTAAAAATAAATAAATTTCGGCATCTATTTTTAGAACTATTTTCCGCCGACCCTGCCCTATAACTACGGTTAAAATTCAGATTACACCCTTTTCACTTAGCCCACAACGAATTTGGAGTACTAAAATGTTGGAAAACTGCTCACTTTTAAAGCAATATAATTCATGGCCAGGGATGCAATCAGTGTTCGATGAATTTGCTGACGAAGGGATAAATAAATAATTCTAACGAGACCCACACCCTCCTTTGCAACCAGAACATCATCTCAAGATTATGCACAAAAAATAGTCTGTATTCCTTTTCTTTTCTCACTGTTCATTAATTCCAAGGGCTGTTCAGGCAGCTTCTCAAGAATGTTATGCGCTTGCTAGACATGTTTACAATTGTTCTGATTTTGATTTATTTTGAATCATGTTCATCGCTTTTTGACAGTATTACTTCCCTATGGATGATGGGAGTGGCCTGAAGCTCACGGTGGCTAAGTACCTTACGCCAGCCCATTACGATATTTCCAGAAGGTACTACTTACCACAAACCTTGCACGGGAAAATTGAGGACCCCTTGGAAGTACTACCAAATTGGCTATACGTAGTAATCATATATGCTTTAACTGGAACTGGAAGTTTCGAATCAGCTTGGTGTTTTCTGAATAATAAACCCTCATAAGCACACAAGCTTGCGGGCAACCTTGCGTCGATAACTTGCAATTTCTAAAAGTGGTTGTGTAAGATTTGTAGCAACAAACTTCTTGAGTATTGTACAGACCTGTCTCTTCCACAGTCTTAAAATTTCCGATGGCATGTATGATTCTGGCTTTGTTTGTAGCGGCGGCTTGGAACCTGATAGAGCGTGCCATGACTTCCCTCATGGACAAGCATCATCGGACGAATGTATCAAAGAAGCTCTGGAGATGTTAGCAGAGAAAGAACGCCCTGATCGTGCACCCTCTTCAGGCTCCATGCCCTACCGCTGGCTTCCTTTAACGGAACGCCGTTTCTGGGCTAGTGGATCATATTGAATCTCAAGAGGTCTAAAACTGTTGGATTGATTGCGTTGTGATGAAAGCTGCAAATGGTGCGCTTCAACTCGCATTATAGATAATGTACCAGTAAACAGTTGAAGATTAAATAGAGTCTGTATCATATCACTCATTTCGAAATCTGAAGTATCTTAATAGAATTATTGGTGGTGGTCTTTACACAGTACCATAGGTCGTGGATTTTTTCAGTAGATAATTCAGAAAAACAAAAACAAAATTTCTGTAGAACTCCGGTCTCTCAAATCTCTGCATATTCTAATTCAAGAGCTAGCCCAATTTGATTGGTGCTTGGTTCGACGTCATTTTTTTGGCATTTTAATCATTTTGTCGGTTTGCCTGAATGGCAGCATGTCCTTCAAGGTCCAGACGAGCATTCAGGCCCTCTCCCCTTTTGCCTGGAAAATGAGATGGACGTGATGTTGTTCTCGAGATAAGAATTATCTCGAGAACTATAAATAAATCGTCAGGTCAATTCAAATGGCAGACATAGTGACCTCTGAAGCAGTATTCCCTTCTGCAGGTATAAATTATTAAATGCCACGAGTCTACCATACAAGCCAATTCTGACCCTTGTACTGATCGAGACTCCAGATATTGTGAGAAAAAGAGTTATCCTAGCTGGTAGGAACTTTGATCATATTGACAGAGGATTCTTTCTACAAGGGCTACGCTAATAGTACTAAACCCAGCGTAGCTCTGACCTGTAGAATCTAGAAGGCAGAGCATGAAAACCTTGAGTCTCACTACCGCATGGTGGTTAATACGAGCTTGGAGTGTGGCCGTTGTCTGATGAGTCTAGTACGTTGCTACCCGACCACCTTTTCTGTCACAAATCCCAACAGGCGGAGCTTCGCTAAGTAAGGTTTTTGATTGCCATGAATACCGAATCTTGCAAACCAACTGCTAATATTTATCTGAATTAACACAGTTTTCAAAAACAGGGGAGTAAAGATCGGTGAGAGCAATCACCTGATGGTGCGATCTTTCAGCAGCACATAATAAACAGGGTCGTCTGGAGACATCTTGAAGAACTCAATCGCCACATACCAGGCAGTTGTGATGCTGCACAGAGAATGGACGATGAATGCCTTTAAACAACATCATAGAAACCCTAAGTCATCCTATCAAACAAATAGCAAGCCCATAATGCTGTGGCGGACACGGGTGCATTCGACGGATCATCTACAAGACTCAAATTTAATTGTGGCCTTCTTGGAACTGCAGAGAGCAAGGACCTAGGGCCTTTTCCTAAAATTCTTCATTAGACCTTGAGCGGGACAGCCAGCACAGCGTCGCGGGCACTTTGGCCTTCTCAGAAACCCTACTCCGCTCAGTAGGGTTCGTGATTTATAAAGAGCACCTTGAAGCTGGGATCGAGGGTCTTCAAATCATCAACCTGGGGAAGAAACCCTATAGTATGCTAGGTTGCCTCCTCGGATCCTCTATAGTAAAAATTAGCCACATAGAATACATCAGACAAGAAGGTGAGAGAGAATGCAGAATTTCAATTCAACATACCTGCCAAAGCATACAAGGAGAGCAATCCATATTACCCGACTAGCTAGGTTGGATTCTTTATACCACACCCACACCTGCCCCACAATAAATCAAGCATTTCAGAATGACAAAGAGATTGAACTCAGCAGAAATTAAAGTAGCAGAAATCTATACACCAAGAAACAGCATACGCTAACTAAGCACCATAGTCAGGCAAAGCTTTGCTTAGCCAAAAATTCATCCACCAACTAAATTTCCAAGGGCGAGCAGCAAGCTCACCGCGATCGCAGCAACGTTGACATAAAAGTCGATCAGAGTAGCGCTCATCCACCTATGTCAATCCCATTGTAATCGATACATCAGATATAATCAAATTCATGAACAACTACATTGCAAGCTACTCAATTTGACACGTCTGCTGCTTGCCAAAATTTTTAACCAAGTGTTCAAAACAAAAGAGGAAGTGGGTAGGGCGTAAGTACGGAGTGAGAAGCTCCGAACGAAATGGGGAGCCGTCCGTTATGCAGGTGTAGAGCACAGTGCAAGCCGACGCCAATCCTAGCGCCAGAAAGACATACCTCCCAATCACCACTGGCGACACCATTGTCTACTGTTCGATCGATTTTCTCACCTGATTTTCTCACCTGGTTTTCAAGGATTACAAGGACTGCTTTCAGAACAGCGTTGATAGAAAACCAAGAGCATGTCCTATCAACGACCTTACAAGTGGAGAGGCCTGAAACGCAATGAAACCTGACCACCATAGCCATGAAAAGAAAGCTGATGAATTCAGCATTGCAATATACTAACAATTCCATTTTTTTTCTTACCTGATTACCAGAGCATCACCTTCAACAATTGTCGCCCAGGTACTTCACAAGGTGACGAGAATTCAAACAAATTGTATTGTTCATGTTGCTCTGTTTCGCTCGCGTCGGCACTGGGAAGAGTGTTTGCTTTTCTTGGAGACGGATGAATGTCGTGGATGAAACTTCGGGAGATGAAAGTTAGGCCTTGTTGTATCCATATTAGCCAAGAGCCCTCAGGACCTTTATCTTTTTGCTGTCTGCTTCTCTGATGCTTCACAGTAAGCTTATAATATATCTTAGCTGCCGTGAGAGCAGTCCATTACCACCCAAATTACAATTTTGCCCTCATGTACATTGGTGTACGTTGGTGTACATTTTTGTTCTGAAATGTATCATGTGGGTACATGAAGATAGAATTGTGATTGGGGCGGTAATAGGGCCGGTTCATCGTCGTGTTTGTCATTGGAAGGTGGCTCTAAAATTTAGTGGAAGTAAGGAATTCTAGCAAACTTACAACAAATTTTCAACAAGTTTGCTATAACTAATTGAACAATCACTTTTTTCCTTCATAGACTTGAATTCTTGAAGCTAGACATAAACAAGTTCTAAAATGAGATGAAAGTTATAAAAAGATTTAATTTGTAGGCAAGAAAGCTAGGAAAAATATATAAGGCTATTTTTTGAATTTGATTTTGAAAATTTCCAAATAAAAACAAAAGGAAAGGATACCTATTGTTTATAAGAACATTCTCACCATTGGGATCAACAATTCTCAATTCCTTGTAAAAGTAATTAGCTCTTTAGTTTTTTCTTTCAACCAATACCACCTTCCACATTATAATTTTTTTTTAATGTTAAATATGAAAGTTTTTTTGGTTAAATTTTTTTGTATATCGTTCAAATCATTTTCCAATATATTGGCTAAATTGCACAAGTTAGTTCTAGACATTTTTTTTTTTCCTAAAAATGTTGAAAGACAAGACTTCACCTTTTGAAAGGGCTAGAAAAAAACTGCTTTTTTAAGTTTAGGCATACTAAACTTGCAATGGATACGATTTTTTTACTGTAAAATTTTTGTATTTGTATTTGAGCAAGTGAACTAAAGGATTCTACAATTGGATTCTTTACAAAATAAATATAGCTAAAGTTTTGATCCTTGCTCTGGGTGCAAGTATTTTGAAGCAAATTTGGGTCTTAAAACATCAATTTTGTTAACCCCTAAAGGACCGAGGCCTTTTTTCTACCAAAAAACACTCAAAACTGCCATTTCTATAGCAAAGAGTAAAAAAAATTGAAAAATGTTTTTTTTGCACATCCAACCATAGGATCTTACACCTAACTAGTATAAGAATGTGTGGAATTTTTTTTTTAAATTTTTGACCGCACAAATTGCAAAATATCTGCATTTAAAGTGAAATAAACAAGTTTTTTAGTACATTGCGAGACTAGCTTTTTAGACTTTAGACATTTTTAACTTAAAATTTTTGCACTACAGAGTTTTGAGTTTTAAATCTTTACAGTGGAGAATTGAGTTGAGAGTCTAGGAAAATAAAAATTCAAAAAAAACTTATTTATCATTCTTAAAAAAATTGTTAAGTAGAAGTAGGTACAAGATAGAAGGAAAACCTAAAATATTCATATATTTTAGATGGACTTAAAATGCACTAATTCCAATGGTGGATTGTTCTAGCAAGTAAAATAAACCATGCAAACAAAAAAAAATTTGAAAAATTGCATTCAGAAATGAATCCTACAAGTTATTTTTTTCAAGAAGATGCTTTAACTGCCCGAAAAACAAGAATGTCCATAACTTTCTCATAACATATCCAAATAAAATGAATAAAAGCTTTCCAGATAGTCAAAAATATAATCTATGAGAAAAAAAATATTAAAAAAAAATTCAAATTTTTGTCCATTTTTTTTTGTTGCCCAAGCTGCCCCCCGTCCCCTATTTTGAGCTTATATGATCATTACTTTTTTTCCCGGGCACCGATTGTGATAAAAATTATATTCCCATGAAGCTAATCAGCTTTTCTACCTCCAAAAAAAGTTTCAAAAAATCAGGAGAAAATTTTAGTAGGTACCTGCCCAAAAACGCATTTGTCCCCTGAAGGGACAATGGTCCTTTACAGGTGAAATTGGCAGTTTTCCATGACTTAGCTTTGTCACTTTTAGGGCACTCAGTTAGGAACGTACATCTAGACTTGCCATAATTTTATTGGATTTATGTAGGCTTCTGTCACAATGTTTTTTTTTTTTTTTAAACAAACGGACAATTCCTCCTGTCACAATTTTCACACTGGAATCACCCCAATTTAACGCAATTGAAAGTGATTGCAAGATCTAAGGTAGGAGGTCCTTAAATGGAGCAGGCATTAAAATGGAGCCCTAACTGAAATGTAAACTGTTTGTACATGTTATTTTTTCATAGCCTCCATCAATGTACAGACTATGTACATTTTAGCTAGGGCACCATTTTAGAGCCCTATGCCATTTCAACTTCAAAAATTTTTAACTAATTCAAAAAAGCATGAAAAAATATGAAACGACTTGGGTTAGATGTCAGTTCAATCTGTTTTTCAAGGAAAATTGACTGAAAAAAATTTCAAGATATTTCACCACCTCAAAATTCAGTTCCAGCCCTTAAATGCTCCACTATAGGACCTCCTACCTTAACAGTATTAGGTTTAATACTTTGAAGGGAATTCCCAGTGAGGTTCCTGATTGTTGGCGGACGTTACATTAGGAGAGGCCCGCCAGGTCACCAAGTTTGGACCCTAAACAGCTCATGACCACTTCTTCTTACAAAATGGTCAGGTTCAATGAACTCTGCAAATCAGTCATGGGATCCAGGATTTACTTCTTTTTTTAATTTCAATTTCTTATAAAGTGGGCAGTATAAAATGGTGCTCCAAATTTCAACATTCATCCACATATCGGATAGAAAATATCACATATTCATAATTTTGTTTTCATCCTTAATCTAAATAATTTCATCCATAATAGATTGATAGATTTTTATTTTTATTTTTTTTAAATTTGAAGTCTTCTAGCAAAAAAATTCATGGTTTGTTGCCATTTTTTAGCCAAATATTTTTTCCTAGTGCAATCTAGTATTGTTTTACCCCCAAAAAATGTCCTAATGGTATCCAAGCCTCACACACGATTTTATTGACCAAGAAGTTGGTCATAACATCACTATGCTCACCCTCACCAATCAATAGGCCCTAATTTCTCCAATCCATAAGCAAAGCTCGTTGAACACCAAGTCTAAAGTATGCGCACTTATAATTGCTACTAATACCCACTGAGTATAGTTACAATTATTGAACATAAATTAATTTGTATTTTTTATTGGATCTTTTTGGTAATTGAAAGAGGATTTCAATGCACTCTAGTAAGCATTGTTTAGACACCATACCAATAAGTCATGAATTTTAAAGTATTGTTCTTTGGGAGTATTCAAAATCAACACTAGGCACTAATAGACTTTCTTGTTTTGATTGTGCATACCTATTGTAATCAATATTTAGGCATTTTGGTCCAAATGTAGGTGTTGCATTTTGGGCATTGTTGTGTATGGGTGAGCAAACCTTTCAACATTATTTGACATTGAAGTCCAAGTGCCATTTGAGATTATTCAACCAAAGATCATTTATTTGGAAGTGACCTTCGACAAGACTGCCATTTCCTTTGTTTTGTGCAACTTTGTGGTCCAATTTTTTTTTAATCCCTTTTCAATCTTTCTTGTTATATCTTTTTAATTGTATCAATTTATTGATAGTATGGTAGTTTATTCTCTATTGGTTTGCCTTTTTTTTAAATCTTTTAAATTATCAATGACAGTATATTCTACTTTTCAATATTGACTAATGACTGTAGATCAAGGCTTTTTTTTTTGGCTTTCTGGTGCCAGATTGCACCAGAAAAAAAAATCTGGCTAAAAAAGGTCATAAAAAATGCCAAAAAAATTGGATGAAATCGCCAGACAACTTAGAAATTAAAAAATATATTAGATGAAATCGCCTAATTGTGGATGAAATCCATACTATACATCCAATAAGTGGATGAATGTTGCAATTTGGAGCACCACTATAACATTTTATATCACCAATATGGCACTTCTTCAAAAATGAAAAAAAGCCCCTTCTGTGGATAACATCCAACACTATTAAATGATGTTGAGTTAATAGATCCTAATTCCAAACATTTAAGGAATTTTTTGTATATGTTTGTATTCAAAAACAATAAGATCCCTCTATTAGTGATATTTTAACTTATATTAATTCTAAAATAGTATGACTTTGATAAATTAATATTCCACATACTAATAGGACTACTGATTGTAGTTAACATGCAACTGTTGGACAACACTGCTTGGGTAATTGAGATCCCTTGTTTAGTTTTGGGCTCTAGGTGGGGCCTAAACAAAAAAATATCCAAGGCATTATAGCAAGGTTGATTAGATTTTTGACCTTTTGTTTCAAATACTTGTTCTCCTATTTATTTATGAAATAATTTGATAGTTTAAGCACGTAAAAGTATACTTATCATGGGATGCATGTACTACAAAAATTTGTGGTCATTGGATGGTGCATCTAAAAGATTGTAATGTTTGTATGAAGCATGTATATATCAAACATAAAAATACAAGATCATTTGAAGTGTTCTAATTCAATGAATAATAGGTGAGAGGTGATATTTGCAAGAATGATTACAAACCGCTTCATCTATGCATGCACTTGACAACGCTAAAGCAACGTATTACACTTATGGTCTATTGTTTTATAATTTTTTTGAAATCATATTCATTGAGAACATACAATGATATACAAAATATTATAGAACAAATAACCACATATGAGTTGTTTAGGAATAAAATCTCCAAAAGTCCCTTAGATCAAATTTTTTTCCTATAACAACTCTTCTTTTATAATGTTGGTCAATTTTTGTCTTATGACAACTTACGTATATGCCTCTATACAATCATGTATTTTGATAAATTTGTAAACCAAAATCATAATAAGATATTTGCATAGTATGTATACAAAGAATATATAAATTTGAACTTCGTTATTCAAAATCCAACTTTTTTGGAATTTTACCTCGGATTTTACTCAAATTTGATTTCTAAGCACCGAATGACCGAGTGGTGATCAACTTGGCATTTAATAAAGGATTAAGGTAGGAAAAAACTCAACGGTGCTAGTATGAGAGCACAAGAATGCGAGCTTGTGAGCATTGAGCCTACAATATAGGTACCTATAATATAGATACCACACACTCTAGAAGGTGTATGTATCATAAACACCTATAACACCAACCATTTCTTGTGATAATTTATTGGTGCTGCCATTTGGCCACTATTTACAAGTATTGTATACTTGAAATCTTGAATTGTACATTACCAATACATAGTGGTACCTGTAATGTGACTTTCCAATATGTGTTTTTGGGATTAGTCAGTGAAAATGTTGTCATTACACTAATACAAATTAGGAGGGACGAAGGCTAAAAGGCCAAAACCTATTAGACAGAGCAATATATCGTCTCCTACCCCCCCTCTAGTGGCTTCTATATAATTACAGTACAAATAAGATCTCCTACCTTATTTATTATCCATCATATATCAAAGAGGGTGGCAAGTTGGGTAGAGAATGGACCCTTAAACGTTTTTTCATGGAACCTTTTGAACTGCCACTTTTTAGGGCAATAAAAATGAAAATAATTTTTTTCCTTCAAAATTTAACTGTACAAATTTGTATTGGACTACCATGTGAATGTGAAGAAAAATTTTACAAAGCTTTGACCACTTTGATTGAAATATTAAATAACATTTGAGGTTAGAAGAAAATGTGTTTTTTCCAACCCGGCTTGCCTGACACGGCCAATATACTTTAACTCTTCCTAGAGTGAAATTTTTACACTACACATGGTTATTTTTTTTGACATTTGCATCTTGTATGATACTCCATATATATGTTACTTACCTAACAAATTTCAAAAGCACGGGAGGACTTTTGCATATGTTGCTAAAAGCTATCCGAGTTGTTGAAAAGGTTCAAGGTAGTATAACTTTGATCCAAGCATCCAATTAGAAAAAAGAATTATATTCCCACCAAGGGGATGCATGTGCATTCTTTGTGTCAAATTTTCATGAACATCCATTCAAAATTGACTTTGTAAAACCTACCAAAGATTTCTTGTATATGTTGAATAGAGATAGTCCTTAGAAATTAGTGTGCATGACACTAATTTATCAAAGTGACACTATTTGTCAAATAATTAAATTAATATAGGTAAGAAAATAATTGCATTGTAATAATGTGTGTAGAAATTTGATTTTGCATTACAAGAAATTTGGACCTTGTGGAGGGCCATTTCAATTTCGGCATATGTGCAAATACAGTGAATTAAAAATTTACTTAAAATTTATTATTATTTTAAATAAAAATAAAAAATTATTTTTTAATAGGAAATCCGACGGGGCACATTGGTTGAATGCTCACCTTACACATTCTATGACAACCAGGTTGGATTGATATTTCTTGTAAATGCACATTTTTATACAAGAAAGGGGCCCTCTGATGGCTTGAAATTTTTACTAATGTAGTCATACTAATTTTGAAGGTGACACTAGTTTTTTGTGCTTATTAATAGTAGAAATCAATGCACATCTCTAAACAACTTGCATCCAGTTACAAGATGCAATTTCTATAAATAATTATGGTAGAAACACCTAATTCTATCCATCCCCCAATTCTATCAAATAGAAGTTGATGAAGGTATTAATTACCAATAAGACCTTTAAATCATGATTGCGGAATATTTTTAACTTTACGCATGTTAACCCCTAAAGTTCCATGATTATGTTTTCACTGAAAACACTCAAAAATTGTCATTTTTAGTACAAGTTTAAAAAATAAATAAAACTTTTTTTGGACACATGTTACTATAGGATCCTAAAGTATGTTGACTTAAAAACACGTGGTAAATATTTCAGAAATTTCCACCACGTGGATTGCAAGATATAAGCATTTAAATTCATTGGAATAATTTTTTTGCCCCTGCAAAAAATAGGGCAACTGCACAAGCTTACTTTTCTATGAAAAAATGTCTTAAATGGTGGTTCTTCTTTGGATTTTTTTCCTAAACAATTTGGTTACATGCTTGAAAATTTTCACATCATTTGGAATTGTACAACACATAGGAAAAAAATAGTAAGTAGAAAGAAGTAGAGAATTATTCAAAATACAAAATTATTCAAAATTTAGTTATGGATTAAAAAAATGCCAATCCCAATGGTTGCAATGTTGTAATAAACAATCTACATCCTATGATTTTATTTTTTTCAAAAAATATTGAAAATTGAGCAAAATAAAAGACTTTAAAGTTTATTTTAGAGTAGAGAATCTATAATTGCCCACAAACAAAAACTACTCATGACTTTCATCTCATTGATCAAAATGAAATGATTCAAAGCTTTCCACGTATATAAAAGTCTAAAAAACAAATTTCAACTTTTTGTTCTTGAAAAAAGTCATTTTCTTCTGATTTGCCTGGACTGCCCATTTACAAAAGAAAGTAACATATGAGGCCATAACTTTTGACTCCTATTTCCAAATGTCATGAAATTTATTGTATATGATAGATATTCCTCATCCCCACCTTTTGTTAAAATTTCAGCCTAAAATATACAAATCCTCATTCACACCAGCTTGCCCAAAATTTCTATGTTTCCAAAAAATGCATGCTAGTCCTTTAGGGGTTAAATACAATTGTAAAGTATTAGAGCCTTTAGTAAAATGTCTTTGGATATTTTAAAAGTTGCTTCAAAGATGCAATCTTTAAAGTTTCTTTTAGTCTTAACTTTCAATAACCACAAAAATCTTTAAAATCTTTAAAAAATATAATTTTATTTTGAAAGTTTATGATTTTTATTTATCTACAAGTTAAAATAAATTCCGAATTAAAATTTTGAATCTCTCTATATCCACCAACTTCAATGAAAGGCCGTTTTATAGTGTACTACCGTACTCCCTCTGTCTCGAAATAAATCTAGGGTTTTCCAAATATACTTGTCTCAAATTAAATTCAGGATTGGCTCTCCACAACTTGATGAACAACAATTGAAGCTAGTTCAAACACCCTGAAACAAAAGAATCTGTAGATGGCACACTCCAAAGACTTTATAGCAATTCAATCGTTGCTAAGGGAATCACAACGCAACTTCTAACCAATCAATGGCAAAAAAATTCAACCCAAAACTGTACAAAAACAGCTACTAACAAATCTCTTGTTGAGAATTTCTTGGAGTTGAATTACAAAATATTGTTAGAATTGAATACGATAGACATCAATGAACGTCATTGCACCAACATTGCTCGAAGAATGATCAAAATTAATACCAGTGGAGCAATTTCAAAAAGGACAAAAAAATTTCACTTTTGCTGCTTGTTTTCAACATGCGCTGCTTCACTTTTAACTTCCATTTTTTCACATCTAGTGGGGTTTAGTAGAAGCTACAATGTCTCCGCAATCCCTTGAAAATAGGAACAATTCACGCATTAATCCAGCCATTTCTAGGAAACCCCGGATTTATTTCGAGACGAAGGGAGTACCTGTTTTCAGTCATTTCTTGATTGTAATATTTGCATCAATTGAAATCTTCAAATATAATAGTTAAGACTTCTCTTAAAATTTAAATTGAATTGTCATAGTGAAGAGTTGATTCAGATATTATATTATATTATATATTATATTATATATTATATATAATTAAGTGAATTAAAAAATTTAAATGACTAGTTTTTATTCTTTATTCATTAGTTTCAAAAAAATTCAAATTTATTTCAAATTTCAATTATTTATTTTAATTTTTAATTTAATTAATTTTTTTTGAAAAAACAATCATGGCAAATAAGTTTTTAAGAGTTTTTATTTCTTTGATCATTTCAAAGTCTCAACACATCGTATGATGTCCTCAAGATTATTGGTTGTATTTTTAAAAAAAATAGTCTATTAATGTACCAAATACCTTACGACATTGCTTAGACGATTAAACATGATTTGTCTACAAAAAATTATTTAGTTTAAATTTCAAATACTACTTTTATATCCTATGTATAAGAACACTTTTAACTACTATGGACACTAGGCGTCTTGGAACATAATGAAAGTACATTGTAGGTGAGGGTGCAAAATTAGTACCACTTTCAAAATTCATATCATTGCTATACTCGTATTTCATGACAAAACAAACTTATTACCTTTACTATCGTATCCCATGCATGCAAATAATTGCTTAATTTTTATTTTAACTTTCATTTTTACATCTTATGCATGGGGAGCATTATAAGAATACTATCTCCAACCATTTCTTGTCCAGTAAAGAATTAAGAGTTTGTTCATCTTAGGTCCCACGTCATGCTATAGAAACATGCTGAGGCACATGGAAACACTGATAACTACTACAAGCCATACATCCCATATGCTCGCATTGGCGGCCTCAAAGTATCTGATGTATGATAGAAAATCCCTTGTATGTCTATGTAAGACAAAACTGCAGATGTTCATCCTTGAAATTTGGTGTGAAAAGGGGAGTCTTGGTGAGTAGTTTGACTGACCTCCAACTGAGTGCTCTTGGTTTTCTTTCAAGCAAGTGATTCATGCGGTTCCAGAGGCTGGTTTCCACGGAGCCCGGCGTTCCAGGGTTCCAACAGTCCACCAGCTCATCACCCTTGACCCATTGCATCAGTTCCGCAGTTCGGCCCCCATTTTCCTCAGTTTGTAAATGGTAATGAGGTCCTTTATTCCAAGACTGACTATTCATTCCGAAGATGTGGTCCCTTTTAGCCAGCACAGCAGACCTCCACTGAAACAGTGAGCTCAGTTGCTCCCACTAAACTTAGACTTGTCGGGCGAATCCTTGAATTCCTGAACAATGAGTCGCTGCTTGCCCTTTCCCAATTTGGATGTGGTGCCAGCACTCACCCTGAAATTGATCCACTCCTTGGAAACCTGGCTCGGTGCTTAACTTATTAGCAGTGAGTGAGTCTGAAGTGAGTCACGGTTCCTCAGTAATCAATCCCTTTCAAACAAGTGGAGAACTGGAAGGGAGTTTCACCATCAAATGCAGTGAAGTAACTGAAGGAAACAACCTCTCAAAGATTGTTGAAATTCGTTCAGTTGAATTGGGTGAGAAACTCACCATCCCCGGCCTACTTCGTTGAAGTGGGTGATGAAACTCACCATCCCCGGCCTACTTCGTTGAAGTGGGTGATGAAACTGAATTTCTCCCTTCAGTTTGTTGAATTCGGTGATGAAACTATGTACCCAGAAGATGCAAACTTGCATCCATCTTCTGGGTATTAATATACTCGTATGTTGTTCATAGAATGATGAAACGAAAACCTCCTTTTTTTGAATTGGGTGACGAAACTAAGTCCTCCCTTTGTTGAACTGGGTGATGAAACACCGCTCTTCCATTTCAAAGAATTTGGTGATGAAATGCCATTCCCCCATTTCGTTGAGTTTGGTGATGGTTATGTCATTTATTATGGTTTTATTTCTGCAACGAAAGTGTCACTGTAAACAAAAAACCTACACTGAGGTGAGGTGTCCTGAATCCAAAACCCAAGCATGAATCGTTCTTCGAAGCGCTGATTCCAAGTTTTCAAAGGTGTTGCAATTTTTTTTTAAATTAGAATACAAACATTCTCTGAACTTCAACTAAAAACTGCATCGAACTCTCTTTTACTCATATACTTTTTCAGACTATTGTTGAGTTTTGTGAATTTTTGAGTCGGAATGGGATGTGTCTAGTTAAAAGCATTTCCACCCTGAAATGTTCACCATAGGTGCAATGAGAGATCTAATACCAGGTGTCGAAATCGAATTTCTACATCATACTCTTAGGGTTTCATTTCACCTCACACAACTCACAAGATGACATGTGGCACTTTTTTACAAAATGACTTAATTTATGCTGAATCTAACCTTCACATAGGATATGTATCGTTGTTAACGACGCTTTAAGACAAGGACGAATTTAGGATCCCACCTTAAACAAAGTGAATATCCTCACCAACTTCAACCAATCCAACAATCCAAACCCTTCAATCCTTCAATCCTTCAATCCAAGCCAATGTTCAAGATATTTTTTGAGTTTCACTAGCTATTTTCCTTTAATTCCCATATTGAACCGTTTTTTCAAGTACCGAGTCCACTTATTTTTTCTATTTTTTATTTTGAATATAATTTTTATAGATTTTTTCACCGCTTTTTTTCCAATGTTTTCAAATTGCAAACGTTTTTTTTCCCAATGTCACCGGCTAACTTTGAACTAGTTGCCGGTTTTTCCCATCAAAAGCCTCTTATAAGATCGCTTAAGTTACCTGCATCAACTCACATGTTGTTGAATTGCATTGCACTGGCAACAAAATTTTCAATATTTTCAAAGACTGGCTACACCTACAGATCATTCTTGAAGCCAGAATTGGATTAAATTCATTAATGGAAGAGTATATGGGCAATTTCATTAAAATGGCAATATTCCAAATGCCACTTTGAATTGTGCCATTTTCACCATCTAGGACAGGTATAGATTTAGAATGGCCATTCTGAACTGTTCTCATGCCATTTTAAAATAATATCACCATTTTAATGAAATTACCCATGTTTGAAGAGTACCGACGGTCAGTCAAGAAGGCTTCCGTCAGTTGCTTCCAATCCAGACGACCGCAATCATCGCTCTCCTGGACCCCATTCACACGAGCCGATGCGGAACCCCTCTAACAAGGATCCCTGCAATCGTATCCGCTTAGCGGCTTAGCTACAGTAGCTCCTTGCTTTCAGTTTGCTCACCGCTGATGAATAATCGCGAATCCTTGCAACGGGAAGCGCATGAGCTCCAAATTCCAGGCATCGAATCTTTCATGCAAATGTTCTTCCTAAAATCTCAAACTCCCAAATCTGAGAGCGGGCTCTCGGCGATTCTACCGTCGCATGACTCGACTTCTTGTCATCACCTGCACTTCAATTCCACTGTTGATTTCAGTACGTGGTGTCCCGAGTCTGGCTCCGTCCGCAACGAACTGGTTTGCTTGCCGGGTCGTTCACGCAAGAAATCCAATCTGTGCTGCGGTCCAGGAGACAGAGACCAAGTGAGATCTTGTTCTTTGATATTCGAAGCACCTGGTGGGGCTGTCGAAGTGTGGCAACTGAATTCGACGTAACGGACAGTGATTCAACTGATCGTGGGATAGTTTGGTGAAGTGGGAGTTTGAAAATTACGTCAGTGCTGATGCTCGAGCTGATGTTGCGAAGCTGGAGACGTAGTGCTCGAGGATTTGATTCTGGTTCCTATAAATAAAAAGCGAACTGACCGGGAGGTGGAAAGAAGACTGAAATCGGGAGATCTCTATTCCACGCCAGTGGACAGGTTAGACTTTCATTGTGCACTCTTCGATTTATACATGAAATTCTTAGCTGACTGTATTGGTCGAATTACCTGAATTGTGACACATGTGATTATATACAGTATATAGCTAGTTTCTGCGCCAATCTGTCCTGCCAGCATCCTCATAACTAGATGTGCATGAACATTCATGCCAGAGCGTTGGTGTGAGCTTTGAAATTTGCTGCTACTTTAATTTCTGAACGCTCAGTCTGAAGAATCCTCCAAGTGAATTTCATTTTGTGGAACCAAACGTAGTGTCGGCGAACTTGCGTTACAAAACTGAGGTTCTTTTGAATTGAATTGGGGGATGATCGGTGGTTTACCGACACTGTAAGTCCATTCAGTGATCGATTTGCTTTCAAATAGATGTCCAAGCAGTTGAGGACTAGAATCGACATTCCTCGTTTTCTGGTCGAGATTGCCGAGTGTCAATAAAGCTTCAGTGAGTAAACTGTGGTCTAGCTAGCTATCCAACGAGAGAGGCATTTAGAAGAGTCTTGGTTGATGGGTTTAAGGAAAAGTAGTGTCGGCGACGTAGCTTGGACGAATGTTAATGCATGAAGTAACTGTCCAAAGAGAGCTATTAAACAATTGCTGGCTCACACTACCTTGTGAAACTGGGAACCGTATATTCATCCTCCTGTAATTTCAGGGTAAATTGCAGATCACTGACACACCGCAAAGACTTTTCAAGGGACACTAGACAGTGGGACTACTGTTACAGTTAATGGTGAGAGAAGAGTTGAATTTGCGGCCATTTGTTCATAGTCAATTTGGCCTACGTGCTGAGTGTTTAAATTGCATTGTCTCTTTCAGTTTCGAGAGCCAAAAATGAGGAAGATAACTGGGCTATTGGCCCTCTTCGGAATTTGGACACTATTAGCTGCACAGGCTTCCACCGTTCCATTGCAAATGAACTTGAATCACAAAGAATTGGTACGCGACAACGAACAATCCCGGACGTACATCATTCATATGGAGAGGCTCACCCCAACTGACACAATGTCAACTCTAGGGACGGCACATGCCAGGTACAGCCAGCTTCTGCAGTCGGTGCAGCGACGCACTACCATAGATTCAGCAAACGAGGACTCACCATCCCGGACAGCAAACGAGGACTCAGCATCCGCTCCAATACACATTTACGAGACCGTGATGAGCGGATTCTCAGCTCGCCTGACACCTCGGGAAGCGTCAGCACTCAGTAATTTAAACGGAGTGCTGGGAGTGTACCCTGACGCTGTCCGCTCGCTTCACACAACGCGATCGCCGGAGTTTCTGGGTTTAAGCAACTTGAAGGGGCTATGGCCGCAGGGTCAATTCGGAGACGACGTGATAATTGGCGTTTTGGACACCGGGATATGGCCGGAGAGAGAGAGCTTCAGTGACGAGGGATTGGGGCCTGTTCCAGAGCGGTGGAAAGGGATTTGCCAGACGGGGAGAGACTGGAACACGTCGAATTGTAATAAGAAACTGATCGGTGCGCGCTACTTCTCAGCCGGGTATGAGTACGACAATGGCCCCATGAATGAGACGCTGGAGTGGAGGTCGCCGCGGGACACTGAAGGGCATGGCACGCACACGTCCTCCACGGTCGCTGGCAGCGTCGTCTACGGCGCGAATTTGAATGGGCTCGCGAATGGGACCGCCAGGGGCATGGCACCGAAGGCGCGCATTGCGATGTACAAAATTTGTTGGATCCCTGGGTGCTATGAATCTGACATTCTTGCCGGGTTTGATCAGGCGGTGGCGGATGGAGTCGACGTGATCTCTCTTTCCGTCGGCGGTAGCGTCGTTCCTTACGACGTGGACAGCATTGCGATTGGCGCCTTCGGGGCGATGAAAAGGGGTATTTTTGTGTCGTGCTCGGGTGGGAACGAGGGTCCTGACCACGGGACGGTCACCAATGTCGCCCCGTGGATCATGACCGTCGCCGCGAGTACGTTGGACCGGTCCTTCCCTGGCGGCACACTAGAGCTTGGCGACGGGGTGAACATCACGGGCGCGTCGTTGTGGTACAAAGGTAAAGGCTCCGTCACGGTCTCCCCGACTGCGCTCATCTACGGAAGCGACGCGGCCGCGTGGAATGTCACCGCGGCGGCCGTCTGCTTGGCGGATTCACTGAACGCGACGATGGTGAAGGGGAAGATCGTGGTGTGCATGCGCGGAATCAATCTGCGTGTGGAGAAAGGAGTCGCGGTGGCGGCTGCCGGCGGTGCGGGCATGGTTCTCGTGAACACCGTCGAGTTTGGTGAAGATACGTCACCTGATGCCCATTTCTTGCCGGCTTTGCATGTGGGTTACCGAGAGGGCATCGCGCTCGCAGCCTACATGAACGCGACCGCGGCTGCCGCGCCCGTGGCGAAATTCAAGTTCTTCGGGACGCATTTAGGGGTGAAACCTGCCCCTGCCACGGCCGAATTCTCCTCCCGGGGACCCAACATTCTGTCGCCCGAAGTCTTGAAACCCGACATCACCGCCCCCGGAGTGAACATCCTCGCGGCCTGGACGGGTCACGTCGGGCCGACGGGGCTGGATTTCGACTCCAGGATGGTGAACTTCAACATGATTTCCGGAACCTCGATGTCGTGTCCGCACGTCGCAGGCGTGGGTGCATTGCTGAAATCCGCGCACCCGGACTGGAGCCCGTCCGCGATCAAATCCGCCATGATGACCACGGCGAGCGTCCTCAACAACGCTAACGGGACAATCACCGACTCCGCGACGCAGTCCTCGGGCACGCCCTGGGAATTCGGCTCGGGACACATCAAGCCGGAGAGAGCGTTGCATCCCGGGCTGGTGTACGACATGGGCTTCCAGGATTACGTGAACTTCCTCTGCGCGTCGAATTCGAATTACACCTCCCAAAACATCAGAATCTTCAGCGGAGAGAATGTCACTTGTCCGACAGTCCCAATCCCCGTGGAAAATCTGAACTACCCTTCGTTCTCGGCCGTGTTCAAGCAACCAACGTCGCTGATGCCGGTCTCGATTAACATGACGAGGACCGTGAAGAACGTGGGGAGTGGCAATGCCACATACCAGGCCAACATCGTCGCCGCGCCGGGTTTGTTTGCTAACGTCACCGTGGATCCCAGCGCCTTGACGTTCGCGGCGAAGAATGAGACGAAGAGCTTCACGCTGCGGGTGACGACGGTGAATGCTCCGGATGCCGCTTTAGGGAATTTCTCCTTAACGGAGTTTGCATTTCTGGTGTGGTCCGATGGCAGGCATGTGGTCCAAAGCCCCATTTCCATTACTGTTCTCAAGTAGAGCATCTCTTCTATTGTGTTCTGTGATTACAGAGAGAAGAGATTAGAGGCGCTCGAGCTCTTAGTGTAACTTAGTTGCTGAGGGTGCTAAGATCAATCCTCTGCTGATTCTTGTAAATTATGAGGCACTTTGTTTACAACCAATTCTTTTGGAAGACTATCAACTTGATTGTATCATAATGTACCTAGCTTATGGGTTCATGCTCATAATACGGAAGGTCAATGCGTACATGGATGATGTGATTTTTAGCGTTTGAATATTTGAGTTCTTTTGAATATTTGAATTCACACAGATCTCAAATTGTCATGATATCTTGTGTAAGCTGGATGTAGACTGGTAACAATGGTGGTGTGGTTGTTCTTGCATAAAGACGAGCTCCTGCCTCCGGGTGTGTATTCTACCTTCGGGTGTTTATATATCAGTGAAGTCTCACCTTAGAACGGGTTTCTCTCTTGTTGCATACAGATCTGGATGTCCTTTTTATATATTCATCTTGATAATGGTGCTCATCATTTGGAATTGACCAACAGGGCCATGGAAGCCCTAGCTATGGTAGAACCAGTCTAACCGGGTGTGCCACTTTGGCATCCAGTCCGCTTCTTTATGCCCAACGGAGAGCGCATGACAGAATCTCAGATTTGTTAAAAATAGTAGATTTCAGTCAAATTGGTGCAGTTTCAGGAGTCCAAAATCAAACCCATGATCTAAACCAGTCCTGATTTTCAGAGTACATGGCAGAACAACACATCACTTTTGACTCCGTAAAAGAATTCGACCACCGAACTAAAAGCAAAAGTAAGTGGTTTCCGTAGTACGTAATGAGATCTCAATCCTTTTGAGTTCAAGCTCTGTTTTTTCATGTCTGTTATTGCCATGAAGTATTTTCTGTACGTCTTTTCATTAACTTCAGTCATGAACGTCTTCAAACAGATGAAATGGCCCGGTGGAACAGCTTCATGAAGACTGCAGCGTCCCGAAAAGAAGCGTCCCATGGGCATCTTCATTTTCTTGACACGAAGATAACAGTGGATTTGAATGTAACCAATTCCATTGTTTGTGATTCTCATCATTGAACAGGATGTGAGCATTGGCATTTAATCAACAACTCTTTTAATGTGCGCATTGGCATCCCGCAACAACTCTTCTAATGTGCAAAGTTGTCACTCACCTCAAGGTTGCGGATAAGAATTTCAACATTAGAATTTGATCTTATGCTTGTAATTGGAGACTCACTTTTGTGCTGCCGTAGAGGCTCATATGCGACTAACTAATTGTTCGAGAGAATATGAGATATGCAAGCATCCAACATATTTGTCCCCTACTGTTGGTCTTCCCATTTCATTTTCGAAAGCATTCAGCATCGAGCATTTTGCCTCCTCAACGACTTTGAACCCCGAGCTTACACAACTGGACATAATGCCCAAATAGTTAATGAATTTCCGTGCTAGAAATTAATGCCGGCGGTGTCTGAAAAATTTGCAACTAGCACCATACATAGAAGTAATTCAAGTATCGTAAGTGCAGCCCTGATAGAGTTGGAAGGAAAAACCTTGAATTTACATAAGAATTTCAATGTCGGGTCTCAGCAAAATTGAAGCAGCCAGCGAGAAACCTCTGCTACCCAGCTCAACCGTGATTGAAGGCCATTGTGACCCAATTCTACTTGAGCCAAATTCCATGCATTTGAGATTCCTGCGAAGTCGAGAACCACTCCATAACTGCGTCCAACGCACTAGGTTGGAATTTTCTCGCAAACAGAAAACAGGGCGCTCCAGCAACGCCATTATAGTCGCACTGCACGGTCCCAAACTTCTGAAACGCAGTGTTGTAGTGCTGTCCGTATATCGAATCCTCCGTCAATTCCACAATCTCGTCCAACAGGCTTGCGTTCGTCGTCCGCGCATCGAACGAGCGAGGTGAGGACACTTTCCTCCCGCTCCAATCCACAAACATGGTGGTCCGATTGGCCAATCCAGCAGGATCCTTCAAGTGCAGCAGCGTCTGGAAGTAGCGCTCGTCGAAGTGGCAATTCTTGTGACATTGCTCCCCAAACACGGCGTAGATCGCGCGATCGGCCACAATCGTGACCGCGTGTCGCCGCCGCAGCGCCATCCACACCTCGCCCTTGCGAAGCTCGTGGTGGCTGAAGTGGGGCACCGCGCCCCTGTACTTGGTGATGGGTTGAAACGACTGCACAAAGCTATGGCGACTGCGCATGAGATAATTGTACGTATCGTCAAAGCTCCGCAATGGAATCGTCGCCTCGCACAAGTTCAGGAACCAGGCGTTGTGATTTGTCCCATCCACGAGCGCCATGGCCACCAGTCGACGCACCGCGTCCGCCAAGCTGCGTGACAGACGCTCCACGGCGTGACTGGGAATCTGCTTCCCGAAGAAGAACGACGACCGACAGAACGTGAAATTCGGGGCCGTGTGCACGTAGAGCGAGTATCGATGCTCGTGGCCGGCAAAGAAGCGTCGCCACAGAGACTCGAAGGGGATTTCGCCGCGGACCAGGAATAAAAATGCAATCTTGGGATTCTCCGCCGCAGAGGCTGGCACTCGTCTCGCGGTTTCGAACGCGTCTTGCAACAGACGCTCATCTGTCGTGTAGAAATACTCCTGTCTGGGAAACTCTTCTTGTTCTGTGGTGTCACGTCTGGAAGATCGAATCGATCTGCTGGAGCATGGGGGATGCAAGTTCGGTTCGGAGCTTGATGGAGTCCAACGAAATTGGACGAAACACCACACGGCGACGATGACCATGACGAGAGTTGTGCGCATCAGGGGCGTCATGGCGCTCTCAGGTAGGTGCCGCCAAGCCATGGAGTATGAGTGCCGGTAGTATTTCATCCTGTTGATCGACCGGTACATGCTGCAGCATCATGAGAGCACCGCAAGACAAATTAACATTCAACCTCTCTGTTGTGTATTTGATTCGATCACCAAGCACGACCCCCCGGTCTCGTACGGACGCACAATGCTTTTGAAATCTTTGAAACTTTCCTGCTTCCAAAAAGATTGCTTTGCACTTCCTCCCGTCTTCAAACATTGAAACTTTCCAACAACAAGTTAGCTAGCACCGCTGCCGGACATGCATGCAAGCACGCACTGCTCGTCGTTTGAGGTTGCCGAATCACAAAACCACGAATTCAAAGCTGTACTAAGAAATAGAACCCCAATTGAGTGACCTGTATACTAACATGTAAATTGTTCTGTCATATGCAATCCGCTGAATCACTTGACGATAGAGCTTGCCTTAGCTACTGTATATAGTGATCGAAAGAATTGGGAGCAATTAGGCAAATCGACAGCACCATTATTAATACGGGAATTAATATCACGCATATACAAATCGCCGGCTCCTAGTTAGCTAATTCGATACATTCGTACGTCTGCATGGTGAAGTATGCACTCCGGCCATTAAGCGGGACTGATCAAGATGGTTCCTCAATAATTTGATAACGGTGAAATTCAAAGTGCAACCAAAAATTTGCCGTCACGCGAGTGAACTCAGCCATAGAAAATTATTCGTTCGAGTTTCCAAGTTTTGTGAACAGCTCGCAATTGCAATGCCATGCGGGTGGTGAGGGTTCAAGGACTCAGTGTGAATACAAGAGAGGCTTCCAGCAAGTGTCTGGAGCCGTGTCTCTATCTCATGTGGTCCCTGATCTCTTCATTTAATGCCACGGATTGGGTCTCCAAAAAAATGACCATGACCTTCTGATTTTGCACTCATGTTTGACATGTTTGAAAAGTGGGGTACCGTCCATGATAGTGTGACAAGTGTTGAAGACATTCAAGAACGTCATTTTCAAGGTTGATAGTTGGTAGTCTAATATTATTCCTAACCCAATTCCATCATGGATGAAATTTGAAATCACCCCGATTTCACCTTTGTTTGAATTCAATATCATCAAATGGGGGGCAAAAACGTGTACTTTTATACCTTGTAATGAATGGCTATAGGCAAAACTAATGGTGCTTACATAATTAAAAATTGATGACATGAGATTGATGGTTTAAATTGAAAACCTCATTCATTAGAGAGGTGCTTCAAAGAAATGAATTTTTTTAATTCTTATATAGAAAGTTTAACAAAAAAATTCATTGATATAGTGACATTAAATTGTTTTTATGAAGGTCACCTAGGAAGATACATACATTGAACGTTCATTGATCAATTTTATATGTTGTGACTACTGTATACAAACCTTTGAACAACGAATAGGACCCATGCTCATTTGAAGAAGATTTTTGATTCCATCTAGACTTGCCCATAAGGCCATGAAATGGGTTTTAATTCCTAACTGCCCAACTGACTATATATGGTTGATCCTAAATTTCAAGCTCATTTTGGTTTAGGCAATTAATTTCTTTTGAGGGTGATTACAAGAAACACTTCACATTTCTAGCTCAAAAACACAGTTTTTGGCCATAAAATTGGCAATACTATACAGTACTACAAGTACTATATATTAGTGCGTCCTGCATATTTAAACCATCGATTGAAGGTGCCTGCAGATCCGAACCGTCAATTCAATATCATGTAGTACTATATAGTACTATAGATTGCTATACGGTTCTGCAGAAGCCACTAGGAGCAGAAAATAGTAGAAAAGGTGTGTGTGGACTTCTTCATTTTTAGTAATTCAAAAAAATAAAAAAATAAGTAAAAACTTTTTTTTCCAACTTAAAGATGCTTCTTCTCAACCATTTTCATCTTTGGGAAAAAAATTGTATCCTCTGCACATGCGCAAAGGTAGTACAGTTGAGCACATGTGGAAGGTGGATACTTTATTATTATTTTTAAATCTCTCATAGGCTTATGTAACTTTAGTAGAACTCCTTGTATTCCAATTTTTACCTTCAAATTTGCATTTTTGAATTGGAAATAGTACTAAAACCCCCCAAAATGGCCAAGGTAGACATCCAATTGTGGAATGAGTTTGATAGCTCTTTACATGAATTTAAGGTTTTTTGGAAGTGCATTTTAGTGTGCTAACACAATTTCAAGTTGTTCATGTCTCCAATCCCAAAAAACTCTTATATATGCAAATTTCTCAAACATGATGAGGAGGGGCAGTATACTAAAAATAGAATCACTAGTAGAATCCCGTGTTTATCTAGACATAGGTTGTCTAATTTGACGATGTTTACCTAGATGTTCAATATAGCAATCCCATGTTTTTATGTCATTGAAGATGTTACAGTGGACGTCAATGTTGACAGAAAACATGGGGTTGCTACATTGAACGTCTAGGTAAACATCGTCAAGTTAGACAACCCATGTCTAGATAAACATGGGATTCTTCTAGTGAATACATGAAATTATCTTGTTATAATCTCACTGAGAATCTCACAACTCCTATTCAATTTTGCATTCAAAATTAGTACGCATACTACTAAGCAAGGTCTTTAATCATCTATACGTTTAGATTTTGTTTCATTGGAAAAAACTATAAGCCTATGCTCTTTTTCATAGGAAAAACACACTTGAAAAGGCTTGGGCACTTAGGAGTTAAGGATTTAAGTCTGTCTTGTGAATTTATTTTTAATTTGAATCGTATAATGTATATTAAAGCTCGTAGAATTTGGTTTAGGGTGGGCATCAAGGATTGAAAACTTCAACCAACCAATAGGCTTGTTGCTACCTCAAAGAATGCTCAAGTCTAAAGAATTCATGGAAATGGACAATACGTCCATTCTTATAAGTGGTTCTTTTGCCACTGCAAATGCAAGCTCTACCAAAATATTTTAATCCCTCCTTAAAAAAAATGGTGTAAAGTTTTAAACATTGTCAATTTTCTTCTCTTTCAATGAAACACACACTTGACTACCAATTTGAAAATTTCTCACAAAGATGTGCTTCTCCATTGAATTAGTTTGTCTACTTTTGTGTAACCCCAAATAAAACTTCAAATTCAATATATTAAATAACAAAAAAGAATTGAAATTTTCTGAAGTAGTGATATTGGCAATATAAACTACAAGATCCTATCTTAGATTCATTCTAATCTTTTCAAAAATAAACAAAAATTGCTCAAGTTCTAAGTATTTTGGCCCACTTTGAAGGTACATGGTAATATGGTCTCTAAGCCTTCAAAGGTTAAAGATGACTCTATGTGGAATTTGTGACTATGTATATAATTACAATGAACACACCAATTCTATTCCATTGTGATCAACATTAAAATTTTGATCCATTGCAAAAAAAACTCTTAAATTTTTTTGGGATTTATGCTTGACAAGATGCTTCTCATAAATATACATTTCAAACTTGGTGAAGGCTTGAAGGGTGGGAATTGATTGATCTCCTCATGTTTTAAATAGTAACATGGAGTTTGATGTTTTTGAAATAAGAATACACAATGACATTGAGTATCTTCATACATTGTACTGTACATTCCAAAGACATAAAAAAAATTATAGTAAAGTATCCACACAATTTCATTTTTTGATATAGTAAGTGAGCATTCATTACATGTGATAACTATTCAATTGCAGTGCATTTTTTGTGTAGCCTTTTTGTCAATGAAATTTCTATAAGTGGTAAAATCCATTCTATTGGATCAAATTTGAGATGAAGCTAGTGAAATAATGTAAAAAAGACTTGAAAGTATTAAAAATTCTAAATTCAATATCTAAATAAAAGTCAACAAAAATCTTATACAAAAACAAAAGTGCTTGTAGGTTTGTTCCAACTTTCAAAGTTGAAACTAAAATCAATATCAACTACATGATGTAATTACAATGTAGAGGGCAACTTGATTTGAGTATGAGTTGTTCCACTATAATTCATTTCCGCCTTTTGAACTTGAGCATGCAATTTCAAATATAAATATTCTTTATTTTGGGAAGTCACTATGATACCCGATTGGCCGATTCAGTATATTTCTTCTTATTCTTCATGTAAGTCCAAGATACTCTTTCAAAGACACAAGTTTAGGGTTTCTTCATCTTCTACTTCTTCTTTCTTTTCTTTCTTCTTCTTCTTCTTCTTCTTCTTCTTCTTCTTCTTCTTCTTCTTCTTCTTCTTCTTCTTCTTCTTCTTCTTCTTCTTCTTCTTCTTCTTCTTCGGCATCCTATTATGAATTAGTTTCCATGATTTAGGTTCAATTCAAACTTAAAATTATTGCCAAGTGAAGGAAAGCAAGTACCTTGTACCTTTTGCCTTTGGGGAAGTGATTAAAATATTTTTTAATCCATAATTTCCTTCAAATTAATTTTAATTTTTTTTAAAACCCTACTTGTCAAACTCATAGCACACATACCCACACTTATAAACTTTTATGCTTATTTTTGGTTGCTCTCTAAAAATTCTATAGAGTAGTACTTTAAAAACCTAAATATTTCATAAGCATACCCAAACTATTTTATTTTATTTTTGGAGTGCTTAGGTTTATTCTCTATGATTTATTAAACCTATTCAATGTTTTTTTAATTTTGGGTGCTCTTCATGTATTATATGGAGTTGTGTTTTTTTAAAAGACCAAAATTATTATTATTATTTTTAAGCAATCACTATTTGATTCGAATGGTGTGTCTTCTATAAGAAATCTTTCTATAGATTTTTTATAGCTTATAGCTTATTCAATGATTTGATTTCTCTACGACCCAGGTTCACATTGAACCAATTACAGATGGTCATATTAGAGTAAATCAGGCCTCATGGTATGGTGTACCACCCACCCCACCCACTATGGGTGTAGCCTTAATTTAAATTAGTGGGTAGTTATTTCTAACTACCACATTATGACTAATTTGAAAATTTTCCCTCCAAGTGTTTGGGCTTGAAATAGCCTCCCGCTCGCACTATCTCACATCTTTGAGCTTGGACTGCAGCGGTTCGCTTCGTTGTGGAGTTTTTGTGTGTTTTGTGTAAAGACTCTTAGGCTTCTTGAAGAATGGCAAAGGTCTCCTTGTTTTGTTGATTTGTAGTTTTGATTTAGAAGCTTGCCTTGACATTGATGTTTCATGACCTTTTTCACTAGTTCTTGATTTTTGGTGTAATGGATTTGTGACATAGATAGCAATTGGCTGTAGCTGAAGACACCTCGTGCATCCTCACTAACTTAACATTGGATTGTTTTGTTTTTTGGGACGGGCACAGGTGAGGCTCAGCCTTCAAATCCAGTTTCTCCAACATGGAATTGGTGCAAGATTTTACTGTCAAGCACATGGACTCATTCTACTTGGGTTCTTTGTTTTATGTTTGGAACTTGTGAATAGACATGGATGGGCCATGGCTCTCTTGATAGTCTCAGGACTGATAGTTACCCAATACATTGTTTGGTAGTATCTAGTTTGGGTACTTTTATGACCCAAAAACTATTTTATATTGATGTAAGAGTGATGTGTGTCATTGTGAAGCTTTAAGTTAAGTTTTGACAAGGTGAAGCCCTGTTTAGGGGTGTTTCAGTCTTAGTCGTTTCTTCTTCAAACTATATTCAAGCCAAAATATTTGTGCAAGAACAGTGGTTTTGTAATTTTGTAATCCTCTAGGCATTTGACCTATGTTGGTCCGTTGCCGAATGTCTTTCAATACTTTTACTATGTTTTTACTCCATTGTGGCTTTAAACGGTTTTTAACAACGTCTAAAAGACATTTGCTACATTCATAGATTTTTAACCCTCTACTAGTCATTTTATGCTTATAACTCTTTTGTTTTTGAAAAACTTGAGTGAACAAAAATTTTGAGGGCGAAATGAGTCCTTCATTGTAATAACTCATCATCTCTTCTTGAATAACTTCATTCATATTCTCCATGGTTGGATATCCTTTGATTTTCAACTTCTCAATATAGGCAATTATGACAATCTTCAATTTTAAATGAAATTAGAGGAGTAACCATCCTTTGTTGAAATTAATGGCATTTAGCTCTTTTTGAGATATCATGATTTTTTTCTTCTCCACCAAATCATTCAAATGATATAGGAGGCGGAGGTAAAGAGATTTCATGACATCATTGAACATTAAGAATTGACAAGTCTCAATTTCTTTATAATAAAGCATGTCTATTTCAAAAGTCTCCTTGATGTTATGTTGTTCATCTATAATTTGAGGAACCTTTTGAATTGATGAGGCAAGGTTTTTTGTCTCTTCCTCTGGAATGGATACCAAGTGGGGTTCCCATCCCTCTTGTTTGCCTCTTTTTTTTAGCACTTCTTGGAGAAGTGCTTCCATAGAGAGCTCCCAATGTTTACTTTTTGTTTCCATTTTGCTTACTAGACCACTTTTAGATAGTCGTGTAGATAAATAAGAATGAGAGCAATAGAAATGTCATAAGACTATTCTTAGTATTAGGAGTGAATATGAAAAAAATTAATTTGTTGTCCTCCCATGTCATTATATAGGCATTAACAAAAGTAAAAGATAATGTAAAAGAAAGTATAAGAAAGAGAAGCAAAGGAAAGTAGAAAGTAGAAAGTAAAAGAAACAAATGAAAAGTAAAAGTATCAAGAGAGTAAAAATTGAACTGTGGGTGTTGTTCCTACAGTCTAGAAATGACAAGGGAGACATGCTGAATTGAAGAATTAGAGTATAGTAGAAGATGGTGATGAATTGTCTTGATGCTCAGATTTGTGTTCAGTTAGGATGATAGCTAAGTGGTTTATGCTTTTTAAACATAGATTCTGGTCGGTTCAGAAAATTGTGAAGTTTTTGATATAAAGTTTATGCTTGGAAATTGGTCGTGAGAGTTTTACTGAATTTGTTGCTAGAGCTCATGACGTTTGCTAAAGCTTTATTTGTCATCAAGCAATTATTTGCACAAATACCAATTACGTTCTCAAGCTTTAATTACCATGGTAATGCGCAATGGATGTTATTTTGGAGGTTCTGTGGGTAGAAAGCGCTCAAATAGCTCATAAAAGGTGCCCATGGCTTTCGGCATGTTTAGCAAATTTTGTGAAAATTTCAATGGTGCACACAACATTGTGCACAAAAATTGCTTACATATTCGATGGTTTTTGCACCCAATTCCCAATGTCTGCAGTCTCTCAAATATCAAATAGAAATTTTAATATAAGCACCCGTGAATACCATTAGAAGAAATATTAGCCCTCCGAAGGACTGCTCCAAAGTGACAAGCCAAGCTATTTCAGAGCTTGGCATGTCACTCCAGAACAGTCCCGCAATGAGCAGTCAGCTAAGCTGACTGCTCGCTGAAACGGTCAGAAATTGCTAATTTTTTATTTTTTTATTTTAAATAATTTTTTTAAGATTTAAAATGTAAAAATAAAATTTAATTATATATATATATTTATCTATTTTTATTTTATTTTTTACTCATAAATTTCGGTTCCTGCGCCTCTGTCGCTGCAGTTTCAGTTGGGTGGGAATAGGGAAAAAACTAATTTTTCAGCAAAAAAAAAGTAAATTTCAGGGTACCTCAGAGGATTGTGGAGCAGCCCTCCAGAGGCCCTAGATTTTTCACTAATGCCAATGTCGAAGCATATGGATTATTGAGTGCTTGTTGGAAATGTGGGTTGCAAGGGCCATTAGTTTGCAATGGTTTGGTTTGTTGTAGTTTATCCAATCCAATTTTATTATACTTTATAGTCACTAAAATAGTGAATTCTCCATCAATCATTTATCCCCCTCACAAAACAATTTTTTTCACATTGAATCGTCCAATGAGGAGCTAAAAAAATGGTCATATGGAATTGTGACAATCAATTAAATACACAAAGCTCTAAAATCAGGACAGGAAAAGATCTGAGATTCCAGACGGGGCGATTGGAAAGATGTAATCATCTTCTTTTTTTCTTTTTTTTAAAGTAACGGTGACCATTGCATTAACCCTTAAACGTCGAGGCGGACACTTTGAGTCCGATGGATGACAGGGAATCAAACTATATAGGACAGAAGTGACACTATTCATCCTCGAAATTTTTTGTGGAAAGGAAAGATCTTCTACAGTAGTTTGACTTGCAATGAATAATTTTCTTTCTTTCTTTCTTTCCCTCAAACACCCCAGCCTTCCAAAAGGAGATGGGGAGAAGACGGGCATGGAGAAGAGAAGTCAGTCAGGTTCTCTGGGTCTGTTCAACCTCGGAGTGAGATTGGGCGACAAGACTGGTGAAGCCTACCAGAGCAAAAGATGTCTTCCTTACACCAAGAATCCAGGAATTCTTGGCACAACACATGTTGTCTGTCCTCGCTACATTTGCTGTAAAAGGAAAGGATATGATTTCTAACTGCCATGCCGGCGTGGATAGTATCGCTCCAGGCGAGCTGGCAGATTTGGTGATGACCGGTACGTTCACCTTCGGAAATCCTCTTGTTGCGGGCGCACCATAATCTCCAAAGGGTTGCTGATCTGAGTACTGTATGTCGTAAGCAATGTTGAACTGATTGGAGGCCGGAGAGTAGAGGCTCTCTGCATTGTACGAGCCCGGTTGGATTCCCGTGATGGTTTCCTTCCATGAAGGAATTCCTTGGAGGCCGAGCGTACGTACGCCGAATGGATTTGAATTGTCTCCCAGACCATTCGAGCTGTTCTGCATGCGTAGAAGCTGGCAGTGGGGAGTCCTCCGGAATTGGTCAACCAGAGAAAAAGCTGGTGTTTGGTGGGTCTGCGTTTGTCGCAGATGATTTGAATTGCACGCTTCATCTCCTGGTCGTTTAAGTTTAAGAGTCTGAGCTTGTTGACGAGTCATGTCGTTGAAGCCTTCTCCTGCAGCCCGATGTTGTAGCCTGTGCGAGCTGAATAGTTGAAAAAAGCCGGGTTGTGGTTGTCCCGACTTGAGCTTCCATCTCCATTCATCAGGATCAAAATCTAAACTTTGAGTGGGGCCCTGCAGCCAGCTTGATCCTGAAAATTTCTGTTCTGGGTTTATCTTTGTGTTTTGTAGCATACCCGAAAGGTGTAATTATCTTTAAATATGCCATTTCAACAAATAGGAGGATTGAATCTCATGCATGGTTGTCTTGCCTTTTTTTCAGTTGGCGTTTCAATTCTGAAGTCTCTGTCAGCAGGTGTGCTTATGTTTTGTGAAGAGCTGCCAAAAAGTTCAATCCAATGTATGGTAAGTTATGTGTCACTCCTGGATTTCATGTATTGGAAGCAAGTTGTCTTTTGTGCGATTGCAATTCCACTTGCTCGGTGTACACCTTATGTGCATCTAAACCAGAAACATGCTTGGAGTTGTGTAGTTATTGAGGCAGAGCATGTGAAAGAGTTATTATGGTCTTGCATTAATACTCTGTTCCCAGGTCGAAAGTTTCTAGTTCTGCCTCTTGTGCATAATATCTTGGCTGAGATCAATGTTGTTAGCTTAGTGGATAAGGTAGGTGGCTCTAAAAGCGACACTTTAAGAGCTGATTGCATTTTGCGGAAGCTAAACTCCTTGAAACAATTTTCAGTAAATTTCAGTAGGAAGAAAATGGAATTGGCATCTAATCCAAGTCGTTTCATATTTTTTGGACCTTCGTGGAATTAGTTACAAAGTTTTGAGGTTGAAGCACAGTGGTTTCTAAAAGAGACCCCCTCCTGAAATGTACATTATCAGTACATTGAAGAAAGTAAAATGTACCTCTACGTTAAAATCGCTTTTAGAGCCAGGTTGCTTCTAGAGCCACCTACCTTACTCTAGTGTACCGTAGGTGTAGGTCAGTTTCGTAAATAACTCGGGAAAATTTGGAAAATGCCGAAAATTTGGAAAATTGTACAACTATTTCTGAAAATCTGAAAAATTTCATTGTTGCTAATTCTGAACATGATCTAAAAATTATTCTTGAGAAAATTTAGAAAAAAGGACACATTCATGCATGAATAGAACAAACCAATCCAAAATTAGGATTGTCTAAAAAATAAAAAAAGCAAAATGACGAAGTGAAGAAATCCAAATACGGTTGCCAAACTGTCGAACTTCCAAAACTAAACTATTTTGGCCACAATGTGCCGAAACTGACTTGCACATACGGTAGTTTGGTGTCTCAAGTTTGCCTCATCGTTGTGTTTGGGCAAAGATTGTTGGACTTACTCAAGATGTAGAGCATTTAAATGTTTAGTGCACGGATCAATTATTGATAGTGTCCCAAAGTCATTTCTCTGGAATTGGTGGTTTGTTGACATTGCTATTAATATAAATGTTTAATTGAAAGAGTCAAGAATTAGAGACTAGGTTTGTTTTAGTCTATTTGGGAATTTGGAGTGGCGAGCATCAAGGGTTGTACAAGAATTTGGGCAACAGTATGTGAAGGGACAAAAAAGAATTGACTGAAGGGAATATGTGTAGTTACTAATTGTTGGTGGAGACTAGGGCATTTGAAGGCTCTTAGGGTCAAATACCAAAATCTAGTTAAAATATAATGATATCTATTTTACAAAGTTTGGTCATACAACACCTCTCATCGAACCCTTCATGGATAATATTTTTGTTATTTAATGGGGTGTTTATTAACATGAAAGATGGAGGGATGGATGTTCCTAAATATGAGGGAATGCTAGCATGTGAGCATTGAATCTATGAGCCCATAAATCTATGAGTTTATATTATAGATCCCTTCTATGATTATAGGTGTTTATGTAATAAGTATCTATGTTATAGACTCTTCCATGTTATAATGTGCCTATGTTATAGGTACATATTTTATAAACGCCTTCAAATGGTTGTAGGTACATACCTACAACTAGGTTCAAGGCTTGTAGGCTCACATCTTTGCACTCACTCACTAGCATCATCGATATCTATGCAATCAAATTTTAATAAAAACTCATCACCAATGTTTTTCAATTAAATATCATTGGAATTGCATAAGAATTGAATGTTAGTTATGTGAGACAAAAAATGCCAATTGTATTCTAAATTATGCAAATTATTCTTTAAATGGCATAATAGGCCATTTGTAAGATTATTGTAGCCTATTGTATAGTCAACCTTCCCAATAATTATATTGAAATCAACACTCTTTGTTAACCTCTAAAGGACCAAGAAGCCCACTTTGGATTTTTTGAGAACTTGTACAGGCTCTATTGACTTCATAATTTGAAATTTTTGCATGAATTCTTTAGGATGGATGCCACTCATCATAATCTACATGTGAAGCTTTGTTTCATGTCATTCCCATACTAGTAATGCAAAAGTTAGAAGTTTTTTTTCAATTTTAATGTCAAACCGGGCAGCAAAAAATATATTCTAAAAGAATAACAAAATAAAATTTGTAATTATGTAGATTGATACCTACTAAAAAAAAAGTTAACCACTCAATTTTGATTAATGAGGTAAAAGTTACGAGGAGTTTTATTTTGCGGGCAATGAGGTTAGAAAAAACATATAAAGTCATCTTTTGCTCTCAATGTTGAAAATTTTCAAATGAAAATGAAAAGAAAGGATACTAATTCTCTACTAGAACATTCTCACCATTGGAATTAACAAATCTCAAATTCTTCCAAAAGTTATTAGCATATTAGTTTTATCTTACATTCAATAATACCTTTTACTTTACAAATATTTTTTAAATGAATACAAAAAAAATTTGGTTAAATTTTTTTTCATATGTTTTCAATCTATTTTATAAAATATTGCCTAAAATACACAAGTATTAGGACATACACGTTTTTTTCTAAAAATGTTGAAAGACAAAACTTCATCTTTTGGAAGGACTAGAAAAGCATACATTTTGAAGTTTAGGCACATTGATCTTGCAATTTCTGGGGATATTCATTCTAAAATTTTAAAACAATGTACTTGTGCAAGATAACCAAAGGATCCTACGGTTGAATTTTTTTTAAAACAAAATATTGATGAAGATTTTGACCTTGCTTTAAAGATGAGTATTTTGAAGTAGTTTTGCGCCTCTAAACACATTGGTCATTTAGGGGTTAATAAACATTTCCTAAATATCTTGAGAATATGTCATGTTGTGTTTACATCTAATTCAAGGATAAATTCCTCATATCAAGTTACATAAGAGTACATTTACAATTCCATTTATATCCCAAAGGCAAGGTCAATAAAGATTGTTGGTTGTACATTGACAACATTAATACTGGTATTTAATATGACAATGTTGCTTGTACTACCGTACCTATAAGGTAGGTTCAACATTCTCTACCAAATAATTACTCAATGTACCAAAAAAATAGGAATATTTTGTCAATACTTTGTAATACCAATTCTTTGGTTGTTCATACAAAAAAACTGCAAAATATAATTCCAAAAAATTTAGGCATTCATTTTTAGAATTCTTTTAGAGTGAATATCAAACCATTGGGTATAGAATTGATTTCAAGATATTATAATTTATTACCAAGAGCATAGATATCAATACTATTCAAAGAGGACTATAGGAGCTCAAAATACAAAGTTGATAAAAATTATTCATGACGAATATAAATTTTTTTACATTCAATTAGTGAAGATAACACTAAATGTCATGATTAGTATACCATACCCACCTATGAGTGTCAAAAGTTCATGCTGAATAATTACTTGAAGTTGGAAAAAGTGGTTTAGTATACACCTTTAAAATTAATAAAACTTTCAAAATTTTCAAAATTCCAACACTTTGCATGTGACCACTTTCTCCATCTATATCCTACATATCTTTATAAGCCACCAAATGCACAATTTAGAAAGAAAAGGCATAGAAGTGGGGAAATAGGAGATACAACAATCTATGTGGAATATGTAAATTAAGACATGAAAGAGCTCAACCGCTCATATTCAAGTCAAAATAATGTAATAATTATTTTTACAACTAATCTACATACTTCTATAATTTTCTATTAGAAACTCCAAATTACAAACAGATTTTTAAGAGTGAAACTTAACTTGATTTTACACATTTTCTTGATCAAGCTTATTTTGAAAAAAATTGATTTATATTTCTTAAATGAGGTTTGAATTTCCGATATTAGGTAGAAAGGGTTTGCCTTGGGAAAACACTCGGTTCTAACTGTAACTAGATTTCGCCTAAAATACAAAGGATCCCAAAATCAAGTGAAAAATAAAAGTATAGTGAATGTACTCCATATACATATGTCCATTACTTTGTAAAAAACATGTATAGATAGATGTATGCCAATACTCATGTGATACATATAGAACATAGTATAACCATTCAAGTATAATACATATGAGTCATATTCATACTCATATATATATATATATATATATATATATATATATATATATATATATATATATATATATATATATATATATATATATATATATATATACCATATAAAACATCAAGTTAAATACATATTTGTATAAACCTCATATAGTATTGTATAAATAAAATAAAATTCCATAAATTTGTACACAAGTAATATAAGTTGTGCATAAACCGCATAAAATATCTTGAAGGTGTATCCAAGACTCAAATGAGTACCATTTCTATTTTAAAACTTCAAATTAAGAGTGTAATAGCTTTTTGAAAAGCTAACACACATTTCTACATATTCTTAAAATTTCAAGTCAAAATGTTACATTGTCCGACTTTCATAGTCATTCAAAGTTTCCTCTCTTCAATTCAAGGTCAACCAATCACTACTTTACTTCCAAACCCATATCTCTCAATTTTCAATTTCAAATAAAGAGTCTGATAGCTTTTTAGAAAGTTAACACAAATATCTATACGTCCTTTCAATTTCAAGTCAAAAAATCATAGTTTCCAACTTTTATAGCTGGTCAACGTTTTCTCTTCTCAATTCAAATGCAATTCAACACTGCTTTACTTTCAAGCCAATAACTTTTACTTTCTAACTCCAAAGTAACTCATTAAAAAGTTAATAACTCAGTACATGAGCAAATCAAATCAAACTAAATAGTTCCTCACCAAACAATTATGGGCGCTTAAAAATTATGCCTTCAAACTCAATGACATTTGACCCTTCTTCCCTCCATCAAGCATAACTTTCACATGCAAACTTCAAATAGAGCGTCTCATAGGTTTTTGAAATCACAAGAAGAAGAAAAACATCCTCTTAAAAATTAATTTCAAAAATCACACTAAACAATAAGCTATGGCTCTCCAAAATACATGGCAAGTAAAAACAAACTATAAAAACAAAAAGAATAACCTCCACCTCATCCTTCACCTCATCCACACCTCATCCACACCTCATCCACCTACGTAAGTGGATTTTAGCCCATAATATAATATATGGACCATATTTTATCCATTTTCCATCCATTTTTTCCCATAACTCTATCCATATCCCCTTCATGGAGTTATAATCCTTCAAAATCCAAAAGAAAGATAAAACAAGCTTCACCTTTCATTCTAAAAACTTCAAACGAAATAAAATTTGCAACTATCTTCAACTATAGAAATAAAGAAACTAGGATCAAATAGTTGTCTAACATAGGTAAAAAAAAAGTAGTTTCAAGAGGAGTGTTACTCCATTTGCATCTTGAGACTCTAAAAATCTCCCTCTAGTTCAACATATTAAAATTGAAGAACATTGAAATTTTATAGCTTAGAAAGATTATTTCAAATTAATGAGGCTTTTTGTGGTTCTCTTCTCTTAACCCCTAAAGGACCAAGGCCTTTTTTCTGCCAAAAAACACTCAAAACTGTCATTTTCATAGCAAAGAGTAAAAAAAATTGAAATTTTTTTCCACATCTAACCGTAGGATCTTACATCTAACTAGTATGAGAGTGTGTGGAAAAAATTTCAGAATTTTTGACTGCATAGATTGCAAGATATTTGTGTTTAAAGTGAAAAAACAAGTTTTTCAGCACATTGTGGGACTACATTTGTTGACTTTGAACATTTTTAACTTAAAATTTTTGCACTACAGAGTTTTGAGCTTTAAATCTCTATAGTGGAGAATTGAGTTCAAATTCTAGAAAAAAAAATTCAAAAAAACTTAATTATCATTCTTAAAAAAATTGTTAAATAGAAGTAGGTACAAGATAGAAGGAAAATCTAAAATGTTAATATATTTTAGATGGAATTAAAATGCACTAATCTCAATGGTGAGATTGTTCTAGCAAGTAATATAAACCATGCAAAAAAAAAATTTGAAAAATTTCATTCAGAAATGCATCCTACAAGTTATATTTTTCAAGAAGATGCTCTAACTGCCCGAAAAACAAGATTGTCCATAACTTTCTCACAACAAGTCCAAATGAAATGAATCAAAGCTTTCTAGATGGACAAAAATATAATCTATGAGAAACAAAATATTAAAAAAGAAAATTCAAATTTTTGTCCATTTTTTTTTGTTGCCCGGGCTGCCCCCCGTCCCCTTGTTTGAGCTTATTTGGTCATAACTTTTTTTCCTGGGCACCGGTTGTGAAAAAAATTATATTTCCACAAAGCTTATTGGTTTTTCTATCTCCAAAAAAAGTTTCAAAAAATCAAGACAAAATTTCAGCCCATAGGTACCTGCCCGAAAATGCATTTGTCCCCCAAAGGGACAATGGTCCTTTAGGGGTTAAACAACTTGGATGATTGTGCAGCAAGGATGAGCATGATTGCATGAAATTAGGGTTTTTTGTTACCCTAAATTTGGGGCATGTGGGTGAGGCTAAACCTTTGAGGTTGATTGTGAAGGTGATCATACTGCAGAGGACGAGAGAAAACAAAAGTGATCACCCTCTCTTGTGGTCTTTGCAGGAACGAGGATAGCATGTATCAATGCAGCTTCCATAGCACTAATGCTGGAATTCCAATGTGTGATCTTGTTGTTTCCGCCTGTGCTGCTGGATATCTGAATTCCACTCCTTTGTTAGGTACATATGCCTCTTTCATTCCATAGCATTAACCCTTCACCGCCCAAGGTCGTTTTGGGTTCAAAAACATCACTGCTTTTGAAGTGATATAGATCTAAATGTCACTAAGCTATAGAGATCTTAACCGTACAATCTTGTAGTGTACATGTTTTAAATGATGTGTATCAAATTTGAAGTCATTTGATCGGATAGATTGCGAGATTATGATGTTTTAGTGTTAAAAAAGGATGCTGAAATTTTCCTAAAAACACATTTAGAGGCGAAATTTGATTTCTAAACCTAATCAAATGAAAAAACTTTAAACTACAAATTGATTCAAAACCAACATACAAACACACTGATGAAAAAAAATATCATTCAATTGACTCAATGTGCTTGAAAAATAGCTTGCAAATGTCAGAAAATAGACAAGAAAAGTTGCAGAAAACATAGACGAGGCTGAACCTCCTTCTACTAAAATGCTTCTCAGTCATTCATAACTTCTTGGATTGATATGAAATTTTAGCCACACAAACTAGACTAGGATGCGCAACTTTCTCAAAAAAAAAATTCGAAATGGACACTGTATGAAGAAGATACAAACCGCCGAAGTTCACTGTAGTCCAAGAATGCCAAGATTTTGAATTTCGAATTGCTCCCAAACATTCAAAGCAACTTGGATTGACGTGAAAATTTTACCACAATAACTAGACTTCAAGGGAAATATAACCCAACAAATTTTATTGAAATCGAACAACGGATGAAGGAGATAGAAGCCCCTGAAGTTGCAGCCATGAATTGCACTTTGGTGAATCAAATTGAACCTGTGAACTTCGATTGGCTTCCAAAAAATCATTACTTCTTGGATTGATCTGAAAATTTTACCACACAAACCAGAAAAGAAAGTGGAAATTTCCCAACAAGTTTTATTGAATTTGGACATTGAATGCAAAAGATACAATACTTTGAATTGGACTTGAATTTGTGTGAGGACACTTTTGGGCCCCTTGGGGGTGAGGGGTTAAGAGTAAAAACAAAGTTATCTCTGGCTATAATTTTATTGTGTTACATTTTGGTCGTGTTTCAGCAGTAGAGTCTTCGTTCGAAGAATACAAACCGAGTCCAATTTTTGGGAGGCCTACATGCAACAATTTTGCAGTTGAAGAGGGCGAATTTATGTAACGCATGTGACGAGGATGACGATAGAGAATTCGTCATTGGAGCGGCCATCTGCAATTAGGTGAATCAACCACTCATCATCAAGAGGTTGGTTCCATTGTTAGCTTGTAAAGAATATCTTAGTGATGGTAAAGATAGGAGAGATCCATCTGTTGTAAAGCCCTTTTGATCACAAGTATCCCAAAATTGCCATGATAATAGAGTTAATCGTAAAGTTCTCCTGTGTTTCTGAACCTGTGTCAGAGGAAGGCTTAACTAAGAATAGAACAAAACAAACACGGCACCAAACTCAATCAGACCTGAGTTTGGGTGCTCTAGGGAGTTTGGTCCTGTGTTTTTCCCAAACTCCGGCTACTGGTCCCGCCTTGCACACACTTTACAATTAACTCTAGTATACTCAGCAAAATTGCAGATGGAATGGATTTGACAACAAGTGATTGCACTGTATTCTTCCACGTGATCCTGTCCTGGTATGACAAAATATGTTGTGATCATTCATGGCTCACACACCTGAAGAATGGACATATTTTGCTTTCCAGATTTCTAGTGTCAAATTGTGTAACCATAGTATTATAAATCCATGCCAACGGGTTTTCTTTGGTGAACATACATGTGTGATTGATCTCTACTTGCTTAACCCCTAAATGTCCAAGGCCTGTTTTGAGTTTCTTGGAATTTGCTCTAACTTGAACAAAATGCCAACATTTTGATAAGTTGTATCAATTTTTTTTGAATTGTAACCATACAAATTCAAACTAGACATGTTAGAGATTTCATAGGAAAAGAAAACACAAAAATATCACTTACGGAACGAAAGATTATAATGTTTGACCATGAGGGTGTTAAAACTGCAAAAGTGATGCGAAGTCTTTCAATCCTCTTTTCAAAAGTTAAATCTAAAAATTTGGTGACCAAAAAAATATGAGGTTAAAGAGCCTAACATATATAACTCCAATCAATTTACGGCTTCTTAAAATCTACTCTGTAATTTTTTTAAATGAATTTTGAATGTGAATTTTCCTCCAAGATCTAGTGTATTTGAGGCTCATTTCCAAGAGCTCTCAACACTACGGGAAGTCAAGATTGCACTAGGTACCCTTGCACCAAATCTTAAATAGAAAAATCACTATCATTTATTTTCAAGATCAGATTTTTGATGCTAAAATTAGACTTCAAGAAGAACTTTCTAAAAATATACACTACTAAAAATAGCAACTTGGTTAAGTTTTATTTAACTTCAAAGTTTTGCAAACACCAGATTTGGGTGCCTCGGGCATTTAGGGGTTAAGGTTAAGAATCTGACAACTGTAGAATATTTTGCGTCTAGCCGTTCAATATGGGTGAATGTCTTTGCTTTGTTGTGTCCAGCGCCTTGATTTTCAATGACGTAGAAGGCAGCCAATACAAGCCGACTAGCCGACTCGCGTTTGTGTTGTTTATTACGATGATTGTGTTCATTACTTTACAGTAGTTTGTCCATACTAGTTGTTACAAATTCAAAGAAAATAAGTTTGAGATCAATAGGCCTTGAGACGAGGCCAAGTTTTGCTTTGATTTGGATTGACAGAAATTTCTGGTTTTGTTTCTGCTGTAGGGACTTGTGATGGTGAATGTGATGGTGAATGTGATTTGTGTATTTTTTCAACCTTGTTCATCTTTTTGGTGAAGAAATGCCCTGAGCTTAGGCTTTGAGTACCACCTGTTTTCATTCTCTGAGTTGTTGTAAGGTGCACAGCACATGCTGTGAGATGGATTTTGAACTACATATTCCGCCATATTTGACATGTGAATTTCTTTAGCAGTTATTGTTTCGAAAGTAGCCTCACGACATTGATGACTTGTAGTAAGAAGGATTTTGAATTGATTTGTAATTGAATCTTCATAGAAGAAGAAACTGGTCCTATGTGCAAGATAATAGAATATTGCTGGGAAAGAGATTTATTTCCTTGGATTTAAGTCATTTTGAATTGGACCTCTCATGATCAATTTCTCATGCAGGAAGTGTGTTCAGTGATTTGCACATGCAGCTGGTAAATGCAATTGCCAGCAATTCTCTCAATTGGATGATAAATACTAGTGTTTTAATTTGTCTTTCTTGAAACGTAAAGCCAGATGCACACTCCTTTTTTTCTATTCCATCATTGTCATGAAATACGAAGTAGGTTTCATTTGAGCTGTCCTGTGTTCATTGCAACCCACAATTTGCATAAAGTCTCTATTGGATGCGGGGGACCTTGCCACCTTGGTGGTAATGTTATAGTATCATTGAAGTTGGATGTCACAAAAACTACTTGTAACAATACATTTGTATTTTTAGAGATATGTTAGCAATCCCCTAGGCTTCACAAACAAATATTTTGTAGGTGATTCTCTAGGGACCACACGTCTTGTTGTCCAACTTTGAATGCTAATATCTTCCAATCCGTACGGTCAAATTTGATAAAATTCTTACCACATGATCTAAGACAAGTGAAGTACAAGATCCTACGGTTAGATCCTAAAAAAACATTTTTTCTGCTTTCAAAGGTGAATGTAGCAGAAATGGCAATTTTGAGTGGTTTTTGACAGAAAATGGCCTTGGGACTTTAGGGGTTAAATACAAAGAAAATAATTTTTAAAATAAATGTATATAAAATTAGGTCTTCATTGATCTCCATTCTATTTTTTAAAGCCTAACTGAAAGTGTCCGGGTTCCATTTATTGATGGGAGACATTGGCAATGGAAAATTTCACACAAATATTGAAGACCTAAAAGCATTAGATTTCTATTGAAAACCAATTTTTTATTGTTACTCTTTGACTATTCCTTTGTAATTCTACTTTAAATATTTCAAAAAAAATTTAAGTATTGACTAAAAATTTGGAAAAATGAATTTGCAACCTTGAAATCTTGATTTTCTAATTCTAAAGTGATACGATAAAAAAAATTACACCATGATATCCCACACTATAATATAAATCTATAGAGAGGTTTTCAAATATTTGAACATATATTGCATTTGATGTAGATTGTTTCACTTTTTATTGAGAATTTAGGTATTTTCAAAATTTTCCGAAATAATGTGAAATTTTTACAACTAATAGAAGACATGTGATTACATCTTTGCAACTAAGTCTTGGACTTTGGAGGTGTATGACCAATAGCAAGTGTTGAATTCTGTATTTGTCAAAATTCAAATTCTAAGATTTTGAAGTAGATCCTTTCAATGCTCATACTTTTTTTAATTCAAATTCCAATCCAGATCTTTATGGCCTTTTTTTTGGAAATTAATTGAACTCCAAAGGTTCCGACTGGTTTCTTAAAAAAAATCAATTCCTTCAATACAAAAGACATTGAAATTCTTTATAGATGTGAACTCCATGGATGCAAAGTAGATCCTTTCAACTCTCATATTTTTTGTTTTTAAATTTTGAATTCTTCCTTCCTTTGTAATTGAAAATTAATTGAATCTAAAAATTCCATTGGTACCTCCAAAAAACTTTTCAACTCCTTCATTTGACCATTTTTTAGTCATAACTTCAAACGGACCCTTTGGATAGAATGTCACTCCAAAAATTGACAAAACCAATTCTAACCCTAAAGGTCACTAGAATTTTATAGCAATTAGTACTTTGGGTTTATAAGCATGGGGTGTTGATTTTTTTAATTTTAGAGTGACATGGTAGAAAAATTTGCACCATGATGTTCTACACTATATTATAAATATACAAAGAAATTATCATATTTTTTGAGCATCTATGTATTTGATATAAATTGTTTCACTTTTTCACACTAATTCAAATTTACACAAAAAAACATGTAAAATTTTATGACTAATAGAAGACATGTTATCACACCTTTGAAGAATAAATACAAAAATCACATTCATAGGTACTTCATCTCAAAAAAGACCCTTGGCAAACAATATTGATTTAATATTGTTTTCGCATGATTGTTGATTCAATGTTGATCAAAAAATACTCATGTATATTAAAGAAGTGTTGATTCTTATGTAACATTAGGTTATTGATTCAATGGCTATGTTCAAATATTGACATGGGAGTGTTTGAAATAATTGTTGATACAATGTGGAAGTGACTTTATCACATATAGATTGTCTAATAATGTAATCACAAAGTTGTTTGCATATTGTCAAAGTTTCATGTTAACGTTATTCCAATTTTTTTGATACAAGATTGCAATGATATTGTAACAACTTGTACTATTCAAATACATTGATGGTGAGAGTTGATAGGATGTTGAATCAATGCCAATCCAATTCTACATCAAGTTGAATTCAATGACATATTAATATCATGGCATTATTGTGGTCATATATAATGTCAAATTTTAGAACTTTGAATCAACGTTGAAACAACATTGTATTGGAACATGCATCAATGCTTTTCTAACAATTAGATCAACAACAATCTATAATTTCAATAAACTTAAACTCAACAACATTTTGGTATAGAGCTATTACTGAAATTATTTATAATTTATCAAGTATTGTTTTGGTAACTTTTAACAATGTTGAAACATCATGTTAGGACAAGCATCTATATTTTCCAAGCATAAAAAAATAGATGCTTAATGAAAATTGTAGATCATATTAAAAGCAAAATCCTAGAACTTCCATTTATTAACAAAATATTGGTCAACATCACAAAGTCGGTCTCCAAAATGTGGAATAACCTGTACAACTTTCAAAAATCTTTTGAATGTCAATTAACCCCTAAAATACCAAGGCATTTTCTGGCTCCGGAACCATTGAAAACTGCCATTTCTGCTGCGATCACTCCCTAAACTCCCAAAAACTTTTTTTTTAGAATCTAACCGTAGGATCTTGTACTTCACTTGTCTCAGATTATGTGGTAAAAATTTCAAGACATTTGACCGTTCAGATTGGAAAATATTAGCATTCAAAGTTGGAAAAAAAAGTTTTTTTGAATTGTTTCCTGCAATTTCAGATGACTTTGACGGCCATTTGTGGATTTTTTTGCACTACACAACAAAAAGTTGTAATTTTTTATCTTGAACATTTGAGTTGAGAGTCGGGGAAAAAAATTTCAGAATGTCAAACCTTGATTTTCACATATAAAAAAATTGTTAAATAGAAGTAGGCCCAAAATTGAACGAAATACTAAATTGTTAATAGCTCTTAGGTGGAATTAAAACAACATAATCCCAATGGTGGGATTGTTCTTGCAAACAAAATTGACCTTGTCAAAAAAAAGAATTGAAAAAATTTGAAAATTGCATTCAAAAATGAATTCTGTAAGTTAGTTTTTTTGAAGATGCTTAAATTGCCCGAAAAACAAGATTGTCCATAAATTTCTCATTATTAGTCCAAATAGAATGAATCAAAGCTTCAGATGTAGACAAAAACATGATCTTTGAGGGAAAAAAATTAAAAACTTTTTTTTTTTTTTTTTTTTTTTGCCCGCCGAACTGCTTTTTTGCTTTAGGATGGCATAACTTTTGCTCCCGGGCACCAATTGAAAAAAGAATTATATTTTTAGAAAGCTAATGTGATTCCCTATATTCAAAAAAAGTATCAAAAAATCAGATCAAAATTTGAGGCCACACGGGCCTGCCCGAAATCTGAAGTGTCCCCTGAGGGGACTTTGGTACTTTAGAGGTTAAGAAATACTTAGACAATCGAATTTGCCTTCTACTAGTCTCACTAGTGTCCAAGTTTTGAGGTAATGACCAAGAAATTTGTGTACATTGTGTGATGGTGCTCAATATATCTGAGTCTTATACATAATATGGACACACAAATGCAAGATCCAAGGTCATCTTTGTATACCCATGCTCTGTCTTCTGCTGACAATTAGCACAATGAAGGAAGAGACGAACCTCTGCATAACAAGTATAAGAGGAATGCTCAAGGTCTTCCATCTGCAATGCCACATTGCTAAACCATGGGCCTCCATGAAAGTCATATGTAGCTCTTGCGTACATAGCCCAATCGCCATAGTCATCTCCTAGTCCAGGAGGAATTGCCACTGCCTTGATCACACCAAATACCTGTAGATAAGGTGATAAATAATTCAGCTTATTGAAGTAGCTTATTTTGAGTTGGTTCACACTTCTGATTCTCAATAACTGAAGCTACTAGTAGTACTCAAGCTAGTAGTAGCTAATGAAGTACTTCAATAAACTGATTCAATAATTCAGTTAATTTGATAACTGAAGCTACTTCTATAAATTTCTTGATTCACTATGATGAAGGTCAAAGTAAAAACAAAAAATCAAAAACAAAACACAGTTGGCAATTAGAGTACTGCATTATCATAAATAGTAACTCCAAGTGGTTACTTACCTACACAAAATTCACAATTTAGTGTAGTTCAATGACATTGTGATTACCTCTCCAATGCACACATCATGTGCCACTTCATATGCATGCAAAGCCTCATATAAGTGTTTGCGGACTTCTAGCTGTGCTTTCACCAAATTTCGTACAGCTATAGGTACAACCGCCACTGAATATCCTCTCTTGCGTGTATAATCGATGCTTGAAGCTGGCGTGCAGCATAAGGAAATAATATCCCTTTGTAGCCATGCTCTGTGGATGTTAAATGCTACTCCACCAATAACATTCATGCCCATCTCTATTGCATGGAATGAAATGAGTCACATTGCAAAATATTATCCATTGGCACTTGTGCATTTGTACCTAATAGGTCTGAAATTGGATTGAATTAATTGATACATATAAACCAAAAATCATTGAACTTTGCATAAATTACCTTATGAAGTGTTGTTTTCTTGTCAACTTTTGAATTTTCCACACATTCAACTTCTTGCTTGGCAATTCTTAGAGCTTCAAGTCTACGGTTGTGCTTGACTATCTGTGCATTTGCTTATTTTCTATTACTTGCCTTGTAAGCTCTCTTCATAAGTGCAATGTGCATCTGCTCAAACATGTTAGTAGAGTATTCCCAAGGCAACCCTGACCTTTGGATTGATGAAGCAAAATGTGACATGGCATGAATCTTGATTGTATTAAAATTTGATTTTTGCCATTCCATCAAAGCCCTCTTGAAGGCCAATACTGCTCTGAACAAATATGCCAACAGAAAGGTTGCATGAGATCTTCTGCTTAAATTTGTAAAGTAAAAATATAAACCAAGTTGTTGATTCCATTATCAAACACCATAACTTATGAACAATATAGGCATGCAAATAATCTCAATCCACTATAAATTTGAGCAAGATCTAACTAAAGCAAGATCCAGATGTGTAAATTACCTTGTCATCAAATCTTCTATGGTTTGTAAGCTTTTTATAGTATGGGAAGGGCTTCTACAAGCACATACATACCATTCCAAAAAGTATACCATGGCTTGGATGATATGATCCTCATACAAACCAACCATACAAAAAATAATGACCTGCATACATTCAAATTAGGAATACATTATTACAAGTTCATGATAAATACTAAATTCAAAAAACTTAGCTATGCTGGTGGATACATCATGTAAACAAATTACCTGCATGATGGACCTATGTTCAAAGGCGGCAAAGTTGGCTTGTGAACAGAAATACCCCCCTTTTCATTGCCCGGAATGCGAAAATGTGCAAAGCGAGCTCCTGCTTTGAGTCGCATTAGTCGATTGTCAAGCTCTTGTAGAATGTATGCACGAGGGCTTTCAGCTGCAATGTCCCTAATGATGCCAACCAACATTTTGAAGATCCCCAAATCACTCTTGGTGTAGAATGTCTACATATAATGCTTTGTAGGGGTTTCCCATGGCTGTCTCCCCACCGTTGAAGCCTCATAAAGAACACTGGTACATACAAATAACAAAATTGCATAAATGAGTACCCATGTGTGATTTTAAATTTTTAATATGATGAACCAAATGCATTGCTATTTTCTATACTATTTAATATTTCAAATAATTAAACAATTTAAGTTCTATATTCTAATGATATAAGGGATATTCTCACCTCTATAGCATGCAAGGACCACCTCTTTGAAATGGAATTTGACTGATGTTTGGATGAACTCTGCATCCTTTTATAAATCTCCTTCATGTCTTGTTCGGTTCGAGCTTCAAATGCTATATCCACATTGTTGAGGTTTTCCTTAGGACAAAGGCATAGGCTACATGGAAGTCTACAAATGTTTATATCATATGTTGCTGTAACCTGTATACACAGCACACAAGATTCCGTGCCTTGAGAGCCAACAAGCATACAGACAGACTAGCAAGGTATTCTCTTCTCTACCACTGCATGAACAACTTCTACAAGATTGACATTGTACGTACCTGCGGTAATCACTAATTCCTGGCTTGTGATCCACGAAGGACTTCTGCAAGATTGACGGCATAGTAACCTGCATTATACAATAAGACAGTCTCATCTTCACATAACCAATATAGTCGTAAAATCCTAAATCTGGCTAATTCTTGATTCAAAAATTTACAATCAAGTACGAGAAAATTGCTTGAAATGAGAACAATGCAAGTAGAAAGAGGTGTAGAAAGAGATACAAATTCACGTTACGTAGTTAGTCCATCGATGAGCAGCAAGCGTAGGACGCAAGTGGTACTCGTCTCGTTGAGCGCCAACTTCAGCTTGTACTCGGGATGAGCTTCCAACAAACTTTAAGAGACTAAGATCTTCTCTAGTGATTGAGATCTTCTTTTGAGATTTTTGTGATTTTGAGACATGATGTTTGATCATGACACTACACTAACCTGTTGCATCGCTGACTGTACCTTAATATAACGAATTAAAATTTGCTGGTACAAGATGGATGAAATTTTATTAAAAGCAAACTTTCAAGTTGCATTCTACACAATGCCTAATTTTGGATCAAGTTGAGCAGGTGTGTGTTTGAGCAGCTTTCTCTCGCACTCTAAGTTTGAGTAGGACATAGTATTGCATCTAAGCATCTGTTAACTTTAAGTTAACATATGTCCAGTTAACTCTAAGTCACCATATGAGCGACCTGCAGGGCGAGTGCATTCGAGAGGACTTCATGCAACTGAACTTGGCCAAACTGCGGGAAATGGAAGACCAAGAGTAAGACATGCGTCTCTACTTTCAAGATTGCTTCATCCAGGTAACAATCAGGGTTTTTTCCATTGAACAATGTGATCAAATTCAGTTCTATGATTATAGCAATTGTCTATCATTCAATTTATTTACCGAGAGTTGCATGTATTCTTACATTTGTAGTGTGTGCTCGACGACGAGTCAGAAGAAGAATCACGCCCATGCGAATTGCTGTAGGGATGATGAGGCCACCTTAGAGTTGGTCGAGGGCAAACACTTTACAACAAATCAATCTTAAACATGGAGAAGGTTCCAGAGCTCCGAACCTCCGGTCCAGGTTTGGTATGCAGGTTTGGCCGATGAGCGGGAAGATTGAATGCGTCTGATGAAAGATCCAACGGCCGATGGTCATCGTCTCCACCATGAGAGGGGAGCGTCTATGTCGCTACAGATTGGAACCGCGACACATTACTGCCATCCATTTGTCTTTTTCAGTTTGCTGCGTAGAATTGCAGTGTGTGAGAAATTGCGTTCAGTGACGGAAATTGGTGTCTGAAGATTTGTTGATCGATTCGGAGACGAAGTTACGAGAGTTTTTAGCAGGTGAGGACCTTGTTGTGTTTGCTATTTCTTGAGCTGGTGTAGATTGTCATTGAAGAAGTGTGTGCACGTTAGTTTGCACGTGACCTTCGATTTCTCTCTAAAAATTTATGTCACCTGGAATTGATGCTTCAATAGTGAAATGACTTCTACTGCTCCTAAATGTGCTAATGTTTCAAATTTAACTCTGCAATATTCACATGTTTGCCTAAATGTAGCCTCAATCATTAGTTTTGTTTAATTGGCCTGATTCTAGAGCTTTGAATGATATAAATTCCTTTAGAGCTTTGCTTCCAGTTCAGTCTGTCCAATCACTACAGTACTTATACTCATTTTGTTGTTTTAACGGTTAACGCTGTGACTTGATTTGTTGTTTGTGCAGGTGCAAGTTTCCATGCCTAGCCAACAAGAATTTAGACAATTGGCTGCCTTAAAGGCACAATTTAAAACTCCTATGCATAGAGGATGCCATTCAAGCATCATGGCATCTCATGGAAGCCAATCTAGTAGAGAAGCAATGATTCCTAGAGGACCGGCTATGCGAAGCTTGAACGGAGGAACAGAAGCCGATGTTACTAGAATTTCTAGTACTCCCTTGGATCAGATTGAACGACAGGAGAGGACATCTACTGTTCATCGCAACCAACAAGGTAGGGAATACTTTAGTGTTCCCATGGATGCAGTCTAGAAAAAGCACTATGCAAAATTCATAAAGGACAATGAGTTGCTCCAATAGCAGCTACTCTCTACCACAAGAGCATTGGAAATTTCAATGGAGAAATGTAAAGAAATTATGCCATGTTGCAATCCAACACAAGTGAAAGTAGGAATCCTCCAAGTAAAACGATTTGTGCTTTTACTGCTTTGTATTGACTTGTGCTTTATTTCGACCTATGCTTTGTATGTGCTTTGTATTGACCTGTGCTTTATTTCGACTTGTGCTTTGTACTTTGAATTCTACATTTGTGTTTTGAAAAGAGGAATTTAAGAAGTATAATTGAGGTGTAATGTCTATAATTGCTCTTCCGTCTGTAACTGCTCTTCCATACTATTTGATCTGTAATAGAAGAGAACGATTATGGTGACGGTCTAGATTAGAGATTTTCCACCGATTCAATCATACTAACTCTATTGAAGCCACTGCCTTTTCAGATCAAGCAAACTGAGGTTGTGAGCAAACTCCTTCTTGGGAGATTCTCGAATTCCACAATGTAACCTTCTGATGAGATTCTTTGTGAGGCCATGATGATCTCCTTTGACATTGAGGAGAATGACTTGGCAAAGGTCGAGTTCTTGAAAGCTTGGGGACCTCTAGGGCCAGGTGGTGGCTTATTAAAAATGGTGAACAAGAATGTCAGGGATCGCAGAAGCAGCTTGATCCGAGATGCCAAAATGGAGCTTTACAGGAAGTTAGGTTGCCCTAAGCCAAAAGAGAAACGCTTTACATCAAGAATTCCAACAGTGGTTTGATGAGCTTGAGAACCATTGTGAAGGTACTCTCTAACCAATCAAATATACGCCAAAACTTATCAGGGCGTCCTTAGGTCTCTGGCTCTGTCAATTTGTCAGTCTATTAGTCTGTCGGTTCATTGTAGTCTGTTAGTCTGTCGGTTCATTGCAATGTGCGAGTACTAAGTCATTGGACGATGTTTGTTGTTTGGGGATTGATTAATTAATTGCGAGAATGTACCATTGCATCTTCTTTGTTCTTTTTAGTTTCTTTCAATTTGTTCTATTTGTGTTTATTCTTCTAGAAGGTTGACGATTTTTAGCTACTGGTTGAAATGGTTGTATAAAGTCCGCTTATTCAATCAATGAGCCAACTTTGTGTGATTTAAATTGATTGATTGGTCAATTCAGTATTGGGTTGCATGTGATGCTGTAATTAGCTGAGAGAATTTGCGGGTAGAAAATAGGTACAAATTCGAGTGATTTGCAATTAATTGAAGCTAGCTAATCTTTTCACAAACTAATGGAGCTAAAGAATACATAATGTAAACTTCTGAATTGGTTCCATTCAGAAAAGGACCTTGAAGAAGAAGTCTTCAAAAGTAAAAGTAAAATAAGCAAAAGTAAAGGGGCGTATTTGTCAAATTGAGTGAAATCCTTCTGTCTTGGTTGTGCAGGCTTCTGGTTGTGTTAGGTTTGTTGTACAAATACTATTAGGGTCAGGTGATGCGTGCTTGTGAGGTTATGTAGTTTTTAAAATTTGCAACTTCTACTCAATTTGTTCTATTCAATTTGTAATTTATGTTACAGGTAACAAATGGAGGATTCAAATGCATGAGTTTGGATTCACAGATCCTTTTGGAAGTGATGCAGTGTATGGTGCAATTGCACATGCAATGACTGGAGAGTGCTATGATTTGCATGGTGTTGTTGAAATCACAAAAGAACAGGGTGGATTCTTCTTGTGTGCAGTAAGTTTTTGCATGACACATTTTTAATTGTAATTTTTAAGCCCTCCTCTATTAGATTTTGTACTTTGATTTTAGTTTTGCAAGTGGATCTGAAGTTTTCAATCCATGCTTACATATCTACTATTTTGGACACTACTAACAATTTTAGTTTGCAAAGACATAACTCTCTAGTTTTGTATTTGTTTTCAACTGGAGATAGCGATGTTGGGGAAGACATTTAACCCCTTGGACATGTCTACTGCAAGATCACAAATGAAGTTAGCCGAAGCAAAATTAACTGAAGAATCCTCAAGCATGAGGAGAATTCGCTTAGTTGACAAGATTGTAGTTGATGACCTTGAATTTGACGATTGAAATTCCTCACTTCACGGCTTATTTCAAGTGGTGTGTATGGTCGTTTTCATGAGGTATGTGAAATGTGATTCATGAAATTAGGGCAAAATTCTTGAAAAAATTCCTTGAGCCCCTATTGCATGGCATTTATAGTAGTTGTTACTATTGGAATGTAAGTGTATTTTTTGTGCGCTCTTTAACATGTGGAGGTTTTATAGTATTTTGACAATGGTGGTATTTTGACAGGACAAGTGCTGTAGTTTTAGTTGGAATACTCACTGCCTTAGTAGCAGCCAACCCAACAAATGTGAGTCAAGTACTGATAATGTTACCAATAATGCAGAGAAGTGGCAGTTGTTTGTACATATCTTCTTACATAGTTGTTCTAATTTGTGTCCTGTTTAGTGTAGTCATTCTTTTACAAGAAGCAATCTTTTAAATCAAGACTCAGGAGAATTAGTATTGAAGCAATGTATTCCAAGTGTCCAGAGCTTGTTACTCCAAAACATTTCAATGTATAGGATTTAAAAATTGGATATAAAATGTAAACATGCACATTTTGGCTCTCTTATTCTATTTGAGGGAAATATGGAATATTTTGTCAACAAATGTTGCATTGACATGTATTCCAAATGCAATCTATCACTACTTTTGATGTGATATTGTTATACTACTTTTGATGTGATTTTGTTTCAATAAAGCAACATGAGAAAATGGATAACATTGAATGTGACATTGTTTCAATATTTCAATAATTGACATTAGAATACCTTATCAACATATGGTGTTACATTAACATGTAACCTACATAAGATTGTGTCACTACTTTTGATCTAATATTGTTTGAATGAAAGAACAAGAAATTATTGGATAACATTGTTTCAACAATGGAACAAGTGAAATTTGAATAACATTGTTCAATAGCTCATTTACAATGTTGAAACATTAAAAATTGACATAATATCAACAAAACATTTGAATAGTAATTGTTATGTAACGTTGATATGTTTTGTAATGTTTCAACACTGTTATGGTATTGCACCTACTAATGTTTCAATACCCCAATCACAACATTGACTCATCTTTAAATCAATGGCATCGAAACTTTGAGATGTTGCAAATGAAGTCTAAAAAAGTGATAGCAGTCTTGTTTTTAAAGGGTTATAACTTATAAGTATGTTGACATGGAGGTCTTGGTAACTATGTACTCATTATAGTGGACTTTAGAGGTGTATAGGTTGAAAGATTTTTAAGCTGATCGATAGAGTTCAATTTTAGTCTTATAACTTCAAAGTTCCATTATTTTTGTTTTGGCATTATTCTACCTTTTTTGACCTACCTTCATTCCAACATTTTTCTCTTGCCTTCATTCCAACATTGTTATATGGGCATCATTTCATTATTCTAGTCATGGCTTCAATTTTAATTGTGGCTTCAAAGACACCCCCCTAGTCACAGTAGGGTCTACTTTGAGGAAACTAATGCAAACCTTTGGAGTTCAATTAATTTTAGAAACAAAGGTTGAAAGAATTTAGCTTTAAATTAAATGAGAAAGTTGGAAGGTTTTTGAGGCAACGAATGGGACTCTAAAAAAACACTGGAATATAGGGTTCACTTTACAACCATGGGGTGGGATCCAAAGTGAATTCATTGGGAACTTTTGGGGTTCATTTAATTTTTAAAACAAAGTTCAAAAAAATTTAGGTTGGAATTAATTTTCAATTGAGAGAGTTGAAAAGTTTTTAGGCAACCAATGAATGTACAAAATGAATGGAATGTAGGATCTACTTTGCAACCATGATCTATATTGTTAAAAATTTTGTATTTAGAAATATAGGATCCAACATGAACTATTGGTCAACATACACCTCCAAAGTCTACCATAACTAGTTTATCTTTGCCAAGACTTCTATGTCAATAAACTTATAACCTTGAAAAGATGAGCCTATGAACATTTTTTCAAACTTCATTTTGCAACTATCTATGAATGTGATTATTTATATTTGTGTTTTAGAAATGTCATTACATATCTTGTATAATTGTATAAGTAAAAAAAATTCATATTCTTTTGTAAAAATCTAAAAATATTGTGAATTTTTGAATAAAAAATGAAACAATTCATATCAAATGCATACATATGCTCAAAAAATTTGAAAAATTTCCTACAAGTTTACAATATCATATGGAACATTATATTGCAATTTTTTAATGTGTCATTCTAATTATAAAATTAAAAAATCAAGAGTCCGTAGTTATAGGCTTGAAGTTCAAATTGCTATAAAATATTCAATTTTAGAATTGAAAAAATTGAATTGATGTAAGAACTAAGCTTGATAAGCTTCATTTCATTAGTTGGATTCAAATTCATTTCTTTGGACTAGATTTCAAAATCCTCCAAAAAGTCTTAAAACTGAATTCATTGAAAATGAGTTCAAGCAAATCCCCCCCAAGAAATGTCCACCCTAGAGCTTCCCCTAAAATCATCCCAATGACACTTTTCCAACTCAAGGACTCCACAAACAATATAAGACACTAAATAAATCTATATACTCTTAAAATATGTTATAAAAATTGAAATACAATCTCTTCAACAAAGAATGTATTTTGCAAAAATTCCAACCTATGTTTGAATCCTAAAAAAAAAATTTATGTAAAATTTTGTTTTTCCAAAACCATAGGGATTTTTATACAAGAATTTTGTTTTTCTTCAAATCCTACACCTTAAATTGTCCAAATAAGTACTAGGACTATGTTCTCTCCATGCTACTTAGTGACCACCTATTCAAGGTTTTAATACTTTATTATTGAAAATATTAGAGATGTGGTTCAAAGGGATGATGTTTTTTTGGTTGTTTTCTGTATTTTGTAGATTTTCACACAAATATCAAAGCTCAAAAGAATGGTCATTGTTATCGGCCTTAGGGAATAGTGTGAAAGTTCCATTGTCGAGGTACTTCTGTACATGCGCCTTCATGAAGAAGACAATGTATACGAGCATCTCCAACTGGATATACAAAACACGTTGTTTGTGCATGGTATACAATATTGCAAAGAGTCCATACAAGGATCCATAGGGATGGTGCATAATGTGAGCATATTGGTACGAGACACCTTCATAGATTGGCAATAGATCCTCTAATTAAGCCTTGACTTCAAGAAGCAATTGCCTTGCATGTGGCATCAATAAGTTGTAGATGGTATAGAATCCATGGTAGTCAAAGAATAAAGTTGAAAGAGTTTTATTACAAATTTGTAGATATTGAACTGCACACTAAACCCTAGTACCCTACTAGACCATTCCAAAAACCCTCAAGAAATTCTAATTACAAAAAAAAAAAAGTTTTTTTTAAAAATTTAATCTATTTCATCCATAAATTTATTTAAACATAAATATCAAAAAAATATAGTAAATGTATATATACACACACACACACACACACACACACACACACACACACATTCATATTCAAATATTTAGCTTCAAATAACTCTTCATCAATTTTTTATTACATAATTATATAATATTTATAAATGTAAACTATGGAAGATGAATGAACATACAAAAAAACACGTAAAGTTGTATAGTATATGCAAGGCCACACAAATTATTTGATGCAATAGTCATGGCTTCCCTTGACAATATTTTTTTGGTTGTGGCTTTCATACCATGGCTCTAGTTGTGGACTCAGTCATGACTTCACTTTTTGAGCATCATTTCATCTCAATATTTGTTAATGCAAAAATAGATATAGATATAGATATAGATATGCAAGATTAAAAATATTGACTAAACTAGTTCCATCTATAAGGTTGGAATTGGAAATTTGGAATATTTGGTGGTGTGGTTAATACTTCATTTTTATCATATAAATTACCTACCTACTTTCTATCCCACCACCTAGTCCATGAAGGTAAAAAAACTAGAATTGCAGTAGAAGCAAGATAATGTGCTTGCGCACGCAAGGCAATCATCAAGGACTCACCTCTTTGTTTTGCTTGTCCAAGTTAAAGTGGTGTTTATGTCCACCAAAGCTTCTTGATCAATGTTGACTTTTGGGCAGATAACCAAGGGCTCAATTCTTTCATGATTTAAAATTTTTTTGGAGACCTTAAAAAATGATTAGCTGTACAAAGATATTATTTTTTTTTTCTGTATTTGGTGTCCAAGAACATAATTTAGTAATTTATACCCAACTAAACCCAATATAGGGGAGACCAAAAAGGAAAAATTAAATTAATTTAATTTATTTTTTTTGAATTTGATTTTCCATGATAATTTATATTTTGTCTAAATGAAAAGGTTTGATTCATTTCATTTGGATAGGTGATGTGAAAGTTATGGACACTCTTGTTATTTATTAAACCTTTTTCCAAAAAACACTTGTAGTGCAATTTGTAGAATTTTCTGACCTTAAATACAACTCTACATGGTATAGTTTTCTTTCTCAAACATCTCATTATTGAAGTTAGTGCATTTTAATTCCAATTTAGAAATATAAAGAATTTAGATTTTCCTCCTACTATGTACACAGTTGTACAAAACGATTTCTTAGGAATTAAAATTAGGTTTATTTGCTACTTTTTTTTTCCAAAATCCTCAATTGAATCCTCCACCCTAAGGCTTTTAACCTCAAAACTTTGTAGTGCAAAAATTTAAGTGCAAAAGGTTCAAAGTCAAATAATCTAATCCTGCAATGTCTCCTAAAAAACTTGTTTTCTACCCTTTAATTGTAGATATTTTGCAATCCGTGTGGGCAAAGTTTCTGGAATTTATTCTACCCATTTTCATACTGCATTACTACTGTGAAAGCCAAAAGAGGCTGAGAGGGGGGGGGCGAAACTGCATTACTACTAGATGAAATAATTTAAGAACAGGTGTGCAAAAAAAAAAAAGATTTAGATTTTCTTACTTTTTGTAATAGAAATGGCAGTTTTGAGTTCAAATGGTTTTATATTGTTAGTTGGTCTTTTTAATTTAGCATACCTACAAAAATTGTTTTTTAAAAATAAATTTGCTAGATGAAATTATACACATTTGTAATGTCCCTAAATCCTTGAAGTAGTTTGTCATGTGCAAGTCCAAAAAATAATTATCTTCTAAAGGCCTATCTTTGAAAAAAATAGAATTATAGGATGTAGATGGTTTACTACTGTAAATCAATTGAATTGACATTTTTCAATTTTCTAATACCATTTTTAACTATTTAGATGTAAACACAACTTGTTGGCTTCCATTGGAGGCTTAATAAATTAAGCACCCAACTTTATCCAACAACCGAGGGCTTCAACATACAACTTTAGTTTAATAACTTAAACACAAAGCCTTTAGTTCAAGCCAATGCACCTCCTCTAATTGGAGTCATAAATAATTTTCTTAAGTCTTGTCAAGATATAGTGGTAGGTAAATGATAGCACCTGTAGCAACTCTAAATGCGCACTTACAAAGGACTACATGCATTTACACAAGAAAAGTTACATCGATTTAACTCCTTTGAGGAAAGGTGTAATAGTGTATCCATGAATACAGTGCATTCCTGTTGCTGCAGCCTGTAGATCACCCCTCCTAGAGATTCTCCAGCCACTGTGCTCGGTCTTGCAGCAGGTAGCCTTGTCGTTGCTCCATCTGTTGTAGACTCTAAAGGATACCCTTTTATTCAATGAAACCGTCAACGCCGTCATGGACCACCCAATAGTGGAAAGAGTAGAGGCCGAGCAGTCGGAGGACCCTATGACTGCTGATTCTTTAGGTTGTTTCCAGTGACATCCGTAGCTTGCATTTTGACTCAGCTCAAGTTGAAACTTCTTCCGCTCCTTTGCTTGTCCTCATTCAGGATTTAGACACAAGGATAGGATCAGAGTAGGCTCCCCTCTGTACATTTTGTAACAATTTTTACTCTTCGTGAGATATTGTAATATAATTAAAAAAAATTTACAAGATGTTTTGAGTTTTTATTTTAAACAATCGGAGGTTCCATTAGTGTGGATTGTATCCCACCCATTATCTCTTCTTCTGCAAATGAGTGTAGTCCTGCGATGCCTTTCGCTTGCATGGTGTTATCACCTTTGCATGATGGTATCCTTTTGGACTTAGAGATGGTGGATCCTAAGTCTTGTGATCTTCAAGAGGCTAGGTCTAAGGACCATGTGCATGCAGTGGCAGGGGACAACATTCTTGAAGAAGCTCTCTTAGAGATGGAAGTTCCTCCATCTAAGGTTGTAGAAGATCCAACAACGTCATCTTTAGTTCATGAAGCAACCAAAGCGGTATATTTGTTACACTCATGTTTTTTGGGGCTTAAGATTCTTGGGTTGAGTCGATTTTTTGAAGAATTTTTGCTTTTGTGTAGTCTGGTTTTTAGAAGAGTGAGCATACTTTTCTTACGCCTCCAGTTTTCAGATTCAAAATGTGAAAGACAGTGTAGTAGTTTATCTGTCTTCACATTTTTCTTGAGTCCCTAGATAAGGTATGGATGAAGCATGCATTTCCTTATGTGAGGAGGAGGGCAAGCTCGTAGATCCGTTGCCATCTGGAGGGGCACAAAAATGGCTGAATGTTGTTCTGGATCTAGATGAATATTGCTTTGCATTTGTGAGGATTTGAGGTTCCTATGGAAGTCCAAAGAATTCATTGATTAGAGTAAGCATAGCCCTATCTTTGAAGAGTTAGACATCAATTTAAAGAGAATCACTCTTTGACTACACTAAAAGGTGTTCCTTCGCAAATTAAGTTCCTTTGCAAATGTTTCCATTTGGAGCTCGATGTCTAAGTCCATGGCTAGACTCATGCATTGCAAAATGCATGTTCAAGGACTTAGAGCCTTCTAAGTATGTCTAGGGCTTAGAACACTGCATGATTATGAAATTCAGGGCCAAGTCTGGCAGGTTAATGACATACAAGAAGAAGGACTCCAACGATGACTTCCTTATGAAATCCATGCGGATATTGTTTTGTCAGTTGAAGAGTTCCTTGTTTACAAGGGAAAATACTATTTTCATTGTCGAAAGTCCTAAGACGTACTTTGCAAACCCTCCCAAAAATGTGGTTCATTTTGATCCCTAGACATACAAAGGTTTTGGAGCAATAGACTCGGTTTTGATTTGTAGTCTTCTTCCTTGGATAAGGCTCCTGCGTAAAGAGAAGTCTTTCGAATTGTCTGGTTGGCAGTATGACAATTTTTTTGAGCGCTTGAGTCTTATTGAGGAAGAAGATCAAACTGAGATCCTCAAGCTAGACCTGGGCTCTTTGTGTTTCCAATGACCTATTTGTAGAGTGGCATGAGGAGCATTTAGGATTATATGAAAGGAAAGATTGGGAAGAGTTCCTAAATCCGCAGCGCCGTAAGGTTGAATTGGAAAATCTGCTTATTTGTCCAATCATGCCTGAAAGACAAAGGCGGGCCTTCTTAAATGCTATAGGTTTCCCACTTGGGTAGATTGTATAGTTTACGCTTGACAGTTTTTGGATGTGTTGATTGACACTGATTTTGGACATTTGCTTGTAATCTTTTTGTATGAAACATTGAGGGCATTGAATGATTGAGCTTCATGTATTTAATTTGTCTTTTCTTCTTGCAATTTACAAAGGCTGTTTGTAGAGTGAATCACGTATTGTATTCTATTGTTATTGCGCAATCAACAATGGATTTTTCTATGATGCCCGTAGATGACGGGGTTGTGGACAGTCTTCCAAATGGAGGAAAGTGCCCTCAACCAGTGAACTCTCCTTCTCCGCTTAAAAGTGGACCCATGCCTACTTCGTTGCGAAGGACCCTTGAAATAACATGGAATCATAGAAGAGACTCTATGATGTTGTTTTGGATGTGGATCTAATCATCCAGATATGCTATTGTAGTACTTGCATTCTCCAATACAAATGTGTTCCTTGACAAGTGGTTTTCTTACGATAATTAAGTAGTAGTGTATATCCTTGTTGAATGGCTTTCTGGTGCTTGTGCGTGCACAACAATGATGTTTTGAAGAAGTCTGTGGACATTGGTCCTATTGGTTTGCAAAAAACATCACCTTTTAATTTCCGGTATGAAGAGTGCTTTCCACTTATAGACGTCACTCGCCAAAATTTGCCTCGGTGCAATGCGCTAGGGGTAATGAAGCGCCAGTCCAAGTCGCATAATGTGATTCTTTTGCCAATTCTTTGCAATCGTCGTCCACGTGACGCCTGGGAGCAAAGGACATTGAAGGAGCAAATGCAGGTTGCATGTCAAAGGTCTAGAGGTAGTATTGGATACAATTGAAGACCAAAGCTTTTGAAGGCATTGGAGGAATTGAAGAGTAGGTCGCACTTATAGTTGGTAAACTTGAATCATGGATTAAATTTGTCTCTTTTTTGGAGTGGCTTAAGAGGAAATACAATTACTTAAGAATCCAACTATTATTGTGGTGTCTAGTGTATTTTTTGTAGCAATAAAGCTTGTAAATTTGCAAAATTTTGTTGGTAAGGTAGATGAAGTTCAAAGAATGTAGTGCAAGCACTTGCACCATTGTAAGTAGATGCTTAAGAAGGTGAGATCATAGTATTCATAGAATGAAGGTGGTGACAACGTGTTCAAAGTGCCGTGCTCAAGAGAAGAAACAAAGTTAGTCCCATGTGCAATATTCTATGTTTTATAGAATATACATTCCAGAATTGTAAATTGAATGATCATTGTCTATAAATTCTTAAACATTTGCAAAGTACTACGAATTTCATGTGTTATCGTATTGTATATTTGGAATATATATAGACATAAATTCTTTGAATTTGTGATTCAAAGTTTTTTTAGAAGCTCCCATTTCACTAGAAAACTCTCATTTTTATGAATATGATGTTTGTCTTTTATTTCTTCCCATTTGTTGGGCTTCTTTTTCAAGTTGGCTAGCATGTCGCAAAGAGTTTGTTTAGCAGATCTGTCAGGCATATGGTAGTAGTAGTTCATCATCTCCTCTACAACTTTTTCTCCATCTTAAAGAGGAAGGCATCTGTGCAGTTGGTCTAGAATGTTTTGTACGCTAAATTAGACGCCTCGTAGTCTTGCATTTTCTTCACTTTGAGTGGTGCAAGAATCTCAACTGCCATATCAACAACATTGACGTCGTCTACAGCAAATTGATTTGCTAACGTCTGCAAAAGCGAAGCACTTGATGTTGATGCATGCTAGCTTGTCTCCAATGCCTTTGGTAGAGTTCCTGTGGGTCTTTGATTTCAAACCCCTTGCCTCGGAGTATTGTCTACTATATAGGCCTCCAGAAATACCTGACTCACGCCTTCATTGCCCACGTTTAGGGATACAGTCCTTGTAGCTTTTCTTTTCTTTTCCATTTCTAGCTTTTCTTTTAGGATGGCAAAGTCCTGGAAAAGTAGTCAAATTTTAAGACACAGCCTTTTTTCAATGAGAGGGTCTCTATTTTTGCCTTGAAAAACACTCTCCCTAATCTTGTCCTCAACGTCTGGATTTTTTGTCCTAAATTAAGTAGGCTCTAGAGACTCACAAAAGTTTCCAAACCCGAAATAGAATTTTTTGGGAGTTGATGATTATTGTGAAGTTATATTGCCCAGACTTAGGGACATCCCTTTGCGTCGTGACACAGTGCACTTTGATCATGGTTTTATTGTCCTCCACCACGTCTTTAATGCGTTCTTCATATGAGGGGGGGAAGAATACCTCTGATACTTAGAACCTTATACAAAAGCAGATTTGCTCTGTGAAAGGTATCATATGAAGGCTCCATCACTACACTTTCTCTGGATGCTGAAACTCCCAATACTCTCCATCATTGAAGAAGTCGTCTCCATCTTCACCGCCCTCTCGTCTCTTTCAACAATTGACTTCCTATAGTATTGTTCACGGTTGGAAACTTGGCTTTTCATCTTGTATTAATGTTTGTGATGTTAGACATTTGTAGAATATTGAGCTCGATTCAAGTTGATTCGGCAATTCAAGAATGTAGATGATTAAACATTGAGCTCTCACTATTACTTGATTTGCATATTAGAAAATATGATTATATGATAGTATTACAATGTCTTTTTCTGTTTATTTTTTTTGGTCGTTATTTAATTTACATTTATTATGATTATTTAGTGTAGGCTTTGATTATTTATTGGTGGTTTAACATACTATTTGTTCTTTATTATCTTATGCATTATCCACGTCTCTATTTGGTTATGCTATGATGGTCTGTCTACTAGTGGATAAGCAATCTTGGTATTTTAGGTCTGACTTGTTAAAATGATCTCTTTGTTTCTTTTCTATGAATTAGCTCGAATTGAGCTTAATGACATTTTATTGTGTCTAGCCTTGATTTGAGTTTTTTTGTAGCTTTTGTAGCGTTGTTACATCACTCGTTTAGGTGTTTGTTTCTATTTAGGGTGATATGTTTGTTTTTCTAGAGTAGACCTTATTGTCATTTGGACTTTAGGTTTCCAATCTTATATTTAGGTCTTTATGTTGCTATATATTTTTATGTTCACGTAATAAGGAATCACCTTGAAACAAGCTGATTGTTCTAGGATTCAATTACAAATTCCTAGATCTTTTACTTTTTCTAATAATTATCATCTAATTACTATAGGGTTTTAGCTTGGGTTGAGCTCTTTTTATTATATTTGTTCTAGGAGTATATGTTAGTGCTATTTTTTATTTACCTACTTGTTTTTTAATAGATTTTTTTAGTCAGCACAATTTTGGATGAATGTCTTGTTTCTATTTTTCTCTTGTTTGTAGAATTTATTTTCTTATTTTGTTCTTTAATTGTTGTGTAGGTGTGTTACTATCACTAGAAGAAACCCGCGTTGGTCTAAACAAAAAATGTGGGCTGAAATTTGTTGAGAACCATGTTTCCAACGCAAAATTATGAGATTCCAACGTTCGAAATATGGTTCTCAACAAATTTCAGCCCACATTTTTTGTTTAGACCAACACGGGTTTCTTCTAGTGTATTAATGTTGTTTCAGCTCAACCTGAGCTGATTTATAGTGGAGGAATTGCTAAACATCAACTTGGGTCAAGCTTTTCAAATAGTTGCTGCGGCCACCATTCAACTCAAGCAAGCTAAATTGCCACTTGCTATTATGTTGATCTAGCTTGGTCGAGTTGAGTTTACATTGTTTAGTTCCATCTACAGATTCTATCAAAGATTAAAGTAACACAATATACATTTAATGACTACAGAATGAAGTCATCTTTTTACCTTCTTCTACGTTGAGTCTTCTCCAAATCTCAAGTTTGTACTTCCAAACTCCAACTTCTCCCTCAAATTTGATATTCAATCTGCAATTTGTATTCAAACTATACTATCTTGAGAATGGACGCATGCAAATCAAATATTTCATTCCAAGACCTACAATATTTTTTAGGGTTGTGAGGAGGGAGACTAGCCCCTCCTATAGTACACTCTATGGTATTTGGCCAACCTACCTTGTATGACAAAGGGGAATCCAAACCCCTTGGCTTTTGGAAGACCACCCATTTCCAACCCCAAATCACCAAGTTTTGTCACTGTTTAGACTCTCAAACTTCCAAATGGCGTAACTTTGCGGTCAGGGCTCCAAATACCAAGTGCAAGCGCATTTTTGACATCTACACAATGAGAAAATGCCAATGGGCTTCTTGTTTGTTCCATTTGGACAATTTCTTGCAAAATTAGGGCCCTCCAAATGTGCGGGCTCATCGGGAGAGGCGTCACGCCTTCACCATGGCCCTTCTTTATACCACAACTTTTGGCCTATAGCTTAGAACCTTGTAATGCTTGCCATTCTAGCATGCTTGTGTTCATAGCTTTCTAATGATATGCTACATGCCATACTCCTTTGAAGGATTCCTTACAAACCCCTCACTCCTCACCCTTAAGTGTCATGGTCGCCACCGGGACATAGTCAATTTCAAACGGCCATAACTTCTAGCTCCCAAAATCCAAATCACGCTTTCTTTGGATGTTTGGAAGTGTCTTCTCAAGGGCTTTTCAAGAATATGTGAGACACTAGCAAATTTTTAAATCTAGGGTGCTATTGTGTTCTATCCACTCAGGAGTCTCCCAATACTCTCCACTTAGACTATTGTAAGGCTTGAGAAGTCACCCCCAAAGTCCCCTTTGTTCACCATGGCACTTTGGGCACCCCAAGAAGGTAGGGACGTGACATCTTTTCTGCCCATCAAACTGCTTTTTAGACTTAGAATGGCATAATTTTAGCTCTCAATCACCAATTAAAATTTAAAAAATTATCTGTTTTAGAAAGCTAATGTGATTTCCTACCTTCAAGAAAAGTTTCAAAAAAGAAAGTTAAAAATTGAGGTCATACAAGCTTGCTCAAAATTCAAAGTGTTCCTTGAGAGGACTTTGGTCCTTTAGGAATTAAACTTATAGCAATGGACACCCTTGCACAAAGTCTATGATTTGGTGCTTGAAGACTTCAAGAACTTAGATGGAATATAAGTCAATAATATAGTATTTTTGGGTCACATTTATTTCTCCCCAAAGGTATAAATCATTTCATTTTTTTATTGAAATTTTCTAAATTAATATGACTAAACATTCTATTTTGTGACTTTGAACACACTTAAGCCAATCAAATGCTTGGAAAACCAAATACAATAATAGAAGTGCATGTGCCTTTCAGCTACATGGCTTTCAAATAGTTCAGTCTAGTTGGTTGTTGTCATTTATTTTATTTCATGAATGGAAGCCCTACATGCTCTAAAAAACAATAATTCAAGTAGGACTATGAATAAAAATAAAGATTATTTGAATTACCTATACAATACTACTACTACTACTACTATTACTACTAAACTTTAAAATGCTACATCTATTTACAAATCATTCTTTCTTTCCATTTGTATTAAGATGCTTATATGGTACCTTCATGTTCATTTTTTCTCTTATCTATCAAGTGATGTGGAGAATACTATTGCAAGATATATATTTTTTAATATGTATTTTGCTAAATATCGTATGTTATTGATTTACATGTTCTCGAAGTATTTGCTAAACATTTGGTTTATAAAGAGTTAAATGGAAATCTAGTTATGGTATTATCATAATTATTACCATTTTTATTGTAAATTGTATGGAACATAGCAAATGCAGTTGGAGCAGTTGCAGACAACTATATTAATCAATATTTTTTGGGGGGTTATTTTGGTCATGTACCATATATGAAGCTTACAACACCAAGGAATCTACCTTTATCTACATAAACTGACCAGCCCTAGGTTTTATTTGCATAATTCCGCTTCTAAATTAACGATTTGCAAACCACAAGTACACCTCTTTGATGTGTTGTTTTAATTGGCTACACTGATTAAAATTATAAGTCTTTCAAAAGTTTGTGACTTGAAATTTAGAATCTTACAGACCTATTGTGATAAACTAAATAAACTTTGCAATAGTAAATTTTTCCTCACTCCTAATTACCACCCTCCATATCTTAACTCCAGTGCACTTCAAAGAGAAATAATATTGCTCCACGCTAATTTTGAACATTCAACAATATTTTGAACATTCAACTATTGTTTACGGTTTATGTACAGGAATTAAGTACTGCTCTAATTGTAATTCATAAACCTCTACATGTACAAACAAAAATATATGTAGAAATAACTCAATTTTCCAATATTTTTTTTGGAAAAAATAAAATTATAAGATGAAGATTGTTCATTAAAACAACAAAACTATGTTGAAATTTGTTTACTAGATTTATATATTAGTAGAAAGCTTCAAATCATTCCATTTTGATCAATGAATCAAAAGTTATTAAAAACTTTAGTTTATGGATAGTTGTAGAAAATCTATTCTAAAATAAACTTTGAAGTCCTTTATTTGATCCAATTTCCAATATTTTGAAAAAAAGATAAACAATGATTGTGGATTGCTTATTATAATATTCCAACCATTGAAAATTGACATTTTTCAATTCTAAAACTATATTCTTAAAATTTAATATTTTGAACCATTCCCTACTTCTTTCTATTTACTATTTATCCCGCATATGTTGTACAATACCCACCAACAAGTTTACAATCATCCAATTCTGCCATTGAAAAGAATTTGGCATAATATAAAATGTAATTGGCATTTTTCATCTAGCGTGATGAACATTCAATTTTTGAGCAATTCCAATCAAGTGTACCAAGTTTGGATATCAAAAAAGCAAAACTCCATTTTTGGTGAATTGTTTTGTTTGAATTTCATGGTTTTACATAATAATTGATTGAAAAAGATTGGTGATGAATTTTTTTTAATTTGATTGCATAGATACATAGGGAACATCCATACCCACATCTTTTATATTAACCCCTAGAGTCCCAAGGCCATTTTTCCATCAAAAACCACTCAAAACTGTCATTTCTATTGCAAAGAGCAAAAAAAAAAGATTTAATGTGTTTTTTGCATATTTAACCGTAGGATCTTGTACTAGACTAGTATAAGAATGTGTGGAAGAAATTTCGAAAACTTTGACCACGTAGATTGCAAGATATTTGCATTTAAAGTAAAGGAATCAAGTTTTTTTGCACCTTGCTCAACTACATTTTTTGGCTTTGAACCTTCTTAACTTAAAATTTTTGCTCTATTGATTTTGAATTTCTAATTTATATGATGAAGAATTGAGTTGAGAATCTAGGAAAAAAGATTCAAAGAAGAAACACTTAGTTTTCACTCATTAAAAATTTGTTAAATAGAAGTAGGTTCAAGATTGAAAGAAAAATTAAATCATTAATAGCTCTAAGATAGAGTTGAAATATACTAATTTCAACGGTGAGATTGTTCTAGTAAGAAATCTTAACCTTGTGAAACTTTTTTTTTTGAAAAATTGTCAAAATTGAGTTTAGAAATGAATCCTACAAGTTATTTTTTCTAGAAGATGCTCTAATTGCCCGAAAAATAAGATTGTCTATAACTTTTGCATAACAAATCGAAATGGAATGAATCAAAGCTTCTTATGTAGATAAAAATAAAATCTATATGAAACAAATTTTTTTAGTTTTTAATTTAAAGTTTTTGTGAGGGTTTTTTTCTGCCTGCCGAACTATAATTTGGGGTTTTTGTGCCATAACTTTTGCTCCCGGGCACCGATTGAAATAAAAATTACATTTTCGGAAAGCTAATGTGATTATCTATCTTCACAAAAAAATTGAAAAAATTACAACAAAGATTGAGACCGTAGGAGCCTGCTAGAAATCCATTTTGTCCCCTGAGGGGACAACGGGACTTTAGGGGTTAAAAAACATCCCCTTAAGTAACAAAAATATGATCAATGAAGAGCTTAATCAGAGGTGGAATATGGCGAAACTTTGTAAAATAGTTATCTTTATAATCTTACTAGATTTTGGAAAAATATTTGTACCATCTTGTTTAAATGTCCAAAAGTAGTTATAGTGCAAAGATCGAATAGCAAAATCTAGTGAGATTATAAAGATATCTATTTTACAAAGTTTTGCCATATTCCACCTCTGATTAAGCTCTTCATTGATCATATTTTTGTTACTTAAGGATTTTTTTTTTAATATAAAAGATGTGGGTATGGATGTTCCCTATGTATCCATGCAATCAAATTAAAAAAATTCATCACCAATCTTTTTCAATCAATTATTATGTAAAACCATGAAATTCAAACAAAACAATTCACCAAAAATGGAGTTTTGCTTTTTTGATATCCAAACTTGGTACACTTGATTGGAATTGCTCAAAAATTGAATGTTCATCATGCAAGATAAAAAATGCCAATTGCTTTTTATATTACGCCAAATTCTTTTGAATGGTAGAATTGAGTGATTATAAACTTATTGGTGGGTACCATACAATTTTAAATGATTTGAAGTTTTTCAGTAACATAGACAACTTGCCTCACAAAATGAATTTAAAGGAGCACCACCATTTTGGACATTTTTTCATACAGATGTAAGCTTGGAAAGTGCAAAAGCGCAGTTTCTCATAGAGCCCCTAAAGGCCCAAAAGGATTTTTCTCACTTCAAATGCTAATATCTTGCAATCTACTTGGTAGAAATTTCTGAAATTTTTCCCACATCTTTTTAAACTAGCTCGCGTAGTTCAAGATCCCATTATTATATGAATCTAGATGTATTTTTAATTTTTAATTTTTCTTTTTCCAATCTCCTTACTCTTAAGTAGTCTCCAAAAAGTAGTCTTCCTCAATATTCTTCCTTGGTTTAGAAATCACCTTGTATGAGTCTCTAATTTGAGCCTCTAAAATCACAAGATTGTCTTTATAACAAGTACTTAATGCTCAAAGACTACAAAACCAACATCCAAACTTATGGCTATTCACCTAACTTTCAATTACAATCATCCTCTAATCAATATATTTAATCATACTTAGCACCATTTCTTCATCCTTGCCCCATTTCTCAAGTTATTTTATTTCATCCTTTTTGTAAATTAATTCCTATAGGTTTGTAATTAGAAACCATTCACAATAATTAGAGACCATTTCTAAACATTTTATAGGGGCCATTTGAAGAGCATTGGTACTATTTGAACCCCCTACTATAACCCCTAAAGTCCCACGGCCAATTTCTTGCCCCAAACCATCCTAAATTGCCAAGTTTGTTGCATTTGCCAAAAATAAATAAATAAAAACATTTTTTCAGAATCTAACCATAGGATTTTGTACTTAACTTGTATAAGATCATGTGATAAAAATTTCATAAAGTTTGACCATATAGGTTGCAAGATATAAGCATTCAAAGTTGAACAAATAATAATATAAACTTTGATTTGCAAATCCATATGACTTTGACTTCCATTTGTAGAAAGATTTTGACTACAAACTTTGAATTAAGAAAATCTTGTGTTGAAGAATTGAGTTGAGAGTCTTGGAAAAAATTTCACAAAAAAAATACTTGATTTTCATTCTTTAAAATTCTTTAGTAGAAATAGGTTCAAGATTGAAAAAGAACTAAATCATTAATAACTCTAAGATGAGGTTGAAACACAATAATCTTAACGGTGAGATTATTCTAGCAAGCAAACTTAATCCTGTCCAACAATTTCTTTTGAAAAATTGTGAAAACTGCATTCAAAAATGAATCCTATAAGGGCTTTTTCTAAGAAAAAGCTCGAATTGCCTATATATTAAGATTGTCCATAATTTTTGCATAATATATCCAAATGAGATGAATCAAAGCTGTACATTTAGGAAAAAAACATAATCTTCTAGAATTTTTTTAAAATTTCATTTTTTTATTTTTTTTATTTTTTTCGTATTGTCAACCGAATTTAGTTTTAGGCTTTTGTGGTATAACTTATACTCCCAAGCACCAATTGTAACAAAAATTATATTCCTACAAAGCTAATCACTTTTATCTATCTTATGAGAAAGTTTCAAAAAATTTAATCAAAAATTTAATTATAGGAACCTATTTGAAATCCATTTTCTTCCCTAAGAAGACAATGGAATTTCTAGGAGTTGAAAGGATATAAATCAATTGAACAACAAACTTACCTGTCACTTAATTCCTGAAAATAGATTATTTGCCAAAATTGAAGAGCCTAAAGCACATAAAAATCTCTCAACAAGGTGCTTCAAAAATTGAGTGCAAATAGGGCACCTACAGTGACAAAGACAATCCAATCCAAAAAACACAAAAACACAAGAAATAAAGGAAAAAACAACGATCTTTCAAATAACTTGAACTACAATAAAATTACATCCAAAGTTCGAAACTATTTATTTTTCTTGAATTTAGAGCAACAATATACATCTCGTAGCCACTATCATCATTTGGCTACAATAATAACTTCCAAAATTTATACCAAGGCAAGGACCAAAATTCAAGTTACCTAATTATAAGCACAAGAGCTGCACTCAAAGAGTAGACTTGCTACTGAGAAAAATTAATTGTTTGCATCGCCAACTTGAAGGGCTTTAAAATATTTGTTTCACATACTTCCTATTAGAATCTTTAGATTTTGTTGGAAGGATAATTACTATGTGATGGTCCAATGGTCAATTTTCCATCCTTAGACTTTGTATTCTTTAAAAAAAACAAAGGTAAAGAAAATGCACAGATAACAACTTCTATGAATACCCCCCTCAAGTCATTTCCAACCAATGCAATTGTTTACAATCTGATCAACATAACTATATTTGCAAACGATGACAAATTACAATGAAAATTTTCAAATTACAATTGAATGCAAAATTCATGGTCAAGAGATTTAGAAAACAAGATAGCCAACAATTGGTCAAGATTGCCAACCGCGTCACCAATAATCACCACAAGAACACACACCATCTTGGAAGTGGTGAAAGCGATTAGCATCCCTTACAACAATATCTCGGTCAATGGCCTTTGAGATAAACTTGGTTGCTGTATGGCAATCTGAACACACTCGAAGGTTCTTGAACACCCGAATTGGTTGTCCAGGGGGTGTCCACATGAGTCCATAAGCAATAGCCAACTTCTCGCTATGGGAACAAAGAGCAAGTTCTTTCTCCTCCTCATCAATGTTCCGCAACACTAGCCGGGTGTCAGGAATGTAGCCTTTGGCCTTAATTGTCTCACTCAATCTCCTCAGCTCAGCATAGATCTCCTTTGCTTCTGCGTGAGAAGTATCCCCTGCGACGAAGTCATGGACCTTGTTATCAACTTCAATCCAACTACGCCCTGGCTCCTTGCGTATGCCTTTCTCCTGCATCATAGTGCGCACCCACAACACCTCCTCCCACTTGTCAGCTGCAGCATAGATATTCGAGAGAAGCACGTATGCAGAAGCATCCTTCGGTTCCAACTTGAGGAGCTCGTTAGCGGCAAGTTTGCCCAACTCCACATTACCGTACCTTCTACAAGCACCAAGCAGGGCTCCCCAAATTGCACCATCTACTTCCACCGGCATGTTGCCAATCAAGAACTTTGCTTCCTCCAAGTGTCCTGCTCGACCAAGGACATCCACCATGCAGGTGCAAAGCTTCACAGTACGTTCGATGCCATAGTCTTGAGTCATAGCCAAAAAAAGTCTACGGCCCTCATCCACAAGGCCTGAATGACTACAAGCTGACAACACTGCAACGAATGAGATCTCATCAGGATTCACACCGTCTGCAATCATAGATCTAAAGACTTCCAGGGCTTCATGCCCACAGCCATGTTGCGCAAGTCCTCCAATCATCACGTTCCAAGTAACCACGTCCCGCTCCTCCATCTTGTCAAAAGTCCGGCGCGCATCATCGATACTGCCACACTTTGCATACATGTGCACCAGCGCACTGCCCACACGAACATCGGACTCGAATCCGGCTTCACGGGCATGCCTGTGAACCTCCTTCACCCACTCCAAAGCCCCTGCGCTTCCACATGCATTCAGGATACTCGCATATGTAAAGGCGTCTGGTTTGAGACCTTCCCGTTTCATTTGGAGAAACAGTTCATATGCTTCAGACCCACAGCCATGTTGAGCAAGTCCTCCAATCATCACGTTCCAAGTAACCACGTCCCGCTCCTCCATCTTGTCAAAAGCCAGGCGCGCATCATCGATACTGCCACACTTTGCATACATGTGCACCAGCCCGCTGCCCACACGAACATCGGACTCGAATCCGGCTTCACGGGCATGCCTGTGAACCTCCTTCACCCACTCCAAAGCCCCTGCGCTTGCATTCAGGATACTCGCATATGTAATGGCGTCTGGTTTGAGACCTTCCCGTTTCATTTGGAGAAACAGTTCATATGCTTCAGACCCACAGCCATGTTGAGCAAGTCCTCCAATCATCACGGTCCAAGTAATCACGTTCCGCTCCTCCATCTTGTCAAAAGCCAGGCGCGCATCATCGATACTGCCACACTTTGCATACATGTGCACCAGCCCGCTGCCCACACGAACATCGGACTCGAATCCGGCTTCACGGGCATGCCTGTGAACCTCCTTCACCCACTCCAAAGCCCCTGCGCTTCCACATGCATTCAGGATACTCGCATATGTAAAGGCGTCTGGTTTGAGACCTTCCCGTTTCATTTGGAGAAACAGTTCATATGCTTCAGACCCACAGCCATGTTGAGCAAGTCCTCCAATCATCACGTTCCAAGTAATCACGTCCCGCTCCTCCATCTTGTCAAAAGCCCGGCGCGCATCATCGATACTGCCACACTTTGCATACATGTGCACCAGCGCACTGCCCATACGCACATCGGACTCGAATCCGGCTTCACGGGCATGCCTGTGAACCTCCTTCACCCACTCCAAAGCCCCTGCGCTTCCACATGCATTCAGGATACTCGCATATGTAAAGGCGTCTGGTTTGAGACCTTCCCGTTTCATTTGGAGAAACAGTTCATATGCTTCAGACCCACAGCCATGTTGAGCAAGTCCTCCAATCATCACGTTCCAAGTAACTACGTCCCGCTCCTCCATCTTGTCAAAAGCCAAGCGCGCATCATCGATACTGCCACACTTTGCATACATGTGCACCAGCGCACTGCCCACACGCACATCTGATTCAAGCCCAGCATGTCTTACACACGCATGAACCTCTTTGCCCCACTGCAAAGCTGATGGATTGGCGCAAGTCTTCAGGACGCTCGAGAAAGTAAATGCATCTGGCTGGACCCCCTTTTGGCACATTTGATTGAAAAGTTCCATTGCTTTTTCGGCACGCTTGTGCTTTGCATAACCTCCAATCAGGATGTTCCAACTGAACACGTTCTTCTTCACAAGTTTATCAAACACTCCACGTGCAGCCTCCAAGTCTCCACACTTGATATACAAGCTCACTAGGTTGTTTACCACATATGTATTCTGCTCCATTCCACTCTGGTTGATGTAGTCGTGAATCTGCTTCGCCAAATTAGCTCGAACGTTTTTCTCCTTCAAGCACCGTCTCAAAACTTCAACATACATATCCGAGTTGATGGCCAAGCCTTGTTCTAGTCGATTCTTCAAATTACCAATTGCTTCAATCGTGTTTCTTGCACTTTCCATGGGCGTACGACCGCCACCAACATGTAGAATATGCCTCCACTCTCTTGCAGTACTGGACACAATGCGTCTTTTTCCATTGTGGCCCTCCCATATCCTGATTCATCAATACAGTCTTCATTAGAAAAAACTTAGAAAGAAGAACACTGAAACGCAAAGTGGGAAGGGTGCAAGACCACTAATGCCCTGTACTCGCATATCTTAATGTGAACAAAATTGCATCCATCCAATTTATTTCTTGATATCTCTCACATACATAGCAATTCTTTGAAAATCATCCCACTCTAAGTGCATCCAATAACCCCAAAGAAAGAACAAAGCATATTGCATGAACAAAAATCCTCAAAATCACTCAAAATCACATATTTCTAGATGCACCTACTCTCATCATTAGACAAGGGAGCCAACGCAGTTCCTAAAGTTACCTGTTTCCTTGTGTTGTGTCTTGAGAATCTTCGCTGCGATAATCATCAAGAGGCTGCAGTTTGCCTTTAGTTACCAACTTGAGCATTGCCTTCACCCATGGTGGAGTTGACCAGCCATCTATCCAAAGCGCTTTCCTTGCCACCTTATGTCTAAAGTCAGGTGATCTTGGATTCCTCTGTAGGCGCCACAGCCCATGATCAGATCCTGAAAACCTGTCTCATGCTCATTTTGCATCCAACAATCAACATTCAAGGAATATTTGTTGTTGATACTGCAATGATCTGAGCAATTTTCAGTGCACTCTTGGACAACAAACAACGCAATTTCGCACTTGGAGCTTTACTAAGTGCCCATGGCCTTGTACACGCAAGAAATATCCCCATCACTTGTTGACCCGAGCATTGTATCCACTTTCATTTATCAAATAGTCAAACCTTATCGCCTCTATTGTCCCACCACTGCGTAGGATCCGCAAAATACTCTTCCCAAACTTCTTCAACCGACTGTGGTTCACCTGAATCCACCGCAACATGCTTCGTCCATGTCAGTCACATTCTCACCAAGAGGGGCAAACTCTTCCTGTGAAAATGGGCATGTGATACATACCTGAAGCATTGAAGTTCGAAGGTAGTCTCTTCCAAACTGATGAAAATGATGAACACCTATTTCGTCCACTCCTTCGTATGGGAGAGGACAAGGGCAAGGATAAAGAAAGGTAGAGTGGCCATGGAGACCTGAAGCCTGTGATTGCACAGACATCCTGGGCACACAAATGTCAACACTCTGTCAATGAGCAACTTCGTACCATTTAAAGCACACTCTCCCCATCAATACCGGGGCTTAGGGTTCGGTGAACCATGTCAATATCCGGTTACGTTTGGAAAAATGTGACTACGTCTATATCGAACATTGCTGTAAAGGAGAACCCATATTTCGACACATTTGTTGCCAACATGACGACAGTAATCCATGTCACAAGTCATCCAAGCGCTAAATTTACTCACCTGAGCACCACGCACCAACAAAAAGCTTCTCTGTTCTCTCCCAAACTGCAATTGTTGTCTACAATCTAAATCCCGCAACACCAATTGAGCTGGCAAACACATCACTATCTGCCTGCATTACAGAGACCACTCATTGACTGTTACTAAGAAGAACTCACAAAGACTAACGCCGGAATGGACCTGTGAAGAGAAACACATCAAATTGAGAAGAAAATTAAGGGAGTGAAAAATCTGCTACGAACTCCAAATCCTTAAATCCCTAACACACAATAAATTAAGTCCACAAACAAAACCGCATACCTTACACTTCCGACGGCCAAATGAAGCAAGACAAGCTGCCCAAGGACGGCAAACCTCCACTGCAGCTTCACGAGGAGCAGCTCCGTCCACAGGATCAATCAATTGCTGAGGCAAGAATTCAAGATCCACCCATTGACTAGCATACAACCCCAGTCAGTCAATTGACTTGTCACACCCCTATTCTGACATATGACGACACCTTGTATTGGGTGGATATGACTGGAATCAGCATATATGGCACCGATTTGGCCGTTTCCAGCACATTATTCAAATGTAACGCAAGCAAAGGTGATGGCAGAGTCGTTTTTGACCCTGTAACAACAATTATTTCTGCCATGAATTTGCTAGAAACCAAAGTGTGAAGAGGAAAGCTTAACCTGAGTTCGAATTGCTACTCTAGCGCAATCCTACGAGAGCAACATACCCAGACAGATTTCAAGCACCAAATGGAACCCCCCTTCTACTTTTTCCCCTATCTGAGATACGAGACGCCCGTCTTCTTCTAACACTTTGCTACTCCACATAGTCTATAAGCTTCGAAGGCACAAATATTCTAAGATTCCAACACGCCTTATCCCCAAAGCAACCTCTACCCTCAAGGACTTAAAATTTTAGCTACAAATTAGCTACAAAGAGGATCCCACACAAGATCATTGCCCCAAACGCTTGCCCAATTTACAAGCCCGCACAGTACGAATCAAATCCTCAAAAGGAGCAACAGGGATCACACAAAAATCTGCAGTATTACTACAACTACAGCTTCTACTACTACTACTACGGTGAGCAATCTACGACGAGGGGCCACTGCACGCAGCAGGGACAGTTACAGCTAGTGCCAGCTCGATTTAAGCTTTCGCTCGTCCTTGCAACAGAGAAATCTCTCCCCCCTGCAACCCAGTGGCGAGAATTCGGGACCAAATTGGGTGAGCAACTAACCACAAGCAGAGGAAAGTGCACATGATCCGCGCAAATCGCAAAGCTCCTCGCGCTATCATCACCAACCCTGCGTAATAGTCTAGGTTTGGCCACAAGAAATTAACTCCAAGCTCCAAGCGTGCATTCGATTCACAATTTCAAAACGGAAAGCAATCTGGATCCCAAGAATCATCCCCAAATGAAAGCATACTCGCCCTTTGCAACAAACGTTCAGAGAATGTGTGTAGTACCAGCGATTCCTTGCGACGAGAATCCCAGAAAACTAATGGACGCAGCAAGCAAGGAGCAGGGGATTCAAGGCAAGAAGAAGAAGCAGAGCAGCCCTGATGAACAATTAGGGCTTTTTTTTTTTGGCTTTCTAGTGCCAGATTGCACCAGAAAAAAAAATTGGCTAAAAAATGTCATAAAAAATGCCAAAAAATTTGGATGAAATCGCCAAAAAAACTTCAAAGTAAAATAAAACTTGGATGAAATCGTCAGATTGTGGATGAAAACCAAATTATAGACATGTGATATATACTAATGTGATATTTTCTATTCAATATGTGGATGAATGTTGAATTTTGGAGCAGTACTAAAACTTTTTATATCGCCACTTTGGCACTTCTTAAAAAATGAAAAGAAAAACTCTGGTGTTCATTCCGTGGAAAAAAGAGATTCAATGCCTACTAGAGTTTCTTTGTTTTTGATAACTGAATGGAATTGTTTCCAAATAGCCATCCTTGCATGAAGAGTAGAGATCCAAGTAGAACTAATGATTCTATTTACACTAATCTCCTGAGCTGCATATTTCTTACTACATCTATCTGTCCAAATGTGCCAAATGAGAAAAGTTCTCATAAGGTCCCATGGCTGATGTTTGTAGACATATCTGTTAACCCCTAAATGCCCAAGGCCTGTTTTGAGCGTCTTGGAATTTGCTCTAAATTGAACAAAAAGCCAACAATTTGATAAGTTGAATCAATTTTTTTTGAATTGTAACCGTACAAATTCAAACTAGACATGTTAGGGATCACATAGGAAAAGAAAACACAACAATATCATTTAAGGATTGAAAGATTATAATGTTTAATCATCAGGGTGTTAAAACTATGAAAATCTTTGAGCTCTCTTTTTGCATGTCAAATCTAAAAAGTTCAAGACCAAAAAAATATGAGATTGAAGGGCCTAACAAATATAACCCCAACCAATTTATGACTTCTCAAAATCAACTCTACAATTTTTTTTAAATGAATTTCTAGTGTGATTTTTTCTCCAAGATCTAGTGTATTTGAGGCTCATTTCCAAGAGCCCTCAACACTACAAAAAGTCAAGATTGCAAGGAATACCTTTGCACAAAATCTTGAATAGAAAAATCATAATCATTCATCTTCAAAATTGGATTTTTGAAGCTAAAATTAGACTTCATAAAGAATCTTTTAAAAATATAAACTACTAAAAATAGCAATTTGGTAAGGTTTTATTTAACTTCAAAGTTTCTTCGACACCACATTTGGGTGCCTTGGGCATTTAGGGGTTAAAGTCTCCGCTTGTTGGTGTGTCGAAATGACCAAGCAATGCTTGTTGAATGTTTTCAATGTTGGGAGCTTTGGCCGAAGATGCCAAACTGTTATATTTTTCCATAAGTCCAGGGTGAGTCTGAGCACTCCTAGAAGAGGTGATCGATTGTCTCCATTTGATTGATGCACATGCTGCATCCAACTTGACCCTGCGAAACTCACCAAGCAAGCCAGCTTCCCGTCACAATGTCGTCGTTAATTGCTTGCCATATAAACATGGTCTGTTTCTTGGGTCTATTGTTGTGCCATAAGAAGCTGTAAATCTTTGTGATGTCCGATTTGGAGAACTCCTGGCTTGTTAATTTCTAGACTCCTAACAGCGTCTTTCCCTTGTACTTGAGTTCTTGTTTGTATCCCCTTCTGGTTGAATACTGATAGGACTTTGCTACTTAGCAGCTGTGAATACTTAGCAGCTGTGAAAGTTTTCAGCTCTACAGGATGTCTTCTTGCAAAGGAGAAGTTCCGCCAAAGCATCAAAACAAAATACATGACTTTCACCTGCTGTTCACCTTATTTAGGGTGTTCTTCCAGTCCAATTCTGTTTTCTTAGGGTTTAGGGTTTGATGTTGTTGCCGTTAGTGGTTGCTTGCTTCTTGTCAATGGAGCTGGATTTCTGTGGATAGTTACTTACGATTGTGGCTATTCAGGCTAGGCAAATGGTGAGTGATATTAGTATCCTCTATTGGGGAGCCCATTTTGTAAAATTAATGGAAGTAGACTGTGAGTGACATTTGTACGGAGTAGTTCTAACATATCCTTTTGAAAATATCATATATTGTTCCTATGTAGTTGCTACCATCATTAGTTTTTACATTTCCTGATATTCATGTTTAGTGGATGCTGTTGAAGAATCACTTTTGAACTTAGGAGTATTCTACGCTCATCGAGCAGTAATTGTTGATCTAAGCGCGTGGAGTACTAACAATGTTTGTTCAAACTATTCATCACTTATAACTTTGATTTCTATGTGTTTTGTTAACAATAATGATTGCAAAAAGCAAGCAATAAGACAAATTCATCATACAATCTGCACAGGTAGTCATTTAGGATTACTTTGTTTTATAATTTGAAATCTCTTTGCCTAGTAACCAAATCATTCATTGATAGAAAGATATAAATTTTTCCTTGTCCTATTGACTAATTTTGTTAGAAACAACTTAGATAGGTTGCTAATGTTTACATTATCGTTTGCAGCATACTCAAAAAACAAGAACGTCTGTGCTAAATGTTGTAGCCCAATGAAACTATTGTTGGAAAAGGTATTTAGTGTAGGTCTTATTTTTTGAATAGAGTTTGGTACTTAAGAGATTTCAGTCAACGTTTGTAAAGAATTAAACCGTCAAGAAAAATCTAACCTTATATCTAATGCAAATCATTCCCTAGTGCTTTATTGAAAGGTTGTCTCATATAGGCTTTTATGCCATCCATGGTTTAGCTAACTTGGCCAAAAAAATTTAATTCATCATTTAATAGTTCTGATTGGTGATCTTGACATCAATCTCAACAACATGGATGCTGAGGAAGAGGAGCAAAAGCAACTTGAAGAGGTATCATGATGCATTCTTGTGAAGTTCATTACTTTTTGAAAGCAAGCTCTATGAATTGTTTGCCAATGAAAATTGTGCAAGACATTCATTGTGGTTGAAAACTATGCAAACACTAAAAAAAATGCGAAAACGAGATAGAAAGACTCTACTTAGGACAATATATGTAGCAATAGTATAGGCACATGCCTCAAGAGAATCAAATACTCCTTCTTGAACTGAGGCATTGTGAATGATGTGGTTGTTGTTTGCATGTCTTTTAAAATCTTCGTGCTTGCTGCACAATGTCAATGCGCAACATAGGAGCATGTTTGTAAATAGACCCTCTCTTATGACCTGCGGAGTTAGCATTCAATTTTTCACATTAATCATGGTTTCAGTTGCACAAAGATTGTGGTGCTGTGAAGAAGCCTAGTATTAAGGACAAGGTTGACAAAGATATAGATCCCACTGAGTAGGACAATCTTAAACTTGAAGTTTGTTCTAATGGCAACAAAGATGAAGATAAAGATGATGAAAAGGGGGTAGGAGATGCGGACTTGAAGACTCATTAAAAGTTTTAATCAAAGTAAAGTAAAGGTAAATTTGCACCTAGCGTTAGGGAAGAGAATTTTGGGAGGTTTTAGAAAAGTTTTGCAGCTAGCATTCATATCTGCTGTCATTTGTGAATGCCGATCCTACTTAATTGGAGGCCGAAGTAGGTGAAGAAAAGATTGGTTGTTAAGTGTAGCGTAGGACAATTATATTTTTTTATGAAATTGGTGTCAAGCATAATTAAAGTAGCACCACAAAGAAGAGGTTTTTGAGGTTTACAACTACTCATAGCTAATGGGATAAACAAATAGGGTGATTAAGATAAGTGTCGGTTTATACTAGAATGAACATTCCTATGATTCAAAATTGCCAAAAGTTACAGAGACGGCTACATGGCGTGATGAATTTCAATCACCAAATGCATTAGTCGCTTGTGAGTGTTTCTAACTCCACCCTTGAGCCAAAATGTTACACACGGGCTCTAGCGGCTGTTTTGTTGAAGATTCACTCCGATTTGGGTGGTTCCTAATTCAGTGTTCGCCTTCCAAGCAATGGACACTTTTTGTGACTAAAAATCTTGTAAAATTCCACTAATTCCAAAAAAATTATTTGTTAACTAGTTAAAATGTTATGATTAAGTAAAATAGGAAAAATAAAATAAAATAAAATCTAACTAAAATTGTATCTAAGCATCCTAATAGAATATAACTTCCCCTTCCCAAAATGGTAAAGAAAGTTAGATTTCGAGATTCCTAGCAAAAGTTACCACGGGTCGAATTTTGGCCCCTTACTTGTGCTAAAAACTTCATCCACCAATCTAAAATAGCAAATCAATTCTAAATAAGTCTAAATTCTAGGATTAGGTTATTAGTTCATTTATGTTCTAGATTATTAAGATTATTTGGAATTTTAACCTATTTGGATGTTTTTCATCCAAAATTAGCCTCAAACTTCATCCAAACTTTTACCCTTCAAAAATAAAGTATTTTTAACTCCTAAAGGACCAAACCCCATTTTTTGACAACATAGCAATTTTGGGCAGCTCACTACAAATGAAATTTTTATTTTTTTCTTTAAAATTTGCACACAAGATATGCCCGAGGAGTAGCTTTAAGGCCCAACAATTTTCATAACTTTTGACTATATGGTTAAGAAGTTAATGCATGATATGTCATTTTCATTGGTCGGCGGGCAGCCCGGGCAGCTCAAAAAACTTCTTTAAATATCACTTTTTTTTAAAATAAAAATTTGAAATTGGTTCTTTAGATTTATATACACGCGGGAAGCTTTGAATCATTCCATTTCAATCAATGAGTCAAAAATTATGAGGAATCAAAGTTTGAGGGTAGTTATGGAATCTCTATTCTAAAATAAACTTTGAAGTCCTTTATTTTACTCAATTTTCAATACTTTTGGGGGAAAAAAATTGTAGGATGTAGATTGTTTATTACTACATTACAACCGTTGGAATTGGCATTTTTCAATTCCATATCTAAATTCTTAACAATTTAGTGTTTTGAATCATTCTCTACCTCTTTCTACTTACTATTTTTTCCTATATGTTTTACAATTTCAAATGATCTAAAAAATTTCAAGCATGTTGCCAACTTGCCTTGAAGAATGAATCCAAAGAGTAACCACCATTTTGGACATTTTTTCATACAAATGTGACCTTCTGAAGTGCAGCTGCCCGGATTTTCGCAGGGACAAAAAAAGGATTTTTGTCAATTCAAACACTATTATCTCGCAATCCACATGGTGGAAATTTCTGAAATTTTTTCCACAACTTCTCAAACTAGTGTACTACAAGATTCTACGGTTACATTTTTTTTTAAAGTTTTTTTTCTAAAATTTGGTACTTGTATTAGAAATGGCAGTTTTAGGGTTTTGGTGAAAACATAGTCTCTGACCTTTAGGGGTTAAAAGTAAAAAGGGATTTTGGAATATTTATAGATTCTTTGAATGATTCCTTCCTTAAAATATTCCTTAAAGATTCCTTTGGATGAAAATCTTAAATTTTCATCCAACTTTATGGTTAAGTTTAATTATTAGTAACTTCTTCGATCTTTGGTTATTTCTTAAGTGAATTGGTTTTTGAAACCTTTGAAAATTACCTATTAGGTTCTAAATTCTAACTTAACTTCTAAAATTCTAATCTAAAAACTAACTTCTAAAGGCAACGATTCTAATTTCAATTTAAAGGAAAAACAAAGTAAAAGAAAAGGGAAAGACTAATATACCTCTACGTCCATCATAGCCATGGTCTTGTCATCGCAAATTACCAACATAATGGATTCGAAATAACCGTCATCCTCCATCATGTGTGCTCCGTCTGCTTGTTGAAAAGTCGATGTCAGAATGTTTAGAAAATCTCTTTTCTACATTCACTACAAGAGAAAAGGGTGTTTTAAGTGAGTTTTTAAATATAGTTCTAGACATAAGATTATAAGTAATGACCTTTAAGCACATTTTCAGCAAAAACACATGTATTTTCAGTAAAATTTTGTCAAAAATGTGCTTAGAGGTTATTACTTATAATCTTATGTCTAGAACTATACTTAAAAACTCACTTAAAACATCCCTTTCTCTTGTAGTGATTCTTTCTGGCTAATTTCCTACAAAAGGTGGTTAGTTTAAAGTATTTAACTTAATTCCTTTGAGTTTAGGAATTTACGTTAAATTTCTAGTGGTTTTTAGTTGGTTTCTAAAACAACTCTTTGAAATAAAATAAATTTCAAGGCCGTATTTCCAATTACCTTGAAGGTTTATTTTATTCGAGAATTAATTTAAAAGATTAATATTTTCCAATTTTAATAATATTCCAATGAATAGTTAAATTTGTTTGTTATTCATTAGTTTATTATTTTGGTTGGATTAATCTAATATTTTTGTTGACTTTTTGTCTTTTTTTTATTTGGCTTATTAGGCTTAATAAAACAAAATCTAAATCAACATTCACCCAACTAATTCCTTCCAAAAATCCTAATTGATGGAAGAAACCAAATTCTTCAATAGTAAAAGGAATAAAGCCAAAGAATTATTCCAAATGAATAGTAAATGAATAGAAAAGAAAGAATTAAAAAACAAAGAATTGTCCCAAAATGAATAGTAAATGAATAGAAAACAAAGAATTAAAAAACAAAGAATTGTCCCAAAATGAATAGTAAATGAATAGTAACAAAATAAAAACCAAACCAAATCCAAAATGAATAGTAAATGAATAGTAAAGAAAGAATTAAAAAAACAAAGAATTGTCCCGAAATGAATAGTAAATGAATAGTAACAGAATAAAAACCAAAACAAATCCAAAATGAATAGGAAATGAATAGGAAAAGCACAACAAAACAAAAACCAAGGCCCACATAAACAGTTAGATGAATAGGAAAAACGAACAAAACCAAAAACAATGCCAAATGAATAGTTAGATGCTTATTGAGAATTGATTCTTCGCCTTCCTTCCTTTCGTCTCCACCCCAGCACTTTAATTCTTCTTCCAACCGGCTTGATCACTTCATTTTTTCTCTTGTGGCTCTTCTCCCCTCGCCACGTGTCGAGCTCTCGTAGCTGGTCTCGTCAGTTGGGTCCTTGCACATTCAGTTACAACTGGTCCTCTCAAAATTCAACTGGTTCTCTCAGATTTCAAATTGGTCCTTCCAGAATTCAAACTCGTTCTCTCGAAACTCAAACTGGTTTTCTCAAAAGTCACACCTACAAACTAACACTATTTATGGGTTACTAATTTCCTAGATTTTTGGATTTTGGGGGGGAGTTTTTCTAAAGCAACTAACACGCAAATTCTAACTAATAGATTTTTGGGGAATTTTGGAAAACTAACTAAGCAAGCAAATCTAAATGGTTTTTGGAGTTTTTTGGAATAAACTAAGTAAAGCAACCTAAACTAAATGGTTTTTTGAGTTTTTTGGGATAAACTAAGCAAAGCAAACTAAACTAAATGATTTTTTAAGGTTTTGGGGATAAACTAAACAAAGCAAACTAAACTAAAACAAAAGCTAAACTATGAGCTAAAATCCATAACTTTAGCAATGAAAGCAAAAAGCAAAATGAGGCAAATTCCGGCGGAAGAAAGGGAGCCACTGGGTGTGGTTTCTTAACTTAAGTAGCCAACACGCCAAGGATTTTTTCCCAATTATTCTTTCCCCTTTCCAAGTGTTCAAAGTAAATTTTGTTTGAGGTGAAAGCTTCGCCGTGTGGGAGCAACCCCAGGCTAAACTCGTGCAATGTGATCCAAAAGTGTCCAAAAATGTTTCAACCCTTACATGAGGTGCACATGATAGTGCTTAAACTGAAAATTAAGGACTAAAAGAATTCCCAAGGTATCAAATAGTTTTAATTCCTAAATGAGGTACACATGACAGTGTTTATACCAAAATTTAGGAGTTAAGTCAAACCAAGCTTTATTATACAACAAAGTTTGGCAGGTCTTTTAAGCGTTAGAACCTTTTGGTGAAGACTAGCTTTACCACCTTAAAAATTCTAACTCAATGGCTGTTTCAAAACATAAAATTAGTACACAAACAAGGTATGCAAGTTTTGGAGGATAAAACCTCCCAAAAGTGTGTATTTAGTGTGGCTTTGATGGTCGAAAAAGGAACCCCAAGTCCTCTAACCAAATCCTTTACTAAAAGAAAGCAAAGAAAGCAAAATGAGCAAAAGATGACCAAAATTTGGTCTAACTAATTGCTTTCAACAAAGCCGGTAAGCAAATTGAACAAAAGAGAGTCTTTACACTCCGATAGAATGTCGGTAAGCAGATAATGGGGTATGAGAAACTTCGGAGGGAGGCCTTATATACTCGCTAGAAGGCCCCACCACCTTGTTTTACCATGAGATATTAGTTCTTTTACTCAAAAACTCCCCTAAGCTAAATCCTAAACTACCCTAAGATATTTGCTAAATAATCTTTGTTTAATCTTTAGAATTTTCTAGGATAAGCCTTAATTAGCAAGGAAATCTTGTCCAAATAAAATCTAAGATCTTTCCCAAAAATATTTAGGAAATTAACTATTTTGACCTTGAGATAATTCGTGAATAACCCTAGGATATTTTCAAATATTCTTAATTTAATCTAAATTGGCTTTTAAAGGAAAGATTTGAAATCTTAACTAAATCCAATCTTCAACTTTCACCAAGATATTTTGCAAATTAACCTCGAATTACCGCTAATTACTCTAAAAAAGTCAAATTTACGGCTGAACTCTTCCTATCTTCTTGAGAACAACTTCAAATTGAAAATCAATTGCGCCATCGCGTTTAGAAGACCCCAATTAGTCTAGGGGACCACTTACCCCCTCCTTCCGGGCTGTAAATACTCGTAAAAACCACTAATGGTAATTCCAAAGGAAAGTCAAAATCCCAACTAATGGAATATGCATTTTCCAAGGAAACTGACTGGTTGGGGTTGCCTGGAAGGTTCATGAGAGTAAGAAAACATTCCTTTTTTACGACATTAAGACACCGCTAGTTCCTATTTCGTCGGTCAACCCGCCGCCATGTTGTAAATTCTTGTTAAATTCAATGTCGTTGCCGATTCTGGTAATTCTGACTATCAAAAAGTCTTCAAACTTGACAGGTTGCCTATTTAATATATAAAATTTTGATTTAATTTTTAATGAGATTTTACTGTACTCTAGGTAATTTCTATGAAATTACTATCAATTTCAAAGGCGATTGACTTCCCATGGAGTTATCGTGAAGTTTTATAAAATCCCGAAACTTTTGGGCAAACTTCTAAGAAGTATCCAAAAGCCAAGGACAAAACCAAACCTCCAATAAGGATGCTAAATTTAGCAATTCTTTAATAATTTCCACCCGAGAGGGAAATCAATCTGGTACCGGGGTTTGTCGTGGATGATTAGCTCCGCTGTTGATCTCTTGGCATACTTATTTTCTAAAAGCACCTTTCTATAAGCTCCAATCACCTCGCCCTTCTTCTACTTTGCATTCTAGTTCATATTCTTAAACACCTGCAGGTCTTCACATAACTAGTCCAAATTTCATATGAGTTGGATCTAGGCACTTTTAAACCTGGATTTAGACTCTTGTAATTTAGCCAGGCTGTCACATGCACTCTACACGTCGAGTTTTACATGGACAAGACACTAGAACTAGCTAACTCTCACATCCTCACATCTTTCTAAAACATTAATCTGGACTCTAAGATATTAAACTAAGACCTAAACCTAGAAAAGCAGAGTATTTTGTGCTTTCCTTGATTTTAGGAAGACTTCTCACTAATTTGGTAGGGACTTCTACCAAATTCCTCTCAACTAACTTATTCATGCTATTTTCACTACAAAAAAAAGGAGTGTTTGAAGTAGTATCCTAGACATCACGTCTTTTAAGTAACATCTTTTAAGTAAGTTTTTAAGTAAAATTTTACTAAAAATATTGTCTTTCTAATTGACTTTCATCCAATTTTGCTTTGATGTAAATCAAAATTTCATCCTACTCTAAGTTTTTAATTTGTTATAACTTCAAACTCCAAGTGTAAAATAGTTTACAAAGCTGCAAATATATTCTAATTAATTATGGTCCTCTTTATTCCTTTTGGTATGATGTAAAGAATTCTATAAGCTTCTTGTTCTTTGACTGTTTCATGTAATGTTCAATTCAACTTTTTTTTAGACCAAAGTAATTTTTCAGTCAAATTACCTTTCTTTTGAAATAAAAACTTCTACTTTTGACTTTGTGGTGAAAAGTTATTAACAAATGAATTTAAACCTCTATTTGGCATTAAAAACTTCATCCATGACTTTTTCCTACTTGGTAATTCAAAATTCACATTTATTTTTTGCATTGTCTTCTCCTTTTAATATAGATTCTAAGATTCATTTTCAAATGAATTTCTAACTTTTCATCCAAGTTTATGGTTATTATTCATCCAAATATACTTTTGCAATTTTAATTCAATTTTTAAGTGTGATATGTTTTTGAAAAGCTATTGAAATTCTCTAACTATTTTTGAGTTAAAAATCTAAATTCCTATTATCCTTGATGGCGTGACTTAATCCTAAAATCCTTTACTAATACCTAATCTAATTAAATGATTTTTGAAAAAAAATGGAAAAGAGAGGGTAAAAGGTTTACAAACATACTTCAAGAATGTCAACACTCATGTCTTTTTGCATCACCATTAGGCCTTTGAGTTGTCTAGGCACTACTTCTATTTTCATAAATTTGTGTTCAAATTGTTGTATTAAGGATGTTCATACGGTGGCTTGAAAATTCTACAATATCCTCCATTGTGTTCCTTCTTCTCTTTCCTCCTACTTTTTCAATTTTCTCTTTATCTTTAGAATTTTCTCTTTTCTTTTTAAAGTGTTTTGCAAAGTCAATTACTAAATAATATAATTTTTCTAATTTTTGCTAAATGGCTTCTAAAGTCAAACAAGTTCCAAGGAGCTTGTTTAATCTTTTTCTACTTATAACTAATTTTTTAGAACCTTTTTAAAGTCAAACCATTTTCTATTTGTCTTTTCTATTTGTCTTCTAATCAAATAAAAGTATTGTTAAGGCAGTGAAACATTCCAAATGGTTGGCCTAAAATTCATTTGTCTATCTTTCCTTCCTTTAAAACATCAGACTTGCACTATACGTTCACTTTGTTTGCAACAAGAGTGAGCTTGCAGTGTGAGAGCAAGTTGATTTAGAGCTTGTTTGTAATTTGTTTTGATAATCCTGAGATCCAAAGCATCAAGTTTTTTGAATGAGTTTGATCTAGCTTCATTAATGCTCAACCTTAAGATTGTGAATTGATTCTCCACAATCCAGAAATTGATGTTTTTCCAATGTAAATTACATTTGCAATTCTGACAAATTATGATGGCCTCAACAAAAAGAAATAAATCTTCCCTTGCAACCTTCAATATTTCTACTTTACATGAGCTTCAAATATAATTGTCCATGAAAAGTATTATTGCACATGATACTCTTCTCTAAGTCTACACTAGTAGCACACATTGATTGCAGTAACACTTTAGATTCAATCGTTCAACATGAAAGAAAATGACGTAGTCCTACAATTCTACATTCACTTGCGTGCATGAAGGAATTCATTCATATTTGAAGGTGGGGCTCATATGTAAATGCCTTTCACTTTTATCAAAAAAAAAGGATCTCCTCCTACATGTTCATTCCCATTCATGTGCCATAAAAATGGCTGAAAGGCAACAACCTCCTACACTTCATGTGAATTTATCATGCTGACACTGTTGTAGTGGACACATGACATATCCGGCTGTCATAATGCCCAATGCCTCTATTAAAAAAGAAATGGACATTGTCTTTGCTAATTTCCACACTAATTCAGTCCAAATTCTGTAGTTCTATAGACATTTTTGAGCTTCAAATCCCTAAAATAATAATTCCCTTTGCATACATTTAATCTCAATGTCATTACAGTCATGTAGAGCATGAATAAAATGCTATATTCATTTTGTCAGTTGCACAACCAAAAATATGCCGTTTCTCATTTTACCCCTACTACAAAAGAATTCAAACTAATTCCTATATAGGCCAAAAGAATTGCAATTTTTTTTTGTAGTACGCTAGCTAATTCTAAGCCACAATTAATGTTCACTCTCAGACTATTAAATTTACACAACTTTAGAGCATCGCGAGGAGCATGGCCACCCAAGTATGTTGGGTGCAATCTTAATACTTCATAGAGGGCCCTTGCACAAAATAGAGCCCCATCAGTACTCTCAAGATAAACTTGAATTGTGGGCTCTTCAAAAAATGACCTGGCCATTCAATAATTGGATGCCTCTTCCTTGAAGCAGAAACGTGGATTGAAAAGAGTCCCTTTTTCAAGCTTGCTTTGAACATGGCAATGAGCATTAGTAGAGCACTAGCATCTACCATGTGGTTAGATGTATAGTAGCACGAGGTCAAGAAAAGGGAGTGCAACCTAGACAGCGTGCCTCCACAATGCAGGAGGGCAAGGGACATGCTCTACTCAATGGATCGGGACCCCCAAGGTGCCCTTGGAAGTCCCTCTAGTACATCATTTCTGACGTGCATGGGTGGCCATGCTCTTATGGATTGAAAAAAAAGGTGGGAACTCATCTTTGTCACTCTTTGCATAACATTGTATAACGAGGCCATGCTCGGGAGGTATTATCCTTGGCTACATGCCCGTGAGGTCCTTTTGAGTTTAATTCAAGGATTTGGGTTGGCTGAAAAAGCCCTGGAAGACAAATTTTGTTCCCTGTAAAAGTCCCCCGCCTGGAGCCTTGTCCCGGATGCCAAAGGAACCTCCCGGGACCTCATTGGTAAATGATGTTATGAGCCCCGCCTGCCCGTGTGCCTGCATGTTTGCCAATATTGCAGGAACGCCTTGTCACGTCTACGCCATTCATTGCGTTCAGGCTTCCCATCGTCCCACGCCATGTTGCCAAGATAAAAAAAATTATAATATCAATTTGGGTGCCCGAGTCACATGTAATATGCTTCCCCCCTCTCCCACCCGGTAAAGGTGTACGAGTGCGTCGCCCTTAGGCCGACCCGGCCACCAACACTATTTGCCTTTCACTTGCAAACTGAATTATTTGAAGGCTGTCAAGACAGGATGATTACCTTGGGCATCATGAAAATGCTTCAGAATCCGCACCAGAACAGTACAAATTTGGGAGTTCGAGAGAGTGAGCACCGTGGCGAGAGCTCCCGAGAGTTTTGAACCAGACACTGCAAAACCAACATACAGCGCACGGAAAACAAGGAGGCTCAGGTGGATGGAGGCTCGGGCAGACGACTGAGGCTTTGTGAGCTTGATCTCCCAACTGGGAACAAATGGGCCAGGAAGCCTCTGGGAGTTCTGAGCCAAGGGGAACCTGGGCTCGGGTGAACTCTCCATGCATGATAAAATTTGCAAAGTTTGCATTCATATTTGCAATCAGAGGACCCAAATTAGCTCACCGAATAGGGAAATTAGATTGCCCCACACTAATATCTTGACATTTTATACTATATCAATATCATAGTCACTGAATGAGGAATTTTTTTAATTTGAAATTCAAATGGTGAAAAGGTAGAGACAAACTTTTGGAATATGTGGGAATATAGAAGGATGCAGTGATGTGGGAAACATGTGTGCTGCATGGGTTGGTGTACTTATTCATGGCTCGGGATTTGAGAATGGCTTGTGCCTCTATCTGAACAAGCAATGAGTCATGAAGTAACATGAGGTAACTTCTCTATAGTAAGGCAACCTAATTGTCAAAGCAACCCAATTTCACTATTTAGTGTAGGAAAGGTGTTGAAGATAAATTAACCGGGTACAAAATAGGGGATCCTTTTTTTGACATGCACCCCTGGAATGACCGGGGGTGGGGTGGGGGGTGGTTGGGGTCAATTTCCCCCAATCTTGGAAGGTGGGTACCCCCAAAATTGACACTTTTTGCTTTTGTGCCTAGTTACTTTTCATATTTTCTTATTGGCACTTGAAAGGAGGTTTAAACGCACCAAAGAATGTGACATTTGGATAATGTGTGCAAAAGTTATGAAAGAACAAAGTTTGGTTCTAAAACAGGTTCTTCCACATGGATACATAATTGATTTTTGGGATGTACACGGAGTGAAGATGGCGGTTTAGGGTCTATGGTGCATTTTGGAATGCCTACCTTAAGTTAAAGACTAAGCCTATTGGATGAATTGCTACTATGGAGCTAAAAGATCTTTCAATGCGGCTAGGGTGAACCGACACCTCCACTCATCCCCGAATTTACCCCTAACCTTTTTATTTGCCACATATGATCAAATTTGGAAATTTGAAAATCATATTTGCAATCAAAGGCCCCAAATTAGCTAGGTGTGGTGTGAAAAGTAGATTAATCAAGCACAAAATAGGGGGATCTTTTTTTTAACATGCACCCTTGGGAAAAAAGGTGGGGACATTGGGAGGACGAGCGAGGGGGTCGGTTCACCCCATCCTTTTCAATACTTATACACCATTGTTTGCCACTAGTTGTGAATGAAATTTTGAGTTTTGAATTTTGAGATATGAAATCAAATTAGTCTCATAGAAAGAGTCAAATTTTCAAATATTGGTTGTAGAAAAATTTGAATTGATCTTGAGGATTTGAAAGAAAAAAAAGATGGGAATTCATAATCCGTACCTACCAATCTTATTATTTGATCATGTTTTTCATGTTTAGATTGGTATAGAGAGAGAGAGAAACAACTTGAGATCTTCATGGAAACAATGTACAATGTTTGCTTATGGTCCCACAAGAGATTTTTATGTGGAGATTGGCATTATATTGTCATTTTGTAATGATAGATGTAGCAACAAATGATGGCAAGAATCCAAAAAATCTTGAAAACAAGCAGTAAGGATAACATGACCATGGCAATCTCTTTTGCAATATTTAATGACTTCACCCTGTGGCACAATTTCATTAGATGTTATGTACTATAAGACTTAGATTTTGGAACGTGCATGTTTCTTCAACTGCATCCTATGTTTCTTCATTTTCTACCTTCCGCATATCGAGTTTGGTTTTAGAAGTTTAGACTTTCTCAATGGAGTTGCTAGAGGAGGACAATATTGCCAAAGGGTAGGTAGAAAATGAAGAAATTGAGGACAAAGCTCGGAAGAAAAACATTTTGATGAAATTTGTTGCATTTGCAGTTGTCCTTGTTATGCAAGAAAAAACCTCATATGAAAAAATTAACTCTTCAAAATTTGACTTACCATCTTCTTCCTCAAGTTCTTTTTGAAGGCCATGAAGAGTTGCTCTTCCGCAAGTTCTTATTTTTAATGGTTCACATTAGAGTCCAAAACCAAATTTATTTTGTAGTGCATCTTTCTTTGCATGCATTGGATCACGTAAATTGACAAATAATTAGTTGTTATGAAGGGGTCTTGATTAATGTTGGCTAGATATCAGCTAAATCAACAGTGAAGTGACTATGATGGCTACAATCACCCGTTTGAGGTCTATGAAATGACAGAATGTATAAGTGGATTGAAATTTGGTGAGACCTTCTTATTACTAGCCCAACATTGATGACGATGTGACCCATTGAATTCTATTGGCGGACTTGGGTTCGAGGTTGCCATTAAAGACACCTTTAGAACCACCTTTTAGTTCCTTAGTTGACATTTAAACTTAAAAGGACAAGACCTATCACAAAAGTAATTGCCAAATTTCAATTATTGGATGAATATGAGATTTTTTTTGGTTTTCAATGACTGTATAAGTCATTCATTAAATATTTTTTGTCCTCCACGGCATTACAAGCACAAAGATTTATCTTCATACTTTCTCTCCAAGGCAAGCAAGTACTTCTATTTCCTTATGTATATTTTTTCTCAATTAAAATAAAGTGGGCCATTTTGAATTTTGAAGTATCATCAAATTGTGCTAATTAATTCCTAAAGGACCAATTAAGTGTCCATTCAATATATACAAGAAATCTTGGGTAGGTTCCTACGAAGTCATTTTTGATTGGATGTTCATGAAATTATGACACAATGTGTAATCATTTATCTCCTTAGTAAAAATCTAATTTTCTTTCTAATTGGATGCCTGCATCAAAATTTATGTTGCCCTAAATTTTTTAGACAGCTCAAACAGCATGTGCAAAACTCCTCCTATAATTTTGGATTTTGGCAAGTATGTAACTTACATGATACAAGATGCAAATGTCAAAAAAAGAGCCCATGTGTAGTGTAAAACTTTAATTCTAAAAGGAGTTCAAGTTTGTTGGCCCTATTGGACAAGGTTAGAAAAAAAAACCTTTCCCCCTAACTTCAAACAATTGAATTTTGAAAAAAAAACTATTTTTTTTCATTTTTTTCTTGTTGCCTTGTAAAGTGGCATTTTTGACAATTTCTCCCCAAAATGTGCCTTGGTCCTTTATGGGTTATAAATGAAATCACCTACAATCTCTATTGTCAGTCACCATACTTACCAAAGGTCACACCAATACTTACTTGTATTATTTTCCAAAATACAGTGGTCCATTCCAGGGCACTGCAAATTGATGAGAAAGTGATTCTCATGGATGAAAAAGTCTCAAATGAATGAAAGCAATTGAATAGATGAGAGTCCATTTCCCTACTGCATTTCTGTACCCAAAACATGGTGGGTTCAGTGTTAGTAGCCCTTACTTTATTTATTTATTTTGAAACATACGGACCGATTCCATTGAATAGCACTTGCTTTAGAGGGTGGTCCCAACACTATTTGTATGCAGAGACCAACACTAACTTAAAGGCCTGTTCTCAGTTGTGCTTAAAGGGGTGTTTACAGCGTAGGTAGGTGGCCTTAAATGCGAGGCTGTTCACATTAGGCAGGGGTGTTAGTCCCCGAACCTACGTGGACGCCCAGATGGCCCAGGCATAAGCGCGTTGTTATGGGTAGATTAGCTTTATAGTGTCCTAAAATTTCGGATTGTAATGGCGCTATTACGTAAGTAGTAAATCTTCCGGAAATGTACATTGGAGGATTTTTCACAACTGTAATTGCGGTGCTTGTTAATGGCCGTCGTGAAGCCGCATTACCAAAGAGCACTGTGCACTTCTTTTCCGAAAATTTTGCTGAGCGTTTCACCTACGTTCACTAAACATGGATGGCAACGCAGCCGCTTGGGAAGGCAAGAAGACAACGACAGAACAGAATAAATTGGAGGTGAGAATTGGTCGATGTACTTGTTCCGAACGCCATCGTCGATGCTCCTCGATTTCCACGCCTTCAGGTATGCTGCCCCTACCAAAGTTCTTTCAATGATCTACTTGCACATATTTCCGAATTGCCTGCACATGCTGTCTTGAAAATTTCCTTTCACGCAGATGCTTTTCATGGAATCCAACTTGTTAATCTTTTCTCGTTAGCTTTGCTGTACACTGTATGGACTACTCTTTATGCTTTTTGGTAAGTTCGATTCACACAGTACGTTACCATCCACTATTGAATCTTGGAATGCTGCATGGCGATTATGTCATACAACTCGACGTTGGATTTGTTGGACGCTCCCTTCTTCACAAATATATTACTCACACCATATTAGAATACGCCATGCATGATTACAAATGCATGGAATCGTATCCACAAACCTCGGTTCATCGTTTAAGTCATTTTCGCTTGTTGCATGCAGCCTTGATTCACTGCACTGTTGTATACAAACGAAGAGATGGAGAACCAACTCAATGCTGCGCTCTACAACTCCTCTGTCCGTCCTGCATCAACGACAGCAGATGGTGAGTACCAAAGCAACACTGGAACTGTATAGTCACATCATGCATGCAAATGTTACCTTCAACTTTAGCTGAAGTCCACTTCATGACGATCATGTCCTCTTCATCATTGCCGTAGTTGCTAGAGGTCCTCGACGGTGCATACTGTGAAATTTTTTTTCCCATCCTGAGCACTTTCAGTGTTCCTGCCGCCTTCATTTTGACCTGCTCTGTTTTCAAAGTCTCTGTAAATGCTTCTTATCTTCTTTTAGAAACCCAACCTCCAAAACACACACACGCACTCTGACGCACAAGTCAAAAAATGCGTAGCTTCCATTGCATGTTAAAGTTTGGGTTTCGATTCATACCTTTCTGTTGCTTCAGCTGCCGCTTTGCACGTAGTCTTGACGTTCCCATGCAGAAGACACCTGCGTATGAAACAACCGTGATCCCATGCTTTTATTACACTATGTTTCAGGGAACACATACTAACTAACATTGCAACGCATCAGCAGGAGGGGTTGCAATTCACAGTACGACTCCAAACCAATCCGCACCTTCACCACGACCTTTTGCCGCCACTGCTCGAGCAGCATCAGATGCCCCTGCAGCACGACCTTCTGCGGGCACACCTCGAGCAACATCGGTTGTCCCTCTACCACGACCTTGTGCGGGCACATCTCGAATAGCAGCGAATGCTTCTCCTGCCAACAACGCGCAATTGAAGCGCGCTAGGAAAGATCGTGGACCCAATTGGTTGCCAACGGAGATCTTGGCGCTCATTGCTGCTAAGCGTGAGTTGTCCATGGAAGATCTGGATACAATCGATGGTAGAGACCTGATGACAACTGACAATACTAAGTGGATTTGAATTTCGCAGGATGTCATGCGGGTGGATTATTCACCATGTTTACGTGATGGCCTCGCCTGCAAAACTAAATGGAACCAAGTCATACCTGATTATAAGAAAATTGCAGATTACTTGAACAGGACAGGCAATAATTCACCCGACTTTTGGGACCTCAGTGTTGACAAACGCAAGTTCGAGGGACTGCCGCGACAATTCAACCAAGAGTTCTTTTGGGCCATCCATGAATGGTACGGGATGCGGCCACAAATAACTCCACCCCATGTGAGGGACTTGCTAGCACCTGGCGATGGCAACTACCGCTTACAACAACATCAGAACAAAACGGTTGACGATGCATTGAGTGAACCCGAATGTGACGATCCCATGGACATGCAGGAGGTGGACAATGCGAATGAAACAGGAGGCCAAACGCCACCACGGTCACCAACGACGAACACGTCCCTGCCATCCCGTGGAGTTGCAGCGTCTCAGTCTTTCGGCACGCCAACTCCATCGCCACTATCACAATCCGCTGCAACTCCGACGTCAAGGCCTCTTGCTGGCCTTCCCCCAGGAGTGAGACCCCACGTGTTGAATTCATCAGACACATCTGATTTCACTGTGAGAAGGAAGGTGGAGAACACTGCTGTGCGCAGGAAGAATTTATCTGGGCATGCTGTCATCGCAGAAGCGACCAAGGCCACCGGAGTTATCATGACGCAACACATGCAGGATATAGCTAAAAGTAGCCGCCAATTGGAGCGTTCAAAGATTGAAGTTCAGCTCAAGTTATTTAGTGAGCAAATGGAGTATCTAAGGGAGAAGGACCGGCGACTGTATGACATTGCTCTGGCAGCCAATGAAAACGCAAGATTGTCCATTATCAAACAAGGAGAGATGGTGACATGTCTAGCTCATTTGTCAAACGTGTTGAGCAACAGCTTGACAGTGAACAACGGATTGGGTGTCTCCATCGTGCTACAGGAGGCACTTAGGGATGCCCGCACTAATCCCCCCATGACCTACACTTCTGGCCAAGTCACCGCTTCTATGACCACCTCCTGCCCCCCCACTCCAAGCATGTATCAAACGCCTGGTAGCACTACGACAACATCTGCCATCAAGCAGAATGTGGACAGCGGCCTGACTGCAACTATTCGGCCACCAAGTCAGACGTTGCATGAAGGACCGGCTTCCCCCAACCTTGTGGTAAACGACATTGCCCCAGCATCAGAGACTCCCACACTTTGACCAACCTCCTGGAGCAAGCTGAAGAGCGAGTTGGCCAAGCGTCAGCCCTGCACATGCAACGGTGCAAACCATTAGATTAGGTTTGCGAAGCAATAGAGTGCAGAATGCCATAGAGTAGAAATGAAGTTACCATTTTCTGATGTACCTCCCTCGAATTGTTGAGGGGAAAAAACCAAAAAAAAATATAAGAAAAAAAATAAAAATTAGATTAGGATCATACCAGCCTTGTACAACCTTTGTCAATGCCGTTCTCACTCATTGAACACTGTCTAACAGAAGAACTTGAAGAATGCATGACAGATTCAATGAAATTAAAATTGGAGACTGACCTTCACTACACATGATGCTGTAAACGTTGCGTGGTAAGAAATATCCCAATGTCACTTCGTTTTTCGGTGGCCTCCGTAGACGGGGGCATGTCTTCCACGGCGTTACCACCTGCCGGTCCACGCCCCATGTCATCGTGACCTTCCCCGTCCAAACCCTCAGTCCTCAGAACGGTAAAAAGCTGCTCAACCTCTTCCTCAGACTGCCCAAGTAGCATATTATGCAGAATAGCACAAGCAACAATAACATCGGGCAGGAAAGCAACATGGAGGTCAGATTTCACGAGTAACTCCCTGAAGGTTTGCTTTAGAATGCCAAAGGCGTTTTCCACCACACATCGACCCCTTCTCAGTTTCTTGTTAAACAGCATCTCAGCTACAGAAAGATGACGTCCACCACGGTGTGGCACCATAAGCCAAGGCAAAAGCGGATACCTCAAATCTCCAATGAGGTACGGACTGAAACCCAAATGTGGAACCTCATCATCCAGTAGCATGTTATGTGTAGCTCGGTGAAACAAAGATGAACGTCGCAACACTCGCAAATCGTTGGTAGAACCTGGCATACCCAGATATAAATCAAGAAATCTCTTTCGGCTATCGACAATTGCTTGGCAGTTCAATGTGTAACCCCCTGACTTGAAGTAGAAATAGTCTGTTGGGACATGTTGAGGTTTCGAAATTGAGATGTGTGTCCCGTCTATTGCTCCGATCACACCTGGCAGGCCATATAGATTGTAGAAATCCAGTTGTGTTTTCAACAAGCGATCTCCCATGGGCCAGGACAATTCATGCTTCAGAGTGTCGTTGATGGCGTGGACAACATCCCTCAAAATGGAAGAGACAGTGCTTTTACCAATAGCAAACATCTCGCTACATATGAAGAGGGAAGCACCGTGAGTAAGTTTGAAGAGTGTACAAGCGACGCGGATGACAACAGGAATGGCGAACCTGTACCTCGTGTCTTTTTTCTACACATGCGGTCTCAGTAGGTCAGATAAGGAGAAAACAACGGCTTTAGACATTCGAAATATTTCCACCCATCTGTTGTTGTCATATTCAGACAACAAGAACTGGGAGAACCAGGTAGTTGACTTGGGCTTCACCCAATATCCTAGGTCGTCACCAAAGACATTGAATGAAGTACAGAGACGGAAGTTGTGCAATGCCGTCTTCATAATGTCATGTGGATCCTGCACAAGGTCACCCATGTCTTGGACAATGGTCAGGAGGTGGTCATTGCGGTCGGTCTCCTCTTCGAGAGGAGGAGTCAAGTACAGCGCATGAGGTGATGAAAGCAACTGCAGCAGGATCCAAGCACAAAATGTGAGCGCCGAGTGACTGGTCGTGTCGGGCTCCATGTTCGGAAGCTTGTGAAGGATGGCTGACTTTCAATGAGCCTGCGCAATAAGGTAGGACAATACCGTTGTCATTTGAAGCATTGATAGAACAGAGAATTTTTGTCGAATTTTTTGACCATGGACTAGTTTGGCAGTGGATAAAATTATTTCATACAAGGTCGGCAATCTTGCTGAAGACATAAGAAAACAAGGAATTTGAAGGGTTTTTTTTTCATTCACTTCAGGATTAGCGGAGTTAAGAAATGTACCTGCTCCTTGGAGACTGCTAATTTTACATGAGGGGTACAATGACCAAATTTTCTAACTACGCTCCATCATGTGCACGAGAAGACGACAGAACAACGACAGTTGAAGCGTAGACGACATTGTGGAAGTCAGGAAGTTATTAGGGATCGAGCAGGGAAGTGCATTCCAGATTTCTCAAAGCAGCATAAAAAAAAAAAAGAGAGTCGCACAATTTTGGAACTTGTAACAGTCATTCATTGAAGCGCTGACAGGGGAAAATTTCAATTTCTCCGAAATTCAAAGACTCATGAAATTGTACCTCTTAACAGCGAGCAATAATAGGGAGTCCCTCTTGAAGCCTGAAGGCGTACAATTTGAAGTGACCTCCAACCGCCTCGAAGTGCCGGAATTTGAAGTTGGAAACCTCCAAACACGCAATGCGTTCGGGAAGCGATCGAGCATGTGCAACACCTTCAAGTGGTCGCCTGCAACAACGCCTTACGATTGCGTACAGCACCTTCAACTGATCGCCCGGAACAACGCCTTACGATCGCCTACAGAAGTGAAGAATGTCGCGCATCAGCAGAAGCCTAGAGCGATTGAAGAAAGCAAAAGAAAGCGCAAAGAATGGCGCTCACATTTCAGAAAAATCCAAGCATTAACCCTTCTCCTAGTCCCTCCCGAAGCATTCAGGGTACAGAAGAAGAAGAAGACAGCGTCTAGAAACTCAAATCTTCACAGACATTTCTGAAGTCCAGGAAAAGCAGATTGAAGTGACCACCGCCGAAATAGTTAAACTGAACTTCTAGAAAGAGATCCCCTGGTGTGGCCAGCCGGTTTCTACAATAGTCTTATCGTCCACCTTGGCAAATGTCATGGCACCCAGAAAATACGGAGCGCTGTATGTGAGAACACTGCGCCACTAACTGCGCCTTTACTATACGGAAATTCAAAAAGCTTAGTCAACAATGTCCAAGACCCTTTCCCTAATTTTCCGCATGACTGGTAAATTTTAACACTGTTGTTTGATAAAGTCAAGTGAGGATGTAGCTTTAGAGCAGAAAGCCGTGTTTTTATGTTTTAAGGTTGGGCATGTTATGTCAGTCCAGGGGTCTTCTAGTTTTGCAAACAGTACCTGAAATTGTCATGCCTTTGACAATCTAAAAGGCGGACATGTCCCCTCTCAGTCACTTGCTGCACGCAGCACCGCAAAAAGCTCTACTAAAACACGCAACAAATTTGACAGTAATAATGTTACTTTGCTCATAAGCTGGCAGGATCAATTGCATTCATCAAAGTTATCGAAAAGAAGATGAAAAACGGAGATTGAAGGTGTAACATTTGAAAGACAAGCTAAGCCTTCTCGTGCTTGGTTTTGAGAGAATCATTGACAAAAAGTGTTTTTTGTATGTTTTTTTTGGGAATGTTTCGACCTAATGGACCCACTTCTATGGAGAATGTGGCTTGCCAAGTACCATATTTAAGCTGTAAAGTCAAAGCACTATTCACTTTTGCATGTCTTGATCGCACAAACTTTGGGCAAGCAACAAGACCCATATCTTGCTTTGATGAGATTTTTTTATTCCCTTTTGAGTTGGCTTCTACGCAAGTAAATGTTGTTTAAGGGTTTAAAAAGCAAACCCATTTGCCATATGGAGTTACATGGACACTTGTTAGGTGAACCAATTAATTACTGGCCCTCGTCTCAATTTTGGCCTTACGTGTCCATAGAGTACATTTAAGAGCAACAACCTACAACAGCCTCGATCTCAATTCCACCCCCATGTGGTGGTAACATGTTGGTTTACCTTATGTGGTAAGCTTAACCCCTAAAGGACCAGCATGCGTTTTTTGGTTGTATAGAAAATTTGGGCAGGTCCATGTGACTAGAGATTTCTATATTTTAAGCTGAAATTTTAATAGAAGGTGGACGCGAGGAATATCTTTCATATGCACTAAATTTAAGGACATTGGGAAATAGGAGTCAAAAGTTATGGCCAAATATGTTATTTTTTTTGGTAACTGGGCAGTCCGGGCAGCAAGAAAAATTTGGCAAAAATTTGATTTTTTTTTTAAAATATTTTTTTTCTCGTAGATTATATTTTTGTCTATCTATAAAGCTTTGATTCGTTTCAATTGGATTTGTTATGAGAAAGTTATGGACATTCTTGTTTTTTGGGCAGTTAGAGCATCTTCTTGAAAAAAATAACTTGTAGGATTCATTTCTACACGCTATTTTTGCAATTTTTCAAAAAAATAAATTCTTATTGTTTAGTTTACTTTCTAAAACAATCTCACCATTGGGATTAGTGAATTTTAATTCCATTTAAAATATATTAATGTTTTAGATTTTCCTTCTATCTTCTACCTACCTCTACTTAATAAATTTTTTAGGAATGATAATTAAGTTTTTTTGAATATTTTTTTTTTCCCTAGACTCTCAACTCAATTTTCCACTATAAAAATTTGAAGCACAAAACTCTGTAGTGCAAAAATTTTAAGTGAAAAATGTTTAAAGTCAAAAAATCTAGTCCCGCAATGTGCTGAAATACTTGTTTTTTCCACTTTAAACGCAGATATCTTGCAATCTGAGCAGTCAAAAATTCTGAAATTTTTTTCACACATTCTCATACTAGTTAGGTGTAAGATCCTACGGTTAGATTTGAAAAATAAACATTTTTCATTTTTTTTTACTCCTTGCTATAGAAATGGCAGTTTTGATGGTTTTTTGGCAGAAAAAAGGCCTTGGGCCTTTAGGGGTTAAATTATTCATTGCTTGCCATGTTGCATGTGTAATTGTCAAAAGTGGCCATCCTATGGGAGGAAGATATGAAATGTTGCTTAGTGTGGTGGTACACCAATTTTTAAGGGTGGTTGAATGGTGTAGCCAATATTCAAAACATTAGTCAATAAGAGTAAAAAACCCAATGTCCTTGGTACTATTTTGATGTAATTTTTGGTGAACTCAATTGTTCATGACAACTCAATTTTTATGATTTTCACAAAAATGCAAGCTTGCTCTTGAATTATTTTTTTCTCAATGATTCATATCAATATATTTAAAAATATTTAAAAGTAAACTTCAAATATTATTTTTGCTTTGAGAGAATCTTATTTTCCACAAACTAAGATTCCTTGAAAATTTCACACTTACCAGTGATTTTGGAATTATTAAACAATTTTTTGGGGGATCTATTTAATAAATGAATGATATAGAAATAACAAAAATTTCAACAAAAATAAATAAATGTGAATATGTTTAATGGTTTATAGAATTTTCTTGAGTCAAAAGTCAAATTTTTATGAATTGTCAAATTTTTGTAAAATTGATTCATCAAACCTACACAATATATTTAATGGAAATCTAACAAAAATTCTAATTGCGACAAGTGCTCAAATCTTTAAAATCTATTTGGAAAGTTTCACTAGGTTTTCTAGCCATTATATGTTAATTTGAAAAGGTCAATTCATACACCAATGAAAAAATGCATTACATTTTAAAATTAGAATTACTTTTGATGACCTAATGAATACAAAGTTTCAATAACTTCTTTTACCTTTTAAATAAATATAGTTGTTTTATAATCATATTTTTTTTCAAAATTTTTCATCCTGCAAAAAATTTGATTTATAAGAAAAAAAAAAAGAATGCCTATATATATAAAGCATTTAATATTTTTTAGTGGCTTTGAACAAAGTTAGTCCTAATCACAAGATTATACTATATTTACCAAAAAAATCATAGAAAATTTAAAAAGTAAAGTAGAATTCAAGTACAAAGTAAATACTGATTTCTAAACTTAGAATTTTTCAAGGAGCTTTAATTCCTTCATAGATAATCAACATCAATATTGTACATCAAATCTACTTTAAAATGCAAAGACTATTGAAAATCTATTAAATCTTATAGCTTGAATGTGGAATTAGTTATATATTACAGAATAGTATGAATTTAAAGTTTTTTCTAGTTTTTCCCAGAGATTCATTTTGTTTTGTCAGATTAGAGAGTTGTCTCATTTGAAGGATGTGGAAATCCCAACCACCCAAATTGTCAAACAAATATTACTTATAGAGAGTGTAAAGGAGAGAAAATCCTTGTCTAAAGTAGCCGACTCATTTTCAACCAATTAAGCATTTACACGTATTTAGAGCACAATTTTGTTGAGTGGCCTATATACAGAAATAGAGTTTAGAAGGATTGCTTAATTTTTCAAAATTATATTATGCAAAATACTATTACTATGAATTTTTTTAATTGAAGATTTTGTTCGATCCATACTAGTCATATAGACCTTTTTCTTTCCGACCAAGGGCTGGTTGCAACATTGAGAGTCATGTAGCTAATCATAATGCGTCACAATTGTGTTAGGAACTACGTCATAATTGATCACTATTCATCTCTAAATTACTTGCACAGAAAAAAAACAAGCCTATACTATGAAAATCGGGGGTGATCAAAAATGGGTCAACTACCTTATACTTTGGAGTGGAATTTTTTTCTCTTTTATTTATGCAAATGATTGTATTTCAATTGCAAGACAATAAATCCTTCGTACAAAGTGGGACCAATATGGTGAATTCAGTGTTTTTCAGGATAAAAGTTTAAAAAAAAACTATTTTGTGCCGTGTTTAGGTTATAAATTTATTTTTTAAAATTTTGGTATTTTTTGAGGATTTTGAGTTTAGTATTGTATGAATTTTGTGACAAGGAAAATAGAGTATAAATTAAGTTGAAATCTCACTTAGATCCTCTTAGAGTGTGGATTGGCATTGTTGCATGCAATCTTGTCTTTTGATTGTTGATCTAATAGCTCTTAATATTTCCTAGCACTTGGACATTTCATTTCTTTGAAAATGTGAATTCTGGATGATGCTTGGCAAGAATCTGCTCTTCAAGAATTTTTAGGCATTTAGTAAGAATATGTAGATGTTGCACTTGGCAATTCTCTAATATTCCACATTAAAATAGAAACTTAATTTGAAAAGTTTCATAACAATAGTTGAACTCAAATTCAAAAAAACAAAAATTCATGACTAAATTACATTACATACATAGGTGATAGTGTAGCCCTAGTCTAAATATAATAGTGTTTGTGGGTTAGTGTAAGCCGTGAACATTACATTTTGCATCCCGTGCAAGATAGTAGTTTATGTTGGCTTTATGATGAGGATGCATGTGCGAAACTTCATTGACAAAAGGAAATTCATGCTATTCCCCAAGCCATACAACCAATCATAATTTCAAGGCTCAAATATTCATATAACGATCATTGTTGTCGAAGTCTCTAGAGCTAGAAATAGGGTTTTGAAACTTTCAATCATGCATCACTAGTGGCACAAAAAGCAATGGAACTCTAGTTTGTAGTTTTAGTAACAATCTTTTGGTTGGAATTAGTTTAGTAGATTTTTGGAATGACCTTTGGAAATTCTATATTAACAAATATAAGATTCACTTTGCAACCATGGAGTTCTTGTGAAGACAAGACAAAAATTGATTGTTCAAGTAGAGTGAATGAATGAAGCCAAGACAAAAATAATGAAATAAAGCCAGAGCAAAAATAGTAGAATAAAGCCACGATAAAAAAAAATGTGGAAGAAGCCAAGACAATAAAAGGTGAATCAAATCTAGGAAAAAAATGGTTAAACAAAGCCAAGACAAAAATGGTAGACTAAAGCCAACCACAATAATAATGGAATTTCAAAGTCACAGACTAAAATTGAAGTCCATACTCTCTTTTCAATAATTAAAGGCATTCTAAAGATTTTGAAAGAACCAATGAAAACATTTGTGGTTCAATTAATCTATAAAACAAAGGCTTGAAAAATTTGGAATTTAAAAAAGCAAAACAGGGCTTTGAAACTCTCCGCGCTACCAATGACGTCTAATTGAAGGTTTGGGGGTGGGGGGAGACCTTGGCAATGGGAGTTTTGACACGGATATTGGAGCCTCGAAAGTATTAGGTTTTTATTGAAAAACAATTTTCTATTTATAATTCTATTGAAAATATTTAAAAATTCTGAGATATTGACTAGCAATTTGGAAAATTGAATTTGCAATCATGTATGGAACAATGATTTTTAAATTTTAGAATGGCACAATATTAAAATATGCACCATGATGTTGGACACTACAATATAAATCTAGAATAATTTTCAAAAATTTTGCACATCAATTGCATTTGATATGAATTGTTACACTTTTTATTTAAAATTTATCATAATTTTAATTTTTTCCAATATAATGTGAAGTTTTTACAACTAAGAGAAGATATATAATGTCATCTTTGAAAAACAAATATAATAAATCACATTCATAGATACTTGCAATATGAAGTTTGAAAAAATAATTAAAGATTAGCGGCCTGTGAAGGATACAAATTTGTAGATCTTGAAAACCAATGGATGCAAAGTAGACCCTTTCAACTCTTATAATTTTTCAAATCCAAATTCTAATCCAAATTTTTATGGCCTTTGTTTTGAAAATTAATTAAACTTCAAAGGTTTCCATTGGTTACTTCAAATTACTTTTCAACTCCCTCAATTGAAAAGGCACTTGATTCTCTTCAGATTCAAAACCCATGTTTGCAAAATTAAATGGCCCCTTCAACTCCTTCAAAAAACTTTCAACTCCCTCAATTGAAAATATATTGAATTCTATGTGGTCTTCAATTTTGGTTGTGTAACTTTAAAATTCTATTATTTTTGTCATAGATTCATTCAAGGGGGGCTATTATGTGAGCATAGGAGTGTGAGCCCATGAATTTAGAATACTACACGTTTATGTTATAGGTGTATATACTATAGAAACCATCTATGATTATAGTGTATATAGGATACAAATACCCATATTATAAGTGTTTATAATACATACAACTTCTATAGTGTGTTGTATCTATATTATAGGTACCTATATTGTAGTCTCAATGCTCACAAGCTCACATTCTTGGGCTCACATACTAGCACCGTTATAGAATTTTCATTGGTTGGTTCAAAATCCTTTCAATTCTCATATTTAAATTTTTATAATTCCAAAAATTTCAACATTGGTTTTGTAAATTAATTAAGCCTCCAATGTTCACATAGGTTTACCCAATATCTTTTAAATTTCCTTGATTAAAAAGACACTCTGGGCTTCAAATTTAGTCTTGTAACTTCAAAATTCCATTATTTTTGTCTTGGCTTCATCGGCTACCATTTTCATCATGACTTCATTTCACCATTTTAGTTGTGGTGCCTTGAAAGTCACCCCACGGTTGCAAAGTAGACATATAAATTTATAAGTCAATATAGAAATCTCAAAGATCACTTCAAAAATCGGCTAAACCATTTGTGACCTAAAGGCCATCAATAGAATAATCATGAGAGTTGAAAGATTTTTAAGCCAACCAATGGAGGTAACATCTTTTATTTATTGACAAATATAGGGTCCAACTTTGGCTATTGGTCAACATTAATACACCTCTAAAATTCACCATAATAAGTCCACAGTTGCCAAGACTTCCTTATCAATTGGAAGTCTACATGTGGACAAGCCTATTACTACTTTTTCAAACTTCATTTGCAAGTACTTATGAATGTGATTTATTGTATTTATTTTTCAAAAATGTGTTTACAAATCTTCTATTAGGTATAAAAATTTTCCATTTTCCGTTTTTTTCTTGTAAATCTAATTTATTGTGAAGTTTTGAATACAAAGTGAAACAATTCTTATCAAATGCAATTGATGCTCAAAAAATCAAAAAATCTCTCCATATGTTTATATTATAGTGTAGAACATCATGGTGCATTTTTATCATGTCACTCTAAAATAAGAAAATCAATGCTTCATCGTTGCAAAGTCATTTTTTCAATTTTTTGATAAATATTCTAATTTTTTTTCTATATTTTAAATAGAATTACAATTGAATAGCTAAAGAGTATCAATGAAAAATTGATTTCCAATAAAACTTAGAAATATAATACTCTTGGGGCTCAAATATTTGTGTACAAATTCCCATTTCTAAGGTCTTCCAAATCAAAAATATGGTCATGAAACTTTTAGTCGGGCATCATTGGTAGTATAGAGATCAAGGGAGCCCTAGATATCTTTTGAAAATATTTTTTATATCTTAAAATAATATTTTTCAAAGCCCCAAAACATCACTAAAATATCAAATATAATCTATAATTTTCAAATTTTAATATTTAAATTCACTACTACTATCTCTAATATTTATAAAATTATAAAGCTTCTTCTAATAGTTAATTCTATTTCAAATATTGAAAACATGAAACTAAATTTTGTTGCAATGAATATGTAAATGTGAAAATATCAATGAATTCATTTGAGACCTTTGCTTTTAGAAGACAATGATTTCAATTTGTTGTTTAGAAAATAGTAATATAAATGTGATTTAGGAATCCTCGTAGGAATCTCAATTATCTAACTTCTTTATTGTGATTTGTGAACAATCATATGAATAAAGAAATTTTGGATGGACGTAAAATATATTGGGAGACCAAGAATTAAATTCATCATTCATAAAATGTATTATCGGTATGCAATGATTAATCCTTTAGTGACCGTGGTTGATTTGAAGGGCAGGTGTAGTTTTTCAAGAAAATGAATTTTGTGGCCACTCTAAAGATGTAGTCTTAGATCAAACCATACAAGGTGTTTCCATAAGGGAGATTCTTCAACCTAGCAAAAAAACAAACTCATCCAACGGTACAAATTGCTATAAATAAGGTAGGAGGTCCATAAATCAACCTTTTAAGGGCTAAAATTGAATTTTGTGGAGGTGAAACATCTTTAAATACTTTTTAGTAAATTTTCCTCAAAAGACAAGTAGAATAGGCATCTAATCTAAGTTGTTTCATATTTTTTCAAGCTTTGTGAAATTAGTTACAAATTTTTGAGGTTCACAAAAAATGGTCATATGTGGTCATCAAAATGAATACCCTTCTAAAATGTGCAGATTTGGTACATTGAAGAAAGTGAAATGTACCTCTAAATCATGTTTGCTTCTAGAGCCTTGTTGGAGTTTGAGTTGCTTTCTTTAATTTTCAAAAATCAATGACTTGAATGACCCTTTAGAATTTGCGCTACATAAATACCAATGCATAAGTTTACTTTGGGCATTCATGAGATTATAAAGCAACACTTATACCTTGTCAAGACATCAAGTTACAAAAAAATCTTACAATTTGGTTGATATTTTTTTGTATTTTTGTTGAACACTTCCCATTTAAAGGTCCAGGCCATTTGAGTTTGCAACCTCATAGCTAATTCATCAATGCTTGAATTCTCTTGAAATTGGTTTTGTTTGAAGCGCACAAAGACATTCTAATTGCGTTCCTCTTTGAGATTTTTGTGATCAAATGTATTTTGAACAATATTAGACTGAGAGTCCAAAAATCAACCAAAAAGTGGTCGACCAGTCACTAAAGGGTTAAATGTTGATTTGTTATGCAGTGTAGGAAATTTTCAAGTCATTTATTTTTATATTGAATATTTATTAAAAAAATTATCCACAATAATATACACTATATATATTACATATGTAGATTTTTGCACTAAAAAGTTTAAGATTGTATGATATTATTCCAATAACAACCTTTAAATATAGTTGGATAATGTATTGATATATATAGGATATTTTTGTCATTTTTTGAGCACCAATAGGTCTTTTTGTCCCCAACTACCATTGTGTACTTACCATTTGTCTATTATGTATTAGATAACCGACGAGCCGCGGTAGCGGCGAGTAGGTTATCAGACATAACCGGTTGTTCACTTTTCAATCACAACCTTTGATCTTCATGATCCAAGGGTGTAGGAAGTAGGTTGAAAGGAGAGAAGGTTATGAGTTGCAACTTGTAATGGCAATGGTGATGGGTTGCCAATGGGACGGTGCCACGTGAGTGTTGAAAACTCAACAACCGGTTATGGTTTTGTCCACCAAGTATCCTTTCAAGCTCCATAATTTTGAAGCCATTAGATTGTTTGTTTTTTCTTTTCATCCTTGATGTATTGTAGTCATTTGGTCACTAACCTTTTTTAAACTTTGTTGTTTCCACTTTCCAAAACCGCATTTAATAGCTATTTCATTACCATAATGGATTAGAAGCGAAAACCTAAACAGAGCCCTAATTTAAATTTTAAACAATACATAGAAATCTTATTTGAGACATTAAGTCCATTTGTATATAGAGAATAAATTGATAAAGCCTCTTAGTCTTGAAAATTAAAAGTATCAAAGATAAATATATAAGAGTCTATTTTGGTGTTTTACCAAAAAATCCAAATTAGATTTTTTAACTCTCCAAGATCATATACAGATTGATATTTTTCTTCTAGTATATAATCTAAATTTGATTTTAGTAATTAATTTTTGTAAATGAGTTGAAATCTTATAATAATTCAAACCATAATAATTTCATAATAATTTCACTTTGATTTTGTTTGGAATGTATATGTTTTGATTCATTTTTCAAGTAATATTATTATTGATCTTTGATATTAAATTTAAAATAAATTCATCAATTTAGATTATAATTTATTATTGCATTAGATGTACATTTTGAAAGAGTAGGTTCCTTTATTTCTATTATTCAAAAATTATGTAGCCAATTAAGTATTTATCATATTTTTTTTATCAATACACAACATTTACATTTGTAATCCAATTGTCTTAAATTATTATCTAGGGTTTAACATTTTTCTATAGCAAGTATTGAGAGAAAATTTGACATGTGACATTTGATTTTAAGTTTTTAAATTTTCTTTCAATGATTAAACATTTATCTTTAGGGTCTATTTTATTAAATTTTTGTAGACTATATTATCGATTCATGAGAATTATTAATAACTTGCATAACTTTTTATAATATGTTCACAAATTCACAAAAAAATTGAGATATTTTAAGAATTTGTGTTGGATGAAATGCATTTGTTCAAAGTTTTAGGAAGAGATTTTCCTAATTGTGCCTAAAAATTGTGTATCCCTAATTATGATTGAATAAATTGAAATTCTTACAATGAGCACTTTGGAAGAATCAAAGGTTACAGAGACTCCAGTAGAAGCTACATCAAGTGAGGCTTTAGATGATGACGACATAATTCTTCTAGATACAAAAATTGATGCACCCGAAGAACCACTTAAACTACCTCCTGATAAGCCTTGGTTAAAAGAATGGGTGACGGATATGAGGTTAGAGTGGCTAAGGCAAAAAGTTAGTATAGGGCTCAATATACCTCGAAGTATTTTCAACACTGTTGTACAAACTGAAGAAGGTTCAAATCGAGTGAGATCATTTTTAGATGGCTCATCATCATGCTTGCTCTTCTATCCGGATGAAGTTGTGATTATTATTGAAACAATTGTAGAACCGCCACTGCCGCCACCAACTTTACCATTTGAAGATGCAACATCTAAAGATAAGCAAAAAGGGATAGAAGATAATGCAGGGGAAGATGCATCAAAAGTCAAGGATGATGCTAAAGAAAAAAAGGAAAAAGATAAGAAGAAAGATAAAAAAGGTGAAAAAAAGGGTGATAAGAAGGATGATAAAAAGGAAAAGAAAGGAGGAAAGAAAGGAAAAGATGATTCTACTTCAAAGCCAGATCAAGATGTTGAAAAGTTTGAAGGAGAAAAAAACGAAGGTAATGAAGGAGAAGGTGGTGAAGGTGGAGATGTTCCAAAAGAGCCACAAAAGGTTGAAGAACTTCCAAAGCCTGAAATAATTTACACTCAAAAACGCGATCCTATTCTATGTGCTTCTATAGGTTTACTTCCGGAACATGCTCTTTCTACAAGTGTTGCCTATTTTCTCAAGATGACAACTACTAACGGTGTTACAGAAGAACAATTAGATCATGATGTGGAGTTTGGAATACTCCCTGGTGGACCTGGAATGGGTTCATTGGAGAAGGTGATTAAAATTTGTCTTACACTCATTACAATTACAATATTCCATCACAATTGATAGTTATTTGAAAACTTTAAGAATTTGATTCTAATACAATTTTTTAAATTTATTTAGATCCATGCATATATTGTTTAGGCCTAACAAAATTGAATATAAAACACATAATTTAACTAATACCTTGTCTAAATCCTAATGTAATAAACTTGTATTGCAATCAAATATTGAAGATTTTATTTGCATACATAATAATGATAATGGATATGTTTTATTTCATAGTTATTTTTCATTTATGTAACTTATATGCTACATTTTCAAAATTTCATATTTCAAATGGAAAGTTTGAATTATAAATTTAAATTATATATTTGTATATATTATATTTTGTACACAAACTTAATATGGTTCAATTCAATATGATTTGAAATGTTTTTGATATAAAATGAATACTATTTGTTATGTAGTTGATGACCCAATTATTTGTACCAATGCTTGCCCGGGAAGCCACTCGAGACAAATCACAATTTTGGCAAACACAACAAAGTGATATGATGGAACATATTGGTAACGAACTCTTGACAAATATGCAAAGGTTTACATCTCAGGTAAAATTTGATTTTAATTTGTGAATATGTCATTTTATGCTTAAGAAATTGATTATTTTAAATTTAAAGATATGATCAAATATATAGTTATTATTATTCCTTTTAAAATCTTTAAATTGATTATTATACTATAGGTATCAAGTGCTAGAGCACGACAGGAGGGAAATTTCCAATTAGTCATTCCAAGCATTCCCGTTGATTCTGCTGAGAAACATGATATTGATTATGAACTCATTCTCCAAGTACTACCATTTGAATCTCTACATTAAATGATTATACATTATGTACAAAATCACCATATGACTTAAAGTAAATTCTTTTGAAGTATAAATTTTTTATGTGCATGTTTTGTGTTATATTCAAATAATAGGAATTTTTAATTAATTATCATATTGAAGCATTGAAATCGAATTTTTTTGGAATTAATTTTTCATTTAAAATAAATAAATTTATATGAATGGATTTTGTATAGAAAAATTAATGAATGGATTTTTTATAGCTTGAAGGTACGTTATCAGATTGGGTACCAGCTTTAGGAGCAGCTCTTCAAAAAGAGTCTCAAAGGGTAATTGAAACTGATTACTAACCTTCTTAGCTTTCTTTTATTCATCTTTATTTTTATAATATAAATATAAAAAAATTAAAAATAATAATTCCAATTGAAAATAATTTCAATCTTTTGTAGTAAATATTTATAAGAAAAAGAGCTTTGAATTCAACACAAACCCTTTAAATTAGCAAATTTTTGAAAATTAATGTGTGAATTTTAACTTTAGATAACCATAACTTTCAAAATTGCAAAAATAGAAATTTGAAATGAAACTTCTGAAATTTAAATGAAGTTTATCAAGCACTAGAAATGTATACACATTTAATCTATCTCTTGTGTGAAGTTATATTTTTCCTTTGACTTCCTAAAAGTAATTTAGGCCAAGTCCTCTAAGTGAATTGAATGCATATTTAATAATCAATGGTTGGTTGAACTCATCACCAACTTCTAAACTCTATATTTCTTATTAATAAATGCTTCAAAAATTTAGTCAATAGTGATTCACTTAGTCCAAGATAGTAGGGCGTCTTGTGCACTTTCATGACTTAATTCACTTACTCATAAAGGATCAAAGGAAAAACGTGAAATGAAAACTAGAAATGGACCTTAAGGATATCTCAATTAGTTCAAGCATCTTTTATACAACTATTGAACTATGAATATAAAGTGTTTTAATTTCACCCGTCACAAAATGTGTCACCTTTTCATCCAAAAAGTTTTTCATTCATCTATTCTACCTAAATCCTAATGACTTTCCTGCAGCTTTACAATAAAACCTTGCGAGAGGATGAGACCTTTATGGTGCCATTGCATTGCAATGGGATGTATTCTAATAAGCTTAGATTTGAATATAAAAATATGAATTGAGAGGATTTTTTTTTTGAACAAATGGCAAAACCATTGCAATTGAGAGGATTTGGCCTAAATTTAATTTCTATTCTTGACTTGAAATTGTTAAATATAGATGTCCTTAGAAAGCAACATTCCTCAAATAATCCTAAATATCTCCACGAAAAATATGTCTTTCTTGCTAAAATTTTGGACCTTGGTAGTTGAGTGATTAGGAAAGAGAATATAAGTTATTTGATTGAAAAAACATTATTTTTGAAGGAATTATATGATTATAAAAAAAAATGTTATTTTGATGACTTCTAGCTTGGACTTTGGTCTCACTTTCGGGGGGTAGAATCCATTGTGGGGAGTTGAGCTTTGGAAAGAAGAAAGCGGTGAGGTACAGTATTAGAAGCCACCAGATGTAGAGAAAGCTTGGATCATAGCGTTTTCATAATTGTAAAAATTCATTGTATTTTGGAGGAATGTCGGTAGTTGAGGACATCTATATTATGAAAATTATAGTTTTTCATATTGAAAATTTAAAGTTTTAATTTTTTTTAAAGATATGCCCAATTTTGCTACTAAATGCAAGAATTGCGTCAAGTCCATATGATTTTTCTTCATTTTCAATATGATTTACAACTTACCTATAACCTATTGATAAATAGAAATTTATTTAAATTTTGATATGAAGAATCAAACATATTATTACATAGATAAAAGCATAACTTGGTCCAGATAGTAGTTGGAAAAGAACCATATGCAGAGCTTGAGTTTTGGCATGCTCGTAATGATTTTTTATCGAGTATGTATGAGCAACTTAATTCCAATAAGGCAAAAAGAGTCTTAGCAGTATTGGAGGCAGGGAGTAGCAATTCAAATCTTCTTGGCACATTTAAAGCACAAGCAAGTACTTCAATCTAATAGATATGAAATTTCAATAATAATAATAATAATAATAATAATAATAATAATAATAATAATAATAATAATATATTATTATTATTATTATTATTATTATTATTATTATTATTATTATTATTATTGTTATTATTGTTATTATTATTATTATTATTAACATTAACTTCAACTGTTAAAAGTTTAATACTATCAATTCTTACATATGGTTTGCATTATACATGAAGTGCATATTTTAATGCAATGTAACATGTCTATAGTACAACCATGGTCCATCCAGGTAACTGAGTTAACAAAGACATTCCTAGAAGCAAAAGATAATGTAAAAATATTGACTACATTGGAGCGTCATTTCAAGGTACTCACTCAATTTAAATATAGTTAAACAATGGCATTTCAATGTATATAAAAATTTAATTATTTAATTATAATAACAAATATTCAATAAATATCATTTTGTCAGACATTACAAGGAGGAACCCTTGGCGGAGTTCTGGAAACCCTAAGCCCCATGATAAATGCACTTCGAATGGTATGGGTGATTTCAAGATATTATGCAGAAGATGCAAATATGGGAGCTCTATTTGAGCGAATAGCTTATCAGGTTATATTCTATAACTTTTTCAATCATACCATTTCCTTCAAATATCCACATAACTTATTTAAGTGTATTAATTTTGTCACAAATATCTTGGTTTTCAAAACCATAGAAATTAATTACTATAACAAGTGTTGGACATGGGTTTATTTTTAAATAATTGAAATTGAAAAATTGTGTAGTTTTAAAAATAAAATAGGAATTTTGTTTAAAGTTATTCTTGATATCTTTAGATATATATATATTTTTAAATTAAAATAGTTTTTATTTATTTAGAAATACATTTAAAAAAAATTCAAACATGAAAAATCAAAACCCAAAATGAATTATCAAAACTTAAATATCAATTATGGTAAAATATAAAAAAGAGTTTTAAATGTGGACATTACTAATTATTCCCTCTGTTCCACTAAAAACCTCCAAATGAGGCACAATTTCTATCTCTACTTAAACCTCCATTTACTTTTTTTTGAGTGTTGAGTAAGCGTTGGTTGTATTGAATGACCTCCTCGGAGTAAATGGCAAGCAATTAAGGAACATTCCTCTCCTAGCAAGCTTGCCCTTGCCCATATGAGGCACCTTGTACTTGCAGCTTCGTCAAATAGTTGTGTTGACAATAGATTTGGAGACCACTTTGGCGCTATGGAGATTTGTTCATGAAGGGGCCAAGTTTTGTAGATGCGGTATGTAGGTTGGGAGCATATATTTCTACAATTCCATTGTTGCCAGTAACCTTTAAATCATCAGAAATGACGAGCTGACGGCATTTATAAACGATGCTCAAATATGACACATTCCACATAGATTTTGGGTGCTTATACAATGGCACCTAAGTTGGAGATTTTGCATAGATCTAGGGGATAGCTTATTAGTTCTAAAATGTATGTATCACTGGCACAAAGACTAAAAATATAGTTAATCCCTCATGGGGAAGGTTTTTGGAGGTTTTTAGTGGGACAGAGGGAGTATCCAATAAGAAAATTATTAAATAAACTTCAAGTAATAAAAAGTTCAGTCAAAATTTTGATTTTTTTTAATTTTATTTTTAATAAAAAAATTCAATTTAAAAAAAATTACACTCAATCCAAAGAAAAATATTAACCTACTAAAAAATTCCTCAAAATTTTTAAGATTTTAGTTAGGAAATCAAGAATTCTAAAAACTTATTGTTAAACATAGAAAAAATAATTTATATGCTATAAATATTAAGATAAAAATGAATAATAATATTATTTTATTATTTTATTTATTTATTTAGAAGTCTAATAAAGGGATTGTGATAAACAACTTCAAAGTTTTTATTAATATCTTAGTTTCTAAGTTTTTATTCCACATGACAATTTTTTTAATTATGCATAGTGCATTTTGAATGTTTGATTGAATTGTAAAGAACAAATCAAAATTTCCAAATTATAATCCAAAAGTCTACATTCTAATTTCTAAATTCTAATCCTTATTTTTTAACTTCAAAGTATACAGTGTCCCTAAAAATACTCTAAAATGCTTAATCCTTAATCTTTAATTTTACAATATTAAAATGCTAAGATGCTAAAATTTTAAAATTATAAAAATCCCAAATCCTAAGTTTTAAAACTTTAAACCATCAAATCCTAACATTTTAAAACCTTAAAATCTTGTAATATTTTAAATCAAAGACTAGACATTAGTTTGTAAAGTTCTTAAGCATTTTGAACGCAAAAAGTTACAATAATGGCCACATAGAGATTGAGATATTTCAACAATAAACAAGCACAATGAAAAATTAAGATGTAAGATCTCTTTCTTTTGCCTTAATTTACAATATATATAGATTGTATTTCAAACTCAAATTCTTCTTTGTCTCGAAGACAAACGTCTATATGCATTGAATGTAAATGTGAACCCCAGAGTGTCTTGTAATTTTGAAGGGGGCGCAAGCGCCCCCCACTTAGCCTATCATGGCTTTTAACATCTTGTAACATCAAAAAAATTTACCACTTCTTGAGTGCATTGAAATTTTACCCTTTTGGAAGAAATTGAAACTTTTCCTATATGAATGAAATAATTGTCCGTCACCAAAGGTTATCCCATGTGCCATCCACCAAAGGTTATCTTGTCAAAGGTAGTCCGTCATCCATCCTCCTCCACCTTTCTACCACCGTTTGGATTCCTTGTGTCCTTTTGTCTTTTCTTTGTGATTGATTTTGTCTACCTTTTAAAAATTTATAAACGTTTTTATCATCTATCCTCCTCCATCGGCCAAAAAACACAATAAACAAATCTTTTGAAGGTAAAAGCTCAATTTTATTCCTTATTTACATTTTAACATATGTCTATGGGATGCAATTTGCTAGTGGACTCTAGGTTTCATATCCCTATTCAAGATCAAAGTGTTCAAAGTTCAAAGTTCAAATTAATTTTGCATTTTTGGCACAATGTACATGATTTGATTAAAGAGAATTAAGCATGAAATATAGAACTTGAATCAACATTAGAAAAGAGGTACAAGCCCTAACTTACCATGATCTTGCTTTAAGTAATAGTAGAAAATGAAATATTTGAATACCAAGCAATAGTGTCAAGCTTCTAGTGCCAAGAGGCCCATATAAGCCTTTAGCACCAATCTTTGAAACTATTTCTTGATGCTCAAATACCTTCTTTCTATTAGTGCAATAACATCAAATTTCTCCCCAAATTATTTTGTTTTAACACCAAAAGTCCTTAGACCGTTTTTTGCTCAATGATCACTCAAAATTGTCATTTCTATTGAAATCAGTGATAAAAATAGAAAAAAAAATTCTTGATAACTAGCCAATTGTAGGATCTTGTATGAAACTTGTATGAAATCACGTGGTAAAAATTTCATGAAATTTTTCAATTAAGTTTGAAAAATATTAGTTATACAAGTTGAAAAAACATACTTTTAAGACCCTATCTAAGAATTTTAGATGACTTTGACTACCTCTTATGAAATTTCTTTGCCCTAAAGATTTTTAATTCAAAAATTTAATATATTGAAGACCATCTTACTAACAATTTTTAAAAGTTATGAAGATGTAGAACACCTCTAATAAAATCTTGCAATGCCATGATGTCCATAGAATTCAAAATACACTATCTTTTTTGGCATACACTTTTTGTATCACATTATTCACATAGTTATCAAAAAAGAATTCCAATGGCACATTGAAAGAATCTTTGGTTGTTTAAAAGCCACAAAAAATATTTAGAAAAAATAAATACTCTAGTTTATATAGAAACTAGAAGGCTCATGCAAATATGAAAGTGCCAAAAACATTGGGCATGCTTGAAGAAAGAAACCTTTGATGTTCCATTGCAGTTCTTGGTAGTTCTCAATTTGTTCCTACTATAAGTTCATGTCATAAGGAATGTTGTTCTATAATTATTTTTCTATGACACTTCTTCACATTCATATAAGTTAAGCATATCACCAATGACATATGGCCTTCTTGGATTGTTGTATAGTAATGAATGGACGAGCTTCACTACATTAGATGACTAAAGTACATCAAGCACCTATTTGTCCATGGCAGAAGGTATTGGATCATTGGATCCATTGTGATGCTGCTATAAGCCACTATCTACCTCTATGTTGCCTTTTTTGAAGTCAAGTCTAAATCAATTGCCCACCCTTCATTTCCAATTTGGAAAAAAGATAGCCACTCTTCCACCATATGAACAATTGTTTCAAAAATTATAGATACATAGAGTTTGAAAATAATTGCATCTTCTCTAAAAGCACTATAAGAAACCGATGTTTTTTTGACGTTAGAAAAAACGTGATACCGCGTTCATTCTGATGCAAAAAAATCCGCGTTGATCTCCCACAAAATTTGTCAAAATAGACAAGCCAAAAACGAGCTTTGATAGGCCAAAAACGTGCAAAATTTGGGCTTGTTTTTGAAAGACATCACAAGAAACATGGTCTTCCAAGCTCCCTACAATGCGCCATGTGGATGCCACAGTAGCACCACGTAGGCAAAGAAAGCCACGTGGATTTATTTTTCATCCAGCCCGTCCATGACATGGCATCTGATGTGGCAGCCGGAAAAGTGACAAGGTAACCAGCAAAGATGACGTGGCATGCCTAGTCAACACACTTTCATGTTATTTAAAAAAATTAGTATTGCTTTATGAAACATCAACTTAGACATCTAAACGTTTTTTGAGACATCAATTGATGTACATTGTACCACATGGCAGGGTCAATAGAAAATAATTATTTAAAAATAAAATAAAATAAAATGAACAAAAAAAATTGTTAAACTCAACAAAAAATTTAATAAACTTACCATCTGCCATCAAGAGAATTTTTTGATGGCCAAATGAAGGAACTACTTCATTGAAAGTCAATGAGAATGAAGGGTTGAGGGGTCCTATTTATATCCCTTCTCCGTCCATAGTGAGACAAAAGATATGGGATACCTAGAATATAGGAACTTAACCATTGTAAATTTTGACGTTATTCCAGACATCTAGACGTTGTTTCGAACATCTCAATGTTGTTTCAGACATCTTGATGTTGTTTTAGACATTTGGATCATGATGTTTCAGACATTTTACATTGAACACAGTTCTTGCTTAAAATATCCCATATGGGTTGTCAATCTTCCTACCACCCTACTTGTATAAAGGGTTTCTCTTTTCATCCATGGTGCACATCCATCCATTGCCCTTTTTTTGCAAAGCATGCCATGTGGCTACCCTTTTCCTAAAATTTTCACATTTGGTCAGCATTTTATTATAGATTGTAGTAATTTTCATTAATTTACCTATAGTCAAAATCGGTCTACTTGCTGACGTGGCAATCTATATTTTTTTGAACGTTCCAAAAAACATCAATATGTCTACAGTGATGTCAAATAAAATGCCAATGTCAACTTTTTCCAGTTTACTTGCAATGAAGACGGTTATACTAGTTGACATAGCGCTGTCATGTTTACGTAGACGTCTCGTAAAAACAAGGGCCTATTTTTGTTGACGTTCATTTTGACATACCCGTCCATGTTGACATGTACCCGTTTGGCCCTCTTCTAGGTACCCGTTTCCATAGACATCACGCAAAATTTCCACTGCTGCGACCCCAAATTGCCCAACGATGTGACGTCAAAAAAACATAGCACGTTTTTTGCCAGACAACCCCAAAAACGTGTCTTTCTGAATCTTAAGATTAAAAAAATCATGTCAAATATTGAGATTGTAGGAACCTCAAATTCTATTTTATTGCTCAAGAGGACAATTGAATTTTAGGGATTAATGTGCTTTTAAATCAAAACTATGGATTAAAAGACCATGACTTTTGTGAAGTGGTAGAAGAAGACAAATTCAAGCAAAAACTTGAAAAAGACATGGCCTCTAAAATGCCATTCCTCTACCAAAACTATTGTCACATGGCAACTTCAAACATGCGGCAAGAAAATTAAAAGAAATCACTTATTTGGTCCCACAAAATTGTCTATAAAACCACTCATAAATAATGCATTCAAACTCAATAGAATGTGCCCATTATATTCTTAAATCTGTTATATATATGTAAAAAAATAGCTTGACCCAATAGAATCTACAGTCGCTTCAAAAATTGAGTCTACGTAGGAAACAAACAAATTCAAATGATAATGTAGCGAATAAGAGTGATCAAAAGATGTAAAAACAAAAATTGTAGAGTATAAAGTGCTACACAACACCATAATGATTAAATAATGATTTTAATTACAAGAAAGTAGATAGAGATGATTGAAGCACATAATATACATAGACTTGGTTTTTGTAGTACACCTCAGAAGACACTTAAAAATGTGTCCAGCATCCTTTTACAACCAAAACAGCTACAATATAATTAGGCATGCTACACTACAAGAAAAAGGGGTGTTTAAAGTACAGTCCTAGTAGTATAGTCCTCTAAGTAATGACCTTTTAAGGAGATTTTTAGTAAAGTTTTACTAGAAATACATGTGTTTTCAGGAAAATTTTACTAAAAATCTTTTTAATAGGTCATTACTTATAGGGCTATACTACTAGGACTATACTTTAAACACCCCTTTCTCTTGTAGTGCTAGCATACAATTTCTTACATTCTTCTAAACTAATGGAAAGGAAAACTTCTTACACTTACTTCCATAATTGAAGGATGCCACTAGGAAGACTTGAATAGGAGTTCAGTTGCCATTTGAGTGAAGTCCATACATGCTCAATGGAATTTAGAACAAGGAATTATGCAAGCCACTCTAGAATGCAAAATGGTTACTTTTCAAACTATTTTTAGACAATCTTCATTGTATGCACACCAACATTGTCTTGTTGTAAAATGATTTTTTCAAGATTGAACCCAAATCCACGCAATGTGGTGTACAATCTTCCTCTAAAATTGCAACATAGCCTCTAGCATTCAAATGATGTGCAATGATGTGCAATGATGTGCAATGATGTGCAATTTACATATTGTGCAATGATCCCAATCCTCTACATGCCAAACAACTCCAAAGTATTATGGAGCCTCCATCATGCTTAATAGTTTGGTTTACAATACATATATGAATGTTTTCTTTGTCTTCTATCCAACACCACGTCCATTTGAGTTGAGACGACTTATTTTTGTTTCATCACTAAACATCACTCGCTCCCAGGCACTTACTATCCAATCTTTGTAGGTATGAACAAAAAAAAATCTCTCTTTGATGTTATTTTGACTCAAAGTAAGCTTTTCAACTTTTGAAAAAGAAGATGATCCTTCTTTTTTCAATGCATTCCTCAAGGTATTACAATCTCACATCTTCACATCCCTCTTTCTTCTAAGCACTCTTGCTGCCTTTGTTGCGGTTTTTAAACCACCAATAGTAACTAGCGTGAAGTATACCGCCTCTCCCACACTCCCACATTGTGAGGATCCCAGGATGACCTCCTTTAGACATTTTGAGGTTGTTAAAAAGCTTCTTTTTCACTATATTAACCCCTAAAGGACCAAGCTTTGTTTTTTTGGCAACATAGCAATTTTGGGCAATTTACTACAAATGAAAATTTTATTTTTCTCTTTGAAATTTTCACACAACATGGGGACAAGGTTTTCCTTTAAGGTCAAACAATTTTCATAGCTTTTAATTACATAGTTGAAAAATTATTGTATGATATGTAGTTTTTTTTCTTAGTCAGGCAGTCAGGGTAGATCTAAAAAAATCATTTTTTTCGAAAATAAAAATTTGAAATTTGTTTTCTAGATTTATATATAAATGGAATACTTTGATTCATTACATTTGGATCAATGAAATGAAAGTTATGAGGAGTTTTTGTTTATAGGTAGTTATAGATTCTCTACTCTAAATTAAACTTTGAAATATTTTATTTTACACAATTTTCAATATTTTGTGGAAAAAGAAATCGTAGGGTATAGATTGTTTATTACAACATTACAAGCATTGGGATTGGAATTTTTCAATTCCATAATTAAATTCTTAACAATTTTGTATTTTGAATCATTTTCTACTTCTTTCTACTTACTATTTTTTCCTATATTTTGCACAATTTCAAATGATCCAAAAAATTTCAATTATGTAGCCAACTTGCCCTAAAAAATGAATCCTGAAAAGAACCAACAACATGGACATTTTTTCATAATTATACTTGTGACCTTGTGAAGTGCAACTGACCTATTTTTTTTTTGAAACAAATGGTGGACCATTGCATTAAAAAAAGTAACCAGAAAAACAGCCAAGCTTGACGGTTGGTCAAATGAAGAGAATATGAGCAAAAAGGACAAAAAAGAAAAGAAAAGAAGAGAGCTAAATGAAGGAACAGAGAGGTGGAGCCTCTCTAATCCAACAAATCAAGTCACCCCTACGACTAGCAAGAGTAGGGGAATGGAGCCAAATGGTATCAAATTGGTTCCAAATCCTAGTATATTGGTGCGGCCCCTGGCGAGAGGCCCGTTGAGTCTTCAAGAGAGCAAACTAACCTATTTTTTGGAGGGGCAAAAAAAAGATATTGTCAATTTAAAAGCTAATACCTTACAATCCACACGGTGGAAATTTATGAAATTTTTTCCACATCTTTTCAAACTAGCGTACTACAAGATACTATAATTAAATGTGTCCAAAAAAAAAAAATTCCCTAAAATTTTGTACTTGTACTAGAAATGGCAGTTTTGGAGCATTTTTGGTGAAAATATAGTCAAGGAACTTTAGAGGTTAAGTGTAGATTGCAACAAAGCTACAATCTTTGCAATCTTGTTGCTACTCTTCTACTTCTCTATCAAGGCTACAATGTTTTTTTCTTTTTCTTGAGAAATTGGCCTCATTTTCCCTTACAGCCTCTACAAAACCACAAGAAGTACTCAACATAATCTTACAAACACACTAAAAAAAAATGAACGAATTTGAGGAAAAAACAAGAACATGCAAGCCATTAAAGAAGGTGGTTAAGGGCACTACAAAATTGAGTCTTTGTATGCCCAATGTCTTTTGTCCCTTATCAAAATTGTAGTAGATGATTTCAATATGACATCATTTGTAAGTCAACTTGTTCTTTTACATCTACATCTTACATCTATTAGATATGCCATTAATCTTCTAGCTATAAAGTGGCTTTGAAATTGCTTGTTTCTTGCATAGACTTAGTTTTTGAAGTGACTGTATATATATTGACTAAAAAAATTAATACAAATAAAACTCCACATTGAAAAAACCATTCTTGATGATGGTTTTGTGTTAAATTTGGGCCAAAATTAACACAATTTTGTTCAGTATACAAACATTTTATAGAACTATGTTTAAAATAATGCTCAAACTAAGACAACTTTGTTCAAAATAACATAGATGTAACACCAAACTATCATCTGGAACGGGTTTTTAATGTGGATTTCTATTAGTGATATAGATAATAGACCTACAACCACTTTTCAATTGTCATACATTCAGGATTTAATAAAACTGAAAACTTCTAATCTTTACAATTCAAAAGATGTGTATTTAATAAAATTGAAAGTGTGTATTATTTTAGTAATTCAACTTTAAAAAAATTCAATAGGTTAGGACAAAAAGACTTTTAGTAGAGCAAAATTAAGCGGGTTGTACTAAGCTACATTTATAAAGAATTATTTGTAATTCATAATATGTTTATATTAAAGAAGTCTTCTTTGTTAATTGTGCAAAATTAATGAAAATACAGTAATTGTTTATACTCAATGAAATTCAAAGACAAAATCAATTTCTAGTAGTATAAAGGTAGTTTTTTTTAAAGTGGATTTTATGAAAAACCAAGTAATATTAATACGGCATTTTAATTAATATGATAATAACAAAGATCTCTAATTCAAAATATATGAAAATAATGAAGGTTGTTTTGGAATCGAAAAGAGGAAAGTAAAAAAAACATGTAAAAAGGATATTTTTGGTATTTATTTCTTCCTTAAAGTTTTCCTTTGAACCTTTTTCTTTTACATCAGGCTTCAATTATGGCTTTGGTAGCTCCACAAAGTTGTGACATATTTAAAAAGACTTTAAAAAGGCAATGAATGTAAAAACATTTTATATTATTTTGCAATTGTGGAACTATAAAAAAATTTACTTAATTTAATGAAGATTCAACCTTAGACAATATAAGACTTTGAATATTTGGATAATTTTAGCAAATTTTTTTGTTTTTTAAATAAATTATTTTATTTATTCAATTTATCTAATTATTTCCTTAAAAAAATTGTAATAATGGTTTTGATGCATTTGTCATTTGCTTCATATCAACTTGATGTTTCCAAATAAATTAATGTATTATATTTTTATTTTGAAAATATAAAGTGCAAAGATTATATAAAATTTGATATTGAGACATTCTATTTTTGAATCGAAAGTGTTCGGAAGTTTTCACAGATTGCTGAAAAGGTGTCTCAAGATGTAGACTTCCGTTCTTTGACTAAAAAACCACATTCTGTATCAAGCTATATAGTAGCCACTGCCAAAAATATTCTTGATGCATGGAGTGATATATATTTGCAAGTTCGCCAAAAAATTGAATCAAGTGGCCGAGATCCTAGGTTCATCGAAATAACTTATTTTATGCCTCTTCTTTTGAAATCATTCAAAATTATATATAAATTTAGAATTATCATAAATGAATAAAGATATAATTTATATTTGCCTGCGATTTAATGCTAAATATCTATAAATTACATATAGGCTAAAATTTTGTTGAATCCTATAGGTGGGAATTTGATCGGAAGAAATTATTTGAAAGGACAAAGTACATGTCAACTATTTGTAATGATTTTGCACATATTGTAGAGGTAGTAAATGACTTTTTATATTTTTTAGGACCTGATTTAAAGAGTGTGACTGGCGATGTGGCAAGTGTAGATATTGTGGTGGAGGTTAGTTATTTTTCTCTACATACATCCTTGTGCAATCTATATATATTTTCTAGTGAAAGAACCTTAAACTAAACCTTAAGTTTTTACAAGATATTTACTTCCAACATCGAGATACAAAAATATACTACAGAAAAACGAACATTTTAACATGATTGGTTTGCTTAGTCTTCTTGATAATTCAAACATTTGGAAAACATTTAGCAAAAAGTTCAATTCAGATGGTCCAAACCAATAGAGATGTAGTTAAATGGTGCGCCTTTTCTTTTATGGTAATACTTATAACAAGAGTGCTCAAAAATTTTATACACATAGTTACACATTTAATACAAAATGAATAGGATATTGGTTATCTTTTATATATGATAATTACAACAAATGTCATTAAAAGACAAAAATAGTTTTTTTCCTTGATTTTTTATGTCATTTTAGAAAGTTTTCTTCAAGCTCATTTTCAATCAATGTAACTTTGATTGAAATGTAATATTGAAATGTAATAATTGTTTGCAATGATAAATCTTATTCATTTTAATCAACCTCTAAAGGACCAAGATGTACAATTTGGTCATCGTGTCTATTTCAACCAATTTGTGTGTGTCATTTGTGACCTTTTTTTTGTTTAATTTGATTAATTTATAGACAATAATTTTTTACTAATTATGATACTATAAAATACGGCCTTGCCTAAATTAACCTTTATCAAACATAAAATCTTTTGTCCTTTAGGAATTAAAGAGTTTATGTGTAGTATTGAAGTGGATAATAAAATCTTTTGAATTTTAAAGTTTTCATGTTCTATAGTCATCATAGATTTTGTTTTTTCAAAATATAAATGGTATAATGCAAATATATATATATATATATATATATATATATATATATATATATATATATATATATATATATATATATGCATCACATTTGTATAGTGTACATATGCCTATTTGTAACATTTTCAATGTGGTTTATATTATTATCAATGAATGTTGAACAGAAAGTACATGCTATGGTGGCACCTATTGAAAGCTTAACATATGATGCTTTTGATAAAGCTCATATTACACTTTGGAAAGCAACAATGTTTCAATTTGACCAAGACAAAGAAAGTATTGAAGAAGATACAAAGGCCTTCATTGACACTTCATTCAAAAAACTTAGGAGTGCTGAAGGTGAGCTATAATTGGATACAATATGTAGAGTTTTGTTTGAAACCTATTTTTATGTGTATAATTGTTTTAAAATTAAAACTTCATTATAAAAAGAAAGCAAGATAAAATGTTATAATTTGGAACAATTTTATAATTATAACATTTATAAGAATGTTATAATTTGGAACAATTTTATCATGTATACAAATCATGACATGAGTCTCAATACTAATGGCTCAAGACATCTTACGATTAAGGTTTAGAATTTTAAAATTGATATTGTTTGTAGCTGTAGTTATGTTTTATCAAATGGCTAGTTATGCAAGTTTATTCTGTAGTTATCAACTTGATGTCCAAGTCTTTCTTGCCACTAATTATTTATAGTTGATTCCTATGAACAAATTTGAAATTTCAAAGCAATTAGTAGGGCAATAAATTAAAAGATATATTCAATGAGAAGTGTCAAGACCAAAGTTATTTGTATACAATGGAATGGACTTTATACATTGTGCACATTTAAGCTTGTATAAAACTTACATTTTTATCCATGCTATGATACAACCTTATATACATATAATGACTTTATTTTATTTTCAATCTTCAAAAAATTAAGTATATAATTAGATAAATGAATTCCTACCATAACATAGTAATGATCCAAAAATATTGAAATCATCTCGTTAGAAACTTTCAAATTACTTTCATTTTATTTTTTGACTATGATTTACACTAATCAGTAAATCCATTTGGATACAAAAGGATTTAGTTTTTAGATTAAAATAAGGTTTCATATTCTGTCATATGTCCTCAATATTAAATACTAAAATTTATGAATAATATTGAATTCAAATTTTATTTATACTTAATAAGAAACATAATTTTCAAAAAATAGAAAAAATTATAATATTTGAAAGAAATATAATGAATTTCTTAATGCAATAGTTTTAGTGCAATAAATTTCAACAAGTAAATATGAAATACTAAACAATTAAGATTTCATTATTTCAAATATGACAATAATATAAAGTATTTCTAAGTCATTAAATTTGTAGATAGTTGTCATTTCATATAGGTGCTCTTAAGCTCCTCCAAAGCTTCAAGACTGTCAAAAGTGAGGGAGCAATAAATAGGCAAATGATGGAGAAATACAATGACATTCTTACACAAGTAATAGATATATGCAATTTATTTTAGATGTACAACATACCTATAGGTATGTAGATTAATATGTATGCACATACAGGTGCACATATATATGTATTTGTATAATTTATTGATGTTATTTTAAACATTTCTTCACCTTGTAGACTTTATATGAATTGATTGATTTTGCTTACTTGTTGTATTCAACTTTGAAATCAAAATGTATGAAAATAAATCTTTAAAATAAGCATATAATAATTATGTGCCAACATATATTTTAGGCTTGGATATTATATTAGTACAAATAGTGCCACTACCAAGGATTTAGAAAAATCACAACCGTTTGTTGTTTTATAGGATATAATAATGATCAAAAGTTAATGCTTGTGTTGCTATTGACTTCCATAGAGAGCTCCTAATGTGTCAAAAAATAATTCAAATTTACTAATACAAAAGACTCAAAGTGTCATATGTAATCTTTTCATAGATAGACCCATATTTAATTTTAAAGTATATAATTATGGTTATAATAAAATTAATGAATTAGGTAGCTATATGATGAAATAGACTAACCACGAAAGGGCAATTAGATATCTTTATAATATGATAGATTGGCTTATAATATTAAAAATTACATGATTTTAATCCCTAAAGTTCTTTCATGTTTAAAGGCATAGGCAATTTCGTTAAAATGGCAGTATTCCAAGTGCCACTTTGACGGTGTGCCATTTTCACCATCTAGGACTGGTATAGATTTCAGAATGGCCATTCTGAACTGTTTTTATGCCATTTTAAAAAAATATCGCCATTTTAACGAAATTGCCCATCGGCCCAAAACAACTTCAAAATACTAATCTCCAAAATAAGGCTAAAGTCTTCATCTATATTTATTTTTAACAAATCTAATTGAACTTTTAGTTAAGTTGTTTAAATACACCTTTCTAAAATTTCAAAATAAGAGACTCTACCAATTGCAAGATTGTGATGCTTGGATTTCAGAAGGTACTTTCAACTCTTTCCAAATAGTTAGATTTCATCATTTGCATTTTTTACCCAAAAATGTATAGATCCTACAATTTGCAATTCTCCAATAATATATTGGAGAAATAAGTTGGGAATACATATGAAAAATTTCAACAAAAAATATTCCTTATTCATACTTGAAATAAATAGTAAGAAGCAAGAAGTAGAGAATAATTTAAATTACTAAATTATTAAGAATTTAGTTATGGAATTGAAAAATGTCTAATTAAAATGGTTATAATGTTGTAATAAATCATCTAAATTTTAAAAAAATAATAATAATGAAAATTGAGTTAAAATAAAGGAATTCAAAGTTTATTTTAGAATACAGATTCCATAACTGCCCGCGAACTAAAATTCCTCGTAACTTTTAAAACTTAGTAATCAAAATGGAATGATTCGAAGCTTTTTATATTTATATATATATATATAACCAATTTCAAATTTTTATTTCTTAAAAGAATAATTATATGAGTTGCCTACATTGTCCAAGTTCCAATGGAAACTACATATCATATAATACCTCTTTAATCATATAGTCAAAAGTTATGAAAATTGTTGTGTCTAAAGTGGACTACTGCCATTTTAATGAAATTGTGTAACAACATGTGTAAAAATTTCAAAGAAAAAAATGAAAATTCTACTTGTAAATGGATGATCTAAAAGGCTATATAGCCAAAAATGCTACTTGGTCCTTTAGGTTGTAAAATTTTAAAACTAAAAATAGTCAATTTTCAATAAGGCTTGTATTATTTTATGTCACTCGTTGCATACCATAGTCTTTTTAGGCTTAAATTTGGGAGTACTAATTTAATGTGTCTAAGTTTTATAGTAAAGGTAAAAATGACCATTTTGATCCTTAATATCCTAAGGGTTTTTTGGCTTTTTGGATCATATTCTAAATAAAGCAAAAAGCCAAAACTTTGATAGGATTGTACAATTTTTTTTAATAACTATTGAACTTAAGATAGATGTGTGATGTATCACATGGGTCAAAAGTATTAGGAAGTGCTAGCATGTGAGCATAGAATCTATGAGCCCATGAGCCTAAAAATCTATATTATAGACTCTTTCTATGTTACAGTATACCTATATTATAGATACATATGTTATAAATACCTTCAAATGGTTCTAAGTACATATCTACAACTAGATTAAAGGCTCGTAGGTTTAGGTCTTTGTAATCACACGCTAGCATTGTTGAAAAGTAATCATGACCATATCACATATAGATTGGAAGATTCTATCATTTAATCACAATTTGCAAAGCGGTAGAAATTTTGAGTTGTTTAAAACATTTTAGTCTTTTATTTATATTTCCAATCTAAAATAATGATCTTATAAAATATATGAGATTAAAAAAAATAATACATAAAACTATAATCAATTATTCCATTTCAAAATTTAAATAAATGTTTTGTAATTTTTTTTAAATGGTTATTGATGTTGAAAATATACTTGAGAAATTATAAACGTTAAATTAGAAGACTAAAAATAATTAGTTTTAAAGATTTTGGTTAACTTCAAAGTTTTGTCGAGGCCAAATTGTAGAGCCTTGGAAAACTATTCATTAAACATACTTTGATTTTTTGTAATTCTCTACAATATATGTGGTAGAATGGTGGAAATATAGATCTCAAAAACATGTTACACTTATGGCTTTAGGAGTTGAGAGTAATATTACGTACCCATTCTAAAGAATTTGAAGTTGAAATTTAGATGATATATTTTTGTAATGAATGTATTTGACTAATGTAAAATACAGTTCTAAAATTACCTAATTCTATATTGTATTAAAGTTCACAATATCAATCTTTTTTCAATACACACTTCTACTTATAGAAAAAAATTGATTAGTCTTACGGTGAATGACCATCTTTATATAGTTGTCACATATTCACAAGATTCATCAATTTTTCAATTTTTTCACTTAGAAAATTATCCTATACTTAATCTTCATTACATATAATCTTTTTGGAGCTTTAAATAATAGATTCATTTATAGAAATTTTAAAATGATATTAAAATAACCATGAAAAAATCAAAGTATCAAGAATATTTTACTAAAACACAATGAATAGTACAATTCTTTTTTCCAATCACCCTTATGGAGCATCATTTCAATCTATAAAATTATCTTTTCTATCATGCCCTCTGTGTGAGAAAGGAAATCTACTTTGGGTACATAGAGGGAAGAATATTTTTTACATATTTGCTTGCCGATATGTATAACTCTTATAGACAACTTTATATCTCAATTTCAAACTTAAAGACTTAGACATTGGATTGTGAGTAGGTTTGTGAATAGTACCAAAACTTCAATAAGCCAAATGTATAATATATAATTAAGCGCCTTTTTCAATAGAGGGTTCACTAATTATAGAAATAATTTTGACAAATATTTTTATCTTCTTTATGGTTTTGAGATTCATCAAAGGGCGTGTAACTTAAGTTGAGGTAGAGTACACAGGACAATATTGTATATAGTTACAATAAATATAGTTATTGAAAAAAATGAAAAAACTAGGTGGGCTACACCATCAATTTTTTTTAAATATTCAAAATAGGAAAAATTTAATTTTAATTTCAAAAAAAAGATTTGTCAAAAAAGCCTAATTTTATCTATTTTAAAAAGGCTTTGAATTTATTTTTTATTAATCAATGTTAAAGAAATGTCATTGTTTTATCCGAGTCATCTAATTTCTAAATATAAACATGAATTTTAATTGCAAACTTAGTATATTTATCATTTCAAAAATGTAGAGATATGCCAACAATGTAATCAAATGATAAAGGACAAAATCTTAAAAGAACCTACAATTTTTAAATTAAAAAAAATTAAATTAAAAAAAATTAAATTAAAAAATTAAAAATTAAAAAAAAAATAAAAATATATATATATATATATATATATATATATATATATATATATATATATTTGAGTCATTGTTGTTTCTTTTATTTTTACGACTAGTAGAGTAATTTTTATTTTATTTTATTTTATTTTATAATTTTTTTATTATTTACATACTAGACTAAAACTAAAACTATTATCTTCTTAATTATTCTTCATTAGAATCCAAAATTTATTTTTTGATTTATTGAAATATCTTGTATGTTGTTAGTTTTTTAAAGAAATAAATTTTACAAGAGAAGTTTTTGAAAAAGATCATGCAACACCTCCTAATTCAAGAAACCAGGTTCTATAATACATAATTAACTCTTGATAAACTAACATTGTATATATTTTTTAATTGTAGTTAATATTTAATAATTGTATATGATTTTTTGTGGTAGTTGGTACTTGAGTTGGTAGTGTTTTAAATTTTAATTAATAGTTGTAGTTTTAATTAAATTTTAATTAATAATTAATTAATATATAGTTGTAGTTCTAATATATAATATTTTTATAAACAAATAAACTACTTTTCATTCAAAGATCTATCAATTTAATGATTTTATTTCCTCAAAATAAACATTCAAATTATTGTTAATTTACAACTTTGTTTCATATTGTATTTAAAACTAAGACAAAAAATTCTTACAACTTGGAAAAGACATTAATAAATTTCATCATTAGGAAAAACTTTATGACAATAACTTGGAACATGTATTAGATAGCCTCCTATAGTTGGATCAATTAATTGGGCTCGCTCCTTGTTCTTGCGCGTGAGGAAAACAATGCGATCCTTTCAATCTCAAGGAAATGATATGACAAAGAATGCATTAGCCCAAGAGGTATTTTACGTAATAAAAAATTTATAATATATTGAATTTGAGCAAGTTCATGCATTAATAAAATATTATACAATCTACTTGATTAAAAAAACATTGTAAATTCTAGTTTGTATAAATTGCAGATGGACTTTCAATACCGCGGATTGGCGAAACAAATGATGACTTTTGAAAAAGCTTTAGTATCAGATTGGGCACAATCAGTGAATAATGAAGCTACTTATTACTTAAAGCAAGTAAGATTTTTGTTATGTAAAATCTAAATCTAAATAGTGCAATAACTTTGATACTGAATTTTGTTTTATCAAACATAAAAAAACTAAAATTAAAAAATTAAAAAATAATTTTGATATAATTTATTAAATATATTAATTCAACAATAATAAAGTCTTTCAAAACATTTGAACTAAATTACTATTTAAAAAATTATTATTTTTATTTTTTATAATTAAATTTTAAACAACTTACATGTCATTTACAGTCTTTAGCAAATATCTATGCTAAAGTATTATATATAAATATTGAAGTCTTAAATTTCTATAATCAAATTTTATAGAAAACATAATTTCATTTCTTTCTTGATAAAAAAAAAATTGTACCATAAACACTACATAATTTTCATATGCTAGTTGAAGATAAATCCTTTAAAATATCTTAAATAAGACAATATCTCATTTACAATATCTTTGAAAGTCAGACTACAAGAGTTGAAGTTTGGTCAATATTTTAGTATAAATGAAATTTCAAATCTTTATACAATAAATGATTTCAATTACACCTAATCCAATATTCAATAACAGCCTGTTTTGCATAAAAAAGGAGGTCTTGTGATTGAAGTGAATTTTAGTAAACAAACTACCCAAATCATTCGTGAAATAAAATATTTGGATGCAATGGGTTTTCACCTACCTGAATTTGCACTAAGTGTAGCATTGCAAGAGGACAAATATGATCTAGATGTTGAACAACTTCAAGGAATGGTTCAGGTGAAATTTCAAACACATTCTTTTAATTTAATAATTTGAATAAAACCTTTGTATACAAAATATAAGTTCTTATGGATGAGATATCCTATAAGATATTATATTTCAACAAGTAACACTTCAATGGACATTTCTAATTCAATTAACAATAATTCAAAAAATTAATTTTGGGCTTCAATGATGTCATATTATTTTTAAATTAAGTTTGTGATTTTTTTAATCATTAAATATCTTTACATATTTTGAATGTTACTATATTAGAAGTAAAGGTCAAAGAATTTCTTTGGTGTCTTTCCTATTTTCCTTATTATACCTTATTTTTTAAAATAAAAGATAATACGTAAATAATAAATGCTAAAATTTGAAGTATTCTATTAAAGTGAAGTTAAAACCATAGCCACAAAGTAGAAAACAATCAACTTTGTGAATTATTTGAGAAAAATATTTTATAGGAAGGTCAATGAAAGAAAAAATTAAATAGCTAATAACTCTTCCATGGAATCAAAAACTACTGATATCAATGTCAAAAGTGTTGTTGCAAACAATTTCTACTCTATTGACTTTATTATTTTTAAAAATGAGTGAAATATATATGTTATTTATGCCATAGTTGCTTGTAATATAATAATCTTCATATTTTCACTTCATTAATGCTAAAAAAACGTTTTAAATTTTATTATATCAATAGGATTTTTTCAACTACAACTTTAAAATAAGTTCTAAAAAATATCATTTTTGGCTATTAGATTTGTACAATTTGTAAAAAATGGCATTTATAGTGGAGTGTTTGTCTCTTGTATTGCCATTACAATAAATGCATTGGTTTTGTGTTAGAATTTAAGAAAATAGGTATGCCATTAATCATTTTAAAATATATTTATAATATCCAAAATGATTTAAAAAATTAAAAATTAAAAATTAATCAATGCAAATAAGGTTCAAGTTTTAGTTAAGAAGAATGAAAAATAAAAAATAAAAAATTCGCTTTATAAGCCAATGGTAAAAAAATTTATTCATTCTAGTTAAAGTCATCTAACTTGAAGCATGGCTAATTATTAGAAACTACAAATGGTAATTGTAAATGAAATTTGTGACAAGTCAAAAAGTGGCCGTTATGGGTCTTTGAGGGGCATGTCAAAAAAGTAAATAGATGATGAAGAATAAAATTGGAAATGAAACCTAAAAAGAGTATTATATATGTTTTCCTTTGTTAAAAATGCAATGATTTGAATTGGTGCAAATGTCTAATAATCATAGAAGTTGAAATTGGCAAATGGCAACTTCATAACAAACATATCACTATTCAACAACTTGAAAACACCCAAAACTCTTTTATATCTAAAACTTTTATGAAATTTCAATATTTTATCAATTATGACTTAATGATTTAAATTACCTTCTATTAAAATTTGACATTTAATTATTAAAAATTCCAACTATTCAACTTAAAAAATTATATATATATTTTTTTAATTATGAATTTTATGAAATATTAATGGCTAAGGTAGATGTTACATTTTGAATTCTTTATTGTCACAACCTAAAATCAAAATGCAATACTATACTTCAAAAAGTATATAGAGTTGTAAGAGCTAGACAAGGGATTTCGAACCCTTTCCACATTTGTCAAACTAATTTTTTTCAAAAAATTTGAAATTGCTCATGATATAATAAAGTGTAATACAATAGGGGAAGTTATAGTAATAAAACTTTCATTTCTTCATTTCAATGAAGAATTTGCATGGCTTAATCCCTAAACTCCCAAATATTCCTTTGGAAAACACTTAAAGGTTTGGACAATTTCCTATGATCTCAATTATTAGAATTATTTTTTGAAACATTTTTTTCTAATACTAATAAAATAGATTTTATTTTAGAAATATAATTTTTTTTTCAATTGGTGCCCCAAAGCATTCAAGTTATGCCACCTGATATAGAAATAGTTAAGTATGAGATTGGAAAAAGTTTAAAAGACATAAAGAAAAGTTTAAAATTTGTATTTCTTATAGATTAATCCTTTCTCTACATAAAAAGATTTCGTTCATTCCATTTGGACTAATGATGGAGCATCTTGTTTTGTTGGCAATCATAGGATCTCTTGAGAAAATAATGTATAAAATCTTTTTTTCAAATCAATTTTCACAAGTTTTCAAATTTTTTTTTTATAGCATTTTATAAAAAAAATCTCACCATTGAAATTAATGTGTTTCCATTTAGTTTTAAAACTATTGAGAGTTTAGTTTTACCTTCTATTAGTTACCTACTTCCACTTAATAATTTTCTGAAGAAAGAATATCCAGTTGTTGTTTTTGAGTTTTTTCACCAAATTCTTAACTCAATTCTTTAATATGAAATATTTGAATTCAAAGCCTTCAATGCAATAATATTAATTTAAGAGGATTCAAAAGTCTTATAATCTTTTATAACAAAGGGCCAATAAACTCTTTTTTTCCATTTTAAATGCTAATATCTTGCAATTCACGAGGTCAAAGTTTTTGAAACTTCTTCCGCACATTTTCAAACGAATCTAGCACAAGATCCTATAGTTGAATATACAAAACAAACAAATGTCTAAATATTTTGCTTTTTGCATAGAAAATGGTAGTTTTTGAGTGTTTTTTGACCCCCAAAAAAGACCTTGTGACCTTGGGGAGTAATTTGAGGAATAATTTGATTGGACAACCATCCTCCCTTTTCCCAACCCACTAAAGAGATTGTGCTTAACTCAAAGGAGGGATAACCATTCCTAAACTTTTTTAAAGCTTTCCTGGTAGACTTTTTGGCCACTATTACTCCCTGTAATGAACACAAAGAGAATTTTAGTAAGTTCAATTTTGGTACATACAGTATGTTCTTCATGATTTGCTTAGAGATCTAAGGGTGTGAAGTTGATATTAAAGAGGTAAGAATGTGCATTGTTTATTTCAGATGGCATGTATGGTACTAGTGAATCCTTAGATTTCACAAACTGATATGGAATTCCTTGGATTTGCAGCTGTATCACTTGACACTGAAAATGATGAACCCCATTGAGGCCACGCTGCTGAGGCCCCGTTTAAATCAGTTGTACCATGTGCTGGACCCGGGCTTTGCAGATCTCACTTGGAATGCTCTGGGGATTTCCGACTTCGTCAAAATGTGTATGACCGCGATCTTTGAATTCAGGAATGTGATCAACCAGGTTTGTTGGATTTTTACTTACCAATAGGAATGGATTCTCAATTGTTTAATATACGAAAGGTAAATAAAGGAAAAACATTCTATGAAGAAACTACTCAATTTATATCAAGCTGCACTTATACCATAGCATAAGTGTGAAGTGTACGGCAAGGTTGGCACAAATTGCCATGTATTAACCCCTAAAGGACCAGGCCATTTTCAGGCTCCAAAACCACTGAAAACTGCCATTTCTGCTGCGATCACTCCCTAAACCAAAAAAAAACTTCTTTTTTACAATCTAACCGTAGGATCTTGTACTTCACTTATCTGAGATCATGTGGTATAAATTTCAAGAAATTTGACCGTTCCGATTGGAAGATATTAGCATTCAAAGTTAGAAAAAGAAATTTTTTTGAACTGTTTCCTGCAATTTCAGATGACTTTGACGGCCATTTGTGGATTTTTTTTGCACTACACACCATAAAGTTAAAATTTTTTATGTTGAACATTTGAGTTGAGAGTCAGGGAAAAAAATTTCAGCATATCAAAACTTGATTTTCACATATAAAAAAATTGTTAAGTAGAAGTAGGTCCAAAATTGAACGAAACACAAAATTGTTAATAGCTCTTAGGTGGAATTAAAACACCATAATCCCAATGGTGGGATTGTTTTTGCAAACAAACTAAACCTTGCCCAGAAAAAAAAATTGAAAAAAATTGAAAATTGCATTAAAAAATGAATTCTATAAGGGTTTGTTTTTTAAAATGCTTAGATTGCCCGAAAAACAAGAATGCCTATAACTTTTTCATTCTGAGTCCAAATTGAATGAATCAAAGCTTCAAATGTAGACAAAAACACGATCTTTGAGGAAAAAACATTTTTTCTTTTTAAAAACATTTTTTTTTTTTTTCTGCCCGACAAACTGCTTTTTTGCTTTAGAATGGCATAACTTTTGCTCCCAAGCACCGATTGAAAAAAAAATTATATTTTTAGAAAGCTAATGTGATTTCCTATCTTCAAAAAAAGTTTCAAAAAATCAGGTTAAAATTTCAGGTCGCACGAGCCTGCCCGAAATCCCAAGTGTCCCCCAAGGGGATTTTGGTCCTTTAGGGGTTAATTCTTTTGGCAAAAAATGAGGTTTGAAAAATGTTGTAGAGTAGAATATTTTGTCCATATTCTTTGTTTTAGCACGCAAAATTTTTGTTTTCTGCAAAAATAATTTTCCTAAAATTTTGGCATCTATTTTAAAATTATTTTTTTGCTAGCTTTGCCTCACAACTACGGTACTGAAAAGAGGTGATGGAGTAGCTCCTTGCCGTGGAGCTTGGTTCATGGTTTCATTATTATCTGATGCTCTCGTAATGTTCTACAAATTTTCAAAGTTGTGAACATAGGATAGCCAATGTGTAACACTAGACTCACCTTTCCAAATCATTAGAGAAATAAAATGTGTACCTATTGATTCAAAAATCAGATCATTTTTGGTAAAGTACCTTAGTAATAGGTCTCATACTTTCAAGGTTAATTGTGACATTTGGAAAGGCCTTGAAACAGGTGCAAAGTAACACAACAAACATAGAGAAGTGCATAGAGAAAATCAGCAAAACAAAACTGATTTCATCAAAGCCAACCATGACAGAAGCTGATATGTTGGACATTCAGGTTAGCCCAATTGTAATCCAGAAAAAACAAAACTCAGTGCACACTAGCAAAAATTACGACTTCACTTATGAGTACAATTCACCTCCACTTGGTGACATTGGGTATCTTGGTGAAATTAGGCCCAATTTCAACCAAATTGAGAATTGAGGTTATCTCAAGCATATTTATTATTATTAAATGTGCATTATTATTGAATCTTATTGACAAGTAAAATAGAATTTAATGCACTTTAGTTTGCATTATCTAAACACCATATGAATAAATCATGAATTTTCAAATACTATAGGTGTACCAAAAATTGACACTACACTTACTAGCCCTTGTTTTTTTTATTGAACATTGTATATCTTGTGTCATCAATTTTTAGATTTTAGTGTCACTTTTTGGTTCTAATGTAAAGTCACTTGCATAGGTTCCCATACACTTCAAAAACCGCCATTATTAATTGAAAAATTAAAATTTTCAACAAAATTTTAGACACACTATGGTAAAAATAACATACTTGCATAAAATAATTTTTTAAAATTCTTAAAACATTTTTTGAATTTAAAAATAATTTAATCAAACTTATTAGTGATAAAAAAAAATTAATCACAAACAAAATTTTCAAAAATCTATTTCAGAACTTATTTTGGAATTTTATGATAAAAATTCCATGAGTTCTAAAATTTTATTGATTGAAAGGTTATTCATTGAAAATAATGCTATATAGTTGCATTCTTCGTAATCCACTGCAAAATCTCCAAAAAATATTCATGAAAAATATTATATAATTATTATGTACAACTTCCAAATTTTCCACAATTCTTTTGGATATTTTTAGAATAAATTATAATTTTTTTGAATGTTTAGAGTCATATTTAAGTTAGTAATATTTTAATCAATAAAATTTTAAAATTTGTGAAATTATTATTACAAAATTTTCAAAAGAATGCTCATTTTCAAAACTCTCATTCCTAAAAGAATTTTCAAAAGAAAACTTTTAATATAAATAAATTACAAGGGGAATGATAATTTTACTTTTATTAAAGGATTTTTTCACTAATAAATTTGATTAAATTAAAAAAAAATCAAAAGTTGTTAAAAAAAGATTCAAGTCGTTTTATGCAAATGCGTTACTTGTACCTCAACATGTCGAAATTTTGTTGAAAATCTCTAATTAATCAATTAACTATGGCAGTTTCTGTAAGTATACAAAATATTTCCAGAGCTACCATAGGTAGCACATTTTCAGCAATGATGATTGCATAATGGATTCTCATACCTTCGAGGTGATAACTTCTTATTTACACAGTTTCATTTGTCATGAGTATTATCAAATTAAGGGTTGAAGTAAGGTAAGTGAGCCCATTATGGGCCAAATAGGAGCAAGTCCATTGCAAGCAAATTTTTATTACTAGTATACATTTCAGAACTAGAATGTACACCACTATTAAAATTTTGTCCACAATGGGCTTCCTTTGATTTGTGTCTGCAATGGGCTCATTCTAATTTGTGTCTGCAATTGAGCTCATTTACCAATGGGCTTTTTTAACAGTGCTTGTTTCCTTGCAGGAATTCTTTGAACAATTGGAATATGATCGCAAATTAGTCCTCGATGAATTGCTCAGCCAGTAAGATTCTCAAAAAGCATGATGTCTGCACATGATTGAATTATTACATGTTGGACCAAATGAGCATGTGTACATAAGCAAAGGTCATTGATCACTACACAAGTTAATTCAATTAGTTGGTGTAGTTGAGACCCTTTACACTAATTGGGATCATTTTGGATGAATGTAATGTAATTTAAAATGATTTTTCATTTAATTTTTTTCATTTGTCTAAAATTTTGTGAACTACCATCTTAATGCCCCTTGCAAATTTGCATAATTCTAAAATTAGTGTGAGTTAGTGTTATTAGTGTAAGGTATAGTAATTGGGTTAATTTATGTAGTAGAAAGGAGGTCTTGGGATACCAAACTATAGTAACAAAGCTTGGTGCCAAAAGCCCATAAGACAATCACATATAAAGTTGACCTCTAGATACGGAATGTCAATCCCCTAGTTTGAATGAAAAATAAAACAAATACATTGTAATGCAAACTAGTGAGTAGTAGAAGGGCAACAAATGTGTGGAAATAAAGGCCATCTAGGTAATGAATTGGTACATATATGGTAATGTGAAGGCAACGGCTTTATAAGGGGGGAATTTTAGTGAAGTTTTATCAAATTAATCCTTACTAAGTTAGTATTTTGATACTACAATATCTTCTTACAATAAACATTGGTTGGATTTGGATTCATCTAAATTACAACTATAGCCTTTTATTAGCTTCAAATTTGAAATACATAATTAATTAGTTGGATTTTCAAATCTCACATAATCACTTGCCATTCTCTTCATAAACATTTTGCCATTCTGTGAAAATTCTTCATTGTATCTTTTTGTGCAAATGATAAAACAGAATTTATAGTGCTGATTTTAGAAGAATTTACTTCCTTATAGATACCATCTTAGCGTGCACATATGGTCATTTGGCATCATGTTTTGGTACTATAGCTTCGTGCCTCATAACCTCATTTGTGCTTTTGATTTCATAGGCCTTCTATTTGAAGCATGTTGCTATGAACTCATTGATTCTTATGTACAGTACAATTTCTCAAATGAATATTGGGATACATCACTCTTTGTGAAATTGATTGAAATACATATTGTGCTTGGAATGTATTTTGAAAAATTATTATTTTTGAAATGAATTTTATAATTATAAAATATCAATTTAAACTCAAATATGAACCTTTTCTTTTGAAATATTTATTCAAAAACTTATAAGTTGAATTTTAACCCTTAAAGGACCGGCATGCGTTTTTTGGTTGTATAGAAATTTTTGGCAGGTACGTGTGACTAGAGATTTCTATATTTTAAGTTGAAATTTTAAAAGAAGGTGGGCGCGAGGAATATCTTTCATAAACACTAAATTTCATGACATTTGGAAATATTAGTCAAAAGTTATGGCCTAATATATATTTTTTTTCATAAATGGGCAGTCCGGACAGATCAGAGAAAAACACTTTTTTCAAAAACAAAAATTTAAAATTGGTTTATTAGATTTATATGTATGTGAAAAGCTTTGAATCATTCCATTCCAATAGTTGAAGTGAAAGTTATGAAGAATTTTAGTTTGCGTGTAGTTATGGAATTTCTACTCTAAAATAAACTTTGAAGTCCATTATTTCACTCAATTTTCAATATTTTTGAAAAAGAATAAAGCCTTTGGATGTATATTGTTTATTACAACATTACCACCATTTAGATTGGAATTTTACAATTCTATTGCTAAATTATTAACAATTTAGTATTTTGAAACATACTTTACCTCTTTCCACTTACTATTTTTTTCAAATATGAATATGAAATTTTTTTGTTTTGAATTTTTTTGTATGTATTCCTATATTATTCCTTCAACATATTATGGAGAGCAACAAGTTTTACAATCTACTGATTTTTGTATAAAATTTTTGTAAGATGAAATCTGATCATTTGGAAAGAGTTAAAAAATGGATTTTTGTCAATTCAAATGCTAATATCTTTCAAACATCAGTAGATTTTTCTGAAATTTTTACCACATATTCTCAAAACACTTTAGAATAAGATCCTATGGTTACATATGCAAAAAACAAATTCAAGATTTTGAAGAATGTACTAAAAATGGCAATTTTTGAGCATTTTTGGTGAAAACATAGTCACTAAACTTTAGGGGTTGAGGATGAAGAAAGGTTTTAATGGAAATTTAGGAATTTTGAAACTGCTAGAGTATGAAAAAGATTGCGTATCTTTGAGAAAATGGAAACGCAATGTTTTATACCACTCTAATATCTTTGTTTAATTTTTTTTAATATTTAATATTTAGAATGATAAATTTGTATTCCATATTGAGATACCCCCGCCACCTTAACTCATAAAGGTAACAGCAACCCCACTCCACTGCAACATACTAAACCAACAATCTAAAGGTTATGTACCATTGATCTTTTGATAATGAGGAAGATCAATGGTACAAAACATTTAAAGTGTTGGTTTAGTGTATTGCAGTGGGGCTGCTCTAAGGTCTTTGCTTCGACATTCAAAAATTGAATGCTTTAGTTTGGGTCAAACTTGATTGTAATTTTCAAAATATTCATTTTAGGTGTTTGATTTAAACTAAAAATGAAACATTATATATTATGTTGTTAATTTATTTTTAAGAATTGAAAGAACACATAAATTCAATGAACTCTTGCAATTACAAGTTTCTTGTGTTAAAATCCAAATTACACAATATTGTCTAATTTTAATATTTATTTTCTTCTTAAGATTGATTTCTAAATTTTTTTTTCATTCTAAAATTTTTTTTTTCAAATAAAAATTCCAGATTATCTTAATGTGTATTATAATTAATATGTAGTATAATTTTATCACTAATAGAAAACGCAGGAATTCTGATTTAACAGATTTAATCTGTTAAAATTAATAGATTTATGTTGAAATCAACAGAACAATGACCGAGACAACACAACCAAATCAACAAAATTATGTCAGAATTCCTATGTTTTCTATTAGTGTATTTATACATTATTCATTAAAAAATCCCAAAATTTTGATTTTTCCAGCACATTCTTTGAGAAAATGAAAATTTATAAAATGAGCATTGTTTTCACATATGAAAGATATCAAATTTTCATTAGTCATTATGTAAGGCTAAATTTAGCTTGATAGTGGTGATTTCATTGGAAGGTTGTTGCCAAGGATGTTTAGGGTGTAAAAATGAAATGATTATGTGAAAATTTAGACTATTTTTCATGGCTAATGTACCATAAGAATTTTTTTTTAAATTATATTTTTTGGTTATATTTACCAAAAAGAATCATTTTTTCACTATAGAAAATATAACATAACAATTTTTCACAAAAGTAATAGAGATTTCTCACATTAGTAGACAATGCACAATCTCATGTGATAAAAATGTAAGATAAAAATTCAAATATAAATTGAAAGTCTACATTGAAGCCAAATATGATTTTGACCATATGCTAATGGAACAAGTTTCTTGAAAGCTTAGTTGAATGTCATGAGCAAATTTTTTATATTGATAAATTCTTGTATTTGATTGTGATAGATATCGCGCAATTGTGCCCCTTCTCAAAAAAATTGAAGATGCAGTGCTAGGAACAAGCACAGGAGCAGCTCCCTCATTAGCTACTTATTATGCATATTGGGAACAAAAGATATTCAAAGCAATAAATTTGATGGCTCTCAGTGGCTTAGGTGCTCTTCAACAATTGTTTCGAGAAAGTTTGGAGCGCAAGGTAAGTTTACGCTTTAGATGTTGTTAGATTTCATTAGATTTAGTAAAAGTCTATTGGTACACTTTGCAATAAAATTTGCATATTGTAAGACAGTCAATTTGAATGTTTGTGAATTATTCAATGGCTACTAGTAGGAAAGGAGGTTTGGGGCACCGAGCTATAGTGTCAAGATATGGTGACAAAGGATTATATTAATTCCTAATTAGTGCCTACATGGGGCCGAGTTGGCACCAAACTTTGACAATGTATCTTGGTGCTTGGAGACACTTCATTTTCACAACCATAAATAAATCAATGTTTTTTTCTAGTATGACAAATCTAGATGTGAAAATAGACATTCCGAACTTTCCAAAGATACATTGTAAGAATTATATTTTTTTCTTAATTTATTGTTAAATTTGAAAGTTAAAAAACAAAATCAATATATATTTCAAGGTACAAAGTTATAGGTACTTCTAGCATTGATTCATGTACTTATTACAAGATCAAAATGTGAATGCTAACAACCACTACAAGAGAAACGGGTGTTTTAAGTGAGTTTTTAAGTATAGTCCTAGACATAAGATTTTAAGTAATGACCTTTAATAAGATTTTCAGTAAAATTTTACTTAAAACACATGTGTTTTAAGTAAAATTTTACTGAAAATCTTATTAAAGGTCATTACTTAAAATCTTATGTCTAGGACTATACTTAAAAACTCACTTAAAACACCCGTTTCTCTTGTAGTGAACTAAACATCAATTTAGATCTCCCATTATAGAGAATTGCAAATTTCCTTGCGTACTCTATATGTATTGAATAGTATATTGCTTACAAGCATACATTGTAGTATGTTAGCATATAATTAGCATACACTATAAGAAAAAGGGGTGTTTTTAAGTGAATTTTTAAGTATAGTCCCACACATAAGATTATAAGTAACGACCTTTAAGGAGAATTTTGGTAAAATTTTACTATAAATACATGTATTTTTAGAATTTTTTTATTAAAAGTATCTCTTAAGGTCACTATTTATCATGTTACAAAATATAAAGTGATACAAAAAAATTCTCTATATCAAAATGTTCTATACAATATTGGAATTTTATTTTGGAATTTTTGGATATTTTAAGCCTAATTTGATCATATATTTTTTATAAATTAAAAAATTCATGATGATTTGAAATTTCAAAAATTAAATTAAATCTTTATAACATATATTTGACATATGATTTCATCTTTGAAAAGTGAAACCAAAAAAATTCACTTGCAAATAGTGAAGGAATAGAAGATATTGAGTAGAGGATTTGAGGTGTGATTACACTTTCATAAGCTCCATCCTTTAAAAGATAAGTCATCCAAGTGCCACTTTGTCAAAGTTACGTTGTGTACAAGTCTTTTTTTAAATTAAAATTAATAAATAAATTTGTAGGTGCCTACTGCAAAAAAACACGAAAAATGTCTTCGACTCTTCAAAATAAGTTGTTATTTGAACCATCCAGATGTGGTCGTGCAACCTACCATTCCTGAAACTACAAAGATTTTGGCACGAATGGTAAGTAGTGTGTTATTCACAAACTAATAAAAGTAATTAAAATTTATCATTATGCTAATTTGATAGTTTGGAAAATCTTGAAGGATGATTCAATTATTTGAATTGTTATTATTAATCAAAATCTAATGTTTGATCAAATTGTTGAATTTGTACTAGTACCTTATATTTTAGGATCATTGAACAATATTCTAGTAAATTGGTAATCCCTATTGAATTACTATATAATATTATAAAACTTTATTAATTCCAACCTATTTCATTCTATTTCTACATTGAGAATTTTAACATTCACATAGATGTAACTAGTCTAAATTATTATGAAGTTTAAATGATTTTGATCTTTCAATCTTTCTCAAAATAGGTTCGAAACACTTTAGATTGTTCAAAACCTTTCATTAGGTGGATGGATGGTACTTGTTTAGAAACACAAGAACAGGTATTTATACTCTAATAATAATATTTATTATTTTATTTGCATTTATTGTTATACATATTTTCAAAGGAAAATGATAGAATTTTTATTCATGCCAATTTAAAGAATGTTGTATTATCCTTTTGTGCTTTCATACAATTCTAATTATATTCTCAATGTTTATCTTAATAAATAAATAAATATATATATATATAATTAGATATCCAAGCATTATTTTGAAAAGAACAAGAAATGAACTACAAAAAAAGCCCAAAACACAACTTTTGTTCTTTTGCCACAATATAAATTAAAGATATAATTGAACTCTTAAATTCCTAAAATAAAAGACCAAAAAATATTGCATGCATGTTAAAACTAGTGTTCAATGTAGAAAAACTTTGTTATCTTGAAATACAATGTATCCTTTAGTAACATGAAAGATTATAAAAAATTGAAAAATAATGTCAATATTGTGTATAATATAGTATACAAAAGCATCCCATGAAAGTGCAGTATCACTAACTAATGTGGTTGTAATATAGTACAAGAGTATTTTATATCTAAACTTCATTGAGATTTAAAATTTTAAAGGAAAGAGTTAAAACACCCTACATCTTGAAAAAACTTAGATTTACAATAATCATGCACTATAGTCTAGATACACCAAATTGGTGTCGACATAATATAAACTTTGGTCTATTTTGAGAACATCATGAATCAAGTGTCTATGTGGTCAAGATCCCACATCAAAGTCCAAACATTGTTTCATATTATTTTTGATACATTCTTTGAGTAGTGTTCTTATGCTCTTTTGTATGATTGTATTAGAAAATTGGTGCTGAAGAGGACGAACCTTTTGTATTTAGTTTCTATAATGATGTTGCATCTAATTCACAGGTTTAAGAAAATAAACACTGCTTGAATACTTTCAAGATTTTTATATACTTTTGATTTATTAAAAATTTGTATTTTTTACTTATCTCATGGCTAATGATATAGATTATAAAAAAATTCCCAAATTGTATATATGAAGAATAGGTCATAAAAGCAATGATCACTTTGAACAATACCATTCAAAAAGCAGTTCAAGGCATTCAAAGGCATATGGAGAATTGGCGAAAATATCAACATTTGTGGAAACAAGACAAATATGCAATCATCAACAAATTTGTCTCTAAGTCGCCTCCAACTTCATTTTTTGAAAAGAAATTGGAAAAATATAAAACGGTATTAATAAAATTCTTTCAAAGCTTGATAGCACCCTTCAAAATGCCTTTGTTTTAAATCCCTAAGCAATCTAGAGACTATTTTTCTTTTTACTACACTTGTTCAACCTCCTAAAGGCGTATAAAGATTGTTTTTGTCATCTATCGATTTTGATGAATTCCTAGTGTGTTTTTATTTTATTTTTTAAGCTTTTAATGTAGGTTGTATAAAATAATCTATATAGGAAGCTTGGTTTCATCATATTTGATAAACATTGCGATAGTTATGAAGGTTTGAAGGGTGTTTTACTTGCAATAAAAATAGTGCTATATTTTTAATTTTTTTTGTCTACTATATAAGTTTATAGATACATATAAAACTTTGATCCATCACCCGTTACTATTAATGTGGCAAAACGTACAATACATTTTATTGTTTTGAAGGCAACAATGCAATTGTGATAATAAAATGTAGAAAATATCAACAATTTAACAAACATACAAATGATGTTGGTTTTTACAGTATTTGAATTTTTTTTTGGAATTGAGAGCATGGGATTGCATTAGTCATTGTAGAAAGAGTATAGGTTGCAACATGGACCATTGTTATGTCTTAATGCCCTTGCATTTGAAATATTTGTTAAATAGGGCAATACAATTCAATTTATATTTTACAATTGTATAATGAGTTTTTAGGATTAGGTTTTTTGTTTGAAGTCTAAAGTTCATGATGCATATAATTGGTGAAATTGACAATAATTTTTTTTTTTAAAGATTTTTTGGGAAATTACAAAATTTTAGTAAAGTTCACAGCTTAAGTGGTTTAGGTTATTGTGAATGTATTGTGGAAAAAAAATCGGAACATTATGGCTTGCAAGTATACTACCTAATTGAATTTTACAATAAAAGTAAATCAATAAAATATTAATATATCTTAGGTTTCTTTCAATTTTTGTCAAAAGATTCCTAATAATTATTTTATCTTCAAAGTTGATTTCTGCAATTGACTTACTCTAAATCTTAGACTAATTTCAACAAATTTTTTAATTAAAATTTTTTATTACACTTTGTAATCAAAATAAAGAAAATTGTATAATATTATATTTTTAATATTAGAATTAGAATATTAAAAATAAATAAATTATAAGGGCTCTTGCTCTTGTATGATGTATGTAGGTTGCAACAACTATAGATACAGTTCCAAAAGATAGATTTGTGGAATTCCTGTGCATTAATTCATACCAACTTGCAACTTCCGTAAAATCAGAGGCCCTAATGTGGGTGCAAGCAATTAGCGATGCAATGGTCAATTTGGAAATACCCAAAGTGAAGGAAATTATTGAAAGAATGGATAAATGGGTTAAACTAATGGATGAGGTATGCTTTAAATTTAATCCATTAGAATAATATAGTTACGCATCTTCAATTTTCAATTAATCAAAGCTTATAATAATTAGAATCATTTTTTATGTGATCAATAGCTTAAAATGAAAAAACTTAAGTCTCAAAGTACATAAACACTTCCATTAATCATTTTTACTAATTTGTAAATTTACAAAAATAATATATTTCGTATTAATTTTCAAAAAATTGTATTGTAATTGGTGTTGCTTCCATGAAATTTCTAATTTATCCCCCAATAAAAATTTAAAAAACTAATACATTAACAAAGTATACTTTGTTAATGTATACTTAGTAAAATACTTTGTTAATATATCAAGAGGTTAATCATTAATAACTGGCATATATCAATTTGCACTATTCTATTAGACTGTCAATTTAGACATAGAATATGACCAGAGCCTCGAGGATTGTAATTTTTTTTACAACAAGTTTTGCAAAAATTAAAATTTATTTGAAAAGCTTATTGACATTTAGAGCTTGAAATTGTTTCTTTGGAGTATTGGATAAATAAAATTTAGTCACTTTCATATTGATCTTTGATTGTGTATTTTACTAAAATTTGATAGGGCATTTCATTTAAAGTGATAATTATTAATAATATATTAGGTTTTAGATTTATGGCTTTTTACCTTTTATCTTCCAAATTCTCACTTTGAGGTGAGTATAAATTCTACAATAGTTCCTTTATAAATCAACAAATTAAACTAGATCAAAAATCACGATGACCTCTCTTAATATGTAACTTGCAAATTTTTATTTAAACTATGTTCTTGGTCTAGATTGGCATCCAAAAATTTCAATTAAAAAATTTGTTATTTCATTTTGCTCTTCTATCATAAGTTTTCCTATAGATTTCTAATATTATAAAATATTATTATTTTAATTGTGTAATTGCTACTAAGATTTCAATCCTAATTGTTTTTTTTGGTGATCGACAACTCTAAATGTACCTTATCATTGGAATTAGTGACTTTAGGATTAAAAATTGTGCTTCAATGCTTTAAAAGTATATGATAAATTGGTTTAAAATTAAACATTATTTTGACCAACTTGGAATATTGGAATTATATTAGTAATATAGATGCTAATGTAGAATTTTTTGATTCAATGTTGAATCTAGATCAAAAAAATTTAATCAATATCCAATATTCTTTATTTTTAATTAAATTTTTTTATATACAAGTAAAAGTGATTCTTAATAAATTTTTAAAAATAATTTAAAAATAATTTGAATATTTAATCACTACTAAGATAATTTTACATATACCTTTTTATGAATTGACCAATAAATTATTAATATTTTAAAAAAAACTTATACAATAAAATTTTAAAACATTTGAACAAAAGAATCAATTCCTTGAAGTTACAAGCAACAATGATTGTAAGTTTGCACTTTAATTTTTTTCTTTCTAAAATTTGTATAAATCATATTGTCTTCAATAGTTTATTCAAATATAAGAATATATATAAAGATTGTACAACAAGATCTCAAAAATCTACAAATACATGCTACATTATTATTTGCATTTTGTATTTTTTTATATGAAATAATATGACACTTATTGTTGGCTTTTTGCACAATTGTATTGGGTTCAATCCATGCTTTAATCCTTAAAAGACCATATATTTAAATTTTGTTTAACATTTGAATGCAAACATGCTCCAAATATGCAAAGTCTTGTTTTTTTATCCATTTAAATTTTGGTGGGTTCTCATATTTTTTCTCTAACATTTGTTTGGTATAAATTTTCAAAACTTTTCTTTAGAAATATTTTATATAGTAAGGTCTACTTCATTTACAAATTCTATGTTGATAAGGTCTTCTTCATCTACAAATTCTATGTTGAAGCAATATTCATGTAAAATTTCAGAAACTTCAGAAAGCCGTATCATCTTCTAAAATGAACCAATTTTGGAACCGGATGTTGTGTTGAAATTGTATGGAAGAGTAATTCAATATCAAAAGATATATTTACATTAAAACTTCAAAATTACACAATATTTCTTTTTAGCACAGATTGTCTACCATCTAGTACTACCACCTTTAGTTGAAATCACCGCCTGAAATCGATCAGGCATGCTTGCAATCAATGTTTGTAGTTGCTTTAAACTAACACCATCCCATACTGCTTGAATGCATTCAATTGTTTCTTGTTTGTTCTTAGGCTGTTTATCATGGAGTAGCAACTCCTTCATGATTTTCCATTAGTTTTCTATCGAGTTTAAGTCGGGGGAGTTTGGAGGCCAATCTAACTTTTTCATGCCATGAGCTCTCCTCCACATTGCAAGAGCTTTTCCGCAATGGACAGGAGCACCATCTTTCATAAGTACAAGTTTTTGTGGTTCATTATGCATAAAATAAAATCCAGAGAGTGTACCTTCATAGATGTTTTGGACAAAATCCATTGCAGTCCGCTCACCTTGAGGCATGAAAACAAAAGGGCACCTATCAAATTCTATAAACCTTCCCATACCATCACCAAAGTCCATCCAAATTTGAAAATAGGGGCAAGGCAATGCAATGCAATATTTTTGTGAATTTCTCTCCAAACTTAAATCCGTCTAGAATTCTTGTCAGGTTCAAAGCTAGATTCATTTGTCCAAAGGACTTCCTTCCAATCGTCAACTGTCCAATGGCGGTACTTGTGAACAAAATCCAATCTCTTAGTTCTAAGATCTCTACTGAGATATGTTTTTTTTAGTGCTACACGATTTCCAAATCCTATCCTACAAATGTAGCTGCGCATGGTATGCCAATGAACTTGAAACGTTCTAACAAGTGCCACTAAAGTGAGTTGTAGATCTTTACAAATCAATCGACCTAGGTCTCTTCTAGCAAGATTGGACAACTTTTTAGATCAAGGTTTTGGCTTTAGATTAGTAATTTGGCCATAGACTTTCCATTTGTAAGAACAATTGAAACTGTAGAACGTGGCATATATAGAATATCAGCAATGCAACCTGATTTCATACCACCTTCTCACATTTCAACAATCAAAGATTTCTCTTACTATTGCTCAATGTCCTTGTTCGCATTTTGATCTGAGCAAAAAAATTATGCCCATAAGCATTGAATGAAACAATTGTTGAACAAAGTCAAAAACAAAATGAAATAGAGAAACTCATCTGAATAGACAAAGCAAAGGTGAGAAATTGCAAGGAAATGAAATTGCAACTACACTTGGAATGGAAGTCAGAGTCAAAATGGAAATTGAAACCGCAACAAAAATCAAAACAGAATTGTGAAACAGATCCGGAAGTTGGATGAGGAATGGAGCAACATAATTGCTATGGTAAAGCAATCATATGCAAGTATTGGAGTGAAACCATAAGCATTGTCTTCCCTACCCATGCCAAGCCTAATCGGGCCAAGTATAACCCCCCCTCCCGCGCAAAAAAACAGATGAAAATAAATAGAGGCTCATGTTGGAGTAGTCGCAATAGCGAAGGGAATGTAGGACAATGTGCAGACCTGAGAAGGGAACGACGATGTGGAGTGTGTGAAGGAAAGCCAAGAGGATTGGAAGAAACTAGTGTCCATGGAAGGGGAGTGCAAGAGGAGGCGTAGAGGGGTTGGGCAGAAAGTGTTGCCGCCAACAATTTTTGGGTGTCCAATTTGAGGCCAATTAAAATTTGTGAATGCAGGGGCTGATGGCGGTGGAATGAATTGTCTTAGGTAGAAGACTAGGCTTAGATGTGTATGCAAGAATAGACCGCAAGAGTTGTAGGGTGGAAATTGTAATGAGAGCACAAAATTGAAAAATTTGTACAAACTCAGGGAAGGTGCCAAGAATTTGTAAATGAAACAAACCATATTGTTGTTCAAAGAATATAGATATGTTTGAATTTAAAAAATAACTTTTCTAGTTCAAATAATGACTTGTCTAGATTGACATAATTAAATAAATTAAATTAAATCTTAAAAAATTACCTTAATTAGAATCCAATATATTGAATTTAAAGAAAAAAATTCTTTTGAAAATTGTATATATTCAATCTATATAACCAATTTTAAAAGGATTTTTTTATTTTTGGCTTCAAATTTTATTGAAGATCATTGGTTAGTATAAGAGCAAATCTAATTGTATGAATATAATCTATAGATCATATTTTACAATTTTTATTTTAAAACCATCATTAAAATATTATTCTAGGTTGCATTTGTAATTTGTCTTTACAACTTTAGAAATTTGGATTTCCCCTAGTCCATGAGGTGTTAATTCATTTTTGACTAATTTATATAGTTTAGAAATATGAAATATAAATATCTTAAAATTCAATATATCTTTTACCTTATAATTTCGAGTCTTGTGAAACCATGGAGCCATCTATATTTGTATCTTCAAAATAATTTGATACTACTATGTACCTTACTATCAATTTTGTTGCCATAGAGGTCTATAATTATACTATAGATAAATAAAAGATGACAAATCACTTCCACATTTCTACTTATTGTGTATTTAAACATTACAATCTTTCAATTTGCATTTGATACTATTGATTTTTTTCTATGTAAAGCATAACCTTGTTTATTAATTTAGAATTATAGGACTACAATTTTAAAAATACCTTCAACATTTAGATTTTAGAAATTAAAGGACATTGGAGCTTAAAAGTGGCCTCAATTAAATTTGATTGGCCATTAGTCTTTTTTAATCTTTTTAATTTATCAAAAAATCATTTTTGATTAAAAAAAGTAGTTAACATATTTTTAAATTATTCTACATATAATTTTTTAGGATTTATAAATTGTAAAATCACAACTATTGAAAAAATCATAATTATGGATTTAAAATAGATATTAAATAATAATATAGAATAACCAAACATAGGGATTTGCATAGAAGTTTAGGCTTATTAAATTCTATAGATATATTGTCCTTCTTTATTATAATACATTAAAATAATTAATTTATACAAATTAGGCTAAATTATTTGTTGTCATTGTTTGAAATTGCAGTCACCCCACGATCTTGAGAGTTTGAAAGCAGTCCTTAATGCTGTGGCTGAAGTTTTGGGCGGTGGTATGGTTATGGAATTAGAGTAAGTACATTAATTATTGCTTTAATACATTTAATAACACAATATTTTGATTGAATTTTTTGAATTTTTATACCAATTTAGAAGAATTTCATTAAAAAATTTGTAGTTCAATGACAAATCTAGTAGAAAAAAATAGATATGTAGTAAAATAAAATAATCAATGTTGTGATCTAAAAACACTATGAAGCTCATCAAAACTTATGACTTAAATAACTTACATTAATTGCACAGTTCTATTGTCTTGTCCTATAGGGAGGAAGATTAATATTCCTAATCTCTTTTTAAAAGTAATGTGAATTATATTTTTTTTCTCAAGGTTGTATATTAAACTCTATAATATTTTCCTAAGAATATGAAATTACTTGTAGAAAGTTCATGAAACACTAAAGTACAATATGAAAGCTTGGTATTTCAAGACTTCTTTTGTACTCGTGTACGTGTTCTTGCTACAAATATAGCAATCCCATCCAAACTCACAATTCATCTTTTTGAGTAGAAATCACTGTCTAACTACAAGAATGCTTAAAACTACTTTGAATTTTTTTTATCTCACCAAAAGATTCAAATCTTTAGAAACCTTCAGAGTGCTCATCAAAGTAAAAGTTTTGGAAGTATCATAAATACCATTGTTGATTCTATACTTATGAATATCAATAGTATACCAATAGAAAACAAATAAAACTTCTACACTAAAAATACAGACAAGAATATTTGACTCTATTATTGATATATTTACGACAATTACTTTACAATGCACACAGTACTCAAGTCCTTTTTTGTTTTGTTGTTCTTTTCTATTATATATACCATTTGGTATATTCTATTATTTGCTAAAACAATACTTGAATGAATCTTTTTTTGTTGACATTTTTCTTTTCATTTTTCTTCATTACAAAATTCTTTGAAATTTATTATCTTATATTTGAATGTCTGTACTTGTAAAAATTAATATTTCTTTTGAGAATTTCTCAAAGCCAGAACTAATCCTATTAATTTTATTTAAGAAAAAATATATATGATAAATGTTGTCAAAAAATTCAATTTTCTATCTATATACTTCCCATATCCAACAGTAAGTGTCCACAATAATGTAAAAGTTGCTTTTGGAAAAAATTGTGCATCTAACAATGTGATTCATTTACCAATAACATCAATTAATGTAGCAAAACTTTGACCCTTTATATTATCTACAAAAGGTATCAAAACGATAATTTTATTGGAGCATTAGAATTCTTTATCATATACCAACAAGAATGTTGTACATTTTTACAATGATTAATAATAATAATAATATCATTATCTAAACATTTGCACTTCAAATAGCCAGAGTTTATCACTTTTTAAATTTGGAAAGATTCTTGAATTTGAACCAACTTTAGGAAGTATTTTGTAAGTTGTAAACTATATTTTTGTTTCTTTAATTTAGTAGGTAATTTGGATGGATATATAAACTAAAAAATAAATTATATTTAAACAATGTACAATGCACAATTCTACCTACAAGTATGATCATGATTTCCAAAGTTGTTGAATTCCATAAATAAATAGAATTTCTTCTTCATTCCAATACAACCAAATGATTGAATACAAATAGAAAAATAAATTGATTTTTTACAATTTCATGAATTTGAAAGTTTGCAGCTATTTGGAGCTTCAAGAACGTGTTAGAATAAGGTCATTATACAATGTGAAAGATTCAGAAGAGGAGAATAGAAAGATTGCAATAATTCAACCAAGGTAAATCATTTAAGTAATATTAGGGTCCAATTGCTATTAAAAGGAGTAAATCTTGTAATATAACAATATTAATTATTTGAGTCTAATGAAGATTATTTTTTAATCTTCATAATAATGAGTTATATTACATTGTCTTTAATTTTTTTAGTACTCAAAATAATTTATTAGCCAATAAATGATGGTTGTCATGCAAGTAGCATATAAAAGGTACTAAAATTTATAAAATTTTAAATTTTGAACAAATATAAAGATATAAATTGTAAAAATTAATATTTAAAAACATCAATTATGAATCTAGGATTGATTAATAATTTACCCCTAAAGGTATATTGTCCCCTCAGGATACAAAATGGATTTTGGGTAGGTTCCTATGACCTCAATTTTTAGTGAAACTTTTTAAAACTTTCTCATAAAATAAAAAAACTTATTAGCTTTGTGTAAATGTATTTTTTTTTCAATCAATGCTTGGGAGCAAAAATTATACCACAAAAGTCCAAATTTTTAATTGGCACGTAGAAAAAGAAATCCACAAAAACTTGAATTTAAATTTTTAAATTTTTTTCTCATAGATCATATTTTTCTATATATGAAGCTTTGGTTCATTCCATTTGGATTAGTGATGTAAAAGTTACAAACAATCTTGTTTTTTTAACTAATTTGAGCATCTTCTTGAAATATAACTCATAGGATTCATTTTTGAGTGCAATTTTCATAATTTTCCCAAAAAAAATTTTTGACAAGATTAAATTTGCTTGCTAGAACAATCTCACCATTGGAATTATTGTGTTTGAATCCCATCTTTGAACTATTAATGATTTAGTTTTTCTTTCAATCTTGGACCTAGTTCTACTTAACAGTTTTTTGAAGAATGAAAATCAAATGTTTTTAAAAAAAAAAATTTACCCTAGACTTTCAACTCAAGTCTTCAAGACAAATTTTTTTAATTCAAAGTACATATGTGCAAAGTTTTCCCACAAATGGCAATCAAAGTCATCTAAAATTGTAGGCTAGTATTGAAAAAAACTTCTTTTTCTAACTTTGAATGCTAATATCTTTCAATCCATACAGTCAAATTTCATGAAATTTTTATCACATGATCTTAGATTTAAGTAAATACAAGATCCTACAATTAGATTCAAAAAAATATTTTGTTTTTGTTTTTTTGGGTGAACGGAATAGATATGGCAGTTTTGGGTGGTTTTTGACCGAAATATGGCCTTGGTCCTTTAGGGGTTAACATACTTGCATCATACCAAAAATTACAAATTTACAAATAATTATATAGAAAAAAAAAAATTATATATTATAAATTAATCTTAATTGTTCATAAAACTAATATTGAGATTTCACCACTCATTTTGGTTTTAGACAATGAGTAAAGAAAACTAGAAATTAAAGTAAGATGAATCCAATCATATTCTAGAAATGTCAATTCAAAACCAAAACTGTAAGCAAATTGAAATGCATTTTTTTGAAAAAGGAATCAAGCAATTGTATAGGAAATAAGCATATAATAATCTATACCTTAAGACAGGTTGTTTGTTTTGTTTTGTTTTGTTTGTTTGTTTGTCACGTCAAGATCTCCCGGACCGTGTGTCCCCTGGAGACGTGCTTGGTACCGTCGGAAAGCCCTCGGGGAGGAGGGATGCACGGGCTTGGTTTTGTGGCGTTTGGACCGACAATGGAAAAATCATTGAATTTCAAAGTTTTTTATGAATAAAAAATTAGAAAACTATTTTTTGGTTGTAGCAACGGCACAGGGCACACTAGTATTAATGAAAATCCAATGAAGAATAGGTACCTTTATATTTTTGGCTTGTTGGGCTTAAAAAATTCCAAATAATAGTCTTGTATTTTTAAATAAAAAAATAATTAATTATTATTTTAAAAATATTTTACTAAATTAGCAATTATAATTGAAAAATAATGAAAATGGAATAGCATTGAGTATTTCACATTCACTAAATAATAATAAATAAAATTGGATTTATTTTTATCAAAAGTGAAGAATCAATGTTCATAGAATAAAAATAATTCAAGTTTACTACTCATTAAAAGAGATTTGAGGCCATTATAAGACTCCGAGTTCCCAGGGCGTTCCCAGCCTGGGAACTCTGCCACATGCGTAGTCTAACGTGGTCAAGAGAGTGCCATGTCCAATTTTTTGGAAAAAAAATAAAAAAAACAAAAAAATATACATATATATTAAAAAAATCACTTTTGGGTTATTTTTATTTTTTATTTTTTTGAAAAAAAAAATTCTAATAGCAATACTGTTGGTTTAGAATAGGGGAATAGGGAAGGAGAACAACCCTGAAACGGCCCTCCGGAGGCCTCAAATCTCTTTTAATTATAGTCTACAGAAGTTAGATAATCTATAATTTTTTTATAAATAAAACTTTTAAAATTGATTTACAATAAATTTAAAAATGTGACTTATACAAGGTATTTCATTGCTATATCTAACAAGTATAAACATTTTAGCAAACTATTTTTTTGAATTTAATTTTATATTACTTTTTAAGACTTTTTTGTACTAAAATCTAAAGTTATTAGAATACTAACAATTCATTTTGATTGTAGTTTAGTTAGTCAAATTTTGTACATGGATCTCAAACCAAATCATTTGCCTTTTTCCTCTAAGAAATATAATAATAAATTGTTGTTTATTCTAAAACTACATAATGCCAACAATAATCTTATTATGTTATATAGAAATCAACAATTTAATTGCTATTGCATTTGTAAGTTTTGATAAGCTTTGACTATACTATATAAAAGTATTAAAACTCATGAGGACTAAGAAACAAAATTTGGATTGTTGCCACTTTTGTATTTTGGAGGGCATTTTTGGAGGCAAATCAAAACTTTCTAAATTTTATTTTTTTAAATGGATTCTTACATGTAATCTATTTAAAAAATCAACTTGGTTAATATACTATGCAAAAAATTGTAAAACTCAATAATATAAAACTCTTAAGAATCATTACTACTCTAATTTGTTTTAAATTATGAATAATCATTCCAAAGATCAAATTTTATTAATAAAATATATAACTTTAGTGATTTTTTGAATTATGACCTATAAATTTAATGTGAATGGTTTATTTAAAATTTTAGAAAATTTGATATTAAACTATAGACATAATGTTTTGACCTTAATTTTATTTTTCTGAAATTTAGGCTACAACAAAAGCCTTGAAAGTCAACACTATTATATAATAAAATAGTGGCAATCCTTGATCTTTTAAATAATTTGTTTGAATCATTTATTAGAATTTATTTTTGTTAGAATCAATTTTTTCTCTTACTTTTAATTTTTGACCTTTTCCTTTTTTTGTTGATGATATTATAGAAGAAAAGGTTTGAATATTAAATTTTGGTTGGTGGTAGCAGCAGTGGGGGAAAAATTGTGTATGTATATTGGCAATGTTTTCTTTTTTCAACACCGATGAATTTCTTTTTGAGATAAATAATAAATAAGAACTGATATCTTAACTTGCAACACAATCATTATTAGTTGCATAGAGCAATGCAAAATCCTAATTTTAAATGAACCAACTAATATTGATTTGGTTATAGTTCAAATCCATTGTATTAGAATATTATAAAATATTATAAATATAAAAGATATGATTTTGGATATCTGCAGTGTTGATTTAATTTTATAAAATTTTAATTTCAATAAAATCCATAATAGTTTTGTTTTTTAATCCATTATTATTATTTTTAGATGAACAATATTAAATACAAAATATTTTTGATGATTGAAAAAAGTATGAATTTTTTAAGTAAATGTTTTTTTAATTTCTTTTTTAATATTTTAACAATAGCTTATATAATAATCAAATCCAATGCATACTCTACGTTATAATAACATTCAAGGTTAGTATAATATCTAACATAGTGATTCATTTGCACTTAAAAATATTGGATTCTATTATAAATATTATATTATAATATATATCGCTGAAATTTAATTTAGAAAAAAAATATTCAAAAAGAAAGACAAAAAATTTGATCACAGCAAAATTCATCTACTTTGTTTTGTTTAAATGTATTGTTATTACAAATCACTTTTTCAATTTACTTAGACAATTAGATAATTTGCATCCAGTAAAAAGGTTATAAAAAAATAACATTCACTTATATGCCATTAATTATATGTATGTTTAATTTTAATTTAAATTAGGATGGTAAATCATTTAGAAGAAATAAAAAACAACTATGATGGTTGATTGTAGTGTGATTGGTTTTGGAATGAATTGTTTGCAATGCTAGGTGGATTGAACTTGTAGCGCAAGCAAAAATTCTAAACATCACTTTACAAACAACTAAGAAAGAATTTGTAGCATTTACTGAACAACAAGCAAAAGATTTTGTGACAACAACTATAGAATTCCGAGATCAAATGGATGCAAATGGACCTATTAAATGCACTGACCTGGACGTAGGACTACAACTCTTAGTACATTTCCAGGTACGACATCTTTACATGTTTTTTTCATCATTAATTCATAATAAAAATCATGTAATATTATTAATTCCTAAAATCATTTTTCTTGACAAATCCAACAAATAAATGCTTCTTCAATTCTAGATCTGATAATGTGATTTGATTTTCATCTATTTTTAATTATAATTTTAAAATAATGAAGGTTTCAAGCTTACTTCTAATCCAATTGAAAATATGAAAAATTTTAAAATTTCAATGAACTATTGCAATTGCAATTTTGCCTATTCTTCATGTCAAATTCAAACTTCACAACATTACTAGGGACTTTTTTTTAATTTATTGTTTTGAAAATATTTTTTAATTTAAATTTTGACTATAAGTATTTGTTCTTCATTCTAAATTACATTTTTTTTGGTAAAATGTTCAAATTATTCTAATATACATTGTAGTCAATATAATTTTTTAAATAAAATATATATTTTGAAATCACAATAATATTGAATTCGTAATAAAATATAAAATATTTTAGTTTTTAGATTTTTTCATACTTGTTTGAAACTTTAAAAGAAATTTCAACTAATTTAACATCACATAAAAATATGACAACCTCATTGTTTTACTAAATCATTTGAAATTTTAAAATTCATGCATGGTAAAAATATAAAATTTTATACAATTTAAAAGGCCATATTGGACTTAGAAATAATGCTTGATTATATGACCATTGAATTAGTCCTTGGAGGCTAATCAATATGGCTTTTCTTTTGGTGAATACATATAAAAGCTAACTACAAATTTCTTTGTGTTTAAAGTTAATATTATGGCACTTGCAAAATATTTTGGATTTGCTAATTTAATACAACAAAATTTTAGTACTTACTCATTACCATTCTAATTGAAAGAATATGAATTTCCATTTTTCAATTGCAATAGCAATGATGTGTGTAAGAATAAACACTTTGCAAAAGAATACTCTCTTGTTTTGCGTTATATGATGTAAGCTTGACAATATTTAGATTTATTCCTTTATACTATGAGAAGGTAACTACTTTTGAAACTTTTCAATGAATATATAGCCATGGTTTTTAATATTGAATTTATTTAGTTTTTAAAGGTTGTTTTTGACAATTGGAAGACAATTTTTACAATTTTTTTAGTATTTATTTTTTAAGACACTTTTGAATTGTTTTAGTGTCAATGTTAGGAAAATCTAAAATCAACCTCATACTTTCATATGTAGGTGATATAAATTTAGGCAAAGGTCTTCACTCTTTAGGAGATAACTTTGTAACTTCATTGCAATTAGATGTGGTTACTTTATTACTATGGCCTTGACCAATGACCATTGGTTTAGAGGTTTGTCTTTTGAGTATTTAGCTTCAAAATCTCAAAATTTCTCAACAAATTAGAGTTATCACTTTAGTCATGTAATGTCATTGTTCATTTGGCCCTTTTTCATTTCTTATTCTAGATTGCACTTGAATTTAATTTAATTTGTGAATTTTAAAAATGACATGTCATGAATGTTGCATGCATTTTTTCATAATTATAGACTTGTCATCATTCTATGCTGAGTTTTTAGTCCTATTTTTACAATTATAAGCCGCTAAATGGTTCAAAAAAAATTCTTAGCAAACTTTGAGGAGCAAAAGATCTTTTGAAAATGGTGCAATTGTCTTTGTGGCTATGAGTTGCAAGGGTTCCAAAAACTTCATAAGGAATTAATAGATGCGTAAAATCAAGATGCTTTCTTAATATGATTAGATTTCATGCAATCATCGCCACTCAAAATTGAATAATGGGACCCAAATTTCAATTTTTAAATAAAGACAAATTGACAATGCAATGCAATAAGAGACCAAATATAGCACGCTTTGTTGTCATTTGAAAAAATAACAAGTTGAATTGAAATTCAAATGAAATTTAGAATATGAATTAATAGACGGGTAACATGAAGACCACAATTTATCAATTATATAAAAAGACATATTGTTTCAATGACTCTAAAATGGAATATCCTATAGTTGTGTTGTTTATGAAAATCAACCTATATATTGTGAAATTTATTAAGTCATATTTTGAAGGATGTTTGAATAATTTTAAAATACATGTGTTAATTTTTTACAATTATATAATGGATAGTTGCAAAAAACACTTCATGTTTTTCCGACAAAACTACGTTTTGTGGCCATAGGATTGGCAATACTATGCAATACTACCAATACTACGTGCTAGTAGCACCCCGTCAAATCTGAGCCGTCAATTTAAGACACCTACAGATCTAAACCGTTGATTTAGTACTATGTTGTACTATGAAGTACTAGAGACTACTACAAAGTACTGCAGAAGCCACTGGGAGCAGAAAATAGCAGAAAAGGGGTCTGTGGAGTTTTTCATTTTTAGTAATTCAAAAAAAATTCAAAAAAAATTCATAAATAAATCCATTTTGCTAGAGAAGATTGCACTTGCATTGCACCAAAAAATTCATGAAGAAATTTTTTTTCCTCTTTGCAGCCTTCACACAAAAGAAGGTCATCTTGACCCCATGTGTGCAATTGACATGTTGCTATTTTCAAAAAAGCTTCAATCAATCCTTGTAATATTAGTGGACCTCCAACATGTCCAATTTGTAGCTTCAAATTCTCATTTTTGGGTCAAAAATAGGACTAAACCACCCCCCACCCCCAAAATGGCCAAGGTAGACACCCAATTGGGGATAGGTTAAAAATAGTAAATTAATTTGAAAAAATTTGAAAAAATTACTCAATGTCTGCAACTACCACATCTACCTTTTTTCCAAATTTCATACCAAATGGACAAACAATGCAAAAGTTATGAGCAAAAAGTCAATTTCCGAGGGCAAGGGGACAAGAAATAGGACAAGTCTTTTACAACTTTATTGATAATTTGTGTATAAAGGATAATTGCACACTACAATACATTAGGTTCCATCATACACTTGGGATGCATAGCATGCTCAATTTGCACTAGTTTTGTATCAAAATTGCGCTATTTGCACTAAAATCAACATTAGTATATTTACTCCTTAAATTTTGTACGGATAGTTCATGGCCTTCAAGAAAGATTGAAGACAAATCCACCTTCACAATTTGTATAAAATAAACATTGAAAAAAAATTCATTTTAAATCCTTAAAATTGAATCTGAGATTTAGACCTTCAAAGTTGAATATAGGATGTTTTAAATCATAAATACTACTTCCATGGTCTCAAAATAATATCGATTTTTTTATAAAATACAAAGGAAACACCAATAATATTTTGAGATAGAGGGAGGATGAACTTGAAAAATAAAATTATTTCAATTGTAAAAATCGATATTAAAAAATTAAAAATTATCACAGTAGTTTTCAATGATATTTTTAAATTTAGTGTAGACAATGGACTATGACAAACCACTCTTTTGGTGCAAATTTTCCAACTTGAGCACTTGAAGATTTTTTTTAATTTTTTTTTGTGGTGGTCAAGTAGTCAAAGTAGCCTTTAGCCACAAATTGTCCTTCACCTCAATTTCAATGTGCATTTATCATGTACATTTTTTAAGTTTATTAAAAAAATGCATTTTATATTTTAAAATATTTTTTCTAGTCATTTATTCTAGTCATTTTCAAGGTTCATTTTGATCTGAAAGGTACTTGTATCCTTTAAACTATAGAAAATTTGAAAAGCAAATCCTAAAAATCTATACCTTGTCAAGATTAATAAAGTAGTTCAAGAATGTAAACCCTTTCAATAGCTAAAAATAAGATGTTGTACATTTAGAATATATTTGCATTCATTTAGTACTCAAAATTGGAAGTCACAGCTAAAGCAAGAAAATGGATGAAACAGAAACTAAGTATCATCAATTTAATTATAATATTAAGAATAAAAATGTAAAATTATTATCAACCAAAATGCTTTTCAACTACTTTGAGAGGCTAGACATTCATAGTTACATCTTTTACCCATGAGATTTGTAGTTTTTTCATACCAATACCTATAGCCCCAAATTATATTGCCTGAGGAAATAAATAAAGTCTTTTGCTACTCAAGGGTTCAGTTCCGAATGGGGAATGCCATGGAATGTTTGGTCTAATTATTTTGTTTTGTAGCTTATTTTTTCCAATCAATCATATGTGCCAAAATTTTAATTATAGAAAAGACTTTAAAGAATCTTACATTTTTTTTGCAACATAACAAATTTTGAGAAGGTACTATTTACAGTTAAGTGGGTCAAAAAATGTTAGCAAAAAAATTAGAAATATGGCTAAATTTGTAATTAGACTAAATTCATTTAATTAATTGAGTTGGAAGTTAAGGTTTGGAACATAATGTAAATAGTTATAAATACTATTCTATCTTCAAATTTTTTCTTGTAATCAATAATAAATGTACTATATAAATATTCAATATATTACCTTGCAATTGTTATTGTGGCAGGAAGAATTAGTAGAAATATTAAAAACCAAAGATAATTTGGTACTTGCACAAAAACTATTTGACATGCCCATCACTCCATATCCAGCTCTTTACGAGGTTCTCTATTTTTTTAATTTACAATACATCAATTTTTTCTTATATATATATGATAGATTCTAAATTTGTAAAAAGAAATTGGAACTTTTCATACTAATATACTATGGTTTTATTTCAATTATGAAGAATTTAGAATGTAGTACATAGTGAGAGAAAAACTTATGTATCCTAGCCTGCAAACACCCAAAAGTGTCGATTGATTGTGGGACCCAAAATGAGCAAGCCTTCAAGTTAAAGCAATCTATAAAAGGCTAGAATCTTTTTCTTTAGCTTTCTTATTTTTTTATTAGTTTACATCATCCATCCTATTTGTCTAATTTATGGATTTTATCAATCAATCACAATTTTGACAAATAAAAAGGTAATGAATTTTTATTTTAGTTCCACATAACTATAATCATAAGAATAACTATATGTTTCACATTTTTATTAAATAGAGCCTAGAAGTCTGCATTGTTTTTAACCATTTTGCCTTATAATTCTAATTGATGAGCACATTTTGAATTTTAGTTTATATTTTTAAATAATTATCTATAAAATAGATTTATTAAAATTTATGATGATCTATCTTATTTGATTTGGCAAATGAATATTGTATAACTTAAGCAACAATAACAAAAATAGCAATATTAACTTGGAACTGGTACTTATAAAAATAATCCATTTGATTCATCTAGTTTTAATCTAGTTTCTCTTTATCCAGTCATATTACATTTGTCAAAATTATACATATATCTAATAAATGATAACTTTTGATCACTAAACCACAAATTTATTTTTAAAATAATAAAGAAATCTTAGACAAGATTATTTTTTACGTAGCACCAACAAGAATTATGTACCGTTTTTTCAAATATAAATTTTTATGGTTGACTTTGATTGCAACATGTTTTTATTATTATTATGGATAAAAAATATGACAAATTGTAAACTATGTTCAGATATAAAATGCTTGTAATTGGTTACTATAGGTTGAGACTCAATTAAAAGGTGTTGCTATGATATATGATGTCTACGCGGCATTCTCGGTTGCAGTGAGTACTTCTGCAACCACCTTGTGGGTTGAATTGGATATCAACAAATTAGTTGCCCTTGTGGAAGATTTTGCTCTACGCATGAAGAGAATGAAGGCCCTAAAGTCTCAACAAACCTATGGCATCATGGAAGAAAAATTGAAGGGTTTCCAAGAATCTCTCCCTTTGATCCAAGTACTACTAATTTTGCATTTTTGAAGTCTTGGAATGAACCTAGTACTTAATTTCAATTATTATTGATTATATTTTAGAAAATTATATTTTGGAATAAATTTTCTATATAGATTGATATGCTTTAAATTTTTGGTTGTAACCAAAAAATCAAAGGAGATTTTTGTCTTGAACTTTAAAGGGCCTTTATTAGAATACAATGAAATTTTCTTTTTTTGTTTCTTTTGTTTCTTGGTAACAAGACTCATTAGAAAATTAAACATATTCAGTTCAATTTTTGTCCTTTAGTGTTTGAGTTTTTATATTTATTAATTTTTCAATTTAAAATTTAAAATTTTAATGCATTCTTTTAATCAAATGTAATTCAAAAAGACAAATTAATAAAACAAAATAACTACAATTCTACTCCCTAAAGATAAATCCAATCATAAAAAGAGTTGAAAATGATGTATTTTTAACCTCCAAAGTTCCAAGTGGCTTCTTGGGGAATACTTGAAGGTTTGGGCAAGTTCTTATGACTTCAATTTTTAGATAGATTTTTTGAAAATTCTTTTGAAGATAAAAAATACAATACTTTTATAAAAATAGTCCTTCTATCTTAAAATAAATCGGTGTTTCCTTTGTATTTTACAAAAGAAACACCGATTTTATCTTGAAATAGAGGATGTATAATTTTAGTTACAATTGGTGGCTTTGTATTGGAGTTATTCTATCCTAAACTCAACATCTTCTACCTCTAATAGCCAAAAACACCTTAAAAAAACTAAAACTATTTTAAAAAAATATATAGATTACTACATATAATTTTGTCTACATGAAAAGCTTTGATTCATCTAAATTGGATTAAGCATCTTACTTTGCAAGCAAACATAGCATCTTCTTAAGAAAATAACTTATTGGATTCATTTTTGAGCTCAAATTGCACAAGTTTTTAAAAAAAAACTATATGGTTTAATTTGTTTGCTAGAATAATCTCATTGTTGGAGTTAGTGTGTTTTGATTCCATTTTAGAACTACTAGAAGTGACTATTAGGATCAACAAAAATTAAATATTTTTTTTTAGATTTAACTTTTGGAAAAACTACTTTAAAAGGGAGCCAAAAAACAAATAAATTAATGCTCTGAATGCCAAATTATTGCATAATGGGCCAAATGGTCTACATGGTCCACATGCAAATTTTGGTACAATAAATTTGTCACTTTACTTATATTAGTATAATTAAAGTGCCAAATTCTTGATAAAAACAATAAAATTGAAAATTGAAAATTTAATTAATTCTAAAGGTCACAAACAAACTACTTTTTTCAACTTTAACCAATTTTTTTCATGAAATGATGAACATGATAGTTGAATACATTATTAACAATTTAGTTTTCTTTTGTATTTACTTCTACTCAATGAATTTTGAAAGACTAAAATCAAGTGTATTTTTGAATTTTTTCCTAAGACTCTCAACTCCATTTTTTAATTCAAAATTTATAGTGCAAAAATTTCACGTTATAATCTAATCATGGAAAGTGCAAAAAATTCATTTTCTTCACTTTAATTGCAAATATCTTGTAATCTTTGAGGCCAAAGTTTTTGAAATTTCTACCACATGCTCCAATGACTTATACTAGTTTAGTGCAAGATCCTATAGTTACATTTGCAATTTTTTTTGAAAAGTTTTACATTTTGTAATGATAATGGCAATTTTGAGTGTTTTTTGATGAAAAAAAGGCATTTGGGATTAATATAATAAAAATAGATATAGATATAGATAATTGAATTTTATCACTACCAAAGAAATCTGAACTTACTAATTTAAAATTACAAAGAAAGAAAACATAAATTGATCCTAAAAGAGTTTGTTATGTCAACTACTGTAAATTAGAAGCATGTTTAAATATCAAATCATAAAGTTAAACTAATCCTATAAATTTTCTTATTTAAGCTAAGTTATAGCATGATTGAAGTATTATAATTGAATCCTTAGGAAAAGGACCAAGTGTTTGTTTAACGTACACAAAAAATCTTAGGTAGGTTGCTACGAAGTTTAATTTGTTTGATGTTCACAAAATTTTGGCACAAGGTGTGAACTTATACACCCTTGATGGAAATATAATTTTTCTTTAATTGGTTGCCCAGATCAAAAATTATGTTGCCTTAAACTTTTAGGGCAATTTGGCAACTCTAGGCAGCATGTGCAAAAACCCTCTTATAAATCTAAAATTTTACATGATACAAGATGCAAATGTGAAAACAACCATTTGCAAAACAAAAATCTCATTCTAAGAGGAATTAAAGTCTATTGACTTAATTTGTCGACAAAAAACTTTTTTTTTTACAACTCCAAACATAATTATCTTTCAATACGTGCAGTCAATGTTTCTAAAAAAATTCCACACATTTCCATAGTAGTTTAGTGTAAATTTGTACAATTGAATTTTGAGAAAAAAAATATTTTTTCCACATTGCCCTAAAAAACGACAATTTTATAATTTTGGCCCAAAATGAGTCTTGGTCCTTTAGGGTTAATATAAATTTATTTTTAATTTCAAATTATAAATTTTTCTTCAAAATGATTTGAATTTGGATGATAGAATTTCCAATCATGCTTAGAGGATATTATTTTTTTTTGTCTCCTATTATTATAATAATTTAAAAATTAGATGCTTAAGTTATAGGATTTTTTCATAATTTTTTATAGCAAAAATAAATTTTTATAATATTTCTATATCTAGCATCTTTAAATATTATTATTTTCTTAAATTTAAATATTTAATAGGAATGTGCTAATCTTGCCCTTACACAAGATTTTCATTGTAAAGTTATAAAGTACAAAAAGAATATTTGTACATCAAGAAACTATGTCATGGAATTTATAAAATGTAATATAATATGAAAAAATTCAACTTCTTCTTGATGTTAAGATGATCCAAATTTTTTTTGGAAGAGAAAAAAGAAGCAAATTCAAGTCAAAGAAGATAAAATTAATAAATTAATTTTTAAATTTTTTTTTAAATTTAAAAAAAAAGCAGAATACATTCTAAAGGCCAAAATTTGAATAAATTTAGCCAAGCTTTGAAAGACAATTTTAGACACTCATTTGATAATAAACTCATTTGATAGTAAATCCTACGTTTCTATCATTTTTTTTTTTTAAATTACATAATTTTAAAATGGTCTATGAGAGCCCAATCTATTCCTTAACACATAGTAATCTCTTTACATTATATTTATATAGAATGGTGAAAATTCATCTACTACAATTGTGTAGACATAAAAAATTTGAAGATATAATCACTAGTATAGTATTGGCTTCTAAAGATTAAATTCTAAAAAATATGAGGAGACCTAAAACTTGACTTTGATAACTATGACAAATTGCAAAATCATCACAAAAGAATGTTTGACCATAACAATTGAATAACTTTACTAGGTGTCAATTGAATGTCAATTGTGATTAATTGGATAGATAGGCACAATGGTAGTACAAAAAATGAAGTCATGATTTATTCTCTAAATACATTCATTACCAATTCATAAGCCAAGGCAGGGCACTTTTTAGAAAGTTACAATTTAGATTCCACATTTTTAAAAGATCTTTAAAGGTAAAATTTAGTTGGTTGTATTTTTCTCATTTAAGAAGAAAATTTTTGGTGAAAATTTTGAAGTACAACTTTATTCAACATTTTCAAATTTTCAAACTTTCCAAATGTGAATGAATCCTAGCAATGTACTATACTACTACATGTCCAATCCACTATATTTTGAAGTATTACAAGCCTTAATATTCACAATAATAATATCATTCAATTAAAAAATTTAATTTAATTTAAATTTTGTAGTTTTATTTTTAAAAATAATTCTTGTATATTAAAATTTAAAATCTATATAATTTCACAAATTAAATCCCTTGAAAATTTCCATACTTGTGAGAATATCCCTTGAAAATGTGAAAATATGATTTCAATGGAAAATAATTTGATAAAATTTGGAAAAAAAAATACATAATATTTTTACATATAAACATTGATATTTTGATTCTTTGGAGGTTTAAAAATGCCTGCCAAGTTTAAATATTTGACTATTAAGCAAGTCATCTAAAATATTATTTAAGAAAATTTGATTCCCCCTTAGGATTTGAAAAGTGAAGCTATGCGAAAGCGACATTGGGACAAACTCATGGAGGCAACTGGAAAATCATTCGATATGGACCCTAAAACTTTTACTCTTGCCAACATCTTTAGAATGGAACTCCATAACTTTGCTACAGAAATTGGGTATATAAATATATTATGATAAAAAATTTATATTAATGCACACAAATAAAGCATTTTCATTATCAACTTGATTTTTATAAATATTCAATTAGTAAAAATGAACTAATTGCAAGTAGTAATTGGCATGAGTTAAAATGATTTTACACATAATATTTTACAATGAGCAATCAAATAATTCAATTGAAATTAAAATTTTAAACACATCAACAATTGCATAGTTAACATTTTTATAACATACAAGAGTAGTACATATTATGAATGTTCTATCCCAATCAAGAAAGTCCTTCTAATTTTTCAAAAAATTGGTCATTGGTGACTACTTTAGCAAGTTAGGCAGACTGCAAACTCCTCAATTAGGATAGGACATGATATCTACTATTGATAGTGATATTAAATTTGAAATAAAGTAAATTTGTAAAGTCTTGAAAGTCTTAGAAGTATACATCTATTGTATTTTGAACCTTTCAAAATGAATTGAAACCTTAAAAAAAATAAAATAAAATCCTTCTTATCATATTGTTTTTATCGTAATGAATCTACAATAGAAGTTATTAATGTTGTTAACTCCTAGTACAAAATGTTGTTTGAATTCAATCAAAATCTAAAGCCCAAAAAATGATTCTTTTCATGTGCATATTGAATTGCACCATTTAAGAAAGTCCTCAAATTTGAATTTCTCATTGATCTTTTCTTAAAATTATCCTACAAAAAATTACTATATTATATCTTTACTAAACAAAGACGTAATATTAGTCTTTGTTTAGTAATTTTCTTGTGTGAGATCATAAACAAAAAAAAATGATTTCCAAAAAAGAAGTCCTTAGTTTTTGTTACAAGGATAATTATTAACTATTGGTATTGTGGATTATGTAGAGAGATCACAAATGCTGCTACTAAAGAGTTGAATATTGAACAAGAATTAAAGAATATCAATGACGTTTGGAAAGTACAACAATTTGAAGTAGCCAGGTACGTCAAAGATGGTATAGACAAAAGCTACGTGCTTCGGACAACGGAGTCAATTACATTCTTGGTTGAAGAAATGGGTTTGAACCTTCAAGGCATGACAAGCTCTCGTTTTGTGCGAGCTTTTTTGGACGAAGTTAATGCATGGGCGATGAGGTTGGGCAATATTGGATCGGTGATTGATGTTTGGATGCAGGTAAATTACTTGCCTGATTTACCAACACCATGTACTAAGGTATGTGCACCTAAAATTGACACTCTCCTAATTGCAACATCTATCTATAGCTCTCCAAAATTTCAAGCTTGAAATCTTGGACAATTGTAGATGGATGTTGCAATTAGGAGAGTGTCACATTTAGGTTCACAATCATACCTTAGTGTGCCATGCATCATTGCTACAATCAAAATAAAAATAGAAGTAATTTTTTAGTTTTTTAGTTCATGAAAACTTCAAAATTCAATAATTTTCACATTGTAGGTCCAAACGCCACGAAATAAAGCCCATGCATCCTCCTCACAAAGAGCTTTCTAATGGTACTAAGAACATAACCAAAGACCCATGGTTTTAGAGATCTCACTGTAACAAATAAGACAAGACAAAACAAAACAAAACAAAACAAACAACTTATTTTAAGGTATGGATCATTTGTTTATTTGTTTGGTTTGTAACGGTGACAACTCCAAGATTGTGCTTCCTACACTTGCATTCTTGCGGTACCATTAGAAAATCTTTGCAAGGAGGGATGATTGGACTTTGTTTCATGGTATTCCAACTTACAGCTTAAAAGATATTGAATTAAAAAGTTTTTATGAAATTAGAAAATTAGAATTTTTATTTTTATTTTATTTTATTATTATATCATGGCAAAGATGTAGGGCATGCTATGAAATATATATCCAAGGATGGTAAAATGGAAAAAAAAAGTGTCACTATCTAAAACATTGAGAGGTATAGGATTTTGTAAAGCATGAAAGTGATACTCTACTTTCAACTGTAAAGAATAAAATTTTGTATTTGTGTATAGAAGGATACTAATTAGCTTCTTTCATCTTAAAAAATTCAAAGGGAGGGGGATGGGGGGTATCACTTTTGAGGTATTTTTTTTTCCTTAGCTAAATGGAGATTTTGGAAAGGTGGACTAAAGTGGTTCATAATGGGCCAAAACTAGAGGCAAAGTGAATGTGTAGCCGTTGATTATAATGTTGTAATCATAGGTTTCATAAAAAAAAACTTAACATATTATATTTGAAAAGACTATGTGTTGAAAAAATATGCTGGAATGGCCAAGTCGGGTATCTTTTACAATATACTTTTGACACACTTTCACTTACTGAAGTTCTATGATATACTTTTACTTGCACTAGGACCCTAGGAATGCAAAACGGGTCCATAAACTACAATTCATATCTTTTTTCATCAATCTTTTACTTTTTCTACTTGTGCTATTTGAATATTCAAGGAGTTTGTTTGATTTTGGTAGGCATAGAAGCCACATCATTAATTTGGTTCCTTAAATTCTATCCCTAATGATCTTGGCTTTATATGTAGATTATCTTTTATTTGAAGAGGTCATTCCTATATACTTGATCTACTTGAATGCTCAAAATCAAGTATAATGGAGTTGTTCACTTTACCATCTTTCTACCTATATTTATTACTTATTTTTTGGTGAGGATTGGATTTTTTCTTTTCATTTCTTCCGGTGTATTGCTCTTGTTCTTAATTTTTCTTAAAGTTTCCCTTCTTTTTGTGTAAAAATTAAACCTTTTTACAATATCAATTAATAATTTTATTTTTTTGTAATACTTTAATTAATTTTACAAAAAAACAAAGTTTTTTTTTGTAAAACAATACAATGAATAGATGCTTGAAGGCTTTAGTAATCATTCAACAAAGGGTCAATGTTTATTAGTCCTAAAAATTTTAAATAAGTTACAGGAAATACAAATTTAAGTTCAATATCTTAATTAAAGAATTGAATTTTCAATGTCCGCTTTTGATTTTTTTAAATTATCATAGCATAATCAAAATGGACACATAATTTAAATACATAAATGTGTAGTTCTTTGCATAAATAATCATAAAGTGACTAAAGCATAAAAATGAATTAGTTTCTATTTATCAAATCTCAATTCAATGTCAATTGTTTTACTTAAAGTTCAATTTTGTAAATGATATTCAATGGTATAATGTTTCATATATAACTTATATTTTCAATATTTTGTGAGTAATTAAAATTTGAAAAAAGAAATGTTAGCTATAGGTACAACGCAAATGGATGTATCTCGAAAGTATATTTGGAGCTGAAGACATTAGACAACAACTTCCAAATGCAGCAAAGCGCTTTGATGTTATCGATAAAACATGGAAGAAAATAATGGGAGAAACGGCTAAACAACCAAATGTTGTGGAAGCTTGTGGAGTTGAAGGCCGTCTTGATACTCTTTGGATGTTGTTTAAAGCACTTGAGAATTGTCAAAAAAGCTTGAGCGAGTAAGATGCTTTTGTATTATAGTTAATGAGTCTGAAGTACTTTTTTGTATTTAAAAATAATTAGTATTATAGTTCATTATTATTTCTCATATAGAATTCAATTTTTTTTATTGAATGGATCTTTAAAAAATAATATGAACATTATTTAAGCTAGAAATCACAATGAATATGAATGAAAAAAAAGTGAAACTAAAAATTGCATCAATATTCTATCAAGTTTATGATGTTATTTGAAAAAAAAATTTAGAAAAATGATGAATTTTTTAATTAAGTAATGTATTTAAGATCAAAATATAAAATTTTAGTATTATTGTTTTTATTTTTTATTTTGGGCAATATGAATATGTTTGTTATATATTAAAATATATAGGCTTCTAAAAATATATTGGTAGTTATGTGGACAAATTTTGATCGTCATTTTAAAATTGTCATTATTTAAGATAATTTTCATTTGTCTTAGGTTCCATAAGACTTGAAATTTAAAGAATCGATCATTTCAATTTTTGAAAAAAAATCATAATATGAATTCTTTTAAAATAAAAATCTTGATAATTTCTATTGCACTTACAATTTCTCTTACAAAATCTTATATAATATACAGTTAGAATTGAAGCACTTGGATGGTAGTATAATATGTAGTAATACAGTAGAACCTCTCTTAGTGCATAGTGCTGGGACTGCACTAAGAGAGGTTTATGCATTTGGAGAGGTACAATAATGTTCACTACCTAATGTGGCTTCTAACTACAAGGCCTCCAACCACTGTTCAACAATAAAGGCTTCAAAGTACAATCTCTCTTAGTGCATATTATGCACTATTAGAATATATTCTAAGAGAGGTTCTACTATATTCATCTAAACAAAATGTACTTGTTGGAATTAAAAAAATTCAATCATAATTTTTTTCTTTCATTTTATATTTAAATATTATATTGTACAATTTCATGGTCAAACCTTTAATTTCTTCAAACATATATATTACATATTCTTTTTAAAGAATTGGTGAAAACTTTAAAACTATTAGAAAAAAAAATCTTTGAAGGATAAATGTATATCAATTACATAATGTCTTTAAATTTTTATTTTATTTTAAATTATGAATTCTATGATAAAAAAATATCTAAAATTAGAATATATTTAATTTTTTAAATTCAAAAGTTCAAAAAGATAGTCTATTAGCCTATTGGAATATTGTCATCTTTTCACTTAAATAGAAATTGTAATAAACCACTCAATTTTTAGATCTCTTAAGGATTTTTGAATGGATTAAAGGTTAAAAATTTAGACACAATTCAATTGCAATTCAAGGCAAAAAAGTGAGCTTGAATAAGAAATCAAGAAATACAAAGATACCATATTTCTTGTAATTCATCCCATGTAAAGTTTCAAATTTCATGGAAATTATAAAATAAGGTTATTGCAAGAAACACCGTGCGATTTTTGTAACATTTTCCACAATACTCATTTTTATTTTCTAGAAGTACTTTATAAGTAGAAAAATATTTTTTTTAAATGTGAAAAATATGTTTATTGTACATACCTTTGAAAAGAAGGCACTTTTTTCTAAGCAGGAAAAACATAGAAATTTTTTCTAAGTAGGAGAGTCAAAAGATGCAAAATCTCATGAAAGTAGGTACTTTCACATTTTAATTTGTAAATAATAAGAAAAAATAATATTTTCAAAAAAATAAAAATTAGCAATATGGAAGAACTTTATGATGATAAAATTTTACCAAAACAATTATCTTAAAACCATCTTCAATGTTCAAAAACGCGAGCACAAAGGAGCCCTATTAGCACGCATGTGGAGGACATAAAACAAAATATTTTTAAATTTCCTTTGGTAGAAACATGACTCCCTATTATGGAAATAGACCACAAAAAATTTAGCTTTAGATCATTAATGTTAACTACTCCCGAGTACTAAAAAATCCTAAACCGCAAAGTGTGACAAATTAGCTAAATTTAAATTTAAATTTAAATTTTTTTGGAATTTTTTTGAAAATAACAAATCTAAATACTATTAAATTAACCATGTCCAATAAAAATTTCAAGTTAATTGGGTTCATGCTTCAAAGTTATAGCTGATGACAATTCCGTCACTTCAATTGTGACGCAAAATAATACCGCTCTTTCTGCAATCACTTGATAATTCAAACAATTTAATATATTTTCATATTTATAAAACTTTCCTCTATATAAATAAAAAACATTCCAATTATTTTTGAAAATTTTCAAAGGAGGTGGATATTTTTTTGGAAGATAAATTAAAATCTATATCAATGTAAGCGTCTAAAACTTTTAAACAAAAAACTTTAAGTTTGACTTTGTGCTTCTAAATAATTGTTTGCAAGTGTATACAATCATGTAAATTACTAGAGTCCTCTCTAGATATTAAAAAAGACTCAAAATATCCCACAAAATACTTTAGGAAGACTTTGAAGTGGAATTATAATAGAATTTGTAATGTTGCAACTAGTCTAAATGGGATATAATTCATTTTGTTTTCCATCCAACTTTCAAAGTTGGTTTATTGGATGGAATCATGATTAACTTTTAATATTTGTATGTCTACCTTTTCTATTCTATACTTTTGATGTTTGAATTTATTAAAATATTGAATTCACAAGAATTCTTTTAGTTAAAAATAATGGAACAATTTCTATTCTTTTAATCATTGGCATTAAAAATAAACAAATAAAAATCTAAAGTTGAAATTCAAGGACATCTTTATTTTCTTATATTAAATGCACATTGTGACACAATTTCATGTATCATGTTCAATTCTCATCAACACATTTTTTCATTCATTTGTTGTAGCTAAATCCTAATGGCATTCCAACATCTTTTCAATGAAATTTTGTAGCTTGATGAAACATTTTTGGTATTGTTGCATTGCTATAAACTTTGTTCAAGTATATAAAATACAGTGAGTGAGTTTACATTAAAGCAAAATAAGGAAGAATCATGGTTTTGAAATATAAATTTTGGAAAAAATTTATTTTTATATTACTAATAGGAGAGTTTCAAATTTTAAACATTAATAATTAAATTGATTAAAATCATGAATATATATGAAATATTTTATATATCTCAATGTATAAGTATATAATTTTGTTTTAAAAGAGATATCATTTAAATTTTAAAATTTCTAAAACAAACATATATAACATATATTCACAAAACCCATTTTCCTTGTTGCATTCAAACACTCCCAAATTGATGTCCTTTTTGTGTGACAGTTATTTGGATACAAAGCGGAATGCGTTTCCACGTTTTTTTTTCATTTCAGATGATGAATTGTTATCTGTATTGGGCAATTCGGATCCTACATCAATTCAAGAGCACATGTTGAAATTATTTGACAATTGTGCAGCCTTGTCCTTTGGTGATAAGAATAAAACCATAATTGGAATGAATTCCTCTGAGGGAGAGGCTTATGCTTATCGGCTCAAAGTTTCAACTGAAGGAGCTGTTGAAGTGTGGATGAAGTTTGTTGAAATGGAGATGCGTCATACATTGTTCGAGATCATGAAAGAAGGAACATACTATTATGCAAAGTCTATGAGGACAGATTGGATCACGGACAATTTAGGCATGGTGACTTTGGTGAGTTATACATTTTTTAACCCTTTTTTTTCAAATTTTTTTCTTTTCACTTCTAAAAAACAATCTTACAAAATATTTATCTTCTCAGCATCTTTCAGACCTTAGTTTTTGAAAAAATATATATATTTGAGAGCAATGTGCCAATCTTATCCTTTAATTTAAGGTTTCTAAAATTGAAAGCAAAATTTTGTTCAAATCAAATTTATTTCATTTTCATTTCTCTAAATTTCTAGAAATGTGAGTTGTATGAAATTTGGAACAACATTGGTCTATGAACATTGAGTTTTATGGGAATGCTTTGATATCATTAGTATACTTCTAAAAGAACTTGTAGGACAACGGTTGCAACCCCAATTGCAACATTTGCAATGGCATTCCATTTGCATAAGAAATTAATATAGTATTTTTGTTGTTACTAACGTGGATTTTAAAGTCCAAAGAGCTTCCAAATTTTGGATGATAATTTATAAAGATGAATACAAGACCATCCAAATGGATGAAATTGTAACACTTAGTTGTAACATTTATTTAACCCCTAAAGGACTGGCATGCGTTTTTTGGCTGTATAGAAATTTTGGGCAGGTACGTGTGACTAAAGATTTCCATATTTTAAGCTGAAATTTTAATAGAAGTTGGGCGCGAGGAATATCTTTCATAAGCACTAAATTTCAGCACATTTGGAAATAGGAGTCAAAAGTTATGGCCAAATATGTTACTTTTTTTCGTAACTGGGCAGTCTGGGCAGCAAAAAAAAATTTGCAAAAATTTGATTTTTTTTTTAAAATATTTTTTTCTTATAGATTATATTTTTGTCTATCTGGAAAGCTTTGATTCATTTCATTTGGATTTGTTATGAGAAAGTAATGGACATTCTTGTTTTTGGGGTAGTTAGAGCATCTTCTTGAAAAAAATAACTTGTAGGATTCATTTCTGAATGCTCTTTTTGCAATTTTTCAAAAAAAATAAATTCTCATGGTTTAGTTTACTTGCTAGAACAATCTCACCATTGGGATTAGTGTATTTTAATTCCATCTAAAATATATTAATATTTTAGATTTTCCTTCTATCTCGTACCTACTTCTATTTAATAAAAATTTTAGGAATGATAATTAAGTTATTTTGAATATTTTTTTTTCCCCAAGACTCTCAACTCAATTCTCCACTATAAAGATTTAAAGCTCAAAACTCTATAGTGCAAAATTTTTAAATTAAAAATGTTTAAAGTCAAAAAATCTAGTCCCACAATGTGCTGAAATACTTGTTTTTTCCATTTTAAATGCAGATGCCTTGCAATCTGAGCGGTCAAAAATTCTGAAATTTTTTCCACACATTCTCATACTAGTTAGGTGTAAGATCCTACGGTTAGATGTGCAAAAAAAAACATTTTAATTTTTTTTTTACTTCTTGCTATAGAAATGGCAGTTTCGAGTGTTTTTTGGTAGAAAAAAGGCCTTGGGCCTTTAGGGGTTAATATAATTAGTTTTTTAATTTTTTAAAGAATATTAGGAAAAAATCCTTTTTTGAATCTAAAATAGTTAAATTTGATAGATGAATTTTGTATAGTGCATTTTGAATTGGTAAAATACATCAATTAGTGCATAAGCTTTTCAAAAAATAATTGTGCTTGAAAAGTATTAAAACATATTGAAGTAGTATAATTTCAAATTTCAAGCCATTTCAATATACCATTTGATTCATTGACTTTGAAATACTCTCATTGTTTCATACCATATAGGCTGGAAGTACAATTTGGTGGACATGGGAAGTAGAAGATGCCTTCAGAAATGTTCGACAAGGTGATAAAAATGCAATGAAAACATTTAGCATTAAGCTCTCAAATCAACTCAATGATCTTGTTGCAATGGTGCGATCCAATTTGAGCAATTTGCAACGAAAAAAGGTAAATTAATAGTTTTTTTTGTAAATTTTCTTAAAACTTCATTGTATAAAAAATTAGATTCTATAAATAGACATTAAATATAAAATTTAGTATCATATTCTTCAAATAGAATGCTAAAATATATTTTGGAATAGAAGTCACATTCATAATAAAACAAAAAAATTGTTTAGTCAACAATAAGTCAACAACATTATGAATGGAGGAAATATGTTTATTTTACTTGTATCTTTAAAATATAATTTGCTCATTGTAGGTGAATGCTCTCATTATTATTGAAGTCCATGCTCGAGACATCATTGATACATTTGTTCGAGATAGCATCCTAGACCACCGTGAATTTGCTTGGGAGAGCCAATTGCGATTTTATTGGGATCCTGGACCTGATGATGCAGTTATAAGGTTCTATTTTTCATAACAAACTATACAATAATATGGTTTTCATTTATTGTTACATTTTGTGAGTGGAAGCTTTTATATAATTAAATATTTTTTAATATTAGTAGGAAAAAAAAATTATTGAAATTTGGAATACTACAAAGTCTTGCTCAAATTGTTTTAAGTGCATAAAAGTTTTAAAATATGTCATTTTTAAGCTACAGCCACTCACAAAACTGCGTACAAATTTGAAATGTTTTCATTCAAACAACTATACCATAAGCATCAATGGACAAAGTCCAAAAGTGGATATACAAAAATTGTAGTGTGCGGCATACTACACATTACAAAGAAAAAATTAATTGTAATTTGAAAGAAAATTAATTTCAAAGTTTAGCCATGTCTAAAATTCGGTTTTGTTCACCAGGATTTGGAATTACTTTATCTTTTGTCAATTTTTTCTTAAAACTCTAAAAAAAACTTTTTGTGCCTTGGCATATTGGTATACATCATTTCAAATTGTTGTAGACAAAAATTGAAGAAAATTGACATTTATAAAAATTAAAATATCAACAATTTGACAAACATGCAAATGATGTTGGTTATCACAATATTTGAATTTTTTTAGAACTAAGAGCATGGGACTGCATTGGCCATTTTAGGGAGAGTACATATTGCAACTTGGACCATTGTTATATCATAATGCCCTTGCATTTGAAATATTTGTTGAATAGGGCAACACAATTCAAGGTGGCATAAATATAGTTTATATCAAATTACATATAACCGTTATAAACTCTTGTACTCGCAGCCTTTTCTTGACCTCAAAATTTTCGTAACGGTTATGGAACTTTAGGGGTTAATACACTACAACTAGGAATTTGAAAGTTTTATAAACCGTAATATGAATGTGGTTAAAATTACATTCCTTTTTATGCGGTACATAAAAAGGTAAAACATGTCCAAGTATTTGTTAGAAAAGCATTTTTAACCAATCATTATAAACTTTACATTTTAGAATGATTAGAATAAAAAGAATAATCATCCAAATATTTGAATAGTTAATAGTTAAAATGTATAAGAAATAGTTTTAGTTTTAGTTTTTAAGGCTTTCTATATTTTGAAGATGTTTAACACTACAACACTTATGGTTTTTTTATTTTTATAAAACATGGTTTAGATATATCAATCTTGCTTCAAATAGCACAATTTAAAAAGAAAAAGAAAACGCAATCTTATTGGAAGAAAACAACTTTTGAACCGGTAGGAATAAAAGTTCTGAATAAGCGTGGAAAAAATCTTTGAATTCTTTTGCTTATAAAATTGCTCAAAAAGCAACTATGATCCAAAATGGGTAGCTTGGTTTTGAAGGGGTTAATAGTTATAGACACTCAAACTTATCCAACATGTGTAATGAATTTTGAAAATGCCCAAAACGTAAAAACTATGAATGTTACTACATTTTTTTTTATTACTTATGATTTATTTGTAACTTTAAAATGATCATTATCAAATAGTAATATCATTTCATAACTATAAAGTTTTATTAATTATAAAAAACTAAAAACTAATCTATTGCCATGCTTCAATACCAAAGGCAATGTACAGGATTGTTTCGATATGGTTATGAATATATGGGCTTAAATGGACGTCTCGTCATTACGGCTTTAACGGATCGTTGTTACATGACTATCACCACTGCTCTCACTTATCGTTTAGGAGGTGCTCCTGCGGGTCCAGCTGGAACTGGAAAAACAGAGACTACAAAAGATCTTGCCAAGTCAATGGCATTACTTTGTGTTGTGTTCAATTGTGGAGATGGGCTGGATTACAAGGTCTCTTAATTTCTCATTTACAAAAGTGAAAACATATATTGTACACTATCTCATTTCATTTATTTTTATTTCATTTTTATTTTTATTTCATTTCATTTCATTCCATGTTATTTAAACTTTAAAATCACTATGTTAACTTATGTAAAGATTTCAAACCATTGCAGGCCATGGGCTCTATCTTTTCAGGTCTCGTCCAATGTGGAGCCTGGGGTTGCTTTGATGAGTTCAATAGGATTGATGCAGAGGTATTGTCTGTGGTATCCTCACAGATCAAACAAATCCAGGTACTGACTTAGTCTTCTTGTCAAGATGGACTAATTTCACCTTCACTTCAATGGGATTGTTTTATTTCTCAGGGGAATAAAGCTCGCAAAGGAGTTAGTAGCATGCCTTGGTTCTACAATAAGGTAACTACACCTAAAATTGTGCAAATAAGCTCTATGGCATAACCAATATGCTTTTGAAAACAAATAATTTTTTTTACATATTGATGAAGGACTATAAATCAAAATGCAAGCATTGTAAATTAGTTACAAATTTCCAAAGATGCAAGGTGTAGGACACATAAATTCGAATTGTGCTTATTGGTGGCTTGTGGATTTCAATATCCACCCTGCCTTGCAAAATCAAAAACTGCACAAGACCTGTACTAGCGTTTTGGACTAAAATGGTAACAAATTTATTGTAGTATAACCTTCGCACTACCCACTCAAAAAAAGTCGGGCAGCCCATTTCAATTAAACCCTAAAGGACCAAAGTCCCCTCGGGGGACACTTGGGATTTTGGGCAGGCTCGTGCAACCTGAAATTTTGATTTGAATTTTTGAAACTTTTTTTGAAGATAGGAAATTACATTAGCTTTCTAAAAATATAATTTTTTTCAATCGATGCCCAGGAGCAAAAGTTATGCCACCCAAAGTCCAAAAAATAGTTTACCGGGCAGAGGAAAAAAACTTTAAAAAGTTGAATTTTAAAATAAGTAAAAAATTCTCAAAGATCATGTTTTTGTCTACATTTGAAGCTTTGATTCATTCTATTTGGACTCAGAATGAGAAAGTTATGGACAATCCTGTTTTTTGGGCAATTTAAGCATCTTAAAAAATAAAAACTTACAAAATTCATTTATGAATGCAATTTTCAATTTTTTTCTAGACAAGGTTAAGTTTGTTTGCAAGAACAATTCCACTGTTGGGATTATGGTGTTTTAATTCCACCTGAGAGCTATTAATGATTTAGTGTTCCATTCAATTTTGGACCTACTTCTACTTAAGAATTTTTTAATATATGAGAATCAAGTTTTGACATCCTGAAAATTTTTTTCCAACTCTCAACTCAAATGTTCAACATAAAAAAATTTAACTTTATGGTGTGTAGTGCAAAAAAAATCCTCAAATGGCCGTCAAAGTCATCTGAAATTACAGGCCACAGTTTGAAATTTTTTTTTTCCAACTTCGAGTGCTAATATCTTCCAATCTGTACGGTCAAACTTCATGAAATGTTTCCCTACATGATTTGAGATGAGTGAAGTACAAGATCCTACGGTTAGATTCTAAAAAAAAAGTTTTTTTGGTTTAGGGAGTGATCGCAACAGAAATGGTAGTTTTCAGTGGTTTTGGAGCCAGAAAATGCCTTGGTCCTCTAGGGAATAACCACCCCTCCCAAAATAAACGGAAAAAAAAATTCAATTTTTGATACCCATACAAATACAAATATAGATGCTAAACATATATATTGGAGCGGACATATGTATGTTTCATTATTTTTTGGCAATGTTAGAGTGTCAAAAAAACATAAGAGTCTTGAGTTTTTTAAATTTTTTAAAAACAAAATCATTGTTAGTATCACAACATCCCATTTCAATCATCTCGCTTCCAAAATAAATGAAAAACAACAACAGATAGGACACACTCCTTCACTACTCACTCAAAAGTGTAGATTGAACTGAGACAAAGTCAATAAAGCCTTTTGCACGGTTGAGGTAATTCTTTATACTTTCTACTTACTACTAGGCATGCATTGGTTGTGATTGGCCCTTAGAAAAGGGGCACTGTTCAACTACTCCCTATGTTCCAATATGATCATCTAATTGGACAAAATGTTGTAGATTAAGGTTGAAAATAACATTTCTGAGTACTTCAAGAAAGTTGTTAGCCATTCATTGAATCTTCAAAAACAAAAATGATCAACAAGAAAATCATTTTGAAACAAAAAAATTAAGGGGAACCAAAAGATCATTTTGATACAAAGGGAGTACAAAATAAAGGTAACCTTTACACTTCAAGACCTAGGAGCACATAGAAAGTACGTATTAGTAACAAATTTATTCTTTTTGCAATGCCATAGTTTGTGACTGTTTCCATCATATTCCATTCAATGAATCAATAATTGCGCTTTTACTACTACAATACATTCTATATTTAAACCCCACCCACCCCTTCCACTCCATGAGCCCTAAATATCAACCACAATTCTTCCAAGCCTTCTACCTCTTCTCATAAGTGATCAACTAAGGTAGAATATAAAGCACTCACATTCTAAAAGCCTCTTCTAATACAAAGGCACTTTTCCTTTCTCATCGCACCAACAATTTACAAATAGTGTAGATTTCAAGAGGTGAACACTTGTAGTGACTACAAGGTTTTGACTTCAAAAATTCATAACTAATTTCACAAAGCTCCAAAAAAATATGAAACGGCATAGCTTACATGCCAATTCCATTTGCTTTTCATGAAAATTTACTAAAAAATATTTTAGGTTTAACCTCCCCAAATTAATTTTCAACTCTTAAATGGGTGCTTTATGGACCTCCTACCCTAATTGTTTTGGATGCCATGTATACCTATGCCAAGGAATCAAAGGAATTAAATTATTCATTGAACCTGATTTATACATAAAATTGTATTGCCTCTCAGTATCAATGACAATTTCAAATTTCAAGATAATTTTTTTAAAGTTTCAAGATTTTAAATAATAATAATAATAATAATAATAATAATAATAATAATAATAATAATAATAATAATAATAATATCAATGCATGATTGGAATATCATTCATCTAAGCACTTGTTACCACTAACATTTAAATTCCATCTTCATAATTATAATTATTTTTTTTGTGGTTTTAATTATAGTTATTTTTTTCTTTATTTTCTATTTGATAAAAGTAAATGACCCCTTTATGCCAAAAAAAAAACTAATTTTTTTTTGCAATTATCATGGAATTCCCTATTTTAAGGAAGGAATGAAGAATGGATTGCGGAAATTTACTTTTGAAGGCAAGGAAATAGCACTAGATCCAAGAACTGGCATATTTATTACAATGAATCCTGGCTATGCTGGTAGAACAGAGTTGCCTGATAACCTCAAGGCACTTTTCCGCCCAGTGACGATGATAGTACCCGACTTACAACAAATTTGTGAAATCATGCTTTTCTCGGAAGGGTATGGGTTTCAACAACTTCATATTTGAAAGTTTGTATTTAGTTCTCCAGAATTCAGGTTGCATAAATAATTTAGTTTGTATCCATGTTAAATTTAATCAAGTAATATATGTATGTATACTTATCATCTGTTAAAAGTAATGTACGTAAATCTCATCTAAATCTTTGAGATAAAATGACTTAACCCCTAAAGGACCGGCATGCGTTTTTGGGCCGTATAGAAATTTTGGGCAGGTCCGTGTGACTAGAGATTTCCATATTTTAAGCTGAAATTTTAATAGAAGGTGGGCGCGAGGAATATCTTTCATATGCACTAAATTTCAGGACATTTGGAAATAGGAGTCAAAAGTTATGGCCAAATATGTTACTTTTTTTCGTAACTGGGCAATCTGGGCAGCAAAAAAATTTGACAAAATTTTGATTTTTTTTTTTTAATATTTTTTTCTTGTAGATTATATTTTTGTCTATCTAGAAAGCTTTGATTCATTTCATTTGGATTTGTTATGAAAAAGTTATGGACATCCTTGTTTTTCGGGCAGTTAGAGCGTCTTCTTGAAAAAAATAACTTGTAGGATTCATTTCTAAATGCTATTTTTGCAATTTAAAAAAAAAAAAAATTCTCATGGTTTAGTTTACTTGCTAGAACAATCTCACCATTGGGATTAGTGTATTTTAATTCCATCTAAAATATATTAATATTTTAGATTTTCCTTCTATCTCGTACCTACTTCTATTTAATAAATTTTTTAGGAATGATAATTAAGTTTTTTTGAATATTTTTTTTCCCCCTAGACTCTCAACTCAATTTTCCACTATAAAGATTTGAAGCACAAAATTTTGTAGTGCAAAACTTTTAAGTGAAAAATGTTTAAAGTCAAAAAATCTAGTCCCGCAATGTGCTGAAATACTTGTTTTTTCCACTTTAAACGCAGATATCTTGCAATCTAAGCGGTCAAAAATTCTGAAATTTTTCCACACATTCTCATATTAGTAAGGTATAAGATCCTACGGTTAGATGTGCAAAAAAAACATTTTTCAATTTTTTTTACTCCTTGCTATAGAAATGGCAGTTTTGAGTGTTTTTTGGAAAAAAAAAGGCCTTGGGCCTTTAGGGGTTAAGGTGACAGTGAAACAACCCATTGTGGTCATAATTAGGAGTTTGTCCTCATGCCATTGTTGAGTTTTTTTAATTTTTTTTCCCACATAAAGACAAGTGTGAGAAACAACAAGAGCAATTGAAATAATGTTTTTCGACAAAGTGTAAATTTATTATAAGCTTTTGAAGTGTTCTACCTATCATGGTCCAAAAGAGTCTCTAGACTACCCCAAACCAACAAAAACTATATCCGTAATGTTCAATCTTACTCACCTAAAGCAATCACAATATTTTTAAACGTCGAAGGCCTAAAAAACCCACTTCCTACAATGAATTTACACTGAAAAAGCTAGAAGTTCCTAATGAGGTCACTAATCACTCCATTATTGTAAGTTACAACATTGATTGTGGCCCAAGTCTCATTTATTGCAAAAAACCTTAGTAGAATCATTCCCTAGGTGTCCACCGTATGGGGTCTTTCAACCACAATGGGTTGTTTTACTTTAATACATGGACTACTTTGGTAAATGAGCTAAGAAATCTCTCCAATAGTTAGCCTTTATTATATGTCAAATAATCACCATACTTTCATTTACTATTTTTTGCATGTCTAAATTTGATACAATTAAATATAATATACAAAATAGTGAAAAAGATTTCAATATCATTATTTATGTAATACATTGCAGTTTTGAAACAGCTAAAGTATTGGCTAAAAAAATGACGGTGTTATATAAGTTATCTAGAGAGCAACTTTCAAAACAATATCATTATGATTTTGGTCTACGAGCCTTAAAATCAGTGTTGGTCATGGCCGGGGCATTTAAGCGAGGAGATCCTAATATGAGCGAGCAATTGGTACTCATGAGGGCCCTTCGAGATATGAATCTCCCAAAGTTTACTTTCGAAGATGTACCATTGTTTTTAGGCCTTATAAGTGATCTTTTTCCTGGAATGGATTGTCCTCGTGTGCGATATCCTCAATTCAATGATGTTGTTGAAGAAGATTTAGCGGTAATACATTAATATTGTTAAGGATCATATTTTAAAATTAGTTTGAGGATCAATTCCTTTAGTGGAATACAATAGAAGGCAATTGCTTATTTAGTCTATTTTTAATTGTTTCATTTTTATAACTATAGTACATAGTCCAAGCACATTGGGGTTATTCTAAATGGGTCATTAGAAGAGATTTGAGGGCTCTAAGAGCCCGCGAGTTATCAGGCAGTTCCCTGCTTGGGAACTCTGCCACACGCGCAGGCTGACGTGGTCGAGAGAGTGCCACGTCGGATTTTTCGTTTTTTTTTTCTTATTTTTTTTTTAAATTTCAGAAGCAAATTTTTTATTTTTTATTTTATTTTTATTTTTATTTTTTTGGTAATTAGGGTCTGACAGCAGCCCGACGCTCCCTTCCTGCATCGAGAACAGATCTGGGAACGGGCCTGAAACGGCCCTCCAATGCCCCCAAATCTCTTCTAATGCTTTGTTTTTCTAGGTGAGTGTCCTTGTTCCTTTCAGCATCTTTTGCTTTGTTAGGCACTTAGGCATGGGTTTTCTTTGACATTTGCCATGGAATTTTTATCTTCACATAAAAGTTTATATTCCTTCCCCTGAAGAAAAAAACAAATGTTCTTGGTGGTTTCAGGAGCATGGATACCTAGTAATGACAAACCCAACGGATCAAGTAGACAAAGTCATTCAATTATATGAGACAATGCTCACACGTCATACTACTATGGTTGTTGGTCCAACTGGTGGTGGGAAGACTGTGATTCTTGAAACCCTTTCAAGAGCACAAACAAAGATGGAATATCCTACAACTCTTTTTATAATCAATTCTAAAGCCCAACCTACACATGAACTCTATGGACTTATGGGTATCATTTTTTTAATAAAATATTAAAAATAATAATAATGTAGTCTCAATTTGAATCTATATACTTAAAAAATGATGTATTCACTATAATTCAAGCCTAATTTATTTCTTACAAAAGTTAAGAACCTAAATAGGTTAACAAATAGTTACTAAAAAAATTCTTTGATTTCTCTATTTTTTGAAGACATTATAAAATTTTAGATAATAAAAATAAATTTGCCTTTTCATTTATTTATTTGAAACAAAAGGACAAATATGTAGCATTGGAAGTAAAGTTTTAAAATACGACCACTTAGGAGGAATCTAAGCCAGGGTCTAGATAGACTGAGGTGACTATCCAATCCTTTTAATAGAATTATGTTGAGATCAAGTAACACCTATACCATCCCGCACACAAAACAATGAAAAACAACTCCAATCAAATTAAAATTGAACCCTTAAAGGACAGGCTTGTGACTGTGGAAATAATACCTTTGGCATTGTGTGAATAGTTGGCTTAAGAAAATCCCAAAGCCCTTATTGGAAGTCAAACTGTTGTATAAGACCTCCTCTTTTCACGCAAAATTCTAACAATGAATAGTTGTACTTTTGTCCTACTTAGAATGATTTTTTTTTATCATTCATCAACCAAAAATGGTCGCGGCATTGTTTATGGGTTAAGCAAACTTTGTTGTGAAGAGATCAGATGTTTAACAATCCTAGTACAAAACCAAGACCATCCAACATGGCCATACTCTACTAGATTTTGTCAAATTTGATTAGTGACCTGTTCTAATGACAAGTAATTTATTGAAATATGAAGTAGTTACAAACTATCTAGATTTGCTAAGGATAATCCCTTATTATGGATCTGAAGCCAATTGACCATAACAATGGGCATTAGAAGAGATTTGAGGGCTAGGAGGGGCCGTTTCAGGCTGTTCCCGCAGTTGGGAACAGTTAGAATATACAAATAATAAAAAATAATAAAAATTTAAAATTAAATTTTTATTTTTTTTAATTTAAAAAATATATATATATATATATATATTTTTTTTAAATATTAAAAAATTAATTTTTTATTATTTTCTGACGTGGCACTCTCTCGGCCACGTCAGATTACTGCTCCCAGGCTGTTCCCAGGGCCAGATAACTCGCGAGCTCTTAGAGCCCTCAAATCTCTTCTAATGATTAGAGGGTGACTTTCCAAAGACAACTTGTTTACAATTAGGTACAAGCCAATCCGTGTGGGTGTAGGAGTTAACAATTGTCGTGAGTAGTGCACTTCTATAAGCCTATAATGCCATGTACGTTGAGAGTGTACACACAATCCAAGCTTGTAACTTAGAGTGCTCACAAACTTTGCTTCTTCAAAATCACAAAGTTGGCAATTAAAATTCACAATTGTATATGCTTTCTTCCTCCAACTATTAATTGTCGGCCGGTGCCTTATGCTAAAGTCGCTAAATAAGGTTGACTTTCTTGTGGGAGTATTCCACATCCCACACTTCATTCTACCAAAATTGAAATTTGGAAAATAGGTGGTGGTAGTTAACGTTTAAATTCTAATTAAAAATCTCATTAAAAAGTGGATAGTTTGAAAATTGTTGTTTAGAAAAATATGACTTTTGCCAGGGATTGTATTCCTTGGTTCTGTGTACACTTTCCCCTATCAATGGATATTGTCCATATGTTTCAAAAAAAAAAAAAAAAAAAGAATTAAAAAAATAAGATACCTAATTATTTTGACACTACAATGACTAGAAGGAGGATGTCAATCTCAAAGAAATTCCCGGCCTTTTTTCATATTGTAGTCAATAAGACCCTTTTGGTTACTCCATCTAGGTTGTTTGGGATCAAACAATAGTTTTTAAATTGGAGCATAGTATAAGAGTACCTCCAATATCTTATGACCCAGGATGGTTGGATGATGTGTGTCAATTCAATGTACAGTGACCTACTGAAAAGATACTTGATTTTGTCCTTAGTTTTGAAAATAAATATCTCTTCATTGTAATTAGTTTTTTGCAAAGGAATTGTAACATCATGCTCCAATGTTATAGAATTAGTTATATCAAGAAGGGAAATGCAAAAATCTAATTACAATAGAGAGATATTTATTTTCAAAACTAAGGGCAAAATCACATCGAAAAAATTCTAGAGGGAATTGTGAATTTTCTTTGGAGATGCTTCTTTAAGGAAATATGTGCGTATAGAGGTTTTCTACATATCTTTAAAATTGAATTTAAAAAATTCATCACCAATGTTTTTCAATGAGTTATCATGTAAAACCGTAAAAATTAAATTAAAAAATTCACCAAAAATAGAGTTTTGTTTTTTTGAATTGAAATATGGTATGCTTGATTGGAATTGCATAAGATATCAATCTTGATTGTGCAAATCAAAAATGTCAACTCTATTTTACATTATGTAAAAAAATTGAACAGTCCAAGCTACCATCACATATCTTTTGGGTAGGCCACTGTATATAGTAGAACCTCTCTAAGTGCATACTCTGGTAGTGCATAATATGCACTAAGAGAGATTGTACAGTACCCACCAACAAGTTTACGTTCACAACAATCAATTTACAAAAACAGAGCACATATCTCTAATTTCGTATTGCCACTACATGCTAAAAAATGATCCAAATCACAAATTGCAAAGTGCGTTGGAAAGATAACAAAGTCTACTTCACTTATGCCTTAAGCATTTACAAAAAAACTTGTAAAATTATATATAAATATATCATTTTTTGACAAACTATCTACCATCTAGTGCTATCACCATTAGTTTTGATTATAGCCTTCATATGGTAAGGCATACTGGCAACAAGAACTTCAATCATCTCTAGAGATACCTCATTCCATGACCTTTGAATGGCGTTGACTAATTCTTCTCTGTTTTGCAGTAGCACCTAATTCTGAACGATGTCTTTCACAATCTTCTATAGGTTTTTGATGGGGTTTAAGTCAAGAGAGTTTGTAGGTCATGAAAGCTTTCTTATGCCATGTCTTGCCTTCAATCACTTGATTCCTTACTATGGTGCATTGGAGCGCCATTTTTCATGAGTATAAGTGTCTTAGGGTAATTGTGGAGAAAATAAAAGCCATTCAATTGACTTTCATAGACTACATCAATAAATCCTACCTCTTTGTCTATCACATGGCATTATAATAAGTGAACACTTATTGAAATTCGTGAATACACCCCATATCATCATTGTTGAATGAATAAATTTTAAAATGGTGCTAAACAATCCAAAGAAAAACATTCATGTGACTTTTGCCATACCTTCACTTGCCTTAATCTTTTTTTGGTTTCAAATAAAGACTAATCTGTCCATATTACATTCTTTTAGTTAAATATCATCTAGTGTTAGTGTTTATAGCTTTAAAGCACACCTTACACCACCACTTAAGTCACTTGTTACAATCAAGAACATCTATAATCTCACACAATCTATTTTTGTCTCTAGAAGTACACCTGTTCATCAAAACACACACACACAATGTATCCACAAGCTATCACATTGCTTGGCACAAGCATATTTTGCATCAAGAGGTTATTGGAGCTCCATATATGAAGCTCAAATTCACAAAAATCTAATTTGTGTTGGCACAAGAAGCATTGATGTTGCCTTCATAGTGTAGGAGCTACAAACACAACTTGAAGTGCCATCATTGCAATTCGATTTTCCTTAGACACCTAACTTGAATTAGCATCCAAATGACACCTAGAATATAGTTAACTTGTTTTTCAACATTTAGGTGGCAGTTTCATGAAGTTTGGAGATCTGAAGTGGGAGATATGATCAATCAAAGTTGCTCTTCATTTTCAGTGGCAGTTAAAAGTTTGAAAATTTGAACGTAAACTTGTTGGTGGGTACTGTACATTGAAGCCTTTATTGTTGAACAATGGTTGGAGGCCTTGTAGTTAGAAGCCATGTGGTCTACACTACTTTTCAAAAAAGTACTTCAAATTGGACCCATTTACTATATACATATTTGACAGTTATAAACTAATATGAGTTCTACTATAGCTACTCAATGTTCAATTGAGTGTCAATATGAAACAACATTGATGCAAAAGGTTGAATTTGGTATATAATTGCGTTGTCGAAATGCAACCATGGACTTGAAAGCTACAAATTTTGCAGGGGAGTGTCATCTTGTTGCATAAAGATTTTGTATCATTGGTCAAGGTCTTATCGTAGGATGTCTACAAATTGATTTGCTAATCCTAGTACGTTATTGGCGTAACACGGTCCACTGTCAAAATAGGCCAAACTTTGTGCAGCTTGTTGGTAGTTGACCACTCATTGTTTGGATACGTCCCTAATGTTGTTGTTTAGTATGAGACCTTGACAGTGAAGATCCATTACTTGAACTTGAGAGAAAACCAATCTAATATTGTGCTAATCCGTCCGATACCAAAGGTTCGTGCTCATCCATTCTTGAAATGTGATGGGGGCTTTAAAAGTGAATACTTTTAAAAATGAAGTAGTCCCTTCTAGTTGACCAATTATGTCTTATGAAGAAAAAAAGTCTATAAATGATCATTATAATACAAAAAAGTACAATTTGATCACATAAATAAGATTACAATTTTTTACTTTCTTTAATAATATCTTTGTTGATCTATGTGATAATCCTAGTAAATGAACTGAAATACTAAATTAATTAGCTCTATTGCCCGCTCTATTGCTGGCTAAGAATGGTATTAAAACTCTAAAATTCTAAAATGGACATCCAATTGAAATATTCATAATCAATCATTTATTTTTGGATTATATGAAGGAACAAAATATTCCGCCTATTTACTTTAATTAAGAACCTTGAGTTGTTTGGAGGTATGATACAAAAGTTTTGGTAAGTAAATAAAACTCCTTGGTGTAGGAGACAAAAAATAAGACAAATATTTCTTTGCAATCACCCAAGATATGAAGTATGTATAGATAACATCCTTCATAAAACTACTATCTTTATTGACAATCATGTAATTAAGATAAAATAAATATATCAATATTTGTGTTGGTAGACCCTGATACCCGTGATTGGACTGATGGTTTGTTATCAAGTATATTTCGAGAAATTAATAAGCCTTTACGGCCCGGCCATGAAAATGATAGGTACTTCATATTGTCATTTTTTAATATTAAAGTACATAATTACAAGGGTCGTTGCAAGAAACACTTGTCCTTTTTTTTGTCCCCTGGGCCTTGAAAAATTAGTTTTTTGCTCATGACTTTTGCATCGTATGTCCATTTTCTATGAAATTTGAAATAAAGGTACATATGATAGTTGCAGACATTTAATAATTTTTTCCAATTTTTTTAAATTAGTTTACTATTTTTAAACCGCCACCAATTGGATGTCTACCTTGGCCATTTTGGAAGATATTAGTACTATTTTCAATCCAAAAATGCAAATTTGAAGGTGTAAATTGGAATAAAAGGAGTTCTACTAAGGTTACACAAGCCCACGAGAGATTTTTCAAAAATAATAAAGTGTCCACCTTCCACATGTACTCAAAGTGCACTACCTTTGCGCACGTGCAGAGAATACAATTTAATTTTTCCAAAGATGGAAATGGTTGAGAAGAAGCATCTTTAAGTTAGAACAAATAGATTTAAATTTTTTTTTTTTTTAAATTTTCTTTGAATTACTAAAAATGAAAAGGTCCCCAGACTCCTTTTCTGCTCCCAGTGACTTTTGCAGTACTCTGTAGCAGTCTATAGTACTACATAGTACTACATAGTAATGAATTGACGGCTAGGATTTGTAGGCCCCCTGAATCGACGGTTTAGAGTTGCAGGCGCACCGCGAAAACATAGTATTGGTAGTACTGCATAGTACTGCTAGTCTTGTAGCCAAAAATTGCATTTTTGAGCCAAAAACGTGAAGTGTTTCTTGCAATCACCCACAAACACAATACTATATAAAAACTGTAAAATATATTAATATTGTCTATTGTCTCAATTTAAATGATCATATTTCATATGAAAATTTTATAGATTTAGCTATTTGTAAATATCTTGGTGGATAAATGTGGATGCAGGTATTATCTAGTTTTTGATGGTGACGTTGATGCATTGTGGGTAGAAGATATGAACAGTGTAATGGATGATAACAAACTTCTAACTCTTCCGAATGGAGAACGAATTCGGGTTCAAAATCATTGCAAGTTGTTGTTTGAGGTGATTAATTTTCAATTAGTATTTATAAGAAAATCCATGTTTGAAATACAAATAAATCTCACATACATAAAAATACATTTTATGCTCATTTATACATACATACATACATACATACACACATACATAATCTTCTCAAAGATGCAATTATAATATAAAACTACACAATCGTCTCATTAGGTATATGATCTTCAATATGCTTCACCGGCTACAGTTAGTCGATGTGGGATGGTATTTGTGGACTCCAAAAATTTAGGTTACAAACCTTATATTTGGAAATGGTGTAATTCTCGAGATAAGGACAGGTAGAAACAATGAATAAGCTAAAAAAAAGTTATAATTTAAATTTAATATTTATTGTTCAAGTATTTGTTCAAGTATTTTTGCAATTATTTTGTCGTTTGATTCAAAGTTTTCATTTTAGGCCAGAAGAAACGGAACAATTGAGAGATCACTTTGACAAGTATGTACCAGCATGCATAGATTTTGTTTTGGAGGGACTCATCATGAATGAACTTACCAAGCCACTACTTCAAACAATTCCCCTCACAAATCTCAATATGGCTAGGCAATTGTGCACTATGTTGGACGTAATTTTATCAGGAGAAACAAAAATCAGACAAGCTCCAGTAAGATTTTCTTAAATCCTCAAAGACTATCAATTTTTTCATTATTAACACTCACTTTAATCAATATATGTTTTTTAAATCTAGAATCATTATATACATGAATATGAAGTCAAAATTTATTTATTTTCACTATTGATCAACTTATCTAATGATGGGAGTAAAAAAAACTATATTATACAAATGTTTTTATACTAGTTATTATTATATTTCTTCTTTTGGATGACAGTAGAAGTTTCAAAATTAGACAAATTTAATTACTTTAAAATCTCTCTATATATTTATACATCTTGGTGCCTAATAACCCAAGGGATCTTAGAAGAAACTTATATGTGCTACAAAATATGTTTGTTACAACAGTATTTGAAGTTTTCATCTAAACAGATCATATTCTCTATCATAAAAAATAACCTTTTTTTGAAATTAGATAAGATGTTAATAAAAGTATTTCAAATAAATTTCAAAGTGAAATGCTTCAAAATTTATTAAGCATACAATATATAATTTCATCTTACATTGATTACCAAAAAAGATTAAATACATTTATCCTGAAAATATCATAATTTTCCTCTAGTAATAATTTTTTATCACTTTAATGCTTTTGCACACTTTGTGTTCATTTCTTCTAAAAGAAGATCAGGCAATAGTAGTTTTTATTTGTAATACACATGTTAAATAATAATCCAAATTATTATAATTTAAAAAAAAATTAAAAACTATTTTGGGAATCAAAATGATTCTCGAAGATTGGAAGTTGCCACAAAATGTTGCAATGATCATTAGAATTTAACCCATTAAGGTCTGGTTGACCACTTCTTGGTCAAAATTTACACTTTTTCATTGATAGCCAGAGTTTGATAAAGAATTTGGGGTTGGATAAAAAAAGATGGGTGTGGAGAATTTGGAAATGAATGTATTGGAACAAAAATCGGGAAATTCTATGCTAGCATGTAGTTCAAAGGTTGAAAAAACAAACGACATATGGGCTGAAAATGTGCAGAGATGCATTATAATATCTAAATCGGGATGGTCAAGTGCCACAAAATTCATTGCATAGACCCAAAAATTCATATGGATTTCAATCGATACAGGGAAATCTCCCAAATTCATTGTGGTTTGGTATTTTTTTTATCATATTCACCTTAAAACCAAAAAAAACTTGCTAGCCTCCAGAATCAACCATAGTCCTTAATGAATTAAAGACCAAGAAGAAAATATCATCAAATAAACTTTCATGAACATATGAGTAGGGCATATTTTTTAGCTTTTAAAAATAAAATGTTGCAAAATAAAACAAACTTTTGTTGTAAATCTCTAAATATTAATAATGAAACTAAGTGCATTAGAGAGTTTACCTTGATTTTGCAATTTTTGGAGTTGGATTCATGTTCTAAGTTTCTTAACTACAAAATTCAGAAGGGGATTAAAAATCTTATTTGGGCTTTGTGCATGTTTAAAAACTAAAAGACTTTATAATGTCTATATTTTGAAGTTTTCAATCTTTCTATTTATATATGGTAGAACTTTATATTAATTAAAATATTTTTTCAAAAGGTATCAAATTGTGATAAAATATATATTCTTCAATTATATAGGTATATTAAAGATTTCCATATTTAATGTTTAATTATATATCAATACAATAATGGGGATAAAAGTATATGATTTATTGACACATGAATGGTCAATTACTTAAAAACTACTTTAGGAACTAAATGGAACTTAATAGCCATGTTTATAAAAGTTTATTCTACAAAAATTAGGATTTATACTTTATATTTATTTAATCTAATTTGAAAAATATGCATGTATAATCTAGGCTCTTGAAGCTTTGTTCATATATTGTGTAATATGGTCTATTGGTGGTAGCATTGTACAAACTACAATTGTAAAAGATCGTAATCGATTTGATGACTTCGTAAAGATGTTAGCTGGCCTAGGAACAAGTCCAAATCAACCACTTCCTCCAAATCAACTTCCAGCAAATCTTATATATGAATATCATTTTGATGTAGATGCTCTAATGTGGCGTTCATGGGAAGCCCTTGTACCAACATATGAGGTTTACAATGACTTTTATAACTTTAAATATATCAAATATGCATTTTATATATAATTCAAGCATCATCATTGTTAAATTTATACAAGAAGAAATTTAATACAAGCTTCTCATTTTTTTAATATTCTTAGAAGTACAATTTCAAAAAATCAATAATTTCATATATATTTTATACTTACCTTGATGTTACAATGTAAAATTTAAATCATAATAATCTTTGTCTTTTTAGAAAATTAAATTGAGATTTGTTTTAAGAATAAATTGAGAAATTATCATCTAAAAGAAATAATTGTAAATTCCATCAATTATAAGTACATTATACAAAGGATTTTTAAAAATTGAACATGAGATTTATGTATAACTTTAGATTTGTCCTTTAATCTATGACATTCAAGCTAAAACAATGTTAATATTTGATGTAAAACAACACTAATCCAATAGTAGAAGCAATGTATCTCAAAGCAAGCCTAAAATCTTTATTTTAAATTATTTTTATATTAATTTGATAGTAGAACCTTTATTTAACTTTGAATATATTTTTCTAAAATTTTGGAGTAGAATTCTCTACCAATCATAAAATAATAGTGTCTAAATTTCAAATTTCAATTTTTTTTAGTCCTTTTCAAGACTGTCATAGCAAGAAATAAGTATGTCCAATAACTTGTTTATTTTAGTAAAATTGTTGGAAAATGGGTTGAGTGTACTTGGAAAGAAAAGATTTAATTTTAATTTTTTAAACAATAGATATAACACCTTGTTGTTTTCATTTGAAAATTAACAAAATCAAGGTCGGGAAAGAACTTTACAAAAAAAATTGTCTTGCAAATAACACTCTTCAAAACTTTCATTTCATTGGTTAACCTCTAAATGTCCAAACACCATTTGGGGGCAATATAGCAATTTTGGGTAGCTTACTACAAATGGATTATTTTTTTTCTTTGAAATTTTCATAAAATATTTGCCCAAAGAGTAGCTTTAAGGCCCAATAATTTTCATAAGTTTCAACTACACGTTATTGTATGGTATGTACTTTTGCTTGGCAGGCAGCTCAAAAAATTCTTAAAAAATCATTTTTTTTCAAAAAAATAAATTTGAAATTGGTTTTCTAGATTTATACGTGCATGAAAAGCTTTTAATTATTCCATTTTGATTAATGAGATGAAAGTTATGAGGAGCTTTAGTTTGCAAGCAGTTATGGATTTTTTATTCTAAAATAAACTTTGAAGTCCTTTAGTTAACACAATTTTAAAAAAAAATTGAAAAAAATAATATAAAAGGATGTTGATTGTTTATTTAAACATTACAACCATTGTAATTGGCATTTTTTAATTCCATGACTAAATTCTTAACAATATAGTATTTTGAATCATTCTCTACTTCTTTCTACTTATTGATTTTTTTCCTATATGTTGTACAATTCCAAATGATTTGAAATTTTTCAAGCATGTAGCCAACTTGCCTTGAAGAATGAATCCAAAAAAGCACAATCAATATGGACATTTTTTCATACAAATGTGGCCTTGTGAAATGCAACTACACGATTTTTTAGAGGGCCAAAAAAATGATTTTTGTCAATGCAAATGCTAATATATCTTGCAATCTATATAGTGGAGATTTTTGAAAAATTTCCACATCTTTTCAAACCAGCGTACTATACAATCCTATTGTTATATGTATTCAAAAATGTATTTTTTCTAAAATTTGGTACTTGTTTTAGAGCGGTTTTGATGAAAACATAGTCAAAAACATTTAGGAGTTAAAATAGAATGGTTTGAAGATTTTTTATAGGTATCAATCCCCCCAATCAAATATAATTAATTAATTTTTGTAATGCATATATTTTGGGTTGCTTGATGTAACACAATTTTTCTTCTAAGCTTATAATTTTTGCAACAATTTTTAGAATGACATGAAATAAGCTTCACATTAGACCATGACAATTTTAAGAACTTTTCTAAAAAATTTAAACAACTATCCCAAAATATGAAGTCAATAAAGCTTGCAATAATTTTCAAAAATAATAAAGTGGATTCTTTAGTCTTCTAGGAGTTAAAGCTTTATAAATGGTTTATTTTTACTCTGATAGGGATGTATATCTAGGCTTAGTATAGCATGCTCTCTTTAATGGGTAGTAGAAGATGTGATATGGTTGGCTCTTTTTGAGCCAAACCTTCAATTAAAAAAATAAACTTTCTTGGAGTGCCCTCATATATGTTATCTACCATGTGATGGTAAATGACAAATAGTATGAAATCCATACATGTATCTATATTTTCACATGTATTTGTATTTATATGCATATATTATACATATGCATAATTGAATCTATATCATATGGTAATATTATTCAAATCCAATTGATATGGATCCTATAAAAAAAATTTCATAGAATTATTTTGAGGGGGAGCAATTAATGAAGGGAACCTAATTCACTCTTTTTGTTGAGTAATATATTAGAATGAAAATTATTAAAAGTACTTATATTTTTTAAGAACTCTAACTCTAAAGAATAATAAATATACTAATTCAAATTGGATTTTCAACAAAATGACTAAAATAATATTTACTTGTAACTATAATTGATAAATTTATAAGATTTTATTGATTGATATTTCATTTCACTACAGCCTCCACCAGATGGAGCCTTTGCCAAAATATTGGTGCCTACTCTTGATACATGTCGATCAACATGGATTATTGATACTCTTGCCCAAGTTTGTCTTTTCTTACCAAAGTCAAATTTCTTTTTTTTAGTTATAGAATTGAATTTGATCATAGATGATTTGTTTCACTTGTAATAATAGAAGTTGAAAATATTAGAATATTGAAATTTTATTTTATTTGTGTCAAAAACAAAAAAAACAAAAAAACACTAGAATAGTTATTTATTAATAAAATGTGTTGAAGATGAATTGCAGCATGGCAAGCCAATATTATTTGTTGGTGAAAGTGGGACAGCCAAAACTGTTATTATTCAAAAGTATTTTAGTACATTGGATTCAGGAAAATTTCTTATTCTAAATATGAATTTTAGTAGTCGTACAAACTCTCTTGATGTTCAAAAATCAATTGAAGATTCTGTAGAGAAGCGTACTAAGGTATTTTAATTTAATTGCAAAGTTTAAAATTCAATTATTTTATAAAGATAATAAAGATAAATTCCAAACAACTTCATAAAAAACATTTTATGATCACAATTTTTTTTGTAGACCGACTATGGTCCTTCTCTTAATAGAAGAATGATTGTCTTTATGGATGATATGAACATGCCAAAAGTAGATACCTATGGGACACAACAACCAATTGCTATGCTTAAGCTATTGGTAGAAAAAAGAGGAATTTATGATAGGGGGTACAAATTATTTTACCAAATTTTAATTTATTGATTTAATATATGATAAAAAATGATATTCTTAATGTAAATACAATCAAATAAATATAAAATATTTATAAAGATATGCATGGATATAATAAAAATATAGTAAATTTTCAAAAGATTAATACATATTTCTAAATGGAATTTCTATATTATTCACTTTAGGAAAGATTTGAATTGGAAAAGAATTTTAGATACACAGTTTATATCTGCAATGGGGCGACCTGGAGGTGCACGTAATCCTGTTGATCCTAGATTCATTTCACTCTTTAATGTTTTTGAAATTCAATTTCCATCTGACTCTGCACTTGCACATATTTATAGTGCAATTCTTGAAGCACATATCCAAAAGCTTGGGCCCGATCTAAAGGTTGCTATGTTTATATTTTATTATTATTAAAATGATACATAAAATCTTGTCGTTTTGAATGAAGTTGATGAATATAAAAATAAAAATATTTTAAACATATATCATATGTTAATTGACAATTAATATTTTGTTTTAAACTTTGAATAACCAAATTATAGTAATTTAAAATTTTTGATAAGGCCAAAAAGAATAATCAAGTAGATCATTTGCAAATTTTGAAACATATTTTGATATCTTTGAGACATTTCTAAAAGCTTTTAAGGCATCATTTTGGCTCATTACAATTGAAAAGAGGGCTTTGATTAGTGGGCATAATAAAGACTTGAGATAAAATTTTATTTTTTTATTTTTTTGTCATATATATATAATAAATGTAGTTTGAACTTGCACTTGAACACCAATTCAAGTTTGAGAAAACAATCAATGAAATAATTTGAAATTTGAAAGGTCACAAAATTAATTGAAATTTATAAATATGATGAAAATTTTATTTTAATATTAAACTTTTATTTATAAATTTTGGATCAATTTTTATACAATAAATAAATAAATATTTAGTTTTTCTAAATAATATGTTGAATTGTGACCGTATAAAAAAATTAAATTTTTTATAGTCTCATTCATTTTGAATTCGAAAGACTAAAAAAAGAAGGGCATTCTGTATCATTTTTATAAATAGAAGAATTTGTGTTTTTTCTATATGAAAAATGAAAAAGAACGGTATAAATTAGGTACATAATATTCCTAATACTTGACCAAATTACACCACTTTCATAAATTTTTAAAATAGAAAGTACAAATCCATCTATCTAAACAAAACTTGTAGAAATTAAGCCTTTTTAAAAAAAATTCAATTCTAAAGCAATATTTTATGTTGATATTATAATTTTTATCAAATAATTTCAAAACGATTTGATACTTGAGCCAAGAATTTTTTTTTCCTCCTTCAAATGCTAAAAATTCTACATATTATTCAAAGCAATGCGAGGCCGCACCTTCTTATTTTTATTATTATTATAAAATCTTGAGAATCATTGATGAGTTTACATGAACATTGTAGAAACAACAAGTTTTCAGAAAGCTTTGTTTTTTGAGCTCAAGAAGTTATTAATAAAAAATAAATTTCTCTAGAAATGGTACTTAAGCAAATTGCTTAAATATGTGTAGTACAAAAGTCTTTTAGAAAAAAAAAATTTAGTTCTAGTGTAATATTTTCAAGGCCACGATATCAACACCTCCTTGGCTAATTATGATTTGTAGTTTAGATGCACAATTATACCATTGTTCAACAAATAGAAGGATAAAAGTACACTAACAATAAAAGAAGTCTAATTACATGAGAAAGAATCAAAAGATGAATTTAGAATAGTAAAAGTTAGCAATTGTGGTATAAAACTTTAATCACTAGCTATGCCTATAGAAAGTGGATAAAAATTATGCAATTCAACTATTGCAGTATTACAATTCAATCCATTTTTTCATATTTTATTTTTTGCATTTGTCCACAAAATCCACTACAAGTATATTACAACACCTGCAACACCATGCATGAAACAAAAGGCTTACAATCTAAAATGGGGCAAATACATTGATGATGCTAAGTATTTCTTCTTGCAAATGTGTATAGCAACTTGCAAAATTACTCATAAATTTTGTTTTACTTATTATTATTTTGACTTTGAAGCTTGAATATTTGGTAAAAACGTACCAATAAGCTAGAGACCATGTCAAAACTTTTCTCATGTAGATTTAATCTCTAAAACATTACAAATGCATAATTTAAATAATTTGACTTTTAAAAAGTTGGCTTTTATGGAATTAGAATGTAATCATTTATATTAATTCTAGAAAGACCAGAATCTTTTATCTAAAACTTTTAAAAATGTTGACAATAACTAGTCCCTAAAAGCTTGAAGGAATTTTATAGAAGTTCCTTCATATTATTCCTTGCAAAGATGTTACTTTTGTAGATTTTGGCAGATGCTACATATATTCTAATCCAATTGAATGATCATATGATTCATCTTGAAAAATACTACTTGTAAAACTTTCAAGTTTTATTGAACAATTTAGAAGAAATTTAAGATTGTTGAAATTTTTCCTTCTACAAAAATTCTCTTACGTCACTTCAAAAAATTACAAATAATTGAAAAAAATTTACATGAATCTCAAACATATTTGGATTTTGGATGAAGCTTATGTTAAATGGAATAAGAATGAAAGCACATGACTTGTCCCACTATGAAAACCTTGATGTTTGTTTTTGTAACTTCAACTTTAATTTTTTTTTAAATTTCCTCTTTAACTCCTAAAGGACCAAGTGTCTGTTCAATATACGCAAGAAATCGGGTAGATTCGTGCGAAGAGAATTTTGGTATGATGTTTATAAAATTTTGACCAAAGGTATGAATATGTACCCTTTAGTGGGAATATAATTTTTGGGAGGAGCATGTGCCCGGATCAAAAATGATGTTGCTGTGAACTTTTTGGTAGCTTTGGGCAGCATATGCAAAATTCATTCTATAATTTTTAAATTTGGTAGGTATGTAACCTTACATGATTCAAGATGCAAATGTAAAAGAACAAAAACATATGTAGTATAAATATCTCACTCTAGGAGGAGTTAAAAATATGTTGGCCATGTTAGGCAAGGTCAAAAAAATCTTTTTCTTTTTAACTTCAAATTTTATAATCTTTCAATCCATGCTGTCAAAGTTTCTAATTTTTTTTAACACATTTCCATGGTAGTCTAGTACAAATTTGGATGGTTGAATTTTGAAAAAAAAAATCATTTTTTCACAATTTTTGCCCGAAATGTGCCTCAGTCTTTTAGGGATTGAAGACAATTGATTTTTAAAACTCCCAAGATTTTCAAAAAAATTCTTTTACAAACCTTCACCTATATATAAATTATTTATAAAATTATAGGTTTAATTTTTATAAATATATGAATAATTACTAATTAAATATCATAAATTTGCATGAATTCTCAAAATTTCAATGAAATTACTTAATTGCAACATATTCAGATTTTTTATTTTCAAAATAATTAATTAATCATTTAATACATTTTAAACTAAAATTTAATTAATTATTCTAAATTAATAATATATTTTACACTACTATAGGAATTGACAACACCCATTACTGAGATCACATTAAGCTTATATAATTATATCATTGAAAAATTACCTCCAACACCTTCAAGATTTCACTACATTTTCAATTTACGTGATCTAAGCCGAATATATGAAGGTTTGACTTTTTCAACTATAGACAAAGTAAAGACAGTTGGCCAAATGATACGATTGTGGCGTAATGAGTGCCTTCGTATTTTTTACGATCGCCTCATTAATGATGGTGACAGGCAAATTGTTGAAGTAATTGAATTTATCTAGACTTATAAATTTTGTACATTCACAAAATTATTCTTCAACAAATAAATAAGTTGTATTACATTTATTAATTTTATATCTATATTATACAAGCCCTTTGATTTATAATAATATCCATGTTATAATTTAGGATCAACTTCAAACTGTGGTGCGTTTGAAATTTGAATCAATAGCAGAGGAAGTTTTGGCAAATCCAATTATCTTTGGAGATTATAGAAATGTATTAAAACCTACAGAACCAAGACTTTATGAAGATATGGGTAATTTTGAAGACACTGTGAGGCCTTTAATGGAAGAAGTTTTAGAAGAGTACAATCTTGTAAATAAACCAATGAACCTTGTCATGTTTAGGGACGCTCTAGAACACCTCACTCGAATTCATCGTCTTATGCGAGTTCCTCAGGTAAAAAAATAATTCTAAAGTCAAGTGACCAAAACTCTTGAACATTCCATAATGTTAGTTCAATCAAAATATTTTGAAGATGAAATTGAATTTTTAAAGATTCTATTTTACCTAAACGTTTATAATTTCTAGCAAGTGATCATATACAATGATTTAAAAAAGTCTTTGAAATAAATTAATATTTTATTTTTTAAATTGTTATTTGACAAACTTTGAATGTTTAGTCGTATGCTTATTTTTTAAAGATTATAATACAAGAATAATTTTGCATAATAAAAAACTTTATTTTTTATGATTTTTTTGATGATATACTATATTTTATATAAATATAATAATTCCAAATTAAACAAAAATTGAACAATCAATAATGTCATTTCATTTCACTTGCATTAATGAAAAAAATTTAATTGTATAGGGAAATGCTTTACTTGTGGGAGTTGGAGGTAGTGGAAAAAAAAGCTTATCCAATATAGGAGCTTTTGTTGCTGGATGTATAATTTTCCAAATTACATTAGCTCGAGGCTATGATGAAGAAGCATTTCGAGAAGACTTGAAAACATTATATACAAAACTGGGGGTAGAAAATAAAGCCGTGGTATTTTTGTTCACTGATGCTCATGTTGCTAATGAAGGTTTCCTTGAACTCATTAATAATATGCTTACTTCTGGAATGGTACCTGCTCTTTTTAAAGAAGATGAAAAAGATGGCATGATAAATCAGGTGAATGAATTGTATTTTATATGTATAACAATTGAAGATTTTAAAATAGATCCATTTAATTTCAATTGGTTGACATGTGCAAATCAAAATCACATCAATTGGTTGACATGTGCAAATAAAATATTTTGACCAATCATCTAATTAAACTATCAACAAAAACTAATTCAATTTTTGTTTTTGTTTTCTTCATGGTCAATAAGGTTGTAATTTTTTTATCACGTAGGTACGAGATGCTGCTGCTGCGTCTGGCATTGTCGATACAAAAGAAAATGTATGGGGTTATTTTATCAGTCGATGTCGTAGCAACCTCCACATCACACTTGCCATGTCTCCAGTTGGAGATACCCTTCGAACACGTTGCCGAAACTTTCCTGGATTAGTTAATAATTGTGTAATTGATTGGCTTACGCCGTGGCCAGAAGAAGCCCTTTTATTGGTTTGTACTGTATTTTTAGCCGAAGTTGATATTCAACAAGAATTTCGGCAACCAATTCTTGATCACATTGTTCTTGTGCACATGTCGGTATGCAATGTGAGTCCCAAGTTCACTCAAGAAACTCGACGTACCAATTATGTGACGCCCAAAAACTTTCTCGATTTTATCATGACATATTGCACATTATTAAAGCAAAAAAGGCAAAACAATACTGATCAAGTAAATCGGCTTAATGGTGGGCTACAAAAGCTCATTCAAGCTAAAGTAGAAGTTGCTGCTTTGCAGGTATTATATTTAACCTCTAAAAGACCAGGGGTGTAAAAAAAAGTATTACAGAAGCGACTGGGTGGCCTTATCGACTTATCGTCCTCTGGGGCTCATCAAATTCTATATAAAGTTGTTTTCATGTTTGATAAATGATGTTCAAAAAGGAAGACAATTTTTAATAATATTAGTTTTTCATTGTAACAGGAAACTTTAGCAGAGGCTAAAATTGTTGTAGATGCAAAGACCAAAGAATGTAATGCTTTAATAGAAGTGATTAGGTACTATGTACTTATCAACTAATTTCAAATTTGCATGTCACGTATGCTAAATCTTTATAATTTGATTGAGGTACATTATATAAGGTTGTGAATATAAAATTTGGATGTTTTGCAGCAAAAACACGGAGATTGTGGTAACCAAGCAAACCATTGCTCAAGATAAGGGTGCGGAATTGTCCAAACAAAGTGCAGTAATCGCAATTGAGAAAGCTGAAGCAGAAGTTGCATTAGTTGATGCCCTTCCTGCTTTAGAAGCTGCTGCAGAAGCATTGAATAGCTTAAAAAAAGATGAAATTACGGAGATTCGATCTTTTGCAAAGCCTAACATTTACGTTCAAAAGGTCAATGTTTATAATGCAACATTACAACATTATATTTACAATATGCAATTTATAAAACTACCATATTAATTTATCAAACTATGTACAAGCTATTAAAATTGCAAAAAACATTTTATGAAAAAAATCAAATGAATGAAGGCATTTCTATCTACTAAATCATTAAGCAAACTTATTAGGTTTGTGAATGCGTTTGTATCCTTAAACGAGTAGCGGATGTTTCATGGAAGGGTGCAAAAGGAATGATGGCTGATAGCAGTTTCTTAAAAAGTTTGATAGAATTTGAAAAAGATAACATCACAGAGAAACAAGTATATTTTTACAGACTTATGATATTTACAACCAATTTATAAACCTAAAAAATACATATATATGTATATATTTGTGTATGTGTGTGTGAGAGAGAGATTATAAAAACAACATTTTTGTTTAAAGTTTCAAAAAATTTAAAAATCTTTAAAAAATTCTATTTAGCAAATTGATTGTATTTTAACACACTTGTTACCTATATCATCAAATTAAATGTAAGATTAGTAATTGTTTTTTCCAAGTATGTTAAAATTGGTATGTTTTGTTGCAAAATGAAACATTGATAAAGAAACATGCACATTTCATTAAATGGTAGTATAATTCATGCTCTATATATATCAGCAATTTTGTATAAATATGATATAATATTCTTTTTGCAGATGAAAGGTTTGAGGGAGTATTTTAAAGATCCCAATATGAGTTTAGAAGTTTTACAAACCATATCTCAAGCAGCAACGGGATTGCTTCGTTGGGTTTTGGCAATGATGAATTATTATAGTATCTTGAAAATTGTTGCTCCTAAGCGCAATGCTGTAATGGCTGCAGAAAAAATGTTAAATACTGCAAAAGCTGAATTGGATAAGATTCAAGAAGAGGTATTAATTCCATTTATAATATGTAAGATTGGAAATTCATAAATATAATGTTCCTAATATTTTTGGTATAATTATATATTCATATTTGGAATAATTGTTAATGTTAGGTTGAAAATTTGAATGCTCAATTAGAATCGCTAAATAAAGAATTTGAAATTGCAAATGGAGAACAAATTGCACTAAAAACAAATGCAGATTTGATGGAAAAAAGGTTAGATGCAGCTTCTCGGCTTATAGCTGGACTTGGTAGTGAACATTCTCGATGGTCAAAAGAGTTGGAAGATTTAGCAGTTGCACGTGTCAAATTGTTAGGAGATTGTTTAGTGGCTTCAAGTTTCTTAAGGTAAATTAATTTATTATATGCCTTGACTAAATTTTAACTGAAGTTAATTTTTTTTAAATTTATTTATTTATCAATAATTATTATTTAAAGGTATAAATATTACCAACACATAATTGTCTTTAAAATATTTTTAGACTTACAATAAACTATATGAAATATGTTGCAGTTATTGTGGAGGTTTTACTATAGATTATAGGAATTTGTTAATTCAAACTACATGGCACAAGGATTTACTTGAACACCAAGTTCCAGTAACAGATCCTCTAATTTTAGAAAACCTTCTTTCAAATGAAGTTGAAATTAGTACATGGAATAGTCAAGGACTTCCGTCTAATGATCTTTCCATCCAAAATGGAATCCTTACAACAAAAGGCTCACGATTTCCCCTTTGCATTGATCCGCAACTTCAAGTAAGGAATCAAAATCTGCATTGCTTTTAAAATTAATTGTATAAGGAACAAATTTTGTAATTTCTAATGTACAAATGCCTAATATTTTTTGATGATTAAATCATGAAATGAAAAGGCAATCAATTGGATAAAAAAGAAAGAAGGCAAAATGTTAGAAGGTCGAGTAAGAACTTTCAATGATTTGGATTTCCTCAAACAAATGGAGTTGGCAATCCAATATGGCTTTCCATTTATGCTTGAAAATGTTGATGAATACATTGACCCTGTTATTGATCCTATTCTTGAGAAAATAACTACTTCTGGGGCAGGAGGAAGAAAAACTGTAAAACTTGGTGATAAAGACATTGAATGGGTAGGCTTTCTTCCATCATCTATATTACTATGAATATTTTATAGTAAAAAAAATAATTGAATGTGTATATAATTAGTTTATTATAACACTATATGTTTATTATTGAATCACTTTCTAACATCTTAAAAGTTAGAATTACTTATATTGTGCTAAAAATATGTATAAATGTTTTCAAATAGTAGTTTTGTCTTTATATTTTTGATGAAAATATAATTTAAATTTAATTGCAATAATATTAAATTTTACATTTTAAATGTAGGATGAAAATTTTCGGCTTTACTTAATCAGTAAGCTACCCAATCCAGAGTATGGTCCAGAAATTTCTGGAAAAACACTTATTATTAATTATTGTGTTACAGAGCAAGGCCTTCAATCTCAACTTTTAAATGCAACTGTATGCAATAATCTATGAAATGTGAAAAAATTTGAATTTAAAAAAATTGCATTCAATACTACATAACATTAACAAAATAGAGTATAGTATTATTCTATTAATTTGAGTCTTAAAGATTGTAAAATTGGTCATTATAAACTTGTGTTAGGTGGGCCATGAAAGACCAGACTTGGAGGAATTAAGAGAAAACTTGGTTAATGATACGGGTGAAAATAAAGCTTTGTTAAAACAATTAGAAGATACTTTACTACGAGTAAGCATTTTATATTTGTTGGTCTTTAATGCTTTTCCTTTCTTTGCTTAAATGCCATATAATCAATGAAAACATATTCACAATTCTTTGAACATGCTTTTAAATGTAAATTATCTTTTATCATATTTTGTAATTATGATTGTAGGAACTTAGTGCTGCAACGGGAAATATTCTTGATAATCATGAACTAATTGCTACACTTGAAATTACAAAGTCAAAAGCAGGAGAGATAGCTATGAAGTTAGATATGGCCCGCGAAACATCTATTGAAATCGACACTGTTAGTGTCTTATTTAAAATAATAATTGAGTTCATTGAATATGACAAAAATGTTATCATCCTAGAAGAATACATAATTTTGTTTTACTTTGAAATACAAAAACTATACAGATAGAGATTATATATAGAAAAAATTTGAAGCTTATCTTTTATTATTTTTATCATTTGTCAAACTAAAGTTTCATCATGTTTGACACATATTAGATGATAAATAGATTTTGATAAAATTAATAAAATAAAAATTTGGAAATAATTACTAAAAATAGAACTAATTGAAAATTTAAAAGTTTCTATGTATTTTAAAGATGTTACAAAATAATTGATTTTTTATAAAGATAATAAATTTTAAATTATAATTAATAAGTATAATAAGTATATACTACACTAGACAACCTTTTGTTATATACTATGCAAAATAAGAGCTCAAGTTGTTGTTTTCACTATGTATTTTTATTTATTTTAAAATACATTTGGAAAATCACATTATGAATTATAGATTAATTTTTTTGAGAAGTTTTTATTGAAGGATTGATTAATTTAATAAAACTTAATTCATTGCAGCTTCGTGCTCGCTATTTTCCAGCAGCCAAACGAGGTGCTATCTTGTTTTTTGTTCTAAGTGACCTCTCATCTATCAACAATATGTATGAGTATTCCCTCAATTCATTTTTAGAAGTTTTCAATATCTCTCTTGCAACAAGCCAAAAGGCCATCACCCTTGATGGACGCTTGCGCAACATTATTGATGCTTTAACATATGATGTTTACAATTATACATGCACGGGCCTCTTTGAAAAGCACAAGCTTATGTTGTCCTTCCAACTTACAATTCGGATCTTAGATGGCGATGGAAAGCTTAACCAAATATATTTGGATTTTTTCCTCAAAGGCAACCTCTCTTTAGAGAAAGCAGAGAAGCTCAATCCATATCCTGATTGGTTTCCAGAGCAAGGGTGGCAAGATATGGTTCGCATGTTGGAATTAAATAATATTTTGGTAGAATTGGGAGTGCATTTTGAAACAAATAAAAAAGAATGGCAAGCTTGGTGAGGAATTCTCAAATCATTTAATCTTGCTTCCATATGCATAGAGTCTTGTTAGACCTTGAAAAAACCAAAGTATTATTATTTAAATAATATTTAATTTAATATACACATGTATATATTATATAATATTTATTAAAAAAATATTAAATTAGATATGAATAATGAATAATTTTTTTATTTTTCATTTTTCAATGATATATAGGTATGATGCTGCTTGTCCAGAAATGATGCCTATGCCTGGAGAATTTTCAAATAAACTTAACACATTTGAATCATTATTAGTCTTACGATGTTTTCGTATAGACAGAATTACAGTTGCACTCACAGTACGTGCTCTTAATAAATTTCAAACAACTTATGTTTTAATGGTATAAATTTTGTTTGTTGCCATAATGATTTATAACCAAAATTTTATTAATTGCAAATATATCTTTTAAAATTCCATGCAAGTCTTCGAGGTCCCACACCAACTAGGGATGATACAAATGAAACTTGAGCTTCATGCAACGATTATTTTATCTTTAGACAGTAGAATCAAATTTTAAAAAATAGAAATGAAGAATGGTAGGTGTCAAAAAATATGTACAGTAGGGCACCAATCAAAATGGCGTTTTTGCATTTCCAGGGAAAGAAATTTCACTGCTGCCAACTTTGACACCCTCCCAAAGGCTAAAAAATTGCTTTTTGACCATGAAATTTTTGGCACATAAACATCTTTATGTTAATAACATGTGTACTAAATTTCAAGGTCAAAAAATTTACTAAAAAAAATATACAAAATCTACCAACAAGTGTAGCGGTGAGAAAATTTTCATTGTTGCCAACTTTGAAACCCTCCTGAGGGTTGAAATATTTTTATTTTACCATGAAATTTTTGTCATGAGATCATCTCTATGTTTATAATATATATGCCAAATTTAAATGTCAAAAGATTCATTTAAAAAAAGATATTTGAATTCTACCAACATGTGTAGTTGTGAGAAACAATTTCACTACTACCAACTTCGACACTATCCCAAGGGTTGAAAAATTGTTTATTTACCATGAAACTTTTATTATGAAATCATCTCTATGTTAATAACATGTGTGCCAAATTTCAAGGTCAAAAGATTCACACAAAAAAGATATGTTAATTCTACCAACGTGTATAGTTGTGAGAAAAATTTCACTACTACAAACTTTGACACTATTCCAAGGGCTGAAAAAAAAACATTTTACTATAAATTATTTGGCATGAAATAATCACTATTTTGATAAAATTTATGCCAAATTTCAAGGTCAAAAGATTTACCAAAAAAAAGATATTCTAATTCTACCAACATGTCTAGTTGTGAGAATGACTTTCTACATCCGTGTCAAACTTTACACAAAAAATGACACTATGGCCCAAGGGCTGAAAAAATTATTCTTACAACTACACATGTTGGTAGAATTAACATATCTTTTTTGTGTGAATCTTTTGACCTTGAAATTTGGCACACATGTTATTAACATAGAGATGATTTCATAATAAAAGTTTCATGGTAAATAAACAATTTTTCAACCCTTGGGATAGTGTCGAAGTTGGTAGTAGTGAAATTGTTTCTCACAACTACACATGTTGGTAGATTTCAAATATCTTTTGTTAAATGAATCTTTTGACATTTAAATTTGGCACATATATTATAAACATAGAGATGATCTCATGACAAAAATTTCATGGTAAAATAAAAATATTTCAGCCCTCAGGAGGGTGTCAAAGTTGGCAACAATGAAAATTTTCTCACCGCTACACTTGTTGGTAGATTTTGTATATTTTTTTTGGTAAATTTTTTGACCTTGAAATTTGGTACACATGTTATTTATATAAAGATGTTTTTGTGACAAAAATTTCATGGTCAAAAAGCAATTTTTCAGCCTTTGGGAGGGTGTCAAAGTTGGCAGCAATGAAATTTCTTTCCCTAGTAATGCAAAAACGCCATTATGCATTAGAAGAGATTTGAGGGTTGGGAGGGGCCGTTTCAGGCTATTCCCGCAGCTGGGAACAGTCAGAATATTTAAAAAAATTTAAAAAAATTTAAAAAAAAATTTAAAATTTAAATATTATTAAAAAAGTTTAATTTTTTATTTTTTATTTAAATTTATTAAAAAATTTATTTATTATTATTTTCTGACGTGGCACTCTCTTGGCCACGTCAGATTGCTGTTCCCAGGGTTCCTAGGGCCAGATAACTCGCGGGCTCTTAGAGCCCTCAAATCTCTTCTAATGATTGGTACCCTATTGTACATATACATACATATGTATATAAATGTACAAACATAGGTATATAAATATATAAATATAATCATCAAATACAAATTCTTTGAAGTTTTTCCATTATGTAACATAAATGGCATACACAAGACCAATTTGGTTGAAAATAATGTATGAAAGGAAGTGTAATTTTTGAAGATTAATTTTGAATTCAAAATAGTTGACAACAAATATGCTTAAATCTCGGGGGGGGGCATCTAGTATTTTACTACAAACCACGTGCGAACAAGTGGTTTCTAATGAACTATAATTTCAATTTAAAATTTTGAAGGTTGCTTAATAATGACTATAGGTTTCTATTGCCAAAATTTCAAACTAAAATAATAGTTGAAATGATTTGTACAAGAGGTTGAAAATGGCCTAAAACGGCATGTTTTTCAACTCAAATATTTATAGAGATCACATTTAGATGACCATTGCATCAATACTCAATTCAAAATGAACTTTCAATAGAGAACTATTTTTAGGAATTTTTTGTTCATTTTTTAGACAATTTTTTAGGATATAATATAGGGGTATGAAAGTTATTTTTCAGTTGTACAGTGTATCTAATTACTTCAAAAATTTGTAACTAATTATCATTAACAAATAAAAATATCAATAATTCAAAACATAAACTTTTGAAGTAGGAAAATCTAGTCATATTTTTTTTATTTCATTTTATTTAAATTTTAGGATATAATATAGGGGGTCCAAAGTTTTGTTCGCATATGTTTTCTAATGGACACTCTAAGTGACCCCCCCGAGGCTTAAATCCATCTCAATATTTAGAAGTAGTCCAATAGCAATGTCTCTTTGGTTAATAGCATTGCTAATGAAATTGGGAAAAAAACTGAATCACGATTCAAATGGTCCCTAATTTATCAAACATCACAAAATTATATAGAAAATAAAAAAAACTCACACATAAAATGTCTATTGAGTCATCTTTTCAAAACAAGCTACATATCACAAATATATTATCTTTAATCCATTTTTTTTAAAAACATCCAAGGAGTTTCTTCCTTTTGAATGATAATATCTTCCTTCACTATTGATTATAACTACATAAAAATCAAAACATTGGAATTATTGTACAATACATAAAGGTTTGATTTGGCACTTAGGTGCCAATATTGAATTTCTATGTCAGATTCTTAGGGGTCCATATTACATTATACCATTTACTAAATGACATGTGGCATTCTTTTTACAAAAATGACTTAATTTTTGTTGAATCTGACCTTCACATGTAGGACATGGTACATTTTTTTTTTACAACTTTTTTAACTTGAAGTTAATTAAATTTACAACACTTCCAAAGTTTATAAACTCATTTGTATATATCCATATTTATGTAAAAAAAATTAATATGTTTTTTTCTTTTCAGACATACATAATTGAAATGATGGGAGAAAAATATGTCATGCCACCAGTACTGAATTACAAGGTCATTCACCGTCAAAGTTCATCAATGACACCTATTGTATTTATTCTTAGTCCAGGGGCTGACCCTGCTTTTGACGTTTTTAATCTTGGTGAAGAAATGGGATTTAAGCCTGGACAAAAATTGAAATATATGGCTCTTGGACAAGGTAAATTTTATAAGTTTGATAAAAATATAAATAAAATTTTATATTATTTTGATGTATGATTTTATTTTATTAAAAAACATAATAAATTATTATTGGTAGTTTACATTTACAACTTATTGATGTTTAAAAATACTATAAATAAGGTATGGGGCCTAAAGCCGCAGAACAATTAGATCAAGGATCAACAAGAGGATTGTGGGTAATGCTTCAAAATTGCCATTTGCTCCCTTCTTGGCTTAAGACCTTAGAAAAAATCCTCGAAAAAATAGTAAAACCACACAATGATTTTCGATTATGGTTAACAACTGAACCGACATCAACATTTCCATTAGGAATATTGCAACGAAGCCTAAAAGTAGTAACTGAGCCTCCAAATGGACTTAAACTTAATTTGCGATCCTCATATGCAAAAATTACAGAAGAAAATTTAGCTGAATGTCCTCACTTTGCTTATCGAGCCCAGGTGAATTTGTTATTTATATTTATGCATGTTATTTAAATATTAACTTTTGAACTTTTTGACCTCCGTACAAATTAAAATTTACATCTAGATTCTTGTATGCACCAAAACATTAAGCAAAGACGATTATGGCCATTTACTTGATATATGACCAGATTTTTCCATGAGATTAGGCTTTATCAAGAAAGGGTACTTGTAGCCAACAATTCTTTTAAATATTAATTAAAAATAATTTTGAAAATAGATTATAAAATCAAAAATTATAAAAACAAAAACATCTAAAATATTGTATGTTTAAAAAATATTAAAATTCATAAATACTAGAAGTTTTCATTGTTTAGTGCACTGAAGAATATATTTGAAAAAAACAAAGTTTTAGAAATTCACATATATTAAAAATTTAATTAGACAACTATGGTAATACAATATGTGGATTTTTTTTTGAAACTTTGACTAACTATATTGTAAAATTATAGCATTTGACTTCAAAAGGATTTTTTTTTTGGAACCAAATGACAAAGCTGATAGTCTTTAATGACTGTTTGAGAGTTTGAACAAGATTTTTGCTCTAAAAGTAACAATTTTTATAGAAATTATTTCTAATTTTAAATAATAACTATCTTTTATAGAAATTATATTTAAAAAACAGACAACCTAAATTTTTATAATTTTTATAAAAGAGATAAATATTACACTTTGTGTCAAACTTTCAAATAGCTTTGTATTCAAAATTGATTTTATGGGAATCTACTCAAATTTCCAATTGTTTGTTTCACGAACAACTGTCCTTTAACCCGTAAAGGACCGGAGGGGTGTCCAAATTTCCAAAATTGTGAAGATCTATTATAAAATGCAACTTAGAAGAATATTTTAATGATGACTCTCAAATAATAGTTGTAAAATGCTATTTATAGATCACATCCATACGGTTAGATCAACAAAAATACATACGAATATTTTTCAATAAAATTTGAAGCCAGAAATTGGAAATTCCCTCTAAAATCAATTGTAAATTGAATATTTATGATTTTTAAAAAAAATCCTATAAGTTTAAAATATTGTGTTCTAATTATAGTGATTTTTGAAGATTTTTAATTGACTTTTTGATTCAAGTCATTTTTAAAGGGTCATTTTTTGAACTGAAAAAGATACTTTTTGAGGCTAGACCTCTCGATACCTTTTGAATTATAGAATATTTGCAAAGCTAAATCTTCATAATCTGAACCGTACAAATGTTAAAGAATTAATATTAGAATTTTCAAAAAAAATTGATGGATTAAAAATCGCATTTCGGTGAGTTTGGGACGTGTTTCCGTTCATTCATTGTTCAAAATCTGCACTCATGGTCCTTAAGGGGTTAAGAATTAAAACATAGTGTATGATTGCAAACTGAAGGATTGAATCAAAATTTTAATAGAATAATTTAAAAATATTATAGAATCTAAATATAAAACCAATAAAAACATTTGTTCTATAAATAAAAATAGTATTCAATAATAAATTAAAATATCATGGTATTAGAATACTATTAATAGAAATATATGAAATTAATAAATAATTTTCAATATTTTTTAAAATAATAAGTTTTTATTTTAATGTTTCATTTGAAAATATGGTCTTTCAAAATATTTCAATTGATAGCTTTACTTTCAATATATTTTGTAGGTTTTTGTTGTGGCATTCTTCCATGCAGTTGTTCAAGAACGACGAAAGTACGGAAAACTTGGATGGAATGTTGCATATGATTTTAATGAGACAGATCTACGTATTAGGTAAAGAGATTATTTAATTTTCATTTAAAAACATATGGTTCTTTATAATATTATTTTTACTTGGAAATTTTTCATGTTTTTTTTGGTTTATTTATTTATGATTTATAAAATCGTATTTCATTTTGTCTTTTTTGCAGTTTAGCATTGATATCAACATATTTGAAAAAGGCCTTTGATAATAAAGATGACCAAATTCCTTGGGGCACCTTGCGATATTTGATTGGTGAAGCCATGTATGGAGGACGTGTCTCTGATTCTTTTGATCGTCGCATCCTTACAACCTACCTAGAGGAATATCTTGGTGACTTTTTGTTTGATAAATTTCATCCATTCATGTTTTATGCTGCCCCAGATGAATCCATTGTTTACAAACTTCCAGAAACTGGACATTGTGATATATACACTAATTATATTAGTGAAATGCCTATTGTTCAATCTCCTGAAGTGTTTGGTCTTCATCCTAATGCTGATATTAGTTACTATTCAAGTACAACTAAAACTCTTTGGCGTGACCTAGTAAGTTTACAACCACGTGCAAGTGGTGGTGGCGATGGTGTTCGTAGAGAAGACATTGTTGATAGAATTGCTATCGATCTTCTTGGCAAAATTCCACCAACATTTGATTTCCCAATTTTGAAAAAGAAATTTGGAATACCAACACCTGTACAAGTAAGAATAGTTCTTTGAAATTAAGTACAAAGAATCTAATTTAAAACAAAATGTGGAGATTATTTCATTTATTAAAGAATTTATATTCATCAAATTTCATATAATTATGCAATTATAATTGAATTCATACACAATATAAATGGCATATATTGAAAAGTCAAGAATTTATTGTACGAGATAACAGGTGGTGTTATTGCAAGAAATAGAGAGGTTCAACCGATTGTTAGAAAATATGGGAAATAGCTTATTTCAACTTCGAAGAGCTTTAGCTGGTATTCCTAGTTGATTTAATATACATTATAACTTTGTTATTTATTAGAAACCTATGCAACAAATCATCAAACACAAGAATATTTCATTTAATAAAAATATCAAAATCATGTGTATTATGTTAGGTGAAATTGGTATGAGCAAAGACCTTGATGATTTATCAACAGCCCTCTTCAATGGAGAATTACCTACAATGTGGCGTAGAATGACTTCACAAGTAACAAAACTTGTCTGCATAAATTAAAAAAATTATGTATATGCGTACTTATATTAGAGTTAATTGTAAAGTGTGTGCAATAAGGGACCAAGAGCCAAAGTCTAAAAAAAATACAAGACGAAACTCCTTGAAGCACCCAAACTAGTTCTAGTGGAGTTTGGTGTTGTGTTCTTTTTGTACTATTCTTAGTTAAACCTTCCTCTGACACCCCTTCTACAAATTGGGGTTCACTTTATAATTAACTCTATTATTACATGTTATATTATAGAATTGAAATAAATTGAATAAAAAATACATTTGTGATTCATTTTATGTAAAACAGACAGAAAAGATGTTGCCTGCATGGATGACTTGGTTTGAAAGACGCTACAAACAATATAGTGATTGGGGTGAGCATGGTGAACCAAAGGTAATGTGGATGTCAGGACTTCAAGTTCCGGAGACTTTCATTGCTGCCCTTGTTCAAAGTACATGTCGTGCCAAAGGTTGGCCTCTTGATAGATCCACGGTTTATACACAAGTCACTCCTTACATAACAATTGACGAGGTTAATGAAAAGCCAAAAGAAGGTTGTTATATCACGGGACTTTATCTTGAAGGTGCATCTTGGAATGAAGAAAAACTCATGCTTAGGGTGCAGGTATAAAAATATGATTCATTTAATTAAAAATTAGGAGATGTTTGGAAGTAGTTTCTATCACTAGTAGAGATCCACATTGAAAAAATCATTCCATGTGATGGTTTTAGGTTGAATCAGAGAGTTATTTTATACACAATTTTGTTGAATTTGAATTATTTTGAATACAACAGCATCATGTAGAATGATTTTTTCAATGCGGATTTCTACAAGTATATATATCTACAATGTAATTTTCACGAAGATGCTAAGTAATCACAAAAATCACTTCTAACTTTGACTAAAATTTCAAATGAACTTAAACAAACTATTTACAAAGTCCAATTACATTTAGATTATAAAATACATTATGACATCTTTTATGGTAAATTTCTTTAATAATTCTATCATACAATAATTAGGATCCCAAAATTTTGGTAGTTGAATTACCAATACTCCACATCATTCCTATTGAAGGGAGCAAGTTAAAATTAACAAATACATTTAGAACTCCCGTTTATGTAACACAAGCACGCCGAAATGCTATGGGTGTTGGCCTTATTTTTGAAGCAGACATTGCAACAACAATCCATCCATCTCATTGGGTATTACAAGGAGTTTCATTGTGTCTCAATATTGATCAATGACTTACAATATGAAAGTTTTGATAGCACCTTTATTTCTAAGGTAACTTTATAAATGAATTCTTTACATATATTTAGTTTTATATTCTAAAAATATAATAGTTATTATATTTAAAAAGTATCAAAATATTAAAATAATTACTTTTTCAACTTCAAATTTATAAAAATCCAATTGATAGCCTATGATAGAGATGTAATTTAAGTATATAGTGATTTGATTGAATAATTGAATTTCTCAAAAATATTTGAGATACTCGTGTAATTTTGTAATGTAGCTTGAAAGTATTAAAAAAAACTCAAAACTGAAATGACAAAGATTTTGGTATTTACTTGTCTTCTTAATTGATGAAAAACAAGATATGAAGGATATGATGTCCATAGTTTTATAAATTAAATATTCTTGAAGTATTTCAACAATTATGGAATAAAAAAATGATTTCAAGTGTATTTCAAATATTTTTTAATGTCATGACAAAAGAGTTTTGACATGATTATTATGCAAAGACAAAAATCCTATGGTTTAAATAATTATGTAATATACAATTGTATTATTATTTTGCAATCAAGTATGAAATTAGACACTATTTAAAAATGAATATAGAGTTCATACAATTGATTTGAAAGGTCAATGTACATTTTTATTGTTTTAAAAAAGAAATCCGTAATGAAAATAGATAATGAAGTTATCAGATTATATTGCAACAAGATATATTCAAAAGCAACAAATCCAACAATATATAATGCAATAATAAATTTGAGGATTTTGAATGTACGATTATGATATAGAGACCTGTAAAATTTGATTTCCTAACTGGATACTAACATTCTTTTGTGTATGTCTCTATTATTTTAGTCGACAATTTTTTTTGTACTATGCTATTTTATTTAAAGCTTTATATACTATTTTGTGTGTCTTAGAATAATCTTTGTTCAATATTGATTTCAATACATGCATGATTATTATCCAAGGTAAAATCATAATATTCTAGCCCTTACTCTACTTAGACCAATATGACCTTTGAATTTGTTAGAGTATTTGTATAGAAAAGTTAGAAAATAGAGTAAATCAATATATTTAATAGGATGAAAATTTTACCCTAACCTCTAATTAAATATGCAAAAATAAAGTCTTCTAAAAATTATGCACAAAAACAAATTAAAGAGAAATTTCAAGAAATATTCTACCAAGAGGCCGAAGGTTGCTATTATGTGACCATAGGTGTGTGAGCCCATGAGCCTAGAATACTACACACCTATATTATAGGTGTATATACTATAGAAACCGTCTATGATTATAGGATATATATGTTACAAATACCTGTACTATAGGAGTTTATGATACATACACCTTCTATAGTGTGTGGTATCTATATTATAGGTACCTATATTGTAAGCTCAATGCTCACAAGCTCTCATTCTTGGGCTCACATACTAGCACCTTTGCCAAGAGGCCCAAGGTTGGCTTTTTCTACCGACCATTTTATTTTTTTTAGAAATAAGATTTGAAATATGCTAAAAATAAAAAATTCTTTAAGGTTTATTTTATTATACAATTAAAAATTCCTAGATACTTTCAAATCTAATTAAATTTTTTTATTTTGCTAGACTTGCCCATAAGGAGTATTGTAAATATATTAATTTTTGTAATTTTTTTAAAATAAAATATAAATACAAAAAACAATTTCTTTTTCATTTAAAAAAAAAATTGCAATCAAAAACTCCATTTGATTTTAAACTAAAGGTTGTCTTACAAACACAAACGAGTTTAGCCCGGGTATGCAACACACGTACTATACGCACGGGCCATTGGTATTAAAATGTCTTACATGATGGCTTTTGTAAAAACTATATCAAAGTAAAAAGACCAAAAAGTTGGGTGAAGACCAAATTAAAAGAAAATTAAATATGGAAAATGTTGAATTGTATACATATTAGGAAAAAACTCAGAACATATATGAAGAATTGAAACACCTATGCAAAGTTTTAAAAATTCTATATAAGAAGTTTCCTCCAATTAAAATTAATTTTTTATTAAAAACTCCCCAAAGTTGGGTAGCTTGTCTATGATACATGTATTAAAAAAATTCATATAATTGAGTTTTTAATTCTATTATTGTCCCCCAAAAATTTCATTTCATATATAAATAATTACATTTTTGGATTCCTTGTTAAAAGTGCTACAATAATTTTCTACATAAAACAAATTGTGTCCCTTGAAATTGGACTAAAATGCATTATAAGTGATTATAATTGGGGCCATATAATATAGGAGTTGCGTACCGGGGGGGAGATGACTTTTGAGAATAGTGACCTTGTTAGAAACAAGTGGCAGCTTCAATTTAAATCTTTAAGAATAGATCCGTAGGATTTTTGTGATCAAAATTTCTATTTTGTTTCAGGTTGACAATTCTTAATCAAATTTACAAATTTCAAAATTGAGTTCATTAAATGGAAAGAGGTTATGATAAGTCTAATATTCTGTATTACCTTGTTGCAAAATTTCTTGTCTCTTGCACTTTAAAAATATACTTCTTCATCCTTTTCTAAAAGCCATTCAAAATGTGAGCCTTATAACAATTTTATTACAAAGACACTATCTCATATATCAAGTTTATTTTTTTTCAATTTTTTGAGTGCAGGACAAGCTCTTTACATTGCAAAGGTGCTCTACTTTACTTTTGAGAATTAAAAAAAAGATAAATTTTTTTCATCTCCCCTCCTTACTTAAAAAGTTTTTAAATTTTAGAGAATATTTTAGAAAACTTCTTATATTATTTAGATTTTGACACATGTGGGTAATCCATCCAATTTCATAACATTATATAAACTTTTAAATTCTTCCGCCCTAATCCTATAGCAGGAGGTATATCCTTCCTAAAATACATGGGGTTAGTTCAATTAACTCATGACATCTTCAATTTAGGCTTGTATCTATGTACTCCACATTTTCAACCATTTGATTTGTAAGGCAAGGATTGTTGAGATTGTTTGTCCAACACTCTTTTATTCTCTTCTCTTTCGTGAATGTGCAACAATGATTTCCACTATTCATTGGAAGTAACTCATTTGGATGACATCATACATTTGAAAGATGTAAAAGGGACTACCCAATGTTAGTAAATAATGTTATGTTCTCTTAGGATTGGACTAATTTGTCATTAAGGGAAGGTATGGAAAAAAAATATAGAAAAATGTAGGTAGGGACTCAGAGAATAGCCAACAATTCATCAAAATAAGCTAGCTCACTATGACATTTTGGGGGTGAAAGGTGTACAGCTAATGTTATAACCCACCCAAAGATTCTCTTGGACATAGAGAAAATTGCATTTTTTTAAGGATTTGGTGACACCAACAAAACTACTTTTCTTCTATAAGTAGCTTATATTGGATTAGCAATGATGGAGATTTTTTTGCTTTTGCACACTAACACACTTGCAATTGGTTGGAAGTAAAAACCAAATGTTGCACCAATGAGGGACTAAATAATTCATCTCTTTGTCTTTACAAGCCGGATGCATCTATCAACCTAAGAGGCTTGGATTTTGAATAACAAATTCAACTTGTAGTTTTTGCATTAGAAAGTTTGATAAAAAATACCCATGGCCTTGAAGAGGGCACAAACTCATCAATGATTGGCCATTTGAACAAGCTACATGATGCCTAGTGGTACAAATTCACTTGTTGTAGTACAGTTTGTGAATTGGAGGGATATAATATAACAATTGTTTTGTAGCCAAGCAACTATTCAAAATTACATCCTGCCCGGATTTGAGAGGTATTGTGCTATTCATATATTTTCCAAAGCTTTTCAATGAGCCTTTTCTTCCAAGTACTCTAGTTTGTTCTAATAGGGAGGAAAAAATTAGTGTCAACAAGAAATTATTGGTACAATACAAGAATATTTCAACTTGCACTAATTCAAAATTCAAAATTCAAAATAATGAGACTTTGGTAAATTAGTATCACATGCACTATTGCGACAAATTAGTGCAGACTTGATTGATATTATAGTGGCATCTGCATTCAGTGGATTGTGACTGAGGTTGAAGAAATTTAAAATTTGAATTCCTGGGCAAGTGAGTCACTCTTAAGATGAATTTAGTAAGAGCAAGGAATGATGATGGATCTCGTGAAAGTCATGCCAGCTGTTGCAGTGACTCTCAATTGCATGAAGGAAATAAGGTACAGGAAATGCGTGAAGAATCCTAGAAGTGACTCCTTACAGTGGTGAAATGGAAATGGCGAATAGTATCCTTGTGGTCTCCAGATTTTCTTGAGCAAATGAAGAGATTCTAATTAATGTTTTACTTGCTTGTCACATTTACGTTGCAAGAGAGTTTTTCTGGAGCATGTATTCCTCCTTGTCAAACGCTCAGAGTGCAAACTACCGTGCATGTATTTGGAAGTGTCCAATCTCATCAAGTGAACCTTTAATGGAGCAGACCCATTTCCGATTAGTATTCCATTTTTGCAGTATAGCATGCTGCATTTCCGATCAGCTGTGCCGTAGGTGACAGCTCACGTACAACAGGAGCAGTAGAATGTTTTGGAGGTATATATTGAAACCATAAAATGATCATAGGTCTAGCTTGAATTTATATATGTACATTGAAAGTCAGAGACCGCTTTTGTAACCGGTTTATGGTTGGAAATTGGTTTGCCTATTGATCGGAAATGGGTCAAAGAGAATCTTCACAAAAAAAATTTATAATAATTTCGTTCTTGAGCAAAAAAATGTCAATATCATGAAATCCTTCTGAAGTCTATCTCTCTGCATGGAGAAATTTTCTCCTCAACCTCCCCATGTTGCACATACGCTAAAGTGCTTAAGTGATCGGAAATGGGTGATCATCCTGATAACATGTCTCAAAAAAACTTGATTCTCTAGGGAGTTTGCATGCATTACAGTAAGCCTCACAAGCTTAACCCCTAAAGGTTTTTGACTATGTTTTCACCAAAACCGCTCCAAAACTGCCATTTCTAATACAAGTACCAAATTTTAGAAAAAAAAACATTTTTGAACACATGTAACCGTAGGATCTTGTAGTACACTAGTTTAAGAAGATGTGGAAAAAATTTCAGAATTTTCCACCATGTGGATTGCAAGATATTAGCGTTTGAGTTGACAAAAAACCTTTTTTTGTCCCTGCAAAAAAATGGGCAGCTGCCCTTCACAAGGTCACATTTGTATGAAAAAATGTTCAAAATGGTGTTCACTCTTTGGATTCATTTTTCAAGTCAAGTTGGCTACATGCTTGAAAATTTTTAGGTCATTTGAAAATGTTCAACATATAGGAAAAAAATAATAAGCAAAAAGAGGTAGAGAATGACTCAAAATACTAAATTGTCAAGAGTTTTGTTATGGAATTGAAAAATGCCAATCCCAACGGTTGTAATGTTGTAATAAACAATCTACACCCAATGTTTTTATTTTTTTTCAAAAATATTGAAAATTGAGTTAAATAAAGGACTTCAAAGTTTATTTTAGAGTAGAGATTCTATAACTACACTCAAACTAAGAATCCTCATAACTTTTGACTCAGTAATCCAAATGGAATGATTCAAAGCTTCCCATGTACATATAAATCTAAAGAACCAATTTCAAATTTTAATTTTTCAAAAAAGTGATTTTTAAAGAATTTTTTTCAGCTGCCCGGGCTGCCCACCGAACGTGGAAAATTACATATCATGCAATAACTTTTTAACCATGTAGTCAAAAGCTATGAAAATTGTTGGGCCTTAAAGCTACTCCTTGGGCACATCTTGTGTGAAAATTTCAAAGAAAAATAATGAAATTTCCATTCGTAGTGAGCTGCCCAAAATCGCTATGTTGCCAAAAAATGGTGTTTGGTCCTTTAGGGGTTAACCCTTGAACAAAGCAGCGGATGTTTTGAGGCCGATGAATGACAAGAGAATCTCTTGTGTAGGGCATAAGTGCAACTATTCATCCTCCAAATTTTGTGGGGAAAGGGAAGATAATCTATAGTAGTTTGACTTCCAATGAGTGCTTTTGCATTATTTTAATCCAACAATCCACACGGTGACAAAACAGATGATCTCCATGGTTATGAGCCCGTCGTTTATGGGTTAAATTACACATTTATTGAGAATTACAGCTCTGAAACAGGTCTCGTATTATCAACAAATTTGAGTTTGCCAAAACTGTAATATTCAAGTGTTGGAAATTAAGAAGTTCAAAACCCCTACATGAGTTTGATTTAGTTGCCGAACTAATACCTCATCGCTATAGAATCTATAACAGACTATTACAGGAATAGATTTTGAGATTTAAGATGAATGTGTTAATCCACTTACAGTTTCAGGTGTGCATTTCAAATCGCTCCAATTCAATGAAAATGTACTGTGCTACGAAGGGAGGATGGCGAGAGCAGGAGCCGTGCGGCGCCGCCGCACCTCAACTCCGAGCTACATTCTCCTCGAGAATACTCCATCGCGAAGCCTTTTGCTCTGTAGAATTGTCTAAGATCTGCGTTCATGCGATTTGCGTGCGATTGATATCCAAAATGCTTATGTTTTGATTATCCAGTCTTAGTTTCTTGAGCCTTTGCCTAACCCTAATTAGTTGCAATGTCCGTCAAAACCTACACCGCCGCCCTCGAGCGGGAATCCTCAGATCCCATTCCGCTGCTCTCTTCGGGTCTTCCCAAATCCTCAGGGAGATGGTGCAGAGTAAGAGCAGCAGAACTTAACCGGCCTTCTCCGAATGGCCAAACGAGTTCCTCTCAGGAGGATCTTAACACCCCTCTCCCTAATGGTACGTCCCGTAATCCTAATGGGGTATTAGTCCGGGACTGTGTCACAATCTCTGCTGACAAGTTTGATATGGTGTCAATGCGGAAGGAAGTGGCTTACCTGAAACAACACATGGTCATCGCAAGGTTCATCGTTGCCCTTGCTTCCACGGTAAGTCACGAATCTTGGATCAGAGAACTTGAAGATAGAATCAATGCTAGAACCGTGCAACATAGAGATGCAGGAGGAGGGTTTTATTTTATTAAATTTGATTTGTTTGAGTTAGTTAAACAAGTCTTATCACTGACACCCTGCCGGCTCAGAGCTGGCACGGTACTCTTCCAGCGCTGGCTGCTAGCGTTTAACCCTGGAGAGCCCCTGGGTTTAGCAATACCATGTTGGATTAATCTCAAGAATCTTCCTCTTGAATTCATTCAAAATGAAGCTAGGACCATAGCGGGAGCTGTAGGGACAATACTTGAGGAAGACTGTAGCAACAGACGCAATAGTGACCCAAGGTTCTGTGTAGCTATAGATCCATCTCACGGCTATGCCTCAAAGATCTCTGTGGCTACTGTGACAGGCCACTTTTCTGAAGTTACAGTTGAATATGAGGTGCACGATGCCAACCGTCAACGCTGCCCCGCAGCTGCGCATGAAGAAGACGCCTGCCCCAAACGAGGCATTCTAAAATCGCCAGACAATAGGACACGCCAAGGCTCTGTGCAGCCATATGGTCAGCATCGACCGGTCCTTAGGCAACCGCAGCAGCAGCGATGGATTCCCCGCCGTGGCCTCTCCAAAAATTCCAAGTCACTGCCATCTCAAGACAAGGATGGCTTCACTCTCGTTGAAAGACGCTCTCACAAAGTAAGGGAGACGACTCCACGCCCACAAAAGCACCGCCCAACTTCTCCAAAAGCTGGTCAGTTTTTTCCAGTCGATACAGGCCCTACTGACATGGAGATTGAAATTCTCGAAGAACGGCCGGTCAACACCAACGCTCCAGCACCGTCCCTGCCGTCTCAGGAACCTGCACTAAGTCCAGAAACTTCAGGCTTCCCCATCCAGACATCACAGGTACCTTCTGCCGCCATCCAAACCTACCATCTATCTACCAACTTGCCAACCCCTAGTAGTGACCCTGCTCTCCCATTAGCTCCGCCACTACTCCCCACTGACAATCCTATACACATTTCCGATGTCACTAGTTTCCCCCTCTCTGAGGAAGATGTAGACATGGAATTAGAGGCTGAAATAGAACACTATATGGCTCACTTAGCAGAGGAACAGGTGACAAAAATCCTAGATCCTGCCATTGTTAGCGTATTGGCCTCCCCTCCTACCCTGTCTCCATTGTAGCCATCCGAGCCCAACCTGACACAAACATCCCCTCTAGACCGGACTTGGGAATTATCCCAAACGAAATGGCTCAGACAAGTATCCAAACTCCCCGCTCTATCCCAGTCAAGCCTGCCCATATCACCTTAGGTCTACTTGGGATTAAAGGGCCTAGCAATATAGGGATTGGCAGTAGTCGTTATGCTTTTTTAGATGACCAAGATGATGATCCAATTCAAGAGTGGGCAGCTGAACCTACTACACTAGACGAAGATGCTATTGAAGATGCACAGAGTCTTCACTTCTCACCCATCCGTCCTGAGCTCAAAAGCCCAAAAGCCACATCTCCGGCAACTTTGCAGTCTAGAGCCATTTTATTTACTACACTAGGTCAACGTGACGACTCAAGTTGCTCTACTGTCTCCAATGCCACCCCCAATCCGACTTCTTACGGGAGTCATTTTGAAGACCGTGACAACGCCCGGGCGTACAATGCCATCCGTCGCTTGATCGCTGATAGGAGCCGCCCAGGTGAAGATCTCCCCCCTTCCACAGCTAGTCCCTCTTCACCGATTGTCTCCATCTCCCCATCTGCCACGGAGTTGACTTCATCTGTTCGGAGCGCCAGAGCTGCTGCAAGAATTCACGCATCCAATTCTTCAACCTCCCCTGCTGCATCTCTTCCAACTGGTTATGACAGATGGGATTACTGTTCTTCTAACTCCCTTCAAAGCGTCAAGGCTTCCACTCCAAGGCCCTCACACCAAAGCCATCATCTATGATTTTACGACTCCTTTCATTTAACGTCCGGGGACTAAACGACAGAGTCTCAACCTCCATGCTACGTAACTACTGACAATCTATTCCGCAACTTGACGTGGTCCTGCTACAGGAGCATAAACTGCGAAACCATGACTCCGACAACCTTGGTAATATTTTATGGAAACAAGCAAAGGCTTGGTCATTAGCAGCTAGCGTAGGCTATAATAATGACGTTAATGGCCCTGGGGCTGGCCGGGGAGGTATTATCACCATGGTCTCTCCTAGGTTAGCAAACCTACTTACTAATTCAAGTTCCATCGTGGGTAACAGGGCACAGTGGATCATATTCTAGGGATTCCCAGGGGGCGATACTGGTATAGTCAACATATATGCTCTGAACGAATCACAGGCCCGCTGTCAACTTTGGGAAGCTATGATCAAGGAACTTCCTTTGACATGCCGGTGGGTCCTCGCCGGTGTGAGCTCCCAATTCGTCACTTGGGACTCATAGTCTTCTTTTTTCTTAGATTGTGCAATTTATGTCGTAATTATACACAAAAAACCCTAAAAAGAGTGTAAAATCAGAATGGACATGTTACATATCAATATGCCCTTTGGTCCTAAATAGCCTTTTCTCCTTAGAATAGTCCTAAAATCCACATGTAAATAGGTTGGAGCCATAGAAGTAGTGGGAACTAGAAGGTTTGAGGGTTCTTACCCAAAATAGCCTAAAATCACTATGCAAGTGACCAAGCTGGGCTAAATTGGTTTGAGGGAAGTCTAGGGAGATTCTTAGGTAGATTCCCCAAGAGAGGTTTCAGTTTCCCCATCCCATCGACGAATAGTATAAATCCCAATTGTTAGCTTGCAAGTATCACTTTCGCAAGACAGGCCAGTGGAGGAATCTACGGTCACCAGAAAGTGATCTTGGGTCTATACATACCGGGAAGTCAAAAGCGAAATCCATTCGCCAAGATTCCCTCGTATGCGGAAGATTCCCTGACTGCCGGTATCTTTTTGCCCTCCGTATCAAGACATGCAAGATCAAGATGTGAACTTGCAAATCTCTTGGGAAACCCCATGAGAGGTTCCCCAAGAAGTTTCGGAATTTTCTGGATTGAAGAAATACTCCTTCCGGACGGTCAACCGCCTAAAACCACGATGGGAAATTCACGATAATTACCCAGGTAGCGGTAAAATCTCACTAAAAATTAGGATAGGTTCTTTTATGCTAATAACGCGCCTCAACGAGTTTCATGGTGTTTCGATAGCGGGAGACGGCCGAATCACCAACATTCTTCCGAATTATCCACGTGGCGAGATTTACGTGGAGTTGACCGGCGTCCCGGGAGCACACGAAGTCGGAACGAAGTCGACGAAGGGTCTTTTCTTACTCCCTAAGACCTCCTAGACCACCCTGGCTAGTCACCTTTGTCAGAAAAGGTAACCTCCAAAAAGTAGATTTTTACCTCTTTTACTGACTCCAGTTGGCGATAATTTACGGTGGGATTTTGGCGTTGGAATAGGGGGTAGGGAGACCCCAAGACTAGAAATGGCCTTCTGAAGCCAATGGCGCAATCGGTTTTTGATTTGGAGTTAATCTCCAATAGTTAGAGTGTTGGACCAGCGTAAAACCCAAACTACGTGAAAATCCTAAAAGATAAGGATGAAAATCCAAGTTGATAGGATTACCTAGGTTAAAAGAGGGGAGGGGAGGGCCTTGAAAAACCTATAAAAGGGCCCTCATTTCTCTCCAAAACCACCCCCATTCATGTTTTGGGTCCGTGGATCCAACTTATGTTGGATTTTTTGGCGATTTTAGCCAAAGGCACTTCCACGGTGTTTTGAGCACGTGGTGCTCCGTTGTTGTTCTATTTTCAGCTTTTGAAGGTCTTGGGGGTCCTTTTTCCTTTGTGTTTATGAGTTTTGAGTAGCCTTGGGTATTTTTTGGCTTATTGTTGAGTCACTTTGGTCACTAACTTGTCAGTTGAAGTACTTGTTTGAAGCACTAACTTGCTTGGGAGTTCTTTGAGTTTTGTCCTGATCCTAAAGCTCCCCCCGCAGCGCCTTGGCTTTGCCGCCCATTGGGGGGTCTTTTAGTGTTTAAGGATTGTGTTTTCTGACCCGCGTGTCTAGCTTAACCTCCGAGTGTTCTCTCTTAGTCGGGGAACTCTTTTGCTTTCTCTAAGAACCCTTGGCGTGTGGTCTTCCCCCCGTACGGTGGAATTGTGGGCCCCCCAGGATGGTTATGTTCTAATGGTTTTCTTCCTCTTTTGAAATTGCTTGTGGTCACGTGAGCCTCCTTGTTGACGGCGAAGCTTTGACTATTAACCCCCCCTAGTCCTAGAGTGCGTGTTAAAAATCCGCCATACGGCGAAGCTTTGAACCTATAGGTAGGGAGAAATCCTAGAGTTGGTGTTAAACCCAACTCGACGGCGAAGCCTTGATCTCCCTAGAGAACTTGGTTCAAAGTTTAGTTTCTAAGACGAGCTTGGAAACTCTCAAAGTTTAGCCTCCAAGAAATAGGTTCCACGAAAGGGTAAACTCCCCCTTAGGGGTAGACTAAGTTAGGCTTAGGATTTGGTAAAAACATTATCGTACCCCCCCGGGAGTAGACTAGGTTAGGATTTAGAATTAGGTGAAATTACCATAAATTCCGACTCCCCCGGTAGCTGGACTCCCAACCCCGGCAAGCAGCTGGACTCCCAACTCCCCCGGTAGCTGGATCCTGACTCCCCGGCAAGACCCGTTCCCGACCCCCGGCGAGACCCGGACCTCGACTTCCCCGGCAGCTGGACCCGACTCCCCGACAGTTGGACCCGACCCCGGCAAGCAGCTGGACTCCCGACTCCCCCGGCAGCTGGACCCCGACTCCGGCAAGCAGCTGGACTCCCGACTTCCCCGGCAAGACCCGGACCCGACCCCCGGCGAGATCCGGACCCCGACTCCCCCGGCAGCTGGACTCCCGACCCCGGTAGCAGCTGGGCTCCCGACTCCTCGGCAGCAGCTGGACTCCCGACTCCCCGGCAGCAGCTGGACTCTCGACTCCCCCGGCCAAATCGGTCCTTTGGTCTGGTTATTCTCTTTTTTTTGGTACTTTTAGTTGATTAGAAAAGATGATTAGAAAGGATAATTAGGAAAGGAAATTAGGATAGTAGAGGTAGGAGGGAAAAAGAGGAAGACTAAATAGGAAATTAGGATAGCAGAAGTGGGGATATCCTCAAAGTGGAAGGAGGAAAATGGAGAAGGTAGATTAAGGGGTACGTGTTGTAGTAGAAATTGTCATTAAAACACACAAACAACCTGCAAAAGCTCACACAATCACTCCACGCACGACTCACCCAAGCTCTCCACATACCATGACCAAAAAACCTTGAGCATCACAAGCAAAGGGGGAGATGAAATAGGAGAGAAGCATGCTAGTGGATGGATTAGGGAAATCTCAACTAACAAATTTGGACCACTAAAGGAGTGAGCGTAAGAGTAAAGAAGAGCGTGCCCTTGGAGTGTAAGAGAGAGGTCAACCACATAAGCACTTGGGAAGGCCAAGGTGTAAGAGGTGTAAGAGGTGTAAGAGCCAAGTCAACGTGTAAAGAACTTTGGAAGACAAAGTCGGTTGGTGTAAGAAGGGGTGGAAAGAAGAAGGAGAAAGAAATTCCACCGCATCTACCACTTCGTCCCAAAATCTTCTCCAATCCAAGAATCACTCAAGGAGCCAAGTTTCCAAGAAGGAGGGACATGGCCGAGGGGGGGAACCTCGACCGTTTGATCCAAGACCTCCAATATGAGGTGGGCCCCTAAACACCCCACTCTTCCGTGTTTAATTTTGTTTTATCAAGATAATTAAGAGGAGGCCAAGAGCTAGGGTAGGCAAGAAGCAAAGTCATGTTAGAATTAACTTTAAAATCTTATAGTAGAGGGCTAGGGGTTTCCGAAAACCTAAAACACGTCCAGATCCAAGCTAAAACGAAGGAGTTATAAGCGGATGAAGTTAGGGAGTCATGTTGGATGAAACCTAACAAATTTCATCCAAGAGGAACAAAAAAAGCTAACATAGAAAGAGGAATTAATTTAGGAACCAAAAGTCAAATTAGAAGTTAGTTTTGGAATTAGGGCTAGCCGTAATTAGCGAATGAAGTTTGAAGGACCGATTAGCGATCAAACTTCATCCATGGATAACTTTTGATAGGAAAACCCAAATCTAATGTGATTAGTCAAAGTAGAAAGCTAAAATCAAGATCTCCTCGGAACAAGTCTTAAGTTCTACGATTAGTACATTGGTAACCATACTTAAAATCCTTAAGTAAGATTAGAAGGCGGATTAGGGGCTTTTAAGATTAAGGTTAGGTTAAGTATAGATTTAGAACATCTTAGAACAAGTTTAGGGTAACCCAAAACTAAACCCAGCTTAAGGAAATACCTAAACTCCAAGCAGTTAAGAAGGGATGAAGTTTGGAACAAGTAATGGATGAACCCTAGAAGATTTCATCCATTTGAGTCAAGACTTGGTAATTAGGTTAACATTAGGGGGTCAGGCCCATAGCCCAAATCCCAAGTCAAATCGAAATCCGGAGTCCATAGAAAAGCATGGATGAAGTTTGAGGGACCGAGTAGCGGTCAAACTTCATCCGTCCATAACTCTCTCTAGGAGAGTCCAAATCAAACAAGCTTTATACTTTTAGAAATGGCATGAGGTACTCTTTCATTTAGGATAGATAAGCTTAGACTAAGATCAATTCTTCTCCTAAACCACCAAGCCCTTTTAGGCTTTGATTCAAACTTAGCAGTTATAGCAATTCCAATTAGGGTTTTGTTTTGTTTCTTCATTACCCAAATTATCGAGTCTTAGGAGTATAGAAAAGATACATTGTTTGGAAGGCACAATGGATTGGCGCTAGACACCCATAGATCGAGTCAGAACGGTTAATTACCGAGAGCCTGGTTGTGCTCGCTTCTTTACTAAGGGTGGGTAAACAAGCGCTCACAGCCGGCGATTTTAACATGGTAGAAAATCGTCATGACAAGACAAACCCTTGCGGTAGACTTGTCCCTGCCTTGGAGCGCTCACTGTTCACGAATCTCAAGAGACATCTTCACGTGGAAGACAACCCGCGCTCGGCTGAAAGTCTCCCATTCTCATGGGACAATTTCAGAGATTTGGGTCAGCGAATTATGGCACGATTAGATCGCCTTTATTTATTTCAGAATGGAGCAGGTCAATCCCAACGCAAGCTCCTCAACTATTCTATCAGAAGCGACAATGGTTGGTCAGACCATTCGCCTGTCTCAGCCACGATAGAATTTGCATCCACCCCCCCAAGGAAGAGTAGGTGGAAAATGAATGGCTGCTGGTTGGATGAGGCTTGGCCCGTCATTGAAAAAGCCTGGTATAACTCATCTCAAGCTGCTTCATTTTTCACTAAACTTAAAGCCGTGTCAAGAGCTTATCAATCGTTCTGCTGCCGCAAATCCCAAGAATTCAAGGCGGAAGAGTTTGCAGCTCGGGAACAACACTCAGTGGCTACAATCGAGCTACATGATGCTCCTGAAGACCCTGAGGTTCAACGTTGTCACGGATCAGCCCGCCTCAAGCTGCAAGAAGTCGAAACACATATCGTCAATGGGCGCCGTACTCGAGCTTGCATCCAGTGGAAGCTCCGTGGAGACATGGTTACTGCTGAGTTTTTCAAAGCCATTCGAGAGAATCCCTCTTCTTCAGCTATCACCCACCTCAAGGATGAGCAGGGTAATATTATCAAGGATCATGATGGTCTGAGCAAAACCTGCGCCGATTTCTATAGGCAGCTGTACGAGGACATACCTGAGACACCAGAAAATAAAGCGGCTATGGAGGAGTTCTTAGGAGTTTTACCCGATTTCCTTCCACCACTAGCCAAAGACTTACTCTCTCAACCCATCTCAGAAGATGAACTACGGCAAGCTGTTGATGCGATGGCCCCCCACAAGAGTCCGGGACCTGATGGGTTTATTACTGAATTTTATAAGAAATACTGGCCTATGCTTGGTTCAGACTTTACCAAGATGGTCCACCTGGCCATCTCCCAGGGAGCTTTGCCCCACGGCATGAACAAGGGCACAATTGCGCTTTTACACAAAGGAGGCAGCAGGGACGATTTAAGCAACTGGAGACCGATCTCGTTACTCAATGTCGCTTACAAGATTCTTGCCAAGGCACTCCAACGTAGGCTGCAACCACTTCTCGCAGAGCTTATAAGTCCAGACCAAACAACGTTTATCCCATCGCATTACATCCTCGACAACACCTTGTTACTTCACGAAACTATCTCATGGGCGGAGGAATCTAGCCAAGACATGATCTTGCTAAAGCTGGATTTTAAGAAAGCTTATGATACGGTACATCTCCCTTTCCTGTTTCGTGTTATGAAAAACATGGGTATTCTGTCTAGCTTCATTCAGGTGGTAAAAATCCTCTTCACCAACACAGAAGCCACTGTTTGTTTGAATGGATTTGATACTCAATCATTCTCGATTCTCAGAGGTGTTCGCGAGGGCTGTCCCCTAGCCCCATACTTGTTCCTATTCGTGGGGGAGGCGTTAAATAGAGCTTCGAAGGAGTTATCGAAGACTGGAGAAATCTCGGGCATTGCACTTCTAAAGCAAACTGGAGAACAACTGATAAGTCAATATGCTGACGATGTCAATTTCATGATTTTAGGGGAGGAAAGATTCTTCAGGCGCCTCTCAGGGCTACTTGTCAGATATGGTGAAGCCTCTGGGTTGTCAATCAACTGGCCGAAGAGCTTGGCCTTCTGGTTTTCTCAGGATCCAGCCCCACCATGGTTAGCCAATATGGATTGTCCGTGGGCCGTCGAGCGCCAACTGTCCAAGATGCTTGGATCTCCCTTTGGTATTGAACTTCTCACCCCAGATGTTGACGAATTTCTGGAAACCAAAATACGTAAGAAACTTGATTACTGGACTAGTGTCCACCTTTCACTAGCTGGACGGGCTATCATCGTTAACTCCGTTTTATTATCTACTCTATGGTACTTTATTTGCATTTGGGAAGGCTCCCTTGAAGTTATCAGGAAGATTAGAGCTTCGCTCCGGGATTTCTTGTGGTCTGGGACTACACATCGTAGCAGGACACAAGTTAGCTAGAGTGACTGTTGCGCTTCACATTTGATTGGTGGCCTGAATCTAGTTGACCCGGAGGAAGCCTTACATGCGCTAGTTGTCAAATGGATCTTGAAGGCCATGTCTCCCGGCTCCTCCAACCTCCAATATCTCCTAAGATACAGGCTACTCCTAATCAAACCACAAACTTGTGGGAAGTGGCCAGCAATGCCGCAGTGGGCCCTCCTCCACAAATTCTGCGCCACTCGGGGATCCCGGGCTTGGGATCGTATAATTCGTGCCTGGAGGATGATGGTACGTCACGTTTCCGTAGTCCCTCCTCAAAACTGTGACGAAGTCCTTACCACTTCAGTGTGGTGGACCACTCACTTTATTGGAGGTTCTCACGGCTTCTCAGCCGACAGGGCGGCTACTCTCATGAAGAAAGGACTCGGGCTGATTCAACATGTCTGGGACAAGGTGTCCCTTTCATTCCTATAGTGGAACGAAGCCAAAAACCTGTTTGATTTAGCGCCTAATGAAGCCCAGGCTTACACCCGCATGATTCAATCGATTCCCTCCGACTGGGTAAATCTTCTTACAGTTAACCGTGCAACCACGTGGGTCAAGGAATTCCTGGGGTTGTTTGAGAACAAAGATGACCCCCTCCCTCTATTAGTCTGCGCCACCTCATCTAACTTCAGACCACGACTGGTCTCTGGTCTGAACACTATCGAAGTGCCAATGGATATATCATGCTTTACAGTTGGCGTGACTTCTTCGATTCTGAATCCGTGGGTCACTCAAGACCATGGATTAGAGAGAATATTCTCGGGATGGATCAAACGAGTCAGAGTGATCCAACCCCGCTCTGGCCCTCTCTTGTACGTGGGAATTATTGCCGAACTACATTTCAACCCTGGCAGGTGGTCATGGGGTGACTCAGGAACTTTGCACTCCTACACCCTCAAATTAGGCCACAGCCTTCTGACCAATAGGTCCGCGCTTATCAAACCGATATCAGACAAATGGCACGGAGCGTTAGTCACTGGATACCATCCCAAGTGGAGCGACATGTGGAGCAAGAATCGCCCCCAAAAGGATGCGGGGTTCATATGGTCAGTATTTCACTGTGCGGTTGTAGTACATAGCTGGAGAAAAATAGCCTTCCCCAACATATCGACCACCTACAACAGCTGCCAAGCGGATGAGGAGGAGATCATACTCCACAAGTTCCATCATTGCGTCAAAACTAAACATGCTTGGGACTTTGCATTGTCTATTTTATACAGGGCTCTTGACATTCCAATGGCGAATGGCAAGTGGCCCGGCCTCACATGGCAGCAGTGCATACTAGGATCCAAGCTTCCCAGGCATCTCAAGCGGGGCTCTTTGATGTGGTCTCTGTTCCATGGTTCGGTGCTTTGGGTGGCATGGTTAGACCGCAATGCAATATGTTTTAACAACAACGCATGGCCTTCACAAAAACTCGAGCAGGCGTTGTGGGAGGCGTGTTTCGACCATGCCAAAGTTGCCTGGATGAAGACCACGAATCTTTGTGCTCTGTACCCGGACAAGGAAGGCACTTTTCTCAGACGGTTTGACCACGTTTGGTTACAAACCTCTTTCTTCGGAATGAGGGACCACAAGCAAATTCAATGGAATTTGACACAGCCGAAGATGGGCTCTTTCAATTGAGAGGCGTTCTGCCTCTCATCTGGATCTTGGTACCTGGTAGTTTTGCTGTGTTGATTGTGTTGTGTTTGGATTTTAGTTTGTGAAAAACGCAAAAATATTTCCGCCGAGGGCTTGCTCTCTGGTTTTCTGTACTGTTTCCCGATCAATGGAAATTGTCCATGTTTCAAAAAAAAAAAAAAAATCGCTCCAATTCTATTGCATAGATCTTTTTTGAAACCTCAACTGGAACTCTACAATCTGCAATTGAGATTTCAAAATCAAAGATTTCAAATGAGTGCCTTGCCATTCTTTTTTTTTTTTTTGAAATAGACGGTGAGATTTTGAAAGAAAAAAAATACAACTCAGTCTAATTCCTTAGGAAGGATCACTAGATTGAAGGTAGGAAGAGAGTTTCCACCTAGAGGTGTAAAGCCTGCTAGTGTAGAATACCCGTTTGAACACCAAATATTGCTAAATTCAGTTTAGATGATAGCATGATGGTCATCACCACACTCATCAATGAAGTTAAAAATGTGATTTTTCTTGACATTCTTGCATAAATTGTATCACTCCAAGTAAAGAGGTAAATTCTAATGGAGTTGATAGTTTCACCAGTGATGGATAATTTGCATCTAATGCACCAAATTGGATATAAGATAGTAACCCTCCAAACATCCTAAGTTGCATACAGGGCATGGATGCAAGGAGAATACATATCAACATCGTCACACTTTTTAGGAGGAATGCCAATGAGAGTTTCTCCTAACAAAAATATAAGTGTTGTTTTGAAATAATAAAATATAAAACCAACTATTGTTTATGAAAGTTGTAGTTGTTGTCAAAGACTTATAAGGATGATGTCTACAATAATCCTATAAGATCTAAGCTACAGTTGCAACTTTCAAAAATATAGGTAAATTTTTTAACATTTAAAAAATAAATAAAAAATTGTTGTAGGACTTTGGGCCCTTTAGGAACCTTGTTGGTATTAATAGGCTCTCCATGGTCCTAGACTCTTACAATAAGTTTTAAAGATTATATTTTTTTATATTTTTGTTTTTATTTTTTGAAAAAAATATTGAAGGATTTCAAGCTTTGTAGGAACCTCGTCAATATTGACAAGTTTTTTTGAAGCTCATGATCTAACAACCATTTATCTTTGAATTAAATATATTTATTTTAAAGATTTTCCTTGAAAATGTCGTTGGTTCCAAGTCTCATAGGGTATTATTTGGCATTTGCAGCATCTTCTCCTGCAACATTAGTATTTGAAGGTAAAGTATATTGATTTTTGAAATTTTTGTGTTGCAGTGCCATGTCTTTTTGTAAAACCTTTTTGAACCAATAGAAATCCTTACAGATGTTTGCAACATTTCCTCCCCAAATTATATATGTTTACATCTAATTTTTGTTCTACTTTGCAGCCTTCCAAAGTAGTTTGTCAATATGGGCACTTTCCCTTCCTTGAAAGGTCAGAGACGGGCAATTTAATTTTAAATTATTTATTACATATTAATGAATTTTTTTATTTCTAATTCAAGTTAAAGTAAAACTCTAGTGTGCTAGAAAGAGAAAAAAATTCATAAAGAAGATGTTAAAAAAGTGATTGTTTTATATTTTTTTAAAGTTTGGGGGGTCCTTCTAAGGACAATTATGAATGCCAGTGGGTACTATTTGTAGGTTCCAGTGATTTTCAAGTCCTATTTTAGATAGCTAAATTTTTGTTTTATAAAAATTTGGTATCTTTGTGGCCCAAACAATACATATTGGTGCCAACAAGTATTTATTTGGAACTAAATAGATGAAACAATTACTTTCTATTAGATGAAAGTAATTATTTTTTTGGAAATGATATTCATGTCTATTTCCTTAAGGAGGATGTTGACTACCTCAAAATCATCTTGGAAGAGGTAAGGATGATGAAAAAAAATGCATCATTATGGCTTTCAACCTCAACCTTGCTACCTAAGCTGACATTGATTAATTATTTACATAGCCTTTGGGGTATTTGGATGGATAGATGAGAATGTCAACAATGTGCTTTACAAACTTAAAAAGGTATTTAAAGGTTGAACAAACTTAGAAGAACTTAAAAAGTGAGCTAAGGTAAATGGAGAATAAAATTGAGGCCAACCTCTAAAGAATTTTTGGCCATGATAACCAAATGTAATCCACTCGAAAATTGAAGGCCTTGTAGGAAGTAGAGATGATTGACTCATATGTATCTTGTTGAAATATTTAATTTATTACATATACTAACAAATATTCAACAACAAGCTTGAAGTGGCTCAATATTAATAATCAACTTGTCAAGTCACCTTAAGTAATTTCAAAACAAAATCTTAATTGGACAATGTATTTAGATGCTTTATATTTGTAGGATTGATAAGATTCTTTGATAGATGTCTAAGATGGGTTCTTTTACGCAATGAAACTGTAGTTAAGAACATGATCATTGTTCTTCCCCTTAAAGTAAGTGATTGGACTAAATTCAATGTGAGCCCCACTGAGCTCAAATAAGTTTAAGCAAACCAAAGTGACTATGGTAAGTCCAATTGAGGTGATGTAAGTCTAATTGACTGAAAAATTAACCTATATAAGCCCTTATAGTTTGTATAAACCCTTGTGGCAAATTTCATTAGCCTAAATAAACCCTTGTATTGAATTTCATTAAAATGGCAATATTTGATAAGCCATTTTCAAACTGTGCGGTTTGAACCATCTAGGACAAATAAAGATTTCAAATCACAAGTGGTCAGAACCATCTAGGACATGCATAGATTTCATACTACCCAATCTGAACTATAAAAGTGCAAAAGTTGTGGAATAGTGCCATTTTAATGAAATTCGCCATTCTTATAGTTTGAAGTGATTTAGAGTGATCTAAATCCAAGCATATCCAACTCCAAATTAATCGTTAAAATACCAAGGCATTTTCTGGCTCCAGAACCACTGAAAATTGCCATTTCTGCTGCAATCACTCCCTAAACCAAAAAAAACTTTTTTTTTGAATCTAACCGTAGGATCTTGTACTTCACTTGTCTCAAATTATGTGGTAAAAATTTCAAGAAATTTGAAAGTTACAATTGGAAGATATTAGCATTCAAAGTTGGAAAAAAAAGTTTTTTTGAACTGTTTCCTGCAATTTCAGATGACTTTGATGGCCATTTGTGGATTTTTTTTGCACAACACAACATAAAGTTCACATAAAAAAAATTGTTAAGTAGAAGTCCAAAATTGAACAAAACACTAAATTGTTAATAGCTCTTAGGTGGAATTAAAACAACATAATCCCAACGATGGGATTGTTCTTGCAAACAAACTTGACCTTGTCAAAAAAAAATTTGAAAAAATTTGAAAATTGCATTCAAAAATAAATTCTATAAGTTGTTTTTTGAAGAAGATGCTTAAATTGCCCGAAAAACAAGATTGTCCATAACTTTCTCATTATCAGTCCAAATAGAATGAATCAAAGCTTCAAATGTAGACATAAACATGATCTTTGAGAAAAAAAAATTTTAATCATTTTTTTAAAAAATTTTCCTGCCCGACGAACTGCTTTTTTGTTGTAGGATGCCATAACTTTTGCTCCCGGGCATCAATTGAAAAATAAATTATATTTTTAGAAAGCTAATGTGATCCCCTATCTTCAAAAAAAATTCAAAAAATCAGGTCAAAATTTGAGGCCACACGGGCCTGCCCAAAATCTCAAGTGTCCCCCGAGGGGACTTTGGTACTTTAGGGGTTAAGGTCCATCTAGACCATCAAGCTATGTCAAAGTCCGTCCAAGTTCATCCATTTCAGTTAAAATCTTTTTAATTCACTATATGCATTGAAACTTAAAACAAATGCCAAAGACCATGAATAAATTGCCCAAACTTCTTGAATCCAATCCTATTCCATTTAAAGTCTATCTAAAATCAAGAAACATATATTGAAATAGTTAGCTATATGATATCAACAATACATTGCAACAACATATCTACAATTCAAAATGAAACAAAAAACCAATACATATTGATTGTGGGATCATTCTAAAATATTCTTGTCCCTAATTCTAACAATGCTAACAAAGGCATTGGAAAAGAAAGGCCAATGGACGAATTGCAAGTCCAAAATTATATTTTTTTCAGTATCATTTAGCCTTGATGCAAGAGTTGATCTTTTCATTCATTAGATGTTTTGAGGGGTCTCTGGAGGGTCGTTTCAGGGTCGTTACCCGATTTGGCTTGATTCTATGAACAACGGTATGTTGTCAGAAAATAATAATAATTTTTTTTTCACAAATATCATTTTGAGCAAAAAAAAAAAAAAAAAAAAATTCCAAAAATGACGTGGCAGTTGTTGTGCCACATCAGCCAGTTGCTGTAGCACGTTCCGCAATGTTTTCGCAGTCTGGGAATGTAGGGGAACTCGCAGCCCTCCAAGACCCCCGAATCTCATCTAATGTATGTCCCTAGAGTAAGCTTCAATGAGTTTAAGCATACTCTTGAAAGCAACTTGTTGAAGTAGTGAAATAATTCATCATTATATCCTAGCTCTAACTTCTTGTGAGTGATAAACACGGAAGTTAACCATTTTGTACCTCATATTTATAAGATTTGATTCAAATTGGACAAAAAGACACACTACTTGATTCTTGTCTTTTATGATTTCGACCACTTCGTGCTTAAATGTTTTTTTGTATTGCATTAAATGAAGGTGATTCATAGTTAGAGAACCTTCTTTGTCAAAAAACAAATATACCAATATATCATGGCTAAAAGAATTTGTATGTATAAAGCACATTCTATGTTTGCAATACTTAGTTTTGTCCTTTTATCAAATAAAAATTCCACACGGGTTTAGAAGTTCAATGTGACATTTCTTAGAATTTTCATTTGCATTCATTATTTGCATTGTAAAAATGACTGCCACATAGAACACCAAAAGACTAGGTTTAAATTTTTTAATTAAATTTTTATGAAGTGTTTTATTTTCCATGGTCTTACTTATTTGTAGAATTAGAGAAATCTCAAAATATTTCCAATTTTTTTTAAAAATTGGCCAATTTTTAGTTGCAAAAATAATTTTCAACAAGAACTTAGTATCATGCTCGGGTTTCTATGCTCTATGCTCCTCGCTTGCATGCTAGCTTCGCTTGGGCAACCTGCTGTGACCCGTAGAAAGAAAACTCCATCGCAAGTCAACCGGTCACCGCCTGCCGTGACTTTGATCTTGAATCTTGAATCCTGCAATTGTTCTCCAAACTTATGCTTTGAAATTTTGACCTCACTTTTGCATTGATCATCCTACCGTACCCAAAAACATTCACCTCAAAATATTGAGTACCAATTGAGAATTTGTGCTCCAATAGACAACAGTGTGGATTGAAGCGCCGCAGATGCTGCTTAGCCACGACAAGTGGCCGATCAAATATTATAGAAATGACATCCAACGTACAAATTCTTGATCAGAAGCAAGTTAGCGACCCTCCGATGCCATACCACGTGAACTACAAGTTTCAACGGTGAATTTGTGTATAAACGCAAAAATCGACGGGACGGGCGATTTTTCCTCCCCGCATGTTGTAAGCTTCTCTCGCACAACTTTTGAGTCCCGGTGGTGAGGGATTAAACATTCTTTGAGTTGGTAACTCCATCCCATTGCTTCATTGAAATTTTTAGTCTGTAATATCTAAATAGAACCAAATTCTATGAGCTTTAACATGCATTACACAACTCATTTCAAAAAAATTCATAAGACAGACTTTAATCCTTAAATGCCATTTGATGCCTAGCGGGCATACCAAGGGGGAATTCCAAATCTCCTTCAAATGGAGTATGGGTCTTGCTCCTTGTCCAAGGTTTTTGTCGTCATAGCATATAAAATTGATCAATAAATGTTCAATGTAGACTTAAATTATGTTTGGCAAGCCTTATAAGACACTCTCCAAGTGTGTCTAATAGTAGGTTGGAACATTACAAAAAAATGTAAATCCACTTTTGTCTAAGATTCACTTGAAAGTTGAAACTAAGTCCAAGGGGCTTGGGTTGTTCTTTAAGTGTTAATTTGGACTTAGATGAATTAATGCCATTCAATTATTACAACATTTGGTGTTGTATTTTTTTTCTCTTTAAAAAATGTTTTTTTAAAAAGAGTCAAGAATTTTTTTAAAAGAATTTTAAAAAAAAGGCAACAAGGTGAAAATGTTCTTTAGAGCCTTTAGGAGTCAAGTAAATATATCATTTCATAGACAAAAACATTTCCATTGCACATAGAATTCCAACTGTGGTGATTTAAACATTGCTTGAATGAAAAAAAACTTATTTCAAACGCTTGTAAGTCAAAATTGTGTGCTTATATGCCACTTTAAACTTTTGGGATTATGTTAACAATCTTGTTGAAAGCATATATAAAGAATTTTACGCCAATTGGATCTATTTGTCATCGCTGCCCAAAACTACCCAATATTGCCCTTAACTAAAAAAAATTGACCTTTTGAAACATAACTTTTTAATTGCAACTTGGATTGGTCTGACACTTTTTACGCATTGAACTAATATTAAAACACGTATATAAATTTCATATGAATTGTATCCAACAAATATTGCACCAAGAAAGGATTCCTTAAAAATAGAAAATGGCTTGAAATCATGCCTTAGGGCTCCAAGAGTTGAGTAATTATTTGGCATCAATGTGCCGACCTTGCCCTTTTGCTTTGGGTCAAGAGCATTTCAAAATATTCCAAATACCAAAAATGTGCAAAATAGAGTCAAAAAAATCCAAAAAATCCAAAAAAAATTGATTTCCCTTAAAATTTGTTGATTTGGTCATTGCACTATTTAAATCAACAGAAAGCATATGGATGTTTTGTTGTTTTGACAAAAAGTTTAAAAATCAATGAAAACAATCATTACAATGCTCCAAACAACAAAAAATTAGTTGATTTTTTGTTGATTTGCTCATGATCATCTAGTAGTGATAGTTGAACTCTAACATTTTTTTCTGTTCAAAATTAAAGAACATTTTTCAATAAATTCCAATTAGAATCAACAAAAAACCACTACAAAAATCCTTGCCCAAGGCCAATTCACAAAAAAATGTATGCTTCAAAGGTTAGTTTTCCATCTTTGCATTACAATTGGCCAAATTCTCCACCTAGTATATAGGTGGAGGTAAGAAGGAGAAGACCTAAGGTAACCAACCTCATTTCCATCCCTATAAGAAATATGTTTTCTTTTGTTATCAAAAATCATAATTGATTATTAAATTTTTTTTGAAATAAAGGAATCTAAAGGATGAAAGTTCATTAATATTTTAACATGTAAATGAACTTCAATTCACTCAAATTGTATTATCAATAGGTTGGTTTTGGGTCAAAGAGTAGTCTTTATCACTGAAGAAGGGGGCGGAAATGGGATTTTATCTTGGTATTTTAAAGTAGGAAGTCCATAAATAATTTGGTTTCTAAATGCGTCCTTTATATAGGAATGAGAGACATGTTCCTTGAAATACCTATTACTATCACTCATGAGGTAGGATGGCTTAACCCCTAAAGTTCTTTCATGTTTAGAGGCCAGTCCAAAACTGCTTCAAAATACTTGTCCTCATAGCAAGGCTAGAATCTTCATCTATCTTTATTTGTAAACAAATCCAACAATAATATCCTTTACTTAACTTATTCAAGTACATTGTTCTAAAATTCAATAATGGAAATCTCCATTTATTGCAAGTTCAATGTGCCTAAGCTTCAAAATGTAGTTTTTTCTAGCCCTTCCAAAAGATGAGGTTTTGTCTTGCAACATTTTTAGATAAACACACATATGTTCTAAAACTTGTATATTTTATTCAATAGGTTAGAAATGGATTGAAAATATATATAAAATAATTTAACCAAAAATAACTTTCATATTTCATCTTTAAAAAATTTATAAAATGGAAGGTGGTACTAAATGAAAATAAAAACTGAACCGCTAGTAACTTTTATAAGAAATTGTGAATTATTAATCCCAATGGTGAGAATGTTTTAGTAAACAACTGATATCTTTTTTTTTGTTTATGTTTGAAAAAAATTTAGAATTGAGTGCAAAAGACAACTTTATATGTTTTTTCTACTTTGATTGTCGGCAAAATAAAACTCCACATAACTTTCACCTCATTATTTGGAATTGAATGGTTCAAATGTTTTTCAATAGTTAAGAATCTATACAATCCAAAAATTATTATTAAATCTTTTTTAGAATATATATTTTTGTTCCCGGTTTGACATTGAAATCAAAAAAATTCTTCTAACTTTTGCAATATTTATTGGAATGATATGAATCAAAGCTTTACATATGGATTATGATGATTAGTGTCCATTCTAAAATTTTCATGTAAAAATTCCAAATTATGAAGGTATTAAAGTGGGTTCCTTGATCCCTTAGGATTTTAAGGCATAGTTTATGGACCTCCAACCTTACATGTTTGTATGGTTGCTTGTAGTAACACCAAGTAAATAAGCAAATGAACAACTAATAAGTAAGTGCGCAAACCTACTAATAGTATTGTTGGGTGATTGCAAGAAATACATGTATTATTATAAGTCACATCCTTCGCGTTGATTTGTTTTTTGGCCATAATTTTGCCTTCTCCCTCTAAATGAGTAAATGACTCAAAATTTCTAATTAAGGTACTTATGATTATTATATATCTCATCTAATTTTTTTTCAATTTTCAAAAATGTTTTATTGTTCAAAATTGGTCTCTAATTTGATATCACACTTACCAATTTGGAAGGGTTTAGAATTATATAGTACCCTCCAAAAAAATAATTTGTAACTAATATTTTAAAGAGATGGTATTTGAATAGACTTGTAGCTACTATTGGAAGGAATTCAAAAAATAATTAATTGTATGTTGTGTAGAAGTCCACAAAGTGAGCTCCTTTGTGCTTGCATTTCAAAACAAGTAAAACGTTATTTGGGTGTTTCTTTTGGTGAATGACCATCTCTATGGAATTGGTACAAATGTCCAACAATTTTTTATTTTTTATTTATTTTCTATTTTTAACTAATTAAAACTTCAAAATATCTATTTTTTGAGATTTGGCACTTCTCTAGATTTTCTACTTAGAGAATTTTCTATGCTTTTCCTTCAGTGTTTACCTTCATCTTCAAGGTGTATACATTGTCCATATTTTTGGAATATTTTAAAAATTATTTTTCTAATTTCAAATTACTCCCTCCAAAATAAGCACGAGTATTGTAAAATGCAACAAAATCAACAAGTGTTTCTTGCAATCACCTTGTTTGGCTATCAAGGCCGCAATTAATTAAATATAAAATCCAAGGATTGAATGTTTTTGGAAATTATTCTTGGAGGTAGTTGGAAAACAAAATAAATTAATTCTACAAATGCCTAAATACCAAAAAATGGGCCAAATGGTAAAATTTAAGTCACCTAATGTTAAAAACCAAATAGTTTAATTTTTATTAAAATATCACATGCACCAAGATCAAATATTATTTACCTTTCATGATATGAAGGGCTAAATTCGTTGACATGTTGTGAATGGGAAGGATGAAGAGGTCCTTTTTGTATTAAAGTTCATTGTTCTTTGTCAAACCTCAAAGGTTATGAGATATTTGAAGCAAAATAGGAGCTCAAAAAAAAAGTAATGGTGTTCACACCAAGAACTTTAGACCTCATTTAGGCATTATAAATCAATTTTTTTTTCAAAATGGAATCCATTTAGAAAATATAGAAAATCTAGTTAAGTTTCACCTCCAAAAATTTGTTTGTGATTTGGAATCTCTAATTGAAAGTTAATTATAGAGGTCTAAAGTGTAATAGTAAAAACAATTATTGCATTATTTTGACTTGACTATCAGAGGATGAACTCTTTCATGTCTTAATTTACATACCCCATATGGATTGTTGTACCTCCTACATGAGGGTTGCTATTATGTGAGCATAGGAGTGTGAGCCCATGAGCCTAGAATACTACACACTTATGTTATAGGTGTATATACTATAGAAACCATCTACGATTATAGGATATACATGTTACAAGTACCCATATTAAAGGTGTATATACTATAGAAACCATCTATGATTATAGGATATATATGTTACAAATACCCATATTATAGGTGTTTAAAAGATATATACACCTTCTATAGTGTGTGGTATCTATATTATAGGTACCTATACTGTAGGCTCAATGCTCACAAGCTTGCATTCTTAGACTCACATACTAGTACCGTTGCCTCCTACATCTTGACTTTTATAAAGCACTTGCCTTCTCTTTACAAAATTTGTATTCAGTATCGTGTAAAGATATGTTGGATATAGATTAATAAAGTGGCCACTTGCACAATATTGAAATCTCGAGGTTGGAATTTTGGAAAGTATAAAATTTTTATTAATTTTGAAAGTGTCATTTAATCACTTCCTCCAACTTTAATTAATTATTTGGTATGAAATAATTATATTATTTGACCTTAATATCTGGATACGGTATAATAATATTGACTTGTAGTGTTACCTATACTAAACAAATTTTAAAATTATGCTATAAACTTTTATATTCTTCATAAATGATTTTACCAACTTTGTATTTTAAACTTTTCTAGTCTTCTTTGAGTAGTATTGAAATCTATGGCCTTGTTAAAAAAAAATTGTATTTTAAAATCAATTATCATATCCAATGGTTAAGGTTGGTAGAAAATGATTTTAAAAATGTATGCCAAAATTTTTGGAAACTCATTTGGTAGTTTTTTTGGGATGGAAAAGCAAAGAATATTATAAAAAATTGGCAAAATATTCTTTATTTTTTGGCTAATTGAATAATTATTTGGTAGAGAATGTCGAACCTATCTTCTAGGTACGATAGGTTAGACAATATTATAATACTGAATATCTATAGTAGTAGTATCAATGTATAATTAACCTCCTTTATTGATCTTGCCTTGGGGCACAAATGGGCTTGTAAATGCACTCATATAAAACTTGATACGAGGAATTTACCTTTGAATCAAATGTGAATATAACATGACAAACTTTCAAGGATATTTAGAAAATGTGCGCAGTAGGACTTCTAAGTAGCATTCTCCAAAGTAATAAACCTCTATAAAGTAATATTAATTTCAAGTCCTGGCCCTAGCCCCATACAAATATCATACACACACATGACCCTCCCTTACTATAATAACCTCTCTAATGTAACATTAGAGGAGATCTAGGATTCTGGAAGACCGTTTCAGGGTTGTTCCCAATGCTTGGAACCAGCCCCTGCTGTCAGGAAAAAAAAAATTTTAATTTAAAAAAAAAAAAGTTCTTAAAATGTTAAAAGAATACTAAAAAAAATTTTAAAATTTTAAAATAAAAAATGACGTGGCAGTCGCTTGACCACGTCGGAGTGGCCATGCGGCAACGTTTCAGCAGTCCTGCAGAGTTCCCACAGTCCAAGAACTCGCGGGCTCTTACAAGCCCAAATCTCCTCTAATGTGTGCCAAACCGGTCCCTACTTTATTACTTATTAGAAATTCTATTGTACCAAATAGGAATATTGATTTTGAAATAATTACAAAAAGGTCATTAAATGAAATTTCAGGCCTTAACAAGACTGGAAGTTTCCAAACAATAAGGAATATGGAAACTTTGCCACATTAACAAGCTAACGTGGCCGAGACACTGCCACATCAAATAATATTTTTATTGGGTGGGTGATTGCATGAAACACTTGTACTATTTTCTGTCACACGTAGCATGCTGATTAGTTTTTTGGCCATAAGTCTCGGGTTTTGACCTCAAATGATTCAAAATTCATAGACAAAGTACTGATGACTATTATACACCTTGACTACTTTTTTGGAATTTTTAAAAAATGTTTTACTATTTAATAATAGCCCCCAATATTTTGTCACAAATGCCAATTTGGAGGTTTTTATTACTATTTAGTACCCATAAAAACAAATTTGGAGCTGCAATTTTGTAGAGATGGTCTTCTAGTAGACTTGTAGCTATTGTCCAAAGGAATTCTAAAAATACTTAATTTTGTGTGGTGTAGAAATCCACAAATTGAGTCCCTTTCTACTAGCATTTTAAAGCATATAAAAAATTATTTTGGTGTTTTTTTGGTGAATGACCATCTCCATAGAGTTGCCACAGATGGCCAATTTTTATTTTTTTTATTTTTTTCCTATTTTCTACTAATTAAAACATCAAAGTATGTATTTTCTTAAGATTTGGCACTTTTCTAGTTCTCCTACTTAGAATTTTTTTTAATGAATTTCCTTTGGTGGTTACCTTTATTTTAAAGGTGCATACATTGGCTACATTTTTTAATTTTTTTAAAAATTGATTTTCTAATTTAAAGTACTCCAAAAAAAATAATGAGTACTATTGTAAAACGCAACAAATAGTACAGGTGTTTTGTGCAATCACCCAGGTTTTTAAATATTAGTTTATCATTATTTTTTAAATTTCAATATTTTTTATTTTTTAATAATAATAATATTATTATTATTTAATATTTAATATTTTGACTAGTAGTGGCTGGTTCACAACTTGAAGAACAACCCTAAAACGGCCTTCCCATGCCCTTACATCCCCTCTAATGTGATTGTATAGTGCCCTCCAACAAAGGTTGTTGGGCACAATTAGAACCATTCAAATTTCTTAGCATAATGTAAAACAAATTTGAAATTTTTATTTCCCCTCAATCAAAATTCTTATCTTATGCAATCCCCCTCAAGCATGCAAAATTTTTAGTTTCAGAAAACCAAAACTCTAATTTAATTTGGTGAATTTTAAAAAAAAATCATGGTTTTACATGAAAATTCATAGAAAAACATTGGTGATGAATATTTTAATTTAATTGCAAAAATATGTAAGAAACATCCATACGCACATCTTTCCTTCAACAAGCATCTCCAAAAAAGTTTTACATTGATTCCCTCTATACAAGTTTCAATGTCGGCGTGAATAGTGCCCAAGTATTTGAAAATTGATATCTCTTTATTGTAATTAGATTTTGGTAAAGTAATTGTATCATAAAGCTCAAATGTACAAAATTAGTTACAATGTAAAGGGCAAATAGAAAAATCTAATTTCAATAAAAAGATATCAATTTTCAAATATTTGGGCACTATTCATGCCAATATTGAAACCTCTATAGACGGAATCAATGTAAAACTTTTTTGGAGATGCTTGTTGAAGGAAAGATGTGCGTATGGATGTTTCCTATGTATCTCAGCAATTAAATTAAAAAATTTCTTCACCAATATTTCTCTCTGATTTTTCATGTAAAACCATGAATTTTTTTTTAAAATTCACCAAAAATGGAGCTTTGGTTTTTTGAAACTGCAAATTTGATATGCTTGAGGGGGATTGTATAAGATACAAATATTGATTGAGGAAAACAAAAAATGTCAACTATATTATGAGTAATACCAAAAAAATTGAATGGTCCAATTGTGCCTGACAATTGCTTTGTTGTAGAACACTGTATAGTAGGCTACAATAATTTGGCAAATTGTCTATTGTGCCATTTAAAGAATAATTTGCGTAATTTAGAATATAATTGGAATTTTTTGTCTTGCACAATTAATGTTCAATTCTTATGCAATTTCAATCAAGCATACCAATTTTTAGTTTTAAAAAAAACAAAATATTATTATTGGTAAATTGTTCCATGTGATATTTATGGTTTTATATGATAATTGATTGAAAAACATGGGGGATGGATTTTTTCAATTTGATTGCATAGATATGTAGGAAACATCCATACTCACATCTTCCATGTTAAAAAAACACTCCATTAAATAACAAAAATATGATCTATGAAGAAATCATAGTAATGTACTGTATGACCAAACTTTGTAAAATAGACATTTCTATCTTTTAACTAGATTCTGACAAAGCAATTGTATCGTTATACTCAAAGGTATGAAACTTGTCACATTGCGAGGGTCAAATCACAAAATCTAGTTGAAATATAGAGAAATCTATTCTACAAAGTTTGATCATACAACACTTCACATTGCGAGGGTCAAATAACAAAATCTAGTTGAAATATACTAATATAGAGATATCTATTTTACAAAGTTTGGCCATACAACACCTCACATTGAACTTATCATAGACCATATTCTTGTTATTTATTAGGATGTTTTTAAGGCAAAAGATGTATGTATAGATGTTTCATACATATCTGTGCAATCAAATTAAAAAATTCATCACCCATATTTTCAATCAATTATCACATAAAACTATGAATATTAAATGAAACAATTAATCAAAAATGGAGTTTTGGTTATTTGAAACTATTTGGTATGCTTGATTGGGATTGTATCGAGGATTATGTAAGAATGAATGTTAATTATGCAAACCAAAAAAAATGCCAAATGTATTTTAAATTATGCAAATGCTTTGAATGGCACAATAGGCAATTTAAAAATCATTCTATCCTATTTTACACCATGATTAGTGTAAGGTAGCAAGTCCATATAGTGCTCGGGCTATAATGGGTCCACTAACATAGAGGTACATTTTACTTGCTCATTGCTCCAGCAATGTACAATAACCAAAAGCAATGATATAGAAATCTAATTCCGCCATTCAAAAGAATTGTGCATAATATAAATTATAATTGTCATTTTTGTCTTGCATAATGAACATTCAATTCTTACACAATCCAATCAAGCATAACAAATTTTAGTTTCAAAAAAGTAAAATTCTATTTTTGGTGAATTGTTTCATTTAAAATTCATGGATTTACATGATAATTGTTTGAAAAACATGGGTGATGAATTTTTTACGGGCCCCTTAGGAGACGCTTACGCTCCAGTGAGGGGAACTTCAGTGCCCAAGAACGAGCGCCAAGAATGCCGAGGAACGAACGTGGGAACACTGATTCTCAAAATTGCATTGCATTGCGAATGCGTCTCGAATTGGTCGATTTGCCTGCGTTTCTTGACAATTTTTCAATTCTTGTATTCAATTGCACATTTTGTTAGGATCAATAACCATTTTTTGTGTTTCTAGAGCCTCAATTTCGTTATGGGCCCCTTAGGAGACGCTTACGCTCCAGTGAGGGGGAACTTCAGTGCCCGGGAACGAGCCCCAAGAATGTTGGGGAACGAAAGCGGGAATACCGATTCTCAAAATTGCATTGCATTGCGAATGCGTCTCGTGTTGGTCGACTTGCCTGGTTTCCTGACAAATTTTCAATTTTTGTATTCAATTGCACATTTTGTTAGGATCAGTAACCATTTTTTGTGTTTTTGGAGCTTCAATTTTGCTCAATAAGGTAGGAGGCTCGAACTCCGACCAAGCATTAAAAGCGAACATGACTCAGAGGTACATTTTTCTTTCTTCAATGTACCAAGCATGCACATTTCAGGAGGTGGTCGCTTTTGATGACCATAAATGACTGCTTTTTTTGAACTTCAAAAATTTGTAACTAATTCCACAAAGGTCCAAAAAATATGAAACGACTTGAATTAGATGTCAATTCCACTTGTCTTTCAAGGAAAATTTACTGAAAAATATTTCAAGATGTTTTACCTCCCCAAAATTCAGTTTCAGCTCTTAGATGGACGCTTTATGGACCTCCTACCTTATGTATTCTTCAATCAAAGAATGAATTGCAATTGAATGTCGGAGCTAGAAAGATCTTGCAGGAACCGCAGATGATATCGATCGAATATGTATCGAGCTAGGTTCCATGAATCGGGAGATCTCGATTATTGCATTAGTTACAATTACAGTTCATTAGATCCGATCAAGCCTCAGTTCCAAACTCAAAATACCAATTAGTTTGTACAGTCAGATTCTTCTGCAGTACTAGGAGTTCCTAATTCTCTATTCACAGTGTGACAATGATTTGTACGTCATTAATATTACCACGGCTTTGAAGCTGCTCACTTGACACCTTGCACAGCTGCATGTATGCACACGAAAAGCTTCTGTTTATTGAAAGATTTGTGCGTTTCAATTGGTTCTTGTCTGTCAATGCAGAGCTAGGCTCATTTGTGAGATAAATTTCAGTGTGGTCAATCTGGTAAACATAGGATCTGTGATTACCTTCAGGAGTTAATTAATAAAATTCACCCCTACGTAAGTACAATGTCTGGGGCAATTTCAAATGTTTCTGTTAACACATACAAAACGTGATTCCAGGCCATGTATTGAAATTTCACGTTGAGCGTCTTACACTTTGCACAAACTGTTTGCTCAAAGCGTTCCATGTTTCCTAAAGCGTGTTACAAAAATGGCATGTTTGCTGAAAAACTTTGCCCAAGCATGTTCCAAAACGTTGCATGTAGCTAAAATTATTGCTGAATCACGTCGCAAAACCCTCCGAATTCGAATACTACCGGACTGGTGGTGCAATTGTAATTGTTTAATTGAAAAACCAGTACCGACCTTCAAATGTGGCACTGCATTGGGCATGAACTGATTCAGAATTTTCGTTTTCCTTGGAGTTAACGTGCGTTTTTAGTGACACAAGTCAATGTTCAAAGGATGACCCATTTCGAAAAGGTTACTTTACAACTCCTGATTAATCAACAGGAGCAAGGCTTGCAATTGCAAATTTCAATTGCATTCGGTGACTAGTTTCCTATCAGTGCCAAAAAAGAGATGCACAAACGCTATATTTAAAGATTAATACAATTTTTTGCCAATTGAATCAGGCAGGGTGATGCCTTTGTCCTCCAATTCCTCTTTAAGATAATGCAGTATTAGGGCTCTGATCTGTTGGCCGAATTGACTCCTCACCAAGTTATCACTGTCAGAGTGGTCGCGATGAGCGGAATCATCCAATGCAGAAAATATGTCCTCGCCTGAAGCAATCCGTGCCCCCTCAATTGCACTCGTTACAGCACTTGCAATTGACAAGAAAACAAGGGGCTTCGAGAAGTTCTGTGAAGCGATCAAAAATTCTGCTCAGAAAATTGAAATTAGGCCGGGCTCGCAATGAAAAAGCTTGAGACAGATAAGAGCGCATCAGAAACAGAAGGGAAAAAACCTGTGTGACTGGCAATATGTTAGAAAGGAGACGAGGAGAGCCAGTTGAAAGGTGGAGCTTGGATGGTGAAAATGCCTTGCAAACCCAATCAAAGAGGTCGGCATCTCGCTTGCGAAATTCGTCGGACAGCTTCAAATGCCGCCAGGAGTTATTGAATTGTGAGATTTTTGTGGGTTTCAGAAGTCTTCTTCACCGCTGGTTCTCTTCTTGCTGGAGCGTTTAGCTTTTACCAGACTCAGACTTGTTGCGGAGTCACAAGCGAGAAATGGCTATCTGGCGCAAAAGTGTCGTGAAGAGAAGGGAGTTCTGTTTTGCCTTCATTCTCAATTTCTCACTTTCTTCGACTTCAGAGGCCACGCTGTGGAGATGGTTTGCGCTTGAGCCGGCAGCAGTGCAGCCCGATCCACCATTACGGGAGTGTCAGTGCTGCATACTTGGGTTAGCTCTCGTCTTGTAGGGAGATTTAAAAGAAGAGAAAAAGGCATGAGCTGGCTCTGAGGCTCACGAACTGTTTTTTAAGGTTTCTGAGAGAGACGAGTGTACAAGTAGCCTCGGCGATCATACTAATTCTATCTTTCTCGCCTTCTTCATTGATGCGGCTTCTATGTGCCACCATCTCCAGTACGTAATTTCTTCTATGCCCTTCTTCACTCATATTTGTTCAATGCTCTCAGTTTCTGGCCTTAGCTTTCATGCCAAGATGCTTTTTAACTTTCTTAAGCCCTAATGGACCAAGAGTTGATATCCTTAAACCCTAATGAACCAAGATGCCCAAACTGGCCCTCATATTTTTTTAACCCCTAAAATACCAAGGCATTTTCTGGCTCCGGAACCACTGAAATCTGCCATTTCTGCTGCGATCACTCCCTAAACCCAAAAAAACTTTTTTTTAGAATCTAACCGTAGGATCTTGTACTTCATTTGTCTCAAATTATGTGGTAAAAATTTCAAGACATTTGACCGTTCCGATTGGAAGATATTAGCATTCAAAGTTGGAAAAAAAAGTTTTTTTGAACTGTTTCCTGCAATTTCAGATGACTTTGACGGCCATTTGTGGATTTTTTTTGCACTACACAACAAAAAGTTGTAATTTTTTATCTTGAACATTTGAGTTGAGAGTCGGGGAAAAAAATTTCAGAATGTCAAACCTTGATTTTCACATATAAAAAAATTGTTAAATAGAAGTAGGTCCAAAATTGAACGAAATACTAAATTGTTAATAGCTCTTAGGTGGAATTAAAACAACATAATCCCAATGGTGGGATTGTTCTTGCAAACAAACTTGACCTTGTCAAAAAAAAAAAAATTGAAAAAATTTGAAAATTGCATTCAAAAATGAATTCTATAAGTTAGTTTTATTGAAGATGCTTAAATTGCCCGAAAAACAAGATTGTCCATAACTTTCTCATTATTAGTCCAAATAGAATGAATCAAAGCTTCAGATGTAGACAAAAACATGATCTTCGAGGAAAAAAAATAAAAAAAATAAAAAACTTTTTTTTGTGTTTTCTTTTTTCTGCCCGTCAAACTGCTTTTTTGCTTTAGGATGGCATAACTTTTGCTCCCAGGCACCGATTGAAAAAAAAATTATATTTTGAGAAAGCTAATGTGATTCCCTATCTTCAAAAAAAGTTTCAAAAAATCAGATCAAAATTTGAGGCCACACGGGCTTTGCCTGAAATCTGAAGTGTCCCCCGAGGGGACTTTGGTACTTTAGGGGTTAAGCAGTTTTGAGTAGGTCACACAGGGACTTTCTTTTTGTCCAACACATGCAATGTTTTGCTTTGATTCTAGTGATGTATAATCTGGTCCCATGTGAAATATATTTTCACGATAAGAGCAATCAATTAGTCATTTAATAACTTTGAATCCTTGGTCTTTAGGGTTTAAAGAGCAGATATTGACGGACAAGCAAAAAGAGATGTTAGACCAGCAAAATGACATGTCTCATGTCGTTGCAAATTAAGGAGTTTGCAACACTTCATGAGCAAAACTCATGAAATCATGCACTCCACGTGTGAAGAGTTCTCAAGTTTACATGAGAAGTCTCTTGTGATAGCAGACTCATTAGGCTCTTTATAGGATAAATTGCACATTACGGGCAACTCTTTGGCCGAGGATCGGAGTTCTCAAGTCTGCATGAAAAATCGCATGAGATTGCTCAATCTTTAACAACAGAGTTCTCCAGTCTATACGCCATAATGCATGAAGTCGACAATGGAGTTCAAAGGTGAGCTTATTCTCTAGTAGTTGCCATATTTTTTAGTCTTTGAGAGCACTCACCTTTAATTTGTCGGTGTTTAACCTCCATTGTTTGTTTTGACAATACCAATCAACCCTAATCAACATGAAAGTATTGCAGTGAGCGTCGTATTAACTTGAGCATTTTGCAGGTCCTTGACAGGTCAAAAAGCATTGCTCAATGAGCAGGTCCAAGCTAAAGAGGGACTTCATAATCTGAAGCAGCTGGAAGAGAGTGCTTTTGAAGAGAACCGTGCTTTGTGTTGGCATTCACTCAGGAGGCTAAGATGCATCAACAAGAGTTTCTTACGTGGCAAACAAAGCTACAAGCAATGCATGAACAACTGACGAGTGGTTCCAATGCAATGCTTGAAGCACGGGTGATGAACGGCATATTTTGTTCTCACTTCACCAGTTAATGAGCATAATCATGGTGTCAATTATGTATCAAATCCAATATAGTAATGGATATATTTCTTTTTGTAAACGTCTGTCATGAAACTGTGATGTTCTGTGTTTTCCAAGATTGTTGATGAAGCTTCTAGAGTTTCTTTAGTCTTCTTCTAACTCACTGTGATCTTCTATCTCACTCTCCACTGCGATCAAATCGAAGTCACTCAACTGCACCACATTATAAGTCACTCTAGTCGAACGGTGAGAAGAAAGCGGGTAGAATGTAGAAGCGACGACCTCACCGCCATTGCCGGAAGAATGTCCGGGTGGCCCCTTCTTCATCCAAAAAATAGATGAAACCTAAACCCTACGGAGCGGAGCGACTAGGGTCTAGGCCTATAGCGGATTGAAGATGATTGATTGGGGTGGGGCTTATGAAGCGTCTCCATGCCAGTCACAAACAATACTTATCAGGAAAATACGACGACACTCGCGAGCTCACTACAAGCCGTCTCAACGACAACCAGTTTGTCGCAATCTGCACATGCTTTGTAACTCACTCACTGATAGTATCTAAGTTATAGGCGTCTCATTCTAGCTTGGGAGTCCTGCAATTACAGTATTACGTATTTGATCAAGCTTTTGGTTGCTTTGTTGTAGGAATTTTAGAGCTTCGGTTTCGTCTGCTAGGTTGTGAGAGTGACAAGGACTGAGGTGTGATTATAAGTTTCAATTGCGAGAGGGAGTTTTGTCAGTGTTGTCTCGTGCTAATCTTTCTATCTCTCAGAATGTTTGAGTACGGTTACAGTTGAATGTTTTCAATTCGGGATGTAATTAGGTTAAGGTGGGAGTGGTGTCTCTCTCATGGTCGTGTCTGAGTTTGTTATTTTGGGAGACATGCAGTTTATTATATAGAAAGTGAGACCTTTTGATTGGCACTAAATTTGGATTGGGGACTCCGTCAATCTCTGTTTTTGAAATTTGGATTTGTTTGTGGACTTGGCTATGTTGTAGTGCATTGTGCATTGCTGTGCTTATGAGGCCTCGGGTACTGGCTGCTTGGTGGTTGAAGCTTTTGATGGAGTTGCAGCTGAAGCTTTGATTTCTCTCCGTTCAGAGTGGATTGTACATGCAAAGCTTATTTTGAATTAATCGTCAGTTGGAAATCAACCATGGGATAATGGGAAGGGACTGGAAGTATAGGCAGTAATTCAGCATGCAGTGGTCAAGATCTTAAAATTGATTTTGTTGCAAGTTTGCAATTTATTAGTGCATATGATCAATTACTGGCCGTTTAGGTAAGGAGCAGTGAGGGTGTAATCTATTGATAATTCCAGTGGGGGCAGTCAATCAAGGATGGGGGACAAGTATGCGCCTCAATGTAGAGGATTGCCGACAAAGTTCAACCTGACGAAGAACAAATTGAAGATTGTCATTGTCGTCTCTCATCATTCTATTGTTGCTCATTTAGAACACAGCACCGTACGAAAGCACAAACAACCCAAGTGGGAGGTCAGATGCTCAATATTGGTGGTCATGCGCTCCAGAACGAGGTAAGAAAGTATGCAGACATGGTTAGGTTGATGTGGACATGTTTAGGGCTGAGAATGGGGTCAATTTGCTCGTCTGCTCTTGAAGCTTCGACCTAGAATTTGTTGTCAAAGTTTTGGAATGCAAAACTTGCAGATTTGCAGAATTTGTTTTTTGTTGTCGCTACCAGATCCATGGATTGAAGTTGCAATGAGTTTCCCGAAAAACATCCAACCTGACGTTAGGTAGGTCTGTTTGCACTGCACTGAATCAAGTTTTTGTGATCAGAGGCGAAGTGTTTTCCATGACACGCCATCGTTGTACTTGCTGCTAGCTATCAAAGCGAGTGCATTATAGAGCCCTGAGTTGTTCAATTTCAGACTTTCAATCTCCTTGTAAAATTTCTTAGCTGAACTCTATGTCCTTTCTTGACAACACTGGGTTTCAGATTTTGTTGAATGTGAGGCATTCCACAGTGAATTTTTCAATAGAGAATGTCCAAGTGGTGATTTGCAAGTGACATTAAAGGTCTCAATGTTACACTTGATCTCCATTTCTCCAACTTGGATAGCATACGGCATTGCGTTGAATTGAACATCAAGTAGAGCATCATTTTATGATGTTGATCATGACCTAGTTCTCTTTAACACGATAAGTATTGCTTGGGGTCCCCCAAATTTCTATATTATTGAATGTTATGCTTGGTCAGGAACAAGTTCAACCACATTCTATTTCAAAACTATTTGACTAATGTGCTTTTTGTTGTCTAATTGCAGGATGGATACAATCTCTAGAACCGGAACTCATCTGGTCGCAAGTTTGGTCGCAAGTTGTTCATTGAGTTGATCGGAATGCGCATCAATTCGATTGTTGTAGCTGGACTATGAAATTAGACGTACTATTACTGCTTGTGCGTGTTTGAATTCTTGGTTGGAATGAAAGAGAGACGGGGTAGCAAAGAAATTGGAAAAGAATGGAAATTTATGCTCGTCTTGTATGTAGCAGATGCGTTTTGGAACAATTTGGTTTGTGGGTTGCACTTGGGAATTGAAAGTGTCTAATTTTAGAGCTGAGTGTTATTAAAACGATGGTGATTTTGGTTGAAGGCACGGACATTTTTCTTTGCTTGGACAGTGCGTTCCATGGGAAAGAGCTAGCATTGGAAGGTTTTGTCCAGGAAGATTAACGTTTAAGAGACGCTTCAAGTACATCGCAAGAATAGAGAGTTATTTCCTTTGTTTGTAATGTTTCTTGACACATCTGTGTGTGCCATTGTATTGTGCTTGTAGGTTGACGGTAGTAGCACAAGCTATGCAGGGATATGAGCGCGCCTATCGGATAGGGATCGCCTTCTTGGGACATTTGAGGTGGGAATTTCTTTCCACCTAGAGTTTGGGTTGAACTTTGGAAATGTCGAATTTGGAAAGTAAGAGTGATTGAATTCGTTACAGTGACGGTACACGCGGGATTGTCATTTTTTTCCTTAGCTTAGCCACGTGAAGAACACACATTCCGTGGAGGTGAATCAATTAATTGAGGATAATTCAGGTTTATTTGCAAGAATAGAAAGTTATACTCTTGGGTTTGATACCATGTTTAATTGCTATTGTTTGCAGTGGTTCTTAACACTGTGTTTGTTTGAATTCTCCATTGCAATATGCTTGCAGGTTGAAGCGCAAGCAATGCAGGGATACAAGCATGTTTGTTGGACAGGGATCATCATCACCTTCATGACTTGACAAATTAGTGAGAATGACATTGCGAAAAACGTTTGAGAGACAATTTAAGTTAATTTTCTAGGATAGAGAGTGAATCTCTTGCTCTTGACACCCTGTTTGTTGGAAATTGTATTTTGCAATGTTTCTTGACACTATTTGTTTGTACTCTCTTGTGCAACGTGCTTGCAGATTGAAGCACAAGCAATGCAGGGGAAAGAGCATGTCTGTTGGGCAGGGATCCACATCGTCTTCATGACATCACAAATCAATGAGGTCCATATTGCTGAAACGTTTGAGAAGAACTTCAAATGAATTTTCCAAAATAGGGAGTTACTCTTTTGCTCTCGACACCATATTTGTTGGAAATTGTTATGTACAACGTTTCTTGACACTGTTTGCTATTGTTTAGACTTGAGGGTTTGTTAGATTTGCATCTGCATGATGAAAGCTTGCTTGAAGAATCTTTGTTGGTAGTTTTCTTGTGTGCTCGTACTGGTTGCTGATAGCCCTACAAGAATATGGGACTTAAATGACTGTGAAATATGACTGAAATTTGGTTGTGTTGAACACTTTCAACTGCGAAACAACTCAGGGGTTCTACAGTCATTGTGGACAAGTCCTTTATATAAATGACAGCGGGTATATTATCACCATTCATTTAATACTTGGATGTACAAATGGATGAAGAATTCAATGGTTAGCTAAGTGATAAAGAAAGTTTGGCTTAAAGAAATGGCTATGAAGCTACCATGTGGAAAGCATAGACCCATTGAAAATTTGATGTGGACATCCACGTGGCTAGTCATTTTACAGTCATTCTGTAGTAACAACAAACCCATTTTAAATCTGACGTGGATACCCACACAGCCAGTCATTTCAAAGTCATTTTGAAGTTATAATTGCCACATGGCAAGTCATTCTGTAGTCATTTTGAGGTGACATGGTTTTAGGGTTTAGGTTACTTTTTTATAACAAATAGAAATGTAGTGAAAAATGTACGAGGAATAGTCATTCTATAGTCATTTAAAAATGCATTTGGAGTTCCACAACAAACATTGTACACCATTCATCATTCAAGCTACGCCAAGTACAATACACCATACAAAGTACACAATTCAAAATACAACATACATAATTTTGTACACACCATACACCATATTTGGACAAATGGGTTGTATGGCTTTCAAATCCACTTAGTGTGTGAGTCTAAAGAGGTGAAATGACGAGCCTTTTATAGTATTGGGGTGGTAGGAGGCTTGACAAACCATGTTGGATATGTAAATTGCAGGAATTGTGTTACAAGTAATATTTTAGACCTCATTTAGGTACAATAGATTAATTTTTTCCATAAAACTTTTCACTAATAAAAGTTGGGAAATCAATCTCACTATTATCTCCAAAAATCCATTTCAAAATTCAAGCTTCAATTCAAAAGTTGTGGTCAAATTTGAAAAAGAGATCAATAAGGATAGTTTTTTTGACATTTTCTAACATCCTTTCTAGATGTAGTAGTGTAAAAGACGTAACGTAGTCATTACTGAGTCGTTCTTTCACTGCAATACTGTAACACAACTTCAACTTGACTATGTAAAAATCATAGCTAGGCTTGTTGAATTAGTATTGTAAATTACTATTAGAAATGTTCATTTATTTTTGAAATTAGATAGAATTATATGTCATGTAAAAGTACACAAAGTGAGTCTCTTTTTACTTGCATATCTCAACATGTAAAATTTTATTTTGGTGTTTTTTGTGGTAAATACCACTTCCATAAAGTTGTTACAAATGTCTAATTTTGTGTTTTATTATATTTTTTTAGTAATTCAAAAATCAAAATATTTATTATCTTGAGATTTGGCACTTTTCTAGTTCTCCTACTTAGAAAAATGTTCTATAATCGTTTTTTGGTGGTTACATTCATCTTTTAAGTGTATGCATTGTCTATATTTCCAAAAACCAATTTTTTTTAAATTTTAAAGTATCCAAAAAATGACATGAGTACAATAAAACGTAGCAAAATTGATAGTTTTTTCTTGCACTCATCCAACAACATTGGCAAAAATTATCACAAATAATTGCTCCTATAAGTGTAAGAGATAAAATAAATCATATAAAAAAATCCAAGGAAAAGAACAAGTTACACTATAGAAAAGGAGAAATCATCATTAATTCACCAATTGATAGTACTCTAACTAATAAGTGGAAGTCATATCCTCAATCCCAATGACATCATCATTTGCAAAGCATAAATTTTCTATTTTTTCTATTAATTCAATGAATCAAAGTAATTAGAACTTTAGGCACTTAAATTCATTGTCCAGTATTTACTAATTTAATTTTGGATAAGACATAATCTATTTTAAGCCTAAATCTATTAACATGGCACATGGCAACATCTTTAAGAATATAAATACTTTGTATGAAAGTCCAAAGTCAAGTGCAGTGACAAGTCACTCATTCTGTAGTGGCCCTACAATGAAACTAAAGTCATTTACAAAGTCTCTTTCTACCACATCTTTTGTTGTAGCCTATTTCTTTCTCTTTTTCTTTTAGTAAGTCGAAACTCCCTAGAAGATGTCTATAAGGGCCTCTAAAGTCATTGTCTAGTTATTCTACAGTCATTTTTTAGTTAACATAAAGTAAAGTGCAATTTGAATATATGACAACAGTCCACTTTAGAAAGTTGTCAACATTGTGAATGAAAAGTAGTGGATGAAATTTTCACCTTATGCATTCTTCATCCCGAAGTCGCACTGGCGACTGTGAAATGACTGTGAAATGACTCAGATGCTATGAATATTGCACCATTGGTGCAATTACAGAGCTCGAGTCATTTTTTAGTTGTTCCGGACAACTAGTCATTCATTTGCAGTTGCAAAACCGGCCATTTTCTTGTAGTGTAGCTTGTTTGGTTAACCTATGTAAAAATCAGATTCAGACATAAATTAAGTATTTTTTGGAATGTCTGAATGTTTGGAATATTACAATTGAAATGTCTGAAATGTCACAGAATTTTTTCATCTCAATTGTCTAAATTTCTGAATATTTTTGAAACCTACATCACGCCTTAAGCTTCATGTGACAAGTTTTCTATAACAAAACAAAAAACTAGAAGTTGCCAAACATTAAAAAATTGGAACGTTGGAATGCCGAAACCCTAATAGTAATAAATTGAAACCCTTTGCACATGAAAAAGAATGTATTTTGGCGCTCAGACCTTCACGTACGGTATTGCTTGCCAAAATTCTTTCAAAATTCTGTGAAAGAAATTGCCGTGACAAAAACTCCCCCAAAACGACCACCTCCGATGCAATTTCATAAGTATTTCTTTCGGGATTTTGTAATCTGAAAGTGTTACATTCAATATAGAAAGGCCTTATGTACCCCTTCCCAAAAGCTTAACAATGAATGGAGAAATGCCTTGTATACCCCTTTGAAAAATCGTTGTGTTTTTCTTTGAAATTGACGTTCTCTCACACATTGCAATGTGTTCAAAAAGGGAAGTAGCTACCTTACAATATTTGAAGGCTTTGAATCACTGTTGTATTGAAGCCAACATTAGAAAAAAATTATATCATTTGACCCCAAGACATTTAGTCCCATGTATTCTTTATTATGCAAGCATGGAGGAACTTTGGCTTTCTATGATGATATATGTGTTGTTCTATGTCAAAAAAATTAAGTTGTTGACATATGGTAACTCTAAATATTTGTAATTTATATGACTTTTAATCCCTGAGAGCTCAAACATCCACTAGGTGGATGATGAATATTTTAACCCCTAAAGTTTCTTGACTATGTTTTCACCAAAAACACTCCAAAACTGCCATTTCTAGTGCAAGTATCAAATTTTAGGAAAAAAACATTTTTGGACACATGTAATCGTACGATCTTGTAGTATAGTGGTTTGAAAAGATGTGGAAAAAATTTCAGAAATTTCCATAGTGTGGATTGCAATATATTAGCGTTTGAATTGACAAAAATCCTTTGGGGGGCACTACAAAAAATTGATTAGCTTTTTGGGAATACAATTTTTATTTCAATTAGTACCCAGAAGCAAATGTTATCACATATTAAGCCCAAAGTAGGCAAGGATAGGTAGCAAAAAAACTAAGAAACTTAAATTTTTAAAAATTTATTACGAAGTATATTTTCGTCTATTTGAAAAGATTTGATTCATTCTATTTGGATAAGTGATGTGAAAGTTATGAAGCTTTTTGTTTTGCAGGCAAATCTTAGCAAATTCTCGAAAAAAATGTATTGGATCCGTTCTTGAGCTCAATTTTACCAATTTTTGAAGAAAAGAAGTCACATATGGTTTAGTTTCATTTTTGGAACAATCTCACTATTGGAATTAGTGTGTTTCAATTCCATCTTATAGCTATCAATGATAATTTAGTTTTTCCTTCTATCTTGTACTTGCTTTGACTTTGCAATTTTTTAAAGAATGAAAAATGGAGGGGGGATATTTTCTTTCAAACTCTCAACTCAATTCTTCAACATAAAAAAATTTAGATTCACAATCTTTAGTACAAAACTTTTAAGTTAAAAAGATTCAAAGTTTTATAATTTAGTTAGATTAGGAACAAAAAAATTGTTTTCTTCATGTTAAACACTTATATCTTATAATAGATATAGTAAAAAAAATTTGAAATCTCTTCCAAATATTTTCATATTAGTCTAGTGCAAGATCCTACAGTTGGATATGCAAAAGAAAAAAATGTTTAAAACTTTTGTTGTTTGTAATGAAAATAGCAGGTTTGAAAGTTTTTTGACGAAAAAATGGCACGAGGACTTTAGGGGTTAATTGAAAGTAAAAACTAGTTTTGGATCAATTCCAAAGGAATACTATGCATACAAATGAAATGATCACACCTCTGGTAGAATACAGGACTATTCATTAAATTTTGAGATGGCACTTAAGGTAATATTATTTATATTTAAATTCAATTTAAATGATAATTAAATTATACTATTTTTTTGTCTTTGGTGTTTGGCCATATTTTTAAACTTGTATAGTACCTGGCTATCGGCGTCACTCTTTCATGCCAAATAATTAATTAAGGTAAGAAAAGTTTCACAAATGAACTTCAAACCTGTATAACTCTTTATTAGAGGCTCCAAATCACAAATAGATTTTTGGAGGTAAAGCTTAATTTTATTTCTAACATTTTTTTACTAACTCCATTTTGAAAAAAAATCAATTTACAGTGCTTAAATAGAATTTGAAGTTCCGGTGTGAATACTATTTTTTTTTTTTTTGAGCTCCCATATTGCTACACCTTTGTGGATTGATGAGAAACAATGAACTTCACTATAAGGACCTCTTTACTATTCCTACTCACAACATGACAATAAAATAGCCCTTCATGTCATGAAAGAAAAATATCTTGATAACTGATGGTGCATGTGATACTTTTAACACACAATTTGTAAATTTTACACTCAAGCAAGTGCTTAGGCCGTCTATGATGCTAATATGTGAGCATGAAAATGCAAGCATGTGAGCTTTGAACGTATGTAGAAGTAGGTATCCTACAACCATTGAAAGTGCTTATAATATAAGCACCTGTAATATAGGTATCAATAACATAAATTCATTATAATCATGGAAGGTTTCTATAATATAGACACCTAAATATAATATAGGTGTATAGTTTTCTAGGTTCACATAATGGCAAACCTCCTTAAGCTATATGACAAAAAAAATATAGAGATTAAGCTTTTTGGAAGGAAGTACCAATTTCAACGCCTCTCATTCTTGCATAAACAATATTTTGTACAACACTAAATTTTGTAACTCTCACCTCATTACAATTAAGTAATACACAACATCTTAAAGTTCTTCATCACTTTAAACTTTTTTGCATTGAGGGAGCCTAACCATGTCGTGAATAATGTGCAAAAGGTAGTCTATATAATCATACTTACATAAATCTACTCTAATCTTGACTTTTCAATCAACAATTTATCATTGCAAACAAGAAGGATCATCCAACCATCATCATTGGCACATAGTCACAATTATCAATAACCATAATCAACAATTCAATAATTTTGCATTGATATTAATTAAAATATAATTTTCAACACCAACAACCCATCCACAACAAAACCAAATCTACAATGTACTTCACACTATACTCCTAACTACTCCCTCTGTCCCGAAATGATTGTCCCATAAAAAACTTTTCTCAAGATTAAGGCGAAATTTGAGAATTTGGTAAAGTAATGAATGTAGACATGTACATTAGATGAGATTTCAGCCTTGTGGAGGGCTGTGTGTTCCCAGCCCGTGGGAACTGCCGAATTTAGGGCCGCGGCAGCTCGCTGACGTGGACGAGCGACTGCCACGTTGGAAAAAATATTTTTTTTTTCAAAAAAAAAAATGAATTTTTTTTTCTGGTTTTTTTTCATTTCAAGACTAAATTTTTTTTTTTTTTTTTTTTAATTTTTTTGTCGGGAACAGCCGTTCCCTAAAACTGCGGGAGGGGACCAACGTCGGAAACGGGCCTGAAACGGCCCTCCCGACCCTCCAAAACCCATCTTATGGATTAATTCTTGATTTCTTCAATGGTTTGCAAAAATGGCAATATCAAGTTTAAAGCATGAACTACTTAAAGCGGGAAAATCGAGGTTGAAATTCATTTGAAAAATCACCCTCTGGCTTACGATTATCCACCAAAAATGAGTACTAAGCACAACAATGCATTGCTTTTCATCTTGTCTTTGTACCATGTAAAGATTTCGTGAAGATAGTTTAGCGTTAATTTTTTCTTGAGTAGCTTGCTGTGAGCAACTTATATAACTAAAACTTACTATTTTTTAATTTGTGTCTTTGTGGAATTGACAGTGATTGTTTCATGAATTGTGTCTTTGTCTAATTGAAACTCTTATTGTAGCGTACTAACTATTTCATGAATTGCATTTTCAAATAATTAAATTTGAAGTAGTGGACAATCATTTTTGGACATCTAATTTTGGAAAGATGGACAATCATTTTGGGACGGAGGGAGTACTACTATATACCCTCTGGAATCTCAATTTTGGCTACATATAATTGCATTGCCCCTTCCAATTTCACTCTACTTTCAATAATATATATTATAAAAATATATATATTAGCATCTAAAGTGAAAAACACTTTTTTGGGCTCTTTTTCAAACAATATTAGAGTATTATATTTTTTATTTCCTTAATTTGAAATATTGCACTACAAAATTTAGAGGCAAAAGATCTTTATAATGGAAATCGGAAGAATTGAGTCTAGAGTTTAGAATCTAGGGAAAGTTTCATTCTTTAAAAACTTGGCAAGTAGACATACGTACATGATGAAATGAAAGCCTAAATCATAATAATTCTAAGAAGAAATTGAAACACATCAATCAAAAATGAGATTGTTCCAAAAAATAGTTTAAATGATTTGAATTTTTTAAATTGTAAAAATTGAATTTTAAAATGATTTTGTGATATAAAAAAAGGTGCTTTATTTGCCTTCAAAATAAGATTCTTCTATAGATAAGAATATATTCTAGGAAAAACTAATTTTCAAAAGAATTATTTTGAAGTTTTGTAAGTTTTTTTTTCCTTCCTTGTCTCATCTAGTAGAGATTTTTGCATTAAAACTAAGGTAATTAGACCCTCACTATAAGAAACCCCGTTTTAGGTGACAAGCCCTAATTTTTTATGACGGATTTTAGGTGATGTCAATATTGACAACCCAAAAATTTTATGTCAACAAAAATGTCCAACGTAACATCAATGCTGACATAAAAACATTGGATTGTCAATATTAATGTTACGTTGGACATTTTTGTTGACATAAAAATTTGGGGTTGTCAACATTGACATCACCTAAAATCCGTCATAAAAAATTAGAGCTCGTCACCTAAAACGGGGGTTTCTTATAGTGCCTTGTCTAATTCCCTACCTAGTCTTGAATTCTATTTTTTGATCCCATATTAATCTATTGATAATCCAATTGGAGTAAAGTCCACTCATCTTTTGAGATATTAATGGATTTTCATCCTTTGGAATCTTACTTTCTGAAGAACAATTTTTGACAAGTCTAGGGACACTAAGCAAGTGCCTACTAACCCTTTATTTCAAACATTTGATAGAAAATTAATAAATGCTTGCCCTTATAATTGAGTACGGTACCTCTAAAGGTCTCAAAATTTGTATCCAAGATACTCAATACTATTCTAATCCTTCTCTAATATATTCATGAATGTGTATCATTATTTATGAACAACCATAATAGTGTAATAATTATATAGGATATCCCACAGAAGTATGGAAAATTTCAAAAATGTTGTATTGTCCAAAAATATCCCCCAAAACTATGTCACACTTTCCAATTTGAAGGGATGGGTGGGTGGGGTGTACAATTATTTAGTACCCAAAAAAATAAATTTGGAGGTGGAATTTGGAGGAATGATCTTCTAATAGACTTGTAGCTATCATACAAAGGAATTCTAAAAATAATTAATTTTATGTGATGTGGAAGTCCAAAAAATGAGCTTCTTTTAACTTGCATTTTGAAACGTGTAAAATATTACTTTGGTGGTTCTTTTAGTAAATGACCATTTCTATAGAATTGTTACAAATGAACAATTTTTATTTTATTTATTTAAATTTTTTTCCTGTTTTTAACGAATTAAAACATCAAAATGTCTGTTTTTTTTAGATTTGGCATTTTTCTAGTTCTCCTATTTAGAAAATTTTTCCATACTTCTCTTTTGGTGGTTACCTTCTTTAAGGTGTATACATTGGCCATATTTTACATATTAAATTTTTTTTCTAATTTTAAAGTACTCTAGGGAAAAAAAGGTATGAATAGTATAAAATGCAACAAAATTAGCAAGTGTTTCTTGCAATCATCCATTAGCTAAAAATATTTTTCATCTAAATTATTCTCCAATTGAAATTTAAAAAATTTAAACTAAAAATCTTTTGATTATTGGGAACAATTCTTTAATTGATATTATTAAACAAGTTATGAAGTTATTGGTTCCTAAAAGATATAGCCAGTATTCCACTAATTGGATGATATTGTTTTCAAAAGTTTATTTTGAAAGTTATACAAAATAGATAAATTGCATCAAAATATATTTATACAACAATTTTGTCTACTTTTTACTAGAGTAACTAGTTTGGTCATTCAATACTTCGTGATTTTGGTGCAAAGTTCAGAATTAGTTTATATAGAGATAAGAAAACAAAAACTTGCAACAACAAAGATTATTTTGACTCAATTCTTCTTATGCTATAATTTATTTTGCTCTAAAAATTTTACATTTCTTTTCTTCCTTGAATTAGATTTTCGTTGGAGTTAACAAAAAAAAAGTGAAGATTGAAGAAACTAAAATTGAATTACTATAGCCTCTTATTGCATAGCTCCTTATTCTATAAGTATAATAAATTAATAATCTTTGATATAAATAACATAACATTCTTTATAATGGTAGCATGGTATCTTTGAAGTTTATGCAATTTTTTTAAATTTCATTAACATAGATTTTTTAATTCTCTTTAATAATAATTATTAATTATATTTTATCAAGTACCTATGAAGTAATTAACAATCTACACATATTTTTTCACATTCATAACAAATGAAATTTTCTTTCATATAAGCTAGAACGACAATCAACTATGATTAATCACAGGGAAGGTAGGAAGCTTTACCTAATGCATGAACAGGCAAAGCGTTACATTTCCCTCTTTCTATTGTTCATGAAAGGGTAATATTAGTTCACCATGTGGTAAAGTGCAAATTCAGCAAACAATAAACACATGAATAGGCAAAGTCTTGTATCTTTCCCACATGCTAATACATTTCTAAAAAAAAATGTGATTTTACCATGTGATTCTTTGTTGTAGACATTATCCCATAAGCATTGTCCTTGGTGAGGCTCCCATGAAGTATAATAGACAAGTCTCATTCACGTATTCCTGTAGTACATACTACATTTATGTAAGAAGTATGTATAATACATAGTATAATACATCCATGTATTATACTGAGCACAATATTATATTGTATAGTGCTTACTATACTATATTATATATTGATAAATAATGTATACACATTGGTATTTTCCATAATATTCTCACCAATTTTTTACCCCAATGCATTACCATGAGGTAATCCAATACAAGAATACAATGTAGTAATCCTAAACCATGAAGTTGACTATTATCATGAGGTAATGGTCCAATTTTTACCTTCATAGATTATGCTATTATTCAGGGAAAGAGTTGGGAAACGTTTCATTAAATCCCATGAGGAATCACACTCTACTTTCCTTGTGAATCTACATATGAACAAATAAATTTGTCCTTGCTAAAATGAAATCTCTTTATAAGAAACTCATCATCAAAAAGATAAGGTCTCAATGATCAATATTCATTCAAGTTATAAACATATCTGATAACTCACTGCAGTTATCACCTCTCCTTGAGAAGTAGTTGCAGTGAATCTCGCACTGCAGAATGTTTGTAGTAAACAACAAAAGAGGTGATGTCATGCTACTTGCACACCCACAACCTTGATTCAAACCTGCACAAAATGTTCTCATGAACTGCAGGCATTCAGTGCTTGTGCTCACCTAACTGCATGCGATTTGCAGGATGAGCAGCAGCAAATCGCCGACATGCTTTGAAGTTGTCCCGGAAGTTGTCTGGAATTTCTTCTTCTCTCCTACTACGAAAGCTTCTATAGAGTTCTATCGATCCACGTGAAAACGTAGCAAGGGAGCTACAGTTGTATTCCCGGTCACTAGCGGATTGGTTTTCACTGACTTGAAAGGACAAAGAGAGAGCTGGCATGGGTCCAGCTAGGGTGCCATACCCTAGATTGATACAAAGCTGGTTGTTGTATGGACTGTGGTGCGTTCATCGAAGCGTTGAGCTTTAAAAGTCGTTGTTTTCGCTTTCTGCAATTTCTTATTAATTCAGGTGGTTCTAGTTTCTGCAAGTTAAAGGCTCTGATTGCTGGGTTGGAGTCAGTGCTGCTCCGGAAAGTGAAACCGTTCCGACCTTTCCCCTTGTTTTGTGTTGTTGTCTGTAATTTGTTTTCTACGGTGAATCTCATATGTAAGAAAGAGTCAGTCGTGCAGTGAAAACTCTCCGTTCGTCTTTGAAAAAGCAACACAGACAAGGAGAATTATTCTTCTGTCCCATATCTCAAACTCTCAAAGCGGTGGTTCATCACGTGGTTCAAGATGAGCCTCCCTTGGGATTGTAAAGTATTGAGTGTCCGTGACTACTTGAACATTATAATGTCATGGTGAGTTAACCGGGGCAGAGAATTTAGGAGGTGATGGAGGTTCTAGGCGATACTAATCTCGAAACTTGATTACGTGTGTGCCCTGAACAATCCCGTTACCCATGTGATCAGTGTGCGAAATTTTAGGGCTAGCAGGTTGAGCAGATCTTGATTATTCGTCACTACGGAATCCCATGTGATCTCTGTACGCAGGTCACTTGCGACCAACTCTTTCGATCAGAAACTTTCAGCTGATCACGTTGAGACTCGTGAAAACTGTGAAATATTGGAACTTGAAATCAGTTGCATAAATCAGTATGTACTGTACTTACTTGGTCGGTTTCCACATGATTGATAAAAATAGCAGTGATTCAGTGACTGTTGCGCGCAGTGCTGTACTGCAGAAACTGTACATGTGCTCTGGCGTTATCGCAACAACTGACCAGACTAGCTAGCTATTCCACGTTCTGCTCGATCTATTTAACTATAATGTACGTACTTCGGTGCTATAGTTCAGATATTCACAGGGAAGGTAGGAAGCTTTACCTGATGCATGAACAGGCAAAGTGCGTTACATTTCCCTCTTTCTACTGTTCATGAAAGGGTAATATTAGTTCACCATGTGGTAAAGTGCAAATTCAGCAAACAATAAACACATGAACAGGCAAAGTCTTGTATCTTTCCCACATGCTAATACATTTCTCAAAAAAAATGTGCTTTTACCATGTGATTCTTTGTTGTAGACATTATCCCATAAGCATTGTCCTTGGTGAGGCTCCCATGAAGTATAATAGACAAGTCTCATTCACATATTATTGTAACACATACTACATTTATGTAAGAAGTATGTATAATACATAGTATAATACATCCATGTATTATACTGAGCACAATATTATATTGTATAGTGCTTACTATACTATATTATATATTGATAAATAATTTATACACATTGGTATTTTCCATAGTATTCTCACCAATTTTTTACCCCAATGCATTACCATGAGGTAATCCAATACAAGAATATAATGTAGTAATCCTAAACCATGAAGTTGACTATTACCATGAGGTAATGGTCCAATTTTTACCTTCACAGATTATGCTATTATTCAGGGAAAGAGTTGGGAAACGTTTCATTAAATCCCATGAGGGATCACACTCTACTTTCCTTGTGATTGTCGACCGCATGTTAGCTAGTCCTGAGTGATAGCTCATCAGTTATTCGAAACGGATAGTTACGTTTCAATCAAGAAAACTTATTAGCTGCCGTACGCGCCGGCTTCAGTGGCTGACGTGGTTATTGACGACTTCATCGTATTTTATCATTTTTTTCCGGTGCAAACGAAAGAGAGTCCCATAGCTAGCAGATGAGAGAGTGCAGATCAATCCTGAAGCAGGAGGATCTCAATATATTGTATTCTAGTTTTCTATCTGATTGCTTGAATAGGTCAACATTCGAAAACTTAATTGCACATATTTTCATAGAAACGTACTCATACCTATCCGCTTGGGTTGGTGTCCCCTCAAGCCCTGAACAGCAATTCGTTCCAGAAATGAGACCGTTGTTCTTTGGTACTACAGTATTGTGTTTGACATCCTTTTTTTCTTTGGAAAGTGACGGTGGATTCTTAAAAGCAAAGAGGGAACAAACAATCAGTCCGGCTTACGCGGCCGGGTCAACCTGGGAATGAGACTGAATTGTGTTTGACATATACGGTATCTTACTTCATCGATTGTATATTGCGCGCCATACCAGGCCGTACGCCCGTAACTTACTACGTGTTGCAATTGTGAATGTAGCAAACGGCGAAGATGATATAACTTAGTAGGTCGGAAGAGTGTACTTTAATTAGGTCCTATTGCCATTGTGTCAGCTTTGCATGTGGAGGACTGAAGAAGCTATAGTTTTTTTTTCGATATGTCAGAAACTAGATCTAGAGATTTGTCAATAATTTTCTTAAGGGACAGACGCCATTAGAGCGGTCAGTGTTCTATGCTGCAGAGCCCAGTGCTCGAGTGCTCAGAACATCCCCAGTGCAAACACGGGAACAAGGACAGTATGGAGATTTTGGGGTGGAGAGAGGCGGACCTCATTCCATTCCAGAGACTTTTAAAATAACATTTGCCCAATGCAGAGCGGCAATCCATACCTCAAATGGACTTTTTTGCATTGTAAATAGGAGAGGAAAAGATTTTACATTAAAAAAGAACTTTTTATCTAAAAAAAAGGAGCTCTAATTTATTGGCAGTTTGGCACACATAAGAAAGCTTGAAGACATATGACAATTATGACTTTTCCTATTGCAAGACAACTTGCGGCCTTTTCAGATTTTGTCAAATTGTTGGGCCGGGTTTAGAAAATGGCGGGCTAGGAATGAAGAGAGACCAATGCCGGTTGCATTGGGGCGTATCTTTCTAGTTGCCTTGTCATTATGCTATTGATGTGATGGTTTCGAGTGGAATTGGAGTTGCTCTTAGTGCATATTGAATTCTATTCATAGTGTATATTGTTTTGGAATGAAGGAGATGAGGTTTTGCATTGACAAAAATTGGCTATTGTAAACGTGAGGATTTTGAGCAGCGTGCTTATCAAAAAGTGGATAACTGAGTATGTGTTTTAATGTGCCACAATCTGCTAGAGTCTCTCAAAGTGTGGTTGCTTATTCTACTAATTAATCATGACAATCATAAATTTAATGAAATTGGAGATATTCTACAAGCCAAAAAATTGTATTAGATTTTTATACAAATGTCTAATTTTAGGCCCAAATAAGGCAAGTATGGATTTGGATTTCAAGCCTCCAGAGTAATGGAATATTGCCAATTTACTAAAATTGATATTATAGCATCTATACCCTTCTTCAAGATAAATGACACACAAAACTAAATTTGGAAGACCCAAGCAACTTTCAATTTAGACGGCTAGCTTTGTTACCCCTCCTTTGCAGCAACAAAGATCCAAATTGGACATGTATTGCCTCTACGTCTCCATTGTAAGAGCATTTGCTCTCTAATCAAGATAGCTAATTTATAAGCCAATTATATTTGGTTGTAGGACATATTTTCCTAAATCTAAGTTCCACATTTTTTAGCTCTTTATAAATGAATTTTCTACAAAGCAAACTTCTTGACTTTCAATTGTTGAATGGCTTGGAAAATTTCTAGATGGTCTACTCGCTTTTAATTGTTGCAAGGTTATAGGAGGGGGCCTCTGATCCATACGGACCCTATAGCAATGCTCAAACTCTAGGTTCAGAGTATGGATGTGAATGCTTTGAACTTCTAAAGGAAGGGCCTTATGACCGTGGAGTCAAATGTAAAAATCCTTCACTATATATCCTTTATTTCTTAGCTCTTTATAAATGAATTTTTCGGTTTTATTTTTTAAAGATGAAATCACATGGCAAACATTTTTCATAAAATTTTCATTTTTTTCACAAAAATTGTGAATTATTATGATTCTTGAAGAATAATTGAAGAAAATTCATATCAAATACTAATCATGTTCAAAAAATTTGAAATTTAAAAAATAAAAGACATTCTAGTGTAGAACATTGTAATATAAAAAAAAATTCCATGTCATTCCATGAGTCCATATTTAAAAACGTTGTTATAGATCCTCAACTTCAAACTTCATTAAAATGCTTATTTTAAGGAATTTTTCAAAATTTCTTAGTGAAATACAAACTAAACTTCAGGAGCTTCATTTTGTTAATTTCACTCAAAAGCAAAAGAAATTGTTTTGAATGGCAAAATCAAGTTTTGAAGGAAAAAAAAGCTCAAAGTATTGTACCATTTTTTCAATAAACTACCCCATACAAAATACAAAACAACTAAAATTTCTTGAACTTAATTTAATGATGTGGATATAGCATCACTAAAGTTGCACACAGAAATCAGATAAAATTATTCATTCTTCAATATGCACAAAGCTTGATTGAGTGATTGATCATCCAAGGATACCCATCAAAAGGACACAAAACGCACTTAGTGTCCTTCCAGGAGTAAAGGTTGTCTATGAATTGAAATATCGAATCCCAGTTTGCTTGTGCAATCGATCTTAACCTTTCGGAAGCAAGAAGGGCAAAGGATGCGGTGGTCTGGTGAACAAAAAGAGTTCGATGAAAAAAATTCAGTGATTCTCATGTATAACAGAGGAATGCTCATGTTTATCCAATCAATTGATAAATGCGTGCCTGGTGACCACGGTGTTAGGCTAGTCGTTTGACTCGTTTCAGGGTTAAGGCGTCACGTCAGGATCACTGATGTTCACTAAACAACATTGATTACTGCTGACCACACCGTGCAAAGTGTCATGAAATATCTCTATTCGTAATTTGGTGAGACCGAATCACTTGATAGTTTTCATGAGACAACAGCAAACTACGGTATACATGCGAAACTCTGATTCTGTATTTCGTTAGACATGCGTCAATCATTTGCAGTTGGCTCTTTGTGGTGAAGGCTCTCTTGGTATTGTGGATTGAGTGCATCCCTAGAAGGTACTAGGTAGCTAGTGATTGCTTCCAGAGACTAGCCAAGTGACGTTATCTCGGACTGCATGCCGAATTCGAATAGCTGCAATAGCTAGTTGTATATCATAATATTTGTAGGATCAAATCGAACTTCCCTAGCAAATCAAATGATCAATGGCATCAATTTTATTTTGACTGGTACTAGTACCATATCTTTCCTGCATCCACTTGTGATCCGGCTCAACCGAAACACGTAAAACGTTAACGTGGTGTTCTGCTCGGCCGGGCATCACCGACCCAAGTGGCATTTGGCTCTTAGCCTCCCCCACGCTGAACCGTCCGCGTGAACAGGACTGATTGTTTCCTCCTTTTAGGTTCTTAATTCACTTTTTTACTTTCGAATTTTAAAAAAAAAATCACACGTAAAGCATCAATTTTGTTAAATTGGCAATATTCCCTAAACCAAAAATTGTGACATATATCTTCTCCAAAGTCTAATTTCAGGCCAAAAAACTACGACAGGTATAGATTTTGGTTTCAGGTCGCCAAAGTAATGGAATATCGCCAATTTAACGAAATTGACGTACGTAGCTCATGCATTCTTTTTACTATATATAATGCACGTGTACTTTGGATTCTGTGACCCATTAGATAATGTTCGTGCAGTTATTGGTTTGACAAGAAGATATATACTCGTCGAATTTCTGTTCCCTTTAGTTTTGGAAAAGCTGTATTCTACCGTACTTCCTTGGAGTGAGTTCTGAACTTCTGATTGACCGCTTCTTTCAAGCAGTCAATGTGGTTACCTTACGACTCTCGATTCAGAATCCTGTACTGTTTGCTTAAAAAGAAACTGCAATCTCCAAATTCCAGGTCAGGAAATGTTGCATCAAACTGATTTCGACGAAAGCTAGCTGTTTGACCAAAGTATGGTATACGAAGGGACCTTGAATTCACCGAATGAAATTAAAAATGTAATAGGTGCCCCTCTCGCTGTATCCATTCATAAACTACATCAAGATTGTTCATTAATATTAGTTAGTTGTAAGTGCTTGTAATGGCATTATAGGCACCATTTAAGACCCTCAAATTTTACCGGTAATCACAGTAGTTCAATTAAACTAATTGCAAGAACATCAATTTCGTTAAATTAGCGATATTCGCACAGCCAAAAATTTTGACATACATAATTTCTGGCCGCAATGTAGGACAGGTATAGTTTGGGGTCAGGTGTGAGGTGTCCCGTCCTGAACCGTGCCAAGGTAATGCAATACCGCCAATTTAACGAAATTGACGTTTCTTGTGATGACGTTTTCATAATACAAATTATTTCATGACTTTTAAATCAGTTTTCAAGTTTTCATTCCTCATTTGATTAAATTCTAATGCAAGTCAATTATAAATATATTAGTGAAATTAGAGAGTTAATAAAACCACGAAGATGCAATTTCAAATGAACACATTAATAATGCATGGTTTTCAAAATGTAACACTTCAAGTATGTATATAGTTTTAGTCAACACCTCTGTAATACACACACAAATATATTCACCATTTGCACAACATATACATAGTACTGTACGTAAAGTTGTGCTGCAAAGTCTCAATGATCAGTTTTCATTCCATTTAAGAGCATAATTAAGTACTTTACATTATGTCGAACATCTGCAGACTTAGTAGTGAGGGTTGTGCTGCAAGGTCTGAATGATCGATTTTCATTCCATTTCCTAGGATAAGTAGAATACATTCCACAGCACAAGGTTTCTCGTTGAGCTTCTGGTTACTGATCGAGAAGCTAGAGTAGCGCAAGCAATGTGAAATATACAGCAGTCAATTCAGTGATTCCTATCAACATGCTTCGAAGAGCACTGAGAACGAAATGTGTAGGGTCCCGTAATTCGCAAAATACCTGATCGAAAGCAGTATTCGAGAATCTGATTTGCAGGATTCGATGGTCTTTTCATCGACGCGTCTTCCTGCTGTTTCTGAAACCAGCGATCAAAGGTTGGTGCCCCGCATCCCCAGTCAATACTAGTAAGTTACGTACTGCTCCATCCGGCCTAATATTCGATACTGCCACTAAAGGTAAGTTGTGGGGACTCCCGGTCTCCAGTCCACAACTTGATCGGCAAGTCTACAGATCAGCAGTACCTGCGCGTAGTACTGCAACTTACAGGTTCCATCCGGAACTCGCTCGCTGGTTAGAGAGAGAAATAACTCCAATTCTTTTAGGAATCGGCGTACGTGAAGAGTCCATTCATGGTCCCACGTCTCACCCCAGGGGTCTCTCTACTGTAGTTGAACTTTAAAGCGAATATATATTATAAATATCAGCGGGCGAAACGGTTCGCTTCTGGACCGACCGCAAGTGGGGTGAGCAAGGAAGGCGCGTCGTTGGAGACGGACGCGCTTTAATTTGCACTGCAGCGAATCAAAGGGATCGATACGTAACCATAAAGGCGCTAGTGGCAATGATGTCGAGCAAATGGCTCGCATCATAGCGCGCTTCTGAGCTGGCAACGGTTTGTCTTATTTGCTGTTTGGTGTATCCCAATGGAATAGACGTCCCTAGCGGGGTGTTTTAATATTTTTTTAGCGAATTTCGCACTCACTGACAGGTTTGGTCCTGTCAGAATCCGTCCCTCCAGAATTGCGCCAGTGTTATCATTGCTTCTGGAAGGTACTGTTCCCCACAACAAAACGCTGGACGTCACCCTGTCGTTCGATCTCTCGAAATCGGAGTCGCAGAGTCGCAGGGCTTCGATAGGGCGATGGCTCCTGGTGAAAGGCCTGCGCCCTGCGCTTTGTACTTGAGTCTTGCAATCAAAATCCTTCATTTGCGGCAAAAATAAAATAAAGTAATATCCGAGTCCCCAAGTCCCAGGCACTGTCCGGGAAGTATCCTTACAGTAAACGGACCATTTCCTTCATTCTTGAAGCTGGCTCGGTTTTTTTCAATTTTACTCGGAAGTCAGCCTGAGAAGTGGATTTTTTTCCGGTTGCAATCCTACATTTTGAAATTTCATTAGGCAATTTGCCGGATTTCTATATTTCCATTTGGCCATTTTCCTGAATGTGAAAAATAGAGCCGGTTTTTTGTTTTTGTAGGGGAGTTTTATTTCTACTCCCCACTTTTTTGTTTGATGTATCCTTGGCAGGAATTGAACCTAGCTAAGCCCCTACCAAACTAGGGCCAAGGATGTAGCCTTCGGAAAATACAAGGATCCCGAGGAAGGTCCAAGTATTTTCCGGAGGCTGGTTAGCACTGCAGATTTTCAATTTCACACTTTTACAGATTGACAGTGAGTAAAAGCCATTCACTGCTGATGCCTCTTAACAAAGGATAATTGGTGAGTTGGTGTGAATGTGTGATAGACTTATAACTTTATAAGAATATAAATATACTATGTACACATTAAAAAAAATTCCTAGAAAGTATATGACTAGTCGGCTGCCCGCCGAGAAAAAGGTATTTACATTGGTAATTTTCCTATATATCCCTAGGACGGACGGCCAAATTGCCGAGGTTTAATTTTCCTACCCGATCCATTTCCGAAAATATTATTTTTTCATTCGGTAACCCATCCTAAACATTTCTATGCCATTCGGAAATCTTCAAAAAAATTCGGCTAGGTCGTAAATAGATGCCGGTACTTCCCGTTCATTGGTCCCAGGCCCATTGGTCAAGGGCTCCATGGTTCATCACGAGTAACTTAATAGGCTGCAACGAGTCGGCGTCTTGGCGTTATTAATAAGTTAAATGAACTCTCTCCTGTTCCTTCCAGATTCCCATATACATTCAATGGGTCAGCAATTCCAGGCACCGAAAACGCTGCGTTGACTTGTTCGTACCGTCGAGGGGATAAGCCAAGAAAGCACCGGATTGCGAGGCGCGTTTCGTGAGGAGATGACAACTGCACTGGAGTCTGGAGAGTTCTAAAATATTATTAGTGGACGCAGCCAATGGAATTTAATGCGCCCTACACGGACTACCGTTATCAATAAGCTAGATAGGACCTTTTTTTCTTACTGAGTTGGCTACATGAAATGTTGAAACAGATTGCTTTGACTTACTGGTGAGCGGCTAGTTAAGTGTGATTTGTGCTGCTCCGAGTCCTAGTCCAAGCATGGGTGAATATAGCAAGAGTCTGCCAAGAGCCAGTCCAGTTTAGAGCTCCTCCAGCGTGCAGTAAATTTCAATTTCGTTAAACTGGCGATATTCTCACAGCCTAAAATTGGGATGTAAATCTTCTCAAAAACATCTAATTTCAAGCCACAAACTAGGACAGGCATAAATTTTGGGTTCAGGCCGCGCGGCCTGAACCGCGCCAATACTGAGTATTGGAATGTAGCCAATTTAACGAAATTGACGTTAAGCTGTACCGATTTCAGGACTCTAGCTAGCCTAGCTTGCAAAATTTCTAGCATTTCTCTTGGCCAAAGATACCGGCCAAAGATACCGGCATTTCTCTTTTAGCCTGCTTGGCTTGGCCGCTATATATCTTGGTTTTCTTTTTTAATGCAATAGTTCTTTCCATTTGTTGAAAAAAAAGAAAAAAAAGATACCGGTAACTGTAAATTTGGAACCCTTTGCATTGGTGTGTACCGTCATCCAGCGTTTTATTTGGAACAGTAACTGTCAACTGAAGTAGCCCGACTGCGTTGGCTAAAATTTGAGGGACCTGACTGCACAGGCTCAAACCTGTCAGACGGGGAAATACTCATCAGTATATCATGAGTGTTGGTTACGTGGATGGGCCAATGGGATTGGAGTGTCAGCTGGTACATGGCAGCCAGTCAGAGTGGCGGAGAAATTTGTTGTGTATGAAGAAACTGAAGATCTCATTGGAAGTCAGCTAACTTTAAGACTTCAGTTTCCCATTCTTGAACAATGCGAGCTCATGCTGCAGCATGTGGAGTTACTCTCATAATTGTGGGGCGTACAACGTCGATGATACACCTCGGAGGTACTGTAGATGGGTATTACTTTTGACGCTGGGGAAAGAAGATCCACGTTCAGTTGTGCCCCATTTGGTAACAGACCTGCAAATCGTGGAGCAGTAATCTTGAGTTCTGACAGCCTGAATGTGTGGCTGGCAACTTGAAGCTGCCATACACAAAGCCTGTATCCAGACATGACGCAAGCAGTCTCCATTGGTGTGCTCACTGTAACGTGATACGGTTACTTGGAAAGACCCGATTTACATTACTTCAGATCCATATTACTTAAAGAATACTTAGGATTCACGTGACAACATGAACGCTTTAATGTTAAAAAGTAATAGAAACAGATTCAAAGAGTGTGGCCAAGGTGGCGTGCATGCTCTTCTGCTCTTCACAGATGACTGCCAGACAGATGAGGAGCTGCACTGATTTATCTTTTAGTCGAGCACTTCGTGACGTCGAAAAAGTACTGTAACGTGGTTTGGGGGTGAACTTCCCCGTCAGCGTTACTGCTGATCGGGTTGTATTTTATTTCACTCCCTTTTGCAATTGAACGAGTGCCAAATTTGAGTAAATTAGAAATAAAAAAAACTGTAACTTGCACGAGTAGCAACACTTTACGTCAATTTCCTTAATTTGGCGATATTCCATAAACTAAAAATTGTGACATATATCTGTTCACAAAGGTCTAAACAAATTTCAGATCACAAACAAGGACAATTATAGATTTTCGTTTCAGGCCGCACTACCTGAACCACGCCACAGTAATGGAATATCGCCAATTTTACGAAGCTGTCGTTACTTCCAACAAAAAAATGTGGAAATGGGTACAAAACAAAACGATTCTACTAGTTAAAAATAGTGCGACTTCGATAAATTAGTGTCACGCGCAACAATAGGCCAGTCAAATCAGAGTAGCTACTTATCGCTCCAGTGTCGCGGATGTTCTGAAGCAGCACTGCGACAGATTTGACTTCTGCGCCTGGGAGTTCGTGCGTCATGACGGCTGAAAATGACATAATTCAAGAACGCCAATGCCTGAGGATAAATATTTGTACTTCTATCCTCAGACTCGAGGTGTACCATCGACCACTAGTACGCTCTCAAAAATGTACGTGTAAGGTTCTAAACCATAAACTGTGTACTAAACTTGAACAAGCTCAACTGGTTGGCTGGCCGCTCCGCCGCTGGCATATCAGTTGTACCCAGCACATAGCGCGCGCTAACCCACCTTGATCTTGATATCCCCCTCGTTCCCAGAGACTGACGTGAATTAGCAACAGACACGTTTCGATTTCAATTCTCAGCTACAAAACCCAAAGCGCGAGATCGTTGGTATGTTTTCGTCCAGAACCCAGACAAACAAACTCAATATGCCACCCACTACATCGATCCAAGTACGGTACGATTACAACACAAAGTTAGCAATTGCAAATAGAATCCCCAAATCCAGAACACTGGACACGTTTACCCCCGAGCAGGAAGAAGGCCCGTCCCCTCCTCTCGATCGCGAGGTTTCATGCATGGGTCATCCAAACTCAAAGAGCCCTTCCGTAGATCGGATTGAAAAGGGGAAAAGACACTGAGAGCTGTGCAGACTGTGAGCGAGGGACGGGACGTTGATATGTCCACATAGTCGGCCTCCCTCACAGCCCGGGCAGCTCTCCATGTCAACACCCTTGGTCGCCGCAAGCTAGCTAGCCAGCCATGATATAACACACAAGGGCTAGCTCCAGACCGAAGTCCATGGACCGTGAACGCCACGCGCGATCGAGGTAGGCAAAGCCTGCGGCCGAGAGCTGGCTGCGAGAAGAACACGAAAAGGAGTTGGATCATGGTGATAAGCTTCAGATGAGAGGAGCGCCTGCGAAAGTGCGAATGTAGTGATGAGGGAGGAATGTATATAGAGAGGAGTGATGAGGGGGGAATGTATATAGAGAGGAGTGATGAGGGGGGAATGTATATAGGGAGGGGCCTTCGCAGACGTCAGCCTGCTAGCTCACCACCGCCTGCTCTAGACTCCTCACCTCTACTCTACTCTATTACAGCCCTCTCCGCCCTACTCTCTGGACTCAATTTAGTGTGGAGTGTGCACACTAAAGTTCCACCATACTATTTCAGTTAATGCCGCCCCTTCAAACCTGGGGATCCCCAACTTTGGGGCTTACATTATTGATTGAGTCAACTTAAAAGGTAGGTTAAGTTGACACGTCAAACCACACTAAATAGAATGAAGAATGTACTCCTACTATCTACATTAGACGGGTCTTCATTCTTGACTTTTTCAACTTAAAAGGTAGTTTTATGGAAGACACAAAATAGAATGATGAATGTACTCACAAGGTTTACATTCCTAGGAAGGTTGAGTTCTTCACATTTTTTTGAACACAAATAAAGGTTAGCCTTTATTGCAAAAAAGAAAGAATATAAACCCCAACCGCCCAACCGCAAGTGGGGTGGGGTGGGAGAGCAAAACAACACTTTGTATACACCAAAAAGAGTGCACACACTAGCTCACTAGTGAAATTTGAACACAAAACTAGCTCAGGGCCGAGAGAGTGTCCATCTTGGCATACCATCCATCACCTCTCAATTCTTGAAGCTTTTGAATTGGGGTGTTTTCAAGCTATGGAGATTTGAATGGCTTTGGAATATGGTCCTCTAATTTTTATTGAGTTGCTTATATCATTGATTCAATCAATTTAGAAAGTAGTTTTATTAACATTCCATACTAAATGGAATGAAGAATGTATACTTTATTTCTAGAGGGTGATTGCAAGAAAAATCAATCCTATTTTGCATCACAATTGAAGTGACAGAGTTGTCATAGGCTATAATTTTTGAAGCATGAACCCAATTAATTTGAAATTTTTATTGGCAATGGCTAACTTGATACTTGATAGTATTCAGATCCCTTATTTTCCAGAAATTTTCAAAAATCATTTTATATTTAAATTTAAATTTTAGCTAGTTTGTCACACTTTGTGGTTTAGAAGTTTTTAGTACTGCCAGGGAGTACCTAAAATTAATGATCTAGAGCTGAAATTTTTGTGGTCTACTTCCATAGTAGGAAGTCATGTTTCAATCAAAGGAAATTTAAAAATATTTTATTTTATGTCCTCCACATGCTTGCAAATAGGGCTCTTTTGAACGCACATTTCTAAACATTGAAGATGGTTTTAAGATCATTCTTTGGTGAAATATCTTTATCATAAAGTTTTCTCAAATTTCTGATTTTTAGTTGTTTTAAAGCTTCTTTCCTATTTTTTACAAATTTAAATGTGAACGTACCTATTTTCATGAGATTTAGCACTTTTCTAGTTTTCCTACTTTTAGAGAATTTTTCTACGCTTTTCTTGTTGAGAATACCTTCTTCTTAAAGATGTGTACATTAAAAATATATTTTACATTTAACATTTTTTTTTCTAATTATACAGTAATCCCGGAAAAAAAATGAATGTTAAGGAAAACACTACGATAACCAGTCAGTGTTTCTTGCAATGACCCCGGAGAAATCTACATGAAATAGAATTTATTGGATTTGGGTGTTTTTAAGTTACAAATATTCAAGTGGCTTTGGAATATTCCATCAACTTTAAAATAGTTATTTAATACACCATACTAAATGGAATGAAGAATGTATTTTTTAGTTTTTATCTTCAACATTTTTTAAAGCTTTTGGGATTGGGGTGTTTTCAAGCTCCAATGACTTCAATGGCTATAGAATATGAATCTCCAACTTTTGTGACTTACATTATTGATTTTGTCAACTTAAAAGTAGCTATATTTAACAACCATATTGAATTGTTTAACCCCTACAAGACCAAGGGTGCACTTTGGACTTTTTGAGAACCAAGAACTTAGGCAAGCTCTATTGACTTCATAATTTTGAATTTTTGCATGATTTTTTTAGGATGGATGCTACTCATCATAATTTGTATGTGAAGCTTTGTTTCATGTCATTCCAACACGTTTTGCAAAAATTAGAAAGGATTTTTTGACTTCAATGTCAAAATGGGCATCAATTCTTCTTGAAGATTTTTTAGATTGATACCTACTCAAAAACATTTGAACCAATCAATTTTGAATAATTAGGTGAAAGTTATAACAATTTTTATTTTGTAAGCAATGAAGGTAGAAAAATCATAAAAAGTTGTCTTTTGCTCTCAATTTTGAAAACTTTCAAATAAATATAAATAATAAATTGTATACTAGAACATTCGCACCATTGGAATTATAGTTTTTCAAATTCTTTCAAAAACTATTAGCATATTAGTTTTATCTTTCATTCAATAGCACCTTCCTCACTTTACAATTCTTTAAAAAATGAATACAAAAGTTTTGTTGGTTAAAATTTTTTAAATATGTTTTAAACTCATTTTCTAATATATTGACATAATGTGCAAGTTATAAGACATGTGTTTTTTCTAAAAATGCTGAAAGACAAAACAGTTTCCTTTTTGGAAGAGCTAGAAAAGCCTACATTTTGAAGTTTAGGCACATTGAGCTCGCAATTGGTGGGGATATTTACTCTAAATTTTGGGACAATGTACTTTAATAAGTTACCAAAGGATCCTACAATTGAATTTGTTAATAAATAAATATTGATGAAGATTTTGACCTTGCTTTGGAAATGAATATTTTAAAAGTAATTTTGGGCCTCTAAACATGAAAGAAATTTAGGTGTTAAATAGAATGAAGAATATACTCAAAATTTGCTTTTAAGGATTCTACATTCTTGAGGCCTTTTGGATTGGACTATTTTGAAGCTATGGGTAGTCAAGTACTCCAATGGCTTTGGAATATAGACTATGTTTATTGAGCAAGACGTACATATATCATTTTATTTTTACATGATCAGTTGAAACAAGTTTTATAATGAAATTTTATAATTATATATAGATCTCAAAACACAATAGAACTTTAGGGGTCAAACTTGTAATTATTGATGAAAAAAAATACTTACTAAAATTAATCCACAAAGTAAGCTTCTTTATGTATGCATTATGAATTTGGGAAACATGCATTTTGGACATGGTGGTTCTTTAGTGAATGACTATCTTCATTGAATTGTTGCGTATGGAAATTATTTGTTTATTTTCTTAAGTGGTATCCTATTTTGTACAAATGATATTTTTAGAGTACATTTTTATTGAAACTTTCAACTATTTTAGTTTTCTTACCTAAAAAATCATTCTATGCAAGCTTAGTCTTTTTATTATACTAACAATCTTCTTAAAGATTAGCACATTGGCAAGACATTTTCATTTTTCTAAAAAAAAGGATTGGAATAAATGCAACAAATTCAAAAATTATTTCTTACAATTATCTATAGATATAACTTTCCAAAAGGACATTTCAAAGATTAAATCCTAAACAATGCCAATTTTTATGAAAATATCAGAGAGAAAAATAAATAAATAAATAAAATTGAAATCAAGTGGAGCGGATAAATTTGTAATACCTATCTCAGTTTCAAACCACTGTATTTCATTTTGAATTTCATTTATATGTGTATTTTTCCATCAATTTTTGAGTGGATTTGTAGCATCCCCAAGATAATAATTTTCAAGAAATGCTAAAACCTTTCCAAACCTTCCTAAAGATGAATATTCAACCTTGAAATTGTAAGAAATTACATATGATTTTGCAGTGAGAAGACTTTGATATTATGTTGGAGAATAAATGTTAAAATTCTAAAATTTTAAATTAGTCATCATTTATAGTACTATATCTGTCCTAAAATGATCATTTTGTTGGACAAAATGTTCCAAATTCAGGCTAAAAATAACATTTTAAGAACCCAATTAGCGCTATAAATAGGATTCACAGTTCTCTTTGCTTGCTAGAAATTTTGAGTTTCAAAGCCCTTTTTAAAGTGTAGTTTTGGAGTATTGAAAAGTGGAATATTTTGAGCATTTTCAAAGAGCACCAGTGGGCACTTAATTGTTGCATGTGAAGTCATCATTTTGTCGGCATTTAGTATGAACCTGAGACCATGTGTGAACCTCTATTTTGCCTTCCAAAACTTCATCACCTTCAATTAGGCAATATTCAAAGAGTTGCAAAAAATAAGAATGAATAGTGTTGATGGACCTCTTTAATCATTTCATTTGTCTTTCAATTGATGATTGCATAGATGGAGGGGGAACTACTACTTAGAGTCAGTGTTTTGTTGGTCCTTCATAGCAATCGAAAGCCAAATCTAACCAATTTGCAAGTCACAAAGTGCAACAAAAAGACCATTTTGGGATAAAAAATGAAGGACAACAGGAAGATCATTTTGGAACGGAAGAAGTAGTAAAAAGTAAATTAGAAAAGTAGTGTTGAAACAACACCAACATTTCCATCTTTGCAAAATATGTAGAAGTTGGTTGTTTTATATAGCCTTTTAGGTTTAAAATGAACCTTCAAAATAGACCCTTGTTACAATTCCATCCTAACCAATTATTTTTCTTTGTTCCTAGGTTCCTCACTTTTTATGACACGCTTTTACATCCTTGGAAAAACCATGGCATATAATTACTAAACAAGTGTAAAGCCTTAACCAATTCTCAACTTCTACATTTAACTGCAAAGGTGATAGTAAAAAACATAAATACAAAATGCTAAACTATTGTGTTATAAACCATTGTTTTGTAACAATGTACACATTACATGTGAAAGGATGCACAATTTGAACTCATTTTTAGTAAATTATGATATAAAAAGAGATACAATATAAAATGTCAATGGACATTTTGGAGGAGACTTGAATTCAAAATTAAGCTTCAAAATACCTAATTCAATTTTCTAATTCCTTTCAATGCAGGTTTGATTGGAAAATTTACCTTGTTGAAGCGGCCCAAGAAAATGTTTTTTCTATCTTATTATAGAAGGTAATGTGATTGAGTGAATCACCCAATGTTTTTTCCATTGATGGCATCCCTTTTCTTCCACCGTACCACATTATCTTCACTTTCTTCATAGATATTCTCTTCTTCTTAGGAAGTGGTGCCAACTCTCATATTTCCGATGATGATGGCTTATTTCCAAAATGAGGTTGCATCACAAAATTTAAAAAATGTCCAGCCCACATACCATTAGAACTAGGGAGAAATAGAAACGATGGAACTACACCACCAAGATTTCCAGCAAATGAAGCCAAGATTGGATACTAGTATTCCCAAATTGAAAATTTGAATTTCCAATATTCTTACTTGTTGGTGGTTGGAGTCTTGCAAATACATGGAAACAAAAAGAAACAAATTGTATTGGAAGTGAACTTGAAAGTGAAGAGAAGCACCTTATCAAAGCACAAAAAGTCAAAATTTAGAAGTATGCGATGAAAGGGTTTGTAGGAGTCTCACGTGAAGACAATATTGAACCTAAAACTAGGACTAATTTGACTTCTCAAAGCCATGTTCTCATCTCCTTGCCTATGTGGTACCCATTAGGACAATGGCAATTGCACCCAACCAATCACTGCCACCATCGAAGTTTAATTGCATGTAGTGAAGTAAGCCTCTTAGAATGAAATTCTTGTAGAATGATTACAAATTAAGGGTCATGAAACTTGAAGGATCAATTGTCATGATTACGTACTTGTATTTGATCCAAATCATTTGTAAAGATAGTTTTGATATCATATAATTAGGAAACTATGGCATGCAAGTATGCAACTCTCAATGGTCATCACCGATCAATGCATTCCATGAAAGTAAAATAAGTGTTTTATAGTTGCAGATCGTTGTGGACTGGCACAAAAAAAAAATGAGACCATGAAAGCCTATTCAAAACCATTTTGTCTCCCGAAGGGACAATGGGATTTTTTTACAATAGTATATAAGTATATATTTCCTATCAAATGTTTCATATTATAACAAGCTACAAGCAAAAAATAGTATTTTAGAATGTTAGGCAGACTTAATTAGTTTTAAACTTCAAATTGGCCAATCCCTAGGCCTTTTTGCAATTGCTAGTTGTATGAATTCCACATGCAATCTCAAATTTTAAAATCAAGTGTAAATTTTTTTAATTAAATATTAATATGACAACTGGTTGTGCAAAAATATTTCAAAATAGTCACTTCTAATGCAATCAACCAAAACCCAAAAAATTACCAAATTATTAGATTCAACTTCAAAAACTAATTTATTCTAGAATTGCAATTAAGAGTTGTTGAATTTTTTTAGTAATATTGTCTTTATAGAGAGCCTCTTTAATTACGATGGATTATTATAAGTGAAAAGTGAAAGATCAATTACTACGTATTTGATAATAAAGCTATGTTTGACCCCTACATATTGTGGTCCAACATTATATAATGACATACTTATAGCACATGACTTTTGAGTGTGATTATTGGATAAATGCATCACCTAAAAGTTATTGTTGATAGGTTATTTTGACCATACCAATGATCCTTGCATTAAGATGTGCTTAGATGAATGAATGACATTTTATCCATATTTTATAATTTTATAAATGTAATAAATATAAAAAACTTGACACTTCAATGAAAATCATAAGTTTTTTCATTTTATAAAATTTTACAGTATTTTTTGTTACAAATCATATGTATAGAGACATATAAACACACACACACACACACACAAAAATTATTGCTCAATGTATAAAACTAGGTAGGTGATATATTCCATTTTAGCAAATATAATTGAAGTTAAAATACTTATTGGCATTTCTAAATTGATTGTGGAAAATAGGCCTCTTGACTTGAAGCTTCATGGTATGAATAACAAATATACACACAGATCCAATATTTATTATGAAATGTTGTGTGAATCAATTGAAGGTTCAAACTTTGGGCCAATGCAATTTTTAAAATGAAATTAGTCAACTTCTATATCACATTTTTTGGAAAGGAATGTAGATGTATATTATATTAATAGATTATTGAATCTTTTTAAATCTCAATCTTCCAAAATAAAAAAACTCTTGATCTTTAGGAAGGTGACAAAATTAGGACCTTACATCAATGTATTTATAGACTTTTGATGAAATATCATTCCACTCATCTAAATACTAATAAGTTTATTCAAAAAGCAAGTCCACATTAAGAAAAACTATTTTTTTTGTGAAAGTCACTATAATTTTTGGCAATTTTTAGTTTTTTGATGAAAGGGGCCATGATAATTTATTTACAATGGATTTTTTTGATGAATTATGTGCATCATGGACTCTAGTATTCATACAAAAAATTGAACCTAAAAACGCATTATACGGTTGTAAAATATAAATTGAATTGTATTACCCTATTCAACAAATATTTCAAATGCGAGGGCATTAAGATATAGCAATAGTCCATATTGCAACCTATACTCTCTCTAAAATGGCTAATGCAATCCTATGCTCTCAATTGCAAAAAAAATTCAAATATTGTAAGAACCAACATCATTTACATGTTTGTCAAATTGTTGATATTTTATATTCTATACAAGCCAATTTCCTTTAGTTTTTGTGTACAACAATCTAATAAAAATGATGTATACCAACATGCCAAGGTACAAAAAGTTTTTTGGAGTTACAAGAAAAAATTGACAAAAAATAAAGTAATTCAAATCACGGTGAACAAAACCCAGTTTTAGACATGGCTAACTTTGAAATTCATTTTCTTTCAAATCACAACTAATTTTTTCTTCAAACTTCCATGGTAGCGTGTTGCATGTTGCATACTACAACTTTTGTATATTCACTTTGGGTTGTCCATTGATGCTTATGGTGTAGTTGTTTGAATGAAAACATTTTAGATTTTGTACTCAGTTTTGTTAGTCATTGTATAGTACATCCACAGTCTTTGCCATTGAGGTCCCCTAGCCTGACCTTCTATTGGTCCTATGAAGATCCCTTTTTTACTTTGATGAGGGGCCAAGGATTAAAATCTCTTCTTCTTCTTCTCTCCTTTTGTCACAACTCAATTTGTTATCTTGTGCTACCTGTCCTATAAATTCATGAATGCATGATTTTTTTATCCATGCACCTAATCAAAAATAATAATTCATGAAGGAGTACATTTTGATCCCACGTGTCAAATTTTGAATGAGATGAATTCAAAATTTATTTCATAGATACGAGCTCAAAATCATTTTATCATTTTATCATTATGTAGATATTTGGTCCTTTACAACTTATGTATTTTGAAGTTTTGCTTTAAATTTGTTGACTACAAAATACTGTTATAAAAAAAGATCGTAGATCACAATACTCACACATTGAAACAATTGTTGTAAAGCACTAAGTGTAATACTGACCATTAGATTAAAATTGATTATTCAATTGGATGTTGTCAAGGTATAAACTATTCATTAGCCTTAAAATTAAATGGTGTAGTGAATGTTGTAAACATAATGTACATGAAAACCTTTAATTGGACATTGATCATCAAATAGAGGTTAATGCATTTAAGCTTGATATCCATATAAAAAAAAATTGACCTAAGTTTATCTTTGAAATAAACAAAAATAAACAAAAATAGTGAATGATAAAAAAAAATATATAGTTCTTTTTAAACATTGGTCTCATTTAAACATTTATATTTAATTCCTTCTAAACATTTGTTTCTTTTGCATATTTAATTGTAGGATCTTGCATTAGACTATTATAAAAATGTTCAGAAGAAATTTAAAAAAAATTGACCATATCAATTACAAGATATAAGCATTAAAAGTTTTAAGAAAACAAGTTCTTTTGCTCTAGGCTTGATTAGATTATAAGGCTTTTAATGCTCTTAAGTTAAAATTTTGGTACTACAAAATGTGAATTTGAAATTTTTTATATATTGAAGAATTGAGTTGAAAGTTTGGAAAATTTAAAAATAAACAAGTATGATTTAATTCTTTATAAAATTATTAAATCAAAGTAGATATGAGATAGAAGGAAAAACTAAATTGTTGATAGTTCTAAGATGGAATTAAAACACACTAGTTCTAACAGGGTTGCTATTTTGTGAGCGTGTGAGCGTGAGCTTATGAGTATGTGAGCCTGTGAGCATATAATTTTTTAGAGATTCCGCCTAAAAGTTTTGGTCAAAATTTATTATTTTTGATAAATTTTAATACCTATTATTATAGACCTATTACTATGGTCCCTTGAACAACCTTGAAATTGCTTGAGGTTGGTCCATTGAGATTTTGATTTTTATGATCATTGCCCTCTTGTTGTTGGTTACCTCTTGATGCTGAGGGAGCCCCCTAGCCGCGAAAAAATAAAATAAAATTTAAAAGCAAAAAAAAAAACTTCCCCCCCCCCCTTCCGCGGCTAGGGGGCTCTCCTCGGCGCCGAGGGGAGACTAGCACCAAGAGGGGAGTGATCATAATCTCAATGAAACAACCTTAGTTGATTTCAAACAAGTCCTATTAATAACCAAATTTTTTTCTTCTTAAAATCTAGTGATATAAGTTCTTTCCACACATAAAGAATTTTTATCAACAAATTTAAAAAAAAAGTCTAAACAAGTCCATCGACCTGCAAATCAAGAACAAAGTGCCGGCATCCTCCTGTTGCCCTGAGAAGATCCTTGATGCTACAAGCCAATGACCAACCAAAATAAAATTCATTGTGACAAAGATCATTAGATATAAAAAAAATTCTTATCAATGAATTTTTTTTCTAACAATAGTGCATTAAGAAAAAATTATTGGTACCCTCCCATCAACCCTGAGATGACTTACGCTACTATAGGATAGTGATCAACCAATATTCTATACAAACTTATTTTCATTTTTATTCATCTTTCACATCAATTGAGTTGATCATTTTTCATGATGTATACTTCTATATTTTAGACAACACTGAAAATTATAATTTTCATCTGAATTCTATATAACCACGGTAATAGGTTCATAGTAATAGATACTAAAATTTACTACAAATGGTAAATTTTGACCAAAAATTTTAGATGGAATCTACTTTTAGAAATATTATCAAGTTTTCTATTGCTTCTTCAAATTTTTGAGCTCAACGCTCACATAATCCATGCTCAACACTCATAGGCTCATGCTTGCATGCTCACAAAATAGCACCGTTGCTAGTTCTAGTGGTGAGATTGTTCTAGAAAGCAAAATAAACCATGTGCAACTTATTTTTTGAATTTTTTTAAAAATTGAGTTCATAAACAAATTTAAGACATTATTTTCTCAATAATTTGCTAAGATTGCCCTCAAAATAAGAAGCTTTATACCTTTCACATCACTTATCTAAATGGAATGAATCAATTCTCTTGACATAGACAAAAAATAAATAATCTATAAGATTTTTTTTAAAAAATCTAATTTCATAGGGGGAGGTTGTTTTTTGTTTTTTTCCTACCTTTGCTTGTTTTGGGCTTATTGTGGCATAACTTTGCTCCCATACACCAATTGAAATAAAAATCATATTAACAAAAAGGTAATTAGTTTTCCTATTTCGAAAAAAGTTTCTAAAAATTGCCAAAAATTGAGATCATATTTACCTGTCAAATTCTTCAAGAGTCCCTTGGAGGGGACTCTTCGGACTTTAGGAGTTAAAACTTCAATATCAATATCTATTTAAACAAGTATTCAAGATTCTTTAGTTTACAATGACAACCAAAAATCACAACTCAATGAAATCCATCATGCATAAGTAAAAGGACATTATATATCTATATCTATAGTGAATTTAAAAATTATCTAATTTTCAAGTTATTTATTAATTAATCATTTATTGTTTGTATTTAACTTTATTTAAAACATGTTGGGCTTGTTTTGGAAACAAAAAAACTTCCTATTACATTCACTTTATGATTATTATTTTGCATTAAATACTATTGTCTAGCAAAGCTTGTATGGAAATTGTTCAATCATATACAAAAGATTCATCCTATAAATGGTAAATGATTAGTGGTTTAGAAAAACAATGATTGTTTTCCCTTGGAATATTACTTGGAATTCTTTGGATTTTTTTGTAATTTTTGTTGGACAAATACTTTTCCAATAGTTTCAACATTGACTTGTAGAAATGTATTTTTGATGAAATGTTGTTCAGCGATCACATATAAAGCTCAACTATTTTTCACTATCTAAAATTTTGAACATAATCCTTAACCCCCATTTGAAGGAGTGGTTTGAAGTCCCAAATTGCCTCAAATACCTTTGTACAAGACACTAGTAAAAATTTATTTTTGGAATTTGTAATGAATTCAACCATAGGATCTATTAGTTACTCGTAGTATTTTTTAGTCCATAATTTTAAATTTTCAAAGTTAAAAGAACCTCACAACTTTAAGATGATAATGCTTAAACTTTCAAGACAAGTTTATTTCCGTCTTTTCACATGTAAAGTGTCATCTTTCAAATTTTATATTGAAAATAGATATATTTCACAACTTGATTAATTTCAAGATATGCTAGAAAACAACTTAACCCCTAAAGGACCGGCATGCATTTTCTGGTTGTATAAAAATTTTGGGCAAGTACGTGTGACTGGAGATTTCTATATTTTAAGCTGAAATTTTAATAGAAGGTGGGCGCGAGGAATATGTTTCATATGCACTAAATTTCATGACATTTGGAAATAGGAATCAAAAGTTATGGCCATATATGTTATTTTTTTTTGTAATTGGGCAGTCCGGGCAGATCAGAAAAAATCACTTTTTTCCAAAATAAAAATTTCAAATTGGTTTTCTAGAGTTATATATACATGGAAAGCTTTGAATCATTCCATTTCAATCCATGAGTCAAAAGTTATGAGTTTTTTTAGTTTGCGGGCAGTTATAGATTCTCTACTCTAAAATAAACTTTGAAGTTGTTTATTTAACCCCTAAAGGACCGAGACCTTTTTTTTGCCAAAAAACACTGAAAACTGTCATTTCTGTAGCAAAGAGTTAAAAAAAATTAAATTTTTTTTTCACATCTAACCGTAGGATCTTACACCTAACTAGTATTAAAAAGTGTGGAAAAAATTTCAAAATTTTTGACCGCATAGATTGCAAGATATCTGTGTTTAAAGTAGAAAAACACATTGCGGGACTGGATTTTTTGACTTTGAACATTTTTAACTTAAAATTTTTGCACTATAGAGTTTTGAGCTTTTAATGCTTGTAGTGGAGAATTGAGTTGAGAGTCTAGGAAAAAAAAAAATTCAAAAAAAACTTAATTATCATTCTTAAAAAAATTGTTAAGTAGATGTAGGTACAAGATAGAAGGAAAATCTAAAATATTCATATATTTTAGATGGAATTAAAATGCACTAATCCCAATGGTGGGATTGTTCTAACAAGTAAATCAGACCATGCAAAAAAAAGAAAATTGAAAAATTTGAAAAATTGCATTCAGAAATGAATCCTAAAGTTATTTTTTTCAAGAAGATGCTCTAACTGCCCGAAAAACAAGAATGTCCATAACTTCCTCATAACAAAGTCAAATGAAATGAATCAAAGCTTTCCAGATAGCCAAAAATATAACCTATGAGAAAAAAAATATTAAAAAAAAAAATTCAAATTTTTGTCCATTTTTTTTTTGCTGCCCGAGCTGCCCCCCGTAGCCTGTTTTGAGCTTATATAGTCATAACTTTTTTTCCCGGGCACCGATTGTAAAAAAAATTATATTCCCTTGAAGCTAATCAATTTTTCTACCTCCTAAAAAAGTTTCAAAAAATCAGGAGAAAATTTCAGCCCGTAGGTACCTGCCCGAAAACGCATTTGTCCCCCGTAGGGACAATGGTCCTTTAGGGGTTAATTCAATTTTCAATATTTTTTGAAAAAAAAAAATCATAGGATGTAGGGTGTTTATTAATATATTACAACCATTGTAATTGACATTTTTCAATTCCATAATTAAATTCTTAACAATTTAGTATTTTGGATCATTCTCTACTTCTTTCTACTTACTATTTTTTTTTGTATATGTTGTACAATTCCAAATGATTTGAAAAATTTTAAGCATGTAGCCAACTTGTTTAGGAAAAAGAATTCAAAGAAGCACCACCATTTTGGACATTCTTTCATACAAATGTGACCTTGTGAAGTGCAGCTGCCCTGTTTTTCGCAGGGACAAAAAAAGGATTTTGCCAATTTAAATGCTAATATCTTCCAATCTGCATGGTGGAAAATTCTGAAATTTTTTCCACATCTTCTAAAACTAGTTTACTATGAGATCCTATGGTTAAATGTGTCAAAAAAGTTTTTTTTCAAAAATTTGGTACTTGTACTAAAAATGGCAGTTTTTGAGTGTTTTTGGTGAAAACATAGTCATGGAACTTTAGGGGTTAAGTATTCATTAAAAAAATTTAGTGGAAAAAAAGTAATATTCTTTATTGAAAGGAGTAAAAAAATAGAAAGAAATACATGACAACAGGAGAAAATATGTTGCAAACTACCTTGACATGGAGTTGAAAAACGTCAATTCCAATGACAAGAATGTCATAGCAAACAATCAACAACATACAAAACTTTATTTTTTCAAAAATAATGAAAATTGAGTTAAAATATTAAATTCATTTGCAATTTTTGAACATGAAATCTTTGATTGTCTGAAAAACAAAATTCTTCAAAATTTTTACTTCACTAATCCAAATGGAATGATTCAAAGCTTTTCTTGTAGACCGAGTTGTAGACATAGATTTACACAATTGAATTCAAAAAGAAATTAAAGAAAATATTCACTTCCTTCATAAATGCCATTCATTTTATTACTTTCCAATTCTATCTTGACACATTGAGCAAGAAGTTTACAAACTATCTTCAAAATTTGATAGAAAGATTCAAAAATACTAAGTCATTAGAGGCTACCCCAAATTGCTAAAAGCCCAAAATGAGCTCTTCCACCCTTTCAAGGGTAATCCACACAAAAAAAAATCCATGTGGTAGGGGAAATTGTAACTCCAACTAATAAAATGAGCTAGGATAACCATCGAATTATCCTAGTGGCAAAACTATCCAAAATTCAATCTAAATATAATTAATTAACCAACAATGCCCAAGGGGTTTCCTCCTAAAATCACCTCCAAATTGTTATATAAATAATTGTAGGATTTTCTTTACTACTACCAAATTAGTATTCCCTGAAATTTTCAAAGACTTTGACCAAACAAATTTTGAATAAAACATTAGTTTTTTTTCCAAGATAAAATGATTTTGGAAGCCTATATCTTATATTCTTGCAAAAGAAGGGTTTGCCTTTTTGACCAAATGAAATTATTAAATGTTAAAAGCATACATGCCAATTTTTTTGGGATGGACTTTGATTGATTAAAGTAGTAGCACCTAAAGAAGCACATTTTGTTCTCCGGCATTGGAAAAAATGACCTTGAATGAACACTTCCAAGATTCAAAACCATAACTTTTCAAGAAGCAACCAATAAAAGGTGTGGAGTTTTTTTGAAGCAACCATTGAAAGTTGAGACATTTTGTGCCTCAAGGGTGTCTATTCGAGGTGAGTGTAGTGTTAAGTATAAACTATCCTATGTTTTCAACTCCAAAAATTTGTAAAATATTCCTAGAATGTTAGAATAACTTCATCAATTTTTTTTTGATCATTCAACCTTTGAGGGAGTGGGACTAGAAAAAGTGTCTCTTTTAGGTGGTATTGCTTTAGGTTTCTTTCCCAAGTCAATCCGCAATGGACATTTCTTAGAGTGTTTGACTTAGAAAAATCACCCAAGGCAGAGTTTTTGTCCAAGTCAAAAAAAAAAAATTTAACTATGGAAGGATAGCTTGATGAACATAAGAGAAATATGAAATTTCAAAAAAACTAGTGTGAATTGTGCCGTTCCCACAGTCAAAATAGAAATTAAAGTAATTTTCTAATTTTTTAATTTATAAGAACTTTGAGATTCAATATCTTTCACACTATACATCCAAACGGCTCAAAACAAAGCTTGCTCATCGCCAAGAGCTTTCCAATGGTACCAAGAACACAACCAAGAGACGCACGGTCCACAAGATCTCACCATAACAAACAAACAAAACAAACAAATGAAAACAAAACAAAACAACCTCACTCAAGGTATGGATAAAATGGGGACGAATCCAGGCAGCCCCTGAAGTTGGGCTGTGACCATAAAATGGGTATTTACGGGTTAAGAAAAGAAAGATGTTTGAGAATCACACTGAAAGAGCAGCCATAGGATGTTCAACTGCCACATAAAACTTTAAGTTGAGTGACTTGATTTGATATGATTTTCATGTGCTCTGAATGAAACGGTCTGATTTCTGTTTGTGTCCCTAGAATAGTTGTTGCATCACTGCACACAAATAAACCTCAACTTAAAGGATAAGCAAAATAATAACAGCTGGTGCGGATTCCCAAAGATCAAATTAACGATAAGCTCATTTAAGTCTGGTTTGCTGCATAACAAATCCTGCGGGCAAAAATGGACTATGATCCACCGCCCTATATGCACAAAAGATAGGATATGGTTGATGCACTCCCCTTGTATTCTGGATAGTAATCTAACAAATCCTTAACCAAGTTTGATTGACCAATCATCAGCAATGCGCACATTTGGAAGTCTAAGAATCAAGGCGCTCGAATGAGCGCCCTGTGTTAATGAAGGAGCTCCAATGTCGGTTTGAATCCACCTTTGCTCGGACTCCACAACTGCGTGCTTACCAGTGACAAGATCTTTAGCTCGAACACCCATAAAAACAATGCGCTCAACAAGGCAAGAGGATGTAAACTTCTTCGGATTCGACTTGGAGGGTGCCAAGTTAGTGGACGTAAGTTTTCCTTTCGCAAACTTGAAGCGTCTATGGATGAAGGCACCCTGTTCAAACTCGTAGCTTTTGCCATCATCAATGTATAGCTCGCCTTCAGCCTCGTATTTGGAATTTAATGCCACCACCTGGTTGCAACATCAGCTGTTAATTTCTTCTTAAAATCAAAGGGAGTAGGAAACTATCTGTAACTTACAAGCATATCAAGCAATCATCGAAGAAAACATAATGCTCAAAATAGCCGGTACAAACCATTCTCTAACAGGTCCACAGTTTACTGGCTCTGGACCGAAGTAGAGGAAGCTTTGCATCGATAGAAGCTACAGTGAGAAAGCGAGACAGGGACAGAGCCTCATGTAGCGTAGCGTAGGTGCTGGTTCTATTTAGAGTATGATACACTATTTTGTACAATTACTGCAAATTCAAGCACCATGTATTAGAGTCCCTATCAATGGATAAGATTATAAAACACCGTTTAGTGAGCTTTGGATCTTGTGTTGGCAGCTTGCTTACTGGTTGACTATTCACACAAAAGCTATTTGGCGATGGTCCCCCAAAATACAATATTTTAACAAAAAAAGGTCCATTCACTCTTTGGCAAGCTAAATCATGGATGACACTAGAGAGAATGAAAGGTGTAGCAATAGGAACATACCAAGGTGTAAGGGTCACCCTGCATTTGAAAGGAGCTGCGACGATGTCTTAGCTTTTTAGGAATGATGGAGCCTGCACGCTGGTACACTGGTATGCCAGTTTCTAGAGCCACTGGAATCTCCACTTCTTGTCCTCCTGGAAATGTGACCCCTGTTCTAACATCATACCATGTTTCATTGCCAGGGAAATAAACCATCTCAGACTTTGCTCCCTGCCATCCACACCAGTCACCACCTCAATCACTTGAGCAGCGAGATCATAATGCGCAAGCCCGTAGAAAACCATTGCTTGATATATGCTACATCTCTTGAATAGTCAAACTGTTTCCATTCCAGACATTTCTTTTAGATAGACACAGTTGAAAACAAGACAATTCAACATGATTTATGTACAGTAAACGATGAGATATTCAAGGTAGAGATCAAGTCTACTAATGCCTTAAGGTTGTAACCACCCGTTACCTCAGAATAAACTCCATGTACTAAGAGGCTTGGTCCAAGCAGGAACTCATCATCCCTTGCGAAAGTTGCTTCATCCTCGGGGAACTCCATCCACAATGGCCGCACAAGAGGAATACCTGTCACGCTGGCTTCCTTAAATAATGTGTAAACATAAGGTAATATCTGGTAACGAGCGCTGATTGCCTGCCGCATGTAAGCTGTGTATGGTTCTCTGCATGTCACCATTCGTTAGTTACAGATGTATACGCTGCAATGTAAGGTTTACTTCGTACTTGAGATTGGCGATGGCATCATAAAACTTCATTGGAAACGAAAACAGGAAAAGAATGTCAAAGCAATTTGCAAAACAGCGCCCAAAAAATTATGAAAGACTCACCCGAAAAGCCAAGGCTCCCTGCGTTTCGTGTCTAGATGACCATGGCCCCGAAAGAATGGATAGTAAGTACCCAACTGGTACCACCTTGTCAGCAACTCGGGGTCTGGGTTTCCGAAGAAGCCACCTACATCGGCACCTGCAACAAAAGGGGAAAAAGAATGGACCATGAGATTCAACGCAACATGTTCCGTCCATGCCCCAGGTCCTTGCACAGAGCCTGATTTTAACCCCTAAAGGCCATGAAATCCCCCATAGAGCTTCGACATTCCTTTGATAGTTTTGTCTACTAGAATATGAAGCCAACTAGTAAATTTCAAGAAGAAACCCCTCAGAAAATGGTCTATTTTAAAATAATTATTAATCTTGTAACTGAGCACTCAAGAGAAGAAAGAGTGTTAGTAAAAAAAATTTAGCTTAGTGCTATTTATACTATGTAATTTCTAATTCATCTTGGCATTCAAAATAAGAAAAAATCATAAAGGGGGCAATTCGCAGTCTGCACACATGGAATTTTCAATAATCTAATCTATTGAGAGGAAGGTCAATTTTTTGAACTTCATTTTGATATCTTTTACAATATCCAAACGAAGACTTTGCAATAACAAACTATAAATAAAGAGGTGAAAATTATTTACAAAAATGAGAAAAAATGCAAACACCCTGTGATGCTCAAGGGTAATCAATACTCAGCAACGAGGAGCGATTAAGAAAGACATGGTGTAATCACTGCAACCAAAAACTTAGAAACATAGAAACCAATACAAGAGTGTAATATACAAATTCTGGTACTTGGAAACTCACCAGCATTTGCAATACCCGTTACTCCAAGTGCCAACAGCATTGGCACTGAGACGCGAACGTGTCTCCAATCCGCAGTATTGTCTCCAGTCCATATCGCACCTACTTTCTGAGTGCCAGCGAAGAAGGCTCGTGACAATACAAAGGGTCGATCTTTACCTCCTCCTCGATTCAAAAGACCTTGTACAGATCCCATATGGAAATAGTAGCCGTAGGCATTATGGAGATCACGGTGCTCCACATTACCAAAATGAATTGCATCTTTTGGCATCGTTGCCTTACTCGAACACAAAGAAAAACCAAACGTTAATCGTTGCGTTAGATTACTATTGAGCTGACCTCCCCCCTCCTTCATACACGTCCTCCACATTGCACAAAACTGCCATTTATGAACAGAAAAGAAGAAGTAGTGGTAGGAAGTAGTCGAACAAAAAGGTGAAGAAAGTGGTACCTCGGGGCCATTGAACACAGAGGGCTCATTCATGTCGTTCCATATGTACAAAATAGGGGTTGATCCCACGTAATAACTATAGGAAAATTTGTCTGCCCACCAGGACCGAACTTCAGAGCTGAGCATATCAAGATAAGAAGATGACCCAGGCCAACACCAACCATCAAAGTCTCGGCCATTCACGTCTTTCACGTAATAGCCGAGGGAGGTGGCCTCCTTATGCAGAGGAAAATTCTCATCTCTCTTCACATGAGGATCCACAATTGTCACCATATGACGACCCTTTGCCGCAATTTTGTTCTGCATTTCTTTAGGATTAGGGAACAAGTTCCGGTCCCAAGTGAAATACTTCTTGCAATCAGTATGCTCGATGTCAAGCCAGATAGTGTCATATTGGATATCGTTCTCATCAAATGAAGCGTCTACCCCTGCCACATCAGCCTCATCCTTGTAGTTCCACCTACACTGATGGTAAGCCGTAGAAAAGAGCTGTGGAATTGTTGATGTTCCCGTCACAGAACAATACTGTTCAACCACATTTTTGGGACTTGGACCAACAAATACAAAAGCATCAAAAACTCCGCTCTCCACTATCCAATGGGTATCAACACGTTTCAAATCCATTTCTCCAGTCGAATGCTTAACCAAGTTGCCTTTATCAGCCACCTCTTCAATACCCATTTGCTCCCAACCCGGTGCAAGAACGTCTATTTGCATCTCAGCAGCATTTAGTAGAAAGAAACCAGTCGTTCGCTTCTTGCTGTGAGATAGCATCACAGGGATAGAACCATATAACCCAAATGGTGATTCGTCCAAATACTCAAACACGTCCAGGTTGAAGAGTCGGTAGGGTTCGGAGTTAATGTTAGGCCCCTTTGTAGGTTTGAGACCAAAGCTGGTAGCGCGCTCAGGGATACCATACACATGATCTGATCCATGAAAGGAGACGTCAAAGCTTACAGTTTGTGGTCCATAGGGTCTTTTGTCAGTATGGGAGCGGAAAGGGTCTTCCCAGTCATCGCCCTCTTTCTTTACTTGCAAGTGTTGAATGTCGAAAAGGTTCCGGCTATTGATGGAGAGGACAAGATCATCTCCTCGTTTCACTTGAACCTGTGAAGTCATAAAATAACAATGAGCAGAAAAGATTTGAAATGCGCTACACCGAGTCAGAAAAAAAACAGCAATCATCCCAAAAGGGCAACCTAAAATCAAAGCACAAAAAGAGCAAGGTAACCATTGAGATTATCGGGAAATTCCTGAACGAATACGCAAATTAGTCGAACCAATATCTTCACCTATCATAACGCCATAGACTAACACCGAAGTCTATATTATACCACGCCTGGGTCGTTTCGGGGTGTTTGGAATCGCCAGGGTAGTTTTACTGCGTGGAATTACTAGATCCTTCTAGTACATTCTAAAAATAGAAGTAATATATCACTATATTCAATTCCGATGTTCATCACTTCCATGTATGATCCTCTGCACAGGTGTTTATAACTAACTCCCAAATGAACATCATGCGATTCTAATCAATCAAGGAGTCTCACATAAATATGGCTATGCCGGATCATCTCGTAATGCGACTTAACACAGAGATGGGGCCTCCAATAGCCATTTAGTGATCTTAACTTTGATTACTCTCAGATTTCACTAACCCCTTGCTGTGTGGTTTCCCCCTAATTTGAAGAGAGAGCTGCGAAAATTAACCCCACAGGCAACTCAGACCACCTAGTGACAAAAGGTAATTCCAACAAACAACCACATATTCGTCAAAATGGCAGCTTTCAGTAAAATTGACACAGTTTCAGTCGCCCGACAGAAACCTCAGATCTATACCAGTCCTACTTTTAAAGCTATGAGCATTTAAAAGTCCCATTTTCGGCACTCTGAAACACGAACAAGTCCATATACACGATATACACGAATGTGACCACGGTTCTAACCCTAAATGAACGGAGAATGCTAATTAGGAGAATCGAGCAAAATGTACAACATCTAGCTGAAGTAATCAATGCCAATCAGTTGGATATCATAACCTAACCCTAATTCCTTTTTTAAAACAGTCAGATGTTTGAGGCTTCGAGCAATACAAAACACAAATGACCGCATTGTGAGTCTGCTCATCATCAATGAGCAAAATTCCTCTCCGATCGCAAAGATAGACAGAGGTCACGATCACTGACCTGAAAAGGCTTATGCTGAATCGTAACCTCATGCCCACTCAGCTGGACGACCGAGGCGCCCTCCTTCTCCACAACGCGGCTGAGCTTGAGCCGCTTCTGCTCGAACTCCGCGACCACCACATCCGGCACCTCGAACCTCTTCCGCGTCGCCTTCTCTTCCAGAACCCTAATCCTCACAATCCCATCCCTGTAAGCTGAGAGCTCTAAGGCCAATGCCTCCTCTTCGACCCCGGCAGGAATCAATCGCGCCGTGAGGCGCCCCTCGCCGCTCACCTTCACCTCCCGCGCCTGGATCTCTCGGCCTCCCTCTCCGCGAGCCCACGCCGCCGCTCGCTCCCGCACGTCTTTGCAGAATTTGGACTGGTGGCACTTGCGGAACTCCCCTTCTTTGAATGCTGAACCAAATGTTGCGAGGAAAAGGAAAATCAACGCGAGGCAAGAGAGCCTCCTCCCCGTTGAGGCCATCGCGGTGATCCTCAATCGGAACTCAAAACCCTCACGGTACCAATCCCTTGCGGCACTCCTGAGGGAGCTTCAGGCGTAGTCCGCCATAGCCACCGTCTCCCAAAGTCGTCTCCCTCGCCACGGACTCAGGCAAGCTTAGATTTGGACGTAGGTCGGAGATCTGGGAAAATGGTAGATTTGGACCTAGGTCGGAGATCTGGGAAAATGGTAGATTTGGACCTAGGTCGGAGATCTGGGAAAATGGTAGATTTGGACCCTCCACGACTGCTCGCAATGTTTTTTGTTTTTGCTTTTGTTTTTTTGTTTTTTTGAACAAATGGGAAATCCACTGCATTAAAAATAAATAAAAATAAATAAATGTTGTGTTTCATAGAACTAAGAGCAACCCCACGTAACTCGCCAAGGGGGTGACACGGCCAGGGCAAGGGGCCTGGCTGAAGTTTTGGCCCCACAGCAAACCAACGCCAAGCTCAAAAAACTGGCCGGACACACCAGGATTTGAAGATCACACGGCCAAATGGTGAGTCTGCAACGTGCTGTGCTACGAGGTTGTTTGTTTCCTGATACCGAAATTCGAGGTAGAAATTCCGTCATTAACCTACAGAGAGGCGAAACAAACCAGCTAAGTTAAGTTTCTTATACAGTAGTTTGCAACAAAATTGCCTCCCTTCATTCCCCCCACTTGGGGCCCCTTCTTGGCGCATCCATTGTGGGGGGAGAGGAGGAGCAGTGAGGCCATGATCTTCAAAAGTGCTCGCCAAACCTCCTCTTGGCACCCCTACTTAGAGCGTTTGTTGTGGGGTTGCCCTAAGGTAGAACCACCGATAGTCATTTGCTTAAGTTATAAAAGCGATTTTCATATAGATCATAAGCAAAATGAGGCAAGTAAAATTTTTGCCATGTAGGAAGACAGGAAATATTGGGACTGCAAATTTTCTAGAATTTTATTCCCAAAATTGAAATTATTGCAATTTTTGGAAGCCAAAAAGTTGTCCAGACTAATAGCCAATATTTAGACTCTTTTAATTCCAATCATAGAATAATTACTTTCTCACTTCCTATTTCCTATTTTCTTGCTCACTACTTTGGGACATGTCTGATAACCTTACTAGTCCCAACCTTGAAAAGGAGGAAAAAATACATTTTAAGCTTTGACCAGTTGAAAATTTGTTCCAACCTTGGTTGACAATAGTTGCAGCCTACAAATTGGATATGGCTCCCTGGTCGGGAATAGATGGTTTTACCTTGTGAATTTTTCTGCATTAATAATGAAATTTAGTGTTTGCAACAGTAATTACAAACTCTAACTCAAAATTGCAACAACTTCATTGGTAATATTACCAACATTAAATGGAAACTAAATTTGAATGGAGACAATTCACTTTGTACAATATTAACTATATCCAACATGAATACTACTATTGTCAACTACATGAGGATTAGAGTGAGATACATGGTAGGATAAATAACACTATAGGTACTACAATACTAAATTTCATTATTAATGTAATTGTACAAAGAAAGTTCACCTTTGTCAAATATAAAATTATTGTTTCATTGAACAAATTTCATGTTTACCCTAATTTGGAACACACCCAATGGTTTCAGTGCTAATTTCCAAAAATTACACTGGCCTTCATGAAATTGGTAGTTTTTTGATGAAATTGAGAGTGTTAAAAAAAATTGGATAATTTTGGGCCAATTATATGCATCATGAACTCTACTCTTCAAACAAAAAATCTTGTCCTAAAAACGCATTATATAATTGTAAATTATAAATTGAATTGTATTACCCTATTCAATAAATATTTCAAATGCAAGGACATTCAGATATAACAATGATCCATATCCGGGGAGATCACTCCTTGTAATTTAAGGTATACACTTGAGTTAAGAGGGTATTTGATGTGGGGCTATTTACCTTAATTATTGTATTTAAGATGACCATATTTTTATATAAAAAACTACAAGGGGCATATTTCTAATACCCTATAGTTTTTGTAAATTCATTCATGAAGTATTTTAAGTGGGGCTATTTTACATATAAAATTTAAGTGTCCAATAGACCAAGTGGTTGTTTTTAACCCCTAAAGACCAATTGTCCATTGAATGAAGAATTAAAAATCCAGGTAGGATCCTATGAAGTCAATTTTGGTTGGTTGTTCACAAAATTTTGATACAAGGTGTGAACATGTACCCCTTTAGTGAGAATATAATTTTTTTTAATTGAGTACCCCAAACAAAAGTAATGTTGCCTTGAAATTTTTTGGCACCCCAAGCAATTTGGACATCTTTTGGGCACCTTTTGCAAAAAAGCTCATCAACTTTGAAATTTGGCATGTACGTAACTAATAAAATATGGAATACAATTATAAAAAAAATTTAGTTTTCAAACTTTATTAGCTATGTTGGGGTGGCTTCAAGAATGAATATTTTCTTCTACTTCAAGCCCTATTATCTTGCAAATTGTGAAGTCAAAGTTTTTGAAAATTTTCCCACATATTGTATTCCAAATGTTTGTCTCCAATTTCTTAATATTTGGATTTCAAATAAAAAATCTCCTCATTGCACAAGAAATCATCAAAAAATGACTAGTGTATTGCAAATGCACTTAATTTTCTTAACAATGTAGGTTGATTTAGAGTAAGCTAGGCTCCATATTTGCTCCCAAAATTTTTTATAAGTAAATCTAATTATCTAAAATTTTATATATATATATATATATGAATTGAAAAAAATTCATTTTTTGATAGAGCAAAAATTTTACTCTAGGAGGGGTCAAAATGTACTGGCCATATTTTGTAGGAATTTTTTTTTTTAAAACCTCACTTCAAATGTTATAATTTTTCAATCCACATGATCAAATGGGCTGAAATTTTTTCCACACATTGCTTGACTTATTTGATACACTTTTGTATTGTTGAAATTCAAAAAAAATAATTAATTTTTAATTTTGGACAATGCATCAAATGGGCAATTTTGAACTTTTCCTCTTCCAAAACACCCTCCAACCTTTAAGGGTTAATAACAAGTTTATTATTTGGAATGCTTCAAAATCCCTATTAAAACTATCCCATTAAGTGTGAGTGTTTAACTTAACATTTATAGCTTCAAAGAATGAAGAATAAACAAGCTATAGACAAGAATGAAGTATAAACAAACTATAAACAAACTATAAATGAGTATAAACAAGAATGAAGTATAAACAAACTATAAACAAACTATAAATGAGTATAAACAAGAATGAAGTACAAACAAACTATGAACTCTATTTTCATGTTGTACAATTTTTAGTTCATTGAACCCACTAAGGTAATTACGTAAACAATAAACCACCTTATTTGTACAATGTGACAATTTCTACCACTTGTGGTTAATACCTTACATTTATACTTAATTTTTTTGTTATATACACTACTAGTATTGTAGCACAATTTCACTCAACCACCCTTCATTGTAGATTTTCCTGACTATGTCTATTTTATCATCCATATGAAATTATTTGTCCACATCTATACTCATCATACTATGAAAAATTTGTACATCTATCTGCCAAGGCTAACTTATTAATAAAAATTCCTACTACAAGATGTTTTTATATATCCTATTTTACATATAATAGAGTATGTAGCATTTTATAGACCCTATAGTAGTCCTACATATTATATAAAGTTTCTCTGCATTGAATTAAATGGACCCTATCTTTTATCTCACGTAATTTTCTAAAAACCCAATAGTGACCTCCCCGGGGATCCATATTGCAACCTATACTCTCTAAAATGGCTAATGCAATCCCATGCTCTCAATTCCAAAAAAAAATTCAAATACTGTGAGAACCAACATCATTTGCATGTTTGTTAAATTGTTGATATTTTAAATTCTATAATAAATGTGAATTTTCTTTAACTTTTATGTACAAAAATTTGAATTTTGAAATGATGTATACCAACATGCCAAAGCACAAAAAGTTTTTTTGGAGTTCTAAGATAAAATTGACAAAAGATAAAGTAATTCCAAATCATGGTGAACAAAACCAAGTTTTTGACATGGCTAACTTTGAAATTAATTTTCTTTCAAATGACAACTACCATAGTACCTTTTCAATTTTGGCAACCTTTGCCGAATATTTAATAAAATTTAACTTTTCAACTTAGGCAATTAAAAAGGAATTTCAACATATTTCAGCATCCAAAATGTTGAATTAATAAAATATTAGGCAGTTGTACAAGTATCCAATACAATATGCTACTAAGTACCAAATAATTGGTAGTATACGTGTGCTACCATCTACTATTGGTGTTCTCTCCATATAATCATATTTTTTTGGTATACTATATTACAACCGGTAGTATCTTCCCCAAATAATCATTTACATTAATTACCGCTATCGTAAAGACTCAATGGTATACAGTGACTTCCAAAAGTAGTTGGCCACCCTAAAAATCGCTCTCATAAATTGAGAAATTGGAATTTTGAAGTGAAATTTAGACATGTTGTTGTACAAAAAGAATTATACCCTCATGTGTAATTTCAATTTAAATGGATTATATTTAGACCTATTATTAATTGAATGAAATTTCTACGGAAAAAAAAACTTTTTGTGAGAAGTCAAAATGTCCCATTTCTTTTTATAGGAAGAATATACATCTTGAAAAGAATCACATGTCACAAGTTTCATGAATTTTGGATTTTTATTGATTGAGATCTAATTGACTGAAATTTGACCCCAAAATTTTGTTTTTTTAATTTTTCACTCCATAAATTGCAAAAAAATATGTTTTTGATATGCATAATCATTTTGTGTTATTTTAAATTTTTATTTTATTTTTTTGCAATTTATGGAGTGAAAAATTAAAAAAACAAAATTTTGGGGTCAAATTTCAGTCAATTAGATCTCAATCAATAAAAATCCAAAATTCATGAAACTTGTGACATGTGATTCTTTTCAAGATGTATATTCTTCCTATAAAAAGAAATGGGACATTTTGACTTCTCACAAAAAGTTTTTTTTTCCATAGAAATTTCATTCAATTAATAATAGGTCTAAATATAATCCATTTAAATTGAAATTACACATGAGGGTATAATTCTTTTTGTACAACAACATGTCTAAATTTCACTTCAAAATTCCAATTTCTCAATTTATGAGAGCGATTTTTAGGGTGGCCAACTACTTTTGGGAGTCACTGTAGGTATTAACACTTCAAGTTAACCTTTAGCTACAAGTATATATGGTTCATTATTCAAAAATTATATGAAGGATCAAATAAAACTTCCTTTCATTTTAGCAATTGTAAGAAAATCAAATTAAATCTGTTTTTATACCTTGAATTGTGATTAGGTTCATTGAAAGTATGTTTAAAATGGTCTTAAATAGTTGGATTTGGGCAGTAAGTGCTAACAATTTTCAAGCTTTTGGCAATTATCATTATAATTTCTTGGAATTACAAAATTCCTTCAAAAACTAATAATTTTTGCCAAAATTGAAAAGGTACTATGGTAATTTTTTCTTCAAACTTCCATAGTAACATGTAGTACGTCGCATACTATACTTTTCGTATATCCAATTTGGACTTTGTCCATTGTTGCTTATGATATAGTTGTTTAAATGAAAACATTTCAAGTTTGTACTCAATTTTGTTATTGGATGTAGAAACAAGAAATAAAAGGATTTTAGCAAAGTTGTTTTTGAATCATTTTTATGTTTATTATTAAAAAAAGATTGTAAAAAAGATGACTACAACAATAGCATGTATGACTCTTGTATAATATTGTAATGCAATTGAGACAAGTGACTAAAGCAAGTGTTTATATAACTACCCTATAACCTATAAGTGCACTATGTCTCTATGATTGCATTGTGCTTGCACTATGTTTTAAACTACTTATTGTCTCTAAGCCATAAATTCCTTAATTTTGCCTCTTGGCCCATTGAAAAGTGCAACCATGAATCAAGACTATCTTATGAAAAATACATTTCAAAACAAAATAATGCAACAATCACTAAAGAACTGCAAAACTCAACTACTTGCAGTTATTGCAAAGTCAATTGCAAAGTCACTTGATGCAAAGTTGACTACTTGCACTTATTGTCCTCCACTAGACATGTATTATCTTCAATTCTTTCATTAAGGATTTTTTTACATGTACAAAATTAAAATTAAAAATATAGTACAAAGCAAGAAGAAGGTACAATTTTCAAGTGAAACCAACAGATTCACTAATTTTCATCTGTACAATTGTAGAATTCCAAATAAGAAATATTTGTCACTACTAAAAAGAATAATAATAACAAAGAAATGTAAAGTAAGCAAAAATCCAAAACAAAAAGAACATGCTACTACATTTGAAACTTGGCAGCTATAAAAACCCTTATTTTGAAATCTTGAGGAAAAAACAAGAGAAAAAACAAAAAGAGGGTGAATTATAAAAAACAAAAAGAGGGTGAATTATAAAAAACAAGAAGAAGAATGTAAACTACTGCACTCAAGAGGCACCGGATGACGTAAACCTTCACTTAAAAATCTTGAGCCAAAATAAGAAGAAAAAATAAGAAGAAGTTGACTAATATAAAGCAAGAAGAAAAATGTAAATTGCTACGTTTAGAAGGTAGAGGATGACCTAAATCCAAACTAAAAATAAAATAGACAAAATCTCTACCGCTCATCTTCAGCCGTTGCAGATGCCACATCACACTTGTTACAGTGTAGTATATTCTATGACTGTTCTATGACTATTTTATAACTAATTAAAATTTAATCAATGACTTCTTTATGTCTATTATTCAATAACCCTAACTACTATACAAGTACTCTATGACTATTCTACAACTGTTTTAGAATTCAATTGTCTTTTCAATTGAAGGAGTCAAAAAGTCTTTTGAAGGAATTGATGGATATCTTTTGAGATTCAATTAATTTATGAAACAAAAGCTGAAATTCATAGCTCACCTTCATTTTCAATGACAAAGAATAACAATTTTTTTAAAAACCAATAAGGGAGTTCAAATTTCTTTTTGAAGTGGCCAATGGAATTTACAAAATTTATGAGCCAAAAAATGACTCCTAATAGAAATCTAATACAAATTCTAATTGCCAAAGATTGAAATCCTAATAGATCATTTTTAGGGGCTATGATATTTGTGTTAAAATTACTTTTATCGTAGTCTCATAAGTTGGAAACAAAGGCCAAAACCTTCACTTGGGCATCACTAGTAGCGCAAAAAATAGTGGAGCCTAGGTAGTTATTTTTTAGTTAACCCCTAAAGGACCAAGGCATTTTCTGGCTCCAAAACCACTTAAAACAACCATTTTTGTTGCGATCGCTCCCTAAACCAAAAAAAAACATTTTTTTAGAATTTAACCGTAGGATCTTGTATTTCACTTGTCTCAGATCATGTGGTAAAAATTTCATGAAGTTTGACCGTATGGATTGGAAGATATTAGCATTTGAAGTTGGAAAAAGAAGTTTTTTTGAAGAAGATACTTAGATTGCCCGAAAAACAAGATTGCACATAACTTTCTCACTCTGAGTCCAAATAGAATGAATCAAAGCTTCAAATAAAGAAAAAAACATGATCTTTTAGAAAAAAATTAAAAATTAAAAAAATTCATTTTTTTGTGGATTTTTTTTTTCTGCCCGGCGAACAGTTTTTTTGGCTTAGGGTGGCATAACTTTTGCTCCCGGGCACCGATTGGAAAAAAAATTATATTTTTAGAAAGCTACTAATGTTCCCTATCTTCAAAAAAAAGTTTCAAAAAATCAGGTCAAACTTTGAGGTCACACGAGCCTGCCCGAAATCCCGAAAGTCCCCCGAGGGGACTTTGGTCCTTAAGGGGTTAAATATCAACCTAATACATGCAACATCAAATATCAAAGATTTATTTAACAAAATGGAAGGATGCTTCACTGAGTAATTGTGAAATGTTAGGATGGAGTGAAGTTCATTATCCTCATAAATCTTCAAAGGTATGGAATAATTTGAAATTAGGTGAAATTTTTTTAATGTCAATTGTTATCTTCAAAGTTAGAAGAATTATTGAATAATGCAAGTGAACCATGTGATTAAAAACTCCAATGATGGAAGAAAATATTCTAAAAGATGCTAATTAAGGCCCAAGGAATAACGTGCCAACTCACTCTATCGATATATTGTCCCAATTCAACATTATAATATAAAGTCTTTTTATATTACCATGAACCTTTTAATAAAACAAATTCAATTGTTTGGAGCTAATTCAATGAATTGATTGTCAATTATATTTGACTTTAAAAAAACTATTTTAATTTGCAATTTGACTAATAGGCATTGTGGTCATTTATTATGTGTTATCTTGTAATGATTGCTATCTTTCTTGCATTTATAATTTGCTTAGTATTAAAATGGAAGTATTGTTATTGAGATGAAAATTTGTATTTGAATTGAAGCATTATAATTGAAGTATGAAATATTATTGAAATTATAATATAATAATCAAAGTGAGAACTTAGGCAAAATTTGGGAATATCTTAAACTTTCAACAGCACATGAATTGAATAAAATATCATAGAAATGAATAACATAAGCAAAATTTTTGATCAAATGTGGAAGAAAAGATGTAAAAAAAAGAAAATTGAAGAAAAGGATAAGATTTCAAAATCATTTTCAACCACAAACAATGTAGAAAGTTCAAATAAACCCAAAGTCAAAGAACAAAAGAAAAAGTAAACTATTTACAAACTCCAATATTTTGATTATAAATAATAAATAAATAATATATAAATTAGATTTACAAGATATATCATAGTTAATTTCTTAAAAAGTTTAATTTTTATATATTATAAATTCAATTTTCAAAATATCCAATATATGAACAAATATGAATTTAAATTATTCAACAAAATATTAATGGTGTAGAAATTTGTATTAATTATATGCAACAAAGCAATATTTATTATATTACCAATACAAACCAGTTTTTAAAACGGAATCAATATAAGGTTCCGCTCTAATATGCAATATTTTAGTTTAGTTTCAAAATATAATTAATTTTACTCAAATTCAACATGCACATTTGGAAAACTAGGTTGGAATTTCTAAATTTAAAAAAAAGCCAATTCGACAATTGTACATCAAATTTATCATCACGTTCTTCAAACGTTTCAAAGCAATGTGATTCAATGGAAACCCATTCTTTTGAAGAGTTTGATGTTGCAGTTTCACAAGCTACAGAATTGGAGTTAATTAATCAAGATTCTCATAATATAAAAGCTGAAACTTTAATCCTCAATTGCCAAAGTTTACAAAATAGTTTTGAAAGAATTTCTATTAATTTGGAAGATGGTCTAATTCATACAAAAGATGACGTCTTTGACCTACAAAAGTGGATAGACAAAGAAATTGATTCTAATTCACAAATGCATTCTTTGGATGTACATAAAAAAACTACAATAGCTAATACACAATTTGAAACCTACTTCAATTCCAAATTCAATGATAAATACTCGAGCGTACAAGACATTGTCAATGGACACTTGGGTAATAAGATTCCATATGAAAAGGGAAAAGGTGTGTATTTAGAACATTTGGGGGGATTTAATACATATTCAAATGGTGTTGATATTAGACCTTCGTTTGAGGAATCAAAGCCAAATGAAAATAGAGTGACTTTAGATTCTAAACTCAATTTATTGAATGAATTGAACGAGAGTAATGCAAATTCAGATACAAGCATTGATGAAGATGATGATGACCAATCTTATGATTCCGAGGGCTTATCAAATGATTATAGTGACGTTGAAGATGGGCTTTCATTGCAAAAACTTCAATCTTTGAACAAGAGTTGTGAGTTCGGACAACTTCATTTGCAACATCCCTATAATTTGCATCCAAGTGAGGAAATCTATTGCAATAATATTGAAATTGATGCAGCCCTTTTTAAGAATGATGATTGTTTATTGAATTCTAGAGAGGGATGCAAATTTGAAGATGGGAGAAAAATATTGGTAGAAATTAGGGACAAGCTTATGCTTGAGAAGCCTTTGTTTTATGATTCAAATAGTAGAGTTCAACCATATCTTCAAGACAATTTAGAAGGTCCTATATCACATTCAGATCTCAAAGTTGAAAGTGCACGTGTGTCAAACATTCAAGGTATTTCTCCTTGTTCTAGTCCTGAACCTAGTCTAATAAATAGAAGTTTGAAACACCAAGATTTTAAGAGATTAATTCAAAGATCAGGAAGCTTAAACAAAATTGTTGTTGATAACAAGGAACTCAATACATCTAGTGGACTAAAGAATTTACCTAAAGAGACACCAGATTTTTTGGAAAAGATGAAGAAAAAAAATTCATTTCATCTTTCTAAGTACCAACAGGCATCAAAATTTATATTAGCCCTTTCATTGAACTTGACTTATTATATTATTTTGTCTATCAAAATTTAAAAAATATTCATCATTTATCAAGGACTAAAATTTTATGTTAAGAAATGGTTAGGAAAAGGTTTTAATTTTTGTATTTGTGTATATAGGTTGCAAATGAAGTTACTAAAATGATGTCAGTAAAATCCAAAGAGACTGAGTAATGATTTTTAAAACTTTTTCCATGTAAATTGCTTCAAAATTCTAAACCAATGCCTTATTTTAATCCATATGAGTTTTATATATAAAATAAAAAAATTTAACACTATTCATGTACGTAAAAATTATGATATTTTTTGGCTATATTTAATGCTTTAATTAATCACTATAGAAATATATATTTATATATATATATATATATATATACTTGAAGCTTATATATTTTCTTGATAATCTATTTTTTACCCATTTTTTATACATTTTTTCCCAGGTTGGAAACCACCTACAAATTGGAAAATGATTTCCAAGATATTACTAAACATGAAGCTACAAATTCAATGATACCTTTGTGTAATAAAGAAATGAACCTTCAAAATTTGACTCAAAAACAACAAATACAAAAAAAAGTTTTAAAATCTCCAAGGTTTCACAATATATTGCAAATTTTTGAAATCTCAATTCAAATTTGTTTTGAAATATATTAATTTTTTAAATTTTTAATAAACTAATTTTTAATTAATATAATATGATTGATGTAATGATTCTATAATATTTTTTTGAATAAATATTAATATAATTTTAAACATTTTAGAAAGCAGAGGTAAAAAGAAACTTTGTGGAATTACATGTGATGGCACTAATACATTAGAAACAAAAAAGAAAACCCCTAAAAAAGCTAATGATAAAATATTGCGCAACATTAAACTTGGTCCTGATGCCCGCTATTATAAGCTTACGGTAAGGAATAGACATTTATGATTATGATATATCCTCTTAAGGTCCAAATTCCTAAAACGAGTAGTTAATTAAGGATTTTAGATAAGTTTCTATGATGCCAAATTACATTGAGATTTTTTGAAACTTTTTTAGAAATTAAAGGAATGTGCTAGCTTTAGGGAAATATCATTATTATTTCAATCAATGCATAGAAAAAAAAGAACATTATTCCCTCCTAAGTGCAAAATGACCTAGACTAGCTAGGTAGAATTTTTTTTAAAAAAAATTGACATGATTTAAGAAATTAAATCATACATATATTTATATCTTCCCATAAAGCTTTGATTCATTTCACTTAAATTAGTTATATGAAAGCTATGAATAGATATGTAATTTTTTTTTAATGCAATTAAATAAATAAATAAAAATAAAAGGGTCTATAGGGTGTAGATTACCATCACTCTATTAAAATGTTTCAATTCCATTTTGAATATTAACAATATGATTTTTTCTTCCATCTTATATTATATTATTTTATTTTCATTTCACAATTTATAAAAATTAAGGTTAATTTGTTTTATTTGATAAAAATAATAAGGTTAGGAAGACGAAGAAGAGTTGGTGGAACAAATATTGGCCCGACCAGATCCTACAGATGACATGACAAATGAGGGTTGCAGCAACACATCTTATATTTCAACTGTAAGCTTAAATAAGACTAACCAACTTTAGTTAGATTTGTGTATTTTGAGTGATTTTACCTTTATGTATATATAAGAAATATTTTTAAATATCTAATGGTAACATTTTTTTAAATAATACATTTAATTAAATTTGATTTGATATATCAACAGGGCTATGATTTTGATGAAGATGATGCTAAAAGAATAGCTCAAATCGATGCACAGTTGGAACATCTCGAACTGCATTATTATGATTCTTGTAGCATTTCCAACAAATGTGATAAAGAAGATGAATATCATTTTATTTCTAATGGTGGATTTCCTTCAAGAGGTATTTTGTAGAAGTCTATCATACAAGATGAGTATATAGTCATCTAATGTGCCTATACCAAATATTCAATTTCATTAAAAACATAATGATCAATGAAGGTCTCATTAAAAATATAAGTAATGTTTTATTTAAGTATCACTACTTAATTTAATCATATTATGTTTTTGAAATATAAAAAAAATCATTTAAAATTTAATAAACAAATAAAAATTCATCATAATTTTGAAATAATAAATTTTCACATGTGATAACACTACCTTTGCATTTAATTGCAGCAATTTCACCACAATATGAAATAAGCTCAAAAGTACCTTCTATATCAACAAAACAAGGAAATACTACAGCACGCACAAAAAAATCTTCAAGCCATAGTTGTAATAAAATTCAAAGCGATTGTGTGTCAAATATGACTAAAGTAAGTAGTGACATTAAAGTAAAACATTACTTAGAAGAACAACGCATACATCGGCAATTCCAAAAAAGAATTGAGGTTAAATACCCATACATTATACATATCAATAACAATCTAATTATACAATAGTCAAAAGATTAAAATAATAGTTTAAATATTAAATTATTAATATTTTTTATTTATTAAAATTTAGATTATTAATTTAAACTACTTATTTCTACAAGTGCATACCTTAATTGATTAGTATTGTTTTTGTCATAAATTATTAGAATTTCTTTAGAAAATTGGCTTATTATAAGAAATAAATAAATGCTTGATTTAAAATCAATGTATATGAGATTAACGTGCAATTGCTTTGATTCTTTCTTTTGTCAATCAGGAAATTGATAGAATGTTGAAAGAGCTTGAAACCATGGAACTTCCAAAGCTTTCTGAAAAAGAATTGCAAGATTTGGTAAGCACCTCATACAAACTCATTTGTTTGTTCATTTTATTCATTTTTTTACCAATACATTCATTTAGAATTTTGCTACTTCTAAATTTCATCTCACAATATATTATACCTTCTAGGAAGAACAAATTGCAAATATATGATTGCTTAATAGGTTGGTCAATAATGTTACTTTATTAAAATTATTATGCCTATTATTTATATGAAAATTCAATTTTTTTCAATTTTTCTTTATGGTTTATAACTCTAGAATTTCTAGATTTACCACAAAACATGACTTTTTTCTTATATTTTATGGGTTTAGTATACAAGCCAAATTTGTCTAGGCTTTGTCATTGTTTATTTGGAGTACTAATGTAATTATTAAATTTTTAAAGGAATTTCTCTTTTTAATTTTTACTATGAAATAGCCATTATACCAAGTGTTATAAATAGCTCTAAATGCAAAAAGAATTAAATTTTAAATAAATTCATTTATTATTTAGTATAAAATTGAGGTGAAAATAATAAGTTTGACTTCAAGAAATACACATACCATAAGAGGATCATGTAATAATATGAACAATTTTGATATAGTTTGTTTTAGTAAGAAATTCTTGAAGATGAATATATTGAATTGGTGGAATTTTATAACAGATAATGGAATGCAAAAAAGAACAAGGAATATCATCTAATATGTCAATAGAATTATTTGCAATGCATGATTCAACATCTCCAATTGAAGAACTTCATCTCAAAGAACCTAAGTCAATTTAGCAAAGTGTTAGAAAACTATCAACAAATTGCGATGGCTCAATGTGGTACTATACATAGGGTGGGAGCACCAATAATTGTCTGTTTAAGAAATTAAATGTAGTTGGAGGCATTGTTTGCTAGAAAATATATTTTTGTAGTATTAGCAAATGAAAATCATTGATTTAAAAAAATATATAATTTTTGGATAAGGCATTTATTTTTTGTGAATTTTCAAAGTAGAACTTTGTAGGACACTCCAAACCGCACTCTAATTAAACTACCTAAATACTTAAATACTGACACGGTAATCTAAAAAAATCAACAAGCACCAACCACAATTAAGCATTGGCACAATTTCAAGGTACTTTTGAGGACACTTTAAAGGGAATCTACAATAAAACAATGGGTACACAAACGGGAATTGGTACATCTACCTCAGGGTTAACCTTTTACTTTCCATCCAACCCTTTAGTTCCCACCCTACCAAATTACAAATAACCTATAGCCATGAATAAGATTTTTTAAAGAGTGATTAATAATTTTAAGTTTTTTTTTCTACATGGATCTGGGTCATAAAAAATACAATTGGTGAAAATCCCTATTTCAGTTAAAGCATTTGTATAAAATAATATAATAGACAAATACTCCAATGAGCTAAGCAACGATCCTAGCATGTGAGCATGGAAACATGAATATATGAGCCTTGAACATATATATAAGTAGATATACAATAACCATTGAAGGTACTTATAACATAAATATCTATAATATAGGTACTTTATAATTATGAAAGGTTTCTATAATACAAACACCTATAATATATGTGTATAGTCTTCTAGGCTCATGCGCTCATAATCCTAGGCTCACATAATAGCAACCCTCACAAACCAAGTATACATTATAATAATAAACTAACTAATTTATAATATATTGAAACCACTTTCCACATGGGCCATTGTAGATTTGGGCAAGGAGGGATTTGAAGATGTACAACTATAGCAATAGGATTTGGCCACACAATTTGTTGTTTTTCTTAACTCTTGTGCAAGAAAGGAGATCTAACCCTAATTAATGAATGCAAATAATATTTAATCAAACATAGTATGTCAATGTAGTATGTCCACAATCAATCCTAGACTTAATCAAAGGAATATAATAGAAGCCAATTGTATATATAGTATAAGCCAAAAATGATGATAAATTATTAACCCCTAAATGCTGAAGGCCTTTTTTGAGCTTCTTGGAATTTGCTTTAAATTGAACAAAAAGCCAACATTATGATATGTTTTATCATTTTTTTTGAATTGTAACTGTACAAATTCAAACTAGACTTGTTAGAAATCACATTGAAAAAGAAAACACAACAATATCACCTATGGATTAAAAAATTATAATATCTGATCATGAGGGTGTTAAAATTGTAAAAGTGATTTGAAGTCTTCAATCCTCTTTTCACATGTCAAAACTAAAAAATTGATCACCAAAAAAATATGAGGTTAAAGGGCATAACATGCATGACCCCAATATATTTATAGCTTCTCAAAATCTACTCTACAATTGATTTTAATGAATTTCTAATGTGTTTTTTCTTCCAAGTTCTAGTGTATTTGAGGCTCATTTCCAAAAGTCTTCAACATTAGAAAATCAAGATTTGCAATAGACACCCTTGCATAAAATCTTGAATAGAAAAATCATAATCACTCATTTTCAAAATTGGATTTTTGATGCTAATACTAGACTTCAAGGAGTTTAAAAAATATATATAAACTATTAAAAATAGCAACTTAATAAGGTTTTATTTAACTTCAAAGTTTTGTAGACACCATAATTTGGTCTTAGGCATTAGGGGTTAATACTATTATACATTTTAACTCCTAAACTTCCTAGTGACTTCTTGGATTTTTAGTTTATGAAAAAATATTGATTTCAAATTCTTTGCAACTCGACAAAGACCCATATTAATTTTCCCTTAGGTTTATTGCCACTTTGAGTCATGTAAAATTCACCAATATCAAGTGAAAGATGATAATTTCAAATTTAGAATATAGAAAATATTTTGACCATCCACATCACTTTTACAATTTTAACACCCTCATGATCAGATATTATGTCTATAATTTTTTGGAAATGAGCCTCAAATACACTAGAACTTTTAATACCCTCATGATCAGATATTATGGACATATCATGGATATTCATCTCAACTATTTTTATTTTTGTAATTTAGAATAATCTAATTCTAGATTAACTTTGTCATTAAAACAATTAAAATTTAAATAGAACCATGACAAAAGTTTTTTAATGACCTACATTGAATCAATGGAATGTTGAGTCATTTGTTCAATTTGAGAGAAATTTGTAATTTGGCTTAAATTTGATATGAACTATAATTTCTAATTTTGTTTTCATAATAATAATATCAAAGAAGAGGAAATCACACTCAAAAATGAGAAAAATGCCAACTGTTTAGATATTAATATAAGTTTTGGTTGACATGTATTGCATCCATCACCAAATTCAATGCATGTTCCTATTTATTATCATCTATATAAGGTAGGGTACTTATTCATGTGAATGTGGTCTATCTTGTAGGTTGAAAAGTTGCCCATTTATAATGTACTCTCTCAGTCTCAAAATAAATCCAGGATTTTCAAATATATTTGTCTCAATTAAATTTGAAATTGGCTCTCCACAACTTAATGGACAACAATTGAAGGAACTCAAGTTCAAATATCCTGAAGCAAAAGAATGTGTAGATCTTAAACTCCAAAGACTATATAGCAATTCAGTCCTTGCACATGGAATTGACCTCTAATCAACCAAAGGCAAAGAATTCAACCCAAAACTATATAGAAACTGCTACTAACAAATCTCTTGTTGAAAATTTCTTGAAGCTGAATCACAAGACATCGTTGGAATTGTATACAGAGGACATCAATGAACATCATTGCACCAACATTGCTCAAAGAATGATCAAAATTAATACAATTGGAGTAGTTCCAAAAAGGGCAAAAATTTGTCACTTTCACTGCTTGTTTTCAACATGTGCCGCTTCACTTTTGACTTCCATTCTTTCACACCTAGTGGGGTTTAGTAGAAACTACAATATCTCTAGAATCCCTTGAAAATAGGAACAGCTCACGCATTAATCAAGCCATTTCTAGGAAACTCCGGATTTATTTCAAGACAGAGGGAGTAGGTTAGTAAGAAATGAAATATTTATAGACTTTGGTGTAAGTCTTGAACAAAACCAGACTCTTTATTCATTCCAACCTTACAAGATGAGACCAATGCAAGACTCTTGGTTCAGCAATAGTCTAGAGTTATTGCAATTGGGACCCTACTATCTTAAACTTAAACAATTCAAAACTTCATTTACAGAACATTTGAACATTCAAATTAATTCTAATGCGTTAGAATCCAATCAATAGGGCCAAGAGTCACGAAAAAAACTCAATTAACACCAGTACTAAATGGCAACAACTGAAACCAAATAAACATGTTCCCTATCTTATGCTTAATGTGGCTCTCATCCCATCATAGTCTTGAGTTTGTCAAAGGCATCGGAGTGGCTTCCGCATTATAGTGTTGCTCTCAGGTGAGAATGATACTGACTTCAAGACTGTAATTTAACTGTGATTCTAAGACCAACATGAAGAAAGACTGCGTATATATGTTGGAGCAAATTCTTCAAACTAGCTAGGGCGAGTGGATCCCGATAGTAAGAGTTCTCATGGACGACTCTACAAGAGTCCTTTAACCAGATCCCCTTCTACTTTGTTGGATTGTAATGGTATTTCGCCTTCAAACGACCCTGTGCTCCAGGGACAAGATGGAAAATATCGCCACTCAAAGGCCATTCATTCAAGTCCACTCCGAAACTGGCAGAGGTGACAAGAAACTCATCCAGATTGTCACCATACCAGACAGGCTGGGTTGGCCGCAACACAGGCATGGCAATGGAGCACACCGGCTTGGCCTCTGGGGAGATTCGCACAATCTTCTGCCCATCGTAGAAACAAACCCACAGGAAGCCTTCATTGTCAATGTTCGCTCCATCGGGCACCCCTGTAAACAAGGGCGCCGTGTCCAGGAAAAGACGGCGGTTGCTTGGGGTGCCAGACTCTTCGTCAAAGTCCCAGACAAATATTTTCTTCACTGTGCTGTCACTAACATACCTTTTCAAACATGTGCACGGTGAAAATTAAAAACAAATTTTGCTAAATGTAAGTTGGTCCCAACTACTGTAGCTTGTTCATGATATCTGTTAGCACTTTGTCATGAAAGAAATGGTCTGCACTAATTTCATAAAAAGATCTTTTAAGAACATGAGACCTGCAGCCAAAACTTAGCGAGGTATCATCAAGTATTACCCAAGCAGCACATAGGGATCATAGAAAAACTCCACCTGCCGACTTGAAAATATGAAAATATGAATCAAGAACATTGAAGAAGAATGGCAAAACCCAGCAGTCCCAAGTAAAACTTAGCAAACATGAACGAAAAACACAATCCCCACTAGTCATAGAAATAAATTCTTGAAAAGACAACAGTTCATAGATTTTCTTGTGGGTTTCATTTTCGGGATACAATCAACACCCTCTAGTGATCGACACTGCCGCTTGGGGAACAAAATAATGGACTCGGTTAACGGTACAAGTTGTTCATCGGCACTTCCACCACCTTAGAGTGTGTCATCAAAGAGGGTTGAGTGAAAAAGAGAAGAAATTGGTCAGGGCTTACATGAGCTTGTGATCAGGGCTCCACAGGACTCCATTGGTGCAGTCAATGTTGTCAATAACCTTGGTAGCCGTCTTGCCATCCGTTTCCAGCCGGTAAATCTCTCCCGGCCTGCTCTCGTCCGTCTTGAACAACCGTCCAGCCCAGAACCGACCCTTGGAATCACAGGCCCCATCATTCATCCGCCACCCACTGTTTATGCCGTATGGATTCGCCAGCACGGTGAACTTCTCCTCTTTGAAGCTCCACTTTGCAAACCCGTCCTCGTACGCCAACACCAGGCCCTCGCCTCCCTTGATCAAAGCCATGGCGCCCACTTGAAAACTGACGTTGTAGTCTTTCCGCTCTTGGGTGGGAATGTGCAGCTTGTGGATCGTCTTCGCTTGGATGTCGGTGTAGTAGTAGTTTTGGGTGTCAGGGTCCCAGATGCCAGCCTTGGCGACAAGGGCTTTGGCCTCATAGAAGGTGGTGATCCGGGGATCATGACAGGGACCAACCTTTTCTGCCATTCCTGCTCTCACTGAAACAGAAGAATTAGATTAGTTGATGATGACAAACTGATGATGCATATTGCTTGAAAAAGTAATCAATGTTGGTGTACTAGTCTTTTCTTTATCATGAGATTCAACATATTGATTTAAGCTGATTTATGTAGGCCAAGATTTCATAATTTTATAATGATCAAATTGATATTAATAACTTGATCATGTACTGTAGTGAAAATAATAGAGCTCAGATGGGGCTAAATTTTGTATCGCCACAACTAATGAAGAACATTGCAAGGACTGGTTAAAAAACAATTAAAATTAGAGAAAAGAAACCCCCATATGACCCACTCAAAAGCGCTTTTAAAAAAAGGATCTCTTCGTTCCTAAGGGGTTAAAATCAGGGGGGAACGTGCGCTGTTAAGCACTGCGTGATTTTTTGATAATGATTTCAAATTACAAAAGTGATACCAATGGTATCTTCAACTCCATCCATTGTTTGATGCCATTATATTTGTATGAAATGAAACAGTGGTTCTACTGGTACATAATATCAAAATCTAATACAGGAAGTCACACCTTCTTCACCAAGCAAACTTCTATGAAGAATGAGAAGTTTTTGATAACAAAGAATGGATTCACCTGTGACTAAAAAGACATAAGCCAGCTTGTAGAAGAAGAATATTTTGCCACCGAGAGTCAACGGTGAGCCAACGGGGAGCCGCCTCATGCCCATTCTCTGGGTGTGCAGTGAAGAAGGTGTGACTACCCCTAATATTTCATGTAGAAACTTTGCGAAAGAAAAAAATGAAACAAATTTTACGGGCCATGGCCACTTCGAAAAATAAGAAAAAGCAGAGGAGCATAGCAATACCTTCACTGACCTCAGATTATTGACTCTCTGCTCTGCTCTTGATTATCGCACGACTCCACTCCACCCTGCGATTTCTGTAACGATGAACCCACCGAGACAAACCATTCAACTGCAAGAACTAAATTGTAGCTAGCAATCAGAGAGTACCGGTAGTGTGAACCCATCAAAAGAAGTCTGCGTCTAGGAGAAAAGAAATGCGAAACTGACGGTGGGCACGACCACTCCAAACAATTGGAAACTTAATTCTACATCCAAGGATTAAACGCTCACAGATTCGTTGAAACTTAAACAAGCTATTACTGCTCTTTGCTTGGATCTTGCACTGGCTATGGCAAAAGCAAAGCAAAGAGACCACAACTCGTGAAACAAAGCTTCAATTGCACATTCCAACATTTTCGGTACCGAGCGCGAAAAAGTTCAAACCCAAACCAAAATATTCAATTTCAAAGATCGACCGGGGAATTGATCGCATCAACGTCAGCCAAAAGTACAGTATGAACATAACTGAGCCACTCGCTGTTACATTGAAGACATGCAAGGCAGGTCAATATTTTTAGTGCAACCTCTGCGGTTTAGTGGTAGACATGCAAAGCCTCGTACGAAAATCAACATACCACTCATCTACGAAGGACTGTCGCCATGGGAATAAAAGAAACTGGTACCAAATCACAAGGAAACACGAAAACCCCAGACCAGGACATCCAATTGAAAAGATCGGCCAAAGGTAAGCCAAAGCTCAAGAAAAACTTTGCTGAAAGAGCCACTCTCTGCGTTGAATAATACCAATCATCAACGGAGATAAAAAAGACATAAACCGACAACGCAAATGGTCGACCTAAGTGGGAACATTCAAGAAACTGCAAGAAAACACCTAACGACAAGTCGGTATCATCTATCACGCCCGATCAGAGTTTAAAAACTCAGATCTGCACTTCCACAAGGTTAAAGATTGTTAATTTCAAAACAGGAACAACACCGCACATCGATCAAAAGAAAAAACTAGAAGAAGATGTAACGTTAGCTGCCTCCCACACATCGACTCGCAAGAAATTTCAACTAACCTGCAAACCAGGAAAGCTACAGAAACTCCACAATTTGGACCCCAAGCTCAGACTCCACATATAATCGTACCTCAACGTATGTTCACCTCCGTCTTCACGCGAAGCTCATCAAACGCCCTCGATCGCTGCCTGTTTCGGGAGAACTAAAGTGTAGAGGGAATCGGACATGCCAATTGGCAATGGCACCACAGGAGATGAACATTGGGCTCTTCGGTCTTTCTATTTATAATACCCTAAGGTTCAGTTTAATTAATTAATCCTTTCAGATATGAGTTTAACAGGCTGCATGCGTACGAAAACTCTTAGGGACCTGATGTTGACTGAGACCTGTCATCCTTGGCCAATTGGCATTAGCTAAACTTTGAAACGTGCATCACGAATTCGTACATGGAGATAATAATCTGATTTCAACATCTTCGCTCTTATTTTTATATATATATATATATATATATATAGATCCAATGTCATCAATATCGCTGTATATACAGTATATAGTGCTGATTCTCCAAAGCACACTCCTGCATATTGGTTAAACGTAAAATGCCGAAAGCCAAGTGACGCAAATAATCTTACCGGCCTCTGGATTGGTCCCGGGGAATTGAAAGAAGATCACTGTTGGATAACACCGATATCAGCACGTACAGTGCTACTGCAGAGCATCTTCGAATCCAGTCGGGATCCATGACATGGCGAAGAGATAATGTTGTGCCAGACACTGACTGCTTGTGAGAGCTAAGTGAGAGTGCACCTCTGAAATATTCCTTATTAAAAAGATCCGAGAGCTGAATTGCAAGCTTCGTGTTGCATGTGTCTGAATTCTACTGTGGGGATCTAGCAAATTAGCAACCTGATCTATCCTTTTCCTCACCATTGTTTGCATGTGCAACAGATGCACTGGGACGTACGTACAGGTACACGAGTAACACGAGTAACAAGAAAGATGAGCTTCCTTTTGTTTGACTACCTTGAAGTGTACTATGCTTTTCGTGAATAGCTCCATGTGTCTAAAAATCAGAAGCTGGCCTCACTGGCACAATATGCGTAATGCAGAACACAAAAAGCTCATTCGTAAGGTGATCACAGGCACCTTCAATCGACCCCTTACGGACCAGGGAATGCAAATCAGGCCAAGAGTTATAAAAAAAATCGCTGGTTATGTATTAGATAACCGATGAGCCGCTCTAGTGGCAAATAGATTATCATACATAACCAGTTGTACATTTTTCAATTACACCCTTTGATCTTCATGATCCAAGGGTGTAGGAAGCGAGTTGAAAGGAAAGAAGGTTATGAGTTGCAACTTGTAATGGCAATGGTGATGGGTTGCGAATGGGATGGTGCCACGTTAGCATTGAAAAGTCAACAACTAGTTATGATCTATCAAGCCGCATGCGGCAAGGTTGGTATTGCCTTGCGATTATTTTTTTGATGACTTGGCCTGCTTTGCAATTACTAAACATAATGTCAGTGCTGGAGAATTGAGCTGTTTGACTTCTTTGATTGCTCAACATTGTAATCTTAACTAACCACAAGTAGTGTACATGGTCATGAAAATTAGTTGGTTATGTGGAGTATTATTTGGTAGATCAGAAGTAGATTAGTAGTGAGATTATGTGGTTTGTTAGTGTATGTCTTAGGTAAGCTTTTTGGAGATTAAATTCCTAAATAGATGCATAGTTTGGTGAAAAATTTAGGTGAGTTCAACAATCTCATAAACTCACTACATGAAGTTAGGTGGATCCGCATTCACTTAGTTAATATTAGATAGTAGTAGTAGAGATTTCTCTTAGATTTCTTTCTTTGGCAAACTAGTGAAATTTTTACTTCATACTACCATGTTAAGAATTTGCAACAAGCATTGTCAATCTTAATTTGCCTCTTTTTAACCAATATAAACATGCCACAATTGCAAAACTCTTGTGCATTGAGATTAAAAATTGTTGATTCATACTTTTGGATTAAAAAATGAAGATTAAAGCAGAATAATGAGTAGCACACTACTAACACTAATAATGATATTTTGTATCATCTATACTAATTGATTTAGCCCTTAAAAGACATTTGAGGAATAGTGGGAGGGTTGCCTAAACTTGAATTTTAGGATTTTTCTCAAATGAGCATCATGTAGGGATGTAGCTTGTTCAAATGACCAATCAATAATGAACTTCCGCCCTCGAGGCCATGGGCAACTTCAAAGTCACTATTCAAATTTTTTTATCAAACTTTCCAATGTAAAAACTACAAGTCCAAATTGTGATTCAAAATCCAAGATTTAGATTGATAGGTGCATCTTTTAAAAACAAAGAGAATGGTACCAAAGATCTCTATAAACATTGGTAGAATAATCATCAAGGATAAAAATTTATAGCATTTATAAATCATTTTGTGTGGATAATATTAAATATCATTATTAGGGTCGTTGCAAGAAAGACCTCCTGTTTTTGTTCCACTTTGGCAATACTAGGCCTTTTTTTTTGGGAGTACCATAAAATTAGAAAAATATTTTAAAAAAATATGAAAAATAAGACCAATGTATAGACTTGTAAGAAGAAGGTACCCTATGAAGGAAAAGCCCTCCCAAAATCATTAAGTAGGAGAACTAGAAAAGTGCAGAATTGCTAGAAAATAGATACTTGGACGTTTTAATTTGTAAAAAATAGGAAAAACAACTTTCAAAGAAACTAAAAATTGGCCTTCTGGAAAGACTTTACGATGAAGAGAATTTACAAAAAGAATGGTCTTGAAACCAGTTTTAATGTTCAGAATCTAGTGCACAAGGGAGCCCTATTTGCATAAACGTAGAGGACATAAAATCAAATATTTTAAAAATCCTTGGTAGAAACATGACTCTCTACTATGGGAATACACCATAGAAATTTCAACCCTAGATCATTAAATTTGGGGACTTCATAGTACTCAAACTCCCTAAAACTCAAAACGTGACATATTATTTTATTTATTTTTTAAATATAAAATGATTTTTTAAAATTTCTGAAAAATATGAGATATGATTACATTCAAGACAAACATCTTCAATAAAAATTTCAACTTCATGCAAATTATGCTTCAAAAGTTACTGTAGAAGAAAGCTTTGCCAATCCTTTTGTGACAATGTTCAAGTATAGGTGTTTCTTGCAATGACCCATTAGTGTACTAAGTGTGTTTAGAGTAAGGGAGGTCCTAAAATAGTTTGAAAATGTAGAGGTACATATTGGATTCTTCAATGTATCAATAATGAACATTTTAAGGTGGAGACTCTTTTGAGCCTTGTCATTCCAACTTAAGAAATTCCTCACTACTACAGCAGTGAGGTTGATTTGTGACCAGGGCTTTTTTTTTGGCTTTCTGGTGCCAGATTGCACCAGAAAAAAAAATCTGGCTAAAAAAGGTTATAAGAAATGCCAAAAAAATTGGATGAAATCGCCAAACAACTTTGAAATTAAAAAATATATTAGATGAAATCGCCTAATTGTGGATGAGAACTATACTATACATCCAATAAGTGGATGAATGTTGCAATTTGAAGCACCACTATTACATTTTATATCGCCACTATGGCACTTCTTCAAAAATGAAAAAAAAAGCGTTGTTTGTGACCATAGTGACAAAATAACTATTTATTTAGATGAAATCTTTTTGTCAAGCTAAAATGATATTTTCTAAGAATCTCATCATTGGTTAGAAAATGCATTCAAAACAAACAATTTCATATTAAGTGTTAAAAATATAATGGCAATGTATATAGTTTGTTGTTCTAAAGTTAGAGTTTTGATTTTCCAAAATTTCACTCTAAAGATTGCAAGACTTTGCATATCTTCAAATTTCCTATTCTATAATTATTTATTGACAAATGAAGGTTGAAAATTGAATTATTCTACAAGTGCTCAGAAGATGAATAAATTTTTTTTGTTGACTTCATTTGTCAATAAAAAAAAAGTTTGCTAAAAAGTGCTTGAAGGTGCGTAAGTCCTTTCAAAAGCAAAAGCAATCCTTATAGAGAAAATTTGAGGACCTACTTTAGAAGGGAGGAAAACAATTTGGAGAAACATTTTTTTGAGAGCATAAATCACTTAAATAGTTGTACTCACTGGATTGAAGAATTTTTGCAGAAAGCATTAATTTGTCAAAGCTAGTGAATTTTGCCAACAAAATAAATAATGAAGTGGAATTTGGGGTCATTTTTAGTAAAGAATGGTCAAATTTTTTAGGGTAATTTTGAGGCAGTAGCTTTGGAAGGGGACAATTTTTAATAACCTTTCAATTAACCTAGCCTTCTAATTTAACCTCTTACTCAAGCAACATTTGATGATCAATGATGGATTTTGGATTCACCTAGTAATTGTAGCTTTCTACACCCTAAAATTTATAATTTATTCATCAAAGATAATTCTTGTTTTTGAAAGTAGATTTTATTTTCACTTTCACATTCTTGAAAGTTTTATGAAACAATTCTAGATACCCTCATAGAATAGTGGTACCCTTGCAAACTCAAATTTTTAATCATATTCATCATTGGAGTTACAAAACAAGAAATATAGAGGTAAATGGACGGAAGTCAATTAGCATCCTATACATCTTGCGGTTTTTCTTTCATCTATAAAAAATGAATGTCTTTGATAATTCAATGGAGCAGATTTCATCATATTGAACCAATCGCACCTTTAGATATTCAAATCTTCAATCAAGTGAAACATTGGAGGTAAAGATCATGAGATAAAAAGGTTGAAAGAGCAAAACTCACTTACAACTGAAACTCACACCTCTTAAGGACCATATGAATGCCTTCTTGATAGGTAGTAACTTCAAATTCAATTTGTAAATTTTGGTGATAATTAAAATAGAAAAAACTTCTTCGATGCCAGTGGCTGTAAAAGTTGACCTACCAGCAAGAAGGGAGATAATGAGGTTTATTGGAACAAAGTGGGTCCTCCAAAGTGTATGTTCAATTAAATAATGTTCTTTGTGTTCCTTTTTTGTTGGTTTCTTTTTGCTCACTTTCTCTTCATTGTCCAGCCGGTGAGGCTTGGCTGTTGTTTCTCGGTTATTTTTAATGCAATGGGTTTCCCATTTGTTAAAAAATAAAGAAAAAGTCGACCTACCTATTAAGTGGGCAAAGCTCAACAAACTCAAAGATTGCAGTGACCAGCCTTCAAAGTGAACTAAAAAGGTAACTACCTTAAGAAGTGACAATGACTTTAGCTTCAATTCAAATGAAACAAAATCAAATCAGAACTCTCTGCAAGCGTCACACAACCATGAAGCAGGCTTATATTTCAGAATGTGGGGGACTCCGCAAGAAACTTAGAATGAAACTTAGCACGGAACTCATTTGAGTACTTAATATGTGAACTACGAGCAGTACTCAATGTCGATTGCACGAGTTTCTTCTTCTCAAGCCGGAGTGAGACTTGCACACTATTAGGAGACAGAAACTATTAAAATCCTTAGCAGCACAAGCTCCTACCATCAGTAATACTTACTCCTTTGCCAGTTTGAATATCAATAGTGTAGCAACTGTACAGTCGGGTATAGGAACCATACAAATTTTTCACTCAGTTTTCACTAGAAAGTTCATCAACTTCATGAAGCTCTAGCATGCTAAAAAATGAACTGATTTTGGAACCACAAATTGCGTTGGAATTGCAATGAAGTGCACTTCAACTTCATAACAAGTGAAAAATGAATAAATTAAAATCATACAACAATTTGAATTTCTTTTATACACTATCTACCATTTCATAGAGAACCTTTGGAAGATAGTCAAAGCTTTTTGCAATAGGATGAAGAACAAGCAAAAAATCATACAAGCAATTCAAGTGGTATGAGATCAAGTATCTCTTGAGCAATTGTGAAGGTTCATTTCTTATACATACTGTTTGAATACAAGTTGTAACTTTCACAAATGTTGGCAACATTGGATAGTACATAGTGTAAAGAAAACATTAAACTCTTTGTATGATTTTCAATTACATATGTGTGTTTGTAATGATGATAAAATAGACTTTAGTGTGATTCCAACGCAATTCAAAATTCAAAATTCCGTTCAAATTTGAGCATACACAGGCCTCCCAAAGTTGACCTAATCTCAACAGGATGCAAAAATTCGTAAGGTTCCTGTACCTGACTGTACTGTACAGTGCCCTACCAAAAGTTCTTGCACTGTCTTTTAGTTCCGACACAAACATCTCCATTTGCAAATGCTATTTTTCAAAATTTTGGTGCAATTCTTGCATCATCGCATTCCCACATAGTCCCAATCATGCATACCAAATTTCAACTTCAAAAAAGAAAAACTCCATTTTTGGTGAATTTTTTCATTTCATTTTTGTGGTTTTACGAGATCATTTATTAAAAAACATTGGTAATGAATTTTTTAAATTTGATTGTGGAGACATGTAGGGAACATCCATACACACATCTTTCCTTCAACAAGCATCTTTAAAAAAGTTTCATAATTTTCTCTATAGAGATTTCAATGTTGGGGTGACAATGTCCTAATTTTGGAAAATAGATATCTTTTTATCATAATTAAATTTTGGCAAGGTAATTGTGCCATCATGCTCCAATGTACAAAATTAGTTATAGTGTAAGTTTCAAGTAGCAAAATCTAATTAAAATATAAAGATATCTATTTCACAAAGTTTGGTGATACGACACCTTACATTGAATTCTTCCTAGAAGGAATTGTAAATCTTTTTTGGAGATGCTTGTGGAAGGAAAGATGTGTGTATGGATGTTCCCTATATGTCTCCACAATCAAATTTAAAAAATTCATTACCAATGTTTTTTAATAAATGATCACGTAAACCCACAAAAATGAAATGAAAAAATTCACCAAAAATGGAGTTTTGCTTTTTTGAAGTTGAAATTTGGTATGCATGATTGGAACTACATAGGAATGCAATGATGCAAAAATTACACCAAAATTTTGAAAAATAACATTTGAAAATGGAGGTGTTTGTATGGGAACTAAAAGACAGTGCAAGAACTTTTGGTAGGACACTGTACAGTACCCACCAACAAGTTTACGTTCACAGCAGTCAATTTACAGAAACAGAGCACATACCTCCAATTTCGAATTGCCACTACATGCTCAAAAATGATCCAAATCACAAACCGCAAAGTGCATTGGAAAGATAATGAAGTCTACTTTACTTATGTCTTAAGAATTTACAAAAAACCTTGTAAAATTATATATAAGTATACCATTTTTTGACAAACTATCTACCATCTAGTGCTATCACCATTAGCTTTGATTACGGCCTTCATACGGTAAGGCATACTAGCAATGAGAACTTCAATCATCTCTAGAGATACCTCTTTCCATGCCCTTTGAATGGTGTTGATTAATTCTTCTTTGTTTTATAGTAGCACCTAATTTTGAACGATGTCTTTCACAATCTTCCATAGGTTTTCAATGGGGTTTAAGTCAAGAGAGTTTGTAGGTCATGAAAGCTTTCTTATGCCATGTGCTTGCCTTCAATCACTTGATACCTTACTATGGTGCACTGGAGCACCATTTTACATGAATATAAGTGTCTTAGGGTAATTGTGGAGAAAATAAAAGTCAATCAATCGACTTTCGTAGACTACATCAACAAAGTCCTACCTCTTTGTCTATCCCACGGCATTATAATAAGTGAATACTTATTGAAATTCTTGAACGCACCTCATATCATCATTGTTGAATGAATAAATTTTTTAAATGGTGCTAAACAATCCAAAGAAAAACATTCATGTGACTTGTGCCATACCTTCACTTGCCTTGATCTTTTTTTGGTTTCAAATGAACACTGATCTGTCCGTATTACATTTTTAATCAAATACCGTCTAGTGTTAGTGTTTATAGTTTTAAAGCACACCTTACACCACCACTTAAGTCACTTGTTACAATCAAGAACACCTATAATCTCACACAATCTATTTTTGTCTCTAGAATTACACCTACTCATCAAAACACACACACAATGTATCCACAAGCTATCACATTGCTTGGCCCAAGCATGTTTTGCATTGAGAGGTTATTGTAGCTCCATATATGAAGCTCAAATTGACAAAAATCTTATTGGTGTTGGCACAAGAAGCATTGAAGTTGCCTTCATAGTGTAGGAGCTACAATCACAACTTGAAGTGCCATCAATGCAATTCGATTTTCCTTAGACATCTGACTTGAATTAGCATCCAAATGACATTTAGAATATAGTTAACTTGTTTTCCAACATGTAGGTGGCAATTTCATGAAGTTTGGAGGTCGGAAGTGGGAGATATGATCACTCAAAGTTGCACTTCATTTTCAGTGGCAGTTAGAGTTCGAAAATTTGAACGTAAACTTGTTGGTGGGTACTGTACATCTAGCACACTAAAATCGGAACAAGATAACAAGAAACCGTAGAACTGGATCGTAGGAGAGAATGAAGGCCACAGGTTCACAAGGAAACAACGAAGGAGCAAGAAGGCCACATTAGAGGTTACCACCACCACCACCGATGTTGCAACGCAGAGACTTCAATGCACTGACATTGCTAACCGGTATTGATGGATATGGAAACACGGTCCAGTGTGTGAACCTCGACAGCATCAGCGTCGCATCCTACGAGATAACCGACTCCATCAACGTGTAGACGCCCCTGATGAAAATATGCATTTGGCTGTACCAAAAGTCCTCAAATTCGGGTCTTCGTTACGACCTAGAGATTGCGTCCCACTTGCAAACGAAGTCGTGCATCTCAACACAGCTATACACCTCGCCGACACCTCTCACAGCGACATGAAATTAGAATCGTCTTCTCACGGTTCACTAGGTAGAGGCTATTGAAGCAACAGGAGGCCAAGGATTCACTACACCTACCAAGCTCCATGATACATACGAAGACATCATACAATCTTCATTTTGTTTAAATGTTTTCAAATACCGAGTCATTGAACCCTATTTACTAAATAATGTTCCACATTGAGGTTATTTTGATGGGTGTTCAATCACCTCCAGTACGAGTATACGACACACAACCCCTACGTCGTTGACACTGAACACATTCGAAAGCGAGGGACAAAAGCTAAAAATCGAGAGTGATGCATCGGGCAATTGCCAAGTTTGGCACTCATCTCTTTGTGCACGACTAAGGAATTCACAATTGAAGAATCCAATACGAAAAACAGGAGCCTAGTCAGTAAGCTTAAATCAAGAGATTTTCTCCTCTCGTACTACACATTGAGCTCTTCAAATTGATAGTCACGAGGAAATCATCTACAGGGAGTTATCACACATGTATTGCACACAGAAAGTAAACCTGGAGCACCACTAGAATAGGATTAGGCATTGCCCTAGCTCCTGGGGCCGTCGCTGAGAAATTTCACACAAAGCGCCATTGCCAGAATCGAGAGCGGAATCAGGAATGGCAGCATTCTAATGAGCATCTCCGAGAGTCTGCGGGATGGAAATCTGGGGTCCTTCCTGGGGCTGGGCTGCACGGGGAGGGTGGTCACGTCGATGGCGCCGATCACGAATTGTGACATCAACTCCCGGGCGTCATCGCTGTGGCCACGATCCTCGAACTCGAAAGTTGCATCCTTGCCTGTCAATCATTCAACTTTCAATTCTCACATTCATCACTAGAGACATGGCTCTGGAGAGATTCAAGGAAACTTAAGCCATTAGGAGCCTGATCCTTTCCTCTATACTGAACCTTGTTACTAACAGCAATTCATGTATTCATACGCGTGTTTTGGACTTACTGCACGAGGTGTAAGCTTGAGTTGGCTAAATGTCTACGCACAGGAGATATCCAAAATGCTCATCTATGGAATTTTTGAAGAATTCCATTGTCAATGTCCAGGGATGATAGAAAAGGATACACTAGAAATGAAATTACACAAAAGTTAGGACATTTTGTCCAATTTCCATATTGGATTTCTCTCTTTGAATGAGATGTGAATGAGATGTGGGTGTGCAAGGTATGCTCACGTATACTAATTACAAGTGAAAGGATTGAGCATGCTTACTACTATTAAACATAAATAATTTGCGTCGGATCTAATTGGCAAATGAAAGGATTTCAACGCACTTTGCATGCATTATTTGGATATCTAGGTTTACCAAAAACCAACACTAGGCTTTCATAGACTCATATTTTCATTGCGTACATCTAGTTTTGTACATCTTGTGTAATCAATATCTAGATTTTCATGACAACTTATTGGTCCAAATGTAGGTGTTGTATTTTGGGGGCAGTGTTGATTATGGGTGTACACACCTTAGTTATAGCGGTGTAATACATTCCACTTTCTATGAACGATTGCATAAGAACTTCGTCACAGTGATAGAATTTCAATCTCAACAGATTTGGTTGTCCTAACCAAGGTGATCTCTCCAGAGCTCAATAGTCTAAACTGATTCCCCAAAATCACATTCAATATTCTCAAATGCATTCAAGTAAGACTTATAATATCCTCTGCCTGAAGTGCTGGGCTTTTACCTGTTGCAGCAAAGAGCACTTGGTCTCCACCCGGATGTTCTTCTGCAAACCGCGACACATCATATACCTGCATGCCAACACCGGCCCCACGCTGGTCAAGAATTCATTGCGATGGTCCATTATTAAGATTCAGCCATTGCCAAGACGAAGAGGGAGACGTCCCAAACCTTGTCGTGAATGATGAGCCAACAATCACCACTCCCCTTGTGCTTTTCCACCTCGGCCAATGTGAACACCGTCGTCATGGTGGTGGCAGCGAAAGGAAGTAGATAGCTTGAAATCCGACAACGGTGTCGCGCAGATCACCATACCCATCAATTCACGACTTGAATCCTGAACCCTAAACCCTTGAATCTGCTCAAATGTGCTCAGATGTGGCGGTGAATCAAGCAAAGTCGATCGATTTCTCCGACTCTGAATCTGTATTCGAGAATCTACTCTCGTACACTCCGGTCGACAGACAATTCTAACCCAAATTCTGAATCCGTAGGGCTCCCTCCAAGTGACCCGAGAGCTTTGAAACCTCATCACGAAAGGAGAGGAAAGGAATTGAACAACAGAATCTACCTCAAAATAGTAAGAGCGGGCAAACTTTGCAGAAACGAAAAAAGAAATAGTCTACATGAAAGTGTGGAACATTTTGAAGAGGAGAATTGGAATTGTTGGCTTGCTAAATTTTAGGGAGAGGTTCATAAAAAGCAAGGAGGCAACTTTACAACTTCTGAAAAATTATTTTTAACATTATTTAGAGTTAATTGTGAAGGTCTCCCTAATTTGTAGAAGGGGTGTCAAAGGTTTAACCAAAAATAGAACAAAAGAAACACAACACCAAACTCCATTGGACCTAGTTTGGGTGCTTTTATCTTGTACTTTTTTCAAACTCCGGCTCATGGTTCCTCATTGCACACATATTACAATTATTTGTGTTAGGCTTGAACTTTTTAGTTGCTTCAAGTTTGACAATAATGCAAAGCTACTTCTCAAAATTGTAGTTTCTTCCTACTCACATAGAAGTGAAACTATCATGGAACTCAGTGAAGGTCATTCCGACTTTGAAATACCAAGAAATGAATTTCCAATTCTGACACTCTTTGCTCTAATTTTATTCAATTGTTGGATGAAGTAAAAAATTGATCAATATAATGAGCTTACAAAAATTGTAGAGTAGATTTTGAGAAGCCACAAATTTGTTGTGATTATACATGTTATATTCATAAAACTCATATTTTTTTTACAACCACAATTTTAGATTTGGCATGTAAAGAAAGGATTAAACAACTTTGAATCACTTTCAAATTTTAAAGTCCTCATGATTAAACATTATAATCTTTCAATTTACAAGTGATATTGTTTTTGTTTTTTTTCCTAGATGATCAATAATTGAATACGTCTACTTTTAGATTGTATGATTGTAGAATATAAAAAATTAATAAAACCTATCAAACTTTGATATTTAGTTTAGTTTAGAAAATATTCAAAAAAATTCAAAAAATGACTAAGAGCATTCAAGGGTCAAGTTGTGAACATGCCGATGTGACTGGATAATAAGTTAGACATCCAAAGGAGTGTCATTGAGGCATCAGGTGAAAGTGCCTAAAACTAGCTTGAACCATAAAGCTATCTTGAAAAGATTTAGATGCAAACAATAAAAAATGTTGTAAATGTATTTATGAATGTAAAAAACAATTTAGAGGACATCATAAAGTTGAATTTCAAAACTTCATAATATATTTGTACAAATTCAAAAACTTCCATTTTTTAATTCTAAAAAACTCATGATTTTCAATTGCCAATGGGCTAAATATAATTTCATAAGGCACTAGTCCATGTTATACAATATGTGCGCTTCAAGTAGGGATATCCCAACGTATCATCTTCACTAGATGTACATTCAATTAAGCAATACCTATCTCTACTAAAGAAACAATTTTCAAATAACTACCAAAAAATACTTTAACTTTTAATAACTTTTGCATGGAATATCCAAATGAAACATCTTTTGGTTATATTGAAATCTTCTTTCAGTTGCCAACAAGAAAATATAAAAACTTGACGAGTCTAGTAATAGCAACTATAAAAAACGTGGCGCTTTTTGGTGCCTCTACCTTGAGAGAGAGGTGAAGAGAGAGAGGTGAGAAGTACATGAATGGACGAATGGATGAAATGAGGGTGTATGTTTTGCGTTCATCCTTTGTTCTTCGGAGGACCTTGTTTCCTCTTCGTTGAGTGTCCTGCTCTTGTTCGACTTTGCTTTGCTTCATACGCCATTGTTCCCCGTGTGTTTGCTGGATTTTGATTCTAAACTCCGCGAGCCTCGTTGTCGAGCTCGCATCCGATTCTATCTCTCTGCAATACTTTTCTGTCAATACTTTTCTTGCTAATTTTCGTCACGGGTGCGCCGTAAGGTTTAGGTCAGAGGTCGGAGCTTGTGGCATGAATTCGTGTAGGGTTTGATTTTGAAGAGTTTTTTTCTCGCGTTGAAGGGACGAGGAGATTTGGAGGAAAAAGGCGAAAGCAATGGGACAGGGGCAGTCGGGAGGGTTGCCGAAGCAGGGGCCGGGCGGAGATCGGAACAAGGGCGATGGCGCCAAGAAGGAGAAGAAGTATGAGCCTGCGGCGCCCCCGACGCGAGTTGGACGCAAGCAGCGCAAGCAGAAGGGATCGGAGGCTGCGGCGCGGTTGCCCGTGGTGACGCCGGCCACCAAGTGTAAGCTGCGCTTGCTGAAACTGGACCGCGTGAAAGACTATTTGCTCATGGAGGAGGAGTTCGTGACCAACCAGGAGCGCTTGAAGCCGCAGGAGGATAAGAACGAGGAGGATCGATCTAAGGTCGATGACCTGCGGGGGTCGCCCATGAGCGTGGGCAACTTGGAGGAAATCATTGACGAGAATCATGCCATTGTATCATCGTCCGTGGGTCCGGAGTATTATGTGAATATCTTGTCGTTCGTGGACAAAGACCAGCTGGAGCCGGGTTGCGCAATCCTCATGCACAACAAGGTGTGTGATCATCAGAACGATTCAGCTACAATTGACTAAGTGTTTGCATGACTCTTCGCGGTCTTTAGAATGACTTGAAGATTTCTCGATGTGGAAAAGAATTTCTTTAGCACTGTTTAGGGTTTTATGCTTCACCTGGTCTTTGCGTAATATCCGGCCTTCAATTGGGAAATATTCTTTCCTCTTTACTCCAAGCTCAAAAGGCTCCAATGTTTCTTAGCAGATCGGTTTGTGGCCAATGGAAAAGTGAGGCTGCTCAAATTAGGGTTTTAATTGACAGTAAATGGGGTCATTTAGAGTGAAATATGAGGATGCAGCTATGACTTTGGGAGTGTCTGTTTGCTGGAAATGTCTGTTCTGATACCGTCTGCTTTGAAGTGTTTGTGTGCTGAGGGTTGAACGTGATTATGCGACTGTTCTTGCTTTTGGGCAATATCTGCCAACTACCAGAGAAAGAAGTTGTTAACATTCTGGATTTCTGAACACGAGCACTTTTGCTGCAATATTTGACCTTGAAAAGTTTTTTTAATGTTTCAGTGTCGTTGTGCAGGTCTTGTCAGTGGTAGGGTTACTGCAAGATGACGTGGACCCTATGGTATCAGTGATGAAAGTTGAGAAAGCTCCTCTAGAATCATATGCTGATATAGGTGGGCTAGATCCCCAAATTCAAGAAATCAAGGAAGCAGTGGAGCTACCCCTAACGCATCCAGAGCTGTACGAGGACATTGGTATCAAGCCTCCTAAGGGTGTCATTTTGTATGGTGAACCAGGCACTGGAAAGACGCTTCTTGCAAAGGTAATTGTTTGTCATTCTTAAGTTGATAATTCAGTATGACGAGGCTAGGTTGTTTGTTCAATCTGTGACCCTCCAATCCTTTTGTCCATGATTAGACTGTGCTCAAGCAGCAATTGACTAGATTGAATGTCTGGGCAGGCTGTTGCAAATTCGACGTCTGCAACGTTTCTTCGCGTTGTAGGAAGTGAGCTGATTCAGAAGTATCTGGGTGATGGGCCTAAGTTGGTGCGAGAGTTGTTTCGGGTGGCTGATGAATTGTCTCCTACGATTGTCTTTATTGACGAAATTGATGCTGTTGGTACCAAGAGGTATTTTTTCGCATTTTCTTATTGCTGCAACATGTAATCCTCTCGTTTGGTTCTCTTGTAGTTTAGACTGCCGGTCGGTTTTGTGGAAAGGTATGTGTCCTCAAGCACCCTATATAATATTAATGTGTGCTCTCTGGAACTTAGGCTTCGAAGCTTGGCAAAAAGCAAAGTGGAATGAACTGAACTAGTAACGGTCGTTATTTGCGAATTTGATGAGGACGCTGGTAGTTCTCCGTTAATTGAGTTAATGGTGCATATTGAGGAGTCCTAGATTCTGTACCTGTTTGGTATACCAAATCTAGTAGAACTACTATGTACGGGCTTCTCTGTACAGATTGTTCCGGTATTTTGCAGCTAGTTTGTAGGCAAGATGTTATAGTTTTGGCAAAATGTCAAGTTTTACTAATCAATCTCGTCTGTCACTCTAGTCATTCAAGAAGTCTATTATTGCATGTTTATTTGCATTGGATTATTTGAATTTGATCAAAGTTTATTGCCGCCGCTGTAGGTATGATGCTCACTCAGGTGGAGAACGAGAAATTCAGAGGACTATGTTGGAGTTGCTGAATCAGTTGGATGGATTTGATTCTCGTGGAGATGTGAAGGTCATTTTGGCTACCAATCGTATTGAAACCTTAGATCCAGCTCTGCTTCGACCTGGTAGAATTGATCGCAAGATCGAGTTTCCTTTGCCAGATATCAAAACCAAGAGAAGAATTTTCCAGGTTAGTTACAGCAACGTTATCATCGTATTTACGCAACAAAAATTAGTTGCTTTAGGTGCGGTTTAATGACAATTTACCGAGATTAGCATCGTCCCTATCTAACCTTTTTCCAGAGTTTCATCATTGGATATGTTTTTTTGGCTTCCAACATTGCCTTTGTCGGAGTATTTGAATACCGGTAGTAAACAAGTATTTTATGTCGTTTCTTAACGTGAGACTAATGGAATAGGGTCAACGCTACTATACTTATTTGCAGGAAGCTCTGATTTTGATTGACAAGATGCCTTCGTTAGTATCAGAGTGTTTCCTGCTTGCTTAAGCCTCTATGTATCTTACTAGGAAGTAATTATTTCTCTCTCGGGGCTCTTCAGACCTGGTGATTGTAAATGCTTAAGGCCTGTGCTTTTCGTTGGTTATGGTGTACGCAGATCCATACCTCTCGAATGACTATGTCCGATGATGTAAATCTGGAGGAGTTTGTGATGACCAAAGATGAGCTCTCGGGTGCGGACATCAAAGCTATCTGCACGGAGGCTGGTCTTCTTGCGTTGCGTGAACGCCGTATGAAGGTGAGATAAGTTTTTGTAGTTAGCCAAGAGAAATTTGTGGTGAAGTTGAAGAAAAATTGTTAGCTGTGGTGCAATTCGTAGCTACTATTTCATGATTGTAATTTACCAAAATTCATGGTTTATGTCTTTATCTTGGTGCTGTGATTTATCATATCTTTGGTGTGGATGGTGGTCCTGCAGGTGACCCAACCTGATTTCAAGAAGGCCAAAGAGAAAGTCATGTACAAGAAGAAGGAAGGTGTGCCCGAGGGATTATACATGTAGAAACCGCATTCTAGGTGGTATCCTTTGCTGTACATTTGTCGTCTAAGGCTTTTAACATAATCAACTTGGATCGGTGACATCCATATTAAATGAGCTTGCATACCGGACTTTTTTCATCTCTCCTTTGGAATGGTTTGGTGATAGAAAGTGCTGGAAGTCCAAATGGGGGTTTACTTATCAGGTTGCTGTCTCTCCTTCAAGCACAAACGTAGCTGTCTTTTCTGTTCTCTGTTCAGGTTGGTCTGAGTAATTGTGTTTGAAGAAGGCAGGAATTAAGTTTAATGGTTGTAAATTGTGTTTGAAGAAGTCGCATGTTGCTTGTTTTTTTCGTAGTCCATTTTAGACAAGTCGGCAATGTATATGTAAACCATGCTTCAGTCGGGAATATACATGTACCGATCAGTAAACAAAACAGAAATTGATTTGGGAGGGTTAACGCGGGAAGTTAAAACGGATGGTGGGATTCTGCTATTGAATTTTCTTACAAATGGTTTAAATGTTACGGAGTATCTCCCAGGCTCGGAACGGAGACCTTCAGCGTGTTAGACTGATGTGGTAACGAACTTTTTAAATCCCCTTTCCTGGACTGATGTGATAACGAACTGAAACGGAATTCGTGAACCGTGCAAGGTATACCCTTACCCCTTAAACGCCGAAGGGGTGACCCTTGAAATCATCCTTTTCTATTACCGTGTGAATCTGCAAAAGTACTCATTGCCAGTTAAACTACTCTAGAAGATCTTCCCTTTCTACAACAAATTTCAAGGTTGAATAGTTGCACTTTTGTCCTACATAATTTAATTCCTTGTCATTCATCAGACACAAAACGTCCGCTTTGGCGTTCAAGGGTTAAAAGGAAAGTTTAGGTCTTGGGAGAGCTACCCAAATTTGAATTTCATAATCTTTCTTATATGGTCATCATGTAGCTTGTTCAAATGACCCATCACTTATCATGTAGCTCGACCAAAGGACCCATCAATTATGAGTTTTTGCTCTCTTCAAGGTCATGGCAACCTCAAAGCTATTATTCAAATTTTTTTTAATCAAACTTTTCAATGCAAAAACTACAAGCTCAAATGGTGATTCAAAACTCAAGACATAGATTGATAGATGCATCTTGTAAGACAAAGAATGATACCAAGAAGTTCACAATATAGTTGCATATTGTAGAAGTTTTTATGAAGAATCTCTAAAAACCAAGACCTTTGGGTATGTTGTTTGAGGGTCAAAGACCTAATAATTTTGGGAGTTTAGCGAGTTATTTTCAATTTATTTATTTAGGCAATTTAGGAAAAAAAATCCTTTTCTCTTTTGAGAACCTTAGAGTGTACATTGATGTATTGTAAATTGCTCAAATCTTTTACTTCTAAAACTAATATCTATCATTGGAGTGAAGCCATTTGCAAAAGTAGATATTTTACCCCTAAAGTTCCTTGATTATGCTTTCACCAAAAATGTTCTAAAATTGCTTTTTTTGTTACAATTACCAAATTTTTGGACACATGTAACCGTAGAATCTTATACTACGCTGGTTTTAGAAGATGTGGAAAAAATTTCAGAAATTTCCACCATGTGGATTGCAAAGTATGATTGTATGAGTGTTTGAATTGGCAAAAAAAAAATTGGGGCCTTGTGAAACACTTCTCAAGGTCACATTTGTATGAAAAATGTCCACTACATGGTGGTGCTTCTTTGGATTCATTTTTCTAGGCAAGTTGGCTACATGCCTGGAAATTTTCACATCATTTGGAATTGTACAACATACAAGAAAAAAATAGTAAGTAGAAAGAAGTAGAGATTCAAAATACAAAATTGTTAAGATTTAATTATGGACATGAAAATTGCCAATCCCAAAGGTTGTAATGTTGTAATAAACAATCTACATTTTATGATTTTATTTTTTTCAAAAAATATTGAAAATTGAGTGAAATAAACAACTTCAAAGTTTATTTTAAAGTAGAGAATCTATAACTACCCACAAACTAAAACTCCTTATAACTTTCATCTCATTAATCAAAATGGAATGACTCAAAGCTTTTCATGTATATATGAATCTAGAAAATCAATTTCAAAATCTTTATTTTTGAAAAAAATGGTTTTTTCTTATCTGCTCGGAGTTCCAAACTACCCAAATTGAGAAATAAACTACATATCATACAATAAATTTTAAACCATGTAATCAAAAGTTATGAAACTTGCTGGGCTTTAAAGTTACTCCTTGTCCCTTTCAAAGAAAAGAAATACAATTTTCATTTGTAGTGAGCTGCCTAAAAAAATTATATTGCCAAATTACTGTTAATGTTCACCCAAAAAGCCACTTTTTCCTATTTTTAGGAACGTCTTGGTAACTAAATTGGTGTAGTATTGGTCATAGGCCTTATATAAATCTTTGGTGGAATTTTCCAATGACATAACATTGTTAACCAAGCCCAGGGTCCCTTCTGCCTCAGCAGGAAGCGAAAGCCTCTAAGCTTGGAAGTTTCTAACACGTTTTAGAAATGCCATGTAGAACTCTACTTACTTAGAGGGGATGGGCTTAAGGATGGGGCCAGTTGACCAAACACGTTGAGAACCTGACAACCCAACGAGTGCGCAACCAATATTCTCTTTGATATTTTAACTAAATTCCCCCAAGCATTCGGGGGGGAATTATCCCTTGTTTGTCGGGGAACCAAAGGCCCCAAATTAACAATGATATAGATAAGGTAACCAAACCTTGATTCCCGACCCCCTCCTACTCCCAAGCCCTACTTTTGGACCTATTCCCTACATGTTCATAAATCATAATTAAATTAAAAGAGTGAACCTTTTGAGATATTGATGAGCTCTCATCCCTTGGATTCTTACAATTTTGGACAAGTCTAGAGACTCTAATAGGTCTGGAATGGGTCTGATTACCTTACATCTGACTAAGCGAGTAAGAAGAAGAAAAAGAATGCTGCTCTCTTTTGGGAACAAAGACCACGTGTACTCTGCTGCTTTTACTGGAAAATTTTATATGTGAGCGGCAAGAATTGCTATTCATTGGAAGGATACGGAATTCAGTTACTGTAGGTATATGGAAATAACGAAACCGGTTATCTGCTAGCAAGCTAGGTTCGTTTGTAAAAGCTTGCGTCATAACAACCTCTACCTCTGAAAGGAGGCCAAATGGACAACATTCAACTGTCTATTCATTCCGGGCGACATTGGGCAAAGTTATTCTTTCGTTGTACAACAACCTGCCGCGCCCTCCCTCGCTGCCGTATTAATTATAGCAACAACTATTGGAATCCATTTCTACATCGCATCGAGCTTATGAAATAATTCCACAAAGCATGCAGCATGTACCGGTCTACCGGAGTGTATCCAGCGTAAAAACAAGCAGAAATAGTTTGAGATTGCTTATTCAGAACGTAAGAATAAGAAGGAATCAGGATTACAGCATGAGTGCCATATCGGGATGATTGCGGCACACGCTGTACTGATTTTTTATTCCATAATTAATTACAAAGAGCACTACAAACACTTGGAACTTTTTTACGCCTGCATGGCATTCATCCACACTCTGACTTCAAACCCAGTGCGAAATGGGTGCCATGAGGACTAGTTCTAGTGCCATGCAAGGAGTCTACTCGGCGCAGGTTCCTGCAGCGCAGTCACAGTTTCCGCACTTGCCTCCGCTCTCCTTGGCGCAGGTTCCTAAATTACAAGCCATAAATTAAAATACCATCAGTCACCATGAAAACAAGAGAGAAAACCACCACTGATAGTATGTTTCATCAATAGTACGTGAAGTGCTTAACACCATTCATGTACGTTGCAGTCACAAGTTTTCTGCGAAGGAGAAGATGATGAAGAGAAGATGAAGCATCATCGACCGGTCTCACCTGCAGCGCAGTCACAGTTGCCGCACTTGCCGCCATCCTCCTTGGCGCAAGTTCCTGCGGCGCAGTCGCAGTTGCCGCACTTGCCGGTATCCTTGGCCATGGTTGCTGCTGTAGTGGACGGGTGTGAAGCTTTGAATGATCGAATGCACTGTCCCAGCATACAGACACAACAAATAATAACAATTAGAACAGCAATCCTTCCTCATTTCAGCTACTATCGATCAATTCTTTCCGAACTACCAAACTTCTACAGAACTACCACTCTCATTCTAGCTATCGTAACCCATTCCACTCCAGTTCACCCAGTCTATCGAAAACAATCAATCTGATTAATATTATGTGAAAGCTCCGCACTAGAAATTCAAAACTCGGCAATGTGGTAACGACCGCAAGGACAACAATTAAGCTAGCTCCAAGATGTGAGATCGAGTACTATCTCTGCCACTCCTGCTAACGAAGGAGCGATGTTGCAAGCTAGCTACCCAAGTAACTTGACATGCATCAGAAATTAAAAACACAATGCTTGCAGTGCAAGCCCGATTCTTACCAAGAAAACGCAGTGTAGCTAGAGAAGACGAATTGAATGAGATGCAGAAATGGCTTCTCCTTCCTCCCCTTTTATTACTCCCAGGCGGGCTCACACTTGGCCAGCCTCCACCCGGAAGGTTCAGGAAGGAGTCCCCACGCCCAGATGCTGTTGAGATTCCCACGGCACACGCTTTGCACAAGCTTGAGTGTACTGCAGAATTGGAGTACAGTACAGTGGTGGGGCAACGCTCAAGGATTGGTCAGTATTGTTTGTTTTTTAAATCGGTCCCTTTCATTTGTCGACGCACGCTACCCCTTGGTAGTGAGCCTGAAACTTGTGCATTTGATTTTTGACATTATCACAGAACTTACATCCACCTGGTTGCTGGATCAGGGGCAGCGGAACTTACGTTTATGATCTTTCTGTTTGGGCCTTTTTATTGCAAGTATATTCCGGAGCCAAGGGAAGGAAATCAAAAATTGCAAAATAACTCTCATTGGTCAAAAAAATGGGAGGGCTCGCTTGACCAATGAGAGTGCTCAGAAACTTGACTTGCAAAAGGCCGCTCCTTTGCCTTTGGTTTCACACTCAGGATCTTGTAAGGGAGGCAACCCATTTCTGAACATTTAAGCAGTTACACATATTTGCAAGGCGGGTTTCTTTTGTGGGGAAATTTTCTTTTGTGCAAAAATAGAGTTTGGAAGGTTTCCATAATTTTTCAGATTTTTATTTCTCAAAACATAGTTACAATGAATTTTTTAGCGGAAGACTTTGTTCCTCCTATACCGGTGATATAGGGCTTGCTATTTCCGACCATAGGCTGAAAATAAAATTGACCAAGGGGTGGTTGCAATATTGAGAGTCTTGTAGCCAATCAAAATGCACCACAACTACGTCAAAAACCACACCATAATTAATCACTGTTCATCTCCTCCTACACAGAAAGAGAGTTGTCTATCAAAGCCAGAATGGTGGGTTGATCAGGAATGGGTTGATTCCTTTAGTAGAGGTAGTCACACCTTCTTCACTGCACGTTCAATCTCTGAAGAATGGAAATGGGGCGGCTTAGGATTGGCTTCTCATTGGCAAAATATTCTTTTTAGACTATGAAAGGTTCTTAATGTCTATATTCTCCTTCAAAGGTGAATAATGGACATGGAGAACCCTTTGCAGAAGAAGAATATTCTACTCCGGAGCTCACATTTGATGTTTTTTGCTTTTTTCTATGCCAAAATTTGCAATCTGCGCTTCATCTTGTGTTCTGCAGAGCCTTCAAATTTTACACCTTCATCCTGGATTCCTTATTGGCTACGCATTCTGCGCTCGTAAATCTTGTTGCGCATTCTCCACTCTCATTCTCCAGACAATAGAAAAGGAATGTTACACCTTCTTCATGGTTTTTGGCTCCTAAATGGTTCTTCTTTCCTCTCCACAACTTCTCATTTTTCAGAGAAATTCCAGATTTGGAGAAGGTGTGACTACCTTTAGTGTAAAGGACAATAACAACAAACATACACCATCTCATCCAATGTGAAAAAATAAATTATAATCACAATAGTGCAATTAAATCCATTGTTGGCTATGGATCCAAGGGAAGAAGGCCTTGCATTGACAAAAAGCTACATTCAAATCTTCATGGGGAAGAATTTGTGTGGTCATTTGATCATTCTAAAATACAAATTGAGAATTTGAGACCTCTCCATCATTCATGAAGGAGATTTTTCATTGAAGTTATTTAAATTTTTTTTTAAACCATCTAATGAAAACTTTGGTTAACTTTTCAAATACCAAATGTTGATTGATGAAGCTAAAACTAAGGAGTTCAACCATCAACAAATTGAAGCCCTAAAGAAGATCAATAAAATTTCAAAAATATTATTGATCTTAATCTTATAAGGACAATGCAAACTAGATTGGTTCAATGGATGACTTCACTATTAACTGTAAAAAAAGAGAGTGCACCTATTTGTCCAATAATCAAAGAATTTTGGTGACTACCTTGGTCATGGGTGGTCGCGTCCTTACAAGGTTAAGATTAATAGAAGAAGCTTATGGGATGACATTCAATACTCGATTATCATTTTCTTGTACAAACAAAGATTTAGAAATTATGTAATATAAGCAATCTTCAATCATTACTAATACAATATTACAACATTTATTATAGACACAAAATGATTAAATCAAAAATCACTAAACTCAATCAAATAATGATGGTACAATGCACACTTAGGTGATCTATTTATCACAACATAAGTATTGAATGGTTGTTTTGTTTGAGATAAAAGTTGGTCTAAATGTCATATTGGATGTTTGATGTTGCATGTCGTATTAGACAAGTGTTGAGTATTCATCATCAATAATTTTGTCTAATAAGGCTATAATCAATAGCTGAGATAATTTGGAGTCTCACTTTAATTAGAATTTTAAATTTAGAAATGTAATAAATGTTCATTAAATTGAGACACTTCAAAAAACAAGATTTTAATGTGTCATAATCATAAATTATGGATGATCATTCATTAGAAAGTCAACCTTAAAGTTGACCGTATTAGATAGACATCCTAGATGTTTTAGATGTCGTATTAAAAATTGTGTCACCATGTTCGGGAAGACAACCTTGACTAAATGTAGTAGAATATTTCTTCTCCATGTATATTTACTAGAACTCTTACGTATAGCCTTTCATTCATTTCATGTCTTGATTCAATCAAACTTTAATAATTTTTTATTTATAAAAACACATTGGATGATTGCAAGAAACACTTGTCCTATTTTGGTCCCTTTGACCTTGGACATGTGTTTTTTTGCTCATAATTTTTGCATTGGTTATCTATTTTTTATGAAATTTGTACTTGAAAGTAGTTTCACTCAAGGAGTGTACTACATAGGATGTTTGTTGGTACCATGCGTTCAAGCCCCTATTACATGGGGGCTATGTAGGTAAATTTTTTGGATTTCTAAATTTCTAAATTCTTGTTATTTCATGTATCTGTATTTTATTTTAAATTTTTTCTTGCACTATTTTTGTGTATCCTATGTTCATTATAAATACAGAACATCACATTTTTTTTCAAACACTTGATGGGGTCATATTAAAATTAATGACTGAAAACCGAACATACAAAAAAGGATATACAAAATAAGAAGGAAACTCTTAAACTACTTCCAAACACATGGTATCTTGAAATTGAAAGTAGATTCAATCATAAAGTACTTCCAATTGAAGTGAAACTACTTTCAAGCACAAACTAGTTTGAAGCCTAAACCAATTTCAAAGCCAAAGTACTTTCAAATATTAAAAGCCAAAGTACTTTTATAACACAAAGTAGGCCAAAGCACAAACGATAGAGAAACAAGTGAGATATATACAAAGTGATGAAACATGTGAATTTAGTGTCAAAATTCCATGTGAATTTAGTGTCAAAATGCATCATGCAAAAATGAGTACATGTATCATCAAACATAGCACAAAGCATTTACAAAGTTTAAAAAAGTGAATTTTGCATTGTCACAGGGTCTGGATTTAAAGGTCCAAAATGTAGGAAAAAAACAATACAAAATTTGACTTCTTCAAATAGAAAAAACGCACAGATATCGGCAGCCTCATGAATGCTGCAATGAATGAAGTAATCCAATATGGAACACTTGCACATTTTAGAGAGCAATCCAAATGAATCAAATTCACTAAAAAAAAATGGAATTTGAAAACTAATCACTAAGCGGTTTGCGGTTCCAATTGAGTGTGTTATTTTAGCCTCATGAATGTTGTGGTTTATGAAGTAATCCAACACAGGACACTTGCAAAGTCCAAAGAGAAATCCAACTAAATCAAATTGAACAAAAAAAAATGGAATTTGAAAACTAATCACGGAGTACTTTGCAGTTTTGATTGCATGTATTACCTCACTGCAATGCCCTAAAACCACAATTCCACCTCAATCCCTACTCACTGTCATATCCAAACCAACTATAAGCATTGTCACCCCTAACCAGATTTTGTTCTATTGAAAATCGCTCGCCATGCCTTCAAGCATTCAGAAAATGAAGCCAGAATCTGTCGTTGTGCGGTATGTCAATACACCACAACCCTAACTGTTTGAAAGTGTGGAATCTCTATCTAAAGTGAGCAAAACATCATCCAAAATGAGTTCATCTACGTTTCTATCCACTACCACCTGCAATTGTCATCTTCCAAAGCACATTAAATTCCACTTTAAATACTTCATCCTAGCTTTATAGTAGCTCTCAAAAGTTCAAATTTTTGACAAATTTTTAGGCAAGACTACTGTAGAAAAAAAATAGATAAAATTCAGTATTATCATCTACCTTTCATTATTTATAACTTCAAATATCCCATTATGGTGATGCTAATTTACTTCTAAAAACTGTCTAAAATTTAGGATCAAAGTAATTAAATTAAATTTGCATTTATTCACACACTAAAAATAAAAAAAATTAGAGTGCATCCCTCAAGGTAGATGTTGAATAATTTTTTCATTTAAAAAAAATCATTTTATTATTTTTATACAGTCCTCAATTGGATGTCTACCTTGGTCATTTTGAGGGAATTTAGTACTATTTTTGACCCAAAATGCAAATTTGAAGCTCAAAATTGATATGCAAGGACTTCTACTAAAATTACACAAGCTCATGAAGAGATTTTCTAAAAATAATAAATTGTCCACCTTCTACAAGTGCTCAAAGTGCACTACCTTTTCGCAAGTGTATAGAACACAATTCTTTTGTCAAAGATGAAAATGGTTGAGAAGGAGCATCTTCAAGTTAGAAAAAGTAGTTTGTATTTATTTTTATTATTTTGAATTTTTTTACTATTTTCTAAAAATCAAACATCAAAGTGCCCATTTTCTTGGCATTTTCTATAGTCCTTTTTTATGCATAACTTTTAGAAATAAATTTTTCTAGGTTTGAGTTTGTAGAAATGTATTATTTGCAATGCTTTACAAATTATCCATAATTTATTTCATTTAAAAAAAATTATTCCAAAAGTCACACTATTCACTAAAATAGGCTATAGTTTGAGCCAAAAGGTGTTTTTTGCAACAATCCCATTTCAAATCTTTGATATTTTTTTCATATAACAAGATATATTTAAAATTTACATTCATGTTTTCATAATTAAAAACATCAAAATGAATTTTATAAGATTTTAAATTTATTTTTTTGTAAAAATTATAATAATTACAAAAATGCCTTGAAAAAATATTGAAATTTTGGAAAAAAATGGAGATTATAGTAAATATATTATGGTTTAATTGGTATACTCTTTGAACCCACATTAAGAAAAATCAATAGAAAATGTTCAAAAGTGGGGTATTATAAGTTTTCAAGATCTATTCATTCTACCTTCAAAGTTTCACAAAATTGCAATTTTTAGAATTAAAAATAGCTAAAAAATAGATTATTGAAGCTACATTTTTTTAATTAAGCTTTAAAACATTTAAAATCAATAACTATGTAAAAATTGATGTTTGACTTTCAAAATGCCCTTTGGGCATGCAATATCCTTTAAGGGTTAATAGAATTAATTTGAAATCAATTTGAAATTGGTCCTAAAAATACCAACATTTCTTTTGAAGATGGTAGTGTTACTATTATTGCCTTAGTATTGTATAGAATCCATCTTTGAAGAAATGTACATCCTACTATTTTTGTCTATGTTCTAATTGTCATGTAGATCTTAATGCAGAATCCAACTCCTTGAAAGTCTATAATAGGTAGCAAAGAATTGGCCTTTGAAAAGGTCTATATAAACAATTGCATCTAATTGAAACTCCTTTCTAAACCAACCCCTACAAATTCTTGTATTCTATAAATTTTAAAATGTAGTGCCTCTACTCATGAAAGTTTAGGGTTGCTTTTAGATAGCCCATTTTTAGTACTTTGAAAATTCATAGTTTATTTATTCACCATCTCAAAAATGCCTGAAAAGAAAATTTAGAATATTCATTTGGCTTTCAATAAGAATTAACAAGAAATTAGGCAATTTTACAGTAAAAATCATAATCAATTGGTTATTCAACGCATTTAGATGTAGTTAGTGTAATTTTCTTCTCTTTAATTTAGATGTAATTACACTTACCTAAGTCTTGGAAATTGTGGTCTAGCATTTTAAATGAATAGATTTTAGATTTGCAAAGGTTATTCCAAAAAGACCCAATCTTCAATGCAAATTGAAGGGATGTAGTTCTTTTAGTTCTATCTATTTGAGTATGGACTTTGGTGTAATAACTCTTATAGAAATCAAGGATGATTCAAATTTCTAAAAATGTATAATACTGAAATATATTATAAAGTATAATTTAGAAAATTGCTTTACGAGTGACTTTCAAACAAATGTTATAAACTATAATCTATAGATTATATTCATATGATTAGATCAAAGGATAGATATACCACAATGTTTATCAATATTTAAACAAAAAATTTGAAACAAATACTTCAATTTTTTTTCTTAGAATGATTCTAAATTTAATTACTAGTAACTTTCTTACATTTTATTTTCTTAAAAGCTTAATGTATAAAAATTCAATCATGCATGTTAAAATTTCTATCCTATTATATCTTACTTATTTATTTTCATATTTATTAACCCCTAAAGGACCATTGTCCCTGCGGGGGACAAATGCAATTTTGGGCAGGTACCTACGGGCTGAAATTTTCTCCTGATTTTTTAAAACTTTTTTTGGAGGTAGAAAAGCTGATTAGCTTTGTGGGAATATAATTTTTTTCACAATCGGTGCCCGGGAACAAAAGTTATGACCAAATAAGCTCAAACAAGGGGACGGTGGGCAGCCCGGGCAGCCAAAAAAAATGGGCAAAACTTTGAATTTTTTTTTTTAATATTTTTTTTCTCATAGATTATATTTTTGTCTATCTGGAAATCTTTGATTCATTTCATTTGGATATGTTATGAGAAAGTTATGGACATTCTTGTTTTTCGGGCAGTTAGAGCATCTTCTTGAAAAAAATAACTTGTAGGATTCATTTTTGAATGCAATTTTTCAAATTTTTCAATTTTTTTTTTTTTCATGGTCTGATTTACTTGTTAGAACAATCTCACCATTGGGATTAGTGCATTTTAATTCCATCTAAAATATATGAATATTTTAGATTTTCCTTCTATCTCATACCTACTTCTGTTTAACAATTTCTTTAAGAATGATAATCAATTTTTTTTGAATTTTTATTTTTTTTCCTAGACTCTCAACTCAATTCTCCACTATAAAGATTTAAAGTTCAAAACTCTGTAGTGCAAAAATTTTAAGTTAAAAATGTTCAAAGTAAAAAAATCTAGTCCCGCAATAGAGTCATTCGTAAAGTATCCAAAACCGGGGTTTAAACCCCGCAGTTTTGTGAAAAAGCAGGTTTTGGGCAAAAAGTTAATACGAAAGTGGGTATCAAACTTTCTTTCGCACCCAAATCGACCAAAAAGAAGTTTCGTCCGTACTTTGCCTGCGGGGTCGTGGTTGCTTGCGGGGTCGTCCGTCGGAGGAAATTTGTCGGAAAAAATCCCCTCCAAATTGGGGGGGACTTTACGAATAACTCTAATGTGCTGAAAAACTTATTTTTCCCACTTTAAACACAGATATCTTGCAATCTATGCGGTCAAAAATTCTGAAATTTTTTCCACACACTCTCATACTAGTTAGGTGTAAGATCCTACGGTTAGATGTGGAAAAAAAAACAATTTTCAGTTTTTTTTACCCTTTGCTATAGATATGGCAGTTTTGAGTGTTTTTTGGCAGAAAAAAGGCCTTGGTCCTTTAGGGGTTAAAGGAACATTTTTTGAATTAGTAAAGGGGTGATTGCATGAAAGACCAGTACTGAAACTTTGTCACAAAGCGAGTGCAGAAGCTTCCTTTTGCTATAACTTTTGCAGCATGACTCGCATGAACTTGAAATTTTTATTAGAGATTCCTCTCTTGAGATTAATCATATCTCATATTTTTCAGAAATTTTCAAAAATCACTTTATATTTAAAAACCATTTAAACTAATATGTCACATTTTGAGTTTTAAGGGATTTTAGTACTATGGAGTACCCAAATTTAATGATTTGGAGCTGAAATTTCTATGGTCTATTCCATAGTAGGAAGTCATGTTCCTACCAAGGGGCATTAAAAAATATTATATTTTATGTCTTCTACGTCCATACAAAGAAAAATCCCTTGCACGTGCAATTTTGATTGTTGAAGATGATTTCAAGATAATTTTTTTTGGTGAAATCTCTTCAATATAAAGTCTTTCCAAATGGCCAATTTTTAGTTTCTTTGAAAATTGCTTTTCCTATTTTGTACAAATTAAAACGTCAAACTATGTATTTTCTTCAAAATTTCAGCTTACACTTTTTTGTGAATAACTTTTTACCTAGATTTTTTTTTGGTCTGAAATTTTGGTGATATACTATTTATAGTGTTATACTAATTATCCTTATTTTATTTTATTTTAAAAAATTCATATGCAAAAAGCTCATAGTATTGGGAGTCCTAGCCAAAAACAGCCAAAGTGGAACAAAAACAGCCAGTCATTATGCAATCACCCAAAGCTAGTTTTTAAGGTGAAACTTACTTCTACAATTAAACTATTAAAAATTGCCAAGAAGATAGGTCTTAAAATCTATACCATACAAAATTTAAAAAAAACTAAAACAAGTGAAGGAATTTGAGGCCTCAAAAAAGCCTTGAATTTGAAATTTACTTGTTTAAATGAAGCACCCTTATCAAAGTGGCCAAAAGTTAGCCAATTGGCTATCCATCTAGGGCTATTGGTTCCTAATTGTTGCCACATTATGACAAAGAGTTTAACTCCTAAAGGACTGAGGGACATTTTGGGCACATATTGGGAAAACAGTGATTGCAAGAAACACTTGCCAATTTTGTTGCATTTTACAGCACGTTCATGGCCTTTTTTTTTGGAGCACTTTAAAACTAGAAAAAAAAAATTCTTAAAAATATGGTCAATGTATACACCTATAATATGAAAGCAATCACCAAAGGAAAATCATAGAAAAATTCTTTACGTACCTAGGAGAACTAGAAAAGTGCCACATCTTAAGAAAATAGATACTTCAATGTTTTAATTAATAAAATATAGAAGACTAAATAAACTAAATAAATAAAAATTGGCTATTTGTAACAATTATATGGAGATGGTCATTCACAAAAAAAACGCCAAAATAATTTTACATGTTTTTTAAAGCAAGTACAAAAAGGCTCACTTTGTGGGCTTCTACACGACATATGATGATTAATAATTTTTTTAAATTCTTTGAAAACTAGATAAAAATGTACTTGAAGACCATTCCCTCCAATTTCAGCTCCAAATTTGTTCCTTTGGATACTACTTTGTTAAAAAAAATCCAAAATTGGCAAGTGTAACTTAAAATTGGAGGCTATTTTGGATAATAAATTTTTTTTTTTATGAATTTCAAAAGATTAGACAACGCATATAATAGTCACAAGTACCTTGCCTATGAATTTTGAGTCATTTGGAGCTGGAACTCAAAAGTTATGGCCAAAAAACAAATCAGCACGCAAGGTGTGACATAAAATAGGACAAATGTTTCTTGCAATCACCCATTCTACTCTCAATAAGATACTAAATTCCTTCTATTTGAAAAGTAGGTATTGTGCAATCGAATAATCTTGCAAATTTTGTTTTCTATATAGATTCAACAAAAAGTTTATAAACTTCTAAAAGCTCTAGTATACTAAAAAATGAACAAATTTTTAGATTCCAATGATTGTATTGAAATTGTTGTGAAAAAGTACTTGATCATCACAACAATTATATATGTGAAATTTAAATCATACAAGAATTTGGACCTCTTCTATACACTATCTACCATCTAGTATTGCCACTCTTTGTAGATGTTTTCTATTGGGCATATTAGAAATGAGCATTTGCAATTGTTGTAATGGCAAATTTTGTTAAAATGACAATCATTCTGCAATTTTGGCACTTTTACAATTTAGATCGCGCAATCTTAAATCTGTATTTGTCCAAGATGGTTTAGACTACGCAGTCTGATATCTATACTTGTCCTTGATGATTTAGACCCCATAGTCTAAAAATGTCATGTGGATTATCGCCATTTTAACAAAATTCACCATTGTAGAAATACTTAATTCTATACCACTTCAATTGTTTGTATCATTTTTTGCTTGTTCTTCAGCCTGCTTAGGTGTGACAACAAATCTTCCACTATTTTCCAAAAAAATTTAATAGTGAATTAATCTCTAATGACCCAAACAACCATATTCTAGTTGCTGCCTCTTTTTTTTGAGTTGTTGGATTGTTGCAAGAAAGATTTATTGTTTTTGTTCCACTTTGGAAGTTTTGGGCCTTTTTATCGGGAATACTATAAAATTAGAAAAACGTTTTTAAAAAAATATAAAAAATATGATCAACGTAAAGACACGTAAAGACACTATTAAGTTATTCATCTTCAAAAAAAAATTCAAGTACATTGGCTTCAACCTCCAAAAGTTATGGACGATGCCAATTCCATCACTTGAAGTGTGACGCCAAATAGGACCGGTCTTTCTTGCATTTACCCTGTAGTGACCATTGACCATTGTGCATGGCAAGCTCCATCAAGAATTAAAAAATGCTTGGAATGCTCTGAAATTTTATTTGTACATTCTCAACTCTCTTATCTTTTGCTGAGCACAAAAAGGGCATCATTTCAAAATATTCTCACAAAGACATGCCCTTTGAAAGTGTAATGCCCTGTATTTCCATTGACCCCCAAAAAAATTCAAACTTAAATGTCTACTAAACTCTCTGGTCAAATAATATGAAATTTTTTGAGTTATTGACTTTCAATGTGAACTTCAAGATCTCCAATTATATTCTATCCAATTCCAAGAAAAAATGAGCAAAAAAATTGCTCAAGTTTTTGGCAGTTTTGGCCCATTTCGAAAGTACACCCCCCTTAGATCATTAGGAATTAAGAGGCCAAACTGATTTCCTTTTAACACCATGAGTGTGCCTCCACTTTTGTGAAAGTTATATGATATTCAAGTACACTATGCATTTTTCGAACATGTAAGAGCATCTTGAAGTTCATGGACTTTTGCTAGCAGAATTTGTTTGGGAAAAAAAAATCGAAAGATTATTGGACCTGACTATATCATTGTACAATGTATCAACAAAGCATATTAGCAAACATAATGGGACGTAGTGCTTTGAGCAAATATTTCGTTATAATGGCAATATTCCACAAACTTGGCACTTATAGGTTTAGACCATGTGGTCTAAATGTAAACCAGTCCTAGATTTTAGACCATGTGGTCTGAAATCTATATTTGTTCTAGAAAATGAATGGAAAAATGGTAGAAGAATATTGCCATTTTAACGAAATATCCGTTTTGGGCTGTTGAGTTCCTTTTTGATGTGCAGTGAAATTCCATTTGTTTTTCAAAAAAAGTTAAAAAGCTTCGATTCTTGAGGTGATCCCAACCAAGTACGTCGCCTATCAGGGTAAATTGTAACGCACCCGGAGCATCAACGAAGAGCCACAACGTAATCCCTTGATTCCTGAACACGGTATATTCCCATCTTCCAAAGATGCCAAGGTTCTTCTTAGCTCTTTGTGACCGTCATCAGTTGGTGGTAACTGAAAGAAATGATTCGCATCAAGGAAGCTGAATCGCTGGTCATTGCGATCGTTCAGAAATTAAGTGAAAAAGATAGTGATCAAGGCTTGAGATTGGCACACGCCCGCCTCAGTCCCTTTTCTTACTGTACATCACCGCTTGCTCCACCGTTTGTATAGTACAGTGTCCTACCAAAAGTTCTTGCACTGTCTTTTAGTTCCGATACAAACATCTCCATTTGCAAATGCTATTTTTCAAAATTTTGGTGCAATTCTTGCATCATCGCATTCCCACATAGTCCCAATCATGCATACCAAATTTCAACTTCAAAAAAGAAAAACTCCATTTTTGGTGAATTTTTTCATTTCATTTTTGTGGTTTTACGAGATCATTTATTAAAAAACATTGGTAATGAATTTTTTAAATTTGATTGCGGAGACATGTAGGGAACATCCATACACACATCTTTCCTTCAACAAGCATCTTTAAAAAAGTTTCATAATTTTCTCTATAGAGATTTCAATGTTGGGGTGACAATGTCCTAATTTTGGAAAATAGATATCTTTTTATCATAATTAAATTTTGGCAAGGTAATTGTGCCATCATGCTCCAATGTACAAAATTAGTTATAGTGTAAGTTTCAAGTAGCAAAATCTAATTAAAATATAAAGATATCTATTTCACAAAGTTTGGTGATACGACACCTTACATTGAATTCTTCCTAGAAGGAATTGTAAATCTTTTTTGGAGATGCTTGTGGAAGGAAAGATGTGTGTATGGATGTTCCCTATATGTCTCCACAATCAAATTTAAAAAATTCATTACCAATGTTTTTTAATAAATGATCACGTAAACCCACAAAAATGAAATGAAAAAATTCACCAAAAATGGAGTTTTGCTTTTTTGAAGTTGAAATTTGGTATGCATGATTGGAACTACATAGGAATGCAATGATGCAAAAATTACACCAAAATTTTGAAAAATAACATTTGAAAATGGAGGTGTTTGTATGGGAACTAAAAGACAGTGCAAGAACTTTTGGTAGGACACTGTACAGTCCCTCACTGTACTCCAAAATGACTGCATTCTGATGCCGTGAAGATCAGACAGTGGAGATCGACGAGGGACTCCTGTCATCCTGTACGTGGTCCCTGGTCATTGCCCAGTTGCATTCAACGTTGGAATCTTTGAATAAAATGGGATCATTGCATTGTGGCGTGTGCTCCACACGCAATCTGTGTCGTGCTGGCTCATCGACTCATCCACGGTTCATGATCTGAGGTGTGTTAAATTATGTATCTCTCAACTGGCTATAAATTTAGTGTTCAATCTTTTTTTAATGTGTTACTATTACCGGTATTCGATTCTCATTATCGATCAGTTCGCTACAGACCTGTGGGAGCATTCTTCACCAGTTGTCTATTCTCCACGTACTGCAAACTCAACCTTCAGAATTGCTCAAGTCCTCTGTAATTGCACAGTCTCTACGTATCCGCTGAATTTCTCATGTTGCACAGAAGTATGATTGCACTGTGGCGTGTGCTCCACACACAACCTGTGTCGTGCTGGCTCATCAATTCATCCACGGTTCATGATCTGAAGTGTTAAATTCATGATATGACGTGTTAAATTATATATCAACCAACTGGCTGTAAATTTAATGTTGAATCCATTTTTTTAATGCATTACCAATATTCGATTCTCATTATCGATCAGTTCTCAACAGACCTGTGGGAGCATTCTTTACCAGTTGTCTATTCTCCACTGCAAACTCAACCTTTAGAATTGCTCAAGTCCTCTGTAATTGCACAGTCTCTCGTACCCCAGCCTGAGTTTTTCATGTTGTATACAAGTATGATTGCATTGAGGCGCGCGTGTGCTCCACACACAACCTGTGTCGTGCTGGCTCATCGATTCATCCACGGTTCATGATCTGAAACGTGTTAAATTATATATCTTCCAGGTGCCTGGCTATAATTTAATCTTCAATATTTTTTTTAATGTATTACCATTATTCGATTCTCATTATCGATCAGTTCTCAACAGACCTGTGGGAGCATTCTTTACCATTTGCCTATTCTCCACTGCAAACTCAACCTTTAGAGTTGCTCACTCTGTAATTGCACATTTGTATCCCCTGAATTCCTCATGCTGTGTAGAAGCATGATTGGACAACTTTCACATGTTACAATGCATCTAGAAGCTTATTTTTCTCTTGGAGGGTGTGCAATCAGAATGGGTTGAGTGTAGAGGGCAATAAAAAAGGAAGACACGAAAGTCTAGCATTCATTATAATGAATGCTTCGTGAGTGGACAATGCTTGTAGCTTTTGGTACTTCTTACCTAAAACGAATTCAAGATCGTGCATGTACAAAAAGAATCCATGATTTCTTTCTTACCTGGGTATTGAGGCAGGTCTTCATGAATGAGTCTAGCTATTAAAATAAATTGAAAATAAACTGCCTGCAACATGATTTGAAAGTGGAGTTTAGCAGCAAAGTTTCGTTCCTTCGTTCCTACTGTACATAGGTGCATGACGGCAATTCTGGCTAAGGTTTGGTAAATTATGCAAGACATTTTTAGTCTAGCCTAGCTTCTCCGTGATTTGTTTGCGACTCTCGGGCAAGTTGTGTCTCAGACAAGGTTATGGCTCCTACTTGAGGATCAAGACGAATCTCCTTTGAACAAGGCTTTAAATTTATACACATGGCGAAGTTTCTGCCGCATGGGCAAATCTACTAATTTAGCCTAATTCATGTTGTTCAGGGATTGCAACTAATCTCTTGAGTGCCTCTTCAGTCGTTTTCTTGTGAACCGCGTGCAACAGTGAACATTACCTCCACTGAAGCAGCCCCGGAAGCAACTGTCCTTCACCTGATTAAGTCGACAATATTAATATCGCATCCCCATCGCAAATTGATCCTCCACTCACAGTGCCAATTGATCCTACCGTCCACAGTACAAATTGTACCCCAGGTAGCCCTGGCATGGCTTCAACCACTCCACAACGACGTACAACTGGTGACATGCACGTACCTCATTAGTCAAATGGATGGGCCCGGCCAGCCAGTTGATCTTCGAGGATCATAACCGCTGCACGACATGAGGTAGGTGCCTTTCGAAATTGACAGAGGCCGGGCCATGGAGGGACCCCAGGACAAAACAAATCGGCACTAATTCGAGAAAAGTCCATTACTACAGTCCTGATATTTGCTCAGAGGGCTTCACAGGGTCACAGGCAGGTCCTGATTTGTGAACATGATTGCATAATCATTACTGTAATTTAAATCGTCCATTACACTCAACCCTCTGAAACGACAAACACGGTAATTGCACATAATATCCGTCCGCAACATCTGTCATATTTCTTCTCTTATGATTGGACAACTTCCACGTGTCAAATTGTCAAGTTCCCAAATGCTTTAATTTTGAAGCCTATATGCTTAAAAAAACTCCACTTTCGTTCATCAGGTGAATAACATATATAAGTATGCTTAAAAAAACTCCACTTCAGTTAATCCAATTTATATTCATTGAGCGGGAAGTTTAAAGGAAGATCAAGTTGACGACTTACTATTAGTTAAAATTTTAATTGATTTTAACTGTTTATATAGTTAGAGCAATGTGGGGTTATTGTAATCGAAGTAGGCTGAGTGGCCTAGCTCTATAAAAAAATACTTTATCATTATCAGAATGTTTTATCCTCCTCACTCATGTATGAATCCCAGTAAAATGGTTAATCCAGACAAGTAATGTTACCACCTAAAAATGATCGGGGTGGATTGACCCCCTCGCTCGGCCTTACCAGGGGTGCATATAAAAAAAAAGCCCCCTATTTTGGGCTGATCCAGGGAAAATTATTGATCTCATTGAACTAATTAGGGGTCTCTGATCCCAAATATGAATTCAAAATTTGCAAAAAAAAATTTGTCCGGAAAACAGGGTCGGCCCGCAGGGCCGAGCGAGGGGGTCAGTTCACCCCGGCCCTAAAAATGGACCGAACAACCACAACGCGGTTGCAACCTGGATCGGTTACTTCTGTAACTGTCGACTGCTGTACTGGTGCAGGTAACATACTGTCTGGTTCGGGGTCTGGTTCATTTCCAGCTTCTCCTCCAAACCTCCAGGAAATGCACTCACTGCCCAAAGTACATCATGTGCAAGTTGCAGGACTTGGTCATATATATTAATTACTGCCCGTAACTCAAAGTGGCTACGTGGACGCCTCTCAAATTCCGCAAGCAAATGACTGAATCAGCACTGTCCGATTCAACCAGTTGAGATCGAGATCGTCGGTTGTTTGATATATCCGGGCCAACGCAGGTCCCAATGCCACACTCCCCAACTACGGTTCAGTCTGGCAAATAACTCAATGCATGAAAGGAATCTGGATTGGAGACTTGTGGTACTTGCAGCCAAACTGAATGTGGACAACTGCTGGCCGGTGGTGGTAACGTGTGAGGACAATTCAGTAATTGTGTGAAAAAGCCGCATCTACGGTCGCAGGAAAAAGATTCCAAAGCTAGAAACCTAAGCCACACTCCAAATGCGTAATTTGCGGGGTTCTGAAGATTCCTGGCAGCAGGAGCCCAATCGGTGAGGTCGCTTCTGAACGTGTATATAAGCTCAGTGCTGGAAGAGTTTCTGCATCATTCGTCTTCCTCCTTTGCATTATATCTACGTGGTAAGGCTTGTGCGTTTCGATTTACTCGTCTGTTGGACGCCATAGCTCTTGATTAGTTTGCAGCAATTACTCTGATGTGACTTGCACAGACCAGGATCCTTTATATCGTCTATTGTAATTGCTTCAGGAGTTTGTAGTTTCTTTCTAGAATTCTCACAAGAATAAAGTTGCTTTGGTGTTCCGATTCGAAAGTGTAGATGTTCTAATTGCAACTGTTTGTTGTCTCTGTTGTGACAGTAGTACTCTATCATTCAACGCTTCACACTCGTCCACTACTGCAATAGCCATGGCCAAGGATAACGGCAAGTGCGGCGCCAACTGCAACTGCGCCGCAGGAACTTGCGCCAATGAGAATGGCGGCAAGTGCGGCAACTGTGACTGCGCTGCAGGTGAGATGATGCTTCGACTTCCATCACCTTCTCCTTCGCATCTTACTTGTGACTTGCAACATGCATGCCTGCATGGTGATAAGCTCTTCACTGTGGATGAAACTGCATGGTGATAAGCTCTTCAATGGTGGTTTTAGTCTCTTGTTTCCATAGTGACTGATGGTGTGCTTTGTGGCTTGTGATTTAGGAACCTGCGCTAAGGAGAACGGAGGCAAGTGCGGAAACTGTGACTGCGCTGCTGGAACCTGTGCCAAGGAATAGATCACTTGCAGGGTACTAGTCTCCAAGGCACCAATTTTACATCATGGAGCACTGTAGAGTTAAATTGTGTACTAGTACAGTACCCAAAATAGAAGTACACATAAAATGTGAGAAATTGTATCCAGCAACCGCATCCAGGACTTGAAGCAAGGTGTTGTGTGTGGATGCAGATTTAAGACTGGGAAAAATTGAAGTGCAGTGTGTGAGAATGGAATAAAATCAGAAATTCATCCAATTTTCTGATAGTTTGTTTTCTAAACTCTGTGCAACCTTAGCTTGAAGCCTAGAAATTTTTCTTGGTGATCAGTTTTAACCGATGAATGGTGCCATGGAGACTAGAAGTGCCATGTCAATGGTCTACGGCATTGAAGTCATTGCTATCTGTCACCAACCTGAGGACAGTTCGGTCATTTTTGTTATGTTGGCATAATTTCACGAATGATTGTTACATTTGGAAACGGGCTCTGAACTGGGAGTGGTTTGTAACGCCCAGCTAAAACTGGAGCAGTTTGAGACGCACATCTGTACCAGTTTTGACATTTAGAGCTTTGTGGTCCAGTACGTCGGAGTATATCTGAATACTTGCAAATCCGAATTTTCAGCACTGAACATCACATTTTATCGAGTATATGCCGCTAGCCACCAAGCACACGCACACCAGGTCATGCTTCAACACGTCAGTCGCAACTTGCATGCACAGAAATTTTAGCATCGATGAAAAGAGAGAGTGTGTGTTATAATCCTTGTGGCTCAGACCTACTGATAGAGCTCTTGAGCGTCGCATGCACAGGTAATTTTTGTGCGTGAATGATTCGTTGATCTCACTCCAGCCGAACAGTGAAACCATTTCACTGAAGATAGGCAATCGATACTCTGTATACCGAGGGCAATGTTCGGGGAGAATCGGCGGTTAGTCCATTGTACGTTAGCCGGAAAGAATTGTCATTGGGGAAAGAACTGGTCGGAGTGTAAAAATGAAGGATCCAAAATCAGACAAAAAAAACAAGTAGGATCAGCAACCACAACTACCCAGTGTGCAAAATCAGGTGTGACCGGAGGGCTCTGTCTCCTCCAACCAGACCCTAACCACTTTATGCAGTGTGAATGTGGTTGCAGATAGGATTGGAAAACTCCACTCTGAAACCAAAGATTGAATGTTCTAAGTTAGTTTGTTTCCAAAGGCCAACACCACTAAAGGTGGATATGTGGCCAATTGTTTTCATGACATTACCAATTAAAGGTGGATATATAGCCCATAGTTTTCATGAAAATGTTAGATTTTAGTTGCTTGCCATTTTGAATGCAAAGCTAGTGTTGACTTTAGGGTATGTTCTTGGACAAGGTGGATATCGCATTAGGGTTGCTCACAGCAGCTTTGCCCCTACTCCATCATCCATGTCTACCTAATGTAATGAAAACTCAAGTTCAGTTTCAAAACCCACTTCTTTGAAAGAGGAAGATTATAAACTTTACAAATCTGATGTTGAAGGAAAGTGGTTGAGGAGAATTTGATATTCAAGGAAATGAACCATGAGAGATTTTGATTAGCAGAGGATGCAACCTATGCCCTTGGAAAAAGCCAGGCGGCTCCTTATGCAAAGAGCAAGGCAGCTTCCAAAACTTCCCGAACCCTGAACGGCGGGTGTTCAATTGCAGGGAGCGGAGAATCAGTTATTTTGGCCTCAAATGAATAATGATATTAAAGCTGTGTTGTGGATTGATGCTAATCACGAGTTATGAATGGGCACTCTGAGTCTGGGAAAGCGAAATGGAGGTGGCACGACTGGAATGGGCAAGCACGTGAAAAGGCCGTCACTGAAGGACAGTAGCAACCAGTGACGTAGAAAACGTGAAGTACGAGTAAGGAAGGGACACTGCTTTTGCTGTTGAGTTTTTCTGTCAAATCCGCTTAGTTTACGTGTTGAGGTCTAAAGCTTCCAAATTCCAATGCACCACTCACTGATCGAATGCCTCCTTTCGACCGATTGTATGCAACAAATTTACAAGCTACGGTAATTGGTGGATGTTTCTTTAGCAATTTGTATGTGTATCTGATTAACCCCTAAAGGACCATGAGCGCAGATTTTGAACAATGAATGAACGGAAACATGTCCCAAACTCACCGAAATGCGTTTTTTCATCCATCACTTTTTTTTCAAGATTCTTATATTAGTTCTTTAACATTTGTACAGTTCAGATTATGAAGATTTTGCTTTGCAAATATTCTATAATTCAAAAGGTATAGGGAGGTCTAGCCTCAAAAAGTAACTTTTTCAGATCAGAAAATGATCCTTCAAAAATGACTTGAATCAAAAAATCAAATAAAAATCTTTTAAAATCACTATAATTAGAACTCAATATTTTAAACTTATAGAAAAAATATATATTTTAAAAATCATAAATATTCAGTCTACAATTGATTTTAGAAGGAATTTCCAATTTCTAGCTTCAAATTTTATTGAAAAATATTGGTATGTGTTTTTGTTGATCTAACCCTATAGATGTGATCTATAAATAGCACTTTACAACTATTGTTTGAAAGTCATCATTAAAATATTCTTCTAAGTTGCATTTTATAATAGACCTTCGCAATTTTGGAAATCTGGACACCCCTCCGGTCCTTTAGGGGTTAAGGGTAGACTTCCATTTGTCGATGAACACCAACAAAATTGGAGAAAGTCGTAGGTGAGTGTCCCTTAACCGCAAAAAGACCAACCTGCTATTTTTAGTAACATAGAAATTCTGGACAAGTACGTGTGACTGGAGATTTCTATATTTTAGGTTGAATTTTTAATAGAAGAAGGGGACGAGGAATATCTTTCATATACACTAAATTTCTTGACATTTGGAAATAGGAGTCAAAAGTTATGGCCTAATATGTTACTCCCTCCATCCCAAAATGATCTTCCTGTTGGACTTAATTTTGTGTCCCAAAATGATCTTCTTGCTGTGGGAGGGAGGGAATTGGTTGTACACATTGTAGAAGCACAGTAGCCAAATCCTCATAAACAAATAATTGATTAGAAATTGAGCCTCTCCCACTAGAGGCATATTCGAGTCACATCCTTGAAATAGGGAACTTTCAAACTGAATCCCCTCCCACAAGCCCATTGGAGGCCCAGCTCACATATTACAAATTGCTACCTTAAAATATGCACATGGTCAGGCTTGAAGTCAAACTTTTCAAGTTGCATATAGTTCAGGGCTAACAAGAAGAATTTGAGTGGGCTTATTGTGTAACAATCTAATGGCCACCGGTACTCCTTGAAATGGGTCTAAAAATCCAATTTTTTAAGTTCACCAAAACTTTACTTTTAAAAACTAATTTGAAACTCAAAATTTGAGGACAATAAGAGAGCATGGAACTCTACTTACAAATCAAAACAGATTTAAGAAATTATTATTTTCAAACTTAATCCATAACATTTTGTCTAACAAGAAGATCATTTTGGGATGGAGGGAGTACTTTTTTTCATAACTGGGTAGTCCGGGCAGATTTTTAAAAAATCACTTTTTTGAAAAACAAAAATTTGAAATTGGTTTTCTAGAATTATATATACGCGGAAAGCTTTGAATCGTTCCATTTTGATCAATGAGTCAAAAGTTATGAGGAATTTTAGTTTGCGGACAGTTATGGATTCCCTACTCTAAAATAAATTTTGAAGTCGTTTATTTAACTCAATTTTCAATATTTTTGTTTGAATAAAATCATAGGATGTAGATCGTTTATTACAACATTACAACCATTGAAATTGACATTTTTCAATTTTGTAATTAAATCCTTAACAATTTAGTATTTTGAATCATTCTCTACTCCTTTCGACTTACTATATTTTTCCTATATGTTGCACAATTCCAAATGATTTGAAATTTTTTAAGCATGTAGCCAACTTGTTTAGGAAAAAGAATTCAAAGAAGCATCACCATTTTAGACAATTTTTCATAGAAAAGTGAGCTTGTGAAGTGCAACTGCCCTATTTTTCGCAAGGCCAAACAAATGATTTTAATGAATTTAAATGTTTATATCTTGCAATCCATGTGGTGGAAATTTCTGAAACTTTATCCACATGTTTTCCAGTCAGAATACTATTAGATCCTACGGTTACATATGTCAAAAAAAGTTTTTTTTCAAAAATTTGGTACTGGATTAAAAATGGCAGTTTTTGAGCGTTTTGGGTGAAAACATAGTAATGGAACTTTAGGGGTTAAGCGCTTTGATGTCCATATTCTGGACGATGCAAAACGGAGGGCTTGCAGGCATCGTTTAGTCCAACTAACTTTTCATTCATCCAATGTAACACTTGAATGTTGAAAAGACAACCTTCCTTAATGACCAATTTTATGAATTAGTAGTAAATGATATTTTGTACAAGGATATATGCAAAAATGTGCAAAAATTCAAAAAAAGATTGAGGTGTTCAAGGGTTATAGATTAGGCAACCTTTGAGCCGTCGGAAGGTGGCAAATGGGTTATAGGGCATAACTAGCTCTGTCCCAGATGAAAACTCATGTAATTGTTGACTTTGTAGATGAATATTGCGTAGTCATGAACAAACTATCTTGCTTGTGGATGAAATACCATGAAAGAGATAGATGCACATAGTCAGAGCTAGTTACGGGCGTCAATGATGACTTTGTTGACATTGCTTGCCAAAACAATTGTCATTCATTTCAATATGGTTGGGGGAATTGAAGGAATAGGAATGCTTTGTTGTCAAGTACTCAAGTGTGCTATTTTTCAAAATGTAATCCTCATGATTCAACAACAATTTCCCAAAAGCAAAAAAATAATCCAAATTAAGCATATGATAATATGATGGAAAGCTCTTGACTATGATTTCCCTATGGTATATTTTGATGCCAATTTAGAATTAAACTTTGAAATTTAATACTTCATACAATATTTTATAAAATATAATAACCTTTTGTTGGAAGTCAATGTCCATTCTTGAATTTGACCAAGTTCATAATCATCTAAAACTCTTTGTAATACACACAACTTCCTAAAATCATATCAATAAAGTTTGCTGGTTATGGCTTTGCAATTATTTGCATTTGTGAAAAATTAGCAAATGCTTTATCTTTTAATTAGTGATTTGTTTGACTTTGTGAATTCATGGAACTATGGCTTTAACAAGGGAATATATACCAACTAAACATTTTGATCAAACAATGTTTGAATTTCCTTATTTAATAAATTATTTAATAAAATGGGATAGTTTTGTTTCATGCCATATAGTTCTCTATTGTTTTTCACAAGGCCACAAAATGTAATTTTAATCTACATATTTTGCATGGATAGAAGGTTTTATATTATTTTCACATGAAAAATACATATTAAAAATCATGTAAATTAGATGTATGATATTTGTGGCTATTGATGGAGCATTTTTTTGTTTGTTTCAAATACAAATTGAAGAATTTTTGTTGATATAGCCAAAGGATCAGGAGTAAAATAATCTAGGCCAGAAACAAAAGATTTTGTAGGACCCAAAATCGTGAGAACTTCAACTTTGTCTTGACTTAGCAAATAGATTGAAGGTGTTAAAAGCTACTTTGAAGATTTTTATAAAGGAAGTAGAAGAAATAAATTGACTAAGATAAGTTTAAATAGTTTTATTATAAAAAATTGATTCATCTAGATTCTTGGCTAAGTATATAATTTTTGAATACAAAAGTCTAAAAATAATTTTAGAAGTAACCATAATAAACACTTTGAAGTTTATAGTTTAATTATATGGTTTTTAAAATACATTTTTATTAAGAGAATCTAAAATTGTCTATCAATTGCCAACAAGATCCTTAAAAAATTAACTAAATAAAATTTAATGATAAGAACCAAGCATAGATGCTTAATTGGGCAATTTTAGATGCAATTATTTTAATTTTGGATATTTAAAGCTATAAATATTTCTCTTGACAATTTATTGTGTATCATTACGATTTGTTTTCTATAATTATGGTAAATTGCAACCAAACTTAGATAAATTTAAGATCCCGGTATGACATTTGAGTTATGTATAAAAAATTTAGAATAGTTCAAAGCTCGATTGGCAAATTTTCTAAACACGTGTTCTAATTCCATTTGTTGAACATTATATAATGAGCATCTACTTATTATCTAAATTTATTTGGGAACACTTTAGGAATACACTTGTTGGTATAAAGTGGTCTTATTTTACAAAACATAGCTTGTACCTTTTAAATAGAAAATTCCTCAAATGCTATATTGTATAGTATTTTTTTTTGAAGAAATATTCTATAATATAACCTCGAATATAACACATTGTTCTTAGTGACAAAAATTGCTAAATTAATGTAAAGTCTTGGGATAATACTTGTTCTTTGTAAATGGAAATATACAATTTTTGTTAAACAAATGATTATTCATCCACATTTGTATTGAAATCCATGTCCTTGGATGTATATAGCTTCATTAATCTAGAGAAGATTGTTTTTTGCACTCCCTTAAATAAAAGGAAATAAGTAATTATAGTTATTTTTTCTAATATTGCATATGACACTAATTTATCAAATTCTCTCTATTTTAAATTAATGCATGTTGAAATATTATTGTCTTGTATTGCCTTTTATAAAAATAAAATTTATTAAGTGACACTAATTTTACACCTTCACTAAAAATAACAGTGCAATGAAAGACTTTGTCTTCATTGCTTTTGGAGTAATGTCCTTTAGTTGTATACAAATTCTGTTACTTATAACTTTGTCTAAGCAAAACATCCCTCGTAGAAGACATAAGTATTTCATTGAACAACGGACGAGTACTAGTATTGGACCACCCATCCAAATAAATGGTTGCTCCATAAAACTCAATAGAATGCTTCGTCTACTCAAAGATCATTTAGAAAACAATTGTTTTTTTCAGTCCTAAAGCCAATAAAATTCCTCATCAATATTTGCACCTAATGCTGACCGAGTGAGAATTTAAACTTGGTCTCCATTATTAAATTATCTAAATGATTATTGGATCTTGTTGGCAATTACAAGAAATTCCAAAATTCCCTTTTCCTTCATTTTTTGGACATTGTATGAATAAATTAAGAATTTTGAAAGTATTGAAAACAAATACACCTAAAATTGACTTAAAGCTTTTATTTTCATGGGACTTGCATTTTAGCCCCTAAATGCTCTGACCTCCATATTTTTGCCGATAATGAATGAGGTGTATTGGGTGAATCTTTTAATTTGTTCAAATACCTTTTCATTCATCAAAATCTTAAATTTTTATGAAGTTGAGGTAAATAAGAACCTAGATGAGATGCTTATGCAAACATGTCACAATTTTAGGCAGTTACGTTAGGGCTTCTTTACACAAGAGGTGAGAACCCATGGAAAGAAATGAGAGCTTCTAAAATTGAAAAGACCAAGGAATATAACTTCACACTTGAAATTTTAAGTTGGCAAAGGAGAGAATGATGTAAACAACACTTTTATTCTTTGTGGAAAAAAATTGCACAGGTTTTGAATCCCCTAGAATTGTAGTTATGTCCATTTCAAAAAGTGGATTTGACTACAATTTCAGGGACCTTTGTTTTGAACCGCTCATAGTCAATCAATAAAAAAGAATTCACATTATGAGTTGCTTTAGCTTAGTAAATGTAGTAAAACAATAGATTACACTTTTTGTACCCTCTTTACACTTTCTTCTAAAGTGCGCTCCCCCAAATGTGCCACTAACCCGAAATCGCCATCTTCACTCTGTATACATCTCCAAAATAAATTTTATACAAATGTGGAAGAAACTGTTTTAGAACCAAATTTTGTTCCTTCATAACTTTTTGCATATGATATCTAATTGTCAAGCTCTTTGGTGCGTTGGAACCTCCTTTCAAGTGCCAACAAGAAAACATGAAAATTTGCCCTATGTAATGATAGTGACTAGGCACAAAAGCAAAAAGTGTCAGTTTTTGGGGATACCCACCTTACATCCAAAGGTCACAACCACATAAATGACCGGCCTCTCAAAGGAAATTTGACCAGTGTAATAAGGTAGCAACACCCATAAGCGTGAGTGTACCGTGACACCAACTGTAGAGTTCCTTTAAAGTGCTCCCAAAAGTTCCATGAAATCGTATCCATGCTTAGTTGTGGTTGGTGGTCTCTGATTTTTTAATATTTTGGTGCTAGAACCGAGGCAGATTTATTGAGTGCGGTATAGGGTGCCCTAGGGAGTTCCGTACTTTGAAAATTTGTAGAAATTAGATGCCTTATCCAAAAAATTCTATTTATTTTTTGAAAATTCATAATTTTCAATTGCTTACTTTGAAAAAAATATTTTTTTTAGAAAAATTTACCTCCAACTATGCTGAATTGCTTAATTTGATGGTTATGGGTGCTCCTACTTTAGTAACTAGGCGCACAAGCAAAAAGTGGCGGTTTGAGGGGTACGCACCTTAACCCTTGAACGATGCGGAGGACGTTTGGCGTTTGATGAATGACAAAGCATCTTTACATGTGGACAGAAGTGCAACTATTCATCCTCGAAATTTTGTTGTGAAAAGGGAAAGTCTTCAACAATAGGTCAATTTCCAATGAGTGCTTTTCCATTTTGTTAAGGCAACGATTCACACGGTAATGGAAAGGGAGGATTTTGAGGGTCACCCCTTCGTCCTTTAACCCTTGAACGACGCGGCAGACGTTTTGAGGCCGATGAATGACAAGAGAATCTCCTGTGTAGGACAGAAGTGCAACTATTCATCCTCCAAATTTTGTGGGGAAAGGGAAGATAATCTACAGTAGCTTGATTTCCAATGAGTATTTTTGCATTATTTTAATCCAAGAATCCACACAGTGACAAAACAGATGATTTCCACGGTTATGAGCCCGTCGAGGTTTAAGGGTTAAGGGTTAAAGAGGGATTGATGACCCCAAAATATCTACAGTACTGAAGTCAGGCCACCTCTGACTCTGAAAGTGTCAAAGCCAGAACGCACGCATCCCAAAACCGCCTTCCTTCTGCCATTTCCCAGCAAGCGAATCCATCCGCCCACGCATTTCAGGCAAGGCTCCCCTGATCTGCCAATCACCCCGTCACAGAAGAACTACACCCAAACCACGTGGCAGACGCCCAGCCAACTTCGCTCCGAGAGTCCTGCCAAGAAAACCCTAAAAACGATCAATTTCATGCCACGTGCCTCCCCCTCAGAACCTTTCCCTCTCCTCTACAGGAAGTTACGCAACCAAGTGAGGGTCTCAATTCTCAACTCTCGATCTTAACACTCTCCAGCTAAGTTAAAGGTAGTCTCAAGATCCGACACTTTTCTTCACCTTCAATCAGCTCAATCCGACCAAATTCACGCACAATTCTTAGCAGTAGCCTCCCTACCTATTCTAGGTGCCAGATTAGCCATTCTAACAAACATTTGACAAGGAAAGCTCGGAGCTTGGATTGTGGGCAATTGGGCATTGCTAGAAATGAGTCGAATCCCCCATTTTCTCATTCCCAAACCATCAATGCAGATGCCTAGTGATTGAGATGAACAAATGAGCATTTTTGCCCTAAAAGTGTTGGCTTGGGAATTGAGGGTGTGAGATTTGAATGCAGGAAGAGGAATTAGTAGTGTGAGTTGCAGAGATCGAGAGGTTGTGTGTTTGGTTCGATGGGGTTGGTTGCAATGCTCTTGCTGGGGAAGAGGAGTCCAGTGCAGTCGGATGAGATCGGGGATGCGGAGTGGTGGATAGCGGGTGCTATATCTGTTTGTTTGGTGCTGTTTGCGGGCATCATGTCGGGGCTTACGTTGGGGCTGATGTCCCTGGGGTTAGTTGATTTGGAAGTGCTGAAGCAAAGTGGAAGTGAAGACGAGAAGAAACAGGCTAGTGAGTGACCTTGATGAGATTCCTTCAATTATCTTTCCTTTTGGGTCGCGTCTGAAATTGTTATTTTTGAATTGCCGAAATTGATCATTTGGAAAGCGTGAATCGTTGGATCTTTAGGGTTTGTTGAACTGAGGCTTACTGGCACTAGTGATTGGTTTCGAATTTTTTGTTTTAACCTTATGCGTGGTGTGATTGTTCGGTGCAGCGAAGATTCTCCCTGTAGTGCAAGAGCAGCATCAGCTTCTCGTGACATTGCTTCTGTGTAATGCAGCGGCTATGGAGGTAAGGGTCTTGGCTTGAGAGCTATTTCAATTGAGGGTATGTTTGCACTTGACGTTGGTAGTGGTGCTTGCAAAGTGAATCTAGTTTGAAGGTGTGCCTCAATTTAATCCCAGGTGAGAAACTCTTGTTAATTGTCACCTTTCTTAATGCCATGTGAGAACTTGACCTACGTATGTTTTCGTTTCTTGTTACTCGGATGCTCGATCTCTCTGCAGAGTGAGCTAACAATTGTGTCATTTGTTCTGGATGCTGATTTTGAATTTTTGGGATGGACACATGCAGGCGCTTCCCATATTTTTGGATGATATGTTCAATGAGTTTATTGCTGTGTTGCTGTCAGTCACTTTGGTACTTGCTTTTGGGGAGGTATGACTGAATTTCCCCTTGCCTTTTGAATCTTTAGTTTTTGTTGGAAGAGGTTCAAAATGATTAGAATTGTGGAATTGAATTCTTACAGATATTCATGTCATTCTAGAGTCCTTGTTGAGCACCGTAAATTGGCATTAAAATTGATTCCTTGACAGGTTGTTCTGCGAAGTTGTCTGAGCTCAATATTAACTAGAGCTCTTCAAGTCAATGAGCCGTTTTCTTAACTTGTGAGAGTATGTTTAAAGTTTAAATTTTGCTTGATATAAGTTCTGACTTGGAATGGTGTTTCTGTAAATAACTCTTAGTTGGAACTGCTCTTTAAAGGCGCATGCTATTACTACTCAAAAATGTTATATTGTAGCCCTAACCTTGGTGTTTGTGCTTGCCACTCAGGTAATTCCACAAGCAGTCTGTTCTAGATATGGACTGGCAATTGGTGCAAATCTTGTTTGGTTGGTCAAGGTGCTCATGCTCATTTGCTTGCCTATCTCCTACCCCGTTGGCAAGGTGAGTTTCGCTTTGTTGCTTGACGTTGTGTTTGCCTTGCTTGATCTTTCTGCTTCCTGGTCCTAATTCGTGCATTAATTTTAGTTTTTATGTTTTCTGATCGCGATCATTTTGAATGCAGATTTTGGACTATTTGTTGGGGCACAATGATTCCGGAATGTTCAGGCGGACGCAACTGAAGGCACTTGTGGGCATTCACGGGCAAGAGGTATAGGGCAGCGGGTCATTGTTAGTCACAGCATAGATCCTTCTTCAAAAACAATTTTCGCATGTTTTGTCTTATTACACTGCGGACCTAATCACTCAGTGGAGGATTTTTCAAAGGAGTACGCCCAAATTTTTATTTCGAATTTCTTATCCAATTGTTTACTGGTAGGCTGGCAAAGGAGGAGACCTTTCGCATGATGAAACGACGATTATTCAGGGAGCTTTAGACCTCACGTCAAAGGTGACCTGCCTCAAGCATTGACCCCTTAAGTGTTCGAGCTTGAAATGTGAAGTGGATGCTATTAGTCGGCTTTAGTAACTTTCAAGACATAATTTTATAGTATAATTATTGAGGATATGGATTCTTCCTTCTATTGGTACATTTTGTCTCCTAAATAGTGTATTTCAACTCCTGTAGATATTGGAGCAGTCACTGTTGTTGATTTAGACTCTTGGGCTTAACTTGAATGATTTCCTCATGGACACGACGTAACTTGAACTGGTGTGGAGGTATCGAGGGGGACTTGAACCGTCCAGATTATATTTCAAAATTTGTCTGAAAGTGGCCGAGAGGTCACAACACATCTTCCCATCAAAAATGTGATCATGCTGACTTATTGCATGTACTGTGCTGATCTCAGAGAGCGCTGGATGCCATGACTCCTTTGGAGTCAACCTTCGCACTGGACCTTAACTCGAAGCTAGACTGGTACGCTTTTTCATCATATTTCAAAATTTTGGAAGTTGTGATCCTGCGGGTTCAGTTTTCTTGGATGTTCTTTTGAAGTGGTGGTTTGTAAGCTGCAGAACTATTTAATGCTCAATTGGGATGTTTCAATTCTCCAGGGACACAATTCAGAGAATATTGGCTCGTGGGCACAGCCGCGTTCCTGTTTACGATGGGGATAAACGAAATCTAGTTGGTGTATTACTGGTATCCTACTTACTAGTCCCTGAACTCTTCCTTCGTACTACCATTTTTTGTGCAAAATGCAGTTGTTTCGTAATATTCAACTATGCATGTCTTCTTCCAGGTGAAGTCTCTACTATCAGTGCGTGCTGAGGATGAAGTCTCCATCAAGCAAACCACCATAAGGAGGATTCCCAGGTACATTTTTTTCTTCACCAACATATAATTTCGCGTTTTTTAGACTTAGACTAATTAATTTACCTAGTATAACAGATGTCATATTTTGATGACAGAGTCAATGGTTAGTGACGATTTTTGGTTTTAATTTTAAATGAGAGATGCAATTTGTTTTGTAGTTGATTTAAGTCGCTGATGGCGAAGAGTTCGTGGATTGCAGAGTGCCCAGCGATATGCCACTCTATGACATACTAAACGAATTTCAGAAAGGAAGTCACATGGCAGCAGTAACAAAAGTTCGGAGCAAGATCGAAAGGAGTCCTAGCGAGAAACAGAAAGACGACCAGCAGACACAAAAAATGGACACCAACATTGAAGCAGATGTAGAGAAGGGTGCGCAGGTGGATGACAGCTTACGGGTACTAAGAAAGGCCAAGAAGGTTGACGAAGGTGAATTATATAGTCACGTCGATGCAGGAGAAGTGATTGGGATCATCACACTTGAAGATGTGATGGAAGAGCTTCTCCAAGTAACGTTACCCACACTTTTCATAAAATTGCTTCTGTTTATCAAACCGCCTCTCTAATTGCTCAAGAATTTTTTTGGAAACTAGAACAAAAAAATCATTTCCACAAATTTGTAGATCTAAATTTCAAGAGACTGAAAAATGCCAATGTGTTGAAGGAATCCGTATTTGTTGTTCGGGCCGATTAAATGATGCAGAAATAGTTAAGACTGAATGCAAAAGTATATCGGAATAGATCATCAAAAAGTAACTCAATTGCTGCCAGCATCAAAAGTTGTAAACCTCCTCAAGTCTAAACTTGTTCCTCAGTCATTGCTTCTGGGGGTCGGAGTACTAAGAAATTGTTTCAGTTCTCATTGTTCCACTGTAAGAGAACGAATTAGAGCTGCGGGGTTTTCAGTAAATTAGACCGTTCTCTAGAACTCTTAGACAACCCTAGAGATAATCTTCCCCACGATTTATAAATCGCTATGGTTGTAATGATCGTAGAAAGGCCTCTTGGGGAGGCCTCCGTAAAATCATTGTGACCATTAGGAGAACTCCGCATGAAACACGGAGAAGATTCCCTTCATGATTTTGTCTAAAAGTCTCTGAAAAAGTCTAATTTTACTGAGAATCCTATTTTGTGCCCTATGGAAATTTTGCTGACTCATGTATTCCAATATCTCGTGTAATGCAGGAAGAGATTGTCGACGAAACAGATGAATACATTGACGTTGCCAATAAGTATGCAATTAACTCTTACCTTCTGGTCCATATGTGAAAAAAGTTCATGTTTTCTCAGGCGGTCTGAATTGCTACAACGAGCAAGATCACGCTCGACATGGATTGACTAGAAAATTTGGTTAAAATTTGCAACTCTTGGCCTTGCAGGATACGAGTGGCAGCTGCTGCAGCACAAATAAATAGAGGAGCTTCGTTGGTTCGTGGTATTACCTCGTTTAAGAACCCAGTAAGCACAAATCAACTCAATTTCTTCTATTTCCTTTTATTTTCAGGATCTTATAAATTTTCTGCCATCCATGCCTAAAGAGGATCCTCAGTTTTGCAATCTTCTACCACATAACAGATTCTTTGCATTACCTTGGCTTGCAGCAAATGGCTACCAGTATTTCGAAACAAGGGCAAGATGCGATCAACAAGGGCAGGCAAAACCGTTTGACTCAGCTTGGAGTGTCGGACGACAACAGCAATCTCTCAGAGCCGCTGTTAAGTAACAAGTAATGATCAGGAAAAACTTCGTTAATGCGTCCGTCTGACTTTGATCTTTACAGCCATGTCCTGGACATGGTCACACATGCATGGCATCCAAACTGCCTCTCAATAGCAAGATTTCTTGTAGTTCCAGAACACAGCAACGACGTGAACGGGGGATAAATTCGATGATCCTGTAAGGTAGATGTGCCTAAAACCTTCATAATTGGAGCCATTTCTACCTTAGGAAATGTAGGCTAGATGTAACCCTTTGTGTGTGAGTTTTTTGAGCTATGTTGAATAAGTTACAGATTTTTAACTTGTAAGAGTTTGACCACGTAGTCAAACATCAATTTGAAGTTCAGTTTGAAGTTCAATTTGGGGTTTTCAATTCCATTTGTTTCATTTGTATCTTGTATGAGACATAACAGAAATGAGCAAATGACATTGGTGCCATCAAACTTAATGTATATTGGAATTTGGTGATTCAACACCAATTTCTTTGGTAGCCATTTTTTCAATTCAATTACTTGTGTAGAGAGGGCAATTACTTGTGTAGATTTGTCACCAAGGTATTCAGACAAAAATTGATCCAATTATTGGATGAATCGATGCATAGGTTCATTCATTGTTTCCACAGAAACTTTGAAAGTCTTTCAGTGTATACATTTTGTCTTCCATAAGGTAACTACACCTAAAATCATACAGATAAGCTCTGTGGCATGACCTATATGCTCTAGGAAATGAACAACAATTTTTATATATAGATGAAGGATTATGAATCAAAATGCAAGTGATTCCATAATTTTTGGAAGCATTGTGAATTAGTTACAAATTTTCAAAGATGCAAGGTGTAGGGTGTTGAAAGTGTCATGTAGGTGATATCAAAATCCATTTGATGCACATGAAGAATAAATTCAGAAAGAATATCTTATTTATGGCTAAAATTCACATGAAGAATAAATAGCAATAAATGGCTAAAATACACTACAAGGGTGATTTGTGGATTAAGCATCTTCTTCTTTAGAAAAATCAATAGTGCGATAATGAGAGAATTTGTAATACTATTCAATTAAAATTTACTCAAGCAACTTCCAAAACAAAAAGTGGATGAAAAAATGTTTTTTTTCCATCCTATAGGTTTAGGTGAAATCATCCAAAGGATGTTTAAGTATGTCCACAACAATGTTTCAAGGTTAATAGGAGATAAAAATACAGACCAAGCAAGTGGAAAACTAGGCCACAATCCAACAAGACACGCACCAGAACATCGTATAACTAGGCCATGGTCTTCCCCATCCTAGAAATTAAAGGAGTATTATGCTTTGCAAAATATTTGGGAGGGACTTATTAATTAATTCAAGGATTGGGGTTGGGAGTGAGGAAACATATAAGACAATTTTCTTCATTGTAAAGGGACCTTTTTCAAGGATGTAAAAGGGATCCATGCCTCATTGGTAAATGTTAAGCGCAGTCCCTACCAATTCAAAATTTTTCAAAGGAAGATTAGAATGTAGAATGAGCAACAATGGCCAATTTGGCCAGTGGGCAATTTTGCCATGGGAACGGCAAAAAATTGCTCTTAACACTATAAAATGCAACATGTGGGGCACAGCCTGTACATAAGCTCACCCTATTGGGTTCACCCAAGGACTTGTTCCTTTACAAAATGCTCCCCATTGGGCGCATTCCCTAGTACTACCTCCATCCCAAAATGATTGTCTACTTTGAATGTCATATATTTTTAAGGTTGTTTTGAATAGGTCATATAGAGATTTCCTTGTGGCTAATTTTGTTTAGGTTGCAATGAACACATACAATGTTCTTCATTGATTCTAGTGATATAAAACTTAGAACCTTTCTTAATTATGTTTTTTACAATATGATCAATGAAATTGGCTCAAAAAAATATCAACAAAATTGTAGACAATTGTTTTGGGACAGAGGGAGTACAATGCTATCCATGGCTCTGAGCGTGTTTCCATTAGAGCATTGGAGCTCTGAATTGGAGCCAGCCACCATGTTTTCATTGCAACGGGAATCTTGCCAGGGGCTCTAGCCACCTTTCTAGCCTCCACCCTATATTTTAAGCAAAATCAGGTCTAGAGGGTCTAAAGTGTGTATTGGACCCCATCATTTTGAGAAAGAAAACAAAATTTGAGACCTAGAGTGTCTACGCGCTTTCAGAAGTGGATGGCGCCTGTGGGATTTTTAGGAGTGATAAGTGTGAAGGTAATTAATAAAGTATGGGAGTTTGGTTTTGTACTATTGGAAGTCCAAAGTTGCAATAGAATGTTGTTGCCAGACTAGAGGTCTAATGGACCTTCTAGTCTCCCTCCAATTGCTAGCTCTTCAAAGAAGCAATAGAAACTAGCCCTAAGAGGTGGTTTCCATTGACTGACCTCCAAACTAGAGCCATCCAACCAGTTTCCATTGCAACAATTTGAATGGCAAAGCATCTAACCACCCCTCTAGTCTCGACTCCATGTAAGAGGGAAAAAGAGACTTAGAGGGGTCGGAGGGTCAACTGGAGGCCCCTATTTTTAACAACAAAACAAAAGGTCTATGCTACAGTCTTGTGTGCTTTAATGAGCTTTACAAGGCAAATGATCTGGTTCAGTACTTAGGTGCTGAAATTGAATTTCAACCTCAAATTCTTAAGGGTCCTCACCTTACACCGTTCACAAGATGAAATGTGGCACTTTTTTACAAAATTGATTTAATTTTTGCCAAATCTGACCTTTGTATAGGATAAAAATGAGATGGTAATTCATAGGCCTTCATCAATCCGACCAGTGGCTGCTGTGCAAAAGGTCATGCTATAGGTTTTACAGGTTCTAACGCTACAGGAACTAATGGAAAGTTCCCTACCACTGTTCATCTCCAATAGACCTTCTAGGCCCCTTCTAGTTGCTGGAGATCCGACCGTGGATCCGACCGTGGATCCGACCTCTCAATAGAAACTAGCTCTAAGAGCTAGTTGCCATTAGCCCTCTGGACCTCCAGCTATTGGAGGGGGTCCAAAAGGTCTGTGAGAGCTCCAATCATTTCCATTGCTTGTCTAGCTAGTCCGAGAAGGGAAGTCCAAAACCCAGCTCCCTAGAAATGTATAAAGGTCTCCTTTTTTTCTCCATACTTTTCAAATTAACATCTTACCATGCCCGTTCCCTCGAAAGTGCAAGAACTCTAGCTATCAACATTTGTATCAAAGCTCAAATTGCACGCCTCCAGTTGAGGGTCTAGGCCATCTAGACCTGCAATTTTTGAATACACGGGCTGGAGGCTGGAGGTCTAACAAAGGGGAGACCAAAGCTTAGACATCAATGGAGAGCGCCTGGACCATCCGGTTGGGGAGGTCTAGGAGCCCAATGACAACTGACTCTAAGAGCCCGTTGTCGTTAGGCAATCGAACGTCCAATTCTCGAACCTCCTAGAGGGTTCCATTGACTACATCTCAAACTTAAGGAAGGATGATTTTTTAATAGATATTGTACTGATTCAGTGGCTTCATACGTGCATACCATAATCATACATATTACGTGTATTTAGACGCACTAAATCAGTGTCGTTAAAAAGTTTTTTAAAAGCGTATAATTTATATACTTTAATTATACAAATGTGGTATCCAAAATGCACCTAAATTGTACTAATAATAGTACAAGAATCATACATTATTGATATTCATTGTTTTCGCACTGATTCAGTGCGTTCAAATACACATAATATGTACAATTATAGTACGCAGGTATGAAGCCACTAAGTTTGAGATGTAGGACCTCCAAACTAGACGTCTGGTTGTCCCTCCAACCTCCGGTCCTTACAAACTAGGAATGCAAATCTGGAGGGGCTGGAGGGTCACCTGGACGTCCCTTTTTAAACTTCAAAACAAAATTTTGATGCCAGCTTTATTGCGTCAAGGAATTCCAAAGGCACTTTTCTAAAAATACTTTGAAGTGTTCTACTACAGGACTTGCTACACCTTTGTGCTTCCGAATCTGGCTGTCTAGTGCACAATGGCAAGTACCGGCGTTACTGTTCACCTCCAATCCGAGGTCCAACCCCCATCCGATTCCTAGACCTCCAATGCTCTAAGGTAAAACAGCCCATTACGGACAGAGGACCCATTGTGGACACCTACGAATGACCTCATTATGGTTTTCTTCCAATAAATGAAATTTGGGCCACAATCAATGTCTTAGCTAACCGGAATGGAGTGATTAGTGACCACAATAGGAACTTCCAGCTTGTTAGTGCTAATTCATTGTAGGAAGTGATTGTTTTAGGGCTTCCATGTTAGAAAATATTGTGACTGCTTTAGGTGAGTAAGATGAGCGTTATGGATATAGTTTTTGTTGATTTTGATTGACCGACGACTAGCAGATTGTTGGACTCAAGTCGTCGAAGAATCGTCGCGCCTGTGAAAGAGTCAACGGCGGCGAATCGGAACGGCGGCTAACGCGACTACGCGAGTGTAGGTTCATCACCATTCTCGTGTGCATTGTGCATTCTCGTGGTCAAATGGTGGTGTGTGCTCCTCACGCTTCTGAGCTTCCTGCGACATTCCCATCCCCAGCCTTCTTGGTCTTCCCCGACGGCTACTAGCGCATGTGGTAAGCCTTCTCTCTTTTAATTTCAAATGGTGGGTGCGAGCGCACTTGCTAAGACGTTTGCGGAATTTGCATTGATTGAGCTCTGGATTGATTGCAGGTTGTGAGCTTGGCGATCGGAATTGGATCGGGAGGGATTGGCGATGGGGTTAGCGGGGAAGGCCGTGGCGGATGCATCCATCACGTTCTTGTGGGTGTTCAGCATGGCTTCCTTGGGCGCGGTGTCCACCGCACTGGCGCCCTCTTTGGGGTTAGACGGACCCGGGAAGGGCAAGATGTACATTGTGTTCTCCTTGGTGTCGTTCCTCATCTTCTTCTTCTCCTTTTTAGGGCAAGCCCTCGGTGGCGCTAGCTGGAACCCGACCGCCTTAGTCGCATTCTCTTACGCGGGCGTGAGCAAGGATGATCTCTTCACTCTCGCCATCCGCCTCCCTGCGCAGATGCTTGGTGCCGTCGGGGGTGCCTTAACCATCATGGAGGTCATGCCGAAGCAGTACAAGCACATGTTGGGTGGACCGAAGCTCAAAGTGCCGCTCCAAACAGGCGTGATCGCTGAAACTCTGCTGACGTTCACTATCACGCTCATTGTGATGTGGGCGCTTTTGAGGGGGCCAAGGAACCGCATTCTGAAGACGCTGGTTATCATCGGGGCGACTATTACGCTTGTGATTGCTGGAGGAGCGTATACTGGCCCTGCGATGAACCCTGCGAATGCGTTCGGGTGGGCATTTGTGTCTAAGAAGCATACGTCGTGGGAGCATTTCGCGGTATACTGGGCTGGGCCCATGGTTGGGACCGTGTTTGCGGTGTGGGCGTTTCAGCTGCTGTTCGGAGGACACGCCCCTGCGGCACCGAAAGGGGGGAAGAAAAAGAAGACGTCGGCCGCGAACAAGGGGAAGAAGGGGGGGAGTGCGAAGAGCAAGAAGGCGGAACAGGAAGGTGTGGACAATGTGGCGGGTAAAGTGAAGGCATCTTAGGCATTGCTTGGATTATCCGCTGCATCAGCTACAACTTTTGTGTTCGAATGGCTGACATTGTTGGTGTGACTAGATGAGTTTCTTGTACAAAATCTAATTGAATGCAGATGGCCGGAATTCTTTCTCACTCATTTGGGCAATTGGGGCGTCACGATGACCTAAATACTTGATTTCTTCTGTGTGGAGCTTTTGATGTGTCATGGCATTCGCAATTGCTTTCGATACATTTATTTCAGCAGTCGAGTTGCGGGCAAAGTGAAAGCATTGTAGGCATTGTTGGATGATCCGCTGAATCAGCTGGAGCTCTTGGGTCTGGATGCCTGCATGGCATTGTTGTTGGGACTAGATGAGTTTCTTGTACAGAATATAATAGAATGCAGATGACCAGAATTCTTCCTTACAGATTGGGCAATTTGGGTGTTACGATGACCTAAATCCTTGATTTCTTCTGTGTGAAGCACTTGATGTGTACTGTGTCGTGGCATTCAAAAAATCTTTCTAGAAACATATTAAGTCAGTCGAGTTTTGGGCTTCCGATCATTTCCGATTTTGCGAGTAAAGTGAAGGCATCGTTGGCATTGATTGGATTATTCGCTGCACCAGCTAGAGCTCGAGAGCCTGAACGCGTAACATTGTTGTTGTGACTAGATGAGTTTCTTGTACAGAACCTAATTCAATGCAGATGGCCAGAATTCTTTCTATCACGTTGGGCAATATGGGCGTCACGATGACCTAATCCTTGATTTCTTCTATATGGAGCTTTTGATCTGAGCTATTTCTTGGCATTCACAATTGCTTTCTAGAAATCGACCAAGTCAGTCCGTTTTCAACTTTCGATGTTGCGGGTAAAGTGAATGCATCGTAGGCATTGCTTGGATTACCCGCTGCATTAGCTAGAGCTTTTGGGCCTGAAATTTATTAAGTCAGTTGAGTTTTAAACTTCGATCTTTTCTGATGTTGCGGGTTAAGTGAAATTATCGTTATGCATTCCTTAAATGATTTACTACATCAGCTAGAGCTCTTGAGCTTGAATGCCTTCCTGGCATTGTTGTTGTGACTGGATGAGTTTCTTGTGCTATACAAACTCTAATGGAATGCGTCTGGCTAGGTATCTTTCTTACACATGGGGCAATTTGGTGTCAAGGATGACCTATTCCTTGATTTCTTCTGTTTGGAGATTCTGATGTGTACTTTGTCATGGCTTTCACATTTGCTTTCTAAAAACTTATTATCTTAAGCCAGTCGCGTTTTGGACTTCGATCATTCCCGACCATCTGTGGCAGGTATTATCTGCACATCGTTTATGTTCGAGAGTGATTGGCATTAGAATACTGACACTTTGGGCAACATGGGTTTCACGAAGACCTAGTCGGGCATCTCTTCTTTGTGGAGCTTTTGATGTGTATTATGTATAGGGTAATGCCCGAGTCTGAGGGCATTCCGTGAAAAAAGGGCCCAATGAGGAGGGCAGAGCCCGACGAGGAGGTCCATTTTTTCACGGAATGCCCGAAGGACAAGGGCGTTACCCGGCGTAAATCACGAGTAGAAAAGGATGAGAATCGGGGATGAGAAATCAAATCTGGATGAGAAATCCGTAATGCCCGATTACGGAGGAAAACCTGTGCAATGGGGCATTACGTTGCAGAAGCCTCCCAGGAAATAAACGAGCAGTTTCCTAGGAGTGGTTTATGTCATTGCAGTTACAATTGCCTTCTAAAAATGAGGAAGTCGTATTCTGGACTTTGAGCATTTTTGATAGATATTAACTAGGAAGGCAAAGTCAGTCTACCTATTTAATAATTAAAATGCAAAAATGTTATACTTGCAGTACAAGAGTAGGTTTTTAGAATTCTTCCTACAACCAACCAATATAACCTAGGCATTTAGAAATCTATGCCTATCCTTTGTCCTTCCTTAGTCCATTGTCTTGTGCTTCATGTAATTAAGGCTTATAGGGCTTCAAAAATTTAGCCTCAATTTTTCATCCTAGAGCGACATTTATCTTACTAGAATTTTGAAACCTTTATCAAATTCCAGATTTTAATCCCAAAAGGATCAAAGGGTTGTCTAGATTTCCAAAATTATGAAGATCTATTATAAAATGCAACTTAAAACAATATTTAAATAATGAATCTCAAATAATAGTTGTAAAATATGATTTATTGATCACATCCATATGGTTAGATCAACAATTGCACAAACCAATAGTTTACAATAAATTTTGAAACCAAAAATTGAAAATTCCTTCCAAAATCAATTGTAGATTGAATATCAAGAATTTTTTTCTATAAGTTCAAAATGCTAAATTCTAATCATAGTGATTTTTGAAGATTTTTTATTTTATTTTTTTATTCACATCATTTTTGAAGGGTAATTTTTTGAAATGAAAAAGGTTTTTTTTAGGCTAGACCTATTAATACCCTTTGAATTATAGAATATTTGCAAAGCAAAATCTTCATAATCTGTATTGTACAAATGTTATAAAACTAATACAAGAATTTTTTTTTTAAATTGATGGATGAAAAAATGCATTTCAGTGAGTTTGGGATGTGCTTCCATTCATTCATTGTTCAAAATCTGCACTCATGGTCCTTAAGGGGTTAGTACATATTAACAAAAAAACATGTGGAATTTGATGTAGAAATTTAAATGGAAAGTCTCTTAACTCTTAAGGGACCAAACATTCAAAGTTTGAACAATAGATGCGTGCAAACATGTTGCATTTACATAGAACCTTGATTTTTCATCCATCTATGTGTTTGTAGATTCTTGTGCTAATTGTCTTACATTTGTAGTTTTGTTTTGTACACATTTTTATAAGTTCATTTTGCAAATCTTCTATAATTTAAAGGCAAAAATTACAAATATTCAATCTATAATCAATTTTAAAAGGAATTTTTTTTTTAAATAATTTTTTCAATTTTATTGAAAAATATTGGTTAGTGCAACAATTGATTTAATCATATGGATATGATCATAAATCATATTTTACAGCTTCTATTTGAAAATGATCACTAAACTATTCTTTCAAGTTGCATTTTATATTATATTTTTATAAATTTGGAATTTGGACTTACCCTGGTCTTTAAAGGATTAATTTGCATTTGTACTTGGTCTTAGAAATGGTGCATTTGTACAACTCTAGTCTCAATTCACTTTGATAACACCACTCCTTGTATAAAATGTGAATGGACCATTAATGTACTTCACTGGTTCTAGAAAACAACAACAGTTAATTTTCAAACTTGTAAAGGCATTTTAATTCTTATTCCCCTTCTAATGCAATAAATATATTCCTCCATTAAACCAAGTAGTTAAACCGCAGCTGCAATAACAATAGGATTTCAACCACCAACCTCTCATAGTCCAATTGGCTTGATCATATGAGATTATGAGGTGTTAAGGATAGTTACAAGAAGATTTTTTTTTTAAAATTCACTCTACTATGTAGTGTTGAATGATGCAACCAATTACTTAGAATAGTTGCAAATTTTTATTTTGAGCAATAATTTGCTCAAAAGAATTAGAATTTCTCTGAAGAAATGCTTGGTGACAGATTTCTCAGTAGAAGAAATGGTTGAATTACTACAAAATTTTCAAATGATCATATTGCTCTAGTTTGGATGCAAACTTTTGGATGAATAAACAAAGTTCCGTCCATATTGACATGTTTCATCCATATCCATTAATGTAAATACCTTCATCATCATTCCAGTGAAGCTCGCTTCCAAACTAAATCTCCCCATTATTCAATGCAATCACGGACATGTATCAACAAAATCCATACCTTAGGTTTGGTTGTAAGTTTTGTTTGTTTGTCACGTTGAGATCTCTCGCACCGTGCGTCCCGTGGTGGAGTGCTTAGTACCAATAGAAAGCCCTTGGCCGGGAGAAGGGATGCATAGGCTTTGATTTGTGGCGTTTGGACCTACGGTGTGAAAGTTATAGATTTTTGAGTCATTTTTGGATCTTAAAAATTACTAAATTATGCTAAATTACGTATCTTTTGAAACATGTGTCCATTGGTCACATTCTTGGTACCACTAGAACGCCCTCGGCGAGGAGGGTTGCATGGGATTTGTTTTGTGGCGTTTAGACCTACGGTGGGAAAGTTACGGATTTTTGAGTTCTTTTTGGTTTTCAAAATTATTTTTATTTTTATTTTGCATGTGGCAACGGCACAAGGGCACACTAGTTTGAATGAAGTCACAAAATTATATCAATATTGACTCATGGGTACATGTTAGAATAAGGTAACTACACCTAATATTGATTGCTTTCTAAAACCACGCAGCCTAGATTCTTGCCTAAAATGTACTTCCACTATTCATGAGAGTCTACATTTGGTTACCAAAAAACCTATTTTCACCATTTTGAGAATTTTTAGTTTATTCATATGGTGCCCAAAAAATGCATTCTAAGCGAATATAGAATCCTTTTTTCACTACCAACAAGACCTCTCAAAAAAATTCAATAGAATAATGGGAAACATGTTGAATATTTGATTATTTGTGCAATTTTAGGTATAATTACCTTATTCAATGCTTGAAACAATCATGTCCGACATTCAGTGATTTGATAGCTTAGGGTTAACCTTTTTTGAATAGAATTGGTTTGATATTTTTTTTTGCAATGAAGTTCTTGTGCTCGTGTAAAAAACAACAGAATGAAACATTCAATGGTACCCTCCCCTACTATGAAATGATTAGGGTGGATAACCCCCAAACTGCCACTTTTAATGCTACTAAGCCTAGTTATCACTATTTAAAAACTATTATTAGGTTAGTCAAATATTCATATTTTTTGGTTGGTAAGTGAAAGGAGGTTTCAACACACCAAAGAATGCAACATTTGGATACCATATGCAAAAGTTATGAAGGATAAAAGTTTTTCTTGGTAGATGTTCTAAAACCATTTCTTCAACATAAGTACATACTAATTTTGGAGATTTATAATACATAAGGTAGGTATCCCAAAACCGCCACTAATTGCTACTGTGCCTAATCACTATTGTTAAACTATTCAAATTCTTATATATTCTTATTGGCAAGGGAAAGAAGGTTCCAACGCACCAAAGAACACGACATTTGGATACTTGTATGCAAAAGAGTTACGAAGGAACAAAGTTTGGTTCTAAAAGCGTTTCTTTTACAAAGGTACATAACTGATTTTCAAGATGTACACGCACTAAAGATGGCGGTTTTAGGTCAGTGGTGCATTTGGAATGCCTACTTTAGAGTGATGATGGTGTGATTTTGGATCTACCCACCTTATATAAGTTATTAGTAAGTGATTCTACATTGACTTGAATGTCACATGGATGAATTGGAAAATGAAGCCTATGATATAATAAACTGGTTCTATTGGATTCAATGTTGATACATAATTCCTTTGCATAAACCTTCCAATAGAGGTTATTTGATGATAATATTGAATTAGAAATTTTTACACTTGAAAATTTGAGATTGCATGTGGTATTCATACAACTAGCAATTGCAAAAATGCCTAGAATTTGTCCAATTTGAAGCACAAAACTAGTTAAGTTTGCCTAACATTCTAGAAATTTCTTACTTGTAGCTAGTTATAATATAAAGCATTTGATAGGAGAAATTGTTTGATGTCAATTAGCTTAAAAAATTAAGAATGTAATATATTTTGATGCATAAAGTCCCATTGTCCCCTCGGGAGACAAAATGGATTTTGGATAGGCTCTTATAGTCTCAATTTTCTTTTTGATTTTCATTATTAATATTTTCATTCAAAAAGCCTTCCGTGGAGATAAATGCAACCATGCAAAACCTATTTTACTTTCATGGAATGCATTATTCCCCGCAGATGATTGGGAAGTGCATGCCGTAAGTTTCTATTTATATCGTATCCAAACTCTCTTTACAAACGATATGGGTCAAATACAAGTACGTAATAGCGACAATGGACCCTTCAAGTCTCATGACCTCCATTAATAATTAAAAAATTTCATTCTAAGAGGCTTACTTCACTACATGGAATTAAACTTCAATGGTGGTAGTGATTGGTCAGGTGTATTTGCCATTGCCCTGATGAATACCACATGGGCTAGAGATGAGAACAACATGGCTATGAGACTTGTGTGCTTCTTGGTGATAAACTACCATTAGTTGGTTTTCCATGGAAAGTTCCAAAATTTAGGTTCATTTTTGTCTTCGCGTAAAACTCATGCAAACCTTTTCATTGCATGCTTCTAGGTTTTGATTCTTTGTGCTTTGACAAGATGCAACTTCTCTTCACTTCCAAGTTCACTTCTACCACAATTTGTTTCTTTTTGGTTTCCATGTATTTACAACCACTAGCAAGTCAAAATGTTGGAAACTCAAATTTCCAAATTGGGAACGCTAGTACCCAATTTTGGGCTTCATTTGTTGGAAATTTTGGTGGTGGTGTAGTTTCCGCTATTTCCATTTCCACATGGTTCTAATAGTATGAGGAATGGAGCTTTTATAAATTCCATAATGCAAACCCATCTAGAAAATAAGCTGTCATCATTGGAATGAAAATCAACAATGTATATCAAAGTGTGAAAATCAATTTTATTTTTAGAGTTTTTTTCCTAGACTTCCAACTCAATTAATTTACTTAAAGAATTTAAATTCAATATTGGTAGTGCAATATTTCAATCTTTGAAATTTAAGGCCTTGAAATCTAGTCATGTAGATATCTTGCAATCTATGCAATCAATTTTTTTGAATTTTCTTGCATTAGAGGATTTTTGAGGCTTCCAAGAGCCCGCGAGTTATCTGGCCCTGGGAACTCTAGGAACGCGTTGGGAACAGTAATTTGACGTGGTCACGCGAGTGCCACGTCAGAAAATAATAAAAAAATTATTTTTTAAATATTTTTTAAATTATTTAATAATATTTTAATTATTTTTTTATTTTTTAATTATTTTTATATTCTGGCTGTTGCCAGCTACGGGAACAACCCCAAAACGGCCCTCTGCAGCCCTCAAATTTCTTCTAATGCTATACATTATTATTGCAACCAAAGTGTAAAATCATATGATTTAATATGCAGATTAAACAATTTCTAAAGATTCTTATGCATTGCAATAGAAATGGTAGTTTTGAGTGGTTTTTGATGAAAAGGCCTTGGCAGTTTAGAGGTTAATAGTTTAGAACATTTAGAATTAAGAAGTTATTAAGTTATATTAATTAAAATTTACAAATTTACAAACCAAATCTTTGTGAAAATTTCCAAAATTTCAAGTTATAAGTTTAATCAATTCAAATTTTATAAATCAACAAATTTTACATTTTTACATTTTAAACAATGAAAATTTTAAATTAGTCATCATTTATAGTAATAAAAAGAGAATGAGATAAGTAGTATTGAAACAACACCAACATTTCCATCTTTGCAAAAAAGGTAGAAGTTGTTTATTTTGTGTAGCCTTTTTGGTTTAAAATAAACCTTCAAAATAGACCCTTGTCACAATTCAATCATAACCAATTATTTTTCTTTGTTCCTAGATTCCTACTTATTCCAACATGCTTTGACACGCTTTAGCATTGTTAGAAAAATCACAGCACATATACACTAAACGAGTATAAAGCCTTAACCAATTGTCAACCTCTACATTTCAATACAAAAATGATAGTATAAAACATAAATATAGAACCCTAAACTATTGTGCTATAAACCATTGTGTTGTAATAGTCCACACATTACATACTAAAAGACGCACTATTTGAATTCATTATTATATTATTTTATTAACTTACAATATAAAGAGATACATACTATGACATAAAATGTCAATTGATACTGTGAAAACGACTTGAATTCAAAATTAAGCTCTAAAATCCCTAATTCAATTTTCTAGTTCCTTTCAATACAGGTTTGAATGGAAAACTTACCTTGTTTAGGAGGCCAATAAAATGTCTTCTCTATCTCACTACAAAAAAAAATTGATTGGCTGAATCATCCAATATTTTTTAAATTGATGCCATCCTCTTCTTCCATTGTACTACAGTATCTTCACCTTCTTCTCAAACATTCTCTTCTTCTTAGGAAGTTGTGCCAACTCTCATGTTTCCAATGATGACGGCTTATTTTCTAGATGGGTTTGCATTATGGAATTTATAAAAGCTCCATTCCTCACACTATTAGAACCATGTGGAAATGGAAATAGCGGAAACTACACCACCACCAAAATTTCCAACAAATGAAGCCCAAAATTGGGTACTAGCGTTCCCAATTTGGAAATTTGAGTTTCCAACATTTTGACTTGCTAGTGGTTGTAAATACATGGAAACCAAAAAGAAACAAATTGTGGTAGAAGTGAACTTGGAAGTGAAGAGAAGTTGCATCTTGTCAAAGCACAAAGAGTCAAAACCTAGAAGCATGCAATGAAAAGGTTTGCACGAGTTTTACGCGAAGACAAAAATGAACCTAAATTTTGGAACTTTCCATGGAAAACCAACTAATGGTAGTTTATCACCAAGAAGCACACAAGTCTCATAGCCATGTTGTTCTCATCTCTAGCCCATGTGGTATTCATCAGGGCAATGGCAAATACACCTGACCAATCACTACCACCATTGAAGTTTAATTCCATGTAGTGAAGTAAGCCTCTTAGAATGAAATTTTTTAATTATTAATGGAGGTCATGAGACTTGAAGGGTCCATTGTCGCTATTACGTACTTGTATTTGACCCATATCGTTTGTAAAGAGAGTTTGGATACGATATAAATAGAAACTTACGGCATGCACTTCCCAATCATCTGCGGGGAATAATGCATTCCATGAAAGTAAAATAGGTTTTGCATGGTTGCATTTATCTCCACGGAAGGCTTTTTGAATGAAAATATTAATAATGAAAATCAAAAAGAAAATTGAGACTATAAGAGCCTATCCAAAATCCATTTTGTCTCCCGAGGGGACAATGGGACTTTATGCATCAAAATATATTACATTCTTAATTTTTTAAGCTAATTGACATCAAACAATTTCTCCTATCAAATGCTTTATATTATAACTAGCTACAAGTAAGAAATTTCTAGAATGTTAGGCAAACTTAACTAGTTTTGTGCTTCAAATTGGACAAATTCTAGGCATTTTTGCAATTGCTAGTTGTATGGATACCACATGCAATCTCAAATTTTCAAGTGTAAAAATTTCTAATTCAATATTTGATATCTTCTACATGATAAAGGACTAGGTAATTGGTGTGTAAACCCTCTTTACACTATGATCTAGTACAAGTTTGGGCCGCATGTGCTAGGAAAATGATTGAAAAAAGACCTAAAAAATTGCAACAAAAAATGTGAGCATGAACAATTTAAATATGTGTAGTGACTAAAAGGGCCACAATGGGTATACATACCTTATACAATTTCACTAGTAGAAACTTGATTACACAAAAAATCACACATATTTAATCAACTCAATTTTTAATTTAAAAAAAGACACATTATAGGTGCTCAAAGCAAAAACATATAGATTCCCATTGTTGTTCTTAGGGTGGACTATTCTAGTTCTTTTGAACTCTATTGTGGTTTTATGGACTTCCTACATGGTTATAATGGTAATCAAAAAGCGCCCCTTTAAATTGTGGAATAATGAAGGAACTTTTACCCATGGGTCTAAACCGCATGGGGGTATCCTTCACTTCCTTAAAGTTATAAAATGGTGACTTTTCAACCCAATTCTACCCTTTCAAACCCAATTCTACCTTAAAGTTGTCATAATGTCAATCCCTTATAATATTACTACATTAGAATGCAAAGAGGGAGCAATTGGACCCCGACAGTAAATATTACAATTGGATTGGGGGCCTTTTGGGATATACATATACCTTGTAGAAAATAATAGTGCCCAAGGCTGTGGGGCTGCGAGGGAAGTATTGCATCCTATTGTTTTCTATAATAAGGACCGTGATGCAAATATTGATTGTGTTAATCGTGATGCAATTTTTTAAAATTGTAATTATAAGTGATTGTTCAATGTGCTGCCATCTTTTGTCTTACTATTGGAATTCTAACTTGGTGGTTTTGGGAATTTCAACTCTTTGATTTCTAACAATAATACAATATATGCACTACAAATCTCAATTATTAAACTATAATTTTATAGAGATCACATACATAAAATTGTTTTGAATATGTACTACGTTGTCTTGCCACCATATTTAATACACATTGCCATCATTCTTCACCTTGCATTGACATTGTGTTAATGTTGATTGGTAGGCGCTTTTAATAGATCACTATATGTGATGTTATAGTCTTTGAACCTTCAATTGCATGTTGAAATTTGTCCAACACCTTCATATTCGAAGTTGAGGTGTGCTAGCTTGTTTCTTCCTTCTTTGTGTGGTCGTAGTTGGGCTTGTAGAATTATTTTGAAAGTTTAAAGTGAGAGAACATTCAATTTCTAAGTAGTCATTAGCTTTTTTAAAGAATGGATCATTCAAAGGTTCAAAAAAATTCCTTAGCATGATCAAAGTCATGCTTTTTTGGTAGCGAACATCAAAGTGACCAATCATGAAATCCGTATATAGAAGTTTTTGCTTCATCCCTTGCCTTGCACCTTGTTTTGCTTACTAACATCATATTCCAAGTTTTATCTTGCAACATGGTAATGCCCACTAACCCTTTTGACAACTTGTCAATGTTGATGTTTAATCATAAAAGCCTTGATCTTTTTTATATTGGTATTGATTTTTCAAGTCCTCAATTGGATAATGAAAATTCAATAACTTCAGTTGTTAAATTCTCAATGTAGAGTCATTACAAGTATCCTTGGTTGACTTAGAAATTCAATCTAAAATATCTATCATTGATGATGTGCAAATTTCACAAAGTTCTTCAATCTTGAGAGACTAAAACTCAAATTTTTCCAATAACAATCAAGAATCAAGTGGTGGATTCTTAGGCTTTTATCCACATAGATTGGACAAACTTTTAAGTTTTGCTGAAAATCCATATACAAGAGTAGACCCGTGGACTAAAAATTGTTTTGATTCGTAAAAAATTTATGTAGGTTTGACATTTCTCCATCAATTGAAAAGCTTTTATTGCAAGAGTTAAGATCCAAGTTGTGCATGCTTTTTATCATGCTCAATAAAAAGAATGGTAAAAATTATCTGTAAAACAATTGTGAACTTTTTGCAAGCTTTTAATTGTATCTTGTATCATGCTCAAGATGAAAAAATGAACTCAATTGGGGTTCACAAGGCACAATTCAATATTAAAATATATCCCTAACTCAAAGCTGCTACTAAAGCTATAGAAGAAGCAATGGAATGAAGTAGAGATGCTTGGGCTCACAAGCCAAGAAAGAAGGTTGATTGCATTATTTTCACCAAGAATGCAAAGCCTTTTTGCGTCCTTGTCACTTGGCTTCTCAACATTTAGCATATTACTCCATCACAATGTTTTTTATATGAGGAGGATTAAAATTACAAAGCCTATAGGTGTTTGATTTTCTATTAGAAAAAGATGAAGGAAGAAAAGGATGTGTGAGGTGCTATACAACTTTCTCATATTTCCTTGTATGAGATTCATATTTTTTGTATTTTTTCATGATTTACCTCATGATTAGTGTAATCTTAATAACTAATTATTGTTATACTAGTATTTATTTAGGTACAAGGAGAGAATTCCAAAAAATTAGAAGGTGTCATAATGTCATTGAAGCTGTTGCAATAGAAACACTTTGAACTCTAGTTGTTTCTTGCAACCAAGATTCATTAGGCACTTTTATCTATGCTTGTAGGGCACATGACTTCCAATTGCAAGACCTCCAGACCCCTTTTTTAGAACTTATTCATAACTCAAGAACTCACATTTATTTCAAAAAAAGTATTCAAATTTACGTGCAAGTATAGTAAAAAGTTGGCTAAAATAGATGATGTAGACTATTGATTTTGCAAGAAATTTCACTAGCAAAAGAAACACGTCCACTACAATTACAAAACTGTCTAGCTCAAGTACCTAAAGACTAAAGAGATCATATCAAACATCTGTGCTCACCAAAATTCTAGATGTAGGGTGGTTGCAAGAAAGACCGATCGTCTTTTGTAGCATTTTTTAGAATACTAATTTTTAATTTTGGGAGTATTGTATAATTAAAATAAATAAATTTAAAAATAAATAAATTATTTTTAATGTATACACCTTTAAGAAGAAGGTACCCTAAGAAGGAAAAATATAGAAAAAATCTCTAAGTAGGAAAACTAGAAAAGTCTCATGAACTAGAAAAATCTTTTAAAAATAGGTACTTTTATATTTTAATTTGTAAAAAATAAGAAAAGAAATTTTTAAAAAAACTAATAATCGTCAACTTGGAAAAACTTTATGATGAAGAGATTTCACAAAAAGAATGATTTAAAAACCATCTTCAATGCTAAAAAATGCGAGCAAAGGAGCCCTATCAACACGCATATGGAGGACACAAAATAAAATATTTTAAAATTCCTTTTGGTAGAAATATGAGTTTCTACTATGAAAATAGACTACAAAATTTCAGCTCTAGATCATTAATTTTGAGTACTCCCTAGGTAGTACTAAAAAATCCTAAACCGCAAAGTATGACAACTTAGCTAAATTTAAATATACATTTATCTTCTTCTTTTTTTGAAAAATAAGAGATTAGAATACTATCAAATTAGCCATTTCCAATCAAAATCTAAAGGTAATCAAGTTCATGCTTCAAAAGTTATAGCAGATGACAAGTGAGTCACTTTTATTGTGACACAAAATAATACCTGTCATTCTTGCAATCACCCTTGTTGCAATCATGTCTTTCTTACAATCATGTTTTTATTAGTTGTTTTGAGTAGGTCAAGTAGAGACAATATTCTTTTGTTACATTCTTTTCATTTTGAGACCAATATGAGCAATGTTCTTTGTTGATTTTAGTGATATAAAATTTGGTTCCATACTTCCATTTGAGTTTTACTTTACACAATATGATTAGTGGGCGTTTCCAAGCTATAAGTACTCCAATGGTTTGCAATTTTTAGTTGTAGATTACATTTTTAGTGCAACATGAGCAATAATGAACCGATAAAGCATTTTTAATTGAATTGATCATTTTGAAATCAATTTTGTAATGAAATCTTATGAAATCAAGAATATAGAAATTGACTAATAGAAAATTATATGTATAGTTACCTAAATTGTGTTTTTTATTACAAAAATAATATTACAAAGATTTAGGGATTTTAAAAACCCTTTCAAAATTGTTTTTAAAAATTTTTTGGCAAGAAGTTGAATGTGTATTAAATCATATATATAAATAGAAAAAAATATATATATGAGAGGAAATTTCTTGCACCTAGCCCTTACAAATCTAAATGATTTTTAAATCCAATAATTTTAAAAACTAAATACAGATTTCAAGTATCAATTTTTTTTTAAATACATGTTTAAATTAAATTTTGAAATGGTGAAAAATCATTTTTGAAATTTTGAGTTGAAAAACAAGCTTTTTTTTTAATTCAATTATAGATGTGTGAATTTTTGGCTTCAGATTATAAAATTAAATATATTTTCTTAGTACATTTAAACTTTTAGAATACGCCATAAAATGACTTTGATTGGTAGATTTCCTAATTTAAAAAAATATGAGGATTTGGATATCAATAGAAATCAACACCTACATAATTATAGAATCTAAATTTTGAAAGTAATTATTATTTTATAAATCCAATAATTCACAACAAATGAACAAAGTTTCAAAGTTTCAAAATTGTCAAGTCAGCGTGAATGCGTGATTGCATTTTGGGGTACTTATAGCTTGAAAACACTCTAGTTGAAGTGGCAATTTTTATACTTTGGAATTTGAATTTTTGGGTAATTTAGGGGTTAGAGTATCCTCAATCTCACTAGTATATTGGCCCTCCAAATGTATTTCTAACTACTAACTGGAATATAATTAGAACTTGAAAGCACATATCATTGGAAGCGCACTTCAAAGTACTTGAGTAGGACATTAAAAAAAATTCAAATTTAGACATTAGACAATTACTTCAAAAGCAAGCTACAAGTCAGAAAATATAGAGGCTTTGGCAAATCACGCTTACCAAAGCAAATTATGGCCAACTGCACTCCAAATATAACTTGCAATTGACCAAAATTTGCTTTGGTAAGCATGATTTGCCAAAGCCTCTATAATTTCTGACTTTTAACTTGCTCTTAAAGTGGTTGTCTAATGTCTAAATCTGAAATTTCTTATGTCTATAGTCTAAGGTAGGAGCACCTATAATAGTCAAACTCAGCAATTCAGCATAGTTGGAGGCAAATTTTTCTAAAAAAATATTTTTTCAATGTTAACAATTAAAAATCATGAATTTTCAAAAAAAAAAGTAGAATTTTTGGATAAGGCATCTAATTTCTACAAAATTTCAAAGCAGAATTCTCTAGGGCACCCTATACGGCACTCTAATAAATCTACCTCAATTCTAGTACCAAAATCTAAAAAAATCAAAAATCACCAACCACAATTAAGCATGGACACGATTTCAAGGAACTTTTGGGAGCACTTTAAGGGAACTCTACAGTTGGTGTCAAGGTACACTCACGCTTATGGGTGTTGCTACCTTATACATAGGACTCTGGGATGCGCTTCCAATGATAGTAATTTTAAGTTCTACTAACCATATACCAGTCAAAAATTACACATGCATTTGGAAGATCAACATACCAGTTGGCCGGCTGAGGATGCTCTTAATCTGGCTCCTCCGTCGCGGCTGCGTGGAGGACCGGGCTGCTTCAGCTGTGTCTCACGGCCCTCACTGTGCTGCGCCTGCGGCTCTTGAATGTCCTTGTCCTGTTGTCCGTTTGGGTTGGGTGGTTGTCTTTGGCTTCAGTCGGTCTCTCCCTGGCTCCCTGCCAAGCCACTTAGTGGCTGGCAAGCTTGTATTCTTCTTTCCTTGGCAATGTAATTCCGTTTCATTTGTTTAAAAGAAATTAATAAGAATCAATCTGGCTCCTCCGACCTTGGAGGGTTAACGGATTAAAGGCGGAGCCAGTGCATGCAGATTAGGAGATATGTGGGCGCTTGTCAAGAGAGTGATGAAAGCGTCACCCTCTTGTCAGGGGGAGTGTGGGGATACACAAATGTTAGGAGATAGCAAACTTAACTTCCACCACAATTTAATTATTTAAGTGGAAATTGCAGTTCACCACTGCTGATGAGGATGGAGGACTACTCGAGGAGTAACCAAGATAGGTCAATTGCTAGGCAAGTGTCAAGTGGTACTCTTATCGATCAGTTTGGCCTTGAATTTTCGTTCTGTCTGTCAAGAAATAATCAATTGAAAGTAGTAGTAGTAGTAGTCCAGTACCACGAGCATCGATCGACATTAATGAGAAGGAAACTGATTCAGTAGCACACTCAGTTGGTCTACTGATCTACTCCAATGAAAGATTCCAGTGCAGTAGGATTGTTGTGAATGTCCTGCATGTTCGACGTACAGTTCACAGATCAGGCATTGCTCGGTACAATCATTTCAGTATGAGTGTACATATGCCGTTCAAGGCATGAAATCCCGTTCCTGACTTGGACTAATTAAGTTAATCTCCGAGTTCCCGAATGCTACGTTGAATATTCGGCCACGAGGACTTTATATCCATCTCCCAGTTGATTCACTACGGCCGCAAGCTAAAAGAAAAGAAAAACAGAAACTCACTGGCACACCGAATTCAATGTCGCAGGGGGTACTTTATTCTTTCCTTCGTGTAGCAAATAAAAGTTCGAGCAGGCAGATACTTGCCAGCCTTGTTTCCGGGGAATGGGTGGCGCTGCTCTAAGGTAGGTGCAGAAACTGCCCATTGAAGAGCATATTGGCTTCGGATCTTTTATGAGGTAGGAGGTCCATAAATTGCCTATTTAACCCTGTAAGGACGCGGGGGGTGACCCTGGAAATCATGCATTGTATAACCGTGAGAGTCATTGGAATAAAAAAACCCAAAAGTACTCATTGGAAGTCAAGCTACTGTAGATGTTCTCCACTTTCCACAAAAAACTCCAAGGATGAATAGTTGTAGTTCTGTCCTACATTAGAGAATCCCTTGTCATTCATCGGACACTTATGGTCCGTGGTGTCCTTACTGGGTTAAGCTTACCTACCCTCTTCAATGACAGTAATAGATGTTTCAAGGAGCATGTTACTAATTCCTAGATAAGGGATGCATTTAGAACTTGATCGATTTAAGGACTTCCTACTGTATGTAGATCAATGCATTTTCTAACAAATTTTTGAGGAATTCAAGAAGAGAGATACATCCATCACAATTTGATACTACCTCCGTCCCAAAATGATCTTCTTGTTGGATAAAATGTTCTGGATTATGGCTAAAAATAACATTTAAAAAAATCATTTTGTGCTATAAGTAGAGTTTGGTGTACTCCGAGCATTCTAGAAACCTCGAGTTTCAAAGCCCTTCTCAAAATGTAGTTTTGGAATATTGAAAAGTAGAATTTTTGGAGCATTTTCAAGGATCACCAGTGGTCAATTAATTGTTGAGTGTGAGGTCATTAATTTGTAGGCATTTAGTATATGTCCAAGCCCATGTATATCCCTTTGTTCCGCCTTCCAAAGCTTCATTTACTTCAATCGAGCAATATTCAAAGAGATGCAAAAAAATAAGAATAAAAAATATTGAATGACCCCATTAGTCATTTCATTTGTCATTTGTCTTTTGATGATTGCACAGATGGAGGGAGAACTTCTATTTGAAATTGTTTTGGTCCCAAATATCAATCAAAAGCCAAATTTGATCAATTTGCAACATCACAAAATACAACAGGAAGATCATTTAGGGACGGAGGGAGTATGTAAATTTTAGATTAAAATTTAATTAGATATGATTTTCTAAAGCTTACAACAATAGGGTGCTATTCAAGGCCATAGGTATTGCCACTAAATGTCAAACAATTGCCCATCGATAGTGCAAATGGAGTTCAAAAATAAAGGCATGCTAATCAATTTTTTTATTTCCATTTTCTATGAAGTGCCAGAGTGGTGATATAAAATGTTATTGTAGTACTCCAAATTTCAACATTCATCCACATATTAGATAGAAAATATCACATTAGTACATATCACATGTCCATAATTTTTTTCACATCTACAATCCAGAGATTTCATCTAAGATTTTTTTTAATTTGAAGTTTTTTGGCAAAAAAACTTCACAGTTTGTTGCCAAATTCAGTTTAGCCAGTTTTTTGAGGGGGTGCAATGTGGTACTATTTTGCCCCCCTAAAAAGCCATGGTACAAACCTTAAATTGAAACAACATGATGCATATAATTGCCTAGGATGGTACAAAGTGTTTCACCACTCATAACTCATTATTTATACTAAAATTTTGTCTATTTTCAAATCAAATTTAGTCGCCATTCACTCATAAAATTGTGCCCCAATAATCCCAAATTGGCACCAATTCAACATTAGATAGTTTTTCATTTCACTAGGATCAATTTATAGTATAATCTAGGAGCAATCCTTGGAGCATGGGCAAAATATAAACAAGCTACCGCTTACACAATAGTTGTCTACATACAATGTACTTGGAAATGCAATCTCTTTTTCATCTTCTTCCAATTGAAAGAACTGAGAAGAAAAGTCAAATTATATACTTTTCAAGCACTATATTAATAATGAAATTTAGTATTTGCAATAGTAATTACAAACACTAAATGTCAACAATACTATTAATAACGGATGTTTAGTTAAAATGGTGGTATTCCACAAACTTGGCACTTTTACGTTTAGACCATGCGATTTGAAATGTACACCAGTCCTAGAGTTTAGACCATGCAGTTTAAAATCTATATCAGTTCCAAAAAATGAATGGAAAAATGGTGTATTTAATATGCCATCTTAACAAAATATCTGTATAATAGTATGGTCAAATCACATTTGAAGGTACCAAAAAAAGGGTGAGATGCAACAAAATCTGCAATGTAACTTCTTTTTAGCTATTGTTTTTTAAAGTTAATCTATTAACTATAGGTAGTTTAGCCCTTTTTGACTAGTACTTCAAGACATGTTAAGACTAATGTTTTTTTATTCATCAAAAAATCAAAAATTCTTTACTAAAGTTCCAATTGAAGTTCAGATGTTCTTTTTCAATGGTAGAAAAAGGGTCTAATTTCTAATGAATAATAAGGTGATTGAATCCAAAAAATCATCTGTATATACAATCATATGATAGAATTAAAAAAACATTCTTTTGCTACAATTTGAATACTTTTCCATTTTCAATAATATTTAGAAATTAAAACATGTGAACGTCTTTTTTAATATAAAAAATAATCCAAATGATAATTGTGTTGGAATTAAAAATGTGTATATTGTATTATTTTACTCAAAGGCCCTATATAAGCTATTTAATCCCTATTTTTGAAATTGAATGTTTAAATTTTTTTAAGAATAAATCAATAATTTATCAAAAATCAATCAATTAATTAAAAAATTACAATATATTTTTTTTCAAGATTTAATTACTAAAAATACTTCTTAATAGTTGTATGCATAAAAAATTTGAAATAAAAATATCCTTCCAAAGTGCTATATTGTAATATAGACACTAGATTTAACCTTGCAGCTAGTGATTTACGTCCTTTTGAGGATTTTACCTATGAAATTTTTTCTCCAACTTATTAAGAGGATACATTGCAATACTATTCATTCATAAATTTATTAAAAAAATAACAACATCGAAGTAATTTAGAGCTTTAAAAGTTCAGAAAAGGACTTTAGACCTAGTCCTAGCAAAGTAATGGTGTATTGGTACCTTTGAGTGTGGTTTGACCCTATAGTAAATGTCACAATGAATACTAAATTTCTACCAAAAAATCTAAATTAGTACTAAGCTAGTTTTATTTGCACTAAATTGGTATTCAACATTAAAAATATTTGTCATCGTAAACAATAATTGTCAATTAAAATGAGAATTAGAATGAATTAGGTGCTAAGATAGGAATGTAAGACAATGAGTAACATTGTAGGTAACATAACAGCTTTAATACCTTGAGTTAGTTAGTTAGTTAGTTTTGTTGTTACAGTGAGATCTTCTGGACTATGTCTTCTAGTTATGTTCTTGGTATTGTTAGAAAGCTCTTTCCAAAGAAGTGTGCTTGGACTTTGTTTTGTAGCATTTGAACCTACAGTGTGAAAGATATTGAATCTCAGACTTTTTTTGAATTAAAGAATTAGAAAATTATTAGAATTTTTATTTTATTATACTGTAGCAACAACACATGGCACACTAATAACAATTAATTTATATTATCACTATATTGTACCAATAACAATGCAAAGATATTACTAAGGCCAAGACTAAGGTGTGACAAGTAGAAAAAAAATTAGTTTTGTTTAACCCCTAAAGTCCCATTGTCCCCTCGGGGGACAAAATGGATTTCGGGCAGGCTCTTGTGGTTCCAATATTTGTTGTAATTTTTTGAATTTTTTTGTGAAGATAGAAAATCACATTAGCTTTCCGAATATGTAATTTTTATTTCAATCGGTGCCCGGGAGAAAAAATTATGGCACAAAAATCTCAAAGTTTAGTTTGGCGGGCAGAAAAAAACCTTCACAAAAACTTTAAATTTAAAATTTAAAAAATTTGTTTCGTGTAGATTTTATTTTTATCTACATGGAAATCTTTGATTCATTCCATTTGGATTTGTTATGCAAAAGTTATGGACAATCTTATTTTTTGGGCAATTAGAGCATCTTCTTGAAAAAATAACTTGTAGGATTCATTTCTGAACTCAATTTTGACAATTTTTCAAAAATAAAAGTTTCACAAGGTTAAGATTTCTTGCTAGAACAATCTCACCATTGAGATTAGTATATTTCAACTCTATCTTAGAGCTATTAATGATTTAATTTTTCCTTCAATCTTAAACCTACTTCGACTTAACAATTTTTTAATGAATGAAAACTAAGTGTTTCTTTTTTGAATTTTTTTTTCTAGATTTTCAACTCAATTCTTCATCATATAAAATTAGAAATTCAAAATCAATAGAGCAAAAATTTTAAGTTAAGAAGGTTCAAAGCCCAAAAATGTAGTTGAGCAAGGTGCAAAAAAATTTGATTCCTTCACTTTAAATGCAAATATCTTACAATCTACGCGGTCAAAGTTTTTGAAATTTCTTCCACACATTCTTACACTAGTCTAGTACTAGATCCTACAGTTAAATATGCAAAAAAACACATTAAAACTTTTTTTTTGCTCTTTGCTATAGAAATGGCAGTTTTGAGTCTTTTTTGATGGAAAAATGGCCTTGGGACTTTAGAGGTTAATTGAAGACCTATATATGTTGAAATCTTTGTGGACAAAATTGTGACAATTTAAAGAAAATGACTATAATTATTTTAGAATTGTTACATAAATAAAAATTTTACACTTTTAGATTTCATGAGCAAAAAAGTGACATATATATGAATGGTCAAACAATTCATTGTCATATTGAAAAATGAATGATATTCATTCTTTTGAACGAAAAAATTTGTTCTAAGAATCTAAGTGTGTACTATTTACATTCTTGAAGGGCAATTTTGTTAAAATGGCAATATTTTTTAAAATGGTAGAAAAACAATTCAGAACGGTCGTTTTGAAATCTATACCCTGTCTTAGATAGTTCAGAACGGCCGTTCTGAAATCTATATCTATCCTAGATGGTGAAAATGGCACATTGTCAAAGTGGCACCCCGGGTACGCAACTCATGTATTATACACAGGGGTCATCGACATGAAAACGGCTTAGAGGACGGCTTTTGTAAAAATTATATCAAATTAAAAAGGCTAAATAGTTAGGTGAAGACCAAATTAAAATAAAATAAAATGTAGAAGTGTTGAAATGCATACATACTAGAAAAAAACTCACAATATATATGAAGATTTGAAGCACCTATGTATAGTTTTAAAAATTCCATACAAGAAGTTCCCTCCGATTAAAATTAAATTTTTATTAAAAAGCCCCAAAAGTTGGGTAGCTTGTCCCATGATACATGTATTAAAAAAATTCATATAATTAGGTTTTCAATGCTATTATTGTCCCCAAAAAATATTCATTTCATATATATAATTACATTTTTGGATTCCTTATTGAAAGGGCTACAAGAGTTTTCTACATTAAAACAAATTACATCCCTTGAGATTGGACTAAAACGCATTATAAGTGATTATAGTTAGGGGCATATAATATGGGAGTTGCGTACCCGGGAGTGGCACTTGGAATACCGCCATTTTAACGAAATTGCCCATACATTTAGTTATCTTGTGTATTTTCACACTTTTGGTATTTTGTTCATTATATTTTAAGCTCCATAACTAATGTTGAGTGACTTAAATCAAATAATGAATATCATGAAGATGAACCAGGTGTATCCACTTTTTACATGTGGGGACATTTAGGAGTTAATTTAGAAGATATAAAGTTCAAATTGAGCTTGACCAAACCAAAATTTTGTTAATATGAGTATACGACGGTATTCTACAAACTTGGCACTTTCAGATTTACACCGTGCAATCTCAAATCTGTACCAGTCCTAGACTTTAAATCTGAAGAACGAAATGAATGGAAAAATGGCGGTATGGAATACCGCCATTTTTAACGAAATTTCCCATGCCGGAAATGATGTTTGACAATCGGTGACAAACTGGCAATCGAGGTGCATGACCCGTGACCCTTGAGGCGATAAAGGGTCACGAGAAGCATCCAGTATGAATTATGGAAAGAAAAAGATCGAATTAAAGCACGCAGCTCAGACGTCAGTGTGACTGTACGGTCCTGGCTACCTGCAAACATAAATTCTCATATATGAGGGACAGGTCGTGACTCGTGTGATTCATAAAACCATGAGAACCACCGTGAGCTGGGTGTTATCTTCTAGCTCCACAACCGAGGCGACAACCGCTAACATATATACAATGCGAGAACCCTGTGAATCGTCCTGACTGTGAATGATCGATTTCCCAAACCATGAGACATGTACTAAGTTAGTCATAAACTTTCTGTGCAGCTTCAGTTTCAGGCTTCAGTTTCAGGCTTCAGTTTCAGGCTTCCAAGGCATGCGTGCATGCATCTAGTACAAGTCAGGAGATCGATCATTAGCTCGATCAGGCACGCAGCTCATGTGCTAAGTTAGCTACAGTTGCGATTTGTGAATATACAGTATGCTGGAACTTGGACCACGTGGAATGCAAGACATGGAGGTGGAGCACGCTAGTACCGGCGCTGCTGGTGATGGGAGTCCCGTGATGTTGGTGACGACGCTGCTAGTGTGCTTTGCCGCTTGGTTGTGGTGGTACCGCTGGTCGCAGCGAGATTGTGTGACTCCCAAAGCGTGGCCTATCGTGGGAGTGCTCTTGGAAGTTGTTGCCAATTGGAACCGAATTCACGACTGGATGACGGACTATTTGTACAAGGTGCATACCGTTCGAGCTTACGGCGGGTTTGGCTTCTACGCATTGGTTTCGGTGGATCCCGCCAATATGGAGCACATCATGAAACCCAACTTCGCCAACTATCCCAAGGTACTCCCCCTTCCTCACTTGTTTGCCATGCTGATCGATTTCAGACAGTCTCCTGGTTTGGGATAAGGTAGGGGGCTGTAAAAGCGACCTGTCTCTAAAAGCGATCTGGTAGATTTTGCCTCTAACATGTATCAGAAGTGTACATTTCAAGAAGGGGTCGCTTTTAGAAACCACTGTGTTTTCAACTTCAAAAATTCGTAACCAATTCCATGAATGTCCAAAAAATATGAAACGACTTGGGTTAGATACCAATTCCATTTTTCTTACCACAAAAATTTACTGAAAATTGTTTTAAGGAGTTTTAGCTCCCCCAAATGCAAATCAGCTGGTAAAGGGTCGCTTTTACAGTGCTCGAGAGGGCTTGGAATTTAGAAAGGAAGTTCTTCTGTAACTGCAACGTCAGATTTCTTTTATCTGTAACTGTCAAAAAGATTTATCCGACGTTAAACGAAATTAACGGATACTGTTTATCGTATTGGCTAGATTGCTCCTCTGTTGTGGCCATTCATGTGTTCAATGAGGACTTTATTGTATATCCGTCCGAGTGAAATGAATTTTGGACATTCAGACCGCCAGTGAGTAGCGAAAATTATACTGAACTTGGGTGGTTGTCTGGTGTTTGTGGAATTTCGAACTGGAAACGTAGGGGTCTAGAATTATTGGCATCAACAATGACTTTTTCGGACAAGGAATCTTCAACGCGGACGGGGATTTGTGGATTCACCAGCGGAAAGTGGCAGCCATTGAGTTTGCAGCAATTCGACTGCGCACTTTGAGCGCTCACGTCTTCGCTGAGTACGCCACACGACTGGCCCACAGAATCCTCGACAAATCCAAATCCAATAAGCAATTCGATTTGCAGGTAACTACTACGTACAGTTCTTTCTGGAAGACACCAACTCCGATCCGGTCGATCCGTCAATTGCTCGATTCTGCATGCTTTATTAATAATTGTGATTGATTGCAGTCATGTGAAGGAAACATTACTCGTAACTAAGCAGATTCTTGCAAATCGTACTGGTTATAAGTAAAGGGACAAAGTGACTGCAGGTGAGACCATCAACTGTAAAATCCTACATGTATTTGGGCAAATATCGACGGTAGCTCCTTGTCACTCCCAGAAGGACAATCTAGGTTTTAGTTACCCCAAGTTAATAAATAGTATGTGGGATAGTTCTTTTAACTCTGTCACGAACATGAGCCCGGATAGTGAGTGCAACTTGATGCCTCCAGAGGTCGTAAATTCAACAAGACCAGTGATTCTAATGTAAGAAATGTGCGACATAAGGTGACCGATCTTATCCGAGAGTCCAGCATAAATTGCCTGATTGATCAAATTCCCATTGATTAAATTGTATATGTATCAGGAAATAAGGTCTTAAACCTTGTTTACCCAGTGCTTTTCAGATACAGATACTGAGATATAGCAAGCGTTTGTTCAGCAAAAGAGCCCGCTTTTCAGTTTTCTGCCCGAAAGTACTCAATTCTATTTCCAGGGACTTGTGATCGAGCAGCAATGATTCTCGTCCAGATCATGTTTTTCAGATACAGGGGTGGAACTCCACTATAATTTGAAGGGTTTAGCAAAGTTTTTTGGCAACTTCTCTAGTTACCTGCATCGTCTTAGTTACCTGCATCGTCTTAGTACATGCCCCGGGTACGCAACCCCGTATTATATGCGGGGGTCATTGGCATTAAAACAGCTTAGAGGACAGCTTTTGTAAAAATTATATGGAATTAAAATGACCAAAAAGTTGGGTGAAGACCAAATTAAATAAAATAGCTAAAAAAAATGTTGAGTTGCATATTTATTAAAAAAAAACTTCACAATATATATGAAGAATTAAAGCACTTATTTTATTAACCTTGTAGAGCGCCTTATGGGAGTGTTAGAAGTAGATGCCACAGTAGTATTTGGTAATACTGCAGGGCCCTTTTGAGGTCTCCCTCTTTTGGAAGGAGCTGTAGCAATTACAGATGTAGCACACTCCTTCTCCCTACTTCTATCTCCACTACATGAAACTCTACGCTTCATCTCACAATCCACATATTTGTCCAAGGCATCACGATCCTCTACAACCAATGTATAAACATCCTTATCAGCATCAATGACTATTGTAACAATGCATACAATACTCTCCAAGCCAATAAAGTCGCATTCAGCTCCTTCATAACCTCCACATGTGTATTGCAATCCTGCAGTGTGCTTATAATACTTGGGCAATATACTGATTTTCTCATCAGAAAGTGAAACACTTCGTACATAATTCACTTGAGCTCCTTTTTCTCCAACAGCCTTGAATATTTTCTGCACCCTTCCAATGTGCCATACCAACTTCCCTTTACCCTCATCAAACAAAAGCCCTACATCATCAAATAATCCAATATGCACTTGATCATCATCATGCACATAAGCATTTGAATCTGTACTTTTATATCTAACACGCCTCAACCTATCCAAAGGCAACTTTTCAAGGGAGTGTATGTTTAATTCAGAAATTAACCTCATTTTGTATACTTGACCTTTACCTGGTACTTCAATTGTAGAAGAGTGTTTCAAAATATTCTTTGAACCTACACTCAAAATTCTACTATCTACATCATCACTTTGCTCAGCATGTAACAATGTTGATTGTAAAACTACTGTGGCTTCTCTAAGAGGTCCATCATCAACAATATGACTGTTAGTTTTCTCTACACAATTTTCATGTGTATTATGAGCTAATGATTCATGACTAAAAGAAGGAGGTTTAGGGTCAGTCCATTTCCCTGATGTTTGGAGTACTTCCTTCATGGCAGCCCTCTCAGCCCTATTCTGCGCCATGATAATGCCTTCACACCAAGCCTTCTTAAGATTCTCATCAGTCACTGAGGCATAATCACACAAGTTAGAACCTGCCACTTGAGCATTTGATAACCACCATATATTCTTCCTTCGTCGAGATTGAGCAAATGATATTCCTTCATCAGAATATTTTATTTGCTCAGTTCTGCCAATGTGAGAACATCTTTCAATAGCTTCTCCAACAGAAAATGTATGTTTGTTCTTCACTTGCTATCCAAGGAGAGAAAAAAGTCTTCACAACAATCTAAACCTATATTACTTAATGGACATGGCAAATGAGGGTAGGTATTTCTCATCATTCTAACATAATTAACAACAGCATGACAAGATATGAGGCAGTCAGTGCGAGTCTCTCTACTCATCCAATTGTCTCGAATGGTATGACCATGCTTTTGATGAAGAATGTACTCTGTTCCATAATAAAGCATATAGCTGACAAATGAAGCAAGCATAACCCTCTCATACATTGTTCCACGTCCATAGAATATCTCTAAGAATGCCCATAACACTTCTAAGTGAATGATTGTGCCCAACACACATTCCTTCCTAAAAACCCCTTTTACAACTATTCCAGCACGTAATTTTTCTAAACATGCTCTAACCCGAGGAAATGAAATACGTTGTACAGCTGGATAGTTTTGTTTATCCTTTACATTTATATCTTCATCCAACAAACCATGCTCATCTCTAGTAAATAGCTCAATGACCAACTACAAATGGTTTTTGTGAGCCAAAAAATGACCCCAAAATATTGTCCTTCGAGGACTCAACAAAGGATTCCGAAGTTTCTTACCAACATGTATTGGATCTTGTACCATGATCAATGGCTGTCCATCAACAATCTCTGACTTCATCAAAAAGCCATCTTCATTCAGACCAAATGTACCCTTGTAAATGCTCTCCAACATCAATTTTCTCCTCCTTGCATCACCATCACTTGCATGCCCTCTAAGAGGACCAACAACCACCTCTAGATGCTTCTTGTGCAAAGCTGCAACACGTGTCCATTGCAACTTCACCTGGGCAGCATCAAACTTATTACATGTGGTTAATATTCCATAGATCAATCTAGGCATTCCTTTCACCAAAGGATTTGCAACTAATACACGACACATATTACCAACCTCCAAGCTTGAAAAAGCATTTGTAATTGACTCAAAGCTAGCAGCTGATGGTTTTGGATCAAATGAACATTTATGAGGAGTTTCAAAAGAAGCTTTAGTTCCACAAAATCCATCAATGAAGTCATTACGCCTATTGAGAGTTGCTAATGCAATACATGTGGTTTCATCTTTAGAGCATTCAAAAGGAATAGGACCTGAAATTCCAAGTTTCTCTTTGCACTTTGTTAGTACTGATGACAAGTAAATAAATGTTTTCTCATTCAGACCAAATGTATACAAAAATCCCTCACTTTTATATATCTTTTGGCTAGTATTCATAACTGGCCCTAATAAATTGGAAGAAAGAAAATTATGTGTACAAGCCCCACCAAAATTGTGGACTACCTCAAATAATTTCACAGTGCTTGGGTGGTACCTCTTTCCATGACCATCACCACCATGTTTGTGAACTGATAGCAAATTGGAGGCTGTATCAAACAAAAGATTATATAAAGTGGACCTTTTTTGAAAAGCTCCACAATCTACAGCCTTCCTAAGAAGCTCTGCTATTTCAGGAAGTGAGCCTTCAATCAAAGTAGTCTTCAATTTATGCTGAAGATATTGATTGGCTGTTGTTGCTCTAGTTAAAGCCAAATTCAACATAAAAACCTGGCCACTATATGCATCAGCTCTTTTCTCCCATTCTCTAGCTGAGGTGATCAATTCCTCATGTTGAAGATAATCAAAATGTGTACCACGGTGCATGGATCGTTCTCCTCTAGGAACTACTGACTGACTTGAACGCCAAGCTCTTTTTTTGAAGTCAGCTAGTTTTGGGATTAAGGGACACATGTTACAAAACATGATAGAACAATCAACATGCCTAAATGTCCCTTTAATGTAAAGAGTTTCATCATTTTTTTTGTATACATTGAGAATAATGTGGATCAGGATACCACAATGTTCCAACATGAAGATCATTTAGTAACAAGCTACAATCTACCACTTCATTCATTATGACCAATGACTTAGTGTACCATCCATGACAAACATTTTTTTCAATGTAATTCAATAAAACATGATGTGGAATATCAATAGGATTAGGGATAAAAGATAGAGGATACTCAGTTGCTTCTGATCTGACCCCTTTTGCTAGAGAGGCAACAATAGTAAGTTGATTACCTCCTCCACCAGCAACATCTTTGTTTTTCTTTGATTGTAGATGTATTGCTCCTTTCATGTGAACACCAATTGTGTCCCCTTGCCCAAATTTTCCTTTGTAGTCACATATTGTGCATCTCCAATTGTTTTCATCAATCATTACAGCCCCTAAGATACAACCACAAACCTTTATTAAAATCATACAATATAAAATGAAATAAAATTTGTCCAAAATTAAGGGAAATAATATAATTACCTTCTGAAGCATGCTTCACTATCCAAGATCTCTTCTTCAATTCAGTCACTTCAGCACTTGTAGCAGCTTTCAATTTGAACTCACGCTCTCTTCTTTGTTCCAACAAAGCCATCTCATGCTTTGATTTATCACTAGGGACTCCACGTTTGAGAGATAACTTGGGTTGAAGATGTATCTCAAAGTTAGACAAGTTGAATGACTTCCCTGGATTAATACACATCTCTTTTTGACAAGGATCACACCAAATGATCCAAGTTGACAAACCCTTTTCACATCCTTAGAAAGGCATGGAAGAAACCTACCAAAGTCACATTCTAGATACTTCTTCACCAATAATTCCCAATTCTTCTGCAACTTTTTGGGGATGCCAACCATATCAACCTCCAAGCTATCAGTAACATCCATGTCTGTGACCTCAGAGTTAGTGTCACCCATGGGAAATTCTAATTTCACCTTGGCAGAAAGCAGTGGACTACCATTGGCATTGGACAGACCATCATTTACTTTCAACTTTTTAGGTACAGGTTCTATTGGACAATCATCATCATCTATCAACATAATATCACCATGTGATGAAGGAGCAATGTTTACAACTGAGTTCCGTGTAGTTTGATGTGAACATGATGTTGAGGTTGATGGTGGAGGCTGATGTAATGACCTGTGGCATCCACATGCACCACATTTACGGACATTGGCCACATCTGGATGAAACAATTGGCAGCCATCAATCCCACCATTGTGTTTTTTTACACAAGCACCACTACTTGGAGGTCTATCAAAAACTGCATGGTGAAAACTTCTATGACAAGTGCAACAATCACAAAGCAAGGGATCTTCATCTGAAGGGTCAAACAGCAAACACCCATCTCCATTGCAACCTGTGAGACGCTTGCACTCTAAGAATTTCACTCCATCCATCTTCAATCTTGGAACCTTTAGTTCCAAATTGGTATGTTCTAATATAGCCCAAGTTGAAGAGGATCACCAAAGTGCTCCAATCCAAAGAGCAATACACCAATAGTATCACCACATCTGCATTAGAAAAACAAATACATTTGAAATTAATAAAACTTCATTCAAAACCTCTTATAAAAAATATGACTTTTTTTAATCCCAAATCTTATCAATCTCTATAGCCATGGGCTGGACTTCAATCCCTTTAAAATCAAGGATTATTGGTTTGAAAATGACAAATTGAATGAATTGTATTGTAATAAAGAATAATTCAGATGGAATCAAATTCTACATCATCAACATTGATGAAGAATTCTACATGTGCTGATCCAAACCTAATAGATTTGAACAAACCAAAACCTACATAGGACAAACTCAAAATTGCTAAAAAACATAAGATTTAAATTAGAGATTTTCATACAACCAAAAAGCTCTAGATATAAAGAAGCAAACAACCACTTCAAAAAAGGTTCCTTAAAAAGGGCCAAGATTAAAGCACTTGAATGTAACAATTTCTTGAAACTTGTTGATGAAGCAATTATGTTCTGAAAAATAAAAAATCAATGCCAACAATGAGTTACCAAATCAATACATCTATCAATACATCCATCTGAAACACATCTATAAATTAAAAACTAAATCAATTGGTCATAATAAACCATTCAGCTGGTCATACTTAATAAGGATTCAAGTTTAATTTCCTATCTGATTTAACCCTAGAAATGTCTAAAGGCCCTTTGCAGCTATAGTATATTCTACATTTGGTGGTATTTGATTAGCAAAACCTTGACCAATTTTTTTCAATTCAAAGTAAATTAATGATCATGATTGAACATAAATAACAATGTACCACAATTAATATATTAAACCACAATTGAAGAGTTGTAAGGCTAAATACAAGAATTTAAGTTCCTATCTCTTCAAGTTCTTACCTCAAAGTAAATTAATGATCATGATAGAACATAAATAACAATGTACCACAATTGATATATTAAATCACAATTGAAGAGTTGTAAGGCTAAATACAAGGACCTCAAGGGACTTTGAGCTGATTTAAGTTCCTATCTCTTCAAGATCTTACTACAAAGTAAATTAATGATTATGATATAATATAAATAATAATGTATCACAATTGATATAGTAAACCACAATTGAAGAGTTGTAAGGCTAAATACAAGGATTTCAGTTCCTATCTCTTCAAGTTCTTACCTCAAAGTAAATTAATGATCATGATAGAACATAAATAACAATGTATCATAATTGATATATTAAACCACAATTGAAGAGTTATAGGGCTAAATACAAGGATTTCAGTTCCTATCTCTTCAAGTTCTTACCTCAAAGTAAATTAATGATCATAATAGAACATAAATAACAATGTATCACAATTGAAATATTAAGAAGAGTTAGAAGGCTAAATACAAGGAATCCAAGGGCCTGTCAACTGATTTAAATTCCTATCTCTTCAAGTTCTTACCCCGATCCTTACCTGTTCAAATTCCTAGCAATAGGTAGAGATGCCACAACAAGTAGATTAAAGTTCTCCGATCAACAAAGCTCCGTTTCCAGCTTCCAAACCCCTGCAGGAATGAAACGACAGTGCAAGCCAGAAATCAATTTCAATTGAAACAAAAAGTATCAAAAGAGGATCATATCATTAATTCACAAAATTGAGTACACAATCAATCAAGCTTGTTTGGCACCACAGCAGGACTGGACCAAGTTCAGCAAACACTAGATCGACCAAATGACCAGAGAGCAAGCCCGAACGAAGCACTCCAGAAGCGAAGTGATGGGAAGGACCAAGTTGGGCAAACACCAAATCGCCCAAACAGCAACAGAGCAAGCCTTGAGCAAAGCACTCTCGAAGCAAAGTAACGGTAAGGGTTGGTAAGGACGTCACGATTGAAAGTACTACAAAGTCTTCCTCGAAAGTGTGAGTTTCTAGTGCTAGGAAGTAAAAACAGAGGTTTCAAACCAACTGGTATCTATCTAGTTCGACAAATGTGAACATGCAAATCTACAAGAGAGTCTCGATGCATCAAAATAATTGTGACACAAGTTTGCAACAGTACTTAGTCTCCACTTGATGTATTATTGCTGATGATGGACCTCGTGGTGGTATGATGGTGCCTTCATATTTTGCTTAACACGTACTGATAATTGGTGACTGTAATTTCGATGGCATGAGGTCTCAAACTATAGTTGATCTCAGTATTGCAACTTAGCTACAAGACGAAAATCTTGATCTTTAATGATCATGATCAAGTTCCTAATCATGTTTTTGATCAAGTTCACTAATTGCGTTCATGATCATGCTCTTGATCATGTTCTGAAACTAATCGAGAATATAGAAGTGCTACCGGAACAAAGAAACAAAGGACTGCAGTATTGCACATCGATCCTAATCACGTTCCTAATCAAGTTGTTGATCATGCTCCTGATCACGTTCTAAAATCCAAACATTGTGAGGGCAATCAACATGTGCCTATGCAGCTTATAAACCTCAGATCTAATCTAAATCTTTCCTGGGAAGTACGTACCAGGGTCCGGGGGAAATCACGTCAGTACCGTCCGTTCATCACGTTCGTACCAACAAGAGCTAGCACCTGTCCAGACCCAACAAGTTTTAAAACTCCATCTCTAAGCCTTCCATTAGCAACAATACAACCAATGATAGATTCAACGCACAAGTAGAAAAGCCCCACACATGGAACAAACCAATGCTCCACAAACTTAAAAGTACAAAATCGCAACTTTGTAAGTAAAGAGCGAAGGAGCGCAAGACCCATGAAACCCAAGTCAAGCAATACTCCATTAAGGTTTCCCATCCCATGCAATGCCCAAATAAGCTCAGCCATCGATCGCACAGCTTGAGAACAAAGCCAAGCAGCGGCACCCTAGAAGCAATGATCCAACTGACAAACACTAAAGCTCCACGAGCAAGCTCAAAAACACAAACCCTAAGCCCAGACAAGAGGACAGAGACAGAAGCTTACCCACGAAATGCAGATTTTGAACTTATCAGGAGTGTGAATGCATGATCGCCAAACGTGATCCTCCACAGCAATGCTCCAAATGTGATCCTCTAGACCTCCACAACGATTGTCAAATGGAATCAAGCTTCAAAAAATATTGCCACACTCCTCCAAATCAAAGACAGCAGTCCACGGAAAAAATGAGAGAGAATGACGGCAGAGAAGTCGGAGAAAAAATGTGACGGAAAAGCACAGCTGAAAAGAAGATTCAAACGGCACTAGGGTTTAGGGCACACTTGCTATCCCATACCCTTAGAATACCTTGGCTTGAGATACCCGGGGTTCATACCCTCAAGATACATTGGATACGTATATGTTTGGTCATTAATAACACCTACTGCAGTAGTATCCCCGTATTAAATCATCAAACTTCTAGTTCAACCATCACACCCAAAAGTTGCCTATGCATAATTTTAAAAAATCCATACAAAAAGTTCCCTCCAATTAAAATTAAAATTCATTTACAATGTGTTATTTATATTAAAATTTTATTAAAAAGTCCAAAAAGTTGGGTAGCTTGTCCCATGATACATGTATTAAAAAAACTCATATAATTAAGTTTTTAATGCTATTATTGTCTTCAAAAATATTCATTTTAGATATATAATTATATTTTTGGATTCCTTGTTGAAAGAGCTACAAGAGTTTTCTAAATTAAAACAAATTATATTCTTTGAGATTGGACTAAAATGCATTATAAGTAATTATAATCAGGGCCATATAATATGGGAGTTGCGTACCCGGGGTACATGCTTAGTAACTTTTTGGTACATATAGGCAGTTTCGTTGAAATGGCGATATTATTTTAAAATGGCATGAAAACAGTTCAGACTTCAGAACGGCCGTTCTAAATCTATACCTGTCGTGGACGGTTCAGAACTCCCATTCTGAAATCCACCAGTCCTAGATGGTGAAAATGGCACACCGTCAAAGTGGCACTTGAAATACTGCCACTTTAATGAAATTGCCCATACATGCTTAAATAATAATAATTTTTCAGGAATTTCAGCAAACATGCAAATTTTGGAACATGCTTAAGCAAACAAGCAACATTTTTCAGTAAACATTCTCACATACTCCAAAACCTTGTTCATTTTGGACAAGCTGGGTTTAGTAGAAACGTTGAATGCAAACTCTGGAATCACGTCTTCGTGTTAATTATCAGCAAGTGAGCGTCAAAACTTTGCTACAAAATTAAAGTTCCTGATCGAGAGAGGGGGTGAACGAATTCTAGTGAGCTATTTATTATGTGTAACTGCACGGACATGCATGTAAATTATGCAGGAACTTGTGACCCGCATGACATTGGACACGACGGTGCGAATCGCCTTCGGCGTGGACCTGGGCAGCTTGGCCCCGAACTTGCCCGTAATTCCTGTGTCCCAGCACTACGAAACGGCCAGCATGTGCTCCTTCCTTCGCTTCTCCCATCAGTTCTGGAAGCTGGAGAAGTTTTTCCAACTGAGGCAAGAGCGCAACCTCAAGAAAGCCGTGGCCGCGCTCGACGCGTTCTCGTACAAACTCATTCAGCGGCGAAAGAAGGAGATGCCGAACGGACAGCTGATGGAACAAGTCAATGAGGTCGGGAACAAATTAACTGGGACCTAGCTAGCTTGGGACCTGGGCGTGTAACTTAACTCGACTGACATGATTGTCAATTCTGTTAACTAAACTGGGTGCCTAGCTCCTGAAAAGTGCCAAAATAATGGAATTCCGGCAATTTAACGAAATTGACGTTAATTGAACTTCCACAAGAACTGACAGAAGCATTAATAGATGTAGCCAGGCTTAATTAATCACTTGGCAGGTACTGAGCGGTACTGCATATATATATGGCATTAATGAAGTCATTGGTATTGGTCACCTCTCTCTCTATCTGACTTTGTAGTAATTTGTGCAGGAGAAAGATGATCTTCTGTCAAGGTTTGTAAAGATGAGCAAGCAGGGCGACAGCCGGTTTGGGGACCGAGCTCTGCGTGACATCATGATCAACTATATTTTGGCCGGAAAAGACTCCACGTCAGCTGCCATTTGCTGGACGATCTACATGTTGGCTACCCATCCGCACGTCTGTGACAAAGTTCGCGAAGAGCTTGCCAAACTCCAGCAGCTTCATTCCTCTCCTGGTGTGTTTCCAATCCTTCATATGGACGCCTTGCTGCATTCTACTTTTCAAATGTTTACAACCAATATCGTACACATGCCAATGAACGGACACTTCCAAAACCCGAGAGCTCACCGGGGGGCATTTTGAATTGTCTGGTGAATACAGAAAATAAGAGGCACATTGATGAACTGTCCGGTGAAGGCCAATGGCGTTTTCTCATAATAGCTGCAAACCTATGCGAACTCAAATAAGAAAAGTCACAACTTTTTTCAGGAAAACTTAAATTTCTTGCTGTACTTAGGAGTCAACTCCATTGGTATTCAGCATTTTCAAAATAGTAAGATTTTAGTAGTACCGACAAACTACGAAACTAGTGCTAAGTCGTATGTGACCAGTCATTGGCTTGTGTACGATAGTAACAAATGCGATTTTCAGATTAGTACAAATTGTTAACAACCAGTAGTTCAATCAATTGATAAAAGGCCTGACAGTAAATGAATTTAGCTAACATACGCATATTTGAAATTTAGTGAATCAGTCAATGAGACAAACTGTCTATAATGTGTAATACGGTTGAAGAGTTGAAATTTACTTGCAGACTTGTTACGAAGTCCTTCTTTTCCACAAATTTCTCTTCGTTTGCACCCAAAAATCTGTTATAAAAGAAATTTTAAACAGAAAGTCAGTTCAAGAGCCAAATGTTTGCATTTTGAAACCCACCATTGTCATGAAAAGTGAGCAAGAAACTTGAATGTTACTTGAACAGGGAAGCAGGACCATCAGTCTGAGGAGGAAGCCATTCAGGCTTTTGCTGAGCTTCTAAACTTCGACAATGTGGGATCACTAACCTATTTGCACGCCACTCTCACAGAAATTATGCGACTATATCCGCCTGTGCCCTTGGTAAGATCGAGAATGGTTTAATGGCCAGTTCCAATAAAAGTTGTGTGGACTTCCCGGATGGATCAAACAGGACATGAGTTTCACAATTTCTATTATTTATCTTTGTAATAGTCATTCAATTCTCAATCTCAGTCAGGACTTAGCATAATATCCATGGATGGCTGTAATTGGGTGTAATATTGATTGATTAAAAAGTGGTAAGTTGGTACAGAATGCCAAGCAGGCGGTAGGAGATGACATTCTACCTGACGGCTCAATAGTGAGGAAAGGAGATCTTGTTATATTTCAAGCCTATGGCATGGGACGCATGCCGTATGTATGGGGTCCTGATGCATCCAAATTCAAGCCCGAAAGGTGGATTAAAAACGGCACCTTCCAACCGGAATCCAACTTCAAATACATTGCCTTCCAAGTAAGTCTTCTAAATTTCATAAACTGTTGCCATCTCTCTCCTACATTACTCCGAAAGTTCTTTAGTTATCAAAAAAGACCGATCTGAACGACTAATATAACAGGCTTTGATTAAGTACCACTATTAATACATTAGAGTCTGTGGGTTTCAGACCAGATGTATTGTTGAATGTGAATCAGCAAACTTGCTGTAAAGAAAGTCGGTATCCTGATAGCAGAGTTTTGTTTGTTGACTCACATTCAACGACCATTTGGCTGAAACCTGTGACTAATATAAAAACACATACATTTTTGTGTGAATTTGTACAACTTGTGAATGGACAATTAGACTATCAGACCTTGCGAACTAAGTACCAGCATTAGAGCTTGTAACACAACTCTCTGAGGATGTTATGGTATTGGAATTTGTGCAGGGTGGTCCGCGGTTGTGTTTGGGCAAGGACTCCTCTTACTTGCAGATGAAGATCACACTTGCCCTATTGACACAGTTTTTTGATTTCCAACTGGTCCCAGGGCATAGATACACCTACAAAGCCATGCTTTCCTTGATCTTTGTGGATGGCCTCACAGTCACCATTAGCAAGCGCAAAATGTAAATCAATTGGTCGTCAGAGGGAGCTTTCTACAGGCCATGTGCATCAAGGTTATAGCTAAGTGAATTTTGTTGAAAGTTAGGTTACTGCTAGATAGCTACCGACAACGTACTGGCAAGAGTGGTCCAGCTGAAGTGATGTAGATATGCTGCTAACAAAGACATGTTTAAATTAAAGTCAAGCCTTGACTTGGAAACCTCTGCACTCCCTTCGAATTGTAGTTTCAAGAGGTGGGCTTGACAACAATTTCAGGAATCCTTGGGTTGAAAGGCTCATAGCAAAGTAGCCAATCATTTGAAAAGAACTCACATTATGAGTTGCCATAACTTTAAAAATATACCAAAATAATAGATTGGAAACTTTTGTGCCCTCTTTTTACTTGGCACTACTTTCACAGGCCATGACCTATAATGGTCGACCTCTCAAAGCAAGCCATAGACCTTGAGAGGATTTTTTCAAAGGATTCTCCATCTGAGTGTAAGAACACCTAAGCCATAGCAAGCCAAACCATTGAAACAATTGAATGTAAGGAATGTGACCCCAGTAAACGGGGATTAGATTGCAACAAACCTCAAACCTAGAGGCACTAACATTACAAGGATTGACGATGAGTCTCTATGAAAATAACAACATGTCGATTGCATACATGGGGTCAAAGTGACCTTCCTTCACTCAAAGGCTATGAAGAGGGAAAAAATTTCCTACAAGAATTCTTGGGAGCAATATGAGTGCAATCTTTTCTAGTAAAATAGCTTTTTTATGGAATTTTTTTATTTTTTTTAATTACTAAAAACGAAAATGCCCACGGATCCCTTTTCTGCTATTTTCTGCTCCCAGTGGCTTTTGTAGCACCCTGTGGCAATTTGTAGGACTAAGTATTGTTGCACAATACTAGATTGACGATTTACATCAGTAGGAGCTGCTGCCACATAATTCTGGTAGCATTCATAGTCCTGCCAATCTATGGCCAAAAACCTGAAGTATTTCTTGCAATCACCTAAAAACATTTTAAAACCATTAAAGTAAAATTAAAAATCAATGAGAAAATTAATAAAATTTTATAAAAAACATCAAAAACGAATTAAAAAATTATTACAATAGCATACACTACTAATGACTACTGTGGAATGCTACAAAGTTAAGAAAACAAAAAATAAACAAAAAAATGGATATTTGAACATTTTGATTTTTAATAATTAAGAAATATATATAATATGAATTTAGAAAATGGCCATTTCTCTATACTTCAGCATACTTGAATTGCATTAAATACTTTTGAAAGATTTTTTTTTCTCACTCTAATCTTTGCACGAGAAATGCACACTTTGAACCTATGTGCATGACAAATAGTTTAGAATTTTCAAAAACTCTCTTTGGCACTACAAACAATATTACTTGATGACCAACTTTCCTAATTTTCAACTCAGAATTTGCATTTGTGGTTTGAAAATAGTACTAAAATCCCCCAAAGGACCAAAGTAGACATCCAATTGGGAACTATTTAAAAATAATAAACTAATTTTTAAGAAAATAAAAAATAGATTCAATATCTAGAGCTACCACATATACCTTCTTTTCAAATTTCATATAAAATTGACGACGCAAAAGTTATGAGCAAAAAATCACATGTCCAAGGCCAAGGGAACAGAAAAAAGACAAGTGTTTTTCACTTTTTTGCAATGACCCTTGAATATAATTGTTTGTCAGTTGATAAAATACTTGTTTATGTTCAACAAGAAAGTACTCAAGCCATTGTTTTCAAATTTATGCTATGGATTCAAGTCATTGTATTTTTTTATATCGATTAATTGACGATTTTTATAGTAACTTACATATCTTTGGATTAGAATATCATCAACGCACAATCTATAGATCCTCAAATATGGGGACATGAGTTTAAAAAGTGATGGATTATTAAGACTCAAACTCATAGTACAAAGAAAATAAGGGCTATATTTACTAAAATCACCTTCTTAACCTTTGCCAAAGAGGGAAGGCTGTAGCGTTTTCTAATACAATTTGTTTCAACATTGAATGCTCAAAAATCAATATAAACATCTATAAAGAAGTGGATTCCTCAAATCAAACCAATTTCAATTGTACATGCAACAACAACAATGCCATTGGCAAAGTATCTTAAAATTCATCAAACAAAAATTTTCAACCATCTGATCATGCTTTTGAAGAGACATGTATCTTCTTTTGCCATTAATTTGAAGCCAAATTTCCATTACAACTAATTTTTTAATCTTTCAATAAGCCAAAATTGATGTGCTTAAAATACACTTTGGCAACGACTCTCAATATCTTTCCAAACACCTTCCAAAAAACACGCCTTCACACTTTTCACAATACCAACTGAATACGAAGAAAAAATAAATTTCTTTGTTTGTCCAAACATTACACGTAATTAAAATCCTAACATTGTCACAGAAGTTGTGTGGCTCAACAATGAGAATTCAATTAATCCATAGGCCTCAATACAAATTGAATTTTGTAATTTAAAGAGCAAAAAGGAGCAAATGCACTATCAACAGGATGTTAAATGTATTAATTAACAACATGACCAGCCATACCTTCACTCATGTATTGCCACTCACTACCTAATATATTCCTCAGTTGGAAAAATTCTATACTTTTTCTAAAACTTCAAGGTCAAAACTAAAGATCAAGACACAATTGCTTCACAACTCTTGGAACTAGTTTAGCTTGCCAAAGATGTAGTTATAAATAATTGAAACCCTACCATAAAGAGGAGAGCCGGTAGTAGAGGATGCATAACCAATAAACAACAAAGCGCGCGCGCACACACACACTCTCTACAAATCATTTGCACAATAAAATGTTTTTTTGCAAGAGTGAAGGGACCATGACTAAATTGTCTTGAATTTGTGCAAAAGAATTGAAGACCTTGATTACAAATTAGGCACCTTGTTATTATATATAATAGGGTGAATGCAAGAAAGACCGACCGGAAAATGTAGCATTTTCTATAGTACTCATTTTTTTCCCGGGAGTATTGTATAATTAGAAAAACAATTTTTTTAAAATCATAAAAATATGTTTAAAGTATATACCTTTAAGAAGAAGGTACCCTAGGAAGGAAAAGCATAGAAAAATTCTCTACGTAGGAGAACTAGAAAAGTGCAAAATCTCATGAATTGAGGTACTTTCACATTTTAATTTGTAAAAAATAGGAATTTTTTTTTTAAAGAAACTAAAAATTGACCATTTGGGAAGACTTCATGGGAAAGAGATTTCACCAAAAAAATGATCTCGAAATCATTTTGAATGTTCTGAACTGTGTGCGCAAGGGAGCCCTGTTAGCACGCATGTGGAGGACATAAAATAAAATATTTTTAAATTTCCTTTCGTAGAAACATGACTTTCTACTATGTAAATAGACCATAGAAATTTCAGCTCTAGATCATTAATTTTGGGTACTCCCCAGTACTAAAAAACCCTAAATCGCAAAGTGTGACAAATTAGCTAAATTGAAATTTAAATATAAAATGATTTTTGAAAATTCCTGAAAAATAAGGGATCTAAACACTATCAAGTTAGTCATCTTCAAAAAAAAATTCAAGTGCATTGGCTTCAACCTCCAAAAGTTATGGACAATACCAACTCCAACACTTGAAGTGTGATGCCAAATAGGACCAATCTTTCTTGCATTCACCCAATAGCTTCATATATAGGAAGAGGGCTATTATGAGTCTTCCATAGTAGCTGAAAACAATTAGCATGTACTCATTGGAGGCACATTTCCTTTACTTGGCAAAATACACCACATTGTGCTAGTCAGCTCTAAGCCATTGAATGTTAAATCCATGAATTTCATTGAATAAAATTGAACAAAAGAAAGTCTCTATTCAATAGTACTCAACAAAATTTGAAGCCCAATTTGGATCTCTTAGTCCTTTGTACGTGAAGATTTATTGTTGGTGCTAAATGAATTACCAATTCTTTTGGAGTTCAAGACTTAAAGAGAGGTGTTGATGTTACAAACTGCATCAATTGGATTTATTTTTGTTTGCATGAATTGATGTATACAATTGTCAAAAGGGTCTTCAATAGGAGGTGTTATAGGACAAGATTTTAGTTCCAAAAATAGAGACAATTCAGTTCAAAGACTTCAACACTCCGTGCAAGCCTAACAAATGTTTTGGAGCCAAGATTTTGGATTTAGAATCCCAATTTGAAAATAACACTGATTTCTTGTCACTAGAAGAAAGACGTGTTTTTGCATATTGTCCTGATGCATCACCGGGGATGTCATTTTTTCGCGTCATGATTGACACCCAAAAAACATCGAAAATCTAAAATAACATGGCCTAATGTGTTCATGATTTTAGCAGACATTAGAGAGGACATGGTCAAACGGCTCTTGAAATTTTGTCGTTTGGCTGCATGTTCGCGCCACGTTGACAACAAAGGCCACGTATGAATTTTTTCCATCCAATCCGTTGCTGCTATGCAAATGACGTGGAACATGACAAATCCGTGGAAAAAGTGACGTGGCATCCATTGAGTCTGATGTGGCAGGTCTGGTCAGCATAGTTTTATGTCGTTTAGAAGTTTTCTTAGACAATTTTGAAACATCAAATTAGACGTCCAGATGTCTTTTGAGACGTTAAGTCGTCAACTTAGACATCCAAATGTTTTCTAAGGCGTTTTTTGAGACATCAACTTCAACATCTACATGTTTTGCGATGTCATCTTAAATGTCCGCATTGCATCATGAACACCTCTTGAAACATTCAATATGATTGAATTGCACAAAATGATGTCACCTTTGATGTTCATGTGATTGGATGCACTATTCAATATGATGTTAATATAGACAATCACATGTATCCTATATAATGCACAGGTTCATTTTATAATGTCCAAAGCAAACATAATGTCTAATACAGCATGTCATGCACAATATGCTATACACAGTACACCATACATTGTATACCATATACCATATACAATATTTGACAAATACTTCTTATGGCTTTAAAAGCCACTTATTGTGATGTATATAGAGAGGACATGATGAATTCTTTATACTGGTGGGGTGGCAGGAGGTAAGACAAATCATATGGGATATATAAAATGTAAAAATTGTGTTACAAGTAGAAGTTGAATAGGGATGTTGTAGAAGAAATGCAGGATGTCCCAACAAACATGTTGGTGTTGTTCACAACATTCACGCAGAGACATTTGTACTAGTGAAATTATGTGCAACATGATTATAGCCTTTTTGCACTTCAAAAAAGGGTGAGAATGTTTTCTTATCCTTAAGCATTATCGTGCAAAAAATGCAGTGCTTATTGTAGTTACTTCTATCTAATTAATGTACTAGTTCCCGTTCTTATGCACGTTCTATTATTTTTTGTTTGGGACAATTAGGATAGAAATGTGATCTTGGCTATTATAAAAAATGAGTCAAGTCTTTTGGAAACTATGAAAGAACAAAATTAGAGAGGCCGACAATGGTGACCTGATGAAAATGTGGTGATGGCAACATTTCTACTAGAAAAGGAGTTTCTTCTACATTGCCTACAGGTTTTCTTCTCCGACAACCCACACTAACCCAATTGAAAATGTTGTGTGATGAATCGAGGTCAGAGGCAAATGCAGAGAATTGCTAGTAGTGCATGCTAGCCCTAACATGGTTCAATTTGACAACAACACTGACTTCATCGGACTGCAACCACTAAAGCAAAAGTTGGATCTCGGATGGCCTCCTGTTAAATGCTAATACTGGAGGGAACTATATTGCTGTAGTAGACAACAATGCATCAGAATAAAAGATGAAGCGTAGCATGTGGAAGTGAACTAGTACATATTATGTATCCCAAATAGCAAACGTCAATGAGGATGCCCAAAGCATAGAGGGAACAATGTCCACATACATACTTTTCAAAGCACAAGGTCACTTTTACAGGTACTTATTGGGGGACAATTGCTTTCCCATACTGTGTGCAACATGCGGGTGACATCATTGCCATGTGTACGGTCTCTTAACGTAGTTGCGTATGCCGTATTTGTCATTGTCGATCCATAACAATGCCCCAAGCAGAAGTTTGAAATCCCTAGTTAGAATTCAATGTATGGATCTTTCCATTGCAGACATCGCAGTGTCAGATGTATTTGCACCTTTTCTGACCCCCTTGTTTGCTATGTTCACTTCCAATCCTTGTGCAATGATAGATATTGTGGAAAAATTGTGATTATTGAAAATTACAGACACACTTATAATAAGTACATATTTCTTGTTTCTCCGTTGTCTTCTTTGGTATACATGTAAATGCAAAGTACTACACATTCATATTCTCACAGACATCATTGAAGGTGATATCAAAGTCCAATGGATGGATATTTGCAAAGACGTCTGCGGATGTTTGCACCAACGTCTGAGACTCCACTCTATGAAAGAGAATGTCTCTGACAAAGAACATTTATGAAAAAGAGACAATCACATGCTAACACTACATTACAAAGTTTAGACCCTTTGGTTTGTTAACAATTATCATGTGCTTATCATTGTTTCATAGGTTCGCACGTTAATTACAATTTATTGCATCATTACGATGCATTACTTCACATTGTTATCGCATTGTTACAATACATTACTTGCAACTGCATTGTAACGATGCAAAGTAATGCATCGTAATGATGCGATAAATTGTAATTAATGTGTGAGCCCATGAAACAACAATAACCACATGATACTGTTGACAAACCGTAGGGTCTAAACTTTGTGATGTAGTAGAAAAATCATGATCAAACCAACAGAAAATCAACTTATTTTTGTTCATTTCTGTTATTTAGAGCACTATAAGGACTTTTTGTAAAAGCCAATAAAATGACCACCCGCTTTTTGTTGATTTGGATAGTACAATGACCAAATCAACAAAATGTCAAGGAATCTAGATTTTTTTTGAAATCTTTTGGAATCTTTTAATATTTTGGAATCTTTTAGAATGTTTTTGTTTCATTGTAGTATGGCAAGGTTAACACATTGAAAACCTTACCAATTGCAAGTTTATGTCGCTTAGATTTCAAAAAGAAAGTATTTTCAACCCTTCTCAATGATTAATTAGATTTCTTCTTTCATGACAAACTTTTTGGACAAAAATGTGTAGATCCTACAACTTGTTACTGTCTATAATATGTTGGAAGAAATAAGTTGTAAATAAATAAAAAATATTTCAACAAAGAATATTCCATATTCATGCTTGAAATAAATTTAAAAAAAGAGATAAAATATGATTTAAAATACTAAATTGTTAACAATTTAGTTATGGAATTGAAAAATTCCAATGCTAGTGTTTGTAATGTTGTAATAAATAATCTACATTCAATGGGTTTTTTTTTCAAATATTTCAAATAGAATTAAATAAAGGACTTTAAAGTTTATTTTTGAGTAGAGATTCTTTAATTGCATAGAAAATAAAACTTCTCATACCTTTCTTTTTAGTACAAATGCAATGATTCTAAGCTTTTCAAGTAAATATAAATCTACGAAACCAAGTTGAAATTTTTTATTCTTAAGAAAATGATTTTTTTAGTTGCCCAAGTTGCCCACCAAGCAATTAAAATTATATGTCATGCAATAATTTTAATTATGTAGTCAAAAGTTACAAAAATTGTTGCGGCTAGCTTGAAGCTACTCTTTGACTACATATTATGTGAAAATTTTGAAGAAAAACAAGGAAAAATTCCATTCATATTAAGTTGCATGCCCACAATTATTGCTATGTTGCCAAAAAAACGTCATTTGGTCCTTTACGAGTTAAAGCCCCGTAGTTAGAATTCTATGTATTGTACAATGAACTTTTTTTTAACTTAATCATTTGCAATTAATTCGTTTTTCTTAAAAACTCAGCAGACTTTGATGTCCATTTTGGCATAGTAAAATAATTTTTTTCAAGAAACTTTGAACTAGAAAAAGTTGTTAAATCAAGTTAAGTTTCATCTCCAAAAATCCGTTTGAAATTTCAAGACTCCAATCAAAAGTTATGAACAAATTTCAGAAAGAGATTGGAAGGGACATTTTCTTTGACATTTTCAAACATCCTCTTTGAAATTTGTCCATAACTTTTGATTGGAGTCTCCAAATCTCAAACGGATTTTTGGAGATGAAACTTAAATTAATTTATCAAATTTTCTTAATTCAAAGTTTTTTGAAAAAAGTTGTTTTACTATGCCTAAATGGCCGCCAAAGTCTTCTGAGTTAGAAAACACAAAATTCTAAATGCACAAGTAAGAAAAAAATATTTGTATTTCGCATGTAATTACAAATGTAGTGTGTTGGTTAGAGCCTTCGGTTACTGAGCCCAAGGTCTTGGGTTCAATCCCATAGGTGACCGGTGACTGCTAGGGCTGCTCGAAATTTTTGAGCAACAAAAAAAATTAACTAATTAATTTAAAATTTATTTTTTCTTGGAATTGACCAAATCAACAAAAATAATCAACAGATTTTTGTTGATGATCAACGCAACCAAATCAACAAAAAAAATGAACATTTTTTTGTAGATTTGGACCCTGAGTTTTCTACTAATGTAAGGACGACATTGTTGTCTCTAATGACATCTACAAAAATGTCTAGATGTCTATAAAAATGTTTGGATGTCAACTTGGATGTCTGCAAAAACAGTCCCCAACGTATATCAGAGCACCCATCATGCTAACGTGGCATGCCACGTCAGCGGATTCAAATGCCACATCAGCAAATTGCCACATCACCTGACACGTCGGATAGTTTGGACCATTTTTTTCCACGGGCACACCATTAAGCTACCCCTCTTATCCTTTTTTTTTTTTACCTTGAGCAGCCTTTTAATTTAAAATCATAGTAAATATAATTGAATTATCCAAGGTCAAAATGACCTCATGTACTGACGTGGCAGTCTATGTCTCCACAAATATTGTGAAAATAGATGCATGCTATCATCTGTGTTCCAAAAAACATCATTGTTATCTCTTGCATCACCATGTTTTCACTTAAATCTTCAAGTGCTCTGTTGAACATCCACGGAAATCCAGCCCCACTAGCCATCCGCCCACGGACAGCATGATGTTTTGTCAGACATTGATGTCCAAGGTCTGACACCAAAAAAAACATGGGTTTCTTCTAGTGTACAGTACAAATTTCAAATTTTAACACATCCTAATTTGATTATTCTCCAATCAACTTTGAGCCAAAAAGTGTTGGACTACATTGCACTTCCCAAGCAAGACACAAACTAATGATACTCTTGGAAGTTAAGTAACTTGTGACTTTGCAATATTCCATTGCTTCGTACATTATCCTCTCCATTTCAAGTATCAGGAAGGAAATTGCAATAAAGCATACAACTAGAGTTATATGATTGCAAGCAAAAGTATGATACTTTTGTCAAGTTTAATTATTCAACCTAGTGCATGCTTTTACATAAAGAGCCCAATTCAAGAACAAATTGGGGTGATTAAGTGGTTTGACAATGACTTACCACTTAACCAATGACTCTTTTTTGAAACACACCACACAATACAGTGAAGTTTCATTTATGATCCATAAAATTGCATGCTTTGAATACCACAAGTAGAAAATAAATTAGAGGCCATTAGTAATGATCATAATAGCAATATATTTCAATGAAGATAAGAACTAATTATTGAAATCTTAAGTTTGCAGTATTTTAAAGATAGACATTTTCAAATTTAAAAAGAAAAATGAATTGCTACCAATTTGAAACATTGAAGAGTTACCATAAGTTGTAGCAACTTTGTGATGTTCCATGTGAAAAGACATCATATGAAATACACAATGGTGATGAGGATTATACATGTGAGCTTTTCCTATCACTTTCTCAACCAAATGCATAGCATTGCCAATGTTGCCACACTTATTTATAAAAAAGATAGTTTGATATGCTTCCTAGCTCCAATGCATCTAGAATTGGAGCCAATAAGACACCAAGATGAGTAATAAGTGCTTTTGATTATACATCTATTGCAACAATTATTGCGTGCACATAAAAATAAAAGCTCCGTGTCAATCTACATGCAAAAGAGTAAGTAAATGCTACATTGATGCAAAGTAAAAATAAAAAAAATATTAAAACAAAATATCAATTTTAACAAACAAAAAGCAAACAAAACTTTCAACAATCCTACCAAGTAATTTTAGTCTTCAAAAATCCTAAACCCTAGAATATATATATAGATGGTTGGAATTCCATGATTGTTTATAAGATCATCCCTCAAATTAACAGAGTACTTCAAAAATATCGATTTCAACAAACAAAAAGCAAAGAATTAATACTTTCAATAAATTAATCTTAACTCTTGACAAAACTCAATCATACACTTGAATTCTTGAACGTTAAGACAACAAAATTCTAAAATCTATAGCCTCTTGACTAGAATACTGAGCACAAGAATTTTTCACAAATTCTTGTAATTTCAACAAATTTGAAACAATAGCTTTAATTAACAATATTTGCATCAAGATGGAACATAGACAAGAGATTCAAAGTCTTCCAAACAGCTCAAGTGTGACTTCCTTCCGTATACAATCAAACACATTGTATCATTTGCAAAAAGTGCTTGAATCAAATGAGATGATGAAAGAATTGCAAGAAGGACAAGTGAAAAATGAGTTCAAGACAAAACATAATGGAGGCAATACGGAGAAGGTGCGGCTATGGCACAATCAAGGGTAAAAACATTGAGAGAATGTTGGAAGGGTGCAATCGAAGAGGTGCTTACTAGAGGCAATCGAGGAGGTAGGGCCAACCGCAATCATGCTACAAGAAGTGGCAAATTAGAAATTGAGAGCAATTGAAGAGGTGTTGTTGTGGGATCATCGAGTTGTAGCAAGCGCAATCAAAGTGCAGCAAACTGTGCAAAGCAAGGTGGCAAAGGCAACAAAGATTTGGGGTGTTATAAGAAAAAAATAGCAAATGATGTCCGAAATCATAGAACAAGGACTTCTAGCCATTAGGCCAAGTCATTTTGACAAATGCGTTGCCAGTATTGGCAGTGACAAAACTATATTTTGATGCATTTGAGGGGGCATGTTGGAAAGAGAATATGAACCTCATTTCAGCCTGCAACATTGCATGGTATTTTGAACCTTTGTAAGTGTCAACAAGAACAATTTGTAAATTTTATGGTGAGCACTAAACTCAGGGGGTGCAGTAAGCGGTAGAAGTATAAAGATACGTGTGATAAAATGTAGGGTGCTAAAAAAACATTGGAGCTAAAAATTATAATTTGATTTTATATACTATAGAGTATATAAAATAGCATTGGATGTGTTTTAACTACTATAGGGTGTTCAATAATGGGTTTCATTAGCAAAAAATTAAACTTAAGATACCCCCTTTTATATTAATTTTGTGGGTCAAATTTCTTAACTAAGGCTGCTTTGTGAGTTGGTCTAGTTGTCAGTGATTAATTAGGGTGTTGTAGGAGCAGAACTGCAGCCATCAGTGCGTCGTTGGATCACACTGACCTAACAAAGTGTGTGATGTTAGGATTTTAGCAAAGGTACTCTTTCTTTTAGCTCTTACAATCGGTCTCTTTATTGAAATCTTGCATTTCTGGAGTTTCGAGTGATGTTGCAATAGCCCCTAAACCATCTTGTTTGAATGTTGATGCTGTTGTTTATATTGTACATGCACTAATGCTCTATTCTAGTGTTTGTTGCGCAGTTGGTGGGCTCAGGGTTTGTTTTGCAAAAATTGTATTACAATTCCCCTATGGGATATACATACACTTGCATTTTTTGAACTTTTGTAACCATAGTTTTATAAAAGTTATGGTGTGCATAGACCGGCATTCAGCGTTAGAACTTAGAACATTACCATTTTTTTCTATCGCCATAACTTCCTCAAAACATTGTTTGCACATTTCATATTCAGATTGTGTTCATGACCACATTATATATATTTGATTCTACATTGATAATCATTGGTAATGCCTTGTTCGTCTTTGTTTCAGTTTCAGTCATGCATGTGTATGTTCATTACATTCAGGCAATATATTTAAGGAATTGAACTAGAAATTCTACACCAAGTTTCCTAAATTCAAGTAGTAAGTAGGTGGAAAAAAATATGGAGTGTAACAAAATATTCAATAATACTCAGTAGTGAATAGTATCAAAAAAATATGGAATGCAAAAAAAAAACAGTTTAGGAAAAGAATGTAGTGGAAAAAAATTTGCATAGTAAAATAGCATACCAAAAATTCATAGCAATTGGAAATTAAAATTAATGAATGCCCCCTAAATAATACACTAGATTAGAAAATTATATAATCATAGAGTGCGAAATAATCTACACACCAAAAATAATACCCCCTCTTTAATTACCTGGTTATCGCACTTGTATGCTTATTTTTTTCAAAGACTACACCCCCCAAGGCACTAAACCCTTAAACACTGGGGCTTATGACCATGTAATCAAAATTCAAATTTTTTTGAGTTGCATGGTCCATTTTGCAACTAAATTTTATAAGAAAAAAATATTTTTAATTTTCAAAAATGAAATTACATATCTTCTATAAATTCTGAAAATTTTAGATTTTTTTAGTAAAAACTTGAAATTAATATGAATTTTTTTTTAAATACTGAAAAAATTCATATCAAATACAAAATAAGCTTAAAAATTCTGAAAATTTCACCATAGGTATACATTGTAGCTCAAAACATCATGGTGCAAACCAAATTTCTATTCCATTCTACAATTAAAAAATCAATATACTAAAGACCCAAAGTTCAAATTGCAATACTATATTCAATTTTCGGAATTTATAGAATTTTCAAATTGAAGTATGATCAAGACTTTGTAAGTTGCATAGGATTAGTTGGGCTCAAATTCAATAAAGATCATTTTTATGACTAAAATCCAAATCAAGACTAGTAAAGAAATTAAAGTTGCCAAATACAATATAAAGGCATCTATTGTAATTTGTGGATTTGGCATTGTCTTCTTTAGAAAATTTTGTATTTCTTCAATGAAGGGCTTTTCTTATTCAAAAGTCAACACCACCTTTGAAAGCATAATTTTTTTTATTGTAACTGGTTCTATGTTAGAAGCCAAAACAATCCAAAAATTGGAAAAAAACACTAAAAGTGTCCAAATGCTCACACAAATTTGCACTTTAGTATTCTATATATAATATAGACAATATGTGCAAATTCTAAAAACCTTTAGTCCTTGTACTAGAGAATTATCAAAAGATTTACTTCACTCTGATTAATGCATGTGACTAATGTAGGGCATTAATTACATTAGTTAGAACATACTTAGTCTTCTATAATTTCCTCTTGATTTACAAAATCCTCCAAGACATTCCTCAGAAGTGCAATAAATCCTAAACAAGCATATTAACATAGAGGAATCAACATGTCAATGCCAATTTTTATTTTTATTTGGATAGGGAGTTAAAACTACCCAAAAATTGTAAAAAATCTAAAAGTATTCCATAATCACACAAACTAACACCTAGGTGTCTTACATAATACATAGTTAAGGAAATATGTACAAATTCTAAGAAAATTTACTCCATCCACCTATTAGAGAATTGTGGAGGATTTAGTACATTGTGACTAATGTTACTTATGTCCTTGTGATTAATGTGACTGATGTTGATTATTACTCACATTAATCACAATGTATTGAATATTTGATGACTCTTGAATGTACTAAATCTTCCATAATCAAATATTAATGTCACACGTTTGTTTGCAAATTGATCTTTATCATTCAATCATCCAAAATTTAGAATAATGCATTTCTTTTTACTTTACATTTATATTAATATTGATTGCTTTTACTTTTGTATATTGCTTTTATCTTTTGTGTACCACTTTTACTTTTACTTTTATTAGCTATGTATATTATATTTGAATTCCCGTTTTATACACGCTTCTTAATCTTTTGTACTCTTATTATTGTACAAAGTATATATTTTCTTTTGTTTGAGTTTTTGGGTTTTCAAACATGATGGCCTCTTCATCAAACCCTAAAAGACATAAAAACAAAAATTCAAAGAGTCACATACATCATAAACCACGTGAGTATGCCAAAGTGGAAGCGAGGAGACTTTTGCAAAATGACAATCTATATGAGTTATTGTTTAATGAAATTGGTCCCTTGGATGTACTTATTTTGTTCATCATAAGCGACAACGTCACTCTATAATGTATGTTATTTCTTGTGAATTTACATTAAAAATCCAAACTTTTAGGAAATTATGTAATAGTAAAAATGTCTATCTACCTAAACGTACAATCATACATGATTGTCATAAATTATGTAGTAGTTTTCTTTTCAAACCCTATTAGATTATTATGCACTTATTGAAGGTTGCAAAAACTTTATTGCTAAGAAAATAGACAATGTCCTATTGGATTATTGGAATCAATTATACAATGTGAAGTGAAATTAGTTTGTATATTATATAACTCTACTTCTCATGCTTTAAATCTACCAATAGAAATAACAATGCACATTATTTATTTTAGTATATCAAATCAAAATAACCTCATGACCAATACAACACCATATTGGAACTTGAGTGAATACAATAACAAAGTGTATAAGTGGGAAGATGCGTTTCAAGACAATAATTTAGTACCTACCATATCAACATTTCTTGTAATATTTGATGGTGTCAAAGTTATTCCTAATACTAAACACTTGGAGTTGGATCATGTTATTTTGATTTATGTTCTACATATGTTAAATGAAGGCATATATAAATCTACATCAAGATTAGCAAATGTTTATTATGAAGGGGGCTCCTCTTTATGGAGACAAAAGTAAAAAGAAAGCTAAAAATTCACAACATGGATATCATAAAAATATTAGTCATGGTTATTCTTCAAATGCGGGGATTAATGCCACTAGCAATATTGTTCCATATCACTCATCAAAGGTATCTCTTCATGAAGAAAAGGCATTCAAAGACATTGGAGATGAAATTGCAAGTAATATATGGAAAAATGCAATGTCAACATTTGGTCAAAAGATTAATCATCACTTCCATCAATAAGCAAGTAATACAAGTCGTATATGTATGTTGGTCTTGATGAAAGTTCAACAATTGTTTGTCAATTACATTTTAGTAAAAATTCTTTCATAAAGCCTCATATTGATTATTCGGATATGAAATCCTCTATGATGATCTCTTGGAAAAACAATTTGTTCATATAGCATCACACTTGAAGATGAGCATGAACAAATTGTCCTTCCAAGAGATCTTTGATGTAAGAACCATATTATCATAGAGGATTTCATATCCAAATAATCAATATGAGGCTTTATGAAAGAATTTTTACTAAAATGTAATTGAAAAACAATTGTTGAACTTTCATCAAGACCAACATACATATACGACTTGTATTACTTGCTTATTGATGGAAGTGATGATTGATCTTTTGACCAAATGCTGACATTGCATTTTTCCATATATTACTTGCAATTTCATCTCCAATGTCTTTGAATGCCTTTTCTTCATGAAGAGATACCTTTGATGAGTGATATGGAACAATATTGCTAGTGGCATTAATCCCCGCATTTGAAGAATAACTGTAGTCTAGCTTTTCAATTTTTATAGAACTTTTTCAATTTTCTATGACATTTCCTATATTATTTATATATATTTTGAGTATTTAGTGTTCAAGTAGTCCAAAGTACACTAAAAGTTCCCAAAAGTACAAAGATACTTTAGTGAGTAGCTACAAACTAATAGAAAAGGGCAAAAAGGCAAAGAAAAAGTTAAAGTAAAAAAAAAAGGAGAAAGATAAAGAAAAAGCTGAGGTTAAAGAAAAAGAAAATGCAAATTAGGGATTTGGAGGTGCAAGCAGGAACGTCGCGCCAGTCACGACGAGTTGCAACCTCTCCAATCACCCCCGGATTTCTAATTTAATCCTTCTTTCTCCTTCCATTTTTTCCCCGTGTGCCGTGACAATCTCTTGCGCTATTGTTCTCGTCTTTCAAGCGCTGTATCGTAAACTGTGTTATTGTGCTGATTTTTGTGCTGGATATTTTCACGCAATTTGCGCAGTAAATAAAATTACTGTACTTTGAATTGTGTGTAAATTGTGTACTTGTGATGTAATTGTACTGGAATGCTGTTGGGCCATTGCAATTGCGCGTAATAAACATGAGGTTTGGTGGATCGTGGATGAGTTGAAGGCGCTGGTTTAGTTCGGCCAGTTGCTTGAGGATTCAGCATCTTTCGAATTCAAAGCTGCAACAGCACACACCACAAGGAGATTGTGAGGAGATTGAACGAGAGCCGAGGCCAGTCAGAGGTCAAAGGGGTCGGAAGCATCTCGATGGGGCAAAGCAGCATCGAGTTGCTGTACCGAGTTGCTAAGGGGTAACCCATTGTAAGACTTTCTAAACCCTTAAACTCTAAAGTTTTTGGAAATATTAAATACGTATATATTTGTACTATTTTCAAGTACTATAGTGGGCTGTACTGAAGTCAAGTCCTGCATTGCATCCATACACAAGTCAGTCCACATTGAACTATTGTCCCAGAACTATTGTCACAAGCCCTAGAACACTAGATAGGACTGAGACGTGCATGTTGAGTCTTTTATCTTATAATGGACTGTTGAGTGTTTCTTGGGGTATTTAGTGGGAATAAGAATGAATTTTTTATCCTATCTTCAAAACTTAAGTACATAGTGACATTTGAACACACTACACTAACCTTACATAGATCATTCCCTGGTGTTCGAACTTGGTAGCGTTTGGAATAGGGATTCCAAAAACCTAACTACATTTTGGCGCCGCTGCCGGGGAATGATCCTTGGTTAATGGTTTTCAAAAGAGTATTTGAGTTTTTGTAAGTCTTTTTGATTTTTGAAAATAATTGGTTTTTAGGAAACAGATAAACACATGGAATTTGTAAAAATCTGTATAAAAAGATTCACATACATATATTTGCCATAAAGTTCTTTACAAGTCAATTGCTCAAAAGTTAAAAAGAATTTAAAAATCTTTTAGTAAGAACATTAGTAACAGATCTAAAATCTATATTCTTTGTTATGAAATGACGATCATAATCAAAAGATGATTTGTCATGGAACCGTGTACTAGAAAACTCAATAGAGACATAATAGAAGATTTGTTGACAGACATATTTACAGTAGATAATACTTGCCCATTACAAAATCCTATACCTCAAAGAATAAGGCCAAGTAGTTCACAAACATGTCATCCTAGACCTATTCCTAGACATAATAGAAATTCTAACTCTAGGCCCCACATTGAGAACAATAGAAGAATCCTTTGTCACTTTTGTGGTGAAATAGGTCACATTAAGAAGTCTTGTTTCAAGAAACAAGCCTATGATAATACAAAAAGAACCCCTTTTCAACCTACAAAGAACCTTTTAACATCAATTTCGTTTGATCAAAATTTTTTAGAAACCGCCCAAGGTTTAATTCCATTACAAAACCCTGAAGTATCTTTAGAAGAATTAATTAGAATAAGAACAATAGTCAATACCTTAATTTACTATTATCCCACACCGGGAAAACTTAGTGGACATTGTGGAAATACATACTAAATTATGTATAAATTTCTACAAATGAGACAAAATGAGTTGTCTATTTCCATGGGAAAATTTGGAAATAATAGAAGATTATTTTTCAGGACCATGTCTTTTTATGGCTTTATACCGATTGTATAAAAATGCTTATTTTGGAAAAGGTTACAAATTCTTAAAAGAAGAATTTTGTACTTTTGAACTAAAAGGCCAAATTGAAAAATTACCTATAGATGTAAAACGTATTATCTTTAGTAAAATTTGGAGAGAAGGAAAACCTTATCAAAAAATTTATGCAAAAGGAGAAGATCTCCTTATTCACCCATCTTTACACTATTTGTTAGGACAACACGGAAAATTAAGAACTTATTCCTGTGTAGAAATTCCTAGTGGATATGCTGGTTGGCATGGTACTAGGTTAGATAGAAAATTATATGTTTTTAATTATGGACCAGTAAATCCAAGATTAACACCTTTGCAACCTGATTTTGTAAGTAGGGAAGAAAAGCATCCTATGAGCATTTCTTTTGGATTGTTATGCCTTTGAAATCAACAGTACATTAAAAATTTAAAATACACTTGAATATATCTTTTAGAATACAAATGTTCAAATTTGTTAATGAATCTATTAAATGTTTCAAAATATTAGTGAACATGACTTGAAAAAGGCATTACAAAAGAAACAAAGAAAGGATAGGGCTGATAAGTGGTCTAATCGTCGGATTATATCTTCCTATAAGAACCCAGTGTTTGCCCCAACACCGGCAAGACCACCTTCACCCCAAGATCCTAATTTGGACAATTTAAACATAGAACAAACTTTAAATTCACCTTTAGGAACTTATGCAAGAAAACAAGTAGATAATAATTTAGGCGAAGAATCAGTTGACATTATAAACCCCATTGTAGCAAATATTGTTGATAACCTTCTAGACCAAGAAGATAGGAATTTTCAAGAAATTCCTTATTCAACTTTTGAACAAGGACAATCTTCAAATTCTCCTACATTACATTCAACTCCTGCAGAGTACTTGTTTTCAAGACCTAGGAACCTTACTTTAGAACCTCTATTTACTAGTCCAGTTGCAGAATATTTACACAAATCTGGAGGTGAACAGAGTCCCAGTGTACGAGAACGCTTGCAAAAGCTCTTGTACAATGTGAATGAAAATTTTGATCCTATAACTTCTGAGTCAGAGCATTCTGATACACCTTCTCATTTTGAAATTTCTTCAGGTCAATTTTTACCACCATTTGAAGAAGAGAATAATAATCAAAATGGTTTGAGTACCTCAGAAGAGCATTCTAATTCATCCTCATTAAATTTGACTTCCTCAAGTGATAATTCGAGTATTAGTTCACCATCTAGTGAGAATATCTCTGATATAAACATGGCACAACCAAGACCTTTGAGTTTGGTTCCATTGCCACAATACTCGGGTCATCCAGGATCTGATCCTGATTATCATGTCAATAGATTTTTGATGACATGTCAAGCAAACCTCATACCTCAGGCAAATTATTTGATAACCTTTCCTGCCACTTTAATGGGTGCTGCTCAGGAATGGCACCAAACACATGGACCTTATGCGACATGGGACGCATTGAAAGATGCCTTCCTGACCAGATTCCGCCCATTAGCTTTTATAGAAAATATTCAAGACCGTTTGCGGAACTTGAGAATGGGACCTAGAGAAACTGTGGATTCCTATTATGGAAGAATGGAATATCTATTGAGACGTTGGCGAAATCATGGTATGCCAGATGCTTACCTTACTAGTTTGTTTATAGGAGGATTACACCCTATTGAGTTCAAAATAGCTATGAGAGAAAAGAATCCTGCCGATTTAGCAGAAGCCCTACAAAATGCCAAAAGATATGAAGAAGCCAGAATTGGTGAAGTGGATTTGTCTTTGGCAGATCTTACACCTTATCCTACAACATCTCTAGAACCTTCCTATGTTCAAAATCCTATGTATCCAGCAGTTCAAGAACCAAATTATATAAAACCAGAAATACATAAACCAAAACAAAATTTAGATTCCAAAACTGGATTAGAAAATCAATTGAATAAATTGATTGAAGGAATGGCTGACTTAAGAGTCCAAGTGACCAATGCTCCAAATAAAAGAAATAAGCCTACAAATGTGTGAACTAATGTTTGGTGTTCTAATTGTAAAGGGCATGGGCATTTGTCTTCAGAATGTTCATCACCTTTGATAGAAAATATGGCACAAAGCCCTATTTGTGGTTTTTGCGGTGGTAAACATTTTACAGACAAATGTTGGAATTTAAAAGCTGTTAGACAGGATATGGCAGCAGTTAAGCAAGTCATGCAAGTTGAAAACAATAGGCCATGGGTTAATAAGTCTAACTTTAGTAAACGACCATTCACTAGACCAAATGAAGGACCTCCATATAATCCTAATCCTACCAAACAACAAAGTTGGAATAATAATAATAATTACAATAATAACCAATCTTCACCCCAATTTGGCTCATCTAGACCAGAAGGGTCTGTTATCTGTTATAGATGTGGTGAACCAGGCCACTATTCTCGAGAATGTCCTAATCCTAAAAAACAAGTTGGTTATGTTCCTTGGTGTGGGCGTTGTAGACAACGAGGTCATGTTGCAGAAGAATGTAATGCCCCACTTAGGAACTTTCCTCCTTCTGAAAAAGATTATCCTAAGAAAAATCAAGTCCAATTTAAGGACCAAGATAACTCTAGACCCTCAAATCATGTTTCCCACATTTTACATAGGAATGAACCTTTGCCAGCAAAGGTTTATGTAACTACTAGGGGAATGAAAACAAAACAAGACATTAAAAATAATGAATCCCAAGACTATTCAAGAAACGAAATAGTTCGACCATATTGGTCAAAAGAAGAAATATCTTCTGAACCAGATAAAGAAAAAGAGATTGCTAATCACATACCAGAATCTGAACACATAACATTTTCAGAAAAAGAAATTACTTTAAAAGAAAGACAAGAAAGAGCCCTTAAGGCAGCTCTTAACCAAGAAAACCAGAACAAACCTCAGAAAGTAATTCTTCCACAAAATGTATTACCTACAATCTCTTCAACTTTACCTAGTTTCTACCAACCTCCTTTTAAAAGGAATAAGTCCAAAAGTCATGAAAATGACTTAATCAAACGAAAAGCAACACGTACAATGAAATTAGAAATGGGTATGCAGCCCTACAATGTGTTGGACAACTTAGACAGAATACAACCCCTTATTTCTATGAAACAACTTTTGGCAATTTCACCCAAATGTAGGAGTGACCTTAGTACTTCCTTAATAAGAAAAAGGGTTAAGTCAAACCAAATACATGAGATTTCAGTAGATCTCGGGGCCCCAACAGTAGAAGTAATGATTGATGGATCATTAATCCACGGAGTCCAAATCGATAGTGGATCTAGTGTTAATCTCATGAACTTCGAAACCATGGAAGAACTGGGATTAACTACTATGACACCAACACCTATCATTCTACAAATGGCGGACCAAAGTAGAGTCAAACCTCTTGGAATGTTGAATCAAATTACCACCACTATAGGAGGGATCGATTATAAGGTAGACTATATAGTTTTCAAATTGGTGAACTCTATATCTTCTTATCCTATCCTATTAGGCAGACCTTGGCTGTTTTCAGCCAAAGCAAAAGATGATTGGGGTAAGGGAACCTTGACTATAGGAAAAGGCAAAAACCAAATTGTCTTTCCCCTTTATCCAACTCCTTATCATGGAGAAACCCAAGAGGAAGATTCTAATCAAACTTCTGCACTTTCTTCTGACATGGAGGAAGAAAGTGATGACGAGCAACCAACACAAAAAGTACATAAAGAATTGCCATATAAATGTGTTGGGTTGGGAGAATATTTTACTCTCATGAATAATATTGATGACTCGGATGATGCCATTCTGGCATGGAAAAATTCTGAGGTCTTAAATGTTAGTGTTGAAGAAAGCTTCGAGCTTGAACCTAAACAACCGTCAGATACTGAAGAAATGGAGAATTTATTTGCCCATAAAGATCCAACACCTTTGCAAAAAGAATCTTTGAAAACTCCTTTGCAACAAATGAATTTAGGAACAAAGGAAGACCCTAAACCTATTAGAGTCTACTCCAAAATGACGAAGATAGAGTTTAAATATTGGCATAACTTCTTCAAAAGACATAGCAAAGCTTTCGCTTGGAGTTATGCCGATCTTAAAGGAGTTCCTCCTGAAATATGCCAACACGATATTGTATTAGAAGAAAATGCAAAACCTGTTAGGCAAAGACAATACCGAATGAATCCAAAATATTCATTAATGGTAAAAGAGGAAATTGACAAGCTGTTAGAATGCGGATTCATTTTTTCCGTACCTTACAGTGAATGGGTCTCACCTATTGTGATAGTATCCAAGAAGAATGGCAAGTTGAGAATTTGCCAAGACTACCGCAAATTAAATAGTGTCACCAAGAAAGACCACTTCCCTTTACCATTTACCGATACCCTTTTAGACGGTGTTGCCGGACATGAATGTTATTCTTTTCTAGATGGATTCTCTGGTTATAACCAGATCCAAATTGCAGAAATGTATAGGTTATTAACGGCCTTTACAACTGATTGGGGAATTTTTGCTTATACAATTATGCCTTTTGGGCTATGTAACGCCCCTGCTACTTTTTAGAGGTTAATGACCATAGCCTTTCAAGAGTATCTCAGAAAATTCATCGAAATATTCCTAGATGACTTTTGTGTGTTTAGCACAAAAGCCAATCATGTAGGATGCTTAGAAAAGTGTTTCGAACAATGTGAGAAGTTTGGCATTTCGATTAATGCAGCCAAATCCCAATTTGCTGTACCTTATGGCAAATTAGTGGGACACATTGTTTCTAACCAGGGCATTGCTACAGATCCTGATAAGGTAGCAATTATTAGTGAATTACCCCAACCTAACACCATAACGGAAGTTAGGGCCTTTTTGGGACATGTTGGATATTATAGAAGATATATTCACAAATATGCCAACATTGCCTTACCTTTAACTGCGTTAACCAAACAGACTGATAGTACACATGTATGGACCGAGGCTTGTACAGAAGCCTTTAATACCTTAAAACAAAAATTTATAACAGCCCCTGTCCTAATTCCACCAGATTGGAATAAAGACTTTGAAGTTTATGTTGATGCTTCCAATGTTGCAATTGGGAGTGTTTTGAGCCAAAAGAATGAAAAAGGTCATGATAGACCTATTTATTTTGCAAGCTGCCAATTGGCCACTGCAGAAAAGAATTATACTGTAACAGAACGAGAAGCGTTAGGGATGATATTCTCAGTCCAAAAGTTCCGACACTATCTATTGGGATACAAATTTGTTTTCCATGTAGATCATGACGCCTTGAAATATATGATAAACAAACCCCAACTTAGTGGACGGATAGCTAGATGGGTGTTATTACTCTAAGAGTTCAATTTTACAATCCAAGTAAGACCTGAAAAGAGTCATGTGAATGCAGACCATCTATCTCGAATTAATCCAGAAGTTGGATTAGAACCTATTGACGATAGTTTCCCAGATGCCAACTTATTCCAAGTAGATGACATTCCAACAGAATATGTAGGTATCATCTGTCGCAAGGTAAATTTTTGGTTTTTTGTAAGTTATCTAAATCTTGGAACGGAAATCGTGATCTGGGATCCGGATTCAAGCAGGAGGTAACCGATAACCGGAAATTAACTAATGGAACGGAATAGATGACAATCCGGATTTGATCTGAATCTGAACCGGATTAGAGTTGGAGCGGATCTGAGTTGGAACGGATTGGGTCAGGAACGGATTTGGTCATGATGACAGATCAGACTATATATGGGCTGACCAATCCAGTGGCCACTCTTTTTCAATCTTCATTTGCGGAAATCTCTCTCCAGCGCGTGTTTAGCTTCTCTTCCCAGCGTTTTGCTTTCTTGTTTTGAGTTGGTTTGTGTGTGCGTGTTAGTGTGTTAGGGCGCGCAGCGCTTTAGTGTGCGTTGCAGGTTTAGAGGTATTCCGGTTGAGATCGGAAGAGCGAAGGTGAGAAACGGGACGTGCGGCTAGGAGAGGGAAAGGTAGCCTCAGTCAGAATCCGGTTAGCACAGTTCGTGTCCATGCCTCAGCTCCGCAAGAGTAGAGCAGGGCTGTCCAGTTCCTCCGCAGCAGAAGTGAAACTCCGGAAGGTGTGTCCGGTTATTCCAACGGACGAGAAGGAAAAGGACAACCTGATAAAGGATCTGGCCAAGATGGGCTGCGGAGGACTGATCGATAAACCCTGGGGGTTTAGGGAGGAGCAGATGATTCGAGAGTTGCTCGGAAGGCTCTCCAATCAGTTTGACAAAACTCTCCGCGGAAGTCCGGGCAGCTGGACGGAGGAGATGTGGAAGGCCGTGTATGAATTCCGGTCAGGAGGTCGAGGGATGGCCTCCTCGAAGGAGGGTTACACTCGGGGGAAGTTCCGGTGCAACGTGGACTCCAAGGATGGGCATGCGGTCGCCGAATGTCTGGACGACCGGCATCGGAACCTCCTACAGTTCCTGGTTCCGATCATCCACCCGGACAAGCCAACGAGGGTGACCATCGCCATCGGAAACCTCATTTTCGGAGCCCTGAGCGGGAAACGGAAAGTAGACTGGGCCAGGATTTTATTTGACCTGGTCAACCGTCTAATTCCGAAGATCGGAGGAAGTAGATCGACTCCGTTGAGTCCCTACCTCGTCCATCTGTACAAACATAATCAACTCCTCACGGATACGGAGGAGAAGGAGTGGAAGATGCAGGAGTCACTCCTGAAATATGGGGAATCGGAATCGGAAGAAGAAGAACAGGAAGAAGTATCCGATTCCGAGGAGGAAGAAGAGGAAGAGGAGGAGCTACACCGGCCGCAGCACAAGCGGCAGAAGACGACGCCTCCTCACCGGAGAGGAACCCCAACCCCTCCGGGTGAGACCTCCAGCCCAGGGAAGAAACCGGTTTGTGGAGAACCGGGTCCTTCCGGATCGGATCCGACGGATCCGTTCAACCAGCTGATCAACATCCTGAGTGATGTGCGAGCAGACTGGACGGTGAAGAAGCTGATTCTCACTCAGATCAGCGAGCTGGTGGGAGCACCAGCAGACAGCAACCTGGCGGGAGTGGTTGCGGATTTTATCTCCAGCCCGGATGAGATCCGGAAGCAAGAAGCGGAGATCCGACAACTCCAGGAGGAGAACGAGTCGTTGAAGACGGAAATGTTGCTCCTCAAGGAGGACATGGCTACCACCTGGGAGATGGCAGAGGCTACCCGGAAAGTAGCGAAGGACGTGAAGGCCACATTCGGAGCAACCGGAGAGGCCATCACCAAGTCAAAGTTGTTTGACGAGGGAGTCCTCAAGGAGAATAAGATATCCGGGACCAGGTTGGTCCGGATTTTGACGGACTACTCCGAAAAGGTGGAGTTAGTCATGATGGAAGCGCGAGGGGCTGCAAACCGGATGGAGGAGAGCAGCAGGAAGCTGAACGGAGTGACGCTGTCACGATCGTTCCATCTGTCCGACCTTTCGATGCCCGGGTCTTTTCCGAACGTAGGCATTCCAACGGAAGGAAAGGATCGGACTCCCTAGTCCAAGAAGAGTGGGAGGAAGCTCGCGCACACCATCAACCTGGATTCGTCATCGGATCTTCCAGAACGTGAAACAGGGGAGCGGAACCGGAACCTGACGGACGTTTTCGAGCAGCTTGGAACGGAACCGCCCAGAAGTCCCACACTGAACCCGGGGAAGGATCAAAGTATGGATCTGACCCCAGATCAGGGTGAGGATCAAGATCAGAGCGTACACCAAGGCGAAGACGAAGTCATGGACAAAGAAACGGATCAAGGAGTAGATCCGGTTATGGTAGGATAGTTAGGATTTTAGTTGTAAATATTTGTTAGTTAGGACCGGACCGGATTTGATCCGGATGTGTCTGGTCTGGCTCGGATGTTTTCCGGTCTGGCCGGCTCGGCGGGGACCGAAAGTTCCGCGCGGACTTTCCGGGCCGCTTTATGTTGACTTTTGAGTTTTAAAATGTATATAGTCAGTCTCTGCGAAGGAGACTGGGAGTCTTTTCCCTTGAATTTTTGTGTGTTTTCTATTGATTCCTTGTTGTACGTCTCTCCCGCGCATGGCAAGGCTGTTTTGGTGAGGAGTTAGGAAAATGTATGCAGATTCTAGAGAGATTTCTCCCCTTGGTGTGTTTGTTTTGCTCTTATGTGTATGTGGGTGGGTATTCTAAGTGTTAGGAGCGGATTTCAGTTCCTCAGCGCCTCTACAGTTCACGATTCCGGGCGAGAAAACCGTTGTTAGGCTAGGCGGATAGGGAAGGAGTCCTTAAATGTGCTAGAACTCCTGGATAGGAAATCCGGTTGAGTGTCCGATCTCCCGTGAGGTCTCGCTGCCCTAGTTGGTAAACGGAAGGACTTTAGTTGATGTTGGAACGGACGAGTTCGCTTGTAACCACCTAACTCCGCACGGAGGGAACTTGGCATCAAGGTCGTTGTAGTATGAGAGGATCGTACGGGGGGTCTTTGTGTGACCTACAAACCGGATCGTTGTCCGGGTGGCTGTGAGAGATCAAACCAGATCCGCGCTAGTATAGGAGGTAGTGGATTAGAGAAGTGGGTCTTCAGCCACTATAAGTCACGGAAGGAGTGGCGGGCCTGCCACTCTCAAAAGCAAGCGGCGAACCCTCTGATGGTGAAACAGAGGCAAAACTAAACCGGAGTGGAGTAAGAGTACGTGTGAGAGGACCGGATCGGATCGGTCCAGAGGAGTTCCAGGATCAGAAATTGGAGGATCCTGGGTTGTGATGGTTTTACAGGACCGAATAGCTTGCCAAACCGGAAGAAATAGAGAGAGGTCTGGTCGTTGTTTTCGGTGTGTTGTTGTTTCCGGTTTTAGATCTAGGACCGGAATGTAGAAATTGGATACTGGCTGAGCTTAAGTTGGGAATAGTGCTAGACACTTCACAGAATCTCGTGGGTTCAATCTTTAGAGTCATTTTGTTATGCTTTAAAGTGGTTTTTGGGAGTATAACAGGGAATTCACTTACTCTGTGTTGCGACATCATCTATTACCTTTCCACTGGACAAATTCCTGCGGAATACACAGAAAAGCAAAAGAAACGACTAGTTTATAGAGCAATATCGTACACACTAATAGAAAACATTCTTTACAAGAAAGGTAAAGATGAAATTTTAAGGCGCTGCATTAATCCAAGTGAAGTATCCATAATCCTAGAAGGATGCCACAGCGATGTCTGTGGAGGGCACTTTGCTGGGTTAGTCACTGCCCCAAAAGCGCTACAATCTGGCTATTGGTGGCCAACCATGTTTGCAGATGCTGCTAAATATACAAAGAAGTGTGATCCTTGTCAGAGAACAGGCAAACCCACACCTTCTACTTCTATGCCATTAACACCTATCTTGGCCCAAATACCTTTTGAGAAATGGGGTATTGACTTTGTAGGCCCAATCAAACCCCCAAGTCGAAATGGTAGGAAACAATATATTCTAGTCGCCACAGACTATGTCACTAAATGGGCAGAAGCTTCTGCCACTAAAACGGATGATGCCAAAACTGTTGCCAAATTCCTATATGAAAATATCATCACACGGTTTGGCTGTCCAAAAGAGCTTGTGAGTGATAGAGGTACTCACTTTCTGAATGACACCATTGCTCAACTCACTGAAAAATATTTGATCAAACACAGAAAAACAAGTTCTTATCATCCAAGAGCAAATGGTCAGACAGAAAAGACTAACGGAATACTCTGTAAAATCATTACCAAAACAGTCCAAGGCTCTAACACAGATTGGGACGCCCGAGTCTTAGATGCCTTATGGGCTTATAGGTGTGCGTACAAGGTAACTACCAAATGTACGCCTTTTCAACTAGTTTATGGCCAAGAGGCCATTTTGCCAATTGAACTAGAAATCCAATCCTTACGGATTGCAATTGAGCATAAATTAGGAGAAGAAGACTCCCTGAAAGAACGTTATTCAATGTTAGAAAAATTAGACGAGACTAGGCGTCAAGCCTACTTAAACATGCTAGTAATTCAAAACCGTAGGAAAAGTTATTATGATAGCAAACTCAAACCCAAAGAGTTGCATCCTAATGACTTAGTCCTTCTATTTGACAGTAGATTCCAAAAATTTCCAGGCAAATTCAAAATGCGCTGGTTCGGACCATACAAAATCTTGAATGTATATCCCAATGGGTCTGTAGAATTACAAGATTTTGCAGGGGTAATACATTCTACAAGATACAATGGCTATCGCCTAAAACCTTACATAACTTGAGGACAAGTTATGGTTTAAGTAGAGGGCAGGCTAAAAATGTGTATAAATTTTCAAAATTAAAATAATAAAAAAAATAAATAAAAAAATAAATTTGACCTTGGTCCAAATTAAAGAATGAAATAAAGCAAGTTGAAAGAAAATGAGTGTAAAAGAAAGAGTGATTGCCCGAGAGTTTGAGTGGAAAAATTATATATAAGGTAAGAGTGATTCTCGGAAGCAGTAAAGTGGACTGACATATTAGTAAGAAAAAGGAAGAAAAATATATATGTGAAAAATGAGCAAGAGAGAAAAAGAGCGCAAAATTAGGATTGAGTGCTGCTAGTTTTCCAATTGTGAGAATTTGAAGCCTAGAAAGGAAGAAAGAAGATAGACAGCAGAATTGGAGGAATTAAAAAAAATCAAAATCTCAATTAAGTCCAGTCTAAGTCTTGTATTCTCCTTCTCAGTTAGAGTCAAACCTTAAATCTCGAATTAGATTGTCTAAAAAGAAAGAACAATTAGGCAACGCCCTTTTCAAGAATCTATCTATTTTGAACTCTAGAGTCAATTTTAGTCGTTAAAAATCTGTTGTTGTCCAGAATATAATATAATGGTAGATAATTAATTAAAAAAAAAAAAAACAAAAAAAAAACGACAACTTAGTAGTCCCATATCTTAGTATTTGAGTGTCTACTTGTTAAATGAGTTGGTCAAAACTTTTATAGTGTCTAATTGTGAGCAAAAAACTTTGAAAAGATGGAAAGAGGATTACCTATTCAAGCAACACCGCGTGGTATATTTCCTGTAGAGTTTTTGAGAGGATTTTCAGAATTGCAAAGAGACTTGTTAAAAAAAGCAAGTATTTGGGAGTTCTTACATTATAGTTGGAAGCCGATTAACAAAAAGTTGGTTAGAGAATTAATATATATGAGTGATTATGGGAGAAATAAAGAAATTGATATTGAAAATAGAAATTTATGTCTTTCTCCTGAGGAAATAGCAAAGATGTTGCATATGACCTCGGGAGGAATAAGATCTTGTGTATCTTGTCCTTTGACTTTGAAAGGGAAAACCGCGTTATTTGGAACCAATTATAGGAAGGCTTATGTTGAGAATGGTTTTGATTTGGCTTATATGATTGAAGAAGAAATGGCCTTATTCTTTGTATTTATAAATCAACATATTTTTGGAGCGTCAAATTTTACGATTATGGATACAGAGTCTTCTATATTGTATATGTGGCATATATGGGCGAGAAAGTTGATTGGCCCTATTTAGCTTATCAAACTATGATAAAAGAGTTTCAAGCAAAAAAAAATGACAATACATTATATTTGGAGTCTGCTTACCTATTATCGGCTTTGTGTGAGCAGGTTATTACAGAGATGGATGTTTTCCCATACATTGGAATTGAGGAGCCGATCGTGAGTATTGATCCTGCCCAATCCCATTGTAGTCATCATGATGTGGAAGAGGTTACATTATTGGAGTCGTATTATTCTTCTATACCCCCTGTTGAGAGTAATTTAACTTTAATTGAAGAGTTGAGAAAGGAGATTGAGACTTATAAAGAAAAAGTGAATCATTTGAGTTTGGAAGTTCATATTTTTAAGAATAAAGCAACCAAAGCACAAGAAAAGGTTAAAATACTAGAGACTTTGAATGTGGAGTATAAAAGTCATTTTAAAGAGAGACTAAAGGCAAAAATTGATGAGTGTAATCTGTGGAGAGAAAAGTTCAATGGGATGCAAGGAATCAAAGATGACATTGATAGAGCCTTGGTGAAAGCTTTACATCAAGTAGATTTTCTAGTGGAAGATAATGAGAGACTGCAAGGTGAAATAATGAAGAGAAATGAAGAGTTAGTGATTCCGAGTGTTTTAGTTCCAGTATCCACGGTGTTTATCCAAACAAAGGGAGAGGTTAGTTGTGAGAATTCTACCATATCAAAATTACAACAGAGTATGTGGCGTTGTCAGTATGAGTCTCCACCTACTTTTTCTTTGTACAGAGCATATGAGCTTCAGAGGAATGTATGTTTGAGTATTTTGGATCTAGAAAAGGAGCAGAAGTTAACTTCAAAGGAGTTCTCAATAGCTTGGGAGAGAGCTAGTAAGTTTGAGAATATGCAGAACCTTCTATGTGAAATGTTAGTTCGTGAAGACTTATCTTTGAGTAGTTGGGAGCCATTATTCTATCCTATAGCAGATTTGGGAGCGAGAGCTTTATGTTATTATATACAGTTAGAGAAGGAACTACGCCACAGAAGACATGTTGATTTATCTACTGTGCCAAAGAGATTGGTTTGGATTACAGATCATCAAAATGATATTGACCCATGTTTCTATACTTATTCTGAGATGCGGGCTAAGTGGAAGCAAGAATTGCACTTTTTACGGAGTCAATTGACTTTTACCAGAACTTCACAAGGCAGTCTTGAAGTTTTATTGCAAGCTGTGGCAAATAGGGAGGCAGTGGCTCAGAGAGGTGAGTTGACTACTAGTCACTATGTTTATAACATCCAGCAGACTTATATCAGATTATGTACTACTCTAGATGCTTATAACAAAGGTCAAATTAAGTTTCATCCAACACAAGAGAGTTCTACATTCAAGCTACCTCCACCATCATATGTACCTGCTGGATGGTTGAACACCAGAATCCCGATACAAGGATCCATACTTACCTGTTTATTTCTGGGTCAATATTCTACTATGTTTAATGATATGACTATTGAGAGACCTGTACCTAGTTGGAAAGCATTGGAGTGGTTGGGTGAGGATTATGGGTTATCCAGGAAAGAAGATATACCATATGATAAGATTTATTTGAAGATATCTGACAAATGGCAGACAAATCCACCACCATCTGTAAGTACCAATTCCCATTTTTGTCAGTGTCAGAGAAGATATAAGTGGAATCCCAAGGCCACTATAGATTCAGTTGAATATAATTGGCCTGTGATACCTGGTACTTTTACTACACCTATGTTATGTGCACAAGCCTATGCAGCTTTTCATGAGCAACATATCACTCATACGGATCCAGTATGTTTTTGAGCAGCAATGTTCTGTGACTATTTACATTATATATGTACTAAGTTTGGTATTATTATAAATGTGAATAAGTATGATCCTTTGCAACCTGAATTCCATATTATGATGAAGTTACAGTATCACAGTGCTCGATGGCATCGAGTATTGGAGCTTATGACACTAACTCATTTTCTATGGGGGGCTCAGAAGTGTTTTATAAATGAGTTTGGTAATAACAGATTCTTACCTACCCAGACTTGGCTTATGAACCAGCGGTTATACAATCCATAGTTGCTTGATCGAGATGAAGATATCAAGAAAGATTGTGCCAAGGCTTTACAAAAGAAAATTCAAATACAAGATAGAGATAGAAACAAGAGACCTAGACACTATTGACAGGGACGTCAATAGACTAAGTAGAGGGCTATGTAGTCTAGCTTTTCAATTTTTATAGAACTTTTTCGATTTTCTATGACATTTCCTATATTATTTATATATATTTTGAGTATTTAGTGTTCAAGTAGTCCAAAGTACACTAAAAGTTCCCAAAAGTACAAAGATACTTTAGTGAGTAGCTACAAACTAATAGAAAAGGGCAAAAAGGCAAAGAAAAAGTTAAAGTAAAAAAAAAAGGAGAAAGATAAAGAAAAAGCTGAGGTTAAAGAAAAAGAAAATGCAAATTAGGGATTTGGAGGTGCAAGCAGGAACGTCGCGCCAGTCACGACGAGTTGCAACCTCTCCAATCACCCCCGGATTTCTAATTTAATCCTTCTTTCTCCTTCCATTTTTTCCCCGTGTGCCGTGACAATCTCTTGCGCTATTGTTCTCGTCTTTCAAGCGCTGTATCGTAAACTGTGTTATTGTGCTGATTTTTGTGCTGGATATTTTCACGCAATTTGCGCAGTAAATAAAATTACTGTACTTTGAATTGTGTGTAAATTGTGTACTTGTGATGTAATTGTACTGGAATGCTGTTGGGCCATTTCAATTGCGCGTAATAAACATGAGGTTTGGTGGATCGTGGATGAATTGAAGGCGCTGGTTTAGTTCGGCCAGTTGCTTAAGGATTCAGCATCTTTCGAATTCAATGCTGCAACAGCACACACCACAAGGAGATTGTGAGGAGATTGAACGAGAGCCGAGGCCAGTCAGAGGTCAAAGGGGTCGGAAGCATCTCGACGGGGCAAAGCAGCACCGAGTTGCTGTACCGAGTTGCTGAGGGGTAACCCATTGTAAGACTTTCTAAACCCTTAAACTCTAAAGTTTTTGGAATATTAAATACGTATATATTTGTACTATTTTCAAGTACTATAGTGGGCTGTACTGAAGTCAAGTCCTGCATTGCATCCATACACAAGTCAGTCCACATTGAACTATTGTCCCAGAACTATTGTCACAAGCCCTAGAACACTAGATAGGACTGAGACGTGCATGTTGAGTCTTTTATCTTATAATGGACTGTTGAGTGTTTCTTGGGGTATTTAGTGGGAATAAGAATGAATTTTTTATCCTATCTTCAAAACTTAAGTACATAGTGACATTTGAACACACTACACTAACCTTACATAGATCATTCCCTGGTGTTCGAACTTGGTAGCGTTTGGAATAGGGATTCCAAAAACCTAACTACAATAACCATGACTAATATTTTTATGATATCCACGTTGTGAATTTTTAGCTTTCTTTTTACTTTTGTCACCATAAAGAGGAGCCCCCTTCATAATAAACATTTGCTAATCTTGATGTAGATTTATATATGCCTTCATTTAACATATGTAGAACATAAATCAAAATAACATGATCCAACTCCAAGTGTTTAGTATTAGGAATAACTTTGACACCATCAAATATTACAAGAAATGTTGATATGGTAGGTACTAAATTATTGTCTTGAAACGCATCTTCCCACTTATACACTTTGTTATTGTATTCACTCAAGTTCCAATATGGTGTTGTATTGGTCATGAGGTTATTTTGATTTGATATACTAAAATAAATAATGTGCATTGTTATTTCTATTGGTAGATTTAAAGCATGAGAAGTAGAGTTATATAATATACAAACTAATTTCACTTCACATTGTATAATTGATTCCAATAATCCAATAGGACATTGTCTATTTTCTTAGCAATAAAGTTTTTGCAACCTTCAATAAGTGCATAATAATCTAATAGGGTTTGAAAAGAAAACTACTACATAATTTATGACAATCATGTATGATTGTACGTTTAGGTAGATAGACATTTTTACTATTACATAATTTCCTAAAAGTTTGGATTTTTAATGTAAATTCACAAGAAATAACATACATTATAGAATGACGTTGTCGCTTATGATGAACAAAATAAGTACATCCAAGGGATCCAATTTCATTAAACAATAACTCATATAGATTGTCATTTTGCAAAAGTCTCCTCGCTTCCACTTTGGCATACTCACGTGGTTTATGATGTATGTGACTCTTTGAATTTTTGTTTTTATGTCTTTTAGGGTTTGATGAAGAGGCCATCATGTTTGAAAACCCAAAAACTCAAACAAAAGAAAATATATACTTTGTACAATAATAAGAGTACAAAAGATTAAGAAGCGTGTATAAAATGGGAATTCAAATATAATATACATAGCTAATAAAAGTAAAAGTAAAAGTGGTACACAAAAGATAAAAGCAATATACAAAAGTAAAAGCAATCAATATTAATATAAATGTAAAGTAAAAAGAAATGCATTATTCTAAATTTTGGATGATTGAATGATAAAGATCAATTTGCAAACAAACGTGTGACATTAATATTTGATTATGGAAGATTTAGTACATTCAAGAGTCATCAAATATTCAATACATTGTGATTAATGTGAGTAATAATCAACATCAGTCACATTAATCACAAGGACATAAGTAACATTAGTCACAATGTACTAAATCCTCCACAATTCTCTAATAGGTGGATGGAGTAAATTTTCTTAGAATTTGTACATATTTCCTTAACTATGTATTATGTAAGACACCTAGGTGTTAGTTTGTGTGATTATGGAATACTTTTAGATTTTTTACAATTTTTGGGTAGTTTTAACTCCCTATCCAAAAAATAATAATTAAAAAAAAATGAGATTGGAAGGCAAGGAATTTTGTTCTACCAGTTCTATGAGTTTAGAAATATTTTTCAAATGATGTTGCGGGTGCGTGTACAACTAAAATTGGTTTGATTTGAGTAATCTATTTTTTAATTGTCATTCATGTTTCTTTTCTTTTCTTTTTATGTTGAAACAAATTGTATTAGAAAATACTATAGCCTTCTCAAGGGTCAAGCTATTGATTTTGGTGAATATATTTTTTGTTTATTTTGAATTGTAGTTTTGAGTCTTAATCACCTATGACTTTTAAAACTCATGTTGTCCATATTTGAGGATGTACAGATTCTTTGTTGATGATATTCCAATCCAAAGATACGTAAATTGACCGAAAGCTACTATAACAATTACTAACTGCATGATTGATATAAGAGAATACAATGACTTGAACTTAGATCATATATCTAACATAAATGGCTCCAATATTTTCTTATTGAACATAAACAAGTCTATTGCCAACCAATAAACAATTGTATTCAAATAGGGGTCCGGAGTAAATAATCCAGACATGCTTGTATGTAACATTATTATTCAAAACATTAGAAGAAATTTGAGGCCTCCAAGAGGCCGTTTAAGGGCTATTCCCGCAGTTGGGAAGAGTAAGAATATTAAAATAATTAAAAATTAATTAAAAATTAAAATTAATATATATTAAAATATTATAAAAATATTTTTAAAAAATATTTAAAAAAATATTTAAAAATTAATTTTTTTATTGTTTTCTAACTTGGCACTCGCATGACCACGTCAGATTACTGTTCCCAGGGCGTTCCCAGAGTTCCCAGGGCCTGATAACTTGCAGTCTCTTAGAGGCCTCGAAATTCTTCTAATGATAAGTGGGAACAAAATCTAACTTCATTTTGAGCAATTCATACAAATTGACAATAAGAATCTAATACATTTGCTAAGTTTCCTACCCCCACTAACAATAGGTTGATTTGTCAAAGCTTGATGGCTCATCCAAGGGCTTGTTCATTCCCTAATGCACCACAAGATCCAAAACTATAGTACATAGAACTAATTTATAATTATCTATAAATTTTTAGTTTATTTTAAAGAATTTTTGTATTTGTAAACATTTGTTGCTTAAATGTCTAATTTTGCAAATGTAAAATTGTTACTATTATTATCTCCTATAATCAAATTTGGAGCTAAAAGTTGGAATTGGGGTTGTCTAATAAATCTATTAGACTGAGCAATAGCACAAGGATAAAAAAATCCTTTTTTGTTAGAAAAAAGTAATTTCTAATGTCATTATAAAATAAAGTTTATTCACATAATGACTTTTTCATTTTCATTTTACTTTACAAAGCATTTTCCACAAATAGATGTTTTTCCTTTTCAATACAATCATCAATGATTGTGCGCAGTAAAGTGAAGCCGTAGACTGTGAGCTCCCAATTCGTCACTTGGGACTCATAGTCTTCTTTTTTCTTAGATTGTGCAATTTAAGTCATAATTATACACAAAAAGCCCTAAAAAGAGTGTAAAACCAGAATGGACATGTTACATATCAATATGCCCTTTGGTCCTAAATAGCCTTTTCTCCTTAGAATAGTCCTAAAACCCACTTGTAAATAGGTTGGAGCCATAGAAGTAGTGGGAACTAGAAGATTTGAGGGTTCTTACCCAAAATAGCCTGAAATCACTATGCAAATGACCAAGCTAGGCTAAATTGGTCTGAGGGAAGTCTAGGGAGATTCTTAGGTAGATTCCCCAAGAGAGGTTTAAGTTTCCCCATCCCATCGACGAATAGTAGAAACCCCAATTGTTAGCTTGCAGGGGTTACTTTCACAAGACAGGCCAGTGGAGGAATCTACGGTCACCGGATTGTGATCTTGGTTCTAAACCATACCGGGAAGTCAAAAGCGAAATCCATTCGCCAAAATTCCCCCGTATGCGGAAGATTCCTTGACTGCCGGTAAACCAACGGAGGTATCTTTTTGCCCTCCGTATCAAGACATGCAAGATCAAGATGTGAACTTGCAAATCTCTTGGGAAACCCCATGAGAGGTTCCCCAAGAAGTTTCGGAATTTTCTGGGTTGAAGAATTACTCCTTCCGGACGGTCAACCGCCTAAAACCACGATGGAAAATTCACGATAATTACCCAGGTAGCGGTAAAATCTCACTAAAAATTAAAATAGTTTCTTTTATGCTAATAACGCGCCCCGACGAGTTTCATGATGTTTCGATAGCGGGAGACGGCCGAATCACCGACATTCCTTCGAATTATCCACGTGGCGGGATTTACGTGGAGTTGACCGGCGTCCCGGGAGCACACGAAGTCGGAACGAAGTCAACGAAGGGTCTTTTCTTACTCCCTAAGACCTCCCAGACCACCCTGGCTAGTCAACTTTGTCAGAAAAGGTAACCTCCAAAAAATAGATTTTTACCTCTTTTACTGACTCCAGTTGGCGATAGTTTACGGTGGGATTTTGGCGTGGGAATAGGGGGTAGGAGAACCTCAAGACTAAAAATGGCCTTCTGAAGCCTATGGCGCAATTGGTTTTTGATTTGGAGTTAATCTCCAATAGTTAGAGTGTTGGACCAACGTAAAACCCAAACTACGTGAAAATCCTAAAAGATAAGGATGAAAATCCAAGTTGATAGGGTTACCTAGGTTAAAAGAGGGGAGTTGAGGGCCTTGAAAAAACTATAAAAGGGCCCTCATTTCTCTCCAAAACCACCCCCATTCATGTTTTGGGTCCGTGGGTCCAACTTATGTTGGATTTTTTGGCAATTTTAGCCAAAGGCACTTCCACGGTGTTTTGAGCACGTGGTGCTCCGTTGTTGTTCTATTTTCAGCTTTTGAAGGTCTTGGGGGTCCTTCTTCCTTTGTGTCTATGAGTTTTGAGTAGTCTTGGGTATTATTTGGCTTATTTTTGAATCACTTTGGTCACTAACTTGTCAGTTGAAGTACTTTGCTTGAAGCACTAACTTGCTTGAAAGTTCCTTGAGTTTTGTCCTGATCCTAAAGCTCCCCCCGCAGCGCCTTGGCTTTGCCGCCCACTGGGGGGTCTTTAGTGTTTAAGGATTGTGTTTTCTAACCCGCGTGCCTAGATTAACCTCCGAGTGTTTCTCTCCCAGTCGGGGAACTCTTTTGCTTTCTCTAAGAACCCTTGGCGTGTGGTCCTCCCCCCGTACGGTGGAGTTGTGGGCCCCCTAGGGTGATTATGTCCTAACGGTTTTCTTCCTCTTTTGAAATTGCTTGTGGTCACATGAGCCCTCCTTGTTGACGGCGAAGCTTTGACTATTAACCCCCCTAGTCCTAGAGTGCGTGTTAAAAATCCGCCATACGGCGAAGCTTTGAACCTACGGGCAGGGAGAAATCCTAGAGTTGGTGTTAAACCCAACTCGACGGCGAAGCCTTGATCTCCCCAGAGAACTCGGTTCAAAGTTTAGTTTCCAAGAGGTTCTTAGAAACCTTCAAAGTTTAGCATCCAAGAACTTAGGAAAACGTTATAGGCAAAAGTCCATGTTAAACTAGGATTAGTTTTGGCTTTCCCTTGGTTTAAGTGGCCTCGGTCATTAGTTTTGGCATTTACCAAAAGTTCAGAAAAAACGTCCAAAGGAAGGGAAAAAACCTTGGGCCGAGCCAGCCCAGCGAGAGCCAGCCCCAGCAAGAGCCAGCCCAAGCGAGAGCCAGCCAAGCAGGAGCAGCCCAAGCGGAGCAGCCTGGTACCCGCAGCTCGATACCCGCGCCGGTACCCGCAGCCGGTACCCGCGCCCGGTCCCGTGCTTGCAGCTGCGCCTCCTGCCAGTTTGTGTTGGTTTTTTTTTGTTCCTTTTGATTTTCCTTTTTAGGAAGACTAAATGGGGAAAGGAGGGGTAGAATAAATGGGAAATTAAGGTGGTAGAAGTAGGAAAGAAAAGGGGTAGAATGAATGGGAAATTAGGGTGGTAGAGGTAGAGATATCTTCCAAGTAGAAGGAGGAAAAGTAGGGAAAAAGATTCGGGGGGTACACCTTGTAGTAAGAATTATCATAAAAAGCACACAAAAACCTGCAAAAGCTCACACAATCACTTCACGCACGATTCACCCAAGCTCTCCACACACCATAACCAAAAACCTTGAGCATCACAAGCAAAGAGGAAGATGAAATAGGAGAGGGGTGTGCGAGTGGATGGATTGGGGGAAATCTCAACTAACCAATTCGGACCACTAAAAGGGTGAACGCAAGAGTAAGAAAGAGCGTGCCCGTGGGCATAAGAGGAAGGTCAACCGCGTAAGCACTTGGGAAGGCCAAGTTGTAAGAGGTGTAAGAACAAAGTCAACACGTAAGAACTTTGGAAGACAAGTTGGTGGGTGTAAGAAGGGGTGGAAAAAAAGAGAAGAAAGAAATTCCACCACCCCTACCACTTCGTTCTCAAATCTTCCCGAGAATCTTTTCCGATTCAAGAATCACACAAGGAGCCACGAATCCAAGAGGAAGGAACATGGCCGAGGGGGGGAACCTCGACCGGTTGATCCAAGACCTCCAATATGAGGTGGGCCCCTAAACACCCCACTCTTCCGTGTTTAACTTTGTTTTATCAAGATAATTAGAAGGAGACCGAGAGCTAGGGTAGGCAAGAAGCAAAGTCAGGTTAGAATTAACTTTAAAATCTTATAGTAGAGGGCTAGGGGTTTTCGAAAACCTAAAACACGTCCAGATCCGAGCTAAAACGAAGGAGTTATGAGCGGATGAAGTTAGGGGGTCATGTTGGATGAAACCTAACAAATTTCATCCAAGAGGAACAAAAAAGCTAACATAAAAAGAAGAATTAATTTAGGAACCGAAAGTCAAATTAGAATTTTGTTTTGGAATTAGGGCTAGCCCTAATTAGCGGATGAAGTTTGAAGGACCGATTAGCGGTCAAACTTCATCCATGGATAACTTTTGATAGGAAACCCCAAATCTAATGTGATTAATCAAATTAAAAGGCTAAAATCAGGATCTCCTCAGAACAAGTCTTAAGTTTTTAAGATTACTACATTAGTAACCACACTTAAGCTCCTTAAGTAAGATTAGAAGACAGATTAGGGACTTTTAAGATTAAGTTTAGGTTAAGTATAGATTTAGAACATCTTAGAACAAGTTTAGGATAACCCAAAACTAAACCCAGCTTAAAGAAATACCTAAACCCCAAGCAGTTAAGAAGGGATGAAGTTTGGAACAAGTAATGGATGAACCCTAGAAGATTTCATCCATTTGAATCAAGACTTGGTAATTAGGTTAGCATTAGGGGGTCGAGCCCATAGCCCAAATTCCAAGTCAAATCAAAATCCGGAGTCTATAGAAAAGCATGGATGAAGTTTGAGGGACCGAGTAGCGGTCAAACTTCATCCGTCCATAACTCTCTCTAGGAGAGTCCAAATCCAACAATCTTTATACTTTTAGAAATGGCATGAGGTACTCTTCCATTTAGTATAGATAAGCGTAGATTAAGATCAACTCTTCTCCTAAACTACCAAGCCCTTTTAGACTTTGATTCAAACTTAGCAATTATAGCAATTCCAATTAGGGTTTTGTTCTGGTTCTTCATTATCCAAAATTAGTGAGTCTTAGGAGTTTAGAAAAGATCCATTGCTTGGAAGGCACAATGGATTGGCGCTAAACACCCATAGATCGAGTCAGAACAGTTAATTACCGAGAGCTTGGTTGTGCTCGCTTCTTTACCAAGGGTGGGTAAACAAGCGCTCACATAGACCCATAATTCTTGGATTCAAATATTATTGAAAAAATCTAATTAATGTAGTAGTTAATCTAACCATATGGATATGATATCCTACTACTATTGTTTGAGAATTATTATTAAATTATTAATCTAATTTTCATTTATAACACATCTTCACAATTTTGAAAATTTAGTATACCCTCATGTTCCTGTGAGCTTCCAATTTGTCACTTGGGACTCGTAGAATTATTTTTTTGGAAATTTGCAATTTAAAGTTGATAAAAGTATAGAAAAACCCATAAAAAGAGTATAGAACCGAAATAGGGTTGTGTCATACCCATTATAATATTTGGTCTAGATTTGTGTTTTTTACTTAGAATCCCCCAAACCTTGCCTAAAAATAGTATAGGAATAACGAAAAGGTTAGATTTGGAGGATTCGAGTCACACAGCCCCAAAAGGGCTAAATCCCACCATGAAGGTGGCGATTCATGAGTAGGTTGGTCTGAGGGATCCACAGCGAGGCCACTAGGTCGGGTCCTAGAGTTAGATTTAGAATTCCCCATTAGATCGACGAATTCCCAAAATCCCGATTGTTAGCATGTAGGAGCCACTCACGCAAGGCCGAGCCCGTGAAGGAATCTACAGCCCAAGGATGGTGTTCTAGGGTGAATCCCATGCCAGGAGTCCAACGACGAAATCGGTTCGCCAAGATTCCTCCACCTACAGAAGATTCCCGCACCGTCGCTAATTCTAGGAGATGTCCAGTTTAAATCTCCATTGACCAATTGTGCCAGGTACGGAAACACACCCGCACGTCTTTCATGCGACTCCTTGAGAGGTCATGTGAAAAATCCCGGCATCTTCCGACTTGCAGAAGAACCTTTTTCCGGGTGGTCAACCCTCCTAATCTCCAACGGGAATTTCATGGAAATTACCCAGGTTACAATAAAATCTCACTAAAAATTAGACTAGCTTGTTTTATGTTAATAATGCGCTCCGTGAAGTTTCACGACATTCCGATAATGGCAAGTACCCGAACCGGCGAGATTCCTCGGGAATTAACCACGTGGCGGGGTCCCCGCCACGTTGACCGGCATTCCGGGACCATACGATGGCGAAACGAAGTCAACCAAAAGTCCTTCCCGACTCTCTCGCATCTACCGGAGACCCTAGGCTATTCACATTTCTCAAAATAGGAGACCCCCAAGATCTAGGATTTTACCACAATTTGGTTTTTAAACTAAATTAGCCTACGATGGGTTTTTGGCCTTGGTACGGGGAGTAAAGGGAACCTAGGACTAAATACGGCAATCTGGATCCAACGGCGCAATCCGTTCGGCGATTGGAGCTAATCTCCAAAAGTTAGGATGTTGGTCCAGCATAGATGGTAGAAGTAGAAATTTAGGATGTAGGATGAAAATCTTTGAGGATGAGGATGAAAATCCCCGTTGATAAGGTTACCTTAGAGCTTTAGAGAGAGGGGTGAGCCCTTGGGAAACCTATATAAGGGCCCCATTTCTCTCTCTAAAACACCCCCTCACTTTTGTTTGGGTCCGTAGGTCCAAGTTGCTTTGGATATTTTGGCGTTTAAAGCCAAAAACCTCTACGGTGTTTTTGGAGCACTTTTTGCTCCATTGTTGCTAGATTTCAAGCTTTGAAGGTCCTTGGGGGTCCTTCTATCTTGCTTTGTGTACTTCTCGTGCGTTTGTTATACCCTTGTTACGAGTTAAGAGTCCTTGTTCTCTCTTGTTGTACCTTTGTGAGCTAACTTGTGAGTTTAGGAGTCTTTTGGGGTCGTGTCCTAATCCTAAAGTCACCCCCCACCGTACCTTGGCGATGCCGCTTTGGGGGGCCTTTAGCTTGTGAAGTTATGCGTCTTTACGTGTACTAAAACGTGTGTTTTCCTTACTTATGTGTCCTCACCCCCTTCTAATCTTTCCCTTGTTGCGTGGACCCCCCTTCGGGACGGCGAAGCTTTGGCTTTGTCACACGTGTTTCTAAGTTTGTTTTTTTATCTTCTTCTAATATCCCCCTTGTTGCGTGGACCCCCCTCCGGGACGGCGAAGCTTTGGCTTTGTCACACGTATTTCTAAGTTTGTCTTTTTTATCTTCTTCTAATATCCCCCTTGTTGCGTGGACCCCCCCTCGGGACGGCGAAGCTTTGGCTTTGTCACACGTGTTTCTAAGTTTGTCTTTTTTATCTTCTTCTAATATCCCCCTTGTTGCGTGGACCCCCCCTCGGGACGGCGAAGCTTTGGCTTTGTCACACATGTTTCTAAGTCTGTCTTTTCTATCTTCTTCTAATATCCCCCTTGTTGCGTGGACCCCTCAAATCAACGGCGAAGCTTTGAACTAGTAACAACGTCAAGTCCTACAGTGTGTGATAAAATACTCTTAGACGGCGGAGCTTTGAACCCATGGAGTGTCACAAGTCCTAAAAGTTGGTGTTAAACCCAATTTTACGGCGAAGCTTTGAACCTCCATAGCCTTAGATTCCAAAGTCTAGTTTCCAAAACCTTTGTGGAAACCTCCAGAGTTTAGCTTCCAAGAGATGTAGGTTCCTTTGCACTTATCAAGTGTAGTGTCTTCCAAAGTTTATCTAGTTTAGTTGTTTCCCAAGGTCTTAGTGAGTTTGGTACCCCCGAGGTTTTATTTCCCTCTAGCCTTAAAATAGCCTTAGCAAAATTTCAGTCCTAAAATAGCCTTAGAGAAAAAATCAGCATTCCAACCAGCAATCCCAACCAGCATCCCAACCAGTAATCCCAACCAGCAATCCCAATCAGCGATCCCAACCAGCGATCCCAACCAGCATCCCAACCAGTATCCCATCAGAAATTAAAAAAAAGATTTTTATTTAAATCCCGACCCCCCAGCCAGCAGGGAAGGGCCAGGCAGGCTGCGGTTGGACAGAGGCCCCGGTTGGGCAGCAGGCTCCGGTGGGACAGCAGCTCTCGGTTGGGACAGCAGGTTCCGGTTGGGACAACAACTCTCGGTTGGGACAGCAGGCTCCGGTTGGGATAGCAGGCTCTTGGTGGGGCAACCGGGGCTCTTCCCAAATTTTGATTCCTTTTTTTTTGTTTCACGTTTTGGTTCTCTCAAACCAGAACACAAACAAAGATAAAGCAAACTCAAGGAATGTTGGGCTAATTAAGTGCTAAGCAGGGGTGAAGCAGAATTAGGGCCAATAAAAAATACAAAAGGGAGGAGGAAGAAGAGAGCGGAGCACCACCGTACCTGCACACGAAAACGGTCTCTATCACCACTCACACTTACATACAATGGAAGGAAATTAGGGAGAAGGATGTGTTATAGGAGTGGAAAGGAGAGAGACGATGAATAGTGCCTAGCTAGGAGATTAGGTAGGAAATCTAGAAGAACTCCTTGCAACCGTTGGGAGGAAGATTAGGATGACACAAAGCAAGGTTGCGTAAGAGGATAGGAAAGAACAATTAAACCCTTCTCGTAGTTTGAAACCATAGTGTAAGACCCATAAAAGCTTAGGTGGAATAGTGCTAGTGTAGAAGAAAGAGGAAGAAAGAAAAGAAAGGAGGAAGGGAAAGAGGGAGTTTAGATCATCAAAAATTGTAACATTTTCTCAATAAGCGGTGAGCTTGGAAAAAATTCAAAACAAAGCCAAAGACTACCATGGAGCGTGAGGATGTACACGTGGACGTGGACGAAGTCATTTCCGACACCGGTAGTGAAGAGGTGAGTTTTTGATTTAATCTTTGATGTTTCTCCCTAATTAGCATTTATTTTCCTAATCAGCCCTTAGAGCGCGATTAGCATCCGAGATTAGTGTAGATTAGAAGTTTAGATTCAAAAGTTGATAGATTAGGACTAGAGGTTTCCAAAAACAGCTTATAATTAAGATTTGACCGTAAACTGACCGCGTTAGGCTAAGTTAAGCAATAGGGGGTAGGACGGAGGAATTTTGAATAAAATTTCATCCAAAAAGAACCATGGACGGAAATTAGGTTTAAATTAGAAGGAGAATTTAGGAGTAAAATTAGGGATTAATTAGCAGTTAGAATTAGAATCAATCTACGCTTTTATTTTTTAAAGTTAAACTTCTAAGGTCAAAATCTAGAGTTAACTTTGGAGAGTTAAAAAATAGAATTAATTTAGAACTTTAACTTAGGGGTTTAAACTCTCAAGTCAAATCTTAGGGTAGGTTCATGTAAGAGTTTAGAGTTGATTAGGGAGTCAAAAATTAGAGTAGAAAGTAGAGGTCAACAGTAGAATTAAAAATCAACTTAGGAAGTAGATTTTTGAGTTAGGAATAGAGTAAAAAGTAGAAGTCAAAACTTAGAGTAACATTTAGAGTTCATCTAGGATTAAAACGATAGGATTAAAGTTGGAAGTAGAAAGTCAAAAGTCAAAAATCAAAAGTTAAGAGTAAATTTAAAGGTTAAACGTTAGAGTCAAGGGGGGAAGTAAAAAGTTAGAGTAAAAAGCTAAAGTGAAAACGTAGAGTCAAACCTAGAGTTGAAATTCAAGGGTAAATCTTAGAGTTAATTTAGGAGTAAAAACATAGAGTTAAAATTCAAAGGTAAATCTTAGAGTAAATTAGAAGTAAAAATTTAGAAGTTGAAGTCAAAACATAGAATTAACTTTAGAAGGTAAATTTTAGAGTTAGTCTAGGAGTAAAAACTTGGAGTCAAAAGTCAAAACCAAGTCAAACGGTAGCATTAAATTTTGAAGTTAAATTCTCTAATTAGTTTGGGAAGCTAAAAACCTAGAGTATACTTAGAAGTTAAAAGTTAGAGTAAGAGTTGGAACTTTAGGGGTAGCTTTTAAAAGTAGAACTTCTAGGTGGAATCTTAGAAACCCAAGATAGTCTTAGGGGTTCATGGAAGGAGCATAGGGGTTTCCCTTTTTACGTAGTTAGGGACGTTAGAAATGACGCCAACTACCCAGTTGTGAGTGTTTATTTACCCACCCTTGGTAAATAAACGAACACAACCAGGTTCTGTTTTAATTTAACAGATTTTTATTTTAATTTGGGTGCTTAAGCGTTGTCCACTATTCCTTCCAAGCAATGGATCTTCTTAAATGCCTAATTTGTAGTTAAACTTGTAACTTTTACTACTAAGTATAACTTAAATGCAATAAATAGAACTATTGGCCGAATAGATCAAGCTACTGTGGTTTTTTGTTCAAGTTAAGATAATCTAAATCTAATAGCATGAAGTTCTAGAGAATTTTACGCCCTTTCTAAAAATATAAAATTCGTTCTTATCCGACCTTCCTAGCCAAGGTTATGGACGGATGAAGTTTTGGCCTTTAGAAGCAAAACTTCATCCACACCTTTTACTTAGTTCTCTATTTTAGAATAATTTGGAATTTTACAAATATGATTAAATAATTATCTTATACTTTAATCCTAAGTTTCACTCCATGTGAGTACTTCCTTTAACTTTTCATCCAATTTTGACCCTAATCTTCATCCACCCATATCTTACTTGTTTTAACTCCGATTTCTAAGTATTTTATGTTTTTGGAAACCTCCGTGTATGTTCTACACTATTCTAAATTCACAAATGACCTGACCGCTAGTTTTAGAGGTCTGACTTGCTCCTAAGCTTCGGCTCTACTTAATTTTACTAATAAAATAAAAAGAGAGAGCTTTTAGAAGAATACTTCGGGGCTTGTGTCTTCAAATCGATTTTCTTGAACCTCCTCAAACTCCTCCACTTGGTCCATTTTTGATGGTTTGTTTTTCTTTATTTTGTTTTGTTTTGTTTTGTTTTGTCTTTAATTTCAAAGTCAACGTAAACTATCTTCTATTCTTCTAACTTTCTCTTCCCACCTCTTCTTTTTCCTCCTAATACTATCCTATTCTATTTAGAATGTTCTAATCGTTGACTTTGAATATTCTAAGGATTTTCTAACCACTACTTTGCCATTGATTCTTTTCCCCCAATTCTTTGGCTACTTTTTAATGAGTTTCTCGTGCGCCTTCCTAATCCTCTTCTTCTACTAATTTCTCTTAGTTCTAACTTTACTCATCATCTCCTCCTTCCACATTGAAGGAATTGAGAGCTTGAGAGCTTGAGAGTTTGGAGAATGTTTTGTGTATATGTGTTGTTGAGTTGAAATGTTGGTTTTCAAATGGAATCTGGCAGTGTTTGGCCTGTCAAGTATGCGCACAGATGGAGATTTCCAATAACTAGTATGCAACTTGTTAGCACACCTCTCCACCAACTTCAGTAAGGCTAACACACTTCCTGTGTACCTCAATTTTCTGATATTATGGCTTGAATGTCACAAGTTCCTGCTCTGGACAGGGCCTGGATCTCTCCATTCACTCTGTCCTTTAGTCAACTCAGTTTGACCTTTCCATCTGAAATTTCAGACCTCTCTCATGCATTCACCATCTGAAATTGCAGACCACTCCCCTCACAATCACTCCATGGAGTGTTTCTCTAAAAATCTGAATTTTTCAGTATTCTTTGAGTTTTGATGCACTCCCTGGATATCTAAGGGACTTCAACCTTCTCAGTCAACTCAGGTTGACTCTCCCATCTGAAATTTCAGACCTCTCCTCTCCACTCACTTCAGTGCTTGGATCACTTGAGTACTCTCTGTAAACATTTTTTTTTTTTTTTCTTCACAGACTCTCTGGCGATTGTAGGTGCGCAAGGGGGTCACTTTGGATTTGGTTCAACTTAGTTGACGGCTATAGTCTGAAATTTTGGTTCACTCTAACCTGTGAAAATTCTAAAATTTGGAGAAGGAGAAGTGGAGAATTCTTTCTAAAAAAAACAAATACGGAAAAAATTAATTTAGAGGCAAAGCTTTGCTGTTCGGGGGGGTTAGGTCCCAAATTTGACAACAATCAAAGAAGAAAGGAAAGAAATAAGACCAAAATAAATGGACTTGAAGCGATAGCTTCGCCGTTCGGGGGGTTGAGGCCCCAATTTGAACAACAATCAAAGAGGAAAATACAAAATAGGACCAACAAATTAGGCTCGAAGTCAAAGCTTCGCCGTCCCAAATGGAACAAGAAAAACAAAGAATGCACACGAAGGTTAGTACAACACACAACTACCACTTGGTTAATTGGAAAGTTAGTACAAGATAATCACATAAACTTGGTTAGATCAAATATTAGTACAAAAACACACAATTAAAAGAACCCAAGGCCCCCTAAAGCGGCATCGCCAAGGTACGGAAGGGGGTATCTTGGGGATTAGTATAACACCCAAAGAGACATAATTAGTACACAAAAATCTCCACAAAACACATCACAATTCAACAAAACTTTGAAGGGACCCCAAGTCCTTCAAAGCTTTTACAAAATAACAACAACTGAAATCGAAAACACACGTTTTACAAATTTGGAACCGAAAATTGGCCCAAGTAGAACAACGTGCAAAGATTGTTAACAAAAAATGGTACAAAGGGGTGAGTTGAGAGGAGAAGAGGTGCCTCTTAAATACTCTTCCAAAAGCACCCACCTCCTCTCATTTCTTTGCGGTAAACCTATCTTTTGAGATTTTAATCTCAAATTACCAATTTTGATTTTCTACGCTGGACCATTTTCTAACTTTTGGAGATTAATTCCAAATCACAAACGGATTGCGCCATTAGCTTCAGAAGGCCACTTTCAGTCCAAAGGTCCCCCTACCCCCTAATTTGACGTCAAAAACTCAATAAAACTTACCGCTAACTAAACACCAAAATGGGTTAAAAAACCCAGTTCCTGGAGTTTAACTTTTCTGAGAAAAGTAACTAGCCTAGGCTCTTTAGTAGATTTGAGGGAGTAATGAAAGACCTAATTTTGACCCTATTCCGAATTCGTATGCTCCCGGGATGCCGGTCAACTCCCACCGTAATCTTCAATTTTGCCGGTACAAGGAGAATCTTGTCAATTCGGGTACTTCTGGCAATCGGAATACCTTGAAACTTGTTGGAGCGTCTTATTAACATAAAAGAAGCTATTCTAATTTTTAGTGAGATTTTACCGCAACCTGGGTAATTTCCAAGAATTTTCCATCTTAGGTTTTGGCGGTTGACCGTTCGGAAAAGCATCTTCTGAGGATCAGAAAATTCCGAAACTTCTTGCAGAATCTCTCATTAAATTCTACAAAAGGTGTGTAAGTCCATCTCTTGACTTACACAATGGTCAAGGGAGAATTAAATTTTACAATCTCCCTTAATTGTCAATTTAAGGGAGTCTTTTACATAGAAAGAACTCTCGGCAAAGCAACTTTGCCATCAAGCTTCCAATGTAATTTATCCCTAAAATATCGTCTTTGAATATAAAACCTCCTTCATCAGGTTGTGCTGCGTTTCTTCAACCTGCAAGCTAACAATTGGAATTTCTACGGAAAGTGAAAATTGATTGGAATTTGAAACCTATCCGTGAACTGGCTTCTAGGTTTCTCACCAAGTTCTCTCGGACCAATTTTAGCCAAATTTTGTCACATGCATGGTATTCTTAGGTAAATTGGCCTTTTCTACTAAATATCTACAATTTGTACAATTCACAGGTTTCTATCCTATTTACATGTGATAATTAGTTTAATTTAGGGAAATACTCTATTTAACACCAAATACCTATAATAGCATGTGACATACATATTTTGGTTTTACACTCTTTTTTGGATTTTTTTGTATATAAAACTACACTCAAAATAATTAAAAACAGAAAAAAGATGACTGTGAGTCCCAAGTGACAAACAGGGAGCTCACACCAGTCTACCCTCAACATAGGATAGATAGTTAGGGAGTTAGAAGTATACCATTACCCCTGAGCTTGCAGTTACCTTGTGAGTTATTACATGCATTACTAATTATTCGCTGCCATCCACGAAACTTAGGAAACGTTAGCAAAAAAGATCCATTGCTTGGAAGGTACAGTGGACCGCGCTCACAACACCCCCATATATTAAAAAAGTGGATAAAGGCATAGAACCTGGTCGGTGTTCGCTCTATTACCAAGGGTGGGTAATCTTGCGCCCACAGTTTTGGTGCGTCTGCCGGGAGTTGAAAACATTAGATTACATTTGCATGTTTGGCTAACAAGTATTGCATGTGAAGGGCTCTGAAGGAGACTCGGACTCGGGATCATCTGAGCCGTTTTTCGATACTAGGGGCCACTCCGACCTTGAGGTTTGGGCGTCTACTTTCTACGGCATCCCCTCAAGAATTACTCCGACCTCGAACTTGGCCAGAGAGAAGAGGGTGTTGTCCAGATAATCTCGTTAGCAGACTTGGCAACCGGCCCAAGGACGCTAAAAATATCCTTCGAGTATTGGGCGCATCTTGTTCGCCTCTACCTACACGACCTGAATCGGCATACTCCAGAGATTGCCCACGCAATCGCAGCAGGGTCATTCGGGGTACCGTCGCACAGTTTCCACAAGCACATCTGTTTCTATTGGCACCTAGTGGTCCACTTTTGGTTTTTCGAAAATCACTATGTGAGAGAATTGTCGTACGCGCAATCTAGGCGTAAGTATCCTTAACACCAAAATGATGGTAAGATAACACGAAATATCGTCCCAGGAGATTTTAGTATGTTTTAGCAAGCTAAGGAGTATTTGGGTTTTAATCAAAACAACCAAAACCCCAAGAAACACCTCTTTCTTTTCCTATTTCTTACACAATGGTTTTCCAGATCCCAATCCGGATCTATCTCTTTCCGGTTTCCAGTATGATCCGGATTCCGGGTCTCATTGCTCGACTTCAACTGGTTTTCTATTCCCCTATTTTACCCTCAGGGTGTCTGCATTTGATCTTTAGAGGGGTAGGAACGCACCACTCATAGGCATCTATTTCTCTGCGCAAAACTTCACAGAAAACAATCCTAACCGAGTTTTTATTGCAGAGTAAAGAAAGTAACAATCCTCACAATCCCCGAGTAGCTTGCCCAGAAAATAGGTCACTCAGAATTGCATCCTTCCACCTTTACTACAACGACAGATTAAGACAACCGGAACTGGAAGAGGTTCGTACATCTATCTACCAGACTGATCCTATGGTTGGCAGACCTTCCGGTGAGTGGGGATTTTCCGCTGGCGGTCGCTTATCTCCGCTCAGAACCCTCCCTGGATTCCGGACTCGCATCCGCACCACTCCTTAGAACCGGATCACCGTTACGGCAATTTAAAGGTACCACGTACAAGTCCTTACTCACAAGTCTAGTAAAGCTTCCTCACAAACCTACTCGCTCAAAACAGGTCCAACTAATTCTCAATCCGGATCCCCCCCCTCATCCGCCCTCTCTCACACTTTCACCATTCATAAACAACTCAAAAAAACGCACACATAGCCAGAAATCCGAATGTCTACTTAGTGGCTCAGATTAGAGAAAGAGAATATGAACATAAACTAATGCACACAAAAATGGGCAAGGCTGGAATGAAAGGGCAACAAGCTGCCCTCCACTTAAAAACCCAAACAAAAAGCCAAAAAAAGAACACCTGAAAATCCAGGTGACCAATCAGTAACCAACCGTAATATCCGGAGAGTTCAAAGTCAACTACTCCTAAGAATCCGGAACCGGGCCCTACGCACGAAAAATCCGCTCCAGATTAAAAAGCCTAAAACTGCAAACATACTAATTACTTTCCCCGCTTTGATTTCTTCGCGCTGCTACTTGGCCCTGCAGGTGGTTTCCTGCTCCCTTCCGGTGGAGTAGACTTCGTTGCAGCCCGGGTCAGAATCTTCCGCTGGATCGGCGGCGGGTCGTCATCCGATTCCGTCTCATCGCCGGAAGTGGATTCTCCCTTCTCGGATTCTTGGATCATCTCCACTCTGGTCTCTTTCTCTGGCGAATCGTCCAACTGAATCGGTGTTGTATTCCTCTTAGGCGATACCTTCTGCATGTGAGTAAAGTTGACCGGACTGGTCCGAGCCGGATTCGACAAGGCCCCCATCCGTTGGATTAAATCGCTCCGAACGGATGTTCCGAATGCCGGAACAGAATTCCCTGTTCCTACCGGAATCGACTGGACACTCCTTGTCTGGCCGAACTTAGTGGTCCTCGTCTGGATCCGTGCTTGACCTGGAGTAGGTCTTGGAGATGGCGGTAGACCGATCCCTGACCCCGGCTTCTGAGGCGTCTTCAACAAGTCGACGTTGGGCAGCTCCGGAAAGTGGGTGAAGTCCAAGGGCTTGTTTGGATCAAGGTGCCCCAACAGTTGCGCCATCTTCTTCAGAATACCTTCCATCCGGGCTTGGTAGTCCACCAAGATCGTTACTACCTTGGACCCGGATAAGTGGCCTATGCCACTCAGCTGATTGGTGAAGAGTCGGGATTTGACCACAGCTTCCGCGGGCTGCTCAACCAACGTTGTCAAATTGTGGACGAGTTGGAGAGCGTCCGCCTCCTTTTGCCGTGCAACTGCGGCATCCGTATCCGCCCAGTTCACACGACCTAACAGGTCATCCCTCTCCTTCTCTAAGCTCTTGATTCGCTCGTCTTTCTCACGAAGCAGATCCGGGCTTGGTAGTTTCCGGATCTGACTTATGATGTCTTCTGGCTCCACCTTCAGCTTTGCAGCAATCCCCAGGATCATATCTGACATGCCAAAATACATGTGTTTGGCCTCCTCCATCCACTGCGTTCCGGCGTCGAAGAAATCCGACTATGGTTCCGGTTCTGGGGGTTGACTCGGCTCTCCCTTTTCCGGGGTCAACTGTTCCACCCTCGAGTTCGGATTGGTCGACTTCCTTCTCTTCTCCCGTTTGTCGACCAGGTCCTGCGGCTGCTGTTCTTCTTCTTTTTCGTCGTCTTCTTCTTCTTCCTCCTCCTCTCCCTCGATTGGAGTATCCGGTGGAATTTCATGCGTGAGGCCATACTTCACGATTTCCAATCCGGTGTTGTAGATCACCACCTCTTCACTAGTCAGTACCTCCTGATGGTGGTATAGGTGAAACAGGTATGGACTGAGAAGACTCGGCTTCCCCTTCCCTACGTGTGACATCAGTTTCTTCACTATATCGGCTAGGACCTTCCCCTAGTGAACTACCTTATCTTCTAAAGACCCAAAGATAGTATTGGCCACCGTAACCGTAACTCGGGTGGGCTTTTCCGGATACATGATCGGAATCATGAATTCCAGCAACCGTTTCTGCCTAGCGTCCTTACAGTCACTCACTGGGTATCCGTCCTTAGTGGTAACCGGATTACGGAACCTCCCAATCGCGTACGTCTCTACCCGAGAACCTAATTCGTATACGTCCTTCCCAAACCCGTATACGTCAGCCCATACATCCGCCGTCCATGCTCCGGGTTGGCCTCTCACAGTCAACTCAAACTGATTTGGGACCCCTGAGATTAGCTGCTCCAGCATCTCCGTGTCCTTAACATTCCACGGTCGGTGGATCAAACCTACGCACCCCATCCGGGTCAGATCTGTCTCTAACTCCTTCCGGTGCGTTGGGTCGGCAGGAATGGCCGGTCTAACTATCCGAGCTGTGACTGATGGTCGGCGTGCTACCGGTTTGCTGGACTCCGCCATAGTTTACCGACACCGACGACTAAATCCGGTGCAATCGGCACCGACCTCACCCGTCTCTCCCTGTCGCGATCTCTAACTCACCACTCTTTCTCTCAGCTAAGTGCGCAAGACAATCAGCAAAGTGAAGAATGAGGAAGATTAGGTCTGGCAAGGGTTTAAGTACTAGTCGAGCTGCCGACCGTTCCCCTTGGCGAACGGAAAGAGGTCCGTTCCCGTAACGGTTCCCTAGCGGCGTAGGTCGAATACCTATTCCGTAGCTTGTTCCGATCCGACCTAACTCGGATTTAAGATCCGTTTCTGTTCTCGAAAAAACCCGGTTTACAGGATCTGAAATCTCGGATTCTAATTATCCGGAATATATCTGTATCTGAATCTAATTTCCTACTTCTTACCAAAGTTTTGAAATTTTTTAACTAACTCCTAACCTATTTCTAAGCTACACCTCTCCCTAATGAGTTTCCGTGCTCCCACAAGAGTGTTTTGGCTCGCGACTTCCATCACATCAGCGGGACGCGCCCTTGCAAGAGCTGCCGCACATCGACATACGCTATAAGGCCCCAAAGCCCCTCTTTGACGGCCAGTTGTATCGGTTCGACACATCAGACATCGAAAACCTTCAGGTACCAGAGAATCCCTACACTTGTCTCCAACACTTCCGATCGTGGCACGACCGCGGTGGCCATCTCACCAAGGAAGGGTGCAAGGGCATCTCGACCCGCTACGTGCCCTTCCACGCCGCCACCGTGCACCAGCTGAGCTACATCACCGAATATCACTCAGCTTGTGAGCCGTGCCAGGACGCCGAAGACGTCCGAGTGGCGCTTAATACAACGCCGGGGCTTGAACTTCTGCATCAACCCCGATTTCATCCTCTCTTCTATCGGTACCCGTGCCGAGGGAAGAGAACACGCTTCATTCGTATAAAGAACGCTACGTTCTTTACGAACGAAGACTCTTGGATTCGCCACCAAGCGTCCATCGACCGCATCGAGAGGGAACAAGCCCCTTACTTTTTTGAGTACCGGCCAACCGCTACAAAGATTGCAGCTAGCTTGGCCCTCTATGGGACAGATCTAGTACCCGTCTAAGATTTCCAGCTTGATTACGTATAGTGTGGATTTGATTTGGTATTTGTGTTGTATTGACTTACTATATATATATGCGTGGATTGGTGTATACCTCGACTCGCCTAGTGTTAGATGCCACCAAAGTCTTCAAAATCCCCGAGACCCAAAAGGGTAGCACGATCAAGAGGCGGAGGCGGGAGTTCGTCCCGACTAACGCCACCAACATCCCCCACGGCATCAATCCGGGAAGACCTTAATTCGCCCGAACCCCTAATAAGGGTAGGCTCACCGGGGAATATAGAAGAGGAAATCCACCTCCCCGAACTTGTCGAAAGAGTAAGTGCGTCGGACTCATCCGGGGAGATGGACGGCCACGAGCCTCTTAGACCTCCTGCTCCGCTCAACGCCGGCGAAGCCCCGCCAGCAGCGCCCTTCGTACTAGACATCGATCCGATGATGCTACCAAGAAGATTGCCCATCGTGGTATCGGAAGGACTGCGGGAAGTGCCTATCCCTCACAACCTACCCAGGTTTTGGGGGGATAGAGACGATGATCCCACAGTCCATGTGGAGAAGTTCGAGGAAGCTCTCATATCTAGTCTGGTCACTAATCCTGGCTACTATTTGATTTGGTTCCCCAGCACGTTGGTAGGAGCAGCTTACTCATGGTATCGATCTCATGGCGAAGGTGTGTTCACCACATACCAGCAACTTCAGACGGCCTTCCTCCGGAATTTCCGACCGGCGACGGGGCAACAGCATGCTTTGGCCGCCCTAGACTGGATCCGTAAGGACTTCACGGAGGATGTGACTTCCTACATCACGAGATTTCAAATGGTATGTACTTGTTTCGTGGGTAAATCTACTCAACAACGACACAATTCGATACTACTTCATCAAGGGGATTAACAACCCTCCATTCATCCGAGACATTCTGGCACGTAGGCCAAAAACTCTCGAGGACGCTGTCCGCGCAGCGTACGATGTAGAATTCATCGAAAAGGAGAACAATCGGATGGTACGGCAAGGGTTGGACCCCATCCCATCTTTCATCCCGATCCATAACCAAGGGATAAGTATGGGGCCGTACCACTCGACCACCCTTAAGGTAAACCCACTATCTACCCACGAACCCATGCTAACGCTAATCGCGCCTGTCGATGAGTTATGAACAAAGATGCGGCAAGCTTCGGGGGAGATGACGCGAGCGGTGCGCGAGCTGGCCGATCAAATGGCATTTCTAGTTCAAGGACAAGCCCCGCCAGCTCGCCCCAGATACCATGAGTTGGGTCAACACGCAACCACCATGTGGTGCAACCATTGTGGCCAGAAAAATCACACGCCTCCCTTCTGTCCGCTGTTGAAGGACGATCCTCCACCACAACGACCGCGAGAGCCACAACCGTATCGACATCCCAATGCCGCACGTCAGGGACGATCCAACCCCGCTGACGGATGTCCCGCTTGTAAGAGGCGACATGCTCCAGGCGACTGCTGGGCTCAAAACAACATCAGGTGTGAACGTTGTGATGGCCCCCACCCCACGATCCGGTGTACAACGGCGGATAGAGTCATTCCATTGGAGTTTCCTAAAGCAGACTACGCCAAGCAAGCGCAAGACAACCAGAGAGGCGTCCGCTTTGCCGACCCCGTTGTGTCGACCGGGCCACCAAATATGTACTATGACCATGCCAACAACAGACAAACACAAAAATCCCCAGCGGCAGTCCAAACTGCCCAAGGTACCATTCCGTTGAGCTCAGCCTTGCCCCCTCAAGTGACACAGGATGCGAGATTTGTGGCAGCCACCATGGCAGAGTCCTCTAGGGCTCATGAGTGTCATCGGAGTATGTACGTCGCAGTTGAACCCAAGGGAGTCGAACCGGCGAAGGATACCTCACGTCAAGAAGTGTTGCCCGTTCTCGTAGTCACGAGAAGAGGAGCACAAACGATCCCTCCTCCACTACCCGAGCCTGGAATTATAGAGTCTCCTGACTTTAGTTCTCATAGTGGCATTCCCCTGGAATCCTCTCAAGACTCCCCTCAGTTCTCTGACCTCCAGAGTACACTAAGGGACACGGCGAAGGAGGTACGCTCCCACGAGAATCTCCCCACTCGCACTGAGATGGACGAGAACGAATACCAATTCGTCCAACAAGGAGATGCCTTCCCTTCCAGGGACCTTCCCCATCGGCCTAAAGCCCGAAGGACTAACAACCCCTCTGGCCCCTGTGACTTGTGGGGGGACTTGGCACACACCAAAGCAAACATTTCCTTTGGACAGCTGGTCAAGACTTCTCCCGCCTTACGCAAGCAGCTAAAGGAGGGGGCCACCATTCCCCGCGCTCCTAAGCTCGCCTCTGTTAACCGAGTTGCGTCCCAAGTCACCCCCAAAGAGTTGGAGTCTGACCTTGAAGAATCTACCCCACTAGTCAAAACGTCCCGCAAGAACCTTCAAACCACCTTGGAGAGCTTCGAAGCGGTGGAGATTGAGGTCGAAATAGTTGACAAAATCATCCCCCAGACCCTAGTGGATGACGGCAGCGGCGTCAACATCATGCCAGCCTATACTATGCACAAGTTAGGTCTAGAGATTACGCACCCTTCTTGCGTGACCCTCAAATGCGCTGATCAGCAATCGGTCAAGACCATTGGCCGAATCAAAGACCTCCGGATTCAGACCGGGGGAGTTGATTACATTGTCACCTTTGAAGTCTTGTCACTCAACGAGGAGGCCACCAGTCCCTACCCATTACTCTTGGGTCGGGGGTTCCTTCGCCAATGTGGCGGGGTAGTAGACTGGGGGAAGGCCCAACCCACATTCACCTACGGGCCAAACGAGGCAAGGACGAAGATACCAATCGTCTCCAACAACCCAGCTCTACAGGGGCCCCAAGAGTTCGTATACACCACCATCCAAACTATGCAGGCCTCGACAACCACTGACCTAGGTAAAATGAAATGCTTAGGCTTAGGTCTGTATGGGTTGGAAGACAATACGCCATTCGAGGAATGGCTTCAAGAGCACCCCGACTCCAGCGAAGATGCATTGGTCATCATCTGCACCTCCGCAATTCAAAACGATCCAAGCACCGCGCAGAGTACAGCTATCGAAGTCTCCACCGATAGCTTGGATCCAGAGAACGAAGCCGAATTAGCTCCTATACCAGAATCCGGCCAGAGAATGATACCCAACCACGAGGTCAGGGCAAATGCCAACCACCACCTTGAAGACAACCACCGAGTCTGACACGTCCCATACCGAATAGTTGCTCCACGGCCACCACGTTGGCTGCAACTCGGTCCTGAGGGGACGCGGACAGCCTTCACAGTCATGACTTCAGGTATCACTCTTCCCCACCAACGCGGGCCGCTCCGAATCACATGTCCCCGTTGCTCTGCACTTCTTAGAAACCATTACTGCAACACGGGAGGAACATTGGTCGCACCCAGCAACGCCCCCCACGTCACGGGCGAAGATCTACCTCCAACTTCCAACACGGTACTACCTGCGCTAAGATCTATTCCAAACGCATCCGAGCCGATGCGCTGCCAACTCCAAGAGATTGAAGATGGTGACCTGCAACCAGGGGACTATCTCAGTGACGAGGACAACAACCCTATTGCGATCCACGATTTTCCATTCAACTATCATCCTTCAGAGGGGTGGATTCCGGGAGTACATGGCGAATGGGGAGAAGTCTTGGAGCTGACCGACGAGGAAGAGATTGCCGAGACCTTGTCAGCCATGCACGAGGTAGCAACGGCCTCCGTTGGAGTTGTCCCGTACGGAATACACAATGCTCCGCACGCTTGGCAGCAGCCAGTAAGGGCTCTAGAAACGCCACGGGGGCAGGAGGAGGATGAGCTGCAGCCACTGGTAAGTCCTGCAGCACCTACCACGCCTGATAACAAAGAGCAACCACCCACTGGCCAGGTACGAGGTATCTCTGCCACAACTCTTCTCCAAACCATAGCTTGTTGGTTTCTGGGCGCCTAAACCAGATTGGTTACGATTATTAATAATATAAGGTTAGCCTCATATTATAGATGATTGTGTAAAAGGCCTATTTAGCCCTCCAAACAAAAAAAAAATTTAATAGCTAACCTCTTATTATTCACGTGGATAGTAAGAAAGCTAGAAAAAATACCAAAAAATACCAAATTAAAAATGAAAGCTTGAAAAACCATTGAAAATCCTAAAAAAATTGAAGGTTCTAAAAAGTTCACTATTGCATGATCTCCCAAATCCCTATGGGATTTTAGAATTAGGAAAAACACAGAGAGGTGGTTGTTATTTCGGGGCCAAGTCAAGATTTTAACAGTCTCCACTCTCTGGCACAGAGTGGTGGTTGTTATTTCGAGACTAATCCATCTACCCCTTGGGAAGAATCAAGAATATTAAGATTCTTGAGGATGGTTCACATCTAGCGTAAAAGTAAAAGCCACGGGGCCAAAAGCCGCAAGGCCAACCAACTTTGTTGACCGTTCTAGCTTGCCTAACTCTCAGTAGGACAGGAAACGTCGAGTGTGTTGGGAATTGCTCACACTTGAGCCCAACACATGAGTGTGTTGGGAACTGCTCAGACCTGAGCCCAACACATTACCAACCTGTCAGAGTTAGCGTCATGTGGAAGACAGATGACCTTTCACTTAGATTAGGTACTTGTCAGACCGTCATAATAGAAGCCACATAGTCGGATGAAAGGGCGGCTGAAAGTTGACACTCGTCCCTTGCTAGACCGTCGAACCTGCTGATATGCTAACGAGGCGGCTAGTTTAAGAAGGGGCATTGGCGCTCGTCCCTTGCTAGACCGTCGAACCTGCCGATGTGCTAACAAGGCAGCTAGTTTAAGAAGGGGCATTGGCGCTCGTCCCTTGCTAGACCGTCAAACCTGCCGATGTGCTAACGAGGCGGCTAGTTTAAGAAGGGGCATTGGCGTTCGTCCCTTGCTAGACCGTCGAACCTGCTGACATGCTAACAAGGCGGCTAGTTTAAAGAAGGGGCACTAGATACTAGACCGTTGTAATAATGCAGAAGGCTTAAAAAACGGCTATTTTAGGATTGACACCTTACATCATGTCCCCCACGTTAGGGTATAAGAATGGAGGGGGCAGCCCTCGTACTTTTAAGCTACTGGCAGCGTCATGTGCAGGTACCGCTCGAGTAACACATGGACCATGGATGGTTCAACCCGCCAACAGTCTTACCAGTCGCACTTCAGATCAAAATTCTCTGTGTTGAGAAACGCAGCTTCTCCCACTTCCTCATCTCTCGCTTTGGTTTTAATTTCTTCCTCCGTGTGCTTCAGCATCCTTGGCCTGTGCAGATTTCCGTTGTTAACTATGGAGAGATCTGGGAAAGCATCATCTACGTCCTAGTCTAGCATTCTCTTGAACAGCGGAGTGATTTCACACTCTTCGGGCGCCTGCGCCCTTCTATCTCCCCCTGCCCTGTCTTCGTTATCTTCTCCTCGCTTATTTCCCTACATGTCGTCCTTGGTTCACATTCTTCCTCTTGTTCAGTCTCCTCAGGCTTCTTCTTTTTCAAAACCTGCCTTGGCAGGACGAACCGTCAATTTACCATTCACAGTTGCATAGAATCATGCCAGGAAGGAGAGATGAGTTCCGGGAGCGGTCGCCCTCGGAATCATCATTACAATCAACACCGTCGTCTTCTTCCCTGCCATTTTATCTAGTTGGATCTGCCGCAGGGCCATCTTCACCAGCGCCGGCAATAGCAGCAGAGGCGGAAGAAGAGGCCCTAACACAACCCCTTACCGAAGCTCAGTCACTATCAACAGAAACCTCCATACCACCAGAGCTTCTAGTGCGCCAGCCATCGGAGGAGCAGACATCGGAACCAGCAGCTCATACTGTTGAAGAAGAACCTGAGCCTCCTCAGTCCAACCCACGTCGAAGACGCCGCGAGGAAGGGGAGCAACCTCACCGCAGCCCACCTCCGCGTCATAATCCATGGGGCATCCAAATGGCTGGCTTGGAACCAAACCGGGCCTTTGCACTCCTGGTGCAAAATCTGCGAGACGAGGAAACAGGCGAAGATACTATACTCTTGCGCCAATTCGTCAACCCAAACGATAGCATTATCATCGAGAGCCCGGATGACGAAGTCCACAGATTCACGCTAAGGGGGCCCTTGGAGATTCTCCCCAAGCATGACCGAGCGCTTTGCATCATCCAGATTGTGATAAGCTTGGATGCATTCCTGGGTATCATGCAAGACCCCTGATCTCCTTGGCATTCCTTGTCTCACCCTTGTATATACTTATTCCAAAAAAAAAAAAAAAAAAAAAAAAAATCCTTGCCACTGTGCAACAGGGGAGGGACCGGTCCGGCACTGGCACCGGCTTATATACCACCAAAGCAAATCGATGGACGTCTTCCGCCGCGGCAGCCGGCGGCCTGTAGACCGCAGCCTCATCGCGGTAAAGATACCTCAATTTTCCCTTAGCGACGCAGGTTCAAACCTCGAGCCAGGCACCGAGGCGCCCCCTATTTGAGCTAGTGACAAGATGGCAAGAAATGCTGCGGCCTCCACGACGGAAGACACTTTTACAAGTGAAGCTCCTAAGCATTGAGGTCTCAGACCACTTGTCTTTTCCATTTATGCTTTTCCTTTCTGTTTTTTTTTTTTTTTATTTCATCTCATTAGTCCAAACTCACTCCGTTGAGGGAGGAAGGCAGGTTTGAAATATTTTTTATCTATAGTGTCCCGATTTGCTGTATCAAAGGAGGACAGGGGTTCTCTCTCTACTTCTATCTCCCCCTTAGATCCAAACTCACTCCGTTGAGAGCGGATGGCGGGTTTTTCTTACATTTTTTATCTATAGATCCAAGTCGACTCCGTTTGAGGCGGATGGAGAAACAACAAGAAAATTAAAAATTAGAATAAATAGAAAATGAACAAAAATATAAGTGATAAGTCTACGGGGGTCAAACTTCCTTTGACCACCCCTAGCCCTTCCACTTGGGAGGTGGACTACTCCCTCTGCTCTCTTCCCCCCTGTCAGTTAATCCTTCAAGACTCTCTTGATAGGAATAACATCCTTTTAGATAGAGTCACATCTTGGTTTCTAGTCTGTCATTAGGTTTAATCTCGAAATTGACCGTGTACCCAAATAGTTGTAGCAAGAGATGCTGGGTCCTCATGATTTTGCAAATCATACCGCAGATGGCCACCATATGTGAGCTCCCAATTTGTCACTTGGGACTCGTAGAATTATTTTTTTGGAAATTTGCAATTTAAAGTTGATAAAAGTATAGAAAAACCCATAAAAAGAGTATAGAACCGAAATAGGGTTGTGTCATACCCATTATAGTATTTGGTCTAGATTTGTGTTTTTTACTTAGAATCCCCCAAACCTTGCCTAAAAATAGTATAGGAATAACGAAAAGGTTAGATTTGGAGGATTCGAGTCACACAGCCCCAAAAGGGCTAAATCCCACCATGAAGGTGGCGATTCATGAGTAGGTTGGTCTGAGGGATCCACAGCGAGGCCACTAGGTCGGGTCCTAGAGTTAGATTTAGAATTCCCCATTAGATCGACGAATTCCCAAAATCCCGATTGTTAGCATGCAGGAGCCACTCACGCAAGACCGAGCCCGTAAAGGAATCTACAGCCCAAGGATGGTGTTCTAGGGTGAATCCCATGCCAGGAGTCCAACGACGAAATCGGTTCGCCAAGATTCCTCCACCTACAGAAGATTCCCGCACCGTCGCTAATTCTAGGAGATGTCCAGTTTAAATCTCCATTGACCAATTGTGCCAGGTACGGAAACACACCCGCACGTCTTTCATGCGACTCCTTGAGAGGTCATGTGAAAAATCCCGGCATCTTCCGACTTGCAGAAGAACCTTTTTCCGGGTGGTCAACCCTCCTAATCTCCAACGGGAATTTCATGGAAATTACCCAGGTTACAATAAAATCTCACTAAAAATTAGACTAGCTTGTTTTATGTTAATAATGCGCTCCGTGAAGTTTCACGACATTCCGATAATGGCAAGTACCCGAACCGGCGAGATTCCTCGGGAATTAACCACGTGGCGGGGTCCCCGCCACGTTGACCGGCATTCCGGGACCATACGATGGCGAAACGAAGTCAACCAAAAGTCCTTCCCGACTCTCTCGCATCTACCGGAGACCCTAGGCTATTCACATTTCTCAAAATAGGAGACCCCCAAGATCTAGGATTTTACCACAATTTGGTTTTTAAACTAAATTAGCCTACGATGGGTTTTTGGCCTTGGTACGGGGAGTAAAGGGAACCTAGGACTAAATACGGCAATCTGGATCCAACGGCGCAATCCGTTCGGCGATTGGAGCTAATCTCCAAAAGTTAGGATGTTGGTCCAGCATAGATGGTAGAAGTAGAAATTTAGGATGTAGGATGAAAATCTTTGAGGATGAGGATGAAAATCCCCGTTGATAAGGTTACCTTAGAGCTTTAGAGAGAGGGGTGAGCCCTTGGGAAACCTATATAAGGGCCCCATTTCTCTCTCTAAAACACCCCCTCACTTTTGTTTGGGTCCGTAGGTCCAAGTTGCTTTGGATATTTTGGCGTTTAAAGCCAAAAACCTCTACGGTGTTTTTGGAGCACTTTTTGCTCCATTGTTGCTAGATTTCAAGCTTTGAAGGTCCTTGGGGGTCCTTCTATCTTGCTTTGTGTACTTCTCGTGCGTTTGTTATACCCTTGTTACGAGTTAAGAGTCCTTGTTCTCTCTTGTTGTACCTTTGTGAGCTAACTTGTGAGTTTAGGAGTCTTTTGGGGTCGTGTCCTAATCCTAAAGTCACCCCCCACCGTACCTTGGCGATGCCGCTTTGGGGGGCCTTTAGCTTGTGAAGTTATGCGTCTTTACGTGTACTAAAACGTGTGTTTTCCTTACTTATGTGTCCTCACCCCCTTCTAATCTTTCCCTTGTTGCGTGGACCCCCCTTCGGGACGGCGAAGCTTTGGCTTTGTCACACGTGTTTCTAAGTTTGTTTTTTTATCTTCTTCTAATATCCCCCTTGTTGCGTGGACCCCCCTCCGGGACGGCGAAGCTTTGGCTTTGTCACACGTATTTCTAAGTTTGTCTTTTTTATCTTCTTCTAATATCCCCCTTGTTGCGTGGACCCCCCCTCGGGACGGCGAAGCTTTGGCTTTGTCACACGTGTTTCTAAGTTTGTCTTTTTTATCTTCTTCTAATATCCCCCTTGTTGCGTGGACCCCCCCTCGGGACGGCGAAGCTTTGGCTTTGTCACACATGTTTCTAAGTCTGTCTTTTCTATCTTCTTCTAATATCCCCCTTGTTGCGTGGACCCCTCAAATCAACGGCGAAGCTTTGAACTAGTAACAACGTCAAGTCCTACAGTGTGTGATAAAATACTCTTAGACGGCGGAGCTTTGAACCCATGGAGTGTCACAAGTCCTAAAAGTTGATGTTAAACCCAATTTTACGGCGAAGCTTTGAACCTCCATAGCCTTAGATTCCAAAGTCTAGTTTCCAAAACCTTTGTGGAAACCTCCAGAGTTTAGCTTCCAAGAGATGTAGGTTCCTTTGCACTTATCAAGTGTAGTGTCTTCCAAAGTTTATCTAGTTTAGTTGTTTCCCAAGGTCTTAGTGAGTTTGGTACCCCCGAGGTTTTATTTCCCTCTAGCCTTAAAATAGCCTTAGCAAAATTTCAGTCCTAAAATAGCCTTAGAGAAAAAATCAGCATTCCAACCAGCAATCCCAACCAGCATCCCAACCAGCAATCCCAACAAGCATCCCAACCAGCATCCCATCAAAAATTAAAAAAAAGATTTTTATTTAAATCCCGACCCCCCAGCCAGCAGGGAAGGGCCAGGCAGGCTGCGGTTGGACAGAGGCCCCGGTTGGGCAGCAGGCTCCGGTGGGACAGCAACTCTCGGTGGGACAGCAGCTCTCGGTTGGGACAGCAGGCTCTCGGTGGGGCAACCGGGGCTCCTCCCAAATTTTGATTCCTTTTTTTTGTTTCACGTTTTGGTTCTCTCAAACCAGAACACAAACAAAGATAAAGCAAACTCAAGGAATGTTGGGCTAATTAAGTGCTAAGCAGGGGTGAAGCAGAATTAGGGCCAATAAAAAATACAAAAGGGAGGAGGAAGAAGAGAGCGGAGCACCACCGTACCTGCACACGAAAACGGTCTCTATCACCACTCACACTTACACACAATGGAAGGAAATTAGGGAGAAGGATGTGTTATAGGAGTGGAAAGGAGAGAAACGATGAATAGTGCCTAGCTAGGAGATTAGGTAGGAAATCTAGAAGAACTCCTTGCAACCGTTGGGAGGAAGATTAGGATGACACAAAGCAAGGTTGCGTAAGAGGATAGGAAAGAACAATTAAACCCTTCTCGTAGTTTGAAACCATAGTGTAAGACCCATAAAAGCTTAGGTGGAATAGTGCTAGTGTAGAAGAAAGAGGAAGAAAGAAAAGAAAGGAGGAAGGGAAAGAGGGAGTTTAGATCATCAAAAATTGTAACATTTTCTCAATAAGCGGTGAGCTTGGAAAAAATTCAAAACAAAGCCAAAGACTACCATGGAGCGTGAGGATGTACACGTGGACGTGGACGAAGTCATTTCCGACACCGGTAGTGAAGAGGTGAGTTTTTGATTTAATCTTTGATGTTTCTCCCTAATTAGCATTTATTTTCCTAATCAGCCCTTAGAGCGCGATTAGCATCCGAGATTAGTGTAGATTAGAAGTTTAGATTCAAAAGTTGATAGATTAGGACTAGAGGTTTCCAAAAACAGCTTATAATTAAGATTTGACCGTAAACTGACCGCGTTAGGCTAAGTTAAGCAATAGGGGGTAGGACGGAGGAATTTTGAATAAAATTTCATCCAAAAAGAACCATGGACGGAAATTAGGTTTAAATTAGAAGGAGAATTTAGGAGTAAAATTAGGGATTAATTAGCAGTTAGAATTAGAATCAATCTACGCTTTTATTTTTTAAAGTTAAACTTCTAAGGTCAAAATCTAGAGTTAACTTTGGAGAGTTAAAAAATAGAATTAATTTAGAACTTTAACTTAGGGGTTTAAACTCTCAAGTCAAATCTTAGGGTAGGTTCATGTAAGAGTTTAGAGTTGATTAGGGAGTCAAAAATTAGAGTAGAAAGTAGAGGTCAACAGTAGAATTAAAAATCAACTTAGGAAGTAGATTTTTGAGTTAGGAATAGAGTAAAAAGTAGAAGTCAAAACTTAGAGTAACATTTAGAGTTCATCTAGGATTAAAACGATAGGATTAAAGTTGGAAGTAGAAAGTCAAAAGTCAAAAGTCAAAAGTTAAGAGTAAATTTAAAGGTTAAACGTTAGAGTCAAGGGGGGAAGTAAAAAGTTAGAGTAAAAAGCTAAAGTGAAAACGTAGAGTCAAACCTAGAGTTGAAATTCAAGGGTAAATCTTAGAGTTAATTTAGGAGTAAAAACTTAGAGTTAAAAGTTAAAACATAGAGTTAAAATTCAAGGGTAAATCTTAGAGTAAATTAGAAGTAAAAATTTAGAAGTTGAAGTCAAAACATAGAGTTAACTTTAGAAGGTAAATTTTAGAGTTAGTCTAGGAGTAGAAACTTGGAGTCAAAAGTCAAAACCAAGTCAAACGGTAGCATTAAATTTTGAAGTTAAATTCTCTAATTAGTTTGGGAAGCTAAAAACCTAGAGTATACTTAGAAGTTAAAAGTTAGAGTAAGAGTTGGAACTTTAGGGGTAGCTTTTAAAAGTAGAACTTCTAGGTGGAATCTTAGAAACCCAAGATAGTCTTAGGGGTTCATGGAAGGAACATAGGGGTTTCCCTTTTTACGTAGTTAGGGACGTTAGAAATGACGCCAACTACCTAGTCTACCCTCGACATAGGATAGATAGTTAGGGAGTTAGAAGTATACGATTACCCCTGAGCTTGCAGTTACTTTGTGAGTTATTACATGCATTACTAATTATTCGCTGCCATCCACGAAACTTAGGAAACGTTAGCAAAAAAGATCCATTGCTTGGAAGGCACAGTGGACCGCGCTCACAACACCCCCATATATTAAAAAAGTGGATAAACGCATAGAACCTGGTCGGTGTTCGCTCTATTACCAAGGGTGGGTAATCTTGCGCCCACAGTTCCTTAAAGGATTAACCCCTGAAGGACCAAGGCATTTTCTGGTTCCAAAACCACTGAAAATTGCCATTTTTGTTGCAATCACCCTTTAAACTTTAAAAAAATTATTACTTTGCCAAAATAGGTAGGATCTTGTACTGCACTTGTCTCAAATCATGTGGTAAAAATTTCATGAAGTTTGACCATATGGATTAGAAGATATTAGCATTTGAAGTTGGAAAAAGAAGTTTTTTGAACTATGGCCTGCAATTTCAGATGACTTTGACAGCCATTGTGGATTTTTTTTGCACTACACACCATAAAGTTAAACTTTTTAAAGTTGAACATGTGAGTTGAAAGCCGGAAAAAAAAAATTTCAGAATGTCAAAACTTGATTTTCACATATAAAAAAATCGTTAAGTAGAAGTTGGTCCAAAATTGAATGAAACACTAAATCGTTAATAGCTCTTAGGTGGATTTAAAACACCATAAGTCCAACGGTGGGATTGTTCTTGCAATCAAACTGAATCTTGTCAAAAAAAAATCGAAAACACTTGAAAATTGCATTCAAAAATGAATTCTATTAGGGTTTTTTTTATTGAAGATGCTTAGATTGCCCAAAAAACAAGATTGTCTATAACTTTCTCACTCTAAGTCCAAATAGAATGAATCAAAGCTTCAAATGTAGACTAAAACATGATCCTTGAGAATTTATTTTTTTTAAGAAAATTCAATTTTAAATTTTTGTTTTCTACCCAGCGAACTGCTTTTTTGACTTTGTGTGGCATAATTTTTGCTCCTTAGCACCGATTGAAAAAAATTATATTTTTAGAAAGCTAATGTGATTTTCTATTTTCAAAAGAAGTTTCAAAAAAATCAGGTCAAAATTTCAGGTTGTACAAGCGTGCCTGAAATCCCAAGGGTCCTTTGGTCCTTTAGGGGTTAAAGAACTAACACAAGAATCTTTAAAAAAATCGATGAATGAAAAACGATGAAAAAATGCATTTTTTGTCCTTGGGATGTGTTTGCATTCTTTAATTGTTAAAAATTTGAACATTCGGTCCTTAACCCCTAAATATCCAAACACCATTTTTTGGCAACATAGCAATTTTGGGCAGCTCACTACAAACGGAATTTTTTTTTTTTTTTTCAAATTTTCATACAATATGTGCCCAAGGAGTAGCTTTAAGGCCCAACAATTTTCATAATTTTTGACTACATAGTTAAAAAATTATTGTATGATATATAATTTTCACTGCTCGGCGAGCAACTCAAATATTCTTAAAAAATTATTTTTCTCAGAAATAAAAATTTGAAATTGGTTTTCTAGATTTATATATACGTGGAAAGATTTAAATCATTCCATTTTGATTAATGAGATGAAAATTATGAGGACTTTTAGTTTGTGGGTAGTTATGGATTCTCTACTCTAAGATAAACTTTGAAGTCCTCTATTTAACTCAATTTTCAATATTTTTTGAAAAAAATAAAATCGTAGGATGTAGATTGTTTATTACAACATCACATCAATTGGAATTGGCATTTTTCAATTCTATAACTAAATTCTTAACAATTTTGTATTTTTAATCATTTTCTACTTCCTTCTATTTGCTATTTTTTTCCTATATGTTGTACAATTCCAAACAATTTGAAAATTTTCAAGCATGTAGTCAAATTTCTTTAAAAAATGAATGCAAAGAAGCACACCATTTTGGACATTTTTTCATACAAATGTGATCTTGTAAGGTGCAGCTGCTTGATTTTTTGCACGGCTAAATTTTTTTTTTGCCAATTCAAACACTAATATCTTGCAATTTACTTAGTGGAAAATTCTGAGATTTTTTCTACATCTTCTCAACCAGCGTACTACAAGATGCTATGGTTGGATGCATCCAAAAATGTTTTTTTCCCCTAAAATTTGGTACTTGTACTAGAAATGGTAGTTTTGGAGCGGTTTTGGTGAAAATGGCATAGTCAAAACATTTAGGTGTTAAAAATTTATTGCAAGATAGGATGCCTAATTTTTTTGCTAATTTATCATATTTTATTGTTGCAGCTAGACATGGATAATTTTAAACGAACTTTATCACAAATGCTTTAACCTTTAAACAACAAGGAAGTTGTTCTGTAACCGATAGATGACATAGAATCAAACTGTATAGGACAAAAATTATTCAACTTCAACTATTTATCTTCAAAATTTGTTGTGAAAAGGAGAGATCTTCTACAATAGCTTGACTTCCAATGAGTGCTTTTACAGTTTTTTAAGCCAATGATTCACACGGTAATGCAAAAGGATGATTTCGAGGGTCACCCCTTCGTCCTTTAAGGGTTAATGAGCAATCTTGGGAGGCGGCTTTCTAGATATTACAATTTCTTATTTCTTCTCACCATCATCTTCTCCACTTGGATCTAATACACAAATAGATGTTAGTAAATGCATATTGCAATTTCTTATTGCAATTGCAGTTGTTACATGCAGTGTATGCATATAGCTAGACTACTGATGTACATTTTTGAATTTGGAATGAAATTGGAACTCCTGGTTTTAGAAATGGTACATATTTTAATGAAATTTGAGTTTGTCATGCAAAAAAACTATGATAAATGATGGGGTGACAATTTGCAATGAGAAAAAGTGAAGTACGCAATAATAAGGTAACTACACTTAAATGGCATCTGAACAAGCAATAAAACATTGTTCCTATTATTAAATTGTCTAAGTTTTGTTTAATGTTGTTGAAAGTCTAAAAAGAATTATGGGTGATTGCACGAAACGTCAATCCTTTTTTCTATCACACATAGTGTGATAGACTTATCATCCACTATAACCTTTGAAGCATGAACCAGAATAATACCAGATGAACTTAAATTTTTTAACCCCTAAAGTTCCTTGACTACGTTCTCACCAAAAATGCTCCAAGACTGCCATTTCTAGTACAAGTATCAAATTTTTGAAAAATATCATTTTTGGATATATGTAACTGTAGGATCTTGTAGTACTCTGGTTTGAAAATATGTGGAAAATTTTTCAGAAATTTCCATCGTGTAGATTGGACGATATTAGCGTTTGAAGTGGCTAAAGTCCTTTTTCTGGCCCTGCCTAAAACTGCTGCACTTCACAAGGTTAGATTATTATGAAAAAATTCCAAAATGGTTGTGCTTTTTTGGATTCATTCTTCAGGGCAAGTTGGCTACATGCTTGAAAATTTTCAAATTATTTGGAATTGTACAACATATAGGAAAAAAATAGTAAGTAGAAAGAAGTAGAAAATGGTTCAAAACACTAAATTGTTAAGAAGTTAATTATGGAATGAAAAATGCCAATCCCAATGGTTGCAATGTTGAAATAAACAATCAACATCCCACAGTTTTATTTTTTTTGAAAAATATTGAAAATTGAGTGAAATAAACGACTTCAAAGTTTATTTTAGAGTAGACAATCCATAACTGCCCTCAAACTAAAAATCCTCATAACGTTTGACTCATTGATCAGAATGGAATGATTCAAAGCTTTCCACGTATATATAAATCTAATAAACCAATTTTAAATTTTTATTTTTGAAAAAAGTGATTTTTCTAATCTACCCGGACTGCCCGGACTGCCCGAGTTCAGAAACAAACAACATATTAGGCCATAACTTTTGACTCGTATTTCCAAATGTCATGAAATTTGGTGTATATGAAAGATATTCCTTGTCCCCACCTTCTACAAAAATTTCAGTCCAAAATATGCAAATCTCCAGTCACACATACCTGCCCAAAATTTCTATGTTGCCAGAAAAGGCATGTTGGTCCTTTAGGGGTTAAAATTGGAAATGGATGTTTTTATTGTAATCATGTCCCTTATTTTTCAAAATTTTAATATATATATATATATATATATATATATATATATATATATATATACTTAAAATTTTATTTTGCTAATTTATTACACTTTCAAGCTTAAGATTTTTGTGTATTATGGAGTACCTAAAATTTATGATCTCAGCTAAAATTTCTTTAGTTTATTCCCATAGTAGGCAAGCATATTCCTACAAGGAAAATCTAAAAATAAATTATTTTATGTCCTCCATAGTTATGCAAATAGGGCTTCCTAACACATGCACTTCAGAATGTTGAAGATGGTTTTGAGCTCATTCTTTCGGTAAAATATGATCAACATTATGTCTTCACAAATTTTTAATTTTTAATTTTTTTCGTATTACTGTAGATTTATTATAAATTGAAAACTCAACATACCTCTTTTCTATGAAAAAATGGGACACAATACTAGTGGATGTAAAAAAGACTACATAGTACTCACAAAGGACACTTATCAATAGTACAATAGATCTATAGTATGATCAACAGTCCAAAATTGACAAGCAAGCTTTCCCTTCTAGTACTCAACACTGAAAATCCAGTTCTTGGCAAAATGTTACAAAAACTATCAATCTTCTTGCAATCTAGATTTTCTTCGTATATATTTTTTGAACATCATATAAATAATTATAAACTTTTAAAGTGTTGAAAATAGATGTTAGTACCCACTAGTAGAAAAATTGTGAGCAAATCAACCAATTTTATTTTTTTTGTTGAAGTGGGTACTGTATTGTCTGTTTTTATAGGGGTTTTTTTGTTGAATTTAGCACAAGTTAACAAATTGGTCACAAAACTTTGTTGATATGAATAGTACAAAATCAACAAAAAAATCAACACTTTTTGTTCAATCTAGTACAAAAGTGTCAAATAAGTTTTCAAAAGGCTTAGGCATTAAAATTTAATCATTGTGGTTGCAATTCTATGTATAATGGAATTCTATTTTTTAACTTATTCATTCAAAACTTGGGGGGATCATTATTTGGGGGATTTGCATATCACGTGCAAACAAGGTATTTTTTGGGGGGGTATTTTGATATAGGGGACCAAATAAATAGACCCTATCATTACCTAATTTTCTAATATTTCATATTTTTTAGTATCCTACACTTACTTTGAATTTGAAGGAGAGGCCATTTTTTCACACCTTGTCTTTATTATAATGAAATTATTTTCATTAGAACACAATACCGTCAAATATTGACAACTAGGTTTAAGTGTATGTGTAGATTTGATTTGTGACTCATTGAACTTACATGTCACATTCTTAGGGGTCCACGTCACCTCACACCATCTGGCAGATGACACATGGCACTTTTTTTACGAAGTTAACTTAGTTTTTACTAAATCCGAGCTTCACTTAGGCTACTCACAAAATAATTACTCTATATATTATAAATTGGCAAAATACTCAGAATTTTATGACTTGGCTTGAAGGCATACTTTCAAAAAGAATGCCACAAAATTGCACTTAAAAAGAGTTTTAATTGAACCCCCCAAAAGGAAAGGAATGCCACAGAATTCCAATTCCAAGGGATAAATTTTGCACAATGAAAAAAATTGGAAAATAAACTGTAAGAGAATTAAAATGAGAAGGAATCACTTGTCACCAAAAAAAATGGGGAAAGGAGTTGTACGAGAATTAAAATGTGAAGGAATCACTTGTCACCAAAAAAAAATGGGAATGCCACTAAATTGCACTAAAAGAAGTTTTAATTGCTCCCCCCTCCCCCCCCAAAAGGGAAAGGAATGCCACAAAATTCTAGTTTACAAGGGAACAATTTTGCACAATGAAAAAAATAGGAAAAGAGTTTACAAATAGAATCACAATTAACCTCTAAAGTTCTATGACTATATTTTCACCCCAAATGCTCCAAAACTGCCATTTCTAGTACAAGTATCAAATTTTTGAAAAAAAACTTTTTCTGACATATGTAAGCATAGGATCTTGTAGTATGCTGACTTGAGAACATGTGGTAAAATTTCAGAAATTTCCACTGCGTGGATTGCAAGATATAAGCATTGAAATTCATTGAAATCATTATTTTGGCCTTGCAAAAAACAGGGCAGCTGCACTTCACAAGCTCACTTTCCTATGAAAAAATGTCCCAAATGATGGTGCTTTTGTAGATTCATTTTTCTAGACAAGTTGGCTACATACTCAAAAAAATTTAGATCATTTGGAATTGTACAACATATAGGAAAAAATAGTAAGTAGGAAGAAGTAGAGAATGATTCAAAATACTAAATTGTTAAGAATTTAATTATGAAATTGAAAAATGTCAATCCCAATGGTTGTAATGTTATATTAAACAATCTACATCCTATGATCTTTTTTTTTTCAAAAAATATTGAAAATTGAATTTAAAAACGACTTCAAAGTTTATTTTAGAGTAGAGAATCTATAACTACCCGCAAACTAAAACTCCTCATAACTTTTAATTCATTGATCAAAATGGAATGATTCAAAGCTTTCCACGTGTATATAAATCAATTTCAAATTTTTGTTTATGAAGAAAGTGATTTTTTTAATTGCTTGGATTGCCCATTTACAAAAAACAGTAACATATTAGGCCATGACTTTTGACTCATATTTCCAAATGTCATAAAATTTAGTGCACATGAAAGATATTCCTCGTTCACACCTTCTATTAACCCCTAAAGGACCAAACTGGCTTTTTTGAGAACATAGCATTTTTGGTTAGGCCAGCGTTTGAAGAATTTTAGGAATTTGTCCACGAATTTTTTTGAGGATGGGCGCCCAAGGAGTACCTTTCTAGGGCAATAAATTTCAAACCTTTGCAATTTATAGAAAAAAAGTTATTAGTCAATAAGTGCTTTTGCTTGAACTATGGGCAACACGGGCAGATCAATTTACACTAGGGCGAAAATTTTGCGATCTTGCCCAAATGACGATGGGTAGAGCTGAGGGCAAGGGTCGGGCATTAGTGGAAAATGGGTCTCCATCCCTCTTCTTGTACTGGTAGTCTGCCACTTCTGGCAGACTGAGGACATTCATAGCTATACAAGTTCTGTAAGCAACAGTGGAAACGTTTGACGCCACAGTTTAGGAAAGGGTGTCAGTAGCAGTTGGACACTTCCACGCCACAAGGAAGGGAAGGTTGTCCCAACCGCCATAGACTGAAGAGAGCAACTCATAATTTCAATGTCTAACTCATCCCACAAATCGACGGCAAAATTCAGCAAATATTTGCAAAACATTATTGCTTTTCATCAATCTCGGATTCTCGGGGTCCTGCTGCCAAAAAATATCATAGCATAATTTCTAAATTTTTTTTTTTTTCAAATTCACAATGTTGGTAGACAAGCCTTTCAATGCAACCAAGCTGCAATTGGACCATACCTTACATTTCTGGTGATGAACGACATTTACCTGACAAAGCTAAGATTAGCAACAATCCACATAACAGTATTCCACTGTACACTTTCAATCTGGGGCGTTCCCTAAACCCTATCTACCTGCTTACAACAATTATGAACCGTCAAAGAAACCAAGACCTCATAACATCCTCCTCCTCTACTGATCATGAAGTTGAAAAAAATAGGGAATAGTGAGGCAGCCATTCCAGTCTCAACGAAGGCTAAACTCATTATCTCAAAACTAGTCACCCACAATAGCGAATACCCCCTCCACATGCAATTCACAATCCGAGCCACATTGAAACATGGATGCAAGCGTACTGGTACTGATTGAAAAGCCAACTGCAAAGGAAACAGTAGTGGGGGAGAACAAGAGGATTGAAGAGTCTGAGGAGAGAAGGCCTGTGCTTGCATCGACGCTGCAGTTCGGCGACGTAGGTTGGGGGCTGAACATCGACGTTGAGGGGGGCGGGACACAAGCAGCACCTGGGAGGGGAGATCTCCCCGTGCACCTGCAGCTCGGCAGCACTTCCAAAGTGGAATTGCGGAGCGAGGAGGAAGGAGCAGCACACGGCAGTCCAAGTGCGCCGCAGTCGAGTTGCCGTCCCGTGCCTGAGGGGAAGATTGGCGACAACTTGCAAACACTTCGGCAAGAAAAAGAAGACCTGATCCTGCACGATCTGCCTGCACCCGTTCAGTTGCTGGAACTTACGAATGCACCACAGTCTGCAAAGGCACTCCATTCCACGGACGGGTTGTGCATCGGGGCCCCTACACAAGCGGATCAAGTTTCACATCAGCTGTTGCAGCTTCTCACAAAGCAAGAGGGGGCATCAACATTGCAAGCAAACAAGGTGGTGGCATTGCTAAACATTTCACATCTGCGTTCATTGCCAGTACCGCGCGGGACTTCAAAGTGGCCTGCAAATCCACAACCAAGCAACTACCGTCACCACTTCTACAGGCAAGCTGCTAGGTGCTTGGGCTGGTGTCAAAGGAGGCAGTTCCATCCAGATATTCCATTACTGAACAAAGAGCAAGTTTGGCCAGATTCTGCACTTACATCTACGACAACAAGCTTCAAATAAAATGCCACGGACTGCTCGTTTCCAGAAGGAAAAATGGGTAAGTCAATCTTTTTTACTCATGAATTGACTAGTTAGGGCTTGTCTAAGGTACAGAAAGGTCGCTTGAACCGATTTCACTGATTTCCGTATTTCTAAAGTTTGGCAACATGTCTACAAACTTCCAATGTGGATGTACATGCAGACACAACTATGCAGGCTCGATCATCTTGTTAGTTAGCACGGTTGAATTCAAGTCTAGCTCTCTATTGATCAAGTCAGACAAATGTGGTTCTAGTGATCAGATCCATAGGCTGTAGATCGATTATGAAAAAAATATTGGACTAGCCAGCAAGGCGGCTATGATCTGTACTTTCTTCTTGCGCTGCACATGTATATTGCAAAACAGAGCTTCACTATATATCATGTTACGGGTGACGGGGTCTAACTGAGATCAACATCGACTAACATCTCTACACTCTAGTGCGTGCCACTCTTTATATTGGCATCTTGTAAGGCTATTGCAACAACGTTGCTAGTATGCAAGCAAGGAGCGGGGAGCGGCAAGCGGGGAGCAGAAAATGGTGAGCGGGGAGCGTACATCTTGGACGAAAAAGGGAAATGTGAGTTAAAAAAAAATAAAAATAGAGGAAATTCAACCTAAATTTGGGTAGAATCATTTTGAATATAGGATGAAAGTTGATGGTCCAAATATGGAAAGGATTTGCTGAAAATTGGGATGGAAGGGTCTAAAGGATGTACATGGAAGGAGATGGAAAAATTGGATGGAAATAGAAGGATTGGATGAAAGTAGAAGAAAAATTGAATGAAAAAAATGGATGACAGCAGAAAAAGTGGTGGATGAAAGTAGATGGAAATGTTGGATGAACTTCATTAAAAATTTGGATGAACCAAAAGTAAGAATTTTAGTGATAGTAGAGAAAACATTGGCTTAAGATTTAGGAAAAAAATGAATGATATTATTTTCAACTATGACTTTGCATTTGACGATAGGAAAATGAATGACAATCCCATTAAAAATCATCAAGCAAACTCATAGAATTTTGGCTTGCAACTAAAATTACAACTTGGGAGTCCTATGACCGTTTCAAATGTAAATTAGGGATGTTGCTTCTATGTCACGGGTTTAGGGTCCTATACCTATTACCGTGGTTGATATGGGATAGTAGGACTGAATTGTTCTTTTTACCTTGGAAGGGTGACATAGTAGTTTAGGAGCTTGTTAGTATATTCACACATGGTCCTAATGAATCTAGATTGCAAACAGTAATGGGATTCTGTCATGTCTATGGGTGCAAGTAAAATAAAGGCACAATTTAAACAGCCCAGAGAAAATTTCACATGATTCAGACACTTCAAATTCAGACCATCATGCATTCAGTACAAGGGACACCATTGTCTTGTAGTTTTTAATCAGGTGAATTTAATGTAATGCAAGTAGTGGCCCTTTTAGTCTCACTACATCTTCATTCATAAGTACATAATAGACCTGTAAAAACAAGGGAAAATCATCTCTAGCTGAAAAGAAAACCTAACTAGATCCCAAATGATTTAGGATCCCACTAAGCAAAACTTGCTTCACTTCATTGAAGCTGAAACTAGCAGCATGGATGAAGACATCTATTGTGCACTGTAGATTACAAATTACAGTGAAGATGTAATAAAGATGTTTACAGTTCGCCCAACTTCCACGCTTACCCAAACAACTCAACTTCATCTCTTTGAAATTCGGACAGGTGCACTCTGGGAAAGAAGAAATTGTTAGCATGTAATTTTCATTTCGAGGTTCTATCCTTGAATTCAAAGAAACAATGCAACCAAATCCCGGATGTGGAACCATTGTAACCCTTTGAATGCGGGCATTCAAAATGAGTGCCGAAGCACAATTGTTCTGTTGCTTTGTTGGTGGTGCTTTGGGGTTCCTGCGAACAACTTTACCTACTCGAATCTTGGATGCTCATCTGGTGACGATGGAATAGGATAGGCACGAACAAGTTCTATGCCTTCTTCTCCGCCGAAGAGTCGTCGAGGTGAAATAACTTGCCGCTGTGGAAGCATAAAACCGGCAGACTCAAGAGCTAAGATTTCGGCCTTTGAAAGTTTTGTGCCTATTTGAACCGGCCAAATGGTGGGCACAGGTGGCACAGATAATACCCACATGCGCCGTGTTCCCTTTACACAACGTTCAATGTCATCATTGCAGAAGTAAAACTGCGTGCGCTCATGTGAATTCTTCTTGTAATTCACCATTATACCTGTATATGTTGGCGCAGCTGTTGCAATGTTGTTTTGGATGATTTTGGCCGTGCACTTCTTCTTTGTAATTGCTTGAAGTGCAAAACATGCTTTCGCTGATGTTTTTGCCAATCGGGCAATGTGCCATTGCGCCTCATCACACACACTCTCTTGGATTGCTGACACATGAGTCCACTCACGAGGATCAGGCTGTCTAAGATTCTCGTCGATTGACATTGAATCATAGACTTCCATATACTCGGGTGCAGCAACCTCTTCTAAAATTGGATTGAGTTCATCTGCGCTTGTTGACGCTCGGGAGGCCCTTGTTTGGATACGTGGATGAGAGAAATTCACCTTATCAGGCCTATGTGAATCAAATTCGCAGCCAAGAGGCATGTCAGCCTTCCTCTTCTGCGATCCAAATACTTCTTGACCTTCCAAATGGGGTTCCCTATTGATAAATTCTTCAACTCCCGGAATATTTGAAATAGCTGCAGTGAGAGACTTTGGATTTCCAGTTCTTTGTGCCGAACGTTGTGCAACTCGTAGCAGGAGCTCTTCCTTCCTCGGCCCGGTCCCTGCTTGATTTCCTTTTAGGTATTGGTAATACTTTACCATTTGCATAAACGCTCTTACAAAATCATCGACGGTAGCTACATATAAGTCGTTTCCACGATTTCCAGATTGTTGAATCCACTTATTGTGAACTGTCTCCGCTAGGTTGCACGATGGCATTTCAGCTTTCTCAGACTCAGTAAGATCCTGCAATCACAGAAATACAACACCTATGTTACATCTTTGTAGGCTCCAAGCTACTCCATACTACAAAGTCATAAAAAAGAAAGACTGTCATTCAAGTGAGTATATTCAGTGTTGCAATACGGCACGTGTTAAAAGGAAAAAAGACAAAATGTTGCACACCCTAACAATGGGGGAAGTACCTCTCAGTTTCAAAAAGGGCCTTGATAGGTGCCCTAACCATGAGACAATGTCCAATATTGACAACATTGTATGCCAGTGCCAAACAAATTATAAAACTTTTGTGTTGATGCTTAAGAAGGAAAAGGTCAATTCAGTTCACCAATAAAGAGTCTGACATGATTACAAATGATTGTAAATGAGGCAAAAAACTTACAAGTTGATTGAACCCTCCCCATTGTCGATATCGAAAATGCCAAAATGAAAGCCACAGCTCCAAGCGGCGCAGCCCTTCCTCCGTAGTGGCACCTGATGACAACCACCATGCTCTGATGGTTAGGTAACGCTCTTTGGACTGTGCAGTCGATGAGGCGTTCTTATACTGCTTGCATAACAAACGATGTTGATCTTGCAAGTCACCTCGAATGTCTGCCTTTGTGTGTTTCTCCATAGATTGAATCCAGTGGAAAAGGCAAGTCCTTTCTCGATTGGGCATAGGTTCAGAATGTTCCCTGAACCATACACGATCCTCACAGCATTCCAATTGGCTTGAGCACTATCCGCCATGAAGCCCTTGAATTGAGTCTCTGCTACACTATGTCGTTTTAGAACTGAATTCAAGTTCTTCCAAAAAAGAATTTGTGCTGCGCAATCCTCGGATTGCATGTCGCAACATGCAATTGTCATAACACGACAATAAGCTGAGTCATAGACGTGACATGCCATGGTTGTCCAGTCTTTAACACGCTTCACGTGATCAAACATCAGCCAAGCTTCTTGAAGATCTCCACCCGTTTGCATACGCTTCACCAAATCAACTCCACTTTCTGGACCTATTTCGGACATTTTAAAAACAAATACCTTATCTACATCCGTCCCTTGACCAGGAAATTTACTTTCTTGCACAAATGCCCATTTGTTGGATCCTCTCAATCTGGTTATACTATCAATCACTCCAAATTTTCTCAAGTACTTGAAGGAAGTTACCTCGTTCCGTATACTTGGAGAGCTCAAGTACTTGCATTTTTCCAAGACCGGCATGAGATTGTCAAAGTCCATGGCCTTTGGCTGCTCTCCGTCCGGACACAAAAGTAAGCCTCCTAGAAGTTCCTTTGTAGCCTCCATGATAATTGAGGAATTTGCCGCCGAAGGCGTTCGTTTCAATTGCTCTCCAATTAGAGTTCGGGTTCTCTCTTGCATGTCTCTAAGTTCTCCGTCCTTTACCGGATGTGCATGACTCCCGAGATGAACAAACACCCTAGTAAGCGTGCAATTTCCTGCCACATAATACATTTGCACAGTACACCGCGCAATACATGCCGGAGGCTCTTTGCAAATCTTGCATACCAACGTCGAACCTAGTGGATGCGGTTGTCCAACATCAAGTGTTGTTGGTGAAAGCCTTTCCCATTCTAACTCATTGACTTCCTTCATTCGATGAACACGATTCATAAACTCGCACTTAGAATTCACACATCAAAGGTGCCCCAAGCAATTAGATTTTCGAAAAGACAAACCCATTCGATTGACTATATTTGTGGTCACTGTCTTTGACCAAACATGGCCATCGTACCGCTTATCCATGCCGGCCATCTGTTTTGCTTGGAATGAGGTACCACTAGTATCAGCTGCAGGCAATTCGAATATGACATCGCCATTGAAAGATGGAGGTAACACTGTCACTTTTTTAATTTGTATACTATCATAGTCTAGTTTGGACAAGACATTCCTACATCCTTTCAAATTACGCAATCCTCTCAAGCAATCAATTACAGATGAACCTGACCCACTAGAGACACCTGGATTAGGGGTCACTACTGATATAAATGAAGGATCGGTAGCCAAAACTGCGTTCGAAGAAGGAGTTTCCAAATTCAAGCTTGGTTCAGGAGAGTTCGCTTCTGAATCTGAACTGAGGACGGTGACAAAGTGCGATTGAGGTTCAACTTTGACATGGTTCAGAAGTGGAGTTTGAAAGGAAGATGAAGACGACCAAGGGACAGTTCCCGCGCCCTTGGAGTTGGACTCAACTATATTAGCGACTCCGTAAGCCCTATACCTTCCAGCCTTGAGGGTCCACATTGTATTTTCTCCAACTGAAGACGATAGTTGTCCGACAGTGTGAGTAAGGTTCCCAGAGTCGGGATCAAAAATGTCTTCATCTAGATGAATAGAATCAGGCTTAAATTTAAACCTGAGACTTAACCTCAATGCCGACACAGAAGCAAGCCCATCTATTCCTACTGGAAAAATTACAGGTACACCCTCACCATTTTCTCTCACGACCACCATATCTGTGAATTGTTCCATTAGATGGCAACCCTATATGGTGGAAAAATGTTTAAACTATGAATGGTTGGATATTACCTTGAGATGGGGACTTATGTAAACTCATTTTGGAGGCATACTCAAAGAAACTATACTAATATGGCATATGAAAGGCAATGGAGACAAACATCATGGAACAACATATACAATGCAATTATCTTTGATCTCCTTTGTGCACCATTGTGGTTGCCCTAATTAATTGTAGCTTTTAGGCTGGAGAGACGTTGTAGAACAATAATGAAATGAATAAATATAGCTCTCTAAGAAAACTGCACTCTAAGAAAATGAATTGAAAGGAAGGATATTTTACTGAATCGAAACATGTTAAGGAAATGTAGAGTAACGTTTAACATTTTGAATACTTCCCATTTATTTTGATATTCGGTGACACTAATGAAAGGAGCGCCGAATCGACCTTTATGTATACGTTGTAGTAAAATGGTAGTGGTGTATTTAAGCAGAAAGTGTCAATTATAACAATAAATCCGTTAGATTTCATAATTTTGATTTTCTTGAGAACTGTGTAATTGTCAGAGATTTCAAACACTTTTTGTAACCACCTTTTATTTATCACCTTCATCAGAACCGGAGGACCTTATAGTCTCACTTTCTATGTCTTCTAGACAATTAGAGTTTGTTTTACGTTAGTTAGTGTATTGGGTTGTTGTTCCCTATTATGTGAAGGGAGATTGTAAGAGATTATTACATAAGACATGTGTTGTTGTTGAAGACTTTGAATAGCTAAGTATGTTTTCTTTTTGGTAGAGTCAATGTCTTTAGAAATATCATCTTAAGGTAGAATGGATGAATAGTGCAGAGGCAATAGAGAAGTATTAAGATGCTCATTGTTTAGAGATGTATGTGTGGTAAATCAAATGCTTGAATTCATTACGGTTCCACCGTTGCAGGTTGCAAGTAGGCAAACAAAGAAGAAAAGAAGAAACAAACTATATTACACCACTCCGAAGGAAAGGTTGAGATCTAAGATGAGAGCGGCCGCCAAAGTTTTGAGTCGAGGAAAGGAGGGCTATGGTGAAACGTCTAAAACACTTGATTTTGGAGGCCTGGAGGTGGACGACATTGCTGGCGATGGTTCCTTGAGCCTAGATAAAGTTATTGAAGAACCAATGTCTATGGTAGCAAGAGAGGAGGGCAACAAAGATGATGCAGAAGAAGATGAGAATGAGGAGGCTAATGAAGGTAGAGAAGATTTGGTAAGTATATCATATTATGAAGTCATTTGCAATGAATTTTTTTAATAAGCATCTTTGAGAATTCAAAAAAGTAGAAATACAATTAGTACATAATTATTTACAAGCTCGGTGCATATCAACGTAAGTAGAAGGTTGTAAGTGTAAGAAGAAGGCCACAAAATTTACAAGATAGTGTGTTGAATTTACATCAAATTTTTTATCGTAGAGTTGCATTTTATAGATATGACTAGATCGTGCATCTTGAAAATACGATTCCAACGGTATATAGCACGCCTCAAACGGACACTTATTGAATGTTTTAGAGACTAAAAACCAAAACAAAATATTGGAATCTGGCCTGAAATCTACAGAATCGGAAATTTTTAAGGCCAAATCTTGCCCGCGGAGTTTTTAGAGGACTTTGAGGATTTTTAGGAAATTGGTCGTGAGTTCAAAAATTCTGAAAAAATTTGAGGTGACTTGTGAGGTTATAATCTATGCGTAAAAAAAATTTGGATTTGAAATCTTCAAAATCACAAAAGCTATTAAGGAGATTCCCTTGACCGAAATCTACCAATTTTGTACTCTTTTTTTTTTTTTTTTTTTTTTTTTTTTTCTCCCAAAGTTCAACGGACACTTTAGCTACTATATAAACTGTAGTTTGCAATGGTAGGTTCTTTTGAGTGCTCGTCGGCGAGGAGCCTTTTCACTCAAGGCTTTGGAGTTTTGATTCATTTTAGATCATGGAGGAGGATGGGGAGTATGCGGTGTATGGAGAGGAGGAGGAGGAGTATGCGACGCATGGAGAAGAGGGAACCATCCAGCCGGACATTGAGGTAAGAAATTGTTACCTTCATGTCCATTTTTTTTACGGTTTAGGGTTTCGGAGCCACTGGTATGCTGATTTTGTAGGGTACCTTGTTGACGAGGACACTTTGTTTAGGCTCTTACGGTGTACGATTTTGAAGCCAACGGTATGTTGATTTTGTAAGGTTCTTCGTTCACGAGGACACTTTGTTTAGGCTATCACGGTGTAGGATTTTGGAGCCACCGGTATGCTGATTTTGTAGGAGACCTCGTTGATGAGGACACCTTATTTAAACTATTATGGTGTAAGATTCTGGAGCCAATGGTATGCTGATTTTGTAGGAGACCTTGTTGACGAGGACACCTTATTTAAACTATTACGGTGTAGGATTTTAGAGCCACCGATATGCTGATTTTGTAGGAGACCTCGTTGACGAGAACACTTTGTTTAGGCTCTTACGGTGTAGGATTTTGGAGCCAATGGTATACTGATTTTGTAGGCTTCCTCATTGACATGGACACCTTATTTAAACTATTACGGTGTAGAATTTTAGAGCCATCGATATGCTGATTTTGTAGGAGACCTCGTTGACGAGGACACTTTGTTTAGGCTATCACGATGTAAGATTTTGGAGCAAATGGTATGTTGATTTTGTAGACTTCCTCGTTGACGAGGACACTTTATTTAAACTATTACGGTGTAGGATTTTGGAGCCAATGGTATGCTGATTTTGTAGGCTTCCTCGTTGACGAAGACAGCTTATTTAAACTATTAAGGTGTAGGATTTTGGAGCCAACGGTATGCTGATTTTGGAGGAGACCTCGTTCACGAGGACACTTTGTTTAGGCTATTACGATGTAAGATTTAGGGGCCACCAATGTGCTGAATTTTTAGGCATCCTTAGTTTAGGTCATGAGGGTCCACCGGTGTACTGATTTTTTAGGGTTCCTCATTCACAAGGATGTCTGGTTTAGGGGACTAGTTTTATTCTTTTTATGCAAATTGAGATTTAGGATTTAGGGTTTTAGGTAAAATATTTTTTTAAGTTATGCTATTTCAAGTTAGTTTGCCATTGATGTACGAATCGGAGTTTCAATTGTCTTTAACTGATGGATCCTTGTTCACGAAGGTACTCATGACTTGTAAAAATTTAGAATTTTTTGCCTTTTTATTTCTTTCCATTTATACATTATTTACATTTTATTTCGGAATGTGTACATTAATCAGATGGATGAGGAGGATGAAGAGAACCAGGAGGCAATCATTATTGCGTCATATGTCAAGGATGAGGACGAGACAGTCAACATTACCCATGTCACTGAAGAAGACGGCGAGAATGAGAATAATGCCGACAAGGCTATTACAGGAGAAATGAACACAGTTGCAGCATCTCCACCTGTACTTACGGGAGATTTGCCACCACTACCAGTTCAGATACATGTCAATTTCAAGCATTTGTAAATTCATCTACTTTCCACTTGTACAATGTTATTTACCGTTATTTTGAATATCTGTGTTAATTTTCAAAATGTCCATTGCGGATGTAGGCTATGCAGATTGTGCCTGCAAACCCACCTTACGAGGTGATTGACCTCAACGATATCGAAAGTGTTGACACGACGTACTGTCACTGCCAGTTTAGTGTTGTAGAGAGTACGTCGTTAGCATATGGGGAGGCTAGGTCCTCTTTTCCGCATACTCCGACGTCATCATTTAGGCGTCTTGGTATGGTGGCCTCACCCATGTCTACGTCGGGGCCATCTGTGGCTTCCACACGTGATAGAGATGTTGTTAGGGTTTTGCCAGTTACCCCTAGCCATTTGCGATCACGAGTTACAAGGCAAATGGCACTGGAGTTTTATTGTCGTACTCCTCGACGCTCGGCGCGAATTGCACGTCTCAATTTACTTTGAGATTTTATCAATATCATATTCACATCATTTGATGTGAACTCGCTTCTGGTTTATATATTGGAGTCATATCTTTTATTATTTTATACTCATGTTTGTAAATTGTGCATTTGAAGGTTGTATCAATTGATCTTGAAGAAGATGATGAACCCATGTGCGAATGTCCACCTCATGTAACGAGCGTGGTAGAGAGTGAGCAACTCCACCGCAAACAGCTGAAGGTTGACTCCACAGGTCTCATCAACTCACTACGTATACAACCAAGTACGAAGTCTCGTCTCCAAATTCCTCTTTGCAGAATGATTGTAATGGACGAGATTCGACCAGTCGGCGAAGTAGACATCCAAAAATTGGAGAGTGAGTTTGTGACTGACTACCGTGAAGGTGATCGCGTTTTGTACATTTCTTTATACAGTAATTTAGAAAAAACTGTGGACGTGAGCAAAGAAGAAATGGCAAAGTGGGATCCTCTTTGGCAACTTGTCAATGAGGAATTCAAGAAGGAGTTGATGGAAGATGATGACCTTGTCCAATTGAGAGGTAAGATGTTTTATATTTGGGACGGGAATCACCGTTTGACGGCATGGATGCGCCATATCACCAATTGTCATCTTGAAGAATTGCATTGGCACTGGCGAGTCCACTGCATTATATTGGATCCAAGGGGTCAAGTGGCAAACTTGCTAAATGCCATGAGCGACGTTAATTGGTACGTTTACTACTTGATTTGAATATATTTGTATGATTTCAATATGAATTTATTGTAATTGAGTTTGTTTTCATTCCCATTTGAATGCATTGTATAGGTCTACTGAGCACGATCATGTCAAGAGCACAATTCCAGCCAGATTGCGCCGAGTTAGGAATTTTGGAGTTCTATCCCTCGCTGATTTCAAAGACCTTATTTCCCCTGAAGAGTACCAATATTGTGAGAAGGTCAAGGCAATGAGACCAAGTTGGTTTTCTTTGACGGTCAATGTCTTCATCTCCTTTTTATATAAGGTACAATTGTCTTTCTAATTGTTTTTTTTCATGTAGTTTGTATGATTTATGTAATTCTCTTGATATTTTATTTCCAATTGTAGCGGGAGATTGCAGTGGCCGCCGATGAAGCAGCTCAAGAGTATACAATGCGAATACCACTCCAAGAAAGGACTGCTCCAGGCATTTGGGAAGCAATGAAGAATGCCTCGGACAAGTTTGTGAAGGCCATTCATGCCAAAGATTTTGATAAGTATCTTGCGGTGGCAAATCCAAAGAATGGAAATGATTTTTTGAAAGAGGTATAAATTCATTTTTACTTCATTTATAATTGTAATCTCAAAATATTTCATTATATTTGTTTTGCTCTAACATAAATGTTATCATGTGTTTAGATTGATCGCCACTTCAGCGAGAATCCAACTCCCGAAATGACAATCGAAAAGCTACAAAAGATAGCCACTGCTAACATTGAATCAAAACACAAAGCACGGTGGTTAAGATGGTAGAATGCATCGTCGACTGTTCGACAGTCTTATCGTTTTCCAGGGTCTAAAAATAAGGACGTCTTTTGGGATTCTTGGATCAACAAGGCATCTTTTTGGGCTGAGGTATTGTTCGAACATCACAAATTAACTCTTCAATTATAATTATTATGGTTTTACTCTTTGTTTTCTTAACATTCTCTATTTCATTTTAACAGTTGGAGGAGGCAGTTGTTAAGATGGTTGCAAACATTTGCAAAGACGAGAAAATCATTGTGGATTGGACCATTCAAGGAGTTTGAAAGGCCTCTGATTATGTTGAGAGTTGGCGCATCCTTCTGTGGGACAAAGCATTCACTTCTTTCTTTGGAAACAAAGATCAAAAACTCTATACGAAGAAGTCTATATTTAAAGAGTTCCCTGGAACTGAAAGTACAGTGAGACGTGTTGTATATAGGTACTACAATGCTATTCAAATTGTTAGCATCTATAATTATTTAGGTTTTATTGTCTTTTAATTTTGGATCCCTATTTGTTATTGTTACATATGTAATAGATGAAAATGCTTCATTTGTTATTCTTGTAAGATGTTTCATGAAATGATTGCTCATCAATCATGCCATTTGTATCTTCAACTTCATGTACTTCATGCGAGTTCTACTTCCGAAGAATGCAATCTCGATAGAGGTTGTACCACCATTTTTTCTGTATTGGCTACAGAAAGACTCTGATCTTTGTATGTATACATTTGAGCAATTGAAGAAATTCAAACCTCCACACTTGGAAGCAGGAGGGTGGTACCTTGATTGCCATCGAAACTACACTCCGGATTCAGAGGTTGCAGAGAGAACAACTTTTGACGGTGGTAAGCTTATTCCTGTTGACCCTGAAGATGCGCAAGAAGGGAATTCCGCAGAAATTCAGCCACAAGAGAAGGCACCAAAGAAGAAGAGGCTCACAAAGAAGGAGAAACTGGAGATAGAAAAGGCGGCTAAAGAGAAGGAAGAGACGGAAAAGATGGCAAAAGAAAAGGCGGAGAAAGAAAAAGAGGAGAATGAGCTTGTGGCCTTGCCCTCAGAGAGTCATGAAACAACACCTATGTCGGACCAAGGCCCTGATGACGGCTTTGCACCCGCTGCTCCAAACTCCTCTTTATCAAATGTTGTTCACGCCACTACTCACCAAATTCGGAAAAAGAAACAATTATTGTTCCCTTCAATCAGCTCTCCTATGATAGAGCCACACTCTCTTCATGTCTTTGTAGAGTGCACTTCGATTACTACTCTCTTGAATAGTTTACAAGAGCCCACTGGCCCTGATCCTCGATGGATAAAGTTGCATAATACCATCACCAAGGTATTGTATTCTAAACCTAAATCTAGCATTTTTCTTTTCATGCGATTGCTTTTGAAGATTTCAATTCTAACTTGAGATGTATGAATTGTACAGATTAGTGCTACTCGCAATCGTACTGTCACATCCGACTTCTGTAAAAAGTACAAACATACGGGGATTGATTTAATTATTGCAGACATTCCTGAGAATCTCCCCGTTCCAGGTATTTCGACTTTAGTTCCAGACTGGAACTCACGCTCAGAAAACTACGTTGAAAGTCTCTTTGAGATGGCGGACATGTATTTGCACGACAATGGTGCCCTCCTACTCATACATTGTGATGACCGTACTTTGCTAAAAGAAGTTGATGAGTTGGCCGACCAATATGACATGAAGTTGGCCAAAGATTGGTGGGGAATCAATGAGCTTCATCTTGCATCTGCACGCGACCCATCAATGACGGTAAATAGAAGATTTGCAATTTACATCTTTACTACTTGTAAGGATTTAGGAGAATGGTTGAATTAAATTTTAATATATGCTTGAATTGTAGAGATGGATATGGGGAATACAATTTCTCTTCTAATTTTTAACTTTTGAATGCTCCAGTCTGTTAGGTTCTGGATTCAATTGTTCATTCGGAGGGACATTCCTTCACGGTTTTCGTTCCAAGAGAACCGCGACTCTTCTTATGACGGTGAACCAATAGAAAAAAATGATGCTGTCTTCAATTTGACGGACACCGAAAACCTTACTATGAACAAGGAAGTTCCGTGGAGATGGCCGCGTGAGAAGAACTTACCCTTCATGCGAGATCTCATTCTACAATTTTGCAAGCCTGGAGATATTGTCCTTGATTGCAAAGCTGCAACAGGTATTTCTTTATTTTCTACAATTTCAAATTCTTTTCACTATTGTAAGTAATTGAATCTTCATAATTCATTCATATGTCTTTTATTTTCCATCAGGATCATCCATCAAGGCTTGTTTGGAGACTGGGCGACACATCTTGGCCTTAGAAGATGATCCTCTCATCTTTAAGGCCAAAATTTCTCCATTCGCCCCTATTGCAATGTTTACTTCTAAAGGCAAGGACAGGGTCATTACACCACCACCTAATCAGCCACCTACAAAGAAACCAAAGAAGAATTGATTCATCTCTTGTGCGTAAGTTGTGGTTCACTTATTTTTTCATAAACACCTATGATATGAATATATTACATTCTTTGTAAATGATTTTTGCATTATATTTTACTTATTGCAACCTCTATTTTTTGTCTTGTAGAAGCACCATGGTAGAACGAGTGCAAGGTACAAATGAACATAGCCCGCCTTTCAATTTCAATCTCCCGATTATGCAGAAAGGATTGCTCAGGCATATGTTGAAGCCCCCTCTCCTGTATTGAATCGACGGAAACGTCGATATAATCTGGAGGTTACAGAGTTTTTGGATATAGAAGCAGATGAAGGAGAAGAATTTGAAATTGAAGGTGCTGCCTTGAGTGATTGCAATTCTAGTGATGATTTTTGAATGGTTTTTGTTTTCCAGTGGGATTGACTATTGTGGCTCTAAATGGCCCTACAATTTTGTGGTATATTCTTTATTTTTGTTATAATATGCAGGCATTAAATTGTGCATGCTCTCAATTTTAAATGATATATGCAAGTGGATCAAACAAATTAAATTATTGCATCTTCTTTTTTGCATGAGTATTGGTCTTCTATGCCTATTTTCAAGATTAGATTTGTTTGTAAATGTTTCACACATGCCTGTAATCTTTATAGTTTCAATATCATGCCATTCCTGTAGGTGTCATTTTTTTGGTGGTACTGTACAATTATAGTTTTTCATTTATTTTATTTTAAACTAATTAATCTTATCATCCTAAGTCTTGATTGACGATCATAGATCTCCTCCCACTTTCACTGAAATGGTAAACCATCACTTTATATGTTAACCTCATTATTTTTTAAACCCACCACTTTACATGATTTTTTACTCCAATAATTAAATTCAAATGAAAAATACACAATAATTGGGTCTCTTATATTTCATAAATGAAACTTCAATACCCAATTCTTTGCTCTTTCATCTTTGCTCTGGGCTCCTGCATAAGACTTCAAATGTCTAAAAATTAAAGGATCATAATGCTTACATCTGGGCATGGCTATAGGTTTGAGCTTCTAAAATTCCACAACTTCAGGTCAAGTTTGGATTAAAAAAATCAATCTAAATTATTTAAAACAAATTGAATCTACGGTTGTAGATTCTTTTCTTCACGGTAATAGGATTTTGAATTTTTTAGAAATAAAATCCCTGTTCCTCACTTGCTTTTCCTGCTCCTTGCATCCAGCTCTCATACCTAAACCTTTACTTTTGTTTACCTTTCCTAATCCTCCATCCATTTTTTCCAACCCTTTTCATTCATTTTTGTCATACATTATAATTAGATTTCATCCAAGTGTTCCATCTAATTTTTTCATTTTTTGATTTCATCCATTTTTCTCATCCACCTTTTTTATCCATTTCATCCAAGTGATCCAAATACTTTCATCCATACCATCCATCTACTTTCATCCATTCCATCCATCTACTTTCATCCATTTTCTCCCACAATTCAACTTCTTTTTAAAAAATTTAATGAACTTTCATCCATTTTTCTCTAACCCTTTCATCGTCTTTTCCAAAAATTTCATCTATTGTTTTATAAAATTTCATCCACTTTTTTATCCTTTTTCTTCCACTTTAAAAAAAAATGTCAATTTTGCAAATTCCCGCTCACCAATCCTTGCTCACTGCTCACCGCTCACATACCAACATTCCCCACGGTAGTCAACATGTACATAATCTATTTGGAGGCCTTGCGTCAACGCCGACATGGAAAAAAACCTATTAGCCACCTTCAGTTCAAGGCTAATTTGTGTGATGCTCTCACCCAGAATTGGCGCGGCCGAGTAACTGACGTGGATGAAGAGGAAGAAGATCCATGCCCGCATATGCCAACTTCGAGTCGATTGAGGCGTTTGTGCATAGTATGTGGAGACCCTAAGTGTAGCTTCTATTGCCAAAGATGCAATAGAAGTTTTATGTGTCTAAATCGGGGATGCTTTGAAGAATATCATTATGGGCTGAGAACCCGCAATGCACGCAACCACGACCGAAGACCATAAGGTGAGTTCAATGTTCATTAGTGGCACTTTGGGGCAAGATGACCTTTATCACTCATATGTTTTATTGTACATGGAACTCTATGGACTATAAACCCTAATATATTTTTCTTCAACATTGATATTATCTTCTTCATGTTGTAAAAAAATTTCCAAGACCCTTTCTTTTCTTCCCCATTTTTTTCCTTGGCCTATTCTACTTGTATATCTAATCCTTCTTTCATTTTTGAGTTCACCTTCTTTATGTTTACACCCAACCATTTGTATCATGAATTTTTTCATTGAAAATGAGTTTTATCTTCTCCTATGCTTGTTTTTTCTTCCCCATTTTTTTCCTTGGCGTATTCTACTTATATATCTAATCCCTTCTTTCATTTTTGAGTTCACCTTCTTTATGTTTACACCCAACCATTTGTATCATGAATTTTTTCATTGAAAATGAGTTTTATCTTCTCCTATGCTTGTTTGCACATTTTTTCCCTAGAACCTAAGCTCCCTAACCTTTTTCATCATTTTTGTGGGTGGGCATTGAGATGTTCCATTTTTGGCCATATAATCGAGTTGTGCTGCCTGGACCAGGCCACAGCAAGCTGAACTGCTCAAGGAAAAATTGGAGCGCGATGGGAGCGGGGAGGTTCACTTGGAACGGAGAGGGAACCGGGCGGGAGCGGTCCACTAGACCTTCTGTGAGGTCAATTCGGGACTGAGCGGGGGGGTTCAATCCGGGCAGGAGCGTCAAGTGAGTGGGGGTTTCCAATCCGGGCGGGAGCAGCGAGCGTTATCAATCTGGGGCGTAAGGTTTGAATTCGGGCGCCGGGCTTTTGGACGCCACGTGCCGCCTTCTCCTCGGTAGGCGCAAGCTCCGGCTCAGCTGCCCTGTTACGGGAGCAGTGAGACAGCCTGCCACATTCGGGCACAGTCTGACTCCATTGTTGGGTAGTCTGCCCTTTCTCCCTGTCTTGTAAGCAATTGTGAATTTTAGGGAAAACTGGTCAGAGTCAAACGAGCGAGCTCAGGAGGACAACCCACTTTGTGAAGGCTGCCCAAAACATTGAGGCATGCACAGAAGACTGTGGCTCATTTTGTGGTTCCAAATTTTGAGATTTTCATGTTTTTTAGGAATGTTGAAACCTTCAGGTGAAGGAGGTGCATATGAATGCTTCCACCATTCAGATTTGTGATCCAAGGTGATTTGAAGGAGGAATTTATTGATGGAAAAAAGGCTAGTGTTCATTAGTTTTGCCAAACCAGTGTGAACACTCATGCCATTTTCTATATGTTTTGTAAGTGCAATGGTTTTGAAATTTTCTGAGAATGTTCCTAACTTGTATGAGAACCCAAATGCAAAGAGTAACCATGAAATTGGAATTGTATACATGTAAAATTTAACAATGTAAACGCAGCTGCCCGAATTTTTTGCAGTGAAAAATAAATAATTCCAAACTTTGAACACTTAGATTTCACTCAGTTTAAGGAGTTTACTGGTGAAAATTGGTAGGTAGCTCAATAGTGAAGACAAGTTCAAGATCTTACGGTTGGAAACTATTTTTATTTATGTATTTAGTGTCCACACATCACATTCCACGAACACACCATTTTTGACTACTTTCTTCAAAACCGCACCCAAAACCTTTAGGGGTTAAAATTTTAGACCAAAATATGCAAATTTCTAGTCACATGTACTTGCCCAAAGTTTCTATGTTGCCAACAAACGCATGCTGGTCCTTTAGAGGTTAGATGGAATCACTTCTGCACAATAAAAATAATACAAAAAGAATGCTACAAAAGTAAGCTTAAAAGTAGATTTAATTGAACAATCAATCCAAATCTGAAGGAGGTGGTAGAGAGTTCTAATTCAAAGGGATTTGGTCCACCATAATCAAAATAAAAGGAAAAGGAGGTGGCACAAAATTACAATTTCAAGGAGTCAATTGTAAACCCAAAAAAATAGGAAAACGAATGCCTTGAAATTGCGCGGCTATTAGAAATATTTCTAAACAATCAAAAAAATACGAAAAGGAATGCTATAGACTTACGGTTCAAAGGAATCACTTGCCAACAATCACAAACATAAGAAAAGGAGGTGGAAGAAGTGCTCCCTTTTTGAAGCCTTCAAGGCAATTTCTCACCATCTGCCTTGTACAACACTGCCCTGTTTACATAGGTACATTAACCCCTAACTGCTCGAGGCACCAAATTCTGGTGTTTTGAAAACTTTGAAGTTAAGTAAAGTCCAACCAAATTGCTATTTTTAGTAGTTTATATTTTTGGAGAACTCTTTTTGCAATCTAGTTTTAGGATCAAAAAGCCGATCTTAAAAATGAAGGATTATGATTTTTCTATTTAAGATTTTGTGCAAGGATACCCGTTGTAATCTTGACTTCCTGTAGTGTTGAGGGCTCATGGAAATGAGCCTCAAATACACTAGATCTTGGACAAAAAATCACCTTAGAAAGTCATTTAAAAAAAATTGTACAATAGATTTTGAAAAAAACGTAAATTGATTGGGGGTTGTGCATGCTAGGCCCTATAACCTCATATTTTTTTAGTGACCAACTTTTTAGAGTTGACATGCAAAAAGAGAATTGAAAAATTTTCATAGTTTTAACACCCTCATGATCAAACATTATAATCTTTCAATTTGTAAGTGATATTGTTGTGTTTTTTTTCCCTATGTGATCTCTAACATGTCTAGTTTGAATTTGTACGGTTACAATTCAAAAGAAATTGGTACAACTTGTGAAAATGTTGACTTTTTGTTCAATTTAGAGCAAATTTCAAGAAGCTCCACACAGGCCTTGGGCATTTAGGGGTTAATTCACAAGTTGTTGAAAATTCAAATGCCATCACGCCTCATATCAGCCAGAAGCTTGAAGGCAGTGCTCAAGGGTGTGGATTTCCTTGGAAGGAGTGGCCGCAGCTACTTTCAACAGTCGAGAAATAAGCTCCCCTGGATTGCGAAACATTCTTGACCAAGTCGGAGTCGCATAGCAACGGAAAGAGCGGGTGAGTCCCACCTCTCTGTCAAACAAATGGACATCCATCCCGCCTGGAATTTTGCTTGCCCATTTAATTTTAAATATTTTTTATATATTTTTTATATGACCAAAAGATTCTAGCCAGTTATTGAGATTACCCTACACACCGCTTCACTACAGGCCTAAACCCTACTCATTCTATTGCGTAGGATTTAGGTGCTATAGTAGTATTATAATATGAAAATGCGATGAAAAATAGGGTTGCCAGACCATTCATTAGAGAAAAAAGGAACTCTAGAGAAGGCCTCCATAGTTTGACGTTGCAAGGCTATTTATTGCAGTATAGGAGGCTAGTGGAGTACACAATTTCTAACAAGAAAATGTCACCATCTCATCTAAATTGCCCAAGGTAAATGCAGTTGAATGCATTGTAAATATGCCTTTTCCTTGTTTATTTTAATGGCCTTGTCACACACCTTTGACGTAGTTTCTAATGGTACTGTAGAAAAAATGATTTCAATTCAAATGCCGTCAACTATTAGAAACAAATCCATCGGCTAATTAATTATTTTCAAACCATAAATCAGTAACAAGTGGTGCAAAGTAGGTTTACTTTATTTTTACACGTATTACCTGTCAACATAAGAATCGTAACCCAGTGCAATTGACATCATGGTTATATAAAAAATCATTTTGGACACACCAAAGAATTGGAAGTGCAAGCGTATTGAGAGGCACAACTTTGGGGATTAAAAAAGTGATGAATTTGAGTACATCAACTTCTGCCTACCAATGGAAACCACCTTCTTTGGCCTATTGTCCTGATTGTTTGGGTTGATTTACCTGGGTGGGTATAGGGAATTAGTTCATTCATGTAGCATGTAGGTACACACTATTTAAATGTAATCCAAGGTCCCTTCAGCGACTTTTCAAGGGGCCTTCTATTGGGTTCCTTTTTTCTCTAATGCTCCCAGCGATGGCTGCGCGGTTGCTACAGACTACCCCATGGTAACATTTGCATTGCTTGTAAGAGAGAATTTGGGCAAAGATATGGAGCAAATTAAGCAAAATTAAAGCTCTTGTTATTGCAGCTTGAATTAATTAAGAGAATCTTCAAGAAGATGGCTGTGTGTGCCATAAATAAACATCACCCTAAACTACGCAGTACGTGCAACATGTTGCATAGTGTTTTTAAGATAATATGCAGGATATTTTGGTATATTCCAGGAAAGAACTGTATTCCTACTGAAGTCAACTACTGTAAGTTACACTTGGCTATGGATACGGCAAGTAACAAAGCAAAATTTTCTATACCCATTCCAAACTGGACAATAATTGGGACAGAGCTTCACAATGCGTAGCTTCTGATTGTCTAATTGCGCAATTCGGGGTAACTTCAACTCTCACGGAATAGAACTGAAGTAACTGTGGCTCGAGGTCTTCACTGTGGACGACAAATAATATTTTAATTTGCCGTGTTTGCAATTGCTTCTGGAGAAAAGCTGATGATATCTGCTTCCAAAATCATGATTTGTTATCGTCTTGACATCGTACGTTCAAACTACATAGGAGTCGTGGAAGGTTGATGTTTGGCTATAAAATCTTTGAGAGGATTTCACTAGGAATTGTTCGACTTTGCAGTGCTTGCTCAGCAAAAAATTCCAACGTGATAGTCATTTCGAGCCCCTTTCCAACACTCGTTTTCACATTTCGAGCCCTTTCCAGCACTCGTTTTCAGTCTTTTTCTTGAATCTGTTCAGTCACTACAAGTTTTTAACAGTTTTTGGGACACAAGTGCTAGATTTGCAATGATGTGAATTTTAGAACTGATCTCTCGTTCTGTGTCACACTTCGATCTTGAAAAGAACTTTCCTTTTGGTAGTAATCAAAGTTGAGGGTAAAAGCACATACAATCATTCATTGAGGAGATACGATCCAAAGAAAGTAGCCACAACTACAACATGCCTTTGCAGCAAACAAGCCGTGCATTTTTGGAGACCCAGAGCGCGTGATTGTAAGAAACACATGCTGATTCTGCTATCCATTTGCAGACAGTACACGGAGTTAACCCCTAAATGTCCAAGGCCTTTTTCAAACTTGGCTAGGAATTTGCTCTAAATTGAACAAAAAGTCAACACATTTTGATAAGTTGTGTAAATTTTTTTTTAATTGTAACCGTACAAATTCAAACTAGACATGTCAAAGATCACATAGGAAAAGAAAACACAACAATATCACTTATGAATTGAAAGATTATAATGTTTGAGGCATGAGGGTGTTAAAACTGCAAAAGTGACTTGAAGTCTTTCAATCCTCTTTTCACGTGCCAAATCTAAAAATTTGGTCAACAAAAAAATATGAGGTTAAAGGACCTAACATGCATAACTCCAATCAATTTACAGCTTTTGAAAATCTACTCTACAATTTTTTTAAATGAATTTCTAAGGTGATTTTTCCTCCAAGATCCAATGTATTTGAGGCTCCATAGAAATCGCAATTTTTTTATTTTTTATTTTTTACTTTTAAATTTTTTATTTAAAAAAAAAATTTAATAAAAAATTTAAGATTAAAATAAATAAATAAAAATTTACTCGTAAATTTCGGTTCCTGCGCCACTGTCGCTGCAGTTTCAGTTGGGCGGGAATAGGAGAAAAACAAATTTATCAGCAAAAAAAAAGTAAATTTCAAGGTACCTCGAAGGGCTGTGGAGCAGCCTTTTGGAGGTCTTAGATTTTTTCTAATGGTTAGGGGGGCCCTTTTGCTTCCCCAGAAGGCAGGAGCCCCCCAGGCACTGAAACTTCCAAAATCATTGTTGAACAAACCAAGGGAGCCAGTCAGAGTCTGCAATTTGTGACACAACTTGATGTGAACCAACCAACAATTGTGGTTGCATTTAAACTAAATCCCTCCCAGGCATCCAAGGAGGGATTATACCTTTTTGACAAGGAAAACTTTAAGCCTGGTTAGCAATGTTATGTCATTTCTAAGAGCTTTGAACACTATGGAAAGTCAAGATTGCAATGGACACCCTTGCACAAAATCTTGAATAGAAAAATCATAATCAATCATTTTCAAAATCGGATTTTTGACACTGAAAGTACACTTCAAAAATATTTTTTCAAAAATATAAATTACTAAAAATAGCAATTTGATTAGATTTTACTTAACTTCAAAATATTGTTGACACCAAAATTTGGTGCCTCGAGCATTTAGGGGTTAAAAGAGTTTGTGAATTATTCTTTTGAAGAGATGGAAATTGAGGAAAGCATTGAAATTAATTCATTACTCAAAAATTCAAGCTTATCAAAAGAAGTTTCCAAAAGTTATGCACAAATACAAGTCAATAGAAAATTTCAGGGAAATAGATACAGTGATGTTTGTATTTCTAGTAAATAATAGAAACATTCACAAAAAATAAAAATAAAAATTCTCAATTTTTTTAATGTGTAGGGGTTGGCTACCATATAATTACAATTTAAGAAAAGACTACTTTAGAAAAATTCTTGAGTACTCCATGTAATCGTAGAAGATGAACTTGAATACCAAAAATTTTAATCCAAATCCATTTCTTGGATTTAAAGGTGTACTGAAATACCTCAAATGCAAAAGTGACATCTAGTTGGAGTCTATTAAAAAAAGTTTAACATGGAAAAAAAATAGAGAAGGTGTAAAATAATCATAGGTACCTTGATTTAAGAAATTCAATTGTTTTGGAGGAATAATGCAAAAATTATGAAAAAAAAAAACACTTCTTAGACAAAAATTAGTACAAATTGTCATTCTTGTAACAATCAATTGAGAACAGTTGATGAACAATTTATGGTTATGATGTTTACAGGTTGAAGCTATAAGTCCAACAATACTAAGGTAGAAGGTTCAAGAACAGTTCGGGCATTAAGAATGGCCCCTATAAATGGCTGTGAAATGGACATGAGTTGGTTCTGAAATGGACTACTGTAGTCATTGAATGAACCAAGGAAAAAAGACTTATTAATTGCAAGAGCCAATCACTCTCTTTGCTTTCTCCATTTTTATTTAGAATTGCAAGTGAACCATTTATGAAAGACCTAGGGTCACAAATAGGGACCTATGACCCAACTTGTTTGAAAATTCATAAGTAATTCAAAAATGCTCGGGAAAATACAAAACAACTTGGATTAGATTCCTCATCTGACAACTTCTCCATGTCTGAAAAATGAGCTAAAAATATTCCCATCCAAGGAAATACATGAAAAAGGCAGACCAGCCCTTAAATGGTCGGTTTATGAGCCTTCTACCTTATTAGCTCCAGAACCGACAAACCTAGTTTTAGCAATGGCACCATATATCCAGATGATTGTATCACTTGAATGAAGCATTAAGTTGCATTCCCGGGATGTATTGCCTGTAACAAGAAATGCAATCCACACATTGTGAACACTCCCAGTTGGCATGAAAGGGAATCCCGGACCCATGCAAATGACAAATGAATCACATTCAAACTGAAGGTGCATGGAATTGGCACATTTACGTGAAGTGTGAAAATGGAACATTTGGATGCCAAAATGATCAAAATGATGCCAAAACTCATTTGATGGAAAGGATAGAGTGACGTACAGTAGATTTCCAAGTAAGTTACGTGAATGAGGCAGCGCTCCTCGAGCCAGTGAGCAATTGCGGACTCGAATCCGTCATGTGAGAATATCTTGGATTACTTTTGACCAACACTCAGCTAGCTAGGAAGGTAGGAGGCTCAGAAATGGAGCACCTAAGGGCTGGTCCGCCTTTTTCATGTATTTCCTTGGACGGGAATATTTTTAGTTCATTTTTCAGACAAAGAGAAATTGATGAGGAATCTAACTCAAGTGGTTTCGTATTTTCCGAGTATTTTTGAATTACTTATGAATTTTCAAACAAGTTGGGTCATAGGTCCCTAATTGTGACCCTAGGTCTTTCATAAATGGTTCACTTGCAATTCTAAATTAAAATGGGAAAAGCAAAGAAAATGATTGGCTCTTGCAATTAATAATGCTTTTTCCTTGATTCATTCAATGACTATACTAGTCAACTTGAGAACCAACTCATGCCCATTTCACAGTCATTTATAGGGTCCATTTTTAATGCCTGTTCCGTTTTATAGCCTTCTACCTTACAGTCTCTTGCAGACAGATAGACTTGTACAGACACTGAATCTTGCTGATGTAATAGACAAATGTCTAAGGTGACTTTACTCAATTGTGACATGTTTTTGAAATCAGCCCTTACGTATTCTTGTCTAAAATATACAATTTTTTTTTTTTTAAACAAACAAATTGGAAGGCCCGCTAGCCACATGTAGCTTGGGGGAATAAAATGTACAATCTTCATTCATGAAAGTCTAGCGTTGATTTTAGGTGCACCTATTTTTTTACTTGAAAAATTTATAATCACTCATGTGGTATTTGACCAAAAGAGATTCTAAAATCTCTTTTGATGATCAATAAGATTCAACCCAAAAAAATGTATTGTTCGATGATAATAGGAATCATGCTCAAATCCTTATCTACACTAAATAGTGAAATTGGGTTGCCTTAACAATTAGGTTGCCTTACCCCAAAGAAGTTACCTCATGACTAATGCTTGTCTAAATGGAGGCACATGCCAATCTCTAATCTTGAGCCACAAATTAGTGCACCAACCCATGCTATACACATAATTCTTACTTTACTGCATCTTTCTAAAGCACTTGTACACGTTGATATAGTGTAGAATGTCGAGAAATTAGTATGGGGCAACCTAATTTCACTATTTAGTGTAGATGATTCTACGTGGTGATTCTTTGAGTGCCTTATACATTTTGGACTCTCACACAATTATATCCTGCATTTGACTTTTTCTCATTTGACATAACTTTACTCATATAACCCATAGTTATAGTCAAGCATATAACTTTGACAAGGTGGTTTAGGTGATCATTGATGTATTTTCATCATTTTGTCTACTTTTAAGCCATTTGTTGCTTATAAAACTCCTAAACTTCTATTCATTAAAGATTGTTACGCATCTCAAGGAAGCATGTTGGGAAGCTTGTTTCTAGCTTGTTGGATGTACCGGTAGTTGTGTCCATCATTTTTTGCAAAGGCCTCTACACTCTTGACCTCACCGGCCTTTCACCTTCAATCAATCAACATGGCTTTCTCTGTACCTATTAACCCCTAAAGTTCCTTGACTATGTTCTCACCAAAAGTGCTCCAAAACTGCCATTTCTAATACAAGTACCAAATTTTTGAAAAATATAATTTTTGGACACATGTAATCGTAGGATCTTGTATTATTCTGGTTTGAGAATATGTGGAAAAAATTTCAGAAATTTCCATCGTGTAGATTGGAAGATATTAGCATTTGAAGTGGCAAAAGTCCTTTTTTTGGCCCTTCGAAAAATCGGGCAGCTGCACTTCACAAAGTCAGATTATTATGAAAAAAATTCCAAATGGTTGTGCTTCTTTGGATTCATTCTTTAGGGCAAGTTGGCTACATGCTTGAAAATTTTCAGATTATTTGGAATTGTACAACATATAGGAAAAAAATAGTAAGTAGAAAGAAGTAGAGAATGGTTCAAAACACTAAATTGTTAAGGAGTTAATTTTGGAATTGAAAAATGCCAATCCCAATGGTTGCAATGTTGTAATAAACAATCCACTCCCTATAATTTTATTTTTTTTGAAAAATATTGAAAATTGAGTGAAATAAACGACTTCAAAGTTTATTTTAGAGTAGACAATCCGTAACTGCCCGCAAACTAAAAATCCTCATAAGGTTTGACTCATTGATCAGAATGAAATGATTCAAAGCTTTCCACGTATATATAAATCTAATGAACCAATTTCAAATTAATTTTTTTGAAAAAAGTGATTTTTTCTGATCTGCCCGAACTGCCCGAGTTGACCAACAAACAACATATTTGGCCATAACTTTTGACTCGTATTTCCAAATGTCATGAGATTTGGTGCATATGAAAGATATTCCTCGTCCCCACCTTCTATAAAAATTTCAGACCAAAATATGAAATTCTCCAGTCACTCGTACCTGCCCAAAATATCTATGTTGACAGAAAAAGGCATGTTGGTCCTTTAGGGGTTAATTTTTTTGCCTTTGATGTAATATTGTTTCTATCTGTCTACCTCTTCTATTTAGTAGTGTTGTAATCCATGGTATATATGTATACGCTATTGTAGATAGATTTGTAACTCACATCTACAACACTATAGACAATAGTAAGCAAATTGATTTTTTAACCCCTAAAGGACCATTGTCCCTACGGGGGACAAATGCATTTTCGGGCAGGTACCTACGGGCTGAAATTTTCTCCTGATTTTTTGAAACTTTGTTTGGAGGTAGAAAAACTGATTAGCTTCAAGGGAATATAATTTTTTCACAATCGGTGCCCGGGAAAAAAAGTTATGACCATATAAGCTCAAAACAGGCTACGGGGGGCAGCTCGGGCAGCAAAAAAAAAATGGAGAAAAATTTGAATTTTTTTTTAAATATTTTTTTTCTCATAGGTTATATTTTTGGGTATCTGGAAAGCTTTGATTCATTTCATTTGACTTTGTTATGAGGAAGTTATAGACATTCTTGTTTTTTGGGCAGTTAGAGCATCTTCTTGAAAAAAATAACTTTAGGATTCATTTCTGAATGCAATTTTTCAAATTTTTCAAATTTTTTTTTTTTGCATGGTCTGATTTACTTGTTAGAACAATCCCACCATTGGAATTAGTGCATTTTAATTCCATCTAAAATATATGAATATTTTAGATTTTCCTTCTATCTTGTACCTACATCTACTTAAAATTTTTTTTAAGAATGATAATTAAGTTTTTTTTGAATTTTTTTTTTCCCTAGACTCTCAACTCAATTCTCCACTACAAGCATTAAAAGCTCAAAACTCTGTAGTGCAAAAATTTTAAGTTAAAAATGTTCAAAGTCAAAAAATCCAGTCCCGCAATGTGCTGAAAAACTGTTTTTTTCCACTTTAAACACAGATATCTTGCAATCTATGCGGTCAAAAATTCTGAAATTTTTTCCACACTTTTTTATACTAGTTAGGTGTAAGATCCTACGGTTAGATGTGAAAAAAAAACAATTAAATTTTTTTTTAACTCTTTGCTACAGAAATGGCAGTTTTCAGTGTTTTTTGGCAGAAAAAAGGCCTCGGTCCTTTAGGGGTTAAAAGGAAGATCTATATTAGCTAAATTTTTATAGCTAAGGTCACATATAAGATAATGGTACTTAAATTATGAATAAGATGTTAAAAGGGATGCTAAAGAAATTTTAGACTATAATTACTCATTCATGTTCTATGAAATGTGAATAATAACTATGTCTATCTGTTTAGTGGACTATGAATGCAATCCCATACAAATGTTGTAATTCTATAACAAAAGAACAAATGCAATGGAGTAGGGGTCATACAAATGCGCATCACTCATTTGTAGTAGTCTTTTCATAAGCATCATCATGTGGCAACAATTTGGCTATAGTCTTTGAAGATATTCATCATCCAGCTATAGCCTTATTTAAGTATAAACTTTTAGTTTTGACACTTTTCAATCAAGCATGTCTATAGCCATCTCAAAAAACATGTATACTTCAAATTAATTAATTTAGCACAGATTCTTCATTTTATCCTATCTTTAAAACTTTGCACATTGGCTATAAAATTAATCCTTTATGATTTCACTCAAAGTATAATGCTATACATTTATATTCAAATCAAAATGTTACATTGAACATCATTGTTGACAGAAATATAGGGGTTGTTATATTTGACATCACTTAACATTACAAGAAATTTCAACCCTTGAAGGGGCTGCAAGTTTTGACCCCCCTCCAATGCAATTACGGGAAAAATAAAAATAAAAAATATTTTTTATTTTTAAATATTTGGACGTTGTTATGGCACTACTAGTTCCACTTCTGTACCACGTCATATTTTTAAAAAAAAATTAATAATTTTTTTTCCCCCCCAATTTTTTTTTATTCTTTTTGTAATTGCACCGCGGGGGTGCCAAAAATGAAAAGTTAGCGGTTCCTTTGAGGGCTGAAATTTCTTGTAATGAATCCGTCAACTTAGACATTGATTATTATAAAACATGTCATCTAAATCATAGTTTTTTTTATAGTGGCAAATCCTTAATTTGTTCATTGTTATTTTTCTTTTACAAAACCAAGGTACCTTTTCTTCCTACAATCTAGACCTCTAATATTGACAGGATGTAGATTGGCCGCTATAGCCAAAGAGTAGGTTGGCCTTTTCACCATTTGAAATTGGTATAAGTGTTTTATCTCCTTCCTTACGATAAAGCAGGTACAACTAGATTCTTTGGGTTTGGATTGTGAATCCTAAAATGGGTGCTTAAGCGTCTTCCAATTGGCGTTTCAAGAAATGAACAAGTTTTTTCTTCCTATTGGCTCTAAGTGTTTCAAACCTCAAAGAAAATAGATCTAGAATGCAAAAGTTAGTGATTTTGATTATTTGGAGTCAATTTAGGCCAAAACTTTGAACTGGGTGGTTGCAAGAAAGACCGACCGGTTTTTGTAGCGTTTTCCACAATACTCACTTTTTCTTTCGGGAGTACTGTATAATTAGAAAAAAAAATTTTAAAAAATGTGAAAAATATTTTTCATGTATGAACCTTTAAGAAGAAGCTACCCTAAGAAGGAAAAGCGTAGAAAAAATCTCTAAGTAGGAGAACTAGAAAAGTCTCATGAACTAGCAAAATTGTAGGAAAATAGGTCCTTTCACATTTTAATTTGTAAAAAATAGGGAAAGAAATTTTCGAGGAAACTAAAATTTCAATTTGGGAGAACTTTATAATAAAGAGATTTCACCAAAATAATGATCTCAAAACCATCTTCAATATTCAAAAGTGCGCGCACAAGGGAGCCATGTTTGCATGCATGTGGAGGACATAAAATAATATTTTTTAAAATTTCCTTAGGCAGTCACATGTGTCCCTAGTGTAAGAATAGACCACAAAAATTTCAGCTTTGGATCATTAATTTTGGGTACTCCCCAGTACTAAAAACACCTAAATCGCAAAGTGTGACAAATTAGCCAAAATTAAAATTAAATATAAAATGATTTTTGAATTAAAAAAAATAATAATGGATCTGATTACTCTCATATTATCCATCTTCAATAAAAATTTCAAATTAATCGGGCTCATGCTTCAAAAGTTATAGCAAATGACAACTTCGCCAATCCAAGTGTGACGCAAAATAGTACTAGTCTTTCTTGCAACCACCCAACTTAAGAGATGAAGTTGATTAAAATCAAGTTTTAAACACCTGAAGATGTCTATAATTATAGTCTATCCATTCCAAAATGATAATTTTTTTTTAAACCAAACACTTCTATCAAAAGTTATAAGCGGATGAAGTTTTTGTACTAATTCATTCTTCAATACTTCATCCAATGTTTTCTCTTTATCTATAAGTCAAAATTAACATTTACATGCATTTGTAGATTCTAATTCCTTTCAAGATTCTAAATTTTTTTTGGTCAAGATTGGATGAACTTTGGTGGATATTATCCAAAATTAACTCTTCTAAATATCAAATTTCATAATTTCAAAACCAACTTCAATTTTTGCCTACTTTTTGAGTATCATATAGTTTTGAAAACCTCTTAATTTGATCTATATGATTTTGAATCTAAGTTTGATTTTTGTTTGAACTTTAAAAGTCTAATATGAACATCTACCCACTTAACTCTAACCTACAATAGGCTTTTTGTTTTGGGTGATTGCACAAAACACCTGTACTGCCTGGTTGCGTTTTTTTTTGTATCGTTAAAACTTTTGCTATAACTTTTGATTTATAGGTTCAATGCCAAAACCAAAAAAAAACTTCCTAGATGTCCTGATTGAAATTGTATCCCTTATTTTCCAAAAATTAAAAAAAATCAATTTATATTTAAAATTCAATTTTGTTAATTTGTCACACTTTGACGTTTAGGGATTTTTAGTACTATTGAGCGGTTTAAATTAATGATTTTCAATTGAAATTTCTATGGTATACTCCCCTAATAGGTAGACATATTCCTACCAAAGATCATTTAAAAATACATTATTTTATATCCTCCACAATTGTGCAAATAGGCCTCCCTTGCGCGCGCACTTGTGAAGAGTAGAAATGGATTTGACTTCATATTTTTGGTCATATCTCATCACCAAGAAGTCCTCCCAAATGGCCAATTTTTAATTTTGTTCAAAATTATTTTTCCTATTTTCTACAAATTAAAATGTCAAAGGATGTATTTTCCTCTTCACTAGAATAGTCTGCAAAATTGTCCCAGTAAATACATCCTTCGACATTTTAATTTGTAGAAAATAGGAAAAACAATTTTGAACAGAATTAAAAATTGGCCATTTGGGAGGACTTCTTGGTGATGAGATTTGACCAAAAATATGAAGTCAAAACCATTTCTACTCTTCACAAGTGCGCGTGCAAGGGAGGCCTATTTGTACAACTGAGGAAGATATAAAATAACATATTTTTAAATGATCTTTGGTAGGAATATGTCTACCTATTAGGGGAGTATACCATAGAAATTTCAATTGAAAATCATTAATTTAAACCGCTCAATAGTACTAAAAAATCCTAAACGTCAAAGTGTGACAAATTAACAAAATTGAATTTTAAATATAAATTGATTATTTTTAATTTCTGAAAAATAAGGGATACAATTTCAATTAGGACATCTAAGAAGTTTTTTTTTGGTTTTGGCATTGAACCTATAAATCAAAAGTTATAGCAAAAGTTTTAGCAGTCCAAAAAAAAACGCAACCAGACAGTACATGTGTTTTGTGCAATCACCCTTTTGAGGTTTTTTGTTACGTTTGATGTCACAACATTGTTAACATAAAAACAATTGGATCACTATAGATGTCACTTAAAATGTGTCACCAAAAACATTGGTTTCTTCTAGTAAAAGTAGGAGACAAACGACAATATACATTATGAACAAATATAGCTAAACAATGCCATACAAGTTCATCATTAGTTTAATACGGTTGAGACACCACTTCAGTAAACTTCTAAGGAAGTTTGGAATCCACTACTTTGTTCAACTTCTTGCCACGTAAGTTTTCACATTAAATCATACATATTAACTACTTTCAAATATTGAGAGGCCAAAAGAATAGTTGCCTTTCCAATTTCCTGCTTATCCGTAATGTGAAGCGGCTTTTAATTTTGTTCTATTGCCAATATATAGCCATCATTTTTTTTATCACAATAGTAGATAGACAAATAAGAAAGTTGCAAGAGAAAATTAGAAATTAGTTGTTAGAATTTATGAAGAACTTAAATACTTATGGACATAACTTAATTAAATCTAAAGGTTATTGTTGATTATGATGATTATGATGGAAGGCTATTGTGGATTGATTGTCATTTAATGGCTATAGCCGTGATGTTGAAGAAAGAAAAATTGCCAATGGAGGTGGTTAAGTTTGAAAGTTTGAGGGAGAAGATTTGCTTTAACTGAGCCAATTTAGAAAAGATTGGACTACAGCATATGATGGAGACTCAAGGATGAAGTTTTCACTCCTTTTATCCATAACAAAACAAAGAAATCAAGGGATTTTTGACCAATGTAGGAGGATTGAAGATTCAAGTGAGCTAGGACTTGATCAAGGATTTGTTCAATCTTCATGCAATGGGGATTTTAGATTGTCTAATACAACAGTGAAAGAAGACAATGAAGAAGCAATGGAAAGAAATTTTCAAAAGCAAGAGAGTCAAGAATTTTGATTATGAGAGTCAACTTTGGCATTATTCTAATGCCAATGGACTTTGGTACAACTAATTTAACCCCTAAATGACCAAGGCCTTTTTTTTTCTTCCAAAAAACACTCAAAACTGTCATTTCTATTGCAAAGTGTAAAAACTTTTGAAAATTGTTTTTTTTTCCACATCTAACCATATGATATTACACCTAATTAGCATAAAAATGTGCGGAATAAATTAGATAATTTTTGACCACACAGAATGCAAGATATTTGCATTAAAAGTGAAAAAACAAGCTTTTTTGCACATTGCAGGATTAGATTGCACATTGACTTTGAACCTTCTTAACTTAAATTTTTTGCACTAAAAAGTTTTGAGGTTTTAATCTTTATTTTAGGAAATTTTATTGAGAATCTGGAAAAAAAATATTTCAAAAAGATTAATTTTCATTCTTAATAAAATTGTTAAGCAAATGTAGGTACAAGATAGAAGGAAAATCTAAATTATTAATATCTCTAAGATGGAATTAAAACTCACTAATTACAATGGTGAGTTTGTTCTAGCAAGAAAAATAAACCATGTGGAATTTTTTGAAAAATTGTAAAAATTGCATTAAAAAATGAATACTACAAAGTAATTTTTTCAAAAAGATGCTCAGATTGCCCCAAAACAAGATTGTCCATAACTTTCACATCACTTATTTAAATGAAATGAATAAAAGCATTACATGTAGACAAAATATAATATATGAGAAAAAAAATTGAAATTTTTGAATTTTTTTTTTGGTCGCCCAATCTCGATTGTTTTGAGTTTATGTGGGCATAATTTTTGTTTCCGGGCATCAATTGGAAAAAAATTATATTTTAACAAAGCTAATCAGTATTTTTATCTTCAAAAAAATTTCAAAAAATCATGACAAAAATTGAGACCGTATATACTTGTCCAAAATCCAATTTGTCCCCCGAGGGAACAATAGTCCTTTAGGGGTTAACTTTATAAATATTACTATGTGTTTGGAAGGTAAACCTACGGAGTTGAAGAATAAGGTAATATGTATGGCTATACTCTCTTAGAAAGGATTAAAGATGGATTAGACTACAATTTTCCATATATTTTTGCACTAGGAATTGATATGTGGAAAAGAGGAGTTAATATTGAAGCATACCAAAGTAGTAGTTATGGCTATTTACGATTGTGCAACTCAAATTCAACCTCTAGAAGCATGCTACAGATGTTGGAAAAACACACAAATCCATTGCTAGACAATGTTAACCAATTGTGAGCCCCTAATTTGTCACTTTGGACTGAGAGTTTTTTTTTTCTTTAAAATTTCATTTTATTGTTAAGTTTTATAGATCAAAAATTAAAAAAACTCTAAAAAGTGTTAAACCATAATAGGTAAAGTATTTACCAATGTAGTGTTTTTTTCCTAAAATTTTGGAGCACATAATACTCCAATATCTTGCTTATAGACACGTTACATGTCCTAAAGATGGTATAAAGTCTAAATTGTGGTATCAAGTGTAAATGTTCTTCTCAAACTACAACCAATACCCAAACCTAAAAGTACATATGACAAATCCTGGCTAAATGAGAGTTAGTGTTTTAGATGAGTGCCCAAGTATTCCAGGTTGTTTTACCAAATTGGATTTTTTAAATAGTCATGAGTACTTTATCTACAAGTCTTGATCATTTTGGAGCAAGAATGTAGAAGTTATGACCAAAAAACAAATTAGCATGCATGATGTGACGCGAGGTGTGCCGCAAAATAGGACAAGTGTTTCTTGCAATCCCTCCACACATACATTATATTTTTTCAATTAGTTGAGCCATAGTCTTCTGCATGTTCTTGAGTAGTTCTAATTTGCTAACTCTGCTATCTTTACAGCTTAAAGGAGTAATTTCCCACTCCTTTGCACTTGAGCGCCCATTATAAGAAACCCACGTTTTAGGTGAGGTTAGTATAATTTTAGGAGACAGATTTTAGTGGACGTCCTATAAAACAACTTGTATTTTTATGTCAATAATAATGTTCAATGCAAAATCTAGATATTACATTGAACATTATTATTGACATAAAAACACAAGTTGTTTTATAGGACGTCCACTACAATCCGTCTCCTAAAATTATACTAACGTCACCTAAAATGTGGGTTTCTTTTAGTGGCCTCTTCCAAATTTTCTAAGAGTAGAGCATCTTCTTTCTTATGCTTTTTACTAGGTTTGTCTCTCAACTCACTAGGTTTTGCTCAAAGGTTCAAAACTCACACTTCAAGTTATCTCCTATCTCCAATTGTGCAATTCCTTCAAGTACATACCTGCTTTCATGAGCAGGAGAAATAACACTTGCTTGTTCTAACATGTGTTCATCCACCAATCACTAGTAGAAAATTAGTGTCCAAATCAACAAAAAATCAACAAGTTTTTGTCAATTTAGGTACTGTATCGACCATTTTCACACTTTTCTGTTGATTTGGCACTAGTTAACTAAATGGGCAAAATAATTTTGTTGATTCAGGTAGCACAAGTCCAAAAGAACAAAAAAATTAACATTTTTTTGTTGATTTGGACAAAGGGGACCTAAAAATCAACACTTTTTTGTTAAAAAATGGTTACAAGTCGATTTTTGAAACTATAGCAGACTTCAGAGGTCATTTAGGCATAGAAAAATAACTTTTTTTCGAAAACTTTGAACTAAGAAAAGTTGCACAATAAAACTAAGTTTCACCTCCAACAATCCGTTTGTAATTCAGAGCTTTTATAAGAAAGTTATGAATAAAAAACCAAGTCAGTGTTTGAAAATGTTAAACCAATTCTTTTTTAAACAATGCCTTGGTTTTTAATTCATAACTTTCTATTAAAAGCTCCAAATCACAAACCGTTTTTTGGAGATGAATCTTTACTTTATTTTCTAACTTTTCTTAGTTCAAAGTTTGAGAAAAAAAATTGATTTACTATGTGAAAACGGCGTTCAAAGTCTACTGAAATTACACAAAAGAGGCATTTCTAATGTCCGAAGTAGATAAGTACCAAGAAGTACCCCTCATGTGCATACAACATGAATGGGTGGCTCAATGGTTTTAGAGCTATGGCCTCCCAAGTGGGAGGTCCAAGGTTCGAACCTTGGGTTTGGCACATAGTGCCACGTGGGCTGCCATGTGGCCAATCTAGTTGGCGGGCTTCTATACGGGCAGTCCAGTTGGCGGGATTCCACGTGGCACTATTTTAATGATCAATTTTAATATTTGAAAAAATTAAAAATGAACCAATGAGGCGCTGCCACGTGGCGGCCTCTTAATGGCCTTCGTTTGAAATTTGATTTCTTCAAAAATTTGTAAATGACCAAATCAACAAAAAATTAACAAAAAAATTAACACTTTTCTGTTTAGAAGTGCCCAAATTAACTTGTCCAAATCAACAAAAAAATCAACACTTTCGTGTTGAATTTTTGTTAATTTGGTCACTGAATTTTCTACTAGTGAATGCATACCATTTGCACTTTTTTTTATCTATTTTTCCTAGACACAAAATTGTAAAACTTATTGTATTTATAGTCCTTGTAAACAACTCCCCATTTCTTCATGCAAGCCTCTACGTCTTTATTGAAATCAGGGCAAAGAAAGACAAGCTTAGTATATATATTTGGCTCCAATTATCAACCCCTAGAATCAATCAATATGAACATGAGATATTAGGTCAATTTTGTAATGTCCATAACAACACCTACTTATAAAATGACATAAAGATTGAAGTGAATACAAAGGAAAAAATAAATTAAAAGTGATTTAAGATACTAAAATGTGGAAGATGTGCTAACCTTGTTTAAAAAGTCCTACAAAGTATCAGATAGTTCTCCTTGAAAAGTATTGAAGTTCACAAACCAATGCTCTTTCCATGGGCCTCTTTGTTTAATTTCTTCTACCTATTCTTTAGTAAAATCATGGAGATCCAATTTGTGCTAGAAATTGTGAGTCTTCTTTGTGCCCTTTTTTTGCAACCTCTTCCACCTTAACCTCCATTAAGATTGCTTTGGGGTTTTGAAGTGCAACATTAGAAATGCTTGGTAGAATTGAAGTAGATCCTATAGGATACATTGCTGGCATAGGATGTGGAAAGGGAAGTCATTGCCAACCACCATATGTTGGCATGCCTCCATAAGGTAGAAATGGACTTGTATTTAAATTCCAAAAAATACACATATTGAGGAACTAAGGATTCTAAGTCTATGAAGGGAGGTTGAGTTGAGCTTGAAGTAAGAGAGTCTTCCATGTCTTGGCTCTATTAGATCTAATTCTATAGTGTAGAAAGAAAACGTGAAAAGAGATCATATATCATTAGCTCATATGCTGAAAAGAAATATCCATCAACTTGAAGATGCTCAAAAAATTCATATTGCAAAGCATCATGCAGCAAACAAAAGGAAGAAAATAAAAGGAATTTACTGGATATACAATGTTGCTTACGTAGATCATCAATCAAATCTTAAACCGCACTACAAAGTAAGGATTTACTTGGGCTTAATTCATTCACAAATGAGGTTGAATGACTTGCTTTAAGAACTATTCTTGTCTCTCCACAAAGATCTCCCATCTAGTGGCAATGAGCCATACCGACCTTTGTTTAGTAGAGCGGAACAAAACCTAAGCCCATCATACAAACAATGCTACAGAGGAATACAATGGAAGTGCTTTAAAGCTCCAATGCTCCAATTATTCAAATTCATATAAACGCGAACACTCGCGCGAACAACATCCTCTCGACAAGTTGCATAAGAATCCAAAATCCTCTGGTAAAAGTGTTGTGCTTTGATCAAGCACCTTCTAGCCAAAAAACTCCAAAAGAATTTTATTGCCAATGATAGGATACATCAACTATTTTATCATCCATGTGCTTCCTTCCTACCTCTCTAATATAAAATTCCACTTGCATACACAACCAATCACAATAAAGAAATGTACTTGCTACCTGTCTTCCTACCTCTCATATGAAGCGGCTCAAAAAAACAACTCAGCTATAAACTAGAAACAAAATCAATGACCTTATAATCACAACTACACATGTTGTGGTCAATGTAGAAAGTCATTCTTACAACTACACATGTTGGTAGAATCAGAATATTTTATTTTTAATAAATCTTTTGGCCTTGAAATTTAGCACAAATTCTATCAATATAGAGATGGTCTTATGACAAAAAAATTCATAATTAAAAAAAAAATCAGCCCTAGGGAGGGTGTAGAAGTTGGCAATCTTAAAATTGTTTCTCATAGTTACACTTGTTGGTAGATGTTGAACGTGTTTTTTTGAGTAAATCTTTTGGCCTTGAAATTTTTTACACATGTTATTAATATAGAGATGATCCTCTAACAAAAATTTCATGTTAAATTAACAATTTTTCAGCACTAGGGAGGGTGTCAAAGTTGGCAGTAGTGAAATGGTTTCCTTGATTGTTTCTCACAACTACACATGTTGGGAGATTTTGAATATCTATTTTCGTGGGGGTCTTTTGGACTTGAAATTTTGTACACATGTAATCAACATATAGATGTTTCTATGACGAAAATTTCATAGGAAAAAAAAAGTTTTGAATCCTTGGGAGGGTGTCAAAGTTGGTAGTAGTGAAATTTTTCTCACGGCTATACATGTTGGTAGATTTCGAATATCTTTTTTTGTGTAAATCTTTTGGCCTTGAAATTTGGCACACATATAATTAACTTAAAGATGATTTTGTGGTAAGAATTTCTTGGCCAAAAATTAATTTTGGAGCCCTTGGGAGGCTGTCAAAGTTGGCAGATGTGAAATTTTCTTCCCTGTGATTTCAAAAACGCCATTTTGAATGGTACCCCATTGTACAATAGATCTATAGTATGATCAATAGTCCAAAACTGACTAGCAAGATTTCTCTTCTAGTATTCATAGTACTCAATGCTGAAATCCTAGTTCTAGGCAAAATGTTCTACAAAAACTACTAATCTTCTTCCAATCTAGATTTTCTTCATATATATTTTTTGAACATCATATGAATAATTATTAACTTTCAAAGTGTTGAAAATAGATGTTAGTACCTAAATGCGACCCCTAGGCACTTATGAATAGAAGTTGTACATTGTAGGTAAGAATTTGTAGGGGTTGATTTTAGAAAGGGTTCACAAATAGGGTGGATTCCCTTTGTGCCTAGAGTGTGCAATGACAAGAAGTGAAGGTGCGCAATGAGAGGATTTAGGCGTGTACAATGACATAGGTTCATTATACATTTTTCTTCCTAAGAGAATCTACAATGCAACCGGCTTTCAAGGCAAAATCAACATAATAAAGGAGCAACTCCAAAAAGCACTCTCCAATCCAATTGGCATAGCTCTTTTTTAATTCCCGGGCCTATCATTATCCTTTCCAAACTTAGCAAATTTGCAAAATATGAAGGGCCTGCAAGTTGGTCCATTGTAGGAATAGTCATTATTATTATACCTTTTCAAGTATCACTATGTGTGCTAATAAATTTAGCCTTCCTTTATTTGAATGAAAAATCTTTTTTTAATGTAGAATATTTTTCAATTTTTTTTTATAATGCGGAAGAGTTCATTAGAAGTTTGGATTGCCGACTTTGCATTGGATCAATTTCTTTTCAAAATAACCCGGCAGTGTGCGGGCCTTGTGGAATGCCCCTCCATTTGCCAATATAGGGATTGTTTGCTGAAAATGCATTGTAGATGCTCTAAATAGAATACATTGCTATTGTCACTATAATTGTAATATGATTGTAATAGAATATAATTTAATTATTGAACAATCATGAGGTTTTTAACCCTTAAACATCGACACGGACGTTTGGCATTCGATGGATGATAGAGAGTCCTTCTAGTATGACAAAAGTGCAACTATTCATCCTTGGAATTTTGTTTTGAAAAGAGGAGGTCTTCTACACTGAATAGGGATATTAAGGGGAATTAAAAAATTTAAGGGACTGATTGTGGAAGACACTTTTAGTAACTATTGATGTACAACGAAGGTAGATATCTACATAGTGTGAAATGTTGATTAATTGGTACACTTTTAGTAACTATTGATGTACAACGAAGGTAGATATCTATATAGTATGAAATGTTGATTAATTGATACGGGTCCCCTTAAAACCCCTATTCAGTGTACAATACTTTGACTTCCAATAAATGCTTTTGCAATTTTTGAAGCCAATGATTCACGCAGTAATGAAAAGGGATGATTTCAAGGGTCACCCGTTCGTCCTTCAAGGGTTAAGCCGACTCCTCCACTTCCAATATTTGAAACAAAATTTATTGATTTTGGAATTCGTATGGTTAAGTTATGGAGCTTCAAAATCTTTAAGTGTTTGATGATAGTTACGGCTACCCTACGTCAACTGCTCTCCAGCTTCGTCACTCAGCTCGCTAGCTGTCTATCACCTCCGACAACAGTCGCGGGCTGGCTATAACGCGCAACGGGAGCGCGCGCGGCACGCCCATGCCGGGCCCTTCTGCCGTACCCGGATCCGCCTTGACGGACCACTCGAACGCCTGCACCAGACTGGCCACGATATACTCCAGCGTCGTCATTCCCAGCGCCATGCCCGGGCACGATATACTCCAGCGTCGTCATTCCCAGCGCCATGCCCGGGCACATGCGCCGCCCAGCTCCGAACGGCAAATACTCGTAAAGCGCAGCAGCACGGTCCCAGCTAACCTCGTCCTGCCCCAGCCAGCGCTCCGGCTGAAATTGCAAAGGATCTGACCACACAGCGGGATCGCGTGAAATGGCCCACACGTTGATGAACAAGCGCGTGTTCGCTGGGATGTCGTAGCCGAAGGCTTTGGTGGCTTGGAGGGATTGGTGCGGCGCCATCAGCGGCGCTATTGGATGCAGTCGCAAGCCCTCCTTCACCACCGCCTGGATGTAGCGCAGATTGGGCAGATCCGCCTCTTGCACGCGACGCTGTCGCCCCACCTCGCGGTCCAACTCGGCTTGCGCGGTGGCTTGCACGCTCGGGTTCCTCACCACTTCGGACATAATCTACTCGCTGGAAAACAGAATGGTGTCCGTCCCCCCGGAAAAAGCATCCTGTACAGAACGGTACAAACAGGCGCTGCAATTGCCATTGATACGATGCCTGTGGATTGTCCTAGACCGAGAGCTAGCTCTTAATTGGTCTTGAAATATATCACCGTTGAACTACTTTCATAATACAGGATTGTGAGGCTCGCCATGCCACTATTTGCAGCATTTGGTGACTGCAAGGATTTTCAGAATTAATACGACTACTGAAATCCATACTCGTTTTGTTTGGCTCTCAAGATTCTTAGTAATTCCCTGGGACTCTTTGCATTGTAGAGAGTTTAATCTATTTATGGATCACACAACTTCTTCACTAGTAATTGAACTACCGCGGGAGAACTGATTTGCAGGATATCAAATGAACTACTTAATTGACAAGCAATTCCTTGCTGGTGCAGACGCCGATACCAGAGTATCAAAAGTGGGAGACTTTCAAGGTGAACAGCTAGGAAAAGGCCTGGTGAACAGATTGAGAAATGCATGGAACGTACCCAGGGTTAGAGACACACTAAATAAATAAATAAATAAATAAATAAATAAATAAAATAGTTGTGTGTGTGTGTGTGTTCTTCCAATGCAGTCATTTCAAACCTGACTGTGCCTTATAGAGTCAGCGTACGTGCATTCCAATTTACGGACTTGCAATTGAGAAGCATGCAAGGTTTCGTCATGCAGAGTTTGAATTATCATACGTACCCACATGATGCCTTTGACGTTGGCCATGGTGATTCGAGGTCCCGTTCTTCTCGAATTGGCGTTAAGGTTTTCCACTTCGTCCAGCAGGACGTGCAGCATGTCCGTCTCGTGCTCCGCGACGGGGCCCCGCTCGCGCAGCGCTTGATGGTCCGCGATGATCTGCGTGGCGAAGGCGTCCATGCGCTTGTTGGTGTCCCGGAAGCGACTGTCCAGCCCTTGAAAGTCCCGCACCCACCTCATGGCTGGAATGAAGTCGGCGGGGTAGAACGCGCTGAGGCCCTTGAAGATCGCGCTCATAATGCCTCGGAAGGATTGGATCTCCAGTAGTCGCTCCGCCTGCAACGACAACTCATGGATTCCAGATAAGGAATGTGCACTGAAACTGCGATTGACAACCGCACGGGAGATGATGCCGGTGACGAGCACGCCGAGGTGCTTGCGCAGATTGAATTCGCAGTTGCCGGGCAGCGAGCGCAGCATTTGCGCCACCTCTTCCTGGCGCACATGGCGAGTGGCTTCTAGGCGCTTGCTCCCCGTGAGTCCCAAATGGAACATTTTCCTCAGCTGGCGCCACTCCGCCGAGTTGCTCTGAAACAGGATGTCTGGAAATCCATGCCGGCCAAGGATGTTAATACTTCACGCTTACATTAGCTAGCAACGTACTTACATTCGTTCGGGACGTTAGTTGACTCAATAGTCTGAACTAGTCATGCTGAGCAGTGAGCAGTTAATTAATTTGCACAAACTTGCCAATCGAATCCAAACCCCACTGACGCGCTCTGTATTATTTGTGGTGGACTTAGTGCTAGCATGCAAGGTCCCTACAAAATCTGTTTGAAGAGTATGATTTTTAATGGTGAGTCGAGGAACGTCGTCAGCTAGCCTCCACCACAACATATATGCCTGTTGAAGGGATATTCGCTCAATACCGTACAAGAGACCATTCATCTTCCAAGGTCTAGATCCAGACTCTGGGAGATCGATGAAGGCTGCGCAAACAGCGGTGTATTATCACCATGTTGAGGTATCAGTATACCGCATTCCTGCTACCAAGGAGGAGGTCTACGTTACAGCTAGCAACATGATTCCAGTAAGGTAGGAGGTCCATAAAGCACTCGGGCTCTAAAAGCGTCCACTTTTTTATTGCACCAACACTGCACAGAAAGTGTCCACTTCAAGACGGGTGGTGGACGCTTTTGGTGACCACTGCGCTTCAACTTCCAAAATTCATAACTAAATCCATGAAGCTTCAAAAAACATGAAACGACATGGGTTAGATGACAATTCCATTTTTCTTCTAAGGAAAATTTACTGAAAAATATTTCAAGACGTTTAACCTCTCCAAATTAATTTCCAGCTTAAATTGGCACTTTATGGACCTTCGGCCTTAATGTGTATTTCTAAACTTCATTTCTCTAGTTAGCGTTCAGGAGGACAGTAAAACCGTTACGGATACGGTCCCGTATGTCTCTTATATTGACCTTGCTTACCACAGGCAACACTGACATCTATGCATACACTTGGTTCAGTTGGTTGGATACACACGCAAGACAGCGGTGAAAGTAAGTCGTAGGTAAATTTCTGTGTCACTAATCACAATGATTGAATTAGAACGGGATTGTTTTCTATCAGTAATGCTGGTCTACGACCGCCCACTTTGAAATTGCATGACTGTTAAGAAATTCGTAAATACTGATAAAGACTTGTTTGGAAGTGATATACTTTGGCTCTTGTAGTGAAACTGATCTCTCCAATGGAGTAATCAACTCCCCAACTCCCTGTTTTTCAGACTTTGAAAGATTAGAATGACGCAAGTAATGTTTTCTACGTTTCTCAAGACTAATAAGTTGTAGAAGCATTCAAAAATTTAACCAGCTCCAGTTGATACCTCGCCAATGAAGCGTTTTGAATCATTCTATTCAAGACTCAAATGACAGAAGTGGTTAGTGGAGGCACACCTACAATGATGCGTGTCATTTGGGAGGCGTCCAATAACCTCCCATTGACCTTAAACCCGGTCCACTACACACACCTGTCTAGAAGTTGGAGGGTTTAGCAACATTTTTCAGCAATTGTTTTTCAACATTGGAAAATGCTTCAGCAAGCATGCTCCAAAACGTTCTTCACTTTGGATAACGTTTAGCAACAACGCTGATCGTCATTGGAATCACATTCTTGGTGTCATCAGTAACGTTCCAAAGCTACTCCAAACGTACGTTGCTGTAGGTTGTTGAATTCACGTACCCCCGTTTTCTAGACAGAAGCGACGTCAGCCAGAGCAAGTGAAGTGCAATTGATCGAGTTCATTCATTCCCAAGGTTCACCTGGTCCAAACATGACTTGGCCAGCGCGCATGGGGGGCCTGGAGCAGAAATTGGCGTCTTGTGTCTTGAGGAACTCCTTGGCCGCTTGAGGTGACGAGGCGACGATGAATTGCGCTTGCCCCAGGCGTATGGCCATGAGAGGGCCATACTCCTTGGCCAGCTTGGCCAGGCTCTGGTGAGGCAAGGTGCCAAGCAAGTGCAGGCTCCCCACAAGCGGCAGCCCAGTTGGCCCTGGAGGTAGATTTGCAGCTGGTCGTCTTCTCCGCCAAGCTCCCCAGAGCAGGATGATGAGCAACCCTGTCGTCGCCACCAACACCTGCATGCAACACAATTCATCGTTCGTTGTTAGTTTTTAAATCCTCAATCAGCATGTTTTTCTCTCCTTGACTTTTTACGGAAATGTTGGAAGACGTGATTTCATATATTGCATGCAACACTACTTAAGAAGCTGAAGGGAGATCGAGAGAGCCTTCAATTTCATGAAATTCATGCAAATGTTGGCACCAGAAATTCTGACACTCATCTGCACAAAAATCTACAAAAACAGGATCCGCAGAGTGGCAAAGTCATGGAATTCTGCCAATTTGACCAAACCGACGTTGAAAGTGAGACAGAAGCACAAGTACATGGAGGGCAAGATATCCAGCAGTTCCTGAGAGAGCCATGTTGGCTGACATGAGGTTTGAAGGCAGAGCTCAAGAGTGGATTTCCTTGGAGGGAGTGGCCACAGCTACTTTCAGCAGTCGAGAAACAAACTCCCTTGAGTTGCGAATTGTTCTTGAGCTAGTGGGAGTCGCATGGCAACGAGACACGTATAGAAGGGCGACCTCACATCGCCATTGCCCGAAGGAAAGCCTTCAGCCCCATCTCTCTGTTAATCAAATGAAGGACATGCATCCCACTTGCAATATTGCTCTCCCGGTTAATCTTAAACATTTTATTGTTGTTTTACTTATAACCAAAAGGTCGTAGCAACTAGCTGCACTGGATAGGGGTACTAAGGGGACCAAAAAATTGAAGGGACTTACAGTGGTTGGCATAAGTATTCGTACACTTCAGAAATTGTCATAACTAATTGAAAATTTAGATTTTCCTAGCAAATGTTCAACATGTTGAAGTTTAAGTAACATAATTGTATAAAATGATTTTTCAAAATTTTTCAAAATCTTTTTCTGGTAGGATTTCTTCAAACTTTGAAATTTTATTGAGTGAAATATTATTGACTAAAGTATGACTCCAAATTTTTACATTTCTTATAATTCATTCCAAAAATCTCCAAAAAATCATGAAAAATAATATATAAACATTTCATATACTTTTCAAATTTTTCATAATTTTTGGAGATTTTTGGAGTGAATTATAAGAAATGTAAAAATTTGGAGTCATACTTTAGTCAATAATATTTCACTCAATAAAATTTCAAAGATTGAAGAAATCCTACCAGAAAATTCTAGAAAGAATTCTCATTCCAAGTACTAAAAAATCTTTCAAAAATTTTACTTCCATTAAAAGTTTTTTTTCACTAATAAATTTGATTAAATTATAAAAAATGTCAAAAAGGTTTTTAAAAATTTTGAAAAATCATTTTATACAATCATGTTACTTAAACTTCAACATGTTGAACATTTGCTGGGAAAATCTAAATTTTCAATTAGTTATGACGATTTCTGAAGTGTACGAATACTTATGCCAACCACTGTACCTTGCAATGAATGCATGCAAAACAATGATGTGTAATCAGTGAACATGTGTGCATGAACAATGATGCGGGTTGTTTTGGACCGCTATAACTTTTGCTATAACTTTTGATTTATAGATTCAATGCCAAAGTCAAAAAAACGCTTCCTAGATATCCTCATTGTAATTGTATCCCTCATTTTTCAGAAATAAAAAAAATCAATTTATATTTAAAATTCAATTTGTTAATTTGTCACATTTTGATGTTTAGGGGGTTTTAGTACTATTGAGCGGTTTAAATTAATGATTTTTAGTTGAAATTTCTATGGTATATTTCCCTAGTAGGTAGACATATTCCTGCCAAAGATCATTTTAAAATACATTATTTTATATCCTCCACAGTTGTGCAAATAGGCCTCCCTTACGCGCGCACTTCTAAACACTGGAGATGGTTTTGACTTCATTTTTTGGTCAAATCTCATCACCAAGAAGTCCTTCCAAATGGCCAATTTTTAGTTTTGTTCAAAATTGTTTTTCCTATTTTCTACAAATTAAAATGTCGAAGAATTAAGGTAGACTAGCCCTTAAATGGTCCATCGTATGCAACATGTTGCATATGGTAGTCTAATTAAAAAATGACACAAAAATTGAGTTTACACCATGATGTCTTAAGGTAGACCAACCCTTAAATGGTCTACCTTTTTCTTCGACTGGGAATTAGACCATTCTAAAAGCGACCATTTAAGGTCTGGTCTACCTTTTTCACAAGTTTCCATGGATAGAAATATTTTTGGATCATTTTTCAGAGACAGAAAAAATGGATGCGGATCATAACACAAGTGGTTTCATATTTTTTGAATCATTTTTGAATTACGTATGTATTTTCAAAAAAAATTGTTGTAGGCACCTATTTGTAACCCTAGGTCTTCCAAAATCTGACCACTTGCAACTTCTAAAGTGATTTGAGTAAATGAAGGCCAATGATTGGCTCTTGCAATAAATAATGCTTTTCTCTTGATTCTCTCAATGGCTTGAGAGGTCCATTTAAGGACCACCTAATGTCCATTTCATACTTAAATATAGGGTCGATTTGAAGAGGCCGCTCCCTTTTAGAGCACACTACCTTAGTGTGAAGCGGCGGCCTAAGTGTCTGTGGTCGGTGGTTTGAGGTCTTCACTGTGAAAATATTTCAGCAATGACAAATATTATTTTAATTTGCAGTTGCTTTCTCTGGTTGCTTCTGGACCAAAGCTGATGATTGATATTATTCTGCTTCCAAAATCATGATTTGCTTTTTCACATCGCTCAAACTCCAAAGGTCATGGGAGGTTGCCGTGTTTGGCTACGAAATCTTTGAGAGGATTGCACTGGGAATTGTTAGACTTCGCAGTTCTTGCTCAGCAAAAATTCCAACGTGATAGTCATTTTGAGCCCCTTTCCAACACCCGTTTTCACATTTCGAGCCCTTTCCATCGAGAATCAATTGAGAGTAGTTGATGAACAACATATGAATAAATTATGAAGATTCAAAGTGCAAAGATAGGATCTCAAAATGAATCCTAGACTCTCATATTGAGAAGGTTCACATTTTAAGAATTTAGGCAAGATTCTAGATGGAAAGGTCTTGCAAACCAGTGACAATTAGGTGCAATCACCTTAAGATGTTTGGGTGTTAAACCCAATATTGTTGTTATGTGTACAAATTTGTAGATCTAGTTTACATATTTGAGTTTGGCATCTATAGAGGTGGTGGTGTTGTGTTGTCAAAGTTTTTCGAATAGACTATAAATCTTTAAGGATAAGGGACAAGCTTACAACCAATAATCCAACAAGCAACATATTTGTAAATAACAAAAGTCATTTTTCACTACGTCCCAAGTTCCGTTTCTCCAAAGCCCACTTCAAGGTCCAATTCCAACTTGGTTGGGTTGTTCGAAGGTGAATAAAAAAATTATATATAGGAATTAGAACTATTTAGTGTGAAGATTAGAGTTCCAACTCTAAGTTCTAAGTTCTCTCATATATATTATTATACAAAAATATGAGTTCAAAAATATATCAAATAGACAAAAAAAATAATTTGGAGAGCACTTCTTGCATATAATATGCAATTAACAAAATTTCTAGATAAAACCAACCCCCAAGGATGCTTCATTCATTGTTAATCTTTTCATATTACATTCAAAATAGTAAATGGGACTTGAAACCCCAATAGGGTAGACTTAGGGTCTCCATTTTTACTAGAAGAAATTGTTTCAATTTTTTTTTAAATTAAAAATTCTATCATTTTAGTGGTGTTTGTTACTAATAGGGTGATTGCAAGAAAAATGTGCATTATTTGATCATTTTGGTCATGTATTTAAGTACTTTTGTTTTTTTGGGGTTCCTTAGAAAATATATGTAAAAACCTAACCAAATAATGTATAAAACTTTGGAAGGATTGCATCTTAGAATGATAGTATATATAATAATTTTTTTTAAAGTACTAAAAAAGTACAAAATCTCAAAAAATAGATACATTGACATCTCAATTGTCAACAAAAGGTCAAAATTAAAATTAATTTTGACATTTGTAACAACCCTATGGAAAGGTGATTATACACCAAAAGAAAATTTATACTGTAGTTCAAGTATATAGGTATGTTTGACTTCAAAAAGTAACACTTCCAATTCAAAAATGACCCTCCAAAACAACTTGAATAAATAAGTAAAACAAAAGTTGTAAAATAAATCATAATAGGAACCTAAAATTTTGAATAAAAAGAAAAAAATTCTTGTGGAAATTACACATATTCAATCTATAATCAATTTCAGAAGGCATTTAAATCATCTTTTGGTTTCAAATTTGATTGAAAATTATTGGTTAGTGTAGTAGTGAATCCAACTATGTGGATATGATCTACAAAGCATATTTCACAAATTTTATTCAAATCCAGTTTAAATCATTATTCTACGTTGCATTTACAATACATCTTCACAATTTTAAAACTTTACCCGATCCTTGCTCTTTAAGGGTTTAAATTCATATTTACAAAAACTACAAGTCAATTAAGAATACATCTTTTATCAATTTTATATTCAAATTCTTGAAAATGGGCACTCAATAGTATTCTCAACTCCTAATACTGTAATTGTGATCTATTTCAAATATTAATATTATCTACCAAATTAATTTTAGAATAAATTTTAAAATGATTGTCGTGCGCGTAATCTAGGTGTAAGTATCTTTAACCACAAAAACGTGCTAAGATGACACAAGTTATCGTCCCAGGAGATTCCAGACGTTGCTTCAAAATTAGTTTCTCGAGACCTCTAAGTTTCCGGACTTTGACCACCTTGAGAGGGGTCCTTTCAACACACAAACACTTTTCCGGAACTACTTCCTTTCCGGATTCTCTTCCGGATCCGGCCCTATCCAATATTCCGGTTCCGTCTTTCTAACAAGTTGGTTTTCGATACCTCTGTTTTACCCTCAGAGGGTTCCTCACTTGCTCTTTCCAAGGGGTAGGGAACTGCACCACTCCGTATCTGACATAAACTCTAATAACATAAAACAAAACACAACCCAAGAATAAATCTAGTTGAGTAAACAGGGTGGCCTCCTCACAACATTCCGGATGGCCTATCCGGAAAGCTGGTCACACAGGATAGCGTTAGGTCCTCCTTACTACAACGACGGATACCGGACTTCCGGAACTAAGGGAATGACTTCCTAGCTCTCGACCGCTCATGAGGTTGACTAGCCTTCCGGACGGGTGGAAATATTCCTCTGGCGGTTGCCTATCTCCGCACGGAACCGCCCCTGCGAATTCCGGACTAGCTTCCGGACCACTCCTTGGTCTCCACCGGATTACCGTACCAGCGTTTTAAAGGCGCCACTTTCTCACTGCGCAAGTCTAAAAACTCATCTGCAAGACACACTTAGCCTAATCCGGCAGTCCACGAATCCGGACTCCTCCCCCTTGCACACTCTCACTTACACATCCACACAAGTGACTATAGACGCGATACGCAAGAGAATAATCCAACGAGTGCTTTCCTGAATGCTTTAGATTAAATGAACAAGGAAAAAGGAATGACAGGCCAACAAACCGGCCTGCCCTTAAAAACCCACAAAAGGCAGCCCAAACGGCCACCAGAAAACCGGCCAACGGCCAACTAAAAAGCAAAAAGGCAACGGCCCTGAAGACCGTTCCGGGAAAACTGCAAAACCGTTTAACTCCTAAAAGTCCGGAACTACTGGGCCTACATCCGGAAAATCCGGTTCCGGAACTACCATCCTGGTAAGAATCCTAACTACAATTACTGCTACTGCTACCCTAGATAGTCATTTATTTCTCTTAGCCTTCTTTACAGACGTGCCACCCTGAGCTGGCGATCCACCTGTCTTCTGGGGTGGGGTGTTCTTCGTCTTCGACCTGGTCCGGGGAGGCTGCAACTCTTCCTCCTCCGATTGAGTCGTATCCCCCTCTTCCGATTCCGGGTCCGTCTCGCTCAGTAGCCGTCGTCCCCTTGGTTTCGGAACAGTAAGATCGATGAGCTGGGACGGTGGCGGTGTCTGGAGAAAGGGCTGGAGCATGTGGGTGAAACTCACCGGATCCGTCCGGGCTGGATTCAACACCGTTCCGGGTAAAGCTGGTTCCCGGAAAGTAGAACCCACCGGTCTGTCGGGGAACAGATTTGCTATGGACGCAGTTCTTCCGACTGGGACGCCTAAGACAACATCTTTTACTGGAGTGGAGGCCGCAAACTGCTTCACCAGCGACCTCCTCTTCTGTGCCGATGCTGTTCCGGCTTGCGACGTTCCGGCGATTGTCTTGCTCTTTGCCGGAGAAGGCTGATTCTGTGCCCCTCCTTCTTGGAGATCCTGACCTAGGTCAAAAAGGCCTTGGTCTAACCCCTCAAGCGGATCCAAGTTTCCCAACAGTTGCCGGACTTCCTTGAGCATTCCCTCAATCCGGACTTCAAAATCCACAAGGATGCTCACCACCTTCGATCCCGCCACGTGACCATCCTTCACCATGTGATTATTCCAGAGTGTAGCTCTGGCAAGAATATCCGCCAGAGTGTCAAACAGACTTCTGACATTCCGGACCAGATCGAGGGCTTCTCCCTCTTTTGTTTCAGCGGCCATCCTCTCCTTCTCCGACCACGCAGCTTGTTCTCGAAACCGGTCCCGTTCTTGCTCCAAGGTCAGAATCCGGTCCTCCAGCTGCTTCACCGCTTCCGGATCTGGCCTTTCCACCAACGCCACCAGGATTTGGGTTTCTTCCTTCACACCCAATTTCTCGCACATTTGCCGGATCAGCGCCGACATCCGCTCATTCTGTGCCCGGGTAGCTAACAGCCATTTGATGGTGGCCTCTAGCTGATCTGTTTCCGGAAGTGGTTCTCGGGGCTTCTCTTCCTCCTTGGCTTCTTGCTTCCCCCGCGCACCCCGATCAGTCGATTTCCGGCGCGTCCCTCCAACGTTTGGTGATGCCTGCTCCGGTTCTGGTTCCTCTTCTTCCGGCTCGAGCTCATCCGGTTCATCTTCTGCGGGAAGTCCATACCTCAACAAATTCTCGCCCTTCCGGTATATGGTCATTTCCGGTCCGGCCAGTGCATCCTCGGAGTGATACAGATGAAAAAGATAGGGGCTAATCGGACTTGACTTCTTGTTCGCGATATTGACCGCTAACTTTTCCACTACGGAGTGAATGATCACTCCCCAGCTGACCGGCCTGGGAGCCGGATTCTCTCTATCTCCCAGCGCTCCGAAAATGGTGTTTGCCACGGTCATTGTAATCCGGGTGGGCTTTTCCGGATACAAGATAGGGATGAGGAATGCTAACAACTGCCCATCCCGTGGACTCTTACAATCACTCGCGGTGTTTCCCTCCTTGGAATCCGCATGACTCCGGAATACCTCCACGGCGTAAGTATCCGTCCGGGACGCCATTCCGGAACCCCTGCTCGGCGTAAAGTATGCCTTCGCCCACAACTCCGGAGTCCAGGCCCTAGATCGACCCCTAATCGTCAAATCGAACTGATTACCTACTCCGGAAACCAGCTCATCAATCATCTCTTCACTCCGGACGTTCCATGGACGTTTTACCAATCCTAAACACCCCATGGTTTCTAGGTCCTCTTCTAACTCCTTCAGGCGCTCCGGATCCGATGGGACAACCGGACGTACGCCCCGGGCTGTCACTACCGACCTCCGGGATCGACTCGCTTCCGCCATTTCACCGACTGCTAGGACAATCCGGTGCAATCGGCACCTTCCTCCCTTTCTCTCCCTAACACGCTCTAACTCACCACTCTTTCTCTCTTCTAACGCACCGTGGAAGAACACGGGTAAAAGAGACTGAATGAGGCTGGCGGTGGGGTTTAAGTACCTGTCGGAACCCTAAGTTCCCGCCGCCAAAAACGTTCCTGTAAGTTCCCTAGCCGGAACCTAGGCGGTAGGTCCCTACGATCCGGAACTTTCCGGAACTTTCCGGCTACGGTTTCCGGCAGCCTGCGTAACCTATTTAGAGTTTTATCCTTTCTACCTAGAAACTAATTTCTATTTCTAATATCTAAGTCCTAACTTGGTATTTAAATGCAAAAATTGAAAAAGTTCTGCTACTTTTATCTCCACTAAATTGCTAATTGGGACTTTCCGGATGATACGTACTCCCACAATGATCATATATTAAAGATGGCCATATTCACCTACACTTTGAGTTTTACCTATGTTGGGTCATTACTCCCGAAGTTGTGCTTGGAAATCTCTGAAATAAGCAAAGTGTGATGAGAAGTAGCTACTCCAACATCTTTTAAGAAGGGAGGATGATGATTTATTTTTTTCAAATTTATAATAACATTCTATTGCTTTTTTATTTTAGTTCAAGTGATTGTATAGAAGGAGCCTCCTCAATATTGATGACCTTTTCTTAAAATTGGTTATGATCTAAGTAATTGGTCTTGTAGTTTTAATGAGAGATTTAGTTGTAGATTGCTATCCCCCTAGAGGTTCATAAGAACCGACATAAAACTTTGAAAATTTTAAAATGTTGAAAATTTTAAAATCTTGAAATTTATTAACCTAAATAAATAAATAAATTTTAAATTTTAAATTTAAATTTGATGTTTTGTAATGTTTTAAACTTGTAAAAATCTATTTTTATTGAAATAAAATATTTTGTATGATTAAAGAAATTATTATTATTTTAAATATTTTACAAAGCTACTTGTAATACATATAGTTTCTACGGATTTGATTAGAATGGATTAGTTGAACCAATATATACTCTTTTTTCTTATGTTAAAGACAAAAAAAATTACATGCCAATATTTTATTTATTGAATTCAAAAAACTCTTGCCAAAATTTACAATTCATGAATAAAATACCAAATTGATGTTTCTAATTTTTTCACTCATAAATTGAACAATACAAGAACAATTTAAAGCAAAGAATATATATATATATATATATATATATATATATATATATATATATATATATATATATATATATATAATTTATAAACCTTTAAATTTAATGTTCTATTCACTATTATTTCATTGTTTTGACCTTACAAGATTGTGTACATGTATTTAATATTCTAAAATATCAAATTATTACATGCCTTTTTTGCATTGGAAAAGTTGTGTAAAAAATTCAATTGGATAATCCAAATATGTTATTGTTTTTTCTATAATTACATACCATAATTCTATTGCACATAACATACTCATTCATTCTAAAGAGAAATGGCTATTCTTCTATGATTGTTTTTAATACATAGAAAATATACTTTTTACCTTGCTACTATTGCTTTTAATATATTATTCATTTATTTTTGGTCTTCAGGATTTCAAACCATCATGTTACTTAGTATCACTATATTCAACCTATGAGAGTCAAACAAACCTTATAATAAACTATTAAATTTTTTAAGTACATTCTTTTGAATATTAAAGGTACTTGCTCATGCACTTGTATGTATTCCATTATGGCATAGATAACCAAACTAGACCTAAATGTCTCTTCATTCATACTATTGGGTTATAAATCTCCAATATTATTTTCTTCTTCTACCTCTTTTGAATGATAGGCCTTTAATATGCCACTATTGCTTTTATGCAACTCATTCTCATAACTTTCCAACTTTCAAAATATTGTGCATTGTTGCCTAGATAATTTACAGTCCATAGTAATTTAAAGAGATTATCACTTGATATTAAAGGTGCAATTCTATTTGGTAGGCCTTGCCCTTTAGGGAAGGCTTCTATTGCCTCAAGGTCCAAAATTGACCTTAGTTCTAGTCCCAATGCAAAGTTTTACCGGTTTAACAATAACACTTCTTCTTGTACTTGTAAGATAAGTACAATATGATCATCATTAACCAAAACTATCACATCTAGATTCTTGCGTAGGATGAAGGTAATAATTTTGAGGATGTACAAGCTTTAAACATTGGAACTTTGTATTGATTTATAGTACACCTATCATTAGCCTTTAGAAAATTCGTATGTTATTTTGATGTTGTCCAAAAAATGCATTGTATTCCCACCGTTACTTTGGGGGGGGAAAGAAAAAGAAAAAGAAAGCACTGTAAATTGTGTTGAAATACCTTTTTATTTACTAATTTGACCCCACAATTAAAAAAAATCGTTCCATTTAATAGTAACTATGCATAGTTGCAATTTATGGTGAATAGAAGTGATCATACCATCATACACATTCATTACATTGGTTTTGTGGCGTCATGTTGACATTCCTAACACTCAAAAGTAGCTTCTCCTTTTGTTTCTACGTCATTTCCCTTCTTTTGCCTTTGTGGCTATGTAGATTGAAAGCATGGGAATTGATGATCCTTCACAATGTTATTGTAGTGCTATTGTTTCAAATTTGTTCTAACCTGTCTAACATTTTTCTAGAACAATGAGATTGTTTGGTGGTAATGCCATTAATTTTCAAAGGGTAACACAATGGGGTTGAAGAGGATTTAAACAAACCACCTTTTCTTTTAGTCTACAATATAGCCAGTTTTGTTTTCATGTATTTACCCCTAAGTGCCACATTTTAATTGAAGTGATCTATAGAAAGGGCAAAATTAACAATCAAAGAAACTAACAAAAGAGTGACAAAAATAAAGACATCCGTGAAAAGATATGGGCCATGCATTTGTGCAGGCTGTATTGAGATCCTATTTGGTCAGTTTCTGCACAATAAAAATGCTCCAGTTTGTCATTGCCAGCTAATTAAAGTTAGAGAATAGAAAATTTTTGCTTGCCTAGAGCAAGTGTATAGTGTATGAAGTTACCTTAACCCCTCACCGCCCATAGTCAAACCAGCACGCGCAGGTGCTTTTGGACCACGAATAAGAAAACTCCTTGATGCTCGAGATTGGCAATGAATCTCGCCAAAGTAACCAACAGATTGAAAGGGGTCTTGCTGCTCGGCATCAAGGATGTGTTCGATAAAAATTCAACGGTTAGATGTTAAACAATTTGCAGCCGATGTGTGGAGAAAAAAACAAAACCTCCGTTGTTTCCTACTGTGGCGGATGCTTCGAGATTGCTGGCTTGCACATAAGTTATCCAAACCACCTAGAAATTCATATATGTATTGGCAACGCACTCACGAGTGATTTCACAAAATTTCTTGGCGAGCAATGCATCACATAAACAGGTACAGAGAGCGGAAGGTGCGATCTGTCAACAATGACACCAGCAGTGACCAGGAAGCCCCAAACTGCTGACCGGTTCAGGGGGGTGCGGCAGTTTCCTCACAATTCTCCCTATGCTTGGGCATCCAATGCCCAACCGTATGACACTGGCAACCACCGGTCATTTCCCTCAAACTGCCATGTCCAAATTTAGACGTCCCGCCCATCAATCCGCCTAAACTTGCAATTCTTTTGCTGTAAACCTCAGCAAATGCCACGCCAGTCTTGCTAACTGTACCCTAAATCATCGCAGTCAATGTGTTCCGCGATTTCGTCTTGGTGAGGCGCGTGGGGAGCCTCAGACCAATTCCCTGAGGACAGTTTTGGTCACCTCGGGCGGTCAGGGGTTAACAAGGATGTGTTAGCATGGAGCAAGAGGACTAGCAAAGGACTTCTTTAGCAACAGCTAGCGGGTGGCTCAAAGCCAATAAGGAGCTTCTTGCAAAGCCTTTTTTTGCAGGTAGTCTCTTCCCAAACCCTAATTTTTTATCTAAATTTTGAAAAAATCTAAAAGTGTCCCATGATCACCCAAACTTGCATCCAAATGTCTTACATAGTATAGAAAATATGTACAAATTCTAAAAAAATTAACCCCTACACACACTAGAGAAATGTAGAAGATTTAGTACACTGTGATGTAAGGTAGAATAGCCTATTACCACCCTGATTTTCAATTTGGGTATCTTGTGCAATGCGTTGATTATTGCCTAGATTTTTCAGAGATAGAATTGACTAAAATGCAAGTGGATTCATAATAATCTGACAAAAACTTGAATTGATATGAATTTTTAAACCAAAAATATAAAACAGTTAGTAGGTGGGGGTCATGACCATCTTAAAAAGGTTCTAAATCAGTGACCTACCATCTTAATTCCGTTTGATGAGTGTTATAAAAGCACAAGTTCAACATTCCAAAAGCACCTCTTCTATTGGTTGAAATTACAATTTTTTTTGACAATTACTTATTCACAATTAATCTCACCTAATTAAGCTCACAATTCAAGATTTATTGAACCACATCCCAATCAACCTTAAACCATCCTTAAATAGATGTGATCTTGGTGTCATTCCTTGACAATAGCACCTAATTACTTGCCCAAAGTACCTGACACACACTCTGTGGAAATGGGTGAAAGATTGGCGCAATTGAGAGGAATCTGTAGATGGCGGAACTGAGAGGCTGACGGTTTAGGGCTATTCTACCTTACTATCTTCTACAACACTTACCTTTGGATTCACAAAATCCTCTTCTTTCACAACACTTACATTTTAATTCACTTACCTCTTGATTCACAAATGTCAATACAGCTTCCACAATGGCATTGGCATCACCATGTTGGCCTTTGACTTGTCAAAACACAAAATTCAATGACAACAAGGGGCCATGAAGGTTTCCTGCACAAGGACAAATCTATAGGCCCTGCGCCTCTATATTTGCAGCTACAATTCCATTGGGGATTGAATTTCACCCAATCGTTCCGGCCATCTCCAAAATCCGTTGGCAAGGTTGTTTTAGCAACAAGAAGGAGATGCTCTTAGGTAGTTGTATTCCATTTGTCAATTGAGTAAATAATTGTGACCAAGTATCCCTCGTGAACTGTGAGGGCACTAACCATAATTGTCAAGCTCTAACCGTCTATGCCTGCCCGCTGAAAATTTTCTTGAATCATGTAGAAGCTTACGACCTATTTCCAATCACTTAAGGATTTTAGCATAGTTGTGGGCTCGATTTGGTGGAAGAATTTTTTCCCGTGCAGGAAAATAGACTTTAGAGGAATTTGACATTTTTTGGTATTTTTTAGTCCAAGAACAAATTTACTATGAATTTTTTTGTCAAGATTCTCTAAAATCCTATTCTTGTTATGCATTTATGTCTAATTCCAACCATAGGCTAGTCAAGAAATCGACTAGAAATCAAAGGCTAAGAATTCATCGTAACTGAGCAGTTATCAGTGATCCACTTGAACGGAATAAAAGCAGTCTACGAGTTGGAAATGGGATGGTGGTCGAAAAGAGGTTGCTTACTCTAGTCCTCATCAACACTGGGCAATTTTTTTTATTTTTATAAATCTTGATTTATAGTTATGAAGATCTTACACCATTAGAACAACCCCACAACAATACGCTAATTTAGAAGCAAATCAATGGAAGACATTCCTCATTTTTAGAAGATCAATGGTGCATAACCTTTAGAGGTCAATTGTGGCTTGTTGGTATGGGGCTACTATTAGAAAATACCAATGTCGGTTGCTCAAGGCAGTGTACACTTCACTAAGGTAGAAACACCCAAAAGTGTCCCTGCTCCCATTCTTGTACCCTAGATTACCACTAAATGTGTCCCTAGACTTTCATCAATGTGTCCTACAAATGCTTAACTCTAATTTGCTAACGCATTTGAAAGACACATACTTAACTTTGATTTCATGACTATTGATTTTTGCAGAGTTCAGTTTAGGGTCCACCTATGTAATGGTTTCAGTGGTTTAGGAAGCTGGCACTTCGAAAAATCATAAAATTACATACTACGTCCGAAAAATCTATTTTTTTAACCCCTAAAGATCCAAACACCATTTTTTGGCAATATATATTTTGGGCAGCTCACTAAGAATGGAGTTTTTATTTTTTTTATTTGAAATTTTTACACAACATGTGGTCAAGGAGTAGCTTAAGGCCCAACAATTTTCATAACTTTTGATTACATAGTTAAAAAGTTATTGCATGATATGTAGTTTTTTTGCGAGGCCGGGCAGTCTAGTCAGATCTAAAAAATCACTTTTTTAAGAAATAAAAATTTGAAATTGGTTCTCTAGATTTATTTATATATATATATATAGTTTGTGTGTGTGTGTGTGTGTGTATGTGTGTGGCTTTGAATCATTCCATTTCAATCAACGAGTCAAAAGTTATGAGGAGTTTTAGTTGTGGGTGGTTGTGGGTAGTTTGTGGGTAGTTGTGGGTAGTTTGTGGGTAGTCTTGGAGTCTCTACTCTAAAATAAACTTTGAAGTCATTTATTTCACTCATTTTTCAATATTTTTGAAAAAATATAAAAATAGTGGGTGTAGATTGGATATTACAACATTACAACCATTGGGATTGGCATTTTTCAATTCCATAACTAAATTCTTAACAATTTAGTATTTTGGATCATTTTCTACTTCTTTCTACTTACTATTTTTTTCCTATATGTTGTACAGTTCCAAATGATTTGAAAATTTTCAAAGCATGTAGCCAACTTGCCTTGAAGAATGTATCTATAGACGCACAACCATTTTGGACATTTTTTCATACAAATTTGACCTTGTGAAGTGCAGCTACCCGATTTTTTGTAGGGGCAAAAAAAGGATTTTTGTCACTTCAAACGCTAATATCTTGCAATCTACACCATAAAAATTTTTGAATTTTTTTGCACATCTTCTCAAACCAACGTATTACAAGATACTGCGGTTACATGTGTTTGAAAATGTTTTAAAAAAGAAATTGGTGCTTGTACTAGAAATGGTAGTTTTGGAGCGGTTTTGGTGAAAACATAGTCAAAAACCTTTAGGAGTTAATATTCATGATTTTCACTTGCTAACACTAGAAAAATATCACTTTTAGGAAAAAATGCCTCCTACTATGCTGAATTGCTTTATATTGACAGCTTTGGGTGTTTCCACCATAAAGTGCTCAGACTTCTCCACATCTCATCAGAAAAATGACAGAATGAATTGAAATGACAATGATCCCATGAATTGAAACAACAGTGTTCCCGTGAATTGAAATGACAGTGATCCCCATGAAATATGATCTTGCCAACCTGTTTGTCTTCCAGACCCCACTACAGTACTGTCATGTTCACAGGTTGGAACTTGAAAGCTAGAAGTCTGAAATAATGCTGTCCACAACAAAACCCTTTTATCAATTCAAGTTTTGAAATGTACATCACCATTACAATTTTGCCCATAATGAGCTTGCTCCCATTTTGCCCGTAATGGGGTAGTTTACCTGACATCTAGTTGTATCCGACTTCAGTTGAGTGAACCATCTGGCACTTGATCGGAAAAAAAAATTATATTCCCACTAAGGGTAAGGTAAAACAGCCCATCATGGTCAGAATTGCTAGTTTGCCCTCACTTACCATGGCTGAATTTTTAAAACTTTTTTCCCACGTACCAAACAAGTGTGAGAAATAGCAAGAGCAATTGAAATTATATATTTTTAACAAAGTATGAATTTGCTATGATTTTTTGAAGTGTTCTGCCCAAAAGAGTTTGTAGACTACCCCAAAACCAACATGCAACTATATCCATAATGCTCACCTTACTCTTCTAAAACAATAACAATATTTTTTAATATGGAAGATCTTAAAAAGTCACTTCCTATAATGATTTACACTGAAATAGTTGGGTATTCCTAATGAGGTTAATAATTATTCCATTAGTGTTAGGTAAGACATTGGTTGTGTCCCAAAATCTCATAAATTGAGAAAAATCATCAAGGTGGTCATTGACATATTTCCATCATTGCATGCAATTTTAAGCCATTCATTGCTCATAAAACTCATAAAATCCTATTCATTCACGAATGTTATGTATCTCAACAAAGCATATTGGGAAGCTTGTTTCTAATTTGTTGAACGTACCAATATTTGGCCATCATTTTTTGCAAAGGCCTCTACACTCTTGACCACCCCAGCCTTTCACCTTCAATCAGTTGGCATCGCTTTCTTTCTACCTATTGGATTTTCTACCTTTGATGTAATTTTGTTTTTGTTTGTCTCCCTCTTCTTTTTAGTAGTGTTGTAATCTATGATATATATTATACGCTTGTAATGTAAATTTTGCCTATTTGATAAAATCCCAAAACAACTAATATAAAGGGGTACAATTCTTTAAAGAAAGGTCAATAAGTCTATCGTATTGTGACTAAAGTCACTTATTTTGTATTTTGGATATTTATCTAATTCAATTTAAGGTTTATTTTAAGGAACAACAAAAGAAACCACACTCATTGTCAAATTGGCAAAGTCCAAATCCAATGCTATTTATAATAGATATAATGAATGTTGTCCCAATCCTACATAGTGTTGTTTGGCTTGTGTTAGATCCTTAGGTTTATATCAATTTGTCATGCAAAATGCATGCACTATTGACGTAATCAATTTCCAAGTTATATATTTAAAATACAATAAACTTTTAAGGACAATGGTTCATTAATTAATTCTTTTTATGTTCTTCCTATCTAAGCAATGTTATAATTACTAGCCTATTTGCTAATTTAGGATGCCAATAGCAAATCCACATTTACTATTCATTTGCCTAGTATGTGTCACAGACCATATATAGCTATAAACATATTTAGAAGTAAACCTTTCATACCTAAGGTTAGGATTAAATTAGCTATAGATGTGCTTAGAACTAAACCTTTCATATCCTAAAGCTATCCTTGAGAATAGAAAGGAGTTATAACCGAATTAAGAGCTATAGAAAGGAAGGACGAACATCATGTTGCCTTTAGTCTTGTCAACACATTTCTTGGAGTCCTAGTATTCTTGATTCTATCACATGTTCAACTACAATTTGCTTATAGCAATCAATTTAATATATTATATTTAATAATCTAGTTGCTTCAGTCGTGTCCTTGACAGTATGCAAGGCATAAAAGGATTTTAGACATTCCTAGTTTATTTGATTTAGTCTTCACATTAGCCCCTTTTGCTCCAACTTAATTTATCTAGTCAATTTTCCTTAAGCTTTAGTTGGGTTGAGTTGGATCAATTAGTCTGGACTCTCACTCAAGTCCATGCACTTATTGAACTCAACCTATGACCGTCCTATGTGCTTCCTAATCTGTCTACTTGTTGTGACCAAATCGACTTGCCCAAACCCTAAGCTATACTATCAAATTAATCCAAGTTGTGATCTTGCAACTAGATTGGTTTGCCATTACGTTGAGCAAAACCTAATTTAACTTTCCGATCAACTTAATTCAAGACAACTCGCTACAACAAACACTTCCACAATCAATTGAACTTAAACACACTGGATCAATAAACTTCTCATTATCTTTATAAGAGTTAATCTATTTGAATCTACAATTGTCTATACAACTCATCAAGCTCTACCTGAGTACATTCCGATGAATAGTTTAAAGTCTCACTTCACATATGGAATGGCACACATTGCAATTTATCATTCACACAAATAAGGACGCAAGTACAATGTCAAACATTCACAAGATTAGACTTGTAACATTTCTATGTTCAAAATTAGCCATTTAACTACTCAAGCCACTTAACAAATTCATTAGACATTTCTCATAGCCCCAACTCGCAAGTAGCTCATCCACAATAGCACATTATGATTCCACACATACATACAATTCAACGCTTAATTAATCACAATGAACTTCCAACAAAATGATTGAGAATTAGATATACCATTCACTTGATCTTCAGCCAAATAAAATTTGCTCTACAATGGCACAACTCTAGCCAATTAGATTCTCAATTGTCCATAAACACAACACTTGGCAATTTCAAAAATTACACACTTACAATAATTGAACTGCAATTGTTCACTCAACAATTTAATTCACATCATTTACTTAATTAAACTCACACAAACCAATTCACTTGCAATTACACACACAAATATACACAAGGAATCTCACAACTTGTGAGTTCAGATATAACCAATTACACACAAAAGTGCACAAGCCAACAATCACATCGGCAAATAAACAATTTTCAATTATATTAATATTGATAAAACAGAACACCAAGTACAAAAGAATTGAATTCTATGATGTTGGCACTACAAGAAAATGGGGGTATATGTGACTACGGGGTCACGTGACTGCAGCCCTGCAGTCGTGGGCGCGACTGTCCCTCTCTAATTGCACGAGCTGAAATGCGGTTTACAAGTACAGTCACGCTGGAGTCGCGGACACAACTGGGGGATGAAGACTAGAAAGAAAAGCAGGCTTCCTGCGCATGTTTTCTTTCCCGGTTCATTTCTTTTACTGCAAGAAGCTTAAAGTCACATTTCGGGACTCAGGACGACTAAAACATAACTGGTTCGTGACTGGAGATGCTCTGTTGTCCACGTCACATGGTCTTTGACGCTGCCTACGTGGATTACGGGAGCTGACGTGACCCCTGCCGGCTTGTCAGTCGTTACGGAGTCACGGTGAGTCGCCATATGCCACTTCAGGGCGTTGGGAGACGACTAGAACTTCAGTTTACAGGAACTTGAACGCGACTTGCACGGAATTTCTGTACACACGGGGTTTTTGAAGTACTCATTTTGTAGAGGGACTTCGAGCAGAGCAGGGAAAATGCAGATATGCAACACTGGTGACTTTGGCAACGATGTGAACACCGTAAATGGGGAACATATAGGGGGACAGAGATTGCAAAGACGCGGGGAAACAAGCCCTTCACTTTTCAGTTAGTGCATGAACATGAAAGGACTCACGCATCATGTTCAGTCACATGCTACACCTGGCTAGGGAGTGGCCACAATGCGACTCTGCCGCGACTGGGCCGTGACTGATTGCAGACTACCACGGACACTATGACACGACTGCAGGGCTACTGACCACTAGTACCGTGAGTGCGCCAACAAATTGTCTTCCTCAGACAATTCAATGGCCCCTAAAAGATTCGCCGCCTCTGGGGGGAATGGCATCGTGTGCGGAGCAGTCAGTCCGGCACTCTCCGACGAGGTGGTGATGAAGGCGTCTGTCTTGTCCACGACCTCCCGGCGAGCTCTTGCTTCTTTCCGTAAGACAACTTTCCATCCAGGTCTGCCGGCAACATCTGAGAAAAAGACTTGTGTGGCCTGGCTGGGAAAGATGAAGGGATCTGCCATACGAGGTAAAGTATGGCGAGTGTTCACAAGTAGGAAACCAGCATCATCCCACACATAAGTTGCATTCCCTCGATTGTCTTGGTCCTTCACCCAATCACAGCGCAGTAGAATTATTTCTGTACCGAGACCTCCGTAATCCAGCACCAAAATGTCTTTTAGCACCCCGACATAGTTCACGAGTAAGTCCACAGCTCCCTCCGAAGCCTGTTCAAATACCAAAGCCACGCCGCTGTTGTAGCTTTGCAATGCGGATGTGGTTGCGTCGTCCACGCGGAAGTGGTTTCCGAAAGCGGTAATCCGGGAATACCTCGTGGCCCTCTGTGACGGCCTTGTGCTTAGCAACAAGCGATCCCGGTCCTCAAGCGAGCGCATATCCAAATCAGAATTGCGCACGGCTCTCCGTACCCACTTTGCTAGCGCTAGGGTGGATGGATTTGACCTCTGTTCAGCCCTCCATTTCCTGCGCGTGGAAACGGTGCACTTCATTAAAAAATATCGTGCACACAGTTGACACGTCTGACCAGAATGCATAGACGCTGAGGGGATTTGACAAATGCACCAATGTTCGAGCCGCGATAGTATCACCTCTTCTACTCGACTGAAAGAAGTTGACAAACAGTCACAGATTGATATAAAGCGCTACTTCCGTACACGCATCGGATTGCAAAACGACTCCAAGACAACGAGTCGCGAGTTTGTCCTACAAGCTGCAGGGATTGCGTCCCTCACAGCGCTGGTTTCAATTACAATAAATGGCGTGCAAGCCAGGTTGGTCACAACTACTTCTGTCATAACTGGAGTACTGTCAGTTCGATTGACATGCGAGGGTGAAGGCAGCACTCACGCATAGAAGTCTCCCATAACAGATGCATTCGTCAGCACGTACTCATGTGCGATGTCGCGCAGCGCAGCGGTCAAAATATACTGCTTCCCTGCACCCTGAAGAACTTCTTTAGCATCCCCATACTCTTCATCTTCATCCCACACGCGTCTTTGAGTGTGCTCAAACCTCTGCAAGTGCTCCGTGATGAAGCCAATGCACTCATCCTTCAAGTACCCCTCCGCCATGCACGCCTCGGGCCTCGCCAAATTCCTGACATGATTCTTCAGCACTTTCATATAGCGTTCCACTGGATACATCCACCTGGCGCTCACTGGCCGGCACAGGTCCAGTTCCTTGGCTAGATGGTAAGGGAGATGCGTCATAATGTCAAAAAACGATGGAGGGAATTCGATCTCTAGTAACGCCATGCTCTCGGCGACATCAGCTTCGAGGGAGGGAAAATCACTCAGATTGTAAACCTTCGTGCATAGGCGTCTGAACACCTTGCACATCCGCATCACAGCCATGCGTGGCCCAGGTTCCATTAGCCCGCGAAGCGCGAGAGGCAAGACCTGCTGCATCAGCACGTGGTAGTCGTGGGATTTGAGGCCCCCAAAATTCTTTTTCCGTATGCACTTCCCAAGGTCAGATGAATACCCAGACGGAGTCTTCAGAGACTCTATGCAATGGGCAAACGTCTCGAATTCCTCTTCGGTCAACACGTAAGAGGCTCTTGGCTTCAACATCTTTCCGGCCTTCCAGGGGTGTGGGGTGAGCCACAGGTGTCTCCTCACCTGCCGCCTCTGCAAATCCCTCCTTACCTTGACTGTGTCCTTTTTGCCTGTTATGGTTTTGAGGAAGTTCTTGGCGAGGTTCATTTCGCAATGCATGACGTCCAGCGTATTCCGAATGAGAAGATCCTGTATGCAATGAATTAAATAAAGAATCAATGCAAATGACAGCATACATACGGCGGATAGGGACTACCTCGAGTGCGGTTTAGGGGGACCGGGTCACAACGGAGACCAGTCGCACAATAGTCACAAATGAGTCTCTTAATGTCACTGCGACTCACTTACGACTTCCTCTCTACAGAACCGACTTCATAGTCGTTCTACTGCCGTCAAACTCACAACGCAGATGTGGTTTACTAAGAGACAAGGCGCGATGGGAGGCTCACCTTCCAGTACGGCAATTTGAACAAAATGCTCATGCGCTTAACTCCGTGCACTTTGGAGGGGTCACCTGCACCGTTGTCTCTGTGGTTACCCGCCTTCCAGGCCTCAAACTCTGCCGCATGTGCCAGCTGCTCCTCCATTGTGATGGCCGGTGGTTTAGGTCTTGTTTCCATGGCACCATTGAAGTGGTCCTTCATGGAAAATGACCTGAAGGGGTGGTGGTCAGGTAATCAACGGCGTGTCCCTCCGTATGTCTGCTTGCCCAACTCCACGGAATGCTCAGTGCCCAAGTTCATGCCGCACCACGGACACGCTGCGTAGCCCTGATGGGAGAAGCCCCCCACTGTCTCATAGCCAGGGAAGTCGTGGATTGTCCACAACAACATGGCGCGTAACTGGAATGCCTCGCAACCTGGACCCTTTGTAATGTCGTATGTAGGCACTCCCGTCCACAGCTGGAGCAACTCCTCCACAACGGGCTCAAGGTAAACGTCAAACACCTCCGAGGTCACGGACTCCCTCCCTGGAATTAGAAGTGTTAACAGCACAAAGAATTTTTTTGTGCACAGCCAAGGGGGGACATTGTAATTCAGCAGAAGCACTGGCCACGTGGACCACGACGAACTATTCTGTTTGAACGGGTTCACGCCGTCTGCAGCCAGAGCAAAGTGAGCATTCCGGGGATCCAATGCAAAGGTGGGGTCAACATTATCATGGAAGTGCCGCCAAGCCTTCGAATCACAGGGATGACGAACCAGCCCGTCCCCTCCCTCCTGGTTGCTTCGGTTCTCATGATGCCACACCATGAGCTTCGACAACGTCGGACTCCGGAACATTCGCTGCAAACGAGGAATTATTGGGAAGTGACGTAGAACCTTCACAAGGAAGGCCTTCCGCTCCTCATCTCGGAATCTCTTCCCACCACACTTAGGGCAACGGAGGGCATCCGCGTGTTCACCACGGAAGAGTACGAAGCCTTGCTCGCATGCGTGAATGGTGTTGTAGGACAAACCCAGCTTCGCTGTGAGGGACTTCGCAGCATGATAGGTAGTTGGCAAGGTATTGTTTTCAGGTAGCAGATGACGGTTGAGGATGCTGAACAATTCGTTTGCACATGTGTTGGTAACACCGTGCACTGTGCATAGATTCATCAGCAGCACTGTGGCGGCTAGTGTGCTGGACCGGGCGCCATCGTATAACACATTCATGGACTCCTCCACAGCAGTGACGGTGGGGTGGTCGTCAGCCACCCGGGCATCCTCAACCGAGGCCGTCGTGACGGCCACATCACGACACTCCTCGCTTTCAGCATCGTCCCCTGCGTCCATTTCCCTGCACTCTTCGTGGATGGAATCTGCCGTTGCAAAGGCGTCCATGACGGCCTCCTGAAATCGATCACCTGCAGAGGGTGCCTCCTCCTCGGCACGTGATGCCTGGTGGACCATGCCGCGTACATCCACTGTGGCATCCACTTCACGCGGAGCCTCTGTGGCAGGTGCCCAGAAGTCGTCTTCCCACTCCTCGTCTGAAGAGTCCCGGTTGCCAGGTCCGGTCCACCTCCGCAGAGTCGGATCCCTGCCGTTGCGGATGAGGTGGTCCCGTACATTACGAAGCAAGATTTTCTTCCGGCCCTTGCATTTAGTGCAAGGGCAATGCAATCTTGTGGCGCTGTCTTGTGCAGCCAGTTGCACCTCCCTTGTCCAGAGACGCTCATCTCTGAGCCGCTGCCTCTCACTGGCAGAGAGGGGAAGTCTTGCGGGTATCATCGACTCCGCCTACGATATCAGTAGTTCTCCACGTCCTGTACTCCAAGCACGACACGCGGTTAGGGTGTGCAGTTCCCGCTTTGAACATCTTGGTACTGCGCACGGAGACGGGACTGTCTTGACTTTGTTGTGACTGAAGAGTGACTGCATGAGTTCCGCTTCAGTGAAGCTTCCTGCCTACGACTCTGACACTACTTCACCTAGTGACTCTACAGTATCACAATGTGACTGGGCGGTCGGGCGAGCAAATTTGAGGAATTCCAAACTTCTATTCGTGGACTCATGTGCGGAACGCCTACCTCTCAATTACTAGCGATAGTATTAGGCCTCACTTCAGATTTGAAGATCAATGTGTGAACATGGAATAGCCAGTAGGCCTTCGTTACAAAGGTACGGCGGTATCCTTCCGAAGAGCCGAGCCATCAGCCGCTGCCAAGCGAGGGAGGAAGGTTCAAACGCATGGCCGGAGGGCGTGGACAAGAAAATACAAGATTAAGCTACACCAATCACACAGTCCAGGAATACCCCACTCTAGGAAAACACTATGAGACGGGCAGAAGGACATTGCGTTCAAAAAACAGCGGACGGAGACGGTCGGAAGAAAGGCGAGAAGATAAAAGTATGGACTTTCAATTGAAACGGATAGTGTGATCTTCTTCCCACAGTTTCAAATACTGTGTGCCAAGTTTGGTTGCCAGTGCTAGTCTTCCGAAAACTAAGATGTCTTCTGAAGGGGCTGTATTCAAAAAAACCCAAGAGGTGTTTCTTCTAGCCGACCAATCAAGCATTATGAAATACAAGGTAGGCCCTGTTTTGCTTTCCATATCGCTGCAAGAATATGAACAATATAGTCAAGCGGAAACAATGAAAATACACGTACATAATAAATGCCATGGAGTCTCTGAAGTCCATATCACTAGAGTCACGGACAACCTATGCCCATACAGTTCAATATAGTAAATGATGGTGCACAGTAGTGGACTACGATACCGACGTACCTAAACCAACATTACAGAGTGACTTGCATGAAAGTGCGCCATGAAAAAAAATACCCCTCACACGCTTAGACTATGAAGGAGGCGCCTTCGAACAAACAAGTGACTACTGGGAAAATATTGCAAGCAGAACGATGGCACATGGAAGGTGGAACCTTCTTCACGCCGAATCCTGCGCACGAAGGGAAGCTTCTTAGCGTTCAAGGAAAGAAAATCGTATTCATGTGACACTCCAGGAGGAATACTGGAAAGCATATGTACCCCAAGAAAATGGAATGCCCTCTTCCATGAGGAAGAGCGGGCCCAAAAAAAAAATGCCCTCTTCCATGAGGAAGAATGGCCCCAAAAAAAGAAGGGAATGCCCTCTTCCATGAGGAAGAGGGGGCCAAAAAAAAAAGGGATGCCTTCTTCCATGAGGAAGAATGGCCCAAAAAAAAAAGGGAATGCCTTCTTCCATGAGGAAGAATGGCCCAAAAAAAAAAGGGAATGCCTTCTTCCATGAGGAAGAATGGCCCAAAAAAAAAAGGGAATGCCCTCTTCCATGAGGAAGAGCGGGCCAAAAAAAAAATGTAATTTCTAGCAAAGGGGGGAGGGTAAGGAGGGAGGACAGGTTAAAAAAAAAGAGACCCGACTTCAAGCCAAGCAGCTCATCTTCTGCAATATGAGAAGCATGTCTTGACAAGGAATTCCGGTTAACAGGCACAATCGAAGGTTGGGCACATTCATGAATGGACTGTCATAATCCAGAAGTTGGTAGTAAACACATTTATTTGTTTTCATCGGCATATGGATGACACCGTCGTCACGGACACCAAAGACAGGTGGCCTGAAGACCACAATGACCTCGAAGTCATTTAGCATTACTCGTAACTTGGACTCAGCTTCTTCTAGTCTTGTCATCACTGAGGGATGACTACAAGAAGTCGCATAGAAGTCATTATTCACAACTCGTGACTTAGATGCAAACGTCCACAGCCGGACGTCTATTGTCAACGCTTCTCCGGCCCTGTGCCGTTCATTGTGCCGTGAAATCCACTGTAATTGAGTTCACAGATATTAATTAAGCTGAATCAAAATAATTAGGCCTACTTCGAAGTATGAAATGAGAAGCCATCATTGCCCCTAAATGGACAGTGCTCAAGGGCGATGAGTAGAAGATCGTGGACGTCGAGGTCGTCAAGTCACCCGCTAGTCAGATATAATTACTACGGACCGTAATTAATGGAGAGCCGCCAAAATGGGCCTCCCTAATCATGAAACACAGCAGCCTTGCTCACATTCTTAAGGGCATTTCAAATACGAACCTGGTAATGACTGAGTTCCTCCGGCACTTATCGCTTCCAGCACCTGAGGATCAGAAGACGAGGAGGACCCAGCCGACTCTATCGCCACGGTTTAGCGCCGCGGAGACTGTGTTGCCAAGACGTTGTGGCCGAATTACGTCGTTGGGTCCCTCCAACAGCGGGGACTGCCAAGCGTAGTCGCCGTTGCATGCAGGAGTAACGGATCTGCGCAAGAGTCCAGTCGATGGAGGGTCCGCCGCAAGAGAAGTTGGAGTACGAATTGGCGCGTGATAGAAACGTCGCGGAGGTTCGGAAGAAGATGCAACCAATGTTCGATCTCCGCTCAGAGCTGTAAGTACGCGGCCACCCTTCCGTGCGTACAAGTCTCACTGCATGTACACTCTAATTCTATCGGCGCTGTAGCAGGTAATTTGGCATGACGGGGACATTGTCTGGTGAGAAGTTGTTCCCAACACCAAGCCTACAGTGCATTGTTCCACAGAGTGACTTTCATGGTCAAGTCCAGCAGTGTTACTGTGCATTGGTCCTTGCGCTGTTTCTTCCATGAGTCTATGCGGCGGCGGAATAGGGTTTTACTGCAGGCGTATTAATTTTAGGACCGCCGCCTCCCACAGCAGCGCGTCGGCTGTGGTCTCTCTGTCGTCCCGAAGTCATAGTTTATGACTTCTCACAGCGAAGCGACAGGTTACAGTCACGGTAGAGTCAGGGGGTAGTTCAACTGCCATTAATTACTGATTGCCTTGGGGAAAGTGAGCCCTATTTGAACGTGAAAGCCACGTGGGCCCTATCCTTGCATTGCGCCCGTAAACCCTCGTCACTCGCCCATGGAGATGTTCCACGGAGATGTTTTTTCTTTCCTTTTCCACCGCGCGTGACTACTAGCATTGCCTTGATCAGCGTGTTCAGCGTCACCCTAAACCCTGGCCGTCAATTTCTTGCGGGAAGCTTGACCTCGCGACTTGGGCATTGCAGGGACAACCCGCATGCGAAGAAGAAATCCGCGGACTTGTTAGCCGGAGAGGAGAGGGAGCAAGGGCAGGTGAGGCGTTCGTCGCGGGGCCTTCGAGGACGCGGGGAGAGGAAGCAACGGATCTCAGGAGCGGCGGGAAGACGTGTCCGGTTTGTTGACGAAATGAGCAGCCGCGACGATTCCTCCTCGGAGGCAACGGAGTCCTATGACGAGGCCATCGCCAAAGGTATGATGAAATTAGCACTAGCTTGTTCCCATGTGCAGCAGCATGCCACCTTGGAGGCAGTTGCGGCAGGTAATTTGGCATCACTCCGCCATGAATTTGGGTGCGGGTTTAGGGTTTAGGGTTTAGGCGTCCGTCTTGTTCCATGCATGATGTAGGGTGTCATTTTATACCTTGTTGGCAGTACTGGTCCTTTGAGGTCGCCTCCATGCATTCGTCTTGTGGGGATCATGTCGCTTGCGCCCGCACGATGAATGTCTTTTTCTACAGCCGGCTAACGCTGTCAGTGTCTTTTTGTTGTCGGGTGATGAAGGGAACGAAGATTTTGACTCCAACGATAAAGACGTGTCGTTAGAGGAGGAGGACCCGGAGCCCGAGCCAAGGCCGAAGAGGCAACGGGGGTCAGGGATTCTCAAAAAATCTCCTCCTAAGGTACCTGCGACGCGGCCTGCTGTGGTAGTCCCCCGACCCTCGATGAAGGAGCGTGCAGCGGATGCCGGAGGGTACCCGCCCAATTTGCAATGGGTGCCTAGCCACTACATGCCCGCTTGCACGTCGCAGGCTCCAGCACCGTGGGCGCAGGGATTCTGTGCTCCGTCAGTGCCAGAGGAAGGCTCCTCCCGCGGGGTCCGACGTGCTTCAGGCTCCCAGTACGACCTCGGGAGGACTAAGCGCATGCAAGGCGGTCCTAAAGCTGCTCGCGTCGAGGTCCTGGAAAATGGAGACATTGACCAGACGTGGGAGGGTAAAAACGCCTGGGACGAGGCTGTCCGCAATTTTGTTCCTAAAATTCTGGACATGAGCGTCATCGACTGGAGGAAGCAGAAGCCTCAGGCTGTGCAGCGCCTCAGAGACGCTCTGGACAACGAGTTCCAGTATGTTGGAAATCCACTGAGCATGATTGGATATCGGGCGGCCATCACGCGGTACATGAAGTCGGAGCGGTCCCGGCTGAAGTACCGGTTTGATCATGGCAATCACAGTTGCCCAGTTTGGATAGATGAGGACCAGTGGGATCGCCTCATGGCGTATTGGGACACGCCTGCGCAACGGCGGAAGGCAGCGTTGATGTTTGCTGCCCGGCAATGTGTTGGTACTGGAGGGCAGGGGGCGAAGAAAGTAAAACCTGCTAAGCAGCCGCAAGTGGTAAGTACTTGGGCCGTCATAGTCTAACCTAGTGTTGTGGCCTCCGTCCCTTTGCAATGCCTTGTCTTCTCCTGCAAGAGTGAGGGCTTTCTGATCGTCGTAGTCATGACCTTGAGTGTGACTTGTGTTGTGCCTTCCTGACGCAGAGTGAAGGACGCTTGAGCAGCCCGGGGGTCACTTCCGAAATCCCACTAAGTGCATGTCACGGCGGGTCAGGGACGGTGAGTTCTCATTGTAATGTAGGGTGGGATTATGTTTGCTTAAACGGAGAAAATACTTGCCGGTGAGTTCTCCTTGTCTTGTTTAGGGTGGGATCATTTGCGTATTCTCGAGGTTAGCGTATGAGATTCCGGTACGGGGGCTATACCTTTTTGAAAAGAATATGGCGGGATGCTATGATTTCGGGGTAGTGGTGCACAGTAGTCACGCAGTAGAGCAGGAGTAGCACCCAGTTGCCATTGAGTCACCGTGAAGTTCCGCAGGAGTAACTTTTCAGTCTTGAAACAGTCGAGTGAAAGTCGCAGAGAAGTCATGTAGTTACTCACTAGTCATGGCTATCGTAAACCGTGAAGCCCCAACAAAGACGGTAGGACGATGAATTCATTGACTTCCAATGCGTGCGTGAATGTGTGTTGGACAACAGAGTGGCGCTGCAGGGGAGATCGTGACAGCCTCGACCCTCTCAAGCTGGAAGCAGGACGTGGAATGGAGGTTTGATGCCTTCCAGAAGACAGCCGACAAGCAATCCTCTGCAATCGAGGACCTGCGCTCCATGTTCGCGTCCTTCATGAGTCGGTCTGCTACAGCCGACGACGCGAGCCCATCTGCTTCGAAGTCGGCGTTGGAAACGCATGAGCCGTCGAGTCGACGATCGTCAAAGAATAAGAAGCGACGCTGAAATCAGCTGGCGCACGCAACGGAGATCACAGCGACCGCAGCGCAACTGACCCTGTCGGAGGAGGATCTGCCAGCTCTGCCACGTCCACGAAGTGCATCTCCGGAAGCGCCTAGGAAGTGGAAGGTGGCAAGCAGGGGAAAAGACCCCGCGCCAGACGTGCAATTGGGGCGGAAATCTTCAACCCCCAGCGAGCCCACTGTCAACGACCCGTACGTGACCCCGTCAAGTCCCGGGGTTCTTGAACAAAGCGTGGCGGATGATGCGGGAGGCATGGGAGTTTCTGGCGACTTGGCGTCAGCAGCACAGAGCGAGAGATCGCCCGACGTGGCACATGACGGCGCGTCCTTGGAGGCATCTGGACCCGCGGAGCCCGAGAAGACTCCGTATGATGAGGAAATGGAGACGCCAGCGGATGTCGTGACAAAACACGGCAATTCCGGAGACGATGCGCCCCAGGGAGGAGAGGGTGGGGATTCGGCAGGAGGAGGTGCCGCTGCTGGAGGAGAAGTCTCAACCGTTGGAGGAGGAGCTCTGGCCGAGGGAGTTGAAGCTGCATCCGAGGAGGTTCAGACTGCGGCTCTGACTGTCCCTGCGCCGACCGAGGCTGTCCAAGCGCCGCCCCCGACTGTGGAAGCGACGACCGCAACTGTGAAAGCGACGACAGAGGGAGAAGAAGCGGTGGCGGAGGGAGCAGGAGGTACGCCTGCCCACGGCGCAGTGGAAGAGCCAAGAAGGGCAAAACGGCGTTCTCCAGTCACGCGCAAGACTCGCGCCATAGCCCCGGCCATCCCTGTGAGTCCCGTGGAAGTGGAGGCGTCTCCGAAGAAGTCGAAGAAACCTCCAAAATCTCCTGTCAAGGTACACGCTGCCACCGAGGTGCCTCAAAACATGTTGACAAGAGGGAGGCCTGGAATGACGGATGTTGTTGGGGCGGCAGGGAGTACTCGGGGGAGGGATAAACTGGTAATATTCAATGTACAGGGAACCTTACTGGACTGTAGTTTGCTTGCTGAAGCCAACCCGAACAGCAAAATAAGGCCTTCAATGAAGACTAACCTGCGGAGAGTAGTGTTGAGGCCGTGGCTTAAGCCATTTCTTTCCAGATGTTTTGTGCACTTTGCAGTGGGCTTTTGGGGCAGCAAGAGCACGTCTTTCATGGAGGACGTAGTTCCAACCATAATGGCTGGTTCCTTCGGGGGTCCAAATTTTCTCCCTCTCTTTTCGTGGTCAGGTAAACAGTGTGAGTTCTGGGACGGGGGAGATGGCACAGAGGCATCGTGGGGGAAAAAATTGGAACGAGTGTATGCACAGTGGCCTCAATTTACCGCCCACAACACAGTGATTGTAGATAGTAAACTCTGTAGGGTAGCGTGCAATCCCCCCAACGAATGTGGTCGTGAACTCTCCGTTCTATGTGACGGAACTGTCGACATTGGCTGAGGACAAGGACTACCTGAAGTGCAACTTGTGGCCGCTTCTGGAGTCATTCCACAAATGCCCAGACGTGGGATCCTTTCGTTCAAAGCACCCATTACTAGCTTCGGAATCCGCTCATGACATGAATTCCAAACGCCGTCGTGATTCCACATACGAGTTTCTTGACGTCATGGAAGGTGAGGGGACTAGCGACCTTCGTGGTTGCATTGGCAGAACATGTCCCCTCACCTTCCCTTCTCTCGCTCACTAACTGCTATGTTGTGCTCGTGCAGGCGAAACAGCAGCAGCCGCGGGAGTCGAGGGCCAAGGCGGCGGCGGGGACTGCGGGGATGGCGCCGAAGCGCGATGCATGGTCTAAAAAGGTGCTTTTCGTGAACCCAGTTTTGGCACAGTAGGCGTGGTGTTTTCTGGCTTCGGAGTCTGTGGACAGTGGCGCGAGAGTGTTGTTAAAGTTGTGAGGAAGTAGCGATGAAGTGCCCTTTCAGTAATGCGCAAAGGTTTGAGATGCAGGGAAGTCGCATATCAGTAGCCAGTAAGCCGCGTATGAGTTGTTTACCAGTCGCGTGTCAGTCGACTTTCACCACACACCCAGTAGGTCATTTTTTTCTCACTTCACACGTCGGGGAAGTGTTGCAGCGCAGACCCTAAACCTCTGTCAAAATATATGTTTGAAAGCGGTATTACCATTTTAATAAGTATTGGACCTCCCGGTTGCAGCAGTTCCATATCGGCGACGAAGTCTTCCTCTACAACCCTCGAGCGGTGCGGCAGAAAGTGGCGAAGGGCAATGTCAGTGGACTGCCTGGTCAGCAGACATTTCACTTGAAGGATATTCCGGAGCCCTATGTTAGGGTCGACGTCTCTGCAATTTTGCATCCTGGAGTTCCGCTGATGATCCCGCCATCAGACCCCGACATGGTACTTATAGAACATGCGCTGGGGAGTGCCGTACTGTGGCACGGCAAGCAGGTGAAGTTTAGCACGTGAAAGGCACTGAAGGTTGGATGACGTCATAGATCAAGGTACAGAGCATGGCGTCATGAACACGTAGTCTTTGTAAGTGCTGAGAGCCAGCAAATTGTTCTCTTTTGAGAAATGCAGAACTGTCTCCTTCGCATGAACTGTCTGACGTTGAATGCTTTCCCTGTTCAGTTTTGTGACTTTCGTCAATGTCTGCTGTCTCTCCGTGAAGCAATGTGGGAGTGCAGTTACAGTCTCTGTTGAATGAGGGCGTCCATAGTCCCTAATTCATGCTCAGTTGGAAGGGCTCATTGATCGCCGTTGTGATGTTTCATAGCGTGTTCGTGAGACGCTGTCACTTGCACAACACAGTCGCCACTCCCGTGAGACTGGAATGCTACACCTAGTCGTTGTAGGTGACTAGTTCTAATGGCATGAAACTTCACTAGGACGCGACTTCAGAGTGACTCATGCAGTTATGAAAGTGGCAACGCCGTCCACCGCAGTAACTTCATTGTAATTGGGTCACGACTCTGGAATGACTCACGCGTCCCTGTCGCGTCGTTTCCACAATAGCAGTGTCACTTTGAAATGACTTCGAGTAGTGCTCACTTGTGACTAGTTGGTCACTGTCGCACGACTTCGTCGCGACTCCGAGGCAACTATGACCCTCACCCCACATTGCTGTCCACGTCAGATTTTTTAGGGGTCCTACGAAACTGGTACGCGCCAGTAGCGGCCGGCCACGTGTCTGTCCACGTCAGATTTATCATGGGTCCGACGCAACTCAGTCGCGACTGCAGCGTGACTGGACGCGTGGCTGTCCACGTCACATTGTCTTCCTTCCTACTTTCCACCTCAGACTTTATCATCCATCTCCCACCCAGAAAGAAAAAGATGGTGATAATAGTTTTCCCTAAGTCTGCAAAAAACGTAGATTTTAGGCCAATATATTTGACTTTTTCACAACTGATGAGTTTTCAGTCACCTGAAAGTCACATGCCGGGAAAATGACTAATCAGAGTCACAAATCAGTCATTTTCTGCAGTCACTTTACCCCCCCTTTTCTTGTAGTGTGGGTGCTCTTGGAGTGAGAGAGAAAAGCTATTAGGCCTTTGGGCATATAGTCTCCAAAATGAAAGAGTTGAAAATATGCAACCATTAGAAGAAATTTGAGGCCTCCAAAGGGTCATTTCAGGGCTGTTCCCGTTGCTGGGAACAGTCAAAATATTTTTTAAAAATTAAAAAAATTAAAATTAAAAAATATATTTAAAAATTAATTAATTAATTTTTTATTATTTTCTGACGTGGCACAGTCTCGGCCACATCATATTATTGCTCCCAGGGCATTACCAAAGTTCCTAGGGCCTGGGAACTTGCAGTCTCTTATTGCCCCCGACTTTCTTCTAATGTGCTTATTGAAAATGTACATCTATTGATTCAACCTACTTCATATCCTAGCCAATTAACCCTATTCATATCTACTTTAAGTGTCATTTAGACTTTCGCAAAAGATATTTAACTATTTAACATACCACAATGGGAAATAGACTATTTGTTCACTCTATTTACATTTGCAAGACCAAATAGACAAAAAGTTTCAAAAAATTGACAACTACTATGCTATTGTAGATAGATTTGTAAGTTCTTGCATCTATGGCATTAAGGGCAATGCCAAACAAATTGGTTCTTTAAAAAGAAGATTTATATTAGCTAAATCTTTGTAGCTAAGGTCATATGTAAGATAAATGACACTTAAACTATGAAATAGGATGTTAAAAGGGATGTTAAGGAAATCTTAGTTTATAATTACTCACTCATATCCTAAGAAATGTGAATAATAACTACGACTATCTCTTTAGTGGACCATAAATGCAATCCCATGCAAATGCTATAATTCTAAAAAAAATAGAACAAATGCAATAGAATAAGGGTCACTCAAATGCGCATCAGTCATTGGCAATAGTCTTTTCATAAGCATCATCATGTGGCAATAGTCTAACTATAGTCTTTGAAATATATTCATCATCTAGCTCTAGCCAAAAGCATAAATCAACCATCATCTTTATCTCAACCACATACCTAAACACACATGCTTACTCCAATTAATTTTAGTTTCTGCACTTTTTAATCAAGCATGTCTATGACCATCTTAAAAAACATGTATACTTAAATTAATTAATTTAGCAAAGACTCTTCATTTAGTCCTATCTTTAAAACATTGCAAATTAGCTTTAAACTTAATCCATTATGTTGTCACTCAGAGTACAATGCTAATACACTTATATTCAAAATAATTTAAAACTTAAGATATACAATCAATCACTGACTTTCCAAGTTACACATATAAATTAATTGACTATATTCCACTACTGGAAATAATCTTCCTATTCTCCTGCAACTTTCTTGTCTGTCTATCTATTATTATGATAAACAATGATGGCTATACATGTTGGCAATAGATCAAAATTAAGAGCTGCTTCACATTATAAACCAATAGGAAGATAGAAACGCAACTGGTCTATTGACCTTTCAACATTCAAAAAGTAGTCCATGTATACATTTTCATGTGAAAACTCACGCGGCAAGAAGTTGAACAAAGCAATAGACTCCACAAAGTTTTTTAGAAATATGCCAAAATGGTGTCTCAATAGTATTAAACTAATGATGAACTTGTATGGCATTGTTTGATTATCATTGTTCATAGTGTATGTTGCCGTTTGCCTACTTGGGGTTTCCATCATGGATATATGAAATAGGAAAAAATTTGTTGATTTTGCTTACTTTCCAAATGCTCATGTTGTATTGCCTTGAGTAGACATCATTTGCTACAGTTCTTGCCATTCATTACTAGTTGGAGAGAATTCAGTCCTTCATTTCATTTATATCTTGTTTGAAAGCAAGAAGGAAAAGACCTTGATCATTTTGGTCACGTGGAAGAGTTAAGGGATCCATTGAGATATTTCTATATATTTAGCTCTTTTAATTCTTGAGAGTTTAAAGCACGAATGAGGATTAGTTACAAGACTTTTCAATATTTGTGTTTAAACCTAGCTCTTTTATAGAAACATGATACATGTTTTAGAAGGACCATTCTCTTGGAAATTAGGGTGGATGTTGGATTGCTAAGATTAGTTGTAGGAAGCACTCTACAAGTTTTTGTAGATTTGTACAATATATAATTTTCTATATGCCATCAAATTTTTATTCAATTCATCACCTCCTTAAATTTTTTGAAATGAAATTATTTTTAGTGTCCTTCAAGAAATGAGAGAGATTGCTTTAGATTTGAGAGACTATGGAATTCCAAATGTAGTAGGAGCAATTGATGGCTCATTTATTCCTGTTGTAGCACCACATCTTCATGCAACACACTATTATAATTGCAAGGAATTTCACTCTATTTTATTACAAGGCATTGTAACAAGTGATTGCATGTTTTAGGACTTTGATATAGGGTGGGCAAAAAGCATGCATGATTCTAATTTGTGAGTTCATTCTGCATTGGGGCATTTTTGTGAAGTTGGGTGTTTGAGTCCATTTGCAATTGTAGTGAAACCTCTCATAATGCAAATTCCCTACTTGCATAACTAACTCTAGTTCTTTATTTGCATATTCCTTATGTGCATAAAGTCTATTACACAAACCATCAATGAAGCCGATTATGTCAGACATCACTAATTTTTTTAGTTTAGCAATCAATCAAATACAATTATTGTACAACACAAGCATGTTTAATTAATTAGCCTTTGGCACTTGAGCTTCTTTATGTGCATACAACTAATAATTACTCTCCACCATTTCCATGTTGTAAAGGAAGTTTGACTGTATAGGAGATGTTGGCTATCCAACTTGACTATGAATGCTACCACCTTACAAGGGTCACAAGATTGGATTAAGTGATAATTAATACCATTGGAATTTTGTTCAAAGCTCTACAAAGATGTGCATTTTGATATAATGTTGGTGAATTCTACTAAAGCAAATGGATTGTAACTTGTAAATGGTTCCAGAGATTGTGAGTGCTTATACCATCCTCCACAACTTGTGTAATATTTATAAGGATGAGTTCAACACCAAATAGATTCAAAGAGCTAAAGAAGATATTCATTATTATTATCATTCCAATTTCATACTAAAGTATATTGGGAGATTATATATGTCTCAAGACTACTTAGATGCATTCGAAGGTTTTGATAGGAATGTGCTAGAATCTTTAGAATGCACAAAATTGCCAATTTAGGATATATGCAAATGATGAGTAAAGAGAATAAGACAACCAAAAAATTGGCATCACCAAGGGATGTTGTAGCAAAATTACTTTATGCTAAAAAACATAGGGTAGTTAGTGATGTAGATACTAATGGTGACAAATGACAATTATATTTGGTCCTCAATGTGTTCTCAAATTCTCTCTTTTCTAATTTTGAACTTTACAATATTAATGAAACATCAAATTCCCTTGCAAGATCAACAAGTGGTTTCAAAAAACACCTTTATTTTTTATCTTTGATTGCAAGTACATCCATAAGAAGCCAAATTTTACTTCATACACAAATTAATAGAACATAATACAAATTACCACACATACATTATATTTTCCTCAATTGGTTTAGCTATAGTCTCTTGCATGTTCTTGACTAATTATGCCGACTTTGCTGCCTACATAGTTTTAAGGAACAATTTTCTATTGTTCCCTCGATTGTTCCGCACCTCTTTCAAAAACTCTAAGAATAGGGCATCTTCCTTCACTATGGATTTGTCTTTCAACTCACCAAGTTTTGTTCAAAACTCACACTTCATGTCACCTCTTGTCTCTGACTATGCAATTCCTTCATGTATGCACATATGTGCTTTTATGAGCAAGAGAAACAACATTTGTTTGTTCTGAAATGTACTTATCTAGTAATGCATATATACCATTTGCACTTTTTTGATCTATTGTTCCTAGACACAAAATCGTAAAACTTTTCATATTTACAGTCCTTGTAAATGACTCTCCATTTTTTCTTGCAAGCCTCCATGTCTTTATTGAAATCAAAGCAAAAAGACATGAACTTAGTGTGTAGTCGACTCCAATTATCGCCCCCTAGAATTAGTCAATATGACCATGAGATATTAGGCCAATTTTGTAATGTCCATAACAACACCTACTCATGCAACTACATGATGATTGAAGTAAATACAAAGGGAAAAAAATGTGTAAGATACAAAAGATGTGCTAACTTGTTTAAGAGCTCTTGCAAATGTATCAAATAGTTCTCTTTGAAGAGTATTGAGATTCACAACCCATTGCTTTTTCTATGGGACTCCTTGATTAATTTCTTCTACATGCTTTTCGGCAAGATCACGGAGATTCAATTTGCACATGGAATGGCGAGTCTGTTTTGTGCCACTTTTTTAGCAGCCTCTTCCACTTTAACCTCCATCAAGGTTGCATTGGATTTTGAGGTGCAACATTAGAAACGCCTTGAGGAATTGAAGTAGACCCCATTAAATACATTGTTGATATAGGATGTAAAAAAGAAAGTTATTGCCAAGCACCATATGCCAACATGCTTCCATAAAGTAGATTGGATTCACTACAAGAGAAAGGGGTGTTTTAAGTGAGTTTTTAAGTACAATTCTAGACATAAGATTATAAGTAATGACCTTCAAGGAGGTTTTCAATAAAAATTTATTAGAAATACATGTGTTTCTAGTAAAATTTTACTAAAATCTCCTAAAATCTCATTATTTATAATCTTATGTCTGAAACTATACTTAAAAACTCACTTAAAACACCCCTTTCTCTTGTAGTGATTTGTGTTAAAATTCCAGAAACGTGCATTTTGGGGAATTAAGGATTTTAAGTCTATGAAGGAAGGTTGAGTTGAGTTTGAAGTAAGAAAACCTTCCATGTCTTGTCTTTGTTAAATCTAATTTCATAGTGTAGAAAGAAAATATGAAAGAAAATCATATATCATTAGCTCATATGCTCAAAGGAAGTATCCATCAAACTAAATACGCCAGTAGAAAATAAGATGTAAATGCATTAGAAGAGATTTGAGGCCTTTAGAAGACTTCGAGTTCCCAGGGCGTTCCCAGCTTAGAAACTTTGCTACATGCGCAGTTTGACGTGGTCGAGAGAGTGCCACGTCAAATTTTTTGAAAAAAATTAAATTAGATATATATACTTTTGGATAAATTTAAAAAATAAAAAAATAAAATAAAATAAAAATTTGATAGCATTATTGCTAGTTGAGAATAGAGGAACAACCCTGAAACGGCTCTCCAAAGGCCTCAAATCTCTTCTAATGACTTGTCCATAATGATTGTAGCAATCATTTTGCAGTCATTGTTGTCTTTAAATGATTGCTATGGTCATTATTAATAAGTCATTAATATCCATGTTTTCTATTATTGATATAACCACAAAATCCACATTGTTAAGCGTCATACTGCAATCAAAAAGAAGCAAATAAAAAGAATTTATTTGATACAATGTTGCTAATATAAATTATTGATCGAATCCTAAATCGCATTACAAAGCAAGGGGGTTGGGTTTAAATTAACTCACAAATGAGACGGAATGATTTGCTTCAAGAGTCACTCTTGTGAGTCTACAAAGATTTTCTACCTAATGGCAAATAGCCGTTCCCACTTTTGCTTAATAGAATAGAACAAAACCTAAGCCTATCATTACAAACAATGTTGTACAGGAATACAATGGAAGTGCTTCAAAGCTTCAACGCTCCAATTGTTCAAAAACAAATGCTAGCAACATCCTCCTAATGATCCAAAATCCTCTAGGAGAAGTATTGTGCTGCAAGTAACTTCAAGCCAAAAAACTCTAGAAGAATTTTATTGCCAGTGGCATGATACATCAGCTACTTTATCATCCATATGCTTCCTTCTTGCCTCTTTAATGTGAAAACCTGGTTGCATACGGGACCAATCATAATAAAGAAATGTACTTGCTGTCCATCTTCATTCTAATACTAGAGATACTTACTTAATAACATGGTTGATTTTTGACTTCTTATCTTGTTTGTCTCTAGTCTCTAGCCTCAAACTATCATTACCTTGATACGGATGTCATAGTCATTCTACATTCAACAATTGTCTTCATACTCCATCTTCCACGCAATAATCATTCACTATAACTTACAATTATCCGTACATCATTGGAAGATTATCTTCTAGGAGCTTTGACTGTTTTCTTTATACTAATCAACAATTATCTCATACTTATGATTCAGTAGTAGTTGTAGCCTCAATCTTATCATTCAACTACCATCTTCAAACCTCTGATCTAAGTTCCACTCGGCAATAGACCAAGATCCACAATCATTAATAATTGCTTACTTCCATTCTACTAATTTGATTGGCAATAATCTTTCTCACTAATTCAACTTAGGAAATATAGAATGCCAAAACAAAATTCTATTTATTTCCTCACCAATTCACTCTACAATCACTTTGACACTCTTAAATGTTTAATACTTTTTTAAATTGGCTGGAATGTTTTTTTAATGTTAACAACACATTCTCGTCAATATCCTTACAACTTCATCTTCTTGGCTATAAACTTCCGTGATTTTTTCTCTATAAACTCCTCTTAGAAAGTAATAATCTACTACTATCTTCTGATATTACTATTCTGACTATAGCCTTACAATCAAAACACTAAGCTATAAACTTCCTTGTTCCTCCCTTCATTAACCTCCATTTAATTAGTAATAATCTCCAATAAAAAGGTAATAGACTTTGAAAATCATTCTAAACTACAACGTATTATTTAGTTTATAATTTTTTTATCACTTTGAATACATGACTATAGACTTTTGTGGACATTGAGATAGACTAATTCTATTTTACAACTTAATTGTAGGACAACGTACGGCCACTTTAATTATCTCAAACCTTAAAACATCAACCCTTCTAGAAGTCAAACATCTCCATTCTTAAACTACTTGCTTTTGATTTGATTATGAGCGGTTGAGCTCCTACAAATCCTAATTTACATCTTCCACATGGGTAGTTGTACTTCCTACACCCTACTTGTATAAAGAGCTTGTCTTCTCATTCCAATATAAACAATTAGTGGCTTGTGAAGCTATGTGAAAAACTCATGCTCAAATGAGTAGTAGAATTCAAAACATTGATTTTTCAGAAAGCTAAATTTATTATAAACTTGAAAATGATGTCAAATCCCTCTTTTCTACTTTTAATAAATATTTGACCAGCAAATGCCAAACTTAGTAGGCACTAATAATACTCTCAAATAATGGTTGCAAAACATAATCTATAGATCGTATCTATGGGTAGTTGCAAGAAACACTTCACGTTTTTCCGTCAAAACCGCGTTTTTTGGCCGTAGGACTGGCAGTACTACGCAATACTACCAGTACTGTATGTTAGCAGCGCCCCAACAGATCTGAACCGTTGATCTTAGACGCATGTAGATCTAGACCATCGATTCAGTACTATGCAGTACTACTGACTACTACGGAGTACTACAAAAGCCACTGGGAGCAGAAAATAGCAGAAAAGGGGTCTATGGGTTTTTTCATTTTTAGTAATTAAAAAAAAATTAAAAAAAATTAATAAAAAAATCCATTTTGCTGAACAAGATTGCACTCACATTGCACCAAAAAATTCATGAAAGAAAATTTTTCCCTCTTCGTGGCTTTCGCGCAAAGGAAGGTCACTTTGACCCATGTGTGCAATCGACATGTTGCTATTTTCATAAAAACTCATTGTCAGCCCTTATAATGTTAGTAGACCTCTAACATGTCCAATTTGTGGCTTCAAATTCGCATTTTTGGGATCAAAAATAGGACTAAAACCCCCCAAAATGGCCAAGGTAGACACCCAATCGGGGGTAGGTTAAAAATAGTAAACTAATTTTTTTTAAATTTAAAAAATTAGTCAAGGTCTGCAACTTTAGCATCTACCTTCATTCCAAATTTCATGCCAAATGGACAAACAATGCAAAAGTTATGAGCAAAAAGCCAATTTTTGAGGGCAAGGGGACAAGAAATAGGACAAGTGTTTCTTGCAATCACCCCTATAAGGTTAAATCAACTACCACACTAACCAATATTTTTCAATTAAATTTAAAGTCCAAAATTGAAAATTCCTTCTATAATTGGTTGCAAATTGAACATTTATGATCTTTAGTAGAATTTTTTCCTTTCAATCCAAAATGTTAAATTCTAATCATAGTGAGTTTTAAAGATATTTTTTATGCTTTTTTAATGAAGTCATTTGGAAAGTTCATTTTTTGATCTAGAAAAAAAGTTACATTTTGAGGCCAAACCTACTAGTACCTTTTAAATTACAAAGTATTTGCAAATTAAAGTCTTCAAAATCTATTCCATACAAATGTTGAAGAATTGAAACAAGAATCTACAAAAAAAAAATTGATGGATGAAAAAATGTATTTTTGTGAATTTAGGATGTGTTTCCAATCATATGTTGTTTAAATTTTGAATGTCTGGTGGTCACAACCTAAAAAAAACGACCTAAATCCAAGTACAATTGGACCCAAAGGAGACAAGTGGAGTTATAAGAAGTTGTCATAGTCATGAAGGTGGGTTTGCATTGGCCAATCTCTTGCACATAATCCAAGCTTACAATGTTACTTTTGGGCACTTCCATGACCATTCGTGTGTTAGTCTATTGTATCTCAACAATTGTTTCCACAAATTCATATTATATTCATACAAGCTCGGAAAAATAAGAAACCAATTTTGTTGGTTTCCTAAAGCATTTCCTAACAAGCACACATCATTTTATTTTGTAGCTACCCTCAAGATCTGCAGATATTAAATAAGTGTCACATTTAGGTGCTTCTACCTTACCTGGGTGTTTCTCTCGGATGTCCTCAATGAAAAACCATCTATACTACTGCACTGGTTGACGTCATGATTCCCATCTGGTCGTGGATTCATCTTACAAAATAGGCGGAACACAAGAGTATACACAAGTGGCACACGCTTTTCAGTGCCGCTCACAAGCATTGACGTAATTACTGATCATTTTATTTTATTTTATGATTTGGACAGCAACTCTCAGATAAAATACATGATATAAAAACTGCTTCTAACATCAAATTTATACAATAAGTACACTTTGCAATCGTAAATCTGTGAGAGAAACACTATAAGTTGTGGGGAACGGCCTTGTGAAATCTTAGACACAGTAGGTAGCTTTACGACTTGCAAAATTGGGCACCTCACACTTGACTTCCCTGGGAGATTCAAATCAGAAAAACTTCGCCCAACCTTTAACGACGACTGCTTCCTCAGCTTGTGTCTTCTTGAAGATTTCGAGTGAATGGACGGCCTGCAAAATCCAACTCTATTTAGAAGACGTACATGTGAATTTGACGATTTTTCATTACCCATGAAAGTCCTACAACGGGCAGTTCAAGAAATTCTCTGATGTGCCGTTTTGAAGATCAGAGAGTTATACGAATGCAAAAATAGCCGCGACGCACAATAGCTTTGGAAATCTAGACCATACAAACTGTTAGGATTTAAGAATTTTTTGTTGAATGAAACAAGCAACTATTGATGCCGTTGGGCATTCAAACATGCTTGGTGACCCGGCTAGGGATTAAGTGGGATATAACCAATTGAAGTTTCTAATGTCTTACTTAGGGTCTAATTTCTTACACAAGAGTTAGATAGTTAAAATCTACTACTCTTGTAAGTGGCAATATCATTCCAAGCTATATAAGTTTGGTTTAGTGATATAGCTTGCACCATAATGACCAAACAACTCGGGAAAGAAAGTCTATGCTACGCATCAATGAGTTAGTCGGGTCCCATAGCCGAAAACTTCAGAGTTGTGATATAGATACTTGACCGTATCATATTAGGGCTGTTGGAAGGGAGATATTTATTTAGATGACATGCTAGAGAATCTTCTTGTGCTGACCTATCTGCTAAGCTTGCTACAGGTTCAAAGACTTGGTATAATGAGAACGAACCTGAATGTAGCTCCTCAGACTGGCCAATTCTTCAGGAACGGACCAGTTTTTGTAATGACCAAGAGCAATTTTCAAGTGGTAGAGCTTGGGTGCCAGAGCAAGATCGACCGCAGTCACTTTCTCACCAGCTATGAATGGTTTCTGCCAGTCCAAAGATCTCGCTTCATTAGACTCAACTCACACACAACGAGGGTGCAGTACATCATGAGACATGTTGAAATCTGATCTAGAGAAGCAGACTAGTAAACCTCATTGAAGAAACAGGCACTTGTGAGACACTCAAAAAGAGTCTTCGCAGTCCTCGGTTCTCACATTTGACTTGAGATGTTCATCCAGAGCCTTCAGCTCAGTAAGTAATGCTTCTTCACTACCATCGCTGGAGTCCTTGCTCTTCAAGAATGCCACAAATGTTGGGAAGACCTTTCCACCCCTGCGTGAGTCCATAACCGACAGGGTCATAGGAAATTTCTTCTACCAAAAAAACTAAGAAATAATGAACAAACTGACTGCAATATAAAAGATGGAGAACTAGGTGGAGAAAACTCAGCGGAAACCTATTCTTATACACAGCATCGTAAAATTACAAATGCTGTGAATAAACGATCGATGGTTTGCCACAGTGTCGAGCAAAACTAGTCTACCTTGCTCGACATAGCATGCAAAGAAGGCTTTTATTGATTGCATTGTGGTGGCACATTCACCTGAAAGAAAATTTTAATTATGAACTGGAACCAGATATGAAGAAAAGGCGTGATAGATGGACAGGTGATTTTGGACATGAACAAAAGAGAACTCATCCAGCCAGCTAGAAATATGAAGGTCACCACCAGAAGATTAAGAGCTATCCTATCTGTCCGTCCAAAGGATCCTGAACTGCCCCGAGAAGTAAAGCAAGGTCTGCATTCTGCAACTTCGTACTCACACAAATCTTGACACGTTCGGCATTGAGCCGTACATTCACCAGAGTGAGGACCAAAACAGTCAGAAATTGAAACCGAAACCAGAGTCCACTTCCATCAAGGCCATAATATTGAAACTACTGTACATAGGATCAAAGACGACTCCGGTTTGAGGATTACTTACACAGATGAATCGCCCTCAGGTGTCTTCAAGGGAGGCTCTGGGAATTTCTCCTCCAGAAGCTGAGTGATGACGTCTGAGTCGGCAACAAACTTCCCTTCGTTCTTGATGACAGGTACCTTTCCCTCCGGATTTGCGTCCAGAAACCTGTGCAGAATCACAAAAATACATTCAGAAAGGAATACGAGCGGTCAACCACTAAAATTCACGCCAGAAGGACCTAGCTTCACAGAGCAAGCAATTGCAAGTGTTTCTATATAACCCAGACTTACAAACTTCGTTAATATGCAGTGCAAATTGATGGAGCATGCAGACGTGCACTGAGAAAGGTTATAAGTTACCATTGAGGCTTGTTTGAAACGTCAATGAATTTGGCGTCGTATGGAACGCCCTTAAACTCCAGAGTCAACAGTACTCTTTGTGAGAACGGACCTGCGTAGGAAAAGGACCCCAAAAGGTCACCTTCTATTATGCGGCGGGGTTTGATGACTTTGATCAAGAGAATTTTCTTTTCGGAGAGGCTATATTACGAGGGAAACTCAAACTCAACTGTCTCAGACGATAAGACTTAGAGAAGACAGTTCAATGCTGAGGCACCTCCAATAGTTAAACATGGCGCCTTTCTTGACGAAAGATCATGGCAAGCCTGATCACCCATGTAAACACTCACTTCCTCATAATACAACACTAAAGTAGCTGTTTGTGAGACAATCTACTCGCACCAGACTGCAAAACCTTACTAACTTCAGGTAATCAAGTATTATATATTGATTGCAAGTGTTTTCACATAGTAAAGAGTAGCTGATGCAATGTTTTTGTAAAAAAATTAACCCCAGGCAGGACCGATCATGAAAGCTTAAATTCGACTTGATAATGTGAGCAACACTGCATCTTTGGACATCCATCTTGAAAGCAATGTTAAAAAGTGAATTTGAAGAACTGGGCAGCACTCCACCCAAATTTACTCCATAACCACAGCCTCGTCAACCTAAACCTTGAAGATTGAGTCTGGTAGTACAAATTTGAACGAGGCATTCATGCCCCTCCTCCTCATATTGCATAAAGATACCTACGTACTGCTAATCTGAGCTTTCCACTCAAAAAATATAAACCATATCAACCTCGTTGAACTTAGGTCTAAATTGCTCTCTTGGAAACGGCAACCAAAAAGAAAACGAGAATCGAAAAAAGGCGACATTTACAAACCCACTAAGAATATACAGCGCTCCAAGATCCCACAAAGATCCCAACCGAGAACCAAACCCTAATTTGCGCAAAATCGATCCAACCTCCCACCCCAAACCCCGAGGAGCTACTTACAATCCCCGAGCTTGTCCGGTTGCCCCACAGCGGCCTTGACGAAGACCTCCATCGGCGCATCAACCACAGCACCAGTCGCAGCACTGGCAACACCAGCAGCGGCGTCCGCAGCGGCCATGGCTACAACGCTCAGAATGGTCCGTCTCGTCACTCCCTGACACTGCAGCAGCGTCCCAGCAGCCTGCAACTTTGTACAGGCGCGAGGAGGAGCAACGGCTGAGGAAGAGTTGCGAGCCCGAATGGCAAGCGAGGGGCAGTGCAACGAGAGCACGGCAGACGGGGAGACTGCGCACAGGGCCCGCATTGGGGATACCTTCCTGTACCCGTCTGGAGCTTCAGTCGGGAGGCTGGCTTCGTCGGGGCTACCCTAAATTAGAGTATCTCTATCTGTCTGTACAGTGTGCGTCTGTAGCGAAAGTAAGTTAAGCTTACATGTATTTCGGAGAATTGAAGTGAGCAACTGAGCATCTATGTCTGTAGAGAAAGAATTTGGTTTGGGTCGCAGTGGCTGCAGCAACAGTGCAGTGGTAGCTTAGCTTCAGGATTTGGGGGTGCGAACTGGAGAGGTCTGATGAATTGGAAGGGCCACTGGATTGCAATCCGCATCCACGGGATTGTTGAGCTTATCAGAAGTTTGTGGGTGGATTTCCTTTTGCATGTTCTGATAGACCGGCAGTAAGCTTACAGCACTTGGCGTTGCAGTTCGCATGGTCGCCACCTGGTCAGGATCGTAGACCACATTCATCATTGTTGGATTCGTCGAAAGTATTGCTAAAGGAGGTCCATAAAGCGATCATCTAAGCGCTGAAACTGAATTTTGGGGAGGTAAAACATCTTGAAATATTTTTCAGTAAATTTTCCTTGAAAGACAAGAGGAAATGGCATCTAATCCAAGTTGTTTCATATTTTTTGGAGCTTTGTGGAAATAGTAATGAAATTTTAAAGTTGAAATGCCTTAGGGCTCTAAAAGCAACCACCTTCTAGAATGTACAGCATTTGTACATTGAAGAAAGCAAAATGTACCTCTGTGTCATGTTCGGTTCAAAATGCCTGATCACAGCTCAAGCCCTCACCTTACGAGCCTTCACAAAGGGAGGGTGAGAATTCATTTCTTCTTTTCCAAGCTTATCATGGATGTAAAAGAATAAATGGTCCCCAAGTTTGGACCGTCAATTTTGTATTTTGTGGCCTCTTTCATCTACTTGTGGGGTCTAGAATTCCAATTATGAATTCAAAATTTTCAAATTTTATCATCTATAGTAAATAATTTATTCCTATGTTTTCCTTGTCGTCAAAATTTAGAATGAAGCTATTAGATTTTAACCCTCTTGAAGAAGCCTTGTAGCGCTAGTATAGTGGAGTCCATCATCATATTAATAGCAAGATTTGTTCTAAAGAAGTAAGTTGCTCAAAAATGATTATGGGAAAATGAAATTTCAAGGAAATGCTTGGAGATAGATTTTTCTTTTTTCAATGGATGAAATTGTTCAAGTGCTATAAAGTTTAGGATGTTACAGCCTTGTTGGGTGTTATAGAATTGTTGGATGAAAGAATGAATTTTTGTCAATATTTTCATCTTTTTCATCTATGTCCATGAATGGTAATGGCGTCATTGTTGCATTGAAGATTGCACTACCTAAAGTAAATGAAGTAAAAAAATATCTAAAAACATCTCTACCTAAAAGGTGAGTTGAATAGTCACCCTAGTACAATTGTAGTCTTATTCCTACAATGGTGATGCAATTGCATTCTAAAGTGGCAATGCCTTTAGATAAATTCAAATGAGAATTCAATCATCTTCAAGTTTGTCTACAAGTACAATATGGCATTGGATCCTTTTAATTAATAAGGCTTATGATTTCCAATATATAGGACTTATCAATAAGTGAAGGTTATGTTTTTTATATTGTACAAGTAGGAGAAGTAATCATTAGAAGACATTTGAGGCCAAAAGAAGACTGCGAGTTCCCAGCTTGTTCCTAGCTTAGGAACTCTGCCACATGCGCAGTCTGACGTAGTCGAGAAAGTATCACGTCAGATTTTTTTGAAAAAAATAAATAATTTTTAATTTTTTTCCACTTTTTAGTTATATATATATATATATATATATATATATATATATATATACACACACACACACACACATGTTTTTCTCTAACAATATTATTGCTGATTCAGAATAGGAGAACACGCTTGAAATAGCCCTCCATTGCCCTCAAATCTCCCCTAATGTGTTGTGATTGGTAGTTACATCAATTCTTGTATCAATCTCAATTATCTCTACAGTCACATTTGATGATGCCTTCACTATCACTGAATTTGGCTAATGCATTTTAGTTCTAAATAATCTATAAAATTTTCAAATAGAAGAATCAAAATTAAGTGAGACAATTTTGCTAGTGGAAATTATTTATTGTTCTAGAATATCTTATTTCCTTATTATCTATATAAAATTATGTACTCAAGAAATTTTGATTAATCCTAATGTAAATGTTATGATTTGGATGAACCTTCATTTTTTTCATATATTGGAATGCCCATTGTGAATGAAGAATTTGTAGGGGATAGTAAGTTTGACTAACCATGCCAAGGAAAATTATATAAGCTTTCAAGGTGCAATAATATGGTAGTTTTCAATATTTATATAAAATCAATGCAATGTAATCTTTTATGTTTTTCTACTATCCCAAATAGTGTGTTTGTCATCCCACTTTCATCTACTTTCATTCAAAAGTTCATCCAAATTTTCACACTAATTGAATCACATTCATGTAAAATCATTAAATTAGTGTGAGGAAGTCTCACAAACTCCACAATTCAAATTCTCAAAATAATTGAGAAAATTGATGTAGTCCACTTTATTTCAATTTGTTCTAAAAAACCCTAAAACTAACCATGGCTTAAAATGGATTAAAAAATGACACAAAATTATGAATACAATAAAATAGATACTCCCTATTCCAAAATAAATGTGGGTTTTCTTGTAAATGGCTAGATTAATGCATGAAATGCTTCTATTTTCAAGGGATTGTGTGTATAGTTATTGTAGCTTCTAGTCAACCCCACTAGGCGTGAAAGAATGGAAGTCAACAGTGAAGCAGTGTATATTGAAAACAGGTGGCGAAATTGACAAATTTCCTCCCTTTTTAGAATTGCTCTAGTGCTATCAATTTGGATCATTCTCCAATCAACATTGGTGCAAGGAGGTCCGATGATGTCGTGTGATTCAACTCTAGGAAATTCTCAACAATAGATTTGTTAGTAGCAAGTTTGGTACAGTTGTAGGTTGAATTCATCACCTTTGATTGGTTAAGAGGTTGTGTTTCAATTCCGTTTGCAAGGATTGAATTACTATATAGAATCTAGAGTATGGAATTTGTGGATTCTTTTGCTTCAAGGTTTTTGAACTAACTTCAGTTGTTGCTGATCAAGTTGTGGAGAGTGATTTCGAATTTAATTTGGGACAAGTATATTTGGAAAACCCAAATTTATTTTGAGATGGAGGGAATAACATTTAATACCTAAATGTTTTTGAGTATGTTTTCACCAAAACCACTCCAAAATTGCCATTTTTAGTACAAGTACCAAATTTTAGAGAAAAAACATTTTTGGAAACATCTAATTGTAAGATCTTGTAGTAAGCTGGTTTGAGAAGATGTAGAAAAAATTTCAGAATTTTCACCATGTAGATTGCAAGATATTAGCATTTGAATTGACAAAAATCCTTTTGGGGGCCTTGTAAAAAAATAGGCAGCTGCACTCTTCACAAGGTCACATTTATATGAAAAAATGTCCAAAACAGTGGTGGTGCTTCTTTGAATTCATTCTTTAAGGCAAGTTGGCTACATGCTAGAAAAATTTCAGATCATTTGGAATTGTACAACATATAGGAAAAAAATAGTAAGTAGAAAGAAGTAGAAAATTAATCAAAATATTAAATTGTTAAGAATTTAGTTATGGGATTGAAAAATGCCTATCTTAGTGGCCGGTTGTAATGTTGTAATAAAAAATCTACATCCTATGTTTGTTTGTTTTTCAACAAATATTGAAAATTGAGTTAAATATAGAACTTCTAAGTTTATTTTAGAGTAGAGAATCCATAACTAACCGCAAACTAAAACTCCTCATAACTTTCATCTCATTAATCAAAATGGAATGATTCAAAGCTTTAAACGTATATATAAATCTGGAAAATCAATTTCAAGTTTTTGTTTATGTAAAAAGTGATTTTTAAAGAATTTTTTGAGCTGCCCGCCAAGCAATGAAAATTACATATCATTCACTAACATTTTAACCATGTAGTCAAAAGTTAAGAAAATTGTTGGGCCTTAAAGCTACTCCTTGGGAACATGTTGTGTGAAAATTTCAAAGAAAAAAAATAAAAATTCCATTCACAGTGAGCTGCCCAAAATCACTATGTTGCCAAAAAACAATGTTTGAGCATTTACAATAGGGATTAATTGTCTCCTTGGTTTGTAGACACAAAAGTCTAAATTTAGCTAAAAATTCAAAAAATCTTACAATAGTTATTTCCAAAATTGTAACTACTATAAGTACTACTAATTACAAAGAAGCTATTTTTTTAATTACAAAAAACATCTATGCATGAAGATTTAGTAACCCATAGTATATTTGTGGCATATAGTTTAGCTTGATTGCAAGGCAATGCTACTCCTAAAAAGTACTCCCTCCGTCCCAAAATGATTGTCCATCTTTCCAAAAATAAAAGTCCAGAAATGATTGTCCACTACTTCAAATTTAGTTATATAAAGATGCAATTCATAAAATAGTTAGTATGTCACAATGAGAGTTTCAATTAGACAAAGACACAATTCATGAAACAATCACTATCAATTCCATGAAGACACAATTCATGAAATAGTTAGTTTCAGTTACATAAGTTGCTTACAACAAGCTGCTCAAGAAAAATCTAACCGTAAACTACCTTTACAAAATCTTCACATGGTACAAAGACAAGATGAAAAATAATGCATTGCTCTACTTAGTACTCATTTTTGGTGGGACATCGTGAGCCAGCGGGTGATTTATCATGTGAGCTTGCAACCTCAATTTTTCCGCTTTAAAAAGTTCATGCTTTAAACTTGATATTGCCATTTTTGGAAATCGTTGAGCAAATCAAGACATAATCTACATGTCTACATTCGTTACTTTATAAAATTCTCAAATTTTGCCTTAATCTTGAGAAAAGTTTTTTATGGGACAATCATTTTGGGACGGAGGGAGTAGTTTCCCCCTTCTCACAAACAAGTGAAACATCATGAATGAACTTGGCAGAAACAATTTTGACTCTGAAAAACTCAAGAATTCTTTTTTCTAATTCTAACATTGCAGCAAAGTTTACACCTCCTATCCTATAACCTTGGCATATACAAGGTCCAAAATTTAAAAATTTCTTTGGATCAAGCTACCATTATTGTCAAAGATCCATGACCATAAAGAGACCTCCCTTTGTCCCAAAATGATATTCTAGTTGGACATTTTCTTCAAGATTAACCCCTAAATGACGGACCTATGACCACTGATTTCAAGCCTCACTGCCTATCACTCAATTTGTTGCCATTTTGCAACTAGATATGTATGAAAAATTTTATATTTATTTTGCAGAGATGAAACTACATGTCTTCTTTGGTTCACAAAAAATTTAGAATTTTTTTGTAGAAAATTGATTTTTTTGAGAATTTTTGAAGAAAAAGAGAAGAAAAATCACATTAAACAGAAAATTATTTCAAAAAATCTGAAAATTTCACCATGTGTGTATATTACAATAACAAACATCATGGTGTAAACCCAATTTCCGTTTCATTCTATATTTAGAAAATTGTAGTCATTGAAAATACACCCAAAGTTCAAATTGCAATAAAATATTCAATTTCAGGAATTTTTTCAAAATTCAAATTGGAGTAGAAACTAGAGTAGATGGCCTTCATTTTGTTAGTTGGGCTCTAACTCAAAAAAAATTCATTTTTGTGGAGAAATTTCAGATTTAGAGCAAGGAGCAACAAGTTTCTAAAATACACTAAAATAGCATATTTGGTGATCCGTTTTTTTTAACAACTTCTCATTCACATGAAGACAAACACTAGAAAGACTACAAACTCAATTGGATACTCTTCATAACCCAACATGAAAAGTCAACAAGGAAAAGGAGGATGAAAAATTGCTACTGGTAGCTCTACAGCTCCCTGGATTGTCATCCAAGCGCCACAAATTGGCGTTGCCGGCGTTCCAGGGTTAAGGCTGAAAATAACATTTTTACAACCCATTTCTAAGTATTTCAAGGAAGTTGTTATCCATTCATTGAACAAAAATGATGATTTTTGAGCAAATCGGAAGATATTTTTGGAACCAAAAGTAAAGGAGAAACATTAGATCATTTTGGGACCGAGGGAGTATACTGTATATCCATTCCAGCTCTTGGTCACAGCACTTCATTCTAAAGCCCTTGCAAATCTGTACACTAAAAATTGGGGCTCTCGGAAACATGCACTGAAGATAGAGCAGCGGCTTACCGGCTTTATCCCAATCCATCAACAGTTTACAGTCGCAGGTGCTCCATCGTTGCGTTGTTCGGGTTGTGAGGAAATAACGGTGTGTGAGATCCGAGCTATGGCGGCTCCTGCTCTCACAACCCGGCTTTTCACCTCTTCTACCACCCAGCCTTCTCTCCTCCTGTCGCCGGTGTCATGCGCAGGTAATGTCACATTTCCACCGCTTCTTGAGCTCACACAAATCTCTTGCTGAGTCTGTCTATCCGATTTGATGGATTGATTGATTGTTAAGCATTGGCGCACTGTTCTATTAATCTGCTGCCAACGGTAGTACAAGTCTGCTGTCTATGCTTTGGAATTGGACGCTCATCTTTGGTCGAAAATTCTTACTTGCGAGGTTGGTTTTCTCTGCTTCAATTCTGCCTTAGGATTGAATTCCCTGTCACAAGATGCACATGGCGTAGTGAAATAGGGTACTTCTCTTGGACTAGGTTGGTGATTATGTGTGGAATTGCAGAGGGGATGGGGTTATGGAATTTTTACTAGGTTTGAGACTTGGCTAGGGTTTGAGGTTTTGGGCAATGGAGATTGGGCGCAGGGCTTGGAGGTGAGCTCAGAGAGACGGGGAGCTTAAGGCGCAAGTCCAAGTGCCTGAAGCTCAAGGTTGGATTTTTCTCAATTTTAGGTGACCCAGGAATTGCAGAGGATTATTATAATCGTCTTCATGGATTTGTTACTGGGTACAATATTATTCTTTGTGAAACCTAGAAACAGGGGTTTCAGGGAATTGAATCTGTTTTAGGAGCATTTTGACAAGATCTCAAGAGAATCTCTTCCCCAGGATTCATGGTGAGGTCTACTTATGGTTACAAATGAACATTGGTCCTAATTTGACTGGAAACCCGAAATGGAGCTGATGTACCCAATATCAGACCCTATACGATTGAATGTGGTCACCTAGATTGTGGTAGAGAAGAGTCAGCTGACTTTTGAGGGTTCTGTATCAGTGAATAATTCGCAATTTTTGTTTCTCTTGGCGGGTGGGGGGGTTTCCAGTGTTCAAGGCATCAAGTGAACACAAGGTGATCACCCGCGTAAGCTTATCCCTTTGTTACTACATCAGGAACTAATTACATGAAGTGAGTAGTTTGATTTTCCTCTTCATTTTGTCTTTGACTACCAATTGGTTTGTGCTCAAGGATGGTGGAAGTTGAGAATACGTTGTGTTTGGTTTGGCATGTAGATGTAGCATTAGGGTTGCGGTCCCTGGTGGGCAACAGAGATCGAGGGTGGTGACCCAGGCCATTCCAGTTGCTGTGTCTGCTGCAGTAACGTTGGCTGTGGTGGGGGCTGCTGTTGTGGCCATATCTAAAAAGGACAAGTTGCCCATATTACCGGAAACTACTAGGGTAAGGCAGGAACCCTCCTTCACTTCGATTCTGAATTCCAACGTATGCACTGACACCACAACTATTGATCTCGTTTTTAGGGCCACTTTAGATTGCACGGGTCCAAACTTAATTTAAGGAGAACTCGCACGACTTGATTGATGCAATTTTCATTTTTTATTCTTTTTTTATCAATGTCAAGTTTAAACTAGTCCAAGTAACAAGATTGAGCATGAAGAGGTGGCACTTCTGTGGCTCCTATGTGATAATCGAATAAGATTTGGGATAACAAGGTGTTAAAGTACTTCTTTCAGGTGAATGGGACAGTTGTTATCTCAAATGCTTCATATGGTGTCATAAATGCGATGGATTATTTTAAGCATGTTTTCTCACCCATGTTTGCACATGATGTTACTTGAAATTTCTATCCTTATTGCTTCGACCTTTCTGATCTAAAGTGGCCCTTAGTTCATGAGCGTTGAAGTTGTTTGTGCAGGAATGAAATTTTGCAGCTTAACAATGATAGAAATATATCTTGATCTATATCCTAAGTCCAGATATGGAGTGGCTGCTTTTTTGCAGAAAGAGTGTGAGGAATGTAAAGGTTCAGGAATCTGTCCAGCTTGCAATGGGGATGGGTTTTTGCTGAAGAATCCATCTAAAGAGGCTGTTGCGAGGGCACGAGCTTCTGCCAAAGATGCGGCCACCCGCTACACGGCTGGGTAAGTTCTTTCTCTCAGAGAGTTCGCATGTAATTGACTCCATCCTTTGTTCCCCAAAGTTTAATGCAATAAAATTAAGTAAAACGATAACTTCAGGGTGTTCGGTGCTTCATTATTGGATTGATGCTTGTTGGTCAAACCCAATATCGAAGTTTTACGATATTGAATAGGAGTTTTCTCGCTTTTAAGTCCAACTAGGAGAGAGAAATTCATTAATTTGTACTTAACTTCTCAAGTCTGTTATTTTAGATATTGAGCATTTTATTTCGTATGCAAGCTTTAGGCCATGCTCACCCATTGGATTTCTCTAGACCCAAGTTTCGTATAGAATCTCTTATCATATGATTCCTTCGGATCTCCTCCGAAAGATTTTGTTTTTTGGATTCTTTTTTGTAATTAATATGATTTCTTTTGGGCGTGTGACTTAAAATTCATATTACTTTGATTCTGTTCCAAATGAATTTGACAAGTAAGATACATGTTATTTCATGCTTGAAAAATTTCAAAAATAATAGTCTGCAAAATTTTGATAGCCAAATTGCAAATAAAAATGTAGTTTGACTTTTTCGCAAATGGGTTGGGTTGGGACATCGAAGGGTTGAACGTGTCGCAATGATGTTAAGATTTCTACCTGTGTTGATGTCCTGAAGCTTAGGGTTATGATCTTTATCGAACTATGATTTTCTTCTTCGATTCTGTTGCAGACTGGCCAAGAAGTGGAGCTACTGTGGGGTATGCTCAGGAAGTCGAGGGTGTCTAGCATGTGAAGGTCGTGGGTGGACATCGGAGAAGTCGTTGTAAACATTGGATCCATCAACAACAACAAGCAGCTACACAACAAGAGGTTCTGGCCGCACACTGTAGCAATGGCTCACTTTTTCAGTAACAACCTACTCAAACTTCTTCACATTGATTGTAGATGTAGCTTTTGTCAATGCAAGGACTCTTAATAATTCGATTGTAGTATATGATTTTCGTACTATGAGGACGACCTGGGAGACCAATGAACTGGACATTATCACACGATTCTAGAATAGAGCAGTTTGCTTCCTTGTAAGTTTGAATATTGTGTTCAATCTTGCTTTTGCTTGTGAGATCTCTTTGCCAGGTGGACTCCATGACCTCATGTACTTGAAGATTTTCTCAGGCCAAACACCAGGAAGAGGCGTTCAGTGACAGTTTCTCATTGAATAAGAGAGTAGAACTTGTAGAGCAAAAAATTTGTTCCTCTAACATTGAAGATTAACCCTTAAAGGACGCTGCAGCTGTTTTTTATCTGATAAATGACAAAGAATCCTTCTATGTAGGATAGAAGTGCAACTAATCATCCTCAGAATTTTGTGTGAAAAGGGGAGGTCTTGTGAGTACTTTTGGATTTTTTTAAATTAATGATTCACATGGTTCTGAAAGGGTGGATTTCCACAGTCACCATCTTGTCTTTAAGGGTTAAGAGAGTCTTGTGCAATTGAACTTGATTCACATCTAAAATATGTCATAAAATTTAATAAATGTTATCTAGGACTTTGCCAAATGTGTCATTATTGAGTTATCCTACTACAATAAAACTTGCCTAAGTCGTTCCTCTATAAGCAAATAAACCTTTGTAAACCAATCTGTTAGATCAGTCTCGGACTGGGCTACATGACAAAGGTTGTGACTAAAAATGACCCTCCAGAAGTCAATAAACCTCTATAACCAATTTGTCAGACTAGGTTGGGACCTATAAGCTTAGAAAGGTTCTATTGAAAAGTCATGAAGTGTTGTCCTTCATTTGGCCTTTCGTTTAACCCTTATTTTACATTCCATTTGAATTTTTGTTCAACTTGTCATTTTTTTGGAGAATGACAACAATGTATGATGGAGACTAAAACTTCAATGTATTGTACAGTACAACTCCATGTGATGAAGGATTGCATGTAATTATGACAACTTAAAAGTGGCATTGGTGAGCCTAAACTTCAATTTAGAAAAAATATTTTGATGTAAGCAATATGTATGCAATCATTCTTTGTTGCCATTTTTTAAAACTAACAAGTTGAATTCTCGAGTATGAATAGAATAAGAATTGAAAGATGTGCAAAATGAAATGCAAAATTTCACAGCTTATAAGATATCTCTAATGTACGATGTTTTTGACGAAAATGTATTTTACAATTTGCATCAAGATAGGAGGTCCATGAAGTGCCCATTTAAGAGCTAAAATTAATTTGGGGAGATTAGACCTCTTGAAATATTTTCAATAAATTTTCCTTGAAAGACAAACTGGAATTGGCATCTAACCCAAGTCATTTCATATTTTTTTGGAGTTTTGTGGAATTAGTTATAAATTTGCTTTGAAGTTGAAAGGTAGTAGTCACTAAAGCATCCACCTTCCAAAATGTACATTGTTGAAGCAATGAAAAAGAAAAATGTACAAATAGTGTTTTTTTCAAGAGGTGGACGCCTCCCAAAATGTACATTGTTGAAGTAATGAAAAAGAAAAATGTATAAATAGTGTTTTTTTCAAGAAGTGGACACTTTTAGAGTCTGAGAGCTTTATAAATCTCCTCCCTTAAAAGATTGTGGATTATGTAATATGTGTTGTACCATAATTTTATATTGTTTTTTGATGTAAAAAATATTTTATAATATACACTATAATGAAGAAAGAAGGAAGACCTTGTTCATGCTATGTATGCTATACTTATTTAAAAATATGACAAATGAACATTTACATTATTGTCTTAAATCCATTTCAATATTGGAAATTAGTCAAAGATGCAAATAAATCAGGGATAGATTATTTCGTCACAAAGCTACTTGTTTATAAACTAGTTAGGCTCCTTAAATTGTTCTATTCCACAAGTGGTGAACATTTTAAAGATGAAACCACCAATGCTTTTAGTAGATAGAAGTAGTTTAACTTCTGGAAATCTATACATTCATTAAATGGATGCACCTTGGTCAACTTAGATTGTAAAATCTAAAATAATCATTTTTAGTTTTGATTTAAACTAAGAAAAATGAATCTTAAATTTTTTTTCTTTTATTCCATTTTAGAATTTTGAAAAAATTAAAAAATTAAAAAAACTATTGCAATTGCAAGCTCTATATATTAGAATTCAAATTATATAATACTTTGTATTTTGCATTTGCATTTTTTTTTAATTTTAAAAATTAAGATTAATTTTTTTAAATTTTCATTCTATTTTTCGTTTATTGTAGAATTTTCAAATATTGTTCATATAAAGTTCAAGTGCTATAAAGTTCATATATGTATTGTAGTTGGTATAATTTTTTTTAAATTTTAAATTTTAATAAATTACTATTATTTATTTTTTCATCAAAAATTATGAAAAAATAAACATCAATAGATAATACACTCTTTTATTAGTTAGAAAAATCAAAATTTAATCTATCAATTATAAAAAGATAAATTTAGCTTGATAGTGGCATTTGGCTTGAAATTCACTGGCAAAGGTATTTTAGGTGTAAAATATAAATAATTAATTGATAAATCTTCATACTAATCTCTATTGCTACTTGTACCTCCTAAAAAAATCAAATTAGTCGGATCTTTTTGGTATATTTCCTAATTTATTTTCACTTTTTGCAACAGAAATTATAACTATAATAACTTTTTACCAAACAAAATCGAAATTTTGCACAATAATAGACAATTCATAGTGTTACGTACTAAGAATATAATATTGATATTTGAATACAAAATAAAAGTCTAAATTTGATTCCGACATGATGATTGACCATTTTGCAATGGATCTAGTCCTCAAGGGACTCTTGGGTCATTGCATGAAAGACCGGTCATATTTTCCGTCAGAGTGAGAGTAACTTTCTTGTCATCCGCTATAACTTTTAAAGCACAAGTTCAATGAACATAAAATTTCTATTGAACATGTCTAACTTCATGGTAATCAGATCCTTTATTTTTTAGAAATTTAAAAAAAAAATCATTTTATATTTAAGAATCATTTTTGTTAAGTTGTCATACAATGCGGTTCAGGGTTTTTTACTACATTAGGAATCTCCAAATTTAATGATCTGGAGCTGAAATTTTCATGGTTTATTTGCATGATAGGAAAGCATATACCGGTATCTACCAAAAGAAATGAGAATATATATAATATTTTATGTTCTCCACATGAGGGCAAACAACATTTCCATTATACACAATTTTTGAACATTGAAGATGGTTCTAAGATCATTCTTTTGGTGAAATCTTGTCACCATCAACTCTTTCCAAATGGCCAATTTTTAATTTTTTTTAAATTGCTTATCCTATTTTTTACTTTTAAAACTACACTAAAAGCAGTACTTATTTTCATGAGATTTTGCACTATTCTAGTTCTCCTACTTAGAAAATTTTTCAATGTTTTCCTTCCTAGGGTACCTTCTTCTTAAAGGTGTATGCATTTAACATTTTTTTCACAATAAAAAAAAATTCTAATTATAAAGTACTCCCGGAAAAAAATGAGTACTCTACAAAACGCTACAAAAAATGCTTGGTCTTTCTTGCAATGACCCTCTTAAAGGTTCATGCAAATACCTATAATCTCAATTTTTGGCAAGATTTTAAAAAAAATTCTTTCAAGATAGGAGAACGAATTAACTTTATAAGAATATATTTTTTTATTTCAATCAATGTTGAGAGCAAAAGTTGTGCTTCAATAAGACTAAAATAAGCAAAGGCAGGCACCGAAATTACCCGCAAAAATTTGAATCAATTTTCTTATTAAATTTATTTCTTATAGATTATATTTTTGTCTATATAGAAAGATTTGATTCATTCCATTTAGATAAGTAATGTGAAAGTTATGAAGCTTCTTGTTTTGTAAGTAATCTTAGCAAAATCTTAATAAAATAATGTAATGGATGCATTTTTTATTTCAGTTTTTAAAAAAATTCAAAAGAAAAGGTTGCACATGGTTTCATTTGCTTTCTAAAATAATCTCACTATTGGAATTAGTGTGTTTCAATTCCATCAATTTTTCAAACAAAAGGGTTGCACATGGTTTAATTTGCTTTCTAAAACAATTTCACTATTGGAATTAGTGTGTTTCAATTCCAACTTAATGCTATCAACAATTTAGTTTTTCCTTCTATATTGTTTATATTTTGACATATTAATTTTGTAAGAGTGAAAAAAAAAATCTTAAATTCTCAAGTAAATTATTCAACATTAGGAAAAAATCAGTTTACAATCTGTAGGAAAAAAAAATTCCAATTAATAATTCTTAAAGGAATTGCAAGCCCCATGTTTTTAAACTTAACTAAGAAGATGTATCCCCAATAATCTAATTTTTATTCCATTTTAATTTTTTTCAAAATTGTTAAAATTGTAATTTTTGTGACACTTTTGTGGCATCTTGAAAGCTCAAAATACACCACTTTCCGGCAAAATTTTTCTTAATGTGAGCTCAAAGAGTACATCAATTACACTATGATGTTTTTCACTATTATTTCCATTTTTCTTAAAAATTTCATATTATTTTAAACATTTTGTAACTTCAATGATTTTTATAAAGAATTTTCTTTAAAAAATCATATAAAATTAAATTTGTTGTTTTTAATTTTGAAAAAATGAGATTAAATTTTAGACATACATTAATATATGTGAGAAATATCAAATTTTGAAACATGTGTTTTAATGTAGACAGCAAATGAAGTTTGACCAAGATGGAACATGAAATGTCCTTTTAAGAGGATTCAAAGCCTTATAATCTATTTAGGTTTGGAAACAAAAAACTTGTTTTTTTCACTTTAATGAAATGTCCTTTTAAGAGGATTCAAAGCCTTATAATCTATTTAGGCTTGGAAACAAAAAAACTTGTTTTCTTCACTATGAACGCTTATATGGCTTGTGATCAATAAGGTCAAAGTTTCTGAAATTTCTTCGAGACATTCTCATACCAGTGTGGTGCAAGACTGATCCTACGGTTGGATATGGAAGAAAAAAAATGTTTTAAAACTTTTCTTGTTTGCCTTGAAAATGGCAATTCTGAGTGTTTTTTAACGGAAACTGATGGCCTTCTGACTTTACTGGTTAAGTCAAAGAACCTCGTCAGTTTTGTTCCCTTGTCTTCCCATGGTCGCAGTTGCATTGCAGAATCCAACTTGTTACTTGCAGTCAGTGATTACTCAGGATTCAGGAATGACAATGGCAAGTAAGAAATTTAATTGATGAGATAGTTTTCAAGTGACCTGTTTGCCCTGGTTTAAATTATCTGTCAGAAATGATAGCATCAGTTCTGCAACCAATTGGGGCTTGTTGATGAACCTGCGATCAGAATTCTGCATCTGTTCTGCAACCAATTGGGGCTTATTGATGAATCTGCGACCCGAATTCTGCATCTGGTGGCATTGAAGGGAACCACAATATCCCCGAGACTGGAGAGATCACTTAAATGATGTAAAAAGGAAACTCGAGTCATTCTCGTTAGATTGTGAATAGGCTGCCCTAATGCAGATACTGTGAAAGACGGTCATTGTTGTGTCAGAGAATTGAATTGTTGGTTCTCGCAGTTGATATCTTTCATCACATTGACAGAACTTTGACATTCCATAGTCACGACTCTTGCTTCCCATGTATGCACCGTCAAAGATATTATTAAGAACTTTGTTTTCGCATGATGACATATGTACATATCTTGTTGCAGACTCTGAAAACTTTTGATAAGTGAAACACTTTAACACATCGATTGTAAACCACTTGAACTAATGTCAATTTCGTTAAAACAGTCTGAAATCCACTACTCTATACAATGACAAAGTTCTTAGAGTCTTGTGCAGATAAATGTCACAATTTGGGGAGCCCAGCATAGGGCCAAATTAACGAGATTGACAATAAACATTGAGTGGAACTCGGGGACCAAATCTGCAAAGAGTTCTTGTCAGTAAGCACGTCAATAGGTCATTCAGAAAAAATCTCAACTTCTGATTGCATGGACATTTCGGAATAACGAACAAAAAACCTGACACCACCTTCGTGTACCAATTTTATAAAAATGTAAGATTCTGAACATGGAATGATGTAATATACTGCAGAACTTCCCCAGGGAACCTGATTGAGGCCTTCTTCTCCTTCCTCTCAACCGCCCTCCCTCCTTGGAGGTTGGGCTGGTTTGAGGGGTAAAAGAAAATGTTTTCATGTATTCTTTCTGTATTTATTAATGCAATGATCACCTTTTTTCAAAAAAAAAAAAAAAAAATACTGCAGAACTTCCTTTGCAGCAACTACTTGGGCTCCAAACTCAAACTATTGCACGAATTGAACTCTACATTTAGCAGATTCTTTGCAGCGAACGATCCAAGGAAAAGTCTACAACTACCTCGACATGGACTTAAGAAAACGAAAAAACTGTAGTGATTCGATCAGAAGAGGAACTCAAGTTGCGAGCCATGCTTCTGATTGACTCCCCCAAATAGCAGTGATTGATTTCGTTTGCAAAACCCTCGAAAAAACCCGCACTGTACAAAGCGGTACTAGACCCTTGCAACTTCGAAAGTATCGAACCACCACGAGGGTGGCAAAAAAGGTTTCCTTCTCCAGGGAATAGGAATAACACCATTTTCCTTCACCTTCAATTGACTTCAGTTGTACTACCACATTCACAGCCACGCTTTTGTTGTATCAAGCGACGGACATCTTCATTCGAAACCTACGCCTGGTCGAAGAACTCTATGATACACGACGCCAGGCCGGGAACCGTGAACTCACCTTAATTTGCAAGCTAGTATGACAAAAACCTTGTGCATCTTCTAGCGACTCCAAGGGTCAAATCTTTCGGATTCGAAGCCCACCACCACAGGTACCTGGTTACCATCCTGTAACCTGCAGCTGCCTCATCTGAAATGGAGCACGATGAAGCAATTGCAAACTTAACTACAAAAATTTGGCTCTGCCCCAAGTCGCGGAAGCGAAATGAAAGCTTGAGAGGGTAAGAGTTTCGATCACAGCACGGGATCGAGAGCAACAAAGAGCGACAATAGGAACCACATTGGAATCGCGTTGAAACGCATGAGAATTTTGTGGTTTTAAGACTTTACGGTTGCCGGGCTAACTACGAGCTTGTTGCGGTGGGCCTCTTCACAAAGCGGCCCTTCATTCTTGGTCGTCTCTCCGCGTTCATCTTCCGAACCTCGTAGCGAATGGTCTTGGAAAACAAGCGGGTGCGTCGCTTCTCCTTGTAACGCAGCACGCGCGCGTCGCGATTACCGTCCATGTCCGGCACCAGCCCCGCGTCGTCACTGCCAGAAGAAGTCGATTCGTCGGATCCGAGGATCCATGGCTCCTCGCGGTGAGACCACGCTGCCAGAACGTCTGTCAAGTTCAGCTGCAGGGCTGGTATGAGTTTCTGCGTTTGGTCTTCACCTTCTTGACAACACTGCAACATCGCCCTAGCTTCTCGTTTGATCCGGTCGGGATTCAATGGGAGCTCCAGCTGAGGCTCCAGTTGTGAGTCGGTTGTGGACTTCGTTGCGAAGAACTTGGCGAAGGGGCCTGCGAGAACGTTGTGAGGACTCGGTTCCGATGGTTTGGGTTCTGCTGCAACACCTGCCAAACAGAGAATAGTCAAAACCTCAATTCGAAGATGATTCACATCTAAAATGCTGAATCATTTCAGTTGAATCCTCGCCTAGTTTGTTATGTAGAAAACTCATAAATCACAGCGCAGCTACACTGCATAGTGCATCCTGCTTAGGATCTAATCTAAAGATCCAAAAAGGGTTCCCTAGATCGGGATTGAGCTCATTGACCTTTGTTTTATGAATACGCTAAGATCCTCTATACATTGTCAACCACTTTCCCGTGTTCACCACACGCTTCACCACATTTGGAATGTCGTTTTAAGTACCTCACTTGGGGCATTCGAAACACATCCCAATGTTGTTCTAAATTGATCTCCCGAATTTGGGACTAGCAAATGCTTCAGCTCTAGGGTGAACAGGGGATTGAATCTATCTAGCGATCGATTCATGTACATGATGAACCACGTACTTGAGTTGCATACCTGTCGTTTCGGAAGTAGCAGCCGCCACGTTGGTGTTTCCCTCAAAGGCATCCAAACCATTCTGATACGCAAGGTCGAAGCTTAAAGAGAAGTCGTCGACAAGGTCCATCTCCGGCACGAAGCTCTCGAATCCGACGTCGAGCCCAGGAATATCCTCTGGAAAGAAAAACCCATCCCCAGCTGCAAAATCGACGTTGGTGTCCGTGGGGGCAGCAGCTGCGTCCGTTACGAGAAGCCTGTCGTTGTCTAGAATACTTGCAGTTTGCGAGTGCGCCGCTTTGCCCTTGAAAAACGCCGCAATCGAATCATTCGAGTGGCCATCATCCCCTTCCTGGTCATCCGAAGACATGAATTCCAACTCCGAGCCAGAGCAGCAAGGCGAGGCTTTGATACCGGGAGACAGAGACGGAACCTCCTGGTTGCCGTCATTAAGACACTCATCCGCGTCCAGAAAATCGAAAAGCTCGAGCTCGGAGGAAGAACGACTGTGCTTTGAATCCTCCACTTTGACGTTTCGTGACGACGCTAACTGATTCGAGAGGTGCGTCAGCTTGCGCAGGTGGTGAGAGTAGGGTCGCTTGCGGGACGAAGCGGAAGCGCCAGGGGCGTCCTCGGGAACCAAGTGCTGCGAGGCTGCGCGTTTTTTCGGAGTGCCATTTGGGGAGAGACGGACGCGCTCGTGGCGAAGGGAGACGGCGTTCGCAGAGTGCACTTGCGTGTCGCAGGCTGTGCAGAGGTACGCCGCGTCGGCTGAGCAGTGCCAGAGTGCGCTTCTGGTGGCGCAAATGTCACACGCTCGAGAGGTGCTCACGGTGACCACCGCGGCGCTACTGCTGCTACTGCTACTATTTGCCACCTTAGCCATCCTTGCGAACAAAACTGGGTAGCTTCAAATCGATCACCTCCTCAACACCTCGTGTAACGTAATCTCCAGATTTCCTTACTATTTAATAGCCCGTCAACGGACTTTTTAGTCCGTCAATCACATACCCAAACTTGATCACGCTTCAAATCTGATTCTTAGCTTTCCCAGTAACTCAGTCGCAATTCAGATACAGAATCGTCGTGTACTAGCTCCACAAGCTCACACGGAAGCGAAACCGACGAGTAAAACTACACTAGCTTCTGAAAGCTCGACAAATGCAGAACAACCAGCGCGTCGATCAAGTTTCAAGAGCTTCAAGGCAGAAAATCTCCCTAATCCGCTTCAAAAATCAGAAACAATCCCTGTCAATACATCAATCGATCAGTGAAGAAATCTACCAAGTTACGACTCGGCAACCGACAGGTGCTGCAAACTCTTTCAGAATTCATCCAGATGTCTCAGATAGAGAGGACTAAAGTGAGGAGACTGCTACTACCACACTGCTTGAGCAAAAGCGGGGAATCAATCTAAGCTTACAGGAAGGAAAAGTGAGCTTCCGATCGATGGCTGGATGGAGCGGGAGAATAAAGTGCATCAGTGATGAGGTTAATAAGTAGGATGAGTAGGGTGGAAGCTGGCTCTGGAATAGCAAACCTTGTATGGGCCCAAGGCTGTGAATGCAAAAAGGTGAGTATCGTAATACCAGTGGCTGAGAAAGCGGGACCCAGGGTATACACAGTCACGCCCCTCGTCCAACTATGGATGCGCCTGATCAGCCTGAGAGAACTTTTTCTATTCAGGTTCTAATCACAATCAATGATGAGGTGCTATATCGGGGCTCCAATAATATCAAGCTCGAATTCCAAGTTAGATGAGGCCGAAAGTCCGAGTATTGAGGCTCCGAGGAGTCCGAGCTTGAGCTTCAAGCCTTCAATCTCAGGCAAGTCGGTGTTATGATCTGCCTGATCTCCGAGTGCGAATCACCTGGAAGTCAGATCATTTTAATCTCTATTCTGGAAAATTACAGTACGCTGCAGTCGCTGCTGCTTCCAGCTCTGGCTGTCAATAATGTGCTGCCATGCAGAAGCACGACGCGGTAGGCAAGTACCACTCTTTCGGCTCATCAGATCAGGTTGCGTAGTCATTCATAAATGATTCAAGGCACGGAATTGCAATCGTTACTACGGGAGCCAGTGTGCCAGGCACAAGCTTTTTATCATACTCGCTGTGGCTTTGGCAGGGACGTGGTTTGGCAATGATCATTCCATGATAGAGGACTGAGGAGTCGTCTTGCCAGTTCCGGTAGACGTAGTGGCTTGCGTCTAAGTTTTTATTTAAGTTTTCTTTTAAGTTTTTTGTACACGAATTCATGCATTCATGCAGCTGTAACAAAAAAGTGAGAATGAAATCTGTATTTGAAATCGATCTATGTGACACAACTATAATTGCACGAATTTCGGTGCAGTATCGTACCAACAGGAATTTCAGGTTACTTCATGTGCTGTACAGATAACAGAAAATTATCCTTGGCAAAGTTACCGGCGGTCGGAGATGAAGGGAGCTGTGCCTTGCCCATTCACACTGCAGCTGTGGGCCAAAAGAGTGACTAAGGTAACTACACCTAGTATTCTTGCCTGAAATGTACCCCGACTATTCATGAGAGTCTAGGGTCGGTTTTTAAAACATCTATTTTCAAAATTTTGAATATTCATAGTTTATTCATACAATGTTTAAAAAATGCATTCTAAGAGAATCTAGAATCCCCTTTTGACTACCAACATGACCCCACAAAAAGTTTTTCAAGATAATATTAATGAGAACCATGCTCAATTGCTTATTTGGTCAATTTCAAGTGTAGTTACCTTATTCAGTTATTCAATTATGAGTTTATGGGCAATTTCATTAAAATGGCAATATTCCAAGTGCCACTTGGACGGTGTGCCATTTTCACCATCTAGGACAGGTAAAGATTTCAAAATGGCCATTCTGAACCATCTAGGACAGAAATAGATTTAGAATGGTCGTTTTGAACTGTTTGAATCATGCCAATTTAAAATAGGGTCATTTCACGAAACACTTGTACACTTGTCACACAATGCATACTAATTAGTTTTTTGGCTTTAACTTTTGCGATCTAGCTCCAAATGATTCAAAATTTATAGACAAGGTATTGATGACTATTATACACCTTATATAATTTTTTGGCATTTTTCAAAAATGTTTTACTATTTAAAAATAGCCCCCACTAATATGTCACACTTGCCAATTTAGAGGTTTTTAGTACTATTTAGTACCCAAAAAAATGAATTTTGATTTGAAATTTAGATGAAATGGTCTTCTAATAGGCTTGTAGCTATTGTCCAAAGGAATTCTAAAAAAAAATTATTTTTATGTCATGTGAAAGTCCACAAAGTGAGCTTCTTTTTGCTTGCATTTTGAAACACATAAAACATTATTTTTTTTTGGTGAATGACCATCTTTATAGTGTTGTTACAAATGGCCAATTTTTTTAATTTTTAATTTTTTTTTAATTTCCTATTCTTAACTAATAAAACATCAAAATATCTATTTTCTTGAGATTTAGCACTTTTCTACATCTCCTACTTAGAGAATTTTTCTATGCATTTCCTTTGGTGGTTACCTTCATCTTAAAGGTGTATACATTAGTCGTATTTTTAAAAAAATTTAGAAATTATTTTTCTATTTTTAAAGTACTCTAGAAAAAAAATCATAAGTACTATTCAAAACGCAACAAAATCAAAATCAACAGGTGTTTCGTACAATCATCCAATAATATTGCCATTTTAATGAAATTGCCTATGTTTAGACTATTGATGGGGCGTTTAGACATATTCACAAGTGAGTGAAGTGACTTGACCCACAAACATTTTCAGTATTTTTCATTTACACATGATGAGTGAAGTGATCCTATAAAAGTATTTTTAGACTCCAATTTTGTTTAGCAAGGATTGCAAGTTTGTAGTATGGCCATGTGGCGTAATAAGTTTCTATGCAATCGAATATACTTTGAAAAGGCATTTTTTTAGAGTCCTAGAAGACACTTTAGATTTGCTTGCGACTTGCCCCAACTTCTCACTTTCAAATTGGCTTCCCTTAAATGGTGGCTACAAAATTGGAATACCAAACCTATCCGATACTATCCCAAACGCAGTCACTTGTGGGTGAAACACTTGCTAGTATGAACGCTATAACTTTTGATTTATAAACTCAATGCCAAAAATAAAAAATTTATTACTAGATGTCTTCTTTATTTTTCAAAAAATTAAAAAAAATCATTTTATATTTAAAAGTCAATTTCTCTAATTTGTTTTACTTTCAAGTTTAGGGATTTTGGATACTATTGAGTGGTTTAAATTAATGATTTTCAGTTGAAATTTCTATGATATAATCCTATAGTAAACAGACATGTTCCTACCAAAGGGCATCTAAAAATACATTATTATATGCCCTTCACATTTGCGCAAATAGGCCTCCCTTGCGCTCCCATTTGTGAACAATAGAAATGTTTTTGACCTCATTTTTTTAGTTGAAACTCATCACTAGGAAGTCCTCTCAAATGGTCAATTTTTAGTTTTTTTTATAATTTTTTTTTCTATTTATTACAAATTAAAACATCAAAGTATTTATTTTCTAGCCACAATTCTATGTTTTAGAATATGTCCAAAAAATACATACTTTGATGTTTTAATTTGTAATAAATAGGAAAAACAATTCTAAAAAAAACTAAAAATTGACCATTTGAAAAGACTTACGAGTGATGAGTTTCAACCAAAAAAATGAGGTCAAAAACATTTCTATTGTTTACAAATGGGCACGCAAGGGTGGCCTATTTGCGCAAATGTGGTGGACATAAAATAATGTATTTTTAGATGCCCTTTGGTAGGAACATGTCTGCCTACTGTAGGAATATATCATAAACATTTCAACTGAAAATCATTAATTTAAACCACTCAATAGTATCTAAAACCCCTAAACTTAAAAGCATGACAAATTAGAGAAATTGACTTTTAAATTTGAAATGATGTTTTTAATTTTTTTTAAAATAACGGGTACAATAACAATCAAGACATCTAGAAACATATTTTTTGTTTTTGGCATTGGATTCATTATTCAAAAGTTATAGCAAAGGACAACCTTAGTTTTGCCAAAGTGGAACAAAAATAGCAGGTCTTTCTTGCAATCACCTACATCTAAAAAAATATTATTTTTATGTCCTCCACATTTCCTATTGAAAAGACATTTAAAAATACATTATTCTATGTCCTCCACGTTTGTGTAAATCGACCTCCCTTCCGCTCGCGTACTTCTAAACATTAGAGATGGTTTTGACCTAATATTTGGTCAAATCTCATCACCAAGAAGTCCTCCCAAATGGTCAATATTTAGTTTTGCTGAAAATTATTTTTTTTATTTTTTACAAATTAAAATGTTGATGTGTATTTTTCTGGGACATATTCTCAGACATAGAATATGGCAATGACCCCAAAAATCTTTGGACTTAAGATAAATACACCTATAATTGACAAAGGAAGCAATTCAACATGGTTCCGTTTTTATTTTGAACAATTTTTTGTGGGGTCTTTTTAATAGTCAAAAGGGGATTCTACATTCTCTTAGAATGCATTTTTTGGACACACTACAAATAAACTATGAGTTTTCAAAGTGTTGAGAATAGGTGTTTATGAACCGGACACTATAGAGGGAGTACTGATTTCACACAAGACAAGAAGCTCTACATTGTGAGGATCTCCAAAATCAAGAAAAGTCGTGGCCAACCCCCTCACCTATTATTTGCAGGTTCAATCCTTTCCCTTGCTTTCAACCCAGGTAGATGGCAGTGGGTCAATGGGAAGGCTATATTAGACTACTCGGCATCCACAGGCCGGAAACTCCTCACCAACCTTTCTCAGCCATTTAGAAGGAATAGAATTCCTTCTAAATGGGTCGGCCTGCTTCCCGATACCTTCTCCCCATCTTGGAAAGATGTATGGCACAAAGCCCGTCCCCCAAAAGATGCCGCATTTCTATGGTCCATTTGGCACAACGCCGTTGCGGTGAACTCATGGCGAGCTCTGATTGCCCCAGGACTAGACGCTAGTTGCATCTGTTGCAACACAGGAGAGATTGAGACACCAGTTCACAGGTTTTTCCTTTGCCAGAAAACCCAAGATATTTGGAACTATGCTCAGAGCATCATGTATCACCTCCGCGGTAAGCCCCCCCTTATGGGCCCTCATGCCAGGCTTGACGCCATTCATTGCATCTTTGGATCTCCTCTCCCTAGGAAATTTTATGAGCTACGTACCATCTGGTCACTCCTCCGAGGGGCTACTCTTTGGCTTTGTTGGATCACACGTAACCATTTGGTTTTTGCCCAAGACCGATGGCCGATTCAGTTCATTCGATCTGCACTCTGGGACGCCCTACTTGACTCCGGCCGGGCTGCTCTTCTGAAGACCCAAAGAGCTGCCCACCATCGTCCTCACCAGTCAGATAGAATTTGGTTCAACTTCGACAAAATTTGGCTCCACTCCCCTATGCTTGCTAGAAGAGATGGAGACCTAGTTAGATGGATCAAGGAGGGTCCCCCTCCTTGCCTTTTTCTCTAGCCTTCTCTCTCCTTTCCTTTCAGTTTGCTCTGACTCTCTTCATTGGTCCAGCCGTCAGGCTTGGTTGTTTACTTTGGTTCTTTTTTTAATGCAATGGTTCGCCATCTGTTTTCAAAAAAAAAGAAAAGAAAAAGAAGCTCTACATTTAGGTTTTGGGTAGGTGTAGGTCATTGTCTCCCTCATCGTTTCCGACTTGCAAGCACTCATCAGGCCGCTGCTGCAGACAGACAGCAGGCGCGTGGACGGAGGCCCCAGTGGCCCCGTTTGGCAATGATCACCGGCGTGTCAGATCAATTTTCTCCCCGGACCTTTTGGCATTTTCGTCGGGGAATTCACCAGCTCAGCTCATCAGGTTGGAAGGATCAAGGATGCACTCACTACACTACCCGTTGCTGCGTGCAGGCTTTGATGGCTCCTGACAGGGTAACATGCCCAGTTCAAACATGAACCATCATGGCCCTCGCGCTTGCTGCTAACTTTGATCCTCCACGGAACCGTTTTCTGTCTTTATCAATTGGCTCTGCAGGCAGGCAACCAGTCTCGACGTCTGCACCCGGCCTCAGGGACGTGAGGAACCCCCGGTCTGGCTTCAGTTGCATCGATCGACACAAGCTGCCGGCGTCTAAGTTAACTGAACTCGCAGCGAAGGACGGAGAGGAAGACAGTTTGAAGGGTCATTCAGACTGAATGCGCGCATCTCCAGTCCTCCACTGTCTGTCATGGGAAGAGCGCCTAGCTCGGCCACTGGAGAGCCCGGCCTTCAAAATCTCCTCCGGCGCAGACAGGTCAAGTCAAATATCAACCGAGCCTCTGGAAAAGAAGAGCTCAACACGTCATACTAGGGTAGTCACAGCTTCTCCCCAGTTTCTCCGAAAACAAGGTTTCGTTGAAGAATGAGCAGCTGAACAGAGAAACTGGGAGCCAATCAGGACTTAGATTTGCTGAAGAAGGTGTGACACCCCTTTTGTGTCGTCTCGAGGATTTTGCAGAAGAATGGATTCACCTGAGAATACAAAAGCCAGCTTACAAAATTGCAGGTGTCGCGAGGAGCACAAGAGAAGCGAGGAGTGCATACTAAAACAAGGAGCATGACTCGAAAACATTTACTCGCGAAGGCCTCGCCACGCCCAAAATCCACCTCCACAAGAGAATAATGAACTCTGCTAGGCTTTTGCAGGATAAGTATCTTCCTCGTGAAACAGGCAACAAAAACCTAATGGGGAGCGGCCATGTCCCAATTTGCAGAAGAAGTTTTGGGCAATGAAGAAGGTGTGACTACTCCTATTAGGGATAGACACACCTTCTTCAGCAAGTAGATTTTGGCAGAAGAATTAGAAGTTGGTGAGAGAAAATAGGAGCCAATGGGGAGCACTTCCGGGTGAAGAAGGTGTGACACCCCTTTTGTGTCGTGTGGAGGACTTCTACAAAGAATGGGTTCACTTGCGACTAAGAATACACAAGCCAGCTTGCAGAATCACAAGTGTCGGCCGTCGCTCAAAATACAAGGGCAGACGATGCGGTGAAACTACGGAATGCACGAAGCGCAAGAGAATATATTTTTATGAAGAAATCTTCTTCAAGTCCATTATTCACCTCCGGAAGAGAATAATGGACATGTAGAAGATTTTGCAGAACAAGAATATTCTACTACAGAGAGCCAATGGGAAGCCAATAGGGAGTTGCCTTGTGCCTATTCTCTGAAGAATGGATGTGTAGTAAAGAAGGTGTGACTGCCCCTAATAAGAAACTCAACACGCCATTATGTTAGGGGCTTGTACTTCTTCAACTCGCTTTGATTTCACTTGTCGTGTATCCCATATCAAGTTAAGGAACTTTGAGTCCTTCTAACTTCATTTTTTTGCACTAAAGATTTTGATTTTTAATTCTTTAATATTGGAAGATTGAGTTGAAATTCTAAAAAGAGACTAAATTTCATTTTTTATGTAGTAGTCAAATTTGAAGTATTGGATATAAGATGGGTGGAAAAACAAAATCATTCTTCACTATTTGCAACGTTTGGCTGAAATGGTATCTCCCACCAATGGGAGTGCTATGTAGCGGACTAGAACAGTGCGCATCCGGAAATTGAATTACTTACGGCTCCAATGAAAGAATATTGGCAAGTTCCAATTCCATCGTAGAAATAGTGAAGATTGATTTTGTTTTTCCACCCATCTTATATCCAATACTTCAATTTTAACTACTACATAAAAAATGAAATTTAATAGTTTCTTTTTAGACTTTCACCTCAATCCTCCAATATTAAAGAATTAAAAGTAAAAATCTTTAGTGAAGTTAGGAGGACTCAAAATTCCTTAAATTGATATGGGAAGGTGTCCTAAAAATGAATTTTCTCACTTTTGTGCTAATATCTTGCAAAATGATATAGCTAGTCAAAGTATTTGAATGTTCTTCCACAAATTCTCATATTGATCTAGTGGAAGATATTATGTTTGAATATGCAAAAAAAATCATTTTTCATTCTTTCTTTACTTAAAGAATGAGCATTTTGAGTGCTTTTTGATAAAATATAGTCATGGAACTTAACCCCTAAATGCCTAAGGCACCCAAAGGTGGTGTCAAAGAAACTTTGAAGTTAAATAAAACCTTACCAAATTGCTATTTTTAGTAGTTTATATTTTTGTAAGATTCTTTTTGAAGTCTAGTTTTGGCATCAAAAATCTGATTTTGAAAATGAATAATTATGATTTTTCTATTCAACATTTAGTGCAATGGTATCCATTGCAATCTTGACTTTTCGTAGTGTTGAGGGCTCTTGGAAATGAGCCTCAAATACACTAGATCTTGGAGAAAAAACCACACTAGAAATTCATTTAGAAAAATTGTAGAGTACATTTTGAGAAGTCATAAATTGATTGGGGTTGTATTTGTTAGGCCCTTCAACCTCATATTTTTTTGGTCTTGAACTTTTTAGATTTGACATGCAAAAAGAGAGCTCAAAGATTTTCATAGTTTTAACACCCTGATGATCAAACATTATAATCTTTCAATCTTCAAATGATATTGTTGTTTTTTATTTTCCTATGTGATCTCTAACATGTCTAGTTTGAATTTGTATGGTTATAATTCAAAAAAATTGATTCAATTTATTAAAATGTTGGCTTTTTGTTCAATTTAGAGCAAATTCCAAGAGGCTCAAAACAGGCCTTGGGCATTTAGAGGTTAAGAGGTTAATCCCTAAAGTCCCAAAGTCCCTATATGGGACTCTTGGGATTTTGGTTAGGCTTGTGTGATCTCAATCTCTGATATGATTTTCTGAAACTTTTTTTGAAGATATGAAATTAAATAAGCTTTTTGAAAATATAATTTTTTTTCAACTGGTGCCTGGGAGTAAAAGGGTGATTGCACGAAATACCTGTACTATTTGTTGCGTTTTGCAACAATACTCATGATTTTTTCTGGAGTACTTTAAAATTAGAAAATCATTTTTTTTTTAAATAAAAAAATATGACCAATGTATGCACCTTTAACCGCTAAACATTTGGATTCATCTCCAAAATTGACGATTTGAGAAAAACCATTATAAACTACAATTTGGAAGAATATTTTGGAATTTGTATACAAATGAAAGCTGTAGATTTTGATTTTTAAATTCTATCCGTACGATTAGATCTACTAATGCTATCACCAATCTTTTTTTATAAATTTTGAAAAGAAAATTTCAGAATTTCTTCTAAATTCAATTACAAGTAAAATATTATCATTTTTTGAGTAAAACTTGTTGGAATGGATTTGAAATAAGGTTCTCTTCATATGGTGATTTTTTGAAATTTTTGTGACCTTTACATCTTTGACCTCATTTTTGCACATCTAGTTTTGAACTAAAGTCAATGCAAATTGACCACTTGATAATTTCACATTTGTAATTTTAAAAATGTATATATTCTAGTAATACCAAATCCAACCAATGGATAGGACAACAACTTGATAAAGTATCACCAAAAATTAGGATGACTTTCATCCAAGCAGGAATGAGACAGAAATAAGGATCTGAATTTGTTCATCGTCCAGAAAATGGACGTCGGAGCGCTCCATGGTTAAGATGAAGGTAACCACCAAAGGAAATTCATTAAAAAATTCTCTAAGTAGGAGAACTAGAAAAGTGCCAAATCACTAGAAAATACATATTTTGATGTTTAAATTGTTAGAAAATAGGAAAAAATAAAAATAAAAATAAAAAAATTGGTCATTTGTAGCAACTCTATGGAGATGGTCATTCACAAAAAACCCACCAAAATAATTTTTTACATGTTTCAAAATGCAAGTAGAAAGACGCTCAGTTTGTACACTTCTACACCACATGAAATTGAGTATTTTTAGAATTCCTTCGGACAATAGCTACAAGTCTACTAGAAGACCATTTCTACCAAATTTCAGCTCCAAATTCGTTTTTATGGGTACTAAATAGTACTAAAAATCCCTAAATCGACATTTGTGACAAAATATTGGGGGCTATTATTAAATGATGAAACATTTTTTTAAATTCCAAAAAATTAGATAAAGTATATAATAGTCATAATTACCTTGTCTATGAATTTTGAGTCATTTGAATTCAAAATGCATTTGGTCAAAAAACTAATCAATATGCAACATGTGACATAAAATAGTACAAGTGTTTCATACAATCACCCAAAAGTTATGGCACCCTAGGTCCAAAAAGCAACTCAAGGGGTAGCTCAAAAAACGATTACAAAAGATTGAATTTTTATTTGAATATTTAAAAATAAATAAATAAATTCTACATTTGAAGCTTTGATTCATTCTATTTGGACTTATGATGAGAAAGTTATGGACAATCTTGTTTTTCGAGCAATCTAAGCATTTTCTTGAAAAAATAACTTAGAGAATTCATTTTTGAATGCAATTGATAAAAAAATTCAAAAATAATTGTTAGACAAGGTTAAATTTGCTTGCTAGAACAATCTCACCATTGGGATTATTACGTTTCAAGTCCATCTTAGAGCCATTAACGGTTTAGTTTTTACTTCAATCTTGAACCTACTTCTATTTAACAATTTTTTAATGAGTGAAAATTAAGTATTTTTTGTTAATTTTTTTTTTAGATTCTCAACTCAATTGTTCAATATAAAAGTTTAAAAAATCAAAATTAGTAGTGTAAAGATTTTAAGTTGAGAAGATTTAAAGCTAGAAATCTAATTGAGCAAGGTGTAAAAAGAACTTGTTTTATTCACTTTAAATTCAAATATCTTACAATCTACGCAATTAAAGTTTTTGAAATTTCTTCCATGCATTTTTATATTAGTCTAGTGGAAGATCCTATAATCAAATATGCAAAAAAAACAATCTTTAAAGTTTTTTTCTCTTTGGAATAGAAATGGAAGTTTCAAGTGATTTTTGATGGAAAAAAGGCCTTGGAATTTTAGGTATTAATCAATAGTCTAAAGTCATTGAGCAATTAAATGAAAATTGATTTTATGATGTGTTTAACATTTGAAGGATTGAAATTAATACATTAACTCCTAAAGAACCAAATGTTCAAAATTTGAACAATCGAAGTATGCAAACATGTCCAAAGCACATAGAATTTTTTTTCATCCATCTAAATGCTGGTACATTCTTGTGTTAGTTTTCTTACATCTGTATTATATAGAGATTTAGAACTTTTTTATAACTATTCTATGGTTCAAAAAGCACAAATATGTTTGACCTCAAAATCTATCTGTTTCAATTCAAAAAATGGTCGTTTAAAAATGACTTAAATAAGAAAGTAAAATAAAATCTTTAAAAAAATTACTATAATTAGAATGTGGTATTTTGAAATTAAAAGAAAATCATGAAAATTAGAAATATCCAATAAATAATCAATTTTAAATTTTTGATTTCAAATTTATTGAATAATATTGGTTGATTTAGCTAATGATTTTATTTTCCACACATGATCCATGGATCATATATTTTAAATTTTGTTTGAATTCATCATTAATTTATTGTTCTAAGTTGCATTTTACAATAGAACTTCACAATTCAGCAAATTTGGACTATCCTCTAATCCTTAACGGTTAAAGTTTAGAGATAACTTGTCTTTAGAAGATGACTTTACATTTATTTTTTTCATTTTATTTTTTATTCAATTAGAATAAGAAACTTTATCTTGAAAAGTAATTTGCAATTCAATAATAAATATTTATTTTTTGAATGGATTTTTTAAGAATATGAAATTTGAATTCAAAATTGTAAATGTTGTGTATCATTCCAAATTGTATAAAAGCGCAACATCAATGCATAAGATTCTTTCATTGGTACATTTATAAACTATAAAAATGTTTCTATTTTTCTTGTTTCTTTAAATTAATCAAACTGGAATTTTCATTACAACACTCCTATTTGGGATGAGCATAAATTTTATATTTTTAGGAAAGACTAACAATTTTTTTTTTACAACCAAATTTTTTTCACAATCTTTAGTTCAATTTTGACATTTCTATGATGAACTTAGAAGCAATATTTTTAGCTAAGAACAATAAAAACTCATCATAAGAAATTAAATAACAATAGGCTTTATGATTTATACTACTTCAACATAGGTGGTAATGTATTTTATACAATTAGCCTTTATTATTCTTGCTATAAGAGCATTATTTTATTTTATTTTAAGAATAATCAAGATTAGAAATTGGAAAGGACTTTCCATTACACTATTAAAAAAATTATTGTTCAATAAGATAAATATATACAAAAGACATTTCTACTTATAGACTCTACATTTTTGTCACACCACAACTCACATTGCTAATGTAAGTGGTCATAATCTAGAAATCCCTTTCAATTTGTTACAACATAGCATAGAATGTTTTTAGTAACTTGTTAAATAACCTATCAAATAACCTTTGCATTACTATAGATGGTCTATACTGTCCAAATCATCAAATCCTATTTCAAAAAATAGTGGAATTTAAATGAACCCTATGAAGTTTTTTTAATCAACAAGATGTTGAATATTGAAATTCACAATTTGAACCTTCTTTCCTATATCAACTTTTAGCTTAGAATCCCCTTTACCTTAAACTTTGGAACTCCATCGCCAAATCTTCAATGCCTACTCACTCCTAAAAAATATAGGTATGATCATTTTAATATGAATATTACAGCAATTACATGTTTTAATTGCTTTGAATATTCTTGCTCATAAAACTTGGTTGCATTAATTTTGTGCTTGAAAAGCCATATTAAGGCATCTTCAATTTTGGCCCATGATTTTATGTCATATATCATTTGAGTAGAAAGATATGATAATAGGGAACTTTTAGTGTATTCAACTTTGTGCAACTTTCTTGAAACATTTATTGAAATTAATAATTTTTGCTCTTTTGATTGTATGATGAATGTATAAAATTCTATTCTTTTAGTTCTATTGCATTTGATAATGTAGTTCAATGAATTCCACAAAATCGTAATAAATAAGAATATTTAGAGACAATTGTCATTTTCACTTTCACCATCCAATTTCTCAAAAATAGGTTCTACCATTATTTGGAAATAGTTTCCCTTTTTCATGTCATTGAGCAATTTTATTAGAATATTTCAACCTGCAACGAAAATCCATTGATATTTTCAATACTAAATACTACAGCCTTGTAAGAAAGAACAGTTTTTTTTCCGTAGTACATTTTCAATTTTGGTAACCTTTGCCAAATATTTAATAAATTTAAGTTTTCAACTTTGGCAATTAAAAAGGGATTTCAACATATTTCATCATCCAAAATGTTGAATTAATAAAATATTAGGCAATTGTACAGGTATCCAATACAATATGCTACTAAGTACCATATAGTTGGTAGTATACGTGTACTACCATCTACTATTGGTGTCCTCTTCATATAATAATTTTCTTCTGGTGTACTATATTACTAGTAACCTCTCCAAGTAATCATTTACATTGATTACCGCTATCTTAATGGCTCAATAGTATAGGTAATGACACTTCAAGTTTACCTTTGGCTACCATTATTATTTCATTATATATGGTTTCATTATTCAAAATTTATATGAAGGATGAAATAAAACTTCCTTTCATTTTAGTAGTTGTAAGAAAATTAAGTTAAATTTGTTTTTATACCTTAAATTGTAATCAGGCTCATTAAAAGTGTGTTCAAAATGGTTTAAATTAGTTGGATTTGGATAATAGGTGCTAACAATTTTTAAGATTTTGGGCAATTATCATTATAATTTCTTGAGATGATAAATTCCTTTAAGAAAAATTAATTCTTGCCAAAATTGAAAAGGTACTATGGTATTCATGTCAATCTTATTATAATATTGGAATTTCTATTCTTGTAATATTATGATGAATTCCATTTTTTTTAATAATGAGTAAAGACGATGATGAATTATTAAGACTAAAGTTGACTTAGCAGCTCAAGAGTTCCACTCAAAATTACGTAATGTTTTGATGTATAAAAAATAATAATACTTACAATCACTTGGATTATTTTTTATAGATGTATGTGGAAATTTATTTTGGTATACTATTTTTACTCCAAGATATTTCTAAACCCTTCAATGTAAATAGTTATACATGAATTTTGGCAAGTTTAATGTATATTTTGCACAAATTGGATTTTACATTGGTTGTAATGTTGCAAGTATATTGTTTGAATATTATATTTGTATCAATTAATATATGTTATCAAATTGCATAACTTCTAATAAGCAAAGAATGAAATTTATATTTAAATATTTTTGGATATGAATTATGATTAAATTCTCAAAGACCTCAAAATAGTCTAAATTTTAAAAATGTGAAGATGTGTATAAATTGCCACTTAGAATAATAAAATACTAGGAAATTTAAAATAAAAGGTATATAGTTTGTAACCAATAAATTATATCTAAACTAATCCTTAATGGAAATCCTGTGTTCTCGCTTGCTCAAAACCCATTAGTTTTCTATATTATAATACACCTTTCAAATTTATTTTTTCTCATATAATAATATAGATTCAAAATTCATTTCATTTTTTTATAATTAAAATAAAAAAATAAAAAAAATAAAAGTCTTTATTAAAACTATTTTAATTACAAAATTGCTTAAAATAATATGAAATTTCTAGCAAAATTAGAGGTGATAATGATAAACATTACAATGTGATTGGTGCACATCTTGAGCTTACACTAAGAGAAGTTTATTAGAAAACTTCAAAAGAGGTGTATTTTAAGCTTTCAAGATGCTACCTTCAAAATGATACAAAAATTATAATTTTAACAATTTTAGGAAAAAAAAAGGATGAAAAGTAGATTATTGAAACTAAATCTTCTTAATAAAGCTATAAGAAATTTAAAATAAAAAATTATATGAAATTTAGATTTGACTTTTTTCCATGCCCCTCATGCAAGTTTGTCCTTTAACCCCTAAAGAACCAACATCCATTTTTTGGCAACATAGAAATTTTGGGCAGGTACATGTGACTGGAGATTTACATATTTTGGGCTGAAACTTTTATAGGAGGTGGGGACAAGGAATATCTTTCATATGCACAAAATTTCATGACATTTGTATTAAGATCTATCATTGTATTAACCATTATTTATCAATGGTTATAAAATAAAGTTCAAAGTCCTTATGAAATGAATTATGGATTGAAAATTGTTGATTTGGGTTGTGAGAGTAAATTTAAAAATCTGACTATGGTCATTTTTAAACAAGAATTTTAATTTTATTTAATGAAGCCATTTTTCAAAGACCAATTTTTGAAGTACAATTTATAATTTGTGAGCTGAAACATATTTATACTCATATAAGTATAGAATATTTGAAGTGATAAGTTTTAAAATTTAATCGTATAAAATTGTAAAGTTAACATTATAACCCAAGAAATGTATAGATTTGAAATAAGGTCTTATGCATACAAAACATGTATAAATATACTCATCTTCCAAAAATTATATTATCATATATTGAGACAAGTTTTATACATGATTGTCTTAAACTAGTAGTGCCTAAATTTTTTAAATGCCACATGACATATTGCCCATAGTTGAAAGTATTATTAAATCTTATTATGTTTAATGAACTATAATCTCAATAATAATAATTTGTCACCTTGATGAATGGAATTGAACATGATGTATAACATTAGGCCATGAGGGATTAATTTTGGATGCTTCAACTTTTAGCTTTTTAATTTTGGAGATAATCAAGCTTCACAAGGAATAGTTGCAATTCCACATTTTTGAAAATTGTACAATATAAATGATTTAAATTCTATGCTAAGCATTTGATATATAATACTAGTATTAGAATATATATATATATTTTTTTAAAATTTTTTAAATTTTTAAATTTTTAAATTTTCATATATAATCAATTCATATATTTTATTTGATACTTTAAGGAAAATTCATCAAAAATATATTGTTATTGAAGTTTTCTTTTAAGATTTGTTTTTAAAATCAAAGAAAATTTAGCATTATTTTTTATTTTATAATTATTAATTAAACATTATGATTATATTTAAAAACCTAATTTAAATAATATCTTTAATATCTCCAATAAATATCTAGATATGATATTTAGCAATCAACAATCCTAACACAATCTTAAGTAATGATTATCAATTAAATGTAGGATTTGATATTTGCAAAACACCTCTACATAGACTATTTTTCTTTATTTTTTTGAAAAATTAGAAAGTCAGATGTTCACATGCATATGTTAAAAATGGTGTCTAATACCTTAACCTTTTTCCAAGTTGCCCTGTACACGGGAACTGGATTGTTTGTTCTCTTTATTTATGATTTTTATTAATGCAATGGTTACCATCTGTTTGAAAAGAAAAGAAAAAGATGGTGTCTAATGACACTCAAAACATCTAATCTCTAATGTATTTGAATTACACATTAAAGATTACAATATTTATAGCATTTATTTGAAGCATAGTTTGTAAAATAATAAGTGTTGGCATAAATAGTAGGACACAAATAAATTGAGGATACTATAGATAAGCATTTGAGATTCAAGTAGCTTTATATAAATGCCAAAAAAAAATTAATTTTAAAATTTAAAGGTCAATTTTAGAGTAGAATCAAACTGATATAGTATTATATTTAATCCCTTCTACAATGTAGTACAAATCAAATCAATTTTACATTCAAATTGCTCAGAATAATTTAGAACTATACAAATCAATGTTATTGATTTGAAAATAATCAATGTAAATTATCCAATTTAATATAGAATATTATAGATACAAATATTAAATCTTTATGATAATGTATATTAAAAAAAACTTCTAAAACTTGAGCAATTTTTAAAAAAAAAATTTGATGTTGTAGGGATAAAAAGGCATTTCAATAATAAACTCATTCTAAGTTTAATACATACATAAATTTGTAAAGTGAATAAAGAATATATTGCATATTAATAAAAATCACCTTCAAATATTAAATTCTATAACCTTTTATAACATTTAAAATTTTGGCCAAATTTTGATTTTAGGAATGGCTACTATTAAAGTAGAAAGTAAAGAATTTTTTTGGATGAAGTTGCCTTAATCATCTCCAAAAGTTTACAAAATTTGCCAATTTTGGATGAAATCTTTTAAATGTAGATAATTCTTCAAATGAAAGCACCTTGTGTAGTGGATGGATGCTCAAAATATGAATGATTTTGATGACACACCTATTTATTGACCTTGAAAGGACCAAAGCACATTTTGGATGAAAAATTACTACATTTTAGGATAGTGAGAAAAAAATGCAAATTTTTTTTTTAATAAATTACCATAGAAACTTTGACCACATGGATTGAAAGATTATAATATTTGAAGTTAGAAAAATAAAAATTCCAACTTTGCCTAACATTGTCAACGCATATTAAGTTTTGCAAGAGTAAGATTTTTGCACTATACATGGATTTTTTTGACATTTGCATCTTGAATCATATAAGTCACATACCTACCAAATTTCAAAATGCCTAGGTCGCCCAAAAAGTTCATGGCAACATAACTTTTGATCTAGGCACTAGATCGGAAAAAAATTATATTCACACTAATTCACACCTTGTGGCACAATTTCGTGAACATCCAACTAAAATTGACTTTGTACAAACCTACTCAAGATTTCTTGTGTACATTGAATCGACATTTGGTCCTTTAGGTGTTAAAGTATGGTTAGGCTACCACCTAAAAAACATTCAACATCATATTTAGACTAAAATAGTTGTAGAAATCACCTTTACAATTTTAGAGATGTTCTTGTAAAGCTTCAAAAGGCTTAAACTTTGTTATTACTAGTAGCTTATTTTTACAAATACTACAATATTGATAATTTATTAAAAATTCACTAGTACCAAACAACCTCTAGATTTTAACATAACTATGTTTTTCCAGATCGATATTATTTTTTGAAATTTTTTTATTACTGTTTGTTAAAATAGATTAATTTCTTTCAATTTAAAAGATTTTAATCATTTATTTAAAATAATTTAAAATAAAAACAAGATTATTAACAAGATTGCCATAAAATTCCTTACTGAATCTTGTTTAAATTTGTTTAAAATAACACATTTGATCAAATTTGATCATATTTTAATTAAATCTTAAAAAATATTTAAAAGAATCCAAAATAAGACAATCATGTTAATGTCGAGGGACGGCTTTGCAATGGTGTTTATTCTAATCCAATAAACAAATTGAGTAGAAAATAATCATAATTTTTTCTATGAATATAGCACAAAATAACATGCTTCATAATATGATTGAAAGTTTATTTTTAACACCTTAAAGACAAGGTGTGGAAACTTTGAACAATGAATGAATGCATATGCGTAATTATTAATGAACTAATAACTAATACACAAACATTTGAATACTCTTGATTTCATTCAACCATTTAGATGTTTGTGGATTTGTTATTAATTCATTAATAATTATTTTTTTATAGATTCTTAAAAACTATTCTATAATTCAAAGTGTACAAGTTTATTTCATCTCAAAAAATAACCTTTATAGTTTGAAATGGCCCTCTAAAATTAAAAAACTAAAAAACTAAAAAACTAAAATATCTTAAAAATCACAGTCCTTGTAATGTAAGATTCAAAATTTTTCAATTAGAAATATCTTGTCAAAATCACATATTCCATCCACAATCAGTTTTAGAATATAAATGTTTAATTAAAAATAAATATTTTTATTGATAGATATTGGTAATTGTAGTGGTGGACGTAACCATGTGAATGTAATTTATGGGCCAAGTTTACAACTTTTGCTTAAAAATGATAATTATAATTATTCTACAAAATTATTCTATTAATTTCACTTAATAAAGAATCTTTGCATTTTGAAAATATGAACTATTCCTTGTCTTTAAAATTATAACAATACATCATTTTCTTGCCACTAATTGTTCCAAAGATACAAGGTTTGATGTCATTAATACTTTTCAATTTTTAAATATATAATATTTTATGTAAATATTTTATTTTAAATATTTTATAATTTATCCAAAGGACTTATCATTTTCTATCATTAATTTTGTATTTGATATGATGTACTATAATATAGTTAAAATGTGTAGAAAAATATTAATACGCTTAAATTTTAGATTGTTTAATCTCCAAAGTTTTAAATCTAAAATAATATTAAATGAATAAACAAAAATAATTACAATAATTTCTTGAGTTGATTGAAGATCAAATTCTGTCTTTTAACCCCTAAATCCCCGAAGTCCCCTCGAGGGACACTTGGGATTTTGGGCGGGCCCATGTGACCTCATATTTTGACTTGATTTTTTGAAACTTTTTTCAAAGATAGGGAATCACAATAGCTTTCTAAAAATATAATTTTTTTTTCAATCAGTGCCCAGGAGCAAAAGTTATGTCACCCAAAGTCAAAAAAAGAAGTTCGCCACGCAGAAAAAGAAAGGTTTGAAAATTTGAATTAAAATTTATTTTTTCTCAAAGATCATGTTTTTGTCTACATTTGAAGCTTTGGTTCATTCTATTTGGACTCAGAATGAGAAAGTTATGGACAATCTTCATTTCCGGGCAATCTAAGCATCTTCTTCAAAAAAAAACCTTATAGAATTCATTTTTGAATGTAATTTTCAAATTTTTTCAAATTTTTTTTGACAAGGTTAAGTTTGTTTTCAAGAACAATCCCACCATTGGGATTATGGTGTTCTAATTCCACGTAAGAGCTATTAACAATTTAGTGTTTTGTTCAATTTTGGACCTACTTCTGCTTAATAATTTTTTTGTATGTGAATATCAAGTTTTGACATTCTGAATTTTTTTTCTCCAACTCTCAACTCAAATGTTCAACATAAAAAATTTTAACTTTATGGTGTGTAGGTCAAAAACAAATCCACAAATGGCCGTCAAAGTCATATGAAATTGCAGGCTATAGTTAAAAAAAAATTCTTTTTCCAACTTCAAATGCTAATATCTTCCAATCCATACGGTCAAACTTCATGAAAATTTTACCACATGATTTGAAACAAGTGGAGTACAAGATCCTATGGTTAGATTCTAAATTAATTTTTTTTTGGTTTAGGGAGTGATTGCAGCAAGAATGACAATTTTCAATCGTTTTGGAGCCAAATAATGCCTTGGAGATTTAGGGGTTAAAAATAAATTGTTTTAAGCTTTACATGCTATGTAGTAACTATGCTAATATTTTACTTTGTATGAAAACTATCTTATAATACTTTCAATTTTGTCCTAATTAAACTTGTCCTAAATCAATTTTATTCTTGAATTTATAGAATTTTTTAAAATAAAAATCCAAGTAATACAAATGTTGGATAAATAGCACACTATTCAAGAATAGTCTAAATGAATGAAATAAAAAACTTCTTACGGTTATTACTTACATTCATCTTTTTTTTTTATGAATTGATGCTATAATCTTGAAATAATGAAATTGGGATGTTATGTTAACGAAATAGAAAGTATTTTAAATTTTTTTTATTAAAATATATTTTGCAGACAAAGAAAAAAAATCTAAATTTTAAAAATAAACCTTGAAATAAATTTAAAAATGTCTATATTTATTAATAAAGCTACCATAAAACTAATAAATAAGACCAGAATAGAATTTACAAAAGACAAAATAAAATAATATTTCATGCATCTTTAAATCCAAAATCAATAACACCAAAATTTAAATTTTTATATTCATAAATAAAACCTATATTCTATTTTACATACATAATTTTAAATCTTACAATACATGGGGTCCCAATCAAAATGGCGTTTTCAAAATCGTAGGGAAGGAAACTTTGCATCTGCCAACTTTGACAGCCTCCCGAGGGTTCAAAAATTGATATTTGACTATGAAACTTTTACCATAGTATCATCTTTAAGTTAATTATATGCGTACCAAATTTCAAGGCCAGATTATTTACAAAAAAAAAGATATTCAAAATCTCCCAACATGTGTAGCCGTGAGAAAAATTTCACTACTGCCAACTTTGACACCCTCCCAAGGACTGAAGAATTTTTTTTTTTTCTATAAATTTTTTGGCATAAGACCATTTATATGTTGATTACATGTGCGAAAAATTTCAAGTCCAAAAGACCCCCACAAAAATGGATATTTAAAATCTCCCAACATGTGTATTTGTGAGGAAAATTTCACTACTACCAACTTTGACACTATCCCAAGGGTTGAAAAATTGTTTATTTACCATGAAATTTTTATGATGAAATCATCTCTATATTAATAACATGTGTGCCAAATTTCAAGTTCAGAAGATTCACACAAAAAAAAATATGCTAGTTCTACCAATGTGTAAAGCTATGAGAAAAATTTCACTTCTATCAACTTTGACACTATCCCAAGGGCTGAAAAAGAAACATTTTACCATGAAATTTTTGGCATGAAATCATCTCTACATTGATAAAATGTATGCCAAATTTCAAGTTCAAAAGATTTAACAAAAAAAAGATATTCTAATAGTCTACCAACATGTGTAGTTGTGAGAATGACTTTCTACATCCGTGTGAAATTTTACTCAAAAAATGACACTATCCCAAGGGCTAAAAAAATCGTTCTCATAACTACACATGTTGGAAGAACTAGCATAGTTTTTTTTGTGTGAATCTTCTGAACTTGAAATTTGGCACACATATTATTAATATAGAGATGATTTCATCATAAAATTTTCATGGTAAATGAACAATTTTTCAACCCTTGGGATAGTGTCAAAGTTGGTAGTAGTGAAATTTTTCTCACAAATACACATGTTGGGAGAGTTTGAATATCTATTTTTGTGGGGGTCTTTTGGACTTGAAATTTGGTACACATATAATTAACTTAAAGGTGATGCTATGTTAAAAATTTCATATTCAAATATCAATTTTTGAGCCCTCGGGAGGCTGTCAAAGTTGGCAGATGCAAAGTTTCCTTCCCAACGATTTTGAAAACGCCATTTTGATTGGGACCCCATTGTACATAGTGAATAGAAAAAATAGTTTTGCAATTTATTGGTATGAACAACATTTTATTGTTAAATGATTATCAATGTAAAAAGTAAATACGTGTAAAAAATTCCTAATTTAGAAGAAATTTATCTTGAATTGTTACACTGATTTATCATAAGTCAAGGTATGGAAATGGATGAAATTTTTAATTAAGATGCTTCCAAATATGAATTTACTTAGGTTTAAAGAATATTTCAATTAATAAATAGGAATTTAGGAAGAACAACCTTTTAATTCATACCCTTGTTAGCTTTCATTTTTATTCATAATAATGCGTCTAAAAAAAGCAATAAAAAATATAAACAAATGAGCATAGAATTTTATATAGGAAAAGGTGATTTGTATTTTTTTGAAAAATTACTAATTAATGTGAACCTAATTTCATCTTTATTCATTATTAGTTGGAAAAAACTTTAAAACATTTTACCGACAGTCAAAATTGTAAACATGATTGGTAACATTGAAGTTTACAATTTTTGTTTGTAACCTTATATTGGCAAATTCAAAATATTAGTGTGTCATACCTTAATGTACACAAATCTCTACAATCTACAATTTAAAATACTAAAATATATAAATTGATATTCATATTCAAATCCTTTAAAATTGAATTGATACAGTTATAAAGAGCTTTTGAAGCTAAAAAAAATAGTTTCAAACATTACAACTCAAACTTCTTTTGATGTAAATTTCAAAAAATATTGTGAAAAGTCATAGGATAAGAAGATAATATTTATCCAAGATCTTTTAGGCATCTAGAGTTTGAAAAAAGGTTTTAATTTGTTGAATATTTGAATCAAACTAGGATTGATGTAAAACATGTCCATACACTTAATTTTGACCTTATAATCTAGTAGTTTGGAAACCGCAAATGAAAAATTTACAGCTTTTTATACCAAAATATTCAAAATAACTTTCAATAATGTATTGAATTGATTAATTTGGCAAAACCATGCCAAAAAATAAATGTTCTTGAATGCTCTAGATTAAGATTTTTTAAGCCTTTTTAACAATTCAATATTATTACATACAACTAGAGGTCAAAGTAGTGTCATCAATGGTCTAATTTCCTTAGCCAATACTTTCTTAGCTGTTAAAAGCCCTAATGTCCCAAATTGGATTTTTTTCATCAATTAATATATTGTATGGAGGGATTGTTCATTTTTTCAATATGTAGAATATTCTTCTATGACTTTTCATATAAACTTACTTAAAACACCCCTTTCTCTTATAGTGATATAATTTACAACATGACTAATTTATTTAGCCATCAAAAAACATGAATTACTAGTCTTTTATGGGTTGATGATTTTTTTTTTAATTGAAAAAAAAATGGTTTAAATTTGTTAAAAAAATAATCCAATTTCAAATTCCTAAATTCTAAATGAGTAAAAATTTATAGTTAAATCAATAATTTTACTACACATTTTTTAGTCAATTTTTATGGTACTTCTTCAAAACTAATTTGTTTTTTTCATCATTCAAAAACTCATTTCAAGGGTTTCCAATGAAATTTACATCTCTTTCATCTAATCAAACTTATGAAATATGTAGCTATCAAAATTTAAAATAAATTCAAATAGTAATTAAAGTTTTTAATTAAAATGTTATATTGAAATCCAAAGAATATTTCAACATCAATTGAACATCTTATATAAAATCTATTTGTGGAAAAATTCTTTAGTTCTCTTTCGAGTATAATTATCATTGATTTCTTCATCTTTTCTATTTTTGTTTTAGAATTATTGAAGGTTTTAAGGGTGAAAATACAAAACAACTAATGATTTTGTTGCATTTGGAGGTTGTATTAGCAATTCTACAAGCTTTCAAAAAAAACATTTAAAAATAAATAAAATATACTATAAATAATCAGTAGAACTCTATAACTATTCTCAAAATTCTAAACATAAGAAAAATTTCTACAAAAGTTAGGAAGAAAACAAGTTAATGGATATTTGAATTGTTAAAAAATAGTGCAAATGTTTCTCTAAAAAAAAAAAAAATTAAGACATTTCTAACAACTTATGGAGATAAGATTCAATCAACATGATGATGGAAAATTGTTTTTGAATTTTTAGAAATGCACGATCATAAGAGCATTCTTTGCACCGATGAGGAAGACAACCACAAAAGAATTAAAAGTCCTTCAATGTCCATAACTTTAGTAGATCAAATTTTCTCCTAAATTTCCAAATGAAATTCATTGTTTTGAATACTCTACGATTCTAAAAAATATGAAAAAAATATCTACAAAATAATAAAAAGTAAATAGTACATTATAAAAAAAAAATTTAATAGAAAAATGATAGGAAATTCAGAAAAAGGATTGAAAATTTTAGCTTTATCTCTTATGCATTATTTAAGGATTTAATCATCTCTAATATATAATAAATTTTAATTTCTATATATTTTTAAAATTTATGAGAAATTAAATCACTTAATATAATTCAAAAGCAACAAAAAAGTATAGGTACACAATTTAATTTTCATAATAGAAAATGTCTTTAGATCTTAGAAGATGAATTTTTAATGAAAAATTAACAAATTAAAATTTTAATGGTAGAATCTCAATAAACATATGAATCAAATATATAGTTATTATAATTGATATCAATAATTATCTCCAGAATGATGTGTTTATATTAAATTATCTATATTTATGATACAATTAATTTTATATCATAAAAAAAAATTGGGAAGTGTTTCAAATTTTTTGCAACCTCAATCCAAATTCAAATTTTAATTTTAAATTAATAAAAAAAATTGTGATGATGCAAAAAAACTAAAGGTAAAAGTATGATGAATTATTTGTTTGATTACCACTTTTGTTCAATTATGATTTGAGATTTTTTTGAATTTAGAAATTATACAAAAAAAAATGAAATAAATTAAAATCATTAAGTTGAAATCAATCTTTTTATATTCATTGTGAAATTTGTTGCTTTCCTTTTAATGCTCATCTTTATGAGATGAGTATTTTAATTTTAATGAAAGTTTAAAATAATTGATTGTAATATTTAATCTTCATTAAAATATTTTCATAAACTTCTGAAAGATCAAAGAGGTCATATTTTGGTCATCATACTTATTATTTCAACTAAATATATTTTAATATTTTGATTAATATAAAAATCAAATTTATTGACTTCAATCAATAATTCAAATCAAGCATAAAAGATAGTCAACTTTGATATGTTTGCAATTATAAGTTCTATAGATGAATGTCAAAATTATAATACAAAATGTATTTTTTGAGATGGAATATATATCTTGTAAAAAATATTTAGGCAATGACTTCAACTTCACTAGTGTAAATCAAACTTTCATTTTTAGAGGCAAATAAAGCTAATTTTGTCCAATTTCATTTAGTGAGTGGTATTATTCATCCATTGTATGAAAAAATTTATTAATTTTATCACAATTTGGAGCTAACACATTGTTCTTAATATTATTGGCTAATCCTTAGAGAAGTTTGTACATTTATGATTTGAAAATATGAAAAAAATTTGAATCCTAAATATGATATTTCAAAATATTTTATTATAAGATTAATAATAATAATAAAATTGCCAAATGATTGGAATTAAACAATTGCAACAACAACATGTGCCATACTAGCTCATATTAAATAACCATTCAAGAAGTAAAATATATTGATATTGAATACACTTGAGTAATGTAAAACTATATATCAACAATGCACTATGACATGGCATATGAAATTAACCAAACATTTTCAATTATTCTGATCTTGTTGATAGATGATTACTTTTAGTACAATATATAGAATGAAGAATCCACAAATTATACTTCTAAATTGGTATTTTTTTTGACATCAAATAAGGATTAGCAAGTTTGTACCAAAAATAATCAATTAATACATAATATTCATTGTTTCTCATAGAATTGATAAAACATTAAAGAAATTAATTCTAAAAAAACAATTGCTAGTAAATTAGCATTTAATTCAAAGCAACTCTCAACCAACTTTCACCTCCTTTATACTTTACAAAACATAAGTTTTTTTCATCTTCAAAAACACATACAAATTCTAGTAAATAGAAGAAGAAACTAACATACAGGAAAAATTATAAATGTTAAACTTATTGAACAAGATTCATGGATAATTAATCCATATAAAAAATTAAACACAATTTAAATATTTGTATATTTTATATAATCATTTTTAAATTTTATTTTTAACTATTTTCAATTTAAAATGATCATTAGCATTATAATCAACTTTCAAAATGATAGCACAGTAATGAAAATGGATTTGTCTTAATTCCTAAATTCCCAAGGCTTTTTTTTCATCAAAAACTACTCAAAACTGGCATTTATTTTGCAAAGAGCAACAAACTTTACAATTTTTTTTTCATTTTTAACTATAGGGTCTTGCACTAAACTAGTATAAAAATATATGGGATAAGTTTTAAAAACTTCCATCATATGGATTGAAAGATTGCAAGTTATTTATATTAAAGTGAAGAAATTGTTTTTTTTTAATCTTCTTTGATTAGATTATTTGACTTTGAATCTTTGTAATTTAAAATTTTGCACCAAAAATTTTGATTTGAAATTTTTATGTTGAAGATTTGAGTTGAAAGTATTGGAAATTTCTTTTAAATATTTAAATATTCATTATTTTAAAAATTATTAAGTAGAAATAGATGCGAGACTGATAAAAAGACTAAATACTTTATTGCTCTAAGTTGGAATTGAAACACACTAATTCCAATCGTAAGATTTTCTAGCAAGCATATTTAAACTTGCAAAACCTATTTTTGGGAAAGTTTCAAAGATTGAATTCAAATGCAGACTCAAAACATTATTTTTTTCAGAATTTGATTTGACTGCCCGTAAAATAAGAAGTTCTATAATGTTCAAATCATTTTTTCAAATGGAATGAATCAAAAAAATTGTTGACACAAATGTAATTAATTAAAAAATTAAAAATTAATTTTATTTATTTGTAGATTTTTTTTGCTACTTGGTCTTCCCATTTTGAGGTTATTGTGGCATAATGTTTTCTCCCGGGCATTGATTGAAATAAAAATTGTAGTCCATAAAAGCTAATGTGTTTTTTTAAATTGAAAAAAGAAATTCAAAAATCACATAAAAAATTGAGGTTATAGGAGCAAATCTGAAATCCATTTGTCCTCCATAGGGACAATGGGACTTTAGGGGTTAATAAAATATTTTTATATTTAAAAAAAATTCTATATCTGAATTGGTTTCAATAGTATAATTTTATTTTTTCCAAAAAGTGTTGCACATGATCATTTGATTTGTTTATATGTCTTTAATAAATAATATGAAAATTGAATTTAGACAAGTAAATGTAAGAATTAATCCAAACATATGGTAATCTTTGTTTAATGTTGATATCTAATAACCGAAAAAATATGCAAACAATAATTGATTGATAGGAATTTGAATTTGAAAAGAAAAATTCAAAAATTGTTTTACATTTAGATCCAACTAAGGCTTTCAAAAAGCCTTGCACTAAATGTTTTACCAATTTCCATTTTAGATTCAACTTTTGGTTGTTGTAATAAAACTCTTAAGAAATTGGCTTAAACATAAGTATTTGAAAAATGATGCCTTTGACCTACATACTATAATGATCTTTTTATTTATCATGTTGACTAAATAAGATTCTATGTGTTGGATGGATATTTTTGTAAGTCTATACTAATAAATAAAATGCCAATATTTTACTACATTTTATATTTATATACTTTGAAAAAATGAAAAAATGATTTTGATTTTAAAAAACCACTAAATGAAATCAAAGGTTCAATTGCATACATTGGAACATCACTAGTGAACAACATAGCCTATGTACAAACATATTTACAAAAATTACATCAATTTTAAAAACGTATGAAGTTGTCATTAGCATTTTGATTATATATCAACAATATATTACAAGCCTTTCATAGGAAAAATTGTATAACAATGTTGAAGGCGTTTATTTCACTTCATATTTTTGAAAAAATGAAATTCATAATTTAGAAAATGAAAATAATATGCATGTCAAATATTATAAAGGAAGAAAATGTATACAATTTTAGAAATTAAATGAATTTTAAAAATTCTTGCAATTTGTATGCAACTATAATGATTTTAGTCAAAGCATTTATTATTAATTATACTACAAAACTAAACCAAATATTCCATCATTCTAATGAGGTCCTAATATTAATTTTATTTAATAATTAGAAATCATTGAAAAAATTGGTATACTTTAAGAGAGATCATTATTCCCACAAATAAAAGATATTTCAATATAGAAGGTAATTTTTTAATTATCTGTCAAAACAGCAAAGAAATTAATATAATTTTAAAAGTACATTATAGTTTTGAAGATAATTTGAACAAAACATTGCAATTTCATTAAATAGTTTTCTAAGGAATTTGCAAGGATTTCTATCCATCCTTATAGAACTATTATCCTCAAGAAATAGTTGAAATAACATATTGAATATTTGTAATACTTGATCAACATTCATTTCAACATTTGCCATGAGTTTATTAGCTAAGACACTTTTATCCTACTAAGACCAATATTCTTATCCTCACAAGACTTAAACGAAGATCCTTTAACCTCAAATTCTATTAAAACATACAATTGCATTTTGCTACTCAAAGGCTATATATTTGTAACTGAGATTGGAGTAAAGAGAATAATTTGGTCTAATAAAATGAACAGTTCTTGAATGAACAATGTCATGATTTTGAACAAGAATCATGTAGGTATCTTCTTAACATTACCAACATATACTTTGGCATGATTTTCAAAGTTCAAATAAACTGTAGTAGAGATTGGGATCAGTAAACTTCTTCACTCTTCACATCATAACTCCAGCTCCACCTACTCCATATGACAAGAAAACACAAAATATTATGATTTTCTATTCAATATTGCAAGAGGAAGGCAAGTTTTGTTTAGTGTTTATATAGTGTTATAGATTTGAAACAACTATAACATTTTTTAAATGAAGAATTGCATCAAATATTGAACTACACTAACAATCCCTCATAATTTAATTCCTAAATGCCCAAGACCTTTGAAGGGCTTTTTAATTTTTGATCTAAATGAAACAAAAAGTCTAAGAGTGGATGAGTTTTAATAATTTATTTAAAATTGTAACTATACAATTTTAAGCAAGAATTGTTGTGGATCACTTAGAAATAGAAAACACAACAATATATATGTGGATTGAAAGATTATAATATTTAATCACAAAGAGGTAAAAAACTTAAAAGTAAATTGAAGTCTTTCAATCCTCTTTTTATATGTGGTCTATGGAATTGAGGTTATGAAAAAAAATAATATTAAAGAACATAACATGTATAACTATAATCAATTTAATTACGGCTTTTCTAAATCTACTCTACCACTTTATAAAATGTAATTTTCCCCCTAAGATTCAATGTATTTTTAGGCTATCTTGAAGGCCCCTTAACACTATAAAATCAAAATTTGCAATGGACACCCTTATACAAAATCTTTGAATAGAAAAATCATAAACATTAAATTTCAAATTAGATTTTAATGCAAAAAATAAACATTTTTAAAGGTATCCTTCTACAAAAGAATAGTGCATATGTTAATTTGGTAATGTTTTATATAACTTCAAAATTTTATTGACATCAAAATGTGATATCCTAGGCATTTGGAAGGGTAGATACCTCGACTTTAATATGCATTTTACTAAAGCTTATACTATATTTTTTGAACAATGATTTTTAAAATTGAAATTTTATGATTTAACTTATCAATATTAACTTGGATTAATTGAAGTAATCCATTAATTATATTAATAATAAAAAAATTCAACTTTCATTTTTTATTGATTGATTAATTATGAATAACAACTATATATAACTGTAGCAAACTATTGCTATTTTTTGGCATCTATTTCAAATTTTCATAATCAACGAAAGTTTATAAATACATTAGTTATTATTTGAATAAGCCAAAAGAGTATTAAGGATCATATGTTAATAAAATGTAGGAGGTAAATAAATAAATAAAATCTTTGGACTCACACTACCATAAATTGCATAAAAATTGTAATAGAAGTTTAAATTCATAGGATAAAATTAACGGATCCTGATTATATCACTAAATGAAATGCAAAAAAAAGAATGATAGCTAGTCATGGATATATATAATATTCTTGAACAGATTGGAAGATTAGTTGTCCGTAGAAAAAATTGTATGTACGCTTTTAGAAAGACATTAGAATGATAGAGAGAATAGTGGAATATTGGTGGAAGAATCAAATGACTATGAAAGAATGATAAAAAAATTCGAGGAGCCAAAAAATATCTTTATAAACAAAATGATTAATCTTCATTGGAAGTAAAGATTCTCCTAGAGAATGAGTAGTATAAAATTCAGAAACAATATATAAGAAGAATTATGGAGAAATCATTCATTCTTACGTATCAAAATGCAAAAATGTAGAATTCCATTGTTCAATTTAGAATTCATAATGTAGGGGTGGTGCCATTGATGGATATTGTAATGGTTCCTATTGAACCACTCTTTTCTAATAGATTTGGATTCCTTTATTGAAGAGTGAGAATTTGGCACTATTGTTAATAACCGAGGCCTTCATTGGTCATATTAAAAATACTTCAAGGTAAAATTAGTACTTACTGATATCAATATAAAAAAAACTATGGAAGGTAAGCATTACCAAGGCTAGAGGATGTGCTTTTGTTTAGCAAGGTGCATTTGATTAAATTAAGCTCTAAAAAATTGAACCAAAAATTATATAATTGATTTAAAAAAATCATAGTCAATAATCTATATCTAGACTCTTAAAACATTTATTTCATTGTTTTAAGTAGAACATTCTTTCTTATTTGCATCAAATTCCATTGATATATTACACAATCTTTCTAGAAGTTTCTTTAGTGAATATGATTTGGATGAAATGAACTTTAAGATAAAGATCAACCACTTGGAGGGATGGTTGGACGTTTAGAGATTAAAACGTTGCAATTCACTCCATTGTTAAAAATAAAAAAAGTATTATGCATAATATTCTCTCAAATATTTATTTAAAATCTGAAATTATAGCTTGGAAAAAAAATGGATGGTGTATTCCAAGAATTTCAATGTTCAATAATATTGCACATCAAGAAATGTAGATTAATTCTTTAGCACATAGGCGGGTGTTTTTTCTAATGGAATTTTTAATAGTTCATAAAAAATTTGTGATTGAATTATTCTTAGATTTTTTCTAGTAGATCATTTTTTGTAATTATTTCAAAATTCTGGGTTTTTTTGAAAATTTTAATTTATTGGTATCGGTATTAGTTCATGAAATTATTCATTGATGGTTTAGGACCATATTCTATTATAAATCTTCCAAAATTTCCATTTCTAGTGCAAACAACTACGACGACAAAAAAACTATATTTATTGTAGATCTCATCATAATATCTTGCGTTATTTATATGAAAATGTGCAAAAAAAAATTTAGAAACTTTGACCAAGTCCATTGTAAGATATCAATGTTAAAACTGAAAAAAAAGTTCATTTTGCACCTTTCAATAAGAGTTTTTTATAAACTTTTAATCCTTTCACCTTATAATTTTTGCACTACAAAGTTTTGAGATTTAAATCTTTGTGGTGGAGAATTGAGTTGAAACTCTAGGATTCTTTTCTTTTTAAAATAATTAGGTTTTCATTCTAATTTAAAAAAATCAAATTGTTATTAGTTCTAATATGAAATTGAAAGATGTCTATTGTACTGGTATCTAGGATTGTTTTAATTAGTAATCTACACCCGTTTGTTAAGAAAATTGATAAAATTGAGTACAAAATAAATTCTACAAGTTATTCTTTTACATTACTACCCCCCAAACAATACTCTTTATATCTTTCACATCATTGTTGTACTTATAGGGCAAATTGGGTAGAAAATAATTCTAAAAATAAATGCATTTTTTAAAGAATCATTTTTACAATTTTTTTTTTGCATAAACTAATCTTTTGAAGAATAATTATATTTTAAACATCTACCAAACCTTATTTTTTGAAGGTAATTAAATCTTAAGCAAAAGAATGCCAATTCAACCATATGCTTATGATAATCTAAATAGAACATACAAAAGCTTTCAAAGTAGACATAAATGTTATTGGTTAAAAACATACATTTATACACAAGACCAAATTTATTTGAAAAATAATATAAAATCAAAATTTTAAGTAAACATTAATACAATAAATAGCATTAACTTCTACTAGCATATATTTGATCCCCAAAGGCGTTTTAGAAAACTTTATGTGTTATAATTCATAATTTTATTCAGGAACAACCTATCATGGTGGTATAATAAATAAAATTGAATGCATTAGGTTTTTTAAGAAGGGAATTCAGTAGTGTTCTTTGATTCACTATTTAGATTTGTTGATGAAAATTTTTACATACATGTGTGTATATATATATATACGTAATTTTTTAACAAAAAATAATAATAAATGTTTAAAAACCTATTTATGAAATCCTAGGCACTAAAAGATTAAATATCACCTTCACAACATTATGGCAATGAATTAGTTGTCAATAGATTTTATATTTCTTAAATAATGCCCATTAGATTGTCTACTGCCATTTTACGTTTTTTCCAAATTATCACTCATATTGATAAACAAAATGATGGTGAGTCTTTTTACTGGTAATAAATTTGTGATATAGTTATTAAATTTAAAATTATTATTTAAAGAAAATTTTAATTATTGATACCTACGGGTTAAATGAAACAATCTATTTGAAAAAACAATCTAAATGGCCTAAAGAGTCTTAAATTTATGAATTCTCATCAGAAATTTGTATAGGTGTTGGTGAAAGCAAAAGGAGACTAATTATTTACTAATAAATATATCATTTTTTTAGCATGAATGTAGGCCGTATAAACAAAACTTGCATCCATTTATAAATTGGAAGTAGAAGCTATAAATGTGAGCAATAATTAATATTGCAAGGACTTCAAAATTACAAGACAGTGACATTATGAATTCAAAACCATCCCTAAGTAATAAGATAACTAAGTGTGTATTTTTTGTTTTTGTTTTATATTTGACATGTTCTAGATTTTGTTGAAACATATTATGTAACAAGTTTTAACATATATTTGTCACATTAAATTTTTTGATTACTTCTTGCCAGATTTATGTTAGAACTTTGAACTTATTAATTATAATACAACAAACATTAAAAAAAAGGAAATATAGCTATATTATAATCTAGAGATGGTTTTGTACCAATATGAGCAAAAACGGTTGTCTAATGTAAATGGAAAAGACTATACTAGAGTGTGCAAAAGCAATATAATCACTTTTGCTTCCCTTAATTGATTTCAAGATACTTATGCACCTATATATCAATGCTTCAATAATATCAATAGTACCTATATGTTCGCTTAATTTAAGACTTCTTTAATAATTTAAGAAGTATATTTTTTGTGAAAAATCATCAAACAATTGTCTTTATTCATGCATCCATGTATAATACTAAACTTCGAACGTAGATCCTTAATGATTTCAAGCAAACATCCAAAAGGAATATTTTAAAAACTAGGTTTCAAATAGGCTTCAAAAACTTTAATAATTAGAGCTAGAGATTAGTCTTGAGAATTAGTCACTTCTTTCATAAGAAGTTTTCTTTAATGTGTATTGCACATCAATAAAAAAATATCTAATTATTTCCTGAAGGAGGAAATTGAAAAACTAAAATATTCCAAGTAAAAACTAAATTGAATGTAAATAGTCTAAGTCTAAATAAGTATACAATACTCAATGATAAAAAAAAATGGTTTGAATTCAGCGCAAAATGACAAACTATGACAAAAGAAATTCACATTATGCCATTATGCACATATCATACTTCTCTCAGTTTCATACATGGTTGTTGCTCACATGACGTTGCATGTTGTAAGATTCCCATGTCGGGGTTTGCCCTGATGGAAACGGTGCACCATTCTCCACAGCAAGAGGCATCTGAATAGTAACAATTAAACAACTATAAGTTATATAGACCTATCCTACAGTCAAATATAATTATTTTAAGAAAATAATACCAATCAAAGTACAACAAAAATTCAAAATATTGCTATTTTCTAAATATTGGAGGGTTAAAAATAATACTGACAATATATAAGTTTGCTAAGTAACTATTTGATTTGAAAAGATTGATGGTCCACATTCTCTAATAAACTTAACACCATTTTATAATTATTTTTTTATATTACTTGAAGGCCAAAATGTTACCAGAAGTTTGATCCCTATAAATTAGAAAGATTTCAAATAAATACAAAATCTAAGTCTTTGCGTGATGGTTGCAAGCATTGGCACAAACTATCTATTTGGAAATAATAGATTTTAAAAAATAAAGTAAAACCTTGATGACAACATCTTTTAATGCCAAGTATTCCAACCTTCTTTTGTTGTATTGATGATTTCAATGTGTAAATTGCATAAAATACAATTTAAGCAAACTACCGGTAGTGTAATCTAAGAAATTTTAAATGTTTAATATAGAATGATCAAATCCAAAGATGCCAAAGACACACCATTACCATTGTTCATCAAAAAAATATCATTGGTCAATAAGATTTTGATTACATTGAGCATGTTCAACATTTCTTGAAAATTGTATAAAATTCAAAGTTTTCTTTTATGTGTTCAATTAGTCTTGTTGATGAATACTTTTCTCAATGTCAATGTTTTGGAGATATATAAATAAAATATAACGTATGAAATTCTTCTTAAAAACATGACCATTTCATTATTTGCAACAAATAGCAATAGACCAACACTCAACATCTTGAGCATTGCTTTATTAGAAAAAGAATTGCAAGAGCCATGAAAATTTGTTAAGAAATTGCTATCTATAGTTACCTATAATTCAAACATTGCTAGATATCTTTAGGGCAACGGATTCATAATTAAATATTTATTTATTGAAGAACATCAAAAGCATTAATAATTCTTATACTCCATAAACAATTCCAAACATCAAAATGAATCTAGAATTGATGGATAGCTTTTCCAAACCCTAGAAATGTATATGAAAAGAGATTGGGTAGATCTATCATTCGACCATTATAATTTATGAACAACATTAGAAGAAACCTTCGCCCTCTTAAAGAGTGGCTATAATAAATAAATGTTAGTTGACACAACATTAGATTTATGGAAAAAAATCCATATGAGTTCATATACTTAGGAAGATGAGGTCCAAAATTGCATACAAGTATAAGGTAGGAGGCACTAAAATGGCATGGGGATTATAAATGGAACCTATAAATGGCTGTGTAATCAACATGAGGTGGTTCTAAAATTGACCTCCATAGTCCTTGAATGAAAAAAGTAAGGAAAAAATCATTGTTAATTGCAAGAGCCAATCATTTTCTTTGTTTTTCCCATCTTTCTTTAGAATTGCAAGTGAACTGTTCATAAAAGACCTAGGGTCATAAATAGGGACCTATGACCCAACTTGTTTGAAAATTCATAAGTAATTCAAAAATGCTTGGAAATATACAAAACCACTTATGTTAGATTCCTCATCTATTTATCTTTGTCTAAAAAATGAGCTAAAAATATTTGCATTGAAGGAAATACATGAAAAAGGCAGTCCAGCCCTTAGATGTGCCATTTTTGAGCCTCCTACCTTATTATCAATGAAAAGATTATATATTTGGATGTATATAAAATACTTCTTAAGACTAACTCAACAGTTAAACCTTGTATAAAGAATGAAGTATGCATATCTAGATGCCAGTCATTTATGGATCTTTCAAAAGTCAACAACTAGAGTTACCATCCATTGGAGGAGGAACCACTCGAAGAGATTTAATGCAAGAATAATAGCTCACAAAAGACCTGAAGTAAAACAAGCCAATGTTGTCCGTCACCCAATGCCGACATCTATTGGACCCTCCCATTTGCGTCAGTCACCTACCCATTATCACAATCTTAGCAACCCTTTAGCATCAAGACAATGCACTTGGAGAGGGGACATGTCAGTGTGTGGTTTAGCATGGGTCTATCCACGCTTCACTAATTTAGTACCAACAAACTTTGAAAAATCATAAAAAATTCATTTCTTGTCAAGATTTCTTGATTCTACATGCAAATGGCTTCTCTCAAACTTCTCAATGTCTAAAAATACATGAGTTGACAAATGGCTTCTCCAAGATACCTAGATACCAAATCTGCTCGGTAAGCTAGGCATGTTTACCTTACTGGAAAAACAAAGGCTGAACTTACCTGCGAATGAAGGCCATAATTATCACCAAAGACTTGCTGTTGTAAAGCGTTGTAGGATAGGTCAGAGCTAGGAAATATCCCATTGTACGAGCCAGCTCCTGCTGAAAGCAACGATCAAAATTTCAATGCATAAAACTTTGTGAAGTACGGTGATCAACATAGCTATGCGATTGAATATTGGTTATGGAAATTTTCTTGCCTCTAGTTATACATTGCTTTCAATACCTCCTGGATTGAGACGTTGTCGCTTCTCTGCATTTGTCAATTCTGCACGGAGCTTCTCGACATCTCTTGCCATGCTCACCAAATTCTTTTCCATGGCTTGTCGCTGATCAAGTTGCTCGGCATTGGCCTTCTTCTCATACTCAAAAGCAGTTCTGAACGCAAGAAAAGGATGTGTTCACATAGAGTACCGTACACTACCCAAGTATACGACCTGTAATTAGCGTTCAACTATATAAGGTGCTCACGTTCTGAGTACTTCAGTTGCAATTTTCAAGAAAAATTGCAGTTTACAAATTCATCCCTCACATCTGTCCTCTCGTCCTTAAGGACTTAAATGAGATAAATCCATCCATTGAATATATAAAAATACCTTGCTCGTTGAAGTTCTGATCGAAGTGTTTCGATCTCATTTCGAAGAGTGGGAATGAGTTGCACATCTGCACGTGCCCGCTGCAATTCTGCAGTTAAGGTCCGTACTTGCTGTCCAAGTTCTTGCGAGTGTTGGTGTAATTTTTGGCAATCACTTCTCGCCTGAAGAATATCAGTTTTCAGAGGCTCTGTTGCTCTCAACTCAGCCTCAAGGTTCGCAGATTTTTCTAAGAGAGACCTGAATTTAGGAATCGTGTTTTCTTTTAGAAAACAATTGGTGCTGGGGTCTTCAATTCAGCAGGAAATGGAAGGCAAACAGCAACAATCCAAATAAATCATAGAAAAAGACTGTCTACCGGTACATGAAGAATCATATATAGAGAGGAGACAAAATTAATTCCTCGGGGAATCTGAGTCATGCAATTGTTTGTAGTAAGGTAAGCAAATATATATGCAAACTTGAGCGTTTTCTTTCTGTTTCTCATCAATTTCGCACCACTGATTGGCACTAAAGTCGTCCTGTTTTTGCTCTTCGGAGCTAGTGCAGTACCTGACTTGCACCTCCTTGTCTGTTTGAAGCCCTTGCACCATAGATTGCATCCTTTGAACCTCCTGCTGGGCTGCAGCCAATTCCTGTCGAAGTGCCACATGTGTCGCAGCAAGGCGTTGATTTTCTGTTAAAAGCCTTTGAAGCTCACTATGTTGCGTGTTCACTTTCTGTTCCAGCAACAGAACACCAGGTGGGCCGTTCATCAGTGGCGGCGGACCCATATTCTGAGGTCGGCCTTGGTTGCCATATAGTCCAGGGTTGGGTCGCATGAGCCCCAAGGATGGATTGCTGAGAGCTGTGGCCCGTGCATTCAGCACTCCTTGGGCAGCCATCCGGTTTCTACTGGACATAATATTACTGTGTGCTCCTGCTGCGTACGTGATCTGACAACAAATAAGAAGTTGATGATGAGTAGAGAGTAGAGACTGAGAGTGAATATAAGAAGACAGTTGATGGTTTAACCTTGGAAGGACATAGGCCTATGACTATCAAGGTAGTCACTCAAAAATGATTTGATTTTTGGACCAGTAGGTGCATTCTTCATTTCTGCAGTGATCTGAAAAGTCATCTACCGGACCTGCTTTGAGGCCGTTCTGTGTTGTTACGGGGTTGATATCAAACCACTTGAAATCATCCTAAGTCGATGGAAACCGACATTGTGCACTGAAAATAGTCATATTTATTGGGTTCTATGGCCTTATTGCAATGGGGTAAATAAGAACTCAATGAAAAGTGAGAGCCAACCACTACAACGACAAAAAGCAATTGAATTGAAAATTCATCACACAATGCCATTGGAGAGAATAATTAACTAGTTTTGAAAGCCAGTTAGGTTTTAATAAGGTCACTACTAATAAGGTCTACAATGATGATGAAAATTGGTGGTCAGGGGTTCACTGAGCTTTCTTTCATTAGAGCCCTTGGTCCTTTTAAGTCATGTTGATAATACTAAAAGTTTAATGTGTATTGTTATATCATCTTGAGCAAAACTAGGGATGTTCTCAAACAAGAAAAATTGAGCATATCTCAATCACAAGCATATGCAATATGCCCCGAATGGTTCATAGACTCAAATTTATGTGTATAGCTACTGCCATATTCATTGTAAATATTGAGCTACATTTTTAGAAAGGGGAACTATACAATCGGCAATAATGAATTTAACCTACCTTGAAACTATGTTCATTAGAGCAGTTTGGATGTTTTCATAACTATCCTAATATATGTGACTTTATTTGTTAAATGACCTTTGTAATAGATAAAGGCAAGTATACTAAGATACAAGGATGCATTGTACTCCAATTCACTAGCAATATATTGTGCAATAGAGTTATTCAATAACAATTCCTTAGAAGAAGCTTTGAAAACAACTACAAAAATCCAGGTTGCAAAATCCAAATAAAAAAAATACTAAATCAAGAATATTTCAGTAGTAAGAAGACTACTAAAGTAAACACAATAATGTTGCAATCCACAAACAAGTATGAACGATATATTCATAAGAAACAAATTGACTTAACTTTTTTAGCCTTTCAATTCTTTTCAATAGCATAGGCAATCAAAGGCAAGCTATAGACACGTGGACTATAAGTTTTATGGCTTCTATAATAAGGTTCAAGTAATGCAAAAAAAATTATATTGAATATCTTTTAATTTTTTGCTTTTATATAAGACACATCACAATTCAACAAAGAAAAATCCTTGGAGATGCATTCAATTGATGTATTTGATTCAAAACCACCTACAAGTGATTTAATAGCAATACCCCCTCCAGAAGTGGTATTTCACCTATAATCTTTTGAATACCTAATCTCACTTATAAATCTTTCATTTGGTAAGGAACTCAAGATGGAATTGCTTAAAATATCTATCTTTTAAAAAATGTCAAAGGCTTGAAGTATGAACTAAAATGTTGTATTTTGCACTTCCAAAACTATTTAAACAACTATTTTGGTCATCAATTCAAAGATGTAGAATACAGAGAGTACATAAAAATTTTCAATACCTATGAAAATTTAGAAAAGAAAGAGAGCCAAGAAACAAAGGCTAGGGTTGGAAACTCACATGCAAACGAGCTGGTGCAGAAAATTGTTCCAATTTGTCCAAAATACTCCACCAAAAGATTTGGTTTAGATAACAATTCAAACACAAGAACAAGGCGGATTTGAAATAGGAACGCTAGATCAAAATAAGATCCAATAAAAAGAGGTAGTACGCAAATGGAGTGTAGTGGACAAGCAATGTCAATGTGGGGAGTTGCAACTATAATGAAACGGAGAAAGAAAACGGTTGGTTTTTTCAACAACCGAGAAACCATTTATTGGTCATTGCTCGCATTGAGGCGGTTATTTTGTGGGGGAATTTTTTTCCTACAATTCCGTTTGTTAAGCTCCAAGTGTTCAAAAAAAAGAGAAAAATACTATTGGTAAGGGCTCAAAATTGGTGTCACTATAAAATTAGTTTCACTTAGAAAAATTGTAGAAATTAGTGCAATACAATAATAGTGTAGCCTACATTAATTAATTTAAATAAAATACAAACTAAAGCTTCTTTTTTCTCCATATTACAAGTGACAATCAATTTAATGTATGCCAACTATACTAAAATCTTTATTTAGTGTCATTTACACTGATTGATTTTAAAATTCTATAAATTATTACTCTTGATGAATAGTTTTATCATCTATGTTTATAGAAATCCTCCTCTTTCAATAGTATTGATATCTATACTCTTGGTAAAACTATTCGTCTTTTGTAAAAAGTTATAGCCTTAAGTAAGCACTTAATACGGGTGACACTAAATATAATTTTAGTGTATTTAGAGTAATCTATCTACTCTCTATAGAGGTCTTACCGTACATTCAAGTCAAATTCGGCATCTTTATGCCAAAATAATTTAATTTTGAAGTTTGGATAATTCGGCAGCTTGATTTGATTTTCTTGATTTTTGGCACTTTTCCCTTCCTAATTTTTCAACAACCCCTAATTTTGGATTGATTTGTTCATTTCATGCATAAATGTGCTCCTTTTTCTAAATTTTCTCAAGAGTAATTTTTGGATATTCAAAATTAGCAACAATGATTGTTCCAAATTTTCCCTAATTATAATTATTTACGAAACTGAGTATGTTTAGAGCAAGGCCGTTTTAGGTCAACTGATTTTTCATTTGGCCTTTCTCAAGGTACCTGCGTTTCGCTTCCATCGTTGTAACCTAACCAGAGACGTGACAGACGTGTTCAACCTCGCCCTAAACCCTAATTTTGTTTATTTGCTCGTCACTCTGCATATCCCGCGCATTTGCTGGTTCCTGATCTCGACAAGCGAGCGATGGCGGAGCTTGAAGCTCCCCAGGTGGTCCTCCACACAACCATGGGCGACATTACTGTTGAGGTACGCACACGTTTTATATTGTTTGGTTCGTTTTTGAGTAAAATGTGCTGAGGGCCGAGATGCAGAGGAGTAGCTAGTGTGATACAATTCTGAAAAATTAATAGAACCGGTGGTTTATTTGATGGAGTGATAGGCTTGCAGCGAGGCGTTCGAACCCGTCTTTGAATTTTCGTTACCTAATGTCATTCATGCTTACATTCAAATTCATTGAGCGAAACCGTAGACTGCTGTCTGGGATTTTGCACGTTTGGGATTCTTTGAACCTGGAGTAACATACTTTGAAGTCCCGGCAGTTAGTTGTATCCCTTGTTTCCTTGTCAACAAAGACACTGGGTGTCGGACACGATTCGTAGAGCAGACGTTGATGACGTTGTGTGTTGTGCATACAGCTGTACACAAAGCATGCGCCCAAAACGTGCAGGAACTTTTCGGAGCTTTCACGCAGAGCTTACTACAACAACGTTCTCTTTCACCGTGTAATCAAGGTCAGATTTAGTCAGTGACTACACTAACTTTGGTATTCAGTGTGACTCACTCAAGTATTGGAACTGAAGCCATTAATTCCCGAAGCTGATTTGAATTTCTGCATATTTCTGCTTACCTCTTAAGTTAGTACACATAAATTATTTACCTCAATTGGACAAATAATTGAAGATTCTTTATCAAATATTCGAGCTTTGCTTTGGATGAATGAGAAGTTATTTGGACGAATCATCAACACAAAGCACTCTGTTCATTATCCTGAATATGAACTTGGGGGCGCTTACGCGTTACATTAGTAGGATGGCAGATATGTCGTGTATGAGTTTTTTTTAATAACGTGACCAATTTCAAATTGGATGTATTCCTCTCCGATTCCTTTTTGTCTCCTTCGTTTTGACTGTATCGTTTCTGCGATAGCACATTTTTATTCTATCTCGATGTGCTATGCTCGAGAATTTAAGAATGTGGCGCTCAGAGTGTAGTTGGTTGTTTCTTACAGGGTATGATAAGCCAGATATACTAACTCTAACCAGAGACGTTTCTTTAGGGCTTACTCTAATTTGATGTTTGTGCCTGCAGAATTTTATGGTTCAAGGAGGGGATCCGACGGGCACTGGTAGAGGCGGCGAATCGATTTACGGGTATGCTTATAGATACCAATTTTGAAAGAAATTGATATCGATAGAAATAGTTTTTCCAGTATTAGTATTTGACATTTGTAATTTTAATGATCTATGCTTCTGGTCTACAAGATTCTGAACACAGCTAGTAGATCGGTTCTGTAGATAGTGGTTCTACAGGTAAGTTGGTCCAGTTAATTACCGATTTAAATTGCAAATCACTCAAGTTTAGAATCTTTGCACCTAAGACCTAAAAACAGATGTCATACTGTATTTTTTGAGTCCTAAACCCGATTTACATGCAAATGTCTGAGAGTATCTCCCGGCGTAAAGTGGTTGGATATGGTTGTGACTCGTCTATCACAAAGTTTGGATGGTCTTGTGATCCTTTTGCTATTTGAAGAAATCATTCAAATCAAACTGTATCTACTGGATTACAATATCAATCAAACTTTGCCTTCGATGAATACTCCTAGTTGACAAGCACTGGATGCCCGGCCGTAGATGACTGATCTAGAAATTAATGCATTTAGGTGTATTCTCTTCATGACTTCATGATCTCACGGGTATTCTGCAGATCAAAATTTGAAGATGAGATTAAAAGGGATCTGAAGCACACAGGGGCAGGCATCCTATCAATGGCAAACTCAGGACCCAATACCAACGGCAGTCAATTTTTTATAACTCTTGGCCCGACGCCATGGCTAGATTGTACGCCCTCCAATTCAGACCTTAATTTCTTCTTCTCAATTTCGATACAAAATTGATAAGTTTAGGAGAGAGAATCTTCAACGTACTAATCCTTAAGGCATGCTTAGGAGTGGAAGCACTCTAAAACGGTCATTGAGGTCAAAAGCATGAGTTTCTTACTTGACGTTTTGTCTTGCAGCAAAACACACAATTTTTGGTAGGGTCTGCAAGGGGATGGATGTGGTGAAACGTCTTGGTATGGTTGAAACTGACAAACATGACAGGTAAGTCGAGACAGTGATTGTCGACCTTATATTTGCATCGCTTTGGTTGTTTAGTTCGTCTCACTGGGAAAATTTATCGCATGAGTATTGGAGTACTAGATTTATCCTTTTTTAATCTCAGGAAGCCTTCACTGTATTGTATCGATATTGAGAGTGTCCCAGGGTAGTGCTTACGTTGACATCTATGGTGACATGAACGAGCTCTACTGGGCTCTCTACCAATGCCCGGCTAACTAGAGTGGAGGATGAAGTGGTTTGCTGTTATTTTCTTGTGAAGGCTATCTTTATTTGAGGTACACTAAAGTGATAGCACAGTATTCTTTGTTCATATATACACATATATTTATGCATGTAGTATGGTGTCTTATGTTCATTTCCGTTAATAACTGTGATCATTTGAATGGCAGGCCTATTCATGATGTGAAGATCCTGAAAACATCGGTCTTCGACTGAATGCTCATCTCAAATTTCTGACCAGCCCACTGCTGATGGGGGCTATTCCTGCCCCCTCATGATTTTGCACACCCAGACACTAACTCTGCAATCTGCATGTGTATGTCTTGAGTTTTGTTCATGTATCACACATAGACAATTTTATGCTGCTACTCTCCATGTTCTTTTCAACATTGTAGCCATATTGGAATTGTAGGGCGTAGTAGTCACAAACTCTTTTGATAACCATGGATTGCGGGTGTAAGTGCTTTGAGGCCGTCATGTCAGTAGTGGTAACTCAAACCCCTTGGATCTTTCTTGAGCACACTGTACATATTTTCAGTGCTTTGTCTTATACTTTGTTTGTCCCAAAATAAGAGTCTTAATTGGGTCCTATTTTTTTTGAGATTGTTTTGAGTAGGTCATATGGAGACTTTTTTCTGTCCAATTTTATTTAGGTTGCAATGAACATATGCAATGTTCTTCATTGATTTTGGTGGTATAAAATTTGGACCCTCTTGAATTTATGTTTTTTACTAGAGAATAATATGAACAATGAAATTTTGGGAAGGAGGAAGTATTTTGTTGTAATGTCTTAAGTCACATGGTGGTTCTAAACCCTTAGCATAAGGTAATTTAGGAACAAGAAATGGTTTTGGCCAATTTGATTTTGTGGCTTATAGTTTTTATTCTTTTTGTCGGAATTGGTTAGATGGTACCATTACTAAACCCTAGACAAAAACAAATGTATAGTAATAATAAAATTGAAAAGCAAAATTTGTTAGGTGACCATTTAGGGTTTGAAAGGTGCAACCAAAAATTGTTGATGTGTCATTGATAAGAATTTTGTTGTTAGTTGGAAATGTTTTAGTACATCTTTCATATGGTAAAGTGTACTTCATTCTTGTGCATTTGTATGCGATGCCATTTAAATGCACAATGTCATTTTACGTAGCATTTCCTTTAGTATAGTGCCATTCCTCTTTTCAATATTGTTTGTTAACTTCATTAGGTTTTAATACATTGCCCTACATTGCCAAGGTTGATTTGGAGACACCAATCAATGTGAATGGCAATTGTACCTTTCCATAGGTGGATTGGATAATTCAAGTAAGCTCTTTAGTCCTTGATTTTTTCATCTACATAATCAATGCCTTTGTGAATTGAGGTGCATGAGTACTATGGTTTAATAGAAATTTGTCAAAGGGTGTCTATGATTATTGAATACTATAATATTGTATATAAAATTTGATACAAAAGAATAATGTTTTGGAATAGAAAGAGAATCTTGATGCTAAAGTAGATGACTATTGTAGTACTATTGAAGATGTGGGAATTGTTACAGACAAGATACAATTGGCAGATAAAGAGTTGGAGGTAGTGATTAGTACTAGGGCATTTATGTCCAGACTATATGCCTTTAAGCAAAAAATTAAATGGCTACACTAGCTATAAATTATTAAATAATAAAGATTACTATTGATAAGAGATTTGTGATGATGACCAATGCCATTTGTCAAGAGGATGTGAAACAAGTGAAAAGTATAGGCAACTACAACAATTGGGAAGTCAAAAGGATATTAAATAAGAAAGTGAAAGGATAGCCACAACAATTGCAAAGTAGTATGACCATATTCGTTATATTGAGACTTTTTGCAGATTTTGAGACAGAATGCTAGTTATTGTAAATTCACTTTGAAAAATATTAATTGAAATAAAAAATAAAAAATTCTAAAATAGTGATTCTAAAATAAAATTCTAAAAGTTGATATTGTTATCTATTTATAAAAAAATACTAATAAAGAGTTAAAGCGGTTTATCTTTGAGTCAAATGTAAAAATGAGATTGTGAAAAGTCTCAATATAACAAGACAATTCCATTCAAGAAAATGAGACAATTTTCATTATTTTATATTAGTTTGTGACTCCATACATCCACCATCATTGATACAAGCAAGAAATCAAGAATGGAGTGAATGTGATTCATCATGTGTTTGGAGATTCAATGATTGTAGAATTCAAAATTGGATCGTAGAATTCTTTCTCAAAAAATGGTTCTAACATAGCTATTAGCTTGAATGGAATTGTTTCATAACATCTAACAATGGGCATTAGAAAACTCAAGACAAGTTGATACAATATAAAGGAGATGTGAATATAGATAGTGACTTCTAAGAGATTCTTGCACCAAAGAAAGCCAATCCAAATGTTTTGATGATGAGTGGACAATCAAGTTAGTAAAGGTTGACCATATTTATAAGGTAGATGGATAAGTACATTTTGTCAAATGCAATTTGTGTTATTAATTCTTAAAAGGCCCTTGAGGTCCTTGTATACGACATGTATTTAGCCTTATAACTCTTCAATTGTTGTTTAATATATCAATTGTGATACATTGTTATTAATGTTCTATCATGATTATTAATTTACTTTGAACTAAAAAAATTTTGGTCAATGTTTTTTTGATCAAATATGACCAAATACAGAATATATTATATGGCCACAAAAGGCCTTCAGGCCCTTGTAGGGTTAAAAGAGACCTTAAAAGAGGCACTTTGATTAAACACAAAGGAAAGTGGAAAAAAGGTTTTATACTTTTATTTGCCCAAATATGGGATAAAGAAAAAATAATGGTTTAATTGAAAAAAATATCAATACCAAATCAACATTAGCCTATCTGTAGTCTGTTAGTCTATCTTAGTCTAAGAGCAATGAATCATTTGAGAGATTCTAATTGTCCAAAAAAAAGTCCCATTAGCAACCATGTTTGGATTTTCAAGTATTGGACAAACAACATTTAGAAGAAGACATACTCTACTATTTCTTAAATATTCCAAGCATACCTAAGATGCATTATTTTGACTCAAGCAACTAAAAAAAGGTAGAGTCATGAACTCACAAGTGACAAATGCTATATAAAAAAAGTAAAATTTTCAACTTCATTGCTATTGGTTGGAAGACTTAGGCCATAGTAGTTGATATTGGCTTTTGGATTTGCATATATATTTATATTGTAGAGAACCACTCAAAAATCTTTCTTATGATCTATTGCCATGGGTACTAGATGCAATTGGCTTGAAGAATCTCACGGTAGACATTCTTGTGCAGCTTTGGGCTAACTTGGAGACTTCAATGCAATAGTAGAAGACAATATCCGTATCAAATTATTTGAAGCATCAAAACATGTCTAAATCACACAATTTTGTTAAGTAATGTCAACATCAAGCCGTCCAAATCAACAAAAGATGTTGATCCAGACACTGTTTCCTACCAATGATGTATTCGTACTTTCAAATTGTTCTCTAGTTTGGTCATCTTTGATCTACTATAGCCTTTTGAACTCTTCTACAAACATATATTTCCAAAAATTGATGGAAGTCATAGAAAAGCAAGGAGTTGGAGCTATTTAACCAAGTGAAAACCAAATTGTATCATTATTAAATCCATTGTGGAGGCTATTGGGAGATTACCAAGTTGTCATTGCCAAGATGGTGGTAGACTTGTAAGAGACCTAACTCACATGATTTTTTGAAGGACAAGTCTTGCATGATGGACATCATGGCACTAATGTCAAAGTATGAGGTTGTGGATATCTTTATCACCTGTGCATATAAGCACATCTTTGTAGTCACTCTAAAAATATATGAGTATAGTTTTAGTCACTCTACATTGACAAAGAGATAAGTGGTGGGCCTTCAGAGCATCTCCACCGGGGCGCAATATATTGCCCTAGCAAATGGTTTGGCATGCCTAAGAGAGTTGTCGCATCCCACCAGTTGAAGACTTTGGCATTTTTCACAATCTATGCACCACACTTCAATCTACAGTGCCCTCATGTTTTGACTTGCGCCATATTAAGCTGTGCAGTACTCAAATTCCAATGGGACCTCAGGATTGAGGTCGGGTGGGTACATTCATTAAGTTGTGGCTCAAAAGAGCTCCCAGCTTATTTGAACTGAACCTTTATAGGTGACCAAAGTGGTGTTTAGAAGGACTACTTCAACATTGTTGTTGCTTCCTAATACTGTCATTTTTTTGCCAATCAACTCTCAGTGGGGCACACTATATACTTCTTTAAAAATTATTTTCAAGCTTCATCTTGTAGAAAACACATTATTTTGACATTTACCTTAAACATGTTTATAACTATGACTTCATAGTCTCTAACACACTTTGAAATACTTTGTCAAGAAATTTTTACACTGTTGATTGTCATTGATCTCATAAGAACAGACTCTTGGAAGACAATCAACATCAATGTTTGCCTAAAATAGTTTTTGTAGAGTTTGGTGACAAATGTCTAATTAATGCTCCCTCAAGTGGAACTTTGTCTAAAATGCCTATATTGTTGATTGTCACTAATTCTTAAGAATATATTGACTTTTGGAAGTCAATCAATATGATCAAGATGTTTTTGTATTTGTGACTATTCTTGAGTCTTGATACAATTGTCCTATATCTATTCTTTTGACCTTGATTATTCAAGCTTGGTATCAATGTTGTTCTCATTCCATTGCGATCAATGCAAGTAGGCTTGATTACTTTCTCAATGTATTCCCAACAACTACCCACTGTTATGCTGCACAATGAATTTTCAACCACCTTGGACCTTTGGCATGGCTCATTACTCCTACACCTCGGAGAGTGGGAGATTCTAGCTCTTTTTTGCTATCCGAACGCATGCCGGTGGGGGCCCAATAACCAAGCAGGGCTTTCTTCTCCCCTAACACACAGCAAGGAGCATCTAGTGTGCCCATTTTGAAGCTCTCTAGTAGAGATGCTCTCAAGGACCTATTAGAATGTAGGTAGAGTTTCTCCAATGTGTTATGTAAATTCTATGATATCCAAAATAAAATGCTTAATGGATGCACTGAAAAAGCTTGTATGTCTTATATCCTACATATATAAGTTGGAATGAAAGGGCAATTGTAAGAAACTTTGAATAAATTCTTGTTGTATAAACAATTGCAAGAAACTATGTATTACTAAAATGGGAGTTTTGAAATTCTTGAATAAAGATTCTATAAAGATTAATACACTTTGTATAAAGATTCAATAAAGATTCTTGAATAAAGATTCTATAAAGATTGCAATCTGGTCCACTTGTGCCAAAAAAAGGATTGATTATGATTGGTGTGACTCAATGACTAACCCTCAAATTGTACCCTATTGTATTTCAGTCTATTCTAACTTGTTCTTCATTATTCAATCTAGCCAATTGCACAATATGTACGTCATTCCAATACTTTCAATATTATATCGATTGGTCTGTTTATTGATCTACTTCAGTTTAATCATCGAGAACATTGAAGTGAAAGCACCCACATCTTGGCGCATTAAAAATGACATGCAACAGGAGATGCGGAGGGCTTATTAAGGGTCCTAATTACATTGCAATTAAAAAAATCCCACTGTCACACACTATGAAACCTCCTATAAAACTATTTCTTCTGTTTCACAAGCTATGTGGCTATTATACGTTGCTCGGCGTTACAAAAAAGAAACAAGGACTTTTGTTTCTTTTTGTTTTTAACATAGACCAAGTTGTTTTTTATTAGATCCTCTGGAATCTATGAAACAAGTGAGAGGGCCCTAAATTGTTGAGTGGATGGGCTTCACTTCATTAGGAGAAATATCAGCCCTCTGGAGGGCTGCTCTGGAGTGACAAGCCAAGCTATTTCAGAGCTTGGCTTGTCACTCCAGAATAGTCCCGCAATGAGTAGTCAGTTTGGCTAACTGCTCGCTGAAACGGTCAGAAATTGCGATTTTTTTATTTTTTTTATTTTTTTTTATTTTTATTTTTTTAAGATTATAAATAAAAAATAAAAAAATAAAAAAATAAAAATTTACTCGTAAATTTCGGTTCTTGCGCCACTGTCGTTGCAGTTTCAGCTGGGCGGGAATAGGGAAAAAACAAATTTTTCAGCAAAAAAAAAGTAAATTCAGGGTACCTCGGAGGGTTTTGGAGCAGCCCTTTGGAGGCCCCATATTTTCTCTAATGTTGAAGAGCATGTGGCGCTTGTTTCCTTTGCTAAAGCAATGTTGGAACATTGATTTTGATGAGGGCATGCTAGAAGTTGTTGAAGCCGCATAGAGCATACCAAGGTGTGAGTGCTTTGAAGACAGTAATTGTGAACCACGTCCAATAAGAGTTGGCCTTATAAGTTGGGAACCAAAATTGTGTTGCCAAACTTGCCACAATTGTAGTCAGGGTGAGCACAATTTCTAGATTGACATGAAGTAGATTACAAATGTTATGATTATGTTGGATTCTAGACATTAGAAAAAATTTGAGCCCTCGGGAGGGCTCTTTCCCTTTGCAAAGGGGCTGTGAGTTCCCCGCAATGGAACTCACAGTCCCTTTGAGGGACAATGGCTACTATTCATCATCATTGATGAATAGTGGCCACAATAAAAAAAAATTAAAAAAAAATTGAAAATTTGAAAAATTAAAAAATTAAAAAATATTTTAAAAATATAATAAAAAAATATTTAAAAATAATAAAATAATAAAATAATAAAATAATAAATAAAATAATAATAAAATAATGACTCTGACTGACGGGGATAATTTTGGCCACATCAGATTTCAGAATTTTGAAATTTTGTATTTATTTTAATATTTTTAAAATTATTTTATTGATCAGTCCCGCCAATTCGTTGGCCAATGTTTGTTTTTGTTTTTGTTTTTTGTTTTTCCGGACAGCGTTCCCTGCTATCCGGGTACTCACAACCCTCCCAAGGGCTCATATTTCTTCTAATGAGTTGATAAATCTGGGAGTATATTGTAAATGAACACATTATCCATGAAGGCTTGTGTTGATTCATCAAAAGTAGAATTGTTGTAGTAGGGACGAAGGATCAAGCTTGTGAATGTTTTTTTATTACTTTCCAACGGACATGATTTTGACATTATAAAACCTCAAGGTCTACAACCAAGGCCTTACCTTCTAAACAAAGTTTTGTCTCATTATAGTATTATACTAGTGTTAAGTATTCAAAATTAATGATCCAAAGACACTACCATTAGTTTAAATCCATTGAGGGATAAAATGGTTTTGGATTAATTTTAAATTAATTTCAACACAATTTGTGTAAGGTTTAATATATATTCAACACAAAATCATTTCAGCATGGATTTGTACTATTAAGGTGACATTCTATAGCTATATGCCCTCTATTGATGTGAACCAAAACTATTAGGGATACACACAAATAATAAATATTATCTCTTCTAACTACTTGCTATAACAATTCCTTGCAACATATTTTTGGACATCTAAAATTGATTAGTCTATTTTATTTTCATAGGATCCCATCTCCAACAAGCTCATAAGAAATTTTAAATTTTAAATTCTTGTTTTTTATTTATTTAATAACTAATTAAACGTCATTATATCCATTTTCTTGGGATTTAACACTTTTTTGGTTCTCCTATAAAGGGACAGTTTTCACTACATCCCAAGTTCTACCAAATTCTTAAATTTTGATTGGTGGAGAGCTCAAAACTAGAACAAGGACCTTTATACTACATCTAATGGTGTGGTGTACTAAAACATGCCTGTAAAGACCCAATTTTGCATAACATTGTTAGTGGGTCTGGTTCTTTCCTCCTCCTCTAAGGAATAATACCTCTCGGGATTCCTGGGAGGAAATTTAGTTGAAATCTGAAAGAAGCTATTGGTTGCATGTTATTATTGCTCTGCAAATATTTGGCCGAGCTGCTGAACAAGTACTGGTTTCTGAAATTGTGGCTACAATACATGGCCTCTGAGTGGCTACAGTCATGGCCTGTGAATGGGTACAAACAGATTATTCAACAGTAATGGTGTGAGTTTCAACGCTGGGGGGCTCCCGCTTTCTGGGGGAGCAAAAGGGACCCCCCTAGCATTGGTTAACAATGTAATGTGGTTGTAAGTCCCATTTTTTATTTTTTAAATAATGTAATTACAATAATACTAAATCTAGTATCTATGTAGGTTGATTTTATCTAAACGGTTGTCTACAAAAAATGCCCTATAATAATATTACTGACCTTTGATTCGTTTGGTACATATATACATTTCTTATAGAATATTATACATGAGAAGATTTGTAATTTAGAGTTTAGACTTTGGCCTTCACACTTTGACACTCCAAGTCCTACATAATAATAATTTTTATTCACCTCCTACAACCCAAGGAAGTTGAGATTTGACTTAGAAATGGCACTTGGAGAAACAAGACTTGGGAAGTAACAATAAATAGAATTATTCTAGGCTTGATCTTTCTAGGGGATCTATATAATGGCCTCATTTTTCAACAAGGTGTAATGAAAAGTTTCACAAGACTCACCTAAAGCCTCTACATCCTAATCTTTTAACAAAAACTTTTGGTTGCTATATCACGTACCCTACTCTAATGATTCTATGCAATATTTTTTATTTTTTCAACATTTTCTAAGATTTACAATACCATTTAATTTTGCTTTGATTTAAAAGAATTCAACCATTCTACAATGATGATAACATTTGACATTTCTACTATAGCTATGGGACCCCTAAAGCACTCTAAAAGAAAATAATCACCATGAATTTGAGACCATAGTAATTGCATGTGTGATTGCAAGAAAAACATTTATTATTTTTGTCAAACCTTGTTAGATTTGTCACTATCTTTGCAAATTGATAGAACCTATTTAAATCATTTGATTAGAATAAGTAGTTGTTGGATTAAAATCTTGATAAATTTGAGGTTGTGATTCATAAGGGATTCCATAGTTATCATACAATCCTTGTTGTTGAAATTGTAAATTCATATTATCACTATAATATGTTTGACTACCATCATTGAAAGTTGTTTGCAATAAAGGACCTGCATTTCATCAATAAAACATTATATTATATATTGAATATCATATATTGAATATCATAATTGTATATCATATATTGAATGTGCAGTATCATGTTAGTCGAACTTAAAAATTCTGGAATTGAAGCAAATTTAAAGCAAAATCATAGTTAGTAGTTTACTCTTGTAAAATCTAATTAATGTTTATGTATTGAAGTTTCTACCTTCAACATTTTTAGACTCAATATCATCATCAATGTCTTCTTCCCCTTCTTCCCCTCCCTCTTCCTCTTCCTCTTCCTCTTCCTCTTCCTCCTCCTCTTCCTCCTCCTCTTCCTCCTCTTCTTCCTCCTTTTTGTCTTCCTCTTCTTCCTCTTTTTCCCTTCTTTCCATTTGATCTTGTCTTTCTTCATCATCATCTTCTACATACTCTTCTTTATATTCTTCTTCATCCTCAAATACTTCTTCTCCATAATCTATTTGTCCTTCATCTTCCATTTTTTGTTCATTGAATTGACTGTCAATACTTTCAATTGTGCCACCTTTTTTACCTAAACCAAATTCGATTTTTTCAAAAATATTTGGATCTTTTGTAGACTTTTTAATTTTTTTTGCAAGATCTTTTGCACTTTTTACAAACGATTTTTCAGATATTTCTTTAGTTGATTTTTTTATGATATCACTAGTTTTTGCTAGTCCAGTTTTAATAAAATTTGAAATCTTTACAAAGGCTCCAACTTTCTTCAACGACCCTGAGATACAAGCACATCCTTTTGTACATAAAGGCCCAATTATTTTGAATATTGTTGCTTGGAATATCCATAGAATTCCAGTTTTGTTCAAGAGTCCTAGTGCAATAATTCCTACAAAATTCAAAAGAAATACTTATTTATAATATATAATACTTCTAAGGCCAAAATAAATAATTAAAAAATATATTCCCTCTGTCCCACTAAGAACCTCCAAAACTCTTCCCGTTAAGAAATTAACTATATTTTCAATCAAAGTGCCAAAAATACATTCATTCAAGAATAAATAACCCATTCCTTAGATCTATGCAAAATCTCCAGCTTAGACACTATGATTTAGGCACCCAAAATTCATGTCAAAAGTATGATATTTGAACATATTTTATAATTGCTGCCAGCTTTGTCATTTTAGATGATTTAAAGGGTGGTGGCTGCAATGGGATTGTAATGACATGTTCTCCAACCTAAATATCCAAAAATAAAAAACTATCCCACTTTATGATCAAATTTTAATAGCACCAAAGTAGTCACTAAATAGGCTGTCAACACTACTATTTGACAAAGAAATTAGTACAAGGTGTTTCATATCGCCAAGGCCAAGCTTACAAGGCCATGGGAATGCTTTTTGATTGTCTCACTTGCCCCCACAAGGTTGTTCAATGTAACAAACACTCACTAAACAATCAAAAACACAAAAAGGAACTTTTTAGTGGGACAAAAATTCTGCTTGATTTGGAGGTTTTTAGTGGGACAGAGGGAGTATTCAATATTAATATTATAATAATATTAATATTATAATAATATCAATATTATAATAATATCAATATTATAATAATATCAATATTATAATAATATCAATATTATAATAATATCAATATTATAATAATATCAATATTATAATAATATCAATATTATAATAATATCAATATTATAATAATATCAATATTATAATAATATCAATATTATAATAATATCAATATTATAATAATATCAATATTATAATAATATCAATATTATAATAATATCAATATTATAATAATATCAATATTATAATAATATCAATATTATAATAATATCAATATTATAATAATATCAATATTATAATAATATCAATATTATAATAATATCAATATTATAATAATATCAATATTATAATAATATCAATATTATAATAATATCAATATTATAATAATATCAATATTATAATAATATCAATATTATAATAATATCAATATTATAATAATATCAATATTATAATAATATCAATATTATAATAATATCAATATTATAATAATATCAATATTATAATAATATCAATATTATAATAATATCAATATTATAATAATATCAATATTATAATAATATCAATATTATAATAATATCAATATTATAATAATATCAATATTATAATAATATCAATATTATAATAATATCAATATTATAATAATATCAATATTATAATAATATCAATATTATAATAATATCAATATTATAATAATATCAATATTATAATAATATCAATATTATAATAATATCAATATTATAATAATATCAATATTATAATAATATCAATATTATAATAATATCAATATTATAATAATATCAATATTATAATAATATCAATATTATAATAATATCAATATTATAATAATATCAATATTATAATAATATCAATATTATAATAATATCAATATTATAATAATATCAATATTATAATAATATCAATATTATAATAATATCAATATTATAATAATATCAATATTATAATAATATCAATATTATAATAATATCAATATTATAATAATATCAATATTATAATAATATCAATATTATAATAATATCAATATTATAATAATATCAATATTATAATAATATCAATATTATAATAATATCAATATTATAATAATATCAATATTATAATAATATCAATATTATAATAATATCAATATTATAATAATATCAATATTATAATAATATCAATATTATAATAATATCAATATTATAATAATATCAATATTATAATAATATCAATATTATAATAATATCAATATTATAATAATATCAATATTATAATAATATCAATATTATAATAATATCAATATTATAATAATATCAATATTATAATAATATCAATATTATAATAATATCAATATTATAATAATATCAATATTATAATAATATCAATATTATAATAATATCAATATTATAATAATATCAATATTATAATAATATCAATATTATAATAATATCAATATTATAATAATATCAATATTATAATAATATCAATATTATAATAATATCAATATTATAATAATATCAATATTATAATAATATCAATATTATAATAATATCAATATTATAATAATATTAATATAATAATAATAATAATAATTTTATATCAAATTTGTTTTTAGATAAATTTTATTGAATATTTTTCTTCATAATATATAAACGAATTTATATTTCATGACTTACAATAATATTTTCTTATTTTACATTTAAAAATTTTACTTCTATTATTTAAATTTTTATTTTACTAAACTAAATTCATATTTTATAAAAAAAACTAAAATAAATATGAATTATCAAATTTTAATTTTTAGAATTTTATTATATTACACAATTTAAATAATGGAATTCTAGAAAAAAAAATTAATTAAAATTTTATTTAGCAATGAAATTAAAAAATAATGTATGTCTATAATGAAATTGAATAATAAAATAAAAAATAAGATTAAAAACTAAAAATTCAAAGTTTTAAAGTTGAATGTTTTTATAAATGAATATGGCAATGGCAAAGAGGCATGCGCAAGAAAAAGTCTTGCCATTAATTTATAGAATTCCAAACTGCCCACATATGAAAGACTTCATAGAATTTGCAAATATTATATTAGTTGAATCATCATTTTACAGTATTGCACACATGCTATGAAAAAATCAATATTTGAATATATTTTGTAATCTACTTTGGATTCCGTTTTCTTAGCAAGTGATAGCAACAATCAATTGTACTACTTGTTGCATTTTGGCCAATGTACTTATGATTTTCTCTAAAACATTTAAAAATAAAATATGTGACTAATATTTTTTACCTTTAGAAAGATTGTATCCAACAAAGAAAATACTTAGAATAATCCTATTGATAAGATAAATATAAAAGCACAAAAACTCAAGAACATAGATATTGTAACATTTTGATTTATAAAATATGAAAAAATAATTACAATAAAAAATGAATTTTTCCACTTGCGACAATTTTATGGAAATGGCTTAGCACCAAATGTGTGAACGCCGTGATAGGCGGGCTTAGCACCAAATGAATCACTAAGAATTTTTAATATCTGAAATGCATGTTGAAAGATGCTTAATTTAGAAACTTCTATACAATATATGTTTTTTTTAAATTAATTATTTCTTACTATATGTGCAAGTCTATTAGAAATTTCATCTAAACATCCCGGGGTTCACTTAGAAAATTTTATTCGAAATGGTTTGATCAAAGATATGGTGTGTTTAATTCTTTAAGCCTTAAATTTTGAATTTTTTTGGTGATAATATATGATGGATAAAATTTGACACATTGGATTATAACTAATATAAGGTGCACAATAATACATCCATTTTTTTCTTCAATCTAATATTACATTTGGGATAAAGCTAGGAGATGTTAATCCGTGTAAACTCCAATTCAGAAGAAAGAATTCTAGTAATAATTATGTGATTCAAAGTACAATGATAAACTAGCATAAAAATAACAACAACTCTTTATAAGATCCAAAGCCCTTTGTAAAAAAATCAGTGTATAAAGTTACAAGCTCAAATGGAGTATGTGGTTCAAGGAGTTAGTATACCATCAAGGGGCTAACATGATGTGAAAATGTGGTTGATCATGCGCAAACCAAGCAATTAACTCATATGACCTCCAAATCAAGTAATAACTAGAATCAAAATCATTGCTAATTAATTAATATGTGATGTAGTTATAAGCCAAGCAAACCACTATTTGTGAATGGAGGCTAATATCAGTATCTAGTTAGGTAGTTTAACAGTCACTAGCTGCTGGTAAATACAGAACCTCCTTTTTAACCAAACTCATTTTAGGAAAGCCATTTCATCAGGAATCCATGGCACATTTAGATTTTATATATAGAGGAGTCCTCAATCACAACAAAAGATCTGCTTCTTTGTATTTGGAATCAACTAGTGTTCCAAATGTTTAATGATAGTTCTTTGTAAAGATGTTTGATGTGGTTGCAAGTAAGCTTTGAAGCGAGGCCAACTGGTAAAATTTTGAGTGAGTTATGAGTACTCTATGTGAAGGTCAAATTCAATAGAAATTAAGTCATTCTTGTAAAAAAGTGTCACAGGTCATTATATAAATGGTGTGGAGTGACGTGGACCCCTAAGAATTAATGTGGAAATTCAATTTCGGCAACTAAGTGCCGAATCAGACCTTCATGTATGGTATTTGAATCTATTTATGAATATTTGAAAGTGGCATCTTCTAATGAAAATAATTTAACTCCTAAAGGATTGGGGGTGTTTGAGCATAGTCCTTGTGTTTTTTACTAACTCTTGTAACAAGCATAATTCCACATTTGTGTGGAATAATTTTGATGATTGCCACCGTTGAAATGAAACAAGACTTATTTAGCTTTTCTATAAAAAAAAGATCAACAAAATCAAACAATTTTTGCAAAAGTGCCACCGTTGACAAGATTGATGAAAGATGTTTGGTTAGGGACACTGAAATCAAAATGTTGAAATCGGAATGCTCAAAAGTGCTCCCAAAATCTGATTTTTTTTCCCACACACACACATATATATATATATCATCATCATCATCATCATCATCATCATCATCATCATCATCATCATCATCATCATCATCATCATCATCATCATCATCATCATCATCATCATCATCATCATCATCATCATCATCATCATCATAATATTGATGTATAATTTTTTTCAAATCATTTTGAGGTGTAGAAAAAAAGATATGAGAATGTGAAGTAACAACCCACAATGCCTTTTCTATTCTCAAAAAATTCACCAAAAATTGCACACTCAATCATCTCTCGATTGGTTGTGCTAATGGATTCAACAAAAAAAATTATCTAGGGTCTCTTTGTTGCTTACAAACCGTTAGTGAGGTTCACATACCAATTTTTTTACAAATGTAGTTGTAGAAGCCATGTGGTGGCCTTATGGTCCTTTAGGGATTAATTATGATGAAGTTATAGTGTGAAAAAATTACCCCTTCTTTGAATTCAAAGTACATATATAGTACTAAAAAAATATAGAAAAGTTGATATTGATAGGGTCTAATTAATTGGTCCCCGCTATCAAATACCCCCCCTAATAATATCCCTTATTTGCACGTGATATATGAACCCCACAAAGAGTGACCCCGTGAACTAAACATCTCTAAATTGGAATTGGAATGGGTACTCAATTGTGCTATTGAATCCTTCAACAACAATTGTATTATGTTTTTGAAATCTAATATTTTTAAAGTTTAAAATAAACCTATTTACATTGAAAATGAATTTCTTCAACATTAAATCCATGTCTCTAAAATTTGGGCTTGAAAAAAGCTTTTGGTAAACAAAGTGTGAGAAGGAATACTACAAGAGTTTCTTGCAATTACTTTAGCACAAAGTCAAAATGAATAAAAGAATTGCAAAGAAATTGTTTACTACGTACAATACACCAATTTCTATCATGCACCATTATGTACGTGAAGTGCTCAATCTATTCTAGTTTTGTCCCCAAAAAGACATCTTTGTACCCAAATTTGCACTTGAATATGTATTCCATTTTGCTAGTGTTATTTCACAACCTTCATCAAAGTTCGAAGAAAGCTCCCACTTCATGAATTTTATGAAATATACATTTTAAATGCATTTTTTTGGAACTATTAAACATTGAACATCAAATCTCATTATACAAATTTAAATAAATCCCAAAAAAATTTGAATACAAAAATACAATCCTTGTAATAGTAAATACTTGTCAAAGTGGTTTTCAAAATTTAACTATTGTCAATAATATTTCTAAATTTAATAAATATAATGCATTTATTTTAGTGCAATTTTTCCATATACATCATGTAGACAATTTTTCATTGGTTTTTTTAATGTCATAATGGATTTTTAATACTTAGTCTACAAAAAACTTTCTTCTAACCCAAATTCAATGGGCATTTAACAATCTACAAGAATTTTCAAAGTTCTTAATACAATGCATAGTAGACTATTGTGGTACATTTTAGCCTGAAAACACCGTGCATATAATTCTTGAATTGGAATGATAAAGATGAACTTTTCAAAATATGCTTTGAAGAAATAAATCTTTGATTTTATAGCTTAAATGTTTTACTCCATCGCTTTAAAAAAATATTGCTTTAAAAATTAGCAGAATGTATTCAATTGAAACGGTCTTTTGTAAATCAATTTTTAGTTTATAAGTTTAAAAATTAAAGCTCTAGTTTCAAACAAATGCAAAAGTTCAATTATAATTAAAAAACTCAACTCATATTAGCCACTAGTCATCACAAGTGCAATATGGTTTGCATAGACTTGAAAAATGACCGACAAGAAGACCTATATGACCATCATGTTGTCATTTTTTTTGTCCATGCACACCATGTTTCACTTGTCCATGTTGTAGTAAGAACTTAAGTATATTATTCATACCAGAAGTAAATTTAGTGAAAATTAAATTTATTTTGGAAAAATGATATTCTTATTTAATGCACTACTTGGACTTGTGCCATACACTAGGTGAAAATTGAATTTATTTATGAGAGAGAATATAATTTTTCCAAAATTTTCTATTTTTGATGATTTTTGATGAAAATCCATTGATATTCACAATTTTCTAAAACATAAGAGAAAATTAAGAAAAACAATATTGTTGCACCCTTCATTATTGAGGCCTTTTTAACAATATACCTCATTAACTCTCACAATACATGAAATGCCAATGTAACATATACATATAAATATAGTGCGTAGAAATTAGTGATGATTTTTATGAGTATATGTTCCAACATTAAAAAGAATCTATAAAAATAAAACATGAAATTTATAATTCTAAATATTCTACAATCAAAATTGCCAAGGTTGTACAATATTGTACCTCCAATAATTAATAAGATAATTCCTATTATTCGTACCAAATTTGACCAACATAGTTTTCGAATAGAACATATTATATTAAAGAAACTACATTGTCTGCACACAAAATTTTCATAATTATTTTAATTTTTTATGTTTAATTATTATCAATTTTTACAAAATATATAAATAATCACACACACATATATATATATATATATATATATATATATATATATATATATAAGGTCAATTTAATATATTATAATAAATTTATTTTAAGATAATGAAGACTTTTATTTTCATATTATCATTAAGCTATTATTTTGAATATCAAAAAACTTTCTTCATAGACTTTACAAGTAACGGTCTCTACAGACTAAGTTATTATTGAAAATTCCATTTTTTTTATGTATGCATTTCTTTTTAGTAATTAACATTTTACATGGAATCAAAAAACAATTAAAAATTCTATGTTTTTTGGGGGGTTTTACACGCATTTGCAAACAAATTACAAAAATTAGAACAAAACAATTTTATTTTCAAATGCAATGTCTATTAACGAAGTAGTTCATGCCTTTTAAGAATTTGAACTCCAATTTGGATATTTAATACCAAATTTAATTTTTTTTTCAATGATAAAAGTAATTGCTGAAATAATATTTACTTTTATTTCTAAATTTTGACAGTCATTTAAAATTTTAAATATCAACATAGAAGGCATTATAACATGTAGAAATTTTTAATTGCAAATCATAAAAAGTCAATAAATTAAACTCTAAGATTATAATAAATAATAAATTTGATAGTACTTTCAAGAATTTTTTACCATTATTTAATTGTATAAGCAATAATTTTTATCCAAAAGTAATAATTCTAAAATAAACTTATATTCTACCTTTTTTCAAATGGTTATTCTAAACAAAATAAAATTAATATGGAGTAGTATTTAAATATACAAAATTAAATTTAGAACTATTAATACAATACTTATCTGTACAATTATAAAGTCAAATATGAAATTCATTTATTTATAGTTTAAAATAAGATACATAATTTTCTTGGATTTTTTTTTCATTATTTTAAATTAAGAACCAGATGCATCTTCATTAAAAATATGTGGAAATATTATTAAAGTAAGGAAAGCAATGCAATTATATTCAGTAAAATAATTTTAAAAAGATGTTGATAAATTTTTACTCTTTATTAAACTTTATTTGAATATATCACACAAATGCTTTTATATAAAACATGTTGATGTTATGAAGAACATACCCACAAGATCCAAAAGCATGTTTAATTTTGCTTCCAATGCCTCCAAGGAAGCTACCAATTCCTTTTAACCACGTTTTTGGATTAGTAAAACTCCAACTATCAGTGTAGTTGCTCAATGGCATTGGATCTCTAACTTCTCCACTCTATAAGCATGATTATATCCAAAACAATAACATAAGATAGATATTTTTATATAAAATAATAAAATATAGATTATTATAATATTATAATATTATACTATTTTAATTGGCTCTTTGTATGTGTGTGTATATATATATATATATAAATAAAATTTTAATATGGTTAAAAATCAATCAATTCTTTTCTACTTCATAATCATAGGATTTAGAAATAATTAATTTAAAACTACTAAGATTATATTTACATGGTTCAAAATATTCAATGATATATAATGTATATAATATTTTTAATAAAATAAAATAAAATAAAATTCATAATGTAATTTTAAAAATGTAAATTATTTTAACCCTTGAAAACAAAAGTGCATCTCTAAATAATTGTTAGATATGATTGGAAATTTGTTATAGTTCCCATGAATCTTTTTCTATCATCTACACAAAGATTTTTGAATATTTCACAAATAGAGTTGAATTATTCATACTTACATATAATATTAAATTCAAATTATGTCACTTTCATCTATCACATTTACATCTACTCAAATTTTCATTCATTTGTTCTTGCTAAACCTTAAGGACATACAAACATTTTTTCAATGAAACCTTGCAAGTTGGTGGAAATGTTTTGGTGGTGTTGCATTGCATCAAGTTTTGTTCTAGTTTAGAGAGAGAGAGAGAGATACACATATATGAACATGAATACTTTCAAATTTAAGTTGAAAGAACATGTATTAAGTTTCATGCTCTATTTTATTCAATCTTTTTTTGGGTCATAAATTGCATGAAGAAAGACTTCAATACCTTAGAAGATCTTTGAAATTGAATGTTTATATTTGAATTTGCAAAGTGTGAGTAATTCAATGGGGTTTATTTCAATTTATTTTTCAAACAATTTTCAAATTTGTATAAAATCAAGATCAACTTCAAACCTCTATATCTTTCATTTTAGAACTCCAAATGTTTTAATTCATTAAATATTTGACCTCAAAAGGGTGCAATTAGTTTGAAATGGTAGAATGTACTCTATTAATTATGAATTACATTTTCTTATTGGAGGTCAAAGAGAAAACACAACATGAATATTTCAATTAGACTAAAGGATGTCTCTTATAGAGATTTTGAAATTGATAAATGTTTTCATTCTAAACTTCAGACAATTATATTCAAAGAAGTTACCAGCTAATGGTTAAAGGAGCCCACTTTGGGGGTTTTGAAAATTTGGGAGAGTTTCAAATTGGATATATTTGAAAGTAAATTCTAAAAAATATATATTATAGATCATGGTAAATCTTAAAGGGAATAAAATCCCAAAATTTGGCCTATTTTTGAAAAGGATGTATCATTGCAAGTGTTTTTAATGTCAACAAAGGCAATACTAAAATAAATTAGGTCAAAGAGGGTTCTCCATTCTAGGTTGGGCATGCTTGCCCCAAATGTCATCAAAGATGACATGCATGGTCTCTATTAGACACATGACAATGTTTAAGGGACCTCATCCATTGATTTCTTGTGGTACCACTTGATCCTAATGGCCTTATCATAATCCAATGTCAAGATTGATATATAACGTTGTAAAGAGTTTGAATAACTAGTTTAGCATACTATACATCAATTTATTGGAGTTGTCTTATTCTGAATAATTTAGGTACATTCTAAGAATTTGCTCATTAGACTAACGCTAGCTCATGTCGACATTAAAGACGTCGTATAAGACCATATGTTGCTATATTTAGTAGGACAACTTTATGAGTTAGAATCTATGTCACTCTAACTAAAGTGAGACTAGCTATCGGACACTCCAAGCAATTGACTAAGGATCACATGCTTTCATTCCTCATACATCATCCAATTTCAATAGCTACTCAAGAAGAGGTGATAGATGTCACTCAACAAAGCCCATCATTTAAAGAGTGCCCAAGACTTTGGAGCACTTGAAGCTTGACCACAAATTAAAAGAAGGTTTTCTATGTTTTCAAGTTTTTCTTTTTTGGCAAGTGTAGTGTGGACTTAAACCTTGATGCATATTATAGGGATTTTAAAATTAAAAAAATGTGTACTCCACGTCTGCAGTTCAAAAATTGCTTATACCACGTCCGTAGCTCAAATTTTTTGTTGTGTATAGTTGGTCATTGAGACAAATACAGTAGTAAATGTTCTTCAACATTTTCAAATGTCACAAGCATTTGGTACTATGGAACCAATGATTTGAATCACCAAAAAAGACATTAGCACTACAAACAAGCTCCAAAAAAGATTTTGTTTTCTTGAAGTCTATGATAATATCAATAAAGAACATTAGACTCTAAAAGTTTGAAAATACATCCAAAATACTTTAGAGGAAATCTAATTGTCAAATGTCTAAAAATAATATATGATTTTGTTTTACCAATCATCTCATCAAAAAGGTCATTTTCAAGTTGTTTGAGTCACAAAACACCAAAGAGCTTTAGTAGTTAATTATAAGCACTTATAGTTGAATTAATTAGTAAACAAGAAAGATTGAGATTTTAGTGTTGCTTTAGGAAAGAGTCAATTTTTGAAGCAATTGGAACTTGAAACACAATAGAAATTTAGGGGGGGAGATAAATTATTTTAAAAAAAAGTATAAAGTCAAATTATCCATTATAATGAAGTTTTCTATTACTTTATTTTCATGCAGGGTGATTGCAAAAAACACCTGCCAATTTGGTTGCCTTTTGATTTTGGAATGCTTTAACTTTGAATTATGAATCCAATGCCAAAAACAAAAAAACGTGTTCTTAGACATGATTTGTCTGGGACAAATTTTTGGACATAGGATTCTGGAAAAGAAAATACATACTTTGCCGTTTTAATTTGTAGAAAATAGCAAAAACAATTTTCAACAAAACTAAAAATTGTTCATTTGGAAGGACTTTTTGGTGATGAGATTTGACCAAAAAAATTAGTTCAAAATCATTAATAATGTTTTCTAAATATATCTGAATTTTTTTTATTTTTTTTGGCATTAGATTTATAATTCAAAAGTTAAAGTGTTCTAAAATGAAAATGCAACCAATTGGCAGGTGTTTCTTGCAATCACCCTGCTTTACTTTTGGAGGAATGTATTTGAATTTGAATTTTTAGAATATCTTTAGTATTCATCTAATTTTTCATATACACGTTTTTATTTTCTTAATTGAAAAGCTTATAACACTCTATTCCTATTCTATCTGACATAATATTAGTAGATGCTTTTTACAAGGTCCCAATTGCCAAATTTCTCTAAAACCATGTCTAATGAAGTAACATAGCATTGTATAACTAGGCAATGGTCTTCTCCATGCTAGGAAGGTATTACAGTATGCCTCCCTAGATGATTGGAAAAGACTTTCAATTAATTCAAAGATTGGAGTTGGCTGAAGAGCCATATAAGACAATTGCGTTCACTATAGGGGGTCATTTTTCAAGGATGAAAAAGGGCCCCGTGCCTCATTGGTAAATAATATTAGGAGCATTTTGCATTGTAGTCATTTCAACGGTCTTCTTTACCAATTTCCTTTTCATTGTTCACTATAAGAGAAAGGGGTGTTTTAAGTGAATTTTTAAGTATAGTCCTAGACACATGATTTTAAGTAATGACCTTTAAGGAGATTTTCAGCAAAATTTTACTTAAAACACATGTATTTTAAGTAAAATTTTGCTAAAAATCTCCTTAAAGGTCATTACTTAAAATCATGTGTCTAGGACTATACTTAAAAACTCACTTAAAACACCCCTTTCTCTTGTAGTGGTTAGAATGTAAAATTCTTTTTTTTTTTGCATGAATCCTAAAGACTCCCAGCTACCATTGCTAAAGTGCCCCCTCCCCCTCCCACCACCAAATGCGCCACTCACCCAAAACTGCCATCTTCACTTTGTATACATCTCCAAAATCAAACTATGTACTCCTATGTAGAAGAAATAGTTTTAGAACCAAACTTTGTTCCTTCATAACTTTTGCATAAGATACCCAAATGTTGCGTTCTTTGGTGTGTTTGCAACCTCCTTTCCCTAGCCACCAAGAAAATATGAAGATTCGACCGGTCTAATAATAGTAACTAAGCACAGCAGCACTAAAAGTGGTGGATTTGGGGTACCCACCTTAAATAATGTTTATGGTAAAGGAGAACTGTAGAGACCTGAGCTCCTGATTGGAAATCTGTGGCTGATGTCTGAAAATCACATCTTGTATTGCCAATGATATTCGCAAAAGAGTCCAGCAAGTCCACTGTCGGCTTAACACATTTGCACAACCAAGTGTAGAAGTTAATTAGTGTGTCAGAAAATAAAATGATTATTTAATTGTGTATTACTTTAAAGAGTTAAATTAGAAACATATCATAATGGGAAAAAAATTTGAAGATTGAGGATTCAAGAGGAGTCATTGGCAATTTATTTTAGATGTTTTCTTCATTTTTCTTCAAGCAAAACATTGGTGAGTTCAATCATTTTCACAAACCTGTGCAACTTCGTTCACTTTCGGTAAAATCAGTTGTTTCAAGTTGAAATACGAGTGTGACAATAGCACCTGGTGCTACTGTCAATTGTTTCTCCTTCAAAATGAAAATCAACTTTTTATCATAAGTTTACAATTACTTATATTTACTCACCACCACACACACACTATATATATGTATGTATGTATATATTTTCAAAAATTTAAATAATCTAATTCAAATAGAATTTAATTTTTTCTAAATCATAGAATGGATTGTCAAATGATACTTAGAAATAATATGTATCCGTCTTGTACACTTATTCAAAAAATTAACAACATTTTAAGTAACTTTTTCAAAAATAAATTAAATTCAAGAACTAAAAGCCACTTTCTTTGTAAAATGTTTTTCTTACTAGTTAGGCTGACAGTTCTTGGTTAATAGTACTTATTAGTCAATTTTTGATACTTATAAAATAAAATAAAATCTAAAAACTAAATTCAATTAAACAAAAAAATTATTCACCTTTAGAATATTTTGCATTGTGACCCAAAAAGTTGATGAAAATGATCACATTGGGGATAATAATTTTGAATGAAAATGAATGCTGAATTTTTTTTTTGTGATTGTATGATCTTTTTATTACCTTCATATCAAGTACATACAAAAAAATTTGAGACTATAATGTTTCTCTGATCTTCAAAGATCTAAGAGCTCATATCATTTTAGATTTAACACCTAAATGCCCAAGATCATTTTCACCCATCTTGGAGTGTAGTTTTGACATGTTTGCTTGTGGAAATTCACAGGTAATTTTGATATTGATCACTGAAAAGTAACTCTTTGATCTTGAAGCACTTACTAGTAGTGGTAGATGAGGGCCAAAAAATTTGCAATCAAACAAATGGAAAAAAAAATTATAAGGTTTGAGTGATAGTGGATATTGTTGTTTTTTTAAAATTTTCCACTTGCTAGAAAACTTGCATGTCTATGATGGGAATGTTGCCACATGAATATGGAGCTTGGAGCATAGAGCATAGATTTCAAGTAATTTTTTAAATGTTTTAGAGCTTAGAAAAGTGCATCCCTATAATTGTGAGCATCAAGGTCCTAAAACTATGCAAGAAATAGGTGTATCCAATTTGAGTGGATGTGAAGCCAAAACAATTCTATGAACAAACTCATATGAACAATTCTATGAATTCTATGAACAATTCTATGAGCAAATTCTTGAGTTCTCTCTATCACATGTACTATTCATATTGAACTTGTCACAAAATGGAAATATAAAGAATAACTTCATTTGAATTAGAAATCAATGAAATAAAAATGAACATTGGCTCTTTGAGTCTTCAATCCTATTGAAACTAAAATAAATAAATCCATACATAATTGCATCACATTACATTTAATAGAAATCATGACCTCTATTGTGCCACCGTTTGTTGATGGATAGGTTCACTTGCTACCATGATGAAGACTAAAAACTAGTGGATGAAGATGAAAGAGACATGTTCCTAGACTCATCAATACCATGTGCTAATGAGATGTCTAGTAACAAATATTAAAAGCATACAATTTGAAATGGCATTTATATTATATACAAATAAGCGGGGGGGGGGCACTTAGTATATTTACACAAACCACGTGCGATCAAATTTTGACCCCCCTATATTATATCCTAAAATAAATTTAAATATATATATATATATATATATATATATATATATATATATATATATATATATATATAAATAGATTTTCCTACTTTGAAAGTTTATGTTTTGAACTATTGATATTTTTTCTTGTTAATAATAGTTAGTTAGAAATTTTTGAAGGAAAAAAAAACATTGTAAAAAATAGCTTTTTATTGAAAGTTTATTTTTCTTGAATATTAATGCAATATTCACTAAAATGTGATCTCTGTAAATATTTGAGTTGAAAAACATGCCATTTTAGTTCATTTTTTAACCTTTTCTAGAAATCATTTCATATGTTATTTGAGCTAGAAGTTTTTGGCAATAGAAACCTAAAGTCATTATTAAATAAAGTTCAAAATTGTAGGTTGAAATTATAGTTTATTAAAAAGTAAATAGGGGGTCAAAAAATCACTTGTTCAAACGTGATATACTATAGATACATTAAGTGAACTCCCTGAGCAAATAAGTAAAAGTCAACTATTAGACTGTATATTTTTTGTTTTGAAGGAATTTTGCAAAATGTCCTATGTAAATGGCTTAGAAAAAAAATTTCACTGTGGTTGTGCATTCCTTAGTCAAAAGCTTGTTGAATTCTTAAAATTTTAGCATTCTACATGTTTTGATACAATGCATTCCACAAACCAAGTTTGTTATACCATCACATTTTCAATGGTTTTGAAGTATAAAGAAGAATATTCAACACATTATACTCAAGAAGTTTTAAAGCAGCACTAACTCAAGTCACTATTTATAAAATCGTGGAGATTTATAAAAAAAATACATGCAAAAATATTCACTATATATATTTTATATTATAGCATCTTACTAAAAAAATTGATCCCATAGGTTTAAATAACATGGATTCTACCAAATAATGTCAACTTGAGTTTTTTGGTTAAAATCCATATGACTCAATTTGTTTATGATTAAAATCTATGGGTTTTTTTCTGAACGGAATACATGTGACCACAAAAATGGATTTGGTTTCCATTTAGCGATAATTGAGCTTCAAATGTAGGGTTCATTCTTTTGTACCTTGTGCACATTAATAATACTAATAAGCAATAACTTCATTCATTATAGACTAAATTGTAAAATTACAATTGTCTAGGATATAGATTTGAATGAGGTATGACTAATTTTTGTTCAATTTCCAATCATCTTTATTTTTGTTCACTATCAAATCATTGGCCTTGCTATTTGATTGAATATGGTCTTCTTGAAGCATTAATTAACTATAAGATACAAATCTACAAGTCTTTGAAGCAATCAAAATTTAAAGATTAAAAAATAATAATAATCAATTTGTAGATTCAAAATCCAAATTCAATATCAAGATTGAAGGTCAATATTGACCACAAGAAAAGAATCTAGTCATTAAAAAGACCTTTGTCGTAAACTACATTGTTTTTAAGTACAATAAAAATTCAGCCCGTACGTACCTGCCCAAAATCCCATGTGTCCTCCAAAGGAACAATAGGCCTTTAGAGGTTAGGAGACTTGACGGAGGTCTTGACAAGAGTGATTGTTATTGTGTCGGGATATTCAATATGTAAAGAATTCCCCATGGTTTAGTTTACTTGCTAAAACAATCTTACTATTAGGATTAGTGCATTTTTATTCCATCTAAAAGATATTAATATTTTAGATTGTCTTTCTATCTTGTACCTACTTCTACTTAACAATTTTCTTAACAATGAAATTCAAGTTTTTTTGAATTTTTTTTTCCTAGACTCTCAATTCAATTCTCCACTACAAAGATTAAAAGCTAAAAACTATGTAGAGCAAAAATGTTAAGTTAAAAATGTTCAAAGTTAGAAAAATCTAGTCCCACAATGTACTGAAAAACTTGTTATTTTCACTTTAAACACAGATATCTTGCAATTTGTACGGTCAAAAAATTTGAGATTAATTTTATACATTTTATACTAGTTAGGTGTAAGATCCTACAATTAAATGTGCAAAAAAAACATTTTTCAAATGCTTTTATTCTTTGCTATAGAAATTGCAGTTTTCAGTCTTTTTGGGCAGAAAAAAGGCCGTGGGCCTTTAGGGGCTAAGAGATTTCAAGTACTATTGATCAAATAAAACCTCGGGGGGGGGCACCTAGTATTTTACTACAAACCACGTGCGAACAAGTGGTCTCTAATGAACTATAATTTCAACTTAAAATTTTGAGGGTTGCTTAATAATGACTATAGGTTTCTATTGCCAAAATTTCAAACTAAAATAATAGTTGAAATGATTTGTACAAGAGGTTGAAAATGGCCTAAAACGGCATGTTTTTCAACTCAAATATTTATAGAGATCACATTTAGATGACCATTGCATCAATACTCAACTCAAAATGAACTTTCAATAGAGAGCTATTTTTAGGAATTTTTTGTTCATTTTTTAGACAATTTTTTAGGATATAATATAGGGGTGTGAAAGTTATTTTTCAGTTGTACAGTGTATCTAATTACTTCAAAAATTTGTAACTAACTATCATTAACAAATAAAAATATCAATAATTCAAAACATAAACTTTTGAAGTAGAAAAATCTAGTCATATTTTTTTTTATTTCATTTTATTTAAATTTTAGGATATAATATAGGGGGTCCAAAGTTTTGTTCGCACGTGTTTTCTAATGGACACTCTAAGTGACCCCCCCGAGAATAAAACTAAAATAAATAAATAATAATGTTGTAAGTAAACAATATCCCCTCTAGAATCGTCTCCACAATCCATATCAATATCTACCCTGATATCTTTATAAACCTCCAATGTTTTTTTACTTTAATGATCTTTTTATCTATAATTTGAAATCTTATAATAATAAATTTTAAATAACTTAATTTGAGGATGTTACAACTAATATTCTTTTGAAAATTTACAAATGAGCATCTTAAATGTGCTCTTAATGTATCTCTTGCAAATAGTATCCATTATTTTAAATTTTGAGTAGTAATAGAGCATCACATCATTATCAAGAAATTATTATTGAAAAGTTCAAATAGATATTTTGGCCCTTGGATTTAATTTTTTTCTCTCTCTTAAGTAGCAACTAACCCTATTTTCTTTTTTTTCTTGTCAATTAGGCCTTACTTAACATAAAAAATGAGTGGTTTTGCATTTGTCAATAAATATGCTTCAAGAAATATGACCTTTACAAGAACAAAAAGATAAGAATAAAAATATTATTAGTATATTTTATTATTATTGCATGCATCATCCTCTCTGCTACTACAATTTTTAAAAATCTTATACAATGAATTTATTAACTTGAATGCAAGAAAATGCTCACCTCAGGATCCATTATACCACTAGAGCAATGATGAACCTATAACCACATTCCAGAATTGAGGTTTTAACTTTTTTATAATTTCAAAAATCAAATTAAATCCAAAAATTATGATGTTATAATATTAGTATAATTTTCATTGAAGCTAATATTTTTTATTTTTCAATTAAATAATTTAATCAATATTCTGATTAATATGAGATCTAATATCAATAAATTTTGGTTATTCAATATTGATATTAGATTTTTGAGTATTCTTTTAAAAGGTTATTTAAAAGATATACTACTTTATGAATTTCATTGACGGAATTTTAATACATTTGATCTATTCACTTTTTTTAATATTAATTATCCTTGTTAGAAGATTTTGATTAAAAATACATATATTGTATAGTACATAACTTGATTTTTTAAGGGTATCATATAAAAAATCAAAACTATGAAGTCCAAAATTAAATTTGAAATTATTTATAAACTGATATTAATAATTTTAGGGTTTCAAAAATAAATTTTTATTATAAATTTTTATAACACCTAAATTATTTAAGTCTTTTCTTTCAGAATTGTATTTTTTGAAATTAAAGAATAGAATCACATACTTTTGTTTTTAATTTTCATGAACTAAAGAATCACATTACTTATGGATCTTCATTGAGATTTGATATTTCTTTTTCTATCTAGTTGGTATGAGATGCAATGTAAGCTATTGATAACCAAACTTCTAGGATTTGACATTTGACCAAATGACTATAAAATCAAAGTTAGAAACAAAAAAAGTCAAGACAATACATTTTGTATAATATTTTCTCAGTGCATTTGATAAATTAGGTATTCAAATGCATTTTATATTTCAATTAAGATAAATTATTTTATTCTAATTTTTAATTTTTTAAAATAATTTATTCTCATTTTTAAATTAATTTTTTAAATTAATAATCTATAAATACAAGTGAATAGTAAATTTGCTATAAAATCAAATTGAAAAATGTTGCATTGTTTTTATGACACTTGAAATATAAATTATGCAATTAGAAATGATTGAAAACTAAATTTAAATAACCAGATTCATATTGACATTTTGTGATTACATCATTTCATTATATGCAAGTACAATTAACAATTACAATAAATATTAGTAGAATTACCTGCACTCTATACTCTGATGGTATAGTCCCTGTATTTTGCATAACAACATCCATATGTCCATATCGTGTAGATGCTTCAAATGTTGGAACAGTAGAACTCAAAATTTTACCTGGTGATCTGTTTTATATAATCCATTGATGACTATTGCATTCAAGGTAATAAAATTTGAAGATTTGTTTTATGCTACATAGAAACAAAACTACGATATTTTGTGTTACTTCTAATAAAAAGTGAAGTAATTTACTATTTACAATAGAACTTTTCCTTAGAAAATTCAAATCTGTATCACTTATATTTTTTGAGGCACAAAATGTCATATGCATGGAAAATTATTACACAAATTAATTCATGTAGTGCAAGACTTACAAACTATTTTATATTGCACTTTTTTACTTGAAATTGTTTTATTTTTAGTATATTGTGACTAATATGAAAGAAAGAACTATCTTCTTTGGCTCAAAGTATTAAAATGATTCAAAATAAATTTTATTTCGGTAGAAACATGTAATATAAAAAAATTAGTGTGACTTGAATTAACTCTGAGTATAGATATTATTGAAAAACAATGCTCTTATTTAGTTGTTTATCTTTTATCAGAGTGATTTAATATAATAAATTAATATTTCTAATTGTATTTAGAATTTACATTTGGAAAATATGATTTCTATATATATTGAAGGAATAGTGAACATCATTTTTGAATAAGAATTCCTATATATATTTTATAGGTGCTTCTAAAAAAATTAGATCAATTCCAAATGATAATCTGTAGACTTCTTAAAATAATAAATTTAACTAAAAGAACATAAGAATAAATTGAAATACAAAATCTATTATTTTAATTTTAAAATTTTGAAAGTTCTATATGAAAATTGATAATTATAGAATACAAGTGGAAATATTGCATTTCTTCTAAAGATAATAGTTTTTCAATTGCAATTGCAACAATTTTTTATGAAATCGGATGTATTTTATTTTTCTTATAGTAAAATGGATTAATTTGGGTGAAATTTTTTTATTGGCAGAACTCAAATGGTCAAATATTTTATTACATTTGACCATGTCTTCTAAATTCACTTACAAGCCAACAAGAAGTTGAAAAAAAGAAATTTTGAATCTATTAAAATACAACATAATATCTTGATTTAAATTTCTACCAACCTTTGTTGACAAGGAGTTGTTTTTGTTATTTATCAAAAATTCTTTGCTGGAATAATGCATTTTATTTTTTAATATTATAATTCAGAAACAAGATTTTAAGCATGCCTGCATTGGAAATATACAAATTCATTTTTTACAACAAATTTTTTATTACATACCATAGATCAAATAATAAGCAATGAGTTTATTACCGATTGACAACAAACTCCACTCCGGTAGCTTCAACTTCAATTGTTACAACTGAAGTCATAACTTCATTAACTACTATTCCAAACACCTGTCTATTTGCATCATCACCAAAACTCTGCGATATATATATATATATAAAAGGTTCTTATCAATTTTTTCAATAATTAATAAACATGTATAGATTTTTTTAATATCTATTTTTATAATTTCTAAGTACAAAGGAAAAATTTGGTGACCATTGCAAAACAATTGGAACCTACCACAATTAAGCTAGGAGTTGCATGTAGATGAGATAATGCACATAAATGCTTTTAACAACTTCTTTCTTTAGAGATATAAGTTTTTATAATTTCATCTTCAAAATTCAAAAAATAATATTTGAAATATAAAATATAAATATTTATGAATTTATTAAGTTGATTAAGTTGATAGATATGTACATCTACTTTTACATCTATGTCGCCATAGACTATGGCTGATGATTTTGGAGTGCCATGATTCAATTCAATTAATTCTCTCTGAATTTCACATTTTTATATAGATTATTAGGCCAAAAATATATATCCTAGTTTGATTTAAGCGTATGTATTAATAGAAGTAAAATGCACCTTTTGATATACTTAAAAGTATTGAAGGTAGTATTTCTTGGTTCTTTATCTAAATCCATCAAACATACAATAGCACATCATTTCTTTCCAATAGAAAGAACATTGAAAATAAATATAATGAACCATAATAGTTTACAATTTATTCATAAATTGGTGTGGGCACATATCACAAAGCATGACTAGATATATGAGATTGTTATCCACTACAATATTGAATTTTTATTAGTCAAATTAATAGTATTCTAATTTCTTATAGACAAGCAATGCAAATTTGGATGATGAATGAATTTGGCATATCCCGCATGTCCTAAAACTTGTTTCTTTATTCATTTTATTTATAAAAAAATATGTATTAGTTTTTAAGTTTTTGTTCATGATGGATTTTGAAAATGAATGTTAAAAAATATTCTTTGCAAAAAAGACTACAAGTTTGTTTCATTTCGAGAATTACCCGTTTCAGTTCAAAGAGACCAAAAATGACCTTTGAAAATGCTTTTGATGTAGAAATATGATAATAATATTTTTAATGGCCAAAATTAGAATTTCAAACTTCATACATACAATCAAATAAATACTGTAAATATTGTAATTAAATATCCATTGGCTATCAAAAATTTCTAAATTAAATAGAATTTGAACAATTTTCCAAAAAAATTGGTAAATGTTTGTTGGTGCGTTAGAAATCAATCTATGTAAGTAGATGTGATCTATAAGTCATGATTTTCAACTTTTGATGAAAGTCACTAGACTCACTATTAAATTACTATTTTAAATTGTACTTTATATATAACACATCTTCTTATGATTAGAAATTTTGACTACCCTTTATCTTTTAGAGGTTGAACCTAGTATGCATCATAAAAAGTATATGTAACTTGGTTTGGAAGATTACAAACTAATTTCAATGTTGAAAACATAAATACTGGATATCCTAAAATATATACATTTGTGAATTTGTGATTTACAAATAATGTGAATGTTTAGAAGTAATGTGTTCCACAATATTTGAAACAAATATAATAAGTATTAAAAATGCTTGTAGGAAAAAGCCTTAAAATCATGAAAGATTTAATATAAGTATTACCTAATTATATAAATTAATGAAATAAAAACATCATTCTTTTAGAAATAGAAAAATATCATGTGACCATAAATACAAGTTTAATTGAAAATACTTACATCCCAATAATCCTTTATTTGTGAAGCCAAGCAAGTATTTTGAGGTTCATTGCATTTTTGTCCTGGTTGATTTCGAAAGCCTGAATAACTAACGCCTATCTTATTGCACTCATTTCCATCAAGAGTGAAAAGATTATCTCTTAAAAGCATCCATTGTTTCTTGATTTCGGCATAGCTCAATGCATTGTCTAATAAAGGAATGCAATCCCACATACCAATGATGTTGTTGAAAATAATTAATGAAGTCTACATCTGGATCAACAACTAATTACAAACAAAATTATTTTATTTATTTTTAAATGTTTGAGATTTATGGTCTCAATGTTTTTCCAATGTTGTACAAAAACATAAATATATGTGATTTTTTACCCAAAAAATTAGGAAGCAATTTGATAATTAATGGTTCAAACACAAGTTGAAAACCACCCTCTTGTTTATATTTTTAGAGGGTTTTTTTAATGCTCATTCATTAAACTTTGACCAAAAAATTGTGTTAAAATTCTATTAACTTCTAAAAGCCCAAGGGATTTGAACAAAACGCAAATGTCTTATAAAATATAACTTCTAAATTTTTTTTGAAGTTTTCACCAAAGAAGATAATATGAAGCACAAACCATATAAATTTTTTGCACAATCAAAATTATAAAATTATTTTTAGATTATTTTCAAATAAATTTTGAAGATATAACTTCAAAAAATTGCCAAAAATACAATTTCTATCTTTAGCATTTGGATTTTTTTTATTGGTCAAAATTATGGTTTCTATTGATTTGTAAAAAAGTGCATAAGATCTGGTAATGAGAACATCAACACTTCCTCCAATTAGTAAATTTTTCAACACTCGGCAAATTCTAAATACTTTGTGCTATTTTCCTTATAATTTTTGTTTGACCGTAGCAATCTGAATTTTGAATATAAAAATTGAAAGACAATCCAATCTTATTTGCACAAAAAAAACATTGAAAAAAAGATTCTACCCAAAAATGCTGCCCGAAGTCCGACAACAACCAAAAAATGGTCACTTGGGCTCTTAGAGGTTAAAGAATGTTAACCCCTAAGTGCTCAAACGACCATTTTATGGTCGCTGCCCGACTTCGGGCAGATTTTTCGGGCGAAAAAAAATAAAAAAAATAAAAAAATATATATATATATATTTTTTTTTTACAAAAATTGGGTTGTCTTTGTATATTTATACTCAAAACTAAGATCACTACGGTCAAACAAAAATTATAAGAGAAATAACACAAAGAGTCTAGTATTTGCCTAGTGTTGAAAAACTTACTATTTGGGGAAAGTGTTGGTGTTCTCATTACTAGATGTTATGCATTTTTTCACAAATCAATAGAAACCACATTTTGACCAATCAAAAAAAATTCAAATGCTAAAGATAAAAATTGTATTTTTGGTGAATTTTTGAAGTTATATCTTCAAAATTCATTTGAAGAGAATCTAAAAAGAATTTTATAATTTTAACCGTACGGATGTTTTCTACTTTTTGTGCTTCACATTATCTTCTTTGATGCAAACTTCAAAAAAATTACAAAACTTATATTTTATAACACATTTGTGTTTTGTCCAAACCCCTTGGGCTTTTAGGGGTTAAGAAATATCCTCAAAAATGTAAGCACTAGGATATTTTCATAATAGAGATTTTTTTATAAAAATTTCATAGATTAAAAATCAATTACAAATTTTGGAGTGAGAATTCATTTGTATGCTAAGGTCACATTAAAAAATTAGCATTTTGTCTACATAAAACTTAGAAACCTAATGCAAGCCATGATTTTGCATATTTTGCCCAAAAATCTTATATTTACATTGATTTTTAAGTTTTAAAAAGCAAAAATAAAATTGGAGAAAGTTTAAATTTAGAAGCGTAAAACATTTTGGCATAAAAACTAAGTTTATGCAATTTGATGCCATAAAAAATCCACTCTATATAAAATATATTCCCTCTGTTCCAAAATGATCTTCTTGTAGAATAAATTTTTTTGTCCCAAAATGATCTTTTTGGTATGATGTCGGAGGAAGGGCCCACACTTTTTGAAAATATTCAAAACAATGAATTCCTTATAGCATGTGAATTTCCATTTAGCTATTGTGTGTTGTACTTTTTGGACTGGGTTCCAATTGACTCGTGAGTGGCTCATGGTGACTCATAAGTGGCTCTTGGGATGGTCTTCACTGACTCTCGGGTGGCTCCTGAGTGGCTATTGAGTAGCTCCAGGGCCACTTAGACCCGGAGCCAATGAAGCTAATTGCTTCGGCCAAATTGAAGCACCCATGTGGACAAGCCAACGCAGGAAGGATATAAAGAAGAAGGAAAAAGACGTAGACAAAATGATTGGCTAGAGGTGCTCTATAAAATCGTCCCCTAAATTCCACTTTTTAAAGTACCTGCATTTTGGAAACTTATGCTCAGAAAGCCAAAAGAGGCTGAGAAGGGGGGCAAGAGCCCCCCTTTCACATTAAAAAATTACGAGTGTGAGTCCCGGAAGAAGGGGGGAACCATATAGTTCCACCTCCCACCACCGGTTTGGAAACTTATGCAAAATTGAAATTTTCATAATACTAGGAGGGGAATACACTCCATTTACAATTCAAAATAGATTTTAAAAAAAGTTATTTTCAACCTTAATCTAGAACATTCTATCTAACAAGAAGATCATTTTGGGACAAAGAGAGTGTAACTTATATTGATTTACTTGCAACTCAAATCTTTTTATTTGATAACATTGAATTTTTGCAACAAAAATGTATAGTATATTTTTTCAGATATTTTAAAGTTTTGGATTTTTAATTTTAATTTCAATTTCAAAGCTTGATTTACTGCAATATATTCTTCTTTAAGTTTTTTAAATCAAAATTTTAAAAAAATCTCTATAAATATAGAATATATTATAAACTTAATGTTTTAGAATTTGAAGTTGTAATATATTATTTGAAGTTGAATAGATAGTATATATATATGGTCATTTGTACTAGCATGTGGAAAAATATGCCTCTATAATTTTGACATGTTTTTTCTTTAAAGGAAAAGAAATGTTCTTTTAGAATTCTTTAGAATTATCTTTGGATTCAATGAATTGGTATCATTTGGATGAGTTAAAAGTCCCTTTTCAACATTCATCTTTATGCCAATGTATATCTTGATTTTCCAAACAACTAGCTTTTTCTTAATCACATGTTTTAGTTTATTTATATTATATGAAAGTTTATTTTATCACATTGAAGGTTTTTATAAATATTCAATCTTCTATAATTAATTTATCAACTTTCGATAATTCATTTTTCAATTTTTTTTAAATATGAGAACTTATGTGATTTCTAAACATTTTAAAGCTAATTGGTTAATAGCTTTATCATCTTATTATATTTCATTTCTAGCATCCAAGTCTTGCTTAAATTTTCATCCATTTTTGTGCCCTTAATTTGAAATCTTTCTATAAAATCTATTGTTTTGCCAAGATGTCATTACATCTAGTATTTCTTGAAATCTTAAGACTAACAAATTATATAAAAAGAAAATGTTTCAAAATCTTTTAGAATTTTCAAGTTTAATTGGGAATTTAATATTAAGTGCCTAGAATGCATTTGACAATGTATTCAACTATTATACAAACTGGATAAGGTTAGTATCAATATTAAAAGCTATTGAATTTTTTAAAGTAAATTAAGTTCTCAATTCGTATTTCTAAATAATTTATTGATATATTATAAAAACTTGAATTGAAAAATAAATTTTCTTAAAGCATTTTAAACTACATTCTACAATATTTAAATTTCAAACTGTTCATTATACTAATTGAACTTATTCATCTTTCATTTAAAAGAATTTAAAAAAAAATGTTTTTATTCAAAATTTATCATTTGAATATTGATTGTTAATAAATGTCTACATTAATTTTAGAAGAAAAAAAATTATATTTTATAATATGGATACAATGCAAAACTAAAGTTTGTGCTCTTTAGAGATTTTTGCATGAGTATTTATGGTGGATTTTAAACTATTTATACATTGAAAGGTTTCAAAAATTTGCATGTTAAAATTTTGCTATAATAAGTTATAAATTTTTTATACAAAGTACTTTATGTACCTTGAAAGAGTTGTAAAATCTATGAATTTAATATAATCATTGGCTTGAATAGAAGCATTTGGAATTTTTCTTTTTCTTTTTTTAAATTTGAATAATTAAAAACTAAATAATCCTAAACAAATTATGTCAATTTTTTTAATGTTTCTCTTTTTCTTTCTTAAACTAATTAGATATATTACTTTTTAAATCATTCCATATTAACCAAAATGATCCTAAACTACTAGTAGCCCTTACAATTAAAAATATACAATATTTTTCATAATTGTTAGAAAACTCACTTGCTGGTGGTTGAACCAAGAACAATGATGAAAGTTGAGGAAATGATTTATAATTTAAGAAATCTCCTGCAAGCGCCACTAGACACATTCCATCTTTACTTACAACCTCTCTTCTTGAAGGTGATATTATCAATAACTCCTTCAAGCATAGATGATAACATATTTACAAATTCTATTTATAGGTTGAATTAAGTATATTTTTGAATAAAATATCAATAAAATAAACAAAATATTATCATAATTATATTATATATAGAAAGATCTAATCTTGGTCAATTTAGAAAGTGAAGTTGGGAAGACAAAAACACTTAATTTTTGTTTATTCGAAACTTACATTAAGAATCAACTCTGAATGGCTTAATGAAGTAACTTGAAAAATACCTTGATTACAATGAAGTTGATTTAACAAAATTTAATTACATTCTATTTTTGATGAAAAATACCATATAATTTTAAATTAAAAATGAATCTTTATTTTATAAATAGATTGTTGCTGTTTCAATAGGTTTGTTGTATATAAACTAAACTGAAATTAATATTAATTTACAAGAAAGATTAAGAAAGACTACAATACCTTACTACCATTATCAGGGCTATGAGTTCAATGTTCAATTGAATTTGCAAAATTGCAACTAGTGTGATGGGATATAGACATATAGCTCAATTTATTTCTCATGCAATTTTCAAAGTTGAATGAATTCATGTCAATTTCCAACTTTAGTAACTCTTGCTTGGATTGATTTAAAATTTGAATCCATAGAGGTTCAATTACTTTTGAATGGTGGGATGCACTCCATTGATTATTAAATGCACTTAATTATAGGAGAATACACAATATAAAAATTAGAGTTGATCTTAAAGAATATTGATGTTCTCTACCCATCTTCCAAACATATAATCAATATACTCAAGATATGGAACACATATTTTATTCACAATTCTTTTGAAAAATGAAACTTCCCTCTTCGAAAAGATGGAAGAGACTTGATCCTATAGTTCAAGGTCTCTGATCTTATAATCATTAGGGATTTTTCTTCCAATTTTTTTATAAGGATGAACATAAATTAGTTGACTAGATGATATTGTAGTTGAATTCATTCAAAATTTTATATGAATTCTTGAAACTTGTATAGGGTCTAAGCACCAAAGATCTTTAGAAATTCAAGCATCAAATATCAATATATTAATAAGAATATATTTGTTGATAAAATTGAATGCATCAATCAAGGTTGATTTGGTGAAAAAAAAATTTCTACTGAAGAGATTTATCATAGAAAATTTCAAACTTGCCAATAAGGATGTACTTTAGAACAATAAAATTTGATGTTTTCTTGTACAACGACTAACATAATTGAGTACAAATAAAAAATATTTTCATTCAAACAACTATACCATAAGCATCAATGGACAAAGTCCAAAAGTGGATACATGAAAGTTGTAGTATGCAACATATTGCACTTTACCATGGAAGTTTGAAGAAAAAATTAGTTGTCATTTGAAAGAAAATTAATTTCAAAGTTAGCCATGTCTAAGACTCGGTTTTATTCACCATGATTTGGAATTACTTTATCTTTTGTCAATTTTTTCTTAGAACTCCAACAAAACTTTTTGCACCTTGGCATGTTGGCATACATCATTTTAGATTGTTGTACACAAAAAATTGAAGGAAATTGACATTTATAGAATTTAAAATATCAACAATTTAACAAACATGCAAATGATGTTGCTTCTCTCAATATTTGAACTTTTGGGGGGAATTGAGAGCATAGGATTGCATTAGCCATTGTAAAAAGAGTATAGGTTGCAACATGAACCATTGCAACATCTTCATGCCTTTGCATTTGAAATATTTGTTGAAAAGGACAATGCATTCAATTTGTATATTAAAGCTTCATGATGCGTTCTTAGTTTCAAATTTTGTGTACAAAAATTAGAGTTCATGTTTCATATAATTGATTTAACCAATCCAAAAATAAAAAATTATCATTTTTTAAAAGTGCCAATTTTCCAAAAATTACAGTGACTTTCATGAAATTGGCAATTTTTTGATGAAAGTGACAATGATAATTTTTTTTTTTTGATTTTTGGGCCCAATTATATGCATCATAAACTCTAGTCTTCAAACCAAAATTTTGATTCTAAAAACGCATTATGTAGTTGTAAAATATAAATTGAATTGTATTGCTATGTTCAACAGATATTTCAAATGCAAGGGCATTAAGATATATCAATGGTCCATGTTGCAACCTACACTCTTTTTACAATGGCTAATGCAATCCTATGCTCTCAATTCTCCCCAAAAGTTCAAATATTGAGAGAAGCAACATCATTTGCATGTTTGTTAAATTGTTGATAATTTAAATTCTATAAATGCCAATTTCCTTCAATTTTTGTGTACAACAATCTAAAATGATGTATGCCAACATGCCAAGGTGCAAAAAGTTTTGTTGGAGTTCTAAGAAAAAATTGACAAAAGATAAAGTAATTCCAAATCATGGTGAATAAAACCAAGTCTTAGACATGGCTAACTTTGAAATTAATTTTCTTTCAAATGACAACTAATTTTTTCTTCAAACTTCCATGGTAAAGTGCAATATGTTGCATACTACAACTTTCATATATCCACTTTTGGAATTTGTCCATTGATGCTTATAGTATAGTTGTTTGAATGAAAATATTTTTTATTTGTACTCAGTTTTGTTAGTCGCTATACATGGTTCTCAATATTATTTCTAAAGTGTTCAGCAAGAAGCATATTCATAAAAAAAGTCATTTTTCCAAATTTTTTTTTAACAATATTGATTCATTTAAGTAAAACAAGCTAGAAATATTAATGAATGAATATGAAACAAATTGTTATAAATTTCTTTTTTAGAAAAATTCTATTTATATAGTTTTAATTTTTTCACAAAATGTATTTAAATATCTTAGATAAATTTTTATATAAATGATGGAGGAATTTATTTGTATAAATTTAACACTATTGGATATAATATTATTAATACTATAGGTCAAAACATTTATTCCTTATCTTTTTTAAATAAATCAAAGTATTAATCAAATGGAATAATTACTTGTCCTGGAGGAGGGGATTTGCCACTCAAATCGTCGAGTCTTTTACTGTATTCAAAACTAATAACAATTTTAAACTGTATGCTTGGTTCTCGTATGGTAAATCCAAAATACCTAAAGAATTTAAAGATAAAGATATTAACCACTAAGGATCTTCAATGTTGTATAGGATTTGACCATTATGAAAAATTAAAATGTCTTAATTTAATATTTATCTTCTTTCATAAATTTATTAAACAAAAACTTCAAATTTTTTGTAATGATTATTAATCAAGAATCACAAATAAAGAATAGTAACTTTTAGGAATAGAAAAAATTCAGAATTATTTTTATTAATATATAAAATACTATGTGAATTATTAAAAAACATTAATTTAGTTTTTAAATAGATTATATAAAAGTATTAATGTACTTAAAGTGAATATAAAGATAAATTTGTAGTATTAAGTGATCAATATTCATAACTAACACTAGTTGGAAATTAAAGTATGATGAATAGAATTGCATAAATTGAGCTTATATTAAAATTGAAGTCTAAAATAATAATAACTTAATTTTTCTATTAAATTTTTTATAAAAAGTATACAGAGTTTAATTAAATTCAAGTTGAAGAACATTTTTTTACCTTTAATTATTGTTTTTCAAGATAATGCAAAATTTTCTAGAAAGCTATAAGGCTATAATGCATAAGATTTTTATAATTTTCATATAGTCATATACAAATTCTTGAATTCTTGAATTCTTGAATTTATAAATGGAATAGAATCTAAATCTAAAAAGCTACTAAATGGATATGAGGTGGTCCTTATATGAACCACTATAGCCATTGATTGACTTAAGAAAAAAATATTTTTTATTGCAAGAGCCAATCAGTGGCCTTAATTTCCTCAAATCAATTTGGAAGTTGCAATTAGATGCATTTGGGGAGACCTAGGGTCACAAATAGGTACCTACAACAAAAATCTTTGAAAATTCATAACTAATTTTTGTTCATGCAAACCTATAAAGAAGGCGGACCAGCTCTTAAATGGTCACTTTTAGCGTAGACTACCTTACATATTTTCCGAGAACTCAAGATCCTCAAGAGATGGTAACACGTTGAGCTATTTTATTATTGGCCAGTTACTGATAGTACCCACAATAATATGAAACAAAGTATTATGAGAATTGTCTCGAGATTAAAGCTTTTCATTCCATGTATGATTTGAAACACACATAACCACTTGTCTTCCGTAGCAACAAAAAATAGCCATTTCATTTAAATTCCAATTTCTATTTAATCTCTTCCAATTGAAGCAGAGGTGAACGAGAACATGAAATATGCAGTTCTTCCTTGTTTGTTCAGGTCAGTTTATCCTGATAGAATCTTGGTTTGTTGTGTGATCTACTCTAAAGAGGAAATCGACCTAAATTAGGCCAGCAGATGGGAACCCTTTGTATGCATATGTGAAGTTATGGAATGTAATGTTTAATTCTTAGTTATTATTTAGTTTCAATTTGTCAGCATGCTTGCTCTTTGAACTCTCATTAGCTTACTTCGAAAGTTGTTTTCTTGAAATAGAAGGGAGAAGGGGCAGTCAAACACAACTAATCTTCAATATGTGAGTTGGATTACAGATGCTAGCACTGGAAAGGGACAAACAACAAGTAGAAAATCATACCTTCATCCAGGCATTTGTGTTTTGTAGTCGTTCTTCAATGATAAAGCTGTCATTGTCAATGACACCCTCGTACTGAAAATGTTGTTTCCATTGTTCACTCACGTCTTTGTGTTCCACATTACCGTTGCATGCCTTTATAGTCTTCTCAATGGACACCATTGATGATGGAAGTGGTTCGGCCGTTGGACACTCTATCTTTGGAAAAGGATAAACAACCTTTTGAATAGCTTGGTAGACTTTAGATGAGAGTCCGTTTTCTTTTCCCTCTTCCCTTCTTGTTGACCATTCCAAAATTGGAGCAAGTAGAATAGCCATCTTAGATGCTTAGGACTAGTGTCGCTCTCATCATGCATATCATTTTGAAGCCTAGGCAAATTCAGCAGATAACTCACGTTGAAATAGACTATTATGTATTCCACTTGCCATTGCTTAGCTTTCTGTCTCGATTGGCACCAAGTGACTCACAATTGCACTCGCTTTACTAATATACCACGCAGGGCTGGGGGAAGGAGCAGGTAGATGTAGCACTCTAATCTTCATCTATATAACATGTTGGTAGAAATGATGAGCAACAATAGTTGATGTGGGAGATGAGAGGCAATTGTGTGTCCAAATTTGTGTACTGAAGCGGCTTAGCAGAAGTTAGTAGAAGATTACATTGCTAATATAGGTAGCTGTCTTTGAATTAATTAAAACCCATGACAATCCTTGTTCTTGAAGTGTGGTAACCTTCGACTGTGAACAATTGTCAAAATGGCAACTGCCACCTCAAGCATTGTACATATGGAAGTTGTCCTTTAGACCCTGAAATTTCCCGCACTATGCAAGAACGCCCTGCCCGTAGCAATATAAAATGCTTGTGAAATATTGCACAAAGCAACACCCCATGCTGCCCTGACTAAAATTGCAAGTGGGTCTATGTTAATCTTTCTGTTGTCTTCATAGAATCTTCACTAATTAAAAATAAGAATGCATTTACATCGTCTATTTTTGGCTCTCCATAATCCAACACATCTCTACAATCACTTTTAAAAAAAAAAACGGATGAAAATTGGCTTTCTTACAGTCAGCAAATGATTTTCTTGGCATCCATCGAACACAAAAGGTCCACTTTGGTGTTTAAGGGTTAATTAAACAAGACAAACAACCAATGTCAAACACAATGACATTGTGCGATAATTGTGTTTGAAAAAACAACTTGTAGGATTCATTTTTGAATGCAATTTTCACAATTTTTCAAAAAATAAATTCCACATGGTCTAACTTTTTTTCTAAAAAGATCTCACCATTGAAATTGGTGCATTTTAATTCTATCTAAAATATATTAATATTTTAGATTTTCCTTATATCTTGTACCTACTTCTATTTAACAAATTTTTTAAGAATTATTTTTATTTATTTTTATTTATTTTTTAAATTAGACTTTCAACTCAATTTTTCACTATAAAAATTTAAAGCTCAAAACTTTGTAGTGCAAAAATTTAAAGTTGAAAATGTTCAAAGTCAAAAAATCTAGTCCCGCAATGTGCTCAAAAACTTGGTTTTTTCACTTTAACCCTTTAGTGACTGTGGTTGATTTGGGAGGACGAGCACAGTTTTTGAATACAAATTTGAAAAAGGAAAATTTCATCACTATTCCAAGGAAGTAATCCCAAATTAGATTGTAGGAATTGATGTTGTAGGCTTTATCCGTGAAAAAAACAAAAAGTGAACATGATTTAACGGTGCAATTTGTTGTGAGTGATCTTCAAAGTGTGATGCATTGAAGTAGCCTTAAGCTAAAGCAGCATAATACATTATTGCCCATAACTTTTGAAACATGCCTCCACAATTCATGGGATTGTTGGGCAACGTTTCTATCGTTCTTAGGCGTCAATTTCAAATAGAATCACATGAGTTGCTGAATATATATGCGACTTAGAAGGTATGACTCAGGTCGGCCCTCTTGTCTTTGGACAAGCATAGCTACCTTGTTAATGCATAGAATTCTCTGAAACTGGATTTGTTTGGAGTGCATGCTGAAGCTCTAGTTGCGTTATTCTTTGAATTTTTTCGAATACCCTGTATTGAGGGCAATAAAAGACAGAGAATCCAAAATTTGACCAAAAAGTGGTCAACCGGTCACTAAAGGGTTAAACTCAGATATCTTGCAGTCTGTGCGGTCAAAAAATTTGAACTTTTTTCCACACATTTTCATACTAATTAGGTGTCAGATCCTATGGTTAGATGTGCAAAAAAAAATTCAAATTTTCTTACTCTTTGCTATAAAAATGATAATTTTGAGTATTTTTTGGCAGAAAAAAGGCCTTGGGCCCTCAGGGGTTAAGCATGTTCTTGAAAAAATAACTTGTTGGATTCATTTTTTATGCAATTTTTATAATTTAAAAAAAAAAGGTTGCACCGGATTTAGTTAGCTTGCTAGAACATTCTCACCATTGGGAATAGTGATTTTCAATTCCATCTTTGAGCTATTAATGGTTTAATTTTTCCTTCAATTTTGAACCTATTTCTAATTGATAAATTTTTATTGAGTAATAATTAAGTTTTTCTTTTTCTTTTTAATTCCTAAGACTCTCAACTCAATTATTCAACATTAAAAATTAGAAATTCAAAATATGAAGTACAAAAAATTTAAGCTGTGAAGATTCAAAGCCTTAAAAATCTATTCAAATAAGGTGCAAAAAAACTAGATTTCTTCACTTCATATGCAAATATCTTGCAATCCATCTAGTCAATTTTTTTGAAATTTGTTCCACACATTTTTATACTAGTCTAATGCAAGATTCTATGGTTAAATATGCAAAACAAACAATTTCTAAAGTTTTTGCACTTTGTAATAGAAATGATAGTTTTGGGTGTTTTTTCTTGAAAAAAATGGCTCGGGAGCTCAAGGACTAAGGTGGTTGTTAATTATTTGAATAGTTTTAATTTTCAAAATCCTTTTCTAATTTTTTAATAGATATAAAAAATACAAATTTTGTTAATAAATGTTTTTTTTATTTTTAAAAAAATGTAAAAAGTGTAAATTTTTTTCATCAAAAATTAGTATTTTTAATTCAAATTAATAGAGGTTTATTTTTAAGTGGTTTAAATATATATATATATATATGTATATGTATGTATGTATATACATACATTCAAAAATAAAATAAATATTCTTTTGTGAAAATTTAGAGTTTAGAATTTAATTATCATTTTATTTAAAATAATTTCAATTTTTTTGCTTTAAACTATTTTATTGATTTTAATTACTAAGTTTTGATTGTAGCAATGGTAGTTGATTAGATTCATCTATATAAACATTTTTCATAGGTTATAATATAAATATTAAAAAAATAAAAAAATAAGAATCCATTTTACAGGAAAAAAAGTACAAGACAACCAAGCCAACAAGTTGAACAATGAAGAGAAATGAGCATAAAACAAGAAGGAAAGACTAGGTAAACAAATAGAGGGGGCCTTACCTACTCCAATTAATGACATCACCGGCCCTAGTAGACAAATACTAGAAGCTGCAACCAAATACAGTAGAACCTCCCTAAGTTGAACCTCTATAAGTAGATAAACTTTTGTAAACCAATCATGTCAGACCGGTCCCGGACTAGGCTGTGATTAAAAATGACCTTCCAAAAGTCAATAAACCTCTATAAGCCAATTTGTCAGACCGGTCCGCGATCGATCAGTTTAGAAAGGTTCTACTATACTATCAAACTTCAACCAAATTTTATTGGTCTATTGGGGTTGGTGATGAGCCCTACATTGAGCCTTTAGTATTGCAGCATGTTGTTGCATTGTAGATGCATACATTATATAAAAGTATATATTTATATGTTGTTTGATAGATTTTAATTATAATAATAGAAAAAAAAAATCACATTTGATGACATCAGTTGGAGTGGCTTCAAGATGAAGACTTATCACTAACATGTGCAAGCAAACTATTTTATTTTAGACAAGCAAACTATTTAGAAGAGAGCCACTTGAGAGCTTCATTAATGTAAAGTAGCCTTTTTATTATTATAGAATTTCATTGTTCTTGAGTTTATTCCTCGTTTTCAGTTTTTCAGTTTTTGTATGTTGAATTGGAGGATTTTTTCTAAGTCTCAAAATGTAAAATTTCAACTTAAGCATAAGTTTGAATTATTTTTATTGCAATTGCCGGATCAACTTCTTCAATTGTTGGACTTTGCACCATCATAAGAGCGCGGCCTACAAGAAGAAGTTGAGCCTTTTCAACCACCTGAGCAACCTTGTGTCAGTTGTATGGAGCAATGGTGGCACGAGAATCTTCAATGTAACGCTTGGGCCTTAGTGATCTTGTTGTAGATTGGATGTGTAAATGTGTTAAATCTAGCAGCAACATCGAAGTGACTTTTGAAGGATGTTTTCAGAGCCTTAATGATGATCGATATTATTATATGATTAGGCCTATCAAAGGAAGTTGTGGTCACTAACATTGGTTAAAAGGTCCGGTTAATCCTGTGACTAAAACAGACCGTACAAATTATGTCTCAGCTATCATTAGAAGCATCCTCAAGTTCTTGCAAAAAGAGTGATGTTCTTTTTGAACCTATATTTTTTTTACCTCTAATAGACAAATGTTAAAACCTAATTGATTTTATTTTATGCTTAGAAGCATTTTCAGAAATAATTTTATGTGTTTGAAGTTATAGGAGATAAGAATGAAGATAGTTTACCTTTTTGGTTAACTATTGAAATTTGAGACTAAAATAAGGGTGTTATGTAAAGATGGGGGGTTAGATGAAGAAGTCAATCAGCGCCAAGGAGCCCATGTGGCCAAAGTATGAGCTGATGTGGCATTTTGAGGCAGGATAAAGAGTCGGGGTTTTCTTCCTCATCTATCATAGTTTTTGTGAGCTTTGCCTTGAGTGTGAAGAGTCATAGCATGCATTGTATTAAAAAATTTGCAATGAAATTTTGAGATTTTTGTTTTTGTTTTTGTAATTCTAAAAAGTCATGACTCACTCTATTTGAAATTTGTATACAAATGTTACGCTTGAGCAAGTGAGAGAGTCAACCTTAAACTAAATTTGAGGATTAAAACTTTGAGGGCTTGTAGAAGTTTATTAGAATATTTTGGATTTCTTTTGAGGGTGATTGCAAGAAACACTTGTACTATTTTCCGAGAGGGATTTCCAAAAACATTTTCCAAGTGTGTTTTATATTGGCCTAAAGTGTGCTATATTCAGGTTGAATTTATGTTGAATTAAAAATGGTTTCTTAGTTCTAACTTTGATCTTCCTACTTTGATCTTAGTCGGCAACAATGGCCATTTTTAAAATAAAATTTTCAAACTCATTTCCTAATTTTAAAAAATAGAAACGTGAAAGTCTCATTTTTTTAAAGTAAATTGTAGCATGCGGCTCAAAATAGTACTTTAGGGTACACAAAAATACTCAATAGTACTGCTGGGGCTCGTTATACCTTCTATTTGCCAATGTAAATTATTTTTTAATGGAAAATTAAGTATTTCCATCCATTTTTGTCATCCATAATTGACCATTCAAATTTTATGTTCTATGCCTTCAATAGTACTGAAGGTGACTCATAGTACACAAAATATTAAAAGTTTAAAAACGCAAAACGCAACAAATAGTACAAGTGTTTCTTGCAATCACCCATGAGTTGTGTATAAAGTTACTGGATTTCTAAAAAGATATAGAAATCTTAATTTGGATTTGTAATGAAAAAGTTATGAGTTTGGAAGTGAAAGGGATGTAGAGTTACCGTTGGTTCTAAGACTTGGAGAAAGTTTCAACTTTAATGAAGCATTGAGATCAAGGATTTAATTTTCTAAAGCTAAGATTTTGGGAGGATGTTTATGATTTTTAAGAATAAATAACACAAATTATTTGAAGTTTTTTTGAGACCTTAACATGCTCCAAGGTGGCGGTATGTACAAGCCGCTGAATTTGGAAGTGTCAAATTTAGCACTCTGTAAGTTATGGACAATATCTTTTTTGTTTTGAAATTTACAGAGATTGTATTATATTTTTTTAGCTTTCTAAATAGCTTAGATATTCTTGATTTGGAGTTTTGAAACAGCTATGGCACTCACTTGAAGATTGACTACATTTTCAAGAAGTTTTACTAGGATTTACAATTTTGTACATGACTTATATAGTTTATATACGACTTATTCAATATCTATACATAATATTTATGAGTATGAATATATTTATTTTATGCATATTATACATATATTATTACTTTGCAATTATACAATATTTATATATGGTATTTACAAGTATATGTGTACTCAACTTATACATGATATTATTCAAGTATTGAGACATGGTATTTGTACACTTTGTATACAAAGTCATATACATTTGTATATGAAATTCTATTCATTTTATACTTTATGAAATTTTATATTGCAAACGAGACATTTGTCATATTTTGAAGTGGTACATCTTACCACTTATGCCCTCATATTCTAGACTGAATTTGGTTGTAGCCAGAAACCCAAAGTTTTTTCAAGGCACAAGTCTCTCAACTTGATAGCACCCAGAGTCTAGGGGGACATCCTACAATGTTTTGTAAATGCGGGAATAGAGTAAAGACTTTATTAGAACTTAACTACCAATATGTTCTCAAAATTTGCAGTTAATTTCACATCTATATGACATTTTGAAGAATTCAATTGTTGCAAATTTTTTGGTGAATTCAAATTAGATTTATTTAACTAATCATCATCTTATCGACATTCGTGTGAAATTTGTGTATTTGTAATAGTGTCCAAATTGTTTCATTTGATTTTCTATATTAAATGTAATGTTTATAAGTTCAAATGCCTCAAAATTTAGTAGGTTCAAAACTTCAAACCTCACAAATAATTTTTGTGAATCACCTGTATTGGAAGGTGTTTAATGGTGCAGAGAATACCACCATCGGCCTCAAAAGTTTAGAGATTTATGACATAATCTTAATTAATTAAAAAAACAAGGCCCAAAATAATTTGTATTAATATTGTCAATTTTTTTATTAGACAATAATACTAACCAAGCCTAAATTCCATTTATAATTGTATTCTAGTTTTTCAAATTTTAATGATGAAAAATAATTTTTTTAATAAATATAATAAATATTACAATAAATATTAATATAATATATTAAATTCCAACTTTCTTTTACCCCATAGATTCTTCTTGGTAATCTAAAAATTGATCACCAAAAAAACTTATCATTTAAAATTAAATTTATAAGATAATATATAAATTATATACGCACCACAGAGGATCAAATCGTAAACAAGATGCAGATTGCCTACGATTCATTTCCAACTTATTATCACCTACAATAGTATTATAATTTAAATATTAAAAATTACAATTATTGTCAAATTATAAAATTTGCCAAAAAGAACTAGCAATTTTTTTTTAAGTATTTTATAAATTTCAAGAAAGTAGCATCCACAAAAGGTTTACTATCAACTTCATATGAATTCAAGCTAAATACGTAATTATAAAAATTTAACTATCTATTTATAGTTACATAATAATAAATAATAATAAACTCATACAAATTATAATTAAAATATACTACATTATTAAATGTATTATTTTAAATTACATTGTTATTTCATGCTTGTAAATTTTACTATGTCTAATTAAATAAATATAATATGCAATTAATATTATTCTATATGAAAAAACTATATTACCATTAGTTAAAAATTTGTATTAGAAAAGATTGAAAAGAATATTAAGGTCTAACTTCTTCTATGTGTATCCAATATTAATTGAAATCAAGATTCAAATCAAATTATTTAGAATTGCCTTTATAAAACTTGGGCATGGTACAAAAATTGAATATTGGATACAAATAAATTTACTGTACATTGGTGTGTGTAAGATAGAAATTGAGCAATGGGTATGAATTGGTTTAAGAATTTAAAATTTTAATTAAAACTTCAAATTGGATATTTGATACAAATTATAGCTTGGAAACTTTGACCATTTGGATTGTAAGATATTAGTATCCAATGTGAAAAAATAGTTTTTTTTTAACCTAACATCCTAAGTGTTTAGACTTTGAATCCTTTTAATTTAATTTTTTTTGCACTATAGAGTTTTGAGGTTTAAATCTTTATTGTAGAGAATTGAGTTGAGAATTTAACAATTAATATTCATTGATTGTTATCTTTTATAAAATTACGAAGTAGTAAAAAATACAAGATGTAAAGGACAACTAAATCACAAATAGTTCTAAAATGGAATCAAAATATGTCAGTCCTAATGGTGATATTGTTGCAGCAAGTGATTTAAATGCTGTGGCACTTTTGTTTTGAAAAATTGTGAAAATTAAATTCAAAAACGAATCCTATACAATATTTTTTCAAGAAAATGCTATGATTGCTAACAAAACAAGACTCATTATAACATTCATATGACTAATTCAAATTGAATGAATTAATGTTTTTCAAGTAGACATGAATACAATATATAAGGAATTTTTTAATTACTTATGAATTTTTAAGTTTTTGTAACTGTCAAGAATCTTGCATTTGAGCTTTAGGAGGGCATAACTTATTTGTCCCAAGCAACAACTGAAACAAAATTGTGTTCCCAAAAATCAAATATAGTTTCTTATCTCCTAAAGAAGTTAAAAAAATTATTGTACAATTTGACACCTTTAAAATATGTCTCAAATTCTTAAAAATCCATTCTAGAACTTTGAACCTACAAGGATTAAAGAAGATTAAAACCTCTCTCTATTGCTATTTCTCATTCTAAAGGATAGATGTAAAAGTCACTTCCAAATCATATATAGATAATTACACCATAGAATTTTGTGGCAAAGAAAGTAGTTTTTCAAGTGAGATTATATAAAATGCCAATTTTAGTTTATTATTTTAATTATTATTCAAGTAGTAATGAAGATTAATGTGAAAATTTTGAATTGGTTATTTTATATTTTATACCCAAAATAGTCACAACAAAAGCCTTAAAGTCAAATTCAACTATCAAACCAGATTTATCCTTTTGTTTAATTGATGTATAAATTTTTGTTATTTTTTGCTAGTGAAAAAAAGAATTTTCTAATTATATAATTTTTCAAATATTTTGATGTAAAAATTGAATTGTTGTGATTTTTTAAAGTCAAAGGGGGAAATAAATGTATATCAATTATAATATGTTACTATTAGAATATTCTAAAAAACTTACCATAAATGAAGGTTATAACGAAAATTTAAGTTTTTTTAATTTTAATTTAAAATCCATTTTAAAAGAAGAAACTATAAATGAAATCCATAGCATACTATATTATTTGGATTCTAACACATGGAGCTTGCAATTGCAATAATTCTTTCTATTTTTGAATTTTTTCAAAATTTCAAGATTAAGTAGAAAGAGATCTTGTCAAGCTTCATTTTCTTAGTTTAAATCAAATACCAAAATGATTATATTGAAAGTCCCAATCAAGGTTGACCAAGCCACATCCACTTTTTGGATGCCTAGATCTTTAGAGGTTAAGGATTAAAAGGTTTTAAAACTTGTAATTTCTTTAGTACTTGAGCCCCAAATCAAGAGCTTGTTCCCACTTGAAAAAATCTAGGTAGATATGGCTATATTGAGTATTTAACCCCTAAGGCCCCTAGTGGACCAAAAGCATCCCCATATAGTTTGGAAGTCCAACTTGTAGTGCTATAACTTTTGCATCCAATGTGTGAATTTAGTAATACTTGTCGGAAAATCTCTCTCTCTCTCTCTTTTCTAATTTGTGTGGTAAAAAATTCAAATCAATCTAAGATATACTAATTATTTGGAAGCCATTCAAAGTTCACAAGTTTTGATGGCTGTAAATTTGGGGGCTTGTATCTCCTTCATCCAAAGTTCATTTTCAATCAAATTTGTTGAATTAGGTTTTCCTTGAAGTTTAGTTATCGTGGTAAAATTTTCATGTCAATCCAAGTTGTTTTGAATGTTTAAGAGCAATTTGAAGTTCAGTATCTAAACAATTTTGGATTACAGCAAACTTTGGTGGCTTGTTTCTTTTTTATATAGTGTCCGTTTTCAATTAAATTTTTTAGAAAAGTTGTGAATACTAGTCTAGTGTGTGGTTAAAATTCCATATCAATCCAAGAAGTTATGAGTGTTTGGGAAGAGTGTTTTAGTAGAAAGAGGTTCAACCCTAGATGTGTTTTTTGCAACTTTTTTTTGGCTATTTTTTGACATTTCAAAGCCATTTTGCAAACACAATGAGTCATTTGAATGAAGATTTTTTTTCACCAATGTATTTATATGCTGGTTTTGAAGCACTTTACAGTTTAATGTTTTTTCATTTGAGTAGGTTTAGAAGTTGAATTTCACCTCCAAATGTGTTGCTAGGACAATTTCAGCATCCTTTTCCAACACTAGAACATTATAATCTTGCGATCTATGTGGCCAAATGACTCCACATTTAATTCACATCATCTACAACACTTACAATACAAGATTGTACGGTTGAGATTTCTATACATTAGTGACATTTAGAACTATAATACTTCGAAAGCAATGATGTTTTTAAACCCAAAAAGGCAATGGGCATTTAGAGGTTAAGTACACATCCCACAAGCCATCATGATTTAGTATTTTTTTAAACAAAATTCTAATTCTATAAGCAAATTTTTTTTTATGCCCAGATATTTTGGTGTGCTTTAGTATTTTTATAAATGAAACTTGAATTCTATAAGCAATATTTTTTTATGTCCAAGTATTCTTGTGTGCTAAGTTCATTCTAATATGAAGTATTAAAAATAAAATATATGAAAGTTTTCAATGGTGACTATAAATGTAAAAGAGTTAAGATATATTACACATCATTGGAGCTCCGCCTCGATATGAATAAGATTTTATTCCATTGTGTGAAAACCAGGTTGGATTTCCACATTTACAACAAAATCCCTGCCATGAATCATGTGTTTATAATTATACAAATAGGCTTTATATATTGACAAATCAATTTTAAAGATTTTGAATTTACTGGATATTTTAAGAATATGGAGGGTCAAACAATATATACTTGACCTTTTGGGACGGTTTGACAAATATAGGATTTAAAGGCGGACCTCCTTGCAGTTGGAATTGGAATTTTTTTTTCAAGTGTTCTAGAATTTGAATTGTTTTCGTTGACTTCCATGATGTTTATAGTTCTATGAGAGTAGGAAGAAATTACATTTTAGGAGTAGCTATGGTTTGTTGTTAAACTAAAAGCAACCAAAAAGTTCAAGATAGTCCAATATTAAAAATAGTTTTCTAAAAATCAAAAAGTTGCCTCCTCTACTTTTCATGGGCCTCTCCCTATAATTTTATTGGCAAAGAATTTGACTCCCCTCTTGCAAATATTGCACACTTCAATGGAGAATTTGGAAATCTTTTGTCTTTTTTGCAAAGTTTGGCTAAGTTTTGTATATGGAAGTTTATTCCAAGCCTTAACAAATTAGAACTATCTTTAAAGTCATAAAAGTGACACCTTTGATGTGGTTTCTAATTCACTTCTTATTCTATATTGCAATTGGATTCTTATTCAATTTGTGTTTATTTAGAATGATAAAAAGAGATATTAGCATGCAATCTTGTCACATTTGTTTGAATGTCTTCTTCCTAAAATTAGCTTTAGGTCCCACCTTTGCAACTTTTAGCAACAATAGGGGAATAAAAGACAATTGCACCTCCAATGGAGCAAAGAACTTTTGATCCCCTCTTTATGCTAGGGTAAGGCTTTAACCTCAATTTAGGAAAATGAAGAGTCAAGGATTGTTTTGGCATACTCACTAATGAGTCAATGGCCAAATAAATTAACCCCATTTAGTAGATTGGATTTATAGACACAACATAAGTGAGGTTAATTTCATATTGAAGAATTTGGGCAATCAAAAATAAGTTAGGCTATAATGGTAAGCCTAGATAAATGTCTTCTAATGTCTATAAAAATGTCTTTGTGGCAAACATTCTATTGCATAAAAATGTTACTATACCACATGGTCATGATTGGCAAAATAGAATATAGAGATACTTCAATATCTAGAATAATTTGACTTAAGAGTAAACATGTTGAAATGAAAAGCAAATGACAAGGGATGGTGGTCAAGATAATTGACTCGCTCATGAGTATGTGTAAATGAGCTTCAATGTAATTTGATTGCATGCAATCGTGCATTGTTGTCATTCAAAAAAACAAAACTTGATAAGAATTTAATGCAATCTAGGTTAAACATTGAACTAGGATCCTAATGAAAGGCGACATTTTATAACTATGAAGAGAGAAGAAGAAGCTCCAATCCATTTTTATTGGATTAGCATAAATTAAGGATCTATTCATTTTGTGTCCCGCACTTGATCCAAGGAGTGATATGAGTGACTCCAAAATTACATACCTCAATGAGGAGGGAGGCTCTATTTTATTACCAATACTTAGTTATAATAATTTATAGATTATGATGTATTAGTTGTGTTTTTTGTTTGAATACCTATAATATTTGCATTTTTGAAATTTATTTGACTTATTTGAATGTTAGTGTATATATGTGTATGTTAAAAGTTCCTTGACTATGTTTTCATTGAAAACGCTCCAAAACTGCCATTTCTAGTGCAAGTAACAAATTTAGGAAAAAAACATTTTTAGATACATCTAACCATAGGATCTTGTAGTGCTCTAGTTTGAGAAGATGTGGAAAAAATTTCAAAAATTTCCAATGTATGGATTGCAAGATATTACCGTTTGAATTGAATGAAAACCTTTCTTTGGCCCTAAAAAAACAAGGCAACTGCAATTCACAAGGTCACATTTGTATGGAAAAAATTCCAAAGTGGTGGTGCTTCTTTGGATATATTAGTTCTTCAAGGCAAGTTGGCTACATGCTTGAAAAATTTCAGATCATTTGGAATTGTATAGTATATAGGAAAAAATTGTAAGTAGCAAGAAAGAGAGAATGATTCAAAATACTAAATTGTTAAGAATTTAATTATGGAATGGAAAAATGCCAATCCCAATGGTTGCAATGTTGTATTAAATAATCCTATGGTTTTATTTTTTCAAAAAATAAGATCAAACCAATCCAATTAGATTGAATTTTTTTTAAGGTTCAAATAAGAATAAATGAAAGAATGAAATTTTCTCCAATAATTGTTTTATTTTTCTAACCAAAACACTTTTAGCTATGGCCTCTACATCAAATTATCACTAACAATCTAATCTAGCCTTCATAACATGATTGGTAGAATTTTTATATATTTCATATGTGAAAAAATATTTTTCTACAAATTTTGATATTTTTAATTTTTAGAGTGGAAATGGTAAAGTTATTGTGATTTTTAAAAGTGCAATATGTACATAATTTCTTACCAATCATAAGATATATTAGAATAAATTTATACCTCTACCAAAAATGAATTTTAAAATAATATTTAATCATAAATTTATTATTAATTTAAATAAATAAAAGATAGAAATAAGAGTAAAAACAAACAATCTTGTGGGATTTGGATTCTACCACATTGTACTTGTAATTGCAATAATTCATAAATATTTGAATCATTAATTAGTTTTAATGAAATAGAAGTTATTATACTTGATTTTTATAATTTACATGATGCAAAAAATGAATATTTTGAAAGTTACAATTGAATTGGACCAAAGAGCATCTAATTCTTGGATGTGCACTTCTAAGGAATAAAATAATATTAGTAGAATAAAAAAATTGTCTTTTGGAAGTCATACATTTTAAACTATGAATGTCAGATAAGTATTATATTACATATACCAAACTCTTATAGCAGACTTAGTAGATTTTTTTAAAATTAGGTGTAAAATGTTTAGAAATTTAACTATTTCTTCAAAAAAAGATATGAAAAAAGACAGTTTTGCACATGTACAACCTTTTTCCTTGGAAAAAACTTAGATACTAGACAAAAAAGTGTAGATCAAAATTGCCCTATCTTTGTGGAAGTGATTATTATTTTTTCTAAAGTATGCCATTAAATTAATTATAAAAGCTGATAAACGATTTTAAGGATTATGTGCATACATTCTAAGAATAATATGTAAATTATATAAGAATTTATATATTTAAAAGCAAATGGATAATTAATGTGTCTAAATATTGAACTAATTGCCCTATTTATGAATTTATTTATAAATTTATATTTTTTTCAAAATTTCAACTAATAATAAAAAATAATTATTCAAAATTTATAGTCATTTTTTAGAATTGTTAGTAAAGAATATTTTGAAATTGAAGTATTTTTATGTGTAATAGGCCTAAAATAACTTTAGTGATTCTAAATGTCATCTTCAATAAATCCAAATCTTATCAAAGAACCTTTATATTTATCTTTTTGTTTACTTAGAATTAACAAGCAAAGTCAATTTGAAAAGACATTTTTATTGTACTTGAATTTTTTAGATCATCTAAAGTTCTTTGAATGCATTTTATACACCCTTAAAGCATCTCAATTCCAACCTTTAAAACAATTAAAAACATATTCAAAATCATACGGAATTAGAATTTGAGAGAATTGTGATTGATAATATAATGAAAATTATATAAAATGTACGCAATAAATTCTATATTTGGTCATTATATGCCTCAAGTATTCCAAGAATCTTTATAGTAACTAGTAAGGTAAAAAGAATATTGGATACTTTAAATTTTGCTAAAAATTTGTTGTTCAATCAACAAATTAGCATGTTTTGTTCTTTAACAATAAATTGCCACCAAATTTTGAAGAAACCAACATTTTCATTATCTTGTAGCCACTAGTCAAGGTACTAGTGAGAGTATTTTGGGAGTACTTTATGTTTCTAAACCTGGATTTAGATTTTTGCAATTTTTTACGTGGCTTTTTATTCACTTTCAAGTTTCAATAGCAATAGTCTGAAGTTTGAATTCTATGTAAATAAAAACAATATTTTTTTATTCTTAGAATTTCCTAAAAGAATTTAAAACTCCAAAATAATTATCTTTAAATGCCTATGAAAGTTTGGCTATCAATGGCTAAAAAATAATTCTCTTACAAAAATGCATTTGAGCTTCTACATTTGTCATACAACTTAGCAAAGGATTGGAAATAAAAAAAGAAGTTTCAATAGGGTACCACTTTACACAATGTTTCATCAAGATCCAATAATGCAATCTTAAAAGTGTAATGACCAAAATTGGTCAAAATAAGCATGCCAATAGTGAGCAATAATTTTTTTATCCCAAAACTCTCCACAATGAAGTGTTAAAAAATATAATTTATCCTAAGGAAAATCAAGAAAATGTAAGCTTAGAGAAATTTCAACAAATTTCAAAGAATTTGAAGCCAAATTATAGGAGATATTACGATTTAGTAATTACTCCAAATTTTTTGATATATTTCAACAAATTAACATAAAGATACAATTGTTGGATTCATTTCTAAGTATGAAAAATTGTAATTCATCAAAATTGAGCCCTCCAAGGTGTTCAAAATATAAGTCTCAAACAAAATATAATATTAGATTTTGCCTTTAATAGATAGTGTGGTATTTTTATATTGTCATGTAATCTTTGATACGTTTTATTACAATCTATTGATGAATATATTATAGATGGAAATATTTGAAAAAAAATCAATATTATTAAATACCTGGCTATTTTCAATTCTTATCCAATTGTTGTTGATATTGTTATAAGCCCTAAAGAACCATAAATTGACAAAATTATAATAATATACATCGTCAATTATTATTTAATTCTAAATATTTGAATGAGTGAAAATATTTTTAATAAATTAAAAAATGGCCTCAATATTGGATATAGATTTATTTTATTTTTATGCAGAATACTAATTGTAGATAATTTTTTAAAATTTGACTAATAATTTTTTTGTAATAAATAACACAAAGTCATAAATAAAAGGGAATGCTAGAAACAACATATATTTTATTTAATAGTATCTTTCAAATAATTATTTTTTATATACACGTAATATATGAGAAATAAATTTGGATTTATTTTTTAAATTCAAACATGAGATTGTGAGGAAAAAGACAATTGAAATAGTACCAATTGCAAGTAACGTCGTTTTGTTTGGGATCATCTTGGCATTTGTCACTTTTAGTATATACAAGTAATTCAAATGGTTTAAAGTTAAAAAATTGTAGTTTATCAAGTGGATATTGGTTCCAAGTCAAGCCTTTTGTAATTGAAATCTTCATACCAAATCGCATTTGCAAGTCTGTTCCATTTGCAGTCTTAACATTCCAATTTGTAAAGCGAAGTTCTCCTGATGGCTCCTGCAGTATCATCTACATTACTATTGGATATATTCCGAAAACATCATTAAAAAATGAGCACCTCATTTTCTTAAAGTTTATTAATAAAAGATGTCATAGTTATCATTTTGTTGTTGTATAATGCTATTAATTATTAGCACCTAATTGTCAAAACTTGTAAGGTGTGTTACAAATTTGCTTGTATTTTTCAATGAAAAAGTTGTTTTACAAACTAAAAAATATTTTCTTTAAAGTTCACAAAAATACCCGATTTTCATTTGTGATGGTAAGTGTTGTTAATATTTTGCTCTTGCAATTTCTAATTGAAGATTTGGGATCTGTTGATGAACTAAATCTTTCACATTTCATTATATCACTCTTTGCAAGTATGCCAAACGCACCCACAACAATAAACTCATATAGTAAAATCAATAACCACCACCATATGGAAAATGCTATACTTTTATTTGTAAACATATCTATTATATTTCAAACATCTTTTAGGTCAAACTTAGATTGTCAACTATTTATGACTATTTTGTTCCATTCTTCTTGCTAATCTAAAATCATAATGATTAAATTTGGCTCAATACTATTCTTAAGGTTGTTTGTTTTTGTCTTCATGTTTGTTTTCAATTCTATGAATAATTTTTAAAATAAAATTTATCAAAATCTCTTCATAGTATATAAAAATCTATAAAAATCTCCATAAAACATTTGAAAACTTAATAGGCATGATCAACAATTAACTTTTTTTGAGTCATTTTAGATTAATTTTTCAACCATCTAAGTGTTTTATATGAGTAGCCACATATCACAAAAGTAAAATTCATAGACCAAGCAATAGATTATGTATGTGAGTGATGAGGTATGCATTTTATATAGTTTGGTATAGAGCAATTATGCCAATGAACCCTAACACTTGTTGATTTGCTATTTGCTTTGTACGCATCATAAATCACTTCTTTTTGTGGTCTTTGCACATCATCCATATTTGATCAACAACCACAAAAATCAAAAGATTTTTAGGGTTCTTTACACAAATGTTGGACCTGGTACTAGTTGTTTTTCAAATGTTATAATCAATAGTAATTTTGTTGATATTCCTTTTTGATGTTGCAAGTTGCTAGATAAGAGCATCTCTTGCCTACCACAACAACCCTGCGAACGGATTTTTGAGATGGTTGGAACAGTCGGGTAAAATTCAATCCCCAACAACACTATAGTTGCATATGTAGAAGCATCAGGGTTTTTCTTTTGTATTGTAGCACTACACCATGCAGTAAATGGAAGATGGTCCCTCCCAATTTAATCTAGTATCACTATGCCACAATAATGAAGTTTGGCACCAAGGTGCCAAGAAAAACAACCCTAGAGAAGCATAGGACTTGTAGATTTACCCTCTACGTTGGCAAAATTTTGGCTTGGATAGGAAACTTGTACAACCCCTTGTTGTCATGGGATTCTATGTTCTGACAAGTCAAAAGCCAACATGTTGACAAGAATGCCAACGTGGAAGCCATAGTCACACTAATGAATCAAGAGGTATATGAAACACCATGTGCAATGAAATCCTGTTTCATTTGTATCCAAAAAAAAAGTAAGTAAATCAAGAGGTAAGTGTTGTGAAAGAGGACAATTTTGTGAATGAAGAGGTTAGTGTTGTAGAAGATTTAGTATGTTGTGATTAATGTAACTAATGTAACAAGAGCATAATTTAGTCACATTAGTCACAATGTACAAAATCTTCCACAAGTCTCTAAAAGAAGGATTAAATTTTCTTTGAATTTGTATATATTTTCTATACTATGTAAGATACATGGTGCAAGTTTGTTTGATTGTGGGACACTTTTAGATTTTGTCACAATTTTTTTTATTGTTTTAAGCTCTAAAGGACCATTGTCCCTTTGGAGGACAAATGGGATTTCAGGCAGGTACCTATGGATTGAATTTTTGTCATGATTTTTTTAAACTTTTTTGGAGATAGATTAATTGATTTGCTTCGTGGGCATATAATTTTTTTTAATTGGTGCCCAGAAACAAAAGTTATGCCCAAATAAGCTCAAAATAGGGGAGAGGGGGCAACAAAAAAAAATTCAAAAATTTGAAGTAAATTTTTTTTCTCTCATAGATTATATTTTTGTTTATATGTAAAGCTTTGATTCATTCTATTTGGATTTGTTGTGAGAAAGTTATGGACAATCTTTTTTTGGGGGCAATTCAAGCATCTTCTTGAAAAAATACTTGTATGATTCATTTTTTAATGCAATTTTTACAATTTAAGAAACAAAAGTTCTACATGGTTTAGTTTTCTTGCTACAACAATCTCACCATTGGGATTAGTGCATTTTAATTCCATCTTAGAGATATTAATAAATTAGATTTTTCTTCTATCTTGTAATTTGTGAGATCAAAATTATTGAAATTTTTTCCACAAATTCTTATACTAGTTAGGTGTAAGATCCTACAATTAGATGTGCAAAAAAATCAATTTTTTTACTCTTTGCTATAGAAATGATAGTTTTGAGTGTTTCTTGGTTAAAAGAAGACCTTGGCCCTTTAGGGGTTAACTTGCAACCCCAAAATAGAGTTGTCATGTCCAATTCCATATGATACTATGCTTGTTTAGGATTTATTACAACTTTTGGAAACGTCTTAGATAATTTTTTGAATCAAGAGGTAAGAATTGTCGAAAATTTCCTCAACTATCATTAATTTGATTAATACCCTTTTTGGATATTAGTCACATTAGTCACAATGTATAAAATTTTCTACAACTCTCTAGAGGAGGGGTTAATTTTTTTAAGAATTTGTACGTATTTTCTATACTATGAAATACATCTAGGTGCAAGATTGTGTGATCATGGGACACTTTCAGATTTTTTAGAATTTAGATAAAAAAATTAGGGTCTCAACTGCCAACGAAAGAAGGCTTTGTGAGAAACACTTTATTTTTGTAGCAGCTTGTAAAGGATGTGGCTCTCCATGGCAACCTCCCCCTACTATGGTGGCAAATCCTAAACCGAGTTACCCGTTAACTTTTGCTAAACAAGTCCTTTGCTAGCCCTCTTGCTTCGAGCTGTAGAAGATTTTCTAGCCCCGCCTTCCCACCGGATCCCTAATTTTGCCACTTTGCCCTTCAAAATCCTTGAGGCAGGCTCAAACAAAAATGGTATCAAGAAATGCTCTAAGTATTGGATTGCCTTTGCTACTACCTTACTTCATCACTTTGCATCTTGTGCACTCACATATCTGATTGTAGAAGCAACGTGATTCTCTTTTGGATTGCAACTTTGGATGAATATGGAGGGTAAAATTGAGGGATTGGATTTCTTTCTTTCTAAGTGTTGTAGAGCATGTTTGCACCTCCATCGGATAGTGTGGAAGTGTAGTAAGGTAGAATACTCTAAAAGTGACCATGCAATAAAAACAACCACTAATAAAGAGGTAAATTTCAAGGAGTTTAGCTTCCCCCCAAATGCAATCAGCTCTTGAAATATTGTTTACAAAGCAAAATACCTTATACATATTTTAGGGGTTGTTGTAGTAACACATTGCACTCATGTCCCATTTGGTATCAGACATTTTCTGGAAGTAGCTTCGATCTTCCTGGTTGTCCTTGGGAACAGCCCTTTCTCTCTCTACATACATGCTCAAACTGACAGTTTCAAATGATATGAGATAATCCGTGTTTTTGATATATGTATATGTATCCATATCCATCAAATATGGGAATATATTGTATTTGTATATCCATATATGGGACATGGGACTATATATCTGTATATGGGACATGACTAATGAGGCTTTATTTTAGATTTATCGTACATGATACAACTGGGAATGTAATTTTTTCAATGTTGGAATTTGCTCACTTGTTTTCAAATTGGAACATGAGTGATAGGGACATTACACAAGTGTATACTACAGTAGAGCCTCTCGTGCATAGTGCCAGGACTATGCACTAAGAGAGGGTTATGGAGTTGGAGAGGTTCTATATTGAACTTTGGCTAACGTGGCCTCTCACTATGGGGCCTCCAACTATTGTTCACAAATATCACAACCTCTCTTACTACATAATATGCACTAAATTAGTATGCACTAAGGAAAGTTCTATTGTACAACTATGACCTTCCAAAATGCCAATCCTCATCTATATATCCGTATATGGGACATGACTAATATGGAATTAAAATGCACTAATCCCAATGGTGAGATTTTTCTATCAAGCAAACTACACCATGAACAATTTTCTATTTTTCTATTCTTAAAATTACATTCATAAATGAATCCTACAAGTTATTTTTTTCAAGAAGATGTTCTAATTGCCTGAAAAACAAGATTGTCCATAACTTTCTCATAACAAATCCAAATGGAATGAATCAAAGCTTTCCATGCAGACAAAAATATAATCTATAAGAAAAAAAAATTTAATTTGAATTTTTGAATTTTTTTTGTTGCCCCCTCTCCCTTGTTTTGAGCTTATTTGGGCATAACTTTTGTTCCCAAGCATTGATTGAAAAAAAATTATATTTTTATGAAGCTAATCAATTTTTCTATCTTCTAAAAAGTTTTAAAAAATCAAATGAAAAATTGAGACCGTAGGTATCTGCCCAAAATCCCATTTGTTCCTTGAAGGGACAATGGTCCTTTAGAAGTTAATATAGTATTAAAAAATTTATTAGTTAAAAATAAAGGTCAAATTTTGGAGATTTTTTTACTAGTGATTATAATAATAATAATAATAATAATTTTATTATTATTAATTTGTATTATATTTTATTTCAAAAGATTAAAGTAGTCTGCCCTTCATTTTAAGTTTTTATTTATTTATTGCAGTGTATCAATCATCAAGGGAACAACCAGAAGTGATGTCAGTGAGTATATGGTGACCTATGCTTCTAGTTCAAAGTTGGGTGCCAACAAGTGAAGATAGAGATCGTATGCTTTTCAATGGAAGAGCCTAGATAGGAATGGGTATTCGGCCATATGGTCTATAACAAAAGGACGCCTTTGGTTTTTGTAACTCATAATGAGGCCGCGGGTGTCGCTTTTGAGACACTCATTTGTACAACTACCCGTGAGACATGGGATATGATACGGGACAATGGTTGGCATTTTGGGGTGCATAGGGTCAACACGCTCATGACATCCTATGTTTGAAACCTTCTTTTTTAGAATTTTTTGTTGAAAAATTAGATACAAGTATATGAATGAATAAGTTCAAATGATCAAAAGAAACGTGATAATGTTGGATTATGCATACGTATTTGCATCTATATGCACATATTCATATCTCTGTATCCATATATTGTATTTATTTGAAACATGAGATAGAACACAAATACATCGTTGGCATTTTTAGGATCATAATCATAATATATATATGTTTGCATCATGACAAAAGCTAGTTCTTTTTCCATAAAATGTGGAGTCAAGGTTGCATTTCAAAATCACTTGATATTTGAATAGTACATAATTCACAATATAAGAGTCCAATATTTTTAAACATACATATAAACTTGAAGCAAGAAGAAGGTCTAACTGTTAAATTACTTAAAAGTGCACCACATTTTATGTTGCATAGCAATTTAACATTGAAATTAAGAAATGATACAATATTTTAATAGTAGTTAAAAACTATATACTATTGTATCCGACATTTTCTCCTGAATAATATTTAAAGTTGGTAGATGTGGTTTGATAATGATCAAAATAGAAAGATTCATTATCCCCATGCACTTTAAATATATTAAAAAAAATTCTAATACCTGTTTTTATCCATAAAAAATGAAAAATTATATTGCTTAATGATCCTTAGAGGTTTTTTTATCTACATGTACCTTGCACCATATACTGTACTTTAATTTATTTTTTCAAATATTGACTTTCTAAATTCATACAAATTACAAAAATTCTCCCAAATATATTGTTTTTAAATAACATTGGTGATTTCCAATTTGTGTATAAAGAAATATTAACCTTTAAATGTAATTTTGACTCAATCTATGTACATTTGCATAAATGAACAATTTTAGATGGTTCTTTTCAAAATATGAGCTTAAAGCATCCTTGTCATGCCTCAATCAATGTTACCGCAAAAACAAATTTTAGAAGCCTTCAAAGTGGCATACAAGAATAAGAAATTCTAAAAGATCCCGTCTTAGAACTCATGTAGTGACCTTTCATTCCCTAGACATATCATTAAAATTCCTCCTCAATCAATGGGTTTAAAAAGGTTCTTAATTCATTATAACTAGGATCATACTATTCGGAAAACTCCAAATTAGATTGCAATCTCTTATAGATAAGTTGCGAGGTTTTTAAATCATTGCAGTATTTTCAAAAGTTTTTTGTTTTTGTATTGCAAGGTTCTGTGGTCCCTATGGAACAAGCTTGTACAACGTTAAGATTGGGGGATTTTCCTATCACGGATCCAATATTTCTTCATGAGCCTGAAGCAATGCTTGAAACTTGCATAGATTCTTTAATAATGAAGTCAATCAATCCATTACTCCGCTCTAGCCATTCCCAACAATCCGTAAGAATTTTTTTTTGATGGAATACTCTTCATAACTAAACAATAGCCCAAGTGAATAGTATTGGAGAGGACAGATAACAAGTTTCCATTGAGGACTCTCTTAGAGCATCTCTAGTGGTTTGGTTGTTAAGCCCACTCCAAAGTTTTTTGGATAAAAGGTGAGCAATAAATGCATTCTTTGGCAAGTTAATATTTGCATTTTTGCCTATTGTTTAGCATCCTTGCCAAATGCATGCTACTATTCATCTCCAGAATCATACATTGACAATGGTGAGATTCGTTTTGCTCTTGCACACCAAGAGACTTGCAAATGGTTGGAAGTTAAAATGGTGAGTTGTACAAGTGGTGGGACACACAAGTGATCCACTCCAAATTTTGGGTACTATATTTTGTATATGGTATATATATCCAAAATCAACATTGTCGAAAATGCAATATATACAATTGGACCTTAAAGTGTCCTATTTTCCCATATATTGATTACACTAAAAAAATATGAGTCTTTGAGAGTAAATTGTTGGTTTCAGATAAGCCTAGTAGAGATAATATTTTGAAAATTCATAATTTATTCATACAATGTCCAAAAAATGCATGCTAAAGTGTATTGAAATCTTCTTTTACTTGCCAATAAGATATAATAAAAAAAATATTTTTAATAGTAGTAGCTATGCTCAATTGTAATTAGTGACAATTATAGGTGCACATATCTTAAACAAATTTTTGAAGAACCATTAGAGATGCTCTTTGGATATGTGCCAAGGCCAGGTTGCCAGAGCCACAACTATACATGGCAGGAAAAGGTGAGTGATTGTAGAGTGTAGACAATAGTAAAACGTTTTCTGAGGTCACCCTCAATGCATTCTGGAATTTGTCTTGCCAAATATAACTGTAACTTTTCACTGCTTCGTAATTAGAATTTGAAATTTTTATCATTTGAAGGACATTCACAAGTACTTTGAATACTAGGTACAAACAAACTCAAATATAGACATTGGACAAAGAAAATAAACCACTTCAAAAAACAAAAATCACAGTGGTGTTGACAAATCACGGTTACCAATGCACTTTACACTCCAAATTTTGGAGTGCTTTGAGGATGCCCTACGAACTACACAAGTCAGGAACTGAACGGCCCTCGACGGCGCCATCTAGAATATCGCCATCCAGCCAGTGGCCCCTCCCCCACGCGCCCATTCTGTGGATGAGATGCTGCAGCCGCTGAGGCGCCTCCGATGCACTGCTCGCTGCAACGACTAAGATCATTCCGCCATGATCTCACGGGCTCCCACTCCCTCCCAATCTCCCATCCATCTTCTCAGTCTTCAACAACTTGGCTTCATCCCTGTTTTTCTCACTTAAACTTAGAGCCATTTGCAGCTCTTGGATTGTTGCAATCAGCGTTGCAGTGCAGTGCATTTCTTGTAGCTCCATCCTTCCAGGTATGTCAAGCTACTGATTTGTTCCGCGCCTTTGATTCTGGTGGCCATGGATGGCACTCACTGTCTGTAATTGCTAGTGGCATCTTTGGGGTGGGTTCAGTTTCGCGTTTGTTGCATTTGTTGCATTTTGGTACTGGTTCATGGTTTTGATTTTGACGATTTTGACGATCATGGAGCTAGTATTAGCTGCGCTGGAATCGTCTGATTCCGACTTTCGAGGATGTAGGCTTCTGATTTGAGAGTTTTTATTCGTTTCTCAAGGTTTAAGGGAGGTTTAGTTTATGTTGCGGAGGGCTTTGCCTTCTGCTGAATTTTGGAAGTGTTAGTGTGGTTTTGGTATTAGTGGGTTGAGGACTTTGGGAAATGCGTCGCATTCCTGAATGAAGGTATTCGATGATGAATGGTACGTTTACATGGTGTGGACACGGAAATGTTGGACTATGGACTCATTTGCATCTCGCAATTTGCATTGCATTGGTTGTTGACTGTGTCACCTTGCTTGAGCTAGCGTTGCCTAGCTACTTCACTTGCTAATCATTCTGACAAAATCACCACTGGTGGATGTTGGAATCGTTCTGAGTCTCTTGTAGCGGTCGTTCCTCAAGGTGTGAAACTCGCTATTGAAGTCTCTACGTTTGCATCTTTTTTTTGTGTGTGTCTCTACTACGAGCTTAGCTACTGTTTCTTGATTTTGAATTGTCTGATTGCTTGGTGCAGCCCTAGCACAATGGAAGACGTGGAGACCGAGCAACGAATCAGCCGAAAGAGGCGGAAGCTCACCACTCGTCAAGGGGTCGTCATCGGGGTAGCAACTGTGGCAGGTCTGGGTTTAGTTTCCAAGCTCGTTTCCTTTTTGCGTCGGGAGAAACCCAAGAAAGTGGCAGAGAGCGACATCCACTCTCTGGAAGCCGTGGTGAGTGGCGACGCTGCGAAGGGCGACCTTGCCACTCCTCAATTCGCAAACCTCGAAGAAGACGATGCGGACGACGCAGATTCGTCAACTCCAGAGAGAGATGCAACCCAAGATCTGGACGCAAACACCACGCCTACGTCGCATATCAATGGCGAGGAGAATGGGGTTACGCATCCCAGTGACAACGGGGATGCAGTCCAGCTTCGCAAGGAGAAAGAAGGGGAGCATCATAGCGAGGATGTAGTGGAGCCTCCCCTTGGCAACACGGATCATCAAGATGCTCACACCAAGGAAGTCGAAGAGCCTCCCATTGAGGACGTGGGGAAGCTTCCTACGGAGGATGTCGAAAGGCTCCCGACTGCAGAAGTGCAAAAGCTTCCTACTGAGAATGTAGAACAGCCGCATGGAGAACAGCTTCCCACGGGAGATGAGGGAAAGCTTGACAGTGAAGATGATGGAAACTTTCAGGTTGAGGATGCGGAAGAGCTTCCCATAGAGCGAGGGACGCATTCAGTCGAGGCTCACAGTGAGGAGCAAGCCAATGGGGATGTCGAAAAGCTTGCTACTGATGATAAGGTGAAGCCATTTATTGAAGAAGCAGCGGATGCAGGCACAGAGGATGTATCGAAGCCTGAAGTCAAGGATACAGAAAGGCTGGAAGTTGAGGGTGAGGGGAAGCATGAAAGCGAAGAGTCAGTAGAAGCTCACAGAGTAGATGATGGAAAGAATCTCACACAGAATCATGGAGAGATGCTTCAGTCATGAGCTGGGAATCAAGCAACGTGGTTGTGGTTGATGTCCTTTTGGGGAGCGTTTTGCTCTCGCTAATCACAATGAGTAGATGGCAATGTAGGTAGCAATGTTAGTAATAGCAGTGTTCGCAATGTTCGCAAAGTTGGTAATTTGTCGATACAAAGGTTTGTAGTATCAGATTCTTCCTTCGCATTCTGTGGGCTGCATTTCAGCCGACATGGAAGTGTGATTCAGTTTGGCTCATTGCCAGGCGGTACTTGAGTTCGAAAGAAAGGACTTTTGGCTTTCCAGGTACCTGAACCGTTCAGTTACGGAGAATCTGTCTGTGGCCCTGTGTGTTAGATTGCAATTGTGATAAGCTCCAGTTCCAAAGTTGAAAAGGCTCTGGGTTTGTGGATTTCCTCAAATGGGTCAGCTTGAAAGTCTTTCATCTGGATATGTGTAAGTTTGTGTGAAATAGCAATTCTTTTTTGACCTCTAAGAGCATTCCCACCAGTACAGGCGCGGGGTCCCTCGCTCTTCAAACTGGATGGAAAGCGCTACGGGCCCTTCCTAAGATTCTCTTGAACACTCAATCCTCGAGTGTCAAGAATTGGCCCTTGAAATCACTATTCATCCTAAGTTTAGTTGCTTTATCCTTTATGCTACTTGATGAGTGATCTTTTGACTATTTATGGGCCGTGTTTGGTGAGCAACGGTGAGGGACAAGAAAATTGAGGGCCCTTCCAAATTAGATGGAAAACCTGAGCGTGTCAAGTTGGGAGGGTACTGGTGGGAATGCTCTAAAGGTCTGACATACAGTTTGGGTATTGACAAGATCACTGACAACTGCCACCAGGGGAGTAGGTGTTCCTTACAAAATACTTTGAGCGCCACTTTCGGGAAAAACCGGCGGCTAGTTCAGACTTCAGAGTTAGCCGGTGGAATTGGGAAAAATTCTGGTTGCAATTTGAAAACATGGGCCAAAACTCGATGACAAAATCTATAAAATTTCTCGTCTCAGCAGCTCGAAAGAACCCTCTGTGAGACCTTCATCGATCACGCCCGGGCCACTTGGTGCAAGTCGACAAGCTCTGCTCACTTTACCCCGACAAAGCCGGCACATTCCTGAAGCGATTTGACAACATTTGGCTGCAAACAGCCTTCTTTGGAGAACGCACCAATCTTTCGATGAGCTGGAACTTGGCTCCTCCAAAGATGGGCGCGTTTTCTTAGCTGGCCTCTGCCTTGGTCATTTTCTCGGTTTTGTTATGTTGTGACTTTGCTGTGATTTAGTTGTCTGAAAATTTGAAAAAATCTCGCCGGGGACTGGTTCCCTTGGTCTCCTTGTACTGTTTCCTCTATCAATGAAAATTGTCCATGTGTTTCAAGAAAAAAAAAATTCTATAAAATTTCAATTTAGAAAAAAAATAGAGAAAATAACTAGACTCAATACTTGAAAAAATGGTATGGTATGGGAAATAAAAGGAAAATAGATGATAAAGCTCAAAAAAATATCCCAAACATTGTGTCACTAAAGAGTGTAGATAGTAGAACTGTAAACTAGATAATGGCCATGGAGGCTGTCAATACGGCATGTAGGATTGCTTGTTTGAGTTGCAGAGCAACAAGAGCGGTAGATCCTACAAGCCGTTTTGGCACACTCCATGGCCATTATTTGTTGTTTATAACAGACACAACTAGAATTCTCAAACACGTGGCATGATGCTATTTGCTAATTGATTTGTACTTGGGGTGCTGGAGTTGTGGAGCAACAAGAGTAGATCCTACAAGCCGTTTTGGCACACTCCATGGCCATTATTTATTGTTCATAATAGACACAACTAGAATTCTCAAACACGTGGCATGGTGCTATTTGCTAATTGATTTGTACTAGGGGTGCTGGTCGTTTTCGACAGGTGTCCACAGGTCAATCACATTAGTCAATTATTTGCTACCTTGCCAATCTTCTCAAGCAACTTGATTACATATTTCAAGCAATGTTTTTTTTTTCTGGCGATTTGGTGCAAAATTGCACCAAAATTTTTGACCTAGCACCAAGCCTATAGGAAATTTTTAGTAAAATTTTGGATGAAATTGCCAAAAAACTTCAAGTTCAAGAAAAATCTTGGATGAAATCGCCACATTATGAATGAAAATAGAATTATAGATACGTAGTATCACATTTTCTATCGAGTACATGGACGAATGTTGAAACTTGGAGCACCACCGTAACACAAATTATGAGTGACAATCACATTAGTCAATTATTTGCTACCTTGCCAATCTTCTCAAGCAACTTGATTACATATTTCAAGGTTGGAAAATGTCATGATGGGCACAAATTATGAGTGATAGTTTGTTTACTTGTAGTCACGTTGGAGAGAATTCTGGTTGTGGCCATTACGTAACAATAAATCAAGTCACCTTTTGTAGCCACCTAATTATTGTTGCTTCTTTACGAAAGATTCCATTATGGCCATGCAAATAACCATTTTTTATATATATATGAAGTTATCTGCAATCTTAGGTGTGACAATAAAAAATGAATCAATAAGTAGATTAATAAGAAACATAGGAACTAAAATGAATATAACATAAATTAAATGAGAAGGCTATAAATCATTAATTAGTTAGAGAATGGAAGAAAAAATCTCAAGGCGCTGTTATGCTAAAGGTATTCTAATGGCTATAGAACTAAGAGTACATTATTAGTATAAATTGTACACATAAAGAAATTATTACTTTAATGATCATTTTGAAGCAAGTTTTGTAATAAATTCTTATGAAATCAAGATCATATAAATTTGCTTACTAAAAATTTAATGCGTACATAAGCTATAATTTTTGTTTAAATTCAAAAAAATGTTGCATTACAAAAATTTAGGGATTTAAAATCCCTCTTTCAAAATTGTCACATTAGCTTTTGGCTAGAAGTTGAAAGTAAACTAAATCACAAGTAAATAGGAAAAATGTATATAATACATTGAAAGATCTAAATATAGATTCAAAGTAAAACTTGTTGTTTGAATTTTTTCAATTTAAAGAATTCCAAAATTTTGGATTGCAAAAATAGTTTCATTTTCCTTCAACTATGGATGAGAAATTTTTTAGAACTAAATCATGAAAGTAAGGTTGAATTCTCACTGCACTTATACAATTTAGTAAATATGATAGGTCATAATAAACAAGTTAGTAACTATGATAGGTCATAAAAAAGACTCTGTTTGGAAGGTGCACTAATTTTAAAATTTTACAAATTTTGAGTATAAATAAAAACCAACATTCAAACATAGAACCTAAAAATAATAAACACTTCATATAGCCCATAATTCAAAGTAAAGTGACAGAGTGGTAAAATTGTGAAGCTTTCATTTTATAATTGCATTTTTGGAGTACTTACAGTGTGAAAACACCCCTCCCTTCAATACATCTTAGTATTGAAGGGATGATTAGTTGTGTCTTAGCTTTTGATTATTTTTATGCTTTACTATTTGTTTTATCATTGTATATGTATTTGTAATTGCTTGGCAGTTTCACATTCAATCACATGGTGTTCCCCTTCGATTCATTTAATTTTTAATTTATTATTATTATTGAAAATAAAATTAATCCATTATTTTTTTAGCTTCAATCAATTTTATGAATAGTAATATATGCACCCCATTTTAGACTACATTGATTTGTCCTAATAGAGTACGTTACAAAATGAATTTATATGTGGTTATAGTTTTTTATAAGCTACGTAGTATAATTTTCTTACTAATGATATTTGTGAAAACTTTTCAACATGAATAGCACAAGAGCACATACAATGGGTAAATTTTTTTTCCCATGTGAAAAATTATAATCCTATGTAAGTTCATTTTGTAACACTCACAAGTAGGACAAATTTGGAATAAAAAACTTTTTACTCCATATTTTTTAATTTTGCTTTTGAAGAAGTTTATTTTGATTATCAAATGTTTTAAATTTGAGTTCTCTTCTACCTACCCAAAATACTTTTAGATGAATTTTTAATGATAGAAATATCAAGCTCTAATTATAATCTAGAGAAAAGTTAGAAGTTTATTTGGAAGGGCAAGATACCAAACATATTGAAGATAACCTTGTGCTAGCCATTGAACCAAAAGTTGTTGGAAATCCCGCCCTGACCGTAGTGGCGCTTAGTTTGTAGTTTATTGTATTTGTGCCTTACTTTTGTTGCTTGCAGCTAGGGTCTTGTTATTTTTTTTGCAGTAAAGGTCAACCTTTATTTGTGTCACAAAAAAAAAAAAAAATTGTTGGAAATGTATTGTGCATCAGATAGAAGTAAAAATAGAAGTAATTAAAAACATTAAGTAATTAAAAACACTTTAATCTATATTTATAAAAGTTCAAAAGTAATTTAATGCTAATTAAAAGTAAAAATAGGAAGTCATTCTATACAAAATCACCTCAGTTATCACACACAAATATGTGTACAAGACCCGAAAAATAGGCCTACCTTTGTTGTAGTATAGGAAAAGAAGTTTTTTTATAGTAGGATTAAAAAATAAATAATATGCTATGTCACAAAAGGGTTTATTAAGGTTTGTGATTTGAACCACATGATTTTGTAAATCCAACCTTGCACAATTATGAGTCCAAGAAGCTTACCTTTAAATAAATTACTATTCCGTCATAGAGATTTGATATTACACTATCTACATTGCCCACATTGCTTCCATTCTCCAAACAAAATCTTCCACTCTTATTACCTATAAATTACATTTTCACTCCAAAATTGACAAATACTGTAATAGATATCTATGATGGGTGAATGCAAGAAACACTTGTATTATTTTGTGTCACCTTCTACAAGTGCTGATTTGTTTTTTGGCCATAACTTTTGCGTTTTGGCTCCAAATGATTCAAGATTTATAAATAAGGTACTCATGACTATTATACACCTTGCATAATTTTTTTTAATTTTCAAAAATATTTTACTATCCAAAAATAGCCCCCAATTTTATGTCACACTTGCCAATTGGGAGGTTTCTAGTACTATTTAGTACCCCCCAAAATGAATTTTGAGCTGAAATTTGGAGGGGATGGTCTTCTAGAAGACTTGTAGCTATTGCTCAAAGGAATTCTAAAAATAATTAATTTTATGTGGTGTGGAAGTCCACAAAGTGAGCTTCTTTCTATTTGCATTTTGTAACATATAAAATATTATTTTGGAATTTTTTTGGGTGAATGGCCACTTCCATAGAATTGTTATATATGGCCAATTTTCATTTTATATATTTATTTATTTTCCCTATTTTTAACTAATTAAACCCTAAAGGACCGAGGCCTTTTTTCTGCCAAAAAACACTGAAAACTGCCATTTCTATAGCAAACAATAAAAAAAATTGAAAAATGTTTTTTTGCACATCTAACCGTAGGATCTTATACCTAACTAGTATGAGAATGTATGGAAAAAATTTCAGAATTTTTGACCGCATAGATTGCAAGATATTTGTGTTTAAAGTGGAAAAAACAAGTTTTTCAGCACATTGCGGGACTAGATTTTTTGACTTTGAACATTTTTAAATTAAAATTTTTGCATTACAGAGTTTTGATCTTTAAATCTTTACAGTGGAAAATTGAGTTGAGAGGCTAGGGGGAAAAAAAATTATTCAAAAAAACTTAATTATCATTCCTAAAAAAATTGTTAAGTAGAAGTAGGTACGAGATAGAAGAAAAATCTAAAATATTCATATATTTTAGATGGAATTAAAATACACTAATCCCAATGGTGAGATTGTTCTAACAAGTAACTAAAAAATGAGAATGTTTTTTTTTTGAAAAATTTCAAAAATAGCATTCAGAAATGAATCCGACAAGTTATTTTTTTCAAGAAGATGCTCTAACTGCCCGAAAAAACAAGAATGTCTATAACTTTCTCATAACAAATCCAAATGAAATGAATCAAAGCTTTCCGGATAGACAAAAATATAATCTATGAGAAAATAAAATATTAAAAAATAAAATAAAAAAATTTGCCAATTTTTTTTTTGCTGCCCGGGCTGCCCGCCGTCCCTTGTTTTGAGCTTATTTGATCATAGCTATTGTTCCCGGGCACCGATTGTGAAAAAAATTATATTCCCACGAAGCTAATCAGATTTTCAAGCTCCAGAAAAAGTTTCAAAAAATCAGGAGAAAATTTCAGCCCGTAGGTACCTGCCCAAAAACGCATTTGTCCCCCGAAGGGACAACGGTCCTTTAGGGGTTAAAACATCAAAGTATCCATTTTCTTGAGGTTTGGCACTTTTCTAGTTCTCCTGCTTAGAGAATTTTTCTATACATTTCCTCTGGTGCTTACCTTCATCTAAAAGGTGTGTACATTAGCCATATTTTTATTTATTTAAAAAAAATTATTTTCTAATTTTAAAGTACTCCAGAAAAAAAATCATGATTATTGTCAAAACGCAACAAAATCAGCAGGTATTTCTTGCATTCACCTTGTTATATAAAATCCTAAAATCCTAAACCTTTGAAATCATTTACATCTAAAAGGATGTCTTTACTATAAGTACTAAGGGATTTTGTTTTCAATTTCTGAAGGTTGTCAAACATGAGTAGAGTGATGAAGCTATTTATATTAATAAATATTAGATTATAGATGAAACTTTAGTTATTCATCCAAATAGAGCAATATCATCCTTTTGGGGAAAAATTTGGGTGAATTGTGACGATTGCATATAGAGAATTTTCCTCAAATATTTCATTCCGCCCCCACAAAACAAACCACAAGTTAGCAAAAGAATTGCCACAAATAAAATCTCTCTTGAGAGGGATAAAATAAAATAACCCCATTGTTGCCCTCCAAGCTTGATGGCAATCTGTGGGGGTTATTTTAGGGTTGACAATTATTAGGGTTGAAGGTTTAGGGTTACCTCAGGTACCTTCAAAGGTTTTCAGTGGTGTGCATGTATGTTAATTGCCCAGTTTCCTCGGAGCAGGCTGCGGATTCTTCGTTGCGGAGTCTTCCAGCGTCGGAGCATTCGCGGGCCGAAAATTTAGATAAGCAGCAATTCTCAAGAATTTTTTCCAGGTGCTGTGACATTCCGGTACTTTCTTTCGTTGCAGAGATCTGGAAGAAATTGCGATGGGTGGAATGCATGGTTTTTTTGAAGTGGAGAAATTATCATGAATTCAATTTGGTGTAAGACTTTAGCGGGGTTGCCTGGATCTGGAATTGTGGTGTTATGGATAGCTCTGCAATTTTTAGGTCGAATTGGGAAGTATTTCAAATTTAGGGTTTCTGAGGATGTTAGGGTTTGGAGTTCGATTTTGATCTTGAATGTTTGCAGATTTCGGGATTTCACAGAGCGATTTTCTGCCATATGGCACACAGCTATGGCAACGAGGGGGCGAGTCACTACGACGTGCTCAATGTGTCCCCTTCCTCCAGCCTCGAGGAGATCCGTGCATGTTACCGAGCAGCGCTGCTCTCCGTGCATCCCGATAAAGTGGGACCACGATTGGACCGAAATTCTGGAAGTCTGTTGTCGGCCGAAGACGCTGCTCGCTATCTGCGAGTGCAAGAGGCTTGGAGCGTCTTGCGCGATGCGGAGTCGAGGGCAGTTTATGATGCGTCCGTGAAATCTTCACGAGTGGATGTGGGAACGAAAGTCGACGCGAATGTTGTGGTCGGTGAGGAAATTGTATTGGAGGACATGGAAGAAGACGTGAATGTGTCGGGAAATTCGCAGTATTGGTACCCCTGCAGATGCAGTGACTTCTTTTTCGTTGGTGCTCCGGAGCTCCACGAAGCGGGATTAGGGTTTAAGGACAAGAGCTCTGGGGAACCGGGTGATTCCGGCAGTGTTGGTTGGGGCAAGCAACGGCAGTCGATGGTGCTGCCTTGCGGTTCTTGCTCTTTGCATCTTCGTGTTTATTTCTGGGTGCCTTGCCCTTGAAGAATTTCTATGGTGCACATGTTTTTGCTTGTAGCGCTTGCTGGAGCGTGGGCAATTCAAGAGTTTCGGATCACCAGGAGCCCTGTCGAAAGTAAAGGACTTCTGTGAAGGTAATTAGAGACAAAGTTTTTATCTCTTACTGAATCGAATATTCGAATTCTTCCTTCTTGAATCCGCTGTGATCAAATAGTATCATAAATGTTACTTAGAGACAGAGTTTTTCTCTCGTACTGAATCGAGTATGTCCTTCTTGAATCTGCTGTGGTCAAATAGTATCATAAATGTGTCGATATGATTGCTGACCTCTTGGAGTTGTGAACGCCGAATGGAAGTCTAGATTCAGTGCCAAACTGTCTTCATCACTATTTGAAGTATATCATGTAACGCCTAAGTGTTCAAATGGCCAAACGTGGCCGTTTCTATTAATGTCTTGAAGTTCAGGAAGTTCTCAAAATGTACCAATAGAAAGAGGAAACCATACCCATCAATTTTTGAAGCATAGAAATATGTTTTGAAAGTTACGATAATAATTGACTCTAAGTTAAGTGAAATTTCTATTTTAAGCTTTGGCACTTCAGGGTTAAGACTTTCCTACAGGCTGTAGCCGACTAGATGTAATTTTTTTGAGTTTCTGACATGGGTGTGTTCGTTTTTTGACAGAAATGTGCAGCCAATTCCTCATCAGGCTCTGATCACAGACATTGACTGATTTGATGGGATTTCGGCTCATCCAATGAAGAGGTTATAAACAGTGTTTGGTGGTTTGCTCACGTCAAGCATGTTTTTCTGGCATGAGCACATGCAGAAACAGTTCATCACCCAGGTTGTTCCTCCAAGCGAGAGTTTCATATCTTACGCTGAGCTATTCGTGCATTAACTTTTGAACGTTCTAAGGAACTATTTGTTATTGTTCCCTTACTTTTCTAATCATCTATCTATCTGGCTGCTGAATCGAGCGTCGTCGGCTGTGCATGGGCTATTGTACCGTCTAATTTCCTTAGTAATATTGAATCCCTCTTTTAGGTTATGAATGAATATTGTCAGCTTAGTATTCACACTTGTGACTATACCACCTGCACTTCAATTTCACCTTAAATTTTCAAAAAAAGCCCTGCTGGTAGTAGATGGCTTTCGAGTATCTGTCTCATGCAATGATTCGGTTATCGTGAGTTGTGCTTTTGGTCTGTCTGGAAATGCTGATTTGAAGTACTTATCTTCTAAGTGTTGTATTTGGTGGACTAATCATAATATGTTGGCACATTTCAGGAAGGATATGCTGCTAGTCGATCACATGTAAAACGTAATAGGGTTAAGACCGACTGTTCAATAGGCAAGTGCGTTGAAATTGCTCTGTCGATGACATTCTAAAGTTTGGTAACTTGATAGCTAGTTCAAGAAGGTGCTCTCTCCAAGTCGGCGAGGAAAGTATGGAAGATATGTTTTCTGTGAAGAATAAGGATACAAATTGGATACTCAAGCACCTGTACTCCGTATTATCGTTAGTGAGCTCTAAGTTTATGAATTTTGGGGCCTTTCTAGTGATCAAGATGTGCCAATTTTAACAGTACAAGAATGGATTCTCTTTGAGAGAGTACGGTACAAAGCTTTGTGAAGCTTTTTCTAAATAACATCATGAATCTGAAATTCACTATCGTTGCCTGATGCGAATGTTGTGGGTCGGCTGGACTGCTTTTTGACATTCTTGAGAACCACAAGCCCCGCAACAAGCGGTGCACTTGCAAGTCCCACATTGCCCTGTGGATGGGTTGCTGCACAGGGTGCATAACTGCTCGCTCCCATCATTGCCACGCCGAGTCACACCCAGAGGTCCAAAGTTGTGTGTATTTCATGTCGTGCTAAAACTTTTTTTTTCCACTTTTTGTGACTCCGGGTGTTAATGCTTTTTCTTAACACTTTTTGCACCTTGGAGTTGTGAGAGTGAGACCAAAACCTCAATTTAGGGAGTAACACTCAACATTATTAAGATTGCATACAATCATACCTCGTTGAAGTTCCAAAGCCAGGTAAATTAGAGTTCATATGCAATTTTGAATCAGCAGAAGTGGGGCCAACGAAAGGTGTCTTCTCATGAAATATTAAACCAACTGTAGTATATACTATCATAACGTCCAAGAAGATGAAGGACTCAAATTTCTATTTCCTGGTATAAAATAGTCACATGAGTTTTCGAAACTCCAGGTCCCATTTTGTGCAATTCATCAAGCAAAGACATCATCAAGCAAGAGATCGTTTAACGACTTCTAACTGCCCCTTCCCTATGTCCGGACTTGTGGTTTTTCGAAACCCTAAAATGTCCCAAACATAGACGCCCGTGGGAATTGCAGCTCTGACGGTTGGAATCTCCACGAAGTTCACGCTTCCCGAGGCCTCACTGGTAGCAGCCATTGCGAATTTCGGACCGTTGGTCATGGGCTTCGACATTTTTCTGTAGCTTTCGTTCGTTTCCGATCTTTCATATTGAACGGATCTGGGTCTGCGAGGGCGAGCCATGGACATAGATGAGCACTTTGAAATGACGCCGCAGTCACTGAAGAAGTTATGCAAGACCCTGAAATTGTACGTCTCTCGATTCCTGTATTTTTCATATATGATTCTTGGTTTTAATCTAATAATCACTGTTTATTAGGGTCTGTCTTGTGGTCCTCGTAAATGTAATATTCTCGATCTCACAAAATTTCCGTTGCATTTTTGTTGCATTACACTGGTTTTTTTCGATTCTGTTCTAAAGAGCTTGTTCTCAAGCTGTAAGTACTCATAGAAAGATTGAAAATCGGTACAGAAGTTCAAATTATTGCTGAATTAGAAACCGACGGACGAGAATATTCCGTTTTTCCGTAATTTAGGGTGTGTTAGTGCCTGAGTGTTCTCAATATGAGAGGCATGTTTTGAAGGGGAATGGCATGGGAACTACGTCCAGGTACACAAGCTGCCCTGAGCTCAACGAAGTTATTCATCTTCATCAGAAGGTGCATTTCACTTATCTCCTTTTGCTGTCTTCCTTGCCGTCTGCCTTAAATGACCCACAAACATTCAAGACAGTCCTGCACCTGGTGCTGTATCTTTAATCTCTAACTGTAGTTCCACAAGAGTTTGGTAGAAGAAAATTTTCAGACAGCTGCGTGTTTAGGTATAGTTTGGTTGCTGGAAAGGAAAGAATCCAAGTGATCCAACTATATAATTTGGTTGATCAAACGACTATCCTTATTTTAGTATGAGCAACTTGTCACCTGGGCTTTCTATGGGGTGGGTCTAGGGTATTCAAAAAATACAAAACTTGGAAGAATACCAGGGATTGCGCACATTGTACCTTGAATGCAATGGTACGTCTCCTTGATCAATTCATCCTTAACATCTGGTTTGAATCAGTGCTCCTCTTTCGGCGGCTTAGGCTCACTTCATCTCTTGTTGGCAAACATTGAAGCTCTGTTATAAAGAGAGAATTAAATCTAAAGCCTTTCACTTGATGTGTTTCCACCATTTTGTTTTGTTGATTGACGTTCTTGGTCAATGGCATGGCAGCTGTATCTAAGATGGAAAATTTGGAGCCACTTGTCAATCTTCGGTGCCTGTATTTGAACCAAGTAACCTCTCCGCTATTTTTGCAAACTCGATGTCACATATTACATACGCAAGCAATGACTAAGAGCTATGTTTCAAAGAGGTCGAGGAGCATGAAACTGTCAGGATTATGCATGAAGCACACTCACAAAGATCAATGTTTGGGAGTGCAGAACTTGGTTGAAGTTGTGGAGGGTTTGGAAACGTTAAAATGCCTTGAAATCATTGACCTGGCTGATAATCTGGTAATTTTACATTCGAGATCTCATTGTTTTTTGTTGTTTTGTTGCTAAAATATGGGACTTAATCAGCTGACGTGACCACCAACATGACTCATCATTTTTCAACTCATGTCACCTTAACCTTTTTAATCGGGTTCAAGCATATAACTTAACTATTACGAGATCTTAGATTACTCGGTGTCCAATAATCCTGTTTCGGAGCTGGACAGATCACAAGCTTGGCAGGGTTAGCTTGCTGCCCAGGGTTGCGTCAATTGAATCTTTCTGGAAACAAGATAAGGACTGCAGAACACGTTGTTCACCTCCGAGTAAGACCATCGCTGAGTCCTTCAATTATGTATTTCCGTAATGGCACAACATTCTTACTAAAAGGGGATGCTGCGTGGTTACATCGATATTAAATATTGTCTCATTTCGTTTCAGAATATCACTTTGAAATTATAGAATTTTGGTGTGGATTCTTCGATGTTCGTTTATTTTAAATGACACGAAAATGCTAGTATCTTATCTCAGGGTTTTAAATTGAAAATTCAAATACAACTAGATGTCATGTTTTCACTTGAGCTAGGATGGCTTACAACTCTCTCAACACTTCTGGTCACAGTGTTCTAGAAAGGCAGAAAATCTCTCCTTCGGGCTCTTGTCATATCAAAGAGAGGTGACAGTATCAGAACAGTTGAATTAGACATTGAAAAGTAAGATACTAGCATTTCTCTAAGTAGAATTCAAGAAACGGAACTTTCTCAGACGACGTTATGTTCTCTCCACCTAGTACAGCGGAGGTTTCACGCTGACCGGGAGAAGGCGAAGTTCATGCTGAAGGTTAGTTTTCTCTGTTCCGTTCGGAAGTTGGCTCATCCGAATTCTCGCACCCTAATCGCTTTGTGGAATGCTATGGAAGTGGTCAACCCTCGTCACCTACTGGGTTCGTTACAATGAGATTTCACAGTTGTGTACGGTGTAGAAGTCTTCGTTGTTGAACTCCTACCTAAATGCTATCTGCGCAGGAATGCAAGGCCTTGCAGTTGCTTGACCTCGCCAACAACAAGATTGACGAGGAAGAAGCCTTGGAGGTCTAGACTTTCCCCCTCTCTCTCCTGTCGACTGACAAGGTATCTGTTTTCGATGTAGAACAGTTCTGTGCTCTTCATGATTAATTATTCATTCCTTTGATTCAGTTCCTTTCAGGAACAGTCTACAATGATCATTCAGCTTACTTTGAATTCTAATTATATCCAAGAAGGTCTTTGAGAAATCATATCAAATTATTATTAGACATTAAGCCCATCACAGCAATCTGAATATGTTTTACTTATTGCCAGATTACAGGGCACCCATTTGTGACTGTCATCTAGTTGTTGATTCTGGGGTGATACATTCTGACATAAACGCAGTTTGGGGTTCACGAGTTGATGCAAGTTTTCATGAATAATCCTGAGTTAGATTATGATGCGCAGGTCCTTCGCAGTATGCCTTTGCAACTCCTCCGTCTGTGTGGCAACCCTATCGTGTCGATTGCACAGCACTACAGAAAATTTACGGTTGTTTCTATGCCGACAGTAAGTTCATGCAGTTGGCTTTGAAGTTTGAAAATATTCTATCTTCTGATAACATGTTAACAATTCTCAAAGCATTGCTAAGTGTTCTAATTTAGTAAACTGTAGTCAACTGGAATATGATTTCTAGGCTTCTGTGAGGGAAGTTGCTTAAAATTAGATAGGTAATTTACTTTATAGATGCCAGAAAGGGATGTTTAACAATTATTGAAACTAAATCGTGAAACTAATACCTGTTCAAGACTTCGAGTTGCTAAAATGTGGCAGTTAAATTACTTATCTAATTAATAATCTGCAACAGCAATTGCTTAAATGTGGCAGTTAAATTACTTGGATGAGAGTCCAGTATTCGAGAAAGAGCGGCGCTTTGCTGTTGCTTTTGCAAACGGTGGAATTGAGGTATCATAGCTTAGCATTTTCTCATGTCGAGAATATTGCATCCAAGTGGTCCCTTTCAAGCTCCTATTCCTTCTTTGGCTTTGAACCTTATCGATCAAGGCACCAGCGTGATCGCAATTTTATATCATCTGCCTTAAAAAAGTGCCTAGTTGCAGGATTAGTCATTAGTCTACACATTGAATCAAATTACATTGCGATGGTATGTGCTGAAGACATGGGGTTTGGGCATTTGGACGATGCAGGGAGAGAAACAAGAACGGGAAGAAAGAAAGAAAGAAGAAGCTGAACTAAGGGAAAAGAATCGGAAAGGCAAGCTGTGTTGTATTTCTTGAATGTTTAGTAAGTCTTCTTGTTCTCAAATTCTCGTGACGTTGCATGTACTGTACCTATGGATTAAGTAACGGGTCGAAGGTTCAAAGTGTCCATGCGTATTTTGAACTAGTGGACTTGTTTTTTGATCGTAACCATGTGAATCTTGCTCGGAAAAAACCTTGCTGAAATGCTTCTGCTTCCGTTTTCCAGCTTTCCTTGACCTAACATCAGACAATGGAGACCGACATCATATTGAGTCAAGCGCTTCTAATGATATATCCAACAACATGTACGAGAGACTGGAAACAGAAGCGAAAGCGCGGGAACTGGAACTCGGACTCTCATCAGTCGGTAAAACAACACTTCCTCTTTCAGAACAACCCACCACTTTAGACGCCAAAAAAAGGGCAGCAAGCCAACTCGACGGAGGAGATGAGGTCGAAGAATCACCTCCAAAACTACTGAAGGTGATCTATGATCTGGAAGACGAAATGGAGGTTGAGGCTGCGGTTTGTCAGGCTGCACGAGATTTGATGGACTTGGATTGTGGCGATGTGCCAGCAAAGATACAGGAATGCGCATTCGAGACATGTGATCAATCTTCTGTTGCAGAATATAATGTAAGAAACAGACCCCTACCAATCAATTCCGTATTCTTTTCGTGTTATTCTAGGCTGAGCATTCAATTCATGTGTGTTCAACTAAACGTTGGAGGAATGGGCATATCAGTAGCAAGGTTGTTATGAGCAGTGCTATCGATTCTGATGGCTTCCTTGGCGACCACCCGAAAGCCCGATTGAATGCACGATTTCAATAGTAGAAACCAATTTAAATTTCCAATCTATGATACTTGAAATTGATGCATGCTGATCTCCGAAGCGTCAACTTCTCCGTGAAAGTCTCGTTTCAGGGATACCTAAACTTGATCTGTAAATGCAGGTCCCGGTGGATGAGAACCTCGAAGGACAACCAAGCGTGACGACTTCCGCCTCCCAGGAAAGCCCAGACGCTCCAGAGAATCCATGGCTGCGACTAGCTCCAGATGAGATGAGGGAGTGTGTAGAGAAGGAAAGACAGTACAAGAAAAACTTACAAGAGAAAATGTTACAAAAAGCAGCGGCGGGTGCTCAAGACGCAATGGAGTCCAGACAACGTTTGCTGTTTCCATGTCCAGTTTCCACCGGGGAAGAGAAGGACAGTTCAGGTACTCCCCTGCCTTCCGCAAGGCCTGTCATTTGGGGCAGTTCTCTCTACCGGGGGCTGTGGGCAAAGGCTGCCAACATCGGTGACAATGGCGAAGTGGAAACAGACTCTCCGCTCGTTTCGACGTCCGATGTCATTGATGGTGCTTTAGAAATGATGACCTATGACGAACAATCTGTGGAGCAAGTCTCTATGATGGACGACGCCAACACTTGTCTCCTCATGTCTTAGCGATCCTGTCTGTAGCTGCGGTGTTTAAAACTTTTTGACAAATAACTTGATACCTGAAATCAGGCTACTGAATATGGCAAACACAGCAAAAAAATCAGACTGATACCTGAAATCAGTCTGTTGTGTTTGCTGTGTTTGTCAAATTCAATAGCATCATTCATCACATTGTTCCATCATGTCGGTGGAGTAGCAGTGGTAAACTGTGAGTCGGTGTATGCGCGTATTTGGAATGAACAAACCCTCCTCAATACTAAATTTTTTCTTAGACCACCAGGCTGAATTGATTGAATGAAGATGTAACGTAGCGTAGACATAGTGATTTTACTATACAGTACATCAAACAAGCTTATTTTTTCTTAAAACGACATTTTTGGGTGGTTGAAAGAAACTCTTGTACTATTTTGCATCGAAATCCCGTTCAGGGTGGTTTTTTGCATACACTTTTTGGGTCGTAATTCCAGTGAATGCAAGATTCATATTCCAAGTTAAATCGCCCCACTTTAGAGTGCCTAGCATACTAGTCATTGTTGCATCCTGTAGATGAGATTACAAGAGATTCAATTCATGGCTAAGTCTATTTGAATGACCATAACAACTTGGATTCTAACTAGACCCGTGAGCAACGAGAGAAATCAGAAATAAGACGCACTCATAGGATCCGAAGAATGACACTGTAATTGCAGAGCTTCGGTGATTCAACTTCCGCCAAACTCTCTCCACAAATATCAACTTGTAATAGTTATTACAACTTCTCATTTCACGTCCACAGATATCACTGAAAGGGAGCTCCTTTTATTCCATAGCCGGTAGACCATGAAAACTCAGCTGAAAGAAGAGGCCGTTAGAAGTAAACAATAGCTCTAGGTGTAAAGAAATGGGTGGCATCACCGGAAACTCCATATCCTCAGGGCTCCACCAGCTTTGCCCAAGTGCGTATCAAATGAGCGAATATCCTCGCAAGTGGCACAGCCGCAGGGATTCTTACAAACGTAACTACACATAGAAGCCACACTTTAGGGGCTGAGCATAGTCGTTGTTATTAGGATGGTCAAATAAATATTTGTAGTAGATGGTATTCTAGTAGATTAGCAGCTATTGTATGAAGGAATATTTGAATAGTTAAATCTACGTTGAATGGTAGACGACCGAGTTTCTTTTTTGCATGCATTTTGAAACACGGGAAAAATAAAGTTTGTGGTTCAATGACCATCTTCATAGAGTTTGTTACAAATGACTCATTTTTATTTTTATTTTTATTGTAACTTACTTTCCTACTTTTTATGAATCAAATTGTCAAATGACTCTTCTCTTGAGATTTTGCACCTTTTTAGTTCTCCTACTAAGATAATGATTTTCCAGTTTAATCTTCAATCCCTAGGATACAATCTTATTAAAAGTCTACACATTGGTCATAATAATACTACATTACATTTAGGAGTAATGCTTTTCTAATTCATTTTAAGTACTCCAGAAAAAGAATCACAAATATTGGAGCAATCGCAGCAATAAGTACAGGTATTTCTTGCAATCTTTTCAAGATTACGTAGTCATGCATCTTTTCTGCTCTAGCCTGACATTTACAAATACATTGACCTGAATGAGATTGTGCCAAGATGAGATGTTGGGACCCAGGTATCATCAATTGGTCCTTGTTGATCGATGACGTACAAAGTAGTTTCAATGACCTAATTAATGCAAGAATTATGTATAGAAGCAAGATGACTCCAGGATGTCAATATTCTTGACCCAAGAAAACAATTATCAAAACATCAAATTCGTCGAGGAAAGGTTCGCTCCTGTTGGAACAAGCTGCCAAACGAGGACAAGTTGAGGCGTAGTAGCCAGAACACAACTGTATTAGTGGCGACTACCTTAGGTTAGTCTGTTCCTTGAGTGATCATCTATTGAAATACCGGTGAAATTGATCTAATGAGAGTAGTAGGCAAGAATCTGTGAGCTGCTAGATTGAAAAAACTCAGAGCAGCTCAAGTTTTTACAGATTAGAGTCTGTTGCATGCTGCAAAAACAATGACAATGACAATGCCGATCTCAATATCGCCTCCACTCGGAGCAGCTGCCTTCCTTGTTGAATCAAAGCTCAGTTGTACCTGCCAGCATTAATTCTTCAGAGTCAGAATCGGCAATGACACTGATTTAACATGACTATGAAAAGAGGCTGAATATATATCCATGACGATGAGACGACAATTACAATGCATGCTACAGGTAGAGTGTCCACGGTAACATATCCTTCGCCGTATGTAAGAGACGACGCTTCCTTACCAAAAGAACATCTCCAAATGTGATGTTCACTGAGGAATTAGATCAACGCTGGATTACGACCATGACGCACGCAACCTCTTTAGGTGTAGATCCCGAAGAATTTACCAGTTGCTGTAATCAGCCGCGCAGTTGAATCCTCCCGTCGGTGTGATATGAGTCGCATTGAAGAACGCCGTCGCCGCTATCCAGTTCATCTGTGCCGAAGGATGAATTCCGTCCCAGCTTAAGTGTGCAGAGGAATTTAAGCAAGGATTGGTTAATTCGACTGCGGTACCGTTCTCGACCCCGGAATGCGTGCAGAATACCTTTGCATTGAAATTGTAAGAACCGCCATAGCCGCAGCATGCAGTCAGAGTGTCCGTTATACCTGAGATCAAGTCAGCACTTACACTTTTATTTATTGAACTATTTGTTAAGCACATGCATAAAATATTGTAAGACTCAATCTGATCGTAATTTTCGATTGAAAGTATAATTTTTGTTGAACAAGACGGCGCGCACATCAAGATGAATTCACTTCTAATATCCCGAGACTGCCACTCATTGTGTGCGTTATTGTGTGCCAGCAAAAGCCAATATCAGCATTCAAAGTTTCAGTAAGTACCGTAGTCAGCTGGTGATTTCAGCACGTCTCTGTACACATTGTAGTAATCGGCATAGTAGAATGTTGCGTTCGTATAGTTGTTACGAAGGGCGGTAACTCGGCTTTCAAGAAGCTGATTGTGAGTCTTGCTGATCTTATTCAAAGAGTTCAGGCACCCATAAGTGTCGTAGTCTTCCGAACTTTTTTCAGGATACAGTGTTAGCATTGCTGGTAGACATCCCAGGGGGGGCAGATTCACGATCATAAAGCTTCTCCCTCCAAATCTGTAAATTCGCTGAAACACACGAGGGTGCACCTCACTCATCAAGATTAAATGTTTACAAACCGATGATCATGAATTGTTCGAATAATATATATACCGGTTTGCAGTTCGATCACAGCCCGTCTGTGGCAATGAGCATCGAAAATACCTGCACAGCTGTGACGATCGCGTCCACCACAGAATCCACAAGTTTAAGCGTTTTCGATTGAGTCAAATTCTTGTAATAGAGCGGGAAAAAGTAATCCTGGAAACCAGCATTCACGAAGTATAGGGATGTATTGAGGGAGTCCATCTCTGGTAGAGACTGGTTCCAAGCTGCAGAGAGAATCAACAACACATCATCGAGTGAGTAATTATAGAAGCCAATTTTTGGTATCTTCGCAGCGAACTGATCGACATAGCTGAATGCTTCAATTGAGTTCTTCAATGTCTACGTCAACAGAGATTATACTACTGTCCAGCAAGGGTGATTCCTGACAGATCGACTAATTCGACATAATCGCAGTGCGTGAGTTTCAAGAAGTTCTCATAACGCACTGATTAGAAGCACACAGTATATAGTGCGGCAGAGAGAATGTTCTTGTTTCACATAACAAGAATCAGTAGATGGTAAAAGAACTAGCCGCTTTCTAATTTTCAGGCTTGAATCACGAGGATGTTCTCATGACATCGTGCAATGCATATTCAACATTTTCAAGTTCTCTGCGGATGGACTTCTCGTGATTCAAGCCGGCGCCAGACACGTTCTTAAGTCCATCTGCAGAATATTCGAAAACGTTGGGCTGCAGTACGTCACATGAGCAACAATTCCTGGAAAAGACGCAATAGACGGAAATAGGTTGTGCGGCTAAAATGAACCAATTATTTCCTGCTTCTCACTTTACCTCGAATTGAAGCCGAATCGTAGTAATACTGCAGTCGAACTTTATAGCGTTCGAGCCAAGAGACTTGCATATGCAATGAGAAAGGACTGCTGAATCCGGAATTCTGGTACCACACAGTGCTATTGCGTGCACTTGCTCCAGCAAAGGCGAAGTTGGCACCGTATGTGAAATCTGCTGCAATACTTCTGAGGATGGCATAGTTCGGCTTCCTTCGCACACCAAATGCTGCACACCAAAAAATCCTTACGGTTAGCATATACAGTCGATCACCAGACTCTCGATGCCCATGAACATCGAGGAAAATCTCAACACATGTAGCCAATCCGTGAGACTGCATCCTTCAAATAATCACTAATCTCAAGAAACTTTTGTAGAACCGAAATCAAGATTCCTAAGATTATCGAGTATCACAAAAACAGAGTGTACAAATTCGTTAGTGTACAGAAGGTAACGATCACAGATGCAATTATATAAAATAGAGGCCGAAATTAATTCACCTATGTAATCAAGAAGAAGTCGACCATCACAGTACCGATCCGCTGCATGATGCGGGAAATTCACGCCGTTCGGACTCTCCTCCGAGTCAATGAACTGGTCGGGGAAAGCAGCAATGGCGTTTCCATTATCGGTCAGTGAGTCACCAAACGAGTATATAGCGGAGAAACTGCAGTTCGTCAGCTGCGTCGCTGCTAAGCTTAGTTCAAGAAAACCGAAGCCGATGAGAAACAGAAGGAGCGCCGCTCCCTGCAACACCGCATCATGACGACGCCGGATGCTTCTCTTTCCCATGAATGCCATAGCCAATTCCAAGATCCCTGTCTATCACCAATGTCTATGGACTTCTCTCTCCGAAACCAATGCAGTTCAGTTCCCCTGGTCTCCTACAGAACTCCTTAGCGCATCCGAAATTCAAGCTTCGACGAGCAGCAGGCACTTGGAAACAAGATCACCACTCAGCAACTTGGTGCGAGAAACTACAGGCGAAAACCAGAAACCAGTTTCACATCAAGAACCCTGTTCACACTGAATCAATTGGTGGCTTGGAAAGGGACAGAAAGTGGCCCGCCTCATGAACCTCGGGGCGCCAAATGTTTGAATTCCTTCGGGGCTTCATTCCAGCAATTGTAACTTACTGAGGATCTTGAACATTTCTCTTGAAGGATATTCGATGGTGTATGGTTCTATATGGTTTATCCAATCAAAATCTAGTGGAGCATTATCAATATTATTATTATTATTATTATTATTATTATTATTAAAGTTGACCGAACTTTGCCCATATGAGTTGTTTAGAAGGGAGCAATGGTCTTTAAATAAAAAAATTCCGCTATGGAAACTTCAATAATTTTTTTTTTAACTTTATGCAAAGCAATGTGAGCCTAGAACAAATTAAATCCAAAAAAATTCAAAAAATATGAAGCCATGTTATAGAAGATATTGTCGTATAAATGAGAAGGGATCTAAATTAAAGTTGTTTGAGGATACAGAATAAGAGCTTCTAAGGTAGGTACCTCCAAATGTGTCACTGACCTTAAATCGTCATCTACACTTTGTGTACATTTTAAGAATCGGTTATGTACCTATGTGGAAAAAACGCTTTTAGAACCAAATATTGTTCCTTCATAACTTCTGCATATGGTATCCAAATGTCACGTTCTTTGGTGCGTTGGAACTTCCTTTCACTTGCCAATAAAATAAAATAAAATTTTGAATAGTCTAATAATAGTAATTAGGCACATTAGCAATTAGTGGCATTATTGGGTGAACCACCTTAAGTGTCAACAATTATGCCTACTCACTCAAGCTTTGTGTACAAAATTTGTTGTTGTCCTTGCCACACAATAATCTTTGGTTGAGTTTGAATCATGTCAAAAGTCAAAAGAATTTACCTGCTTCCCTTGGAAATTTCAAGAAAATTTAGCTTCTTGTGAACCCTGCAAGGATGTTGACAAAAAGTGGCTAATGAATGACTTTCCAAATCATTGTAGAAACAAAGAATGTACCTATTTGACCAAAAAGTACCTTGGAGATAGGTCTCATCTTATTAGAATTAAAGCAATCGCATCCTACAAATGCCACATTTAACTACTTCTGGATTTTCAAGTGAATTCTGGACAATGCACTTCAAGGTCTCCAGATGATTATCTCTCAATGTTTGTATATATCTCTTGATGTTTGCATAGATCTCCTGATGCATCTGGAGATCTCCAGATGATTATCTCTTGATGTTAATTCTGGAACCTTCGAAAGTCCAGAAGTAGTTAAATGTGGCATACAATGATTTAGAGGTGGCTCTTTACTTTCTAAAAACATTCATGTCATCTTCAATGAACTTTCAAGATTACTTCTCTTTAGTTAATTATACCATCCAAAAAATTTCTTGTAAGGCCATGGGAGTAACTTCAAAGGTCTCCCTTGTTCACAAAGGTCTGGGCCAATACGTTATGGGTACACTAGCAAGAAAAGATGTACATGAGATATGTGTTAAAAAAAATAGTGGTTCATCATTCATATGTAGGTTATTATATCTAGTATAATTGTAAAGACATGATGATATGAGTAGTAATAAAAAAAATATTAGTTGAAAAGTTATAGGACAAGTAACACTAAACATGTGGTAACCCCTAAAGGATCAACTAAAGGCCTTTTTTTTTGCCAAAAAACACTCAAAATTACCCTTTCTATAACAAAGAGTAAAAAAATTTGACTTTTTTTCTTCTTGCAAATCTAATCGTAGGTATTTACACCTAACTAGTGCTCCGTATAAGATTGTGTGGAAAAAATTTCAGAATTTTTGACTGCATATATTGCAAGATATTTGCGTTTCAAGTGAAATAAACAAATTTTTCAACACGTTGTGTTACTAGATTTTTTGACTTTGAACCTTCTTAAATTAAATTTTTTGGACTACAAAGTTTTGAGCTTTAAATCTTTATGGTGGGGAATTGAGTTGAGAATCTAGGTGGAAAAAAAATTCAAAAGCACTTAATTTTCATTCTTAAGAAAATTGTTGAGTAGAAGTGGGTATGAGACAGAAGGAAAATCTAAATTATTACTATCTCTAAGATGGAATTAAAATGCACTAATGCCAATGGTGAGATTATTCTTGCAAGCAAACTAAGCTATGTAAAACTTTTTTTTTTAAATTGTAAAAATTCCATTTAGAAATGAATCCTACAAGTTATTTTTTGAAGAAAATGCTTTAAATGTCCAAAAAACAAGATTGTCCATAACTTTCTCATAACAAATCCAAATGAAATGAATAAAAGCTTTCTATGTAGACAAAAATATAATCTATGAGAATTTTTATTTAAAAAAAAATTCAAACTGTTGAATTGTTTTTTGCTGCTCGGTCTCTCCTATTTTGAGCTTATTTGGGCCTAATTTTTCTTCCCAAGCACCAATTGAAAAAAAAATTATATTCCCTTTGAAGCTAATCGAATTTTCTATTTTTAAAAAAAGTTCAAAAAGTCATGACAAAAATGGAGATTGTAGGTACCTGACAAAATCCAATTTGTTCCCTTAGAGGACAATGGTCCTTTAGGGGTTAAAATCAATAGTAGCATGTAGAATCTCATCATTTTTAAGAACTACTTATTTAAGTCTACTAGCATTAAAATGTGTGGTTATTGAAATTGAAAGGTTTGGTATAATTACATTAAATTTATCTATAAAAATGATATTTTTTGAATTTAAATTCAACCAACAAAATGAAGCTTATTAATTCTAATAGTATTCTAATTTAAAATTTTCCTAAAATTAAAATATTTCTTGCAATTTGAACATTATACCTAAAATCGTGATCAACGATTTTTTAATTATAGAATGACAATCCTGATAATTTAATTTACACCATGATGTTTTACACTGGGTATTATATACACTCGTTGAGAAGATTTCACATTTTTGAACAAATTTTGTATTTGTTAATTATGAATTTTCTTCCACATTTCCTCAAAAAGTCATGATAATTTCAATTTTGTACCAAAAAAATCTGAACAAATTATGAATTAAAAAGAAATGTATAAAAAACAAATATAGGAAAATTCATTCATAAATAGTCACACAATGGAAGCACGCATTCAAAAGTAAAAGCGTCAATGACGCGGTCACAGGCCCGTACACGGTCTTCTAGTTGCAGTCCCGGTCTTAGGCCCACACGAACAATCAAACACAAGGAGTGCAGAGACATTTCTTGCCGTACCTCGGCTGGAATGGCAGTGAACGCCGCTGTGATAGTGGAAAATTCTCGTAGAATTCATGCTTTTATGGTTGCTACAATTCTTGGGTTGGATACACACTCAGTAGCATTGTTTGATCTGGCGGTGAAACATCCTTGAAGGATTTTGTTCCTTGATATCTGAATAAGTAATTCGACGGGAAGGTGTTCTGGGCATTTTGTTGAAGTTTATTTTCCTTGGGGTGTGTTGTCCATTTTGGCAGCCGATGGCAGACCTCATCACGGAATTGGAAAGTCTCCGTGCGGAGAATGCGAGATTAAAAGAAGAGCTGAAGCTGCACTCGGTTGTAGAAAAAAGTTCGGTTTCGGTTTCGTCTCCTGGTAATGTGATCGGGAAGGATGAAGATGGTGGAGGAAATGCTTGCCCTGCTCCCTCCCGGAGAGCTGGTTTGAGCCACAATTTGACAGCTGCGCAGATTCAGAGGTATAGCCGCCAACTCCTCCTTCCTTCATTTGGGGTTGAAGCTCAAGAGCATCTTTGCGAAGGCTCGGTTCTGATAGTGGGAGCTGGAGGGTTGGGCTCCCCGGTGGCGCTTTACCTCGCTGCTTGCGGAATTGGGTGCTTGGGGATTATGGATCCGGATCGAGTCGAGCTTCATAATTTACATCGGCAGGTGATACACAATGAAGCGTCTATTGGGGAGCCTAAAGTTATGTCGGCCTCGCGGACTTGTTCCGCGATCAATTCGTCCATTAAGGTAAGGCAGTCGAAGTTAACTACTGTGGCAGGGGCTATAATTTTGTGCTATTTATGCTTGTTTTGAGATCCTGGGATATGGAATTGAATTGAAATTGGCTCGCAATCGGAAGCAGAGTTGTACTTGCAGCCTTTTATCCCACAAGTCATTTGAAACGTGCAATTTAGGTCATCACAATCTTGCGATTACAGGCGCTTCTCAGAAACAGTTTACGATTTGAGTGTTTAACATAGAACGATGATCTTGTTGAGAGGGTTCATTGGATTCGCAATTGTGCGTTCTAATGTTTGCCTCCGTGACTTTCCGGCACTTTCCATGCCTATAATGAGTATTTTGAGATCCATTTGAAAACGGGGACATTCTTGGGTTCAATTAATACAACTGATTAGTGGCGCAACAAAGCTTGATGGAAAATCTCATTCTTCAAGTTTCTAGTTTAGGGTTTAGGGTTTATGGGAAGAATATTAATATTTTTAATATGTGTGGTATGATAGGTGATTGAATATCCGTTCGGTTTACATGCGAGGAACGCTTTGGACATCATACCTCAATATGATGTAGTGGTGGATGCATCCGACAACGTGGCAACGAGATATCTTGTCAGTGATGCGTGTGTTGTGGCAAATAGACCACTTGTTTCTGGAGCAGCATTGGGTATGGAAGGGCAACTAACAGTGTATAATCATTCGAAGGTCAGTGAAACCTGCAGTTGGCTTGCCTTATGATACTGAACAACATTATCCATTGTTGTCAAACAAGTCGTGCTGTTAAGAACAGTTTCTTCATATTACAGCTGTTTCAATAATTTCTAAGATCACAAGATAAATTAGTGATTCTTGACTTTCATTACCTCCATGAGAGACTGGGTGCAGCGTGGAATTTGTTACCAGAATTGTCAATGGGAACTCCTCTTGGCCTATTTTTTTGTTTTTTTCCCAGTATCATGAAGCACTAAATTGCAGGGCAATTGCAGGGACCGTGCTACCGATGCTTGTTTCCAACTCCACCTCCTCAGGCAGCATGCCAACGATGCTCAGACGCTGGCGTGCTTGGAGTCGTCCCAGGAATTGTAGGAACCTTTCAGGCCTTGGAAGCTATCAAGATCTTATCAAAAGTTGGAGAGCCTCTCAGCTCTCGCATGCTGATACTGGATGCACTATCAAGTAGAATCCATACAGTCAAGCTCCGTGGCAGGAATGCTCAGTGTGTTGCTTGTGGAGGGAGCCCAGAGATCAATCAATCTACCCTTCCAAATTTTGACTATGAGAGTTTTTCATCTTCACCAATGTCTGATGCTGCACCGCCAAGGCAGCAAGTTGTAGGAGAAGACCAGTCGATCACCTGTAGGGAGTATCATGAGTTGGTGAGAGCCCATAAGGAGCATGTCCTGTTAGACGTGAGGGACCAGCATCAGTATATCATAGCATCACTCCCAGATTCTTTGAACGTGCCCCTCGATAAATTGCCTGAGAAATTGGATACAGTCCGTATTGCTTCCAAAAAACAGGAACCTGATGAAGGTGAAAATGTGCCAGTGTACGTGATCTGTAGGAGGGGAAATGACTCACAGAAAGCTGTTCAGCTGCTTCGAAGTGCTGGCTTCAGTTCGGTGTACGACATTACTGGGGGTTTGCAGTCATGGGTCCAAGAAGTGGATGCCACTTTCCCAACCTTATGACTGGCTTAGGGTTTCTGATGATAACATTTTTGGCGGTCGGATCAGGAGCATATTGCTCATTGTGTTTACTGTCGCTTGATTGAAATTATACGAGGAAACTGATGGTAACCAGCGTGGTATGTAACTGTATCTTGTGCAGCGAAACCATCTGCGTTGGTGGCGAACCTGGCGCCTTGTGAGTTTTTGCACATTCTTGCTCTTGTGGCATTTTGTAGAAGGATCAATAGATGGGCATTGGTTTGCTTTGGTCCAACTCCGATCCACTTAAATTACAATGTACCGTATCTATATAACTTAAAATTCTATTGGGGCTGTCACCACGAGACTCAAATTCCAAGACTCAGCAAAGCATTTGCCTCCTTTCTGCAACTTTGGGGTCGTGCAAATCTGACCATCTCAAAATCACATTGGCTGGGAAGAATGGAGAGCAAAGTCACATTGTGGTTACCTTTCTCAAACTCTTATAGGTCATGTGCATTAACCCCTAAATGCCCAAGGCCCTTTTTTAAGCTTCTAGGAATTTGCTCTAAATTGAACAAAAAGACAACATTTTGATAAGCTGTATCAATTTTTTTGAATTGTGACGGTACAAATTCAAACTAGATGTGTTAGAGATTACATAGGAAAAGAAAACACAACAATATCACTTATGGATTGAAAGATTATAATATTTGATCATGAGGGTGTTAAAACTAAGAAATTCTTTTAACCCCTAAAGGACTGTTGTCCCTTCGGGGGACTAATGCGTTTTCGGGCAGGTACCTACGGGCTGAAATTTTCTTGTGATTTTTTGAAACTTTTTTTGGAGATAGAAAAACTGACAAGCTTTGTGGGAATATAATTTTTTTCACAATCGGTGCCCGGGAAAAAAAGTTATGACCAAATAAGCTCAAAACAGGGGACGGCGGGCAGCCCGGGCAGCAAAAAAAAAATGGACAAAAATTTGAATTTTAAATTTTTTTTTTTTTCTCATAGATTATATTTTTGTCTATCCGGAAAGCTTTGATTCATTTCATTTGGATATGTTATGAGAAAGTTATGGACATTCTTGTTTTTCGGGCAGTTAGAGCATCTTCTTGAAAAAAATAACTTCTAGGATTCATTTCCGAATGCAATCTTTCAAATTTTTCAATTTTTTTTTTTTGCATGGTTTAGTTTAGTTGCTAGAACAATCTCACCATTGGGTTTAGTGAATTTTAATTCCATCTAAGAAATATTAATATTTTAGATTTTCCTTCTATCTTGTACTTACTTCTACTTAACAATTTTTTTAAGAATGATAATTAAGTTTTTTTGAATTTCTTTTTTTTTCCTAGACTCTCAACTGAATTCTCCTCTATAAAGATTTAAAGCTCAAAACTCTGTAGTGCAAAATTTTTTAATTAAAAATGTTGAAAGTCAAAAAATCTAGTCCCGCAATGTGCTGAAAAACTTGTTTTTTTCACTTTAAACGCAGATATCTTGCAATCTGTGCGGTCAAAAATTCTGAAAATTTTTCCACACATTCTCATACTAGTTAGGTATAAGATCCTATGGTTAGATTTGCAAAAAAAACATTTTTCAATTTTTTTTACTGTTTGCTATAGAAATGGCAGTTTTCACTGTTTTTTGGCAGAAAAAAGGCCTCGGTCCTTTAGGGGTTAATCCTTTTTTCACATGTCAAATATAACAAGTTGGTCATCAAATAAATATGAGGTTAAAGGGCCTAACATGTATAACCCCAATCAATTTATGGCTTCTCAAAATCTGCTCTGTAATTTTTTTAAATAAATTTTTAATGCGATTTTTTCTCCAAGATCTAGTGTATTTGATCCTCATTTCCAAAAGCCCTCAACACTACAAAAACTCAAGATTATAAGGGTACCCTTGCACAAAATCTTGAATAGAAAAATCACAACCAATCATTTTCAAAATCGGATTTTTGATGCTAAAACTAAACTTCAAAAAGAATTTTAGAAAAATTTAAACTACTAAAATAGCAACTCGGTTAGGTTTTATTTAACTTCAAAGTATTGACAACACCCAAATTTGGTGCCTCCGGCATTTAGGGATTAAGATCCTATTATAATTATAATTCTATCCAGTATCTTCCTACCCCAAAAATCCAAGCCTCAAAGCTGAGTGGCTTTGATTTATAATTTGATGGCTTTAGTTAAAGCACTTCCAGTCTTATGTTATCCTCCTAAAACCGATGTGCAAAATATTGATTCTCCCAAGATCTTTGCATTTCATATTGCCCATCCAAACTTCCCTAAGAAGTTATTCAAAGCCTATCCAAATCATTTGAATGCCCATGAAATTTTTGGACTAAAATTTCAAGTAACATGGTGTTGGAAATACATTTGAAATGATGAGCATTTGAATATATATATATATATATATAATATTTTAAATTATTTCCATACAAAGATAACAATAAAAACACATTGGAACCACATCTCAACGTCAATCCCCTACACTTCAACATTGTTTGAATGTAGTTCACCCTTTAAGAACAAAGAACACCAATATTTGACCTCACATTTTTTTATCAACTTTGAAGAGCTTACAAGGATTCTTTTATATGTTCAAATAATTTATTTCTTGAACCAACACATGCAATGTTCTTTGTTCAATCTAATGATATAAAGGTTTTCTTCATTTAATCCTTGAAAGAACCAAAATCTACTAGGTGGATTATAAATGTTTCTAAAATCTTATTGTGGGAGTTACAAGAAATGGATGAAACACATTCAAGTATGTTGAAAAAGAAAATTTTGTCTATTCTTCAATGATGTAACTAGCTTGGTCACTTAGTGCTTAATGATGATTGTCCAAGTTTTTGAATGAATGCATGTAGGGATGGAAAGGAAAGGAAAACTTACAAGAATGAAGATATGAAGTTTAGATTCTCCTCATACCTTAATTTATTTTACCAAAAAAATTCAATATCTACATCCACCTTTGTATTAGGGACTTTTAGGGTTTTAGTTATACTTTCTACATGCAATATGATCAACCACAAAATAGTCTTTTGTAATTATAAATCTTGTATCTATACAAGGTTAAATTGGTTTCTAATTTAACAAGCATTTGGAACAACATTCAAAATACACCAATCTATATCTTAAGTTAGTCTATTTGATTATTTGATTGTTTTGTTTAGTTTGTTACGATGAGATCTCCAAAACTCTGCATCCTCCGGTCATGTTCATAGCACCATTGGAAAGCTCTCTCCAAAGAGGGGAGCAAAGGCTTTGTTTTGTGGCATTGGAATGTACGATGTGAAAGTTATTGAATTTCAAAGATTCTATGAATTACAAAATTACAAAATTATTTTTACTTTTATATTGGCTATAGCAACAGCATAGGGCATCACTATTCAAAATGCAACACCAATATTTGAACCAAAAAGACATTTCATATTTGGGCTTGGTCAAACTTCATTAAATTTCTACATTAAAACATCATTTTCAAAAATTTGATGTTTTTCACATGTTGTAATATATGTCTAAAATTTATTCTCATTTTTTCATAATTAAAAACATCAAATTGAATTTCATATGATTCTTCAAAGAGATTTCTTTGTAAAAATCATAATAATTGCAAAAATGCTTTAAATAGTATGAAATTTTAAAAAAATTAGAAATAATAGTGACAAACATCATTGTATAATTAGTGCACTCCTTGAGCTCACACCAAGAGAATTTTCATAGAAAAAATTCAAATCAAAGTGGTGTATTTTGGGCTTTCAAGTTGCTATCTTTAAAGTGTCGCAAAAAGGAAATTTTGGAAATTTTGGAAAAAAAAATTAAAATGGAATAAAAAGTAATTTATTGGTGCTACATTTTCTTTGGTAAGTTTTAAAACTTTTAAAATCAAGAACTAATCATGTGAAAATTCAATTTTGACTTCCAAAATGCTCGTCGAGCTCGTAAGGTCCTAACTTTAAAGATTATATACAAGATGAACACAATCAAAACAAGAGAGTTTATGAGACCTTAGAGTTAAATTTTGGTACTAACACGTAGAGACATATGAGTGCTTGAAATTTCATAATTCAATAATTTGATGTCCAAATAATCCATACCTTAAATTTGGCTGTTTGTTTTGTTTTGTTTGTCACGTTGAGATCTCCCGGACCGTGCGTCCCCTGGGGCGTGCTTAGTTCTATCGGAAAGCCCTCGGCGAGGAGGAGTGCACGGGCTTGGTTTCGTGGTGTTTGGAGTTACAGTGTGGAAGTTATTGAATTTCAAAGTATTTATGGATCAAAAAATTAGGAAATTACTTTTACTTTGATTTTGGTTGTGTTCTTCATACCATTGGAAAGCTCTCAGTGAGGAGGGGTGCACGGGCTCTGTTTTGTGACGTTTGGACCTACCATGTGAAAGTTATGGATTTTTGAGTTATGGGCCAATGATACAGGGCTACACTAGTCCATACCTTAAGTTAGGCTACCGTAGCCAAAGGTCACCTTCGGCGAAAAATAATTAAAATTTTTTAAGCCAAATAATTTAGAAAATTAGTAAGTCATTATGCCGAATTCAAAGAAAATTAATTGTTAAGAAAGAAGAAATTTTGGAAAATATACCAATTCAACTTGATGCCAACACATGTCCTCTACACTTTGGGTAGAGAGGTTGTTTTTATAATGAAGTCCATTATGCATCATGAATCCTCAAAAGATATGGGACAATTTGAACATGAGAGCTTGACCACTCATTGTCAAAACGCAGGAATTGTGTTCTATGTAGAACTTGAGATCTCTTTTTGTCATAGTAAAATAATTTTTTTCAAAAAACTTTGAACTAAGAAAAGTAGGAAAATTAAGCTAAATTTCATCTCCAAAAATCCGTTTATGATTTTGAGCCTCTAAATAAAAGTTATGGACAAAAATCAGAGAGGATGTTTGAAAATGTCAAAGAAAATGTCCCACCCAACCCCTCTCTATATTTTATCCATAACTTTTGATTGTAGACTCTAAATCTCAAACGGATTTTTGGAAATGAAATTTAGACTAAATTACAAACTTTTTTTAGTTCAAATGTTTTTGAAAAAAATAATTCTACTATGCCAAAACGAGGTCTGAAGTTCTACATTTAACACAATTTCTGCTTTTAACTTAACTAAGTGTGAGTAGTTGAGCTTCTACTAATCCAAAATTAACATATCCCACATGGGTTGCCTTACCTACTACTATCCCACTTGTATAAAGATATTGTTTGTACATACCATAGGTGACTTTCACTTTTATGTGGTGGTTATTGGCTATTGCATCCAAAATTATGCAATGAAGAAATCCTTATACAATTTCTGAAATAATTTGAAGGTCTGTCGAAAATTAAGAAAAAATATTCAAGAATTGCCAAATAATTTAAAAATAATAAATGAACTTCCGAACCACTCATTCTGGTTTTAATTAATTATTCGGCACATTTGTGCCGAAGGTGACCTCTGGGTACGGTATTTTTTTTATTTTTATTTTTTTGTAATAGTGAGATCTCATGGACCATGCATCCCCTAGTCGTATTTCTAGTACCATTAGAAAGCTCTCCACGAGGAGGGGTGCATGGGCTTTGTTTTGTGGCATTTGAATCTATGGTGTAAAAGTTATTGAATTTTGTAGTTTTTATGAATTAGAAAATTAGAAAATTATTTTTATTTTTATTTTGACTAGTGTGCCCTTGTGCCGTTGCCACAATCAAAAAATTAGTAAAAGTGATTTTCTAATTTTTGTAATTCATAAAAACTTTGAAATTCAATAACTTTCACACCATAGATCCAAATGCCACGAAACAAAGCCCGTGCACTCCTCTTCACAGAGAGTTTTCTAATGGTACCAAGAACGCGACCGAAGGACACATGGTCTAGGAGATCTCGATGTAACAAACAAACAAACAAAACAAAATGGCCTAATGGCTTAACCCCTACATGCAAATTCTGGTGTCGGCAATACTTTGAAGTTAAATAAAACCTAACCAAGTTGCTATTTTTAGTAGTTTATATTTTTGTAAAATTCTTTTTGAAGTCTAGCTTTAGCTTCAAAAGTCTGATTTTGAAAATGATTTTTTATATTTTTTCTACTCAAGATTTTGTGCAAGGGTACCCATTGCAATCTTGACTTTCCGTAGTGTTGAGGGCTCTTGGAATTGAGCCTCAAATACACTAGATCTTGGAGAAAAAATCACATTAGAAATTCATTTAAAAAAATTGTAGAGTAGATTTTGAGAAGCCGTAAATTGATTGGGGTTATGCATGTTAGGCCCTTCAACCTCATATTTTTTTGGTGACCAACTTTTTAGATTTGACATGTGAGAAAAGGATTGAAAGAATTTTTTAGTTTTAACACCCTCATGTTCAAACATTATAATCTTTCAATTCATAAGTGATATTGTTGTGTTTTCTTTTCCTATGTGATCTTTAACATGTCTAGTTTGAATTTGTACGGTTACAATTAAAAAAAACCCGATACAACTTATCAAAATGTTGACTTTTTGTTCAATTTAGAGCAAATTTCAGGAAGCTCAAAACAAGCCTTGGGCATTTAGAGGTTAAGGTAATGGATGGATTGTGGCAACGCAGGCTCTAGAGGGCACACCAGGCAGTGCATGCTCCAATGCGTTGGAATCCTCTTTCCCTTGCCAACAAGATCCACTAAGAATAATCGATGTTTTATAATAGTATTTATTACTATCAGCTGCTCCTAGAGTGCACTTGAATTTGGCAGCGAACTAATAAATTGGCAGATAACGGAGCTTGTGAACGAATGGCTTGTGGTGACTCTCCGCATGGCCGCTGACGAACAACTGAAGCGGCACACGAAAGGGAGAGCGGTAGCGAGTGATCTTTCCCAGTCGTTCGGCTTCCACGTGCCCAGAAGCTCAGCAGTCGACAAGTGGCAACACCGGGGATGCCTGGGGGCAGTCTGCAAAAGGAAGCTAAGGTAAGGTAAGGTACAGTAAATTATCCAGGAGTGACTGAATACAACTGAACTTCGCTTCCTTCTGTGACAATTGTAATAATCTTCTATCTTGTTCTTCCTTGGAGCTCTCGAATCGGACGCTCGAAAAAACTCCACAGCGGCTGAGCGGCTGAACTTACTGCAAGGGAAAGGATGCACACCCATGCTTGCCGGCCTGATCCCCACTTACTGTAAGTTATTGCTATTTGACAAAAGCGAACGAAGTTAGAATTGAGAATTTGGATTGGATTGGATTGGATGAAGGAATACTGGAATCAGTGTGTTTGGGGCAATTAGAAGAGGAGTAGTCTTGAAGTGGGAATGAAGAACTTTGAGATATTCACTTCCAAAGGTCTTCTTTGAAGAGCACAAATGAAATAATTGAGAGTAGGAATCACTCATAAATCAAATTGGCTGAGAAGAATACAATGAATATCCAAATTGTGAATTTACAAAATGAGACATGTTCAATGACTTTTCCAAATGGGCGTTCATTATTGATTGTTTAGCATGCCTTTCCTTCTCTATTCATTCTCCTTTTGTAAGGCCATATGTTGTAACTTTCATATGTTGTACTATGGTAGAATGACCACATTAGCATTAAGAAGAATAAGAGAGGTTCTATTGTATTTCTAAATGTGACGATGATTAAATGGATGAACTTTGTAACCTACATAATGAATTGTTCATCATTGTATAACCGTTAATAAGATCATCCACTATTCTACAAATGTGATTTTTTAAAGACTATATTGAGGAATTATCATCATAATACTTAAAGACTGATGGACGTGCCTTCTTGTTTCCAAGAGACCCCACCTTAATTACCTTTCAAATCTTTTGCAAAAGAAACCCTATCTCTTGAAGTCCAAATTTCTTCCATCTTGCGAGTGTGGCGATAAATGAAGAACTACTCTTGCATGGCAATCCCTACCAAAAAACCATCCTATCCAAACAATAAGAGTAAGATCTATTGTATCACCATTCAACTATACATAACATTCTTTAAAATCCAAATTCTTGACTCTCAAAATGTCTTTTTTTTAAATCATCTTCCCTAAAAAAAAAATGGAGAGTGTGGTACACATTTGCTACACTATTACTTCTCATGCATTATTTCAAACTATGCTACACTGAAACAATTGGAACCTCAAGTAGAGTAGGAATATCAAAGTTTGAGTTCATCTTTGATTTACAAAATTTGTGTGTTAGCTTACAAAGAATTATAAAGATGAGACTTTCTTTTGGTGGTGGCCGAATGAGGTCTCCGTCACTACCAGTTGAATGTCCACGAGGACTCTAGACGTCGATTCCTCGGCAGCATGCCACTTCACGATTCCGCTTTCTTCCGAATTCGGCATGGCATGACACTTGGGCGCATCTGCTTCCCCTCCATGCGCGTCTCGATCAATCTTTGCTCGCGAGTGTTAAGCTTTAGCCTATAACAACAAAACCGCCATCGCTGCAGAATCATACCACATCTCCAGAGCCACTGAATTTGTGTGAACTTGGACTAGTATTGCAGTATACAGTACCCATCTTTTGTTTTTGAAGAATTTCGTCTTGGAAGCTGCTGCATGATTAGTGCCATGGCGACTCTTGCGTCAATTCAAGGTTTGGCCCCCTGCTCCCCGAGCGTTCAATCTCCCTTTCGTGGTACTAAGCTTTGTGTGAAGGTGCCGGCTATGGCACCAGGCGTGCTGCGACCTGCGGGGCAGTCGGGTGTCTTGGCCATGAGTGCGAGCGGGAACGGAAATGGAACGGGGACGAGTGGAGAAAGCGGCAAGCCGCGCTTGGGGAGTCACGGGTGTCCGTTGTATACCACTTTGGAGGGATTACCTGTTTCGGACGACAACAACAGGTAAATAATTATCGTCTTTCTGTCCAGGATTGTATGCGAAGGCGGGATGGGAAGAAGAGGAAGTGATTTGGTGTGCGTGCATTGGGTTTTGACTTGTGAGGTGTGGTTATGGTGGAATCAGCTTGACGGTTGGGGAGAGCGGGACTGTGACGCTTGAGGACTTGCATTTGCTCGAAAAGAATGCGCACTTCAATCGGGAGCGCGTGCCGGAGCGCGTGGTGCATGCGAAGGGCGCGGGCGCACATGGCTATTTCGAAGTGACCAAGTACGCAATCGTGTCTTTGTCTCTTTTGGAATCTGTTTTTTGTAGAGATGGCAACCAAGCAGTAGATACATGATTTGTACCACGAGAATGATTATAATGTTCTCTTCTGTAGCGTTTTCGTGTTCTTGTTTTAGACTCTTGGCTGAACAGGATTTGGCCATTGAGGTTATGTCTGGGAAATTGATAGAGACTGGCGATGTCTGGTGACCTCTACGGCTGAATCTTGTCGCTTTCACGTAACTCATCCTTGTTCCGCTCCCGCTGCAGGAACGAGAGGAATTTCTGTTGAGTAGACTGCTTATGGTTGTGTTTTCATTTGTAGTGACGTATCGGACCTTTGCAAGGCGGGTCTCTTCAGTGAAGTCGGGAAGAAAACGCCGGTGTTCGCTCGATTCTCCACCGTGACAGGGGAGTCTGGATATGCGGATACGGCGAGGGACCCTCGTGGATTTTCCCTCAAGTTTTACACCGAGGAAGGGAACTGGGATATGGTGGGCAACAACACGCCCGTCTTCTTTGTCCGCGACGCCTTGAAGTTTCCGGATCTCATTCACTCCCAAAAGCGTAACCCGCAGACGCACATGAAGGATCCCAATGCATTTTGGGACTTTCTCAGCCTCGTTCCCGAATCTCTGCACCAGGTAGGGCTCCTCTGGAATTGTACGCACACTCAATTGGTGAAACTCGCTAGTGACGTTTTGAAAATTGCGCGTCAGTGTCAATAATTTTAAGCAGTTTTGCACAAAGATATTGTGAAACGAAGTGAACATTTGCCGAGCTTTTACAACGTTAGAAGTAGAATGGCTGTACTGCTTTTTTACTGGTAGAACGGGAAAACAAGGCAGATGCAATTCATGGATTTGTAGACTTCTAGGGAAATTCGTATAAGTCATTGTTTTCAATTACGGTTGTTTTCTGAGTGTTGTGTTTCCGTCTCTTACGTGTGACTGTGCATCTCTAGGTTTTGATTACTTTCTCGCCCAGGGGAGTTCCGGATGGCCATCGTCACATGCACGGTTACGGTTCCCACACTTTCAAGTGGGTCAACAAGGAAGGAAAAGCGCATTGGGTGAAGTTTCACTTCCTTAGTGATCAAGGTATTAAGAACCTCACACATGAGCGCGCTGTGGAGCTTGCAGGAATCAATCCCGACTATTCTACCGAGGATCTCTTTCAAAATATCCAGAACGGGAATGGTCCTTCGTGGACATTTAAGGTGCAGGTTATGCCGCTTGAAGATGCGCCTAAGTACCGATTTGATCCGTTTGATTTGACGAAGGTAAGTTGCGATTGATATGCTATATTATGATTTTTATTCTTGCAAGCAGTGTAGCACTTGGTTTGATGGTGGTAATGAACTGTTCCACGTGATGGTTAATGGTGTCTGTATTCCTCAGGTGTGGTCTCACAGTGATTATCCGCTGCGGGAAGTCGGAAAGTTGAAATTGGATAGGAATCCAACCAACTACTTCGCCGAGGTTGAGCAATCGTCGTTCTCGCCTGCCCACATGGTTCCTGGAATTGAAGCCTCACCTGACCGTGTCCTCCAAGCTCGCCTTTTCGCTTACGATGATGCTGCTCGGTATCGTATAGGGACGAATCACTTGCAGGTGAGCATTAGTTCAATAGTTTTATTTAACCGTGTGCAATTAATGGTTTTAAATAGGATCGATGTTTTATTTCGAAGAACGGGTAGAGTTGTGAAATGTAACCGTGCTCTCTACCGCTGATTTAATTGGTTCGATTTAGGTTATGAATGTTTCATTGAAATTTGTTGGCCTTGATTTGTGTTGTTGACAGCTTCCGATCAACCAGTGTCCATTTGCGAAAGTGCAAAACTATTCTCGTGATGGGTCAATGCATTTTGGTGAGAATGGTGGCAGCAAGCCCAACTATTATCCCAACTCATTTGATGACTTGCCTCGGCCTGATCCTGCCCAACCTGATGTGCAACCTTATGAGTAAGTTTTTTGAGTAACCTCTTTCAGATTCTTGTCTGTCGTGAAAATTACTTTTTCTAATTTATTTTTGTATCCTGCTAAGTATGGAATCTGAAATTGATTTGATCCTCTTCCTGATGCAGGCATGAAGGAGGCGTAGTCTCGAGAACTCCTCCTCGTAAGTGGAGTGAGCAAGACGAGTATGAGCAGCCAAGATTACTCTGGCAGAAGATGTCGGAAGAAGATCAGAAGCAGACAGTTACAAACATTGCCGGTCATATTCAAGGTGCGAAGGATTCCATCATTAAGCGCCAGTTGGAAGTGTTCAGGAAATGTGACCCGACTTTGGCTCAGAAGGTGGAAGAGATGCTGGGCGTGAAGCAGAAGTCGGAGGATCCGTACACCATGGTAGCTTAAGTAACAAAAGCCTTTCGAAATGTATTGTAGGTTGTCTTAATTTTAGGAGAAATGTTCAGAATTTTTCAGGAAGGAAAAGAGAAATTTGTAGCTGTAAATTGTCTCTTCTGCAAGAGAAATGTTGCTAAGTTCTGAAACAGGATGTGATGCTTTGGAGGCTGAATGTAGACCATTTAGTGTATAGCACTTGTGTTGGCTAGGAATCTTAGTCAATTCTACAGTAGATTAATTCACTCTGACAATGGAATATTATTGTATAATTATGTTCTGAATATCTTGGAATGGTGTTTTCTATGTTTGGAAAAAGAAAGAATGCTTGATTCATGAGGGAGGAAGATTACTGTAATTTGTTATTGCTAACGGTAAAGCATGTTTGTTGTTTCAGTCAAAAGTTTGCGACGATTGAAAAATGTTTTTAGCAAAACTCCGCTGCAACTTTACTGTAAAACCTCGCCATGTTGTACAGTTCGGCCTAGCTCATTTACACATTTTTCATTCAGTTTTTGCTAGAAAGTTCAGCAACTTTACAAAGCTCGAGCATGCTCGAAAATGAACTGCTTTTGAAACTGCAAATTCTGTTGGAATTGCAATGAAGTGTACTTCAACTTCATAACAAATGAAATAATTTAATTTAAAATTATTCAACAATTTGAATTTCTTTTATAGACTATCTACCATTTCATAGAGACTAGTGTAGCCCTGTGTCGTTGCCACAACCAAAACAAAAGTAAAAGTCATTTTAAAAACCAAAAATAACTCAAAAACCCATAACTTTCCCACCGTAGGTCCAAACGCCACAATACAAAGCCCATGCGTCCTTCCTGGCCGAGCGCTTTCAAACAGTACCAAAAATGTGAAATTGACACATGGTTCAAAAGATATGTAATTTAGCATAGTTTAGTAATTTTTAAGATCCAAAAATTACTCAAAAATGTGTAACTTTCCCCCCGGAGGTCCAAACGCCACGAAACCAAGCCCGTGCACCCCTCCTCGCCGAAGGCTCTCCGACAATACCAAGCACATCACCGGGGGACGCACGGTCCGGAAGATCTCACCGTGACAAACAAAACAAAACAAACAAACACCCTGTCTTAAGGTATGTATTCTTTAGAAGATAGTCAAAGATTTTTTTACATTTGGGTGAAGAACAAGCAAGAATTCATACAAGCAATTCAAGTGGTATGGAATGAAGTATCTCTAAAGCAATTGTGAAGGTTCATTTCTTGTATGTACCATTGAATATAAGTTGTAAAATTAAGTATTTCTAAAGCAATTGTGAACGTTCATTTCTTGTATGTACCATTGAATATAAGTCGTAATTTTCACAAATGTTGGCAACACTAGATAGTACATAGTATACAAAAAATATCAAATTCTTTGCATGATTTTAAATTATGGTGGAAACACCCAAAATCGTCAATATTAAGCAATTTAGCATACCGTAGTATCTTTTCAATTTTGGCAAAAATTAATTGTTTTTGAAGGAATTTTAAATTTTAAATTTTTTTAATGATAATTGCCAAAAAAATTGAAAATTGTTAGCACTTATTGCCCAACTCCAAATAATTTAGATCATTTTGAACACACTTTCAATGAACATGATCACAATTCAAGGTATTAAAACAAACTTAACTTGATTTTCTTACAACTGTTAAAATGAAAGGAAGTTTATTTGAGACCTCATATAATTTTTGAATAATGAAACCACATATACTTGTAGCCAAAGGTTAACTTGAAGTGTCATTCCCTATACCATTGAGCCTTTACAATAGCGGTAATCAGTGTAAATGATTACTTGGAGAGGATACTAGTAATATAATACACCAGTAAAAAGGAAATGATTATATGGAAAGGACACCAATAGTAAACGGTAGTATAGGGTACCACTAACTATATGGTACTTAGTAGCATATTATATTAAATACTCTTGTACAACTGCCTAATATTTTATTAATTCAACATTTTGGATGATGAAATATGTTGAAATCCCTTTTTAATTGCCAAAGTTGAAAATTTAAATTTTATTAAATATTCAGCAAAAGTTGCCCAAATTGAAAAGGGACTACGGTAGTTGGAGGCATATTTTCCTAAAAATGATATTTTGTAGTATTAGCGAGTGAAAATCATGAATGTTAAAAAAATAGATTTTTTGGATGTAGTATGAAATTTCTATGATTTTTTGAAGTATTGGCTTCCTAAACCACTGAAACTGTCACATAGGTGGACCCAAAAGTGAAATCTGCAAAAATCACTAATCAGCACATGAGAGTTAGGTATGTATCTCTCAAATGCATGAACAAATCAGAATTAAACATTTCAAGGACATACTAACGAGAAGTCTAGGGATAGATTTAATAATAGTCTAAAGTACAAGAATGGGAGTAGGGACGCTAATGAATGTTTCTATCTTACATATGTGTATTTGTAATGATGATAAAGTAGACTTCAGTGTGATTCCAAAGCAATTTGAAATTTGAAATTCCGTTCATTTTTGAGTGTACACCGGCCTCCCAAAGTTCTCCTAATTTGAGGAGGATTTAAAAATTCTTAATTCAGCTGAACTTGATTGTACAGTCAAGTACAATCATTTTACAAAAAAAAATTTGCAGTGAGATTTCAGCAAACAATCCAACAACTTCAGGAAGTTGTAGCATGCTCAAAAATGGTCCAATTTCAAAATTGAAAATTACGTCGGAATAACACAAAGGGTACTTGATGCTCATGACAAATAAATACATGTAATTTGAAAATGATCAAAGAGTTTGAATGTTTTCTATACACTATCTACCATCTAGTGCTTCCACCTTTTTCCAAAATGACTGCTTGCATTTGATTGGGCACATTTGAAATGAGCTTTAGCAATTGCTCCATAGATACAATAACTTTAAGAAATGAGTCTATAAGAATATTTGGCATAGAAAAGTAAAAATGTAGACAATATGAAGAATCAAAGCAAGAAATTTTGAACATGAAATTTTGAGAGCATGAAGTAATGCACAACTTCAAGAAAATTGAAAGAAATTGCCATTAAAATTAAAAATACATAATGCCAAAGTTGACTATAGTAGAGCTTCTAATAAACTAGAGGGCCCAGATTGGTCAAACACATTACATTAGAGAGGTTATTACAATTAGGGAAAGTCATTGCATTAATAAAGTTTGCAGTCATTGCATTAATAAAGTTTGCAATCATTGCATTAATGAATTGACAATGAATTTTTATATTGTACAATATATATCAAAGAATACTGGACACACACTATACAAACATTTGAAAAACATTGGACACGTTGTATACATAGATGGCAACTTGAGTCACAGAACAATAGCTTCCCTACTTCCACGTACACTCACATTGCGCCTACACTTATTACATTCTATATATAGCTTGGATTGGGATTGGCTATCAATATTACATCGAAGAGGTTTATTACTTTAGAGAGTGAGGTATATTTGAGGTTCTACTTTATGTATATAGACTCATTTTTAAGGCATTATGTACAAAATAGTCAAAATCTTGTCTACTTGCTACAAGCAATCAAATTTGGCATGCAAGAATAGAATCAATCACATTGTTCTGTAGTAATGGCTCTAAAAACTCTCCTCTACATGCTCCCATAATTGTAAAAGACATAATGGAGGAATTGAATAGGAATACAAACAATGTTTGAGAATTGTCCAAACATATTTTATAGGATTTAGGTTTAAGAATTGGGCTGGCCAGTCTAAAGTAATGAATCTTTGCTCAAAAAAAATAAAATTAGAAACAATCTTTGCTTTACATAAAAGAAGCATTATCATAATGGAAATTGACTTCATTAAGGTTGAAGTATCCTAATCTCTCCAAAATTGTTACAAATCTCCATTTAAGAGTGAAATATAGTCCTTTGCATTTAAACGCCCATCCACCAGCTTCTGTAAATCACGTAGACCTCTTTCTATCATACAACTCTATATCATCAAAGACCCTCCACCATGCGACATTGTTTGCTTCACAACATGATTAGACAAGCTCTTGTTGTCATTGACCCAGCACCATCACAAAGTTCAGAACCTACGGATTGTCAATGAGTATTGTCTGGTTACTGTTATTTCATAAGTGCTCACATTCATGAAATAATTGTCGTGCATAATTGTGTGCATTTTATGTGAGTTGAATTGGCACTACTTTGTAATCAATATAAACTATATCACTTCTATATGTTAATCACAAGTGTGCAAAAGACACAAATTATGCACAAAAATTTATAATCTTTGTCGTGCATTTTATGTGAGTTGAAGTACACGAAAAATCTATGATAGTAATTTCATTGCTATTTGTACTCTAACAACACTTATTAAATGGTATCATTCAATGTTCCAAAAAGCATTGTCAATGTTCAATTGTTGATCACCATTGTTATTAATAACTTTTATGTCACATTTAACTACTTTTGGACTATTGAAAGTCCAGAATTAATAATAGTCATCAAGAGAAAAAAAATAGTCATTAGGAGATAATTCAAAACATCGAGAGTTCTATGCAAAACATCAAGAGATCAATATAAAACATTCGGAGATCTATACAAACATCAGGAGATCAATGGAAACATCGAGAGATCTCCCGATGATTTTTTTAAGAGATCTCCTTATGTAAAGTCCAAAATTCATTGAATAGTCCAAAAGTAGTTAAATATGGCATTTTTTTCTTAACTAAATTTCTTGCATTTTGTTTGCCAACACCCGATTAGTATACATTCAAATAAATTTTAGTTTACATCTTAATATTTGCACCAAATGATTGAATTGAATCCATCATTGCTGTATGCCATCAAATTTTAACTCAAACTAAATCCATCAATAGGCCACCAAGAAACATGATGGCGTACTGAAGGAATTATTTCATTGGCACTTGGTCAGAATGGAGGGTAGAGAGGTCTTTTTTATACTGAAATCCATTCAATGAACACTCAAAGGATATGGGATAACTTGAAGATGAGAGCTTGAACGTTCATTGTCAAAAAATAGGAATTGTGTTAAAAGTAGAAATTTAGACCTCAGTTTGGCATAGTAGAATAACTTTTGTTTAACTTTGAACTAAAAGAAGTTGGTAAATCAAGCTTTCATCTCCAAAAATCCATTTGAGATTTCAAGACTCCAATCAAAAGTTATGACAAAATTCAGAGAGAATGTTTAATAACGTAAAAAAAATGTCCCTTCCAACTCATCTCTGACTTTGTCTATAACTTTTGATTAGAGGCTCTAAATCTCAAACGGATTTTTGTAGATGAAATTTAGCTAACCTAGCTTGATTTATCAACTTTTCTTAGCTCAATTTTTCTTGAAAAAATTTATTCTACTATACCTAAATGGGGTATGAATTTCTACTTTCAACACAATTCTTGTTTCTCAATTGACTTAGTATTGAAATTGTGAAAGATAAAAAAATGCAATGTTAATAAAATAACTATGCATGGACATGATGTTGAGTGATTATTGAATATCTTTATATATCTTAATTAAGTATTAATGCTGCACAAAGTCAGTTGCCCATTACTAAACCACTGAAGTCATACATATTTTGTCATGCATAGTTGTTGTGCAACTTTAGCACTGCAACCTTAAATATCAATGACATGCCTAAAGTGCATGGTATTAATGAATGTCAATATCGTGTTGTAATAATATTTCTAAATGAATGAATGTATTATGAAAGTAGTGTCCAACGATAATTGTACAATTACTATTGACAATTTGTGACAAAGAAACTTTGTGATGACCAAGTCCTCCCATTTGAATTGAAACAATTTATCTTTGTCTCATCACTAAATACAAATCTCTTCCAATTCTCTATTGTTCAATCTTTGTGAATTTTTGCAAAGCGTAGCCTTTCTTGTACATTTTTCTGTAATAAATAAGCATGTGGCACCTTCTTACAATCTCTCAATCCAACATCTCTCAAAGCATATCATAGTGTGTTATTACAAAATCCTACTTCAAGCTATTCACTCTCAATACTTTCACTACTTATACTATCGTTTTTAACCATCCAACTATGACCAAATCCATTGCATGTCATCTCTCTAAAGTGGTAAGAATCTTTGAAATACCTTTTGGCAATTCTAAGCTACTATAATTTTTCTTATTCACTCTATTTACTATATTTTGTAAAAAATTAAGAGACTTAGCAACCACTCTTGTAGTCTTGTACTCTTACTTTTCATCAAAAAAGTAACAATATCTCTTACTTTCTCTCTTGCAATTGGCTTTATCATATCAATCCTACTTCCTACTTTAATTACAAAGTATGTTTTACAAGAGAGAAGAGAAGAGAAACCACAAAAAATTTATTATAAAATACAAATTTTTAAGTTCTACACTCATTTGAAGTTGCTTGAAACCTCACCTCAAAAAATGAGTATACAAGAATATATGCATATTTGTGATTCTGAATAACAATGTAAATATTATGTATACAAAACCTCATGTAGAATGTGTTAAGAATACATTAGACACAGTATGAACATTTTTTGGTCTTCACCCGCTGTTTGCTTCCCCAACTGATTGTAATTAAAGCTCTATGACAGAGGCATTGACTCATTTCTTGAAGTTGTTGTACCTCATCCCATACCGCTTGAGTTGTTTATATCATCTCTTATTTCTTCTTCAGTTGGTTCTCGTGTCGCAACAAATCTTTCATTATCTTCTATAAGTTCTCATTGGGATTTAAGATCCGATGAATTTCTAGGCCAATTTAACTTTTATACACCATAAGTTTTCCTCCATTTTTAGAAACTTGCCGCGGTAGACTGAAGCACCATTTTCCATAAGCGCAAGCTCATAAAGATGATCATACATAAAATAAAACCCACTCAATGTACCCTCATAAATGTTATGCACAAAATTCTTTTGTTGTTCTTTCACCTTTAGGCATAATGACTAGAGGTTTTTTTTTTCAAAATTAATGAAGACCCCAAAACGATTATCGATGTTCTTCCAAACCTGCTTGTATTAAATAGTTTGATGCATATTTTTTATAAATCTTCCGCCAAATTCTAATTTGTTGAGAGGTTTTTTTAAGCTTAAATAATAATTAAATTATTTATATGACGTTTCTCCATTCCTATTTTATCCAATGATGATGTTTTCAAGCAAATGCTAACCTCTAAGTTCAATATTTTATGTTGACACTATAAGAACCTTGTGTTTTATGTGACGTTTTGTAATTTTTGCAGATGGATTTTAGGTGATGTTAAATAGAATATTCAAATGTTCTTATGTCAATAATAACATCCAATTTAACGTCACCTAAAATTCATGTGCAAAAATTATAAAACGCCACATAAAATACAAGGTTCTTATATTGTGAAATAGAGTTTTCTATGTGCAATTAGATTCCCAAAACCAAGCTTGAGGATATATGTATGTATAGTCTTCTAATGCACTCCAAACACTTACAATACTATGCGCATATGTGCTGCTAGCATTATGAGTGTCTGTTGGCGGTCATGATTGTCAAGCCAATCCAAATTGCGCAGTGCACAAGCAAACAATTTTTGAGGTCGATGGCCTAGTTTTTGAGTTTCTAGGTATCCCAAAATTTCTAATTTGTAAGAACAATAGATACAATGGACTAAAGCATTTGCATTAGTTCAGCTATGTATTCACACTTTTTGCATTTGAGCACATTCCAATAGTTAGAGGGTTTTTTTGTGCTCAATGTTCTTGTTCGCATTGTGAAAATTGAAATCTAATGAGAAAACAGTAATGTCATAAGCTTCCACATAATTTTAATTGTAACCCACGGGAATTGACAATCTAAACTTATACTCAAAGAGAATAGAAGAAAACTTACTTACTTACTTACTTACATTAGCTAACTATCCACGCATCAATAATTGTTAGTATTCAACTGGATGGCAGGGACGCAATTGCACACTTGTTGGTATACTCTATATATACTTATATGGTGGTAGAAAGTTAAGCAAACAATGTGGGATATGTAAATTAGAATGAATAGAAGCTCAACCGCTCATAATTTAGTAAAAAGCAGAAATTGTATTTAAAGTAAAAGTTCAAATCTCATTTAGGCATAGTATAATAAGTTTTTTCAAAAAACTTTGAACTAAAAAAAGTTGGAAAATTAAGTTAAGTTTTATCTCCAAAAATCCGTTTGGTATTTCAATCCTCCAATCAAAAGTTATGAACAAATTTCAGAGAAGAGTTGGAAGGAAATTTTTGTTTGACATTTTCAAACATTCTCTTTGAAAAATGTCGATAACTTTTTATAGGAAAATTGAAACCCCCAAACGGATTTTTGGAGAAAAAACTTAATTTAATTTACCAAATTTTATTAATTCAAAGTTTTCTGAATTTTTGAATTCTAATATGCTTTAATGAGGTCTGAAATTCTATTTCAAACACAATTCCTATTTTAATTGGACTTACCTATGAATGGTTGAGAAACTACAAATTCTAATTTATATATCCCATATGGGTTGTTCTACCTTCTATCACCCCAAGTATACATAAAGAGCTTCCCTTCTCACTTGAAAATTGAAAATAAGTTATTGAAGGCTACATGGTAGATGCATTGGTAAGTTACTCAATGGATTCTAGCTTGGGATTTTTTGGAAACCATTTCTCTTTACAATAATTTGTTGAATTGTATGTTCAATCTTAGAATTAGCAAAAAAAATGGAGCACACAATAAATGTACTGCCACTATCCCGGTATATAACCTTACATTAATGATGTTCGGATGAATTTGGTGAATGAGGACTCCGAAGAGGAAAAGGCAGCCTCTCTGAAGGCTATTGAATGTTATGTAAAGCATAAGCGAACAAGACTCAAACTTGAACTTGAACAAAACTTGAACTTGAATTCAAACTTGAATAGAACTTGAACTTGAACAAAACTTGAACTTGAACTCAAACTTGAACAGAACTTGACATTAGAAGATATTTGAGGGTTCTAAGAGCCCGCGAGTTATCTGGCCTTGGGAACCTTGGGAACAGCCTAGGAGCAGTAATCTGACGTGGCCAAGAGAGTGCCACGTCAAAAAATAATAAAAAAATAATTTTTTAATAATTTTTTTAATAAATATATATTTTTTAATTTATTTTAATTTTAATTTTTAAATTATTTTTATATTTCGACTGTTCCCAGCTGCGGGAACAGCCTGAAATGGCCCCTCCCAGCCCTCAAATCTCTTCTAATGACTTGAACAAAATTTGAAATTAAATAGAAGCAATTGAACCAAAATATTGGCACATGAATATACGAGCAAAATATAACCCCTAAAGGCCAAAGGATGTTTTAGAAGAAAAAAAATCGGCTTTTTTTAATGCTTTGTCCAAAATACAAAATGTGTGATTGCAAGAAACACTTTTCCTTTTTTTTTGTCCCCTTGGTTTTGGATAGGTAGTTTTTTGCTCATAACTTTTGCCATGTATGTCAATTTTATATGAATTGTAAAATGAGGGTACATGCAGTAGTTGTAGACATTGAATAATTTTTTGTATTTTTAAAATATTATGTTATTATTTTTGAACAACCTCAAATGAATGTCTACCTTAGCCATTTGGAGGGGGGAGGTAGTACTATTTTTAATCAAAAATATAAATTTTAAACTCAAAATTAGAATACAAAGACTTCCATTAAAGTTATAAAATTTTACAAAGAGATTTTTAAAAATAATAAATTATCCACCTTCTACATGTGTTCAAAATGCACTACCTTTGCGCAAGATCAAAGAATACAATTTGTTTTCCAAAGATGAAAATAGTTGAGAAGGAGCACCTTCAAGTTAGAAAAAACGAGTTTTTGAATTTTATTTTTTTGAATTTTTTTACTATTTTCTAAAAATCAAACATCAAAGTGTCTATTTTCTTGGCATTTTTCATTGTTTTTTTTTAATACAAAACTTTTAGAGATAAATTTTTCTAGGTATGCATTTTTAGATAAATATTTTTTTTTAATGCTTTACAAAGTATCCATATTTTACTTCATCTTAGAAAAAAACTTATTCCAAGAGACATAGTATTGTCTCATTGAAATAGGTCGCATTGAGACAAAAACAACATTTGTTTCTTGTAATGACCCAAATTAAAATTTAAAAAAATTCAACCTTAAAGAAGTGTGATAAACAAGTAAGGTAGCGTGTGAAAAAATTTCAATATATTTGATTGCATGGATTGAAAGATCATAACATTTGAAATTCCTCCAAAAGTTTTTTTGGCCCTATTTAACAAGGACAATAAACTTCAAGCCCCCTGGACTGAATTTTTTTTACTCTACACAAGAATGGAGACTTAGAGCATTTATAAGTATATGATGTTGGATTCAATCATGCAAAATTTTAGATGCGACTAAAATTTCTAACTTACTTTAAATGAGCTTGTAATACAAGGTGGTCAAAAATTATACATTAGCCAACTTTATACATTAGCCAACTTTTAGAAATTTCTTACACGTTTAAAAAAAAATTTAACAAATTTAAATGGTGAAATAACCTCATGTCTTCTACAAGTAGGATTTTTTGAAGGAAAATATACTAGGACTCATAAACTTATGCTAATTCAACCTTTGCCACTAAGGTAGTCTACTCTAAAAGCAATCATTTAAGGGCTGGTTTGCGTTTTTCATAGTTTTTTGTGGACAAAAATATTTTTAACTCATTTTTATAGAAAGAAAAATAAATTGTGGATCTTAACACAAGTGATTATGTATTTTTTTAAGCATTTTTGAATTAGTTATGATTTTTCAAAGATTTGGGGCATAAGCACCTACTTATGAATCTAGGTTTGTTAAAATCCGTCCACCTACCACTTATAAAGAGATGGGAGAAAACAAAGCCAAATGATTGGCTCCTACAATAATTAACAGATTATTCTTGATTGAATTAGTGGTTAAAGAGGTCCATTTAAGGACCATCTTATGTCCATTCAATACTTAATTATAGGAGCAGTTTAAAGAGGATGGTCATTTTAGAACAACCTACATTATCCATTGTCTTTTAGTCTCCTTCATAAATAAAACAAGGTAGGAAGGAAGATTAATTTTCTTAATTATGCCATCTTGTTCAATAAAAAAAACACGCTTGTATTAGTTCCATGCTTTAATGATAATTACCATACTTGTATATTTTTCAAGATTTAAACAAATTGCTTGTTGCAAAAAAATCCACAATGTTCTACAAATGGCTAATATTGCCTTCTAAAATATGCTAAACACAAAAAAAAGTAAAAAATCACTCACATTTTTTTTCCTTTGTGGATGAAGATTGTCATGATATCTTTCAAAACATCCCCTTCAACTGCACATATATTTGTCATTGCAATTTCAGCTAAAATATAAGGCCGTATTACGCCATCATTGCAAACCACACAATTTTTTCTCAAACTTGAGGTTGAAAGGTATCCATTACGACTTCTTGATTCCTCATGATTTTGTCCTTGCAATCACATAAAAGAATTTTGCATAATTCTACATAGAATTGGAGATGCATAATTGGCCTTCGCCATTTTTTGCCATTGTTGCATACATAAATATACATGGCAAAATATTCACTACTGTTATGTCTAATAGAAAGAAAAAACACGGTGCCGCCATTTGTGAGACTGATTCTAAAAGCAATATGAAGCACGCAGTTGTTATACAATGTCCACACTACGTATGTGAGTTGTATATTCCAAATGCACAGGAGAAGCATTAGAGGAGATTTGAGCCTCTGGAAGACCGTTTCAGGATTGTTCCCGATGCTGAGAACAACGCACTGCTGTAAAAAAAAAAAATTATTAAAATTAAAAAAAATTATTATTATTATTAAAATATTAAAAGAATACTAAAAATAAAAATAAAATAAAATCTGACATGGCAGTCGCTTGGCCACATCAGATTGGCCATTTGGTAGTATCCCAGCGACCCTACAGAGTTCCCATAGTCCGGGAATTCACAGTCTCTTAGAGGCCCGAATCTCCTCTAATGTTTGGATTCTCTCCATCATTGCACCATTCCTTTGAGGTTCATAGACTATGAAAAATTTCATTAAAAATTGAATAGATTGCATGAGCATGCATAGAAAGTAAAAGCATTGGTCGTTTATCTTTACAAACAACAAAACTCATGGTTCTTGAGTCATGCATACACCATTCCAATGTCCTTTAAGCACTTCAAGCAAAAGATTTAATATTTTTCAATACTAATGATATTTCTATCCAATTTGTGTGTAAAGTTCCCGTAGCATAAATGTTTCACTCTAATAAACTCTTAAATAGTTCAATAGAAGTAAAATAATTATCCATTATTATGATGTATCATTTTTTTTTAAAGCCCACTAATAAACTCAACACCACATTCTGCGTTAATGCGGATTTTTGAGTTGCAAGCTTGGTTGCACCTGCTCCTTCTATTGCTATAGACTTTCCATAATAAATTTCAAACTTTGAAATGAACTTTGAAATAAAATCTACTAAATACCAAATCTTTATATTTCATTTTTGAAGTTTTTTAGGCACATATTAACGTGAAGGACTATACAAGTTTTTGTACCTTATCATCATTTCATCTATTGTTGCATATATTTTCAAGTAACAAGCCTTTTTACATAAGTCTCTAATGGTATTTAGCAACCATCGAACTTGTCTCATTTTACCATAACCCAATAAATTTCTATCTCCCTCAAAAGTTTTTGAATTGATAATGTATAAGTACCTTGTAAAGGCCTTCAACCTCTTCTTAATCATGATGTTTGAAACAATTGGACAATGAAATATGAATCCTTTCTTAGGTCAACATAACTTGCAATTTGGTTGCCTTTTCATGTCCTTGTATAGAAGTAATGCTTAAAAGGTCTTCAAGCCATGTTCAATCAAGTCTTCGCAATCCGCATCCTCCATGCATTTTTCATCTTAATCAATATACGTAGCGTACCATTTGGTCTCCAATACAATACCTTATAAAATATGGTTAAGCCAAAAAAATGAAAATAAACTAAGATAAACTATAATCATGAACTAATGGATTTTCTAATAGGTAAGAATGAAAATTCTATAATGAAAGTATGAACTTTTAAAATTGTGATTATGCAAAAATGATGTGGAAAGTTTAGAAAAAAATTAGGAATCTTATATAAAAAAGACATTAAGTAGAAAATGTGAATATAATTAAATTAGGCAAATGGTTAAATGTATTTAAATTGGAATAAGGTACTACATGAAAAAATTGCATAAAAAATGAATTGAAAATTAAAAATGCAAATACAAAAAATACAAAACTAATTAGTAGAGATAGAGCAACTATTAGAACACTAACATTGTGAAAGACACTCTATAATAGCAAAAAAATAATAAAATAGTGAGATTTACAATAAAGTAACGTGTTTACAGTAAATTAGTGTAATTTTCTGCAATTTAATATAATTTTCAGTAAAATAGGGTAGCGATGAAATTTGGAATGGATGTATCTTCAAACTAATAGCTTTTTGAGTAAGATATTAGGATTAGAAGCTCTCTTGTTTTTGCTCTTTTTTATGTGTGTGTTTTGAGAGAAATTGTGTGGTTTATAGGTGTTTTAAGCATTATTGGTTAAGGATTGTGGTAGGAGAACATTAGGGACAATTTGTCAAGTAGGTTTCATTGTTTTATGAGAAAAAATGAGTGAAAAGGGAGGTTCTTAAAAATTCAATGGGAAGTTGGATTGATAGAAGAACATTAGAATTTGAATAGAATTAGGGAGGAATTTTCAAAGGTTTTCTTGGTGTTTTTTTAAGTAATGGAGTAGAATCCAATGGTAGTTTAAAGGCTTTGTTTGGTAGAATAAAATTGTTGTAGATCTATTGGCAAATCTTCAAGGACTTGAAACATGAAAAAACAAAATGTTGTTGTAATAGATTTGAACTTAAGCCTAGAGCAGGAGACTGAGAGCTAATTTGGAATTCTGGACAGTCACGTTTGAGGCCAAGAAACCAAAATCTCTAAAACTACATTGAAATCAATACAAGGATGATCAAACAACAAGAAGGCGATCAAATCAATAACACATGACTCTCCAATATTAAACTAGGGCAAGATGAGCAATCGGGCAAAGAGTAGGGCAATAGCATGGTGATGAAGATCGAAGATTGAAGATTGAAGATTGAGGGTGCAAACAAGGTGTTGATTTCACCTCAAGCACAAGAAACAACCACCACAATCCAACAAACAAAACCACGAGTAAGAAGATTTCCGGTAATTACAATAAAGATCTCAAGAGCTTAGTTGAAACATTCACATAAGTTTACAAAAAAGATAGATGAACTTTCTGATAGAGTAAATCGTGAACAATAAGTTAAATGAACTTAATTGAAAAAGCGAAAATCCACATTTTTTTCACATGTTGAAGTGAGGCCAGTCATGTCAGTTAATAATGGATGGATTTATAAATGATTGAAGAAAAGAAATGACGGCCTCTCCTCAAATTACTGAATGTTATGTTAAGAGTGAACAAAAAGAAATTCTATCAACTAAATTTTTTGTCAAGATTCATCATTATGTAATACTAGAGTCTAATCTGGTAGTGTTGGAGTAGTGAAATAAGGTAATGGAACTCATAAAGCAGTAATTGGAATTGTTCCCCAAAGAATTTACACCTTCATACAAAAACTTTATTTGGAAGTTAATCACAATCACTGAAAAGTTAGTTGGTACTTAGAATTGTATAATGTCAAGGAAATATTAAGAAGTGATGCGATCACTCAAAAATCCCAATGAAAAGAATTGCATCTTCATTAGTTAGAATTTAAAGTTGTATGGAGTAGGACCATTAGTTGGTGAATGTAGTCTCTGGATTGGGATGACCTCTCAAGTTTGGTTCTTCAAAAATTCCCTCAAAATTTGAACATCCAGGATTTCTTTCGAGCCGCTAAATTCCTTGGAGATTGGATCTAATGGTAGAATGTTTACCACTAGTAGAAAATTTAGTTTTTCTGTTGTTTTGGACGCGTTGATCCAGTCAAAATTTGATAGAAATCTGTTGAAATCAACAGAAATTTGTTGAAATCTAAACTCACATTACTTGGACCCGGGCCTAAAACTTGATTAACGTCCTATGGTTATAAAGGATTTGGTGGCAATACTATCGGTTGATAAACAATGGATTGTACTATCGGTTAATTTATAAATGAATGTGTTCCATGTTCGGGATACCATTACATAAGTTGAGGATTTGTGTAGTATCCTTGTTGAACTTCTTGTGGTGATCAATTGTAAAATAAATTAGACGGTGGATTTTATACCGTATTTGGATTTGATCAGGTCTGGTTCCTTTTTTTGGCTTCCTACAATTATCAGTGGGATAATTACCTCCGCAATTCCTACATAAGACTCTAGTTTCTATTCAACAAATTCCGGGTCCAATGGAATGTATTCGACTATAAGTTGGGCATGGCACATCTCTTGGTTGAGATTGACCCTTTTCTGGTTGGTTAGGTTAGGTTGGTTTAGATGGGGTTGGAGAGCTACATAGAGGCCTTGTCCATTTTGCAATGAACAAAATTGCTCAGTATGGCCATATTGATTGCAATTTTGATACCAAATGTTGGTGGAAAAATTTCCAGTTTCATTTGGAAAAGGTGGCATATGGGCTAATTTTGCATTAATGGCCATGACAATTTGATCCCCAAGACTCCTAATCGATTTCATGACGTCTTTTTTGAGATCATCATTTGACTTTTATTTTCGCACATCGGGAGGATTCCGTTTGGGAATGCCATTGAAGTTGGGGAGCTGGCGGTCTAAAATCAAGTGGTACCAATTGACTTGCAATGAGGGGATACGATTGCTTATAGAGAGTTTCTACTAAAATTTGAGACATGTAATAAGCGGGAATAAATGTCGGTACTAATGTCACAGTTCAGCTTCACATTCTAATATTCTCACGTTCTATTTGCTCAATATGTTGAGCCACTACTTGAGCATCATTCAAAGTGCGGGGTACTAAGCTTAAAATTTCCCTCATGGTTGTTTGTTTGTTGAATTCTTGAATGAAGTAAAACTTAATAGTTTCATTCGTAAGATGGTTTCCAATAAATCATGTGATAACTGTATTGAAACAGCAAATGTATTCCAAAATTTTCTTGATTGGGCCTTGCTGCATTCATGTAAAAGCCATCAAAGCACTTTATTGCGTGATCTTGGGCTAAAATTGCCTAAAAAATGTCGTTTGAAGGGCTGGCCAATTAACAAATGCCTCAAGAGTATGCAAACAATATCAATTATAAGTTTGTCCCTCTAAAGTGGTTGAAAATTACACTAAACAGTAGAATTCCTCAAGAATCACACGAGTCATCAGAGCCTCAATATACCACTCAATGTGGTTAGAGGGATCCTTATGAGCCAACCCCCCAATTTTTGGAAGATGTACATATATAGTTCGAGGTGTTAAGTTTGGTGGCATCAAAATGGGCAAACCTCAGGGTGCCATCATGGCATCCATCCGATTTGGAAGGTCCGTGGGTGGTAGATGATTCCTAGGTGGTGAATGATCCCAAAGTGGTAGATGATCCATATGAGGTGAAGGATTTACTTCTTCTATTCTAACGTGGTGATCTTCTACTATAATTTTTTTTTCTATTATAATTTTTTTTTAAATGTTGAGGTCCAAAATTTGGTAGTGGTATCGGTTGTTTCTCCCTACTAATTGATATTTGGGTTGAATTTCTTTCTCTAGTGTCTAGTTCCTTCCTTTTCAATAAATGAAAGCAAATGTTTATAAGTAGTCAAATGAAGTAGCAAATGTTTTTGTACAAGTAGTCATCATTTGGAATGTACTACTTTTGTTATTCTTGGTTGCAAATTTTTTGCTACTTTTAAGTTGATGCAAGTCAACTTTAATGAATGTTAGTCAAAAAATTTATTTTTATTTTTTAAAGTTGAAGGAGGAATTTGACTAATGAAGCTTAGAAGGTCTAGCTTACTATATTTTTCTGCTGGTCCTAACTGAAAGTTTTGAGGTTGCAACCATCATTTTCAAATGGAGGATTAGAATAACAATATTATTTCTAGGATCATGTCAGTTGCAATTGTACCTGTTTCATTTATAACAACTTGCTAATTTCTTAGGGGTTTTAGTGGATGTAGAATGAGGATCTAATATATTATTAGTAGTCACTATCCAACTTCAATTTTTACACACTACTTTCTCCAAGGAACTGAAAATTCCTTTTTTTTCCACTCAATATTAATGGCTTCTCCTAATTGGCTAAAGAATTGCTACCACTATTTTTAATTCTTAGAAAAAATTGGAGCTCTTTTCCTATATTTGTAATAGATTTGCCTACTTTGTCCACGAGTGCTACTAATTTCTACAACTTCAAAGAGCCAAAATTCCGCTTTACAAATCCTAATGGCGTTCAGTACACATTTTCGTCAATCCGATTACTATGGCTTTGTATCCAAACTTCTACAAAGTGTGATAAAAAAATCCCGATACTATAGTGTGAGACTCCTAAACTTACAAGGCAAAATTGTGAGATTGGTTTTAAAAGTTTTCCAATCCATGAACATCATTTTTCTTGTACCCGAGCAATTGAAAGGGGGGATGCGATAACCTTGTCCCATACTCGGCCGTTTACCATTTTTTCCCTTAAATCAAGACTAATTCAGTGCCTAAGCGTGGAAGGGCCGGAACCTTTTGCTAGTCTTGCTTGTTTGTACAGTACAAGCACATAGAAATGAGGTGATTACTGACACCAGGGAGTGCACCCCTATATCGAGTCAGGGCAAATTTACACACCCTCACTTCCACACAATTAAACAAAGTCTTTTACCACTCAATCTTACCACTCTTTTTTTTTCTTGCCCCTAATTCTTTTTCTCCATTCATCTGTCGAAGGTTTAATGCTGAAACTTTTAGTTTGGAGGCTCTAAGCGATAAAAATCTAATTTTTTTAATGATTTTAGGTGTTTATGCGCTTTTAAGGGCCTATTTAGGGGTATATGGAAAAAAAATCAGCATACAAAGTCAAAAGAATTTTTTTGGGGGGGGAATTATCAATTGAAATTTGAAAACTAATTTTTTACTAATTTGTAAACACAAGACGTTTACTCCTCACCGTACGGTGCACAACTTCGAAGTGGAATTCCACTTAGAAAACCCCGTGCTGGTTTCCTATATGGACGGCATCACCCGTTCACCTCCAATTTTCCTTGGATTTTCCATCAAAAACCTTATACAAGTTCTTTTTAGAATTTTATAAAAATGATTCTCACATGGCACAACCACAAAAATTGAGTTTAATGGCTAGGAATGACGGGCAACCTGTATGTTCAACCTGCAAACACAATCTCTCAAGGCTTTGGGGCATCAATCCCGCTATGCTTGATTTCAAACAACACATATGGTCCCGCTGGTCATCAATTCAGTCTCACCATAATATGACAACAACTAATAAAAAAATGCACCTAAACAATATGTGAGCTCCCAATTTGTCACTTGGGACTCGTAGAATTATTTTTTTGAAAATTTGCAATTTAAAGTTGATAAAAGTATAGAAAAATCCATAAAAAGAGTGTAGAACCGAAATAGGGTTGTGTCATACCCATTATAGTATTTGGTCTAGATTTGTTTTTTTTACTTAGAATCCCCCAAACCTTGCCTAAAAATAGTATAGAAATAACGGAAAGGTTAGAGTTGGAGGATTCAAGTCACACAGCCTCAAAAGGGCTAAATCCCACCATGAATGTGGCGATTCATGGCTAGGTCGGTCCGAGGGATCCATAGCAAGGCCACTAGGTCGGGTCCTAGAGTTAGATTTAGAATTCCCCATTAGATCGACGAATTCCCAAAATCCCGATTGTTAGCATGCAGGAGCCACTCACGCAAGACCGGGCTCGTGGAGGAATCTACAGCCCAAGGATGGTGTTCTAGGGTGAATCCCATGCCAGGAGTCCAACGGCGAAATCGGTTCGCCAAGATTCCTCCACCTGCAGAAGATTCCCGCACCGTCGCTGATTCAAGGAGATGTCCAGTTTAAATCTCCATTGACCAATCGTGCCAGGTACGGGAACACACCCGCACGTCTTTCATGCGACTCCCTGAGAGGTCACGTGAAAAATCCCGGCATCTTCCGACTTGCAGAAGAACCTTTTTCCGGATGGTCAACCCTCCTAACCTCCAACGGGAATTTCATGGAAATTACCCAGGTTACAATAAAATCTCACTAAAAATTAGACTAGCTTGTTTTATGTTAATAATGCGCTCCGTGAAGTTTCACAACATTCCGATAGCGGCAAGTACCCGAACTGGCGAGATTCCTTGGGAATTAACCACGTGGCGGGGTCCCCGCCACGTTGACCGGCATTCCGGGACCATACGATGGCGAAACGAAGTCAACCAAAAGTCCTTCCCGACTCTCTTGCACCTACCGGAGACCCTAGGCTATTCACATTTCTCAAAATAGGAGACCCCCAAGATCTAGGATTTTACCACGATTTGGTTTTTAAACTAAATTAGCCTACGATGGGTTTTCGGCCTCGGTACGGGGGGTGGGGGGAGGGATCTAGGACTAAACCCGGCGTTCTGGATCCAACGGTGCAATCCGTTCGACGATTGGAGCTAATCTCCAAAAGTTAGGATGTTGGTCCAGCATAGATGGTAGAAGTAGAAATTTAGGATGTAGGATGAAAATCTTTGAGGATGAGGATGAAAATCCCCGTTGATAAGGTTACCTTAGAGCTCTAGAGGGAGGGGTGAGCCCTTGGAAACCTATATAAGGGCCCCATTTCTCTCTCTAGAACACCCCCTCACTTTTGTTTGGGTCCGTGGGTTCAATTTGCTTTGGATATTTTGGCGTTTGAAGCCAAAAACCTCTATAGTGTTTTTGGAGCACTTTTTGCTCCGTTGTTGCTAGATTTCAAGCTTTGAAGGTCCTTAGGGGGTCCTTCTATCTTGCCTTGTGTACTTCTCGTGCGTTTGTTATACCTTTGTTACAAGTTAAGAGTCCTCGTTTCTCTCTTGTAGTTCCTTTGTGATCTAACGTGTGAGTTTAGGAGTCTTTTGGTGTCTTGTCCTAATCCTAAAGCCACCCCCCACCGTACCTTGGCGATGCCGCTTTGGGGGGCCTTTAGCTTGTGAAGTTGTGTGTCTTTACGTGTCCTAACCGTATTGTTTCCCTCACTTGTGTATTCTCATCCTCTTCTAATCTTCCCCTTGTTGTGTGGACCCCCTCTCGGGACGGCGAAGCTTTGGCTTTGTCACGTATGTTCTTTAACTTTGTCTTTTCTACCTTCTTCTAATCTTCCCCTGGTTGTGTGGACCCCCCCTCGGGACGGCGAAGCTTTGGCTTTGTCACGTGTATTCCTTAACTTTGTCTTGTCTACCTTCTTCTAGTATTCCCCTTGTTGTGTGAACCCCCCCCACGGCGGCGAAGCTTTGAACTAGTAACCACGTCAAGTCCTATAGTATGTGTTAAAATAGTCTTAGACGGCGGAGCTTTGAAACCGTGGAGTGTTACAAGTCCTAAAGTTGGTGTTAAAACCAATTTTACGGCGGAGCCTTGAACCTCCATAGCTTTAGATTCCAAAGTCTAGTTTCCAAGACCTTCTTGGAAAAGTCCAGAGTTTAGCTTCCAAGATTGGTCACGAGTTTCTAGGAAGAGAGTGACCATCGCGTAGCACTTAGCTTAGGTGACCGTTCTAAAAATTGGGGGCCTAACTCCCCGGACGGCGAAGCTTTGACCCTAGCCCTAACCTCTTAAAAAAATCCATTTTTTAGTTGTATTAGTGGATTCCCCTAAGGGAACCCGGTTGTGTGGATTTTTTGGGAAGGCAGCTAGTAATCCGAGCCAGCATACAGCCAGCACACCGGACCAGCCTACCGGCCAGCATACAGCCAGCAGCATACCGGACCAGCAGCCAGCCATACAGCCAGCATCGGGCAGTCAACTTGACTGAACTAACATCAGCATCGGGCTAAGTCAGCTTGACTGAACTCAACATCAACATCGAGCTAGTCAACTTGGCTGGACTGAGATACTAATTTCTGGATTTCCAGAACTAAACGGGACGATGCCCTGCGGGGCCCCAACCAACCTTTTTTTTTTTTTTTTTTGATCTTTTAAAGTCTGAAATTTTGGAATCCAGTTGGGGAGGGAAAAAACTCAACTTGGAACTTCAAAAACACCATAGCAAAAAGGGGGGAAAGAAATAGAAGCTGCCGCTCCACGCGCCACCTGCACAAAAGCATCCGATCCTACCTGCATCACCACTCACACCTACACACAATGGAAAGAAATTAGGGAGAAGGATGTGTTATAGGAGTGGAAAGGAGAGAGATGATAAATAGTGCCTAGCTAGGAGATTAGGTAGGAAATCTAGAAGAACTCCTTGCAACCGTTGGGAGGAGGATTAGGATGACACAAAGCAAAGTTGCGTAAGAGGGTAGGAGGCTCATTAAAACTTCACGAAGTTTGAGACTAGAAGCGTAAGACCACCATCACCACGGTTGGTGGAATAGTTCAAGAGTAGAAGGAAGAGGAGGAGGGAAAGAAAAGGAGAAGGAAATGGAGGGAAAGGGTTAGACCATCATACTTGTAACGTTTTCTTTTCTACAACTTAAGCCGTGGGCCTTGAAAAAAATAAAATAAAATAAATAAAGACCATAACACAAAAATAAAAGAAGACAATTGCGAGTGGCCACCATGGAGCACGAGGACGCGCATGTGGACGGGGATGACGTCATTTCCGACACTAGCAGTAACAAGGTGGGTCATTAAACTAATCCTAGTCGGTTTTTCCTAATCAGCACTTATCTTCCTAATCAGCCCTTAGAGCGTGATTAGCATCCGAGATTAGCGTGAATTAGAAGTTTAGATTCAAAAGTTGATAGATTAGGAATAGAGGTTTCCGAAAACATCTTATAATTAAGATTCGACCGTAAACTGACCGCGCTAGGCTAAGTTAAGCGGTAGGGGGGTAGAACGGAGGAATTTTAATTAAAAGGGAACCACAAGAAACAATGGACGGAAATTAGGATTAGATTAGAGGGAGGATTTAGGATAAAAAATTAAAGATCAAATAGCGAGTTAAAAACCTAGGATTAAATTAAGAGTTTAATTAGGGAAGTTAAAATTCAAAAGTCGAAAGTTGGAGTTAACTTTGGGAAGTAAAAAGTGGAGTAGGAAGTAGAAGTCAAAAGTAGAATCCACTTAGGAAGTAGATTGGTGAGTTAAAAATAGAGCTAAAATTAGGAGTCAAAATCCTAGAGTTAAAAGTTGGAATTAAATTTAGGAGGATAACATTTAGAGCTAATCTAGGATTAAAACGATAGGATTAAATTTGGAAGTAGAAGTCAAAAGTCAAAAGTCAAAAGTTTAGATTAAACTTAAAGGTTAAATTTTAGAGTCAATTAGGGGAGTAAAAAGTGAGAGTAAAAAGCTAAAAGTAGAAGTTAAAAGTTAGAAATAGAAGTAAAATTTTAGAGTTAGTAGAAATCTAGAGTCAAAGTGAAAACTTAGAGTCAAACCTAGAGGTTAAAATTGGGGATTGATTTTAGAAGTAAAAATTTAGGATTAAAAGTAAAAAACCTAGAGTTAAATTAGGAGTAAAAAATCTACAGTAAAAAGTGAAAAGTTAGAGTTAACTTTAGAGGGTAAATCTTAGAATAGTTTAGAGATAATGACATAGAATTAGAAGTGAAACTTAGAATTACCCTAAAAGATTAAAACTTGGAAGTTAGGAGTCGAAGTTAATTTAGAAGTAAAAACTTAGAGTTAAAAGTTAAGCCTAGAGTTAAATTCCGAGGATAAATGTCAGGGTTAAATTAGGAGTAAAAACCTAGAGTTTCATTTAGAGGTTGAAGATTAGAGTAAGAGTTAAACTTTAGAGTTAGTCTTTAGAGTAGAACTTCTAGGTGGAGTCTTAAAATCCCACGATAGTCTTAGAGGTTCATGGAAGGAACATAGGGGTTCCTCTTTTTACATAGTTAGGGACGTTAGAAATGACGCCAACTACTCAGTCTACCCTCGACATAGGATAGATAGTTAGGAAGTTAGAGCTTTACCATTACCCCTGAGCATTGCAGTTACCTTGTGAGTTACTACATGCATTCTAATTATTCGCTGCCATCCACGACACTTAGGAAACGTTAGCAAAAAAGATCCATTGCTTGGAAGGTACAGTGGACCGCGCTCACATCACCCCCATATATTAAAAAATGTGGATAAAGGCATAGAACCTGGTCGGTGTTCGCTCGATTACCAAGGGTGGGTAATCCAGCGCCCACACAATACTAAAAAGGATTCCATCCAACAACGATGGGATAACCCTCTTGACGTTCACGAACCTCCTGATACGTGAACTATACGCAAAGTAAACAACATCCACACGACGTCTCCCAATGAGTACAAATAAAATAAATAAATCAAAAGTAAAAAAAATCATAGATACTCCAACAATCTCCAACGCTCCTTAAATGTACTCCAAAAACCTGCAAAATGCATTTCAAAAAATTAATATCACAAATTAGAAAAACTAACACTCTCTCCCATCAGAATATCAAATGCATCAATTCTATAAGGCTTTTCCACTGCAAGGCAAAAAAATCCTTTCGAATTGGGCCAATAGGGAGTATATGGGACACTAACCTAGTCCGCCTTCCAAGCAATGGATTCCTAAATGTGTTTTTTTTAGTGAATTTTTAATTAAACAATCCTAAGTAAAAATAGTGTAACACCCTCAAATTATCCAATTATGTGCCTTAAATTCCGTAAATCATCTGAACACATGTTTTAAAAAAATAAAGTAACCTCGAAGATCAAAATCACAATAAAAACGTCCAATTTGGACCCTGAATGAGCTAAATTCAGTAAATTGTACCCTATAAATTAATTACAACACACCACATCTCATCAAAACACCAATTCACATGCATTGTTCTCCATTTATACTTCAAGTTAGTGTTCTAAATTCAATATTGCAACATTCACGTTTTATTATACGAGATGCTTCCATTTTTCAGCATCTTCTTATTATTTGCAGGTCCGAAAGCATTAAAGCATTGTTCGACAGCCTTAGGGGGTTTTCCTTAAGAGTTCAGCTTCTTACATGGTATCTTTAGAAATACTTATCATGATATGAATTTGGAATGATTAGAAAGAAGTGATTGCCTTAATTTTAATAATTTGCTACAACAATTAGGCAACTACACTGATGTGTCATATTGAGTTTGTAAAAAGATCCATAGAGATTGATATGGATATTTGACTTAATTTGCTAAATAAGTTCGGTGATTTTGGTAGTTGTTTAGTTGCCTTCATTTTGTATGGTGTATTGTAGTCTTCTAATTATGAAATCTTGATGTTCTGCAATGTGAGGAAGTTGTTATTTGCAAATGACTCACAGTCATTGAACCATGTTGGATGGATCAGAAGAAGTGGGCGTGGGAGTGAACTTAAGGTGAAAAAGGTTTCCTAGTAAGTATTACTAAGATGAGTTCACATCTTTTAGAATGTGGTCATGACTGTTTGTTGTTGACATTGCCTATTTGCCTTGCCTTAATGAAAAATTAATCAAATATAAATATTAGTAATGTAATTGTCTGGACCTCAAGTAAGATATACCATGACTTAACTTAGGGTGTATTAAGATGTTTTGAAGTCTTATAGGATTGAAGCTATTTTTTTAAGTATAAAAATTGGTGATGCTTTGGTTGAGTTTTGTGGCTATACAACTTGTCCCCATAACAAGATGCTTTGAAGTGTTACTCTATTTTTATATTTTTATATTACTATTGAAGATTTATAAGATTTGAATTTATATTTTGTATGTCCAAGATGGAAAAAAAATTCAAGGTCTTTGACAAAGAAAAATGCTATACAAAGAAGAAGGGATGCTAAAAATCCAGATTCTACCAAGCATGAGTGCTTGTTTTGCACTTGTACCATATCAAATAAAGAAGGGTCACTTCATAACCATTACAATGATAAGAAGCACAAACGATTAGAGGAGCTTCAGTTTTATATGCCATTTTTTGAAGAAGAAGGTCTCATCCTATCTCTGTCATTATCAACCTATGACTGTAGGAAATGCGGGCAATTAGGCACACCAGTTGATGTGAAAAAACTCAAGATACATATTTTAGATGTACACTTTACGAAAGCTCACAAGCAATATCCGAACTTATTTTTGGATTTGCAACAATAGTACATAAGTAAGGAGAAAGCTAATGTTTTGAGAAGAGTGCAAAAGATTAGCCTATTGGATGAACGAGTATAGTCTTGCTAATCATTGTCAAAGTTATAAGAATATTATGTCGTCAACTCTATGTATAAATCCATTAGGATCTATATCAATCCAAAACCTTTTCTTTTTCTTTAGAGCAATGGTCTTAGGCAACATATAAGTCTAATTGGAGGTTTTTTGTGTATGTATGAAAATAAAGAAAAATGATTTATGAATGTGTGTTTTTTGTATTGATTGCCTTTCAAATTGAATGAAGTTATTAATTTAATTGTTAAATGACAAAATGATTTATATTATTTTTTTTTCATATTTTTAATTGAAGAAAATCAAAAAAATGTTTTCAACCAAAAAAATAGGAGATGAGAGGAGAGTAGAAGAAACCACATACCATAGTGCAAACATAGACAGCAGAACTTCCACTATTTGAACGATCGCCACGACCTCGTTTAAGTTGCAAATGGAAAATTTTTTAACTTTTTGGAACCCAAGGACAAGCACTACAAGTTTCAAAAAAATTTACACTAATAATTTCTACTGTCAAGGAGATATACTCACAAATCCGAAGCTAAAGAAACAAGGATACCCTTGCGGTTGTGGTTCAAACCTCTACTTGCTTAAACGATCATAACTCTTACATATAAACTCCAAATGGAACGAATATTAGCTTGTTAAAATCACAACAACATGATATATATGCTCCAAAACTTTTTAACTACAGATTAATTTTACTCAAGAAATTATGGAAGCTCAAAGTTTGTACTTGTAGTGTATGAACGCAGCTAATTCTATTATTATCTCATAATACTCTTAATAAGTTGTCTAAAATGTGGAAGAGAAAGAGAAGTATACAATAAAGGGCTAAAATCTAGTTGAGGATGAGAGTGTGTTGTAGAAAAATGGTGTCTTGTTGCTCCTCTTGGCTTTTTTTTATAGCTTATGAGTCTCTATTTTTTCTTTTCACAATTTTTTTTTAATCTTCTTTGTCTGTGACTTTAACTCTTGCTTTTGGGATCTTGACATTAATTTTCACCTCCTTGATTTTTACAACTTATACCTTTCACACATGTCTTACACCTTATATGAAGTTCAACCACCTCTTACAATTTACACGTATGACGTTTTTGACTTTGACCATCATATTCCTCCACTCACTTGTTTCTATCCACTTTTACACCTCTTACATGAGATTCAACTACCTTTAAACCTTCTTACACTTCTACATCTCTTACAATTCACACTTGTAAAAGGACTTCTTGGACTTTGACCTTTTTTTTCTTCCTCTAAAGCCTTTAGCCAAGCACTTTTAACTCCCTAACCTACCTCTAAGCCACATTTTTTTATAAAATTTTACATATATTTGGTTTAAAAGTCACTATTGACTTTTAGAACTACCAACTTTTTAACCATAAATTATCCAAAGACTCCTTACTTACCTTCAAAATTCCCTCTAAGATGCTTAAAAACAATAAAAAAAAACATAATTAAATACAAATGATCAAATCTAGTGCTCACAGTTTACTTTCCATTTTATTTTTGTTAATGGAAGGTTTAGTTGTGACTTCCTAAGGATTATGGTCGAGTATGCTACATTCTTAAAGGCTAAAGAGAATATCACTCAATATGAAAAATAAAGAGGTCTGATGTTGATTGAAGAATAGTTACTTTTGGATATCGGTATGCGTATGGGAAGATTGGCAGGTGAGTATTTACAATTAAAGAATGAAGCTCAATTTGGATTTTACTATTATTTTTGAATTTCATTATAAGTTGATTCTTTTTCGAAGTGTAGGTTTTGACATACAATTTACAATAGCATAAGTAAAAAAAATGAAAAAAGAATCAACTTAGAATGAAATCGAATGAAAGCTTGATATTTGTTGGATTCATACTAATTTCAATTTTGTATTTGTTTTTTTGTAGGTACAAGGGATAATAATGGCAATGAAGTCAACTTCTATTTGTCAGAAATCAAATTTTTTACCATACAATAGGTCGGAGATGTCTTCTTGTGCAAAGCAAATGAGTTGATTCATTACATAAAGACAGTGGGCAGAAAGGGGCAGTTTGGAATAGCATTGTATCAGAAAGCATCTTTTTTTAGATGGTTTGCTATTCTGAAGAGTGTGATGTTCATAAGAATTCCACTTCATGAGAAACTACTATCTAGTTGGCTTCAAAGTTATCTTCAAAGTTGGCTTTAAAGTTGTGATATTGAGTACTAAAATGATATAGTGTTGTATTACAGGTTATTTGTTTTTTATGTACTTTTCAATTTGTGTTATAGAGATCTTCATCATACATTATTATTTTATTCATATTTACATTATACATTTGTTTTTGTTGTCTTTGTTTATATATGCATTCATTTGTATTTTGTATTGTATATTTTAGTAATTTTAAAAAATAGTAACAGTGTTGAAAATTGGGAAAAAAAATTGATATGGATTTCTAGAAACAATAAAGTTTTACTCAGTCTAGGTGGACCCAAGACTTTGTCCAAAATGCCTTATAAAATGCACTACTAGATTTTAAACGGTGTCGTATAGAAAGAGTTTGTTTTGGGAAATCACGAGGATTTTGGCTACAACTGGGAATAGTTTGCTATGGAATTCAGTCAAATCTTCTAGTCTTAAGTCTACGATCTTCATTTTTCAATCTTCAAATTCTTTTCCGTTGACTGATCATGTAGTGGCTCTATAAGGGTCAAGGTAAAGATAGGTGATAAGAATCTACAGCCTCGGACGGGTAAAACGGGATAGCCAAACCACAAGCTGACCGTCCAAAAAATTGGCTTCTAAACTTCAAACTCACGGTGATCGACAAGCGAGCCTCATCAATGGGAACGACATAGAAGATCAACCATGTGGGTGATCAATTCTACTTCATCGCCACAAACACAAAACGGGACTAATACTAAATCACCACATAGTCCGCAACAAAGTTTATAATGCATAAATGAAAAACAACAAGCTTCCAAAACTGGCTAGAAATAACAATAGAAAGAGAATGAGCCTCCAAAATCGGCTAGGAATAACAAGCCACAAGCCACAAGCCACAACACACGAGTCTTTAATGTTCTTCTCTTCAATCTTCTTGTCTTTAAATCTTAAATATTTTCTACAATTCCAACTCCAACTCCAATTCTTTAGTTGAACTTTGATTTAATGCCGCCGCTTCATCCAGAATTCAAATGAGTTGAATGATAGCTTTTTGAAAAACTGACTTAATTTTCTACTTCTCCTCCAAATTTCAACTCATTCTAAAACTCTGTCCAGTTCTATGATCTCTCAAAGTTTTGGCCTTTAGAAATGAAGGCAACAGACCCTCATTTACTTCAACACTCATAAATCCCTCATAACAACTCCAAATAAAATGAATGATAGCTTCATAAAAAGCTAACACAACTTTCTACTCTTCTTCGAAATCTTAAGTCATTCTAAAATTCTGTTCAACTTCCATGGCCACCCGAAATTTCGGCCTTCAAAATTGAGGGTAGCAGATCCTTCTTCACTTCTTCTCTTTGTCACTCACAACTCACTCATATTAACTCCAAATTGAATGAGTGATAGCTTTTTGAAAATATTAAATAATTTATCACACTCCCTCAAATTCTCATTGCAAAATAAAGATTTATTTGTCTTTTATGGTCGATCGAAGTCTCTACACCTTCACATAGGAGGCAGCAGACCTCTCTCCATTCAAATTAGCACAAATCTCAATTCACAACTTCAAATCAAGAAAGATAAGACTTTTTGAAAACTCAACTCCATGATACACAACTACTCCAATTTTCATTCCAAAATTCTTAAAATACAACACACTATGGCTCTTCAAACATTCGGACTTTCTAAAACCAACAAAGGGAAAGAAGATGAATAGTGTTTCTTATCGTCCACCTCATCTTTTTCCTCAACCATACAAGTCAAGTGGAATTCAAGCCATACCTTCACCATGTAACTATACTAACATCCATTGGTCATTAAATTTGACTATACAACTGAATTCACCTTCTTATAAAAAAGATAAATCACCCTAAAATCACTAGAAGGTCATTATTTCTAAATTTTCCTTCTATGACTTTGAACTTACAAAATAAAATAAGTAAATCATTAGCATGTCTATTAAATGTACACTAGAGGTCTCGCTAGAGGTAAAAATCAAAGTCCAAGAGAAGCTTCACTCCATCTGTAGAAACTTGAGAATGCGTTTAATGGTTGCTGCGACGTATTTTGCACGATCCGCCTTGATTAAAGGATTAACCGGCCCCTCTAACCAATGTTTGTTGCCGCGACTTCTTTTTATAGGCCAGACCATATAAAAATATTAATCGTCCTTCGAATGTCACTTCTCGATTGTCGGACTTAATACATTTGACCTGCAACAAGATCACCAACGTTCGAACGTCACGTTGAAGATTCTCGTACCATTTCTGCTCCACGCGAGGTTGCTTTGGCGGTCAAGAAAGCCCAGCTTCATGTTGAGGGCATTCATGTGGTGGTGCAAGACCCAATGGCAGAAGAAGCTAATCCGGCAATTGTGATATAGAAAACTCGAATTCCGATTCCGGTTGAAACTCCTCATCTTGAGACTCAGAAAAAACCCTCCAGTTTTATATACTAAAATCTTAAGTGAAAAACAAGGAAACTACATCAAATTGATGACACTTTCAAGCGAATGCCTCTTCTTAAATAGATGGATCACTCCATAAAGAAAAGGCATCACCTTGAAGCTACTAAAATGATGTCATCCTTTTTATCTAGATTATTATAATCAAATCTATCAAAATAACATATTAATATATCTTTTTTACAACATGTACGCATTTACAATGCGACAACGGGCAGCGCAATTTAAAGCCCAACTTAGAGCTTGTCAATATCCTACTCATGTTGCTAGAATATAGACTAAACTTGACCTTAGTTGGATTCACTCTCCTTCATTTACACATAGGTCTGGCTCCGACATTATTTGGAGCAAGTAGGGTCCTCCTTTTTGCTTGTTTTAGTAGCTTCTTGTCACTTTAATTTCTACTTGGTTCTCTTTATTCTCTAGCCTCATGACTTGGTTGTTTCTGGTTCGTTTTTTTTTAATGCTATGGGTTTACCATTTGTTCAAAACAAATGGGGAGAAAAACATAAAAACATATTGTATTCTAAATTTTCCAATACAAGAGATTATTGGAATGAAAATGAGAAAAAAGAAGTTCAATATTATGTAGTAATAGTAATAGAAAATGAATTATGAAATAGAAAAAATTAATACAATAGAGTTGAGAAAGTAAAATGTGTATTTAAATTTTAAATGTTTTGAGAATCTTCAATTTGAAATTCCTGTGTGGAAAAAGAAACTAAAACTAAAATGAAGGAGGTCAAGTAAAATATATACATTGTGTAATTAAAATTCAATGCTTGTAATAGGGTATGTGATAAGGTTTTAGGAAAAATACTTTAAAATATTATATTCTGTAAAATTATAAGTGTATTTAAGTAGTTTGCGTATCAAATTGTTTGGATTTTTTTGACTAAAGTATGTACTTCATAAATACAACCTGCAAGTAGCAGTTATTAGTGTATAGTAAGGACAATTTTGGATTGGCTAAAAGAAAGGCAAACGCCGTCAAATAATTCCTATATATACAAATGTTGGTAAGAAATGATAGAAAAAAAAGGGAGTTCTACAAATGTAGGTGTAAAATTAGTAGGAACATTAAAGTTTGAGTGCTTTGTTGAGTGTTGTTTCTGTGCTTGTTGCATTCCTGTCAATTTGTGTTTGCTTTTATAGTCGTTATTCCATATTACTATATATATTTTGCTTATTTGTGGGTTGATGATAATTAGCAAAAAGAAGCAAACGTCATAAAATTGTAGTCTTTTGAATACTAAAAAATTTCCAATATTGAAGTCATAAAGAACCAAATTGTTCTATTTTGAGTTTGAGGTACTATACTTACCCTTTCAAGGCATAGGAAACAATTTCTATAGGTTTCTATTTTAGTTTTTCATTTCATTGGTCACTTCTTAGGTGTAACATCCCTTGTAGAAGTTCATGTTTGTTTTAAAATGTAGTCTTCTTCTGCTATAAAGCTATAAATATTAAGTAGTCTAGTTTTTGGTTTTGTTTTATTCCATAGTTTTGGATGACAAGGAGTTCTCTATGAGAATCAAATTGTATGATGTTGATGTTTTTTATTTTTTTAACTATTAGGACACTACCTTTTATTTCATTTTCTATAGTTTGTAATTCTAAAATATCTATGTATGTGTATTTGCTTTGTACATAGTAATGTACATATTTTCTTGTTTGTTCCTTGTACTTTGAATTTGTAGCTATGTTTTCCAGTTCAAAATATAAATTACTATAGACAACAAGTTTCTTATTCATTATATCTGTGATGTTGTTGTGTTTGTGAAATTTGCACTTGTTTTTCAAGTTCAAAGATGACAGGAAGAAAGAAAACCAAACAACAAGAATCATCTAATCTAAGGCTTGTTTTAAAAAACCAATTATTGTGATTTAAAAATTTACAATGAGGCAAGAATTTTTTCTATTCATTCATATGCTTTCTTATTACAATGGTTAAGGATTTACAGTGAATCCAAAAACTATGTCTATATTGTCTTCAACTATAATCTGGGTGCCGAATGTTGAGAAGAAGTGGACAAAATTGAAATGACTAAACTTGAATGTTGAAGTACTATTTGTGCACTTGAACTTTAATAAAATTTGTTGTAAAAAAGATTTATAGTTTTAAAGTGAATAAATTCCAAAGTAAACAATTTTATAAAGTCAATTTTTGCAACGTGGTTTATAATCACTCTACAAATCACTAATGTTCCTTTTTTGAGCCTCGACGATTTGAATATATTACTACATACTATTGTACATCATTCCAAACTCCCCCATTGGTATTCTAAACAATTGACAGACAAACCTTCCAAAAAAATTTAATGTAGAAAAAATGTAGATAGTAATAATGTGAATGAAATTTGAAGATTTTGAATGAATCAAAGGTAATATGTTTCATTTACTATCATAGATGATTTGTTGGTTGCAATTTGAACCATAGTTGCATCAATTTTTGATTAAATTCTAAAAAAGGTATTCTCATATACAATTAATACAAATCATTTTAATTTGTATTAAATAACCAATACAGATTTGTATTAATTGTATGTGAAAATACATTTTTTCAAATTTAATCAAAATTGATGTAACTATGGTTCAAATTGCAACTAGTAAATCATCTATAAATGAAACATAAAGTCTTTGATTCATTCAAAATCTTAAAATTCCATGCTACATTTCAATTAAAATTATCAATATTTTTTTATATATATAATTTTTTTGAAGCACAGATAGGGGGGAGGGGCTGAAATAATGTACAATATATAGTAAAATATTCAAGTATTTGAGGCTTAAAGAAGAAGCACTAGTGATTTTTATAGTGATTATGAACCTTGCCCCAACAACAGAGTTTATAAGGTGTTTAACTCTTAAATTCATTTACTCTAAACTATAATTGTTTTTTGCTTTAAATTTTTTTTAATTGTAGTCCACAAAGGATACTAAAACATTTAAGTTTGGTCATTTGGATTATGTCCACTTCCTTTCAATATATAGTGTATTCAATCAAATTAAACAAAGTATAGATTGAGTTTCTAGAGTCATTGCAAGTGCATATAATGTACAAACAGTCATCTAGAATGTATTTTAAAGTAAGCATGTTTGGAACTCGGTTTGGAATGGTCAAAATTGACACCTATTGTGAAGGAAATTTTTATAGGGAGAGTACTCAATTGATTTGCATTTTAAAGACAAGTGTAAGGTGGAATTTGGAGACATTTTGAGTATTGTTTAGCTTTTCTTACAGTACTGCAGGGGTAGTAACTTTATAAGTGGTCAATTCTGGATTTACGGGTTCAAATGAGGTATTAGGAGCCAACTTCGGCATAACCATTGCTTTTTTGAAACTATTATAGATTGTGTAAATCAATTTTTTTTGGATTTGCCAAAAAAAAACATGCCTCATTAATCGTAAATGTTATAGTGTCACATTTGAATTATGCATAGTCTGTGATATCATTATTTCATCTAAATTAAGTACAAAAATCCTCTAAACTAAGCATGTAACTAGTGCTTAATGAAGTATAAAAAGGATGAAAATCATATTCAATTGGATGTAAAATAGATACTTTCATGATGTTCATGGATAATAAATAAATAAAGCCATACATGAATGTATAGGCATTCCATATGCTAAATGAACAAAAATAAAAATAAAAATTCTATCCAAAGCAGTCCAATAAGCACTACAAAGCTTGCCATGATTGGCTCCTAATACCTCACTTAGACCCTTACTTCCTATTGTTTAATTTCTTGTGTAAGACATATTTTTATACTACTAGTGTTATTTTTTTATGTGCATCTAATGGATTTTGGTATCACCTATATAACATTTTTAGCACCATATTATTTGTGTTTTTGTAAACTTGTGACTAATTTACAATGTATTCTAATATTATGAAACAAATTCTGTATTTATTCACCGATGTGTTCTAATTATTGTTCATTTTGTGTAGTATATTGTTTAGGGCACAAAATATATTTTTGCAATTTTTGGTGTACTTATTTTATATATGGCAAGACTTTGGAGGATCACAGAATTGACATGCTATCTAAAGCAGGAAAGAAGTCAAGACATGTGACCGAGTTGGAGGCCAACTTGAAGACACCATCACAAAAACTCCTATGACACTACCAGGGCTTTTTTTTTTTGGCTTTCTGGTGCTAGATTGCACTAGAAAAAAAATCTAGCTAAAAAAGGTTATATAAAATGCCAAAAAAATTGGATGAAATCGCCAGACAACTTTGAAATTAAAAAATATATTAGATAAAATCGCCTAATTGTAGATGAAAACCATACTATACATCCAATAAATGGATGAATGTTGCAATTTGGAGCACCACTATAACATTTTATATCGCCACTATGGCACTTCTTCAAAAATGAAAAAAAAGCCCTGGACACTACCTCCTATACCACTAAGGATTCGAGCAAAAGTAGTGAACAGAGAAAAAGGTGTAGATGTAAAGCCTTCAAAGAAGAAGTCTAGTATCAAGAACACACGTACTAATATACAAAGTGCAGCAGAAGAAAATATTTTGGAGTATGAAAAGGTGCGGGCACTGAATTTGGAAAGAAATTCCATGGTGCTCAAACAGCTTGGAATTCCAGATATTGTCAACAAAAAGAAATTGACAAAAAATAAAGCAATGATAACAAGTGAGGAGACAGTGCAAGCAACTTTGGAAGTAGCTCCAATTTCAGCGGTCACAACACTAATATCTACAAACAGAGGAATTATGGAAAACAATATTTTGGACAAGGGTGAAGATTTGTCTTGTTGGAGCTGTACACAAGAAGTTTTCACTACACTGTCTTCACCATTTTGTTGTTACTGTGGTGCAAAACAAGTTGGAGCTCATGCTGCTGTTACATTTGGAGGTGAAGATGTATATGATGGTTGTAGTGAAGAACGGGTGGCTGAAGTGCACTTACCAAGAGCATCAAACAGAACTTACAGTTGGTTACTACTGTGGAGCCAATGTTGGCTTATGAAAGAGTATTTCATACTCGCCCAAGGCATGTATCTATTGTGCATCTTTGGGATAAAACTTTCCTGGAAAAAAATAATCCAAGGCAATACAAAAAGCTCAATGTGAACCATGCTGATGTCCACCATTAGTTTTCTCACCTATCGGATCCATTTGTTCATGAATTCATGGAGCACCCTTCCATTTGGCACGATGTCCTTCATGGAAAGGCTACAATAGTTTCTACAGGCTAGGGAGCCAGAGTTAACAACTTTGTTATTTATAAGCAAAGGTTTAACTATGCGTTGGAAAATTGATGACATTGTTAAATATGCAATAGAATTGAAGCACTACAAAAGAAAACAACTTCAAGGTATGACACTGTTCAATTATGTTTTGTATATTTCTCTTTCTTATGTGCATATGTATACTATTTGAAAATACTCATCAGTTTTTCATGTTGGTTTTGTAAAAGTCAATGAAGTAGTAGCATCACACTACAAGAAAAAACAGTGTTCGATTCAACATGATAATCAACTCATATATATTGGTTAAAATAGTTGATTAGGACATTTTGGTTCGGGCAAAAATCAACACTACACTAAAAAGGGTATTTAGTGTTGGCAACACTATTTGCGAACCATGACACTAAATATTATTAAGCCTACTAAAGTAAGTAACATTAAATGTAATTTCTAACATTAAATATACTCTATGGTAAATCTGAAATCTGAAAATGTTTACATTTAGTGTTAGAACTTATTAAAGGAAGGTAGAAGGGAAGAGAAGGCGAAGACGGCGCATTGAAGTTTAGCACTACACTAATTGTCCTAAAATTGACATTTAGTGTAGGGTCAAGTAGGGTGGTAATTACACTAAATGTAATCCAACACTAAATACCCTTTTTAGTGTACTATATTGATTTTATATCTTAATTTGGTCAAATTAAAAAAAAATATTATTATTCAATAAATTGCCATGTAAGCTGCCACATAGGCTGAACTTGCCACCCAAGCAAGGTTGCCATGTAACTGAACCCACCAAATGGATTGGATAGCCGCGTCAGTGGCCAACAAATTGATGCCGAATAATTAATTAAAGTTTCCAAAATAGATTCTTCACTTGAAAACTTAACTTCGAAAAATTCAACATTATATTCAAAATAATCCAATATATATAGAATGGTTGAACTTTGAATGCCAAAATTCACCACTACATTCCATATAATTCAATATTCAATATCATTAGGAAAATATTGAGGCCACTAAAAGGCCCCCAATAATCACTACTGCCCGTAGTACTCCTTGCTTGCTGCCCGACTAAATTGAACGTATAGTCCAGGTGGACGATGATCGTCCAACGTTGAACGTTGCGGGAAGTTAGGCCAATGAGAGCATCTGATAGTGTCTTCCCGGGTTCACTCTTCTCGCGCTCTTCCAAGAATGCGCGCGTTTCGATTACAGTTGCATCCTCGGAGTTGAAGTCTCTTCAGATTTGAAGTCTTAGAGAAGTCTCAGTTCACTTGACTTGAGCGATTCAGGTGCAATCAGGTGCGAAGTGAGGTGAATTCGAGGATGCCGTGGAGGTTCCAAAGATGTGCAACTAGCAAATTTTGAGCTGAACTTGGTTAGAATTCAGGACCCATCCAACAGCAAGTCCACATTTGTTGCTCTAGAATCTCGAATGCGAGGGAATTCTAATGGCAAATGAACTTTGAATGCCCCCTACCTTGGTGATTGAAGGGAGGGGAAGACAAGGTCTTTATACAAGTGGGGTGGTAGGAGGTAGGACAATCCATATGGGATTTGTAAAGTGAGGATTAGTAGGAGCTCAATTGCTCATACTTAAGTCTAAAGTAGGAATTGTGATTTAAGTAGAATTTTAAGCCTCATTTAGACAATGTAGAATTACTTTTTCAAAAAACTTTGAACTAAGATATTGTGGAAAATGAAGCTAACTTTCATCTCCAAAAATCCGTTTGAGATTTCAAGCCTCCAATCAAAAGTTATGGACAAGTTTGAGAGTGGAATTGAAAGAGACATTTCTTTGACAATTTCAAACATCCACTTTGAAATTTGTCCATAATTTTTGATTAGAGGCTCTATTTATCAAACGGTTTTTTGGAGATGAAATTTGGCTTAACTTCACAACTTTTTATAGTTCAAAATGCTATGAAAAATGTTATTCTATTGTGCCAAAATGAGGTCTAAAATTCTACTTTGCACAGAATTCCTACATTTTGACAATGAACACTCAAGCTCTCATCTTCAAATTAATCCATATTCTTTGAGGATTCATGATGAACAATGGATTTCATTATAAAAACAACCTCTCCATTCATCATTTTCACTAAATGTCAATGAAGTACAATGAATCCTAGAAGTAATTGGGGCCACCATATAAATTGAAAAACTAGAATTATATAAAGTGAAAACTGGACATATTGTTGTACAAAATGATTTCTACGTTTGTGTAAAATTTTATTTAGAATGACTATATTTAGACCTATTATTATTGGAATGAAATTTCTATGTAAAAATAAATTTTTTGTAAAAAGTAAAAAATGTCTCATTTCTTTTTATAGGAAGAACTCACATCATAGAATTTTAGATTTTTATTGATTGAAATCTTATTGATTAAAATTTGACCTTAAAATTTTTCCTTTTCTATTTTTCACTCCATAAATTGCAAATATATTTTTGATATATATAGTTATTTGATGTTATTTTTATTTTTATTTCATTTCAATTTATGGAGTGAAAAATAAAAAAGGCAAAATTTTAAGGTCAAATTTTAATCAATAACATTTTAATCAATTTCAATCAATAAAAGTTTAAAATTCATAGAACTTGTAATATATGAATCTAATCAAGATGCACATTCTTCCTATTAAAAAAATGAGACATTTTGACTTTTCACAAAAAGTTGATTTTTATATAGAAATTTCATTCCAATGATAATAGATCTAAATATAATCCATTCTAAGTTAAATTGTACATGAAGGTAGAATCCCTTTTGTAAAACATGTCCAAATTTTTCTTAATAATTTCAATTTCTCAATTTATTACAGCGATTTATATAGTAGCCAATTACTTTAGGGAGTCACCATATGTCCATCACCTTGCCATCTAGAAAATCTTGATTTTAGATGGTCTTTAGACTTTATTTTGGACTTTTCCACTAATATTGGACATTTCATTTTTTACAACATTTTGGTCATTTAATTTTTGTTGAATTTGATATTATTTTTATTTTATTTTATTTATTTTTGGCATACTTTTAAATAGTTATTTTTGGCCGACCTTGTCCTACTACTACAATATGTGGAAAAATAGAAATAATGCTTAAAAAATGCCAAATCAACTTAGCAAATTTTTTTTGGTTCAAATCAACCACATTATGTTGGTTGATGTTTAGAGGACCGCCAAATCAACAGAGCCCAATTTTTTTTGTCGTAATCACCGTAAATGCATCGATCTTTTGTTAATTAGGGCCCCTTTTTCTTGTAGTGGCAGTTTTAGAAAATGACAATTATGTGTAAGTAGTAATTCCTTTTTTGCAGATCAAACATTCATTTTATCTTTTATTTTTATCTTTTTAATAAAATTCTATTGAATAATGCAAATTTCTATATTGGAAGGCTTGCATATGACAAATTGACTTATATGTAGTTCATCCTATTTTACGTGAAATCTCCAAGTGCTAATGGTTTAGAATCAAGAGAAATTGAAGATGTTATTCACAGTTTGTTGCAAAATGGAAAAAAATGTATATATATGTTCAAGTGGTTCTTTTATGTTCTTCTGCTTTTCCAAAAAAAAATATTGGAACATCTTGAAAAATAGTTTCAATTTTTTTTAGTTACTAGAGTGGTAAAAATTATAAGTGGTAGAAATTTGCAAGCCTTCCTAAAACAACAAAGTCTTAATGGGGCCTTCTATACACTTCTACTACCTGTAATAAATTGGAAAGTATAGTTTTAGATCTGTATATAGATTACAAGCTTAATTTGCAAGAAGAGAACTTTGAATATTCTTTCTTACAAATAAAAATATTTTTTTTTGTAATACAATCCTCTATAGAATATTTTATAGAATATTTTTTTTAGAAATTAGTATATTTATCTCTCAAATCACTCAATTGTATTACTTTCCCTCTTCTAATTGAAAGCTGCTTCTTTGTCTATTTTCCGGTGACATTTGTATGTTATTTCCCCCTATTTTCTTTATTTCAATTTGAAACCACTATCCCAGCATGAAATTCAAATGTTTTTTTCTGCAACATTTTCTAATAAATTTTTGTGTTTCACTTCTACAAAGTTTCACAATTTCACTGCCAAATTGGGAGGTTACATTTCAATGAAATCCCCTTCTGTTTTTATTTTGTTGAATTGTAAACCAATTTCCCACCATAAAATTCAAATGTTTTTATCATCAATGTTTTGTATGACATTTCCCTCTTTAACTTATACAATATTTGACAGTTTTCTCTGTCAATTCTTTAGTCACATTTTAAGTGTTTTTCTCCTTTGTTTGTTTTCAATTCAATTGTAAACCAATTTTCCAACCAAAAATTCAAGTATTTTTCCCTACAAATTTTTTCTATGAAATTTTCTACTGGACTTAAACGTAGTTGTAGGGTTATTGTAGTCAATTTCCTAGTCTCTTTTCGATGTCATTCCCCTATATTTATGTTTTGTTCTATTATAAACAAATTTTCCAAAGTAAAATTCAAGTTTCTTTCTACAGTGTTTTCTATAAAAAATTTGTATACAAAGTTCCCAAAGTCATAAACTTCTAGTTTTTTTCCTTCAATGTTTTCTATAAAACCTCCCTATTTCATATATTTAAAGTTCCCAAAATAAATTCCTTGTCTCACATTTCCTTGTGACAGCCACATTCCCTGTGTCTTGTAAAAAAAAGTAAAAAATGGAATTGTTGGAGGGGATTTCCGTTATAGTGCCTACAAGAGACTTTGAAAATGTTTCTTGTGATTCCACCCTGACATTTTAATTGTTGTATGTGTATAAGATTCACCGGAATGGAGAATTGTTTGTTTGCCCAGCAATATGTGTCCCTTGTGCAACCCACTATAGTGCCTCCCAATAATCCCTCTCCATTCGGGAAGAATTCTAAAAGCTATAGGGTAAAATGCGCATAGGGAAGTGCATTCACGAGCAAGTGACGAATTAAAAAAATTGAAGACTTTTAGCGCCACAATGACAATGAAAACATCAATGCACTTGATAGAATTTTTTTTTAAAAGGAGTAGGGAGCACGTACAAGATTGCACTGCCTTGCAAGCTCCGTGCAAACAGTGTCACTCTCTTCAATGCAAGCTAGGCGCTACCACTAACAACGGCAGGGAAAGTGTGAACGTTGAGGGCAGTAGGGACAGACATGGCCAAGTTCTTATAAAAAAAACTGTCACAATGAACGCTCTTCCAAAAATCCAACACTTTCAATAAACTGAACCTAACAAAAAAAACTCTTTGCATTTCCGCAAACATTTTACTTTTTTTTAGGGTTCTTATCCTAAATTCATATTAACTAAGTCTAAGTGGGAAGAGGCCTTTAATTCACTACAAAAGAATTGTTTAAGTTAAATTTTCTATTTTTTAATACACAGCCTCTGACAACATTCCTTCCTATATAATAGTAATCATTTGCCTACAAGTTATTGAATAATCTTCTATTATAGCTTACTTGTATTTTTGTCTAATAGCAGCAGACCTATTGTATAGGATTGTTGTACAAACCAAATGTATTGATTTTGGCAATTTTTAATTATTACCATCCAAAAAATTGAATGTCAGTAGAAAAAATGATTGCCATTTTCTATTGTTCACCATTAAACCTAAAAAGATGGACCAATGATCACTAATTTCAAGCCTTCATTGTCCATCACTATGTTTGTTGCCATTTTGCAACTAGATATTAATGAAAATTTTATATGCATATTTCAGCTATGAAGTCATATGTCTACGACAAGTAATAAAATTTTCAATTTTTTTGAGGAAATTTGAAATTACTATTAGTTTTTTAAGAAAAAATGAAGAAAATTCATATCAAATACAAAATATATTAAAAAAAAATTGAAATATATGTTATAATGTAGAACATTATGGTATAAACCAAAGTTATTGTAATACTCTAAATTTGACAATCAATAAACCATGATTATAGGCCCAAAGTCATATTGCTATAAAATATTGAAATTTAAGAATTTTTCAAAATTTCCAATTGGAGTAGAAACTACATTTGATAAGCTTTATTTCATTAGTTGGACTCAAATTCAAAAGACATCATTTTTATGGCTAAAAATCACATCAAGAGTAATTAGCACAAATTGACCAAAATACACTACAAGGGTGATTCGTGGATTGAGCATCTTTTTCTTTAGAAAAGTCAATAATACCATAATGAAGGAATTTGGAATACTATTCACTAAAAATGTACTTGAGTACCTTCAATAAAAGAAAATTGAACAAAAAAACATTAACTTTTTTTCCATCCAACAGTCTTAGATGAAGTCATCTATCGGAAACTTAGTAGTATTAAAGGGTTCACTCTGAAAGGATGTTGGGGACAAAAAGTGGTCAATGAATGATTCTAAAGATAATTGTAGACATAAAGAATGTACCTTTTGGTCATAAATCATTTTTGGCAAAATACTTTGGTAACAAGTCTCAGACTTTCAAGCTCAATGTTTCATTTTTATGCATTGTCAATCAATTATATCAAACTTTACTTTCAACAAATATTTTCCATTATTGATGAATTTTTATTTATTTATAATGATTTTATATGATAATTAAGAATAATTAAATTAAATTTTAAAATCCATTTATACAAATATGTAAGAAACAATCGTGCACAAATAATTTTTTGCAAATGAAATATTTAAAAACTACAAAATTTACACTATAGACAATTCAATGTAGAAGGTTGTATTGGTTTCCAGAAAAATGAACCCACTCCTAGAAAAATAACCTAGTATATTGACATAATGAAAATTTACTTCACAAATGGAGATATTCTTGTGTAAGACCGTATGCACATCTATAATCATCATTGTTTAAATTGAGACAACTACATTTGGACCAACAAGTGATTCTAAAACTTAAATATTGATGGCAAAAGATGTACTTGTACACAATCAAAATATGAGAGCCTAGGATAACCCAATGTCAATTTTTAATACACCTAAAATCAAACCTCCAAACCTTAAAAGGACATTGAAGACATTTTGGATACAATAGATGACTTTCAAGACTAATTTAGAAATAAAGAATGCACCTATACAATTAATATTTGGATCATTTTTAGAAAACTACCTTGATGGTAGATCTTGTCCTTTCAAGGTTATAATATCATTACTTACTCATACTCTATCTACATAATAGTATAGCAGTAAAATGTATTAGAATCTTTATTTACTTGCTAAAAGATTCAATAAAATAATTTATATTTAATAAACATTAATATGTTTAGTTGCTATTAGTGTCGATCTTAGGGACACTTTCTTTAAAGCAAACTTCTAGACTATGTTAGAATCAAAAAAACATTAATTTTTCAAGTTTTTTAGAATTAGAATTCCCTTTGCTGAGTTTTGTGGTGCGTTCACTTCTACGGAAATAGTAAAAAACTACACTTTATGAAGAGCTTTGCCTTGTTGTCAAACTAAAAGCAATCAAAAAAAATTTAATTTTAAAATTAGAAAGTTTTTCAAAAGTTGGAAATTTGCCTCCCTAGGCTATTCTAAAAGTTTTGCCAATTAACAAGTCTGATCCCCCTCTTCCAAACATTGCACATTTCCATGTAGAATTCCAGAATTTATTTTGTCTTTTCCGCTTCCGGCCATGTTTTTTTCATTTTTTTTTTTTTCATTTTTAAATTCCAAATCCCATTTCCCAAATGGGCCTCCAAGTCTTGATGAGAAGTTGAGAACCGGCCACCAGCCCCACCAGCCGGCCCAAGACCCCCAAAGTCCTGGTTGATACCCGGACGTCCCATGTGCTCGCCACCTGTTTTTCCTCTCTGTCGTCGTCGTCCTCTGGCTCCTCCTCAAAGCTTCCCCCAAATCCTCAGAAGCTCTGTCTTCACAATTTGTGAGAGATCTCTTGTCTCTGGAGCCCCTCTCTCCTCCATTGCCACTTCTTCATTTCATTTCATTTCCTCCTCCCCCACCTCGCAGCTCTCATCATCTCTTTGCTACTGCCGCCCCTTTCTATTTTGGCATCTTCTTCCGCCGACCACTCCCTCACCATGGACGAAGAGTATGACGTGATTGTGCTCGGCACCGGACTCAAGGAATGCATCCTCAGCGGACTCCTCTCCGTCGATCGACTCAAGGTGCGTCAAATCTCGGAGATCTCAGATCTCAGATGCTTCTGGGCTGGCCAGGGGATTGGGAATCTTCCGGGAGACCTAATCGGGAATGGGGTTTGGGATCTTTTCGGAATTGGCACAGGGGGTATGGATTGGCGGTGATTTAGGGTTTAGTGTTGGTGGATAGATGTGTGGTAGATTATGTGTGGAAAGATGATGAATTGGGACTTAGAGTTCTGACCAAATCGGAGTTTTGGGTGGTGTAGGTGCTGCATATGGACAGGAATGACTACTACGGGGGAGCTGCGGCGTCTTTGAATTTGAACCAGGTGAGTGTGGACGCGTTTTTGTCACGTGCTTATGTCATTTTTGTACTGGAGTGGTTTCTCGAATCCTGCTGGTGGATTGTCGGTGGGAGTTTCGATGATTAGTTTGGCAGCTTTTGTTTGGAATCGTGATGTTGACGGTGTTGTTTAGATGATAGTCTTGATTGTGGAGTTGTGATTAGCTCTGGTTTCAGGAAAGTATAGTTTGTTTGTTTTCGTGAAGGATTCCGCACCGTCTTTACTTGATTTTCGGAAGATGCGGAAACAGAGGTCTGTGTGTTAAGGTTTTTAGTTTAGGTCATGAATTATGATGTTTGTGAAATTAGGTTGCTGTGAACCGTTGGTATGAATTGTGAGCTACTCTGGGCACCGAAGGATGTTGTATGAGTGTGTGAAGGGATCACGTTTGAAAATATACTTGAAATTTTACTTCACGGATCTTTTTTCCACCTTCCGCTTCGTGATTCCTCGTAATCAGAAAGAAAATCACTTCGATGATTTTTTTTCTTTTTGTGCACCTTGTAGATTTATTCTTCCATTTGTTGGAGATGGTCTCTTTTCATAATCATGACACGAGGGGTTTATTGTGTCGCAGATTTGGCAGAAGTTCAAAGGAGGAGAGAAACCTCCCGCCTTTCTGGGCTCGAGCAAAGAGTACAATGTGGACATGGTTCCGAAGGTATGTGGAGCGGGACATATATCATATTCGATTTGCTTTCTCTGAACTCGTAGAGACTCTAGCGTGGCCATGTTATCTCATTAATGCTTGCATTTGTGGATTCTAAATTAGGTGATTTATTGCATGTTACCTTGGATTCGTGTTTTAAATTCTTCCACAACGACGAAGTGCTATTTACGTAACATTTTAGATTTTCAGAATGTTGTGATACTTTTCGGTTTGGGGTTTTTAGGTGTGTTTACAGAGCGGATAGTATTTTCTGGTTTTAATCTGCATTTTCAATTGCAGTTTATGATGGCAAACGGGGCTCTTGTAAGAGTTCTCATCCACACGGATGTTACTAAATACCTATTGTTCAAGGCCGTGGACGGCAGCTACGTTTACAAGCAAGGAAAGGTGGGCGTGTGTATTTTCTGGGCTCATGAAATGATCCTCTTTGGTTGATATTAGTATGAAGTTTCTAAGAGCCATGAAGAAAGGGCTCTTTAAATGCAATGCGTAGTGATTCTTTGTAATTGTAGTGTCTTCCTTGTGTAAAAACTTCACAAGCCCCTTGGACAGGCGTGTTTAGGGTTTTTGGTGCTTTTTGTATGAGTAGTTCTTAATGAGGAATGTTTTGTAGAACAATCGAGCTGTTTTTTTTGGATAGGCTGAAAAGAATTTTTTTTGCATGTCAATCCCTAATTCAGTATCTTTGACGTCAGGTCTACAAAGTGCCATCAAATGACGTGGAGGCACTGAAGTCTCCTTTGATGGGGTTATTCGAGAAGAGACGGGCTCGCAAGTTTTTCATCTTTGTCCAGAACTACGACGAGGAGGATGCGAAAACTCACGAAGGAATGGACTTGCGGAGAGTTACAACTAAGGAGGTTTTCGAGTAAAGTGTTACAATCCAGTTTCATTTGTTCAATTATCAGCTCCAGAAATTTGTGAGCGTGACTGTGTGAGGTGTTTTCTCCTCTGCACGAGTCATGACAGGTTTCAGAAGTTTTGGGTGTTGCCGATCTATGTTTTTGTGTGCTGCTCTTAGGATCGACTACTCATTTTGTAAATTGTTGTGCAGCAAGTTTGGACTGGATACCAATACCATTGATTTTATCGGACATTCTTTAGCACTGCATCGTGATGATCGATTCTTGAACGATCCAGCTTTGGACTTTGTGAAGAGAGTAAAGGTAGTTTGTCATTTCTTAATTTGTAATTTTTACATCGCTGTAAGTATATATTTATCTAATCATGTACCTTGACTCTGAAGTATCTAAGCTAAAAATGTAATGTATTTTAGATGATTAGATTTCTAACTTTCAGAACATGTTCTATCGTCCAATTCCGTCTTTCTATCGGTGCATTTTATTGACTAACTTGAAGCTTCTTAAATTATTTATTTCCACTCCTGAAGTCTGGAAGGGACTACGTTTGGCCATTTTGGCACTTGCGGGTTAGATGATTCAGGTTTGTTTTCTCTGTTCTTTGATATTTTCATCGTTGATATTAACTTAGTCTGTTTTGTACTGGTGCAGCTGTATGCTGAGTCAATGGCCCGGTTCCAGGGGGGATCACCTTACATCTACCCACTCTATGGTCTGGGCGAGCTGCCACAGGTTTTCATTCATATCCACTCACACTGACGTTTGTGCGTTGCTTGTTCTCGAGTGTCCTATTGGCATTTCTGTGTCATGATTTTCATCGGACGCTGTGAGACTTTGTTGGAGAGGGTGAGACCGTCTTTGTTGCGTTATTACCCCTAGTAGTTCGCCCACGAGGAATCAAGTATTGCCTCAAACCCTGTATTGTCTGGCATCAGGAGTATTCTTAGAAAATTTAAACTTTCGAGGAGGTTTGCTCTCAGTATTGATTATGTGCTAGGATGGTGATCTTGGGATGCTGTGTCTGGAATCTGTGGCTCACAGGGATTTGCTCGTCTTAGTGCTGTATATGGAGGAACCTACATGCTTGCCAAGCCCGAGTGCAAGGTATAAAATGCTCATGATCTAGGTCTATATTGGTATTATTGCTTCTACTTTGGTTGTGCAATATTGGTAATAATCTTGAAATATAAATTGCTCATATTAGCGAAATCAAATTGATGGTGACTTGGCTTGTGATGGCACAGGTTGAATTTGATGAGATGGGCCAAGTCTGTGGAGTAACCTCTGAGGGTGAGACAGCAAAGGCGAAGAAAGTTGTCTGTGACCCTTCATATTTACCTAATAAGGTATGTGGTCTCTGTATGATTTGAAGTGTGCTATTAACAGCTAAAGACATACTGAGTTTTCCTGAACCAGCCAATGTTGTTGAATTGTGTGAACCATGTGCTTTTGTTGCGGCTTTAGGTCAAGAGGGTGGGAAAGGTTGTGCGGGCTATCTGCTTTATGAGCCATCCAATTCCAAACACCGGTGACTCTGATTCAGTTCAAATTATTCTTCCACAAAAGCAACTTGGGCGCAGATCAGATATGTAAGTCTTCTTGCTTTGAATACTTTTAGGAGAGATGTGGAGCCATTTGGTTGCATGTACGTTTGGAAGAGTTGTTAAGCATTCAAGTTATGGTGTGCGTTTCATTGTAACCTTCATTTTACCTGTTTACTGTTATGTGCTCCTTACAGTTTCTGATACTTCCTGGCAGGTATGTGTTTTGCTGTTCTCACTCTCACAATGTGGCACCAAAAGGCAAGTATATAGCATTTGTTTCAGCAGAAGTGGAGACTGAGAACCCAGAGGCCGAGCTGGAGCCAGGGCTTGCACTGCTCGGACATATTGATGAGAAGATTATTGATATGTACGACCTGTTTGAGCCAGTCAATGACTCGTCACTTGACAACTGCTTCATTTCTAAGGTATCAATCACTTATCAATCCCTTTTTGAAGAACCTTCCTTGTCTTGTAGGCAACATTTCAATGTGCTCTTTCAGCGTCAATTAAGGTTTCAGTTTTGGAACACAGTGTAGCTTAAACTTATGGACCCTTTTCTGCATTGGTGCGCCGTTCTGTGCTTATCGACAGTAGAAAACCTTGGTGTTAGTATGCTTACATTATTTTGAAAATCGTGTGGCAGAGCTACGACCCAACAACCCACTTTGAGACGACAGTACATGATGTTCTTTCGATGTATACGAGGATTACCGGCAAGGTCAGTTTATTTCATTATTTTACTTCGAGGGTGAGAATTTGAAGCTTCACATCATATGGCGTTGCGCCTTTTTTGAAATCATTTTTTTAAGCATGCATTAGTTGCAAAGTTTGTAACTTGATCAATTTGCAAGTTGCTACTGTTTTTGGAGCAGACATTTATGTGTTTTGTGCATGAATGCAGAACCTGGACCTCACTGTGGATTTGAGTGCTGCAAGCGCTGCGGAGGAGTAATGATGACTGTTACGTACTTAAGTGCAAAATCTCCTATATTGCAAGAGCTTTGTTATACCCTGAAGCTCCAGTGTCAATTACTTCTTTTGTGTATGGAAATTTACTGTTTACATGCTTATTCGATGACCTAAGCAGAAATCCTTCCTGTATTGAAGTGGCCTCTTGGGGTGTGGTTGTGGAATTATCATCTGTGGCACTAATGAGGCCATGGTGTTGGCCATTGACATGTGGACATTTCATCATTTGACGTGATGGCGTGGAATGTGCATAGTTCATGTTCGGTATGTCCTTAACCCTAGAAGGACTGGCCCATGATCAAGCCTCTGTCCACCACTCTGTTTGCTGCCATGTTTGCTGAAATTTTTTGTACTACGTATTTATTTTCAGAGATGAAATCATGTTTACTGCAGGTTATAAAATTTTCGAATTTTTTTGGGAAACTTTAGAAGCACTGTGAATTGCTTAACAAAAATATTTGAAAATTCATATCAAATGCAAAATATTTTCAATAAATTTGAAATTTTCATGATAGATGTATATTATAGTGTATAACATCATGATGAAAACCAAAGTTCCATGCCATTTTAAAATTAGGTAGAGGCGCACAATGGCATCCCTGCATCCCTTTCTAGGAAGGGGAGTCATTATGAAATGTATATGTAAGTGGATTATACATGGCTTATCATTTTGGTCAACAAATAATAAGCTATGTATGGTATGTCTACATTTAGAATCTGAAATGATTCCCCTTCTTAGAAAAGGATGTCATTGGGTCTAGGGACATTTTTGGGTGCCTCTATCCTTTATAGGTTCAAAGTTCATATTATTGTTTCAAAGAATAATTTAATTTAATTTTTTTTTAAATTTATACAACTCAAATATTAAAATTAATGATTTTTTTTTTTAAATTAAAAGATTTTCAATTGGAATAGAAACTACACTACGTAAACTTCATTTCACTAGTTGAACTCAAATCCAAAAAATATCATTTTTTTGACTAAAATTCACATCAACAATGACCAAAATATACTCCAAGGGTTATATGTGGATTAAGCACATTTTTCTTTGGAAAAGTCAATAATACCATAATAAAGAAAGTTGTAATACTATTCATTGAAAATGTACTCAAGCAACTTTAAAAAAAATTGGATGAATAAACATTTTTTTTCCACCGTCCAATCTTAGGTGAAGTCATCAAAAGGACAAAAAATGTTTGCAACATCCTTGAAGGGTTATAACTATTGTATACACATAATGACTTGAAATCCTTGTGCTTAGCTGACACAAAATAAATTAGATGAACTCCACTTTGATTAGACCTCAATTGTTTCATATAGGCAATTGGGCTTGTGGAACCAGATCTAAGGTTTCTAAAGTCATCCAAACCAACCATTTTTTATGTACTAGGTAGGTAGATGGTGCAAATGATGATTTTTTAGGTAAAAATATTAGTCTCTTCAAGTGAATACCAAGTTATTGTGAATTTTTTTTATATTCACTCAACATTCTATGAATTTTCAAAGAGTTGGAAACAAATGTCATTAGATTAAACTCCCGTTGGTTGCTTCAAAGAACTCTTTAACTTTCAATGTTTGTTTTTGAGTGCTTATGGTGGTTTGGGGTGAATCCATTCTAAAAGGAGAGTGGATTATTGTTTTTTTACTTGTAGAGTGAATTAATAAAGTGCACCTACTTTTTTTTTTTTTTTTTACTATATTATACATGTTATAGATATTGATGTAAAATTTTAGAATTTTAGAAGGTGAAAACACCTAAACCTACCATGTACCTATTTTAAACAAGTAGACTTCTATTAAAAATGTCTCTGAAAGTGCCATTAAATTATTCCCTTCTTTAATTGCAGTTAGTTGACTGATGATTTTTACAAAGCATCCCCAAAAGTGCCATTAAACCATTCCCTTAATTGTAATTAGTTGACTAATTGGATTTTCTAGATATTGGCGTTTCATGACCAAGCTATGTCATGGTTTCAAAGGCCTAGGGAGCTTCTACTTTGAAATTTCATAGTAATTACATGTTTTATATAAGATTCAAATTTTTTTTTTAATTCTTGATTTTCAATATTTTATACTACAAAATTATATATTTATCTTAAAACTGCCTCCAACTATACTGAATTGCTTCTTTTGACAGTTTTGAATGTTTTCACTTTAGTAGAGGAATTAAATATAAAATGTTTGAAGTTGCCTTCCTTGTTTATTGTTTTTTGGGAAGCATAATTTTTGGCTCCATGCACTTGATGGACAAAAAATATATATTTCTATGAAGGAGGTAGAAGTCTATATCATGTGTCAAGTTTTTCATAAAGTTCTATTTAAAATTGAATTTGTAGTTGAATCTATTTAAGTTTCTAAATTTTTGTTTGAAAACAATTAATTTCAATAAATCTTCTTTTAGTTTTTTATTTCAAAATTTATTGACAATAATTAGTTAGTGCAATGAAAAATTCAACAATAGGGAGGTGATTATAGTACATCGTAATATAAAACTTTGTTTAAAAGTCATTACTAAATTATTCTTCATAGGTATCACTTTATAATACATATTAATTTTGAAAATTTGAAATTCAAGATACCCCTTTGTCCTTGAGGCATTTAAAAAGGACCAAAGCTCTTTTTTTATCTCTCATAGTATTATTGAAATAAGAATAAAGAAGGAAGTCAATTTCTAATTTATTTCTCATTTATTGTAACTTTGTATATTACACTCTAATCTTGGAAGCAACATTTATCCATCTTTGGATCTTACATCTTTGAACATTGCGGTGTAACTATAAGATTTCCATTTATTTTCTATTTCTAACATCAAGTGATAAGATTTGTCGATTACATAGAACTACAAGGATATATCCAATTTATAAACAATAGTACAATAGGTTATGCCTCAATCATTGTAAGTGGGCAAAAAAATCCAAATTAGAAATTTCACTTTATTATTGAACTTTTGTGGTTTTATAATTCTTTGTTTGGTTAACCCCTACAGGCCCAAGGCCTTTTTTCAATGACTTTATAGTCAGGTTCTTTTTGCGGTTCACGCGTAAGATTGAAGAATTTTGCCAAGCAAGCAGCACAAAAAACAGTCTTTTTTTTTCGCCTTCTTCTGGTAAAAAGCCAGAACTACATTCCTCGCCAGAGAAAGAATCTGGACCTGTGGCCTTTTCTATGGGAGGTTTTCTAACACTCAAAATTGCCATTTCTATAGCGAAGAGTAAAAAAAATTGAAAAATCTTTTTTTTGCGCATCTAACTGTAAGATCTTACACCTAACTAGTATGAGAATGTGTGGAAAAAATTTCAAAATTTTTGACCGCAGAGATTGCAAGATTTTTGCATTTAAAGTAGAAAAAATAAGTTTTTCAACACACTGCGGGACTAGATTTTTTGACTTTAAACATTTTTAACTTAAAATTTTTGCACTACAGAGTTTTGAGCTTCAAATCTTTATAGTGGAGAATTGAGTTGAGAGTCTAGGAAAAATTCAAAAAAATTCAAAAAAACTTAATTATCATTCTTAAAAAAATTGTTAAGTAGAAGTAGGTACAAGATAGAAGGAAAATCTAAAATATTCATATATTTTAGATGGAATTAAAATGCACTAATCCCAACATCTCGAATTTAAGGAATGACGTTTTTTTAACAGATATCGTACTGATTCAGTGGCTTCATACCTGCGTACCATAATCGTACTGATTACGTGTATTTGGATGCACTGAAAAATTGCATTCAGAAATGAATTCTACAAGGGTTTTTTTTCAAGAAGATGCCGCTCTAACTGCCAAAAAAAGAAGAATATCCATAACTTTCTCATAACAAATCCAAATGCAATGAATCAAAGCTTTTTAGATAGAAAAAAATATAATCTATGAGAAAAAAAAATATTTTTTTTAAATTCAAATTTTTGCAAAATTTTTTTTGTTGCCTGGGCTGCCTGCCGTCCCCTGTTTTGAGCTTATTTGGTCATAATTGTTGTTCCCAGGCACCGATTGTGAAAAAAATTATATTCCCACAAAGCTTATCAGTTTTTCTATCTTCAAAAAAAGTTTCAAAAAATCACAACAAAAGTATTAACATTTCCACAGTAAGTAAACATCTATGACCCTAGAGTTTTTGTAACATTTTATAATTTAAAATTTTGAAAAAAAGTAGGTATATGTTAATTACTCCATATTAAGGACACTAAACCAAAAATTTCTCTATTATCAAAAATTGCACTAACTTCTAAACATAAATTGCCTAAAAACAAGAACCTTCTAAACAAGAGAGAGCAAGGGATGAGTTTTAAATAAACCTATTTTCAACACTTTAAAAATTACTAGTAAAATTTTATTCACATTGTGTCAAAAAAATTAGAATATATTTTTAATTTTTAATGAAATCTACAAAATTAAAGTAGTTTAAAAATAGGACATGTGCTCAAACACTTATAGAGTCAGTGATGGGAGGACATCTCATGAAGTGAACATATCCATTCCCAATCCTACACCCAATTATGCCTTCATGTATTGAGGTGATATATTTTAGAAAACAAATGTAAACCAATTGGTACATGCTAGAGGAATTTTTAAGTAGGAGAGAATGCAAATGTCTAACTTATGCTTACATTTTTTCAAGATGATGTACAATTAGGGGGAATCACAGGTAGAAATGAGGATTTTGTAATCCAATTCGGAGCCTATAGTTCTTTTCTTCCATTGTCCGATTAGAAGTTGCGGTGAATAATCCCATTGTGACTACTCCACACAAGTGTATATGTTCAAAGAACATGGAGCAACAAGGTCTTGTTAACTACCATTAAGGTAGAATTATAAGATTGGCCATTCTCTCCCCTATTTCTATCAAATACTCCCTCTGTCCCACTAAAAACCTCCAAATCAAGCAAAAATTTTGTCCCACTAAAAAGCTCCTTTTTGTGTTTTTGATTGTTTAGTGAGTGTTTGTTACATTGAACAACCTTGGGGGGCCAAGTGAGACAATCAAAAAGCAATCCCGTGGCCTTGCAAGCTTGGCCTTGGCGATATGAGACACCTTGTACTAATTTCTTTGTCAAATAGTAGTGTTGACAGCCTATTTAGTGACTATTTTGGTGCTATTAAAATTTGATCATAAAGTGGGATAGTTTTTTTATTTTTGGTTATTTAGGTTGGAGAACATGTCATTACAATCCCATTGCAGCCACCACCCTTTAAATCATCTAAAATGACAGAGCTGGCAGCAATTATAAAATATGTTCAAATATCACACTTTTGACATGAATTTTGGGTGCCTAAATGATAGTGTTTAAGCTTGAGATTTTGCATAGATCTAAGGAATGGGTTATTTATTCTTGAATGAATGTATTTTTGGCACTTTGATTGAAAATATAGTTAATTTCTTAACGGGAAGAGTTTTGGAGGTTTTTAGTGGGACAGAGGGAGTATGTAATTATTGAAGTGTTACCAATATGACCTCAAATCATTTCCTTTGAATGGCTTCTACTTTACAAATGAAAAATCATTGTTGTAAAATAACAAGCTTTTGGTGAATGGTTTTGGATCTATCTTAAGGCACTTCAAACATGCACCTATTGAATACTTTGAAGTTTCTTTTAGTCTAGATTTTGAAAATTCATAGAAAATTAAAAAACTCTAAAAAAACTCTAAAAAAACAATAGTAATGATTTCCATTTGTCGTTAAGGAAAAAATAACATCTAATTGCGATTTTGACTCAATCTATTTAGATAAATGGTAATAGATGTTTCTACCTTAGAAGAGGTATAGTTAGGCTACAATTTTGTTTTCCTCATTTCATTAAAGAATATTTGGAAGGATATAGCTGCAAAAGCCTAATCTATCAAATGTGTTCAAATTTTGCAAAAACAAATGTTGTCGACATTCTGAAGTACAAGCAACTAAAGAAACATTTTCTATTCCCGTTATCTTAGTGATTTAATGATAAACTAAATTTGATAAAATTATTAATTCCTAAAGTTCTTAGATGATTTGAAGTCCAACATTGCTTCAAAATACTCATACTCCAAGTAAGGCTAAAATATTCATCAATATTTATTCTTTAATACATCCAAACAAACAAACTTTTAGTTTACATGATTAAATATGTCCTCACCAATTGTAAGATCAATGTGTCTAAACTTCACTAAAAAGTAGGCTTTTGAAACCCCTCCTAAAGGTAAAGTTTGTCTTTCCACATTTTTAGAAGACAACACGTATGTCCTTAACTTGTACTCCGTATAATTTAGCCAATATGTTGCAAAATGAATTGAGAATGCATGAAAAAAAATTACCTAAAAAAATTTCATATTCATCTTTAATAAAATTACAAAATGGAAGGTAGTATATGATGAAAGAAAAAACAAAATTGCTAATAACTTTGAAAAATAATTGAAAATAATTAATTCCAATGGTGAGAATGTTTCTAATAAGCAATGCATATTCTTTGAAATTTCTTTATTTTAAATTTTTTTAGAATTGTATATAATAAACAATTTCATATATATAACATGTCTTTATTAGGCACCTGTAAAATAAAACTCCTTGTAACATTCATTTCATTAGTCAAAATTAGATGGTTCAAAGGTTTCTAAATTAGTATCAATCTACCAAACCAAATATAATTAGTTAATATGTTTTTAGTATATATTTTTAGCTTTCTGCTTCTCAGACATTGGAAATTTTAAAACCTTATAAATTTTGCAACAGTTATTAGAATGACATGTAAGGAAGCTTCATAAATAGAGTGATGTTGAGTATAAGCTATCTTAGAAGTTTTATGCAAAATTTTCAAAATATGAATTCAATCAAGCTTTTCCAAGTTATCAAAAAGCCCAAAGTGGTCTCTTTAGTCATGTAGGGGTTAACAAATTCAAGTAGTAATTTTCAGTTTTCAAAGTTAAGATGTCAAATACTGAATACATAAGGTAAGTCATCCCATTTCTATTCACTGCCTAATTCCATCATCTTACTTTTGTCCCCAATTCCGTCCAAAAACTCATCCAAATCTATTCATTTTCTGACAAAATCACTACATTAATGCCAACAAGGGGTAACGTGTTAAAATTTTAATGGTAAACACTTAAATACCATTGGATACATCAAAAAGAACAGTTATTGATTGTTTAGAGGATGTTCATGACTCCACTCTATGAGCAGTTTTGTAATTTCAGGGCACACCATTCCAAAAATTCATATATATTACAATTTTAATCAAAAAACATATAATTTCACTTAGGTTTGATTCTTAAATAAATGCACACCTTTGGAAAATATGTGCCCTTCTTGGAGTTGGCTGAAGATATTCAAATTGTTAATCAAGGTGGTAATAGGCTTGTCTACCTTATCACTAGATTCACCTTCACTCCCAATGACCCTAGGAGGATGTACTGTCAAAATGGTCCAAAACTGCCAAGAAGTTGAGCAATTTTTTTTCTCATTTTTCTTGAGATCAAATAGAATATAATGATAGGTTCTTGAAGTTCACATTGAGAGTGAGCACTTCAAAAAAATTCAAATTATTTGGCAGCATGGTTTAGGAGATATTTAAGTTTGAAGTTTTATTTGGGTCAATGGAAATATAGGGCAACACACTTTGAAAGAGTATGTCTTTGTGAGAGTGTTTTGAAATGATGCCTTTTGCGCTCAATGAAAGATAAAAGAGTTGAGAATGTACCTGTAAAATTTCACAACATTCCAAGCATTTTTTAATTCATGGTGGAGCTTGCAATGAAAAACAGTGGTCACTAAAATGAGAGTAGTGTTTGAAAGAAAAAAAAAGTATGGGACACTTGTCTTCTCCTTGAACTCCTTGGATCCAATGCCCTTTTCGTGGTGAATCGCCCTTTCTAAGGTGGGCAAGAATCACATTAGTTGGCTGACTTTTTAGTCCAAGCCCAAACCAAACCCCCAAAAATGAGCTCTAAACTACACTATACCACTTAACTTTGAAAAATTCCACAAGGTGGAGTTTAATTCGGAATTTGATGAAAGTACTACCATTGAATTTATAATGGAGTCTATTTTTTGAAAAAAAATTATAAATTCAAAATAAAATTCAAAAAATTGAGAACAAGCACCTCAAAAAAGACAGGAATGACGAGAAAATGGTTGTTGGGTCATTACTAATGACCAAGTTTAGAACCTGCGGTTTGTCAACAATTATCATGTGGTTATTGTTGTTTCATGGGTTCGCATGTTAATATACAATTTATTGCATCATTACGATGCATTACTTTATAATTTATCGCACCATTACGATGCATCACTTGCAAACGTTAAAAAAACATCTTTGAAGCACAAAAATGTCTCAACTAGGGGGTTTTCTTCATTTTTAAAGAAATTCCAAAGTGGTGATACTGAATGTTATACAGGTGCCCCAAATTTCAACATTCATCCATATATTGGATAGAAAATATCACATTAGCACATATCACATATCCATAATTCAGTTTTCATCCACAATCTGGCTATTTCATCCAAGATTTTTTTTTTAATTTGAAGTTTTCTGACAATTTTCCGTCCTTCTAGTGCTATTTTGTTTTACAGGCTTGGTGCTGGGCCAATTATTTTGGTGCAAATTGATGACAAATTGCCGGAAAAAAATAACACTGGTCTCAACCCTCACTGGTTGCTCTTGACAACGTGTGAGCCTTACAGCTGCTCTCTCCAGTCCATTTTTGAGTGTCCATTTGGGTGTACTTCCGTACTTACCTTCTCTTCTCTTGGCCCATGTGATGTCAAAACCACGTCACTCTTCATTTTTGCCCACGTCGTACTTTTATGAACTCCTTTCACTAGACTGCCGTACTTGCCTGGTTTTTCAGAAACCTAAGTTACTGTTTTTCTGGCAAAAGCATACGCCACAAATTGTTACTGGCACCCACACAACTTTTAGTCAAAACAAAATTGGTATCCCAATTTCTTGATATTTTTGCCACAGCAACTGGACGGATATATGCGGCATGTGCTTTGAATGAGAAAGCAAACAACCACCCGTCCCTGGTGAAACATGATTTGACCCTTGAATCGAGCATCACACTGTGATTGACAGCCAGAGACTCAAAGGCTATCCTTATACCGACAAGTCCAATCTCACCCCGCAGAGATGCCCAACTCGCCCCCGAATAAGTTAACTCTGTCATCAACAATACAATAGTACTGATGGACAGCAAATAGGATATCCAAGTCTAAATCGTATCAAGAATCAATCCTCCCCCCTCTTGCCAAGCTCGGCGTCTCCTTCCCGACACCTGCTCAACTGCAGGTTTCAACTTCAACTTGCGGATTCCCGCATTGTGCTCAATCTTAGCAACTGAAGTTAGACCACCAACGGTTCAGATCTGTTCTAGATATTCGATCGAAGCTAGATCACACGGTGTTGGGGTTGAAAAAACGAATATCCTCATATACTGAGCTGCCCATGGTACCATGACAGGGACTTGCAGACATTACAAGTACAGATCAGAATAACAATCAGATCACGTCTGCTCAATTATAATACTCTTTTACTGTCACTATGTTCAACTATATAGTGACAATAAAGAGTAAAAAAGAAAGTCATAATATGTAACTACTGTACTAATACTGTGCTGCTTGTATGTAAAACTGTCATTAAACAGCTGAAAGGGTTGACAAAGTGAGCTCAAACCCTATTTGGAATTACCAAATTCTTTACTACAGTACCACGTTTGAATGTACCTGATCTGTGACGTGTCAAAGAGTGATATGAGAGAATAGAGTGAGTTTGAACTCGTCACGTCCAATTTTTAGGGTTTCGGTGTGCGAGCAAAAGGGATGTGGTACTGGAGAAGGTGATACTGAAAAAGGTAATACTGACAAGAAAATCTAAAAGTATCGAGAAATAACTTATATAAAAGTATGTTCAAACTTCGAAACACTCATTGAAGCCACACTTCACGCCACTGTTCTAGCGTACGTGCCTCAAGTTGCAAGGGTAGATTCCCATTCCTGCGACTACGATTCCCAGTTTCCCATCCGCGTGAACCGACGGGCAGCAAATGAACTGCCCTAACTTTTACTTTTCTATTCTTTTATTTATTTTCGTGAGTTCCGTTCAGCACTGGCAGTCTGGACCGCTTGACTGGAGCCGGCACCAGTTGACTCGGGTGTACGTACCAGCCGGTACTTGTCCTGCCGAGTTAGAATCTGACCGCGTGGAGTCGTGGATTGTCGATCGATCTCGCTAGTTGGTCCGACAACCTTCCAGTCTTCCACTCTGCTGCTGAGACGTTAAGTCTGCTCCATGGTGGGATCAAAGTCAAGCTCCCGCGGCGTGCCCGCTACCGATATGCAGAGTTTTCTCCTACCGATCCGCGCAGTGGCGCCGGCGGCACTATTAAGCTTCGCTTGCATGTCAGTCGGCAGACAACTGACACTCGCTCTCCTTTTGTTCTGTGAGCTTCCGTTAGAGCTTGCTCAAATGCATTGAAGCAATCAGTTTAGTGCAGGCCGGCTCCCAGAATCATGCCACAGTTTTTGTAAAAGCAATCCCAGCCGTAACGTAAAGACACAATTGTATGCAGTGACTGGAGTTGGGATGATCTAGAGCAGCGCGGGATTTGCATTCTCCATCTGTCGGTGTCTTTTCTGATGAGGTAGTTGTTATCTGTCGCAGTTGTGGATCCAGGATCGGAGGTTTGGGTTTGGGGTGGTGATCAGCGATTTGTAGGGTTCTAGGAGGGTTTTGCGATGAAGAATTCAGTTATGGGTATTCTCGGTGTGGAACTGAGTTCAACCCAATCGCAGAAGTGCCGTCCGCTTCTAGCAGCGGTCGGCCTTTCTCTTTCATTCATGATGATCGTTGTGTTCATGCTCCTGCTCGCGCCGGGCTCGCTCCTGCGCAACACGCTCCACAACACTGTTTGCGAGTCCCCGGCTAGGGTCGCCGCGACCCGCGCTTGGGTGCTCCAATCGCAGCAAGCTGCGGCGCAGGCCATGATTGGGTGCAAAGTGGAGGATCCCCTGGCGACGATCCAGTCGTCCCAGAACTTTTCGATTCTGATGGGCGTCTTCAGCATGGCTTCCCGGATCGAGCGACGGAACATCATTCGCCTGGCGTACGGCGTGCAATCGACGGAAGTCGCCCAAGTCACTATCCGGTTCATCGTCGGCAAGCCGAAGAACCAGGCGGAGCGCCTCCAACTGGGGCTGGAGTCGCTGCAGTACCGCGACATCATCGTGCTGGACATCGAGGAGAATATGAACAAGGGCAAGACGTGGAGCTTCTACGCGACGGTGGCCGCGCTCGGCGTGCACTTCGACTATGTGATGAAAGTCGACGACGACTCGTACGTCCGCATTGACAACCTCGCGGCGTCGCTGGCGTCCGAGCTCAGGACGGATCTCTATTACGGATACGTCCTACCGTGCGAGAACGACAACCCTTACAATGGATACATGGCGGGCATGGGCTACGTGGTGACGTGGGACTTGGTGGAGTATATCAGCGCGTCGCCGATTGTGAGGGAGAAGATCGGAGGGTACTCGGAGGACAAAATGACAGGCGACTGGTTGAACGCAGGCGGACGAGCGAAGAATAGGGTGAGCAAGAAGCCTTTGTTTTACGATCACCCCGCTTACACTGGGAAGGACCGGTGCACGCATCCGCTTGTCCCCGAAACCATTCTGGTGCATCAATTGAAGACCACGGAACTATGGATGGACGTGCTTCAGTTCTTCGAAGGCAATCGCGTGACTTCGACTCCAGCCCCGGTCTAGATTCCGAGCAATTCGGACCAGTTATGGCCAATATATTCTTTTCACCATGGCATCCAGATACTCGGGTGGAAGCTTAGATTCAACCCATTCTGGCGCGCTATGGCTCTCGGATTCGGTTGATTCAAGCTTAATTTCAACGGATCCAAGCTTTCTAAGGGATTCAAGCTTGAATCAGCCGATTCCGGCAAAGTTTGGTATTTCTGTTTTGGAACGGTTACAGGGGTATCTCAGATCCGATCCCTTCGATTATTCAATTCAATTTTCGTCGCAACGGAAACTCTGAACCCCACCGACGGACCGACCAAGTGGTGAACTTCATTCTTTGCAGTACGTTCTAGCCTTCTAGGGACTGTGGCGTCGTTGATCGATGCTATAAGTGCGTCCACTTCGTCATTGCGAAGTAGAGACTGAGTTAGGAGCTAGTTTAGGATTTTTGTAAATTTAAACTTAAATTTAATTCTTCCACGGTGTCCACCTGGGGCCCATTGTCTCGATCGGCAAGTTCGGAGAAGAATTGGAACCATGCATGTCATCATTACGCCCTTTGTTTCAGTCAGTTGGGCAGACATTTGGGGCAGGCGATCAAGGCTGTTGCTTTTTGAGAGGCTCTGCTTATGAGAGATGATGCTCGTGTAGGGTGACGTGAACATGAAATGTATAGCTAGTAAGGGAGCATACTAGCTGCTGCTGTACCGTATCCCGGATTCAATACGAGTAGGACCACTTAAATAGGATAGAATTTCAAGTGTCTGAGTGGGAGGTGTTCTAGCTAAGCTTACAGGGTCAGATCCAAGTTCGGGAACCTGTAAGTTAAGTTACAGGCGGTGGCCTTCAATGGGCACAAATCACCTGACTGGTGTCGCTGTAAAGATCAGTGTCAACATTATTTTGGTGCAGAGCACCAACAATTCATTTCATTTGAATCACTTCCTTTCCTGGAGTACTTGCGGTGCAGTAACTCATTTATGTCTGGAATTCACCATGTGTGTACACCCACTGGTCACCATGGCCAGAAGAACTGACCACTCATTACCCCGCCTCAAGTGGATGTATGAAAATATTGGCACACTATTTTGTAATGGTTAATTTTGTATTCCTGGATTTGAAGCTAATTTGAGGTATCTGATTTCAAATACAAATTTTGTCATTAGTAGTACCCAATCCTTTTTTTTTGGCACCATGGGGCCAGATTGCACCATTTTAAAATCAATGTCTACTTTTTGCCAGATAAAAGTAATCTCTTTTTGCCAAAAATTTTCCATTTCTATTTAAAATGTGCATGAAGTTGCCAAATTTGGATGAAAAAGTGGATGAATATGATTGATTTAAAGTGTTTTTTGGTCCGAAAGATGGATGAATGTAGAACTACAATGCTTCACCAAATTTTAAGTGATCGCTATCTTGGCACTTTTTCAGAAAGTAAAAAAAAGGTTTAGTAAGTAATTCATGAGTTCTAGTATTTTTCCTAATGTGAAGAAATGGCAATGAAGGGATTAGTTCTCCTAGGCCCTTCACAGCCAAAGTGAATTGACCCCCTCATTGCTCCACAACGGAAAATATTGGAATTTTTTTTTTGCAAGACATGATGAAATTTTGAAATTTTGAATTCATATTTGCAATCAAAGGCCCCAAATTTCTTGGGATCTCAAGCACTCAAAGAACCTATGTAGAGGATTCTCTATGATAAGAGAATTGCAACAAATACAATTCGCATCAATCCCTGGAGCAATTTGAACCCGCCATGAGTTAACAGCAACGGCATTATGCCAAAATTGACCAAATAAAGGCCGCGTCCTTTTGAGGGTGGGCTTTGATCCAAATATCTCTCCAACGTGGGGCATAGGAATCCGGAAGGAGGAGGGGCCATTTCATTGCTATGGGATGCTTCAGATGAGTTGAGGTTGTAAGTAGCTTACAACCAAAGGCTGCCGTATACTCCATGAGTGGTTTGCCATTGGACCATTTCAATCGCCTTGGATCATGCTGAAGAAACTGAATGGGTCTTGAGAACAAGAGCTTGGGTGGATGTCTTCTCCCTTTCTTAACCCCTAAAGTTCCTTGACTATGTTCTCACCAAAAATGCTCCAAAACTGCCATTTCTAGTACAAGTATCAAATTTTTGAAAAATATCATTTTTGGATACATGTAACCGTAGGATCTTATAGTACTCTGGTTTGAGAATATGTGGAAAAAATTTCAGAAATTTCCATCGTGTAGATTGGAAGATATTAGCATTTGAAGTGGCAAAAGTCCTTTTTTTGGCCCTGCAAAAAACCGGGCAACTGCACTTCACAAGGTCATTAGAGAAAAAATCAGCCCTCCGGAGGACCCTGAAATTTACTTTTTTTTTGCCAAAAAAATAGTTTTTCCCCTATTTCCGCCCGGCAGAAACTGCAGCAGAACTGGCGTAGGAACCGAAAATTACTAGTAAAATTTTTATTTTTTTTTATTTTTTTTTTTAATTTTTAAATCTTAAAAAAATTATTTAAAAAATAAAAATTAAAATAAAAATTAAAAAAATCGCGATTTCGGCGAGCAGTCAGCCAAGCTGACTGCTCACCGCAGGACAGTACTGGAGTAACAGGCCAAGCTTTTTAATAGCTTGGCATGTCACTCCGGAGGGCTCATTTTTTCTCTAATGTCAGATTATTATGAAAAAATTTCCGAAATGGTTGTGCTTCTTTGGATTCATTCTTTAGGGCAAGTTGGCTACATGCTTGAAAATTTTCAGATTATTTGGAATTGTACAACATATAGGAAAAAGATAGTAAGTAGAAAGAAGTAGAGAATGGTTCAAAACACTAAATTGTTAAGAAGTTAATTATGAAATTGAAAAATGCCAATCCCAATGGTTGCAATGTTGTAATAAACAATCTACATCCTACAATATTATTTTTTTTGAAAAATATTGAAAATTGAGTGAAATAAACGACTTCAAAGTTTATTTTAGAGTAGACAATCTATAACTGCCCGCAAACTAAAAATCCTCATAACGTTTGACTCATTGATCAGAATGGAATGATTCAAAGCTTTCCACGTATATATAAATCTAATAAATCAATTTCAAATTTTTATTTTCGAAAAAAGTGATTTTTTCTGATCTGCCCGGACTGCCCGAGTTGAGAAACAAACAACATATTAGGCCATAACTTTTGACTCCTATTTCCAAATGTCATGAAATTTGGTGCATATGAAAGATATTCCTCTTCCCCACCTTCTATAAAAATTTCAGCCCAAAATATGAAAATCTCCAGTCACACGTACCTGCCCAAAATTTCTATGTTGCCCAAAAAGGCATGTTGGTCCTTTAGGGGTTAACTTGAGCAACACGAATTCTCCATACAACGCCTCTATGAACTGAGGTAGCTACTACATCTGGAAGGAGAGATCATTGTTTGTAGTGGATGCCCATGATAGCACGAGTAGAATCACCTCTCAAAGAAATATCTTGAGTTTGGGGACCGAATAACATAGGGTTGGATTTAGACACCAACCATGTGATCTTTGGAAGTGCATTGTCGAGTATGGAGTAGAGGTCGGCCCAAACCCCTACGGAAGCTAAACATGATGGGACTATGCACTATCATTTGATACTATACACTATCAATGATGCATCATATCCGTGGCGCGTCTCTAGTTTTGGGCCCCCACCGAAGATTGGATGCCATCCAATGTATTTTTGGAACTTCTACATCTAGATTGTTCCATAGAGTCCACACGATATGGTCTATTGTTCGTGGTGTTGCTTTATGGCTATATTGGATTATGCGCAATTATATGGTTTTCACCCAGGATCGTTGGCCTACCATCCTTCTCCACACATTTCTTTGGAGTGCCCTCTTTGACTTAGGACGGGCTGCTGCTCTTAAGACGGACCTTGCTTAGTTGCCTGTAGATGTAGTCCTCAACATTCTGATAGGATTCGGACCAAGTTCTTTAGTATTTGGTTACAATCCCTGATTCTTGCTACTAAGGTCAGTTACTCTATTAGGTGGAACAAAGAGGGTCCTCCTCTTTGTTTGTTCTCTTCGTTCTCTGTTTCTTTTTGATGCTCATCTTCTCTTCATTTGCTCATCCTCTCTTCATTTGTCCAGCCTCTGGCTTGGCGGTTACTTTTTTTCCTCTTAATACAATAGTTTCCATTTGTTATAAAAAAAAGGGCCCCAAATTAGGTAGGAGAGGCGAAGAAATATCCAAAAAAATAGTACAAAATAAGGGACAATTTTTTTTAATTATCCTTGGTGGAGCAATGAGGGGATCAATTCTTCTGGGCCGGCCCTTCACTAATAGAAATTTGGGCTATACGGATTAAGAAATTAACTAGAAGAACATCCACATGTAATCAAATGGATATGTGGATCATATAAATCTTATTGTCGGTTGTTTCTATAGTCTAAACAACCCAAGTTTGCACTAGTGCTTGGTCACTTTGTGATGAGTTTAGTAAGTCGTTTTGTATAATTGGCAATATGGTGTGAATTCAATTATAATATAAGTGGAATTGCTAGGCAATTGTTTGTGAAGACATTTGGTTATGTAGGGTGGGATAGAATAACCCTCTCCCTAAATTGTCCTCAAATGTTGAGGTACATATTGAAGTTCTTGAATGTATTGGAGGTGAACATTTCAATTGAATTGACCTCTCCCAAATTCAACTTCAAAAAATCATAACTAATTCAACAAGAGTAGAAAAAGTATGTATTTGAGATGGTATTGGTGTGGTTCTAATTGTTTCAAAGCAAAATTGATTGAAAAATATGTTGAAGTGCACAATCCCTCTGAAAATTCATATCAGCAGTGACAAGGATGCTTATGGATATACCACTTCAAATTTATGTGCTTTCATGTAACATTCTTGAATCATATAGAAGATCATTCAATTGGAAGAAATCATGAATATGTAGGTTTATATGGAGCAATTAGAATGATGAAGAGATTTTCAAAATTTTATATTTCAAATATAATTAAAATATTAATTTTAGAGTTAGACAACATCACAAAGTTTAGACCCTACGATTTGGCAACAATTATCGTGCGGTTATCGTTGTTTCATGGGTTCGTACCATAATCGCATTGACTCAGTGTATTTTTACGCACTGAATCAGTGCGAAAACAATGAATATCAATAGCGTATGATTTATGTACTTTAACTATACAATTGTTGTGTCAAAACTGCACAGCAATCATATAGTTAAAGTACATAAACCGTACGCTATTGATATTCATTGTTTTCGCACTGATTCAGTGCGTAAAATACACTGAGTCAGTGCGATTATGGTATGAACCCATGAAACAACGATAACCGCACAATAATTGTTGCCAAATTGTAGGGTCTAAACTTTGTGATGAATTTTAAGATCATTAAAAGTATACTTTGAGTTACACAACTCCAAATGGATGATCTTGATTAGTATAAGTTGTACACTAGAAGTAAGAATATTTCTAATTATGACTATAACTTTTACTTTAATGGATGGTTTTAGATAGAACAACAAATAAAAAGTTAAAGGTGTAATTGAAGAGTTTTACTAAAATGGATGGTTTTGGATAGAGTCTAAAATAGAAAGAAGGTCTTTGTCTATCTTTGAAACTAATAGTCTCCTATTATAGAAGTTGAAGATAATTTTTTAGATTTATCTCTCTTCTATGTTTTAATGGTTTGAGTTCCATTTGCAAGTCTTATTGTTTTGTTCAGTTGGATTGATATTCTTTTATGTTCTTTATTGGAACAAATTGTTGTTTGAAGATTGAGTTGTAGTTGCAGGTTGTGGAAGGTTTGCAACATCTATTCATAAAATTCTAGACATGAGAAAAAAATTCTCCACAAGTTATGCAAAACGAAAATGAATGGGAAAGTTCTCAAAAAGATGTTTAGATGTTTAAAATGTAAAAAGATAATGAAAACAATCATCCAAATAAAATAAAAGAACCCATTTCTAACAACTTTATGGCCATTAGATTCAACCAATGAAATGATGGAAAAGTGTTTAAATCAAAATTTAAATGCTTTCTTTGGGGGTAATCTTTGGTTAAATTTTCTTATTGTCTTCACAATTCATTTTTGAAGAGAACGTCTTCTTAAAAATAAAAAATTTAGCCAATATGTAGGCCTATAAGAAGATGTACCATTTGTACTTCAAGTATAGAATAAATCTCTAAATAGGAGAACTAAATCTCTGCAAAACTCAAGAAGTTAAATAGTTTGACATTATAGTATGATAGAGATAGGATAATGATTTTAAAAATTAAACAAAATTGTCCATTTGTAACAACTCCTTGAAAATGGCCATTTATTAATGAAGCAACAAAAATAATGTCTTTTTTGTGTTTAAAATGCATATAAAAAGTTCATTCACTCTTTTGGATATATCATTGAAAAATAATTACTTTAAAACTCCATCAGACAATAGATATTAGACTCATGTGGAAAAGAATGGGGCCTCCAGAAGGCCTCTTTCCTTTGAGAACTAAATTCAATAGTGAATAGTGCTAAATACAATAAGAAATATTTTATAATTTAAAATAAACAAATTTCAATCCGACGTGGCAAATGGTCTGCCATGTTGGATTGCAATACAAATATTTATAATTATAATTCAATTATTTTCAAAAAAAAAATTATAATTTTCTTATTTTATTAAGCAATTGTTTTCACTACCGGTACAGAAGTGGAGGCCTTACGGAGGCTCCATTCTTCTCCTAATGTCGTAGTCTCTAACTTTAGTCCAGGGTTAGGAGTTTGGCATTAGGAATAAGGTTTAGGTTTCTATCCTATTGCTTTTCCAAAATTCAACCTACTAAAACCTTCATATACAAATATGCAACCGAACCAAAAAATAAAAATTGACAAAAAGAATGTTTTTAATATGGAAAAGTTATCCAATAAAAATACAACATAAAATAGTTAATAGTTAAAGATGAAATATTTGGAATTAAATGTGTACAGCTAGTTCAATCCAAATGTTTGTCTACTAAAAATTTGATATCTATTCAAATTGTGTCTATTGAACAACTGTAATCCTTTATTTGGATACAATATCAACATACATTTTCCAAATTCGGAACTTTTTGCAAAGTAATGGATGTTTTTTGTACTTGAAAACATATTGGCTGACAACCAATACTTGTCAAAATTTTAAGCTTTATTTATTTATTCTAATCCAATTTTATAAATTCAAAAGTCTACATTTGAACTATAATTATTAAATATTCTCATTATTTGCCAACGGATGTGATGTTAATTCTAAGATATGGATTTGTCTATAAATAGTTAAATATTAGATTATTGAACTACTGAACTTTGAAATCCAACGGTGCTAGTATGTGAGCCCAAGAATGCGAGCTTGTGAGTATTGAGCCTACAATATAGGTACCTATAATATAGATACCACACACTATAGAAGGTGTATGTATCATAAACACCTATAATATGGGCATTTGTAACACATATATTCTATAGTCATAGACGGTTTCTCTAGTACATACACCTATAACACAGGTGTGTAGTATTGTAGGCTCATGGGCTCACATTCCTATGCTCACATAATAGCAACCCTCCTTTGAAATCCATGCACTACAAAAACACCTAAAGGGGCTGTCTGAATTGACAAAAGAGGTCAAATTTACAAAACTCCAAAGTGGATATAATACATTGTGGAATCCGCCATCTATGTATGTAAACAATGCTTTTTGAATTATGTATAGGTCTCAATGTAAAAGTAGGTCCCCACTAGATGGTGCTACCTAGGAAAATTGGAGTCACTTGAAAAACATTGAAACATAGTGCTTTCAAAATAGAAAATCCTTGAGATGTGCCCTAAGACGATTGAAAAGTAACCTAAAGTAAAAAAACAATGTAGCATGCAAAGCTATTCTCAATGTAAAAGAAAAATTAGAAGTATTAACGTAAAAACAAATGTTTAAAAGTAAAAGACAAAGGTAAAATGTAAAAGTAGCCAACTTCCCCATCGATATATAAGAGATTGCTTTTGGTTTCAATTCACAATTCTCACTTGCCTCCTCTTTCCCTTCATTCTCTCAAAGCCCTCATTTTTTTTCTATACATCATTTCCTACTTTTCTTTCATATTGCTTTCTTCCAAAAACCTCACAAGCATTTGCAATGGCATTCAAAAACTTTCTCAAAATCTTTCTTGTTCTTGCATTGGTCATCATTTCTCCATTCACTTTAGCAATGGCGTTTGAAAGTGACCAACCACAAAGCAATGTTGCTTTGGCTCCATTGCACTCAAGAAAATATGGTCCCGTAGGACCCCATTTCCGTCCGCTTCCGACTCCAATTGGAACTTCACCAACGGCGCCACCAAGCGTGGATGTGTCCAACCCACAACATGATGTGGCCGCGGCTCCACGTGACTTTGATAAATATGGGCCCCGTGTAGGACCCCATTTCCGTCCGCTTCCAACTCCAATTGGAACTTCACCAACGGCACCACCAAGCGTGGATGTGTCCAACCCACAACACGATGTGGTTGCGGCCCCACTTGACTTGGACAAACATGGCCGATTCCATCACCCATTGCCATTTCCGCATCCACATCTGCATCCGCATCCGCATCCGATTCCGGATTGTGATCCAGTAAGCGATTCGGATTGTCCTTGCCTACCTTGGCGAAATTGTGTGGTTGCAAATCCATAGTTGTGGATGCCATGCAACAAGAATTTAGCATCAATGAAGTTAGTTTGATTTGTTTGTTTGAAGAAATAATATTTCGTAGAAGGATCTATTAGAGTTCAAGGTTCCGCACTTTTGTTTGTGAGAGAATTCATTTTTCAAAATCATAGTTGGTTAATTGGTAATTAGTGGAAGGTCTATGTGGCCCTTTTGGGCCTCATTTTTTTCCTTATACTATTGTAATTGCCTACATTATTGTACTTATGTATAACTTCATATTTTAATTTACAAGTAAATAGAAATACATATTATATTTTAGTGTAAATCAAGACTAAGTTGTATGGTGTATATGCTTACAATCTCATAGGGACCATTGGGGATTGAAATAGCGTTAGGCAATTTGGTTTTGTAGTGGTATTGGGGAGCTTTAATCCTTAAAGTCTTGGGGTGCACTTGAAGGTTTGGGTAGGTTCTACATTCTCAATTTTTGACATGGTATTTGGAATTTTTTTTGAAAATAGGAAAACACATTATCTTTTATTTTTGTTTCAATAAATACATGGGGGCAGAAATTATTTCACAAATAGTTTATTGCAAGGAACAAAGAAAAAATCATGTCCAAAATAAAATAAAAATTTGCTGACAGATTGTATTTATATGTAGCGGAAGATTTAATTCATTCTATTTGGATTAGTGTGAAAATACTAGAGCTTTTGTTCCTATTGACAATTTTAACACCTTCCTGAGAAAATATCATATTGATATTCATTTTAAACCTCAAAAGAACCAAGGCCTTTATTTAGTCAAGAAACAATGAAAACTTCCATTTCTATTAGAAGCAATAAATTTTTATTATAATTGTTTTTTTCATTTTGATATCTAATTGTACAAAAAAAATGTAAAAATGGGTGAAAATGTTTTTAGAAACTTTGACCTTGTAGATTGTAAGATATTTATGTTTAAGGTGAAGAAAATAGGGTTTATATGTCACCGATTGTGATTAGGTTTTTGACTTCAAATCAATCCAACTTATATATTTTGCACAATAGATATTGAAATAAAATAATTTTTTGTTGAAGAGTCAGATTGAGGGTGTGCAATTTTTTTTGGAAGTACTTGTTTGAGTATTTGCATCTCTACCCTTGGAATGAAACAAACACAACTGGGTTTCTTGAGTTTGTGTTGTAAAACTTTCCATAGGGGATGTCTAAGCATGGTCCATTCACTATAAGAACTCCCGCATTTTAGGTGATATTAGCACAATTTTAGGAGAGGGATTTTAGTGGACTTCTAGGATAACAACTTGTGTTTTTATGTCAATAATAATGTCCAATGTAAGATCTAGATGTTACATTGGACGTTACTATATTGAAATAAAAACACAAGTTGTTCATTTGGACTTCTACTAAAATCCGTTTTCCAAAATTATGCTAACGTCACCTAAAACGCGGGTTTCTTATAGTGATTGTGCCTTCTAAATAATGAATCTTTTTAAATTTTTAGGTGGTTTAAATTGCAACTGGATTTAACTTAAACATCAAAATATAACAAACTTAGCCACATTGGATGAACTAAGCCAAGATTTTTCTTTCTTTTATATGAATATGCCAAAAATCAAAAGTTAAATATTCTTAATTTTAGAGCATGATCTACAATTTTTGAATTGGTAAAATTCATTTCATTTGAAGTTTCTGAGGAGAAATTATGGTTTAATGAAGTTTGTCCTAGAAGAAGTAGTTCAAACTTCATTCATGGATTTCTATTGATTCTTGGACTCAAAATTGACATTTGACTTTTCATATGAGTTAATTTTAATTTCTAAGGTTAATTATAATTTCTAAGTTTCAAGTTGACATAGAATGAATGACAACACCCTACTTTCATCCAATCTCAATAGTAAACTTCATCCCTTGTTACCTATCTTGTTTTAATTCACTCTAAGAAACCTGCATTTTAGGTGACGAGCCCTAATCTTTTATAACGGATTTTAGGTGTTGTCAATGTTGACAACCCCATATTTTTATGTCAACAAACATGTTCAACGTAACATCAATGTTGACATAAAATCATTACATTGTCAACATTGATGTTATGTTGGACATGTTTGTTGACATAAAAATTTGGGGTTGTCAACATTGACATCACCTAAAATCCGTCATAAAAAATTAGGGCTTGTCACCTAAAACGTGGGTTTCTTATAGTGGTTCTATTTTCTAAGTGTGTATTAGATTTGAAACCCCTTAAACTCTTTCTTGATGATGCTAAGTCCTAATTATTGCTTAGTTGTCTTTAAAAGATTCTAAATTTCTATCTACTTATTTCTTAAGACTTTAGATTTCTTTTGCTAATTTATTATTTTTATTATTTTTTCCTTATAGTGCCTAAAATTACCTAATCAGATTTCTAAGACATTGAGAGTTTGGACTTTTATAACGAAAGTGATGGATGTATAAAATTTGATCGCTAATCGATGTTTTAAAACTTCATCCGCATGTTTCTGTCAATCTACAACTTCAAACTAACATTTACTTGAACTTTGAACTTTGGGTTTAAACTAAATTCTCAACCTCAAATTCTACGTTTCTTGGATGAACTTTGCTATTTTGCATCTATATTTGCTACTAAACTTTATCCATTGATAGCATTTTGATTCTTTATCTATTTGAAAATCCCTAGAAATGTTCTTCAAGGATATGAAATCAAACTTGAAATAAACTATTTTTAGAGGTTTGAATCAAGGTTGTAACTTCTACTATATATTTGAATTTTTTAAACATTGATGAAAATGGGTGATTTAGGTACTTAACTCAGAGTTGACTTCATCCAAGAGGTGTTTGTAGATTGCCTAGGCGCCTTCATTGTTCTCCATCTTATTTTCTTTTGCAATTTGTTCATTGCTTTAGTTGTTAATTTGTAGTACAAGTTGTGGAACTAAATCCCAATCTAACTTCCTTTCCTTTTTCTTTTTTTTCTTTTCTACTTCATCTTTGCTTTTTAGGACTCTTGTTTTTGAATTATTGCCAATGTCAACTAAATAATTTGCAATTCTTGTCCCCTACTTTGCATCAAGGAATGATAACTAGCCGGCCCATGTATGGCTAATTGATAATTCTATCTAGATTCCTTCCTAATCATGTCCCTTCTTGGTTTTTAAAATCTATGTCTCTACTATTCTCCTTTCACTTTTTGCTTCTTTGCTCCTAGTATTTTGGTTATGGCTTTGGATTGTCAATTTTCCACTTATACTTGTAGGCTAAACTTTGAAAAGTTCTAAAGCTAGTCGCAAGACAAAAGAAGTGGATTCCAATCTAGTTTGGCCTTTAACAATGGAGTTTTGGTTGAGCCCCCATATCATGGACTTCCGCTTCACTCCCTTGGACTTTGCACGATTGACCCAAGCTGCTGCTAGCCACCACCTATCTTGTGGCCATCCTTTAGTACTGTCAGATTGTCTTGCCCCGCATTCATCATTCATTGATAGATCAGCTTCTTCGCAGTGATTCCCCACTATCAAATTGGCCCCGCCTCGCGGCAATTTTCTACCATCAGATTGGCCTTGCCTTGCAACCATGCATCAAATTAGTCCCTCAAGTTAGCCATCAAATTAGTCCCCTCCCCATTGTTGGCCTCGTTGAGTTTGGGTCTGGGGTGCTTAAAATTGCTAGTCTAGGGTGCTTAATAGCAGGTCTAGGGGCTAATCAACCCCTAAAGGACCAAGTGTCCGTTCAACGTACGCAAGTAATCTTGGGTAGGTTCCTACGAAGTCATCTTTGGTCAGATGTTCATGAAATTTGGACTCAATGTGTGAACATGTACCTCCATGCTAAAAATCTATTTTTTTTTCCAGATTGGATGCCCAGATCAAGTTATGCTGTCATGAACTTTTTAGGCAGCTCGGGCAATTTGAGAATCTTTTGAGAATCTTTTGCAAAAATGCTTATCAACTTTTGGAATTTGGCAAGTATGTAACTTACATGATACAAGATGCAAATGTCAAAAAAACCAAAACTCAAGTGTAGTGTAAAAATCTCATTCTAGAAGGAGTTAAGGTTTGCTGGCCCTATTGGGCAAGGTTGGAAAAAAACTTTTTCCCCTAACTTCATGCGTTATAATCTTTCAATCCGTGAGGTCAAAGTTTCTGAAATTTTTTCCATACATTCCTAGAGAAGTCTAGTATAAATTTGTACGGTTGAATTTTGAAAAAAAAACTTCTTTTTTCGTTTTTTTCTTATTGCCCTAAAAAGTGAAAAGTTTTCCTTTAGGGATTAAGCTACTGGTTGGGTTGCTTAAACTACTAGTATAGAAGTATTTAAACTATTGGTTGGAGTGTTTAAACTACTGGCCTTGGCTCTAGTTTGTTGAATCAAAGACAAATTCTAATTTGTTAAACTCAAGATGACTTGGTGTTTTTTTGCAAAGAATTATAAGGAACAATCAAAAAACACAAGGACTATCACTTAACAAGGTGGTTGTTATTTTGCTAATGTTCTAATTCTATATATGGGGTGTTTTCTATTCAAAGCTTCACCGTACTTGGAACTTCTCAAAAAAAACAAGGATTTTGACACCTATAGTTGTCAAAGCTTTGCTGTACTTGATATTTCCACATAAAAACTAAGGATTTTGACACTTCTAATATTCAAATCTTTGCTATACTTGGGATTTCCACACAAAAACCAAGGACTTTGACACCTTTAGTATTATTTTAAAGCTTTGCCGTACTTGGAGAAAACAAAAGGAAACACTAAACCAAAATGGACAAGAACCAAGTTAGTAGAATGTTAGTACAACCTCTCAACTCTCATAACCATCAACACTTGTTAGTACATTATACTTAAGCTTCACATAAACACCAACATATGTTAGCATTACAACTAAACAATCCACAATTTCTTGGGGGAATTCTCAATAAGGATTTCCCACTAAAGAAATGTGTACAAAACATCAACAATTCATTAGATGGCTCCCACAAGCGGCATTGCCAAGGTACGGGGGGCAGGAGGAACTTTCTCTAGGGTTAGTACAAAGTTAGTACTAAAACACTAATACAAAGTGTTAGACAAATCAACACATAAAAGCACAAGAGAATGCAAGGTTTAAAGAGATCCCAATGTCCTTCAAAACTTGACTCAAAAACACAAACAATGGAGCAATTTTTTTTGTAAAACACCCTTTGGCGGATTTTGGCTCAATGGCCAAAAAAATCCACTAAACTGGATTCAACGAAAACAAAGTACAAATAAGAGGGGTTTTAAAAGGAAGAAGGGTGACCTTTTTTACTTTTCACAAATTCACCCCTCCCTCTCTCTTACCTAATGGTAATCTTGTTACTACAAGATTTTCATCTAATTTTCATCTAATTTTTAGGATTTTCTACTTCTATTGTTGGTCCAAACTTCTAACTTTTGGAGAAAGACTCCAAATCACAAATTGATTGCGCCATTGGCTTTAGAAGGCCATTTCCAAACCACGTAGACCTCCTTCCCTTCTATAATTGCAAAAGAGTCACGAAAAGCTAGCGCCAAGTTTAAACAAAAATGATATAAAAATTCAAATATTAAAGTTTATTTTTTTGAAGAAATTGAACAGCCTACATTATTTGGAAGGTATTTGGGAGTAAAAAAAGACCCTTCTTCAACCTTGTTTGACCATTGTATGCTCTAGGAATATTGGTCAACTCTACAAATATTTTTCAATTTTGCCAAAATAGAAGAATCTTGTCGATTTGGGTATTTGTCAGTGTCGAAACATCTTGAAACCTATCGGGTGCATCATTAATATAAAAGAAGCTGTCCTAATTTTCAATGAAATTTTATCGCAACTTGGGTAATTTTACTGAGAATTTTCCGTCGTCGATATCATCGTGCGGTGGACTGTCTGGAAGAGGATCTTTTGTTTAGTAGTAGAAAACGCAGGAATTTTGACAAAATTCAGTTGATTTGGTCGCGTTGTCCCGGTCACTATTCTGTTGATTTCAACAAAAATTTGTTAAATGCGTTTTATACAAACGTAAGTCAGAAGATATGGGGAATTTTTATGGAACTTTTTATAGAATCCCCAAAAAGATGTGCAAGCTCATAGTTTTTACTCTACTCATTTTTGAAGGAGTGTAAAATCTCGCTATCTCCTTTAATTATTGGTGATTAGGAAATCTTTTACAAAGAGAGGATTTTTGGCAAACCAATTTCAATGACATTGGATTCTTGGCGTGATTTCAACCCGAGGACACTTAATTTTTCCATAGATGCCCTCTTATGTTCCGTCATAAATTTGTGTTACCTGCAAGTTAACAATTGAGATTTCTACTATTTCTTAGAAGAACTAGAAGTCTAGAAAACTAAAACCTATTTCTATGAAATGACTTAAGATTCTCATTGGGGTTCTTTTGGACCATTTTAGCTAAGATTTGTCACATGCGGGGTAAGTTTACGCATTTCAAGAATTTGGACAATATTCACAAAGAATTCTTTATTTTCAGTACTTTTCGGTTTCTAACCTAGATAAATGCGTGATTTTGAGTTATTTTAGGTATTTTATTTTATTTAACACCAAGTACTATATTAATATGTAACATATCTATTTTGATTTAACACTCTTTTTGAGAATTTATCATATAAAACTTAACTTAATTTGTAAAAATGAGAAAAAGAAAACTATGAGACCCAAGCAATGAATTGGAAACTCTTAATCTTAAATTCTCTTAAAAATCTTTAAGTAGATGTAAGAAAAACTCCTATGGAGACTATCCAACTCCTCTTCTGGGAGTGCCCCCACACACGGGAGTTATGGGATAGAGTAAATAGCCTCGCAGACACTATCCAAGCTCTGAGATTCCAAAACTTGGGGCAAGCGCTACTTGGCAACATAGAAGTTAATTGTACTGGAAACATAGAAAAATTTGTCGTTGATAAACAACCTTGGGACATTCTTAGATGTTTCCTAATATGGTTTGTTTGGACGGATAGATGTAGTAAGAGATATGCAGATGAAGCAGTGAATAGAGAGAGAGAGAGAGTACTTAAGGTAGCAGCACCCATAACCGTCAAATTAAGGGTTTTGAACATGATTATTATTAATAAACATTCAGCAAATTACAGGATCCTATTAGCAAGAGAAAAATAATGCCTCTATACTTTCAAATGTATTATTTAGATACTGTGAGAATAAGTTGTGAATTTTTAAAGAGCCAAGTGTAAATGCACCTAATACCAACACTAGGATCAAATGTTCAGATGTAGTACATCATTGTAATCACATCTATTCACTTCCACAGATTTTCTACGATTTTAGAGGTGATGGTTATGGGTACAGTGATGGTTACGGGTGCGGCTACCTTACCTCTAGTTGGATAGCAATGCTCCACGCGGGTGTTGCTATCTGGCGTCATATTCATAGTGTCATCAAAGACCCTGAATCTCTTGATTTGATCCAGAGGGCCTTCCACACGGAATGGTCCCCGCTTTTTTGTACCAATGGGAATAGAAGATGGAACTATACGGTTCCCTCTCTGTTTCGTGACTCGCAAATGTAAATTTTTTAATGTGAAGGGGGTGGATGCCCCCCACCTAGCCCTTTTGGCTTTCACGAGATGTAGGAAAAACATTAATAGAAAGACTAATCTTTAATAGTTTTAAGATGGTAGTAGAGCACAATGATCGCAACATTGAGATTGTTTTAGCAAGCACAATGAACCATGTGGAACTTTTTTCCTTGAAAGTTGTAAAAATGGAATTAAAAAATGAATCATATAAGATATTTTTCAGAAAAGATGCTCAAATTGGTTGAAAAAGAAGACTTTCTACAATTTTTGCATCACTAGTCCAAATGGAGTGAATCAAATCTTTCCATATAGATAAAAGTATTTTCTATGAGAAACAAAAAAAAATTCAACCTTTTTAGAGTTTCTGAATATTTTTTGCTACCAGCAAATTGCTTTTCGAGCTTAGTGTGGCATAACTTTTATTCCAATAGGATATTATTATTATGGGAGTCCAGGAACATGAATCTATAAACCGAAGAGACTATACACCTTTATTATAGGTGTCTATATTACAAAAATCTTCCATGATTATACCGTTATCACATTATTGATGCCTCTATTATAGATGTTTATATTATATGTCACTTCAATGATTTTAGGATATCTACTAAATATATGATCAAGGCTCACATACTTGCATTTTTATGCTCAAAAACTAGCATTGTTAGTTTCCATAGATTGATTGGATTAAAAATTATATTTCTAATAAGGTATAGTATTTCCAATCTTCAAAACAAAATTCAAAAAATCATGCCAAAAATTGAGATCATATAAACTTGCTCAAGTTTATAAAGTCCCCTAAGAAAAAACTTGGTTGTTTTGGAGGTTCAAAAAATCAATACGTTACACTTATCTTTCAATCTATGTGGGTCAAAGTTTTTGAAATTTCTTCTATACATTTTTATACTCCCTCTGTCTTAAAATAATAGCAGTGTTTCCTTCGTAAAATACAAAAAAAACACCGGTATCATTTTGAGACAAAAGGAGTTTAAGTCTAGTACAAGCCCCCATGGTTAGAAGTGCAATAAGAATAACTTTTAAATTTATTTTTTCTTTGCAATAGACATGGCAATCCTAAGTATTGTCTACTAAAAGAATGGCCTTAAAACTTCCGAAGTAATTTTGATGTACTTAGTTATTGAATGATTAAAAGAGCAATAGAATAATTTGTTTGCAAGTATATTAAAAATATTAGTATGTAGTCCAAAAATTTAGTATACAAAATACTATATTATATAGAATACAATTCAAATGAAACATTATTGTTATTCATAAATAAATGTAGCTATACTTCATTGATAGATATGGGTAACGGAATTGGTGCATTAAACCGCAATCATGATGTAATATGTAGTTCATATGGAAAAGAATGGGGCCTCCAGAAGGCCTCTTTCCTTTGAGAACTAAATTCAATAGTGAATAGTGCTAAATACAATAAGAAATATTTTATAATTTAAAATAAACAAATTTCAATCCGACGTGGCAAATGGTCTGCCACGTTGGATTGCAATACAAATATTTATAATTATAATTCAATTTTTTTCAAATTTTTTTTCATAATTTTCTTATTTTATTAAGCAATTGTTTTCACTACCGGTACAGAAGTGGAGGCCTTACGGAGGCTCCATTCTTCTCCTAATGATTAGAAAAAAATCATCCTTTTTATTTCAACCATGAATTTGAAAGTGTAATATATATTTTCAAAAAAGATATTCACTATCATAATTATCAAAAAAATGATAAAAATATTGATACAATTAAATAACAGCCATCTTCTTCATAAAATTTCAACTACATTAAATCAATATTCTTAATCCCGAAAGGAACAATTGTCTTCTCCAGATTTTACAATTTTCAAAGATTTTTTAAAAACTAGCCTTTAATAATAAAATTTAATAAAAAAATTTGAAGAAATTCTGCCTATTAATAACCACAAATTGTATCCAAATGGTTAAATATGGCCAAATTATCATCAATAATTTTATATCATACAAATAAACTAAAAATAATGATTATTTCAAATTTTTATTACAAACAAAGTGTGTATGTTTTCTTAATGATTTTTTTTGGATGAACTCCTAAAATTAAAAGCTCTAACTATAATAAATTTTTCAACTTTAATGTTCAATTAATTATACAATCAAAATTCTCCCTGATAATATTTTTAAAGTAAGAAAGTCATAGAATACTTCAATTCATAAAATCATAAAATATTTATATAATATGAATTTTCAAAATTTGTGCGGTGAAAATGTTGCATAATTAATATACTCTATATAAAAACTTGAATAGGTGAAATAACAATTCCAAGTGAATGAAATCATTTTTCCTCTCAATCATTCCCTTTGAGGACATTCAACCTTCAGGGGGTTAAAGTTGTGTTTAACCCCTAAAGGACCAGTCTACTATTTTTAGCAACATAGTGATTTTGGGCAGGTACATGTGACTAGAAATTGACATATTTCAGGCCAAAACTTTAATAGAAGTTGTGGACGAGGAATATCTTTCATGTGAACAAAAATTTATGACATTTGGAAATATGAGCCAAAAGTTATGGCCTAATATGTCACTTTTTTTTCTCAACCAGGTAGTTCAGGTAGATAAAAAAATCACTTTTTTCAAAAATAAAAATTTGAAATTGGTTTTCTAGATTTATATAAACGTGGGAAGCTTTGACTCATTCCATTTTGATCAATGAGTCAAAAATTATGAGGTTTTTTACTTTGCGGGCAGTTATGGATTCTCTATTCTAAAATAAACTTTGAAATTGTTTATTTCATTCAATTTTCAATATTTTTGGAAAAACATAAAATAATAGGATGCAAATTGTTTATTACAACATTACAACCATTGAGATTGGCATTTTTCAATTCCATAATTAACTTTTCAACAATTTAGTGTTTTGAATCATTCTCTACTTTTTTTTATTTACCATTTTTTCCTATATGTTGTATAAAGGGGTCCCAATCAAAATGGCGTTTTTGAAATTGTAGGGAAGGAAATTTTGCATTTGCCAACTTTGACAGCCACTCGAGGGCTCAAAAATTGATTTTTGACTATGAAATTTTTACCATAGCATCATCTTTAAGTTAATTATTTGTGTACCAAATTTCAAGGCCAGATGATTTACACAAAAAAAGATATTCGAAATCTCCCAACATGTGTAGCTGTGAAATTTTTTCACTACTGCCAACTTGACACCCTCCCAAGGACTGAATTTTTTTTATTTTTCTATGAAATTTTTGGTATAGGACCATCTATATGTTGATTACATGTGTGAAAATTTTCAAGTCCAAAAGATCCCCACAAAAATAGATATTCAAAATCTCCCAACATGTGTAGTTGTGAGAAACAATTTCACTACTACCAACTTTGACACTATCCCAAGGGTTGAAAAATTGTTTATTTACCATGAAATTTTTATGATGAAATAATCTCTATGTTAATAACATGTGTGCTCAATTTCAAATTCAAAAAAATCACACAAAAAAATGTATGCTAATTCTACCAACATGTGTAGTTGTGAGAACGATTTTTTCAACCCTTGGGATAGTGTCATTTTTTGGGGTAAAATTTCACACGGATGTAGAAAGTCATTCTCACAACTACACATGTTGGTAGAATTAGAATATCTTTTTTTTGGTATATCTTTTGACCTTGAAATTTGGCAGACATTTTATCCATATAGAGATGATCTCATGCCAAAAATTTCATGGTGAAATGTTTTTTTTTCAGCCCTTGGGATAGTGTCAAAGTTGGTGGTAGTGAAATTTTTCTCACAGCTGTACCCCGAGCTGTACACATTGGTAGAACTAGCATATTTTTTTTTGTGATTCTTTTGAATTTGAAATTAAGCATACATGTTATTAACATAGTGATTTTTTCATCATAAAAATTTCATGGTAAATAAACAATTTTTCAACCCTTGGGATAGTGTCAAAGTTGGTAGTAGTGAAATTGTTTCTCACAACTACACATGTTGGGAGATTTTGAATATCTATTTTTGTGGGGATCTTTTGGACTTGAAAATTTTCACACATGTAATCAACATATAGATGGTCCTATGCCAAAAATTTCATAGAAAAATAAAAAAAATTCAGTCCTTGGGAGGGTGTCAAGTTGGCAGTAGTGAAAAAATTTCACAACTACACATGTTGGGAGATTTCGAATATCTTTTTTTGTGTAAATTATCTGGCCTTGAAATTTGGTACACAAATAATTAACTTAAAGATGATGCTATGGTAAAAATTTCATAGTCAAAAATCAATTTTTGAGCCCTCGAGTGGCTGTCAAAGTTGGCAAATGCAAAATTTCCTTCCCTGCAATTTTGAAAACGCCATTTTGATTGGGACCCCACTGTACAATTCCAAATGATCTGAAATTTTTCAAGCATGTAGCCAACTTGCCCAGAAGAATGAATCCAAAGGGTAACCACCATTTTTGATATTTTTTCATACAAATGTGACCTTGTAAAGTGCAGCTGCCCAGTTTTTCGCAGGGCCCCCAAAATAATTTTGTCAATCCAAACGCTAATATCGTGCAATCCACATGGTGAAAAATTCTGAATTTTTTTCGACATCTTCTCAAACCATCTTACTACAAGATCCTATGGTTATATGTGTCCAAAATTTTTTTTCCAACATTTTGGAGGAAAACATAGTTAAGGAACTTAAGGGGTTAAAAGACAACCTTGTACTTAACATGTGATAAAAAATAGTACAAATTTATTTGCAATCACCATTAGTGGTAATGGGTGGTTGCAAGCTATAATGATCCACTAGTTCCTACACAAGTTATTTGCGCACCCTTATGCACTCAAAATGCACTTTGGTCTATTTTGATATAGTTTGATTTTTAACCATTTAAAGAAAGTTTAGTATTGAATTATTACAAAGTTCAAAGGTGATGAAGTTTTAGACTTAAGTATAAATTAAAAAAAGATTTGAATTATAGTTAGCTAAATCAAATTATTGAAGATATAGAATTTTAAAACGGACCAATCATTACAGAGGGGTGCTGTTACGTGAGCCTAAGAGCATGAGTCCATGAGCCTAGAAGACTATACACCTATTTTATAGGTATCTATATTATACCAATCTTCCATGATTTTAGCATAACTATGTTCTAAATACCTATATTGTAGGTGTTTATATTATAAGCACCTTCAATCATTAGATGAGATTTTGGGGGGTTAAAGGGCCATTTTAGGCCAGTTCCCCATGCTGTTAACCAACCACTGTTGGCAAGACTAAAAAGCAATAAAAAATTTAATTTAAGAATTAATTTTTTTTTAAAAATGAATTAAATATTATTATCTGACTTGGCCGAAGTTTGGCCACGTTAGACTACTGATGTGGGGTGAATGCAATAAACACTTGTACTATTTGTTGCGATATGTAACACCTTAGTATTTTATTTTTGTTTTGGCCATAACTTTTGTATTTTAGCTCCAAATGACTCGAAATTTATATAGAAGCTACTCATAACTATTATATATTCTATACCTGATTTTTGAGGATTTTTAAAAAATAATTTACTATTTTTAAACAACCCCAAAAATTTCTCACAATGGCTGATTTTGGGGTTTTTAGCACTAATTGGAATCCAAAAAAACGAATTTTGAGCTGAAATTTGGAGAGGATGGTCTCTTAGTAGACTAATAGCTACTGTCCAAAGAAATTTTAAAAATACTTATTTTTATGTGGTGTAGAGGTGCACAAAGAGAGCTTCTTTCTACATTTTTTTTCAAAGATATAAAACAATATTTTGGTGATTTTTTTGGTCAAATCTCATCACCAAACAGTCTTCTCAAATAATCAATTTTTATATATTTAAAAAAAAAATCCTATTTTTTACAAATTAAAATGTTAGAAGTGGTATTTTCTTCACCGGACTTTTGGACATAGAATTCACATAGAATTCCGGTGAAGAAAATACCACTTCTAACATTTTAATTTGTAAAAAATAGGATTTTTTTTTTAAAAATATATAAAAATTGAATATTTGAGAAGACTTTTTGGTGATGAGATTTGACCAAAAAAATCACCAAAATATTGTTTTATATCTTTGAAAAAAAATGTAGAAAGAAGCTCTATTTGTGCACCTTTACACCACATAAAAATAAGTATTTTTAAAATTCCTTTGGACAATAGCTATTAGTCTACTAAGAGACCATCCTCTCCAAATTTCAGCTCAAAATTCGTTTTTTTGGATTCCAATTAGTGCTAAAACCCCCAAAATCAGCCATTGTGAGAAATTTTTGGGGTTGTTTAAAAATAGTAAATTATTTTTTAAAAATCCTCAAAAATCAGGCATAGAATATATAATAGTTATGAGTAGCTTCTATATAAATTTCGAGTCATTTGGAGCTAAAATACAAAAGTTATGGCCAAAACAAAAATAAAATACTAAGGTGTGACATATTGCATTAAGTGTTTCTTGCAATCACCTTGTGGCACCGTTCCCATAGTCCGGAAACTTAGAAAAACTTGTGGCCCTCTAACCCCTAAAATTCTCATCTAATGGGTTGTAGAATATCTACTTATGTATATGCTTGAGGCTCACATGCTCACATTTTCATGCCCACATACTAGTACCATTAACTCATTCCATAAAACTTTGATCAATCAACGATAGTATTTTAAGATCTAAAAAATCCTAATTTTAATTCTCTCTCTCTCTCTCTCTCTCTCTCTATTTACACATAATTATGAAATTATGGCATTAGTAGACATATTGTCCAATAAGACATGAATTTAATAACTAAATGTCTAGTGTGACATGTCTTTTGTGATTTGATATTGATTTTGAGTCACAAAAGACATTAGAAAAAATCTTGGGACTTGTAAAGGGCCATTTGACTCTTGGTGGATGTGCAAATAATATTGGCATGGTGTGTCACCCTTGGTGTAAAATGTGAAGGTTTGGTCAGTTTGTTACTTTAAGCTATGGCTACTTTATTGTTGAAATACTGTCCAACAAGCCATGTCCTTAATGACAAAATGCCCATTGAGACATGCATTAAAAAAAAAATTTAGGCCTTGGGAGGGTCGCTTTTCTGCATGAAAATGTGCAATTGCAGAAAATATCAACTCAAACTAGCTCATAGAGAATCTTGCCAATGAAAGTCAGCTTGTGTGCCATGTCGTATTTTTTATTGAAATTTTATTCTTTATTATTTTATTAAAGGGTTTTGTTTTTTCCTCCATCAAACCACATGATAATGCTTTTGTTAGGGATATTAATAGGAAGCAAATTGTAGACCTCATAGGACCAACAAGTTTAATAAGCACAAGCATTTTTGGCTATTTCTTGGGGGTAGTTTAAGGACATTTTGGTCCAAGATATTTGAATTTTTATTACAAATTCAACCTAAGAATTTGAACTCTAAAGCACATTCCAAAACTAAAATCATCAAAAAAAAATACTAGGACATTGAGAAGTTAAAAATCATCTAAAAAATACAAGGACTTCATTACTCAACGCGCTATAAATGACACCTGACTGAAGGTTTTATGATCCCATTTTTGGATTAGGAGACCTTTGCAATGGAAATTTTCCACATGGATATTGGAGTCCAAAAAGAACTAGATTTCTATCAACAATTTATAGGTTTTCTTGTTTTGGGAATCTTGTCATGCGGGGGCTTAAGGCGTGATGTAGGTTTCCAAAAATATTCAAAAGTTTAGACAATATGGATGAAGATTTTTTGCAACATTTCGAACATTGCACTTGTAATATTCCAAATATTCAGACATTCCAAAATATACTTAGTTTATCTCTAATTTTGACCTTTACAAAGGATAGTTTCAATGGCTTATGGAGCTTTCACTTTGAAAATTTATAGTAATTACATGGCTAGTCCAAAAATTATAATTTAAAAAAGGAATTCACAATTTTGAATTGCTAATACTACAAAATTGTTTTTTTCTTGAAAAATGTCCCTCCAACTATACGGAATTGCTTATTTTGATGTTTTTGGATGTTTTCACCTAACATGACCTCATTTAGAACCTTGCACAAACATGATGATAGCCCTCGTAATCACACTAGTCACATTGTTGAAGAAAAGACAATAGTTGTTTTTTCAACACACTTAAATATACTTCATCAATTTCCTGTAGCTCCCTCAATAAGCTCTTGAAGGCATTTATGATCCACCCAACGAACGCCTCGACTCTCAAGTCAACATATGCCGCCACAACATTAAGTATTTGTGCTACCAAAGGTAAGGTAGTGTGCCTTAAAGCAACCATTTTAAGAGCTGATTGCCTTTTGGGGGAAGCTAAATTCCTTGAAACACTGATTTTCAAGTAAATTTTGGTAGGAAGGAAAATGCGGAATTGGCATCTAATCCAAGTAGTTTCATATTTTTTGTACCTTTGTGGAATTAGTTACAAATTTTAAAAGTTGAAATGCAATGGTCAGTACAAGCGACCACTTTATGAAATGTACATTATTGGTACATGGAAGAAAGCAAAATGTACCTTTGTGTCATGATCGCTTTTAGAGCATGGGTACCTTGGTCATTTTGCAACTCGCAGGTAGCACACATATGCCTACTACTCACTGTAGTCTATTAAATGCAATCATTTATCTAGATTGTACAATACAGTTTAACACTCTCACAATTCCAAGTACATTTTGTCTGGCATAATCAGAAATCACAACCCAGAATGCCCCCAAATCCACATTTTCTCCGACCTCTGAGAATGATCACAAGTAACCATGTGGAAATGCTTACTCCTCATTCCAAAGCTAATCCGGACTTGTGACTCAACAATGCTGATCTAAGTAAGTGCCTTCCCTCAAATGTAGTAAAGAAATTGTGAGGCAGACCTCTACAAATGTGACGTTTAAGTGTGTTTTTTTGATGATCCTATACACATCAATTGACACAAACTTAGTAGTGATATGATATTGAATAGCCGTTGAAGTTCATATTCAAAGACACAGAAACACCTTGTTACAAAGTCCAAGTTGACAGAATCAATATCATTTGAATGATTTCAAGTTCAAGATTGGAGCAAGTAATGTGAGTAACAGGGTAATGATCTTGATTCTATATTGATTACCAGTAGGTCATATATTCAATTTACATTGGCCATTCCTGATGCCATATTGTATGTACATTCCTGTTCACAAACAGGGGATGTGCCGGAGCATGAACATGTGAAGGGCAATAACAAATGCAATACTTACATAAGGGAAACCGAAATTCAACGAAATCTCTACCACAGCGTCAATGGTTTTACATTAAAGGACAAACCTTCACACATAGAAAACAAGCAACGAACACGTACTTACTGCATCCATCCTACCTCACTTTGCAATTCCATCGCAGCAGTTGGACAGGCTCTTTTTCCCACAATAATTATGGGTTGGGTATCACTTATACAGTCTGTACTCTTGAATTTGTTTGCTTGACCCCTGGATTGAGGAAACCAAACTTCAATTCGTTGAATTTCTTTACTTTTCTCATATATGAATGGTGAATTCATTTATATGCAGATTGCATTTGGGAACAGTTTCCACATGTTGCCGCAAAGCTCGAAATCAGCTTTCAGCACATTTACACGACCGAGCTCGAACTTGAACCCTGCAACAACGACGGAGACCGTCGTCACGAAAAGCTTGCTTTTCAATGACACCTACAGACGCAGTCGAGAAGTGCCAGACTTGATGCACGACGACGTGGACACGGAGCTTCACTTGTGAGTGAAGATTTTACAAACGAAGACAATGGCGGATTGATTGATTGAATTTCCGCCTCCGGTAGTGAGAGTGGGGGAGGGATTTCTGCGAGTGAACTTCTCCTCCTTGAGTTTCATAGCAATTTTCACCTGATTTTGTGATGATTTTTCCTGCCTGCTTGGGTTCTCATTTCGGCACACAGCCAGCGCCCATGAAAGTACAAGACCGAATCCCATGTACGCAACTCAATCACGCATACTAGTCATCCCTCAAAACATTACAAATACATTCATAATCATCAGAATCCAGACGAACAAAATGCACAAAATGCAAAACATATAATGAGCGCAATGCAAACCATACTAATCCAGCCCCCCACCCCACCCCACCCACCCGACCTGAGAAAAAGAATGAGTGACCATGTTGTGCATTATTTCAACAAGGAAATGAACAGCTCAAGACAATTAAATTTGAATGGCTGTCCCAAGAAATAGACTACCGGAAGTACCAGCACTACCAAACTATTAAAAGGAAAAAATAACCAAATCAATTATTAACACAAATCCTACTCAATGCAGCCACTCGTACAAACTCGAACTAATTAAGCTCCACAAAATACGCCGTCAATCCGCCCTGGAATCCTTTGCATCACGCGACCACTCTCGCAGAAGAATCCGCGACCAAATCACGATTGCAGCTTTCGAAAATTCTCGGGTCAAATCTTCCTATAAATCTCGCAACAAGGCCGTGATGATAATCACAACCCTCTGGATCAAAACCCACGGCATTGTGCCGTTGGCAAAAGGACAGCCTGTCGCGAAAGAGCACTTCAATCGGAACGACGAAACCAGCAAACTCAAGCTTGATAGGAAGCTACATTGCAATCAAACCAGAAAGTTGATGCACAGGAATAGAACCGCGGTAAAAACGAGAACAGCCGGTACGGAGGTCGTGGTTGCAGAGTTGCCTTGAACGACATTTAAAGGTCCACCCGCTGTGGGTCCAGGACCGGTACCCGGACTGAAAATGGGGCTGGATCCTGGACTCGATAATGGGCTGGCTTCCGGGCTGGCTTCGGGGCTGATGGCTGGCGATGGTGCACTTTCAATCGGCGGCTCAACAATCGTCGTGGGCGTAGGAGACGGCGGCAGAGGAGCCGCAGGTGGTGGCGGCCGAAATAGCGTGGCTGGTAGCGGTGGCAGCGTAGCTCCCTCACTGGGCGGGGCGGTTGTTTCCACTGGTGGTGGCGGGGCTTCGACTGGCGGGGCTTCGACTGGCGGGGCTTCGACTGGCGGGGCTTCGACTGGCGGGGCGACAACAGGCGGCAAGGCAACAGGCGGCACTAAACCAGGCGCGGGCGGATTCGCAGTCGGTGGCGACACAGGTACAGCGGCAGGTCCCGAAGCTGTGAGATCGAAGCAGCCGATTGCGCAGAGGTACTCGTTGTACAAGGGGTCGAAGTAGGCATTATCCAAGGGGACGTAGTACATAAACGCAGAGAGGCCCTCGGGATTCGACGCGCTGAGAGACGCCCACAGCGAGGTGCTGCAGTTATGGGTCCCGTCGGGAGGGTAGTTCCCGTTCTCCCACCCGTACCAAATGCACTTCGCAGCCTTCTTCTCGTACTGCACGGCGGGTTTGGACCCGTAGGTTGTTGTGGGATCCTGGTCCATCCCTGCCGGACGCGGCATTCCGTTGTAACCATCAAACACAGCTACAACCGCAGACCCACACAGCAACACCAGCGTCATCACCAACACAGCTGTCATTGGGATCCCCATCACACCCATCCACGTACAACCCCCTCAAAACCTCGCAATTCTTACAGATCGAGCATGACAAATCTAGGACGAGAGATCCAGCATTCGAGGTCTAGCGCGAGAGATCTCGCGTACGAGACGTAACCCGAGATCTACCAAGAGGGGCTCCGAGACGGAGACTTGAGACTGGTGTGGCGAGATCGACAGCGAGAGATGAGCGAGCAAGAGGAGCTCTATCTGATGCCAATGCCCATGGAGGCTACAGTTGTAGAGAGCGGGGAAGGTGAAGTTATGGCGCCCAGCTCGGCTGTGAGCCTGAAATCTATGAAACTGTTGGGCGCAACGATCCGAAATCTTCGGGTCATTCAATATTTTAGGGTGGAACTGAACTGCGGATGTGTGTGGAAAGGTGCCGGAGCTGGAGCTTTAGTGCGAGGGAATTAAGCGGGAGTTGATGGGGCCTACAACTAACTTAGAGTTGGCACGCAGTTGGCGCTCACTGCGTGACGGTCGCGCCGCAGGAAAGGAAAGGAAGGGAGTTGCGCTCGACCTCTCTCCGACTGAGGAAGCGGGGAATCAGGGGCTTGGGATCCGTTCTCGGGTTTGCTGGAGTTTCGTACTGAATTCAAGGCTGGGTTCCGTGGGTGTCAAACCTTAGGTTGTACAGTACATGATTTTAATGCGGGGGACCTCTAATTTGTAAAATCAGTGTACTTTTTGTTATTTGTGATTTGCCTTTTGATTTGTACTGTTTTTACATCTATGGGAAATTTCGTTAAAATGGCATATGAAATCCGCCATTTTTTCATTCAATTCCTTCTTTAGCCCTGTAAAGTCTAGGACAAGTGTACGTTGCTAACATCTAAGCCAGTTTTAGATTTCAGAAATCTAGGATTGACATAGATATTAGACCAAGCAGTTTGAAAAATCTAGGATTGTTATCAATTTCAGATATCTAGAACAAATGTAGATTTCAAAAATCTAGTACTGGTATAGATTTTGGGACAAAAACAGTTCAGAGTGGGCGCTTTGAGCTGCTAAAAGTGCCAAATTAACATAATACCGCCATTTTAATAAAATTGGCCATATCTACAGTTACACAAAATAGTGAAATTAGGTTGCCCCACACTAATTTCTTGATATTTGACACTATATAGATATCTACTATTGTTGTACAAGAATGCACTACTGTCAAATTAGGTGTTGTAATTGGGACTCATGAACTTGTATGTGTACACTTAGAAATATTTGGAGAAGTATTTGTTGACTTTGATGCGCTTGTAAAGAAGTTTTCTTTTGGAGTAAGGCAACTTAATTGTGAAAGCAATCTAATTTCACTATTTTATGTAAGTGCCCAAAGTTTGTAGAGTGTGATTAGAAAAAAGACGTTTAGTACAAGTAAAAATAAAATTCAGGATTCTATTACTCAGTGGAATGAGATTTTTTATAGAATTTTGTCCTTTGAGGTAAGAATTTTTTACAAATTTACAAATTTTATTGAGTAAAACATTACTAATGAAAATATGACTAATCTAAATATTTATGGATATTATAATTTTCTTCAAAAGTATTTAGAAATTTTAGAAATTTTAGAAAATATATTAAAATAATAATAATTTTTCCATGGTTTTTTGGAATATTTTTAGAATAAAATTATATATATATATATTTATTTATTTTTTTAGTTGGTGATATTTCACTCAATTAAAATTTAAGAGTTTTGAAATTTTTACCATAAAATTTCATAAAGAACCTTTATTCCACTTAATAAAGAATCTTGAATTTTTTTTTGCTTGTATCAAAAGCTTTTTTCATAAATAAATTTGGTAATTTTGTTTTAAATTTTTAAAAGAACTTAAAATCTTGAAAATCATTTTATGCAAGTGTGTTACTTGTACGGTTGTACCTCAACATGACCAAAATTTGTTGAAAAAATCTAATTTCTCAATTAGTTATGGCAATTTTTAAGGCATATTAAAACTAATGAGAGCCATTGTAAGTAGTCCATTAGAAAAAAATGGGGCCTCAAGAAGGTTGATTGACTCTAGATCAATATTGCAAATACAGGGAAATAAAAAAATAAAATTGAATTATTTTATTTCTCTATATTTGCATTGCTGGTCCATATTAACCCCTAAATGCCCGAGGCACCAAATTCTGGTGTCGGCAATACTTTGAAGTTAAATAAAACCTAACCAAGTTGCTATTTTTAGCAACTTATATTTTTGTAAAATTCTTTTTGAAGTCTAGCTTTAGCTTCAAAAGTCCGATTTTGAAAATGATGGATTATGATTTTTCTACTCAAGATTTTGTGCAAGGGTACCCATTGCAATCTTGACTTTTTGTAGTGTTGAGGGCTCTTGGAAATGAGCCTTAAATACACTAGATCTTAGAGAAAAAATCACATTAGAAATTCATTTAAAAAAATTGTAGAGTAGATTTTGAGAAGCCATAAATTGATTGGGGTTATATATGTCATGCCCTTTAGCTTCATATTTTTTAGGTGACCAACTTTTTAGATTTGATATGTGAAAAAAGGATTGAAAGAATTTCTTGGTTTTAACACCCTCATGTTCAAACACTATAATCTTTCAATTCATAAGTGATATTGTTGTGTTTTCTTTTCCTATATGATCTTCAACATGTCTAGTTTGAATTTGTACGGTTACAATTTAAAAAAAATTGATATAACTTATCAATATGTTGGCTTTTTGTTCAATTTAGAGCAAATTTCAGGAAGCTCAAAACAGGCCTCGGGCATTTAGGGGTTAAAACAACCCTCTTGAGACCCCAAGTTTTTAATGAAACCATTTAAATTTACAAATGTTGAGCTTACTAATCAATCATAATACAAAAATAATACAAAATAAATTAAGTTATTATATAACATTACCACATACCTTTAAAGTCATTAGAATGTGAGCGAAAAAGATTGTCTAGTATAAACAAAAAAGAATGAGTGAGCATAAGCAAAGGTGAGCGGAAGTGAAATAAATGATATTCACGACTTGCAATTCTACTCACACACTACAAGAAAAAGAGGTGTTTTAACCCCTAAAGGACCATTGTCCGTTTGGGGGACAAATGGGACTTGGGGCATGTACCTACGGGGGGACAAATTCATACCATTTTTTGAAACTTTTTGTGAATGTGAAGAATTGAGAGAGGTACGTGGCGGAATTTTTTTTTTGAAATCGAACCTTCGAGCGAGAAGTTATGCCATTTCTTGGAATGTGTAGAGACGGGGGGCAGCAAAAAAATTTTGCAAAATTTTAAATTTTAAATTTTATTTTCTCATAGATTATATTTTTGTCTATCTGGAAAGCTTTGATTCATTTCATTTGACTTTGTTATGAGGAAGTTATAGACATTCTTGTTTTTCGGGCAGTTAGAGCATCTTCTTGAAAAAAATAACTTGTAGGATTCATTTCTGCATGCAATTTTTGCAATTTTTCAAAAAAATAAAATTCTCATGGTTTAATTTACTTGCTAGAACAATCTCACCATTGGGATTAGTGTATTTTAATTCCATCTAAAATATATAAATATTTTAGATTTTCCTTCTATCTTGTACCTACTTCTATTTAACAATTTTTTGAAGAATGATAATTAAGTTTTTTTGAATTTAATTTTTTTCCTAGACTCTCAACTCAATTCTCCACTATAAAGATTTAAAGCTCAAAACTCTGGAGTACAAAATTTTTAAGTTAAAAATGTTCAAAGTCAAAAAATCCAGTCCCGCAATGTGCTGAAAAACTTGTTTTTTCCACTTTAAACGCAAATATCTTGCAATCTGTGCGGTCAAAAATTCTGAATTTTTTTCCGCACTTTTTAATACTAGTTAGGTGTAAGATCCTACGGTTAGATGTGGAAAAAAAAAACAATTAAATTTTTTTTTACTCTTTGCTATAGAAATGGCAGTTTTGAGTGTTTTTTGGCAGAAAATAGGCCTCGGTCCTTTAGGGGTTAAGTGAGTTTTTAAGCACAGTCCTAGACATAAGATTATAAATAAAACCTTTAAGAAGAATTTTAGCAAAATTTTACTAGAAAAACATTAATAAGTTATATTATACAAGAAATAAAAAAAATGTTGTGAAAAGTAAACTTCAAGAAAAGTTTGAATATCTTAATTCTTAAACAACATTACTTCGTCTAATGAGCATTCAAAGGGGAATCAAGAAATTTCTTTGAAAGGGGCTATGGTCTTCATGTCTTGTTGCTTAATTATTCAAAGTTTGTGCGGGTAGGGCATGCAAAAGTAAAAAATGAATAGTGTTATGAATTTGCAGTCTAAAATACGGTGCTTGGTAAGCCATATTCATTACAGAAGTGGGTCTAGTAGATTGAAATATTCCAATTTTTTTTTTAAAAGTCACTATGTCAACAATTTTTTTCAAAACCAAGCCTAAGAGGCTTGGCCTATTCTTTAAGGGTTGATTGAATGATTTTTTTCTTTTTACAACATTCATCATCTACTTAATGGATGTTTTAGCTTTTAGGGATTATATTTTAGTTAATGATATTTCACTCAATAAAATTTTAAGAGATGTGAAATTCTTGCCACAAAACTCCAAGAAGAATTCTTATTCAACTTCCTAAAGAAGCTTAAATTGTTTTTACTTGTATTAGAAATTTTGTCCTCAAATGAATTCGATAAAAAAATTTAAAAACTAATTATTTTCTTAAATTTTTTAAGAAATCACTTTATTTGAGTGTGTTACTTGTACTTCAACATTTCTAAAATTCGTTGAAAAAAATCTAATTTCTCTATTAGTTATGGCAATTTTTGATGTGTTTAAAAATTGATGAAAGCCATTGAGTCTATTAGGAAAAAATGGGACCTCAAAAGGGCGGATTGACTTTGGACAAGTAGTGCAAAAAGTAGGAAATAAAATAATAACTTTTTTTTAAATAATATTTTTTCAAAAATAATGCTATTTTTTAATTTTTTTTTTTTTTTTGTATTTACATTGTTAGCCAAATCAAATGGTCCTCTTGAGGCTCCATTTTTTTTCTAATGAGACCATTTAAATTTACAAATGCTAGTTTGCTCATCAATCATGATGCAATAATAGTATAAAATAAATTAAGTTACTATATAACATCACCACTTACCTTCAAAGTCATCAAAGTGTGAGCAAAAAAGACCACATTAGAGAAAATTTCAAGCCTCCGGAGGGTTGCTCCACAATCCTCCGAGGTCCCCTGAAATTTGCTTTGTTTTTGCTGAAAAATTTGTTTTTCCCCTATTCCCGCCCATCTGAAATGGCAGTGGCAGTGGCGCAAGAACCGAGTTTTACGAGTAATTTTTTTTTTTTTAAATCTTAAAAAATTCATTTTTCCTCTATTCCCGCCCATCTGAAATGAGTGAGCATGAGCATTAAGTAAAGGTGAGCAAAAGTGAAATAAATCTTTGCTTCCAGTTCTACTCACACTTCCATTTGCAAAGTGTAAATGAGACTTCAACCTACATAAAGTAGCAAACACTTGGAATAAAAAATTGAAACTCTTCAAATGTATCCATATCATTGATGCATGTTGAGCATTTTTTCTTTGTTTCATTGATAAGTTATATTATATAAAAAATCAAGAAAAATGTTGTGAAAAGTGAACTTCAAGAAACGTGTAATTGACTTAATTTTTAAACAACATTTTCGAGTCTAGCGAGCAATCAAAGGGGAACCAAAAATCTCTTTAAAGGGAGACATGGATCTTGTCAATTGTCCAAAGTTTGCGAGGTAAGGGCATGCAAAACAACAAAAGTGAATAATGAATAGTGTGTTATGAATTTGTAGCCTAAATATGGTGCTGGGCAAGCCACATTCATTATAGAGGTGGTCCCATAGCTTTAAATCTTATAAAAAAATCCAAAAGCCACTTTCTGTCGATCATTCTCTTAAAACCAAGTCCAAGGGGTTTGATATATCATTTAAGGGCTAATTAAATGATGTTATCTTTTCACTACATTTGTCATCTATTCACTAGATATTTAAGCTTTTAGGAATTAAACAACCTTTTCTATGGAGAAAAAGGGACAAAATACAAGCATTTTGGATTGGATGGACTTTGTTGAGCGGAGTAAAAAGTGACTTCACTTGGGAGATAACAGACACTAAGGAACCAATGCAAAACACATTGTTAAGACAATTTGTGCTTTGTTTTGTTGCGACATTAATTTTTCAGAAGACATTAATTTTGTTCCCTCAATAGTAGGATAGGACACATCAATGTAATTGTTGAATAATGAATTTGCTAATTGTCTGTTGAAAATACTATGAATTTAATTGTTTTTGAAAAGCATTCAATTACAAATCAAGAGTCAAGATTATTTAGAAAAGTTTGACATCCCTAAAACATTCTAGAATAAAATAAATTTCATCCTCTATAAAATATTTTACACCTTTCAATTTGGCCAACAAGTGTGTTGATTTTATTAAGAATTTGACATCTATGCCTATACATTTATGATTTTTTTCCAAAATGAAGGGTCCAAAGTGGTCATATTTTTATATTTTTTGTCAAATCTTGGGAGCTACCTAATTGTTTGTTAAAGAAAAAAAATACAAAATCAGTTAAAAAAATTTAAGCCCTCAAAAGCCTAAAAAATATTGCATTCTAAAAATGCGCACATATATCATCTATATTATGGTTGATGTTTCAAATAAATAATTTCAAAAATACATATAAACTTCGTAATGAAAAATTCATACTCAAAGTGCTTAAAAGACAACCCAAAGGATTTGTGATTGTCATTCTTTTAATAGTTGTTTCTTCACTTTTATTTTCATTGCTTACTACATTAGGATGCATTTTAAGGTTCAAGAGACAATAAATGTAGTTCTTTAGATAGGTCCCTACTTCAATCAAATAGACCTTATTTTTAATTTTCTTTAATCTTTAAATTATTCATAAAAATCTCATGGATAAGAATGAACCATAGGCTTCAAACCAAATTCAAAATTCTCAAAACATCCATAGTATATCTACAATGGAACATCCAAAGCATGAAGATTCTTTGAAACTAGAAAAAAAAAATATTTTAATAAGGGGGTCAATATTCAGGGGCTTGGGTCCTACACTTCTTACTGTCATAATTTTACATCTTAGATTTAGTTTTTAATGTTATTAGAGATGACCTATGTTTTTTAATTCATAAGATAATGTAATTTTTTTTTTAAAAGAAAAAAACTTAAAAGGTAACCAAAGTAAGAAAAAACTCTTGAAAAAATATTTTCATAAATTATAATTCAATAATTACAAATGAAAATTTGAGAACATACAATTTAGCTCTTCTAGTATGCACTTGTATAAAAGATAGTAGGATCACTTCAAGAAAATCATAATAAATAATTGAAACTCTTCTAAAATATCCATATTAAGTATTAATGTAGAGCAATCTTTGTACTTTCCAATTGATATGTAAGATAGTTACTTGATTTTGTAAATTATTTTCCATGAATATAAATTGTACAAAGTATCTTTTTCTAAGCAATCATCATCCCCCAAGTAGATGGTTCAATGTTTAGGGTTCATAAAAATAGAATTATTAATTATTAAACATTGAAAATTAAGATGCAATTCCAATTTGAACTAAGCTAGAATAAAATTGGCACAATTAGGTTGGATTTTCTTTGTCAACCCAAAATGGTCAAGTATGGGATTGTAAGTCTTGGAATCTCTAATCATTAAAAATGAAAAGAACCAAATAAACAAAGAAGATATGATGCAAAAATCAATTTGTGTTCACTATTCAATCACATTTCCAAGATGTTTGAGAATTTAAAAATTCATGTTTCAAAGTAGAAGCATCTAATTAAATATTAACATGACATCTTGTATCAAGAATGAAATATTAGATTCTACTTGCACTGTGGATTTTTGCTAATAGAATGATTATTTTGAAAGCATTGCTTGAAAAGTGCTTTGCCAAAAAAAATAAGACAAACTTTAATACATATTTGGCTTGCAATGCCTTGACTAGTCTACACTTTGAAGTGTTTTTTAGGCACGAAACCATGAGATAATTTTTTTGGTTGTTTTCTGAATTGGGTCCCTTAGAAAAGAAGATTGGTGGGTTGCACCTTCCATGGAGTTAATGTAAAACCAAGGTAGTGCACGTGGATCTAGTAGTAAGGTGCAGGATGGATCCACATCTAAGAAAAAAATTAGATGTACTATAAGGCTTTGAGAACCTCAAATCAAGTATTAACTGATTAAAATAGACACTACACTTGATCTTAGCTGTAAAGGCCGAGAAAGGTATGCAATTCTTTTGTAACCGAGTCCTTATATCCATGATCAATCTTCATATCCTCTTTTCTTTACTATTATTGAACTTTTTTTTCTAATAATTTTATTTTTTATTTCACTTTTTGGAATATCTTTGTGTAGAAAAGAAAAACCCAATTCAAAGCCAAAGATAATTTTTAGAGAGGTATTCTTTTTCACTTTCATTTGCATCTCAATTTGTCCTTTTTGTTTTTTTCATTTACAAAAGTTGCCAATGGCAACATAGTTTGCATGCATTTCTTGAGCTCCTCAAGTGCAAACTTCTACAAGCCGACAACTAAGGTAGCCAAACCATTTTTGATCACCCCCCATTTCCAATCAATAGGCTGCTCTCTTTTTGTGAAGTTGTGACTCACTTCTTGGAGCATTATAATTGGCTGCAAGGCTCTCAATATTGTAACTAGCCCTTGGTTGATTTTGCAATCAGCCTACGGTCAAAAATAAAAAGGTCTATATCACTATTATAGGTTGAAGAAAATTTTCCATTAAAAAATTCCTAGTAATTATGTTTTGTGTAATATAATTTTGGAAAAATATGCAATCCTTCCAAACTCTATTTTTGTATACTAGAAAAATTAAGCACTCAAAAAACCTTTGCTTCAAATATGCATAGTTGCTTAAGTGGTTGGAAATGGGTCGGTTGCCTTAATCCCTCAAATACCAAGAGGACATAATGTGTCTTCTTCAAATTTTCAATAGCAAATTCCGGTAGAGCAAAATAAATTTCAATATTTTGTAAACTAGGATCTTGTAGATTAATAAGTTGACGTACTTGATGCATTTTTACAGTTTTCAAAATTTCAATGTGAAAAGTATTTAATTAATTACTAGTAAATGTAGTCTTGTAGAAAACAGGAGCAAATATAATTTTCTTACAATGAAAGGAATAGTGGGGATGGAAAAAAAAATCTTGAACATCTTTAGTCTTTGATTTGCACAAATAAAATAGCTATGGAGAAAAAAAAATTCAAATTTTTATTTTTTAATAATTTAAAAAATACAAGGTTCAATTTGGTGTAATTAAGAATATAAAATAATTCAAATGAATCCAAATTTTTGGAAGATGTTCCAAACAATATGCTAATAAGAAAAATTATTAAATTTCAAAAATTGATGCAAATATAAATTTTTAAATTTTTTGTAGGATCTGATTTGGTCAATTTTGGCTTTCTAGTCTTTTTGTTAGAAAATGTGTACAAAATTGGGAGAGTTTTTTATTTTTCATTTTTTAAAATTAAAAAATACTACATTTGCCTAAAAAATCCAACAATCAATATTTTTCACAATTAATTCCATGCATATTAGACAAAATAGTCTTTACTTTTCTACAGTTAAAATTACAAATTTCAAACACAACTATGTGCAAAAAAATATCAAACAGGGACAATTCATTGAAAACCTCCATTGCCAAAAAGTTGTTGGGACTTGAGGGGTTAACATAACAATGCTAACCGGCGGGATTCCTTCCTTGGTAGAAAAGGAATACCTTCCACCCCACCCCCCGGGATGCTTGGGAGGGGATTAAGTTATGATCCCTTCTATGAAATTGGTTGTGTTGCTGTATATAGCTTGCATGAGATTGGTGGTAGTGATGTATTTGGTATGCATCCCATTAAATGGATTTACAAGAACATTGAATTGGCCAATCCCTGTCTCTCAACTCTACAAATGAATGTTGCATTAATTAGCTTTGGTTTTTTCTTTGAGGTGGCTCTAGGGGGCCTCCGACTTTTGGAGGGAGCAAAAAGAAAACCCTCAACAAAGGTTTACAATGTTATGAAGGTATAATGACTCATGGTAGCCATTTTGCTTGGTGTACATGTCAAATAGAATGTCAAATCAAGGAAAAAAATTTCACACATTTTGGACAATTCATGTTTGAGAAAGAAAAGAACAAAGACACTCGTTATGATCAAAGCAAAAAAATTGAACTTCCCATTGTTGATGCTAATGCAATTACCTTAATGTCACCTACCAAGACGTCCATTCCTCTCTATTTTTGTACCCCTTAATTTATACCTCTTGGTCTACTTCTACTTCAATAATTAGCCTCTATCTACTTATTGGTGCTCTTCTCCCACTACAAAATGCTTTCTTTTGTACTTGCAAAGAAAAGTATTATTCCTTCATCCAAATCCGAAACATTTTTTTCATAATTACAATAAGAGGCGATAATGGGTGAATATATTCTAAGCATGGTTTCTTCCAGAAGGACGGTCTTCCGGTTGGTTCAAGAATTTTACTAAGTGTAGCGATCATCAGACCTTAAGTGGACCGTGGCAAAAAATACTTCCATGCAATTTGAAGCAATTGTAGGGTGCCACTACGATGCTCCAAATCAGTCTCGTTTCAACAGTTCCAAACTGAGACTCGTGGATTCATTCCAGGCAACAAGCAATTTCATGAATTGTTGAAATCATGTTAGAATCAACCAAAAACTTACTCAGTAGCCACCTAGGTACATTATGGTGGGAGAAAATGGAAGGTGTCACCACCAGCAATCTAGTCTCGTAAAGCATGAAATGGATAGTCCCAGCCGAATGGGCTGAAACTGCACATAATTCCTCAAACGCTAATGACAGAGAAAGCCAGCGCAAGAGTGGTGTACAGTATATGCACTCCTGGCCATGTGAAGCGTGTAAAATAGTGAAAACATTCACTTGGAACTAGTAAACCTATCAATCTGCACAAAGAAGGAAAAGCTAAGGCTGATGCCAGAAACCTCTAGTATTTATACACAGATGAACCGCTAGGAGGAGGGGGTGGGGCTCGTCGTACAGGAGTGCGGCGACTGCCACCCACATCCCCATTTTCATCCCCATCGCTGTAGTTGCTATTGCGGGACGAGGGTCGCCCATTCATGGAAGGAGAAGGACCTCTAGATGACCGCGAGGACGGAGAACTCGGGTAGCTAGATCGGGTCGAGGCAGCTTCTTCAAAGGCGACACGCCAGTCCTCAGTTTCGGGCATGCCACCTCCTGCTTTGGAATCCGCTGTTTACAGGAGCACAAAAACATGAGATACAGGCCTGTACATCAAGAAAAAGTATGCACCGTATCAAAGTACGACGTTATGGTCTAAAAACCTGTGTATCAAGGAAATGAACTTACAGGAGTCCCCAAAACTAGAGGAAGCAGCCGCTGTGCGCGCTTCCTGCATACTCAGCTGCCTGGTCAGCTTGGACAATGCTGATGCTTGCCTCTGACATCTTTCCCGTCGAGATTTTACCTCTTGATCCTCTTGTAATAGCTCTTCAATTCGCCCTGTAGCATGAGAACTGCCACAGATAGGGTAATAAGTATCAATTACTGCAAACGTGGAGCTTTGAAAGAGAAGAATGTATCACATCAAAGAAGCCAAAAACTAGTATCCAGATCCAAATAACAAGTACCTGATGGAACTGTAAAGCTGATTCAGCATGGCCTCCTTCGCCCTCTCCACTTGACAAAGAACAACAGCCTGGGAGCACGGATTACGGTGTTGAATTGTGAAAAATGGGACCAAAATCGAAGAAAGAGCTACTATGAGCACCCAGAAATCGCATGAACTGTAAGCTACACTAATGCTAACAATCTTCCTACACCCTTCAGTATGCAAAGAGTATGCAACCATATTCAGTGTGCGACATTTCATGTGTGAACCTTTCATCACCATTCCGATAATCCAGTCTTGCACCGTAAATTGCTGAAAATAGTTTTGACACAAAACTGACAAAATCCAATACGACCTCAATTTCTGCGCTTTATCATAGATACCACAGCACCAATACAAATATCCACAGAACTCACCTTGGGAACATTTGCGGATAAACTATTAAGCACAGCCTCTACATAGTCTCGAACTTCTTGAGCCATGAGCCTCAGATCTTCCTCTGGATCCAGCGGTCTCCTTAAAACGGTTGACGAATCCTAAGAATATTTTGGAGAAAACAAAACAAGACAAACTATGGTTAGAATGTAAACACCAACCAATGCGTGTAAGAATATACCTACCTCGAAATAAAAACAGCTCAGAATTCTAACAAATCTACTTACCGAAGGTCCATCGTAAGTAGACCGTGCCATAATGCTGCTGTCAGATTCCTTCGAAGCACCGACAGAATCCTTCGAGGATCTGACAGAATCTTCTGGCCCTCCCTTGGCCTCAATACAGGCTCTAATTCTTGACATCCAATCAAGCTTCTCAGCCATGTTCTCAGCTTTCACTACAAGTGAATGACTCGCTGCAAATACAACAGACAATGTCAGATCTGATAATTCGGTGTTTTCTAAATTTCTGAAGGCAAGGCATGCTGTATCATTCGCTGGTGACACAAGTCTAATGAAGAATACGTGGAAAGGCAAGAAATAGATCAACGAAGATGAATCAACAAAAACTGATCCTCGACATCTTATACCGAGTTGGATGTGATAGTAGAGTGAAGATTTGCAATACCTTTTAAAACCGTCTTGTACGACACCTTATGACTCACTCTGAAGATCAAGACAGCACTTGGATCCTCTTTCTCTGGTGTTGAAGTAGACTTTTTACTCTTAGATGATTTCGCATTTGAATCCTCTGCTCCATTTTCCTTGTTTTCAGGACCATCCTCAAGAACACATTCTTCTAAGTTGATCACCCCTCGAAAGTTCCTTTCCTCAGGCTTTTTGGTGTATGCAAGCTGCGAGAAAAGATGCTAAGATTAGTAACAATTACAAAAAGCAAGGAAGAGCAAGAAGTACATCAAGTTGCCAAGCAAATAATGCACATTATAACTTAGAATTATAATTCTGAAAAAGCCATGAAAGTATACCTTGCATGTCTTTTCATTGAGAACAAACCAGCGCTTTGCAAAATCACCATTGTCACTTAGTTTTAACAGATAACCTGCAGAAAAATCCAAGCATGCGCGCACATCAATCTCAGAAGACTTCCTTGCAAATCTACAATGAAACAAATTTACTACTAAAGGATAATATGTTCACACCGTGAAGTTTGATAGGACAGGCAGTTACCTGCAGCATTGTCACCCACAATCTGTAAGGTTGATGGTGCATCCGTGCCTTCCTTCTTAACATCCTCAGCTTTCATAGACTTCAAGTTTCCTCCAACATTTGTCGGAGCTGTTGCCTGGGAAGCCAATTTCTCACCAAAGTTAGCTCATCAGCTACTTAAATATTTACTCAAATTATAAAGCTAGCACTCTCAGAAAGTGACCAGTATTGCTGAAAGTCATATGGGACAAATTTCCACTTTCAAAATGCATGTGCTAACTGAGAACATTTAAGAAATTCTTCAATTAATATAAAATTTTCACTTTCGTGACTTGAGAGACGAGGATTGCACCCAAAAATATATATATTTTTAAAAGTACCAAGGATAAGACCAACCTTGGAGGTGATAAAAAATCCTATACAACAAAGTTAATCCCACCTAGAAATGACATCAATGCACCACAGCAACCACTATGCACTTCTGGAAATTAAAAAGCACCTTGCTCAACAGTGATTGCTCAGCGTCCTGAGCCTTCTTTGTCTGCCGTCCCTTTCCATCATCTTCCCTTCGTAATCTGTCCATCCTGTTTGTACAACACATTTTCAGAAAAGAGACGAATAAAAACCTCGAAGAATTTAGCCTCTCTTTGTCCTATGGGTACCAAAAGGTCAGAAAGTTCAACTGACTTGTAAATCAAGTAGGTAGGGCTGTACCTGCGTTGGACAAGTCTGATAAAGTGTTGAGGCGGGATAAATGCTCGCTCCATGTCAACAAGAGCAACAACCATTTTCTTCGAATCTACCTTATACTCGTCAAGCGCAGAACTGGCAATAGCAACAATCTGCAGAAGCATGACATTGGATAACCATTGAGTATTCTAAGCACGAGCACATTGAATAATGGCACATGCATCACCCATACATTCCCCAACAAGAAGAAGGTATTTCACACATTAAATACTGGAAAGACCTGCAGTTGCGATACACACCTCTCTTTTAAGTGGCGGATATCTCCCTAAGCCCGCAGTCCCGTTGGCAGCAGCAGATACTATATCAACAAGAATACGGTGGACCTGAAAATATAATTTGGCAAATAGTAAGACACCTGCAACTTGCGTTTCATGGTATATTATCCTTTATTATTGATGCAGTTCAAGACTCTCAGTCTTACACATTGTCACCGAGAACCTACTAACACAACAGATAATAGAAGAGTGACATATGCATACAAAAGAAAATCAACTGAAGTGACAGAAAACCACACCTCATCCACGCAAGCCTTAGCTGGATCCTTTGCCAACTCTAATGCCTTTCTTACAAGTGCTCTCAAACCCTTCTCTGGTGACAAAAGGTAGGGTTGATACCCATCTGCTTCGAGAACCAGCTGTTGAAGATTATAAAGATTAAAAGATTAGATACAGCAGCCGTACTGCAGTCGGAAAGTACGGACACATCTGAGAACCACCAGCAGAGTATAAAAATAGCTCACAGCTTTCTTATCGGTATGAACATTAATAATAAGTTCTACAATGCTTTGATAAATAGGTTACCTTTTTGATACTGCTGATCTCAAACATCTGATCAAGAGGAAGACTCTTGATTCTCTTAGGTAACACACCTTCAAAGCTAGATACAACTTTCCAGCCTTGACCCTGTAAAGACACCACATATCTGAGTCAAAATTAAGTAATAAAAGTCACCGCTGAAATGCTTACACGTAACATGCTGATAATGAGCCAGAAAGGCAAGGCCACACTGTTCACAACAGTAATAAGTCCAACATGATCTGATTTTTCTATATGATAACACACAGAATTTTAGTTTTATTAATTAAATACTACGTCTTATAAAACAACGCAGTAGCATACCTCCCCAGTATTAATGTGCTGCAAAAAAGTGTCCTCAAATTCTCGACATAGTTCTAGTGCAATTGCACGCGTCCCTTCTGAAGTCTGTACTCTTTGTTCTCCTAATCTGGCTAATTCTTGTTCAACGAGTTGTGACTTTCCCTGGAGCCTGCACACAGGAAATCAATCAAGTAAAACAGATGAACCCCAGAGAAGGAATAAGCTTAGGTTTTCACAATGACAGGCAACATAACGGAGGTAGCTTGATGCCCTGCTTACAAACCAAACCCAATGTGCTCTTGGTTATCACATCAAAAAACTCAAGTAGTACTGCAGAAATAATAAATTGAAATAACGCACCTGCACCAGGAGCTAGCAAGCATTAAATATGACATGCAAAACGCCTAGACCTACCGAAATAACTTTGGATGGACCACCGTACCCAGATAATAAATTCGGGAGTCGTTGCTTCAGTCGAGTTCGGATTTGGTGGGATAGCGTTTCAACCAGGGCTATCCGTCCCAGCTTAGCGGAAGGAGCACCACTTAAGATTGACTTCAATGATTCCATTTCAGCCTTCCAAGCTGTTTCTAAAGAATCTTCACCACTAGAATGTGCAGCCGCTATTGAGACAGACTGACCAATCAGTGCAACCCAAGGTATATCTGCGGTGGAAGGAGGGCCTTGTCCAGAAATAAGTGCATTTACAGCAGCTAAGCTCCTTGAATCGGAAGCTGCTTGGTCAACTTTGCTAATCACGCCTACAGTTCTAGTGCCTGTAACATATCAGAGTACTTTAAAGGTAAGCCCACATTTACACGGCTCTGCAGAGAGGGAGAATAACCCTCCAGACCGCAGTTAAAATTCAGATATTCCAAACCTAAAACAGACGGGCGTGTAAAAATGACACTTCCAACTAAATTACTACATTCAAAAGCGACAAAGAAAAAAGTCTCTGACCTTCTGAATCTAGTTCTTGAGCCAGCTTCAAAGCTTTAGAAGCAGCAACGTCACGACATGACGTTGCTGGTATCACAATGAGTAATATGGTATCGTTATTCGCAGCAAGGTCATGAGCCTGCACAAGAAACGTTTGAGACTAAGCTTTTCCCCACGACAATTGAATAATAGATTCAATACAAACAAGACCAATATGCAGTCCACACCCACCCAAAAAAACGAAACTTCAAAAATGTGCCAGAACTCTGGAGGCGAATATTCTCCAAATCCTACTTGGAAAAAGGGAACAGGAAATAAATTGTTTACGAGAAATAAACTCAGCTTCACAAGGCCATACTAAATTAGTGTACGAGGAACTGTATACTATCAACTCAGAAAGCAATGACGGAGTCAAAACTTACAGGAGATTCGTCGGTTGATCTCGAGTCAAGCCCGGGAAGATCAATCATCTTTAATGGTGGAGCTACACAGGATTGCAAACACGAAGTTCAGATCCAAAAGACTTCAATACCAAAACATGTGCAAGATCCCAACTAAGAAAACAACTAAGACACGTCGAAACAACCAAAAATTTCGAGTAGCACTAAAAATTAGTGAACTTGTGCAATAGACTTGGTTTTGCATACTAAACTCACAACTGTCTCCGCAACTTGTGTAATATTTTGAAGACAAACGTCCATGTTTGCCTGTAATTCGTTTACAAGTACAAACAGTGCAATTTCGAAGAAACTCACAAGCCCAAGCAAAACATGTGTAGCAACGATGAATTGCAAATACTACTCACTTGAGGCTGAGCGAAGAGTTAGACGAATTCCTTCAGTCCTCCCTTTCGAGGCACTAGCATTCTTTAATCTCCCCTGCAATGAGTGCCGTACATCACCTGTAAAAAGTCGTCACAAATCTAAATAAGTAAGGCAGCTAGGCACCAGTCCAAGTTTGTAAGTGTGCAATTTTTGGGAGGCATATCTATCATGTGGCAACAGCAATCGCAAAAACATTGCATATACACTACTCACTTGCTGATACGTTCTGGGTTCTTCCGTCCAATACAACTGCCAAACCTCTGTTGCTAGCCGACTTGTCACGTTCCATATCAAGGATAATAGGAGAGCGTGTGGCTCCATTTTCTCCAGTTGGTAACACAGGGTGACCAATGAGGCTGTTCAGCACTGCAGACTTCCCTGCACTCTGAAATTTGACAACCAAAACAACAGAAATGAATGACCGTCGCAAAACATTAGATGTACATTTCATAGATTGCACAGAAACAACGAAAATATGTTGGCAGAATCCTGGTTGAAGGGCGGTTTCCCATATGTTTAGACCTAGATACAAGTGTCTTGTAACCTCATGTTTTTGCAATTTCAAAGTCGCAGATAAAGGTGCCGTAATAACTCCTCCATCGTGGACAGCAGTGACAAATTAAGCAACTTTTTTCCCAATACGTTTCTGTTACTTCTAGCGTCGACTTACCACTTACATTACAATGATTCACTTAAAGAAGTGGTCACCGAATTCAAGTCACGATTATTCCAGCTGCTCGAATTCGATCAAACCCAAAGTGAATTACTCAAATCGCACTGATCGCAAATCCGGAGATCCCCATTAAAAGTATTTAACCACGGATACCACCATTTACAGGGGATGACACTATTATAAAACAATGCCTAGTGTGAAATTCCGGATCAGAAGAGCTGCGCCAGGTATACTTCCGATTTTCGCTGGTCATCAGCATCCCAATCAGGCCCAGACCAAAACCTAGTCTCAACTAATCCTGAACCTATGTAAGATATTCGTCAAATTAATTTCCACTTTGCCGCGTTCTCCCTCTCAAAAGGCAATCTAGATTGGCAGCCACATTGTCTGACCGCGGATCGGATAAATTTCCATCGCGACAACACCAGGTACTAAATCTGAGCATTGACCTCCTGCAAGTATTCAAACATACTGTGCGTGCCTTGTCATCCTAGTGTGGGGAAAGGAAGTCCTTTAGAAGGACTGTTTTCGTATGAACACACGATACCAACGTGTACTTAAAACGAGGGGACGGGGTTGATGAGAGACAGAGGATGAAGCGTCTACCACTACCCGAAAAGCGCAATTGAGGGAAGTTCACAGAATTCTACAACTAGCAGACAAACCTCTATGCTCTCATTCAAAATATCACCAAACAAAGAGACAAAAGCAAAAAGACAATCTACTCCGCCCCAGCCCGTTGCATCCACCAGACTCAAATTAAACCTAATTTACGTCTCCTACGCCGTAATACGGTAGTAACCCTGTTTCATAAAAACCACGAGGAAGAGTGACGAGACACCCACCACATTTCCAAGAGCAACCACGCTGAGGAACGAGGTGGAGCCTCCGGACGCATCCCCATCCTCATCCGCCAAAAGAGCCGAAGCCTGTTGCATTGACTCTCCGAGCAACACCAAACTATCCATTGCGCTGGCAAACCGGTCGATGGCAGCTTTGTTGTCTCCCATGCCGACCACGAGATCCAAACCCCAATCCAACAACACTACTACCTCAAACCCCAGCCACCTCAATCACCACGCCTCTTAATTAATCCTCTCCAACCAAAACGGCGCCCTGCAATTAATTATCCGCCCTGCAATAGATGGCAAACCTCGCTGAATTTCTCCAAATTATTCCAGACGCCGACGCGGCTCATTGAAATCACCCCACACACCCCGATCCACTCCAAAAAACGCTCCGCAACACCAATCCTCAGCTCCGGCTCATGAGCTCACACAATCACTCGAGCGACACCAAACGCGCTTTTCTCATCGTCACTCCAAACCCCAGCCAGCGATCACCTGCGCATACTCGCTCTGTTCCCTAAGACAAACCGGAAGCCACCGCGCCGTAGGCTCGAAAGCCATGCACTGAGAAAATTGTTGGAAAACGAGGATGAAACCCTGGGAAGAGTCGAGGGCATGCGGGAACGGGACGGCAGAAGAGAGCAGGGCAGGTGGAGGTCGGTCCTGAGCAGAGGTGGCCGTCCTCCTGCTGTCGTGGCCTCTCCCAAAAAAACACGAAAAAAGAGAGAAGTCTCGCACTCTCACTCGGTAAGTTCGCGGGCCACACGGCGAGTTGGCTAGTGAGCAGCAGCCGCTACGAAGGAGAGGAGCGGCGAGAGGAAAAAGAGGGGCGAGAGCGGCAGTGGGGCCGTGGCTATGGCGGACGGGGGTTGAGTTTCGAGGCAACGCCTGCGAAACACGACGGGTCTCGGACGGAGAGGGATGACTGCCAGAAATCAGTCGGACTCCGTCGTCGGGAACCGACTGGTGGGAACCAGGCGCTTCCGGGCGTTTCTGCCATGTGGCGTGTTCTCCACTTGGGAACGTTCCGGGAACTTGCGCTGTGGGGCACCTTCTGAGCATCTTCTTCCCTCTGCATTCCTGGTAAGGGCCACACTATTTTGATGTATCCTATGAGAGCATCCCTTACAGCTCGCGTTAAGCACTCGGAGGCGCTGTCCTATACAAAAATGGACTCCATTGTGGAGCCTAAAGCTTCTGTAACAGTGCCTGGCACTGGTTACAGCGCTGGGCACTGGTTATAGTGCCAGGCACTGTAACCAGTTATGAATTTTTCTTTTCGGGCAGTTGGGCTGTTTCATTATGTAAACTTTTCCAGATCAGTTGGTATGACCGTTTGGCAGAGATTAATAGGAGTTAAGTCTAAAAAACAGATAAATTCAGCCTCTTGCTCAACTTGTAAAAAACTGCTCTTGAATCTAAAACCTAATTTCAAATGCCAGGCAAAAATTACTTTTTTTATTGTCGGGCTGCCCAACTGCTTATCGCAGCGGGAGGCATGGTCCCGCGGGCATTTCAGCCTTGGACGTCACCTGCCCTCGAGGCCGAGGGCAGGTGACGTCCCAGGCTGAAATGCCCGCGGGACCATGCCTCCCACTATACAAAGCACAACCTACAATCGCGAAAGTAAGAACCTGTTTTCCCTTGAGCTCCTGGAACTGGAAGGGGGGATGGACTCTCCTTCCTTCTTGTTTCCATTGGGTTTAAGGTAAAAGCACCCAAATGAAACGATAGTCATTCTCTGACACGTAAAAACGACCAAAATTCATGTGCAATGGGACCCAAAGTAGACAAGTGGGGTTCCAAGAAGTTGGCCAATCACCGGCGCATGATTCAAGTTTACAATGTGTCCCTTTTTGGTGTTTCCATGCCGACTTTGGTGTTAGTCTAGTGTTCATAGTAGGTGCATCTACGCAATTGTTTCCAAAAATTTGTATTGTATTCATACAAGCTCAGAAAAATATGAAACCAATTTTGTTGGTTTGTTAAACCATTTCCTAACAAGCGTACATCATTTTATTCTGTAGCTACCCTCAAGATCTACAAATCTTGAATAAGTATCGCATTTAGGTGCTTCTACCTCAATGATTGTTCGAAGACTTGCCTGCATATTCACTCTGTCTTTGTAGGTCATTGTTGCTGGTGCAGTTTTTTGCTAGAGCTACTACAATGGTGGACATTGCTTTTTTGGAGATTCTTGGTGGAATTTTTTCCTAGTATTACACCCCTCTAGCTAGGTGTCCAGCCCTCCAACTCTACATTTGTGAAAATGAAGGGCTGGAGGTTGGAAGGGGTGCTCAAGGCTTAGTCAAAGAGAATCAAGAATAATGAAGTTGACAATATGAATCCTATAATGTCGTTGCAAACACTATGAGTCCAGTGGACAACAAAAAATCCTTCTATGTAAGATAGTCTAAATGTAGATGTTCATCTTTGGAAATTTTTGTGAAAAGGGAGGTTTTACACATTAGTTTGCACATTAGTTTGATTTTCAAGAAGTGCTCTTGGATTTTATTAAACAAATGATTCATACAATATCCAAAAGGATGATTTTCATGGTGACCAATCCAACATTCCAAGGTTAAGATGAAGTGTTTGCAAGCCAAGCAAATGAACCCTAGAAGATCTTGGTAGCTAGAACTTGCCATCTGCTTTAAAAAGACCCTTCTAATTGTCATTTTAAAGAGCCACTCAAGTAGTAGGCTGCAAGGGATGCTTTCACTAAGGATAAAAGACTAATGTCATTACCGTCTAAAATTAGGATATCATTGCAGAACAAAAATATCTTAGTCTACACTAGTTTAAATATTTTTCATGAAGAGTGAACTTTGTAATTAGAATCCCATGCATTAAGAGGATAGATTAGTGTAGTCAAAGTGACCAATTTAGAGCACATGAAAAATTGAATTGTGTTTTTTATAGTTGGACAAGAAATTGCAAGGTTACAAATGGTGCTCAACTAAAGATAAGCTTTCCACCATTTGAGAAAGCAATTTAGAAACGCCATTGCATAAAGATTAAGAACTATTAGTTTGAATTAGAATTAGAAGTTTGATTAAAAAAATTCAACATAATTATTCATAATCTCCAAAGGGAGTTGAAAACATTTCCCTTTTTGTGTATAAAGTGTGTTGTAGGATAAAAAGATGTATCTAAAGGTTCAAGAAAGCTTTAGTTGACATAAATTTTTTGGATGGATTCATAAAGTATCTGTAAGTGCAAATTTTTCCATAAGACAAATTTTTATCTTTCAACGTTTGTAGGGGAAATTCATGTATTCCACAACTTGAGATTTTTGATAATATTTTAGAAGATTGAATTGAGAATCTATGAATAAAAGTCTAACAAAAAAATTGATTTTCATTATTAAAAAATGATATGTAAATAAAAGTATTAGGTGTTAGAAGAAACTAAACTTTGTATGATTTAACCATGAAATTAAATCATATTCCCTTTGTTTCCGAGTAATATTGGTGTTTCTTTAGTATTTTAGTAAGATTCAATTCAATAAAGAGTGGAAATACTAATTTTCAATGATGAAATTGTATTTGGCAAGTCCATTGTTTAAAATAAAAATTGTGCCAATAAGTGTAAAATAAATTGTCGTGTAAATAAGGATCGTAATATGCAATCATTCAAACTGGTAATAAGAGGCCAATCATTCAAATCCCCTAAGAGCTCAAATGCCAAATGGTACACGATGTGGCGTTTGTGCGAATTATGAACTGAATGAGTCAATCGGAGTCTATTCCGCACAGCTCCGTCACCTGAAATGAATGCGTCTCATATCTCATCGACGCTTTCTCATCCATCCACTGAAAGTCCAATTATGGTAATTCAAATCCAACACCAATTTGAACAGGGGAACGTTTCTTCACAAAATTCGTCCAGTACCGTTCACTCCAGCCCTAAATGGATGAATGTCGTATCCGTTCATCTGTCGATTCTAGATGATACTCATCGCTGTCGAGGCTCGCTTCAGAGCGCTTTCGCTGTTCCGAGACTTCAACTTATTCATTGCGCAGGCTTGGACGAGCTCCTGAGGTTTCTTCCACGCGCGAGTTGGAATTGTCGTGTTGAATTCTGCCTCCGACGGCCACACGAGCACACTGATTTTCTCTTCAAGCTGCGATTCAGGTTGCTTCTTATCGAAAGAGATTTTCGTCGTCGTGTTTGGTCAAGGGAAAAGGAAGGTACGTGTCTTTTGGGGAGGAATTAATTGTGGTTGTTGCCTTTGTCTTTCATCTTTGTGTTGGAGAGACAGCTAACAGTAATTTGGAGTTCCGGATTTTATTATACGGTCGCATATGTGATCGCAAGATTTTTTTTAAGTCTTTCTTGGAGTGGAGGGTGGCTTTGTCTGAGGTCGTGGTTCTAGGGTGTGGAGTCTTTTGAATGAGGGTGGCGTAATTGGCCTCGGCGCGATACGGTGAGTGTCGCTCCGGTTTCCATTTGGCTTAAGGTGTCGTGTTATGGTCTCCAACGGCTGAAATGAGGCGGTCTGTGTGGGTCAGTGTTTGCATTTCTTTTTCGGTCTGTTTTGGTATCGTCTTCTTTGATCACAGTCGCTTGCTATTGCTGAGACGGATGTCGTGTTGAACCGACGAATTTGCATCGTCTTTGCATCGCATTTCGTGGAGGATTGGGTGGTTTGGGAATCGCTGCACTTTTCTTGGTGCCTATTTTAGACGGTCTAAATTAGGGTTTGAAATTACTAGTTTTTTGAAACGAAGGACGCGTGGCTGTTGGGACACGGAATCGGTCGGCCCGCAGTACGGTTTTAGCGAAGTGTGGGTCCAGTTAGGGTGCCGATTTGAGTATCTTGCTGCTGGTTATATTTTTGTATTGGCTTGGATTTGCGTGCTGTTTGTTCTGGGTGTTCACCATTTTGTCTGGTTCCGCCCTTTTTAGTCAAGCCTTCTGATGTGCAGGTGGTGTACTTTTTCGAATAATCTTTCTCTAGCGGAGGCGGCTCGCGCACGGTGCGGAATTTCAGCTTGAAGCTGACTAAAAGCGTTCACGATGGATAACAGCTTAATTGGCTTGGTCAACCGGATTCAGAGAGTTTGCACGGCTCTGGGTGATTTCGGGGGCGGGGATGCAGTTGCGAGTTTGTGGGAATCATTGCCATCCGTCGCAGTGGTGGGAGGCCAGGTACGTGTGCCCGATCCTTCCCGATGCTAGCTCATTTTGTCCACTTTTTGCGAAATGGCACCTTCCAAATGAGACTTTGCAGTAGTTTAGTGAACCCTGCTTAAGACCTTGATGGTGACGATTGATCGCAAGCATGTGCGCAAAAACATCTGCGTTGTGAGCTCACCGTAACTGGCATCGTGAAGAGTGTGCGACGATCAAGAGATGGCGATTACTTTTCCTTATGTACCAGGAATGCGGATTGCTTAATGTTACAAAGAGTGTGTCGGAGGTGGCGCGGATGAATTGCGGATTTATGCAATTTACAATTAGGAGAAAATGGCGATGAGTAGATTCGATGTTTTGAGCAAGGGAAATGGCGGTCCTGCTTTAGTTTACTGATTGAACCTGTGTGTTGGACAGAGTTCTGGGAAGTCCTCGGTGCTTGAGAGTATTGTTGGGCGTGACTTCCTTCCCCGTGGTTCAGGTAATCCTCCTCCTGACCTTTGAAAAGATGAAGTTGGTGCAGCCTACATTCCGTTGACTAAGAAGTGAGAAGCATGCAATGCATCCTGCTTGATCGTTTTTGCTCTGTAGTTTTCTGGCTTGGAGCTTCGTTCTTGTGTCATGCGAGGGCCAAAGCATCTGTAGCTTAGGACAGGGGTAAATTTGTGTCCGATGCTAAATTGTGAAGTATCCTGTAACAAATCTTTGTTGCTGAATGGTAGGTATTGTGACACGGCGGCCTCTGGTGCTGCAACTTCACAAGACTGACGATAAGTATGAATATGCGGAATTTCTTCATATGCCCAAGAGGCGGTTTACGGATTTCGGTACGGGCGGCCCTGCAATTACCTCTACACGAGCGCTGTTAATTGTTGCCTTGCCGTTGCAGTAGAGCTGTCTCATCTACTTTTCCAGTCTAATGTTTGCAAGTTGCAGCAATGGGGAACTTCTGTGTTGACATGTTATCATGGGAAGTTCCAAGTACCAACAGCTTTGTGTGTTGTGCAGCTGCGGTGAGGAAAGAGATTTCAGATGAAACTGACCGGATCACCGGCCGGTCGAAGCAGATCTCTCCGGTGCCAATTCATTTGAGTGTGTACTCTCCGAATGGTGAGTCCCTGTTCCTGGTTGCCAGTCAGAAGTTCAGCGTAAGAATACAGGCTGGTGTTACTTCTCTCTTGCATAGGGTTAAGTTTCTTAACATGCTGTTTATTCAGTGGTGCAGATGTGAATGCGTGCAAAGTGGTCTGGTATTTTTTTAGAATGTTATATATTTTTATATGAACGAATACTTACTAGAGAGTGGTCTTGCAGTGGTCAACCTGACTCTGATCGATCTCCCGGGTTTGACCAAGATCGCTGTGGGTAAGTGCTGTGATTTCGATTCTTCGTGTTTGAATTGGCGTAGGAATGCTTCTTTCTTTTGAATTCTAGTTTTCTTTGGATTGAGCATCTGGAAACCACCATTGAAAATCTTAGCTTTGCTTATTTAGCTCCTGTTGAGGAGAGGTGCAGTGGATTCTGTGTAGAAATTGGATTTTTTTGTTTGCATTGATCTGATGAGATTTTGTGCTTGGTGTACTTCAGATGGTCAATCCGAGAGCATAGTTACTGATATTGAGAACATGGTCCGATCGTACATTGAAAAGGTACCGAGGTTGCTGTGTTAATGCTGTGGACTGTGTCTTTGTTGAGTAGGAGAATGTTCTTGTGCATTAGTGTCTGATAATCTGGCTGGTGTGGTGGTAGATAGTGGTTCAGTTGGGAAATCTGATGGGGTTCTTTACTTGAGTTGAAGTTGCCGTCGTAATTGTGTTGCGCGTTGTGTTTTATGCAGCCAAACTGTATCATTTTGGCTGTATCTCCTGCCAATCAGGATATTGCTACGTCAGATGCTATTAAGATAGCAAGAGAGGTCGACCCACAAGGTGAGATATGACTAGATGTTTGAATGGCTGCAAGCTGCAGAGCGATGGCGCTTTAGTGTTTCCTATTTAATTTGCGATATTCTACATGACCCGATTTCCTGAATGATGTGAGGAGGGTAATGCCATTTCATCTTCATTCGCACCGCTCACCACTGAGCGTTGGTAACTTACTCGGGCAGTGTGGAAGTCCGAAGCTACTTGCATGCTTCATCAGATCACCACGTGTTCTGACTGCAGGGTGCTCCGTTTTGCAGGGGAGAGAACTTTTGGTGTTCTCACGAAGCTGGACCTGATGGACAAGGGTACAAATGCTCTCGATGTGAGTAATTGTTTTCCTGGGGATGGCTGCATCGCTTAGATATGGAGCGTGTTTGATAGGGTTTTTTCGTGTGCACGCGAGGGAAATTCTATGGTTGCAATCTTTCATATGTACCTTCAATTTGGTGGCTACCATAGCGTGTGGTCTTCATCGTGAACTAGAATTTTTCAGTTTTGATGGGAAGGAGTTTGACTGCGAGATCCAGCTCCGCAGTTGAAACTCGGGATACATCAGCTGGTCTGTGGGGCTCAGTGAGTAGCATGTGTATTAGTTGGAATGGAGGCGATAAGCTTGCGATGATGGTTTGTAAAGGCGTGTTGGAGCTAAAGCTACGGTGTGTTGGGTTACAGGTGTTAGAAGGGCGGTCTTACAGATTGGTGCAACCGTGGGTAGGAGTTGTGAATCGTTCTCAGCAGGACATCAACAAGAACGTAGACATGATTGCTGCAAGGCGACGAGAACGGGAATATTTTCATTCGAGTCAGGATTACAGTCATCTGCAGAGCAAGATGGGATCGGAATATCTGGGCAGGGTTCTTTCCAAGGTTTGACTCTAGTTCTTTACTTGCTTGGATGTATGACTGGTGTGTTAAATGCGAGTGTATAGGGGTCTGCGAGTGTTCACGTTTGTGGAGGTTTCAGTTTAATTGTTATTGTGTCTTTAATTTTTTATTGTGTTTTGGCGCTTTTGTTGTGTCGGATTGTTTGCATGTGCTATGTTTTGTTTTGATGAAATGTTTGGGTGCAGCACTTGGAGACTGTGATCAGGGCACGGATTCCTAGTATAGCTGCGATGATCAATAAGACCATCGATGACATCGAGGCAGAGTTGAACCAGATTGGGAGGCCTTTGGCGAATGATGCGGGGGTAAGTGGTAGTCTCTATTCGGGCAGTTTCTCTCTTTGTAAGAATTTAGGGAGGTTATTGAAATGGTCGTTGTGTTTGGGAAGGAATTAGCGGACTGATTGGTGATATTTTTGCTCGGGCGATGGACTGATGGCATGGGTGATGTGCTGGTCAGGCTCAACTATATACCATCCTGGAGCTTTGCAGAGCCTTCGACCGCATCTTTAAGGAGCATTTGGATGGATCGTAAGTTTTGTCATTGATGGTGGAGTGGTTTTTTGAGGGCCTCAGGGATTGTACAACATTTCTGTTGCATGCACTTGTCGTTCATATAGGAGAATTCGTTAAATTGACAAGACCTTGTTTCGTGTTCCAGGCGACCTGGTGGAGAGAAGATCTACTCGGTGTTCGATAACCAATTGCCGGCTGCGTTGAAGAAGCTTCCGTTCGAGAAGCACCTGTCGATGCAGAACGTGCGGAAGATTGTGTCAGAAGCTGATGGATACCAGCCACATTTGATTGCTCCTGAGCAAGGTTACAGGCGGTTGATCGAGAGCTCGCTTGTCCTATTCCGAGGACCTGCTGAAGCAGTCGTTGATGCGGTGCGTTTGTTGGCTGTCTTTGATGCATGATGGAGTGTATCAAGGATTCGTGAATGGTTTTATGACGTGATATGATTTCATACTCGGTCGGTACTTCTTTCGCAGTGGGTGTAAGTTGGTATCACTGTGGCTCTGAATTTTTTGTTGTTGTGAATGTGCAGACGCATTTCATACTGAGGGATCTTGTGCGAAGGTCGATCGGCGAGTGCGTGGTAAGCGTGAACGGGAATTTCTTGGCGTTGCTTGTGATTGTGATCGGATAAGTTATGGATGTTTGAGACATACAAACTTGCGTGTCTTATCTTGTTTGTTGGAATGGTTTGAGATTGTAGTTTTGCTTACTAAGCCAGAGGTTCTAATCGTTGTGATTGATTTAGACTAGTTGCTTTGGGCTAGGACTTGAGGTGAAATGGTTGTAATGAAGGTCGTGGCGATCTTTTGGTAAAGGGGCTTAATGAAGTTTGGTCTTTGGCAGGAGTTGAAGCGGTTCCCGAGCCTTCAAGCTGAGCTGGCTCAAGCAGCTATCGAGGCTCTAGAGAAGATGAGAGATGACAGCAAGAAGACCGCTTTGAGGTTGGTGGATATGGAGGCGAGCTATTTGACGGTTGACTTTTTCCGAAAACTCCCTCAAGAGATAGAGAAAGGTGGAAACCCATCTGCGTCGACAATGGACCGTTACACCGACGGTCATTTGCGACGAATTGGTGAGTTCGTATGGCTTCGACTCTGGCAGGAGTATTGATAGGTGTTGGTTTAATGCTGAGCTTAGGAAGCACTTGTTTGGTGCTTGCTTTTGGTCTTGGAGCTCTTGAAAGTCGAAGCTTTTAATGTGAACGCGTCGATCATGTCATTGTTTGAGCACCCTAAACCCCGGGATAAGCGCAGGGGAGGGAAGGTTGGGTGTCTAATGTGACCTTTTGAGCTTCGGTGGGTAGTTGTTTTGACCTGGACGTGATTTTATGTGGATTGTGTTGACAAATGTTGCAGGGTCCAATGTGTCTGCTTATATTGGTATGGTGTGCGATTTGCTGAGGAACTCTCTACCGAAAGCAGCGGTGCACTGCCAAGTTCGGGAGGCTAAGCGGTCCTTGTTGGACTATTTTTATACCCAGATCGGCAAGCGAGAGGTATATGCTGTTTTGCTGTTTTGCTTCCCATTTCGTGAGGCATCGTTTGCTTGTGATACGAGAGATGGAGTGATGGTGCACGCCTTGTGAGGGCGCCCACTGTTGCGTTGGCTTTGTGGGATTTGCAATGACTGTTTTATTTCCTTGGCTTGTGCAAAACTGGGATGATGTTGTGGGAGGATTCTGATTTAGGATCGTGATCTGATATGCAGGGAAAGCAACTAGCAACCATGTTAGACGAGGACCCCGCATTAATGGAACGCAGGGTTCAGCTGTCAAAGAGGCTGGAGCTGTTCAAACAAGCCCGGGATGAGATCGACGCTGTGGCATGGGCAAAGTAAAGCCTGAACCTAGACAGCCAGATGATGGATACAGAGTTTGACCCACTAAACAGATTGCACGATTTAGAACGGACGCAGAGTGCACAGCTGCTTTCATTTTGCAGGCATTACATATGTGGTGACGGAAGTTGGAATTTAGGATAGGTTGTCTTGGTCAGTGAACCAGGAATTTGTATACTGTTAGATCGCTTGAGTTGAGAGGCAGGCAAAAGATTTTAATCCTAAGATTGCGTGTTTGGCGTAGTTTCGTGACTGTTTGGTTGGAATGGTGAGAAAAACTCAGGTCTTTCTCTAAAAACCGGCGTGAATTTTGGGAACATTCGTTCGAGACGTCACAGCAAACTGTCTGGGATTATGTAGGAGTAGTTTAAATGGGTTGAGCGGTGGCAGCGATTTAGTACATATGATGCAATTAGGTTTCGAGATCTTTGGATCCAGTTTACTTTCTCTGTAAGCATTCTTTGTCCTATTTTTAGGCAGCTTCTTATAGCTGCATGATTATTTGACTTACATGCTGAGTTCCCTTTGTGAAGGAGGGTTTGCATCCTGATGCATTCTTTTCCGTGATATCCATGATTCGACAGCATTACTGCTTATGGTTTGTGGTCTTAGCTGATGAAGCTATAAGCAAATTCTTTTCCACTGCCTTGCTATTTTAGTACTTTGAGCTTTAACCCCTAAAGGACAATTGACAATTGGAAACTTGGGTAGGTTGCTATGAAGTCAATTTTGAGTGGATGAAAGTGAAATTCTTATCAAAGATGGCACATTTTTATAAGCTTCCCAAAATTATAATTTTTTCCCAATCAGGTGCCCAAGTTAAAATTTATAGGCCTTGAGAGGTTGGGGCAGTTTGGGTAGCTTGCTAATAGAGAGGGCTAGCAGTTGGGCAAGCTGAGAATTTTTTTTCATTAACTTTGAACACTTATGTCTTGCAATCTATGAAGCCATATGGGCTGAAATTTTGCACTTGTGAAAAATTGTCAAAGAGCTTTACGGGTTGAATGGGGATCTTTGAAATGTCGAGCTGGGAAGTTTGTTTCATTTATTGGTTGGATGTTCCATGAGAGCTTACTGGTTCACATTTCTGTGCATTTTTGGGAGGGAGTTATAACACATTTCAGTTATTCTATATAAATTGTACAATTAATTTTGCCATACTAAATTGAAATTGATTGTATAATTAATATCTGAACCGCAACACTGATATGTTTCTCGCAGCTCAAAGGGTGGACAACGTCGATCCTACTCTTCTGTGGTCGTTTCGTCTGGAGAATATGAAGATACACATGGTTTGGCATCTCTATGCATTGAAAGAAATTAACTAATGATGCATAAATGCTGTTCGGTTCAAAAGTTCACAAGTTACGGAGCTGAAAGAAATAAGATAAGCTAAGCTGAATGACTGATAATGAGATATGTGGTACAAGCAATAGCATCTCAAAAGTTATGACCCACTAATTAATATTGACCTATTATAAGTCATTGTTAGTCTTGGGGCATCCGCAATGGGTTGGGAACCCTCATGAATTGGAGGAAAAAGCTCTTTCCTAGTGTGCAAGACACTCATAATGTTGCATCAATCAAACCCAATGTCATGTGTAGAAATGGTTCTTTTTAGATATTGGTCATTTGAAGAATATAATTAGGACACCATGGAAGTAATGTTAGTGGAAGAATTGCAAATGTCACATTCCTCTATATACTAGGTAATGATGACAACCTGCTTTAAAGAATTTAATAAATCTTTCTTACCTTCTATCTGCAAAGATTGGAATCATGCAATGAGGAAGTAGTTGGCCAAATAGTGGACTTGTGTTTCTAGGTCTTATTTCCTTGAGAGCTGGAAATTTTAGAAAGCTGAATAATTCAAATTAACTTTGATAAGCATGAAAATAAATCTGCACTTTGATTAGAAAATAAGAGCATCAATGTAATGAGCAACACTAGATGTTGAGGAGAATTAGAATAGTTCTGATATGGGTATCCATAACATTGTAAAAACTGATACTGCCTTCCTTCCATGATTCAAGGCAAAAGAATTTTCTATCCTTACATATTTCCAGTTCACCTCAGTTTCATTCACGAGTCACTCCCTATGATCTGTTAGGAATGATTTTGCAGGGGGCTTCAAAGTTCTCGTCATTCCTCATACCGACATGCCAGATGGTATGCTCCCAATTCCTTGCTTTTCTCATGAGATAAGCCTGAGGCAGATTTGAAATCGACATCAAATACTATACTGTACTGTACAGTACTGGAGGGTCACATTCAACACCCTAGATTGGACAAATTCATTTTGCGGGACATCAGGCTTTGAAGACTTGGAATTAAATAGTTCAAAGATTCAGAGCACGTCAATTCAAAATTTCCAAAAAAACCCTCTGAAGGCTCCACAACTTTCACAATGTTTGACATTCTTCTTCCCTCCTTTTCATAGAACACTATGGTATGCTCTTCAAGCCTTCTTGCGAATTCCATATCTTTTGTACGCATAACTCTTCATCTATAGCATCTGTAACTCATTTACTTAACTTCCACAAATTAAGATCCCTGAACTTAGTTGTATACTTATTCTGGATAAAATTCTTGAACTTTCTCAAAACTTTGGACATTCAATTATGTATTAAGAGGACGAGCGCGCAGGATAAATGACAACTAAAATTGCAACATCGCGGGCCCTCATTCAGCCCAGGATTTTTTAGAACGCTCATATTGCATTAGCAATCCATTCTGTTTCTTAACTATGTTCCCTTCTGCAACCCTCGGAACCAACTCGACCTCCAGTCGAACAATTCACATGCTTGACAAGTTCCGTTCTGGTTATTGCTTCAGCATCCATCTAACATGTCCCACAGTCCGAACTGTGACCAGAAGCAAATAATTGTCTATACATAAACTGAAGGTGAACTACTTCAAGTAATACTGAACGTTAAAACAATATCTTTGGAAAATGACATCACCACATTCAGAAATCCAAAACAAAAATACTTCAGTCGATGAAACCACGGAGTGCGAACATCATATTAACTTGAGGCAGAAACCTGCCTTTCCTAGGAGGTTACAAAAGAGAAATTTAGTCAAAGAGGGAGAAGCCCATGTCGTCATCACTCTCCTCCTTCTCCTCTACCTTCTCCTCCTTCTCTTCCACAGCAGGTGCAGCAGCACCGCCACCGGAAGCAGCAGGGGCAGATCCAGCAGAGAATCCACCGCCTCCTCCACCAACAATAACCTAAACCAAAATCGTTACAGAATTCCTTAGCTCCCTTTAAAATGCTCACTGTCTATTCCGAAAAACATCACACAACAATAAAGGCTTACTCACACACTATCAATACAATGTCTCTAAGTAATCCAGCAAACCCTATTTTTATAAATGCAGTTCCACCCCTAGGGTTACAAAAACACAAGTGAATGCGATAGACAGAAACATAGCGCAGACTGAGAGAATAGAACACACAAGTAATCTTTCCGATCATGGCCAATTCAAAAATCCAAATTTCCAACATCAGGAACATTCTTCCGATGCACAGGGAAGCCAAGCCCTAGAAAAGGCATAAACCCTCGAAAGCTTTCCCTGAATTTACCTGGGCAACGGCCGAGTTAGGAGTAATCAAGGAGAAAGAGGACGAGACGGCGCCTGAGCCAGCGGCGGTCAAGGCCAAGTTGGTGAGCTTCCTCTGAAGCTCCCAAGTGGAGTCAGAGCTCGCCTCAAGGTCGGCCTCGCCGCCGTGCTGCTTGGCGGTCCATGTGCCACCGGAGTGCTTGACGATGAACGTGAAGACGGCCATAGTTGCTGCAGCTGAAACCGCGCACAAACGGTGGTCGGGCTTGAGGCAGCCTCGGGTCACCAAAACATGCAAAACTCGAAAAGGAATTCGTTAGGGCAAAGCCGGGAAGCTTAATGGACGAGCCGTCTTCTAGGGTTTGGGGCACAGGGAAGAGATGGTAACTGGTGATAGCCGGTCCCCGAGCTGATATCCGTCCATCTAATGCCAGGAACCGGCTGCTTTACCTGGGTAAGTTAGTTTGCTCTAAAAGCGACCATTTAACCCTGTATGGACGCGGGGGGTGACCCTGAAAATCATGCATTGTATAACCGTGAGAGTCATTGGAATAAAAAAATCCAAAAGTACTCATTGGAAGTCAAGCTACTGTAGATGTTCTCCACTTTCCACAAAAAACTCCAAGGATGAATAGTTGTAGTTCTGTCCTACATTGGAGAATCCCTTCATCTTAAAGTTTAGGACCAACGAATTGTCAGCAATTATCATGTAGTTACTATTGTTTCATGGGTGTGTACGCTAATTTGCAAATTATCGCATCGTTACGATGCACACGATTACTGCAAAGAAATGGCACTACTTTGAAATTCATATTAACTATATAACTTCTATACATTAATCACAAGTGCGCAAAAGACACAAATTATGCACGAAAATTTACATTCTTTGTCGTGTATTTTCTGTGCATTAAAGGACACAAAAAATCCATGACAACAATGTCATTGGAGTCATCACTGCAATAATGCTTATTATCTGGTATCAATTAATGTTCCAAAAAGTATTTTTAATGTTCAATTGTTGATCACATTCTAATTTAAAAAAATTCTTAACTAAATTTCTGGCATTTCGAACTGAATCCATCATTCATCAATATTGTAGGCCATCAAGTTTATACTTGAACTAAATTCATCAATAGGCTACCAAGAAACTTGATAGCGTAGTGAAAGAATTACTTCATTGTAGTTTGAATTGATTCCATGACTAGGCCACCAAGAAACTTGGTAATGTAGTGATGGAATCTCTTCATTGGTAGTTGGTGGAAGATGAGGGTGGAGAGGCCCTGTTTATACTAAAATTCAGTCTAAGAACACTCAAAAGATATGGGACAACTTGAAATTGAGAGCTTGACTTCTCATAGTCAAGTTGTTTTGAAAATGTATAAGTCGTGTTCAAAGTAGAAATTCAGACCTCAGTTTGGCATAGTAAAGTACCTTTTTAAAAAAAAAATTGAACCAATAAAAGTTGGTAAATGAATCTATCTTTCATCTCCAAAAATCCGTTTGAGATTTAGATCCTCCAATCAAAAGTTATGGACAAAATTCAAAGGCAATGTTTGAAAATGTCAAAAAAATGTCTCTTCCAACCCGTCTCTGAACTTTGTCTATAACTTTTGACTGAAGACTCTAAATCTCAAACGGATTTTTGGAGATGAAAGCTATCTTAATTTACTAACTTTTCTTAGTTCAAAGTTTTTTGAGAAAAGTTATTCTTCTATGCCTAAATGAAGTCTGAATTTCTACTTTGAATACAATTCCTGCCGCTTTTCAATTGACTTAGTATTGAAATTGTGAAAAATAAAAAAATGCAATGTTAGTACAACAACTATGCATGGACATGATGTTGTGTGATTATTGCACTAACTTAATATGTCTTAGAAAAGCACTAATGCTGCACGAAGTTAGTCACCCATCACTAAACCACTGAAGTCATACATAGTTATCGTGCAACTTTAGTACTTCAAACTCAAATATTAATGACATGCCTCATCTGCATGGTATTAATGAATGTCATTATCGTGTTGTAACAATGTTTCTAAATGAATGAATGTAACACGAAAGCAATGCTTGACGATAATCGTGCGATTACTGTTGACATTTCGTGGCAGAGGAACTTTGTGATGTTGTCATTCATCGGACACTTATGGTCCGTGGCGTCCTTACTGGGTTAAGGGCTGGTCCGCCTTTTTCATAGGTTTGCATGAACAGAAATTTTTGTAACTCATTTTGCAGAGAAAGAAAAATAGATGTCTAGCGTAACATAAGTGTTTTTATATTATTTGAAGTATTTTTGAATCAGTTATGAATTTTCAAAGATTGTTGTTGTAGAAACCTATTTGTGACTCTGAGTCTCCCAAAATGCATCCACTTGCAACTTCTAAAGTGGTTTGAAGAAATCGAGGCCAATGATTGGCTCTTACAATAAATAATATTTTTTTCTTGATTCAATGAATGGCTAAAGTGGTCCATTTAAGGACCACCTGGTATCCATTCAATAGCCTTTTAATTTCAAGAGGATGGAGGATTTTAGAACAAACTACCTTAATGGTGGATCTTTGTCATACTGTCCGAAACGCTTGCTAACTATTTATTTTATGGAATTGACTAACTTGAAAATAATCATTAGAAGAGATTTGAGGGCTCCAAGAGCCCGCGAGTTATCTGGCCCTGGGAACCCTGGGAACTGCCTGGGAGCAGTAATCTGACGTGGCTGAGAGAGTGCCATGTCAAAAAATTAATTTTTTAATATTTTTTATTTTTTATTTTTTATTTTTTATTTTTTATTTTTTATTTTTTTAAATTATTTTTTTATTTTTTTATTTTTTTATTTTTTTTATTTTTTTAAATTATTTTTTTATTTTTTTTTATTTTTTTATTTTTTTAATTATATTTTAATTATTTTTATATTCTGACTGTTCCCAGCTGCGGGAACAGCCTGAAACGGCCCCTCTCAGCCCTCAAATCTCTTCTAATGGATATCCTCCATTTCTCATATTTACACAAACATTAACACTCATAATGTAACACAAGTACTTATATGCATAAATTTATAAATTCTGTAGGTTATACACTAATTGAACAATAGTTCTCGATTTTTGATTTAACAAGATTATGCTTTGACATAACAATGGAAAGCCAATCTAACCCGAGATCTAACCCTAAAGATGCCTCCATGAGCACCAATCAGAGGATTGTTTGTCTCCTAGCATTCTCACTAATCATTGATCCAATATGGAAGCCTACTCTAAGAGTCTTCATTTTGTCTCTATTTTGTCTTTTACAAGCCTTAAAACTCCACTCTTTTGGTCTTTTTGCTTAACAAGGTGAAGGGCATACAACTGGAAAGCATGTGACCTTGAGTCCAAAATGTTGTAACTAAAACAAAAGCTTATTGAAGGATTTCAATCAGTGCGTGGTAGATCATTGAGTACAACCTTTCTTTTCAACAATTCAATGTACTGAAATGATACCATTTTACTAACTAAGGTCCAAGATCAAAACTACATTATCTTAAAGAACCCTTAGAATCAAAATTTAATTCTAATTTGTATCATTCAAGTCCTAGTGTAAACGACCAATTAATATCATAACATTCTTAGAGCAACCCCACGGCAAGGCGTCAAGGAACCCAGACACAAGCATTGCACAAGCCTGGGTTGAATTTCCTCCCCACGGCAGGCACATCAAGTGGTTAAAAATGGCCGGCCAAGCCAGGTTTTAGGGATGGCACTAGCAAATGATGCATCTTGGGCGTGCCGCGCTAAGCTTGTACAGAGAGATCACATCCTCATTCTGAAAGTCAACCCCAACCTTGGAGTGGTGAAGGAGGAAGGGCTACAATGAAAGTAACACGAGCTAGCCCTAACAACCACTTGCCTTGCATGACGTGTCCGCATCTTTTTTGGAACCCCGTGCAATTTACAAATGGTGAGTCCCAATGCTGCTTGCACCTTGGGGCAACGCCAGCTCATTCGAACATGGGCTCTTCAATTGCCACGCCAGTTAATCACTTGGCGTCCCTACATGGTGCCCCTGCCGTGGGGTTGCCCTTAACCTTGGAATTCACAACCCACCTATGATCTTAAGAAAGATACATGGATGCTTGGCTAGATACTTGGATGGCAATCCAAGTTAACCCCTAAAGGACCGGGAGTGTTTGAGCATAACCTTGGTTTTCTTGATTAGCTCTTGTAACAAATATAATTCCTCATTTGTGTACAATCATTTTGATGATCATTGTTATTGAAATGAAAGAAGACTTATATAGCTTTTCTATCAAAAAACATCAATGAAAGCGTGCAATTTTTGAGAAAATGCCACCGTTGACAAGATTGATGAAAGATGTTTGCATAGGTGGTACTTTATTCATAAGTTGAAATTGAATGTTAAAATCAAAATGTCCCAAAGGGATCTATAAAACCTTAATTTTGTTCCCACGAGTACTTATCATCATGATTTTTATGTACAATATTTTTCAAATCATTTTGAGATGTAGAAAAAAGATACGAGGGTGTGTAGTGATGGCCAAGAGCATCTTCTTTGGTTTTTAAAAAAAAAAATTTGTTGTCACTTGATCATTTTTTGATTGGATTGCACCGACAAATTCAATGGAAAAACTCATCTAAAGTAGGTATACCCAAATGAGCCATTGACCCTAACCTATGTCTTCTCTATTTTCTTAAAAACCACCAAAAATTGTACACTTGATCATTTTTTGATCAGATTGCACCAAGAAATTCAATGGAAACACTCATCTAAAGCAGGTACTTCCAAATGTCTCACTGACCCTAAACCGCCATCTTTATTCTGTGTAGAATGGGATTATACCATTCAAAATGCCGCGTTTTTGAAATCGCAGGGAAGGAAATTTCACATCTGCCAACTTTGACAGCCTCTTGAGGGCTCAAAAATTGATCTTTGACCATGAAATTTTTACCACAATATCATCTTTAAGTTAATTTTATGTGTGCCAAATTTCAAGGCCAAAAGATTTACACAAAAAAAGATATTCAAAATCTACCAACATGTGTAGCCGTGAGAAAAATTTCACTACTCTCAACTTTGACACCCTTCCAAGGACTGAATTTTTTTTTTTTCTATGAAATTTTTGGCATAGGACCATCTATATGTTGATTACACATGTTAAAATTTCAAGTCCAAAAGATTTACACAAAAAAAGATAATCGAAATCTACCAACATGTGTAGCCGTGAGAAAAATTTCACTACTACCAACTTTGACATCCTCCCAAGGGTTGAAATTTTTTTCTTTCCCTATGAAATTTTTAGCGTAGGACCATCTATATGTTGATTACATGTGTAGAAATTTCACGTCCAAAAGATCCCCACAGAAATAGATATTTAAAATCTCCCAACAGGTCTAGTTGTGAGAAACAATCAAGGAAACCATTTCACTATTGCCAACTTTGACACTATCCCAAGGGTTGAAAAAATGCTTGTTTACCATGAAATTTTTATTGTAGGATCATCTCCATGTTAATAACATGTATGCCAAATCTCCAAGTCAAAAGATTTACACAAAAAAAGATATGCTAATTCTACCAACATGTGTAGTTGTTGAGAAAAAAAATTCAGCCCTTGGGATAGTGTCATTTTGGGGGTAAAGTTTGATACGGATGTAGAAAGTCGTTCTCACAACTACACATGTTGGTAGAATTAGAATATCTTTTTTTCAGTAAATCTTTTGGCCTTGAAATTTGGCACACATTTTATCAATATATAGAGATGGTCTTATGCCAAAAAATCTCATAATTAAAAAAAAAAATTCAGCCCTAGGGAGGGTGTTGAAGTTGGCAGCCTTAAAATTATTTTTTATAGTTACACTTGTTGGTAGATTTTGAACATTTTTATTTTGGTGCATCTTTTGTCCTAGAAATTTGGCACACATATTATTAACATAGAGATAATCCTCTACCAAAAATTTCATGGTAAATTAACAATTTTTCAGCCCTAGGGAGGGCGTCGAAGTTAGTAGTAGTGAAATGGTTTCCTTGATTGTTTCTCACAACTACACCTATTGGGAGATTTTAAATATCTATTTTTGTGGTGGTCTTTTGGACTTGAAATTTTAACACATGTAATCAACATATAGATGGTCCTATGCCAAAAATTTCAGCCCTTGGGAAGGTGTCAAAGTTGGGAGTAGTGAAATTTTTCTCACGGCTACACATGTTGGTAGATTTTGATTACCTTTTTTTGTATAAATCTTTTGGCCTTGAAATTTGGCATATATAAAATTAACTTAAAGATGATGTTGTGGTAAAAATTTCATGGTCAAAGATCAATTTTTGAGCCCTCGGGAGGGTGTCAAAGTTGGCAGATGTGAAATTTCCTTCCCTGCGATTTCAAAAACGCCATTTTGAATGGTACCCCATTGTATAGTACCCTCCAAGAACTCTTGCAACCCCACTTTGCAGCTCTTCAAAATTTTCCTCTTTTAATTCCATTTTAAGAATTTTTTCTCAAAACCATCCTATTAAATTTATTATTTTATGCAATCTTGATCAACACACCAAATTTCAATTTCAAAAAACAAAAATTCAATTTTTGATAAATTGTTTTGTATATTTTTCAATGTGTTACATAATAATTGATTGAAAATATTGGTGACGAATTTTAAAATTTTATTAAATAGATATTTCTAAATTGTAATTATATTTTACTAATTGACCCTTGTATTTTGACTTTGTTTGGACCTTTGAACATGATGGTGCAATTGGTTTCTCAAACCTAATTATAATTTAAAGATATTTGTTGTGCAAATTTTTGGGAAGGCAACACCTCGACATTGAATTTTTTGTAGTGTTAAATTTTTCTTTGGTAATGCAAATTTTTTTCTCAAAGTGAAATGTGCACATTGATGTTTCTTAAATGTTTCCACAATAAAATTTAAAAAATTCATCACCAATATTTTTCAATCAATCATTATGTAACACATTGAAAAACACACAAAACAATTTACCAAAAATGGAATTTTTGTTTTTTGAAATTAAAATTTGGTGTGTTGATCAAGATTGCATAAAATAATAAATTTAATAGGATGGTTTTGAGAAAAAATTCTTAAAAATGGAATTAAAGAGGAAAAATCTGAAGAGCTACAAAGTGGGGTTGCAAGAGTTCTTGGAGGGTACTCTACAACTAGCAATCTCCAAAATGAATTTTGTACTGAGAAACCATTTTAGAACCAAACTTTGTTCCTTAATAATTTTTGCATTTAGTATCCAAATGTCGCATTCTTGGGTGCTTTGGAACTCCCTTCCACTTGCCAACAAAACATATGAAAATTTGACTAGTCTAATAAAAGTAACTAGGCTCAATAGCAAAAAGTGGCGGTTAGGGGGTACCCACATTAAAGAATCTCTTTGTTGTTCAAAGACTATTAGTAGTGAGGTTCACATTTCAAATTTTCTACAAATGTAGTTGCACAAGCCACCTAGTGGCGTTATAGTCCTGTAGGGGTTAAAACCCTAGCCATTCACAAAACTCATCCAAGAATAGAAACATAAACTCATTACAATAAGTTTGCATGCCTGTGTATCAGCTCCTCGTGAAGAAGGCAAAGGGGGATCGCTCAAGGGATTAAAAATCTTATTAAGAATAAAGTAGTCTGCTCTTAAAGCGACCATTTAAGAGCTGTTTGCCTTTTCGGGGAAGCTAAACTCCTTGAAACAATTTTCAGTTATTTTTTGGAGGAAGAAAAATGGAATTGGCATCTAACCCAAGTCGTTTCATGTTTTTTGGACCTTCGTGGAATTAGTTACAAATTTTTGAAGTTGAAATGCAGTGGTCACTAAAACCGACCACCTCCTGAAATGTTTCCAGCTGGTACATTGATGAAAGCAAAATGTACCTCTGTGTCATGTTTGCTTTTAGAGTCTGCTCACTTTTAGAGCAGACTACCTTACTAGCAAAAAATATTAATGTCGCAAACTTTAGTACAATCTCCAGACAAACGTCACTATGTCACATACTCTTTGTCTCCAATAAGCTATTTCATGACAAGGGTATTGCGAAAGTTTGTTGAAAGCGTTAATCAAAGGACTGGTAGCCATCTCTCGTGTTCATAAAGTTTGGAAGATTCCAATATTTTCACATTTTTAGGCGTAGATGTCAGAAAACGAATTCAAAACATGAATAAATCATAAGTGGTCCAGATTTAAGTCGCAAGTAAGGTTCACTTGGCCAATGAAAATCTGGTGCTAAGTTAAGGTTTTATGTACAAACCAATTCCATAAGGGAGGTCTCAAAAGATACAAAGATAGGATTAGGTCTACAATTGAAATTCATTACACATTCACGTACTGAATTCGCTTCAAAATTGCAGTATACATATATGCCCTGTAGTTATTTAGCAAGCCAAGTAAGCTTGACCGTAACACTATCTATACTGATATCAACCGGGTAAAATTGTGAATTTCAGCGCAGGTCTCAACTTATCAAACCCGTTGAATAACACTTAAATACGTGAAGACTAACAACCTTGTGGCTGTTGGCTTGCGAAGTGGATGCACAACCGACTAAGACCAAGAACAGGACAGATAATACTATTCTGGAGAGTCATACAGCATCGCTGCAGTAAGTTAAGGAAACTCATACAGTTCTTACGAAGCTACAAGAGTAGTAGGAAACAGACTATAAACTGTAAACATACATTTGCCGAGTCTTGCGGACTATCACTATATCAGATTTCAATATAGACAATATTTACCATGGAAATCACCAGGTACGTCACCTGTGGATTCTACAGCTCCGAAGACTCAAAACTCTCTTTGGCTACTTCCTGTAATGAATTCCCCTTTCTTTCCTTGTTGTTCACGAAATCAACTACCTCCCCCATGCCTCTTGCTCGCATTTCACGAGGAGTGAACCTCCGGCGCCTGAAGAACCAAAACGCACATCATACATCAAACCACAGAATCCAGGACTGGATGTCAACCAAAACAGAATGTTTTGCATCAAAATTCACGCTTCCAAAATCACCACTAAAAGAACACCCTCATTCCCACCACGACCGAACATGAAAGATTGACTCAACTGCAACCATTCCCAGTAGATTTGAACATTCCAAAATGGAATTCACCACGACGAAATTTATGACTTACCTCCTCAGTACAGGCTTCTGCGGGTCGGGCTGGCAGTGAGGACCTTCGTCCCAACCTTCGCACATAAGGTCACCGTTCTCATCGTAATAACAGATGATACCATTTGACTCATCCTTGAAGACCTGCGTATTCATGGATCAAACAACGGCTGTCAAGGAAAAAGCACCCAGCGAGGAGCAAAACATGAGCAAAAGAACAACCAACAAAACAGAAAAATCTCTCAAGACGATCACACCACAACGGTCTCCACCACTTCGACTAACAGGGCAAAACAACAAGCGCACTATTGAGATCGAGCCTTACGATAGGTAATTGTCCCGCCTCCTCTTCAGGACCAACGCCGTTTCCAGGAGAGGCACGGCAGATGGCGAGTCCTCTAGACATGGGAGGAGCCATGGTTCGAACAGAAGTTCGGAAAGAAGAAGAAGACGACGAGGAAGCATTCGCAGCAACCGAAGGCGGTGAACACCGAGGCAGGCAACAGGGCGGCTGGAACAGAAGCGTGGCCATGGTCACGATGTTTCTGCACACAAGGGAAACAATAACTTGACCGAGAACAAACAGAAAAACACTGAAGTCGATGCGGGTATGGCGATGGCGATGGCGAAAGCAGGAAATGCGTAGCGAAAAGACGGTTTAGAGGGATTTAGGGTTTTGCCCATTCAGGCCCTCTGGTCACGGACACTGCCTTGCCGCGGTCATGGAGTGGGGCCCGTGACCGTGATATCTCGGTCGTTGGTCTTCGTTGGTAGTTCGTGAGTGGCGGAACCACTTCGGGAACTACGGTATTCGCCGAGAATGTTTCAGGTTCGGGTCCCTTTCCTCGGGAGGTGGACTCTGCCAAATATAGCGTCCGCTCACATTTATGCTTTTTGCTTCGTGAATTTTGAGTGCAGCAATAGGGGTAGTCACACCTTCTCTGAGAAACATAAATCTATGAAGTCGGAGAAATAAGTGAGAGAAACAAGGACCCAATGGCGAGTCGTTCCACGTGAAGGAGGTGTGACACTCCAATTTCTTGTTTGAAGCAATTCTCATAGAATGTGTTACCTGCAAAGCTGGATGGGAGCTTCGCAAGTCACGCACTACCAATGAAATTGAAAAATTCCTCGAGAAATCTTTCTTCAAGAACGTTTCTTCACCTTCGGAGGAGGAGAATGGCACGTCCAAAACCTCAGAGGTTGAGAGCTCCGCAAGCCACGATTTTCTACCCACAAAGTGCCACGCGTCCAATCTCAGAGAATGGTTTTAGGGTTGGAGGAGGTGTGACTACCCCTAATGTTAAAGTAATCACCTTCAGATCTCCAATGCCTAATAAAAAATTTCCTTGAGTGAGCATTTCTACGATTAAAAACCATCACAATTTTTCAAAAGCAACTATTGAGAGGTGAAGAGTTTCTTGAAGAAACCATAATATTGTTAATTGGCCAGAACGCTTTCCTCTTCGAGAAGGTATAATCACTCTCTGGATGTCTGGGAGGGATTTTGTTATAATGTAAACAAATCTATTGGCCGGCTCACTGCAACTTTTGTCCAGGTTGTGTCAATCCTTGCCAAGAAATGGTAGCCAGGCAAAAATACGACTACTGTGTGTAGAAACTCTAAATGGTTGCAGACTTTGAGGGATATGTGACTCAACAATAATTACACAAGTTTCAATGCTAGGAAGCTCATACTTTCTACGGAAGCAAAAGGGACCCCCCCGTAAAGGTAAACGATGTTACAACTATTGAAAGTTGAGACATTTCATGCTTCCATGGTGTTCATTCAAACGTGAGTCTAATGTTGTGCATGGTGTACCCTATGTTCACAACTTTGAAAATTTGTAAAGATATTACTGTATCGTTGGAAAATTAACCACATGGGTTGCATTTCGCTACAATTTGTTGATTACCGTACCTCATCAAACTTTTGTGGTTGGTCGACCACTGAGATACTGTACCCGGAGGTCACCTTCGGCACAAATTTGCCGAATAATTAATTAAAACCAGAATGAGTGGTTCGGCAGTTCATTTTGAATTATTCATTTATTCGGCAATTATTGATTATTTTTTCTTAATTTCCGTGACAGCCCTTCAAATTATTTCAAAAATTGCATAAAGATTTCTTCATTGCATACTTCTGGGTGCACTGGTCAATAACCACTACACTAAAAAGGGTATTTAGTGTTGGCAACACTATTTGCGAACCATGACACTAAATATCATTAAGCCTACTAAAGTCAGTAACATTAAATGTAATTTCTAACATTAAATATACTCTATGGTAAATCTGAAATCTGAAAATGTTTACATTTAGTGTTAGAACTTATAAAAGGAAGGTAGAAGGGAAGAGAAGGCAAAGGCGGCGCATTGAAGTTTAGCACTACACTAATCGTCCTAAAATTGACATTTAGTGTAGGGTCAAGTAGGGTGGTAATTACACTAAATGTAATCCAACACTAAATACCCTTTTTAGTGTACATAGAAGTAGAAGTCAGTTGCAATGTGTACAAACAATCTCTTTATACAAGTGGGATAGTGGTAGGTATGACAACCCATGTGGGATATGTAAATTAGGATTAGTACAAGCTCAACTATTCACACTTAGTTAAGTCAAAAGCAGAAATCGTGGTAAATGTAGAACTTCAAACCTCGTTTTGGCATAGTATAATCATTTTTTTCAAAAAACTTTGAACTGAAAAAAGTTTTTAATTTAGTCTATATTTCATCTTCAAAAATCCGTTTGAGATTTAGAGTCTCCAATCAAAAGTTATGGATAAAATTTAGAGAGGGGTTGGGAGGGACATTTTTTTTGACATTTTCAAACATCCTCTCTGATTTTTGTCCATAACTTTTTTTTAGAGGCTCAAAATCACAAACGGATTTCTAGAGATGAAGTTTAGCTTAATTTTAATACTTTTCTTAGTTCAAAGTTTTTTGAAAAAAATCATTATACTATGACCAAAAGAGGTCTAAAGTTCTACATTGAACACAATTCCTGCGTTTTGACAATGAGTGGTCAAGCTCTCATGTTCAAGTTGTCCCATATCCTTTGAAAATTCATGATGGATAATGGACTTCATTATAAAAACAACCTCTCCACCCAAAGTTTCAAGGATATGTGTTGGCATCAAGTTGAATTGATATATTTTCCAATATTTCGGCTTTCCTAACAACTAAATTTCTTTGAATTTGGCATAATGAGCAACTAATTTTCAAATTTATTCGGCTTAAAATTTTTTAATTATTTTTCGCCGAAGGTGACCTCTGGCTACGGTAGTGAGATAGTGGGACCAGAAAAAGTGTCGTAACTAGGTGTTTTTCTCTTACAGGACCCTCTTTGGTTCCTGGTACTGTAGAGCTACCTTAGCCACTCCTCTCACACTCAAAGCACCGTGTTTACAGCTCGCTCCCCCATGAAGTCCACGACGAAAGAGAAGAAGATTGAAGGAAACGGAAGAGAACTGAAGAGGGGCCGCATTGCGATTGCGATTGCCTTCATCTTCAATGGCGAGCTGCAGCATCTGGCTGTTGCACAGAGCCATGCCGCCCTCAGCACTGTACAATGCCCCACCTCGGATCTCCACGAAGCCATGGATCCCCTGCACTTCGCTATTTCCACGCGGTGCCTTTCCGAGGTGAGTTCTGCCTCACTGCCTACATATGCTTCTCCCAGTTGGTTCTCCAATTGTCCAGGCTTGCTAAAATCCGCAACTTAGGTGCAATCCGCAAGGAAAATCTGTCAAAAAAATGCATAAGAGCAATCCGTGACTCAGAGCAATGGGACCCATGTTGTTGTGGTGGTGGTGGTGGACAGGAGTTCGTGGAGGTGGAGAGGATGGAATCGTGGGTCTACAGCTCGTGCAGCTGGTTTCGCCAGCCGAGTACGTTCCACGAGATTGAATGTGCTCTCCTTGAATTTGGGTTCCTCTCCTGCGTGGGTTTTTCTCGTCTCGTCTCGTCACTAAGATTTAGAGGAAATGTGGATTGGGTGCAATTTACATTTCTTCCCTTGATCGATCTTGCAGGGGATTTGCAACATTTGTAGGGGAAATTGGTAATTGCCTTGGGGATTACGTGGGGAGAGTGAGAGCCTCGGGGATTTTTTAGGGTTTTGTTATGAGATTCCACGCGGATTACAATCACAGGGGGGTTTGAGTCCATGGGGAATCATACAGGACCTTTGAATGTATCACAGAAGGGCTTTATATATATTCTTGTGGTTTCAGATGGGAGATTCTAAGTAACCTCCTTGTGCATGTGGGCAGAGTGATGGCAGCTATGGTCATCCAATTTTGAGTCCGTCCGGAGAAGTCTCTTTGCAAATACAGGTACTTGAAGGTTTGGAGAAGCGGAAAGGAAATGAGACCTCCTGGGCGAGATCAATGGCCATGAGCCTCCTCTCGTACTTGCTGTCTCTTCAGCTGGGAGTCATGGAAGTGCAAGCCTACCCTCAACTTGAAAGCAGCAGCTGGGGTCTGAATCCTAATCTCACCGTTGAAGTTGATCCGAAGAGCGCCATGGACACAAGATTTGGCAATCAGCTGTTTGAGCTCGGGGAGAGCGAGGGAACCACCATGTGCGAGGAGACGTACGGTTTTCTGCCTTGCTCCACCAGCGTGGGAGGGAATTTGTTCTTGATGCTGGGCTATGGCTATCTACTCTTCACCGCAGCCAAGTTCATCTCCGATGGCAGCGAGCTTCTCCTTGAGGTCAAAACTTTGCCTTCAAACTGTGCATTTCATTCTCTTCGAGACCGTCAACAATTTTCTGCTTCTACTCTCCCTGGCAATATTTAAGTACATAACATTAGGTACCCTTGCAGATGGGAGTGTCTTTCGTGAACTGTGTAACAGAGCCAGGTGTAGCTTACTGCTCTCTAAGAGTCTGACAGTTGCCAAATATTCGACCTCTAGCCATTTTACTGTTGGGGGATGGCTTGACTTCCTTGATAGTGTTATGTAAAGTCACTTCCAGTTGTGGTTTGTGTTCTTAAGTTTATTATCTCTATCGTAAGGGAAGAGAATAAACAATGTTTCAAAAATGAAAGTTCGGGTTCCCAATGAAAATTTAAGATATGTTAAGAGCAACAATAGTTTGTTGAGGCAGATCATTCTAGAGAGCGAATTTCTTATGTCAGGAAGAATTGTGACATTGGGACTAGTGGCATTCTAAGATTGTTGAAGAGGGTCTTGGATTTTTGAATTAGTGAGGATTATATAGAGAGGATTGTAGAGAGAAAGACTTATGAAAACTATGCATTTCTAGGTAGGGTAGAGACACTTGTGATTAGCTCGTTGTTAACATGTTTGGTAGAGGAATTCAATTTGGGAACCATCAAATCTGACACCAAATTTTATTTTTCTATGACGGCAACCCATTATTTCGAACCAACTTGCAGATGGCGTTGTTCACTGTGTACAGGTTATGAATCCAGGGCTATTGGGAGGACTATTACTTCCCATTCTGGGAGCGTTTCCAGATTCTATTCTCATCCTTGTTTCAGGCATGGGTGGATCTGTTCAGCAGGTTACGTTTCGTATATCAACCATTTCTTGAATGTGCTTCTGCCACGTACATGGATTATGTTATTGTCTCCTCTTACTAGAAAACTCAATTGAGTACTATCCCGTGTAGATGAGGACTCTATTGAAGGTTTTAGAAGGACCAACACATGCAGGCGCAAGAGGAGGTGATGGTAGGGGTGGGAGTGCTGGCAGGCTCAAGTGTGATGCTCCTGACGATTGCGTGGGCGGCGTCGCTTATTGCTGGACGGTGTGATTTGTCTGCTACCTCTGGAACTGCAGTTGAGCTTACTCTCACTGGCCCATTTGACCCAATTGGAACCGGTGTCACAACCGATGAACAAACCCGGTACTTACATCTGTCCTCTTTTGACTATCACTCTCTGGTCACTTTGTGGCTACTCCTTTTCGGATTTTCGAACTTAATGCCATCATAACATTCTTAAATTGTTCCGAGTCCTTGCTTTTCATCTGATAACATATTAAAAAACGAGATATGACTTGGATTGTATATGGCTGAGAATGGTGTTGCAGCAACACGTTACTTCTTCTTGCATGAATGTCAATCCAATTCAAGTGCTACTATCTGGGAGCTATTGAAGGGATTGTTGACAGTGGCCTTGTTCTCCTAAAATTCTCCAACTCAAGGTTTGAGAGAGTATGTGTCAAAGAAAGCAGTTGTGAGACGATTGGAGCTTCTTGAATACCGTGGTTCGTCCTTGAATTGACAGATGGGTGGTGGGAGCTTGTTTCAGGAATGTTATGATTAGTTTCTACGAACTTTCGTTTCTTCAAGATTTTCCAGTAGTAATCCTTTATTTTGTGGTGGGGACGATATTTGTTGATTTCAGGGTGGGGGCATGGATAATGATGGCATCGACTCTTCCCTTCCTGTTTGCGCAATTGCCGTTGTTGCCAGGTCATGAATTAGATGGTCCACAAGCAGCGTTTTTTGGCGGTATTGTTGCAAGTATTGGCCTCTTGGCATACTGCGCATACCAAGTGAGCTTTCTTAGTAAATTCGTTGAAACAACGTGCCATTAATATATGATCTCCAAGTTTGTATTTATTTATCCACATGTTTTGATGATCACTTGGTTATGTAGAAATGGGATTAAGCTGTGGCACTGTTGTTGCTTGGGTGATAAATTTTGAAACGTCAGTGGGTGAGTGTTGTCAACCTTTGGGGACAGGTGGCTTCGCCCTGGTTGCAACAAAAGAAGATTGAGGAGGCACGGTTGCAGTTTTTCCGTTCCCGGGCATTGCAGCGCGTTGCATCTTTTCCGTCGAAGTCTGGTTCTCGCTCCAACCTCCTCTTTCAGGTATTGAGGAAACGCGCTACTCTTTCATGTTTAAATTACCAAAAGCGTGCGGTCAAGAACCTTCCTTCATATAGGTGAAATTTTCATTGCTTACTTTTTGACTGTAGTTGAGTAACCTCTAAACAATCCTCCAGGACGAAAAAGAAGGCCACTTATCTAAGACTGTGAAGAGACTGTTTCATACCTTCGACGGTAATAAAGACGGCAAGATTCAACAGGAAGAGCTAAGGGGTCTGATTATTGGAATTGGGCTTGAGGAGGCCGGGTGCGTGATCATGGCTGTGTGCTTTTTTTCTTGGTTGGTTCGTTTGCTTGTGGTACTGACACAATTTTCAATCATACTTAACGTTGGGAGGTTTACAATGAGGAGATCGCAGTTAAGTAGGTCAATCATGGGGAGACACCTTCATCCACTTCATTGAAATGGTTGAAAGGTTGTTAGCTTAGCATTTTAAGCAGTGACATAAGTACCATACAACTGAATTCATAGAAGTAAATACAAACGGATGATCATTGAGAGACCTTCCCATGAATGATGAGGACTCTTCATGAATTGCATCATGCTTATCTCGCCTCTCCATGATCACTCTCTCAATGATATCGTTTAAAAATTCAATTTCTTTAATCCAATTTTACTAAAAAACAAGTTTAATGCTCTGCAGCGATGGTCTGAAACGGGTCATATTCTGTGTGCACCAGCTTTGTGCCTGCAGAGGAGCAAGTGGAGACGTGGTTGAGAGAATTTGATCTTGATGTTGATGGCACCATTTCGGAGCTCGAGTTTGAGTCCGGGATCAAAAAGTGGGCCAAGCGAGTTGCAAAAGACAAGCTGTCGCACCAAAAGCTGCGCTCAAGTGCAATGAATATCCAAGACTCTGATTTTTGGGCTGGCAAGTCGAATGAAGCCAAAACAGTGAGTACATTCTCTCATTCTTCTTATGCTGTGCATCACAAATGACCCAAGGCATTAGGTTAATGTTAGATTAATCATAGCATTCGGGAACAACGTTACAGGCTCCTTTCCAACCTGAAGAATATAGGATTTGAATATAGCCCCGGAATATCCATATGACTCATCACCAAGAGAACTTGTAGTTGGATCATTAGCTCTTGGCCATTCCTTATGACATTGAAACCCGACTCCCAATAACAAAGGAATCCCGAAGGATGTAAGAAAAGACCTTGCAAATTGTTGTTGAAGAATGTTGTAATGTTGGTATAATGCCAATGATATAAACCTAATGTTCGTCTAATATTATGTTGCTAAGATGAAAGGCATTATGAATTTAATGTGAGGTCCTTTCAGATGTGCTGGTCTCATTATAGGATTCAGGTTTCTTGTTCTCTCAAGTTTCATAAGATTTTGGTAGACTTAAGTAGAGGATACTAAAATTGTTTAGGACCTAATCCCCACTCTTAATTACAATTAGTGGCGATTATAGGTGCTCACCTTAAACCCAAAACCTTTATGTGAGCAGGTGCTAGAGCTTCTAGAGAGCGAAGTTGGAGTGACGGGCGAGGAGTCGGACAATGACACAGAGGAGGCCAAGGAGTTGGATCCTCCACAAATTTATAAGAAGGCTGCATTGTTCTTGCTGCTTGGGGCAGCAATTGCAGCAGCCTTTGCTGACCCAATGGTGGACAGCATTGGCAACTTCTCGACTGCGTCACAAATTCCACCCTTCTTTGTGGCCTTTGTTGTCACTCCATTTGCCTCCAATGCAAGTGAGCTTGTGTCCAGCATCATCTTTGCGAAGAGAAGGCGGAAACGGAACATCTCTCTCACATTTTTTCAAGTTTATGGGGCCATCACCATGAACAACACTCTGTTAGTGCCCACTCTGCTTTCTGCTTTCCCTTCTTTTTGTATAAGGTAGGCATACCCAATATGGACCTCTTCCCAATTGCGTCCCTATCTACATCTATCTAAAATTTCAGCCCTTGGGAAGAGGGTCCAAAATGGGTATACCTATCTTTATTGGAGTTTAAAGTGGCCACATTCTCATCATTGAACAGAACTTGCAATGTGGACCACTTTTATTCTTCAATGACTCTCCTGACGCTGCAAGTTGTTGCCCATCTCTATGAGGTGAGCAACAATCTTCCTCATTGGAAACTCATCTTCATGCATTTAGTTTTGGGGACTCATCTTCCTTCAATTAAAAATTTGAGAGAAGATGGGATTTCAAGGTACCCATCATTGTTGGCCGCTCCTCCTTGTGGACCTCTCATTCCAACATTAAAAACACACAATGCTTTGCCTCCTAAATAACTCTGAAATTCACTAATGTTTTTGGAGTTGAGTATAATTTGTTGAAAATGATACTAATTCCCAAAAATTATTTAGTATTCAAATAATATGATGCACCCTTTTTTCTTTCCACTACTCAATATATGATTTGCTTAGAAACTTTTTTAACCTAGGAAGGATGCTAAGGTCAAAGAGTAGTTGATGGATGACTCTCAAGATTATTGTAGAAATGAAGAATGCACCTATTGGTCCATAAATCGGATCATTTTTGGCAATGTACCTTGGTGATAGGTCTCATCTTTTTAGGGTTCAGTGATTCATTTCAATTTCTAAAGATATCAAAGTGACTACTTTTGACCAAATTGGGACTTAGGATTAGTTTGTTGACTAATCATTATCTACATTGGATTGGTTCTCAGGTGTATGGCAATATTTCTAGCCCTTGTATACATCCGTGGATTGACTTGGGATTTCTCTAGTGAGGTATGTATTATCAAAAATGAGGAAAAAACATCACCTTGTTTATTGCAAGTTTCACATTGTTTTCAGAAGTCATATATTATACCATATGTAAGTTTTACTCGAGGCTCCTTGTGCATTTAGTGGTTAATGTCAATTCCTAGGGTTTCTGCAATGTATCCTTTCTCTTGAATTTGAACTTGTGTGTTTTCCCCCATCTTTTGTCTGTATAATATTCAAATGCCATTTTAGGACTTCACCAAATCATAGTTGCATTTTGTGTGTGTGACTCAAAAACAAGACCTCACTGACACATGACCTTGGATGTCAAAGAAATCGGTAGCAGCTAATTCTACCTTGGAATAGTGTCCTCACGTTCATAACATGCGCTTTCCTTGTGCAGGTGACTGTCATAGTGGCGAGCACGTTTGCAGTAGGAGCTATGGCAGGGACTAGGAGCACATTCCCCACCTGGCTAGCCCTGCCGGTGCTGGCCGTGTACCCTTTGGCTATTGCAGGTGTTGCCATCTTGGATAACGTGCTAGGGTGGCACTAAAGTAATTGCCCTATTCTTTACTCTGTAGAGCGTTCTGAAATAAAACATTTGATGCAAATTGATTACGAAGTGGTAAAAAATCTGTAACTTAGTCAAGATTTCAAAGATTTAAGAAAGTATATGCAGCAATTCTTGCTGTGCGATTGCAGTCAATGTGACAAGAAAATGTGATGCGAGTAAGGACCGACTTTCCATTTGAAATATGCACATACTGTATAACATGTTCACCTCTGCAGACGGAGATTATCATTCTATTTTATAGAACAAATCCATGTTCTGTTGAAGTGTTGTGCAGTACACGTGTGTCTGCAGTATCGCAGAGGTGACACTAAACTTTAACTCCACTCCTACCTCATCCTGCAAGCTGTTTACGAAAATAGTGAGAGAGGCACCTCTCAACTCATGCAGAGCTAGCAGTCCTTAATGATTAGTATTTTCTCCGTGACCCGTAATCGAACCGCACTTGTAGAAGGTAGCGCATGCGAATCTGGGACACATCGTACACGATGTACTCATTGTACATCAAGCACGCCTGAAAGGAAACAATGATAAACCACGTCATTACTTTGAACAAGCTCATTCTTCAAGCACAAGGTACCATCAAAGTAATGTCGCTAAGCTACCACATATTTAATCAATTACTTTGTACAGGTATACCAAACAGCAGATCCCGAATTGAATTCCAAAAACGAAAAGCATTTATTTTGGTCTTCAGCTGGCAAGTTGAAATGCCGCAAACTCAAATAGAAATTCACAGCCTCACAGCTTAACAGCTCTAAAGCCGAGCACACACTTTGTAACGTCCTTGCAAAGGATGCATGAGAAAGATGCAACCATACCTGTTGCTGGGGACTTGGAACTGGTGACCCCAATGGAACAACCACTCCATCTTCTAGGGTCTTGAATTCCTTGGGATCGGGAACAGTTCTACCAACGCCCTTTGTGCTGCAATTACCCAAATCGAGGAAGTCAGGGACACAACCTGTAAGTACTCTAAATACTCCATATACTGTAGACCACGGCAATCACGGGACATTAATGAATATTTCACAAATTTAGAGTAGCACTTTGACCACATTGGAAACTGCAAAGTAGCTTACAACCTCATTACTTAGACATAATTGTTGCGGGTGACAATAAATTTTCACCCAATGCTATTGAATATCCACAGCATGGTGTGCTAGGTGTAGACCAAGTGAAAACAAGAACTCTCAAAACACCAAACATTGTAATTACTGTGTTCAAAATTGCAAGGACTTCTACAATTGTGGTGAAAAGAAACTTCTTCGCAATAAGTAATTACAATGCTTAATGTAGTCGACGAGAGATGGACACAGAATAAATACCTAATCTTCCCTTTGGGCAAATCGTTAGCATTATAGTCGCTTTGAAACAGCTCGTTCATGTTTCCCAAGGCCACCTAGAAGTTACATTGTCCATGAAACTCATTAGTATAAAAACTTCATTGAGAAGCATGCACATGGACAATCACCTGCGGATTCGAAGGCATAAGTGTCTCTCAAGGCCTTCAAGCAAGATATTCAGCATGTCAAGTTTGATCCTCACAAGACTATATAACCATTATCCCTGCCAAAACATGTGCATACTCAAGGTTATGACTCAGGATGTACCTCTGACAGGAGAAGCACACCAATTGGATCTGAAGGACTAGTGCAACAATAATTTGCACTCTTGGAGACCATATCCGCAAAATAGACACCTTTACCAAACATATATCCTGTGACAGGAGCTTCTGGAGGTGCTATTCGCAGTCCTGCATACGACGAGCAAGAGATGGTGAACATAGCAGCCAATTCAGAGAAACTCTTGCGATTCTAGATGGCTTCAAGAAAATAATGTTCATGGGCAAGCCCCGATAAATTCAATCTATTCAAAAGCAGAACTAAGGAATCCAGGAACTTTCATAACTCAGACAACAAACACAGAGAGATGCCAACTGAATTTCAGGGACATGAAATAAGGCTCTTGCATTGGATTGTAGGTAAGATTCAAAAAGGAGTGAGAAATACAAACCTTGTGATAGAATACCCGTCCAGTTACTCAGTCGCGACCCATGCCATAACAACATACGATTTGGTGTCTTCTCGAACTGATGACACAAAACAAGAAACACAGTGCGTTAATGATATAAGCAAAAGCCACAGTCATTGCAAAATCTAGTTCAGTGTTAGCTTTAAGCCCATTTTTGCGAGGAAAATACCTGTCCTGATTTACATCAGGACAAATATCTCATAATCTCAACATCAAGGAAACTAAAGTAAAATATACAGAGAAGAAAACATACAGACTGAAAGCGATCCGATTCGCCCTCTCTCTGTAACTTGAAAACGTTCAGAAGTTCGAGCTTGTAACCGGAATGCGACTGTCCATGCGTCTTCTTCACATATTGTTCAATCTGAACAAACATTAAACCACAAGGATGAAATTTTCTCTCTCAATATTGCAATTTTATCTCTCTAAATACGTAATTCTAAGCTCTTCAAGAGGTTCAATTGCAAAGTTCAGCCTTTAAAAGCGTCAGCTTTAAGTTTCTGCTCCAACAATATGACAAGATCTGATAATAAAATATGTCTTGATGCTTGAATACAGCAGTCCAAATGGGTATGCCAGTTCACCAATTCAAATTCCTCGCATGCAGTGTCCAAGGGCTGTAGTTCACAGTTTAGGCGCTTGTAATGAGTGTATGCTGGGTCCTGATTTGGACAAAAGAAACCCAAGTGTAAAAATTGAAGTAAATGAAGCATATAAGATTGATCTCACCGTATCTCTAAAGAAATATAGGAAATTGAAATGTGCAATGTTACAAATTGATGAAAACCGCAGGAGTGGGAATAGTGTACGCACTTCGTCCTCCGGAGTGTCATCAACTAGAAGCTTTGTGGCCACCTCAATTTCACCCAATGCTTCCACCTACAAACCAATTGAAATTTCAGCTGCCACGCCATTTGAGAATAGGACTATTGCTGTCACGCATAATGTTCATGTAATCCATTCCAGGAACGAACTATTGAAGCAATAAATCGTATTAAGATATCTGTTAGCGAATAATTAGCATGCCTCTAATAGAGTGGACGAGAAAAGAGTAGTACCATCTCAAGCTTCTTCTTCAGTTTTTGTACAGTGTCGATAATAAATTGTGCTGTTGATCAGATCACCAACCAGAGAAAAAAACAGTTAAAACCATAATTCCAAAAGCAATTTCAGGATTAAAACACTAATGACTTTGGATTTTCGAGTATCCGCAAACCTACCAAAACCTGATGAAATTGAGTTGAGAACTTACACATATGTTTAAAGCCGAAGTCGTGGGGAATCACCGTGTAAAACTCACTGCAAAATAATTCCAGCAGGTTTCAACAGGTAATCATATTTACTTTGGAACACAAGAATTGGAGGTGCAGAATCACTATAGTGTATATATACATCAGACAAATATTCAAGAAATCCGGTATCATGAGACCAAACAAAGGGAATTCTTCTTTGCAAGAAGAATCATTAATCTACAGTAGGTAGCAAAAGTGAATAGAAACCTGCTTAATTCTTGGATCTCTCTCTTTGATGAGGTCGATTTATCATCCAAAGCAGCTGCTAGTCTTTTCAGAACCTCATACCCCTGATCAATACCACAGTATTGGATGTCGATTCAGAATCTAATATTTGGAAACCAGCCGATTCCACATAGGAACTAGCACTTCTTGATAACTCCAGATTAGAAGGCTCAAGTTAGAATGACTACAGTCATGGTGTTAGCCAGTAATCTGATCAACCAGTAATCTGATTAAATGTAGCCAGCTGTAACATTCCCAAACAACATAGCGTGCAGAATCAATTCTTACCTTCAAAATCGTCGATTTGCTCAACTTCCCAAGAGGCATCTTCCGCGCATCATAACCTGAGAAGCAAGGCAGACACCCCAAATTTCAACAGTCCTATTCTGACCAATAGATCTGACTACCATCCATTGGGGCAGTTGTAAATAAATCATTTTGTACTGAAAAATTATGTCAAAGAATCAGGACGAGACACGACAAAAGAAGAAAACGATACTGAACCATGCAGAACTTCATTGGCTCAGGAAAATTAAAAAGTTCCATATTTCTGTAGAATCACCTTTGGCGTAACAGCAATTTCTAAAAACGAACACATATTTAAAGGACAATAGTGAAGGACAGTTCTTTAACGAATGAAAATGGACGCAAGGACGTGTCACGAATTGAAGTCGACAGGCAGGATCACCTTCATACTAGCAAGCCAACCAGATGAATAAATAATGAGGACACACTAACCGATTTCCATCATCTGCTGCCGCATCATGTTCACATTGCAGACAAGATCAACAAAATCTTTCACCCTCCAATCGAGTTTGCTTGGCTTGTCAGCAACTGGTTTCTTTGATTCAAGTTTTTCTTCTTTACTATCCTGATCCTGTAATGTATACAATACGTGAGAAGAATTGTACACAGGAAGTCAAATCGAGCACATTTCTTCTACATCGGCAACAATATCCAAAAAGTCTCACTATACCGATTTGTCCTAATAGTGCGTGTTACATAATGAACTAGCGCTATCCATTTTGAACTATCATCACAAATTTAATTGGTAAAAATATTCCTCCCTTGTAAGAAGTTATAACCATATGTAAGTTCATTTCGTAACACTCACCAATAGGACAATCACGGTAAATGGACAACATCAGAATAAGTTGATTACGAACCATGGGCTTTTTGTCAGAGTCCTCTTCATAGTCCATCTCAATCCATGTATACTTATTTGGATAGGCGACAAATTGATGACGTTCATGCCAGTGATTCTTTGTTTTCTCATAGAATTTAGTCTGGAACTCAGAAATAGCTGCTGAAACATCCCCCATCGGACCAAAGAGTTTCTGCTGGCCCTTCACGCCAACCCTTCCCCAGCGGAGAAAGACGTAGTAGTTTTTTCCTGAATCCGCCTCTGTGAAATGAAAGACGAAGTATTCATAAATATGGGGAACAACCTGAATCCCAGTAGCCTCCAAGTGCCCAAATGGAGAAAAAACGGCCGCTTCCATATGTATGGGAGTTAAATTAAATCATGCAGAAACCTTCAAAGAAGGTAACAGATGTACCAATAGAAAGAAGAAACAATACCCTACATTCTTGAACGATAGAAATATCATTTGGAAGTTAGTATAATCAACTACTCCCTCTGTCTCAAAATAATACAGGTGTATCCTTTGTAAAATACAAAGGAAACACTGGTATTATTTTGCGATAGAGGAAGTATTAGTTTACAAAGTGGACCTTCGATCTTTAGATCGAGCACTTTGGAGTTAAAGCAATCACACAATTAGCAGCTTGTCATCATAATCAACTCCATTGTTTAAGTCAACTACATAGAGGCCAAAAGTTTGCCAACAGGTCAAAACGAACAAGTCTTACCAAGAATTTGAAGCACATAGAACTTGTTGTTGTTTCCTCCCACATTCGTTTGGTTGAGCATGGCATCGAACACCTCCATTTGCTGCACACACATCGATGCATTGTTTACCCACATTGCCAATTTAATCAATCAAAAATAGGAACTCCGAGAACGTCAATAGGATTTTCCATTACTTGCAAACCTTTTGCATATTCCTGCAACATATCACGTGCGAATTTCTCTATTCATCTCATCTCCGTCAGGTACGTACTAAATGCTCTCATCCGAAAGAACTGCATCTAAGACGCAGTGAAGTACCATTAGAAAGTAATCAAGTGCCGCCTAAACTTCCAATGTGACCTTTCTAACCGTGCACAAAGAAAAGGAACTTACATCATGTAACTTGCCCTCATAAACGTGATAGCTATTTTTGATTCTATCATCAATGTACTGGTCGAGCACAGCACGTCCCTTCTTCAAAACCACAACTTTGGCATCTGCAAACATGAGCATAAGGTACTCCAAGTAAGCTTTCATCAGCAACAATCTGGAAACATTTATCATTCACGAGAAAGCTCAAAAACCAACGGTGAGGGCATCCACACCTAGATTACGCGACATAATTTGAAGCAAGAAATGCCTTCTCTATTGAATTCTACAAATGTTGATGACAAATATTCAAATACGTTCGATAAAAAAATAACATAGGGGCACTCATTCCAAGTAAGTGCCCCCAAGCCCATACTCTATTCAAAAGAGCAACAGCTCAACAATACGAAATTCTCACCTTCATCATCTTTTGGTGCATCCTTGTCGGTCGAAGCACCGTTCTTAGCTTCCAAGGCTTCAGTCAGCCGCTCAATCAGGTCACTTTTCTTACCGCTTGTAGATAAGCCTCTGATGGACAAAGCCTCTTTGATTTCTTTCACATTCATACTACTTATGTCCTCCACCTTGATACTTTCGTCCTCCTCTTCATCAACTTTGCCATCAACCACCAGTTTACTATCTTTTGAAGCTTTAGCCTCAGCTTCAACAGCGTCAGTGAGCCGCTCAACCAACTCACCCTTCTTTCCAGAAGTGGACAAGTCCCTTTGGGAGAGAGCCTCTTTCAGTTCTTTTGCAGTCATTCCGCTCACATCTTCCACTTTGAGCCGTTTCGCATTCTTGTTTTCCTCCTCATTTGGCGGAGAATCTGAAGATCGTTTCCTTTTCTCTCCATTCGCCCCATCTTTGTGCCCGTCTTTGGATGTAGCTTCTTCCTCTGCAATTGCTTCATCAAGTCGAGAAGCCTGCCACCAAACCTTGTCAACACCTCTTGAAGCATGTTATCCCCAAAAATAAAAGACCAAGGATTCATGGTTCTAAACTGGTCAATACAATTGATCACATTGTGGAAAATTAAAATTTGACTGGGGTCAAATCTAATACCACCAGAATCAGTGAAGGACAATGCATCTGTTGGTCAACAATTGCACCTAAAAAAAGTCCTCATATAACCTACTCAAAACTACTAAAAAAATCAAGGCCAAATTGAAGCTTCTTGGTCTTCTAGGTGCTAGAAACCCCACTTTCATACTTCCACAATGCATTACGCAATGTCCGAATGATGTCAAGGCAGAAGAAGAAAAAATACGATGGTTCCCAAATACAGTATTGAAATACTTACGCTCGCAGAAAGATTATCAAAAATAAAAAGCAGAATCAAAGATAGTATACCAGAACGGGTTTCAGCCCAGTCGTGTCCAAACCTCGCTTCTCCAGCTCATCTCGAAGCCTACTCACAGTCAATTTGCTCGACATGATTACCTGAAACCAATTCCACAGCTCCCTCACCATCAGTTGAACCATCTCAGATAGTAAAAGGAAGTCCACCTCTACTGCAATTGTACATTCCAGAAGAGTTCAAATCACCAAGACAAAAAAAATATATATATATGATAATCATCTCCTAGAACTAAAGAGCTTGCTCATGACTAACAATGTGAGCAAGACACGATCACTATTCAAATTGATAATTTAATGATTAGTTTGATGAAAAATCATTTTCTAGCGTCCGATTTCTTAAGTAAACGAAACACCTAAGTGCGCTTCCAGAAACATCTTTCAATCAGGGAAACGAACACCACCACACAAAATCATAACGAAGAATTACGTCACACGCGTTACAATAACAAAAACATTCACGTTCGTCCATCCAGAACTGGACAGCCTCGCGGGAGCTTTTTAAAGATTCAAATTCTCTGAAAATCAATACAGCAAACTTTACAAAACTAACATTTGTTCCTAGGGAAATGTCCTCAGGGTTGTAGCACGAGGAATACTCAGACGAAAATAAGAAAACAGAGGAAGAGTCCATACCCCGCTCTTTCAAGCTCAGTCTCGCATGCTCTGGCTTCCACCCGCCACAACGATGACGGCGCTCAAAAGAATCACCAAGCAGGTGTGTGAAAAAAGAAACACAGCTTCCGCGAGGAAGATTTGCCAAATATATACTGAGGAGAATATGAGCCCCTTGGAAGCTCGCTGAGTGCAAGTTGGATTGGAAGGAAGTAAATTAATAGAATTGGAAAGATGTTGACAAGAATCGTGAAGCTGAAGAATTGCAATTTCTGTCCATGCAGAAGAGTCCGCAATCGTTGGAGGCAGAAACTAAAGGTCGGCTTCTCTGGACGCCGGCTTCGGAGAAGTCGCCTGCTGGGACGGGCGAGGAGCTTGGCGATGAAGCTGCGCTGCAGCGCAAGTGCGTGTCAAGAGGTGGGAAACCAATTTTAGAGAAAGGCGGGGTTCGAAACGTGGAAATTGTCTTCTGCGCACCAGTCTTTTTTTTTTCATTTTCCATGAAGTGGCAAAGTGGCGATATTAAATGTTACGGTGGTGCTCCAAGTTTCAACATTCATCCACGTACTAGATAGAAAATGTGATACTACGTATCTATAATTCTATTTTCATTCACAGTGTGGCGATTTCATCCAAGATTTTTCTTGAATTTGAAGTTTTTTGGTGATTTCATCCAAAAATTTACTAAAAATTTCCTATAGGCTTGGTGCTAGGTCAAAAAATTTGGTGCAATTTTGCACCAAATCGCCGGAAAAAAACACACTGCTGCGCACTATAAGTTAGTCCACTCTGAAGTATCAACCCTAATTAGAACTGAGCATCAGTTTGTTTTTTTCATTTTATTTTAGTTTTTTTTCATCACTGTAGTTAGGAAGCTATTTAGATGAAACCTACACTGTATGTATGAAATTTCATTTTTTCATCCAAAAGAGTGTACATTCATCCAAAATAGAGTGATATAGGCAAGATTTGGTAGTATTTTACGAATTTATCCACTATGAAAATAACAATATTTTGTCAAAATATTCCCTAGAAAAAAAATCATTGCTTTTTAACAAAAAAATCACTCAAAAAAAATCGTGCTGAGTATTCTAATGCACTTTAGCATGAATTATTTGGATACCATATGATTAACCCTGTAACAATGCCGTAGACACTAAATGTTCAATGGATGTTTTTGGATGGCTTTGTAAACGACAGAAGTGCAGATATTCATCCGATTTTATTTTTTTGCAGTAGTTGGGGCATTGGAGAACCAAACATGGGTATTTTCTGGTTTAGTGAAGGCTACTATTTTTTTTGGCAAGTAGAGATTGGCTATAAAAATAATAGAAAGAATCTATACAATTAGCTTTTCTACAGGTGCTAAAGATCATCATTCTCCTCCCAAATTCCCACTCCACCTTTTCTATAAGTGATTGCACCAAAGCACTCATCTAATTTGCTATTTCAACTCTCTGAATTCAAAAACACAATAACAGGATTTTGTCTTTCTTCCGCTAATGGTAACCAGCCCGTCATTAGAAAGTTAAGGTGAAAACACCCAAAGCTGTCCCTATATCTAATCATGTATCCTAGACTTCCACTAAATGTATCCCTAGACTTCCATTTTAGTGTCCTTCAAATGTAGCAGTAAATTATATCCACACTTAATTGCAATTCGTCATCTACTGTTTTTGACAGATTTCAGTTTGAGGTCCAACTATATGACGGTTCCTGTGGTCCAGGAAACTGCTACTTCAAAAATTTATAGAAATTATATGCCATATCTGGAAAAATCTATTTTTTTTTAAATTCGTGATTTTCAATTCCTAATACTACAAAATATTATTATAAGGAAAAGATGCCTCCAACTATGTAGTAAATTGCTTATTTTGACGGTTATAGGTATTTCCACCTTAAATTATGAAATTTTAACCCTAAAAAGGCAAACTGGTCACCATGGAAATGAACCTTTCTGTTACAATATGAATCATTTGCTTGGCAAAAATCAACACCATTCATAGAAGGTCAAACTACTGTGCAAGACCTTTCCTTTTTACACAGAATTCTAAGGATGAACGTCTGTACGTATGTCTTGTATAGAAGGATTTTCTATCATCTATCAGACACTTAGTGTCCGCGGTGTCCTTCTAGGATTAATCCTTGAAAGACACTAAGGCCAAAAGTGGTCAATGGATGACTTCATTATTCATTATAGAAACAAAAAATGCACCTAATTAATTGTCTAGTAACCGAAGCAGTTTTGGTGACTACCTTAGTTATTGAGGGCTTCGGAGTGAACTTCTAAATTTTTTTGGTACATGTGCGATCAAACAAAGGATTATTATAAATGCCTTGGTCCTAAATTTTTTACATGGCTTGGAAATAAATTAGCATCATTGTAATAGGGTTGGGGTCTTTATAAATAACAAAGGGTAGGGGATAATAATGAATTTTAGCTTTTATTTATTTCTACAATAGTCTGGCCCAAAAAAAAAATCTAAACTTTTATTAGAAGTATTAGAAGTACTATACCTTGGTGAAGACTGAAGAGTATCCAAAGGTGGATCCAATGTCTCCTATATCTCAGTTGTATCTCAATTGTATGTGATTAATTATTGTACAGTATTGTACCAATGGAGTTGTTGAAGCCTATAGGATGAATGGAAAAAATTATAGACTACACGCAGAGGCAAAGACGTTTTCCAAAGGTTTAGGATTGCACGATGTAGTGACGTTTGGGTGCAAGAAGTTTCGATTTTTGCTAAGTGTTTTGTGAATGCTTCTCGTCTGCGACACAAATTTCTATGAGTGCTTTGGCTAATCTAGCTTAAGGTTCAGTTTTTTGAAGGGAGCGATTGAGGGTTTATGATTGAGGGCAAGAGAAAAGGTCTGCAAATTTAGGATGGCCAATGTTTGGAAATTTTTTAGGGTATGGCTATCCTAGATAAGGTCACATTGTGGATTTTGGAGTCGGATGCTGCAGACTTGGAGTATTTTAGCAAGGTCGATGTTGGAGGCGCTTCTACGCTGGACGCTTTGCATTTTACCTACACCACAAACCGCTCAATCATTGGCATAGGAATTCCACTTTTTTCTTTGGTCAATTTCATTCACTTGCGTTCATAATTTGTAGGTGTTGCGCATTTGATCACAGTCCCAGCACCACAACATTCATGAGGTTTAGATAACAACACAAAACCTAAACCTCAAACCACTGAGTGATAGTTGTTTGACTTTCATTTTGTTTTTCTTCAATGTCATTCATTCGGCTTGTGTTTTGTCATTTGCAGGTGCCTCTTGTTGCATTGCATTCTAAACCACAGTATTCACATTGGATCCGATTTCTATAAAGTTTTGGAGTTTGAAGAGGCTGCAAGTTTGGCTAAAACCAGTTTTTGGTTGTTTCCATACTGAATTTTGAACCTTGAACACGAACCCTATCATACTACAGCGGGAAATTTTTGAAACTTTGTGCATATTTTTGTGTTGTATTTGGTAACACATTATCTTGTTTGTGCACAATGCATTTTTCACATAAATTCCAAGTTGTTTTTTCATTCTACACTCCTGACTCTCATCCCTTTGTGTTTGATTCTGCGCCTTCTTTGTCTAATTAGTTTGGATATAGTTTCTAAACTCTTTCGATTCATATTTCACAGTGCTTTTCACAGTGCTCTAAATGTATGAAGTAACTGTGGCATTAGAGGAGATCTGAGCGTTTAGAAGACCGTTTCAGGGTTGTTCCCAATGCTGGGAACCAGCCTCCGATGTCAGAAAAAAAAACTATTAAAAAAAAAAAATTTTAAATTCAAAAAAAAAAAAATCTTAAAATGTTAAAAGAATACTAAATAAAAAATTCAAAAATAAATAAAAATAAAAAATGACGTGGCAGTCGCTTGGCCACGTTGGACAGGCCATGTGGCAACGTCGCACCAGTCCTGCAAAGTTCCCACAATCCGGGAACTCGCGGGCTCTTAGAAGCCCAAATCTCCTCTAATGCTTTAATAGTAGTTTTGTTGAAAGCAGTTTGTCCCAGAACTAGTTGCATTTTGGAAGCAGCTTGTAATTGGATGTATTGTACTATGGTCTCAAAGTGTTGTATGTTTGCTAATAGTTTCAGAAATTCACTTGTTAAATTGTATGTTTCCAAATAGTTTATGAAGTTTATTTATTTTGTACACTATTTTTCTTTTTGTCAAGTTTTCAATGAATGATTTCAATATGAGCCGATCAAGTGTTTCCCAAAAATTTGCCAATGTTCAATATTTATAATGAACATATGGTACACATAAATAGCCCCCCAAAAAATTAAAATGAAATATAGGGTACATGATATGGTCATAATTTAGAAATTTAGGTAAATATAGCCCTATAGAAATTTAAAACATTTACCTATATAGCCTCCACTAGAATAGGGGCTTGAACGCACAATATTAACAAACATCTTATATAGTGCACCCCCCAAGATTGAGGGTTGTGTCCTTCAAGGGTTTAAGTTTTGTCTCCAAATGTACTAACAAACTCATAGACTTTCATTTTCAAATTGTGCACAATTGGATCCAATAATCTTACAAACTTTTTATTGTGCCATCCAAATTTTTTTGCATAATATAGAATATAATTTAAGAAATACCGTCCAAATTGACTAAATGTGTCCAAACTGACTAAAAAATGTCTGAATTGACAAAAAATTGACAAAAATGTTAGAATTGGCACTATTCTCTTATAGTGTTTGTATTTTTTATTTTGCATAAATAACATTTAATTCTTACTATATGCAATCTCAACCAAGCATACCAAATTTCAGTTTCAAAAAATTCAAATTTCATTTTTGGTAAATTATTTTGTTTAATCCTTAAACAATGGATAGGTCACTATATGGAAAAGGCAGGTTATGAACAGTAGCAAAAAGAGCGCAAACCATTGCAAACATTTTAGACTCTTATTTATTGAAATTGTGGGTGTCATTTCTTAGTCTAGGCGGACTAAACAGATAAGTGTTGCTAAGAAAACCTATGACATATTTTATTTGCCAGGGCTTAGCTTTATGAATTTGTACCAAGTAGCCAACAATTGCAATGGCATCACTCACACACCAAGCAAGGCAGTATGGAGGAGGAGGTAGATTGAGGTCTCTCAACTTTGGCCTAGGCATGTTGATAGGGATAAACAAAACAACAGAGAGGTGACAAGGAAGAGCAATGGCAACAACTTATCCAATTTTGTGTAGAAAAGCTAGTGAGTACAACTTAGTGCAGGAAGATTGCATCGCAAATTTAGATTGCCGTCTTCGAATTTATTGAAACAAATGAAGAACCTTATTTTTTCTAGTCTTTTAGCCTTTGAAGACGGCTGTGAACAGTGGGAGGGATGGCAACTACCACTTCCCGTTGCTGTAAACACGAAAATTGCCCGCTACAATGCGGTTGCGAAGTGCTCGCAAAATATAAAATGACTCTCAAAAGTTGCAGAAGCAGGTAGTGCATGTTGCCCTTTTGAAAATTGAAAGAAAGGCAACATGGAGCCTAACACCGTCTTTTAAATCTCTTAGCAGTCTTCATACAATCCAGGGTATCCAAAATACCAATGCATTCAATGACGCTATTTGTGGCTTTCCATCACTAAGTACGTCTGTATAATCACATCTCCAAAAAAAACAGATGAAGAACAGCTTCTTTACATTCAGAATATTATTTTTTTGTCATCCATCGGACCATTGTTGTCACATCAGGCGAGTTAGGATTACCAGATGTCCCAAACAGGTAGACATATTAGACGGCTTGGACTGACCAAACGAACAATGTGACTACCTTAGAGTAGTCATATTGGACAAGTTAGGATCACTAGACATCTCAAACAAACAGGCAAATCGGACAGTTCACAAAGACGGTCCGTCCAATGAGGTAACTATGCATCGGACACCAAACATCCATTGAATGTCTGCCGCAATATTTATCTGTTAATAGTATTAATAATTGATTGAAAAACATTGATGATGAATTTTTTTAATTTGATTGTATAGATACGTAGGAAACATCCATATACACATCTTTTCTTCAATAAGAATCTCCAAAAAAGTTTTAGAATTTCCTCTAGAGAGATTTTAATGTTTAGGTGACAATGCCTAAATTATGTAAAACAGACATCTCTATATTTTAATTAGATTTTGGCAAAGCAATTATACCATCATATTCAATTGTCCAAAATTAGTTACCACGTGAGGGTCAAATAGCAAAATCTAGTTAAAATATAGAGATATTTGTTTTACAAAAGTTGGGTATTGTCACCCAAATATTAAAATTTGGCATTCTAATTTTAGAGATGCTTGTTGAAGAAATGATGTACATATGGATGTTTCCTACATATCTATACAATCAAATTAAAAAAATTCATCATTAATGTTTTTCTATCAATTATCATGAACGTAAAATGAAATAATTTTTCAAAAATAAAATTTTGCTTTTCTGAAACTAAAATTTGGTATGCTTGATTGCAATTGCGTAAGAATTGTGTGTTAATTATGCAAGATAAAAAATTCCAATTTTTTTTTAATATTATGCAAAAAAAATTGAATGGCACAATAGGCAGTTTATAAGATTATTATATCCTATTGTACATCTTGTCTAATCAATATCTAGGATAAAGTGTCCTTTTTTGGTCCAAATGCAAGTGTCACTTTTGAGGCAATGTTGATTGTAGGTGTACATACCTTCAAGTGTTCTTTGAGGGTCTACTTGGGATTTTAGGGGGTAATTAGGGTGTAAAGGTAGCCAATTCAAAAAAAAACGTGAGATTTTAGCTCGGATTTTAGCAAAAAATTGTCAATATAAAAAACTCTAGCTAGTCCACAGTTGTCCAAATTTTCATTGTATAGGGAAACAAATCTTATTAACCCAACATAGATGTTGAAGACAATACCATATTTAAAGGGAACCTTTGAATTTTTGACAAATTTTTGACAAAATCTTGCTTGAATTTGGTAGTGGCTATCAATTTACTAAAAATAAAAATATTTTTCTTGATTAAAATGGCAAAAAAATCTCTTAAACATATAAGATGAAGTTTATTAATTTTAGATAATAGTATAGATAAAGGTATTTATTACATGGATGGATGGTGGAAAAAGAGATGGTTGTTCTAACCAACCTAAAGGCCAAGGTGCAAGTCACTTTACCAAGAAAATAATAGAATTTAAACATCGCTCAAAGGATAGGTTCAAAAATACTTCTAAAAATAGAATCCAAATTTTTTTATAAACACATTACAAAAAATTAGAAAGTTGTTTTGGGGGAGAAGAATTTTTTTGCAAAGTAATTCTATTTTAGCATCCAATGAAACTTATTTTCTAAAAAAATATAAAAGATTTTATAGAGAAGTGTCGACCTTGTCCTTTACATTAGGTATATTAGGTGTCCAATGAATAATTATTAAGGATACTATAGATTTAAATAAATGCACCTATTACCCTTTTACCATAATGGTGTATGTATTTTTCTATTGGAGTTGTATAAAGCTCTGCCTAGCTCTTAGATCACTTATCCAAATCATGCTAAATTTGTCCCATTGGATGTGTAGTTTCTATATGCAAAACAATTTTTCATAATTCCAAATTACCAATGAATCTTAAAATATTTTCCTACTTGTATTTTTTGCAACCCAAAATGGTTGTGTGGTCTTTAGACTCATTAAGAAGATTTTTTTAAGAAAATTCTAAAAAGGGATTATTTTTCAAGTTTTTAAGCATGTCCCAAATAAAATCTTGGATTGCTATGTGTCATGGGCAAATTCAATTTTTGTATGCAATGCTAGATCAAGCTTTATTTATGAAAGTGAAAAGTTCTTGTTTTTTGGTCTCTAATCAACTTAAACCTAAATCCCTTCTCATATAAAAGACAAATTTTTTTTACATTGTGACTTCAAGTTTTTTTATTATTCAATTAATTTTATTCTATGCTTGCTTCCCTCAAGTTGTATCCTCCAAATTAAGATTTCTTAGACACTCTTTTTTGGAGAATATTGGATTTAAGGACCACTTACCGTTGCTTCTTTTAGTCAACTCATTTGACAATTTTTCAATTTGGGTGGTAACAATTTGAAGATTGCATCATTGAATTTTGATGAAACTTTATTGTTAAGTCAAAATTATTTTTATTTGAATAATTCTTATAATATATTAAATTATTATTTTTTCAAAATATTTGTGACACATGTTTATTGACTATTGCAGAATTGAATATACTTAAATATCCTACAATCATTTTATTGAATTGTATCAAGAGTTATTATTTAGCCACAAATGATCTATTAACCCCTAACTTTACACTTGGGAACATGAAGTATATTATATAACGACAATGTGTAGTGTTATTTTAGAGAGCATTCCACTTTGCAAGTTTAGGGATATACACAATCTAGAATTCCAACTTTTTCACTATGCATATGCTATACTTTGAATTTGTGGCAAGTGTACTATAGTCAAGTGCACCTAGTATTTAGCGTGTTCTAGAATCTCATTGTAGAGAGGTATATAATAAAAAAAATTGAGGGCAAACTTTTACACAAAATCAAAACACAAGTTTCAGGTTTTTAAGAATTGTAATTGCTTTCGCCAACTTTCATGATGTTTATACTTCTACATGATTAAGGAGGAACTACATTTTAGGAATAGCTTTGTCTTGTTGTCAAATTGGAAACAACCAAAAAGTTCAAGTCCAATTAAAATTATTTTTCCGGATGTAGAGAAGTTGCCTCCCCTACTTTTCATAGGCTTCTTCCTATAACATTGCCAACCAACGATTCCAATTCTCCTCTTACTAAGTGTTGCAAACTTCCATGTAGAATTTTGGAGAAAATTTTGTGTTTTCTGCAAAGTTTGGTCGATTTTTGTATATGGAAGTCGGCCTTAACTGTACTTACCTCAACCCTTAAACACCAATGAGGATGTTTTTTGTCCTATCAATGACAAAGAATTCTTTTATTAGGACAGAAGTGCAACTATGAATTTTGTTGTGAAAAGGGGAAGTCTTTTACGGTAGTTTGACTTTCAATGAGTACTTTTGCAGTTTTTTAAGCCAATGATTCACACGGTAACAAAAGGGATGATTTCCATGGTCACCAGTCCGTCCTTTAAGGGTCAATGAAGAACTCAAATCCAAAACCGTGGGTCTGATGTAAGACCGTGCAGTTGAGCCCAACCTGTAGTCAGTCTCTCCTACTTTCTGAATTCCGCGTTTCTGCCATCACCATCGCCGAATCCTTCAACTGGAGCGCAATCGCAATTGCAAAGGTACTTAGGTTTAAGAAGGTCTTGTCATGTTAGTGATCTGATTCCTGATCCCGTTGCGTCGTCAGGAATCATACATTAATGCAAAGGATCGCATTCTTCTAGAGCTTGAATTTCGTAGGTACTCGTCGCTGTCTGGTGTATTCGTGAACTTTCCCAGTTTTATAAACTCCCAGTTAGGGTTTGGGTCAGTCGCTTCGAAGTTGGAGAAGCCCCACACCTTGTTCTGTTGCTGGTTCGCTAGGTGCTGTTTTTGAACCATCGTTTTGATAGTTTGGCAATTGCAACCTCCAATGCCGAGGATTCGTCAAACTAATTACATCTCATTGCAGCCATGAAAAGCCTCGCCTCTGGTGACTCCTTAATTGGAAATAGGTTGCCGTGAAATTTGATTCTTCCGATTGGTGATTATTGTCATTCTTAACAATGGAGGATTGAAAGAATGGCGCATCATGTGTGTGCAAATTCCGCAGGGGCAATGTGAGTGATGATGCCGCTCTATGGTGTTAGGGTTGGGGCTTGTTGAAGAGCTGGAGGGGAGAGAAACCAACAACCCTACAACCGAGGGCCATGAGTTTTCGTCGAAAATTGACGTCGGTACTAGTACTTGCGGTGACGGGAGTCGGAGCATTCAGCATCTTTGACGACTATCTCATCTTCCAGCAATGTAGCCAGTGAGTCTTTTCTCTATGCCCTTGCTTTCTATATCTCTGTTGTTAAGATTTTGAGTTACCTGAAATCACACATGAAACAGCCGAAGTAAAATGGCGCATATGATGATGATAAGTGAATCTTCTTCTTTTGTATTTTGTATACATGAAGTTTAGGTCGAAAGCTCTTGACCTAGGAGCAGGTGTGAATTGTACTCCTGTTCTGACATTACTTTCTCTTTTGAAACTATTTTGAATGTGGAAATAGATTTGGTGTAGATGCATCTTTTTGCAGCGGTCGTTTCACTAGTTCTGAATATGACGGGAATTGGTTGACTAGGACTGCTTTGGAGACGGCAAACACAGATGTGGAGCTGAAAACAATTTTGGGTGAGAACATTGAGCGGGGGCCTTTGTACGCGGCCACTATGGGGGTTGACCGTGAGGGCAACTCAGCAAATTGTAGCTTTCCTGTAACGGGAAGCTTGGCGAAGGGAAACCTCCATCTTCGAGCGGTCCGGTATGAAGGTAGGACCCTCTATTGAATTCCTTTTGAATTAACCATAGTCCTTGACACTGCCACATTCTGCGAAAGAGCAGGAAAAAATGTTTCCTTTAATCCTTAATTTCATCATACCCGCTCACTGGAAGTCACCATCTTAATGCAAGGCTCTTGAATTTCAAAATTAAGCTCAAGAATGTCCGCAAGCTCTTCTCTCTGTCTCTCTCTTTTTCTTTCCGAGTGCGTCTTGTCCATCTGAGCATGAATAATTTGATAATCTTCTCCTTTACTTGTAAGCATTACCTTTCCGGTTGGCAGAAACTGAAAGTGTGTCCTACGTCGTCTGTGTCAGGGGCGTAGGAATTTTGTTGGTTCTGGAGGCTTTGCTCACCAGGTCCTCTATTACCATACCAGTGTGTGCGTGTATGGAATCTTTTCACCTATGATGTACCCATTCTAAAATGTGCAGCATAAGTGAAAAGAGTGTATACCTGCACAGCACTGAACCCTACCATTTGAGAAATCTCAAAGAGATTAAGCGACAGCTTAGGGGATGCCCCTTTAACCCTCTCTAATGACACTACACTTTTAGGGGACGTATGGACTTTCAATGTGTTCACAATTTCACATGTGGAAGGAGTTCAATCCGATTTGTACGAAGGACAGATTCTCGGTATATACCCCCTTAATCTGGTTAATCTGACTACTAGGGAGATAGTCATATTGCGGGTCAAATAGTTTGAATGTGTGGCAATTGTAGCACAATTGAATTGAATGTTTTGAAAATTGAATTTGCTACAAGCAATGATAGTGTGGCAAGTGTGCAGGATATTCCAAAATGTCATTAAAGAGATGGTCAGATTGAAGAGGTCTGAGTGTAAAGGGAATATGCAGTCACAGATGTGTCATTGGAGAAGTTTGAGAGTAGGATGTGCAAGAACCGCTTATCAAAATGTTTCAAAAATGTAGTCGTGGTAGCCGAATAGGTAAAGAGCATCGGAATTGCCTCTGATTGTGTGACATGGTCGTGATGTGACAGAGAAGTACAAATGGTTGACGCCATACTTCCCTGGTTCTTCTGGCGGGCGATGGGAGGTGTTAGTGCTGGAAGCTCTGGTGCCTACTGACAAACCACCTGCGCATAGACGCCTTAGTCTGGTCCATAGGAGGCCCGAGGTAGGAGATCGAGGAGATGGGGGACCATGTGGAACGCCCAACACCGCAGGACACCAGGAAGTCTGAGGTTTCCATTTTTGCAGTCATGCAACGTGAATCTGGGTGTTCCAATCATTTTAGCAATTCGTGCAAGTTTTGTACATTTGAATGCAACTCCATTGTGTCGAGATTTGTATTGTATTGATTGTTGGGAATTGCAGGGCCCGGCGGCGGCCATTCCTGGAATTTTGCGCCTTCTCTCATCTTAATTTTTGGATGCCTTTTAAATATTATATTGCTTAGAGTTATGGTCCTGCAGACGTGCGTTCTAAATCTATAATTTATTCTTTCCACGGAGAGGGAGACCTGTATAGCTTTCCTAATTCGTACTCTTTTCTGTTACGAAAGAGAGGTCTTCCTATCGAGTTGCGTACAAGTGAGAATGCAGAAAACGCATGGAGGCGATAAATGTGCTAACTTATGCTGATAAGTCCCTGTCCTTCTAAGAAGGCGGCCAAAGAATTTCCATGTACTGGTACCTCTCGAAAGACCAAGTGAAAATTTATTTAATAATGTTACGGAGTACTTGTTTGGTGCGGCTCATTCCAACAGTGACTGCCTGTGTACTGAAAATCCTCTCTTGTTAAATATATTTATGTCTACGTACATAAGAAGCTTTTATTCATTCCATTTGGATTAGTGATATAAAAGGTACAAAGAATCTTGTTTTGGGGCAATTAAATTATCTTCTTGAAAAAATAACAAAGATGATTTGTTTTTTAACTCAATTTTTGCAATTTTTCAAAATAAAAGGTCCATGGGATGTAGATTACTTATTACATCAATCTCACCTTTAGCTTTGATGTGTTTCAATATTGTTTTAGAACTTTTGACGATTCATTTTTTCATTCCATCTACTATCTACTTCTACTTAATAATTTTCTAAAGAACACAAATTATATTTTGGATGGGGGTGTCACTAGAGTTTTAATTCAATTCTTGACCATGAAGATTTAAAACTCAAAACTTTGTATAGTAGTGCAAAAAAAAATAAGTTAAGTGGATTTAAGGTACAAAATTCTAATATGGCAAGGTACAAAATATCTTCTTTTAATACTTCCAATACTATAATCTTTCAATCTACTTGGACAAAGTTTTAGAATTTCTTTCCATACATTTTTATATAAGTAGCTTGTGCAAGATCCTACAATTGAATATGCAAAAACATCAGATTTTTCTTTATTGTAGCTCAATGCACTAAAAATGACAATTTTGGAGTGATTTTAGATGAAACATAAAGACCTTCTTTGATAGAATTATCAAGAATTCTCTCTTGCAAGGTAGAGATTCTAAAAAAATAAAAACCAAGGAGGGAACTTCTCACAATTGACAATTCATCCAAAATTTTGGATAAAAATTTGGCAAATCTCACAAGCAATCTTTTCATTGGATGAAGATTGGTTTTGAAGGAATTTCCCTTAGCGTTCCATGCTCAGGAAAATTCCCTCCCAATCAATCTTCATCCTATATCTAGTTGTGAACCTTCATGGATATGCAAAAACATCAGGTAAGAATTTTTTGGTCCAGAGCACCAATGACTTTTTTTACTTTAGTGCTGAAATGTGAACATTCCATTAGGGATTTAGGGGATAAAGTTTTTTCCAATATCCAAAATTTACAATTTCAAGGATGAGTTAGGATGGCAGTTGAGTCATAGGGGGTAGGGGGTAGGGGCCAAAAGGCTAAGAGCATCCCCACAACAACACTCCATAGCTAACCTCTAAAGGTTTTGTATCATTGATCTTCTAAAATAGAAGAATGTCCTCTGTTGATTTACTTAAGCATGTTGTTGTGGGGCTCGTTTAAGTGAAGGACCACCAGTCGAAAGGCCCAAAAGTACCTACAAGCCCAAAACAAAACAAACACACTAGAAAGGTACATATTAAGGTAGGAGGCTCAAAATCAGCCCAAGCATTTAGAATCATCCCTATAAATAGCTTTGAAATGGACATGATATAGTCTTTAAATTGACCTATATAGTCATTGAATGGATCAAGAAAAAAAATTATTGCAAGAGCGAATCATTCTCCTTGCTTTTCCCATTTTTCATTACAAGTTGCAAGTGAACAATTTAATTGGATGACCTAGGGTCACAAATAGGTACCTATGTGAGACAATTTGTTTGAAAATTCATAAGTAATTCAGTAATGCTTCAAAAAATATGAAACCACTTGTGTTATAGTCCACATCTCTTTTTTTTGTCTGAAAAATGAGCTAAAAATATTCTCATTGAAGGAAATATTATTGAAAAAGGCGGACCAGCCCTTAGATGAGTGGTTTTTGAGCCTCCTACCTCAACAAGAGACTAAAAAGTAAATAAGTTAACTTGCCCTCACAAGAGAAGAGAAAAGATCACAACAACTTCAAACTAAAGTAGGAGGTTCTAAAATTGTACAGGCTCTAAAATTGCCACCCTATTCAAATGTACAGTGCTTGTACATGTTGCTTTTTCATAGCCTTCAACAATGTACAAACAATGTACGTTTTAGGGGTTGGGCAATTTTAGAGCCCTATGCCATTTCAACTTCAAATTTTCATAACTAATTCCACAAAGCTCCAAAAAATATGAAACAACTTGGGTTAAATGCCAATTTTACTTGTCTTTCAAGGAAAATTTGTTGAAAAATATTTCAAGACGTTTTGCCTCCCAAAAATTCAATTTCAGCTCTTAATCCTAGAATGACCTTGAGGACAGAATGTGTCCTTGAACAATTTTTGAAATTAAATATAACCTTACCAAATTATTATTTTTAATAGTTTATATTTTTGAAAAATTCTTTATGAAGTTTAGTTTTAGCTTCAAAAATCTGATTTTGAAAATGATTGATTATGATTTTTCTATTCAAGATTTTGTGCACGGGTGTCCATTGCAATCTTGACTTTTTGTAGTGTTGAGGGCTCTTGGGAATGAGCCTCAAATACACTAGATCTTTGAGAAAAAATCACATTAGAAATTCATTTAAAAAAATTGTAGAGTAGATTTTGAAAAGTCATAAATTGATTGGGGTTATGCATGTTAGGCCCTTTAACCTCATATTTTTTTGGTGACCAACTTTTTAGATTTGACATGTGAAAAGAGGATTAAAAGACTTCAAATCACTTTCACAGTTTTAACACCTTCATGACCAAACATTATAATCTTTCAATCCGTAAGAGATATATATATATATATATATTTTTTTTTTCTAATGTGATCTCTAACATGTCTAGTTTGATTTTATACGGTTACAATTCAAAAAGAATTGATGCAACTTATCAAAATGTTATCTTTTTGTTCAATTTAGAGCAAATTCCTAGAAGCTCAGGAAATTCCAAGGTCATTTTGGGGTTAAATAAGTGATTTATGGACCTCCTACCTTAGACTGAGATTTCACGACCAAGTGAGCTTAGGTTTATATTTTAGTCACATGTGCTCCACACTGGGGTAATAGAAGACTGACTGGGGCCTTCCTGCGGCCCCCAAAACGAAGCCAAGAAAAGGACACTCAATCCATGTCTTCCATGCCTTCACATGGTACCTTACAGTTTGGGATCTCAAGTGGGCTCTGACTTGGACTGAGGAGCTTCAAGATATTTAACCCAAGGTGGACGAAGGACGTGGACACTATTACGTGTCCGATGGATGATAAAGAATCCTTCTATGTAGGACAACTTTGAAGTGTTGGTGTTCAACCTTGGAATTTTGTGTGGAAAGGAGAAAATCAGGCATTTAAATTTCAAAAAACAATGGATGAATGCAAACGCATAGCAAGCACACAAAAATGCATTTTTTTTCCATCTATTGATGTTTCTGAAGATTCTTGTGTTATTTGTTTAGCATCTGTACAATTGATAGAATTTGAAGGTTGTGCTTTGCAAATATCTTATAATTCAAAGCATATTGGTAGGTTTGGCCTTTAAAATTTTTTAAAAATAGTTCAAATAATGACCCTTCAAAAACAACTTGAATAAAAAAGTAAATTAAAAATCTTCAAAAATCACTATGACTAGAACTTAACATTTTGAACTTAACTCCTAAAGGCCCAAGGCCTTTTTTCTGCCAAAAGACACTCAAAACTGCCATTTTTATAGCAAGGAGTAAAAAAAATTGAAAAATGTTTTTTTGCACATCTAACTGTAGGATCTTACACCTAACTAGTATGAGAATGTGTGGAAAAAATTTCAGAATTTTTGACCACTCAGATTGCAAGATATCTGCGTTTAAAGTGGAAAAAACAAGTATTTCAGCACATTGCGGGACTAGATTTTTTGACTTTAAACATTTTTGACTTAAAATTTTTGAACTACAGATTTTTGAGCTTTAAATATTTATAGTGGAGAATTGAGTTGAGAGTCTAGGGAAAAAAAGAATATTCAAAAAAACTTAATTATCATTCCTAAAAAATTTATTAAGTAGAAGTAGACACGAAATAGAAGGAAAATCTAAAATATTAATATATTTTAGATGGAATAAAATACACTAATTCCAATAGTAAGATTGTTCTAGCAAGTAAACTAAACCATGACAATTTATTTTTTTTGAAAAATTGCAAAAATAGCATTCAGAAATTATGAATCCTATAAGTTATTTTTTTCAAGAAGATGCTCTAACTGCCCAAAAAACAAGAATGTCCATAACTTTCTCATAACAAATCCAAATGAAATGAATCAAAGCTTTTCAGATAGACAAAAATATAATCTATGAAAAAAAAATATTAAAAAAAAAAAAAATCAATTTTTTGCCAAATTGTTTTTGCTGCCCAGACTGCCCAGTTACAAAAAATAGTATGGAGTAATATATTTGGCCATAACTTTTGACTCCTATTTCCAAATGTGCTGAAATTTAGTGCATATGAAAGATGTTCCTTGTGCCCACCTTCTATCAAAATTTCATCTTAAAATATGGAAATCTTTAGTCACACGTACCTGCCCAAAATTTCTATATAGCCAAAAAACGCATGCCGGTCCTTTAGGGGTTAAAGGAAAAGAATTCTTGTGAAAATCACAAATATTCAGTCTATAATCAATTTTGGAAGGAATTCTCATTTATTGACTTGAATTTTATTGAATAATATTGGTTTGTAAACTAGTTGATCTAATCATATAGATATGAATCATATGATCTATGATATGTACATATCTTACCACTAGTGTTTGGAAGTCATCATTAAATTATTATTCTAAGTTGCATTTTATAATACATCTTCACAATTTTGAAAATTTGGACTACCCCTGGTGTAATAAAAACCCTTAACACTTTGATGTCCAAAATCTAGACAATGAATAGAGATGTTTTAAAGAAACTTCTTAGGATCACACAACATCTCATTCATCCCAACTAATGCTTGACTTTCATATAACCACACTTTTTGTATGATGAATTTGATGAATTGAGGTACTAAATAATATATAGTTAGAAAGATAGAAGCCAAAATATGCAAAATTTCAAGAAAGGATTCATACATAAAGGGGTAAAGGGCAGGTTATAGTAGTTCGCTTAATTTGAAAGCAACCTTTTAAGAGTTGATTGCATTTTAGAGCTGAAGCTAAATTCCTAGAAACAATTTTCTATAAAGTTTTGTAAGAAAAAAAATGAAATTGACATCTATCCCATGGGGTTTCGTATTTTTGGACCTTTGTAGAATCAATTACAAATTTCTAAAATTGAAACGCAATGGTCACTAAAAAAGAAACCAGAACACCTCCTGAAATATACACTATTGGTACATTAAAAAAAGCAAAATGTACTTCTATGTTAGTTGTCACTTTTAGAGCAGGGTTGCTTGTAGACCACCCCACCTTAATCCTTAATGCCGAGATGGTGATTGTGAAAATCATCCCTTTTGCTATTATGCAATATCATCTATTTTTTTTTAAATATACAAAAGTAATAATTGAAGATCAAGGTACTGTGCAAGATCTTTCCTTTTTGTACAAAATTCTAGGGATGAACAATTGCACTTCTATCCTACATAGAAGGATTAAATCTTCGTCATTCAGAGGCCGAAAAAACAGTCACGGCATTGTTTAAGGGTTAATTTCTCTCTTGCCTACCATTGTGGCTCTGCCTTGCATAGTATGTGACCACTAAGATCTATTTCCAGCCCTTTTGAAGTACATGAATCCATCCATACTTTAAGTTTGTTTGTTTGTTTTGTTTTGTTTGTGACGTTGAGATCTTCCGGACCGTGCGTCCCCTGGGGGCGTGTTTAGTACTGTCAAAAAGCCCTCGGCGAGGAGGGGTGCACGGGCTTTGTTTCGTGGCGTTTGGACCTACGGTTGAAAAATTATTGAATTTCAAAGTTTTTATTGATCGAAAAAATTAGAAAATCACTCGGTTTAATTACATTTTTGTTGTGGTATCAACACAGAGCACACTAGTAGTTTTCGAAGTTAGCATTGGTGCTTGCTACCTCCAAGTCTATTCTCTCTGAGTTTGGATTGGCCAGAATGAGGCTACAGCATCTATGAATAGGGCTTCAATCAACTGAATATAAATGACAATCTATACCTTAAGTTTGTTTGTTTGTTACGTTGAGATCTTCGGGTCCGTGTGTGCCCCAGGGGCGTGCTTGGCATCGTCGAAAAGTCCTCGGTGAGCAGAGGTGCATGGGCTTGGTTTCGTGCCGTTTGGACCTACGGTGTGAAAGTTATAGATTTTTGAGTTATTTTTGGATCTTAAAAATGACTAAATTATGCTAAATTATGTATCTTTTGAACTGTGTGTTAATTTGTCACGTTCTTGGTATCGTTGGAAAGCCCTCGGCGAGGAGGAGTGCACAAGCTTTTTTTTGTGGCGTTTGGACAAACAGTGGAAAAGTTATTGAATTTTGAAGTTTTTGTAAATAAAAAAATTAGAAATTTACTTTTACTTTTATTTAAGGAGATTAAGGAAAGCTTAGCCTTCACTTTTGACATCCCCAATGATTGTAGCAACAACACAGGGCACACTAGTATAAGTTATGTTAAGAACCGAAGTAGCAACCCTCGCCTGTCAACCAAAGTACACCCTAAGAGCATCGCCACGGCTACTTACCAAAGGCACTCAACACGGGCAATGGGCGGGTCGTGGCTTAGAAATTGCCCCGCGGCACACACGCCAAGTGCAAAAATATGTTTGGCCACTTCAAAAATGAAGAAGGCACTGGCAAATGGAGACTCTTGAACGCGGCTCGCCAAGCTATTTATTAGTCTTTTGAATCCCACCTTTTGAAAGGTTCTCTTCAAAAGTTGAAGAGATTCTTCTTAAAATAATAAATGAGAAGTATGATGCACCTTTTGATTACTTGGCAAGTCTTCCGGTGGAACCATGACTCTTCAATCAAAATGGTGGCACGTCAAACCACAACAAGTCTTTGTTTGGCGCCCATCTTCTACGTCTCAGCTGTGGGGATGTTCCAACTTAACCCCTAAAGGACCGTTGTTCCTTCGGGGGACAAATGGCAGGTACCTACGGGCTGAATTTTTGTCGTGATTTTTTGAAATTTTTTTTGAAGATAGAAAAAATGATCAGCTTTGTGGGAATATAATTTTTTTCACAATTGGTGCCAGGGAACAATAATTATGACCAAATAAGCTCAAAACAAGGGACATGGGGCAGTCCGGGCAGCAAAAAAAAAATTGCAAAAATTTGAATATTTTTTTTAATATTTTTTTTCTCATAGATTATATTTTTGTCTATCTAGAAAGATTTGATTCATTTCATTTGGATTTGTTATAAAAAAATTATGGACATTCTTGTTTTTTGGGCAGTTAGAGCATCTTCTTGAAAAAAATAACTTATAGAATTCATTTCTGAATGCAATTTTTCAAATTTTTCAAATTTTTTTTTGCATGGTTTACTTTACTTGCTAGAACAATCTCACCATTGTAATTAGTGCATTTTAATTCCATCTAAAATATATGAATATTTTAGATTTTCATTCTATCTTGTACCTACTTCTACTTAACAATTTTTTTAAGAATGCTAATCGAGTTTTTTTGAATTTTTTTTTTCCTGGACCCTCACCTCAATTCTCCACTATAAAGATTTAAAGCTCAAAACTCTGTAGTGCAAAAATTTCAAGTTAAAAATGTTCATAGTCAAAAAATCTAGTCCCGCAATGTGCTGAAAAATTTGCTTTTTTCACTTTGAATGCACATATCTTGCAATCCGTGCAATCAAAAATTCTAAAATAAATTCCACACATTCTTATACTAGTTAGGTGTAAGATCCTACGGTTAGATGTGCAAATAAAGCATTTTTCAAATGTTTTTACTCTTTGCTATAGAAATGACAGGTTCAAGTGTTTTGAGGCAGAAAAAAGGCTTTGGGCCTTTAGGGGTTAACTTATTGGCAGCATTGCGTGGCACTACAGCAGGCGCACAACTTCAAGTCCATCAGATGGCCAAGATGCTTGTGTTTTGTTATACAGTTGAACCTCTCTAAGTCGATCGGTCCCGGACCGGTCTGACATGATTAGTTTACAGAGGTTTATTAACTTAGAGAGGGTCATTTTTAGTCACAGCCTTTGTTATCTGGCCCAGTCCGAGACCGGTCTGACATGATTGATTTAGAGAGGTTTATCGACTTAAAGGGGATCGACTTAGAGAGGTTCTACTGTACTATGGAAGAGTCAGGTCAGTTGTACTAAGTTAAGTTCAGCGTAGCGTAGCTGCTACCAAACAATTTTACACAGGTTCACATGTAACCTAATGCCTGGCCCATGTGCGTGTGATTCCAAGTTTGGGAAGTGGGCCTGGAAAGCTCACTGTAGGAAGCTGCCAAGTACTGATTCTTGGCACCATTGCCTGCATGAAGGAATTGAAGATCAATGCATGAAGGAATTGAAGATCAATGCATGAAGGAAGGAATTGAAGATCAATGCATGGAAGTTACTGCAAGTTAACTGTACACTGACCAGCGCAGCAGAATCCACAGTGCATCATGTCTCTGGGAGGACCGGAGGAGGCACATGCTACAGTGCAGCTATAGATTTGGGTTAAATTACTGTACTACCAGAAAAAACAAACTCAGCCAGTCAAGGAATGATCAAGAAGATCAGAACATGAAACATAAACTAGAAACCGCTCGGCAGGAACTTCGAGGCATGTCAACATGGTGCATGGAAACACTATCAAGATAGTTTGGTGCCAACCTCCATCCCATGCAACTTGGTACGTGTCCAAAAAAAACAAAAAGTATCACATGCAATCTGGTACGTGTCAAAAAAAAAAGTGCCACATGCAATTTGGTATCAAAGTGATAGGAAAAATCCATACCTTAAGTTTGGCTGTTTTGTTTTGTTTGCTTTGTTTTGTTTTGTTTGTCACGTTGAGATCTCCCGGACCGTGCGTCCCCCGGGGGCGTGCTTGGTACTGTCGGAAAGCCCTCGGCAAGGAGGGGTGCATAGGCTTGGTTTCGTGGCGTTGGGAGTTACGGTGCGGAAGTTATTGAATTTCGAAGTATTTATGGATAAAAAAATCAAGAAATTACTTTTACTTTGATTTTGGTCGTGTTCCTGGTACCGTCGGAAAGCCCTTGGTGAAGAGGGATGAACGGGCTTTGATTCCTGGCATTTGGACCTACGATGGAAAAGTTACGAGTTTTTGAGTTATTTTTGGTTTTCAAAATGACTTTTACTTTTGTTTTGGCTGTGGCAACGGCACAGGGCTATACTAGTGACATTAAAATAGCCTCTGCTATCAAAATGGTATCAAATTGGACTGGCCCAACTTTTCCAGTGGAGCCGTAGAAAACTTGGAATCATCACAAAGTGGTAGAAATTAAGGTGGAAACACCTGAAAAAGTCAAAATAAGTAATTTAGCACAATTGGAGGCAATTTTTCCTTAAAATAATATTTTTGTAGTATTCCTGCAATTGAAGATCATGAATCTTTTTTTGAAAAAGATTTTTCAGATATGGCATGAAATTTCTATGAATTTTCAAAGTGGAAGCTTCTTTGGACCACTAAAACCGGCATATAGGTGGATCTAAAACCGAAATCTCAAGAAATTAGCAATCAACCAATTACTATTAAGTATGAGAACAATTTAATGATGCTTTTGAATGCCACTTTAATGGAAGTCTAGGGTACATGAATGAATACATGGACAATTTAACCCCTAAAGGACCAAACACCATTTTTTGACAACATAGCGATTTTGGGCAGCTCACTACAAACGGAGTTTTTATTTTTTTCCTTTGAAATTTTCATATAAGATGTGCCCGAGGAGTAGCTTTAAGGCCCAACAATTTTCATAACTTTTGACTACATGGTTCAAAAATTATTGCATGATATGTCATTTTCATTGGTCGGCGGGCAGTCTGGGCAGCAAAAAACTTCTTTAAAAATCATTTTTTTTTAAAATAAAAATTTGAAATTGGTTCTTTAAATTTATATATACACGGGAAGCTTTGAATCATTCCATTCCGATCATTGAGTCAAAAGTTATGAGGATTCTTAGTTTGAGGATAGTTATGGAATCCCTACTCTAAAATAAACTTTGAAGTCCTTTGTTTAACTCAATTTTCAATATTTTTGAAAAAAAATAAAAACATTGGGTGTATATTGTTTATTACAACATTACAACCGTTGGGATTGTCATTTTTCAATTCCATATCTAAATTCTTAACAATTTGGTGTTTTACATCATTCTCTACCTCTTTCTACTTATTATTTTTTTCCTATATGTTGTACAATTCTAAATGAAGTGAAAATTTTCAAGCATGTAGCCAACTTGCCTTGAAGAAGTAATCTAAAGAGTAACCACCATATTGGACATTTTTTCATACAAATGTGACCTTGTGAAGTGCAGCTGCCCGGATTTTTGCAGGGACAAAAAAAGGATTTTTGTCAATTAAAACACTATTATCTTGCAATCCACACGGTGGAAATTTCTGAAATTTTTTCCTCAACTTCTCAAACTAGTGTACTACAAGATCCGATGGTTACATTTTTTCAAAAATGTTTTTTTTCTAAAATTTGGTACTTGTATTAGAAATGGCAGTTTTGGAGCGGTTTTGGTGAAAACATAGTCTTGGTCCTTTAGGGGTTAAAGTGTTTTCGCCTTAAGGTAGACTTGCCTACAATAAAACTTTCATAAGGTAATAGTCCCGAGACTGGAGGAGAATATTACATTAGAGAGGTTATTATTTTACAGAAGGCTTGCGCCATTAATGATAGTTGAAGATTTCTTTTAACACTCAAGCTACAGATTTTGTAGCGCTTCTAGACTAAAGTCATATTCACTAGAGTAAAATCTGGATTCCAAATTCAGTAAAAGTTGTTTTTCCTTTTTTTTCCTTATTTTGCACAACTTCAATGCATCCAAACTAAAATTGAAGGGATAATATCACTTCACAGAGGTTATTGGCTTATAAAAGTTTGCTTTACAGAAGTTCTATTGGAGCCAACCAAATAGATTTGCTAATTGAGTACCTTAGAGAAGCCATTTGCAAGTAGAATCAAGACATTCTTACAAGAAAGAAATTTTTTGTGAGTTTTCAAAGTTTGTTGGGACTAAATTTGTTAAGCGTGGGTAGATTTATGCTAAACCACACACTGACGTGTTAACTTCCTAAGTACATTGTCATGATACTGATGCAAATGGGAGGGTTCAATAGATGTTAGAATTGGCCGGATAATTGACAACATTGGGTTGTTCTACCTTATTACAAGTATTGAAGAGTGTGGATTAGTTCTTGTTCTTTAGAATAAATGGATTAGAGTTGGAGGTGCTTTTGACCTAAATAAATTGTGGTTTTTCTAAAGATCAGATATTGATCTTTGATTTTTACAAGATTTATCAAATTTTACAAGATATTGATGTAATTGCATTTAACCCCTAAAGGACTAGCATGCGTTTTTTGGCAGTATAGAAATTTTGGGCAGGTACGTGCGACTAGAGATTTCTATATTTTGGGCTGAAATTTTAATAGAAGGTGGGGACAAGGAATATCTTTCATATGCACTAAATTTCATGACATTTAAAAATTATATGAGTCAAAAGTTATGGCCTAATATGTTATTTTTTTTATGTAACTGGGCAGTTCGGGCAAATTAAAAAAATCATTTTTTTTTAAAAACAGAAATTTGAAATTGGTTTTCTAGAGTTATATATATATATGGAAAGCTTTGAATCATTCCATTTTGAGCAATGAGTCAAAAGTAATGAGGAGTTTAGTTTACGAGCAGTTATGGATTATCTACTCTAAAATAAACTTTGAAGTTGTTTATTTCATTCAATTTTCAATATTTTTTGAAAAAAATAAATCATAAGATGAAAATCATTTATAAAAACATTACAACCATTGGGATTGGCATTTTTCAATTCCATAATTAAATTCTTAACAATTTAGTATTTTGAATCATTCTCTACTTCTTTTTGCTTACTATTTTTTTTCTATATGTAGTACAATTCTAAATGACTTGGAAATTTTCAAGCATGTAAAAAAGTTGTGTAGAAAAAAGAATGCAAAGAAGCACCACCATTTTGAACAATTTTTCATAGAAAAGTGAGCTTGTGAAGTGCAGCTGCTTGATTTTTTGCAGGGCCAAAAAAAGGATTTTTATCAATTCAAATGCTAATATCTTGCAATTCACACGGTAGAAATTTCTGAAATTTTTTCTACATCTTTTCAGACCAATGTAATACAAGATCCTACGGTTATATATGTCAAAAAAAGTTTTTTTTCAAAAATTTGGTACTTGTATTGAAAATGGCAGTTTTTGAGCGGTTTCAAGAAAAATATAGTCATGGAACTCTAGGGGTTAAAATCTTCCAAAATAAGGGATGGACAATGATTTTGACCTAATATTGAAGTGCAAAAGCCTCTCTAGTTTTCTATAGAATTCATTTTGAGGGTGTTTGCATAGTTGAAAGGACCAAAAGCTGCACTTGGTGACTCTATAGGAGTCCCTTGAAGTTCATATGCAAGCTTTAATATAAAAAAATAGTAGTCATTCCAGATGTTATGGTTCCCTACAAAAGTAGGTGAACATATGCATTTGAATTAGATGGATATGGATAAAGTATGCAAAAGTTGCAAGCCATTAAATCTTAGTTGGAATTTAAGTGTATAATTTGGGTGTTGTTGTAGGTGGCAAAATTTTAAATGACAATAAAAAAGTTCCTAACTCACAATTGCAATACATCAATGATATATAAAACATCAATTTGGAAGACTTATTATTGTATCTGTGTATTTTTTATTGAGAGAGAATCTTTTTTTTTTCTTGCAAAACTTTACATATACAAAAAGCAAGCTTAAATACATGGTGTTGAAACTGTGACTATCTATAATAATCCATACAAAAGTCCCCCTATACTTAATGTGAATAATTTTCTAAACATTAATTACATGGTTCACTAAGCAACCATATATCATAAGAAACTCATATCGCGTTCTCGATATTAATTCCCGGTGAGTCTCATTTTTTCCATTGAGCTTTAAAATTTGACACCTGTAAAAACTATACTAATTGCAATAATTTTGGACACGTGGCGCAACTACTCTACTACACATACACATGGAAATGTGAGACTCACTGGGAATCAACATCGAGAATGTGAAATGAGTTCTTTGTGTATAGAAACTGATATAGAATAAAGTGTATGATTTATTGATTAAAAAAAATATTTTTTATTATACACAATAGTGCTTGCAATAAGAGAAGGTCCCTAAAAATGTCTTTGTGATAGTGATTTTGGTCCGCGCAACTATGCATTCACCCTTACCGGGTCTCCATATAAATTATAGTCACTATAAATTTTCAAAGTAATGAAAATAGGTGTACCCAAGATTGAGTCTGAAGCTCGTATGGAGACTACACAGCATAGGCAAGAATCTAGATGAGACGGTTTTCCAAACAGCCCACAATTTGGTGTTACCTTATCTAAAAGAGGCAAGAACATAGACCTCTAATGCATGTGTTTCTCATTATATCATGAAACCAATAGGGTGTACCTTGCTGAGGTGTACCCTGGGAATAAAATTCCATGGTGTACCTCCACTACCTTGCAAGCCCATGCAATATTATTCCTGTTGGAAACATGATTCAACCGCCTTCTTATCCTCAAAGTCAGCTTCACTAGTCTGACGGTTGGACCCAGTGTGTGTAACCAGCTTCTGTCACTAGCTCAACATGGCCAGTATGTGCACCCTCATTGCCTCGCGGGTTTTAACAAAGTTCTACTGTAGATAAAAACTGTACTTAATGCACATACAAACATAAATTGGAATAGTTCTAAACCATATGCCAACCCCAGTGCATTTGCAGCACACCTGCATGCACAAGCAGTTGTTGCAGACTTGCAGTGTCAACTCTACCGGCAGCTGTTCATTGAACCAGGATGGACGCTGCAGCGCTGCTGCTGCCATCCATGTATCCAAGCAAATGATAAAAACATGGACAGGGTGGTTACAAACTTAGATGGCACATTAAACTGAATGGTGTCATTCCGCAACTTTGGCACTTTTACAATTCAGAAAGCATGGTCTGAAATCAATAACTGTCCTAGATGGGTCTGAAAATGGCATGTGGAATATCGTCATATTAATGAAATTCACCATGTAGCTAGACGTACAGAGTTCATGGATATTCCAAAGATTTGTGAATAGTTTGCCTATGTACTGCACTGTTGGAGTCTAGAAGTAAGATGCCAGTAGGGTTGGGTTACGAAGCGCCATGACAATCTCCCATCACGGGGTTCACTACAGTAGCTTCTACAGAAGATCTTTGACAATGTATTGGTACATTCAAAGTGCTGCTTATAATGCGGAGGATGCAGCTTATAACCCAATCAGACAATGTATTGGTACATTCAAAGTGCTGCTTATAATGCGGAGGATGCAGCTTATAACCCAATCAGACAATGTATTGGTACATTCAAAGTGCTGCTTATAATGCGGAGGATGCGGCTTACAACCCAATCAGACAATGTGCATGTCACCACTACCAATAGCACCTACAAAACCATGTGGTACTCCGTAAAAGGGATGGTTCAAGTTCCAGTTGAAGTTCAAGTACATCAGTTCAAGTGAGTTTCCATGGAAATCAGTACATCAGTTCAAGTGAGTTCCATGGAAATCAGGACATCAGTTCAAGTGAGTTCCATGGAATTCAGGACATCAGTTCCAGCAGTTCAAGAGCCAATTGTTCACCTCCTGGATAAGAATGCTCATAGTCTACGGCACTGTATGGAATCAAGTGGCAGGGAATTCTTATGGACAGGTTGAGAATTGAACAGGCAGAGGGATCTTGAGGCCCTCAGGTTGAAGGGAGGGTTTCTTTTTGAGCGAATGTACAGTATAATTTGCTCCAAACGAGGTTGTCTTCTGCAGGTGTGTGTAGGTGTACAAGGGTTGTGATTGGATTTGGAATTCCTAGGCCTACTCAACGCACAATACAGGGGCACCTTTTGCAGTCCGCACCCGCAACTGCATTCCTCATTCCAAAATGATACACTTATTTTCAAAAGAATATTTGGCAATATATTCTCCCCTTTCAATGCATGATAAACAACTAAATTTCTACAAAATCAGGAGATGGTGTCCTTGTTTTATGAATAAATACACTTAGGGATGAAGAAGTGAGTTTTCATCCATGTCGCATGCTTCATTTATACCTGTGGAATGATGAAAATTACTTTCATCAAACCATTGAGGCTTGCTTGCTTGCAGCATTCCCCCAAGTAATGAAATAATGAAATTTAAAAAAAAACTGGTTCAAGGACTGCTTGCTTCCTATCTCAATGGGACATGAATGTCCAAGTTTCGAAATTAAAAAAATTAGGAATTAAATTTCTCATCAGGTGCAGTTCTGACAAACTGCAGGCAGGACTAAAGCTTGCTTTACAGACACTGGAAGTACGAAGAAGCCTGTAGACAACTTACTGGATCTCCAAGACGCTCACTACCACGCTATCTCCGCTCGGGGTTGACAAGCGAGAACTCTACAGTACGCCATAAAGTACCGCCTTCAATGCACATATACGTGTGTCCTGCCAGGCATTTTCATTTATAATTTTCTATACATTAACTTGAATCCTCGCACTGGTGAAAGTTGTTATTTCAATATAAATCTATTTCAAAGATTGACTGAGATAACAAACGACCAGCACACAGAAGACAACACAGGAGCGAGACGGACGGAGTTTAGAGTATTAATAGAAATATGAATAGAAATCAAATATGGGCCATACAGCCCGTATCCGTTACTCACTTATTCAACGGACGAGTCATACCAGGAACTGTTTTTCCCTCATTACCGCAACTCGAAATTCTCAAAACCGACTGGCGAATACCGAAACAGAGTTCGGTAAACTTTTCGGGCCTTGAATCGCTCAGAAAAGGTAGACGGTAGTTAACGAACTAGTCTTCGAATGCAGATTGAGGAAACATTCACGAATGAGTCACATATTGGGGTATATTCGGAAGGAATTATGCATGCAGATATCATGGGTGTACGCGTACAGTTATACTTTCGGGTGGCAGGTTAGTCTAGATTCTACTCATTCTAGACTTCTAGTTTTAGGAAGTGGTTTGGAAATGGACGGAGGGAACAATAAGTTATCTTCGATCAGGTGAATGGGCCACGCCTTTTATACTGATCAGGTGGCTCACTTATCCTGTAGGAAACTGAATTTAGGAAAGGGGTGAACACGAAAGTTGACCCATTCGGTGACGGTGTTGAATGAGTAGTAGACTAGTGTGGGTATGAAATCCTGACTGGATTCAAGATTTGACAGTTCATTTCGCGTCAGGTGAGTAGGTGACTACTTACTTACTTAGGGTACGGAAGACAAAGTTATGAGCTCATCAGCTAGTTCTCAGGAGTAATTGGGGAAAAGGTAGAAACTGACATGCAAAGGAATGAAAAAGCTGCCACCCAACCTTTGCACATTGAATTTTCTGCCACCCAACCTTTACACATTGGATTTCTTCCAACAGAAGCTTTTGTTTTATTGCATCGTTGTATTTTTACAATCTGAATGCTTGCAAAGAGGAACTTGTGGAAGCATGAAACAGTTGTTTAAGATAGTCCTTCAATCATCAGCAGTGTAACCCACATGGGTGCCAAAACTCGGGGCACTGTTGAAACATGTAATTGAAAATTGCTGCATCAACTACTGACCTCCCCAGTCATTGGTAATCAAACTCCAAGCCCCCTTCCTCAAGTATTACAGTTCTTAAATGATTCGGTTCTCTGGCAAATACAAATATATCAGGAATGTGTCGGATTCCTACTCAACTCACACACAGACTTCAGCTGAGTCTCACACAAGTCGTACGAGACTGTCAGCGGATCCAGTGCCACAAGTTGGTTCATGGACACGAAATCACGTCACAACCCGACGAAGTAGAATCCCTGCACTGGACAAATGGGCACTATTCTACCTATTGCAGCTCACACATCAGAAGCCCTGAGTGCAATTCCGTCGGTGAAAGACGAGCCTCGAAAAGTTTTGCCGAAAGACGCCGAAAAACTGTTGCACCCCACAGTTTGCCAATGTCCAAAGCTCCCAAACTCACGACATTTTGATAAGCTCCGACTGAGAGCCACTTACCTCAGAAGCAATTAACCTTCCATGTTGGCTAAATCTGAGAACACTAAAAGAAATCGTCCCAGCAGCATGAAACAATCCAAGGAAATTGGTTATGTCAGACCCGTCAGTGTTTCCCGAATCGACAACGACACTCACTCACTAAAAACTAGTTCACACAAATGTCGAAAAAGGGGGAGCTCCCTTCAGTCCAAGAGACGCCAAGGGAGCGATTGATCAGCTCCCGGATCAGACATTCGGATTCCACATCACGCCGCTCATGATATGGAAGCCGGAAGTTTGACCCGGCAGCAGGACAACCCTCCCATTAGCCACTATTGGACCGAAAAGAGCTCCGCGCTAACGACACTTCAACAATAGCGCCAAAAAGTTAAGGTCACACACACACAAAAAAAAAGGAAAAGCAGCCCCACCCCGCCCAATTTCAAACCAAATCTGGTACCCATGTCGCCCCCAACATACTAGTCAGCGACCCCGTCACAACCAGCCCGTCACATCACATCCTACAGTAGCTAGATTCCACAACTCTGCTCCAACTAAAGCCATACAAATACACATCAGTGCCACAACCAACAGAGCCTAGCTAGAAAACAACTGAACTTCACGAGTGATAGAGCTTCCCTAACTTGCTTGCACACACGATTGCTCCACTCCACTGCAAAACGGCGCGCGAGCACAATCAGTGAATCCACCAGTCTGTACGCAGGGTGACGAGAGCGAGGCTAGCTGATGACTGGCACGCAGCAGTGCATGGATAAGAAAAAACTAGCTATCTAGATGTGGAGATGTGGAGAGTGATCGACTGCACGCTTGAGGAGAGGGCTAGGGTGCTGCTGCAGCACGCAGTGGTGTCGAGAAGTGAGTGTACAGGAAGAGAGGGCTGGAGGCGCTTTATAGGGGCCGGCGGTAGCACGAACTGAGCTGGAAAGGATGGGTGAACCGTGAGAACTGGGCAACACAGGGGCGACAGGAGTGACAGGAGGACACTAAGAGCGCCCGCACCCATACTCAAGAAAAGTGGCCCTCAATCTATGACATACAGGGCCCGTGCTGGATTTGCTTCTGAGGTCTACAGCGAGTTGTCCATCCTTGCCCACACTCACAACTCTAGACTATCACGTGGCAGCTCTCCAATAGCTTATAATGCTTTGAAGCAAGGAATTAACCTCTCGGAAGACCAAATAATGTCAGAGATACGCCAAATTTATACTTTGGAGTGATTGCACAAGTCGAAGAGTCATCAAAGTCACATGTAGGGAGCATGAGTGCGGATGCTCTAAGGTAGGAGGGCTCTAAAAGTGTTCACCTCATGAAATGTACACTACGTATATAGTTTGCTTTCTCATTGCACCAACAATGTATAAATAGTGTACATTTTTGATGTGATTTTTTGAAACTCTTGTTTATAGATAGAAAAGCTCATTAGCTTTGTGGTAATATAATTTTTATTTCAATCAATGCCTAAGAACAAAAGTTATGCAACCCTAAGTCCAAAAGCAATGTGGCCAAGCAAGAAAAAATAAAATTTTGAGAAAAATATTTAATTTTTTTTCTCATAGATCATATTTTTGTCTATATGGAAAGCTTGAATTCATTTTATTTGGACTAGTGATGCAAAAGTTACGGAGCTTCTTGTCTTTTTTAGCAATCAAAGCATTTTCTTCAAAAAAAATTACTTGTAGGATTCATTTATGTACCCAATTTTTACAATTTTCAAAAAAACAAAGTTCCTTGCTAAGAATAATTGTACGAATGGAATTAGTAGATTTCAATTCCATCTTAGAATTGTTAACGATTTATTTTTTCCTTCTGTCTTGTACCTACTTCTATTTAACAATTTTTCAAAGTATAAAGGTCAAGTCCTTTTTCTGAGAATTATTTTTTAGATTCTCAACTTAATTCTCCACATATTGTAGTTTGGTTATAAAAATGAAATTTAGAAAATCAACACTCAACCAATCGCAATTAAGTATGGGAATGATTTAATTGCAATTTAGGGGACATTTTCAATAGAAAAGTCTACTTGTCATGAGTGGATACATGTATGATTTGGGGCATTTTTACCTTATATATTACAATAAGAAGTAGAAGATTTCTAACTCATAGAACATTGTAATATGTAACAAATAAAAGATATTTCACTTTTTGGCTATTAAAAATTATATATGTATTCAACTTATCAACCTTTGGCTATCAACCCCTAATGGACTAAGGAGCCTTTGACTATCAACCCCTAATGGACTAAGGAACCTTTGGCTATCAACCCCTAATAGGTAGGCATGGAGTCTTTGAAAACCATAACTACCTGCAAACTTAAACTCTTCATAACTTTTGACTCATTGATCAAAATTGAATGATTCAAAGCTTCCCACGTATATATGAATCTAAAGAACCAATTTCAAATTTTTATTTTTTTTAAAAGTCATTTTTAAAGAATTTTTTTGAGCTGCCCAGGATGCCCAAAGTTCAAAGAAAATCACATATCATGCAATAACTTTTTTAACTATGTAGTCAAAAGTTACGAAAATTGTTGGGCCTTAAAGCTACTCTTTGGGCACATGTTGTGTAAAATTTTCAAAGAAAAAAAAATAAAAACTCCATTTGTAGTGAGCTGCCAAAAATTGCTATGTTGCCAAAAAACACAACTTGGTCTTTTAGGGATTAAGGTCCTATATGGCTCAAGTATAATGTCTTTTTGGTCTCTAAGAATCTATTTCCTTCCCACCTCTTTCAAATAGGACTAAAAATATCTAGAAGACTACAATGTCTTAAATCTCAAAATAATAGATTTTGACTATTTATTTTATCTTGGGATTCACATTTTAAAATTTTAAAATACATAAATAAGTAATGTCCTTAGTCTATGGTCTACCTTAGATTTACACTAGGTTAAATTATACAATGTACTATTATATTAAATTTTTATTAAGACATTGTTAAAAGAAATCTTTAAAGATAAAAATAAGAGATGGTTTTGTACAAGTGAAATCATATTGTGGTCCCATGCACCACCATCCATAGTGGCATAGTCACATCCAACCACCTTTTCTAGGTGGTAAAAAGTTGTTGGGTGGTCAAATATATTTTTATTATCAATATCTCCATCTACATTGAGTAATTATTCATACAATATCAACTACAAAACAATATCATTGATTGCCACTCTACTAGGCTAGTTATAGTCCAAATTTTGTTGAAAAAGTCTTCCATTTAATCCATGAAGTCCCATTGTCTCCTCGGAGGACAAAATGGATTTTGGGCAGGGTCCTACATTTACAATATTTGTCGTGATTTTTTGAATTTTTTGTGAAGATAGAAAAACACATTAGTTTTCCAGAAATATAATTTTTATTTTGATCCATGCCAAGGAGCAAAAGTTATGGCACAAAAAGTCCAAATTTTAGTTTGTCAGGTAGAAAAAAAAACTCATGAAAACTTTAAATTAAAATTTTAAATTTTTTTTTAATAGATTTTATTTTTATCTACATGGAAAGCTTTGATTAAATCCATTTGGATTTGTTATGTGAAAGTTATGGACAATCTTATTTTTGGGCAATTAGAGCATCTTCTTGAAAAATAAAAAATAACTAGTATGTTTCATTTATGAACCCAATTTTCACAATTTTCCAGAAAATAGAGTTTCACAAGATTAAGATTTCATGCAGAACAATCTTACTGTTGAGATTAGTGTGTTTCAATTCCATCTTAAAGCTATTAATGGTTTATTTTCCTTCAATCTTGAACCTACTTCTACTTAGCCATTTTTTAATGAGTGAAAATTAAGTATATTTTTTTTTATTTTTTTCCTAGACCCTCAACTTAATTCTTCACCATATAAAATTAGAAATTCAAAATTAGTAAAGCAAAAATTTTAATTTAAGAAGGTTTAAAGCCAAAAATGTAGTTGAGCAAGGTACAAAAAAACTTGATTCCTTCACTTTAAATGCAAATATCTTGCAATCTACACGATCAAAGTTTCCGAAATTTCTTCCACACATTCTTACACTAGTTTAGTACCAGATCCTACAATTAGATATACAAAAAATACATTTTAAATTTTTTGCTCTTTGCTATAGAAATGGCAGTTTTGAGTGTTTTTTGATGGAAAAAAGGCCTTGGGACTTTAGTGGTTAATGTAACACAACAAGGTCAAATACTCTGCTTGGCTACCTTTGGGCCACTATGTGCTAGCAACTTACAATTGATGATTTGAAATGTATACTATTCATGTATAGTGGCACAAATAGGATAACTTTTGAATTATGCTACAATTAGGATCTCTACCTTATCTATAACTTCAAGTCTTTATTCTAATTTGATGTCTCTTATATTACATGCAATCTAAGGCATAATTTTATCTATAAATAATGTTCTCATCTGCACATATTTTTTTCTATATGTCCTTGCTAAACCCTAATGACGTCCCATCTTTTCAATGAAACCTTCCATCTTTTATTTTTATATATATATAAAAATAATTAACCCAACAATTGAAGGAAGTTGAGGCCAAAAAGTAGACTATGGATGACTTTCAAGAAATGAAGACTGCACCTATTGATCCAATAATAGGTTCATTTTTGGTTGACTATCTCGATAATAGATTGATAGGTCTCATCCTTTCAAAATTCTCCACTGCAATCTTATCCAAATCCACAAAAAGTTTCATTCATTTGTTTTTGCTAAACGCTAATGACATCAATCTCCTATCCTTGCTGAATAGGCTCACCGGAAGCCGCTCCGTTCTCGTAGATCACTACTGTAACGGTTATAAGTCGGCCCTCTGCTGCAGCCCTTGAAACTTCCATCCCCTCTCATGGGGTTCCGACTTCCGGACTGATCGACTGCACAGTAACTTCAGCCTGCCAACCACAAATCACCGTCAGCACTGCTACCATCCGTCTGCAGCAGTGAGTTCACGACTCTTCCACATGATGAAGAATTGCAAAAGGCAAAAAGCCTGCAAATGTCTCTTGCAGAATGCAGACGGCGGGGATGATGGGCCTGCCCCTGCTGCCCTGCCTGTCTGCCTGCGACCCTGCCGGCAAATCTGCGTGTTTAGCGCGGGGCTGACCGACAGCCTGCATATTCCCATCGCCAATTCGTCGTGTACATCCGAGCTCAGTCATGCACTGCGCTGCAGCCGATGTGGGCGAAGAAGATTGAAGCGTTCTGGCCCTTCATCACACTTGCCTGGCCTCCGGAGTCCGGACCTCCTCTTCACCTTGAGCGTGCTGCACATGAATTCAGGGAAGCTTAGCATCACTCAAAACGAAGTAGGGTTCATGACATTCAGTAGCATTGGCTGGCATTGCCTTGGTTCTACAATGCAGGGTGTGGATATTCTACACCCAACAATCCTTCATCAGTAACTACTAATAGGTGGAGGATGCAGAGGGTGTTGGATGTGGGATATTCTACACCCAACACTGTAGAACCAAGGTAGTCGTAACTAATGCTATTGAATGTTATGTTCTCAACAAAGAGCCCTGGCTAAGAAATAGAAGTGAGGACAAATAGATTCATTCTTTAGTCACTTAGACCTTTCTCACATAGTCAACTTTTCATCAACATAACATTCAGTATACACTGTCATTGTCTTGGCTCTACAATAAATGGGGCAGAATATTTCACACTCAACAATACTTCATCAGTAGCTAAGTGGATAGGTGGAGGGTCAATGTGATGAGCAAGGTGCATGAAGAGAAAGGCAGTGGGCATCAAGGCTACTAAATTTTAATACATTTTGTCCCCTTTTTTCATCTTTTAGAATATGTAATTAGTTTAAAATAATTGCATATTTTTAAAGATGAGAAAGGGGGACAAATGTATTAAAATTGAAGTGTAGACAATTGCTTCACCATCCCTTTAACCTATGCCAAGTTAGTATGATTTTGAACCTACAACTCCCAAGGAGTGTGTCATATTCATCAACACCCACCAACACTGTTTTGGCTTTAGATTGCTCCTTAGAATTTGAAAGCGCCTCAAATCAAGCAAACGTCTTGTAGATTGATAGTAGATTAGTGATACATTGTTGGTGGATTGGTAGTGGATTTAAAGCAACTTCTAGAGCCTTCTAACTGTGATTGTGCTTTATTGCTTCTAAATTTTCTTTAACCCCTAAAGGACTAGTCTCCTATTTTTAGCAACATAGCAATTTTGGGCAGGTACGTGTGACTAGAGATTTTCATAATTTAGGTGAAAATTTTAATAGAAGGTGGGAACGAGGAATATCTTTTATATGCACAAAATTTCATGACATTTGGAAATAGGAGTCAAAAGTTATGGCCTAATATGTTGTTTGTTTCTCAACTCAGGCAATTTGGGCTGATAAAAAAATCACTTTTTTCAAAAAAAAAATTGAAATTGGTTTTCTAAATTTATGTATGCGTGGAAAGCTTTGAATCATTCCATTTTGATCAATGAGTCAAAAATTATGAGGAATTTTAGTTTGCGGGCAATTATAGATTCTCAACTCTAAAATAAACTTTGAAATTGTTTATTTCACTCAATTTTCAATATTTTTTGAAAAAAATAAAATCATTGAATATAGATTGTTTATAATAACATTAAAACTATTTGGATTGACATTTTTTGATTCCATAATTAAATTTTTAACAATTTAGTGTTTTTAATCATTCTCTACTTCTTTTTATTTACTATTTTTTCCCTATATGTTGTACAATTCCAAATGATTTGAAAATTTTTAAGCAAGTAGTCAACTTGTTTAGGAAAAAGAATTCAAAGATGCACCACCATTTTGGACAATTTTTCATACAAATGTGACCTTGTGAAGTGCAGGTGCCCTATTTTTTGCAGGGACAAAAAAAGGATTTCTGCAAATTCAAATACTAATACAGTAGAACTTGTCTTAGTGTATAGAGTTGGGACTATGCACTAAGAGAGGTTTATGCAATTGGAGAGGTTCTGTCATAACTTTGGCTAACGTGGCCTCTTACTATGGGGCCTCCAACTACTGTTCACAAATATTACAACCTCTCTTAGTGTATATATGCACTAAGACAGTATGCACTAAGAGAGGTTCTATTGTATCTTCCAATCCGCATGGTGGAAAATTTTAAAATTTTTTCCACGTCTTTTAAAACTAGCATACTATAAGATCCTACGGTTACATGTGTCCAAATTTTTTTTTCTAAAATTTGGTATTTGTACTAGAAATAACAGTTTTGGAGCGTTTTTGGTGAAAATATAGTCAAGGAACTTTAGGGGTTAACTATTTTCTTTATTTGATTTGCTTCAAAATTTAATACTTCTTGTTTATCTTTTGCAACTTTCAAAACATGTTGTTAGATTTAGATTTGATGAGTAATTGATTATGTGGTGAAGGGATCCAGTAAGGAATGGATCTTTTTATCCTTGACTCTAATTAAAATAATAAGTTGATCCATATTCATTACACATAAGGGTCAACCACAATAATAAAATTTCTTTTTCTATGAAATTTTTGGCATAGGACCATTTATATGTTGATTACATGTGTGAAAAATTTCAAGTCCAAAAGACCCCCACAAAAATAGATATTTACAATCTCCCAACATGTGTAGTTGTGAGAAAAATTTCACTACTACCAACTTTGACACTATTCCAAGGGTTGAAAAATTGTTTATTTACCATGAAATTTTTACGATGAAATCATCTCTATATTAATAACATGTGTGCCAAATTTCAAGTTCAAAAGATTCACACAAAAAAAATATGCTAGTTCTTCCAACATGTGTAGTTATGAGAACGATTTTTTCAGCCCTTGGGATAGTGTCATTTTTTGTGTAAAATTTCACACGGATGTAGAAAGTCAATCTCACAACTATACATGTTGGTAGACTATTAGAATATCTTTTTTTTTAATAAATCTTTTGACCTTGAAATTTGACATACATTTTATCAATATAGAGATGATTTCATGCCAAAAATTTCATGGTAAAATGTTTTTTTTCCAGCCCTTGGGATAGTGTCAAAGTTGGTAGTAGTGAAATTTTTCTCATAGCTATACACATTGGTAGAACTAGCATATTTTTTTTTTGTGTGAATCTTTTGAACTTGAAATTTTGCACACATGTTATTAACATAGAGATTACTTCATCATAAAAATTTCATGATAAAGAAACAATTTTTCAACCCTTGGGATAGTGTCAAAGTTGGTAGTAGTGAAATTTTTCTCACAACTACACATGTTGGGAGATTTTGAATATCTATTTTTGTGGGGGTCTTTTGGACTTGAAATTTTCACACATATAATCAAAATATAAATGGTCCTATGCCAAAAATTTCATAGAAAAAAAAAAAATTCAGTCCTTAGGAGGGTGTCAAACTTGGCAGTAGTGAAATTTTTCTCACGGCTACACATGTTGGGAGATTTTGAATATATTTTTATTGTAAATCATCTGGCCTTGAAATTTGGTACACATATAATTAACTTAAAGATGATGCTATGGTAAAAATTTCATAGTCAAAAATCAATTTTTGAGCCCTCGGGAGGCTGTCAAAGTTGGCAGAAGCAAAATTTCCTTCCCTACAATTTCGAAAACGCCATTTTGATTGGGACCCCACTGTACAATCTCTCACAAACAAAATGTATTTCTTACACGCAAAAAATCCTGACATTTAATAAAACTGTGACATACAAGGTAGAAAGTTTAGGGTGTGGAGGTGAAGGACAAGGGTTTAAGATGAACTTATTGCAACCATCCAAAAATGATAAGAACAATTTGGATGAATGGCTAACTTATTTTAATTTTTTACCTAAAATTTTAATAGGCATAAGAGAAAATTGTTTCACCCTTTTACTTATTTGACATTGAAGAGCAAGTCGATTAGGAAATAGATAGAAGATAGAAGATAGGAAAATGTTCAAGAAGTAGATTTCAAAGTTTTTCTTTGATGATGTGGAATTTAGAAATTTGAAGAGTTATATTGAATCTTAATTTGAGCTCAAAGTGTTCAAAAGTGAATTTTAAGTGTTGTTTCACCATTTAAGGTTCAAAACGGGTGGACCTTTCAAATTTTTAGTAACTTAAAGATACACATTTATTACTTTATAAGCACCCCTTGCATCCTTCATGGGCTCTAGGCTTCTGAGTCTACGTTGCCAACACCCCTTGCAAACTTTGGACTATGGATTTGCAACAATTTTTATTACATAAATGCTGTTCAAATCTTGGCAATTGCAGCAAAGCGCTTATGTGGTCTCATGGTTTATGAAAAACTATGTCATTGTAAAGACTAAGGTTCGATCCCCCTAGTGTGCTTGAAACACCTCTGGCCGTTTGTGATGTGAATTCAAGTTTCCTTAATATTAATGTCGACTAAAAGTAAAAATAATTTTCTAATTTTTTGATTCATAATTTTTTTGAAATTCAATAACTTTCACACCGTGGGTCCAAACGCCACGAAACAAAGCATATGCACCCCTTGCCGAGGGCTTTCCGACGATACAAAGCACACCACCGAGGGGCGCACAATCTAGGAGATACCAACTTAACAAACAAACAAAACAAAACAAAATAAACAGCCAAACTTAAGGTAATGGATGGATGAATTTGTAAATTACCCCAGCCAGGTCAGCACACCTTCCCATTGGCTCTTACCCCTATTTTTCCACGTATGCTTCCACGTAGACTTCTCCCGCCCTGAAGCTTTCTTGGTCCCCACGCACTCTAGCTTCCCCTTCCGGCACTTCAAGTCTCCGACGCTCGGCATCGAGTGACCAGCGTTGTCAATTTGTTCACTGGGTGATGTACTGTTTTTCTCTGCGATGCTCGTTTGCTTTTGCAACAAGCAAATCGTCTTTTGTTTCTTCTGTACAGGCATTGTGTTTCTGTCAATTGAGGATTTGTGTAGGAATTTCTTGAGCAAGCCATTACGTTCCAGAGTTGCAGTACACCACGTTTCCAGAGACTTTAATATTGTTTTAGTAGCTAAGAACACAAGGAATAGGTGGATTAACGCAACATCTGTACTGATGTAATAGGTGGATTAACGTCGAATTGAGCGAGCTTTCGTTCGTTTAAAATAACTAAATGAAATGTCAATTAGGGTTGAATTCAATGTACAGTACTGTAATTGCCAAATCTATTGAGAGTGGGAGGTTTCTTGCAACAAGTGTCTAGTTTATGTGCAATTTGTAAGATTTGTGGCACTCACCTTTTGTTTAATCACAAAAATAGACCAGTAAGCCCAAATTGGGCCGCACGAGTTTTATTGCAGTCGGTAGGTACTGTCGTATTCCATTTTGTTTATTTTTTGACCAAAGCATGCAATTTCTTTCACCGGTTCTTGACGAAATTTAGCCCTATCTGAATCCCAGTTTTCACAATACGATCTATAAAAAATTGGTTGAAACGTTGATGAATTGCCAAGTGAAGATCATAAAGGAAGGTTTTCTCTTAAAGATTCCAATATTACTTAGTATGAATGTGTAGTTATATGGAAAAAACATTCGCCAGAAGCACTCTTTTCATCATCGAGGATATGAACTTCAGAGCGTCTGGGTTAATTGCCAAGTAATCTGGACCTGTTCACTTAGCTTGGCCTGCACCCTGCGTGAGCAACAATTTTCTTGACCATCACTCTTTTTCACTAACTTATATACTGACTGATGGAGCTTGTTTCGGATCCTTTGCAGATTGAAGGGGCTAGGTTGTGGTGGGAGCATTGCCGTGCAGGTGTTCCCAGAGACAGGAGCAAGGGTGAGCAAGATGTGTCTACCGTGTCTACCATTTTGCTGGGGCTGTTGCGATGACGACGACGACTATAGAAGGCCTGGGTACTCCCCCTTCCAACCCTTCTTTCCGCCTCCTCCTCATCACCATCACCATCACCCTCCTCCTCCACCGCCTTTCTATCCTCCTCCACCACGTCACCACCATCACCCTCCTCCACCGCTGCCCTTCTTTCTTCCATCTCCTCACCACCATCACCACCATCATCATTCCCAAATGGATGAACCGCACCATCACCACCATGATCAGTCTCCCTATTACCCTCCTCGTCAGCATTCTCCTCCCCCTCCTCCCTATCATGGTGGTCATCATAACCATCACCACTGACCGTGTCTTGGAAGCTTGCACCAGCCTGGTTCCTTGGCCTTCAAGTGCAATATCAGGGTCATATGTTTTGTTATGTTGTTTTCATGTGTTTTGATATGCTCTATGTTTGTGCCTTGATGATCAATACAATTAACCAACGTTCTGTACTCAATCGTGTCCTGGTATCTCTAGCATATTTCATACTATCCTTTGTGGATTGAATAAAGCAAATTATGCTTTTCATGTAATTTGTAAACTTTTGGTGCAAGTGACTTCCTCCCGTGTTTTTGAGATTGAGTGCTATTAGTTTGGACTTGGTTGAGTCATTTTCCACGATGGAAGCTGTGGAAGGTTTGGTTGACTCTTGAGTTTATTTTTGAAATCAGTGAATTGAATGCCTGTGGTTGTATGGTTGAATTTCATCTTCACCTCTTCAACTTATTGTAGGATTATAATTATGTTTAATGCCTGGAAATATAGATGTGCAGCCCCATCTCATAGTTTATTTCAGTGGTGTTAAAACTGAAACTTTTTTTTTCTGAAAATTTGTTACGCCCGAGATGCTTGCCGTTTGATTGTGATGATTTGATTGCAAGCTTTAGATGTATATGTGAGGTACAGTACTCGAACCTAATATTTTACTTCTTATGGAAGCATCGAGTACGGCAATTGAGAAACAACGTATGTGTATATTCTTAATGACGCAACAAGGAGGTCGTGAAGATGAGAGACAACAAAATGCTCCTATGAGGTATTTCTTGTGAACAGCACCCATATTCCATCACATCTGCACCAGATACTCATTCCTTGCACACGCATCACTTGGACAGCAGAGCCAAAGAACTAACTTCTTTGGGGCTTGTAAACGTGATACCGGTAGTGTCTCCAAACAGTTAGTAACATTAGAAGAGATTTGGGGGCATTGGAGGGCCGTTTCAGGCCCGTTCCCAGATCTGTTCTCGATGCAGGAAGGGAGCGTCGGGCTGCTGTCAGACCCTAATTACCCAAAAAAAAAAAAAAAAAAAAAAATTGCTTCTGAAATTTAAAAAAAACAGTAAGAAAAAAAAAAAAAAAAAAATCGAAAAATCGAAAAATCCGACGTGGCACTCTCACGACCACGTCAGCCTGCGCGTGTGGCAGAGTTCCCAGGCAGGGAACTGCCTGATAACTCGCGGGCTCTTAGAGCCCTCAAATTTCTTCTAATGTTGTGGACTGCAAGGGTCACTGACCCTATCATTTTTTCCCCCTTCTGTAAGGTGGGTACACCCAAAACCGCCATAAATTGGGCTGTGGGGAATTTGAAGGCTAACTAGTAAACAATGAATACAAGAGAGCAAAGAGATGTGTAGAAAAGGAAGTTAAGCACAATCAATTTTCCGATTCTGACAAAAATGAGACTACAGTAGGGGGACAAAGTTTTGAAAGTAGAGTAATTGAAACCGCTCATAGGTAGCATTAAAAGGGAGTAGTTACATTCTAAAGCTCCTCCTCCCAAGATGTCAGAAGTAAAAGACATGGAGGTGCAATTGTGTTTTTCATATTTATTAAAAAAGTATCCAAGCTCGTAAACCCATGCCATTTTATATCCTCATGTTTTGTGAGTCATATGAAATAACATGAGGATTTAATAGGAGTCATGATCTCTTGATCTCTGACACGTGCTTGAAATGACATGAGATTTATTAACAGGAGCATATTTTAGCTAATCTCTGATCTCTGACAAGCCTTTAAGCATTAATAAATCCTCATGTTATTTAAACCTCTTGTACTTTGAGTTTAGAAGCCAATCACTTGTCCCAAAATGGCCAATGATGCAATGAAGAACCACGGGAGACATAGAGGTGCAGTTTTCAAAATATTTAAACACCATTCAGGGGCTTATTTTAGATGGCGGTTTAAGACACTGCGCCATTATGGGTGTACCCACCTTAGTAGTGGCTCCAAGAATTTGATTGAGGCTGCCAACTCCGGTGCATTTTGCAAATTCTTGTTTATTTTTCTGCTTTGGAAGATATATTTATTTGTTTATTTTCATTTTTTGCCATTAAAATTATAACAATCACAATTTTTTCATGAAACTAGTCAAGATCTTCCACTTTAATAGACAACATATTGTTTCATGTAATACAAATATAAAATTGAAACTCTTTTATTATTTAAAGGACCAAATTGAATTTGGAAATGATTTACTCCTTCTATCTCAAAATAATACCAATGGTTTCTTTGTATTTTACAAAGGAAACACTGGTATTATTTTGAGATAGAGGGAGTATGATTTTGTGGCCAAGAGGCTTGTCTACTAAGGGAAAAAATGTTCATTTGTGTGAAGCAAGGGCCTTCTTCTAATAAATATGCATAATTTGATTTAGCATGTCTTCCTATGATCAAATAGCAAAACTAAAGAATTAACCCTCGAAGGATATTTCAAGTTATTTGTAAAGTCCCCCCCAGTTTGACCAGAACTTTTCAAAAAATACTAGGATATGGAGTAGAATCAAAAAGTCAATTAGAGTTTCAAACTCCAGCCAAAGCATCAAGCTTTTTTTGATACCCGGGGAGGCTACCTGGCCGTTGAACTTGACCGGCCAGGCTACGATGACTTGCCAGACTTGCCAGGTGCTTCACGCTTGTGGCGGAGTCCTCATTAGGGTTTGCCTTTGTTGAAGTGCCACAAGCGTGCTACGTCACTTCCTCCGCAGTTCTGAGCACCCACTTGTGATTGATTGTAGGGTCTCTCTTATCTTGTTCATCCTTTGCATCAGTTTAGAGGATTTGGGTGTGTTGTTAGCTAATCGTCAGTGTTATGGCTTGCAAACTTCAATCACCAAATTTTCATCGTGCATGCTTTTTTTGCTTTGATTTATTCGGGTGGGGATGGAGAGCAATTCTAGCTCGTCGGATTCATCTTCTTCCTCCTCAGAGAGTGATGAAGAACAAGCATTGTTAGCAATTCAAATAGCAACATAGAACACACTTGAGTTTTTCCACACTAATGAATGGGAGGATGGTGGACAAGATTCAGTAAATCTTCATGAAGGTGTCCGTGATGTGTTGGGATCCTTGAGATCCACTCTAGGTCTGTTCAAGATTTTAACCAACTTCTCGATTCAAGAATTTAATGAGCTCTGCCAAATGGTTTGTCCTACAATCAGTGCACATGCACGATCTACAGGTGAAGTTCGTATCTTACTAGGGCGTCCATCTAAATTGAGTCCAGAACAACGACTACTTAGCTTCCTGTTATACATGAAGCATGATCCTACTACTGCATTGCCAAGTTTTCTATGGAATTGGTCTAAATCGTCTGTTATAGATGATTAGGTTTTTATTGCTAGTTCCATTAATTGGGCTTTGAGGGATGAGATCAAGTGGCCTAATGTAATGGAGAGGCAAGCCTTAGCTTCCACAATGCCTACATTCCCAGCATGCATTGGGATAATTGATGGTACCTTGGTAAAGATTCGTAGGCCATGGAAGAATCCAGAGCATGGTAGGTGGTTCAATGGCAGGAAGACAATGTATTGCATGAACAATGTTGTTATTGTTGATCACCACGGTCTCTTCATCTACGTGGACCCTAGCTACCCAGGCTCGTTCCATGATATAAGTTGTTTGCGAGCATCAGAGATGTATGGAAGATGGCGTGAGCACTTCACTCATGATGACGTGCACCAGTACTTTGAATACTTGCTTGGGGTTTCGGGCTACATTGGTACTGAGATGTTTATAATGCATCGAATCTAGGGCCAAGAGATGGCTGAGAATATTGAACAAGGAGTGGTAGCTTCTTGGAACAAAATGCATGCAGGGTACCGAATTCGAGTTGAGTGGGGCATTGGAGGATTGAAACAGAAGTGGCGAAGATTGATGAAGAGGTTCGATAACAGTCGCCCACGATTTTCTCTTTTCCTTGAGGCAGCCGCAAAGCTCACAAATTTTCTCCATCGGCGTCGCATGATGTTTGATCAGTTTGTTCCAGAGGAGCACGAAGAAAATGAAGACCAATACGGTTGGGATGGAGATTTCTAGGTGCGGTTGGGATTGTTGATGGCCAGTGTTAAGTTCAGAACGAGAGGTCATCATGAAAGCAGATCTTTACGACTTGTTTGAGTTTGAGAGATTTGTGTCGGAAGATGACAAGATCAACAAGTAAATAGTGTTGTGTGCTCATGCATTCTTGCTTGCACTTCGGTAGTTGAATTCACCATTTTCATGGAGTCCATTTGCTTTCTTTACCATTCTTACCATTCGCTTTATTTTAATGATAGAGTTGTGACCATGATTTTACTCTCTCAAGGAAGATGTAAACCTTCTTCACGTTGAGTCTCTGGAATGTGTCAATCTAAGCAAGCTGTGTAGGTGATTCAATGAAGTTGTGTCACGTTTGTGCAGAATGGCCAAGTTGTGTCACGTTTAAGCTTAAACAAGCCAAGTTGTGTTTGTGTATAGACACAAAGAAGTCAAGTTGTGTTAGTGGCAGATAAAGAGAAGCGATCACTGAGACTGATAATTCATGGCAACAACAATCCTGACCCTGTTATTGATGAGTGACGAGGGTCGAGTAAGTGAATGAAGCATGTAATTTCTCAAGCGCATTGATCAGCCTGGCGGTTTTCACTACAAGAAAGTGGGCACATATGTGACTGCAAAGAATGACTCAAAAACAGTCATTCCGGACACCCATGACTTGTAAATGACTAGGGGCCCTGCAGTCATTGTGGACAAGTCATTGATTATGACTGGGCGATTTTATTAGCACCATCCAATTCAGACTTGGATGAAAAATGGATGACAGGGTCTACGTGGCTGATGAGGTGGACAAGTAAATTTTTGGGAAAGGTCGGGCAGCTACCCATTTTTAGAAGAATTTTTGCTGACGTGGACGACCACGTCAGCCAATTATGCAGTTGTAATACAATCCAAACGCTGCTAATATGGACATCCACGTCAGAGTCATGTATAAGTCATTGTGAAGTCATTATATAGTCATTTAGAAGTTACAATTGTCATTATGTATAAGTCATTATGAAGTAATTTTTCTGCCATTTTCAATTTGTGGCGAAAACAAGTGTAATGACAATTGTACAGGGAATAGTCATTCTACAATCACATACAAAAACATTCAAAATTCCACAATAATACACCGTACACCATACAACATACAACATACAATATACAACATATGTATTGCATGACTTCCAAATCCACTTAGTGTGTGAGTATGGAGGGATGAAATGACAAGCTTTATATAGAAGTGGGTAGTAGAAAGCAAGACAATCCATGTGGGATATGTAAAACGTAGGAATTGTATTACAAGTAATATTTCAAACCTCATTGGGGCATAGTTAATTAACTTTTTTTCTTAAACTTTGAACTAATAAAAGTTGGTGAATTAATTTCACTTTCATCTCCAAAAATCCATTTTAGATTTTGAGCCTCAAATCAGAAGTTATAGACAAATTTGCTAAAGGAATTGGAAAAGATTAACACAAAAAGAATACTAGGGTCACCTATTCAACTTGGACGTATTTAGTTGTACTAGGTCTCCTCACTTCATGCAAGGAAAGTGTGATGAAGTAAAGTGTGTTTGGAGCAGCGTGATGTATAGTGTATTGTGTATTGTCGTGATGTAGGGTTGTTTTAATGCACGTCTGTTTTAATGCTTGTGCACTAGTAACGCAGAAGATGCAATACAGTCATTCCGTAGTTGTAACGAGCTCTAATTGACTCTACCTCAGTCATGACCAGAACTTGACAGTGACTGAATTATTGTAGAATGACTTCGTGTTACTAGATATTGACTTTGCAGTAACTTAGATTGAGAGGTCAATACTTGAAGCAAGGAGAAGGTCCCATAATTCTGTTTTGTGCTTGTCCCCTGGTCTCTCCGTTTCTTCTTCTTTTTACTTGGCCCCCAAAATTACGTCGAAGTAATCCCAACCACCATTTCTTTATTTGTTTTCTGTAGAGAACCTCTACAAACTAAATTTGGCCATGTAATTGCTGTCACATTTTTTGAATATGTGTTCATTAAATTATAAATTTATTAAACGTAATTTAAATTCAAGTTGGGAACACAAAAATTTAGTAAGGATAAGCTGAGTCAGTGGCAATAGTGTATGCTAACTGTTTTAATTGTTTAATTGTTTAACTGTTTTAATTGTTTTACTGGCCACTTCAAAAAATAAGGACGCTGCCCCTGCTGTACCCGCTAAAATTGCAAGGCAGTTAATTGGAGATGATTGCCGTCCACCTCAGCGCCCTGCCTGCCCTGCCTACTTAGCTGCCCGGCTCGGAAGGGCAAACCGTGGGGCCTTGAAGTCATTTAGAAGTCGCGCCCAAGTCATATTGTAGTCGCAATGTATGACAGAGGATGACTCGTTAATAACCCAAACCACCTGACATGGGGTTCAGGAGTCAAACGTGACTCTGACAACGACTTTGCGAATGTAAACCCGTAGATGAATCAGACGCTCCGTCCCGTCTTCATCCGCCAGTCGCGGTGGCGACTACGATATGACTTGGGCACTGTGAACCAAGCCGGATTGGTGCAATTACAGAATCTCTAGTCACATTTCAGTCAAACCGGACAACAGTCATTGTTGCGCAGTCACATATGTGCCCATTTTCTTGTAGTGTTTCTCTTCCAACTTGTTAAGCTTCTGTTTGACATGCTTGAGATCCTGTTGATACTTAAGATCTTGACGCTCGAAGGCTTTGAACTGATCTGAAAAAAAATTGAGCTCTCCCTCGATCCCTTGTGGTTAAGCATAACATAATATTGTCAAATGGGTACCTTGACAAACAGAGAGTCAAAAAATCAAGGAATCGGTCAACTCAGCAGGGTTAGTTCCTAGTGATTAATGCACAGAAATTATTTGCAAACCTCATGATGCTTTGTCTGCATCTTCAATATCTTGTCCAGTTCCTTGATCTCAGACAAATGCGTGGCATACTTTTCACTGCACAATAAAAGAGGACAACCAGATTAGAGAAATTAGATCCCAACTGATAAGAGTTAAAGAGGTAGGTTTGATATATACCCTTCGGATTTAGGTCAGGGATCATGTGTATAAGAGAAACGTGTATTACAATGGCGTTGGCACAAACCCTAGAGAAAGACCATTACACAATTAACATACATGATTAGTCCTGTACATACCCGCGCCTCTGTCATGTGCAAAAGACATTTGATCTGCGTCCTAGTTGGATAAGAATAACATCGCATTTGTTTCTTTCAACAAAAAATCCAACACATCTTTAATCCACAAATACGGCAAATTACAGCACGGGTCAATGATACTGATCTGGCTACACGCTTTGAGTGGATTGCCGTAGACGGTAGGTAGAGAAACAAGTACTCAGAAGTTAAAAGCATCGACCTTATTGCTTGATTTTCAAAGCATCCTCCAGTTCAATCACTTTATAACAACAACAAAAACCCTAGATAACCAAAATCCACTGAAGACAAACCAAAATATAGGACAGCCTTGAATGAAAGGGTGACCAATTCCTGCCTGCAAGTGTAGAAGCCTAAAATCCAATCACCACAACCTGAAAATGTTGTAGGCACCATTCCTCTGTTGACGCCAGAACTTGAGAATGAACATTCCGAAATTGGTTGGGAAGGTTGATTGGTATCCAACAGCAAGTGTAGTGGCATGACATTTATTCCAAATCCCAACAAGTACAACCTTGACGTTGACCTACAGCCAACAACAATTGGAAATGCATGTGCACCAAAAACACTGTGAAATACCCTAAACCTAAGTAGGAGCTGGAACACCTCATGAGTTGGGTCCCTCGGCTCCAAAACCAAGTACCACCCTCACCTGCAACTTAAATTCATCATCAGTAATCACACCCAAGTCCCTAGCATGCTCCAAATTTGCAATCTTAGCTGCCTTTCGCTTTTCCATCTTGATGTCCATCTTCAAAGAAAGCAGCGCCTCTTTTCCTTCCGTCCTTGCTTCCATGGTCCGGGCAATGGAACTCATGCTCTTCGACTGTGATGCTAAAAGCTCTGCCTTTGTTGGAATCTTTTGAGTTGAGCACGGGCTAGGAGAACGAGGACGTCCTCTGCTACCTGGTGGTTGTGGACAGAGAATAGCATCTTGGATTTGACTGGGTGCCATTCCAGGTGAAGATGGCTGTGATGATGTAGTAGGTGGATTGCCGCCCGATGAAGATTGATCTATCATGGTCTGGCGGAGCTTCAGGATGTTACGCGTCGCATGTGAATCAGTCTTTCTCAACCGTGTGAGAACATCATCTGCTTGCAAAGTAGCCTTGTCAGATCCTTCCTCATTTGAAGTACCTGTCTTTAGCTCTTTCAAGGTCTCCCGAAGCCTATCTTTCAACGTGTCCTCTGCGAATTTGCTTCCAGGATGCTCATGGAGGAATTGCTCATATACCAATTTCCAAACCTTCCCTGGCACTAATTGCGTTACATTTGTCTTTCCCCTATTGTATGCGGAAAAGTGGGTGGTATAAGATGCAACCAAGGAAGAAAGGACAATTGAGTCTACAATTGGACGGTGAGATCTCTCATGGCGCGGCAACTTGGCAGGCCGCTGAGAAGGCCATTGCGATTCCAAGACCATGTAGTCATCATGGTCGTCGGCCATTTCGAACCCACAATCAAATTCTCGAACCCTGAACCCGAAGCGGTGCACTCGTCACCCTGTCACGAATTTGCAAGAAAAGCGAAATGAATAATGTAGATGAGTTGGGGTTCGGTGACTGTGGGCGCCGTAAATGCAATGTAAACACAAGAAGTAGATGAGAAGCTGGCTTACAACATTTACAAGAAGAGCTTGATTATCAATGTGGACATCGCTGGAGTTGCCCTCCCGAGCAACAAGCACGCACCCAGTTGATGCTGCAAGTCTGCCCTCGTAGCTCCAATGCGTGCTTTCCCACCCCGGCAGTTGCCCACCTATGCAGATGTAAAATCTCGTCGTCCCACCTCAATGACCAGGAAGACTGCAGAAGAAGTTGCAAGAAAGCCTCCTGCCCTCGACCACCACCTGCGGGAAAGCTCGTGACACACCCTCGAAAGTGGGGTCAAAGTTTTTTTAGGCACCATTTCGATGGGAAAAAAAGTTTCGTACCCAGTTCTGTTACGGATATGTCGTCTGCGCGTGACTTTTTGTACCAAACCTGCTTTTTCACAAAACTGACGGATTAAAACCCCAGTTTAGCCTACTTTACGAATAACTCCATTGAGACCCAAAAGTGGCCAATGGACAACTTTTAACCCCTAAAGGACCAACGTGCGTTTTTTGGCAATATAGAAATTTTGGGTAGGTACGTGTGACTAGAGATTTGAATATTTTGGGCTGAAATTTTTATAGAAGTTGGGGACAAGGAATATCTTTCATATGCACAAAATTTCATAGAATTTGGAAATACGAGTCAAAGTTTTGGCCAAAAATATTGTTTGTTTCTCAACTCGGGTAGAAAAAATCACTTTTTTCAAAAATATAAATTTGAAATTGGTTTATTAGATTTATATATACGTGGAAAGCTTTGAATCATTCCATTTTGATCAATGAGTCAGACGTTATGAGGATTTTTAGTTTGCGGGCAGTTATGGATTGTCTACTCTAAAATAAACTTTGAAGTTGTTTATTTCACTCAATTTTCAATATTTTTCAAAAAAAATAAAATTGTAGGATGTAGATTGTTGATTAGGGTTTTTCTTTTGGTTTTTGGAGCAGTGTTGAAGTGGCATCATACGAGAAAATAATGTAGCCAAATATTTTAGTATTCATCTGTATTTTGGATAGAAGTATCTTTTCATCTACATATTTGGATGATTTTCATTTAAAATTGACAATTTCATCCAAATTTTACAAAAAAATTGGAGCAATTTGGCATCATCATTCAATTTTTCTTCAAATTTTTCCTATAGGCTTGGTGCAGCCTTTTTTTTTTGAGGCATTTGGGCCTCATAAGGCCCAAAAAAAACCCACTGTTGTTGATTACAACATTTCAACCATTGGGATTGGCATTTTTCAATTCCATAATTAACTTCTTAACAATTTAGTGTTTTGAACCATTCTCTACTTCTTTCTACTTACTATTTTTTTCCTATATGTTGTACAATTCCAAATGATCTGAAAATTTTCAAGCATGTAGCCAACTTGCCCTGAAGAATGAATCCAAAGAAGCACAAGCATTTTGGAAATTTTTTCATAATAATCTGACCTTGTGCAATGCAGCTGCCCAGTTTTTTGCAGGGCCAAAAAAGGACTTTTGCCACTTCAAATGCTAATATCTTGCAATCTACACGATGAAAATTTCTGAAATTTTTTCCACATATTCTCAAACCAAAGTAGCACAGGATCCTAAGGTTACATTTGTCCAAAAATGATGTTTTTCAAAAATTTGGTACTTGTACTAGAAATGGCATTTTTGGAGCATTTTTGGTGAGATTATAGTCAAGGAACTTTAGGGGTTAAGATAATTGTTGATTGAAATGAAGAATGCACCTATTGGTTCGAAATTCAAATCATTTTTGGCAATGAACCTTGGTAGGGTGATTGCAAAAAACACTTGTCCTATTTTTCGTCACACATTCAATGCGGAAGTTTTTTGTGCTATAAGTATTGCAAAAATGATTGAATGAACATGAAATTCAAAAGCAAGCTTTCTATAGTAATAGAAAATGCACTTGAATTATTTCAATTCTTTCAAAATTAATTCAATAGGTGAAATTGAATTTTGAATATATGTCACACATATAGTTTTGGTGTTTTTAAGTACTATCGAGTACCTTTTTTGAAGAGTTACGTTGTCAAATTTGATAGGCTACCTTTTCTAATACAAATACACCTTCTCAAAAGAGGGATTTCCAAAAACATGTTCCAAGTGTGTTTTACATTGGCCTAAAATGTACTATATTTAGGTTGAATTTATGTTGAATTAAAAATTATTTTTTACTTCTAGCTTTGATCTTCCTACTTTGCTCTTAGTTGGCAACAATGGCCACTTTTAAAATAAAATTTTCAAATTCATTTCCTAATTTTAAAAATTAGAAACATGGAAGTCTCATTTTCTAGGATAAATTGTAGCTTGTGGCTCAAAATAGTACTTCAAGGTACACAAAAAGACTCAATAGTACTGGTGAGACTCATAGTACCTCCTATCTGCCAATATAAACTGTTTTTTTTTGGTGGAAAATTAAGTATTTTTATCCATTTTTGTCATCCAATGATGAATATCACATGTTGTCAGAATAGTAAACTTGAAATCCAATTGATCATTCAGATTTTATGTTCCACGCCCTTAATAGTATTGAAAGTGACTCGCAGTACAAAAAGTATTAAAAGACTGAAAATAAAAAATGCAACAAATAGTATAGGTATTTCTTGCAATCACCCGGTGATAGGTCTTGTTTTTTCAAGATTGAAACACACATGATAGATACATTGTGTGATTGATAGGTATCCAAAATCCATCCAAAATGGGTGCATGCATTCATTTGATTAGAGGTGCAAAGGGATCTAGGCGTGAAAAAAACATTGTCACATAAAAACCATCATCATATAAAAAGTAATTTGTATTCCATTGCAAAATCCCTTAAAAAAGAACTCATATGAGTTCCATTTCAAATGATCACACATAGCTAGGTTCAATTGGCCAAAGGTTAGTTCCCCTATTGCATTCATTGATTGGCTTAGGATGTCATTAAGGTTTAGCAAGAATGAATATATGAAAAATATGTGGATGAAAATACTTATACCAAAAATCATGACAAGTAAATTTGTGACATGCTTTACATTTAAGTGTGCGATTATGTTCTCACTTGGAATGAAGAGTAGTATTAGTAAGAGTCTTTAGACACGATTTAAGTACACTTTTGAACTAAACTCACTTTGCTAACATCACCTAAAACACCACGTTTTGAAAAACACACCAACAAGTACTACATTACTCTTCTTCCATCTGTGAATTACTTGATTTCCATGAAATCAATTGATGCAAGTTTTGTGTTTACAAGACAAATCTAATATGACACCATCCAAGTAGAACACATGACCATTTTGAAGCTTTTCCTACATGAAGGAGGTGCAATAATGATCCAAATTGAGAGTCTTATGTGTCATTGGATTGAGCTCAACATGAGGACAAACTTTTGTCACTAATGTGCACCTCAACTATGGTCCTTCTTTATCAAATACATTAAGAAAAACATGTTGTGTCCAAAATTGGGCTCTCCAGACCATTAACTTAGGGCATCCGCACGGTTGACGCGGGAGGTAGGGACGCCAAGGTCCCACTTTGCGTGCCTGATCAGCAAGCCTAGCTTCCTACGCTCCATGGCAACACGGGCTGGGGCACGGAACCAGGTTTGTGCAGTTCTCGGATGATCACCACTTGGTTCTCGTTTGTTGCACCCGCTTAGTTTACTGTTCTTGCTTCTCAATAGTTGTGCGTGCTTGGGGTCTTGTGCGTGTTGCACCAATTGTGTTTTTGAGCTAGAGTCAAACTTTGCAATTCATATCTCAAAAATTGTGACAAAGCAGATAGCACGCCCTCACAAGACTCCCCATTTGGCTGTGTGTTCTTCAAAATATGAAGAGGCTGACCAAATGATCCACTTGAAAAGCCGCCATGGGGCACTGCTACAACCCAAGTACGGCCAGTCACCGTGTTGAGCCGCTTTGGAGTGTAGCTATGGTGATGCTCTTAGAGTAAAGCCTTTAAATCAGTTGAAGCCAACAACTACTGTTAGGTACAGCTTACATGTGAGCCTGGTGGGCATAAAAAGCAATTAGAAGACAAGAACAGTGCCATTGATGATAGTTAAGCGTGGAAGTAGGAGAGTGAGTTCCACCAATATCAATGTATTGAACACTGTAGAAGGAGCATAAAAGTGCTTTCTATGTTTCAGCATTGTTGACTGCTCCCACCCACGGATACATTTAAGCTGGCCCTTAATATTGTGTAAGTTACATGTAAAAAATACTAAAATTTGCGGTGCTCCTCAAGTCAACGACAGCTGAGCCTCACGACTGGGTTTCAAGCACCACCTTCAGTGGGCCCTTTCAGACAGACAACCAGAAGGGAGGTCCATACTCCTGTAATTGTTGCGAATCGGACATGACACCCCAGGTGTGACCACACAAGCTCCCACAGCTAAGCTTAGTCAACAAATTATTGCGGAAGAATTCAACTCAATGGTCAGCATATAGTATGCAGTGCAACCCGAAATCAGGCAATAAAGAGCCATCATCCACCACATATATAATCAAAGCACATGCAGTAAGTCCACTCCACATAAGATAAGCTCGTCTCCAAGAAACGAGAAATTCACGGCCACATGGGAGAGGACGGAGCCATTGAAGCTAATCAAGCTGTGGATGCATGTACAGTACTGTACAGTAAGGTTTACTCTTTTCAAACACCGATCCATGTGCACAGCATATATTCTCCACAGCCCGTGGAAGAGTGTCAACGTGCACACTCTGTGGAAGTCACAATCAGAATGACTCAGGCAATTCATTCAATCTGGGAACGAAATAATATACTCCGTAATTGGGTGTGCATGCGTTGATTTTCCCATTTACGCTGACAAAGAGCTAGCTAGTAGTAGTTACATTTCCATTGCAGGAACTGTGTATATGCTTCCATTGATCGAGTGTGGGGTAGGAAGTACAGTAGGTTCAGTAGCTAGGTTGGAAGTACAAACGGAATGTAATTCTGGTTGCCTATTGGTTTGATGTGACAACGCCTTCTCTTGAACCCTAAGCTTCATCCACCGATTGCAGCTCTTCACTCAGAGGGTGATTCTCACTACGCCAAATACTGTAGTTAGTGTCACCCATACTAACTACATACTCTAGTCTGCAACTTCTTACATTACATGTTCTCCAAATAGGAGGTAAAAATATTCATCAAGAATAAAAATTTATAGCATTTTCAAATCAATTAGTGTAGGTGACACTAAATACAGTTTATAGTGTAGCTAGCCTCAAGTGACGCTTGCCGCGCTAGCAAGCTCGCCATCCATAGTTACAAGATTGGTTCATCATAAAATGAACTGCAACAGCTTCAGTCAGCAAGTACAGTCCATTTCTATGTATACGTGTCTGTAAGTTTCTAACTTAATTACACTGAAAAAGACGCTAGTTCCAGTTGGTGCCATAAGATGAGATTTCTAAGCAGTTTCCATCCCCACAGAAAGGCTGGCAAATCAATCTCCTTTGCCAACTTTCTTCTCTGGACTTGCACTTTTATTTGTTGGCATGGATCGAATCTCCTCGTTATCACTCTCGTGCTGCTGCTTGTAAGTGTGCGCAACAGACTTCGGCCATGGGCATTCCCAATCATACTGCATTCTCGTGGTCCAGGCCCGCCATAGTCTGCTAGTTCGTGTTTCACCATCATCTTCAGATTGTGGAGATTCCCCGCATCCAATTAATGCTGTCCTTGCTGCATCCGAGAAGCTCGAAGGCAATTTATATACATAATCCATCTCGAAGTACGAGATCACTGCAAGGGACGCATCGTGACTGCATCATTTAAAGACTGCAGCAGGGTGCGTGCATTCCGAATGAGCAAGGATAGCCTCCCTATCGCCATCACGGGTGCCATCACAACAGGAGAATTTTTAGTACTCTCGATCTCAAACGGCGCTGGTGAATCCCAGGCTGGAGAAGATGGAGACCAGGACATGGCGAAGTCCGGGCTGGTTCCCCCGGCCTACGACGTGGAGCAGCCCTTCGGCCTTGTGGAAGTGGTGTCGATGGTAGCGGTAGAGCGCCAGCACCTCCTCGCCCTCCGAGGCTGCCCAGCACTTGAGGTACACGTGGTCCTTGTCCTTAGTCCCTTTGATGAAGAGGTGCTGCAAGTCCAAGTCGATGCGGCTGGATCCCACCACCTGGATGCTCGTCCGGTAAGTCTGCGCTCTGGAAGCCCTCTTTTCCTTGGCACTCTCTTTGTTAAACCGGAGCAGACTGCCTGTTGTGGAAGCCACATTAGCCACCAACAGATCGTCGTATGTGATGAGCACCGTGTCTTGCGCGGCCTCCCAGCCCCAGCCCCCTTTCTCGATCTTCACTCGAGCAGACTGTCAAGAATATAACAGACATGGTGAACATTTCAGAAAATTCTCTGTATTGATCAATTTACCAAACTTTCAAATGTCTGAAATCGGTGTAGGGTTTAGCCCGTTCAAAGCATTCTACCTGCAAGATTTGGCTGTATCCACGGTCGTTGCTCTCCACTCTGGATGTGAGACCCACATCGTCTGTTCTCCATGTGCGAGGGTAGGAAAGCTCCACTGTGTATCCGGATTCGCCATTCACCTCGGTCAGATGAAGAACCACACGCTTTTTCTTGTACAGCCTCTCAGCGAGGTTGTGAATGGGCACCAAATATGTGACTACGCCATAGGAGAGTCGTTCTTCTCGAGAACTGCCGTAGAGCACGATATCTTTCAAGGTCTGCAAGTCGCAACCCACAATCAAACTTGGAATTAGTTGAGATATTTAACTAGCTAAAGCAGATGAAATTTACATTAGAAAGGGGGTTGATCTCATTTATCTTTAATTGGATTGTTTTTTAAAAAACATTACCTATGTATGCTCCCCTAAAATGCAACCCTCTGTAAAGAGTGGATCCCTGCTTTTGGAACGAGATTGAACTGCACTCAGCTTAACCTCTCTAATTGCACTGCATTAGAAAGGCCTATGGACTTCTTAATGTCGTTTGATGTTCGTTCGCAAAATGACATGTGAAAGTTGTCCAAGTAGATGCGTATTTAGACGACATGAGCGAGACTTGACGGATATACAGGAAATGCGCAATTACAGAGCTGCTGAGTGCATTGGGACACGCTGGGTAGTGATGTCACAGAGGCCAATTTGATACTAATTTAGCCGTGGTTCTACACTAGATTAAAGCCAATCAATGATGCAAAGACTTACCTTTTCATATTGTTCTCCTAGCTTAACAGTCAGGGTATGAAACCTCCATGAAAAATCACTGAATTTCTCGTGCGTCTTGTGCGATCTATGATTGTGGGCATGGAGCGAATGGAGCGAATTCGACATGGCCTTCAGACAAACTTTCTCTATGAAAGCATATGCCTTCGTAGAATACGAGAGAATTTCTTCCAAAAGCTCCTTGAAGTTATCGAGGGTAGCGCTTCCCTGCAGCACAAGGAATGATTTCACTGTGAAGGTCGGAACCAACTCTTGTGAAGACTGAAACCCTGTAAAGCGTCAGAATTAAAAAACAACTTACCTGGGAATTCCTGTTAAAGAACTGAAATTACGGAAATCTCTAAATCAGGATGCGGGATGTACATACATAAACCGAACATGTACTACAAGCACTCGACAGTCGACACTCTCTAATTGCTCTACCTCGGGAATGAAATAAGCTCGTCCACATGGAAGGGCATGCAATGACACATATAGACGATAGAGTCCAGCATATGTGCAATTACAGAGTGTGCAATAAAAGAGGGTCAGTGTACACAAAATTATAATATCCACCTATCTAGCTGTCTAAAATTCTCACGGTGATTCCGCAAATACTTTTCAGGTTCCTGAGGACTTCTGGATAGTTCCCATTCTTAACCCTTAAAGGACATTTGAGGTCCTAGGAGGGTTGTCCAAAATTAGATTTCAGAATCTTTCTTAAATGGTCTTAAACGAGCATCATGTAGCTTGTTCAAATGATCAATCAATGATAAACTTTTGTCCTCTTCAAGGCCATGGACAATGTCAAAGCCACTATTCAAAAAATTTATCAAACTTTCCAATGCGAAAACTATAAGTTCGAATTGTGATTCAAAACCCAAGACTTAGATTGATAGATGTATCTTGTGAAGACAGAGAGAATGATACCATGAAAATTCACATGTAGTTGAGTACTTGAGGAGTTTTCCTGAAGATTCTCTGAAAACCTAGCCCTGGGGCTGGGGCTGTCCTTTAAGGGTTTATAGTTTTCAATACCCTACAAAACACTCCGAAATATCACGGAACATACAATTGCTAAAAGGCAGGGAGACGCACACCATAACTCCAGGATTCTGGCTTCATGGACCACATAAATTGTAGCGAATTTTTTCTAGCACTCTAATAACTAGCGCATGCGCGAGTGATGGTGCAAAGGAATAATGTACCTGTATCACTAAGAGAAGATCATGCAAGTCTTCCAGCGAGGATAGAAGCTGATGACACCCGTCCTTGTACAGCACAGAAAGACATTGAAACAGTTTGCACTTCTCTAGCACGGCATCCACCACCTTGGCCGCTGTGAAGTCGATGTCCAAGGTGTAGTCCAGCAAGGAGGTTGGCCGGGGAAGGGTGAGGCCCGTCGAGAAATCCTCCTCCTGTTCTGGATTTAAGATGCTGTCTCGCAGCAGCCTCACGGTGTGGAAGGCCTGGACTTGCTCCACTTGCTCCACAATCTGTACCTGGCCAGCTCGCGGAGTTGCCTCCACTATCTGCAGCTGACCGGAATATTGCTGCGGCGATTCAACTATCTGCAGTTGTGCGGAATGCTGCTGCTGACATTCGACAATCTGAGGTTGCCCAGATTGATTCAGCTGACCAGAGAAATGGCTGCACACACCACCAAAAAATTCAAACTTGGTTCGTCACAACAGGGCTGGGAATTTATTCCCTCGCATTTAATTGTTGTGTCAGCGTGGTTCGAGGCTTATCAGTCAAATATGGAGCTTTTGATCGGCGACCACCATCTTCTCCCAAATGGGCAAGAATTTATTTCGTGAAGCTAGAGCCGAATAGGTGACAAACTGTAAACCCGGATTGGAAACCGGGAACCAGAGGTAATCTCCCTGTGCTAGTAAGCCTAAGATCGATTACTCTCAGACACAGTACCAGCTCTTCGATTTGCTCATCTCTACTTCGCAAATTGCCCGTACTCCAGAACATACACACTCCAACCAATTAATGGAGCGACCAATCGTTGAGGCGTTAAGGTCTCTAAAGCGACATCTTGACCAACTGTGTAACTGGAGCGTGTAGACTGCTGGCGGACGACTCATTCAGCTCTCTGGGCACGTACACGGTTAAGTTATTCATTATATTCTTCAACATTCACGTGGTAGAGTGCAGTCTGTCGGACCGGAGTCTCTCATTTTAGATGATTATGAAATCCTTCATTTCAAACAGATGTGAGAAGATCGAGGGTGGCACTGTACTCAGCACAAGCGCAAGTACGTTTGGACGACGGCAACACAAACGAAATGAAACGCTCAGTACATAGACGGTGACGGCCATTAAGGTCGGTCCCAGGTCGGTCGACGGGGCCGTCGACGTCGACAATTCATCGACCATCATCCTCTGCACCAGGGGGAACCGGCCCCTGTTTCGATCATGACAAGCAGCAGGCATGCGTTACCTCGCGGCTTGGTGGATAGCCAGGACCAGCCCAGCCGGGGGGTGTTTGCTACTTGTCGAACGCTTAATAACCGACTGGGCGTGCCGCTTGCGCCGAACTCCACTCACCCAGCAGCTGAACAGCTTCATCTGCACGCGCCCCAGCTTCATATTAATTGATCTCGCGGAGCCCGATCGAGCACTTACTAGATCTTGTAACCCCACAAACATACAAGAGGTGGAACCAGCAAACTCATGGTCGCTCAAGAAAGCAAGCGACTGCAGAGGTGCATCCCTGCGTGTTGGTAGAATCGATCTGCCGGTTTGGATGGAGCCGGTCTAGCTTGCTAGCTGTAGCTGAATCTGAAAAAGAAAATCATAGTGAGGTTCGAACTTCGAGGGAAGATGCAGATGCAGATGCAGGCTGATTCACGCGAGATTCACCTGGAGATTCAAACTATGTTTAGCAGGTTCTGGAACAGGTGAGCCTGGATCTGAGGTTGGCACCTCCACTGGTCCATGCCCCCGGCTCCCCGAGTCGTGCCGCGCGCGCCGGGTCTTTCGGACCCGGTGATTCATACCGACCGGTGGGTGGGGACTGGGGACTTTGGAGTTTGCACTGTCCTCTTCCGGGCGGGCAGATCGGAAAAAACCGGGTGAGTGGAGTCAAGGTGAGCAAGGTCAAGGTGTCACTGACTACATGAATTTCAGTCTGCTACGTGTTGAGCTGGGGTTGATGCAGTGTATTTTTGAGGGGCCATCTATACCAGAAAAATGACTTTGCCTAACATATCATTGTTTACCAATGAGGCAGGGGCCCCTTTTGCATCCTTGAAAAGGGGACTCCTACAATGAACAAAATTTTCTTATATGGCTCCTCGACCAACCAACTTGGATAACATTAACCAACATTGGGGGTCTCTTTTTATTCCCCTACAAAGTGGGAGCCTTCAACGCTGTAACTTCCCAACCAATCAATGACTTTTTACAACTTCCCAACTAGTGACATTAGTGTTGCAACTTCCCAAAATCCCAACGAGTCAATGACTTTCTACAAACTTCTAGTTAGCCAATAGCCAATGATTCTCTACAACTTCCGAGTCGGCCAATGATACTAGCGTTGCAACTTCCTAGCTAACCAATGACTCTATATAGATTAAACTAAATTCACTCCCATAGATCCAAACTCCAAAGAAGGATTATTCCACTTTGTAAGGGAGATTGGCTGGGGGAATGGTTTAGATTGGTTAACAAGGTTATGCCAATCCTTGAATTAATTCATAAGTTCCTCGCAATTCGCAAACATCTAACAAAGCATAATCCCATCCTAACATGGGAAGGAACATTGCCTAGTTATAAAATATTATAACAACAGTATAGGAAATTTAGGTCTTTTTTAACTCCATTTTGTCAAATCCATCCTAGTGAGAGTTCGAGATTTGTCGAAATATTCTTATTATAGTTATCTAAAAAATAAAAATAAAAATATATATTAAAAAATAATGTTAGCTAGCATCTTTATCTCCGCACAGACCATCGCTGCATGAGTGACATGGCTAGTAAGACTGTTGGGTAGTTGCAAGAAACACTTCACCTTTTTCCGTCAAAACTGCGTTTTTTGACCATAGGACTGGCAGTACTATGCAGTACTACCAATACTACGTTTTAAAAGCACCCCGATAGATCTGAACCGTCGATCCTAGGCGCCTGCAGATCTAGACCATCGATTCAGTACTATGTTGTACTATGCGGTACTACAGAGTACTATGGAGTACTACAGGAACCACTGGGAGCAGAAAATAGCAGAAAAGGGGTCTATGGATTTTTTCATTTTTAGTAATTCAAAAAAAATTCAAAAAAATTCCATAAAAAAAGCTATTTTGCTAGACAAGATTGCACTCCTATTACACCAAAAAATTCATGAAGGAAAATTTTTCCCTCTTCATAGCTTTCGCGCAAAGGAAGGTCACTTTGGCCCCATGTGTGCAATCGACATGTTGCTATTTTCATAAAAACTCATCGTCAGCCCTTGTAATGTTAGTAGACCTCCAACATGTCCAATTTGTGGCTTCAAATTCTCATTTTTAGATCAAAAATAGGACTAAAACCCCCCAAAATGGCCAAGGTAGACACCCAATCGGGGGCAGGTTAAAAATAGTAAACTAATTTTAAAAATTTTGAAAAAATTACTCAAGGTCTGCAACTTTAGCATTTACCTTCCTTACAAATTTCATGCCAAATGGACAAACAGTGCAAAAGTTATGAGCAAAAAGCCAATTTTTGAGGGTAAGGGGACAAGAAATAGGACAAGTGTTTCTTGCAATCACCCTGCTAGAGGACAAAACATTTATGCTACTCACTAGGCTCATGAAGGACTAAGAGATTATTCATGACTTGTAATATTCCGTTTGTGGTGGTGAAAGTTGGCAAAAATTATCATACAAAATAGATATCAAATTTTTGGAATGCATATTTCAAAAAATAAAATTTCAATAGAAAAAAAAAGTTTCTATTTTTAATCATCTTTTGGATCACATTTCCAAGCTTTAACTAATGCCAATCCTAACCAACAGAGGCCTAGGTCTACCAAGAGGTCTACTTAACAATAGGCAAAATCTACTAAGAGTGAGAGATGAGAAAAAGAGGAATATTTTTAGAATATTTTTTATAGGTTGGTATAAATTAAGAGTCCATTCATCTTAGATCCCCGCTAAGTCCCATTGACTACTAAAGAGTTGCACCGAGACTACATACCATTATTAGAAGGATACGGTTGTTGTTATGTAAACCTAGAATCATAAACACATAAGCATAGGAGTCTATACATCTATATTATAGGTGTCTATATTATACAAACTTTCCATTAGAGGAGAATTGGGGTCCAGAGATGCCTAAATTGAAAATGGACTAATATCAAATAAGGTACAATAGAAATTATGAAATAATGCCACCTTTGCTATGCACAAAGTGGAACCTTAGATTGTGACGTAGGATTTTGAAACGTTGCCACCAATAGAAGCAAATCAGTGAAAAACAATAAAGAACAATGACATCATGAAAATTGTCCCTTAGGTCTTATAAAATAACATTGTTGTCAATGGTTGTACTACTTGACAAGACTTCCCACATGGCAACAATCGTCCTAGTAGCCAAAATGTACTATTAAATTGGGACATTTTCATTGCTTGAAGTGGCAAGCTCCCAACATGGACTCAGTTTGTACAAAACACGGTTCCTAAACTGATACCACATAAGCATCTCATAAGTGCATTGTTGCCAACTTGGCCTGTACCACCACCATCCTATTGGGCCATAATTTTGATGGAAATGTGTGACAATTACTTCCAAAATGGAAATTCTTTATTTATGCAAACCAAACAATTCATTTCCAAGCCAAAAGTATCAGGCATGTTGAGACCCCAGTTCCCTTAGACTAATGCATGATTATAATGTATCTATATTATAAATACCTATATTATAAATACCTATATTACAGGTGTTTATATTATAAACACCTTCAATGATTATAAGTATTTACTTATATGTAAGTTCAAAGCTTGTAGGCTTGCATTTTCATGCTCATATGCTAGCATCATTGTTTATCTTGAATTTTTTTTGGTATAGATGGTCAATTTCGTTAAAATGGCAATATTTTTTTTAAATGGCATGAAAACAGTTCAGAATGGCCGTCCTGAAATCTATACCAGTTCTAAATGGTGAAAATGGCACAATGCCATATTTAACTAGTTTTGGACTATTGAAAGTCCAAAAGTAATAAATGCAGAAATCCCCCGTTGGCTATCGATCGGTGGATCTCCGGCTATAATATAGAATTTACGCTCCTATAAGGCGCTGTAGGGAGTCTACTTCTAGAGCTTAGAAATCTGGCTACTGAAAGTACCAAGATATCCCACGGTTTGAGGTGAAACCTTTGTCTTACCATCGGAAGTAGTAGTAGATAGTTTCGGTGTTAAAGATAAGTTAACGTAAGTCCCTAAACTGAATCTATGGCTATGCTGAACTTAACATACTGGCATTGTGGGAACTCTTGATGAACGTGGAGCACGTGTGTCAACTTCCCTTAATATACGTATGACTCCAAGTTGGGATTTGCTAATGTATTGAATTATGTAAAATGTTGAAGTTCATGAATTTCCACACTGTATAATAGTGGGAGAAACATACCTAAAAGCATCCATTTAGAAACATATCACCTATAAGACTTATAGGTTTCCTGCACACTGAGAGCCTAGGTACCCCAAGAGGTGAACGGAAGCACATGAAAGTGATTATAAGAAAACAGATCTACTTCGAATTACGAAGTGCATGGTACCTCTTGGAATTGAGGGTCAAGTCACATCTGGATATCCCCTGATGAGTTGATGGGGTGCTAACATCGTCAGGCAAGTGTGGACATCTGCATGATCACGGAAATGAATGCTAGCAATAAATCAATGCGTCTTATGCCCGTATTTTGTTCTTGGCTGGAGAGAGTGTAGATAAACAATACCTAATAGTCCATATTAAAGTACTTCAGTGGTTGCATATTTCAGAACAGTTCGCACAGATGACCACAAGTACAGGAGTTAGGACAAGAGTGATCAAAGAAATCAAGAGTCATAATCAGAATATTACATTCAACAGAATTGTCCCGCACCCTTGTAAATAGCCCTGAAGAAATCAAGTGCAACACAAGCAAGAATGAAGCCAAGCAGGCCTGAGCATGAACTACAACTGTGACATCAAAATCGGTGGTTGTCATGATAGAATAGGAGTGACATCAAATACCAGACTTCATTTCAGAAATTCACAGATTTTATATACGATAGCTTCAACAACCTACTCTGATAGTTAAACTAAGAATTGTATACAGAACCATGTACAATGATACCAACTTTTGCCAATGAAAGTGAGGATTGACAAGGCATCATGATATCTCACGATCACGATGACCCGGATACAGTACTTCATCAAGGGTCCGCCTTGTTGGACCTATTCAAATTTGCTAAGGCAGCCTCTCTACATTTCTTAGTAATAGTCCGTGACTTCGGATTCACTCTCCGAGACCAATTAGCATACACTACAGCATCAGCGTCCAGCCAGAGGGGGGGACGGGCTTCAACAACCCATTTTCCGTACCAGCAATTACGGTACCTCAATGCCAATGTAGTTTCTGAATTATCCGGCTGCCAATACTGTATTAAGAACTTCCCCTCGTTCTCATCTCCTGGCAATCCGCATACGGTGGACAATGCTCTTCCTTGCCAAATAGCACAAATATTGGGGTCTTCAGGTCTGACAAGAACCCATGAACCTGGGCGGATGTCAAGCCAAGGATTGAAGCTTTCTAATGGTGCTTCATTTGCAGGGCCGCAATAAGGTTCCGGTTCCTCTTCCTCCGGAATGACGTCGACTGGATTGACCCTCGCCCCTAGGCCGGATACATTATTATGTACCACCCTCCAATCATGCTGTGGCCAAAAGCCTTCTTGCAATTCAGTAGGATACTCCGGGAGTGGTTCCTTCAGCTCACCCAGCACACGTTTCTAATAATCGACGTATGGACCAAATGTAGTTGCGAATGCCTCGCATTTGGACATTCCGTTTTGCCAAAACTGAATATACTTCTCTAGTCCTACCATCATGAAACCCTTGTTCAAGGTAGCTTTCCTTGCCACTTCAAGAGCCTTTTCTTGATTTCGCATCGATGCTTGGGGGACTTCGCTGCCCCACATGGGCTTGTATGGAACAAGCTTAGGACAACCGGAAGGCAGCGTTGGCCGACCATTGCGGTCTGTCTTCCACAGGGTTTGGGAAGATTTATTTGACGGCAGCCACTTCAAATCAACTGCTGACCTTTTGAAGTTCATAACAGGGACCCCGTTGTTGTCCATGTAGAATCTGAAAAGGTGCATCTCTCCCAACCCAATCAATTTTTGCCCGCGATTACACTGGTAACCCTTCACAAACGACTTGAAATCCCCCACCTCTTGTATAAACTCCGGCATAAATGACAGTTCTTGGGACTGCATGAAGGCTTTCATGAGATCAGCCATGACAAAACTGTTCTTCGTCTTCAGTGCCTTTGACAGGTGGCTGAAATATGCATCAATGTCCTCATGAGTGTGTCCGACTAGTAGAAACCCAACCTGAATTTCCTTAAAGACACCTCATGCAGTGAGCAAGGACAAGAACGCCATTAGATATTTGTTCTTGTTATCCTTCGCGGAGTTGTCAAGGTGAAGATACAAATTCTTGGGAAGGGGGACGGAACCTTTCCGAGCTGTTGGATCAGTGAGCTTCAAGATGTCCATACACCTAGACTTTCTTCTAAGTAGAGCCTCGAACATTGGGTTAGCCGGCGGATAGGGAAAAATATCTCCCGTCTCTCGAATCGGTGGACCTTCCAATCGGCGAAACAATCTCGCCAATGACGAGATTGTGAAGTTTGAATCTCCAGGCCAACAAGACGCAGCATAGTGGGCATATGCACAATCGCCGTGGCCATGAGCTACCATTCCAGTAATGCTCATCAGAAGCTGACCTAGTCTTGCCGTCGCCTTTGTTGTCACCCGCATTCGTAGGAGAGCTGTTTTCGATGTATCCATCTTGTCGTGAATGATACATAAAATGTCCTTTGGGTTTCGTTTCGACTCCTCACGCCAGGAGGCGTATAGCCGACGGCATGATGCTTGATGATTGAGATGTCGAGTTCGCTGTTTCATGAACTCCACGTACTCCGGGCTCCCTTTCGGTGACTTCAGCAGGAACTGCTGATATTGGTCGCACAAAGTACATTTCGCAAAGGAACTTCCAACAGGCTTTATGGAGACATTATTGAAGTGCTCCTTCTTCAGTCTATTAATAGTTGACTGGCTGACAGTGGAGACCCCGTAATCCACATTCAACTGCACAAACAAATTGGAAATTGATTAAGCAAATAAGTCAATAAAACTATAGGACTTCTAGAGAGTTAAAAAAATTGAAAATTTTAAGAATGACAGAAGGGAGCCAGCATCGTGATATATCATGATGATAGAGTCAATGAAGAGATGTCAGGGAGATTAAACCCGACAAGAAGGATGCAATGTAATACCTCATTGGTTTCAAGTTGAACCTGTTTCTAGTTGTTTCCAGCAGGCAGAAACTTGACAGTGTCTTGTCTCCCGTTTCCTATGCCACGCATTTGGTGCGGCATTTGGTCAGCATTTTCATCAATGACTGCTCTCATAGTCCTAGTGGCCTGAACCGTTCCAATCCTAGGGCGCTTGACCCCTTTGTTTCCATGTGTCCTGGAAACTCTACCTTCTTTGTACTTTTCTATGTAATTATGGTATGTGGACTTTGGAATCTCGTGAATAATATACCAAGCCGTGCTACAAACTTTAGCACCTTCGAGTGTGACAAATTTCCGCTTCCGAGTCCCATCCAAGGCGTGTAATTGACCACCGACAGCAATTCCGTACTCGCGGCGGTCATCAAAGGACTTCAAGTAGAACTTCTGCCTGACTAGTAGTGTCTTCTCATGGGGAAAGAATTGGCAACACCGACTTCCGCAACACTTTTCGGAACTGACCTTCCGGATTTCCTCTTCCGCTATTTTTCGGATGTACTGTGAATCTTTGTCATGAAGACTGGGCTTACGAACAATGAAGCTGTAAGGGGCCTTCATTCTCCCACCAAGATAAGCAAGCGGGTCCTCAGCAACAGGAATAGCTGCGAAATGGCTACTTGAGAGTTTCTTCCAACGATTGGCCATTCGGGAACCAGCAATCCGAAAGAGGCCACTGAGCATGAGTCAATATATCTTCAGAATTTCCCACGAAAACGTCCAAGATAGTAACACCAACGCACTCATCACCAAGTATTCCATCTTGGAAATGATCGTCCGGCCTCCAGTAGTTTATGCGCCCCGACGAGAGAAGCACACCTGAAAAGTCTTTCCAATGCACCTCAAGCCCACACCACGATTCCTGACGAATAAAACAAGATGTATTCAAGGGCACATAATCATCCATCGACTTTACAACGTCTGCGGCTCTCCATAGTATTGTCCGGTCGAGCACATCCGACAGTGTTCGGAAACCCCTTTGACATGGGTTTAGGGTCAGAGCACGAGCTTCCTCAGTGAAGGAACGAGGCCTTAACAGAACGAAAACCCATGGCTCAACCGGAATGGCCACACCGAGCCACTGCCCCTCCGGACGAACCTCTACAATAGAACCTTCTCCTACATCTCCGAATTCAGGAACAAAGAGCTTCACTAAATCGCCCTTCTCAAATGCAGATGATGTAGCAGTGGATTCTTATGAATCATTGTCAGTTCCTGATACATTCACGTATGGGATAACCGCATTATTGACAAAATGTGTGCTTGAATCCATTACGTCCGTCCACGTTTCTACTCAATCGATATCGTGATATATCACGGTCCTCAGATCCTCTGCAAATAATAGTGGGCAACATACAGTTAGGACAGTTCTGCTATGAACACCCTTCCCGAGAGAATGTAGCTTCACAAATCCAAGGATTAATCAAAAACTACCACAGCCTCTGTCCCGCAATTAGACAGCTGTATGCTAGAATAACTTCGGACGAGACAACAGTCTAATTCTCAGATGCACGGAGTAACTCGGTTACACTACTAGAAAGGCAATCAAAATCAAGACAAAATCAACACATTTTTGTTGGAATCAACATAAAAATGATTTTTCCTCATCAAATGTGTTTTTTTGGACCGCATCAACACGTTTTCTGTTGGTTCAATGTACATCAACACAATTCTGTTAAATTTCAAGGAATTCGAAGAATCTTTTTTAATCTTTTTTTAATCTTTTTTTAATCTTTTTTTAATCTTTTTGAATCTTTTTGAATCTCTTGGAATCTCTTACAAATCTACTAAATTTTTAGGAATCTACTAAAATCTGTTTGAAAAACTATTAGAATTTGTTAGAATCTTTTAGAAATCTATTGAAATCTATTAGACACTTTTGAAAATCTTTTAAAATTCTATTGAAATCTTTTGAAATTTTTAAAAATCTTTTAGAATCTTTCAAAATCATTTGGAATATTATACAGAATATAAATACGAAATTCAAATTTTAATCAATTTTTTAATGAATATAATTAGATTTTGAATTAATTTTAAATTCCAATGATATTCTTTAATAACAATTCAAACTTAGAATTTGATCAAACTTTTAATCAATTTCAATTGTAAATGAGAACGTGATTCAAATAACTTGATGAAAATTTTGACTTTAATTCAACTTTGATCAATTCAAATTCTAATGCAATTTTTATTCAATTTTCTCTAGGATGTAATTTGATTAGAATTCAAACTTATAATTGAATTGAATTTCTAACATATATTTTAGAGTTTAATATAAAAAATATACTTCGTTGGTTCAAGAGATGTCACCAAGATGCTTAGATTGCCCAGAAACTAAGATTCTTCACAACTTCTTCATGTCAAATCTAAATAGAATGAATCAAAGCTTCACATACACTTTGAACCATAATAATTGAAATAAAAATTAAACTCATAGAAAGATAATAATATATTCTATTTTATAACAAAATTTCACTAAAAATTGAGGTGATAGGAACATGCTTGAAATTCATTTTGTCCCTCAAGATGACAACAGTAAATTAGGGATTAGAATTTGAGTTTTGAGTGTTAAACTATACCAAATGTAAGTTCTATACTATTCAAAATCCTAAGCTTGAACTATTCAACAATTCAACTATTTAATTCTAAAATTTGGCTGAACCACCTTTAAAAAAATGCTTGTCAGATTTTCAAAACAAGTTAGATTAAATTGAAAATTTTGCCACTGAAATTAGACTTCAATATCAATCATTTCCAACAAGTTTCACGAAAAATGGACTTTCTATGAAGGAAATATGAGCCTCCAAAGTCTGCTGAATTTGCAAAATGAAAATGAAAAGAATAAAGTAAAACTACATTTAGAAAAATGCTTGTCAGAATTTCAAAACAATTTACAAAAAACTGAAAATTTTATCACTAAAATTAGACTTCAATATGAACCATTTCCAACAAGTTTTATGGAAAACGGACCTAAAATGAAGGAGATACGGCCCTTCAAAGTCTGCTGATTTTGTGAAAAATGACTAGAAAACCAATAAATAAAACTCACGTTCCCATTATATCAAATGACTCCAACCGTGGTGCAATGGTTGGAGTCTATGGATTCCAAACAGGAGGTCTTGGGTTTGAATCATGCCATGGGGGGGTGGGAGGCAGTCCACGTGGCGGTTAGGGACAGTCCAAAAAAAAAATTTATTTTATTTTTTATTTTATTTTATTTTTATTTTTATTTTTTTTAATTTATAATTTCAGATTTGACCAAGACAAAATCAACAGAAATGTGTTGATAACCAGTCCGAACCAAGAGTTCCTAACCAACATGAGAAATCAACACATTTATGTTGATTTTGTCTTCATTTGGACCGAATTCTTCTAGTAGTGTTAAAGCAAACTCTACTAAGGGCAACAGTACTAACGAACATCTCAGTAAAAAACGGTCATCGTTCATTTAGGCGCACCCCGACTATATGAAAGGAACCCAACCGCCATTGATGCCGACGCTTTCCATAGAAGGTAATCCTCGAATTTGATAAAAAAGTGACCGTGAGATATCATGATGTCTTGAGGACGAGTTCCTCCAGAGGGTACAGTGTACGAGCACACGGACCAGGGATCGTGACATCTCACGGTCTAGCCATTGCACAACCTTTTCCTGAAGACATCCTGGGATATCACGATGCTGAGACCGTGAGATCTCATGGTGTCGCCACCGTCACTTTTGTTTATGCAGGTTTCCGGAGCTGTCACCATTAGAGTATCATGATATATCACGATGGCCGTATCGGATCCACACGTGCCGTCGTACATCCTCTTCTATACGTACAATTTTTCCATACGCGTATTATACTGGTTTAGGGCAGCCTATTGGAACAATTGATTTCAGCACCGATCTTTACAGACTTCTTATAGTATCAACGCCTGGACCGACCTCCACTAAATAGATGAACCCTAGTACGAGTCACTCATCTAGCGTGTGGAAGAACAAACTGCACGTAGTTGTATATGCAGAAGCCTGTGGTTCCCTTCAAATTCATGAATCATGATAGACTGCTGTCTATGATTCCTAATTCGAGAGGTGGAACACATGCACGACACGACATATAGTAGCGCTAGAAGTTTATGAACTTCTCTTGGGCTGTGAATTCTCAATTACACTTGCGTTACAGCAGACTCCTGTGGCAGATGTAAGATGCTGCACTCTCAATTTCCTTACTGGCATTCCATCGCGATATGCAACTTCGGGAAGACGACTAATGGAAACTAAAACTTTACAACTGACATGCAATGCAAAGTGATGAGATCATACCTAGAATGAAGTCATGGACACTCAACGTCTTGTCACTCCACCTCAAAGCGCTAGAAACACCAGAATGCACAGACTCAATACTCTGAATCCATCACAGCGTCTTCACGTGTGCAAAAGAGAAAGCTAGACCTAGCTCTGGAATTATGACACAAGTTAGTTGGGATCCGGGAGCTCTGGTTTCCCGCCATGATTTTGAGAGGGATGTGCGGTCTTGGTTTTTGAATTCCCGACGCATTCTTCAAGCGTGTGCTTCTTTGACCACCAGAAGGATCTAAAGATGCGGTCTTGCAGTCAGAGTACGCAGTGCATCTTACAGAATTGAACCGCACTGACAACTGGGAGGTCGTGCGTGTGCGGTACTTCATTCTGAATGTTGACTACATTCTAGAAATCGGTGCACCACTGCGAAGGTGAAGGCGGTGCATGCGGTAATTTATTTAGAATCTTCTGTGGACTCAAGAAATTCGTTGCATTAACTCATTGTATCGTTGCATCGTCACCTGGCACCCACTTTATGGTTTGTGGGGATCGGAATAATCACTTAACGCCATGCTAAAGCGGAGTTTTCAACGATTCATTTTTGATGTTCACGTCATTTAATTATTTTTGCTTACGATACTGCATTTTGGTTTTACGATTAAATAAGTATATTTCTAGTTACGGTTGGCCATTGGCGACGGTATCCCAAGGATCGGGGTTCTTGATTACCAGAGCTTGGGATTTTTTCTTGGGTTTTTTCTAGGGTATTCAAGTGTACAGTCTGTGGGATTACGGTTTTGGGTTTCAGGATCGTAGTGTGCAACTTTGACCGGAATAGGGTGTACAACCGAAGGGTTTAGGGTTAACGATTCAGGGCTAGGATTATGGGGTTCTACGGTATAGGGTTCACGGTATTAGGGTAAGAATGCTTAGGCTATTACTATGTAGGGCTTAGGCTAAAGACATTAGGTTAAGACTACTTAGGGTTCTTAGGGTTCTTAGGGTTTAGGGTTTAGGGTTTTAGTGTTTAGGGTTTACGGCAATAGGGTCCAGGTTCATGGTAACAACCCAGGTATTGAATACTGTTTAGCGTTACGCATTAGTGTAGTGGTCAGTGACTATTGTATGAAAAAAATGTGCTAGTGGTCCTGAAAGTTTGGAGATCCCTCCAAACTTCTGTGAAAAAAATGTGCTATTGGTCCCAAAAGTTTGGAGAACCCTCCAAACTTTTGTGAAAAAATGAGCTAGTGGTCCCGAAAGTTTGGAGATCCCTCCAATTTTTTGTGAAAAAAATGTGCTATTGGTTCCAAAAGTTTGGAGAACCCTCCAAACTTTTGTGAAAAATATGTGCTAGTGGTCCCGAAAGTTTGGAGATCCCTCCAATTTTTTGTGAAAAAAATGTGCTATTGGTTCCAAAAGTTTGGAGAACCCTCCAAACTTTTGTGAAAAAAATGTGCTAGTGGTCCCGAAAGTTTGGAGATCCCTACAAACTTTTGTGAAAAAAATGTGCTATTGGTCCCCAAAAGTTTGGAGAACCCTCCAAACTTTTGTGAAAAAAATGTGCTAGTGGTCCCCAAAAGTTTGGAGAACCCTCCAAACTTTTGTGAAAAAAATGTGCTAGTGGTCCCCAAAAGTTTGGAGATCCCTCCAAACTTTTGTGAAAGAAATCTGGTATTTGTCCTTATTGTTTTGAGATCCTTCTGTCCCAAAAATAGATTTATCCAGAAATGATCCTATTTTACCATATATATATATGTATACTATTAAATAATTGAGTCATACTAACATGAGGTGCTCCTTAAATTGACCTTCCTCAATTAGCAAATGAATCCAGGAAAAGAACTTCATTAATTTTTTTAAAAATCTTCTAATGTTATCTAGATATCTCTTGATGTTTTGCTAAAATATATTCAAAGTCTATACATGAATGAATAAAAGATAATTGTATAGTTAATTATAATCAATTTTATAGTGTCACATCTAAGTAATTCCAATGTTCAATGAATTATGGATTGAACATCCAAAGATCTTTTGATCATGACTTGAAGAGATCTCCCTATATTTGTATAGATTTCTGAATATTTTACAATAGACTTTTTTTGGAATTAATTTCCCGGTGACTGATTTGGAGCTTTTCTAGTTTTGGGGTACTAATTTTTGCCAGTTTATGTGTTCCCAATGTTCTAATGTCATTTATTTGTTTCACAATGTTGTAATGTCATGAAGGAGGGATCTTCAGAGAATTCACGTACAAGAAAGACTTGTACGTTTTCTTTGAAGAAATATTGATCAGTTTACTACAAATCCCTCTTCTGCAATCCAAACTGGTAGACTTCAATTTTGCACATTTCACATTTCATAGTTCTTTCCAAGCACCTTGTATTTAGTAAATTTTACAAGATGCAATTGTCCCATATGGATTGCCAAGAGTTCCATGAGGGAGGACACATAAGACTTGTAAGTTTTCAATTTTTAAAACAATGAATTCTATTTGGTCACAAAAATCTAGTATTTCTAAGTTTGTATACTTCAAAAAATAATCTAACTAAGGAACTATCTAATATATGAAATTTAAAAATGTTTAAGCAAATGAAATCTATATATTATTAGTATTTTGAACTCCTAAAATCTAGCAAGGATCTTGATACAAAATTTTGAAATATACAAATCAATGAGATTGGAATTTAAAATCTTCATTTTCATCCCTATATGAAGTCCAAAATCTAGGAATACTATTGATTTTGTGCAATATCCATATTAAAGTTAGATTTAGAGGCATAAATCTACATTTTAGAATATTGAATTTCAGAAATTTAGTTGATTTGGAGGTGGGTCATCTTCTAATAACACTAGAAGATGCATCATTCTCCAAATCTTTAACAAAAATAATAAAATTCCTCGTCTCAGATTTCCTTCTGATGAAACCATTCCTTGACAATATTGAATTTCCTACAATTCTATGTCTTTTTGGAAGGGATTTTGAGTACAATGCCCATAGATATTTCCAAAAATGTTCCTTGTGTTTCTAAGTATAGATCTCTTGATGTTTTGGATTATCTCCTAATGCCATTTTTCTTTCCCCGCTGACCATTATGAATTATGTGCTATTCAAAACTAAGTGTAAAAGTCATTAAATGTGGTTGACAACTTTTAAATGTGGAGTGATTTAATATTACATTTAAGTTCAATACACTTTTAAGATTTCATGGTAAGGATCCAAAAAGATATAATTGTCTAATGAAATCAATGTTAAATAATATTATTTAATATACAATATAGATCATGTATTCATTTGATAATATACTGCATTATTATTTTAGACCTACATGATGATATATGATGCCCAAATGATTACAAACAATGTTTGATTTAAAACATGATTGGACTATGAATAATTACTAACTGCTTTAAACAAATTTATATGTTTAAATTAAAATTTTAAACCCCTATGTGTGAACAAAGTGTAAATCCCTAAGAATATTTTTTAACCCCTGACTCATAGGCTGTTTCTAAAACCCCTAAGTGTACCGGACTTACATATGAGTTCACTTTTTGAAAATTATAATTTAATTCACTTGACACATTCAATTTTTTTCCTCCCCATTATGTTTCTATTCTTTTTACAATTTTTTGGGGTTCCACTAATCATAAACAATGAAGGCATTCTGCATTCACTAACCAAATTTAATGTGAAGGTGAAGGAAGTCACGTTGGGGGTACACGGTTGAGAAAACCCTAATATAAACTTAATATGGTCACTTGATCACATAATCTTTTTATTTCTTTTTAATATTTATTTTCTTCTCAAATTATTCCAATTTTATTTTAATTTAATTTAATTTAATTTTTCTGGAATTTCTTTAATTTTCACAATTTTCCTATTTTTTTTTCTAATATTTTTGCTTCCTTTTGTCCAAATTATAATAAATTTTATACAAAGTAGATCACGTATTCATTTGATAGGATACGGCATCATGATTTGAGGCCTACATGGTTGTATATGATGTACAATTGATTATATGCAATGCTTTGAGTTGACACATGACCATGAATAGTTACCATTTTCACTTTAAACAAATTAATATGTTTAAACTAAACAAATTAATTCACTTAGTGTGAGCTAAGTGTAACCCCCTTAGTTAGTGTGTTTATGATCCCCTAAGTGTAAAGGACTTATATATGAGTTCTTACTTTCTGGAAATTATAATTTCATTAGCTTCAGACATTCGCATTCTTTTTTTCCTCCCCATTTTTTTTCTCTTTGTTTCACGTATTTTTCTAGTGCCAGTAATCACAAATGGCAAATCCCTCTTGCCGGAAGTGACTTTTCGATTTATATTCAAGATTTGGAAGTCATTTTAGGGTTACATGCTTCTGAAACCCTTTTTTTATATAATAAAGTCTCGGGATTACATCTTTTTTTTGTTTTCGTCCTCTTCTTTTTTATTTTCCGTTTCTTTCCATAATTATAAATTAATTTTTTAATTTTATTTCTTTTACTTTTCAAAATTAAGAATTTCCTTTAATTTCGGAATTCCAAGGGTTTGCCTAGAAATTCCATTTAAATTTAAATTTTTTTAAATTTTTTTCCCCTTAGTCTGCTTTTATATTTTAATTTTTTTTAAAATTTTTTCCAAATTTGAATGTCTTTGTTGTTCTCTTTTATGTTTCTCATGTTTTTGTTTGTTTACCCCTTTTTTTTTCCTGAACAAATGCCCAACAAAATCCGTAAAATTTAAAAAAAAAAAAAAAAAAAGCCAAGCTGCCACCCACGATGGTCATTTACAAAACTTCTACTTAACTTTCCCTAACTTTCCCTTTAACTTACACTTAACTTACATTTAAACTTACACTCGGGCTACTTAATCATGGACTCTATCCCTACTAGTCTCATCAACAGGAAATGACAGTAGCATTCATTACCTCATTGGTGAAGCGGCGCAGCACTGAGTGGATCTCCGTTCCACCTAGCAAATTCAAACCCAGTTTCTTCATCCGTTTCCCCCGGATGGCTCTCCACTAGTTTTTGCCGGCTGTTTTGTTGTTTCTTCTCACTCTTCCTGCTTCGCCGCTCCGCTGCAACAAGAGTTGACCTCGAGTTTCCAGATTTTTGAGTACTGTTGCAGTTCTTGGGAGAGTGTTGCTTAGAATTTCGATGAGTTAGAACATTTTGTTTGCGACTAGAGCTTCGGGCGCATGAGTTTCGTTGGCGCACCACTGTGGGCGCTAGATTACCCACCCTTGGTAATAGAGCGAACACCGACCAGGTTCTATGCCTTTATCCACTTTTTTAATATATGGGGGTGTTGCGAGCGCGGTCCACTGTGCCTTCCAAGCAATGGATCTTTTTTGCTAACGTTTCCTAAGGGTCGTGGATGGCAGCGAATAATTAGTAATGCATGTAGTAACTCACAAGTTAACTGCAATGTTCAGAGTGATGGTGAAATCCTGACTCCCTAACTATCTATCCTATGTCGAGGGTCGACTGGGTAGTTGGCGTCATTTCTAACGTCCCTAACTACGTAAAAAGGGGAACCCCTATGTTCCTTCCATGAACCCCTAAGGCTATCTTGGGTTTCTAAGACTCCACCTAGAAGTTCTACTTTTTTTTAAAACTACCCCTAAAGTTCCAAATTCTGAATGTAACTCTAGATTTTACTTCTTCAACTTGGTTCTAGATATTAACTACCGACTTCTATTCTATGTTTTGACTTTTGACTCTAGGTGTTTACTTCTAAATCAACTTCAACTCCTAACTTCTAAGTTTTAACCTTCTAGGATAATTCTAAGTTTCACTTTTAATTCTATGTCCTTACTTCTAAACTACTCTAAGATTTACCCTCTAAAGTTAACTCTAACTTTTCACTTTTTACTATAGATTTTTACTCCTAATTTAACTCTAGGTTTTTGACTTTTAACTCTAAATTTTTATTTCTAAAATTAATCCCCAATTTTAACCTCTAGGTTTGATTCTACGTTTTCACTTTGACTCTAGATTTTTTCTACTTCCAACTAACTCTAAAATTTAACTTCTACCTCTAAATTTTAACTTCTACTTTTAGCTTTTCACTCTAACTTTTTACTCCCCAATTGACTCTAAAATTTAACCTTTAAATTTAATCTAAACTTTTGACTTTTGACTTTTGACTTCTACTTCCAAATTTAATCCTATCGTTTTAATCCTAGATTAACTCTAAATGTTACCCTCCTAAATTTAATTCCAACTTTTAACTCTAGGGTTTTGACTTCTAATTTTAACTCTATTTCTAACTCAACAATCTACTTACTAAGTGGATTCTACTTTTGACTTCTATTTCCTACTCTACTTTATACTTCCCAAAGTTAACTCCAAATTTCGACTTTTGAATTTTAACTTCCCTAATTAAAATCTTAATTTAACTCTAGGTTTTTAACCGTTAATTGATCTTTAATTTTTAATCCTAAATTCTCCTTCTAATCTAATCCTAATTTCCGTCCATTGTTCCTTGTGGATCAAATTTAATTAAAATTCCTCCGTTCTACCCCCTATTGCTTAACTTAGCCTAACGCGGTCAGTTTACGGTCAAATCTTAAATATAAGATGTTTTTGGAACCCTCTATCCCTAATCTATCAACTTTTGAATCTAAACTTCTAATTCACGCTAATCTCGGATGCTAATCACACTCTAAGGGCTGATTAGGAAAAACAAATGCTAATTAGGGAGAAACGACTAGGATTAGTTTAATGACCCACCTCGTTACTGCTGGTGTCGGAAATGACGTCATCCTCGTCCACATGCGCGTCCTCGTGCTCCATGGTGGCCACTCGCGATTGTCTTCTTTTATTTTTGTGTTAAGGTTTTTATTTATTTTATTTATTTCAAGGCCCACGGCTTAATTTGTAGAAAAGAAAACGTTACACGTATGATGTTCTAACCCTTTCCCCCCATTTCCTTCTCCTTTTCTTTCTCTCCTCCTCTTCCTTCTACTCTTGAACTATTCCACCAACCGTGGTGATGGTAATCTTACGCTTCTAGTCTCAAACTTTGTGAAGTTTTAATGAGCCTCCTACCCTCTTACGCTACTTTGCTTTGTGTCATCCTAATCCTCCTCCCAACGGTTGCAAGGAGTTCTTCTAGATTTCCTACCTAATCTCCTAGCTAGGCACTATTTATCGTCTCTCTCCTTTCCTTGCCTACTTCTTCTCCTCCATTCCTAATCTCCTTCCATTGTGTGTAGGTGTGAGTGGTGATGCAGGTTGGATAGGATGTTTTTGTACAGGTGGCGTGTGGAGTGGCAACCTCTATTTCTCCCCACCCCTTTTCTCTTGTGTTTTTGAAGTTCCAATTTGAGTTTTTTCCTCTCCCAACTGGATTCCAAAATTTCAGAATTTAAAAGATCAAAAAATAAAAAAAAATGGTGGTTGGGGCCCCGCAGGGCATCGTCCCGTTTAGTTCTAGAAATCCATTAGTGTAGATTTCAGTCCACCAAGCTGACCAGCCCGATGCTGATGTTTAGTTCAGTCAAGCTGACTTAGCCCGATGCTGATGTTAGTTCAGTCAAGCTGACTGCCCGATGTATGCTGGCTGCCAGTCCAATATGACTGGCTGTATGCTGACTGTATGTTGGTTCGGTATGCTGGCTTTTGCTGGTCCGGGGTACTGGTTGCCCTTACCAAAAATCCACACAACCGGGTTCCCTTAGGGGAACCCACTAACACAACTTAAATTGGATTTTTAGTAGAGGGTTAGGGCCAAGATCGAAGTTTCGCCGTCCGGGGGGGTTAGGCTCCAAATTTTTAGAACGGTCACCTAAGCTAAGTGGTACGGGATGGTCACTCTCATCCTAGAAACTTGTGACCAATCTTGGCAGCTAAACTCTGGACTTTTCCAAGAAGGTCTTGGAAACTAGACTTTGGAATCTAAGGCTATGGAGGTTCAAGGCTCCGCCGTAAAATTGGGTTTAACACCAACTTTAGGACTTGTGACTCTCCACGGGTTCAAAGCTCCGCCGTCTAAGACTATTTTAACACACACTATAGGACTTGACGTGGTCACTAGTTCAAAGCTTCGCCGCCGTGGGGGGGTTCCACACAACGAGGGGAATATTAGAAGAAGGTAGAAAAGACAAACTCAAGAAACACACGTGACAAAGCCGAAGCTTCGCCGTCCCAAGGGGGGGTCCACACAACAAGGGGAATATTAGAAGAAGGTAGAAAAGACAAACTTGAGAAATACACGTGACAAAGCCAAAGCTTCGCCGTCCCAAGGGGAGGTCCACACAACAAGGGAAAGATTAGAAGAGGGCGAGAACACGTAAGTGAGGGAAGACAACACGTTAGAACACGTAAAGACACACAACTTCTCAAGCTAAAGGCCCCCCAAAGCGGCATTGTCAAGGTACGGTGGGGGGTGACTTTAGGATTAGGACAAGACACCAAAAGACTCCTAAACTCACAAGTTAGCTTCACAAAGGTACAACAAGAGAGAAACAAGGACTCTTAACTCATAACAAGGATATAACAACGCACAAGAAGTACACAAGGCAAGATAGAAGGACCCCATAAGGACCTTCAAAGCTTGAAATCTAGCAACAATAGAACAAAAAGTGCTCCAAAAACATCGTAGAGGTTTTTGGCTTCAAACGCCAAAATATTCAAAGCAAATTGGACCCACGGACCCAAACAAAAGTGAGGGGGTGTTTTAGAGAGAGAAATGGGGCCCTTATATAGGTTTCCAAGGGCTCACCCTTCTCTCTAAAGCTCTAAGGTAACCTTATCAATGAGGATTTTCATCCTCATCCTCAAAGATTTTCATCCTACATCCTAAAAATCTACTTCTACCATCTATACTGGACCAACATCCTAACTTTTGGAGATTAGCTCCAATCGCCAAACGGATTGCGCCGTTGGATCCAGATCGCCGTGTTTAGTCCCAGACTTTCCTGTCCCCCGTACCGAGGCCAAAAACCCATCGTAGGCTAATTTAGTTTAAAAACCAAATCGTGGTAAAATCCTAGATCTTAGGGGTCTCCTATTTTGAGAAATGTGAATAGCCTAGGGTCTCCGGTAGGTGCGAGAGAGTCGGGAAGGACTTTTGGTTGACTTCATTTCGTCCTCGTATGGTCCCGGGATGCCGGTCAACGTGGCGGGGACCCCGCCACGTGGTTAATTCCCGAGGAATCTCGCCGGTTCGGGTACTTGCCGCTATCGGAATGTCGTGAAACTTCACGGAGCGCATTATTAACATAAAACAAGCTAGTCTAATTTTTAGTGAGATTTTATTGTAACCTGGGTAATTTCCATGAAATTCCCGTTGGAGGTTAGGAGGGTTGACCACCCGGAAAAGGTTCTTCTGCAAGTTGGAAGATGTCGGGATTTTTCACGTGACCTCTCAGGGAGTCGCATGAAAGATGTGCGGGTGTGTTTCCATACCTGGCACGATTGGTCAATGGAGATTAAAACTTGCCATCTCCTCGAATTAGCGACGGTGCGGGAATCTTCTGCAGGTGGAGGAATCTTGGCGAACCGATTTTGCCGTTGGACTCCTGGCATGGGATTCACCCTAGAACACCATCCTTGGGCTGTAGATTCCTCCACGGGCCCGGTCTTGCGTTAGTGGCTCCTGCATGCTAACAATCAGGATTTTGGGAATTCGTCGATCTAATGGGGAATTCTAAATCTAACTCTAGGACCCGACCTAGTGGCCTCGCTGTGGATCTCTCGGACCGACCTAGCCATGAATTGCCACATTCATGGTGGAAATTAGCCCTTTTGGGGTTGTGTGATTCAAACCTTCCAAATCTAGCCACTTTGTTATTTCTATACTATTTTTAGGCAAGGTTTGGGGGGATTCTAAGTGAAAACACAAATCTAGACCAAATACTATAATGGATATGACACAACCCTATTTCGGTTCTACACTCTTTTTATGGGTTTTTGTATACTTTTATCAACTTTAAATTGCAAATTTTCAAAAAAATAATTCTACGAGTCCCAAGTGACAAATTGGGAGCTCACAACCACCGTCGTTCGTTTGCAAGTTGGAGGCACCTCGGAGAAGAAGAACCGCTCGTTGAAGAGGGAGACCTAGAGCGGGAGGCGAAACTCAGAAAACCTCTGGCCGGACTTAACATTCCAAGCGTGAGGCGCGCGGAGGCGGAAGCGGAAGCGCGTCGCCCGGCGCGTCGTTGTTGCAACACAAGGAGGACCTTCTATCAATGTGCGAGAGTTTGGTAGACATTCAGGGTGAGCTCGCTGGATGCTACTTCGACTCGTTGCTGCAACTTGATGAAGACGACAGTGGCTTAGCCAGGCAGGAAAATCAAGGCGCTTCTGGGTATTTCTCTAAGTTCTTGTAAGTTCCACTGTCTAATAGTCGGTAGTGTCTCCACAAGTCCTCAGTCTTCAATTCCTACTGCATGCTGGCATGGTCCTCAGTCTTCAAGGAGCATGGTTGCGCAACTTCTTACTTTTAAGGTGAATCACAATCGGTTTAGAATGAGAACCTAACGGAAGGAAAAATGGATTGAGTAGCGCTGACTGTTAGTGGCAACCAAAACCGCAGAAATTGCATAGATCATCGTCATATTCTTTAGTTTTCAGTGGCATTGTAGTTTAGGGTATTCAGTGGCAAAGTTTCTTCAGCAGTTCCTTCTCCTGCCAATCCGGTCAATGAGTTCAACTTACATTTGAATGTGTTAAATCCTTGTTAGAGCGTGTTCACGATGTCTGAGGTCATTTTCACGAACTTTAGTACTGTCTTACGTTGAATGCAAGTAACATGCATTTCGCACTAGGCAGGAGGGCGTACTACCTGTTCTAGTATGGGTCTGCAGTTAGATAGCGCAAATAAGTGAGCACAGATTGAACGACTGTACGCCCCAACTGAGTTCCAATAAGTTCCAGTAGCTGGGTGACGATACTTGGTCCAGCACGGGGGACAGAGTATATTACAGTAACTCAGTAAGAATTTTTTTGAGTTCTTAGGCTGTTCAAATTGGAAGCTTCTCCTTGTAAGAGACTCAATGAAGCAATTGGTATGACGATAGTTCTACATTGAACTACGTGTACTACCATTGAAGCCAGGGTCAACCGTTCACGTTTGTACACAGTTGCTTCCGTATACTTCGAAGTGTGTAATTGATGTCTTCAATTGATCACTGTGCACGTTCAATCGCCTCACTTGAGCACACCTGGACCGCCGATACAGGTGCACCGTACTGCAGTCAAACACTGACCATGTTAGTGATTGGTAAATTTTGCAGGACCGAAACAGCCGACCGTAAATCCCTGCATCAAGGCGTACATCGGTGTTGAAGGTAAATTGAGGAGAATGGCATCATCCTCGGGGCAGGCAGAACTACTCCAGCTGTGGAATGACCCGTAAGTTCCACTAACTCAGTATTCCTACTTGTATTTCCAGAAATTTCATTTGTTTGAATGGCTCTCAATTCTTATCAGGGCAAATGCAAATAAATGTACGTTTCAATGACAATGGTAGTTAGTATAACCTGAAATCGTGTCGGAGGAAAACCTTGTATGCAGCGCAGTAGAAGCTAACTCCACGAGACATTTTCTCAATGGCATATTACCCTGCGCATCTGAGATTTTCCTTAGAATGCTGTATTATTGCCTGCATTGTGGAAATCTCCTGATGGCCTATAACCGCGCGCATCAGGACATTTGAGTCGCAATGCCATATGTCGTATTCCCACGCACATATGTAAACCCTCCTGTGGATGCCCGAATTCAGTACATCGGTAGATCCCCCAGTACTTATGATGTAGAGTTTCATAATAGGCTTGAATAACAAATCTGACGGTGGCTTATATTGGTATAGTTCCACCCGAAGGACGTAGGTTCAGAATACTGCAGAAGAGAATTCTAATATGTCATGATACCAAGTACGATTATAGTACCACCGCAGCCACGGAAAACCGCCAGTTTTGGAAGAGAATCACGAGATCTCACGATGTCCCGTAGTGTTATATGACTTGCATTGAATTGTAAGCAAGTATCAGAATGGTTGATATCAGTATACAACTCCAAGCACGCTTAGTAGGTTTAGTTAGAAACGAGCTCCGTGAGATGTCACGGTGAAAGTGTAGTCCCACCTTTGACATGTATTAGCTTGAGCTGTGAAATAGAATGTCGAGATCCCACAGTCTCTTGTACTAACAAACAAATTTGGCCATCACATTGATTGCCGTCGCAAGAGAAGACCATGAGATCTCACAATCACTAATATCAATATCCAACCAACCACAGCACGTAGTACCTGCACCGTCCAATTATGACCGTGACATCTCACGGTCGCTTCTATAAGTGACCTAACAACCTTGGTAAATAGTACCTTGAACTACAGCTCAGGATCGTGATATCTCACGGTCGCTTTAAGAAGTGTCAGACTAACCTCGTGACACAGTACCTTAAACAGTAAGAGATGACCGTGATATGTCACAGTCACTAATAAAAGTGTCCAGGCAACCTTGTGACAGAGTACCTTTCATAGTAACAGTCGATCGTGATATCTCACGGTCCCTCATATAATGGTACCAACCTTCTCAAAGAGTACCTTTCGCTGTAACAAAGGACGGTGATATCTCTTGGTCGCTTATAAGAGTGCCCTGGCAACCTTATCGTGGAGTACCTTTCCCTTTAACAGAGGACCGTGATATCTCACGGTCCCTCACATAGTGCTATAGAGAGTACCTATCACTGTAACAAAGGACCGTGATATCTCACGGTCGCTTATAAAAGTGCCATGACAACCTTGTCGTCGAGTATGTTTCCCTTTAACAGAGGACCATGATATCTCACGGTCCCTCGTATAATGCTACCAAACTTCTCAGAGAGTACCTTTCACTGTAACAATGGACCGTGATATCTCACGGTCTCATAGAAAAGTGCATTGGAAACCTTGTCATACAATACGTTTCCCTTTCACAGAGGACCATGACAACTCACGGTCCCTTATATAATTCTACCAACCTTCTCACAGAGTATCGTGATATGTCACGGTCCCTCTTATAATCGTCCTACAAACCTTCTCGCACAGTACATTCCGTTGGAACAAAGGACCGTGATATATCACGGTCCTTCATATAATTGTCCTACCAATTTTTGCTCGAAGAACCTTTCAGTGTAACAGAGGACTATGATTTCTCACGGTTCGTCATTGTTGCAGTCACCTTACCTTGTGAATCATCGTCAATAACTGTTATCACATCTTTTGATGAATACATTTTCAGAATGGTACTCCATTGCAATAGTGCTAACCAATTCCTCCGACATGCTGCAGAGAGAACGTCTTACGTGAATGGCCGGACGACTATGCGCCTAAGAAACTTGCAATTTTCATCGACAGCTGGGTACATACGTTCCGCTACATTGGAAATCATCACCCAGGAGCAGTATTCCGATGCAACCGTAAAATTACAGCTTGGGGTATTGAACGAAAAGTGGGGCAGGATGGATTAACTTCGATCCTTCCAAAACTGAAGTATAACGACAAGGTTCATCCTACTGCGGGGTTGGACGTCATAGAGATGCAGGGACTTGATAACAGCACTTCTCTCCTTGTGATTGTTGAGAAGGTACCAAAGTCCGACAAGTCGAAGACGTATGGGCTCATTCTGGATTACGAGAAGCTTTGTCTTGAAATGTGCGAGACCGTCACTCAGAGGGGCATGTTCAACTCCAAAGACGATTTGCATTTTTTTACTTCTGCTGAATTGAAGACGGAATGGAATATTGTCGATGAGGACCGCCACGAATCCAATCCATCTAAAGCAATTGTTGCGGTCACGCCTCTAGCTCCATCCCCAAAGAAAAGAGCGCAAAAGCGAAAATCAATTGTCGGAGCACCAGGGGACGATGTGGTAGTTGAAGTTCCTGGGAAAGCCAAGAAGGCGAGAGGACCTAACCTCAGTATTAGCAAATGCGTGAACATGATAGAAAATGAAGTCAACAAACTTACGCTGGCTCAAATGAAGGCAATGAACGCGCTGTACAAGTCAGTGTTCAAGCCAATGTACGCGTGGGGGAAGAAGCCACTGGTGGATGCTTCGGGTGATCCGATACGCGTGCACTACAAGTACCTGCACGAAGCTCCGGATGGAAGATTTGTCTACAGGGGAGTTAATAAGGAGCGGCAGGCTGGAATAGAGAACCAAATCCGCATCGATGCGGACTATGAGTCTGCAGACAGATTCATTATCGTTCTCCCCCTAAAGCGTGGTCCTTATGGGGAAAAGAAAGTGGTGGACTACTTTGACACCTGCCCCAAAAGAGAACTCCTTACAAGTACAACGCACTATTGGATAATTGGTGGTCAACACACCGTGGCGGCACACAAGAAACTCGTGGAGAACGGCGAGATTCCAGACTGTGACAAGAGCTTGGCCTCCACCTTCAACGTCATTCCGATGTGGTCACCCGAAGACAAGTCCCTGGACATTATGCACCTCTCCAAGGCATTGAACCAGAACATTGCTGGCAAGCAGAAGGAACAGACCTTCCTAACGCAACTTGTGCACGCTCGGCTGAAATGGAGGGATATGGGTAGCCCGCAGCCATCCCTTATGGGAAGAGCCCACTCCAAAGAGTATCTTGTAAGTATTCCTCTCAACTGGTTCACTTCGTACTTTCACTTCAATTTCTGTTGGCCGCGAATGAGACCGTGACATATCACGATCGTCCTAAGAGCACATACACCATAACTAAGACCGTGATATCTTACGATGCTCAAATGAGGTAGCAGGAAAATCAATCCCTCTTGGACGATTGCAATTGACAGATTTAGTGTTGATGAACAGGACTATGTTCCAGTGATGGCAACTATCTTCACTAGCGTCAAGGGCAATGACTCTCCTGACTTGAGAATTCCGCTTGTCTTCATGGAGAATGATTCCGATGTGGACAAATGGGTAAATATCGAGAAAAAATTCCTCGATTATGCCCTACCCGACAGTACACCGTTTGATTCAAAAAAGAAAAGGAAACCCCTTGCGCAAAATGATTTCAAGCCGTTGTATGGGCTCCGGACGGAGGACATTAACTATCTGGCGGACCTGGTGGATAAGAAGAAGGTGTGCATGAAGAATTCCAAGGCGAAGGCAGGACTGAACATGACCAGCCTCGTCGCCGCAGGTATTAGAGTGAGACAGGTCAGGGCCATGCAAAACGAGCTCATGTTCTTCTACTAGCAGCATCCGCTGCCTTGCAAGGCAAAAGAGTACGTCCCTTATACATCAGCGGAATGGGATGCGTTTGCGGAGGAGAAGAAGATCACCAGAGCGCAACTAGAATTGTGGGTGGACAAAAGCTTGGCCACGGAACTGGGAATGGAGTGGTTAACTCTACGCACACGAAATCTAAATAAGTCGAACGACCTAGACCAGTGCCCACCGGCGGTGAAGGCAATGTAGACGGGCTTCTTCGATGCCCATGCCGAAGCAACTGTGGAGGAAAAAATTGACCAAGAATTTTCTGACAATTACTTCTGCACGGTTATGGACGAGAGGAGCTGGAACATCAGTACTATTCTTGCTGACCCTGCCATCAAAGCATGGCGGGGCAAGGGCAAACCACATATTTATTTCTGGTTTCTGTTTGAGGTCACGATTGCAAGGCCTCGGGCAAAATTGCTGGAGAATTATAAGCTGAAGAGACTATTCAATACTATCGAATACAAGGACACAACTCGGAATATCCTGCAGGCCCGATCTCCAGCAGTGCTTGTCACTGACGCTCAAGGATTCCACGAAATTCTCTGTCATTTGCAGAGGTGGGTGGAGGACAGCAAGGCCCGGGTGTGGGACTGGCACGTCATAAACTACGTTCCGGAACTTGGCGATGGATTCCCCGCCTCTGCTACCGGAAATGCATACAACGTGTTCCTCGTCTTCTTATTTGAGTACAATGAGGGCCAGGATGCACAGAGCTGCTTCACCAGTTTCTTCACGGGCCAAACAGCACCCATGGAAGCAGTTTACAGAGCCAAAGACTGGGACGATGATAATGCTTTCTATAGGCAACGTCCAATGCCTTGGCTGAGGATCTCCACTGCACTAGTGGTATTCGGTGATCACATGGTTGATAACATGGTGGTCGTAAATGTTAATGGCGGTCCAGAGTTTACGTTCCTAGGAATGGTAAGTTGTTTTATCGTTCTTCTGTTATTGAATTACGAGGATTCAGAGTGCAACCTCTATTGGCCATTCTCATTTGTGCTTTTTTTTCGGTTCATCAGTGGGTCGGTGCGAAGACACTGGAATTGGTGGATTCTCTGGACGCCAAGGAGTCAGCTCTTCTGGTGGCAAGATCGATGTGGGACACGTATCATCCGGCACCCCGACCCGCTGGTATCGTAGACGATGAACCCCTTGACGACGACATCGACAACCATAGCGCAACTTCGGAAGAGACCGAGGATGATGCGGATCAACAGTACTCCTCGCACAGCAAAGGAGAAGCAGTGAAACCCCCCGTCGTGAAGAAGGTTGGTTAACTTGTAATGACATCCTGAGATATCACAATTCAACTAGGCAGTACAGAGAAGACGTGCCTTCTAAAGGGCCTCCATTGCTTGACTGTGCGAAAATATTTTGCCTACTACATGGGGCTACTGCTATACACAATTGCTGACAAGAAAATTTCTGTACCTCATGTCAATAGCCCGAGGCTAAGTACGTTTGAGATTGGGGGAATATGTTGTCCTCCTGCTTCTTTCAATGGCTTTTTATGGAGCCTATGACACAGTTGTCCAGTACTCCAGAATTCCTGACATTTAGTTATTGAGGACGTGACTTTTATCAGGTGCTGAGTATTATATTGGCAGTATTATATTCTGTGCTCAGTATTATATTATGATTTAAGGTAGAGGACCTAGCGAAGGAAGTACGAAGGATTGCTTGCTATCCAATTAATTAATCCCGGATTGCAGGGTTTAGAAGGACTGCACTGTAAGGTTTGCAACTAGGATGAGATGTTCACACAAAGTATCATTATCTCGAGTGTCCCAGCTGTCGACCGGAAAAAGGGGATTTAGTTGTTTACTTACACATCTTCAAATAGAAATGTATTAGTTTTATTTTCCTAGAGGGGTGTCAGCGAGGGCCACTTGAATTGCCTAGTTCTGCTCTAATGTTGCATCTTTCCCGTTTTTACGGCATCATCTCTAACTCAGTGGCATCTGTGATTTGTCGCAAAAAAAGGCTCCTGAGCCGCAGAAGCGGCCCAAGAAGTTGAAGAATCCCAGTGCCGAGAAACGTCGTGACAATCCTGCTTCGGTAGAGCAATCTGGGAAAGAGAAATCGGCTAAGAAGCAAGAGAAATTGATGAAGAAAAGGATTTCACCATTGGTGCGGGATCAGACGATGCCAAACCTTCAAGATGAGGAGAGAACGGAGACAACAGTGGATGTTTTGGACGCGTCCCCTAGCACATGTCTTAACCCTCCTAATTCTGAACTGGTCCACACGGTAGATCAGATTCCGGATGCTAGGGATGCTGCAGCCATATTAGACTCTCTTGCAGCGGGTGTTGGCCCTTTGTGAGCTCCCAATTTGTCACTTGAGATTCGTAGAATTATTTTTTTGAAAATTTGCAATTTAAAGTTGATAAAAGTATACAAAAACCCATAAAAAGAGTGTAGAACCGAAATAGGGTTGTGTCATACCCATTATAGTATTTGGTCTAGATTTGTGTTTTCACTTAGAATCCCCCCAAACCTTGCCTAAAAATAGTATAGAAATAACAAAGTGGCTAGATTTGGAAGGTTTGAATCACACAACCCCAAAAGGGCTAATTTCCACCATGAATGTGGCAATTCATGGCTAGGTCGGTCCGAGAGATCCACAGCGAGGCCACTAGGTCGGGTCCTAGAGTTAGATTTAGAATTCCCCATTAGATCGACGAATTCCCAAAATCCTGATTGTTAGCATGCAGGAGCTACTAACGCAAGACCGGGCCCGTGGAGGAATCTACAGCCCAAGGATGGTGTTCTAGGGTGAATCCCATGCCAGGAGTCCAACGGCAAAATCGGTTCGCCAAGATTCCTCCACCTGCAGAAGATTCCCGCACCGTCGCTAATTCGAGGAGATGGCAAGTTTTAATCTCCATTGACCAATCGTGCCAGGTATGGAAACACACCCGCACATCTTTCATGCGACTCCCTGAGAGGTCACGTGAAAAATCCCGACATCTTCCAACTTGCAGAAGAACCTTTTCCGGGTGGTCAACCCTCCTAACCTCCAACGGGAATTTCATGGAAATTACCCAGGTTACAATAAAATCTCACTAAAAATTAGACTAGCTTGTTTTATGTTAATAATGCGCTCCGTGAAGTTTCACGACATTCCGATAGCGGCAAGTACCCGAACCGGCGAGATTCCTCGGGAATTAACCACGTGGCGGGGTCCCCGCCACGTTGACCGGCATCCCGGGACCATACGAGGACGAAATGAAGTCAACCAAAAGTCCTTCCCGACTCTCTCGCACCTACCGGAGACCCTAGGCTATTCACATTTCTCAAAATAGGAGACCCCTAAGATCTAGGATTTTACCACGATTTGGTTTTTAAACTAAATTAGCCTACGATGGGTTTTTGGCCTCGGTACGGGGGACAGGAAAGTCTGGGACTAAACACGGCGATCTGGATCCAACGGCGCAATCCGTTTGGCGATTGGAGCTAATCTCCAAAAGTTAGGATGTTGGTCCAGTATAGATGGTAGAAGTAGATTTTTAGGATGTAGGATGAAAATCTTTGAGGATGAGGATGAAAATCCTCATTGATAAGGTTACCTTAGAGCTTTAGAGAGAAGGGTGAGCCCTTGGAAACCTATATAAGGGCCCCATTTCTCTCTCTAAAACACCCCCTCACTTTTGTTTGGGTCCGTGGGTCCAATTTGCTTTGAATATTTTGGCGTTTGAAGCCAAAAACCTCTACGATGTTTTTGGAGCACTTTTTGTTCTATTGTTGCTAGATTTCAAGCTTTGAAGGTCCTTATGGGGTCCTTCTATCTTGCCTTGTGTACTTCTTGTGCGTTGTTATATCCTTGTTATGAGTTAAGAGTCCTTGTTTCTCTCTTGTTGTACCTTTGTGAAGCTAACTTGTGAGTTTAGGAGTCTTTTGGTGTCTTGTCCTAATCCTAAAGTCACCCCCCACCGTACCTTGGCGATGCCAATTTGGGGGGCCTTTAGCTTGTAAAGTTGTGTGTCTTTACGTGTCCTAACGTGTTGTCTTCCCTCGCTTACATGTTCTCACCTTCATCTAATCTTTCCCTCGTTGTGTAGACCCCCCCTTGGGACGGCGAAGCTTCGGCTTTGTCACGTGTGTTTCTTGAGTTTGTCTTTTCTACCTTCTTCTAATATTTCCCTCGTTGTGTGGAACCCCCCCACGGCGGCGAAGCTTTGAACTAGTGACCACGTCAAGTCCTATAGTGTGTGTTAAAATAGTCTTAGACGGCGGAGCTTTGAACCCGTGGAGAGTCACAAGTCCTAAAGTTGGTGTTAAACCCAATTTTACGGCGAAGCTTTGAACCTCCATAGCCTTAGATTCCAAAGTCTAGTTTCCAAGACCTTCTTGGAAAAGTCCAGAGTTTAGCTTCCAAGATTGGTCACAAGTTTCTAGGAAGAGAGTGACCATCTCGTACCACTTAGCTTAGGTGACCGTTCTAAAAATTTGGGGCCTAACCCCCCGGACGGCGAAGCTTCAATCCTGGCCCTAACCCTCTACTAAAAATCCAATTTAAGTTGTGTTAGTGGATTCCCCTAAGGGAACCCGGTTGTGTGGATTTTTGGTAAGGGCAGCTAGTACCCCGGACCAGCATACCGGACCAGCATACCGGCCAACATACAGCCAGCCATACCGGACCGGCAGCCAGCCATACAACCAGCATACATCGGGCAGTCAGCTTGATTGAGTTGAACATCAGCATTGGGCTAGTCTGCTTGACTGAGCTGAACATCAGCCATCGGGCTAGTCAGCTTGGCTAAACTGAATCCAACTACTGGATTTCCAGAACTAAACGGGACGATGCCCTGCGGGGCCCCAACCACCCTTTTTTTTATTTTTTGATCTTTTAAAGTCTGAAATTTTGGAATCCAGTTGGGGAGAGGAAAAAACTCAAATTGGAACTCCAAAAACACAAGAGAAAGGGGGGGAGAAATAGAGGTTGCCATTCCACGCGCCACCTACACAAAAACATCCTATCCAACCTGCATCACCACTCACACCTACACACAATGGAAGGAGATTAGGAATGGAGGAGAAGAAGTAGGCAAGGAAGGGAGAGAGACGATAAATAGTGCCTAGCTAGGAGATTAGGTAGGAAATCTAGAATAACTCCTTACAACCGTTGGGAGGAGGATTAGGATGACACAAAGCAAAGTAGCGTAAGAGGGTAGGAGACTCATTAAAATTTCACAAAGTTTGAAACTAGAAGCGTAAGACCACCATTACCACGGTTGGTGGAATAGTTCAAGAGTAGAAGGAAGAGGAAAAAAGAAAAGAAAGGAGGAAGGGAAAGAGGGAGTTTAGATCATCAAAAATTGTAATATTTTCTAAATAAGCGGTGAGCTTGGAAAAAATTCAAAACAAAGCCAAAGACTACCATGGAGCGTGAGGATGTACACGTGGACGTGAACGAAGTTATTTCCGATACCGGTAGTGAAGAGGTGAGTTTTTGATTTAATCTTTGATGTTTCTCCCTAATTAGCGTTTATTTTCCTAATCAGCCCTTAGAGCGTGATTAGCATCCGAGATTAGTGCAAATTAGAAGTTTAGATTCAAAAAGTTATAGATTAGGAATAGAGGTTTCCAAAAACATATTACACTTAGGATTTGGCTTTAAATTGACCGCGTTAGGCTAAGTTAAGCGGTAGGGGGTAGGACGGAGGAATTTTGAGTAAAATTCATCCAAAAAGAACCATGGACGGAACTTAGGGGTTTAGATTAGGAAGAGAATTTAGGATTAAAATTAGGGATTAATTAGCAGATAGAATTAGAGTCAATTTACATTTTTATTTCTTAAAGTTAAAATTCTAAGGTCAAAATCTAGAGTTAACTTTGGGAAGTTAAAAAGTAGAATTAATTTGGAAGTTTAACTTAGGGGGTTAAAATTTCCAATGAAACCTTAGGGTAGTTTAGAGAAGGAAGTTAGGGTTAATTAGGAGTAAAAATTCCGAGTGGGAAGTAGAAGTGAAAAAGTAAAACTTTAGACTAAATTTAGGAGGTAGAAATTACAAGTAGATTTTTGAGTTAGGAATAGAGTTAAAATTAGAAATTAAACCCTAGAGTTAAAAGTTGGAATTAAATTTAGGAGGGGTAACATTTAGAGTTAATCTAGGATTAAAACGATAGGATTAAATTTGGAAGTAAAAGTCAAAAGTTAAGATTAAATTTAAAGGTTAAATTTTAGAGTCAATTGGGGAGTAAAAAGTTAGAGTGAAAAGCTAAAAGTAGAAGTTTAATTTTAGAGTTAGTTTGTTGGAAGTAGAAAAAATCTAGAGTCAAAGTGAAAACGTAGAGTCAAACCTAGAGGTTAAAATTTGGGATTAATTTTAGAAGTAAAAATTTAGAGTTAAAAGTCAAAAATCTAGAGTTAACCTTAGAGGGTAAATCTTAGAGTAGTTTAGAAGTAAGAACATAGAATTAAAAGTGAAACTTAGAATTACCCTAGAAGGTTAAAACTTGGAAGTTAGGAGTTGAAGTTGATTAGAAGTAAAAACCTAGAGTCAAAAGTCAAAACATAAAATAGAAGTCGGTAGTTAATATCTAGAATCAAGTTAAAGAAGTAAAATCTAGAGTTACATTCAGAAGTTGGAGCTTTAGGGATAGTTTTTAAACGTAGAACTTCTAGGTGGAGTCTTAGAAACCCAAGATAGTCTTAGAGGTCCATGGAAGGAACATAGGGGTTCCCTTTTTTACGTAGGTAGGGACGTTAGAAATGACGCCAACTACCAAGTCTACCCTCGACATAGGATAGATAGTTAGGGAGTTAGAATTTCACCATCACTCTGAACATTGCAGTTAACTTGTGAGTTACTACATGCATTACTAATTATTCGCTGCCATCCACGACCCTTAGGAAACGTTAGCAAAAAAGATCCATTGCTTGGAAGGCATAGTGGACCGCGCTCGCAACACCCCCATATATTAAAAAAGTGGATAAAGGCATAGAACCTGGTCGGTGTTTGCTCTAATACCAAAGGTGGGTAATCTAGCGCCCACACCCTTCCGAGGTTTCAAAGACACCGTACCATCGAGGACCCGTGCCGCAAAAGGATGCCGGCCCTGCGGAGGTTTTCGAACGTAATGAATGTCTCTCCCCCAGTCTGGGGACGGAAAATCGACATGTGGGTACGAGCGACGGTGCATCAGGATATATCACGATGTCCCCTGTTTCCCAACCCAATGCGGAAGTCGACATGTCTGACGACGTTGTGGACGATACTTTGATTGATCTGAACCAAATGAGTCCGGAGGCCGACACAACGAAGGTGACTCCTAGAGAAGTTGTATTCCACTCTGAAATTCTGGATGTCGGGAGGGTCATTATCAGGAATCGGTTTAAGAATCTAGCTACTTTTCCAGGTCTGAGTGTCGGGAGGAGTAGCCCCGTGACTACTAAAATGCGGAAGGAAATTCAGAATGTATGGCTTGCACACCAGTTTACTTACAAAAGCATTTTTGAAATTGCATTGGACCAGGGTTTGCAGGCAGAAGTGGTCGACGACGTTGAGGGGAGAGGGACCCGAGAAGAAGACGTCATTGAAAGGAAAGGGACCGTGCAGGATGACGTCGTTGAAGGGAGAGGGACCGTGGAGGACGATGCCAAAGGTGCTTGAGGTGACATCCTGCATTTCTTGACGGATGGGATTCCTGGCCTACCGTATACAATGAACTTGTCTCTAACAAGCTGATGATCCCTTGGGCTGCAGATTCTGACCGGGCTATGGCAACGCTACGAGTGTCATCAAATGAGGTACCTCGCCGGAAGTATACAGTGGTCCTTGACTTGAATGGAGTTCTTGTTCACAGGACGTATACACGCACAAAACTCCATGTTCAGCGTCGTCCAGCTGTTACAGAATTCCCGGATTGGCTTCGTCAAAAGGCTGACATTGTATTTTGGAGCAGTGTTACTTCCAACAACATGAACAATTTGTTGGACGTTGTACTTGCCGATGCTTTGTTTGGTCCTAGAGATGTCACTTGTTTAACTCAAGCAGCGTGCACGCTGTCGAGTTACAGATCCGCAAATGCGCCGAAGAAACCGATCTTTCTGAAAGATCTGGGTACATTAGCACGTATGGCTGGTTTTTCGTCTCTACAGGACGTTCTCCTAGTTGATGACAGTCCAGTTAAAAACCTTCCCAATGATCCTCACAATGCTATATTCCCTCAGTCTTGGTGCGATGATAGATGTGACAACTACTTGGATGGCCACCTGCGTCCTTGGCTTGATGACCTGTTTAATTCAAATGTACCTGTTCCGGTCTATGTGAAGAACAATCCATTGTATGGCGGTCAGTGCCCGATGGAAGCGGTGTCCACTGAGGGCATGAATATACTGAGGGGGGCCCTGGACAGCCCGCTCTGAAAGGCGTGAGGCATCACCGTGAGATATCACGATACTTGTTTGGGGGTTTCGACGGTTGAGAGGGTTAGTGAGGAATAATGTACATGTACATTATAGCGTATTGTTAATGTAGGCTTCAATTTTCTATAAAGTTTTCTACGAAGTTGATACATTTTGAGTAGGTCAGGCGGTCTTGAATACTTAGCTCTAGTATTCTCGTACTTGCAGACAAATTGATTGTAAATTAACATTTGATAGTTATAAAGTTTTCAGTTGTATGTAAAGTGACACCCATTGTGAATTGGATGTGAACTCTGGTCCGCGGCTTTTATTTCTTCTTTATGTTTCCACCCGGAGATCTCACGGCACTTCATACTGCGTGTGACTTACATCTTTTATTCTGTGGCTTCACTTACGAAATTAGACATGATGAGTTAGTCATCTGTTTTGCTGTATGTAGTGTGACGTGATCCATATTCACTGGGAGAACTCTTGATGGTTGGTTCACGCAGAAGGCGTTGCTTGTTGTACTGACCGGTGATCTATGCGTCCATGGCGGTGTTGCGGATCTCCCTCAGAACATCGACATACCAGTTGGCTTTCACGGTCTTTTTCAACATTTCGTGGAACATACTCACTGTGTCTTGTGGTCGTGCATGCATACTTCGACTTTGGCAGAGCTTCTTCAACGTCTTCTTCCACCCGGGATTCTGAATGGGTTTCTTTATATTGCCGGTGTTGACAAACCCAAGAAGAGCAAACCCTATCCAAATCGTGGTCAATTGCTGAAGCATCTCTTAAGTAGTCCTGAACAGCGTAGTGTTCTTTGGAATCGAACCCTTGTAGTGCTCGAGGTAGATCCCCTCAAGTGGCCTCATGCGCGCATACTACAACCCTCAATATGCGTGAGGGATGATGTAGATTCTCTCGAATTGCATCGTCCCTACTATGTCCAAAAGGTGTTAAATGTTAGTGGGAAACCCTTTCGGCGAGTGGACTAGTTTGGATATCGCAAGGAATGCTTTCAATTGAATCTGAAGGCTCTTCTTTGTTTTTCTTGTACGAACATCAATAAAATGTCATGAAACCAAGTTCAATGTTTATTGGAAATTGATTGCATTGTACAAATGCCTGTATGGTAATTGCTGTTGCCTTGTCATTTTGTATTTGCTCTTTTAACGTAGTAGGGATTACAGTCATCAAGAGATCTCCCGGTCTCTTATTTTGCACAGAAATCCAGACGGGCCAAAAGTTTTTGGCTCTATCATCTAAGCTTGCATAAATCTCGTAGTGATTAGTTTATTGCAAAGCAAAGAATCTTAATTTCATGGGGTTCCAATACATCAAGAGATCTCCTGATGATTCATTTCAATTACTACGTCCCAATAAACATAGGAGTGCAATCCTCCAGTGACAATGTTATTTGGCATGTTCTCATATATGAATATGACATTGGCTACTTTGAACGGCGTGGGGGGTTCTAAAATGTGAACATCTGAAGATCTCTTGATGAATTGTACCATGACCTAGTTCAAATCAGTTCCCCTCAAATGTTTCCCTTCCTACTGGGAACAACGTGGCGGTCTCCAAAATGTTAACACCTCAAGAAGGCACAATTAACCTAAACCATGACATTCTAGTTCAAATTCGGTCCCCTTCAATTCTTTGTCCTCCTCCTTTGAACGACATGGTCGTTTACAAAATTCTAACACTAGAAGATCTCCCGATACACTGTATCATGACATAGTTCCCATTGGTCCCCTTCAAATGTTTCCTTTCCTATTTTGAATAACATGGCGCTCTCCAAAATGTTAACACCTCAAGAAGGCACAATGAACTATACCATAACATACTTAGTTCAAATTGGTCCCCCTCAATTGTTTCTCTTCCTACTTTGAACGACATGGTCGTCTCCCAAATCCTAACACCAGAAGATCTCCCAATACATTGTATCATGACATAGTTCAAATTGATCCCCTTTAGACAAAATAATGTTTCCCTTCCTACTTTGAACAACATGGCGCTCTCCAAAATGTGAACATCTGAAGATCTCTTGATGAATTGTACCATGACCTAGTTCAAATCAGTCCCCCTCAAATGTTTCCCTTCCTACTGGGAACAACGTGGCGGTCTCCAAAATGTTAACACCTCAAGAAGGCACAATAAACTGTACCATGACATACTAGTTCAAATTGGTCCCCTTCAACTCTTTGTCCTCCTCCTTTCAACGATATGATCGTTTCCAAGATCCTAACAGTAGAAGATCTCTCGATACATTGTATGATGACATAGTTCCCATTGGTCCCCTTCAAATGTTTCCCTTCCTATTTTGAACAACATGGCGCTCTCCAAAATGTTAACACCTCAAGAAGGCACAATAAACTATACCATGACATACTTAGTTCAAATCTGTCCCCCTCAATTGTTTCTCTTCCTACTTTGAACGACATAGTCGTCTCCCAAATCCTAACACCAGAAGATCTCCCGATACATTGTATCATGACATACTTCAAATTGGTCCCCCTCAAATGTTTCCTTTCCTACTTTGAACAACATGGCGGTCTCCAAAATCCCTACATCCAAAGATATCCTGATGAACTGTACCTTGAAAAAGTCCAAATTTGACCCTAAAGTCCAAAAGTAGTTAAATATGGCATCACACTGTCAAAGTGGCACTTGGAATACCGCCATTTTAACAAAATTGACCATAATGGATTAAAAAAATTGTAAAATATTGATAAGTATATTCTTAATTTTTGACCAATTAAATAATTATTTGGCAAAGAATGAAGAGCAACTAAGCCTGCCTTCCAAGTATGGTATTCTAGTAATCTTAATAGATCAATGTTAATTGATAATAGTTGATTACTTTCTAATTTGTATTTCTATAATAATATGCGTGTTGAGTATTTGATTGCTCTATTATTAATGTAATTAAGTGTTTGAATTATAGAAATTTTGGTAGTGAAAGTATAAGTACAATGTTGTAATGGATGGTATATGTATGATACCTTTGGCATCTATTATAATAATAATATGAAGGTTTTATATTAGTGATTGATATTCATTTGTGAGGTGATAGCTTTTTGTAAAAAGCAATCATTCCAAATTGTGAACTCTATGTATTGGATATTGTAATCTCTGGTTGTATGTATTAGAGAGGATTTTGGTATTATATTGCTTTTATGAAAAGAAGGTCTAGGCATAGATTTGCATTGCAATCGCAATTTGGAGTAGATGACAAAGCTAGAACTTTGACAAGATGACAAAAGTATGGCCAAAAGCTAGAATTTTAAAGCAATTTGAGGGAGGATTTTTATTAATGGTTGTCAGTTTTTAAAGCTAATGAACTTTAACCCATATTCTTATGCCCAATTTGATTTCATTTTTTAAAGTAAAAATTCAACATTGATAACAATAATGAAACCTAAACAGTGCGCATATTAGACGGGTATATCAATTGTTTGGGTACCCAACTAATAAGAGACTAATTCTTATACAAATGACAAGAGAGTGCATTCAAACTTTATCAATTCTACTTAGGAACCTTTGAATATGTTGTGGAAGAATTTGAAAATCCTTATCCAATAAATATATCAAAATTGACAGATCCATTCCACACTAGTGCTTTAACAACTTAAGATTGAGGGCTTTTAGACAAGACACAAATGTTTTATAAGTTTGCATTATAAATAATAATATTAAAGATGATGAAGAGTAGAAAATATTTGGAAGATCATAATTTTAAAATTATTTATAGATTTGCTTCAGATAGCTTTAGAAAATCTAAGTTTCAAAATTCATCCAAAGTACAATTTTTATGTTTAAAATTTGAAATTTATATGATTGATCAAAATTGTAGTTTCAATTGATTTGTGAAAAATGGCATAAGATGTAATCATGAGAACATCAACACTTTGCAATAGTAAACTTTCCAATACTAGCCAAATACTAAACACTTTGTTTGTGATCTAAGCTTTGAATATAAGTATGGACAATTTCATTAAAATGGCGGTATTCCAAGTGCCACTTTGACGGTGTGCCATTTTCATCATCTATGAAAGATATAGATTTCAGAATGGCCGTTTTGAACCATCTTGGACAGGTATAGATTTAGAACGGCCGTTCTAAACTATTTTTTTGCCATTCTAAAATAATATCGCCATTTTAAAGAAATTGCCCATAAGTATAAAAATATATGGAAAAAATAAATTTTTTGCCCTAAAAAATGTTGCCCCAAATTAGGCAATGACTATTAAATGGTTGATTGGGTAGTTAGGGTTAAATTTATTAAGATTTAAATGTTTTTTAGAAATGAAATGAACTAGCAGTCATTGAGTGCAAATTAATAGATATAAATATTTGACTTAGCTTTCATGATGTCAAAGATTCATGGTAAAATATAACAACATTTTTATTTTGGACTTAATTTTACATATACTAATAGATTTTGACATCTTTGGTTTTATAACTTCGTATAACCAAGCAATTCGTTGGGAAGGTATTATGCTTTTTTAGATGCTTGGGAAAGACTTAACAAATCATTCAAGGATTGGAGTTGGCTGTGGAGCCATATAAAACAATTTTGTTCACTATATAGGTCCCCTTTTCAAGGATGCCAATGGGACCTCTGCTTCATTAGTAAACAATGTTGTGACTTTGTCCCTCTCAAAATTGGCTTATGCAATGAGGCCAATAGGGGTGACACTAGTCCAAAATAGAAACTTTGGACTCACACTGTTTATTTTTTTATTAGACTTATTCATTATAAAATTATAACAACATTTTGGTAGCCTATATTGATTATTTGTTTAGTGATTTTTTTTGGGAGGGGCAGGAAGTGGAAACATAGGTCATGGTTGTAGCTTTAGCCCTAGAAGAACAAACGCACGTGGCTTCCCATGAGTAAGATAGTCACCAAAATTCTCCAATTATTGGATCATCAGGTGCATTTTTTGTCAACAGTGAAGTCATCCATTGGTCCTTACAGGGCGGTTAACTTATTGCCACTTGGAAAGGTATTAAGTTATGCCCCTGCAAGATTCAAAGTGCAGATTCAAAGGTATTCTGGTGGACCAGCAGGATCCGGAATTTTGAATCTGTGGTACTTCAGGAGGCCTTGTTTCCATTAAAAAATTCTCAAATGAACCTTCACCAACTTACACTCCACACAAAACAACAATTATCTTTGTGTCCATAAATTTAAAATTTGAAATACACAATAATGATTCATAGGTGAGAACTGCAGGCGGTAGTTGTGCCTGGCAGACCATCAAGGTAGCCAGGCAGGTATTATGCAATTGTCATCCTAACCAAGGACGTTGGGGACACAACGTGTTGGATGAATCTTTCTATGTAAGACATAAGTATAGATGTTCATCCTTGGAATTTTGTGTCAAAAGGGGAGCTCTTGCTGCACATGAGTTTGACCTCCAGTGAGTGCTCTTGAGTTTTTTTTAACAAATAATTCACACTGTATCCAAAAGGATGATTTCCATGGTGACTAAGTCAACCTTCTCTGGTTAAAATAAAATGTCAACAAACAATGGATGACTACATTAATTATATTATACTTCAATTTTATAAGCAAACTTCATGTTTATAAATCACTATCTATGGAAGACATCGAAGCAGACTGGTGCCCTTATGTAGTACTTCTTGGTTACAGTTGTGATGTGCTTGAATCATGATTTTATGAGCAATTTCATTGATGGAAAATTTCGTTAAAATGGCGGTAGTCCAAGTGCCACTTTGACAGTGTGCCATTTTCACCATCTAGGACAGATATAGATTTTAGAATGGCCGTTCTGAACCATCTAGGACATGCATAGATTTCAGAACGGCCGTTTTGAACTGTTTTCATGCCATTTAAAAAAAATAGCCATTTTAACGAAATTGCCCATATTGCCAAAAGAAACACATTAACCAAATTGCTTTTTAATGTCTAATTTCCAAAGGATCATGCCAAAGTGTATGGCAAATTTATGGAAAGTTTATGTCCTATATTTTCACCATGTAATGGCCTCAATGGCCTCATGCTATAACTTGGTGTAACAAGTACTCTGTCTGTAACTTGCAGAAAAGAAGACAATTTGATTGAAACCAATAACATCTGTAGAAATGGTAGAAGATGGGGATGCATCACCTCGACCAAACTAAAGATGAAGCAAACTAATTGGATGTCATGGTGTCAATTAGTAAATGCCTTAGCATTTTTTTTCTTTATACAATGTGAAGGTGATGAGTCCACTATTTATGTTGTTAAGAAATTTGTTAGCATGTTTAGTTTTTTGTCTTAATATTTTCTCAAGAGTATCATTTTTTTTCAAAGAGAGTGCAAGGGCTTTGCGGGTACATGACTTTTGAGGGTACACTGAAGAGCTTTGAGGATACATGACCTTTGAGGGTACAAGGGCTTTTGGGGTACAGGCCGCATAATACACCCGCACTGGAGTGGGCCGGTAGACAGACCCATGGTGGGGATACTGCAAAAAATAGGTTTGGTCAAAGTAGTGGGCCTCGCTTAGCTTTGTGGGAAGGGGAAGGGGAGAGTTGCAAATGAGTGACTGCTGCCATGCTAGCCAGTGTAACAGACACAAGTGGGTTGGGGTTGCATGTCTTCATTGCATAAATATAAGTTATGTGCACACTGAACAATCAATATACTGTATGCAGGGTCAAAGATCTGGTCCAGCACGCAGAGCCTGATCGAAGTAGTCAGTTCTCCTTGTTCAATGAATCTCGAGCAATTTGCCCAGGGATTCTGGTGGCGTTGGAATTCGTAATCTCGTTTTTCCTCTTTGGTCGTTAAGCTTCCATGTGTGCCATAACAAAATTAGGAGAAAAAGGTTGAGCAGTGTTGATGGAATGAATCAATCTTGCCGGTGGTCGAGACAGATCGATTCCCTCATCCAGGGCGGCACATTTGCCATGCATGCCCAGTCTGTGCACAGGCCGGAGCCTCCAAAGCCTAGTCCGGTGGAAACTCTGCTCCCTTTGCAGCCATCCAACTCAGCTTTTATCTATCTATCTCTGTCTGTGTGCCCTTCTCTACAGTAGTGAGCTCCGGAAAATATCGGACAGGTGTAGAGAGATGACGCAATTGGATGAGGGTCCACAATGGGCGAGCATAACGAACCCAAAAGTTTAGTTCACTTGGCACAAACTGAAATAAGCTTCAATTGCAAGATAATTAAGTTAAGTTACGTTAAGGAAAGAACAAACGAACGCAACAGTTTGGAACAGAGTTCAGTCTGGTCAATCTGTGCCAAATCATTTAAATAAAGAATTCAACTCCATTTCCACTGAAGTTGAATCTGGTCAAAAGGCCGTTTCTTGAGGCGAGACTCTCTGTCATCAGGTAGTATCCGAACCCGGCACCACCCTCCGTTGACATCGTTGTCGAAATTGAAAGCGCCTCCAGAGTTCAAACCCTGCAACTAATTTAACTTGTAGCGGAGATACCAATTGCTAGCTAGCAATCAGAGAGCCCTCTGCCGTCGCCACGTCTGGAAATAATTAATTGGAGACGTCTGGATTTAATTAATTGGAGCCGCCTGGAAGGCGCTCAGAGACTGAGCCTTCCGAAAGCTAGCACCACTTAACGTACTGCACCGGCGTCGTACGTCGATATTTCGAGGACAGCAACACTAATTCAGTTAGTACCTGTGAGTTGAATTGATTATTTTGTGCTTTAGCAAATCAATTAATAGGCTGTATCAGCAAAGTCGGGAGGGTACGTGTGGTGGTATGACATGCTTCAAGATAATGAAGCTCTATGTACAGAACCAAAATTTCGTTAAAATGGCGGTATATTATTCCACAAACTTGGCACTTTTACGTATACGTTTAGTACTTGAACGCCATGAAAGGCGGAACGTTTACGTTTAGACCGTGCGTACCGTGCGTTATGAAATCTATACCAGTCCTAGACTTTAGAGCTAAAGAAGGAAATGAATGGAAAAATGACGTATGAAATACCGCCATTTCAACGAAATTTCCCATAGGTGCTGGAAGAGTGGAGTCAAACGGAAGAGTGCCGGCCAGACCATGCCTTGTCCCGTCACCCAACCTGCCGTTCTTATCCACCCAACCTGCCGATCAAGCCGCTGGGTAATTCATTCATTCATTGTGCTTGTGTTTCCTAGCTAATTCTATTGATTAATTGTGCCTACATCGGATGCAGATTGTATGCTTCCCCGTACGTAACTATATGAATGTGAAGGTCCAAGTCCAAGTTTCGTACTGAAGAAGAGTTAAAGGGACCGTATGTTTCCATTGCTGTTAACGGATATTTCGTTAAAATGGCAATATTCCACAAACTTGGCACTTTTAGGTTTAGACCATGTGGTCTGAAATCTATATCCCATGTCTGTCCGATCCAAATCTCTGAATCTATATCGCGATGCTTCATCTCTGCAATCCCTTATAGTATATGGTTGCCCCTTCTTGTGATTTTCTGTATGACATGCATTGATATACATTTAAGCTCAAATGAAATTGAAACCCACCGGCTAAGACTTAGAGAAACCTCATCCCTTGGAGAGAAGATCTATCCGAAAGCACTGGCATCCCTAGAACCATTCAAATGCGAGTTTGAGATTCGCACTCTAATAAACAGGATGTTTGCGAAGGGATGGAGCCAGTGCGAGTCATCAAACTACATACACAGAACCGCATTTCCGTTAAAAAGGTGGTAAATATTCCACAAGCCATTGTGAGAATTCCCGTCAGAATTACATTGGCTTGCTATGCCGATAGATATACGAATTAATGTGCACATTAATACGCAAACTGCATTATATATTGGTTAAATTAGGACCTCGATTTCACGGCAGTCTGTCCGGTGGACGCCGTCGTTCAGAAGTGCAAACTGTTTCTGTGCGTGTCTGTGTCTGTCCAGTTCAAGGAAGGCTGCCAACAGCTTCTGACCACACTGGAAGGCTTGCACGCTATTCTCTTCGTCATTCAGGTACATTGCTTCCTCCGAACCCACCCAGTAGGCAGCGATCCCAAATTTCTTTATTAGCTCGGAATGCACGCACGGGTCAATTTCATTAAAATGGAGGAATTCCACTACTGAGGGTTGGCAGCCTGAATTCCTGAAATGTATAATCAGTACACTGAAATGGTCATTTAGTATGGGTGGACAATTAGCCGGCATGAAAATTAGGATGCCCAATCTAACAATGCCACCATAGCACACCACGAATGGTATAACACCACAAAGTCCTACAACTTGTGTTGAATAGTATGTCTTAGTGATAAATAGTTTAGATCATACCAAATAACCATTTTGGTGTACAAGTTAGTTTTTAGAGCATCGTGCTTTATGAACAGTTGGCACAAAGTTTTGGCACATAGAAGCGTGCCAATTTAACGAAATTGACGATAAACACCAGCTACGCAAGCTAAAATTCAACTCACTGGTAATCACCTTTTTTGTGGCGATTTTGAAAATTGGTATAAGTTTTGCTAAATTTAGCCGAATTTGAGAACACTGCTTTGTGGATGTCTGGTCAGGAAATTTGCGTGACGTTGTGCACAACAATTTACATGTGTCGCCGTGAGTATATGCAATATGACTTCGTTTTCGTAAAATTAGCGTATTTCAGCATGCCAAAAGTTTTGAGAGGCATCCACAATGTAAGCCAGGGTGGTCGAGTTTTGATAAACTGACAAATTTCAGAGCGCAAATTGTGACTTTCAAGAGCCATGTGCTGTAAACTCCATGATAAGTACAGATTTGAGTTTCATTCATTGGTTTTGAGATTTAAGTTAGACAACTCACAAACATGTACACGAATTTGATCCTTGTTACAAGCGCCCTCCATGGGTGCCAATTTCTTGGCGTTCCATCGATGTAACTGAATATGACCACATTTTATGTCTTTAGTATTCGAGAAACTTATTTTGGAGAGGTCGTTACACAAACACTAATAACTGTCAGTTTGAAATGGAACAGAAAATTTTGATTGGAAAAATTCAATAGAGATTTTTTATTTTTTTATTTTTTTAAACACATGGATAATAGAGATTTTCTTGATCAAAACAAGTACTTACAGCCGCGACCAGTCGTCTACAGTATATGCCCTCTGTTCTGGAACACCATTTGTCGGTAGCCCCTGATTTTGAAAAATTCTCTAGGTAAGCTTAAGACTGTAGATTGTGTAGAAGGTTCCTCTAGGGGTGGTGAAGGAATCAGTGGACCTTTACATTAGCTCCCCGTTGCCTCTAATTAAAACAATTTTGATCAATTTGATTGATTCTGATCGTGATCACATACAATTAATTTCTTGACAGGTAGAAGGAGCTATTGGAAGATATTCTGTTACATTCAAGTAGGGCATATGCTTTCGAAGAGAAGACTTTTCTTCACGCCATGCCGAATTCTCTGCCGGCGGTTCTGGGGTCTCCTTGTCCACAAAACGTATGAAAAATGCAATGAACTTTGCATGTCGATGTTACATCCACGAAGTCCAGCTTTGCAAACAATATGAGATGGAGAGGTGTTAGATCACTTCAACTTCAATCAAATTGTGTGCGATGCTCCTCGGAAAGAAAAGATTCTCTCTAGGCGTAACCACTTGGTGCCTATTCACAACGTTGCAAGGAGGTGGTACAAGAAAAGCAAGTGGTTAGACTTCTGCCCATTGAGGTGGATGGAGAATTCACATATAAAGTTGAAGTCTTCTATCCTCGAACATGGCGATCACTGATGATGTGGATCCGTAGAGTAGTTCGAGGGGCCAGAGAGAGCGTACTCAGATTGGAAGACGGTCATATTAATTGTCAAAGAGTCTGAATTCGAGACAAGTGTAAGTGCTACAGTCAATGATAGTGTGGCAAGAGTGCACGATCTATTGCAGAACGTCATTCAGGAGTGGGTCAGATTAATGAGGTCTGAGTGTGATAACGTCGTCCACCAAAATTGTATAAAGAAATCACATGTGCAGAGGTGTCTACAAGCGTGGAACTGCAAATAAATTGCCTCATCACTTCATCAGATTTTAGGCCTAGGTGCGATGAGGTTCCAAGCGTCAAGCATGGGATTAATTTTGTGACAGAGGCAGTAGTAAGCTGCACGGAGATATTTTAAGGAATAAGCCAAGACCAAATGCAAACTCATTGAGATGTGGCGGAATTCTTCTTAGAATGGAAGTGGCAGTACCACAATAGCAGCCGAGCTAGTGTTCACTCATACAGGACGTTTGGTCAAGATTTCAGTGTATATCAAACCAAAACAAGCAGCACATAATCAAAATACCAGGGTGATTGCACGAAACACCTATACTATTTGTTGCGTTTTGCAATAGTACTCATGATTTTTTCTGGAGTACTTTAAAATTAGAAAATTAATTTTAAAAAAATTTAAAAAATATGGCGTATGTATATACCTTTAAGATGAAGGTAACCACCGAAGGAAATTTATTAAAAAATTCTCTGAGTAGGAGAATTAGAAAAGTGCCAAATCACTAGAAAATACATACTTTGATGTTTTAATTAGTAGAAAATAGGAAAAAGCTTAAATAAAAAAAACAGAAATTGGCCATTTGTAGCAACTCTATGAAGATGGTCATTCACCAAAAAAACCACCAAAATAATTTTTTAAATGTTTCAAAATGCAAGTAGAAAGAGGCTCACTTTGTGGACTTCTACACCACATAAAATTAAGTATTTTTAGAATTCCTTTGGACAGTTGCTACAAGTCTATTAGAAGACCATCTCTACCAAATTTCAGCTCCAAATTCGTTTTTATGGGTACTAAATAGTACTTAAAACCCCCAAATTGGCATTTGTGACAAAATATCGGGGGCTATTATTAAATAGTAAAATATTTTTGAAAAATTCCAAAAAATTCCACAAGGTGTATTATAGTCTTCAGTACCTTGTGTAAGAATTTTGAGTCATTTGGAGTCAAAATGCAAAATTTATGACTAAAAAACTAATCAGCATACAACGTGTGACAGAAAATAGTACAAGTGTTTCGTGCAATCACCCACCAACAGAGTAATATGGATTCAGCCTAACAAGGAAATCCAAATACACTTTCAGAACCTTCTTTGATTGATTGTCAGCACGATCAGTCTCTGAAAACAAAAAGAAACCACCAGAAAAATTGAGTGCTCCAATGAGGCCCTCAGATTCTAGACAACGGTGGAACTAGGGATCACGCCTGGTTGATTCCAGGCGGAAATATCTACAAGAAAGCAGCTTCTTCGAAGCCCACCCCTAACTGAAGATCTTGACGTGCAATCCTGTCCTTTCATGTTCACTGTGAAGCTAAAAAAGAACGATAGTAATTTACCTTGGCATAACATTCTAGCGTATCCAGGGGTAAAAACATGTTCCATGACCCTTAAACCCCAAGCATTCGAATGTCTGACCAAATTACATTACGTCCAGCTACCATTGCTTGTCTGGGCATTAGCATAATTTGCTGCTCCAAAACGAGAAGTAACTTAAAACTTCATCGACCATAAAGACAAGGAATTTCTTGCACGTCGAAACAAATAAACGCCAACAATCAACACGCAGGGGTGGCAGATCATGTCTTCATAATGTCAGGTGGAGTATGTTGGTAAGGAACCGTGGTCAACTGGATGAAACTGAATACAGTCAAAACACACAGCACAATGCAACCAATTGATTGTCAGCTAGAATGATTGAAATCCACAGTAATGCGATATTACATTGACAGAACAGGATTTTCAGGAGAATTTCACTGTTTCAGAAACTATTAAACGACATCATAAGAAAATCTCCCCCATAATTCACAAGGTCTCCGTATGGTTTTAGTAAATCTTATGAAGGCCTTCCCATGATAATAATGTAAGGAGATCTCCATAAGATTAGCATCACCAGAGAGCCCTTCCTATGAATTATGGGAAGATAACAACAAGTTTAGATTCTCTTTGATAACTAAGTCAACAAGTTCCGAAAATACTATAAATTTACTGAAAACGCTCTTAAATTTGATCCAAAACTGGCAAAGCTATTGAAAAATTCAGACATTTAATTCCACTTGTAACCCATTCTCACTGAAACAAGCAAGGACAATATATACAGTTTCATCGTTCAAGAAACAACCTGCTTCAATTCCTCGCTAATACTCTTCCAGCGACTCGGGCAGTCCTCTAGAGATCTTATTTGGCTGATGGGCCTGGCGCATTGACAAGTCTGTGGTCGAGAAACCTTTGTAGCAGCAGCTGCAACTGTTTCTGATCCAGGGGCTGGCAGCACCACAATGAACAAAATGTCCATAATTGCGTAAGAACCACGCTTGAGATTGCAATCAAGGCAATTTCATTACGAAGCTGGCAAGTTCCCCATGCCCAAAAATGAGACTTGCTAGCGGCGTGCAATCAGTTTTTCCTTTGATAACTAAGAAAACAATAGATTAAAGTTAAGTACATTGGTTCACATTTGTTGCTATTATAGTTGTTGATTATTCTACATTGAATATTACATGCAATTCTTGACTCAAAGTGGCCTGCGTTCAAGTCTACAAGCTATAGCAAACTGCATGCAATATAACCATGCACAAAATTCACAAGCATAGATAGAACCTTACCTTGGGAATGTAGTCATCCATGCCAGCACTGAAGCACATCTCATGTGTCCCCTTCATGACATCGGCAGTGACGGCCACAATAGGGATTCGGTGATGGGAGCACTCTTTCAAATCAATGAAGTCAAACTCAATCTTTTCGAGACGTCGGCATTGCTCACATTTGTCAACTTCCCATCTCCTAATAATTTTTGTGGTTTCGTACCCGTCCATCTGTAATGTCATCATAAATTTTGCCAACCACACTAACAATCAAACAAAAGTCACAAGATGTACAATGTAGCAAATTCAAATTCAATGCTACAGTAGGATGACTAAAAAGCAATTGTACCCTAAGCATGCCCTAACCTGTTTTGTGAGAATAGATAGATGCTTTGATGGTACAATGTTCAAGACATAGAAACTAGGGCATCAATTTTGAAAATCCGTGAGTTCAATTTGAACGATGTAGCCACAAGGAAGACATTGCACGATCGCTTCTATTGACGATAAGAGGTGTCCTTACCACACTCCCATTTTCTTTCGACACTAAAGATTCAATAGGAAATGGCCGTGAAAATTACAGAGCATGATAGTCCCTTAAGTTATATTCTGTTTCGGACACGAGGGTGATGAAATTAGTCAAGGTGCACTTTCAATCCCTGACCACATGCCATGAGTCATTTCAAAGTTCGGCATTATCAGTTCTTATGTACAAAACTGGTCTCAACTTTAAGGTATCGTACACAAGCCAATGGCCGGTCACCAATACGACTTTGAACTAAGTAGTTTCTTAGTGTGGTTACGACTGAAATCTTCCTATTTTGGAAATCGGTTCAATACTAATGGAGTTGGTTCCAAGGTACAACAAGAATATTAAAGTTTTGTGAAACAAGTTGTCACCTTTCTCAATTTGAGTTCACAAAGGTTTGTAGCTAGTATAAGAGAAGAATATTGACCACTATGCCCTTCACCAGACGGTCAATGTATTCACAGGACATTTTCTTTTATTCGTCGGACAGTTCAATATGGTTGATGAGCTGTCCGGGTATTAACGTCAATTTGGCGATATTCCATTACTTTGGTATGGTCCTGTCAGCGCGGCCTGAACTCCAAATCTGTACCTATCCTCGTTTGTGACCTGAAATTAGACCTTTGTGAAGATAGATGTCACCATTTTTGTCTGTGCGCATATGACCAGTTTAACGCAATTAACGTTTATTGCAAATGATCGTCCGTTCCTTGGCATGTGAACGATAATGACCAAGTCTGGAACACCCCGACCCGTACTGGATCCCTTACGTACGTACCTCCGGCATTTGGATGTCCATCAAGACGATGTCGAACTGCCCCTCCGTCGCCGTCGCCTGTCTCTTTACCGCCTTGATCGCCTCCTTCCCCCCTTCCACGGTCACCACCGTGGCGCCATACCTCTGCAGCATGGAGCTCGCCACGCGACGGTTCACCAGGTTGTCGTCCACCACCAGCAGGCGCTGTCCGGTCAGCAAGTCCGCATTCGTGTTGGGCTTCCGGGCAAGGTGGGTCACTTGCAGGCCCAGGATCTGCAGCAAGCCGGAGAGAAGCGTGGTGCAGCGCAGGGGCTTGTGCACGATGTGCGCGTACCCGGCATCGTTGAACTCCTTCTGCAGGGCGCTCCCTGGAGGCACGGAGAGAGCAAGAACGGGGAGCTCATTCACGGGCGACTGCGACTGCTTCAGGCGCTGCACCAGCTGGATCAAAGACTTGTGATCCAGGCCTTGGAAGTCCACGATCACCGCTTGGAAGGGAGGGCCGTCCTCCCTGCAGACGAAGACAACAAACACATTGGTATCATGCAGTACATCAGATCTTCAGAATCCCAAATGCAAACTACGCGAAAATGCTAAAACTGTGCATGCCTGTTGGATCTTCGTTCCTCAGCAATGCGAAGTCCAGACTCTGGATGATGAAGAACAGAGAGCTTGTGGGTGACCAATGTTTCGTTTGAACAAATTAGGACATCAATTTCATCCAAAGTAATGCTGAGCTCTTTACGAACCAATCTATTTTTATATGACCCATGACCAATTCGATGAAATTGAGGTAAACGTTCGATGTTTTAGGAGAAATATATATTTATATAAGAAAATCATGTAGAAACTCAGAAAAAGGTTTTAAGCGTTACAAGGCTAAGCACTTGAGATTAAGCAGATGAGACTATTGGAGGAGAAGGAAGAGATATGACAGTAGATCACTGGATATTTCGTTATTGATGGCTAGTGATGGATCTTACGATTAAGGAGAATGATCTATGCATACATTGTTCATTGGCAGGGCTAGAATTTCTCCACAATACAGTCCCAGAAGCAAAATAGTACGTCATTGTGAAGTGCTAAATATTCAACTAACAAAAATGAAGAAGAAATCAGCTTCACAATGATAAGTTCATAAAATTGAGAAGAAATCAAATAGAAATCATGCTAGCGGTGGCAGGTTAAATCATAGTATAATTTGTGTTAAATTATCGACTTAAATCATCATTTGTTGCATGGATTCAAATGACACCCAGACTCCATTGTTGAATAACGTTATGAGGGAGGTGAAGGTGAAAAGGAAAAGATTTAGCAAGTGCAAATTAGCAACGCCCACTATCACATGCCTACTATTAGATTAAGCAGATTAGATTAAGCAGATGGGAGAGCAGAAGGTGAAAAGGAGAGATACGGCAGCAGATAAAATCAATCGAGGTGAAGGATTTCTGGCCACCTCAAGCTGGTTGCATTGATCCAAGTGAGTCTTAGGTCATTCCAACGGTTGGCGGCAGGAATTCTTACCTTGTTAGCAATCCTAAAGCAATGTCAATCCCCTCAGCGTACTCAGTCAGTGCTCCTACTCTTCGCAGATACGACGCAGCCACTTCCTGTTCCATGTCCAAACAGATTTGTCAAAAAACAGCAAACAGCGAGACTATCATTCGAAGAGAGAATGTTCAACATCATTGACACAGGAAATAAATTGAACTAAAAAAATCCAATGTTCAACGATACTAGTATGCATAGCAACACACTGCATTCGGAAAATCCCCAGCAGTCACCCCAGGGAAGTCACAAGATTCCGATGGTGCTGCTAACGATAGAAAGGAACAAAATAGCGGTTGAATTGACACACACTCTGGCTAAAACTTGGTTACAATTTCAGTACCTGTCGCACAGGATTAGCGTCGACAAGCAGAACCCTAATTCCCCGAATCCGCTCGTCGACATACCCCGACGGCGTGCGCATCATGACCTGACCCAGCTTCTGCAAGTCCCCTCTTTGCCCTGATGTTGGCAACACCAGTGAAAACTTGAAAACACTGCCTTCCTCTGGTTCGCTCTCAACGACTATGTCTCCTCCTGATAACCTTACCAATTTCTGCAAACACCCAGTCGATACATTAATGAGTTCACCGTAATGTTCCTGTCATATCGATCAACAGTTTTCGTCCATCGGCTGAGAAAACAGCAAACGAAGGCAAACGCAGTGTAATTCGAAGAAAATCGACTCTCTCTTCGCTGTGCCAACCTCATTAGAAAGTTTACTTCGAAAGCAATTAGGATTTTCATTTGTATAAGTCAGCACATTGTTTTTTCATTGTTCAAGGATGTAGATGTGATTTCTTCTTTCCATTGGAATGTGCATTTTGTTGCCTTCTTAAGTCATTTATTTCAATTCCATTAGTTACGGAAGCAACCATTCGGGCTGTTGCGGGGTCCGGGAACTGCTGCGCGCTTAAACTACCAATAGTCAAACACTGATAGTTCCTTTTAAATTTTGATTAGAAAAAGAGTTATCTTTGAAGTCGAATGATAGATCGAACCAAAAAGAGGTATTTACGGCATCACTCATTAGATGATTTACTCTCAAGATTTTGCTCAAACAACTTGGTCAGCACACGCAATTTCAAAGCCGTTGAGGATAATTTTATTGCATTACACACAAAGCTTAGTTGGGCTCAGAGCCAAACCTGGCAAATGGATAAACCAATGCCCGTTCCTCCGTACTCCCTGGAGGTGCTACTATCCGCTTGCACGAAAGGCTCGAAGAGCCGGGTATGCATGAACTTGGGAATTCCTATTCCTGTGCACAGTAAATTGAAATAATTCCAAGTTAGTGCGCTCAAAAGATGTTTGAAGGTCCATGTGTGCCCAATTTTCAGTTCATTAACCAGCATTCGAGGAAATTCACTCAATAGTTGATTCTTGAACATGGTATGCACTAATGGAAAACTTGTGCTATCAACTGGGAACAAGACCAGAATGATACTCATCTGAAATATTCCCATAACAGAATGCATTTGAATTTTGATTCAACCTGTTAAATTTAGGAATGACAAAAAAAAGTCACAGGCAACAGGTACTCTAATCACATTGGGTTGTCTGCTCTCTAAATTGAGGTTTTGGTCCCACCCTACCAACTCCAAGCCTCCAATCTATTACCAACTGTTTCAGCATCATTCAAGGTGCAAGATTTTTGTATCCACTCTTTGCAGTTTGGAATTGCAAAATGTGAGACCAAAATCTCTCCTTAGAGGAACAAATGAAGGACAACATTCCATAACTTATCGGAAAACTTTATTAAAGTTCTGAGATTTCAGGTGGTCAACTAAAAACTAGTCTGAGCACTAGAACGTCTAACTGAAATTTGTGAGAAATTTCACTTTAACGACATTGACGGTATTCCATTCCTTTGTCACCTTTCAAAACACCTGTCCTGAAATACAAATATAAATCCATACTTGCCTTAGATGATAGACCTTTATGTACATATATGTCACAATTTTTGGAGCCAGAATCGCGCCATTTTAACGAAATTGACATTGAAAATAATCAGGAAGATTAGGTTACCGGTGTCTTCAATGGAGACGACGAGTGTGACCTCGTCGCAGTCCAAGGCGCCAGCCGGGCACCACTGTCGCCAGTGGGCGACGCAGGCGGCGCTGCTGGCGCTGGCGTTGGCCGGGCCGCCTTTCATGCTCAACAAAGGAGGTGCCATCTGCGGATACCGGGCCCTGAACAAAGAGCTGTGCACAGCCACCGCTCCCTTCATACTGCCGTCGGGCGGGTGGTCCCCTAGTTCCATTTCCAGACCTTCTCCAATGGTCCGCAGCTTCTTCTGCAGGGTGTCCATCAGGTCCAGAAATCGATCACTCGACGGCGCGGGGATGGCTTCGGAAAAGGACGGGTCCACCAGACGTACGCACAAAAAAATGCTGCCTTGTTTGGTGAACTGCACACCAAAAAATCCCCACAGGCGCCGTTCAGACATCCGTCCTGGTAGGACTCCTGATAGGACATAGGAGACTAAGGAAGTCACTCGAAGCACTGTAACCAACATGTAGCCGCCTGAGTGTGACTTTGGGGAGATCAGTATAGAGAATCGTCAATTGATTTCGTCATAATCGACATTCATCTGCAAAAAGCTCTAGAAACTAGGACTGGAATAAATGTACGATTCAGGATTTCAGGCTGTGTGCCCTAAAAAGAGCCAAGACACACTACAATATCATAAACTTTGTGTGCAAAATTGGAAAGCCGGAATTCCAAAACATGAATCAGGAAAACATAGATTGACAGTTGGATCATGGACACAATGTTGCCAGTGTAGGGTAGTATGTTTTAGAATTAGACAAGGACCTGTTAAACCGATCTTAACTAATTATGGAATTCCACCATCACAACGAAATTGGCTTAGTTTGAGATGTGAAACAGTGAAAGTTACCACTTTTCCGTACAAGAGCCTTGAAATTTGTTGAGATTTAGATTTTCTCCCAATTTATGAATTTCTTATAGTGTAATTTCAAACTGGGTGACGGTGGACAACCCCATTTCCATTCAAATATCAGTGGCCATTAGCATTTAGCCAAGGAATGGTTACTCTCAACTTGCTGACTGAAGATGAACGAAGTGTATCGGAAGAGACGAGTTACTACTTCGGTATTAGGGATCAGGTCCCTAACGGTTTATGTAACCTAACGCAAGCAGGTCTATAAGCTTCGAATCCACACTCACACGAAACCCTTGAAGACTGCTGACACTTGCATTATTCCTTTCAAGTCCAACGAGCAGAAAACAGCACTACCATGAGCTATCAAACTTTTAAATCAAGTTTTTCACTCAAGATAACTCGAGCATACTGAGTAGAGAATGTTGAAGATCACTTTGTTCCACACGAAGATTTAAGGTTTCTATACAAGATCCAAACCAGGGCCTCACCTTGATGGCGTTTCCGACGAGATTAATCAAAACTTGACGCAATCTGCCGGGGTCACCATACAGCCAGTGGGGCACAGAATCATGCACCAAGGCTGAAATTTCAAGCTGCTTCAGATGGACTTTCTCTTCGAAGAGGGAGAGTATATTGTCCACCTCCTCCCGCATATCAAAAGGCACGGTTTCTATCTCCATTCGTCCTGCCTCAATCTTGGAAAGGTCCAGGACATCGCTTATCAAGGCACTGCAGAAGAGAGACAATTCCCCCGCTGTAATTTCATCCTCGAATATGTATGCAGTGCTTCAAGATCAGCCTCAAACCCACATGAAAATGGTAGGTCTTTACCATACTAAGAAACGATTCAAGTTCGGAAGGAAAGTCTTGACTTGGATGAACTACAGTAAACTTTCAAAAGTCTCCATTTCACCTCTCCACAAATTTCTTAGTATCGTACAAATACAGAAATTATTACTTACACTAGAGAGTTGCCGCTTGCCTGCGCTATCTTGACATAATCCAGCTGCTGGGGAGTCAATTCTGTTCCCATTAATAGATTTGTCATTCCTGTGCAAAAATAAAGAACAGTTTCAGGTATTGCTTCCCTGCATAAGATTTCCTCAATCGTATTAATCTCCCCAAACAAAAACGGTGACAAGCACATTCGGTTATCTGCAACACATAGGCTTGTCACTCGAGGAGAAGCAACCATCAACCGTACCTATTACGCCGTTCATTGGAGTCCTGCAGGAACGAAAACACAGAGTTAGCCATCTCGAATCTGAAATTTTAAGAGTCTCCAAGCTCGTATTAAGAGACAATTTCGCATGAAAATTCAATGCACTTTCAGATATATAATGATCACAATATACATCTGAAGGAGTAACATCCGTAAGAAGTATTCATGAAGGAAACTTGTCATTTCAAACTGTCCGAACCAAAATTACACTACTTCTAATCCAAGAGTGAAAGGGCAGTGGAATACATAACATTCTACAGTATAGCCTATATGGCCAATTTCATTAAAATGGCGATATTCCTTTAAAGCGTCCCATTTACAGTTCAGAACGTTCGCCCCTCCTGAAAACTATACCCATTCTACATGATTAAGAACGCCAGTTCTGAAATCTATACCAGTCCTAGATGGTGAAAATGGCACATCGTCAAAGTGGCACACGGAATACCGCCATTTTAATGAAAATGCCCATCTATATAAATTAATTACTTTAATAGTCAGCATATCTCGGAACTATTCCAAGATATTTTTGGACTTTCACCCAGCTATACAAGTAGAATGGTGCCAAGGGACTTCAGGACAAGTAGCACAGAGCTAGCATCATGAGAGTGTCGGAGAGAGTATTATCGTCAATTTCGTTGACTTGGCACGATTCTGGGATCCTGTCATTGTGAAATTCACCTGCACAAAGCTCTCTAAAAACCAAGGACTGGCACAGATTTTCGTCACAGGCTGCGCACCCTGAAAAGAGTCAAATTGTGGTATTCCTCCAATTTAACGAAACTGACGTCCCCGTATACATGTTGATAAATGACTCACCTCCAAGGCTCCAATATAATTTCCAATCATAGCCACACGGGAACTACATTTTAGAGTCTCTGAAGTGTGAAATGATCAAATCAATTCCTCCGCAGGGAAGGTCTAGGTTGAAAAGTTCAAGTGCTCCCTGTTTCTAATGTTATGAGGAGAGAGAGTGAAGGGTTCACGTGCCTGATTTCATGTGAAACCGTGGCAAGAAAACTTGACTTGGCCGTGTCCGCAGCTTCCGCTTTCGTTTTGGCCTCTCTCAGCTTCGCATTAATCTTCTCCCTTCCGTCCTTGTCTCGTTCAGCAGTGGACATCCTCTTCAACACTAAATAGACCGCTATGACGCAAAACACCACCACTGCCAACATCAGCAAGGGCCACGCGATCATGGCTCGCAGGACTTTCAGCCGGACGTTGTAATTGTACCAGCACCGAAACTCGATGTTCTGGTTCCCGTACACGAAGGCAACTCTCACTTCCTCAAGCCTGCGTTTCGTCGAGTTTCCATAAAAACTGGCAGCACAAGGATTGGCGGTAGGGGAACAGTTGTAGTAAGAGTTCAGCTCTAGACTTGGATCCACTTTGGCGATCGCGCCAATGTCGATGTCTGAATCCGTAAACCTGTTCATTACAACATCGTGAGGATGCAGAAAGAATGGCAAGTTCGAGATCTAATAATGGTTTCTAATAAAAGTGAATTCTAGCTTTAGAATTTATGTCAATGCCATCGCTTCCAATAGATGACAAATGAATGCTGACTACATTTGAGAGCGAAGATTTTGCACTCAATTTCACTATGCCCAAAGTTCGACTGCGTATCCTACTTGACAAACACTATTATGAGAAGGGGTCCCCAAACTGACCGGATTCCTCAAACTGTCCCTAACCTCGAGCGTCAAACATTTCAGAAATGAAACACTAGACAATGGTAGATCAGGAAAACCCTCAAATATTCGTTAAAATGGTAGATTTCACTGATATTAGCGGAGTTTCAATTGCCCAACTGAAAGCTCAAATCTAAACGTCTCCTAGTTCATAAAGCTCTGGGCACTTGAACGTCACATTTAGGGCGCTTTAAAATGTACTACTTAAATTAACATGAACATGACAGTTGTAGAAACCCGATCAATTTCTGAAACAGGTAAGTCCCTACAAAGCCTCGTCAGTGGTTGACTACATGGAGATTATAAACGAAGCCCTTGACAGTGAGAAGAGACACAGTGAGATCTCCTGTCCCAAACGCAAACTAGTATACGCCCAGCGAAAGCCCAAGAGCATTCTACCAACCTTGAAACGACGGCTCCAAAAACCTCCTCCACATTGAGAACAGTGACCACGTAACCCAGGCAGTTGGCTCTCCGTGCACCGACAGTTTCAAGCGTGGCAGGGTCGTTCTCTCCAAAGTACGGCAAAAACGAGCCCATGCGCCACTTGTTCTGCTGCTTGTACGGAGCGCTTAGGGAGAAGTTCCCTGTATCCCGGGCCTGAATGAGCGAACTCCTGAAAATGGGATACGCGTATAGGTCCACCATAAACGAATCAATGCCGGCCGACTGGAGGACCGTCGGGGTGTACTCCTCGTCCGCGTCCACAACGTAAGTGCCCGTCGCATTCCGCCGGATGAACGAGGCATTGTATCGCCTCTCCACTGCGGCTCGCTGGTCAGGCAAGACGCGCAAACAGTACACCAGGCTGCGCACGTGAGGACGCAGAAACAAGGTTTGTTCTGTGAAGGCCATCCATGTGGATTGATCGACGTCCGGCAAGGTCACCACCAGGCCCAGGATCACAAAGGACGCGCCGACGTTGTTATCTACTTCGGACTTGAAGACCTGCAGCGCAAAGAATTACAGTTCAGTTCGATTAATTAACGCCTAGAGATTGTGACATTCACCTACAGAAATCTCACAAAACTAGGAACAGGTGTCGATTTAGGTTTCAGGCGGCGTGCCCTGAAAAATGCCGAAAAGCGCCTAAGTACGGGAGTTACACCAATTTCACAAAATTTCGGTTAGGACAGATGAATCTAGTTTCACACTAAGGATATGCAAAGTGTCAGGGACCTGATCCCGGCTCCCGTGTTGACCCCTACTCCTACCGACTTTAGGACTGGTGTGGAGATACGTTTCAGGCAGGGTGCCCAGAAAATTTCACTTAAAACAAATAAATCTAGTTTCACACTCAGGATACTCAAACTGATAGGGAACTGATCCTGTCTCGCATACTGATCCCTGTTCCTACCGACTTTTAATTAGGACTCTATACATACACTTCCTTAGCGTTCAATTTGCAAGTTGCATAGTTTGGCTAAATGTCTATGGCCACTGATCTTTGCACGGAAATGGGTCTGTCCGTAGTCACTTCCAGAGGTTTTTACAACATTCCACTTCGAAGGAATTACAAAAAAAAATTGTGAAAAGAATTTGAATTCAACAGGTTTGGCTCTTGTACCCAAAGTGATCTCTCCACAGGCTCTTGATACAGATCTCCCCAAAATCACAGTCCTACATAAAGTGTAAACGCAAGTAGTATCCTCTACCGTACCAACGCTGCTCATAGGCAAAGGTAGAAAAATTCAAATCCAAGATTCCAAGTCCTCCACTGCGGAGGTAGTCTAAACACGTGTTCTTCTTGAGGATCCCCGGCCGCTATACACTAAAAAAATTCCTGGTTTACATCACTAAGTTGTTTTCAACCCAGAAATTATTTAGACAACCAAGGATATGAATTCTAGGTAGATAGAAGTTTGAAATGAAGTCTACAAACCCTAGAAAGACATCTAGAGATTTGTATGGGCATTCTTGCATCCTTATCATTGTAAACGAGTTTCAGCCCGCCACGGACACTAGACTGTAAAAATCTGTATCGCAAGTCTAAAGACATTATTAGGAGAAAAAATTGGGCTACAACAGCTTTTCACCCAAAGGAGTCCTCTTGTTGTGTACTTCGTTGACTCAGTAATATGTTCCTGAATACACTAATGACAAATCAAGTTGAGTCTCTAATACTGTCACCTATCTATTTCATGTACAACTTCTGCTGGCAATCGTAACTACCATATAGGTTAAGGAAAAGCCTCGTCAATGCAGACCTTAGACCCTAGGTATGTCAGAATGCAAGACTGGCCTCAGCAATAGGAGGGGGTCTGCAGTCATCTGAAGGAAAATTCTACGTCAGGAGTCAGGACTTGCTAGTACTTCTGACGAGAATTTGAGGCACAGAATTGCACAGGAACCAAAATGGAAAGACAAATCTAAACAGGTGAGTAAAGAGACACCCTCACACCCCTATTGCATTCAACAAGCTTAGATGCTGGCCTCACCAAGATGCCACCAGCTTTTGAACGCAAGCCTGTCACGAAGAACAGCGTTCTAGAACGTTACGAGCTTCAGCAATGATTGAACAGGTTTTCTAAAATGCGGATCTGAGAGGTTTCGTCCCAAGCACATAGCTTTCCAAAGAAAACAGCAACCATGGAAAGTGAAACCGCAGTCCACATGTCAGAAATCTGGGAAAAAACAGTCCGCCGAACAATCGCTAAATTCGCAAACGAATCATTAGATTCCACCTTCTACAAGCTTCGTCTAGACGAATCCATAACTCTTGTCGTATTCCCTCGCGAATCCCAGAGCCCACAGACACCATCCAACACAACACGGAGAGCTGGGAAACGAACCATAAAAGCAAGGGCAAGTTGCAGCAACAGCCGCGTCACTACAACATCGTCCTAACAAGTGGAACCAGGCACTCACTTCCACCCGATTCTCGCACTTCAGCTTGAGCTCCTGCCGCTTATTCGACAACGAACTCCGGTACACCACGACGCCGACTACCACCACCATACTGGCCGCACACACGACGCACAGCAGGCGCATCCACCAGGATCGCATGAGCGGACTGAGCAGGCCGCATCCACCATGCCCCGGGATCCGCATGCTCGACGGTCGCGCGACGGGCGTGGACGTCGTTCTCTCATCCCCCTCCCGCACGGTCTCCATCGCGCCGGCCGCCGGCCGAATCTTCACCTTCCTCACCACCGGCGGCGCGGGGCCGGCGCGACTCCCAGTACGACTAGACCATCACCTGAACCCCCTTCCAGCTCACTACTCCCCATCTAGAATCACTGCACCCCAAGAATAAGACTCTCACTAACTTAACCGACTCCCCATCTAGCTGCAACCCAAGAATCCGAGTCTCACGAACTTCACAACTTCAACACACCTCTATCATCCCACTTCCTTTCCCAAACTACTGTAGCTTGGCCGAGGAAGACCTGCCTCCCATTCCATCAGGTTCGCACAGCCTCCAGAGCTCGAAACATGCTAGAGCCGCCATGACTAGGTTCGAATCGACCCTGAAGATGCATGCATACTCGTCGACTGTCTGGGTTTGAAGCTTGGAAGTACACCTCGTCAGTGCAGAAGCTAAGTCTGCGGTCAAATACTAGTCTAGCCCTAAGGTGAGCGGTGGACGTGCACGCATGCCGACAAAGAATTCAGAAGGCCGCAGTGCCGCACAGCGTAGCATACCTTTCATCTCCAGGAGCAGATGGATTTCCAGTGAGACGCACTATTGTACTCCGTAACTTATTTGCGACTACAGTACTGTTCTTTGTCGTTTGTAAGGCTTTAGTTGTTTGGTTTTGGCTAAGTTTTGATGTGGGAGACTTGAATTCCTGGCCACCAGCCAGCGCGACAGACGCTGCGAGCTTTTGCTGGAGCCCGCGCGGACGTTGCGCAAGTTTGGCATTGCAGTTGCGGTTGCGGCGACCTTGACAGCGGGTTTTCTGTTAAGGCGGCCAAGCCTGGTGTTTGTTGACTTGGGGCGTCCGCTTGCCGGCTCCCACGTCCCGATCCGCTTCCGCCATTCTCGCGTGCTACAGTGCACGGGATTTGTACTTATTACTCTCACTCCCTGCAAGCCATATTCGGCTGCGGTTGTTGCAGCTTTCTCTTGGAATGATAACGTCTTCATTTGTGTTAAGGACAAAAAAAAGAAATGAAGAAAAGGAAGTGAGGGCAGACTTCCATGCACTTTTAGAATGGGCCACACTTCATTTGAGTAGAAGACGACAGAATTTTTCGAATTCTATGAGCGGACCCATTACAACACGCTGAAGCAACACTCTAAAGGTTCTACATCATTGATCTTCTAATAATGAGGAATGTCTTCCATTGATTTGCTTCACAGTGTTGCTTCACAATTTTGTTTCAACATGTTACAGTGGAGCTGCTCTAAGAGCATGGTCATCCTTAGGCACTTGAGGTATGACATTCTTCAAATGGGGGTGAAAAGTGTTATGGCCCCTTACAATATTCTCCTGAGACTCAATCGTAGCGTGTCAAGGAATGGCCCTTGAAATTACTATTCATCCTAAGCTTAGTTTCTTCATCCTTTATTCTCTTTGATGAGTGGTAACTCAACTATTTACAGGTCGTATTTGGTCGGTGAGGGACAAGGAAATTGAAGGCTCTTCAAAATTAGAAGAGCCTTTTGAGTATGTCAAGTTTGGCGAGTAAGGATGTGGATGATCTAAATGGAAGTGTACAATGGTTGCAAGAGGAGAATCAGAATTGTTGACCATCCAAATTTGAAGGGAGGCAAGGTTTCGAATTCTGAAAAACTATTCTATACATTGAACTAAAAAATTTGGAGTTGCTATTACTTTGACAATTGAAGGCAAAACTACTCCTAAAATGAAGCTTCTTCCTACTCATATAAAAGTGAAAGTTTCATGAAACTTGGCAAGGACTATTCTAACCCTCAAAAACTCAAAATTTCTCTTGTGATTCCAAAACAACATGGAAGTTCTTTTTTAACCCCATAAAGACACTAAGGACCAAAGTGATCCGATGGAAAATAGGAAATCCTTCTATGTAAGATAGAAGGTGTATAAATTCATCCTTAAAGTTTTGGGCAAAAAAAAAAGCTCTCATGCATAGTAGTTTGACCTCCAATAAGGGCATTTGGTTTTTCTCAATAAGATGATTTACACTATATCAAAAAGGATGATTTCCACAATGACCATAGCTCCCCCATTCTTATAACGAGCCTTATTATATTAATGGAAGATCTTTAATCCAGTAAAGACATCAAGGACCAAAATGACGTTCAAGAAAATTGTACAAACAAGTAATGCACCTATCCATCTCAGTAGTAATTTGGATTATCATTTTGGTGACACTAGTATAAATTGTATGCTAAAAAATCCATTTTAGACCATGATTTTGTGTTTAATCTAACTACCACATGGTGATAGGCTTTGTGGATAATTGCAAGAAAGACCGGTCCTATAATTTACTAGTCACAATGACAGTGACTCTCTTGTCAGCTGCTATAACTTTTGAAGCAAAAGTCCAAGTAACATGAAATTTTTATTGGAGATGTCTAACTTGATGGTAATTAGATCCTTTATTTTTCAAAAATTCAAAATAATCAATTTATATTTAAAAATTATTTTTGTAAATTTGTCACACTATAAGATTTAGGGGGTTTTACTACATTAGGAGTCCCCAAATTTAATGATCTAGAGTTAAAAAATTAATTGTCTATTTGCATAGTAGGAAAGCATATTCTTAGCAAAAATAATCTAAAAATATATTATTCTATGTCTTCCACATGAGTGCAAATAGCACTCCCATTGCGCGCAATTTTTGAACAATGAAGATGGTTCTAAGATCAATCTTTTGGTTAAATCTCATCACTATTAACTCTTTCTAAATGGTCAATTTTAAATTTCTTTTCCTATTTTTTACAAATTAAAATGTAAAAGTACGATGCAAGTACCTATTTTTTTAAGATTTTGCACTATTCTAATTCTCCTATGTTTTTCCTTCCTAGGATACTTCTTCTTAAAGGTGTATGCATTAATCATATTTTTTTCATTTTTTCATTTTTTTTTTCTAATTATGAATCACTCTTAAAGGGTCATTGCAAGAAAGGGTAATAAAAAAGCGTAGCGTTTCCACAGTACTCATTTTTTCTTTCGGGAGTACTTTAAAATTAGAAAATCAATTTTTTTTAAATGTGAAAAATATGTTTAATGTATACACCTTTAAGAAGAAGGTACCCTAGGGAGGAAAATCATAGAAAAATTCTCTAAGTAGGAGAACTAGAAAAACCCTAAATCTCATGAAAATAGGACCAGTCACTGTAATTTCACATTTTAATTTGTAAAAAATAGGAAAAGCAATTTTTTTTAAAACTAAAAATTGGACATTTGAAAAGAATTCATAGTAATGAGATTTCACCAAAAGATCAATCTTAAAACCATCTTCATTGTTCAGAAACTGTGTGCAATGGGAGTGTTGTTTGCACTCATGTGGAGGATACAAAATAATGTATTTTTAGATTTCCTTTGGTAGGAACATGCTTTCCTACTATGCAAATAGACCACAAAAATTTCAGCTCCAGATCATTAAATTTGGGGATTCCTAACATAGTGAAAACCCCTAAACGTTACATTGTGACAAATTAACAAAAATGATTTTTAAATATAAAATGATTTTTAAAAATTTCTAAAAAATAAGGGATCTAATTATCATCAAGTTAGGCATCTTGTGAGGCATCTTTAATAAAAAAATTTATATTCATTGGACTTGTGCTTCAAAAGTTATAGAAGATAACATAAAAATCACTCTCATTGTGACGGGAAATAGGACCATCCTTTCTTGCAATGACCCTAAAAGAAAAAATAAATATTGTGCAAAACGCTACAAAAAATGCTTGGTCTTTCTTGCAATGACCCTTGTCCTTAGTAGGTTGGTGACGGTTTTAGGCTAAGGTGAAGAAGTTTTGCATCAATTGAATAAAGCTAATTATAAGGGAGTTTGAATACAACCATACTCCACAAGCGAGCCCCAATAGAGGTTCTTGTATTGTGGCTAATTGTTATACGAGATAATTAGTGTAATTGTTATTAATCTTAAAAAGATGAAGCCTTTGTTGGCGGGGTCACTTTAGCACAAATGAATCTTCCAAATAGAGAGTACGTAAAGAAATATTTTATAATTTTAAATTTTTTTGGTTTAAAAATAGCCTTGTTTATTATTTACAATTTAACTTTCCATTCCACTTCAAAATGACACTCTTCAAAACCACTTTTTGAAAGTGTATTTTTCGAATGGTGGAGTGATACACTATGTTTAATTGAACACCATATTGCCATATTTGTTGAACACGATTTTCCGTTATGGCATTCTACAAGAATACATTTTGTTTCTTCATTTACTTCTAAACTAGATGCTATGGTAATGTAGCCTTGGCATGATTTTGTAGTCAAACCTTAATATTTTTCTAATACTTGTGATGTTTTTATTAATTTTTTTTCTTTATGCCTATCCAATCACGTGTATCCCATAAGGCCCTCGGGGGATGCACTCCCATTTCTTTTTGTTGAAAACATGTAATCACATGAAGGGTAATTATAATTACTGTGGTCCTAATTCCCTAAATTTTAGACATGCCTAGAAGTAAACTAGCATTATGATAATGGGTTTAGGGTCTTTATAAATAATGAAGGGTAGGAAAAAATATAGATTTTTATCTTTTTTTTTTATGCAATAGTCTTGCTGCCCCCCCACCAAAAAAAAATCGAAACTTTTTAGAAGTATTTCTGCTATTTGGTAAATGGCGTAATTATTGTATAACTTTGTAAATAATATCCCAAGCGGGATCCAATGTTTGATATATCTGAATATCATAATTAGTAAGTGTATTTGAATAGTGCAATTAGTAAGCTTATACATCTAGTAAACTTAAGTTATTATTATTGATCGCCTTCTTGATTATTCTTTGAAGAATTATAGATTGTGTGTTGTTTGTACATGTAACTAGTTTCAAATAAAGTAAGTTCCTAAACTAAACTCCAAACCGCTTAGTGGTTACATTTGGAATTCCATTTTCATATTATTCACTTTCATCCATTTATATTGCTCTTTTGCAAATGTGCAGGTGTCCGCATTCCATTTTTTTCATTCACCGCAGTGGATTCATTAGTCTACCAAGTTTTTCCACTTGCTGAATTTGCAAGATTCAATTTTTTTTTTACTTTCATGTGCTCTTACATTTTGAACCTCGAATTAATGCAAATCCAATCACCTTGCAGCCTCCAATTTTTGAACTTTTTGTAAATGCTTTGTGTTGTGAATAGTAATACATGCACTTCTTTTTGCACAATGCATTTGGACATTACATTCAGGTGTCTATCAATTTGTGCATGATTTTGGACTCAGTACTGATTTCTATTCGGTTTGTGTTTGACATTACTTTGTATTTGAAGATACTTAGGTTTTGAAATTGGTTTATGATTCAAACTAGTTTGTGCTTGAAACTCATTTCAATTTGAAATTATTTAGTGCTTGAATCCACTTTTGGTTTCAGAGTACTTTATCTTTACAACTAGGTGCTTGAATTTCCTACTTCTTATTTTGTATATCACTTTTTATTATAAGTGTAGCTTTCAAAGATGAATTTTCCTATGACCCCACCAAGTGTTTGAAAAAAAATTGTTGTTGTTATGTATTTATAATGAACACATTGTACACAAAAAGAGTACAAAAAAAAATTCAAATGAATATAGGGTACATGAAATAAGAAAGAATTTAGAAATTTAGGTAAATACAAGAAGAGGGCAAGAGAAGTGGAATTGGATGATGGTATTCTAAATGGAGTATAATTGTGATCAAAGTACTTAAGTACTAATATAGGATAGATTTAAAAAAACCTTGATAAAATCTATTTTTTAATTAGAAATATGTGTCAAATAAATTCAAAAAAATTTGTTTAAAAAGTCACCTGGTTGTTTGGAAAGTGGTTTTAAGTATCCTCAATCCACAATTAGATCAAAGATTCTTGAATTCACCTTCCAAACTGTCGGAGGTGTTTCAAGTACACTAGTCTTCACAATGGCATAGTTTGTTATGAACCATAAGACCACTCATGTGCTTCTTTGCAATTGCCAAGATTTGAATGGTATTTATGCAACAAAAACTGTCGCAAGCCCACAGCCCATAGTCCATGAGGGCTGCTGGTAAGCCGAGAGCCCACAAGGGATGCAAGGAGGTGCTTGGAACTTAGTAAATTAAAGTTAATTTAATAAAAATTTGGGAGGTCAAGCCCTTTTGAACCTTAAATGGTGAAAAGATACCTTAAAATTCACTTTTGAACACTTTGAGATAAAGTTAAGATTCAATATAACTCTTCAAATCTCCAAATAAGTACCACATCATCAAAGAAAAACTTAGAAATAAATTTCTTGAACATTTTTCCATCTTCTATCCTCTCTCTATTTCCTAGTCCACTTGCTCTTCAATGTCAAGCAAGTGAAAGGGTGAAACATCTTTCTTCTATGCCTCTTATAATTTTAGGTGAAATATAATAGCCTTATAAAAATTTACAAAATTTATCTACATAGCCTCTATGTAATAGGAGCTTGGTTGCACGGTACTAATGAACATCCTATGCAATGCACCCCCCAAGATAAGCCCATTGACAAGTCTTTAAATTTCGATAATTAGTTTGATAAAAATTTGTGAATTTATTTTGAAAATATAAAGAAAATTACAATTACAATGTGAACTGGAAAAATCTAAAAACTCTCCTCAAGTGCTAATTGCATTGTAGAACATTATAGTGAAAACGGAATCTTTATATCAAGCATTGGTATAAGGATTATACCAAGTTTGTTGATGATGGTGAGGCCGGTTGTAATCAAGCTATGCCTAGATCATGCTTGCATACCATCAACAAATTTCCCCAAACAAAATCTATATTTACAATCATAATCTTTGAGCAAGTGTTATGATTACTTGGATGCAAATATGCAATTAGAGATGCAATTTTTTGTAATCGGAAAGAAAATATTAAAATTGATATTGGTAGATGTTCATTTTTACCATGTTATATATAAATTTGAAATTAATGTTTCATGTTTCCAATGTTTGATAAATTATTAAATTACAGCCACCTACACAATGGATTTTTACTTTACTTTTATTATAATTATAAAGCCCAATATAAAAGGATAGTTTTGTTATAGACTTTTGGCTATAACTGTTTAGTATTGGCCAAGCGGCATTGATAAAATCAATGTTTAAAAACAAAGAGTTTGTAGAAACAAGTGACAACTTTAGTTATTTTGTTTAACCCCTAAAGAACCATTGATTTGTCTCTTCTGGGGGCAAATGGTATTTTGCGTAGGTACCTATGGTCTCAATTTTTGTCCTAATTTTTTGAATTCTTTTTGAAGATAGAAAAATTGATTAGCTTTGTGAAAAAATATATATATTTTCAATTGATGCCTGGGAACAAAAGTTATGCCCAAATAAGCTCAAAATAAGGGAAGGGGGGGAGAAGGGGCAGCAAAAAAATTTAAAAAATTTAAATTAAAAAAAAAAATCTCATAGATTATATTTTTGTCTGCATCAAAAGATTTGATTCATTCCATTTGGATTTGTTATGAAAAAGTTATGGACAATCTTGTTTTTTGGGCAATTAGAGCATCTTCTGAAGAAAATAACTTGTAGGATTCATTTCTTAATGTAACTTTTATAATTTTTCAAAAAGAAAAGTTTTACACGGCTTAGTTTGCTTTCTAGAACAATCTCACCATTGGAATTAGTGCATTTTAACTCCATCTCACAGATATTAATAATTTAGATTTTCCTTCTACATTGTACCCACTTCTACTTCATAATTTTTTAAGGAATAAAAATTAAGTTTTCTTGAATTTTTTTCCCTTGACTCTCAATTAAAGTAAAAAAGGTTCATATTAAGTCAAATAATCTAGTCCCGTGATGTGCTAAATAACTTGTTTTTTCACTTAAAACGTAGATATCCTAATATTTATGTGGTCAAAAAAAATTCCACACATTCTCATACTAATTAGATGTAAGATCTTATGGTTAGATGTGGAGAAAAATTCAATTTTTTTTACTCTTTGCTATAGAAATGGCAATTTTGAATGTTTTTGGGCAGAAAAAAGGCCTCAATCCTTTAGGGGTAAAGGATAATTATAATGAATTTTTACAATTAAATTTTCTATTGATTTCCATTTCAAAGTAATAATTTGTACTTTGTATACACTAGCTTATCTAAACTTCATTCTTCAAATGGTAGAGGATTATGTTTAGTTGAATAACATATTTAACTTTGAATAAAGTTTTTGTTCCTCCATTCAACATTAATATATTTAATTTCTTCATCTACTTCATTAGTGACTATGGCTGATAGCATAAGAAACATATGTGAAATTTTAGAAATGAAGAGTAGGATGTCTCGATGCCACTCTACCATGCCAAGAAAAAAAAATGTGACCAAAAAGGGATGAATATATAACATGGAATCCTATATGTCCAAAAATAGATGCAATTTCATCATCACTATAGGTTTCATTCATCTCATTTTAGGCTTTGGAGCAACTAAATAGTTTTTGTTGATGCAACTTTTAAGTGACTAAGAGCCCAAAAGCTCATTCAATAAAAATAAAATTTTAATCAATTTTTCATAGACTTTTTTTTCTATACATATTGTCATAATGACAAATATTCTTTACCATTATATATAAACAAATAATAAACAAATAATAAATATTTATTATCCTAAAATCTTTAATTTTTGAACCCCTCCATTGCAAACATATCTTTGTCCCTTCTCAAATTCTATTATGTATTATTTATTGGTTGTATAGGTCAAGTTTTGTTGCATTGTTGGTAGATATATGCAACTCAATTTTTTGAATGGAGGTAAGTAGTCCACAAATGAATATTCTCAATTGTGGAGAGGATAAAGAATTTTTGGTCAATTTTAAGTGAAAACCACTTTGAGTTCACTTTAGTCTTTTGAGTAGGTTTCAAGTTTGTTTCCAATGTAGAGAATAGTTTGCTCAAAGTTGAAATTTGTTAATCCTAACAACAAGATTGTTTCACCAAATAATGTACATCCTATGAACCTTTTTTCATTTGAAGAATTGTAAAAGTCAAATTTTGAATCAAATATTACATTGGTATTTTTCCCGAAATATGCTCTAACGACCTCAAAACAAGACTCTTTGTACTTTATACATCAACAATCCAAATGGAATGAATTAAAGCTTTTTATGTCGTAAATATAAATATATTTTAAGCTAAAAATAATTATTCAATGATTTTATTTCAAAATTTGTATTTTTATTAGTTACCCAAATTTGAGCATTTTGTGAATAGAATTGAAGGGCACAACTTTTCTTCATGACTAGTGATTGAAATAATAATAATAATAATAATAGTAATAATAGCAATAATTATATAAAGCTAATTAGAATATTTGTTTATCTTCAAAAAAATTCAAAAAATTACATTAACCCCTAAAGGACCAAAGTCCCCTTCGAGGTTCCCTTGGGGGACACTTGGGATTTTAGGCAAGCTCGTGTGCCCTCAAATTTTGACCCAATATTTTAATTTTTTTTTAAATATAAAGAATCACATTAGCTTTCTACTTCAATTAATGCTCGGGAGCAAAAGTTATGCTACCCTAAGTCATAAAAGCAATTCACCAAGCAGAACAAAAAAAATGTAATTTAATTTCTTTAATTAAATTTTTTTTTTTAAAGATTATAATTTTGTCCACATTAACCCCTAAAGTCCCGTTGTCCCCTCGGGGGACAAAATGGATTTCGGGCAGGCTCTTACGGTCTCAATATTTGTCATAATTTTCTGAATTTTTTTGTGAAGATAGAGAATCACATTAGCTTTCCGAAAATGTAATTTTTATTTCAATCGGTGCCCGGGAGCAAAAGTTATGGCACGAAAACCCCAAATTTTAGTTCGGCGGGCAGAAAAAAATCCTCACAAAAACTTTAAATTAAAATTTTTAAAAATTTGTTTCATATAGATTTTATTTTTATCTACATGGGAAGCTTTGATTCATTCCATTTGGATTTGTTATGCAAAAGTTATGGACATTCTTATTTTTCGGGCAATTAGAGCATCTTCTTGAAAAAATAACTTGTAGGATTCATTTTTGAACCCAATTTTGACAATTTTTCAAAAAAAAAAGTTTCACAAGGTTAAGATTTCTTGCTAGAACAATCTCACCGTTGAGATTAGTATATTTCAACTTTATCTTAGAGCTATTAATGATTTAATTTTTCCTTCAATCTTAAACCTACTTCTACTTAACAATTTTTTATTGAGAGAAAACTAAGCTTTTCTTTTTTGAATTTTTTTTCCTAGATTCTCAACTCAATTCTTCATCACATAAAATTAGAAATTCAAAATCATTAGAGCAAAAATTTTAAGGTAAGAAGGTTCAAAGCCAAAAAATGTAGTTGAGCAAGGTGCAAAAAAACTTGATTCCTTCACTTTAAATGCAAATATCTTGCAATCTACATGGTCAAAGTTTCTGAAATTTCTTCCACACATTCTTACACTAGTCTAGTACAAGATCCTACGGTTAAATATGCAAAAAACACATTAAATTTTTTTTTTTTGCTCTTTGCTATAGAAATGGCAGTTTTGAGTGGTTTTTGATGGAAAAATGACCTTGGGACTTCAGGGGTTAAAAGCTTTTATTCAGTCTATTTGGACTAATAATGAAAAAGTTACGGACAATCTTGTTTTGGGAGCAATCTAAGCATCTTCTTTTTCAAAAAAAACTCAAGAGTTAATTTTTGGATGCAATTTTCAAAAATATTCAAAAAAATTTTGTTAACACGGTAAAGTTTGTTTGCAAGAACAATCTCATTGTTGGAATAATTATGGTATTTCAATTCCATCTTAGAGCTATTAACGATTTAGTGTTTCATTCAATCTTGGACCTACTTCTACTTCACAATTTTTTAATGAATAAAAACCAAGTGTTATTTTTTTGAATTTTTTTTTCACAATTCTCAACTCAAATGTTCAACATAAAAGATTTAAAATTTATAGTTTGTAGTGCAAAAAGTTTCCACAAATGGCACTCAAAGTCATTTGAATTTGCAAACCAAAGTTCCAAAAACCTTTTTTTCCAACTTTGAATGCTAATATCTTCCAATCTATATTATCAAATTCCATGAAATTTTACCACATGATTTGAGACAAGTGAAGTACAAGATCCTATGGTTAGATTCTTAAAAAAATGTTTTTTTTGGTTTCTTGAGTGATTGCAACAGAAATGGAAGTTTTCAATGGTTTTGGAGCCGCCAAAAAATGCCTTGGTATTTTAGGGGTTAAAATTTGATATTTAGAAACCTAATTAGAGTCCTAAAATATCCATTCCATGATTTTGAACTTTTACAGATTAAGAATGTCCATACATTTATCACTACCATACCAATGAAGATTGCAAATTACATTTGATTTTTTTTTTTTTTGTAAGCAAGGTCATTAGAGAAAATCTGGGCCCTCCGAAGGGCTGTGGAGCAGCCCTCCGAGGGACCCTGAAATTTACTTTTTTTTTTTTTAAATCTTAAAAAAAAATTTAAATTAAATTTTAAAATTTTTTAAAAATAAATAAAAAATAAAAATCGCAAAAGCTGACTGCTCACCGCAGCAGTCAGCTTGGTGTGATAGACCAAGCTTTTAATAGCTTGGTTTGTCACATTCTAGCAACCCTCTAAAAGGTTCAGTTTTTCTCTAATGTTGAATATCAATGCATTCAATCTGTACAATTACAATACAATCTAACGCTACACAAAAGATAGGCCAAGGATGAGGCAACATTAATTCTAAAAACTCCTGCTAACTAACCAATACCAAATTAGGATAGAAGCAGCTAATTGCAACACTTTTCATTCTCTCATACCTAAAAAATGACTTTGATTGAATATTTCCATGACACAAAACCACCACAATTTCTAAAAACAACGAATGAGAGGTGACAAAGGAGTCTTTTGAAGCAATCTTTTGAAGCAACCAATTTGAGACATTTCGTGCTACAAAAGTGTTAATTCAAGGTAGATCTGGTGTCTTGTGTACAATATCCTATATTTTCAGCTCCAAAAATTTGTAAAATATTACTAAAGCGTCAAAAAATTACAAAAACACTAGGTTTAAAATATATTACTAAAGTTTCTACAAATTACAAAAACACTTGCTAGTTAACATTCCTCTTCTATTTGCTAATAAGGTACAAACACCCATTAGCATCCATGTTCCCATCTCTGTACCTTAGATTGTCACTAAATCTATCCCTAGACTTTCCATTAATGTGTCTTTCACATACTTAGCTCTGATTTACTAACCCATTTGAAGGACACATACTTACTTTTGATTTGCTGACATCTGATTTTTTCAGATTTTAGTTTAGGATTCACCTATATGACAGTTTCAAGTGGTCTAGAGAGACGGCACTTTGAAAAATCATAGAAATTACATACCACATCCAAAAAATCTTTTTTTAGTTTTAGTATTCATGATTTTTACTTGCCAACACTACAAAAATGTTATTATTAGGAAAAGGTGCCTCCAACCAGGTTTTTTGTTTTTGTTTTTGGAGAAGTGTTGAAGTGGCAACATACGAGAAAATGATGTAGCCAAATATTTAAGTATTCATCTATATTTTGGATAGAACTATCTTTTCATGCACTTATTTGGATGAGTTTCATTTAAAATTGGCAATTTCATCCAAAATTTAAAAAAAATTGGAGCAATTTGGCATTATCATCCAATTTTTCTTCAAATTTTTCCTGTAGGCTTGATGCAACCCATTTTTTTTGAGGCATTTGGGCCTTGTAAGGCTCCAAAAAAAACACTACCTCCACCTATGCTGAATTGCTTAATATTGACAGTTTTGGGTGTTTCCACCGTAATCTCATCAAATTTGACCTTTGCGACAGCAGGGCAGCCAGATCGGGGTGGATTGACCCCCTCACTCGGCCTTACCAGGGGTGCATGTAAAAAAAAGGTCCCCTATTTAGGGCCGATCCAGGAAATATTATTGACCTACTTAAACTAGTAAGGGGTCTCGATCCCAAATATGAATTCAAAATTTGCAAAAAAAAATTTGTGCGGAAAACAGGGTCGGCCCACAGTGCCCAGCGAGGGGGTCAGTTCACCCCGGCCGGCAGCCAGGGCTCACTGGAAAATTAGAAATAAAAATTCCCATTCTCACGAACACAGCCGGCCCCAGCAGGCTCATCCCCAGGATAGTAATATTACTGCGGAATGCGCGAAATGCTCGTCATCAACGTTCTGAGAAACTTCACCAGGATAAAAATAGTTCCACGTTCCTTAACCTGCGTCACTCAATCTCATCTGACAGCTGTTGTATCCATAAAATTAAATGCCATTTAATAAGAAATGAAAAGAAAGAAGTTGTACAGTACAGTAGTGTTCCAAAAAAAAAGAAAAAAAAAAAAAAAAGTGCTGAAGTTTTTTTTTTTTTTTTTTTTTGAACAAATGGAAAATACCATTGCATTAAAAAACCCGGAGAACAAAAACCAAGCCAAGGCTGGCGAATGAAGAGATAAGAGCAAAAGACAAACAGAAAAGCCAACAAAAAAAAAGACCGAAGCCAAAAGACCTAAGAGAAAGAGCAAATGCTGGGACCCTGACTACTCCACACAATGGTAGAGCCACTCCGAAAAGCAAGCGCCGGAGATTGGAGCCAGACAGTATCAAACTTAGACCAAAGTAAGGTAGTGTGCTCTAAAAGCGAGCGGCCTCTTCAAATCGACCCTATATCTGGGACTGAAATAGACATTAGTTGATCTTTAAATGGACCTCTCAAGCCATTGAGAGAATCAAGAGAAAAGCTTAATTTATTGCAAGAGCCAATCATTGACCTTCATTTACTCAAATCACTTTAGAAGTTGCAAGTGGTCAGATTTTGGAAGACCTAGGGTCACGAATAGGTGCCTACAACAGTTTTTTTTGAAAATTCATAAATAATTCAAAAACGATTCAAAAAATATGAAACCACTTGTGTAACGTTCCGCATCCATTTTTCTTTCTCTGAAAAATGATCCAAAAATATTTCTGTTCAAGGAAACCTGTGAAAAAGGCAGATCAGACCTTAAATGGTCGCTTTTAGGCCATACTACCTTACTGAAGTTTTCTGAATCGAAGGTTCGAAAATCTTGAGAGAGGTCTACAGGACGGTTTCGTCTGGGCTGTATCCTTTCCTTGCAATGAAATTCTTTTCACATGTGACCCAAAAAACAAAGAGAATGTTACAAATCTGCCGTACCATTTGCACCATTTGTTTTGGTCCCTATCCACAGTCGAGTGGGTCGGAACGAAGTTGTTTAGTCAAATAGCCTAGCTGCAATCTGCAATCCATCATGACTCTCACTTTAGCTTGCTCACCCTGAAAGTGCATGCACAGGACCAAGAATTTAGTCTCTCCTAATACGTTGCTGATCGAACATGCATATACAAGCACTTGGCAGGACCATCTTAATTAATTACTATCCCTGGAATCGATTCACATGGTCGGATCTGAGAGGGGTCGAGAAAAGGTACTGCCATCGATCGAGATCGATCAAGTGCTCCAACACAATCAACGGTGTGGGTGTGGTTGCCGGGGCCGGAGGAGCAATGGAGATGATGAGCATACATAGGAGGTTAATTAGATTATCGTTCGTAGGACTTACGTGAATCTTTTCAGGTGGGTCAGGGTTGACATGCTTGCGTCAGTATATATGTACGTCTCAATAGTAAGGAATATAATTTATGCTACCAAACTGCTCGGAAAAGACCTCTGCAAGTACTGTGGACCATGCGTGGACATGCTTTGGTAAAAGGTATGTGGATTGGTTCAATAGGTTGACGTACAAATTCCTGCCGACGGGTCGGAGTCATTCGCATGAAGCTGTCGGAGATGTAGGGTTTAACCTTGTAACGATCGATTCTTGAGTGCGTAGTTTTGAAGGAGCCTTAATTGCACAAGGGATACATGTTAATTAATGGCATGGGTAGTTCAGGTCAGGATTCTCTCTACAGTAGTTTTCGGGAGCTTGTGAGGATGACCAATGGGTCGGTCGATTATTTTCCGTAGACAGTTGGTGATGTTATCCTCTAGCACTGGCGATATATGGACCCACGCTCGATTTAAGTTGGGGATGACTGAAATTGGAGGCTGAGAGATGAAACGTATTAGCAGTGCGCGATGGATTTCGCGGAAATCATTTATTGATTTCTCTCTTTCTGGCACGCACAAAACGTGAAGCATTTGTACGAATAAGAAACCTTTGCGTGTGCTCTCCGTGCTGTTAGGGTGGATATTTCTTGTGTCCACTCTAGTTCAATATAGTTTTTTTACCAACTTGGCAATGACCGCCAGGAATCTATAACCAATTTTGCAATGGTTTTGTACCACATTGTGCAATGTATTTGCAACTATTTGAGATTGCAGCATTCTTCGGGCAATGGCCGGTGAGGTCGCCGCTGCTACATTCTACCCACCGTTCTGAATGTTTCAGACACCTTTTCTGGAGTCCTTCCCAGGTGAGCCAGACTCACATCCAGTGGTCCCAAATGTGCTTCTCACAGTAACTCGTTAAGCTATAAACACTGCCAGAGTGCCAGTGAGGTACAAAATAAAATTGAACACTGGTAATCTCTATTTTCGGAGCTTTGAACACTGCTCAAAGCATTCTTCAGTCTTTGTAAGCTTGCGCCCTTGTATTTGAGGATCAAAATCACCATCGCATTCTGACGTAGTGGACAACATCGGTTGGCTCGTGCGACTTTAATTTTATTAAGCATTCTTCTGCTCCGATTCGAACTCCTATTGGTTCTTTGCCATTGATGTTATTAGTGGCAAAATGAAGTTTAAGTAACATGTAAATTTTTTATAAACATTTGATAGGATTAGAACTATGGTTTAGGATTCTTGTATGTATGCAGCAGTGGGTCTCTGCACTGCACACTGTCAAGCTCCGAAGTCATCCTCATAATAACGAGTATAAATGACAAAATTTCAACAGATTGGCTCCTTTCGAGAGGATCGTCGAGAACCTCAGATTATATACAGCAGTCGTGCATTTTTGAGCTCTGTGCACTGGAATGTCACAATTTTTGGCGCTCTGAGATTCACTAATTGAGACGACCATAGCCAATGCTTCAGTTTCTGGGCCTCTGCTGCTCAGCAATTCAGGTATTAGTATTTTGTGACGTTGACTGACAACTTGACAAGCGTTGGGCTTCTCATGCGGCCACTGGGCAGATTAACATATGATTTGGACAATCGTGGACGTGGTAAGTTAGCTGTGATTTCCTCCATCATCATCTTTCTTGTGTTAAAGCTAATTAATGCAAGCTATATTGAAAAAGACTTCAGCATCATAGAAAAAGCTCATGAGATTTTTTCTTGAGGTTGCCAAAGTGTCTGTTGAGGCTGCTGAAAATGCCAAATCTAGCTTTTTGGCTACCGCGGACACGAACTCAGGCATCGTGTCCAATTAGATCATCTTCATACTACTTAAAATTGCAAAATTCTTAGTAGTTGGCATTAAATTTTCCAGATACCTATCATAGTTTTTAGAGCTCTGTGCATTTGAAGGTTACGATGTTGGCACATTGAAACATGCCTTTCTAGCGAATATGACCCTAAACCGGTGATTAACGTTGTGGTGTCATGCTCTTTAGACCCTCGAATGAAACAAATCCAACCATTGACGGAGCCACTTATGTCTGTTATGGCAATAAGTTACAGAATATTCCGGCATGTTCTTTCTCATTTCGAGGCTCTACTTTCACATAGCATAGTCCATTTGAATCAGTCTAGAGCAGTGAATTTGGGTGATCATTTTAGGTGTTTGATGTGATTTTCAGAGATAAACCTATGAAAGGGTTCATACATGTCAGATGGTCGGGTTCAATTAATCTGTGACAGGCATCTCAATGTGGTTTACAGGAATGACCAATTTTGCTGATGGGAACTGAACTAAGTTGCACAGACAAGTTAAATGGCCTTTACACATATTAGGTCCATAGCCATTAAATGACCTACTAGAGCGAGAACCTTTGAATTGGTTTAGAGATTTTCATAGATTTATTGGATTTGTGCATTCCAAGATGTGCTAATTTACAAAACCTTATGTCAATTTTGTTATCATCATTTTCTCTTTTTGAAGTGGGGAATTAGAAACCTAAATCTATAGTAGTATTTATTTTAGAGCTTCAGAATATGTAGCCAAGTGCTTTGATAGATGATATATTATGTTTTAATGTCACTTTAGAGTTATGTTGTAGGAAATTGATGACATTGGCACTTGTCATGACAAAGCATTTGGAATTTTAAATCTTTATTTGTATTTTCTATCAAGAACATCAATTTTGTTACATTGACATTCCACAATTTTGGTGACATTTTTAAAGATGCACGGCTAGAAACATAAATCTATATTGGTCTTGGTTTTTTGAGTTCTGTGGAGATGAATGTCACAATTTTGGTGCTTTGAAGTACACTTGAATAATGACATAGACTTTAGTTCATGTTCTTTCAAATTGTTTGCGTCATTTTACTTGATTGCATGACTATTTTTTATGGCTCTTGGTGAATCTTGTAGTAATGCTTTGTAGGTAAGAAGTATGATTTGTATCCTTAAGGATCATGTAGTAGTTTGAAAACTCTACAAACTTTGATGGATGAAGGGTGAAATAGTATAAATCAAATTTGGAAATCATTTGCCTTCTCTCCACAACAAGGTGCTAAAAGTGGGTGCTTTCATTAGCCATTTTCTAAACCTATTGCTTCATTCAAGACACATTGAAGTTATGAAAACAAGATCTTGCCACTATTTTGTGCTTATTAGAAATTTCTTGCAACAGTACTAATTCTACATTTTTCAAATCTAATATGAAATCTATTATGGAGTCAAAATGAAAAATTCCATGCTCCATGACAATTCTTGTATTTTACCTTGGTCTTGATATTGCCTAAATGGAGTAGGAAATGAAGGGATAGACCATTAGAAAAAGAATAGGGCTTCAAAGAGGACCGCCAAATTCTAGACCAATATTTTGATGTGGTTACATAACATTGTTAACTGGGATAGTTTGTTCCCTCTCAAAGGAGGTATAATGCTACCCTGGATCCCAAGGAAAAACTTTGGTTTAATTCCACATGCTTTGATTGGCTACTTAGCTGCGACTTTATCTGAGGTGTGTCAGTGTTCAGGGGTGATGCAAGAGACTTATTGGCTGGGAGGGAAAGTAAGCAGTACATTGCAACGTGGGCACAGACTACTGGCTGGGGGGGTTCCACATTTCCGGGGGAGCAAAAGGGACCCCCCCAGCATTGCTTAACAATGTTATGTATATGTATATATTTAGCTACATCAGACAATTGGTCCAAAGTTTGGCACTCTTCTTGAAGCCCCATTCTTTTCTAATGTGCCTCCTAGCCTCTTTGGCATTTCAAGTGTTGATTATCTAAGGATGAAGCCCATTTCATATAATCAAATTTCACAATCCTTCAATCTCTATGCTCCATTACGTCGTTGTTGTGAATGAAATTGTTATGTTTTTTTAAATTTTCAGAGATGAAATCATGCATCTTCCATAAGTCTTAAAATACTCAAATTAATTTATAATTCCCAAGGAGTGAGACAATAATCTAGGTGATTCAATGCAACCTTTTGAAGTCACCGGGAGCTTCATAGTTTAGTATAATTACATTATTTGTTGGCTTTGGACCAAAGGCAGGTAGGACCAAGGCTTTGCATTCACCAAAGCTACATTTATAGTACTATGAAGAATTTTAACAATAAATGGCAATGCAACCAGAAAGTGTCTAATGAATGGTCGAACAAGCTTTGATCTATTTGAAAAATGAATGATTTTCATCCATTTTTAATTTGGGAGAATTCTTTGAGTGTGTATGCATAATTTGGTGGTGGAATGTCCCTTGTCATGAAACTACAAAAGTTTTTAAAGGAGAATCCCCTAAATCCATGAATCACATTGAAAGATGTTTGTAGATGACATCTAAATTAATCTCTAAAAAATAATGAATAAAAATTCATTCATTTTCAATGGCTAAATAAAGCATCTAAGGTAGAAGACTTTCATGTTTGACTATATGAGCATAGACTCTAGCATTTCACGGTTAACCTAGTGCCACAAGACAAAACCTCTTTTAGCATATTTGCATGTTCTAGTTTTAATGTATAAGATACTTCTATATATTCATGAATAAAGTTCATTGATAGGAGAAGATTTTTTTAATACATTTTGTACGTTGATATTAACCTTGGAATGCTAGTCTGGTCACCGTGGAAATCATCCTTTTTGATACCGTGGAAATCAATTGTTTAAAAAAAATCCAAGAGCACTTAATGGAGGTCAAACTATTGTGCAAGCCCTCCCTTTTTCACACAAAATTTGAAGAATAAACATCTGCACTTTTGTATCTTGTATAGAAGCGTTTTTTGTCATCCATTAGACACTTTTAGGGCGTTGTGTCACGGTGACAAGGAACCAACTCACCTAATAAAATAAAATAAAAGTCTCTAAAGTTTGGATACAAATCTTATACTCCCTTTGTTCCACTATAAACCTTTAAATTTGATACAATTCATATACTACTAAAAAACTTTGTTTATTGATTTTGACAATTCACCAAGCATTTGTCATGTTGAATGATCTTAACGGGCCAAGTTAAGCGACCATGTACTCCTCAATAGGGATCCAAATAACTATTGTTTCTATAAGTGTAGCCAAACTAGTCTCACAATTTGCACCACTCAATGGGAATCTAGATAGTGTTTTGATATCTACAACAAACCATTTCAGAATTGCATATGGGTAAATCAAGATCCAAATCAATCTCGCCTCAATCTCTCATGATCCAATATGTAGCCCACAATGGTGATCCACTTGGATCCAAAGTGGCAATTTGAAAATTGATAAGATGAGACTTGCTATCTTGCCAGCATTTGTGAGCTATGCTCAAATATGGTACTTTCTACACAAATTTTAGGTGCCAAAACAATGGCTTCTTAACCCCAAAATGACCCTGGAACTTCTTGAGCTTCTAGGAATTTGCTCTAAGTTGAACAAAAAACTAACATTTTGATAATTTGTATCAATTCTTTTTGAATTGTAACCATACAAAATCAAACTAGACATGTTAGAGATCACATTAGAAAAGAAAACACAACAATATCTCTTACGGATTCAAAGATTATAATGTTTGATCATGAGGGTGTTAAAACTGTGAAAGTGATTTGAAGTCTTTCAATCCTCTTTTCACATATCAAATCTAAAAAGTTGATCACCAAAAAAATATGAGATCAAAGGGCCTAACATGCATAACCCCAATCAATTTATGACTTCTCAAAATCTACTCTACAATTTTTTTAAATGAATTTCTAATGTGATTTTTCCTCAAAGATCTAGTGTATTTGAGGCTCATTCCCAAGAGCCCTCAACACTACAAAAAGTCAAGATTGCAATGGACACCTGTGCACAAAATCTTGAATAGAAAAATCATAATCAATCATTTTCAAAATCAATTTTTTGAAACTAAACTAAACTTCATAAAGAATGTTTCAAAAATATAAACTACTAAAAATAATAATTTAGTAAGGTTTTATTTAACTTCAAAAATTGGTCGAGGACACATTCTGTCCTTAAGGTCATTCTGGGGTTAAGCTAGAGATTTTGCATAGATCTTGGGTATGATTTACGGGTGTTTAAATGGAATATCACTAACACAGAGACTAAAAAACAGAGTTAATCCTTCACCAGGAAAAATTTTGGAGGTTTTTAGTGGGACAGAGGGAGTATGATATAGCCCAACAAATGTTTGACATCTCATAGTGACAGTTTTAGTACTGCAGGGCCCCCTGCTTCCACGCACGGTGCCTTTCCCTGTTAATTAATACAGAATCTCAAACTTCTGAGAATAATGAATAAGCGTTCTAGATGGTACAAGGCTATGGCCCCAACTGTGATTTTCACAAATAGCTGCAGTTGCTAAAAGCCCTGCTAAATGTGCTGAATTTAGCACTGCGTTCAGTTGTTGATTTTCTGTAGCTGAAAATATTTCCGAGTAGAAAATTTTGCTAAATTCAGCCACATTCGAGAACACTGATACAAGGTTGTCAGTCATCAAGGAAGCATTGAGGCAAAATGTATCTACTGTAGATGCCATATTCGAGACTCCATGACCCGGAGGCCTGTCTGTCTGTCTGTCTGTCTGTTTGTCTTCCTCTCGCTATTTCACAAGGCTCTGGGACGGAGGCTTCGAGGGGGAAGAAGAAGAAGCGTCCATCGCAGTAGCACCACCACCATAACTCCCTTTCATCGTGACGTCTTTACAAGCTTGCTCCAACATCGACAGAAACTCGCGCATGACCATGAACACTTTCAAAGCAGGTTGTGTGCTCTTCGCCGTATCCGTCTCGCCGTAGAAATATACACTCACAGCCTTGACACTCGCCAACACGAGCTCCAAGTCGCGGTGCACTTCCCTCACTTGCGCCTCCGCGTCGCCAACAAACGCAGACATCTTCTCCCTGAACACGTCGTTGTCATACATTGTGGTGCTTTCATCACGGGGGTGTTGATGTTGTAGTTTTCTCAACGTCGAATGCACATCTTGCAGGCCAGTTTGGAGCTTACCGACGGCCAGGCGCAAGGCGACGATGTCTACAGCTCCGGCTTTTCGGACGTGGAGCAACTCGGCTGGAATGCCACGGACGACGTCCATGCCTGCTCTTCGGAAATCGTCGCTGGTGGTTGCAATTGCATTGAAGTTGCGGTCGAAGTGAGTTTCCATGGTGGTGGCGAAATGGGAAAGAGGGGAGGACGTGCTGCTGGGCGTGGTGCACAGGGAGCTTCGGGTGCTGGTTGGGGTGGAGCTCGTCGTGACGTCGGAAACGTTTGCTAGACGCACCGCGCGGGCGCCTTCAGCCTTCATGATCTCTTGGATCACGAAGTGCAGAAGCGTGGTCTTCCCATCCACGCCTTTCACGTCGGCCAGTTTCAGGAGCGTGTCCAACTTAAACGCCTTGGCGTCGCCACGGAAGGTGCCCGTGTTCAGACGGTTCCCCGTTTTCAGCACGGCCTCTAACAGCTTGAGGAAGGTGCGGCTGCCCTTCAGCTCCTTGCACGCCATCTTCACCATCCATAGTGGAGTGGCGACGAAGTTAATTAGCTTAAGATCGGTCTGAAGATGGATAACTAAAGCTGGACCACAAACGCAAGCAAAGGAATACTTATTTGGGGTTCAGATTACAGAACCAAGGATTCAAGGTCTTAAAATGACCCATTGGATTGACTAGATCGTGAAAAATGTGATTTACGTCACGGGGCCAGAATTTTCATTGATAAAACATTGGATTCTCGTGATGGTAAAAAAGTAGATAAAAGTGGACAAAGCAGGTTAGGATCATATGGCATGCTCCAAAATTGCTGTACAGAGGCTGGAGTTAAGTTAAGAGGGACTTTCGTTACCTCGAGTGTGACGATCATCTCCTGGATTTGGTGAAGCTCTTCCCAATAGGATGCCTTGAATAGCAGAGCACGAAGGCGTTCAAAAGCACTCGGAATTTGGAGTATTCCTTGGACAAAACGATCTGCTGGACTAAGCAGGATTAGGTCACCCTTGTACTCTTGAAACCTGGTAAGCTCTTCATCCGTGGGCGTCATCTTCACGAGGAGCTCCAAATTCTCCTGACCCAGATCATCACCTGCAAAACAAAGAGCACTAGGAATGTATCAGCTTGACTAGTCTTTACAGGCTGGACCTCGGGGTAAGTTTTTAGAGAAAGAGACATACATGCGAAACCAGGTTCTTCAACGACATGTCGTGCATATAATTCGTCAATGGCGGAATTTCAAGACATTGTTACTCTTCAAGAAGCCCAATTGGAACCTCAGATCAAGACCTGTCCTAAAGGTTAGAGCTTGAAGCTCTTGAAAGTCATAATAAGTTTGGTGCTCAGGAACAGCGCCATTATAAGAATTATGACGGTTTTTAGAAATAATATACATTCTGAAGGAGTCGAAACCGGAAGTCACTCACCATCTAGCAAAGCGTCACAGACTGTTGCCCTAGCTAAGCCTCGGGCACGTAGCTGAATGGCAATGTTAAGAGCTTTCTTCGGATCGAGAATCATGTCAGTCTTCTCAAGTTCACTAGCCCCCAAATTAGACGCTCTCTTCGCAATCTCGCTTTCGGAGTCTGATCGCGTCGTCACACCGAACAAATTCTCGATCATGTCTTCATCTAGCCTGTGCACGGCAGTCCCACAGAAGATTGCTCAATCAAAAGTCACAGATTCCAAATTTGAGAGCGCAGACGCAATCGTGGGGCTATGAAACACGCCATTTTCACGAGTACGACCATTCAAGCTATTGTAAATCCATGGATCCTGTTGCTAATAAAAAAATAATCCAGGGTTCAGGGTTTAGCATTTGCCAAAGAAGCTAACTTACTCCATGGAGTCCCTGATGGTATCCCACACCATCGTCAACCGCGACTCGGGCTTCAGCTTCTCCCAATGAAGAGGCCGCATCTTGTGATGTCGTTTCGGTCGAAAATTCTCGGCGCTTCGGGAGTCTCCCAGATCAGGTCTTCCCGGCAGGATCAACGGAGCCAACAGAGGCCGTGAACCAGGCAATGGGGATGCCGGGGGTGTCGATCTCGTGGGCAGCGGGGGAGGCGATGGAGGCGGAGTAGTCGTATTGCAATTCTCTGGAATCCCAGCATCCGAACATGGTGGCGATGGCGATGGAGATGGTGTAGCCTTGACCTGAAATCCCTGAATCCCATCCACTGAACATAGTGGCGACGGAGGAGTACTAGGCTTCCGACTGGCAAATGGTGGAGGCGATGGAGGCTGCGGAAATCTCCTGCAAGGGGGCGTTGGGAATGATGGCGGGGGCGGGAGCGGGGGCGGGGGCGGGGGAGGCGATGAAACACTTCTATGTACCTGAGATGGCGTGACTGGTGGAGCGAAGGGGGCGTTCGCAATCGACCACTTGGATTCCACCCCCTTGTAAACCCTCCGCCATTCTTGTAATGTCCGGGACTCCTCGGTGGTACCAGGAAGAGGCAGCGGGGGAGGAGGGGGAGTCGGTGGAATAATGAAAGCAGAGTTCTGCATAGCGACATTGCTTTGCGAACCTAAGCGAGATGGTTTCGGCGTCCATGAACTCGCTTTCGTGAGCCTCTTGGTCCCGTAAGCCGAGTCCGGGGAAAAGCTATGAGCTGGCGACGTCGGCGACGAATTCGTGCTGCTCGTGACCTGATGTGGTGAGTCCGAAGGTTCCATTTTGCTTGGAGTTGTTGCGTGTTCCCCTGCAACGTCGGGACAATGCGCTCGTGAACTCGATGGATTGAAGCTCTGGCGATATAGAGGCAGGGAGAATGTTCGTAACGTCCACTTGCCCGAGGGTGGTGACTCTACTGCTATGGTGTAGAGACCTTTGAGTAAGCTCGCCGACTCACTCTCCGACCTCTTCTTCTTAGGAGCCCCGACTTGTGTGAAAATCTCCAAATTCTCGAACTCGGTTCGGCTGTACCGCACTCCCATCTGCGCTGAGCCTTCTTCCCCTTTATAAAACACTTCGTCCACCAGATTCTCCCCCAAGTTCCAGCTGAACTTGCTTCGGAGGACATTGACATGGTGATTCTCCCTCACCACGCGCTTGTCCCGCGCGTAAGCAGTAATCTCCTGCTCGAGGACCCCCGACAGTTTCCCCGAGCCGGCGTATTCGAGATCTTCACTGAACCGTGTGGACGTGGTGTGACTGGAACCGAGAGCTAAATTCTCATAGTCCGCCAGGATCAATTGCCCTCGCTTACTTCGTTCGTCAGATTCTTCATCCTCGGACGTCGGCCAGTCAGGCTTGGGGTCCAAACTGGGGCTGCTGGTTTGGCGCTTCGCAGTGAAAAACTCGCGCTGGCTCACTAAAGCCTGCTTGTACGCACGCTTCTTGTACCAGAGACACACGAGCGCGATGATGGCGATCAGTAGAAATGCGGCCAAGAGGCCTACGATGCCAATCCACGAGAAGTTGAAGGGCTCGACAACTTTGGGTGAAACCACAGTCCCGACGGGAGATGGCACGAAATGAGCTGGAGTTGGAGCTTTGGCAGGTGCCGCCTGCGTTGAATTTGACATGGTAGAAACCTACCGGCGGAGATTTATAGATTGGCACCTTACACAATGGCCTTCGCCAGGTGTTCATGTTTCTACCACCACTGAATTGCGCCTGTGATCAGGAAACATGTCGATGTCAAAACTGTGGGTACCGAGAAATGAGAAACATCCAATTCCGGCGGTGAAGGTGGAGGTGCTAGCTGATGTGTGCGCATCCCTTGAACATCTATTGAGTCCCCCCTGCCCCCCATCACTCCATAGACGTGGGCATTTTGCAATAGAAACAAAAGGAATTCAAGAGCACCATTCCGCGTTCTAAACTAGTGGGCTTCCAAGGATCTTCGTAAAGTCCTGACCGAGCTGAACCAAGTGAAGAGAGTGTCTGTTCACAGCTGCTCATGACCACTAGACAGTACATTGATGCACAGAATTCTAAAACTGTAGCAGAGAATCCAAGCAAACGCATTGCCCCGCAAGGAAAAGAACGCTTCGCCGTCCAGCTGCTTTACAGAGAGCTCTTGCGTATTCCCAGCTCTACTACCAAGAACACGGACACTTCAAAAACCAGTAATTGCGAAGGGAGTCAGTATCATGGACACGAATCACTCACACTATTACCAGCTCTAGGTTGACATCCCCATCCGCAGCCCTATCTGATCGAAGATACATTGCAAAGTCCTTCTCCTTGCCACGACCAGATTTCTGACTGATCGCTGTTTGCACTGGTCAGCATTGCCTGTCCTGGTCTCACCGCAACACCCGCACACAACAAGGGTGACGAAGCACTGTAAGAAATCAGTCGAGAATATATCATTTCTCTCGCAAGCTCATTTGCTTACACTGAAACTCCAGATCCCGGAGAACATGAAGCCCGTCCTCTCGCTGGCATCCATGTCCTGCCCTCCCTCACAATCACCCTCCGCCGCAAATGTGATCACTTAGGTTGGACTCAGAAAGCGCAACCACTACACCAACATGAACATTCGAGACTATTCTAGCTCATATTTTGTAGTCCGATCCATTGCTCTGTCGCTCCAGAGCTGACCAAGCTACGGTAGTCGGTTTCCTTTTTTGCAAAAGTGAATTGAAATGATTGTTTTCACATGCACTTTTGCGCAACAGGGCGGGAAGAACACCCGGAGTCACCACTGGGTCAAAAGCACGAGGAGCTAATGCAGAGAGGTTGGTTAGAGAGAGAGAATCTGCCCACATCAAAGCCCACAAGACAAGAAATGACACTAGAATTCCACACGGAGCTGTTACGAGAGTATGCTGTGTGTAACTGTTGTTGGAAATGGCTTCGACATTATTGCGAGGAGGGAGGAGGTTTGCAACACCATAGATTATGTTTTAAAAGGGGCAAGTTTTACAGTGGAGTGAGCATATGCTCACATAAAAAAGTGATTCACGCGGAACTACTGTCCCCGAATGCAGGATCATTGCGGCTCGGATTGCACCTGAATCTTCCTTTGATGGGCAGCGAAGAGTCTAGGAGTGGAGGACGTCTATTAATAAGCGACCTGCTTTACAATGACGGAGAACAGAACAAGGGTCATCAATGCTCACCATCATCACCAAACTAGGCCCTTTGGCAGCCAATATTTGGGAGCTCCCCGCTCGTTTAAGCAATGGGCCTTTCACCCTCGAGTCCCTTCTGGTTTAAAAAGGGTGATATATACATTGTGGAGATGGATGGATGGATATTCGGCACCCCGGCAGTTCTCGTTTTGGACATCGTTAACTGAACCTAGTCAATTTCTTCTTCATCGGTTCCAGCAGGATTCAGTTGCGAGGGGTCGAAAGCCTAGGAACTGCTAAAAGTTACAAAACGATGCAAAAATGGTGCGAGCGTATCCATTGGCCCTGTAAATTACATCTTACATCATGATAAACTGCCATACTGAGATTCTTTTGGACCTCAAAAAAGAAAGCTTTCCAGATCTTGAGGTAAGAAATTCAAGGTTTTGAGGTCAGTGGCTATGCCATGCGCCGAGAAAGGGTTCATCAACAGACCATTTCTTGAGAATGATTTTCATTAGTGACTGTAGATTCATTGAGATCAACAAACATGCCGACATGGCAATTGTTTTCACTGCAGAAGGTCGGTGTTAGTCACTTGAGTTACTCACTCAGTTGTGACTTTTCTTTTTCTCTTTTTCTTTATGGTACAAGGAAACCCGATATGTTTCAAAGGTGAAAGGTAAGAATCAGTTCCGGGCTTTTCCAAAAGTGTCACTGAAGGTTACTGCAAATCGAGGTACGTTCTCGCACTAATTTGAAATCACTTCGACCTGAAGTAAGAAAATGGCGGCTCTTATATTCGGTCAAGAGAAACAACTCTAAACTTTTCTTGAGGTCCAAGTACCATGAGCGTCTGATTCTTCAAAGGTTTCACCCCAAACCCCACGAGACTGAGAAATATACTTTTGCAAATTGGAGAGATAGTGTATTTTTGCAACACTCGTTATATGTTGTAATGTATCATTGACTTGAATCTCCAGTTGGAACGTCATGGCCATGGCCTAACTTTGCGTTTGAAACTAGAGCAATAGTAGAAAGGAGCTCCCGGAGTACAAAAATTATAGTGCGTGAGGATGATTCCAAAGACCATATGCATACCACTAAACGGACTTAACTTAGTGCACAAATGGGCCTTTGCAACCATGCCCTCACACTCTAAACCAGGTGCTCTAGTGCCGTGCGCTTCTCTCCTAAGGAAGTGACTTAACTGCATTGTGAAATTAACTGTCACATAATTTCAAATTTCTTCCAAGCTATTTCCAGTAGATACATATACCGAAGTTCTGTTAGAGCATCCTCAGTCCGCGCAGATTTGAGCCACGGCAACTGTAACTTCTGCGTGGTTTGGAGAATGGCTACGGAAACTCGCCCCAATGCTAACGGCACTTCTCACGTCACCTTAACGAGCTCGGCATTTCTCGGCTTCCGCACCCAAAAATTGGTCCTTTGCTGTGCCCTCCAAACTCCTCTGCACTTCTTGGACAACACTAATAATAGAGACAAGGAGGTCTACAAACGTGGAAGAGCTGCGCAGGAGCTGCCACCTCGCTGTGCAGCTTTTTGGGGTTCCAAATCCCGTCTTTGCATTGAGGCGCTTGAGACAGGAAAAGCCACGCCGAAAAAACCTGGACGGGAATCGAAACTGCAAGTACCGTTGCTGTGTCGTTTTGCGGGCGTAGCATTGAGGATGCTCTTATGCCAGATTGTTTGGAGCCAAATGAAGCTGGGTCTTCAAGATCGACAAATGGAAGTCATGCTTTTGCCCTGCAAGGCTCAACGAGCTGAACCTCGGATCCTGTCCGGGAGGTTTCCAGGTTCTTGAGTTCTTAACCGCGATTTCCTTGCAGTATTAAATGTCAGTGTCAAGACAGACTTTATTTTACATAAATCTAGACAAGTGGTGTCGTATCTGACAATTCAACGAATTTATTGCGAATCACTGCTCAGTTGGAATTCTAGAAAAGCAATCATATAAAACACTTAAAAACGGTTCTAGTTACCGTAATACCGTAGTAGTGGATCCAAAGAATTAACGAACTCCAACAGACGGATCAAAACTTTTCATTTACCTTACCGGAAAATATGACACCCTCCTCCGTCACAACCCACTCATCTGATGAAAGTCCCAAACTCCAAGTGAACGCGCGCGCCAATTCCAAGTGCTGCCTCCCTGAAGTGACTCCTGTTTCGAGCTGGAAATAGACACTCTTTCCTCTTCCACGCGCTTGCTAAATCCGCCTGCTCCCTTTGAGGAAAGAAGTTAATGCATTCTTCTTTCCCTTCCTCCATATCTTGCACAGGCTAGATCTTCCCCCACAGAAGTTATGTCGTTTCTAATTCTGAAGAAAGGCAGTGCCCAATTTCGGGGGTCGTCTCGTCTCAATGGTTTCAGAGTATGTGCGCGGTCTCTACTCTCTACAGCGAATGTGCCACGGTACATGCACAGCGTTGTAGTTGCATGGCCTTCCTTAAGCCCAGAAGGACGAGTTGGTAACTGTGAAAATCATCCTTTAAGCTAGGTACCAAGTGAATCATTTGCTTCAAAAAATTAAAGAGCATTCATTGGAGGTCAAACTATTGTGCAAGACTTCCCCTTTTCACACAAAACTTCATGAATAAACATCTGCACTTCTATCTTACATAGAAGGATTCTCTATCATCCATCCATCAGACACTTAGTATTTGGAGCATCTTTCTATGGTTAAGGCTTAACTCATGATTATGCAAAGTATGATTTGTACCAAAAAATCATAACTACGTTGTACTCACTTGTCTCAGTTTAACCAAAGATTCAATGGACAGATGTTAAATGTTGTGAAAAAATCACTTCATCCAATTAGTATTCATAGAAGAAACTTCAAAGAAAATCATAAAACATGTCAATGGAAAGATGAAAGAATGCTCTACGTGAATCAATGATACCAATATAGGCATTATTTATTAACAAATTTCAAAAGTATTCTAATTATCTTTAATTATCTTTAATTTAAACACTTTGGGGTTACAAATGGTTGACAAAATAAAGTTTAATAACTTTGCTCATGGTAGGCAGGATGAAGAACTACGAAACCCCAAAGGACTCGTGCACATCAAACTTTGTGCATCAAGGGAATCACTTGGAAACTTTTCATTTTTGAGTATTGCATGATCTCAAACATGGTGTGTGGCAAATGTAATTTAAAAGCATTGTGTTGCAGAGGAAATTTGTTTTGAGGTTATATGCATACATTCTATGTACTTTTAGGTTTTGTACTGAAAAGATTTTCCTATTTTGTGATTGAGTAAGCCCCCCCCCTCTTTTCCAAAGGCCAATCACAATGGTCACAGGCCGCCTAAGCACACATAGAAAGCATGCATGTGCAAAACTTCAAATTAATGCTTTGGGTGCTCTAAATGATGTTTCTAGGATATAGAAAAAACTTTTAATATGCAAAATATCAGTGGTCAAATGGTTCAATTATTTCTTTTAATTCTTCTGCCAATTCCATGTTAAAGTCATCATTTTCATAATACAAAGATTATTGTGTAAACATGTACTTGCAATAATAATATTTGGCACATATTGCATAGGTGGGTGATTGCAAAAAAAAATGGTACTATGTGTTGCGTTTTTTATTTTCAGCCTTTTTGCACTTTTTGTACTACAAGTCACCTTCAATACTATTGGAGGCATAGAACATGAAATCTGAATGGTCAATTGGATTCAAATCTACTATTCTGATAACATATAATGTTCATCATTGGATGACAAAAATGGATGGAAATACTTAATTTGCCATAAAAATAGTTTACATAGACAGATTGAAGGTACTATAGCCCCCACCAATACTATTGAATCTTTATATGTACCTTAAAGTACTATTTTGAGTCACATGCTGCAATTTAAGCTAAAAATGAGACTTCCGTATTTTTTATTTTTTTAAACTTGAAAATGAACTTGAAAATTTTATTTTAAAAATGGCCATTGTTTCCAACTAAGAGCAAAGTAGGAAGATTAAAGCTATAACTAAAAAACCATTTTCAATTCAATATAAATTCAACTTAAATATAGTACACTTTAGGCCTATGAAATACACACTTGGAACATGTTTTTGGAAATCCCTCTTCTAAGAAGGTGTATTTCTATTAAAAGAGTTGGCCTACCAAATCTGACAACGTAATTCTTCAAAAAAGGTATGAATTCGATAGTCCTAATAACCACCAAAATTGAATGTGTGACATATATTCAAAATTCAGTCCCACCTATTGCCAATTAATTTTGAAAAAATTGAAATAATTAAAGTACATTTTCTATTGCTATAAGAAGCTTACTTTTGAAGTTCAATGTTCATTCAATCATTTTTGCAATACTTATGGCACAAAAGAACTTCTGCATTGAATGTGTGATAGAAAATAAGGTATGTGTTTCTTGCAATCACCCAAGTACATCAATTTTTTTTTAACAATATGTGCATCTATCCTTCAAGATCTCCAAAGTTCTTTGAATTTCCATACAAGTGCTTGATTGAATGAAATTCTAGTGGACAATCTCTTAAGACATTCTCCTTTTTCAACCTTGAATGGTGAATAAAGCCAAGGATTCATAAGATAAGCAATGCTACCAATAAATTTATACAGCAAAATGATACCTTCATTGTCTTTTTATTTATGAATTAATGTTTAGTAATAAATCCATTTGTCCCATCAGAAATCATAATTCCAAAACTTACATCTTGCATCTACAACTCTTTTGACAAAGGACTACTAAAAGCCCTTACAACAATAATATGAAGTAGAATCAATAGAAAGTACTATGACATGAATACAATTCCCATTAATTTCTTCTAATATATATATGGAATATCATATAAAGCTTAAAATCCCTTATTGTTTATGTGCTTGATTTGAGGTAGTATTGTTTTAGGAAAAATTAATGGTCTCAAATACTCCTTGGTTCCTTAAAGATCACGGATGTCAAAATTGCCAATTTTTAGTGCATTAGCCAAAATTGATAATTGAATTTTTTTAATGATTTCAACTACAATAAAGTATATAAGACTATTAGAGAAATGTGCAGAATTGCAAGATTATAACATTTGAAATTTTAACAAATTTTTGAGTCTTGTTGAACAAAGACAACAAACTTCAAGCACTCTCAGATTATTTTAAATTCTATACAAGAATGAGCTAGGATTTGCACTATTTATTAGTATATCTTGTTAAGTATATTTATGCAAAATTTTAGAAGCAAATAAGGGGGCTACCTTAACTTATTGCTAAATCACCCTGCAATACCAAGAAGTCAATTTATTTGGCAATATACTAGTCATTTTTTGATGATTTCTTGTGCATTGTAAAACTTGCTTCTTTAAAATCCAAATGGTAATAACATAGAATGACCCCAAACACTTAGAATATTGGGAATTTTTTCAAAATCTTTGAATTCACAAATTGTAAGATTATAGCTTTTGAAGTTAAAAGAAAATGTTTTTTTTTTCCAAAATAGCCTTGATTTAGTCAACAAAGTTTGACTTCTCTTGGAGTGTGATTTTAGAACTAAAATTAGCTTTTTTATAATTTCATGTCATATCATATTAGTTACATACATGCTATATTTTACAAATTGATGATGGTTTTAATTAGCAAAAGATGCTCAAATTGTCCAAATTTTTAGGGCAATAAAGTTTTTCACTCAAGCATCTAATTGGATTTTTTTCTCTTCCTACAAAGGTGACTAGTGTACGCACCTTGCATCAAAATTTTATAAACATGAGTTTGAAATTGACTTTCAATACAAACCTACCAAAACATTCAATTACGTGCTTGTTCAACAAACAATTGTCCTTTTAGAGTTACAACATTTTCTATCAATATTTGAAGTTTCACTAAATCTTACTCCATATAAATAAGTGGTCATGCCTTGAGGCCAAACAAGAAAGAATTACAACTCTTGTCTCTTTTGCAATACTTTCCCTCAAAAATGTCTCTCTCTCTCTCTTAAAATTATTTTTTGAAATGGCGTTAAAGAAATTTAAAGTTGACGTATGCACCCTCATCTAACATCACAATGTTCATAATCTTTATACAGGATCCAATAAAACAATGTTCCAAAAGTCCACTAGTCTTTGAAATCTTTATTTTGTTCAATGTTTTTTTATAGTAGTAGATTTAACTAATTTTGCTACTATTTTATTTCAGATGAATTTTGTTTTTTCTTAATAAAAAAATTAATTAAAATTTAACTTATTATAACACTACTAATACTTGCCAAAATTTCCTTGATAAGCAAAGCCTACTACTATCTCTTGAAGCAATGCGAACGCCCTTGCCATCCCCACCCCCGCCTTAAAAATCCCTAGCCATCCAATGTGGAAAGAAATTAATGAAAATATCCCCATGCCGTCCATTTGCCAAAAATCTCTCACCATCGATTTTCCAAAAACCAATGCCATCGCTTTGGATACGGATACAGAAGACATATATGGATACATAATATATAATATGTATACAGATATAGCAATACGACAATACATCCCATATTGATTGCATCTGAAGTTACAATTTGAAATTACAAATAGGGGGGATTTGTTTGTTTTGGGTTGGGGTTGGAAATTTAAAAAAATTATGTCTATCACTAGATGCCATGTGTACAACATGTACATTTAAATTGGGTGTTAATGGAATTGTCACATGTAAGTGACTATCCACTCAAAATACAATCTACTGCTAGTTTCAACAATAAAAATGACGATGATTATCATTTCAACATTTTGTTGGAATTTTGGAGTTTTTTGCAATATTAAAATGCCAACAATGGCATATTTTATCATCATGAAGAGCAAAAGAACAATAAGAATGTGTGTACTTCTTGGGTCCATTGCCAATCAAGGTGAAGAAGAACAATTTCTAAAAATATGAAGTAGTTGGAGATGGCATGGGATTTGACAAATCAAAAGGAATTTGGAACTTAGAGTTTGGACTGTGGCCCTTGCGTTATGAAGCTCCAAGTCCCACATATCATTTTTTTTACAACTTCCAAGGAAAAACGGTGGAACCTAATGCCCAAGGGTGATTGCAAGAACTAGTGATTGATTCTGTAGCATTTTGCTAAAATCCAGAGTTTTGGCACTTAGTACTAAGAATACTATAAGGAAAACCTTGCTAGTTGATCTCGGTTTGTCAATTGTGTTAACATGTGTCAAATTTATATACTAAGCAATGTTAGTTGTACCGACAAGTACCATGTTCCATTTTTTCATAGAAAAGAGGTATGTCCACATTTTAATTTATAATAATTTAACCATAGTTAAAAACAAAACTAAAAATTGTCCATATATGAGAATCTAATGGTGATGAGATTTTATTAAAAGAATGATCTTGAAACCATCTTAAAAAGTCAATTTAGATGGTTTCAAGATGATACTTTAGAAGTCAATTTTGCCAATTTGTCACACTTTGACAAGATTTTTCCTTGTTTGATTTGGATTTTAGCCAAAGTAGTCTTTTAAGAATTTGAGACCAACCAATGAAATAAAGCCTATCAAGTCAATTTTTTTACAACAATTTGAAAAATTGAAAAATTATTAAAATTCAATATTTTATTGCAATATGGACATTGGGCCTATGACTATAGAGTGTTGATTTTCTATATTTAGAAAAATTTGGCAAATTAATTACAACATGATGTTTTACACTAGAATGTACTTCTATAGAAAAAGTTTCAATTTTTTTGAGAATATTTTGTATTTGATTTGAATTTTTTTTCACTTTTTATTCAACAATTCACTTTAACTTCAAATATTCACAATAAAATCTTAAATTTTAATGCCTTATAGAAGACATGTAATTATGCCTTTGAAGAATAAATATAAAAAGTTTCAATCATAAATGATTGCAAAATGGGAGCATACAAAGAGGGAAACTTTGAAGTTTAAAAATAATGGTCATAGACATGTCTTTTCAGGTTAACTTTGAAATGTTGTAGAGACCAAAAAGAGCCAATGGATGACTTTTGAGATTATTCTACAAAAAATGAATGCACCAAAAATAACATCATTTTGGCTATTTGATAATAATGTAACAATATTTCAAAACAACATTTTTTCTAGTCCTAGTACTTTAGAAGTCGAATGTCCAAATTTTTTTATGAGATTGTTCACAAACTCAAGGGAAATGCAATCCAAATGGTTTTGTAACTTTCCAACAATCTTGTACACTGAAATGGTTATTTAGTATGGTCTAAACTATTTACTCCTTTGGTAAGATGACTTCACAGAAGTGCAAACTCAATTTCATAATTTTATAAACCAATTTGGCAACATGTTCTACTAATTTCATTGGAATTATGAACCAAATTCACCATATAGACAACTAATTTAAGTTGAACTTTCAACCAATTTTACTATATGTTGTAAACAATTCCATGATTTGGTATCCATATTCACAACTTCACAAAATCAATTTCACAAACTCTACAACTTTATTTTACAAAGACGTTTTCCTATTTGCTCAGGCGGCCAACACTTTTCCTACAATCAAATCCACAACCACACTACACATTCAAGTACACTTTCAAATCCACAAGATTGCACACTCTGATACTATACATTAGGTTTGTGTTGCTTACTTTGATGTACAATAATCGAAGACCAAAGACAAATGGGCACTACTAGCTTCATGCTTTGAGGTATTGTAATAAAACCTAAGAAAAATTGACATTAAGGCTAGAGGCTTCCAAGTAAACACAAAACAATGAATAACGAGAAGGCAAAGAATGCGAAATGAGGAGGTGAGAAGTTGAGAATACGAAAACTATAGAGTGCAAAGAGATTTATGAAATTGGTTTGGAAGATTCATGAAGTTGCTAGAATCAAAGGTCTACTATCATGAAATTGAGGTGTGTCTCATGTCAAGTCATAAAAAATCATGAACTAATTTATAAGGTTTATGAAATTGGTAGAACACTCATTGGTAATAATGGTTGGAAGGTTTGTGAACTAGCTTGGAACCTTTATGAAATTGAGTTTGCACTTATAAAAAGTCATCTTACCAAAGGAATATTACAAGGATATACTATTGAATACTAGTTGTAGTTGTGGCGTTGTAGCATTTTTGGTATGCAATGATGTTGTTGGATGAGATATCCTAATTCTCATGCCAACTAATAATCCATCCTTAGTAAATAACCATTTTGGTGTAATATTTTGCAAATTTTGCAAATTGAAAATATAGGGTAGGCTACATATAACACTAGACCCACCTTGAATGCATACCCTTGAAGCATGAAATGTCTCAACTCTCATTGGTCGCTTCAAGAAACTCCTCACCACTCGTTGTTTGCCAAAGAAAAGTTGTGGTAATTTTGAATTATAAAAGTAGTGTTTGGGGATAGTCTTTGAGTTTTCCTAGCTATTTTCCTTTAATTCCCATCTTGAACCGTTTTTTCAAGTACCAATTCCGGTTATTTTTTCTATTTAAAAAAAAATTTAAATAGAAATTTTATAGATTTTATCACCAATTTTTTTTGTCAATGTTTTCAAATTGAAACCACATTTTTCCCAATTCCACAGACTAACTTTGAACCAGCCATAGTTCTTTTGCAAACATTACATGGAAGTGTCCATTCATACCCATTTTCTAGTTGTAGGAGAACGAAATGAATTACACAATGCTCGAAAGCCAGGAGGCTTGAGAGCATTATGGGACATAATGCCAAGGGTGATACTTCATCACAAGTGTCCATTTTTGTACTTTTTCCAAATCTAAAGGTGTAGAAAGAGGGGCTTAGTTATGACTCATAACCCACTTCTGACTCTCCAATGCAATGGTGCCAAATCTGCCTTGCAAACCGGACTTGGCATTATGTTGCTTTTAGGTCTCTCATTTCAGGGAGAGCAGTGCTTCACCGTCTGTTCACGACGGCGATTGACGACGAACCGAACCAACATTCCGACGGTCCGCCGTCGACCCGCCCTTTCAACGGGGCGGCAGCCCGCGCCGACCCGACCCGGCCCGCTCCGTCCACTGGGCTTTTCCTTAAGAAGGAAGAAAGTCATACGCTCGTCTTCTTCTCCGCCAGTTCTCCGAGTAAACGCGCTTCCTCCGGCGAAGATTCCTTCTCGCGGTGATTATTGTGTCCCTTGTCGAGCTCACTCACCGCACTGCTCGATCGCGCTCCTCTTCTGCCACCAATTTTTCTCCGGTCGTTTCCGCTGGTCTTTCCGAGCCATTTGAAGGGTCTAGGGATGCATCACAGCCTTGGCGTCGTGTGCTTTTCTTGCATTGGCGAGGTCAAATAACCACGGAGTTTCACTGCGGTGGACGACGCAACGACGACGAGGAAGAAGACGAAGAAGACGAAGAGCAAGAACAAGAAGAAGTGCCTGAAGAAAACCATGATTGTGTACAGGTAACGTTTATACCGAGTTTGGGTTCACGAGAGTCTTATGTGGTATAAGCGTATGCGAAGCTCGAAGGTGGAAGGCCGAGAGCGAAGCGGAGGTTCCAACCCTAGTGTGATCAGGGGAGGTGACGAGTGGCTTATGCAATTACTACAGGGGACGGGGGCGAGTGGTTTGGAGAGCGTGCAGAGCGAAACCCTAAGGAGGAAACCGCAACTACATGTCAATAGTTCTCAAAGGAGGTTCCCTCCGCATCCGGGAGGTATGGGCCGATAACTTGGAGGATGAGTTCGAGCTGATACGCGACATTGTGGACGATTACCCGTACGTGGCCATGGACACGGAGTTTCCCGGCGTGGTGGTGCGCCCCGTGGGCACGTTCAAGAACAGCGCGGAGTACCATTATCAGACGCTTAGGGTGAATGTGGATATGCTCAAATTGATACAGCTCGGGTTGACATTCTCCGACGAGAATGGCGTGCTTCCTCGGTGCGGCTCTCGGGAGGCTTGCGTCTGGCAATTCAACTTCCGGGAGTTCAATCTGCGGGAAGATGTGTACGCGCATGACTCCATTGAGCTTCTGAAGCAGAGTGGGATCGATTTCCAGCAGAATGAGGAGCGAGGGATCGACTCCCAACGGTTCGGGGAGCTGCTCATGTCCTCCGGGATTGTGTTGAATGAGAACGTGCATTGGATCACCTTTCACAGTGGCTATGATTTTGGCTACTTGTTGAAGCTGCTCACGTGCCAGAACCTTCCAACGAGGGAGGACGAGTTTTTTAACTTGCTGCGGACGTATTTCCCCACGTTGTATGATATCAAGTACCTGATGAAGTTTTGCGACAATTTGCACGGCGGGTTGAACAAGCTGGCGGAGACGTTGGACGTGGAGCGGATTGGACCTTGCCATCAGGCGGGCTCGGACAGCTTGCTCACCTGTCGCGCGTTTCGCAAACTGAAGGACGGGTTCTTCAATGGCTCGACAGAGAAGTATGCGGGTGTTTTGTTTGGTTTGGGGACAGATAATCTTGACTCTTGAGTTCTGCTTGGGGCTGCAATTTGTGGCTCTTGTAATCACTGCTTGCGGACAAAGTCCGTCATTTAATCTTGTCATTACTTACGCCTTTATACACCGTCTTGTCACCATCCCCTCTGTGTGACTCTTCTGTATCTTTCTGACATCCGGATGTGTATTGTATCAGTGCGGGTTTTTTTGGGATGAGTTGCTTGTTTCCGTTACTTTCTTTGCTATAATGTAACCTTTCTAAGCTCTTATGCAGATGCTAGATAATTAAGGTTTTGGAATCATCCAAGTTCCGATTGCATTGCTTAAGCACATGGCTAGAGCATTTTCGAAGCCAACTCGAGCTCAATGTGTCTCTGTTAACCTAAGTCATTTTAGAGTTTCTTGGAATATAACAGACGAATATCTGCTTGTCACTCCCTTCACAGAGTACGGGCATCTGGTTCACTTGTTGGATATACTCTCAAGGGGTTGTGAAAATAAGAGATTTTGAACGCCGATGACCTCAATCTGAGACTTGGAATAGTTCCATATTGGAAGTTTGGGCATAATTTTAGAAAACATATTGCAGATGTTGCCTTTTTGACATAACTCAGCTGCTATTTGAACTGGTCTCTGTTTCTGCTGACTGAGCAGGCTTAGGGTATTCTCTGGGTTAGTCAGTTTTGAATGCTTGTGCAATTCTGAGAGTTAACATTTTCATTTAGGTTACTTGTTGAAGGTGCTATGCAACAAGAATTCAATTCGATAGTGATAGTAGTCACTACGCAGTTGTCATTTTCTGTGCTGTCGACAGTGATTCGGGGAACGATGGAATAGACTGGATGTGAGATTTGACCATTTGGTGTTTCTTATAATCAAACCATGTTATGCTGTATCTGTGTGTTCCTAAATTCTGGTTTACGATTGTATCTTCTAAATTAGCTATTAAGTAAGTATAGTAGTTTAAAACAGTGGACACTTCGAGGGGTATCTCAACAATGAGATCTTACTACAAATCTGATCAACAAACAAGTTTCGGGAACGTGCTGGAGGACCTCAGGACCTTCGGATCTCCTCATGGTACTGATCTTTCCTACAATCTCCATCACTATTTTATCATGTGGATCTAAAGATTATTTGTATCCAAGGACCTGGTTGTCATGGAGCATTATGCATTTACTTCATTTCATGTCCTTACCACGTGATGCCTGTATTTTATCACCAAGTTCGGGAGTTCATGCATTAGTACCTTCCGTTTGAATTGGTACATATAAGGGAGGGACACCCCCAAATGCGCCACTTGATCAGGTGCTCTCATCATGTACATCTTCTAAATCAATATGTACCTATTGTTGAAAAACGACTTTAGAAAAACTACCAAAGAAACTTTGATCCTTCATTACTTTTGTATACAGTATCCAAATGACGATGCAGCATTCTGTGGAGCATTGAAATCTTCTTTCATTTGCCAATGAGGATATTTAAAATTTTGATCAGTCTAATAATAGAAACTTTAGAAAAAGTGTAGAAAAAGTGGCACTTTTAGGTGTCCCACAATACATTTTTAAAAGTTTAAAGGTATAGATAATTTCTAAGCATCATGCAAAATGTGTTCAATTTTCATGCAAATTTTGATGATATTGAAGTAGCCATGTTATGTAAGGTATCCAAGTTTTGTCTCAAACCTGGTGGTCACTTAGGAGCTCAAACATTCTACTGTACAGTACATATCCCAAGTGGAACTGTAAACCACTCACAAAATTGATAGCAAAGTATAGTCTCTGCCCCCCTCCAGCAGAACCAACAAATTTCATGAAAAAGACGTTGTGGCCATGTAACACATTCCCAAAGATCATTCAGTGATTTGACTGTGAGCAACAACAAGTGTCCATTTCTGAGCATACAGAGAAACAGAGTTCCTGATGCAGACTTCCTGATGACCAAGTATTTATGATCGAGGGGACGCTGCGAACCAAATACCGGGAGTGAGCGAACATTCATCGTTCATACCAAAATGTAATCTATTGCTTCAGAAGCGATGGTAAGCTCTGCAGAGAATCTGGTAGTAGAAGCCCCATTAAATATGACATAATACACCAAGCCATTCGTACACTCTTAGTTTCTGATATCACAAAATTTCACAGTATTTCACTTACAACACTTAGGATGTTTTTCCAGTCTTCAGAGGGCCATCTCAGGTGACAAGGGACTCCTCATATTATAATACCTATCTAAGCCTCTGGCGTCATCGCCTCAGCCTCTTCCCGGATGGATTGGAACAGCACTGATGACAGATACCGTTCTCCAAAGCTGGGAAGAATCACCTGCACAAGGAACCAACAATTACAGATGGTACTCGTCAATTGATAAGAACAACCATACCGTATTTGAATGCCGTAAGTCAGAAAGTACTGTTCATAGGAAAAGAACAACCATAACGTAATTGAATGCCGTAAATATCAAAACTCTACCGTAACAGAAAAAAATTAAAGAGATTCGAAGGGTTTCTTACGCAAATTAATTTCCCCTTATTTTCTGGCCTCTTGGCAACCTCGATAGCCGCAGCTGTCGCAGCTCCCGAGGAAATTCCAACCTACCATTCACCAGAGTCATGCAACATCCAGGAATGCATTAATTACTACCCGGATTTACCGCAATCGATCCTTCACAAGACAGAGATACATCATGTAAAAAAATCTGGCAAATACTTGTCATGCCTCTAATATCACAGACAAACCCCAAGGCTCAAAAATCATAGATAAGAAAATCACTGCTCTGAAGAAAGTGATTCGCATCAATTTTCCTATCCAAACTGGATTCCAGAGTGTTCCCATAGTAAAATGCACTCACCAGCAAACCTTCCTTCAAGGCAAGTTGCTTGGCCATCTCCACGGAATCATTGCTGGATATCTGAAGTCCAGAAAACCCAGTACAAGCTTAGAACTGCCTAGAACTGCCAATGCAGATGAGTGACATACTGCATGCCATCAAGCCACCTACTGATTTGGGACATACTCCAAAAAGACAATTGAAGCATCAATGGAGCAGAGAGAAACCTGGATGATTTCGTCAAGAATCTCCACATCCAGAATACCGGGAATGAATCCAGCTCCGATTCCCTGGATCTTGTGAGGCCCTGTCAAAAGAAATAGGTTAAATATTGACTATATTGACTTCAGGAATATGACGGCCCTCTTGGCACTTAAAGAACTCATGTCCATCATTACTAATAAGAGCAGAGCTAATGGCCTGAACGCACCAGTACGCAGATGCTCTGATCCGGTGCCATACTTTCCACAAGACTGAAGCTAAGCTACTACATCGTGAGAAAATCGACAAACATATTTCCTGCTGCACTAAAAACTATCGCCATGAATAAATGTAGACTAGAAAGAGGTAACTTGCTAATATGCCTGTACCTGGCTTGCCTCCTGAAAGAACGCTGCTCTCGGTTGGCTCAACACCAATGATCTATATAACAAATCAGTCAGTAATGTCCACAAAAACAGGCGTAGAAAAAATTTGCAGACATCAGAGATATTGTTAGAAGTACAGAATTTCAAGATGCAACCAGAGACTGAAAATTCAAAACTCTCACTTTAACGTCAGGGTTTTTGCTTTTCAAGTAGCGACCAGCTCCAGTTACAGTTCCACCAGTTCCAATGCCGGAAACAAAAATGTCAACCTTTCCAGCTGTGTCTTCCCAGATCTCAGGCCCGGTAGTCTCAAAATGCACCTACGTAACAGAGAGCTGAATTAGCACCTCTGAATCCTTCTACAGAACACAAGCTCTTCCTCTGTGGTTTAAACATCATTATGAATAAAAAGAGATATCAAATACTCAAATATAATAACCGCCATAAGTTGTATAAAATACCTTAGGGTTTGCCGGATTCTCAAATTGTTGAAGCATGTAGGAATTGGGAGTCTTCTTCACAATTTCTTCAGCCTTTTGGACAGCGCCTTTCATTCCCTTGGCGGGGTCGGTAAGAATGAGCTGAGCACCAAAGGCCCTCAACAAGATACGTCGCTCCAAACTCATCGAGGCAGGCATGGTGAGGATGAGCTTGTAACCTTTGGCAGCAGCAATGAAAGCCAAGCCAATACCAGTATTTCCACTGGTTGGCTCCACAAGGGTACTCTGTTTTTTGAACACAACTACGACTTGTTAAGAAAATCAACCTGAAATTTAGTGGGAGTACGATGAGAATTCAAAAATTAAAAACTTGCTCAGTACTGTGGCTGTCCCAAGCGTAGCTAGACTCACCTATAAGAGAGAACCCAGGGAGCTAAATCCAAAAACGCTCCATGATACCAAATAGAATCAGTTACAACTGATACATTCTACGAATGCACAGATAAAGTAATCCACATAGTAATTACAAACAAAATTCCGATTGCATAAAGCCCGATACCTTTCCAGGGGTAATTGCACCCTTAGCCTCCGCATCAGTAATCATGCTAAACCCAATCCTGCACATTGAGACAAATAAAATGCCTCAGCAATAAACTCACTTCAATGATCACAAAATATCTAAAATTAAACCTATTTCAGATAACGAACACAAAAGCTCCAAATCGCATCAACGGGTTGACTCGTATGTCAAAGTGACGACCAATACGCCCACCAACTTCTCAAGACTGCCTTCTCACCAGTTAAATCACTAATTTTGCCACTGAGATTAATAGTTACAAACCAGTAGAAATGGCGTTACTACATAAGTCATGCCAATGAACAAAGATTCGCAATCAGACAGTCTAGGTCCAGGTTCCAGTATCATCCCACAAGCTTCACAAACTCAAAAAAATGAACCCCAAAATCTTCAAATCTTCGGGAAGACTACATCCACGCTTCACAAACCTACAAGCATACACTCCCAAAGGCTCCTAAGGCTTGCAGACACAAACCTATCCTTGACACTGCAGCAAGGCTCCATGATTTCCAGCTTGGCCGCAATATTCGCGACACAGCCGTCCACGACAGCGTTAAGGTACACCATCGGTGTTTTCCCAATCAACTGCAGAAAAAAAAACAAGCATGATATTAGCATAATAGAAATAAAAAAGACCATCTAATCTAACCCAATCCAATCCAATCCAATCCAACGAAAATTCTCTCCAAACCCCCAAACCCCAATTCAATTCAAATGAATTAGGAAGCTCCCAACCTGCGTGACGTCCTCAGCGATGTTCATCTCCAGTTCCTTCTCCGTCTCGAGGATTGCAGCCTGGCTCACCACGCTCAATGTCCTCTTCTTGTTCTCAACCACAGGGCGCATTGCGCTGGTCCTTAGGGCTACGCCTGCCATGGCCGAGGAAGAGGATTCCAAGCCCGCGGCCATGTTGAGACGGCGAGCCGAGGAGTCGGCGGCGGCCTTGGCCTTGGTCTTGGGCGAGGCGACGCATCTCAGTGCTGTCACATTTGTGACTTGCCGCAGAGCCGCCATCGCTGCTTGAGAAATTGCGAAGGGATAGCAAGCCGTGGAATTGCACGGGGTGCAACAGATTGAGGGAAGAACTAACTTACTGAAGGCCGAGAGAGGGCAAACGAAGGCAAGCCGAAATCAGCTCCAAGGAAATGTGCCGCGGCTGCCGCCTCGCCCGCGCTGGTGCCCGGGAAGAAGGCGTGCCTGCAGAGCAGCATCAATCCACGTAACACTGACAAGTCTATGAAGACTAATTTCCAGAGAAGTTACTCTTGAGCACGGCAAGTATCCTACATGAAAGGGGTCAGATTCGGCATAAATTAAGTCATTTAAAAAAAAAAAAATAGTGCCAGATGTCATCTGGTGATCGGTGTGAGGTGACGTGGACCTCTGAGAATCTGATGTGGAAATTCAATTTTGGTACCCGAGTGGCAAATCAAACCTTCGTAAAAGGTAACCGAGCCATTTCCAACCACTTAACCCTTGAACAACGCGGCGGACATTTTGAGGCCGATGAATGACAAGAGAATCTCCTGTGTAGGACAGAAGTGCAAATATTAATCTTCCAAATTTTGTGGGGAAAGGGAAGATAATCTACAATAGCTTGACTTCCAATGAGTGCTTTTGCATTATTTTAATCCAAGAATCCACACGGTGACAAAACAGATGATTTCCACGGTTATGAGCCCGTCATTTAAGGGTTAAGCAATCACAGAGATTTGGAGCGCAGATTTCTTGAGTGCGGAAATTTCCCTGTGTATAGAAATAGAATTCGGAAGGATTCCATAATTTTTCAGAATTTTACTTCTCAAAACATAATTACCCTTACATTTTCAGCTGGAGATTCTATTCAACCCATACTGGTTGATATAAACCTTCTTATTTCCAACCAAGGACTAGTTGCATAATCAATCCAAAGGGTTGGTTGCAATATTGAGAGTCTTGTAGCCAATCACAATGCGCCACAACTGCGTTGGGAACTATGTCATAACTGATCACTATTCATCTCTATTTGCACAAAAAAAGCAACCTACATTGTGGAAATGAGGGGAGTGATTAGAAATGGTTCGCTAACTTGTCCACCATCCCTTTATCACTCGCTTTTACAACTTTTTTTAATATGATCTGGCTACCTAATTGTGATTGAACCCTTTTTAATACTAACCATAGCAAATTCTTGCCTAAAATATATAGTATAATCTCTATTCATTTGCCTAGGGTTGCAATTAAATACACCTATTTTCAATACTTTGAAAAATCATAGTTTATTCATACAATGTCCCAAAAATGCATTTTAAGAGTATTTAGAATCACCTATTGACTACCAATAAGGCCTCACAAATTAAAATTTGATGTAATATTAGAAACTATGTTGAATTGTTTATTTGGATGCACTTAAATGTTGTTATCTTATTTGGTGATCAAGGGCAACATTCTCCGCCAAAAAAATAATTTGAGTATGTAAATGTAATTCAGTAGACACTTAAGAATATAATCAATTTTCAATTTTTCTTTATAATTTAAAAATAATAATGTCCCAAAAATTTTGGCATCTATTTTTTAAAATAGTATTTATTGATCTTGACCATTGAATACAATACCTTTGAGTCAATCTACTCTATGAAAGTATCCTTCTAGACTCCATTTTGCGTAGGGTGATCATGTGGCATAATAATATATCATGCAATAGAATGTTTTCCAAATAGATGTTTTTAACAATCCCTAGAAGATGTTTCATAAGTTTAATATTGTAGCCTTGCTTGGTAATTGTCCAAATTGGTCATTTGTACATAAGGGTCATTTATTAAATTGATTTGATATTGTTAGCCATTCACTCACTTATGAGTTTTGATGCCACTCAAAGGTTGTATCCATCTAGGCCTTCTAAACTCATATTTTCCAACATTAACTTGCAATCTTACTAAAGAAAAATCAATGTTTCCAAAAAAAATATTCTAGTGAAAATTCAACAATTCATATTTACATCTACAACACCTATAAAGTATCTCGATTGGAATATCTTGAGACCTTTAGCACGCTTCAAAATATTCCTTGATTTGTAGCTATACTCATAACTTTATGGGTACTCAAGACTTTACCGCTACTTACAGCTTTATCGGTACTCATGGCTTCAAAATTGTTTTTTTTTTGAGGATTTAGATTATTTTCATTAATATTTTCTACACTATTCAATTATGCCATATAGTTTCTGAAAATTTCTTCAAATGTTATGTTTAATTATATTTTGAATTAATTTTTAAGGAATCTAACCCTAGCGTAGAGTATTTCGAAATCAGTGTTGACTGAAATATTTCTGTCGGTGTAATTCTACCAAATCCCCCCCCCAAGAAAAAAAAAATTCTGTCAGTAGCGGCTATACTAATTTTGAGCCCTGTCTAATAATCGGATAAATCCGTGCAGCAGTATTCCTCGTAGATTCTCCAATCTTGCGAAAGGCTTGGATATGCCACGTGGCCTACCTTGTTAGCCAATGGCTGAAGAGTTTTTTCACTGTACAGCTCAAGGTAGGCAGATACGTTGCATGTAGTCATGCATGTGGCCATACGTCATTCGGGAATATTGGCTGCTATTTGAAAGCTAAAATAAAGTCATGGTGTCGCCTACCCAAATTTAATAAAATAACAAACATCTTTAAAAATAATGTACTCTGTTATGTGTAAAATGTACTTATTTTCTGAAGTATACACACCAATTGAAGTATACATACCAATACTAATCCATACCTTAATCCTGAAAAGACGGGCTGGTCCCCGAGGAAATTGTGGCCTTCTTGATATAGTGTGAATCATCTACTTAAAAAAATCAAAAGTATTCATTAGAGGTCATTATGTACAAATAGTAAATATCTTCATAACAATCGTCTTCATTCTAGGCAATAATCTATAGGTGAATTTTTTTGGATAGTAGTATTTTTGCGTGTACTTATTTTACATTGTCTACAAGATAAGTTCCACAATTTTTGTAATTATTTTTAGAGAATAACCTTAAAATAATGATGTTTCCTATTTGCATGAAATATTAACTATTAAAGTTAATCTGATTAGTGTGAGAGTTTTGAATAATGCAAGACCCTCACATACTAACTGAAAGTATGAAGGATGAATGTGTTCTAACCCCTAAAGGACCGCAAAGTCCATTTGGAGGACACTTGAGATTTTGGGTAGGTTTGTGTGACCTCAAATTTTGACCTGATTTTTTGAATTTTTTTTGAAGATAGGGAATTACATTAGCTCTCTCTCTCTCTCAATTGATGCCTAGGAACAAAAGTTATGCCTAGGAACAAAAGTTATGCCATCCAAAGTCTTAAAAGTAGTTTGCCGAGCAAACAAACAAACAAAAATGAATTTTTTTAATTTTTAATTTTTTTTTGAAAGATTATGTTTTTTTCTACATTTGAAGCTTTGATTCATTCTATTTGGACTAATAATGAGAAAGTTGTGGACAATCTTGTTTTTGGGGCAATCTACACATTTTCTTTAAAAAAACCCTTCATAGAATTCATTTTTGAATGCAATATTCAAATTTGATTTGATTTGATTTTTTTAATAGGGTAAAGTTTGTTTGCAAGAAGAGTCTCACCATTGGGATTATGATGTTTCAATTCCATCTTAGAGCTAATAACAATTTAGAGTTTCGTTCAATCTCGGACCTACTTCTACTTAACAATTTTTTATATGCGAAAATCAAGTTTTGATACTCTGAATTTTTTTTTCCCGACTCTCAACTCAAATGTACAACAATTTTTTTTTTAAACCTATGGTCCATAGTGCAAAAAATTTCCACAAATGGTAGTCAAAGTCAATTTGAAATTGAAGGCCATCATTCAAAACACCTTATTTTTCCAACCTCAAATGCTAATATCTTCCAATCCGTATAGTCAAACTTTGTGAAATTTTTACTACATGATTTGAAACAAGTGAAGTACAAGATCCTATGGTTAGATTCTAAAAACAATATTTTTTGGGTTTCTTGAGTGATCGCAACAAAAATGGGAGTTTTCAATGGTTTTGGAGCCAGAAAATGCCTTGGTATTTTAGGGGCTAATTAGTGTGACTATTTGGATGAATTTTAGATTAAATATGGATGAAAGGACAATGGAAATTGAATTACAATATTTGAAGTAGTATGAAAATTACATTATTTTGATTTTATCTACAATATTATCAATTTCTATAAGGAAATTCACATACCATCTATTATTAACATCTCAAGCAATCAAAATATAACAAATAATAGTATAAGGTAAACCTGCCTATGACATGCAAAATGAGCATTTTGCCCTATTGTAATTACCAAAAAAATTCTTTGTTCAAAGACAGATGTGAGAAATGAAGGCCACAACATGAAGGAATAAAAAAATCACTTCTTATGTATGACAATTCCCAAAACAATTCTCCATATAAAGACAAATGTGAAAAATGAAGGCCACAACGTGAAGGAATAAAAAAATTTCATTCTTATGATGAAGCTATAGTGAAAAGGTAGAAGTTCTTAAAGCTAATAATTCCATCACATAACCCAAGGCATTGATTTTGCCCAGTAATCAACCTAATGTACTCCTAATCTTATTTATTAGAGAAAATTTGTCATGGATTGATGTAAGACTCTAATGGGCCATTTCCTAATGCTTGTCATGGGTGGTTTGCCTGTCATGGGCAATTTTACCTTAACAGTATAACGATTTAACAATTTAATATTCAAAAATAAAATATCTATAGCTCCAACTTTTCAAATTAGAATAGAATGAAACAAAACTTGTTGAAATAAAGTTATTCTCTAATCTGACACAAACACAATACAAACTGTATATAAATCAAGTGCATGTACAGCTCTCGGTGAATCCAAGCAAGCAAAGAATCAATTTGTCATCACAGATGCTTCAAAGCTCGAACTTATGATTTTTCAATCCCTAGAGTTGCAAGAGCCCCAGTAGAACATCACCGAATAGAGAATCACTTGCCTGAAACCAATGACCAGAGCAATACTAACACACAATCGGCATCTCAGGCTTCTCCATAAGATGGTATGACAAAACAAATGCTAACCCAAGCTAATCTTACATCACTAATTACATAAGTCCAGCTCTGCTCACTTTGGCTGCTACTGGCTTGAGCCTTTCCAATAGTAGAAGACTCCTCGATCCTCCTTTTCTCGCGGCAGAGTGAGAAAATCTCATAAGTACAAAAACACGGAAACACATGATTAGTAGTGAGCAAATGAGAGACGACTCTTTGAACATTCAAGGGCCATGACTTATAATATATCTTGAGCCTATTCTAATTCTATTTTCACTCTCTAAAGATTTCAATTGAGTGCACCCTCCCCATTGCTGAAGAATATTATCATTGCAGCCAAGACATGAAAAGTTCCATAAACAACACAAGCCACCAAACATAGATGGCAGCAGTGCATGTGTACTGTTGAATATTCACGGATCAGGTTTCCTTTTCTCAAATCCCTGGGGAACTTCCTGATCCCATTTGGAGACATCCACGGACGTCACTTTCGCACTGGAAGGACCAGAGTGGCATTGCTGGATCATGTCATCCACGGCCTTCGAGGGCCCTGAAAAGACAGCTTCGACAGATCCATCCTGGAGGTTTCGCACCCATCCATTTATGCCGAGCTTTTGAGCGGCAGTTATAGTCCACTTCCGGTAGAAAACACCTTGCACAGTGCCCTTGATCACCGCATTCACCTACATCAGTTCTCACAACATCCATCAATCCAGAGTAAAGCCACAGAATGGAAGTCAACCCCAGCGAAGAGGAAAACCGAATGGTATTGTACAATAGGGGATTGCAAGCTTTCTTTGGCACAACCTCTTCTTTGGGGAATAAAAATAATCGTTTCACTAAAAGCAACTAATCGCTGCACGAAATTATCTCATTTCACTTTGATTCTCCTATTTTTAAAATAGAAATCCGGAAAAGATTATTTTTGGAATTGGAGTACAACATCCACCAACAATAAAGGCACAACAATTTTGTAACTAGTTCTGCATGTAAGAGATAATTCAAATTAAAGTACAGATATTCTAAGTTGTCATTGATTCATTTTGCCTCTCTAAAATCTAAAATGATACGTAATTTTTTGAACGACTAAACATATGTTCAAATGCTAAATTGTCATCTACCAATCAAACTTTTAACCTTCATGCCTTTTAAATAATTTATCCAAACAACGCATTCTTTGTGGTGCTTCTCATTCGAACTCATCTTCCTTTTTAGTCCAAATTAGACAACAAATTAACACAATCATTGTTACATAAAAGTCCTCTTTCAATTGTAACAAGTTCACATCGAAGTTTGATCATACTAATAATACGAACTATACGCAGCAATATAAGTGGCAATTGTGGATGTCCCTCCTCCATTGCTAACATATTGCGCAATAGGGAGACATACCATAATCCTAACTACAGGTGTTGAAGGCATGATCAAGGTTTGGTAAACCCTTTTCAACGGAGAATTGGACATGGGCAGATAGGCTAATCACGTACCGATTTAGAGTCGGAGGCAGCGCTGTGATCGGCCATGCTAGCAGTCAGAATTCGTGTTGTGGAAACAGCGGTAAAATTACTGCACAGTTTCTGAGTTATATTACGTCGTCGGTGATAGTGGTTGTTGTTGGAGAAGAACAAGCTCAACTCCTTCCGAATAGGAACCGCCCTGCAACTCCACGAACTGCCTGCCACTCCTGAGGCACAAATCATCCCAACACCCTCTGCTCTGTGCAAGAATCACATGCTCCTTCTCTTCCCTGAAAGGCTCCACCAATTTCACACCAAAGAATAGCAAGCAGATGTGATGCAAACCAATGAATGTGAAGTTCAATCTCTTGAGAATAGTGGAGGAGGGAGCACGGAGTGCGCAAGAAATGGGGATAAGTTGGCATTTGGCGCCCTGCAGTTGTTGCCAAGTGTAAGCGTGGCATCTCTCTCACAGCGCCATCTGTAACTGTCGCATTCAGTTTCCGTTCTTTTCATTGGAAAGAGAAAAGAAAGGTAGCCATTACCGGTAGTGCCAGGACCTAGTCCTGGCTATAGCCGGTTAGAATTGCGCATTGCGCGGAGATCATTCATCTTTCAGTCTCCGGTGGGTGTCCTATAATTACCCTTTGAACCTCGTTTTTGAGTTTCCCGCACAGCATTTCGTGACTTTGACATTTCGTTTTTGTGGCGTTGTGGCATTGAGTGAAGCGGGGCTTTGATTTGCGGTTATTGAAATTGACAGGCTTGAAGTTGTCGTAATGGTCATGACTGCCGCAGTAGCAACGCAACTGGGCATGTCTGCCTCCTCATTCCTCTGCCCCAGTAGCATCATTTCAAACAAGGTTGAATTATCGACCTGCGCACCGTCAACCTTGGTGGTATGCCAGCGAGACAGCTTGGAGCGGAGGACTGCTACTGCTCATGTCTCCCGAAGGTAAGTATTTGACCGAATTGCCCAAGTCAAGTCGGACGATGCAAATGAATACTCCATTGCATTTGCTTTCCGCAAGCTTGTTTCTGTAATGGTGTCTGATCTCGTAATTCCTACTCCGCCATTTGTAGGTTTGTTACCGAATTGGGTCATACCACAATTCTTCGTTCTCCGAAGTACTAGTCCTGTCGTTCAATTTTGAATCGCCTTCTTTCGGAGGCAAGCTCTGACATCCCCTACTGAGATTTAAGCTTATCAAACCGTAATATTGTCTTCGTATACTTTAGGAGTAGTAAAACGCAAGGGTTGTGATTTTTGATTGCAATGCCTGTTTAGCCAGCCACACAATCACTTGTGGGTTGTGATGGCTATGGTTGGCTGTTGCACTTCAATTCTAGAATAATCTATGATACGATGGAGTTTGAGTTTTTCCAGATTAAGGATGATTTTATTACCCGTAGAACATTATGTGTCCAAGGAGATTGATAACCCCTCATTGTCGAGATTTTGCCCTAATTTGCCAGCTAACTTCCTGTGCAGGGTTTTGGCAGTGGCATCTGCCTCAGCAGCAGCAGCAGCAGCTTTGGGCGTGTGCACTCAGCCCGAAGCTGCTCAAGCCAAGCGCAACAAGCCACCACCTGAAGAGAAGAAGGTGGAGCTCGAGGAGAAGAACCTCGGTGTAAACGAGCAAAGGGCGCTTGCCAATGCCCGTCGCAAAGATGCCATGAAAGCCTCAGTCGAAGCTGCAAAAGCCAAGGCTAAGTCCATTTCATCTCCCCTAAGTGTGAGTGAGTGAGAGGACCCATGGCATCACTGACTGTAATATGCGAACAGCTTTGGCTCTTGGTTGCACCACTAATTGATTTTCCGCCATGATTCTTTAGGTGTGATGTACTTCTACAACTGAAATCTCAAGTTCAGCTTTAATTTGTGCTTCAAAAATGCATAATCATCTGGTTCTTTTCTCTTTGCAATGGGCTCTTTTCGTAGTTTTTTAAAGATGTATCGCTGTTGGGTGCGTGTTGGAGATGTTGCTATAAGTTCATTGTCATTGTGACATAACTTGTCCTCCGGTGCTGGCAATACACGAATTTAGGCAATAGCATGACACTGATTGAAATGGTATTTTGCTTTTGCGAATTGTGCCAGTATATAGGACTGGGTAACCAAACTGTGGACTGCTCTGGAACTTGTAGATTATGAAGAGTCTATTCTTCTATTTGCTTACAGCAATTGGTGAAAAATGTACTCTCTAGCACATGGTTGCTACGGTGTATAGTATGGCATCCGAAAATGACACCTTGCATTGAGTGGCAAATTAGGAAATATTTCACATGTATTTTGGTTAGCTCATTTTTGAAAAAGGAAAGATACATTTTAGGTGGTTAAAGCAAGATTACATAGCTTCCTTCCCATTGTGGATCCTAGAAGGGGACTATTCTTGCTCTTTGAAATGCTAATATGGTTCTCTTAATCCTAGAAGGACGCCATAGGCACTAAGTGTCTGATGCATATAGAGAATCCTTCTATGTAAACAAAAGTGTGGACTTTCATCCTTCAAAATTTTACGTGAAAAGGGGAGGTCTTGTACAGGAGTTTGACCTCCAATGAGTTTTCTTTGGGTTTTTTAAGCAAGTGATTCACATGGTACTGAAAGGGATGATTTTCTTAATGATTAGTTTGTCCTCCTAGAATTAATTTCCTACATGGTTCCATTAGCAATCCAAAAGTGTGCCTCGGAGATTGTGGATTAATAAATGAAGCTTTTGCCACATGTCGAAGTTCCATAATAATGTTCATTGAATTCATGAATTGGTGGCTTTTCAACCAAATTCCAAACCCTTGAATGAGCCCCAATGGTTCAAATGGTTCAAATAAAATTTATTGACCCATTAGTTTTTCATTAAATTTGAAAGGCCAAAATTAAAACTTTTTCCAATAGTATGAAATTAGAAATGACATTTCATTTTGAATTCTATTGTGAAATTATTTTGATATATAAATATTGAATTGACTTACTGGTGCAATAGTTGTGTAGACGAGTGTTGTTACTTTGGTTGAAGGAATATGTAGATGGAGTGAAGAATATATATTAATTGTTTATTATGATGCTTTATAAATGATGTTCATTAACCCCTCAAGTACCAAGAGAACAGAATGTCTCTTCTTCAAATTTTTAATGGCAATTTCTTGGTACGGTGAAACAAATTTCAATATTATGTGAACTTGTAGAGTAACAAGTTGAAATACATGATGCGTTTTCCAATTTTTAAAGTTTCCGAATGTTAGAAGTATTTAAAAAATTATTTAGAAAATGTAGTCTTGTAGAAAAAGGGAACAAACATAATTCTTTTACAATGAAAAGAATAGTGGGTATACAAAAAAAATTCTTGGACATTTCTAGTCTTTATTTTGCACGAATAAACTAGGTCTGGAGAAAAAAAATTCAAATTTACATTTTTAGTAATTAAAAAAATACAAGGTTCAATTTGGTGTGATTAAAAACACAAAATAATTAAAAAGATTCCAAATTTTAGGAAGATGTTCCAAAAAATAAGCTTTCAATATCAATTATTAAAATTTAAAAATTGATACGTATATATATATTTTTTAATTTTATAGGATCCAGTTTGGTTAGCTTTCTACTCCATCTGTTTGAAGATGTGTAAAAAATTGAGAAAGTTTTTTATCTCTCATTTTTTAGAATTATAAAATATTAAATTTGCCTTAGATTCCAATACAATTTTTTTTGGAAGGGAGTAAAAAATTATTATTCATTTTCTTCTTCTTATTTTTCCTCAAAAGCTGCATTTTTGCCTATAAAGTTGATCATTTAAAGTTGCTATAATCTAAAAATCCAACGGTCAATATTTACCACAATTAATTCCATGCATACTAAACAAAGGACTTTGGACCTTGGTGATTGGCTGAGAGTGTTTGAATTTTCTAATCTAGATACCCCTAAAGCCATGCAATGGCTAAGGAACTACCAGTTCAGTCTACGAGACATCTACACCATAGACTCTGCAGAATATGGGGAGGCACGTGGCCAGACTTTGGTTGTCAAAGCTTACCTGAAGGTTGCCAACCCATAGGCTCCCGAACAAGTTGCAGGCTTGGAGGCGCTTCCACTGCAACTTGTGGCGGGTCTTGACGAGATCGGAGGCAATGGTTTTGGACTCGCACATTCGTTCTTGAAAAATTTAGGAATCCACGAGGCCCACAAGGCGGCCATTGAAGATGTCCATAAAGGTTTTTGGGTGTCTCAAGCCGAGAAGGAGCAGGCTTCCCTGTCCAGCAGTGCTCAGAGCCTTTCTATTCCCTTCATGCCACTGAGAGTTGTGAAAGATCTTTTTGCCTCGAGGAACCACAGAGTATGGACAATTGCAACATAAACTTACTTGCCCCTATTCAACTGCATACTTGGAGAATTTGGGCGGGGTTGAAAGATGAAGAAGTAGAGGCTTACAAGGAATCTGCAATGCATAACTGTTCTGTTTTTAGAGGAATGTATGCACTTGTACAACCCTTCAGTTTATCCATGTTCGACCATGGAAAATGCGGCGCCTAGGGAGTGAAGATCCAACTCAAGCAGGACCTCTCTACATGACGTGATCGAAAAGAAAAATTTGTAAAGGAGTTTTGGAACTCTATGTGTTCCTATTTACATTGTCATTGCAACCCTTGTGCCACCCAAGGTTGTCAAGGTGCAATAATGTGGTGGGATCCTTTATGGTGAACAATCTAGAACATTTCTTTCCCGATGAGTAATATCCTACGGTAGTTTCCAAGTTCGCGGCTTTTTGTGCTTGGTTGGCTAGTACCAAGCAAATCGTAACCAAGAGCCATCTTATGTTTTTGCATAGCCAGTCTTAGATGACAAAAGCGGGTAGTTTTGTTTGTTGTTGCTCCAGATTCCAATTTGCTTACAAAGTACCTTGACTTACCCGGCTTTCGTAAAGTTGAGAGATTGTTGAAGCCAAGCAGCTTTACAACCGCCAATCCTATCGCTCCAAGTCCTGCCTCTGCCAACAACAAGAGAGCGAGATCTAATATGAACACACGCCCGATCGATTCAAGCACGCCGCAAACTACTTGACAGCAATACCACAGTAGAAGTCGTAGATACCAGGCTCATCGTGGCCGACGTGGGTCCTTTAGTGCTTCTCAAGGATCATACCTGAGCAGTTTGATTTCTTCGCCTTTGACTCCCTCTAGCAATGTCTTAATTACGGACCTGTCAGACCCCAATTGGATCAAAGTTGCGAGTCACAAGCCGATCATTTTGCCAATTAAAGGCAGCCTTTTAAGCTTTGAAGACAAGTAGACAACCCTTAATTGTAACTATTGTTAGTATCTTGATCATTGGGACTTGTGTGGAGATGAATTTCAAGCAAATAGAATATAACCAACTGTTGTGCCAATTTTGAATTATGAGACAGTGTGACACTTAGTACGAGTATCAGGCAAATAGAATAAAACTAATTGTTGTGCAAATTTTGGATTACTAAGATGGTGCGGCACTGAGGGCCTCCTTACATGTATCGGTGGGTGGGAGCAATCAATAGTGCCGAAATATAGAAAGCACTTTTATGATCCTTCTACAGTGCCTAATACATTGATATCGGTGGAACTCTCTCTCCTCTTTCCACGCTTACTGATCATCAGTGGCACTGTTCTTGTCTTTTAGTTGATGTAGTCCGAATGTTATTTTAGTTTTTGTTCAATTGGTTGTTTTGCATTTCTATTTGTAGATTTTACCAATAGGGAGTATAGTTTAAGGGCTTACTAATGGTAGTTACCAATTGGGATCAAAATTTAGTTGAATTGAGATGTAAAAGGAATAGAAGCCAATTGGTAGTTATGTTGGTTGGGAACTTAAGCTTATAGGCAAGTAATTGGTAGTTTTCCATTGTAGTATCGCAAGAGGTCCTTCCAATCGCTAGAAGTAAAACAATTGTGTGTTCTGTAATTTTATGTTTGATTTCATGAATATAAAGCGGATGTTTGCAATTGTGAGTTTGTGTAATGGCTATTGTGTGTGATTGATGATCATGTGTTTAATTGGTGAATTTGAGTGACTAGATATGAGTAAACAATTGTGAAAGAATTGATAAAATAATTTGTGAACGAGTAACCTGTGGAGTGAGTATCGATCTGATTTAGAGTAACTGATAAAGTGGATAATTGAGAGTACATGGAAAGCCCATGGGTGTCAATTGGGTGATTGAGTGAATTTGTGGTGTTGAGAGACTGTGAAGAATTAAGTGATGTGAAATTGAATTGAGAATGTGAGTGTAACAATTGAATTTTAAATTATGACTGATATCATAAGCCTGTCTAGTGACTGAGGATTGAGCCAATTGAAGAATGTGTATTGAGAGAACAATGAGGTTGGAATGAATTGAAAACTTTGTGTAAAGTCAATCGGGAAAGTTAATGAATTAAAACAGACAGGAATATAATAAGCTTGAACATAAATAATTCCAACTGGGGATAACTTGGAGTTGATTGTTAGATTCAGAGAGAGTAACTAATTGTGAAATTCAGTTTAGAGTTGATGTTAAAAAATATAAAAAGAAGAATTGAGATTAATAAATAAAATAAAAATGAATAGAAAATATTTAAAATTTAAAATGAAAATAAAGAAGTGTGCATTTTGCCAACAATTGGATAATTTAAAAATGGATTGCAAGACTAAAAAGGAGAATTTTATGGAAGAAGACAAAGTCAAGAATGCAACTGGAGAAAAGCTAAAGATGAATAGCAATGAAGAGAATCTTGGAGAAAAGAATTAAAAGAGAAGAACAATTGATGTGAAGTTTAATTGGAGCAAAAGATAGCATACCAAAACCAATTGAAATTATCATAAGTGGTCCTAAAACAATGATTATTGATATGATGTATGGAATTTGTACTTAAAGAATCTTGCAATTGGATCTCTTAGGTGTATTTTAGATTCCGATTAGAAGTAATTTACCTCCTAGAGTTCGAACTCTACCTTAGGAATTTATTTTGAAAAAGAAATAAAAAACTATTTAAAGTTGCTTTCTCTGCCCAACGAACTCACATGTAAGCTGGCCCTTAGTACGAGATCCTTTAGGGCGCCGGATGATAGAGCAAATAGAACGCCACAAGCAACTTGGCTTTATCTCCCTTATGTATTAGTCTCGAGCCATGGAGAAGATCAACATTTGGAAATTATTTGAAGAAATGCTGAGGAACTTTCGTTTTGATAGCTTGATTGAAATTGTGCCTAAAATTGGTATTGCATGGCGATACCATGATAATATAGCCACTATTTTATACAAGCCAACTTATGTGTTTTAGTTGTTCTCTTTTCTGGATTTACTTGATGTTAACAATGTAACCATTTTATTAATCCAAATGTGGAGCATATCAAGCCTTTTATCTCTAGGAAGAGTGTGTGAGCGCCTCCCAACCACTATTAATTATGTTTTATATTTTTTTGATAGAACCAAAAGGTCTTAGCTAGTAATAGAGGTTAACCCTTCATATTTACCCTACACGGCACTCCAAATATATAAAACTATTTCAAGAAGAAAGGCACCCAAATTCCAACCCTACACTTGGGAAAAACTAGAAAATGAAACTTGTACCACTAGAAAAAGGGCAAAAAATCAGTCTAGATGGAACAAAAATTTCTTCATTTAGACCCAAATTGCAAAAGATATGGCCATCCCGAAAAAACCAAAATCGGCAAAAACCTATTGCCAGCATGGAAATTTGTAGCCTAAAAACAGCCATAATGTTTTTTTTGGTGATGAAATAGAAGGCAAGACTGGTTCCGTTGGAATTGTGGCAAAAAATCAGTCAAGAGAGGTCAATAACCCCATGCGTTATTGAAAGTCGACGTGCATTCTCAAAGGAAAAGTTACACTATTGTACTCCTTTGTTAAAAAGTGTGTATAAATCACACCAAATGCACTGCATTCTCGTGCCTTTTAACTATAGACCCTCATGATATGACCCCAATGAATATCTATTTTTGTCCTAAGCTAAATGCACCACCTTATAGATGCTTCAAAACCGTTTCCAAAAATGTCTTACACTTTATCATGCGATTTTTCAAATGGTGACAATGGATGGATGAAGTTTCAAAAATGAAACTTCAGCCACCCATAACTCATCCATACAAATACCAATGACAAAATTCCATGTCACCCTACAATCTCATGAAAAGGACCTATAATTTCATTCAATCCAAAACAAAATAACAAGTCGTATACAAAAGTCCAACTTCCCCAGATCCTTCACATAGGGTAAAAAATGAAAGTTTTTATTTTTAGCCAAACAAAACATTCTTGGAAAGCTTTCATTGAGCTCCTTCCAAAACCGTAACTTTCACTTTAAAATTCTTCATATCAATCCGCAAAAGCAAATCAAACCAAAAGACCTTATGAAATTGTAGGGTGATGAAACATAGTCAAAGTTACTATATCTCACAAATAATGATACTTGATAAGTGAAATTTTGCACCATTGGATTTGCAATGTTTGCTAATGGGGTATAAGGTCAAATAATAACTCCATTTGAAACGGTTCATTCATAAGAGGACACCCTTGAAATCCTAAACCCCTTATTAATACTTCAAGCAATTTAATGGCCTATTTTTATTTTGCCATTTTTAATTTGCTTATGATTGTAAGATCTTTAGTAGAATTTTGTTTAAACACTTACAAGATGGTTTTTTGACCTAGAAGCCCCATCCACCCTCCCATATGTCTAATTCCCTTGTAGTAGTTTTTTGTAAAAACTTTCTAGCCATAGTCTTTTCTTTGACACCAAATTATAAACTTTGACCTTCTTTTGGTTTTGGAGGAGTTTTTATTGTTCTTCTAGCCATAGAGAATGGTTTTACATCACTTGGCTTAGATCATACCATACAAATGCAATTTTTTCTTCTTTGTATGAGTAGTCCTAATTTAATCTAGCATAAGGAGTCAAAAATTAGAAGCTTCTATATATTTTGGATGGAGTATGACATAAGGCAATTTGACTTGACTAGTCTCATTGATTGTCACTATAGGCTTGTTTGGCATGTCACAACCTGTACCATGCCTAAGTAGTGATTGGTGGCTATTGGTTTTTAAGTGTAGTCCTAAATAATCCATGAGTAGCAGAGGTTTGAATTTTCCTAATTGGAGATGCCTTCTTGGACAAGTTTAGTTAACTTGGCTAACTTTTCTCTTTAGAACCCAAGTCCTAATTTATTTAGGACCTAAGATACAGTTTCTTGGAGCTCAAGGCATACTTCTTTGGGACCCAAGACTTGGACTAAACCTAACCATGGCTGACCATGGTGGGTATATAAAGGACTAAAACTATCCTTGAGCCTTCACAATTGAGTTTTATTGGCTGGTTGGCTCTCATGAGGTGTTAAAAAGTGATTGCAAGTGTGTGATGTGAGGACTAGAAATAGCGTCTATACAGATCTTTTGTTGTTTGGGTTCTTGTTTGATGTATAGAGCTCTGTTAGGTTGATTTTCTATTGAAATGCAATAACAAACTGTTATGGGCTGTAGATACCTTATCTACGACTTACTAACATCCTAATGTTGGGTTCGTCATGAGGACAGTTGAGGTCCATAGCCTCTTTGGATTATTCATCATGGCGGCTCTCTCCAAGACCTTGACAAAAAATTATGTTATTTTATTGGGGATCTAGATCACTTGGATTATCATGATTTAGTAGCTAGACTCTATCCAATTGACATTTTTGTCCGCTAATTGGCATTTTTGGCATTTTTGATTACTGTACCAATTAAGGATGTTGATTTGATTTTTATTTGGTCATTATACATATATACTTCTTTGGAATAGTTTATTGAAGAGACGTTTTGATTGATATGAAGGATATGATGGTTTGATGACTGGATGTGAAAGATCTCCATTTTTTTTGTAATTTGTATAATTTTTTTTAGAAATGAATTTTTATGTTATTTATAGAAAAGGCCCTATATAGAGATGTCCCTCCCACCCACCCGAATTACCTAAAGATATAATTGACTGTTTGTTCCATCCCTATTTAGGGTATAGAATTGTCGAGTATTATCCATATAGCCATGGAGATTGTTTCTTTGATAGCATCACTAATCTATGATTTTGACGAATGGGTATTCCACTGGACAATAGAAAGAGAATGACTGGGCATTCCGACATTTTGAGAAAAGTGGCAATAGCTGAGGTGAACATCAATGTAGTTAGTCTAGAAGGAGTTCCAAGGCAAGAAGTGATTGATGGGATCCTCGATGGGATCAACGGAGTGAAGGATCTACACCCTGATTTTATACTTGAAACTCCTTATGAACATTATTTGGAGTTAATGAAAAAGCCAACAAGAGAAGGTGGATTATGGGGGGACTCTTTCATAGCCATTTATGTAGCACGTCAAGTTGAAATACCAATTGTGTGCTACAATATAAATGTCATCTCTACAATTGGAATCATAGGGTCTAATTGGGATACTTTGGACACCTTGACGTTCACCTTGACATTAGACCTTATGATTCCAATTGTAGAGATCACGTTCATATTGTAGCACACAATTGGTATTTCAAGATGACGTGCTACATAAATGGCTATGAAAGAGTCCCCCCATAATCCACCTTCTCTTGTTGGCTTTTTCATTAACTCCAAATAATGTTCATAAGGAGTTTCAAGTGTAAAATCAAGGTGTAGATCCTTCACTCCGTTTGATTCCATCAATCACTTCTTGCCTTGGAACTCCTTCTAGACTAACTAAATCGATGTTCACCTCAGCTATTGCCACTTTTCTCAAAATGTCGAAATGTCCAATCATTCTTTCTCTATTGTTAAGTGGAATACTCATTAGTCTAAATCGTAGATTAGTGATGTTGTCAAAGAAACAATCTCCATGGCTATATGGATAATACTTGACATTTCCATATCCTAAACGAGAACAAAACAACAGTCAATTATACCTCTATCTATGTCATCAATATTACGGCGAGTCCCTTTTGAAGGGTGAGGACGACGATTCTGTAAAAGGCGCTCAACCACCTCTACATTCATCATTTTGAAAAGATGATTACGATTTACTAGATACAACAAATGACAGCTGTTAACAAATATGACAAATATATCAATATATAATAATAATATAAATACACAAACTTACAAATGAGTACAAAAAATGTAAAGGCGAGTTTATATACTCAATCACCTTCAAAGTAAAAGATAAATAAAAATAAAATGTGGAAATAGTCTAAAATAAAAGTAAAAAGTAAAAATGTAGGTGTATTGTAAAAAATAAAAGTATCGTGGATATTGTTTTATTAATTTTCACTTGTAATAATAACAATGTTAGAAACTTGTTTGCGGTACAAACTAAGATTTTTTATGATTTTCACAATTCAGGCCATGTTGAAGTGCTGCTCTTAAGCTCTCCGAAATGCTAACATACACCCAAAACGGACAAAGTATGAAAAAGATATGCAAATTTGAAGTTACCGGGGCTTTCCTAGTCAAAATCAGCAATTGCAAATTTGTCCATGGATTGGAAAAAATCCATTTTTGCACATTCAATTTTTGGAAATTCTAAACATCACCATTCTTTTAGACATGCCATTTGCTTGCAATTTTGTCTAGTGTACATAGAATTTTCAGTACCTCATTGCATTGTAGGATTTTTTTTACTATGTTCTACTACTCCAATTTGTTTGAAAATTGTCCCACACATACCTAACATGGTCTCCTACGTGGAGAAATTAAAGCTCAACTTTGTGTAGAGCAAGTTTTTTCCTATAGCCCTGGTCAAAGTCAGCTGAAATTGTAGGGCAGCTTCAAAAAAACTTTTTTTCCAACTTCAAATGCCCATAATTTCCAATCTATGTGGTCAAACTTCATGAAATTTTTACCACGTGATCAAAGACAAGTAAATAAAAGATTCTACGGTTACATTTTGAAAAAAGCATTTTTTTTTGTTTCTTTGGTGAATGCAACAAAAATGGCAGTTTTCAATATTTTTTGATAGAAAAATGACCTTGGTCCTTTGGGGGTTAAAAGAGGATTAGAAGACTTCAAATCACTTTTGTAGTTTTAACACCCTCATCATCAAATATCATAATCTTTCAATCCATAAGTGATATTGTTGTGTTTTCTTTTGCTATGTGATCTCTAACATGTCTAGTTTGAATTTATATGGTTACAATTCAAAAAGAATTGATACAACTTATCAAGATGTTGACTTTTTGTTCAATTTAGAGCAGATTTCTAGAAGCTCAAAAAAGGCTTGAGGCATTTAGGGGTTAAAAATATATTATAAGTAAACTTTGTCACATGGCAAATTGACAACAATACATCTAATCTACTCCCCAATAGTCAAACTTGCATTGTTGACCCAAACAATGCGCTTTTTGTATAATAAATTACTAAACTTTTTTTTTGATGAGAGGTCTCACCTTCAAGTGAGGTGGAAACTAGCTCACCCCAAGATGGGTACTCTGGCCTAAGCTTCAAACCCAAGGCTCATAAAGTAGTCTGCTCTAAAAGGGAGCGGCCTCTTCAAATCGATCCTATATTTAGGTCTGAAATGGACATTAGGTGGTCCTTAAATGGACCTCTCCAGCCATAGAGAGAATCGAGGAAAAAACATTATTTATTGCAAGAGCCAATCATTGGCCTTCATTTACTCAAATCACTTTAGAAGTTGCAAGTGGTCGGTTTTTGGAAGACCTAGGGTCACAAATAGGTGCCTACAATAGTTTTTAAAAAAAAATCATAAATAATTCAAAAATGATTCAAAAAATATGAAACCACTTGTGTTATGTTCCGCATCCATATTTCTTTCTCTGAAACATGATCCAAAAATATTTCTATTCATGGAAACCTATGAAAAAGGCAGACCAACCCTTAAATGGTCGCTTTTAGAGCATACTACCTTATTCTTTTTCCCTACACAAAATAGTGAAATTAGGTTGCCCCAGACTATAGTTGACCATGTCTGAAAGTGTTAGATATGAGAAATTAATGTGGGGCAACCTAATTTCACTATTTTGTGTAGACATTTCAGGCTCATTGCTTCTATGGAAGCTTCAACTTAGTTTGGCTCTAGAGCCGCCTGTGAGGTTTGGTTTTATGAGCAGGCTCTCGGTTCTTAGCTTCTCTTTATGAAAAATGTAAAAATTCCGCCGGGATGAGGTCCTTAGGCTCTATGTACTGTTTCCTTTTTGCAATGGAAATTGTCCATGTGTTTCAAGAAGAAGAAAAAAAAAAAAATTACTAAACTTCCTTGGCCCAATCATCACAAGCACAGGGGTAGTAGGCAGTAGAGCCAGCCGACCTTTGAAAAACGACCAAACATTCGTCGCACCCTCGCCTTCAGTTGTCAGACGGCGAGAGTTGTTGGTAAACTTACCAGTCACTACATGACATGTCACCGCCCTCGTTCGCCACCGCCACAAACTGACAAAAAACCCTCAGGAACTATCTTCCACGTCACACGCCCCCCATTGGGTGGGCCTCTCCAGGTGGCACCCCCACCCCACTCGAAGCTTCTTCCCGCCAACACCAAGTCCCCTTCATAACCCACCTTCATCGCACTCCAGCCTCAAACAATCTCCCTTCCATTCTTCGATAGTTTGAACGGAACCGATTACGTTACCGAGCAGACACATTCAAGCTGGTTTTGGGACTTCTAAGAGATCGGAGCTGCTTCTCATTCTTCGTTTTGGTGGAGCGTTCAATTTTCTTCAGGTAGAATTGCAATTATCGTCACCATGGTTTGCTGTTTAGTCTGCGATGAGTCGAGGAAGGTGACCGGCAGCCGCCCTACCAACGGCGTGTGTAGGAACTGTGGTGGACCTATTAGTGCTGTGCGAGTGCGCAGCATGTTCCGCCTCTGCTGCATTCCGGTCTGCTGCTCCAACAAGAACCGCATGATTTGTTCTCGATGCGGGACGCAGTATAGGAAACATTAAGCAGTTCTGAAGCTCGAGTATTTTGAGCGTGGACTTTCTTGATTATAATTCTTTTTTGTGTACAGAGAGTTGGGTAGTACAAGAAATGTGATTAAGATGGCCGACAGTATTTTGGTCGGTGTGTATAGGTGTTTGCCGCCAATTTTTTACATATGGTGAAGCATTGCGTGGAAAAGAGAACTTTCGCCTTGAAACGAGGCTGAGTTTCTAGAGTCTGCTGAATAAATGTTACTCTCGTAGGTGTGAGCTAAATGTTTTAGCACAGTTCGATTTCTTTTCACATCCTATTTGTGAGTTTTTAAGGACTGTCGCCGAGGGCAATGAATTGAAAGCTAATTTTCGAAATTGTTTTGTACTCTTGCATCATGGCCTTCATGTATCAATCTGCATCTCCATTGTTTTTAAAGATCATTATGCAAATTTTATGTTATACTCTGTTGAAGTTCTTATTCGTTGGCTTCAATTTAACTCTATATCTTCAATTATAGATTGTATTTTAGAAGCTTATTACTTCTTGGTCCAGGTCTAAGTTTCAATCTACCTAATCTTCCCAATCCATATTCCCAGATTTTAGTCAATTCACGTACCTTGATTTTTCTTCGTCATTACTGTAGTAATGCTCAAAATCAACTAGCAACCTTGCCTGCTTCACACAGTGCAAAACTTAGTATGCTAGATTTGGTTATTCCCTTTAGACCGAGCTTGTGACACAAATTTGATCCGAATGCTGGAGTCGACAGGTGGGTAGAAGAGGGGCACGGGGACAATGATGAAGCATACCTTTCTCGGCCCTTTGGCTAAGAGCATGCGTAGTGTCCGTTCTTATCAGTTTAATATCTGATACTGAGGCTCATGGAGTCTCACGATATTAATCTATATTTTCTTGGTTGAAGCTTCATTTGGCAGCTTGCCATCCAGACCTGCACGCGTCGCCTTGGTATTTGCATTACTTCCTCGGTTGCCGCAGCCCAATCTCTCTGAAGAAAATCAATGCAAACCTCAATCCTGAATACGGTAAGCTTAACCCTGGAATGACGCGGGGATTGACCCTGAAAATCATGCATTGTGTAACCGTGAGAGTCATTGGAATAAAAAAAAATCCAAAAGTACCGTCATTGGATGTCAAGCTACTCTAGATGTTCTCCACTTTCCACAAAAAATTCCAAGGATGAATAGTTCTAGTTCTGTCCTACACTAGAGAATTTCTTATCACTCATCGGACACTTATCGTCCGCGGCGTCCTTCTTGGGTTTACGATGAGTCTAGGGTGTAGGGTTCGTGCAATTTAAATCATATATGATATGCCTGTCAACTTTGAAACCTTCACTAGATCTACAATGTTATTGCCGTTTATCTCAAATCTACTAGAGCAAGGGTGTCGACAAGTGCAAATTGCGAAGCTGTGCAAAGCTTCTATAAATTTGTGGGTGCTTTTCATTGACAATTTGAGACAAATATTGACAAATGTTATTGACATTTTGATAATAGATGTGATAAACCAAAAAAAATTGGAATATTGGGCCAGTCTCTAGACCCTTAAGAGTTTATAGAAAACTATTTGATGTAATTGTAAAACTAAAAAATATACCTTTACATGCACAGCAAGGAAATTGTGCAATGTAAGGATTTCTGGAAAAATGCAGCCCCTAGACATTTTTAGACCTTAACTTATAGTCCCTTAGACTAGTCAAAGGCTATTAGAAAAGAAAAGTTTTAAAATTTAGGAAGTTCTCATTCATACATTTAACCCCTAAATGCCCAAGGCCTGTTTTGAGCTCCTAGGAATTTGTTCTAAATTGAACAAAAAGCCAACATTTTGATATGTTGTATCAATTTTTTTGGAATTGTAACCATACAAATTCAAAATAGACATGTTCAAGATCATATAGGAAAAGAAAACACAACAATATCACTTAGGGATTGAAAGATTATAATGTTTGATCATGAGGGTGTTAAAACTAAAAAATTCTTTCAATCCTTTTCTCACATATCAAATCTAAAAAGTTGGTCACCAAAAAAATATGAGGTTAAAAGGCCTAACTTGCACAACCTCAATCAATTTATGGCTTCTCAAAATCTACTCTATAATTTTTTTAAATGAATTTCTAATGTGATTTTTCCACCGAGATCTAGCGTATTTGAGGCTCATTTCCAAGAGCCCTCAACATTACGGAAAGTCAAGATTGCAATGGGTACCCTTGAACAAAATCTTGAACAGAAAAATCATAATCAATCATTTTCATAATCAGATTTTTGAAGATAAAACTAGACTTCAAAAAGAATTTTTCAAAAATATAAACTTCTAAAAATAGCATATTGATTAGGTTTTATTTCACTTCAAATTATTGTGGACACCCAAATTGGGTGCCTAGGGCATTTAGGGGTTAATAAAAGCATATGAATCATCTGATTTTTCTTTCAACTTGTCCCTTGCATGGGGACATTTTCTAGATATGGCACAATAATCACACCCTTGCATGTTATTGTTATGATTTTCTACTTGAACCATTAGTCGATTTTACAATGAGTATTCAATTATCCAAGTGGTTGACTAGGAAGATGGCTTCTAGATGAGAGGTGGTGGCATCATCACCCTATTTGTGGTGCTCCTTGACATACTCTCTTATATTATTGCTACATAAGCCAGAACAAGATTTATATATTTAAAAAATATTAGGCTAACATTTTTTTTGACAAAGTATGAACTAACTATGCATTTTTGAAGTACACATAAAGCCCATAAGTGCCACTAGATCCCCTTAAATAGACAGAAAGTATGGACTCGTAATGGTCATTCTACTCACTAAAATGGTCACAATATCAAGGTCCTGAAATAGCAACTAAGACACCCTTGAGCACTCTTCCATCTCAAAAATATCTTTTACTTCATTTATTCAAGTAAGGCACGTTCAGACTTCTTCCATGGCCATATAAAGATAAAAATACACAAAATTGTCCTCGTACATATTCCTGACAAGTAGACTTCTATTAAACTCTAGCTCCCAAAGTGTCATTAACCGTTACCATATTTAATTGTGATTGGATGATTGTTGATTGTTCTAAATTTCAATTTTAGGACCAAGCTGCGTGAGGATTTGGGTGGCCTAGGGAGCTAGGGAGTTCCACTTTGAAAATTCATAGAAATTACATGTCTTATCCAAAAATTCTATTTTTTTTTAAATTCATAATTTTCAACTGCTAATACTACAAAAATATTTTTTTTTCCTAGAAAAAGGTGCCTCCAAGTATTTTGAATTGCTTATTTTGATGTTTTTAGGTGTTTCCACCTTGCAACCATTCCTAGGAAAAAGTCAGATGTCCACAATTAGGTGGCCAACCTTAACCCTGTAACGACGCCAATGCCATTTTGTGACTTCTGGATGACAAATCAATAGTGTATACGAAGAAGTGAGTGGGTTTATCGTCCTTTCTTTTTCTCAGCTTGTGGTTGGTCGGCTTCTGATTCTTTGGGACCTGGGAGCAGAGTCATGCAATTAGTTGTGAAAAAGTGAAATTGATTGTAGGCATAAAAACGGTACCGTACGTGAAGGTCTGATCCGGCACTTGAGTGCTGGAAAACTTTACTTCTGGCGCGCAGATGGATTTGGCAGGTGGTATATTCTAGGATATTCCAGAAATTCACTTGTAATCTTCCAAAAATTTCACTTGTAATATTTTCAAAAATTCAAACATCCCAAAAAATACTTAATTTATGTCCGAATCTGACCTTCACGTAGGGTATGGGATCCTATCAGGCTGTCTGACCAAATGCACGGTGGTCACGCAGGTGAACTATTTCTCTTGAAGAAGAGAAGTAGCCCGAGACAGGAAACTTTGGTCGAATATGCGAGAATGAAGTGGCAGGCATGGGGGTCGCTGTAAAATTCCAGGCCGGTCCACCGTTCCTCTGCAGCCCTAATAGTGCCTTCGAGGAGCACGGAGAGCCTGCGAACTGCCCATCCAGAGCACCGCGGATTCTTGTTGATTCCGTCCTTTACCGTGGCGGACCTCTTCTGTTTCCTTCGATTGTTGTCAAGTACGTTTGCACTGCATCAGCGTTGCATTCTCATTTGATGAAGAAGTCCGGAATGAAGAGGATCAAGGCAGAAACCCAAGTGCTTGTTACTGTTCGTTTTTTTGGGTTCGACCTCTGCAAATGAAATGCAAGGTGAATGCTGCCAAATTCCTTGTGCAACTGGTCCAGCTTCTTTCATGCGACTACTGCTTTGGTTTTCAGCTTTCGAAATCGTTGTTGTGAAATTCCTTGCCAATGACTGCTCGTTTTTTGAGATTCTTTTGCACCTGCCCTGCTTCGAAAAAAAGGATGTCTTCTCTGGATTTCCGCCACCATTTCTTGAGATTACGTGCTTTTCCTCATTCCACATGCTTTCCGGCATCTCCACAGATGCAATTTTGTAACAGCACACTCCCTTTGTCTTAATCTCGAGCTCAGCAATCCAAGAATTCCATTCCGTCGGACTCCACAGTTTTAGGCCAATTTTACACTTCTGCTCCACGGTAACCAGTCCGTCGTTACAGGGTTAAAGGGTTAACAAGGTTTACGTGTATTTGCAACAAACAGCCCATTGACAACTGAAAACTCTTGAATGATGGCAAAAGGTTGAGTACATCAACGAAAGAACCTCACCCTCAACCATACATAAATTGGAATTGAAGAACTCAGAATTTTGTAATACCCATTATCAATCAGTGTGTACATAGCTTGCTGGAAGGAAAGTCCCTCTGCAGAAACTAGAATCCTTGCAATATCCTCCATAATACTTGCGATAAACTTGATGGAAATATCTCCTAAACCAGTGAATGGTATTTACTCGCATTGTTTTTCATTATCGAGATTTGCTCAAACTAGCTAGTTGAGTCCCCCGCTCTCAACGCTTCACCACTTCCTATAAACCATCGACATATGCACAAAACTAGCGGATTTCATAATAAATTTAGTCACTTGCAGTCATTCTAAGTCGCTCTCAAGTCAGTGAGCCCGACTCTAAACTTGTTGACCACAATATTACATCATACTGCCTGGAGCGATTGATCATGATTGTGCAAGTACCCATTCCACCACTCTACTCAGTTCGCTCAGCCTCGAATGCACTGGAGCTATGAGAATGCCTTCCAGCTTCTTTTTGCGCAACAGGCTCCCCTTGTGTCGTATCATACTCAGTATCAACAACTGTCAACACGGGCAAACAAGATTCGATCTTCAGATACTTAAAAACAAACATTCAATCTGAAACGTCAAGCTAATTTAATCAACTCAGTCATTTTTTCAGATCATTTTGCAAGCATTTTGGGATTCCATGACTCTCCACAACTCTACATTGATCTCCCAAAGAAGCCGAAAGCGGCTTCCTTCATATTGATTAAAATGCTTAGAGTGACGCGAATAGAAGCCTCCAGCAGATAGGCAAATGTGCACTATTAGAGGGAAAGAATTACGGAAGAGTTCACTTACAAGCATCGGCATTCTGATCCCGCTCCGCAGATGCACCCCGTTGCATCTCCATCTTGTCATGCTTCTTTTTCAAGATGGCTTTCACTGTCTCTCCATACCTCTCTCCATAGCCCATATCCGACGCTCGAGTGGCGTACCCAATACCGTAAGACTCCTCCATGTCGTCCCTGCAGCAAAACAAAGTATTGTTGAGTATGCAGGGTCCCCAGACACAGAACTTCAAAACTGCGTTTCATCCAAAGGTGCAGCAGTCAACTTGACTCAGAATCACCATCCAATGCTCTAATCAGCAGCAACCATACCAGGTCACCACTTTGACAGCTCCGGGACATGTGTTCCATTGCCTCCATATCCTTCCCAGCCCAGCTGGATTGCAATGCTTACCATATCGTGAAAGGAAATTTGAAAATTGTAATTCTACATTGTGGATGTTCAGTAACTCATACACGACTACTACAACTCAGTAAGTACCATCACATTCTGTAGCAAATTAAATTGCTCAAACTCATGTGACGACCCACTCAAACAGAGCACACACTGAACAGCTGGTTCTTACGATCCACACAAAAAACAATCAATCGGTGTTCCCGGCTTCCGAAACATACGGTGCATTCTAATGAGATTTGAAATTTAGTAAACAAAAAAAAACCTACACGCAATGAGGTCCCCAATCATAAGCATGGCGCATGAACGAAAACCTAACCTTCGAACTACCATGAGCCAGCACTTAGGGTTTGCCGCACTAAGGCTTCTGCTATAAATTCAAGGAAATTTCTTGGAGTTCCAGTGCAACTAGACCTGTAAGCCTTGCGCGTATGGGGATGGCTGGCGGACGCGATCTCGTCTTCGTCCTCCGACTCCACCTCCACTTTAGGGTCCTGACCGGCGACCTGCTCGACTTGCTGCCCTGCTCGGGTCACCATATGGCTTTTCCACGCCACTGCGAATCCTCGCGCATAGTTGTTACTCTGCAATTTCAGAGGCGTATCGCCATACCGGCCACCAAAGTGGCTGAACAAACTGATCCGCGGCGCAGCAGCCATCAATGCTTTCTGCATGGCGACAATGAATTGGTATCGAACGACTCAATCTCGATCGACCCACGAATGATTTACCATTCCCCAGCTCGAGCCAGAATCACTGCAATCGCCGAAGAGGAACTTTAGGAATGCAAAGAAGTTGACAGAAAGATGAGCTCCAAGGAAGATCGTCTGTGGAAGAAAAGAGGTGTGAGCCTAACTTAATTGGAAGTTGAAGGGTGGCCATGGAAGATGCAGGGGTGTGGATGCCAAGTGGCACTGGCCATGGAACCCAAGTGGAATGCTGCCCCTTGGTGCGGCCACGGCAGCCGCAGGTGGCTGTCTTGGCGTTCCCAACCTTTGTGTTCCTGAAGGCCGGTCCACACCAGCGTTTTTTCTACTTTTTTTTAGAGTAGAGCTGGTATGGCCACATATACATCTTTGGAAGCGAACGATTGGCTATATTCAGAAAAAAAGTAGCGAAACAGTTCTGGCAACTATCATTTTTTCCTAGAATATTTCAAGCTATATGGTAGTGATTTTTTTTGCCAGTAGTTGGTGACAAAGTTGTTTTACTGGCTACACATTTACATATAATGTGGCGATAAGGACTTCTTTGTGAGAGAAAGGTGGCGACAAGTGCTAAAAAAACAAAGTTCTTCATAGGATGCAAGCATTTACAAATTTACAAGTGTAGTATGAAAAAACTCCATAGCTATAGACAGAAAACGCTAAACTATGGGACTGAATCCCAGAGCCACGGTAACTTGCAGATCTCTAGAAGTGAAGCCTTAGAATCCGGTTCACCATTTTTCACCTACAAAGTCCCAGTTGGTTACAAGCAAGCAAAAAATCTAACAAACAAACAATGAACCTACCACAAGCAAGAAAAGAATGAAACCACTGCATAAATAATCAGCACATGCAAATTAGCACAACCAAGCAAGCAGAAGATTGCAATCTACCTACAAAAGTAGTGAACCTATAATCTATAGCTCAACTCAACCCTCTAGAAAAAGTTATGGGAATGCGTCATTGGTGAACCAGGTTTATCATCGCAAGTCCAACAGACGTTGAACCTGGATGACGTTCATCACAGGCTTGTGAACCTGCACCATAAACCACGATTAGTCTTCCTTTCTATTCGACAAGCGCCACTCCTCGTAAGCAGCATCGTAGGGGAAATCAGTAAACCCGTAGAATTGTTGAGCATGCATCCCCATGACAAGGGATAGATGCGTGGACAAACGGTTGCGGAGCTTGTTCTTCATGAAACTCAACGTGCTGAAGGTCCTCTCGTCTTCCCCACTGCCAAGAACAGTGACCACTGCAAGTTCGGCAATCTTCATGTACTCTGAAAGCTTGTGTCGAAGCACACTATTGGCTTCAATGTGATGCCAGAGCCTTGTCATTGGATTAGTTGGAAGATCTCCCTCCATAGCGACGTGGCAATTGCCCTTCATCGCAATCTTGAACATACAAGCTTGCTCGTCCAACTTCTGCATTGACAATATAGGCAAAGCTTCCTTCCCTTCGGCCATCAAATTCTGGGGGTCGTCCTTCTCTACTGCATGCGTGCCCTTCGATGTATTCTCATGCATTGCTTGTGCACCCTTCGATCAAACGTCCCTGCCATCTTCCGACGCCCTCTCCTTCTTCCCCTTCTTTGGTGGGACTGCAAACTTCTTGGTTCGCCCGTAGTGATCCTTAAGCACAGTTAAATGTCGATCGAAGTCCTCCTCGGCATTTCCGCCCAACCAGTACTGGGGATAGACAAAGCCAAATGCGTCCATCAGAGAGGACAATGGAAAACGTGCCTCTAATTCAATTATCAGCTTCTCAGCCGCACCTGTCAAGCACAAGAAAGGTTTCAATGAGGCACATATCTAACAAATAAAACAAAACAGGAACATGAGAAGGTAAGTGCATTACTTGTGCACAACTTCTTCACGTCATCCACAATATAGGAATAGACCTCCCTTGTCACCAGTGCAACACCCTCATTGTCACACTGTCGATAAGTGGCCGCGATACTATATCCAGTGGGCATGAAGTGCAACACCTCTGCGCCATCACTGTTGAGATCAAACGCACTCTGCACCCACGTCATAGGTATGGCATCGTGTCTCACATGAGTGAGGCCCTTGAAGTCCCAGAATACATCCTATGTGAATACTGTGCTATCGTCAATGTAAAAACTTGTCACTTCAGCGATACATATTTGTATAGCTGACACATAGTCACATACAAAAACGTTGCGTCCTTGAGCAAATTGCATCAACGAATGCACACATCATAACAAGGGCAACAACCTGGACATGCCAAGTAAGATCTGGATGTCTGTGACGTGATCGAGGTTCTAGCAAGCTAGGGCCATCAACTTCTTATCGACTTTGGCTTTTTTCCCTGCTTGTTTTCTAATGGACGTGCAGAATCCAGGTACATCTTTACAAGTAGCACTCTGTACTCCTTCATCACTCGCACTGCAGGTGACAACATACTGATCCATCGTGTCTGAATATTTTTCATTATTTTCATACCCTTCGACTACATCAGTTCAACAAGCTTCACAAATTCCAAGTGCCGCTTGGGTGAATGGGCAAAGAAGGCGTACAAGGAAGACATCATGTCTTCAATTCTCCCCACAACTGGGAGAGCACTCAAGGTTTGTATAGCCAAATTGGTCCTGTGAGCCTGGGGCAGAATACAGAAACTTTACGTTAGATGGTAGAAAACAGGTCCATTGGTAACTACAAAACTATAAAACAGAACATTTCACCAAATAACAAAGACAGGGGTTGCGAGTCTCTTACCATGCAGTGAATGCCTACTAGTCTGGGTGCAAAGTTATCCTAAAATTGCTTCACGACCCCCTTTTTCTTGCCCTAGAAAGTACTAACGCCATTTGTGAAGCATACAATGTTCATGAGTTAATACATGTAGGATATAGCATGAGCATGCAACATGAAGGTCAATGAATATTTAGCATGCAACATGCAAGCAACAGAACTTCAACACAGTGAACTTACCAACTCCAAAAGATGCAAATCGTGTAGGTAGCGATGCCTCTTCCATGCCCTCCGAAGTCTTGATCACATCCTTAATGACTGCAGTGAGGTTGTTACTGTTCGTTCCATCCACGACGCGCTCCAACGATAGCAGTAGAGGCGTCCTTGTCCAGTTCTCGCAGATGTAGATATGAATTGATATCCAACTCTAAGTATCGAGCATGGTTACCTCATCACAGGTGATGGAGAAGAACCTAGCCTTCGACATCACCTCCTTTGCCTTCAATTGTACTTCACTGAAAAGGAACTTTGCAAGCTCCCAGCCAACATTGTCCGACCAATGTCGCCTGGACAACTTTGAGACTTCAAGGAAGGTCAGTAGAGGTTGTAGCGCAGCGTATTCCAGCATCGGCCGGCCCTCCTAGAGCAGGTGGAGGACGGTTGCAAATTGAAGCCTCTTTCTTGCTCGCTCTCCCTTGACCACTGCAAGCTGTTGTGCCACACTAACGTTGTTCTTTGCAGCGTAGATCCTTTCATATCTCAGGTGCTTGCAATTTTTGGCAATGTACCACTGCCCCTTCTTGATGTTATTGGGCATATTACGTATAGCCTTGCATTTCCCTCCGTGTTTGCTGAGGGTGTCCCATTTTGGTCCTAATATCTTCGGCTTCCCTGCGAATACACAACACACTTGACATACTCGAACAATCTGTCAAAACCTCTGAAAAGCTCCGCCCATGGCAGCCTAGTAGCCCATGTGTCTTGGAACTTCCTAGTGGCATTGTAGTTTTTCTTCGTAACCTTCTCCTTCACATTAGCGACAAACTCATCTTCTGAGTAATCGTCGACTTCTTCAATGACCGGCAACTTACCTTTCTCCTTTCGAGCCCTGGCCGCTGCAACAGTCTCAAGACTCCACAGTGGTAGTGGATCCATCCGAAGAAAGAGCAATTACCTCCACGATAGAGTCTGACTATAAGAGTGAACACGAAGGTGCCGCAGAACCTGCAGTCAACAACGCAACAGCAGGATTCGACCTATGACGCTTCGTTTTCTCCGAAGTTGCCTTTCTCTTTCGAGAGTTGTCACAAACAGACATGCCTTTACTGTTTCTACAGCTTCCATTTCCTACGCTTTCAGTGCAGGCCACATTCGACTCTGAGTTGCTGGAGGGAAGAGACCCAGATGAAAGGGCCGTTGGAGTGAGACCAGATGAAGAAGACGAAGAGCCGGTGTTTGGTATGCGAGCATAATAACAGAACAAGGTGGACCCGATGATGACCATTGCAGAATGCAGATGTTCACTACTTCACTTATGCGAAGAGGAGCTTCACTCGCACTGACAACGCATAGAGAAAGAAAAACAGAACCTATACCGAATTCATGAGACATACAATCTACAATCCAAAGTTGAAAATTCAAGTGAAGCACTTCCCTGTACTAAACGCAAGTTGCAACAGTAGCACAATACAGGAATGATGAAACCTAGCGGAGCCCAAATGAAGATTAACGTAGAAGAATTCAGCACGGTTAGGAGTCAGGATTCGGCACTCAGAAAGCAGCACCTTGGAAAAAGCACAATACCAAGCAGATTAGAAACACGACAAATTGTATGTGCAATTCAGAATTCACAAGCAAGTCCAAACTCCAGACTCCAAAACTTAGTAGATATCGCAGCACAAAAGATATCAATGAACAATGCATGTATGCAAAGTTTAACCCTATTCCCTTCTTCAAACGTGAATTAGCGCTCCTGGACGGTGCCATGATCGTTAATTAGGGTTTCCTAACGTAGCCAAGTACTAGTTCAACAACAAAAAAATGCATCCACTCTTGCTCATGATCAACAAGAACACTCAAGAAGAAAATCACAATTTTGTACAAACATCGTTACCAAGGATTATAAAACAGGCGACAAACACATCTTGGGTGGGGGACATGTATTGGCGATGAACGGCTGGTGCACTGGCGTTGGCTGTCTGAAGCTTCCCTTCTGGTGGGTTCCAGAACTTCAAATCCGCCCTCCAGATTTTGCCATGTGGCGACTATCCCAGAAAGGAAGGGATGCGAAGGTGAATCATGAGGGTGACATAAGCCTTTGGACCATCTAAGCCTGGTGACCGTCCGATACAGGTTGGTAAATTCTTGGCGATGGTAAATTTCAGATTTACCCTGCTATAGCTCATTTTTGGTACCTTCGTCAAAAAAATTCGCCTTTAGGTTTTATTTTGCCTCTTAAAAAATTGCTGGTCCACACCATAAGGTAGAAGCACTAGTAGTTGATCTTTTAAGGAATTTTGGAGCAGATTGTGCGCAATAAGAGGTGGAGGATATTGTTCCCATGTAGGAAGATAGGAAATATGGGGATTACAAAATTTTCAGAATTTTATTCCCAAAACTAAATTTATAGTGAATTTTGGGAACCAAAAAGTGCATTTCACTAGTAGCCACTCTCTAGAGTCTTCCAATTCTAATCATTCAAGAACTACTTTCCCGCTCATTACTTCTTACTTTCTTGCTCACTACTCCGGGACATGTGTCATAACCTTATTAGTCCCAATCTTGAAAAGGACCAAAAAAACACATTCCCAGCTTCCCTTGGAAATTTGTTCCAAACTTGATTGGAAATACTGTATGCCTACAGGTTGGGTGCTAGGCATGGTTGACAATTGGTGCTTCTACCTTAACTTATCAACCCCCTTTCCGTAAAGGAGGAGAAGGATAGGGATTAATTATAGCTCAATTTCCGGGGTAGTTGTGGCGCATTATAATTGGCTACAAGACTCTCAGTATTGCTACCAACCTTTTGGTGGATTTTGTGAACAAACTTTGGTCAGAAATAGAAAAGTCTATATGACTAGTTTTTGGGAAAAATACAATCTTGAGCTAGAAAATTCATGGTAATTCAATTTTGCAGAAAAAGAATCAAGAAAATTAAGAAAACCTTCCGTAGTCTATTTTTGTACAGGGAAAAATTTACCCACTAAAGAGAACCGCCCTGCAGATGGTCAGAACTACTTAACCCCTAAAGGACCGAGGTTATTTTTTTGTCAAAAAACACTCAAAACTACCATTTTTGCTATGTTCACACAAGAAAACCAATTTTTTTAGAATCTAACCATAGGATCTTGTACTTCATTTGTCTAAAATGATGTGGTGAAAATTTTATCAAATTTGACTGTATGGATTGGAAGATATTAGCATTCAAAGTTGGACAAAAAAAAAATTTCCAAAAAAATGCTTAGACTGCCCAAAAAACAAGATTGTCCATAATTTTCTCATTATTAGTCCAAATAGAATGAATCAAAGCTTTACATGTATACAAAAATATAATATTTTAGGAAAAAAAATTTTAAAAATTATTTTGACTTTTTGTGATTTTTTTCCTACTGCCTACTAACCTCTGTTTTTGGCTTATTGTGCAATAACTTTTACTCCCGAGCACCAATAGAAATAAAAAATATATATCCATGAAGATCTTGCATAACCGCACGTCCTCAAAAAATTTCAAAAAACATTCACTACAAATTGAGACAATAGAAACCTACCCGGACCCAAATTGTCCCCTGAAGGGACAAACGGTCCTTTAGGGTCAAGTGGTCAAAAATGGGTTGCTTCCTATACAACACAGTGGGGGGTCAAAGAGATACGTGATGGCAATTTGGACCATTCAGTTTTCCTTGTATGGATAGTCTACATTAAAAGCGACCATGTAAGTGCTAGTTCGCCTTTTTCATAGGCTTCCATGGATGGAACGATTTTTAGCTCATTTTTAAGACAAAGAAAAATAGATATTGCATGTAATACAAGTGATTTCATATTTTTTGAAGCATTACTGAATTACTTATGAATTTCCAAAGATTTCTATTATAGGCACCTATTTGTGACCATAGGGCTCCTAAAATCCGTTCCTTTGTTACTTGTAAAGAGATATGCGGAAACCAAGGATAATGATTGGCTCTTGCAATAAATAACACTTCATCCCTAATCCACTCAATGGCTAATGAGGTCAATTTAAGGACCACCTCACATCCATTCGAGAGCTAATTATAAGGTCAATTTGAAGAAGACGGTCGCTTTAAAAGTAGACTACCTTACACCCCTAAAGTCCCAAGGCCATTTTTTTTGGATAAAAAACCACTCAAAACTGCCATTTCTATTGCATTTGTCCAAGAAAGTAGAAAAAACATTTTTTTTAGAATCTAACTGTAGGATCTTGTACTTCACTTGTCTGAGATCATGTGGTAAAACTTTCATCAAAAATGACCGTACGGATTGGAAGATATTAGCATTCAAAGTTGGACAAAAGTTTTTTTCCAAAAAGATGCTTAGATTGCCCAAAAAACAAGATTGTCTATAACTTTCTCATCACTTGTCCAAATAGAATGAATCAAAGCTTCAAATGTAGACAAAAATATAATCTTTGAGAAAAAAAATTAAAAACTAAAAAAAATTCCTTTTTTTGTGATTTTTTTGGGTTGCCTCTTGAGCTGCTTTTTGGACTTAAAAGTGGCATAACTTTTGCTCCCGGGAACCAATTGGAATAAAAATTACATTTCCATAAAGCTAATCTGATTTTCTATCTTCTAAATTAAAAAAAAAGAATCAAGTCAAAAATTGAGATCACACCAGCCTACCCAAAATCCCAAGAGTCCGTTGTAGGGACTATGGGACTTCAAGGGTTAATGTAGAATATAATTGATATTTTTTGTTTTGCACAATCATCATTCATATCTTATGCAATCCCAATCAAGCAAACCAAATTTTAATTTCAAAAAACCAAAATTCTATTTTGGTAAATATTTTAATTTAATTTTCATGTTTTTACATGATAATTCATTAAAAACATTGGTGATGAATTTTTTTTAATTTGATTGTTGAGATATGTAGAAAACATCCATATGCACATCTTTCCTTCAACAAGCATCTCCAAAGAAACTTTACAATTTCTATAATAGAGATTTCAATGTTGGCATGACAATGCTTTAATTTTGAAAAATAGATATCTTTTTTATTGTAATTAGATTTTGGCAAAGTAATTGTACCATCACACTCAAATGTACAAAATTAGGTACACTATGAGTTTACAAAACTAGATTTTGCTCACTCCTTAATTATTAGTCAAGTTAGAGAGCTAATGTGCTTAACCACAACATAAAGGTCTCCATAGTGGTTTGATTTTTGGAGGTGACACCAAGACAAGTCCCTTCTACATTTCTAGTTATACAAAAATGTTTTTTAAAAAGGGAATTATGTACTAATATTTCAACAAGGAGGGCGGAGGTTGGTGAGGAGGCTTTCATTAGGGGAGATTTGAGGGCAAGGAGCTAGGGACCATTTGAGCACTGTTCCCCTTGGTGGAAATAGTCAGAATATTCTAATATTTTAAAAAATAATATAGTAATATAGTATAATATATAAAATAAAAAAAAATTTAGTATAAAATATATTTAAATATTAATTTCTGACGTGGCACTGTCTCGGCCACGTCAGATTATAGTTCCCAGGGCGTTTCCAGAGTTCCCACAATCCAAGAACTCGCAGTTTTGTTTTGTCCCCAAATCTCTTCTAATGATTTTTTAGTCACGATTTTGAGTAGGGCCTTCTGCATATATGAAGCATCAATAAAAATATCCTCATTGATTTTGAAGAAATAATCTTTCTATAATCCTCAATTATAAGGATTATTGTGGAACTACAAATTCCCTTCTCATTCCAAAATTTTATTGGGAAATTTTTGACAATGCTTAACGGTTGAATGGATATCACCCTTGAAGATGGAATTTTAAGAATAATGAAGTCATTTTACACACATATCATTGTAGAGTATGGATGAAACATTAATTACAATTCATTCAACTAAATGTGACAATATCATATTACTTTGAAATGTAATTTTTTTGGAGGAATATTTTTTCATCCATTCAAAAATAGAGAATATTTGCAAACCATTTCAATATTGCTTAATTTCCAATATCCCAAGTCTTCAAAAAAAGTGCCACAAATAAATTTCAACTATGAAAGAATGTTTTTACTAATGAGAACTAAAAAGGCTTGTGTATAGTAAGTACGAGGTGTAATTGAAGCATCTTAACCCTTAACTGCCTCAGCGACCATATATGGTCGAGCTGAAATTTCAGGCTCATTTTGGTATGGGTAGTTAAATTCGTTTGACCATTTAAAAAAAAAATTTGGGCAGTTTTTAGGGTTAACTATTGAAAACTTTCATTTTTCACTGCAAAAGGTAAACATTTGATTTTTGAGAGGTCTTCAAAGCCATATATGTCCCAAAGTGGAAGAGTAAAATTTCTTAATTTTACTTCATTTCCCAACTTTTGCCAATTTCACTTGATTTGAGATCTAAAAACTTGTACTTACCCATTTGCTTTGAAAATGGTCCCAATGGAAAGAGTAAATTGTTTTCATGATTTTCACCATTGAAAATTTAAACATGCAAGTGTTGATTTGGAGTTATTTGCGATTTATACTTATTAAAAAAATTGCATTTCACCAATTGCAAGGTGGATTGTGTAATAAGTTTGATAGCTTTTCATGTGAAATTAAGTTTTTTGAAAGTGCATTTTAGTGTGCTAACATTATTTGTTGTCATTCATGTCACTTCCCATCTCAAAAAAAATTTATATGCAAATTTCTAAAACATGGCAGCATACTAAAAATAGAAAGCATACATTTCTCTTGTTATAATCTCACAACTCCTAGGCAATTTTGCACTCAAAATTGGTATGCATACTAATAATCAAGCTCTTCAAACATCTATACGGTTAGATTTTGAAAAAAATACAATTTGCTTCATTGGGGTTAACTATAAGCCCATGCTCTTTTTTCATAGTCAAAACACTCTTGAAAAGGCTTGGGCGTTTAGGGGTTAACTCCCTAATGTCCTATTGTCCCCTCGGAGACAAAATTGATTTCGAGCAGGCTCTTACGTCTCAATGTTTATCGTCATTTTTTGAAACTTTTTGTAAAGATAAAAAGACACATTAATTTTCTAGGAATATAATTTCTATTACAATTGATGCCCGGGAGCAAAATAATGTTATGGCACAATAAGCTCAAATTATAGTTCGGCAAAACCCTCCACAAAAATTTTAAATAAAAAATTTTAAAATTTTATTTTTTATAGATTGTATTTTTATCTACATGGGAAGCTTTGATGCATTCCATTTGGATTTGTCATGTGAAATTATGGACAATCTTGTTTTTGGGCAATCAAAGCATCTTCTTGAAAAAATAGGATTCATTTTTTGACAAATTCAATTTTCACAATTTTTCAAAGAAAAGTTTTACAAGGTTAGAAGCTCTTGCTAGAACAATCTCACCATTGAGATTAGCGTGTTTCAATTTCATCTTAGAGCTATTAACAGTTTAGTTTTCCCTTCAATCTTAGACTACTTAATAATTTTTAATGAGTAAAAATTAATTTTTTGTTTTTTGAATATTTTTTCCTAGACTCTCAACTCAATTTTTCGACATAAAAAATTAGAAATTTAAAGTATCAATATTGCAAAATTTTAAGCTATAAAGATTTCAAAGGCAAAAAATCTAGTCAAGCAAAGTGTAAAAAAAATTGTTTTCTTCACTTTAAATGCAAATATCTTGCAATCTATGTGGTCAAAGTTTTGGAATTTCTTCTACCCATTACTAAACTAATCTAGTACAAAATCCTATGGTTAGATATGCAAAAAATTAATTAAATTGTTTTTTGCTCTTTGCAATAGATATAATAGTTTTGAATGTTTTTTAATGGAAAAAGTCCTTGGGACTTTAGGAATTACGTACATGAGCCCTTAAAAGACAATATGCCTATTCCAAACAACTTGGAATGGGTCCATTATGCTCAGGCATTTATGCATTTAACCCTTAAAGTTCCTTGACTATGTTTTCACCAAAAACGCTCCAAAACTGCCATTTCTAGTATAAGTACCAAATTTTAGAAAACAAACATTTTTGGACACATATAACCATAGGATCTTATAGTATTCTAGTTTTAAGAGATGTGGAAAAAAATTCAGAATTTTCCACCATGCGGATTGGAAGATATTAGCGTTTGAATTGACAAAAATCCTTTTTTTGTCCCTCCGAAAAGCAGGGCAGCAACACTTCACAAGGTCACATTTGTATGAAAAAATGTCCAAAATGGTGGTGCTTCTTTGATTTCTTTTCCTTGAACAAGTTGGCTACATGCTTATAAAATTTCAAATCATTTGAAATTGTACAACATATAGGAAAAAAATAGTAAATAGAAAGAAGTAGAGAATGATTCGAAATACTAAATTGTTAAGAACTCAATTATGCAATTGAAAGATGTCAATCCCAATGGTAGTAATGTTGTTATAAACAATCTACATCCTATGATGTTATTTTTTTCAAATCCATTATTGCCTACAAACTAAAACTCCTCATAACTTTTGACTCATTCATCGAAATGGAATGATTTAACCCCTAAATGCCCAAGGCCTGTTTTGAGCTTCCTGAAATTTGCTATAAATTGAACAAAAAGCCAACATATTGATAAGTTGTATCAATTTTTTTTGAATAGTAACCGTACAAATTCAAACTAGACATGTTAAAGATCACATAGGAAAAGAAAACACAACAATATCACTTATGAATTGAAAGATTATAATGTTTGAACATGAGGGTATTAAAACCAAGAAATTCTTTCAATTCTTTTTTCATATATCAAATCTAAAAAGTTGGTCACCAAAAAAATATGAGGCTAAAGGGCATGACATGCATAACCCCAATCAATTTATGGCTTCTCAAAATCTACTCTACAATTTTTTTAAATGAATTTCTAATGTGATTTTTTCTCCAAGATCTAGTGTATTTGAGGCTCATTTTCAAGAGCCCTCAACACTACGGAAAGTCAAGATTGCGATGGGTACCCTTGCACAAAATCCTGAGTAGAAAAATCATAATCCATCATTTTCAAAATCGGACTTTTGAAGCTAAAGCTAGACTTCAAAAAGAATTTTACAAAAATATAAGTTGCTAAAAATATCAACTTGATTAGGTTTTATTTAACTTCAAAGTATTGCCGACACCAGAATTTGGTGCCTCAGGCATTTAGGGGTTAAAGCTTTCCACATATATATAAATTGGTTTCAAATGTTTGTTTTTGAATAAAATGATTTTTTTTTACCTACCCAGATTGCCCAAGTTGAAAAATAAACAACATATTAGGCCATAATTTTTTACTCATATTTCCAAATATCATTAAATTTAGTGCATATGAAAGATATTCCTTGTCCCCACCTTTTATTAAAATTTCAACCTAAAATATACAAATTTCTAGTCACAGATACTTGCCCAAAATCACTATGTTGCTAAAAATAGCAGACTGGTCCTTTAAAGGTTAACTATAAATCATCTTCTTTGGATACATGAGGGATAGCAAGGACTACACAAAATTTTATCTACATTCATCTGTTGGTCATAATGCCTACTTCCATGATGTGGGCATAGCGCAATCATATGACACCAATTTTGAATGGGTAATTTTGGACAATACTTAATGTTTGATTTATTAGCAATATAGGATGACTTCATGCACTATTCCTCAAAATCAAGCAAGTATTCAAAAGTTTCTTCTAAAATTGCAGTTTAGGAGTCAAAACCACAATAAATTGTCGTCTTCCAAGCAATGTTTTTTCTAAACAATTTATTGCTCAAAAGATGTACAAATTTTTTTAGAGAGAATACTTAGTGATAGATTCCTTTATTTTCAATAGATGAAATTGCACAATTGCTACAAAATCCAAAGACAATATCGTTCTATTATAAATGAAATTATATACTTTTGATGAGTAAGTGTTTGCATCCACATTTTGTATGTTCATCTATGTTGATGGATGTTTATAGCTTTATCATTGTGTTGCCAATTGCTTTCTATGCTCTTCCAAAATAATGAAAAAAATCGTGCCTCTAACTAAGATAATTATATCCTTTACTATTTACTCTACTTTCCATCTATTTTTGTCAAATAGGTGTCCATTGCAGTGTCACCAATATGACCTCAAACTATTTACTTTGAATGACTCTCACTATTTACAAATGACACTTCATGGTTGTAAAGTAACAAGCTTTTAGTAAATGGTTTGGCTCTTGCTCAAGGCGCTTCATACATGCACCTATTGAATGCTTTGAAGTTTTCACTAGTCTTGATTTTGAAAATTCACAAAAAATATAAAAAAATTCCAATTTTTATTTTTATTTTTAATATTACTAATTTCCATTTGTCTATATGACAAAATTAACAACTAATTGTGATTTTCACTTAAATGAACGCTAGGGGAGGCAACCCATTCTTGATCACCCCCATTGTGGCTATGTGTATTGTTCTCTTTCTGTGAACAGTGATTCATTGTGACACAGTTCCCAACGCAATTGTGGCTCATAATGATTGGCCACAAGACTCTCAATATTGTAACCACCTTTTGTCAATTTTGTTTTCAGCCCATGGTCGGAAATAGCAAGCCCCATATCACCGGTATGGGAAAAACAGAAACTTCCGCTGAAAAATTCATAGTAATTATATTTTGAGAAAAAAAAATCTGGAAAATTATGGAAACCTTCCAAACTCTATTTCTGCACACAAGAAAATTCTCCATCGAAGAAATCCACCCTGCAAATATGTGTAATTCTTTATCAGCGTTCCCAGAACGGTCTTAGGATATTTAGCTGCACGTGCTACATCCGTGACAAAAGGGAGCTATTTTCGCGACTTGCAATTGTATTGGTAGAAGTCAAGAGAGAATTTTGGGAAAAAAAGGTAGAATTCTGGATGTTTTTTGTATTTTTACATAGAGTGCAATTTGCGACACTTGAAGAAATTAGGTGCAACAATGTAGCTACTTGTCAACTTCTGTAGTAAATGAAAGTGCTAAACGTAATACAAGTGTATGTCAAGCATATGCAATATTTTTCCATGAATGTTGTTCAAGTGAACTTTGCATTGATGTAGAACATGGACAAATTTTAGAAGTGTTTGATTGGCTTCTATAATTCTACAATACTATCACTAACAGGGGATTTGAACCCTTCTTGCAAACAGCAAGACTGCCCAAATTCTGCAGTGTTAGTGATCTACACACAACACAAACAAGACACATTAGAAGGGTTAGATTAAACAATCCATGACACCAATTGCTGATGTTGGTTCTCCAAGTCTGCTAATGTTGGTTCTCCAAGTCTCCGAGGCCACAGCTCCAAGTCAGAATCATGCACCGGCAGCACCGCCCAAGTGAAATAGTCGCAGTGACGTCACAAGGTCCTAGCTCCAAAAAAGCAGAATGCTCCCAAAAGGCAGAATGCACAACTTCCAAATCAAGGTAAACTTGAAAAACAAAACCGGCCCTATCTCATGAAAACTAAGGAAAATGAATCTGCAGAATTCAAGGGTTCTATTATTTGTAATTGAGGATACTGATCCACTGCTGCTACTGTAATTCAAATGTCCCCTTGCCTGCCGACCTTCACGGCACTTTTCCAGGACTCAATTGCTTCCCTGTATGGAAAATTCTCGAGGGAAAAGTATTTTTGACCAAACATACGTACGACAAGGGGAAAGTGCTTTCCCAATCTATTCCTATGGCAGGACTTGAGAAACTTCAGAGTTGAAAAGCATCTCTCGTCCTCAACGCTGCCCAGCACCAAGCAACAGCCATTCTCAGCCAATTTAAAGTATTCCGATATAAACTTACTCAAGTGCCAGCTCTGTGACAGCATGCGCTACAATTCGATCACGGGATTGACATCCAAGGGTGCTCCACAAGCTGCGTCACAATTGGCCCTCATTGTGACCTTAAAAAGGCCCTGCTGGTTGTCTAATTGAGCTGATGAAAGCATCTCAGCAGCAGTATATGCCTCCCTTGCATTCAACACTTTTGCTTGGCAGTAGAACCTCTTGAAAACCGACAAGTGATGAGGAAAACTTTCTTCCGCCCTGGCCTGCTTCTAATATTGTGGATAGATGATGCCAAAGGCATCAAGGAGTTCCTATTGTGGAAACCTCCTGTCCAATTCATCACACAGTGATTGGGCAACCTCTACAGAAACACAAGAGGCATGAGAGATCTAATAGTTTCTAAGTAAGAACATGGGCCTAAACAAAGAGAATCTGACTTTGCAAAGCAAAATCAACCAAGGTTAGAGCATCTACCTGAATAAAAACAAATTTGAACTTGAAGCAAAAGAAACCATCTTGAAGCATCTGCCTTACCCAAAAAAATTTGAAGTTGAAGGAAAAGGAACAAACCTTAAAAGCACTTGCCTACCAAAAAAAATTTGGGAGCTGAAGGAAAACAAACCAGTCTTAAGCATCTATATATGTGAACAAAAAAAAATTGGAAGTTGAATGAAAAGAACCTAGACTTAAGCATATCTGCATTAGCCAAAAAAAATTGGGAGTTGAAGCAAACAATCTAGCCTTAAACATCTACATCAGCCCCCAAAAATCGGGAGTTGAAGCAAACAATCTAGCCTTAAACATCTTCCTATCCAAAAAAATTGGAAGTTTAAGCAAAACAATCCAGCCTTAAAGATCTAGCTTACCACAACAGAAATGAAACCATAAAGGAACCAACAACAACCTGAAACCTACAACACAAGAAGCCACAAAAGAAACAAATGTGCAAGGCATACGGTGGAAAAGAGAAAATCTGAATCCAAAAACCTGCAGCTGCGGACAGACAAGTCCGTTTCAAGAATGTAAAGCTTTCACGCTCAACCTAGAAGCCACAATTTCAACTTTGGAGTAGAAATTGATCACTGCAATTTGACAAGCGGAACTGTTGATCTGAACTCCCATGGTAAACTCACGAAATGATCAGTTCAAACGGAGTACATGGAACTGAACAGTAACAACAAAAGAAGAATACAACAAGAGAAGACCTTTAGTAATCAAGAAACAACTGAAAGCAGAGGGAGAACATGGACTAACAAGGCCAAAAAATTTGGAAAAAAAATATTACAAGGTAAAATGAAGGCAAAGTAGAAACTATGAAACTGCTACCTGCAAATTGTCTTTCGATGGTGCCTTGGGCCCGGACAAACTCCACGTCAGTTACAAAAAGATGAGCACCAGTCTCCTTGTCGTGGCAACGTGCCCAAATAGCCGTGACACCAAAAGTGTACAGCAGGTAGGGGCCGCCAGTGGCGCCATCCATCTACCGCTACTCCATCGGCATTTTTTTGGACTGCAGGTTAATCAAATCACTGTACCGCTTGAACTCTGCTGTGCTGAAAGCAGTGGAGGAATCAATGAACATCTTGGCTAGATCACCTTGATACACCTTCACAGATTGCATGAAGTCACACACAAATACATCATGGCTCTAGGAGAGTTTCATCAGACAATGCACAACATTCAGCATGGAAATGAAGCATGCCAAACATAGGAGCACTTCTAAGTCTGAAAGGATATCAAACATCGTGCCAGATGCAGCACTTGGTCGTTGCCCAGGCCCTCCAGCCATGTCGCTCCCCATCTTCACCAACAACGTTCTGTACTCCTCCATTATTTGCTAAGCGGGACTCCTCATCGAAATCCACCGCGTCTCCACGTTCCGGAGCATCTTGTTCCCCTTAGTTTCCATGACATCGGCTAGTTTCTGCAATTCACTGCACCGCTTGTTGCTACAACAAAAGTACAAGTAAACACTTTAGAAAAGGCCCTCCAAGCGATTCACCATGGGATAATTGGACAGTGTTTCCACTACCAAGTTGATCATGTGGCTAGCACAGCTCGCACTGAGGCTGAAAGGGACCCACTTTTCATGAATCTGCGTCGTCACTCCTGTTTTGGAGCCCTAAAAAGTTGAAACACCGTCAACTCCGAAAGAAACCAACTTTGCAGCGATTTCCTGACGACTAAGTCCTCCTTCTTCCAGCAAAGCAGACATGATAATATTAGTGAGCTGATCAGTAGTGCCGCTCTCTGAAACACACAACAAGTGAAGCAAATGCGGGACTCTCTCCCACGACTCCACGGCATACACATGTACTCCCACCTAAGACGTATTGTCAATGGCAGTGACCTCGTTGGCACTTAAAGAAACAAATTTAGCAAATCGAACGACTGCCTTGAGGGCAAATAGGACGCACTTGTGCAAGTGCTCGCTCATTTCCCACCCGGTAGTCTCAGACTAGTGTTTTCTAGGCATGCTTTTCACCTTAAGGTGTTTCAACAAGTTTTGCTCTCTCTCGTAATCGCACATAGGACGACTGTAACACAGAATCTAAAACAAGGTAGAAAATTGAACTCCCTTTTGTTTGAGTTCACCCTCCAAGCCCAAAGCCAGCTGCTCTGCAACAGTGCCGCTTAACTTGCGGCCCACCCACAGCTTCGAGAATTTTAGGTGCTTGCAGTCTTGTTTGACGAAGGTGTCACCCTTCTTCAAGTTTGCAAACGGTACCCCATCCTCTTTACAAGTTCTTTTTCCTTCATGCTTCTCCAAGTTATCCGCTTTTGGCACCATGATCTTCCTCCTGCCCATAATGGTGGTGCAACAACGACAAACTATACCAATTAGATCCCCAGAAGAATTGAATTCCCCCTCCGCCTACGTGAACTTACAAGCCCAAACTTCCTGCCAACGTCGGGTTATCACACTAGGGGCAGCCTTCCTCCTCTTTCGTATTGTCTTCGCTGCCAATTTTGTCTTCCTCTTCCCGATCAGATCACCATCGCTCAGCACCGGATCGCCACCCTCAGGCGAAAGCACACTAACTTCGGAAGGCGGGCAAAGTGTCAAGTGAGAGACAGATTGCGATAGTTGCGTTTGAGAGACGTGAGTGAGCTCCGCGCCAGCAATAGCATCGCCACTAGTCGGAGGAGTACTTGTGCTAGCAAAAGGAGTGTTCGTCAGCAAATACTTGCCCAAGCCGTTGGTATTACGGCTGGACCCGAAGCAGCGGACTTTGAAGTTCTCAAGTAATTTTAATCGAGGCGTCATGGCTCCACGGCGAACCTACACTTAGACACCCACAAGCAGCAGTACCAATAATGACAACAACGTTCACAAACAAGCGCGAAGACCAGAAGCAATTGGAAACCCCACAGAGCACAATATCCACAATTAAGCGCAAACACCACAACAAGAGAGCGGGTTCATGAAGGAGAATGGGGAGCAATTCGCAGCGATCGCCAACCACAGAAGAACGCAAGGCAAGCAAAACGAGAAAAATTACATAAGCGCGTAGGTTGCATGCAAACAAGAGTCCATTATAATTGCAATTTAGGGAGCCTCCATTTCCAAGTTGCAATTAAATACAGCCCCCAAGAATTCGAGTGCAGCCAGGAAGTGGCGCCTCCAAAATCGAACAATCCGTTCTTGCATTCAACACAAACAAGGTGGGGCAAAAAAATTGAAATAAGAGAATGATCCCTGATTCCACCAAACTACAGCGCTGATCTCGAGGGCGCCAGGAGCAACGGTGATGGCACCATGACAGCTTCAACGCCTAGCGCTTAATGCTAAACGGGTACGAGAGCACTCAGAGCAAGAGTTAATGCGAAAATTCTAGAAGTTAATGCAGCGAAGATGCTAATGGGGAGCTTGTTTGGCAGCAACCCTAACACAAAGCCCTTGCTAACCCCAGCCCTTGGATGCAACCGCCTCTGCTAGAAATCAAAGGCCCAAATCGAAGTTCAGCTACCGGATGAAAAGCTAGTAGCAGATGAATGCTACCAGGACATTGGATGAATACACGGCATTGCGACATCTTGTGAACGTGATGTGAAAATGTGCTCAAAATCTAAATTTTTTTTTCATTTCCATTATGTACATTTAGCACAAGAATTATTTTGGTAGAACACGAGAGAAATTTAGCCAGTTTAAAAAACGCTGTTCCTTATTTGATCGGAAATGGGTTGCCTCCCCTAATAGCTATTTCTACCTTAACCCTTGAAGGACATTAATTTGAGGCAACCTAAATCTAGGCTTCCACCAAATGCAATGCAACCTCAAACCCTAATTCAAGCACTCAAACCGTCGTTCCCCAAATGCCGTAGACTGCGTCTTCGGCACACACGCGCTGCTGATTCTTTGAGACTAGGCTTCTGAGCTCTCCCTTGGATGCTTCTCTCAGTGTGAAGCGAAAGCTGCGAAATCCGAATGGCTTTGCAAGCTGCGCCGTGAGTCCGTGCATTGTTGTGTCGGCGGTTTTTGCGAGATTTATAGTTTCAGGCTTTGATCAATTGGGGAGGATGCCCAAGCGCACCACCCACACGTATTCCAGTGAGGATGCGGCACCGGATGGGCCCGAATCGGAGCTTTTTGTGTACTACTGCAAGCATTGCGGGGCTCATGTCTTGATCACGGGTAATGGCGTGCCGGGAGATTCTTCATTGTGCTGTCATCGTGTTTCTTAGGCGGGCAACAATCACGGAAAATCCGTAGACATGGCGTCGGCTGTCAATTTTAGGTTTTAGTATTGTTAGTGGTAAATCTGATTTTAGGGTTTCGACTGCGAAGGAGAATGATGATCGCCGCTGATCGAATTGGAGATGGAATTGTTGTTGTTGTTATTGATTTCCAATGTCTGATTTTTGTAGATACCCAGCTGCAGAAAATGCCGAAGAGGAAAACCGATAAAGCTTATGTATTGGACCGGAACAAGCATCTGAGTCGCCTGAATGTGGTGGAAGGTGGCAAACATTTGCTCAAGAGGTAAATCCATCTTCTCTCTGCTCTACGTAACCCTAATTATCGCTTCATGAGTGTCACATGTACATTACTCGGGTGAAGGGCGTCCTTTGCCTTGCACACTCTAACTTTGAGGTAGAGGATACCAATATATTTTAACCAATACGTAGGAGTTTGCTTTCATTGACCTCCAAATGAGCTGTGGAGGCATCTTACTTTTGGTACAAGAGCAAAATTTATTGAGATCAAACCCTATTTTTAATCAAAGATCAGTCATATTGCCAAGTCATGCTTGCACCCAAGTTGCTAACTGAAGGCCAATCAAGTGTATTGAAAGAGATGAGTTGCTGTTGATAACAGGGGTGTGTGCAGGAGACGGATTTTAGAATCCTCTATCTTGTATGTTCTGCAAGTCTTCAGCCTTGCTCTTGTAAATGCATTAATGAGTTAGCAGAAATGAATTTCAGATGCTTTTTTTTTTTTTTTTTTTAAGACTTTCACACAATTCAGAGTTGCCTGGGATGCAGAGGTGAAGGGAAAGTGGAGAAACAGTACCGCATGAAATGCAATGGCTGTGGATTGTTCGTCTGTTATCGCTGTGAGGAAGACTTGGAAGCAGCACCTTACCTGTACGTGACAGACGGTGCTCTTAGCTCTGTTGCTGCAGAAACCAACCCTCAGGTTTCAGAATCTGACCTCAAGGGTTGAGGATGTTTGCCAGTTAAGGGAGGGTGTTCTCTTTCCAACTCTAGAAATATTTGCTCTAATGTCAAAATGGGCAAAGTTAAGTGTCCTCATGCGGGAATGGGATTTGGTGTGAGTGCTTGCAGGATGCTCCAGTACCACCGTGCATATCGCAAATAGATGGTGGCTTGGTCCAGGTTGCTATCGAAGTTGAAGATCGTGCACAGCGTTCACAAATTACACGTACGTTCTCCTCCCGATTTCCCATCAAAGACCAAGAATCCCAGTAGCCCCTCATGGTTTTTATAGCAGCTTTGACTTGGCCATACGGAGGCTTTTTTGTGCCCAAATTTATTTAATTTATCGAATGCATGCAGTGCTCTTCACCGATTCAGGTGATATAGAATTTGGCCCACCTGGATTACATTTTCGTCGATATGATCTATCCAATTGGTCATGAATCCTGGTCCTTCAGGCGAATATTAGACAGTAAGCTAATGCTTGTATACTGTATAATGCATGAATAAATGGCATGTAGGCAGTATTGATGAGATCATCTCTGCACAGGTGTGAATGCCGATGATGTCCGTGTAACTGTGGCGGCACCAGCAGCTCGTGGCGAAGCAAACAGCGAGCTACTTGAGTTCATGGGAAAGGTAGCGTCCATTCCATTTACTTTTTGAACCGGTGCTGTTGTGAAGGACGTTAAAAGCACCTGCATTCTTTGATGATACCAATAAGCTATTTCAAAGATCTTCGTTTGCATTTCGTTACATATTAGGTGTTATAGCAGTTGGATGCAAGTAGCAGTCTGAAAGTATGCATGTGTTCCAAATACTGGTTGGGTAGTGACTGACGTGTACTAGTCACAGGTGCTGGGACTAAGGTTGACTCAAATGACTCTACAACGGGGTTGGAATAATAAATCTAAACTTCTTGTGGTAAGCTTCTCCACGTACACCCCTTACTTAATTCCCTTCGCCGAAATGAGTCCCTTTCCTGGTGCTGATTGGAAACGGAGTGCATGTGCTTCACACCAGACGTGCCATAAGGGCACAGGTAGTTGCAATTGTGCACAATGGCGACTTATGTTGATACAAAATGAGTAATTAACATGAAAACAATGTGATTCTGTTGTGGGATGGAATCATCAGGTGGAAGACCTATCTGTTCGAGAAGTTTACGAGAAGCTTCTTGCAGCTGTGCAGCCTTGAAGGGTATGTATGTTGTGTCCAGAAAGGAAAGGCGAGGAAAGGACAAGGAAAGACATGAATTTGCACTGCTGTTGCAAGTGCTCGGATCTGTAACTTGTGAATTGACTTTTAAAAAAGTAATGAGTGTATAGGTGTAAGGAGGACATGTAATTGAGTCAAATTATTCCATATTTTCGGATGTTCATTGCTTTTGAAACTTCAGAACTCGGTGATTTTGCAAAGTTCATTGATTCTATGCAGTTAACTCTGAAAGTGCTGTTGCCTTTAGAAGTACGGTAATAAGTGCATTTATCTACTCTTACTGTTCACAGTAAACGACACTGATTTGTTCTGTTAGTGCTTGCTACACTAATTTGCGGAAGTCACACTATCGTATTTGAAAGAATGACACTAATTTTGTATACTCACTAATAGGACAGATCAGTGTACTGGAAATTCTACCGTTCTGAATCATTCTCTGGTTCAAGACTTCAATTGGGACTACTGGACTGGCACGGCACTTTCCCTATAATATGCTCCTTTCAAGTGTTTGTACTAGATTCTATGGAAACGCAACGTGCATTTTTTTACGTTGACAAATTTTTTCACCAACGCCAGCCGTTCAAGAGGTAAATCTTGGTCCGTGTGACCAGAATTGGTCTTCCCAATTTGTCATCCCATGTGGGCAAATTGGATATAAAATATTAATTGCAACCTAGCACCATGAGGAGGTGCTTGTCTGAGTTGTCTCCATCCCCAAACGCAGATGCTAGCAAGGTACCATACTTGAGCATCGTGGGGAGGGCCTGCCTGCCACTTTTGCGTACATTGTGTGTGTACTTTTATACCACGGTAAGGTGCTGTAAATGCTTGAGCACCTACTCTACATTCATTGTATTGTTTTTTGCATACGTTTTGGGGCTCATGTTGCATGGAACTGATAAATTTTTACACTAACTTATGAAGATTCTACCTATGATATGATATATTGAATGTGAAGGAAAACAATCGAGCTATTCCAGAGGATGAAATCAGTGTGGGGAAAGTTTAGAAGTGTAGGTTTAGTAGTTCAAATTATAAAACTAGTCACCTTCTCCTGCATGCTGAGATATTGAGGTTGTTTTCCAGGAAATTCAGAAACAGAATGGAGCCAAACCACCAGGATCCATTTGCATCCACATCTACAGTAGTGTACAGTACTGTACATTTTATAGTATGATATGCGAATACTGTAGACCGTAAGCCACGACCCTGATGCTGCCGCCGCAATAGAAATCAGGAAATCAGGATGATGATGACCCAGCAGCAGCAGCAACACTCTAGCAGCAGAGCACAAGATTTAAGTTAATATTCGATTTAAGTTGCAAGAAATTCAAAGCTAAAAGTCGGCATACCAAATTGTCTGCATCCTCACCACGAGGAAAATCTTCCACTTCACACAATGGGCGCGCCTGGCGCTTGTCGATTCCTGCCATAGCCGCCATTTTGCGCTCGCAAGATCCCTGACGATGGCGTCCGAGGTAGCAATCGAAGAAGACGCGACGATGCGGAGTCCTCGCAGGCGTGTAGTAGAGGATTTTCACATAGGGCCAGTGTTAGGAACGGGCGGCTTCTCCACCGTGCGCGTCGGGGTTCGCAAGGAAGACAAACTTCCTGTGGCCATCAAGACGCTCCACAAGCACTCCGGAGATCCGACCTTGCAAGGGGAGGTGCTGGTCCGGAACGAGATTCTGGTGATGATGCGGATCGTGGACATGGTGTCCCCGCACGCCAATGTGGTGCACTTGATTGACGTGTACGAGGAGGGCGAGGGGGATGCCGTGCATCTGGTGTTGGAGCTTTGTAAGGGCGGGGAGCTTTTTGATCGCATTGTGAAGCAGAGGAGATACTCCGAGAGAGACGCGGCGGCCGTGGTGAGGCAGATCGCGGCGGGGCTGTTGGCGTTGCACCGCGCGGACATCGTCCATCGAGACTTGAAGCCCGAGAATTGCTTGTTCGTGGAGCCGAGTACGGCGTCGCCGCTCAAGATCATGGACTTCGGATTAAGCTCCCTGCCAGAAGTCACACGGCCGGTGGTGGGAGTGTTCGGATCCATGGACTATGTGGCTCCCGAGCAGCTCTCGTTCGCGAATTCGGTCTTGCCGGCTAACGACTTGTGGTCGCTCGGAGTCATCCTCTTCATCCTCCTCTGCGGGTCCTCCTCCCTCTCAAACCCTAATTTTTAGGACGGTTATGAACAGCTTATTTTATTCTATTTTTTCACTTTTCGTTTTTCTCTGGGATTTAGGGTATCATTTCAGGCGAATTTGGAATTTTTGGCTATTTTGTTTGCTGCAAATCAGTTTTTAGCGAATTTGAACAAAAGTTCTATAAAATTTGCCTCCGACCTATAATTTTATCGAGACCTAACGATTTGTAGCCCAGAATTAAATCACTGATGAAGGTTCGAATGTTTTAGATTCGAGGTTTTTGTTGCTTAACTAGTTTTCGGCTCTTCTTGTTTTGCATCTTGTGCTTTTGAGCTCAGATATAATTGGAAAACGTTTAAATTGACACTGATCTAGAAACGAGAACGCCGTTCGTAGTACTAGTGATTTGCAGTGAAGCCCAATCTTCAGTTAGGGTTTCAGTTAGGGTTTCGTGATCTTGATTGTTTTCTTGTTGTGCAGGTATCCGCCGTTTCGGGCGAGGACTAGCCGGGCCAAGCAGATGCAAATCCTCACGGTGCCTATGCCATCCTCCCTACCCTAAAGTGGGCCTTCTGTTTTTCTAGCAGTTTTGAGTAGGTCTATGTGAACATTCTCTAGTCCAATTTTATCACTTTTTTGACCTACACATGCAGTGGTCTGCACTGATTCTGGTTATTCAAAATTTGCCCCCAACTGAATTCTATCATTTTCACAATGCGATCAATTTATTTGTTGTTGTTTTGTACCATGAATCTTGGTCCTTGAGGAATCGCCCCATCTTTTGAGTATGCCAGTTTACCTATTTTCACAGAAATAGCGTTACAGTCAAACCTTTTTCTTAAATTGCATTCTAGAATATCCTGGTCACTCCATCATTGACCGTTAGCACACGATCAAACGATGTCTTAACGAGAAGGTTGAAACTACGATTATGACCTCTTTATTATGGCCTTCTCGAAAATGACATCTAGAATATCCTGGCCACACTTGCCACACTATCAAATTGAGTCATAGTGAAATAGTTGGGACTAAGATTAAAGACGTTTGAGTGTACTGGTTTGCAGGGAGCCTACAGTATGGACGAAGAGAGTTGGAGAGGGATCTCGGTGGAAGCCAAGACCCTCGTCCGGAGGTTGTTGTCGGTCGATCCGTACGATCGTCCTACTGCCGTCGAGGTACATGTTCTATTAAACATCGTCTCTCTTGGCATGTTTTGTTTGTAGAACACTTGTTTTAGTTTTTAGTTTTGTTTTGAGGGCTATCGTATTATGTCAGAGGCAAGGGTGAATTGCTGAAAGAGCTGGCATCAATGGCGGATGCCTAGTTATTGTCCCACCCGTGGGTGTCAGGGGACACAGCCAGCAAGGAGCTCATCCACGAAGACGTGTTCATGCGCTTCCAAGCTTTCAATGCTCGCCGCAAGTTTCGTGCTACCGTGTACGCCAGCGTTGTCCGAACCAAGTTTCAGCTGCGCACCAAGTATTTAAAGGAGCTCGTTGGAGATCGTGTTCTCACTGCTTCTGAGTTGGAAGACTTGCGTGTTTCGTTCATGCGAATGTAGGTGTTTCCGAAATTCACGTCCTTTTGCATGCTCTCTTGTTGTGTAAGATAGAGGATACTATTTGTGCATTTCGACCAATAAGTAGGAGTGTGCATTTTCGTTGGGAGAGCGCTTAATAGAGTTCACTGGAGAGATCACTTTGGGTTACACAAGAGCCAAACTCTCTTCAGATGAAATTGTTTCCTCACCCGAAGTATGATGATTTCCTATGCAATCATTCAAAGTGGGAGGTTGTAGACTACTATTGAAGGGATGGTAAACAACCCCATTTCCATTCAGTGGCCATAGATATTTAGCCAAGTCATGCGTAAGTTAATTGTGTTGCTGTTGGTAGCAGGAGACGGGATCAGGTCCCTAGCGGTTTACTATCCTCTACCTTATTCGTCAGATTTTAGACCTCAAACCTGACTCTCATTACTGATGTTGCGCCTGCAGTTCATCAAACGGACAGACAGCCACACTAGAAGAGTTTCAGAAGGTGTTGTGCTCAATGAAATTGCCGGGCTTGGTGCCGCTGGCTCCTCGCATCTTCACGCTGTTTGACTACAACCATGACGGTTGGGTTGATCTGCGTGAAGTGATCTGTGGGTTCACTGCTCTTTTGCGGTCAGCGCATGAGGAGGACGCTGTTCGTATGTGTTTCAAGGTGAATCATTCTGCAAATCTTTGGTGGTTGCACTGCATTGGATCCACAGCCTCACCTTTTTTCAAACTACTTGTCGGCACAAGATATAAATATTATTCCGACTGCTTTGTATATTCGTTCTTGCTTTTGTTTGGTTTTCACCAAGATCTGAATCTTGTTTTTCTTTTTCGTGTTGGTGCAGCTGTATGACAATGATGATTCTGGGTACATTTCCAAGGATGAGCTGGCTCGAGTCCTTGGGGTATGTAACCATCCACTCATAGCTCTGTTTTTTTAATATTTCCTAGTGCTCTTCATCAATACTACATGCTCAATCCCTTAGTAACTGAACAAAAATAGAAAGCCCATTTTGGAAGGCCATGACTATAGCAACTTCTGAAACTTTGTTTCTACCTCTCTTAAATGTAGAGCATGGTTTCTACTGTTTCTCGGTATTGTTTTCTACTTTTCTTGAAGTCTCCAAAATGATTTATTTCAACTTCTATACACGGAATTGGACGTGTGGCCACTTTAATAGCCTGTTCCATGAGAGTTTTCCAGTAAGGTTTGAAAATTCATCGTTTAGACTGAAACTCCTTTGAAACTCCTTTGATTATGAAATTCCTGTTGTTCTTTTATTGTTTGGATATTGATATCAGCTTTTTCTGAGCAGGCGTTGCCTGAAGACTACCTGCCAGCAGATATGAGTCACGAGAAAGTGGACGAGATCTTTCAGCACTTCGATACGGACAGTGATGGCCGCATTAGCTACCAAGAATTTAGACAAGCTCTCTCTTTACAAGATGCTCTCATGACGCACTTCCGACCTCCAGAAAGTTAGTACTGCCTTGTAGGAAGGCAGCTGCATAAATTCCGAGGGTATCTCATTAAAATGTAGAACATTGAACTAACATGGATACTTGTATCATATGGCAGGAATTAATACAACATTTTGGCAGTCAAGCGAGTGCCTTGACCAGGAATTATGCCCCAATCTTTGAGATTTAAATCGCGTGCTGTCAGGAGAAGGTAAAGGAATTTCGTTGAGCTTCACTAAATGAATGGGAATCGGAGATGGTGGGAGTGAATTCACTGAATCGAGAATCATATTGTCATGCCTCGTTTTGGAATTAATCAGGCGATTTGGAATTTGGAATTTGGAATTTGGATTCGGGAGGAGCATGAAACGGCCACGAAGGCCCAATGCAGGGCCGGCAAGTGCAACTCTGAAAAGTCCACTTCCCTGTCCTGATGCGTTTGTGAGTGCTCTTTGATGTGTGAAGTCCTCATTTTTTGATCACATAACGACAAATTGCAACTAAAGCGAGGCCAAGTCGAAGAAATATGGTAATCCTGTAATTTAAAAATCTCTTCATCAAGCAAAACTAAATGTAAAAGAGCTCATACTCAGCTAAGGAAGGCTGCGCTATGAGCACTTGATCTGTGATAGCCAGTCCACAGTGCTAAAACTCTTCATTCACATCAGTTGCTCATTTCCCTTTCGATTCTCTCCATAAAAGTCTACCGGATATTTGATAATTGAACATCAATTCGATTAACTACAGGAAAATTTGGAAATACAGGTGGGGGTTTCAGAACATTTATGAACAGGGATTGCACAGGTGTCGGGTGTAGAAAGTGAACATATGCACTTATGCAGCCACCATCAACCCCAAGTGAACAGTCTCTACAACAAACGCTTGGACCCCAGGTCTTCGTATTCTCTGTCAGTTCTTTGTAGAAGCACCCAGCAGGGGAGCACCGTCTGAAACGAGAATTTAACTACAAACCTGGGTCGCGAACTCAAGTCACATAGGATACGACAGCCGTGGTATCGTCAAGCTTCCCTCCAGAGTAACTATCATAACCTGCCTTGTGAGCTTCTCTTGCAAACGGACTCATGCCCTGCTTTGTATGGCCCATTTCGTTTGCCCTTGTCACCAATTGTTTCGCAACAACCTGCCAGTGCACAATAAGCACATTAAGCAAAAAAGAGACCAATACAGTGTTCAGATTGCTTAAAAAAGATATGAAGGATTGCCAACGAATCCTTCACAGAGAGGAAAAATGAAAACTACCAATCCGCTGAGATTTCAAAATCAATTCACAGCCTCATACACTAACTACTCAATATCAAAGAGCACAAAGAATTCATGCTCTAACATAAGCTCACCAAAATACAAGAAAACCCCACAATTGAAAATTCAAATCTCAAACTCAACCAAATGTAGTTGGGAAAGAGGCCATACCTCTGGCCCACCACCAGCTTTTTGAACAGAACTCACAATCTCTATTATCTGGTGGTCAAAGAGATTGTCCCAAACACCATCTGAACCTAGAATCACTACATCATTTTTCTGCACTTGGACGTCATAAACCTGGAAACGTCACGAAGTCAACAGGACGATGTTGAGAGAAAATATACAAGACTAGGTAGCTGACTTGGATCTGAATCGAGGCAGTTGTAGTGGGCATCACTAATGGCAATTCATACATACTGAAATTTAAAGACAAGCAACCCTAATAATTTTTAGTTTTCTTCCACTTTTTGTGTAGAGTATTGGAAGTTCGAACCTCAGCCAACGATGGATCATCTCCTTCAGTACCGATTTGATATGGAAAGTTGAAGCCTCGAACCATGGGTACTGACTTTGCCACCACGGTGGAGTCACGCACAACCACAAAGCCACTATCTCCAATATTGGCCACTCGAAGAGTCTGCAAGCGAGTTCTAAGCTTCAGGATACATACACAGGAGCAATTCTGCGAACATCTATCTAACGAATACGAATCTAAAAAAGAACCTCAATTCTATACTGAAAACAGTCCAAAAAAGCGCTGATGGAAAACATCACCTCATGAAGTATTTAATTCAAGGCCAAAATGTAGTAGCAGCAAAGGTCGAACACTGCTACGATGAATATAACAACTAGCACTCCAAGATATAAACTCACCTGGCCGTATAATGAAGCTATCAATGTCGCTGCAGTGCCTTGGGACCTCGTCTGATTCGCGGCATACACAAGAACTGACTTGGGATCAGAAGTATTCCCCACTTTGCGAGCCCTCTCCGCACAATTCCACATGAGCTCCCGGGCATAATGTCCAGCATTAACTCCTGCCATCATCCTGGTCTCTTCCATCAGCACATGTCTTTTATACATTGAAAAGCAAAAATGGAATTCAATGGATGGGAATAAAAGGAGCATGACAAACAAGTGCTCCACTTGAATGTGGATGTGGGGTAAGAACACAGATAACATAATCTGCATTTAGTGTAGGGAGGTTATCGAAATACTCTTTACTTTCTTATAAAAAAGTTCAAGATTGCGTTTAACATCCCTAAATTGGCAAGAAGATAGTCACGACAGCATTATTCCTAAGTAGAATACTTCACTTTCAGCTCCCACAGTAGCTTTCTGCTCAAACGAAGAAGACTACAACATTAAGTGAAACAAAGCTTCAGCACGTCAGGTCCAGAAGAGATTACCACTAAGAGCCCAACCACCAACACCATCAGCTACTCCCACCCACCGCGTCCCATCAATGAAGTACGCATCTTCTCCTCCAGTCTCAGCCTACACGTCAATACCAAACATGACATGAGACATAAAGGAGCAGAATAGTCTTCTTACACTACATCAAAAACCATGATTCAAAAGTCTGGCAAAAGATTTCATTTATTGTTTCAGACACGAAGAAAATAAAGGAAGATGATTAAGACACGACAAAAGAATGACATGTTTAAAGAACCCAAATCGACACATTCTATTGTGAAAGAAAATGCAAACCTTATTTGGATGAGGAATCATAGCAGCTGCTGAATTGAACATCACATCGTAATTAGGTTTATCTTCTTTGATCCTGCAATTAAAACAGCCTCAACATCCAACTATACTGTTTAGTCAAGGAAGACACAGAAAGGGAGCAAATAAAGAGAGCGACTAACTACTGTAGTGATTGATTTCCTGCTTAAGAAACCAGTCCAAGATGGAAGTATAAGACAAAGAAAATTGACCTACCTGAACTCAATTTAATGAATGTACTAACCAAATTACAAATCACCGGCATGAAAGGATGCAATAGGGAAAAGTAGAACTACTCCTATGCAGAAGGAAAGGTAAGGTGAAGAAAGATGATACGAACCCGACACCAGGTGAATCAGAACCGTTGCTGTCAGTTGGTGTGGCGATGCTTGAGGCAGCGATACTTCTAACTCCGGCCTGAATAGCATTGATCAGAAAAATTAGATAAATCACTGTGAGAAAAATGCGCATTATCGTCACCAAGACATGAAAGGGGAACGGGTGTGATTGAGACGACCTAATGATGAGCTAAAACAACAGACTCCACAATAAGTGTACCAAAAGAGCTACAAAACAAGATGATGCAGACCAGAGTCCTAGAATGGACATTAAAGAATCTCTGATAAAACAAGCGTTCAGCATGAAAATACTCGGTGCCTTGTCTAAGCAGAAATGAAATATCCAAAAAAACGGCAACACTATATAACGTATGGTAGAGCACACTAATGTTCTGCAAACATCACAGAATACAATCGGAATACACCTTCCATCATCTCAAACAGAGACAAATACCTTGTCTGTAGTTTCTGGTCGAAGTTGTCTTTCCTCGCTCCTTTCTCCTCTCTCCTCATCTTCCTTCATGTTCAGCTCTTGTGCGAAAGTCTCAGCACCACGTGCTAAGTCACTTAAGGTATCAGCATCAGGTACGTCATCAAGATCAGACGGAACCTCTGTACTTGCTACAAAATTTTCCGCAGCCTTGCTATTATGGCCTCCATTCACAAAAGTTCTAATGTCCGCAGAGTCTGAACTTTTATTTTCATCTTTGCTTGCTCCATTTGACATTTTTTTGGAGGATTGAAGTTGTTCAGTTGAACCAAAGTTGAACATCAGGCTGCCATCTGCACACTCTGTGTAAACTAAAAGTTGTTAAGTCATTGCCACACTCAGAACAAGGTCGCAATTACGATAAAGAGAAGCAATATGCAAATCTCCATGTCCTATGTACAGAAGCGGGATGTACGCAGTTCTCCTATACGAACAAAAGAAAAGCTTTTAGTAGAGGTACAAACTCTTGATTAGCTTAGCGCCCCAAGAAATCAGTACATGAGAGAAATCTCAACTCCATCAACATTGAGGTAGTCGAAATGTACACCCAACAATTTCAGAGTTCATAATTACATGATTATCTAGTGCCCTATCTGAATACATCAAAAACAACAAAAACGAACATCATAACAAGAAAGTTTCAAATCCAGAAGAAGAATCATATGATCACATTACACCTAAAAGCAAACAATGTAGCTAAACTGAGGCTTAAGAAACAAATACCTTTAGTGTCCAGAAGAACATACGTAGTAGCTGGCGGAAATGGATCCTCAACTGAGCACTGCACCAAAAGTAGAGATGGTGGCAGGGAACGTCTCTGCTGAGGCCTTGCTGCTCCCGGCCAATGAAGATGGGGCAACGCAGTTCGAGCAGAAAGAGGAGAAGGGGACCCCTTGGTCCCCATGATCAACCTACATTGTTGTTGACAGAGAAATAGTCGACTCCCCAACGCAGCTGCTCGCACACCGACCACGGACATGGTTGGCTTACAACAGGCGTTGTTCATAATCTTTCCTCAGACTGTAAAAATCAGTAATGCTTCTCCTCAAGCCAAGAGCTCATTGGCAGCATAAACCAAAATCCCTGCAATACGCAAGAGCACATTTTCTCGTTAGAACCAACCAGGTCTAGCGATCACCCTTCACGTCAAGATTAAGCATGAAAACACTTCTATGTTAGACAGAGTGATAACAGGAGTGATTCAAATGAACATACTACGACAGAAAAAGGACAATATTGCAATCGACCTCAATCCGATTCTGGTAGAATTAAGTTCCCCTTTTCTGATCAAAGCACTTTCTTGTTCAGAGATATCTCGAGCTAAAACCGAGACAATATATCAGCATCAACTCGATATTAGTGGAGGAGGTTCGTCCTAACGCACGAATCAATAAAGAACCAAAGAATAAAAACTGATATACACTTTGCCAGAGGAATAATCAATAATTTACCAACAACACCGTTTCTTTAAGCGTCTAAGACCGATATATAGTCAGAGCATGTTCAAAGGTCAAACCCTAAGTCCATATACGTGGCCATGGTAAACTCCAAGCTAGGTATAAGTTGCACACCAGACTGCTCACCGCAGAGACAACTTCTCAGAAACTAAGTCGCAACCCGAACAAACAGGCTCCTATTCCGGATGAGCCATACTGAACCGCAAACAACGTATTCAACACTGTTTGCAAAGTTAATAATTACTGCTTCCTCTCCCTTTGCCATTAACCCTAAGTCCATCTTCATAGCGAGGGCGCACAACTTCAAGCTGCACTGCACGATGCAAGCCCGAGTGTTCACTGCAGAAACAACCACTCGCCAGAATCTAAACCGTAGCACTCCGTTACCCGAACCTTCTGCTCCGGTTCCAGATGAGACATACCTCGACCAAATGTTTTTATACCTCGACCGAACTGTACCGTTCGCTAAATGCTTGCCTACTGCTTGCTCAACCTTTGCCTTCAATTTTTTTTTTTTTAAAGGATCATAGAAACAAAGCGAACCTCTCGGAATTCCGGTACAGCTACTTAAAAATCAAATTCCACAAGAAAGAAAACATGAGCAATAAAAAAGAGTTGGCGCTCGTACCATGCCCTCGGAAGATCGTTCAAGATTCGAAATGCAGTCGAAGTAGGCTTGCAAAATTGGAATTCGCCCGATTCTTTGCAACGGCGCAGGAATCCTGAATAGGTGCGACAGAAAAATGCGTCCGCTGCTCCAAAACCGTGACGATGAGGGCACACAATGCGGGATCCTTTAGGGCTTTGCCTCCGAAGCTCTGGTACTGTATGACGAACTTATCCCCCGCAACGGAGCAGCAGCGGGAGCTCAGGCGCGTAAACCCTCGGATTCGGAGATTGGGTATCTAGAAAGTCGGTAGATTCATTATTCAGAATTTGTAGATTGAGGGGTGAATCTACGTAAAGAGAATCTGCGGAATTGGAAGATTGCAGGAGAGTAGCCTGATTCTGTTCTTTGGTTGATCGCGGATTTGCACTTGTCGCCGGACTACCGAGAGCCTGCCACGTGTCCGTGTGTCGTGGAGATACTTGTTGATGGGTTTGCCACGATTGCCAGCTTGGTAGTCTCCGCTCATGGCCGGGGAACATTGATAGCACTGAGGTAAGTAACTAAGGTAACAGGTTCAGAAATCGCCCACCAAAGAGCGGAAACTGAATTTTGGGGAGGTGAAACGCCTCAAAATATTTTTCAGTAAATTTTCCTTGAAAGACAAGAGGAATTGGCATCTAACCCAAGTTGTTTCATATTTTTTGGAGCTTTTTGGAATTAGTTATGAAATTTTGAAGTTGAAGTGGCATAGGGCTCTAAAATCGCCCACCTCCTAAAATGTACACAGTTTGTACATCGCTGAAGGCTATGAAATAGTTACATGTACAAACATTGTACATTTGAATAGGGTGGGCAATTTTAGAACCTGTGCAATTTCAGAATCTGTTACCTTACACCTAAAATCGCACAAAAAGCAATTAAGCATGGTTCCCATTATTGTATTGAAAAACTTTTTGTGGGGTCTTCTTGGTAGCCAAAACTCGAAAGGGATTTTTGGGGTCTCTTAGAATGTATTTTTTGGACACCGTATGAGTAAATAACAAATTTTCAAAGTTGGCTAAAGATAGGTGTTTTTAAAATTGACCATAGATTCTCATGAATAATGGGAGTACTACATTTTAGGCAAGAATCTAGAGTGATCGATTATAGAAAGTGGTCAAAATTAGGTGTAGTTACCTAATTGTATCAAAATTGACTCAAAATTGTATTTTGAATCCTTTGGAAGGTCAACTGGGCTTCAAAGAATGGATGGTTTTCATTAAATTTCTTGTATGCAACTTTATTGATGTTATATCGACATCATTAAATTAAATTTAAGACATTTTAGTTGTTTTTTATTTTATATGGGGTAGTTTATCAAAAACATGGAACACCATCCAATGTATTTCAACATTTCGAGTTTTTCCCCCTCAAAACTTGATTTTGACATTCAAAATGATTTCTTTTGCTTTTGAGCAAAGTTAACAAAATGAACCTTCTGAAATGTAGTTTGTATTCTACTTAGAAAATTTGAAAAATTCCTTTAAATAAGTGTTTTTGTAAATTATGAAATTGAATATATATCACCTCATTTCTAAATATGGAGTGACAAAAAAACCTTCTTTATACTAAAATGATCTATTCTATAATGTACTTTTGTCCTCAAAATTTTAGATTTTTATAACATGATTTGCATTTGATATGAATTTTCTTTATTTTTTCTTCAAAGATTCATGATAATTTGAAAATTCCACAAAAGAAATTTAAAATTTTATGAAAAATATAAGACATGTGATTTCACCTCTAAAAAATTAAACCAAAAATTAGTCACTTACAAATAGCAAATGAGAAATAAAGGATATAGATTGAAGGGCTTTTAAATTTCACTATATAGTCATAGGATCATCTTTTAGGGGCTAAAAAGTGTTGAAAACCAAGATGTCATGAGTTGTTTACAACATTTCAACACTTTTCTAGAAAACAATGTCAAAATTATCTTTTTACATTTCTATGCCATAATAAGTGTAAAAAATTTATACTATCAAAAAGTGTAAGAAAGAATGTCAAGAGAAGTTTGTAAATAGTGTTGAAAAGTGTATTGGAAAAAAAGTGCTTCACTTTGGAAATTCATAACTAATTCCACAAATGCCCAACAAATACAAAACAAATTGAATTTGATTTTACTTCCCCTTGCTTTTCAAGGAAATATACCTGAAAAATATTTTGAGGGGTTGTACAACTTGAAAATAGAAGATTAAACCCTAAAGGACCAAGCTGCATTTTTTGGCAACATAGCGATTTTGGGCAGCTCACTACGAATGGAGTTTTTATTTTTTTTTCTTTGAAAATTTTACACAACATGTGCCCAAAGAGTAGCTTTAAGGCCCAACAATTTTCATAACTTTTGACTACATAGATAAAAAGTTATTGCATGATATGTGATTTTTTTTGAACTTTGGGCAGCCCAGTCAGCTCTGAAATTTTCTTTAAAAATGACTTTTAAAAAAAATAAAAATTTGAAATTGGTTCTTTAGATTTTTTATGCCTGCCCGCAAACTTAAATTCCTCATAATTTTTGACTCATTGATCGGAATTGAATGATTCAAAGCTTCCCACGCTTATATAAATCTAAAGAACCAATTTCAAATTTTTATTTTTTTTAAAAGTCATTTTTAAAGAAAATTTCAAAGCTGACCGGGCTGCCCAAAGTTCAAAGAAAATCACATATCATGCAATAACTTTTTATCTATGTAGTCAAAAGTTATGAAAATTGTTGGGCCTTAAAGCTTCTCTTTGGGCACATGTTGTGTTAAATTTTCAAAGAAAAAAAATAAAAACTCCATTCGTAGTGAGCTGCCCAAAATTGCTTTGTTGCCAAAAAACGCAACTTTTTCCTTTAGGGGTTAATTGTGCAATAAATTATGAATACATACATCATATCATATAAATTACAAAAAAATCTCTAATTTCACAAATGTTGCAGTATGATTTTCTTGAATGAAAAGGAAAGGGGGCCTTCTACAATTGCATTGTGTCACATGAATACATTCATATCATGGTGGTCAAAAATACATAGGAAAGCTTACATTTCAAATGTTCTCCAATGATACAGTTCTTGATTAAAGGAAAGCAAAGAGTGGCCTTGCCTTAATCCCCGTACATTAGAGAGGATGTTTTTTGGACGCTAAGAAACTAGGATTTGTGAAATACCATATTCATCAAATATTATGATCTTGAAATTTGCATGGTGGTTTGGTGGATTTTCTTATAATTTGCAAATTTGCACTCCTTAGTAAGTTGGCTTCAAATCTCAAACATGAAAACTTCAGCTACTGAGTACTTCTCAAATTATTCCAGATTTTCTAGATCCAGCAAAAAAAAGATTCTCACTTACGCTATTCTCCCAATGACGCACAAGGGTTAAAGTTTAAGAATGTTATGAAGACACTAAGAATTCCCACCTCCAACCACAAATTGAAAGATTCAAATCCCATGGCTTTCTTGTTAGTTGCCTTAGGCAACTTTATTGGAATCAAGAAAGGCTTGGCAATCTGAGCAACCCAAAAATTATCAAGAGAGGTAGGCAACTTCCCCCAAAATATTTTATTTTATTTTATTTTTTGACACTCTTTTTGACATTCTTTTTGGTACTTTTTAGACAATCTTTTGGTAGTAAAGGTCCAAATGTTTAGCTAATTTTATAAAGTAGAAGGTTCATTAAGTGACCATTTATCACTTCATCTGCAATTTTGAAGAATTTCAATAATTAAAATATTTTTTTGTAAACTTTTGTTGAAAGATAATTGAAATTGGTATTTAATTCAAGTTACTTTATATTATTTGGACCTTCGAGGAATTGATTATAAATTTTAAAATTAGAATCACAAAAGGCTCAAAAAGCAGCCATTCACAATTGCAATTGGTACATTTAAGAAAGCAATATGTATCTTTGAATTAGATAATGCTTTTAAAGCATGGTGACTTGGTGGACCTCCTACCTTAACACCTTTGAATTGTCAACACTGACAACTAAAACAATCATTGTTTGTTTTTATGAGAATAGGGAGGGGACATCAAATAGGCTCATTAGGTTGCCTGTTGTCCCATTTTATTATATTTATTAATATTAATATGCAACAAAAAATTACTTATGATTTTAATGAACATAACTATTGTGTAGGCTATGGTGATTATTGGAGATTTGATTGTTGCACCAAATATTCAAATCAACTATGAACACATTATGTTGGCAAGAAAGACAATTATTAAATAATTGAATAATTGAAGACTGTTTGAAATTTCAAGCTATGAAGATAATGACCCTTATTCACTTCAACACATGAATAAAATAAGTGGATATGTTAAAAACAAAAAAGAATTGAATTAAATTATCAAATGGAAGATGACCTTCTTTTTCAACCAAAGGACACAATTAAACAAAACAATAGAGTTGATTGAGGAAATTCAATATTTGAGTCAATTGCGATGTGACCTCAATATGAGAAAACACATAAAGTAGATGTGGATATTTTTTTCATTTATATTGCATACTACTATGTTTATACAAGTGACATTCAATAGTTTGCACTATCTTGATGTAATGCCATGTGTGAAAATTTTATTAGTGAATATGAGAGTATTATTTGATACACACATGTAGATATATGAATACTTTAAAAAAAATTGGAATAGCAATGTGCAACAAAAATAATAATACATAGTATAAGAATATTATTAACAAGTTTGGGAGTTTTTAAAAGTTGAATGCTTTCCCATATGTTTCTAAAATTCAAAGATTTTTTTTTGCATTTCAATATCAATTTAACCCTTTAAGTTCTTGGACTATGTTTTTCCCCAAAACGCTCAAAAACTGCCATTTTTAACTTCCACTGGCTGAAGGATAAAGTCGAACGTGTGCTCTGGGAGGCGTTCGTTGACCATGGACAGACTGTATGGTTGAAGACCACCAAGTTGTGTAACCAATACCCGGACAAGGTTGAGATTTATCTCAGGCGCTTTGATAATACGTGGTTACAATCGAAGTTCTTTGGTACTCGCTCTCACCTCGACATGCATTGGGAGTTGACACTCCCAAAGATGGGTTTGTTTTAGGTTGTGCATCTGGGTTCTTGAGGGCATGTGCCTTGTAGGATAGTTTGATGATTGCTGTCTGAAAATGTAAAAATGTCTCGCCAGGGCGTTGATCTTGGTTCGCTGTACGGTTTCTTTTTTTTGCAATGGATTTGATTCATGTGTTTCAAAAAATACCCTGCCATTTTGAGCACAAGTACCAAATTTTGGAAAAAAAAATATTTTTGGACACATAAAACCATGGGATCTTGTAGTACACTGATTTGAGAAGATGTGGTAAAAATTTCAGAATTTCCACCATGTGGATTGCAAGATATTAGCGTTTGAATTGACAAAAATCCTTTTTTTGGCCCTGCAAAAAAATGGGCAGCTGCACTTCATAAGGTCACATTTGTATGAAAAAATATCCAAAATAGTGGTTACTCTTTGGATTCGTTTTTCAAGGCAAGTTGTCTACATGCTTGAAAAATTTAAGATCATTTGGAATTGTACAACATATAGAAAAAAATTAGTAAGTAGAAAGAAGTAGAGAATGGTTCAAAAGACTAAATTGTTAAGAATTTAGTTATAGAATTGAAAAATGCCAATCCCAGTGGTTGTAATGTTATAATATATGATCTACATCCTACAATTTTATTTTTTTCCAAAAATATTGAAAATTGAATGAAATAAATGATTTCAAAGTTTATTTTAGAGTAGGGAACCCATAATTGCCTATAGACTAGAATTCGTCATAATCTTTGACTCATTGATCAAAATAGAATGATTCAAAGCTTTCTACGTATATATAAATCTAGAAAACCAATTTCAATTTTATGTTTTTGAGAAAAGTGATTATTTTATCAGCTTGGACGGCCTGCACAGTGAAAAAAGTAACATGTTAGGCCATAACTTTTGACTCGTATTTCCAAATGTCATAAAACTTTGTTCACGTGAAAGATCTATAACTTCTATTACATTTTGGGCCTAAAATATGCAAATTTGTAGTCGCAAGTAGCTGTCCAAAATCGCAATGTTGCTAAAAATATAATAGGAATTAAAAACATTGATATGCAAATAGCTCACTCATTTAGTGCATATACATCAAATATGATATTTGTGGTAAAAATCACTTATTTGTAGTCAATAGAATATTGTGTTTCATTAACCCTGAAGCGCCGCGGGCGCCATTGTGTGGCGTTCCGATGACATCATTGTAAGATGGAAAGAGCTCAAAAGCACTTTTTCATCCATATTTGTCTTTGTTGACCTTTCATGGTGGGTTACAAAGAGTATTCCATTGAGTTTGTAATCTTGCAAGTGTTTGTCTTTATGTAAATGAGAAGTTAGTTGAAAAAATGAATCATAGAATATGCTATTTTATTGTATTTTGGAAAGTTGTTGCTCCTTGCTCTAAATCTGAAATTTCTCCTCAAAAATGATATTTTTTGAATTTGAGCCCAACTAAAAAAATGAAAGACATGTACTCCAATTTTTACACCAATTTGAATTTTGAAAAAATTCCTAATATTGAATATTTTATTGTAATTTGAACTTTGGATGTATTTTCAATGTCTATTATTTTTTAATAATAGAATGACACAAAAATTGAGTTTATACCATGATGTTTGCCATTGTAATATACACACATTCTGAAATTTTCAATTTTTTTGAAATAATTTTTATTTTATGTGATATTTCTTCACTCTTTCTTCAAAAATTCTCAAAAAATCAATTTTCCTAAGAAAATCTAAATTTTTTGTCAAGAAGACATGTAATTTCATCTCTGAAAAATAAATATAAATTTTTTCATATATATCTAGTTGCAAAATGGCAGCAAATTGAGTGATAGCAGAGAGGCTTGAATCAATGGTCATGGGTCTGTCATTTAGGGGTTAAACACTATTATCTGCAATCACCACAGTTCATAATTTTATGGTAAAGAGGCAATAATAAAAAAAAAAAGGACTAGTCTACTAAATTAGTTTGAAGAATTACATTTATTTATACAAAATTCTGCAAGTGCTAAATATTCACACCCAAAATTAAATGACAAAATACAAGCTATTACATGCCTAATGAAATCTGTTGTCATCCAAGCTTTCAACACTAATTGGTGGAATGTAATAAAGAAAATTAGGAATTAGTAGTAAATGTCTTTAGTTTTCTTCTTCTTTGGTTTTAGAATGTCTCAATACACAATTCAAAGTTTTCAAAATTTAAGCAATTTAAATTTTTTTTATTTTTTATTTTCATATATTATGTTCATTTTTGCCTAACGTGAATGAAATTATGTTTATCTCTCAAAATAAACTGAATTTAAAACAAACCAATTTTATTCTTTTAATTTTTAATTCAAACCAGTTTTAACCTTTAATGGACATTCCATGCTTTTATTTGGTCATACTTCATTAGTTTTCTAGATTAAAACACACCTTTCAGAAAGATGATTTTTTTAATATAATAAATATATATCCAAAAATTTAGCTTCATTTTTTTATAATTAAAAATATTTAAATGAAATTTATATGATTTTTTTAAAATAACTTTTTTTTTAAAATTATAGTAATTACAAAAATGATTAAATTATTATAAATTTTTTAGCAAAATTAGAGATGATAGTAATAAACATCTTGGTGTAATTGGTGTAATCCTGCACCTCTTACTAAGAGAAATTCAAACAATAGAAAAATCGAAAAGTGGTATATTTTAAGTTTTCAAGATGCTACCTTCAAAGAGTCACAAAAATTATAAATAAATTGTAATCATTTTAAAATAAAGTTAAAAGGAACAAAGTTAGACATTGAAAATTTATTTTCTTAGCCAAGTTTCCAGACATTTAAAATCAAGAACTATGAGATATTCAAATTTGACCCTAGAACAAAGTCCCTAAGGGGGTGTCCTATAAGGATTAACTACTATACAATTCTCAAAGAATAAAAATTCTATTCATCAAAGGACTAAAAATATATGTGAAAATAGAATTCACAAATTATATAAATATTGCTGATTTTGCACTCTGGTAGAACAAAATTGCAACTAGCAAAATTCAAACTTTACTCCTTAGAGTATTTTTTCTGTCAAATGATAGCATTATAATAAAATAATTTGCTTTGATATTTTCATAGCTTCAACCTACTATAGTTTTAATCCTTTATTTTATTTTCTTACAAAACAACTTCAAGCTATATATATAAGGTTGGGAAAAAAATTAGAATTGATGCATTCAATATTTTTTCAAAATTAGAGAATTGAATCCATCTCTCAAATTGAAAATTTACAGTCCAAATTTTTTTTTGAATGATAATATATATTTAGTTTTATTTATTTATAGAATACAATGTAAGATTTTTGATGTATTTCTTTTATCATTATTGGCATAACAAAAAGAGTGATATGATACTTTTTGAACCATAACTTCACTGTTTATAAATTTTGAAAGCATGATAAATCTTTCATTTTTAGAAATAAAGTTATTTATGAAAATTGTATAACGATGCAAAACAATATGGGATTTGAATTACAATAATGGCATTTGCATTGGACCGTAATAGAAGTTTTCAACATTTCTTTGAAGCTTTGGAGTTAAGAGCAGATAAACGGCATAAAGAAATATTAGAAGGTTTTAGGGAGACAAAAGAAGAATGCAAATTAGAACTTCAAGAATCGTCAAGGATAATCAAAGAAAGTATGAAAGAATCCCTAAATTTTTATAAAGAAGAAATGAAAGAATCATTAAAAGATGTGAAAGAAGCTCACAAAGAATTTCGAGAAGAAATGAAAATATCAATCAATGAATTGAGAGAAGAAATACGCTCTTTAAAAGTTGAATTGCATGAAGAAATGCGAATGGTAAAAACTGACATATGGAATGAAATGAATGCAATAAAAAAGAAAAGTGAAGAAAGAATTGTAACCATGGAGGTGAAGAAAAGAGGGACACTTGAAAATGTTCATAAAATTGTATCAATTCCATCAAAATCTATAAATCTAATAAAAAACCTTGTTCACTTTTTCAAATGGTGGGGTTGAATTTAAGATGCCAATAATATGGTATGCAAATTATTTTGCAATTTTATTTGCTTCTTTTGCAACCAATACTAAATTAGGTAGATTTCCATTATTATATTTTATAATAAAATTGAAATTATCTTATTTAATAAATTTCATTACAAAGTAGTTTAAGTACATCTATAAACAAAAAAGCAAGTGGCAACTTATATATTTTTATTTTATTTAATAAAAAATGTATAAATTTGTTGCATTTGTTTTATTATTATTATGCGATGAAAGAATTTGTTGCTTTTGAATTGTATATAGTATCAATAGTTAGATTCCAAAAATCTAATTTTTAAAGGATATTATTGATTTCATGACAGATAATTGATAATTGAGGAATCATCATCTATCTATCTATTTTTTGGAGGTATTGTGAATATGAAAGATGTAAGTTTCTAAATTTTTTTAAATTACTTATTATTTTATTTATTTGATATTATGCATGAAGTTAAATTTTATGAAATATTGTTAATTGTTAATTGTTAATTTTTATTTGTACACTTTTTTCTAGAATAAGTATTCTATTAAATAAATTTTTATGTCAAAGTAATCATTTGATAATTGTAATTAATGCATTTAAAGTAAACACTTCTATGGTGGATTTATATAGGTAATAACTCATTAAAAAATTCTCAAGAAAGAATTTAAACAATTTAAAAATGCCATTATGAAAAGCTAGACATTCCAGTAAGGTTTTATAGGTTATCTATATGAAGCATGTACATAAAACAATCAAGTTTCAGTAGCACTTGCAATATGATGCGTTTGTTTGTAAGTCTACAACATAACGCACTTTCTACTCCTTAAATTTTATAATCTTGTATTTTGTGCAATCTTTAGAATCTTTGCAATGGTATGCCAATAAACAATAGGTCAATACGACTCAAAGGTTCACTTTATAAGGCAATTACACCTAGTTGTAGCACTACAGTATTGCAATATCAACACCCCATTAGAAAAAAACATAAAAACTTCAAAAGCCTATATGTTCCTTTTGAAAATTCCTTCTAAATCTTAGTCAGTGGTCAAAGTCAATTGCTATTAAAAAGTCTCTATCAAATGGGATGTGAAATATACCTTTGAAGATTTCTTTCCAAAAGTTTTTCAACAATATATTACAAATTCAATTTGATGAAGAATTATTTTGGAAACTGTTGGGTTTTTAGTGTTCTCATATGAATTGGATTTGATAGCAATTTGCATTTTATTAGCTCAACAACTATTAAATTTGACCACCTCCATAGTACCGGTATGAAAGAATCTTCTATGTGATTGTTGTGAGATATCAATGTCTTTTAAAGGCCTCAAATGCTTCTTAACCCCTAAATGCCCAAGGCACCCAATTTGGGTGTTGACAATATTTTGAAGTTAAATAAAACCTATCCAAGTTTCTATTTTTTGTAGTTTCTATTTTTGAAAAATTCTTCATGAAGTCTAGTCTTAGCATCAAAAGTTTGATTTTGAAAATGATTGATTATGATTTTTCTATTCAAGATTCTGTGCAAGGGTACCCGTTGTAATCTTGACTTTCTGTAGAGTTGAGGGCTCTCGGAAATGAGCCTCAAATACACTAGATCTTGGAGAAAAAATCACACTAAAAATTCATTTAAAAAAATTGTAGAGTAGATTTTGAGAAGATGTAAATTGATTGATGTTATGCATGTTAGGTGACCAATTTTTGAGATTTCACTTGTAAAAAAAGGATTTTTAAAATTTCTCAGTTTTAACACCCTCATGATCAAACATTATAATCTTTCAATCCATAAGTGATGTTGTTGTGTTTTCTTTTCCTGTGTGATCTCTAACATGTCTAGTTTGAATTTGTACGGTTACAATTCAAAAAAAATTGATACAAACTTATCAAAATGTTGGCTTTTTGTTCAATTTAGAGCAAAATTCAAGAAGCTCAAAAAAGGCCCTGGGCATTAGGAGTTAATGTCAATTTTTTGCCTTAAAATGCCGGTATATCTACTAAATATGAGAGCCAAAGGTTGATTTTGCATACATTTGTAAGCAACACTTGCAACATTCTTGTACAATTTTAAAGGCATTCAATAAATATATGTTAAGAAATTCAAAATCCTCTTTTAATTGCCAAGGAGAAAAAATAAAACCTGAGACATGAGGCCAAAAAGTGGCTAATAGATGACTTGATTGTTCACTGTAGAAATGTGGCCTGTTGGTTCCCATAATCCAAGCATTTTAGTGATTGTCTTGGTCGAAGGGCGCCGCGTCCTTTAAGGATTAATAATGTAGGCCAATATTCAAATATTCCTATTTGTTTTTAGGTGTAATTACTTTAGAGACATTTGATAGTCATAGATTTTCAATAAAGCACTAGTCCTATCAACGATGATCAATAAAAAGATATTTCAATCTTACTATTTATTTTTACTAATTAATAATAAATATAAAAAATATATACTATGGCGACTTAAAATAGTTAGTAATCCAATCCTACACTATTAGTTATAGGTTATAACTATTGCAAAGATGAGGTTTTAGAAAATGTCAATCTACACAAAGTGGAATGCGAGTTAGAATGTCTTCCTAAAATGATAACTTTAATTTAAAATTAATATAGAAGATCAATATTCTTGTTGAATTGAAATTTTTTATTCAATCAATAAATCATGACATCCTTGGACCTAGGTCCACTTTGACTTACCCCTTGAATGACAAAATCAATTAATACCTCTCACCTTCTCAATGACATAATTGAGATCCTAAGCCCAGAATTATGAATCACTATAGTTGAAGGTGAAGCAACCATCTAAACATCACTATAAAAAAGATCTACCAATATAGGAGGAATAGAATCCATCATAAAAAAATAGCCAATACTCCAAAATGATATTGAACAATAACAATGAAGAGTTGTTGACCATTTTTTATTATGAAATGATCCATTTGATCTATATTAAGGGGATGATATTTGGTAAAGAATTTAAAAAAAAATTTAACCTCTTTCTTAGAAAATATTTGGTACATGAATATTTTCACTTAATAGAGGTAATTGTAAAGTGAGCAAATTGGGGACCAAGAATCGGAATTCTGGAAAAGCATAGGACCAAACTCCCTAGAGCATCCAAACTCAAGTCTAATTGAGTTTGGTGCCATGTTTGATTTGTTCTATTCTTAGATAAACCTTCCTCTAATGCAAGTTTACAAACACAGGACAACTTTCCTATTAACTCTAATGTGTGTGAAACAGATTTTGGGTTCCCCTATGCTACACTAGTAGCCTCCAACAAACTTCACTTTTGAAATTTTATAATTAATTTGTTGTACTTCTAAATTTACTTAAACACGTGCTTCACAAACATTCAACAATGTGCAAAATTGTAAATCTTTTATGATGCATGCCCACAAAGCTTATAGGGTCAATTGCAGACATCACTGCCTCAAAAGGCACAACATGAGATAAAAAGACTTGTAGACAACAATATTCAATACGGTTAGAGTTCCCTACACTACAATCCAAGAGACAAAATAATCTATATTTGGTCAGATGTTGATAATTCTACAAACAAGTCAAGAATGAAGAAATCAACAAATTGCCAAGTTAATACAACTGAGAAGACATCAAAGAGAAGACCAACAAGTTAGACCATATTTTAATCTGTTCTGAAATATTAGGCATCTTAAATCGTGTTTTTCAGCATGGACTCAAATGACACCCCAAGCTCCATTACTGAATAATGTTACGTAGGTGGCCATGCTGATATAAATACATGAGGAACTGCCAAAAGAATATCACAAAGTAATCAGCGAATCCACTGGCATTAGACATCAATGCCAAGTGTCTGAGTCTGATCAAGTTCATGCCGCATGACCTACATAACTTAGATATTGAAAAAAATGACATCACTGGGGCCACAATCTCATTCAGGTTTTGCGGAATTCGATTTCGGACCCGAGCCTTCATGACCTTTCAGCCAGGTCTCCTGGATCAACTTCCATTGCAATCCATTCACAGATTCAGCCTGCCAGACACGAACAAGTCAGCACAATAGGCCACCCTCATCTTCAAGGTAATCAATGTACCCTGATAAAGGCTTGAAGATGTGCAACCAAACTGGGCAGGAAATGTTCAAAAGATCCTGTAGATTGTAGTACTACTGTATGGAACACATGAGCACAGATGACGCATATAACCGGCGATATAGAAAGTGAACGTGAAGCTTGTTACGAGGATGGAACTCACTTTTGATTGCAGTAGGGCAGTTGTGAGTACGCAGGAGAACTTAGGACCTGCATTAGTAGCATAAGTAGAGAAGTCAGCACTAACAACATAATACATCATCGAAATGCAATTTTAGTGGGCAATTGCAAGAAATACCAACACAAAGTGACATATTTCAGCGAATTCTTGAATACTAGGCGGTAATATGGTTTTAAACATGTCAATCTCTTAAACCTATGTATTAATCTTAGATTTAGAGATTCAACGTACTATTGGAGCATACTACAGCACTTCAAAGAACTCGCTCTATATTTTCCATAGAAAATGACTACTTCAGGGTTGGTAGTATTATGGTCAATATTGTATGCGCACGCCATCAATAGTACAGAGACGATACTATTACTATTCGCCCGACACTGTAGGTTTGAATGTAGAGAACTAGTGAACCGACATACTTTCAAAATTCAGCTTCAAATTCCTAAATTTGGGTACTCCCTAGTACTGCAAACCGTAGCAATGATATCAGAACCATAAGGAGCCCGTTTCAAAAAAAACTCACCTGTTTTTTCCCACTTGTCGAACCTTGCAAGGTACACCGTGTCGGACAGCTTTTCTATTCTGACGCGATCGGCCCAAATACAAAAGTGCTTGTCTTTCATCACAGCATGCGACTCACGCACGGAATCGACCTCCTCAAAAGAATTGGTTATGACTCCAAACGCATGGATATAGCTGCTATCAGGCGCCTATGCATCGCACCACAAAAATCACTGTTTCTGCAATTATTGGGATAATAACATCCCTTGAAGCAATCGCACTACAACATTCAAACCAGACTGCTAATAAAGGTGCAAAATGACAATCCCAAGATAAGCAGCAACGAAGAAAGGAAAATTCTGGTAAAGAATGTGTACCAGAGATGATTTTAGACGGTTGAACACAGTGTCGGTATTTTCAACGTCACCGTTCAACCATTTCTCCATGAATAATAGAAACTCAACAACCTCATGGGCTACCGTGGTTACACTTATTCCTGAAACTCCTTCAAGCGTGAGGAAGGATGGAGGCCGGTCTCGTGGGGAAACATTGGGCTGAAGCTTAAAATGCTGCATGGCCTCGAGAATACCAGAAGCACATCTTTCCTTCGCCAGAAAGATATGAGACTTGTCTCCCGTGTGCTCTGAGTGCCATTTCAGAAGCTCCTCCATGGCATTCCCCACCTGCATTTTACAAGATCACCCCAATTTCAGAATACATCAAGTGAAACTAATATCAATCATCACAAAAGACGACCACCCTCACTCCCACTCCCCAAAAATCATGAAGCATAGAGTGACAACGCTGGTCACATTGGTGAAGAATAGACAAAATTTGCTTTCTCAACAGACTTGGGTGTACTTCATCTGTTTCATGTAGCTCCTGCAGGAAGCTCTTGAAATCATTCATAATCCACCCAGAGGGTGGATGCCAAGGGTTTAAAATATTTAAATGCTAGGGTAATGAGCATTAGATTCATACAATCCTCATGTTGAGTAAACGTTAGTGTAACACGAACGATGTTAGCTTAATGTTAGTGTGATGTTAGTATCCTTGACATAAACTTGAGATATTTTACTGCCAGCTACTAATTTAATATTATCTTAATTTTGATCGTATGACCTATTACAATAACATGACTTTACCATGAGACAAATGGATTCAGGACCTTTTGAGACAATCACAAACCTGATCACAAGCCTTAAATAGTGAATGGTAAATTTGTGAGCACAGATGAATGATCACTTACGATGACTCCATACACATCGGCCACAGTGAAAAGCTCGGCATCGTTGCCCGAATCACCGCACACAAGAGTATGACCAGGAGAGCGTCCTTCAGCCTTAAGTTTCTTCATCAGGTATGCAAGGGCTTGACCTTTCCCAGCTCCTGTAGGGAGCACATCCAGATCCACTCCTCCGCTGTATATGAGCTTAGCATTCAACTGCAATTCCAACATAAATTACCAATCAATGATTTGCAAACACAAGTGCCTCTACCCAACTTCAAGTGCATAATTTTCATACTTAAATTTTTCATTTAGTCATCAGTAAACTCTTCAATATAATCCAAAAACTCAAAAGCCTTATTTGACAATCATAGAATATCACTCTTCTTGTAACCACGTGTCGTAATTCTAATGTAGATAAGAAATTCATTCTTTGAAGTGATGGGGTTCAACATGCTACTATTGCTTAATAACGCATGTCTTATTTTCGAGGGCATGGAAACTTTCTACATTAACAGACCATTGTTTAGTCTCAACGATAAGAGAGTCCAAGCGACCAAGACACTTTCTAATAGGCATATCTCACCTGACGCTCCTTGAATCTCTCCGTCAAGGTTTTAAGGACATGCTCGGCCTCACTTTTGTTCACATAGAAACTCACTTTATGTGGCCGCTGCTCGGAATCAACCTGCCAATCAACAAGCTACACGTGAACATCATAGCCATCCATTCTCTATAATTACGCGAACTCATTCAATGCCTCTTCCAAACAGGGTTTTCAGATCAATATGAATGTTTCAGGAACCTTTTGACAACACCATAGCTAAGTCTCATCATCCAAGCTCTGGATTGGACAAAAGCTTCTACCAAAAGGGAGCAAGAAGAAATCGAAAAAGAGCATCAGGAATTCGCTGCACAAGCTTCAAGTTCAATCAACTTAGTGTTTGGCAACAAATGACTTGCCGTTCGTGTATCAGGCCAGTTGTCAATTCTACAATCTCTATGAAAAGTCATTTGATGCCAAACCAACTCAAACCTCATCTCTATGACCTTCTCTAAATCAAATTCTAGAACATCCTACACACTTGCCACGCCAGCATTGACCGTAGCACGCTTAGCAAACTATGTCATGGTGAAAACCTCAATTGAATAGAAATCTTAAGGGTAGTGACAAGCACCTGAAACTTGAGATTCAATTTGTTCCCCTCTTCCACGATCGCTTCTCGATCCCATCCCTGGTTGAGCTCCTCCTCCCACCCATGATCCGGAGCCATGGTATCGCCATACCTGATTTCCGTCCCCACCGACATGATGGTGATGCCGGGCGTGAGCAACGGCACCTCCGACCGCAGCTCGGCATACAAAGCAGGCGACCTCCCGGTGGAAAACACCAGCAACGAGTCGTGGTTGTAATCCGCTTGCCACAGAGCGCCAAATCGCAGCAGTGAAGAATTCTGCTTATCTTTATGATCAACCTACAACCCCACCACCCCAAAAGATCAAAAACAAAAACCATATTGCAGCGAACCCACTAAAACCCTAACCCTCCAATTTCAACAGAAACGACGAATTCGAGAGCATCCAAGCAAAAGGAAAGCAGAAAGTACACACCATGGTGTTGTCGAGGTCGGACACAATCATCAGCCGTGGAGCTCCCGAGAACTCCATAGTGAGTAAATTTCGGATGCACCCGCTTCACCAATCTCCCCAAACCCCGAGCTTTGAATTCCCTACCAAAACAGGGACAATGTGCAATCAAGCCGAGCGCAAAACCTACAAACACAGAGCGATCTGTCACACAGAAGGCTTGGATTGCAATAAACAAACACGACATCCGCATGCAAGCAATCGATGTTGACAACTTCCTAATCTTCGATCTTCAATTTGCTTTTGCAATTTGCTCCAAAACTTGCTTCCAGAAGCTCCCCCAAACACACATACCTGTCGAGATCGTCAGAGCATCCTTGCACGATCGACTAACTTAGACGATGCATTGCAGATCCATTGAGGGTGATGCTGCCAGAGCCTCAATCAAGCTATCCGTCTGTAAGTTTATGTGTGGCCCCCAAGCAGCCTAGGCGACAAGGAGGATCTAAAATCTATACTTATGCTAGATGCGAGGAAGATAGAAAAGCTGCAGGGCTTGTTTGGGGCGAGTGCGAAATAGTGTGGGTACCAAGTGGTGGATCCACGTGTCAGACTTGGGTACCTCCGCTGCAGCAGCATATTCCGGGAGCTGAGAATCTTTTTTTTTTCTTTTTTTTCTGTGAAAAAATGGGTGGGCTGCAGGAATTGAATTTGTTTATTTATTTATATCATTTCTATCTATAGAGAGAAGACTAGTGTTGTGTGCCATGTGCCGGTGCCACAGTATAAGAAAAGAAAAGTAAAAGTAATGTTTTAATTTTTTAAATCATAAAAACTTTGAAATTCAATATGTTTTCTGTCGTGTGCCAAAGTGCCACAAAACAAAATCCGTGCACCCCTCTTTGCTGAGGACTTTCTAATGGTACCAAAGACGCGCCCGGTAGACGTATAATTTCAAAGATTCCAATGTAACAAACAAAACAAACTATGATTTAAGGTGTAGAGATTATTGTTCCTTGTAGTGCCCCATTGTTACAACCAAAATAAAAGTAAAAATAGTTTTTTAATTTTTCATTCATAAAAACTTCAAATTTCAATATCTTTCACACTGTAGGTTCAAATGTGCCAAAACAAAGTTGGTGCACTGTTCCTTGCAAATAGCTTTCCGATCGTACTACTAACGTGACCAGAAAATACACGGTCCAGGAAATCTCATCATAACAAACAAACAAACAAACTCATTTAAGGTATAGAGACTAGTATAAGTTGTACGATTACTACAACCAAAATTACGACACAAGTGCCACAACCAAATTAAAAATAAAAGTAATTTTTCAATTTTTAAAATTCAAAAATAATTCAAAAATCCATATTTTTGACAGCGTAAGTCAAAACCCTATGAAACAAAGTTCGTGCACCCTTCTTCGCCGAAGGCTTTCCTATCGTACCAAAATCGCAACCGGAAGACGCACAATCAAGGAGATTTCAACATAACTAACCAATCGACAAACAAACAAAAGAAAACCAACAACCTATTTCTTAAGGTAATAGATGGATAGTATGTCTTGTGCCATTGCTACAATATAATATAATTAAAATAAAAATAATTTTCTAATTGAAAAACTTCAAAGTTCAATATCTCTTTAGCCATAAGAGTGAATGCAAGAAACACTTGTACTATTTTGCGTCACACCTTGCGTGCTAATTTGTTTTTTGGCCATAACTTTTGCGTTTTGGCTCCAAATGACTCAAGATATATTGGAAAGGTACTCATGACTATTATACACCTTGCCTAATTTTTCTGTAATTTTCAAAAATAGTTTATTGTCCAAAAATAGCTCCCAATTTTATGTCACACTTGCCAATTTGGAGGTTTTTAGAACCCAAAAAAATGAATTTTGAGCTGAAATTTGGAAGAAATGGTCTTCTAGTAGACTTGTAGCTATTGTCCAAAGGAATTCTAAAAATAATTAATTGTATGTGGTGTGGAAGTCTACAAAATGCGCTTCTTTCTGCTTGCATTTTGTAACATATAAAATGTTATTTTGGAGTTTTTTGGGGTGAATGATCATTTCCATAAAGTTGTTACAAATGGCCAATTTTCATTTTATATATTTATTTACTTTTCCTATTTTTAACTAATTAAGACATCAAAATATCCATTTTCTTGAGATTTGGCACTTTTCTAGTTTTCATGCTTAGAGAATTTTTCTATGCAATTCCTTTGGTGGTTACCTTCATCTTAAAGGTGTATACATTAGCTATATTTTTTTATTTTTAAAAATTATTTTCTAATTTTAAAGTACTCCAAAAAAAAAGTCATGAGTATTGTGAAAACTAAACAAAATCGGCAGGTGTTTCTTGCATTCACCCTCGCATTCACCTATAAGTCTAAATGCCATGAAACAAAGCCCATGCATCCCTCCTTGTTGAGGGCTTTTTGTCAATACAAATAACACAACCGGGGAATGCACGGTTCCAGAGATCTCAACATAACAAACAAAACAAACAAACTTATTTAAAATATGGATATAGGAATGTTGTGCAATGGTTCAAAATGTAGTAGGCAACAATGGCATGTTGGGCCCTATCATTCTTGGATTTTTTTTCTTATATATAATAGAATTGTGACATGTGGATATTTAGAAGTTGTAGCATTCAACAATTGTCACATAGGAATCTTTATTTAATAATCAAATAAAGAATTGTACTAAAAAAAGAGATGTACAAAAGTAACACATATTTATTTGGATAGAGATATTTGCATGTTGTCACTTTTATTTTTTTAACATATATAGTTGGTAGTTAGTCCTAAATAAATGATAGTTCTTCCAAATTTAGACATCAATCATTGGTTGCAAAGATGGAGTAGTGTTGCAAAAAAAAACTTGTTGCTCCCACCAAGAAGTAGCTATTTAACTATGCCCTGGCATTTACTCCTAAGGCAACCTCCACCAATGACAAGGGTTTTTATTTCCCTATTGAGAGCAACATTGCAAGCATGTCTTTTTCTTGTGCCACTTTAATTTTAAATTTTAAATTTTAAATATTAAAAATAAAATATGTTGGTAGAGAATTTAATTATACAATTTAATCAAATCAATTCAACTTGAATATAATTCACAATCTTTGCAAAAATCTCTTGTTCCTAGAATTATAATAGAATATCATAGATAAGACATTACACTTTTGAAAGGACCTCCACAGATCCTTTGATTCTCTAATAACTTTTTTTAATGCATCATGTCCTCTTCCATATTGTGTTTGCAGATTTTGAAAAATAAAGCTTCTGATTTCAAAAACTGTAATGTCCCGGAGAAGTAAATTAGGAACTTGGTGAGCAAGTTATCCTTGCAATTTTCAATTGTAATAGACTTAATTCATTTTTCATGTCAATTGAGATAATTTAATTAGGGTTGCATATTGTGAAGTATATTTTAGATTATATGCATGTAAATGAATTTGTTTATTTGAGCATGATTCAAGGATTTGGATTTACATAACAAATTTCAAATTCATAATTACAATCTCAAAATGGTGTCAAGGTTGAAATATAACTTTGTACCAACATTAATGCAATAAATCATTTTATATTTAAGAATTTGCATGTTAGAGTTTTTTAAGTTCACACTCTATGTTTCTACTACTATGAGATGTCCCCATGTTTAATCTTGTATCTCCAAGTTCAAGCTTGTATGCATACATTTTTAAATTGAGGTTCGTTATTAGGGTTTAAAACTATGTCAATTTTTTAATTTTAATTTTTTAATTTTTAATTTTTCATCATTGACGATGTTCACATTACATTCTTGGTACAAAGACAAAATTGGCCATGTTTCTATAATAATATGTACATTGCTAGTGTCACTCCCTACTTTTAAGATACGTGAACTTCATTGAACTTTATATTATTGTATTCAATTTTTAAAAGACTATGACAAGTGTAATTCTTAACATTGTAATTTTTTTGTCTTAGCAGTATTTTATGGAGTACTTTTTTTCTATTAAGGTCGTCCCTTATTCTTTGATGATTTTATGGTTGAAAATTTGACTGGAGTCATACATTTTTATTGCTATAATAATTGCTATAATTGTTTTGTATGTATAGAATTGGCTTAAACAAGACGTATTAGACAACATCAACTTTTGCATTTTTTTGTATATTATGAGTGTTATTGAAGAAGGTGGGACCTATTTCTTGTTCACTTGGCTAATGACGGCTTTGCTTTCCTAACATAGGGCAAGACCATGGTTTTTTTATAGAGAAATTTGAGGTGATCAATTTTGCCTCTACCAAGAGAGCTAAGACCATGACTTCTTTTATAAAAAAACAAGATGTTGAGTGTTATCTCTTCCAATTGAGCACAAGGAAACAAGTTTTGGGAACCACTTTTAAGAACAAATCATGGGAATACATATTGGAAATGATGAGGGATGATGAACAAGCTACTTGATCCCCCATTCATCGCGTAAGGGCAATGAGGGGATTAGTTCACCCTTGCCCTTTAGCAATGACTTGAAAAAAATAATTGTGCAAAAATATACATACTTGAGTCAGTAAAATAGAACTTTAATCATCAGTTGATTTATTTTCAAAATTACACTTTTTTATACATTATATTATTTGAATGCATGTAAGATAATTAAACACTTAGGCTTTGTTCAACAATGCAAACTTGTGTTTCTTGCACTTCTGCAAAATCCTTGCTTTTTTATTCTTTAGTGTCAAAAAAATTGTCAAACTTAATATGTTGAAAATACTATCCAAGAATAGTTTTTTTTTTAAATTATATATTTTATATATTTTTTGACATGGTTTTTTAATAGCATTTTTTACATACTTTGGCGGAGTTTCAACAATGCTTTTCACAAGTGTTCAACACCAACGTATCAAAGAAACTATCAAAAACTTTGTCAAACATTTTATTGGTAAGAATGCCAAAAAATACATTCTTTAGACTTTGTAAAGCACATAATGATATTCAATGAATTAATACTTTTGTTTGCCTTTAGAACTAAGTTGTAATGTCTTTGAAATTTCTAAAGAAATAGAGTTGGCCACGCACTATTGGAATATTCTACAAAGTCCCCCTTTCAATTCTAAAGAAAAATTTGGACATTTTGATGACGTGTCATATATATAGAGAGATTTTGTTTATGTGCACACATTTTATTATAACTTCTTGGCATTAAATACTATCTTCATACAACTCCATCAAAGCAATAGCAAAGCAAGTCATGTCATGAAGAACGACAACAAGTTAATTAAACGTCCTTGCCATCAACACAACTCAGTAACCCTTACATGCAATAAATTCTTTATAACTTGATCTGTTTTGCCATCTTCTAGTCTACATCCATGCCACACAAAATTCTCCCACCTTTATTATTACACAACTTGCTTTCATGGATGCAATATGCAATTGGTGAGTTTTGCATGTTGTTCTTGTCTTGTTGCTTGGAACACCATACCGTAAGTTGTTGGCTAACGGTTCTTCTCTCTTTTGCTAAACCATCGGTGATACTTACTCCCATATTCTCCACCATTACTTTCACACCAAAATTTTGTTGATTTATGTGCTTTATCTCCTAATGCCTAAGGTTATGCCCCACTACAAACTTCCAGTGAGCTTCCAATGAGCTCCATAATAGATTTATTAGCTTTTGCAGGAATTCAATTGAAGCAGAGAGTTCCACAAACAATTGAGTAGGATCAATCTTCAAAAAGGTTTGCTTAGTACGTCATTGAATAGCTGTAAAAGAAGTGGAGTTTGCAAACTTAATGGAACCCTTTTGCTGAAGCTCGTTGTAAGCTATTCCAACGTGCTCGCATTTCAATTCTTATTATGCAACCACTATATGAAAAGGTGGCAAAATGAAGGCAGTCAAGAGCATTGAGAGGCTCATTCGAGAACTTCAGTTGGTTAGCACTTATTCTACTTTTACTTATGTATTCATAGGCTGCAATTAGGGATGTAAAATCACAAAACCCTAATAAGCTAGGATTAGCTCATTGTTCAAAATTGAATGAAATGAGCAAGTGTTAGAACAATTTGTTGATAGTAGCTCACTTATTATCATGTATCCATATTGCAATGCAATTGTGTTTGCTTAAAAATCCTACTATTAGTATTTTTAATGTTTTTATGATTGTGTAGAAGCTTTGCTAGCTACTTACAGTTGATTGTTGATGGGCAACTATGCTGTAGAATCCTGAAGGTGGTTTGCCTCATGAAGACAACAACGGGCAACAATTGCAACTTTGGTCTTCCCGCTCTCACTCTAGTGTAAGCAAAATGTATTTGGCTATTTTTTTGTAAGTCTCAACAGTACTTCTATGGTTTTCATACTCTTTTTGAATTTTCAATTAGTTCAATAGAATACCCAAGTGTCTCAAGGGTTTTAGGAATATTAAGCAAAGCATTGTCTAACACCAACATTAACATTTTGGTCAGGACTCCATTGAAAATTCTCCCCGAAGACCTTGTATCCTTGCATTGCCTTCTACAAGGAGAGATTCTCCAAAGCAATCCAATCCAACAGGCTCTAGTAAGTGGCCTAAGGTCATTTATTGTTTGTAAGAGTACAATTATTTTAAACTATAGGATCTATGAAGATATAAATTGATTCAAAAACTCTTAAGCAACATTGTAAAGGGAATTTTTTTAACATTGATGTGGAGGTCTTTAACTAGTGACTAGAAAGAGACCTCTCTTTTGTACCTCACATTCTACATAGAGATTCCTCCATAGAATCACTGTAATCATAGAGAGACTTCTTTATAAAACATAGGAAAATTTATATTTAATAATCCTCTAATAGCTCTTAAAAGAACTATTTTTATTGTAAATTCTATTCTATACTCCTGGAACATAATCTTTGATCCTTATCATTCTATTTGCGTAACTGATGACTCAGGACTATTGCGAGAAGAACTCGAAAAGGTGTCAAAGCAGTTGGCGGAGCAGAGGGCATTAGCGGCAACTTTGGAAGTAGAAATCACCACCGTCTTGCAAGAAAAGAAAATCCAAGAATTGGACTACAAGTCTCACGTGCAACAGTATGTAATTATCAATTTGCAGCTTCTGGCTTACAACCACACCAAGATACTTTTGCATTTGAATTATGTATGCATTTTTTTCCTTATTAGGCTAGAAACTAGTGAAGGAGATTCTTTGCTAATGGTAGAAATGATTTTGGCTAGAAACTTGAGTTTACACATTGCATAGGTTGGAAGACAAAGTTGTTCATTTGAAGCAAAGGCTTCAAAATTATTATAAGGTAAGTTTAGTATTCAACCTTCACTTGTGTTATTATGTTTTTGCAATGGATTATTTCCATGAATCCAAGACAATAAGCCAATCACAAGAATTTTGCTATGCAAAATTTATTTTTAGTGACATGAATTTTGCATTATTACTATGTGTTAGTGAACTCACAAGATCTATGATGAAGATAGGAAGAAGATGATACTACAATGTGTGAAGACCTTCTTTGTTTACTTGAGGAACTCTTCTCTCATGACATTAGTGTCCGTCAACCTCTGTAAGCACGGATACCAAAAATTATACATGATATTTTTTTTTAGTTGTTATATAGTATGTATCATTCTCTAAATTGAGTTAGCTTCATGCAATTTTGTTCCTACATATCAACTAGTAAACTAATATTATTCTTAATGGAATGAATCAAGGTACAAAGAGCTATTAGCTATTCCGGTAGATAAAAGGAAGGCAAAGGATCATATTTTGTTGTTGATATATGGGAAGGTTCTCAGTAGTCAAGAGAACTATGAGCAATGTTGGAATGATAGGGAAAATCTCAGGTATGGTGGATGAGGTTTATCTATATTAAAAAAATTCAAGATGCATTTTCATGATTTTATAAATCTGGTTGTTATAAAACAATGACGTGTTGTATCTTAGAAATTATAGCTAGATTGGCCATTAGATTGTCTCTTGAGACAATTGCAAACCTTGTAACCTACTTTTAAGTATCAATAATGAAGAGTGGTTTTGTAAAACAACAAACATTTGCAAAGATACAATATTTTTATACTTTGTTATTATCCAACAAAATATTGTATCGTAGTAAATGTAAAAAAAGTTGTGAATTTGTTGCAGATGTACCTTGGCTCAAGCAAACCAAGAGATTCAAAGACTTGACAGAGATTTGAAGGAAGCTTGCAAAATTGCAGAGTCTGAGAAGCAAGAAATGTTGCAAGAAGTAGAACGGCTCACCAGTCAGTGGCGAGATCTATCAATGGTAGCAGCCGAAGAGAAACAAGTTCTCATCAAACAAGTGCAAAAACTAAATGATGAACTCAGAGAAGTCACAGATGCCGCTATTATAGAAAAACAAGAAATTAGAGATGAGGTTCACTCCAAAAAATAACTTGCTTTAGTATATTGACCTTGTGATAATGTGCATCGTTGACCAAAGCTTGCTAATGTAACCAATGATGTATGGCAAAAAAAAAATTAATACTTTTATTTATGTATATAGGTGGAACAATTGACCCACAAATTAAGGAGTTCCCAAGATATAGCACATAAAGACAGGAAAAGCATGAGGATAGAAATTCAAAGGCTTGCTATTGAAATTCAACAAGGCCTTTCTTCTGCAACATCAGAAAAACAACTTCTAAATGAAGAAGTACATTCATTTGCAATCATATTACTTTAATGATATCTTTATACCACCCATACCACTAATTACTTGTATTTTTTACTACTCAATTTTTATTGTAATCTCATTTTCCTAACCACTATTGGCACTTGATAGTAGAAGAGTTATTTTCAAAAGTCAATATACCTCAATAATACCAATTGAGATTGTACAATGCATTCCTTGCCTTTAGGTCCAATTGCTCAACAACAAATTAAGGGTGACATTGGAAACAACGACAAATGAGAAACATAAACTCAATGTAGAGATTGCAAGGCTAATGAAAGAATTTCAGCAACAATCAGCATCAACAAATATAGAAAAGAAAAACTTGAGTAATGAGGTGATAAAGCTAAAAGACGAGTTGCGTAAACTCTCAATCTCTGCAGATGTTGAAAAGCAAGAAATGACCAATAAACTTCACAAATTAACCAATAAAGTTAAGCACTTGTTTGCTACATCCATAGCTGAGAAACAATCTATGCAGCTAAAACTTGAGGTGGCAAACACCAAGAATGACAAATTGGCCAAAGAATATCAACAGGCTCTTTATCAACTAGAGAGTTTAACAAACGAATGCACTACAAATAATATTCAGGTTTCATTCAATCCCTTAAATCTAGCAAGTTGTAGCAACTAACTCATAAATAATGGATACAATTCTCTCAATGATGATCATATAAAGGCCTCTATAATCTACTAACATAGGTAGGATTTTCATATGGACACTACTAGTGACCATTTGGAAGACCCCTACATGAATACTAGGGACGATTTTTTTACAATGCCATCTACAAATTCTTAAATAGTCTAAAATTTTGTCTTTTTGTTGCAACACTTGCAAAACAAATCTATTCATTTAAGGCATTTCCATCATCAAGGTCAAATCTTCTCATACTTATGTGAACTAAGTTCAATATTTGTAGTTGAAGGAAAAAGTGGATGGCGTAGAGATGAAAGTATTACAAAAGAGCCTCAATACAGAAATGACAGATGCTAATATCCACGAGTTGATGGATGAGACACGACAACTATTGGAGCGAATTGAATTCAAAGACCATTCAATGTCATTTCATGACAAGGTTCATAAGAGGCACAATTGGTGCTCCCACCTTCTCATCAAGTACCAACTTATAGTTACATTAGCATCCAATTTAATTAAATTCCTAAAACTATCCAATCTAACATCAAGTCCTATAGAAATTTTTCATTTGAATGATAACTAACAAGGATCAAGACAATTCCTTATGGTGTTTGACCAAAAATCAAGTGTTGATGGCAGATAAAACTACTACTGCCGGAGTCAAAACAAGAGCAACATTTAGAAATGCAGCAAATACTTTTCCAAGCACCAAAGGAACAAGAAAATATGCAAAATCCAATGGAGGCACACATTGAAGAACTATTACCACAAGAACATCATCTTCAGGTGACATTTTGATCCAAGTAATAACTATCTTTGCTTAACATCACTCCACATCACACACAAGTGACGTAACTAAGATAGTATGGAACATATAATCATAAAAAGAAAAGAATCAAAATTGTCATATTGAACATTGTCATCTCTTACAAAAGTTTGACTGGTGAGTATGTTGAAGATAAGTAATACCGAAGGCTCGGAGCATATTGAACAACAATCACAAGAAAATACTAGCATTCAGATTGTTGTTCAAGAAACCAGTAAGTCTTCACTTGTGACTCTCCCATGAGCTTTAACAATTATATCTCAGTAGAGCTTGAAAATTTTCTATTATTTTAAAATTCCAAGTCAAATTTCATCTAAGTTAGGATTTTATAATAAAATCATTGGCTAAAATCGGTATATGGGATGTTTGAATCATTAGTCTAAAATTTCAAATAAATAGATCTTCCACTTATTACCATCCCATCTCTCCTACAAAGATTCAACTTATATACTGTAAATTGGATGTGTAATTTTTTTTGAGCTAATTTATAGATTATACATAGGAAAGGTAGTGCCGGTTGTCATTGCCAGAATATGCTAAGGTGATTGAAAAATGTTGGATTTGAATGACATTACATTGCATCACATATGAGATCTAAATCAATGGACACAATAGTGGGCAACATGTTTAGGTTGAGCACCTAGCAACAAGACAAGTAAATTCAAGAAAAAATCAAAGAAAAGACTCGAAGACAAAGAATAGAAGGCATTCTGTGCAAGTCAAGTCCAAATTTTAATTCTAAAAATTATAGGAATTCACTAGCGAGAAGTGTCTTAAAAAAGTTTGAAATTTTTAACATCTGAAGTTTGAGAGATATCCTCATCATCCTATGTTGATGCTCAATGTCATTGTCCATCATGCATTGTATATTCACAACCTAGCACTTCACAAACTAATTGATCAAGGCATTCAATTTGACTAGACATTAACTTAACCCAGATACCAAATACTTGAGTTAATATTTCTGAAGATGCCCACAAATGAATATGCCTTCATCAATTGAAAGACTTTCATTCAAAGTCACTCTAAGAGATTGATGACTAGCTAGGGAGGGTTGCTATTATGTGAGCATAGGAGTATGAGCCTATGAGCCTAGAATACTATACACCTATACTATAGGTGTATATACTATAGAAATCGTCTATAATTATAAGATATATATGTTACAAATACCCATATTATAGGTGTTTATGATACATACACCTTCCATAGTGTGTGGTATCTATATTATAGGTACCTATATTGTAGGCTCAATGCTCATAAGCTCGCATTCTTGGGCTCACATACTAGCACCGTTGACTAGCTAGGATCCTATATATAGTCTTGACAAAGCTTTGATATTCTCTTTTAAGAGTACAACCTAGATTCATTCTAAAAATAATGTTATGAACAATTTATCAAATGCCTTTGTATCATAAAGCTCTTCTCACAAATTTAAAGGATAAAGTGAATTAATATAGTGTGTAAAAATAATTATTGACATTAATTAGAGATATTCTTTAAGTTTTTGTGAATTTCATATTTATGAAGGTTTGGTATTTTGTTAGGTTGAAGAAGAGAATGGGCCCGACTATTAATTGTTTGAAGATGCTAGAAAGTATCCACAACAGACAAAAGGTCACTATATTAGCAAAAAATATTGGCTTGAACTCAAAATACAAAGGAATGGATCTAATTTGGACCAATTTTCAATGGATCAATACTTAAGCCTACCAAAGTAGTGTCTCTACTATAATGTCATTATCTAGCCTACTTGCATTTTTTTACATATTTCCAATCCCTCCAATATAAGACTAATTTGATCATGTGCACCATGGAATTCTAAAATTTACATTATGATTATTCAAAATGAAATTCTAAACTTCAACTCCTAAAATTCTTTAAAACCAAATTGTAGTTATGGAAGTTTTGATGAAGTGCTACAAATTGACTTTCAACTTGTGTGCGTGTGCAAATTGATTTTTTGGATATGGAATTTTGTTACAACTTCAAAAATATAATTTGTATGCACAATGATCATGGAACTTCAAATGAGAATTGAAAGTTGTTTGAAGCCCAAAATTATTTTTAAAAATACAATAAATACTTAAAACGACAGTCCAAATTTTTACTTGGATAGGACCTAAGCCTCAATTTATGGAGAAGAAAAAAACCCAGTGTGATTAGATTGCATGCTTTCACGCCTTATTAGTCATTCCAAAAAATCTACAGGTTGAAAAAAATTCAAATTCAATCTAGGATTAGAAGAAATCTAGGAATTAAAGAGAGGGTGGCTTTTATAATTTTTAGGATAATTTTCAAAACTATGATACACCCTCCCTGTTTTGAGACAATTCAATTCAACCAACGATTGAATTCATGGTTTTAAAATGATCAATTCGAATGATCATGTTGTAAAAACAACATTTTAAATTGAACCAAATCTTGAATCACAAAACTATTGAAGAACATTGCAAGTGTAGGATAAAAAAATTGTCCCCCCTAAAAAGTACCAATATCACATACTCAAAACTGCTTGAAAAATGTAAGGTTCAACTTGGATATTTTAGTGTTGACTGTAGGGATTTAAATATTATGGCTTATTATTCTATACTCAATGTTTAGAGTAAATATTTATCAAAGATATCCTGATAACTCTAGGAATAAGTGAAGGTGGTTACTACCACCTAAAATCATTTTGTGAACTTGTTTTTCCCAAATCTGCTTGCAACTCTAACCTCTTGGCTACTATTACTTTGATGTGGCTTCAAATTAATTGAAAGTAAGTTAACTACACCCAAATGCATCCAAATAAGCAATTGAATATCGATACTATTATTAAAGTTCCTAATTTTTTGTTAGATGTTGGAAATCAAAAGGAGATTCTAAAGTTTTCTCAACTTCTTATGCATTTTTTGACCATTGTATGAATAAACTATGAATTTTAGAAGTGATGCAAATAGGTGTACTTAAAAATGACCCTAGGCTCTCATGAAAATATACTAACTATGTTAAGAAAAATGTTTAAATCATTCATTAGGGCTTAGAATAGAAGTATCTCAAATTGTCTCAACTTCAATTTTATCATATATATAATATCTTTTTGAGGCATTGTTACAAGTATGGCCTTAATTTTTCATTGTGGGATGTTTCCAAATTACACATGGTGCATTAGCTCTCAAACAATAGTACCATTAGTGAATAGTTTTGAGTTTTTTTTAAGACAATTAAAAAGTAAACCTATATGACACTTAAGTTTTCTTGAAATCATTCTTGACTTTGAAAATTCACTAGAATTACAAAAGTTTTCCAAAAAATTATTTTATTTCTTAAAAATCTAATTTTTTAATTCTTCTACCATTAAAAAATCCTCTAATTGTGATTTTTATTCTATTTTAAATGAAATTAAGTATCATCTTTAGTCAAATGTTTTAGATTATTCTACCTAATACCAAAAGAAATTGAGATACATATCAAAAAATACTAATTGTTTTTGGTTTGAAAGATGAGCCCATCGTGAATTTAGTGTTTTTACCTTAAAAGAAGTGTATTAGTAATCTATAGCTTTAGTATAATTTCAAATAAGAAGATTGTAAACTATTGTAAGGTAATTATGACAATATTTGAATTACCAAAGTGAACCAAAAAAATCCATCAATACCTTTTAAGAATTGGAAGCTTTAGTTATAAAAAAATTTATATATAAAAAGAATTTATTTTTGAATTTTAATATTTTTAGAATCAGATTGTGTCTAACAGTTTGAAAACTTGTAGTTTATATAGGGTTTTTTCTAATGAATAGTGACCTTTCAAATTTAGAAACACCAACTCTTTATAGCAATATTCCTTGAATAGACATGAGAAATGCTTGTGTTTTCATTTAAGATTCCAAATAAACTTCTTTGTCTTAACAAATTGAAAATGTCATAGCCCATACCTGGATCATTTAGGAGTCTAAGTAAACTTTTCTTTTACAAACAATTGCAAAGGTCATGGCCTATATTTAGCTTGATGTAAACCAAACATTATTAGGTCTTTTATTCACAACCAATGATATCACTTAGTTGTTTAAAGTTCGGATTTTTTCAAGTTTTGGATTCTAAACACACATACCAAGGCAATTGGAGGAGAAATCTAAAGTTTCAATCTATAGCCAAGACAAAATTAGCTATCACAAACAATTGCAAAGTTAATATCCATTATATATCTAACTTGATGAAAATTGAAAATAAATGGTCCTTTTGCTTTCAACCAAAAGAGACCTTTGGTTGTTTAAAGTCTTGACCTTTTTGAAGTCCTGGATTTTTAGACACACATGCCAAGATCCTTGGAAGATAAATCTAAAGTTGCAATGCCGTCAAGTCAACAACTGCCATCACAAGCAGTAGCAAAGGTCATGGCCAATATATCTAGCTTGATGTAAATTAGGAACTTTGTTCACAAGCCAATAAGATCTCTAGGTTGCTTAGAGTCTTGATCTTTCTAAATCTTGGATTCTTAGACGTATTCAAAATACTTGGAGGAGAAATCTAGGGTGGCAATCTAAGGTCAAGACAAAAATATCTACCATACAAAGAAAAGTTGAGAGTGCCATAAAAATGGATGTATTTGAATAGACATGGAGAAGTTAACACTAGCCACTCCGACCATATTGAAAAGCTATAGATTTGGAGTTTATTGGGTATGTTCTCTAGTATCAAATTAATAGTGGGGCATTCACTTGAAAATTTGCTACAAAAGTCAACAATCATTGGTATGTTGTCAAACATCAAAAAGAGCCAATGATATTAGACCTAAGTAGTTTATTTAGGAGTTAGAAAGGAGGCAAAGGTGCAGTTAGGAGTAGTTATATTATTCAAGCATACCATTAAAGACATTAATTTGTCAAGACTCCCAAATTTGATTAAATTAAAATAGAATTAGGTGAATTCAATAGAAATACAAAAGGATGTTTCTTTTGAGTTTCATTTTGTACAAGATTAGGAGAGTTCATTGCTCAATCATGTGAAAATGTAATGCTCAAATTTTGCAAACTTAGTCTTTTCAAAGTTGATTTGAACAATTGTATTAAGAAGAGTGTTGAAGAACATTTTGTATTCATAGTTTTTATTGCATGTTGGAATGTCTTTCTATACTTGTAGATCCCTTTAATTAGTTGTATCCTATAGGGATAAGGACTAACAATTGATTTCAATTTTTTGAGTGTCAACTTCATATTGAGATTCCATTTTATACTGCAATTGAAGGAAATTGAGCACATTATTTCATTCCCCTCACTAGCTCCCAATTGAAACATGAGCTTGCCATTGGATAGTCATTGTTTGAAAAGAGTTTCCATTAAACTATACCTAAACTATACCTAAATCGTGAACTATTTTTAAAACCACCCCCCTTTATATACTTGCCTAAAATGTGCAACCTTTATTCATGAGAGCCTTGGAGTTGTTGCAAGAAACGCCTACCGGTTTTGGTTCAAAACAGCCTATTTCAGTGAATACTGTGACTTTTGGAATAATGCTTTTTTAAATGAAATAAATTTTAGATAATTTATAAAGCATTGAAAATAGTATGTTTCTAAAAATTTAGACCAAGAAAAATTTATCTCTAAAAGCTATGCACAAAAAAGGCACAATAGAAAATACCAAGAAAATGGATATTTTGATGTTTGATTTTTAGAAAATAGTAAAAAAATTCAATAAAAATTCAATGAAAAAAGCCATTTTCCTAATTTGAAGATGCTCCTTACCAACCATTTTCATCGGCTTTGGAAAAAAAAATTGTGTTCTTTACACTTGCACAAACTATGATAGTGCACTTGGAGCACATGTGGAAGGTGGAAAGTTTATTATTTAAAAAAAAATCTTCTTAAGATTGTATAACTTTAGTAAAAGTCCTTGTATCCCAATTTTGAACTTCAAATTTGTATTTTTGGGTCAATAATTAGTACCCCGCCCCCCCCCCTTCTGGCCAAGGTAGACATCCAATATGGAGCTGTTTAAAAATAATAAAATAATTTTTTTTAAGAATGCAAAAAATTACTCCATGTCTACAACTACCACCTGTACCCTCATTTCAAATTTCATATAAAACTAACATACAATGCAAAAGTTATGAGCAAAAACCACATGTTTGAAGCCAAGGGGATAAAAAATAGGACAAGTGTTTCTTGCAATTATTCCTAGACACAATTTTTTGTCACCTATGTTCAACACTTTGAAAATCATAGATTATTCCTATGGTGCCCAAAAACGCATACTAAAAAAATTTGGACTTTCCTTTTGAGTCCCAACAAAATCAACAAAAGTTAGACTATTTAATAATAGGAACCATGCTTATTTGGACAAGTTAGGTGTACTTAGGTTCCTTAAATCATCAATCCATGAAGTAGAGCCTAGAAATGAAGCAACAATGTGAGTTTATTGAGGTCAAATAATTCTTGTACCTCCAAATTCAACAACTTGCCAAGAAATTCCTAGAAGACTTCATTTTTGCTGCATCTACTAAGGTAAATGAGCCCATTGTAGGCGAAATGGGAACAAGCCCATTATGGACAAAATTATAATAGCGGTATACTCCCTCTCTCCTTCTAAAAACCTTCCAAAACTTTCCCCATGAAGGATTAATTGTATTTTTAGTCATTGTGCCAGTGATAAATGCATTCAAGAACTAGTAACCTATTCCCTAAATCTATGCAAAATCTCCAGCTTAGGCACCATTCTTCAAGCACCCAAAATTCATGCAAAAAGTATCATATTTGAGCATTGTCCTTGAATGCTCCTAGCTCATCATTCTTGATGATTTAAAGGTTGGTGGCAACAATGATATTTAGAAATATCTATTTCCAACCTAAATACCCACAACATTAGAAAAAATTTAGCCCTCGGGAGGGCTCCTTCCTTTTGACAAAGGGGCTGTGAGTTCCTCACAATGGATGATGAATAGTGACCACAATAAAAAAATATTAAAAAAATATTAAAATAATAAATAATAATAAATAATAAAATAATAATTCAAGCTGACGAGGACAATTTTGGTCACATCAGATTCGGAAATTTCAAAATTTCATATTTATTTTAATAATAATCATTTATTTATTTTTTAATATTTTTAAAATTATAATATTGAACTGTCCCGCGCAGATTAAGCCTTGTAGTTTGCTGGCCTAATTTTATTTTTTTTAAATCGATTTTTTTTTTCGTTTTTTTGGCTAGCATTCCCTGCTGTCCAAGGCATCAGGGAACGCTAGCATCCCGAGGGTTCATATTTCTTCTAATGCAAGGAAACCCGCCCCACTTCATGAACAAATCTTCATAGCACCCAAGTGGCCACCAAATTCATCATCAACACGGTTGTTTGAGGAAGCAGCAAGTATAAGGCACCTCATATGGACAAGGACAAGCTTGCTAGGAGAGGAATGCTTCTTGATTGCTTGCCACCTACAACCACATGGTCATTCAACACGTTTAAGGTAATGTGCTCTTGAAGCGACCCGGCTCTAAAACCGACCTCTAACACAGAGGTACATTTTGCTTTCTTCAATGTACCAGCAGTGTACATTCCAGGAGGGGGTCGCTTTTAGTAACCACTAGGTTTCAACTTCAAAAATTCATAACTAATTCCATGAAGGTTCAAAAAATATGAAACAACTTGGGTTAGATGCCAATTCCATTTTTCTTCCTATGAAAATTTACTGAAAATTGTTTCAAGGAGTTCAGCTTCCTCCCAAATGCAATCAGCTCTTAAAAGGTCTCTTTAAGAGCACATTACCTTAGTGGGATACAAATTCAACCTGATTTGGAGGTTTTAGAGGGACAGAGGGAGTACATTTCAAACATTTGAATGTACTGTACAGTACATCACTAATACGGAATATAATTTTGCCCACTGCCTATGGGCTCACTTACCTTAAAGCTTGCCCTAAAAGACCTTTTCCATGAGTTACTGTATCTTTGTCTATCTGACTCCCATCCTCATGGCCCCATTTCATCCACAATAAAACTAAGATGACTCACCTTAAGCTTGATCTGCTGGTCAATTCAGAAGAAAAGGCGGTGCATTATCTGAAAGTGGTCTGATCAAATTATTGTCAGTCTTGTCATTTCCTTTTGAAGGAAACTGAACTCGTGTAAGTTATTTCATAGGCCAAAATTCAATTTGAACACAAAATGTGTTGCTCTCACAACTCAAAATGTGGTGGACACACTGGCCTTCAGTGGTGTGGTGTGGCATGCATGCATATCTATCTGACTGTAGTGGATGGGGAAATGTCCTTGAATGACAGCTTGTCTTCTCTCAACAGAACCCTCGGGACCTCGACGAGCTAAAAACAAAAGCTGACTCTGCTAATTGAATTAAGGCCGGGCTGTACAATTGAATCTTTTTGTACGTTACTGCATGAGATGTTCAACTATCGATACTAGTTACGTTTTTGCTGTTAACTCCTGAAAAAGTACCAAGTAGCTAATTGTTAATAGACACATTTATATACCCTCAATACTTATTTGGATGGGTATGCAGTTATAGATAAAGATAAATTATTTATTTTTAGGGTACAATAAGGTGATAATTAGACAATGTGAATGAGAATGAATGCAAAAAATATCACAGTTTTAATTATTAGTGTCAATTTGATTTAGAACTGAATTGGTTAACACCATTATTGATTTAGAACTGAGAATTCGCATCAGGAATTGTGACATAGATCCTCACAAACTAGGACAAGTTTGCATCTATGTTTCAGGCTGCGTGTCTTGATTTGTGCCAATGTTTTGGACTACCGCCAATTTCACGAAATTGACGTTTTCTAAATTACTGATTGTTACCGTTTTCTTACCCTCAAACGGCCCTACTTCTATAGAGGCACTACAAATATCTTCCAGTTTGCAATCTTAAATTGCAGTCACGGATGATAGTGCTGGAGCCCCACGCAACACTGCTAACCATTGAGCCCTTCAACATCATGAATTCCTCGTTTTGCTCGTGGGTTTCAAACCTGGCGTCCTTATAGGTGCAGCGGTTGATGTCAATCCCTTTGGTCGGAACCTTTCCTTCTGAAGGTTGAAATCAAATGAAAGAGGAGATTGTGATTTCAATTTGCATCTGCGCTCACAACAGAAGGAATTGTCACACCATGGGTCCCTTCTTTTCAGAAAAATAGAGAGCTGGAGCAACGTGTCTGGATCTAACACAATGAGGCGTAGTTATCAAAATGGAGTGAATCCTACTTCTGGAAGCAAACTGTTTCAATTGCAGCTTGTCTCCTCGGCTTTCTAAGTATGTAGTAAGCTTATCCTTCAAGTCTACTTTTTGATTTGGGAAACAGAGTCGGGAGTTAGAATGTCCATTTCGTTACAGCAATGCAGAGCGTCAATATCTTGTGGTTTTCAAAGCTCTAAGAAATAGGACTGGTATAGGATTACGTTTTTACGCTGCCCGCCTTGAAAAGTGTCAATTTCCTAAATTTTGGATATCCAATATTTTTTAGCATCCTTCAAGCATACTATCACTATTGATGAAGGGCTTGCAAATACTTTGCACTTGGAAGCCATGGCCCAATGCTAGGTTAAGTTGTGTGAAGGTTTCGGTTTTCAATAATTAATCAAAATGCTACACAAAAGCTCTGAAATCAAAATATTGTGTAAAATGCTGTGATGTTTCGGATTAAAACGTTACCACACCAGATTCCTGGAAGGGAATAACAACTGAATGCCAGTGACTTCAGGACAGCTACCAGAATGCTATCAGAAATGGATTGAGCTTGAATCTGCAAACCCACACTGAGAGCCCCACAGATTCTAAACCAGTGTCTGGAAGCATCATGTTCCTGCCACTGGAAGAAACTGCTCTCAGACTGAGTGGTGGTATAATTCAGTAAATTGGCAGATGTCAGTGAATGTTGGCCCATTAATTTTCTGATGTCCACACTGAATCTTAAGTTAGTTATGCACATCCAAACTTCACTCATCGATTCAGTTTTTCACACATGATCAAAGTATCAAACACTCAATTGACAATTCAAAATGTGCGCATTTAACCAACATGAGGTCTGGTCTGGATTTCACTGCACATGACATTCTTGACAACCGGTTGTTGCGTAGTTACGTAGCATGGCCCATTTTGATCCCCGTGCCCACTTAGATCCCAAAGACATGCCAAATCATGGGAAACGAAAGCTTTGACCCCCTTTCCCATGTGAAGACAAGGACTGAGCGGCCGGGTCGAGGAGCTCACCCTCACTTGTTCAAATGAAGCTCCCGATGAAGCTCGGCCTTGCAAAGCCAGATCGAATGATGCGAGCCAGGGATTCTTAACTTATCCGTGCGAGGGATTCTTAACTTATCCATGGCCAACTCCAGGCCAATGGTGCCAGGCAGTGCTCGCTCCACAAGGATTCTCTCGCATGACTGTACTGTACGCCCATGCAAAATCCCTCCGCAGCAGCAGTTCGTATACAAAGTCATGACGAAAAATATCTCATGATCGTGCACACTCTGATTCCCCTCGCCCGGGGTCCAGCTAGCTGCAGGAGCATTCAATTTTGGGGAATTGGAAGCTTTCGGACTTCCCCCACACTCCTTGCCAGTCACTCAGGAAGTTCCATGATTGGAAGCCCTTCGCCCAACACCTGTTGTTTTGCATGTGTCCCCCTCCCAAGTTGATTTGGGCCCGAGGGGGTCAAATAATCCATTTCCAATGCTTCTCACTGGTCGCCTGACCGCCTTTAATTTCGGAGGAGGCCGGAGGAGGAGGAGGAGGATCGACTAGCTCCTCTCCAAATGCACACCCGACCCCAAGCGTTTTGTCTGCAGTGGTGTACTCAGTGGTGTACTCATTGGGCACTGTCGCAGACTGATCGAGGACCAGCCTTGGCTTGGTTTGGCCACGCCAGTTGCAGGATTTTCTTGCCGCATGATTGTACACTGGGTATTCGCTTGCAGGTAACTTAACGTACTGTGGACTCTGGAAAAGCTGTTGGGGCGGAAACAATGGCACTGGCATCCATGGACCAAGTCTCGTGTTGCCTGCAAGCTTGCCTGGAGGAGAGGGAGGTCCTCCTCAAGCTTAACTTACAGTAATTCCTGCTACGCTCCAGCTTTCCATTGTTTGCAGTACTCACTGATGAACAGTGGCAGTGGCCATGACATGACAGGGGAGTTCAGTTCTCGCTCACTTGCTCTCTCGCGCGCTCTCTCTCTCACCCTCCGTGTTAGGAAGCCATGAAGCCAATGCATGGGATGTTGCTGATCGATAACGGTCCGTCGGTTCTTAAACACAAACTACCGGTAAACGCCATTCAACGGGATGGGCAGCGGGCTTTGCGTTTGCAGGGGACAGGCGCGGCTCTGAGTCATTTCACTGGGGACTACCGGTATTTGGAGGGACATGAATGAAGAGGCACAAATCTGGTAAAGAGTGCCATGGATTGTGTGCCACTCACACAAAAATATATAGTAGTTTGCTCTAAACACGTAATATCATTATCATTGGTTCTTTGCAATGTTAGAAGTCAAACAAGAGGTGATGCCGTTTTGAGGAACGTCAATTATATGATTTTTGAAGTTTGTGACAGTTTGGGGAGTGAATGTTGCACTATTAACCTATATAGTTACCAAGGTGATAGTAGCAAATAAATCCCAAGTCTATATACATGGCTTTTCAATGTGGTAAAGGTTGATAGTGTTGACTGTCATCTCCATGTCCATTCAACCTTTTGAATGGCACTTTCAAATTGTCAATTCTACAGAAGTTATTTTGGACTGAATTGTAGATTGCAACCCTGGATTTTTCCTCCAAGTATTTTGGCATGTGTGCCGAAGAATCCATGGCTTAGAAATGTTGGGACTTTAAGCAACCGAGAGATTTCTTGGGCTCAAAACGAAGGGTCCAATCTTGTTTGGTTTACATCAAGTTAGATGTTGGCCATATCCTTTGCAATAGTTTGAGAACAAAGGGACCAGTCTTGTCTAGTTTACGCCAAGCTAGATATCAACTATGACGTTTGTAACTGTTTGAGGATAAAGGAACCAGGCTTGTCCAGTTTACACCAAGATAGATATAGGCCATGATGACCTTTACAACTATCGGGTGATTGCAAGAAACACCTGTACTATTTGTTGCGCTTTCAAGAAAACTTGTGTTTTTTTCTAGAGTACTTTAAAATTAGCAAAATAATTTTTAAAAAATATAAAAAATATGGCCAATGTCTACACCTTTAAGATGAAGATAACCACCAAAGGAAAAGCATAAAAAAATTCTTTAAGTGGGAGAACTAGAGAAGTGCTAAATTTCAAGAAAATAGATACTTGATGCTTTAATTAGTTAAAAATAGGGGAAAATATTAAATAAATAAAATAAAAATTGTCCATTTGTAAAAACTTTATAGAGATGGTCATTAACCAAAAAATCCACCAAAATAATATTTTACATATTCTAAGATGCAAGCAGAAAGAAGCTCACTTTGTGGACTTCCACACACTACAAAAATAACTATTTTTAGAATTCCTTCCCCGAAAAGCTATAAACCCACTAGAAGACCATTTCCTCCAAATTTCAGCTCCAAATTCGTTTTTTTGGGTACTAAATAGTACTAAAAAACCCCAAATTGGCAAATGTGACATAAACTTGGGGGCTATTTTTAAATAGTAAAATATTTTTTTAACCCCTAAAGGAAAAAGCTGCGTTTTTTGGCAACAAAGCGATTTTGGGCAGCTCACTACGAATGGAGTTTTTATTTTTTTTCTTTGAAAATTTTATACAACATGTGTCCAAGGAGTAGCTTTAAGGCCCAACAATTTTCATAACTTTTGACTACATAGATAAAAAGTTATTGCATGATATGTGATTTTCTTTGAACTTTGGGCAGCCCGGGCAGCTCTGAATTTTTTTTTTAAAATGACTTTTAAAAAAAATAAAAATTTGAAATTGGTTCTTTAGATTTATATAAGCGTGGGAAGCTTTGAATCATTCAATTCCGATCTATGAGTCAAAAGTTATGAGGAGTTTAAGTTTGTGGGTACTTATGGTTTTCAAAGACTCCATGCCTACCCACAAACTTAAACTCCTCATAACTTTTGACTCATAGATCGGAATTGAATGATTCAAAGCTTCCCACGCTTATATAAATCTAAAGAACCAATTTCAAATTTTTATTTTTTTTAAAAGTCATTTTTAAAGAAATTTTCAGAGCTGCCCGGGCTGCCCAAAGTTCAAAGAAAATCACATTTCATGCAATAACTTTTTATCTATGTAGTCAAAAGTTATGAAAATTGTTGGGCCTTAAAGCTACTCCTCGGGCACATGTTGTGTAAAATTTTCAAAGAAAAAAAATAAAAACTCCATTTGTAGTGAGCTGCCCAAAATCGCTATGTTGCCAAAAAGCGCACCTTGGTCCTTTAGGGGTTAAATTACCAAAAAATTAGACAAAGTGTATAATGGTTGTGAGTACTTGCAATACAAATCTTGAGTCATTTGGATCCAAAACAAAGAAGTTGTGCTCAAAAAACAAATCAGCCGGCTACGTGTGACAAAAATAGTACTAAGTGTTTCTTGCAATCACCCTATCTATGATAGCTATTTCTGGCTTGACTCTAGGTTGCAATTTTAGATTCTCTTCCAAGTGTCTAAGTTGCATGTGGGCCCAAAAATATAAGAATCTACAAGACAAGAAGTTCTACCAATCAAGAGATCCCATTGGCTCACAAGCAAAAGGCCAAATCATGAGCAATTTGTGATAGCTATTTTTGAATGTAAGTTAAATTGCAACTTTTGATTTTTTCTTTAGAATTGAAACTCTGTGCAATCAAAGATTCCATTGGTTGGGAATATAAAAATTTACTTAGTATAATTCACAATTTCACATCATGCCAAATATAGGCAATTACCTTTGCAATTGTTTGTGAAAGAAAAGTTTATTTGGAAGCCTATTAGGAAGATTTGGATATTGTTCATTTCTTTTTAAAGAATTGCTTTTGTAAAAAGTCGGTGTTTCAAAATTTGAAAGGTCATAACTTAAAACAGTAAAAACATTCCATTAATTTAAAGAAAAGGTCCAATCAAATTACCACAAGCAAGAAAAGGACCATAGTTCTTTGCAAATTCATGTGATTGAAGGTCCATTAGAAGTCCTAGTATCAAGTGTGGATATTGTTTAAGATCTTTTAGGAATTTTTATTAATTTAAATTCCAAATTTTTCAGTATTAGAGAAATTTTTATTCCAAAAATATTAAATATAATTTTATTTTTTTCATTTGAAAATTGAACAAAAAAACTTCAATTTTTGATAGATTATAATGATTTTTGGGATGACTTTGGTAATTCAAATATTGTAATAATCACCTTATGATGGGTCATATTCCTCTTATTTGGAACTACAATAATGTTTTGTAATTTAAGTACCTTTATTTTGTGATAAAAGTGCTATGTTTATGATAATCTAATTTTTAAATTAAAAAACTTAAAATGATTAAGCGTTGAATTTAAAGAGACTTGAACTTTCATAGTAGAAAAGTGCAGAGCACTTCATTTTTGAAAAACTAAGTTAACTTGAAAGTGATGTTTGACAAAGTGATTACAAATTAATGCTACAAAGACAGGAATGTGGATAAAAATGGAGTTCAATTTATGTATTTTTAAAATTTTGTACAATTTTTTTTGACAATTGAAGTAAAATTGAAGTAACCTTTATTTCTTTGTAAGTTCAACAATATTCAAAGTAACATTCACATGCTTTAATTGAATTCCATGAAACTCATGAATGAATAATAGAATCTTTAGTTATTCATTTATTTCATATACTCTCCACACTTATTAAAAGAACAATTTTATATAATGAACACCTTCAATCTACTTATAACCCCATGAATCACTTTATGTACAAATCAAAGGTACAAAAAAAACCACCTAAGTAAATGAGTCACCTTGTGATAAGGAAATAAATAATATAGTCATAAAAATAAATAAATCTTATTCAGAACATCATGTATTCAAACAATATCAACTCAATTTTTACAATAAATATCGGCATAAAGTATATCATATTAAAACTAACAAAATGAGTCATAAAATAAAAGAAGGTCTTTTTTTAAGTTCTAAAAGGAAGGCCATTTAACGGGGTGGATTGCAATTTTTGTGTTGGGGGGACAATAAGTTCTCATTTCACTAGGGAATATTTAGAGGGACATGAATAAAAATGCCCAAATTCGGTAGAGAGTGTGATGGATTGTTTTATCACTCACCCAATAAAATAAGGATAGTTTGCCATAAACATCTAATATCATGGATTCTTTTCAATGCTTGACATCAATCAAGTGGTGATGTTGTGATGAGGAATGTCAACCAAAGGACTCCTGAATTTTGTGACAATTAGAAGAGTGAATGATCATTGCACTATTAACCTAATTACCAAGGTGGCAATATCCAATAGATTCCAGGTCTATGGCTTTATAAAAAGGTGGAGGTTACTTGATAGTGTTGATTGTCTTCTCATGTCTATTCAACCTTTTGTTTGGCACTTTCAAATTGTCGTTTATGTGGTAGTTATTTTTGCCTTCATTGTGGATTGCAACCCCTAGATTTCTCCACCAAGTATTCTGCTTGGGGGGCGCACTCTTATTTATTTAGCTACAGATGTGCGATCAAATGAAGGTTTATTTTAATTAGGGTGGTTCTAAATTTTAGACAAGGCTTTGAAGTAAATAAGCATCATCATAATTCATCTAGGTCCTTTATACATAATGAAGGGTTGTTAATAATAAAGATTTTTATTTATTTTTTAGCTCTACAATAGCCTTGCCAAGAAGAAAAAAAGAAAATCTGAACTTTTTAGAGCTACAGTACCTAACAGTATATAACTCTAAGACAAGTATCCGAAGATGGGGATCCAATGTATAGGGTTAACTTAGTATCTTCTCAGTATCTTTGTACTATACAAAAATAACAAAGTGGATTTAGTCGTTGAAGACTCCCCCGGATGACGAAGTTGTGGATGAGAAGATCAGAACTTCAGTCATCTTGGATGCAACAGGAGTGTGACTTTCACTCAAGCTTCATACCTCTGCTTCAATGTCTCTGCTGGTTTAGGATTTATCTTAGTGCTTTCCAACCGCCTTTGTGAATGCCATAAATGTTGTGGTTCCGAAGTGCTACAAATTCCAAGGATGATCAAGTTCAGGATTTAGGCAAACAAAGAGCAATTGGGGTGTAGGGCACATGGATTTAAGGTGAAGTTTAGGTTTCCGTATAGCTTTGATTGTCCCCAACAAGATCACGTTGTGGACGTTGGAGGTAGAGTCTTCAAATGCTGAGTACTTTGGCAAGGTTGACGTCGGGGGTGTTGCAATGTTGGAGGCATTGAGATTCATGCTAGAGACAAATGATATTTTGGAGTGTCCCTTTGATTTTTGGGATGTTGAGGACAAATGCCGCATGAGGAAGACGGGCATTTTCAATGCGCAAATGTACGTGTGGGTGACACCAACAATGTGTTGAAGTACCACTCACCCAAAACTAGAAGCCGAAAACAGTTCAGTGTTTTGAATCAGAATTCCAGTTTTTTGTTTTGGCAATTTGATTTAGTTGGCTTACGATCTTCAATCTACATGTATTGCGCATTGGGTTACATTCCGAGCACCCTAGCATTCATGACAATCAGGTGACAATCTCAATCCTAAACCTTACCCCCCTGACTCCTTATTGTTTGAATGTCATCATGTTTTTCTTCTTTTTTTTATTTATGTGGGTTGCATTTTGTCACATGTAGGTGGCTCTTATTGCATTTACATTGGAGATGGGTGTTATTCCGTTTCTAAGTTTGAAGAGGCTGCGGAGCCAAAACCAATTTTGATTTTTTTCATGTTGCATTTTGAATATGTGAACATGACCTTGAACATTATGCAGCCTTGAATTTCTGGAACTTTGTAAATGCTTTTTGTTGTGTTTGTGAACACATGCAATCGTTTGTGAACTTTGCATTTTGACACTGGAACTTTGTTTGTACATTGTGATGTGTTTGTAAACACATTCTGCCATTTGTACACTATACATTTTGACAGTGAATGCAAGTTTGAATTTTGATATGAACACTTTGTGTCGTGTTCCAAAGTTTGTGTATGGTTCTCAAATTGGTGTATGTTTCACTTGTTCCTGGTTTAGTCTACTTTGTATTAGAAATGTTTCACTTGAGGTTTCACTTTGGAAGTACTTGATGCTTGAATCTGCTTTCAGTTACTCAATACTGTGGGTTTGCAAGTACTAGAACCTAATTTCCTTCTTGTTTTGTACATCATTGTTTGTATGTGTAGTTTGATGTCATGAATTTCAATATATAACTAGTGTTTGAAAAAATGTTTGAAATCTTTTTGCCAATTTTCTAGTACTTATAATGAACATAGGATATAAAAATGAGCGCAAGAAAATTTTTAAATGAAATATAGGGTATCTAAAATAAGGCAAATTTAGAAATTTAGGTAAATATAGCCCTATAGAAATTAATTTTTTTTACCTACATAGCCCCCGCGCAATAGGGGCTTGAACGCACGATAGCACCAAACATTCTATATAGTGCACCTTCGGAGGTATTTTGGCATGTATGCCCAAGAATCTGTAGTTTAAAAAAATTGGGACTTCAAGCAACCAATCTAAATCCCAGTGGCTAAGAACAAAAGCAATTGTTTGAAAACAATAGGTCCAATCTTGCCCCAGTTTTCATCAAGCTAGATATTGGCCATGATGACCATGACCTTTGCAACTGTTTGTGATAGCTATTTCTATCTTGACTATAGATTGCAATTTTAGATTTTCTTCCAAGTGTCTTGGCACATGCATGTGGGCCCAAAAATCTAAGAGTTAAGAAGATGGAAGGTTCAAACAATCAAGAGATTCCATTGGTTGAAAACAAAAGGTCAAATCATGAGCAATTTACAACAAGCCAAATATATTGGTCATGACCTTTGCAACTGCTTGTGATAGCAATTTTTGTCTTGGATGTAGATTGCAACTTTTGATTTCTCCTCCAAGATTGAGACTTTAAGAAAACAGCTTTATGGCACCGAAAATGTCTCGTGGCTGAATTGATTCACTGAAGCGAGACCTTGAAAGCATCCACCATATGCAATTGCATGCTCTACGGTTACAGTACCCTGATAGGACCAAATAAGCAAGGAACACCAAAGTGCAAAAAAAAATCTTTTTTTTCAAGTGTTAGTCGCGGAACATTCTGTAAATTAGAAAAGGTTGTTGGTAACAACACTTGGAGATATCAGAAGTGAGAATGCTAACATGAGTAACGATAAATCATATGAAAAACATGATCGCCAAAAGTTCAAAGGTTTCTGCTTTCAGCTCTACATGATACTTATTATATGATTGTACATTTCTATTATGTTCCTTCTATGGGTTGCTTCATTTGCAAGTTTCTACTATTGGATAGGGAAAATAATTGGTCTTCACTATCCAGAGACTTTAGGTCAAATTCATTTTTGGATCACTTTCTTCGGCGTAAACTTGACTTTCTTTCCTATGCATTTTTTTAGGTCTTGCAGGTATGCCACGTCGCATTCCAAATTATCCAAAAATCCTATTGATTGAGAACAAAAAACTTAGTAATGTTTAGTTCACATCAAGCCAAATATATTATCTTTGCAATTACTTGTGAAACAAAAGTTTACTTAAAAGCCTAAATAGAAGATTTGAATGTTGTTTATGTCCTTTTAAAGAATTCTTCATGTAAGAAGTCAGTGTTTCCAAATTCAAAAGGTCACAACTTAAAACAATAAAATGATCCCATTAATTGAGAAAAAAAAGCCCAATCATATTACCGCAAGCATTTTAGCAAGAAAAGGGCCATAGTCTTTGCAAATTCATGTGATTGAACGTCTACTACAAGTCCTAACATCATATGTGGATATTGTTTGAGATCTTTTAGGAATATTTTTAAATATAAAATTCAATTTTTCAAAGTCTTGTAGAACTTTGGATTCCAAAAAAATTAAATTTAAATACAATTTATTTTTTCAGTTAAAAATTGAAGAAAAAAATAATCTTCAATCTTAATAGATTATAATGATTTCTTTGGATGACCTTGGTAATTCATACATTTTTATAATCACCTTAAGATGAATCGTAGCCTTCCTATTTAGGATTACAATAAAGTTTTGGATTTCAAATATCCTTATTTTGTGATAAAAATGCCATGCTCATAATTGGCTTAACTTTCAAACCAAAATCAATTGGTATTTTTTTATGTGTGCCCTCCAAAACAATTTGTACAAGGCAAAATAATTTGAAACATTCTATCATGGCCCTAGTTTACGTTGTAGTTTAATACAAGTTCGAAAATTATTGTAAATGGTATGGAAAAAGGATACTTTCAAGGAATTTTTGGACTTGCATTTTGTCTACACTTTCATCTTCATTTGGGCTTTGAATAGTCACTTGCAACATTAAGAACCACCACAAGTTTTTAAGTGCAACCAATGAAGAATTTAAATTGATGTATATATTTATTAAAAATTAAAAAAATTAAAAATGAATAAATAAATATAAAGTGATTGTTGAACCTAAAAAGTGGACTTGGCATGTCATTTAGAAAAACTAAATTAAATGTATTTGGAAGTATTGTTTGACAAAGTGGCCACAAGTGAGGGCTACCAAGATGTAAGCATGCTTAAATTTGCAATGGTAAAAATGAAACATTGAAGATAATTAGTGTTGTTCCCTGTTTTTTAGCCCCCAACACTATTTTCCAACTTATGTTTAAATAGTGTTGGGGGAATGGAGTTCATTTCATATATTTTTCAAATTTTGTACTTTTTTTTTTAAAGTTTGAAGTAAAAAATGAAGTAACCTTCAATTCTTCTTAAGTTGAACAATGCTCAAAGTAACATTCATGTGCTTTCATTGAATTCCATGAAACTCATGAAGGAATAATCAATTCTTCAGTTACTCATTTATTTTATATAGTTACTCTCCATGCTTGCTAAAAGAACAATTTCATGTAATGAACACCAATCAATCTACTTATAACCCCAATAATTACTTTATATACAAAAAATCCACCTAAGTAAATGAGTCACCTTGTGATGAAAAGATAAATTGTATTGTCTTAAAAGTAAATCATCTCTATTTATTACATCATGTATTCAAATAATATCAATTCAATTTTGACAATGTAAATCTATATAAATTAATTTGTATTAAAACTAAAATTAAGAGTCACAAAAAAAAAAAAAAATCCTTTATCTAGCCCCCAAAAGCAACAAAAACATCCTATTGGATGAGAACAAAAGGCAAGAGTCGTGTACTAGACATCAAGCTATATATATTAATCATTACCTTTGCAATTGTTTGTGATAGCTACTTTTGTCTTGAACATAGATTGCAACTTTTGATTTCTCTTCTAAATGTCTTGACATGTGTGCCTAAGAATCCAAAACTTGAAAGATTGAGACTTTAAGCAACCAAAAGATCCTATTGATTGAGAACAAAAAAACTCAATCATGTTTAGTTTACATAAAGACAAATGTAGGCTATGACCTTTGCAATTGTTTATAAGTAAAAGAAAAGTTTATTTGAAAGCCTAAATGCAAGATTTGGATATTGTTCTGAATGTCCTTTTAAAGAATTATTTTTGTAGAAAATTGATGTTTCCAAATTTGAAAGGTCACAAATTAATGCAATAAAGAGATTCCCTTAATTGAAAAAAAGAGGTTCAATCATGTTACAACAAGCAAGAAAAGGGCAATAGTCTTTGTAAATTCTTATGAATGAACATCCTTTAAGAGTCTTAACATCAAGTGTGAACATTGTTTAAGATCTTTTAGGAATTTTTATTAATATAAAAATTAATTTTTTTAGTCTTGAAGAATTTTGGATTCCAAAAATATTAAATTTAAATACATTTTATTTTTTCATATAAAAAATGATAAAAAAACCTTCAATTTTTAATAGATTATAATGATTTTTTTGGATGACTTTGGTGATTCAAATATTTTTGTAATCACCCACGTAATCACCTTATGATGGATCATAGTCTTCTTATTTTAGATTACAATAAATTTTTGTAGTTCAAATATCCTTATTTTGTGATAAAAATACCATACACATAACGGATTCAACTTTCAAATTAAAATCAATTGCATGGTAATTTTTTATACATATCTTCCAAAACAATTGGTATTAAGTAAAATAACTGAAAGCATTGTACATCACAGCTTCTAAGATTAGAATAAACAATGTAGGAAAAGGACACTTTGAGTGACGCTTTGAGTCAATTTATCTATCCTTACATCTTCATTTTAGCTTTGAATAGTCACTTGCAACATTAAGAACCACCACAAGTTTTTAAGTGCAACCAATGAAGAATTTAAATTGATGTATATATTTATTTATTAAAAATTTAAAAAATATTAATTGTTGAATTCAAGACGAGTACATGACATGTCATTTACAAAAACTAAATTAAATGTGTTTGGAAGTATTGTTTGACAATGAAAGTGGCCACAAGTGAGGGCTACCAATATATAAGCATGCTTAAATTTGCAATGGTAAAAATGAAACATTGAAGAATGGAGCTCATTTCATATATTTTTCAAATTTTGTACCTTTTTTTTAAAAGTTTGAAGTAAAAAATGAAGTAACCTTCAATTCTTCTTAAGTTGAACAATGCTCAAAGTAACATTCACGTGCTTTCATTGAATTCCATGAAACTCATGAATGAATAATCAATTCTTCAATTACTCATTTATTTTATATAATTACTCTCCATGCTTTCTAAAAGAACAATTTCATGTAATGAACACCAATCACTCTACTTATAACCCCAATAATCACTTTATGTACAAAAAAACCCACCTAAGTAAATGAGTCACCTTGTGATGAAAAGATAAATTGTATTGTCTTAAAAGTAACTCACTTCTATTTTAAAAACTCACCTAGATAAATGAGTCACCTGTAATAAAAAGATAAACAGTATTGTCTTAAAAGTAAATCACCTCTATTTATAACATCATGTATTCAAACAATATCAACTTGATTTTTACAATTAATGCATATTCACATGAATTAATTCATATTATTTTTTTTTTAAATGAGTCATTAAAGAAAAAAAAGGTCCAATTTCTAGTTCAAAAGGAAGGCCATTCAACAAGATGGATAGGGTGATTGCAAGAAACACCTACCAATTTTGTTGCATTTTACAGTATTCACGCCTTTTTTTGTAGTGTACTTTAAAATTATAATTTTTTTAATTTGAAAAAAAATATATGGTAAATGTATATACCTATAAAATCAAGGTAACCACCAAAGGAAAATCATAGAAAAACTCTAAGTAGGAGAACTAGAAAAGTGTCAAATATCAAGAAAATACATATTTTGATTAGGAAAAAATAGGAAAAAAATCAAATCAAATCAAATCAATAATAATTAAGCATTTGTAACAACTTTATGGAGATGGTGATTTATAAAAACAAAAAACAAAATAATTTTTTTCATGTTTCAGAATGCAAGTAGAAAGAGGCTCATTTTGTGGTCTTCTACATGATATATAATAAACTACTTTTAATAATCCTTTGGACAATAGCTAAAAATATACTACAAGACCATTCCCTCCAAATTTCAGCTCCAAACATTAGAAGAGATTTGAGGGCTGGGAGGGGCCATTTTAGGCTATTCCCGCAGCTGGGAACAGTCAGAATATAAAAATAATAAAATAAATAAATTTAAAAATTAAAAAAAAAAATAATATATATATATATATATATATATATATATATATATATATATATATATTTATTTTTTTAAAATTTAAAAAATTTAAAAATTAATTTTTTATTATTTTCTGACGTGGCACTCTCTCGACCATGTCAGATTACTGCTGCCAGGTTGTTCCCAGGGCCAGATAACTCGCGGGCTCTTAGAGCCCTCAAATCTCTTCTAATGTTTGTTTATTTAGGTACTACTTTGTTAAATAAATAAATTGGCAGGTGTGACATAGAATTGGGGGCTATTTTTGGATTGCAAAACTTTTTTAAATTCCAAAAGATTATACAAGTCATATAATTGTCATGACTACCTTGTCCATGAATTTTGAGTCATTTGGAGCCAAAACACAAAAGTTATGGCCAAAAAACTAATTAGCACACAAGGTGTGATGCAAAATAGGACAAGTGTTTCTTGAAATCACCTAATAGCATTTTTGTATTTGGAGGGAGAAGAACGCAGTAAGTTCTTTGGTGTCCTCATTTCACTAGGAAATATTTGGAGAGAAATTAATGTAAAGGCCCAAATCTGGTAGAGTGTGCAATGGATTGTCTATCACTCACCAAAAAAATTATGATAGTTTCCATAACTATCAAATATCATAGGTTCATTTTAATGTTTGACGTCAAATAAGAAGTGATTCTATAATGGGGTTTGTCAACTAAATGATTTTTGAAGTTTGTGACAATTGGGGGAGTGAATGTTCCACCATTAACCTAGTCACCAAGGTGACAGTATCCAATAAATCTCAAGTCTATCACTATAAGAGAAAGGGGTGTTTTAAATATAGTCTTAGTAGTATAATTCTATAAATAATGACCTTTTAAAGAGATTTTTTGGTAAGATTCTATTGAAAAACATATATTTCTTGTAAAAATTTTGCTAAAAATTTTGCTAAAAATTTCCTTAAAAGGTCATTATTTACAGGACTATACTACTAAGACTATATTTAAAACACCCCTTTCTCTTGTAGTGTATGACTTGTTCAATGTGAGGGTTGATAGTACCAATTGCCTTCTCTTTGCCTATTCAACCTTTTGTTTGGCATGTTCAAATTGTTGTTTATATGAAAGTTATTTTTGTCTTGATTGTAGATTACAATCCCTAGATTTTCCCTCCAAGTGTTTGGGCATATATGTGTGTCCAAAAATCCATGGCTTAATTCCTAAAAGACCAAGCTGCATTTTTTGGCAACATAGTGATTTTGGACAGCTCACTAAGAATAGAATTTTTATTTTTTTCTTTGAAATTTTTACACAATAAAAAGACAAGGTTTTTCTTTAAGGCCCAAATTTTTTATAACTTTTTACTACACGGTTAAAAATTAATTGTATGATATATACCTTTTTTCACAATTAGGCATTCCGAGCAGATTTTTAAAAATCATTTTTTTCAAAAAAAAAAATTTGAAATTGGTTTTCTAGATTTATTGATATTCAAGGAAAGCTTTTGAATCATTCCATTTTGATTAATGAAATGAAAGTTAATATGAGGAATTTTAGTTTACGGTTTGTTATGGATTCTCTACTCTAAAATAAACTTTGAAGTCATTTATTTGATTCAATTTTCAATATTTTTAGAAAAAAATAAAATCATAGGATGTGGATTGTTTATTGCAACATTACAACCATTGGGATTGGAATTTTTCAATTCCATAACTAAACTCTGAACAATTTTGTATTTTGAAACATTTTCTACTTCTTCTTGCTTATTAAATTTGTCAAGCATGTAGCCAATTTGCCTTGAAGAATGAGTCCACATTTTTGGATATTTTTTTATACAAATGTAACCTTGTAAAGTGCGGCTTCTTGATTTTTTGCAAAGCCAAAAAAATGATTTTTGTCAATTCAAATACTAATATCTTACAATCTACACAGTGGAAATTTTTTAACATCTTTTCCACATCTTTTTAAACTAGCTTACTACAAGATCCTACGGTTACATGTGTCTAAAAATGTTTTTTTTTCTAAAATTTGTAACTTGTACTAGAAATGACAATTTTTAGAGCGTTTCTATTGAAAACATAGTCAAAGAACTTTAGGTTAAAAAAATAAGGACTTTAAGCAACCAACAGATTCCACTGGATGTAAACAAAAGGCCTAGTCTTGTTCAATTTACATCAAGCTAGATATTGGCCATGACCTTTGCAATAGTTTGAAAAGTTCTATGGGCCTAGTCTTGTCCACTGTTGCCATCAAGCTAAATATCCGCCATGACCTTTGCAATCATTTGAGAAAAATGGCTCCAGTCTTGGCGAATTGCCATCAAACTAGATATTGCCCATGACTGTTGTAAATGTTTGTAAGTGTTTGTATTAGCTGTCGTTACAAAAGATTGCAATTTTAGATTCTTTTTCAATTGTCTTCACTTGTGGGCCCAAAAATCTAAGAATTATGAAGATGTGGAGTTCAAACATTGAAAAAAACACATTTGGCTGCAAACAATAAGACCAAATCATAAGCAATGTACATCAAGCCAGATATATTGGTCATGATCTTTGCAACTGTTTGTGATAGCTATTTTTGTCTTGAATATAAATTGCAACTTTTAATTCCTCCTCCAAGATTGAGACTTTAAGCAAACAACAAATTCCATTGGTTGAAAACAAAAAAATTCATTCATGTTTAATTAGTTCACATCAAGCCAAATATAGGTTGTAATCTTTACAATTGTTTGTAAGAGAAAAGTTTACTTGAAAGCCTAAATGAAAGATTTGGATATTATTCATGTCTTTTTAAACAATTCTTCTTGTAAAAAGTCGGTGTTTCTAAATTTGAAAGGTTACAAGTTAAAGCAATAAAAAGATCCCATTAATTGAGATCCCATCAAGGTCCAATCACTTTACATCAAGCAAGAAAAGGGCAATGAATTTTTGCAAATTTATGTGAATGAGCGTCCACTAGAAGTCTAAACATCAAGTATTCAAGTGTGGATATTGTTTAAGATCTTTTTAGAATTTTTATTAATACATAATTCAATTTCTTAAAGTCTTGTAGAATTTTGGATTCCCAAAAAATATAAATATAATTATAATAATTTTTTTTGATTTAGAAATTGAAGAAAAGAATTTCAATCTTTATAGATTATAATGATTTCTTTGGATGACCTTGGTAATTCAAACATTTTGATAATCACCTTATAGTGGTTCATAGACTTTTTATTTAGGATTAAAATAAAGTTTTGGATTTCAAATATTATTGTGAACATGGCCAATGTGATAAAAGTGCCATGGTCACAATAGTATTTTTTTAAATTAAAAATTAAAAATATTAAGCGTTGAATTTAAGGAGCCTTTGCAAATGTATTTTTTCTATGAAAAAAAAAGCATGGACTTATAATTATCCCAAATGAATTCAAAATCTAAGCGCATAGATGTTTAAAGAGCTTGTTTAGTACTAGTGTGCAAACCAATTTTGAGTGTGAAATTGCATAGGAGTTGTAAGATTATAACAAGAAAAATGTATATATATCCTATTTTTAGTATGTTGTCCCTCCCCACAATGTTTGAAAAACCTGGATCTAAGAGATTTTTGAAATTATAGGTGACATGAACTGGAAATTTTATTAGTACACTAAAATGCTCTTCCCAAAACATTAAGTTCAAATGAAGAGCTATCAAACTCATTACACAATCCGCCTTGCAATTATTGATTGCAAATTTTTTATAAGTAAAAATTGCAAATGATTCCAAATCAACACATTCATGTTTAAATTTTCAACAATAAAAATCATGAAAACACTATATTCTTTCTACACTGTCTATTTCAAAGCAAATGGATAATTACAAATTTTTAAATCTCAAATCAAGTGAAATTGGCAAGCTTTATTCTTCCTTTAATGATATGTATAAATATATTTGCCTTTGAGGACTCTTCTCAAAAATCAAATAATTAAAAATATAAAAATATAAAAATCAAAATATAAAAATCAAATATTTATTTTTTTCAATGAAAAATAAAAACTCTCAATAGCAAAACTTCAATACTCCTTGTAAACAATCACAAATGAGCTAAAATTTTGGAGCAACTATATATGGTCGTTGAGGCAATCAGGATTTAACTTAAAAGTGATGTTTTACAAAGTGACCACAAATGAAGGCTAGAAAGACATAAGCACAGATAAACTTGCAATGGAAAAATGAATTGTTGAAGAATGGAGTCCAATTTATGTATTTTTCAAGTTTCATAGAATTTTAAAAAAAATTGAAGTAAAAAATGAATGAAGTAACCTTCAGTCCTTCTTAGGTCGAACAATGCTCAAAGTAACATTCACAAGCTTTGATTGAATTTGATGAAACTCATGAATGATTAATCAATTTTCTAGTTACTCATTTATTTTATATATTGCCCTCACTTGTTAAAAGAAAAAAATTCATTTAATGAACACCATTCAATCTACATATAACCCCATGAATCACTTTATACACAAAAAGTCCACTTAAGTAAATGAGTCACCTTATGATGAAAGGATAAATAGTATTATCTTAAAAATAAATCATCTTTATTCATAACATCATGTATTCAAACAATGTCAACTCATTTTTTACATTGTATATCCACATGAATTAATTCATATTAAAAATAACAAAATGAGTCATCAAAGAAAACAAAGGTCCTTTATACAGTTCCAAAAAAATTAATTAATTTGGAGTAGGAATTTTCGTTTACAAAGGTTACCAACTTATAGAGCTCCAATTACATTTCAAAAATTACTTGAGGTGTTAGAATATAAATTTAAAATTTTATTTATAAATTTATTGAGATTTTACATACTCCAAAGTCTACAAGTTTGAAATTGTAAATTAGTCATTATTATTAGCACAAAGAGCAACAAAGACTTTGTTTGAAATTTTAGAATAATTATATAATAATAATAATTGTATTTATAGTTTTATAATTATATATTATTTAAAAAACTATTCTAAAATTAAAAATATTAAAGATGTTATTAATCATGCATGGAATTTTCAATTTTAGGTTCGAATCTTATTTGTAAATATGATTGATAGCAATTGTAAATTGAACATTCAAATGTAATCAAAAAATCAAAATCTACAATTTTTGTTTATAAACCAAAGGTAGTTGCAAGCTTTGGTTGAAAAATTTGTAGACAACTCTCTTATTTATATTGACAGCATTTTGATTTCTAAATCATTTTAAGAAATGTTTAACATTGAATTATTAATAAATAAATAAATAAATAACATATAAAATGTCTATTGAAATATTAATTTGCCAAAACAAATTATCTTGAAGATATAGAATTTTGAAACCTCTCATGTAGTCATATAATTTGTTTAAAGAATGTCATTTTTTTAGGAAAAAAGATCCAATTTTAATTTTGTATTTAGATTTTTATTATAATTTCCATCTAAATATTTTTACTCATAAGTCATAACCACATTCTAATATTCAAATCATCAAATAATTATTAATGTAGAAAAATAATTATCTAAAAAAAATTAAATTAAAAAAAATTAACAATCCAAAGATAAAAAAAGATATGTATGTTGATTTCATTTTTTTATGTCATATATGTCCCTTTTAAAAAAAATTAGAGTTAATAATTCTATTTACAACCTATTTTTCCATGAAGTCTTTTGAATTTGCATTGAATTGAGGAGGTATGACAATGCATTGGTCTTTTACAGTAAATGACTCATTTAAACTATAAAAATTAATTTTCTTTCTATTTTCCACTTTCTATTAGTAAATGACATGATGATTCATTTGTACAGTGGGGGTCCCAATCAAAATGGCGTTTTCGAAATCGCAGTGACGAAATTTTCAGTGCTGCCAACTTTGATAGCCTCTCGAGGGCTCAAAAATTGGGCTTTGACTATGAAATTTTTACCACAGCTCATCGTTGAGTTGATTATATGCGTAACAAATTTCAAGGCCATATGATTTACACAAAAAAAGATATTCGAAATCTCCCAACATGTGTAGCCGTGAAATTTTTTCACTATTGCCAACTTTGACACGCTCCTAAGGACTGGATTTTTTTCTTTTTCTATGAATTTTTTTGCATAGGACCATCTATATGTTGATTACATGTGTGAAAATTTCAAGTCCAAAAGACCCCAACAAAAATAGATATTCAAAATCTCCCAACATGTGAAGTTGTGAGAAACAATTTCACTACTACCAACTTTGACACTATCCCAAGGGTTGAAAATTGTTTATTTACCATGAACTTTTTATGATGAAATCATCTCTATGTTAATAACATGTGTTCCAAATTTCAAATTCAAGAGATTCACACAAAAAAAAGATATGCTAATTCTACCAACATGTGTAGTTGTGAGAACGATTTTTTCAACCCTTGGGATAGTGTCATTTTTTGAATAAAATTTCACACGGATGTAGAAAGTCATTCTCACAACTACACATGTTGGTAGAATTAGAATATCTTTTTTTTCGTAGATCTTTTGACCTTGAAATTTGGCATACATTTTATCAATATAGAGATGATCTCATGCCAAAATTTTCATGGTAAAATGGTTTTTTTTTTCAGCCCTTGAGATAGTGTCAAAGTTGGTAGTAGTGAAATTTTTCTCACAGTTGTACACATTGGTAGAACGAGCATATATTTTTTTGTGTGATTTTTTTGAATTTGAAATTTGGAACACATGTTATTAACATAGAGATGATTTCATCATAAAAATTTCATGGTAAATAAACAATTTTCAACCCTTGGGATAGTGTCAAAGTTGGTAGTAGTGAAATTGTTTCTCACAACTACACATGTTGGGAGATTTTGAATATCTATTTTTGTGGGGGTCTTTTGGACTTGAAATTTTCACACATGTAATCAACATATAGATGGTCCTATGAAAAAAAATTCATAGAAAAAGAAAAAAAATCCAATCCTTAGGAGGGTGTCAAAGTTGGCAGTAGTGAAAAACATTTCACGGCTACACATGTTGGGAGATTTCAAATATCTTTTTTTGTGTAAATCATATGGCCTAGAAATTTGTTACGCATATAATTAACTCAAGATGATGCTATGGTAAAAATTTCATAGTCAAAGATCAATTTTTGAGCCCTCGGGAGGCTGTCAAAGTTGGCAGCACTGAAAATTTCGTCACTGCGATTTCGAAAACGCCATTTTGATTGGGAATCCACTGTACAATTTATTTTGGCATAGTGTGTCACAATTTAGTAATATGAAAATTTTAAAAGTGTAGGAGACAATGCAAGCCATTGAAATATGAAAACTAATGCATCCACCGAACCATGCAATTGCCTCTTATACCAAATTATTTATCCAAATTGTTGTTTGTAATACATTTTTACTAAAATTAAAATTAAAATATTAATCAATATTTCTAGGTGTTAATTTTGTTTTTTCAAGCTTTATTTTAGTCCTTTGAATGTTTTGAGTTATTTTCTTACGACAACATCAAAGAATCCTACCATAAAACTGAATACTTATGTTGTATCAAGTGCAAGTTCTTGCATTCAAAGCTAGGAAGACAGGTCAAATTTTAAAACACCCAAATAAGCAATATTAGATATACCAATCCTAGATATAATCATACACTCTATATGTAATGTTTAATTGCCACCTCTTTGGAAATGGGCTTTAGTTATAGAGAAGTAGAATATTTTTTTCATATTCAATAAATCACATTCTAATGAGTAAGGTAGGGAAGAATAGTAGCACCTAAGCTCTATCCATGAATAAGAATTTGAGATCTACAAGAAGCCATTGACATTGGCCCCTCCAAATATGGATACTTAGAAATTAATTAGAGCGGAGATTCGAACACTTTATTTGTGTCTTGCAAGGAAATGTGGCCACATTTTCATCAATTGCAAACACATATTATTCAATATACAAGCTTCAATCCGATCAATAACATGTCTCAGGAAAATGTTTATCATACGAGTTATCATAGCATTCTAATTTCAAACCAAAAGGGCCTTGTTAATAAACAATCTAGAAAAAATATGATCATTCAACACAAATGTGGTGGAAATATGCATCTACAATGTAGCCAATTTACAAAAATATCTAAGAAGTGATATGAAGATGAAATAGGTCCACACTATTTGTTAAAGTTGATGTGACTTAAATTCATTTAAAGTAATATAAAAATTACAATCATAGAATTTTAAAATAGAAAAGATTAAAATCCATAAATTTTCAAAATAAAAAATAAAAAATTTGAAAAACTTTTGTAATTCCTTTGAATTTTCAAAAACAAAAATGACTCATAAGGTCTAGGTTCCTCAAAGAAACTTCAAAGAGTCATATAGTTTCATTTTTAATTGTCTTCAAGAAAAATTCAAAATCATTTACTAAAGGCTCGTACCATTTGTATTTTGTAAATTTGCAAAGATTCCACGATGAAAAATTGTGGCCATATTTATAACACCTCAAGATAATTATATATATATATATATATATATATATATATATATATATATATATATATATATATATATATATATATATATATATATATATATATATATAAAATAACAATGTGTGCAACAATTTTAGATATTTCTATTTTATATAACTTCTAAAGAATAAAGGAGCCCATTTAAAAATTTAATAATTTTGGTCAAGAAATTGCAATGCTAATTTATCAATCTTGAAGTTGAAATTTTTAGTATAGATGCATATAAGGATTATCTTGAATGCAAGCTAAATTTCATAGAATTTGGGTCAGTGGTTACTAAGTTATGTTTAGTTTAGTCATTCCTAGTCAAGCAACTAAATTTTTTTTTCTATCATGTCTTTTAATTTCTTTTCATGAAATCTCAACTAATCAAAATATACCATCAACTTGTAAAATTTGTGATATATATATATATATATATATATATATATATATATATATATATATATATATATATATATATATTTAATTAGTTAAAATTTGAAATGTGAACTAGGCATTTACAAAAGCATGTGAAAAAACTTATCTTCAAAGTTTATGCATAAATATCTAACAATCAGGAGGGTTTATTACTTTGAAATTTTAATAGGATATAAATCTTAGCTAAATGATCTTACAATTGTGAAGAATAAGATTTAAATAAATAAAAATTCTAGTTGCCCAACCTACCCCTATTGAATATAAATCATATTCCACCTCACAATTCCATGGCCATTTAGTTAAATTGTGCATAAATTAGTGAGTTAAAAAAATAGTGACATGGGACACATTCTTCTTAGATTTTGGTTTCACAATGGCTTGCCTTCAAAATGCAAAAGCCCAAAATGTTTTTTTTTATTATTTAGGGGTAAAAGTTGAAAACATCTCTTCTTATTGATATATATGATGTATTTTAGGATACAAAGTTGTAGTTGAAGTTGATTGACTTGGAGTTTTTCATGAAATCATAAATACTAGTATGCCCTATGCCATTGCCCACAGTCAAAACAAATATAAAAGTAATTTTCTAACTTCTTAATTCATAAAAACTTTGAAATTCAAGAGCTTTCACATTGTAGGTCCAAACGCCACAAAACAAAGCCTGTGCACCCCTTCTTGCCGAGGGCTTTCCAAAGGTACCAAGCACGTGACCGTGGGACGCATGATTCAGGAAATTTCAACGTAATAAATAAATTAAAAAACAAAACAAACAACCTATCTTAATTGTATGTGTAGATGGATCAATAAAGACTGTTGCATAACTTTGTGATTTTAAAAAAAAATGTACAATTTTTGTAAAATATTTACTTGCATAAATGTGAAAAATGACTCAATTCAACATGTATTGTCATTTTGTTAAGGAATAAATCATGCAAAAAACGTCCAAATCACTTTCCAATCTTTGCATTGTCTAGGCGTGTTAGTTGTGAGGATGGCCATGTTTTTCTTTTTGGAAATAACATCAATTAGAATTGTAGTAAATTGTCTATACCATATCCATATGTTAAGACAAATTGTTTATTTTGTTTATTTTGTTTTGTTTGTTACGGTGAGATTTCTTGGACCGTGTGTTCCCTCGTGGCATGCTTTGTATTGTCAAAAAGCCCCCATCAAGGAGGGGTGCATGGGCTTTGTTTCGTGGTGTTTGAACCCATAATGTGAAAGTTATGAATTTTTTAGTTATTTTTGGTTTAAAAAATTAAAAAATTGTACTTTTACTTTTGTTTTGGATGTGGCAACGGCATAGGGCACACTAGTTGGGTTTGAAAACACCATAGATTTGATTCATAAAAGGAGGATGTCATGTGTTTAAGAGTGTAATTTTGCTCACATCGTGGCAATTGTGGATTAGTGACTTTGTAGCAATTAACCCCAAAACGACCCTGCGATTTCCCCGACATTTGAACCGTCTCACAGAGGCCGATCGGAAATCAAATTGGAAAATGTTACCATGCACGATATGCTAAATGTAACCACATCGATTGCGAGCTCAGTATTGAAGGATTATGCAACAATTTTTTTTTGCACCAAATTATTGCAAAAAGTGCACCAGATTCCACGGATTGTCACGGTGTAAAGTTGCCGAACATGCCTTTTGCAGACAGCGGGCAAGCTTCGATGCGGGCTATAGGTCAAGTAACAAACAGATTGGGTCCGGCCTTTTTTTGTGAGGTAGGCGACAAGTTGTAGAGCAGCTTCACTGAAAAAAATGAATCGGAATAGACAAGAATCTTTTGTAAAGATAATTACAATCTCCGGGGTGTCACGCGTTACTGTTGCATGCAAGCAAGTGTCTTTATTTTATTAAAAACTAAAGACAACTAAAAAACATGATTCAAACGGTAGATAGAATCGGGCCACACAGAGTGAACTATTGAAGCTAATTTCAGCAAGATCAAACGGTGCATTTGGCTGTTTTTCCATTCTACGTACGGAACCGACAAAGACCCGAAGAATTGAGGGGTGGCCTCGGCGGGAAGCGACCGTGGCACTGGGAAAACACGCGGGTTGCCTGAGTTGTCATACGAAGCTAACCAAGTGGCATACCCAACAAAGACAAAGGACTAACCGTTTTCTTATGTTTCCCGCTGTTTTGTGCGGGTTCCTACATAACGTTCTTGCTCCGCGCTCTCCACCGCGTACTACAGAAGGCGGCAAAGATATGAATTCACTAAGAATGCAAAACTGCATACTTTCACTAAAACTTCAAGCAACCAAATAAAACAACCCAAACCACCAATTTGAAATACGCAAAATTACATTCAAAGTCCGAAATAAAATGTGGTCGCCAAAATTGAGAGTGTTCACTAACGCTGGCAGTTTGGGTGCCTGTAATCACCCACTGTCTACAAACTAACCGACTACCAAATTGAAATGCAAGCCACTAAACAAGATTTGGGACGAATCGGAAAACTGAACTCAAGCCTACCTATGGTGACGCTAGCCAACACAAGTACTCTAAAGTCCCTGCTCCGAACTGGCCGTCGAGGTGGCTGGCATTCTCGTCCTCCGAACAAATCAACGCGGCCGCGTGGAAACTGAATCCTTGCAGCAACGCAGATGAACCTGCAAAACGCGATTACTTCAGAACTTTTGCCGCGTACTTGGGGATTGTATGAACCTTCAAGTAGCAAGGGCCCTCGCACATGTACACCCTTCCGCACCCTGGGCAAAACCTTATCTACTTTCTGTCGCAAATAACGCACTTGGCACATAGCTTTTCATGCTTCGCAGAATAATGCAGTCCATGGTCGTTGTGGTTGAAAGAAGCGGCAGTTCGCCCAGGCCGCACCTCCCCGTCACACAACCACCCGGCAATCGCATAATGAAACTGAATGCGAGACATCAACCATTTATGCTTGGAAGTAACTGCATGACTCTTGTACAAAACGTATGAATTCCCTAGACTAGTATCAAGTACGAACAAAAGCAAGCGATGCCACCACTTGTGGGATTTAAGCTGCGCGGTATATTCCATTCTACATTGATTGACTAAGTCGACTCCTCGCATCATCTCCTGGTACTCCAATAAAATCAGTGAAGTGTGGAATGCCTTCCGGCCCTCACGCCTGGTCCACCTCATGCACAATGTGCCTTTAGCTATTGGGTCTATTGAGGTGCTCAGAAGGCAAACAGGGATACGGTCACACCAAATGATAGCACACATGCGCCTAGACCTATGCATTTGAACAATAATACCACCACGTTTGCCAGCTACATATGTGTATTTCTCCAAATTTGGGGGCATGCCAGCCCTATTTGGCATAACTGTGCCTGTGGCTAAGAACCCTAGCTTGAACAAGTCGTCAAAGAGGCGCGGAGATGAGAAAAACCAGTCTGTAACAACCATGTGCCCTAATCCTTTGAGATCCGAGACTAAAGCCTTCACTACTTTCAAACCTAAGTCCTTCTCAGTGGTCAAGCCCTTTCGTCCAGTGTACACTTCGAAATCATAGACATATCTTGACTTGCTATTCGCACAACACCAAACCTTAATTCTGTACTTCACTGGTTTTACGGGCATATACTGTTTGATGGCGCACCTTCTACCGCGATGGGGGATCATTATTTCATCTACGCAAATGTGTCTCACAATTATAAAGTTGCTTACAAATCTAAACAAAGGACTCAAGCAACCACCTGACCTTCACTATTTTGTCGTACGACACATCTGCTTTATCTACCACTAACGCTGAATTGTCGACCAAGTGTATGTTGCGGCAAATTTGCTCAAATCGAGCTCTGCGCATGGCTCCCTTTATCATGGGACAGCCAAAAAATGACCTACAATCCCAGTACAAACGAGTATTCGGCAGCTTCTTCAGCCCCATATAAATGCAAATGTATAGCCAGCAGCGAATATCACTCGGTGTCACATCCTCCCACTTTGACCCACCATTTGTTTTTGCATTATTGTTGTATCTCGGTTGCCTAGCGTACAAATTTGTGAGGTCACAAATCTTCTGTACTGTTTCCAATGGCCAGAACGGTTCAAAGAACTCGTGCTTAGCCACTACACGTCGGCTTACACGTCGGACTGGCCCTGGAGTTGGGCCGGTGAAGGGAAAGCGATCCTAAAGTAAGGTGGTGTTCAAGTCCTCCCAATGCTCTGGAGCACAACTATGGGCAAACTCGAAGGACTCAAAATCCAAATCAGGCTCAACAAGTACACTATCCTCTACCACCTCCGGATCACTACCGTCATCTGATAGAATCCAGTCAGAGTTACCTGAATCGGAGTTCCCCTGCCAATCTTCAAATTCAGCCTCCCAGTCTGGATCAGCTGTTGTTTTGTCGCTGTCGTCCCCTGCAGCCTTGAGGTAAGTCGGCAGCTCCAGTGTGAATGTACTATCTTGGGTAAACACCGGAAGGTTAATGATGCCATCCTCTGCCCCAACAGTTGCAACAGTCCCCGCCCCTCCACTAATAGGAACGCATTTGTCTTTCTCAACTGCTACTACTCCAATCACCCCCCCCCCGAAATCGACCTTATACATAAGGGCTTCAGTAATAATGTGTTGGAGCTCTCTAGTCACCTCCCCAAGTAGCATGTTGTCAGACCCATCAGTCGAACTGAGTCCTAATAAAACACGAGGAACCGACACATGAGTCACAACAATGTCCTCGGATTGCAAAGTTGATGCCGCAAGATTGTCGTGAGCACCTCCAAGGTGCGTACACCCTCCTCCTTCGCTGTAGGAGTTGTACCAGTCCAGACTATCCCTACCTCGCTTCATATTAGGGGATTCACCGGCATCTATTGAAATGCGTTTGCTTTCTCTGATGATTCGAAGTCGCTCTGCACTCTTGCAGTCAGAGCTAGGTGTCTCTTTGCAATCCACCAGCGTCTCTTCTTCCACACTGGTATCTTCAATGTAATTTGTTATTTCACCAAAAGCCTCCCCGGAAACCAATCGTTCCAAGCCATGTCTCGCATCCTGCATTCGAAAAATTAGGTTCATAGAGACGTTGCTCCTCAACTGACGAGGAGATTGCTGTGGCTCCACCCGAATCGCAAGAGTAAACCACCCCGTAGGAGTCCCAATGTCGATTGGTGGGACACCTGAATTAGCCCCCTTACCTTTCTTTCCATTTTTCCGAGCACGTCCTTCCCCCCCCCCGCCTTGCAATCTCTTCCTCATGTATGTTTTCCCTCATACCCCCATCGCCCACCACATTCTTCCCCCTTCTCCTTCCACGACCATTTTCCTCAGCTGTCTTACTACAGAGTAGGGAATCTAGATCGCTCCCTCCCCTCCCCTCCATTGTTTGGTGTGAAATTGGAATCCCCTCCTTCGGCATGCCCTCGAACCTCTCCTTTGATGAGCCACTGGTCTTCAGATTGTTTCCTGGTGAATTCCCTACTATGGCGATGTTTGTAAGCAGAGCGTCCGCTGGATCCCAAACTGTCAGGGGAGTTGGAATTTCGGTAGCCTCCCCTTGTCCTTGCGGTGGTCTGGTGGGGAACAATTCTAACCTCCGCCGATTCGCAGGCGGGCAGAAGACTGGCGATTCGGCCATCCCTGGGGTTGTTGAGGCGGTCCTCATTGGGAACAGAATTGGAATGATCTGCCCATCGCCGTGCAATACGCCGGTGTGAGTTGTGTGAGCCTTGACGCGCTCTCGCTCCCGCTGCTTCACCCGCCTCTGGCATGCCGGCGATCGCAATTGGAGCCGACCTTGTGCTGCGAGCCTCGCAGCCTCCTTCGCCGACACTTGTGAGGTCATTCTCGTCGGGCCAGATGTCCCTCACCACCCGGAACAGCTTGTCGGGGAAGTCACGTCGGTGCTTCCAACCAAGTATGTAAGCAACATTGCTGTAAAAGAGGATCCTGAAATGTGTCGCCTTCAACACCGGCGGTAGCTGTAGTATTCTACTGCAACGAGGGAGCGAGAGCAAATGGCCGCAGTTCAAACAATTCAGGATCCAATTCCACTGCAATGAAGTTGCCTCAATCTCTAGTAGCCAACTCTCAATGACACGGGCCTGCTCCACGCGAGACTGTGGGATTTGGAGACGCAGCTCGTTCTCTAAATTCACCATCTTGCTTCTGAGTCTAATCGAACAAAGGTACACCCGACAGCGCATTTGCGACGACTGCAAGTAGTGGACGGAGATTAAAACACACAAAAACCTAAAGCCGGAAACCCTACTACGCGATTTCATCACGAAACTGCAATCAGAATTCGGAGCAGGATTGCGACCTGGCGATACGCGATGTAGTCGCCGCCTAGTTCTACCAATCGTCGCCATCGCGAGGACAACTGAACCGCTCCCTCTCAAATTCCACTCTCGCCTCTGATGCTTCCTTGCAGGAATCCAAAGCTCTTCAAACAACCCACTCACAATCTTGCAATCAAAACCCTAAGCCCTCGTACGCGCAAGAGGCAGTCCTATATTGTTTCTAAACTCTGTGAAGAAGACGCGTACTTGGGACAAAGCTTTGCTGATGGCGGGAACGGCCATGTCCTGAAGGACGGACAAGCGCCCGTCAACGGCATTCTTCCGGGTTGCCTCCATGCACCCGAACCCGGCAAGCTGAGTTGGCAGGGTACGTGTCCACGCTACAGGGGGACCCTGAACTGCCGATGTGGCCTTACAAATTGAAGGACACGTCGGATGTTAAATTTATCAAATTCTCCCTTTTGAGAATTTCCTGCCTAATAATTTTGTAGTTAACCACTTTTCAAAATTAAATGATAATTTTCCATTATTGAGCTGTGAAACCACGTTGAGGACAGATTATGTCCCCAAGGTCGTTATGGGGTTAAAGGTGGCTTTCATTCTCCAAGTGTGGCATTCATGCCTTTCCACATCATTTTTTAAAGGTCATTTGGTCTTTATAAGAAATGAAAACTATGAGTGGATTTTGGGTTGAAAGTTGTTTGCATGTAACAACATTTATAATGTTTTATTACATATTGGACCCATTACAGATGTTTGCCTTGTTAAAATTGGGTTTCCAAACATTATGAGATCTTTGTTAGCAAGTTATCAAATTCTTATAGGGGTTAAATATGTTGTTAATATATACTTTGGGTTTGGTTCAATTACCAATAAAATTCATGCTGAAAAAAATAATAATAATAAATAATAGCCCAATATTTGCAAATTTCTTTCTCATTTTTAAATTGCTAATGTAACCTCAAATGACTAATCAAGATCTACTAGGTCAACCTCTAAAGTTCCTTGGGTCAAAAATTAGGAAATACTCCCAAAATTGCCAAAAAAATGCATTCTAAAAATAGGTTTGCAAATCAAAATTTATCTACTTTTTAGAATTGTAACCATAGGATCTTATTTTTGACTACATACAAGGGTCTTGTCTAAAAAAATAGAGATCTAAAAGTAGTACCGTACCCGGAGGTCACCTTCGGCACAAATTTGCCAAATAATTAATTAAAACCAGAATGAGTGGTTCGGCAGTTCATTTTGAATTATTTAATTATTCGGCAATTATTGATTATTTTTTCTTAATTTCCGGTAGCCCTTCAAATTATTTCAAAAATTGCATAAAGATTTCTTCATTGCATACCTCTAGGTGCAATAGTCAATAACCACTACATAGAAGTAGAAGTCACTTGTGATGTGTACAAACAATCTCTTTATACAAGTGGGATAGTAGTAGGTATGACAACCCATGTGGGAGATGTAAATTAGGATTAGTACAAGCTCAACTATTCACACTTAGTTAAGTCAAAAGTAGAAATCGTGCTAAATGTAGAACTTCAAACCTCGTTTTGGCATAGTATAATAATTTTTTTCAAAAAACTTTGAACTGAAAAAAGTTGTTAATTTAGTCTATATTTCATCTCCAAAAATCCGTTTGAGATTTAGAGTCTCCAATCAAAAGTTATGGATAAAATTTAGAGGGGGGTTGGGAGGAACATTTTTTTTGACATTTTCAAACATCCTCTCTGATTTTTGTCCATAACTTTTTTTTAGAGGCTCAAAATCACAAACGGATTTCTAGAGATGAAATTTAGCTTAATTTTACTACTTTTCTTAGTTCAAAGTTTTTTGAAAAAAAATCATTATACTATGACAAAAAGAGGTCTAAAGTTCTACATTGAACACAATTCCTGCGTTTTGACAATGAGTGGTCAAGCTCTCATGTTCAAGTTGTCCCATATCCTTTGAAAATTCATGATGGATAATGGACTTCATTATAAAAACAACCTCTCCACCCGAAGTTTCAAGGACATGTGTTGGCATCAAGTTGAATTGGTATATTTTCCAATATTTCGGCTTTCCTAACAACTAATTTTCCTTGAATTCGGCATAATGACCAACTAATTTTCAAATTTATTTGGCTTAAAAAATTTTAATTATTTTTCGCCGAAGGTGACCTCTGGCTACGGTATACGATATGTGTGAGATATGATTGAGCAAAGAGTAGCAAAATATATATTTTTAAATTGCCCAAGCTTTTGACAAGTGGCTTTGTCAAGCTTTCAAGCCCCATAATTCAAATTCTATTTTGCAAAAAGATCTAAAGACTTTAGATTTGAATGAAGCCTCAAGTTAGAAAGAATTAAACAAATTTTCAAAGCAAATTTTCAAAGCAAAAATAATGCTTTCTTCCACTTGCCCAAATTCGAGGTCAAAAGGAAAATAACACATAACTCTTAAATCAAATGTTGGATCTTTATAAAAATGAGATTCTCTAGAAGGTCGTTTGACTTTCCAAATTCCAAAAAAAAGTGAAAGAAAAAAATTCAATATCTTATGTTTCACTTGAGATGCCCCAAACACCCAAAAAATCATTTCAAATTTAAAAGAGCTTTCAAGGTTAAGTTAAGGTAGAACAACCCAATTCCATTAATCACTTAGTTTCAACATCTACTCAACCCTCCCATTTGCATCCGTCACCCATCCATTATTGCAATCTTAGAAATCCTTTAGCATCATGACAATGCACTTGAGGACAATGCATGTGATTTAACACTTTACCTATTTAGTCCCAACAGACTTTGAAAACTCACAAAAAATTAATTTCTTATCAAAATGTCTTGATTCTACTTGCAAATGGCTTCTCTCAAACTTCTCAATCTCTGAAAAATACATGAGTTGATATAGAACTTCTCCAAGGTAACTATATAAAATAGTGAAATTAGGTTGCCCCATACTAATTTCTTGACATTTGACACTATAGAAATATTTATTGTTATTATTATACAAGTATTAAACTACTTTTGAAGTAGATGTTGTTGTAATTGAGACTCATGAACCTCCATGTGTACAAATGGAAATATCTGTATATAGACTGAAGTATTTGTTGACTTTGATTGCTTGTAAAGTAACTTTCTTGGGGTAAGGCAACCTAATTGTTAAGGCAGCCTAATTTCACTATTTTGTATAGATAGCAAATTTGCTTGGTAATAGGTATGTTTCCCTTATGTCAAGTATGTATATGTTGTATGTTTATTTTCTTACAGATTTTTTTATGTTTTTTGCAGTTGGGAATTTTTGCCCTTGTACCTGTATTTGTACTTTAATGTGTAAGGTCCAAGATCTGTAGCTCAATACAATATGCACACATATTGCTAATTAAATCCATCAATCTATTGATTGTCCCTTTTTTTCTTTTTTCTTTTTTTGACACGAGTGTATTGAACAACACATTGCCCTCGTTTCTGTCAGGCAAAGAGGCTGATTTCTTGCTAGATAAACAACCTGTCACTGCTAGGTATTGAATCCGCAACCACGCCATTTGGTTTGGGTACCTTTCCACCATCGTCGTGTAGTTTAGTTTAGGGTCATCTCGGACTCTATTGATTGTCCCTTGCATTGCCTGCATGCTGCCTGGCTCTTTTCTTTCCACCAGCTCTGTCTGTAGCTGCCAAATGCTGGTTTCTGCTCCATTCAAACCGAAAGCCTCTCTGTCCATTTGTACAAAACAGTACAGAACAAAGGAGAAGAACTCTGCTTCTTTTGAGGGCAGTTTGAACTAACTCTTAGGTCCAGGACACCCCCAACTTTAGAAACCTGGAGGAGAAAAGGAATATTGAACATTGTACCCATGTACCAGCACAGCATGGGGAGGTTGTTGACAGAATTTAATTTTAAAAACTACCACAAAATAGTGAAATTAGGTTATCGTATACTAATTTCTCGACATTTGACACTGTACAAATATTTCATGTTACTGTATGAGAATGTACTACTTTTGAATTAAGTGTTGTTGTAATTGGGACTTGTGAACCTCCATGTACAATAGAACTCCTATAAGTACACCCTCCATGACTCAACAAACCTTTGTAAAGCATTCAGTCCCCGTGGTCCTGACTCCAAGAAAAAAAAATCGGTATTATATAGTTGAGCTTGACAAGTGTCATCTGAAAAGAAACCCACAAAACCCAAGGTGCCAAGTCTGCATGTGCGGAACCTCTTTAATGCGCAAACCCTCTCTAAACTAATTTTGTCAGGCGGTCCGGGACTTGTTGAGTTAGAGGAGTTCTACTATATACAAATGAAAATATTTGTAGAAATATTTGTTGACTTTGATGGCATATAAAGTAACTTTATTGGGAAAAGGCAACCTAATTTCACTATTTTGTGTAGATACCAAACTTTTTGGAAAATTTGATTTTCAAAAAATGAAACTTGGTAGGAAGAAGGAAGAATCTTATAGAATATTCTTAATTTTGACTTCTATGGGGAATGGCTTTCACTACAAAAACAAGCAACCATCAGGTTACAAGAAGCTTTGTGTCTTTAGCATTGGCATGCCAACTTTTTTAGTAAGGGTTTATACAAACTTTCTCACTTCTAGCCTATGTCAATATAAAACCTTCTTTCCTTTAGCTGAGAGCCAATAACTATGTAGAAAAGATGTACTAACTGTGAGCTAAAGGTAACATAAGATTGTTTACCGATGAAGTAGGGGGCGAGTTTTCAAAGAACAAAATTGTCTTATATGGCTCTTCAGCCACCCCCAATCCTTGCATCAAAGGATATGTCCCTTTTAAGTATCTAACAAAGCATAATGCCTTTCAAGCATGGGGAGGACAATTGCCTAGTTGTACAATGTTATGAACATGCACTTAAACCTATACAAGTAAGGATTGTAAGAAAGTTGACTTTTGCCATTTTGATTGATCCACATATTTAGAGTAATGGATTTCATAAGTTGTTTTTGAAAAAGAACAACAAATAGAAGAATGTGGTGCATTCACAATGTAAGGAACCACCTCCATGTAACTAATACTTAATTTTTTAAATTATAATGCAATATTAAATGAATACATTATCAAAAGATTTAAGAATTTAACACAAATAGCGGTTGGCGCTTGCTATGCTACGCATTCATCATTAGAATTTTATTAGAATTTTTACATATTAGATAAAATGCAGAACAAAAAACCAAAATCGCTTCAATTGAATAAATTTCTCAAATCATTTGGTAGTAGCAATAGAATTTTGAAATCATAAAAGCTGTAAAAGTGATATTACAAAGGTGATAGCAAATTGCTACTCTATTTTTGTAATATCACATTGTGTGAAAATATTATTTTTATGTATGCATGATTGAAAATATTTTTACAAAATATTAAAATTAATTATTTCAAAGACTTATTGAAATCATTATCATGCATCTATTCAAATATATCAAATTTTACTAATATGTGATACAATGAATGCGTAGCATAGCAAGCATGAGCCCCTATTATTAATGGTAGCATTTGCGATATTACAGAGGGAGTTATGATTTTAGTAGTATAATTAGTAATTTTACATAACAACGTACCATATACCAAAAATTGAACAAATTTTGATGAATTTATATACTAAAAAAAGACTCAATAAACATGGAACATGTGATTAATAGAAATAAAAATAAATAGATTATAAACATTTTTTAGATTCAGATCTATATAATATGAAGAATTGTTTACCTAAAAACTCTTCATATGTCTTTAATATGTGGCACATGTGGATCCCTTTACTGTGGATGCACATGTATTTCAAATTTTATTGGATCAACCCACTGTTGAAGAATGGAAATATGTTGCAGACCGTAGTACAAACAAATTATATAAATACCTTTCAATAACTACGTGAGGGTGACATTTGACCTAGATTAAATATCTTTCATAAAAAATATGCCACATGTCATATAAGGATTGATTTAGGGTGATGTGGACCTCTTAAAATTGGATGTGGAATTTGATTGCAATACTTTCAAATTGAACACAACCCTCACAAATAGAAGGGACTATTCTTGTCCTTTTTAATTCTAGTTTAGCTTAATTGAATTCTTATATATCAACAACTATCACAAAATAATCATTGATTACGAGATATGCAACAATAATTGGAATATACATCCTGACCCCTAAAAATACTTGTTCCAACCATATACAATACCGGTACCCGGTGGTCAAATTTAACATTCTCTACTAATAATATTTAAAAAAAATATTACATTAAAATTAAGTTCAATTTTTTGTCTATGATTCTTTGAAGTCCTCAAGGTTACTACATATATTGCACCAAGATACAAAATGTAGTTGACCCTACTATAAATTCAACAATACATATGTCTTCATGTTCACAAATAAAGAAATCTTATAATAAATGAAATATAATATGCACAATACAAAGAGATCATTGTGCAATTTTGATTAAGTCCTCTCATTGTTTTGGCATTCAATTATAAAACTTTGACAAAAACTAACAAGCAACATGAAAAATATTATAATTGGCCAATGAAGGTAAAAAATGAAGATGAATAAAGGAAGTGAGGTGTTTACCATAGGCAATTATATAAAAAAATTGAATATTGTTACGTTTCTTGTTTTTTCATTGAAAGATTATACATTTTGTTTTCATGTAGATTTGTTTTGAACTAGTTGTATTGAGGTGGAAACTAACTCCTAATGCACTTTGAAGAGTTTCAATTTGTATGATGAATATTCATGCTAAGAATAAACAATATAGAAATAGCTAATGTTGATTTTGATATATTTTTGCCAAGTATAGCTTTGTTGTTAAGCTGCAAGGGTGAAGACACTATTACCATGATCTATATTACACTCTATATACAAATCTAATTCTTTTGATATTAATTCCCCACTATGCAATGCAAATTATATTAATAGACATACTATTTTTATAAAAATTAATCCTAAATCTACATTGACTAATATACTTCATACACATTCAATCATAGTAAAAGTTGCATCAAATTACATTAGGCTCTAGAAAATGCCATGTGATGAAAAACACCTTTAAGCCATAAGTCCTTCAAAACCACTTGAAAGGAAGTTTGAATTTCCAATTTTGTAAAGATGTATTATAATATACAAATTAAAATAGTAAGAAAATAAAGGTGTCCACATAAGAGTTATAAATGACAATCTGCATATTAGATCATATGCACCTATACAATTGAATTTAGATATACACTATTCAGTATGTTTTCATAAATATTGAACAAATTATTGACACATTTTCATCAATTGAAATTTTATTGTACGTTGGATATATGTAATATAAATATATATTTTTTAAATCTTGTAAGCTCAAAATATTGAATTCTAATTATGTTAATTAGATTGATTTTTAATAATGTTCTTAGAGATTCTCATTTTATTTATGTATTCAAATTTTTGTCTTGCATAGGATAATTCATTTTTTGGACTATATGAAGTAATTTTTTGATGTAAAATATACATATATTCTTTGAATTACATAATTTAGGCAAAGGAATTGAAAGTTTTGGAATTCCATATGTAAAAATGTTAGAAAACTAGCATAATAATCTGTCAACATTTACATGGATGAACAAAACCAAAATTATGTATTGTTGGCATATCTTTCCTTCATTTGTTGTTCAAATTTTGAATGCCTAGTGGCCTTACAAAATTAAAGAGCTAACCTCCAATGGACAAGGATGTTGCATTGCTTAAAATGTGAATTTTTTGGTGCTTGTAGAGGTCTACTTTGAAAATAGCCAATTTGCCTTACTTCTTTTTTAATAAGTAATCATAAGATCTTTAAAAGTAGATTAAAAAAGAAATTCAATTGTATTCATATTTAAAAAAATTATTGTACTAGAAGTTGCAAATTTTTTCAAGCATTACAATGTTTGTGTAGATAGTTTGTGCTTATACGTTTGTAACTTCAATACTTTACATTGAAGATTTAAGGGCAAAAACATCATTTCATACTAGAGTTTGTATTGATATCTAAAATCCAAAAAAAAGTCGAAAATTAAAAGTATTTTTATTAGAAAAAGTCCTTTAAATCAACAAATGTAAAAGAGGCAATACATGATTTGGGAATTGAAGGCAAATAGTATTTGACATAGAACTTAGCTTTGGAATTTGGATCTTCATATTAGAAGTGTATATTCATACAATTAGTAGTATGTGTCTAAGCAATTAATGTCACAAACACTAGTGGCTTAGAACAATCCATTTACCTACTACTAATTAATCCTATATATATATAATAATAATAATAATAATTATTATTATTATTATTATTATTATTAATGGATATAAAGAAGAAAAGTGTCAAGGTGAAATATGTATGACACCTAATGAGGTTTCATTCGCAGCCATATCAACAAGTAGTTGTAAACTTTGGAATTGCTTTTCATGGTATAATGGCTAGTTGAACTAATGTCCTATTCCAAGTTTACAACTGTGAAGTCCATCTAATTTTGTTAGATCCAGTCAATAGTCACTCAATTTACACGTAGGATTCATCTACGTTAGTTACAACTAGTGTTGGATGTGGATGTTAGTGTAATTTGAATGTCGTTTTCTTTATGAATATTATCATTTCAACTCCAAACCCTCGTCCAAACCAAGTCGGTTTCATATTTATCATACTACCTTTTAATACAAAGCATTGCAATAATAACATTCAATTGAAGTACGGACCATAGTTGTTAACTAACTTTGGAGGTTTCCATTTTTTTAAGTTGACTTTATACCATTCACTCGAGTACAATTGACAATGTTGTAAGAATATTATGAATATAGTTCAAGAACTTGGAATTTGCCTAGTAGCTACAATGAATAGTGGTTCTGAATATAAGTGCTGCAATTTCCAATGAGAAATAGGAAAATTGCAATAAGTAAAAAAAATTTCTATAATGCTTGAGGTTCTAAAAAAAATACAAGATCACGAATTTTTCTTTTTTTGTAGTGTTGTGTTAGATTCTTGAGCTATATATACAACAACCAAAAAATTTGCAGTTTATTCATGTATTAGCCAACACATGTGAATTAAAAATATTCATCAATCATTCAACAATTGGTTAGTCTTGGCTAATACCATGAAACACACCAAGCTAGTATGCATTTCCAAAAGTTGAAACTCATAACAATACATTGATGGTCACAAGGCATTCCTAATTTTATTGATACTTTTATTTCTTTATTCAAGTATATTTTGGAAGCAATAACCTCAAGCTCAATGATATCCTTTGAAAATGAATATCATTACTTGTCTAATATCTCCAAAATCCAATCCATGTCTAATGTTGATTAGAATTAGTCATTACAATGAAGACCCAATTCCAGCCATACTTGGTGGGCTACTAGACTAATTTGGGGACAAATAAAGTAACAAGATTTTTACTCCTAAATGTAATATATTTTTATAAGGTGAATAGACCTATTGTAGATACATATTAGGGCAAGCCAACTGTGAACAAAATTGTACTAGTGGTATATATTTCAAAGCCTAAGACATAAACCACTAGTTAATACAATTCTGCTTATAATAATCTTATTCACATCCATATTTGTAGTGGACCTATTTACTTTAGTAGTTTGATTGAATACTTAATCATCTATATGTGAAATTAGTTTGTTGATTATTTGAAATTTAAAATTATTATTAAAAGGGGAATATATTTATGATTTTGGGGTGAAAAGCCATAATGTTACAAGACCTTGATTTTGCTAAATGTACTCATAGGACTTCACATTGCTCTGCAAAACTATTGATGATTGTGCTCCAGTAAGAAATTAATTTTTATTTAAAATGTATGTTGTAATTCTTTTTTCCATTGATGCCGACAAAGGAAGAGGCATTGCAAACACAAAAATATATGTACATTGTTTAATTTTTAATTTTTTAACATTTTTCCTCCCATTGTTGCTGTCACCATCGACCAAAGTTTTGCATTTCAATCCAAGTAAACCCTCGTTGTTGTAAATATCATTGATAGAATTAGTAAAAATGTTTTTTTTCCCATATTGTTTGTGGTATAAGGTGAAAACACCCATTCCCATCCCTGTACCCAAATCCATCATCATGTACCAATGGTGCACATTTTCGTTGTAAGAATGTACTCTATTGGTACATGATGATGGATCTGGGTACATGGACAGGAATGGGTGTTCTCACCTTAATCCCTAAAGTCCCATTGGTCCTATGGGGGCCAAAATGCGACTTTGGGTAGGCTCATATGGTCTTAATATTTATTATATTCTTTTGAAACTTTTTGTGAAGCTAGAAAAACACATAAGCTTCTTGGGAATATAATTTTTTTTTCAATTGGTGCCCGGAAGCAAAAGTTATGGCACAAAAAGCCGAAAATGGAGGTCGGCGGGCAACCCAAAAAATTTCACAGAAAGTCAAAATATATATTTTTTAAATTTTTTCCTAAAATATTATATTTTTGTCTACATATAAAGCTTTGATTCATTCTATTTGGACTCGTCATGAAAAAGTTATGGACAATCCTGTTTTTTGGGCAGTCTAAGCATGTTCTTGAAAAAAACTTTTTGTCCGACTTTGAATGCTAATATCTTCCAATCAGTATGGTTAAATTCTAAAAGAAACATTTTTTTTACTTTCATGGATGAATGTAACAAAAATGGCAGTTTCGAGTGGTTTTTGACATAAAAATGGCCTTGGGACTTTAGGGGTTAAATGGTGTAGATTGCTATTATTAAAAACTGTCAATTAAAAATTTATGAAGGTACCTTGATTATTTTTCATTCCTTTGCTATTTTTATGTGAACCCCTAGTTTGATTGTATATTTGACTCTGGGATTCTAAAATATTGGTTATTCTTTATATAAATGAACTTCAAGTTTTTCAAAATTGTGCTAGTTGCAATCTATTGTTATTAAAGATCTTTGAAATTCTAATTGAAGAGACCTACTAAAAAATGTTATTTTCAAGAACTTGTATATTTTGAATATATTGTTTTGGTACTTTACAAAAGTCATTCTTCATTGTATATATATTATTTTAAATTTCTTCACTTAAATTATAAAAATAATCACTTACACTCCTAAAAGACCAAGTGATTGTTCAATGTACACAAGAGATTTGAGGTAGTTATGCACAAAGTCAATTTGGGTTGGACGTTCACGGAATTTTGACACAAGGTGTGAACATATATTCCTTAGTGGAAATATAGTTTTTTTCTTAGTACCTAGATCAAAAGTTATGCTATCCTAATTTGTTTGTCCAAATAGCTCAAGCAAAATTGTGTAGAAAGCAAAATTGCAAAATTGCAGGTGCAGAACTCCTTTTGAAATTTTGCTAATATATAATTTACATGATACAAGATGCAAATGTCAAAAGAATAACCATGAATAATGTAAAAATCTCACTTTAGGAGGAGTTAAAGTCTTTTGGCCTTATTGGGCAAGGTAAAAAAAAAATCTTCTAACTTCAAATGTTATAATCTTTCAATCCGTGTGGTTAAAGTTTCTTAAAACAATTTCATACATTCCTATATATAGTCTAATACTTCCTCAGTCTCAAAATAAATCTAGAATTTCTAAATATACTTGTCTAAAATTAAATTCAAAATTGGCTCTCCACAACTTCATGGACAACAACTAAAGCTAGTTTGAACACCCTGAAGCAAAAGAATTTGCAAATGTCACACTCCAAAGACTATATACCAATTCAATTCTTGCAAAGGGAATTGAAATGCAACCTCTAACCAACCAAAGGCAAAAAATTCAACCCAAAACTATACAAAAACTACTACTAACAAATCTCTTGTTGAAAATTTCTTAAAGTTAAATTACAAGACATTGTCGGAATTGAATACAAAAGACATCAATGAACATCATTGCACCAACATTGCTCAAAGAATGATCAAAATTAATACCACTAGAGCAATTCCAAAAGGGGCAAAAATTTGTCACTTTCGCCGCTTAACCCCTAAAGGACCGTTGTCCCTTCGGGGGACAAATGCGTTTTCGGGTAGGTACCTACGGGCTGAAATTTTCTTGTGATTTTTTGAAAATTTTTTTGGAGATAGAAAAACTGATAAGCTTTGTGGGAATATAATTTTTTTCACAATCGGTGCCCAGGAAAAAAAGTTATGACCAAATAAGCTCAAAACAGGGGACGGCGGGCAGCCCGGGCAGCCCGGGCAGCAAAAAAAATATGGACAAAATTTGAATTTTTTTTTTTAATATTTTTTTTCTCATAGATTATATTTTTGTCTATTCGGAAAGCTTTGATTCATTTCATTTGGATATGTTATGAGAAAGTTATGGACATTCTTGTTTTTCGGGCAGTTAGAGCATCTTCTTGAAAAAAATAACTTGTAGGATTCATTTCTGAATGCAATCTTTCAAATTTTTCAATTTTTTTTTGTTTGCATGGTTTAGTTTAGTTGCTAGAACAATCTTACCATTGGGATTAGTGAATTTTAATTCCATCTAAGAGATATTAATATTTTAGATTTTCCTTCTATCTCGTACTTACTTCTACTTAACAATTTTTTTAAGAATGATAATTAAGTTTTTTTGAATTTCTTTTTTTTTCCTAGACTCTCAACTCAATTTTACTCTATAAATATTTAAAGCTCAAAACTTTGTAGTGCAAAAATTTTAAATTAAAAATGTTTAAAGTCAAAAAATCTAGTCCCGCAATGTGCTGAAAAACTTGTTTTTTTCACTTTAAACGCAGATATCTTGCAATCTGTGTGGTCAAAAATTCTGAAATTTTTTCCACACATTCTCATACTAGTTAGGTGTAAGATCCTACGGTTAGATTTGCAAAAAAAACATTTTTCAATTTTTTTTACTGTTTGCTATAGAAATGGCAGTTTTCACTGTTTTTTGGCAGAAAAAAGGCCTCGGTCCTTTAGGGGTTAATTTCAACATGTGCCACTTCACTTTTGACTTCCATTCTTTCACACCCATTGGGTTTTAGTAGAAGCTACAATATCTTTGTAATCCCTTGAAAATAGGAACAGCTCATACATTAATCTTGCCATTTCTAAAAAAAAACGGATTTATTTCAAGACGGAGGGAGTATAAATTTATACGGTTTAATTTTGGGAAAAAAAAACAGTTTTTCCTCATTGCCCTAAAAATGGTGTTTTTAAACTATTTTTGCCAAAATGTGCCTCAGTCTATAAGGGGCTAAGTTTAAAATTTGTTCAATTTATTTAAGCTTTGAAATTCACATTAAAAGCAATGAGGTTGAAATCTAATTTAAATTTCCTTACAGCCATTTACCGCACAGTGTGTAGTCACTATGCAAATTTTGATTCTATTATGTTCCCAATTATGCAAATTTCAATCATCTTGTTGTGCGGTTACTGTACGGTCATTGGGATATTGGATGTCCAATTATTAGCTCTATCTGGTAAATGGAAGGTCTATTGTAAATAGAGTTGCCACTTACCGCTGCTTGCTACACAAGTTCAAAACTCATATTTTTCACGTATAACTTCATGTGTAATTGCATAGAAATATAGGGTAACTACACCTAATTTTGACCACTTTTAAAACTGCACAGTTTAGATTCTTGCCTAAAATGTACTTCCATTATTCTTAATTCTACAGTTGGTTATCCTAAATTCTATTTTTAGCCAACGTTGAAAATTTGTAGTTTATTTGTAAGGTATTCAACAAATGCATTCTAAGAGAATCTGGAATCCTCTTTTGACTACCAAAAAGATCCCATAGTTTTTCAATATAATAATGAGAACCATGCTCAATTGCTTACTTGTGCAATTTTGGAAGTAGTTACCTTAAACACTTATGAGTTGTCATTCGAGATGTGACAAGAACTCACTCCAGAAAGGTAAAGACCACTTTTTCGTCTCTAGGGTTTTGCGTTTGGCTTTCCACGGTTTGTTCTTGATCTCATTCTTGAAATAAATTCCAAATTTAAAATATAAAAAAAATAAAAAGGAAAAGACTAGTCTATAACTATAAATTGTAAATAGATGCCCCCTTAGAACCCACAAATAAGTGCTTTACACATTCTGGGATTGTCCATCAATGTAGTGGACATGGCAGTGGGGTATCCACATCATGAACAGTCTTGTTACCAACAACGAAGCCAAAGGTCCTTGACAGCCTCTCACCTGGAAGCACAGTATCTTTTTGGATCGTATCCTTTGGCGGTTTGATGTGATCAATGGTATGCGTATCTAGGCAACACTTCGCACTGTCATCCTATGGAGGTTGTGGATTGAACGCAACGACGCAACGTTCAACGACATCTGTTGGGGATTATTGACTATGGGTGAGTTGAGTGAGACTTGGCCAGTAAGCATCGGTTTGGTCATCTAGAAAGGTGGGAGAAGGCTCCAAACAACTTTAAACGGCGATGGACCCGTAGTGTTGTATTTGCAGATATGGGTGACGGCTCCTCTAAATGGATGCTTTCCGACCTGGAGACTGGTTTTATCTTCCAACCACTAAGGGCAACAAGCGCCCAACGGGTGGCAGTCCCCGCGCCGCTAGGCGGCGTTCTAGTTGTATTTTATTGTTTCATTTTTTATGGCTACTTGCCCGCCTATGCTGTTTGCAGTTGGGTTCTTGTTAAGGTAGTCTCCTCTAAAAGCGAGCGGGCTCTAAAAGCGAACATGACACAGAGGTACATTTTGCTTTCTTCAATGTACCAGCTGGAAACATTTCAAGAGGTGGTCGGTTTTAGTGACCACTGCATTTCAACTTCAAAAATTTGTAACTAATTCCACGAAGGTCCAAAAAATATGAAACGACTTGGGTTAGATGCCAATTCCATTTTTCTTCCTCCAAAAAATAACTGAAAATTGTTTCAAGGAGTTTAACTTCCCCCCAAAGGCAAACAGCTCTTAAATGGTCGCTTTAAGAGCAGACTACCTTACTCTTTTTCTTGCAGCAAAGGTACAATTATTTGAGTTTTAAAAAAGAATTGTTACAGGAGACTGAATGCGTCTGTCAAGCTTACTTTCTGCTTAGTTTGGCACTCATATGCTCAATTAATGTCCAGTACACTAAGGCTGAACAAAGACTCAGTCCAGATGCATTGATAACTTAGATGTCACCACCACCTCGTCTTGACGTTTCAGCACATTGGAAAGCAGTTTGATACTGTAGATAGTCAAGAGCTACAGGATGTTGAAGGTTGATTGGGATGATGACAATGGGGTACACCCCAAAATGGCAACCTGCCTAAAACCGCCATCATGGTTCTGTGTAACTTACATCTTCAAAAGCAATACGTACATGTGTTGAAGAAATGATTTCAGAACTTTGACTCTTCATAACTTCTGCATACGGTATCCACATTCTAATAATAGTAACTAGGTACAGTAGTGAAAAAGTGGCGGTTTTAGGGGTACCCACCAGGGCTTGGTTTTTTTTGGCTTTTCAGAGTCAGATTGCACAAACAAACAAAAATGGGCTAAAAAATGACGACAAACAGTGAATTTTTTAGCTAGAAAACTTCAAACTAAAAAAAAATGTTGGATGAAAATAGAATTATAGATATGTGTGCTATGTGTTGATGTCATATTTTCTATCCAATATGTGGATGAATGTTGAAATTTAGAACACCACTATAACATTTTATACTGCCACTTTAGCACTTTGTAAAAAATGAAAAACAACAACCTGGTACCCACCTTATTAGACACCCACATCACAAACATTGAAGTAGTCTTCATGCCCACTTCCTTTCCCTCAACAAAATGATGTGGAATATTCTACAATCCATCAATAGCTATGAGGGCACATGGCATTAAGCAAGAGAATGGTGAGAGGTTTAGAGAAGGAGTTTGTAAAAAAATAATGATATAAAACAATTAGTAAAAAATATAATAATCAAAAGTAATAATCAAAGCAATTAGTAAAAACAAATAATAATCAAAGCAACAATAATATAAAGTAGTCAGTATAGCTAGATGAACTTTTTAGAGAGGACTCAAAGCAACCTCTTTGAAGGCTATAAAATGTTATAAAACCCTAAAGGACTGAGGCACATTTCGGGCAAAAATTGTAAAAAACTGCCGTTTTTTAGGGCAGTGCAAAAAAAGTGAAGAAAAAAAAGTTTCAATTGTCGAAAAGTGTAGTAGCCTATTTTGTCACGGTGTAGATCCCCCCCCCTCCAATTGCCCTTGCTAGATAGGATCAACAAACTCCAAGCCCTCCTAGATTAAATTTGTCCTTTATAGAAAAATAAAGATTTACACCATTGATTAGTGCATCTTGTTAGGTATGCTCTAGCAAAATTTTAAAAGAAAATAAGGATTTTACCTTATTCTAAATCACCTTGCAATACAAGGTTGTCAAGTAATCTAGCAATGCACTAGCCAATTTTTGATGATTTTTTGTGCATTGTGGAGTTTGTTTTTTTGAAATTCAAATGGTAAAAACATAAAGATAAACATTTAGAATATGCGGGAAAACTCAAAATCTTTGACTTCACAGATTGCAAGATTATATCATTTGAAGTTGGAAAAAAAGTTTTTTTTTTTAAAGTGCCATAATAGAGTTAGCAAAGTTAGAGTCCTCTTGGGGGGTGATTTTAGAACTAAAATAATTATTTAAAAAAAAAATTCATGTTACACCATATTAGTCATGTACATTAACCCCTAAAGGACCAACGTTTTTTGGCAACATAGAAATTTTGGGCACTTTGGTGTGAATGAGAATTTGTATATTTTTAGGTTAAAAATTTAATGGAAGGTAGGGACAAGGAATATCTTTCATATGCACTAAATTTCATGACATTTGGAAATATGAATAAAAATTTGTGGCCTAATATGTTACTTTTTTTTGTAAATGGGTAGTTTGGGCAGATAAAAAAAAACTTTTTTCAAAACAAAAATTTGAAATTGATTTTCTATATTTATGTAGAAAGCTTTGAATCATTCCATTTCGATCAATGAGTCAAAAGTTATGAGGAGTTTTAGTTTGCGGGCAGTTATGGATTCTCTACTCAAAAATAAACTTTAAAGTCCTTTATTTAATTCAATTTTTAATATTTAAAAATCATAAGATACTAGAATTGCAAAAAAAATTCCTTGCTCCATAACTTTTCACTCGTGCATCCAACAAGAATTTTTTTCTTCTTCGTGCAAAGGTGGTTAGTATACTCACCTTGTGTCAAACTTTTAAAAACATCCATTCAAAATTGACTATGTAGAAACCTTGTTGAAACATTCAAGTGTCTGTTCAATGGACAATTGTCCTTTGGGGGTCAAGGTTCGAGATAATTAAACAATTATGTTATTCATGAGAGTCTATCATTGGTTTTGGATATAATTTGAAAAATAAAAAATTATTCATATGATGTTTTAATACATGTACTTCAAGAATGTAAAATTCTTTTGATTTCCAACAAGATTTAAACATAATAATAACAATAACCATATTCAAATGCTTGTTTGGATAGTTTTAGGGGTATTTATCTTCCAAGCTTGTATTTTGTAGGTGTGTACTCCCTCCATTCCGAAATTAATCCAAGGTTTCTAAATATACTTGTCTCAAATTAAATTCAACATTGGCTCTCCATAACTTGATGGACAACAGTTGAAGCTAGATCGAACACCTTGAAGCAAAAGAATCTGCAAGATGTCATGCTCTGAAGACTATATAGCAATTGAATCCCAACAACTGGAATCAAAACACAACTTCTAACCAACCAAAGGGGTAGAATTTATCCCAAAACTATACAGAAATTGCTACTAATAAATCTCTTGTTGAATTTTTTTCCAAGTTGAACCACAAGACATTCTCAAAATTGAATACAGAGGACATCAATGGACGTCATTGCATCAATGTTGCTCGGAGAATGATCAAAATTAATACCACTGGAGCAATTCCCAAAAGGGCAAAAATTTGTCACTTTTGTCGCCTCTTTTCAACATACGCCACTTCACTGTTGACTTCCATTCTTTCACACCTAGTAGGCTTTAGTAGAAGCTACAATAACTATGCAATCCCTTGAAAATAGGAACAACTCCCCGTTACTATCTAGCCATTTTTAAGAAACCTCAAATTTATTTTGGGACGGAGGGAGTATTTGGCAAGTGCAAGCAAGTGTGCAAGGGTTGTGATTGACCCTAGAATTCCAAAGCTTGCTTACAACCCAAAACAGGGGCACCTTTTGCACTATGCACCTTTTTGCATTGCCCTTTATTACCTTACCCTTTGTATGTATATGAGATACTCTCACTTCCTAGAAAATTCCACATAGTTATTAAAAATAAAAATCACATCATTACTACTTAATATTTTTAGGAAAACCTAATGAACTTGAAAAAGAGAGTTTTGATTTTGAATTGGAAGGAACAATTTTACACACAAAGTCAATTTTGGTCAAATGTTCACACTTTCATGGGAATATAGTTTTTTCATATCAAGTGCCCGGATTAAAAATTATGTTGCCCTAAATTTTTGTTGTAGCCTAAGCAGCATGCGCAAAACTCTTCCTCTACTCCTCAAATTTGGTAGGTATGTAATTGACATGATACAAGATGCAAATGTCCAAAAAGAAATAACCATGTGTAGTATGAAAATCTCACTTTAGGAGGAGTTTAAGTCTGTTGGTTCTATGAGGGAAGTTCGGAAAAAACAACTCTTTCTTCTAACTTCAAACTCTATAATCTTTCAATTTGTGCAGTCAAAGTTTTACACGTTCACATAGTAATCTAGTACAAATGTGTAGAGTAACATTTTGACGAAAACAAAAGCTTTCATCATTTTTTTCTCACTACCCTAGAAAGTGGCACTTTTTTCACAATTCATGTCCGAAATGTGCCTCGGTCCTTTAGGGGTTAATAAATAAATAAATAAATTGCGAAAGCCAATCGATTCCAGCGAGTCCCTTTGAAGATAATGGTATGCGTTGGGGGATATGGTGTTGTCCTCGGTATGTGACAAAACCTTGATGGCAACGGATCCCCGCCTTTCGAGTGTGGGACGTAATGGAGTGGGTAAAGTGTTATTGGAGATCAGGGTCAGGTGGGGGAGGGGCGGCGCGGTGCAGACGGAGGCTCCAGGCTTGCAGCAATGGTCGTCCCCAGTAAGTTAAAAGGAAGCAAGCTCTCCCTCCCTCCCTCCCTCCCTTTGGGTGGCAGGTGGAGCAGTTGGACGGACTCGGACATCATCGCCAGGATGTCCAGTGAGTTCTTTCTAGTGGAATGAAATAATGCCGGTTCCGTCTGCTCAATTTGCTACGTTTCGTGCAAAAATCCGTACTATAACACTCCGGGACAATCTTCCAGCTCAGTGTGCATGGCCTCAAACGGGGAGGGGGTCTAGCACCTGCTAACTGTCTACTAGAGTTATAGTAGGGTACGTGGCATAAATAAATAAATACATACATTGATTGATTGAAGTCTTTATGCATCATAATATATTGTGGGAACACCCCAAAACGTCAATTTTAAGCAATTCAGCATAGTTGGAGGCACCTCTTCCTAAAAATGATATTTTTATAGTATTAGCAAGTGAAAATCATGAATATTATTTTAAAAAATAGATTTTTTGGATGTGGTATGTAATTTTTATGATTTTTCAAAGTGTTGGCTCTCTAGACCACTGTAATTGTCACATAGGTGGACCCAAAACTGAAATTTGCAAAAAACACTAGTCATCGAATGAGAGTTGGAAATGTGTTCTTCAAATGCATGTACTTTTGGATTTTTTTCATTCCTAAGACTCTCACGTTTACACAATGCATGAATTCTAGGGTCACCCCCCGCGTCGTTCTAGGGTTAAACCTTTCAAGGACCCACTAATGAGAAGTTTAGGGACAGATTTAGTGCCTGTCTAAGGTACATGAATGGAAACAAGGATGCTAAATGGGTGTTTCTACCTTACTTACATTTTTTTTTGGCTATTTCGAGGCAGTGATACTAGTGCGTGAGCACGAAGACGTGAGCCTATGAGCCTTGAACCTAGTTGTAGGTATGAACCTACAACCATTTGAAGGAGTTTATGATATATTTATTTATAATATAGATACACTTTAATATTAAAAAACTCTATAACATAGGTATCTACAACATAAACATCTATAACCATAGAAGGTGTCTATAATATAGACTCCTAGGCTCATGGGCTCATAGATTCTATGCTCACATGCTAGTACATGCTATTTTTGTACCACAATGTTTGTGGTGAGCGTGTGTTGATTGGATACTTCAATTGAGATTCATTGAACAAATTGTCATCCACGTTAGAAAAGAGATGTTCATTTTTTTTCAAATACAAGGAATGGGGTTGCTTGGGACATGTTTCAATGAGGTATGTAAGTCATGAGTCACTCACTTGATGGTGGGCTTTGATGTCAAAATAAAGAAACATTAGAAGAGATTTTGGCTTCTAAGAGCCCGCGAGTTCCCGGACTGTGGGAACTCTGCAGGACTGCTGAAACGCTGCCGCATGGCCAGTCTGACGTGGCCGAGCGATTGCCACGTCATTTTTTTAAATTTTTTTAAATTTTTTTTTAGTATTCTTTTAACATTTTAATAATTTTTTTTTTTTTTTTTTTTTTGAAATTTTTTTAATAATTTTTTTTTCTGACATCGGGGGCTGGTTCCCAGCATTGGGAACAACCCTGAAACGGTCTTCCAGACGGCCAGATCTCCTCTAATGCTTGAGCCAATCCAATCTGAAGAAAAATTGGAGTCGAGTTGATTCTCCCATTAGACATGCTTTGTTTTAGTAAGGACCTTCTTTGACCCTTTAAGGACTAAGCGTTCAATTTTTTTATTTTTTTATTTTTGAACAAATGGAAAATACCATTGCATTAAGTGTTCAAATTTTGAGCAACTAATGAACACAAACACATCCCAAGCATGCAAATATGTATTTTTTCATCCAACAATTTTTTAAATATTATTGTGTTAGTTATTTTACATTTGTACAATATAGATCTTGAAAACTTTGCTTTGCAAATATTCTATAATTCAAGAAGTATTGGTTAATCTGATAAAAAAATAACTTAAATTTCAGTTTGAAAAACTGATCCTTCAAAAAACAAATTGAATAAGGAAAATACAAATTTTCAAAAATTGCTATGATTAGAGATTAGCATTTTGAACTTAAAGAACCAATTTTGAACTTTAGAATATCACAAACAATCCTTCTACAATCGATTTTAGAAAAAAATTCCAATTTCTAGCTTCTAATTTTATTGAAAAAAATTGATCTGTGAACTACTTGATTTAACCATATGGATGTGATCTTTGAATCATATTTTGCAACTATTGTTTCAAAATCATCATTAAGTTATTCTTCTAACTTGCATTTTATAATACATTTCCACAATTTTAGAAATTTGGATTGCCATTAAGGTTCTAAAGTCGTTAATTGCTAAGATATAATTTCTAAACCCATTTCAAATCCATGATTGACTAGACATACACTACAAATCTGTAGTTGTCAATTAAAATCCCAACAACTTTGTTTGACAAAAACTAAAATTATATTAATTGTTGTAATTTTGGTAGAAGATTTGACCTTGTGACTTCGTCATAAGATAGAAGCACCCAAAACCAACAGTGTGCCCAATTGCGTCACTTTTTAGACACAATAGTCAATTTAGAACTTAAATCTAGATAGATCATAGATAGCTTATTATTTGTTGATCAAAATGATAAGCTATCTATGGTCTACCTAGATTTACATTCTAAAATGACTACTGTACTATACAGTCTCTAGAAAGTGATACAATTGCGTACACTGTTGATTTTGAGTGCTTCTACCTTAGTGAGCGGCAGTTGAAAAAATTGGTCTGCTCCTTTGTTAATTTGGTGATGGGCTATCATTTTAACTGAAGAACCTGAAATAAAACCATGCCTTCAAATTGTTCATAAGCGCAAATTCCAACTATTTTAATATTAAATTAATATTAAATGACAAAACTATAAACCATGTTTGTCCACACTCCACAGTTGGCTATGATGACTTGAGGACCAGTTTGTACTTGTCATCACAATTCCCATGACGAGAAAATTCAACTGTCTTTTAAACAATGAAGCAATATGATTGATTAAAAGTTTGAAATTGTACACTACTCTTTGCACTTGTTCAAACAAGCTAACAGGCCACATTTCACACTATGTCCCAAGCAGCCCTTTTTTTTTCCTTTTTGAGAAAGTGCCAAGATGGCGATCACTGAAAATTTGGTGAAGCATTGTATTTCTACATTCATCCATCTTTTGGAACAAAAAACACTTTTCAATCATATTCATGCACTTTTTCATCCAAATTTGGCGACTTCATCCACATATAAAATAAAAATGGAAAATTTCTGGCAAAAAAAGATTACTTTTATCTGGTGAAAAATAGACATTTATTTTGAAATGGTGCAATCTGGCCCCGTGGTGCCAAAAAAAAAGGGCTGGTCCCAAGTCCCAGCTTTCTATAAGGTAGTATGGCCTAAAAGCGACCATTTAAGGGTTGATATGCTTTTTTCACAGGTTTCCATGAAAAGAAATATTTTTGGATCATTTTTCAGAGAAATAAAATTGGATGTGGAACGTTACACAAGTGGTTTCATATTTTTAGAATCATTTTTGAATTACTTATGAATTTAAAAAAACAACTGTTGTAGGCACCTATTTGTGACCCTAGGTCTTCCAAAATCTGACCACTTGCAACTTCTAAAGTGATTTGAGTAAATCAAGGCCAATGATTGGCTCTTGCAATAAATAATGCTTTTCTCTCGATTCTCTCAATGGCTTGAGAGGTCCATTTAAAGATCACCCAATGTCCATTTCAACCTAAATATAGGATCGATTTGAAGAGGCCGCTCGCTTTTAGAGCACACTACCTTATCCAAATTCAAGGCCAAATAGCAACTTTCTTGGGTTGTAGAAAAGAAATTAAAAATTAAAAAAATTGGAACTTGTAACTCATAGTGCTTGCCAGAAGGCCAAAGTCCCCACTCTAAGTCCCCACTTTTTCTCTTGCACAATATTATATAGCAATTAAGTGCCTCCCCAATAGGTCAAAAAGTCAAAATCCAAATTTTTGGGCACTTTTAGCATCAAATCTGCAGTGGACAGATTGGGAGAAAAATTCATGCATGCATTATATGGTATTTTTTTTTCCCTTCCTTTTATATTCTATAAAAAATTGTTTGAACTCGAAGGCCAAGTTGGATTTCCATTTTGGCTACTGTAGATTCAATTCGACCTCTACTCAAATCCCACTACCTTGGCCCTAAAACTTCCAAAAAGTGTCGCCCCTGTAGTTGTTTTGGAGTGATGCGGGGACTTGGGATGTAGTGTGCTGCAACCTCTGTCACGTCCCAATTTTCAACTCTCCACCAATCAGATTGAAAATTCAGTGGGACTTGGGACTTGGGACACATTATAAAATGGCCTTGCGTAGGCAAGTGGGGAGCAAGTGGAGAGGCTAACGGAACGAGCCGGTGGATTGATTGGCAATGGCAAATGATGAACAGCTGAAGGTATGAAACAGGGAGCAGGTGGGTTGCCAGGGCTGACGACGGAGTGGATCGAGTGAAGCTCGGTTGACGTAGCCGGCCCATGTGATATTGTATGATAGGATTCCTGTCAGCCTTGCTTGGAAGCACACCATGGAAACGCACTGATCTCCCATGGAACTTATAACTTACAAAGGTTGGGACACCCAAAATTGCACACTACCTAAAACCTCCATCATCGCTCTGTGTACATCTCCAAAATCAATATGTACATGTGTGGAAGAACCAATTAATTGCAGAACATGCATCTACAAAAAAAAAAGCTTAGACCAAGCTTCATAACTTTGAATTGTAGAACATACATCTATCAAAAAAAAGCTTAGACCAGGCTTCATAACTTTGGCATACTTATGGTATTCAAATGCCACGTTCCATAATACATTGGAACCTTCTTTCGCTTGCCAACAAAGAAATCAATGAAAATTTGATCACATTTTGCGAAATTAGTACATATGTATGTGGAATAACCAATTGTAGAACATCTACCAAGAAAAACTTGGACCAAGATTCGTGACTTTTGCATACCGTATCCAAATATCACGTTCTTTGGTGCCTTGGAACCTCCTTTCACTTGCCAACAAGAAAATCAATGGAATTTTGACCACGTCTTTGAATTCAATATGTATGTATGTGGAAGAAACGATTGTAGAACATCTACCGAGAAAAACTTGGACCAAGCTTCATAACTTTTGCATACCATATCCAAATATCACGTTCTTTGGTGCGTTGGAACCTCCTTTGAATTGCCAACAAGAAAATCAATGGAAATTTGACCACATCTCTGAATTTAATATGTACGTATGTGGAAGAAACGAATGTAGAACATCTACCGGAAAAAATTTGGACCAAGCTTCATAACTTTTGCATACCGTATCCAAATTTCACGTTCTTTGGTGCCTTGGAACCTCCTTTCGCTTGCCAACAAGAAAATCAAAGAAAATTTGACCAGTCTAATAATAGTAACGAGGCACAGGAGCAAAAAGTGGCAGTTTGGGGGTACCCAAACTTATAAGTTATAGAAGATGAATTCATGTTTTTTCAAATATTGAAGTGAAGCCATTCTCAATTGGAAGAGTCATGGCAATGGCTTGAACTTCATTTGGTGACCAAGAATAAAGCATTTCAGTTGTGTGCCCAGAAAGTCACAATTGCTTCATTGTAGTTTGAGCAGAACTTTGTTTGCTTGAATTGGGATGCTGCACTATATTATATTAATTAGTATATCCGATGTAAAAGTAGATGAGTTGAATGTCAATCAAGGAAGAATGGTCTCTAACTTATATTCACAGAACCCTTCTTGAAATGCAAACAAATCAGAACTGAACTTTTTTTTAATTTTTAATAAAATAAAATTACAAGACAAACATATTTTACCCTGAAATGACGTTGAGGACTTTCTCAGAGGAATTGAAGTCTATTGGTCATATTTGATAGGGAAGGAAAAAACAACTAACTTCTGACAATGTAATCTTGCAATTTGTGTAGTAAAAGTTTCCAAATTTTTCGATACATTCACATAGCCGTGTAGCACTTCCTTTGTCCCAAAATGATCTTTTGGGTGCACTTTGAGACATTGCAAATCGGTCGGATTCAGCTATCGATGGCTATCTAGAACCAACAAAACAACTAAGGTAGTAGTTCCCCTTCCATCCATGCAATCAATAATCAAAAGACAAATGAAATGACTAAAAGGGTCAATCAACACTACTCATTATTTATTTTTGCATCTCTTTAAGTGTTGCCCAATTGAAGGAAATAAAGCTTTGGGAGGCGGAACAAAGGTCCACACGTGTCTAGGGCCCATACTAACTACCCAAAAAATGATTACCACACACTCAACAATTAAGTGCTCACTGGTATTCCTTGAAATTGTCCAAAAAATTATACTTTTTAGTAATCCAAAACTATACTTGAAAGAGGCTTAAAAACTCAAAATTTCTAGGACAATAGGAATGCACAAAATTCTACTTATAGAGCAAAATAGATTTATATAATGTTATTTTCAGTCTTAATCTAGAACATTTTATCCAATAGAAAGATCATTTTGGAACGAAGGGACTGCAATTTTGTATGGTTTAATTTTTTGAAAACATTTTCTCCCATTTTTTCTCAATACTTTAGAAAGTGACAATTTTTGACATTTTTTTGCCAAAAACATGCCATTGTCTTTTAGAAAATTTGAACATGACCAATAAAAATAAATATATAGTAATAATTAACTAAAGGAATTAACTTGGTTTTTTCATCAATTTGAATGTTTTTAGATTTTTGTGTTAGATTTCTAATACTTTTTAAATGTACATTTTGAAAACTCTTCTTTACAAGTTTTATATGGGTCAGAAAATAACAAATATGTTCCACCTTAAAAGCTAACTTCTCTATTTCAAAAAATAATCCTTCAATGACAATTCAAATAAATAATAAAAATAAAAATCCTAAAAATCACCATAATTAGAGCTTAACATTTTGAAGAAAAAAAATCTTTGGAAATTACACAATTTCAATCTAAAATAATTTTTTAGAAGGGATTTTAAAATTTGCTTTAAAAGTTTATTGATGAATACTAGTAGTAGTTCTTAAACTAACAGATACAAAATTAAATTTTGAGTATTTATTTTCTAAGATTTATTAACTCATCGTAGAAAAATAGATAGTAGTGTAATGTGACATGAGATATTTGTACTTCTTCAATCAAAATTTGATTTGGTCATCAATATGATTTCTATTTCATTTGAGTTTTATAAATAAAGGAAGCTTTTGGAGACTATATTTCACTCTATTCTAAAATTCAAAAGAATTCTACATTTCTTGGCATACTATTTATATATATAAGTCTTCACCAATATTTTAAGAATACATAACAAATACTTCATGAATTCAATTTTGAACCCAAAAGGACAACGCTGTTTGGAACAAAACTAGTCCAAAATATTTGTATCCAAAATAAGACTATATTTATCTTCATTTGTATATATTTATCAACAAAGTTAACCATAGGATCCTTTAATTAGCTTGTTCAAGTAAAGGGAGGCTTCAACCTATGTCCTAAGTCCTAATTTTCTAAATTTTGGTTCAAGACCAAATCCCACCTTCCTTGTAGAAGGTGAAGGTGCAGACAATTTTATCACTAATACTTATTCAAGCATTGATAAAATGAATGCCCACATCCGGAAGCTTGGTAGATGTGTCGAGTGCACCTAGGGTTGTCTTATCAGACACGTTTTGGTCCATGTCTGTCTTGTAGGAGTGTTTGCAATGACAACCTTGAATGCACCAATTTCTTACATCCCATTCTATCCCCATTTTGAGCCATAAAATTGAAATCTTGATGTTGATTTGAAGCCTTGGACACATATGTATTAATTTGCGTTGGATTGGAGATCCAACCAAGCATCATGCAAAATTGGGCTGTACAAACAAATGCATCATGGTCAGATCTGTCAAACTCGATGCATTATTCCACCAAGGGAAATGACAAAGTAATGGTCAAAGAAAACCCAATTTCTATGTCATCTATGAACATTTGCGGTTGTGGGAACTGTGTCGTGATATTTTCAGTCTATGTGGCCGAGTTGGGAGAACCACTCCTAACAAGCTAACACACTCTTTATTGTCACCTAGTTTTGGGGTTCAAGCTCATATTCCCTTTAGTTTCAGAGGCTGCAAGTGAGGTCGTTCACAATTTATTGGACATTGGGGAGCCTTTGGACTGTCTGGAGGTACACTACGGTACTGTAATTGGATGGCAGTCATCACCTCTCTTTTAGGAGGAAAACAACAAAAAGCTGGACCCGGTATTTTGCAATGGAATAAATCAATCCATTTCTCTTAAATAGATTAAAAAAATATGCACAAAAGCTCATTGCCAATGGAGTTTCCCAAATGTTTTTCAATGATTACAATCATAAATATCTGTGAGAGAGAGTATGCCATTAAAAATATATAATGAAATATATAAGTTATACAGTACTAGAAATGAGAATCATCAAAATGAACAAACCTGACCGACATTCTAAAATGAGCTGAACATTGGAGAACTCACACCACCAACTGACGACCCTCAACTGCCATTGAGGACTGGACCCCGCTTGAAGGTTTGAAAGTTTCCTTCACTAGTTCCTCAGTTTCCAAAAGAAAATCATTGAAGATATAAAAATTCCTCCAGTTTTTTCCATTTTTATTGCTTGACTTTCGAATATGCATTCATTAGTTTCCGTAATTCTGTTTACCATTTTTCCATATCCGAATATTTCCTGTTCGCTTGGTCTCACTGTTGGCATTCACTGCACCGAGACCTCCTCCCGAGCTGCGTCCGTAAGAAAAAGGCACAACGAGCTTTCGCGCATTCCCTCGCTTCCAAAAATGCGGTGAGCTCCATGAATTCAAGAGTAAGCTATCATGGGTGTTTGCGCCCATGTCACTCGCTCAGTCTGCATTGATCTTTGCCCACTCAGCGCGCGGCAGCACCTGTGGCCCGACATGAGTGTCACAAAATGGATGTTTTGGTCATAATTTTGCTGCAACTCAAGGCCTTGTGCTATGACTCAAACTGAATGCTTGTCCAGCTTTTCAAGTACAGAAGTTCAAGAAGGTGGGCATAGAAAATCTACAAACATCTCTTGGCAGCAGAAGTTCGTCACCCCCCCTCAGCTCAGTCTACAGTCTGCAGCCTGCAGTCTGCACTGGCCCCATTCTTTCCCTAATAAGTGTGTATCACACAAGTCGTATGCGACAAAACAACGCCTGCTGTGATTCCTTCTTATTGGTACAGTCTGCGAAAATGTCTTATTTCACATCATGCGGATTCAACCGCTCTCCACATTAGGTCATGAATGAAATTCTATAATGTGCCACGGTTTGGTGTTTCTTTTTGGGTCTGCTCGTTTGTTTGTTTCGATTGAGGAGAAAAGTTGTAATCAATGACTGGAGAAAATGGTCTCAAAATGGGTTAACTTTGTGAAGAAATGATATCAAAGACTGAGGAAATTTTCTTTCCCGGATACATTGTAAAGCTTAAGTTACTTGTACAAAGGTTGTTTGCGTAATCAGGCATTACCCCTTTTCCATCCGTGCCTCATCCATACTCACTCATTTCTTGGCAATCGTTTACCCAAGGCAAGACCCTTTTCATCGAGCAATCAATAGAAAATTATAGAAGCCCAATTTGTCGGGCTTCACCCTCCTCGTCCGGGACCCTTATTTTCCTTAATGCCCTCTTCACAAGGCATTCCCTAAAAAAAAATCTTCGTAAAAAATCTTTACAAAGTTACAAAAGAAAGAGAAAAGAACACCTCAATCGGCCCAATATATCTCCTGCAAGTTGATATTCCATCAACTGAACAGCAAATTTCAGTTGTGTTCTCCGGTTTCCATCTTCCAAGCCAATTGACCCCCAACTGACCCTGCCCAGGGCCTCGCTCCCTCTGCACCTGCGGCCGTGCCAACAGGCTAGCCAACAAGAGGGAGATCGTTTGGGAGGTAGGTACCGCAGCTAGAACGGTACAGTACTTCCCACGGATATCCATAATCAGCTACTCAGAATTGTTTCGGTACCAGAAACTAATAAAAAAAGCTCGGTCCCCTTTTTGCTCCCTGCGAAATAATCAATAGGGGAACAGTGGGGATCGCTCGCTCGAGGACAGCCAGCGAGTCAGCCAGCAAGTCAGAAGTTGCAATGCAAAGTGAAAACATTCCTGCCCTCTCTGCAAATAAAAGGAGGAGGGCCGCCCAGCCAAAGAGTGAAAAATAGTGGGACCCGAACAATGCTCAGCAACCCCGTATAAGTAACCAGTCCAGGCGTCTTCACTTCAGATGCACACCAACTCCAGCAGCAAGTCACCACCTTTCCTGCAGCCACGGCAAGCACTCCAGTGTCTCTAGACTCGATCACAGACGGAGAGAGGGAGAGAGAGGGGGAGAGAGAGAGAGAGGAGATAAGCGAACAGAGGCCGGCTTGTTTGATAACCTTTTGATCTAGCTGGAGTTAATCCTGGTGTTCCAGGTCCGAAATTGACGGAACAGCATTCTTGTAGCGTTTGACATTCAACTGGTGTCGATCTGCTGCCTTCGGCTGCCTTCGGCTGCTGCAAGTTTGCAGCAGTTCCACTTGGTGGTTCTGCATGTGTAGCGATTCGAATTGATCATTGTTTCCACGGCGGAAATTCGTATAGAGCAGCTCGATCTAGACGACGGGCGTGCAATTGAGTTGTCCACAGTTGAGTTTGTAGTTCGATCGTGTCCAGGAGACGTCGATCGATCGATCACCAGTGAGGGTGCTGGATCTGATCTGTACAGTGACGAGATTGTTGAATAAGGAGCGTTCGTTCGTTGCCGATCATTTTTTCTATCATGGCGGGGCAATATTTCTACGACCCTCGACCCTTCTATGGCCACAACGGCCATACCGGACTGATGCCGTTGGATGAGGTGAGTACGTTTTCATTTGTAAACGATTATCGACGTACTCGGAGCTTCTTCTTGCTGTCTCTTTCGTGATGAATTGCTGCTTTGTCGATAGAGTACCATTTGCTATAGTTACCCAGTTTCTGTTAACAAAACTGTCGATGCGCCTGCATGTGCTTGTCTACCGGCCTGTGATCGACTGTAGTATTCACAGAATGCGTTTCAATAATTAAGGTTCAGTCGAAAAGGATTATTGTGAGCATGCATACATGGCGAGCTACTTTTGCGTAAGAAGCTCTGGTAACTGATCGATGCTGAGCAGATGAGATCAGATCGATCACGTGGAGGCGCCCAGACATGTGCGGGAATTGTGACTGACCATAAGATGCCTGGTGTTGCAGCTTTTCTACGGCCGCTACGAACCTGCGGTCCCCTATTGGATGGACCAGCGCATGATGTCGTTCGACGACACTTTCTACAAGCAGCAACTGGCGGGCCGACGAGGAGGTCCCGAGGTGATGCAGCAGCAGTACCTCCCGCAGCGCGGCGAGAATAACTTCATGCCGTACAAGCGGCCGGAGCTCGTGCGCGACGATATGTACATGGATATGTACACACGACGCTCCCCTTACAATTTCAACAACAGTAATTACGGACGAGACGGATTCGCCGTGAGTGCGCCCATGCAGTTCCGGGGACAGCAGTCGCAAGACGATAACTGGGTGCACGCCATGAGCGGCCCCCCAGCTCCCTATGGCTATGGCCAGGGGTACCGAGGCTTGCCTGAGCCACCGCCCGGAGGCATGCCCACCCGCGCTTTGACCAACGGCACCGGCATCGATCCGTACTTCCAGAACAGCCAGGGCGGGGAGCAGTACCGGCAGATGGATATTCCCGCGAACTCACGCATGACAAGCAACCAAAACAACATGGCGAGCAACATGGCGAGCAACATGAGCAACCGGGACACGCACGGCAACAGTCACAGCAACAACCAGGGCAACAGTCACGGCAACAACCAGGGCAACAGTCACGGCAACAGCCACGGCAACGGTCACGGCAACGGTCACGGCAACAGTCACGGCAACAACTACGGCAACAGCCAGGGCAACAGTCACAGCAACAACCAAGGCAACAACCACGGCAACAGCCAGGGCTCTCTTGGCACTAAACAAGTGGGATTTTCGGGTACTCAGACTGGGAGCTTTGGGAATTCTATAGGGAAATCTAGTTCCATGCAGACGCCGAAGCAAACCACCATAAACAACACGAAGCGGTACGATTCCTCGAGCTCGGATTCAGACGACGACGACCACCACAGGCACGGGCACAATAATGGAAGCAACAATTGGGGCACCATCGTCAAGAGCACGCACGGTCATGGCGGCAAGGTTTCTTCTGCTCATGGTCATAAGGTCGACCACAGCGGCAGCCACGGATACGAGTCTAATGCCAGAGGGTTGAAAAGCTCGTCCTACTCCAACAGCTCCAAGAAATCCTCCAGTCATGGCCATGGTGGCCACAGCAAGATTTCAAGGTTGCTCGGGTTTGGCGATGACAGCTCCAGCTCGGAGGACGAGAGTTATGGTCATGGTGGTGCCAGAGGAATCTCCAAGGGAAGCTCCAAGGGGAGTGCCAATCAACACGGCGGCCATGTTACGAGTTTCCAGCCTAGTTATGGCGCACAGCCGAAGCAAATGGTAAGACTCGAAATATAGTTTTATTACTTTGGACTTGTCTTTCGATTCTACAATGATTTTGCTGATCACTAGAAGTGCATGTCAGGAATTTCTTTTTCCTCCTGATTTTGGAGTCTAACTTGTGGGATTACCTTTTTCAATTGCAGCAATTCAGCAGCCAGTCTAAATCTGTGGAGTTGAAGGTGCCCATTTGCTGTGACAACTGCGAACGCAAAGTGAGGTCATGCTTAGAAAAAATGCATGGTAAGTGGATGGTTCTCTGTGATCAAAGCCCATCGAAGTTGCTATGGTACTTGTGCATGTATCGAGTCTTGTGTTAGCACATTTGTCTACCCACCACACATTCTTTATTTAGGTTGCAATCGCAGTGTTGCAGGTTCGGAGTGAGTTCAATTTTTAAAATAAAAAAAAATTATGATGGTTTTGAGTTGGATGCAAACTCAGATGTGAGAATTGTTTGTTGCAGGTGTGGAGAGTGTATTGTGCGATCAATGGAATAGGAAGGTCATAGTCTACGGCAATCTGAAGGCGGAGGACGTCCTCAAGCGCGTAAGGCGAGTGAAGAAGAATTCTGAATTGTGGTCGCTCGCAAAGCAGCAACAGCAGCAGCAGCAGCAGCTGGTGCGATTATATTGAAGGCAATTAATTAATTGACTTTCAGTTCGAACGTTGTGTACATAGCCCACCTTATTAGTCTCAGGACGATGAGTTTAGAAGATTTTGACACCTAGCTAATCCAAATAGATAGTTAGTACTTACTCTGCATCCATTCTGAAAAAAAAAAAAAAAAAAAAAAAAAAGGCAGAAAGAGATTCACCTACTTATACAAGGTCGTCTGACTCATTCCCATATGAGGAGTCTCACACTGATTGAGAGAAATTGAGATCTCATTCAGTGGATTTTGTTCGTTAGAGATTCCACTGATCGAGTTACCAGACATTTGTTGATTGTCTGAAAGTGGGCCTCCTGGCCACAAGAGGCTCACATTGGGCTGCTCCTACTACCGTATGTTGGATTTTACTGAAATAAAACTAGGACTCAAAAAACACAAATGCCTTCCTGAGTCTCAGATTTGATAGAAAAATTTCTATTTTGATTGTCAATGCACCATCTCTTATTGTAGATAGCACTTGCAAGCCAAATACTATGAGGTCCATGAAGCGCCCATTTAAGAGATGGAAATGAATTTGGGGAGGTTGAAATGTTTTTCAGTTAATTTTCCTTGCAAGGCGAATGGAATTGGCATTTAACCCAAGTTGTTTCATATTTTTTGGAGCTTCATGGAATTCGTTATGAATTTTTGAAGTTGAAATGTTGTAGTCACTAGAAGCGTCCACCTCTTGAAATGTGCACTATTTGTGCACTGTTGTTGCAATGAAAAAGCAAAATTTACAAATAGTGTACATTTTAGGAAGTGGAAGCTTTCAAAGCTAAAGTGCTTTATGGACCTCCTACCTTAGTATCAATGGAACTGTAAGTTTGTCTCCACTCCTGCATATAAAGTACCTACATCTAATACAAATTGAATAAGCAATTCAACATGGTTTCCAACATTGTATTGATTTTTTTTGTGGGGTCTTATTGGTAGTTGAAAGGGGATTCTAGATTCTCTTAAAATGCATTTTTTGGACACCATTTGAACAAACTATGAACATTCAAAGTGCTAGAAATAGGTGTTCATGAAAAGTGGGAGTACATTTTAGACAAGAATTTGTAGAGGTTAGAATTATGTGTGATAACCTTAACTGTCCTTACTGTATATACACCTCAAAGTAGTATTTGGGAAAAAAATTGAGCCAACTTTGCCAATATTTGTATAATTCTATCTACTAATTGACTTTCTATTAGCATGTTTTAGATATTTTGTGAATTTCTACTTAGATTAGATATTTAGTCGGAAATATCATTAGTAATTTGTCTAAAGTACATCGATTTTGAATTGATAGTCTATGAAAAACCAACTCATCATATATATACAATTGCTTCTCCTTGTTCATTGCCTAAAATAGTTTGAATAAGCATTTAATTAAGCATAGTTATATTGATTAAATTGTCATAATTCATTGTCCAATAAGGATTTGAGCATGGGTTCTATTATTGAACAATCTTAAACTATTCTTTAGCCTTATTGACAATTGAAAGCAATTCCAATGTACCTTATTATATATTATATAGACACTATATAAATAATTTCCAAATTTCCAAATTCTTAATTTTAAGTGTATTTTAATCCCTAAAGAATTAAGTAGCATTTTTGGGCAACATAATGGTTTTGATCATCCATTTACTAACAATTTTTTTTCCTTCAAAATTTTTACACATGTGCTTGAGGAGTAGCTTCGAGGCACAAAAATTTTCATAATTTTTGACTATATGGTTAAAAAGTTATTGTATAATATGTAGTTTTATTCCCATGTGTGTATATATATATATATATATATATATATATATATATATATATATATATACACACACATATATATACATGCATGTATATAATATATAGTTATTATATTTGAATCATTCCATTTTGATCAATGTAATTGAAGTTATGAAGAGTTTTAGTTTGCGGGCAATTATAGAATCTTTACTCTCACTTAATCTTTGAAGTCCTTTATTTAATGAATTTTCAAAAAATTTGGAAAAAATCAAATCATAGGTTGTAGATTGTTGATTGTATTATTACAACCATTGGGATTGATAATTTTCAATTCCATAACTAAATTCTAAACAATTTAGTATTTTAAATAATTTTCTACTTCTTTCTACTTATTATTTTTTTTAAGCCTAAAAATAAAATATTTTTTGTTGAAATTTTTGACATGTTTTCCAACTTATTTCTTCAACATATTTTCGAGAGTTGCAACTTGTAGGATCTACACATTCTTGGAAAAAAAGTTTGAAAGATGAAATTTAACCATGTGCAAAGAGTTGAAAATACCTCTTTTTGAAATCCAAGCATCATGATCTTGCAATTGGTGAGGTTTCTTATTCTGAAATTTTAAGAGGGTAGGTGTACTCTAATAAATTAAAAAAAGGATACTAAAGTTAGATTTATTAAGAAATAAATATAAATGAAGATTTTAGCCTTGCCTTTGAAGACTAGTATTTGAAGTAGTTTCAACCTCTAAACTTGAAAGAATTTTAGGGTTTAACCTCTAAAGTCCCGTTGTCCCCTTGGAGGACAAAATGGATTTTGGGCAGGCTCCTACAATCTCAATATTTGTCATTATTTTCTGAATTTTTTTGTAAAGATAGAAAAACACATTAGTTTTCTAGAAATATAAATTTTATTCCATTCGATGCCTGAGAGCAAAAATTATGGCACAAAAAGCTTGTTTTTAAGTTTGGCGAGTTGAAGTAACCCTCAAAAAAATTTAAAAATAAAAACTTAGTTTTTTTTCCCTCATAGATTATATTTTTATCTACATAATAAGCTTTGATTCATTCTATTTGAATTTATTATGTGAAAACTATGGACAATCTTGTTTTTTAGGCAATCAAAGCATCTTCTTGAAAAAAGAACTTGTAGAATTTATTTCTAAATTCAATTTTCACAAATTTAAAATAAAAAAAGTTTCACAAGGTAAAGGATTACAAGAGATTCACTTTCATTGTGACTAATAAATAAGATTGGTCTTTCTTACAATGACCCTTTTGATGGAAAAAGGCCTTGGGATTTTATGGGTTAAATGAGCCCTAGATTTTCATAATCACATGTTCTATATGTAAACATTTTAGACAAAAATTTACACAACTTTGCTTTGGGTAAAGATCAAAACTAGGTGCAGCTTCCTAAAAGTATCTTTTTGATCCTGGTTGCAACTAAACAAACTAAAAGTTGATTTGTACTTTAGCATTCATTATTTGGACACTGTATGAATAAATTACGTTTTTTCAAGATGTTGTCTCTAGGTGTACCAAAATCCATTACTAAGCTCTTATAACTCTCATATCTAGATTGTATCCATTTTGTGAAATCAATACCTAGGAAAAAGTGACGTTTGGTCCAAATGCATGTGAAAAAAAATTGGGTAATATTGATAATTGGTATACAAACCTCGAAAGAAAGATTGTAATTATGCGTACAAATTTTCACAATATTCTTTTTTGGCAATTCATATTAGCTAAGAAAATAAAGCCTATTAAGTTTTGTTTCTACTCCATCTCAAAGCTTCAAAGAAAAATCTGAAAACTTAATAATGAATGACTTTTTTTCCATTTCCATTAATTGCATGGTTTTGTTCGTTGAAACCACAAATGGTCACATGGGCAATTTCGTTAAAATGGCAATATTCCTTGTGCCATTTTCAGAGTGGCCATTGTGAATTGCAAAAGAGACATCTAAAAGGAGTATAGATTTCAGAAATCTAGCAACATTGTAGATTTTAGACTGCACGGTTTGAACTTTGGAAGCAACATCTATGACTCTTGTAGATTTTAGCCATCTAGGAAAGTTATAGATTTCAAAAATCTAGGATGGTTGAACATTTCAGAGCGGCTGCTCTGAACTGTGAAAACTGCCAAAGTTATGGAATTTTACCATTTTTACAAAATTGCCCATTCACTGATTTCAACCCAATTCCAACCCTCTCAACCCCAAGTCCAATTCCACATTGTGTTGTTGTAATGTGACTTGCGTCCAACTTTTACCAAGTATTGGAGATGCAAGTAATGGAGATGCAAAGGATTGGGTACTACAGGAGTGACCCGGGTCGCAATTGGGCTGGCTGGGGGAACTACCTCCCGAGTTGGTCTGCTGCGTACGGAGTGACCTTCGTTTCGCACTCGGTCACGGCTTCTACGAAGTTCAGAACGTCCTTTAGTTTGCACTTCATCAAGGAGCCTGGACGGAGTCAACAAATGTCTGCAGGAAATTTCTTATTCAAAGAGAGTGATGTCCACTCAATGCAGGCGGCAGGTCGCACTGAACGGACTTGGTATCCAACTGGCATTTCAAATAATCAGTCTGTACATACACTACGAACACACGATTGCAATGGTCCCTACAAAGTCAGGACTGCAAGGCTCTCAATTTCGGAACTCCACATCAACTGAAGCTGGCAGCTAGCTGCAAGTGCGTGTACTCTCACGCTCCAAGATGACCGACTTTTTCTTTCCCGTGTCTGCCCTCAGTCTGATAAGGGTCGGTTTCAATTCCATGTGTAGCTAGCTAGCTAGGTAGCTGTTTGAGCACTGCATGGGGCCAGAGGTTCTGCCGCTCACAATGGTGGACACACAGAAACGACTTAACAGTTGACATAGCTAGAAACCGACCAGACAAAGGAACCAGTCCTTCCAGACGACACACCTGGTGCTAGCTAGCTGCAGTGCGCGCAAGTGGGAAAACCTGGCCGGATCGGAAGGGAACGTTCTATCTGTGGATGGATGAAAAGAAGGAGGAGCTAGCAGCGATTAAGTAATTAATTGTTGGTATGAGAAAGCTACGGACTGATAGGGAATTGGAGTTAAGAAGGGCGGGTCGGAATGAATGAGTGATGGGGCCTTGTAGGCATGGCCCCAGTAGCCGTCCCATGTGTTGTAAGCCGATCCCATTCCTTGCTGCTTTGAAACTTGTCACCATCAGTCATAGGAGGCTGTGACAGGTTTCCCCTTTTTTCCCCAATAGCAAAAAGTTGGGGTCCCCAACGCAGTGTCCTGGTGAGGAGCTGCGAGAAAGCTTCGGCTTTTCGGTTGAGAAAGTCGCAGCGGAAACCGCTGCCTTGTAATCTGAGCGGAGCTTTACTTTGTTTAACTTGGGATGCTGCACCCCGTTTCTTACAGTTCCAAACTAACGACAAGAGGAGAGTTGTGTGCAGTGCGAGGACCGAGAAACTGTGCTACGACCGAGAACTGGGTTGACAGGCTTTTTACTTGAGGGAGTCACGTCGAAGCCTTTAATTTCGACAGTACAGCTTGTTCATAAATCAGTCGTTTTTGGGGCAAATGTAAGGTGAATTGGTGCTGTCACTTTCATGGAGATGAAGAAGCAGAAGGCAGAGGGACATTAATTTTGAGAAAAGCAGTGTGATGCTACGGCCACAGTGACTCTCAATCAGTTGATTGGCAAGCAATCCAATCCATGGGTAAATTGGGTAAATTGTATTTATGAAAACAAGGGAAAAAATGGCACTGTTTGCAAGGTTTTCATATGCGATTCTTGCAAGGTTTTATACGCTTTTGATTTGATTCTCTAGTTAGACTGGATGATGTCTGGATAGATACGCTTATTGGCATCGGAAAATTAAACTATCATTTTGAAGGATTTGATTTACTGTGATTGTATTTTGAGCATAAGAATATGAATCCATTTATTCATTGTTACAACAATGGATTTCCAATGAGATCTTGACTTGTGTGATTGGCCTTTAAAGGAAGCCAATAGTTTTGTTATAATATCTTAGTTTTGGATCACCATTATAAGGTCGTGTGCTCTTAAAGTGACCATTTAAGAGCCAATTGCCTTTTCAGGGAAGCTAAACTCCTTGAAATAATTTTCAGTAAATTTTCATAGGAAGAAAAATGGAATTGGCATCTAATCCAAGTCATTTCATATTTTTTGGACCTTCGTGGAATTAGTTACGAATTTTTGAAGTTGAAATGCAATGGTCACTAAAAGTGACCATCTCTTGAAATGTACACTTTTGGTTCATTGAAGAAAGCAAAATGTACCCCTGTGTCATGATTGCTTCTAGAGCATGGCCACTTTTAGAGCAGACTACCTTAGTCACCAACTCAAAGCAACAAATGTTTTGTTTCTTTCTAACAACATTTTCTACTACAGTTACTTGCTTTTGACAAAGTTAACCAAAAATGCTTATTTGTGGGCTACATGACATTGCACCTTACAATATTTTTAGGCCCATTTTTGCAAAAATTTCACACAAAACTTGAGAGCTTATGTGTCACTTAAGTTTGTTGAATTGGCTTCTTGAACTGACTTCTTGTAACAATCCTTGCTCTAAATGGATATTTGGGCTATATATATTGCATGACTGTATGAGTAATATAGGAATGAATGATTAGATGGAATAGTTATAGATAACAATTAAATCATGTGGTCTTAGATAACAAGTTCTTCACTTCGTAACTTTGCTTCAAATCTATTAATATGGATTTTTATGAGGTGTGCTAAAAATTCTTTTTTCTAGAAATTAAAATTGACAAATATAGAGTTTTCAACCACATAGCGATTGTGGTGAGAAAATGCAGACAATTACCACTTCTGTAAAATGATATGCTAGCTATCCTTTAATTTTTAAATATACAAGGGCTTTTAGATACCTAAATGCTACTCCATATAAGACAAGACAACTACTCTCTCCATCCCGAAATGATTGTCCATCTTTTCAAAAATAGATGTCCAAAAATGATTGTCCACTACTTCAAATTTAGTTATATGGAAGAGGGTGATTGCAAGAAACACTTGTCCTATTTCTTGTCCCCTTGCCCTCAAAAATTGGCATTTTGCTCATAACTTTTGCATTGTTTGTCCATTTGGCATGAAATTTGGAATGAAGGTAGATGCTAAAGTTGCAGACCTTGAGAAATTTTTTCAAATTTTTTCAAATTAGTTTACTATTTTTAACCTGCCCCCGATTGGGTGTCTACCTTGACCATTTTGGGGGGTTTTAGTCCTATTTTTGATCCAAAAATGCAAATTTGAAGCCACAAATTGGACATGTTGGAGGTCTACTAACATTACAAGGGCTGACGATGAGTTTTTATGGAAATAGCAACATGTCGATTGCACACATGGGGTCAAAGTGACCTTCCTTTGCGCAAAAGCTATGAAGAGAGAAAAATTTTCTTTCATGAATTTTTTGGTGCAATGTGAGTGCAATCTTGTCTAGCAAAATGGCTTTTTTTTTGAAATTTTTTTGAAATTTTTTTGAATTACTAAAAATGAAAAACTCCATAGACCCCTTTTCTGCTATTTTCTGCTCCCAGTGGCTTCTGTAGTACTCCGTAGTAGTCGGTAGTACTGCATAGTACAACATAGTACTGAATCGACGATTTAGATTTGCAGGCGCCTAGGATCGATGGTTTAGATCTATCGGGGCGCTCCTAACACACAGTACTGGTAGTATTGCGTAGTACTGCCAATCCTATGGCCAGAAAACGCAGTTTTGATGGAAAAACGTGAAGTGTTTCTTGCAACTATCCAAGATGCAATTCATGAAATAGTTAGTATGTCACAATAAGAATTTCAATTAGATGAAGACACAATTCATGAAACAATCACTGTCAATTCCACAAAGACACAAATCATGAAATTGTCAGTTTTAGTTACATAAGTTGCTCACAGTAAGCTGCTAACAAGCTGCTCAAGAAAAATCTAACGCTAAACTATCTTCCCGAAATCTTTACATGGTACAAAGACAAAATGAAAAGCAATGCGTTGTTGTGCTCAGTACTCATTTTTGGTGGAAAATCGTAAGCTAGCCGGTGATTTTTCATATGAACTTGCAACCTCGAATTTTCCGCTTTAAGTAGTTCATGCTTTAAACTTGATATTGCCAGTTTTCCAAACCACTGAGCAAATCAAGAGTTAATCTACATGTCTACATTCATTACTTTACCAAATTCTCAAATTTCGCCTTAATCTTGAGAAAAGTTTTTCATAGGACAATCATTTCGGGATGGAGGGAGTACATGTTTTTTGCTATGAGACAAGACATCTATATTTTTTGGTGCATCAAAAAACTGTGGAACACGATGATTAAAAATATCTAAAAAGTCAATACTTATACAATAATATGGTTGAAAAGCATTCAAAGTCTCATGTATATAAGAAAGAAAAATGATTAAAATACTCTTTTAACTCCTACATAATCAAGAATAATTATATAGCAAAAATTGTCAAAAACTACCATTTATTGGTACAAGGACCAAAGTTAAAAATTGAAACTTACTTTTTAATATTAATTGTATAAAAGTGTAGTAACCCCCTTGGAACACATATTAAAAAATTTCAGCCCACTTGATTGCAACCATGGATTGCACGATTATAATGTTTGAACATAGAAAAAAGATTTTTGGTGGTGTCTTGACAATGATGCTAGTGGGTGAGCCAATAGACATGAGCCTACAAGCCTTGAACCTAGTTGTAGGTGTGCATTTACAACTATTTGAAGGTGTTTATAACATATGTACCTATAACATAAAAAGAGTCTATAACATATTCCCTCTGTCCCGAAATGATTGTCCCATGAAAAACTTTTCTCAAGATTAAGGCGAAATTTGAGAATTTGGTAAAGTAATGAATGTAGACATGTAGATTAACTCTTGATTTGCTCAGTGGTTTGGAAAACTGGCAATATCAAGTTTAAAGCATGAACTACTTAAAGCGGAAAATTCGAGGTTGCAAGTTCATATGAAAAATCACCGGCTAGCTTACGATTTTCCACCAAAAATGAGTACTGAGCACAACAACGCATTGCTTTTCATTTTGTCTTTGTACCATGTAAAGATTTCGGGAAGATAGTTTAGCGTTAGATTTTTCTTGAGCAGCTTGTTAGCAGCTTACTGTGAGCAACTTATGTAACTAAAACTGACAATTTCATGATTTGTGTCTTTGTGGAATTGACAGTGATTGTTTCATGAATTGTGTCTTCATCTAATTGAAATTCTTATTGTGACATACTAACTATTTCATGAATTGCATCTTCATATAACTAAATTTGAAGTAGTGGACAATCACTTTTGGACATCTATTTTTGGAAAGACGGACAATCATTTCGGGACGGAGGGAGTAGGTACCTATAACACAGACACTTAAAACCATAGAAGGAATCTATAATATAGACTTATTGGTTCATGGGCTCATAGATTCTATACTCTCATATTAGCACTCCCCGTGTCTTGACATGGTCATCAACCTTTGAATCCTCTTGAAGTGAGTTTTTTGCTCTATTCAAAGTTGAGACTTTAAATTATTAAGTACAAGGTAGTATATTTTGCTAGATACACATATGAAAATTTTAATATAAAGAAAATTAAAGGCCAAGCATACTCTAAATGCAAGCATGTCAAACAAACTGGCAATATACTAGCCAATGTTGTTTGATGATTTCTTGTGCACTAAAAAAATCCTTCATTAAAGTAATTCAAATAATGAAAACAAAATCAAAATTCCAAAATTATCTATTCATTTTCTCTCACTTCCCTAAAAAGTGGCAATTTCTAGCAATATCTACCCAAACTCATCCTGGTGGCTTTGGGAGATTAACTCCTAAAGATCCAAGTTTGGGAATAAAACATAAATGTGTTATAAAATATAAGTTCTATCAATTTTTTGAGATTTACAACCAAGAAGACAATGTTAAGCATCAAGACTAGAAAGTATTTATAATAAACTTGCCAATCACTGCATAGATGAAATTCAAATCCTTCTCCACAATATTACATAAACTTGCAAGCTCTAAAACTTGGTAGGATTGTTAAAAGCCATGTTAAGACTCATTTAAAAAAAGTAGAGAGCAAAAAGGTTTCTTCTTGCAAATTTCATTCCAACTTAAAGGTAACGGGCTTAAAATCTTGTAAAAAAAAACTTGCAACCGGTCACCGAACAGTGTGCAGTGAAGGTGCGGTGGTACAAAATTAGTGAACAGTGATTGTACGGTTACTTTGTGGTGACTGGAGAAATCAGTGTTTGGTGATTGGATCTGTCTGGTGAATGGACTGTTTACTCTATATTGTCAAAAATTTAAACTATTTTGTTCAATATAGAAATTTGACGATTCAATTCAGTGAAGACAACATCAACACTTTCTCCTAACTATAAATTTTCCAACACCAAGTAAATACTAAAATGCTTTGCGCTATTTTCCTTGTAATGTTTGTTTGATCTTAGTGATTTTTGTTTTAAATATAAAAATAGAAAGGCAACCTTATTTTGGTTCCATAGAAATAAGGATTTTTTGAAAATGAAGGTTTTTTTTTTCAAAATTCCAAAAACATTGCCTAATTTTGGACAACAACTACAAAATGTTTAATTGGACATTTAGAGCTTAAGGACCATTGAATAGTCAAAATTTCCAATTGTAAAACTTGGTTGAATAGTTTAATGTACTGACATTTAAACAAAAGTTGAAAATTGTGACCTATAGACTACATCAATATGGTTGTATCTTTAGCTTTGAATCAACTATAAAATTTTCAATAAAAATTGTGAAAAAAATAGAAGTTCCTTCTAACATTGACTTTAGATTGAATATTAGTAATTTTCATAATAAAAACTCTTTTTTTGAAGTTTAGAATGTCAAGATTGAGTTATTGATTTTTAATAGTTTCTTTCATACTTATTTTTTAAAGTACTTTTTGATAGGTTATTTTTGGTTTTCAAAAAATATATTTGTTTTTTGAACTATAAATAGAATGTTTGTAGCAATAAAATTTAAAGATTTAGGAAACTAACACGAGAATCTATAAGCATTTGGATGGATGAAAATATCATGCTTCTATATATATTGAACATACTTGCATTTATGGGTTGTTCAAATTGGAACACTTGCCCAAGCTTGAGCATTTTTTTTAATGAGGATTTTTTTTTGTTCCAAATGTAGATTGAAATAAAACATATACTCCTAAAAAACTAATACATATCCTAGCCTTTCAAAATAGATTAAAAATATTACAATAAGAAATGAAACTATCTAAAATTCTAAAAAATCAATTACAAGAATTTGATCCTTTAATCCCTAAAGGACCAAGGAGCCCACTTTGGGCTTTTTGAGAACTTGGGCAGGCTCTATTGACTTCATAATTTGGGATTTTTGCATGAATTTTTTATGATGGATGCTACTCATCATAATCTACGTGTGAAGCTTTGTTTCATGTCATTCCAATAGGTAATGCAAAAGTTAGAAGGATTTTTTCAATTTCAATGTCAAACCGGGCAACAAAAAATATATTCCAAAAAAATAAAAAATATTTTTTTGGAATTGCGTAGATTGATACCTACTCAAAAAAATTGAAGCACTCAATTCCTAATAATGAGGTAAGAGTTACAAGGAATTTTATTTTGCGGGCAATAAAGGTAGAAAAAACATATAAAGTCATCTTTTGCTCTCAATTTTGAAAATTTTCAAATGAAAATGAAAAAAAAAGATACTAATTGTCTGTTAGAGCATTCTCACCATTGGGATTAACAATTTTCAAATTCTTCCAAAAATTATTAGCTTATTAGTTTTATCCTTCATTCAGTATTATCTTTCACTTTACAATTTTTTTACAAATGAATATAAAAGTTTTTTTGGTTAAAACTTTTTACATATTTTTTCAACCCATTTTACAACATATTGTCTAAAATGCACAAGTAATAGGACATACGTGTTTTTTTTCTAAAAATGTTGAAAGACAAAACTTCACCTTTTGGAAGGTCTAGAAAAGTCTACATTTTGAAGTTTAGGCACATTGATCTTGCAATCGGTGGGGATATTCATCATAAAATTTTGAGACAATGTACTTGTGCAAGTTAATCAAAGGATCCTATGGTTGAATTTGTTAAAAAATAAATATCGATGAAGATTTTGACCTTGCTATGGGGACAAGTATTTTGAAGCACTTTTGCGCCTCTAAACACGTTGGTCCTTTAGGGGTTAAAAAGTAAGGGATTAAAATTTTGTTCGACATAAAACAACAAATGTAAAACTACACTCTTCATTCTATGTAGTGTTATTCATAAATAATACTATCCTTATAAGTATGGGGCTATACTAAATTGAGCTTTTATCATCAATTATAGTATATTGTAATTCATCCCAATTCAAATTGAGAGGTTGCCATATATATTCAGGTCTACAATATACATGTAATTGTAACACTATGCAATGTAAAAGCAAAATTCAACTACTGAATAGTGTGGAATCTTTAAATCATAGAAGCGACACTAAAAAAAATTATTTCAAATATTGTAAAGGTATCTATTTAGAGTACCCGTAGTGCATGATTGAAAATAGGGACAATATTGGAATTTTCAAGTAGAAGGTCCCTGACTAAAAAATAAATCAATTGATACAATGCAAAGTCGGCAATCTAAACCTTAAATGGACTTTTCTGCATTATAAAAAGGAGAGGAAAAGATTCTACATTAAAAAAAATACTTTATATGCAAAAAATGGGAGGTTCAATTTATTGGTACATATAACAATGTTTGAAAACGTACAACAATTATGAACCCACAACGGACTTGTCTGGAATTCCCTATGACTAACATGGAAATTCTCAAGTTTGTCCCTGTGAGTTTTGGGGAGTTGCTACGTTTTCCGGTGTGGTAATGTGCATGTGGGGTGATGTTGACACAATTCATGAAGAAAAAGAAATTGTATGGTTTCTTCATAGGAATTTTTCCAGAGAATACGTTCGGAAAAAATCTTTAGAGAATTTGTGGGTTTTCTTTGTAGAGATTTTTATAAATCCCCCCCAAATTCCCTGTGCGAATCCAAAGTGGTAGACTTTGCAACACATTGACACATCTTACATTTCAATGTTGTTTGCACCTAATATTTGGTAGATTTTAGAAAATGCAATTGTCCCATATCAATTGTCAAGGGTACCGTGAGGTTGGACACATAAGACTTGTAGGTTGTTATGTAATCTCCAAAGCAATGAATTCCATATTGAAATCGAACTTTTCTAGAGTTTGTACATTTCAAAAATCTAAGAAATTTTGAAATGTATAAATCTGAAATTTGCAAATTTTGAAATGTACAAATCCTGAAATGTACAAATGAGTAAGATTGAAAATTCATAATCTACATTTTCGTCAGATTTCAGTTTCCAAAATCTATGAATTGTATTGATTATGCAGACTAAAATCTATATCAAACTTAAATTTTGGAGGCATAGATCTACATTCTAGAATATCAAATATCATAAATTGAGTTGATTTGGAGGAGGGGACATAACTGAAAAATGCATAGATTTCCTCCTTAAAATTCCTTGTCTCACATTTCCCTGTGAGAGCCACATTCCCTGTGTACTGGAAAAAAGGGTGAAAAACCAAATTCTCGGAGGGAATTTCCATTATTGTTCCTACAGGGGATCTTGAAAATGTTTCCTGTGACCTTCCTATTGTGTGTCAAGTTGCATGACCTTCATATATCACCAACTTGTAAGGTTTGGGAAGGAGAATGGCAGGGCTCAGGAATAAAGAGAGAATAGTACCGATTTGCATTGTGGAGTGTTTCTTGGAATTGCCCCTTCACTATGCCATTACCATCTTGGAAGCCAATTCCATTGCAAATGCCTCTACACTAAGGTAACCACCTGATTTTGACCCCATTCTAAAATCAAACCCTACAAATTCTTGCCTAAAATAGACTCCTACTATTCTTAAGAGTCTAGGATAATTTTAGAAAAAACTACTTTCAGCACTTTGAATATTCATAGTCAATTAATCATATGTTGTCCAAAAAATGCATTCTAAGAGAATCTAGAAGGGTCAAAATGAGGTAATAGGAGCCAACTTCAACGTAACCACTGCTTTTTTGAAGTTATTATTGATTGTGTAGCTCAATTTTGTTTGGATTTGTCCAAAAAAAACATACCTCAATAATCATAATTGTTATAGTGTCACATTTGAATTATGTGTCTTTGATATCATTATTTCATCAAAATTAAGTACAAAATCCCTCCAAATTAAGCATGTAACCAGTGCTTAATGAAAATAAAAAAGATGAAAATCATACTCAATTTGATGTAAAATAACCACTTTAATGATGTTCATGGACAATAAATAGATAAATGAAGCCATACATGAATGTTTAGGCATTCCAAGAGCTAAATGAACAAAAATAAAAATAAAAATTTCAACCAAAGCAGTCCAATAAGCACTACAAAGCATGTTGCGAGTGGCTCCTAATACCTCATTTAGACCCAGAATCCCCTTTCAAATATCAACAAGACCCCTTTAAAAAAATCAATATAATAATGGAAACCAACGCTTTTTATTTTGGACAAAATTTTGCCAATTCTGACATAAAAGAACAAATGCCCTAATTTCCCTCCAAATTTAATGCAACGGCATGTTGCCATGAACACAGGTTTTATAGTAAAAAAAAGCGTTGATGGAAACTCTTTTGCATTGCTTATTTAGTTGATTTTAGGTGTAGTTATCTTAATTAAGGGAGAAGCACCCCAAACCAATAGTGTACCCAATCATGATATTTTTTAGTCACTGTAGTCATTCTGGAATATAAATCTAGGTAGTTAGATTATAGATAGCTTATCAATTTGGTCAACAAACAATAAGCTATCTAAAGGTCTACCTAGATTTACATCCTAGAACGACTACCGTGTCTACAAATTATCACAATTGGGTACACCGTACTTCTCCCTTACTGTAGAATGAAATGCAGACTGTAGCATCGGTATCTGAGTCCTCCTACAGTTGATGCCGTGGGGTCTCCAACAAAGGAACTTTGAAGCTACGCCTCCGTGCCTGCAAAAGAGTCTGGCTACTAACGTAGCGTGCCTCACTCAGTCTTCGTGGCATTGATCGAACGAAGGCATGAGTGCAACTGTGCAAGCCTGCAAGTCACCGGCTCCTCAGTCCTCACCGCCCCCGAGGCCTAGCCCTGCAAGATTCCTGAGGACAGAATGTCGGTCGAGTTTCAGTTGGAGATTCCCCATTTTAAAAGTCGTGAATCCTGAATTGGAGCATTATTTTAAACGCCACCCAATCGTACCGAAGCCTACTCCCTGAACTGATGCGTGTTGCAATCATTGACAAACGTTTTGGGAGTCTCTAGGCAATTAGACAATTCGGCATCCTCGGAGGTTGCAACTGGACACACGTTTTCGGTGTGCAAATTGCAGACAGAAAACTGCTGCACTCCTCGAGTCCTTCGCATTGGAAACGGTGAGTTCATACGGAGTAAGCTTACAACACAGATGAAAGACTGAGAACTCCGTCATTGGCACGAAAACCAAGAAGTTATGAATTATACAATATGAGAAAGCTCTTTGCCCTCGTAGCACGGACTTATCACTTTTTGAGTAACGAATGATGCTAGCATGTGATTGCATGGAAATGCGAGTATATGAACCTTGAGCATATGTATAAGTGAATATCCTACAACCATTTGAAGGTGCTTATAATATAGATATCTATAACATAAGTACTCAATACTAATCATGGAAGGTTTCTATGAGTCCTTGGTATTGGAAATGGTAAGAGTTGATAGGAGTAAGTTTAACTTACAACACAGATGAAAGACTGAGAACTCCGTCGTTGGCACAAAAACCAAGAAGTTACAAATCCTACAATATGAGAAAGCTCTCTGCTCTTGTAGCATGGACTTATCACTTTTTGAGTAACCAACGATGCTAGTATATGAGCATGGAAATGTGAGTATATGAACCTTGAGCATAAGTATAAGTGGATATCCGACAACCATTGAAGGTGTTTATAAAATAGATATCTAGAATATAGGTATCTATAACATAAGTACTCAATAATCATGGAAGGTTTGTATGCTACAAATAACTAAGATATAGGTGAATAGTCTTTTAGGTTCATGTGCTCATTATCCTAAGCTCACATAATAGCAACCCTCTTTGAGTAACTTGACATTTCAAATGGCCTTAGGGTAGCTTTTGTAGCCTTGGTACAAGCCTCTTCCACGTCCGTTCACAACTAACAAACCCTTCTTTGCATGATTTTGAACACTCTTCAAGTTCCTTGACTTTTTTTCACAAAATGATCTAAAAGTGCCAATTTCTAGTGCATTGAACAATATTGAAATATAAACTGAATATCTTGCAAACTTTGAACTGTTACAAATTTGAACTAGACTAATATAGGAATTTGTGGAAATTTTTTAGCCCACTTGACTGCATAGATTACAAGATTATAATGTTTAGAGTTAGAAAAAAAGAAAATTTTGACCTTGCCCAATAGCATCAACACCATTTGATTCAATTTTATAGAGAAGGAGGCATTAACTAACTTTAGAAATTTTGACCATTGGGTAGGTAGTTATGTTAGTTACTTGCATGCCAATTTTAATGATAATGCAAGTATTGAACATACCCAAAATCCTCTTGCATTCAAAAGAATCCCCCTAACAACAACATGAGCAAGCCAAATTTCAACTTTTGGGGGGGAGAACTTAGTTTTTGGAAGAATCAATATTCTAATGTTCAACAAAAAGATTCTTTTTTTGAATCAAGTATAAAAAGAGAAGGAAAAAAAACTCATGAATTTACATTAGAATTTGAGCTAATGGTTCTAAAATTGTTTTAAAACAATCATTTTTAATGCATTGAGTGAAAATTGAGAATTTTCTTTTTCATTTTCATCTAAATGTTATTTCCCTATATTTACTATTCTAAAAATGTGTAAATTTTTTTTCACCCCATTGGCTTCATAGATTGTGAAGTATAAGCATTCAAAATTAATGAAAGAAAATTTACAGCTTGCCCAACTGTTTGCCTTCTCTATTAGCACGTTGTCCAAATTGCCCTAAAACTTTGAGCCCTCTAACTTTTTATCCATGTATTTGATTGGACAAAATATTATATTCCAACAAAGCTAGTACAAGCCTGTATCTTTGGTACAAAATTTACTTTCATCCATTCAAAATGGACTCTTCATAAACCTACATGATTGTTCAAAAAACTCCACATGAGCTTATTGTCCTTTGCCAAGGGATAAGATGCTTGAAAGATTGGTATCTTGGCATAATTAGAATTGGAGCTACACTCAACCTTTTCTAAATGATGTTGTCTTTGGATACTAGTAAACCTCTAAATGTACTTACATGTGCTCAAAATTTGATATGTGACATTTTTCAATAACATGTGCAGACAACCATAATACTTTTCTATAATGAAGTTGGATTGTTGTTTGAGTCTATGCAATCAAAGATAAATAAATATAAATTGGTCTACAATTAGACCATCATAGGTACTCTTTTTGTAAATGTAAATGGCAAATGGATTTGAAATGGATTTGAAAAGATTACAATTAGACCATCATAGCAACTCCTTTTCAAATCCATTTTAAAATGTAAGTGGCAAATGCCTTCAATACACTAATGCAAATTAGGAGGGACTAAGTGATTTATCGCCCTTTAAAAGCCTTTACAATTTCTTAGCCCTATCAAACCTTTAATGCTAATTTTCAAAGACTGGACTTGTTGATTGACTTGTTTTCAACATCTAACTATGATTGGTAGAATGTTTTCAAATTATTGTAGAAAACATGTAGCCATGTTGATAATTTTACAATATGCAACTGATTTAGAGAATCTATAACCATAATGTCACTTAGTGACCATTTTCTAGTTGCTTTAATCCACTTATTCTTAAGTTGTCCATTAAAAAAGAAAGATTTCTTAAAAAAATCATTTCTTGAAAATATACAACATATTGAATCCAATGGCAACAATTTCATCAAATTTCAATTTACGTAGTCCCTCCTAATTTGCATCATTCTCAATTTCACCAAAAAACTACCAATTTCAAGAAGGTTAGTGTAATTTTTGGAAATTGGTAATTTTTGGTTAAATTGAGAATGATAAGTTCTTGCTTTTGGATTTATTGGGCCAATCATATGTGCATCATGAACTCTAGTCTTCAAACAAAAAATTTGATCCTAAAAACGCATTATACAGTTGTAAAATATAAACTGAATTGTATTGCCTTATTCAACAAATATTTCAAATGCAAGTGCATGAAGATATAACAATGGTCCATGTTGCAATCTATACTCTTCTTACAATGGCTAATGCAATTCCATGCTCTCAATTCCAAAAAAACATTTAAATAGTGTAAGAACCAACATCATTTGCATGTTTGTCAAATTGTTTATATTATAATTTCTATAAATGTCAATTTCCTTCAATTTTTGTGTACAACAATCTGAAATGATGTATACCAACATTTCAAAGCACATAAAAAACAATTGTTTTGGAGTTCTAAGAAAAAATTGACAAAAGATAAAGTAATTCCAAATCATGGTGAAAACAAAACTGAGTTTTAGACATGCTAACTTTGCAATTAATTTTTTCTTTCAAATCACAATTGATTTTTTCTTCAAACTTCCATGGTAATGTGTAGTATGTTGCATACTACAACTTTTGTATACCCGCTTTTGGAATTTCTCCATTGATGCTTACTGGTATAGTTGTTTGAATGAAAACATTTCAGATTTGTATTCAGTTTTGTTAGTGGCTATATGATATCAATTTTATAACATGATGATAATATGAATATTTACATAACTAGGACTTCAATTATCTCTTCAATACCAATGATGACCAATTAAAAATGTTGAAATTTTGATATTTCAAAATCTCAAAGCTTAAGAAACCTATGAATTTGTAAAATTGATAGAATCAAGAATTATCAATTATGGAATATTTAGAATTGATTCGACTTCACTAAAATTACAATTTCTATTGTTTCAAATTTTAAAGATTGGCTAAATTGTAGTCTTAATTGACTTGTATAAAATACAAAATATTTAATAATGAATACATCAACACTTTTGCCTATTCTTAACACAAGGCAAAATATTGAAAATATTGAAAACTTTGTGTTGCTTTAATTACCAATTCTTCAACATTAGTTATCTTAGTTTGGATAAGAAAATATTCAATGGTAACCCAATCTAAAACGCATTAGTAATTACAAATTTATTTTTAAAAAATATATATATTTCTACCCAAAAAAACAACACAAAATTGGACAACGGTTATAAAGTACTTGCTTGGATTGAGGGTTTGAATAAGGTAATTGGTTCCCACAATAAGAGTCTCCAAACAAAATATTTTGAATTTGCTAGACACTTAACCCTTGCAATACATTCACATCTAAGGGCAAATCTTAACCTCAAAAAGAACAGCAACTACACCATGAGAGGGTCTAAGGTACCCCTCACATTCCCGACCAGTGACCCATTCCCAACCTATAGGTGCACGTATTTCTGACCACGTTTAGAATGTAATTTTTTTTTGTTTTCAAGGTTGGAACTAATAAATACATGACACATGTTCCAAGTTGTGGGAAAAAAAATAGGAAATAATGATCAGGTAAAAAGTTATTGAATGATCGGAATTGGAAGAGTCTAGACATTGGCCATGGGTCCACTGTACTTTTTGCCTCCCAAAATTCATCGTAATTTCAAATCAAGTGATAAAATTACCTAATTTTTTGCAATCCATGTCATTTTTGCCTCCCAAAATTCATAGTAATTTCAATTCAAGTGATAAAATTACCTAATTTTTTGCAATCCATGTCATATCTATTGATGTACCTCTAAAAAATATTTGTTTTGCCTTCACTACTCTAGGTCATGTTGGAATTCTTTATTCAGTCGGTTATAGGGGGAATTACCTTATCTATAAATCATTGAGCCACATTTTTGAATAAGGTAAGCTGGGGTGCACTAAAAGCAACTACTGACATAGAGGTACATTTTTCTTTCTTCAATGTAACAATATGGTGCACATTTCATGAAGTAGTTGCTTTTAGTAACCACTGCATTCAACTTCAAAAATTCATAACTAATTCCACAAGGGTCCAAAAAATATGAGACCACTTGGGTTAAATGCCAAATCCATTTTTCTTCCTATGAAGATTTACTGAAAATTGTTTCAAGGAGTTCAGCTCCAACAAATGCTATCAGCTCTTAAAAAGGTCTGCCTTTCGGAGCAGACTACCTCAGCTATAATTTCAAACTTCCTCACGGTCGCTTCTGTGGATGCGAAGCCTTTACCTCCCTCCAATCTCACTTCACCAGTGAATGCACCTCCAGTGAGTATTTAGCACTAGGGCCCTGTTGAAATCCAGGTCGGCAATACAGTTGGGGCTGTGACCTTTGACGAGAAGATCTTTTGCAATTGCAAATTTGTCAGTCACTGTTTCAATTCGGTTGGATTTTTCTCCCCAGTTGCTGGATTTTAAAAATGTAGCTTGGATCTTTGGTGAGAGAGAGCAAGGACAGAAGTGGAGACAAATTGGATGTGCTTGGATCTCGAGTTTCAGGCAGTCCTCTCGGGGTGAGGGCAGATGACAATTTGCAACCAGGTTGGGTGGACGACCGTCCGTCCCTTGCAGACATGATTTCCGCCACTGTAGCTGTGCGGAGGAAAGGAACAAGTCACGGTTGCCAGGAAGGTAAGTGAGGCCAAATGGGAGCAAGCCCATTAGTGGCGTACATTTCAGAACTTGAATGAACACCACTAAAATATATTTTTTCCCGCAAAGGGCTCGCTCCCATTTGGCCTGTAATGGGCTCACTTACGTTAGTGTGTCAAGGAAGTAGTTTTGGCCTACTACTTGTATTTCTAGACCCCTTTAGGTTATCAATGCTACAAGACTCTGCATGGCGATTCTAGATTCGGTAACTTCAATCAATGAACGACAAACCGATAGACAAAACCAGTGAAGCAAAGCACTGAGCAAAGCTTGGTAATATCTAGGGAGTAGACAAAAAAATCTGCCTCAAAAGAGACGATGAACCAGCTTAGGAGGCTTATCAACTGGCATACTACTATTTGGTGAAAGCTCAGCAAAAGGTGGGAAGGACTAGAATGGCCTTCATTCAAAAGCACAAGCATCCAGGTCTCCTCTTCAGGAAGCTTGTCATACCTACCATCCCTCAAGAACAAGACGGAAACCGGACATCGGTACCTCCGCAAGCATCAGAAGAAGAGTGCACGTGATAGTGGACAGTGCACCTAAATACGCAACTCATATTCGCCTGCTGCGGTTATGTACCGCACCCATGGCAAGGCCTGATAACCGCTCTTCTCAATAATCTTCAAGTACCGTACCTATAAAACATCGCAGTCACGGAGACTTAATTAAAACCATCAACAAGAACCAACTAGGCTGACTTCACAGGGGCCCTGCATTTCAATGCACTCCATCACAGAATGTGACAATCAAATTTTATGTGCGGAATCTGAAGGCACCAACACCCTGGAGATGATTTGTAACACTAAACCAAACGCACCATATATTATGGGTGTTCAATTGCGAAATTAATTTGACCCATAAAAATTATGTTCAAGGGGGGCTGTAAGTTACATTGCAGCTCTCAAGGTGGTCAGAAGTACCAAACTAAATTCTGAATACTAGCTCTTCAGAAAATATTCTGAGAAAATAGGCGAAGGATTAAAGTTACCTGGATGCCAGAAACAGTGAAATAAGGAATCTCAAACTTGACCCGAATGGGAGGTCGCTTCTCAACTACAGTTTCTTCAGCTTCAATGCTTGGTAGCCCAAACTTCGCTCTCATCATGTATTCCTGTGAAGTGACAGCAGATAAGATGAACTCTTCGATAGAGTGCTGAAGCATTAGGTCTCAATACTATAAGGAAACCATCTAATATATTGAGTCCTATCATTTACAGCTATGATGACGAGGCATTCCTAACACTCAAAAAACATGAACGCAGTGGTTCTCTTTATTGTAGTATACTAATCATGCATTGAAACAAAACACACAGTGATCAATACAATAAAAACCAGATATGGTACCTTTCCACCTGGAAATGACTTGATTTTCCAAATTAAAGCCTCCTTCTCTGGAGCATAAACAGCTGAACCCATGGATGTTCGGACAGTAGGGGTTGAAGCATCAGCTGGCACGGGCAACTCAATCTCTACATTGGAAGCCGTACTGGCATTCAGAAACAAATCACATCAATTCTGGGTCTTAACGGAAGACGTTAGAAATCCTGCGCCAGAAATAAAAGGAAGGGGCAATAAATCATAGAATACACAACATCCTGTCCACGTTGCTGACAAGTATTTCAGGGGGCAACTCCATTCCGTAAAGTACCTTCGTTCCTTGAATTGACTCCGTGCTTTGATCATGAACTCTACGCGACTTCTGGAATGCCGCTCTACTTGAGCCTCCACCCAAATTAGGGGTTTCACCTGCAGTTTGCGTAACAATCAGTACTTTGACTTTCAATTTAAAGAAAAAAGAAGCCTAATCAAGTCACACAATCTGATCACAACCATAACTTGATTAATACTCAACATTGCAGTTACCTGTGTGCTGAGGCGGTACGTCATTAAATCAAAAGCACCATCCGGAGGTATGAAGGATATAGTCCGATCATTTTCAAAGCGAGCCAGTCGCACACACCTGCACATTAATCTTAAAATTAGCCGGGTGGTGCAAATCTGTTCTGGGGTAGCTATAATGGTTCTAGTAATCAGGCGTCAATCCTGTGCACCTATTGCGTCTTTAAAGTAAAATAATCAGCACAAAAACGCTTGACGTTCCTGATGCAGCTGGATATTCAACTTGACTTACCAATTCCACAAAGTACGTACACTAAAGCTGTGACTGATATCAGAACAATAATGAATGTATTCAAAAAGAGAAGAAAACATACTGGTGAAATTTAATATCGTCAAGATCGATTGCCTTCCCCTTCGTAGCTCGACCTTGAGCTTCCAACAAAACACGGTCATTGAGGCCAAGCTTGCACTCTGGCATACCACTGCACATATCATAGCACCTTTGTCAAGAGAAACAGAACAGCATAACACAAAACAGCAAGCAACTAAGTCAAGTTCTATGGAGAAAATGTCTATTTCCAATAAAGAGGAGTACGACGTCCGACTTTAGGAAAGAGATACTCACGTCAAGTATGTGCGCATCTTCAAGGCACCGACGACATCTGAACGCACCAACTGGCCATTACTGTTGACCAGAATGTTCACACTTTCTACTACATCAAGGAAGACCTGTCCAAGTTCCAGAAAACTAGTCAATAATCTTGATACACCATAAATAAACCTTGCAAACCTGAATATATTTAGCGATATATGACAGCCCAGTGAGTGTCAACGACTGCCATTAGCCAGAACAGTAGGACTATTAACCTTCCCAAACATTTACTCTGACAAGGTAGATGCTTGCCTCATTCTTTTTATACTTAATGCCTTCCATTCTCCAGGATACAGCATTTGTTACTGCCATGGGAGGCCTCTGCGTCACCTCCATTCTGTATGCATCCGTTTTGATGAACTCGCTAAGAATTTTAGCTTCAGTATACTGGGGATACCCAAAATCCATCATCTCGTCAAGAAGTTCATACTGCAAAGTCCGGTAATAGTATGTTAGACAAGAATGAACCTCCACTAACAAGCATTTCTAACAGAACAGAGAATTACCACTCGTGCACACAAGACAGGGGTCGGTCTTAAACAGGGCCTGTAACAGCATTATGCTCAAAATCTGTCGTACTCACAACAACGACAAAATTGTCACGCAGAGACTCCTCTTCAAGCTCCTCAAAGTAGTGCTTGAAAACCTGCAAGTGCAATTTCCGGTCTGTAAAAAATGCTTCAAACCACATTAAATGGTAACCAAAAATCTCGCCTTTGATTTGGAGATTAATCAACATAATCGTAAATTGAAGTAATCCACACAATGACAACTTATTAATTACTCACAAAGCATTAATCTTCTGCAAGAATCAAAATGCTTACATCCACAATGCGATGAAGGAAGAGAAGGAGACTAGCTGCGTTGCAATTCTGCCTAGAAGCAGTCATGACATAGACGTTGTTATGCTGGATGAAAAGATAAGTAACTCCATTCTCCAGCAAAACTGGATCGTGAGACGCTGGATCACCCTGCAGAAGAAACACACTTGAAAGTGCAAACTAGGATGCCCTTAACCCCTAGAGGACCAAGGATTCCTGTTTTAAAAGTGATCAAATCGATTGATCATAACGTGAAAAGCATAATTCAGATGGGGCCAAATTGTATCATCAGAGTCAGTGAAGTACATTGCATGTGATGGACCAAAATAAATAAAATGGGACAAAAAAAAAGTCTGCCCGACCTATTCAAAACTGCTAAAAAATTGAGGCCCAAATTGGACCAGTTTATCCTTTAGGGGTTAAATTACTGAGGCATTTTCTGGTTATCAAAACTGAGATTTTAGCAGACAGGAACCATTTTAATATATAGATTAAATTCAAAGTTTCTTCTTGATATACCAAAGTACGTTCACAGAACATCTTGCTAATATGAGTTTAATTCGCTGCCACCAGATAAAGGAATACTTGATATACGACTACAATGTGGTCCTAGAGAGATCATACCTCTCCTTCCATTAGCTTTGCAAAAGCACGCTCTGCCTCAGGAGCAGAAACATCGCCCCGGTAATCTCTCCATATGAGCACTCGGCCCTTCATGTCCATTAAAAAAATGGCGGACGCCGCTCCTGACATCTTGCGACCTTGTAAATCTACGAGGAAATTCCCTCCTATCAAGACAAAACTATCAATTGAAAAATTCACGCTCCCGTTTCGTTAAGTCCAGAAAGAGGTGATTCGGCTGTTGCTGCTGCTGAGGCTACTTCCGGTCTAACACCTGCTAAAGACTTGAGAAGCTGCAATACCCGCATGGGTGCGACGTCACTCTGCATGAACTCCCAAAGCTGCACCCAGCCACATCCACGGATTTAGACAATTCCCGACACCCTTCAAGTTTGATAACAGTCGTACGAATCAGCTGCTTCAAATTGGCTTCACTGCAGAGCATGCACTATCACGAAATCCAACCTTGACATTGACGATATTTAAGATAGGGTAATCCATTATTTTCCGCGTGAACTCTCTACCCGGTCAGTGTAAAGGTCTCCATTTTACAATGCAAGTGTGATTCAAACACGAGACTAGTAAGAAATGAGAAACTTCTAAGTTCAATGACCATCAAAGATGATTCCATTACCGGATGCAATGCTCATGGTTCAGTAATAGGCTCTTAAAATTGGGACCCTAAAATACTTCCACTGCAACAATGCAGAACTTGTTCATACGGTGTCCAATTAGTTCCATATTTTCCTCGATAGAAATCCTACTCTCAGAAACAAGACAACATCCAACCAACGAAACTCCATTCGAAATGATCCAATTCAGCACCTCGACGCCACAAGCAACAAGTCCTCCCAGTCTCTCCAAGATCACATTCCAGATACTTAAAAAGCCACAAGAGAGATCGAACAGAGAGTCAAGTTTCGGAGGAAGCGAAACTCACAATCCGAAAGGCGTCCTCGCGAATATCAAGGCCAGCCAGTCGAGTAAGCTCCAGCACGTTCTGTTGCTCTGCACATTGGAAATCGATCAACATTTCCGCCAATCCATGCGACAGATAACAACAACAATTACAAGTCCTCAACCTCGACAGTGCAACTCGGAACCCTAAATCCAACCCTAAGAAAACGAGATCGCAGGGATGAACCAGCTCCACCAACTCGCAGCACCGATCACGATCCACGCGCACACAACCACTCCGAGACGGAACCAAGGATCGCCATCTCGCGCCAACGCTACTACCCCAAGGAGAGCCCCATCCCGGGCCCGATCCAGGACCCAAATGGTCCGCCAAGAGGTAAAAAAAAAGCTCTGGGAAAATGCGGAGTGGGAGGAGCCCGCATGAGGGAGACGAGGGCGAAGGCGCAGAAGGGAGGAAGAAAGGATCTACCTTGCGACAGGGGCGTGGAGGGCGCCATGCGCCATAGCCAGGGCTCAAGAGCACTTCCGTTCAGCCCAAGCTAGCGCAGCGTCTGATTGTGGTCTGTCTGTCTGTGCATTTCCTTGCTTGCTTCTTCACTACAAAGCCGTGGAACTCAAGGAGGTCAACGTTTCCCCAAGCATGAAAATGGGTTGAAAAATGTAGCTTGGAAAATGTAGCTTGCAAAAACATTGGATTTCATTTGGTGATGCCAATGAAATAAATGTTAAAAAAATGTACACTACAACTTATAGATCATACCCAAACAGTTGAATGACTTTTTACACTAGCCAATACAAACAACGTTAAAACAAACTTTGAAATCAAAAGTCAATAATTTAAAAAAAAAATTGAATATGAACTAGGGCTCAATGCTCTCCACATTATCAATGTGATCAATTGAAGATTTCTGACTTTCAAGGGTGACTTCAAGGAGCTTTTCAACTCCCATTGGTTATACTTGAAACTTTTTGGAGGTTCTCGATTTGTGTAGGTGTCTATTCAAGGTCAAAATGTAAATGAAAGGATACATAAAATGGCTCCAAACTACAATTATGACTTGTGGGAAACTATAGTCAACTATCCTCTTCTCAAATCTTCTATTTGAAGTCAATTATGTATAAATGTTGGCACTGTGATTCTATGAATCTTGAAAATTTAATATAGGTAGAGAAATGAGAATGTGTACAAAATAGGAAATAATGCAAGAGATTAGATATGATGTCTTTTATAGTTGTAATTCCAATGCTTTGATTGAAGATTCCAATCAATCTTTTGAGGTGCAAATCATTTATAGTGAGATTCACTCTATTGAATTACCATTTATCTAGGACAAAAAAATGAAATTTGTAATAGGAGGCCACTGATTGATTTCATATTGTACCCACGGGGGATGCCCATGCACTTCCCTCTTGGGTTTAGAGAGATTGAAATATCTCCCACCAGGATCTTTGGAAACAGTTTTAGTATAAATTTTGAACTACCATTGGGTGAACAAGTGATAAACTCATATGGATGGGTATCCTTACAAAGTATCATTGACTTTATAGTTCTAAGCAAGGTGCCATCAATGATGTCAGAGTTTACAGAGTAGGTGGGTTCTTTTGCAACTAGTATTTTCTCTATTCAACAAAAAGTTGCAATACTCAAGAATTCTTGCATTCTAAAGGAACAAAATGAAGGACGTTGGTTAATAATGTTATGTACTTTCCACATCTCATGTACATATGTAAACGTTCAAGTAAAATTTCACATACATATGCTTTGAAGATGTGGAAGTGAAAATCCAAAGTGAAAACCCACAGTGAAAAGCAAGGCAATTACCTTTCCAAATACCAGTAATGATGAACAATAAGAAAAACTAAAACATTCGTCACGTATCTAGAACTTCACATTTCAAACTCATTGAAGCAAATAGTGATATCACTGAACCTTACATTATAAACTCATTCTATTATAGGTTGGAACTAGGTTAGCTGTTTTTCCCACAAATACAAGCGTTGTTTTAAGGTTCATGAAATAAAGGCATGAAATTTAAATACCAAACAGCTAAAGCATCATAAGTGAAGCCATAATTGTTATTGGGACCATTTTGTATGTGTCCTTCCACTACATTTAGGCCTTGAAGAGTCACCTATAAAACCTCGGATACTTAATGTCGTCGTTCGTATTGGCTTGTGCAACAAGTCATTCAACCATTTGGATATGATCTATGAATTGTAGTGTACATCTTTTAACTTTGATTTCATGGCATCACCAAATGAATCCCAATTTTTTTCATGCTACAATTTTCAACCCATTTTCATGCTTGGGAAACGTTGACCTCCGCCTTGAGTTCCATGAAGCCAGGAAGCCAGCCCGGCCAGGCCCACAACTGAAGAAGCAAGCAAAGCGAAGAAATGCACAGACAGACAGACCACAATCAGACGCTGCGCTAGCTTGGGCTGAACGGAAGTGCTCTTGAGCCCTGGCTATGGCGCATGGCGCCCTCCACGCCCCTGTCGCAAGGTAGATCCTTTCTTCCTCCCTTCTGCGCCTTCGCCCTCGTCTCCCTCATGCGGGTTCCTCCCACTCCGCATTTTCGCAGAGCTTTTTTTCGGCCTCTTGGCGGGCCATTTGGGGGTCCTGGATCGGCCCGGGATGGGGCTCTCCTTGAGTTGGTAGCGTTGACGCGAGATAACACTCCTTGGGTCCGTCTCGGAGTGGTTGTGTGCGCGTGGATCGTGATCGGTGCTGCGAGTTGGTGGAGCTGGTTCATCCCCGCGATCTCGGTTTCTTAGGGTTGGATTTAGGGTTCCGACTTGCAATGTTGAAGTTGAGGTTGAGGTTGAGTTGTTGTTGTTGTCGTTGTCTTTATTTGTCGCATGGATTGGCGAAAATGTTGACGGATTTCCAATGTGCAGAGCAACAGAACGTGCTGGAGCTTATTCGACTGGCTGGCCTTGACATTCGCGAGGACGCCTTTCTGATTGTGAGTTTCTCTTCCTCCGAAAGTTGGCTCTCTGTTCGATCTCTCTTGTGGCCTTTTCAAGTATCTGGAATGTGATCTTGGAGAGACCGGGAGGCCTTGTTGCTTGTGGCGTCGAGGTGCTGAATTGGATCATTTGGAATGGAGTTTCGTTGGTTGGATGTTGTCTTAGTTTCTGAGAGTAGGATTTCCACTGAGGAAACTATGGAATTAGTTGGACACCGTATGAACAAGTTCTGAATTTTTGCGGTGGAAGTATTTTAGGGTCCCAAATTGTACGAGCCTAACATCCGGTAATGGAATCATCTTTGATTATTAAACGGACTGTAACTATCCATATCAACTTACTTTTATCCAGAGATATTGAACCGAATACAGGAAGACTTTAATATTCTTGAGCTTTAGTCGATTGGTCTTTAATCTTACTTGTGATGCTCTTTAATCTCACTGGACTTTAGTTGAATTAGTCTTAGAGAGAATTATGGTCCATGGTGCAAATAGGAAAACTACGTTACACTCGAACCTCTCTAATTACACACCCTGTATTTGCATAATTATATAATACCGGTAGCTCCAATCTTTTAAGTTTTAAGTTCCAAATGCGCCTTGTATTTGTACTATCAGAGGTTGCAATACAAATGTGATAAAATGTGATAATATGGAGGGGATAAATTGTGAATAGAATCGATAGGATTGAGGTTTTAGAAGCTAGGGTTTAAGAGTCAGACTTTCCCTCTATAATGTCACACATTATGTCATGCAATATTTTAAACCTCCATATTATTACAGAACTAGGTAGTGTGGTTTCCTTAAGGTAGGGTAGCCAGATCAGGTTTAGTGTATATTGAAATGGAATTTGATGGTAAGCATTATTGTATTGAACAATTAAATGTAATGCACTGATGACAATGCATATAAGGTTGTATGCTGGAGGATCTACTCATTTGAATATATTTTAAACTTTCCCATATAAAGAGATGCATAATTATTTTGTTAGTATTTTATCTATTCTGTAAAATATTAAAATTTTATGTCGTGAACACGTTCTTATAAAGCATATTACCAACATTATTGCATTGTATGAATATGAAAGTCTCAATTTTGTATTTTCAAAGTGAGCACTCAATTAGGTAATACTGTATACAAGATTATGATGTTGAAACAATTTGGTGTTTCAAAATTACAATTCATGAGAGATTTGTGCCAACAATTTGGTGAGCACACATAATTACGAAATCTTTCATAGTAGTTGAATTTTCATGATTTGTAGCATGTATAGTATTGTGCAAACAATTCAAAATCATTCTACCCTCAAGAATTTAATGGTCTTCAAGCACCAAAGTTGTAATTTCTAATAGGAACTACCGAATGGATATGAACCATAAAACAGGTACATAACCAAATATTCAACTTCAATAAAATTTCATTCTACATTATAATTGTAATAGTCTCAATTGAGCATCTTCCAATTGGACCTTCAGAAATTCTAACAAGTTTGTGATATTTGAAAATCGAACAATTATTGCTAATCGTTCTTCCCAACAACTTGTATACTTTTGGGGCTTTAACAAATTGCTTATAGTAAAATCGTCTTTCTGAAGTTCACCTCACATCTTGAATGAAAACTCAGAAACTCAGAAACTCAGAAACCGTTTTATTACTGTGGACTTATGCAAAATATTAGTCCTGTTGTGTGGCCTGGTACGGTTTGTGGCATTTCCTAGAGTTCTCATATGTAACACATAGTTTTCAATAGAATGCAGGAATGGGAAAATTATGTGTCAAAAGCCTAGAGCAAGGTGGAATGTGCAGGAGACAGTGTGCATGGATATGGTGCGCATAATCTGCATATGATCGCATATTAGGTGAAACATTTATGTATTATGGCAAGCACATAAACCTTTGGGTGGTTGAGTTCTCGTTGCACTGGATTGATGTCTTGGGAATCTCCAGAGTAACACCGCGGGTATCTCGATGGGTACCGGTGATCAGGGGACTTGTACTTATGCTAATTATAGGGTTTGCTCATGATGACGTCTTACTTATGGCCTACCCAGATCAGGAGTCCTGCAAGTTTCTCATATTTTTTATCCACATTGACCACTCATAAGGCCAGTCATCTAAAGCGATTTTTTATCGCATAGGGTGGTTGTATACTCAGGAATATTGCTTTTGTTGTCATTTAATTTTTTTCCGTCTGGATTCATTCATGTAAAACTAATGTTTACTTTAATGACTTCGTTAATAATGTGAGTTTTCAAAGATATATGATCATATGAACAAAGTTAGATTTATGTATATGTTATCAATAATGTTTTTTTTTTGGTATATCAGTACTTTTCAGAATATCTAAGTCTTCAGATGTTGATCTACAGAATAGCAGATTGCTTTGAACGGAGCCCGAAGGAGGGAGGCAGGGCCAGGACGATATGTCTTCTCTTGGATATGCCGAGAAGTTATCGTATAGGGCGGATGTGGGAACAGTGGGAATGCCGGAGCTCTTTGACTCCAGCGGCGATCTTCAATCTAAGGTACTGTTGGATCTTGTGAGCAACATCACACCGCATGTAGCTTCGAGGATTTATCGATTTCTTTTCTATTTTTCTTTTCATTTTTTGGCCATCTTCTCATGGTGTGGATACATAGCCACCTTTGTGCCTGTCATGATCAGGTGTATGCTGATTTGGAAAGCGGTGTGAAATTCAAATGCACATGAATTTCTTTTATGGTGGGAGGTGTAACCTTGATGGGCTTTCTTTGTTATTTATTTCTCCACGGTCGAATGCGTGTTTCTAATCGCGTGCTTTGTGGGGATGTTGGAACACAAAGATTGAGGAGCTGGCGCAACTGATATCTGCGGTGGGTTCCCTTGTCATGAGCCTCCTACAACATTGCTGCCTTGTCATTTCTTATATTCTTTTTGTGTGGGACTTCGGGTGCTCAAGCTTTTCAGGATGGAGATGTGTGGAATACGAAATTTCCAGGGTAGATTCTGGCCTTTCTAATGAGTTTGTGATGCGCAGAGCCGGCATTTGGTCATTTTCACTGGAGCCGGCATTTCTACCTCGTGCGGCATCCCCGACTTCCGGGGTCCAAAAGGAATCTGGACTTTGCAGGTCTCACTTTGACTTCGTTTACATGCATTCATATATTCATATCATTTCTCATTTTCGGAGAATGTATGCATATTTTTCAAGACGTTAGGCCATGGAGTATGACTGGTTATTAGAGCGCTTGCTCAACCACTTTTGGGCGCAGCTGTATTCTATTTTAGGGCGAGGCTGTCCTTGACCGTGTTCCTTTTATGCTGATTTTAATCATGTGAGTTGCAGAGCTTGTAATTGATTTTTTTTTTAATTGGTTTAATTATTTAAGTAATTTTCAAGTTTTGTTTTCAAATCTTTTGTAGCACGAAGGAAAACCCATGCCGAAAATAGAAGTGCCCTTCGACCAGGCACGACCGGGCATTACGCATATGGCGCTGTTTGAACTCCAGCAAGCCGGAATACTCAAGTTCATCGTCAGCCAGGTAATTGACTTGAATCACCTAAGTTCTTGAATGGCTCATATCGAGCATTATACAACTTCTCATCATTCTGGTGCCCGTTGGTTCCTATTGTGTTGGTCTTTAGTGCAGAAGAAAATGGCTTTGATTAATACTTTTTATGAGATCTGACTTTATACACTTTGTGAACTGATGTTCAGTTCCTGAATTGCTTGTCTTTTATTTAGCAAAGAAAGTTTAGGTTGAGAATGTGATGGTTGTTTGGAGACACGTGTATTGTTATCATTCTTTATTTTGCATTTGTTTATCAAGGATCTTCTCCTAGATAATTCTCTGTGACAGCTGATCTTACAAGGGATCATTCTCTGTGACAGTGATGCTTCTCAAATCCTTAAACCTTATTGGGAATTGATCAAATGATGTGAGCCTTAGATGTTGTGCAACTCTTAATCAATGTCATGAAACTGCTGTTCTGAAGCGGATGTGATGTGTTTCTCTTTTCATGGGAGTAGAATATAGATGGACTGCATCTACGATCTGGGATTGCAAGGTCGAAACTGGCGGAGCTTCACGGTAACTGCTTTCGAGAAGTTTGTGCCTCCTGTGAGAAAGAGTAAGACGTCTGGTTTCAAGTTCAACAAATGGGGCTGGATTATTTACGATTGCTTCAACTGCTGCGTATCAATGTTTTACGCTACCAATTTTCTGTATTGAGTTATGTGTGCTATAGAATATCCATATTGTATATGGCTTCAACATTTTGAGAGTACAGATTATTTCATGAACTGCTTATGGTTTATTGTGAAAGAGGTGATTTACTGTAGTGTCAATTATTTTAGCTTGAGTGCTTCACATTGTAATGCAGTTGGTTATGCGCTTCGATCAAAAACAGGTTTTTAAGTGAAATGAATGTTATAGTGCGTAGCTCCCATTCCATTGCGCAAGTCAGCGAGTTATGATGGCTGCTATTATCTTTATTCATGTTTCTCCTTCCATTTCTCCTTCTGAATCATGTGTGAGGTGCTAGTGTAGGTTTAATTAATGTCCCACTTCCATGTAAATCTGTTTTGGTTCTGCTAACTCCTTCATTTTGCGATGTTAGGTATTTTCGAGACTTTGAGATAGAGACTTTAGGGTGTAAACCCACGGGGCGCCGTTGTACGGAACACGAATGCGGAGGGAAGCTTCTTGACACCATTGTGGACTGGGAGGTGTGCTCTATCATAAGAACATCTTTAACTTGCAAGTTTGAGATTCATTTGAAGTTTCGTTTTAAATTTGTGACAACAGAGACTCTTCTGGCTAGACCATTGTTCCCTGTGGCCTTTGTGGCTCCCATTTGATGCTGTGAATGACTGGGAGTACTTTGTGACCTATTTAAGGTCTAACACGCTGAAGCACCATTACTCTATATTGTGTTGTCGGGAGACCTAACATCGATGTTTCTTGTTTGTCAGGATGCATTGCCTCCTGCTGAGTTGAGGGCTGCAGAAAAGCATACGAAGAAGGCTGACTTGGTTTTGTGTCTGGGTACAAGGTATCTATTACTTGCTGTCCTTTTGCGAACTTCTCTTTGAACCTCTTTGTTTTTTCTGTTTGTCTCTGATTTTTCTTATATCCCGTTGTTACTGAAAGTGCGTTATGTCTTTGGAAGCCGAAATCTATGTTCCTCTCTGCACTGATGCCTTCGTTAAATTGGGTGGCTTGCGTTAAGAATAAAGTCTTGATTCTACAAGTCTCATTCGTTGTATTATTTTGCAGCTTGCAGATCACCCCTGCATGCAATCTTCCTCTGAGAACAGTGCGAGCAGGGGGTAAAATGGTTATTGTCAATCTTCAGGTACCTTAAGTGTGTCAATGTACTGTAGTGTAGACTTGCAGTAGACTTGGGGCATATCCAGTGCTTGCTGTCGAGTCCATGTTTGGTTGGGCATCTCCAACCGTGTGATACTCTCTGCGATTATTTCCCAGCTCTGAGGTCGCACAGTGCTACTTCGGATCTTGCATTCTTGTATGTCCCGTAGGATTCTGCTCTGCTTGCTGAAATTGTTTACTTGTTTGTCTCCCAAATTTGCTAATCTGTGACCAATGGGCAGGCAACTCCGAAGGACAAGAGTGCAGCTTTGCTAATCCGGGGACGGGTTGATGAGGTATTGTGTGCTTTCTACATATTTTTTTACCATTTGGCGATGAGCTCCTTTCTAATCCTTGATAACGAGATAAACATCAGTGCTCCATTTTAGTTGAGCGAGTAGTGCATCGATTGTCCTATGCAGGTAATTTCAGGCGTGATGAGCCGCCTGCAACGGACTATTCCACCATATGTGCATATTGATCGCATTCTTCTTAGCTACTATTACTACTGGACAAGTAAGAACACTGAACTCTTGCATTGTTACACTTGTCTATCAAGTTCAATTCCTCTTGTATCATTATTAGTCACGGTACTCACTCTGTAAGATTTTAACACTATTTGAGTTCCTAATTAGCTTGGACCATCGTATGGTTGGGTGTTGATAGTAAACTTGTAAACTTGATAAGTGAACAGAGTGTAGCTGTTTCTTTCTATGAACATGTCATTTATTTTGCCTATAGTCTTTCGATTGAGATATCCACTGAATTTAATTCGTTGATACAGAGAAGAAGAGTGTGAAGTGGTACTTCCGGATTGCAAGTATTCATGGACCAAAAATGGCTTTACCTTTTATCAAATCAATTGAGGTAACTTTCAGGATCTATTGTGAACTGAATATTTACAGGTTTCAGTCATGTAGGCTGTACATCGTTGGCGGCAGTGGTGTGCCTATATTAATGCAAGGGTGATGGGATCTGCAATGTTCACAATTAGATGTATCAGCGTTGGTGTTTGTTCTCATCTGGACTAGTAACTGAATAGTACCTACAATTGTATTAGCGTTGGAAAGGTTTTTGTACTGCAAGAGTGTTGGACGAGATGGTGCTCTACCAAAGTCTGTTTCGCTAATGATGTGAAGCAGCGAGAAGCTTTCATCTTATAGAGTGGGTCATATATTCACAAAACGTGTGAATGTAGGTAATGTTTCCAGGTAGACCCGAGTTCAAGCCGGCCACATTCACCAAACCTCCATGTTTAGTTCGCAGGTATGTCCCATTTGGGGTTGTGAAGTCATTCTGAAGAAATTCTTTGTAGAGGAAACTTATCTTGCTTTGCAATGGTAGAACATCCATGTGCGGCCGTCAAACATCTTTTTAAAAGAGCAGGCCTCTTTTATTGATTTTCATGTGTGGGGGTGCCTCAACTGGGAGCAGGGAGACCATGCGTCTGAAAGAGTTGGATATTGCTCTTAAATTGCACTTTGTGGAGGGCTGTATGTGCACCACTAGCGACATTCTTCAGACATTGACATTTGAGGTACGTGACAGCTCTGCAAATATGAGCCCCTAAGTGCACGAACTAAAAGTAAAATTTCTACTTTGGAAGCTAATAGTCTACTGTAGTAACTCTTAAAACATATTTCTATCGTCCGCAAATGTAGGACATGATTTCTTCTTTCTGTTGACACATCTTGTTGCCTCCCTCCTTACTGCTTCCTAAATTAGCTGTTTTCACTCCTAGAGATTTGGAAGAGGCCACTTTTGGTTCGAGTTGAATGTGAAAAACATGTCATTATCATTAGGGACAGATTGAAGTGGTCTATTATTTCAAGCTTTTAGAGGTAAGTTCGAGTCATGATGCCATAATTGAACAATATCTGAACAATCGGTGACTTTCGTATCATGTCATCATTAAGCGGTATGTTGAGAAGTGTAGAAGAAATATATAGATGTTATTAGTTTGATAGTGGAAGTCCATCCAAAATATAGTAATAATCAAATAATCCTAAGTTGTTTCTGTTCTGGTTTCTCGTTTGAAAGGCGCCACCAGAGCAAAAGAAAATAGAGAAGGTTGATACTGCGGAAGCTCTGGACAATCTGAGATTACGTGCTGTGGAGGAAGGGATATGTGGAGTGCCGACATTGATTAGTACTCGAGCGTTTCCTGACACCAGCCAAGGTTCCACCTCGGAATACGGTGTTGTGACGAAAATAGTGAACCATGTTTCTGTGGTTCCGGAGACCAAGAAGAATGAGCACGTCAAGAAGGAAGAGCAGACAGCGGAGGAGACAATCCGAGCTTCCCCTAAGCGTGATACACCAAATGATGTTGTTCAGAAGAAAGTTCCCCCAAAACGGCGCAGGACTTGAGATGAAATTTCCAAGATATCTTAATTGGAAATATGACAAACTGAACTGCGGAGCACAACTGGTGAATGCCATTATAGAATTGGTAAATGGCTTTCTTCATCACAAGATCTCTCTGCATTGCAAATATTAAGCTCGTCTACTTGCTGTGAACGTGCAGTTTTGAGTCAAGCCAAAGGTTGTCTAGCCCAATTGAGATTAGCAGCAACATAATTTTGTGATTCCCCGTCATGATATGGTGAGAAGCAGGCAAGAATATTCTCGTCATGGGCTTATTCATACTGGTCTGGGAAGGTGATTGAGAGAGCATGTCTCTTAATCAAACTTTGATAGCAAACTTTGAGGATTGAAATTTATCTAGACTTTTTGAGGTAGAAGGAGAATCTGAGGTTTGCACATGCCTATTGGCATCAGTTTTGGACCTCGTGACAGGCTAAACCACAGCCCGTGTTTACTACAGGCTCCATGTACTGGTGTCTGGTGAGCCGTTGACGAACAACCACAATTGTATCATACAAGTTTTGGATGACAGATGTTTTGTGCTCAGAACACCTGAGAAAGTTAAGAGTTGCAATTTTTTAAATTCTGGTTGGGTACTTGGATATGAAATGTTTTGTTAGTTTGTGATTGACAAGATCACAATGCTGTAGATTTTCGAAGTGGGCCTTCTTCTCCAAATCAAGATTGTTAACTGTTTGACAAATTCATTGAGCTTATGATCCTGATTTAGGTTACCCTTTAATCCCTGAAGGTCGCAAGGAGTTTGATCCAAAAATGACCTTAATTTTAGATTTGAAAGAGCGTGGTTTTCTGTAACTCTTGAAAGCTAGTTGTTGAGGTCAACCATATGATCTCAAGCTTTCCAATTTTCAATCTTCATGAACAAGAAATGTGAATCTCCATTCAAATTTCGATTCTTAGATTATGAAGTTTCACTTCTGCGAATGTGGAACTTCATAATCTGAGAATCAAAACACAATTGAGTACAAAACTACAACAAAGCTTCACATAATGGAACCTTCTTTTTTGGCTTTTTTTCCTAGAGTTCTTGCACGCAAAATGGAACCTTCTCTTTTGGCTCTAGTAGTATCAGTGTGGATGATACTCTTTATTACCATGACCACAAGTTTGAGTTCCAAATCTCTTGCAAGAAAGGTCTTGGATGTTAATAGTTGCCCTTCCAAGTGTTCTATTTTATTCCATTGTTGTTTGTTACTAGCGTCAAGGAAGAAGCCTAGGGTTACATGGAATTTTTGGATAGAGCCTAGGCAATCAATCCATTGGAATTTTGTAAAGAGAGTGGTGTGGACAAAAGTGAAGACATGCATCATTAATAGTTCAAGCAATTTTAAAGAATGAGTTATCTTGCATTCCATAACTTGCAAATCTTGACAGTGACGTTAGCATATGAACATTGAGCATTGAGTAGAAGGCAGTAAGGATTCTTTGGCCCACTTTTAGAAAAAATAGGATAATATTTACTAAAAATAAACCTTTCAAAGTTATATTTTATAATAGACTTTTGAATTTCACTTTTGCAATGCATTTTTGAAATATGTCGATGTGTTTTGGAAAAATGGTTTAAAATGTCCATTAAGGTTGTTATATTCTTAAATATCATACAAAATCAGTTTGAGTTTGTTCACTTTTGATGAAGTTCATCCTATCTACATTCATCTACATTCATTTGAGATAATAAAATGAAAATAATAAAAAATTACATCATTTTTTTATTGATGTGTTTAGTTGAAAGGTTATTCCAATTTTAGGGTCTCTAGGACCATGGGACCTTTTTCCAATACTAAGTTCAAAAACACAATTGTCCCTCCAAGGGGTTTAGCCCCTAAAGATTTTGAATATATTTTCACTAAAAACACTCAAACTGCCATTTCTACTATAAGTACCAGATTTTAGGGAAAAAAAATTTGGGACACATGTCACCATAGGATCTTGTAGTACGCTGGTTTGAAAAGATATGGAAAAAATTTCAGAAATTTCCAAAGTTTAGATTGCAAAATATTAGCATTTGAATTGACAAAAAAAAATTGCCCTTGCGAAAAACTGGGCAGCTGCACTTCACAAGGTCATATTTGTATGAAAAAATGTTCAAAATGGTGGTAATTCTTAGGATTCACTCTTCAAGGCAAGTTTGCTACATGCTTGAAAATTTTCAGATCATTTGGAACTGTATAACATATAAGAAAAAATAATAAGTAGAAAGAAGTAGAAAATGATTCCGAAAACACTAAGTTGTTAAGAAGTTAGTTATGGAATTGAAAAATGCCAATCCCAATGGTTGTGACGTTATAATAAACAATCTACACCCAAATTTATTTATTTTTTCAAAAATATTGAAAATTGAGTTAAATAAAGGACTTCAAAGTTTACTTTAGAGTAGAGATTTCATAACTACCCGCACACTAAAATTCCTCATAACTATCAATTCATTAATCAAAATGGAATGATTCAAAGCTTTCCATGTATATATAAGTCTTGGAAAAATAATTTCAATTTTTAATTTCTTAAAAAAATGATTTTTTAAGAATTTTTTGAATTGCCTACAAAGCAATGAAAATTATATATCATACAATAACTTTTTAACAATGTAGTCAAAAGTTGTAAAAATTGTTGGTCCTTAAAGCTATTCCTTGGGCATATGTTGTGTGAAAATTTCAAACAGTATAAAATAAAATTTCCTTTCGTAGTGAGCTCTCCAAAATTGCTATGTTGCCAAAAAAATGCCGTTTGGTCCTTTAGGGGTTAAGGTCTATTAGTGATTCCATTTTCATTTATTAGGACAATTTATTTAGTGAATAAAAGGGGACCTTTGGAACCTTGGGCCATCATTCTTTAACATAAAAGAAATTGAATTGGCACCATCACTTACACTTGTTTAATTTCCATTTTAATTTTTTGGTTCAATTTTTTCCCTTCCCTTTTTTTTGTTTTTTTAAGTGGCAGATTCAAGGATTGAAGCCCCCTAGATTTCAAGATGCCACATCTACTACACTTGAAAAGGGTGAATGCACATGACTGATTTTTTGATGAAGGTTGTTCTACTTTATTAACCCCTAAAGCACTAGATCCATTCCAAAATTGTCAAACATCGTGCTTGAGTTATATTTAGCCTTTTAAATTGTGTTTAAATGTAAATTTTATATTTTTAGTGTATGAATATTATGGATTGTCTATCACTATTAAAAAATTCAATTTGTTTTGTCAAAAATTGTCATTGTTATAATTATTAACTATAAAAAGTAAAAATCAATCAATAAATATAGAATAAACAATCCAATGAATTGGAATTTTTTCAAGTCGTAAAGTAGTAATGGAGATTGGTGTAAAGGTTTATCAATTAATTACTAGGGCTTTGTGTAGTTGCACACAACCATAGATGATTGTACTGCAAGGAAGAGATATTGATTTTTTTAATTAATTATCTTATTTTTTACATTTATCAGTGCCAATGAAGGAAAAGACATTGCAAACACACACAAAAAAAGGAAAAAGAAAAATACTTTTTGGGAACGTTTCTTGAATAAGAGCATTGATCTAATAATTTCTAATCATTTGTAGTGAGTTTTTTATGGTGGTATTTTCACAAACAATTTGCAAAACTTTGCTCATTAAACATCATATTCAAGCATTGAACTATAAGATAGAAACCAACTTCATTATTAAAAAAATACTTTGGAGTAATAAACAAATATCCCAAGAAAGTGTGTATGAAAGCTCAAATAAATCATCAAGTAATGCTTTATAGTAACAAGACTTTAAGAATCTACAATCCTATATTTTTTTTTCAACATTAATATGCAAGTATTCAAGAAAAGATTCTTGTTTAGAATTCTAAGAATCTTCAAGAAGACATGGTTGGAGGCTGAAGGCACCTCGCATACAATAACTAACCTCAAAACATTGTAGAACTAGACTATTTGAAGAAGTTTTAGAAAATGCCACGTTTGGAAAGCTCATTATTTCTAATGCCCGTTCTAACGTAGTCATCCTTGTGGCTTAGAAACAACTATTAGCAACTTTTACTCTAAGGCTATGGTGGTCATTAACCGATGAGGATGCGAAGGCCAAAAAATAGCCAATAGATGACAAAAAAAATCCTTCTATTTAAAATAGAAGTACATATGTTCATTCTTGAAATTTTATGCAAAAAGTGGATGTTTGATACAATAGTTTGACCTCTATTGAGTTTTTGTTTTTCTAAGTAGATGATTCACACTATATCAAAAAGGATGATCCATAACTTTCACATTGTAGGTCCAAACACCACAAAACAAAGTCTGTACACCTTCCTTGTAGAGAGCATTCCAACAATACCAAGAATGCGGCCAAGGAATTCATAGTCTCTTAGATCTCACCATATATATAAAAGAAAACAAATAAATAACCTAATTTAAGGTATAGACTAGTGCCCCCTGTGCCATTGCCACAATATAATATAATAAAAATAAAAGTAATTTTCTAATTTTTTAAATCATAAAAACTTCAAAATTTGATAACTTTTGCACCAAGTGTGCAAATGCCACAAAACAAAGCATGAGCACCCCTCCTTGCAAAGAGCTTTTCCATGATACCAAAAACATGACCAGCAGACGGATGGTCCAGGAGACCTCACCATAACAATCAAACAAAACAAACAAACAAAACAAAATATACTACCTAACTTAAAGTGAAAAAACTAGTGTGCCCTCTCGTTGTTACAACCAAAATAAAAGTAAAAGTAATTTTCTACATTTTTAATTTATAATTCATAAAAACTTCAAAATTCAATATCTTCTACATCGTAGTACAAACGCCATGAAACAAAGCCCATGCACCCCTCCTCACTAAGCATTTTCCGGTAGTATCAAGAAACGCAACCAAAGGATGCACAGTCTGGGAGATTTCATTGTAACAAATAAACAAAACAAAACAAAAAGCCTAACTTAAGGTAAAAAATAAGGTAATTAACAATGAACATATAAGAGGGTGGATGCTTTTAGAGTCCTTTGTGATTCATATTTTAAAATTCATAAAGTTCTAATCTATGTATGTTCAAAAAATATAAAATGACTTGATTTAGATGCCAATTCCATTAGATGCCATTCCATTTACAGTGAAACCTCTCATAATGCAAATTCCCTACTTGCATAACTCATTGTTGTTTCATATTTGCATACTCCTTATGTGCATAAAGTCTACTACATAAATCATTAATGGAGCTGATTGTGCCATACATCACTAATTTTTTAGTTGAACAACTAATTTGAACCAATCAAATACAATTATTGTACTTCTTGAGCATGTTTAATTAATTGTACTTTGGCACTTGAGCTTATTTATATGCATATAGCTAAAAACTACTTCCACCATTTCCATGCAGTAAGAAAAGTTTGACTGTACTGAAAAATATTCCCTAAAGTCAAACTTTTAAAATTGTAAATGAAATGATAAAAGGTCACCTTTATGGCCCTCCTACCGCTAAAGGACTGTTTGTCCCCTCGGGAGACAATTTTGGTCCGGGAAGGCTCCTATTGTCTCAATTTGTAGTGAATTTTTTTGAATTTTTTCGAAGCTGTGTAGATTTGCAAGAGATTTGTGGATATATAATTTTTATTTCAATTAGTGCTTGGGAGCAAATGTTATATCACAATAAGCCAAAAACAAAGATCAGTGGGCAACACAAAAAATCACAAAAAGTCAAAATAAATTTTTTTTTTTAAATTTAATCTAAAATATTATATTTTTTTCTACAAGTGAAGCTTTGATTCATTCAATTTGGAAATGTGATGAAAAAATTATAGACAATCTTATTTTTTTGGGCAATCTAAGCATCTTCTTGAACAAATAATTCATAGGATTCATTTTTTAATGCAATTTTTACAATTTTTCAAAAAAAATTGTTAGACATGGTTAAATTTGGCTGCTAGAACAATCTCACCATCAGGTTAATTGTATTTTAATTTCATCTTTAAGCTATTAATAATTTTGTTTTTCCTTCATTCTTGAACCTACTTTTGCTTAACAATTTTTTTAAGAGTGAAAATTTAGTTTTTTTTTGCTAAATTTTTTTTTCTAAATTTGCAACTCAAATATTCAACATAAAAAGTTAAAAAATCAAAATCAATAGTACAAAAATTTTAAGTTAAAAAGAATCAAAGCCAAAACATCTAACAGTACAAGGTGTAAAAAAACTTATTTTCTTCACTTTGGATGCAAATATCTTGCAATCTAGGCAGTCAAAGTTTTTGAAATTTCTTCCATGTATACTTATACTAGTCTAGTATAAGATCCTAGGGCTAGATGTGCAAAAAAAAAACAATTTTTAAGGTTTTTTGCTCTTTGCAATAGAAATGGCAGTTTTGAGTGTTATTTGATGGAAAAAAAACCTTGGTCCTTTAGGGGTTAATCATTAACTGTAATGGGCCTCTATGGCCCTACTACACCTTAGTTTCTACTATCATGACATTTTTAGAAATTTCATATTTAAAAGTAGGTGTCTTCAATTACGGGACGAGTTTAGATGATTTAATAATCTAATCAAATATTAATCATACAAATTGTCTATTGTGCCATTCAAAGAATTTTGCATAATATAGAATACAATTGGCATTTTTTGTCGTATATAATTAATATTCAATTCTTAGGCAATCCTAATCAAGCATATTAAATTTCAATTTCAAAAAAGAAAATTAAACTCCATTTTAAGTGAATTGTTTCATTTAATATTCATGATTTTACATGATAATTGATTGAAAAACTTTGGTATTGTATTTTTTTTAATTTGATTGCATAATTATGTAGGAAACATCCATGTGCACATTTATCTACAATCATGCATTTAAAAAAATTCAAAATATCTTCTATAGAAATTTCAATGTTAGGATTATAATGCCCAAATTTTGTAAAATAGATACTTTTTTATTGTAATAAGATTTTTCTAATTGACATATAAATTGTAACTAAATTTGTCACATTTGAGTATGATGGTAAAATTACTTTTCCAAAATCTAGTTAAAAAATAGGAGTATTTATTTTACAAAATTTGGGCATGATGAGGAGTGCTAGTATGTGAGCATAGAATCTATGAGCCCATGAGCCTAAAAGTACATACTCATTAGAAGACATTTGAGGCCAAAGAAGATTGCAAGTTCCCAGCTCGTTCCCAGCCTGGGAACTTTGCCACATGCGCAATCTGATGTGGTTGAGAGAGTGCCAAGTCAGATTTTTTGAAAAATAATAATAATTTTTTTTTAACATTTTTTTTTCACTTTTGAAAAAAAAATTGAATTTTTTTTTTGAATTTTTTTTTGATAGCGTTATTGTTGGTTCAGAACAATGGAACAAGCAAGGAGAACAAGCCTAAAATGGCCCTCCCTTGTCCTCAAATCTCTCCTAATGTTATAAACACCTTCTATGATTTTAGGTGTCCATATTATAGGTATCTATGTTATAGACTCTTTCTACATTATAGTGTGCTTATATTATAGATACATATGTTGTAAACTTGGTTGTAAACACCTTCAAATGGTTGTAGGAACATACCTGCAACTAGGTTCAAGGCTTGTAGGCTTAAGTCTCACTACGCTCACGTAATAACATCGTTGGGGCATGATCACCCTAACATTAAAATCTCTATAGAGGGAATTTTAAAACCTTTTTAGAGATGCATGTTGAAAAAAGAGGTTTGCATGGATGTTTCCTAAATACCTATGCAATCAAATTAAAAGATTCATCACCAACATTTTTCAATCAATTATCATACAAAACTATATATATCACATGAAACAATTTACTAAAAATGCAATTTTGCTTTTATGAAAATAAAAATTTGGTATGCTTGATTAGGATTGCTTAAGAATTCAATGTTAATTTTACAAGACAAAAATTGTCAATTGTATTCTATATTATGCAAAATCTTTTAAATGGCACAATAGGCAATTTGTAAGATTATTGGACCTGACTGTACAATACATACCTTCATGCCTAAACAATAATCATAACATTGTATATGGAGGCAATCCATTTCCAACCACCTAACCAATTACATGTATCTAGAAGGCGAGTGTCTTTAGTGGGAAAATTTTTTCTTCTTGAGCAAAAATAGAGTTTGGAAGGTTCCACAATTTTTTAGATTTTTATTTCTGAAAACATAATTACTATGAGTTTTTTAGTTGAAAACTTTGTTGACCCATAGTGGTCATGTAAACCTTCCTATTTCTGACCAAGGGTTGGTTGCAATATTGAGAGGCTTGTAGCCAATTACAATGCGCCACAACTATTCTGTGAACTGCGCCATAATTGTTCATCTCTTATTGCACAGAAAGAGAGCAGCCTACATAGCTAGAATTGGGGGTGATCAGGAATGGGTTGCCTCCTATAAACAAGCAATGGTCCTCAATCAAATCTATAGTAGTTTGACGAGTCACTTGCCCCCCCCCCCATTTTACCCTTGGAAAAATTGTAGGAACTTTTTATTTGTGAAGCATGATAAAATTTGCAAATTTTGAGTTCTATTTATAATCAGAGGCCCCAAATTAGTTAGGAGAAATCTAGATCATACTCTAAACACGGCACAAAATAGAGGGTATTTTTTCTTACATTCACCCTTAGCTTTACCTCCATAAGAGGCTCGTCAAACTACTTTAGACTTAACCATGGTCCTCCCCCGTGCAAGGAAGGTAGTCATTAGAAGAACTCGACAGGGTTGTGAGTTCCCAAACAACAAGGAATGCTAGCCGAAAAAAAGAAAAAAAAAAGTTTTTTTTTTTTGGCTAGCAAATTGGAGGGCTTGATCTGCACGGGACAGTTAAATAATATATATATTTTTAAATATTAAAAAAATATTAATATTAAAATAAATGTGGAATTTCAAAATTTCAAAATTTGATGTGGCCGAAATTATCATCATCAACTTGAATTGTTATTTAATTATTATTTTAAATAATTTTAAATAATTTTATATTATTTTTTTAAAATTTTTAATAATTTTTTTATTGTGGCCACTATTCATCATTGATGATGAATAGTGACCATTGTCCCTCAAATTGACTTTTAGTTCCAGGGCAATGGTTCGATATGGGTATCCTTTCTCGGACTTTACAAAAATGTCCTTCCGGAAATGAAATAAACATTGGAAAATTACAAAATTACGTAGTGTTGTAAACATTATGTTGATATACAACAATTATGTGTTATATAGGTCAAATTCAAAGATTGAATTTTTTCTAATTTACCATATTCAGCACCTGGTCACATTAGAGTAATGAAATTACAATGTATTTAAGGTTTTTGATTAAAAAAAATAGTCGTGCACCTTTTTTAGTTTGTATTTATGTATATTACTTGTTTTTAGGATGAAGATGTTGCGAAATCATAGTCCTTTCAAACTGTGTAAAAATATGTAATCTTTGAAGGTTCTCATAAATAATGAAATATGTCAATTCATCAAATTAATAGTTAAAATTAAATACAGATGTGTCTCAAACATTGTTTTAGCTAGATTTCATATTTATGAGCTACTTTGCTATAAATTGGTATTCCAAATTGTTCCTTTTGTCTCAAATGTGAACCTAGGATAATATTCCTTTTGAAGAACAAAGGAATAAAAAGGAATACCAAAATTATTCAAACTTTCTTGCTCAATAGTATTTTGGATGGATAATTATAACTTTCATATGAATTCGTCATTAAATTCATGTAAAGTGAAAAAATGTAATTTCTATAACACATTAAATGAGTTTTAAAATGACAGTTTTTGGATAGGACATTCCTTTTGGGTACCCATATTAGAAACTTACCCTCCATTGCGGGAAAATCTTAGCCCCTTTGCAAAGGGAAGGAGCCCTCCGGAGGGCTGAATTTTTTTGCTAATGATTATGCTTTGCTAAATGCTTGAAAGGACCGCTTATGAGTTAGTTCAAGGATTGAGGTTGCCTAAAGAGACGTACGAAACAATTTTGTTCACTATAGAGGTTCCCTTTTCCAAGGATGCAAAAGGGACCCCTGCCTCATACTTTTGTTAACAATGTTATTAATAGCAGTTGTTGTCACTAGCCATTGGAAGGCTAACGATCATGAAATTAGTGAGGCTACGCAACCTTGTTAACCCTTAAACGATGAGGAGGCCATTTTGTGGTTAATGGATGACAAAAAATCAAACTGTATAGGAGAGAAGTGCAACTATTCATCCTCGGAATTTGTTGTAAAAAGGGGAGATCTTCTAAAGTAGCTCGACTACCAATGAGTGCTTTTACAATTTTTTAAGCCAATGATTCACACGGTAATGCAAAAGGATGATTTTGAAGGTCACCCCTTCATCCTTTAACCCTTGAACGCCGGGCTAGAGACCGTGGAAATCAGCCCTTTTGGCATCGGATGACATCATCTTCTTTGAAAAACCCTAAATTGTTGAGTGGAGGTCAAACTACTATTCATGATCTGCCCTTTCCACACAAAATTTGGAGGATGAATAGTTGCACTTCTGTCCTACATAGGAGATTCTTTTGTCATTCATCGGCCGCAAAACGTCCACTTGGGCATTTAAGGGTTAAGGGTTAAAAATTTGTAAGACGAAGACTTTGTAACAGAACTCAACCTGTTCCGTCCACGTGACTCAACTTGCATGACTTTTCTCAAAGTTATTCTCGGAAATCTCGGATTGTACTTGCGGAAGAGAGAGCTCCACGAGTGAACAGTGTTCGGAGTCTCATTACATGCAGCAGTGGGGTCACGAAAATGGCTTGCTAGTCGGTTCCTGCGAGCAGAAACCATTCAATTCACATGGGAAGCTTTAGATAACATTTCATTTGTGTTGAGTTAGTACTCTCTCTCACGCCTCCTCACCCTGCCTAGAAACGTACTCAAGGCGCAAGATCGACACATTGACATATATCCAAGGGGGAAATTGAAAGGAGTTCAATTCATTGCTGGTACACTAGGATTCTTAGTTGAATTGCTGTGATGGAAAATTAGCGATGGAGGTCGGACAGTGGGCAGCCATGGCGGTGGCGCTGGTGGCAGGACTGGTGGGTTGGGTGTATTGGCGATGGGCTGCAAAGCTGAGCAACTTGCAGCAGGAGATCACACCGCCGGTGCCGCCGGGCTGCTTCGGATGGCCTGTGGTCGGCGAGACGCTCAAATTTTTGGCCGGCAATCGATCCAACAACTCGGGCCAATTCACCCGCACCCGGGTGGCCAAGTACGGGGAGGTGAGTTTCTGCTCCCGGGTTGCATTAGACTGCCGATAGACTGTGTATGAGCTTGATTTTTCATATGAGAGAAATCAATATTGAGTCTGCCGTGGTTCATGCATGCATGCTAACCCAGTCGGTTTGATGTCATCAAGTTTTGACAATCGTTACACTACTCGGATTGTTTTTGTGAGACACGGCCTGATTATATGTATATTGTCTTGACATACAACCAATAGAATCCAATCGACTTGTTCCAGCAACCAGGCTGCTCTCATCAGTTACGTAGTCCATTTCGGTAATTGTAGATGCGCGTGCTCTGAGGGCGAAGAATGCATAAGCTGGGAAATTGCAAGACTGAAAGTAAGGGTAACAAGAGCCTTTCGAATATTTTTCTTGAATGGCCTTGAATTGCACAGGTCTTTACCAGAGATTTGTTTGGGGAACTGTACAGGTCTTTACCACACATTTGTTTGGGGCACCGGCTGTGTCTGTAGGCTCGCCAGATGGAAACAAGTTTCTGTTCTCAAATGAAAACAAGTTGGTACAGAGCTCCTGGCCATCTACAGTTCAGAAGCTCCTTGGCAAGCACTCCGTAACTATTTCAGTCGGTGAAGTGCACAGGTGTGAATTTTCACATGAACACGTCTGAGTTTTCTGCCAAGAAGAGTCTTCAAAAATTGCAATGCCTATGATCCCTGCCTTCAAAACATTATTATGCAGTCTGAGCCTCACAGTTCAGACTCTTCTGACTAATGCGGAATATATATCATGCACCATGCCAGATCTCAAGTACACTGTGAAGTACCCAGCGTCTTCTCCAATTGGCACCCCAATGCTAGCTGGTTCATGATACTGTTCTATTCTGCTGGGTTGCTGCAGGGTTTTACGACGTATGTTCACAACTTTTTTCAATCCGGAGGGGCTTGAGAGCTTTGTGCCGAGAATGGACGCGATCGCTCGAGACCACATTACGAAGTACTGGGATGGGAAGGAGAGCATTCAGGGCGTGCCCGCTGTGAAGGAATTCACCTTCGCCGTGGCGGCGGATGTGTTCTTGAGTTTGGCAGACCATGACGCGCGGTTCCGTCCTCTGGAAGCTGCTGTGGAGGATTTACTGGGCGGCCTTTTTCAGCTCCCTATCGATTTGCCAGGAACGGCATATCACAAGGGGTGGCTCGGACGGCAATCCATGCTTCGGATCATACAAACCCTAATTGCGGAGAGAAAGCAGGTGAGATGGGGTGGGAGGCTCACATCAAATTTGTTCCAGAGTATTCCAGAGTCCTGGAGAGCATATATAACAATTTGGACGCGGGTGCTGTGGCGATTCATTCATATCTGCAGGAACTGGCAGAGGGGACGACGTCCTCGAGGAAAGATCTGCTGGCGATGCTACTCACGGCTCCCAGCGAGGACGGCGTGGGGATGGCGGACGAGGTCATCCAGGACAACATCATCACGCTGCTGTTCGCCGGTCACGACACCACCAGCGTCACTTTGGCTTTGGTGCTCAAGTACCTGCATCTCCATCCCCAATGCCTGAGCAAGCTCATCCAAGGTGCCTGCCGCCTACTCTTCAATTTCTATCCACTGTCGATCTGCCCCCGCCAACATTTCAGCCACCAATAGCCCATACTTGTAACTAGACTCTAATACTAATATATCAATCAGATGTTCATTGATAAATCTGTTTCAGACAGTTCTTTTGTGTGCTTTTGATCAACATTTCTCCAAGGCTCGCCTCAAGTTTTTGATATTGAATCATTCAGCATTTTAGGATAATGAATCGGCTCATCGTCACTGGCGGTTCTCCTTCTTCCAATGTTGTTTCTGATTTAATTCGTACTCACCCTCTTTTGGATTAGTTACAATTGGGTCAATTTCCGAGTACTTCCGGTATTCTGTAAGTTACTTAGGCCACCCTCTATGCAACCTTGTATAATTGACCTCTACAGCAAATCAATGGAGAAGATTTTCTATCACAAGACTAGCAAAACTAGCCGAGAATGTCCACATTTGATTTGCTGTAGAGAGCTTGCAAGTGACACCAGAGGGGTGCATTGAGGATCAATGCCCTCAGAGATTTCCTCCTTTAGATTTTCTATGACGAAGATGAAAGACCATTAGCTCCGCTATATTCTGGAGGAGGACTTGAGGATGCTTCCCAGTTCATTGACATGGTGATGTTCATTCGTTTGGCAGAACAACGAGAAATTGCCAACGAAAAGCATGGTGCACCTCTGGACTGGAACGACACCAGGAGAATGAAGTACACATGGCAAGTGGTGCAGGAGACTTTGAGGATCCAGTCCCCGGCCACTGCGGGTTTCCGGGCAGCTCTTCAAGATTTCCAGTACGCCGGATACAGCATTCTCAAAGGATGGAATGTGAGTTCAATCCCTTCGTCTTGCTCAAGTGCTCTCACTGTATGCATTTGTTCACCAAGAAAGCCATCATGTCTGCGTGCTACATTAGCAGAAAATATTGTAGGCTTCGTCGAGGAAAACGGGTCCGAAATGACTTGTTAGCAGAAATGTTACAATACATTTCGTTAACGTAGAAATGTACGTAATTCCGGCCTCCTGGCTTCCCAAGGTTATCTGACTACAATTGCCTAATCAATGCGATGCAATATTGAACGTTGCGCAGCTCTTCTGGTCTGCGGATCGCTCTCACTACAACCCTGCCTATTTCCCCGACCCGGAGCAGTTTGACCCGTCCCGCTTTGCTGGCTCCGGACCTCCTCCATTCGTGTGGATTGCGTTCGGGGGCGGCTCGCGCGTTTGCTTGGGCAACGAATTCGCTCGCACGGAGATGGTGGTGTTCTTGCACCACATTGCACTCCAGTACAAGTGGGCAATGGTGGATCCGCAGGAGCCCATCAGCATCGACCCCATGCCAGCGTTCAAGCACGGCCTGCAGTTGAACATCTGGAAAGAAGGCCAGAAGCAAGGCAACTGATATGAGACTTGGATTGTCATTATTTGAGGAAGAACAGAGCATTTGCATCACTCGTAAGCAGTGGAACATTTGTAGGAGTGTGTGTAATCTTTGGTAGTCTAGGATAGCATTTGCATCACTCGTAAGCAGTGGAACATTTGTAGTAAGTTAGTCTGTGTGATCTCTGGTCTGGAGCATTTGCTTCACTTGTAAACTGTTGAGCATAATCATGTAAAGAGTGTGATGTCTGAATCTGCACAACCATAAAATTATGAGACAAGCTAACACTGTGGAGCCTATGCACAAAAAACATGCTGCTTGCGTGCATGTTTTGCGTCCTTCCCTCGTCAGTTCTGAGTGAAACCGGCTCAAGCATGCAGGGCTTGCCTTGCGAAGACCCCGGTGCTGGATGAACGCCGATTTCCTCGGTGACTAACCCATTGTTTCAAGGTTAAATACCATGACTGGCTAATTAGTTCATATGCCTAGTTAAGCTTACATAACATTGTTTAATTATCAATGATGCAAGGCTCCCTTTTGCATCCTTGGAAAGGAGACTTCTACGGTGAATAAAATTGTACGTCTTATATGGCTCCTTAGCCAACTCTATTCCTTGAATTAATTGATAAATCCCTCTCAGATATCTAGCAAAGCATAATATCTTTCCAACAAGGGGAGGACCATTACTTGGTTATACAATGTTATGTACGGTGTCATATCATGTCAAGAAGTATAGGAGAGGGAGGAGCTAACCAAATCAAGATATTGTATCAAACTCCTAAACATATTTACTTCATCCAAATATAAATCATCATATACACTAAGATATATAATGATATATTTTCTAGAAATAAGTTCAAGAATGCTTTGAGGATTCTAGCTTAAATTATGAATCTCAAAAAATAAAATAAAATAAAAAATTCAGCTGAAGCTAATACCGACAATCAAAGTTTTATATTTCAATTTAGGTAAATTTTGTTTGACATAAAGATTGCCGACAAAATTTTATATTTTACACAAAAAATACTTTTGCCAGTGACCTTCAAGCCAAATGCAGCTATCAAGCTAAATTTATCCTTATATAATACAATATATATCATTTCATTTGTAAAAGAATGTATTTTCTATTCATTTTAATTTCTTAAGAATTTTTGATGGAAAATTCAAATTATGGACTATGATTTTTTAAAGTATAAATTGAAAATAAAATTATACGGAGTATCAATTGTAATATTTATTAGAATAATTTGAGATTTTTACTGTAAATGAAGGTTAAAATGAGAAACAAAAGTTTGCAATTTATTTTTCAAAAATATTTAAAATATAAAAATATGATTGAAATACATACAATTATATTGTGCAATATGGATATACACATAGAGCTTACAATTGCAATAATTTTTGGATTTTTGGATTTTTTTCAAAATTCTAAAATAAAAATGAAATAAAACTTTTCAAGTTTTATATTCTAAATTTAAATTAAATACCAAAAATGGATATTTTGAAAGTTACAATCAAGGTTGACCAATGTATCCACTTTTAGGAATTATCCCTATAAAAGAGTGGTATGATAGATGACTTCATTGTTAAAAACTATAGAAAAAGAGAATGCACCTATTGCTCCAATAATCAGAGAATTTTGGTAACTACCTTAGTAATGGGGTTAACGTGGTTGTAAGCCAATTTGCACTTTAGAACCCTTTAAGGACATTGTCCCCTATGACCAAGGTAGTCACCAAAATACTAAGATTATTGATCATGAACTAATAGGTGCATTTTTTGTTTCTACAAGGAAGTCATTCATTAGAAACTTTTGGTCCTCAGCATCCTTCAAAAGTTAAGGTGCTCAAAAGCAAAGTTAATAAATATTGAGTCCCAATGTGAAAAATGTACACAATGAGTACATGGTCCCACAATTGAGGACTACAAATTTTAGTTCTTAAACATAGTTGGAAATTGATTCTAAACAACCCCAAATTTTTTTAGAGTAATATAATATCCTAAATCCCCTATGAATGACCAGCAAATAATAATACACGTGCATTGCAAATTCAACAGTAGGACATTGAAAGTAGGATACAAATATGAGAAAATCTATCAATTAAACATTGAGCTCGAATCAATTTTGCAAGACATTATCATATGCCTCCGTGGACTTCACAAAACTCGGCCTCAATAAACTCACGTGACCAAAAATCAGAACTCACTGGCAAACAATCATAGCTGTCAGTGAAATTTGCTCGGAAATAGCTCATCTTAATTAGATTTAGGCGTTGCTTACAGGATCCAAAGTTCCAAACGCAAATAGAAGTCTAACTAGGTAACTGCAGAGTGACCAGGTTCTATGTGATTGTAGGAGAGAGACAAAAGTTCCCTAAACCCTTTAAAAACCTCATCCCATAGAGGGGCAAGGATACGCAACAACTCGGTTGCTTCAATTCCTAAATTGAACATTAACGAATGCTCTCAGAATATTCACTAAGATTTTAAAATTGCTGAATGATTTCAACATGTACAAGATCATTCAACAATGTAAACTGACATAACCCAGAGACTTCCTCCGCTAGGCTATCAATGACACTTCCTCATGTATTCTTAGGGAGGGATTTTGATTAAAGAGGTCACCTCTAGGAGGCCTATTTCCATAAGAGTCAAAAGGACACTGCTAGACCGGATCAATTATGTTATGCATGTACTTTCGAAACTCAAAGGACACCTGACGGCGATGTCTGAAACACATACAGAATGATCAAAACAAGTCTGTAATTGCGGTCCACAGTGCAAGCAGTTGAAATCACTTCAGAACTAAGATTCAGTTGCTTACGTTCGTTGCTGGAACTTTACCCACTCCAAATTTGAGATAGGCTTTGAAAATGTCTCCGCGTCATCTTCAGCGTCATTTTCAGCAGCATTTTCAGCGCCATCGTCTATTGGCTGTTTCCATTCCGGATGCTCATCGCAAAGTGCTATTGCTGTCTGCTCAGCTTCTCTAAACACTCGCTGAAATTCCAGCCAATAATGCCATGAAAACGTCAGTATTCTATGAAAATAACGGAGATAATCAAAACCGGTAGTTCAAAACGGTATGCCCTAAACAAACATCAATGCAACAGCACGATGCATGCACGTAACTGGAAATCAACGATGAAAACCCATACCTCTTTATCCCGAAGCATAAGCCCAGGCTCACTCTCCAGAAGAGCAGTACTGCAGACACAAGAACGTCAACCTCATGATTCTACATTCATAAAATTGAACAGAAAAACATAAATACTGCAGTGCGACATAATTTTAAAACGATATATTGTATTTACCATATGTTTTTGTGAGCAACAGCAAGATCCATTGCACCATCTTGTTAGTATTCAAATAGTATTGGCCGACTACAAAGATGAAGCACCTCATCAACGCATTAAAAAGATGAGAGCTGCATACCTGAAGGCAAGTCTGTCCGGAATAGGAGACTTAATCACTATCACTTTGACCTGTTCCCCAACTTCAAACACGTCTGATACTTGGTTAATACGTCCATCTGCGATGTTGCTTATGTGTATCATTCCCCTGCACACCATGGGGAAGTGCATGTCAAAAATTGCATGTACTCGCAGTTGCTTTGGATGACTGAACAAGACACTTACTTGAAGCCAGCAGATAAATCTTCAAACACAGCTATGAATGCAAAACAGAACACGAAGCATATTAACAATAAAGCGGCATAAATTGTAGTCCCTTTCCTCAATAGAATTCGTGAGTTTTACTCTTTAGGAACAATCAAGGCTTCAAAAGATCTAATACCATATGTCGGTCTCATTGACCTGGACAAGAGCACCGAAGCCATAAATTTTGGTTACAGTGCCATCGAGAACAGATCCAAGCTTAATATTCCGTTTCATCTGCAATGACATAGTAAGTTTAGTTCATTACTTGTAGCGAAATCAACAAGCTAGAGAAATTCAACAGGAAAAAATGAATTGCAGACGGTGAACCATATTAGTGCTGGTTGACGGTCAATTTCCGCAAAAGAGAGCCAAGGGTAGAGATGGACGAGAAATTATAATAGAGATTCCAATGCTATTTGCCTGTTCACCCATAGCAATGGCATTGATACGCAAGTGTGCTCAATCCAGTAACTTAGAACGATTCCTAGAGCATAGTCAGGTAGAGTTACATGATCATCAAAGCGGAAAGAAGAAAAGGGGAAATTGGAAAGCCAAGACAGAAAGAGGTAGAATAAAGAAATATTCGACTTACCCAGACCTCTTTCTCACTCAAAGTAATGTTCCCACGAATTTCCTTTACATAAGCAATAGTCACCCACAGTTTTCTTCCCACCTGCCACGATCATAGGACTGAAACTCAGAAATCAAAATTGTAGGCAATCAGGCAAAGAAATCGAAGCCAAAACGTAGAGCAAGTAAAACGCAAACATTCACAATGTCAAAATCGGGGAAACCCTGAACCCACTTACATAAGATTCGTAACTTTCGCCTATTGCAGCATTAGGATATTTTATAAACTCAGCTAGAGGCAAAAATGCTCGCAGCCCCTGCACCCAGAAAACATCTATGAAGCTCACCGACCTTGTTCTAGAGAGAATTGGATCATGACATGGTATAGGATAGGAAAATATAGAAACAAACAGACACATTATTGGATCCTAAATGCTATGCAGGACACATAAGTCACATCCATCACATTCAACCACTGCTTTCATCTAGTAAGAGTTTTCTTAGAAGGCATACAGCTCGGGTATTGTCAGACTGAGTTATGAGTTGACTTTTCAAAAGCGATACTTGCAGCACCAAGGCATGCTCTCTTGAAATATGGAAGATCCAAAACCACACTTATGTCTATTTGCTTTTATTCACAACATTATTACTTCTAGAAAGTTTTAAGACTTTGAACGGATCAAATACTAGATTTTGCACACTTGTTATAACATGCTGATAGCCTTACAATTTCAGCCTATCAAACCAAAATTCACGAACAAAAAACATGAATTATATTTAGGATGAATCTTCAGAGTAAAACCTTTTTAAATTAGTTTTACAAAGATCTACGGAGCGTTTTCCAAGTCAAATATATGGATAAATTCTCATCATCATGCTTAACGGATGAACACCTCTCAAACAAGTCTCTGAATATCCCAAATTGTCGATAGATATCTGCTGGGCAGAAAACACATACAGGGAGGTCAGTCGTGCACCTCAACAGTCGCTATGAGACCAGATTTATTGAAATTGAGAATCTTCACTTGGAAAGGCTCATTCCGTTCTTTGATCTGCTCCACAACACAAATCCCAGAAGTCACACAGCACCGTGTTAGTTTATCAGAGCCCTTACACAATCACGTCGAAAGAGATGGAGCGCATCGCTATACCCTAAACCCTAAAACCCTAAGGCCCAACAAAGAAAAGTAAGCAGAATCACCTGCATGACCCGGTCCCATTGAAGACGTTGAGCAGCTTTGCGTGCAGACAGGAGAGGATTTCCACTCACGGTCTGCCCTACCACCTCCATTTCTAGCACAGTTCCAATATCAACAACAAGGGGCTGAGGAGCTCCATAACTGTAAACCTGCTCATCATACACAACATGAGGACTTCCAAGGAACGGTGTTCCACGACTTCCGCCATCACTAGCATCCTCAGGCAGGATACATTTACTCCCATAGATATCGAATCTGTCATTGGGAAGCAGATCTTGCACGTGCAAGTGGCCAAGCTCGGTGGCTCCAATATCCACAATAAGGTTTGTGTAGTTGCCGGAGACCACCACCCCTACCACATAGTCTCCGGGAACGGGAACATAGCAGTCGAGGTCGTTGTCGTCCAATCGTGCTGCTTGCGATTCTAAGGCAATATCAAAAACCCGTGCAGCAACATCTTCTCGGCAGCCATCCCTTGCTGCAGCGTCTTGCACACCATGTCGCGAGTTTCCGTTGACAGGGACACGCACGTCACTCGATTGCGCATAACTACTACTCGATGCTATTCCTTCACCAAAAACGAGCTCTAATCCTAATCCATGGTTGAGAACATCCGCGGGTGGCTCCGTGTAGTTAGCAGACCATTGGGAGGTTAGAGTGTCGTGCAATTGACACCGACGTTGGTTCGCCACCAATCTTCCACGTGAGAAAGTTCCGGCGCGCTTGAGAAAGAGAATTTCCCCGAGAGTTTGCAACGGTTTGGAATTCCGACTCCCGCTGCGGGGACAGACGGCCTGACCCTGCGACGGCGGGACGCTAATAGCACGAGCCGACATTACGAACTGTAATCTCAGGAAAGTCTCCGAAACGGTAACATGAAAATCCCTAATTCAGTCCTAAAAACACCGTTGTTTTGGTACAGGAGAGATACGAAAGATGAATATCGAACAAATAGTACAGTCAACACGAGGTGCCAAAATTTTCATGCTGCCGGTTACCAAAAGCCCGTGCTGTATCAAAAGTATGACAGGTGTGCATCAGACTTCCCGTCGCACCATGATCGAAAACCCTGCTCATCACCAAAAGGAAAAATTGGTGAGGCAGGACACACTGCACACTCGGTGACGTGAAGAGTGCACTGAAGAATCTAGGATTTAGGGTTTTAGGCCCTTGCATGGCGGGCCGGTTCTTCAAAAACCCTCGAATCAAACAAAAGAATTGAATTTGTTCTAGATTTGGGACACCTGAAATCTATGCTAATATTATTTTCCCTAACCTCCGGGGAGACGGATCTACCAAACCGGGCACACAGATCTACGACTCGTTTGAAAATCTGAAGGAACCTGCGACGGCGGTGACAGGTTGACACCGCGAGAAGGTTTGAGAGTTCTTGTAAGCTTACCGGGAATTGGAATTCATTTGCTCTCGAATGCACCCTTGAATGCACCCTCATTTTCTCGCATTTTCGAACGCAATCGTGTGTCACGTTGAGAAGTGACAAGGTAATCCTTTGAAATTCAACTAGGAAAACTGTGAAGGGGTTGTGACAGGGAAGCTCCAATTTTTATCATTCTTCTCGGACGGCGACATCGTCGTCACTACCCCGGCGAGTGATCGCTTTCTCAGACCGTCTGAACTCTGTGATCTGGTCAGAGATTCAAAGTGAGTCCCCTGATTGCAGTTTCTCGATTGAAACTCTTTCTGAGGGTTTAAGGGTTTTTCAGCTGGTTCAGGGTTTAGGTTTGGCGAACGCTCAGTCTGGACTCTGTGATCTAGTCAGAGATTCAAAGTGAGTCTCCTGATTGCAGTTTCGCGATTGAACCTCGTTCTCAGGGTTTAAGGCTTTTTCAACGGTTTCAGGGTTGGCGAAAGCTCAAATGTTTTGAAGAACGGCATCGGAGTCTCACATTGTCCGGTGGCACGTACGTACATGACGGAGAGTGGAGGAGTCCTACGGCGAGCGGAATCCTGTCACCATGAGTCAATTGTGGAGTTCTCCCGCCAGGTCGTCTTCGTTGCGTCGCTCCATTCGTTGGATTGCCATCACGAATGGGCATTCTCCATTGCGCTTTTTCTCTAGCAGCGCCGCCGCTGTGAAGAGCAGTGAGTCGTCCGATGACGAAACCGAGGGCAGGACGCCTCCGTCCGAGAAGTTGCAGAGGCTCGCTGAGGACATCTCCTCCCTGTCGTTACTGGAGGTCACGGATCTCACGACCCTGTTGCGAAAGAAACTCGGATTGCCTTCCGGGATGGGGATGGGGATGGGGATGATGCTTCCGGGCATGGGGATGGGAAGTGCCAGTGCCGCCCCTGCTGTCGCCGAAGAAGCCAAGGTACAGAAAACGGCCTTCGACGTGAAGCTGGAGAAGTTCGACGCTGGGTCCAAGATCAAGATCATCAAGGAGGTGCGCACCTTCACGAGTTTGGGGCTGAAGGAGGCCAAGGAGCTCGTCGAGAAGGCGCCCATTGTGCTCAAGTCTGGCGTGGGGAAGGAGGAGGCAGAGCAAATCATCGAGAAGCTGAAATCTGTTGGCGCCACGGCATTGATGGAATGAGCGTTCCAATCCCTTCTCGCATTCTTTGCATCATCAGGCGATCCTCTCCATTCTGTGTTTCTATTCAAGGTCCTCTTTTTGTCTTTATCAACCCCTGCGGCAGATGAAGCATAGTCGGATTTCCTCTCAGTTGGAGCCAACCAGCATTGTCAACGAAGGATTCGGCTGAATCGAGATTGCTCGTTCAAGCTTGATTGAGTTCTAGGGTTAGCAATCTAAGGCTTAGGAACTGATCGGAAATGGGGTTGGAGCTCACCAGTAGTGTTGCAATGGCTTGCAGACCACAAGTGTTGGTGGCAAGTGGTTTCACTATTTCAAACCTGAAATTGCCTAATCCTCCATAATTTTGCCGTCTTTGATTTAACTGGGGGTTTAGTATCGATTGATTTGCACGACATTCTTGTTGGATAAGTATCTCATCTGTTTTGTTGCTTCAATTTAGGTGATGAGGATTAGACCTTGAATTCTAAGCATCACAAACTATCAAGCAGCTACTCTATGACTATAAGAGGCTCCGTCCCTGTAGCACTTCAATTTCGGTCCTACACAAACTTTCGCACATTCATACTTAAATTCTCTCAGATTCTTTGTATTGTAGCTTTTGGTCGAGAGCCAGTAACTTGAAATTTGAAAACTCACCCTGCTTAAAATGAAGAAGCTATCTTTCACCCAGCTACAGTTGCATACTCTCTTAGTATGATTACTATAAATGTTGGTTTTATGGAGTACCTCGCTGCAAGTGATAGCCGGTCACCACAGAGAACCTTGCTTCAGCTGGACATGACGCTTAGCTCGTTTACCACTCTGCCAAAAGTTGCATCAACAATTGAGTGCCTTTTGGAGGATATGCCATGCATTATGAAAGTTGTTGAGGGGTCACGTGGAAGAGGTTTCTATATTGAGCAGGCAACCTTTCAATAGGCACAGGCGATCAGTCGATAGCACTGCCAGTTTAGCAGTGTCTCGAAAATCAAATCTTCATATCTTCATATCCAAACGTGCTGGATGGAATAATCTTGCATTGACTACAAGGGTTTCGATTAGTGCAAGTAGCAATTGAATTTAGCAAATATGAAGACTGATGACTGTACAATATGGTTGCTCTCAAGCAAAACTGATTTCCAACAACCTTTCTCACAGCTCTCTTCGTGTTGGCGAGGCTTGATCTTTGCCAATCGTCATCCTTCGTTTCAGTTTGTGACAAGATAAATACTCGAAAATGAGTTACTGGTGCCGGCCGAAGCATACACGATAAGGAAACGAGAGGAAAAGCGAACGGGAGGGCATTGATCTCGCATACCCAAGTGAGAAATGGCATTGAGTGGACAACCGTCCGCACCCCCATTTCAAAATTATCGTGCGCGGTGGCTGCAATCCCCTCTAACAACCGAGCATGTGGCGCCCTTGTTCGACTACGAAACTTATCGAGCATCACGCAGCGGGGCAGCAAGGACGACTGGACCAACGATGGATCCGGGATGCATGGGTTTGTCCAGCATCCTGAATGCCTGTTACCAAAGCCCTTATGACCACATGGGAATGCAGCAGCAGCAATACCAATCGAGTAATCACTACGCAAATGCTCCCTACTCAGGGGCCTCCTCTGTTCGGGCCGCAGTTGGGCCACCAGCATACATGGCCGGAGGAGGATATGATAACACTTATCAAAAAGCACAAGGTCAAAATGGAGGTCAGGAATTCCAACTTCTCACATCGCTTTTGACTCGCATGATCGTTGCGTTTGCTCAGTGCCGTGTGTGCTGACCTTATTGTTTCTGAATTCCAGTCGGTAGTTGGAACTGGCTATATCAACCGAGTACCGACACGAGCTATAATGCAGCAGCTCGTGAGGTGGAGGTGGAGCAACAGAAACACGTTCCATGGATCTCCCTGGCCATTGCAATTGCCTACACGGTGATTTTCATTATGATCATGCAACAGAACGACTGCCCGTCGTCCGGTCGAAAGAAAGCATGTCTCCTGGCGCCCCTTCGAAGATTTGCGTTCGAACCATTCGGGGAAAACCCTCTGCTGGGGCCTTCGGCCAAAACATTAGTGCGGATGGGAGCTCTGGAGGCGGAGCTCGTCACCAAAGCAAACGAGGGCTGGCGCCTGCTTTCTACAATGTGGCTCCATGCAGGCGTGTTGCATGTCATGGGCTCTGTTCTAGGCATCATGCTGCTGGGTATCCCGCTGGAGCGCCAACTAGGGTTTGTAAAGGTAGGGTTTCTAGCTCCTTCCTTTCAAAGCTTCGGTTGAACCCAAAAAAAATTCTGTCAAGTTTGCCAAAAAATTGCAATCATTGCTATTGCAGGTTGGAGTGATCTACGTCTTCAGTGGGTTCATGGGGAGCATCCTCTCAGCGCTGATGGTCCATGGGCGCGTCTCGGCTGGTCCGTCGGGCGCATTCATGGGCCTGTTGGGCGCAACGCTATCATCCATTGTTGTCAACTGGAACTCGTATCCCCACCGCTCACGGACGTTGGCGAGCATCGTCTTCTTCACTGCGTTGAACACCGTGTATGGGCTCCTGCCCTTCGTGGACAACTTCATGCACTTGGGGGGCGCTATCACTGGTTTCTTGATTGGGAATCTGTTCTTCATATGGCACGATTTTCGGTGTTGGAAATCCTCGGAGGTGTACGATCAGGATCATGACATGCCGAGCAAGCGGAAGAACGCAATCATGCTCGACATTGCGTGGGTCCTCTCAATGGCCGCTCTGGTTGTGGCCACCACCATGGGCGTGGTTGCATTGTTCTCAGGTACGGACTCCGCTGTTTTCTTCACAAAGTCGAGCGCTAGAACGCAATATCTCACACCACATGTTTAGATCAGATCTTGCACAGGTTCTCAGGGTTCATATGACTGTCATGGTCCAGGAATGCATATCGACGATGGCTGCTCCTGGTGCCAGTACCTTACCTGTGTGCCCAGTCGCTTCTGGAAATGCTCTGGGAACCGCAAACTCAGCTGCAATCCGTCGTCGTTTCGCGGAGGCCTGCGTGTCACCTGCGCGAATGGTCGAATTTTTTATTACTCCACAGTTCAATACGCCTCAAAGCTTACACCGGAGATTGAAGGTCTCTGCGTCAAGGCTTGCGTCTGAGAGATCAATCCAGTTGAGCAAGAGGTATCGTGTTGAACCTGCACTCACTTATCGGTATCAAGTATTGAGGAACAAACCAATGTATGAAAAGAGTAAATTCTCCTCTAGAGTGAGAAGCAACTTGCTCAAAGCGCCGACACAAACTGTCTTGGACCTCGAGGGTCATCCTGCCGTTCTTGTCGCCAGAGAAGAAGTCGAGCTCATCACAGCTCCTCACTGGTGAAATTTCAACACTAGTATCATCTCATCCCGATTGGAGGCATTATCAAAGAAGCGGCAGAGGAATGATTGCACCTATAATCTTGAACTTCGGACGTCAACAATCAGGGCAAAAGACATGCGTGTTGTGTTAAGCTCCAACTCCCTGTTAGAACCGCAGTATGTAGAAGTAAAAGTAAAGGGACAGTGGATAGAGGTAACAAGTGAAGGATATACACAGTTGCACGCAAAACTTGGAACCCCCCAAATTGCTCATTCCTGATTGCTCCTAATGGGAGATGCAATACACCGAATAAACCTAAACCCACTCTTCCACAAGCTCAGGGCACTTGAGCAGAGCTAAATAAACTTGAATCAGTACGTCTATACTGAGAAACCTAAGAAAATCTTGCTGTGCTCAATCCTGAGATCACAGAAGCACAAAGCATCTTCACTTCTCACTCAGGTATAAAACAATGGCACAAAAATTCAAACCAAGCTCTCTTTGATTTGAAGTCTACCAAAGCAAGATGTAAAAAAGTGTAATGAAAAGACCATGAACTTTCTCATGGTATGCTACAGATGAACTGTCTTGCTCTTCCAACAAGTATAGTTAACCCCAACGGGGCTTGTTTAGTACATTATACACCTATCCCTCATGCACTACACACTCAGTTTTGTACATGAAATTCAGCAGAAGCCCTTGTTCTCCTGACAAACCGCCCTGCATCCAAGAAATAATGGTGTAAACAGAAAAGCCCCATCGTTATCTAATAACAAGTTCAAAATATTTCAGGAAATGAAAGGAAATTTATTTTAAACAATTTCAGAATTTCACAGAGTACTCGGAAAAACTTCACACGGGAAGTCAATCCAACGCTGGCTTATAAAAAAATATAGTACATGGATTCGACACAAACAAACAACATACCTTCAAAATGAAGGGCCACGGTTTCAACATCCACCGGCTACCTGCTGGATAGTACACTTACATTCATCAAAGTCGGTAATGACCTAGAAATCTTCCAAGGTCAGGCAGAGATTGAGGCCAGCTGGATATTGCACTAAAACACATCATTGCTGATCCGGCATGTTTTGCAACAGTGTTTGATAGAGTGTTCAATATGCTGCACACAAATCAAAAACCAAAAATTAAAAAAATTAAAAAACAAGATTCTGCTTATTCTTTAAGGGTGAAACATAGCTATTCAGGAATGCTAACTGATTCAAGGCCCTGGTTTCTACAAAGCTTTACACTGCTTTAAAGCTAATTCCGTGAGCGCAGTCTCTCTTAAGCGTAGTGATAGTGTTCTAAATAAATTCAGGGATGCAACTATTGATGGTAATCTGAGCGAGCACTCAAGTCAGATCAGCATAACTCTAGAGAATGATGCGAAGCTCACCGACAAAATTGTTCTTATATATCAGCCACCGACTAATTCTGGTCCATAAAGTTGAGACACACTCTGAGGGTGATATCGGTAATCATTTCCGGTCCACTATCTAGTATTCACACAGAGCTATCTGTAAGCCTCCCAAAAGGAATGAATTTAGCTGAGAAACTCATTAATTGCCCACAACTAGCCAGTAGTCAAAAGAGCGAACCTTCCCAAGCTCATCCAACAACCAATCAAAAGTTCCAGATCAAAATACCTCATGATTGTGCAGGCTGTGAAACTTGCTGACTGGGAAAGCCCTTGGCAAGAGCTCCTCAGCATTCACTTTTTCATCATTTGCGAGACTGCAAGTCTTGCTAAGTTTCCTCCTGCTAGCTGCTTCCACATCAGCAATAAATCTCGCAATAACAGGTCGATGGTCCGAAAGCCTCGCTTCGACCATTGAGTAACTCAATTGTCTCAGACCTTTTCCATAGGATAGTATTCGGTCACACCTGCAGGTAAAGCCTTGCAATCGTAAGTACAAAGCTAACCCCTTCACGTCCTCATAATTTATGAGAACTCTTTAACACATATGAAAAGAGTTAAAGCTTAAGGCATCAAACTAATCAAAGTTCTCCTGCATAGTCCAAAGTGGACATTTAGATTCACAGGCTGTTTACGTACTGAATAAAGGTGATACCAGTAATAACCCAAAGCGATGCACCACATAGGATCCTGAGCACTTTGACAGAGTCACCACAAGCAAAAAAAGGTCTTTCATCTTGAAAGTGGAGACAGTCTTTACCATGCAGGTGTGCGCCGCTTATCTCCCTTGAATGTATGTTCACCAAAATATTGATCAGATTCCTCAAAAAACTTGTAAGTCGGTTGAAAATGAATAGCATGCTCATGCCAACCCTGGAAGATCCGCCCAGCGTCTCTCTCTAGTTTTAACTGCGTCTCCAACAGTTTGGTTAGCTATAAATAGAAAGAGGCTAGAAGTATAATCCGTAGCAATTTCCAGAAAATTACATCGGTTCACATAATGGAACAAGTACTTGGTAGGCTACAGGAAGAAACAGCTCACTACTTCTATTTACAGTGAAATGTCTAAAAATCCAAAAAAAATACCTGATCTTTAGGAAGAAGACTCTTCCAATCACATTGATTGACTAGAATCCATGTTTGATCATCCGGTAAGTCAATCCGGAAGTTCAGATCTCCCAGCCATACGATTCGACTGCAGGTCATTATTTTGAACAGTCAATCAATGAGTTGAGGAATGAGGCATGATCAATACTGGAAACCAAACATAATCACTTGGGTACATTTTTGTCACTCAAATTTATTCATAAATTCCAAGACAAGAACAACAAAACAAGAAGGCTGGGTCAAAACACAAGATTTGAAGATTCAATGGTGGATCAGAAATTCAAGAAAAAACAAGCCGCACTTCAGATGATGCTTACTCGTGTGCCATGATTGTTTCTGGTAGCTGCATTTCTGAAAGTTTGGCCAATCTAGGAAACGTAGTGCGACGAAGGATATCAGAAATATCATTATTCCGACGAAGCTCATCACCTTCCTTGTGGCCAGATGTCAGATGCGTACACACAAAGCAGAAGCTGGTCTGGTGAAGAGACATACTGACAGAAACAGCACCCTGCGCAGTAGCTTCTATAATCAGAACCCCAAAATTCATCAAAGAAATCAATTACTCCAGCTAATATTAATATGTAGAAGACGCTCAGGAGGGCATAACACAATCGCGCGAAAATGCAACAGAAATAAAATTAACGTTCAAAAAGTTCACCCATTGCAATCTCATATTAAAGGAGAAAGGCGAAAATGTACCTTGTTTCTCAGGAAATTCAGGATTCCGCAACCAACAACGCAAACTTTTACGTTGTTCACATATCGTCGTAAGTCTGACCGCACCCATACAGATATGAAAATTCCAACCATCTGCTTGCTTGCAACTCGAGAATATTGGTTACAAGAACGTTGACTTAGGATATGAGAAGAATTGATCAGTGGGGTTTCATCAGTAACATCATCGTCAGGCATAATTGCCTCGCAGAGCCAATCCTCTGCTGTTTTGACATTTCTGGTCGAATCCTTCACAGTCTGATCAGTATTATTAGCTCTTGTTCTCTCACTAAACCTTTGTCTATCGCTTGAATCTGGAAGTTTCTGAAGTAAGGATGATTCAAGGGTTTCGTCATTGACAATTAAGCCTTTAACGTCGGAAACTTCAGGAACATCAGTAACCACATCTTTCTCATGCCGCACTGGAGATGGTGGTGCACTATTACTTCTCTGAGAGCCCTCGCCATACTTCACCCTGGTGTTGAGAGCGTGCCGAATCAGACTATCCCATACGACAGACGGCGCGTCATCTTCGACACACAACACGTTGTTGGCATTGAGTGGCACAATCTCCTGAAACCTGAAAATCCGATTGAAGTCAAATAACGATAAGAACCTATTCGCAATCCAGGGTTCTTAAAAGAAGACAGTATAGCAAAAAATCATAATAGGAAACACGTCTCAACAGCATCATATTGTTCATATATTGGGGTCCAACCCTCTGCATGCACATAAGTGTAGAACTCAATTAGCCATTTCAAAAAAAAGTAACTAGCAGTACTCACCCAAGTACATAAATGTCAGCACTATCAGAGGAGTCCAGAAACCCATCAAGGTTGATATCGTCTGGAGGAAGCAATCCTCCAACATTCCAAGTTCCAACTGCAATTCTGTTGCATTCGCAGGAACACGATGCTTTTAAAACGAAAATGTGGAAAAAATTTAAGAATACACATAACAACTGATAATAACTATCCAGAGAAATCTAAGACCACGAAATCAGCCAGGCTACCGATATGCAGAGTTCCAATTAAATGACCACAAACTTACTTATACTGGTTGTTGATTACAAACTGCTCATGGAGAGTCCCTGAATGCACTCGCAGCAGTTGGCTATTATGTTGTAAATCTGAAAGCAAGCAAAATGCAACTTCGTCAAGTAAAGAATGAACTCCAACGCAAGTGATCCAACACTAACACTAAACGAAAAGAATCTGTACAATGACTTCAAATTGCTGAAATACTGAAACATCCAGAAATTTTAATTCAGGTATGCAGTCACTAATAAATCTTAATTGAATACAGAAAATCTTGTAAATGACATTGACCTGCATTACCTGTGGCATCTGAGTCGAGGTCTGATTGGGTCAGCCCCCTTCCTTCAAAATCGCTTGTTCCTTCACTACCTAGACAATGCACAACAAACACTTAACATTAACATGGTGAAGGTAAGTGCATATCATGCGAAGTAAAGCACACTTTCAGTGTATTAAGATTGATTGCACCAGGACAACAACTTACCATCACTATCGTCGAAGCCTTCCAACTCGCTTAACTCTTCAACATTAGAATCCGTATCTTGGTCGAATTCATCTCCAGTTCCGTAACTGAGCCATTTCTTCCACAATAGTTGAGACCACGACTGCAAGGACCACAAGAAGTCTTTTCAATGCATTGCAGATAAAAGCTAGTCACCTAAACTTTTTGATAATAACCACATGTTAGTAGAGACAACACCTTATCACCCCTCCTTTCATCAATGGTCACAAACATACTATTCCAATCAAAATTTGAGACCAATTTTGCATTGAGAGAAACTAGAAACGTACCATTTCAATGCCATTACAGAGATTGAGCATTACGCAGACAAATATTTTGTGACAGGTGAACATGGAGGATGCCCTAAATCACTTTCCCCTTACCACCAGCTATTACTACATATCTCCAGTTTGTAAGAGAAGTAAACTCATTCGCACACTCTCACAACTCACCTCTGGCTCTCTGTCTTGCATTGGATTAGGTTTAAATCCCACAATGTATTCGTAAAATCTGCATCCATATGCCACAGAAACGTGCAATATTTAATACACGCAAGAGCCCCAAACCGAATTAACGGTCTTCTTGAATATGGAAGAGTTCAGGTTAGTAAGACATCAGTTTGAAGGAAAACTTGAACAAACCTTAAAGTGACAACATTACAGAGAATACTTGCTGGAACAACCTGCAAATCCCTTCATACTACAGCTCGCAATATGGTAATCGGCAATAATGTCTCGTCCTGGTGTAAATGTAATTTCAGAATATAAAACTGGAGGAACAACAAGATAGCACTACTGGGCAAGTCCGACAGAAGCGCGACTAAGAACCAATAATGAGACTCGATCGCCATCCAAACACATTTCACCTTTCGGAAGTCTGAGGAGAATCTATACTGCATCTTCAAAGTGACAGTACGCAAAAACAAACCGGAGTAGGATGTGGAAACAAAACAAAAATTCCAGACTGGCAATCCTTATTGACAACGCAAAGAAAAAGATTCTAAGTAATATGATCTGCATGTACCTGAAATCAGTTTGCTAGAATCTCCGTTCAAGACCTTCAAGAATGTCCAATTCGAAATTGCTGCTGGAGTAGCTCTCCACAATTAATAAAATCTCAATACTTCGAAATCAATTTTTCGTGTATCATGACTAGCTCTTTTTCGCATGGCAGCATCTTCCCAGCTAGCAAGTACCCTTCCTGAAATTTACCATTCAAAAATTATATTCCCGCTGCACCGGATGAAGGAGCTAAGTCTTGCAATTCCCTTCACACTTATCGAAAAGTCAAGTCGAAAATAATTGCGAAGGATCCCCTGTCCTTCGCCACCTGGCGCTTCCTAGGCTAGGCTTCCCATTCAGACCTGGCGCATACGAAGAAGAACGAGCACATAAGAGACCACAAAGTTGCACAGCTTCTAATGCCTAGACTCTACAGGATGCCTTGCTATTATATGATAGTACAACGGCTAGGGATATAAGAGAAAATGTTCGCGAAACTAGGAGGGCTGAAACACCATGGCTGCAAGCAAAATGTGAATAAAACTAAATCGGACAGTCCAATCCAACGTCTGCACAGAGTGTCCAATATCAGCTCAGATGCAGAGTACTCCGCAAGATCTTGAGTCTCATCTAAACGAAGTGAAACGAACAACTCGACCACACGCCACAGGAAGCGACTACGATCTGCAGAATCTCTTGAGATAAACTATCTGGCGGTTTAGAAAGTCCTAAAGTACAAATGCAAGTAGAAACTTTGAAGCATCTCAACTAACGAAAATCAGGAGCTCTGCTGACTGCGATTGAAGACAACAACCGAAACCCAAACATAACCTGTGAATCCTAGCACAAGGATGCCGCTCTTTATCTTTCTACAACGCTATTCCTCTTGTCCGTCGATCGCGGAGATGGAAAAAAAATACGGACACCAGCAATTGCACACAAGCGAACTACACCATAATCCAATAAGAACGTCTACCTACCGACGTCAACAACTAGTCCGCTCGCTGGAGAAAGGGACTAGGATCTACTTCTTACACCAAACGACCTGGCGTCCTTCTGTTGGTGAACATGAAGCCTCAAGGTACAAATGCACGTCGAATCTCCGAAATGTCTCCACAAAGGAAAATCAGGCGTTCCAGACAGCCGAGTGAAGACAGTCAACCGAAAGCCAAAAATCGCGACCTTCACCAGAATCGCGACCTTCACAGGCAAACTTCACCAGAATCCAAATAAGAATGCCTACCTATTGACACCACCTCCCGAGCCTCCAAATTCCCGTCGCAGCTTTCGCCGCTTACGCTCCCTCAAGCGCGTCTCGCACTCCACACACAAGACGCAACCTAACTCACGACCTCCGCAGTAGTAACAGCCCCTCCATGATCACCAATCAAACCCCGCCACGGGCCACAGACCAAGAAATACCCGCAGCATCCGAAATGTCACACTACTATACTCCCCTCCGCCACGAAATCGCAAGAGCACGATCCCAGAGTGCACCGCAAACAACGCCACGAAAGCGGCGGATCCAAGCAAGGCAGCGCACGCCACTCACACTACTATTCCAACTAGCGTGTCCCAGCCGTCGTTGCCAGCTGTCTTTCCCACCACAGGAGCGCAAACTGCTCCCGCAATACACTACACCACACCAAACCAAACCAAACCAAACGCTTCCGTGAAAACAACACGATGCACCAAATAGTCGCGTAGAGACACCTTAAGAGCAACCCTGCGAGAAGAGAGAAGCAATGGTATATAATAAAAGGCTGTACAAAAGCAAAGAAGCTGTAGATCTGGGAGACGGAGCGCGAGACGCACCACGAGCTAGCGAAAGGAGGAAAAAAAAGGAGAGAGACGATGGCGCCCGGCCTCTTTTCTTACCCCCGCCCCCTCCGTCTGCCCGCGGGCAGCCTCCTCCAAGTTTGACAGCCCCGCTCCGCCCCGCCCAGCCCCGACCTCGACCCTCCCTCCCCTCACGGGATTCTTCTTCAGACTCGTTGCCAAATCCTTTTCTTTTCGTTCTTTTTCCTTTTCATTTCTTTCCGGTTTCTTTTTCTTTCCAGGGAATCCCATAGAAAGTCCGTCGTTCAGTCAAACTGAATGTGCCTGTTCTCGATTCTCATTCGGTGGGTGCTCGCAGTTCTGTTCGCATGCACCAACAGGATTGTTGTTGTTTTTCGAGAGAGAGTACCGGTGGCCATATGTGATCATCATGACAACTAGTGAGCTTTGTGTTGTTGCCACAACCAAAATAAAAGTGAAAGTAATTTTCTAATTTTTTTATTTCGCAAAACAATTTGAAATTCAATATCTTTCACATGATTGGTCCAAACGCCACAAAAATGAAGTCCGTGGGAGGAGAGCTTTCCGACAGTACCAAGAATGCAACCATGGGACACTCGGTCCAAGAGAACAAACAAAATAAACAAAACAAATAAATAGACTCATTTGAGGTATAGATGTAATTTTATAATTTTATAATTTCATAAGAACTTTGAAATTCAATATCTTGCACACCATAGGTCCAAACGCCACAAAAAATGAAGTTCGTGGGAGGAGAGCTTTCCGACAGTACCAAGAATGCAACCATGAGACACTTGGTTCAAGTAACATGTTAGAGATCCCATGGGCAATGAAAACACAACAATATCACTTGTAGATTGAAAGGTTATAATGTTTGATCGTGAGGGTGTTAAAATTGTGAAAGTGATTTGAAGTCTTTCAATCGTCTTTTCCACATGTCAAATCTAAGACTGAACTCACCAAAACAATATGAGGTTACAAGGCATAGCATGTATAACCCCAATCAATTTACAACTTCTTAAAGTCTACTCTACAATTTTTTTTAATAAATTTATAATGTGACTTTTCTCCAAGATCTAATGTATTTGAGGCTCATTTCTAAGAGCCCTCAACACTAGAAATCAAGATTCGCAATGGACATCCTTGTCTAAAATCTTGAATAGAAAAAAATATAATCATTCATTTTCAAAGTTGGATTTTTAATGCTAAAACTGGAAGATTTTTAAAAAAATACAAACTACTAGAAATAGTAACTTAATAAAGTTTATTTAACTTCAAAGTTTTGTTGACACCAAGATTTGGAGCCTCAAGCATTAAGGGGGTAAAACTTCAATCAAATTGTCGGTCTATCTTTTTTTTTTAATCTAATTAAAAATTATTTACAAGGAGTAGTTGAAAAATTTTAAATGAAAAATTGATTCCAAATGAAAAACTAAAGATATTGGATAGTTTATTTTAAATTTCTCTCCAAATATTTCATCTTGAAAAATAGTTGTGTTTAACTCCTAAAGTTCCAAAGTCCCCATAACAACAAAATAAATTTTGGTAGGCTTGTATAACCTCAATTCTTGACAAGATTTTTGAAACATTTTGCAAAATAGAAAAATACACTGGCGTTCTAGAAATATAATTCTTATTTCAACTAGTGCCTAGGAGCAAAAATTATGCCACATTAAGCTCAAGATTTTTGATGAAAAAAAGGCCTTGAGACTTCATAGGTTAAGATAAAGAGATGGCTTGGTGCATGGAATCAATGAAACCTAAAACGGTGGAAAAAAAATCTTTCAAGGAGGGAAATGAAGCCACATCTTCATAATTATAAAAATCTTTCTACTCAATCTTCACCCTAGATGAAGGAATCCTTTGTTTGTCAAGTGAATCCTTCAAGCTATTAGTTCTTACTCTCCATGCACTAGTGTTTCAATCACTTACTCTGACACCACTACTAATGGGTGGATTGCAATGATTTTTCTAGTTACGCATTATTCTATATATTAGATTATATACTTCAAATATTCCACATTTATTTTACTTGAACTACAATGTACATCATGAGAGTACATTGATTTATTCTATTACTGAATATGACAATGATATACCCAAAGCAACATTATCTGTAACAAATTAATTAAATTGGTGTAGATTGAAATATTATTGTATTGAATCAATTTTTACAAAAAATAAAACTTTGTAAAGACACTAAATTTGTAAGTGGCACTAATTTTGCACCTTCACTAATAGAAAAAATTAGTATAGCTTGATGATAGACTTTGTAACTTTGAGACTCATAAAAGTCACTACACATATTCTTTAAGTGCAAAATTTATTCTACTATAAAAACAAATGGTAAGAAATAATAAAATTCAATAGAATTTTAACCTACATTAATTTTAACAGTGTTGTTTTAGTAAATGATTATCACACTCATTCATAGGAATAATCAATGTACTCAAGGTAATTCAATTAGTGCAAGAGTTTGAATATTAATAGTGCAAACTCCCCTCATGCAAATTGAATGAAATTTGTACAAATGTGTAGACATTTTGATGAATTTTTTTATAAAAATTGGATGCATGTAGATAAAATTTGGATGATACGCACATTATTTGTAACAATATGAAAATTGTACAGGTTAATCCACATTTTATTGATTTTATCTTGAGTATTGTGAATTTCCATCTTTGTAAATGTTGTAAAATTGCATATTAGAATTTCCAAACTATTGCAAATTAGTGTTATTAATGTTGGATACACTAATTGAATTAACTTGAATAGTAACTATTTTAAATAACCCACTTGTTGTGCTTTGCAGTAATAACACTTAATCACATTAATTTTGGAATTATGAAAATTTTGCAATGCATATTAGTGTATAGGGAAATTCGACACACCTTAGACAAGAGTGGTTTGCACTATCTTCATACTATCTCAAGTAGTATTTGTCATCCAACTTTCATTATACTTTCATCTATATTCATCCAATTTTCATTTAATTTTCTATACTGAGTAAGCACCATTTATTCCATTTTCAAACACATTGGTATTTCTATCTATTATATAAAAATGCACAATGTCACAACCCACTACTACATTTACATCTAGGTGGATGGTAACAATTTCATCTTTACAATTTTTCATCCCAAATTTGGAAGAATTGTTGAGTTTAAATTCCATTTCTATCAATAGTATACTACCTATTTTTTGAGCAACAAGGTGTTTTTGCAATTGTTGCAACAATTGTAATATTAACTTATTATATAATTTATTAAGAAGTCAATAAAATTTGTATACTCAAATATATTTAATTGCATTCAAATTTGTGTAATTTACATTATTTCTTAAAGAAGATATTAACTTCTTCACAAGTTTAACCTCTAAAGTCCCAAGGCCATTTTTCAGTCAAAAAACATTCAAAACTACCATTTCTGCTCCATTCACCCCAGAAAGTAGAAAAACATTTTTTTAATTTAAAGAATCTAACCGTAGGATCTTGTACTGCACTTGTTTGAGATCATCTGGTAAAAATTTCATCAAATTTGACTGTACGGATTGGAAGATATTAGCATTCAAAGTTGGACAAAAAGTTTTTTTTCAAGACTGTCCTTAGATTGCCCAAAAAACAAGATTGTCCATAACTTTCTCATCACTAGTCCAAATAGAATGAATCAAAGTTTTACATGTAGACAACAATATCATATTTTAGGAAAAAGCTACAGAAAAAATTATTTTGACTTTTGGTGATTTTTTGGGGGCTGCCCACCAACCTCCATTTCTGGCTTATTGTGCCATCACTTTTGCTTTGGGAACGGATTGAAATAAAAATTATATTCCCAAGAAGCTTATGTGTTTTTCTAGCTTTTAAAAAAGTTTTAGAAAATTATGATGAATATTGAGGCCATATGAGCCTACCTGAAGTCGCATTTTGGCCCCCGTAGGGCCAATGGGACTTTAGGGGTTAATAATGTATAATACTTCAAAGCATAGAATGATTTAGACAAAAAAAATGAAACCTAACAATTATTGTTTCAGTTCTATGTAAAATTTTGAAAATTTTGAAACTTCAATGAATTATTGCAATTGCAATTTCAAGTGTTGGGATTCAAATTACAAAGTATTTTGTTTTTTTCATTTGTATTCATTTCCTTCCTTAAAATTATTATAAATTTTGAATAAATGTTTTTCATTCTAAATATCTTTTTATATATTATTTAAATCTCATTCCAATGATGACATTTAGGTCATCACAATTTGTTTCATTTTTTTATATGGTGACTACATTCTTTTTATTGACAAACCAAGGTTTCAATTGAGATGTCATGACTAAAGCGTAATAATTTAGCCGCTCCACAACTACAATGTCATAACTTTTGAATCACCACAAGTCCACAACTATATGGTCATTATATTCACACATCACAACTATAGTGTTATAAATGAAGGCTAGACTTTTTTGAACCATTTCTGTCCTTTGTTATACATTTTAGTCTTGATTAGACAACTAAGGTAGGAGGTCCTTGAATCAAGCGGGTTCTAAATGCGTCCCCTATCTAGGAATGTGTGACATATTCTCTGAAAAGTCTACTACAATCATTGATGAGGTAGGTGGGCTTAAATGGTCGATTTAAGGACCTCCTACCTTATACAATTAAAGAATCGCTACAAGTTTTCAAAAAGAACTAATGAGAGTTGTTGAGGCATAAATTTGTTTTGAAATTTATTAAAAATTTGAAACATTAAAAACTATTAAGATTTTTAAAAAGTATTTTTGAAATAAAGTATTTTTATGTCTTTATTTAGATTCCAATTTTTGTATGATAAAGTATTGAAAACTTTCATCTCTAAGGTCTCTAAAGTTCCAAACCTTTAGTTGATTGTCATTGGTATGGCAAATATGTCAATGCAACCTATTTTGCCCCAAAATTTGTATGCATCAAATACCATTTAAACTAAGTTGATTTGGACTTCATCCTAAATCAATCAAGACTTCACCTATTACAAGTTCATTGTACCTAAACTTCAAAAGTAGTTTTTCTAGCCATTCCCAAAGGTGAAGTTTTGTCTTTCAACAATTTTAGGAAAAAAAACATGTACCATGACTTAAGCAATTTAGTAAATATGTTGGAGAATGGATTGAAAATATATGGAAAAATACTTAACCAAAAAACTTCATATTCATCTCTAAAAATAATAATAAAGTGGATGTTGATTCATGATGAATCACTAATAGCTTTGACAAAAAATAGAGGATAGTACATCTCAATGGTGTGAATGTTCTAATTAGTAGCAGTATCGCATGTTCTTGTTTTTATTCCCAATTGAGTTCCAAAAATGAGTATATATATTTTTTCTACCTTCATTGCCCCCTAAGTAAAACTCCTTATAACTTTCATGTCACTAGAGTAAATTATAAAGGTGGTTCCCAATTGTAACAATGGTGTTAGAAGAAGGTTTAACTAAGAATAGTACAAAAGATACACATCACCAAACTCCATCAAACTCCAGTTTTGGTGCTCCAAGGAGTTTTGTTCTAAGTTTTTTTCAAACTCTGGCTCTTGGTCCCACATTGCAGACACTTTATGATGAATTCTAATATTTAGAATTGAAAAGTTCAAATGTTTATGTGTAGGTATCAATCTATACAATGAAGTAAAGATTTTAATCTTGTTTTAGAATATATTTTTAGTTGCCTTTTTTGGCATTGAAATCAAAATAATCTTGTAACTCAATTTCAAAAATGTAAAAAATAAGAAATTCTATAATTTTTAAAATAATTATTGTAATGATATGAAACAAAGCTCCACATGTAGATGAAAATGATTAGCATCCATCCTAAAAAAATGAGAAAAAGTTCAAAATTGTGAAGTCAACAAAGCTTGCTTGAGTTTTCAAAAAATCTAAAATAGGCTCTTTAGTACCTTCGGGGTTAATAAACCTCAAAGCTTTGTCAATAAAAAAAATGTAATGCCTTGGGCACTTAGGAATTTAGACTTGTTTAAATATTTAAAAAAACAAAAGCCATTGACATTGATGCCATAAAGCTAATAGGAAGGACAAGTGATTTCACAAAAAACGTAGAAATGAAGAATGCGCCTATCCATCCAAAAACCTATTATAATAATTTTTGGTTGACTACCTTGTTGATAGGGCCGCGGCCTTCCCAATTTATTAATCCATGAAGGACCATTGTTCCTTCAAGGGACAAATGAAATTTTGGGCAGGTACCTACATGCTGAATTTTTGTCTTGATTTTACGAAACTTTTTTTGAAGATAAAAAAATTGATTAGCTTCATAGAAATATACTTTTATTTTCAATCAGTGCCTAGGAACAAAAGCTATGTCCAAATAAGCTCAAAACAGAGGAGAGTTGGCAGCAAAAAAAATTCAAAAATTTCAATTTCAATTTTTTTTTCCTCGTAGATTATATTTTTGTCTATATGGAAAGCTTTGATTCATTCCATTTGGATTTGTTATAAGAAAGTTATGGACAATCTTGTTTAAATTCAGGCAATTAGAGCATTTTCTTGAAAAAATAACTTGTAGGATAAATTTATGAATGCAATTTTTACAATTTTTCAAAAAACGAACTCCACATGGTTTAATTTGCTTGCTAGAACAATCTCACCATTGGAATTAGTGCATTTTAATTCCATCTTAGAAATATTAATAATTTAGATTTTCCTTCTATCTTGTACCTACTTCTACTTGACAATTTTTTAAGTTAAGTTTTTTGAGTTTTTTTTCTTCTAGACCCTCAACTCAATTCTCCACTGTAAAGATTTAAAGCTCAAAACTTTGTAGCGCAAAAAATTAAAGTTAAGAAGGTTCAAAGTCAAATAATCTAGTCCAACAATGTATTGAAAAACTAGTTTTTTTCACTTTAAACACAATATCTTGCAATTTGTGCAATCATAATTTTTGAATTTTTTTCCACACATTCTCATACTAGTTAGGTGTAAGATCCTACAGTTAGATGTGTAAAAAAAAACAGTTTTCAATTTTTTTTACTCTTTGCTACAGAAATGGCAATTTTGATTGTTTTTTGGTAGAAAAAAGGTTAGGCCTTGGTTTAATCCCTGAAAGAGCTACCATCTCATGGATGGATGATGAACTTTTTCAAGATCTTAGGGACACTTTACACCTAGAGGCCGGGCCATCACTCTTGAGGCCGATTGCACAAATTTCAACCCTTTGTCCAATCACAAGTGAGGAGTTCAAACTTTCGTCCAATCACAAGCAAGGATTTTGGGCCTCATACACAATGAATTGGCCCGGCCTCTAGGTGTAAAGCGTCCCTTCTTGTGGAAGCCATACAAAGTGAATGAAGTACATCCAAGTGTGTTCAAAAAACACCTTTTGTCTATTCTTGAGCAATGCAACTAACTTTAGGTCAATAGCCAGGTGCTTCACAAATTTTCTGCAAAGTTTTGAAATTAGCTCATGTAAAGACGGGCAGGATGGAAAAACAGAGGTGACTCACTGACTCATATCTCAAGCTCTTCAGTTTTTTCTTTTGCCTCAAATGCTCCAAATCTACATTCCCTCTCCGTCCTACCAGTCTCGGTCTCTTGTTATTAAGAGATACAGTATAAGTTACGGGTTCTCCTAATTTGAATTTGCTGCCCACGGCATTGATGCCAGAATCCACCATTCCACCACTAAGTCACTAATAACTATTCCACAATGCCCAACAGCCCGCTCCCCAACTAAACTTTTAATTCAAGTTCACACGACTGAGCTCTTTATGACAGCAAAGTCCTTGCACCATCAAGCCACTCTCCTTGACCTAAAAAGTCGGGCCCACATTAATTCAATAATTCAATTCATCAACGAATTTAATTTAATTTTTTTAAACCAATGAAACGGAACCATTCATCAACATTCGAAACTGTTTGGAAGCCTCCCTTGATGCTCACTTGTGGTATTTTTTTGTTTTTTCTAGGTGGAGGTGCCCCTAACTGAAGCTTACTAATTATGGGACATTTTGAATTGGTTGATTAGATCATTGAATTCCCTTCTTCCTTAAGTTAATTGACTTCCATACACGCAGCTGCTGGGTTGCAGCACACTTTGTACTTCTGCAGCGTGAGCTTATTACCGTATAACTTACTGTAGCACCCTTCCCAACGTGCCTGGGACTTGTTCGGTGAGTGCTGGTTGCAATCAATTAGTATAACAGTGTAAATACTGTGTCCTCCTTCCTTCCTAGTAGCAGCTTAGCTACACCGAGGGAGGGAGGGAGGGAGGAACTAACTGAAGTGTGCATCCCTAAAAATTCTCAGTGCAATGGAGCTTAGCAGCCTTCGAGGTGGTGTCCTGAAGCCCACAAGGCCACAAGTCAAATCCTAACTTTCTGAAAACAGCGGCACTGCCACTTCCCTTGGAAGTTCCGTTTGTGGGCGGAGGGCCGCTGTACACTAAGGTAGAAGCACCTAAATGTAACACGAGTTGTTCCGTGACAACTAAAAAACGACCTAATCCAAGCGTAGGTGGACTCAAAGCAGACATGTGGGTTTTCAAGAAGTGTTAACGGTCATGAGAGCGGATTTCGCGTTGGCCAATCTCTTACGCGGGATCCAAGCTTACAATCTGTTACTTTTGGGAGTTTCCATGACCATTTGTGTGTAGTACTCTATTGTTCATAGTACGTGCATCTACGCATTTGTTTCCACAAATTTGTATTATATTCATACAAGCTCGCAAAAATACAAAACCAATTTTGTTGGTTTCTTGAACCATTTCCTAACAAGTGCACGTCATTTTATTCTGTAGATATTCTCAAGATCTACAAGCTTGAATAAGTGCCACATTTAGATGTTTCTACCTTACTTATGGTGGAGAAGTGCACCGGTGAAGGAAATGAAGCAAAATTTGAGAATGATAATTGAGTGTTTTTTTAGTTTTTTTTTTTTCCTAGACTCTCAACTCAATTCTCCACTATATCAATTAAAACCTCAAAACTCTGTAGTGCAAAAATTTTAAGTTAAAAATGTTTAAAGTCAAAAAATCTAGTCCCGCAATGTGCTGAAAAACTTGTTTTTTTCACTTTAAATGCAAATATCTTGCAATCTATGCGGTCAAAAATTCTAAAAAAAATTCCACACATTCTTATACTAGTTAGGTGTAAGATCCTACGGTTGGATGTGGAAAAAAAACATTTTTCAATTTTTTTTACTCTTTGCTATAAAAATGGCAGTTTTCAGTGTTTTTTGGCAGAAAAAAGGCCTTGGTCCTTTAGGGGTTAATCAACCAGTGCACTTCTTCACTGTAGTGTAAAGTGACCCTAACATCATGTACTTACTTGAAGTGGACCTCCCATTCTTTAAAACTAGTCCAACGAGTATATTTTTCTATTAGAAAAGGAGCCTTAGGGTTTTGGATTTTGGACTTTCAATTAGGAATTAGGGTAGGGGGTAGGTCTAAATAATAATTTTGTAGAGTTTTTTTTTACATGTTGTATAACTTTTACAAGGTTTCAGTTTGTAATTGTAATAAACTCTCATAATTGTAGGCCTATAAAATATGTTGTTTTAAAATATTCAATGTAATAATTGTAATTGGGAACCTAAAAGCCATTTGGATGATACTTCCTAGCCAATTCCCTATATGAAAGTCAAATTTGGCATAAATTAAGTCATTTTCAAAGACAATGTCACATATCATGTCGTGATTAGTGTAAGGTGATGTGGAACCTTGGAAATCTAATGTGGAATTTCAATTTCCACACACCTTTGCTGAATCAACCCTCATGTATGGTATGTAGTCTAGAAATAAGAAAACATCTACATCTTATTATTCATGATGTTTTCGAGAAATTTGTGATGAATTATAGAAATCAAAGTAATATTTTAATCGATAATATTTCATTTAATAAAACTTAAAGGGTCATGAATTTTTTTTCTATAAGATCCCGAAAAGGTTCAGCATTCTCCCTACAAAGGAAGTTCGTAAAATATGTAGCTGAGCAAAGTGTTGATTTTATCAAGAAAATCCGGTCCAATTAAAATTAGATTAATTTCAATTTGGTTTGAAAAATTGAATCTCAATCTATGCATTGGGCACTACCCTACATATAAGTCAATTTTGTGAATAATTAGGGAAAATTTGGAACATGTCCAGAATTTGAAAAATTGTACAACTACTCCTGAAAATCTGAAATTTTTTCATTGTTGTCAATTTTGAATATCCAAAAATTATTCTTGAGAAAATTTAGAAAAAGGAACACATTTTTGAATGAATAGAAAAAATCAATCCATTCAAAGAGGAGTTTCAAAAATTTAGGAAGTAAGAAGTGCCAAAAGCCAAGAAATTCAAATCAAGCTGTCGAATTGTTCAAATGTCCAAATTAATTAATTTAGGCACCAAGGTGTCGAATTTGACCTCAACATATGGTACTAATATCATGATTACAAAGTATCCAATTCCCATTAAAATTTCTAAGTAACCTTAAAGTCCAAAGTGTGTACTTAGGGACATTTGAAGGTTCCAGAGAGTTTGTATAATCTCAATTTTTGGTGAGATTTTTTGAAACTTTTGTTAAGATAGAAAAACACATTCACTTTTTGGGAATAAATTTTTATTGCAATTGGTGACTAGGAATAGAATTTATACCAGTCTAAGGCCAATTACCACTAGTAGTTTGCCAAGCAACAAAAAACCCCACATAAATTTGAAATAAGAATTTGAATTTTTTTTTTCTTATAGATTATATTTTTGTCTACATAGAAAGCTTTGGACTAGTGATGGAAAAGTTATAAAGCTTCTTGTTTTGAAGACAACCATTACATCTTTTTGAAAAAAAAACATGTTGATTCATTATTTTAATTCAATTTTTCACAATTTCCACAGTTTCCATAGTTTTCAGAAAGAAGAAGTTCCACAAGGTTCAATTCACTTGCTAAAATAATTTCACTGTTTGAATTAGTGTGTTTCAATTCCATTTTAGAGCAATTATGATTTAGTTTTTCTTATTACTCCGTATTTTGCACCGACTTCTACATAATAATTTTTTAAGAATGAAAGTCAAGTTTTAATGTTTAATTTTTCTAGATTTCCAACTCAAATATCCAGCATGAACAATGTCAATTCAAAATCTCTAGTACAAACATTTTCAGTTCAAAAAAAATTCAAAGTCTTATAATTTAGTCACACAAGGTGCAAAATACCTTGTTTGTTTTGCTTTCAGGCAAAGATCTTGCAATCTATGCAGTCAAAATTTTTGAAATTTCTTTCACACATTCTAGTAGTAGTTTAGTCCAAGATCCTACAATTAAATAATTTAAAAAAGTCAACTTTCTAAATAATCATACTCTTTGCAATAAAAATGTCAATTTTGAGTGCTTTTTTGATGCAAAAAAACCCTTGAAACTCTAAGGGTTAAATTACTCCTATTATTTATTGAAATGTATGAGAACTTCTGTCCTGAGAGTCACTCTACAGTGGTGATAATGTTCTTTGGAATAGGAGAGGTCCTCCTCCCTGTTCTTTCTTCTAAGTTCCGACTGTCACGGTTTCTGTCCGATGCTTCATTTTTCTGGCCTTTTTTAGCTTGGCTGTCTTGTTATGTTTTTCTTTTAATGCAATGGTTTTCCATTTGTTAAAAAAAATAAAAAAAATCATTGTACAATACATACAATTCCTCTCATTTTTAAAGTAGGAGGCTGTAAAACGGAACGGGCATTAGGAATGGACCCTATAAATGGCTGTGAAATGGACATGAGTTGGTTCTGAAATTGACTAGTATAGTCATTGAATGAATCAAGGAAAAAAACATTATTAATTGCAAGAGCCAATCATTCTCTTTGATTTCCCCATTTTCATTTAGAATTGCAAGTGAACCGTTTATGAAAGACCTAGGGTCCCAAATAGGGACCTACGACCCAACTCGTTTGAAAATTCATATGTAATTAAAAAATGCTCGGAAATATTAAAAAAACCACTTGGGTTAAATTCCTCATCAATTTCTCTTTGTCTGAAAAATGAGCTAGAATATTCCCGTCCAAGGAAATACATGAAAAAGGCGAACCAGCCCTTAGATGCTCCATTTCTGAGCCTCCTACCTTAGTTTATTTATTCCGAACGATTTACATGGCCAAGCAAAAGGATTGGTAAACTGGTAGTGATGCTGGGGATGACACGTGTGAACCGTGTTCTCAATATTCCCCAGAAAGCCACCTTTGCAGAACTTTGGGATGAAGTATCTGGTTGGAAAGACGAATTGCTAAAGGTAAGGTATAAAATAAAATAAAGGAACCGTATATGACCGCCAATTGACTATGTACTGCAATTTTTTTAAATTTTCTTAAATTTTTTTACACAAGTATAGGAACTTTATACTGCAATTTCACTCTTGCAAGTCTGTATGCTTCATTCGCATTACATTATTATTATTTCTATTATTCACGAATGAAAAAATGGAATATAGTTTATGTTTAATTTTTTTCCCTTGAAAAGCTTTAGAAATGATATCATTTGTCTTTTTTCTTTTGTTCCACTTTATTTGTAGATGCTCAAGGTTCCCGCATTCTAAAAGTGGATGTGCCATGTTCACAAGGGTGCTTTCATGTGAACCTAGGATCTTGAGGCCATGAGCTAAGGAGCCTAGGCACCTATATGATAGGTACTTATATTATCAACACCTTCTGTGGTTAGAGGGTGCCTATGTAATAAGTACCTATGTTATTGGGCATCTTCATTGGTTGTGGGTACCTATGTGATAAGCAACTTCTTTGGTTACGGGATATTGGGTATCTTTGTTGTAGGCACCTTTAATGGTTATAGGATACCTACTTACACTTGGGCTCAAGGCTCGTAGGCTCACATTTCAAGGCTTACACCTTAAGATTGTTGGCCTTGTTCAAACTTGCTTATGACATTCAAAGTATCTACTTTTGGTTCCAATTTAAGCTTAACCAAATAAGTTATATTTCTACTCCAGTTCAAAACTTTGTAAAAATCCAAAAATTCAACGGGGTATTGCATTTAACCCCTAAATGCCCAAGGCCTATTTGGAGCTTCTTGAAATTTGCTCTAAATTGAACAAAAAGTGAACATTTTCATAAGTTGTACCAATTTTTTTTGAATTGTAACCGTACAAATTCAAACTAGACATGTTAGAGATCACATAGGAAAAGAAAACATAGCAATATCTTTTATAAATTGAAAGATTATAAAGTTTGATCACAAGGGTGTTAAAACTATGAAAAATTTTCAATTCTCTTTTTGCATGTCAACTCTAAAAAGTTGGTCACTAAAAAAATATGAGGTTATAGGGCCTAGCATGCATAACCCCAATCAATTTACGGTTTTTCAAAATCTATTCTACAATTTTTTTAAATGAATTTCTAAGGTGATTTTTTCTTCAAGATCTAGTGTATTTGAGGCTCATTTCCAAGAGCCCTCAACACTACGGGAAGTCAAGATTGCAACAGGTATCCTTGCACAAAATCTTAAATGAAAAAATCATATTCCTTCATTTTTAAGATCAACTTTTTGATCCTAAAACTAGACTTCAAGAAGAGTTCTCTAAAAATATAAACTACTAAAAATAGCAATTTGATTGGATTTTACTTAACTTCAAAGTTTTTGAAAGACCAAAATCTGGTGCTTCGAGCAGTTAGGGATTAAATCCATGAGTTTGAATCCAAACAAGACAATATTGGATGTGTTTCATTTGTATTTCCTTTTTTAACTCCTCAAGGACTAAGAAGACTCAATGTGTCTTTTTTAAATTTTCAACGGCAAATTCTCGGTATGGTGAAACAAATCTCAATATTTTGTAAACTAGGGGCTTGTAGAATAACAAGTTGACATACTTGTTGCATTTTTCAATTTTCAAAATTTCAATGTAAGAAGTATTTTAAAATTTTATTTAGAAAATTTAGTCTAATATATTGAAAAAAGAGGCAAATATTATTTTTTTTCCAATGAAAGGAATAGTAGGGATGGAAAAAAAATTCTTTAGACATTTCTAGTCTTTATATAGCACACATAAATTGGATTTGGAGAAAAAATTCAAATTTGTATTTTTGTAAATTTTAATAATACAAAGTTTAATTTGGTGTGATTAAGAATACAAAAATAATTAAATGATTCCAAATTTTAATAATATTCTAATAATATCAATTGTAAAATTTCTAAAATTGACGCATATAAAAAATTTAAATTTTTTGTAGGATCCAATATGGTCAATTTTGGCTTTCTATTCCTTTTGTTTGAAAATGTGTATAAATTTGAGAGAATTTTTTATTTTTTATTTTTTTAAATTAAAAAACAATACATTTGCCTTAGATTCCATTACAATTTTGGGTGGGTGGGTGGTTGGGCAAAAAAGCATTATTTATCTTCTTATAATTTTTATTCTCCAAAATCTACGTCTTTTGCCTACTACTTGATCATCCAAAATTGTTATAATCTAAATATCCATCATTCAATATTTTCTACAATTAATTCTATGCATACTAAACAAAATAGTCTTTATTTTTGTATAATTAATGATTAAAATTTCAAAAACATCCATGTACAAAAAAATATCAAAGTGGGACGATTCATTGAAAAACTCCATCGTCAAAAAGTTGTTAGGCCTTAAGGAGTTAAAACTTTGGACACCAATTTTCATGTTTACTTTTACGTCTTGAATTTTTTTCAAATTAATAATATTTTTTTGTTTTATTTTCCAATTTATCTACATTTATTAGGAAAAAAATTTAAAATTATAATTTATTACAAAACTAATAGAGATTTTACACATTCATACATAACCTAAGGTCTTATGGGATAAAATTAGACTAAAATTCTAATATAATTTAAAAGGCTAAATTGAATTCAAAAACAAAGTTTAACTAAATGGAAATGGAACTATTTTTAGGGGAGGTAACATCCACCAAATAAGCTAATGAATATAGTTCCCATTATTAACCCCTAAAAGACCGAGGCCTTTTTTTTGCCAAAAAACACTCAAAACTGCCATTTCTATAGCAAAAAGTAAAAAAAAATTAAAATTGTTTTTTTTTCACATCTAACCGTAGGATCTTACACCTAATTGGTATGAAAATGTGTGGAAAAAATTTCAGAATTTTTGACTGCACAGATTGCAAGATATTTGTGTTTAAAGTGGAAAAAACAAGTTTTTCAGCACATTGCGGGACCAGATTTTTTGACTTTAAACATTTTTAACTTAAAATTTTTGCACTACACCGTTTTGAGCTTTAAATCTTTATAGTGGAGAATTGAGTTGAGATTCTAGGGGAAGAAAAAAATTTCAAAAAAACTTAATTATCATTCTTAAAAAAATTGTTAAGTGGAAGTAGGTACAAGATAGAAGGAAAATCTAAAATATTCATATATTTTAGATGGAATTAAAATGCACTAATCCCAATGGTGAGATTGTTCTAGCAAGTAAACCAAACCATTCCAAAAAAAAAAATTGAAAAATTACAAAAATTGCATTCCGAAATGAATCCTATAAGTTATTTTTTTCAAGAAGATGCTCTAACTGCCTGAAAAACAAGAATGTCCATAACTTCCTCATAACAAATCCAAATGAAATGAATCAAAGATTTCCAGATAGACAAAAATATAATCTATGAAAAAAAAATCTTTAAAAAAAAAATTCCATTTTTTGCAAAAAAATTTTGCTGCCCCCCATCCCCAAGCATTCCAAGAAATGGCATAACTTCTTGCTCAAAGGTCCGATTTCAATTTTTTTTTCTGCCATGTACCTCTCTCAATTCTTCATGTTCACAAAAAGTTTCAAAAAATCAGGAGAAAATTTCAGCCCATAGGTACCTGTTCGAAAACGCATTTGTCCCCCGAAGGAACAACTGTCAATTAGGGGTTAAATAATTTAAGCTTTTGCTACTACGTCCAGTTGACTTGCATGCAGTTTTTGGACAATGTATGACTAAAATATGAAATTTTATAGTGTTGAAAAGAATTTCAAATCATGACATGTGAATCTAAATTTTTTATGACTTCAAACCCTTTGGTCTACGAATGAGTTTTTGAATTTTTGCACATTTTTGTTTATATCTTTATCTATATAACTTTCTTCAATTTGATCAAATCGGTTATAAAGGGAGTTTGTCTTTTGAAGATTTGAACTTTTGAAGTGCTATAAATATGCGAAGAAAACGTAAAAGTAAGTTACATCATTTATAAAATGAAAATAAAAATTGTAAGTTCTCACTATATAGGTAGATTTTATAATGCATCATTATAATTATGCCAAATTCATTATCTTACTATGTATTTAGAAGTAATGTTTTAGGCTTCAACTTCAATATACCACTAAAATAGCAATTTCAAAGGATTTTTTTCAGTTTTGAAGTGAAGAGTAAAAAGATTTAATGCCTAAGTATGTGTTTAATTTTTGAATGGTTTTCAAGAGAAATTGCCAAAAATTGTTTTTTTTTGGTACATTGAATAAGATTGAAAATTAAAAAAATTAAAAAAAATTGGCTATACTTAAGTGTAGTAGACTATTATAGCAAAGTGTGACAAAATTATCAACCTATTTCACCACATGGATTGAAAGATTATAACATTTAAATTAGAGAAAAGAACTTTTTTTATTCTTGTAAGATTGGATTAGCAAACTTCAAGCCCTCTTGGAGTAATTTTTTTTCTACACAAAATTGTACCCTACACCATTATTAAGTACACGCATGTAAAATTTCAAAAGCAAATAAAAGGTCTATCTTATTCGATTTCACCCTGCAATATAAGGAGGTAAAATAAACTAGTAATAAAGTAGTAACACCTTAAAGCAACAAGTATCAAAAATCAACACCTACATTTTGCTTCACATAGCATACTAAATATTCATGTGAAAACACCAAATCTCTTATTTAGGAAGTTGAATCAGATTAGTAAAGTGGACAATCATAGGTGCTTCTATTCATACGTCGCTCTCTATTTCTTTAAGGTTCCAAATGTGTTGTTTCCTACTGATTATAACCTATTATATTGGCCTATAGTGTGTATTTTTTTGAAAATTTGTAATATATTCTCCAAATTAAAAAAAAATAGATTCTACTTGCAACATCTTTCATTGCAATATGCTAATTTGTTTGAAGAAAGACTTCACCATGTAGCCACATAAAAAACATTGAAACTCTTATATTGTCACTTTAAGGTGTTGCAACTTTATTCAAGTCCTTTTTGATGATTTCTTGTATGGTGAGAGGATTTTTTTAATTTTAATCCAAATAGTGAGAAATTAAAGACAAACAATTGGAATATTTGAAAAAAATTCAAGAACTTTAAAAATACATATTGTCTTCAAAATAATAGCATTTGTAGTCAGTAGAAAATGTTTTTTTCTTAAACTTGCTCTACATGGTTAGTAGAGTTTTGATTCCTCTTGGAATGAGGTTTTGTACTAAAAGATTTTTTGGTGGTGCAAAAATTGCATAGTATATCATAGTAGTTATATACATATTAAATTTAGAAGTAGATGAGAAATTTAGCAAAAAATGCCAAAACTGTCTGAAGAGACAAGATTTTTTGTGTAGCATAATTTTGATATGGGCATTTGATTGGAATTCTTTACCCCAATGAAGGAGTTCAATGTCCCAATCTTGTGTCAAATATCAAAATTGACTTTGTGTGAACCTACTCGAGATTTCTTGTGTATATTGAACAATCACTTGATCCTTTAGGAATTAAAAGGCAATATTCTAAATGACTAATAAATTGCCTTGGGATATTCTCCTTCCTAATTATATATTTTCATTCGTCCATTATGCATAAATGGATCCTTTTTTTAAACTTCTCTTACAACCAATTTGAAGAAATCGAGATAAATAATGCATTTAAAAAAGATATAAGCAAAAACTTGAAAATAAAAGCGTTTAGTGTTTTATGCCAATTATTAAAGGGTGAATATGCTTCATTTTTTTGTTTCTTCTAATCACAAATGTACATTTTGAAGGTTAAAGTGAAGTTTTAGGAGAACAAATCTCAAGCACAAAAAAAAGTACATTATCTATCGTTTGTATTAAAATATAATTTCATATAAAATTTAGAAAAAACAAATTATAATATCTTATTATTTTACTATTTTTATGTGAAATTTTGAGTGGTGGAAAAAAATTCCCTTTATTTACATAGACAAATTTGAAAAAAAAAATTGCAAATTTATATTCCAAGAACATTTAAAATAGTTATGATTTCTTGAAGTGTGTTGCCCTAAAGTTCATAATAGTTACTAGGTCACCATTAAACCAACAAATTTACTCTATAATGGTCATTCTACTCACTTGCAACGGCCACAACATTGAGCAACAAACATTTCATTGGAAAATAATCATCCAAATTTTTTCCCCTTCAAGAATGGAAATTGTATAGTAAATATTCTACTAAGTTACTAGTAATTCAAAGGAAAATCTCAAACCAGAAAGGCTGCTCCAAACGAGTTTTGCATAGGTAGCCGGATTCTCTTGTGCATTCTTAAAAATTTTATTTGTATATTTTCAAGATGGCGTGAAAAAAATTAATCTTAAAATTTGAAAATTTGAGGTTAACTCAATAGAGGATTTTTGAGGCCTCCAAGAGACCGCGAGTTATCTGGCCCTGGGAACTATGGGAACGCGCTGGGAACAGTAATCTGACGTGGTCACGCGAGTGCCACGTCAGAAAATAATAAAAAAATTAATTTTTTAATATTTTTTTTCAAAAAAAAAATAATTTTCTAGTAATTTTTAAATTTTTAAATAACATTTTTTTATTTTTTTATTTTTTTATTTAATTTATTTTTAATTATTTTTATATTCTGGCTATTCCCAGCTGTGGGAACAGTCCTGAAACGGCCCTCTGCAGCCCTCAAATTTCTTCTAATGGCTAACTTTCAAAATTTGTTTATTTATGAATTTACAAAGTTGTTGGTTGTATAATTCATACTTCTAAATTTTTTAGTTATAAAAATTATTAATTTATTAGTTTAATTAATTTTTTGATTTAGTGTATTACATATATAGAAATGTAATGATTTAAAAAAAAAATTAATTAATTACAATAAAGTACCCAACTAATTATATAACAAAGAGGTTTTAAGGAGTTGGGTTGACTCAACTAGTTCTTAATGTTTAAAATTCATTATACAAAAAAATAAAAATCATTTTATAAATAATATTATCAATTCCTTCGATTGATAATGAAAATTAGTTTGTGTGTTCTATGAGGCAATTGCAAAGACAATGAACCAATCACTGAATAAAACTCTTTATGGCATATTGACTAAAGCTTCAATTTTAAAACAGTTTTTAAAAACAATATGAATTTGAATTATTAGAAAATTCAACATCCCAATTTTTAAATTTGTTCACATAAAAACTGAAAGTTGAAATTTTAGTTTGTTAAAATAATTTTTCTAAAAGATTTAAAAGTTTTAATATGTCTCTCTATAGATAATACTTTATCAAACATTACAATACATTGATGGTAAGTAAAGTCTAATTTTTACTTTTAAATTTCCATAATAAATCTAACTTGAAGATTATTTTTAAAAACCATCTCCAACTTTTGAAATAATAAAAAAAAATTAGAATTTAGAGACACCATTATTTAAATCTCAAATCTCTAAAAGTATTAATTAATTAATCAATCTTGCTTATCTAAAAATGAGAGTGAGTTTACTTTTCACCTATTTTGTATAGGAAAAGTTTAAGCTCAAAATTACTTTTAGAACATTTTTTTTAAATATACTTTAAATTTTAAAGCACATTAATATATTAGTTGTTCATTAAATGGCTAATTTAAAATCGTTAAAAGAATTAAATTCAAATATTTAATATTTCCATTTTTTATAAATACATAATAAATTATCTTATCTATATATTGAATGTCATTTTTGCAAGATTGGAGGTCTCAATTTAACCCCTAAAGGCCCAAAGTCCCCTCGGGGGAGCTCGTACGACCTGAAATTTTGACCTGATTTTTTGAAACTTTTTTTGAAGATAAGAAATCACATTAGCTTTCCAAAAATATAATTTTTTTTTCAATCGATGCCCGGGAAAAAAAGTTATGCCGCCCGAAGTCAAAAAAGCAATTCGCCGGGCAGAAAAAAAAAACTTTAAAAAATTGAATTTTTTTTTTATTTTTTTCTCAAAGATCATGTTTTTGTCTATATTTGAAGCTTTGATTCATTCTATTTGGACTTAGAATGAGAAAGTTATGGACAATCTTGTTTTTCGGGCAATCTAAGCGTCTTTTTCAAAAAACAACTTATAAAATTCATTTTTGAATGCAATTTTCAAATTTTTTCAAATTTTTTTTTTGAAAAGGTTAAGTTTGTTTGCAAGAACAATCCCACCGTTGGGATTATGGTTTTTTAATCCCATCTAAGAGCTATTGAAGATTTAATGTTTTGTTCAATTTTGGACCTACTTCTACTTAACAATTTTTTTATATGTGAAAATCAAGTTTTGACATTCTGAAAATTTTATCCCCAACTCTCAACTCAAATGTTCAACATAAAAAATTTTAACTTTATGGTGTGTAGTGCAAAAAAAATCCACAAATGGCCGTCAAAGTCATTTGAAATTTGCAATCCAGAGTTCAAAAAAACTTCTTTTTCCAACTTCAAACGCTGATATCTTCCAATCCGTATGGTCAATCTTCATGAAATTTTTACCACATGATTTGAGACAAGTGAAGTACAAGATCCTACGGTTAGATTCTAAAAAAGAGTTTTTTTTGGTTTAGGGAGTGATCGCAGTAGAAATGACAGTTTTCAGTGGTTTCGGAGCCAGAAAATGCCTTGGGCCTCTAGGGGTTAATGGGTGAAATTCTTAAAAATTCTAAAATCCTAATACATAGTGAAAGTAATGCATTGAAACACAATTGCTATTCAATTCATTGAAATAGTAGGCTTTACAATAATAGCATTAAATTTCATTAATCACAAAAATAATTCAAAAAAATTGTAAGTTACATTTAGCAACAAAGATCTTTATAATATTTTGGATGAAATAAATATATTGTGGTCTATGTGATTTTCATGCATCTCACAAACACAAATAAGGTTATTAAGACATCTCAACATCCAATTTGTTTGTCACATGTAGTCAACAATATGTTGACCTTTTAAGAAAGTAATTCATATTTACAAGGACCTGCGATGTGTTGTCCACGTAATATACCACCTAGAAGCCAACGTATACGAAGTAAATGCCAATGGATAAAACGTGGGCTTCAACAAGTGGGAATCAAAGTACGCTCCAATGGGTGGAAAGTAGGTTGCAACGGCTACATTAGTAGGAAGTGGGTTGCAATGGGTAGGAAGTGGGTTGCAACGGGTGGGAAGTGTGTTGCAATGGATGGGAAGTGTGTTGCAATGGATGGGAAGTGTGTTGCAATGGATGGGAAGTGGGCTACAACGTGTGGAAAGTGGGCTACAATGGATGGAAAGTGGACTGTAGGTTGCAACGGGTGGGAAGTGGGCTTCAACGGGTAGAGTGTGGGAGCCAGTGGATGGAAGCAAAGGAGATGCCCGTTGATTCATAGTTTCCATCAAATTGGAAGTCACGACGTCCATATTCATTGACGATTGCTTCCTATCTGTTGGCACCTGTCAAATTCCCAGTATGGAATTCAACATTAAAAACACTCTATTATATCACTTAGTCTTTGTAAACAACAAATAACTATTAATTGTTTTTTCAAATTAATCCTAAGATCCAAGCCATATAAAAGATGTGAAAGTTTGTGATGCTTTATTTATTTTTTGATTTTAAGTTAATTGAAATGAAATACCAAATGAAATTTATAATTTAAAAAAAAAATTGGATTGATTCAACTAATTTCAACTGAAAGGGATTTTCAGATTTGCCAATTATACCTCAAAAAAATTTCTTTGAATCCTTGATCCAAGTTACAACTCAAAAAGATGAATACATGCGCCCTTATTTGAAGCAAACAAATATAATATTTGAAAAGAGAACTTTGCTAATATATTTGACCCTAGGATATGTAAGTTCAAATTCTAATTTTTGATCCAAATGCAATTTGTTGGACTTAAAATGCCCACTGAAAGAACAAAAGTGCCATTCAATTGTTTTTTAATATAAAAATATAACAATAATTTTGAAAAAATAATAATTATTGAAAACCTAAGTAAATAGTCATATATATCTCTTACCTATGAATTTTGGATCTTTTAGAGGTACAATTTAACAATCATGGCCTAAAGACATTAAACAAGTACTAGTCTTCAATAAAAAATTAGTTACGAGTCTTTCTTGCAATTACACTATTGAAGGTAGTATTATTAATCCTTCTTTTGATTAGAGATCAAAGCATTAGAGAAAATCTCTCAAGGTTCATACTTGTTTTGAAACGTTGACTTTTGGAGGTCATAGCCTTTGGAAGTATAGAAAATTGAAAGGAGTCTCTAAAAGTGTTCAACCCATAATTTTATTATATTCTCTATACAATTCATAATGTAAGTTCTTTTTAAATGATTGCTTATGATCCTTTTGGCCTAATCCCATAATTGTAGTCAAGCCAACCTCTTTAGATGGGCACGACTACAATTGTAAGAAATTCAAATGTTGTGCATTTCTTTTGCAAATGAGGACCAAAGTGTTGTCCATATTTTTTTCTCCTTCAAAATTAAAATTTTAAATGTAAAGTGACATTTTGTGGGTTTTTTTAATTTTCAAAGCTCTTTCTATTTATGTCATGTCTTTTAGTATAAAGGGGCCTAAGAACATGCATCTTCATATGCATTCTACAATTGATTTATTGATTCAAACTATTTCAATGGTGAATAAATATGAAATTTTACATCAAGGATGTAGCATCAAGGCAAATATATTAACCCCTAAAGGACCATGATTGTCCCCTTGGGGGACAAATTGGATTTTGGGCAAGTACCTACGGTCTCATTTTTTTTCATATTTTTTTTCATTATTTTTTGAAGATAGAAAAATTGATTAGCTTTATAGAAACATAATTTTTTTTCAATTGGTGCTTGGGAACAAAAGTTATGCCCAAATAAGCTGAAAACAAGGGAGATCGGGCAACAAAAATAATTTTCAAAAATTTGAATTAATTTTTCTCTCTTGAAGATTATATTTTTGTCTACATGGAAAGCTTTGATTCATTTCATTTGGATAAGTGATGTGAAAGTTATGGACAAACTTATTTTTCAGGCAATTAGAGCATCTCCTTGAAAAAATAACTTGTTGGATTCATTTTTGAATGCAATTTTTACAATTTAACAAAGAAGAAGTTCCACATGGTTTAGTTTGCTTGCTAGAACAATCTCACCATTGGAATTACTGCATTTTTATTCCATCTCGGAGATATTCATAATTTAGATTTTCCTTCTACTTTTACCTACTTCTATTTAACAATTTTTTTAAGAATGAAAATTCATTTTTAAAAACTCTTTTCCCCCTAGACTTTCAACTCAATATCCCACCATAAAGATTTAAAGCTCAAAACTCTATAGTGCAAAAAATTTAAGATAAGAAGGGGTGTGGTCAAAAAAATTGAATTTTTTTGCACACATTTTAAAACTAGTTAGGTATAAGATCCTACAGTTAGAAATGACAGTTTTGAGTGTTTTTTGGCGAAACAAAGGCCTTGGTCCTTTAAGGGTTAAGTATAGCCATGTAGGTGATGGGATATTGAAGTTTGAATAGAATTGTGTACAAAAAATGTTTCAAAAAACATAATTTCAAAGACATTGAAATTTTGTTCCAATAAATCAATTGGAAATGGGGGAAAGAAAATAGTTACGTAGAATTAGGTGTACAAAACTTCTTGCCACACTTTTACAAGGTGGATATCTCCCAAACTGCCACTTTTTGCTATTGTGCCTAGTTACTATTATTAGATTGGTCAAATTTCCATTGATTTTCTTGTTGGCAAGTGAAAGGAGGTTCCAACGCACCAATAAACACGCTCCATTTGGATACCGGATGCCAAAGTTATGAAGCCTGATCTAAGGTTTTTTTGGTAGTTCTTTTAAAATCGTTTCTTCCACACACGTGCATATTAATTTTAGAGATGTACATGTAATGATGATGGCGGTTGTGCAATTTTGGATCCACCCACCTTGAGTTCTCACAAGTGGAAGGCACTCAAAGCTTTGCTCCTAAGAGGTCGGTCACAAAATTGACCTTCATCACAAAGAATTGTTTCTGATTAACTTACCAAAAGCATACCGTACCTTGGAAATGGAGATTGGGCAATTTTTTGGAGGCACCACCAGCTCACCCTGCTTGCCCTCGTTTTGCCAACTGGAGGACGAGATGACGCGACAAATTGCAAGTACTATCACACTCCAATGTGGATGATTTGTTTGGCAGACTTCAGTTATTTGCACAGCAATTACTAATAACTGTCTGCCACGCACCTGTATGTTATTGCAGAAGTGAGCTTGTCAAATGTGATCGTGCAAGTCCGCCCCGGGAGGCCGGGACTCCTACCAAAACCACGCATTCAAACACAGTCATAGGTCCAATTAAGTTATTAGAATTCGATGGGTATGTGCTGCAGGTAAGAGCAGCCCCACAGCAACATGCCACAACTGACCTCTAAAGGTTCTGTACCATTGATCTTCTACAATAGAGGAATGTCCTCCATTGATTTGCTTCAACGTGTTGCTTGAGCATGTCTGCAGGTAAGGTAAGGTTGGTACTTGTATGACACAACTTACTTACAGATCCATGAGGCAAACAAATGCTATGATCGTTGTCAGTTTGCCACTGCCCATTACAGAAGCTCCTGAATGATTAATACAGCTGCAGTACTTTACTACTTAGGTGATTAATAAGAAGAAATGCTGGTGGGGAGTCGGGTCAGAGTACGGCGGGGGAGAAGCTGGGAAAAAACCAAAGCAGACATAACTCATAAACTCATCTGAAGTTGTCGACCAATGATGCCAAAATCAGTTTCAGACATACTGTAAGGTAACTACATCTAAAATCGCACAGTTAACCCTAGACCGCCCAAGAGGACAAAAAGTGTCCTCACATAGTTTTAAGTTAAATTCAAAGTACTGTAATTTTTGCATCCGATGTCCAAATTCAATAAAACTTGTTGGGAAATTTGCGCCTTTTCTTCTAGTTTGTGTGGTAAAATTTTCAGATCAATCCAAGAGGTAATGATTTTTTGGAAGCCAATCGAAGTTCACAGGTTCAATTTGATTCACCAAAGTGCAATTCATGGCTGCTACTTCGGGGGCTTGTATCTCCTTCATCTGTTGTTCGATTTCAATAAAATTTGTTGGGTTATATTCCCCTTGAAGTCTAGTTATTGTGGTAAAATTTTCACGTCAATCCAAGTTTTTTTGAATGTTTGGGAGCAATTCGAAATTCAAAATCCCGGCATTCTTGGACTACAGTGAACTTCGGCGGCTTGTATCTGCTTCATACAGTGTCCATTTCCAATAATTTTTTTTGAGAAAGTTGCGCATACTAGTCTAGTTTGTGTGGCTAGAATTTCATATCAATCCAAGAAGTTATGAATGACTGAGAAGCATTTTAGTAGAAGGAGGTTCAGCCCTAGATGTGTTTTTTGCAACTTTTCTTGCCTATTTTTGACATTTGCAAGCCATTTTGCAAACACATTGAGTCAATTGAATGATATTTTTTTTCACCAATGTGTTTGTATCCTGGTTTTGAATCACATTGTAGTTTAAAGTTTTTTCATTTGATTAAGTTTAGAAATCAAATTTGGCCTCTAAATGTGTTTTTAGGAAAATTTCAGCATTCTTTTTCAACACTAAAACATTATAATCTTGCAATCTACACGGTCAAATGACTTCAAATTTGATCCATGACATCTACAACATGTGTACTACATGATTGTACGGTTAAGATCTTCATTACTTAGTCACATTTAGATTTATAGCACTTCAATAGCTAGGATGGTTTTTACCCAAAACGGCCATGGGCGGTCTAGGGTTAAGCTCTGTGGCATGATCCATATGCTCCAGAAAATGAACAACAATTTTTGTATATACGTGAAGGACTATGAATCAAAATACAAGTGGTTTCATAATTTTCTGATGCATTGTGAATTAGTTACAAATTTTCAAAGATACAAGGTGTAGGGTGTTAAAAGTGTCACCAAGGTACGTGATGCCAAAATCAATTTGATGCACATGAAGAAGTGTCAAAGACAAGAAGTTAAATGAATGAAAAGTGTATTCAAAATGGGAGGTTGCCACTTCTACAATTCTAACCCCTAAAGGACCGGCATGCGTTTTTTGGCTGTATAGAAATTTTGGGCAGGTACATGTGATTAGAGATTTCCATATTTTAAGCTGAAATTTTAATAGAAGGTAGGTGCAAGGAATATCTTCTACAGGTTGCCACTTCTACACACTACTCAAAATGGCTCTTACACTTGTCCTTTATTGTGCATCATTTTCGGTTTCCTCCCCATTCATTTTCAGTTCAAAAATAGGGGTCGACTTTCGGGAGCGGTCCATTTTAGATGTAGTTACCTTATAAGGTGGGTACACCCCAAACCACCACTTTTTGCTATTGAGCTTAGTTATTATTATTAGATTGGTCAGATTTTCATATGTTCTTGTTGGCAAGTGAAAGGAGGTTCCAACACACCAAAGAACGTGGCATTTGGATATTGTATGCAAAAGTTATTAAGGAACAAAGTTTGGTTCTAAAATGGTTTCTTCCACATAGGTACATAATTGATTTTGGAGATGTACACACGGTAAAGATGGTGGGTAAGGTCAATTTAAGGTCAGTGGCACATTTGGAGGTACCTACCTTACATAGATGGCAATGTCCACAACAGAGGGGATTGTATAAAAATTTGTATCAAAGAGGAGGATGGAGCTTGACAAGGAGACACATTTTTCTATACAATTCCGAATAACAAGGATATTGCCCAATGTAGAACACTTGCTAGAAAATGCGGGAAATTCAAATGGACAAAAAACTTTTAGGATGCAGAATCTGTAGTGCCCAATTACGTGTTGGTTTGTTGTGTTACATGAAATTGATGTGACCAATCACATGGAATTGAAGGATAGTTTTGATTTTGAAGTGGAAGTCTATCTAAATGATTGAATTTTTCAACTTGAGTTACAAATTATAAACCAAAGATAAAACAACATGTTTGAAAGAAAAAGTAAAGATGCAAGTAAAGAAGACCATGCCAAGGGCTCATTGAAGAAACTAATAATAGACAAATAAAAAAAATAGAGAAGTGTGAGTTCATGACAAAAAAAATAATTGTCTTATAGTTATTTTCTTTATCAATATTACATGTTTGAATGCTTTTAGGAGGTCTTTGTACAATCCCCTACCAAAAGTTTCCATAATTGCAATTCAGACCATTCTATTTTCTTGCATTAGAAGAATTTTGAGGCCTCCAAGAGACTACGAGTTATCTAGCCCTGGGAACTCTGGGAACACCCTGGGAATAGTAATCTGACATGGTCACGCGAGTGCCACGTTAGAAAATAATTAAAAAAAAAAAAAATTTAATAAATTTTTTAAATTTAATTTTTTTTTTTAAATTTTAAATTTTAAATTTTAAATTTTAATTTAAGTTATTTTAATATTCTGACTGTTCCCAGCTGCGAGAACAGCCCTGAAACGGGCTCTTGGAGGTCTCAAATTTCTTCTAATGGCACAATGTAGAATGCACTTGATCTTTTTTTGTTTTGCACAATCAATATTCATATCTTATGCAATTCCAATCAAGCATATCAAATTTTTGTTTCAAAAAATCCAAAATTCCATTTTTAGTAAATTTTTTCATTTAATTTCCATGGTTTTACATGATAATTCATTGAAAAATATTGGGGATGAATTTTTTTAATTCAATTGTGGAGATATGTAGGAAACATCCATACACACATTTTTTCTTCAACGAGCATCTCCAAAAAAGTTTTACAATGTTGGCGTGACAATGCCCTAAATTTGAAAAATGGATATCTCTTTATTGTAATTAGATTTTTCTATGTGTCCTTCAAATAATAGCTGATTTTGTACATTTGAACATGATGGTGCAATTATTTTGCTAAAACCTAATTACAATAAAGAAATATATATTTTCCAAAATTAGGGCATTGTCACCTCAACATTGAAATCACTATAGAAAGAAAATTGAAACTTTTTTGGAGATGCTTGTTGAAGGAAAGATGTGTGTATGGATGTTTCCTACATATATTTGAAAACAAATTCAAAAAATTCACCTCCAATATTTTTCAATGAATTATCATGTAAAACCATGAAAATTAAATGAAAAAATTCACTAAAAATGGATTTTTGGATTTTTTGAAACAAAAATTTGATATGCTTTATTGGGATTGCGTAAGATATGAATGTTGATTGTGCCATTCAAATCAAGTGCATTCTACATTGTGCCAAGAAAATAGAATGGTTTGAATTGCAATCATGAAAACTTTTGATAGGAGATTGTACAATAGGATAAAATGTTCTTATTAATTGTCTATTATGCTTTGACAAATTAGTTGTACCATTACAATAACATACACAAAATTAATTGCAATGTTTTTTTGGGGGCATGGGACAATTCTATATAGAATTCCCTATAGATCAAATTCTTGTCATTTAATGACATTTTTTCTTGTTGTAAAAGATTTTCATTTAGATTTTCCTATATACCTATACTATTAACTTTTAAACATTCATCATCAATGTTTTCAATCAATTTTCATGTCTATTTGTAAAAATTAGGTCAAAAATTTGCTAAGTATTGAGTTGGATTTTTTGAAATTGAAATTCACAATCTTAATTGAGATATGTAAAAAGAAAATGTCAACACTAGTAGAAAAACCATGACCAAATCAACAAAAAATCAACTGATTTCTGTTCATTTCTATTGATTAGAGCAATGTAAGGACTTTCTGTGAAAGGCAACCAAATGACCAACCGCTTTTTGTTGATTTGGATAGTGCAATGACCAATTCAACAAAATTTCAAGGAATCTAGAATCTTTTTGGAATTTTTTAGGAATTTTTAGGAATTTTTGGGAATTTTTAGGAATATTTTAATATTTTGGAATCTTTTAGAATGTTTTTGTTTCATTGTAACGGGGCAAGGTTAACACATTGAAAACCTTACCAATTGCAAGATTATGTCGCTTGGATTTAAAAAAGAAAGTATTTTCAACCCTTCTCAAATGATTAATTAGATTTCATCTTTCATTACAAACTTTTTGGACAAAAATGTGTAGATCCTACAACTTGTTACTCTCCATAATATGTTGAAGAAATAAGTTGGAAATAAATAAGAAATATTTCAACAAAAAATATTGCATACTCATACTTGAAAAAAATTATTAAAACAGAAGTAGAATATGATTTAAAATATTAAATTGTTAACAATTTAGTTACACAATTGAAAAATTCCAATGCTAATGTTTGTAATGTTGTAATAAATAATCTACATTCAATGGTTTTGTTTTTTGCAAATATTGCAAATTGAATTAATTAAAGGACTTCAAAGTTCATTTTTGAGTAGAAATTTCTTAATTGCCTAGAAAATAAAACTCCTCAAACCTTTTTTCTTAGTACAAATGCAACGATTCCAAGCTTTTCAAGTAAATATAAATATAGGAAACCAAGTTGAAAATTTTTATTCTTAAGAAAATGATTTTATTTTAGTTGCCCAAGTTGCCCACCAAGCAATTAAAACTATATGTCATGCAATAACTTTTAATTATGTATCAAAAGTTACAAAAATTATTGCGGCCAGCTTGAAGCTACTCTTTAACCACGTGTTATGTGAAAATTTTGAAGAAAAACAAGAAAAACTCCATTTGTAATAAGTTGCATGCCCACAATTATTGCTATGTTGCCAAAAAAACGCCATTTGGTCCTTTAGGAGTTTAAACATTGCGGTTCAAATTCTATGTACAAAGAATTTTTTTTTACTTAATCATTCGCAATTCGTTTTTTCTTAAAAACTCAGCAGACTTTGGTGGACATTTTGGCATAGTGAAATAACTTTTTCCAAAAAACTTTGAACTAAAAAAAGTTGATAAATCAAGTTAATTTCCATCTCCAAAAATCCGTTTGAGAATTCAAGACTCCAATCACAAGTTATGAACAAATTTCAGAGAGGGGTTGGAAGGGACATTTTTTTTGACATTTTCAAACATCCTCTCTAAAATTTGTCCATAACTTTTAATTGGAGTCTCCGAACCTCAAACGGATTTTTGGAGATGAAACTTAACTTGATTTACCAAATTTTTCTAGTTCAAAGTGTTTTGGAAAAAGTTATTTTACTATGCCTAAATGGCCGCCAAAGTCTGCTGAGTTTGAAAACACAAAATTCTAAACGAATAAGTAAGAAAAATATATACACATTTCACATGTGATTTCAAAGTATGGTGTGTTGGTTAGATCATTCGGCTACCAAGCCCAAGGTCTTAGGTTCAAATCCCATGGGCGGCGGGTGACTGCTAGGGCTGCCTGAAAATTTCGGGTAGCCAAAAAAAATTAACTTTTTTTTTATTTTTTTATTTTATACTTGAAATTGACCAAATCAACAGAAATAATCAACAAATTTTAGTTGATGATCAATGCGACCAAATCAACAGAGAAAACAGTTTCCTGTTGATTTGGACGTTGAGTTTTTTACTAGTACAATTATTCATGACAAATAGTTGGAATTATACTTTAGAGTATGTAAAATTCTTTGACTGGCAAAATAAATAGTTTGTAAGAATATTGGACCCGTTACTATTATATATATGATCTAGGTTTTGTTCATAATATGTTTCAATACGTTTTGTATAGTTTTACTTGAATGAAACAAATATTATAGAAATATTATTTAACAAATTGTTTGAAGTCTTGAATTTCAAAGTTTTCATTCTATGTGCCTTCATAATCAATTCAAGACCCGCATATTCATAAATGAATTTTTTAATCAAGAATGTATATGGATTGCTTCTACAACAAGATTGTACTGTACAACCTTGTGGGGATTACATAGGATTCCTTTAGTTTTTAAGAAAGTTTTAGATTTTGAAGATCCTCTCACTATAAAAGATCTTATAAACTTTGAAAATTTCTTTTAGAGGTACGATCAATTCTCCTTAAAAAAGATTGTTCATTCCCTTCAAAATCCAATTCTAACATCTCCTATTGTATGAATAAACATTGAACTTTCAAAGTTCTAATTCCATGTGTCTTCAAAAGCAACCTAAGATCTACATATTCTAGAAATGAATATTTTAGACAAGAATATACATGGGGTGCTTTTGTAACAAGGTTCACCAAACTTTGGAATTTTATGAATTCTCTGGATTTTGAGAATATTCTAGATTGTGAGGATTTTTAAGAAAATGTGCTCAATTTTCCTCAAAAAATTAAGTTTTTTGAGTGTTTATTAAAATCCAATTTGACATCCACTATTGTATGAGTGAACAAATAATTTTTCAAAGTTCTAATACCATGTGCCTTCAAAATCAAGCCTAGATCCAAAAGTATTGAAATTATATATTTTAATCAAAAATATACATAGGATGCTTCTACAACAAGCTTGCACAACGTTGTGGGATTTTGATAGGTTCTTTGACTTTTGAAAATCCTCTAAACTTTGATAATCATTTTCATTAGAAGGAGTTTCAATTATTTATTAAAAAATTCAAAATCAATCTTACTAAAGCAAAGACTCTATTAGCCATATGTTCCATTAGAGGCTCCATTAAACATATATGTGAGCTTTAATTTCTACCCAAGTGTGAAAATATTTAATCTATTGAAATATAGTTTTTTGCAATTGTTTTTTAGCTTGTTAGCTTAGCACATAGTAAATGTACAAAATTTGAGATGGCGCAAATTCCTAGTTAGTTGTAAGAAAAGGTTCAAAATTCATACATATGATCAATGGAACCTCTTCTTTACAATATGTTGAATGGAGACTTCACATTATATTTTGTTCAAGCACTAATTGTTAAGGGATTAAGTTGGTTGACATTCAAAAGTGTCAGAACCAGTTTACACCAAATCCAAACATGAGGGGACCAAATTTTTGAAAGTTTAGATTAGTTGAAATTGAGAAGTCCTACAAAAATGGAATTACATTGTGAAATGAGAGGTCACAAAAGTCTCCATGAAGGTCAGATGCCATAAAGTGCACTTTTTTCCTACGTGGCATCAAAAGTCTTCAAATTTTGAATCCCCCAAAATTAAGTCAAATTCGCCTCAAAGACGTGAGTCTAATTGAATTTCCGGGGTCTTCATTGAAAAGCGCTATCTTTAATTAATTAATTAATTAATTAATTTTTTTGCTATTCTAAAGTAGCCCCTCCCATTCCTGACCAGTGACCCATTCCCGACCTATAGGTGCATGTATTTTTGACCATGCTTAGAATGCGATTTTTTTTGTTTTCAAGGTTGGAACTTGTAAATGCATGACACATGTCCCAAGTTGTGGAAAAAAAAATAGGAAATAATGATTAGGTAAAAAGTTATTGAATGATCGGAATTGGAAGAGTCTAGACATTGGCCATGGGTCCGGCGCACTTTTTGCCTCCCAAAATTCATAGTAATTTCAATTCAAGTGATATAATTACCAATTTTTTTGCAATCCATGTCATTTCTTTTGATGTACCTCTGAAAAATATTTGTTTTGCCTTCACTACTCCATATCATATTGCAATTCCTTATTCGGTTGGTTATGGGGGGGTTACCTTATACCCAATCTTGATGGTTACACCAATCCAAAGATCATGACTTCCAAAGGAGGACTTCTCATAGACTTGCAGGGGGAGACTTCTCAATTGTTTTGGCCCTCTCGTTATTTTTTGTGTAAACCGGGCCTGATATGGTCGCTAACCAATGCTACGTTCAAATTCAAAACCCTGACACCCCTTCCAAAGCATGGGATTTGCTACCGACAACGTCACTCAAAAACTGTAACTTCCTCTAGATTGCAATGAAGAAAACATCTGAATTTCTTCACAAACCCCCAAACCCTGCGAAATTGCTAGAGATTCATCACTCAACAGAGAGCATAGACTAGCAGATTCTTAGGGATTTGCACATTGCACGGGGATTGTGGTTGTTGTCCGAGTCAGATCTTTCCGGGAGTAGCTCCTCAACAATTTGATGCCCAAATTTGTCTATGCAGTTTGAACGCCAATGTTGCAATGCAATGCGTGACCACCTTTCAAATCAAAGCGAGGCTATTCAGGGTCCATGAATCCATCAATGCAGAGTTCGGACCAACGTGTATCGTGGAGATGAGCTAGGATTTGGAGAGTGTCTGCATGGATCTCCGAACACATCATTCAATCAGTGCCAACAAACGCTTCATTTGCCAATGCAACTACCCTTGTAAGACATCGAGAAAGGGAGAATTCAGCCACAACGAGATCAAGCTACACACCCAACTGATTGCTCGAAAACAGAGTGCAAATGCAACAAATGCGGAGGGTTTAGAGTGAAACCCTAAATGCGCTTCGTAGCATTCCGGGAAGTGTGTCAAATGAAATCCGCGCTTCTGACTTACCAGTGATGGCAGACAATCAGATTGTCAACAAATCAGTCTCTCCGACGTTGCACAATTACCCAATGTATCCAATAAGACCAATGTGTGCACCAATTTGAGATGGACACCCCAAACTTCAGGAACCTGGTTTCGTTGCAAAGACAGTTGATTTACCCAATTGAAATGGACGCCCAAAATTTCAAAAAAAGGCGTTTCGTTGTAACGATGATTGCAACTCATCACATCATCTAGCACACGCTGCATTTAGGATAGGGCCATATTTGCGATGCTATTTCCAGGGTACTATAATACTGTAGAAATAGCCTTTATTTACGGAATCCAGTTAACGCCTTGGTAGCATCATCACTCATCTCATCATCTCCTCAAAAGTGACGGAACAAAAATCAACACAAGCAGAGGCAGACACGCAACATCCAATCTCGGAGCGCACTGGTTCGCTCCCTCTCAAGATGCTTCACGCTTCAAGCTATGGAAGGCGCTTTCGGGTTTAGGTCAAATTAGTAAGGGAAGGCAATAAAAAAGTCGACCCTTATCCTCACAGAGCAACGCAACGACCAATGGGCGTGCCTCGCTGGGTCCCAGTCAGTTGCCCATACTTGTTATCTTCAAAAGCGTCACGGAGTATTGGTCGAGCACTTGCTTCTTTGTAAGTTCTTCAATTCGTTGAGCTCCATTTTTGATTTGATAGAGAGAGCCAGCGGCCTCTGGCAACCGATGGAGTGATACATTTGCAGATACTTTACAGCGGAGGCTCTACTGTAGGAGGATACTGACACGAGTATCTGTTCAACGTGTCAACATTCGTTGGCAACTTTCATCCTTTCGCAAGCCACAAAGTGTGGTGACCGTCGCCTCTCCGCTTACTCTGCATTGCGGAGGTGTACAAACAGATATGGGAGACTGACGGAGACGCAGTCGGTTTTCGGAAGTACGCGGAAGACTCTTGGCTTTGGTGAGTAGGGAACGTGGGTTGTCGTTTTCGCAAATGTTTTTTGAAGGTTTGTGTAATTCAGGTTATGTAGTCGCTGCCTGTTGCGTGCTTTTGCCTTATGCTCGTTTTTCTCTTGGCTATCTCCAGTGAGGCGTCGTTTTTTGGTTGCTCTCTTCGTAGGTAAAGAGTTGAGACAGCGCTGTGGTGGGATTTTGCGCTAGGTGTTCTTGTTCTTGGTCATCATCGCGCTTTGTCTTCACGGTCTCTAATTTTGCAGTCACGCGGGGCCCTATCATTATATTTGTGGTCTAGTCCATGTTGTCAAGTTTTGTTTGAGTTTGTGCGTGTGCGTGTGCGTGTGTCTTCGTGGATGTAAAAGATTCTGGGGTGGAGATTAATGTTCGCCATTGATGCTTGGTGTTGATGTCACAGGTAGCCAGAAACTACGATATTACCAACCCAGTTTCCCAGTTTCTAATCCTTCGCCAGAGAAGGATGCAAGATGAATGCCCTATCTTGAGGAATTCGTCATTGGTAACCCATCACTAGTGTGCGGACTGAGACCATGGCTATGGTGCAGGGAATGCAGACTGTGCTCTACAGTCATATTCGGCAGCTGCAACCTCTCCACCAGCTTAGTGATTTCGGTAGCAATTTCAATATATGTAGGGGTGACCATGTGGGTAAACCAAAAGATTTCAGTTATGAAGTAAGGAAACAGAGGTTGCCGCGTTCTAGGGCACACGGACTGCGATTACCTCCACCATGTCGCAGGAATTGGCATTCAATTGGCCCCGTTTATTGTCTGAAAACAAGTGAAGTGGAGCAAGAAGGCAAGAACTTGGATCCTGTTCCTGCTCCTGCTGCTCCTGCAGGGACAGAGGACTGGGCTGTAAAGAAGGGTTTGAATGCTCTGGATGCCTACTTCGACAAGCTCCATGCCAGCAGGGTGGAGGAGCCTCCTATTGAAACTACAGCCCACTCACAAGGAACAACTAATGGGGTGAATATCTCTGTCCAACCGCCTTCCAGCACAGGGTCAGTTCCAAGCAGTCAGAGTTCTTCAGGAGCTTCACAGACAGGAAACGTGACGAAGGATCGTGTAGAAGAAAGCCATGATGAACAAAATGTAGGGGGTCTTAATGCGCTGGATTCGTATTTCACCAAGCTTCGGCCCAGTAAACCTGGAAAAGGTGATCCAGTTGATGCCAGTCACTGCTTTCCGAAATCTTGGATTGTCAATCTTGATATGGTTTGCTTCTCGAGAAAATGAGAAAAATTAGGTTTCCGATTATTGCATGCTAAATCGTTTCTTTGCAGTTTCCATTTCGGACGAGGAGGAGGTAAAGAAAGCCTTGCACGAGGAGATTGAGAAAGCAGTTCAAGAGAGCAAAGATAGCTTAATTAAGGAAGATGAGAAGAAAGTAAACATAAAGATTATATCGACCTCCCCTGTAGAGGAAGAGGAGGAAGCAGAATATAGAGAACTTATGGAAGAGCTGGAAAAGGCCCTTGAGCAGCAAGCTGCATCAGGAAATACATTAGACAAGGAGGACCTCCTACCTGGTTCCTCTTGGGGCTTGCAAGCTGGCAATTCTAACTCTTATCTTGTGTAAGCTCTGAAACCCTTTCTTACCGATTGTACTACTTGCACACTGTTTGTTGACAATGTGCGATTGTTTCCTAACCTCAAAAGCCCAAGGTTATATGGTTTTCATATGGCCAAGTCGATCGATTATACTGTGAAGAATATAATTCAATTGTGACTAAATTTTATATCACCAGGAACATTGCACGTCTTGTTAAAAAATTAGTAAAATTGGACAAAAGAGTTCCCGTCTGATTTTTTCGAAAGAACAGGAGGTCCCATTTAGGTTTCTTGGTCCTTGTAGGGATTGAGCCGCCCAAATTAGGTGGCTGTAGGTTAATGTGACCTTGTACTACATGCTCCGCTCTCTAGAGGCTCTGTTGTGACAGTCTTCCTCGTGTCGTTCAGAAGCATGGAAATGTGAAATCTGGTCTTGGAGTTCCACAAGTGGTCGAAGCTTCACAACAACATGATCTGAATGCAATTCTATCTGCAGGAATGGCTTGGTGGCTTTGAATATCGCCGTCTACTTATTCGGTTTGGCGAGTCCGCTGGAGGTGCCGGGTATGGTAGATGCTTCTCTTCCTTTCTTGTATGGAGCAAAAGTGAACGAGCTCATCGTTAATGGAGAGTGGTGGCGTTTAATGACCCCAACTGTTCTGGTAATTTTGACTGCCCTGTCCTGTCCTTGCTTTGACTATCCCGTGGGTACCGTGATATGGTGATCTAGAGTGAATAGCCATCTAGGATTTGGGTGGAAATTGAATTCTAGGTGCAGTGAACTTCTTACAGATGCAATTTAAGTGTACTAACTTATTATTGTTTCCGTGGGAGTACAGCATTCGGGTCTCTTGCACTTAGGTTTGAGTACTTGGGCATTGCTTGAATTCGGTCCAGCTGTTGAAAGTGCTTATGGAACTTTAGGGTTTTCCATGATCTACGTGATTGGCGGGTTGTATGGAAACCTTTTGAGTTTCTTCCACACACCTCAAGGCACTGTTGGCGGCACTGTAAGTTATCTATGCATGTCTCCTGTGACATTACTTGTTGGCCGATTGTATTCCTCCCAGTTTTGTGGCAATTGTCAGTAACAGCCAGGAATTTTCTACTCTTCAGGACCGACTAGCTATTGACCAGAATGTAAGAAGGATTAAAATGCGTAACCAGTATTCCTTAGTCTTTAATTTCCAACTCTTCTGCAATTTCATGTGTTTCTTTGTTACGGAAACAACCTGCTGTAACTGATCATGTGATTGGTTTGGACAGGGTCCCATTTATGCCCTTATGGCTACCTGGATGGTCTACCTATTGCGCAACCGAGAGATTATTGGATTGGACGTGGCAGGTGACATGGTTCGGAAAGTTGTCATCTTCACTGCATTCACTTACGCATTGTGCAACTCCTTCCCTGTTGATGACTGGTAAGTTGATCTCTTAATTTTGTATGCAGTTTACTGGAGAGAACTCCTTTCCTGATTATTCAAGTAATTTACGTGAACTTATGCAATTGAGTTAGATGTAAGTGATGCAAGCGATTTTTACTCTCACTCCCTTTTTTGTGTCCATATCCGAAGGGCAGAGACTAATCAAAGTTCCGAAAATTGGAAGGTTCTTGTGCCCGATGAAAATGAGACACAGTAGCATGTCGGAGCCCATCATTCTATTCAATGAAATTGCTGAGTAGAATTGACATGTGGTTCTAATTTTTATGACAATTTATGATTGTCGAATGGGGTTTTAAAATTTTCAATCCATGAGGATCATATTGAACATTGTACTTGGGATCATGTGAAAAGAGACATGGAAATTATTTGAGGTTTCAAGAGCATTTTAATTTGAGGTGGAGGCACTTGCAATAAGCTACTGGTTTTGTGATCCTCAAGGACTGCTATGTGATTATTTTTTGATTGTAGACTGTGGTTGCGCATTTGCAGGACTCATCTGGGAGCAGCAGCAATGGGTGTGATCTTTGGCCTGCTCACTTGTCCGATGGTGCAAGTGAATGTTCATGTTGAAGAAGTAGCTGAAAACAACGACGATGACGCAATGGAGTCCTATCTTTTATTAAACGAGGGTCTCCATCCTTACAGGCTCTTTCTTGTGTTTGGTCTTTCCGTGGCCATCTTTTTTGCTCTCTACAGCGTGGGGGTGCCGTATGCAACCGAGTTCCACTTTCTCCATGGTGGCCTTGGCGACGAGTACTGGTAACTTCTCGTTCGTAAATTATAATTTAGTTTGGAGTTCAATTTGCAAGTGCTACAGCGTTCAAATGTCCAGCACATCAGTCTCTCAGCTTGTGAAAGTCAATGGTCTCAATTTCCATTGATTTCCTCGTGCCATGACTTTCTCTGGAGGATTGCTGCTTATGCGAGGAACTCGATTGGCGAAGTACACGTATATATTAAAAGATTGGCGAAGTGCCTTGAGATATTGTAGTTGGTTGTGCTTTGAAGCTTTGAAATCGCCGACCATTCAATTGGGGTGGAGTAATAGCTTGTGTAGCACAAGCAGTGCTTGTAACGTGGAATATCTGCTTACCTTAACTTTCTGCATATGAGCCAGTGGATATGATGAAATGTTCAGTGGGACAGTGATTAGACTTGCTCCGGATTGTAGTACTATCTTTTCTTTTGTTTTTGCGGGGTGAGTTCTGTTTTGTTTGACCGCTTTGTTCTGTTATGTACTGTAGGCGTTGTATTTGTGAGTCATACAATCCTTTGACCAACTTGAAATGGTTCGTTTGTGAAGGAAGAATATAGGATTCTAGGAGAGAATGTAGGACCTCTGGTCTCTCCATTGCAAACCTTTCAACTTATCTGTCTTTGCTCAATCTTGAACTCAAGTAATTTGCAAGTGCTTAAGAATATCTTATCCTTTTACTGAAGGCATGACTTCATGGATCAGTTTGTTGAACTTCTCAAACTCGGCAAGAGATGGAAACTACGTCTTTTTTTTGTATGTTTTATGTGAAACTGGGTAGCTATACTGTTTTTAAATAACTAAATAGTGAAATTGTAATTTTCATTTGTATTACTCCGTATGTATCAAAGTCAAAAGAATCTTACTTTCAAGAAATCAAACAATTTTTTGTATTGTAGTCCGCGTGGTGCAACGTTTTCCGTGCTGATCACGTGTGATATATATCGGTATATATTAATTTACTTTATTTTTCATTTAGAAACAATACAAAGCCTCCTATCTTATCAAATTCAAGATAATACAGAAAAGTGAGAAATATCTTGACTGTCTATTGGAAATGCGGTGAAGTAGATATTTCAAAGATTTTAATGATTAGGAGAGAAGTTCAAAAATCTTATGTTAAAATCAACTTGTAAAATGTCAACATTTAGTATTTTTATCTATTAGGAGAGATTAAATAATGATTCAAAACTTTTGAAAGTTCAAAAGGTATGAAGCCAAATGAATGGAGCTATGTGTTAAAAGTAGTAGCAGTTATTTGGACCCATCATTCAATGTAATGGATTGTATATACATCCATAATCATCACTATCTAAAACACAACACCTACATTTGGACTAAGAAGCATAACTTTTTTCTCGATATATACAAATTGTATTATCAAAACATTTTCAAGAGACAACATGAACAACTCTTATTATTTTTATCTATTAGGAGATGACTACATGAGTTTGTTGTTTTTTGATATATTTAAGAGACAATACTTTGAAAATTCATAATTTATTCATTTAGTGTTCAAATAATATATGTTAAATTGTGTAGAATTCTTCTTTTGGTTGCCAATAAGATTCAATAATAATAATATATGTTTAATAATAGTGACTACACTTAATTGTATTTTGTGACAATTACATGTGCATATATTTTATTTCTTGTATACAATATATAGTAGTAGAATTGTAACACTATCCGTGTAGGAATATTGACACGAAAGTCAAAAAATTGCAAGGGCAAATAAAAAGGAAGTATTTATTAAATCAACTATAGCATATATAGCATCTTAAATTTCTTATGTTTCGTAGAACAAAGAATTTGAGTTACTCGAATAATGACATTCTAAGATTTTCAAATCAAGGTTTTAAAATTTAAAGATGGATACAGATGAAGGATTGCATTGATGATCACAAGAAGCGTAAAAAAGAAACTTTCAGCCATTGTAAATTTGATTTACAAAGATTGAGATACTTGCAATTAGTTGCTTGTTTTTGCTTACTTTTGCAAATGTTTTCATAACTCGGATTCTGCCTTTATGGTATATGACCACAGAGAACTGAAATTCATTCTAAAAAATTGCTTACAATATCTAATAATAATACCTGGAGTTGTAATTTTACAAAAACATGAAATAATTGAGTACCAAAAATTGAAATTGTCATAAGGTTGGATTCATAATACTCCCTTCATTTGCAAATAGTGTATCCATTTCATAAAGCAATACCACTGAGAATGGATACACTATTTCCAAACAGAGGGAGTACTATATGAAGTTGGATTTATAATAATAGAGCCTAAGGTTACCTTGGTGGAAAGAATGAAACTTTTTGAAGCCGAATGGATTAGGAAATTAATAAGCCACTGTGCCAAATCCAAGGGAAATTAACCTTTGAAGGACTAGGGCACATTTTAGGCACATGTGATAAAAAAAATTGCCACTTTTTAGGGCAATGAGAAAAAAAATTAATTTAAAATAAATAAATTCAACCATACAAATTTTTATTGGATTGCTATAGGAATGTGTAGAAATTTGGACTGTATAGATTGAAAGATTATAACGTTTAAAGTTATCGTATGTGAACTCAAGGTCTAATTTGGCATCCAAGTGCCAAATCTTAATTTCCATGTTGGATTCTCAAGTATCCATGTTACCTCACACCATTCACAAGATGACATATGATACTTTTTTACAAAAATGACTTAATTTTTCCTGAAGCTGACCTTCATGTAGGGTAGAAGAATTTTTTTTCTTACCTTGTCAAATAGGGTCACTGAGATTTTAACTTCTAAAGTGAGACTTTTGTACTACTATACATAGTTTTTATTACATTTGCATCCTATATCATGTTAGTTACATACCTACATGAGCAATTTCATTAAAATGGCGATATTTTTTTAAATGGCAAGAAAACAGTTTAGAACGGCCGTTCTAAATCTATACCTGTCTTAGATGGTTTAGAATGGCCGTTCTAAAATCTATACCCATCCTAAATGGTGAAAATGGCACACTGTCAAAGTGGCATTTGGAATACTGCCATTTTAATGAAATTGCCCATCTACCAAAATTTGGAACTAGAAGACGAGTTTTGCACATATTCTTACCAAAGAGGTACATGTTCACACCTTGTGTCAAAATTTTGTGAACATCCAACCCAAATTGACTTTGTGCACTACTATTTGAAATTTTTTGCATACATTGAATGGTCATTTAGTCCTTTAAGGACTAAACATAAAGAAAATCAAAATGTTTGAAAATATACATGTACAACTTGATCCCAAGACATGTCCACTAAATAATGCGGAATCCAAATTCATTCTTCTAACTTTATAGTAAATGATAGAGACTATGAAAAGAAATGAGTTCATTGAAAGCCATGACTATCACTTTTCAATGCAATGAAAAAACCTTGTTCAAGATTATTTGAAGGGTTGCAATTTTTTTTTTAAACTATTTATTAATTGCCAAATAATTTATTAATAAAGAAATGAATCCACCATGTCAAATCCCTAGTTTTTGCAAGAGAAAGTAGAAAAAAAAATAGGAAATCTTGAACTCAATGGTTTACAATGATACAATGCCAAATAATGTATAAAACTTTTGATTCAAAGATTAAATATGTTCAAAAGTGAATTGAACTTGTACATGTTTATCATTGGGGAAAAATTGTAAAATTGATTATTAAATCCAATCATGTTTATTGAATTCATAATGCTCTACTACAACAGAAAGTAATACAGAAGAACATCATCTATTATATATTTTTTATTAAAGTATTGTTATCAATATTATGCACTAATACTGAATAAAGGTTAGCAAAATTAAAAGAAAATTATGCTAGAAACTTTGTTCCATATCATAACGGAACCTCTAGTAGTACAAATTAAATTAATAGTTACAACGCACAATTTTTTAACAACATTTGTATCATAGAACTAATCCAATATTCTAATTGGAAGATCCATCATAGGCCATACCTTATGTGCTAATGACTGATGGTTAAGAAAATTAGTTCAAATAATTTTAGCATTTTTTTAATCGACAAGGGAAAATAATGACATCATTGACATTCATCATCATCAAAATACTCCAATATTTTTAAAGAAAAAAAATTAGAGTTTTTATTATTGGAATGTAAATTTATTTAAAAAATAAAAATTATAAAAATGCATGAAATAATGTAAAACAAGATAAGATATGTTTGAATTTATAAATTAATAAATTATAAATGACCACTTGTAAAAGGATATCAGAATCAAATGACACTACTGGTGGTTCTGTCATAAGTTGCCAAAAATCATTTAATTTTGGAGTTTTCTCAGCTTGCATTACTATCAATGTATAGTGAATTTATAAACAATTATTGTGAGTTTAGATAAAAGATAGTGAATTTATAAACAAAACAAAATAAAGCCTCTACAAGTGGATTAATATCTATAAAAATACTACAAGTGGATTAAACTAGCTAATAATTCGATCATTGATATTTTTGATATCAACCTTGACTTTAAACTAACCCTTATGTTATTACGTAGATGCAATTATTATTACAATATTTAAAATTTTACACAAAAATATAGTGAGATATGAAAAAAATCTTACAAGCCCATATTTCATTAGGATCATAAATTATAAGATCTTCAACAGTGGCTCTTAATGATTCTAAAGCAGCTGGCCATTCATCCTAATGATACATATAGTAAAGAGTTGTTACATTTTACTTGTAATTAGAACTTAAAATACTATAGATGACATTTTTTTATAGTATCATTTTTAAAAAATTGTATTTATATATATTTTTAATTTGTAGGTTCAAAATTTGAATTGCAAATTATATGATGTGAATTATATTTGATTAATCTTTTGGTTAAAGAAAACATCAAACCTTAGCCATGTTTGTAAAAATTCTTCCACAATTGAGTATGTTGATATTTATTTCAATGATCTATTTACACAACATCCAAAGATCAATTTGCAAATTGTGTATTATAATGCAATTATTAATGCATATTAATATTTACAATCTTTTACAAATTATTGCAAGAAAATATTGTAATATAGTATAGTATATTATGGCAAGGCAAGTGGCAAGAAAATTTTTGGTGATCTACAAAAAATTCTTTTGGAATATTACCACACCATAACATGAAAATGTGTAAATGAACTTCCAAATTACTAATCTCTCCAAATTAGTCACTCAATCTACTAGATTAATCAATACAAATCTATCATTCAATCCACTATATTTGCCAACTAAAATTTATCACATCAATTCTCTAATCTATCTAGATCAATCACTCCATCACAAATATGCCACTCAATCTATTAGATTTCTTAATTCAGATTTGTCATAATATTCAATCCACTAGGTTGTTAATTCAAATTTGTCATTCAATCCATTAAAAATTTAAATCCACTAATCTATGATCCAAATGTATCATATTAATTTACAAATGTATCACTCAACACACTAATTTATCACTCAATTCTATTATCTATCAATCAATCCATTAGATTTATTGAACCACATTTGTCTTTCAATCCACCAAAATGTCAGTTCAAATCTGTCACTTAGTCCACTAAATTTGTCAATTCAAATTTGTCACTTAGTCCACCAAATTTCATGTGAGAGGATTAACCCTTGATCCATCAACTAAGGGATGATTCAATCCCTTTATTGGAGTAAAAAACTGGTAAATCTAAAAGACAAAGTGACTCTGTAAGAGATATATTGGTGGAGTGATAGTTTTGTTAGATTACAAATTAATTGACTTATTGGTTAATGATCAATGTATTAAGTTGATGAATTATAAATGGTATTAATGGAAGTTTATATTGAATAAAATGACTTGTTGCTTGAGATATGAACCTATACAAAAAGTTAGGTACCATTTTTTGTTTATTTAAAATATTATTGAATAAAAACTATTAATAATTTTGATCAAAATCAAAAAATAAATACTTTTGTCAAGTATATATATTTTATATTTCCAATCTTTTTTTCTTCTATAAATTTGAAGAATTTAATTTTTTAATTAATATTAAAAAAATTTAATTGTATACAATATTTTTTACATATGCTTTATGTAGCTTCACCATCATTATTTCTCAAAAAACTTGATTTGAACTAAAACAATTACCTTTCGAATCACATTAAAATCTTCAAGAATGAATTCATTATACGGGCCTAGATTTTCACTTTTAATATATACATTCATCCATGCCGGCCAAGCTTGAAGTTGCACCTATATTTTCATTGTTCTTTACATCTAAGTGTCAATAATTAAATAGCCTTGAGAAATAAAAACTACGGCCAAAAAATCCAAATTTGACTTTTGTTATTGTATACTCTTCTTATGCAATGTGATAATTAACATATGTACACATAGAGAGAGAAAAATATATAATTTCATTCTTTGAGATTTATTATACTATATTATCTTGTAAAAATTATAAATAAAAATTGAAACAATATATTGATTGTTGGGAATCCATATATTTTTGTTTGATAATATTTTTTACAAATATGACTAAAAAATATAAAATCATTTAGCCATGATACTAATTTTTCTTTTTAAAGACATTAAATTAGAATATTGTACAATTTTCTATCTTTGTAATTGAATTTTGAAGTAAAATCTACTTTCTAAAGACATTAAATTAGAATGTCATAGAATTTTCTATCTTTGTAATTGGATTCTAAAGTAAAACTATTGATTTTGATTCTTTTGGAGGTTTATATAGGTATAGTGTTTTTTTTTCTATCTCTACAATTCAATGATATTTGCTTTTAATTTTTGTTGCAATTTAAACTTAAACTATTTGTCACCAAGAGTTTTTTTTGTTTTTTATCATTCATATAATACTTCATATTGATATATTGTAGTATTACAAGAAACTTGGCATTTTTCTTGTTACATTGGATTAGCACGTTATCTTTTTATAGATATGGACACACACAATAATGCTACTACATACTTTTTGAATGTAAGTAATCATATTTTAATTGACTTGGGCACATTATTTGAGTAATTAGTGGTGGATTTTTTTCCATTATGCAACCAAAATTGGCCTCCTCTTCTATTTTGGTTGTTTAATAGTTACTTGCCATCAACTAAGTTCAAATGATGTTTAGAAGGGTGACATTTGGACATTATGTTGCTTATTATATAACTTAATTTCAACCTATAGTATAAGATTTTACAAACAAATCTTATACTTCCTCTGTCCCACTAAAAAACTCCAAAAAGCTTCCTCACAAGGGATTAACTACAATTTTAATCTTTTTGATAGGGATACATGCATTTGAAAACTAGCAACCCATCCTTTAGATCTCTGCAAAATCTCCAACTTAGGCACCATTGTTTAGGCACCCAAAATCCATGCAGAAAGTACCATTTTTGACAAAATTTGTAAACATTGCCAGCTCCATCATTCTTGATGATTAAATGTTGGTAGCAACATTGGGATTCTAAAAACATCTCTTGCAACCTAAATATCCACAACAAAGATCCCTACACCACTTCAAGAATTACTCTTCAAAGTGTCGAAGTGGTCACCAAATGCATTGTCAATACTACTGAAAAAGGAAACACAACAAGTCCAAAGTGTCTCATGTGAGCAAGGCCAAGCTTTCTTGATGAAGAATGCTCCCTAATCACTTGACTTGCCCCCACGAGGTCGTTCAACACGGCCAACACTTACCCAACAATCAAACTCTAAAAACGGAGCTTTTTAGTGGGACAAAAATTGTGCTTGATTTGGAGATTTTTAGTGGGACAGAGGGAGTACCATTTATGTAACATATTCCTTACTACATATTGTATTATATTATATTTATTCCATGTCATATTATACTCATTTTCTCTATATAATTTGCTGATTATCAAGATAATTTGAATAAAAAAATTAATCAAAGAATTTTCTAAATTGAAATAACAAAAGTGAAGGACACTATAGAAGCTTGAAACAAAGGATTGCTTTGGTGAATAAATTAATTGATGCATTGAACTATTGATGATTGCTACTATTGTTGCAATACATTAACTATATGGCCTCACTCCACATCTACACTAAGGTCTCATTAAGAGTTGTAATGAAATTTTGTTCATTGCCTTCTATCTCCACAAATGTAGGAGGAATCAATTTCCGCAAGATAAATTGATTAACCCCGAAAGGAAAAAGCTGCGTTTTTTGGCAACAAAGTGATTTTGGGTAGCTCACTACGAATGGAGTTTTTATTTTTTTTCTTTGAAAATTTTACACAACATGTGCCCGAGGAGTAGCTTTAAGGCCCAACAATTTTCATAACTTTTGACAGCATAGATAAAAAGTTATTGCATGATATGTGATTTTCGTTGAACTTTGGGCAGCCCGGGCAGCTCTGAAATTTTCTTTAAAATGACTTTTAAAAAAAATAAAAATTTAAAATTGGTTCTTTAGATTTATATATATTTGGGAAGCTTTGAATCATTAGATTTGGATCAATGAGTCAAAAGTTATGAGGAGTTTAAGTTTGCGGGTAGGTATGGTTTTCAAAGACTCCATGCCTACCCGCAAACTTAAACTCCTCATAACTTTTGACTCATTAATTGGAATTGAATGATTCAAAGCTTCCCACACATATATAAATCTAAAGAACCAATTTTAAATTTTTATTTTTTTTAAAAGTCATTTTTAAAGAAAATTTCAAAGCTGCCCGGGCTGCCCAAAGTTCAAAGAAAATCACATATCATGCAATAACTTTTTATCTATGTAGTCAAAAGTTATGAAAATTGTTGGGCCTTAAAGCTATTCCTCGGGCACATGTTGTGTAAAATTTGCAAAGAAAATAAAATAAAAACTCCATTCGTAGTGAGCTGCCCAAAATCGCTATGTTGCAAAAAAACGCAGCTTGGTCCTTTAGGGGTTAAAATCTTTTTCATAAATTACAATTTGTTGAGAATCCATAATGAAAAATCCTTAATTGTATAAATTTTCATTCAACCCTCTTTGTCTCCAAAAACAAAATCAACCATTTTCAATTATTATAAAATATATAATTATATATTACTCCCTTTATTCCAAAATGATCTTCTTGTTAGACAAAATGTTCCGGATTAAGACTAAAAATAACATTAAGAAAAATCCTTTTGTGCTAGAAGTAGAATTTTGTGCATTTTTAGAGTCTTAGAAACTTTGAGTTTTGGAACCCTATTCAAAGTGCAATTTGGGAGTATTGAAAAGTAAATTTTTTGGGACATTTTCAAAGAGCATTGGTGGACATTTAAATTGTTGAGTGTAAGGTTGTCATTTTGTGGGTAGTTAGTATGGGCCCAAGACCATGTGTGGACCTCTGTTCCGCCTTCTCAAGCTTCATCTCCTTCAATCAGGCAACACTTAAAGATGCAAAAAATAAGAATGAATAGTTTGATTAACCCCTTCAATCATTTCATTTGTTATTTGATTGATGATTGCATAGTTGGAGGAGGAACTACTACTTGGAGTTGTTTTGTTGGTCCTAGATAGCAATCGAAAGCCAAACCTGCCCAATTTGCAATGTCACAAAGTGCCATAGGAAGATCATTTTGAGACAAAAAATTAAGGCCAACATGAAGATCATTTTGGGACGGAGGGAGTATTACATTTTCTATTTTTCATTCATAGAGAGTTGCAAATTGGCAGCAAACAGAATGATGCCGATAGGGAGGCTTGAAATCGGTGGTGATCAGCCTATTCTTCCAGTTTTAACCCTCTACGTACAAATTGGGCCTCTTGTTTTTTTAGCAATTTTGAAGAGTTTATAATGAGATTTTTATTTATTTTAAATTATTATTATTATTTTTGAACCAATACATGCAATGTTCTTCACTCAATCTCATAATATAATAAAATTTTCCATTTAGATTATATTTTCTATGATATTTTATATAATATTACGGAGTATCAATCAAAGTTGGCAACTTAAAATCATGAAGTCTTAGTACGTGAAGGGTTCAGGAGTTCCACTGAAGCTTAGCTTACCATTTCCGTGAAGGAGAGGATGCACACTCCTTCCAGAATGGGCTCCAGCTTGCCTTCGCCGCGCAAGGCTTTCACCACATGCATCAGCGTCGGCGTCTCCGCCTGCGCACCATTCTCCTTCTCAATTGCAACAAACAAACAAACAAACATCCGACCCCCAGTTGAAGAAATACAGTCTTGCTCTCACTGTGCTCTTGTTTCGATCTGTGCTTAAATTTTGGTTACCTCCAGCAAATGCACGACACACGTCGGGTACACCATCAAAAACCCTGCCATTCTGGAGATCAGCCCTGCACCTTTCATCGTCGATTCGTGCCATCCTGCACACCTAGTCATGGCGGCCAACTCGATTTTTAGGAGCCATGGACATGCTCTCCATTCTGATCATGCTGAATGTTCGCTTCTTATGAATCATTAAACTTTTTAATAATTTCGTTTTACCCCTACCGAAGCAGAAATCCCTAATTGGGTCTCGTGTTTATTTAAGGTCATTTGGGGATTTTGTTTTTGTTCAATTCACTTTGTTTTCTCTCCTACGCATGCGGTGTTCTTCACTGATTCTGGTGATATAAAATTTGGCTCCGTCTGAATTGTATTCTTCACGTTATGGTCAATCAAATTGGTTGGGATAGGAACCGTGAATTCTTGGTCCTTTAGGGTTTAAGACTTGTGTAAGCAGTTTACGGAATTGCGGAGATTGGCTGGAGATTACCGACTACGCGGTCCTTTGAGGTTTCCGGTTGCTTGTCCTCGGGAATTTTGCCGGCGTATAACAGGCGACTTATGTTGGGTCCTCTCTGCACAGTTTTTGCCAGGGCGAGAGATGTGTTATTGCTGTGAAATGGCAGGCCGCTCAGTGATTTGCAATCGTCATCGCCAGCAAACTTGACAGATTCGTCAGCTTTGGTGGTAATGGCTGAGGTAATGATTGTGATTCAGGGCAAATATTATTGGCATTTTGGGATATGTCGGTGAACTTGAAAATGTACAACGGATAGCAGAATCAATCAATCTGACTTGAAATTAGTGTCAAAATCTCCAATTTCAAGTTCTCGTCGTTCAAAAGACCTCATAAATTGTTCTGCTTCTAATCCACACGGCGTTGTGTGATGAATGTGGGTGATTCCTGACTGTCTCTGTACATCATACAGATTCTCCAAAGACATTGCTCCTGCGTGAAATGGGAAGCAACCAACTTTAGTAGAAATAGTTTCGGAGCGATTACAACTTTGAGAGCAGCCTGTTCCACGGCGGCATCCAGCATGTTTGGTCTCGACTGCAAAACATTCATGTAAATGTCGTCTATCTGTGACTGCGTCGGCCTCGCCATGATGATTGCTTCGACAGCGAGGTAGAGGAGATCTTGATGGAGCTCACAAACTAACGATCAGGAAAAGGGAGACAGAGCGAGCGAGGAGAGTTTTTTCAATATGATCGACCTCAGGTATGTGCAATACAGCGTCCAACACTTGCAAGCAATTAGGGTTGGCAGAAAATCTGGTCACTTTATGGTGTGCAAATAGAAGCTATGTCATGTGAACTCCTTCACACCATGTAAACTAGGAGTAACGAAGTGGTTTAGAGTGTTCCAGAAGACTGAGAAATCTATTCTTCTGCGTTGGAAGGGTGCTTAGGATTTGCTTACCATGGAGGCTCTAGGGTTGTGGGACTTGCCTCTCCACATTTGGGACGTCAATTGAACAAACAGACATGTGGCTTGTGTTGACAGTTACATTGTAACCGCTTCAGACCAGGCTTGGTTTGGGATTCCCTGTCAAGGTTTCCCTGGAGGGCTTGATCACTAGAAGGTTTCAGACCTACCGTGGTGATTCCAGCGCTGGAATTTGCCGAAAGTTTGGTATTTCAAGATTAGTGGTGAAATGCAACATCTCCACCTCCCACCTGTCCTTCACATTCAATTTAGGTTGTTTTCACATTCAATTTAGGTTGTCAGTTGTCACTGCAAAGCTAGTCACTTGCAGATTCACGGGGTGTTCACATTCAATCAGGGTTGTCACTGCAGAGCTTTAGTAGGTTCACAGGGTCTTCACAGGTTGTGAGTGCAAAGTTATGCCATCAGTGGAAACATGGACTGAGTAGACCGGCTTGGGAACTGACATTAAAAGATCCATTACATTTGCATGGGTTCTAAGGTAGGAGGTCCTATAATGGAGCGTTTAAGGGCTGGAACTGAATTTTGAGGAGGTGAAATATCTTGAAATTTTTTTCAGTCAATTTTCCTTGAAAAACAGATTGAACTGACATCTAACCCAAGTCGTTTCATATTTTTTCATGCTTTTTTGAATTAGTTAAAAAAAATTTGAAGTTGAAATGGCATAGGGCTCTAAAATGGTGCCCTAGCTAAAATGTACATAGTCTGTACATTGATGGAGGCTATGAAAAAATAACATGTACAAACAGTTTACATTTAAGTTAGGCTCCATTTTAGAGCCCGCTCCATTTAAGGACCTCCTACCTTACAGTGCTGTGTCCGTCTCTTTTCGCAGTGAAATTTTCATTTGGGCCAAATAAAAATAAATACCGGTTCCCTGTCACTTTTTGTAGTTTATGTTTCTGGTTCTGTGATTTATTTTTTATTTTATTTTTAACACATGGACAATTTCCATTGATAACTGGCTCTGTGATTTCTTGATTGGCTTTCGGCCTGGCTGTTTTTGGTTCTGACGTTTTGCAATGAAATTCTGTTTCATTTGATTCTAAATAAATAAATAAATGAATGAAGACCCATTGCACTATTAATGATATTTAGTATTACTTATTCTATCACCTAACTCACAAATAGTGTTGATGTTGACATTTAGTATTGACAACATTAGTGATATTTTTTACATTTAGTACACTACATGTCAAAATGAACACTACTAAAAATTACAATAGTTAACCCCTAAAGGACTAGCCTGCTATTTTTAGCAACATAGCAATTTTGGGCAGGTACGTGTGACTGGAGATTTTCATACTTTAAGCTGAATTTTTGATAGAAGGTGGAGATGAGGAATATCTTTCATGTGCACTAAATTTCATGACATTTCAAAATAGGAGTCAAAAGTTATGGCCTAATATGTTACTTTTTTCACCGGGCGGGCAGTCCGGGCAGATCTGAAAAAATCACTTTTTTCAAAAATAAAAATTTGAAATTGGTTTTCTAGAGTTATATATACGTGGAAAGCTTTAAATCATTCCATTTCAAGCAATGAGTAAAAAGTTATGAGGTTTTTTAGATTGCGGGCAGTTACGGATTCTCTACTTTGAAATAAACTTTGAAGTTGTTTATTTAACTCAATTTTTAATATTTTTTGAAAAAAAAAATCATAGGATGTAGGTTGTTTATTACAACATTACAACCATTGGGATTGACATTTTTCAATTCCATAATTAAATTCTTAACAATTTAGTATTTTGGATCATTCTCTACTTCTTTCTACTTACTATTTTTTTTGTATATGTTGTACAATTCCAAATGATTTGAAAATTTTTAAGCATGTAGCCAACTTGTTTAGGAAAAAAGAATTCAAAGAAGCACCGCCATTTTGGACATTTTTTCATAAAAATGTGACCTTGTGAAGTGCAGCTGCCCTGTTTTTCGCAGGAACAAAAAAAGGATTTTTGCCAATTCAAATGCTAATATCTTCCAATTTGCATGGTGGAAAATTCTGAAATTTTTTCCACATCTTCTAAAACTAGTTTACTATAAGATCCTATGGTTACATGTGTCAAAAAAAAAAAATTCAAAAATTTGGTACTTGTACTAAAAGTGGCAGTTTTTGAGTATTTTCGGTGAAAACGTAGTCATGGAACTTTAGGGATTAACGAAATAGTGTTCATGTTGACATTTAGTGTTTGAGTTTGTACTCAGTGTTGCAAATACTAAATATCATTATTAGTGAATTGGTATTATGGTAGTATAAGTGGTCTTGTTTTTTTTTTGTAAATGGTGTCCTTACTATGTACATATTGTGTTATATTTTTGTAGGAAAGGTGCATGAGGTTTTTTGGCATAGCAACTGGTATTGTACATCTTCACAAAGAGTTCAACTTCATTAAAAATTTGCCTCCTATCTTGTGATTGTGGAGGCCCCTTGCCTCAATGCAACAAAATTATGAGTGTGATTGTATTATCAATTTCATTATTTTGTTGTTATTCAAAACTCCAACAATTGACTTCGGATGCTTGAATTCTTCTTTAGTTCTAGAATATACACTACGATGGCATTGACAAAGCAATATTTTTTTATAATAGATGGCTCATTCTAAATGAAAAATTTGTCATTCATCACATAATTTTTTACATGCCCAATACAATTTTACCTCAATAACTATTCAATATATAAACTAAAAACTACAATGCATTGAGCAAAAATTGATCAAAATCAAATGCTTTGAACACAAAGAGTGTAAAGTATGAAGTGATGCCTAACATAATATTACAAAGACGTGAGTACGAAAGGTAAGAAATTAATTAATTAATGGTCATTATTAAATTGTATATAAATCTCCAAAACTATATAAAGTAAAGTCAATAATGACTCAAATTTCAACCTATGGATTTCCAACCGTGGCTACTAGAACCTCACTTATGTCCTTGATTCCATCAAAATTCTCCAAATATTTTTTGAAACCAATATCTTCTATAGGTTACCATGTTTTATATGTTTTAAAACATATTTATGCTTAGGATTTACACATTTTAATTGGAGTCCATTTGAATTGGTGTAAAACATGTCAAATGATGTCAAAATTGTGATTGCTTGAAATATCAAACTTTGTAAAATTTTACATGATTTTAAGGAAAAAAATGTCAAAACTAAGTCAATATATATAATTACCTCAAAGTCATATTAGTAAATTTTTCTCAACTTTTAGTACCATATGGTACATTTCATTCTATACAAATTTTGTCCTACAAACATTTAACTGAAATAATTAATAATGTAGCTTGAACCAAAAACTTGCTACATTTCTAATTTCACCAAGCTAATTTTTCCACCGAGTGCATAAGTGCAATCAATGGGAGGTGAAGCATTTCATGCTTGATAGATGGCTATTTAACCCCTAAAGTTCTGTGAGTCAAAAATAAAAAAATACTCCATAAATTGTCAAAAAACAACACCTTTTCAAATAGGTTTGTAAATAAAAAATTTATCCACTTTTATAAATTTGTAACTTATTCTTAACTAGTAGCTACAAGAATCAACTGTCGAAATCAACAGCAAGTAACATAGAAGGTGTTAATTAGGGCCCCCCTCTGTAGTAGTGTAGAAGGGTCTAGTCTAAAACAATTGGGATTTAAAAGCAATGCATGTGTGAGATATGACTGAACAAAGAGCAACACATTGTTCATTTCAAGGTCACCCAAGCTTTTGATAATGTGGCTTTGTCAAGCTTTCCAACCCCAATGCTAAAATTTTACTTTGCAAAAAGATCTAAGACTTCAAATTTGAACAAAGCCTCAAATAAAGAAGAGGTATGCAAAATAATGCTCTACTCCACTCCCTGAATTAGAAGCAAAATTTAAAATAAAAAAATTAATCCAATATTTGAATCTTTGTAAAAATTAGATTCCTTAGAAGGTTGTTTATGGATTTCTAATTTCAAAGGAAATGAGAGAGAAAAAAATTTGATACTTCACTTTGGATGTACAAAACATCCAAAAATCATTTTGGACTTTTACCCCTAATGACCCGAGCAACCATTTTCTGGTTGCTGCCCCACTTTTTTTAGCTGTCCATTTTCAAATTTTGAGTTTTTTAAATGGAAATTATTTCTAAAAAACAAATTGTATTATAAATCCAAAGATGGTAGTTCTGTCAAATTCCGAGTTAAAGTCTGCCTTGTAGAATTTTTATAATTTGAGTGGTTCAGTGTACTTCACATCTCATTTTTTGGCGTTTAGTTTGGATTTGGCTCAAAAGTGAGCCAACCAATGCAATTGTTGCCCACCTCAAAAGGTTAAATCTACCTTAAAAAAGGCAGATCCAAGGAGCTCAAGGAGAAGGCAAGTGTCCCATTCTTGTTTTTCTTACAAACACTTCCATACTCTCATTTCAGTGCCCGTTGTGCATCGTAAACGTCAGAAAAATGCTTCGAATGTTGTGAAATTTTACCTGAGCATTCTCAACTCTTTAATTTTTTACTAAGCAAAAAATTGAGGTTTTCATTTCAAATTATTCTCACTAAGATATGCTCCCTCCAAATGTATTGCCCTGTTTTTCCATTATCCAAAACAAAACTTCAAACTTAAATATCTCCTAAACTATGTAATTAAATAATTTGAATTTTTTTGTGAGGCTTATTTTCAATGTGAACTTCAAGATCCTATAATTACATTCTATACAATCTTATGAAAAAATGAGCAAACAAATTGCACAAGTTCTTGGCAATTTCAGCTCATTTTTAAAATACACCCTCCTCAGATAATACGGGGTTAACCCCGCCTAAAGTCCCAAGGCCATTTTTTTTATTTTATCAAAAACCATTCAAAATTGTCATTTTTGCTGCATTCATCCAAAAAAGCACAAAAAAACAACTTTTTTAGAATCTAACGGTAGGATATTGTACTTCACTTGTTTGAAATCCTGTGGTAAATTTTTTATCAAATTTGATGGTACGGATTGGAAGATACTATTATTCAAAATTGGACAAAAAGTTTTTTTTTCCAAGAACATCTTTAGATTGCCTAATAAACAAGATTGTCCATAAGTTTCTCATCACTAGTCCAAATAGAATGAATCAAAGTTTTACATGTAGACAAAAATATAATATCTTAGGGAAAAAAAAATTGAAAAATTATTTTGACTTTTTGTAAGTTTTGGGGGACTACCCACCTACCTCCGTTTTTGGCCTTTTGTGCCATAACATTTCCTTCCAGGCACCAATTGAAATAAAAATTATATTTCCAAGAAGCTTATGTGTTTTTCTAGCTTACAAAAAAGTAAGAGAAAAATATGATGAATGTTGAAGAGACCGTATGGGCCTACCTGAAGTCGCATTTTGGCTCCTGTAGGGCCAATGGACTTTAGGGGTTAAAAAGTTTTAGGGAATAAGAGCAACCCTAAGGCAGGATGCCAATGGTGCAGTGACATGGCTAGTGGGCCGGTCCGGGCTGAAGTTTTGCTCTACGGCAGGCACATCGAGCTTGAAATACGGAGTAATTGCCAGCCACTTTAGAATTTGGAGGGGCTTGCACGTAGCTTGCTACAAATGCATTGTATGAACATTGAACGGCTTTGATGGCATGCAATATTCTTAAACTGTGTGCATCCCACAGTTTAGCGCATCCCAATGGTGCTTGCATAGCAACATTTAAGCGAGGCTCTTCAATATCCATATCAAAAACCCCACTTGGCTCCCCTGTCAGCATTGCCACCGTCGGGATGTCCTAAGGGGAGTCAAGTGGCATGTATACATCCTATGTTTTCATTTCAACTTTGAAAATATATAACTTAGAATATTGTGTGAGTGTTGTCAGAAATACAAAACTAAGGTAGGAGGCTCATAAACCGACCAATTAAGGGCTGGTCCGCCTTTTTCATGTATTTCCCTGGATGGGAATATTTTTAGCTCATTTTTCAGACATAGAGAAGTTGATGAGGAATCTAACCCAAGTCGTTTTGTATTTTTCCGAGCATTTTTGAATTACTTATGAATTTTCAAACAAGTTGGGTCATAGGTCCCTATTTGTGACCCTAGGTCTTTCATAAATGGTTCACTTGCAATTCTAAATAAAAATGGGGAAAGCAAAGAGAGTGATTGGCTCTTGCAATTAATAAGTCTTTTTTCCTTGGTTCATTCAATGACTATAGTAGTCCATATCAGAACCAACTCATGTCCATTTCACAGCCATTTATAGGGGCCATTCTTAATGCCCGAACTGTTCTGGAGCCTTCTACCTTACTTGAACTCTCGAGGAGTCTATCAATTTCACATCAAAATTTCCCCATTTTGACCACAGGAATACCTACTGTAGAGGCTGGAGCAGAAGAAGTGGCGGGTTTTTTTGTGCAGACTCCTTACTCAATTTTTGAGGTCACTGTCACTGTCACTGTAGTACAGTTCAGTACAGTTTTGAGGTCAGAGTAGGACGTGCAATTGACATTCATCCTCTTTAAAATATTATTGAAGTTCACGTACAATTTCACCTACTCCAGAATGAGGACAATTTACGAATGTTCCATTTCTATTTTGAGAGCAACACCTTTGCGAAAACAGCTACAAATCAAAAGTAAGCTTACACTTGATTCCGTTTCATTGGTTTCAAAACTGAAACAAAAACAAACTACAATTGATTCAATTAATCAAACGCCTGCATCCGTGTACCTTCGAATTAACCCCTACAGGACCGAGGCCTTTTTTCTGCCAAAAAACACTGAAAACTGCCATTTCTATAGCAAAGAGTAAAAAAAATTGAAAAATGTTTTTTTTTTCACATCCAACCGTAGGATCTTACACCTAACTAGTATAAGAATGTGTGGAATTTTTTTTAGAATTTTTGACCGCACAGATTGCAAGATATTTGCATTTAAAGTGAAAAAAACAAGTTTTTCAGCACATTGCGGGACTAGATTTTTTGACTTTAAACATTTTTAACTTAAAATTTTTGCACTACAGAGTTTTGAGCTTTTATTTTTTATAGTGGAGAATTGAGTTGAGAGTCTAGTTATATTAAAAAAAAACTTAATTATCATTCTTAAAAAAATTGTTAAGTAGATGTAGGTACAAGATAGAAGGAAAATCTAAAACATTCATATATTTTAGATGGAATTAAAATGCACTAATCCCAATGGTGAGATTGTTCTAACAAGTAAATCAGACCATTCAAAAAAAAAAATTTGAAAAATTGCATTCAGAAATGAATCCCAAAGTTATTTTTTTCAAGAAGATGCTTTAACTGCCCAAAAAACAAGAATGTCCATAACTTTCTCATAACATATCCAAATGAAATGAATCAAAGCTTTCTGGAAAGCCAAATATATAATATAAGAGAAAAAAAAATATTTAAAAAAAAAATTCAAATTTTTGTCCATTTTTTTTTGCTGCCCGAGCTGCCCCCTGTCCCCTGTTTTGAGCTTATATGGTCATAACTTTTTTTCCTGGGCACCGATTGTGAAAAAAATTATATTCTCATGAAGCTAATCAGTTTTTCTATCTCCAAAAAAAGTTTCAAAAAATCAGGAGAAAATTTCAGCCCGTAGGTACCTGCCCAAAAACACATTTGTCCCCCGTAGGGACAATGGTCCTTTAGGGGTTAAGCAAAAGAAAGCAAAAGAATGCACACATTTGCTAGTCACGATCATACTCCTCAGTCTTTGTAGCACTTGGGAACCACTCACTGATCATATAGAATTGCATATAGAATTGCAGTGCATCCTGTACTTCCACGTACTTAAACGTCAAAAAGTTGAAGCGCTAGACTGATGGCTGTCAGTTGTTACATATGATTCATGCGCAGCCAACTTTCTTTGTTTTCTTGGTTGATAGAGTTCTCGAGCGACACGCAGTAACTTAAGCTCATCTTAACTTCGACTGAGGAATCTCACTGAACGCAGAGATTCTTTCTGCGATACAAAGCAATGGCGGTGGCCAAGGTCCGACTATGGTAAGAGCCACCCATCACTGACCAGTGACCCATTCCCGACCTATAGGTGCACGTATTTCTGACCATGCTTAGAATGTGTGTGTTTTTCATTTTCAAGGTTGGAACTAATAAATACATGACATATGTCCCAAGTTGTGGAAAAAAAAGTACGAAATAATGATTAGGTAAAAAGTTATTGAATGATCGAAATTGGAAGACTCTACATATTGGCCATAGGTCCGACACAACTTTTGCCTTGCAAAATTCATTGTAAATTGACTTTGGGTGATAAAATTCCCAAAATTTGGGCAATCCCCATCATTTCTGTCTCTACACCTGCAGAAATTTTTCTTTCGCCTTCAAGTACCCCACATCATGTCTGTAGGTGCTTACTCGGTCGGTTATGGGTGGCTCTACCATAGACTGTCCCTCTTACAATTTGACATCAGTCATTGGTCATGGAAACAGGCCGCCTTGACTCACACACAGGAAATGATGCCAAGATAAGGTAACCCTCCCCCCCATTCCCGACCATTGACCCATTCCCGACCTATAGGTGCACGTATTTCTGACCACGCTTAGAATGTGGGTTTTTTTCATTTTCAAGGTTGGAACTAATAAATACATGACACATGTCCCAAGTTGTGAAAAAAAAAGTTGGAAATGATGATTAGGTAAAAAGTTATTGAATGATCAGAATTGGAAGAGTCTATATATTGGCCATGGGTCCGGCGCACTTTTTGCCTCCCAAAATTCATAGTAATTTCAATTTAAGCGATAAAATTACCAAATTTTTTGCAATATGTGTCTTTTCAATTTATGTACCTCTGAAAATTATTTGTTTTGCCTTCACTACTCTAGATCATGTCGAAATTCCTTATTCGGTCGGTTATGGGGGGGGGTATCTTACTTGAATTGTACATTATAAGTACGTAACTTCCACTTGTCCACATGTTGATGAGTCTAATGAATTTTTTAATCACGTTTGACGCATGAGTTCAAGCATAGAAAATAAAAAAATCTTGAGCACTCTCATTAGCTATAAGCATCATCACTATGAATGTGACCTGTAGGCATTGTAAAAGTGGTGTACCAGGTGTGCTTTTGGGCCCTTGATTTTTAGGTGTCATTTGTTGGATTGAACTTCCCAATGTATCCATAGTAAATTGAATGTATTGTGGGTATCTAGCAAAAAGAAGTTTATAGGGCTATGGATGTATTAGAAAATTTCTGTGACAAAATTTTTATTCTTCCTTTACACTTGGATGTTGCCATGATTCCCTTGACCATGCTTTGTTGCTTCACTTGGTACGCTCTGGAAAAATGAAAAATTGTTTGTACAAGTGCAAAAATGTGGTCAGGACTCAAAAATGGATCACTCCATTTACGTGATGTCAGGTTGCATTTTTCTCCTTTCCAACTAGTCCCACCTTCCACGTGTTGTTGCCATTTCTAGTTACCATTTGCATTGAAGACATACCCTAAGAACTTTGAAATGGTCTAGCTTGACCATTTACATTGAAAGAGCTTGGAATTTTTTCAGTTTTTTGGCTTAGTCCCACCTATGACACGATTCATTGAGAGGGATTTGGCAACTAATTTCATTCATATCTTTCCCATTTTCTTTAGGTTTATAGCAACAATGCCCAAACGGGGTGAGATCAGAAGGTTTAGCGGGGGCTCAAGCCGCCCAATGTGCTTCTTGTTTGTTGGTAGGTCTATATATGTGACCTAATGTCTATCCATGGGTTTCTCATTAGTGTGCATTGGCTTCAATTCTACAGGGGCAATCATGGCTTCTAGTACAAGTCCGCCTTTATATTTAAATCTTGCACTAAAATTATCATTTGAGGACAAAAAAAGAAAAAGAGGTAAAGTAACCTTGTAAAGATGTTGCATACCAAAGTAGTTCAATGGACAACAAAAAATCTTTTTATATAAGACAGAAGTACATATGCTTGTCTATGGAATTTTGTGTGAAAAGGGGAAGTCTTGCTGAGTAGCTTGACCTCCAATGAGTACTTTTGATTTTTTGTAAGTAGATGGTTCACTCGGTACTAAAAAGGATGGTTTCAACAGTGACCAACACAAAAGAGTTGGGTGACCTCATCTACCAAGAGTTTTTGAACACTTGATACAAAAAAGAGATCTTTTATTTTGGCACTTTGCACAAGCCCGAGTGGCACCTTTTTCTTAGCCTACCTCCTAGGCTGAACATTCCGCGTGAGCCAGATTGATTTGTCTTTCTTTGCTTTTTTTGGTTTTTTAATGGTCATTGTCCTTTTTCCAAAGAAAAAAAGTTGGGTGCAAACGTGGACAACAAACGAACCCGGTGTCTCCCCCTTTTTCTGGTCCAATTTAGCATACACGATGAGCTGTCCATGTTGCCTGTCAGCTGCCATTGCTTGTTGCCTATCGAATGCTTCCGGCATTGGTTTTCCGCAGGGCCCAGAAGCCCAGAAGCGCAGTCAGGCGGGTGTGTCACTGTGTGTCCACTCTTGTAAGTTAGTCTTGTCCAGCATTCCTTCGGGCTTGGCTGCTGTGTATTAAGTTATTGTTGTTATGCAATGGATTTCCATTTGTTTCAAAAATAAATAAAAAGAACTGTGTATCCACTCACTCAGTCAATCATATCGCACTCTGAACAGGTGCCATTCTGGCAAAAGATGCCGATAGCCCGATAGTCTGATCGAACCAGACTTGACAACAGTAGGGCATCCACTGTAAGTCAAAGTCTCGCATTGCATTCCGTCATTTCCGTGATTCCGTTCGGTCCGTCTGGCACTTGCAGAAGTTGCAGTAAGTTAATTAAGTTAAGTTATTTGCTCCATGACTTCCTGGAGCCAACTGCCTAGCTTCGTTATTTAACGGTGCGGACTGAAACCTCCCAGCTCTTCCTGTACGTGGCCTTCATTGAGTGTGGGAGACTGGGAGTGTGGGACCTTCGCCACGCCGGCATACAGTACACACAGACCCACTCTTCCTGTAAGTTGTGCAAATTTCACGAAAGAAACGGAAGTTTTCTCTCTCTCTCCGTGGTAAGTTAGCTGAAATGTCGAAACTTCAGGCCGCATCTTTCCTGGTATTTCTAGAGTAACGAGGGGTGCTGGTTTGTATTTTGTACTCCGAATTTGAGACTTTAGATTTTTAAGCAAATTAAAAGCGTATTTTCACGTTTTGGTTGGCACTCAGGAATTTTAGTTTGTATGAAATGCCCTACTGCTTAGTGTCAACTATAATTTGACACCAAGGCTTTTTTTTCCGCATTGGAGATGAACAGTGGAGCCCCCTGCGTGCTGGTGAATATTTGGAGGGAGCCAGGTATAATACAGTGGTGGAAATGTGTCAAAAGGAGTTGGAATCTGGCAAAATTTTGCCAAAAATAGAAGCCCTGCTTGACGCCTTTTGAGGATAGTGTCAACTTGTTTGAAGTAAACGAGAAGTAAAGTCACGTCAAATCAGAGCAAATCAAGTGAAATGGAGATTCTTTAACTGCTAATGACCAAAAGAGTGCGTGCTTTCAAAATGAGCCAAAACTGCCAAGAATTTCAGCAATTTGTTTGATCACTTTTTCATGAGATTAGATAGAATGTAACCATGGGGTCTTGAAGTTCACATTGAGAGTGACCACCTCAAAAAAATTCAGATTATTTGATCACACAGCTGAGGAGATATTGAAGTTTGCAATTTGCAATTTTGTTTGGAGCAATGGAAAAACAAGGCAGCACACGTGGAAGGAGCGGCATATCTTAGTGAGAATATTGTAAAAAGAAGACCTTTTTGTTCTCAGTGAAAGAAGAGAGTTGAAAATGTTCATCTAAAATTTCACAACATTCCGAGCATTTTTCAATTCATGATGGAGTTTGCAATGCATGGTGGTCATTGAAGTGAGAGAAACTTAGTGCTTGTAAGAAAACAAGAATGGGGCACTTGTCTTCTCCTTGAGCTCCTTGGATCTATCCTTTGGAGGTGGATTTCACCTTTGGGAGGTCGGCAACAATTGCATTGGTTGGTTGACTTTTTAGTCCATGCCAAAACCGAACCTAAAATAATGAATTGTGAACTACACCATGCCACTCAACTTAAAAAAATTCCACAAGGTGGAGTTTAATTCAGAATTTGATGATACTACCGCCATTAGATTTATAACATAGTCTATTTTTTTAAAGAAAAAATTATTAAAAAAAACCCCTCAAAATTTGTAAACGGGCAGCTCAAAAAAGAAGGTAGCAACCAAAAAACGGTTGCTTAGATCATTAGGGGTGAAAGTAGAACAACCCATTATTGACAAAAGACCCATTCTAGACACCTAGAGAATGACTCCATTACAAAAAATTAAATAAATGAGATTTGGGCACATTCAATGTCTAAGGTGATAGCTATGGAGTGATTAGTGACTATAATAGGAATTTCCACCCTTTCAGTGTAAATTCATTGCATGTTGTGGCCATGTTAGAAAATGTTAAGACTACTTTAGGTGAATAAGATGACCATTATGGATACTTTTTGTTGATTTAAGGTAGTCTAAAGACTCTTTTTGGCTATGATGGGCATCACACTTCAATCATTTATAACAAACTCATATGTTGTTTTAAAAAAACATAGTTTCAATTGCTCTTGCCATTTCACACATGTTTTGTCTTTATATAGGGAAAAAATTAAAAAATTTTAACAATGGCATGAGGGCAAACTAGCCTAATTCTGTCCATGACACCTGTAGTTGTTCTACCCTATAGCAGGCTCTATAGACACTTTCATTCATAAAGACTAGAGTTCATTGGCTTGAAGAGCTTTCACTTTCACTGCTTCAACTTTACATCTTTGCAAGACAAGATGTTAAAAGATTCTTTAACGAACCAATTCAAAGTTAGTGTGTTCAATATGGTTCTAAAAATTCAGTTGGCTATAAATACAAATGTTCATTGTCTTTGTTCGTTTATAAAACTTGATGTATCCATTTATACAAGATAGAATTGCACTATTTTGTTAACTTAACATGGGTTTCAAAAATAAGATAGATGTCTTACCTAGCATTGAAATAGAAGTATGTGAGTAGTGTTGTTGCCTTGCCATTTGATTTTGAATAGATAGATGTTTGGCACACTACAAAAATTGTTCATAACCATCGACAAAGTGTTGTAATTAAGTGATTGCTTGCAATAAACTTGCCGCTTAAGATGGAATTTTTTAAATATTTATTCTACTTATCTCCAATTGAAAATTAAAAGTTGATTATATTTAATTGTGTATATAAAAATCATTGTAAATGGACAATCTTGAGATAGTCCAACATGATATAGAAAACTGCAGTCTTCAATCTATGTTGTACTTCAAGTGAATTTATTTTTTACTATTTTTTTAACTCAAAATCATCCATGGAGGCTCTATTACTTTACAAACTTGTTGTCGAATATGTGGGTGAATGCAAGAAACACCTGCCAATTTTGTTGCGTTTACACTATACTCATGATTTTTCTTCTCGAGTACTATAGAATTAGAAAAATAATTTTTAAAAAACAAAAAAATATAGCTAATGTAAACACCTTTAAGATGAAGGTAACCACCAAAGGAAATGCATAGAAAAATTCTTTATGCTAGAGAACTAAAAAAATGCCAAATCTCAAGAAAATGGATACCTTGATGTATAAATTAGTTAAAAATAGGAAACAAAATTAAATACATAAAATGAAAATTGTCCATTTGTAACAACTCTATGGAGATGGTCATTCACCCAAAAAACTCCAAAATATCATTATATATGTTTCAAAATGTAAGCAGAAAGAAGCGCACTTTATGGACTTCCACACCACATACAATTAATTATTTTTAGAATTCCTTCCCTACATAGCTACAAGTCTACTAGAAGACCATGCACTCCAAATTTTAGCTCAAAATTCGTTTTTTGGGGGTACTAAATAGTACTATTTAGTACTACATATAATCAGGACAGTAAAATATGTAGTACTAAATGTGACATGTAATCAGGGGCTATTTTGGGACAGTAAAATATTTTTAAAAATTACAAAAAATTAGGCAAGGTGTATAATAGTCATGAGTACCTTACCTATAAATCTTGAGTCATTTGGAGCCAGAATGCAAAAGTTATGGCTAAAAGACTAATCAAAACGCAAGGTGTGACACAAAATAGTACATGTGTTTCTTGCATTCACCCATGTACCCCTGAAGACATCTATTATGACAGTTTTAGATCATATTGGTAAAACCAATCCTAATGTCCCCTAGCATGATATAATTTGGAGGCAAACATAACAGATAGTTCTATCTAGTGACATCATTGCAACTACCATGATTAGTAAAAGTATAAAATTTTTGTCCTTACAAAAATAATCAAATGGATGAAAATACAACAAAGAAATTAGTGCAAAACAAATACTATTTCAACTTACACTGCTTTAAATATACAAATAGTGTATCTTTTGTAAATAAGTGTCTCAACCATTGATAAACAAATTTAGAGGGTTGCTATTATGTAAGCCTAGGAGCATGAGTCCGTGAGCCTAGAAGACTATACACCTATGTCATAGCTGTCTATATTATAGAAGTCATTGATAATTATAGTATACAACTATGTTATAGATACCAATATTGAAGGTGTTTATATCATAAAACCCTTCAATGGTTGTAGGATATCTTACAAAAGTGGATGAAAAACATTTTGGATGATAAGATGAAATATTTTGGGATGAAAACTTAACCATATTTATAACAACGGGTTGTAATAGGTCGCATAAAAATGTGTTTTTAATATAACATATGTTGAAGGCCCAAGGCCCACATGCTCATATTTCCATGCTCATCCACTAACATTGTTGGTTAACCCCTAAATGCCCGAGGCACCAAATTTTGGTGTCAATATTACTTTGAAGTTATATAAAACCTTTGAACCAAGTTGCTATTTTTAGTAGTTTTATATTTTTGAAAAATACTTTTTGAAGTCTAGTTTTAGCATCAAACATGTAATTTTGAAAATGATTGATTATAATTTTTCTATCCAAGATTTTGTGCAAGGGTGTCCATTGCAATCTTGACTTTCCGTAGTGTTGAGGGCTCTTGGAAATGAGCCTCAAATCATACTAGATCTTGGAGAAAAAATCACATTAGAAATTCACTTAAGAAAATTGTAGAGTAGATTTTGAGAAGCCATAAATTGATTGGGGTTATGCATGTTAGGTCCTTTAACCCCTAAAGGACCGGCATGCGTTTTTTGGCCGTATAGAAATTTTGGGCAGGTCCGTGTGACTAGAGATTTCCATATTTTAAGCTGAAATTTTAATAGAAGGTGGGCGCAAGGATATCTTTCATATGCACTAAATTTCAGCACATTTGGAAATAGGAGGCAAAAGTTATGGCCAAATATGTTACTTTTTTTTTGTAACTGGGCAGTCCGGGCAGCAAGAAAAATTTGGCAAAATTTTGATTTTTTTTTTAAAATATTTTTTTTCTTGTAGATTATATTTTTTTCTATCTGGAGAGCTTTGATTCATTTCATTTGGATTTGTTATGAAAAAGTTATGGACATTCTTGTTTTTCGGGCAATTAGAGCATCTTTTTGAAAAAAATAACTTGTAGGATGCATTTCTAAATGCTATTTTTGCAATTTAAATAAATAAAAAAATTCTCATGGTTTAGTTTACTTGCTAGAACAATCTCACCATTGGGATTAGTGTATTTTAATTCCATCTAAAATATATTAATGTTTTAGATTTTTCTTCTATCTTGTACCTACTTCTACTTAATAAATTTTTAAGGAATGATAATTAAGTTTTTTTGAATATTTTTTTTTCCCTAGATTCTCAACTCAATTCTCCACTAGAAAGATTTGAAGCACAAAACTTTGTAGTGCAAAAATTTTAAGTGAAAAATGTTTAAAGTCAAAAAAATCTAGTCCCGCAATGTGCTGAAATACTTGTTTTTTCCACTTTAAACGCAGATATCTTGCAATCTGAGCGGTCAAAAATTCTGAAATTTTTTCCACACATTCTCATACTAGTTAGGTGTAAGATCCTACGGTTAGATGTGAAAAAAAAAAACATTTTTCAAATTTTTTTACTCCTTGCTATAGAAATGGCAGTTTTGATGGTTTTTTGGCAGAAAAAAAGCCTTGGGCCTTTAGGGGTTAACCTCATGTACTTTTGGTGACCAACTTTTTAGATTTGACGTATGAAAAGAAGATTGAAATACTCCAAATCACTATTGAATACCCTCACGATCAAACATTATAATCTTTCAATCCATAAGATATAATTTTGATTTCTTTTTCTATAAAAACTCTAACATGTCTAGTTTGAATTTAGTTCAATTGAGAGCAAACTCTTAGAAGCTCAAAAAAGGGCTTGTTGGGCATGTAGTTCAATTGAGAGCAAACTCCTAGAAGCTCAGAAAAGGGCTTGTGGGGCACTTAGGGGGTTAAATCAACTATACAATTCTGCGTTTTCATGTGGTTAATTTTTTTTTTAAATTTAAGAAAAGAAAAATCCGCCCATCACATTTTTTTCTACCGGTATTGCACATTCGATCCAATCTTTACTGACTGCCTTCCACGCTCCGTCCAACTAATCATTCAGTTCTGGCCCCATTCGATATGCTCTTCCCTGCCCATTGGTGCTGCCTCATACTCCACTGCCACGTGGCAGACCCTGATTGGTGGAAATTTTCTTTGGATGATCCAATAATCCACTCCGCTTTCTTGGTCCAAACTCCAATTTCCACAACTAAGATCAGTCGCCACTCTCATAAGTACACCCTCTATGACTCAACAAACCTCTATAAAGCTTCCAGTGCCCACGGTCCCAGCTCCAGAGGAAAAAAAATAAAATTGGTTCTATACAGTGAGCTCAACAAGTGTCCTCTGACAAGAAACCCACAAAACCCAAGGTGCCAAGTCTGCCTATATAGAACCTCTCTAAACTCATGTTGTCAGGCGGTTTAGGGCTTGTTGAGATATGAGAGTTCTACTGTATTAAGTTAGTCTCACCTAACTTGTTGGAGCTTGAGTGGGATTTGGAAGATAAGGTTTGTAGCCTCAAACATTAGAATTGATTGTTATTCATCTAAATTCTAGAGGGGAGGAGATATCTCAAAGGCTGCAGGAGATGCTCTAAGGTAGAACCACCCATTCCCAACTAAGTAGCCATGCCCAACTTGTAGGGTGAAGGGCTTTTTTTTTTGGCGATATGTCACTAGATTCCAATTCCCTCTAACACATTTCTATCACTATGCCTCGCTTATTGTCAATGTGAACTTCAAGATCTTATTGTTACATTTTATCCAATCTCATGAAAAAGTGAGCAAACAAATTGCTTGAGTTCTTGGTATTTTTTGTCCCATTTTGAAAGCCCGCCCCCTTGGGTCATTAGGAGTTGAAGAACTTTAAAAAGTAAGGGGACTCAAGCATAACATTCAGTAGCAGAGTGGTGGGCTGCCTTCCCCCGGACAGAATGGTGTGGTATATTCCACACCATCTCATCTATTGGATGAAATGGTGTGGAATATACCACACCATCAGTAGCTAACTTACACGCGTCAATTTTGTCAGAGTAGGTCATCTAGCTGCAATTGTACAAGATACATTAAAAATTAAAACAAAACCAAAGTTCATACACCCATTAGACCAAATACACAATAACCAACATTCTACACAAATACACTGTGTGTTTTGAAAACTCAAGATATTATTGGTTTTGTCTGAATGCAAGCTCCAAGTTTGAATCATTTTTTATTTACATTACAAAATACACAAAAAAAATTAAAGAAAATAACGATCCAAACTTGGAGCTTGCAATCATAGAAAACCAATAATGTTTTGATTTTTCAGGGGAGAAAAGAAGCTATACATATATACACATGGAGTAGTAGTAGGTAGAGCAACCCATGTGGGATAAATAAATTAGAATTTGTAGGTTCTCATGCACACATAGTTAAATCAAAAACAAAGAATTGTGTTAAAAATAGAATTTCAAACCTCATTTAGGCATAGTAAAATAACTTTTCTCAAAAAAACTTTGAACTAAAAAAAGTTGGTAAATGAAGATAAGTTTCACCTCCAAAAATCCGTTTGGGATTTTGAATCTCCAATCAAAAGTTATAGACAAATTTTGAAGAGGGGTTGGAATGGACATTTTCTTTAACACTTTTAAAAATCTATTTCAAACCCTCTTCGAAATTTGTCCATAACTTTTGGTTGGAGATTCAAAATCCCAAACGTATTTTTGGAGGTGAAACTTATCTTCATTTACCAACTTTTTTTAGTTCAAAGTTTTTTGAGAAAAGTTATTTTAGTATGCCTAAATGAGGTTTGAAATTCAACTTTTAACACAATTCTTTATTCTTGACTTAACTATGAGAGCATGAGAACCTACAAATTCTAATTTATTTATCCCACGTGGGTTGCTCTACCTCCTACCACCCCATGTGTATATATAGAGTTGTCTTTTTCACGTGAAAACCCAAAATAAGATATTGATGGCAATTATGTGTAATGGATCATTTTAATTCTCAATGGATTTTTGGCCAACATCTTTCTCTACAAATATTTGTTGATTTGTATGTCTAGTCCTAAAACTAAGAAAAGAAAATGGAACATACCATAATATTTTGTCACTATCCCGGTACCAAAGCTTACATTAATTATGTGAAGATGAAATTTGTGGATGAGGACTCCAGAGAAGAAAAGGCAGCCTCTCTGAAGGCTATTAAATGTTATGAGTGGCATGTATTGGACCACCTATGTTTTCAACTTTGAAAATTTATAGAATATTAGGCGAGTGTTGGAAATACAGAACTACTTGGACTCTCAAAGGAGGGTAAGGTAGGAGGTCCAGAAATGGAGCATCTAAGTGCTGAAACTGAATTTTGGGGAGGTAAAACATCTTGAAATATTTTTCAGTAAATTTTCCTTGAAAGACAAGTGAATTGAAATCTAACCCAAGTCGTTTCATATTTTTTGGACCTTTGTGGAATTAGTTACAAATTTTTGAAGTTGGAAAAAAGTGGTCATTTGTGGTCATCAAAATGGACCACCTCGTGAAATGTACATAGGTGGTACATTAAAGAAAGAAAAATGTACCTTTGAGTCATCTTCCATTCTAATGCCCGCTCTGTTTTACAGCCTCCTACCTTAACAATTTTCACATGAAAAATTTCATCATTTTGACCACCTGAATATCCGAGGGCAGAAAAAGTGGCGGTTTATTTGTGCAGCCTGCTTACTCAATTTCTGAGGTCACAGTAGTACAATTCAGAGGTCAGACAGAGTAAGACGTCTACTTGACATTCATCCTGTTTAACCCCTAAAGTACCAAAGTCCCCTTGGGGGACACTTGAGATTTCAGGCAGGCCTGTGTGGCCTCAAATTTTGACCTGATTTTTTGAAACTTTTTTTGAAGACAGGGAATCATATTAGCTTTCTAAAAATATAATTTTTTTTTTTAATCGGTGCCCGGGTGCAAAAGTTATGCCATTCTATAGCAAAAAAGCAGTTCACCGGGCAGAAAAAAGAAAAAAAATGAATTTAAGAATTAAATTTTTTTTTCTCAAAGATCATGTTTTTGTCTACATTTGAAGCCTTGATTCATTCTATTTGGACTAATAATGAGAAAGTTATGGACAATCTTGTTTTTCGGGCAATTTAAGCATCTTCTTCAAAAAACATCTTATAGAATTCAATTCTAAATGCAATTTTCAAATTTTTTCAATTTTTTTTTTGACAAGGTCAAGTTTGATTGCAAGAACAATCCCACCGTTGGAATTATGGAGTTTGAATTCCATCTAAGAGCTATTAACAATTTAGCATTTCTATCAATTTTGGACCTACTTCTACTTGACAATTTTTTTATATGTGAAAATCAAGTTTTGATATGCTGAATTTTTTTTCCCCGACTCTCAACTCAAATGTTCAACATAAAAAAATTTAACTTTATGTTGTGTAGTGCAAAAAAAATCTACAAATGGCCGTCAAAGTCATCTGAAATTGCAGGAAACAATTCAAAAAAAACTTTTTTTTCCAACTTCAAATGCTAATATCTTCCAGTCCGTACGGCCAAACTTCATGAAATTCTTACCACATAATCTGAAACAAGTTAAGTACAAGATCCTACGGTTAGATTCTAAAAAACAGTTTTTTTTGGTTTAGGGAGTGACTGCAGCAGAAATGGCAGTTTTCAGTGATTCCAGAGCCAGAAAATGCCTTGGTATTTTAGGGGTTAAAATATTTCCAAAGTTCACCTACTCCAGAATGAGGTCAATCTACAAATATTCCATTTCTATTTTCAGAGCACCACTGTTGCGAAAACAGCTACAAATCAGAACTAAGCTTACAATTGTTTCCGTTTCATTTGTATCAAAAACAACAGAAACAAACTACAATTGATTCAAATAATGAAAACCTGCATCCATGTACCTTCAAAACAAAAGAAAGCAAAAAGAATGCGTGCATTTGCTACTGATACTCATAGCTTCGTAACACTCGGGAACAACTCACTGATCATTGCAGAATTGCCGTGCATCCTGTCGTTTCAGGTAGTACGTCAAAAAGTTGAAGCACTTACTGACGGCTGTTATATGCCCAGTTAGATTCACGAGTCATGACTCATGTGCAGCCCACTTTCTTTGTTTTCATGGTTGATAGAGTTTTCGAGCGACGCACGCCAAGGGACTCTTTACACCTGGAGGTTGATTGCACAAATTTCAGCCTTTTGATAAATCATAAGTGAGGATTTGTGGCCCTACCTCTAGGTGTACAGCAGCCCTAAGATGCTGAGGAATCTCACCCAAGGATATTTTTTGCAATACAAAGCTATAACAGTGGCCAAAGGTCTGGCTGTCCCTCTACAATTGATCATAGAAACATCCTTGTATTGCACACAAGAAATGATGCCAAAGATACTTGGATTACAGTACATTATAAGTAACTTCTACTTGTCCACGTATTGATGAGTTTGATGAATGTTTGGATCACGTTGCACACATGACCAAGAGTAGAAAATAAAAAAATCTTGAGCACTCCCATTGGCTGTAGGCATCACCATTATGAATGTAGGCATCGTAAAAGCGGTGTACCAAATGTGTTTTAGAGCCCTTGATTTTTAGATATCATTTGTTGTATTGAACTTTCTAATGTATTCCGAAGATGAATGTATTGTGGGTATCTAGCAAAATAAGTGTATAAGGCTAAAGATGTGAGAGAATTTCCGTGACACAATTTTTATTCCTCCTTTAGTCTTGGCCGTTGCCCTATGATTCCTTGGCCCATGCTTTGTTGCCTCACTTGATGGGCTCTAGAAAAATGAAAAACTGTTGAGCAAGTGGCCCCGCCTTGAAATGGGAGCATTCTATTTAAATGGTGTCGCATTGCATTTTTCTCCTCTCTGCCTAATTCCACCTTCCATGTATTGTTGCCGTATCTAGTTATCATTCACATCATGAAGATACCTTTAGAACTTTAAAATGGTCCAATTTAACTATTGAGAGAGTTTAGAATTTTTTTGAAAAGGTTCAATAGGTGCTCAAGCCTCCTAATGTGCTTCTTGTTTGTAGGTAGTTCTATGCGACCCGATGTGTATCCACGAGGTTCTTGTGTGGGTTGTTTTCAATTCTATAGGGGTGATGGATGGCTCCTAGCACGAGTCTACCTTTGTACTTGAATCTTGCATTGAAATCCTCGTTTGAGAAAAAAGCAAAAAGGGTAAGTTAACTTTGTAAGGACACTTCAGACCAGAGTACTTCAATGGACAACACAAAATCCTTCTATGTGAGACAAAAGTACATATACTCATCTTTGGAATTTTGTGCAAAAAGGGGAAGTCTTGCTGAGTATCTTAGACCTCCAATGAGTGCTTTTGATTTATTTTTCTCAGTAGATGGTTCACAAGGTACTACAAAGGAGGATTTCCACGATGACCAGCCCATCCTTTTAGGGTTAGAGATCCTCGCCAAAAGTTGCCAAACACAAAAGAATTGGGTGCACACGTGGACAACAAATGAACCCGGTGTCTTCCCTTTTTTCTTTTTTTTTCCAATTTGGCATACAGGATGAGCTGTTCGTGTTGCCTGTCAGCTGCATTGCTTGTTGCCTATCGATTGCTTCCAGCATTGGTTTTCCGCAGGGCCCAGATGCCCGGATGCACAGGCGTGTATCCAACTTCATCATTTCGCGATCTGAACAGGTGCCATTCTGGCCAAAGATGCCATTCAGGCAGCCCGATCTGATCAACAGAACTTAACTTAAATATTCTAAAGTTTGGAACCAGACTTGACGGACTCAAGCTTCCACAACCGAAGTCAAAGTCTCGCAGTGCGTGCATTCCGTGATTCTGTCCGGTCTGGCACTTGCAGAAGTTGCAGTAACTTCAGTTTTATATGCCGCTTCTTCGTGACTTGAATTGTCTGGGCTGCCTGCCGGCTTCGTTATTTAACCCTTAAACGTGGTTGGAGCCAGCATTGGCCTACGTTTGTTGTATTAGTGGATTTGATGAGTGAAGATGCGGGTATTTTAGAATTATGGGTTGGGCAATACTTGAGTATAGACTCAAAGAATGTTGGTTTGTACAGTATGTGTAGCCTCCGACGTGGGAGACTGGGAGTGTGGGACCTTCGCCACGCCGGCACGCTGTGCAAACTTCAAGAAAGAAGCGGAAAGTTTTCTCTGTCTCTCTCTTTCCGTGGTACAGTAGGTGAAATGCCGAAACTTCAGGCCGCATCTGTCCTGTTATTTCTCGAGTAATGGAGCCGGGTGCTGGTTTGTAATTTGTATTTTAGACTTCAGATTTTTAAGCAAATGAAAAATGCATATTTCATGTACTGTACAGTACAGTAGTAGTTGGCACTCAGGAATTTAAGTTCGTATCAGAAATTTCCTACTGTTGACAACACCTTTTGAGGATAGTGTCGGCTATAACTTGTTTGGAGTAAAGGAGGAGTACAGTCATGTCAAATCAGAGCAAATCAAGTGAAATTGAGACTCTGATCCAAAGGGGGTGGACTGTACTTTCAAAATGGGCCAAAACTGCCGAGAACTTGAGCAATTTATTTGCTCATTTTCATGAGATCTGATAGAATGTAACCTTAGGATCTTGATCACATTGAGAGTGAGCACCTCAAAAAAATTCAAATTATTTGACCACACATACTAGGAGATATTGAAGTTTGAAATTTTGTTTGGGGCAGCGTACTTTAAAGGAACATATCTTAGTGAGAATATTTTGAAATGAAGACCTTCTTGTGCTCAATGAAAGACAAAAGAGTTGAAAATGCTTATCTAAAATTTCACAACATTCCAAACTTCTTCAATTCATGGTGGATTTGCAATGCAAAGTGGTCATTGAAATGAGAGTTGTGAATGTCAAAAAAACGAGAGCAAGACACTTGTCTTCTCCTTGAGCTCCTTGGATCTGCCCTTTTTGAGGTGGATCTGACTTTTTTGAGGTCGGCATCAATTGCATTGAATGACTGACTTTTCAGTCCATGTCCAAACCAAACCCCCCAAAATGAGCCGTGAACTACACTATGCCTTTCAACTTTAAAAAAATTCCACAAGGCGGAGTTTCACTCGAAATTTGATGAAACTATTGCCATTGGATTTATAACACAACCTATTTTTTAGAAAGAATTTATATGTGAGAAAAACTCAAAATTTGAGAATGGGAAGATAAAAAAAAGAGGGGCAACGACCAGAAAATGATTGCTTGGGTCATTAGGGGTTAAGGTAGAACAACCCATTATTGACAAACTGAGACTCATTCCAAACACCTACAAGATGACTCCATTACAAAAAAACTCAATAAATGAAATTTGGGCCACATTCAATGTCTTAGGTGACAATAATAGAGTGATTAGTGACTACAATAGGAACTTCTACCTTCTAAGTGTAAATTCATTGCAAGAAGTAGTTTTCTCAGGCCTTCAAGTTGTACCTATGTTAAAAAATATTGTGACTCCTTTAGGTGAGTAAACCATGACTATTATGGATACACTTTTTGTTGGTTTTGGGGTAGTGTAGAGACTCTTTTGGGCCATGATGGGTAGCACACTTCAAAAATTCATAACAAATTCATACTTTGTTGAAGAAGTATAATTTCAATTGCTCTTGCTGTTTCACACACTTGTCTTTATGTAGAAGGAAATTAAAATTTTCAACAATGACATGAGAGCAAATTCCTAATTCTTCCCGTGATGGGTTATTCTATCCCAAGTACACTTTCATTCACAAAGACTATAATTCATTGGCATTAGGAGCTTTCACTTTCATTGCTTCAACTTTATATCTTTGTAAGACAAGATGTTGAAAGATTCTTTAACTAACCAATTCAAAGTTAGTGTGCTTATCATGGTTCTAAAAATTTAGTTGGATGCAAATATAAATATTCATTGTCGGGTGATTGCAAGGAAAACTAGTACTATTTTGCGTCACAATGAGAGTGACTCTCTTGTCACCCACTATAGTCTTTGAAGCATGAACTTGATTAACTTGAAATTTTTATTGGAGATGGATAACTTGATAGTATTTAGTTCCTTTATTTTTCAGAAATTTTCTGAAATTATTTTATATTTAAATTTAAATTTAGCTAATTTGTCACACTTTGCAATTTAGGGGGTATTTGTACTGGGGAGTACCCAAAATTAATGATCTAGAGCTGAAATTTTTGTGGTCTATTCCCATAGTAGGAAGTCATGTTTCTACCTAAGGGAATTTTAAAATATTTTATTTTATGCCCTCCACATGCGTGTTAATAGAGTTCCTTTGTGTGTTCATTTTTGAACATTGAAGATGGTCTTAAGATCATTCTTTTGGTGAAATTTCTTCATCATAAAGTTCTCCCACATTGCCAATTTTTTTTTTTTTTTTTTTTTAAATCTTATTTTTTAGAAATTAAAATGTGAAAGTACCTAATTTCTTGAGATTTTGCTAGTTCATGAGACTTTTCTAGTTCTCTTGCTTAGAAATTTTTTCTATGCTTTTCCTTCTTAGGGTACCTTCTTTTCAAAGGTGTATACATTAATAATATTTTCACACTTTTTTAAAATTGTTTTTCTAATTATAAAGTATTCCCCAAAGAAAAAATAAGTACTGTGGAAAACGCTACAAAAACCAAACAGTCTTCTTGTACTATCCTGTCATTGTTCATTTACAAAACTTGATGTATCCATTTATAGATGAAATTGCACTATTTTGTTAACTTACCATGAGTTCCAAAATGATATGGATGTCTTATCTAGCATTGAAATAGAAGAGTGTAAATAGTGTTGTTGCCTAGCCATTTGATTTTGAGTAGATGGATGTTTGGGGCACTACAAAAATCGTTCATAACCATCAATGAAGTGTCGTATCTTGATTTGCTTGCAATAAATCTTCCCACTTAAGACGGAATTTTTTTAATATATATATATTTTTTATCTACAAGTAAAAAAAACATTTGTTTATATATATATATATATATATATATATATATATATATATATATATATATATATATATATATCATTGTAAATGGACAATCTCAAGATAGTCCAACTTAATGTAGAAAATTGCTCTCTTTAATCTATGTCATATTTCAAGTGACTTTATTTTTTATTTTTTTTCTTGACTCAAAACTATCCATGGAGGCTCTATTACTTTACAACTTGGTTGCCGTATATGTACCACTGAAGACATTTATCATGGCAATTTTAGATCATATTGGTAAAGCCAATCTTGATGTCCCCTGGTATGACATAATTGAGAAGTAAATGTATCAGATAGTTGCAGTGTTTTCAATTCGGGCCTTATAAGGTCCAAATGCCTCAAAAAAAAATGGACTGCTCCAAGCCTATAGGAAAAATTTGAAGAAAAATTGGATGATAATGCCAAATTGCTCCAATTTTTTTAAAAATTTTAGATGAAATTTCTAATTTTAAATGAAACTTATTCAAATATGTGGATGAAAAGATAGTTCTATCCAAAATATAGATGAATACTAAAATATTTGACTACATCATTTTCTCGTATGTTACTACTTCAGCACTTCTCCCAAAACAAAAACAAAATCCCTAGATAGTTGTACCTTATGACATTATTGCAACTACAATGATTAGTAAAAGTATAAAATCAGTGTCCTCACAAAAAAATCAATCAAAAACACAACAAAGAAATTAGTGCAATACAAATGCTATTTCAACTTGCACTAATTTAAATGTACAACAATGTGTCTTTTTATAAATAAGTGTCACAACCACTGATATGTAAATCACAAGGGTTGCTATCATGTGAGCCTAGGAGCGTAAGATTGTTTGAGTTCCCAATTTGTCACTTGGGACTCATAGATATCTTTTTTTTTAGTTTTATAAATTAAAGTTGATAAAAGTCTACAAAAAGCTATAAAAAGAGTGTAGAACTGAAATAGGGTTGTGTCATATCCATTATAGTATTTGGTCTAGTTTTGATTTTATATGTAGAACTCCCCCAAACCCCGCTTGGAAATAGAGTAGAAATCATAAGATAGTGGGATTTGTTGGATTTGAGTCACACAACCCCCAAAAGGCTAAATCCCACCATGAATGTGGCAATTCGTGGCTAAGTTGGTCCGAGGGATCCACAACAAGGCCACTAGGTCGGGTCCTAGAGTTAGGTCTTGAATTCCCTATTAGATTGATGAATTCCTGAAAATCCCGATTGTTAGCTTGTAGGAGCCACAAACTCAAGACGGGCCTATGGAGGAATCTACTACCCAAGAATGGTAATCTAGAAAAAAATCCCATGCTAGAAATTCAACGGCGAAATTGATTTTCCAAGATTCTTTCATCTACAAAAGATTCCCGCACCATCAACAATTCAAGGAGACGGCCAATTTGGATCTCCGTTGACCAATTGTGCCAGGTACGGAAATGCACTTACACATATTTTGTGGGACTTCTTGAGAGGTCCCATGAAAATTCCCGACATCTTCCAACTTGTAGAAGAACCTCTTCCGGGTGGTCACCCGTTCTGACCTCCAACGGGAATTTCTTGGAAGTTACCCAGATTGCGGTAAAATCTCATTAAAAATTAGACTAACTTGTTTTATGATAATAATGCGCTCCAATAAGTTTCGCGACATTCCGATAGCAACAAGTATCCGAATTGACCAGATTCTTTAGGAATTAATCACGTGGCGGGGTCCTCGCGACGTTGATCGGCATTCTGGGGGCATACGGCAGCGAAACAAAGTCAACAAGGAATCTTTTCCTACTCTCTCGCACCTATCGGAGAGTTTAGGCCAGTTACTTTTCTCAAAATAGGAGGCCACCAAGAATTAGAGATTTACCTCAATTCGGTTTTTAATCTAGGCTAGCTTACGATGGTTTTTGGGTCCCAATGTAAAGGATAGGGAGATAGCAAACTAAACATGACGATCTGGAGCCAACGACGCAATCCGTTTGACATTTGAAGTTGATCTCCAAAAGTTAGGATGTTGGTCCAGCATAGATGGTAGATAGTCAAATTTTAGGGATTAGGATGAAAATCCAAGTCGATAAGGTTACTAGTAGGAATTTAGGGGGGGGAGTGGTCCCTTGGAAACCTATATAAGGGCTCCATTTCCCTCTCTAAAATCACCCCCATACTTGTTTTGGGTCCGAAGGTCCAAATTATATTGGATATTTTGGCGTTTGAAGCCAAAAACCTCTACGATATTTCTGGAGCACTTTTGGCTCCATTGTTGCTCAAGTTCAAGCTTTGAAGGTCTTGTGGGGGTCCTTCTACCTTGTTTACGTATGTACTTTGGTTCTTCCGTCCACTTCATGTACTAACTTCCAAGCTGGAAGTGGTTGTGGGTCTTTGTGCACTAACTTGTGTGTCTTGGAGGTCTTCTTGGTGTCTTGTACTAATTTTAGAGTCACCTCCTACTGTACCTTGGCGATGCCGCTTTGGGGACCTTTAGTATGTAAGTGTTGTAATACTACGTTTGTACTAACTTGTGTGTGCTAAGCTTCTACTAACTCGGGAAGTGGGTATGTGTGACCCCTCGTTCCGGAAACTAATCTTTGTTTAATCCCTAAAAGACCATTGTCCCTTCGGAGGACAAATGCGTTTTCGGGCAGATACCTACGGGCTGAAATTTTCTGGTGATTTTTTGAAACTTTTTTTGAAGATAGAAAAACTGATAAGCTTTGTGGGAATATAATTTTTTTCACAATTAGTGCCTGGGAACAAAAGTTATGACCAATTAAGCTCAGAACAGGGGGACGAGGGGCAATCTGGGCAGCCAAAAAAAATTTGCAAAAATTTGGGTTTTTTTTTTTAAAATATTTTTTTTCTTGTAGATTATACTTTAATTTGTCTATCTGGAAAGCTTTGATTCATTTCATTTTTTTAATAATTTTTTTAAGAATGATAATTAAGTTTTTTTGAATTTTTTTTCCTAGACTCTCAACTCAATTCTCCACTATAAAGATTTAAAGCTCTAAACTCTGTAGTGCAAAAAGTTTAAGTTAAAAATGTTCAAAGTCAGAAAATCTAGTCTCGCAATGTGCTGAAAAACTTGTTTTTTTCACTTTAAACGCACATATCTTGCAATCTCTGTGGTCAAAAATTTTGAAATTTTTTCCACACATTCTCATACTAGTTAGGTGTAAGATCCTACGGTTAGATGTGAGAAAAAAACAATTTTCAATTTTTTTTAATCTTTGCTATAGAAATGGCAATTTTGAGTGTTTTTTGGCAGAAAAAAGGCCTTCAGTTGGTCCTTTAGGGGTTAAAGTCACCTCTGTTGTGTGGGCCCCCTCAAAGACGGTGGAGCTTCGACTTGTAGGGTTCTAGAAGTCATTAGAGATCCCTAAGACAGCGAAGCTTTGACCCCCCCTGTAGTGTGTCTTCTTTAAGTGGTTGACTTTCCCTCCTCTAAAGTTCTCCTTGTTGTGTGGATCCCCCTTTGGAATGGCAAAACTTTGACTCTAAGACCTAGAAAAGTTTGGCATTTTTTATGATTATCCTCAGGGGGTGCAGTAAGCCGTAAAAGTATAAAGATACGTGTGATAAAATGTAGGGTGCCAAAAAAACATTGGAGCTAAAAATTATAATTTGATTTTATATACTATAGAATATATAAAATAACATTGGATGTGTTTTAACTACTATAGGGTGTTCAATAATGGGTTCCATTAGCAAAAAAGTAAACTTAAGATACCCCCTCTTATATTAATTTTGTGGGTCAGATTTCTTAACTAAGGCTGTTTTGTGAGTTGATCTAGTTGTCAGTGATTAACCTCTAAAGGCCCAAGGCCTTTTTTCTAACAAAAAACACTCAAAACTGCCATTTCTATAGTAAGGAGTAAAAAGATTTGAAATTTTTTTTTTTGCACATCTAACCGTAGGATCTTACATCTAACTAGTACGAGAATGTGTGGAAAAAATTTCAAAAATTTTGACCGCTCAGATTGCAAGATATTTGCGTTTAAAGTGGAAAAAACAAGTATTTCAGCACATTGCGGGACTAGATTTTTTTACTTTAAACATTTTTAACTTAAAATTTTTGCACTACAGAGTTTGGAGCTTTAAATCTTTATAGTGGAGAATTGAGTTGAGAGTCTGGAGAAAAAAAGAATATTCAAAAAAACTTAATTATCATTCCTAAAAAATTTATTAAGTAGAAGTAGGTACGAGATAGAAGGAAAATCTAAAATATTTATATATTTTAGATGGAATTAAAATACACTAATCCCAATGGTGAGATTGTTCTAGCAAATAAACTAAACCATGATAATTTATTTTTTTTGAAAAATTGCAAAAATAGCATTCAAAAATGAATCCTGCAAGTTATTTTTTCAAGAAGATGCTCTAACTGCCCGAAAAACAAGAATGTCCATAACTTTCTCATAACAAATCCAAATGAAATGAATCAAAGCTTTCCAGATAGAAAAAATATATAATATATGAGAAAAAAAATATTTAAAAAATAAAAATAAAAATTGTCAAATTTTTTTTGCTGCCCAGACTGCCCAGTTACAAAAAAAAAGTAACATATTTGGCCATAACTTTTGACTCCTATTTCCAAATGTGCTGAAATTTAGTGCATATGAAAGATATTCCTTGCGCCCACCTTCTATTAAAATTTCAGCTTAAAATATGGAAATCTCTAGTCACACATACCTACCCAAAATTTCTATACAGCCAAAAAACGCATGCCGGTCCTTTAGGGGTTAATTAGGCTATTGTAGGAGCAAAACTGCAGCCATCAATGCGTCGTTGGATCACACTGACCCAACAAAGTGTGTGATGTTAGGATTTTAGCAAAGGTACTCTTTCCTTTAGCTCTTACAATTGGTCTCTTTATTGAAATCTTGCATTTCTGGAGTTTCGAGTGGTGTTGCAATAGCCCCTAAACCATCTTGTTTGAATGTTGATGCTATTGTTTATATTGTACATGCACTAATGCTCTATTCTTGTGTTTGTTGCGCAATTGGTGGGCTCAGGGTCTGTTTTGCAAACATTGTATTACGATTCTTCTACGGGATATACATACACTTGCATTTTTTGAACTTTTGTAACCATAGTTTTATAAAAGTTATGGTATGCACAGACCGGTATTCAGCGTTAGAACTTAGAACATTACCATTTTTTTCTATCGCCGTAACTTTCTCAAAACATTGTTTGCACATTTCATATTCAGATTGTGTTCATGAACACATTATATATATTTGATTCTACATTGATAATCATTGGTAATGTCTTGTTTGTCTTTGTTTCAGTTTCAATCATGCATGTGTATGTTCATTACATTAAGGCAATATGTTTAAGGAATTGAACTAGAAATTCTACACCAAGTTTCCTAAATCCAAGTAGTAAGTAGGTGGAAAAAAATATAGAGTGTAACAAAATATTCACTAATACTCAGTAGTGAATAGTGTCAAAGAAATATGGAATGCAAAAAAAAAATAGTTTAGGAAAAGAATGTAGTAGAAAAAAATTTGCATATGTAAAATAGCATACCAAAAATTCATGGCAATTGGAAATTAAAATTAATGAATGCCCTCTAAATAATACACTAGATTAGAAAATTATATAATCATAGAGTGCAAAATAATCTACACACCAAAAATAATAACCCCTCTTTAATTACCCGGTTATTGCACGTGTATGCTTATTTTTTTCAAAGACTGCACTCCCCGAGTGATTATCCCTATGCTTTGATTATAGGATCTAGAAAAATTTGGCATTTTTTACAAGATACCAAGCGATTCCCTACCTTAGTTTCCAAATATCCATGTGAAAAGATTTCTGTTAGTTTTCGAATATCCATGATCCCTCAATAATGAGAATTAGTCTATGCAAAAAACCCATGTAGTGAGAAGATTATCTCTAGGCATCCAACATCCCAGTTATTTATTTATTTAAAAAAACCCTCATCCAGTTAGCCCAAGCATCCAGGACCCCAGCCAGCCCCAAGCATTCAGAACCCCAGCTAGTCCCCTGACATTCAGAACCCCATCAAGTCCCTCGTATCGGGAGGGTTCGGGTAGTTCATGGGAGGGGCCGGGGCAAGAACTAGGCTAACCTCTTTAAATTGTTGGAGGGGAAGAAACATAGGGTCTAGGGGAAGAGGCTAGACTAGTGCCAAACAAGCTCCTTGTAACAAAAATAGTTCTCTAAAAACCTGCAACCCACTCAAACATACAAAACACAAGTGAAGATCAAGAGGAGATGGAGAAGGCAATATAGGAGGATTAGTAGAGAGAAGATGAATAGGGTGGAAGAGATTAGATAGGGGTCAAGGAGAGGAAATCTTGGTAAGCCCCTTGTGACAGTTAGAACTACAGTAGGATGGAAGGATGACAAGTGTAAGACCTTTGTAAGAGGGAAGGGAACCATTAAGGGTCCTTGAAATTTGAATCTATAGTTGTAAGACCACCATCAATACATTTGATAGAATAGTACTAGCGTAGAGGAGAGGACGAGAAAGAAAAGGACGGAAGAAGGGAAAGGAAGGAAGTTAAATCACAAGGGTGTAATTTAAAAAAAGAAAAAGTGGTGAACTTTGAAAAAAGAAACAAACAAAGGAATATCATGGAACACAAGGATGCGTACACGGACGTGGACGAGGTCAACTCCAATGACATGATGAGGTAAGTGGTTAACTTAACCCCTAAAGGACCGAGGCCTTTTCTTTGCCAAAAAACATTGAAAACTGTCATTTCTATAGCAAAGATTAAAAAAAAAATTTAACTTTTTTTTTCCACATCTAACTGTAGAATCTTACACCTAATTAGTATAAAAAAGTGTGGAAAAAATTTCAAAATTTTTGACTGCAGAGATTGCAAGATATTGCATTTAAAGTGGAAAAAACAAGTTTTTCAGCATATTGCGGGACAACATTTTTTGACTTTGAACATTTTGAACTTAAAAATTTTGAACTATAGAATTTTGAGCTTTAAATGTTTGTAGTGGAGAATTGAGTTGAGAGTCTAGGGAAAAAAAATTCAAAAGAACTTAATTTTCATTCTTAAGAAAAATATTAAGTAGAAGTAGGAACGAGATAGAAGGAAAATATAAAATACTAATATCTTTTAGATGAAATTAAAATGCACTAATCCCAATGGTGAGATTGTTCTACCAAATAAATTAAACCATGGAATTTTAATTTTTTTTAAATTGCAAAAATTGCATTCAGAATTGAATCCTATAAATTATTTTTTTCAAGAAGATGCTCTTACTACCCAAAAAACAAGAATGTCCATAACTTTCTCATAACAAATCCAAATAAAATGAATCAAAGATTTCCAAATAGACAAAAACATAATCTATGAGAAGAAAAAAAGAAGTTAAATTTAAATTTTTTCAAATTTTTTGTGCTGCCCCCTGTCCCCTATTTTGAGCTTATTTGGTCATAATTTTTTTTTCTGGGCACCGATTGAAAAAAAAATTATATTTTCACAAAGCTAATCAGCTTTTCTATCTTCAAAAAAAGTTTAAAAAAATCAGGATAAAATTTCAGCCCGTAGGTACTTGCCCGAAATTGCATTTGTCCTCTCAAAGGACAACCTTGTATTTTCTCCTTGATTGGTATTTAAATTCTTAGTCGAACTTCAATCCCCATTAGCAGTAAAAAATTTGAGTTAATTTTAGAAGTTAAACCGTAGAGTCAAAATTAGAAGTTAAAATTAGAGTTAAATTTAGAAGTTAAAATTTAGAGTCAAAATTAGAAGTTAGAAACTTAGAATTAATAACTTTAGAAGTTAAAATGTAGAATTAATTTAGAAGTAGAAACTTGGAGTTAACTTTAGAGGTTAAAGCGTAGAGTTAATTTAGAAGTAGAAACTTGGAGATAACTTTAGAAGTTAAAACGTAGAGTAAATTTTAGAAGTAGAAACTTAGGGATAGTTTTAGAAGTTAAAACTTAGAGTCAATTAGAAGCAAAACCTTAGGATTCATTTAGAAATAACAAACCAAAGTCAAGACCAGAGGTTAACACCTAGAATTGGATTTCTAGGTCCAAAACTTCAAAGTAGCTGGCAAATAGTAAAACTTAGAACTACATTGGGGAATTAAAAGGTAGAAGGTAGCCTTAGGGGTTCATGGAAGGAACATAGGGGATCTAACTTCAATTACTTAGGGTTGTTAGAAATGGCACGAACTACTCTTGACCTAGGATAGATAGTTAGGACGGTAGAATGTTACCTTTTAGATCACAGTGACCCTTAACAATTGGCAGCTAGCTTAGGAGGTCGTATCACTCGCCTTTCTAGGCAATTCTTTTACCCATCCATGAAACTTAGGAAACACTAGCAAGATCCATTTTTGGAAGGCACAATGGATCATACTCACAACACCCCTTAAATCAAAACTGGATAAAAGTTAAGAACTTGGTCATGTTCATTTCATTACCAAGGGTGAATAATAAAGCGCCCACAGACTATGAGCCAAAAATACTATACACCTATATTGTAGGTGTCTATATTATAGAAACTTTCCACGATTATAGTGGGACTATGTTATAAATACCTATATTATAGGTGTTTATATTATAAGCACCTCCACTGGGTATAATGTAAGGGAGCCAACCCATTTTCGACCACTTAAGCAATTGAGCATATTTGGAGCATAGGTATACGGAATAGAATTTTTTTTTCCGTGTACATAAATAGATTTAAGAAGGATCCTGTCATTTTTCACAATTTTAGTTCCCAAAACAAAATTACCATGAGTTTTCTAGGTGAAGATCATATTCATCCCATACTAGTCATATAGGTTGTCTTATTTCCGACCAAGGGCTGGTTGCAAAATTGAGAGTCCTATAGTCAATCATAATGCGCCATATATATATGCCATAAGTGATCATTTAAACTTCTCTAGCTGCACGGAAATAGAGCAACCTATGTTGCCAAAATGGGGGGTGATCCGGAGTGGGTTGGCTCCCATATCCACTTCTATATATATATATATATATATATATGCTCAAAGCTCACATGCTTGCATTTTCATGCTCAAACACTAATATTGTTGGACAAATCAATGTTGCAATTCAATTTTATATGGATTAAAAAAAACTCCATCCGCCACATCTAAGGGCCGCTTCACATCAGAGGAAAGAAGATAGACAACAACCAACTTTCTTCATCATGATTGGTAGCACATGCAGGTGGGATTTCACATTGGAGAGGCAGGAAGGGTGATTGTGGCTGAGAAAGTGGCTGATGTGTCATGCCATTGGAAGCAAATGTCTTCCGGAGTTTTTTGGGTGGAAAGTGTTGCAAGCGCGACACTTCTCCTAGAGTGTTTTGGATTGTAGCTAGCATTTCTTTTATCGAAGTAGTTTCTGAAGGCTCTACATGTCTACATCTGGAAGCACCAACGGAACGGAAGCGAAGACAGTCCGCGTTCACAGCCTCCACTTGGAAGCATGCTTGGCTTGAAGAAACAGAAGCGGATGGATTTGCGCCTTTGCGGTCATTTTAGAGAATTTTACTGTTAAGAATTTCATTGTGTCATTTCGGAGAATTTCTGAGAAGCTTGAAGCGGTCCACCACTTTTGTTCAACTTCATGCTGCTTGAGTTTTCACATTAAAGTGCATATGTGGAATACTTTTTCAATGTTGAGAGGTTGGAAGACCATTTGCCTTTCCAACTTCTTGTCGGTCTACAATGTGAAACGGACCTAAGTTCTACAGGTATTGCACATTCAATCTAATCTTCCATGAGTGACTTCTTTCCATGTTGTTCTGTCCAACTAATTCATTCAATCGGATCCCATCCGATCAGTTCACGAAGGTGATTGGCTTCCCTACCAATTGGTGTGGCCTCGTTGAGCATGGCGTCCCAACATAACATTGCTAAGTGGATTCATTCCTTCCCTCTAACATCAAGGATAATTCCTTCCAAGATGCCTGCTTGGAAACTTTAGTTATAATATGAGGTTGTCCATTGGTTGGTGATTTATGAGTGCTTAGTGGTTGATGCTTAGTGGCAATAAGAGATTGGTTTACAGACTGAATGCATAGATTCCCAACATGAGTGGCGACATGAGATTGGTATGCAGACTGTACCCACAGTAATTGCACAAATTTCTAAAGTTGGGGGGCTTCCTCTTCTGCGGGGAGCAAAAGGAACCCCCAAACGTTGGTTAACAATGTTATGAAGAAAGAGGCTACAATACTCCATTGCTACATGGCCCCAATTGATGGAAAATTTCTTGGGATGACCTAATAATCTACTCTGCTTTCTTATTCCAAACTCACTCCAATTTCTAGAGCGGGACATTAAATTCGTCCCACGATGTAGGACCGGCAGGGTAATTTTTGTGTTTTGAGAGGGTAAAAGTTTTAAAAAAACAAACTATTTTGAGCTGTGTCTAGGGTATGTTGTAGACCTCTTTTAGCTAATTTGGGGTCTTTAATTGCAAGTATGAATTCAAAATTTGCAAAAAAAATATTATGGTAAATAAAAAATTATTGTATTTTCCTCCAGGGTAAATCCACCATGTTGGTTCTACTTTGTGGGACGGGTTTAACGTCCCCCATCATCAGAAGCCATCCCAAATGTTTCTTGTCGAGGCCTGGCTAGTTGGGCATGACGCTAAAACCCCTCTGAGGATTGAAATTGTCCTATGAATGACTTAAAACATCTCTGTAGGGGACGGAGAGGCAATTCTTCATCCGTTATTTTTGTGGTGGGAGGTGGGGGCATGTAGAGTCTTCTAACGTAGGAGCCAGCCTTCATTGAAGGCCTCTTTGTTTTTAGAAGTACAAAGATTCAATCACAATGGCAACCAACAACACTCCCCGCGTCATTGCAGGGTTAAGTTAGTGTCGCCTAATTTATTGAAGCTTGAGTGGGATCTAGAAGATAAGGTAAGTAGCTTCAAACAAGTTGAAATTATTTTGACAATTGACTGCTAACGTAGTGTACTTTCAAAATTGGAAGTGTACTTTCAAAATGGGCCAAAACTATCAAGAATTTAAGCAATTTGTTTGCTCATTTTTTCTAGAGACCAAATAGAATGTAACCGCAAGATCTTGAAGTTTACATTGAGAGTGAGCACTTCAAAAAAGTATAGATTATTTGACTGCACAGTTTAGGAGATATTTAAGTTTGAAGTTCTGTTTTGGGGAATGGAAAAACAAGGCATCACTTGGAAGGAGCATATCTTATTGAGAATATTTTTAAATGAGGACCTCAATTTTGTGCTCATTGAAAGATAAAAGAGTTGAAAGAGCTCATGTAAAATTTCACAACATTCAGTTTTGAGCATTTTTCAATTCATGGTGGAGCTTGCAATGCATGGAGGTCACTAAAATGAGAGTAGTGTTTATAAGGAACATAAGAATGGGACACTTGTCTTTTCCTTGATCTCCTTGGATCCGCCCTTTTCAAGATGGATTTGACCTTTTTGAGGTGGAAAAGAAGCACATTGGTTGGCTCACTTTTTAGTCCATGGCCAATCCAAACCCCCCCAAAATGATCAAGTTGTGAACTACACTATTGCATTGAACTTTTAAAAAATTCCACAAATTGGAGTTTAACTCTCATAACATTCAGTAGCAGACTGCTGGGCTGCCTTTCCCCGGACGGAATGGTGTGGTATATTCCACACCATTTCATCCACCGGATGAGATGGTGTGGAATATACCACACCATCAATAGCTAATATACACACGTTGATTTTGTCAGAGTAAGTCAGCTGGCGATAATAGTTCAATGTACATTTAAAATTAAAACAAAAGAAGAGTTTATACACTCATTAAAACAAACACACAATAACCAACGTTCTACACCTATACATTGTGTGTTTTGAAAACTCAAAATATTTTTGGTTTTGTATGAAAGCAAGCTACATGCTTGGTTTCATTTTTTTAATAATTTTTTTTGTGTATTTTGTAACATTACAAAACACAAAAAAAAATTATAAAAAAAATGAAACCAAGCATGTAGCTTGCTTTCATACAAAACCAAACATATTTTGAATTTTCAAGTGAAAAGGAAATTCTATATATACACATGGGGTGGTAGGAGGTAGAACAACCCATATGGGATAAATAATTTAGAATTTGTAGTTTCTCAAGCATTCATAGTTAAGTCAGAAACAAAGAATTGTGTTAACAATAAAATTTCAGATCACATTTAGGCATAGTTAAATAAGTTTTCTCAAAAAACTTTGAACTACAAAAATTTGGTAAATGAAGATAAGTTTTACCTCCAAAAATCCGTTTGGCATTTTGAATCTCCAATCAAAAGTTATGGACAAATTTGAGAGAGGATTTTTTTTAAATGTTAAAGAAAAAGGTCCATTCCAAACCCTCTCTCAAATTTGTCCATAACTTTTGATTAGAGATTCAAAATGTCAAACGGATTTTTGGAGGTAAAACTTATCTTCATTTACCAACTTTTTGTAGTTCAAAGTTTTTTGAGAAAACTTATTTAAATATGCCTAAATGTGATCTGAAATTTTATTGCTAACACAATTCTTTGTTTTTGACTTAACTATGAATGCTTGAGAAACTACAAATTCTAAATTATCTATCCCACATGGGTTGTTCTACCTCCTACCACCCCATGTGTATATATAGGAATTGTTTTTTCACTTAAAACCCAAAATAAGTTATTGATGGAAAATGCTTACATTGCATTACTTATTGGATTATTTGCCAACATCTTTTTCTACAAATATTTGTTGATTTGTATGTCAGGTCCTAAAATCAACAAAAAAAAATGGAACTTACCGTAATGTATTGCCACTATTCCCATACCCAACCTTACATTAATTATCTGAGGATGAATTTCGTGGATGAGGACTCGAAAGAGGTAAAGGCAATCTCTCTGAAGGCTACTGAATGTTATGCTGAATTTGATGAAACTACCGCCATTGGATTCAATATGTAGTCTATTTTTTAGAAATAATTTTTATTTTGAAAAAAAATTCAAAATTTGAGAACGGGTTGCTCAAAAAAGATGGTAAGCGACTAAAAATGGTCACTTGGGTCATTAAGGGTTAATTCTACATTTAAAGAAGGGTTCCAAAACTCAAAGTTTTAGGACAATAGGAGTGCACCAAACTCTATTTATAGCTCAAAATGGGTTTTAAAAAATATTATTCCAGCAAAAAGTCTCAAACATTTTGTTCAACCAAAAGGTCATTTGGAGATGAAGGGAGTAAAACATTGCTATGGTTGTTTAGAACAATATTTACTTCCAAGGCATAATTTTGACAACTTGTTCAAAAAATTAGAGGACATCTTCTCCTAGTTTTGAGTTGTTGAAATGGACAACCTCAAAAGAAATTAGATGTCATAGTCATATTTCTTACAAACTCATGATTTTATTTCAAATTTTCAGTGACAAATGAAAATACTTAGTTACCTATAGAATATTATAAACTTTAAATATAAAATCTACATATTTATGTCAAATTTTCACTCCACATTCAAGTGAAAATAAGTAATCAATAAGTACAACATGAATCCTAAAAGTGTTTATAGTCCAACCTTACTTGAATTGTCCACTATAAGTAACTTTCAATTGTCTATATGTTGACAAGTCTAATAAATTTTTGAATAACGTTGCATACATGACCAATCCAAAAAAAAAAAAAATCTTGAACACTCTCACTGGCTATGAGTATTATCATTATGAATGTGACATGTAGGCATTATAAAAGCAGTGTACCAAGTGCGTTGGTTTTAGGGCCCTTGATTTTTAGGTGTCATTTATTGGATTGAACTTCCCACGACAAAATTTCTATTCCTCCTTTAGGCTTGGCCATTGCAATGATTCCTTTGACTATGCTTTGTTGCCTCACTTGATGTGCTCTGGAAAAATGAAGAATTGTTGTGCAAGTAAAGAAATGTGGCTTGACCTCAAAACTAGAGCACTCCATTTTAGTGACGCCAGGTCACATTTTTTTTTCTCTCCAACCAAGTTAGTTCCACCTTCCACATGTTGTTGCTGTGTTTTGTTACCATTTGCGTTAAAAGCACTTCAGGCTTGTTCTGCCCTTTGCAAAGGCGTATTATTGTGGCAGAATCGGCCTTGAAATGCAAAATCGGCCCTCCCCCCAAATTTTGCAATCCAAAGCCAATTCTGCCACATTAATGTGACGCCGCCCGAAGTACTTTTAATGCCAAGGAACGAGATGCACAAGACAGAATCCGCCCTGTGCGCAGTCATAGGGCTCACCCCATGGCTGCTTACAGTGCGGAATCTGCCCTGCACAGCACAGCCCCCCGTTCATTGATGTCTTTGTTTTCCTTGGCTCGGTCCCAACTGACTATGACACCCCCCATTGAGTGGGCCATTTGGCAACTAATTTCATTCACATCTTGCCCATTTTCTTTACTGTATGTTTATGGCAACAATGCCCCAATGGGATAAGATCGAAAGGTTCAATGTGCATTGAAGCCGCCCAATGTGCTTCTTGTAAGTTAGTTGTTGGTAGTTCTCCACGACCTGATGCCTATCCATGAGTCTTGTTTGGTTTTCTTCACTGTAAGGTACTGTAGGTTGACTTCCATTCTGTATGGCGATGGCTCCTAGTGTGAGACTGCCTTTGTACGGTACTTGAATCTTGTCCGTCTTGCAATGAAATCCCTCCCACAACCCACGTTGAGAACCCAGCAACAGGGGTGGGGTAAGTTAAGCTTAAGTGAACTTCAGGTCTTAGCCAGAAGTTCCGTCATTGTTTGCCAAAGTGGCCCAACCCAACCCAACCCAATCCAACCCAACGAATTGGGTGCAGCATACGTGGGCGACATCCGAACGTGGTGTCCTCTTCTTTCAGTGAGTTTTGTCGACTTGGCACACATGGTGAGGTGTCCATCAGTCCATGTTAATAATAAGCTTCCCTGTCACTTGCTTGTGGTCTCGATTGCTTCCAGCCTCGGTCTTCCAGACTTCCACTGACTCCGTATTCCATGCAGGACGTTAAACCTGTCCCACGAAGTGGGCCCTACAGGGTAAAAACGCAGAAATTTTACACCCGGAAAAAACGCAGGAATTTTTTATTTTTCACACATGAATTTTTTTGCAAATTCTGAATTCATATTTGCAATCAGAGGCCCCAAATTAGCTAGGAGAGGTCTAGAACATACCCTAGGGACGGCACATACCCTAGGGACGGCACATACCCTAGGGACAAGAATTTTACTTTTACCCCCTAATTTCTGCGTTTTTACCCTGCTGGTCCCACTTTGTGGGACGGATTTAACGTCCTGCGTCTTCCACAGGCGCAGGACCCAGATGCCCAGGCGGATCCACTCACTCACTCAATCATTCCGCTATCTGCACAGGCACTCAGGGAAGCGGACCTTATTAGTTTCTGGCGAAAGATGCCGATCTGATCATGCTACTGTTAACTTACTTATTATAATTTATAAGTTAGAAAGTTTGGAACAGTGATGAGGACTAGCAATGAAATTCCGTTTCATTTGTTCAGAAAAAGGGAAAAGAAGACATGACGCTAAATGACTTCCACGAAGTGGAACCAGCAGGGTAAAAACGCAAGTTCTTGGGGGATAAAAGTAAAAAACTTGCCCCTATTTTGAGCCGTGTCTAGGGTATGTTCTAGACCTCTCCTATCTAATTTGGGGTCTCTGATCGCAAATATGAATTCAAAATTTGCAAAAAAAAATTTATGTGAAAAATAAAAAAAATTCCTGTGTTTTTCTTTGGGGCAAAATTCCTGCGCTTTCACACTGCTAGTCCCACTTCGTGGAACTCATTTGGTTAGCCTGCGAAAAAAAGAGTTGTGAACGGCAGGACGCCAAGTGTCTCAAGTCTCTCATTGCATTCCGTCTGGCACTTGCAGAAAGGAAGTTAGAGTTCTTCGGCTCCGGCCGGGACCGCAGTTGCCGCTGGGCTGCCTTGCCTGGAGCCACCACCTGCCCGGCTTCGTTATTTAACGGTGCCTACCTTCAGCTCTGGACGTGGCCTTCAATGTGGGAGATGGACTGATGGGGACCTTCGCCACATCGGCACACCCACTCAGAGCATCTCCACCGTGGCCCGGCAAAAGGTATGGCATGGCTGGAAGATTGGTTTCAACCCAGAAGTTGCACCCGCGAGTAAGGTAAGGTAGGAGGCTCGAACTCCGACCGGGCATTTTGAACCGATCAGGACACACAGGTACATTTTGTTTTCTTCAATTTCTCAAAATGTACAAAGGATGGACATTCTAGGAGGTGGTCGCTTTTACAGCCCTTTGGCTTTTCACCTTCAAAATTTCATAACTAATTCCACAAAGCTCCGAAAAATATGAAACAACCTGAGCCAGATGCCATTTCTTCTTGTCTTTCAAGGAAAATTTACTGAAAAATATTTCAAGATGTTTTACCTCCCCAAAATTCAGGTTCAACGCTTAGATGGTCGCTTTATGGACCTCCTACCTTATTTTTCAACACCGGCCCCAAGAAAAATCCATCGCGACACGAGAAATTGCAGTGTCTCCTACAATTGACCTTGTGCCATGCTACTGACAAGAAGCAAGTAGGCTTTAAGTATAATAGGATTAGCAACCTATGAAAAATTGACAACAAGAGGGCGCCTCGTAACCCCTACAGGACCAAGGCCTTTTTTCTGCCAAAAAACACTCAAAATTGTTATTTCTATAGCAAAAAGTAAAAAAAACTGAATTTTTTTTCCACATCTAATAATAGGATCTTACACCTAACTAGTATGAGAATGTGTGGAAAAATTCCAGAATTTTTGACCGCACACATTGCAAGATATCTGCGTTTAAAGTGAAAAAACAAGTTTTCAACACATTGCGGGACTAGATTTTTTGACTTTAAACATTTTTAACTTAAATTTTTTGCACTACAGAGTTTTGAGCTTTAAATCTTTATAGTGGAGAATTGAGTTGAGAGTCTAGGGGGAAAAAAAAATTCAAAAAAACTTAATTATCATTCTTAATAAAATTGTTAAATAGAAGTAGGTACAAGATAAAAGGAAAATCTAAAATATTCATATATTTTAGATGGAATTAAAATGCACTAATCCCAATGGTGAGATTGTTCTAGCAAGTAAACTAAACCATTTTTAAAAAAAATTTGAAAAATTTGAAAAATTGCATTCAGAAATGAATCCTACAAGTTATTTTTTTTAAAAAGATGCTCTAACTGCCCCCAAAACAAGAATGTCCATAACTTTCTCATAACATATCCAAATGAAATGAATCAAAGCTTTCCTAGATAGACAAAAATATAATCTATGAGAAAAAAATATTTAAAAAAAAATTAAAGTTTTTGCAAAAAAAATTTTGCTACTTGGGTTGCCCCACGCCCCCTGTTTTGAGCTTATTTGGTCATAACTGTTGTTCCCAGGCACCGATTGTGAAAAAAAAAAATTTTACACAAAGCTAGTCAACTTTTCTAACTTTAAAAAAAGTTTCAAAAAATCGGGAGAAAATTTCAGCCCGTAGGTACCTACCTAAAAATGCATTTGTCCCCCGAAGGGACAACGGACCTTTAGGGGTTAATTGCGCCTTGGGACCAAGACCTGTTGCGCCTCGGGAGCTAGTTTTGCCGCACAGATCAAAGCGATCGGTGGAGGCCTGCAATTTTATTGCGGTATGGAAGTCAGTGGGAGCATGCTACAAACCTTGTGGCTCGTCCCATTTACCTAGCACCACTGGAGATGCTCTCAGGGCCTGTTTCCATGCTAGCCCGATGGGCAAAGTGCAGCAGGGGTTGCTACAAGTACAATTGCTATTTGCAGTTTTATGTGAATCCGGTGGATGGGGAGGGATACAATAAGAACTCCACACGTATTAGATTCCCTCAAGATCGACTAGCCTCCACCAATGGAATTGTCCACCAATATCAGTGTCCCCCTTTTCCTCTTACCCACTCCAACAAAGATACTTGATTGAGCCTATTTCGTCTTGTTATTTGGATTTGGTGAAGAACTGTCCATTGGGCCAATATGTAAACAGGTCTTGAGTCTTCTAGGCAGGATACTAAACCCGTCCCACGGTAATTTTACCCCTGGGAAAAACACAATTTTTTAATATTTGCCACCCATGATAAAATTTGCAAATTTTGAATTTATATTTGCAATCAGAGGTCCCAAATGATCTAAGGGAAAGTGAAGAACATAGATTTAACACGACACAAAATAAGAAACTTTTTATTATTATTACCCTACAAAACACAAAATTCACCCTGCAAGACCCACTTTGTGTAAGGGGGTTAGCGTCTTGCATCTTCTAGTAAGTTAATTATGCAACTTTCACTGACAAAACAAAAGTGTTTTACCTTCTCTTTCAGTCAAAATACAACTTCTGTTTAATAAAGTGCCCGTCCCTGGTCCTTGCTGTGTCCTGAGCATTTTTTTTTTTGGCTTTCTAGTGCCAGATTGCACTAGGAAAAAATAATCTGGCTAAAACATGGCAAAAAATCATGATGTTTTTTGCCAGAAAACTTCAAATTAAAAGAAGTTGTTGGATGAAATCACCAAATTGTGGATGAAAACAAAATTATAGACATGTAATATGTGCTACTGTGATATTTTATATCCAATATGTGGATGAATGCTGAAATTTGAAGCACCACTATAACATTTTATATGGCCACTTTGGCACTTCATAAATAATGAAAAAAAAGCCCTGGTCCTCAGTCTGTGTCCTGGTCTCAGTTCCCTTCCACTATAATGGCTGGCAGGCTTGTAAGACTTATTTTGCCTCCATCTTTTGCAATGAAATTCTGTTTCATTTGTTTCAAAAAAAAGAAAAAGAAAAAAATGAATCTTCTCTAATTGCTCAAGAAATGTCTTAGAAATTGGAACAAAAAAAAAATCATTTTGACAAATTTGGAAATCTACATTTTAAGCCTTGGTAGGTGAAATGTTGAAACTTGAGGCATCTTTCTTGGTATTTCTAGAGTACTGAAGGCTCATAGTTTGTATTTGGTGTGTATTTTTTTCTTTTTTGACTTTAGATTTTTAAACCCTAAAGTCCCATTGTCTCCTTGGGGGACAAAATGGAATTCAAGTAGGTTCCTAGATTCTCAATTTTTATCATGATTTTTTAAAACTTTTTTTGAAGATAGGAAAACATATTAGCCTGTTGGGAATACAATTTTTATTTTGCAGTCAATGCCCACGAGCAAAAGTTATGCTACCCTAAGCCCAAAATGGGGTTAGTTGGGCAACACCAAAAAAATCACAAAGATCCAAAATAAAGTGTAGAAAGTAAGGTAGGAAGCTCAAAAATCGCACATCCAAGGGTTGGTCCGCCTTTTTCATGTATTTCCTTGGATGGGAATATTTTTATCTCATTTTTCAGACAAAGAAAAATAGATGAGGAATCTAGCACAAGTGGTTTCATATTTTTCAAAGCATTATTGAGTTACCTATGAATTTTCAAACAAGTTGGGTTGTAGGTCCTTATTTATAACCCTGGGTCTTCCATAAACCATTCCATTAGAAGAATTTTGAGGCCTCCAAGAGACTGCAAGTTCTCTGGCCCTGGGAACTCTGGGAGCGCCCTGGGAACAGTAATCTGACGTGGTTACCCGAGGTGCCACGTCAAAAATAAATATAAATAATAAATAATAAATAATAATTTATATATATATATATATAATTATTTTTTCAAATATATATATATATATATAATTTTTTTTAATTTTAATTTTTAATTTTTAATTTTTAATTATTTTAATATTCTGACTGTTCTCAACTGCGGGAACAGCCCTGAAACGGCCTCCTGGAGGCCTCAAATTTCTTCTAATGACTTGCAATTCAAAAGAAAGATGGAAAAAGTAAAGAGAATGACTGGCTCTTGCAATTATAATGCTTTTTTTCTTCTTAATGCCCGTGCGATTTTAGAGCCTCCTACTTTATTGAAGGAAAGATTTGATTTGTTCAATTTGGACTAGTGATGAGAAATTTATGGACAATCTTGTTTTTTGGTCAATCTAAGCATATTCTTAAAAAATAACTTAAAGGATTCATTTTTTAGAGCAATTTTCACAAATGAAAAAAAGAAGCTTGATAGAGTTTAGTTTGCTTGCTAGAACAATTCCACCATTGGGATTATTGTATTTCAATTCCATCTTAGACCTATTAATAATTTAGACTTTCCTTCAATCTTGTACCTACTTCTATTTAACAATTTTTTAAAGAATGAAAATCAAGCTTTTAAAAAAAAATTAAATTTCTAAACTTTCAACTCAATTTTCCAATATAAAATTCTTTTTAATTTAGTATTGGTGGTGCAAAAATTTTAAGCTAAGAAGATTCAAAGTCTTAAAAATCTAAACAAGCAAGGTGCAAAAAAACCAATTTTCTTCACTTCAACTGCAAATATCTTGCAATCCATATAATATGAGTTTCTAAAATTTCTTCCACACATTTCTTAAGTGGTCTAGTGCAAGATCCTACAATTAGAAATGCAAAAAAAAACAATTTCTATATTTTTTTGCACTTTACAATAGAAATAGCAATTTTGAATGGAATTTGATGAAATCATTAGATGTTTTTTGGGGTCTCTGGAGGACCGTTTTAGGGGCGTTCCCCAATCTAGCCCAATTATGTAAACAGCAGTACGACTGTCAGAAAAAAAAATTGAAAAAAATTAAAATATCATTTTGAGCAAAATTTAACTTATTTTATTTTATTCCCAAAAATGACGTGACAGTCGTTGTGCCATATCAGTCAGCTGCTGCAGCACAATCCCGCAGTCTGAGAACGTAGGGGAACTCACGGCCCTCCAAGACCCCTGAACCCCATCTAATGAAGGCATTGGAACTTTAGAGGTGAAGCAAAGTAAAAGCATATTTCATATAGTGGTTCAATTGGCACTTAGGAATTTTAATTTGTATGAAATTCCCTAGTGTTGATATGACACCTTTTGAGGATAGTGTCAACATGTCAAATCACAACAAATCAAGTGAAATTGAGACTCTCATTTACTCTCATTCACAAAGACTAGAATTCTTTGGCATGGGGAGCTTTCATTTTCATTGCTTCAGCTTTACACCTTTGCAAGACAAGATGTCAAAAGATTCTTTAACATACCAATTCAAAGTGTATTCATTATGGTTCTAAAAACGTAGTTGGTTGTAAACATAAACATTAATTGTCATTGTTTGTTCACAAAACTTGATGTATCCATTTACAGATAAAGTTGCACTATTTTTTTAAACTTATTTTGCATTGTTGTAGGTTCCAAAATGAGATGGGTGTCTTATTTAGCATTGAAATAGAAGAATGAGAATAGTGTTGTTGCCAAGCCATTTGATTTTGAATAGGTAGATGTCTAGCGCACTTCAAAAATTGTTCATAAGCATTGATGAAGTATTGAATCTCAATTGGTTGCAATAAATCTTTCCATTTAAGATGGAATTTTTTAATATTTTTTTTTCTTATCTACAAGTAAAAAGAACGCTTGATTATATTTGATTGTATATACGTAAATCATTGTAAATGAACAATCTTAACATAGTCCAATTTAATGTACAAAATTGCACTCTCCAATCTATGTCATACTTCAAGCAATTTTATTTTTTTATTGATATTCATAACTCAAAATTGTTTACAGAGTCGCTATTACTTTACAACCTTGTTGCCCTATATGTACCATTGAAGACATCTATTATGACGATTTTATATCATATTGGTAAAGCCAATCCTAATGTCCCCCAATATGACATAATTTAGAGGCAAACATATAATTAGTAAAGTGTAAAATTATTGTCTTTATAAAAATAAAATCGATGAAAACATAACAAAGAAATTAGTGCAATACAAATAATATTTCAACTTACACTAATTTAAATAAACAAATAGTCTATCTTTTGTAAATTAGTGCTACAACCACTAATAGGTGAAGCAAGAGGGTTTCTATTATGTAAGCCTAGGAACGTGAGATTGTGAGCATAGAAGACTATCCACCTATATTATAAGTGTCTATATTATAGAAACCTTCCATAATTATAATATAACTATATTATAGATACCTATATTATAGGTATTTATATTATAAGCACCTTCAATGGGTGTAGGATATTCATTTATACACATACTAATACAGACCTCTTGCAATGTAATATTGAACTTAGGAAAATATGGATTGGATAGTTGTTATAGATCCGAATGAAAAACATTTAGGATGATAGGATGAAATATTTCGGATGAAAACGTGACCACATTTGTAACATTATGAAAATGTATATTGAATATAAGGTAGTCCATTCTTAAAGCGAGGGTTGCTATTATGTGAGCATAGGAGTGTGAGCCTATGAGCCTAGAATACTACATACTTATATTATAGGTGTAACACTATAGAAACCGTCTATAATTATAGGGTATATATGTTACAAATATCCATATTATAGGTGTTTATGATATATACACCTTCTATAGTGTGTGGTATCTATATTATAGGTACCTATATTGTAGGTTCAATGCTCACAAGCTCGCATTCTTGGGCTCACATTCTAGCACCGTTGTTCTTAAAGCACCATTTAAGAGTTGTTTGCCTTTTCAAGGAAGCTAAACTCCTTGAAACAATTTTCAGTAAATTTTCTTTGGAAGAAAAATGGAATTGGCATCTGATCCAAGTCATTTCATAATATTTGAACCTTTGTGAAATTAGTTACAATTTTTTGAAGTTGAAATGCAATGGTCACTAAAACCGACCCCCTCCTGAAATGTACACCGCTGGTACATTGAAGAAAGCAAAATGTACTTGTGTGTGCCACGATTGGTTTTAGAGGCCAATCGCTTTTAGAACAGACTACCTTAATAGATGCTCAAGGCCCGCATGCTCCCATTAGTTTCTATGCTCACACATTGGCTAGCATCGTTGGATAAATTCAATTTCATAAGGATTTCACCCTTGAACGCCGAGCAGGTGACCATAGAAATTTTCCTTTCTGCCATTGTATGACATCATCTACTTTGAATAAACAAAAATTGATGCTCATTGGAGGTCAAACTATTGTTCATGATCTCCCCTCCCCTTCCTAGTTTCCGCACAAAATTCCAAAGATGAATAGTTGCAGTTTTGTCCTATACAAAAGGATTCTCTTTCATCCATCCATCAAGGCATCAACCAGAAAATGGCCACGGCGTCGTTTGTGGGTTAAATTTTTTTTAAAGATTTTAAAAATAAAAACCCTAAACCGCCCACTCACCACATACATCCTTCTCTACCGGTATTTGCATATTCGATCCAATCTTCTTCCCTGCCTCACTGCCTTCCACGTTGTTCCGTCCAACTAATCATTTCTGGTGGCTGGTGGCTGGTGGATGCTCTTCAGTCCCTGTCAATTGGTGTTGCCTCGTCCACAAGAAAGAGGCTGCGATACTCCACTGCCACGTGGTAATCCCTCATTGACGGAAAAGTTTCTTGGGATGATCCCATGATCCACTCCCGCTTTCTTGTTCGAAACTCTTTCCAATTTCCACAAGATTCTTGGCAATGGTCTGGTTGGGCACATACAGTCACCTATCGTGCATTATGTAACTTACTGTAGCTTGGTTTATCTTGACAAGGGAGCTCCAAACTGAACACTCAATTACAGTATTTTGCAAAACCCAAATAACTTATACAATAGAGTTAATAGTAAAGGTCATCCCCAGTTGAAACAAAGGTATCAGAGGAAGGTTTAACTAAATATAGTACATAAGAAACACGGTACCAAACTCCATCAGATCTCAGTTTTGGTGCTTCAAGGAGTTTCATCTTGTGTTTTTCCCAAACTCGGCCTCCTGGCCTTATAGTGCACACACTTTGCAATCAGTAACTCTTAATTATATAATGGATAGCTTTCAATTGGAAACTTGGGATCTATGGTAGAAATACCTAAAACTGTTTAACTCCTAAATGAGGCTGAGGCCCAAAGTGGTCCAATGGATGACTTTAGAGTGCTCTGATGATCACAGAAATCCTAGCATTCATCCACCAAATGTTGAATTGTTTATTTTTCAAAGATGGAATCACATGTTTGGCTTGTGTCATAAAATTCTCAGATTTTTCAAAAAAAAATTCAAATTATCCTAAGTTTTTAAAGAAAAAGTGAAGAAAAATTCATATCAAGTACTCCCTTTGTCTCAAAATAAATTTGGGGTTTCCTATAAATTGCTAGATTAATGCGTGAGCTGTTCCTATTTTCAAGAAATTGCAGACATATTGTAGCTTCTACTAAATCCTACTAGGTGTGAAAGAATGGAAGTCAAAAGTAAAGCGGTGCATGTTGAAAACAAGCGGCGAAAGTGACAAATTTTTGTCCTTTTGGGAGCTGCTTCAATGGTAATAATTTTGATCATTCTTTGAGCAATGTTGGTGCAATGACATTCATTGATGTCCTTTGTATTCAATTCCAACAATGTCTTGTGATTCAAATCCAAGAAATTCCCAACAAGAGATTTGTTAGTAGTAGTTTCTGTATAGTTTTGGGTTGAATTCTTCGCCTTTGGTTGGTTAGAGGTTGCATTTCAAGATTCCCTTTGCAAGGATCGAATTGCTAAATAGTCTTTGGATAGTGTCATCTATAGATTCTTTTGCTTTAGAGTGTTTGAACTGTTTTCATTTGTTGCCCATCAAGTTGTAGAGAGCCAATTCCAAATTTAATTTGAGACAAGTATATTTGGAAACCTTGGATTTATTTTGAGAGTAAAGGAGTACAAAACATGCTAAATTTTTTTTGAAAAATTTGGAATAGAAGTATATTGCTTTTCAAAAAATTATAGTATAAATAACGGGGCCATATTACTCAATATTTTATTAGAAACATGGTCATAGATCCTCAATTTCAAACTTCAATAAAATGCTATTTTCAAGGATTTTTTCAAAATTTTCAAGCAAAGTAGAAACTGCACTTTAGAAGTTTCATATTATTAGTTTTGTTTCAAAGCTAAAGAAATAATTTTGAATGTCAAAATCAAGTTTTAAGGAAAACAAACTCAAAGTGTAGAATACATTGTATAGGTATACAATTTGTTTTTGAAAACTACATCATATAGAATCAAAAAACAAATAATATGAATTGAACTTATTTTTTGACAAACTACATCCGATAGATGTGGATACAACATTGACAAATCTACCTCCATCAACTTGGGGTATCAATTGTGGATTTCCAATGGCAAGTGACTAACCTTTGACAATTTCATGAAAGCAACTGCTACATATTCACCTTTTATTTTTGCACACCAGTTGGTTGCCAATCCACCCAATTTTTTTGGGCCATTTTTTTTTTCTTTTCTTGAAACACATGAATTTTCTGTCCAGTTTTGGATCCTCCATTTTCACACTCAGCTCGTTCTTTTTCCAAACGTGCGGGACAACAATGAACTCACTGGTGATTCTCCCCCCAACTGAACATTGGAACATGCAAAGTCCGTCCAAACCAAAATTCAGGGTGGTGTGTAAGAAAAGCCTAAGTTATCTGAATTTGGTAGATTCTATCAATACTCCAACAGGCCCTCATGCCTCACAGTGAGGGACCCCCGAAGCACTGGCACGCACGCTGTAAACTAAAATTCTCCTCATCAGGCAAGTTACTCATGGCCGTCATGTGGAGAATACTGTAACACGTTCTTTCATAACATAATCGAACAAAACACTGTTATTTATAACAAGGGCGGGGTGAACCTGCCGACCCTCGCTTGTCCGTGCAAAAAATGGTGGAATTTTTTATTTGCCACCCCATGATAAAATTTGGAAATTTTGAATTCATATTTGCAATTAGAGGCCCCAAATCAGCTAGAAGAGGTGTAGAAGATAAATTAATCAAGCACAAAACAAGTGCTTTTTTCACATGCACCTCTGGAATGACTTCGGGAGGACGAGCAAGGGGGTTGGTTCATCCTGGCCTATTATAAGGAATCCCTCTAGAGTACATTACATTGGTATGTCCTATTAGTGAGTTGGAGAAATTAGTGTCACTTAGAAAATTAGTATCACCGTAAAATTTTATTTTTGTGAAAATTGGTATGATAGTATATTATTTCAACATGTATTGATTCAAAATAGTGTGACTTGGGTTAATTGATGTCATAATGCACTAATAGGACGAATCAATGCAGTTGTCTAAGCGTTGCTTTTATAAAAATAAAAAATTTGGAATATTGTTCTGAACTTTAGATGTTTTTGGGGGTCTCTGGAGGGCCCTTTCAAGGTTGTTCCTCGATCTAGCCCAATTCTGTGAACAGCGGTACGGCTGTCAGAAATTTTTTATTAAAAAAAAAATATATTTTTTCAAATATCATTTTGAGCAATTTTTTTTTTCAAAAATGATGTGGCAGTCATTCTGCCACATCAGCCAGTTGCTGCAGCGCGTTCCCGCAGTCTGGGATCGCAGGGGAACTTGCAGCCCTCCAAGACCCCCAAATCCCTTCCAATGCTTGTTGAATCTTGAAAAAATGATGGAATATATTATTTATCATAGATGATTAAATTTGGAAATTTTGGACTTGTATTTGGAATCACAGACCCTAAGTTAGCTAGGAGAGGGTATTATAAAGGGTCAAGGTATGTTACGAGGAGAAATTGTCAAAAACTACCATGTTCTTGTATATCGAGTACTAATCCCAGTACCAATGAAACAAAAAGTGTTTTGTTTTTACATTCAATCATACCAATTTGTAATAGACTACTTTAAAAATGTTTGGAAACTTTTATGAAGTTTGACCACATAGTGTTTTGATTTTGATTTTGATTAGTTCTCTAACCTTATTCAATACAAGGTCCAATTGGATCAACATACTTTGATTCTTCATCGAATAAGATCTTTTCACCAAATAATAAATTTTAATTACAATCTATATCATATTAATTATATAGTTGCAAATTTTTATAAGTAAAAAAGACGTAGCACAAGTTGTTTGCCCTAAAATTATTTTTTTGGGCAACAAGGCTTTTAATATAGACACTCAATTAGTGAATTTTTTCTTAAATTCTCACAAAAGGTACATGTCCATAATATATATCAATTTTTGAAAACAACCATTCAAAAATGACCATGTAAGAACTTGTTTGACTTTCCAATCACTTGTTATATAGACAACTATTGTTTAGGGGTTAAAAAATACAAAATTAACTACCACAAAACAAGGAATTTTTTTTTTATGTTTATTTCCGTGAAGGAAAAAAATGAATAATTTTCCCTTTAGCGCTCATAGTATTAGTTCAAAGTACTCCACTTTAATTTTAGTACAATGCATTGTTTAAATTTGTTTGTTTTGTGGCAACACCTCATATCATTGGAAAGGCTATGTCAATAGGAAGAAATAATTGGAAATTACTCATGGAAGGGTAGTGTACACAACAAATTTTATGCTATTCCAACTCATGAAGCAAAAGTTATCAAATTTTTGAAATTTTGAACACTTAGAACTACATAAATTTAAAAAAAAAGAAAGAAACTAAGCATATTTTCAATTTTATTTTGCTTAAAGGATAGACATTTGAGAGCATGTCAAATTGTCCTCATTACATAATTGTTTTTTTGTTATTGAATATTATGAAAAGTAGAAAAGAAAAAACTAGTATTGTTGGCCTTATTGTTGCTCAAATTTAATTTTGCAAAAATAATAATAATCAACATGGCATGTGTTTTTGCCACAATTATATAACCCAAATTCAACTATTATTATTGTTTATTTTATTTTTATTTATTTTTAAACTTCATAAATGTAATATTTTGAAATCCAATGGAGTTTATCTCTCTTAGGTCATTTTCTCATAAATTTTAAATAAAATTATTAATAATTTCCTTTAAAGAATATTTCTTAATGGCATTCGCATCCAACCAAGGCTGCTTAATTTATATAAATTCTATATTTTTGCATTGACAAAAGCTATTGTAAAGAAGTTTTGATAATACCTTACTTGAAAAATTCAACTACCACAAATAATAAATGAAAATGAAAACAAAGACTTGCCTTTCCTATTCATCATTTTGTACTCCACGTTTCTAATGTTACAGGAATGAATGTAATGTTATTGACTAAATATATGATTTTTTCCTAATATCTCTTGCCATATTGAAATCGTGTACATTTTTTGGAATGCACTTTCTTTGAACCAATGGGAAGGAGATTTTGCATTGATGAAAAAATACTATATATATTTTTTAATAATACCTTATTCAAAAAATCAACCACTGCAAAGAATAAAAACATGAAAAGAAAACCATTGGTCCTTATTCATCATTCGTATTCCATGTCTCTAGTATTACGACGAAACTTCTTTTAGAATATCTTTTCTTTAAATATTGACAAAATATATAATTTGTTTTCCAATATGCGGTATATTTCTTTCTACGTTGAAAACGTGTATAATTTTTGGATGTACACATCCTTCCAAAAAAGGACTTTCCATTGTACCGGAAATACCCTCATGATGAGATGCAATAACCAACAATTTTTTTTCTCGAGGAACAATTATCGATTCTTTGTACAACCAAGCTGCCCGACTGCCCGACTGCCCGTGAGTCAAACCGACAACCGAACGCACACGTTGTTCACCCCACGCGATTCCGACGGCCAGGATGAAGACGTTCCCGAACGATCGGACGGTAATAACGCGAGTCAGAGGAAATGCGTGGAGGGTCAGGATGAAAGCTGCTTGCCGTACGTAAAGCCCGCGAAGGTCAGGCCAAGGCCTTTGAAAGCTTGCGAAACGGGTATTGTGCTGCGCAGGCGGGCGTCTTCGGAGCTTCGAGTGGCGCCATCGCCGCTGGTCGCGAGGAATGCTGGGAGTTTCGTATTTAGTTTTCTGCGTGTTTTTTAAGATTTGTGAGAGGCGAAATAATATTTTAGGGCGAGAATTGATGTTGTGGTAGGCTGGTGAGCTTTTCTTATTCTTGGAAGCTCACAGGAAGCTGAGAATTGGAACAGGACAGCTAGAAATCACGGGTGAAATAGAACTACACGGCAGAGGACGTGAACAGAACAATTTAAGAAGGTAAAAACTGAAAAGAACAACAGATTTGGATTAATGTCGAAGCGGAGGTTCCGGGCGGACGGACCTCGACCCTCGGAGCCGGAACTAAGTTAGACGTTGCGGCGTTGAGTGTCGTGGAGTTTTTTTTTCCCGTTTTCTCTCTTTCTCTTCTTCTTTTTCTGTCTTTTTCTTGCTTCCTGGGCTGTACATTGTATTGGAATTTTATTATAGGGAGCGTGATTGCGGTGATTAGGAGCAGAGTGCGAGGTTTGGTGTGGTGATCGCCGTGTTGCGAGGGGAAGAACGGTGCTGGAGTCAGTAGTGAGGGGTTTTAAGGGAGTATGTGTAAAGTTAATAGTTAGTGGTGTGATGAGGGAGTGTGTGTAGTGTTGTGATGAGGAAGTGTGGTCGCTTGTAGCGATGGGAGATAGCGAGGAAGGTCGCGAGGATGTGGAGGCGCTCGTCCAGCGGCCTCCGCAGCTGGATTTGTATGAGCCTCTGTTGGAGAAGGAAAAGGTATGCAAGAATGGAAACGGGAACGACGCCACGAATGGAACGCATCACGTGGCTATGATCGGCACGAAAGTGGCGCCTGTTGAGAGTCTTGATTTCGAGTAAGTTGCACTTTTTTGGCCAGCGATGCTTGTTCTTGTATAGATGTGTAGTTGAATCCGGCGATTTAAGAGGCGGTTCTTAAAATTCGTACGATTTTCGGCGTGGTAGCGATCGTGGATAAATTTCTCCTCCTATTTGCTCCAAGGATCAACCGTGGATAGTTTAAAGAGTCGTAGAGTATTTGCGAGTTGTTTCGGGGTATCGCTTCGAATTTGTGTTGGATCTCAATGTTGTGAATCTGGTGGTAGAGGTAGAGTAGTTTAATTTTAGAAGCGTCAGGGAACTCTTCGGAATCGACGGGTATTATCTGTTTGTTTTGAAGATTCAGCAGACCTCCGAAGCACTTTTTTTCTAATAACGGATGCGAGGATAAACAATTCTTTATACGCAATTTGCGTTTCTTAAGTTGTGCTCTGATCTCTTGGGCGTTTGTTCTGCAGACTTGTGGAAAACGAACTATTCAGACAAGACTGGCGTTCCAGGGAGAAAAGCGAGATTCTACAATACGTTGCTGTGAAATGGGCCTTCGTGTTTCTTGTTGGCCTTCTGACTGCATTAACTGCCTTGGGGATGGACATTGCTGTCGAGAATATTGCAGGACTGAAGTTTCTGATTACGGTGAACTTCATGCAGTCGGGCAGGCAAGGATTTTTTTCCTCCCTTATACCTATGCTTTTCTAATGTAGTGTTGAAATCTGTTGTCTGGGATTCGACATATGTAATGAAGCTTGACAATCACAAATTGCCAAAGATTTTTCCTTGCAATGTCTCAGCTACGCTTGGATATATGAGCTTGATTTTAGCTTGGAACGTGTCCGGATGGTATTGTTGATGCCGACCTTAAAAACTTCTCATCTTCTGTTCGTCGAACTTTCCTCGATTCGTCTTATCAGAAAACCTGTCAATATGCTTGTTTTCTGTGTCGCATATTTCAATTACAGAAACGATCACTATTTATCGTGTTAAATGAGAGGCGATTTTCCTTCCCTTATGTCTTTGGTCTCAGCCTTGTACAGCTCGTTAGTGTTCCTGCGTTGGTGAGTTATTTTCCTGAGTAATCCTGTCAGCGATGTGATAGAGCACTGCTTTTGCGGTTGTGGTTTTGGAAATTACTGACTGATCAGACGTATTTGTGTGACAGGTTTGTTATGGCATTCTTGGCATATGCCGGTTTCAACGTGATGTTGGTCATGGTTGCCGCTTTACTTTGCGTATATATAGGCCCTTCTGCAGCGGGGTCAGGAATCCCTGAGGTGAAGGCTTACCTCAACGGTGTTGACACTCCCAATATATTTTCTTTCAAGACGCTCATTGTTAAGGTAAGCGTCTAATATCTTAATCTCAGCCTGGCATCAGTGATTAAATTGGTTTCCTATTTTTACCTTTATCCCCCCCGAGGAATGCTGAGCAAGGAAGGACTAGGTGGGGTCTTAAATTACGAGGGACTGGATTTAAATTCTTGTAGCGGGTGGTCATTCTTGCCCTCTCTCTTTTGCTCTACCGTGATCTGGACACCAGGTGAAAAAAGACCCATGCGAGATGCTGACTGCTCATGCCTCTCTTGATGTGAAATGCAGATACTGGGGAGCATAGGGTCTGTAGCTGGTGGTTTAATTGTGGGAAAGGAAGGTCCACTTGTACATGTGGGCTCCTGCATTGCTTCATTGCTTGGCCAGGGAGGGTCTGTAAGACATGGTTTGACATGGAAATGGTTGCGCTACCTAAAGAATGATCGAGATCGGCGAGATCTTGTGACTTGCGGAGCTGCTGCTGGAGTTGCGTCGGCATTTCGCGCACCTGTAGGGGGGGTTCTATTTGCATTGGAAGAAGTTACCTCTTGGTATCTACTGTACCTTTTTATTACACATCTTCCTACTTTCTCCATCAGTTCAGATTATTCTTGTCTTAGAACTGGGTGCATTTACAGGATGAGATTTTCAATTCTCACTCTATGCGCCTTTGTAGATGATCAATTCTTACGTGGGAATTTCCAGGTGGCGAGGTCCTCTTTTGTGGAGGGCATTCTTCACCACGGCCGTGGTTGCTGTGGTTCTGCGCACTGTAATTTCTTGGTGCAAAGAGGGGCACTGTGGACTGGTTGGTGAAGGTGGATTGATCATTTTCGACGTGAGCGGTGTGCAAGACAACTATGGGTTGTATATGCTTGTTCCAGTGCTCGTTGTGGGATCGCTAGGGGGGGTGTTTGGCAGCCTTTTCAATAAAATTAATGCGAAGATCATTATGTGGACTGACAGGTGGCTGAAGAAGTAAGACTTCTTGACGAATAATTGATGGATATTTGATCCACAACAGAATCAGACATTGATTTGAATGCACTTGATGCCATATCTCCATTGCGAATTTTTTTATGTGCTCCACATATCATGTGGTACCAAATACGATTCTAATCAGAGTTTCTGGCTTTGCAGGAAAGGCAAATTTGCCAAAATAGCTCAGGCTGTCGTCGTTGCTCTCATTACCTCAATATGCAGTTTTGGACTCCCTTGGCTGGCAACGTGTCGACCCTGCCCAGACCATTTGACCATACCTGGATTAAAATCATGCCCTACATATGGGCGTGCTGGCAACTTCAAGAATTTCCACTGCCCTACTGGAAGTTACAACGATTTGGCAGGCCTGTTCTTCAATACAAACGAGGATACTATAAGAAATTTGTTTAGCAAGGGCACAAACGGAGAGTTTCAGTTCACCTCTCTTTTCCTGTATCTGGGATCTGCTTACTCATTAGCGCTCCTCACTTATGGTATTGCAGTACCTTCCGGTCTTTTCGTCCCGGCTATCCTCTGTGGCGCTACTTATGGCAGGATCGTGGGCATGGTTATGGGGATTTTCTACAAGAATGGGCCTATCGATGAGGGAGTGTATGCTCTCCTGGGAGCAGCATCGTTTCTTGGGGGCTCCATGCGGATGACTGTATCGCTGTGTATCATATTGCTGGAGCTGACAAATAATTTACTGTTGCTCCCTCTCATCATGCTTGTCTTGCTGATTTCCAAGACTGTGGGAGACTGCTTCAATGATGGTCTGTACTCGCTGCATGTGCGTATTAAGGAAATCCCTTTTCTCGATGCTCATCCTCCGCGGTTCATGAGTCAACTCACCGCCCGCGATGCAATCACCCGACCGTTGATTTGGTTTTCCAAAGTTGAACGTGTGGGTGCAATTGTGGAGGTTTTGAGAAACACAAATCATCACGCTTTTCCTGTAGTGGATGATGATATTGAAATCAGTGGCAAACCAGTTCTTTTGGGCCTCGTACTGAGGTCGCACCTGCTCGTCTTGCTGAAGAAGAAGCAGTTCTTAGACCTTGAGCACTCTTATTCAAAGGAGTATCCAAGTAGTATTTCGGCAGCTGAATTTGCCAAACCCGGCTCTGGCAAGGGACTGACCATCGAAGGTATCGAATTGTCCGCTGAGGAAGAGGAAATGTTCCTAGATATACACGAGGTTTCCAACACTTCTCCGTACACAGTGGTTGAGACCATGTCGCTTTCAAAGGCGTATACATTGTTTCGACAGCTTGGTCTTCGCCATCTTTGTGTCGTGCCAAGGACCTCTGAGGTACTCACGCATCACCTTTACCTGCTGTACTGTACAGTTGTAGTGTTCTTCCCTTTTATCGGTCAAGGAATCAGCTTTAGGAATTGTTCTATCTAGTACGGAGTACGTCGTAGGAATACGTTACAGTACTTTCAAACTCGCCAACTTTATTGCTGTTTCTAGTGATTACACGTCTGCCACTTGTATTCGTGACTCTGGAATTCAGAGCGGTTTATGTGGGGTTTTAACTTTTATTTTCCTTCCTGTCTTGGGTGGTTATTGCAGGGACAACCCATAATTGGAATCTTGACACGACATGACTTTATGTCTGATTATCTTCTAAATCTCTACCCTCATGTAAAACAGAATAATTACACAAAGATTTAAGCTTTTACTTCATCAGTTGGAACACGACTGTAGCTTATTTTTGGCCCTGGTATAAAAAAATTTAATTGACCTTTTTTATACAAACCTTTCGACCCTAACTCGATTGACAAGTATGTTATTATACTTGTGGAGGCCGGATTCAACGAACGAATCGGATTAACTAATGGAGAGAGATGTAGCTTATTTGTGATTTCTCTCTTCAATTTTATTTAGAGCCCTTGGGGAGTCGATACATTTTCTAGAAGCGATCGACTGTTAGGCCTGTCCATCACTGTTTCATGTGAGGGCATTGTATTTCTATGCCCCTGAAATTTTGATATGATTTTCCTCACCCTCCGACTCTGTATCTGAATGGTTTGGGTTGAACTTAAACTTATTCTGGGGTGGTCTGATCTCAGACGGTCGACCTCAAGGTTTCTACATTTCACAGTGGTGACCAAATGCACGATTCCTTGAAATTTGTTGCCTTCCTTACTATGAGTTGTAGGTCATCGATTGATGTTTCAATTTGCTTGGGGTTCCCTTCCCTGTGGGTCGAACTGCAAGTATCGTCCAAACATGTGACTTGTAAGAAATAAGGTATTTTAAAGCACTTACTCAAATACTTTGTACTTCTAGCTGTTTTCCTATTCATCCATGGCAAAGGAGGAGTAGAACTTGAATCTATGGCATAAATGAACCCTTCAATTGCATAAACTTTTTTTAAGCTAAAATGAAACATTAAACAAGAGGTCATTTAACCTAAATAATGATTAAACCCTAAATGCCCAAGGCCTTTTTTGAGATTCTTGTAATTTATTCAAAACAAAATAAAAAACCTAAGTATTGATTAGTTTCATTAATTTAAAAAAACTTGTAACTATATGAGTTCAAACTAGATGTGTTTGATCAAGAGGGTGTTAAAACTGTAAAAGTGATTTAAAGTCTAATAACACTTTTTATATGTCAAATCTCAAATGGTAGGCATGAAAAAATATGAAGCTAAAGGGCATAATATGTATAACTATAATTGATTTATGGCTTCTCAAAATCTACCTTGTAGAAGAGATGGGGATTTGGTTCGATGGAACAAGGAGGGTCCCCCTCCCTGCTCTTTTTTCTAGCTTCTCCTTCCTTTTTCTCTCCATGTTGCTCTGATTCTCTTCATTTGCCAGCCGCCAGGCTTAGTTGTTTTTGACCAATTTTTAATGCAATGGTTTGCCATTTGTTTCAGAAAAAAGAATCTACCTTGCAATTTTTTTAAATGAATTTTCAATGTGAATTTCCCTTAAGATCCATTGTACTTGAGGGTCATTTCTAGAAATGACAAAAAAATCAAGATTTACAATCTTGAATACAAAAATTATGAACATTTTTTTTCAAAATTGGATTTTTAATGCTTAAAACATAATTTAAAGTACATTCACCTAAAAAAAACTATTAGAAATAATACTTTGGAAAGATTTTGTATTACTTTGAAGATTAGTCAATACCAAAATATGGTGCCTTAGACATTTAGGGGTTAAAATGATCCTACAAGTTATGTAATGCCCATCATCATTTGGCTCCTCTCTCCATTTTTAAACTGAATTGTTGGTAGCTCTAAGATGGAATTGAAATACACTAACTCTAATGGTAAGATTGTTCTAAAAAACAAACTAAACCATGTGCAACTTTATTTTTTGGAAAATTGTTAAATTTAAGTTCAATAACAAATTCAATACATTATTTTCACAAGAATTTGCTAAGATTACCCAGAATACAAGAAGCTTCATAGATTTCACATTACTTATCCAAATAGAATGAATAAAATCTTTCTACATAGACAAAATAATAATCTATAAGAAGTAAACATTTTTAAGAATTATTTCAAGTTTTTTGGGATTTTCTTGTTGCCCGCTTTCACCTACTTTGGACTTATTGAGGCATAATTTTTTTTATCAAGCATGGATTGAAATAAAAAGTATATTTCCAAAAATAAATTAGTTTTTCTATTTTTTTTTTAAATCAAAAAATCTTGCCAAAATTTGAGATCATAAGTACTTGCCTGAACCAATAAAGATATTCTTGGGACTTTAGAGATTAAGCAAATTTGACAAAATGATGGTTTTTGAGTCAAGTATCATTTGTTTGAAAACTTTGAAAACTTTCTATATATGAGTATGTTATTGTTATTTGAAGTTGAAAGCCTAAAAAAACGTTTACATATAATTACAAAATAAAATGGAAATTTGATAAACATTATGATGTTCTATACTATAATATACAACTATGGTCAAATTTCTTTAGATTCCTTAAAACTTTTAATGAATGAATTTAGTTTCAAATTTGTATTTTTTTTCACCATTTCTATTAAAAAATTAAGTAATTTCAATTTTTATAAATTAATGAAAAAATATCATGGCAAATTAGAAGACATGATAAAGATTTAAAAAAAGATTCCTTAGACATAGTTAAAAAATGTAACATAGAGAAAAAAAAGTTTTGAGATTTGATTGCATGGGCATATATTTTGAGTCCAATTAGAGGGATCTTCAAAAACAAATGTGAAGATATTTCAGAGTTTTCATCCAATTTTGTTAATGGCATGTTAACTTGTAAAGTCCCATGGCCATTTTTCTATCAGAAATGATTCAAAACTGTTAGTTCTATTGCATTCAGCAAAGAAAATAGAAAAAAAGAATTTAATAAAAATCTAACCATAGGATCTTCTACTTCACTTTTTTCAAAGCATGTGGTAAGAATTTCATAAAGTTTGCCTTAAAAGATTGGAAGATATTAGCATTCAAAATTGGAAAAAAGAATTTGAACGGTGGTGTGCAATTTTAGATGACTTTGACTAATATTTGTGGAAATTTTTTGCACTTTAAACTTTGGTTTTAAAAAAATTATGTTAAAAAATTGAGTTGAAAGTCTAGGAAAAAGAATTGAAAAAACACAATTGTTTTTTATTTTAAAAAAAATTGTTAAGTAGAAATAGGTTCAAGATTGAAAGAAAAACTAAATTGTTATAGCTTTAAGATGGAATTAAAACACTATAATCCAATAGTGATATTGTTTTAGAAAAAAAACTTAACCTTGTCATATAATTTTTTTTGAAAAATTGCAAAAATTGCATTCAAAATTGAATCATATAAATTATTTTTTCAAAAAGATGCTCTAATTGCCCCTAAAACAAGATTGTTCACAACTTTCACATCACAAATCCAAATGGAATGAATCAAAGGTTCCCATGTAGATAAAATTATAATCTATAAGAAACAAATTTTTAAAAATTAAAAAATTTTGTTTTGTTTTGTTTGTGGTTTTTTTTGCCTGTTGCATCTAAGAAAAGGGCTTTTGTGCCATGAATTTTGCTCTTATGCACTGATTGAAATAAAAATTATATTCCCTAAAAGATAATGTGTTTTTCTATCTTTACAAAAAAATTCAAAAAATCATGATGAATATTGAGGCTGTAGGAACTTGCCGGAAATCCATTTTGTCCTGGGAGGAGAGAAGGGAACTTTAGGGATCATAACTAATTTGATTTCAAGTTATATTACTTATGTTCATAAAATTAGTATGCCCAACATTAGTTTCACTCATTTTAAAATTATGTAAATTTAGAAGGCACATAAATATGTTATTTCATAATATTTTAGAGAAAATCAATACAATTTAATCTGTACTATTTTCATCCTTTATCAATCTACTAGTACAAAACCACCCCTTGTTTTTGTTTCCGAGAATTTTTTAACACTGTTCAATAAAAAAATTAACTATTTTTTCATTGAAAAACTTTTTTAAAATCCTCAAAAACATATATAAGCAAGGGGATGATTAGTGAATCTAGTAGTGAATAACAAAATTTAATTGTTATTGATAACTTTTTTTGACTTTCATCTTCACTCAACCAACTTTTACTTTTTTATCTAAATATTCACATTAACTAGATCACATTCATCAAAAACTTATTCAATAAGTATGAAGGGATTTTTCAAATTTCAAATAATTGATGTCAAAAACATTATCAAGAAAAACATAAAATCAAAATTCTATTTCTTAAAAGATTTTTGAATTTTTGTTGTTAAAACTTGATTTGGACATTCACAATGATTGCCATGCTTTTGAAGAAATTTAATAAATAAAATAGATTTTTAAACTTTTTGTAACTTACCTTAAATATTCTTTGAATGAATAATTGAGGAATGATTGGATTGTCTAACCACAAATTGAATGTGGCTAATGTATAAACAAACGATGAACATAGTTAGCAATCTCCAAATGGATGAAGGATGCACAACTCAAATAGATGACATATAGTCATTTCCTTATTTGAAGTGATAGTATATTTTTACAATAGAATTGAAGTGGTAAAAGAGTGAGCCATTTCATATAGTGATAGTAAGTTTTAATTTTGGAATAAAAATGAAGTCTAAATATAAAAATGAAGTAATAAAAAATTCACTACAAGAGAAAGGGGTGTTTTAAGTGAGTTTTTTAATATAGTCCTACACATAAGGTTATAAGTAATGACCTTTAAGGAGATTTTCAGTAAAATTTTTACTTATAATCTTATGTTTAGGACTATACTTAAAAACTCATTTAAAACATCCCTTTCACTTGTAGTGATTACAGACTTTAGAAGATCGGAGGGAAGGACTCTAGTTTGGATATGAAAAACTAGAAAGATTTGATGACTATAAGAACGAGGCTCAATGGAGAGGACAAATTAAAACTCTTTTTGTACTCTCTTCTAAGGCTAGGAGGTTGAGCAACAAAGCTAGTATGTGAATGTAGAGTGCAAAGTTGGGAAATCCAAGAGGGAAACTAAGTTTTTGCTAAAACTTATTTTTGCAATTGAAAAGTGGCCAATTTTTTTGAAAAATTTGAATTCTTTTAGATTTTTCTAATTTGAAAAATAATTTGTATGTATAACCATGGATTTTAGATGTCCTAAGACCACGGGTAATAAATTATTTCACAAATTTTTAATATAAAAACTGGAACCTTGTCTTTTGATAATCTATGCGGCAATCATTTTAGAATGCAAATAATGAATGGAAATGAAAATTCTAAGAAACATCACTTTGAACCTCTACACCTGTGTTAGATGACTTCTTAGATAAGAAAGACAAATACTAACTATTATTATCATTGAATGTGCTTAAATATGCACAAGTTTTTTTCGTCATGACGTATTAGTATAATTTTTTTATTTTAAAAAGTGCTCTAACCATGAATCATGTCTACTTGATGCAATGCAAAAAAACATTTAACCCCTAAAGGCCCAAGGCATTTTCTGGCTCCAAAATCACTGAAAACTGCCATTTCTACTGCGATCACTCTCTAAACCAAAAAAAACTTTTTTTTTAGAATCTAACCATAGGATCTTGTACTTCACTTGTCTCAAATCACGTGGTAAAAATTTCATGAAGTTTGACCGTACGGATTGGAAGATATAAGTGTTTGAAGTTGGAAAAAGAATTTTTTTTGAACTCTGGATTGCAATTTCAGATGACTTTGACGGCCATTTGTGGATTTTTTTTGCACTACACACCATAAAGTTAAAATTTTTTATGTTGAACATTTGAGTTGAGAGTTGGGGATAAAAATTTCAGAATGTCAAAACTTGATTTTCACATATAAAAAAATTGTTAAGTAGAAGTAGGTCCAAAATTGAACAAAACACTAAATCTTCAATAGCTCTTAGATGGAATTAAAAAACCATAATCCCAAAGGTGGGATTGTTCTTGCAAACAAACTTAACCTTTTCAAAAAAAAAAATTTGAAAAAATTTGAAAATTGCATTCAAAAATGAATTTTATAAGTTGTTTTTTGAAGAAGACGCTTAGATTGCCCGAAAAACAAGATTGTCCATAACTTTCTCATTCTAAGTCCAAATAGAATGAATCAAAGCTTCAAATATAGACAAAAACATGATCTTTGGGAAAAAAAATCAAAAAAAAAAATTCAATTTTTTAAAGTTTTTTTTTTTCTGCCCGGCGAACTACTTTTTTGACTTTGGGCGGCATAACTTTTTTCCCCGGGCACCGATTGAAAAAAAAATTATATTTTTGGAAAGCTAATGTGATTTCCTATCTTCAAAAAAAGTTTCAAAAAATCAGGTCGAAATTTCAGGTCGCTCGAGCCTGCCCGAAATCCCAAGTGTCCCCCGAGGGGACTTTGGGCCTTTAGGGGTTAAGCACAAAGTGGACGGAGCCATAGAAGATAAGAACCAAGTAGTGTCTCTTTTAGTCTAATTAGAATCAAAACTCATAAAACATGAGGACAAAAGGAATAACCTCCATCATCACCATCCACAAGAAGTTAGAATTAGGATATAATGGTGAACTACTTTGTTGCTTCAATAGATGGCTTTTAAGAATATGTTTGAGCTCATTGAAGCTTACTCTAGGGACATGAATGAAACAATCAACTCTTGCATCAAGGCTACATATCACTTCAAAAACATAATACAATACTTGCAAATCGTCCGTTGGCCTTTTTTCTCCAATGCCTTCGTTAGCATTTGTTAGAAATAGGCACAAGAACATTTTAGAAATGATCCCACAATCAATAGGTATTGGCATTTTGCTTCATTTTGAATTGTAAATATGTTGTTGCAAATTATTGTTGGTATTATATAGCTAACTAGTTAAACGTATTTTTCTTGATTTTAGATTGATTTTGAATGGAATAACCAAGATGGATTCAAGAAGTTTGGGCAGTTTTTTTTTAATGGTTTTTGGTGTTTGTCTTAAGTTTCAATGAATATGGCAAATTAAAAAGAATTTAGATGAAATGGGTGAACTTGGATGGACTTTGATGTAGCTCGATGGGCTAGATGGACTTTGATATGAAGTTGGATATGCTTGAATTTGGATCACTCCAAACCATTTCAAACCATAAAGGCTTATATAGGCTAATTTTTAACTAGAATTACATCACTTCAATTAAACTTACCATAGTCACTTGGGCTTGCTTGGACTCATTTGAGCTCAATTAAGTTCAATGGGGCTCACATACATTTGATTCCATCCACTTACCTTAAAGGAAAGAAAAATGATTTTGTTCTCAATTATAGTTCTATTGCATGAAAAAATCCATCTTAACAGTACCTCAAAGAATTTTATCAACTCTACAAGTCTAAAGCATTTAAATACATTTTCCAATTGAGTTTTCATTTTGAAACTATGCAAGGTCAATTGACAATTCAATTATTAATATTGAACCAACTCAAGCTTGTTGTTTGAATATTTGTTAATATATATAATAAATTTAATATTTTTTGAGGTACAAGTCAATCATTTCTAACTTCCTAGAATGCCTTCAATTTTCAAGTAGATTACATTTAGTTATTATGGCCAAAAATTCTATATGTACCTCAATTATATTTTGCATTTTGCATTCATTTTATTTGTTCTTTTGAATTTGCTCAGCCTTTAAATACCTTTTCATATTTCCAAAACAAATTTTCTACATTCTCATCCACTTATCCAAATATTCCAAAGGCTATGTAAAGAATTAATCATTGTTAGCTTAGTTAGCAAAGTTGAGGTTAAAAGCCATAATAATGAATTTTTTCCATCATCCTTACCATTCCAAGATGCCTTTGGGGTAGTCAACACCTTCCATAAGGAAATAGACATGAACATTATTATTTTTTAAATAATTATTTTCTATTTTAATTTAAATAATAATAAATTTATTGCATCTATTCTGCTCCAAATGTATTCTAGTGGACTACAAAGATACAAAATTTCATAAAACAAAAATTTAGCTTTCTAAAATAGAATTTGTAAATCAGTGGAGCCTACAAATAGGTATCCTTGGAAAGACCTAAAAAACTCAAAAAAATGTAAAACAATCTTAATTTTTTTTATCTCTTTATGAAATAATTACTTTTTTTGGAACTATTCTAACTTGAATTAGAGAGAAACAAAATAATTAAAATATTTTTGAAGTTTAAAACAAATTTAAAATATATATTTTTTTCTTTGACTTTTCAAAGAAAGAACAGTGCCAACATTGACAAATTATTTTGGGAGGTTGCAAAGTAGGGACAAAAAAATTGAATATACATATATATATATATATATATATATTGTGTGTGTGCGTGTGTGTGTGTGTGTTGCAACCATCCCTAAAGAGATGTGGATTTGTAGCACAAAAAATTCATACTTTACCTTTGAATAATAATGTTGCAGAAGTAGATGCCTTTGTCAATATTTGCGATGATTCTATTAGGCTAGGAATCCTTCAACATTTTTTTCAAAAAACAAAAACAAAAACATTAAAATTTTAAAAAATTTAGAAGTTGTTGTGGGAATTTAGGCATGTGGAGAGCATGTCAATACCAACAAGGTTCATATAGGATCCAAAGTCCTACAATAATTTTTGAAAAAAAATAAAAAATGTTTAAAAAATTTATATCTATATCTATATCTATAATTCTGAAAACTGCAATTGTACACAACTTAGGCCAATTAGGAACATTGTTGGAAGTGACATCATTCTTACAAAACCCTTGGCAATGACTACAACCTTCATAAACAATAATTGGTTTATTATATATATGTTTTTCTTTTCTTTTCTTTAGAACACTTAAACTTTCCTAAAGAGAAACTCTCATTGGCATTCTTCCTAACAAGCGTCATAGTCATAGTCATAGTCATAGTGTTGGTATGTATTATCCTTATATTCATGCCCCAAATGCAACTTTCTCTCTCTCTCTCTATATATATATATAGAAAGTTGCAATTGTACTCAAGGATCCTTGGAGACCTTGTCAGAGTCGATGCTATTCCCATGGGAATTTAGGTGCAATTGCAGTTTTCACATTTTTTTAAAAAACAAAAAAACAAAATCTCATTTAAAAAAGTTGCAGTTTAGAGTCTTGTTTCTATGTAGACATCGTCAATGCTGACAAGGTCTCTACAAAGTCTAATTTCTTGTTGCAATTCTTAAATTAATAAATAAAAAAATAAAAAATAAAAAGTAAAAAAATATATAATACAAAAATTAGAAAAAAATTAGAATTTTGCAATTCCACTTTGAGTCTTTAGAGTCCCTTCAATTTTTTTTTAAAGAAAAATATTACCTAAGTTTTAAATTAAAAAAAAATAAAAATTGCAAGCACTAAAGATACTTATTAACAAATTATTTACAAGGAATTGCAATAAAGTTAGAGAGAACGTTTATTAACCCCTAAAGTTTGTAGATTGTTTTTACCAAAAAATGCTGTAAAACTGCCATTTCTAGTAGAAGTACCAAATTTTGGAAAAAAAACATTTTTGGACACATTTAATTGTGGTATCTTGTAGTATTCTAGTTTTAGAAGATGTAGAAAAAATTTCAGAAATTTCCACTGTTTGGATTGCAAGATATTAGCATTTGAATTGGCAAAAAAAAAATTTTGGGCCCTGTGAAAAATCGAGTAGCTGCACTTCACAAGGTCACATTTGTATGAAAAAATGTCCAAAATGGTGGTGCTTCTTTGAATTCATTCTTCTAGGCAAGTTAGCTTTATGCTTGAAAAATTTCAAATCATTTGGAATTGTACAACATATAAGAAAAAAATAGTGAGTAGAAAGAAGAGAATGTTTCAAAACACTAAATTGTTAAGAATTTAGTTATGGAATTAAAAAATACCAATCCCAATGGTTGTAATGTTGTAATAATTAATCTACATCTTATGATTTTATTTTATTTCAAAAATATTGAAAATTGAGAGAAATAAAGGACTTCAAAGTTTATTTTAGAGTAGAAAATACACAATTGCCTACAAACTAAAACTCCTCATAACTTTAATCTCATTAATCAAAATAGAATGGTTTAAAGTTTTTTATGTATATATAAATCTAGGAAACCAATTTCAAATTTTTATTTCTAAAGTAAGTGATTTTTTTTTATCTGCCCGCACTGCTTGAGTTGAAAAACAAACTACATATCATGCAATAACTTTTTAACCATGTAGTCAAAAGTTATAAAAATTGTTGGGCCTTAAAGTTATTCCTTGTCCCCATGTTGTGTGAAAATTTCAAGGAAAAAAAATCAAATTTTGATTTGTAGTGAGTTGCCCCCAAAAATTATATTGTTAAAAAAACACAGCTTGATCCTTTAGGGGTTAATGTAAAAAAATGTTGAAGGTTTACAATGATTTAAAGATACATGTCGCTGGCAATTGTTGACAAGATTCTGAAGGGGAATTATTTACTTCCATATGTACTATCTTTTGGAGTTATGTGCCATGTACGTTTTTGGATTAGAAGTTCATATTCTATACATACTTAGTCTACCATTTTGTGTACATTAAGCACACCATGTTGTTCATATTCGTGAACCACTGGTGGGAAATATCCGCCTATTCATTATCTGGGCAAATTTTGCACCGTAATTAGGGTTTTTTGCTATCCTTGTGAATGCTTTTTTTCATGAAATCCTCTCCTCGAGCATTGCCCTGTAAGGTAGTATGCTCTAAAAGCGACCATTTAAGGGCTGGTCTGTCTGCCTTTTTCACAGGTTTCCATGAAAAGAAATATTTTTGGATCATTTTTCAGAGAAAGAAAAATGGATGTGGAACGTAACACAAGTGGTTTCATATTTTTTGAATAATTTTTGAATTACTTATGGATTTAAAAAAAACCTTGTTGTAGGCACCTATTTGTGACCCTAGGTTTTCCAAAATCTGACGTAGGACGTTAATTTGAGCTCACCAAAGTGGGCCCGGCCGACGTGGCTCGCGGGTTGGGCCATTGGCCTGGCCTCAACCCTGCAGCCTGGCCGCAGTGTTTTTTTTTCTGGCGATTTGGAGCAAAATAGCACCAAAAATAAATTGCCAGCACCAAGGCTATAGAAAAAAAAAGGTCCAAAACAAGCTTAAGTCGCCTGTAACCACGCGCAGTCTCTGTACGTGGTGCACTTTCCACGTTTTTCAGTCGATGAAGTCTCCTCCACGTCGCCAGCGCCGCCTGTCTCTTTACTTTCCGTTGCGCAGTGAAGCAGCCCGTTGTGCCTCAGTTTTGTCAATCAGTTGTGACCTCGACGCCACCTTCTCTTCCAAGTAATTGCGCTTGAAGGCCACCTTCTCTCTCAACTTATTGCGCTTGATCGCCACATTGACTGCGTTAGGTTATGGGTTGTAGCCCACTCCGTGATGGCTTAGGGTTTGAGGTAGCCAACTTCAGATTTGTGTCTTAGCATTCATAGCCACTCCGTTTCGTGAGAGAGAGGGGGGTCGCCATATTCATGACTACCTTCAGTGGAGTGCGGACACATTTTTGTGAGTTATGGCTTTCATTGAATCATCCTGGGGTCGTGGAGGGTGGCTGCGCAAAGCAGAAATGTCCAACTTCGGTATCCTTTCTCCTAATTTCCGATCAGTTTTGTACCCTGTGCTCCGGAGTTTGGACGAGTTGGGTTACAATTTGTTTTGGACGACGTTGGGTGTGGGAGTACTTTGCTGTCGACGACTTGGGTATTGGGAGTTTGTTTTTTGAGTCGTTGGAATTCTCATTTGCTTGGGGTATTGGTGGCTGGTTGCTGCTGTACGTGGAGGAGACATGGCGGACTCCCCTTCTGCTCCGATGGATACGGGTATTGCAGCCGTCGCAAAAGCGACACATGCTACGAAGGTGGCGGAAAGGCTTAAACGTCGATTGGCACGATTGAAGCAGGAAGCTCAAGCTGCTGAGCGGAAGGCTCAAGCTGCTGAGCGGAAGGCGCAAGCGTCAAAGCGAGCACTAGAGGCGGAGTCGAGGAAGAGAGCCAAATCCGTCATGACGATGCGCAGCTATTTCTCATCAAGTCGGAACTCATTGAATCGCGGCCCGTTGCAAAGTGCCGATGTTTGCGGCGTTGGTGCAGGGTCCTCCAGCGCAGAATTGCCGACCTCCCAATCCATGGATACCGAGATCATTCTCTCGTGCCCCGCAGTTGTCCATGTCTCGGACGAAGAGGAAGCAACGTCGAATTCTGAAGAAGACTTAGACCTCAGTGCGGACGAGATGGTCGATTCAGATGACGATGCCTTTGTGAATCCTCCAACACGTGGTGGAAGGAAGAGGAAGAGCGCAAATCTCAGGGTCAAGGCACGGGCTGCGGGACCATCAAATGCAGGCACAATGACGAAACTGAAAAAAAATTATGACCTGCACAGAAAGTTCCACACCGACTGGGCGGCGAAGGAACCTTGGAGCGAGGCAGTCCTGGCAGAAGACGGGGTCATGCACTTGGTTCGTTGCAGGCCGTGTTCTCTCGTGAGAGGGAAGCCTATACAAATGGCTCCCAAGTGGGATACTGTTTCTAAACACGGGCAACGTGAAATTCACAAGAAATGTATGCTACTTTATGCAGCTAGAGGACCCATGACTGTGGCAGAGCAAATCCAGGGTTGTAGCACGGCAGAGTCACGGAAGAAACGCGTCCAATTCGCCACTTTGTTTCAGTTGCTAGCAGGAGGCAGGCCGATGACGGAGTTTGAAGCTCGGTTTGAACTTTACGAGTTCCTCGACGTCCCTGAGCTTCCTCGCAAGCACTGGGCTGACGGATCAGGGTGGGTGATGGCGGAGCATCTTTACGACTTTGTGAAGGAAAAAAACAAGTCTCTAATCTCAAGTGCGGCATACTGGGCCCTGTCCGCAGATGAAACCAGTGCGTGTGACAATAGCAGTTGGATTGCGATTCATGCGTACGTTATGCTCAATTGGTGCCGCGTCCCTTTGTTGTTGTCAATTCAGAAAATGGAGCCGGATGGGGCCACTGCGAATAAACTCACCGCTGTTGTCATGGGAGCTCTCAGTTCAAGCGGGGGTGTCACGGAGTCCGACGTTGCGCAGAAGCTCTTGTGTTTTGGTGCTGATGGTGTCAGCGCCTTCCAGGGCTCGAAGACTGGTGTGACTTCTCAGATCAAAGAAAAATTTGCTCCTTTCGCAACTGGAGTTCACTGCTGCGCTCACCGCTTGAACTTGGCGGCCCAGTCACTCTCCCAACTGACAGTCATGCATGCCGTAGAGGAAGTTCTGCGGTCCACGCATACGTACTTCGCGCATTCACCGAAGAAGGCAGCGGAATTCCGAGCCCTCTCTCAACAGCTTGAGTCGAAAGGGTTGAAGCTCCTGAAGAATGTGAAAACGCGGTGGATGAGTTGCCTTGCGCCAATCCGGAGGTTGCTTGCAGAGTACAAGGGCGTCATTGCCATGATGCTGGCCGATAAGAACGACAGAAAATGGGGCGTCAAGGCACGGGTCAGTTTTTTTGGACCACTTCTTTTTTCTCTTGCTCTCACCTGTTGTTTGTTGCAAAACTTCTTTACTGTATGCTTCTAAAGTTCTTTGCTGTGAAGTTGTTTGCTTCTTTCTTGTTTTGTTTTTAATAGTGTGTAATTTCTTTGTAAGCAGGCAAATCTTTCTCTGCTCCTGGACCCATACGTGTTACTTGGGATGTTGGCACTCCTTCCCATGTTGGAATCAGTGGATACTCTCATCTAGTGGGCCCAAAAACGGGATGCTTTTGTTTGTGACTTCGTGGGGGCACTGGGCACGTGCCAGAGCAACCTGTTTAGCATGTATTTGAATGCGGACACAGCCTTCCGCAAGGATGACTTCCACGCATATAATCAAGTGTTGCAGTGTTCTCACGAGCAGATTCTCATGAAGTGGGAGGCGAATTTGAACTTGCCTCATGAGTCTCTATGCTTTGTGGTTGGTGGGGAGATCTTGTACGCCTTGCATGATGGAGCTATGGTCAATCGGGAGGGATATGCAGCAATTGCTGCAACTGTCCAAAATGATTGCCGAGGTAAGTTTTTAGTGGTGCTTTTGCAGTTGAATTTGCTGTGAATGCTTGCTTGCTATCTAAGACCTACCTTGTTATTTAAATTTTTGCATCTTTATGTGTCGTGCCTCCCCTAACAGAGTTGTTTGGTTCTCTGACAGAGGCTGCACGCAAGCTGATGGACGAGATGGCTTCTAGGTTCCCGGATCACACTCTCATGGACGCTTTGGGTGTTGTGTATCCCCAGTATTGGCTGCAGGGTGATTGTGGCGTCAGCTTCCGCAAGCATCTCGACATTATCAAAGATTTTTACGGTGAGCGGAGAGCAGACGATTTGTGCCTGCTGTGCTGGACAATTTTGCTTTGGAGTCCGAACAACCACTGTTCAAGATTGCAATGATTTCCAATGCACATGCAGCCATGGAGTTGCCCCCCCTGAATGCTCCTCCGCATCAGCTGGTGAACCCTCTGACGAAACTGTGGAGGATTCTAGACGCCAACACTTCACTGGGCAATAAATTCGCAGAGTACATCAAACTGGCCCAAATAGCCATGATTCACATTCTAGGGAGTGTGGAAGATGAGCGCACGTTTTCCACGTTGTCTTTTCTCAAGGATAAGCTACGTAACAGACTGGACCAGCACCTTGGTGTGGTTGTGGGCATGCATTGCCAGAATGTTTATAGTCTCAAAAACTTCCCGTATGATGACTGCTTCAAGCACTGGGTCCTTGCCACTGAGCGTCAGCGCTATGCAATGACGGCCTAACCTATTTTTCATGGCGAAATTAGTGCAGAATAGCCATATATTGGCATCTCTTTAGTTTGGTCCACTGAGCAGGCAGGTGATAGACTTCTCGTAGCATCTCAGTGTGTGTTTGTTGCAATTCAGTTAGTTTGCAACTTGATGGCTTGTCCACAGTACTCTGTATCCCTTCCCTTCAACACAGGTGCCAGTTTTTTATTGTTGTGAATTTCTAGTGTATGCATCTGTTCTTTTGGCTTCTTGTAGTTGGAGAGTGTAAGATGAGAGGGAGCAAATCTAGAATGGGTCCAAGTGTCCAAGTGATGCAGGAATGAAGGAGCGAATCTGGAATGGATCCAAGTGATGCAGGAATGAAGGAGCGAATCTGGAATGGGTCCAAGTGATGCAGTAATGAAGGCTGTCTCTCGGAAAACCCGAAAGCCTTGCCTCGAATCCAGGGTTGTTTTCTGAACATTCAGAGTTCAGGTTCTTTACTATGCAATTGTCCTTGTTGGTTAATGTTTGCTTACTTTTTTCTCCAAATCATCAATAAAAAACCCTCTCATTTCTGGCAAGTGAATTCAGCAAATGTGTGCTTATCCATTGCATTCCCTTTCTAACTCAAGCATCGGAGGTCTCAATTTTGTTGCTTGCAGGTGATATCATGGCACTTCGAGGGAGGACCTAGAAAACGGATCTGCTGCTTTGTGTGACTGCGTTTGATAAATAATGCACTTGTATAATTGCATTATTCTAACTTCTCTTGCATTAGTATGTTCGATTGCATAGTTGCTGACATTGTGCAAATGTTTCTAAACCCAAAACTTTTCAAACATGCACTAAATCAAGCATTGGAGTGCTTTTGTTTGTTTTGCAGGTCTTGTTTTCATACTTGTTGGACTAGGAGCAGTAGGAGCGAATTTTGGAACTTGTAGTTGTTACTCTCATTTGTATTTTTCACAAAATGTGTTTCCTCTTCCATTTAAATGAAATCGCCATTTTCGTGTTGGATGCTTGCATGCTATCGGTAAAATAGCTTCAGAATTTTGCAATCACGTTGGAGGTGCAGCCAGAAGAAATCCAATTCTGCACTTGCAATAGCCCAACCTCCACCAAGATGGAATTTCAAGTCGCCACTTTGTGCAACACATAAATTCCAAAAAAAGCCAGTGCCGATAAATTCAAATAAAAATATTTACTGTGAAGCCAAGGACTTCACGAAAGAATTGCCAAAATAAGTTCAGGAAAAGCCACATGGCCTGCCCACACTTGCTCTCTGGAGAGAAAGTAGCACCCACACCTAAATGAAAAAAAAAACACTGCCTGGCCGGACCCACAAAGGATGGAACCCGACCCGGCATCCCACGCTCGCTCCGACGGAGCGCCAGTTGACGAAGCGTCTGTCAACGAGCGCAAGCCGACGAAGGAGCCTAACCTGCGAGGACAAACACACTTACTAGGCGCCACTCTTGACATTGGTTTAGGGTTTCACTCACAGGTGAGTTTGTGTGTGCATGTTTTTCATTTTCGAAACATTGATTCCATGTTCTCTCTTTCTCGTGTTTTTTGTTTTCAAAGCATCTATTCACAACAGTTTCTTGTGCTTTGGTTGCAGGAAGTGAGTCCTTGTTTTTTGCGATTTTTCAGGACATTTTGAAGCTGGAGAGGAATGCCGCTGCTACGTTGTTGGGATCTTGTTGACCTTCTCGAACTTGTAGTGCAGTTCTGTAGTATAAGCTTTGGTTTTGAAGGAGTTGTTCAATTTGGGTGGTGTGGAACCTGGATACACAGGAAGTCCTCTTGCACAGATAGATCATACAGGAGATGATTTTGTTAAAGATAGTACATTTGGTGGCATTCAAGGGTCTGCATTCAAACCCCGCCAAGCCACTTGTGGCTGGTGGCTTTGTAATTTTTTCATTTGCAATGAAATTCCGTTTCATTTGTGTCAAAAAAATTTCATTCAACGTTGAAAATTGTTGCATATGGGGTGATCGTCGGTTGTATACAACACTGGTGGAGTCTGGGTTTGAGTGGATTATGAAATGTATTTTTAAAGGCACGAATAAGGTTCCCATCACATCTCATGTCATCCATATGTTGCATTCAATACTCTCTAAATGTGAATCGAGAAGTGAACATGCATATCCTTAGATATTTCGGCATTGTGGCTAACCCTGCATGTATGGTACTATAAGAGTATGAAGCTGCTATTGATTAAGTTTTGAACGAGGTTTGTGCTGCTTTGGTTGTTGGTGAACAGGATGAGATGGCGTTTGTTGTTTGTGGGTTCGGAGAGCCTCAGCCCTTGATTCCTAGACGTAGAGGTGCTAATGGTGGTCAAGAGGATCAAGAGCCAGTCTCTGTCATCGTGCATTACATGCTGAAGCAGTTGTCCCCAGATTACATTTTTGGCGAGGCTTTAAACTTGTTGAGGTTGGTAAAATCTTGCAAGGATGTGTCACTCTCTCAGGTGAGTTATAACGTCATTGCCGGTTTTATGCTACTGTCTCTACTTTCTACAAATCAACCTAATCCGATTAACAGATCAGCAGACAAATCAGCAGGGCTTCATGTTCGAGAAGGTCAACGAGATCCCAACAACGTAGCAACGGCAAAAAAATAGGGACTCACTTCCTGCAACCAAAGCACAAGAAACTGTTGTGAACAGATGCTTTGAAAACAAAAAACACGAGAAAGAGAGAACATGGAACCAATGTTTCGAAAGTGAAAAACATGCACACACAAACACACCTGTGAGTGAAACCCTAAACCAATGTCAAGAGCGGTGCCTCGTAAGTGTGTTTGTCCTCGCAGGTTAGGCTCCTCCGTCGGCCTGCGCTCGTCGACTGGCGCTTCGTCAGAGCGAGCGTGGGATGCCGGGTCGGGTTCCATCCTTTGTGGGTCTGGCCAGGCTGCAGGGTTGAGGCCGGGCCAGTGGTCCAACCTGTGAGCCACGTCGGCCGGGCCCACTTTGGTGAGCTCGCATTATCGTCCTGCAAATCTGACCACTTGCAACTACTAAAGTGATTTGAGTAAATGAAGGTCAATGATTGGCTCTTACAATAAATAAAGCTTTTCTCTCGATTCTCTCAATGGCTTGAGAGGTCCATTTAAGGACCACCTAATGTCCAATTCAGGGCCGCTTTACACCTAGAGGCCGGGCCAATTTGGTGTGTCAGAGGCCAACAATCCAAGCTTGTGAATGGTTGAAAGGCTCAAATCAACCCCAACCCCTTTACACCAAGAGGCCGAGCCAATTTGCTATGTCAGAGTTTTTTTTTCTCAAATAGATGATCTGACATGGCCCGAGCATGGCCCGAGCTTGTTGAATTGGGTGCACCAAAAATGGGAGGCCAATTCGAGGCCAATTCTTGGCCTAGAGGCCAATGTCAGATTAGTTAAGGCCGGCCTCCAGCCCAAGAATGGGCTGAAATTTTGGGCAATTGGCTTGGTGATGAATTGGCCCGGCCTCTAGGAGTAAAGCGGCCCTCAGACCTAAATAGAGGGTCAATTTGAAGAGGTCGCTCGCTTTTAGAGCACACTACTTTATTATGTGTACTTAGTACATCAAAGTTGTTGGTAATCAATTCATGAGGATCCACTATGCATGCTTTGAAAAATTGAATATACTAAGCCTAGATGTGTATTGGTGATTTTGAGGGGATAGTCAATCATTGAATGTGCACTATCCCGTCAAATTTAAAGCAGGACGCTAAATGAGGCGCACAAAGTGGAACCAATAGGGTGAAAACGCAAGAATTTTACCCCAAGGGAAAACGCAGGAATTTTTTATTTTTCACAGTTTTTATTTTTTGCAAATTTTGAATTCATATTTGTGATCAGAGACCCCATAATAACTAGCTTAGGTCTAGAATATACCCTAGAGACGGCACATAATAGGGGGCAAGATTTTACTTTTACCCCTGAGAATTTGCGTTTTCACCCTGCTGGTCCTACTTCGTGGGACTCATTTAGTGTCCTGCAAATTTAAGCACCTCTGGTTTTAGAATCATCACCAGACTCAATTAAAAGTGGGCAAGGGGTTAAGGTAGAAGGCTCAAGAACAGTTTGGGCATTAAGAATGGACCCCATAAATGATTATGAAATGGACATGAGTTGGTTCTGAAATTGACTACTATAGTCATTGAATGAACCAAGGAAAAAAGACTTATTAATTGCAAGAGCCAATCACTCTCTTTGCTTTCCCCATTTTTATTTAGAATTGCAAGTGAACCATTTATAAAAGACCTAGGGTCACAAATAGGGACCTATGACCCAACTTGTTTGAAAATTCATAAGTAATTCCAAAATGCTTGGAAAAATACGAAACGACTTGGGTTAGATTCCTCATCAACTTCTCTATGTCTGAAAAATGAGCTAAAAATATTCCCGTCCAAGGAAATACATGAAGGCGGACCAGCCCTTAAATGGTCGGTTTATGAGCCTCCTACCTTACATGATGTTCCTTACTTGTTGATCTCATTGTTCGGCAAGGTAGAATTCTCCAAGGTATTTATTCATCGATGCAGTAACCTGTTCACACCACAAATTTTATTTGGGAAAAAAATAATTTTACACTTTGCAACTTAAGGCCTGGAAGAAGACACTTCTGAGAAGTTGCTATGGGATATTTTATATATTGAAATCTTTCATGCACTTCAATAAGTAGTATGGAATATACCTAAATTTGTATTCATATCCGTGCTTGTATTTGTTCATACACATACTGTATTTGTATTTGTATAATATTGTATGTGTATTCATATTCATATTTGATATGAAGAGGAATAATTTTATTTATTTATTTTTTCTGGCCATGGTTTTTCAGAAGCCATTGGCTTGAGTTTTTGAAGGGATAGTAGTAAGTCCTTGATAACTATTTTCCCTAATGAGATGTAATATATAAGCAACCATTAAATTATCAACTCTACCCAAGTAATTTATCAACACCGAATATGATTATGATTGCATGAATGGGAGAAGGAAGGCAAGGTGCTAATCACTAAAGGACCAAGGGTGATTGCAAGAAAGACTGACCGTTTTTTGTAGCATTCTCCACAGTATTCATGTTTTCTTTTAGGAGTACTGTATAATTAGAAAAACAATTTTTAAAAAATGTGAAAAATATTTTTAATGTATACACCTTTAAGAAGAAGGTACCCTCAGAAGGAAAAGCATAGAAAAAATCTCTAAGCAAGTGAGCTGGAAAAGTCTCATAAACTAGCAAAATCTAAGGAAAATAGGTACTGTCACATTTTAATTTGTGAAAAATAGGAAAAGCAATTTTTAAGAAAACTAAAAACTTTCCATTGGGGGCCTAAAGCTACTTGACCCAGAGGTTTCCCTTACAGTGCTTTTAGCTAAATGGATACTCTTTGCAATCGAGCCGGGCATATCCAACTTGAAGATTTTACTTAGATACAGAATCCATCGTATGAAACCACATCCAAAATGTGGGTACTGGTTTCCCTCTAAAATGTGGCTCATGGTCCACACACCCTCAGTCACACGAGGCTCTTGAGTTTGAAACATAATTACCAGCGCATGGAGACTTATAGTGAAACACATAGAATCTATCCCACCATCTAACGCAGACGAGGTCCTCTCCACCAGCCTTTGGTGGTCCACTAGCTATATTGGAGTTAACTTTCACTTTTCAGTAGGGTGCTAGCCCAGTGTGGCCTACGCACAATAGGTGATCTTTGGGACTCCCACATGCATGACTTCAAATCATGGGATGAAGTGTCTTCTAGCTTTTCCCTTACGGAAATGGAAAGGCATAGTTGGTTCTATCTCATATCTAGGATCCCTCCGGACTGGCTATTCATGCTCACTCATCGGTTTGACACTGCACAAGAAGGAGAATGATTAGGACTTTTTTCTCAATTAGACGACCCTCTTCCTATGCTCACATGGAAAAACCATATTCCAGGTAATCGCATCTTGCTTCCCCAACCTCAAACTCTGGTTTTGCCTAGTGATGTCCCATTAGCAATAGTCGGACTCACTTCAAGGCAATTGTCCATTATTCCAACCTCAAACGAGGTTGTAACTCATACTGGCCATGTCCGCAGGGTTCGCATTTTAGAAGTTAAGAAAGGAAGCAACAACACTTTGCATTTGCTCTTCTCCGGTGCCATCCAATCTATGAAGTTTGATCCTGCTCGTTGGCAATGGGATGATGGCAACAATTTGGTGGCTTATACTACATCTTTGGACTGTAACCTCATTACCAGACATCGCCAATTAAAGAGATCCATACCCTCAAAATGGTCTGGCCATCTCCCTTCAGTATTTCTACCTGATTGGAAAGAAGTTTGGCACAAGTCACGTTCACAGAAAGAGGCGGCTTTCATGTGGTCTGTATGGCACAATGTGGTAGTGTACACTCATGGCGTGCGAGAATTGCCCCGGACATTGATACCAACTGTAATTGTTGCTCCTTAGCTTGTGAAGAAACACCTATACATCGATTTTTTTCTTGTCCAAGGGCCCAAGAGGTTTGGGACTATGCTCAGTGCATTCTCTACCACATCCAAGGGGACTCAACCGGACCCCATACCTGTTTTGACTTCTCCCAATGTATTTTTGGGTCTTCGATTCCAAGACGTTTTCATGTTCTTCGAACCATTTGGACCCTTCTATGTGGCTCGTCGCTTTGGCTTATCTGGATTTCCTGTAATAGTACAGTTTTTTTCTAACAACCGGTGGCCTCTGGAGGTTACTCATGACAATATGTGAAATGCGCTACTTGATTCTGGGCGCGCCGCACAATTAAAGGCACGAATAGGGGCTCAACAGCGCCCCCAACAAGCTTCTACCATTTGGGATAGATTTGATAACATTTGGATCCACTCTCCTGTTCTTGCTAGTAGGCTAGACTCATGCATTATCTGGAACAAGAAGGGCCCTTCCCTTTGTTTGTTCCAGTAGTTCTCTTGGTTTCTTTTTGGCTCTTGCTCTTATCTCTTCATTGTCCAGCTCTTGAGCTTGGTTGTTGTTCTTGGTTTTTTTTAATGCAATGGTTCGTTCTATTTGTTCAAAAAAAAAAAAAAAAAAAACTTTCCATTTGGGAGAACTTTATGATGAAGAGATTCCACAAAAAGAATGATCTCAAAACCATCTTCAATATTTAAAAATGCGCACACAAGGGAGCCCTGTTTGCACGCATGTGGAGGACATAAAATAATATTTTTTTTAAATTTCCTTTGGTACTCACATGTGTTCCTAGTGTAAGAATAGACCACAAAAATTTCAGCTCTAGATCATTAATTTTGGGTACTCCCCAGTACTAAAAACCCCTAAACTGTAAAGTGTGACAAATTAACCAAAATTAAAATTAAATATAAAATGATTTTTGAAAATTTCTGAAAAATAAGGGATCTAATTACTATCATATTATCCATCTTCAATAAAAATTTCAAGTTAATTTGGTTCATTCTTCAAAAGTTATAGCACATGACAACTCCGTCACTTCAAGTGTGATGCAAAACAATACTAGTCTTTTCTGCAACCACCCCCAACGGCTTTTTTAGGTAGCTCACTGGGAACAGAAATTTTATTTTTTTCTTTAAAATTTTAATACAGCATGTGCCCAAGGAGTAGCTTTAAGGCCCAACAGTTTTCATAGTTTTGACTACATGGTTAAAAAGTTATTGTATAATATGGAGTATGTAATTTTCATTGCTCGGTAGGCAACTCAAAAAATTATTTAAAAATCACTTTTTCAAGAAATAAAAATTTGAAATTGGTTTACTAGATTTATATATACATAGAAAACTTTGAGTCATTCCATTTTGATTAATGATATGAAAGTTATGAGGAAATTTAGTTTGCGGGTAGCGAGGCCGGCAGTTATGGAATCTCTATTTAAAATAAAATTTGAAGCCCTTTATTTCTACCAATTTTCAATATTTTTGAAAAAAATGGATGTAGATTGTTTATTACAACATTACAACCATTGGGATTGGCATTTGTCAATTCCATAACTAAATTCTTAACAATTTAGTGTTTTGAATCATTCTCTACTTCTTTCTACTTACTATTTTTTTCTTATATGTTGTACAATTCCAAATGATCTGAAATTTTTCAAGCATGTAGCCAACTTGCCTTGAAGAATGAATCCAAAGAATTACAATCACTTTGAACACATTTTCATACAAATGTGACCTTGTGAAGTGCAGCTGCCCGGTTTTTCGCAGGGCCAAGAAAAAGATTTTTGGCAATTCAAACACTAATATCTTGCAATTTACATGGTGGAAATTTCTAAAAAAAATTCCACAACTTTTCAAACTAGTGTACTACAATATCCTACAGTTACATGTGTCCAATAATGTTTTTTTCCCAAAATTTGGTACTTATACTAGAAATGGCAGTTTTGGAGCGTTTTCGGTGAAAACATATTCAAAATCCTTTAGAGGTTAATACACAAAGCCACGGGGAAAAGTCATTGATTATGCATCTTTCTGTGAATCCTCTATTGGTTCTTCATTGTTTTCTTCCCGGCATGTGTAAGAGCTTGATTTACTCGTGATCCTGTTGTTATTTATTGATGCTCCACTAAGATGAACTTCGGAAGTGAAAAATTCTCCATTCCCTTTAATCAATTTAGAATGTCTTCTCTTCAAATTGCTTAAAAATATACATTATTCCTTCATCCAAGACCTATTTTATTTCTGCTGAATTGCAATACGGTAAGTGGCGATTATGGGAGCGCTTACCTTAGCAGCACAAGCTTAAGTGACGTGTTATGAACACCGAAGACTACTCTTGTGCATTACTGGGACAACAACCAGAACCTGGACTGATTCTGTGCAGCTTGGCCAAGGCCAAACTTGGGGTTGAGTTGCAGGAAATCAGCCCTGCTCCTTGCTTCACTTTCTCCAGTCACCGTGTCAATTGTGACCTTCATACCTGACATCAACACTCTACTTGTAGAGTTTGGAATCCATCCAACTTGTAAAGTTCAGAATTTATATGACCAAACCAAAGCGGGTTGAACTGAAACGACTTCCTAAATTGTAAGCATTCTCTCAATCAGTTAGGTCGCATACACCAAAAGTCAGGATCCTATGATTTCCATCCTGATTTCTAGCCGAATCTGAAGGCTGTAATGGGTGAATCAATAACTGCTTGTTTGCAAAACTTGCAAGGAAGATGATTTGCGATAATGAAGTTCTGATATTCATGAAGACGTACAACCGTATGGGGTTCCCAGTTGACAGGGACCCAACTGGAGAAGGTCTTCGCGGAATGTATGCACATCAAGCCGTTGGCAGCACACTATCTCCACTCGATCAATATCACTTCAGTTATCAGCCAGTTCGTAAATCTAACTTAGTTGACGCAGAAGCAAATGGAATACCATTGCAGTGTACGTATGTAAACAGCATTCAAGTAAAACATGTACAATAAAACGGACACAAAATCAGGGACATTATAATCATATCCAACACCAAACTATGTACAATCACAAACCAACTTCGGTTTCCGAAGCTTCAATTTATTCAATAGAACCTGTAAACAAGAAGTCTCAAAGATGCCAAGCTCAATGGAGCGAAAAACATGTACCAGGCAATGTTCAATTCTCTGCCCTAAACCTCTGCCGGAACAGTACCACTCCGGCACACCCCTGACCATTCTACATGGTCCAAATGAGGAAGAAACTCAGCAATTATTAATCCCGAGTTTCAAAAAATTGAATTTCCACCAAATTAATTGCCCTCCTGAGCAATGAACACGAAAAAGATTAAATCTAGATTGAGCATCACTCAACACTGGAGCTTAGTCGAACAGCATGGCGCCCGAGACAGGACCCGGAGAGGAAGCCGGAGTTTCGGAAGAGCTGGGACCGGAGCTCGGAGCGTAAGCAGGGGAGTCAACTGGGGAGCTCTCAGGAGAGTAAGCTGGAGCATAACTTGGACCATCGCCAGCAGTTTCAGGCGCTGGAGCTGATGCGAAAGGAGCAGGAACAGGCCGCGCTGCATCTGCATACGCAACAAATACCAGCAACAACACCATAGCCGCCGCCATCACGCCTGCCATTCTCTGCGAGTGCGCCTTCACCATCTTTCTCAACGTGTACTGAATCCAAATCAGGGTCTCGATCACTTCTATTGAATCAAATCCAGTCGATAGATCACTTCTACTGAGATCGACTTGCTACTGACCCACGTCAAATGTTAACGACCTGTGCTGCATGCACAAACTGAGAGCTTGATCTGGAAACAAAATTGGAGGTTGAATTCGATACTTGTGCTCTGAGAAATTTGGGTAAGCTTATCGATCGATGTGTGTGTCTGAAGTGATTTGCCGTTGTTTGATGCGACGGCTGTGACGAGGAGTGTGGGGAGCTGGAGGATTATATAGCAGCCCAGAGCTGGACGTACGAGTGATCTTCGGAAACTTCAACTTGAACCGCGTGCGTTGGGACCAAGTGAAACTGCTGGTCCATGGTTGGTCAGGTGTGACCGCCGGACGCGAGCCGCTGGAGTGCTGGACTCGTAATTGAACGCACTCTGCGATGAAAATCCGGTGTTTCCACGCCACTTGACGGTAACGAATTCCGCCTGCCACGGCAGTTTGCTCCGAACACAGGGGGACAGGTGTTGCCAGCTCCGATGTCGATAGAGCCAGAAGTTGTTGCATAATTGAAACCAGTGTTCAATTTGTGCAAGAAAAAGAAGAAAAAGAACATTGAATAGGGGTATTAAGGGGACCAAAAAATTAAAGGGACTTATCTTGGAAAACTATAGATGTTTGAAACATGATGTACAACCCCCAAACACTTCAATAACTATTGATGTACAGAAAAGGTAGATATTTTTATAGTGTAAAATGTCGTTTAATTAGTATGGGTCCCCTTAATACCCCTATTCAGTGAAGAAGTTGTTGCGTAAGTTAGTTGAAGGAGCGAAGTTGATGGAGCGTCATCAGCCATCCGTCAGCTCTCGGGGGCGTCATTCTCGGAAGCAGCCTCTTGTGCCTATTTACAGAAAGCCCTCTTCGGAGTGGCGTAATGTAATACGGTGCCGCTCTGACACGCAACTGCGTGCGCCTGTTGTCAATTAGAAGCCGAGATATTTGCTCACACTTGTTTCACAAATGCGCAACCATGGGTCTTGATGACACTTCATTTCAGCTGGCGGAAGTGAGATATTTGCGCATAATCCTTTTTTTTCTTTTTCTTTTTCTTTTCAATTTTGGAGCAAATGGAAGAAAAATCATTGCAAGAAAGAGAGGCGCAGACGGACTTGCTTCAACAAAAGCACACTCTTGAGTTCTGACACTTGGCGGAGCTGTGATGTTTTGCTTAAACGTGCTTGCTTCTCAAATGCGGACTTTTGACTCGATCTTCACTTGGCGGAAACACACGAATTTGCATATTTGAGGTAAGGTAACTACGCCTAATTATTAAATTGTTGAATGTACTAATTTTTTGTTGGATTTTGTTGGAAGTCAATAGAGTATTTTTAGATTTATTTTTATGCATTTTTTGGACACCATACAAAAAACTAGAAAGTGGTATTGAAAATAACAATATGCAAAAGTGACATTAGCTTGTCATGAATAAGAAAAGTACATTTCAGGCAACAATCTCCAAGTAGCTATCTAGAAAGGGGTCACAATTGGATGCGGTTACTTTAGAAGTGTTACTTTTTGTTCACCCCTAAGCTCACCTCCAATTCTATTTGCAAGGTCATGTGGGTCTTTTGACAAAATTATTGTAATAATTACACTTCATACTACACTAATTTTGGAATTAGATATTAGCCAATAGTGAAGGGTTTTGATTCCTTGTGAAAAGGACTTAGAGATGCAACTACATAAGATTTTAATTTTTTTTTCAAGTTTGTGCTTGAAATTTTTTAAGAGATTACAAAAATCTTCTAAAAAAATCTCTTTCTCTCTTTCAAATGTCCAATTTGCCAAAAAAATGGAAAAATTGGAAAAAATTGCTCTATTCCAAACCTCAGATTTACAACTCTTATATTGCATTCAGGGCTGCTGACATTAAAACAACTTAGAAGACAGCTTTTGTTAAAATTATATCAAGTTAGAAGGATCAAAAAATTAGGTGAAGACCAAATTGAATAAAATGAGATGTAAAAAATGTTGGTTTGCTTATTCATTAAAAAAGAATTCACAATATATATGAATAATTGAAACAATTATGCATAATTTTCAAAAATCTATGCAAGAAGTTCCCTCCAATTAAAATGAGAATTCATTCATAGTGTTTTATTTATAATATTAAAAAATCTTAAATTTTTATTAAAAAGCCCCCAAAGTTGGATAGCTTGTCCCACTATACATGTATTTTAAAAAACTCATATAATTAGGTTTTTAATGCTATTATTGTCCTCAAAAAATATTCATTTCATGTATATAATTACATTTTTGGATTCTTGTTAAAAGGGCTACAAGAGCATTTTACATAAAAACAAATTAAATCCCTTGAAATTGGACTGAAATCGGGACTAAAATGCATTATAAGTGATTATAATCAAGGCCATATAATATGGGAGTTGCTTACCCAGATTCCAAACATGTATTTGGAATCACATATCTATAAATAGCATAGTTCACATGAACTCCGCATAGCTGAATGGCAAAGCATTTTTTTACAAGAAGATACACCAATATAGATTAATGGTATTTTAGGTTGTTGAGGACAATAAATGTTTGATGAATGACTTTTTGGATTACTTTAAAAACAAAAAATAAAAATGCATCTATTCATCCAAAAATTTGATCATATGGGAATTGACTACCTTTGGTAATAGGCCTTGTCTTTTCAAATTTGAGTGACTATACATGTATATTTACTTCAAAAAAAAGTTTTATAAATCTTGTGGGTATTGATGGAATGGCGGATGCACTTCAATGCTTAAACAACAATTGAAAGTTGCTATTATGTGAATCTAGGATTCTAGGAACGCGAGTCCACGAGCCTAGAAGACTATATACCTAGGTTATAGGTGTCCATAATATGGAAACCTTCTATGATTAAAGTCTACCTATGTAATAAATACCTATATTATAGGTGTTTACATTATAATTACCTTCAATGGTTGTAGTATATCTCCTTATACATATGCTCAAGGCTCAAATGTTAGCATTTTCATATTCTTATACTAGCATCGTTGATTAGAACACATGGCATAGGATATTTCTATAAAAAAAAGTTGCACTTGTACCCTAGGAATTCACTAGGGTTTCCTTAAAAACTACATGAGTTTTAATGGTAGGATGCTATTAAATCGTTGGACATAAAAAATTTAAAAATTTAAAAAAAATAAGAGATTGTAAATTCATTTTGAAAATGTTTATAAAATATTCTTATAGTATACTTGAATATTCTATGAATATGCTAATTTCAAATGTTTTTCTTTTAAACAGTCCATTAAGTCTTAAGCTTCGCTAAATTACAAGAAAATGACCTTTTTAGAATTGTATAGTGATTATATGAGATATTTTAATTGATGTCCATGGCCACTCAACATCTTTAAATTGTTGATGTTGGTGAAACGTAGGTGATACTAGTCCAACTTTTGTCAAAATGTCATGACACTCACTCCAAGATGTACCCATGTTACCTTGGTGAGCAAAGTGGACATTGAGAGTGACTTCCTAAATCTTGCTAAAGACTAGGTGAAAAAAATGAAAAGTGCCGAGCAGATAAGGCTCTATAGCGCTTTGTCAGGATGAATTAGATGGCATGCTTTACATTCTTAGAAAGCTGGTGAGAGCGCACATTTATGAATCTAAAAAGTGCAAGGATCTAAGTTGTTATTTAAAAGTTATGGCTCCTCAAAGTTGGTAGTGTTCTTGCTACAAACCAAAGGTGTGGGTCCAGAATAATGGCTTATGAAGAGACTAGCTATGAGCTAAAAGATATGAGCAAACAAAGAGGATAGAATCATGGAGAACTAGTATATATCCTATGGAACTTGGATCTTTAGAGGGTTGTAACTTGCTTATTACTTATTGCATTTAGGAAAGTGAATAGTCCATAGTAACCTATAAAAAGAATAGATCACAAAAATAGTCTTGCATTTTGGATTTGAAATTTGTAGCTAAAAGATATCCTAATGAAAAGATTGAGAAACTTTAGAACTCAATTTTGCAGCTAAGGCATGGAAATTGAATGTCTCTTGTTGAAGAAAGAAGTTTTAGGAGTATTGAATGATCCATAGGATGGGAGGGTCTGCCAAATCTTGTAGAGAGTACTTCAAGGAGGGGTGGTCTCCATCTTCACTTTTGAATGATGTCATGATGAACCATAGTGGCTAGGGATAGTGAGGTTGGTGATGGAGCTTTGAACACCACTACCTTTATCTTATTGTGGTCAAAGTTTTCTTGTGCATTCCTAGATACTAATTGGATAATATCTCACTCTACACTAGGTTGTAATTTGAATCTCAATTAGTGAGCCAAAGGAGAGTTTTGAGGTGAGTTCTAAAGCGAAGTTACTTGGGTCTAATGGGGAATTGGATACTGTATAATGGTGGTTAGTGCTGATGGAAAGTAGTGCCGTCACTAAGCACTCAGACATCAATGGAAATTCCACCCCATGTTAGTATATGACATGCCTGATGTCTTGTGGGAGTCATGGAGAATAGGAACCTTGTGACTAGAGTTGAAACCTAACATTGTTGGTGTATGAGTACTGTAAATAAATGAGCCATCTCGCCACTAAGAAACTAAAATTTTCTAAGATCATTCATTCAATCAAGCTACCATGTATAGATTGAGTTTAAATAACAATTCTTAAAGGTTACTTTCTACTTACATGTAAATGAAAATCATTAATTAAAAATACATATTCATTTTTTTGGAATTTTTTGGAATCTTTGTGAATTTTTATAGTGTTACATAGTTGCATCCTTGAATCTTCTTTACAAGGACTGAAATCCATTACAACCATATTGTTCCTTGTTTATAGTTAAAAAATTCCAAAGTACCTACCAAAAGCTATATTATTATACAAATTAATTCAATCACTGCAAGAGTTTAAAACGTATAGCCTCCCACATTATTTTGGATGGAATTTGAATGAATATAGTCTAATTAGTGAAAATATTTGGATGAACTTTATATGAAATTTGGATGAAGGCAAATGGAAGTAGATGAAAGTAGAATGAAACTTATGGAAGTGGAATGGAAATCATACTATTTGAAATAATATAAAAATAGTGGAGACCTCATTTTGTTGAATTTATCTAAAATATTGTGAACTTCCATATTAAAGTGCCTCATAAATTCATGTAATTCTGGAATTAGTATGAGCCAGTGACTTAGTGTCTCAATGTCATTAGTGCAAGATGTAATAATTGCATTAATTTGTCAAAGACTTCAAAAGGCCCTTGCAGAGTTGCAAAACAAAATTGGGGGATGAATGATAATTGACACTTCTTATGTAATTGCACCTAATTGTGACTCCTTTCTAAAACATATTCTTAGAAATTCTTGCCTAAAATGTAATTCCTCTTTCATGAAAACCTAATGTCACTTTTTTATACATTCATTTTCAACACTACTTTCCAAATTTTTAGTATGATGTCAAAAAATGCATTAAAAAAAATCAAGAATAATTTATTGACTTCCAACAAATTCCAACAAAAAATTAGGAAATTTAATACTCCCTCCGTCCCAAAATGATCTTCCTGTTGTACTTTGTGACTTGCAAATTGGTCGGATTTGGCTTTTGATTGCTATCAAGGACCAACAAAACAACTCCAAGTAGTATTACCCCTCCATCTATGCAATCGAAAGACAAATGAAATGATTAAAGGGGTCAATCAACGTTGTTCATTCTTATTTTTTGCTTCTCTTTGAATATTGCCCGATTGAAGGAGATGAAGCTTTGAAGGCGGAATAGAGGTCCACACATGATCTTAGGTTCATACTAAATACTTACAAAATGATTACTTCACACTCAACAATTAAGTGCCCACTAGTGCTCTTTAACCCCTAAAGGACCATTGTCCCTATGGGGGACAAATGTGTTTTCGGGCAGATACCTACGGGCTGAAATTTTCTCCTGATTTTTTGAAACTTTTTTTGGAGGTAGAAAAACTGATTATCTTCAAGGGAATATAATTTCTTTTTCACAATTGGTGCCCGGGAAAAAAAGTTATGACCATATAAGCTCAAAACAGGGGACAGGGGGTAGCTCGGGCAGCAAAAAAAAAATGGACAAAAATTTGAATTTTTTTTTTTAATATTTTTTTCTCATAGATTATATTTTTGGCTATTTGGAAAGCTTTGATTCATTTCATTTGGATATGTTATGAGAAAGTTATGGACATTCTTGTTTTTCGGGCAGTTAAAGCATCTTTTTGAAAAAAATAACTTGTAGAATTCATTTCTGAATGCAATTTTTCAAATTTTTCAAATTTTTTTTTTACATGGTCTATTTTACTTGCTAGAACAATCTCACCATTGGGATTAGTGCATTTTAATTCCATCTAAAATATATGAATTTTTTAGATTTTCCTTCTATCTTGTACCTACATCTACTTAACAATTTTTTTAAGAATGATAATTAAGTTTTTTTTGAATTTTTTTTTCTAGACTCTCAAATCAATTCTCCACTATAACAATTAAAACCTCTAAACTCTGTAGTGCAAAAATTTTAAGTCAAAAAATCTAGTCCCGCAATGTGCTGAAAAACTTGTTTTTTTCACTTTAAATGCAAAAATCTTGCAATCTGTGCGGTCAAAAATTCTAAAAAAATTCCACACATTCTTATACTAGTTAGGTGTAAGATCCTACGGTTGGATGTGAAAAAAAACATTTTTCAAATTTTTTACTCTTTGCTATAGAAATGGCAGTTTTCAGTGTTTTTTGGCAGAAAAAAGGCCTCGGTCCTTTAGGGGTTAAAAATGCTCAAAATATTTCACTTTTCAATACTCCAAAACTACACTTTAAAAAGGGCTTTGAAACTCAAAATTTCTAGCAAGCAAAGAGAATCCTAAACCCTACTTACAGCGCAAACCGGGTTTTAAAAATGTTATTTTTAGCTTTAATTTATAACATTTTGTCCAACGGGAAGATCATTTTGTGACAAAGGTAGTAATTAGGTATAGTTACCTTATGATCCTTATCTCAAATATGCAAATTTGTATATTTTTGCTAAGTAAAGACCAAGTCAAAAGTTTGCATTTGAGAACCAAGTATTAAAAGGTTTATGACTATGTTTTATAAAAAAAAACCCTCCAAAATTGCCATTTCTAGTGTAAAGAGCTACAATGATTTTTCTTTTTTTGCATATCCAACCATAGGATCTTGCATAAATCTTGTATGACAGTGTGTAGAAAAATTCATAAACTTTGACAATGTAAATTGTAAGATATTAGTTTTCAAAGTGAATTTTTTTCCTTCAAACCTAGCAATTGTAAATTTTCAAACTTTGAATTGTCTTCGCTTAAATTGTTTTCACTATAGAGTTTTGAGGTTTAAAACTTCATGGTAGAGAATTGAGTTGATAATTAACCCCTAAATGCCCAAGGCCTGTTTTGAGCTTCCTGAAATTTGCTCTAAATTGAACAAAACCCCAACATTTTGATAAGTTGTATCAATTTTTTTGGAATTGTAACTGTACAAATTCAAACTAGACATGTTAAAGATCACATAGGAAAAGAAAACACAACAATATCACTTATGAATTGAAAGATTATAATGTTTGAACATGAGGGTGTTAAAACTAAGAAATTTTTTCAATTCTTTTTTCACATGTCAAATCTAAAAAGTTGGTCACCAAAAAAATATGAGGTTAAAGGGCCTAGCATGCACAACCCCAATCAATTTACGATTTTTCAAAATCTATTCCACAAGTTTTTTAAATGAATTTCTAAGGTGATTTTTTCTCCAAGATCTAGTGTATTTGAGGCTCATTTCCAAGAGCCCTCAACACTACAGAAAGTCAAGATTGCAATGGGTACCCTTGCACAAAATCTTGAGTAGAAAAATCATAATCCATCATTTTCAAAATCGGACTTTTGAAGCTCAAACTAGACTTCTAAAAGAATTTTACAAAAATATAAACTACTAAAAATAGCAACTTGGTTAGGTTTTATTTAACTTCAAAGTATTGCCAACACCAGAATTTGGTGCCTCGGGCATTTAGGGGTTAAATAGAATTAAAAGAAAAAAAAAGCTGATTTTCACCCTTTAAAAAACTATTTGGTAGAAGTAAAATATAAGATAGAAGAAAAAATTAGATCTCAAATAGTTCTACGATGGAATTGAAACATGTCAATCCTAATGGTGAGATTGTTTTAATTAATAATCTATGCGCAAAGGAACTTTTTGTTTGAAAAATTGTGAAATTTGCAATTACAAATGAATCCTATATGATGACTTTTCAAGAAGATGCCTTAATTACCTACAAAACAAGACTCAACATAACTTTCACATGCCTAATCCAAATTGAATTAGTCAAATCTTTCCTAGTAGACATGAATATAATTTGTAAGGGAAAAAAAAATTTAACTTTGAATTTTCGAGGGTCTTTTTGGTACTGCGAGTTGAGCCTTTTGAGCTTAGGAAGACATAACTTTTTTTCTTAGGTTGAGATTGAAATAAAAATTGTATTCCTAGAAAGCAAGTACATTCTCTAACCTTGTACAATTTTGTTTTCTAGAATTGTACTTGCTTTCTAGGAATTATTATTGTAGAATTTGATAGCATAAAAACTTGTCCAAAATTCGAAGACTTTGAACCGTTTCGGGGTTAACCAAGAAGATCACAGCTCCGCCGAGTGTGAGAACTGAGAACTCGAGAGTGTGCATTTGTGCAAATATCTGTGCTCCGTCAAGTGAAGAGTCAAGAGTGTGGTTTTGTTGAAGAACTCCAAATCTGTGTCTCTCTTTCTTGCTATGAATTTTCTTCCAATTGCTCTAAAATTGAAAAAAAAGGATTGTACGCAAATATCTCACCTCCGCCAACTGAAGTGAAGAGTCGTCAAGACCCAAGATTGCGCACTTGCGAAACAAGTGTGAGCAAATATCTCGGGTTCTCATTGACAGCAAGCGCACGCAGTTGCGAGTCAGAGCGGCACCGCATTATTTACGCCACTCCGAAAAAGGCTTTCTGTAAATAGGCACAAGAGGCTGCTTCCGAGAATGATGCCCCCGAGAGCTGATGCCTGATGAAGCTCCATCAACTTCGCTCTTTCAACTACAGTACAGTACTGTACTTTACACTAACGGCGCAACAACTTACTTTTTTTTTTCACAAATCGAACTACTGTCTGGTTTCAACTGTCCAACAGCTTCAGTTTTCTATCAACATCGTAGCTGACAACACCTGTCTCCCTGTGTTTGGAGCGAACTGCCGTGGCAGGCTCCCAAAGGCGGAATTTCTTACCGTCAAGTGCCGTGGAAACACCGAATTTTCGTCGTAGAATGCGTTCAATTACGAGTCCAGCGGCTCGTGGACGGCGGGCACGCCGTGTTGACCAACCATGGCCAGCAGTTTTACAGTACTTGGTCCCAATTCAAGTTGAAGTTTCCGAAGATCACTCGTACGTCCAGCTCTGGGCTGCTATATAATCCTCCAGCTCCCCACACTTCTCGTCACAGCCGTCGCATCAAACAACGGCAAATTACTTCAGACACACTCATCGATCGGTACCCAAAGTCTCAGAGCACAAGTATCGAATTCAACCTCCAATTTTGGTTCCAGATCGAGCTCTCAGCTTTTGCAGCACCATTTGACGTGGGTACGTCAGTAGCAAGTCGATCTCAGTAGAAGTGATCTATCGACTGAATTTGATTCAGAAGAAGTGATCTAGCCCCTGATTTGGATTCAGTACAAGTTGAGAAAGATGGTGAAGGCGCACTCGCAGAGAATGGCAGGCGTGATGGCGGCGGCTATGGTGTTGTTGCTGGTATTCGCTGCGCATGCAGATGCAGCGCGGCCTGTTCCTGCTCCTTTCGCATCAGCTCCAGCGCCTGAAATTGCTGGCGATGGTCCAAGTTATGCTCCAGCTTACTCTCCTGAGAGCTCCCCTGTTGGCTCCCCTGCTTACGCTCCGAGCTCCGGTCCCAGCTCTTCCGAAACTCCGGCTTCCTCTCCGGGTCCTGTCTCGGGCGCTACGCTGTTCGACTAAGCTCCAGTGTTGAGTGATGCCCAATCTAGATTCAATCTTGTTCGTGTTCTTTGCAGCAGGGCAATTTTGGTAGAAATCCATTTTTTGGAAACTCGGGATTGAATGCTGAGTTTTCTTCCTCATTTAAACCATGTAGAATGGTCAGGGGAGTGCCGGAGTGGTACTGTTCCGGCAGAGGTTTAGGGCAGTGAATTGAACATTGCCTGGTACTCCGTACATTATTTTCGCTCCATTGAGCTTGGTATCTTTGAGACTTATTGTCTACAGGTTCTATTGAATAAATTGAAGCTTCGGAAACCGAAGTTGGTTTGTGATAGTGTGCATAGTTTGGGGTTGGATATAATTATATTGCCCCTGGTTTTGTGTCAGTTTTATTGTACATCCTTACTTGAATGCTTCGACTAAGCTCCAGTGGTGCGTGATGTTCAATCTATATTCAATCTACGTTCTGGTTCGATGCGGGTTAATTTGGTAGAAATTCATTTTTGGAAACTCGGGATTAATTGCTGCTTTTTCTTCCTCATCTGAACCATCTAGAATGTTAAGTGCAGTGGTACTGTTCCAGAGGTTTAGGGCAGTGAATTTGAACATTGCCTGGTACTTGTTTTTCGCTCCATTGAGCTTGATTGCTTTGAGACATTCTATCTACAGGTTCTATTGTATGAATTGAAGCTTCGGAACGGAAGTTGGTTTCTGCTAATTACTTAGTTTGGTGTTGGATATGATTATAATAACCCTGGTTTTGTGTCTGCTTTACCGTACGTTTAGGTCTGATTTGGCAACTTGTTGTCGAAATAATTTAATTTTTGCATTTCGACAATTCAGCAACCTGTTTTGATTTTCCTGGTTTTCTCTTATTTTCAGAAAATAGTTGAAATTTTCTCAAATTTTCCCTTGAAATTTTTTCAAGATCTTCTCTTGAAATTTTTTCAGATTTTCAGAAATAGTTGTAGAATTTTTTTAATTTTAGACATGATCCAAAATTTGCCTAGTTATTTACAAAACTGACCTACATGTACGGTATTGTACATGTGTATCCCAGGTGTGCAACTCCCATATTATATGGTCTTATTATAATCACTTACAATGCATTTTAGTCCAATCGCAAGGGATATAATTTTTTTTAATGTAGAAAAATCTTACATGCCTTTCAACAAGGAATTCAAAAATGTAATTTTTTTACATGAAATGAATATTCTTTGAGGACAATTTAGTATGAAAAAATTAATTATATGAGCTTTTTTAATACATGTAGGCCAGGCCAAGCTAAGCAACTTTAGGGGCTTTTTAATAAAAATTTAAGATTGTTTTATTATAAATATAACATTGTGAATGAGTTTTAATTTTAATTGGATGGAACTTCTTCTGTGGATTTAAAAAAATTATGTATAGGTGTTTCAATTCTTCATATATATTGTGAATTTTTTTTTTAATAAATATGAAGTCCAACATTTTTTGCATCTCATTTAATTTAATTTGGTCTTCACCTAAATTTTTGGTTCTTTTCATTTGATACAATTTTTACAAAAGTCATCTTTTTAAGTTTAATGCCAATGCCCCCTACGTAAAATTCAAGAGTTACATACCCATGATGCTTACTTGATTGTTGTTTACACTACATGACTTCAATGATATTTCATTTGTTTTTCAGCCTTCAGTAGAAGTTCAATGATGCTAATTTTGCGCCTCACCTAGAAGATGAAGCAATGTAGTTAAGAACATCTCCTATGATCCTTTAAAATTTTAGCCTTCCAAATTGATGAAAAGTGGTTCTCTAAACTCATTGGCATTTGGTGCAGCTTAAGGCTGTGACACCTCATTCTACTAAAGATAGACACTCGAAGACAAGAGGACCAATAAGAGAGTCAATAAAGTGTTGAGGCTCTAAAAGCATCTGCCTCCAGAAATGTATATTTTTTGTACGTTTTTCTTTTTCATTGCTTCAACAATGTACAAGTAGTGTACATTTTAGGAGGTGGATGCTTTCAATCACCACTACATTTCAACTTCAAATATTTATAATTAATTCCACAAAGCTCCAAAAAATATGAAATGAATTGAACTAGATGCCAATTAAATTTGTCTTTGAAGGAAAACTACTTGAAAAGTATTTCAAGAAGTCTAACCTTCCCATATTAATTTCCAGCTCTTAAATGGGTACTTCATGGACCTCCTACCTTAGTAAGGAGTAGTGGATGGTCGCGCTTACAATTGTGCAATGAGCTGAATGTGGAGGGTTTAGCCAAGTATGAATGTAAAAAACAGACCTCCTATTTTGTGCTTGATTAATCTATTTTCTACACCTCTCCTAGCTAATTTGGGGCCTATGATTGCAAATATGAACTTAGAAATTACAAATTTTATTATGCATGGCAAGTAAAAAGTTCCTTTGTTGTCCCCAAGGATATAATGCAGGGGCAAAACGGTCCCCGCATTTGGCTCATTGCACAACTTCAAGCGCAACCGTAGGGGATCTCATTTCTTGCCAAAATGTGTACTAGGACGATCAAACTGGTGCTCCACACAGCCATACGGGATGCTCTAAGGTAACCCGCCCATTCCTGATCAATGACCCATTCCCGACCTATAGGTGCACGTATTTCTGACCACGCTTAGAATGCGATTTTTTTTCGTTTTCAAGGTTGGAACTAATAAATACATGACACATGTCCCAAGTTGTGAAAAAAAAAATAGGAAATAATGATTAGGTAAAAAGTTATTGAATGATCGGAATTGGAAGAGTCTAGACATTGGCCATGGGTCAAGTGCACTTTTTGCCTCCCAAAATTCATAGTAATTTCAATTAAAGAAATAAAATTACCAATTTTTTTGCAATCCATGTCATTTCTATTGATGTACCTCTGAAAAATATTTGTTTTGCCTTCACTATTCCAGATCATGTCGGAATTCCTTATTCGGTCGGTTAGGGGGGGATAAGGTAGTCTGCTCTAAAAGCGAGTGGGTTCTAAAAGCGAACATGACACAGAGGTACATTTTGCTTTCTTCAATGTACCATCTGGAAACATTTCAGGAGGTGGTCGATTTTAGTGACCACTGCATTTCAACTTCAAAAATTTGTAACTAATTCCATGAAGGTCCAAAAAATATGAAACGACTTGGGTTAGATGCCAATTCCATTTTTCTTCCTCCAAAAAATAACTGAAAATTGTTTCAAGGAGTTTAGCTTCCCCGAAAAGGCAAACAGCTCTTAAATGGTCGCTTTAAGAGCAGACTACCTTACCTTAAATACGGAGCAACGAGTTGCGCAGAGTTGGCCACAAGAGCGGGCTGGACGCAGGCCGCCTGGACGCCGCCGCGCGGTGGATTCGCATCAGTTCGATCGATGCCAACAGCCGCAGCCACGTCGGACGCCAGGCGCGTGGAACTAAACCCCTTCACTTGGCTTTTCCCATCGCAGATATCTGCGCAAGAGTCTTGCGCCGTTGACAGCAACTCCGATTCGCACCCGCACGGCATCCTCTCCGTCCTTCGCTGGCCCCTGCCCAGCCACAATTGGTCACCGAGAAAGCGGACCAACTGGATAGGGCGGGCCTTGCCCTGCTCTCTCCCACTGGTACGCGTCCAAATGGAACACCAGCCACTCCGTCCAACAGTTCCCGACCACAACTACAATCGAAACTCAATTTCTGAATGTCGAGAAGAATTATGTACAAAGCTTCCAATCAATCAACACCACACGCCCCAACTCACCAATGGGATGAAAATTGAAACATTCAACTGAATGCACAGGATTTGGCCCCCACTTTCCACCTTGGCCCAGATCACGCCAGTGAGTAGTGTGGCTGCAGCTGCTCACTCCAGTTGTGGCGGAGCTGGTGGCGGTCACGAGAAAGCCAGCCAGCCCAGGTGGTCACCCAACAGCCAGGAACACATTCTCGATCACCACTGAAGGAATTCATCACCAGTGAAAGAATTGTCGATCACCAGTGAAGAAATTGATCGATCTATTTCCTTTCTTGGGATACCGACCTGCTTGGATTGCGATTTGGTAGCGTGATTTTGTGTCAGTGAGAGCTTGGCTCGGTTGGTGAGGTGCGTGTGCGTTTGGATTTTGAACTTGAACGTGAGTGGTTGTGTGAAATTTGAGAGAGGACCTTGGAGGACCTCGGTGTCACCATGGCGTCGACATTTGTGGCGGAGTCGGCAGGACTGGTGCGCACCTTGTCGCGGAGCAGCTTGTTCGACGAGGTGGCGAGCACGAGCTGCCAGTCGGTGCGGATTCCGAGCTCCAAGAGGTTCCAACGGGATCTGGTTTCTAGGCGTTCCAGCACGCATGTTCCCGCCGCGAGAACGGCAGTGGAGGAAGGCGTCCCACTCTTCATGCTGGAAGAGGCTTTCGAGAAGGATTTCTCTCAAGATTACGTCTCCGAAGGCGGCGGTGGACAGGAGCCCCAGGAGAGCAAGTCTAAGGAGAGTACTAAGCGGAAGGGAGAGAGTAAGTCCGGGGCGTCGACAGTGCTTTCGGGCGTGAAGCTGGAGAATGTGAGCAAGACGTACAAAGATGCGACCGTGTTGAAGGATGTGTCGTGGGATGTGAAGAAGGGAGAGCGAGTGGGGCTGGTGGGGATCAATGGCGCCGGGAAGACCACGCAATTGAACGTCATTGCAGGGAAGGAAGAAGCGGATTCGGGGAATGTGGTGAAAGCCCGGGAAAATATGAAGATCGCGTTCTTGAGCCAGGAGTTTGAAGTGGTGGGATCGAGGACGTTAAGAGAGGAGTTTATGAGCACTTTTGGTAGTGAGATGGGCATCGCTGCACGGATGGAGAAAGTGCAGGTTCGTGGAATGACTTCCTCATCAGTGTTAATTTCTACTGTAGTACAGGTTTCAATTTCTAAGTCCGTGATTGTTTTGGTTCGTCCAGGTCGTTTCCAAGCTCAAGCATCAGAAAGGGTTGTGCCTCTTGAATCTGGCATCAAGAGTAAAATAGGGTTTTTTGACAGTAAAATCAGATCGTTTGTAGCAGTTGTACAGAACATCGTCAAGGCGATTTTCCCATAATTCATGATTCATGGCGAGGTTTCCATGTGGTCAGATCATATAGAGGTCTCCCTAGAATGCGAAAGGTAGGGATGACCATATACAATCATCACTACACGAATTATAGGGGAGTCTCTTTTTCTAGTGTCTCTTCAAAAGTCTCTGAAACAATCTAATACTATTGACAAGTCTGTTGAAAATAGCATAGATGGTTCTGCTACACAGAAATCTTTGCTTCAGTGTTGCGCCAACTTCGAAATTCTCACTGGTGATTGATTGAAAATAACGACGGGATAATCCATTTTTTTCGCAGGTGGCGCTTGAGAATGCCACGGATGATATGGATATGATGGCGAAACTGCTGGACGAACTCGACACGCTGCAACAGAGGGCGGAAGCATCTGACCTCTACAGTATGGACGTCAGCATCAACAAGATGATGCCCGAATTGGGCTTCACTGCTGAAGACGCGGACCGCTTGGTGGCTTCCTTCAGTGCAGGCTGGCAAATGCGCATAGCGCTGGGGAAGATTCTGCTTCAGGTTTGGCTTCGAACTCCCCTCTTATCTCTGATGAGGGCAACTCTTTTTCTGCTTACGATCGATGCTTGCACTCACTGATTCTACCATCAATTTCCAAGGAAAACCAAAATTTCAAAAGTAAGGTAGAGACTCCATTAACCATACAGTGCATAAGCGGCTTAAAGGACCATGCAGATGAGCTTGAATTTGTGCTAAGTGTGAAAACACTACATCTATTGGCATTCTGTTTTTTGCAATCGATTTTTAGGTTAACACGAAATAAATATGCCAACTTTACCATTGTGCAAGTTTCTAGATTGTTGCAGGGCGGAAAGGTTTCACCTCTGTGGTGAATGAAACCTCTCCCTAACTGTATGGTGAATGGATACTTTAAATTATGCCACTTGTGCAGAGCTTCGGATCTGTAGCTGCCGGAATTTCTTTAGGTTTGCGATACCGACTGTCATAGTTCTGTCGCTTGAAAAAACGCCATTTAACGAATACTTCTGCACCAGGAGCCGGATTTACTATTGCTGGATGAGCCGACGAATCACTTGGACTTGGACAGCATCGAGTGGCTGGAGCGGTACCTGAAGGAGCAGGAGGTGCCGATGGTGATCGTGTCCCATGACCGTGCCTTCCTGGACCAGTTGTGCACCAAGATCGTGGAGACAGACATGGGCGTGGCGCAGACGTTTCCTGGGAACTACAGCCAGTACGTGCTGGCCAAGGCCGCGTGGGGGGAGGCGCAGCGCATGGCGTGGGAGAAGCAGCAGAAGGAGATTGCGCGCACGGAGGAGATGATCCAGAGGCTCAGCAGTGGGGCGAACTCGGGACGGGCCACTTCAGCCGCCAAGGTGGGCAACTGCTTATACTGAATTATCATATAATAACTAGTGCGTATGGCACTAATTTACCGAAGCCTCAATTTTATAAATGAACGCAAATAGAAAGATTACTGTATTATTTCCATTTCCAAAATAGTAATGTTTTGTGCTGACACTAATTTTCTAGATAGAGCTTACTTTCCCCCAGGACAAATCAGTCTGGTTGTTGAATTCCATCCATCTCCTCAGCCTACATCCCTCTCTCATGACGCGCTCTGGAATTGCACATTCCGTGCATGTCCTCGATTGTATGAAATTTGTTATAATTACAGAAATCCAGAAGAAATAAGCTCCTTTCGAGTCGTTTAGAACCTCAGATGAACAACAGTTCTGATTTCTAGCTTCTGCACTTTGATTATCATAATTTTTGCACTTTGAAACACGGCATATTTTGGAAGATATCTGTTGAAAGTCTTGTCAAGTTGTAAACACATGTGAGACTCACTGCATTTAGGAGCTTATTTGAACCTTGAGGTAGTGTAATCAGAGAGGGTTGAGTGTAGTTGAGTTCATCCCTTTAGTCGGTTGTAGGATTTAAGGAATCGAGGATTGTATTGCTGAACAGGTTCCAATAAATTCTCTCAAGTAGTTGATCATATATTTTGCCAAACAATCACACACTTATCAGGATTCAGAATCTGTGCTATTTTGGTGTTTTTTCCATGTAGCATGTTTTCCATATTCAAAAACAAAACTTCTCCAGGGGTGTGCAAAACTGAATACGGAGAACTAAGTTAATGGCAATAAACGACTATGAAATCAAAAAAATTCTGGCGTTGTGTGCAGTACTAGTGGATACAAGAAATTAAGAGTTTTGGAGGTCAAATTACAAGGATTTTCTTCTAATATACGTTGAGCTAATTGTGATGAAACTTTGTGGATTGCAGCAACTAGAAAAGATGCAAGACGAAGGACAGATTGTGGAAAAACCATTTGAACGGAAGCCTCTCAAGTTCAGGTTCCCCGAGCTGGAGAGGAGTGGAAAAACGGTTGTTGAGATTAAGAAACTGGGCTGTCGCTACGGTGACAAGGTACGCATCTCCCGAATTATTAGTCTTGAGATCATCCGTGAATTCAGAAATGTATATTTATTTCGCTGCAGCACTTTGAACATGGCAATTTACACGACTAATTTTTTATTTTTTATTATTATTTTGCAGGTGTTGTTTGACAGTGCACAGCTGCTAGTGGAGCGAGGGGAGAAATTAGCAATTATTGGTCCAAATGGGTGCGGCAAGAGTACTCTCTTGCGGATGTTGATGCAGACGCAAAAACCAACATCTGGGGTGATATCTCTCGGAGAATACCGAGTCGTCCCCAACTACTTTGAGCAAAATCAGGTGACTGGTCCCTTCTCAATTTAGATTTCCAAGTTAAATGTCCTTCAATTATTCCTAACATTTTTCAGCAGCTATAAGAATTCACCCTTCTCTACCGTAGATAGCAACGAAAAATGACTCAAATGTTTTGATGTAAAATCTGACATTCATTGTAGAGAGAGCATTCTAAGTGAGTGGCCGTTTCCTGTATCTTTTGGTACCTCCCACCTGAGATGAGATTAAGATTGTGCACATGAAGAATATAAGGTTATGTATGTTAAACCCCTGAAGGACCAACGGTTCATGGTTTCAAAATGACCAATTTGTTTGATACATATTGTAAATAATCTAAATAATGTATTCAGATGGGTGCAAATTTGGTAATACCAGTATCCATGAAGAACAGTGCGTGCGAGCTTTGGTCAAAGAAATAAATAAAGTTTGACTTCAAAATAGCCTCCACATGATTTGTACTTAAAAGTGCCAAATAAAAAGCATGAGACTCAATGTTGGAAAGTTTCTTGGTGTTAAGCGTTGGGATGTGTTGCTGACTTGAGGTGTGGATTTCTGTGGTAAGAGGTTCTAATCCTTTCGTTTATTGTGGGGCAGGCAGAGGCCTTGGATTTGGACAAAACAGTTCTTCAAACGGTAGAAGAAGCTGCTGAGGACTGGAGAATGAATGACATCAAAGCCCTCCTCGGGCGTTGCAACTTTAAAGCCGAGATGTTGGATCGAAAAGTTGCCTTCCTGAGTGGGGGAGAGAAGGTACTGAACTAACTGACAATCTACCTTCAGATGTAAAAAAATTTGTATTGCTAGTTCTAAATTGTTTCAAGTGTTTCCGAGTTCTTGAGTATATTATTAACATAATGAACAATTATTTTGGCAGGCACGTCTAGCGCTCTGTAAATTCATGGTGACACCTTCAACTGTGCTCGTGCTGGACGAGCCCACCAACCATCTGGACATTCCTTCGAAGGAAATGTTGGAGGTAATATTTCTTATCCCACTCAAGTCTCCACAAGTTCTTATTCTCTTAGTTTAGCTCCGTAGTGCCTGAACTAAAAATCTTTGGAAGCTCATAACCAAGTACATTAAATTCGAAATTGAATATTTTCATTGTTTGGAATTGTAGGGTATGCCTTCCTTCTTTCTAAATTTTTCATTCTTTTTTAAGCTTCCCAAGTGATTCATTTCAACTCCCATACAGATGGCAGTGACAACTTCTGACCATTTGGGCCCTCCAGGGTTAGCTTCGAGTAAGCAATGAAGCAGGATTAGGTTTGTTCAATTTGATAGCCACAATCCAAACGGTTTTGCTTACTAATTGTTGATGAGTTTTAGTAACAAAGCTTGTGCCTTGCAGGAGGCTTTGAGGGAATACAAGGGTACGGTGATTGCTGTTTCCCACGATCGATACTTTCTGAAGCAAATTGTGAATCGGGTGGTGGAAGTGGCTGATCGTAAACTCAGAGACTACAGTGGCGATTATAATGCAAGTCCTTCAGCTCAAACCATTCTTGCTTATCATAACCTGCTTAACTTGAATCCCTCACTTGTTGGTTTTGTTTCTTGTGTTCACCTTCAGAATGCCCTTGTCATGGGAACGGGTGAAGGTAAGTCGTCCAATTTGTGTCACAATTCAGTTGTGGCCTTTGTGTACCAGTATTGCACATTCCAAATTTGGAAGTGTGCACTAAGGTTCATAATGGCACAATTAGGCAGCAACTGAATTGTGGCACAAACAGGATGGCTTACACATTACTGGCAGTCTTTTGGTGGTGGTAGTAGTAGTACCATGAAATTCCTGTTTTTGACATGTGGCTCTCTTTCACTCGTGCTCTGCAGTACTACTTGGAGCAGAATATGGATGCTCGACAGAAAGAATTAGATCGTGAGGAGGAACTGGAGATGAAGGGTCCAACCGTGAAGGCCAAGTCGAAAATGTCCAAGGTATACGACCGGAAGAAACTTGCATATTTTTATCTATGGACTTGGGATTCGGTAATGTGATGATTGTAATTCAATGTAAAATTGTATAAGCACAATACCCTATCAATCTGCATCTTATTAAGCGTGTTTGGAATTAATCGGCTCTCTGTCTCTGTGACTGGTGAACACAAGAAGACTTCAAATAAATACATACACCCAAAAAGAACTCTTCGATCCCTTGATCGTCAAGTAATTCTTCAACTTGCAATGCCCTTGACATTGACGTAGATGCTGGTGCACTTGTGTTGCTGAGCTTGGTTGTCATGACCCCTTGACTTAGAGTCACTTCGGATTGCTCAAGTCGAAGCAAGAAATTCATGTTTCTTAAACTAATGGCAAGTTAACAGGCTTAAATGAATCCACCTCAAAGGGAGAATTTGAAACCTCGTCATATCTGAAAATGTTTTAGCGTGCCACATAGGAGCAACATAAGAGCCACTTCTTAATTTTCTTTTTGGTTCCTTGGATTATTTAGTGTGAAATCCACATTGAACAAAATGAGGTCTCACAAATGAAAAATACTATATCACCAACTAACCTAGGAAAGACACTGAGAACTGTAAAAGTGTCTGACGAATTGACTTTCAACGAAATTTTAGAAACAAGGAATGTACCTATTCATCTTGGAGTATGATAATTTTTTGGTTGACTACCTTGCTGATCGGGCCATGTCCTTCCACTGTTAAGGTGTAGACTTTTTTTTGTTTTCTCAAGCTTGTTGGGTTGACCTGAATTGCTCTGGTCTGTATGTTGCAGGCCGAGAAGGAGCTGCAGAAGAAGCAGAAAGCCCAAAACTTCTCCCAAAGTAAGGCGAAAGGGAAGGCGAGCAAAAACTCCAAGCGATGGAACTGAAGTGATTGATTTCGGTAGAGTTTAACTAAGTAGACCCTCAATTGATTTGCTGACAATCTCTATCTCACCAAGCAGGCAAGCAGTCAACAGCTCATCGGAAATCTTTGCAATTGGTGACAGGAAAAGACCATTCGCCTGTTTTGAACTTGTATGATAAATCCATCTCCACTAGGGTACATATTCCATTAGCGTTCTGATCCTGCAATGGTGATTTGAATGCACCCAATTGGATACTCACATGATTTGTATTTGTACGAAGCTTCTGTTTACTGATTTTATATCTTAGCAAGTACGTATTATGGATAGGCAGGAACCAGTATAGATTTATATCTTGGATATTACAACTATTACGATAGAATGATTCATTGTACAGTACATTGGTTTGGTTTATAAGAGAAAATAAGATTGGCTGACACTCACGATTAGTATTTCTCCTTTTCTTGTATTTTTGAGTCATGAGTGGGTTATGATATATTATTTGGAATCTCACTGTTCTTCTTGTGATGGTTTTATTTCTACAAGTTGGAACCTTTGTGACACCTGTATAGTGCAAAGGAGAGTTTTTGAAATATAATTGTATGAACCAGGTCTGCATCATGGATGAAGCGATGAAACTTCTAGAGGATGCAAGAATGATTAAGAATAATACTTAGTATTGCAAAATGATTTTTGAATAGCTCTCAAATGTAAAATTCAAATGTAATATTCAAATGTAATAATCATATTTGTATCCGATTAGCAATGATTGTGTTTCAGATAGATGGACCTCATGCAAATTTGTACTTTTCATGAATAGTACATCCAAAAACCAAAATTTGAAGAAAATAAAAATATTTTGAGCAATCCAGATTGTCCATGCAATTATTGTAAGCCTCTAAAAAGTAGATGAATGTACCCTAAAGTCTACACATAGAAACGGATTCTAGAAAAGCAACTCTGAAAATGACAGTATCCAACATAGAAAACACATTCCACTTCGCTACTAGATATTTTTGTCACTTATCCAAGTTTGATCTCTAGACTATTCCACACTAGTGTACCCTCATTTCTTGTCTCGATGCTAAGAGAAGATTTAGAACTTGTAGTTCTTTCTAAAGGGAAAAAATTGAACTTCAAAATTGAAAAAAACTGAGGTTCAATTTTTTTTAGTTGATGCAACAAGGATGATAAGATTTGTGAGAGGAAAAAATGGGGATACCACAAATATAGGGCCACAATAATAGGGCAATAATTTTATTATTAATAGAATTTAATTTTTTTTTCCCAATTGACCTAAAAAATTTTCTCTTTTTTTATAATAGATAGATGCTCTAAACTCACAAGGGTACGCTTGTAGCTCTCAAGCTTGCAATTTAAAAAGCACACAAACTAGCATCATTGCTCTGATGTATCCACTCTTAGGAAATTTTTCTCTATAGAACCTATTCTAGGCATCACTTGAGCATTACTCTATTCTAAGAAACGAACCTATTACATTATTTACTCAAGAAGATGCTATACTTGCCTAAGAAATAAGATCTACATAACTTTCACATTATTTTTAAATCCAATTGAAATTAATCAAGGATTTCCCTCGATATAAAATAGACAAAAATAAGACCTTTAAGAAACAAAATTTAAAAAAAATTCATTCCACGTTCTTGGATTTCTTTTTGCTGTTCAACAAGGTGAAAATTGTATTTAGGGTGGCATAACTTTTACTCCTCGACACTAATTGAAATAAAAATCATATGTGCATAAAGCTAATGTGTTTTTCTATCTTAAATAATTGTTCCAAAAAATTGCAACAAAAATTGCAACCCTAGAAGCTTGGAACATGAAATCCATTTTGTCTCCCCTAGGAACAATCGAGTCCTTTAGGGGTTCCAATTTGACTTCTTTTATAAATCTCCTAGAGTGATATCATTCAAGTTGATAACATGTGATTTTCACAACTTTTTGCACAATTTTACATTACTTCATGGATTCCACCCTATATGCCTGAACTAATAATAACAGAAAAATTCCTTTGGAAATGATTTGTCAATTGCAAAGACTAACTTCAAGATGTGTATTTTATTTGTAGAAAACATTGTGGACTATATGATTTCCTCTTTGTACAATTCAAAAAGCTTCCAACAAAATTCATTTCATTTCAATTCTGTCCTGCATATCAAAAAGTGGTCACTGGCTTTTGGCCATTTAAATAGGCACTTACAAGTTAACCCTGAAGCGCCCCAACGTCTATATTTTGGACGATGAATGGAGGGCTTTAGGGCACTCTGTAGTCCAACCAACTTCTCATTCATCCAATGTAATACTTGAATCTATAAAAGACAACCTTCCTTAGCAACCATAATCATGAAATTTGGGTAATTGATATTTCTGTACAAAGATATGAGCAAAAATGTGCAAAATTTCAAAAAAGGATTGAGGCGTTTAGGGATTAACCCCTCACTGTCCAAGGGGCTCAAAAGTGTCCTCACACAATTTCAAGTCCAATTCAAAGTATTGTAACTTTTGCATCCAATATCCAAATTCAATAAAACTTGTTGAGAAATTTGCGCCTTCTCTTCTAGTTTGTGTGGTAAAATTTTCAGATCAATCCAAGAGGTAACGATTTTTTGGAAGCCAATCGAAGTTCACAGGTTCAATTTGATTCACCAAAGTGCAATTCATGGCTGCAACTTCGGGGGCTTGTATCTCCTTCATCCGTTGTTCGATTTAACTTAGGAAAAAAGTAGAAAGTAGAAGCCCCGCATTAAAAAGGTAAGGTAAGACGGAGCCGGGACGAGAAAGTCGAAAGTGACAGTATTCGTCCCTCTGTTCTCCGTCGTCCATGGGCCAACAAAGTGGGACGTTTGTTGCCTGCCGAACAAATGCTGCGCAATAGCTTCATTCTCTCGCAAGCTTCGCACTGCTATCTGCTCGTCTTCAAGCTTTCGCACTTTCCATTTCTCGACCCGCTCAAGTTCAACTTCATCCTCCACCTCTTGTCGTTTTTATTTCGTTTTCACTCGTATCCTGGATGCATTGAATTCCTGTTAGGGTTTTGGTGCCCTCATCCATCCTCCTCCGGGGTTTTGGTGGAGCAGCGTCGTGACTCGGGGGTCGCTATGGAGGAAGAGCACGAGGTGTACGGGGGCGACATTCCCGACGAAGTGGAGGGGGACCTGGAAGTGGATTCCGATGGGGAGCCGGATGACCCGTTGCTCAAGGGCGAAGACGTTGCCACGGACGAAGTGGCCTCCAAGGTGCGCACTCTGGAAATTTTTTGGAAATTCTATTGCTCGTCGGAGTATCCGGATTCTTAGGAAATTTTTCAGCGGATGATGAGTTTTCGCCGCGTTTTTATGCATTTTATCTGAATAGTGGACGGGCTTTAAATTAGGTTTCAGTGCTTCTGGATTCCAAATTACGGGACCAGTGCTGCCCATGGGCCTCCACCCCTTTAAGTGTCCACTCTTGGTAAATTCTCCCCGCAGAACCTGCGCTGGGCGTCACCTGAGCAGCAGTCTACACCAAATTTCTAACAGTCGCGCGTGTGGCAGTCCGGTTTTCGGTGCCGTGGTCGTTTCCTAGTGTGAAAGTTTTATTCACATACCTCGTTTTAGTCGTTTTGAAGGTGTGGCTACTGGGATTAGTCTCGAACGTTTATTAGGTGACCAGATTTCGTAGTTGGAGTTTGACACTCTGAGCGCTTGTGGGGAGTTTGAAAGAGCGCTCTGCAAGTGTTTTCGGCTAGTTGAGATACTGGTGATTTTTGATGAGCATTGGAAATAATTTGTTAGCACATGTGGCGCTGGACGAGGATCCTAACCTAATTATTCCATGTCCCAATTCCGAGGTGTTCAGGAGCTGGAGGACATGAAGAAGCGATTGAAGGAGATGGAGGAAGAGGCTGCTGCGCTTCGTGACATGCAAGCTAAGGTTGAAAAGGAGATGGGTGGCAGTCAAGGTTCGTATTGTCTCACCTTCTGGGTTTTTTGGAGGGTACAAATAGATTGCGTTACAGAACATTCCTGTTCGTAGGATATGCTGACGAACTGATGTTTGACGTTCGAGCTTTCTTTTTCATTTTATGAACTGTCCTCGCAACTCTGATATATTGTTGGAATTCATCACAGTTCTGTGAATGTTTGTGTTGAGCATCAATGCAGCTCTTTTCACTCGTCACCTGCAATTCTACGATATGGTCTCTCAATTCATAATCTGGTCGTGAATCGCTTTTGCAGACCCAGCTCTTGCAAACGGAGCCAACCGAGAGGAAGCTGATGCTCGTTCCGTTTTTGTTGGCAATGTAATTTCTCCTTTTCTTTGTTCCACTTTGTCAGTTTTTGGTTTATGACTGTTTGTTTTTCTGATTCTACTTCTGGATTATGTATTTTCTGTCGCATTTTTTTGTTGTGTTTCTGGGAGCAGAATCAAAGTCGAGGTGACCATTTGAATGATTTTTCAAATTTCGTTCTTGCGCATTTCAGGTGGATTACTCCTGCACTCCAGAAGAAGTCCAACAGCACTTTCAGTCTTGTGGCACGGTGAATCGCGTGACGATTTTGACGGACAAGTTTGGTCAGCCCAAGGGGTAATTTCTTTTTTGAATTGAACAGTGTGCAATGAGGTCACGAAGTCTATTTAATTCAGGAGGGATGATTGGTTTTCAAATTTTCAACCTCGGATTCGTAATTCCGCGGTAGAATGGAGAGGTCTTATTCCCGCTTCATCTATTTTAATTATCGATTAGTTTTGTCTCGTCTTACCTTCGTGTTTGTTTGCCACCAGGTTTGCATATGTGGAGTTTCTGGAGGTGGAAGCAGTTCAAAATGCGATTCTTTTAAGCGAATCTGAGTTGCATAATCGCCCACTGAAGGTTATTATCCTTCTCTCATCTGGAGAATCTTATTCATGAACATGTTTCATTGACGTATTTTGATTTTCTCGTGAGGACCTCTTCATTGCTTTCGAACGTTGAACAGCGAAAGCGAGCCGTTCCCTTTTTCCTCTTGAATACCTTCCACACCTACATCTGATGTGGAGTGTTTGGAATATTGTCAGGTGACGGCCAAGCGAACCAATGTTCCCGGAATGAAGGGCTATCGGGGTCGACCGTACTCCCCGTTTTATGGGTACCGCTCGAGGAGGCCCTTTTCAGCTCCCTATGGGTATGCTCCCTATGGTTTTGGGTGGGTATCCTCCGTGGATTCCATTCTGACTTGTGGAATGCATATTTCATACTGAGTTCAAAGTTTGCTTGTTTCCTTTTTTTCTTTTTCTGAGTCGTTGGTTATTCGTCGTGACAGTCGTATGTCATTTTATGTCCTTGGAGTGTTAATGTGAGTCATGTTCTCCGAAGAGGACTTTTTTTTTGCAGTCGATAGGGTGATCGTGAATAAGGAGTCTCGTTTCATTCGGTAAGCCGTGACTTGCGTTTTTGGGTACTGATATATTGGAGTCGTTGTATTGTGCAGGAAGGTCCCTCGGTTCAGGAGGCCGACGCGCTACCGGCCTTATTATTAGCCCATTTGTGATCTTTATTTTTGGTTGTACAGTGGCCCATCCACATGGGGTGTAGGAGAGGGCTTGTTGCAGGCGTATCCTCCGTTCTCTGGAAGCCAGGGACACCTGATTAGAACAGCTGGGGTTGTCATTCAGAATGTTGGTGCGCTCCAGGCTTTGCGAAATTCCGTCGTGTACACTGTTCTAGAAGACATTCAGGAACTGGGAAGGTTAGGATTTGCGGCCATTCAGGGCAGTTTTAGCGAAAAGCGGGTACCAGAGTTTCCACTTGCTGTTGGTTGAGGTGTATTCCTCTTCCCCTTGAGTAAGGTCGTTGAATGAGCTCAGTGTCGTTCCCGGTTCCGGAGTTTGCGTTCCCTTATTTTTCTGAGCGTGTAAGAGTTATTTGGTCGAGATATAATCGCAATTTTGTGATTGAACTTATTGGTGAACTGTATATGGATTTATGCCCAAATGGTTTCGATGGGGAAGGCAGAGTGGATCCTCGTGTTGAGTACCAGTGGGGTAAGCAGACCGATTATGGACCCCAGCCAATGCGGGATCCCTAGTTCAGGACCGAATTTCGTTCTCTTGCATCGTAATGTAATAAATGCACGAACTGTGGAATTGTGCTTCAAAGGGTTGGGGTTCAGTTGAGAAGTTACTATTTTATGAATTCAATGAACATGACCATGATCAAGGTAGTTACTAAAATGCTCCAATTATTGGACCAATAGGTGCATTCTTTGTTTCTAGAGTGAACAATGAAGTCATCCATTGGACTTTTTCTATTCCTCAACATTGTTACAGGGTTAATCCTTAAGGGACACTTTTTGATTGTCATTGGAATCATGTAGGGAATTAAGAGAGCTACATTAGCATCCAAAAGGACAAGAATAGTCCCCCTTGAGTGTTGACAATGGGAAGTCTAGATTGCCCATGATGTATGTTTTAAATAAAAAATGAGTTGACCAAAACATATGTGGAATGTTCTTTGTTTTGTTGTTTTTTTGCTAAAAAATATCTTAATTCCAATAAGTGTCACTAATTGTAATAATTGTAGTTCTCCAAATTGTACATCCAATATGCATTGTGTCCTAGGGTTCCACTATGGCATCGGCTTCTTGCATTAGTGTGAAATTCTAATTCTTTTGGAGTTTGTTGTTTTTCTCTTTATAAGTTTGACCTTTTTTATTGAACAAACATCTCTAATGGATTATTTTGGATTTGGAAATTGTATTGATGGATGAAACATTGTTCTAAGTACTATTTGAATTTGTTTGTAAAGTACGCAAATTTTTATAAATTTGGAATGGAGCTCTTGAACACAATGTCATTGAATAAGGTTTGTACACCTATAATCAATGCAGCCAAAAATGCGGCACCTTTTTAGATATTTATTATATAAGATATACATGTGTAGATCAATTAAGCCTACACTTGTGTTGTGAAGTGTCTAATTTCTTATAGAGTTTTGATTAAAAAGGATAATCTATTTTCTTGATATGGTTTTGTAAATAGGCAAGCTAATATTTTTGTATTCTTCTACAAAAAGACTAAGGTAGAATGACCTAAAACCATTTAAAGTTGATGCACAAAGATAGAGTTAAGATTATATGAGGATTATGTTCAACTTGTATAAAAATGAAAATTACTAATATTCAAATCACTAGTAGAAAAGGGGTGTTTTATAACTATCTAAACATTTGAATTGTGACGCAAGCCCCCCAAAGGCGCGAGTGTACGGGCAGTTATTGCCTCTTTTAAGGTGATAGTGTCAAACCACGTCAAAAATTGTTAAACCCAAGCATGAATTTAAACAAGTGCATGTGTCATTTTTCTATTGGATAAAAAAACATTTAAAACAAAAATCTTCATTTAAATAAATTACATGCTATAAAAGTATCAATCTGAAACAAATACTCAAACTTATAAAGAACAAGACACCCTAAACCAATGTTGCAATGATCTTCATTGCCTCTTGAATTTTCTTTCCCTCCTTCTTAGTTCCATTCTTGAAGCAACAAGCCCTAAATTGCATAAGAAAATTTCAATTGTGTGGGAACCACAACAATAATGATCTGGTCAGCAATATTCTAATAGCAATGCTCAAACTATAAAATAAAATACTACAATTACTCTTCATAATACCAATGTTTACCTGATGGATTTGAAAGTAGAATAAGAAGCTGCATTTGAAAGATGGCCGCTAATCTATACCCTAACTATGACTAAGGGAGTCAAAATCCTAACCATTCATCTTTGGCAACTATAGATGCAACCTACCGTTGTCACATCACATTCATCACAATGTATTTTATGACTGCACTATTCAATAACTACTTAATGACTATTCAATAGCTAATCCTTGAGTTGTTATGACGACATACCAGATTTCAACCACCTCAAAAGTAGAAAGGTGACTAACCTAAAATGTGGTCTAGAATTTAATTCCTAAATGCCCAAGGCCTTTTTTGATCTTCTTAGAATTTGCTGTAAATTGAACAATGGGACAACATTTTTTATAAGTTTTATCAATTTTTTAAATTGAAACCATAAAAATTGAAACTAGATATAATAGAGATCACATAGGAAAAGAAAACACAAGAATATCACTCTTGGATTGAAAGATATAATATTTGATCATAAAGCTGTTAAAATTGTGAAAGTGATTTGAAGTCTTTCAATCTTCTTTTCAAAAGTCAAACCTAAAAAATTGGTCACCAAAAGAAAAATGAGATTAAAGGGCATAACATGCATAATTCCAATCAATTTATAACTTCTCAAAATCTACTCTACAATTCTTTCAAATGAATTTCTCATGTGATTTTTCTTGTAAGATCTAGTGTATTTGAGGCTCATTTCTAAGAACCATCAACACTAAAAAGTCAAGATTTGCAATGAACACCCTTGCACAAAATCTTGAACAGAAAAATCATAATCATTCACTTGGTAATAACTTGGTTAGGTTTTATGTAACTTAAAAATGTTGTCAACATTAGAATTTGGTGCCTCAGGCAGTTAGGGGTTAATTCTTCCAAAAAATGCAATTTGAACCATCCATTTGTTGCCAAGATGCAAACACGACTTACCACATGTTAGACGTCATTAACTCAGTGGCATATAACTTGTTTTGTCACTAATAAGCATGATTTAAAAATGATTGCATTATGAGTATAGAAATTGGCAAATAATGACTATAAGACAAATAGACCATGACAAATCCTAGTCAGATTTGCCAAATTGGAACTACAAATATCCCAACTACCAAAAATTTCCATGTTGTCCCAATAGTTGTCATAAAATCAATCTTCAGTCTCAGGGGGGACACTCTTAGTATATTTGGTGCACCGCGTGCGGCAATGGGGTATTTTGAGGGGGGCTATTTACCTCCAAGGTAGAAATTTAATGGTCCCTATGATTACATAATTTGGGAATAGGCATATATTATGGCTCTCTCTGATTACTTATAAATATAAAGTCGATGCAATTTTTTGTTCCTTATATTATTTATAAAGAAAAAAAATTAATTGAGAACCAAAGTTTAGGGGTCATGTTTCCTTGCAAAAGACGTACATTGAACAAATACCTAATACAAGATTGCGACGAAACATCTTAAAGTCCAACATTTCAGAATAACACCTAATATTTCAAAAAAAGCTCACAAATAAGAGAGTAGGGGTTGAGAGCTAGCAGCAAAAGGACCTAAGGTACCCCCCTCCATTCCTGACCATTGACCCATTCCTGACCAGTCCTGTAGGTACACGTATTTCTGACCAAGTTTAGAATGTTTTTCTTTTTCTTTTTCAAGGTTGAAACTAAGAAATACATGACACATGTCTTAACCCTTTAGTGACCGTGGTTGATTTGGGAGGTGAGCGTAGTTTTTGAATACAAATTTGGAAAAAGGAAATTTCATCACTACTCCAAGGAAGTAATCCCACATCAGACCGTAGGAATTGATGTTGTAGGCTTTATTCGTGAAAAAAACAAAAAGTGAACATGATCTGACGGTGCAATTTGTTATGAGTGATCTTCAAAGTGCAATGTATCAAAGTAGCCTTCAGCTGAAGCAGCATAATACATTATTGCCCATAACTTTCAAAACATGCCTCCACAATTCATGGGATTGCTGGGCAACGTTTCTATCGTTCTTAGGCGTCAATTTCAAATAGAATCACATGAGTTGCTGAATATGCATGCGACTTAGAAGGTATGACTCAAGTCGGCCCTTTTGCCTTGGACAAGCACAGCTACCTTGTTACTGTACAGAATTCTTTAGAACTGGATTTGTTTGGAGTGCATGTTGAAGCTCTATTTGCGTTACTCTTTGAGTTTTTTCAAATACCCTATATTGAGGACAATAAAAGACAAAGAATCCAAAATTCGACCAAAAAGTGGTCAACCGGTCACTAAAGGGTTAACCCCTAAAGGACCATTGTTCCTTCGGGGGACAAATGCGTTTTTGGGAAGGTACCTACGGGCTGAAATTTTGTTGTGATTTTTTGAAACCTTTTTTGGAGATATAAAAACTGATAAGCTTTGTGGGAATATAATTTTTTTCACAATCGATGCCTGGGAACAAAAGTTATGACCAAATAAGCTCAAAACAGGGGATGGGGGGCAGCCCGGGCAGCAAAAAAAAATGGACAAAAATTTGAATTTTTTTTTAATATTTTTTTTCTCATAGATTATATTTTTGTCTATCTGGAAAGCTTTGATTCATTTCATTTGGATATGTTATGAAAAAGTTATGGACATTCTTGTTTTTGGGGCAATTAGAGCATCTTCTTGAAAAAAATAACTTGTAGGATTCATATCTAAATGCAATTTTTCAAATTTTTCAAATTTTTTTTTTCATGGTTTAGTTTACTTGTTAGAACAATCTCACCACTGGGATTAGTGCATTTTAATTCCATGTAAAATATATGAATATTTTAGATTTTCCTTCTATCTTGTACCTACTTCTACTTAACAAGCTTTTTAAGAATGATAATTAAGTTCTTTTGAATTTTTTTTTTCCTAGACTCTCAACTCAATTTTCCACTGTAAATATTTAAACCTCAAAACTTTGTAGTGCAAAAATTTTAAGTTAAAAATGTTCAAAGTCAGAAAATCTAGTCCTGCTATGTGTTGAAAAAATTGTTTTTTTCACTTTAAATGCAGATATCTTGCAATCTGTTCAGTCAAAAATTCTGAAATTTTTTCCACACACTTTCATACTAGTTAGGTGTAATATCCTATAGTTAGATATGGAAAAAAAACAATTTTCAATTTTTTTACTCTTTGCTATAGATATGGCAGTTTTGAGTGTTTTTTGGTAAAAAAAAAAGGCCTTGGTCCTTTAGGAGTTAAGTTGTGAAAAAAAAATAGGAAATAATGATTAGGTTAAAAGCTCTAGAATGATTGGAATTGGAAGACTCTAGACATTGGCCATGGGTCCGGATCACTTTTTGCCTCCCAAAATTCATAGTAATTTCAATTCAAGCGATAAAAATACCAAATTTTTTGCAATCCATGTCATTTCTATTGATGTACCTCAGAAAAATATTTGTTTGCCTTCACTACTCCAGATCGTGTCGGAATTCCTTATTTGGTCGGTTATAGGGGGCTCTACCTTAGAAACAATAGTAAAGGCAATTGCAAATTATGGAACATTGGAATTATAGGATTTAGTGTAAATGGTCGGTTTTGATAAGTAGTTTATTCTATGACAAAAACAGGGCAGATCGTGCACTGCAAAGATGAAACTCAGGATGCAAGAAACATACAACACAACAAGCATGATAAGAACAGAAATTCACAAGCTGGTGCTTTCATCCACCCTAAAGGTCGGGTGTAGGGCTGACTTCTTCATCCTGACATGACACTGTATCACCATAATGTAAACCAACTGTATTACGGAGTACTAGACAGCAGCGTTGCTATGTAAAAAGGATCTTATTAAATTGAATAAAGGGTATCCAATTCCACAGCCCCTTAATTACATATACAAATTTCAAATGGCCTCCATTTTCTGCCACCTTATATTATTTATATTTGATTTCCTACTTTGAATAGTCCCTAAATTTATTTTTAAAACTTTTATAAAATTTAGTTCCAAAGAATAAACTCCTTTGTATATTATGCTGCACGTAGGTTCTAAAATGCACTAAGTGCCCCCCCAGGTCTTCAGTAGTAATAGATTCTGCAAATTCATTATTGAACAACTACAATATGACTACATGCAGTAAGCATCACGGAGATTTTTTTGTTCTCAAATTCATCCGGCAATCATCCGGCAATCATTTAAATCACTAATGTATGACAACATTGTGAGCAAAGTTTGTTTTTGTGCCTTTGGGGGACTTGCGTCACTATCCCTTGAAAAAGATGCAAGCACACCTTATTCCTCCAATTTTCCTTCCCTTTGTTTTGAAAAAATCAAGAGCCATTGGTCTTGGTTAAAAAAATTCCCCTCCCTTCTCCAATGTCGTTGATCTCTAATTAAAAAAGTAAACAATAGTTGTTGATTGCCATTGTGAGAGAGACAATCTTGGTCATTGGTGCTGAAAAGTCAATGATTTATTCAATGAAACCTCAAAGTTATATATGTCTTTTGAGGAAACCTTAAAAGATACATATCTATACTTTATATTTGTGGTTTAACATTTTTGTTTGGTGTTGTCAGTTAAATTTTGAAACTACTTACCATCAATATTCCTTGTGCTTACATTTTGAGTCAACCAAAATTATTGTCTTCTCTTGTATTGCATTAGTTGTGTTGCGCTTATTGCTTTTGTAGCTTGTCTTGATAGTGAGTGAAGTTAAATTTTTTGTAAGTTTTTGCATAAAATACATTGCTTAATGCTCTTTGCTTTTGAGATGGTATAATTTCCTAATTTAGCATTCATTTGTATTGATTTTTTGTAGACAAAAGCAAGACTTGATTGGCGAGTTGCTACACCAAATTTGCAACTTTTCTTTCGTGGTGGAGACTGGGGATGTAGTAAAATGGAAGCAAAAACTACTGTGGATGTTGGAATCTTTCAATTATTTAAAACAAGATCAATACATCACTATACATGCATTCTTGGCCAATGATGGAATTTCTTTGCTTGTCATTGTCATTTTCCTTTGTTTTGTATTCCTGTGTTAGTAAGATGCTCCGATCTTCTTTAATATCTTCATATTATCTTCATTTCCTATTTCTCCTTCACTGATTTGTTTCTACGTTCATTGTAATGTTTCAATTACTCTTATTGACCTAATTCATTTTTTATTGTGCTTTGAATGAAGTAATGTCTTAGGGTTCACAAAAAAGAGATTACGGCATTATGAAGAGTAATTGTAGTATTTTATTTCATAGTTTGAGCATTGCTATTAGATTATTGCTGACCAGATCATTATTGTTGTGGTTCCTACACAATTGAAATTTTCTTATGCAATTTAGGGCTTGTTGCTTCAAGAATGGAACTAAGAAGGAGGGAAAGAAAATTCAAGAGGCAATGAAGATCATTGCAACATTGGTTTAGGGTGTCTTGTTCTTTATAAGTTTGAGTATTTGTTTCAGATTGATACTTTTATAGCATGTAATTTATTTAAATGAAGATTTTTGTTTTAAATGTTTTTTTATCCAATAGAAAAATGACACATGCACTTGTTTAAATTCATGCTTGGGTTTAACAATTTTTGACGTGGTTTGACACTATCACCTTAAAAGAGGCAATAACTGCCCGTACACTCGCGCCTTTGGGGGGCTTGCGTCACAATTCAAATGTTTAGATAGTTATAAAACACCCCTTTTCTACTAGTGATTTGAATATTAGTAATTTTCATTTTTATACAAGTTGAACATAATCCTCATATAATCTTAACTCTATCTTTGTGCATCAACTTTAAATGGTTTTAGGTCATTCTACCTTAGTCTTTTTGTAGAAGAATACAAAAATATTAGCTTGCCTATTTACAAAACCATATCAAGAAAATAGATTATCCTTTTTAATCAAAACTCTATAAGAAATTAGACACTTCACAACACAAGTGTAGGCTTAATTGATCTACACATGTATATCTTATATAATAAATATCTAAAAAGGTGCCGCATTTTTGGCTGCATTGATTATAGGTGTACAAACCTTATTCAATGACATTGTGTTCAAGAGCTCCATCCCAAATTTATAAAAATTTGCGTACTTTACAAACAAATTCAAATAGTACTTAGAACAATGTTTCATCCATCAATACAATTTCCAAATCCAAAATAATCCATTAGAGATGTTTGTTCAATAAAAAAGGTCAAACTTATAAAGAGAAAAACAACAAACTCCAAAAGAATTAGAATTTCACACTAATGCAAGAAGCCGATGCCATAGTGGAACCCTAGGACACAATGCATATTGGATGTACAATTTGGAGAACTACAATTATTACAATTAGTGACACTTATTGGAATTAAGATATTTTTTAGCAAAAAAACAACAAAACAAAGAACATTCCACATATGTTTTGGTCAACTCATTTTTTATTTAAAACATACATCATGGGCAATCTAGACTTCCCATTGTCAACACTCAAGGGGGACTATTCTTGTCCTTTTGGATGCTAATGTAGCTCTCTTAATTCCCTACATGATTCCAATGACAATCAAAAAGTGTCCCTTAAGGATTAACCCTGTAACAATGTTGAGGAATAGAAAAAGTCCAATGGATGACTTCATTGTTCACTCTAGAAACAAAGAATGCACCTATTGGTCCAATAATTGGAGCATTTTAGTAACTACCTTGATCATGGTCATGTTCATTGAATTCATAAAATAGTAACTTCTCAACTGAACCCCAACCCTTTGAAGCACAATTCCACAGTTCGTGCATTTATTACATTACGATGCAAGAGAACGAAATTCGGTCCTGAACTAGGGATCCCGCATTGGCTGGGGTCCATAATCGGTCTGCTTACCCCACTGGTACTCAACACGAGGATCCACTCTGCCTTCCCCATCGAAACCATTTGGGCATAAATCCATATACAGTTCACCAATAAGTTCAATCACAAAATTGCGATTATATCTCGACCAAATAACTCTTACACGCTCAGAAAAATAAGGGAACGCAAACTCCGGAACCGGGAACGACACTGAGCTCATTCAACGACCTTACTCAAGGGGAAGAGGAATACACCTCAACCAACAGCAAGTGGAAACTCTGGTACCCGCTTTTCGCTAAAACTGCCCTGAATGGCCGCAAATCCTAACCTTCCCAGTTCCTGAATGTCTTCTAGAACAGTGTACACGACGGAATTTCGCAAAGCCTGGAGCGCACCAACATTCTGAATGACAACCCCAGCTGTTCTAATCAGGTGTCCCTGGCTTCCAGAGAACGGAGGATACGCCTGCAACAAGCCCTCTCCTACACCCCATGTGGATGGGCCACTGTACAACCAAAAATAAAGATCACAAATGGGCTAATAATAAGGCCGGTAGCGCGTCGGCCTCCTGAACCGAGGGACCTTCCTGCACAATACAACGACTCCAATATATCAGTACCCAAAAACGCAAGTCACGGCTTACCGAATGAAACGAGACTCCTTATTCACGATCACCCTATCGACTGCAAAAAAAAAGTCCTCTTCGGAGAACATGACTCACATTAACACTCCAAGGACATAAAATGACATACGACTGTCACGACGAATAACCAACGACTCAGAAAAAGAAAAAAAGGAAACAAGCAAACTTTGAACTCAGTATGAAATATGCATTCCACAAGTCAGAATGGAATCCACGGAGGATACCCACCCAAAACCATAGGGAGCATACCCATAGGGAGCTGAAAAGGGCCTCCTCGAGCGGTACCCATAAAACGGGGAGTACGGTCGACCCCGATAGCCCTTCATTCCGGGAACATTGGTTCGCTTGGCCGTCACCTGACAATATTCCAAACACTCCACATCAGATGTAGGTGTGGAAGGTATTCAAGAGGAAAAAGGGAACGGCTCGCTTTCGCTGTTCAACGTTCGAAAGCAATGAAGAGGTCCTCACGAGAAAATCAAAATACGTCAATGAAACATGTTCATGAATAAGATTCTCCAGATGAGAGAAGGATAATAACCTTCAGTGGGCGATTATGCAACTCAGATTCGCTTAAAAGAATCGCATTTTGAACTGCTTCCACCTCCAGAAACTCCACATATGCAAACCTGGTGGCAAACAAACACGAAGGTAAGACGAGACAAAACTAATCGATAATTAAAATAGATGAAGCGGGAATAAGACCTCTCCATTCTACCGCGGAATTACGAATCCGAGGTTGAAAATTTGAAAACCAATCATCCCTCCTGAATTAAATAGACTTCGTGACCTCATTGCACACTGTTCAATTCAAAAAAGAAATTACCCCTTGGGCTGACCAAACTTGTCCGTCAAAATCGTCACGCGATTCACCGTGCCACAAGACTGAAAGTGCTGTTGGACTTCTTCTGGAGTGCAGGAGTAATCCACCTGAAATGCGCAAGAACGAAATTTGAAAAATCATTCAAATGGTCACCTCGACTTTGATTCTGCTCCCAGAAACACAACAAAAAAATGCGACAGAAAATACATAATCCAGAAGTAGAATCAGAAAAACAAACAGTCATAAACCAAAAACTGACAAAGTGGAACAAAGAAAAGGAGAAATTACATTGCCAACAAAAACGGAACGAGCATCAGCTTCCTCTCGGTTGGCTCCGTTTGCAAGAGCTGGGTCTGCAAAAGCGATTCACGACCAGATTATGAATTGAGAGACCATATCGTAGAATTGCAGGTGACGAGTGAAAAGAGCTGCATTGATGCTCAACACAAACATTCACAGAACTGTGATGAATTCCAACAATATATCAGAGTTGCGAGGACAGTTCATAAAATGAAAAAGAAAGCTCGAACGTCAAACATCAGTTCGTCAGCATATCCTACGAACAGGAATGTTCTGTAACGCAATCTATTTGTACCCTCCAAAAAACCCAGAAGGTGAGACAATACGAACCTTGACTGCCACCCATCTCCTTTTCAACCTTAGCTTGCATGTCACGAAGCGCAGCAGCCTCTTCCTCCATCTCCTTCAATCGCTTCTTCATGTCCTCCAGCTCCTGAACACCTCGGAATTGGGACATGGAATAATTAGGTTAGGATCCTCGTCCAGCGCCACATGTGCTAACAAATTATTTCCAATGCTCATCAAAAATCACCAGTATCTCAACTAGCCGAAAACACTTGCAGAGCGCTCTTTCAAACTCCCCACAAGCGCTCAGAGTGTCAAACTCCAACTACGAAATCTGGTCACCTAATAAACGTTCGAGACTAATCCCAGTAGCCACACCTTCAAAACGACTAAAACGAGGTATGTGAATAAAACTTTCACACTAGGAAACGACCACGGCACCGAAAACCGGACTGCCACACGCGCGACTGTAGCTTGGCCTAGAAATTTGGTGTAGACTGCTGCTCAGGTGACGCCCAGCGCAGATTCTACGGGGAGAATTTACCAAGAGTGGACACTTCAGTGGGTGGAGGCCCATGGGCAGCACTGGTCCCGTAATTTGGAATCCAGAAGCACTAAAACCTAATTTGAAGCCCGTCCACTATTCAGCTAAAATGCTTAAAGACGCGGCGAAAACTCATCATCCGCTGAAAAAATTCCAAGAATCCGGATACTCCGACGAGAAATAGAATTTCCAAAAAAAGTCCAGAATGCGCACCTTGGAGGCCACTTCGTCCGTGGCAACGTCTTCGCCCTTGAGCAAGGGGTCATCCGGCTCCCCGTCGGAATCCACTTCCAGGTCCCCCTCCACTTCGTCGGGAATGTCGCCCCCGTACACCTCGTGCTCTTCCTCCATGGGGACCCCCGAGTCACGACGCCGCTCCACCAAAACCCTGGAGGAGGATGGACGAGGGCACCAAAACCCTAACAGGAATTCAATGCATCCAGGACACGAGCGAAGACGACATGAAAACGACAACAGGCGGAGGATGAAGGTGCACTTGAGAAGTGGAAAGTGCGGAAGCTTGAAGACGGCGACGAAGACGACGGTGGAGGCGCAGATAGTCGTGCGAACCTTGCGAGAGAGAGTGACTATGGCGGAAGCATTTGTTCGGCAACAAAACGTCCCACTTTGGCCCATGGACGAGAATAGAGGGACGGAAACAAAATGCAGTGACTTTCTACTTTCTCGTCACCTCGTCGGGCAGCAAAAAGAAATCCAAGAAAAGTGGAAGCAATTTATTTTTTAATTTGTTCCTTAATCCTTAAACGCCGAAGTGGACGTTTTGCGGCCGGTGGATGACAAGAGAATCTCCTATGTAGGACAGAAGTGCAACTATTCATCCTCCAAATTTTGTGCAGAAAGGGAAGATCATGAATAGTAGTTTGACTCTACACTAAATAGTGAAATTAGGTTGCCCCACACTAATTTTTTGACATTCTATACTATATAAATATTTATTGTTTATTTGCAAGAATTTACTACTTTTTAATTGAATATTGTTGTAATTGGGACTCATGAACCCCCATGTATACAAAAAAAAAATATTTGTAGAAATATTTGTTGACTTTGATGGCTTGTAAAGTAATTTTTTTGAAGTAAGGCAACCTAATTGTTAAGGCAACCTAATTTCACTATTTAGTGTAGTGAACAATTTTGGGTTTTTCAAAGAAGATGATGTCATCCGATGCCCAAAGGGCTGATTTCCACGGTCACCAGCCCAGCGTTCAAGGGTTAAAGATCACATTTTTGTCCACATGGAAAGCCTTGATTAATTCCGTTTGGATTAATGATGTGAAAGTTATGAAGCATCTTATTTCTTTGGGCTATTATAGCATCTACTTAAGTAAATAATGTATGGGGTTCGTTTTTTAGAATAGAGTAATGCTTAGATGATGCCTAGAAAGGTTCTATAGAGAGAATTTACCAATAGTGGATACATTAGGGCAATGATGCTAGTTTATGTGCCTTAAATTGCAAGCTTGAGAGCTGCAAGTATACCCCTCGTGAACCTTGAGCGTCTATTATAAAAAAATTGAAAACTTCTGAGGTCTATTGAAAAAAAAAATTATTCCTATTAATAATAAATTATTGCCCTATTACTGTGGCCCTATATTTGTGGTATCCCCTTGTGAATCTTGTCATCCTTGTTGCATCAACTCAAAAAAAGAAAATTGAACCTTAATTTTTTTTCAATTTTGAAGCTCAATTTTTTTCCTTTAGGGAAAACTACGAGTCTCAAATGTTTTCTTAGTACCGAGACAAGAAATGAGGATACACTAGTGTAGAATAGTTGAGACATCAAAACTTGAATAAGTGACAAAAATATCTAGTAGCGGAGTAGACTTCTATGTTGGATACTGTCATTTTCAAAGTTGCTTTTCTAGAATCCGTTTCTATGTATATGGAAGGTGTAGAATTTAGGGTACATTTATTTGCTTTTTAAAAGCTTTACAATAATTGCATGGATGATTTAGATTGCTCAATTTTTTTTTATATTCTTCAAATTTTGGTTTATAGATGTACCACTCAATAAAAGTACAGATTTGCATGAGGACCCTCTATTTGAAATACAATCATTGCTAATTGGATATAAATATGGATAGCAAATTTAAATATTACATTTGAGAGCTATTCAAAAATCATTTTGCAATACTAAGTATTATTCTTTATCACTTGTGCATCCTCTAAAAGTTTCATTACTTCATCCATATTGAAGTTGGGGGCTTGAATAAAGTTGTCCTTCTAGTAGTCCACCTTGCACAGATAATGGAAGATATAGTATAGATGTTTGCAATTCACATACTTCCCTTGCTTTCTAATAGATGCAGACGCCATTCTAGTAAAGTGCAGGTATGTGCAAGCTAGAAAATTACAAAGGATGATCTAATATACCTTGTGGTTAGGTTTTACCCCAGACTATATGGTGATGCTAGCTCCAAGTCTTAGATATGGAAGGATATTCACTCCTAAAATAGTTGCTAGGACATTTCGGGTACTCTCCCATTAGTTGCAATAATCATTAGTGGATGCCTTCTTGTTCCTGCAAATGCTTATTTTATTGTGAATAGAGGGAGCTTTATCATTATAAACTAGTCTTGGATGAGTTCAAACCACTCATTGAAAAAAATTCGAGGACGTGAAGTTATGAACATGCATTGTGGAGATAAGGAAGGTCCCTTGGAGGCGGAACCTTACTTCTTCAAAGCATTAAAAGACATTTGAGGCCAAAAAAAGACTTTGAGTTCCCAACTTATTCCTAGCTTGGGAATTCTGCCCCATGCGGAGTCTGACGTGGTCAAGAAAGTGCCACATCAGATTTTTTGAAAAAAAAATTAATTAAAAAAAAATTAATTATATATGTATACATATATACATACACACACATATATATACACACAAAAAAAATTCTTCTAAATTCTTCTAAATTTGAAAAAGAAAATCGTGACAAAATTATTGCTGGTTTAGAATAAGGAAATAGGCCTGAAACGGCCGTTCCTTGCCGTAAAATGTCGAATGAGTATAATTTTGTCACCAATGAGATTAGTATCCACCGTCACTGGCCATACATCTAGGATTTGAGGCCAACTAAGAACGGGAGACCTCTTCAGATCCATCACACAATACTTAATATCATTCGGACAGAACCAAAACTCGTCTATTTGTATTCTTGTACATTTGAACTCGTGCTTTTTACTCTTGTACATTAGAGCAATAGTGACTTTAGAACCCCTAACTATGAATATAAAGCACGTCAATTCTGTCTGTGACTAAATGGTATGGATCTTCTTCCTGGACTTGACAGAAATGCAGGCAATGTACCTTTCAAAAGTGTTACAATATATCTATCTCCAACATGTGCTTAACCCCTAAAGGACCATAAGGCCACCACATGGCTTCTACAACTACATTTGTAAAAAATTTGATATGTGAATCTCACTAGTAGTCTGTAAGCAACAAAGACACCCTAGATGATTTTCTTTGTTGAATCCGTTGGTGCAATCCGATCGAGAAATGATTGAGTGTGCAATTTTTGGTGATTTTTTTGAGAATGAAAAAGGCATTGTGGGCCGTTACTTCACATTTGCATATCTTTTTTCCTACCCCTCAAAATGATTTGAAAAAAATTACACATCAATATTATGATGATATGCACATGAGGAAAAAAAATCAGATTTTTTGGAGCACTTTTGAGCAATCTGATTTCAACATTTTGATTTCAGCATACATACAAAGTACTCCCTAACCAAACATCTTTCATCAATCTTGTCAACGGTGGCATTTTCTCAAAAATTGTGCAATTTTATTGATCTTTTTTTTAAAGAAAAGCTAAATAAGTCTCGTTTCACTTCAACGGTGGCGATCATCAAAATTATTTGACACAAATGAGAAATTATGCTTGTTACAAGAGCTAGTTAATCCCTAAAGGACCGGACTGCGTTTTTTGGCCGTATAGAAATTTTGGGCAGGTCCGTGTGACTAGAGATTTTCATATTTTAAGCTGAAATTTTAATAGAAGGTGGGCGCGAGGAATATCTTTCATATGCACTAAATTTCAGGACATTTGGAAATAGGAGTCAAAAGTTATGGCCAAATATGTTACTTTTTTTCGTAACTGGGCAGTCCGGGCAGCAAGAAAAATTTGGCAAAAATTTGATTTTTTTTTAAAATATTTTTTTCTTGTAGATTATATTTTTGTCTATCTGGAAAGCTTTGATTCATTTCATTTGAATTTGTTATGAGAAAGTTATGGACATTCTTGTTTTTCGGGTAGTTAGAGCATCTTCTTGAAAAAAATAACTTGTAAAATTCATTTCTAAATGCTATTTTTGCAATTTAAAAAAAAAAATTCTCATGGTTTAGTTTACTTGCTAGAACAATCTCACCATTGGGATTAGTGTATTTTAATTCCATCTAAAATATATTAATGTTTTAGATTTTCCTTCCATCTCGTACCTACTTCTACTTAATAATTTTTTTAGGAATGATAAATAAGTTTTTTTGAATATTATTTTTTTTCCTAGACTCTCAACTCAATTCTCCACTATAAAGATTTGAAGCACAAAACTCTGTAGTGCAAAAATTTTAAGTGAAAAATGTTTAAAGTCAAAGAATCTAGTCCCGCAATGTGCTGAAATACTTGTTTTTTCCACTTTAAACGCAGATTTCTTGCAATCTGAGCGGTCAAAAATTCTGAAATTTTTTCCACACATTCTCATACTAATTAGGTTTAAGATCCTACGATTAGATGTGAAAAAAAAACATTTTTCATTTTTTTTTACTCCTTACTATAGAAATGGCAGTTTTGATGGTTTTTTGGCAGAAAAAAGGCCTTGGGCATTTAGAGGTTAAGAAAACAAGGACTATCATCTCAAACTTAAGGAAGGACAATTTTTTAACAGATATCGTACTGATTCAGTAGCTTCATACGTGCGTACCATAATCGTACATATTACATGTATTTAGACGCACTGAATCAGTGTCGTTAAATCTTTTTTAAAAGCGTACAATTTATGTACTTTAATTATACAAATGTGGTATCAAAAATGCACCTAAATTGTACTAATAATAGTACAAGAATCATACGTTATTGATATTCATTGTTTTTGCACTGATTCAGTGCGTCCAAATACACATAATATGTACGATTATGGTACACAGGTATAAAGCCACAGAATTAGCAGGATTATGGTACGCAGGTATGAAGCCATTAAGTTTGAGATGATGCTCAAACACCCCCGGTCCTTTAGGGGTTAATATGGAATGTTGGCGAAGTGGCATCTACCATCTTAACTAATGGAATTGTGGTAGATCTGATTTGCACTCTTGGATGTGAGAAGAGTTATCAGGGCAATGAGAATCACCTTTAGAACCAACGGAGATGTCCAGCTTATACTTGGATGAATAAAAAACTTCCTCACCTTCCAAGTGGATAATACGAGTGTAAACCTCTTCACTTCCAGACATGCTATAGAGGGCGTCCATGATTTTCTTGCCATCCACTGATGCAACCACTTTCTTTAGTTTTAAGTCATGAGGAGATGGTCTGAATCCAAAAAGGCAACCATTCAGGTACACTTGATAGTTTGTCATCTACTTGAATGCTCAAACCCAATCATTGCATATTGTCACATGTATAAGTTGGTTCTACGTTTTCCAAACTCTTGAAGCCACTTATTGTGGATGGTTTGGAATAGATTGCAAGATGACTTATCCGCCAACTCTTCCAATGACAGACCTTGTAGGATCCGATATTAACTACAACGTAGAAAATCAAAATTCAATCAATTTTATCAGAAACTATGAAATACATAAAATAAGGTTGAGAGACTTATAATTTTCATAGAGCTACTCTATTGACGAAATCTAAAGTGTCAAAACACCAACCAAAACTAAAGCTCCCTAAAGAATTCCACCATTGCAGCACTAAAGAAGTACCACCATGCCTTGATCTGCAAATATGTACTTTTGGCTTCCTCTAAATTATTTGCATCTTTATAGTCTCTACAAAGCTTAATGTGTTGACTTTGGAGTTCTTGCTTGATGAACCTCTCCATGTATTGCTTCATCGAGGTTATCTAATAGCACTAGAAGAAAATCGTGTTAGAACCCACAAAGCCATGTAGGATTGGTTTTGTTGAGTTTCTAGTTTCCAACGCAAAATTCTACAGAATTTTAACGCAGATATGCATTCCAACGCAAAAATTTGTGTTGGAAACTAGGAACTCAACAAAACCAATCCCACATGGTTTTGTGGGTTCCAATGCAGTTTTTTTCTAGTGTAGAAGAGGAATATGTGCCCTCAATTGATCATTTTCTCGGATACATCGCTTGAGCCGTAATATGTGTGGACATCATTCTTGTTGGCTTGAGCTTTGGTCCGCCATGAAGCCTTTGATGTTTGGCTGAAATATACCGGGTTTTTTAATTATTATGTTCAAACATCTCTACATGATGACTTGTCCTTTAGTGTCTATTGATTGCACATCACACACTGCAATAGTCATTATCTTGTAGTAGACCGGATTGTAGACGTGGTAGGCGATAGGTCCAACTCTTCACACGCTTCATATGATCAAACATGAACCAACAATTTTTAAAATCTCCTTTTGGTTACATCTGTCGCACGAGATTGAAACTGCTTTGAGGGTTGTTGACAAGCATCTTGAAGAGATATACTTTCTCCAAACCCTGTCTTGGAAATATGCAATTATGAATGAATTCCACCTTTGCTTGTTTTTCATGGCCAATAAGCGATCTATCTCCTTTCTTCCTTTGCCCGTATCACAAAAGGATGCATCATTTTTCGAACATTTGGAGAGCTCAAGACTTGGAACTTGTTTATTATGTCATCCAAAACCTTCCCCCATAGCATTTTTTTGGATCTGTCACTTGCGTTAAAAAGAAAATTGTCCAAGAATTCTTTGCTTGCAGCCAATGCGATAGCAGACGCTTTAGCGGTAGGATTCCTTGTCGCTTCTCGTGAAATAAGGTCAAATATGGTGTCAAGGAACTTTCTACATAGACCATTAATTTGTGATAGGATGGTTGTGTCTACCTAGATGGATGTAAGCCCTTGTCATCCTAATGTACTAAAGACATAATATATTTTGCCATTGCAAAAAATAACACAAGTGCTTGGGTGGTACCTTACAGACCTTGCAAACTATTTTTTCCACACATTTTTGTACTAGTTAGGTGTAAGATCCTACGATTAGATGTGCAAAAAATAACAATTTTTAAATGTTTTACTCTTTGTTATAAAAATGGCAATTCTAAGTGTTTTATGGCAAAAAAAAGGCCTTGGGCCTCAAGGGGTTAAGAAGAATTTGTCAACAGTGGAATGAAGTGGTTGTGTTTTCCGACTACTTAGTCTCATTTTTTTTTGAAGACATCTTCAAATAGTTGCACGCAACCTTTGTGCATGCCAAGTGAGCAATGCAGAATTTTTTTGAACTTCAGATCTAAGTTATTTGTGAATGTTTGAGGTCATTGCACAATTCAATGTGTAATCATTGTACTATTTATCTATGCCACTCATGTTCTTAGAAGAAGATGAAGAGGCTAATGACTGGTAAGGTGGCAATTCAAACACAATGTTCACATTCAAATGAGATGGAAAAACCTAGCTTCCAATATTTGATGGACTCAAAATCTACATTAGCGACCTTATTCTTAGATCCTATAATAGTTTCTAACTTTCTTAAACTCTGCATTATACTAAGTAGGGAACTCACTACCTGTCAGATAGAGGGAGTGGTAAGTTTGAACTACCAAGACTACTTTTAGGTATATATAGGCAGACTAGAATGTGCCAACTGTTCTAGGCACTTCTATTGTGCAAGATTGAAGGTATTGAAGAATGACAACCGACTCTAATGGGCACCCCTCTCAGTCACTTGATAACTCGATCATTGGACTTAATAGCTATTTTTTAGAGGTGCTAATATTACAATGGTTGTTCTAATCATTTGACTCAAAACTACTTACGTTTTTTACGTTGACTTCTCTGAAAAATGGCATTTACATAGTGGATGCATTTGATTGTGGTGTCAAGATATCTGTTGAAGCTGCCAAAAGATCAAAAAGCAATTTAAACGCTTGTAACATCCAAAAGATAGAATCCAAATGTGCGCATGCTCAATAACAATTTTAGACATCAAAATTGATTAAACAAGACTTTACAACTTAGATAAAATCTCTTCTTCTACAAACGGATGGAAGATTGGAGAAGATGTATTGGAACTTTGACTAAACCTTCCGCATTTAAACAGAGAAGAAGAGGCACTTTATGACCACTAGTTTGAATAGAGACCCATTAGAGGAGATTTGGGCCTCTAAGAGATTGCGAGTTCCTAGACTGTGGGAACTCTACAGGAACTCTGGGACGCTGCCAAATGGCCAATCTGACGTGGCCAAGCGACTGCCACGTCAAATATTTTTTTTGAATTTTTTTTGGTATTCTTTTAATATTTTAATAACTTATTTATTTATTTATTATTTTTAATAAAAAAAATTTGACAGCAGTGAGCTGTTCCCAGCATCGAGAACAAACCTGCATTGGTCTTCTGGAGCTCAAATCTCCTCTAATGAATCAGACCATAGCAGTGGTTGGTCAAAATTAATGATTAATATACAACAATAAATAAATTGAAAACTACTCAAACAAAATAGAAGTGAAGATGCAATACAGTCTACAGAAAATAGCGCATTCAGAGGTTTTGAGATATAAAATGATTCAAGACTATAAATAGATAATTTAATACATCATCTACAATTATAGTGGCAAACTTGCCCATTTAGTTAAATATACATCAAAATTCATCTGAGGCGGCAAAAATCTCTGACCTTCATTAATACAATCCAAAAATAGATAGCATTTAGATAATACATACTATAGTTGACACTGGCACTTTGGGATGTTCTAAAAGTTTTAGTATAAACTACTAGAAGAAAACTACGTTGGGTTCAACCTCAAGGGTTCAACAAAATCTACTTGATGTTTCTGTTGTATCCAACGCAATTTTTTTTATTCTAATGCAAAATTTGTGTTTGATACAACAAAAACATCAAGTACATTATGTTGAATCCAACGTTGTTTCCAACAGTACTATAAATGAGATTGAGGGACACATAGTTCCAGAGATCTCATTGTAACAAAACAAACAAATTTAAGGTCGGGATAGTATTCATTGGGTTGTTGTCATAGTTAAAATAATATCAAATAAAAATAAATTATAATTTTTCTTACTTTATAAATACTTTAAAATTCAATTTCATTTCAATTATAAGTTGAAACGCAACAAAACAAATTTTGTGTATTCATCCCTGCAAATTTTTTTTTAATGGTACCAAGAACATGACCAAGGGATGTACAACTCTAAAAGATAGTCACCATAATAAACAAACAAAATAAACAAGCAATCTAATTTAATGTATAGACTACCGTACGTGAAGGTTTGATTCGGCAGGTGAGTGCCGAAATAGTTTCTTTTTTGCGTGCAAAGTGGATTCAGACAGTTAAAAATAGTGGTGGTAGTGTATTAAATGTTGGTAATATCTCACTTGTAATATTCCAAACATTCAAATATTCCTCCAAATACTTAATTTATGTCTCAATCTGACCTTCACGTAGGGTAGTGTGCCATGTGCCATTTCTACAACCAAAATAAAAGTAAAAGCGATTTTCTAATTTTATTTTTTATTTTTATTAATTTTTTTAATGAAATTCAATAACCTTCACATTGTAGGTCCAAATGCTAGGAAACAAAGCTTGTGCATTCCTCCTCTCAAAGGGCTTCTCAATAGTATCAAAAATGCGACTAGGGGACGCACAGTCCAAAAGATCTCACCATAACAAACAAAACAAAACAAAACAAACAATCATCCTCATTTAAGGTATATATAGAAGATAGTCAACTATTGTCAAGACTCTTTTGAGGTGATAATATGCCTTCTGTTGTTGCTATAGTATAACAAATAAAAGTAAAAATATTTCTTTGATTTTTTAATTCATAAAAACTTTGAAATTCAATATCTTCCATACCGTATGCCCAAATGCCATGAAACAAAGCCCTTGCATCCCTCCTTGTTGAGGGCTTTACGAGGTACCATAAACGCAGTTGGTGGATGCATGGTCCAAGAAATCTCACCATAACAAACAAAACAAAATGGTGTGAAAGATATTGAATTTTTGATTTATTTTTTAATTAAATAATTAAAAAATTACTTATACTTTTCTTTTGTGGCAACGCCACGGCACAAGGCACACCAGTGGAAAGGTATGGATGGATGTATAGTATACATAAGAAGCTTATGCGTACCGTGGCCGGTATGAATGTCTGATAGCAACATTGAGGTGCGCGGGCAAAGTGGACCGACTGCCGAACATTTGTATTCAAACAAACGAATACTCCGCCATAGCCATTTCTCTCGCAAGCTTCTCTTCCTGCTCCTCCTTCGTCGTCGTCTTCTTCGAGCTCTCGCTCTTTCCTTCATTTACACGCTGAAGTACAACTGTCTCTCTCTTTTGTTTCGTTTTCGCTCGTGTTTTGGATGCATTGAATTCTATTAGGGTTTTGGTGCGCCTCTCCATTCCTCCCGCGCCCCCCAATCCCTCCACTCCTGCGTTTTGGTGGAGTGGTGTAGTAATTCGGGGGATCATATGGAGGAAGAGCATGAGGTGTACGGGGGTGATATTCCCGACGAAGTGGAGGGGGACCTGGAAGTGGATTCCGACGGGGAGGCTGATGACCTCTTGCTCAAGGGCGACGACGTTCCCACGGACGAAGTGGCCTCTAAGGTGCGCATTCTGGACATTTTTTGGAAATTTTATTGTTTGTCGGAGTATCCGGATTCTTGGAAAACTTTCAGTGGATGCTAAGTTTTCGCCGCATCTGTTAGGCATTTTATCTGAATAGTAGGCGAGCTTTAAATTAGGTTTCAGTGCTTCTGGATTCCAATTTACGGGACCAGTGCTGCCCATGGGCCTCCACCCCCTGAAGTGCCCACTCTTGGTAAAATCTCTCCGTAGAGCCTACTCGGGGCGTCACCTGAGCATTTCTTTATCCTAATTTGTTAGGCCAAGAAAGTGTGTCCCTACTAGGATTAGTCTCGAACTTTTATTAGGTGACCAGATTTCTAATTGGAGTTTGACACTCTAAGCGCTTGTGGGGAGTTTGAAAGAGCGGTCTGCAAATGTTTTCGGCTAGTTGAGATATAGGTGATTTTTGATGACCATTGGAAATAATTTGTTAGCATATGCGGCGCTGGACGAGGATCATAACCTAATTATTCCATGTCCCAATTCCGAGGTGTTCAGGAGCTCGAGGACATGAAGAAGCGATTGAAGGAGATGGAGGAAGAGGCAGCTGCGCTTCGTGACATGCAAGCTAAGGTTGAAAAGGAGATGGGTGGCAGTCAAGGTTCGTCTTCTCTCCTCTCCTGGTTGGGTTAGAGAGTACAAATAGATTGCGTTACAGAACCTTCGCGTTCGTACGGTATTTTGTCGAATTGATGTTTGACGTTGGAGCTTCCTTTTCATTTTCGATTGTCCTCGTAACTCTGATATATTGCTGGATTTCATTTACAGTGCTGTGAATGTTTGTATTGAGCATCAATGCGGCTCTTTTCACTCGTCACCTGCAATTCTACGATATGGTCTCGCAAATCATAATGTGGTCGTGAATCGCTTTTGCAGACCCAGCTCTTGCAGATGGAGCCAACCGAGAGGAAGCTGATGCTCGTTCCGTTTTTGTTGGCAATGTAATTCCTCCTTTTCTTTGCTCACTTTATATCAGTTTTTGGTTTATGACTGTTTGTTTTTCTGATTCTGCTTCTGGATTATGTATTTTCTGTCGCAGTTTTTTTGTTGTGTTTCTGGGAGCAGAAGCAAAGTCGAGGTGACCATTTGAATGATTTTTCAAATCCTTGTTTTTGCGTATTTCAGGTGGATTACTCCTGCACTCCAGAAGAAGTCCAACAGCACTTTCAGTCTTGTGGCACAGTGAATCGCGTGACGATTTTGACGGACAAGTTTGGTCAGCCCAAGGGGTAATTTCTTTTTTGAATTGAACAGTGTGCAATGAGGTCACGAAGTCTATTTAATTCAGGAGGGATGATTGGTTTTCAAATTTTCAACCTCGGATTCGTAATTCCGCGGTAGAATGGAGAGGTCTTATTCCCGCTTCATCTATTTTAATTATCGATTAGTTTTGTCTCGTCTTACCTTCGTGTTTGTTTGCCACCAGGTTTGCATATGTGGAGTTTCTGGAGGTGGAAGCAGTTCAAAATGCGATTCTTTTAAGCGAATCTGAGTTGCATAATCGCCCACTGAAGGTTATTATCCTTCTCTCATCTGGAGAATCTTATTCATGAACATGTTTCATTGACGTATTTTGATTTTCTCGTGAGGACCTCTTCATTGCTTTCGAACGTTGAACAGCGAAAGCGAGCCGTTCCCTTTTTCCTCTTGAATACCTTCCACACCTACATCTGATGTGGAGTGTTTGGAATATTGTCAGGTGACGGCCAAGCGAACCAATGTTCCCGGAATGAAGGGCTATCGGGGTCGACCGTACTCCCCGTTTTATGGGTACCGCTCGAGGAGGCCCTTTTCAGCTCCCTATGGGTATGCTCCCTATGGTTTTGGGTGGGTATCCTCCGTGGATTCCATTCTGACTTGTGGAATGCAAATTTCATACTGAGTTCAAAGTTTGCTTGTTTCCTTTTCTTTTTCTGAGTCGTTGGTTTTTTATTGTGAGAGTGAACTGCTGGTTAAGTCGTATGTCATTATCTGTCGTTGGAGTGTAATGTGCATCATGTTCTCCGAAGAGGACTTGTTTTTGCAGTCGATAGGGTGATCGTGAATAAGGAGTCTCGTTTCATTCGGTAAGCCGTGACTTGCGTTTTTGGGTACTGATACATTGGAGTTGTTGTATTGTGCAGGAAGGTCCCTCGATTCAGGAGGCCGATGCGCTACCGCCCTTATTATTAGCCCATTTGTGTTCTTTGTTTTTGGCTGTACAGTGGCCCATCCACCTGAGGTGTAGGAGAGGGCTTGTTGCAGGCGTATCCTCCGTTCTCTGGAAGCCAGGGACACCTGATTAGAACAGCTGGGGTTGTCATTCAGAATGTTGGTGCGCTCCAGGCTTTGCGAAATTCCGTCGTGTACACTGTTCTAGAAGATATTCCGGAACTGGGAAGGTTAGGATTTGCGGCCATTCAGGGCAGGTTTAGTGACAAGCGGGTACCAGAGTTTCCACTTGCTGTTGGTTGAGGTGTATTCCTCTTCCCCTTGAGTGAGGTCGTTGAATGAGCTCAGCGTCATTCCCGGTTCCGGAGTTTGCGTTCCCTTCTTTTTCTGAGCATGTAAGAGTTATTTGGTCGAGATATAATCGCAATTTTGTGATTGAATTTATTGGTGAACTGTATATGGATTTATGCCCAAATGGTTTCGATGGGGGAGGCCCAGTGGACTCCTCGTGTTGATTATTCTAAAATTGCTTTTCACAGGAATTTGCAGGGCGCCTCCATCATTGTTTAGTAATGTTATGATCGCATATGCTACATGTTTTTTTCTCTAACTTATTGAGTTTCGACCTCAAAGTACAATTACAAGGTGTAGTAATTATTAACAGTAATTATTACAACCATTCTATGGGTGGTGGAGTGATCATTTGAGGTACATCACCTATTTCCGACAGTGTTAAGCGTTTTTGCATACTGTAATCTATGTCTGATTGAGCTGGGGCGTGTGTGAATAATTTTCTCTGGTGAGGGAATAGAATTAATGAAGATTGCACTATTGTTTTGCTAATTTTCCATCAATTTTGGAATTAGTAAACATTTAGGAAGTGTAGATTATAGTGTGACTTATTCTCTATGTATAGGCAAATCTATTTCCAAGAAGTGTAAAACTAAAATGTTTAATTAAAAGGTGTCAATGTGTTACTTGTCACACAATAATGAAGTTGCTAAATCACATTGTATTTCCTTCATTCACAAAAATAGGTCACCCTATATTGTACAAATGTGGCCATTGTTGAAAATGGGTGATATATCTTACAAGTTGTATCATAGCCTACATTTTTGTTGTGGAGTTGCCTAGGGGTAATGAATATTTGACCTTTGGGTACTTGTCTAGAAGTAAATGCATCTTATTTAGTTCCTAGTTCCAATTCAAATTGCTAAAAGTGCATGTAAACTATTCCTAGACATTCCTTCCAACCCCCAATCTAAAAACAATGACTAGTTAAATTCTTGGTTTTCAATCATATAAGGCATTTATATTGTCAATTAATAAGGTTAATTATACAGCTTTCAACTCAAGTTTGTTGCTTAAATACATACATTTAAACTACATAAAAAGTGATTTTTTTTAATCTTTTTTAAAGTTGATCATTTTCAACTCTAATTCATAAATTATATGATTTCATAGGCAATTTTTTTGTTAGGATCAAAAAAAGATCCCACTACCTTATATCTATGGTAAAAAGTAAGAAATTGTAAATCTATTATCATACTCCATAGTCAAGACTGGCAAAAAATGTTTTCTAAACATAGATACAAGAATTTTTGGGATGTTGTTTTTTCCAATTTCTCTTAGATGGAAAAAAAAGTATCTTCCTTAGTTTTAGACATGTGTTAAATCACATTTGTCAAATTTAGTTAATTATTTAGTTGGGAATGATTTTGAATGCAAATTGTGTCTCATTCCATCCATCATTTCTCTCTTCGTATATACTGAACAAAGCTTCTCCTCAATGAAAACCGAGTGAATACAGTAGATGAATCCTTTTGATATTTTGATATTTGTCGGTTGCATTGCATCGGGATCCGGTTCGAATAAGATTATAAAAAGGAAAGGCTGCATTCACACGAATGACACGATAACGAAATGGGCGGGAAAGAAACCAAGCTTCTGACAGTCGAAAACTTAGTCCTGGTCGGTCCGGTCGATCCTGGCCATTCCTGCGTCACTGCGTGTACAATTAGTCACTTTCATACTGTGCAGGCCGGGCTTCGGAGCTTTTCGCAATTTTTCCAGCAAGGCAACACGCGCCGTGACCTGTCTGTTGCCGCATCATCACCACCGACCGTCAATCCTATTCCCAAGCGCCACCGTCTTCACAACATTGCTTTTGCTTTCGCACACTTCTCAGGCACGCACCGATCGAGATCGCGATCCTCCGCGCCGGCCAGCTTCTCTCGAATGTAATTTCGTCCGACACTTTCTACTTGCGTGTTTTCTAGTATAGTCGAAGTTGGCTTTGCATTGTTGGTCACCAAAATTGCATCTAATTTGGCGGAGTTTTCGGTTGGATACATCAGAATCAGATGGATTCTTTCTTTCTTGTTTTTTGTATTCACATTTGGAATTACGTATTCTAGTCTACGTTGGCTTTGCATTGTTGTTCGTCAGTGCTGCATCTAATTTGGTGGAGTTTTCGGTTGGATACATCAGAATCAGATGGATTCTTTCTTTCTTGATTTGTATTCACGTTTGGAGTTATGTATTCTAGTCTAGGTTGGCTTTGCATTGTTGTTCGTCAATGTTGCATCTAATTTGGTGGAGTTTTCGGGTTAGATACATCAGATTCAGATGGATTCTTTCTTTCTTGTTTTTTTGTATTTATGTTAATGCTTGCGGTGGTGATTGTGAGTTGTAGAATGCCGGAGTTGCCTGGAAGTCTTTTAGATGGAGACGCAATGTGACCTCGTGGAGGAAGAGGAGGGGAACAGTAGACAGGCAATGGAGGTTGATGGAGCACGAGTTTGTTCATCTTCGAATTCTGCTGAGGTGCCTCTGTCTGTAGCTTCGTTTGAAACCTGGTTTAGTTCTTACTTGTGGTTGTTTAGATTTTTGAAGGAAGGGAGGAATTAGCGAGGTTATCAGAAAATGGAATAATCGGTTTAATTTATTCCATTCTCTGATATCTACAGTACTTCAGTTATAATTTGAACGCTTTTTAATGTCTTTTCAATCTTTGTATGTGTACTTTCAGCTTGAGAACTAGAGTCTTCAAAAATGGAATGAAAGAGAAACGCAACCAAAAATGCAATGGAAAGATAGAATAAAAGGGAAGAATCTGATTTCCGAGAACCTTGGGAAGTAGCACGGTAGGTGAAGGACGAATCTGTGAGGACTATGCTCTTGTTTTGAATTTGAACCGGACCTTTTCTTAAATCCCGACTCAGTACGGGATTCAGATACACACATAGAGCACTGTTCGAGTATAATGTTGTGGAGGTAGTGAAGCTGTTGGAAGTGCGAGGGGTGTAGGTTTACTATCAATTGGTTGACACTTTGTGGCAAAACGTTTCTGATGCATTTGTTACTAGGAAGAGAGTTAACGCATCCTGCAATTGTTCCCAGGTGCTTTCTGTTTATTCTGGTGCTTCACATAGGTTGATACTATGGTGTCCGAATGGCGCGTGAGATGTGAAATAACTTGGAAGCTACTATTACAGCTAAATATCGAATTGTGACAATGTATTAATCGGCTCATGCTCTCGCAGGTTGGACTTAGTTTAGACATGCGGCCTACTCTACCTGCTTTGCAAATTCCATGTCAACCTGACGTCGTTGCTAAGCCTTCCGCCAGCTCAAGCCTACTTCCTCCTCTCCCTACCACAAAGTCTGGAAAATTTTCTGGTTCTCACGGGCAGCTTCCTCGCTCGGGTCTGCGGTCGAGAGCGTCCATTGAAAAGAATTTGAACATTTATTTGACTGGAACGCAAAGAGGATCGTCTGAGTCAGTGCAACCTACTTTATCTGGACTTCCACTCCTACCTTTATGGAATAAGAGGACATCCTCTTTACCTGTGCGGACAAACGCACTTACTTCTGGTATCGATCCAGACTTTAACAAAGGACATAGTCATGACTTGGGACACCTAAATAGCGAGGTTAGCTCTTATCCTCGACTTGATGTTTGTCAACCTGTGGTTACTAGGCACGTTGATCCTTGCAGAGGCATCGTTTATGATGCATCTAGTTCCCAAGTTGTTCCTCATAACCTGAGCATTTTGAATATGTGGAGCATATATGTCCCTGCTTTTGAACCTGACAAGCAGATCTTAACCCTGCTCTTTGATGTTCCAGTCAGGAAATGGGAAAGTGAACATCGTTCGGTCATTCTCCACGCCTGTGTTCGTGAATAAGATTGAGAGTTTTCGCAGGAATGGCTCGGAACGCAAGGGTTATGTACTGCTGAGATCTGTGAACCCTCGGATTCACAGATTGCAACCTTCGCGAGAGAATGAATCCGTCAATCATGAAATATCAGCACTACTGGATGCTGAAAAAGGTGAGGATATTCATTCTTGCAATTTTCACGTGCAGCGGATGGCTTTTCCTCTTGTTAGAGCGTAGCTCGTCATCCTTGAACCTGATGCTGAAGTACGTGATCGACTTATTGTAGATGAAAGCCAAAGAGCATATACTGAAGATTTTAATTTTTGCATAATTCAACAGGTTGATTTTGAATAATATGCGATTGGCTATTGACTACTTTTGTAGAAGGTCTTGGCAATCGCTTTGTGGACCTAAACATTAAAGTTATGAAGATAATTCTATGGGATCGCTATCAGATTTTTCTACCTACGGCTGCCATCTTAAGCTCTCGCACCTTCTTCGTTAGCAAGATGTCATTTTGGTTGTTTTCTTCGAGTTGGGAATTGTAGTTTGATCGAACACAATTTGCAGGCAAAGGAGACACCGAGGAAGATGTAGAAGAAGCAATTCCTGAGGACGAAGCAGTATGCAGAATCTGTATGGATTCTCTTACGGAGGACTATGGGGAGACTTTGAAGATGGAATGCCTCTGTCTTGGCGAGATGGCTCTGGCGCATAAGGAATGTGCATTCAAGTGGTTTGGTATCAAAGGAGATCGAGTTTGTGACGTGTGTGGCTCGGTGGTTAGCAACATTCCAGTCACAGTGGTTCCTTTTGTTGTGAAGGAGACCTCTAGCCATTCACTGTCTATGGAGGCACAAACTGTTCCTAGGTATGAGTTGAAGCTCTTAAAGGTCCTTCTTTTCAAGATTACTCAACCTTCATTCTAGTGTCCACACCTCTCTTCAGTTACTAGAATGTCAAATGAATCATTGTCTGGCATTTGCTTCAACAAAGGGTACCGGTATCTAGCGACACGATTATTAGTACATTTACACATTGTTTCGTGCAGTGAGAATTCTGGTCCTGTGATGGCAATTTACTAACCTAATTTTTGAAATTGAATGCATTGCATTTCTATAAAAGGTGTACTGAACTGCAACAATTTTGTTGTAATTTTTGCAGACCTTCTGTATGGCAGGATGTCCTATTCATGGGAACAATTAGCACTATGGCGCATTTCTGCTTCATTGAGCAATTGCTGGTACTCACCATGCCCACTCACTCCACGTCACCTTCTGTTGTACGGAGTACTAAACAGGAACGTTTCCTGAATGCGTGCAGCTGTTGATCTTCCATCGACTTTAACCCTGAAATGCGTGAGGACCTCTTGTGTGCTTTGAATGATTTCAAGGAGGCCACTTGGATGGAACAAATATATTTTCATCCAATTTTTTTGGAGTTGCTTGAATTTGTTTTCAGTGAATGATTTTCCCTCTTTGTAATATTTTTTGACTTTTCAACATATGAAAATGACAAATCCAAGGATCTGACTAATTTTGGCAACTTTTGCTCGATCTAAATTTTTGTCATAAAATGATCATTTTTGAAATCAAGCTCAACAGATGAAATGAAGCTTATTAAGTCTAGTTTTAACTTTAATTTGAAATTTTGAAAATTTCTGAAGTTTTCAATATTTTTATTGCAATTCAAACTTTTGGCCTATAACCATGGAGTGCTGATTTTTTTATTTTAGAATGGCACAGTAAATTGATTTGCACCACAATGTTCCGCACTATAGTGTACACCTATGGAGAAAATTTGAGATTTTAAAGCATATTTTGTATTTGATATGAATTTTTATGTTTTTATTTAACAATTCACAATAATTTCAAATTTGAAGGCTTACAGAAGGCATGTGGTTACATCTCTGAAAAATAAATTTTAATAATTTCATTCACCTATAGTTGGAAAATGGGAGCATACAGAGAGAGAGGCACTTTGGAGTTTGTAAACTTGGTCATAGGCCCGTCGTTTCAGAGTTAAATCTTTTCCTGACCATGTGCTTCATGCTTAAAGATAATAAACTAAGATTTACCCTGAAGATATTGCGTGCTGAAGGAAACTACAATAATGTGCCTGAAATATTACGTGACCTCTCAGAGTTCGGAGTTGTAAGCTTTTTCGTTGGCTTCGTCTTGGTTTCGCTTGCAGGTCTACAAACTGGGTACCAAGGCACTTCCTATTTCAATTTCTTTCGCGTTCGTCATAGGTTTTCTTGCTGCGGTGACAACTGTAGCCCTCGGTGAGGTTCCTTGAATTTTTTCCGGAGATTATTGTCCTGTTTGATTGGGGTATTGCTATGTTTGTATTCTATATGCAGAGGACAAGCAGTTATTTCTTTTGTTGCTCATCTTTCAGTGCTATTCTTAATTTTCAAAGCTTGGGTTGCTTTTGAGGAGGCTGTCTGGTCTAAATTGAAAGAACAACCTGGCAGGGTGTTCACGAGAGCAGCAGTAGATACCATTTCTGCTACTTGGTGTTTACTAACTCTAAAGATCGTACTGGTGAAGCTGATTCTGTTTCCGTTGTGGGCGTCTGCGCATCAACGTGAGAGAATTACTAAGGATGAGGAGTGGTGGTTTGCAGTTAGTAGGCGCTATATCTGGTTATACGCCTTCGTGCAATTTGCTCTTCTGTGTTTCTTCGGATATATTTTCTTTGTTAAGGTGGGTTATATTTTGAAAATCGATATCTCTTTCCTTCTATCTTAAGAGATGTCATCACAACTCTACTCTGATAATGTGAATGGTTCTATCCTAGGACTGCCTACTGTTTACTTGTTGGGTCATCCCCGCATCGTTTTTACCCAGACTATCATGGTTGCTGGAAACTGATCTAGCGTAAACACAGTAAAATGTTACATATTAAACGTGTTCGACTTTTGGTATTTAATTTTAGTTGGTAACTATCGCTGGAAAAGCTAGAATACTTGTTTCTGAAAACGTTCCTCTTATTTAACTCTCGATCTTCATTTTTGTATGCAGACTGAGCTGGAAGCTATGCCAGCAATACTACTTGCAGCATTTGTGAGCTTTGGGATTGCTATGACCTCAAATGCTCTTATTTTGGAATTCGTCCATTGGCGGGCTGGAAGTGTCCAATCAGCCAACAGCACAATGGATGTAGAAGCCTCTTTAAGACGAGAAACAAATGGTGATATTGAAAGTGAACCTGCAAACAGCAGGAGTCCCAACTCCCGGAGGGCGGCTGCATCAGACGATCAGTTCCTTCACGAGTCCTAACCATGCGGCCAACCTGCCATTATACGATATGCCGGTTCGAAATCTGAATCATTTTCATTCGTGCAGATCGTGTCTTCACCGGGTCAATCGCACATTTGATAAGGCCTAAATGATTTCAACACGACCATTCCAACCATTTGGTTCTGTAGGTTGATATCGATGTGTTGAACTGGGGCGGGACATTGTCCGTCTCCTTATTTCAAGATGGACTGCTGTAATGAAGTCTTGCCCAGACTAGTTCACAGCAGTCGCAATTTTTGGTGCGCGCTGCCTTGCCTAATGATTCTCAACTCTCTATTTTAAAACGTAAGTTGGCCAACTGTGCCTCCCGATGTAGACATTATTACTCTAGCTTCACTGCAATGTGGGTAGATAGGTTCAACGTCATAAACTTGCTTCTGTCGTGGCGGAATGTCCACCATGATTTGTACTCAGAATTAGCAATGCGGTGTGATTCCACGTATCGGTAACCCAAACCTCAGTGAGTAGAAAAGGTTTTCTTGAGCGAATAGTGACTAGAGTGTTCTTTTTCAAAAATCATAAAGTTGATGTTTTGCTACTACGACTGACCTTCAAATTTTGTAATAGGCACCTGAATAAGTGCTTGAGGCAAGTACTGTATAACTCTAATACTTCCTCTATCTCGAAATAAATATGGGGTTTCTTAGAAATGGCTAGATTAATGTGTGAGTTGTTCCTATTTTCATGGGATTGTGGAGATATTGTAGCTTCTACTAAACCCCATTAGGTGTGAAAGAATGGAAGTCAAAAGTGAAGCGGTGCATGTTGAAAACAAGCAGCAAAAGTGACAAATTTTTGCCCTTTTTGGAATTGCTCCAATGGTATTAATTTGATCATTCTTCAAACAATGTTGGTGCAATGATGTTCATTGATGTCCTCTATATTCAATTCCGACAATGTCTTGTGATTCAACTCCAAGAAATTCTCAACAAGAGATTTGTTAGTAGTAGTTTCTGTATAGTCTTGGATTGAATTCTTCACCTTTGGTTGGTTAGAGGTTGCATTTTGATTCCCTTCATAAGGATTGAATTGCTATATAATCTTTGGAGTGTGACATCTACATATTCTCTTACTTCCGGGTGTTTGAATTAGCTTTAGTCGTTGTCCATTAACCTTTAAAGTCCCATTGGCCCTACAGGGGCCAAAATGCGACTTCGGGTAGGCTCATACGGTCTCAATATTCATCATAATTTTCTAAAACTTTTTGTGAAGCTAGAAAAATATATAAGCTTCTTGGGAATATAATTTTTTATTTCAATTAGTGTTTGGAAGCAAAAGTTGTGGTATAAAAAGCTGAAAACGGAGGTCGGTGGGCAGCCTAAAAAAATTCACAAAAAGTCAAAATAATTTTTTTTAAATTTTTTTCCTAAAATATTATATTTTTGTCTACATATGAAACTTTGATTCATTCTATTTGGACTAGTGATCAAAAAGTTATGGACAATCTTGTTTTTCGAGCAATCTAAGCATGTTCTTGAAAAAAAACTTTTTGCCCAACTTTGAATGCTAATATCTTCCAATCCATATGGTCAAATTTGATGAAATTTTCATCACATGATCTCAGACAAGTGATGTACAAGATCCTACGGTTAGATTCTAAACAAAACATTTTTTTTGTTTTCAAGGGTGAATGTAGCAAAAATGACAGTTTTGAGTGGTTTTTGATAGAAAAATGGCCTTGGGACTTTAGGAATTTAAGTTGTGGAGAGCCAATTTCGAATTCAATTTGAGATAAGTATATTTAGAAACCTTAGATTTATTTCAAGACAAAGGGAATATTGGCTTCACTAAATATAGATTGCATTTTTATTTTTGAAATTTGACAGAAATTTAAAGAATTTATGTGTTTACTTTTGTAATGTGCCAATGGAAAGGTTCAAATGTCTAGTTTCAATTCTAAATTTTCCCCCAAGAATTTTTTTTTCTTCAATCTCTATACAGCTATGAACATAAAGAGGTCATTAAGTAATGCACAAACATCCCAATTGTATTCCTTGCAATACAAAATCTTTTACAAAGTGCACCATTGGATGTTTTCCAAACTTAATGTCACTAATTGTGTTTTCATTCTACAATTAGAATCTATAAATACACTTCTATATTTCCATAAAGATTAATGTTTTGAAAACTAGCCCCTCATAACCATTGGCCAAAAAAGGAACTTTAGATCTATATGTAGTTAGAAAAAGAATCAATAGATTAATTTGGGTATCAATTTTTTGTAATTTTAAATTATAATTCTATTTGAAATGTTTTTATTTTTATTTTATATATAAAATAATCATTAACACTGTAATATCGGGTGATTACAAGAAACACTTGTCCTATTTCTTGTCCCCTTGTCCTTGGGAATTGGTTTTTTTGCTCATAATTTTTGCATTGTTTGTCCATTTGGCATGAAATTTGGAATGAAGGTAGATGCTAGAGTTGCATACATTGAGTAATTTTTTCAAAATTTTTAAAATTAGTTTATTATTTTTAACCTGCCCCCAATTGGGTGTCTACCTTAGCCATTTTGGGGGTTTTAGTCCTATTTTTTACCCAAAAATGCGAATTTGATGACACAAATTGGACATGTTGGAGGTCTACTAACATTACAAGGGCTGAAAATGAGTTTTTATGAAAATAGCAACATGTTGGTTGCACACATGGGGTCAAAGTGACCTTCCTTTGCGCAAAAGCTACAAAGAGGGAAAAAATTTCCTTCATGAATTTTTTTGTGCAATGTGAGCGCAGTCTTTTCTAGCAAAATGTCTTTTTTTTATTGAATTTTATTGAATTTTTTTTGAATTACTAAAAATGAAAATCTCCACAGACCCCTTTTCTGCTATTTTTTGCTCCATGTGCCTTCTGCAGTACTTCGTAGTAGTATGTAGTACTGCATAGTACATCATAGTACTAAATCAACAATTTAAATCTACAGGCACCTTAAATTGACGGTTCAGATTTGCCGAGGCGTTACTAAAACGTAGTATTGGTAGTATTGTATAGTACTATCAATCCTATAGCCAAAAAACGTAGTTTTAACGGAAAAACATGAAGTGTTTCTTGCAACTACCCTATCAATAATTATTCAATCAATGTACAAATATTGATGAAGTCTTAGACTCTTATTACTTATCTAATTCAAATTTAATGCCAACTTCAATTAAAATAAATTTAAGCATGTAATTTAATTTCTAAATAACGTGAAAGGATTATAAAAAAGCTTTAGAAAAAATAATAGTATATATATTGTAGCAAAAGTGTATTGTAAAATGCTTGTGATATTAACCTTCAACCCTTTAAGGATTAGGGATAGTCCTAATTTTCAAAGTTGTAAAGATGTATTATAAAATGCAACTTAGAATAATAGTTTAATAATGACTCCCAAACAATAGTTGTAAAATATGATCCATAGATCATATCTATATGGTTAGATCAACTAGTACCGAAAATAGCATTTTTCAATCAAATTTGAAGTCAAAAATTGAAAATTCCTTCTAAATTGATTGTAGATTGAATATTTGTGATTTTCACAAGATTTTTTTTTTAAGTTCAAAATGTTTAGTTCAAATTATAATGATTTTTGAAGACTTTAATTTCAATTTTTTAGTCATGTCATTTTTGAAAGATCAATTTTTGAACTGAAAAAAATACTTCATGAGGTCAAATCCACTAGGACCCTTTGAATTATAGAATATTTGCAAAACAAAGTCTTCACAATCTATACCATGCAAATGTTAAAGAACTAACACAAGAATCTTCAAAAAAATTGATGGATGAAAAAAAAAACATTTTCATGTGCTTGGAATGTGTTTGTGTTCATTTGTTATTTGAAATTTGAACATCTAGCCTTTAAAAGGTCAAAGGACATTCTATGCTCCTCTTTGATCAAACTTCATTAGTTCTTGTATTAAAATACACCTTTCAAAAATTCGATATTTTTCAAATGTAGCAATATATATCCAAAACTGAAAATCACTTTTTTATAATTAAATAAATTAAAATGAAATTGATATTAATTTATTTTATTTTTTATAAAATCATAGTTATTATAAAAATGCTTAAAATAGTATAAAATTTTTAGCAAAAATGAGATCGTAGTGATAAACATCATCGTGTAACTAATATATCCCTTGAGCTCACACAAAGAAAAATTCAATAGAAAAGGTTCATAAATGATGTATTTTAAGCTTTCAACATGTTGCCCTTCAAAGTGTGACAAAACTACAATTTTGACAATTTTTGAATAATTTAGAATGGAATAAAAAGTGTACAATGTAGCTAAATTTTTTAGTTAAGGTTTAAAATATTTAAAATCAAGAACTATGTTAAACTTGAGGTTTGACTCTAAAACCATGCCTTTGGGGCAGGTTTGTCTTTCAAGGATTAAGGATCATAGAAGAGGGAATACAAATCATATGTCAATGGCACATGACATGCATATCCAAACTTAGAATAACATACATACATACTTAGAAGGCTTTTCTGCCAAGTGCATTGAATAAAGTGAGAGAAAATGAGCTAAAAACTACTTTATCCAAAAATAGTCAAGAATTCCAAAAATAAATTCAAATTGTTAGCACAAAAATGAGAATTTTCATACTCTTGTGCATTTATTGCCCCTTTCTTCATGCTCTTACAAGCTCCTAAAATAGGTAATCCACTTGTACAATACAATACTATGACAAAATACATCCCCAAAAAGCACAAATGTAATGCTTTAAGTCACGAATTATAATATGTATTTGAGAGTCAAGTGATAAGCTAGTTGAATATGTTTTGACCCCATCTTGCTTTAGATGTTGTGATGTCATGCTTTACTTACGTAAGTTCTATAAAGTTTTAGCCATCCGAAAGAGGTCAAGAGTTGAATCTCTCAATACTCTCCAACTTCCCATTTTTGTTCCCATTTTATAGCGAAAGTACTAAGACTTGTCAATTCTAGATATGATCTATTCTCCTGTACATAGAATCCACACCTAATTAAGAAAACTCCATATCTTTTTGCAAAACAAAATCAGCCTAGAAAAAGTTTATAATCTAAAAACTTCCTAAAGTTCTTGCAAACTTAAGAATCTTTCCAAATTAGAATTTGATGGACAAACATTGAGAATTTGACAAAAGCAAGGGAAAAAAATTCCATCCAGAAGTTGTAGTTGTGAAGAACACTTAACTTATGATCACTGTAAGTTTTGAGATTAAATTTTTTGATTGATCTGTCCACAAAGGTTGACATAGTCTTGGATTGGTGAATAGTTTAGGTTTGGTAGAGGGCTTTTGAGTTAGTTTGCTGATCGAGTCCGAGTTGTTGGGTGGGTTTGGTTGCTAGCTAACTCATACGGCTTTGGATTGCTCAACTGACAATTTTAGATTAATACTGAGTTGGAATTTGACGGCTTGTTCACTTGTGAAGATACCCTAATTGAAAACTTACAAAATGAGCCTCCAAATCTTGCCTTTGGCTCTCAGTTTGTGGTTGTGTAATGTAGAAGTATGCAGGTGTCTATTGAATTTTAACGTATATGACTTTAAATTGTGTGTGTGGAATGTCTTGAACTTTAACCCCTAAAGTTCCTTGACTATATTTTTACCAGAAACGCTCCAAAACTGTCATTCCTAGTACAAGTACCAAATTTTAGAAAAAAAAACATTTTTGGACACATGTAACCGTAAGATCTTATATTATGCTAGTTTTAGAAGATGTGGAAAAAATTTCAGAATTTTTCACTGTGCGGATTGGAAGATATTAGCGTTCGAATTGGCAGAAATTCCTTTTTTGTCCCTGCAAAAACAAGGCAGCTGCACTTCACAAGGTCACATTTGTATGAAAAAATGTCCAAAATGGTGGTGCTTCTTTGAATTCTTTTTTCCAAACAAGTTGACTACATGCTTAAAATTTTTCAAATCATTTGGAATTGTACAACATATAGGAAAAACATAGTAAGTAGAAAGAAGTAGAAAATGATTCAAAATACAAAATTGTTAAGAATTTAATTATGGAATTGAAAATGTCAATCCCAATGGTTGTAATGTTGTTATAAACATTGTACATCCTATGATTTTATTTTTTTCAAAAAATATTGAAAATTGAGTGAAATAAACAACTTCAAAGTTTATTTTAGAGTAGAGAATCTATAATTGCCCACAAACTAAAACTCCTCATAACTTTTGACTCATTGATCGAAATGGAATGATTCAAAGCTTTCCATGAATATATAAATCGAGAAAACCGATTTCAAATTTTTGTTTCTAACAAAATTGATTTTGTCTAATCTGCCCAGACTGCCTGAGTTGAGAAACAAACAACATATTAGGCCATAATTTTTTACTCTTATTTTTCAAATGTCATGAAATTTAGTGCATATGAAAGATATTCCTCATCCCAACCTTCTACTAAATTTCAGTCTAAAATATGCAAATTTCTAGTCACATGTACCTACCCAAAATTGTTATGTTGCTAAAAATAGCAGGTTGGTCCTTTAGGGGTTAATTGTGAAAGGACATTGACAAATGTTAAAAAGTGGTTGATGAATGACTTCCAAGATTAGTAGAAAAATGAAGAATGCACATATTGATCCAAAAATCATATAATTTTTGACAAGTACCTTGGTGATAGGTTTTGTCCTTTTAGGGTTAAAGATTGCACAACATTGCCCTAAAGCAATAGAGTTTTTTAGTGAATGATTTTGTGTCTTTTTGAAAATATTTAAAAGATGTATCTATGTGACACTTAATTTTTTTTAAAGTCCCAAATTTGAAATCTACAAAAGATTTAAAAAATCTCCATAAAGATAAATAAAAATTTACCCCTAAAGGACCAAATCACATTTCAAGCGTAAATTGTGAAAAATTGCCACTTTCTAGGGTAGTCAAAAAAAAAAAAAAAAAAAAGTGTTTTTTCAAAACTCGACTGTACAAATTTTTACTAGTCTACTGTAGGAATGTATGCAAAAATCTTAGGAACTTTGAAATTTGCATCTTGTATCATATAAGTTACATATTTGCAAAATTTCAAAAGTAAAGGACAAATTTTACACATACTACAGAAAGCTGCATGGATTGCCCTGGGCCGCATAACTTTTGATATGTGTACTAATTGGAAAAAAAATTATATTCCCATTAAAGGAAAACATATTCACACCTTGTGTCAAAATTTTATGAATAGTTGACTAAAATTGACTTCATACAAAACTACTTCAGATCTCTTGCATATGTTGAACAATCACTTGGTCCTTTGGGGGTTAAAAAATGTCACAATTTTCACGTGCTTACAAGTAAAAATATGAAATCTAATTACAATTTTGACTCCATGTACATACTATGGTTGTCATGATTGAAGAGGTTTGATGAAACATCCATAGCTAGCTTCTACATTAATCCTTAAGTGTTCACAACAAATACATTAGAAATACTTATGAAATTTTGCAAGAAATAATTGATACTCCTCTAAATTATATATATCACTCTTTCACATTGAATATTTTTTGGACTTTATAACCTTAAATGCTCCCCACATGCACTAGGGGATGATGAATTTTGTGAACTAGAGTGCTCTTGAACTTTGTTTTGTCAAAATTACTTCTCATTCATCCAACCTAATGCTTAAATATTTAAAAAACAAACCTTCTTTTAACCCCTAAAGGACCAAGACAGTGATCATTCAACGAACATAAGAGATCTTGGGTAGTTATGTATGAATAGTTTTAGTTGGATGACCATGAACAAAGCGTGAATATGTATCTCTTTAGTAGAAATGTAATTTTTTTTCCAATCAAGCATCCAAATCAAATTTTATGTTGCCTTAAACTTTTTGGGTAGTGTAGGTAATTTCAGGCAACAAGTGCAAAACTCCTCTTCTGTTTTTGAAATTTAGTAGTTACAGTATATAATTTACATGATACACAATGCAAATGTCAAAAAAAAAAATTCATGTGTAATGTAAAATCTCACTCTTGGAGGAATTAAAGTCTACTGGCCTTGTTGTGCAAGCTAAGAAAAATATATATTTTTCTAACTTCAAATGTTATAATCTTTCAATCTGTACAATCAAAGTTTCCGAATTTTTTTTGACACATTTCTTATAGTAGTCTAGTACAAACTTATATGGTTGAGTTTAAAAAAACACCTTTTTTCATTTTTATCTCATTGCCCCCCACAAAGGCAATTTTTCACAATTTATGCCCCAAATTTACCCTTGGTCCTTCAAGGGTTAATCCTCTGAAAGACTATAACTAAAGGCCACTAAGTGGCTTTGGCAACTACATTTGTAGAAAATTCAAAATGTGAACTTCATTAATAATCCATGGACAACAAAGAGATCCTAGATGATTTTTTTTGTTGCATCTATTAGTGCAATCTAATCAAAGAAATGATTGAATGTGTGATTTTTGGCGAATTTTTTGGGAATAGAATAGGTGCTCTAGGCTGTCATTTTACATCTTCATACCTTTTTTTTCACACCTCAAAATGACTTGAAAAAAATTACACATCAAAATCATAATGACATGTATCAATACAAAAAAAAATCAAAGTTTCTAAAGAACTTTTGAGCATTTTGATTTTAGCATATGTACAAAGCATTGCCTAACTCAACATCTTTCATCAATCTTGTCATGGTGGAATCCTCAAAAATTGTGTGATTTTGTTGACATTTTTTTAATAGGTGAATAAGCTTCATGAGTCTTCTTTCATTTCAGTGGTGGCAATCATCAAATATATTCTACACAATTGAAGAATTATGCTTATTACAAGAGCCAGTCAAGAAAACAAGAATTATATTTAAAGACCCCCAGTCCTTTCGGGGTTAAGACCACTTTGATGAAATTGAAATGAATACTATATATTTGTATAAAGATATTTAAAAAAATGTGAAAAAATCCAAAAAAGGGTTCAGGCATAAAAGGGTAAACAATAGCAACCTCTTCTACTTCAAAAAAAAAAAAAAAAAATCTCTAATTTGTCACATTAAGGCCCACCAATTGGCATCGGTGATTTCAGTTAAGGGCTATTTACACATACTCAAATATGAGATTGAGTCACTGTGAGACACTATCAATTGGATATTATAAATTTGATTTTTTTGCCACCATAGAAAGAACCCCAACCCCACAATGCAAAATTTGGGCATGTCATAAGCAAAGCTATAATAGTAAGCCTATGAAAAATGCCTTCTTTGGGTCTATAAAAATGTCTTTTTGAAGAATATTCTATTACCCGGATTATTATCACACCACCTAGCTATGTTGAATGACCATGCTAGGCAAATTTAGTCTACAATAGAGATACTCCTATATAATAGCTTCACTCATGAACATGTGGAAATGAAAAGCTTCATTCATGAAGTTGCGGAAATGAAAAGCTTGTGACAAGGGAGGTGGCCAATGAGCCTTCAAGTCCTGATTCCGCAGGCACCGAAATCGGCCAAGACGACTCCTCGATTGTCGATCGAAACTCATGTGTTCCGTCTTTCGCCGTTGAAATAAATATCATTAGGTGCCACACACACAGTCACACACACATACAAAAAAAACATGTTCGAGAGAAACCTGGCGCCATGCTATCGATCGCCGTAAGCGGAGCTCCAAGATGCCAAAGAATCACTGACTCCGACTCTCCAATGGAGCACTGCTAAGCTTAACTTATGGAGACGGAATCAAAAGCAAAGTTAGCTGGATTCCGAATCCCCTTTTGTTTGACCGACTCGAATCTATTTGACGTTTTGGAATCAACAATCGTCAGCGGTCAGTCTCTCGATCATCAGCAGACGTGCACGAGGAATGAATGACTAAAGTTAGCTGCGTTTTGACAGCTGAAGATTGTATTTTGATGTGGGCTTTCTGTAACTTCAGGACTTGCCATGCTGGATACTGACGATAATGTGCATCTGAGGATCGCGATGAGTGCCTGGAGCAGCGCCAGGGCTTGTCGTGACGGGCGTACGTACGTTCCTTCGAGATCAGTGCACAAGTGAGAGTCTCGTGGGGTGGCGGGGAGGTTCTGTACGTGGTGTAGAGGAAAATGGCCACCTACAAAGCTTGGATTTCGAGTTCTTTCCGGTGCAGTAGTTTGGAATTGAGTAGATCACAAACTAGATTTCGGTGTACCTCGACTCCATCGCGAGTTTCGTTGTCCAAGAGGGTGACGACTATGGCGGGCATGGCGGCGGCGACGACGCCCTTGAAGCTGGAGAAGGTGACCCTCACCAAGCGCCAAATCGACGAGGTAAAATAGAATTCTTCGGGTGCCCACCACTCTTTGCACTGAGCTTCAAGTCCTAGGTTAAGAGGAGCTCCACCCTTTGTTTGAATCCCCATTGATTTATGGCAGGCGAAGTGGGCGATGAATGCGTTTGTGCCAACCATTGCGAACCAGTGTAACATAGAATTCTTCGGGCACCATTCTTTGCACTGAGCTTCAAACCCTACAAATTCTGCAAATGTTTTGAGCAATTTCATGCTTGTTTGAATCCACTATTGATGGCAGGCGAAGCGGGCCATGGATGCGTTTGTGCAACCCATTTCGAATCATCCGGAGAAACGGGAAGGCGCCTCGCCATACTATTTGCTGCACGGGGAAGGCGACGCTGTGTATGGGACGGTGCTGGTGTTCCATGGATTTTCCGCCTCGACTCGGCAGATGAGCCTTCTGGCGCAGTACCTCTATGAGAATGGCTTCAATGTTTATCAACCTGGACTCTGCGGCCATTACTTTCTCAACCCCGACAAGAACTGGCCTAAGGTAATGTAAAGTCTCCATTCATCATATAGCAAGGGAGAGGTGAACTTTGAGCCTTTGCCTACAACAATCTAGAACCTCGTGTCTTCGAATTTTTTTACACATTCCTTCTGTGTTATGCTAAGAATCAATTGCAAGAAACGAAATGTCAATAGTTTTAGTGTTTACACACTTAACACAAATCAAAGTTCACCTTTATGGTCAATGGAGCATCTAATATACTGTATGATTAATAGATCCTGGATTCCGACCCTCTTGTTCCTGTTTCTGCTCGCTTGCTTTGGACGTGAATTTGACATGGAACTGCGAATTGGGGACACAGCATGACTTGAAACGTGATATCAAGGACGAGTTGGCGAAAAAGCTTCAGAGCGACCCGGAGTTGGCTGCATATATTCGTGATTTCATATCCATCAGCACGTTGACACCGGATCAGGTAGGATTGGATTGGATTTTGCCTGCAATGTGGCCGTGTATTTTGATCTCAAAGAACAGGGGTTCTAGGTTAACTAATCTGTTTCAAGAAATTTTAGAGAGTAGGGGGTAGTACACCTTGGAATTCCTGCTCTACGATTTGCAGGTTTGTTACCAAATTGGTCACTACCGGTATGTTATCCTTCTTTTCGCAAAATACTAAACGCCTTGTGGAGTTTTGGAATGTGATTCTTACGTCACCTTCTTCACTGGAACAGCTCCAACATCCCTTGACATCACAAAGAGGATCTTCCGTTTAATTTGAGGAGAGATCTCATGTGGTTACAGTTATCTGGAAACTTAGTTAGAATAGATTTTTTGACCTGCTAAATGTTTAATAGTTGTGGGATGTAGAGCTGGACTGACACTTGTCCGCAAAGAATCCAAAGCGCGGTCCTGACATCCCTGTGATTTTCAGGCAAGTGGAGCAGTGGCACGTTTGAAGCCATTAAGTGAGCTGGATTTGTTGGAAGCAATCTGCGATGAGGAGTTTTCTGATTCTAAATTTTACAAGTACCTTTTCTCCCCTAGACCCTAAATTGTTTGTCCCTGAGCCAGCCTTTCAAATCTTGCATCTTCCTATCAATAATGTCGACCCTTGATGGCAGCCTTTCTGTTTTTTCATTTTCCAGTTTTCGCCAGTTTGGCTCCAAAAATTTGGTTGAAGCTTCCACTTCTACCTAATTTCGCACCATAATTATGTTATTTTGGTACCTTGCATAAAATTTCTGGCGATTTCCAACAAACTTTCAACAAGTTTGCAATAGCTTGCTGCTAAACCAAATAATTTGTTGCAATTTAGCAATATTTAGCCCAAAGCAGAATGGCTGAGTGAAGGGTTCAGGATCTGTCTGAAATTAGTTGTTCCCGTGCAAGGGCTCGAGAGTCTGATAGTAGCCGTTCAGCAAATAAACTTGCTCCAGAATACATTCATTAGGAGTGTCATGTCCCGGGGTTTGTGCTGTGAGATCTATCTCAAATTTCTTTCCAAATTTTGCTCTCTGCGATTGAGCCCAAATTGTTGTGTCCAAAATACTTGCTCCTTCATCGAGTTCCCAAGTCTACAAACAAAATGACCTTTACATTTGGAATCAGAAGAACATGCTCTCAAGTTTGGATCAACGATTGTTTGTGGTTCTTGTCCTCTAGATACTATGAATCGGAGCACCTGAAATATCTTCGTGAGGCGGAGCAGCGGTTGAAAGAGGTGGAGGCTCTTCCAGGTCCACTCTTCACTGTGGGTTTGTCAATGGGCGGTGCTGCGGCTCTATCTCTAGCAGCTCTACACTCGGACAAAGTTGCAAAGACTGCTGTATTTGCGCCCCTCCTCAAGGTACTCATCCGAACCATCGACTGGATTAAGCTAAGTTGGTATTTTGTAACAATAGAGAGAAACTGAAACCAGTTTAAATGGTTGGTGTAAATGAAGAGTTTGTTCACCTGAGTTCACACAATTAACTCCAAAGAGAAAGAATGAGTGACTCTTAGACTATATTTTTGTAACTATATTTCTTCTAGTAGAGCCTGTGGCAATGTAACAACACTTAAAAAGTTTCATCAAACTGCAAGGTTCTATTGAGAAGATGTTTTGGATGTTGTTAGGATTTAGCAAGAAGAAGTGAAAAACTGTGTGGATGAAAATGTGACACGGCTTGCATTTGATATAAGAGTTATACTTATGGTTGCCCTTGATAATTATTATAAGATTAATATGCAAAATATTTTGCAACTATGGTAAAGAGTGAGGGACTACTTGTGATTGCTCAAATACATGGATGTCATGATACTTTGTAGAGAATTTGTGGGTGATTTATTCTAAGATTTGTAGCCTAAATATGAGAGAGACACAGTCTTTTGGTGTTTCTAGAATATCTTAGACATTTTTAAAGCTGAAAATTTCAACACCTATTTGTAGATGATGATTGTATGTGTGTGAAAAGTCATGGTGTGGTTAATGGATATTGTTTGTTTTCAAACCCAATTTTGGACACATGCACTCAATAGGATTGAAGCCATTTGACTTTGACTTTGGACAAAATGCTATCAATGGTAAAAAACTAGGGACCAATGTGTGCAGATCATCAACCAAGGCAATTGTCGGTTTTCTAAGCTAGCAGGACCACTCGGAGCACAAGAGAAAGGTTGGTACCCGGACATGCCATTTCTATTGAGTTGCATGGTGGCTGTGGATGTGTTTGGTCATTTTGTGCGGCAAGAGAAGCATTTGGATGTCCTGGCAAAGCTGCCCACCCTCATTGTGCAAACAGAAATTGACGACTCAGCGGACCATGCTGTTGGCATGACCATCATCAAAGAAATCGAAGACCGCACTGGTACTCTCTTTCTTTTTCTCTCACTCAGAGTTTCATTTTGAGTATTATAAGCTTGTTTCACAAAAGTATACCCTTTGTCCACAAACAAGTGTCCAATTACAATATAGTGTGCAAGAATAAAGACACACGTGGAGAAAGATCAACTACCACATATTAGGCAACTGCCTACGAATCTCCATAGTGATGCAAATATTGTTTAAGGCTAAATAATACACATTAGACACTTGATTTGAGACACATAAAACTTCTGGATAGGACACTTTTTCTGGGACAGAAAGAATATCTTTTGTTCTTTTGGTGATTTGTTGTACACTTTCAAACTTTTTTATCATGACCTTCTCTAATAGGACATTTCTAGAATATTTTGTTCACAAGCCTCTTTATTATGAATTTAAAATTATATACTAGAATATCTTGCACAATTGTCACTATTTGTACTCTATAGCACACTTGTCACATTTTTGAACTATGTAGTAGTTGGGGTCTAGGTGGTAAGATTAAGCATAGATAGTGTAATGCTAATGATATGTTGTCACTAAAATATTCCATTTTTGTTTCTATCCTAGTAAGCCAACTGAAACAAATTTTTTTGTTTCTTTTGTAATCATTTAGGCCTAAGATTGTCATTTGAAACACTTGTATCCTCTTGATTTATTCAACATTCTTGTGCTTGAAAAATGCAGGTGATGATGGCCCCCCACATTTTTCCACATTGTACGTTGCAGCCGAAGTTGTTCCTCATCCCATGGTGCACCCACTAGAGGTAAAGTCATGAAAAAAGAATACTCCCAAACTTAGGCACCCACAATATACATGATTATATGGAATTCTGTAATATTGTAACAATCAATAGTGATGCATGTAAAGTGATATAAAAAGGTTCTTGGATTTGTAGAAGTTATTTTTGATATCCTTATTTTATACTCCTCTAAACACATGTGTATGCAACTTTTTGTGAAATAACTAATATATTAGTGAGAATACTAATTGTACCTAAATAGCAAGTTCATCACATAACTATGAATAATTAATATTTTTCAAAGAAATAAATTCGCTTGTTTAAATATTTCCTAAAATATTTTGTTTTCCCTTGTAACAGAATTTTTATTTTCAAACCAGTTTCACAATAGTCTCAACACAAATTCTAGAGGAATTTTTTTTAATGAAAATTGTTATTCGGCTATAGTGTTGAATTTTGAAATGGGTGCATACAATTTGGTGAGAGATCAAAGGAATTAGTTAGTATTAGAGAAGTTTAAAGAGGTGTGGGCGTTATGTGTTGCGTGTTTGTTTTTGAAAAGCCTCCACTTGCCAACCTTCAAAGACTAAATTGGTTTACATTTCTATTGATTTGCTTTGATTTGTGTGCATGTGCAGTCTAGCTTAGGGCACACAAACAAGTTTTGGCAAAGCCTGTACCAAGAAACGTTTCGGTTTCTTACGGAGGGGATTGTGGATGTAGACCATCTGCACGTGAAGAGCCAAGACCCCTCCCTCCCTCAAGTTAAATCTTTGGAGATTCCAGCTACTACTGTAACTTAGCCTATACTTTCAATTTTATTAAAGTCTCAATTTTGCATTATGAAATCACCTCAATTTTACTCAATTCCATTCTTGTTCATTTCTTTTTCTATCAGATGACAATGAAATATGAAAAAGTTGGATGAGTAATAGAAGTTTGTGTCTATTTAGTTTGTTAGGTAATTTGTCTTGAGACAATTGTCAAGGATGTCTACTAGATAAATGTCCAAGACAATACCATTTAACTCACACAGTCTTATAACTTACGATCAATATGGTTGATAACTCTTCCTAGAAGATATTCATTAGAAGATTTTTGAGGCCTTCGAAAGATCACAAGTTCTCGGGCTAAGGTGAACTATCTTTAAAATATTTTTATAAAATTTTAATTTTGATTATTTTTTAATATTTAATAATCTATCAATGTTGTGCTAGTTGACAACGAGGGGGACAACCCTCAAAGGATCTCCAAATGCCGCTTCAAATCTCTTCTAATGACTCTTACTACTCGCATGGCTTGCATTAGGAAAATGTCTGAACGGAGTTGGTTTTAGATGGATCAAGGATACTTGTTTGTGAGCGTTAGGTCAAAACAGTGTTTGATTATGGATTTTGTTAAAAATATTTGTAGCTTCAACCTATGGATGGTTTAAAAAAATTTGAAGAAATTTTGTTTTAGAATTTTTAGAAACTGCAGTTTTTATTAAAAAATATGTCTTTACTTACATCTTCTTACACTAAGATTTGGCTTTTTGTAATAAGTATCTCTGATTTTTAGTATATTTTCCAATGTATTCTAATTGCTTGAAAGGTTCAATCATCTTATTGCAATGAAATGTCACCATCTTGAATCCACTCTTTTTTATCAAAGTCTACTAATAAAACAATACGATCAAATAGTACTTAGCATCATTTGAAAAAAATTCAACTAACCCTAAAAGGACCTTGCAAGCCCGATGGACATTTTCAAAGTCAAAACCTGATTTTTACATAGTTCTTAGTTTTAAATGTTTTAAAGCTTAACCCCTAAAGGTCTGAGACTATGTTTTCACCAAAACTGCTCCAAAACTGCCATTTCTAATACAAGTACCAAATTTTATAACATTTTTGGACACATGTAACCATAAGATCTTATAGAACACTGGTTTAAGAAGATGCGGAAAAAATTTCAGAATTTTCCACCATGCGGATTGGAAGATATTAGCGTTTGAATTGACAAAAATCCTTTTTTTGTCCCTGCGAAAATCCGGGCAGCTGCACTTCACAAGGTCACATTTGTATGAAAAAATGCCCAAAATGGTGGTTACTCTTTAAATTAATTCTTCTAGGTAAGTTGGCTACATGCTTGAAAATTTTCAGATCATTTGGAATTGCACAACATATAGGAAAAAAATAGTAAGTAGAAAGAAGTAGAGAATGATTCAAAACACTAAATTGTTAAGAATTTATTTATGGAATTGAAAAATGCTAATCCCAACGGTTGTAATGTTGTAATAAATAATCTACATCCAATGTATTTATTTTTTTTCAAAAATATTGGAAATTGAGTGAAATAAAGGACTTCAAAGTTTATTTTAGAGTAGAGATTCCATAACTACCCTCAAACTAAGAATCCTCATAACTTTTGACTCATTAATCCAAATGGAATGATTTAAAGCTTTCCACGTACATATAAATCTAAAGAACCAATTTCAAATTTTTATTTAAAAAAAAATGATTTTTAAAGAATTTTTTGAGTTGCCCGGGCTGCCCACCGCGCACCAAAAATGACATATCATACAATAACTTTTTAACCATGTAGTCAAAAGTTATGAAAATTGTTGGGCCTTAAAGATACTCTTCGGGCACATCTTATGTGAAAATTTCAAAGAAAAAAAATAAAAACTCCACTCGTAGTGAGCTGCCCAAAATCGCTATGTTGTCAAAAAACGGTGTTTGGACCTTTAGGGGTTAATTAAGAAAATGTAGCTCCAATAATCTCCTTTTTATTCAATTTGAATTTTTTTCAAAATTATTAAATTGTAGTTTTTGTGATACTTTGAAGATAGCATCTTAAAAGCTCAAAATACACCACTTTTGAACTTTCTCTATTTAATGTTTCTTAGTGTAAGCTCAAAAAGTACATCAATTACACCATGATGTTTGCCACTACCATTTTTATTTTTATTTTTAAATTTCATACAATTTTTAGCTTTTTAAAAAATTTTACAAAGAATTTTTTTTAATCATATAAAATTCAATTTGATTATTTTCATTACAAAAAAATGAGATTAAATTTAGGAAACATATATTACTTCATATGAAAAATATCTAATTTTTGAATGTGTGTTTTAATATAGAAATCTATTGAAGTTTGACCAAGCCCAGAAATGAAATGTCTTTTAAGGATTAAAAAGATATAGCATTCTAGAGATATAACCATGTGAGAATGAGAATATATAATTTGATTGCTTATTGAAGATTCAATTTAACTTGGAATCAATTTGATGGTATGGGTGACATTTTGGAAATATGGTAGTTCATATCAAGTGGATGTTCCAAAGTTTGCAAATTTTTCGTTTGCCACAATGAGTCAAAGACGCATTAAGTATACAAAGCAGAACTTTAGACCTCATTTGAGCGTAGTAAATCAATTTTTTAAATCACTTGAGAAACTCAAGTTACCTTTGAATTTGAAAAATCCATTTCGAATTTGAAGCCTCTAACAGATCTAAGAGACCAAATTCATTTAGGGTTTAGGAAAACATTCTTCTTCATCTTCGGACTTTGTTCATGACCTTTTGTAATGGCTTCAAATTACAAAAAAAAGATGCTTCAAAAAGATAACTTGATTTTTTACATTGTCATAAATGATCCAGTTTTGCAAAAAGTAGATTTACATTATCACAGATGATCAAGTTTTGCAAAAAACAGATTTACATTATCACAAATGATCAAGTTCTGAAAAAAAACAGATTTACATTATCACAGATGATCAAGTTCTGAAAAAAGTAGATTCACTATACTCAACTAAAGTATGAAATTGTATTCAAAACATAATTATTGCATTTGGACATAAATTACTATAAGAAATTAAACTCTTGTACCGTACGTGAAGGTCTGATACGGCACCTGAGTGCTGGAAAACTTTACTTTTGGCACGTAGATGGGTTCGGCAGGTGGTATATTCTAGGATATTCCAGAAATTCACTTGTAATCTTCCAAAAATTTCACTTGTAATATTTTCAAAAATTCAAGCATCCCAAAAAATACTTAATTTATGTCCGAATCTGACCTTCACGTAGGGTATATCCAAATTTTTATATCCGGCTTCATGATTGAATTGTTCTACTTCTTTCTGCCCTATTTGTATAAAGTACTTGTCTTTTCCCCACATTTCAAACATTGATTAATTTGTAAAGCTATTGTATAAGATGCACATATAGTCTAATTCAATTGCCAAAATCTATCTCCACTATTAATCTATGTTCTTGCTATTCTAATGAAAAGATTTTGAAATATCAAACAAATAATTAATCATTTGTTGTGAACACATCTTGTGATTCGACAAATATTTTGCCACCAAATTATTTTCATTTGTAACATACAAGGTGTTTTGAATATTTAATAAATCCGATAATTGACAATAAAAATTTAAAGTATCAAAATTGTCAATTGGTGACTACATTTATAGAGAACGTATAGTGCAAAGACATTGTACACTTACATTTCAAAGTTGTAAGTTCAATCTACATTATCAAATACTTAAAAAGATACCAATAATAAAGGATATCAATATTCTATTTTAATCAAACATTAAAATTTTTAATTGGAACAATTAATCACAATGATATTTTGCACACATTGGTTATATTTAGAATCTATTGTATATTGACAATGAAATTTGTAGTAAATTGATCATTCAGAAGCAATGTAAGATTATCCAACAATGAGCTTTTCTCACAAATTAAGAACTTAACTAAGTTTGGGCATTTAGGGGTTATGAGGTTAAATTTGTACAAAATTTGAAATTGAACTTAAAAAGGCAAAAATAAATATAAATTGGTTCCCTTCACCAATCAAGGCATAATATTTCTTTTTATTTGAAGCTTATTCCTTATTCTTTAACCCCTAAAGGACCAAATACCATTTTTTGGCAACATAACAATTTTGGGCAGCTCACAAGGAATGGAAATTTTATTTTATTTCTTTGAAATTCTCACACAAAATGTGCTTGAAGAGTAGCTTCAAAGCAAATAATTTTCATAATTTTTGACTATATGCATAGTTAAAAAGTTATTGCATGATATATAATTTTCTGCGTTCGGTGGGTAGGCCAAGCAGTTCAAAAAAATCCTTAAAAAATCACATTGTTTTTTAAGAAAAAAAATTTGAAATTGGTCTTATGATTTATATGTACATAGAAAGCTTTGAATCATTCCATTTAGATTAATGAGATGAAAGTTATGAGGAGTTTTAGTTTGAGGGTAGTTATGGAATGAGGGTAATTATGTTATCTCCACTCTAAAATAAACTTTCAAGTCCTTTGTTTAATTCAATTTTCAATATTTTTGAAAAACAAACAAAAGCATTGGGTGTAGATTATTTAGTACAACATTACAAGTGTTGGAATTGCCATTTTTCAATTCCACAACAAAATTCTTGACAATTTAGTATTTTGAGTCATTCTCTACCTCTTTCTACTTACTATTTTTTTTCCATATGTTGTATTGTACAATTCCAAGTGATTTGAAAATTTTCAAGCATGTAGCCAACTTGCCTTGAAGAATGAATCCAATAGTAACCACCATTTTGGACATTTTTTCATACCAATGTGACCTTGTGAAGGGCAACTGCCCATTTTTTTGCAAGGGCAAAAAAAGGATTTTTGTCAATTCAAACACTAATATCTTGCAATCCACATAGTGAAAAATTCTGAAATTTTTTCCACATCTTTTCAAACTAGTATACTTCAAGATCCTATGGTTATATGTGTCCCAAAATGTTTTTTTTTTAGAATTTGGTACTTGTATTAGAAATGGCAGTTTTGGAGCAGTTTTGGTGTTCCTTTAGGGGTTAAGAATCCCAAAGTCTTTTTGTATGAACACAAAGGATTATTATCCAAATATTATTTTATTCATGAGAAGTAAAGCTTGAATGGCCAACTAGAACCTTCTCTTCATGAGCAATGTAAAATAGTACTAATCCTTCTATATTCTAAACAATAATACCAACAAAAATCTAAAGAAATTCAATATAGGATATAGGCATTAGAACAAAGAATAAATCTGAAGTGATCCATAGCAATGATGTTATTAGAGTTACTCGTAAAGTGTGTGCAAGACGGGACCAGTAGCTAGAGATTGGAGAAAACACAGGACTAAACTCCCTTGAACACCCAAATTGAGGTCTGATTGAGTTTGGTGCCATGTTTATTTTGTTCTATTCTTAGTTAAACCTTCCTTTGACATACAGTGGCTTGCATAAGTATTCGTACACTTTAGAAATTGCCATAACTAATTGAAAAATTAGATTTTCCCAACAAATTTTGGACATGTTGAAGTTCAGGTAACATAATTGTATTAAATGATTTTTCAAAATTTTAAAAAGTCTTTTTGATATTTTCTATAATTTAATCAAATTTATTAGTGAAAAAAAACTTTTATTAAAAGTAAAAAATTTTAAAGATTTTTCAGTATTTGGAATGAGAATTCTTTTTAGAATTTTTTGGTAGGAATTCTTCAAACTTTGAAACTTTATTGAGTGAAATATTATTGACTAAAGTATGGCTCTAAATTTTTACATTTCTTATAATTCACTCCAAAAATCTCCAAAAAATGTGTAAAATTTGAAAAGTGTATGAAATGTTCATATATTATTTTCCATGAATTTTTGGAGATTTTTGGAGTGAATTATAAGAAATGTAAAAATTTGGAGTCATACTTTAGTCAATAATATTTCACTCAATAAAATTTCAAAGTTTGAAGAATTCCTACCAAAAAATTCTAAAAAGAATTCTCATTCCAAATATTGAAAAATCTTTAAAAAAATTTACTTTTAATAAAAGTTTTTTTTCACTAATAAATTTGATTAAATTATTGAAAATATCAAAAAGGTTTTTTAAAATTTTTAAAAATCATTTTATACAAGTATGTTACTTAAACTTCAACTTGTCCAAAATTTGTTGGAAAAATCTATTTTTTCAATTAGTTATGGCAATTTCTGAAGTGTACGAATACTTATGCGAGCCATTGTAGGTTCACAAACACATGACAACTTTACGAATAACTCTATTAGCAATCAATATAATCTAGTACTCCTAAGTATGACCTAAGTATCGTCCAAACATCACCCAGGCAATCATCACTCATATAAAATACGAGTATCAAAGAAAGTAAACTGTCAAAATTAGCCTTCTTTGCTATCAGTGATTGCCTTTGCATTGAGGCTTATTTTCAAAAACTACAATAACTGATCACTGGACCACCAGAGCACTAATTCGTTTTTATTTTTGGGTTAGTAGAGCCACACGCGTACCGGGAAGCAAGTCATAACAATCATTCAATTTGTACATTCATCTATCACTTTCATCACCACATTGACTATAATTAAAAAACTTCATCCGAAGATATCCAAAATTTGGCAAATAGAGTCTCCGAGGTCCGGACTAGGCTCAAAGTTCAGAGTCTTCAGACTTGGGCAACTGTCGGTAAAGTATCGTGAAGCTTTTTAGAATGCGCGCGGGTTCACATTCTAGGATCCGTCCACGCACTGTTTCGCACGGGCTTCACAGATCGTCGTACTGTAAGACCAAGCACTCGTTTGAGTCCTCTCCAACCCTGCAATCCACCACCGTCTTTGCCGATGTTGCAACAAGCTCTCCTGCTTCGGATTCCAGCTACTCATGGAGCTTGGTAGAATGAGCTCCCCAGGAAACGAACCTCCCGGCATCACAAGTCCTCCTCCTTCGTTATCTTCGCCGGAGAAGCCCACTGAGAGTGCGAAGGATTTGGGGTTGAGACAAGACGATACGCGCTTGGATATCTCAGACAAGCCACTTAGGGGCGAGGAGGAGGAGAAGGACAATCCGAAGGGTGATGGGGAACGCGCGCCCCTTCTCGAGAGGCACGACGTGGAGAATCAGACCGGTGGTGGAGTATGGCTTGGTCCAAGGCCGGAGGAGAGCCTGGCGGAGATCGAAATCCGCAGCTTGCTGTGGATAAAGAGCCCCGGGAACGAGGAGTTGAAGGAAGCCTACGAGACGTGGCAAGCGAAGGACTCGCTGTTCGCGAGCCGCGTGGACAAGAAGCGGAAGCAGAGCAGCTCCTTGATGAACGAGATTTACCAGTTGATCGGATTCTACAGTGTGTTTCAAGGGGTGTTGCTCACGGCCGTCGCGCAGTCCAACTTTCTGCAGTGTACGAACTGGTGGTCGGCGTTCTTCTTGAGCTTGCTGGCGTCGCTGGTCACCGTCGGGGGGGTGTTCCAGAAGTTTGCATCGGTGTTGGCGTTGGAGAAGACCATCAGCAACGAAGAAACCAGTCGCAAGGTACCCTGATGCTCGACTCCCACTGGTGTGAAGATAATTTCGTTTTTGATCCTTTTCTACAGTTTCTTAGCTTTTTAGGGTTTCGTTTTGCGATCGCAGTACGTACTCTCACGGAATGGGCGGTGTTAATGATTTGGCTCTGACTGGATTGGCGTGGGCTGTTGCTGTTCTTGGTATTCGTAGGAGTGTATCAGACGAGTTCAAAGCATGTTACAGCTTCGGGAGAATTTTCAATTGCGAAACGTGCCGAATAAGACGAGGCCAGTGCAGCCGCAGACGCGGCTCCAGGTGTCTGCCGTGCTTGTCGTTTTACTTTTGCTTCTGTTTTCGGCTTTGTTCTTGGCATCCATTCTTCGAATACTTTGCCATCCCGGATATCCGTCACCTCCGCCTGCTCCACTTTAGCAAAGGAAACAAACGCTTTGCGAACGGAAGCAAATTTCTGGAGGAAAACCGTGTGGTACGCTTGCTCCTGATCCTTGCACTGATTGGTGGACTTGGGATTCGTCATCCTCTTGCAATTGATTGCTCCCCCTTCCATGTGCTCACCTACAGTAGCTTGGAAATTTGAATTGTATCGTGACCTGTCGAGCTCTCTTTTTCATCTTGTTTTTTCAGTGATGTTTTAAATGGACGGCCAGGAAAGATGACCACACCTAAAATGCGTCTCTCTGATTATAGTTTTCATTATTAGACAGACCAATTTTTTATAGATTCTTTGTTAGCAATTGCAAGGTTCCAACTTACCATGTACACAAAGGTTCCTTAGGTGGATACTATGTGCAAAAGTTACTAGTTATAAGGATTCAAAATTATATTGGTAGGGGTTCATGCACACAAAGCAGGGATATCTTAACCTTGAGAAGGATAACATAACCTTATTATGTCACTTTTGTTGACACACTGAGAAATATGGTTGGAAAGAAAGAGGGTGATTGTGAGTCGTAACCCCCTCCACTCCCAACACTCCTTGATAGAAATATAGATCTTTAAGAGTTGATGCTCTTGATTTAGTTTCAAGGAGAGGGTTATGTACAATAACTGATTTAGCCTAATGACCCTTTTCTGGTTACCTGATATATAATTCCCACTATGATGAAGGATTCAACTTGAAGGAGTCATATTAGGGTTAGTTTGACCCCTTGATCTTGATGGGATTTGTCACTCCTCTCAAGGTTAAGATATTTCCTCTTCAGTGAATGTACCCGCAAAACTAACCGAAAACCCACATAAGTTTTGATATGGAGCAAGATTTTAGGGTGTCACATTTAGGTACGTGTTGCAATTAGCTACCTCTACCTGACCAGGCCAAGACTAGTTCTTTGCAGTGTGTGTGTGTGAAGAGAGCTCTCCTGAGCACAGATCAGTCCATGGAGATCAATGGCAAGCTTTATAGCACTTGCCATACAACAGCTTGTGTTTTGATGTGCATGCCGCACTGTTGTTTTTTGTACCGAATGCGCAGAAGCGTCTGAACTCTGATCGCTTCAGGCGAGTGATGGGGTTGACGCTTCTCATGCCTTGTCCTTCAATAGCACAGGCATCTTATGTACTATTTGTTAGCATACTTAGCTCCTGTCGATTCTAAGCTCTGCAAGGAGGGCGCTTCGTTGGAGAGGAAGACCTGTATTGCTAGCATCTCGATTTCTCTGGGGTGTCTTAGGATTTCTGCTTGGTAGACTGTATGCCGGCAATTCCTTTGGTGAAGACTGGCATTCAGTTCTTTGAAGAAAGTTGGGACGAGAGAAATTAGGGTTAGTTTGGGACATAAGGTGAGGAGCCCATTCCTGTGCTGTATCATTTGGATATTTGTATGAATAATTCTAGAGCTTGTAAGGTTTTGCTGATCGGGTGAGTAAAACTATGGGCAGAGAGACTGCTGTGAATCTGTAGCTGTTGTATATTGTTGTATTCATTGATTTTTAAGTATGCATGTGTAAAGGTTTGTTCGCACTTGGTGGTAGAAGTGTTGTTTGGAAGGTGAATTTGGTTCGGAAGTATGTCTAAATTTGTTTCTAAGGCCCTCAATAACAACACCTTTAACACGAGATGCAAGTATACCTTTAAGTTACATTTGTTGGAACCTCAAAGTCACATTACCTTAGGTTAGTAAGGGCATTCTCAACCCTTAAAGAACGGAGCCTATGACTACGTAGTCAAACTTGAAAGTTCCTCATTCTGTATCTTCCATTTCTTCTCTATTTAAGAGTGAATTTTTTTGGTTTTATTTTTCTGAGATGAAATCACATGTCTAGTATTTGTCAAAGAATTTTCAAATTTAAAAAAAAAAATTTCAAGCTATAGTATGAATTTTTAAAGGAAAAATGAAGAAAATTCATATCAAATATAAATCATGTTCCAAAAATCTAAAATTTTCATAATAGAAATACATTATAGTGTAGAACATAGTGGTAAAAAGAGAATTTCCGTATTACTCCATATTAAAAAAACGTGGTTATAGGTCCTTAACTTCAAACTTCATTGAAATGCTTATTTTAAAGAATTTTTCAAACTTAACAAATAGAGTAGAACCTACACTTCGAAACTTTCATTTCGTTAGTTTAAACCAAAAATAAACGAAGTTGTTTTGATTGTCAAAATCAAAATGGTATATGTCAAATTTTTTAGAAAAAAAAGTTGAAAGTATTAAAAATGTTGAATAGTGTACCATTTTAAAAATAAACTATCTTATATAATATAAAATAAAAAAACAAGTAAAATGTGGCTATAGTACCAAATGAATAAATTTGCACACAAAAAATCAGATGAAAAGCATCCATTTTTCAATATGCACAAAGCTTAGTTGACCATCCCAAGGACAAAAAATGTCCTTGGCATTCTTCTACAAAAGGGTTAACTGTTGTATTCACCCTTCAAGGTCATAGTCATAGTCATAGCAGAGGGACATCCCAACTTTAATTTTGAAGGACCCAATCACACTCTCAATATATGCCACGTAAATAGTTTATAGACCAATCATATTTCATCTTACCTTGATTTGATACCTTAGGGAGGTCACTATTTATGAATTAAATAACCCCCTACAAGCCAATGGTATTCAAAATAGGGGTATAAAATAATAAAAATATTCTAAAAATATTCTAAATTGTGACATATTACAGCACATTCTATGAATATTTTTAATTTTTTTTGTAAATATATTTTTCTAGATGCTAAATTAGAACTATGTGACTTTCTAACTAGTTAGTTTTTCTTTAGTTCTCAATTAAAAGGAACCTTATATCATTAACTAAATGGTATGTATTGCTATATATTTTAGTACTTTTGTCTTTTATTCTTGAAATGGAATTTTGACATTCAAATTTATATTGTTGCTTTTAAGCAAAAGTAAAGTTAGACATGAAACTTCCCAAATCCCAATTTTACTTTGCTTGAAAACTTCTAAAACTTTTTTAACTAAATAATATTTAATTGTAGTTTGAAGTTGAGAATTTGTGATTGTATATTTTTATCTGCAAAATTATTTTTGAAATTTATATAAGACACTTCCTTTCATGTGTGGTAAAAATAAAAATAAAAACATTTACATAGAGCAATAAATGGAGCACTCTAAGCTAAGATTTGACAACACATACAATCATAGGCTCAATCATTTCAACTTTTTCAGACTCAATGCCTTCATCAACTTTGTAATTTTTTGTTTTTGTGACTTGGTATCCATCATTTTAAATTGACAATGTCGGATTGTCAAAAGATGGAAGCGATGTATAGTAAGGATAGAAAGAATTTTTGTGAGGTTTAAAGATTTTCAAAATTAAAGGCAAGAATTTTATTTTCTATTTGTAATAATATTGCTTTGATTGATGAAGAAAAGTGGAAAAAATTAGTCTACTAAACTTTTGTAGATTACAACTACATTAAAGTTAAGTCTACTTGAAAGACAAATGAGCTAAGTAAACTACTAAAAAATGAACCACTGCAACTGTATATATTGAAAATATATAATTATATGTATTGACAATAAATACATAACTCAATATATGTAATTAGTTTATTATCAATCACATAAAATGGTTATTTTAATGTGATGAATAGTAGCCTTTATAAGAATATGTTGTAACCATTTTAGATGAATAAGATGATTGTTCTAGATACACTTTATATTGGTTTCAAGGATTTAGTGACTTCTTAGACTATTTGACATACACTTCAAAAATCTATAATAAATTTGTAAATTGTTAGAAAAATATATAATTTCAGTTATTATTGCTTTATTTTAGGTTTGTCTATATGAAAAATAAACAAAAAAAAATCATCAATCCTTCAAGGTAGACTATTATATTGAATAAAGAAAATCTGGGACTTGTGGAGGGCCGTTTGCCCGTTTGACTTTTGGTGGATGTGCAAATATAGTGAATAATTTATTTTTTTTAAAACATGTATTTTATTTTTTTAATTTAAAAAAAATAAAAATTTAATCAATAATCCGATGGGGCACTCAAGTTGACTTTCACTAGCAAGATTCTTTGTGATATTTGGGCTAATATGTTCTCCTATTGCATATTTTCATGTAGTCAAGTGACCCTTCCAAAGGGCTAAAATTTTCTCTAATGGGCAAAAGGCCATCCCACCCTTGCAACTCCAAGCTACAAAAAGGGGTCCATAATTTCTTAGCACCATATGAGGTCAAATATTTTGTCTGTCCAAATTTGTCACTAAATATGAATAGAACATTTTTTTATTTTTTAGAGATAAAATGATATATCTTCTCTAATTTAACAACAAAAATAATTAAATTTTTTTTGAAGATTTGAAAACAAAATGCAATGTGTTAGGAAAATTATTGCAAAATCTATGAAAATGGTAGATTTGAATGAATTTGCGACAATCTTGGTGCCCCAAATCTTGAATTTTTTTCTTAATGGTATATGGAAAATCAATGAATCATATATTGTATGTAGTTCTATATTTGACTCCTAAAATATAAATTATACAAATTATGTACTAAAATATGGCAAGAATTATACCTAAGAATTGATAATTCACCAATTAGAATATTTATTTGGATGTTATTTTAACATTTAAACCTCATCATTCATGTTCACATACAACACCATACATGTAGAACACGTGACCCTTTTGAAGCTTTGAGAGACATAAAGGAGGTGCAACACTGATTCAAATTGGGATTGTTGTGTATTATTGTATCAGATTCAACATAAATACAAACCTTTTTCATATTGTATACTTCAATTTATATCCCTTCTACATCAAATACACTAAAAAAAAACTATGTTGAATCTAGAATTGGGCTTCCCAAACCTTGAAGAGTTAAATCAATCATAGATTTTGAATAATTGTCTATTTTGTTGCACTTCAACATGAGTCTAAGAGGAGCTCCAATAGTCCAATGCAACTAGAACCCACCATGACAATGGCATAATGATAGGGCAATTGAAAACATTACAAAAAATTTGAATCTTGGAAAGGGCTGTTTGACTTTTGGCTAACTAAGGTGCAATTATAGGGCAATATTATATATATAGAGAGATAGATATATATATATTTCTATGCATGTTTCCACTCATGCATTGGAGATGCTCTAAATAATTTGAGCATAATAAGGCAATTATTACATTATTTTGTGCAATTATTATTGATTTTTTAAACACAAATTTGAATTGAATTTATCAATTCAAGATTATTTAAAACAAAATGAGATTATATGAGTTCATATATGATTCAAGATCTTGATACACTTAATAATCTCTTCCATGTACAAATTTATACCAAGATATAAACATTATGTAAATATGTAATTTTAGTGCAGCCCATGGTAGTAATTGCATTGGAAATGTAGTTGATTATAAAATTATTAAAAATATTAGCACCTAGCATAAACATTTTTTGAAGTTTCACTTCTATCAAAAAAAATTGATGAGGTTATTAGCAAACTGAAGATAAATGCACCCCAAGTGGTTTTGTAATTTTTCTACACTTTAGTAATAGTTTTCAAAATTTCAAGATTAAAACACTAACATAGCATATATTTAATACTAGACTCACCTCAAATGAACCCCCTTGAAGCATTAAATGTCTCAATTTTCATTGGTTGCTTCCAAAAAACTCCTCACTTCTCAATTCTCATTGGTTGTTTCAAAAAAATTGTGGTGGTTTTGAATCTTAAAAGTATTCATTCAAGATCATTTTTTAGGTGTTGAATAACAGAAAGTCTCTTTTAAGTGTTGCCACATTAAATGAAGCTCAACAACAAAGGTAAATTCAAGTAGGTATTGGTAGGGCTATAAGCCAATACATAAATATGTCTTTGATATTAATCTGACTATGTGGCTAATGGTAGTTTGCTATTGAAATTTTCAATTTTTCAATTTCATTTATGCATGTACAATGTTTATTAATATCTAGATAGTATATGGTTTGTTCAGTATCTACATTGGAATTATCCTATATACTATGAAATGCTTTTTTTGTTTGGTTCCTCTTTTGATTGTTATTCTAAATTGCATTTTTGAATTTATTTTCATACAATGTTCCTTTTTAATTTAAGGTTTTTGTATTCACAGTGGACTTGTTTGGAATTCTTGAAGACAAATTTGGAGATTCTATAGTTTGTCCATGTTGCTTTTAGCAGTTCCTATGTTTTATGATGTTTAATGTCTACGTGGAGTTGCTCTTCAAAGAATTCCTGAACAAAAGAAAATCATTGGATTTCTTTGGAGGAATTTTTCATTTTTACAATATAGTTGTTTGGAAATCCCTATGAAGAAGATCGTTGGGGTTTTTTTGCAAGGATTTTCATAAATTCTCTCCAAATCCCTCATGTGCAATCCAAATTGGTAGACTTTACAACACATTGACACATCTTACATTTTCAAAGTTCTTTCCACCTAATATTTGGTAGATTTTACAAGATCAAATGCAATTGTTCCATATCAAATTATCAATTGTCAAGGGTAGTACTATAAGGTTGGACACTTTTATCTTGCAATTAAAGTTGTCAATATTCAAAGCATTGAATTTTATTCACAGAAATCTATGATTCCTAGAGTTTGTATATTTTAGATACTTTAGAAATTTTACAATATCTGAAATTGTAAATTGTTTGAAGAAGTGAAATCTACATATTACTAATATTTTGAACTCCTGAAATCTAGAAAAGGATTTAGACCAAAAATTTGGAAATGTACAAATCAATGAGTTTGGAAATTCAAAATCTACATATTAGTTAGATTTGAACCTCTATAATCTACAAATTGTATTGATTATGTGTCCTGTTATGTGCACTAAAATCTATATAAAAGTTAGATTTTAGAGGCATAAATCTAAATTCTAGAATGTTGAATTTCATAAATTGAGTTGATTTGGAGGTGGAAACATCTTCAAATAACATTGAAAAATGCACAATATCCCCCCTTAATAAAATTTCTTGTGTCACCTTTCCCTATGATGGCCACATACCTTGTGTATAGTAAAAGAAAGGTAAAAAAAGTAGTTGTCGCAGAGAATTTCCATTACAGTGTCTACAAGGGATACTAAAAGTATTCCTTGTAATTTCCTTTGCATTTACAATATTTGACAAATGACACATACTTTTTTTGTTTTCTAGCTTATTGATGACCTATGCAACATTCTTGTATAAGATCAAATCACATTTAGGACATTTGTGGTTTGAAATAGAGTCATTTTTATGTGCTTGTCTAGAGATATATATGGAGGGGTTCCAGATGTGTATCCAAAACTAGAATATTTGTGCTCTGGCAATAATGGATGTTTTTCTATTGACCTTGCAATTGATTATAAATTTTATTGTTATACTAATAGAAAAACATGTCCTCAATGACTGTAGACTTTGTCCACAACAATTGTGAATGAGTCATTGTAGAAAAAAATTGGGTCATTGTGGACATTTTTATAGTCATTGTCACACTATTTTTCTATTAGTATCATATGATTACTAGTACGCTTGAATTTCTATCAAGAGACACCTTTTTTTAAAGACAAATAGACTCTAAGGTAACATTTGAGCTCATGTGTGAACAATCATGCATGCATCATGAGGGGAAGTTTTCCATTCAAAAGTGTATACAATAAAAGAAGAATTTTTATTCAAATTACATTGTAATTCAAGAGACTTAACTTCTAAAGATTCAAGGATTTTGGACAAAACATAAATGTGTCATAAAATATTAGTTTTGTAACTTCTCTGAAGTTTGCATAAAAAAACCCAATGTGAAGCGTAAAGAGTAGAAAGTATTAATGTGGTAAAAAATTTAAACTATTATAGATTTGCTTCAAATGAGTTTTGAACATTTAACTTCAAAAATTCACCAAATACACAATTTTTAATAATTGATAAAAATTAATTTCAATATTTTAATAATTGATAAAAATTACAATTAATTTCGATTGAGTTGTAAAAAAAGGCTTTAGATTTGGTATTGTAAACATCAATGTTTTCTCGAAATAGTCAACTTTCCAACACTAAACAAATACTAAACACTTTGCCTATTTTTCTAATAATTTTTGTTTGATAGTAGCAATCTTATTTTTGAATAGACAAATAGAAAAGCAACCCAACTTGGTTTGTACAAAGAATGTCAGTTCTTGAAAGAAAAAAAAATATGCCTAAAAATGCTATTCCAAGTGAGGTAATGACTGTAAAATGGTTGATTGGATCTGCAGGGGTTAATTTGGATTAGCAATTCTTTGTTGGGCTAAATTAATGTCATTAGATTTCAAAAATATATCTATAAGCATGTAGAAAAATGCCTATATTAGTATGTAGCAATTTGTTGAAAAGTTGTCATTAATTATCAAAAATTGTATTCTAGCTACCAAAATAGTGTGCACAAAGATTGTTGTCTCCTTGTATAATTTCCAATAACCTCTAAACTTTGAAATTCAATGTTTCTATAATATTTGAATATTTTTATATATAATCAATTTGAAAATATAGTAAAGTAGACATAATATCCTAGGTCATTCAAATGTAAAGCCTATGATTCCAAATCCTTATGTATTTGAGTTTGAAGTGAAGTTTTTTTGAATTGTCCCCTACCTTGTACAAGTGCACTCCAAAATTGGAACAAGATGAAATAAAAATAGGTTGTATTTGGAAATTTGAACTTAATCATTTCCTATATAGATATTATGTAACACACACACCACATATTCTCTTTTTATTTTTGAATGATTAAAATTTTATATGTGATTTTTCCTTTCATTGATTATATCAGGATAAATAATTTTTTTAATGATTTCAATTTCGAAAGAAATTTTGTGTGAAAATCTTCAAGTGGGCTTGATAATAAAAATCCAAATATAAAATTCAAATTGTGCCTTACTCACCATCAAAGTATGGTCAATACTTGGGCAAATTAGTATTCAATGAGCCAGGTTTCAAAATTCTAGATCTTAGAGACAATTTCTCCTGCAATTTCTTTTAGCAAACTAATTTTTTTTCATTTAATATATACGTACATAAATTTAAAATCTAGTCCTTTGAATTTTGTCATAATCCTCCTAATAATCACTCTCTAAACATTTTAAAAAATGATTTGAAATTGAAATTTTTGTTGAAGTGTGCTAGAGTGTACACAATAAACATAGTATACAAAATACAGAAGATCGAACTTCTCTAAAGTGAACTTTTCGAAGGCAATGACCTCTCTAAAGTGATGGAATATTGATTGCTTGATTCCCCCACTAGGCCCAATCCCAGACATATACATCAAAGAAGTTCTTTGAGATTCTTGAGCATGAGGATTTGAGTCCGGTCCCAGGGCTATTAATCCTAGACATACACATGAGAGAAGTTCTTTAATATTCTTAAGGATGGGGACTTGAGCCTAGTTCCCAGGGCTATTACTTTAGAGAAGTTCTACTGTACTTGATTCAAGAATTTGAACCTATAGCTTATCATGACCCAATGACAAATTGAACATTTTGCAAAACTTGCAAGAATCCAAAATTTCATTAAAATGGTGATATTCCACAAACTTTTTTATTTTACATTTAAACTACGCTTTCTAAAATTATGTTAACCTTTTATGTACTAAGAAGATCAAATTTGGCCTCATATTCTTTTAAGCAATTTTGAAGAGTTTATATGGGAATTTTTATTTATTTTAATAATTCTTCATTTAAACCAATGCATGAAATGTTCTTCACTCAAGCTAATGATGTAATAAAATTTTCCATTTAGATTATACTTTTTATAATATGATCAATCAAAGTCCGCAACTTAAAATCATGAAATCTTAGTACGTAAAGGGTTAAAGAAGGAAATGAATGAAAAAATGACGTATGAAATACTGCCATTTTAACGAAATTTCCCATCAGAATTGCCGGTAGTCTCAACTGAGTAACCAACTCTTTTGGAACTAACTTAGCCCAACGAAACAACGAAAAGGAAAGGCTGAGGTTGGGTGTACCGTACCCGCCAGTTTCCCTCGATCGGCTCTTCAGCTTCTGTCCCATCCCAATGCAGGAATTAGTCCAACTGAAGCTTCGGTCCTCAGTTCAGATCCCAGTGAAGGTACTGGTAGGTGAGAGATCTGCCTGACTCCCTGTCTGCCAGCTACGAATCCTGGCAAATTTCTTGCCAGGCTTCTCAGGTGGCATACAGGGAGCCAGGCAGTTCGATTCAGTTCGATTCAATAACTTAGATCGGCAGATTCGGCAAGATCCGTCATATGATATGCCCCAGCTAGTACGTACGTCCTTCAATTCCTAGCTAGCTTAGCTTTCAGGTAACTTCACTGATCGATCTTCCTGCACATGCATGTCGATCCTCTCACATCAGTACTTTCAATGACAAACAGAATTCTCCGTACCAATGTCGCTTGTAGTACTTTCGTACTATACGCGCATGTGCATAGTAAGAAACTATATATATATTAGGTACATGATCGAGAGTATGAGACTCCGTTAGTACGTACGAGGTCCAGATCGAACGGGAGACTAAGAGCTCGAGACTACCAATAGTACTGAATGTGTATTAATATCTAAGTATCTTTCTATCTAGCTATCTCAACTCCTCAAGACATTGCTCAAAGGAGAGCCTCATTATGGTTTCGCTCATTGTGGATTCACTCAAGGAATGAGAATGAAGTCGATCAATCCTCCGTGAGATCCCTGTAAATCTGCTTAAAATTTAATCTCCCAAGATGTGACTATACTTTCAAGTGCCCAGAACGTTAAATTCGTTGAATTGGCGCCATTACTTTGGGGCGGTTCAGGCCGCGCGGCTTGAACCCAAATCTATACAGTCCTAGTTTTTGACCTGAAATTAGACCGCTGTGAAGATATATGTCACAACTTAACGAAATTGACCTTCCAGGCTAGAGCTCAAATGCTAGGAATGCGATTGATTTAAGGTATGGTACAGTTTCAAACTATTGAAACTGCGTCAAGTGAAAGACGTTCACTAAAATCTGCCAATTGAACGAGTATGAAGTCACCCGACCTCCAATTTCGGACCACATCAGTACTAATTCTAGGATTCGCTCTAAACGACAATTTCATTAAATTGGCGGTATTCTGACTTTCGCACGTTTCAACACCTACGACCTGAAACATAAATTCACACTAGTTTGCCCTAGTTTGCGGTCTGCAATCTGACCTTCGTGAAGATTGATGTCACATTTTTCAAGCCACAATCGCACGAATTTAACGAAATTGAAGATTCTAACTATTGTTTCCGCAGATTGACTAGCTACTCAAGTCTCGCTTTGGTGGCTTCTACTAGAACTGCTTGAAGGGGTTAGCTAGCCAGTAGCGTCAGATACGACCGAAACAAGAGTATGATCAAACATTCGAACCCAGAGCTAGCAAATAAGATCAGCTTCGCAGTTCTCAACAACGAAACTTATATAGATGTTCGTGATAGAATGGAGTACAGTCAGAATTGGGTTTGTTTTGTTTTGATGCAGGGGTACGCTTACATTCAATTACCTGATCGATCATAAATTAAGCGCAAGGAAGAAAAGGATACCTTGCTGCAGAGCTCTGAGATCAATTTGCAGCAGAGCTGTGAGATCGATTTGCAGCAGAGTATGTCGAAGCGCGAATGGCTCGGCACACAGCAGCCACGCACCGCACTAATATCATTAACGATAGGCAGCAAGCTCAGATGATCGATGATTTCATGATTCTGCACACAGACAGTCGGGCACACAAACAATCGGACAAACAGTGCACACAGATAGATTAGTTTCAGATCCGGCGCGCGCGGCAATGGAGATTTAGCGGAGAAGATAGAAGCTTCTGGAAGTGGAAAAGGAACGGAAACTACCATACCAGAGAACTGGGTGCAAACTGTTTTATAAGGAAGAGGCAGGTACTAGATGTGGCCCACAACTACCGAACGTATCTGATCGATTTACTCGATAGTGATTACGTTACACGTATACAACTTAAAATTAATACAATCATTGGAACTTCAAGCCGGTTGATCGAGTAATTTGCACTCTAATACCGGTACGCACTTTTCTCGAGGGATTCTTAACCTGAAAGTACGTAAAAGAAACTCTACATTCAAGGATTAGATTGGTCCCTGTCTTAGAGATTCAGTTATGGATCCATCACGAAAGTGAGCATATATATGTATGGAATGCAGCTAGCTATCCGGCCTTGTGGAAGTTGGTATAAATGTAAAAAGCCTATGTTAGTACGTTACTTACACCGAAGTTATCATCATACTAGTAGGATATATAACGCTCGTGATGTGATAGAATATATTTTCACTGTCTGGCGCTAGTCATCACTCTTGTACTTGCAAGGTAGTGATTGGACAGCATTGATCATGATCAATCTTACAATGCACAAAGGTAACGTACGTGTTGCAAGAACGCTATTGGTCCACACCGTCCAATTCGACAAAAAAGGACTTCTGGAGCAATTGGAGTTAGTATTCTGGCTTTTGCGAATCTGAACGTGCCTTGGATTTTAGCACCAGAGGCATAATAAGTGGTCCATATATTTTGCCGTCCACTCAGTTTGAAACCGTAAGCAAATTAATTAACTGCCAATTAAGTTCTGTTCCTTTTCGATCAGACACCCAGTCCAGCTGCTCGTATGAATCAAAAAATCTTGCCTCCCTTAATTAAGTACTCCGACTTGTAGTGACCATGGGCACGGACTCTTGGTTTTCTGTACCAGCTTTTCGATCCAACGTTGTGTGGATTTGCAAAAGTAGCTAGTTTCAGAAGTCTAGCTAGATTCCAGAATGGGCCAGCCAGCAGATGTACGTGCCGGCCAGCCAGTTTGCAGTAGCTAGTAGAGGTTGCCATGCCACCGGCCTTGTCTAATTCCACTCTGGAGCCTAGGGATTGTCGCTCTATAAATATTGCTAGCTTTTGGTAGAGCTGGCTGCTGGCTAGTACTATGAGCTACAACGGGCGTTGGAATGTTCTGAAAGTGGGCCAAGTTAATTAGCACGATCGTGATGCTAACCTGCGGGACTCGATCAGCAGCAGGTGATCGAATCGTCCTTTTCGTTATACTGAAGGATTTCAAAGTGCCTAACGTTTGGGAAGGCGTTCCAAATCCAAACCAATCAGTGGTCATATTTAATTGTTTAAATGGGAAAATAGTTTCAGAGCGCCAAGCACGTGATGCATGTTCATGTCCTTTGAGCTCTAAAATCTATGATGTGCATAGATTTGATGTCTGGCTGACTGATTGGAGGTTTTTCTGGGAAAACTCAAACTCCTTTTATCTTACTGTAGAACGACTCAGACTGTCTGGTGCTAGTTCCTTGTTGTAAGTCTTTACCATGCTCTAAGGTTAGTCGTCCTACTGTACTGTGCCACAGTCCATTTTTGTCTCTATACAACTGTACCATAAGTGCACATTTGGAAATGTCCAATACTGGTACAGAGCTGGTGGCCCAAATAATGTCAATTCCATGACTCTGACCCTTCAATCTCAGGGCGTGTGGATCAAAGTGTAATTCAATACTACTATACTAGACCTAGTTTTTAATTTGAGTTTTAATTTGTGTAGATGAATGTCACTGTTTTGGCTCCTGGAATTGCACCAATGTAAACAGAATTGATCGATAAATAGGATGCCTTGCTACCTTCCATCTAGCTCAAACTGGACAAACCCCATCAGCATGGTAGCGCACCTTCCTAAGTCCAGTAGATTCTTTGCTCCCAAGGACTGTCCCAACTTGTACAAGGTGCATGCAAGCATGCATACCCAGCCACATATATCCTCCATGGCTAGTTGGCCTCTTTCGTGCCTGCCTCCGCTTTGACCCAGTGGTAGAGAAATGATGAAGACTCAGCACTCCATTAATTTACCACGTGTGTCAATTTTTGTGGAATTCTGTGAAAGTAAAATATCGTCTGACCATATAGAAGGAAGTGACCGTGTAAGTTGTGCTCACTACAGCCAGTCCCTCTGGCTGACTGGGTGTTTTGAAACTTTCAGCAACTTACTCCGTTATTCCTTTTTCTCAGGTATGAGTGCCTTTATGGAATATAAATAACAGAGGAAGTTAGTGGCTCTTGCATCCTGATCATGATGCTCATCTCCAGGCAGCCTAGCTAGGATGTAGTCTCAGGCCGGGCTCCATATATTCTTGGCTGAGGTTGATGCAAAAAGTAGACGACATCTGTATTCAGTGTATTTGTATGTGTGCCAGACAAGGTCAACTACGGGTCATGCAGCAAGAGCCAAAGAGCTTCATGCCTTCTTTTGTTTGGATCAAAAAGACCAAACGAGAAACTGAGGAGCTGTTTTAAGTAAAACGAAGCCCACTGGCTATACATATTTTCAGAATTGGGTTGTTTGAAAGGGGAAACCATGAGTCTATGACATTGTCAATTTGGTGAAAATTAGTTGGCGCATTTCTTGGCCCCCCAAAATTATGAAAATCATTCATTAGCACAATTGAAAGCTCTAAAAACTAGAAGAGGTCGAGATCTTTTTCAGGCAGTGCACCCTGAAAAGTGAAATTCTGCCAATTCAACGAAATTGAGACTAGAAATCTAGAATGAGAGAATTTTGGGAGAATGAGAAGTTTCAACAGTACAGGAAACTTGGGAATTGGGATGGTCTATTAATGGTGGAATGCTAGCCTTTTTCTAAGCTGCAATGGTTTCGATTCTGAGCCAATTTTGCTGAACTGGCAATATTATATTAAGTCTTTGGTGTGGTTCAGGATGATGCACGGCCTAAACCCAAAATGTACACCTGTCCTATTTAGTGGCCTGAAATTAGACCTTTGTGAAGATATGTGCCACATTTTTTTTGGCTGTGTGACTATTGCCAATTTCATGAAATTGATGCTATTTGGCGATAATGTTGGAGCCATCATCCCCCATGCTGCCACATAAGGCGCCTGTTGAGATGAAGACCTATTTAACATGTATGTACAAGTTAGGCTTGGATGCATGAGCATATTGAATCCAGGGTATTGGCATAATAATACCATTATTTTGTGAAATATTGAGTCAACTGAAGGCACTCTTCCCCTGATTGATCAGCTGTGGAATGTTTTTACACTTTTGAGGCAATAAGAACAATACACTAACTTATCCTTAGTGTGATGGTCAATTTCAACCACGGATAATCCAGTATCTCTGATATTACAAAATTTAGGAATTTTATAGTCATGATTGTGGATGATCATGAGAAGGTCGCACTGGAGAGGGCTTCCATGTTTGTTTCCACAGTGGGAACTGGAAAATTGGACAACACAAACTTCAATATTTGTATTTATTATAAACAATTCTCAACAGTGAGTTACAAATATAGAATGACTGAGATCTCTGGTTTCTTTTGAAAATGAGAAGGTTGAGTTTGAACCTTCAAAACAAGTAACTGCTCCACGTGACATTCAATGACAAGAACTTGGAAACTACTCTGTATCATTCAATATTTCCCCTCCTGGAGGTGGATTCTACATTACTCTGAAGAACATGATCATACTCATGAAAAATGAGTATGATTGGTCCAAAACAAGAATGAAAAATAATCCCGTCGTGCACCCGATGTGAAAACATCATATCTATGTGATATTATTGGAAGTTCAAGAAAAGTCGGTTACAGTTAAATTTGGGACAGTAACATCTGAAGTGCATCATGATATATTGAAAAAATATGTCACTCAATTGAAACCGCCCATTGCTAAAACCGATGAGAATATTTTGGATTTGAACAAACTAAATCCTTTTATCTGCATGGATGGTCAGTGAAGGTTACGTGGCCCTTCCCAAGAAACAAATGCCACACCTGAAATTTGATGTTTTCACAAATGCGGTGATGAATGTAGCCAATCGTAACTAAAATGCAAGTGAAATTAAATAATTATAAACATAGTACAATTGGTACATCGAAGTAATGTTCTATGTGAATAGGCTTATCCTCAACAAATGAAGGGGCATTATAGCATCAAGCAGCGTTGTACTTAGTACGACCCTGACCCCTACAGAAAAGGTCTTAGTTCATGATGATCGTACGAGGGCAAGGAACACTGATTTCTTATGCAGATGCGAACAGGCAGGGTCGGAGTAAATTGATTTGTTCGAGGATATATACCAGGCTAGGTCGCGGACTAATATTCGTTGAGCAAGGAGGGCTGTCGTCATGTTGGCATTTGGCAAGAGCTCGGTGACAAGGACAAAGCACACTGCTCGATCAACCAGTCTGATGAGTCCCATGAGCCAAACATTAGATTTGCTCCAAAACGCGTTTGACATTGTCTTTGATTCATTGCCTCGACTTTTTGACGTCCTCCAACAAGCACGTGGCAAAAATTCGTACACGTTACTCTCTCTTGAAATTTGTTGGTTTCGGGTTTGGATGCGAGTAGCCCCATCTTGAAATTTGTGTGTTTGGTTTGGATGTGAGTAGTGCCGTCCGTCGTTTGGGATGAATAAGTAGATTACATTGGCATGCTCGGATCGAAATATAATTGTTAATCCCTAAAAGGATTCACATATCACAGTCTGGTGGCTGAAAAGTAAGGCCTAGTTTTGGGGTAGAATGTTTTTTGGAGTCCCTGGTTCGGCTGTTGAGATCGTTTTGGAAATATGCTGTAAATTCCCAACCAGTGTAATGCCAACATGAATAATTTAGCCCTGCGACACTGGGCTGGTCACTCTGGAAACCATTATTTTAAGTATAGTGTGCATCATTTGCTTAACCCCTAAAGGCCCAAGGCCTTTTTTCTGCCAAAAAACACTCAAAACTGCCATTTCTATAGCAAAAAGTACAAAAAAATTCAAATTGTTTTTTTTTTTCCACATCTAACCGTAGGATCTTACACCTAATTGGTATGAGAATGTGTGGAAAAAATTTCAGAATTTTTGACCGCACAGATTGCAAGATATCTGCGTTTAAAGTGGAAAAAACAAGTTTTTCAGCACATTGCGGGACCTGATTTTTTGACTTTAAACATTTTTAACCTAATAGTTTTGCACTACAGCGTTTTCAGCTTTAAATCTTTATAGTGGAGAATTGAGTTGAGAGTCTAGGGAAAAAAAAAAATTCAAAAAAACTTAATTATCATTCTTAAAAAAATTGTTAAGTAGAAGTAGGTACAAGATAAAAGGAAAATCTAAAATATTCATATATTTTAGATGGAATTAAAATGCACTAATCCCAATGGTGAGATTATTCTAGAAAGTAAACTAAACCATTCAAAAAAAAAAATTTTGAAAAATTTGAAAAATTGCATTCCGAAATGAATCCTACAAGTTATTTTTTTCAAGAAGATGCTCTAATTGCCCGAAAAACAAGAATGTCCATAACTTCCTCATAACAAATCCAAATGAAATGAATCAAAGCTTTCCAGAGAGACAAAAATATAATCTATGAGAAAAAAAAATATTTTAAGAAAAAATTCAAAATTTTGCAAATTTTTTTTGTTGCCCCCCGTCCCCACGCATTCCAAGAAATGGCATAACTTCTTGCTCAAAGGTCCGATTTCAAATTTTTTTTTTGCCACGTACCTCTCTCAATTCTTCATGTTCACAAAAAGTTTCAAAAAAAATCAGGAGAAAATTTCAGCAAAAAGGTACATGCCCGAAAACGCATTTGTCCCCCGAAGGGACAATGGGCTTTTAGGGGTTAAAAAAACACCAAGAGCACTCATTGGAGGTCAAAGTTAGTATTGTGCAAGATCTCCCCTTTTCACACAAAATCCCAAGGATGAACATCTGTACTTCTGTCTTATATAGAAGGATTCTGTACATATCATCCACTGGACACTTTGGACCTCCCTTTTTCACACAAAATCCCAAGGACAAACATCTGCACTTCTTCTCTTACATAGAAAGATTCTCTATCATCCATCAAACACTTTTAAGGCCGCCATATGTTGTAGGATAAAAGTTTCTCTTCAAGGTGCTTCTATTAGTTACATATATTGTCTCTTTTGAGAGGGAATATCACCCACTCATTTAATCCCTAAGTGCCTAAGCCTTTCCAAGTGTGTTTTTCTTATAAAAAAAGAGCATGGGCTTAAAGTTATCACCAATGAAGTAAATTGTTTTTTTTTTTCAAAATCTAACCATATGGATGTTTAAAGAGCTTGCTTTTTGATTTGCATTCCAATTCTGAGTGTGAAACTGCATAGGAGCTGTAAGATTATAGCAAGAAAAATGTATTTATATATTATTTTTAACAAATTGCCCCTCCCCATAATGTTTGAGAAATTTGCATATAAGGTTTTTGTGGGATTGGAGATTTTGAGTTGACATGAACAACTAGAAATTGTGTTAGCACACTATAATGCACTTCCAAAAACCTTAAGTTCAAATCAAGAGCTATCAAACTCATTATACAATCTACCTTGCAATTGTTGAAATGCAATTCTTTTTATAAGTAGAAACCACAAATAACTTTAAATCAATACTAGCATGTTTAAATTTTCAACGGTGAAAATCATGAAAACACTTTACACTTTCTATTGGAACCATTTTCAAAGCAAATGGATAAATAAGGTAGGAGGCTGTAAAATGGAGCGGGCATTAAAAGCGAACATGACTCAGAGGTACATTTTGCTTTCTTGAATGTAGCACCTATGCACATTTCAGGAGGTGCTCGCTTTTGATGACCACAAATGACCACTTTTTTCCAACTTCAAAAATTTGTAATTAATTCTAGAAAGTTCCAAAAAATATGAAACAACTTGGATTAGATGCCAATTCCTCTTGTCTTTCAAGGAAAATTCATTGAAAAATATTTTGAGGTGTTTCACCTCTCCAAAATTCAGTTTCAGCTCTTAAATGAGCGATTTTAGGACCTCCTACCTTACAATTTTTTAGATATCAAATCAATTGAAATTGGCAAGCTTTGCTTAAAGTTGGAAATCAAGTAAAATTGAAAAGCTTTACTCTTCTACTAGTGGTACATTGTGCCTTTGAAGACCTCTCAAAAATCAAATATTTATTTTTCCCATATCCTATACATGATGTATCTTTATACTATACCAAGGCCATTTTGTTTAACCCCTAAAATCCCAAGGCCATTTTTTAAAATCAAAAACCACTCAAAACTGCCAATTCTGTTGCATTCATCCAATAAAGCAAAAAAAAAAATTTTACCAAAAAACATACGATCTTATACTTCACTTATCGGAGATCATGTCATAAAAATTTCATCAAATTTGAATGTACAGATTGGAAGATATTAGCATTCAAAATTGAACAAACTTTTTTTTTCAAGAACATCCTTAGATTGTCCAAAAAACAAGATTGTCCATAACTTTCTCATCACTAATTCAAATAGAATGAATCAAAGTTTTACATGTAGAAAAAAAATATAATATTTAGGATTTCTTTTTTACTTATTTGACTTTTTTGTGATTTTTTTTAATTGCCCGCCAACAATTGTTTTGGGCTTTTTGTACTAGAACTTTTGCTTTCAGGCACCGACTGAAATAAAAAATATATTCCTAAGAAGCTTATAAGTTTTTTAAGCCTTACAAAAAGTTTTAGAAAATTATGATGAATATTGAGATCGTATGAGCCTAAGTGAAGTCACATTTTGGCCCTCGTAGGGCCACTGGGACTTTGGGAGTTAACACATTCATCTTTTGTATATCTCCATGTCTCACATTCCATGTCCCCTATCTATACCTATATGTTATACAATATCAAAATTTTATATTACACATCTATATTTTGTATAGCATACTCCTATTTATTCCCTATGTTTTTCATTTATCGTATCTATGTTATTAAAAGTTTTTTGGATTTTTTTTTGGGGGGGAAGCAAGTGTTTTCTTTCTTTCTTTTATGGTTAATAAAACCCAAAGTTCCTTGACTATGTGTTCACTGAAAATGCTCAAAAATTGCCATTTTCAGTACAAGTACCAAATTTTTGAAAAAAACTTTTTTTACACAGACAACCATCGGATCTTGTAGTATGCTGACTTGGGAACACATCATAAAAATTTAAAAAATTTCCACCTTGTAGATTGCAAGATATAAGCATTCAAATTCACTGAAATCATTTTTTTGGCCCTGCAAATAATATGGCAGCTGCACTTCACAAGCTCACTTTTCTATGAAAAAATCTCCAAATTGGTGGTGCTTCTTTGGATTCTTTTTTCTAGACAAGTTGGCTACATGCTTGAAAAATTCCACACCATTTGGAATTGTACAACATATAGAAAAAAAATAGAATGTAGAAAAAAGTAGAGAATGATTCAAAATACAAAATTGTTAAGAATTTAGTTATGGAATTAGAAGAAGGTAGAAAAGACAAACTCAAGAAACCCACGTGGCAAAGCCAAAGCTTCGCCGTCCCGAGGGGGGGTCCACACAACATCAAACGTGCATGATCCATGATATCCGGGTGCCTCCAATACCATCCCCCAAGATCAAGACGCATTGAGTTGACTCTCAAGTATTTGAGATGGGGATTCTGGCAAAATTGACAAATGAGCTTGAGCTGATCTCCAAGATCAAGTTTATCTCCTGAAAGCTTATTGACCCCACCACGAGTTTATTTTAGAGTAGAGAATCCATAATTGCCTGCAAACAAAAACTCCTCATAACTTTTGACTCATTGATCAAAATGGAATGATTCAAAGCTTTTCACATATATATATATATATATAACTCTAAAAAAATCATTTTAAATTTTTGTTTCCAAAAACAGTGATTTTTTTAATCTGCCCGAACTGCCCATTTACGAAAAAAGTAATATATTAGGCCATAACTTTTGACTCATATTTCCAAATTTCATGAAATTTAGTGCATATGAAAGATACTCCTTGTCCCCCACCTTCTGTTAAAATTTCAGACTAAAATATTCAAATCTCTAGTCACATGTACATGTCTAAAATTTCTATGTTGCCAAAAAACGCATGTTGGTCCTTTAGGGGATAATTGCAAGAAACTATGGATAGTTAGTTGGGTAGAATTTTGGATTTATACTAATTAGATTTTCAAAGAAACAAGAATGAAGATGTTTTTTGAACCCCTAAAGTTCGTTGACTATGTTTCACCAAAAAACTCTCGAAATGGGTCATTTTGATGGCAAAGACCCCCCAAAAATGATGAATGAAATCTGGTTGCATCTTATCGTAAGATCTAGTGGTAGACTACTTCAATAAAAAAATGGGAGGTTTTGACTATATAGATTGCAAATTATAATGTCTGAAGTTGAAATAAATGTTTTATGGGGGCATCCAAATTCCGGGCCGATTTAGAAAGTTTTTTGCATAAGTTCCTTTCACTTTTTTTCTTGAACTTCTTTTTCTTTTTTTGTAACAAAATTGGCCACATGTTCAAAAAATTTCATAACATTTTAAATTAGGGAACATGTGCCAAAAAATTCCAATTAGGAACTAGCTTCAAGAAAAATCTTATAGAAAGCCCTTTTTCCAGCAATTTATGTCTTGCACATACAATAATCTCTTTAGAATGTGAATGGTGGAATTTTAGGTTTTAGCTGGCTCTAGTTAGGAGAATTTTGTTTTTAAAATCGCCCCAAATATCAAGCTTTGACAAGCTTGATCAATTTATGGCCAAGCTAAAGTAAAGGGCAATTGGGCATACATTGGGCTTGGCGTGGGAAGAAGCCCAGTCAAGGTTAGCTATGCCCAACTCATTATAGATCATTGACACTGGATCACTTTTCCATTGATTTTCCATTTGTTCCCCTAGTCCATAGAATATATATAGTTTAAGAAATTCAACATTACATTCAATTAAACCAAATTTTTTGGCAATTATTTCACATAGCTTCACATAAAAGCCACTTGTTTTGTGTGTACAAAGATGGGAAGAGAAGCTCTTTATACAAAAGAGGTGGTAGGAGGTAAAACTTTACGTATCCATGTGGGATAGGTAAATTAGAATTAGTAGGAGCTCAACCGCTCATAGTTAAATGAAAACTAAAATGTAGGCCTCATTTTGGCATAGTAGAATAACTTTTCCATAAAAACTTTGAACTTATAAAGTTTGTGAAATCAAGATAAATTTCATCTCCAAAAATCTACTTGTAATTTTTAGCCTTTAATCAAAAGTTATAGACAAAATACAGAGACAGGTTGGAAGGAACATTTTCTTTGACATTTTCAAACATCTGCTTTAAGTTTTGTTCATAATTTTTGATTGGAGGCTCAAAATCACAAATGGATTTTTGGAAATGAAATTTAGCTTCATTTTCAAAAAAATTTAGTTCAAAGTTTTTTGAAATTTTTTTTCTACTATGCCAAATTGAAGCCTAAAATTCTACTTTGAACACAATTCCTACTTTATTTTCACTTAACTATGAGCGGTTGAACTCCTACTAAGTAATTTTAATTTACATTTTTCACATGGGTTGTTTTACCTCCTACCACCCCACCCCCCTTGTATAAATAACTTCTCTTTTCATCTATGTACACAACAAATAAGTGACTTTTGAAGCTATGTGAAGTAGTTGCAAAAAAAATTGATTTCTTTAAATGTAATGTTGAGTATAGGGAAACTATTTCTAGAATTAGTTTCCCTATATTTGACTCCCACTACTTGAAATTTTATTCTTGTTTATGTGAATTGAACAAATATTTTGAATTTGACCACTAGCCCATTACCTAGCTTTTATTAGTTGAATAAATTTTTTGTAGTTATTATGTTTTGAGCTTTTAGTGATTGCAAGAAATCACTTAACAATTTGGCTGCATTTAGAAATTATTTGGATTTAGTACAATATCTTCCTAGCAGCTATTGGGTAGCTTTCTGCCTAATAATTAATTAAAGTGCAAAAAATTTAGATAGCCCAAAAAATAATATATTCTAATTGGTCAATTTTAAAATATAATTTAAACAAGTTAGAAATTCATTCAAGTTGTTCTTACAGTTTTGAATGGTTGTTGCTATTTCATCTAAGGTAGGCGCATTTACCTAAACATATCTTGACTTCTAAATCCTAAACTCTCTACCTTAAGTTGCAGGGGTTTGTTAAGTGTTTGAATTTGTAAAGTGTGAGGGATATGTTTGTTTGTAAGAGATTGTGCTTTAGAATGGTCAAAATGGTGAAGCAAAAAACTTTGCAATGTATATTTACAGTTAATTATAAAGAAGATTGAGATGCAAGATTGTGTGGAGTGAGTTGAATTTCTATGAACTAGGCAATTCTTTAATATATACATATAATTTTGGGCAAAGTAGATCAATAATTTTTCAAAAATTTAGGTACTCTTTTAATTATTTATTTTTTGACCAAGCTGCTAGGAAGCTGCAATAATTGGATACTACATTATTTTGACCATTTGTTGCCAAAAAATTGTACATAAATTCTAAACCATTGATTTTTGAATAGGTAAGCAGTAGGCCCCTTGTAAGAAAAACTAGTCGTTATGTTGTACGTTACGGTAGGGACACCTATATGTGCCAAAAATTTCTAAAAGTGTCACTTATCAAATGATATGATTATGTATATCTTCTAAATAAATTTAAACCTACTGTTGAAGAATTTATTGTAGAGCATTTACAAAAAAATTTGATCCTTCATAACTTTTGTGTATGGTACCATTCAAATGATGCATTTTTTTGATACACTCTAATCTTTTTTCATTTGCTAATTAGAATATAATATATTTTTTTAATCAATCTAATAATAGATATTCATTGCAAAAGAAAAAAGTGGTGGTTTTAGGTGTCTCTACCTCCAATATAATAGTATGGAAAAACACATTTTGCATTTCTATAGAAAATAGATACTTCTTTGTTTGCAATTTTTAGTATTAGATGAAATTTAAAATTTTTAAAAAAAATATTAATTTTTTATTCTTAAAAATATTCTAAAGATTGCTATGCACTAAAAAAATCTATCTAAATAAGCTTTTAGGTGTTTAGAATGTAAGTAAAAAGAGACTTATTTTGTGAATGTCAACAAAGACGGTCACCTTTTATATTCTTAGAGTCACAAAATACAAACTAACAAGATATAAGTTTCTTCAAGGATATTCAAGCTACATGCCTAATTATAGGTATTCTAAAAATGCAATCGCAAAGTGGCAATGTTACAATTTTAACACTTTGACACTTTATTGTGAATTATAGGCTTCATGAAATATTTATATGTTTTAAATTGCATATTTAGATGTTGATTTCTATTTGTACTCAAAACATGATCATTTTAAGTTTAGAAAACCTACCAAACAAAGTCTCTTTATGATCTGTCATGTCTTTATGTAGCAATATGATGAATAAATGCAATAAAAAATTACACTTGATTTCATGATTTAATACCAAAAATTCATCATCTATAATTGAAGAAAAACATGATTCTTTTTAAGTGAAAATTTCAATTTTCAAAATAATCATTTATCAAACAATAGTTTTGACAATTTAAATATATTTTTAGATTTTTCAAACAATTAGATCTAAAAGTCTATCTAATAATGTAAAGGCAAGAAATAAGAACTTTCATCTCATATACAATTTTCTTATTCATTTGTGATTTGAGTCATTTGAACTTTTGGGCAAAAGCAAATTTGAAATAATATTGAAAGCAAGTTTTTAAATTACTAAAATCTTTGCAATGCAATATGTTTCAATAAGAAAAATAAAATTATGCATACATCCAAGTTGCTTTGAGTTAATTTATTTGTTTCTAATTATACAATAATTCATTACAAAAACTTGTTTCATAATGATCTTTTAAATAATAATTTCTTTATATGCACTAAAAATGCAATCCTAGTTCCAAAACCACTGAAGTACTTGTAAATGAAAAAGACTTGGAAGAACATCCCTTCCAAATTTGAGCTCCAAATTCCAAAGTATACATGCAAGATATCCAATATTACTTTTGAATCCTAAAAGCTCATATGTGATATGTTTGAAAAAAATCAATGTTTTTCAATTAGAAAATTAAAAAGATAAATTGACATGTCATCATATATATGTATATTGTGTGCAAAAATTTTAGTTACAAATATAGGTTCATTATTCGAAAATTTGAACTTGAAAAACAATTTGACGATGAATATGTGACAAAATTTCATATAAGAGCATCGCCCCCGTTTTGCAAGAAATCTAACTCAGTATGGAAGCTTTGTAGTAATGACTTTGTTTATTTGGGTGGATGCATGGTCGGATGGACCAAAATCGATGTCCCATCTCAATTTTCAGGAACATGCTTTGATTGCAAGGCTTCATTAGAGGAGATTTGGGCTTCTAAGAGCCCGCGAGTTCCCGGACTGTGGGAACTCTGCAGGACTGCTGAAACGCTGCCGCATGGCCAGTCCGACGTGGTCAAGCGACTGCCACGTCATTTTTTTTAATTTAAAAAAAAAAAAATTTTTTTAGTGTTCTTTTAACATTCTAAGAACTTTTTTTTTAAAAATTTTAAAAATTTTTTTTAATAATTTTTTTTTTCTAACAGCAGGGGCTGGTTCCTAGCATTGGGAACAACCCTGAAACGGTCTTCCAGAATCCTAGATCCCTTCTAATGATTTCTTATAGAAGAAAGAACTTGGAAGCATCCTAAATTAGTGAATATATTCTATACTTGTTCATAAAACAAAATATGTAATCATTGTTTGTTAAAATTGATAAGATAAGTAATAAAAGACTTTTCAATGCATACATTTGGACTGTCCCATTCACAATATCCTATGAAATGATAGACATAATGTATCAAATTAGCTATAATGCGTACATAGGGACTACATATGTGATTTAGCATCTTTTAAGTATTTTAGAAATGTGCTATAATTTTAGACAAGTGGCCTACAATAATAGCCATGGACTTTTTAGTGCCCAGGTGTGCTCTTGTTTTTGAATTCATGTGTTGTTTTTTGAACCCTAGTTTTGGTCAAAGTTTTGCTGCAGAATCGTTGGCCAAAAATTGTTGTACTCTTCTGCCCTTAGGATTTGCGGTTTACGGTAGCATTCTACACCTGATTGAGGAGATGCTTATTGCCTTCTACATATCAATGCATATTTGGTGGCTTGAGCGGTTTAACTTCATGCGGTTTCAGCTTTAGAGCAATTAGGGGGACTGTGGGAATTTGGGATCATTCCAAACACAGTTTTCCTTCACAATTTGTGTAGTTTGGGCGTTAGTGAACCATTTGAGGGGTCTAGTGTCTTTTCTTGTGGCATTCTTTTTGCTTTGTAATCTAAAGTGGGTTCTAGGTTCTGTAGGATTCCTTCCTCAGTTACGTTTTAGGATCGAGGAGCCTTTAGGATGGATAGGGTTGACGGAGGACCTTACAAGAACTCATGTGATAGTGTAGGGTTTAGGGCAGAGGCCCTAACAATGAGCTGGGATTACCAAGGACCTCATAGGAACTCCATATGTCTTGTAGGGAGTTCTAAAAAGCCAAGGAATTTGTGTGTCATGCTTGCGGACTTCACGGCACCAATAGGACCTTTGAGGGACTCATGGGATAGTTTTGGTACATTGGGGTAGCCTTGGCTATGTTTTATGACAACCAAGGATCTGATAGGGACTCTATGTGTCCGACAGGGACTTTTCACAGACAAATGGTTTAGGAGGCATGCTTGTGGACTTCACAGCATTGGTAGGATCTTACAAAGACTGAGGGGACAGTTTTGGTACATCGGGCAAGCCCTAGCGGTTTTAGGATGACCAAGGACCTCATAGTTACTCCATATGTTTTGTAGGGAGTTTTGCAACCCTACAAGCACTAGTGTTGCCTAGTGGGTGGATTTAGATACTATCAAGAGGCTAAGGGACTCGATTTGGAAGAAATTTGGACTTCACAATAGTTGTAGGGCAAATACATTCAATCGTGTGTAGTATTACTTATGTCCCTCACGTTTGCTGGTTCGCTGCAGATGGAGTTCTTCATTTGGTTTCAGAAAGCACATCCAACGGTAATAGTAGGGAAGAGGATGTTCGATTCATTAAAGACATTTTTTTATTAAGGCTCTCAAGGAGAAAAATGTTTGTTGTTGCATTTATCATGTGGAAATGGATGAGCTTCAAATTGCATTCAATTTCATGCGCCTTAAGTCAGGATTACATAATTCTAAAATTTGTGAATGTACTTGTGAGGATGTATGTCAGCTAGAAGGGGAAGGGGTCTGTGCTTGTCCTGAGCTTTGCCGTAACAGTGACCATGTGTGCTGTAAAAGAAGACATCTAACCTACGCAGGTACGACTGAATTGGTAGAGGCGATATTGTATCTTCGTGAAGAGTTCTTTGAATATCATAGAAGAGCGTGCATATACGGAGAATGCAGTCAGTGTGGTGTGGATTTTCTGCCGTTGTGTCCTCGTGAGGTTGCTGGGGAGCTGGATGTAAAGGTGCAATGGAAGAACTTTGCCATGCAAGAAATAACCACAAATAGGGGTGAAACTCGTAAGAAGTTTGCAGCTGGTGTACAAGAATACAACATTAGATGATTGAACTCTTATCTTACTTTAAGCCCAAATTGCAATTCTTTGTCCAACATTCTTTTGTAGCAAAATGGCAAGATCGTCAGTTTAAAAATTGTTTGGAGAATTTTCCCGAGGACTCTATCGTCTCGGTGGTGGATTTTGCTGAACACTACAGCTTTGAAGTCCAGAACGAAGTGCAATCTATGCATTGGCATAGCTACCAGGTTTTGATTCTTGTGCACATCACATGGATGTGAAATCCGAATCCAGACCCCAATGACGAATCATTTCAAACCATTATGAAGTACCATTTCTATATTTTGGATGATAGACAACATGATTCTTATTTTGTGAAGCACTGTTTGATGCTACATTGGGACGATCTTGTGGCTACTGCATTTGTGCCAAAAAGGCATTTCATTTGGTCTGACGGTTGTAGCTCTCAGTTTAAGAGTAAAATATCGTGGTATTTTGTAAGCCGATACCCCTAGGTTACAAGCGGGGCATGGCAAAGGCCCGCATGACGGTGCTGGTGCAGTCATCAAGCGATACATTATACAAGCCCAGCTTGATGCTTTTGGTCCCCGGCTTCAGAATGCAGAGGACATTGTGTCTCTTTTGGGTGCAAAATTGAGTGGGCGACCAGAAACTTGCTCTATGTTCATTGAGAAGAGACTTGTTCATCAAACGTTTTGGCACATTTGAGAGGGTGATATTGATAGGGAAACCGAGTATGTCTGTGAAACGATTGCAAGAACTAGAGACTTGCATTCAGTGAGATCTGTCTCTAAAATGGACGTTCACAAGTTGTTGAAAAGGTCCCTTGCATGCTTATTATGGTAGAGGATTGGGGGAAATGTGTCAATCGTGAGTGGTGTCGCGATTGGGACATGGAAGTGCTTCGGATGGATAGTGTAAGTTACGTTCAGGCTACTATGGCAGATGCTTTTACGTTTGACTTGTGGGATGATTATGGGACATATGGTGCATACTTGGCGTCTTGTTTGCAGCTAGGGGATAATTTTGCAACACATGCCGAGGCAAAAAATGATGAAGGTGTGGACTTCTACCTGTTGCTCTGCACCAAGCAACCTTATATTGCGGAGAAGAACTTCACTTGTACATGGGAGGAGAAATTTGTGGTTGGAGATATAGTTGTGGAGGCGAAGTATAATCAGAAGTGGGGATCTAGTTCCCAAAATTACACGTATTTGGCCAAATTGGAGACAACTCATGTTCATCTTTCAAATATCAAAGCATTGAAATTTCCTCTAGTGCCTCAGATTCATAGAGTTCAAGGGAGCGATCCCGTGTATGCATTGCCAATACGTGTTGAGGGTAGGATTAGGCACGCCATAGGGATGGTAGATTAGGAGACATTTTTGCGAAATGGTTGCCATTGCAGGGACGGGGCTGCTACAATAACGTTTCACTTGTTACGGCAAGGCTGGCAACGGTCTGTGTGGTGGTGATTTTATAGAGTGCGGGAGCTTTTCATGAGCGTGGAAGTTGAGGCCAGTTACTGTGAAGTAGGTATTTCCGTCTGCAGGTTATTCCATGCGATTTTCTCTTTATTTCTATCCTATCACTTGTTGCTCAGAATTGGCACAAGTATTTCATTGTAGTAATGGTGAATTTGTTTTTTGGATGTGTTTTGGTTTACATTACACTTTTATCTTGCAAGCAGTAAAATTTGAGTCTTTGTATTTTGTGCAGGTGCAAGAACATGGAAAAACAGAGAATTTTGGCTTGTAGAAGTTGGTTTTAGATCTGCAGTGGTTCAGATTTTTATAGTGCTCTTTTTTTTTCTGCTTTGATTTGCTAGGCTTTCTTGTATTAGGTGTGTTTTAGTTTTAGTTTTAGAACTTTGTAAATAATATACTACACATTGTGAAGACAATGCTTTTGAACACAACACTTTCTATTTTATAGACTTTTGTGTTTCGTTTAAGTGATTTCAATAGTGTAGCTTCTTGAGTATGCCAATTTCTTGAAGCTGTACTATGGCCGACCTTGTGAAGCTATGTTTCATTCAATTTCATTGTTGTTTGATTTGAACTGGTAAACTTCATGCGGTTTAAGAATAAGTACACTTCAACTAGTATGCTTCATTTTTATTTCCAACAATTTCTTTTATTTAAGGGGCCATGTTTGATTAAATTTTAGTCCACTTTGAGTATGTTTTATTTCCTTTCAATCAAACTTGGTCTAGTATGGACCGTACTCAGAAGGTGTTCCCAAATAAAGCACTGAGGGGTGATTGCAAGAAACACATGTACTGTCTAGTTGCGTTTTTTTTGGACCGCTATAACTTTTGCTATAACTTTTGATTTATAGGTTCAATGCCAAAACCAAAAAATCGCTTCCTAGATGTCCTGATTGTAATTGTATCCTTTATTTTTCAGAAATTAAAAAAATCAATTTATATTTAAAATTCAATTTTTTTAATTTGTCATACTTTGACGTTTAGGGGTTTTTAGTACTATTGAGCGGTTTAAATTAATGATTTTCAGTTGAAATTTCTATGGTACATTTTCCTAAAAGATAGACATATTCCTACCAAAGATCATTTAAAGATACATTATTTTATATCCTCCACAGTTGTGCAAATAGGCCTCCCTTGTGCGCGCACTTCTAAACATTAGAGATGGCTTTGACTTCATTTTTTTTGTCAAATCTCATCACCAAGAAGTCCTCCCAAATGGACAATTTTTAGTTTTATTCAAAATTGTTTTTCCTATTTTCTACAAATTAAAATGTCGAAGGATATATTTTCCTCTTCACTAGAATAGTCTGCAGAATTGTCCCAAAAAATACATCCTTCAACATTTTAATTTGTAGAAAATAGGAAAAAAAATTTTGAATAAAACTAAAAATTGTCCATTTGAGAGGACTTCTTGGTGATGAGATTTGACAAAAAAAATGAAGTCAAAACCATCTCTAATGTTTAGGAGTGCGCGTGCAAGGGAGGCCTATTTGCACAATAATGGAGGATATAAAATAATGTATCTTTAAATGATCTTTGGTAGGAATATGTCTATCTTTTAGGAAAATATACCATAGAAATTTCAATTGAAAATCATTAATTTAAACCGCTCAATATAGTACTAAACCCCCCTAAACGTCAAAGTGTGACAAATTAACAAAATTGAATTTTAAATATAAATTGATTTTTTTTAATTTTTGAAAAATAAAGAATACAATTACAATCAGGACATCTAGGAAGCTTTTTTTTAATTTTGGCATTGAACCTATAAATCAAAAGTTATAGCAAAAGTTATAGCGGTCTAAAAAAACCCGCACCTAGATAGTACTAAGTGAATTGGTGAACAGAGCAGCAACAATGAAGCACTATGAATAAATGCAGTCAAAACCAAAATTACGGAACAAGTTGCAGTGACTGGCAGCCACTGTATATTTATGAATTGAAATTTCTCTGCATTCAACAACTGAGCAGAACCTCTTTGGATGCTCTTTACTATTAATTTCTAGGTTGAGGATTTAGGGTTAATCTCAGGGTTGCTAGGGTTTAGGGTTTGAGTTTAGTGTTAAACTAGGTGCATTTCAAATAAATTGTGAAGTCCTACAATTTTGATCCAAGGATAGTTTAAATTATTTTGGTACTTGATTCAATAGAGAAAATCAAATCATCAATCACTTGGTACATTTCAAATAAATTGTGAAGTCCTACAATTTTGATCCAAGGATAGTTTAAATTATTTTGGTACTTGATTCAATAGAGAAAATCAAATTATGAATAGGCTCTAAAAATAATAGACAGTATATTTTGTTGCTACTCTATTTAATTTCCAATGTGATTAGGGAATAGTTAGTTGATTTTTTGACACATACAGACTTGAAGGTTTACTTAGGCAATATATAAATTAAATGTAAACAAAATCCACCTAACTTATAGACTAGAGACAATCCCTAGATGCATATAAAATGGAATTAAAACGGGGGGAGGGGTCCGGAAGACCAGTATGAACTTCCAATCATAGTGATTTGTGATTTTAGGTTACCTTGGTCTTCCGGGTTGTCTAGTCACTCCTTGTGGGTCCTTTCATAGGAGGTGATTAGGCCTGCTCCAAACGTTATGGGACAATTAGAAAGTCCAAAGTGCACACAGTTTAGGATTCTCTTTTATTAGCTTCTATTCTAGACACCAATCGTTCAGGGAATTTGAAAAGTCACTTTTTGTATATTTCATTTCATTTTCTCTAAACTAATATTGATCCCTATTTGTCAATGTCAATTTCATTTTTATTGTTGGTCCTCAAATTTTTAAACTAAATTCATCAAAAGGTTTAAAAATTATACACTCCATTTTTTAAACTTTATTTCTGACACAAAAATAATGGATTCACAACCAAACACTAGGATTCACGACCTCATTCAACTATTCATAACTTTAAAGTTTTTGGCCTACTCTCGCCTATCTGAGAGAGAGACCCTACCGGGGAGAGGGGGGGGGGGGAGCCGTGGAATGAAGATGTCAAATTTTTTTTGCTTCTTTTACATTTTTCTTTTTTTCTTTTTTTCCTCTTTTCCTTGAAGTCCCTACAAGGTCCAGCGTCCATGAAAGCATACAAGTATTTCTAAGCCTAAACCATGGGCAATCTAGAAATACATTAGTCAAACAACATACTATGAACCCCATGTGTGAACTTGGAAAATAACACAAATGTTTATACTAATGGGAATGAGCACTTTGTGGTTCTTCCTTAGGTAGTATTTCAATGAATATATGTGTGCAATCTCCGGAGAATCAACACTTCGTGGTTCATACCTGGTGGAATGAACGCACGTATTTGTATAAAGGGGAACAAATACTTTGTGATCCATACTTATAGAAATCTTATCCAAAGCTCTAAATTTCTTGAGGAGGCTTTCTAGCAAAATGAGATTACAATGAGCTCTGCTTTAACAATTGATATTATTCATTACCTCTGTCAACTGGCTAAATTCACCCACATTGAATTGAACAACACTAAGAAACAATCCTAAGCCTTCAAATTGCGGCTGCCATCTTCTTCCATAGCATGTGTGTGGTTGGGGAGTATAGTTGGATTGAAAATTTTTTTTGGTACTCATGTGTACCAGAAATTCAATGGATCATGTGCTATCTCATTACTATAAGGCAGCATTCAACCATCCCCTTCTTTTCATTGAAGCCCCGTAAGCAGACGGATTAGCTCAAAATAAAGAGGCATATCAATTCCTTGAAACCGAATAGTACAAGCACTTCCAAAAAGAATATGGAATTTGAAATCAAGAGCTAGAGGGCAATTGTATTGCATGTTAAAATTTATTAAAGTCCTTCAAAATATCTAAACATTTCCTAGGAAAAACAAACGTTAATCTAAAGTACACTAGTCTCCATGTAGCACGTGGAGGTGGAGTATACTAATCTGACTACAATGTTGTGGCAATGTGTCTCCTTTCTTGTGCACACCAAAAAAGTTCACATCTCTAATACTACACCTCCCCCTCTCCAAAAAGATCCAACATCAGACATGGCTGGAAAGGCATACATTAGTAATACCATGTAAAGAAATACTAAACAAAGACCTCCAACTAAGCACATGCAATATTAAGAAAAAAAGAAGTTGAAAGTACCTGTTGTCTGTGCTAGCCAATCTCCTGTTACGCCCTTGAGCAATTAACTAGGCCCCCCAAGTAGATACCAAACCTGCCCCCCCCCCTCCCACTACAAATAGATACCTAATGTTACCACCATTGCAAAACAAATCAAAAATCTTTTGTAGCAAAATTAAAGGATCAGTAGACTAGTATAGATTACTCACGCCATTGCAGGGACTATAGGTTTGACCTCATCACGTGGAAATGGATTTGTGGGCAGGCAGAGATCACTCATGCCATCACAGCTACTTGTCATCTGAGCAATTTATTGTTTGCTGCAGATCTTGTTTGCCGCCCTTGTGTTACATGGCTTGTTGTGCCCTTTTTTTTGGAGCTCTCTTTCTTTCTCTTCGTAGCAGGTGATTTGGCCACTTGATCAAAAGGTAGCCCATCATCGGACTGGCTGGGATCCGAGTTTGCCGTCCCTTGTTCATTATCCTCAAATTCTGCATCTACATTTTCAACACGAGAAACCTCTGCCAAAACAAAAACACCGTGCAGGGATTTCCTCACACCCACCCTTCGGCCTTTGTTATTGGTGGCCTCAATTTTAGGCGTTGCTTGCGGGCCATCTTGGTACTGCACAAGATTCTCATCCTCCTTCGGAATTGGCGATGCAATGGTGCCACGACCCTGTGTCGGACCACCTGTGTTCAATCGGATGCTTCCTACCGATGGGCTGACAGTCCTTGATCTACTGCCTAAAGCAAGTCTCTTTGATTGAGTAGAAAAAGAGTGAGAAGTCCATGCTTGCAAATTTGCAAAGAAACAAACTTGACCAGTGTCAATTATGTTGGCCGTATACTAACAAAAGTGCTACAAGAACAACTACGTGGAGTTCAAGATTCATTGCTGAAAATGGGCTGAGACATAAATTATTGAAGTACACTTAAGAGATACTTCACTAGTGGAGATTCTGTAGACTCCTATGCCCAATTGAGGATTCCCTATTTACTCTCAAAAACTATAATTCACAACCTTGAACTATCTATGCACATCGCATGCCTTTTGAAGGACTTCCAGGGATCCTTGTAGTCAATGACTAGGGCCTAAGGAAATTTGGTACTCGTTTGGGCCTGCACAGCATGTCCATTGACTCCAACTCACTATAAATGGTGTTCCAAGGAAGAGCAGCAAAAGTAATGACAAACACTATGGTACTTAGGACTATGGCTACCTTAGCACAATCCTTTTGCACAATCAGAGACTATAAGACATAGTCTATACCTTCGACCTGGCACGCGTCGAAATGGATGGACTCTCGTGTAAAACAGCGGCATCCACAGGACTACAATAGACTTATATGACGTTCACAATGCCATTGAAAACTTCACCAAACAGTCTAGAACCCATGAACATTTTCTAACGTTACAAAGTCCAAGGTTCTCACAAACACCTCTAAAGCTCTCTTGTGGATTGTTTTGTAACTATGTGGGACCTTGACCTATCAATGCACCCTATACCTTGTGCTTCCATATTAAACTGGCCAAATTCAACACAAATTAAAATGAACAGCAAGGAATATTCAATTGAACTTCCCCAAATGCAAAGAAATCACCTAAACCTTCCACATCTCCATCAAAGCATCCTTCTTCAGCAGTCCACCGATCCTGAAGTTGCTACATGCACAACATCTGGATTCTGGATTCCTGAACTTGACCACCACTGCGCATGCATCTCTTTTTCACAATCCTTTAAGAAGCACTTAGTAGATCTGGAAAAGTGAGTCCATGTGCACCAAGAATGATTTGCATGTATGCAAGAGGCAATTTTGCAATCCCGAGTAGGCTCAAACCCTCGCAAGAAAAAGGTACACTCGGATACAGAGAAACAAGTTGCAGTAGGCCTACTATCCTTTGGATCTAAATTAACAAATGGTATTGGGGTTGGAAAAAAACTAGGCCTTTGAAATCCTAACTTCATTTGATTCATCTGACCTTCCAAAGCAGCCTTGTGCATCTTCTAGATTGCTAAACTATCCTCTCCCAACTGCCACCTCTCTTCTGCAAAAGACAATTTCTGCATTGCAGAATCTTGGGTAGAGACCCCTAATCCACGAAGGCTTCCAAGAGCCTTGTTGACATTCTTCTCGGAATCAATGGCCTTCCAAAGTTCTTCAATGTGCTTCACAACTGACTCCACCGCGCCCTCATCAATTGGGTTCTGCTCCTGCAATCAGGACTCCTTGACAATCTTCTCCTCTAATTCTTGCTCTAATCCCAACAACCTCACAGAATTGGACTTCAATAACATTTTCTGATACTCGATTTGCCCCAACACATGGAAGTTTTCCATGGCAACGTCCTCTTTCTTTTTCTCTAAAGATTTCACAACTTGGGTTGACCCTACCAAGTCCCTCTCCAACGAATTGATGTACTCGGACCATTCTCCGACTAACTTGTGCTCGTGGAGATCACTCAAACGCCTATTGCTACTCTCCGGCATGGTTTTAGAAAGCTTACCTTCAGTGAGAAGATGCCCACCAAATTTTTGCCCCTTGGTTTGCAATGGCTGTCATAAAGTCGTGGCGTCCCCTCAAACAACGTTGGCACTGGTCCTCTCGTTGTCATGACTGATTTGAAAAACACATCCGGCTTTCCTCTCCACTTCGCGATTTGTGTTGCTCACGCGATTGCAGCAAGTCCACTTGGCAAACACAATCTAATTCACTGCCTTATCTCCCTTCAATTTTTGATATACATATCCACGTGCCTCGGACTTGTTAATCTGGTGATTATTTGGGACCCCAGCACGTTGGTGAGTGACCATCCAAAGGTGCTCAACCTCCCTAATCAACTCCTCGTTCTAGGTGTGGTTGTATCTGTAGCCATTACGGTTGATTAGAGGCCCAAAATATTTCTCAACGTCCTCTTCTTTCAAGTGCAACCCTATCACTAATCGCTTTGGATTGGCGCCCTTGTTGCTAAGACTGTATTTCTCAGCAAATGTTTTGCGTGAAACTAGATTAATGCCATCAAACACAAGCTTCGGCACCTCATCATAGTAAGGATCTACGTAAGAAACGGGTTTCTCTAATTCTACCTTTAGTGGCCTCAACTCTCTCTTGACTAGAATGGATTCAAACCGCCCAGAATTACCCGCGCCCACTGCATTCACTGCCTCGACCAGATCCGCCATAATTTAGCACCAACAAGAGTATACACGAGAGACCGAGTAGAATACAAAAAAAAGGAAATGATTCTCTAAGACTGCAACAGTGCTACGGCAATGAGTACAAGCGCAAACACCTGATCAAGAGAGAGGAACCTTGAACCCAGCTCAACGGCACTTCAATCAACGTCGTCCGATTTGAGATCCACGGCCCACAACAAAAACCTAAGTAGTCGTAGCCTAGTGCCACCAGCTCCCTGGCACCCGCAAGTTAATGCCGCCGGCACTCCCGACCCCCGTGGCAGTCCATGGCCGCATCCGTCCCTCGTGACGCGATGAGGCAAACAAGACCATTGTAAAAAATTTGGACTTTACATGAGGCAGTACCTGCTGTTTTTGATACGGTTGACCATGCATCCACCCATTTAGACTTGGTGTGATGTTGGTCCTCCATTCTTCTATACCATGGCACAACAACATGTTCCTAATTGTGGCTATTCTTCATTCAAATGTCATACTAGCGGGCCATGTTGACAAAAAACTGACAATTGTTCCTCAAGGATACTTTAGAATTGCAGCTCAATACAACAAAAAATGGGATGGGAAGATGGTGTGTCAAACTATTTTTTTGAGTGGGCCGGACTAGATTTCACCATCCCCAAGTCCACGTTGGAAGTGACATTACTCTCGGGCTCAATAACCATCGTGCTGGCCTCATATATTGACCAACAATGGCAACACTCTAAAGTTGGAGGTCAATAAACTAAGGGCTCAATTTTTCCAGGCGTCCTCTGATGCAAAGATACATTTTGCTTTCTCATTGTTTCATCAACATACAAATTGTGTACATTTTTGAAGGTGGACATTTTTAGTGATCATTGCCTTTCAACTTCAAAATTTCCTTAACTAATTCTACAAAACTTCAAAAAATATGAGAAAAAATTTCAGAAAAGTATTTTAAGAAGTTTAACCAACCCAAATTCATTTTCATCTCTTAATATTTAAAGTCCTAAAGCCACTTTTTTTTCAAAAGACATTCAAAAGTGCCATTTTCAATACAAGCAACAAAAATTTAAACATTTGTTTCTTTTGCATAATCAATCGTTGGATCTTGCACAGTTGCACTAGACTACTATATCCTATCATCTACTATTTAGTCTTTTTTAATTTATTATTTGGTGTTCTTTCAACAACTATAACCATTAATTTTAAGGTTTGTAACCCCTTTTGTCATCTAGGACTTGGTCTATGAATGCTTAGATAGTTCATCCACTTTCAAACAAATGTTTTATTTACGCTCATCTTTTAGATGGTAGTTGACCTTCTTCCTTTTCTTGCTACCTCTTTTGTGTATCTTGTCATCTTCAATGCTTTATTCTATATGCCTTTCAAACTCTGTTCTCTCATCTAGGATGCATTACGCAATAAATATTTGAAGTATGCCCCATTATTTGATCCTCATCTTTGCAACATTATAAATTTATAGATTTGTTTTTTTTATACACTTACGTATCTGAAAAGAAAAATTTTAAACCAAAAAACTAAAATTATAAATTCATTAATTTGAAATTTGAAATTATTTTGAAATTTATAAATAAATTTGAAATAATTATAAAAATATTATTATTGGAAATTACTTTACTTTTAATAATTTTTTATTTTACGCTTTTTTAATTGAATTATCAAATGGCACAAGTCTAAGCTTGTAAGTTGTATATTTGATAAATAAATGAGTTGTATGTTTAAAACAATATAATAGTTGCATAATCCACAAATTTGAATTAGATTTAAGATTGCATTTGTGGAAATTAGCAAATCTCAAGTTTCAAGATTTATAATTTCCATTTTCATAGATTTTAAGAATTTGAAATTAAAACTTCACATTATAAAATTCCAAAATCTTCAATTAGTTGTCATTGGTAGCATAAAAAAAAGCTGAACCCTTGTATATAGTTGTACTAAAAATATCACAATCTCTATATTTTAAAAATAAATATATATCTATCTAGAGTTGGTCACATATTTGGTCACGTATTTGGTCACAAATCCAAAAATATTGTCACTGATACAAAATCATTCTTTTTTATTGTGTCAAAAGAACATCTTTTAAAGAAAATTAGGTATGGCATTATTAAGTTGTGATTTAACATTCTACATTTACAACCTATAAAAAAATTAATGATTATAGTAGAAGAATTTTAATGGATTCTTAATAAGCATTTATGTGGAATTTTTTTTTCTCCATTATACAATACCATAAATAAAATCACTCAAAATACCAAATATTTTTATTTCAAAACTATTTTTGAATATGATTTACATTAAAGAGTGGTTTATAGCAATTGAAGTTCATTCAGTTAGTGTAGGACGCACTATTGATATTAATTGGTACTAGCTTTTTCTCCCAATAGCACCCCCTAGAATAAATAAATAATAATAAATGATACTGCAAATGGACATGTGACTAGTTGCAAGTATCACTAGGCTAATATACGTCATTTTCATATATGTTTTGTTTTGATTAAAAGAACAAGATCTTTTCTATCCATCTATATTACACCAAGATAATGTCAAGATATCATGTAAAGAACAAATCCCTATGTTTTGTAATTAAATTCTTTAAACAAATAGAAGTAAATTTTTCACAAAACATCTTGATGGTTTAAAGGGGATCTATTTTCTCAGATCCTTTAAGTTTGAAATTATTATTGTAAACTGCACTAAAATGTACATTATGATTTATATATTAGTATGACTTCTTACATTTAACAAAAAATCAAATGAGCCAAGAATCAAATCATGTTAATTAATTTTATTTCAAATTTCAAATTCAAATTCAAACTTAATGCTTGAAAAAACAACTAATTACAAATATTTGATTTCAAATAAATTCACTTAAATATATGATGAATAATTATTGTAGTATTGCAACTATAAAAGTAACATTTACAGCAAAGCATTAAAGATTTTAATTACTAATTATGTCCTAGTGGAATTTTTTTTAAATGCTACTTTCAACTTCTAGTTATTTTTGCCTTAACAAAAGACTTTTGGTTTTCTAACCCTTAGATTCTTTGGGATTTTTTAGCCCAAAAGTACCCCAAAATATTCTTTCTAAAGCAACCCTAAAATTTCCATCTTTCTAATTCACCTTTGGATAAAATCCATCCAAAAACATCTTTTCAATTAAATTATTCAAGTACACCCACAAAACTCTGAAAGCAAACATTGCTATTGATTGCACAATCATAATGCCTAAACTTCTAATTAAAAGTACTATCAATCCTTTTTGAAGGTGAAATTTTATTTATTTTTATTTTTGTATATCTAAAAACTTGTGGATATATTTTGATACAATATTTGAAAATGAGCTGAAAATACATGGAATAAATGAACCTGAAGAATCATTAATAAGAATTTTAATTTTCTTATACTTAAAAAAATGAGGTATATGATGGAAAAAAACACTAAATCATAAACAAATTTGATATGAAATTGCATAATGTCAATCACAATGGTTATAATGTTTTAATAACCAACATCCCTTTTTTTTTTTCTTCATATCTGAAAATTTTGAATATTGAATTCTCAAAATAATTTCACTTATTATTTCTACTTTCCTTGATCTCTAAATAAAACCTATCATAATTTCCTTTCATTACTTTGTATTGAAGAAATCAAAGGTTTCTACATAGATATCACTTTATTTAAACCAAATTAAAAACTATTTTTTAAATAATTGAATTTTTTTGGTTGCTTCACTTTGACATTGAATTGAGAAATCCTCATGATTCTTGTAACACTTATAAGAATTACAATTGTCAAACAAATATTCACATGCATGATAATAAGTCTAGCCTAAATTACTTGCAAAAATTTCAAAACTTCAAGTACTAAAGTCTTCCCCAAAATCAGTGTAAAAAACCTAAAGTAGGCTTATTGACATCTGAAAAACTTTTGGAGGTTGAAATTTATATTATTAAAATAATAATCACTTGTCTAGTATACATAATCACTTGTCTAGTGTACTTTAGGATAACAAGACATCACTTTAAACATCATTGAGTCATTGAGTTTATTCTTCCTCATTAATCCTCTACTAGTGTCATCATAAATAATTGTACTCAAACACAACATCAACATTTTCATTCTTTGATTGAAAACTTAAACTTCATACCATAATGCAATGCTTGTATTAACAATAGCTAGTTTTCTTGCAACATTAGCGGGACCTTTGTTTTTTTTAGTACTTATTGTTATATTTTCAATTTTATGAACTTCCTGTGAACAAAAAAAAGTTGCTTATGTTCTAATTGCTCCGTGCATAGTCTTTCCATTTTTCACAAGAAACTCTCCTTGTCAATTGAACACTTCAATCATCTAAAATGTCAATAGTGCAATATTTACCTCCTATATGGGAGGCAATTCAAATTAAATCTCTCCAATTTTATGAAGAGATTGAGAAGGGTGGCACTCAAAACATTAACTTTTAACAAAGAGTATTTTCAAAAAAAATATTGGGAAGGTGACAAATCATAGATTCTCAAAACATGTTGAGAAGGATGAATGGGTGACTGTCTTTTAACTCCTTTAGGGTCTCTCCATCGCCAAACTAGATGTGACTTGGTCAACCTTGATTTTAATTGTACTTTAAAGCTTACAAACTAAGAGAATGAAGCCCAACTTGTTTTGTTTCTACTTCATATTCAAGTGTTTTTTTAAAATACAAAAATTCAATGGATTATTGCAATTACAAGTTCAATGTGTTAGAATCCAAATTAGACTACATTGTGAGTTTTTCATTTGTATTCTTCTTCTTTAAAAATGATTTAACCCCTAAAGGACCGAGGCCTTTTTTTTGTCAAAAAACACTGAAAACTGCCATTTCTATAGCAAAGAGTAAACAAATTTGAAATATGTTTTTTTTTCACATCCAACCGTAGGATCTTACACCTAACTAGTATATAAATGTGTGGAATTTTTTTTAGAATTTTTGACCGCACAAATTGCAAGATCTTTGCATTTAAAGTGAAAAAAACAAGTTTTTCAGCATATTGTGGGACTAGATTTTTTGGCTTTAAACATTTTTTAACTTAAAATTTTTGCACTACAGAGTTTTGAGGTTTTAATTGTTATAGTGGAGAATTGAATTGAGATTCTAAGAAAAAAAAAATTCAAAAAAAACTTGATTATCATTTTTAAACAAATTGTTAAGTAGATGTAGGTACAAGATAGAAGGAAAATCTAAAATATTCATATATTTTAGATGGAATTAAAATGCACTAATCCCAATGGTGAGATTGTTCTAGAAAGTAAACAAGACCATGCAAAAAAAAAAATTGAAAAATTTGAAAAATTGCATTCAGAAATGAACCCTAAAGTTATTTTTTTCAAGAAGATGCTTTAATTGCCCAAAAATCAAGAATGTCCATAACTTTCTCATAACATATCCAAATGAAATGAATCAAAGCTTTCCAGATAGCCAAAAATATAATCTATGAGAAAAAAAATATTAAAAAAAAAATTCAAATTTTTGTCCATTTTTTTTTGCTGCCCAAGCTGCCCCCCGTCCCCTGTTTTGAGCTTATATGGTCATAACTTTTTTTCCTAGACACCAATTGTGAAAAAAATTATATTGCCTTGAAGCTAATCAGCTTTTCTATCTCCAAAAAAAGTTTCAAAAAATCAGGAGAATATTTCAACCCATAGGTACCTGCCCGTAAACACATTTGTCCCCCGTAGGGACAATTGTCCTTTAGGGGTTAAATATTTTTTGAATTTCAAGACATTTTTTTTCATTCTAACCTTCACTTTTGATAAAATTCCTAGATTATTCTAGTATATATATAATTTATTTAAACATTATACTTAAAAAACTCACAAGAATTTGATTTTGGTACCAAAAATTCAGAGAAAATAATATTTGTATATAATATCTTTTTTTTCACATATGAAAATTATCAAAATTTTATCAATAAATAATAATACAATGGCTAAACTTACTTGATACCGGTAGTGGTAATTTGACTTGAAGGTCATCACCATTCACAAAGGATGGTTTGGGTGTGAAAAACATAATAATTAGAAATGCATTTTTTCATCCATCATTTTTTCTTAAGATTGTTGTATTAGTTCTTTAATATTTATGCAATCTAAATTATGAAGATTTTGCTTTGCAAATATTCTATAATTCAAAAATTATGGGTAGATTTAGCCTCAAAAAGTAAATTTTTGAGCTCAAAAAATGACCCTTCAAAGATGACTTGAATCCAAAAATAAAATAAAAATCTTCAAAATTCACTATGATTAGAACTTAGCATTTTGAACTTATAGAAAAAATTTCTTATAAAAATCATAAATATTCAATCTACAATTGATTTTAGAAGGAATTTTCAATTTCTGACTTCAAATTTTATTGTAAAATATTGATTTGTGTGTTTGTTGATTTAACCATATAGATGTGACTTATAAATCATATTTTACAACTATTGTTTGAGATTCATCATTAAAATATTTTCTTAAGTTGCATTTTATAAAACATCTTTACAATTTTGAAAGTGGACAGAATTGCCTACAACCTTGTGATGGGGGACTACTTGAAACATCACCTAGGGTTCAATTTTGAAGAGGCCATTTACCCTTAAAGGTGGGTACCCCCAAAACCGCCATTTTTTGCTATTGCACCTAGTTAGTATTATTAGAGTAGTCAAATTTTCATATGTTCTTGTTGGCAAGTGAAAGGAGGTTCTAACTTTTAACACACTAGAGAACGCGACATTTGAATATTGTACTCAAAAGTTATTAAGGAAGAAGTCTGATCCTAAAATGGTTTCTTCCGCATAGGTATAGAATTGATTTTGGAGATGTACACAAAGTAAAGATGGTGGTTTAGGGCCACTTAGTGGCACATTTGGGGGTACCTACCTTAGGAACTGCAAGACTTTGTTCCACCCTCCGCCAGCAAATTTCTCACAAAGCGTGCCTATTGTATGAACTGGCCAAACCCTGCTGTAAGTATTTTGACTCACTTTTTAATTTTTTTCTCAAAGATTTTATTTTTGTCTATATCTAAAGCTTTGATTCAATCTATTTGAACTAGTAATAATTAAAAAAGTTATGGACACTCTTGTTTTTTGGGCAATCTAAGCATCTTTTCAAAAAAATAACTTACAGAATTCATTTTTGAATGCAATTTTTGCAAAAAAATTGTTAGAAAAGGTTAAGTTTGCTTGCTAGAAGAATCTCACCATTGAGATAATTGTGTTTCAACTCCATCTTAAAGCTATAAATGGTTTAGCTTTCCCTTCAATCTTAATTCTACATCTACTTAATAATTTTTTATAAGTGAAAATTAAATATTTTTTTGTTGAATTTTTTTTAGACTCTCAACTCAATTATTCAACATAAAAAATTAGAAAATTAATATAAGTTGTGCAAAGATTTTAAGTTAAGAATGTTTCAAAGCCAAAAAATCCAAGCAAGCAAGGTGCAAAAAACTTTTTTTCTTCAATTTAAATGCAAATATCTTGCGATCTATGTGGTCCTAACATTCTTCTTATTCTATTCTTGCACAAGATCCTATGGTTAAATGTGCAAGAAAAAAGATTAAGTTTTTTGCTCTTTGCATTAGAAATGGTAGTTTTGAATCGGTTTTTTGATGGAAAAAAGACCTTGGGATTTTAGGAGTTAACTAGCGGTTGGCGCTTGCTATGCTACGCATTCATCATTAGAATTTTATTATAATTTTCATATATTAGATAAAATGCAGAACAAAAATTTCAATAAATCTTCAAATAAAAATTACTAAAATTTTTGTATAATTTTGTTTATAAGTAAGCATATATTGAAACGTACAATAGAAATTTATTGAATGATGAATGAAATATATGCAATGGTGAATACTGTAAAAGATACACATTTATTGTAATGCATTCAAAAGTTGACTCAATTGTTATAAACAATGGCAACCCAAAAACTTGGTGAATTGATAAGAAAAATTTGTAAATTTCAAAAACTTCATGAACAACTTAATTGTTGTGAAATCCAAAATCGCTTCAATTGAATAAATTTCTCAAATCATTTGGTAGTAGCAATGAAATCATAAGAGCTGTAAAAGTGATATTACAGAGGTGATTGCAAACTATTACTCTATTTCTGTAATATAACATTGTGTGAAAATATTATTTTTATGTATGCATGATTGAAAATATTTTTATAAAATATTAAAATTAATTATTTCAAAGACTTATTGAAATCATTATCATGCATTCTATTCAAATATATCAAAATTTTACTAATATGTGATACAATGAATGCGTAGCATAGTAAGCATGAGCCCCTATTATTAATGGTAGCATTTATGATATTACAGAGGGAGTTATGATTTTAGTAGTATAATAATGGAGGTTTGACTTTAGACTAAATAAAGGGTTTTTTAAGCCAAATCTTTAGTTGACTAAATTAGATATTAGAAGCTTTAATTAAATATTTATTAGGATTTATGAGTCTTATGTCATCTTTTTCATTTGATTCCATGAAAAATTAGAAAACAATTAGTAGTAGTAGAAGTCAATAATGACAACTTAAAACATTTCCAAAAATTAGAAACTAATAGAAAAATATAGAAGAAAAAAGGAAAAAAAAAAAGTTGAAAAGACCATGAAATCATAGGTTACTACTCACATGTACAACTATTATAAACTCGATATTTAAGTGGTAGGCAAAACTCAACAAAACCAACAAAAATAGAACAAATTGGGTACTATCATGATAAGCATAGAGGAGGATGGAATCATGGTGTTGACAAAATTGGAGGTATATGCCTAAGTTGCTCTTGGATTATTTGTTTTTTTGTTAACCCCTAAAGTTCCATGACTATGTTTTCACTGAAAACACTCAAAAACTGCCATTTTTAGTACAAGTACCAAATTCTTGAAATAAAAACTTTTTTGACACATGTAACCATAAGATCTTAAAGAAAACTAGTTTTAGAAGATGTAGAAAAAATTTCAGAATTTTCCACCATGTGGATTGGAAGATATTAGCATTTGAATTGGCAAAAATCCTTTTTTTGTTCCTGCAAAAAACAAGGCAGTTGCACTTCACAAGGTCACACTTGTATGAAAAAATGTCCAAAATGGTGGTGCTTCTTTGAATTATTTTTCCTAAACAAGTTGGCTACATGCTTAAAATTTTTCAAATCATTTGGAATTGTACAACATATACAAAAAAAATAATAAGTAGAAAGTAGAGAATGATCCAAAATACTAAATTGTTAAGAATTTAATTATAGAATTGAAAAATGTCAATCCCAATGGTTGTAATGTTGTAATAAACAACCTAAATCCTACAAAAAAAAAAATTCAAAAAATATTAAAAATTGAGTTAAATAAACAACTTCAAAGTTTATTTCAGAGTAGAGAATCCGTAACTACCCGCTAACTAAAAAACCTCATAACTTTTTACTCATTGGTCGAAATGGAATGATTTAAAGCTTTCCACGTATGTATAACTCTAGAAAACCAATTTCAAATTTTTATTTTTGAAAAAAATGATTTTTGCAGATCTGCCCGGACTGCCCGCCCTGTGAAAAAAGTAACATATTAGGCCATAACTTTTGACTCCTATTTCGAAATGTCATGAAATTTAGTGCACATGAAAGATATTCCTCGTCCCCATCTTCTATTAAAATTTCAGCTTAAAATATGAAAATCTCTAGTCACGCGTACCTGCCCAAAATTGCTATGTTGCTAAAAATAGCAAGCTGGTCCTTTAGGGGTTAAGACAATAATTAATGTTAGAAGCTAAACAATTAAATCAGACCTTTTGGAGTTCATCAAAATTCAACTTTGACTATACAATCAATTAGTTCATCTCTAGAGGCTTTTAGAAACATATATAAACTTTTAAAATAGATAAAAATTGAAGAAGATATACATGGATGAATTTGGGTAGTCAAAGAAGTTAGTTTTGGATGAAATGAAGTAAAAATCATCCAAAAAAAGTCAAACTAGAATCTTAGAATCTAGATGATACCCAAAAAGAAAATCCAAAAAGAAAGTCCATGTGGAGTAGTAGGTCAATAGATAATATTGAATGAAGTTTTAGAGCATCAATTAGAGGCCAAACTTCATTTGTCCATAACTGTTGTTACGAAAGTTCAAACTTCATTTGTCCATAATTGTTGTTACGAAAGTTCAAACTTAAATTTAAACTTGACATTTTAGAACATCAATTTTATTATCTACAACTTAGAATTACTATAAAAAAAAAATCGCAAATTAAAGTTGAAAGTCTAGAATAGTAGTCATTAAATAGAAGTTCAAAACCAATCTTTCAAAATGAATCAAAACATAAAGTTGAATCCAAAAACATTTAGGAAATCCTTAGAGAATCCATAACTATCTGACACTTGTAAAATATAGCAAAATCAAAGGAATTAGAAGAAAATGAAGTTTGGTCTTAAAGAAGTCTAGATTTTGATGAAAGTTGTAATTGTTTAATCCTAGTGAAATCAAAACCTCAAAAACTAAGGTCAACCTTAACCTAAACTTTGAAAGTAAAAGCAAAATTGGACTAATAGGTCAATAGGAAAAGATGGATAGGATGGATGAAGTTTGATAGAACAACTTATAGGCAAAATTTCATTTGCTTGTAACTTTTAGTAGAAAAGTTCAATCAAAGAGATTCTTGCTATTTCAAAAAGGGCACTCAATGCTCTACAATTTAGGCTACTTAGGAGTCAAATTTTACTAAGTTTCTTTGGAGGTTTAGAATTTTAGAAAGGGCACTCAATACTCTACAACTTAGGCTACCTAGAAATCAGATTTTACTAATTTTCTTTGGAGGTCTAGAGTTTTGGCCTACATTTAGAACCAACCAAGACTTCCTACGTACATTGTTTGCACCGTTTTCTAAAGCAAGAGAAATAATTTTGAATATCAAAATTATGTTCTGAAGAGCAAATGAATAATCTACTAAAATACATTGTATAGTTATACCATTTTGTAAGTAAGATATCCCGTACAAAACCAAAAAACAACTATTGTAATGTAGATATTATATTGAAGAAGTTCTTCATCTCATCCTTCCCAGGTTAACAATCAAATGGACAAATTGGAGTGAATTTTGGACAAGAGGATCCGTGATATTAGCAAAATGAAGAGAGTTTTGAATAGGTACATCAGTTTCCAAGGTTTAAGTGACAATACAAAGGGAGTGTGACTACAGAGCGTGACTGTAAAGAGTTCTGAGTGTACCTGCATGCCCATTTAATGATACACATTAAAATGACGTAGCTCTTCCACATACAGAATCGAAAGAGTAGCATCTTGGATGCAATACTGTGACTAACCATGATACACCAAGCTCGTTTTCTATAGTGAGGCCCCAATGTTCTTCAGATTAGGAGGCAAAGGTGATAACTTAGGCCTCTTTGTGTCATAGCTATGGAAGGAATTCGCATCTACGTACCAGACACATCCAAATTTTCCAATAAAGGAAAAGGAAGCATGTTGATAATGAGCTCATCTACCATTCTGTTGAGCGAAGAGTCCTACAACACGAATACACTCACACCTGGCACGCCCAGTCCGCGAAACCAGTGGAAAGAATTCAGCTCCTGCTGCGTTGAGCACCTCGCAAAGGAGGACCAGCCTTGCGTAGCAGACAGATCCGATTGAAATACCTCTTCCGTTTACGCTTACACATTTTAAGGAAGAGAAGAAGCGCCTTCTTATTCAGAAAATTACTTTGCAGCCTTCCAGTCAATATGTAGGACCATCCATCTTCAGAAGAGTGCTGCTCAGATGTGTATTATTGTAATCGTTTCCCCAGTCCCATGGACTGCAGAAACAAGAAGCAGCACTAGTATTACAAACGTCGATTGGACTCTTTGAAAAAGGGGTGCTTCAGTGCCTCCTTTGCTGTAAGCCTTTCTGATGGTTCGAATTTCAGCAAGCCTTGTAGCAGATCAATAAGGAGACCCCCAGAGTGGTCCACATGGTGCATGATCAAATTCTGCAACAAAACCAAGTTAACACGACTTCGTCACAGAACACCAATATATGACCTTGATATTCAAAAAAGAGAATACGATAGAACGGAGTGAATACCAAAACTGGTAATGGGAAAATGAACTAACCCGTAGCCGAGGTAATCTTCGCACAGCTCGAATGCTCTCCCTTGACACTGCCCCTTCGGGCCAGTTCAACTCCCTTCCATGTCTGAAATACTTCTCTAGGTGTCGACTGCATATTCAAGTTGAGCACCGTGTTACCAAAGAAGAAAAGTTCATACAAAACATTAACAAGAACGTATAAGCGCAGAATAAGGTCAACAAACACAACTCACAAAACAATATTACAGAAACAAGAAACTTAGTACGCACTCTGCCCTCTTAATCATGTGCACGGGAATGGGACCCAGGACGCGCTCCATCATAGCCAAATGCTCTAGGTTCTCATGAGTCTGAAACAACGCATCACCCTGCCACAGCAAATAAACAAAATCACTAAAAGCGATCTTTAACTTGAATATTTCCTGTAAGACAACATACAGAAAGGACAAAAAACTCCAAGAGACATCTTTTAGGCAAAGGGTAAACGAACAGGAAATATTGAAACCTAAAATCAAGTCATAGAAAAAGAAACCGCTGCAAGAGCAAGAGGGTAGGCAAAGCAGGTGAAATAAATTGCTGAAAACTCCACTTGTGGTACACACGTCACATACCGAACACAGTTCTACGAGTATGCAGCCCACACTCCATATATCGCAAGGATATGTCCAACCAAGACCTGGGATAAGAGCACTTTCTTATAAGAATTCTCACTTGCTGCATTTCCTGAATTCCTCTTCTCATTCCAGAGATGTCCGAGAGCATCCCATCGGAACGATTGACAAAACCTAAACACCCTCATGGACCCTGAAATTAGCTCTTCAAAGCAAGAAAGATGGTATGAATCTCACCTAAAATTACTTCTGGTGCTCGATAGTGGCGAGTCGAAACAACTGAACAGTGGTAGTGATTGTCAAAGGTTGCACTACCAAAGTCGATCAACTTTATCTCACTCGTATTTGGCACCCGCTTGAAATGCTTTCCAGTATTTGAAGCCTGCCAAGGTCACCGATAGCACAAGATGCACCGACATCAAACAACCACAGAAACCAGAGTCGACCAAAACTTTTCAGGAATAAAAAATTTGACTCATGAGAAGGGAATGTATCTTGAGAAAGGGACTCAAAAAGACTCGAGTGACATCACGCTCGCATAAAACTAAGGACAACTCTAGTCCTGAACATATTCAAAGAACGACAGGATTCAGAGTCTAACTATAGTCAGACATTGCAGTTGACATCAAGAATAAATCCAACAAAACAATGCACCCATTATCTGCTGTGCACGAGATTGCTAAATTTTTACATCAAGAAGGCAGATATGAAAACCAGTGCAGATTGATTGACAGTCTCCCGTGCTCTCAGTAGATTCACAAACCTTGTAATCTGGCACTTTCACGTACTCAGAAGAGACCAACAGAATATTTTCAGGCTTAAGATCCGTGTGAATGAGGGTCAGCTCATGCATATCTGCAACCGGGAACACAACTCATTGATGAGAGACAAGCATAATTCACGAGCTAATAATCTCACCTCAGAAAATATTCTAGGAGGTTCAAAGCTCTAGGACGCTTTGGTAATCATGCACGACTATTACATGGCAGAATCCTATCCTATTCAAACATTAACAACAATTCATAAAACGAGTGGACACATAAATCTAGGTTTACTTATTGTTTTGAACCCATATGAATCCATCCACAAGCGGATTCAAGTGATAGTGCAGCAGCAACAACATTGTGGATCAGTCTAGATCCTTTAAAAACAAAGATGATCTCTCGCCAATCATCTAGTTATGGTTCATATAGGGTAAATTGACGCGAAGTTATCTGAAAGAGGAAAATGTCTTGAACTCGGAAATATTATACCATCAGCAAAACAGAAAACATGACTCACAGGCTACAGACTCCAGAAGTTGGCGCCCAAAGTCACGGACAAGATCAGCAGCAAATGGTCTATAATTGTTCTTTCGTAGAAAATCGTACAAACTTGGCCCCAACCTTTCGCACACCTGCATAGTTACCCAGTATAGACAAGAGCAAGAGAATTATTTTAGGTACTTAACAAGAAAATCAGGGAATAAAGCCATCATAACTTACGATAACATTGAGCACTGACGATTACACTAAGTCGACCAAAATCGTTGATTACAATATAATGTACAGAATAAACAAGAAAAGAAATTGTCATATCACATCCGCCCTTAGTATTAACAAAACACTTTCCCTCAAAAAAGTTACATGGCCTTTGAAGCAAATACGATCCTACATGAGTCTCATGGTGACACCTGCACTTAACGTCTGGTTAAGTTCAAGGTAGAATAAGAACACAACTGAGTTCACACGATATACATCTGTCAGAGGAAGTAACTCGAACTGCCCCCAAAACCCTCGTCAACTAAAACCCACTCTATAATCCTCTTGCCAAGGTGTCATCTCCAACGTGTTCGAAACAAAGAAGTGTCTCTTACAATGCAGACATGATTTCGATAATCAAACCAAGTCTTGAGCTGCACACATCGCCTGTTCACAAACAACGCTTTGTTAGAGTTATTAACATCTCAAGAGACATAACTTGTACCCTTAGTATAGACAACGAGATAGAATGGCCTCAATAAAAGTAGAAACTATGATAATCGAGAGCAACAAATTTTAACATCACACGACTAAAAACTTCTCAGATTTTACTCCATAGAGCAAGTAAGAGGTTCCGAGCAAGCAGACCGTAAGCCCATCTTGTCATTCTTGGCAAGAGTGCGCAGCACATCGATTTCAATCATCGCCGCATCCCGATACTTCTGAACATTGCGAATGACCTTGATAGCCACATACTCCTGATTCTCCCTATCCCAGCACTCCAAAACCCTTCCAAAGGTTCCTGCACAACCCCGCTAACACGGTTACAGACCAACCTCTACAACTCTCAAAAAGCATTTATAAGTCCAGCTGTGCTTCAACATATTTTGAGTTGTCATAAATTCGAGATCACGTGAAACGCCAGTCCTTGATACCAAACCAAAAAAGCTCACGTCATCATCTACACTTTTCCTAGCAATTACTGTGGGGATAATATACTGTGTCCAATGGTGTCCAATTATACTTTGGGTTGAAATATCTTCAAAGACTGAAGATATATTCTCAGTATGAAGTTCATGAACTCATATAGACCATAATCTTTAGAGTTGTCGAGGTCCACAGTAATTACAAAGAAATGAGTACTCATTAAGTATTCACTAAATGACGCTATTAAATAAACATGGGTATAAGGCACAAACCTTCACCCATCTTGCTGATGATTTTGTCTGCGGTATCACAAACCCAACCAAAACAGGCACCACGACACCACGTGATCAGGTATTAAAACCTCTGAAGCCAGCCTTCCTGGCAAACGTCTCTCAAGAATCTGCGCCTCCAATAGCAACATAAGGCAGGAGCAAGCAGAGAGATACGAAGGCTAAACCGTGCGAACGGACACTACGACCAGGGTTAAAGGTGTGATTACAGCGTGGCGTTATATTCTCCCCCAGCTCAAACATGTAGTGCCCATCTTTATCATCGTCCCGCCACGCTGGGGAAGCTACCCTGGCATATCCATTGTAGAATTCTGGACTGTTCCCTATGGCGACTGGTGGCACTCCCCTTCCTAGTCCCAGCTGCTCGTACTGCCCACTATTAACCGCTACCTGGTGCCCCTGCACACAATCCAAACGATTCTCAGCAATAACGACACTTGGAAAGACAGACTCAGTACTCTACTTCAGACACCATTCGAAACGAAGCCTCCTGATTCCGTTCCACATGAGTCACAACCAGTTTTGCTGGATGCTTTTGTTACACCAGCATCACAATGGCCAAATGATGCTGCATTGTCCTTCAGTCTCATTGCTAAATAGACTTGCAAGTGTAATCTGAAATATGTACAACGAGGAGAAGGGAAGAGATTCACCCCATCATAGACGTCAACCCGCGGACCATTGTCATCAAAAATCGTTAAACGAGCGCGCTTCTCTGGCCGCTCATACACTGTACGGTCCATTCTCAGGAGCGAATTGCACCCTTCCCCGTCCTGCTACACCACCACCTCTTGTCCTTCCAGAAGCTCAAAAATCGAACCCGCAACGGACTCTACAAATACCCAGCGGATACAGCTGCAAGCACAGAGCCCCACAGCACGGAGCTTCAAGCATCACCTTCTGTTCACCCAACAGACACTACTTGACATTCGCTTCTCAAACCAAACCCTAGACTCCAATGCCAACTCCAGGCACAAAATGGCTCCGATGCTGCTTGATAAGCTAGACTGGGAACAATTAAGACAGTTAACAGGACTGAAGCACACAAGAGAATCCATGCTCGGGGACCTCGTTCGGGGCTTACGAAACAAGGGAACCATTAATGACGCTGAGCTACAAAAAGAAGAGCTTAGGACTCTGAAAACCTGACATTAAAAAGTAACCTTGATTCTAAGACACTGCAGCTACAAAAAACGGCTCCGTGAAAAGTCTCCTCATCCTAAACCAGCGTACACTCCAGGATATAGCAACTACTCCAAACGCGCTGTAACATAAGCTTCAAAACCCTTAACCTATCACGCATCAAAATTTGGACAAACAATGCCAAAGACATATACTCACCTGCATGCTTCAGTAACGAGAACCGCGATCAACATCCTTCGAACGACCTGGTTTGAGTCTTTTCCAAGTCTTCCAACTCCAAGAGCAAAAATTCTCGTCCCATATCACAAGAGAGTAAAAACTCCAGGGACGACCGCTCCCTCTTCCTCTTCCTCTTCCTCGATGCTCCAACGCATTCAAAACCAGCCCTGAGATGCTCCAAAAGAGACACCAGTCCGCATACCGCCCGTGAAAGAATCTACCCTCTCCTCCAACTTAGGGTTTCAAGCAAGACGATCCCATGTACAAGTCCTCCACGTCGAGCTCAGTGGTCCCTCTCATTAGCACTGAAGCTCCAACAGTCTGAAACCTCCAACACGCTAAAGCCTTCCGAAAGCACGGGTAAAGAAGCAGCACCAGTTGCAACACGCACTCGGTCCTCGTACACGAGCACCACACTTGGGCGTCCCGTGGTTTCCCGGCTAACAGAGACGGCAGGGCACCAAAAAGGCCAAATGGACTACCAGCGGGATCCTGGCGACGTAACGAGTAGTGTCACGAAGTCGGATTTTGGGGCAGAGATCGGATACTCGCGAGAAATGGAGGCAACGGCGACGGGGTCGCGGATGGGCGAGGCGAGAAGGCGCGGACTGTGTGAAGAAGGGAAGAGACTCCCGCGACAGCGAAGAACAGGAAAAAGGCGACTGAAGAGATGAATGAAGGTCGTAACTGGGATGAACAAAGACGGATGAATGTGGTTTCGGAAATGAGTTCGTCGCCACTCATTCGTCGGGGATGAACGTCTGGGAGGCTTCCGTCGCATTACGATGGTTGCGTCGGAGCATTCTTCCAGACCTCTCTAATATCTCCTTCCCAATGCCACTTTCTCTAATGTCACATCCTCTGTTCTTTGAAAACAGATGTAAGGTAGTCTGCTCTGAAAGCGACCATTTACATCAGAAAGTACCCCCCAATTGCAACAGTACTAATGCAGTATTGTTTCAATGGTTTCAATTGTTATGCAGTATAATATTGAAAGCTTACAATTGCAGTACTACCTCAGTACTAGAATAGTATAGTTTCAAGAGTAAAGTGTATCATTATTGAAACTATATTGTTGCAGTACTAAGGTAGTACTGCAATAGTAAGCTTTCAATATTATATTGCGTAACAATTGAAACCATTGAAACAATACTGCATTAGTACTGTTGCAATTGGAGGATTTTTCCTGATGTAACCCTTGAACGTCTATGCAACCATTCTATAGCCGATGGATGATAGAGAATCAAACTGTGTAAGACAGAAATGTAACTATTCATTCTCCAAATTTTGTGGGGAAAAAGAAGATCATCTACAGTAGTTTGACTCCCAATGAGTGCTTTTGCATTATTTTAATCCAACAATTCACACAGTGACAAAACAAATGATTTCCACGGTTATGGGCCCGTCGTTTAAGGGTTAAGGGCTAGTCCACCTTTTTCATAGGTTTGCATGAACATAAATATGTTTAATTCATTTTTCAGGAGAAAGAAAAATAGATGAAAAATGTAACAAATGTGGTTTTATATTTTTTGAAGCATTTTTTAAATTAGTTATGAATTTTCAAAGATTTCTATTGTAGGTACCTATTTGTGACCCTAGGTCTCTCAAAATGCGTCCACTTGCAATTTCTAAAGTGATTTGAGGAAATTAAGGCCAATAATTGTCTCTTGTAATAAAGATTTTTTTTTTAAAATTCAATCAATGGCTAAAGAGGTCCATTTAAGGACCATGGTCTTATATCCATTCAATAGCTTTTTATACGATCAATTTCAAGTTACAGGCGGTCTTACAGTAGACTACCTTTAGGTAAGTGGCACCTTGCATCATCAGTATAAGTGTTCCACGATTCAGCGTCTTTCAAGTGGCCACATCATGAAAATTTTGTTCAACCAGATTACCAAATTGAAGTGAAAGATGTTGTATTTAATAGAATCTAAATTCTATACTATATACTTTAAAATATGTTATAAATTTTCAAAAGCAATACATTTTTGACTCCTACAATAGGTCATAGATTCAATAGGAAACAACATATATGACACCACATAAAAAATAGAGAGTAATGCATAAATAATAGCATTGTTGAATAACTATTTTGGTAAATTTGTTCTCAACTAAGTGGTATGACTTCTTCATATTTTCAGACATACAAAGATTAAAGAATTTGGATGTAAAGCAAATTTGGACATGAAATTAGACATTCTATCCTTTTCAACTACGCATTGCAAACATATATAGGAGGCAATCCATTCTTCATCACCCTCCCCCATTCTTGCTATGTAGATTGTTCTCTTTTTGTGAAGGAGGAGGAGAATAGTGATTAATTATGGCGCGGTTGCGGAGGCACTTGTGGCGCATTTGATTGGCTACAAGACTCTCAATATTGCAACCACCCCTTGGTCAATTTTTGTTTCAGCCCATGATTGGAAATAACAAATCTTATATCACCGGTATGGGAGGATAGAATCTTCTATTGAAAAATTCATAGTAATTATGTTTTGAGAAATAAAAATTTGAAAAATTGTGGAAACCTTCCAAACTCTACTTCCGCACATGGAAAATTTTCCCTAGTAAAGAAACTTGCCCTGTAGACGGTTAGATTTGCTTAAGTGATCAGAAATGGGTTGCCTCTCTTATACAAAATTTTCTTAAATCTATATTGAATTTCAAATTTAGAAAATGTAATCTATAAATGGTTCAGGGGTAGGTTGACACATGCTTGTAGCATCAATTCATTTGCTAATTACAAAATCATAAGGTAAATCCTAATCACATATCATCAATTTAATGATCTTCAAAAAAAAAAAATAATAATAATCTTTGCATATGTTTTTAGTATATGATTGTATATTAGTAAACATTGTAGTATTTAATTTATGTATTATTGGCATAAAAATTTGCTAACTTGGATTTTCACAAGAATGAAAAAAGATTATAAACTACCTTTTGAACTATTGCAACCTAGATTTTTTTTTATGTCACTTTTATGGGCAACACTATTCAGCATATTATGGTTATGATGATCAATAAATAGTCATTCTATTAGAAGAAAAATGAGCCCTCGGGAGGCCTGTGAGTTTCCGGACAGTAGAGAATGTTGGTTTAAAAAAAAAAACATGAAAAAAAAAAAATTGGCTAGCAAACTACAAGGCCTGATTTGCGCGAGACAATTCTATAATATAATTTAGAAAATATTTAGAAAATATTAAAAAAATATTAATATTAAATAAAATAAATATAAAATTTTATAATTCCCAAATTTGATGTAGCCGAAATTATCCTTGTCAACCTGAATTATTATTTTATTATCATTTTAATTATTATTTCAATATTTTTTATTATATTTTAAAAATATTTAAATTTTTTTAAATTTTTTTTAATTGTGAGCACTATTCATCATTGATGATGAATAGTGGCCATTGTCTTTCAAAGAATCTGTGAGTTTTCCTGTGAAAAACTCACAACCTCTTTGAGGAATACTTCAAAGGAAAGGAGCCCTCCCAAAGGCTGAATTTTTTTCTAATGCATATAAATACATGAGTTTTGGATATTAGGCATTAATGACATTAATGATATTTGGAATATAATCACATTAATCCAACTAAAATAAAGAAGAAAGCCAAATGTAAATACTTCCCAGGTACTTTACTAGCGGTTACTTTAGAACTACAATGTGAAAACTACTATAAGGTACATTTTAAGTATTGGAGCTAATAATTTAAAAATTATTCAAATTACTATAGCCTCATTTTTTTGAAGCATACGATATTACAACTACTATACAATACATAGTAATGATCTATAGTACATAATTTGTAAATCTACCTAAGGGGTACTCTAAACGGGCGGGGAAGAACCCACATAAGAAGCCTCCATTTTCCATCTCCAAATAGACAAATTAATGAACAATGTTATCTATTCATTCGCTCCAACTCATATTTGTAGCTAAATTTTTTAAGGACACATTGTATGAGTCAAGCTTAGCCAATACTACTTGTGGGATTTTTGGTTCTTGTGGTTGTTTCTCCTATTGTACATATATGATTCATTTGTATAAATTGTTTGATTTATGATGTCTATAAATTTATTATTTATGTAGATTGTGTTCAACAGTAGTTAGAGTGTATATGTTGTATTAATCAACCCTAAAACCGCATATAAATTTTTGAATTACAATAGAAACATGTTTAAATGCTTCAAATTTTAGTTTTAGTTGCCATAGGATGTAGGAAAATGGCCCAAAGGAGAAGTAGAAAAAAAATAGGGGCATATTTATTGTAAAATAATAGCTAAATAGACCCCTAAATAAAAAAATTTGACGCACATATATATGGATTACAAGATATAGCGGTGAAGTACCCGGGAAATACTTAGCATTATTAGATGTTTAAAATATATTTTACATATGTTTATTTCAAGACTGTTTTTTGTATAATCTAATAATTGTATGCCAATCCCACCAATTATAAGAAATTCAAATGAATAAAGAGCCACACAAAAACAAGACATATTTAAAGAATATAAACTAAATTACAAAGATTATAATATATTGATTTTTTCATTTGTTTAGAAATATTAAACAAATCCTTAAAAATGCCAAAAATCAATGAAACAGCTAGGTCACCCCATACACTATCATAAAGTAGTTTACAACCATTATAGTCATCTTACTTATTTACAATGGTCAGTTCTTTGATATTACCACAATTATAAAATATGTGGCCTTAAAGTTGTTACCAAGTTGTCACTTGCACATTCCTAAAGTCTCATTGCCACATTTCAAAATGCGCATTACTTCATTGATTTAAAAAAAATATACATTTGGGCCATTCTTAGAGTTAGTGGTCACAATAGCTTATTAGCCATAATATAATAGCGTTCCTTATTGTAGGTATAAGTTAGTTGTTTCATTGTTGTTTTTAGATATTTTTTATTTTTTTTCAAATTAACACATATTATGTATTCCAATCTCAGAGACAATAATGAACCATATTTTTCCTTACAACTTTAATAGGAATGAAAATGTCTATATTCTAAACACTTGAAAAAAATTCAGTCTAAATAGTAGCAGCCACCTACCACCTACTGCCTATTGTGATGGTTCTTCAATAGCCAAATTCATGTTGATTTCTAGACCTTATAGTTATATTTATTTTTCTATTCATAGGTTTGTTAAATTATTTTGTTTAAAAAAAAAATGGTCATTAAATTTTATTTCATAGATTCTTCAAATTTCTTTTCTTATCTTTTAAAAATTGCAAAAAATAACAAGATCACAACATCATATTTTAATCCTAGAAATTTTCTTTTTCTTCTAGAAGACCAAGAAAATGTGACCTAATTTTACATAAAATATCATATAATTTGACATTTTGAATATCTCTCTTTGTTATTTTTTAACATATCTTTGAAAATAACAACTAAAAATCTAAAGTTCCTATAATTTAATTATGCTATTAAATTCTTTAATTCCTCAAAAGTATGTCATCAAAAACAAAAGGTTTATAATTAGTCTTAACCCCTAAAGTCCTAAGGATTTTATTTTGTACACTATTCATAAGAAGGTCTAAATTACCTCCTTTAAATTCCAATGAAAAGGGAACCTTTCGACTGGAAGATAATTTTGACAAATCAATTTTGTCATTGAGCTCTTGGCATGTTTTTATGCTAAAAACACCTCTCTTCAATCTTCAATTGTGCCATCTCTCATTTTGCTTGAATTATTACCTCGTACTATTTGAATTTTACTTGCACAACACAAATCTAACTTTCTACGGTTCGCCCCAAATAGATGGGTCAAATCACACTCAAAGGTACCAGAAAAGGGGTTAGACGCATTGAAATCTGCAATGTATCTTCTCTGAAGCTATTATTTTTTAAGGCTAATCTATTCAATTTAGTCATTTTAGTCCTTTTCTACTAGTAGTTCAAGTCATATTAACCCCTAAAGGACCAGCATGCGTTTTTTGGCCATATAGAAATTTTGGGCAGGTCCGTGTGATTAGAGATTTTTATATTTTAAGCTGAAATTTTAATAGAAGGTGGGCGCGAGGAATATCTTTCATATGCACCAAATTTCAGGACATTTGGAAATAGGAGTCAAAAGTTATGGCCAAATATGTTACTTTTTTTTGTAACTGGGCAATCCGGGCAGCAAGAAAAATTTGGCAAAAATTTGATTTTTTTTTTTTTAATATTTTTTTTCTTGTAGATTATATTTTTGTCTATCTAAAAAGCTTTGATTCATTTCATTTGGATTTGTTATGAAAAAGTTATGGACATTCTTGTTTTTTGGGCAGTTAGAGCATCTTCTTGAAAAAAATAACTTATAGGATTCATTTCTAAATGCTATTTTTTCAATTTAAAAAAAATAAAAAATTCTCATGGTTTAGTTTACTTGCTAGAACAATCTCACCATTGGGATTAGTGTATTTTAATTCCATCTAAAATATATTAATGTTTTAGATTTTCTTTCTATCTCGTACCTACTTCTACTTAATAAATTTTTTAGGAATGATAGTTAAGTTTTTTTTAATATTCTTTTTTTCCCTAGACTCTCAACACAATTCTCCACTATAAAGATTTGAAGCACAAACCTCTGTAGTGCAAAAATTTTAAGTGAAAAATGTTTAAAGTCAAAAAATCTAGTCCCGCAATGTGCTGAAATACTTGTTTTTTCCACTTTAAACGCAGATATCTTGCAATCTGAGCGGTCAAAAATTCTGAAATTTTTTCCACACATTCTCATACTAGTTAGGTGTAAGATCCTACGGTTAGATGTGGAAAAAAAACATTTTTCATTTTTTTTACTCCTTGCTATAGAAATGGCAGTTTTGATGGTTTTTGGCAGAAAAAAGCCTTGGGCCTTTAGGGGTTAAGACTAATATTTTTTTTATTCATAGATAAATCTAAATTTATCTACTAAAGTTTCAATTGAAGTTTAGATGTCAGCCTGTCAGTTTTTTCAATGGTAGAAAAGGGGTCTAATTTCTAATGAATAATATTGTGATTGAATTCAAAAAAATTATGTGTACAAATATTCATAAGAGAGAGTAGAAAAGGACTCTTTTGCTATAATTTTGATATTTTTTCATTTTCTATAATATTCAAAAGTAAAAACATGTGAACGTCTTTTTTAATATAAAAAATAATCCAAATGATGATTGTGATAGAACAAAAAGTGTTTATATTATTCACATTGAGGGTCCTATGAAATCTATTTTTGAAATTGAATGTTTAATTTTTTTTAAAGATTAAATCAAGATTTGTCAAAAATAAATAAACTGATTAAAAAATTATACTATTTTTAGTTCAAAATTTAATCACTATAAATTCTTTTTGATAGTTGTATATTTTGAAAGTTAAAAAAATTTGGATTAAAAAATCTATTTAAAATGCTATATTGTAATAAAGACACTAAATTTAGCCTTAATATTGATGATTTATGTCTTTTGAAAGATTTTTTTTATGAAATTTTTTCTTCATCCCTTTTAAGGGATACCTTGCTATATTATTCATCCATAAATTTTTTTAAATAATGACAACATCAAAGTAATTGAGAGCTTCAAAAGTTTAGAAAAGGACTCAAGTCCTGTCCTACAAAAGTAATCCCAATGGTACCTTTGAGTGTGGTTTGACCCAGATGGTGACCTCTAATATAACAAATTACAAGTACATCTAAGGCTAAAGGAATTTTTTACTGTGGACTAATAATTTTTGTTTAGCCAAAATTTGTCACATGCACTTGTAAGTTTGGTTTAGTTTCTAACAAAAATCTTGCAAAAGATAGGCTTGGCTATCTCTTCGACACCTAATCATCTCTCTGACACTGAATCAAATCCTAAAAGTAGAGACTTGGAGAAGTTTAGGTACTTCGGGAGATCAATCACTGTATTAGTAGGGACTTCTACCAATGATAGTTTAAACACTCTTTTTATGACTCTTTGACTATTTTTTTTACTAAAAATAAGCAAAAGCAAAATAAATAAAAAATCTTAAGACTAGAGTGACACTTCAAGGGCTCACAAGCTATTTTCTTTAAATTGGACACACATGTGGACACACTTACACTTGCACTTGAGACTACTGATAGCAAGATTGACTTTGTGCATTCATTGTAGTATTTGGGCCTGGATTTGAGTTGGAATGAGTTTCAATCTATTTCTTTGGCGATTTTATTCTGAGAAATGACATTGGCTATTAGACAAAGGCTTCATAGATCAAGATCAAGATCTTCTTGGGTGTAGTAGGAATGAAAGAAACTCTTGTGATTATTAGTGGTCATACAATATCAATAGCTCGTACATGTATATGTTCTTTTAATTTGAGAAGGGACTTTTGCAATATAGGATTCAGGGTTCTAAGAATCAGTGTAGCGTGCGATTGCTTGATGCTTATGATTTTGGAGGTGCAAGTGAGTTGGGGTGTGTGAATTGCATAGTTTTTTTACAAATTTCTTTTGTTTTTAATGTTGACTAGTTCATTGTTGTCACATTGAGCAAGTTAGAATCAGTAGACGTCTTGAATGTGTGGACATATTGGATGGTTTGGACGGACATATCGGACGGTTTGGACAGGCATATCGGATGGTTTGGACGGACTGGATGGATAATGTAACTACCTTAAACTTGTCAAATTGGGCGGATCATGGTCTTTAGACGTCCCAAACAAATGGACAAATCGGATAGTTTGGACGGACGGACCGTTCAATGTAATAACTATGGATCAGTTAGCTTAAGAATATTTTGGGAAGCTTATGTTTCCCATCCCAAGTTTTTAGCTATATCTTTCCTAGCTTCCTTTTTTTGAAGCTCATCAGAGATTATATTGTCCATAACTGTTGAAATCCTTGTTGGATTATGACCTCGGGGGGGGCACCTAGTATTTTAGTACAAACCACGTGCGAACAAGTGGTTTCTAATGAACTATAATTTCAACTTAAAATTTTGAGGGTTGCTTAATAATGACTATAGGTTTCTATTGCCAAAATTTCAAACTAAAATAATAGTTGAAATGATTTGTACAAGAGGTTGAAAATGGCCTAAAACGGCATGTTTTTCAACTCAAATATTTATAGAGATCACATTTAGATGACCATTGCATCAATAGTCAACTCAAAATGAACTTTCAATAGAGAGCTATTTTTAGGAATTTTTTGTTCATTTTTTAGACAATTTTTTAGGATATAATATAGGGGTGTGAAAGTTATTTTTCAGTTGTACAGTGTATCTAATTACTTCAAAAATTTGTAACTAATTATCATTAACAAATAAAAATATCAATAATTCAAAACATAAACTTTTGAAGTAGGAAAATCTAGTCATATTTTTTTTATTTCATTTTATTTAAATTTTAGGATATAATATAGGGGGTCCAAAGTTTTGTTCGCACGTGTTTTCTAATGGACACTCTAAGTGACCCCCCCGAGATTATGACCTCAAGTGGCAATAAGTGATAAGCTTGTTTGTGTACTCTGCTTAGGGATTTGATAAAAATGTCTTATCTACCATCTTGCTAGATTTTAATTGTAATAACACTTGTTTCCACCACATTTTACCACCTAATTGTAATTGTTTAGGAGATTGAATTGAGTATATGCAACTTCCAAAAAATTAGTTGAGAAAAGTGTTAGGTAAATTCAAGAAAGTTGATTAAAAAATTCAAAAAAGAAGGAGAAGAAAGCAACTTATACTAAAATTCGAGGGCAAAGCTTCTTTTATCTTGGCATACAATTGGATAGATTGGCACTGTGCAAGGTAAAGTGTATGGAGGTGTGGTAGCATTTCCATCACATTCAAACATAGACTTATTGCACTTTCCAATTCTTGAAATTATTCAAAATGCAAATCTGTGATGCTGTTTTGATGGTGTCTACACTCTCCTCCACAGCATCAACTATAGCTTGCAAGAGAAATCAAAACAACTTTCTTTCCTTGCTACATTTGTAAGACCATCAGAGACTTTTTAAGTTTTTGTGATGCCAAGAAGACTCAACTAGAGTGGATAGAAAACACTATAAGAAATCCCTGTTTTAGGTGACAAGCCCTAATTTTTTATGACGGATTTTAGGTGATGTCAATGTTGACAATCCAAAATTTTTATGTCAACAAAAATGTACAACATAACATCAATATTGACAATCCAATGTTTTTAATGTCAACATTGATGTTATATTGGACATTTTTGTTGAGATAAAAATTTTGGGTCGTCAACATTGACATCACCTAAAATCCGTCATAAAGAATTAGGGCTCGTCACCTAAAACGGGGATTTCTTATAGTGAAAGGCTTACAAACTTAGAGAAAAATGTTGGTCCCTTCTTCATATACTTCCGATTGGAAATGAACTTGTTCATCTAAATATGTATTGAGTTCAAATTAGATCAATTGGATACTCACCCATGTTGAGGATCGAGCAAGATAGTAGGATGTTGGCCAAGAATGTAAGGGTGCTTGATGGTTTGGCTCAAAGTTTTGTGGACGGATTCTATGGATGGTTTATGGGGCAGACTTTGTAGACGGTCTCCTTAGAAAAACGAATTCATTGGATAGACCTCCGGATGGGGCCTCTAGACAACTTTCAACATGGAGTATCCTGATAGACTATCCTTGTGAGCGGACTTTGTGGATAGTCATTGGATGGACCTTTAGACGAACCCTCTGGATGGCCCTCAAAATAAAGCATTATGGTGGAATATCCTTGTAGATGCTCCTGATCAATAATTCTGATGGGTGTTTTTGATGGGCTTTTTAGGACGGATAGTTAGGGTGGACAATCCAAATGGACACCTGTGATGGACAATCTTTTTGATCAAATATGAAATCCATATTTAGGTATAGCCTTTTGAAACATAGTCTTTTTACATTTTATAGAAATATTTTCATATATTGAAACTTACAAAGGAGTTTAGGTTGTTGCAAGAGAATGCAAGTCAAGTCGTAAGGAAAGAGAAGTTGGACAATTAAAACTTTTCATTTTTGTAGAATTGGTATAAAATAGTTGTTTGTTCTTATATCTTTGTACAAATATATTAATTACCTCAATTTCACCAAATTGATTATAAAAATAATAATTAAAATATTAGATCACTGCTTTGGACCAATGAGAATTTATATGGATGAAACATAAAACTAAAGTGCTTGCATATGGGTTTTGGAGCTCTTAAGGATTAGACATCCAAGGTGCTCAATGTTAAGACTAATTCAACTAAAGTCTAGTGAGATCGAAGGGAATCACAAGCAAGATTAAAGACCAATTGACTAAAGCTCAAGATTATCAAAGTCTTTGCAAATTTGGTTCAATATCTCTGGATAAAAGTAAGTTGATATGGATAGTTATGGTTTGTTTAATAATCAAAGATGATTGCATCACAGATGCAATGCTCATGGTTTAGTATTAGACTCGTAAAATTGGGACCCTAATATACTTCAATTGTAATAATTCAGAACTTGTTTATACAATGTCCAATTAATGTCATATTTTCCTTAATAGAAATCCTACTCTTAGAAACTAAGACAACATTCAATCAACAAAATTCCATTCGAAATGATGGAAACCACTCATAAAAGCCGAAAGCCAAGCAAATGTACCCCATCGCTCAACACAAAAGCAAACGCTGATCATCATGCACTTCAAGCGTCCAATATAGCACCTCAACACCACAAGCAATAAACCCTCCCAGTCTCTCCAAGATAACATTCTAGATGATAAAAAATCCACAAGAGACATTGACATTGAATAGAGAGTCATAGATAGAATTAAAGAAAGGAAGTCTTAGGTAGTAGCCAATGCTTGAAAAGTTGAAATACTCTGAACATTGCAAGATTTAATTTGTCAAGCCCATTGAGTGAAGCAAAAATGGTTTGACTAAAGACTTTGGGTCCAATAGGACTTGAAGCCTATCATATATTATGGTTCTCTCAAAACAACAACAATGAAGACAGTTGGATTTACTTCATTGACATTTCACTATTAGAAAAACATTTGACCAAAACAACCGAAAACTATTGTTCATGCTTGTTGTTTTGATCGCATTGTCCCGGTCAAAATTACACTAAAATTTGTTGATTTGGTCAAATCCAAAAAAATAAAAATAATAATTTTGCTGCCCGAAATATCAAAACAACCAAATTTTTTAGTTGCTCAGAAATTTTTGAGCAGAAAACAAAATATATTCCTACTACCTAAACATTTAGGGCAATCCACAACCACTCCATTGTCGGCCACGGGATTTGAACCCACAACCTTGTTGCCGAGAGTCCAAGGCCTTCACCAATAAACCACCATTACAATTGCATGTGCATGTAAATAATTTTTTTTCATTTATCCATTTTCAATTTGGTATATTTAAATTCAGCAAACTTTGACAGCCATTTTTGCATAGTAGATTAATTTTTCTCAAAAAACTTTGAACTGAAAAAAGTTGAAAATGCAAGCAAATTTCACCTCCAAAAATCCATTGATGATTTTGAGTCTTCAATCAAAAATTATGGACAAAATTTAGAGAGGATGTTTCAAAATGTCAAAGAAAATGTCCCTTGCAACCCTTCTCTGAACTTTGTCCATAACTTTTGATTGCAAGCTCAAAATCTCAAATGGATTTTTGAAGATGAAAGTTAGCTTAATTTCCCAAATTTTTTTAGTTCAAAGTTTTTTGAAAAGAGTTATTTTACGATGCCAAAATGGCCGCCAAAGTCTGCTGAGTTTTAAAAACATCAAATTGTGAATGATTAAATTAAAATAAAATATTTTCATTGTACATATAATTTCAATTGTGGTGTTTTAAATGTAGCTCAAGTGATAAAAACTTATTTCAAATGCTTGTAAGTTAAAATCTTATGCTTGTATGCCTTTCAACTTTAGCAATTATATAAATAATCTTGTTGAGAATATGTATAAAGAATTTTAGACCAATTTGATCAATTTGCATGGCTGCCCTAAATTGCCCAAAACTAAAAAAAATGACCTTTTGAGTCATAACTTTTTATTTGCAACTTGGATTACTTTGAAAAATTTAGGCATCAAGCTAGTAATGATTTGTAAAAGTTTAAAAAAATTGTATTCAACAAATATTGTATTGGGAAGGATGAACCCAAAAGTGAAAAATGGCTTGAAATCATGCCTTAGGGCCTTAAAAGATTAATTAATTATTTAGGCATCAATGTATCAACCTTGCCCTAATGCTACAGTACGAGAAAATTCCAAAATCTACCAAAATATTATGAATATACTATGTAGAGTCCAAAGATTTCAAAAGATTCTAAAAAATTTCAAACAATTCTAATAGATTCCAAAAGATTCAAAATGATTCAAAAAAATCCAAAAGATTTTAAAAGATTCCAAAAGATTCTTGATTCCCTGAAGTTTTGTTGATTTGGTCATTACACTCTTCAAATCAACAGAAAGTAAGTGGCCATTTTGTTGACTTTCATAGAAAGTTCAAAAATCAGTAGAATTGATCATTCAAGTGTCCCAAATAATAGAAATCAATTCATTTTTTGTTGAGTTGGTCATGGTTTTCTAGTAATATTTGGGTAGTATAGCCATATTCGTACTACCAAAAATCCATGTTGTAGTGCAACACAACAATATAAATTATAATGAAAGAAAACATAGTCCCCATTCTAAAGATTGTACTGTCAATTGAAGAAATTAAAACATTTGTGTATAGATGAAAATAATCAATAATGCATACGAATGAATGAAAATGATATCAACATGATGAGATATTGCAATAATTATTGATGGATGGAAGACTTGGATGAAAATGTGACCAATTGCACGGCAAATGATAATGTGACATATTATGTGACACATGGGTTGCAAACTTTTGAATTTAGTAAATTATAGATAATACAAACTTTACAACTAATAATCAACCATCAAATCCATCAAACAATTTTGAGCAGTAGTCTCATATACGTACCTCTCCAAAAATATCATGATTTAAAAAAAATATCCTTTTAGTTAAAAAAATATTAAAAAATTACAAAAATTAGATGGTGTTATAGATCATGTGACTGCAGTTGCATACATGGTATTAAAGACATAATTTTCAACACATGTAAAATGAGTTACATATAAGTCATACATAATGAGGCATGTCTCACCGATACCCATGTCAGACCATTGCCCTTTTAAATCTTTGAATGGGATTGGGCGAGGGTTTAGGGTTTGAGATCTCATAAGTCCCCTAAATCATCATGTTTTCAAAAGAAAAATAATAAAGATAAACTTTAAGGAGGTCAAAATCTTTGATTTAGGGTTGAGGTTAGCAAAGTGTAAGCCTCTAAGTTGTCATTTTGGTCTCAAAGTTTTCTTTTCTTTTGCTTTTGCATTTTATTATTGGATTTTGTAGACAAAATCCATAAAGAGAATATTAAAATATAATTGGTAAAATCCCTACCAATACTAACAGTGTTTTACTATAAAGATCCAAAGTGCCTAAAATACTCCAATTCCTTGCTTCTAAGATGAATTAGGTATCTGAAGGATAAATTACGTTTTTGAAAAGTGTTTACATAACTGTTCAAGAGGTAGCCATATATGCCTAATTTGCAAAAGTAGTCACAAGATTCCTATTGTAGAATTGGAACCTAGCCTAGAACTTGCAATGCAAGTACATGTGGCAAAGTCCGGCTAAATGAGATTTTAGTAATTCAAAAGAGAGAATTCCTCTTAGGCTTACATTTATTTGCAGTCATTCAACCAAAATCAAAGTTACCAGCCATTTTGAGAAAAGAGCGGAAAGCTAGATGTAAAAAATACAATGTCAAAATTAAGTCAATTTGAATAAGTTGAATTTATAATAAGTTATCTCTAAGTAGTGTTGTTTGTCAAGTTTATTACAAACGTGCATGTGCTTTTGATACTAGTTTAATAAATTGTTTATGAGTATGTTGTGATTGTTATTAGTGTAAATCAAGTTGTTGGTCTGAAATACCATTTGCCACAATTAGACAATTTAATTGTTGTGCTTACTTGGATTGTTGTAATTTAATTGTCATGAATCAAATTGTTTAATCTTGAGTAGATTGTGTATTTGTATGGATAATTGGTCTATAATTTTTTACATTCATGGATGGATGACTGTAGATCTATGTTTGTGAGATATACTTGATTTGACTTTGTAAAATTGTTTGAGCATCAATTTGTAATAATTTGTCTAGTATTTACAAAACCAACATTTGATAAATCTCTAAAATGATCAAACTATCTATTTTCTCATTTGAAGAATGATAAATGGTCTCAATTAGATTTAAAGTATCAATTGCTTAGATTGATGTTGTCCGTGGTTTTTAGATTGATTAAGTTTTAATGACTAATTGTTTCAGTAAAATACCTTCATATGACAAATTGACCTTCAGTTGGTCATTTGCGTCTATTATACAATAGACAACTTTGTGAATTCTACAAATTAGACTGTAACTATATGTTGAATAAATTTACTTCAATGCTCATACTCCATAGCAAACTAGACTTGCACAATCTGGGTCAATTTGCGTGTTGGATTATTGTCTAGATGTCAATACATCACAAAGTTTAGACTGCCATCTTTAAGCTCTACTCTACCTAAGATCAAAAGCCCTTACAAAAGAAAAGGAAGGTCAATCCTTCTGAAGTCGCTCTACCCGCGTCATTAGTAGTGAATGCATCAACATTTTAGATGTCACTTGTCTTCTTACAAGAGCAAGTAATTGACAAGCATGATATTCTGAAGGTAGTGTATGCATGACACAGTTGTTCAACATCCACCCCCTAGCTTCCAAGGCACTAGCACAAACCGACATCTCCAACATCAAGTGAATGTCGGCATTGACCTTCACTCAATGCAATTTGGCAATTTCAAGCTAGATGAGGTAGACATCATCTTAGGGTTGTCTATCGATGATAGAGCATTTGCAAACAATAATATTGCAATCATCTTTGACAACTTTCTACTTTTTGACAAGACAATAGATCATGTCCCTAAGCCTCAAGGGAGACATTTCATTAGAAAAATTTCAGGCCTATAGAAGGCCGTTTGACTGCATGCAACAATGTAATGACAAAAAAAGCAATATTTAAAAAATAAATAAATAAAAAATTGAGCCAATGTGATCAATAGTAGTGCCATGTCAAATTAGGAATTTGAAAAAAAAAAAAAATATATTTGAAAAAAAAATATTTAATTTTGTTTTATTTTAATTCCCCTTTAATTGCACCACGGTCAAAAGTCAAACGACCTTTTGCAAAGTTTAGATTTTTGTGATGTTACTCCATTTTTGGTACCATTGGTGGCTTGGCCGCCTAATATGCTAACATCACTAAAGAGTACCTTATTGTCAGCATACTCATGTGGCTGTACACTAGAAAGATACAATCCCAACAAAATCCCTACTCCAGTGGAAACATCTATCCCATGAGGCCTCACATGATTGCATTAGCCGTGTGGTATCAAAGTGCCTTGTTGAAATTTCTTTGTCTGAACTACCATAGATAAAGAATGTTGTACCCAGACATATTGTGAAGGTCTTATGTCAAGTTATGGGACTATATGCAAGAAAGGGCATAAGCGAGGTCAAACTTGTTATATATTTTGGAGACAATTTGGGCATCCAAATCATACATTAGGAGAAGTGCAATGAATACTAGTCAGAGCTTAGACTTGATTAAGGCAAACTCGATTTCTACGTACTTGAGGAAGGTATCGAAGATTCTCTTCTTCTTCTTCAATTTGACCTCAATAATTTGGATTGGGTGCTATGCTCTAAAGATAGTAATATAAATGACAGCGGCTATTTAGAATAAGAACTCTTTGGAGATGAGGGCTTGCAACTCCTACAGAGCTTGTTGGGGCACTATATTCTATTTTTGAACCCACTAATGTATTTGGAGTTTTGGACTAAATATCTATTCACTATAGAAAATCTTCTTGCTTGTATGGAACAAAGGTGTTATAAGGCGAGTGGTATTAGAGTGCAATAGATATGCCAAACACGTTGTCTATGAGTGCAATGGCCCTCGAAGCACGAGATAGGCTGGGTTCCATTGACATCTTATGTTTTTCAAAAGTGGTTGGGCACCGCAATCCTCATGGGATTAAAAGATCTTGAATCCATCATCACGTGCAACTAGCAAAATAAACATCCAAATCAATTCTACCTTGTAATAGTTGCTACTATGTTGAAGAATTGCTTTGAAATTAAGCATTCTCTATTGCCTTGAAACTGGTGAATAATAAGAACATGGAGAAGTACAAGAGCTCCTTGTTGTTTCACCACCTAGCAAAGTAAGGCGGCTAGTGGAAGCCAAATGCGTCAAGTTCTAGAGTTTCCAACATCCATATTCCTTTTTATATGTCAACAAATGTATGGTCATGTATTCCAATAGTTATTATTTATTTAAATAGTCCTTTTGTCCAATTCAATAAGATTATAGGGAAATAAGGTGCGGTTCTTCTATTGTTTGAATGTTGAAGTGTGTACTGACACAACCTCAACCAAAGATGTTGTGGAAGAAGAGGCTTTTACTGTAGAAGGGACTCCACATAAGAAGGAAGCTATAGTGACTAGCATAATCCATGAGATAGTTACAAGGCTCACCAAAGGCTTGTAGCTAGGTTGCAAAATTGTTGGCATTACATAGCTATAGATAACTATTTTATCAGTCTAAGACTCTTTGAGGATACGCTAAAAAGTGGTTCCTACTTTATAGAGATGGCGAGGACTAATTCCAAAGGCTTCTTTTTGTTTCTCAATCTTAGGAGCAAGCAAACAAAAGGTACATTCTATATTAAAGTCCATTGGGACAAGAAGATGACTATTGTCCATTGGATAATAGTGCCTACGTGTTGTCTACATTTTGTGGCCTTGCAAAACCAATTAAGCTTGATTGTGGCAAATAACGTCGGTCTTGCAATTATATCGATTGGAACCACCATATTCATTAGAGGAATTGTCAACCCTTCGGAGGGCTGCTCTTGAGTGACAAACCAAGCTATTCAAAAGTTTGGTCTGTCACTCCAGAAAACTGCCGCAATGAGTAGTCAGCTTGGCTGACTGCTCGTCGAAACAGTCAATTTTTGCAAATTTTTTTATTTTTAAAATTTTTATTTTTAAGATTTAAAAAAAATAAAAAATGAATTATTATTATTATTTTTTACTCGTAAAACTCGGTTCCTGCGCCATTTGCCACTGCAATTTCAGGTGGACGGAAATAGAGAAAAAACAAATTTTTCAGCAAAAAAAAAGCAAATTTCAGGGTAATTACCTTCTAATGTCATGTGGTCTACTCCACCAACATGAGAGACTAGAGGTGAAAGACCAAATGAATATAAGTTGTAGATCACACAATTAGAGTACAAATTGAAGTGGTGGCATAGACTTTTTTTTTTTTGCCATTAATACAGCCTTGACAAATTCATACATTATTTATTAGTAAGCCATGGTCAAGGCTAGCAAAATTCCCTAGAGTTATGTATGAATTCAGTAAGCCATTAGATACTACTGTATTAGAGAGGATCCTAGTAGAAATTGCAATCCAAGGGTAGTCTAGAATAGGGAGCCCATCCGTTGAAGTGTTCATATGAAGCAATTGAAGCAACCAAGAACTCCACTACAACTTCACAAGTGTGCTTCTATCCAATGAATTTGTATTGGCCCCTCACTTTGAACTTTAGATGCATGAGGTGCCAAAACTTTATACTGCATTAAAATTGTGGCATGAATTTGAGTTTTGTAAATATTTGTAGAGCTTAGGTTAAAGCTTGGGGGGCTTATGATGCTTGCCTAGAGTTGAATGTAATTGCCTGATCACTATTTACAAGTCACTTTGAAGTAGCAAATCCTTCAATCTCTTGTTATAGTCTTTTGATTTGCTTGTTGGATTTTGCATAAATTTTTCTTTCCAAGTGACCAACAAATGTCTTACAAGATTATACGATCAAATTATGAATTCATATCCATATAGCTACCAAATCGACTGACTCAACACATGACTCTTGGAAAATCCGGTAGCAGGTCCTAGTTAGTCTATTTGGACATTAAATCATTAAATACATTTACTTATAGGCGGTCAAATAGAAACATAACCAAAACAATAGAGTTAATTGCAAAGTTGTCCTATGTTTGCGAATTTGTGTCAAAAGAAGGTTTAACTAAGAAAGGAACAAAACAAACACAACACCAAACTCAATCAAACTTGAGTTTAGGTGCTCTAGGGAGTTTGGTCCTGAGTTTTTCCAAAACTCCGGCACCTAGTCCCACGTTTGCTCACTTTACGATTAACTCTAATATCTATACCAATTCTCCCCAATTCTCCCTCTGCAACTTGTGTGAGAAGTCTACTTTATGACTATTTCAAAAATCTAAGATTTTAATTTTAATTTTAATTCTTACTTTCTAGACACCCGAGGTCAATAACTATCAAAAAAATTAGGCAAATGCTTTTAAATTATTATTCGCCAAATCTGCACGTAAGGTACAGTAAAACGAATAGCAACAATAGAATAGAATCCAGCGCTCTGTCTTGTTTCCAATGATGGCTATGCCCAACATTTGAGAATGAGCTGCCGAACATCTTCTCAACAGGGCATAACACCTCAAAATTAGCGTTCATCACGAGGAAGGCCATCCATGAGAAATCTTATCAGCTTGATGCTAGGACTTAAGGTGCATGTATGCAAACAAAATGCTTCTATTATCATTGATCTATAGACCAACCTAAATCCTAAAGAGGACGACCTGAATCGACGGAATCAAACAACCAGGACCTATTTTCTTTTTGACACAAATGGGCGCAAATACAGGACTGTATTTTGACCTGCAGTTGTAAAGATATGCGTGCCAACAGACAATACCATGTATAAACTATAGCTCTCACAGAGGAGAAAGAGACCAGCTGGGTTTCTTCCTACAATAACACCACTTCACAAATTAATGAACTCCCTTCGTCAGATGACTTGCCATGGTGATGACAAGTGTCGAGAATTTCAAAACAACAGTAAGCGACATTATTTCCACGGCATATCTTCTAGAGGACCAAAATGGAAACTCTATTCAAGAGGACTTTCTCTAGGAAGCCTTCAAGGTGACTGTGGGATTGAAGTCTACGACCAGAGCATTATCCAAGGTTGCGAGGAACTCCTTCCCAAATGCGACGTGATCAGGGTGAGCAAGGTACTCATCACGTCCTTCCGAAGAATCAAATGTTGAAATAAAAACGTGAGTAAAGCCTTGATGCATATTCTCTACGCTTATGTCCGTGCCCCTGCAATGCATAAAGGCAATGCTGTGTTTAGAAGCAGATGTAATGTGTACTAAGCTGGTGAGTACCGATGCTGGAGAGACACGATCAGAGATTTGTTGCAAACGTATAAAACATGGCATTCCTTACCACAACCAATTTGATAATGATCAAAATGAAAATAAGAAAGCAACACTCGTCATCGCACGTTCTAGCACAGAACTCTAACCCGGACATTAACCGGAAAGTGCACCGACAAATCCTCCACGACAAGCCTTCTTTAACATCAGATTGCCACATTCAAGAAATCTAAACGAGGCCGTACACAACCATGTCAAAAGAGTCCTTCCATTTTCACATAAATCTCAATCGACCTCACCTGGAGCAATCCAGTCTACCACAGGGACACCTAAAACGCCACCCTAAAACACAATAGATACAAATTGATTACGAGGAAGTATACCACATCAACGTCTAATCGAGTCTCACTTCTAGAACAAAACTCTGACACTTCATAACTTTTGCGTACGGTATCCAAATGATGCCTTCTTAGGTGCGTTAGAATCCTCTCTCGTTCTGCCACCAAAAACATATAAAAGTTGGATCAAACTAAACCTAGAAACCACGCTCAGAGGTCATTTTCGGTACCCCTACCTTTATTATTAGAATCTCTCTTCCGTGTCAATTTCACATCCGCTTACCAATCAAACTACGGCCAAATCGCTAGGAAAAACTACACGTCCAACCACAGAGCTAATGCGATATTCTCCGTCTCACAGAGAAACCCTCTGACGAAATGTTACGACAGACAGAACGAAGAGAGTGTGAGTTCAATTCGAAGCGAATAGGGACAATGTGAAATGCAGGGAGGACGGGTGAGGGAGAGCGCCAACCGACCATTCGAAGCCCTTCATGGCGGAGACGGAGTTGGGAAGCGCCGCATACTTGCGAATGAGCGTGGCTTGCTGGTCGGGGGTGATGGAGTTCTTGAACTTGGTCAAAAGAATGTGCTTGACGGAGCCCGCCATGGCGATCGAAAGCAAAAGAGAATGCGGCCAAGCAGGCAATGCAGGCGGCAGCGGCGTCCTCGTCCTCGTCCTGTTCTAGTCGCGAATGCGAGTGAAATTTGCTTGCTGGGATCGCAGCCTGTGGCTATGGGGTTGAGTGACGAGCTCTCTTCTGCTGGCGCGTGGTTCAGAAGCAACTGCGCGTGAAACGTCGTATAAGGGCCTCGGCAATAAGTTAAATTGAGACTTGCAATGAGGTAGCCGTACCCAATCAGTTGTCCAATATAATATATTATTGTCAAATTTCTCAAGGTGCTGAAGACATCATGTTTTTAACCCTGTAAGGTAATGTACTCTTAAGCGACCTTTTAAGAGCTGATTGCATTTGGGAGAAAGCTAAACTCCTTGAAACAATTTTCAGTAAATTTTGGTAGGAAGAAAAATGGAATTGGCATCTAACCCACTCGTTTCATATTTTTTGAATCTTCGTGGAATTAGTTATGAATTTTTGAAGTTGAAACCCAGTGGTCACTAAAAGCGACCCCCTCCTGGAATGTATACTGTGAGTACATTGAAGAAAGCAAAATGTAACTCTATGTTAGAGGTCGTTTTTAGAGCCGGGTTGCTTTTAGAGCACCCTACCTTAAGGACGGGCCCATAACAACTGAGTTCTAGCATCACTGCCCATTACTCTGTTTGCTGCCATTTTCCAACTAGATATGAACAAAAAAATTTGTATTTATTTTTCAGAGATGAAATCACATGTTTTCTACAAGCTGTAAAATTTTCAACCTTTTTTGGAAAAATTTGAAATTACTTTGAATTTCTTAAGAAAAAATGAAGAAAATTCATATCAAATACAAAATGAACTTGAAAAATCTGAAATTTTCATCATACATGTATATTATAATTTATAACATTATGGTATAAACCAAAGTTACCATGTCATTCTATAAATAGAAAATCAACAAACCATAGTTATAGGCTGAAAGTTCATATTGCTATAAAATATTGAAATTTAAGATTTTTTCAAAGTTTCCAATTGAAGTAGAAAGTGCAATAGATAAGCTTCAATTCATGAGTTGGACTCAAATTCAAAAAATGCCACTTTTATGGCTATTCAAGATGATAGTTGGTTAACTTGTTGTAGTGAGAAGAATGTCAATCTAAAAAGTTTTTTTGCAAAATCAATTATATCCTAAGAAAAATCTAAACTTCTTGCAAGTTTCCCTTTTCTTGTCAACCCTACATGAACTACATGAATTGCACAAGATCCATGTAGCACCAAGGGACCATACTAGTCACATTATTTGTTTTCTCAACATACTTGGATGTACTTCATCCATTTCATGCATGTAGCTCTTGAAATCATTTGTAATCCACCCAACCCAATGGAAGCCAGAACTCTTGGGGTTAATTTGCAGCTGCAAGACATGACAAAGAATTCGTTGGTTAGAATCCCATGACTGTTCCAGATAGAATATTAATAGACGTCAATGACTCTGCACCAAACCACATGAATCCAAAATCCTAAACCAAAATCAAAAAGCATAGAACATCATAACAAGCGGTTACCATTAATGGCAATGCATATGTAGAATATCTCATATTGTGAATAAGAACTGCTACCAAGGCCATGAACAAGAATTGAGCCAAACAAATCTCCGCTACAATGTCCTACCAAAAGTTCTTACCCATGCAATTTGGATCATTCTGTTTCTTGGCATAATGTACAATAGAGTTAACATTTTTGTTTTGCACAACCAACATTGATATCTTATGCAACCCCCTCAAACATACTAAATTTTCAGTTTCAAAAAAGCAAATCTCCATTTTTGGTGAATTTTTTCAATTTTTTTCATGGTTTTACATGAAAATTCATAGGAAAACATTGGAAATGAATTTTTTAAATTTGTTTGCAGAAATATGTAGGAATCATCCATGTGCACATCTTTCCTTCAGCAAGCATCTTCAAAAAAGTTTCACAATTTCTTCCAAAGAGATTTCACTGGGGCCTTGACAATGCCCTAAATTTTGAAAATAGATAGCTCTTTGATGTAATTAGATTTTCACAAACAAATTGTACCATCATGCTCAAATGTACAAAATTAGTTGTGAAGTGAAGGAAAAATGCAAAGATCTAATTACATCAAAGAAATATCTGTTTTCAACATTTAAGGCATTGTCAAAGCCCTACTAAAATCTCTTTGGAGGGAACTGTGAAACTTTTTTGAAGATGCTTGCTAAAAAAAAGATGTGCGCACGAATGATTCCTACATATCTCTACAAAAAAATTAAAAAAATTCATCACCAATGTTTTCCTATGAATTTTCATGTAAAACCATGAAAAAAAAATTTAAAAATTAACCAAAAATGGAGATTTGCTTTTTTGACATTGAAGATTTTGTATGCTTGAGGGGGATTGCGTAAGATATCAATGTTGGTTGTGCAAAACAAAAATGTTAACTCTATTGTACATTATGCCAAGAAATGGAATGGTTCAAATTGCATGGGCAAGAACTTTTGGTAGGGCATTGTACAGTGCAAAGCCATCCACAAACCATCTTTCTAGAACACAAGATCAGAGATTGGAAACAGAAACACAAGTAAGATTCGATACATAACCTCAAATCAACATGCTCGTGACATCAAGCAGTCAGCTTCTAACAATGAAAAGAGATGAGTTTACTCGTCTAAGTACACCACCAAATACACCACCGAAGAAGAATGGCCTTAGTCTCAATTCATCAATGGCATTACCACGACTCAGAGAAAAGTGAGAACAAATCCATCACAACAGAATTCACTGCAGTATGAAATATGAATGTTGATTCCCAGAAAAATCAATTTACGTGCGCCCACTGCATTTTAGAGGACGTCACATGGTAAAATACACCTTTGGGATCCACCTAAAGAGGATCTACCAGAAAATACAAAGATGCCCAGACCAAAAAAAGGTGACGTTTGGCGCTCCTGGTTCCTTGAGCTACTTCCAAGACTTGATTGCTAATCAGACGTACATTGACAGCAGCCGGAAAACAAGAAAAGCTTGTGCCAAACTGAAATACTAATTTAACACTAACCCTGCACACTAAGGGTGGAGACAACCAATAAAACACAGGGTAGAAGCCACACCTGGCAGAGAACATTCACGCACGCATACAAAATGATGAAAGCTCATCTTGATTGTTGACCTAACGAACAAAGAACCGTGTTGAACATCTCCACGAAGAATATAGGAAACCTCAGCCGAGAACACATATCAATGCACTCGCGTCAGCTGAAACCCTAAACCAGACACATGGGAGAGAGGTACTTGAAGTTGATGCTGGCGCTGTTGTTACTGTCACTGCCACTGGTAGTGGTGTTGTATCTGGAAACATTGAACGACGAAGTAGCTGTGCGAGCTTTCTAAGTGGGAGCAGGCCCGGCCCTAGAAGTGGCAATTACGGCCTCCACTCTTCTGCTTCATTATGCACTGTTCTAGACCTTGTGAGCGTCTTCTCTTGCAGGAAGCAACCTCAAACACATCGCCAACCTCAATTCCAACCGCAAACCCCCCAACCCTAAATTTGGGGTCCGGCATCGTATTCTGAAAATCTTGGACCTCTGAAGAGTAGACGATGACCACGCGACAGATTACGATCCTAATGATTCTCACCAACGTCCTTTCAATTCACCATTAAGCCAGGAGTCATTGACAATACCTCGAACTCATCACGAATAAGATTGAGTTCCTCAGGAAAAGGTTACCACTTCCCTATCGCCTCCCCCATTTTCACACGTTGTCCTTTTCGTAGCAAAAATCTAAACTGCTCTTTCTGCAAACTAGAGTTGGCAGAATCAACATCAGCTACTGGAGCCTCAAAGACCAACACTACAGTGGAACCCAAGTTGAACACTGCGACCTCATCGCCAGCCTTCACACCAACCCCTTCTCCACCCATCCCGTATTTCTGTGTAGTGACAATGAAAGGTGCCTTCTGACCTAACAAGGGTAAGTTCGTTTTGAGCTCCGGCTCGAGCGCAAGTTCTATAGATCCTACATTTGTCGCACCAACGGCAGCCATAGCCATTAGCCCTTGCGACCACTCCCCTTCCAGCACAACCCTTTCATTCACCACGTAAAGATTTTTTACAGTCCGAACTGCTCGATCATTGACTGGGAACAGTTTCCCTATAAAATGACGGCGCAAGCGGATCTTCCAATCACTAGGGGAGTGGATGCGATGATAGTCACCTGGTCCAAGATAGAGCACACAATAGAACAGACCCTTCAGGGACCTATCCAACGGACTTGACATACTTGGCCCCTTCAAGATGAGTGGATCCGCTGGTGGGGCTGTCATCGTCAGTGTCTGACTGCCTTCACCCAACTTCGTTACCTTTGCACCTGTTAAAAACGCCACCTATCATTTAGGATTTAATATGGAACATAATTTACAGAGGCGTCTCATGAGAGTCACTTTTGCAATGTCTCATGGAATTCTAAACAGCAAGGTGCTTAAAACTGAACACAATGTTGCGAGATGTAGATACCTGAAAGTTGGGGAGGGGCACCTAGTAGAGCCGACAAGGAATATGAGAACCCTTTCACCTGTTTCAAAAGCTGATTCATGTGAGCACAAGCAGATCCAAGGTCCCACACTGAAGGCAAAACCGCTGGAAAACATTCGAGTACCTAGGTCTGGTGGATATTAGAAACTGTCTGGAAACATGATTCTACAAACTCTGCTAGCGAAAAATAAGTGCAAGTGAAGCAAACCAAACATCACCCTAACCCTAAAGTCAAGGTAACGACCTGCTCAATCATAGTGCCAGGACTCTTCACTTGTCCACAGCCAATGACAACTCCATCCACGGGACTTATCAGATTGGAAGGGCCAACTTCAAGCGGCCGTGCACCGTCTTTCAGCTTCCGCGTGAAAAATGCACGCAGGGACGGGTACTCCTCTATTGGCCTCGATGCTTCGTCCAGGTTCGAGTGAAATGCTCTAGCCCACCCCGAGTACACATGCGATCGTAACCAGAGTGGCAACTCAACTCCTGTGATCTCCCCCCATCTCCTTGAAATGAAACGAAGTGGCAACACCTGCACCGCACAAAACTCTCACCATTCAAATTCAGATAGAAATCATATCATTCGCAGGAGCCTCACCACGAATCAGATAATAACTGGTAAATTGAGATACCAAACTTCACCACCCTAAACCCTTAAAAATCAGGTTCCAGTAGAATCACCACATGCACGCAGTTGTCTCGGTATATGTAGGCACAAACTCCCACCATTGAAATTCAGATAGAAATCATATCGTCCGCAGGAGACTCACCACGAATCAAATAATCACTGATAAAAACTCTCACCATTGAAACTTTGATAGAAGTTTCATGTCGTTCGCAGGAGTGTCACCACGAGATACAAAATTGAGATACAAATTCACCACCTAAAACCCTAAAAAATTAGTTCCAGTAGAATCAGTCAGGGGATACCGAATCCCTCACCTGCAAGAATGTGGCTTTCCAGTCCCCTGAAAATTGAATCTCAGCGCCGTTCGCGCGCTGCTGTTGGAGCTTGGAGTCGTCATACAGTCGTCGAGCGTGGAGGGTGCCGAGCATGAGTAAGGTGGCGAGGGTGGCCCCGGGGAGAAAATGCGCAGTCCGAGGCCCACGGGAGGAGGAAGCATCGGGGTGCGGGACAGAAGAAGAGTGAGCTTGCGTGGAGAGGGATCGGCGAGGACAGGGGCGGGGGAGAGCGGGGGCAGAAGCTCGCAGGCAATGGAGCAAGCAGTGGCGCACCCGGAGAGCACGGAAGAAGGCCATGGGAGCTCGGGCCTTGACGGAATAAGCTTGCACTGCATAAGCTTCAATTCAATCTAGCAATTCGCAAGGCAATTCAGGAAACTCACAAGAGCTACTCACAAGAGCTCATCACACACTCACTCACTCACTCACTCACTCACTCACTCACAAGAGCTCATCACATACTCACTCACTCACTCACTCCCAAGAGCTTCATCTGGCTACCAGGAGAGGAGACGAGGCTGGGATTAATTGCAATGCGGTAGCAGAGACGGGGCAGGACAATTGCGTAGTAAGGGTTTAGGGTTTAGGGATTACGATTAAGAATGTGATGAGACAAAGACGAGCTTATCTGACAGATTCATCGGTAGAGCCGCAAGCTTTCAACACACAAGTGACACACATTCAAAATAGACCATAATTCGATTGGCGCGCGTGCACCCACCGCTTCGCTTGCGCCGCAGAGCTTCACCGACATCATCACCCTCCCCGCACTATTGCAGGGGGGTCCCTACCGTAGTTGTTTTGGGCAGCGCAGAAAGCTACTTAAGTCCAGTGGACTGGACTACAGTGCTGGAGTAGTGAAGCTATTTACATCCATGGGGATGGATGAAACATACCAAACGTACAGGGCAATGTCCGATAATGAGAGTCATTGCCCAGCGTAAACCGCGGCAGGGAAATTAACATCCGGGATGAACATTTGGGGATGAATATTGGAATTTTGGATGAAAAAGTCGTGCTACCTGAATATGCGGGCAAAATCGCACAATCAGGCATTATGAACCGATTGCGAACCAGAACCCACCCGCAAAACAAACGGGCAATTTCTTGATGGAGGTTTATGTTGATTAAAATACAAGTATTCATCTCAAAGTGCATAAATTCATCCATAATAAAGCGATATTGTCATTAGATTTTGTAGCAATTGAGCAACATCATTCATTGAAAACATAGCTAAATTTTTTTTCAAAAAAATTCTAATATTTCCTCTAAAAAGATCCCATCATTCCCTCAAAAAAATTACTCCGTATATAGCTTTTTGAACAATGAATTGTCCCCTCAAAAAACATTGCTTCATTGCGCTTGTCCTAAAATTTCATATACTTTGCAGTACACCAATGTAAATTCTTGGATTTTAACATATTGCTTATAAGGCAATTAGTAGCTAGAAAATGAAGATCCCCATTTATGATCATTTTAATTAAATTAATTTACTTTAGTTACATAAGTTATTGACTTTATACAAACATAACATTGTTAAATGGACAAATTCCTTCCCTATTAGAGGAGGGATAATTCCCTTGAGATGCCTAGGAAGGGATTAAATTATAATCCCCTCCATCATTGGTGGTGTTGACGTATTTAGCCTGTATGAGATTGGTAGTAGTGACATATTTGGCATGCATTCCAATGGATGGGGCTACAGGAAGGTTGAGCTGGCCAATTCCTATCTCTCAAATCTACAGTATTGTATTAAATGAATTGTGGTTTTTTCTTGAGTTGGCATTTGGGGGGCTCCTACTTTTAGGGGGAGAAAAAAAAAAAAAAAAAAAAAGTGAAGGTTAACAATGTTATGAAAGGAGAGGAGGCATTGCATTGACAAACTTTACATTAAGTAAACTTGAGTAGGTACTATATTCAAAAAAATAAGCCAAGTGTAAGAATAGAGCCTCTTGTAGTGTAGCTACTTGTTAATATATATTTGGAGAATTCCTAGATTTGGATGATGGAATTGGAAAAAAGTTGCCCAAACACCCCTTTGAATTTTAACCCTTGTTGTTGACCTCTTATAGTATATCCCAAGTGCAATATATTTCCCCATATGAACAAAATGCTCTTGGGTGGGTGATGCTTTCAAATTGTTCATATAACTTCTCATTCATCCACAATAAATGCAATGCTTCCATTTTTAACCATTTAAAGACCACGGAAGCAATATTTGGTCTCATGATCTTTACTTAAGATTGGGGAGTTGTGACAAGTTTTTTTTTTTATCTTCCATAAATTATGATATTTAACAAACATATGCAATTATGTATATTCAAACTAATAAATAAATATTAAAAGAATTCTCAGTTAAATTATAGATTATACAAAATCCCAAAACTTAGGCTAGAATGACCCAACTTCTTGTAGTCCTCACAGCAAGAATAAAGGGCACCACCTACGCTCCAACTCATCATATCCTTCATTAGCATCTACACATTCCAAAGGCAAGCATATCCAACACCTTCATACACATTATTGATATTGCCATCAAATATTTCACATTCCTTCCTCCTTTACAAATAGAATTAAATCAGAAAATGACCAATCGTTACTTGGGCCCTTACCACAACTATTGTATACAATTTGATTATTTTACAAGCCCCACCTTCCATCCAATTACCCCTCCCCCCAAAACTTCAATGTTCTATACACTCCAACTTTCTACAAACTTTAACTTTTAAAGGACCAAGTGACCATTCATTGTGCATAAGTGATGTTGGGTAGTTGCATACAAAGTCAATTTGGGTTGGATATTTACAAAATTTTGGCACAAGGTGTAAAAATATACCCCCTTGGCGAGAGTATAATTTTTTTTTTGATTAGATGCTCAAATCAAGAGTTATATTGTCCTAAACTTTTTGGGGACCATGGGTAGAATATAAATTCCTCTTTTATTTTTAAGATTTGGCATGTATATAATTAACATGATAAAATATGCACCTGTCAAAAATATAACCATAAGTGGTGCAAAAATCTCACTCTAGGAGATATTAATTAAGTCTGGTGACCATGTTGGGCAAGGTCAACAAAAAAATTTCTTCTAACTTCAAAACATTATTATCTTTCAATTTTTGTGGTCAAAATTTTTGAAATTGTTTTCATAGATTTTTAGAGTAGTCTAGTATAAATTTATATAGTTAAAAAAAAATCTATTTTTTTTTCATTTTTTTCTTATTGCCCTAAAAAGTGCCTATTTTTTATATTTTTTGCCTAAAATGTGCCTCAATCTTTTAGGAGTTAATGTTGTATACATTCCCATTCCAAAACCACTCAAAGTAGTATAGAATCTCCCTTCTAACTAAAGTACAATATGTAATTGTAGAGTCAGTTGTCCTAGCTCTTAGGTCAAATGTGGAATTTGCTATAAACAAACTCTTTATATAAGGCAACCATTTCATAGTTGGAATTTATTCTCTCATTCATCAAACGGAAAAAAACAATAAGCTATCCCAAGTGTTTTCCTCTATCATATATGTTTCCTATTTCGTATGAAAATTATATATAGAAATCTATATAGAAATCAAAGTCACTATATATGATATTCATCATTCACATACATGCAAAATGATAAAAAGAATATAAAATATATTTGTCTCCAACATATACCAATAATTTGGCCTCTGTAATCATAAGGGACAATAATATATTTGCAAAAGTGTGAGGGGTTTTGCCTAGGGAGTATTTTTCTGTTAGAAAAGTTCCTCATGAAGGATACTACTTCTCATTTTTGAAGTAGAACAATGTAACCTAAAACATCATAGGAATATGAAGTGGTATGAATAAGAAGTAATGTGAATATGAAGTGATAATGTAGATGAATGTGAAAATATTTGATTTAGTAATTAATATGACAATGAATCGGGCAATGAATATACTATTTGCAATCAAATAGCATGTCAAATTCTTCTATAGATTTGAATTATTTTCAATCTCAAAACATTGTTGAAGTATATTCTCTAATGTTTTTGAAGTGAAGATCTCAACCAATCAAAACATTATATTATTTAAACGTCAAAAACGAAGTCTTAGAAAAGCTTTCAAGAAGCTCAATTTTATTTTCAATATTACTTTGTGCAAGTATCATGCAACTTAAGCAAGTTCATACATTTTTATTTCTATTTGTTGGAAATTTGAGTTAAGAATCTATGGAAAAATGAGTTAACCCTTTAAGTACTAAGAATTTATGAGTTTAAATTGATTCCTTTGCCATAGATTATATTGTAGAAAGTTTAATCTAAATCGAGGATTCTTTCATATCATTAGCTTGAGTAGAAAACATTACATGCATGATTGGTTCAAAAAAATAATTATTTGAATAAATAGAAAATCCCAAGTAAACACTTCAAAATTGTTTAAAAAAACATAAGTCCAAATGAAGACTTAATACTTAAAGGGTTAAGAAGTTCAACTTGTTGTTTTGAAAAGGGAGCTAAATTGTATATTCTTACACACAAATGAAAGCAAACAAAACAACTTGTTGTTTTGAAAAGGGAGCTAAATTGTATATTCTTACACACAAATGAAAGCAAACAAATTAAAACAATATCTATATCAAATGAGCATGCTTCCTAATAATAAATTGTGAGAAAAAATCAAGTCTCAAAAGAGGATTCTAGATTCTTTTAGAATGTTTTTTTGGGATACTATAAGAATAAACCATAAATATCCCAACTTCAAAAAATGGTGCATCCAAAATCTTGGTTTCATTTCTTGCCATTGCAGAGATCAAGGGACTTGCTTGTGGGCTATTATCCTTACATGGTCGAAGGGGATGAAAAATGACTCATCGATGAATACATCATTGATCAATGAATGAAAGTTCATGGATGAGAAAATCGGAGGAAGGGTAGAGACAATAAACTGAAAATGATTCATTTTCAACATGAACAAGAGCTGTTCGAACATTCATAAGCCACTTTTTGACTCCTGGGACCTTACAGAGTTTCAGGATTTAACATGTCAATCCCATTCTGCTGCCTCTCTCCACAACCAAAAAAAGGCACAGTTGAGCAAGTTGAGAAATCTGCCACTTCCCTTCATCAGCGCTATCCACAGTATCTCAATGTCACAAATCAAACGCTATCAAATACTCTTTTGAGTTCTTAACATTTGTCACAAGAGACTTGGTTTTACAATATAATTGGAGCTCAAGAACTGATAGAATCACATGATACAAACAGCTCAAACCAGCTGTAATGACATTAATAAGTTGACCTCCCGACATTGTATGCAAATGATGAGCTTCTGCCAAGCTCCCAAATTCGTCTACTTTACTCTCACGACCATCAATAACCTTTAAGTTACAATGGTTTGCAATCAAGGGACAAGGCCAGCCTCAACTGCACGCCCAAAACACAAATTCCTAGGCAGATGTAAGGTTGCCTGCCAATAAATGGACTCAAATACCGTGTATCCCTTCCTACTTTTAAATGCAGTCTCCCAACACCTCATGGTTCCCTTATTTGCGTCGGCGCTATAAAGCAGAGGGTGGAGCGACGGCAACAACACTAGCTACCCAATCCTCAAGCTGTGCACGTGTGTCAACATTCGTATCCAGACCCACGGCTGTTATTGTAACCTGCACTCAACCGGAGACCAAATATATGAAACATGTTGGCAAATGAAGCATCTCTGACACATGTAGACATTGCCACCAAAGAGAGCATAGTGTTTACTCAGAGATTAAAAGTGAGCAATAGAGAAGCCATAGACCAATGAGCAACATGGTGCTAATACTCAAAGAAAGAATTGGACATAACGTACAAAGCCTTGTTCCAACGCGCCAAGATCATGATCTGGTGCTGTCTCTCCAACTTCATACTCCGCGCCCTGCACCCAGGTTTCCATGTAATGAAATCTGAACTTCAAGATCAAATCCCAAACATTGAAATCCATACTTGAATGGAAAGCAACTGGAATAGAGAAGTTTTAATAATTAATTCAGAAACAACGATTAGGAGCATTATGCTTTTCTGCAATACTTCTATGCCATGCCTTGCTTCAATTGAGTGCTTACCTCAAGTCGAAAATGCATCTTCTGTGAACCTCCCTTGTCATGTTCTTCGCCAACGCCTACTGATTCAACATCAGGATTCTGCTTCTTGAAATTAGCACGCCTTGCTGCTCCCTACAGAAAACGTACACAAATTTCAGCATCTATCAGCAAGACTATGCACATTCATTGGGCGTGCTCATGCATGATGCAGTGGCCAGTACTCATGCAATTCACTACTTGGAAATGGAACTATAGCAAGAGAGTACCTAAATTAATGACAGGATCTTCCTACTGACTTCCAGACATTGGAGCCAAAGATTCTTGAAAGCAAGTTCTTGAAAACAGTCAAAAATCAAACCACAAGAAACAATGACTACGATAGCAGGAATTACAATTGGGCCTATCATAATGAAGAAAGTATGTGTGGATATACCGCAGCAGAAGCAGCAAGTCCAAGTTGTGCCATCTGCAACCCAATACCAGTGTCTTTCAACCTTTGCATGCGTTTCTCTTCTGTCACTTTCCTCCATTTCAAAGGTAGACGAGAGGTGCCTTGCCTTGCAATCTTGTAGCCCTGTCAGATTCAAGATTCCAGTTTACAAAGCTTCTAGATCATTAAAAAAACCAAGTCGACCTCATCGTAGAAATGGGATCCCTCTGTCTTTCTCATCTAAATGAGCAGTGAAGACCTAATACCAAAGTCATATACACCCCAAAGGAAGAGACTACAACAAAAGCTGAGCCTTGATTACACATAAAATGCGGCTATCATGATGGATTAAGTGTTCCAGTAATTCTGCAAAAAATAATTATAACACTCTAATTAAGCTACCACAAGGTACAATATTTCAGAAAAGAAGATCAACAGCATTAAATCATATTACCCTGTGTTCTGATGGACTTGAAGGAATATCAACGTTCAAAAAGAAGCCTTTGGGATATACTCCTTCCTGAATATCTCGCAGTGAAGCTTTTATAAGTGGAAGACTCACAGCTGCTGCTGATTTGTAGTCTTTGTCGGTGCTTTGGCCTCTCTTCCTGGAGATTTCAAGAATTAGTATCACAGCTAAGTAGGTTGTAATAAATACCTCCAAAAATTCTAATTAAATTGAAGGATCTGAGGAACTACCACATGCAATTCCTGCACAAAGAATTAACAGAAACATAGTGAAATTTGAACAGAAGAATCTAAAATACCACTCTAAAGAAAGAGATATTGCAGGAACGCCAGCGATAAATGCTTCCCGTGCTCCAGCCACTGTTCCTGAGTAGATTCTACACATAGCATTGTTGTCAGACTCCAAAAGGATACACAACTTCACGTACGCTTTCAGTTCTGTATTAATCACACGGATGAATATAATCATGCAATTCACAAAAATTCCAGAAAAAGATGAAACTCAGTAGCAAGTTTCAGTGTACAAAGTTGAAAGCACAGCCTGAGCCAGACAACATACATGTGATAACCGCAGTTGGAGCCTTTGTTGATACCACTGAGTACCTGCATATCCAACCGCGTCTGGCATGTTAGTTTGAACATAATTCTAATCAAAACAACGTCAGACATGAGAACGATCGGCAGGGACTCCTGCCCAGATGTGTAGGTCTACGTCAAAAAGATACAATAGAAATCCCATAAATTAGTCAAACTGGCAGATAGGTCGACATCATCACCATTGTAGGTCTTGACCACGGAAATAGGGATGCCGTGAACGCTAACGCGACGCAATCAGCCGGAGTTCCTGCACAAGGACAACAAAGCCCTGTATTGTAAGCGACGTGTAATTGACTAAATTCATCACCATCAATTCATAGCATATGATGCATAATTCTAAAACTGGCCATCACGAACTTACCAGAGGTTTCAAACGCGGTGGCGCCTGCAATATTCACTGCCGATACTTCTAACAAGCCCCTCGAGGTAATGCTGTGAGACACGGCCGACTTTTCTCTGAAAGAAGACGTCGTTCATGTATGGAAGAATCGAATCAGAAGAGGGAGAAGAAAGGACTTGATAAAGAAAAATCAACGCAAGAAAAAGGGAAAACGCTAAATTGCGAAGGGACTAAACCCCTGTTCGAACCTCGACCAGTCTCTCAAGCGAAAAAAATATTCCGGCATTTCTCTCGAATTCCAAAACGGGTTTAGAGCTTACGAATCCGGGGCGCAGACGAATACATTGCAGCTCCCGTCCTCGATCAAGGCGGCCACCAAAGCGCGCAATCCGGGGGCATTGATCCCGTCGTCATTCGTGATCAGCACATTCGGCAAGGCATTATTGACTGGAACCTCGACGGTGCTCCCAGGTGCCGCCTCCTCCTGCTGCTTTCCCACAACGTGCTCTTCTTCCTCTTTGTCCTGCTTGCTGAACCTGCGCGGCAGGGGACCCCCTGTGTACATAGTGCTCCCAATTGCAACCCTGGAAAAAAGAAATTCTATCGAAAACACGCTTCAAAAGATGTCCAAATTCTGACTGACACGAACACTGCTGGGTCGATGGAAGAGAGAATTGCGACGATCGGGGATCCAGCAGCGCCAATCTGCGGAGTCAGGTGTGCGGATTGCGTCGACAAGCAAAAACCTTTGGAGGGTCGAGGAGAGAGAGGGTGATGGCAAGTGAATCACGGGCCGGGTATTGGTGCGCGCAGACCCGGGCTTCCCCTACCCGTGGACCTGCCGTACCACCCTGCCATCAATCTGCTTAAGGTGGGTAACTGGGTACCCCCAAAACCGCCACTTTTTACTTTTGTGCCTAGTTACTATTCTTATACAACTATTATTAGACTGGGAAAATTTTCATATTTTCTTGGCACTTGAAAGGAGATTCTAATGCACCAAAGAATGTGACATTTGCATATCGTATGCAAAAGTTATGAAGGAATAAAGTTTGGTTTTAAAACAGTTTCTTCCACATAGGTACGTAATTTGTTTGGAGAGATGTGCACAGAGTGAAGATGGCACTTAAGGGTCAGTGACGCATTCACCTTATTGTTGCTTGTATTTTCAGATGAAGAATTACTATTGAGGAACTCAAATACAAGACAATGGAATCATAATAATTTAATAAGAACTGAAATTGCTACACCTTTGGTGCAAAAATATAAAATTTTCAATATGGTTGGAGATCATGACCATCTTAAAAAGGTTCAAGATCAATGACTTACTACCTAATTCCGTTTGATGAGTGTTTTAAAAGCATAAGTTTAACATTCTAAAAACATCTCTTTCATTGCCTGTATATAGTTGCAATTTATTTTGATAAGCATTAGTTTACAACTAAGTCCACCTGAATCAACATTTAATGAACAACATCTTTATCAGCCTATTACCATCTATAAATATATAGGAATATGATATCATTTTCTAACAATAGCACTCAATTGCTAACCTTGCCTAAAGAAAATAAATTACACAATTTGTAGAAATGGATGACGTTTGTTGTACAAATGGAAAGATTTAAGTTCATGTCGAAATTGGGTGATTGACGCTATTAAGTTGATCTACCTTAGCCATTAACCCCTCATCGCCTGAAGTCCAAACGAGGTCAAAAACAGCGTTGCTTTTGAAGTGTTGTAAATTTAGATGTCGCTAAGTTATAGAATTCTTAACCGTACAATATTGTAGTGAACATGTTGTAGATGACACAGAAAAAATCTGAAGCCATTTGACTGCATGGATTGAAAGATTATAATGTTTTAGTGTTAAAAAAAGATGCTGAAATTTTCCAAAAAACACATTTGGAGGTGAAATTCGACTTCTAAACCTACTCAAATGAAAAAACTTGAGACTATAAAGTGATTCAAAATCAACATACAAACACATTGGTGAAAAAAATATCATTCAATTGACTCAATGTGTCTGCAAAATAGATTTGAAATGTCAAAAAATAGCATGAAAAGTTGCAAAAAACACCATGTAAGGCTAAACCTCCTCCACTAAAAAGCATCTCAGTCATTCATTACTTTTTGGATTCAAGGAAAATTTTAGCCACACAAACTAGACTAGTATGCGCAAGTTTCACAAAAGAAATTATTGAAAATGGACATTGTATGAAGAAGTTACAAGCCGCCGAATTTCACTGTAATCCGAAAATGGTTGGATTTTAAATTTTGAATTGCTCCCAAACATTCAAAGAAGCTTGTATTGACATGAAAATTTTACCACAATAACTAGACTAAAAGGGGAACACAACCCAACAAATTTTATTGAAAACGAACATTGTATAAAGGAGATACCCCCCCCCCCAAGTTTCAGCCATCAAATGCAGTTTGGTGAATTCAAATTGAACCTGTGAACTTTGATTGGCTCCCATTTAATTTGTAAATCTTGGATTGATCTGAAAATTTTACCACACAAACTAGAAGAGAGAGCACAACTTTACCAATAAGTTTTATTGAATTCGGATATCGGATGCTAAAGTTATAGCACTTTGAATTATACACGAGGACACTTTTCGTCCCTTCAGGCGATGAGGGGTTAAGGTCACAACACCTAATTTAATTTGGATTAGTGATGTGAAAATGATGGAACATCTTGTTTTGTGGGCAATCTTAGCATCTTTTTGAGAAAGTATTGTATTGAATCCGTTCATTAACTCAATTTTGACAATTTTGAAGAAAAATAAAATCTATAGAGTTTGATTTGTTTTTTTAGAACAATCTTACCATTGAGATTAGTGTGTTTTAATTCCATCTTAACATTATAATTAACAACTTAGATTTCCTCCTATCTAGTGCCTACATCACCTACTAAGTTTTTGAAGAATGAAAGTCAAATGTATATGTTTTGAATTTTTTTTCACAAACTTGCAACTCAATTCTTTAACATAAATTTTTTTAATTCAAAATCTATATTGCAAAATTTTTACGTTAATCGGATTCAAAATCTTACAATCTAATTTTGCAAGGTGCAAAAAACTTGGATTTTTTTTTAAACACTTATATCCTACAAGCTATATAGTCAACATTTCTTAAATTTCTTCCATGCATTTTCAATTTAGTCTAGAGCAAGAATCTAAAGCTGAAGACTCCCAAAAAATTAAAACTTCAAATTAGTGCTCTATGCATTGGATATGACAACTTTAAGTGTTTTTCAACACAAAAATGGCCTTCTAAATTAACCTTTCATATAATATTATTGACCTAGGTTGATTTTATTCAAAGAGACAAAGATTGAGGTTCAAGAATATTTAGCCTCTATCACTCGCTGAAATTTTAACAAATATAATGTCAGGTTTTAAAAACCAACCTTTAGAGGTCTTAAATCTTCAAATTCATATGCAAATTCCTATGAATTTTTAAAAATAAAATAACATTAAGATAATTTTTATAACACTGAATATAACATATCAACAAAATTTCAGACCTAAAAAAATCCAGGTCAAAAGTTATTTACAAAAAAGAGTGAGCTGAAATTTTGAAGAAAATACATTCTTTGATGTTTTAATTTGTAAAAAATAGGAAAAACAATTTTTTTAAGAATTAAAAATTGGTCATTTGGGAAGACTTCAGAGTGAAGAGATTCACCAAAAAAATGGTCTTGAAACCATCTTCAATGTTTAGAATTGCATGAGCAAGGGAGCCCTCTTTGCATGGATATAGACGACATAAAATCAAATAATTTTAAATGTTCCTCAGTAGAACATGACTTCCTACTATGGGAATAAACCATAGAAATTTAAGCTCTAAATCATTAAATTTGGGGACTCCATAGTACTTAAAACCCCTAGAACTCAAAACGTGACATATTAATTTAATTGATTTTAATAATAATAATAATAATAATAATAATAAATATATATGAGATGTAATAACATTCAAGACATACATCTCCAATAAAAATTTCAAATTCATGCAAGTCATGCTTGGAAAGTTATCGCAAAAGAAAGATTTGGCATTCTGCCTGTGACAAACAACCAATACCACTTTTTCTTGCAACGATCCCTAGATGAAAAAAATGCCCCAAAATCAAGTAGAGACTATAATATCCCGTTTATTGGAAAGGTTTGAAAATTTTCGAATTACTTTGGCTAGTAATATGTTGAGTTGCTTTCCAAATTCATATTTACTACCATATTGTAGCATGTGCAAAGGTAGTTTTTAATTTAATTGTAATACAAATGTTTTTATAAATTAAAATTTTCAATGAATATTGATTATGATAATGCAAGTGTTGGTGAAAAACAGACCACCGAGCCCTATAAAAAAATAACAATTTTTTCCAAAATAACATAGAAATATATTGATGGAGATTTATCGGTCATTATTCTAGCTATATTCTAATATTTGTAGAAAAAATTTGAATCCATTCAAACCAGAATATGAAATTGTCGAAGATCTTTTTAAAAGTCCAAAGTTTAAACCTTCATGCTTTTGGCATTTTTTGTGACATAACATTGTTTGCTAATAAGCTTTACTCCCTTTGACTTGAAGAAAAGAGAGGTAGATAGGAAAGAAAATCATAAGGTGGTTAATCTTCAATGGCCTATGTTAGGAATAATTCTATTTTTGAAGTCAATATTTTTGGGTTTCAACATAGTTTGAGAGACTATATATAAATATTTAACAATATTATAGAAGACCAATATAAATAACTCTACCCTATATGTGCTGGATTACTAGAACTAAGAGCATATTTACATTGATTCAAGATTTGATGCTTACAAAATTCACTTTATTTCATCAATTTTCTAGAGAATATCTTGAATGTATCTATAATAAAAGATGTTAAAAATTATACTTTAAGTGAATGTAATATTGATTTTCCAAATAAAATAAGATGATTTTCTAATCATCTTGTAAAGTAGAATCATTCAAAATCGATTATGTTCTTAGAAGTGTGCCCTAAAATATCTAGATAATAAATAGATGGTCATGTACAATATTCAATTCAAGGACATTGTGAAATCACGGATAAAAAAAGTCTATCATTTGAACTTTGAAGTTTGATAAATTTTGTATTAAATGTTCAAATGCCATTTGACTTCATCTAAGTTTAGCAAAAAAATTCAATATGTGACTTAAAATCAAACTCTACTAAATCATAATTATGGTGGTCCAGAGAATTTTGATAGGATTAAATTGCAACTCTTACATTTTTCTTGTTGACCTTAAATTTAGAAAATAAAGGATTTTTTTAAAATTTGAGATCAATTAATGATATAAAACTCAATAGGTCTATTTCCTATTCCAATTTGAAACCTTGAAAATTTCTTTAAATGAAACATTTTGCTTCCACTTAAAGTTTAAGAATTCTCAGTACAACTGTTTAATTGATAAGCATTGAATGATGTTAAAATATTTGTTAAACCAATGATAACCTTCAATATTATATACATCTATAAATATGAATATAAGCTTTTGAACTTTTTTATATAATTGGTACAAATATTCTTCAATTTCCTTCAAAAATTAAGGTAGTGATTAAATTCTTTACAAAAAATCTAAAATTTGAAGATCTATAGAAGCCATGAAAATTAATTATTTTTTAAATTATGTAAAGTAAAAAGATACTTTGCAAAGTGAAACATTAAATTTGAATATACAATATTGGGTTCCATTTGCAGGGTTTCAATTGTGCCCAAGTTTAAATTGATCATTAAATTAGAGAAACCACTTGATGACATAAACAAGTCTCTTCGTTAACATTTCAAAATTAAAAATCAAAATATATTTCTTCCCTCAAAATCATTTGAATAAACTTAAAATGTTATATATATATATATATATATATATATATATATATATATATATATATATATATATATATATATAAACACATTTGAAACAAGAAAAACCACTCATGTACAATGGGGTACCATTCAAAATGGCGTTTTTGAAATCGCAAGGAAGGAAATTTCACATTTGCTAACTTTGATAGCCTTTTGAGGGCTCAGAAATTGATTTTTGACCATGAAAATTTGAACACAACATCATCTTTAAGTTAATTTTATGTGTGCCAAATTTCAAGGCCAAAAGATTTACACAAGAAAAGATATTTGAAATCTACCAACATGTGTAGCCATGAGAAAGATTTCACTACTGCCAAATTTGACACCCTCCCAAAAGATTGAAATTTTTTTCTTTTCTTATGAAATTCTTGGCATAGGATCATCTATATGTTGAAAACATATGTGCCAAATTTCAAGGCCAAAAGATTCACCCAAAAGAAAATGTTCAAAATCTACCAACAAGTGTAACCATGAGAAACAATTTTAAGGCTACCAACTTCAACACCCTCTCTAGGGCTGAATTTTTTTTTTGGTAGATTATGAAATTTTTTGGCATAAAACCATCTCTATATTTCTAAATTGTGTGCCAAATTTCAAGGTAAAAAAATTTAGCAAAAAAAATTATTCTAATTCTACCAACATGTGTAGTTGTGAGAATGAATTCTATGTCCGTGTCAAACTTTACCCAAAAAATGAGACTATCCCAAGGGCTAAATATTTTTTTCTCACAACTACACATGTTGGTAGAATTAGCATATCTATTTTTGTGTAAATTTTTTGACCTTGAAAATTGGTATGCATGTTATTAACATAGAGATGACTTCACAATGTAAATTTCATGGTAAACAAGCAATTTTTCAACCCTTGGGATAGTGTCAAAGTAGGTAGTAGTGAAATTGTTTCTCACAACTAACACATGTTGGGAGATTTTGACTATCTATTTTTGTAGGGGTCTTTTGGACTTGAAATTTTTCACACATGTAATCAACATATAGATGGTCCTATGCTAAGAATTTCATAGGAAAAGAAAAAAATTTCAGTCCTTGGGAGGGTGTCAAAGTTGGTAGTAGTGAAATTTTTCTCATGGCTACACATGTTGGTAGACTTCAAATATCTTTTTTTGGGTAAATCTTTTGGCCTTGAAATTTGTCACACATAAAATTAAATTAAAGATGATGTTGTGGTAAAAATTTCATAGTCAAAGATCAATTTTTGAACCCTTGGGAGGCTGTCAAAGTTGGCAAATGTGAAATTTTCTTCCTTGTGATTTCAAAAACGCCATTGTGAATGGTACCCCACTATACAACATAAAAACATAATAATTTAGGGGGACATTCATGCTAAGGATAATGGAAAGGTAGGGTACCCATAACAATCTTGTGGGTATAAGAAGAGTTCAAAAATATAATCCATCTCATTATGACTATCCTTCCTATGGTTGAAAATTCATTTAAGAACAAGCAAAAAAACAAAATATCTCTCCATCCCTATGGGATTTCCATATCCTCACTATTCCCTTCTAATATCTCATTATTTTAAGGTTTTAATTAAATGGATGCAAATCAAGATTTTTTTTTCATTTTTTATAAAGTGTCAAAATGGCTAAATAAAATGTTATAGTAGTGCTCCAAATTTCAACATTCATCCACATATTGGATTAAAAATATCACATTAGCACATGTCACATATCTATAGTGATGATTTCATCTAGAATTTAGTGATTTCATCTAAGATTTTTTTTTAATTTGAATTTTTTAAGCGAAAAACTTTATGTTTTTTTATCATTTTATAGCCAAAATTATATTTTCTAGAGCAATCTAGCACTATAAAGCCAAAAAATCTATGGTGCAAATTATATTTTACAAGTGTTAAGCCATAACCCATCTACCGTGTTATGTGCCATGTTGATCAAATTTGGATGAATTTTTACCACCTTTGTGCAAATACTTCATTTACCTCCTAAATGTCCAAGGCCTTTTTCTAGCTTCTAGGAATTCAGGGGTGCTATTTTGTGAGCTTTGGAACATGAGCCCGAGAGCCTATGAGCCTTCAATTTTTTGGCATAGTTTTTGTAATACTATAATTTTCAAGGTGTAGACCTATGACCATGGTTTAAGAATTGAGGATCTTTATAGCTAGTGAATTTAAAAAAATATGTCAGTTGGCTTGAAATAGGGTTGAGACATTCCAAATGTTTTCTAAACACCTAATCTATACACCCTATCCATTTTTATTTATTTTATTCTTAATAGCAACTCTCTTACCCCTAGAAAATCAAAGACCTCTCTCAACACAAAGAAGCCCCTTGGAAGGTATAGAGGTTGGGATTTTTTTTTTTTTTTTTTAAATTCAATTTTTTTTCTTTTTGTTGCAATTTCATCACCTTTCAAAAGCCCCTTGAGGGATTTGGAGTTTGGGACTCTCAAAACTATTTTTAAAAAAAAAATTTAATTTGCAACTTCATCACCTTAAGAAACCCCTCTCATTACCAAGAGACCTTTCTGAATTTGGAGTTTGGGACTCCCAATTTTATTTTATTTTTTCTTATTTTATTTTATTTTTCAAAATTTTTTTGCGACTTCATGATCCCAAGAAACCCCTCTCGTTACCAAGAGACCCCTTCCGGGGTTTGGGATTTAAAATTGCAAAAAAATAGATTTTTTATTTACTTATTTTTTTCAATTTTGTTTTTGGACTTTGTGACCCCCCAAAAACCCTCTTGGTACCAAGAGACCCCTTCCGGGGTTTGGGACTTTCGCAACTTCATGACCCCAAGACTCTTCTCTTACCAAGAGCCCCCTTTCAAGGTTTGGGGTTTGGGACTTTAAAAAACAATTAATTTTTTTTAAATTATTATTTTTTTTTTCAAAAACAAAATTTCGCAACTTTGTCATCCACTAGAAACCCCTCTCGATACTAAAAGATCCTTTCTGGGGCTCGAGGTGGATTAAAATTGTCGCCCGCCAATGGGCCAATCCAAGTACGGCGTGTGTGCAGACAAGCTCCCATGGTCATAGGTCCATGGTCATAGGGCTTAATAATAAAAATTTGAAATTTTTTCCACTATTTACTCTATTGACCTCAAAAATTTCAAGTTTTTTTTTTGTCAACGCTTTGGGCTCACAAAGCATATATTCACCGCTCTTAAATTCAAATTTTTAGACTTACAAACTAGCGTCGTTGCAAATTCAAACTAGACATGTTAGAGATTATATAAGAAAAGAAAACACAACAATATCACTTACGGATTGAAAGGTTCTAATGTTTGATCATGAGGGTGTTAAAATTGTTAAAGTGATTTTAAGTCTTTCAATCCTCTTTTCACATGTCAAATCTAAAAAACTGCACACCATAAAAATATGAGGTTAAAGAATATAACATGCATAACTCCAATCAATTTATGGCTTCTCAAAATCTCTTCTATAATTTTCTAAAATAAATTTCTAATGTAAATCTTTCTCTAAGATCTTGTGTACTTGAGACTCAACGCTACGGAAAATCAAGATTGCAATGGACATCCTTGCATAAAATCTTGAATAAAAATATCATAATCAATCATTTTCGAAATTGGATTTTTGATGCTAAAATTGGACTTTAAAAATAATTTAAAAAATATATAAACTACTAAAAATAGCAACTTAATTAGGTTTTATTTAACTTCAAAATATTGTGGACACCATAATTTGGTACCTTAAGCATTTAGGGATTAAATTTGAAATTATAACCTCTTGAGTCTTCATATTTTTAACCTTAGTGTGAATGTACTTTAAAGAGCTAATGTGTAGTTTTTGAACTACAAATGCTCATCAAAAGAACTTACTTGCTAAGGAACAAATTCTTGGTCCAATCCTAATATATTGATGTAAAATCATTCTAAAGATCGTTTTGCATGCTTCACCTTGCACATGCTTATAATTATTTGAAGAGAATAATTCATGTAGATGGAATCATGCACTGTATTTAGTGATTTGCACCAATGTATTGCAATCCATTGACATGTCACAACTTACAACCTTAGTTTTTACACATTTACACATACAATTTTAATACATCATGTCATTGCAAGTTGGATCACCCACAAGATTTATGATTTATCAATTTAATATTCATAAAATCATATAAATGTTAATTTGTCAAGTAATAAAAACTTATATGATTATATTAAATTTTAAAAAAATTAAAAAAATTAAAAATGGACTTTGAAATCAATGCGATATAATAGCCCATCCCATATTAAGTATCTTAAACTTATGATTTTTGAACTCAATCATCCAAATCTATAGAAAATTCATTTGTGAAACTCTAATTTTGCGAATATGATCAATAGATCTTATGGTAGGTAAAGGTAATTATAGTTTTTTATGCTTAAAAAAAACAATCTTGAACTTCACAAGTATTTTTCATTTTCTAAGATTTTATGTAGATCCCTAGGACTATAATTAATCATTTTAGTCAAAATTTTATAAAGCTTCAATCCTATTCATCTTTTTCCACAATTATGGCCATAATAATTCTCAATTCACTACCAGACTTGCTATGAGGTCAAAAAATATTCAATGTGGCACAAATGTTCTACAAATTGTTTCACATCTTTCTATGTATTATAGACTATCAAACTGACATCCTACTATATATTTACTTACCTACGCCTATTATCGAAAATATGACAATGACATTTCAATATGTATATTTACTACTTTGTGCATCCAAAAGGCAACAATAGCCAAATTCTTACAAACATCACATAATTCTAGACTTTTTGACTTCTGTAATTACATAATGGGTACTTGGGACTTGAAGGGTTAAGTAATAAGGATTAAGGTAGTAATGAGATTATATTGTCAAATCTTCAAATAACATGTAAGTTACAAAGGATTCAAACATATTGGCAAGAAATAAAACTATTGCTTACTAACTTCTATCTATCATTTCTAGTACTTCTTAGTTTGTAATCACATATTCTTCAAGAATACTACTTGATATGTAAGACATACACATTGCCTTAAGAAACTAAACTCTCCACTCTCCTTGCCTTTCATCCTCTTCGTGATGACACCCGAGTCCTTCAGATAGAGTACTTTCATCCAATGGTCTGTTTTCATCCCTCAATTGATCTTGGGGTGGATGAAGCAACCGATGTCACTTCTTGTCGGCAGGGGACCCAGCAGAGCAGCTCCAATATCAAACCGCGGGTGCGGTGGAGGCACGGCGACCGCCCCGTGAGCAACCTGCTGGGCTGCCGCAACGGGCACTGCTGCTGGTGGTCCATCGTCGGGCTGCTGTGCAACTCCTTGGCCTCCCCCCCCTTGGCCTGCATTTGCTTGCGCCATGTGATGAAACCGGCTGTTCGCCGGCCGGCTCCGATTATCTGAAATAAAAATTACGTCACCAATCATGCTCAAATTCAGAAATTGACACACTCACAACGAATTGGGGGCCACGCATTGAGAGGGTACCAGCTATGACAGCAAATCTTGCACAAACTGAAATTCCTTAAGGACAGAGCTACTAGAAATACTCGATCTGAAAAGCAATTTGCCAATACTCTGGCAGCGCTCGGTGTCCAAGTCCAAGTCCAAGTGTTTTAACCCATATCAAATCCGGAAGTTAGCTAGAGCAACGCAACTATCTTCTGTGTTTACAGAACTGGGTGCTTGGGCTCCTCCACCCCCGTAAGAAAAATTGTGAACCATTGATGTGACTCGCAAGTACCCACCGTAGCCGTTGATTCAATTTTTTTTCCAGTAAAATATCCATTATCACGCATCTGTTTGTCGCCTCACTCATCAATTTTCAAAAAAAAAAAACTCCCTCACGTAGTATGTGCTCGGATATGGGATATGATACGGGTATGAAATACGGTACGGATACAGATATGGAAAGTGGAATACAAAGATATTGTTCGGGATATGGGATATAGAATACGGATATATATAAATACAAATACAGACAAAAATCAAGTAATCCCATATCGATTGCAAGGGGGACTGTGAGGGAGAAAATATAAGTAAGAGACGGGGGGTGAAGTCAGAAAAATCATCTGATTGACAGATTTTCAAGACTGATCATGAACGAAAATTGACACTATCTACTTAAAAGACAACAAGAACATACTACTCAATTGTTCAACTACCAGGTCATGCCCAAATCCATGTGATGAAACCTGTTCACCTCTGATTATCTGAAATGAAAATTAAGTCACCAATCACACTCAAATTCAGAAATTGACACACTCACAACGCATTGGGGGCCACGCACTGAGAGGGTACCAGCTAGCTATGAGAGCAAATCTTGCACATACTGAAATTCCTTGAGGACAGAGCTACTAGAAATACTTGATCTGAAAAGCAATTTGCCAATACTCTGGCAGCGCTCAGTGTCCAAGTCCAAGTTCAAGTGTCCAACAAATATCAAATGCGGAAGTTAGCTAGAGCAACGCAACTACCAGGTCATGCCCAAGTTCATGTGATAGAAAGTAAAAAAACCATCACCAAACATGCCTAATTAAATCCAGAAATCGCCGGACCGCACTAGACACTGATCGAAAGTCTACCTGTACGTCAACTATTTCAGTAAATCCTTCTTTGAAACTCTACAAGTACGTAGGGAGGGGAAATTAACACTCGATCTGAAAAGCACTTTGTCAATACTCTTGCAGCTCTCAGTGTCCAGAAAACATCAAACGTCGATGCTAACTACTACCCCCAACATCCAAACACCCATCGATCATCGATATGATACGCTAGAGCAGCATGATATATCACACCCCGGGTCAAGCCCCAATGACATGCATTGCATGATCGACAGTTTCCGCACAAGACTGAAGTGTTCGGAGTTTCAAGAGCTAGATGATTGTGAGCGTGGTTTTGGAAGCCAGATGGACCGAGGTGATCGATCGAACCGCTTTCAGGGATTGATAGAAGCAGAAACGATACGAAGGAGGGGCCGGCAGCGCGGATTGCATGTCTCGGACCTAAATCGTAAGCATTTCAAATAATTCCAAGGGAATGCACGCAGTCATGCTAGAATGCTCCTATATTACTGCTGAGGATTTAGAAAACTAAGGCATTTCAATCGAGCGAGTGAGTAAAGGGAGGGGTTTGGGAGGACTCACAGAAAGAAAGCTAGAAGCGCAGCAACAATACTGGTACATGCATGAACCAGAGCTAGTGACTGGCTTAGTATGAGGAGAGACGAGTTTACAGTATATCTGTCTTGTAATATTACTATAGTACTGATACTATCAGTTTAAATCCCAGATTTATCATTGGCCGGGTGGCACAACTTCTGACTGGGTTTATCACTCGTTGTGCATCGTGTCAAGATCTGGTTGTTTGTGCGCGTCTGTACAACATGGGAGCTGGGCCCATTCCCTGTTGCAATGAACTTTTACATGGTGGGGGGCTCCCGCTTTTGGGGGGAGCAAAAGGGAGCCTCCCAGCACTGGTTAATTCTCAGCACTGGTTGCCTCCCAGCACTGGTTAATTCCCAGCACTGGTAGTATTAATAGTATCAATAGAATTAATAATTCGAATAAATGGAGAGGGATGTCGGGATTTCATTTTATCAATGGCGGAGAGACGTAAAGTGTACGTGAAGAGAGATTGCGTACATGACCATATGTCGTCCTTAGAAAAAGTTTGGAGTTCGGTGCTCTGTCCACCAGACAGGCACCGTTTTTTCTGAAGAACAGTACAGTAACCCAGTTACACCAGTGTAATGTTATTGGATCAAATGTGGAGGAACTGAACAGGAGTGTATTGGAGGAACTGAACAGGAGTGTATTAGCTCCTTTTGTTAGAGCTCGCAAAATTTTGCCAGCAAAACTTACACTGCTCTGCACTGTATAGTGGGAGCACAAAAAGATACGTGATACTTTATATGTGCCATTCAATTTTCTTTGCATATTAAGAGAAAGTATAATTGACCTTTTTGTCTCACACAATTAACATTCAATTCTTACGCAATCTCACCAAATTTATGATTCCAAAAAGAAAAACTCCATTTTTGGTGATTTGTTTCATTTAATTTTCATGGTTTTACATGATCATAATTGATTGAAAAACATTGGTGATGAATTTTTAAAATTCAATTGTAGAAATATGTAGAAAACATCCATACGCACATCTTTCTTTCATCTCCAAGAAAGTTTTAGAATTTTTTTTTGTAGAGATTTCAATATTGGAGTGACAATGCCCTAATTTTGAAAAATAGATATCTCTTTATTGTAATTGGATTTTACTATTTGTCACTTATTTGTGTATAACAATTTTGTACATTTTTTGAAAAATAAACATCTCATTTTGTTTATTTAAAAAACATGTAAAATGGACTCATTCCCTACTGTAGATGTCGGGAGTGGGTCTTAAAATAATTTTTTTTTTAACTAATGGGAAACCCTCTACATTAAAAAAAACCACATACAAAATGGCCAAGCCCAAAGGCTGAACAATGAAGAGAATATGAGCAAAGAAGCGAAGGCAAAGAAACCAAAGTAAGAGAGAGGCTAGCTAAAATGGCACCAAGAGGGGCCAGTCCTATTCCACTTAATGGAGTCCTTGCTACGAGAAGCTAAGATAGAAGATTGAAGCCCAATCGTGTCAAATTTGCGAGGGCTTTGCTGGGCAGAGCGCTGGGCCTTCAATTCCGTTGCACGACCTGAGTCAAGTAAGGCATCCCACAAGGCTTGCTGGACTAGTCTCCTTGACCACCGGTGTCGTGGTGAGAGGGGTGCGCTTAGAGAACACGCGAAGTGTCTGGCTGTTAGTTGTAGAGTTTCGATGGTGATTCTTCTAACTTGTATCTTCTTTTGGTCTTCAAAGTCTTCAAACTTGAATCTTCACTCGATCTTCACCCATCCTATCCTGTGATGGCTCTAAAGGGTCTGGGTAAGGGTGTGTAATAAGAAACAAATTTTTGGACGGGTAAAACGGGACAACAGAACACGAGCTGTCGTCCGGATGATGGGCTCCTAAACTTCAAATTCATTGGTCAACTGGTCATTAATCCAGCCTCACCAATGAGAACGACATAAGATTCGACCATGTGGGTGATCAATCCCACTTTGTCGCCCACAACACAAAGAGAGGCTAGTTGGATACCCAAATAGCCTGCAACAAGTTTACAATGCAGAATTGAATGCAACGATCCTCCAAAGCTGGATTGGAACAACAATTAAAGACAACGGGCCTCCAAAGCTGGCCAAGAATGACAAAGCCACAAGCCACAACACACGGATAGGTCCTCGGCATGTACGGTCCTTGAATCTTCAAACCTTCAAATCTTGGACTCTTCAAGTCTTCAAGTCTCCCAAAGAAATATAGAAAGAAGTATAAAACTACAACCTAGTATGACTGCGTTTTTTGATCTACTCCCAAATATGACTCCAAGCTCCAAATGTTAAGTGCAATAGCAATTTGGAAAGCTAATAAGATAAACTAACACCCCTCAAAATCTCAATTTAAACTAAGTTACTGTCCAAAAGTTATGAACAAGAAAAGTCTCGGCCTTCTCATTTGAAGGCAGCAGACCTCTCTAACTTCAAGACCCTACAACTCCTTCACTTCTTATTCAAATTTCAAGTTTAATAACTTTTTGGAAAGCTAAACTTACAAACTAACTTCTCCTTAAATCTCAAAGAAAAATAAGATATTGTCCAAGAGTTATGGCGAAGCAAAGTCTTAGCCTTCTCTTTAGAAAGGCAGCGGACCTCTTCTACTTCAAGAACCCACAATTTTCTCTAAACAACTTCAATTGATTTGAATGATATGTCTCTAGAAAGCTAAAGAAAACTTCTTTAATGCTTGAAAATCTCAAGAAGAAAAACAAAACCTACAAACTTTGGTGGCTGCTCGAATCTCTGCTCCTCTTTGTCGGGTGGCAGCAGACCTTCCTCCACTCACTCGTTTGTAACTTTTTGCTCACAACTTTAAATCAAGCAAATGAAGTGTCTTTAGAAGCACAAAATCATAAGGAATAAACTCTCAAATTTTCATTTCAAAAACATTCTTTTAACAAAAGATATGGCCGATCGAAATCTTCAGCCTTTCTCTCCACACTCTTCTCTTCTCTCTCTCTCTCACTCAAAAACCACGCACTAAGATTCCTTCTCCCTTTTTCCTCCCCATCTAAGGTGAGAGGTGGGGGCACTTCAACCCATGCCTCTACCAAGGCCCACCTAAGATTCTAACCACTTCCCCATTCACACTCACTCCAACTGTAGTCTTTCTTAACTAAAATTCTAATTTCAATTTACTTCTAATAAATACAATCACTCACTGTGATTTCAATAAACACTCAAAACATAATCTAAGAACTAAAACTTAACAAATATCAACTAGAGGTAAAAAACAAAGCTCCAATCAAAACTTTATTTCATTTAAAGAAACTTGAGAATACGTTTGACGGTAGCAGCAACATATTCTGTACGCTCAGCCTTTGTCAAAGGATTGACAGGCCTTTCCAACCATCGTTGGTGGCCACGACTACCTTCCACAGGCCGAACCATACAAAAATATTGGTCTTGGTTCTTACCTTCATAACTCGCCTCGAACGTCACTTCACGAGTGCCTGATTCAACACATCCCACTTGAAATAAGATCACCAACGCTCGAGCATCAGCATCAAGATTACCGTGCCATCGCCGCTCCACACGAGGTTGTTTTGGTGGTCTGAACGGTCCGGCTTCATCTTGAGGACGCCTAATATGTCGCTGCAAAAGAGGTTGATCTGGCAACTGTGATAGTGAAAGCTCAAACTCAGCGTCCGGTTGTGGCTCTTTATCTTGAGACTCAGAAAAAACCCTCCAATTCAACATTTGAACTACAAAGTAGAAAACATCTTACTAATAAGGTTGAATGAAGGTTTAAGGCAAACCCATCCACTTATATACTTCTATAGGATAACGTCACCTTTAAGCTTCTCAACCCATAGCGTCATTGTGAAGTTATTGAATAAGACATATAATAATATGTTTTTACAATATGTACTTATATACAACAGGACACCGGGTTTGAGAAAAAACCTTGTTATTTCTCGCAATTCAGATTAGCCACAAAGAGGACCCTCGAAAAAGCGACCAAATAATCCTGAAATCGAGAAATCTGCGAGGAAGGGTAGCACCAAAGATGCAGAGTATAGGGTCAAACCGAGAGTGAGGCCCCGTAAGCGGTTGTTCCAGGAGCTGCTGAGTGGACAAACTGAAGCTACTGATTCATGGAAATTGTTGCCTTTTGTTGTAAACTATTATGAGAAGACTGATACCATATATTCCAAACTGACCGACCATTGTTTTTATGTTGCAGTGTTGAAAAAGTGTGTACTACTGTAGTGTTCATGAACCAAAAAATAATAAAAATGTGTGTTTAGTAAAGATCTTGAGCCAGCTCAATCTCATTGCACACTTTGATGGTTTTTAATGATTGTTAACTCCTAACCCAAGGCACCAAATTCTCGTGTCGACATTATTTTGAAGTTAAATAAAACCTAACAAAATTTCTATTTTTAGTGGTTTCTATTTCTGAAAAATTATTTTCAAAGTCTACTCTTAGCATCAAAAATCCAATTTTGAAAATGAATGATTAGTATTCAGATTATTCTATTGAAGATTTTGTGCAAGGGTGTCCATTGCAATCTTGACTTTCCGTAGTGTTGAGGGTTCTTGGAAATGAGCCTCAAATACACTAGGTCTTGGAGAAAAAATCGCATTAGAAATCCATTTAAAAAAAATTGTAGACTAGATTTTGAGAATCCATAAGTTGATTGGGGTTATGTATATTTTGCCCTTTAACCTCATATTTTTTTGGTGACCAACTTTTATAGTTTTGGCATGTGAAAGAAGGTTGAAAGACTTCAAATCTTTCAACCCCCAAGTGATATTGTTGTGTTTTATTTTCCCACATGATCTCTAACACGTCTAGTTTGAATTTGTATGGTTACAAATTTTTTTTAAATGATAAAACTTATCAAAATTTTGGCTTCTTGTTCAATGTAGATCAAATTCCAAGTAGCTCAGAATAGGCCTTGAGCATTTAGGAGTTAATACCCAAAAGATGCACAAATTGCATCTTTGGGGTGCATAACTTAGTTTGATTCAAATACTTGGCATTACAAGTCCATAATCATGATGCAAGTCATTCTTGTATATTGCATGGCAATCAGTCATTGGAAACGGAGAGGCAGGTTATAACCAAGGGCTACTTTAGCATTATAGATATCCACCAGGTAGCAAATCTTGGAATTTGTGTTGGCTGGTGGACTTTACTCCAAAGTGATTCTACAATCATTTATAATCTTGAACTAGGCTTAGACCAAAACATTTACGCTTGATCCATAGCCAGAAGTTTCCTTCCAGAAAAAATAATTAAAAATTTCAAAGCCAAATGATTTTGAAAATTAACAAATTACCTTGCCAAATCCAAGAAAAATTATGTGTAAAGCAAGTCAAAATGTTGGAAAAGATACAAATTCATTTCAATGCCATCACATAACCACTTAAAAATCCATTGTCCATTATGAATCTTCAAAGAATATGGGACAATTTGTAGGTGAAAGCTTGACCACCCGTTGTCAAAACGCAGGAGTCGTATTCAATGTAAAACTTCAAACCTCATTTTGGCATAATAAAGTAACTTTTTTCAAAAAACTTTGAACTAAAAAAGTTGGTAAATCAAGCTAAATTTTTTCTCCAAATTTTTTTTTGTGATTTTAAGCTTCTAAAAAAGTTTATGGATAAAATTTAGAGAGGATGTTTGAAAATGTCAAAGATGTTCCTACTAATCGCTCTCTTAATTTTGTCCATAACTTTTGATTAGAGGATTGAAATCTCAAACGGATTTTTGAAGATGAAATTTAGATTTATTTATCAACTTTTCTTAGTTCAAAGTTTTTTGGAAAAAGTTATTCTATTATGCCAAAATGAGGTAAAAAATTTTACATTGAACACAATTTCTGCTTTTGACTTAACTAGGTATGAGTGGTTGAGCTTCTACTAATGGCCTAATGTACATATCCCATATGGGTTGTTCTACCTCCTACAACCCCACTTCTATAAAGAGAATGTTTATACACCTTCATTGACTCACAGTACAAGTGACTATCAAATCAATGTGAGGTGGTTGCCAAAAATATCAATATTCCTGACTTCAAGGCCTAAGTTCATATTGGATTTTCATTAATTATTTGGCAAAAATTTAACTTTCATTATAAAATAATGATTTGCATCATGATTATTTTTTATAATTGGTATGTAGCTCCTTGGATATGGAAAATAACCTTGGGTTGGTACCAGGTTTTTTTTTTTAGACAATTAAATGCCCAATTTCTTCAAAAAAAAATGTGCAGCTTCAAGCCTATAGAAAAAAGGGGGCAAATGTGTTAAAAAATGCCAGACTGAAATGATGGCCGTGCACACTATTGCCACAATGCTTTCAAAACCTCATTTCATCCAATGTGCAGAGCCAACAAATACAAAAATTGCACACAAAAATTATATATTCAAAATTACGTATTCTAAATAGTCTCTTTCAATTCAAACCCCCATAATGAAGGATCCACAAAACTCAAAACCTTCTTTCTTTGGAGCCACAGAACCATTTGTTCGAAAACCAAAAAAAAAAACCTGGTTGGTACCTACCTTGTCGCTCCTGTGGTTTGGCAGGTACCAGCCCAAGGTTATTTTCCAATAACCAGGGGTTGCCATACCAATTACCTAGTCCATTTTGAGGCTCTTGGTAGCTCATTGCAACTCATTTCCTCCCCCTAGTATTTTGAACTTGTAGGAAAAGATTCCCATATTTTTCCTAGTATTTTTTTTTATCAATGTTTAGCCTTTCTCGTGTTTAGAATTTCCTATATTTCTGCCCAGATTGATTAGCTCTCAATTCTCCCCAGTCAAACAATATAGACTTGAAGATTAACTATATTTTTAGTCTTTGTGCCAGTGATACATGCATTCAAAACCAACAATCCATCCCTTGCATCTATGCAAAATCTCGAACCTAGAAGCTATTGTTTAGGCATCCAGAATTCATATTGTACATAGTTTGTGAATGCTACCAGCTCCGTCATTCTTAATGATTTAAAGGTTGGTGGCAAACAATGGGATTCTAAAAGCATTTGTCCCATCCTAAATACTTGCAAGAAAGAAACCTAGCCCACTTCATGAACAAATATGCATAGCGCCGAAGTGATCATCAAACCCATCGTCAACACTATTGTTTGTAGAAGCACAACAAGTACAAGGTGTATGATATGGGCAAGGCCAAGCTTTCTAGGAGAAAAGTGCTCCATAATCGGCCCCTACAAGGTCGTTCAACATGGCCAACGCTTACTCAACAGTCGAAATTATGAAACGGAGTTTTTAGTGGGACAAGAATTGTGCCTGATTTGGAGTTTTTTAGTGGGATAGAGGGAGTACCCGGGGAGATCACTGTCGATTTTTTTGAAAACTATGTGAGTTAAAAGATAGGATCCATTTAATTCAAAGCGACGAAATTTTATATAATATGTAGGGCTACTATAGGGTCCATGAAATGCTACATACTCTATTGTATGTAAATTAGGGTATATAAAAACATCATGTAGTAGGAATTTTTATTAATAAATTAGCCTTGACATATAGAGGTTGTGCAAATTTTTCATAATACAATGAGTATAGATGTAGACAAATAATTTCTTGTGGATGATAAAATGGACAGTCAAGAAAATATACAATGAAAGGTGGTTGACTAAAATGTGCCACGATACTAATAGTGCATATATAAAAAAAATTCAATGTAAACGTAAGGCATTGACTACAAGTGACAAAAATTGTCGCATTGCACGAATAGGGAGGTTTACCTTAATAGGTTCAATGAACTAAAAACTGTACAACATAAAGGTAGAGTTCATAGTCTGTTTAACTTCATTCTTTGAAGCCATAAATATTAAACACACTCATAATGAATGGAATGTTCACAAGGTAATTTCAATGGAAATTTTGAAGTGTTCAATGTTAAACTTATTATTAACCCCTAAAGGATGTTTTGGAAGAGGAAAAGTCCAAAATTGCCCATTTTTAATGCATTGTCCAAATTTAAAAATTAATTAATTTTTTAAATTTCAACCATAAAAAGTGTATTAAACAAGTAAGGCAATGTGTGGAAAAAAATTTAGCCCATTTGATCTTATGTATTGAAAGATTATAATGTTTGAAGTGAGAATTTTTCTTTTAATTTTATTCTTGCGCAAAATACACCCAACAAAATTTGAGCCCTCCTAGAGTAAAAGTTTTTCTCTATACAAAAATGAAGGTTTTGACCATTCATACATGTATGATGTTAGGTTTATCCATGAAAAATTTCATAAGCAAACATAGAGTCTAGCTTACTCTAAATCAACCTACAATGTAAGGAGGTTAAGTGCATTGAACACCGAATTAGACATTTTTGCACTTGGAGGGTGCGACATTGCACTTGGCTTGTACGCCAGTCAAAATGGTCAATTTCAAATGTTGGGGGGGGGTAAAGATAATGAAAATCATCGTTTTGTCTTTATAGACAAAATTGCTCAGTGCATATTCGTAAAATACTGCTTACTTTAGAGTTACTTCAAGAAAACCTTGTACACTTTTCACTCAACACTCATTTACAGGCATGTTACTCTAAACTCAACACTAAAGTAGATATAAATGCCTGCAACTAGAAGGTCATAAGCACACTACATAATATGGTACTTCACTAATACACATTCAAATCACTCTCCAAACGTTCATCGTCTAAGTCCTCCATCTGCCTCGCCAAATATTCTACAAGATGCAATTTAGCCTCGAGCGGAATGATCACTGTCTCCTCTGTTTCCACACCACGCATGGTAATGTTTGAACGTATGACGTGACCACCTTTCCCTCGACGAGGGACATCCATCCAAGAATATATAATAACTTCCTTCTCAATCCAATCCAAAACCTCACCAGATGGTTCGCATGTAGATTCCATGCAGTTCATGTACCTCTCTCTGCTGTTATCTGCTTCCTCCTCTGCTCCAGGTCTCATAGTAGGCCTATACCACAGGATCTTCATCTTGGAGGCCCACGTTCCCCATCCAAATTCTAGCACCTTCCCGATGAAAAAAGGTACCCCTTCCCTCACTTGCCTCAGCTCTACTGTAAGAGCTACATATTGGCCTATAATGATGTTGTTCATTGCATTGAATGGGGGAAAAGGATCTTCATTTGCATCTTGTACTATTTCCGGTAAACCTTCATTTCTTCTGCCTCTATTCCTCCCTCCAGTCACTCTCCGTGATGCTTCTTGTGTGGGTCTCCCTTTGCGGGGTCCAAAATAACCCCTCCTTTCCGGATTTGGCATTGTTGCCATAATCACGTCAACAACTGCACTCCCCGTTTCGGTCCCATTTTCATCAGCTGTTCCGCTTGAAATTGCACCTCCTTCCTCCACAGTCGAAATAGTATCACCATCCCCGTTCTGGTTCAAGACATCACTCGGCCAAAATGGTAAATCACGGAAGCCTTCTCTACTCTGTTGTGGGAAATCCTCCAAATACTCCTTGAATTGGTTTATTTCGTCAACAACTTCCATGATCCTGATTCGATCGTCGTGGCCTCTCAATAACATCTTTTCTTTATATGCAATGAACTCGTCCAATACTTTCAGTTCTCTCTGATCGGCTGCAAACACCTATGCAAGATCTGGTTTCTCTGCTGTGCTCGGTAGTGAATTCAAACACGAATGTCCACCTGTTGGGCCCCATGCGTTTGAGCAAAAATGTTTGTGTTGCACACGTACCGAGCCATTCTCCATGTAAAACCTCATGTGGTGCGGGAATGTTATGCCCGTCAATTGCTCTCCCCCTCGTAGCAAGTGAGGTATGATAAAGGCCTTCCAATCACGAATATGCTCAAGCTTGCGAGCACTCACAAAAGCCTCGGTATACGACGTCCCTTTTTCCACTAGTTTCAGCATTTCTTCCAGTGTATCTATATCTTTCCTCTTCAGTACATTGGAAATCACACTGAATCTCTGATCGATGTCCTCATGGGTGTGGCCCACTATGAGAAAACAAAGTTGCACTTCCTTGAAGAAACCCAACCCAACTAGTGCAGCGCACATGCCAAACATGTAAATGTTCTTGTTTTCTCTCGTGGTGTTATCTGCTTGAATCCTCAATGTCGGTGGCAACGATCCCTTCCTTCGCTATGGCTAGTTTAAGAAGGGGCATTGGCGCTCGTCCCTTGCTAGACCGTCGAACCTGCCAATGTGCTAACGAGGCGGCTAGTTTAAGAAGGGGCATTGGCGCTCGTCCCTTGCTAGACCGTCGAACCTGCTGATATGCTAACGAGGCGGCTAGTTTAAGAAGGGGCATTAGATACTAGACCGTTGTAATAATGCAGAAGGCTTAAAAAACGGCTAGTTTAGGACTGACACCTTACATCATGTCCCCCACGTTAGGGTATAAGAATAGGGGGGGCAGCCCTCGTACTTTTAAGCTACTGGCAGCGTCATGTGCAGGTACCGCTCGAGTAACACATGGACCATGGATGGTTCAACCCACCAACAGTCTTACCAGTCGCACTTTAGATCAAAATTCTCTGTGTTGAGAAACGCAGCTTCTCCCACTTCCTCATCTCTCGCTTTGATTTTAATTTCTTCCTCCGTGTGCTTCAGCATCCTTGGCCTGTGCAGATTCCCGTTGTTAACTATGGAGAGATATGGGAAAGCATCATCTACGTCTTAGTCTAGCATTCTCTCGAACAAGCGGAGTGATTTCACAGTCTTCGGGCGCCTGCGCCCTTTTATCTCCCCCCTGCCCATTCTTCGTTATCTTCTCCTTGCTTATTTCCCTACATGTCGTCCTTGGTTCACATTCTTCCTTTCCCTTAGTCTCCTCAGGCTTCTTCTTTTTCAAAACCTGCCCTGGCAGGACAATACGTCAGTTCACCATTCGCAGCTGCATAGAATCATGCCAGGAAAGAGAGACGAGTTCCGGGAGCGATCGCCCTCGGAATCATCATTGCAGTCAACACCGTCGTCTTCTTCCCTGCCATTTTATCTAGTTGGATCTATCGCAGGGCCATCTTCACCAACGTCGGCAACAGCAGCAGAGGCGGAAGAAGAGGCCCTAACACAACCCCTTACCGAAGTTCAGTCACTATCAACAGAAACCTCCACACCACTAGAGTTTCTAGTGCGCCAGCCATCGGAGGAGCAGACATCGGAACCAGCAGCTCGTGCTGTTGAAGAAGAACCTGAGCCTCCCCAGCCCAACCCACGCCGAAGATGCCGCGAGGAAGAGGAGCAACCTCACCGCAGCCCACCTCCGCGTTATAATCCATGGGGCATCCAAATGGCTGGCTTGGAACCAAACCGGGCATTTGCACTCCTGGTGCAAAACTTGCGAGATGAGGAAACAGGCGAAGATACTATACTCTTGCGCCAATTCGTCAACCCAAACGATAGCATTATCATCGAGAGCCCGGATGACGAAGTCCACAGATTCACACTAAGGGGGCCCTTGGAGATTCTCCCCATGCATGACCGAGCACTTTGCATCGTCCAGATTGTGATAAGCTTGGCTGCATTCCTGGGTATCATGCAAGACCCCTGATCTCCTCGGCATTCCTTGTCTCACCCCTATATATACTTATTCAAAAAAAAAAAAAAAAAAAAAAAAAAAAAAAAAAAAAAAAATCCTTGCCACTGTACAACAGGGGAGGGACCGGTCTGGTACCGGCACCGGCACCGGCTTATATACCACCAAAGCAAACCGACGGACGTCTTCCGCCGCGGTAGCCGGCAGCCTGTAGACCGCAGCCTCATCGCGGTAAAGAACCCTCAATTTTCCCTTGGCGACGCAGGTTCGAACCTCGAGCCAGGCACCGGGGCGCCCCCTATCTGAGCTAGTGACAAGATGGCAAGAAATGCTGCGGCCTCCACGACGAAAGACACTTTTCCAAGTGAAGCTTCCAAGCATTGAGGTCTCAGACCACTTGCCTTTTCCATTTATACTTTTCCTTTCTGTTTTCCTTTTTTCTTTTATTTCATCTCATTAGTCCAAACTCACTCCGTTGAGGGAGGAAGGCGGATTTGAAATATTTTTTATCTATAGTGTCCCGATTTGTTGTATCAAAGGAGGATAGGGGTTTCTCTCTCTACGTCTATCTCCCCCTTAGATCCAAACTCACTCCGTTGAGGGCGGATGGCGGATTTTTTACATTTTTTATCTATAGATCTAAGTCGACTCCGTTTGAGGCGGATGGGGAAACAACAAGAAAATTAAAAACTAGAATAATTAGGCAATGAACAAAAATATGAGTGATAAGTCTACGGGGGTCAAACTTCCTTTGACCACCCCTAGCCCTTCCACTTGGAAGGAGGACTACTCCCTCTGCTCTCTTCCCCCCTGTCAGTTAATCCATCAAGAGTCTCTTGATAGGAATAACATCCTTTTAGATAGAGTCACATCTTGGTTTCTAGTCTGTCATTAGGTTTGATCTCGAAATTGACCGTGTACCCAAATAGTTGTAGCAGGAGATGCTGGGTCCTCATGATTTTGCAAATCATACTGCAGATGGCCGCCATATGTGAGCTCCCAATTTGTCACTTGGGACTTGTAGAATTATTTTTTTGGAAATTTGCAATTTAAAGTTGATAAAAGTATAGAAAAATCCATAAAAAGAGTGTAGAACCGAAATAGGGTTGTGTCATACCCATTATAGTATTTGGTCTAGATTTGTGTTTTTTACTTAGAATCCCCCAAACCTTGCCTAAAAATAGTATAGAAATAACGAAAAGGTTAGATTTGGAGAATTCGAGTCATACAGCCCCAAAAGGGCTAAATCCCACCATGAATGTGGCGATTCATGGCTAGGTCGGTCCGAGGGATCCACAGCGAGGCCACTAGGTCGGGTCCTAGAGTTAGATTTAGAATTCCCCATTAGATCGACGAATTCCCAAAATCCCGATTGTTAGTATGCAAGAGCCACTCACGCAAGACCGTGGAGGAATCTACAGCCCAAGGATGGTGTTCTAGGGTGAATCCCATGCCAGGAGTCCAACGGCGAAATCGGTTCGCCAAAATTCCTCCACCTGCAGAAGATTCTCGCACCGTCGCTGATTCAAGGAGATGGCCAGTTAAATCTCCATTGACCAATCGTGCCAGGTACGGAAACACACCCGCACGTCTTTCATGCGACTCCCTGAGAGGTCACATGAAAAATCCCGGCATCTTCCGACTTGCAGAAGAACCTTTTTCCGGGTGGTCAACCCTCCTAACCTCCAACGGGAATTTCATGGAAATTACCCAGGTTACAATAAAATCTCACTAAAAATTAGACTAGCTTGTTTTATGTTAATAATGCGCTCCGTGAAGTTTCACGACATTCCGATAGCGGCAAGTACCCGAACCGGCGAGATTCCTCAGGAATTAACCACGTGGCGGGGTCCCCGCCACGTTGACCGGCATTTCGGGACCATACGATGGCAAAACAAAGTCAACCAAAAGTCCTTTCCGACTCTCTCGCACCTACCAGAGACCCTAGGCTATTCACATTTCTCAAAATTGGAGACCCCCAAGATCTAGGATTTTACCACGATTTGGTTTTTAAACTAAATTAGCCTACGATGGGTTTTTGGCCTCGGTACAAGGTGTGTGGAGGACTAAAACTAAACACGGCGTTCTGGATCCAACGGCGCAATCCGTTTGGCGATTGGAGTTAATCTCCAAAAGTTAGGATGTTGGTCCAGCATAGATGGTAGAAGTAGAAATTTAGGATGTAGGATGAAAATCTTTGAGGATGAGGATGAAAATCCCCGTTGATAAGGTTACCTTAGAGATTTAGAGAGAGAGGTGAGCCCTTGGGAAACCTATATAAGGGCCCCATTTCTCTCTCTAAAACACCCCCTTACTTTTGTTTGGGTCCGTGGGTCCAATTTGCTTTGGATATTTTGGCGTTTGAAGCCAAAAACCTCTACGGTGTTTTTGGAGCACTTTTTGCTCCGTTGTTGCTAGATTTCAAGCTTTGAAGGTCCTTAGGGGGTCCTTCTATCTTACCTTGTGTACTTCTCGTGCGTTTGTTATACCTTTGTTACGAGTTAAGAGTCCTCATTTCTCTCTTGTAGTTCCTGTGTGATCTAACTTGTGAGTTTAGGAGTCTTTTGGTGTCTTGTCCTAATCCTAAAGTCACCCCCCACCGTACCTTGGCGATGCCGCTTTGGGGGGCCTTTAGCTTGTGAAGTTGTGTGTCTTTACGTGTCCTAACCGTGTTGTTTTCTTCACTTGTGTATTCTCATCCTCTTCTAATCCTCCCCTTGTTGTGTGGACCCCCCCTCGGGACGGCGAAGCTTTGGCTTTGTCACGTGTGTTCTTTAACCTTGTCTCTTCTACCCTCTTCTAATATTCCCCTTGTTGTGTGAAACCCCCCCCACGGCGGCGAAGCTTTGAACTGGTGACCACGTCAAGTCCTATAGTGTGTGTTAAAATAGTCTTAGACGGCGGAGCTTTGAACCCGTGGAGTGTTACAAGTCCTAAAGTTGGTGTTAAAACCAATTTTACGGCGGAGCCTTGAACCTCCATAGCCTTAGATTCCAAAGTCTAATTTCCAAGACCTTCTTGGAAAAGTCCAGAGTTTAGCTTCCAAGATTGGTCACGAGTTTCTAGGAAGAGAGTGACCATCCCGTAACACTTAGCTTAGGTGACCGCTCTAAAATTTGGGGCCTAACTCCCCGGACGGCGAAGCTTCGATCCTAGCCCTAACCCCTTACTAAAAATCCAATTTAAAGTTGTGTTAGTGCGTTCCTCTAAGGGAACCCGGTTGTGTGGATTTTTTTTGGAAGGATAGCTAGTGCCCAGACCAGCATACAGCCAGCATACCGGCCAACATACAGCCAGCATACAGCCAGCCATACCGGACCGGCATACCAGACCAGCCGGCAGCCAGCCATACAACCAGCCATACAGCCAGCATACATCGGGCAGTCTGTTGACTGAACTGAACATCAGCATCGGGCTGGTCGGTTGACTGAACTGAACATCAGCCATCGGGCTAGTAGGCTTGGCTAACTGAACTAATTTCTGGATTTCCAGAACTAAACGGGACAATGCCCTGCGGGGCCTCAACCACCCTTTTTTTTTTATTTTTTGATCTTCTAAAGTCTGAAATTTTGGAATCCAGTTGGGAAGAGGAAAAAACTCAACTTGGAACTTCAAAAACACAAGAGAAAGGGGGGGAGAAATAGAAGCTGCCGCTCCACGTGCCACCTGCACAAAAACATCCGATCCTACTTGCATCACCACTCACACCTACACACAATGGAAGGAAATTACGGAGAAGGATGTGTTATAGGAGTAGAGAGGAGAGAGACGATAAATAGTGCCTAGCTAGGAGATTAGGTAGGAAATCTAGAAGAACTCCTTGCAACCGTTGGGAGGAGGATTAGGATGACACAAAGCAAAGTTGCGTAAGAGGGTAGGAGGCTCATTAAAACTTCACGAAGTTTGAGACTAGAAGCGTAAGACCACCATCACCACGGTTGGTGGAATAGTTCAAGAGTAGAAGGAAGAGGAGGAGAGAAAGAAAAGGAGAAGGAAATGGGGGGAAAGGGTTAGAACATCATACGTGTAACGTTTTCTTTTCTACAACTTAAGCCGTGGGCCTTAAAAAATAAAATAAAATAAATAAAGACCATAACACAAAAATAAAAGAAGACAATCGCGAGTGGCCACCATGGAGCACGAGGACGCGCATGTGGACGGGGATGACATCATTTCCGACACTAGCAGTAACGAGGTCGGTCATTAAACTAATCCTAGTCGTTTCTCCCTAATTAGCACTTATTTTCCTAATCAGCCCTTAGAGCGTGATTAGCATCCGAGATTAGCGTGAATTAGAGGTTTAGAGTCAAAAGTTGATAGATTAGGAATAGAGGTTTCCGAAAACATCTTATAATTAAGATTTGACCGTAAACTGACCGCGTTAGGCTAAGTTAAGCAGTAGGGGGTAGAACGGAGGAATTTTAATAAAAATTGAACCACAAGAAATAATGGACGGAAATTAGGATTAGATTAGAAGGAGAATTTAGGATAAAAATTAAAGATCAATTAACGGTTAAAAACCTAGAGTTAAATTAAGATTTTAATTAGGGAAGTTAAAATTCAAAAGTCGGAATTTGGAGTTAACTTTGGGAAGTAAAAAGTAGAATAGTAAATAGAGGTCAAAAGTAGAATCCACTTAGGAAGTAGATTGTTGAGTTAAAAATAGAGTTAAAATTAGAAGTCAAAACCCTAGAGTTAAAAGTTGGAATTAAATTTAGGAGGATAACATTTAGAGCTAATCTAGGATTAAAACGATAGGATTAAATTTGGAAGTAGAAGTCAAAAGTCAAAAGTCAAAAGTTGAGATTAAATTAAAAGGTTAAATTTTAGTCAATTGGGGAGTAAAAAGTGAGAGTGAAAAGCTAAAAGTAGAAGTTAAAAGTTAGAAGTAGAAGTAAAATTTTAGAGTTAGTAGAAAAAATCTAGAGTCAAAGTGAAAACGTAGAGTCAAACTTAGAGGTTAAAATTGGGGATTAATTTTAGAAGTAAAAATTTAGAGTTAAAAGTAAAAAACCTAGAGTTAAATTAGGAGTAAAAATCTATAGTGAAAAGGGAAAATTTAGAGTTAACTTTAGAGGGTAAATCCTAGAGTAGTTTAGAAATAAGAACATAGAATTAGAGGTGAAACTTAGAATTACCTTAGAAGGTTAAAATTTGGAAGTTAGGAGTTGAAGTGGATTTAGAAGTAAAAACCTAGAGTTAAAAGTCAAACCCGTAGAGTTAAATTTAGAAGGGTAAACTTAGAATAGAATAGAGGAGTAAAAACTTAGAGTTAAAAGTTAAACCTAGAGTTAAATCCCGAGGATAAATTTCAGAGTTAAATTAGGAGTAAAAACCTAGAGTTAAAAATCGGTAGTTAATATTTAAACCCAAGTTAAAAGAGTAAAAATCTAGAGTTTCATTTAGAGGTTGAAGATTAGAGTAAGAGTTAAACTTTAGGGTTAGTCTTTAGAGTAGAACTTCTAGGTGGAGTCTTAAAATCCCACGATAGTCTTAGAGGTTCATGGAAGGAACATAGGGGTTCCTCTTTTTACATAGTTAGGGACGTTAGAAATGACGCCAACTACCCAGTCTACCCTCGACATAGGATAGATAGTTAGGGAGTTAGAATTTTACCATTACCCCTGAGCATTGCAGTTACCTTGTGAGTTACTACATGCATTCTAATTATTCGCTGCCATCCACGACACTTAGGAAACGTTAGCAAAAATGATCCATTGCTTGGAAGGCACAGTGGACCGCGCTCACATCACCCCCATATATTAAAAAATGTGGATAAAGGCATAGAACCTGGTCGATGTTCGCTCGATTACCAAGGGTGGGTAATCTTGCGCCCACAACACCGCATTGTCCATTTTCCTGCGTACCGATTGGTGGGGTTGCTGACACCCAGCTTCATTCACAAAAACGTCAAGGCTTTCCCTAGCTGTTGACATTTTTGCACTTTCCCTCCCCTGACATGTGTTTCCATGAACGGCTGCCACTCTGCCATGCACAGCATGTGCCGTCTTCAACTGCTTCAAACGCCTCTGCAAATAACCCAACGCCGCGGCGTAACATGCATTGCAAACGACAATGCCATCTAATTTTGTCACATACTTGTCTCTTGTCGGCCCCTCTGTGCGAGTGTAGAAGGCATTAAGCATTTGCATTATCCAAGTAGCCCGCGCTTCATACTTCTGTCCCCATGCCATGTATCGTTGATCCAATACATATTTCGCATCTATATCACGCAGACAATTTCGTTTGCATGCTCCTTTCTCCTTTGCGCACAAAACACTTTCGAGAGTAACTTTCTGACTTGCTGCCTCCCCCCTCTCTCTTGGACTTCTCACTTTGGCCCTCCGATTTGTCATTGAGTACTTCCTCCTCTGTGTACTCTCAGATTTTCCTTCTACTCTTGTTAAATTTGCAGTGCTGCCTTCAGAGCCTTGCGTCATAGGAGAACTTCTCTCAGGTGTGCTTCTTCCACCATGACTTGGTGGTGTCAATTCAGAAGTGCTCGGGTTCTCCTCCCCTTCATAAAAATCAAACTCAGGTGTCGCGACTGGAGGAAAAGAGAAATTCTGCCCTCCCATTGAAGTCGAAGTCGTTGTTCTCACTTCCGAAGGAAGCGGCCAACGAACTGAAGCACAAGGCCACCGTATGACCTTCCCTACACAATCTCCCATATACTTCCCTACCAATTCACCAACCCATTCCATTTCATGCACAGCATGTGTAATATGAATCGCAATTTCAAAAGGACGTGATTTCACTCGGTGAAGTTCATCACCACATGTGATGCTCGTATCCACCATGCCCACTCCTACAACACGCCCGTTCTCTCCAAGAAGTTTGACCATGCCATTTGTAGCTTGGGGTTGTTGTACCACAGGTGTTACATCTTCTTCTTCTTGGAAAAGTCTGCCACGAACCACACGTGCCAATCTTTCCCCTACACTCCTTCGCTCAGTGGCAACCGCCGCTGTGCCAACCACATTGAATACCACTGGACTTCCAAATGCTTCTACTGCCATTTTCTTGAATCATTGGTTCTTCACTCGTACCGTACTTGGTACATAACTTTGCAATTTCACTATCTTTGTAAACCACTGTCCTGTTCAGTGTTATTCAATTGAAATGATCAATATTAAAAAATTGCTATTTTATCTTCCGAAGAACTCTAAAAATCAAGAAACATGACACATCCAAAGTAAAACGGGCCTCTCAAACTTTCCATGTCTCACTTTCCCCTATATGAGCAACAATCCCATGACATTTCCTTATGTCACTATCCCGTGACACAAGGAAAACTTATAGTATTATTGCTCACATAGGGAAAAATGAGCCAGGGAAACTCAAACCACCTCGTACTGCAAGCCAGTACACAAAACATTACAAAAATAAACCCAATGTTGTAGTGTTCTTCACTTCCTTTGCTTCAATTCAGTTGTGCACATATAATAGTGAAAACAATTTCAGCAACCACTGCATATTGCAACTACAGCTTTGACAATATGAAGCACTGGCAATCTAACTAATTTCAATGTGCACTTTGTTCACCTTTAGAACGTAAATAAACTACAAAAAGAAGACTACACTAGTTTCATATTCTATGTACGCTTCATGATCTCTTCAAAATGCGTACTCAATACATGGAAGTATTTGTACTTGACACTACTGACATTATTTGTGTTTTGTTTATATCCATTCAAATTGACAAAATGCCAAGAAAACCATTTTGTACTGCAAGCTGATTTCATGAAAAACTTGTACTATTTTCTGTCACACGTCGTGTGCTGATTAGTTTTTTGGCCATCACTTCTGGGTTCCTACTCCAAATGATTCAAAATTCACAGACAAAGTACTTATGACTATTGTACACCTTTTCAATTTTTTTGAAATTCCTTAACAGTTTTTTACTATTTAATAATAGCCTTCTTTATTATGTCACAAATGCCAATTCAGAGGTTTTCAAAACTATTTAGTACTTGTAAAAACAAATCTGGAGTTGAAATTTGGGCTTAATGGTCTTCTAATACACTTGTAGCTATTATACTAAGAAATAATTAATTTAAGGAAAAAAAAAATCCTCTACTAATTAAAACAATAAAATATGTATTTTATTGAGATTTGGCACTTCGCTACTTTTCCTACTTAGAGAATTTTTTAATGAATTTCTTTTGGTGGTTACCTTCATCTTAAAGGTGCAGACATTGGCCACATTTTTTAATTTTTTTTAAAGATTGATTTCTAATTTTCAAGTAGTCCAAGAAAATAACAAGAATATTGTTCCAGAATACAACATATGATACAAGTTTTTTGTGCAATCACCCTGCACTTCCGTAGCGTGTAGGACACAATTGTAAGCCTTCCATACGCAGAGGATTCTCTTAAAATTAATTGTGTAAAAATTTGAACAGCGCTGCCTACACATGTGAATTGCTACTTAGTAAATGCCTAGTGCCTTTCCCAAGAGTCTTCGGATTCTTTGTATTACAATTAACAAAGAAGCTAAATAATGGTGAAAAGTTCCAAGAATTTCTTTCAATTCTATTACTCTACAAATTCTCCTTCCATATGTTCATTAACACATGTTCATTTGGTTTTTAACCCCTAAAAGACCGGAGGGATGTCCCGATTTCCAAAACTCTTAAGATCTATTATAAAATGCAATTTAGAAGAATATTTTAATGATGACTCTCAAACAATAGTTGTAAATTGCTATTTATAGATCACATCCATACAGTTAGATCAACAAAAACACATACCAATATTTTTCAATAACATTTGAAGCCACAAATTGGAAATTCCTTCTAAAATCAAATGTTGATTGAATATTTATGATTCTTAAAATATATTTATTCCTATAAGTTTAAAACATTGAGTTCTAATAATAGTGACTTTTGAAGATTTACATTTGTTTTTCTGATTCAAGTCATTTCTGAAGGGTCATTTTTTGAAGCATGTCTACTTTTCGAGGCTAGACCTCCCGATACCTTTTCAATTATAGAATATTTGGAAAAGTATATCTTCTTCATCTAAACTACATAAATGTTAAAGAATTAATATTAGAATCTTAAAATAAAATTGATGGATGACAATACGCATTTCTTTGAGTTTGGAATGGCAATCCGTTCATTCATTGTTCACAATCTGCACTCATGGTCCTTCAGAGGTTAAAGTAGAACAAAATCCACTTCTTTTTTTCAATGGCACACTACTCAATATATTTCATAGCATCGACGTTCTTTATGTGAAAATCATATGCCATCTCTCAATCTTTTCCTTCAATGTGAATTAAAACATTGCAATCTTGAAAACTAGGAAACCTTTACAATGTTCCCGTGCTAAACCATAATCACTGTATACTTGTATGATTTCAAAGAATATTCTAAACGACTTCCGCATTAGAATTATCCATGTTGTTTCCCCTACATCTACTTCATTTCATGCTCTTCTCCTATGGTTTCCAAGAACTAACAAAATTGAAATTTTGAGCATTCCATAGACACTTCAACATTCAATAAAAGAAAAATAAGCCAATATGCATGAAAACAAGGTTGGAACATGTTTATGGATAACTATATAAGCATAAAATCTATAGGTTTCACTCCACTTACGGAAAATAAGCGCTTCGGAATGTCCTCCATCAACTCCACTAAGAAAAGATCTTGTCTGAATTCACAAACAATCACAATGGAAAGTTACAAAACAAATTCAAATCAAACTCACTGTTCTGCTGTATGTCAATCCATTCAATGTTGCGCTCATTTTTAATGAACTATCCTAAAAAAGGGTTTATGAATTTGGATTTCCACACAATGCACAATACTTGCAGTTCAAGTGCAAAGAACAACTTCTTCCACACCTTGCATGATTACATTAGTTGGCTTAGCAAGCAATGCTCAAGATTGTTTGCACTCTATAATTTGTATTTAACCCCTTCAGGACCATGAGTGCAGATTTTGAACAATGAATGAACAGAAACACATCCCAAACTCAATAAAATGAGTTCTTCCATCCATAAATTTTATGCGAAGACTCTTGTATTAGTTCTTTAACATTTGCATAGTAAAGATCACGAACACTTATCTTTGCAAATATTATTTAATTCAAAGGGTATCGATACGTCTAGCCTCTATAAGAAGCTTTTTCAGTTTAAAAATGGACAATTCAAAAATGACTTGAACTAAAAAATAAGATAAAAATCTTCAAAAATCACTATGATCAAAATTTACATAATATTTTTTTATTTCTAAAATGCATTTTTTGTGACTTTGGAATGTCTATCCGTACATTCAATATTCAGAATCTACACACACCCTCCTTAAACCCTAAAGGGCTAGGGGGGTGTCCAGGATTCCAAAATCATGAAGATGTACTATAAAATGCAAATTCCAACAATATTTTATTGATGACTATCAAACAGTGCTTATAAAATTTTATTTATAGATTACATCCACATGGTTAGATCAACAATTACACAAACCAATGTTTCACAGTGACATTGGAAACTAGAAATTGTAAATTCCATCTACAATGAATTGTAGCTTGAACATTCATGATTTTCACTAGAATTTTTTTCCTATAAATTCACAGTGCTCTATTCTAGTCACATTCATTTCTGAAGATTTTCATTTCATTTTTTGATTCAAGTTGTTATTGAAGAGTCATTCTTAAATTTGAAGAAGTTACTTTCTAAGGCTAGACCTACTGATATCCTTCAAATTTTACAATAATTCCAAAACAAAGTCTTCATAAATATATGGTAGAAATGTTAAAGAATAAACACGAGAATCTTTGGAAAAAATGCAAGGATTCAAAAATGCATTTTCATGAGTTCGGTATGTGTTTCCGTTCATTCATTATTCAAAATCTGCGCTCATGGTCCTTAAGGGTTCAAGGGTTAAGTATGGGTGCATTCTGCTTCCTTGACCCCTAAAGTCCCAAAGTCATTTTTCCATCAAAAACCACTCAAAACTGTCATTTCTATAGCAAAGAGCAAAAAAATAAATTTAATGTGTTCTTTTCATATTTAACCATAGGATCTTGTACTAGACTAGTGTAAGAATGTGTTGAAGTAATTTCAAAAACTTTGACCGCATAGATTGCAAGATATTTGCATTTACAGTAAACAAATCAAGTTTTTTTGCACCTTGTTCAACTACATTTTCTGGCTATGAACCTTCTTAACTTAAAATTTCTGCTCTAATGATTTTGAATTTCTAATTTTATATGATGAAGAATTCAGTTGAAAATCAAAGAAAAAGAATTAAAAAAAAAAACACACTTTGTTTTCACTAATTAAAAAATTGTTAAGTAGAGGTAGGTTCAAGATTGAAAGAAAAATTAAATCATTAATAGCTCTAAGATAGAGTTGAAATATACTAATCTCAACAGTGAGATTGTTCTAGCAAGAAATCTTAACCTCGTGAAACTTTTTTTTTTGAAAATTTGTCAAAATCGAGTTCACAAATGAATCCTACAAGTTATTTTTTCAAGAAGATGCTCTAATTGCCCGAAAAATAAGAATGTCCATAACTTTTGCATAACAAATCCAAATGGAATGAATCAAAGCTTCCCATGTACATAAAAACAAAATCTATATGAAATAAATTTTAAAAATTTTAAATCTAAAGTTTCTGTGAGGGTTTTTTTCTGCCCGCCGAACTAAAATTTGGGGTTTTTGTGCCATAACCTCTGCTCCCGGACACCAATTGAAATAAAAATTACATTTTCCGAAAGCTAATGTGATTCTCTATCTTCACAAAAAAATTCAGAAAATTATGACAAATATTGAGACCGTAAGAGCCTGCCCAAAATCCATTTTGTCCCCTGGGGAGACAACGGGACTTTAGGGGTTACATGTGCAAGTAATAAACATTTCAGAAGGTGGTCTCCTTCAATGACCACAGCGTATCGACTTTCAAAATTTGTAGATTATCAGGTAAATGGGATTAATTGACAATTCTATTTTCTTTCTATAAACATTGCATTAAAATTCTTTCAAAGAATTCACCTTTTCCGAAACAGTAATGAGTTCTTAAATGGCACATTTAACCCTTTAAGGTCCGGGCATCCAAAAAGTGGATGCGCCTTGGTCAACCCTAATTGTAACTTTCAAAATATCCATTTTTGGTATGTCTTTTAAACTAAGAAAATGAAGCTTGGCAAGTTCTGTTTCTACTCCATTTGAAAATTTTGAAAAATGTCAAAAATCAAAAGAGTTATTGCAATTCAAAGCTCCAAGTGTTAGAATCCAAATAACATAGAATGGTGTGTTTTTCATTCATATTTTCTATTCCTAAAATGAATTTTAACATCAAATTACAAAATTATGTTTCTCATTCTACTCTTCATTTATGGTAAAAATTACATATTATTTTAATATATATTCTAATTGATATAATTTTATTTCCACCTTTAACTTAAAAAAATCACAATAATTCGATTTTTCCATCAAATTTACTGAAAAAAGCATCATCTATAGAAAATGAATGTGTCTACCAATAAAAAATATCAAAATTTTATACATCAATTAAATAAAAGGGTAACCTTGGTTTGATAGTCAAATTTGACTTCAAGGTCTTTGTTGTGGCTGTTTGGGGTGTATAAAATAAAATAACTAGTTGAAAAAATTTCTCACTAATCTCCAATGCTACCTATACCTCTTGAGAAAATTTCAAGTAATTTGGATTTCTTTTGCTATTTTAACTTATTTATGTTCAATTTTTGCAAGAAAATTGATAACAATTACAAGTTTTCATAAAACAAATTGAAATTTCTCTCAATGATACACCATTCATACTTTCAAGTACTGAAAATAAAAAATTGTTGTTTTAACACAATTTAAAAGACAAAATTTAGCTCAGACATGATGTTCGACCATTTCACAATGGATCAAGTCCTTTAGGGGTTAAACTTGAAGCATACTAAGGTCCTATGTTATAAAAGTGATTAGCCAATAGAACCAAACATAACACACTGGTTCATTTTTCTTTCTTCAATGTACCAATGGTGTACATTTTAGGAGGTGGTAAGTGGTTCCTGTAACTATACACTGCATGTGAACTGCTAAAATTTGTAACTAATTCAACAAATGGCGAAAAAAAAAAACCCCTTAAATTCTACCTAAGATACTAAGCTACTCTGTTCTAAAAGTGAGTGGACTCTACAAGCGGTCATGACACAGAGGTACATTTTGCTTTCTTCAATGTACCAACCGTGTACATTTTAGAAGGTGGTCGGTTTTAATGAACATTGCATTTCAACTTCAAAAATTTGTAACTAATTCCACGAAGGTCCAAAAAATATGAAGTCAGTTGGGTTAGATGCCAATGCCATTTTTCTGACTCTAAAAATTAACTTAAATTTTTTTCAAGAAGTTTAGCTCCCCCGAAAAGGCAAACAGCTCTTATGTGGTCGCTTCAAAAGCACACTACCTGACTTTCAGTTCTCTTCCTACAAAAACTACTAAAATTAATTCACTAGAATTAGCTTCTACGAAAATGCAAACAGCTCTAACATAGTCCCTACAGGAGCAGACTACCTTACCTGAGGAGTGAGGACATTAATAAAACAAACTCTGCAAGAGTTCCAGACGTGCCCGCAGAACTACTCGGACAACACAAAGGATGGATGTTTCTCTAACGGAGATGGATTACATTCCATCACGGATGAAATCCCGTCATCACTCCCGCTGCCGAACCCTAAGCGCCAGTCCTATACTGCTTCCAGACAGCGAGATTGAAGTTCCATCTCCTCTAGCGCGTTCTAATCGTGAAGTCGTCTTCTTCTGCTCTTGTAAATTAGCGGACCTATTGTGGTTAGGAATTGTCGTGATGCAGGTCGAAATTGCGTATGAGAGAGTCCTGATTGACACAGTCACAGAGAAATGCAGGAGGCGCAACACGAACTGGGAGAAAACAGAATGCCAAGCGCACACCTAGATCCTAGAATTCTGGCTTCTTCTTCCACATTCTTGTGAACTTCCGCTGTCTACATCTCTCTACACGGCAGATGTCTCTACACGGAGGGACAGGGTCGTGAGATTTCTCCGCTAGGGTTTAGGAAAGCACGGCGTTAACTTGGTGACGATGACGGCAACTACTGTTCACTAGTGAACAGTGTTTGCAATCAGACCCTCCGCAGTTGCGGAGGGTTTGATGCCCAACACTATTCACTTGTTCCGCTTGAAGTTTGGGGACTTTTGAATTATACCCTTCTGAGGCCCGTAAGGCCACTTGCCAGGCTCCGCGCGCATTTTCTGTCATTCCTGCAACAGTTGACTGTCACAGAAAGTGTGGCGGGGGGAGTTTTACCTCACTTCGGACCCTCAGTAGCCGACCTTCAGCAGCCGACCTTCAAGCTCTTTCGAACCCTCAGCAGCCGACCTTCAAGCTTCAAGCCTGCCGCTCCCTGCGTGAAGACTTTCTTCAGTTTTGCACGGCGAATTGGAGGTTGCAAGTGCGCCAAATAGTTTTCCAAAACGGAGGTACAAATGATTTTTATTGCTGCTATTCTCTATTGAAGTTTTTTGAGGGTAACGGGGTGCACAGACGTACCGGCTTCACATCGTTTCACTGACCTCCTCGTTCTCCTCTACCTCTCTTCCCGTTGCTTTCGAAGTGTTGTGCAACACTTTGGTCCTCCTTTCCTGTAATGAAGAAACACTGCTTGGCTGAGTGGAAAATGGAAAAGGACACAGCTTGAGCGCACTGTGAACGCAAGTATTAGCAATGGAAGGCGGGTCTTACTAGTACAATGCTGATTTCGTTTTTGTGACTGCTGGCAGGGAAGCGAGGGAAGCGACGTTAAGATTGTCGCCCACCATCCCACCCGCTTGTAAGTACTAATGCTATCAAACCCGCTGAGCTCACCCTCATGGTTTCTTGACTTGGAAGCAGACATGTGGGGTTGCGAGTGGATGACAGGGGAGCGCTTGAGGGTTTCTCTGCAGCTTCTGCGATTTAGGGTTTTTTAGGGGGGCTGTTGCTGACTAGATGAATAGTGTCGGTCTTCTTCTTCGCTGGAATTGGTGCTGGGTGGTGGGTTCGGTGGTTTTTTTTCTTCTTCTAGATTTCAGGATTTTGAGGCCAATGAGTTCGCATTCGGTAGTTGGCGAGTTTCAATGAGGAATTGGATATGTTCCGTTGCTGTCGATCTTCTATCCAATGAATCCGCTTCTCACTTCACGAGAATCCTCGCAGTCAGCCACTTTCTTCCCGAGTCATACAGTTCGCTGCTTCCGACCCTGATTGTATTCAGATTCGTAGCATAGATTTAACGCAGCAAGTTAGGGTACGTGCTAGCCAGAGTGTGCGTCGTCTGAAACGAGGTAGCCATCGTTCGCTGACAGTGATCCACAGCGACTGCAGAATTGGAATGGAAATTCCGGGTTGCCCCTTGTCCAGGAGGTGATCATGGTTTGGACAGGGGATTTGAGTTGGGGATACGGAACACGAATTGGGGGTTTCAATTTTGGGCGTGACAGAATTGAAGGCGTTCAAGCCACTCAGGAAGAAGTGGGAGAATTGGTGTTTTGTCTCCTTTGATGCGACTCAGTGTGCGCGCTTGTGCAAGAGCTTCGGCAGGTAGTAGGAGAACTTATGTAACGATAGTTTATGAACCATTTCAACAGATTGCGAGATGGTCGTTACTTGACCTAGTAATCTTGAGCTGCTAATATCGAGGTTCTTTTACAAAATCATTTCAACAGATTGCGAGCTCTGAGAACCACTCAATTCATTTAAAATTTTATCTTCTAGAACTGATTGATGATGTAGTATTTTAGCTTTGGTCTTTGACTTTCAAAGTCAGCTAACATTCTCTTTCTCGAGATTACCAGCTCGCAATAAGGAGGTATTTCAGGACGCAAATCGACAAGGGTTGGGGTTCGTTGCGTCATAATGACTGTTTTGTTTCTTTGTGCAGTTTGACAGGCTGCGAGTTCACAGTAAGATCGGGTTGTCTGTAGGTTGAAATTTGACGATAAGTGTCGGTTAGGGTTCCTTTCCCAATGGTTTCTATCACGAATCTGGTGTGCTATGCATCGGTAGCGAGGGGGAGCACTGACCATTATCTTTCTCGAGATTTTTTTCAGGAAGCTTCTGTTCTCGAAGGTTTCTCCGAGAGTCTATTCTTAGGAACTAATCTGCCGCTGTCGATCCTTTCTGAGCAAAATTTTCAAGATGCTTGCTAGTTTGCCAATTCAAAATTATTTTTATGTTGCTGCATCTGTGGTTTGGATTTAGGTAATGTCTTCAGTCTTCTGTCGTATCTCGTTTGTGGCCGTTTCAGGGACTGCGGGTGTGTGTTGGTCATTTGATTTGGACTAGTGTGCACAGTTTTGCGCAATGCTCATTTGTGCTCATTGAAAACTTGGTGATTGCTGATTTGTTGGAATCTTCACATGGAATTCGTGGTTTCTGGCGTGGTTTCTCTGTTGCTTGGCGTGGAGTTTTTCATGCTTCGCTTGTAGCTTCGGTGGCAAGTCATGAGACAAACGAATCCCTGGATCCAGTGGTTTGAGTGGTAGAAGATTGATTAACATTATTTCATAAATTCACGCTAGAAGCTCACTTATTCGATGAAATTACAAGACAGTGTAGCCGATATTACGAAGTGCTTCTCTCGGTTTGGAAGTGACGGTGTGCAACCCTAATCGACAGGAGAACACATTTAGTCGACCTGCTTGTGAAGAGGACGACTGACCTCAGGAGTGTAAGATTGCTGTTTTTGAATGAGCAAAATACAATTGAATGAGTTTTGTCTGTGCATGTAAATAGAACCAGGGAAGAACATAGGGGGACGCTGTATTTGTTAACTATTCTGCAATTACACTTTCAAGTAAGAGTTGCAGGCTGCAGAATGTTGTGCATACTTGAGGGTGTTGAATGGGCTTCTAGTCGTTGCTCCTGTCCTCAATTCTGTGAAGGTGCTAGTTAGACGGGTTGTTGTGTTATGGTGGATGTTATTTGAAGTGTTTCTTACAGAGTTCTTGGTTTGAAAGTATAGTTCTGGATGGAGTATACTTGTCAGTTTAGGTTGCACTGAATTGCCTGAAAAATTTATAGGAAGCCATGTCACAGCTTGAGTATGCATGCTTTTTGTTTGCTGTGGTGTTGTATACTGTGTCATGAACACGTTGGAGAACGTGAGAACCCCATAAACCTCAAAACCCAAAAAATCATAGTAACAAATAGGAATTTGTGTAGGAAGCTGCCCCATTGCAACGTGATTAAAGTAGCAGCACCCATGATTGTCAGAATAAGGGTTTTGAACATGATTATTATTAATAAACATCCACAAAATTATATGATGATTTTAGCAAGAGAAAAATAATGCATGCGCACTTTTAAATGTATTATTTGGATATTGTGAGAATAAGCTATGAATTCTTAAAGAGACAATTGCCAATGCACCTAATACCAACACTCGGGTTTTGAACATGATTATTATTAATAAACATCTGCAAAATTATATGATCTTATTAGCAAGAGAAAAATAATGCATTTGCACTTTGAAATGTATTATTTGGATATTGTGAGAATAAGTTATGAATTTTTGAAGAGACAATTGCCAATGCACCTAATATCAACACTAGGATTTTGAACATGATTATTATTAATAAACATCCGCAAAATTATATGATCTTATTAGCAAGAGAAAAATAATGCCTGTGCACTTTTAAATGTATTATTTGGATATTGTGAGAATTAGTTATGAATTTTTAAAGAGACAATTGCCAATGCACCTAATACCAATACTAGGGTCTAGTTTTCAGATGTAGTACATCCTTGTAATCACATCTATTTGATTCTACACATTTTCCAAGATTTTAGAGGTGATGGCTATGGGTGTTGCTACCTTACATCTTATTCAATTGACTCTCAACACTATAATATGTTTTGCATTCCAAAGATTAAAAGAACTAATTTTCTCATACATTCAAAAAATAATTTTTTTATTCCCACTCTTTGAATGTATTTTTTATTCTAAGAAACCGCTTGCTCATGAAAAATGTTTGCAACACATTCTCACTTGTAGTGGAAGTGCAATAGTAACAAAATAAAAGTAGACATTTGTAGACAATCTTTACACATACTTCAAGAAACTCTTAAAAATCTCTTTACAATAGGTAGGTGAAGGTATTTCACCTACATACAAATAGCATTAATTATTGTATGAGGCATTTTAAATTGTAAAGATAGTTTCTTCATATTATTTTATAATGTACGTGCATGAACATGCATGACCAATCTTGTCAAAATCATATCTTTATAATAAAATATGCTTGTTTTCATTTTGACCCTATGAATAGTGCAGTGCATGATTGCTTATAGACTACCGTGTGTGACTTGTTACATTGAATTTTATATAATTAATAAGGTGCCTTCCAGTTGCGTTCGTGCCAAGTCCTTCAAAATTTGAGTGGTATTTTTTTCCTTTCTAGAAGTTGCTGCTAGTTTATTGAAAATTAGAATGTGCACTTCTTCTAGAAGGTTATTCTGCAATTATAAAAAATAGAGACTTTTACAATTTTCTGTGGCTCTTGAGCATGTAACTGGGAAGTGAAATGAATTTGACAATTTTGACAAGTCTTTAGGAGTGAAGCACAATCACAGATGTTGACATTTGTTTTGGATGTGCTGGGTTTTTCCAGAGAAACACACATGCCATAGGGAGGGAGCTTCACAAACATGCATACAATGTGGCTCCTTGGAGACTGAAAGCAACAGTAGTATGTGCATCAGGTATTTGTCCTGAACTCCCTTATTTTGTTGTTCAACATTTCAAAGGACAATTATTTTTATAAAAGTCTAAGGTCAATCCCCACAAAATGAAGAGTATTGTTTCATCAAGAAACATTATAAAACCCAATCTTAAATATAAGTAGACAAATTTTTTTAATTTTTACTTTCCGCAATGTTGAGGGCTTTTGGAAGTAAGCCTCACAATTATCAGATTCTGTAGAGAAACTCACATTAGAGATTTTTTTAAAAATAAAGTAGAATTGATTTTGAGAAGCCATAAATTAATTCGGGGTCAATCTAGATTTGACATGTGAAAAGAGGATTGACAGACTTCAATTGACTTTGGCAGTTTCAGATGTTCATGATCTAACATTATAATCTTCCAATGCATGAACGATATTGTTGTGTTTTATATTCCTATGTGCTGTGTATCGTGTCTATTATTTGGAATTTTTACAGTTCCAATTGGGAAAAAAAAACAGTTAACTTTTGAAAAGGTTGGCTTTATGCTCAATTTAGATCAAATTGTTAGAAGCTCAAAGAAGCCCTTGTGCATTTAGGGACTGATACATTTGCTAAATTTGCTTTATGAGTTTTGAAGTTTCTTGTGTTATTACCAGTGTTGACCAACTTTGTACAATGATTTGTTGAAGGGGAATTGAACGATTACTATTTTTTAGAACATCTAGGTTTAGCCCCTAAACAATGAAGCCTATTTTTCCATCAAGAAATATTAGGAATCAAAATTTTCATACCTTTATGATCTAACATTAAAATGTTTTAATACGTAAGTATAATTGTTGTGTTTCCTATTCTTATATGATCTCTATGATGTCTAGTTTTTTGAATGTGTACAGTTACATTAAAAAAATGGATTCAACTCCTCAAAATGTTGGCCTAAAGTTCAATTTAAAGCAAATTAGTAGAAGCTCAAAAAATGATACATGAAGAGAATTGTTTTGAGAGTTTGGAAGCTTCTTATTTGTGACCAATGTTCACTAATAAAGTACTAATTCATTTCTTTTGGTCATTTTCCAAAAGTAGGTCACAAAAATCACACACAAAAATACTAATTGCACAGTTCTAAGTGTTTAACCCTTTAGTGACCGTGGTTGAATTGGGGGGTGGGCGTAGTTTTTCAAGAAAATTTTTTGTAGCCACTCTAAAGATGTAGTCTTAGATCAAACCGTGCAAGGTGTTTCCAGAAGGGAGATTCTTAAACCTAATAGAAAATCAAACTCATCCAACGGTACAAATTGCTATAAATAAGGTAGGAGGTCCATAAATGAACCTTTTAAGGGCTAAAATTGAATTTTGTGGAGGTGAAACATCTTTAAATACTTTTTAGTAAATCTTCCTCAAAAGACAAGTAGAATAGGCATCTAATCCAAGTCGTTTCAGCTTTTTTCAAGCTTTGTGAAATTAGTTACAAATTTTTGAAGTTCACAAAAAATGGTCATCTGTGTCATCAAAATGAATACCCTTCTAAAATGTGCAGATTCGTTACATTGCAGAAAGTGAAATGTACCTCTAATTCATGTTTGCTTGCAGAGTTTTATTGGAGTTTGAGTTGCTTCCCTTCATTTTCAAAAATCAATGACTTGAATGACCCTTTAGAATTTGCGCTACATAAATACCAATGCATAAGTTTACTTTGGGCATTCATGAGATTATAAAGCAACACTTATACCTTGTCAAGACATCAAGTTACAAAAAAATCTCACAATTTGGTTGATATTTTTTTGTGTTTGTGTTGAACACTTCCCATTTAAAGGTCCAGGCCATTTGAGTTTGCAACCTCATAGCTAATTCATCAATGCTCCGATTCTCTTGAAATTGGTTTTGGTTGAAGTGCTGTGAGCTCCCAATTCGTCACTTGGGACTCATAGTTTTCTTTTTTTCTTAGATTGTGCAATTTATGTCGTAATTATACACAAAAAGCCCTAAAAAGAGTGTAAAACCAGAATGGACATGTTACATACCAATATGCCCTTTACTCCTAAATAGCCTTTTCCCCTTAGAATAGTTCTAAAACCCACTTGTAAATAGGTTGGAGCCATAGAAGTAGTGGGAACTAGAGGGTTTGAGGGTTCTTACCCAAAATAGCCTAAAATCACTATGCAAGTGACCAAGCTGGGCTAAATTGGTCTGAGGGAAGTCTAGGGAGATTCTTAGATAGATTCCCCAAGAGAGGTTTCAGTTTCCCCATCCCATCGACGAATAGTAGAAACCCCAATTGTTAGCTTGCAGGTGTCACTTTCGCAAGACAGGCCAGTGGAGGAATCTACGGTCACCGGATTGTGATCTTGGTTCTAAACCATACCTGGAAGTCAAAAGCGAAATCCATTCGCCAAGATTCCCCCGTATGCGGAAGATTCCCTGATTGCCGGTAAACCAACGGAGGTATCTTTTTGCCCTCCATACCAAGACATGCAAGATCAAGATGTGACCTTGCAAATCTCTTGGGAAACCCCATGAGAGGTTCCCCAAGAAGTTTCGGAATTTTCTGGATTGAAAAAATACTCCTTCCGGACGGTCAACCGCCTAAAACCACGATGGGAAATTCACGATAATTACCCAGGTAGCGGTAAAATCTCACTAAAAATTATTATAGGTTCTTTTATGCTAATAACGCGCCCCGACGAGTTTCATGGTGTTTCGATAGCGGGAGACAGCCGAATCACCGACATTCCTTCAAATTATCCACGTGGCGGGATTTACGTGGAGTTGACTGGCGTCCCGGGAGCACACGAAGTCGGAACGAAGTCAACAAAGGGTCTTTTCTTACTCCCTAGGACCTCCCAGACCACCCTGGCTAGTCACCTTTGTCAGAAAAGATAACCTCCAAAAAGTAGATTTTTACCTCTTTTACTGACTTCAGTTGGCGATAGTTTACGGTGGGATTTTGGCGTTGGAATAGGGGGTAGGAGGACCTTAGGACTAAAAATGGTCTTCTGAAGCCAATGGCGCAATCGGTTTTCGATTTGGAGTTAATCTCCAATAGTTAGAGTGTTGGACCAGCGTAAAACCCAAACTACGTGAAAATCCTAGTAGATAAGGATGAAAATCAAAGTTGATAGGGTTACCTAGGTCAAAAGAGGGGAGGTGAGGGCCTTGGGAAACCTATAAAAGGGCCCTCATTTCTCTTCAAAACCACCCCCATTCATGTTTTGGGTCCGTGGATCCAACTTATGTTGGATTTTTTGGCAATTTTAGCCAAAGGCACTTCCACGGTGTTTTGAGCACGTGGTGCTCCGTTGTTGTTCTATTTTCAGCTTTTGAAGGTCTTGGGGGTCCTTCTTCTTTTGTGTCTGAGTTTTGAGTAGTCTTGGGTGTTATTTGGCTTATTTTTGAGTCACTTTGGTCACTAACTTGTTAGTTGAGGTACTTTTGTTTAAAGCACTAACTTGCTTGGGAGTTCTTTTGAGTTTTGTCCTGATCCTAAAGCTCCCCCCGAAGCGCCTTGGCTTTGCCGCCCACTGAGGGGTCTTTAGTGTTTAAGGATTGTGTTTTCTAACCCGCGTGTCTAGATTAACCTCCGAGTGTTTCTCTCCCAGTCAGGGAACTCTTTTGCTTTCTCTAAGAACCCTTGGCGTGTGGTCCTCCCCCCGTACGGTGGAGTTGTGGGCTCCCTAGGGTGGTTATGTCCTAACGGTTTTTCTTCCTCTTTTGAAATTGCTTGTGGTCACGGGAGCCCCCCTTGTGGACGGCGAAGCTTTGACTATTAACCCCCCTAGTCCTAGAGTGCGTGTTAAAAATCCGCCATACGGCGAAGTTTTGAACCTACGGGCAGGGAGAAATCCTAGAGTTGGTGTTAAACCCAACTCGACGGCGAAGCCTTGATCTCCCCGGAGAACTCGGTTCAAAGTTTAGTTTCCAAGAAGTTCTTGGAAACCTTCAAAGTTTAGCATCCAAGAACTTAGGAAAACGTTATAGGCAAAAGTCCATGTAGAACTAGGATTAGTTTGGCTTTCCCTTGGTTTAAGTGGCCCCAGTCATTATTTTGGCATTTATCCAAAAGTTCAGAAAAAAAACCATCCGGAGAAGGGAGTCAGCCCAAACGGAGCCAGCCCCAGCAGGAGCAGCCCGGTACCCGCAGCCGATACCCGCTTCGGTACCCGCAGCCGTACCGGCTCCGTTTCCCGCAGTCGTTTCCCGCAGCCGTTCCCCGCAACCGTTCCCCGCAGCCGTACCCGCTCTGTTCCCCGCAACCCGTTCCTCGCAACCCGATACCCGCGCCATACCCGCAGCCCGATACCCACGCCGATACCCGCGCCGATACCCGCGCCCGATATCCGCGCCGGTCCCGTGCTGCAGCTGCGCCTCCAGGCAGCGCCTCCGGCAGTTCGTGTTGGGTTTTTTTTTTGTTTCTTTTGATTCTCCTTTTTAGAAAGACTACATGGGGGAAGGAGGGGTAGAATGGATGGGAAATTAGGGTGGTAGAAGTAGGGAAGAAGAGGGGTAGAATGGATGGGAAATTAGGGTGGTAGAAGTAGGGAAGAAAAGGGGTAGAATGCATGGGAAATTAGGGCGGTAGAAGTGGGGATATTAGGAGAAAAGGATTCGAGGGTACGTCTTGTAGTAGGAATTATCATTAAAAGCACACAAAAACCTGCAAAAGCTCACACAATCACTCCACGCACAACTCACCCAAGCTCTCCACACACTATAACCAAAACTTTGAGCATCACAAGCAAAGAGGAAGATGAAATAGGAGACGGGGTGTGCTAGTGGATGGATTGAGGGAAATCTCAACTAATTAATCTGGACCATTAAAAGAGTGGGCGTAAGAGAAAGGTCAACCGCGTAAGCACTTGGGAAGGGTAAAGATGTAAGAGGCGTAAGAACGAAGTCAACACGTAAGAACTTTGGAAGACAAGTTGGTTGGTGGAAAGAAGGAGAAGAAAGGAATTCCACCACCTCTACCACTTCGTTCTCAAATCTTCCCCAAGTCAAGAATCACTTAAGGAGCCGCGAATCCAAGAGGAAGAGACATGGCCGAGGGGGGGGAACCTCGACCGGTTAATCCAAGACCTCCAAAGTGAGGTGGGCCCCTAAACACCCCACTCTTCCATGTTTAATGTTGTTTTATCAAGATAATTAGAAGGAGGCCGAGAGCTAGGGTAGGGAAGAAGCAAAGTCAGGTTAGAATTAACTCTAAAATTTTACAATAGAGGACTAGGGGTTTCCGAAAACCTAAAATACGTCCGGATCCGAGCTAAAACGAAGGAGTTATGAGCAGATGAAGTTAGGGAGTCATGTTGGATGAAACCTAACAAATTTCATCCAAGAGGAACAAAAAAGCTAACATAAAAAGAGGAATTAATTTAGGAACCGAAATTCAAATTAGAATTTAGTTTTGAAATTAGGGTTAGCTCTAATTAGCGGATGAAGTTTGAAGGGCCGATTAGCGGTCAAACTTCATCCATGGATAACTTTTGATAGGAACATCCAAGCCTAATGTGATTAGTCAAGTAGAAAGCTAAAATCAAGGTCTCCTTGGAACAAGTCTTAAGTTTCTAAGATTAGTACATTAGTAACCACACTTAGGATCCTTAAGTAAGATTAGAAGGCAGATTAGGGACGTTTAAGATTAAGGTTAGGTTAAGTATAGATTTAGAACATCTTAGAACAAGTTTAGGGTAACCCAAAACTAAACCCAGCTTAAGGAAATACCTAAACCCCAAGCAGCCAAGAAGGGATGAAGTTTGGAACGAGTAATGGATGAACCCTAGAAGATTTCATCCATTTGAGTCAAGACTTGGTAATTAGGTTAACATTAGGGGGTCAGACCCATAGCCCGAATCTCAAGTCAAATCGAAATCCGGAGTCCATAGAAAAGCATGGATGAAGTTTGAGGGACCGAATAGCGGTCAAACTTCATCCGTCCATAACTCTCTCTAGGAAAGTCCAAATCAAACAAGCTTATTACTTTTAGAAACGGCATGAGATACTCTTTCATTTAGGATAGATAAACTTAGACCAAGATCAACTCTTCTCCTAAACCACCAAGCCCTCTTAGGCTTTGATTCAACCTTAGCAATTATAGCAATTCCAATTAGGGTTTTGTTTTGTTTCTTCATTACCCAAAATTAGCGAGTCTTAGGAGTTTAGAAAAGATCCATTGCTTGGAAGGCACAATGGATTGGCGCTAGACACCCATAGATCGAGTCAGAACGGTTAATTACCGAGAGCCTGATTGTGCTCGCTTCTTTACCAAGGGTGGGTAAACAAGCGCTCACAAGTGCACAAAGACATTCTAATTGTGTTCCTCTTTGAGATTTTTGTGATCAAATATACTTTGAACAATATTAAATTAAGAGTCCAAAAATGAACCCAAAAGTGGTCAACCAGTCACTAAAGGGTTAAGAACCTTATCATACAAAGTAGTGTGTCAATATCATCTTACAACTCTGAACAATTTTGGTATACCTCATACATGAATTGAACTTTATTGTCATTTTTCTAGTGAAAATGACATGCGTGGTATTTTTTTCCTGTGAAAAGTCTTGAAATAGTTATTCAATGTTGGCAATCTTGAATTTACCATAGACAATGCTTGAATTTCAATGTAATAAACCTGAAATTCTTGTAATGTAGTCTTGAAAGTATCAAAATATCTTCTACTCTTCACGGTAAGTGCAAGTATGTTTAGAAGAGTACTTGTAAAATCAAATTTTGCGAATTCTTTTGGACAATGTAAAAGAACTGGATTGGAGGATTCAACAATTAAGTGCGATGAATTGTAAACAAACAAATATAATTCTGTTTGTTTATATAGAAAAACTTCAATGGTATTTCACAGTCATGTTAGACAAATAAAGGAGCTCAGAACTTGCAGGGTTTTAAGCTATGTTACATAATTGAAATTCAATAATTAGATATTGAAATTGTTATAACAATTTAACTACATTGTATGAAATTATTTATTAAAAAAGAATGTGCAAAATTGATTAAAAAATGACTTTGTAGATAGTAGTTGTTGTGACCAATTCAAAGTCTAAGAGTTTCAAGTAGCTCTTTACTTAGTTTGTACATTGGAAAAGAAGGAATAATAGAGATGTTGATAGTGTAGTTGGCCGTGGCAGGTTTGTCAAGAGCAGGGTACGTGGTACAACTAACTAACGTGGAACGCAAGCAACTTAGTCTCTGGAAATTGCATTTCCATTGCAAGGTGCAAACCTTTGAAGTTTTTTCTACTTTCTACAATGTTAAGTCTATAATGTAGTGGATGGATACAACAAGATTGTGATGGAGCCTTTTTTTGAATCTGAACTGTAGACATTTTAAGAAAAAAGTTTTCCCAGTGGAAGGATATTTGATATTCATTGTGAAAGATCATAATTGCCTATATGTATGTAGGTGACACTTTGATGGTTATTTACATAGGAAAACAAATTCAAGCAATTATTTTACATCCACTATTAGAAAATTCAGTGTCCGCTGCAACAGAAAAACCCAAAAGAATATGTTGATCCAATCAGTTGATTAGGACATTCTGATTCGTACAAAAATCCACTGATTTGAGTTGATTTTGCCACGTCAGACTTAGCCTCCTATGGCCTGCCAGAATGTCAAGCCAGCGTGGCCCCTTTTTCCCTTTTTGCTTCTTAGGCTTCAGAGTAGGTCTAGGTGGTGATCCCGGGATAGATTTCTTGAATTTTGTGTCTCCCATGTTAATGACCAGTATTCAAGTATTAATGGGGAATATCAATGAGACATGTTAATGACGTGATTACCTCAACCTGCGGCGTCATTCAGCCAGGTGTGCTAATAGGATAGTGACATTATCCTTGCTATGATTCGTCGCCTTTTTCTAATTTACTCTTACTTTAATTTTTAATTTTTTTTTGGTCATTTCCTGCTTTCTCTATTTGCTTTTTAAAAAAAAAATTCATTCCCCATCCTGACTACGGAACCCTTTTTTCCATTTGTTTCGGGAAATAAAAATATGGAGCATTCTGGACATACACTAAATTTTTTCATCTAATGTCATAAAGGCATTTGCACATGTACGTCCCAATTAACAACAACAGCATAAACAACACCTTCCATAGCACAGGCAAATGAGGCAATAGAATATTAAGGTTATATCCATTAACCTGCAAAATGTGGACGGCACAGAAGTGCGCTCTGATGTGTCCCACAAAGGCATGGAATCTCCTGTCTGAACTGATTGGACCAAACTACGAAGCCTGCTACAGTGCAAAAGCCCCTAAAATCCCATTGCACCGCTGAATTCTTCACAAGTCATAGCTATCCAATAATTGTACTAACTTACACAAAACTGAGACTACTATGTCGCTCATACTGCCGGTTTCGGGCATCATTCAAAATTCAGCAGCCCACTAATATTCCGCTAGTCATTACTGGTACCGGCTTTAGTTACCTTCCGAAAATAAAGTCCAGCAACTTCAAGATGTGCAAATTTCGTGTAGAGCCTCCCTTCCCAGCAACTGATGAAACCATAGCATACACGGAAACCCACAACCTGCATGCCACTTTCTCCACCTTCTTCCATACCTTTGAAAACCTGCGTGCCACTTTCTCCATGGACTTCCGCCATAGCTTCGACAACCAGCGTGCTACTTCCAACACTAGATGTTGGTTTTGTTTTCCCCTCCTTCCACAATAACGCCTCTTGGATGTACCATAATTCTTTGTCAATGCTACGTTCTCAATCATCTCTTGCCGATTTCTGTGGATTACCTGCGGCGGCAACAAGCTGTGCCTTGAGTTCCACTATTCTTTTCTCTAGATGTACGACTACTTTTCCGCGAACGGTTGGATTGGGTCTCACATGGCTGGACGTTTCTCCAAGATCCCCTGCATGGTCATCCCCTTCTCTATCGTCCTCTTCCGAGAAGGCCAGGTCTTCCCCTTCCGGACTTCTGTGCTTGTCCTCACTTGTAACTTTCCTCTGCGCAGCCACACCTCCGTAACCTTTGTCCCTTGCCATTTTTGCATAGACCTTGTCGTAGTCAGGTGAATTCCCGTATTTCTCTCGAAGCATGTCTCGTATGCCTTCCTCACCCCTTGGTCCAGTCCTCCCGTAATTCAGTCGACTGTTGTTTGCTCTCTTCATTCTCTCCGACTTCTCCTCGTGTGATGGACAATTCAGGGTTCTCTCCAGTCGCTTCCAAATGTCCTTGTCGAAACCTACAGGGTGTTTTTTCCCTGCGCGTATCATCTTCAACAATTTGCACCTGTACTGTGCAACCGCATTCCCCGCCAGTCTTCTAATGAATAATGGATCCACGGCTGCACTGTATTCAAAGTTCTTTCTCAATCACCTCCTCAGAGTTGCCATATCTGCCGGAGGTTGCTCCCGAATGTCCATCACAGATGGATCCAAAGCTTTGGACAGCTTGTTCACGTCAGCCTTCCATGCAGTACGGCCATCTCCATATGGTATCCCGCGATAGTTCACCTGGAGGTAAAAGGGTTTCCTGCCAATTTTCTCACGCTTTCTTATACTTATATCCTGAGCCTTCTGTCTCTCCTGTCGTTCCTTCTGCTTCACGGTCTCTACGTGCGACTCAAACATGACTTCCATTTCAAGCCCATCGCTGTCTAAAGCACTATCGTCGCCTGCAGTGTGTCCTCCGTCAGTCTGGGGCGTGTCATTGTTGGGAGTGGTACTGCGTTCCGTGCCGGAGTCGTAATCCGAGCCTCCTCGTCATCCACGACGAGAAGGGCCTCCAAAAAGTCCTCCGGAATTTCCACTACGACGTACAATTCGCCGTCCACGGGTGCTTCTGTCTTCGTCACTAGACTCGGTAGGGGGCGTCTAGTCATTGGAGGGACGCATCCTCCGTCCTCTGTTGCTGTCCACATTGGCCTTTGGCGACTTCGCCACAACGATTTGCTTCCCAGCCTACACACAAAGGTCAAGTATTAATTACGCATGCTTTCCTGTCCGGGACAATGCGGGCTCAAAATTTTCAGATATTATGCTCTACAGAGATGCTACAATGCAATATAGTTCTTCCTTTTTGCTTGCACATCATGACATGCTCAATTGGACATTGCTATAGGCACTACTGTGATAAAGAAACGCAAGGGACCTCTTGCACTTTTTGTGCATTTCCTGCTGCTGGTTTGTCTTTGTCGTCGTCCTCCTCCATAGGAATGGGATAAGTGGATTTGCTTCCCGATTCATGTGTCCTCTCTTCTCCACGACGGCTACGGACCATGCTTTGTGCCTTCGGCCTTCGGCCGGGCGACAGGCTTCGATTTTCATGACTACTATTCCCAGGAATACTCAACGGTGGTGTTGGATTCCCTTCCTTCGTGACTGCCCCTGGAACTTCACATATGCAGTCAGTGGTAGACAAAACCGTATTCCACCCTCCCTTTCCAATGAAATTCAAAGTTACCCTGACTAGTCAATGACATGCATGCGGCATGAGAAAACTCACTTCCTCGCCTACTAGAATTGCTCTTGGCCTCTTCATTGCGTGTCTCCCCTTTGCTCCTCCTCTGACTTGTTGGTGGGGTACTTGCTAGAATGTCTTCCACCTCTTCGATGCGAACCTCGCCGCGTTTCCTCTTGCCCCGTGAATCTCTGACATTTACCTCCTCTGTATTGAGCACATCCGTAGCGGCTTGGCCCTTTCGTGGTCGGAGGTTTTTCTTCTGTTGAAGCAGCCGCGATTCAGACTACCCCCCCTCATCCGCTGTTGCTGACGTTCTTCTTGTTGTCCTTTTCTCCTTCTGCCAACTTTGAAAAGTTTCTTTGAGTGGCGGCATGATGTTCACCCTCTGCACATCCACCATTCCACGCATGCTTATTTAATTCTTATCAGATACAAAGTATCCTGTACAGTGACAAAAAATGCCGAATCCATGAAATTCTAGGTCTCCCTTCCTCCACCCTCTGGCAAGCAATGTCCGAGACTGCCCACGTTACCAGCAAGCATAGAGAAATGACATCGAACTGCAAATTCAAATGACCTTTCAAGCCTCTCAAGTTATGACACTTACGGCCTTCTCCTACTACACTGAGATCTTGAAGTTCAACAAGAAATCCGCGATGCCACATGCACACAATTCTACCAGTCTGTGCTTAGTATGACAACGGTTCAGTAAGAGGGAAGTCCAGAAACAAGACAACGTCCAATACAGTTTTATAGATTTTTGCATGCAAGATCTAATGGACGTGACGACATTGTTGACAGGGTTTGGGGGTCCACTCTGGCCGCAATCCAAGCGTTACTACCAGAAAAAGCCATGCAATGTGCCCAGATGTCCCCCTGATTTGTTCCACTTGAACATACCACTCGCGATTCATACTAAGAAGACAACTAAGAGGACAACAGCATTCGCTCAAACAATACTAATTGCAAGCGAAATAGAGAATCATGCTCATAATCTTGGAGTACTATACAATTTCCTCAGCTTCTACGAGGACCGACAATAACCGCTCTGGCAGACCTTCTCTACAGTAGACCCTACCTAATTATCTGCATGTGGCGAATGACATGAAACCTCTCACACTGACGCAACTTCAAATTACTAGTGCTTGCGAACGTAGCCGATTGCAACTGGTACACTTTAGGACTTCTCTGTACTCTAGAATGATGACGGTGGTCATGAAAAAACTGAAGGCACTTGAGAAAACTTCTTACCTGATGTGAAGATCTCGTATTCAGTGGCGGATTTGTCCACTACTACAAGGTATGAGTGAGTGCGCGGCGTTCTGTACCCAGATACTGCAAGTGTAGAAATTACCTCGCTGTAGTTAGCGTCCTCACACACCGACGCTTGCCTTATCCGACGAAGCCCACTTTGTCACTGTGCAGACTAAGTGAACACTTTTTAATTCCATCTGCAGTCCCACGTCGATGACGATCTTCTATTGCTCCCTCCGCCAAAGCAAAGGCCAAGTATTCCCTATACCAAGCAGGTGAAGGTACTGTTTGTGCATCTAAACTTGCTGAGCGGATGGTCGGTGGGCTCCGATCGCCTTTCAATGTCCTACCTTCCCCCTTATAGGTTGCGAGAACAAATTCCCTCTGTGGCCGACCTCCTCCTAAGGTATGCTGAGCTTCGGCTCCAACCCGCGCGATTCTGGGGTTGCGTTGCCAACAATCGCACTCTGTCCCACCGATGACGGTGCCGTCGCCGTTGCAGAATTTGCTTGAGCTACCGCTCTCCCAATTCCAAGGCAGAATTTCAGTGGACTGTGGTTCCGCGGTGTCTACTCCTTCATGAGCATGTTCATCTCCATTTTCTTCAGGTAGCTCTCCTCCACAGTTCACACTACGGTAAAATCAGTGAGCGACCTACGGAGGACAAAATCACATAATCAAGCAATGATCAAAGAAGGGGAACGTGCATTGGAAAACACCAGGCAGAGATGTGCACAACTACGCATGGACACGGAGTTCTGGTTTCTCAGTTGATACAAGCGGCTGTGGATGGAGCTACGTGGATGAATATTGTGGCCACTGTCTTTTCCATCCATGGAGGATCAATGGCTAGGGTTGCACCTGGGCGGCTGTGATGTTGTAGCACCTTGACCAACGTGCCTTCAACGGGAGAGAGCTCAATCAAGGTCTGTGGCTATTACTAACGGCGGCACTGAAATCTGGAATTATTTTGGGAGTTAATGGAGGTCGATGTGGAGATCAATTGCTTTAGCCGCTTCCAAGAATTGGCGCTACGGCGTCGGCTCCCATCGTATTACCGTTACCAAGTTCAAACGTAAGCTTCTGCAGCCTCCTCCTCTACAGTCTTACGTGGCTTTGCTTTCATTTCTACTTGCTTTTGTTTCTATAATCTCTTCATGATAGTAACGATATGCTGAGGCAATCAACTGTGCACGCAGAAGTATAAGTGTACCTAAGAATTGGAGAGGGTTGTTCCAAACTTACAGGGTGAAAGCGCTTCCTGAGCTCCCCGTTGAATTTTGAGTGCGGTCGAAGGTCGCTCTGCCATTGCCCGACATGACATTTGAGCTGTTTGCCAAGGTCAGCTATCTTGACATCTCCTCTTCCACTGCAAGTGACTTCGGGAATGCAATTCTGTAGGCAAATTTGTTGACTGCAATTCTTCCACACACTTCAGGGTTTTGTTGCCACCAAGAGAAACAAGGAATTGCTGTCAATAATGGGATGAGTTCCTGTATTTCGGGTGTTAGGGTTTACTGAATTGAAGTGGAGTAGGGTCTTAGCGTTCTTGGGATGCATGAGGACATCACTTCGAGTTCTTCATGAACGCTACCTCGACAGCTATGACGTCCAAATTCTGCGCTGAATTTACTGCAGCTGATTCGAGGACGGTGACATGGATTCTTGTGTACTCATGACATGCTGATGGTTATTTGCCACATATAATCCAGGGCCACATTGATTGAAAGAATAGCGTCACCTGCACGATTGGAGGGGACCACTCCCACGGAAGTGCGTCAGTGCTCGAGGTGTGCGCTCCTACATAATGCTCTGAAATAACAATTCCTTTGCAGAAGTAAAAGACTTCATGTTGTTGTGCTTATTTTGCTTCAAAAATTGAACAACGGCATTTTAGGTTACCAGTTTATGGTTTAGTCCGGATTACAACTACATGCGATCAGAAAAAGTAACTTTAGTGGCTTCCATGAATTGTAAGGAAGGCGACAAGTTTTGAAAAAAAGTTTTTCAAGCACCGAAAGTCTAAGACGTACATGTAGCGATTTTTAAATTCTTTAACATAGTTTTCCACCACTTTACAATGCCATATCTAACGTTCATCCTGTGACAGGGAACATTCCAGTGAGTCATTTGTAGAAAACAATTTCCAGTATGAGGCCTCAAAGACTTGGATCAGCCTATCATACGGAGCGGTCTATAGCATCCAGGTTGGGGTGTCAAGAGTACCCTTGCGCTTGTCGGCTGTGTCGAGGAGGAAGGATCCACCAGGTGGAAACTATAGCAAGACACCATAGGCTACATGGCCGCAATCCATACCTGCCGTTCTCTGTATTGGTAAGTAACCTCACTTTTGCTAGACCAAATAAAATGCGACGTCAAATTGTGCAGGAATCGGTATCCTTCACAATATCTAATTCTATAAATTGAAAACAGTAGCAATCCTCCTCATTCCTCGATATTCCATTGTTGTTTTAAGAGGGCGTCTATGGCAGTTTGGTTACATCTTCTTTGTCAATCCAGCTATTGTCTCTGCCCGCACCTTGTCTTTGTAGATCCCCTTTAGATTTTTTGCGACGTCATGAATTTATATAGTTGCATACGTTGCAGGTCATTAGTGTAAAGAGAGCACTCACGATTTTGCGGCTCATTTCCTGTCCTGTGGTCACGCAGACAATTGATGGTGCCTACATTCAGCGACCTAATCAGCGTGTTGGGGTTCACGAAGAAGACTACATGCGAAGGGATGAACATGATGGAGGTCCTCACTTTGTTTGGCCACAGAGGACAGAGGTCGACGTCCAGCAGATGGTAGAAGATACATTTCGACAAGCGGATGACATCCATATGAATGTGGATGCTGAAGAGAATTATGGAAATGGCAACCTTTCCCCCCCCGAAGACCTTCCTGAGGATGGCGACATGGATGACGGCGATATGGATCACTTAATTCAGGAGTGCACGCAGCCAGTATACAACGGCTGTCAAGTGAACCGTCTTCAAGCAGGAATTATGTTGTTGAATATGTGCAACCTCTACGGCGTACCGAACACTTTTTTAGATGAGTTGCTCATGTTCTTGGCCGGAGACCTTCTACCAAGAGCTAATTGTTTGCCGCGGAATACATACCAGATGAAGAGGATGGTGATGAGCATGGGCTTGGAACATCAGGCAATACATTGCTGTCCGGAGGGACATGTCTTATACGAGGGCGAGGAGAACAAGAATTTGACAGAGTGTCCAACTTGCACAGCGCCTAGGTATATGCCGGCCTCAAACAAAGTTCCCCTGAAAGTGATGCGGTATTTCCCTATAATACCTCGTTTGCGGCGCATGTATCGGTGTCCCGAAGTCGCCAAACTCATGAAGTGGCATGCACAGAACCACTCCCCAAATGTCCTCATGCGGTCAGTGGTGGATAGCCCACAATGGAGTGCTGTAAAGGACATAGACTCTGATTTTGCAGCGGAAGAGAGGAATGTGTACCTTGGCCTTGTAGCAGATGGGGTGATTCCTTATGGGAATCAGAATGTGAAGCACTCAATGCGGCCTTTGCTGGTAGTAATATACAATTTACCACCGTGGTTGGCAACAAGGAAGTTTTTTTTGGCACTGACAATGATTGTCCCAGGTACGGTTTCTTTACGTTTGCACTTACGGTGCTCAGATCTTGCGCAGTGCAATGTCAAATTCCTGTAAGGCCTATCTGTGGAGCATCTATTTTCTTGATTAGAAGATAGGACTGGCCTATTCATGAAGGGATGACTAATACGTGCATATTCCCATTGTGATGCACATCCGATGTCCATATGCAAGGCGGTAGGGAGCTGCTGTGATGCGCTTCATGTAAGTCATGTTGTAGTAAGTGGGATTTTCTAAAAATTGTTGTTTGTGGCAGGTGAGAAGGCTCCTCCAGGCGCTATGCTGGACATCTTTCTGGGTCCTCTTGTGCGAGAGTTGTTAAAGCTGTGGACCGGGGTTTCTATGCTGGACATGTCCATGCCTCTCGGTCATCGTCCTTTTAGATGCAGGGGTATTCTACTGTGGACTATCAACGACCTACCAGCCTATGGGCTAATTTCAGGCCAACAAGTCAAAGGCTATAAGGGTTGTCCAATCTGTGGACCCGAGACGTGTGCGGAGCATTCCAACCTTTTGAAGAAGATGGTGTACATGGGCCATCGTAGATTTCTGCCAGCCGACCATCGATATCGTCGGGCAAGGGTGGCCTTTGACAAAAAGCAAGAGTTTCGGGCATCTCCCCTGAGAGCGTCGGGTGCTGAAATTCAAAGATTCGCGGAGGAGCGGGAGGTGTTCCTGGCAATGGGTGGCGCCGAAGATGACAATGAGGATCCAGTTCGTCAGCACGGTGTGAAGAGGTTGAGTGTTCTCTTCCTACTTCCGTACTGGGAGGTGCGTCAAACTTCCATACACTAACTATGTGAATGCTTTCAAATCTTGAAATCAGCGTGGAGTTGCAAATGGATTGCGTGGGCCTTCTAGTTCCATGTATTTATTAGTAGATTATGTGAACTACCTTAAATGAATGAATTCAAGTAACGTATTTGCACATGGTCCGCTTCAGCAACATGAAAAGAAGAGTGCTGTTGTGCATGTCATGGGCGTTTTTGAATGAGGTCAGAGCAAGGTGGAAGGCAGTCTTCTGAACCGAGCATGTATGTCTTGGCACCCGGGTTGTATTATAATTTTGAAAAATGAAGGGGAGCCTTCCCGTGACAGTCAGGTTGCATTGTAAAGTACGTGATTTTTCCTTCAAAATAAGGACATCGTAGAGACACTTGGTTCGTCGGCGGTCGAAGGTGAACCAAAGCAAATTAGCTTGTTCTAACTTTATTCATTCTGGATTGATGCAGAGACTACCTATTCGTCATTTGTTAGACGCCATGCACTGTGAAAAGAACATTTGCGAAAATATAGTGAAGACATTGACGGGCGAGAAGGATAAACCCCAAACACGTTTGGATATGCAAGCGAGAGGTATTCGACAGCACCTTTGGTTGCGGCCTGTGGGAGCAAATGCGGAGAGATTTTTTGTACCAGATGCTCCTTACGTGCTATCAAAGGACCACAGAGCAATTTTCCTTCAGAATTTGAAGAACATTAAGTTTCCATCGGGATATGTGTCCAACTTACACAAACGCATTTCCAATGGTCAACTCCGAGGACTGAAAAGTCAAGACTATCATATTTTAATGCAACAAGTTTTGCCTGTGTGCTTAAGGGGTATAGGAGATGCTCGAGTTGTGGCCACTGTGACTCGTTTGTGCAGAGTCTATCAGCAGATTTGTGCCAAAGTTGTGCACGCCGACAATAGGCAACAGTTGATGGCTGATGCAGCGGAGGAATTGGCGGGATTGGAGAAAGATTTCCCCCCTTCTTTTTTTGACGTGACAGTGCACCTCACAATGCATTTGGTGGAAGAATTGTTTCTTTGTGGGCCTGTCCAGACACGGTGGATGTATCCTTTTGAGAGGTACTATAAGGGATTGAAAGGATTTGTGCGGAATTCGGCGAAGCCTGAGGGGAGTATTGCGCAAGGGTATCAAGTGGAGGAGGCGTTGGGTTTTTTGACGGAGTACATGGCCGACTACCGGCCAACCAGTAGACGCGTTTGGGACGATAAGGAGGACCCCAGTATGACAGATGAAATTTTAGAAGGGAAGGGCAGAAATTGGTTGTTATCCGATGACTTGAAGGATTGTATGCATGCATTTGTATGCGACAATGCAGTGGTGCTAGAGCCATACCATGAGTAAGTGACCTTGAACCCTTCTATTCTGCGCTACCTTTATTTGGAGTTCAATATCTCATTGGACGTGGCATTGTATGTGAAATATGTTGTCCGTAAAGTGGACGTAGAGTATGCATTTTTGCTGTCTATTTACTCTCCACTTTCAGTAATACCTCTCGTGATTGCCGCAAATAGCTGAGGACGTGAATATTGAAAATACTATTGTGGGTTAGTTTAATGAACCTTGAGCGTCATGTCATTTATGTGTGGAAGTAACCAATGTCTGAAGGAGGACAAATTTCAGGCTCTAGGAGTCCTGAAGTCAGTGTAATGTCTGAGGCCAGGGAAGGAAGTTGTTATTTTCCTAAGCATATGCGGAACATTATGGCAAGTGAAGTGAAAACGGGGAGGGACAAAAACCATACGGTTTTGGCATTTTTGAAAGTAAAGAATCTGAATTTTGTAGGGATACAATCTGAAATGGAGTAGTGCTTAGCCTCGAAGATTTTCAATTCTTCAATTGCAAAGTGCTGTTGCCGGATTTTTGTTCGGGGTGTGGTGGTCTAGGAGATACGCCTTATATCACGCCGATAGGGTGGAAGCCCGGTTGCTGTTTAGGAGGCAGAACCCTCGACGAAGGAACCGTCGACGACAGCCATACCCCCCGGAGTTGGAAGAGCCGTTGCCATTCCCTGAGTGGCTGGAATTGGAGGTGCACTCCGAGGAAGCAGAAGGCAACGACGAGCAGCTTGAGGCGGACATTCTGCACTTGTCAAAACCGCCATCTAAGCGCACCACTAAATACAGGAGTATGTGGGCATTTGGCAATCATTTGTAAGTTGCCGATGCGGAGTCCCGATTGAAGACTTGTGATTCAGGGGTAGCTGCCACATTTCGCCGCCCATGCCAAGCAGGCCTACGTGACCCAAACCCTGTGGTGGCCGACATTGAGTACATGGGGCATTTGGAGGAAATTATCGAGCTAAATTACCATGGCTTATGTGTAGTCGTGCTAATGTGCTCCTGGGTGAAAGCTAACTATCGAGGGAGTTCAGCCACAATTAAGAAAGACAAGTGGAGCTTCACTATTGCTAATTTCGGGCAGCTTATTCCTCTGGGTACCGAGTCCTTTGCTCTCCCAATGCATGTAGACCAAGTCTTCTACAGTGATTGTGCAGATGAACCTGGCTGGAAAATAATGCTGCGGAAGGAGGTCAGGGGCAGATGGATCCATGAAAACGTCGGTGTAGAGGACGGCGGCGATATGTTTGATGCAGGAAGGGATGTGGATCATGAAGGACTTAGGCCTCCTACAATAGTGGCAGAGGCAAATCCAGAACCGTTAAGGACAGGTCGGAATATCCAAAGGGAGGATGTATTTGCAAAGTGGATAGAAGAATCGAATGCAGTATATGACGCAAATCTTGGAGAGTCGGGATCTTCTTCGGAAGAGGAGTCAGACTGAGGTCTGGTCAGATTCAAATGACAGCGTCAATGGAAGCCACATCCATATTTTCTCGGTACTCATGATTCACGGATTTTTAGTGGATGAAAACGACGGTGCCATGGCGCCTGAATTGCAGTAAGAGGAGGGCGATCAGCACAGGTGACTACGGGTTTAGGGATCTTTTGCAGCGTCTCTATATAGAGGACTTGCTCTTGCAAGTGTCCTTTGCCATTCTGCACAGGAGTGGTATAGTTCTCCACGCATATGTCATTTTTGGAAGTAAATTAGTGGTGTTCAGCTAGCGAGGCAGGTAAGTGTTCAGTGGTAGGCGGCCACCGTATGGAGAAAAAGGCGTAGTAAAAACCTTCTTTTATGTTCATCTTTTATTACAATAGAACTGTGAATTTCACATATGTGCATGCCTTTACCTCCAAGGTGACTGTTGATGAAACAGAAGACTTGAAATGCATGGTGGTGTTTTGTAATGAGATTGGGAGTTCCTGCATCAAGTTTGAAAAGCCTCTGAATTTTAGGCTGCACTAAGGATGTACGTTGGACACATCCGCGATATTTTGTCCATACTAGGAGTTTAAGTAATTTCATAGGAATAGGTCTGTAGTTATTTATCATTTCTTGGGTATCACCTAGATTGCCGAAATTTTATTTTCTATTCGCTTGGCACGAGTAATTCTCTTCGTTCTTAGAAAGACACTATATACTTATACTGTAAACAGTGGCAGGTGAAGACAGTGTTGTAGGGGATATACATGTGTCAGAATCCTATAGCACGTGTAAATACCACTGTGCTATACTTAGTGCTTTTTTAACCTTTGTCAAGACAAAAGTTGTTAAGGCACAAATAATAGGTCATGTCAGAAATTTTCAGGAATATTACGGAAGCCTACGGCCCTGCAAGAATGGAACGGTCTAGCAGTGCATTTACTACGTGACTGATTAGCCAAGACTGTATTAACAGGGTTGCACGGACGTCCGGACGTCCACGACCGGCCATTTTGGAGCGTCCGGAGACATAGACAAAAATTACAAAGGCGGACAGTCCCATTCATCGGACGGGCGGACAGGTGGGCGGACGGGCGGACAGGTGGGCGGACGGGCGGACGAGGCGGACGGGCGGACAGGTGCGCGGACGGGGCGGACAGGCTCGTCCGCTCGTATGACCTTCTTGGTTTTATAAAAAAAAAAGATTTAATATTCTTGAACACATCCAACCATAGGATCTTGTAGTAAAATAATTTTAGAAGATGAGGAAAAAATTTCAGAAATTTCTATCATGTAGAAATGTAGAATTGTAGATTGCAAGATATTAGCGTTTGAATTGACAAAAAGCCTTTTTGGGCCCTGCGGAAAATGGGCTTATGGGCAACTAAACTTCACAAGGTTACATTTTTATGAAAAATTGGCTAAATGGTTGCAACAATGCAACTCTTTGGATTCATTCATCAAGGCAAGTTGGCTACATGCTTGAAAAAATTTAGATCATTTGGAATTGCACAACATATAGGAAAGCAATAGTAAGTACAAAGAAGTAGAGAATGAATCGAAAATAATACTAAATTGTTATTAATTTAGTTATGGAATTGAAAATTGCCAATCCCAATGATTTTAATATTGTAATAAACATTCAATCAAAGTTAGTTTTATCTCAAACTTCAAAGCCTACAACTCAACTCAATGTGCCGCGGACAGCCCCCAAAAATTGCAAAATGTCAACATATATATATATATATATGTGTGTTTTTGCTCCTAAAATATTACAATTCTGTCTACATGTGTCATGTGAAGCTTTCATTATCAATGAAAACATAGTCATCAATTGCAAAATGCACATTCAACTGAAATTACATAGACATGTAATGAAGATAAAAATAGTGCGCATGCCGCATAAGTCCGTATATAGTATATACCATCCGTGCACATAATACAATGTGCATTTGCGTCTATAAATATTGCATACTCCTATAATTATCTTACATTATGTCGTAAAAACTCAATATAATCGGCGAAAATGTTCATCCGGTATAGGCCAATTGTGCGATGAAGTAAACCGTGTAATGACTTCCGCCAAACTACTATGATCTGCGGCACGTTGTGAACCCTCTACGCCGTGCACACAAAGTCTCTTCAAATAAAGTTGGAATATGGATCCGAGTTCGTGATGCTGGTATCTCTCATGCATATTGCTTTCACGTCCTTGCAATTTGTGGTAAGCCTCTGACAGGCATGATGCATTGATCCTCATAGCTATTTCACCGATAGCAAACTCCTCGGATAGCTTAGATAAGTTGGGTACATTCTCCACATCTGCACCTTTTCTATGCACATATGTAATCGCTGGATCCACCCACCACCTCCTACTCAAATTTTCGTCTCGTTCAGCTGTGGATGTGGATGTATACAATGACTTTTTGGGGGCAGTAATAGTTGTAGTCATCCCCCAGTCGCAAACTCCAATGTAAACCAATGATTCATCTTCAGGAAAATGAAACAAAATATTGTCCGGAGAAATGTCGTTGTGGAGATGTCCTGCACCATGCACTGCATTCATAATATGTAGCAATGCCCAAGCAAGCTCCGTCCGCTTCGCTCTCCAGCGTTTGAGATGGTGAGCAGCAATGACTTCCTCACTAGTAACCTTGGGGTCATATGCAATTCGAATGAATATGTTGTCCGGATAATTGTTATCCATTCTCAACATTTCTCGCAAATTACCGCCATTCCACCAATACGTGTAGCCTTCATTTTTTGTCACGTGGACGGCCAAAAACCGTATCACTCCATTGTGTGGAATACGCACAGCCGTTGACTCGGTATTATGTTCCAGCTTCGCAAGTTCTGATCTTCGACCTTCTTGAAGAGACGTCTTCGCTGCGAACTCCCAAAACGCTTGAATCTCGGCGCATCCTTCAATTCACACCTTCCGAATGGTTACATAGCCACCCCGCATGATTTTGTTATCTACAGCAATTACCCTCGCTGTTTCCGGAAGCGCTATAAGATGGCGACGTGTGTTTTGCACTTGTGCGACTCCAGGCGCACTATTCCACCAACCCACTGACCCCTCTCTGTTTCGCTTCTTAGCAAATGGTTTACACCTCATTTTGAACATGTCTGCTCTCAAAACAACCTGTTCAAATGCCTCATCATTTGCATGATGCACCATCCCAAATTTCTTTATCATTACGTTAGAATTCCATAGTGCATCGTGAGCTCGTTTATCCAACCACTCTTGAAAGTCGCGCTTATCTTATTTGTGATACCACTCCGGCTTGTTCAAAGCCTCCAACATCTTGTCTTTCATGTCCGCTTTGAATTTTTCAACGCACTCCTCTCCATATCAAACGTACTTGGAATCCAAAGTCGTCGTAGTCTCCGTCTCATAGAACGCAACGATACATTGAACCATGTAATTCTTGCAACTCTCTGACGGATAGTCTTTAGCAGATCAAGAAGGGGGCACAACCCCTCTTCCCTTCGCAGCCTTCCTTGTCCTCGGCATCTTGAGCAACGATTACTTTCCTGCAAAAAAATGACAAAAGTTCCCCCAAAATATTGCACTTTTATCTTCTCAAAGAGAGGAGCCAATGGAGGGGCGAACCACCAAGCTCTCCACTCACTCTTGCAACCAATGAAGCAAGGGGGAAGACAAAAGTGACTTGCGGACGGCCCGTCCGCCTTTATATACAAGGCGGACGGCCTCCTCGTCCGCAAGTCCGATCGGATGGACCCTAAAAGCGTCCGCCCGCCTGTACGCCCGTCCGCTTGTCCGGCCGTCCGCCCACGCGTCCGCTGGTCCGTCCGTCCATCCGCCCACCCGTCCGCTGGTCCGTCCGCGCGTCTGCCCGTCCGACGGCCGCTGGTTCGCCAGTCCGCCCATACTGTCTTACCCTTTTTTTAATTTTACCCTAAACGCTTAAAACTTCAAATTTTCAGTTTTTCACATAGCTTGTTTCAGGGAAATTCTGAATTCTAATTTGCAATCCCAGAATCAAAATGAGGATTTCAACGGGTCATGAAATGTAAAATTCAAATGGCACAAAATGGTTTCATTACTTCATAGAGAGCATTTTTGACATTCATTTTTGTGAGGGTGCAAGCGTGCAATAGAGGGGTAGGTCCTTCTTCACCAACCATTTGCGTGTTCAGCTTCTTCCCTTTTCACCATGAATGATGATTTTAATTTCATCATTTTTTAGGTACAATAATTCAATTCAGAAATCATAATGCACTTGGTGAACTTATGAAAAAATGTGCTTATTTGGCACTCATTTAGGAATTTGGAGGCACAACCTTCAACCTTCGAGGTGTTTTCCACATTAATCTTTTCAGGATCATGCTTGATTTTGGAGGCAAGCAAGACATTTTGTAATTTTATATTGAATAATGAATACTAAGGAAAAAAAAATTGAAACCGGAATGTAACTTAAGTATCCTTGAAGGATATTGAAATTAATTAAAAAAATAATGTAAAACAAAATATAAGCATCCTTCAAGAGAATTGAAATGAAATTTAAAAAAAATCATGGAGACATCCATTACGTGAATCCTTACAATCTCACATGAGGCTATTAAATAATGCTTCTTAGATTCCTATATTATTAATTTATTATCCCCCTACACTCAGTGAACATCTTGTTACATAGCAATCACTTGACTATTTGAGGGGATTTAAATATTTTTTCATTTTTTTTTTATAAATTTGAATATCCTTTGTGGATATTTCAACCCCTTAAGGAGTTAAGGACCGGCCTTTTTTTTGGAGAATTATGAATTTTTGGGGTTTAGGATTTTGGTGAGTTTAGATTTGATTTTTTAGGGCCCAAATTATTTTACAAGGCATAGTGAGTCCAAAGTTATGAGGATCTTTAGTTTGCGGGCAATTTGGGACTTTCTACTATAAAATAAACTTTTAATAGTTTGAAGTCCTATATTTAATTCAATTTTCAATACTATTGAAAAAAAAAATTGATAGAATGTACATTGTGTATTTCAACATTTCAACCATTGGAAATTTGGGATTGCCTCTGTTCAATTGTATAAATAAACTATTAATACTTTATTAATTTGCATCATTGTCTACCTCATTCCACATTTGCACTTACTAATATTCTTCTATATGTTAAATTATTCCAAATGATTTGAAAGTATTCGAAAATGTAGACAACTTGTCATTGATAAAAAAAGTTTGAAGCAAATATCATTTTGTCTTTGATTTCATGAAAGTCTGACCTATTGAATTGTAGCTGCCCAGATTTCAGCAGGGTCCCAAAAATGAAAAATGGCACTGACTTCTGCAAGTGCAAACACAAAGATCTTGCAATCTACACGGTGGATTCTTTTCAAAAATTCTCCACGTCTTTTTAAACTAATATCCTACAAGATCCTACGGTTAAATAGGTTCAAAAATGTTTTTCTTCATAAATTTGGTACTTGTATTACAAATGGCCGTTTTGGAGCATTTTAACATTTTTAATGAAAACATAGTGAAGGACCTTTAGGGACTAATTTTTCCTATATTCATTCTTCATAATGGATTTCAATTCACTTGATAAAACTAACTTTGTTTGAATGTGGATTAGGTAAGTTGAATGACTCAATAGTGTTATGCTTGAGTGTCAGTCCATGAAGGTTTTCATAATCTCATTTGTACATTTGCACCAATTTCCAGGTACAACAAATCACCATAAATCCATAAGTACATAGAATTTCACATTCCTAATTTCCTATTCACATACTAATTTTAAAAATTTAGATTTGTACACCGTATTGAATAAAAGTCCATGATTTATTGCAAAACTTCATTCAAAACATGAACACAATCAACACATTGATTGTGTAGGGCAATTCCTATGTAAAATATGTAGACAATAAGTACTATAGTACTCACAAAAAAGTTACAATCACATATAATCCATAGGATTTCCCTTCCTAACAAAATAGAACTCCATTGCAAACTACAAAAAGCGACTTCAAACCAATAGTACGAGCATCTTCAATATTTTCAATCGTACTATACTTCATTCCGAGTCAGAACTGCTATCATCTTTCTGACTTTCTCGTGCAGAACCAGAGCCACCATGTGGCCAATATCCGCTTGATTGTCCTCCGGGGGCATAATTGCCATAGTAAGGCCCTCCCAAAGTTGGAGGTGGAATTGGAGCATTTTCTTCAGACCCTGTAGTTCTTCCATGACTTGATCCACTATAAAATGAGCTTCCATGAGGCCCATACAAATCATGTCCTTCCGTTCCGCGATAATATTGTGAGCCGCCGTATTCAGAACCACTGTAGTCTGGATAACTCGAATTTCCATAGGGTCCTCCTGTTGTTGGATAATACTGCGATCCGCCATGTTGTGAACTCCTCAAGTCCACGTTCCTTGGGTCTAAGAAGCCTCCTCCGACATTTGGAAACTCTTCTGAGTCGTCTCGGAGGTCACAGTTGGACCGTGAACTTCCTCCTCCATGTTGTGGGGGACCTGCATCTCGATGACGATGGGAATCATGTGATGATTCGTGGTGCCTACGTGGTGGACCGTAATCCTCTGTACTTCTCCTAAGCGCTTCTTGCATTTGATTCTTGTATTCTATGTTGTCACGCTCGTCTCGACGTTCATGTCTTTCCGGAGGTGGAGGTAGCAATGGTAATGAAGCCTCCTCATCATCTTCACTATCACCGTCCTCTGCATCTCGCATTGGCCAAGCTGGATTGCCGAATTGACCACGATTAGACCAAGCTGGCAAACAATCGCTTTCCGTTTTCCAATTGCTAAGTACCACGGCTGAATGACAAGTCATTTTGGCCTCCTTGTTCATCCCTATCACCGTACGCCAGTCTACGTCTTTCTGCAATACAATCTCCGCCCAAACCATAGCCATGGTAGAGTAGTTCATGATTTTGGGCTTCGAGGCAGCTAGATTTGAAGCTGCCCAAATCTCTTCATATCTCCGTTTGAAATGTTCACTCTTGCACGTCTCCATGGGGCCTTCCCAACGCTTGACACTTCTCTCTAAGTCCTCACTCATTGGCCATAGTTTGGCAATGTGTGACATTTTGACATATTTTTTGCACATCGTGCAGTTCCAAACCTTCTTAGTCTCGTACTGCCATCCTTCCATTGCCACATTGAACTCGTCAAAGTAGACATCCAAATCCAATTCTTGAGGTTTTCCTTTCGTACTTTTCTTGAAAGGATTGGGAAGCCCTTTTGGAGGCATGGTGTCGAAATGACAAGTTCACAAATCACAATCCAATGTTTCACAATTTCACAATTGTTTGCACTCGAAGTCGAAGGAGGCGCGCAGAGACAAATTGCCACTGGATCAGCCCACTCCGCAAGGCAAACAACTGTGCGGACGGAGCCGTCCGCGGCCAAATATATAGCATCTGCCCGAGCGGACGTCGCTGTCCCGATCGGACGGCCCAAGGTGCGACCGCTTCGCATCGGACGGCCGACGATGAAGGACAGACGGACGGACCAGCGGGCGGACGGGCCAGATCGCCTTGGATTCCAATTTTAATTAAGGGTCGCCTAGGATTCCATAGTTCTTATCAAACTTGTGAGGTTCAGAATCTAAGCCCTAAATCCTATACCCTAAATCCTAACGATTTCAATCCTAAGTATTTTTTCAGAATTCATTAGTTTTCTTCTTTGATTGAAGTTTAGATTGAAAGGTAATGGAAGAAAAATTACAATTGAAACTCAAATGCAATTGAAATTTGTGAATTTCAATAAATTTTAAATTTCAAATGCAAATACAACCTACAATCCTATTTGAATTGAATTGAAATGTAATGCAATGCACATACAATTCAAATTTAAATCACATTCACTTCTAATTCAATAGAAATAAGAAGTTCTAAAAACTTTTCATGAATTTGGATTTGTACTTTTCTATCATTTGAAAAAATGAAATGCACTGTGCAGTACAATTTCATTAAAAATATGTATTACATTCCATTTTTTTTGAAATTGATTCCAAAAATTGATAATCTTAATTTAAATGAAAGTTACATTCAACTAAGAATGAAATTACATTCACATTCATATTCTATTTCATTTTCCGCCACAAAATTGCACATGCAATTTAATTTGAATGCAAGGCAAATTGTATTGCAATTCAAGTGAATTTCCAATTCAATTTCGATTGAATTCCAATTTCTACGGAAATTCAATTCATGGACAATTCATTGCATTCAAGTTCAAAACTTAAAATTCATGAGAGCATTAGATTCATTTTGAATTTTAATTGGAATGACTTTGTAAAATCAACTATACTTCGAATGGGTCGACAATGCAATTCAAATTGAAGTGGAATTGGAAAATGAATGATAAACCATTATTAGGTAACACTATTTGGACCATAATGAATGAAAATATATATGAAATTGTGAATCAATCATTTGTCTAAACATAATTTCATATTAGTGTTAAAGATAATTTCATATTAGAAATGAGCTCATAAGAGCTAGGAAGTAAAACTCTAAATGGATATGGTAAAAATTAGGTAACACTATTTGTACCATAACACTAAATACCATCATTATTGTAGTGGGTTTAGGGTAACTATTCTAAATAAATATTCAAGTAATGGAAATCGACGCTTTCTTCTAAAGTCTACGGGGAATTGTCCAAAGCTTAGAAGTCACAATCCTCAATCCAGTGAGTGTGCAAGTTGGTTATGGATGTGAACTCTTATTTCTCTAGAACGGATTTGTCATCGTGTCATGGGCTAAGCGATTTGTAGCTTCTTCAAATGTATTCTACTATATGCTGAAATGAATCATTAATGTGTATTTGATTCCAAGGTCCATTCTATTTGAGGCTCATTTCTAAAAGTTGTTCAGACGTTAATACCATAGATGCATCTTCATTATGGAGAACAATGGCAACTCAATAATTAGTTGTTGGTTCTTAATCATTAAATATAATTGTATACATGAAATAGAATATGCATTACCATTGAAGATTATTTTTAACAAAAACAAAAAATTTGGTATCAATTACTAGTACTTAAATCTTTCTTTCTTAAAAAAAAAAAATACAATATCTTTTAGTATGTTTTTTTTTTTTCCTTTAGAAAAATAAAATCCCACGTTCGTATTTCATATTATTGTTGAATCTTCCCTTAGATAAATGATTGATTCACAATTTCATATATATTTTCATTCATTATGGTCCAAATAGTGTTACCTAATAATGGTTTATCATTCATTTTCCAATTCCACTTCATTTTGAATTGCATTGTTGACCCATTCGAAGTATAGTTGATTTTACAAAGTCATTCCAATTAAAATTCAAAATGAATCTAATGCTCTCATGAATTTTAAGTTTTGAACTTGAATGCAATGAATTGTCCATGAATTGAATTTCCATAGAAATTGGAATTCAATCGAAATTGAATTGGAAATTCACTTGAATTGCAATACAATTTGCCTTGCATTCAAATTAAATTGCATGTGCAATTTTGTGGCGGAAAATGAAATAGAATATGAATGTGAATGTAATTTCATTCTTAGTTGAATGTAACTTTCATTTAAATTAAGATTATCAATTTTTGGAATCAATTTCAAAAAAAATGGAATGTAATACATATTTTTAATGAAATTGTACTGCACAGTGCATTTCATTTTTTCAAATGATAGAAAAGTACAAATCCAAATTCATGAAAAGTTTTTAGAACTTCTTATTTCTATTGAATTAGAAGTGAATGTGATTTAAATTTGAATTGTATGTGCATTGCATTACATTTCAATTCAATTCAAATAGGATTGTAGGTTGTATTTGCATTTGAAATTTAAAATTTATTGAAATTCACAAATTTCAATTGCATTTGAGTTTCAATTGTAATTTTTCTTCCATTACCTTTCAATCTAAACTTCAATCAAAGAAGAGAACTAATGAATTCTGAAAAAATACTTAGGACTGAAATCGTTAGGGTTTAGGGTATAGGATTTAGGGCTTAGATTCTGAACCTCACAAGTTTGATAAGAACTATGGAATCCTAGGCGACCCTTAATTAAAATTGGAATCTAAGGCGGTCTGGCCCGTCCGCCCCGCCCGCCCGTCCGCTGGTCTGTCCGCGGGTCTGCCCCGTCCGCCCCCCGTCCGCTGCGGAGGTCCATCCGCCCGTTCGTTGGTTCGGGCTAGGTCCGCATCGTCCGGATTAGCTTCGGGGGAGGGTACTTTTTAGGTCTGGGAGCGGACGGCTATATGAGCGGACGGCCACTATCTTTCTCTTCACTTTCACTCTCCCATTGAGGAAACAAGCCACGTTGGATGTGCTACTATTGCTTCACCGCGCTAGTTGCTCCTATGTGGTAGAGAGTTGGGGTCAATTATCTTTTTCCAATACACAGTTTGGCCTTTGGGACTTCATCACTTTGACACGCTCAAAGATATCGACACGCGTTCTTAGTATTTGGTGAACATATCAAGACTTTAAGACTTTGACAATTACAATTTCAATTTCATAGTCGACAGTCATCACTCGACAATCAAAACATTCAGTAGTTATGGCAACATAAAATACTAGTGCAGCTGAAAGCAACAAGAAATCCCAACGTAAAGGGGTTGGTCAGCAGTTGCGGTATGATATTTTGGTGAACGACAATATTAAGGCGGAGGATGGTTGGGAGAAGGAGGTTGCAGAGTACTGGTCTTTTAAATTGTGCAAGAAATATGTGAAGATGTATCACATTGGGAAGTTGTGGCCTAAAGACTGTCATGCTCTTCACACGAAGGAGTACTGTTTTAAACCAGGAAGTTGCTTGAATGATCATTTCGTGCATCGCTCGATGGAGGTATGGCGTGCTCTTTTTGGAGACAAGGGTATGAGCAAGGGCAAAATAAACTACAGTTTGGCATGCATGGTTTATGCTGAACTTGTGTTGGCTCGCAAGGTGGCATAGAACACGTATCCTAAGACATTGGCAGCACCATTGCAACTGCCCTTCTATCAAAAAGATATTCCGGATACGTTTGTATCAAATGTCGAACTTCCTGAAGCTCGTGGTACATCAAAGAATGCAACGGAACAAGTACCTAGTGCCGTTCAAACGGAAAAGCAGAATGTAGAAGTTACAACGGAAAAAAGAAAGGAGCCACTGCTTCCATCCAATGAAGCAAAGGCCAAGTCAAATGATCCAGCGGAAGAACAAGACATTCCACTTCAAACCGAAGTGGATGGTATGAAAGGCATCAGAGGAAAAAGTAACGCTGAAGGTGAAACCAGCCAAAATGTTACTACACACGAGTGGCCCAACGCATTTAGGGTTGTATAAGCGAAAGGAGTCGTGGCGGATGCTCCAGCATCATCTATGAATCCTGTACCAAACGTATCAAATCCAGTACAAGAAACTTGTATATTTAAGGCGGACCGTCTTCAAAATGAAGAAGATTCAACGGCGCCTTTTGACATTTCCGAAGAAGAGGTTCCCGTCGAAGAACTGGAGAGGGCAACCGATGCAATCACTAATCTTCTAGAGAGCAATGCCCTGGGGGACATTACTACCAAAGAAGATTATGAGGACAAGAACCAAAGACAGAGCCCATCCCCGAGGCAAATGCATACAATGTTGCCTTCGGAAGAGCCACCCATTCATATCGTTGTCAATAATGAAGAAGGGATACCTTCTCCATTCTTTCATCCAGTGTTGAATTTGTTGGATCATGAAGATCTTGAGAGATTACGCCAGATTCCTCCAGTACGAGAAATAGAGAACTTTTTAGAGTGTACTCTTCGATGGCAAAAAATTAAAATCGGCCCAGCCGGTTTCGCCATTTCAAATGAAGGGGGCCCTTCAAATGAAACTTGTACTGAAGAGGAAAAGGACAGTTCAATGGAAGGGGGAGAAGGGCACTCCAAGTCACGCTTTTCTAAAATAGACTTCAAAGACATGTTTAAAAGCACTTTATCTCTATCATGTACAGCTAGACTTGTGGCTGAATGCACACCTGCCCTTGAGGCAATCATGGATTCTTTCTCTCAAATCACGCCACAGATTATGCATGGTGCATTGGCTTTCAGGAAGTTTGTTGATTTCGCAAACGAACTGCAAGATAGGGTGAAAGACCTAAACAACTTATGTGACCTTGAAAAGAAGGTTATAGAACTTACGAAAGTGTCTTATGCAAAGGAAGACCATGACGAGTTGAAGGAAAAGTATATGACATTGCAGAAAGAACATGAGGAACGTAAGCAATAGTATGAGAGAGAGTGGCTCAGAAATGAGAAATTGAAGGTCCAAAATTTGCAGTTGACAAAGAACTGCAAGACATCCGAGGGGACGTTACGTGAGCACTAGGAGATGTTACAAAAATTACAAAACGAGAAGACATGTGAACATTGCAAGGGCTCATGGGAGGAAAGTGAACGGACTGAAGATAGTGATCGACTTTCTCATCCGCTCGAGAAGGGCAAAGCCGTGGACGAGACAACAAAAGTTGCAGAGGTCATTGAGAGCCATCACGCTATCCCTCCTCTCTCTCTTGCCCTTGACATTGTTGAGAAGGGCAAAGCCGTGGACGAGAGTACAGAAGTTAAAGTGGCTGTTGAAAGCTTGGAACCTGAGCCTCTTCTCTTATTGGAAGGCTCTAAACCCACGCAACCGGTCGACCCTATGGTCGACAACTTAAAGCAACAATTGGACTTGGCAATTCAAGAGAAGAATGAGGCGAAATCTTTAATGAGACGATTGAAAAAAGTAGGAGTTCTAAGCAATATCCTTCCAAAGGGTTTAGGGGACTTGCGTTGGATGTTTTGGGCGAGGCAACTACAAGATCCTGCATGCGTGTCCTCTCGACTCATGAGTGGGCTCATCACGTATGAAATGGAGTCGGACAAAACATACAATCACGTGGAGAGCTCTTATTTGCGTCTCAAGAGAAAGATGGAGGATGAAAGAGCAAATCCTGATGTGCAGGTTACGGTTTGGGGAGACATGTATCGAATGTTTGAGCGCCTAAACCATGGCAAATCCTATCATTCTGAGGACATCAATTGGGCCAAAGAAGTGAAAGAAGGATGGGTAGTACACAACACATTGTCTGCTCACATATTTGATGAGGAAAAGACACTTGTGCTTGGTAGTAATCCTAATGATTTCCTGTTGAAAGGGAAGTGTTGTCTTTGCCAGCATGGTTTTGGGCCCGAAGGATGTTTAACTTTGGGCCAATGTGGCCATTCTTTCCATATTCTTTGTATCCAAAGGGCCGCAACGTATGCCGCCCGTTGTCCCATGTGCCGTATTCCTTTGGCTACAAGACTTTTTGAAATGTTAGGGATTTCGATTCTGATGCCACCGGGTCACGAGTACAATCGATGGAACCTTCCCCTTGACCAAGCGCCATATAAATTCTAGAACTATTTGCATTGGGGAAAAGCAATTGATTGGGATTCTACCCTAAGCATGCATGGGTTGATTAACCCCGAGGTTACTCCAGTGAATAAGTATTTTTGGATGACACGAGACTTGGAAGTGGAGTTGCGTGCCTTTGGAATTCCGATGCTTGAGTCTCGAGAATTATTCTGCCGTAGCATGGGAGGACATTGGAGCATCGAACACAATAAATTCTTTCGATTTCCCTAGGCGGAATGGAAGAAAGATGAGACCGATGACCATTTGGTAAAGGTAGAACGCGACCCTGAAGTCATTGTGCAATATCAGAGGTACAACCATGATTTGATAGGACGGGCCCTCGTTTTATCAAAGTTGGAAGAAGCAGCAAAGGTGCGTTCCAAAGTGGACTTGGATCAAATATTAACGCAAGACCATAAAATGGAAGATGTTGCTCGAGCATTCGATAGGAGGATGGATGATGTTATCGCGAAGTGGAAGAATTATCTAGGGGGGAAAAATGCAAGTGGCGATCTCAATCAATTCTATGTGAGAAACAAGGACGAGGAAATTCAAAAACTTCTGCAAGAAGTAGATTCTGCTGTCCGGACTTTGAAGGCGCGTGAAGTGGAGTTGTCTCCGAAGCGCAAAAACAAACGAAAGACTACAAAAGAAGATGACCACTCTCCAAAAACAAAAAGACAATTTGAGAGGGTTGATATGGAAGTAGGAGCTTCCCGTGAATTTCAGAATTGCCTTCAACAAGGGAGTCTTCAACCAGTACCTCGTCGAACAAGTAGAAGACTCATGGAGAGGGAGGGGACATCTCGTGACATGGAAGACAATAATGGTGCCAGAATGTAATAAAAAAATGTTTCATTTTCGACTACAAACCTACATTAGTACTAATAGAAGATTACTAAGTAGTATAGGCTTTATTACTTTAGTTTGCACTCTAAGTATGGCACTTTTTCAGTTTTTGTTGTTTTTGAATCGTGCATATCATAACTTCTTTATAATTTGTATCGATTTGCCCCCCCAAAAAAATGTTTTTATTGTCTTATTCATATATTAATATATACATTTTTATGTATTTTTTGGCCTTCTTTGTTGATGATGTTCTCTTCATTTGTGCTGTGTTTGGCACAACGATTTTTTGGTTTGTATAATAGTATAATACTGTGTTTCTCTTGTGTTTACTGTCATGGTTTTATGAAAAAAGAAAAATGAATCCTATCTGTCCGCCCGTCCGCCCGTCCGCCCGTCCGTTGGGGCTTCTTCCAACGGTTAGTTTGATTTCAGCAATTCAAATGTATAAGAGCAAAGAAGAAGGTAGTTGAAATCACTCCTGTTAACTTGAATGTTAAGATTTCCAAGGGCTAGAACTACATTTCTTGTGTCTCTTGCTTGGTAATGCATAGTTCAGTGAATAGGAGGGCTTTGGTTTCGAAGGCTTCATGCAATACTTTTATTTGATACATGATACAATGATACATGATGATTTGAATGCACATGTATTTTAAAGTCTGAGCGAATATTGATAATTTTAAAGTGGAAATGGGAAGAAGCTTTTGACAATGAAGAAGGATTTCTCAGAATGGTATACTGTTACATCAAGTAGTAAAGTAAAGTGCCAAGCAGGCAGCTTGGAATTTGCGAATCGAAAGTGCCGCATGTTGAGTCATTTGGGATATGAAGGGAAGAATGGTACTCGTGACACAGGAATAAGCCTATGTACGCGATTGACATCTAGAGTTCAAGCTCTTTTTCTTCGGTGTGATGGATCATTCCCACGGAGATTGGATCTTGAGAATGTAGATGGCCAACATCTTCCAATAGTCACAAATAGTACGCCAAATGGAAAGGATTCAGACCGTTCAACTCAAAAGGACTCGTGCACAGCTCCCATTGAAACAGCTCGTTCAGCTTCGGGAATGAACCAAAACACAGAATCCAGGAGCCAACAAGAAACTCCACCTTCTTCCATCAGTAGGCCTTGTAGACAATGCCAGCTAACAGATGGTTTTGAAGAAGCTGATAGACGCAATTTGATTACGTTGTGGGCTAATTTTTTCTATTCAGCAAACATACCGTTCGCGGTAGCGAGAAGTGAAGTATTCAAAGAGGCAGTGAAGAGAACGGCTGAGTTCAAAAGGCCATACAGCCCTCCTTCGTATAACGCTTTACGAACAAAATTGTTAGACCAAGTGAAGGGAGATATTGAGGTGAAATTGCACAAGCGGATAGAAAATAGTATTCAAAAATTTGGTGCAACATTGTCTACTGATGGATGGAGTTCAGTTACAAATCAGCCATTGATAAATGTGATGCTTGTGTCTTCCGCGGGAGAACAATTCTTGGGATCAGTGGACAGAAGTGGGTTTGAAAAAAATGCAGAGTATTTGGCAACTATTTTGGACACATTTATACAGAAGGTAGGGCCTCAGAATGTGGTGCAAATAACCTTGGATAATGCTCCTATGAATCCTAAAGCCGTACAAATTATAACGAAGAAGTATCCGCACATTTTTTTCCAAGGATGCGTGGTCCACGCCTTGAATTTGTTGCTTAAAGATTGGGGCAATGAAGGGTGGATAGAGAATTTGGTTAATGAAGCACAGATGGTGCTTAAGTTTTTTAGAAAGCGACACATGCTGCTTGCACTATTTTGTACTTACGAAAAGGAATTGAGTTTGTTGATGCCGGGGGAAACAAGATTTGCCTCCAATTTCATTGCATTGAAGCGCTTGCTGAAGGTGAAGAGTACATTAAAACAAAGTGTGACTGACCCGCATTGGGATACATACGTGAGGACCTTGTCGGACAAGAAAGGCAATAGTCGTACAAAGTCTCGACTTGTGAAGAGGATACTGAACAGCTCTGAATTCTGGAAGAATTGCAAGAATTTGGTTGAATTGCTGGGCCCTGTTGTTTATGGCCTCCGTGATCTAGATGCAAAGACACTATGCACGGGCAAGGTTCTACATATTATGCGGAAAATGCGGCAACATGTGTTGGATATAGATAATCCACCTTTTCGCTTGACCAAAGAAGAAGTGAAACCACTGCAGCAGGCATTCCAGAATCGATGAGAATTAGTGGAGAATGATCTCATGTATGCTGGGGCTCTTTTAAACCCATACCTTCTCCACAACATAGAGTTAGCCAACGATGATCATGCAATTGACGTATGCAAGAACATATTCAGGCGAATATGTAAACCTGGAGAGTACGCTGACGTTGTTAAGGAGTTCATGGATTTTTGACATCGTGAGCCTCCTTTTCACAACATGTTAGATCCAAGTGAGTCCAAATTATCAGCGCACGCTTGGTGGGATTTTGAAGGAGTATGCGGGAAAGTCATTGCTCCAATTGTGAGGAGAATATTGGGGCAACTTGTATCTTCATCTGCATGTGAACGCAATTGGAGTAGTTATTCTTTTATTCACAACAAATCTCGTAACAAGTTAAAAACAAAGAGAGCCATGGATTTGGTGTATGTGTACACAAATTCAAGAGTCTTGTCCGCATCAAAGGAGAGAGATGAGAAGGAGTGGTACCATAAGAATGCAGAGTCGGAAGAATCCGAGAGGCCTATTGGTGACGACGATAGCAGTGATGATGATGATGATTTTCTGGAAAGAAATATTATCAATCACGTCTATGACGAAGAATGTGAAGACATGGAGCAATCGGAAGATGAACAAGGAAGAAGTGATGCGGACCTTCTAGATGACGTCCGCCACAATATGAGTGGACACATGCACAATTCCGGTGGTGGCAGATGGAATATGCACAATGATAATGTGACCAACAATAATGGAAACGAGTATGATTTCTTTGTAGAGGATGGTCACTGTGAGAGTGATGAAGAGATACCTTCCATATCAAAATTTCTAGATGGAAGCCGCCTTCTAAGCACCGAATCGCTTTTGATAAACAAGGAGGACACCAATGTTACACTAGCAACTGAAATTGGGATTACGGTTGTAGTTGATACGTCTGAAAGAGGGGTGGTACTTAGTATGGAAAAGTCACCATTGGCGGCAGTGGCCCATTTAGAAGAAAATGACGAACAAAAAGATGAAGACCAAGTGAATGTGATCAATACAATGTTGGAGTCTGGAGGAAGATTGAGGAGCAATCGTACTGAGGAACAAAGTACCGTGGATCCTACCACGCAACTACCGGTGAACAATGTAGTTTCACAGTTGATAGAAAGCAGAAGCCCGAACATGCTACACACTGGTGAAGGCATAAAAGAAAACATGCCAATCACCCTAAAATCGCCACGTAGAAATCATCCAGCACCTCTACGAGTACTATTCAGTACGAAAAATACCACTGTGTTAAATTCAAGAAGTTCTGAATCTGAAATGCGGACTTCCAACATATCTTTAAGCTGTATTCATGAAGATAATGTGACATTGAATGCCGTGTTGAAAAAAAGAGGTTTCCCACTTCAATCATCTATGAAGCCATCAAACGTGAAATTGAAATCTTTGAATGAAGTACATGGATGCAGCACCGAGGGGCAACAAACAGGAAAAATAATGTTGGAGGAATCTATTGAAGCCAAGAGAAGACGAGTGATGGAGCCATTGGTTATATCCCCGAAGAAAAAAGCAAACGTAGGAAAACCTCCTCTTAATAGACGTGAGCGAAATGCGGTACTTCCTCTCACAAAATCAGAAGCGGTTGATTGTCTTCGACAACGCATAGGAAAAACTTTAATGCAAGTGAAAAAAGAGAAGAAGATGGGCAAGTCAAAGAGAGCTTCTACATCTAAGAAAGTGCTTAAAAATAGGGGTGGAAGTCAATTATCTGCTTCAGACGACGAAGATGACACGTTTGACAGTGAAGACGACGGACTTCAATCAAATGAATATAGTAGCGGGGCAGAGGTGAAAAGAGACATTGATTACTACCCTATGAAATCCAATCGTAGAAAAGGCTCAAACGAAGGGTAGTTCGTAAAGAAGGTGTTTAAAGGCAAAAAGTTGAAGAGACAAGACTTCAACTATTGTGTGCAAGCATTGATCTCTAGTAGAGTACTAGAGTAAGTAGAGTAGTAGACTAGAACTCTAGAAGTTCAGAACTAGTTTGCATGTTTATGTTTGAAAATGTATTGAAATCTTTAAGTTTATTACATTCCATTGAAAGTGAAATTCAAAAAATGTTCCTTGTGTATTCTTTGATTTTTTATTTTCAAGTATTCAACAACATATTTTTGAAAGCAACATACCTCAAAAACATCAAAAAGTAACCTACTACTTGCAACAAAATAAAAATGTATTTATACAAATATAGCTCAAAGTACTCAACCATAAAATACTAAAATCGCCCGTCTGCCCGGCCGCCCGGCTGCCCGCCCATCCGCCCGACCGCCGGACGGCGACTGGACACCGTCCACGCACGTCTACAGCGTCCATTGTAACCGGTCATCCGGTTGTCTGGACGTCCGGTTTTCGGACGCAATTTCCGAAAAATCGAACGTCCGAGACAACCCTGTGTATTAACTCCTCCAAAATAAATTCTGAAAAGTGGACCCACAGATGTATTTCTTGCCACGTCATCATGCCAAGCAAGTAAATCCAGCAGTCAGCACCATGTCAGCATATCACGTCATCACAATCTGTATATTCCTCCTAGTTTGAAAAAATCATTTGCCGAATCAATAGACGATTTTTTTTTGGCGCAATCAACGTAAATCAATCAATTTCCTGTTGATTCGGGTCCCCTTTTCCAGTAGTGATCTTCAATGATGGCCATGTGACTAATATAAATGAAATCTATAATCTTTATAATTAAAAAAAAATGAAGCATTCACAATGAATTTAGCACATGAGAAGTGCTTCAGAGGATTGCTAGAAGACCAGTGTGCCGAATTGCTTATTGTGAATTGTGTTCGTCTCATATAGCATTTGCCATATTAGACTATTTAATGTGCATTCAGTATTCCACAGAAGGAATGTTGTAATTTTTATTGGAAGAATTTGCCTTTAGTTGTTTGCAAATCAAAGATGGTTATGTTCTATGAAGTGAATTCACTGCTTAGGAACAATTAATGCCTATGATTTTGAAGCCTACAGTTTGCAAAGGAAGAAATGGTGGACATGTTGATAAAGCATCTGGTTTTGTCAGATATTTGAAGAAGAGCAGAAGTCATATAATGCAAGAACTGACAGCGGAAGTTGCACGGTCACTCATATTAGTTGGTCTCCTATAGAATCAAGAGCAACAAGAACGTTCACATCTGGTATTTTCTCCAACCTTTCTTCTTAATTAGCATTTCATTATTGTAAATTAGAAATTACTAATGTTAATTTCGTTCTCATTTGTATGAGTTTGTTGTTTTTGCTTGAAGCATGTGTTACTATTTGTGCAAGCTCTAAATTCATGCATGCATATAATAATTATTTAGTGATTATTTCAGAGGAATTTATAAATTTTGTGGATTTTGAAATCAAGACATAATGACCGTCACAGTGAAACTTATGACTAATGAAAATGAAAAGTACAAATTGTCCCTATTCAATTTAAATGAGGAAGAAGAAGACAAAAGGGTTTTTTTCAGGTTCTGGAAACTTGCATGTGGTGTTTAATTTTTTCCCCCGATTGTGGGTGCTTTGAGGCTCACAGAGTTACTTGAATTCAAAGTAAAGAACTTGGAGTTCTTTTAATTATGAACCTATGAAATTGGGACTTTATAATCTCGACTTTTGCAAAAAAACAGATTTTGAAGAGAATTCAAATGACATTGAATTTGTGATGTAATGTTTCATTTGTCATTATCTCATGTGTTTGAGTTATGAGTAAACTGCATCTTAAAAACCGCAATGATATTCGAGTGCTTGTAAAATGGAATCATGCAACATTGCTACTCAGTCTGAGTTGCCTTTCATGTTCACAGTAATTACACTACGATCACTAGCTTCGTATGAAAACAATGTTAGAAAATTTAGAGTAGTTACTGAAACGAATAAAATGGGATTAGAGGATTCGGTTGTTGTATTAGTAAGCAATGCTATACATTTACAGGAGTACTACAACACACAAGTATATTAGTGTGAGCACTGGAAATTGTACGATTGAATTTAGAAGGTGAAATTACCTAATTTGATGCAGTAGATGTTGTAATTTTCAGAAGACGTGTCTTTTATCTTATAACATAACCCTATGAAATAGCCATTTCAACTGGAAAGTACACAAGTTTTTGAGTTTCTACTATTTCACAAATTTAACTGATGAATCTTCCACTTCAATAGAATGAGATGATGTAGAATAAAAATTTAGAAACCATGACCGCATAGAACACTACATATTTGCGTCGGAAGTATACATAACATTCTTTCTAGAATCTTGGCTCATTAGATTTGAAGTTCAGAAGTTTGTGCATTTGAAAATACTGAAAACAAAATGATTTTGAAGTGAAGGATTAAGTACAAATGGCATGAACCAGAAAGAGAAACTAAGTCGTATTTCATTTATAAGGTACAATTGAAATACAGTGATCACATCAGTGGGTTTGTTATAGCAAAAAGAGGGTCATGTGTTGAACTCGGTATTATATTAAATCATTGAAGTTGTAATTCAAATTCACTGCTACGAGCTTGAAGTTTTGAAGAAGTCAGATGTTGTGAGAGCACAAGAAAAAGGGGTGACTAGAACTTTGTAATATGTTCTGTAGTGGAGGGATGTTTGCATTTTTTTGCATGTACAATTATTTTCAAGCTTCGTCAAACTTTAAAAAAATTTAGATGTACATGTTTCTGCACATTCGGAGTGGTATCATAAAAAAGTACATTTATAGTATAGGATAGCTCATGAATTTTGTTCTATAGGAAAGATTGAAATGAAAATCACAATATCATATAACAAATCTTTTTTTTGACTCACAAAATGAAGTCCAAAAAAGTAGGTTATTACTTCAAATAAGTGGGACGTCAACAATCGTTCAAAAATCAAAGTACTGAAATTTTTGTATTGTGAGAATTCTTTTTTAAAACCAAGTGAAACATGAATCTTTTGTTGTGGCTAAATGTATGATAGTTTCAAAGGACCTGACATCTAACAGTTCACTTAAATGATAATTTATGGAAACTATATTAAAAAAATAATAAAATTGAATAAGTATAACATGTTTTTTAAGTAATTACTGAGGAGGATGTTGAAGTGGGGATGGATAGTTGTAGCTTAAAGATGGAAAAATGTGAAAGCCAAAGTTTTTATAAGTGAATATGCATAAATTGCTAGAAGGGTTTATGATGTATGAACCAGGAAGATTTCATCTATTAGTACTTTATGAAATAGTCCTTCATAGTCCACATGCATTTCGAAGTTGCTGAAACACAAGTTCTTGAATATAGACATGTATATGAATTTTTCCTTTATTTTTTAAATGCATGCCTTTATTTTCCTTCTGTTTCTCGTTATTGTATGAACTATACATCATTCAAGTTTTCTTCTTCCAGCACTTTGTACTCGTACATTAAATGTATCGTAGTAAATTTTGCACTCATATTCTTATGGTTTTATATATAAATTTGTAGTAGAAGTTTGAATGGGATGTCCATCATATACATAAACATTTAATTTAGCTTCCACCAACAAGGTGGGAGTTCAATGCAATTGAACATTAGATTATGCATATAATTTTGTTAGACTCGAACACGTTGTTGTACTAGGGGTTGTATACTAATTCCAAAATGAACATCTATATGTTTTAATATTAGTCATGTAATGAGAGTTCAATAACTGAAAGGACAATACGCAGTTATTTTTAAGTGAACTTTTACTTTGGCATTTGAGTTTCAAATTTTTTTTACTTTAAGTGGTTGTAGTCCAAAACCAATATATGAAGGTAATAGTGAGGGCCTTTATGTTATGTTCTATTGAGAAGAGATATATTAGGTTTTCATATGTTAAATGGAATTGGAGGTTGAAGATTGAAAGTGTAGTGCACTTGCTAAAGCAATAGTGGTCTATATTGTTATAGATGTACATAACAATTGTTGTTGCAAACATAGTTGGATTTCTTTGCAAGGATTGTGTTGATGTGAGAATTAAGTGTTTTAGAATATTGTTATTCAAGTGTCTTTCAAGAACATGTAACTCAATCAAGCTTTGTGTCCTTGTAGACCAATTTAGAACTTTCCCAAAACTGTAGGCTATGTTCTTAAATTCTTGAACGAATATAAATGCACTTCAGAATTTATTTATTGGCGTTGAAAACATTGAAAAACGTCCTCAATAATAAATTGTTGTTGTTCAATCATTTGTAGGCCATCATGGCACCGAAGTTTAATTTGAAGTGGTTGGAGCATGGATGGTGGATCGTGGCCGACGGTGCAGAGAAGTCATCTTTGTGGGTCATGGATTTTCCAATGGAGGAGACGTGTTACTGGGCTGCACTTGGGACCTCATTTGGAGTCATTGAAGGCCTCACGGGCAGTGCAGATGGAAGATTGACTGTATCAGTGAGCAACAGGGAAATGGTGTTGGAGAAGTTTAAATTGAAGAAGGCGCTCATGATGGCTGCAATTCCAGCAGAGCTCCTTCTAGTTCATTCTCCTATGCATGGCTTGAAGAGCTTGGCAAAGTCTTGGAGGAATGTGCATGAAGAACAACGGAAAAAGAGAGAGGTGTCTGTTCAAAAGTACAAGGACATGACACCTCAAGAGCTGCGGAGTGCACGTGATCGATACAATGAGATTCGAGGTCATGAAGAAATAGGAATGGAGAATCCTAACACTGTCCAAGAACGTCCTCCTCCTACCGATGTTGAAGACGTGAACCAAGTATATCGAGATCTAGCTACGCCGGTGAATGAAAATTGGGTTCCTGTGAATGAACGAAACCGGAAGCGAGCAGCTGTTAAAGGGGGATTAGGAAGCCTTTCAGAGGAGGGAGGAGGTTCCAGAAGACAAAGAGTTCACCGTTAGCCTCTTCAGTCCGCGGTTGTCAATGTTGCCGTTGAATCCGCGGGAGATGTTGAAATCGAGAGGCATGACGAGGTATTAGTACAAGGCAGTGCGCCAGTGATACCACCGTCAGTGGAGATGGAAGTTGGAGAGGAATCGTTCCAACCTTTGCAGACTGCATCTGCAACAACTGTACTGGGTCAAGCTCTAAGTGTTCCAGAATTTCAAAGTGAAGGTGAAGTTGGAGCTCCAACAATAGTAACGGAAGTTGGATCAAGGTCAAGACATCCAGTAGTTGCCTCAGAACGACAAACATATAGGTCATGTGTTATATTGGCCAATATGGATGCTTAGAGATCTGACGTCGGTGCAAGTCAGGGTGCTGGTATAGGACATGGGGGAACTCCAATGGAACGCTGGTCTGGACCAGAAGAGGTCTCAGAACATCCGCAGCAACGTCGCACTCTTGGAACGGGGCGAACGAGAAGAAAAAGTGTTCGCAAGAGGACTCCAGCACAAGAACGTCGTCTGAGAGCAGCTAGGCAAGGACGTCCTCCGAGAGAAGCTAGGGAAGAAAGTGCTCCAAAAAGAAATGACGGCGAAGATGCAGTTTCTGATGATGATTCTTCAGAGACGGAATCGGAGCAGATACCTACCAGAGCATTATTAAGAAGTGCTCCTAAAGCAGCTGTGATTTTTCCGACGGAGAGTGAGTACAGAGCAGGGTACATATTTGGATACGATCAGGTTTTTGATGCAAACATCAATACCATTCGCAATGTGATGAATGCAGAGACGAACCACAGGGTGCTAATGGAATGGCAAGTGAAGGAAATGTACGAGCGCCTCAAGGAAAAAAAAGCTCACGATGTCAGTGCGATAACACTTCGTCCCGTTGCATATCGCTATAGAAGTACCAGTGACCAGGGCGAGGCAGATGTGGTAGAGGTTCCTCTCAGTCACGAAGGTGCAGCACGAGAATTCAATGCCGCATTTTTGAAGCATTGCTAAACTGATCCATCCATCACGAACAATGCGGTTCGGAAACGATGGTTGGAAAGCAGTATTGTGTGGTAGCCCGTGGATGGACAGCACATTGTTGGTGCATGCAAACTAGTCCAACGACAAAATAGAGAGGGTAACTTGTCTGATGCAGAGTACTATACGCACTTTGTGAAACGAAGAGCAAAGTTTGTGGTGTACAACAACCCACAATTTTATATTGAAGCATCTGTTAGAATAAACGCGAGGGAGTTCGACCGCAAGTTCTTCAGCACGCATTACAAAAATCTAGTGAAATTGCGTGATATCTGGAAAGCATGTGGAAGTCCAAGTGTGACAATTTGTTCTGATGATGCACACAAAGCGAAAGCGCTGACAATGGCAGCGAGTGCCTTACATTGGAGTCCAGATTTACCGAAACACATCTCGCTAGGACAGTTGTCCAAGAAGATGATGGACTACACACGTCATGCTTGGAATGAGGATGAAGAGTCGTATGAGGCCATTGTGAAGGTGTGCAGAGATTATGAAGAAGGGAAGATGTTCTTTGATAAAAAAGCAGAGCGCAAGTGGAAAAAGATGGCGAGCGAGCATAATCTTGATGTCACTGTGGATGCGAACCCGAACAAGAAAAGGATGGAGAAGTCTTGGTTCAGGCCATTGAGCAAAATCTCAGCGGACGGTTATTTATGTGTGGTTAGACGAATGGCAGCCAAGGCTGTGGTGGGAGGAAACGAGCATCGCAAGAGTATTATTTTGATAAATCCACTTCTCCAAATCCCCCCAAAGATACAATTGCGTATGCGGTAGATCGTTTGCAGCGTAAGGATGCGGTGAAGAACCAAATCCGTTTCTTAATGGTATAAGCGGGGGATGAAAATCCATCATCTATGGATGATTTTTTTGCCATAGATGCAAGCAAGTATGGAGGTGTGGGTGGGAAGCAACTCATCCTCATGGGGAAGACACTAGATAATGACGCGAAGAACTCGTGGTATTCGTCTGCAGCAAGGTTGGTCCAAATGTTGAGCAATACTGAGAAATTCATCCCAGCGTTCGTTAGTCAACAGTTTGTGGATATCCAAGCGTGTCGCGAAGGTTATGCGGGCTATGGGCGGGACGTGGAGGACATATCCAACGCTCGATGGAATTGGCAAGTTGCAATTTCTGGAGTTCAACACGAAGAGAGTGGAGCATTACTTCACATGAGGTGTAGAGAAGGGTTTTTTTAAGGAGGAGTACATTGAACTTGAAAAACCGTGTTTATAGATTTTTTATTGTAGACGGGGAGGTTCAGAAGGAGAGGACGCCGAATGGTCAAACGAGGACTACAACAAGGTTTTGGAGCAACTCCAGAATTGGATGTCATTGATTTTACGGTGGAATGCCATGTTCCTTTTTCCGCCAGGCGTATACTTCGACGAAGAAATGCAATCAAGAATGGCGCTGCCACAGAGCTGTCATGTGTTGCAAGGTTTGTGGATATTTAAATTGCAAACCGCTTCTTCGTATAAACATGATCTACGTCATGGTGAACAAAGGCAGCGTGGTGTTCAAGCCGTGGGTGACATCGTCATCATCATGCAATATCCCGAGGACAGCGGCCCCATGGAAAACCTTCCTAGAAGTACAGATGATTTGGATGTGGTGTTTCAAGACTCTTGAAATACGGAAGTAATGCCTCGAGTGGAGGATAAGTTGGAGAGAACATCAACGGAGTTGAAGAAGATGGTTCACATGTATTTGCCACGGAATTGGAGGCTGGTGACATTGGGCATCACAACGGCATTGCCGGGGATTTTGGAGACTGGATTTGTGGGCAATGAAATTATTATCATGGAAGGTACGAAAGAGTATTGCGATCATCAAACGAATCAGCAGATGAAGGAGAGAGAGTTCAAGTGACTGCACGGGAGAAGCGGAAGGACAAGGAGACCGCAATTGATTCGGGAGCGTCATCAGGTGATACAGACTCTGAGAAGACGCACTCTGACGATTTACCTAGCGGTGACCGGAGTTTGGGTTCTGCGGACATAAATGCAGCGGATGACGTCCACGGGGATCAAGCGGACTCTATGGAAATGGAAGTGGATCCTAATTATGTTCCAAGACAAAATGTTGATGATGTGGATAATGCAGATGCGGAAGATCTTGAAGTTGTCGTGGAAGAAGTCGAAGGTACACCAGCATCAGCAGAACCCATGTCAGCATTGTCAGCGTACAACATGTTGGACTCCAGGAGATTCTTATTGGGTGAGGATGGATATTTCTATGATAAGGAGCACGTACGATACGTTCGAATTAGTGAAGAAGGACGATACGTTTTTCACTGTCAAGTTTCCGTCTTGGAAGGACGTACTTTATCGCCAACTTTATCAGAAGGAGTGTCAACGCCTGTTGCAAGCGCTATGGTGGATAGGGCATTGCAATACACCTCTCCGCTGCCAATGAGTCCAGTTGCTGGACCCAGTTTGTATGAAGAATCGGAAGCGGTTGGTGGAAGAGAAGGAGAAGAGTTGACCCAATCATCTACACGAGTGTTAGAGACACCAGACGAAGGAATGCCGTAACGAGCACACTGTAGTGCATGTTATAGAAGTGTAGGGTGTGTGAGAGTGCAGACATTGTGTGTTTGTTTTTAAAATGTCTGTAGATCTTGGAGTGTATGTGTTTGGCTTGGTGTGAACCCGTGAATCGGGAATGCGAAGGTAGTTGTCAAACCTTCAATGTCATTTTGATTTTATAAATAAATCTTTCATTGATTGTAATGATTACTTGTGTACATGTGATGTCGGCATGAAATGGTAGAATATTAATATAATTGTAGAATATGGTGTTGGAAGACTGACACCTGAAAGTAAAGAGAGTGATTCAAATGATAGAAGCATGTATTCAAATGTGGTTTAACTTTTAAAAAAAAATTAAAAGCGCACCATCATAGAATATTTCCATGCACAAGTGAAGTATTGCATTGTAGAACAAAAAAAGGTGGCGCAGGAGAAGTAGGGGGTACCCAACTTTTTGAAAAACACTTTTCCAGTGAATAGTTGTTCGTACGGTCATTGCACTTGGCCAAGTGCAAGAATGTCTAATTCGGTGTTATTGGCACACTAGTCATTTTTTGATGATTTTTTGTGCAATGAGGAATTTTTTTTTGAAATCCAAACTGAAAAAATATTACAAACAAACGTTTGGAATATGGTATATGGAAATTTTTCAAGAACTTTGACTTCATATATTGCAAGATAATAGGGCTTGAAGTAGAAGAAAATGTTTATATTTGAAGGTTAGCCACCCCAATACGGGGCCCAATATAGCTAATAAAGTTTGAATCCTCTTAGTATATGATTTGAGAACTATTTTTTTTTTATAATTGTATTTCATATTTTATTAGTTATATACATGCCAAATTTCAAAAGCTGATGATTATTTTTGCAAAAGGTGCCCAAAAGATGCCCAAATTGCTCAAGTTGCCAAAAAAGTTCAAGGCAATATAACTTTTGTTTCAGATGCTCAATTAGAAAAAAAATATATTCTTACTAAAGGGGTACATGTTCACACCTTGTGTCAAAATTTTGTGAACAACCAACCAAAAATGACTTCATAGGATCCTACCCGGATTCACTAGTAGAAAACAAGGTCCTAAGTGACTTGTCCACAATGACTGCAACAGTCATTTTTTGTCCACAATGACTACAAAATGACTGCAGTAGTCATTGTGGACAAGTCATTTATAGCCTATTTTCTACTAGTGATTTTCAATTGTTCATTCATCGGACAATTGGTCTTTAAGGATTAAAAACTACCACTTGGTCAATTGGACACTTAAATTTTATATGTAAGATATCCCCTCTTAAAAAATTGCATGAATAAATTTACAAAAACTATAGGGTATTGGAAATATGTCCTTCTTAGCTTTTTATGTAAAAATATGGTCATCTTAAATACAATAATTAAGATAAATAGCCCCACATCAAATATCCTTTTAACTGAAGTGTATACTTTAAATTACAAAGAGTGATCTCCCCGGGAGGGAGTATCTATTATTGGGCTTCAGCTTGTCCAGATACTAGTTGCATACTTGCATATGATATTGTATAAGCCTTAAAATTGTACAAAAAACTAATCTCCCAATCTCCTATATATCGAGAAATTCTTGAAATCATTTCTCACTGTCTTGTCATTTTTGCGGTCCACCACCTGAAGAGCTGGTTGGCCATTGGACAATCGGAGGGCCACTTTCTGGAGGGCCAGGTACCAACGTGTTTTTTTGGTACTGTGAAAGCAGTAAAACCATGCGTGTCCTCCCACCAAAGGTGCAAATTTGGAGGGAGCCAAGCGCAGTGGTTGGCAGGGAAGGGAATCTGGCGATAAATCGCCAGAAACCCCCCTGCTGCCAGGCACTCTCTAATAAGCATATTGGAACTTCAGCTCCGGGCTCCCCTCCGGCCAGACCTGCAAATCAGCTTCGTAGAGCTACAGGGTCTATTCCCTTGGCCTGGAGGGGTTTAAATTAACAGCTCGATGGGGGCACTTAAGGTAGTGTGCTTATAAACCATCACTTTAAGGGCTCATCGGCCTTTATGATGGTTTTAAGATGTCTGAAAGTATTTTTCCTTATTTACACTTGAAGAAAAGTTGATGCAGAATCTAACACAAGTGGTTTCATATTTTTCAGAGCATTTATGAATTACTTATGAATTTCCAATTTTTTTGCAATAGGCACCTATTTGCGATCCTAGGCCTTGCAAAACCAACACACGCGCAGTTTGAAAAAAGATATGGCTTAACCAAAAACAAACCCTGCGGCATTCAAAAAGTAATACACAAGGTTCCTAGATGCAATCCTTACTAAACTTAAATGAACCCTACATTCTTTTAACGCATATGTAAGCGTAGATAGGTGCAATTATGCTTATGCAAACATATCATTTACGTTTTGTGAAACATTCTTTTAACATTTGTAAGAAGGCAATTGGGCAATCAATTGCCATTTACAAAAATTAAGTGGATACACTTTGGCTTTGAAATGGACCTTCTTTAAGAAGTATGATCAAATCTCATTAATACTCTGACATTATGGGCATCCCAACTCACATCCACTCATTGTTGCTTTTGAAGCCACCTATGGGACAGTTTGAAGAAGAAGGTCTAAATTTGAGCCCCCTCCTATAGGACCACCCATTCCAGACTAGGGAGGAATGCCCAACTTGTAGAGTGTACTAGAACTAATTTAAGCGAGGCAAGGCACTCGATCAAGCTTGGAATGTGTGTTTTTCTCCTTTTCAAGGTTGGGACAAATAAGGTCATGACACATGTCCCAAATTGCACCAAATTGCGTAGGAAGTAGTAAGCAAGAAAGTAGTTTGGCTATGAGCGGAATTGGAAGACTCTAGACATTGGCTATGGAATCGAAACACTTTTTGGCTCCCAAAATTCATAGTAATTTCAGTTTTAGCAATAAAATTAAGAAAAATTCACAATCCCAATATTTCTTATCTCTCTAGATGAGAAAAATTTCCACTACCTCAAACTGCTTCTCATCTATCCTGAAATCGCTTAAGTTATCGGGAATGGGTGGTTCTACCTTAAGGGACTCTTAACCCTGTAGTATTGTAGATACTAAGTGCCTGATGGATTATTTAACTTGGCATTGTAGGATGAAGAAAAATGTGTTTTCATCCAATTTATTTATTTGGAAGGTACTTGAGTACATTTTCAGTGAATAGTATTGCAAAGTCCCTTATTACAGTCTTAATGACTTTTCAAAAGAAGAAGATGTTCAATCTACGGATCACCCTTGTAGTGTATTTTGACCATTTCTTGCTAATTTCTCTTGATGTGAATTTCAGTCATACAAATAAAGTTTTTTGAACTTGAGTCCAACTAGCGAAATGAAGCTTACTAAGTTTAGTTTCTACTTCAATTAGAAATTTTGAAAAGTTCCCAAATTTCAATATTTTATAGCAATATGAACTTTGGACATGCAACATGGTTTGTTGATTTTCTAATTTTAGAATGATAAGGTAACTTTGGTTTATACCATGATGTTTTACACTATAATATACATCTATGGTGAAAATTTCAGATTTTTTGAGTATATTTTGTATTTGATTTGAATTTCTTCATTTCATTCTTCAAAAATTCATAGTAATTTCAAAAAAATTCCAAATTTTTTTTAAGTTTTTTAAAAATTAGCAGACATATGAATTCATCTTTGAAAAATAAATTAAAAAAATTTCATTCATATTTAGTTACAAAATGGCAATAAACTAGCAGATGGATGATAGTTGAGGCTTAGAATCACTAGCCATAGGCCCATCTTTACAAGATTAAAGTCCGTTGCTACTTGGGCTTATATGTACTTACGTGGGATGTTAACGGCTGATCTTACACATTAGAACTTCCCACACACATTGTTTAGCAGATGCCAATCCTAGCTAGAATGATCTTTAGGTGTATGGGAAGGAATGTTATGTAGTTTTTAGAGTAATAACGAAGAACTCGCCAATTTTTTTGGTAGCATTTGAATCTTTGGAATTTGAAGATTTTCATTGAATTTGTGTGGTGTTAATATATATTGTTGCTTGTGTGTGCCTATAAGCTAAAACTTTCATTACTATCTGGTACTTTGATGCATTTTTATACAACCACAAAGTGGCCTTATGATTAGCATGACAAGCGGTGAATGTTGATTCCATAGTAGAGCTTCTACACCACAAGGACAATGAGCTACAAGTTGTGCAGTTAAAATTGTGGGATTAAATAGAAATCAAAGTTTTTGGGGTGTCTTTTTTGACTACATTCTTAGACTTTTAGTTTCAATGTAAAATAATGTATAAGAGTGAAAAATTGAGAAATTTTATTGAAGTGACACAAATTGAGTTAAAAATCAAAGTTGAAAAGGTCTCAAAGATGAAACATTTATAAACAAAAGTATTTAGTGAAATGAGGTATTTGATCATAGAGTAAGCTAATTTCAAATAGAACTTTGACAAAGAACCAGAAAACATCAAGTCACTAGTGCAAATGTTTTAGGAAGAACTACTCATCCTATTCAATTTTTAATTTCAAGGAATTATCAAAATTGAGATCAAAAACTAATTTCATAAGTTACTTTTGTAGAAAATATAATATAGTTGCTTGCAAACCAAAAATCTTCATACCTTTCAAATCATTAATGCAAATGGGATGAATTATTGCTTAATGTATATAGAAAAATTATTGTAAATTGCAATATTAATATATTTATAAAAATACTTTCAAAACACTAATTTTCAGTGCTAAGTCTTGGACTTCAATTAAGCAAACATTGTAACTTTTGGCGCCTATTAGATCCTTTGCTTTAACTTTGAAAAGACAAGACCTATTACTAAGGTACTTTACCAAAAATTATTCAATTTTTGAACCAATAGGTGTATTCTTCATTTCTACATTAATCTAGAAAGTCATTTATGGTTCACTTTTTGGTCTCGGCGTACTTCTAAGACAAAGTACATATTCTTGGTTGTTCAACATTGTTATTGGGATTTATGCCACTTTGAATACAATATTATGGTTCTTAAAGTTGCAAACGGATGCTTTGTTTCTTTATTTACATGATATAGTTAGGTATACTAATTTTGAATAGTTACAAAGTTAAATTTATCCATTCTATTATTATCCACTATATGTACATTAATTAAATTAAATCTACAGTTTAAATAGTGCAAGACATCCTCACACTAATTTGAATGAATGACGCCTAATAAATGTGGACATTTGGATGACTAGAAGATGAAATTTGGACGAATTTAGATGAAAGCTTATGAACTTCTATGGATTTGTGAATAAACCCTAAATTTTGTAACTTAGTCACATTTCTCACACATGCCTTCCTCATACCCTCACACCCATCAATACTCACATGATATCCGCATAATGTCATACTAGGTATAAACCGACAACTTTAGCCTTTAATCTTTCAAAACCAACTCTATTTTGGGGGCATCAATTCATTTCTTTCCATCTTCAATTTAAATTAGTAAAATATCTTCCAATGTTATTTTTTCATTAGTCAATTTTTGGTGCATTAAAATTTCTACCAATTTTGCATCTTTTACTTTCAAAGTTCAATTGTTTTTTCTTCATTTCCTAATGTTTACAATACACTAACCATTGGTTCCCCTTGGTCATTGGTGAGTTCTTTGATCAATCAATAAATATAAATTTGAATGTTCAAGATTCAATGAAAACACTTGACAATATGTCCAATAACATGTTCTCAAGCCTACCAATTCTAGTCCATAATGTCCCTCTTAAATAACATCCATAAGGCATGACTAACTTTGCTCCATGTGTACTTTCTACATAAATTCATGTAAATGTCTTTATCATAGGAAGTAGGGGACTCCTACACAAGCTTAGAATAGGCAACAAGTTTACATTGTAAACCTATGCACACGTGGAAAATACATATGTAGAATTACTATCTTCAAAGATGAGCAATGCACATTGTGAATACAAAAGTAAATCAACAACCAAAAAATTAAAAAACATAGATCAACAATACTGCATACAAACATGATGCATGTAAGGATGAGTTGGTTACAAATTAGATACACCCAAATCAACAGTGAACCTAAATTGAACATTTTGTATTGTTATCAAACATTCAAGATCCTTAAATTGTTGATCGTGCACGTCGGATTGTAGTGATGAATACACATGCTCAACCAACGATATTGTGGTGATTGAATGTTCTCAAACAATTGAAGACCACAATAAAAAAAAAGCATGGACAACATACATGTTTTAAAAAAAAAAATCAATCTTAGAATAGGAAACAATTGCAGATTTTTTACTAAATTAAGCAATTTGATCGGTTATATAGTTCCTGCATGGATTGAAAATTCAAGGTAATTATAAAATTGAAATTCTAAATTAGTAGGAAAATGTTGTTGATAGTAAGTTAGGATTTTTTCAAATGGTGAATTCTGGAGAACACTTTGGCGTTTAGGATTTAAAGTAGGAGGTCCTAAAATTGATTAAGCTCTAAATGTAATCATCTTATAATGTAGAATTGTAGAGGTACATTTTGCTTTCTTCAATGTACCATCAATGTACCAATTCAATACATTTAAGGGGGTGGACGCTTTTAATGACCACTGTACTTCATCTTAAAAAATTCATGACTAATTTCACAAAGGTAAAAAAAAAAATGAATTGAATTATTGTAAATGCCAATTCTATTTTTCTTTCTATGAAAATTTATTGAAAAATATTTCAAGGAGTTGAGCTTCCCCTAAGATGCAATCATCCTTTAAAGGCACGCTTTCTGGACCTCTTTAGTACCTTAAAACCCTTGAACGCTGCGACGGACGTTTTGTGTCTAATGGATGACATGGAATCAAATTCTATAGGACAGAAGTGCAACTATTCATCCTCGCAATTTGTTGTGGAAAGGGAAGATCTTCTATAGTAATTTCACTTGCAATGAGTATTTTTGCAATTTTGGAAGCTAATCATTCACACGGTAATAGAAAAGGATGATTTTGAGGGTCACCCCTTCGGTGTTTAAGGGTTTCGAAGGACGAAGGGATGACCTTCGAAATCATCCTTTTGCATTACCGTCTGAATCATTGGTTTAAAAAATTGCAAAAGCACTTACTTGAAGTCAAGCTACTGCAGAAGATCTTCCCTTTTCACAACAAATTCCAAGGATGAATAGTTGCAATTCTATCTTACACAATTTGATTCCCTCTCATCCATCGGCCACAGACTGGTTGCACCAACGTTTAAGGGCTAAAAGACGGATTGGTAACCATGATAATCATCCGTTCGGTTTCTATGTGAATCATTGGCTTAACCCTTGAACAATGTGGCGGACGTTTTGAGGTTGATGAATGACAAGAGAATCTCCTGTGTAAGACAAAAGTGCAACTATTCATCCTCCAAATTTTGTGGGGAAAGGGAAGATAATCTACAGTAGTTTGACTTCCAATGAGTGCTTTTGCATTATTTTAATCCAACAATCCACACGGTGACAAAATATATGATTTTCACGGTTATGAGCCTGTCGTTTAAGGGTTAAAAAAATTGCAAAAGCACTTATTGGAAGTCAAACTACTATAAAAAACTTCCCCTTTTCACAACAAAATTCTGAGGATGAATAGTTGCACTTTTGTCCTACTAGAAGGATTCTCTGTCATCTATCGAACCAAAAACATCCTCGTCGGCGTTCAAAGGTTAACTCTGAGAATCCTCTTGGACCATTCGTGGGTTCGTGACCATGAAAGTTTATACGTTCGCTCATTTGTTCGTTTTCGTCCGTCCATTTGCTCGCTCCTTCCTTCTCGTCCGTCCATCTGTCCACCCGCTCGTCTGTTCGTTAGTCGCGCTTCGAAGGCCCCGACATTCCAGTGCAACCTCGTGTGCATCGCCTAGAGCGCACGATACTTCCGAGGTTGCACGATTTTGCAGGATGGAAGCAGCGATTCCATCCCATCTCATTGCCATCCCATTGCACTGAAATTTTTCCTCTCCGCCTGCGAAGTGCGAATTCAGTTTGCTTTCCATTCCCGTATTTCTCATCAAGACAAGATGGAGTTTCCAGGCGGCCCAGCAATCCTCCGAAGCGCCAGCAATGGCATTGCGCTTTGCGCAGGTCAAGCGATGGTGAGTAGCAACAGCTTCAAGGCCTCGAGATCACGAGCTCCGCGCAGGGCGTCATTGGTGGCAGTCTCTGCGAAAATCAAGAAGGGAAAGATGGGACCCGAGGAGGATTACCCCTGGCCGGAGAAATTCCCGCCGGGCGAAATCACCGACGGCGCTCTCAAGTACCTGAATCGATTCAAGCCCTTGCCGAACCCGCAAAAGCCCTTGACGCTCCCTTTCGAGCGTCCCATTGCTGACCTCGAGCACAAGATCGATGAAGTAAGGCTTTGTCCCTTAAACCCTAATTAATTTCTGTTTCAGGTGTCGAATTTTTGGGGATAGATGTGGGATTGGGAACCTCTGCTGCAAGATGTTTCTCATAGAGACATCTTGAATAGGAGACATCTAGGGGTGACTGAGTACAATTCCCGATTCTACATTCCAATCGATTTGTCCTGAGCTAATATCCTCTCGGCCAATTCCACTTCAGGTTCGGGAGCTTGCCAATGAGACAGGCCTGGATTTTACAGACCAAATTGCTGAGCTCGAAGAAAGATACGATCAGGTTGGCTATCTCACTTTTCGTATGAAATGTCTGTAAAGCAAAACGCGTGAAGTTGTAGGACTTTTTATCAGTGCCAAATGATCGCGAATGGTTGTGTATGCACGTTTCATGCTCAATTTCGAATTGATAATTTTTTTGGATACATGGCTCTCTGATGTAGAGGTTTAGGGCGCTCTTTCTTACCGCGTATATGCAGATCATAACATTCTTGAATCGTCCTGTAGAGGAATCCTTTTGCGCGCAGAATTGTTTATTCTGCTCATTAAGATGGATTTTTGGCTTACGAAGATACTTTTTTTTGTCTTCAATTTTCATCCTTTTTGCCTTTGCCATTTGTTCTTTCCACCATTCTCTCCATCATTTGTTTGGTGCCACATTAGCCTACACTCGGATTCTTCTAGAAGGGTCTTTTAACTGACTCAGTGATGCTATGGTAACATTGAATTCTCCATATGTGTAATTTGAAGTTAAGCAGCTATCGGAATGTGATCCTGAGAGTGACTGGATATTCATTTTACCTCTTCTGGAGGTTTGTTGATGGCACTTTTCAGAAACGGTTGTCAGAGTACAAGCCTTGGGTACACAGAGTGCTTGGCTTTGTATTAATGATTCATTGTGATGGCGAGAATTTTGGTCGAAGCGTTTTTGTACCGAAGGCCTCTTGAACTCCTTATCCAAGGTTTTGAGTCTTCGAGAGGCTTAAGCGAGGGTTCGATGTGGTATTGAACTTTTCTTGTCATGCTCAACAGGTACGTCGGGAATTGTATGGAGCTCTGACACCAATGCAGCGCCTGAGTGTGGCTCGGCATCCGAGTCGGCCAACTTTCTTAGACCACGTTATGAACATGACTGACTCGGTAATTCAGCTAACCGGAGTTAAGCTTATTGTGAGCAGTGCATGCAGAGTGCTCTGTCTAGCTTTCACGTGTGTCGAGCATTTCGTTCGATGTGAGAATGTAACATTTGATTAATGTGAGTGATCTCTCCTAAGAGTTTGGATTTTCTCATTGCAGTGGATTGAACTTCATGGCGACCGAGGTGGCTTCGACGACCCTGCTTTGGTCTGTGGGATTGGGTCCATGGATGGAATGAGCTTTATGTTCATTGGTCATCAGAAGGGCCGAAATACGAAAGAGAACATCCACCGGAACTTTGCTATGCCAATGCCAAACGGGTACGTGTTTACTTTCGGCATCGACTGTCAGTCAAGTTCTAGAATAGACAGTTGACAACCTGATTTTTCAGAAGAGATGATTTGGAGAGCATCATTGCTTGCAAACTTCTAAGGTTGTAAACAAAGAATTATCAAAGAGTAATATTCTCTATTTTCCCTATTCTCCCTGCTGTCTTTGGCCCAAGAATTGGAGGGTTATTTGGGAAGGTTTAGTGCATTCTCCTTGCAATTTTCTGTGTCTCCCATTCTTTATTCTTATTGCTTGATGAATTGGGTTTCGATCAGTCTGTTTAAAGTGCTAACTGGACGACTCTGAGGAGCCACGTCCCTCATTCATCGAAAATGTGGGAGCGGACAATCGTGACTCATCCTATTTTCTATGATCTGAATTGAATCCATTGAATGCATGTTTACGCTTGCAGGTATAGGAAAGCTTTGCGTTTTATGCGACATGCAGAGAAATTCGGTTTTCCTATCCTCACATTCATTGATACCCCTGGAGCGTATGCTGGCGTCAAAGCTGAAGAACTTGGTCAGGTATGCTATATTCTGAACAGAGTTCAGACTTGTGTACAGTTTATTATTGATGTTCCATCTTATAATTACTTCCAACTGGTAATTCTTACATAATAGTTGGGTTTAATTGTTGAAGAATGATCAAATACTTTTGTAGCCTGGTTCTTAATTATTGCAAGTTATTCCGTATCAGAAGTTTCATTGATTAGACGTGAGCAGGGGGAAGCCATCGCTGTGAATTTGAGAGAAATGTTCGGCATTCGAGTGCCAATAATCGCAACTGTAATTGGAGAGGGTGGTTCTGGAGGTGCACTTGCCATTGGATGTGGGAACAAGATGATAATGCTCGAGAATGCAGTCTACTATGTAGCAAGGTGATTTTTCTTGCCTATGTGAGTAAATAATCTGCCTTGAGTTGAAATTCAGTAGTTATGACTCGCAGGTTATGCCTAATGAAAGGAACCGTTTCCATTCTTCTTTCTGAAAGGCTTTTGCTGTTTGGTGCAGCCCGGAAGCATGCGCTGCTATTCTCTGGAAGACTTCTGATGCAGCTCCCAAGGTAATCTTCTCTGTTGTATTGTCTTGCCAACGAAGTCTTGTGCCTCATTTCTCAGGGAGGATGAGAGATATTTACTTCACGCAAAGTTTGACCTGATTATTGTTGTATTCAGGCAGCAGATGCTCTGCGTATAACTGCGCATGAGTTACAGAAACTTGATGTTGTGGATGATATTATTCCGGTATGGTTAGCTGACTTTTTTTTATCCCTTATTTAAATGTGGTTGGCATTTTGCAGCGTGCTGTTATTTATTGAAGTTCATTAAATCTTGGAAGGCAACTGTTGCTTATGTTTTGAATTTCGTGCTATACATGATTGCGTTTTCTGCATCTTCTAAGTTGCAGAATTGCAGTTTGTACCATTTCATTTGAAACTTCACAAAAACGAAACTTATTTGTGCTCCACTCTGATATGCATTTCTTCTTTTGATGCTCCAGGAACCCGTAGGTGGTGCACACTCTGATCCTGTGCAGACGTCCCTAAACATCAAGGCAACAATAATGAAGCACATGAAAGTAAGTAAATGTTTCAATTTCTTCTGGCTCATGAAAGCCCAAGAGTTTCCGTCTTTTCTCGCTAATGATGTTTCTTTGATTCGAGAATTTCTTCTACGTGTATTTCTACATGTTTATATTATAGAGTCGTACAGGTGAAGTACATACTTCTAGCCTTTAGAGTCGTATAGGTGAAATCGAATGTAGAGTTTTATGCGCTTTATGTAAAATTGATGTGAAGCTTTCACATGAAACGGCGGACGCTGGAGTTTTTTGGACCAACTCGACCTCTTATAATCTCTTTTACCGTCAATTTTTTGTGTACATCAAACAGGATCTATTAAAGCAGGATCCGGAGACACTGTTGGAAGACAGATATCAGAAGTTCCGAAAGATAGGTGCCATTGATGAAAGTGGTGCAGTGGATCCTCATATCAAGCGAAATATGAAGAAGCGAGACGCACTACATGAAGATGATGAGCTCAGGATGCTACCTTCTGGCAACGGAAGCGCACCCAAGCTGCTCATTGCAACGGGGGAAGGCTCTAGAGACTAGACTCATATTCACTCTGGGTGAATCCAAATCTTCATAATTTCTCGGCGCCCTCTTATTCCATGAGGGCTTGTATTGTAGTAGTGGAGAGTCCTGCATAGATTTGGTGACTTAACATTGTTAACTTCGTAGTACCAGTAAGCGCTGGTTGAGGCATTGTAGTAGTCTCTTATTCTGGGTATTAGATTTCCCAAAGGTTTTATGGAGTTGAGCTCTCGAGCAACTGCTGATGGCCATATTTATAGCATGATTCTGGTGTACTTTACGCTGTAAAGGATTGCCACAATCTGCAGTATGCATTTCATGGTTTCATGGTTTAGAGCTGTAGCAGTTTTATTGACCTGGAATTTGATGCTTGGGTTAGGGCTCTTGAAAATGTAGTTCAACATGGTTTCTACAGTATTCAAACGTTGTAAATGTTTTTTCTTCTGAACTAGAAGAAAATTAGTGAATGCAATGCTTCAGAATATTTGAAGGAAGCAGTGATCTTGTTACCAGAGCATTTATAGGTCGTGTTTTAAAACCTTGTCAACGCAAGATTTCAAGTTTTGTACCCCTTCTTGATTTCATCCGAGGTGTGAACTCCTCACCATTGGTTTCAACGTATGCAGAGGGCTTGTGTTGCAGCCAATCTGTGTAATAGGGCAATAGAACTTCCCTGCAAAATCGCCACACAGAAGTGACGATATGTAAAATGCTGAAGTTCACGCTGCTTCCAACAAAGTGTGATTGTATATTTGGGTCATCTTTGGTTAACCGTTAGTTCGTTACAATAGGCAATCCCAAGAATGCAATCCCAAGAATTATTAGAAAATTTGATTAAAAATCTCCTAAACCGTGTAGTTCCGACCTTTGCACTTACAAATGTAACAAAATATTCAATTTTCGGAGTAATCAGATTCGCACGGTGGAAAGGAAACTAGACTTCATAAGGTTCATTCTGTTCAGCTCATTTGCACTTGCATGTCAAAATTTGACCACGAAGCAAGGAGCCAGAAAAATGCTTGCTCATGCGTTCGGTGTCAACGAAAATTGGATTTCAGGACGTGAGAAATGTGGACATCCAAGACAGCTCAACAAACTCACAAAAAAATTCTGAACCAGTTGACTAAAAGAGGAAATTAAAAACGAGAGATAATCCCCATCTGCAAAATATGCTCACAAACTCGCCTCAAAAACGAACTTGGGTACAAAAATTGTGGTATTACACTTATGGTACAGATATGTCTTCGTCCCCTTGAGGAGGTCTGGCAGGAAAATGGTGCATCAAAAATGATCCCAGCGACCAAAGACACAAAATACCTAACACTTGGACTACAGAAAGGATGCTCTGCAACGAGCCATTTATAGCCAGAGTCTCGGGGGTTGCCTCCACTGCCTTCAATGAAAAAAGCAACCCTGCCACGAGCTGTGCTGCACGATTAAGTTGGTGCAGCCTATATACCTGCCAGCAAAATACAAGGTGGAATTGGATCAAAGAGAGTGAAGCTATTAAGAAATGTTTTGAGTACCAAATCCATGTCAGGAGGTCTTGACGCAGCTCCCCAAGAATTTTATGATGGTGGATTATCGTTTTTCCATGAGCAGCGTGATTTACTTTCGGTAAAGAAATCCATTTTCTTTCTTGCTCACAACGCTGAGCTCATGTCAGGTGAGGTGTGTCGGTATCAAAAGCTACAGGACAGACACTGGCCACTCACTGAGCAACATGCATGCCCTCGAAAAACAGAGTTATCCTTTAATCATAGTAGAATGAGACCCAAAAAATTCTCCCTTTCCTTTTCTCCGACACCAGTCAACCACCCCTAATTGCCCACTGAAAAGATAACCCTAGCAAATGCCAAGCTTTCAAGTCCTTTTTTGGTTCTCATCTATAAGGAGAAGGGTAAGTTCTCACAACTGCTAAAGAATGTTACGATTTGAAAATAGATGAAGAATGATGTAAAAAATAGACAACAAATGCTTCTAATTTGAAAATTTGGACATTGGTGATTTAACAATGTTTAATCATACCTGAAACGTGATTGGGACCATAGTCCACACAGGAGACTTCTTCGCAATGACAAACTTTTCGAAACCCAATTGAACAGCCAGACCTACAAGATACGGCAGCAAGGCAGCAGCTGCTGCTGGTCCCGTCCATGGCCACACCACTCCAAAGCTGATCGCTGGTAACACCACTCCCAATGCTACTGAAATTATCATTGATATTCGGTAGCCCATAGGAGGTCTGCTGGGTGTCAAGAGACTACCTCCGTATGATCGTGCCGAAGAAGAAGAGGCTTGCAAGAGGAGCTGCAGGTGAGAGATATACAGGAAAAGAGACACACCCGCGTAGAACAGTGTCTCTGTACAGAATAGGATCACAAAATCTGCAGGTAAAAACAAGATTGTAAGCATCAGACCTTAAAACAAGCTGCTAATCGCAATGTTTCTACCCTAGAAATGTCTAACTTTCATATGTGTCGTTTACATAATCCGCAGCACAATCCTCAATACAATTTTCACTGATTGAAAGTTTGAAAAATCATGCTTGACAATCGTAGAATGCCACTATTCCAATAACCACATGTCTCAATTGTTCTAGACATAAGGAATTGATAGGGCACTGGTAGTAAACGCATACCTGTAAGAAGAGAGTCTTCCAAAATGCTCTCAAAAAACCTTCGAAGATACAAAGGAGGACCAACGACAGAAACGACCAACGCCAACGGCCCAAGCAGCCACAGTAGCGAACCTCTGCCAGTATGAGCTGGCTTGAGCTCCTGGTACTCTGTGCTCTCTGGTTGCTCCTTTCCTGCACTATAGAATGAAACAAACCCGGGCTTGCCATCATATTGAGTAACAGAGGCCTCGCCTGAAACGCTAAGTGAGTCTTCTACGGTCGAGCTCGAAGAATCTTGAACAGATCCATCGTCCTCGTCGTCAGAATCTAGGTACCTACTCTCTGGTGAAACATTTGATATTGACGCACGCAGAAAGGCGATCTTTCGTCGTTCTGGCTTCAAGTTCAATCCACTAGACAAAGACGTGCTGGAAGAAGAAAGTAAATGTTCTTTCAGGCATCCGGAACGCAGTTGATGGGAGAAGATTGGAGCTGCAGGCGAGGTGCATATCGAGCTATGAAAAAACACTCCTGCTGACGAAGAGAACGTTTTCGGAGTCCATGTCCCTTGCTGACCTGCAGGGCGAGTCCTTGTTAGAATGTGATGCATATGAAGGTCCACAGATTCTGATGCCCGGCTACTTCTGTCCAACTGTCTCTACCTCCCCGGACCTTCGAAGAAATGGGTAAGGGGTAAGGGCCACTAAATTTTCTTAACATTTAACCATCTCTTCTCAATGCAAGATGAAACCCTAAAAGCACCTGCAAGATGATCATTTTAACCCCTGAAAAACCAAGAAGCCCAAATTGAGGCATCTGTTGTTTCTGCAGATTGAGAGAATCATAAGGGGGCTTTCTTTAGTACAATTCTGTTTAATTTTTGACTTACACATGCCACGTTCTTCACTTATTCTGGTGATATAAATTTGACCCCGTCTACATTATATTTTTCACAACATCATCAATCAAATTGGTCATTTTAAATCAAATGGCAACGTTTATAACCGCATCAAATTTATTCTCTTTAAAGTATCATATCCACTGAAAGTAACATTGCTTAACCTAAGGAAGACAAAAAAATGAAATACATTTAAGACCTCCTTGGACTCCTGGAGACGTGATTTTCTAAGCCTGAAAAAAACGGTACGGCAATGTAGTGGGCATTCGAAGACACACACCTCTGCAGGAACGTCCTTGGACTTGAGTTGCGTCGATGTGAGGCCTGCAAAGAATCACTCCCTCACCAAGGCGACATGAAGGCCTAGCTAAATTCATGGTGCCCTGAAATGAATGCGCACCAACAAACCTTATCAACGCGCTTCGGAAATGCAGTCAATCCCCAACACCCTCTGCAACACCATCTCTAATATTCTCGTTGCATACCACCGAAACCTCCACCACAAACATCAAATTCGCCTACTACAAACTTCAAAAAACAACACTCACGTACTCACGCACTCACTCTATAACTCAAGAGAGTCTTTCTAGAGGGAGTGAGACTCAAGAAAGACCACATTTCGCATTCCAATACCTTGAAAAGACTCAAAATTGGCTCACTAAACGAGGATAAGTTACTCACAAGCAAGAAGAAACGCTCGTGAAAGACAAAAAAAACGGCATGCAAGCCCTAGAAGAGAAATTAGGTCGCCTTGTTGTTTTTCTTGTTCTCACCTCCAATTAAGAGATTGTGAAATGCTCACTTAGCGACGCAGCAATGGCAACAAGAACGAAAGCAGAATCATACTCTCAGCAGAACGCGAGAACGAGAACTTGGCTTGGCTTGGCTTGGATTTCCAGTCGAAGCGAAGAATGTGATCTTGCTTTCACGGCGATGGCAGAGAGGTAACGAACTCTGGCAAACGAGAGTGTCACGGGATGTGGAGGCTCGGCTCCGAACACTTGGAAGGGATGGACCTTTTTATTTATTGATTTCCTTCCTTTTACTTTACCTTTTTTTTCATTCCTTTTTATTTTACCTTTTTTTCTTACGCATGGATTAGAGCAAACTTTCGTGCATTGTGTGAAGCTCCAAAATTGATTTCTTACTTGTTCAAAGTTGAAATTGCATTTGCCAAATTTCATGTTATTTTTATGATACTTTCACTTCTATATTAAATTACACAACCTCTAAAAGACTAAAAATTCCTCTTTGGACTTTTAGAAAATTTAAGAAAGTTTTGATGACTTCATGATTTGGAATTTCCATCCCAAACTCTTAGGATGGATGCTAATCGTTGTAATCTATGTGCGAAGCTTAATTTCATGTCACTCTAATAATAAATATTGCTAAAGTTAAAAGAATTTTTTCAATTTCAATGTCAAATTGGGTAGCAAAAATGTATTCTAAAAAAACTTAATTAATCTTATTGGATTTTATAGATTGATACCTAGTCAAAAACATTTGAACCATTCAATTTTGAATAATGAGGTGAAAGGTATGAAGAGTTTTATTTTCCGGGCCTTGAAAGTAGAAAAAACATGTAAAGTTGTTTTTTGAACTCAATTTTGAAAAATTCAAATAAAAATAGAGAGGAAGGAAATCTATTGTTTACTACAACATTCTTACAATTGGGATTATCACCTCTCAAATTTTTAAATAGTTATTAGTGGTTTGGTTTTTTCTTTCATTTAATACCATCTTTCATTTAATTTTTTTTTTAAATATGAATAAATTTTTTTTTTGATTAAGTTGTTTTTCTATATATTCTCAACCCATTTTTCAACATATTGACTAAAAAACACAAGTTAAGGGATATACTCATTTTTTCTAAAATTGTTGAAAGACAAAATTTTACCTTTTGGAAGGCTAGAAAAGTCTACCTTTTGAAGTATAAGTAGGCACATTGAACTTGCAATCAGTGGAAATATTTACTCTAAAGTTTTGGAAGGTGATTTGTTCTTAGTCCTTTCTTGCAAATATTGTACACTTCTATATTGAATTTCCAAATTTCTTTCCTCTTTTTTGCAAACTTTGGTTGATATTTGTACATGGAAGTATGTCTTTAGTATTTGAATTAAAACTAAAAGTAGAAATATAAACATTTTTTAGTAGTATTGGTAGGTTCCTTTATTATAGTGGTCTTTTAAATTCAAGACCAATTTATCACTTGCATCAAAGACTTCAATTGAATTGAAAGCTCTTCTATAAACTTATGGTAATTCTATGAGTGGAATAATTTTACCTATACTATTTTTCTATAAAAGAATTTTCAACTCATTACTTCAAAGGTGTCATGAATTTTGTTATTTGAGCTTCTAGCAGATTATACTTTCTTTCCAAACACTTTTTACTATTGAAAAATATGAGGTTTTAGTAAGTGGAATTAGACCATTTTTAAAAAAAAATTGTAAGTTATTATGAAATTTAGAATTTTATTGAATCAAGGGTTGTAAGAGTATCGTATACAACATTGTCTAAGGTAGCACTAGTCCTCAAAATACTAGTAAAGGTTCAAGAATACATGGAGATATCCCTTTGTATGACATGAGGAAGTTAGACCACCTCATCTTTGGAACTCTTTTTAATTTAATCTCTAAAGTACCAAATGTCCTATTATAGGGCACTTGAAGGTTTGGGTAGGTTCTTATGATTTCAATTTTTGGCATGATTTTTTGAAACTTTATTTCAAGATAAAAAACAAATTTACTTTAGAAAAATATAATTTTCATTTCAATCAGTGCAATGGGCTGAATGGAGCAAAAGCCAAGCCATACAAAGCTCTAAATAATCAAGAATAGGAAACAAAAAAACAATAAAAAATTGAAATAAAAAATCTAAAAATTTATTTGTCATAGACTATATCTTTTTCTTGATGGAAAGATTTGATTCATTCCATTTATATTCATGATATGTAAGTTATGGAGCATCTTGTTTTGCGAGCAATTGTAGCATTTTATTTAGAAAACCATATACCGGTATTCAATTTGGATTTTTGCCCAAACTCTCAACTCAACTCAATTCTTCAACTTAATTATTTTTTTCAATTCAAAATCTATATTACAAAATTTTTAGTTAAGGGCAATTGCAAGAAACACTTTGGGATTATTTCTTGTCACCTATTGTAGGACAATATGATTTTTGGCCATAATGCTTGCTTTGTACCTCCAAAGGGCCTCCAAATAATTCATAAGTAAGGTATATAAAGCTATTGTACACATTGGAGAATTTTTTATAGTTATAAAATATAATTGATTATTTTTAAAGTACTCCCAATTGGATGTAATCTTGACCATTTTAGAAGTTTTTAGTACTATTTAGTATTCAAAAAACTAAATTGGAAGCTAAAAATTGGAATATAAAATTATCTATAAGGATAATATAAATTGATGGAATAATTCTTTAAAAATAGTATTTTTCCATCTTGTACATGTGTTCAAAGTGTGCTATCTTTTTATCAACATTTGGATTGTAGAATTCTTTATCATCAAGAAGTACTAATTAGTTGATTAGAAGCCAAATTAGAAGCCCCTATAGTTGAAAAACATGGGCCATTTATTATTTTGAATTTTTGAATTCTTTATATTTTCTAGAAATACAAACATAAAAAATCTTTTTTATTTTTTTTATTTTTTTTATAAATTTCAAAGAATAAGTTTTTTAACCCAAATTTTAAACAACATATTAATTTCATTGTTATGCTAAGTTTCCATATTTTTCTTGATTTTTAGAAAAAAAATTCCAAAAGTTTTTTTCCCCAATACAATAGTCAAAATGCAACAAGTATTACAAGAGTTTCTTACAATCACCCTTAAGAGGATTCTCAACCTTATAATCTAGTATTGCAAGGTGCAAAAAGAATCATTTTCTTCACTTTAAATGCTAATATCTTGCAATCTATATGGTCAAAATTTCCTTCTACACTGAAATTTCTTCTACACATTTTCATACTAGTCTATTGTAAGATCCTACAATTGGATATGCAAAAAATAACAAATGTTTGAAACTTCTATTCTTTGCATTGAAAATGATAGTTTTGAAAGGTTATTGGTGAAAAAACAATTTTTAGACTTTAGCCTTGAAAGTACATTGCGGAGGATCAGAGTGGTCTGATGGATGACAAAGAATCCTTCTATGTAAGACAATCTAAGTGCATGTGTTCATCCTTGGAAATTGTAACAAAGAATCCTTCTATGGGCAATTTCGTTAAAATGGCGATACTTTTTTTAAATGGCATGAAAACAGTTCAAAACGGCCGTTGTGAAATCTATACCTGTCCTAGATGGCTCAGAACGGCCGTTCTGAAATCTATATCTATCCTAGATGGTGAAAATGGCACACTATCAAAGTGGCACTTGGAATATCGCCATTTTAACGAAATTGCCCATTTCTATGTAAGACAGTCTAAGCGCATGTGTTCATCCTTGGAAATTTGTGCGAAAAGAGGAGGTCCTATATACAATAGTTTGACTTCCAATAAGTGCTTTTTTTTAAATAGATGATTCACACTGTACCCTAAAAAAGGATGATTTCTACAGTGACCAGCCCGTCTTTAAAGGGTTAAAAGTTAACTCTTGAAGGACAAGGCCTCTCTCAGATGTAGTCAACCAAAACTTATCAAATTTTTGAATGAATAGTGCATGATTCCTCAAATTCTACACTAATCATGAAAGTCATTCATTGGACCATTTTTGTCCTGCACATCTTTCATCAAGGTTAACAGGAAGACTCCTACAACTGGTGAAAATGTTCTGTAGCTGCTTCCATACACTCTGTCCCACAACGCTACTAGATTTTGGAGCCTGCAATGCAAGAAACTCACCGAGATTCACAAGAAGAGGATCTTCACGTTAGTTAGCCACGGCACGCTCTGCAAGAACGCTGGAATCTAACCCCCTAAGGCACGTACATTCACCGCAAGAATATTTCACAACAGACAGACGCATTTCCAACGAATTCCTGCACATCCAGTCTCCAGATATTCTCACCACACGCCCAGCGTCCCGACATACACACTGTTCGGACACCAGACGAATGAGCATCACTCAGGAATCATCCATTTCAGTTAGTCACAAAACTAAAATTATATCATAACTGTGGTTATCATGCATGCAACAGGCACCTTGCAACACTGAGTTAATAATTATGAATAAGTTGACTTCAAGAGGACCTGCAGAGAAATGTGCTTCGTGGGACTTTAGCCAAGTCCCTGCAAACAGGGTGGTAACCCGAATTGTGGGTTCTTGTCCTGGTTTCAGGCTTACCCTATGAAAATAATTTGAGAAAACTACAAAAAAATTGGCCTATAGTGCTGTTCGTGAAGCGTAACCCACTGTCGATCACACCAGGGACGGAATTCGTGCAATTTTGAAGAAGGTAAGCCCTTGCCGAATTCTGTACCTCGGAATTTTACAGAACCTGGCCTTTACAGGAACATGCCAATCGTTAAGTGACTTCAGCCAAATAAATTGGCGTTGAAATTATCATAGATTCTACAAAGCAAATCTCAAATTGTATGGTCCGGGAAGACTTGTACCTCAGTTCCCTAGCTTCTCCAGGGCTCAGCCCAAAAGGTTTGCATTTTGCAACGAAAACAAGCAACTACGCTACAAGAGCCTCTGTTCCTGCAAACTAACTCTTAAATTGTAAAGGTCCAAGCAGCCCTATCACTAAATTTCCTCCTGCAGGGCCCAGTTCAAAAGAAGGTTTCGATTTTGCAACCCAAACAAGAGACGCTACAAGAGGCTCTGTCCCTGCAAAAGCAAATTGTAAAGGCCTGTCCACGCAGCCCTATCACTAAATTCCCTTCTCCAGGGCTGAGCCAAGGAGGTTTCAATTTTGCAATGAAAACGAACACCTCCTCCACAAGAGCCTCCAGATGTCCCTCCTCATTTTAGCAGATTGTATCATGGGCTTCTATTTTGAGTACCATTGACAGAGCCTCTTGTAGCGTCCATGCTTGTATTTCCTCCCTTTCAATGCAAATGCACCTTTTCTCTCTGTCCTCCCTTTGGTTCCCGAGCCAAGAGACTGAGCCTTCATTTCAAGTCTTCCGCAAAAAAAAGAAAAAGAAAAGAATGGGGGAACTAACTAGCTAGTCACGGCAACACTACTTGTTAATCGCTAGCAACGACAGCATCTTCCGCTTCTGCCCGGGCGTTTCAGAAGGATCAGTCGGCTGTGATCCTTGAAGGCTGTGATTGGCGGGCGACGTAACAAGCGTGGAGCTTTGGCTCTTGGCTTTCCGCTGCACGGACTCCATCAACCGACTGAGCGTCTGCTGCTCCTTGAGCTTGGCGGCGCGCTTGTTAATCAGATCCTGGTGATGCACGCACAACGAGTACCCGGGCTCCGTGAGCCGTGCACATTGCCATCCGCGCCCGTCGTAGCGCTTGCACTGCGTGGGTCCTTTTCCTTTCTGCGACGACGAAGGCCCTCGCCGCCTGGCCACTCTCACAACCACCGCCGCAGGCTCAGTACTGCTCGCCATCGCCACCCCAGCGACTATTTCTTCCCCGTTCGACACGTCCTTGGGTTTCTCAGCTTGCACCTTCTTGCCAATTCGTGTCGTGGATTTACTGCTTGCTAATCTACGTTTCGGATTAGCAGCTTTCGCCAATTCATTCTCGGATGAGTCGTCTGCGGCGACCTTGCTCTTGTTCTTGTTGGTGTTGGTATTGCGTGTGTGTCCACTTGATTTCGACGACTTGGCTGTCTCTGTAGTGCCGGTGTTCCAGGTGTTGTCGACAGTTGCACAGAGTAGGTACTTCTTGTCGCCCAAGGAAAAGAAGGAGGAGGACGATCGCAGCACGTTGGCCACTTGCACGGTGTGCCGGGCTCCGCCTTCTTTGAGTCCCGGGAGGCCCTGGTCGATCATGTGTTTGACGACCTCGCTGGCGGACAAGGAATGGTCACCGTGCGTGTCGAACACGTAGAAGATGGAGCTGATGAGGGCGTCTTTGGAATTGGAATTATTAGTCTCCGAAGCGGAGGCGGCAGCTCTCGCCTTCGATGATGCATTCTCGGGTGGTGCGGCCTTCTCGCCTTGCTCCGAGGTAGAGAGCTCGGACGCCCCCAGCCTGCACAGAAATTCAATGCAAAGGAAGGCGGACAAGACGTCAATTTCGTTAAACTGGCAGTATTCCAAGATTTTGGTACCTTTCAGAACGCGCATTCTGAAACATAAATCCATACCTGTCCAAGACTTAAGACCTGTATGTGCTTACATTGTCACAATTTTGGGTGCCAGAATCGCTCCACTTTGACGAAATTGATAATACAAACCAATGTGTTACTACGAAGTTCTCGAGTTCAACATTATTAGGCCTGGGTGTCAGAGTTCAAGACGTATACTTGAGCAGCGGCAAGAATTTGTGCAAGGCTGTACGAAATCTCTACTACGTATGGGCTAGTGATTCTCGGGGTCCTGAAGGAATTGCAAGGGGACCGTGGATTTGAAAACAAACGAAAGAATTAATCGAGTGGCTGTAACAACAAAAACTGACGAATCCTATTTCAAAATAGTAGAAGTAATAAGCACACAGAGCTCAGATCGTTAAATGGCTGATTACAGTGATATTGACGCAGGATCAGTCACCCGACTGCAACCTCAAGTCAATACCAGTCTGATCACTTGAAAGTACTAATTTGGGCACTTGAACGTCACAAGTTTGACAGTATGAACCACGCCATTTTAATGAACATGACCCTCCACCCATGTGATGAATACATTGCGTCCATGAAAGAAGTAGGGGCTAGTAGAGCCTTGTCGTTATGAGAAATGACACGCTGAGCTACAAGAGTGATTCAGTCTTGTCACTTCTATAATGAGGCTCTAGTTTCACACATAACTTTAACCCTTTAAGGTGCAAGCAACCATAAATAGGTTGCCTTCACAAAGTCACATCAAGGACCTTAAAGGGTTAACAATTGGATCTTATTCAAAAGTCCCATTACCATGAAAGAAGGAGAAGATTACAAGACGCTCTCCATATATCCAATTTTGGTTGCCAACTCTATGAAAACGGGCTCCATTGAAGTTATGTTTCCAAGATTGATAAATCATGCAACACAATTCCTCTATTGATGAAGGCGAGGCTTGCGATTTCATACCTTTGACGCACCCCTTTGGCCAACTCGGTCACAGCTAGCAACTCCGCTGCCGTCATAGAAGAAGGCCCCTGCCAAACACCACAACTCAAGTCAGTCTGAAATTCTCGTACACAAAGAAGGTACGCTCACCGTAAATCACCTAATTGCAATTTAATCTCAGGGTTTATCGAAGGATTTACATCTCAAGCTCAGGTTTTCATCCTCAGAACCATCCAGTAGTGAGCATGAAACCATTTGAAATGGTTAAGTTCACTTATGAACTGCACATCGTGGCCAGTCACTGTAGCGAACTACAGTCAAAGACTTGGCCGCCGAGCCGACATTTTCAAGAAGTCACCAGTCGCAGTTTTAATATTTGGTGAAACTCTGGATCCCGATCCATGGTGGCCACAAAGCGAGTCAACAGGCAGCTGATGAGACTGCCTCGTAGCTGGTGGAGGCTGACACCGTACCCCACTAGAGCTCCGGTTCTACCTGGCGTTCAACGTGTTTGCACGTTTCTGTACGGGAAACCCTAGTTTCCAGAATCTCCGAAACCCGGCCTACTTCGATCAATTGTTGCCCTAAAGATGGCGGACGTTCAAATCCTGTTTTCTAGTCCACTTGCGAAAAAAAACTAGGTAGAATCGAAAAGCCTGGATACTCCACGCTATTTCTATTCACACTGCCCCAGACTCTCGCCATGCAGAAAACGTCACAGCAAAAAATTGGAAGCTGCCCCCAACCCCCACCACGCCATACACACACACACACACATGAAAGAAGCTGTGTCCCGCGAATTCATTCCTTTCCTCTTCCAAATGCCAGTAACTAAGGCTCGAGATTGCATTATCAAGGGTCTACGAGACGAAAAATTGTATAAATCCAATTTCAATTTTGGGTGTCCGGACTTTGAAATGCAACCCAGCTAGTTCGGCGACCACACCTCAAAGACTATCACGTTGGAGTCGTGCTCGATCTTCCGCCTCTTGGTCGGGGAAGATTGCTTTCGACGACCTTCGTCGGAGATTGCGGCGTCCGCAAGGGGAGCTGGCGACTCATCCTTGACGTGCGCATCGGAGAGATGACGAGGACTCTCCACGACCTGCTCAAGTGCCCACACATACAGCGTGAGTTGAAATATCCTGTGAATACAAATAAGCGGAAGCCGAAAATGCACCCTACAAATGTAACAGACTGTTGCTCCAAACCCCAGGCCCAGCTATGAAACAATCATTCAAACTCTAAAGCTACAGCAACAGAAACTTCGGGAGCCTCGGACATGCTATGACCGGCTCAGGGAGACTTTCAATCGATTCAGATTCGAGCGGCGGCAATTCGAAGCGACCATTGCCGGTGACTGGTACTTGGATGTTCTCCTTTGAACCTCATGGTACCAACTCAACTGGAGATGCGGGGGAATTCAATTGAGATTGGAATTGAATACAATGCAAAGAAACCGCGAGCAGGATATGCAAAAGTTATGCTCACATCCTCCCTGAGACTGAGCGCGACAAGGACCAAATCCACATACAGCAAAGGAGCACCCCCCTCGCATGCAAAAGATCTACGAATCCACTGCAGCTAGGCGAAGACGACGAACCCAAACCCACAACATCATACTTCGGTAGCAAGCATGCCACACAAGATCTAATTGCAAACGCGATTCAATTGCAGACCACGCGAGCGTCACTGTACGTAACCCTCACCCCAACTCCCAGTTCCCAAACGGCAAGTAAAGCAGATAATTTCTCTCACCCCTGGTGTCTCCTCGTTCAAATCGGAGCGCGACATCTGCGCTTCATGATCTTCGACGTCGTCCGAGTGCCGAGTCTCCTGCATGTTTCTGCATTCAGTCGCAAGCAGAAGCTTACTCCCCTCCCCCGAGGGCGCGGAGACCGTCGTCGTCTGGTACTTGTAGGAAATGGGCAGCGGCTGCTGCGGTGCCGTAGTCACCACCGAGGCACCCCGCTTGCGAATCCTCATAGCTCGTGAATCCTCACAACACCCCCTCACAGCAAGCGAAAAACAGAAAAAGAGCAAGACTGCCAAAAAAATGGAACCTAATGGAAGCGACGGAAGCTCCAGGGACAGCAGCAAGAGAGGCAAAGGGCCAGAGACGACTTTGAAAGCGCGGCACAAGTCCCGGGTGCGATTTTCGCGGCCCCGGGTCCAATAAATCTACTACTAATTTTGGCTAATCCCGGAAAGAGCAAACAACACGGTTGCAACAAAACGAACTAAAACGAGCAACTGATGAGTGCGGCAACACTGCAACAGGGCCAACCATTCATCACCATCTCCAAAGGTTCACTGCAGGAAAGTCGCCCTTCGGTCCCACGCGCTATTCTGGGATTGATTGATAGATGCTTGCAAACCACGAAGCCAGCCATCAACACCACTCAGGCATCAATCGACCCTTGAAATCCTTTTCATACATCACACAAACGTCTCCTTCCTTCAAAGATCTGTTACACATGCGGATCAAAAGTTCGTCAAACACACCATCTCCTTCCTTCAAGATTCGTTACAAAGACGGATCTAAAATTCGTCACACACCCCATCTCCCGCCTTCACAACTTGTTACCAAAAGGGATCCAAAATTCGTCACACACACCATCTCCTTTCTTGACAATTTGGTACAGACACGTATTGAAAATTCGTCAGCCCCCGCCACAAGAAAGGTTTGTTCCTCGGCACCAACGTCATCACTGGTATCGTTCCGTGACCCAATTGTTGGAAGTTTCAACCGCAGTCGCGGGCATGGTTTAAAATTTCTTCTTCATCATCTTTCTTAACTTGAAGATTGCTTGTGTGGATCGCCTGTTCTTCACTACTCCGAGTTAATTCTTTTACCTTTCTAATATTAGTCGTGGGCTAGCTACTTGCACACAATTGGCGGGGCATGAGCACCTGCAGACAAGCCATTTGGTCATCGCTCGTTACTGTTGCGAGAGTGGGCGTGGTTTTCGCATTTGGGGGACGCCAGCCAAGTCAAACGCTGCATGACAAAGCAAGTGGCCGGGGATCTATATCATGAATTTATTATACGGTAGTCGACGAAGACTCGTAAGCTTTTTGTACAGTCTTTGGCTTTATACTCTTGGTTGTGGCTTTTTGTACATTTTAGAATGGGTTTTTGTCTTGTATGGTATGTATGTCGTGGGTTGTAGAAGTGTACAAGTATTGTACTGGGTTTTATACTACGGTTATAACCATGAGTAAGTTCTTTGTTTTTTATTTTTTTAATTTTAATTTCAGATATTTTCATGGATACGGTAGTTTACTACTCGTACTAGAGTAGCACTTATCTTTTTGTGGCTTTAGAGCAGGTGTTGTCTCTTTTTGCCACTGGGGTAGTGGGGTACATTCGAGAACGAGGGGTCTGTCCTGTATTGTATGACGCAGATTCTCTATCTGAGTGGATAAATTGATTGCTTTATTACTATGACTACAAAACATTGAAAACTAATGTTGGGGGGACCCTTTTGCTCCCCTAGAAAGCAAGAGTCCCTAGCATGCCCAACTTCTCACTCAGCCAATGGCACTAAGGTAACAGGCTCTTCAATTGCACAGGCTCTAAAATTGCCCACCCTATTCAAATGTACATTTCTTGTACATGTAACTATTTCATAGCCTTCAGCGATGTAAAAATAGTGTACATTTGAGGGGGTGGGCAATTTTAGAGCCCTATGCCACTTCAACTTCAAAATTTCATAACTAACTCCTGAAAGCTCCAAAAAAGATGAAACGACTTGGGTCAGATGCCAATTCCTCTTTTCTTTCAAGGAAAATTTGTTGAAAAATATTTGGAGATGTTTCACCACCTCAAAATTTAGTTTCAACTCTTAGGTGGGTGATTTCTAAACTTGTTACCTCAGCATTATAACTTCCCAGCTAGCCAATGACTCTTTGCACATTAAGCCCTAAAGGGTCGAGGCTTTTTTTTTCCATCAAACTACACTCGAAATTGCCATTTCTATTGCAAAGAGCAAAAAAATTTAAAATTATTTTTTTTTGCATATCTAACTATTAGGATCTTATACTAGATTAGTATGAAAATGTATGGAAGAAATTTCAGAAACTTTGACTGCGTAGATTACTTTGGTTGCAAGATACTTGCATCCAAAGTAAAGAAAATAAGATTTTTTAAAACCTTATTTGACTAGAAGTAGGTTCAATAATGAAGGAAAAATGAAACCATTAATATTAGCTTTGAGATGGAATTGAAACCCAATAATTCCAATGGTGAGATTGTTCTAGCAAGCAAATTTAACCATGTCTAACAATTTTTTTTGGAAAATTGTAAAAATTGCATTCAAAAATGAATCCGAAGAGTTATTTTTTCAAGAAAATGCTTAGATTGCCCAAAATATTAAGATTGTCCATAACTTTTTCATCAAAAGTCCAAATTGAATGAATCAAAGCTTCACGTGTAAACAAAATATAATGTTTTAGGGAGAAAAATATTAATTTATTTTTATTTTTGTGATTTTTTGTGCTACCCGTTGATCTTTGTTTTTGGCTTATTGGCCATAACTTTTGCTTCCAGGCACTAATTGAAATAAAAACTATATATTCACAAAGCTCTCACAAAACTACACAATCTCAAATAAATTCATTACAAGTTAAGACAATAGGAACCTAATCGGACCTAAATTGTCCCCCAAGAAAACAAATGGTCCTTTAGGAATTAAACAAAATTCATTCCTGGGCATCTAGAAAGGGATTATCTCAATCTCCAAGAGAAAATAATTTAGGCTGGTTAACAATGTTATCTATGAATTGTTGTGGCTTGTGAATGCCTACTAAGGTGTTTTGTTTCGTGAAAATTTGTGATAGAGGAAATTTCACACAAATATTAGTTGGTAGATTCTTGTTTTTGTACAATATTTTTGAGATGGTGATTGCTCTTTTATGGAAGTATTTACAATCTTTGAATGAATAGATTATTCTTCATCCATATCCTCATATTTCATCCATATCCTTATATTGCATTCATATCCATGGATGTAAAAAGATTTATTAGTCCAAGAAAGATTGCTTTGAGCTTTGTTCATCACGATAAAGCAAGGATTTTTCATTTCATTTATTGTAGGTAGTATAATAACCTCTAAAGGACCAAATGATCATTCAATGTACACATGAAATGGCTGAGGTAGGTTCACATGAAGTTAATTTTGAATGGATGTTACTCAAAAGTTTATACCAAACGGGGACATTCACCCCTTCATGGGAGTTTAAAATTCAATCGGATGCCTAAGTATATCAAAAGTCCTACTCCCCCAAACCTTGAGTAATTCAAGCAATTTTTGCATCTTTTGCTCATTTGCTCATTTCCTTTATAAATTTGGCATATATGTAACTAACATGATACGGTATGCAATTTTCAAAAGAAAAAATACCTCTTATACAAAAATCTCATTCTAAGCAAAGTCAAAATTCTACTACTCTAGTTGGGCAATTTTGAATTAAAAAAATATTTTCTATTGACTACAAATGCTATTATCTTGAAATTTGTGATCTCAAAGTTTTTAAATTTTTTTTCACATATTCCAAATGTCTATCCCCGGGTTCTTATGGTTTGATTTCAAATTAAAAAATCTCCTTTGTGCACAAAAATCATCAAGAAAGGACTAGTATTTTGCCAGTTTATATGACGTCCTTGTATGCATAGTGATTTAGAGTAAGATAGACGTCTTATTTGCTTTTGAAATTTTGTATGCATGAACCTAATAAGATTTTGTAGTCAATGGTCTCCAGTGGCTTAAGTTGGTATAGAACGTTTAATTTACTACAAGAGGGCTCAAAGCCTGTTGCCCTAATCTTGCTTGAATGAAAACAAATTTTCTCGTGTCTTCTTCAAACGTTTTAATCTTTCAATCCTCGCAATCAAATGGGTTGAATTTTTTTTCACATTTTTTTGTAATGGTCTACTATACTTTTACATGATTGAATTTTAAAGAATTGCTTTTATTTTCAATCCCAGTCAATGTTCCAAAAAATGACAATTTTGACAATTTCTCTAGAAAAGCACCCCTACCTTTTAAGAAGTAAATGATCCTTGTTGGACTAATGAAGTTATTTACATCTATGGGCATGGATAAACTGTAAAATAATGAATTAAAAATATCCAAAAAGAGCCATTCCATTCCAAAAATTTGTAGCAATTATTAATTTCATGCATTGAGAAAAGAGAAACATATTGCCAAATTTTCCCTCAAACCTTTTTGGTATCGTTTATTAGCAAATTTTCACTTTAAATTTGCCTCATAAAATTGAATGCAAGAAATGATTTAATAAATGAATATATACCTTCTTAGAACAAGTATACCCTCCATTCCTCTAAGATATTTTTGTAGTGGAGATTTGAACTTGCTATGAATTTTGAGTTAAAAAAAGGAAGAAAGATTATTTTAAAAACTACTCCTTAAAAACTACAAAAATTCACAAAAATTCACAAGGTGTCCATTGTATTGTAGGAAAACTTGGACGTATAGTAAAAAAGCAAATTGTGTGTCATCTTAATATATTCAGTAGAAAGACAGTTACAAGCTCTCAATTTCAAACAAATAAAATATTCAAAGATATGTATACGTATTTCTCTCTCTATGAACACATATAATTAACCCTGTAACACCGTTGCAGACACTAAGTGTGCAATGGATGACATACAACCCTTCTATCTAAGATCGAGGTGCAAATGTTCCACCTCGGAATTTTGTGTGAAAAGGGAACTCAAGGTCTTGCACAATAGTTTAACCTCCAATGAATGCTCTCAACCTTTTTTTTTAAGCACATGATTCCCATAGTACCAAAAAGGATGATCTCCACGTGCGTTCCAAGGTTAACAAGTAGCTGTACTACATGAGATTTGGTCCCTATAGCATTGGTCTACTTTAATTTGAGAAAGGTAGCTACTCAAACTTCCTCGCAGTACCCTCGGTCACTGCCAAGCTTTCTCCCCTTTCAGTTGGGGGAGAGCCAACAAAGTTCACGGAAGTGGATGAAAAACCATTTGTTTCATCAGTACTGTATGAGATCGACGGCAGTGGCTTTTTCACCATTCACAAGCCACTAGTTTTTTATATTTTTATTTTTGGCTTTGAATTGGTGACCTTCCAGTGCTGCTCAGTGGCAAGTTCCACCGTAAGTTGTTGAATATTGTGCAGCAAGGCACAACTGAAGTTCCTTGGTACGTGTACAGTAAGTATTACTTTGAGTTACAATACAATATATTCGGTCATTTCAGTTGGACGTGGGACTTAGTTCTAGACCGACTTCCGAAGTACTGGATCCGGTGCTTAGCTCTTCCTCAAAGTCAATGTTTGCATGCACTTTAGCATGATAAAGCTCTGTTCGTATCTGGCGTTAAGCTGCCGATGTTTGGGCAGAAATCAATCTGTAACTTAAGTGCAAGAGAATTCATACCTGCGAACTTTTGTAGCCATCGATCTTATGTGGGTGGTGATGTGGAGCTTAGATAAGAGTGTTGTTGTGGCTACTAATGACAAATATTTTTTGAAGCAGTGCCTCCTAAGAACTAGTTGTTAATCTCTGAAAAATGTAGATTTGAGAAAAATTGTGGTTGGTCTATACCAGCGGGGCGTTTTCTGGCGATTTGCTCTACAGTAAAGCCTTGCGTGCCCTCCCACCAAAGGAGAATTTTGGGAGGGAGCCAGGCGCAGTGGCTTACAGCACTAACAATATCGCCAGAAAAAAACCCGCTGGTCTATACCTACTTGAGGTCACGGTGACCTCAATATGAAAGAGCCGTCTCTTAAATATGTAACAATACTACTTGTTCCCTAACAGGCTTGGATAAAAAACCTTTTACCCATTCCTATGCATGTTGTGTTGCTCATTCTTGCATTGATCTATTGATTAGCATAAGCCTCCTCAACAAGTGTAGATTGAGGAGCGATCAAATTTTTGGTAGCATTTCTAGTGCAACACCTCTCTGTGGTACAAATAAATTGATGATTTCTAAGAAAATATTTGGTTGGCTTCAGCCGATTTGCTTTAGTGAAGATTCACTCCTGGACCCCAAATCCTAGTTTCCGTTTCTCATTTTATGAAGCTAAGTGACTTGGGATTATGTCTTCAAATCACAATTTCAAATTGGAGTAGAATTTAAGTTTTGGAGGTTTGATTCTGGGCTTTTGGCATGTAAAGTTGGAAATCAAAGCGGAGTGTCCAAGATGCTAGCTAATCTTAACTTCTAAATGTTTTTGACTATGTTTTCACCCAAACTGCTCCAAAACTGCCATTTCTAGTACAAGTACCAAATTTTAGAAAAAAAAAACATTTTTAGATACATTTAATTTTAGGATCTGGTAGTATGCTGGTTTGAGAAGAATGATGTGGAATTTTTTTTGAAAATTTCCAGCATGTAGATTGCAAGATATTAGCATTTGAATTGACAAAAATCTTTTTTTGGGCTGTGCAAAAAATCTGGTAGCTACACTTCACAAGGTCACATGTGTATGAAAAAATGTCCAAAATGGTGGTTATTCTTTGGATTCATTCTTCAAGGCAAGTTGGCTACATGCTTAAAAACCTTCAGATCATTTGGAATTGTATATCATATAGGAAAAAATAGTAAGTAGAAAGAAGTAGAAAATAATTCAAAACGCTAAATTGTTAAGAATTTTGTCATGGAATTGAAAAAGGCCAATTCTAATGGTTGTAATGTTGTCTACACTCATTGTTTTTATCTTTTTTCTAAAAATATTGAAAATTGAGCTAAATAAAGGATTTCAAAGTTTATTTTAGAGTATAGATTTTATAACTACCGCCAAACTAAAACTTACTCCTTATAACTTTCATTTCATTAATCAAAATGGAATGTTTCAAAGATTTCTATGTGAATATAAATCTAAAAAACCAATTTCAAATTTTTATTTATGAAAAAGGTGATTTTTTAAGAAATTTTTGAGCTGCCCACCATGCAATGAAAATTACATATTATACAATAACTTTATAACCATGTAGATGGCGAATCTCATTAAAATGGTGGTATTCCAGGTGCCATTTTCACACCGTAACATCTAGGACAAGTATACATTGCTAACATCTATGTTAGTTTTAGATTTCAGAAATCTGAGACTAACATAGATATCAAATTATGCAGTCTGAAGAATCTAGAATTGGTATAGATTTCAAATATTTAAGATAGGTGTAGAATTCAAAAATCTATTACTGGTATAGATTTTGGTATAGAAAAAACAGTTCAGACTGTGCAGTCTGAACTGCTAAAAGTGCCAAATTATCGGAATACCGCCATTTTAATGAAATTGGCCATATAAACAAAAGTTATGAAAATTGTTGCGCCTTAAAACTACTCCTTGGACACATGTGTGAAAATTTCAAATAAAAGAATAAATTTTTTGTTCATAGTGAGTGCCCCAAATTGTTATGTTGTTTAAAAACATTGTTTGGTCCTTTAGGCCGGTTAACTTCTAAAAGGCAATTGTCCATTGTGTGGACAATTGAATATTCAAGTAGGTTTCTACAAAGTTAATTTTGAATGGGTGTTTTTTAAATTTGAACACAAGGTATGTAGTTAAAATATAGAGATTTCCTTTGTATAAAATTTGGACATTGTCACCCCAATATTGAAATCTCTATTGAGGGAATTCTAAATTTTTTTTTGGAAATGCTTATTGAGGGAAAGATGTATGTGGATATTTCCTATGTATCTATGCAATCAAACTAAAAGAAATTCATCACTAATGTTTTTTAATTAATTATCATGTAAAATGGCTATGAATATTAAATGAAACAATTCACCAAAAATAGAGTTTTTTTTTTGAAAATGATATTTTGTATTCTTAATTAGGATTGCCTAAGAACTTAAAGTTGATTATGCGACACAAATAATGCCAATTATATTCTATATTATTCAAAATTCTTTGAATGGCACTATAGGTAATTTGTAAGATCATTGGACCCGATTGTATTAAGGTAGCCAATAGCCAATTCTGGGCAAAATTAGGAGTTTTGCCCTGAGGCCATTACTAAATTAAAAAAAATTCCCACTTAAATAGAAATGTGAAAAATAGCCCAAAGCAATTGATTTTTTTTTTAAAAGCATAAATTTGTTATGAATTTTTCAAGTGTACTTCTCATCATGGCCCAAAAAAGTCTCTAATCTACCCCCAAACCAACAAAAAGTGTATCCAATAATAATCATCTTATTCACCTAAAGTAGTTAGAGTATTTTCTAACATTGCCACAACATGAAGGTCTAAAAAGGTCACTTCTTGCAATGAATTTATACTCAAAGGGTGGAAGTTCCTATTGTAGTTACTAATCACTCTATTACTGTCACCTTGATGGTGGTCCAATTCTCATTTATTGAAAAAAACTTGTAATGAATCATTCCCTAGGTGTCCAAAATGGGTTGTTCTACCTTATTCTTAGTTAAGCCTTCCTCTAATCCCTTCATAACATTCAATAGCCTTCATATCCATTGCCTTTCCTTCAGATATCCTACTCATCACATTGAGCCTCCACCTATCTACTTAGTTCCTGATGAAGAATTATTGGGTGTAGAATGTTCCACACCATCTCATGTATAGCCAAGGCAATGCCAGTGCATGCTACTGAATGTTATGCTTGATACAAAGTGGGGAGAACTTTACGATTAACTCTAATGAACAGGCTTCTTCCTTGAATAATACCCAGTTTCCCGGGTCAATACTGCTTCACCTGTATAAATAATCTTTGCGGACAGAAGCATCACTGATGGACTTGCTTCAGAATCCCAATCAATGCAGACAGCACGAATTTACGGGAGATGCGGTAGTCTCTTCCCAGGCTGCCAAGCAATGCTAATAAAAATAAAAAATCAACAGTGACCAAAACATTGTAAAATGAATAAATTATATGGTCACAGCAGTGTCACTGTCACCGTCACCGTCACTGCATCAGAGACATACTTGAAAAGAATGCAACAAAAGTGAACCAACCATCGAGAGAAAAGAAACATCCTCCGGAGATTCAGGCACCATGGGAATCATGTGCAATGTCAATGTTTGAAAATTCAAATCCTCAACCATTGAGCCCAATTTCAAGGATCACCAATAGCGATAGAATTACTGAGACAAATCTAATGATTCCAAATTACCGGAGCTACATCCTGAATGACATTGCAATGTCATCAGTTCATGATTGTTTAAGCATTCATGTTTTTGTGCAGGTATCTGTATAATAACCGCATTCGAACTTGCTAACTTAATTGCGTGCAAGTCTGGCTGAAACAGACGAGAGTCTGTTACTAATGAATCATCAAAAAGAACTGAGGATCTTGATGACATTACCAGAACCACCACAAGAAACCAAAGTGAAAATCATTCGGAACACGCAATCAGGAAGACCAAATTTGGGTTTGGCAATGATGTACAGTATATCATTGTATTTGAATGTTTGATGATTCGATACGGAATCATGCAATAATCAGTTGGCAAATTTTGAGATGGGAATAATTACAAGGAGACAAGCTCGAATGCTTACTTGCTCAGAAGCCACCTTGCTTTGGCTCTCATGCCAATAATATGTTGGCTCGAATAAAAAATGTTTGAAGGGTCACGAGCAATGCATGTTTCCAACAAAACCTAGAGGTATCAGAAAAGATCAAAATCTTAACCATTTGCGCTCTTTTTCCTTGCTATGAACGGCATGCGTCGTTGTGGCATGTGCTGCTTCGGCAGATGCTAAAGCTTTGCGAGTTTCTACTAATTTGCGGTCAACAGCCTCATATACAGATTTCTCCTTCCGGTTCCGAGTGGCCATCTCCTGCAACTTGCTCACTTTACTCCGAAGAATCTTAATTTCATCTTCATGAGCCACTATCGTATGGCGGTTGGTCTTCTCTAATGACTGCTTTTCACTTACTGTTTCACTACCATGAGTACTACGCTCATGCCTGGTGGATTTTGTATGTGGATCTTGTTGAGCAGAAAGCTGATGATTAATAAAATCAAAAACGTTGCGTGTTTCCTCCATGACTTCCATTTTAGACTTGGCTGCCCTTTGTGCTGTTGCCCATTTTTGGTCTCGCTTCCTCTTACCACCCCTGGACTTCTTTTTCTTACGTGGATTTTCTGAGTTCTCTTGCGCTCCATTTTGGTCCTCTTCTCCATATCCCAAAGAGTGCTTTGACGGTCGCATCTGAACTTTGACTGGTTGGGTGATCCCTTGACCAGATTTACCTAATCCCATGCCCTCACGAAATCCCATGTTAGCCATCATCTTGGACGCCACTCCGCGCGTGTGCCTTTCCCAATTTGCAAAAGTAATGGTCTCTGTTTGGACCCCAGAGGCAGCTCCAAAAGAAGATTCATCCATATCGTTGTCATCGTCATCATCGTCATCGTCGTCTGCTTCTTCTTCGTCCTCACTTTCTGATGCGTCACTCACTAAGGCATACTCTGATACGGCAAGGTCATCCTTAAAAACGTCCACTCGCTTCCCATCTGCACTGAATACAATCGAAGCGAACTGCTGTCCTTCATCCCATGACTCAAGCTCCGCAGCTCTCCACAACCCATTCCCAGCCTTCGCCAGCAGTAGAGATCCCAATGCTATTTGCTTCCACTCTGGAGGTTCAAAATTGCGCAGAGCATCCAAGTGAATTTCTAACCCTGCAAACAAAAAAGAACTACACTTCAATGATCATGAACACCTGAAAAATGGCAATCCTCAGCTTCAAAATTAGGAGAATACCTTGTCTATTCAAGGAAATTACGAAAAACTCGGCAGCAAAAGATGCGTGAACTCTTCAATGCAAATCAATCATATCATCTGAGGTGCAAAATCTACAAAATCTACACATGGAAGATAAAAGAAAAGAAGCAGAAAATCCTCAGATAAATACAGCATTTCACACACAATTTAACAGGATTAAGTTCTATCACCTTGCCAACGAGCAAGGAGAACTAAAACTTACATCGAAGAAACGGACTGCATACCATGAGATAGACGGCACTTAGCACCAAATCGACATTGTTGCTGCAAGAAGAATCTGCACATCTACATTTCAGTCGCACCGCTTTAGAAACGTTTCCTTATGAACAAGCGGCTTGACATATAGGATAGCAGCAAATCCGTGAATGAGATCCTGGTATGAACAAAAAAACGGTTTATTATCTCTTCGATATAAAAGTCAAGGATGAAAACAAAGACGACATAGACGGCTTATTTTGTTGCCAAAAAGCCATACCTGCATTTCGTCCGACGTTGGCTGAAGAAACGCCACACGAGCCACGGAATCATTCTCCATGCCGAGAATGCAACCATTATACCACCTTCCATTGCTGTGACGAAATCGACATTTAGAGTTCACTGAGAACGGCTGTGCAGAGACGGCCTCTACCAAATCTGACCCAGAAACAGCTTCAGAAGGTGGTTCCTGGTGCTGAGCCATGGCATCGACCTCCCGAAATAGTCGAGCACGTTTGAGGTGTAAAAGACTTTCTTCTGCTCCCTTCACGGCTTGATGCAACTCTTCCCGAATCTGCACGTTAGTACATAACAATCGAGACCGTGAGCAGTGAGCACAATATAGATAAAAACGAATATAGCATAACGGTCATTTACAAGACAATTGAAAACAACTTAAAGTGCTTGCCAAAGAGGAATAAATAATCATCACAGTCAAGTAGATAACTTAGAATCATTCTTGTTCTTGAAGTGAAAAACAAGACATTTTAGTTCAAACTTTCACCTTTTGTAGAGCACTTTCATCAAGTGCTCTTTACCAAAAAAACGATTTGCAAGGAATGTTCAAGTGTCTAAAAATTTCTAAAATAACAAAACTACGTAATTTAGGGGTACTGGCAGGTTTTTATGAGTGATACACCCATGAGGACCACTCATATTCCAGTGTATTGGTCCTCCTAGCCTGTATCGCACCAAACAAAACACCAGGTATTGCTATTTATACGTAATCTTGTGTTTTGAACCACATAAATTTGAGAGCACGCCAGGGCTTTAGACACTCCCCTCACAGAGTGCAAAAACAAAAGCGTGCTGTTGTTATAAACTTCCTTCATGAGATATAAATAGCAGCAGATCGTTAGAACCATTGTCCGATTGTCGAAATTTCACGACAAGTTCTCAAGTTTATGCAAGTACATCCCTCTCCACCCTTGATACTCCTCAAATCAAGATGCCCGAAAATTAGGGTTTCAGTTCTTTCAACAAATTCACATCGAGATCATTAAGTTTCAAAGAAGCTGATTGTCGAAAACTTAAATCTTCCCCATGAATGAATCAACAGATTCCCTTAGTCCACAAATATCCAGCAGTACCCGAAAAACTCTTCTCTTCAATTGATACTACCCCTGATTGAAATGCGAGACACTACTTTGGTGAAGATTTGTCTTGCAAAGAGAAGTGAAACGAGAAAACAAATCACCATGATGAGTTCCGAATTGTCGACGTCGGCTGCCAGAGCTTCTTCCACGGCCTGCAGAGACGCCTGATTCTCCTCCAAATGCGCTTCCAGCTCCCCTTCCAGCGCGGCTTCATCGCCCGCTGAATCCATGATGGCGACCCTTTCGGAAACCAGAGCTGGCGCCCAGAATCGCAACCCTAATTTCCGAAATTGAGTAAGAAAACAATCCTCCAAACGCTCTGCATGCTTGTGATGTTGCTTAGAAGACTTCGACAATCGACACTGAAAGAAGCGCAACAAGAAGCATGGTGATACCCTTTTGATACCCTCTGAGTACGAACGAAGCAGACACCCTGTTGATGACCTGGTAAAGCTGCCAAATAAAGCCAAGTCACCTATCTGCTCACTGTACCCAACTGTGCCGTTAATTTACACCCACATTTGCTACAGTTCGTTAGTCGTATCAATTGATACCAACTCAAATTGACTCAACTTCAAAAAATATAAAAAATTGAAACAAACAAACTGTTTAAGAGGGAGAGCCGGGGGGAGAGGGTCAGGGGTGGTGGCGGTGTCTGTTTGGTTACAGGCACAACTGTTTAGATGAACGATTGATACGGCAACCCCACAATCTGCCAATTCTACCGTCCACCGACCGCAGCCTTTCATCGAAAACCAACAGAATCCATCTTAACTTAACAGAATCCATCGCGGACATTTCCCTCCTCTGACGAGAAATTCGACGAGAACCAGGGGATGAATGGTGGGGGCGCCATCTGCTTCGCCCCCACACACTTGGCCTTTTGTTGTGTGCTGCTGTTACTTCTGGCGCTGCTCCTCATGGGTTGATCTCTTGGTCAGATCGTGCTTGCTGTGAAGTCCGTCTGCAGGCTTCCAGGATTGTTAGTTCTAACTTACAGGCGCCGTCAGGATTGTCTTCGTCTGGATCATCTGGGCTTTTTAAATCGGGATTCCGGGACCAACAGAGCTCACTCACACATCCATTGCTGCTCTGTTGGCTTGTGCTCTGTTGCGTTGTGCTCTGTTTGGTTGTTTTGCTCTCGTTGGGGCAATGCAAAGAGATGCTGGTCGTTTGTGGAGGGAGGTTGGTGAATGTTTGTAGCAACAGGGTGAAGCGCAATTGAAGTTCAGTTCGTTTCAAAGTGAGAATCAAGGAAAGGAAAGGAGAGGAAGCACTCGAGGTGAGTGAGCTCTTGTGTTTTGAGGTGCTCTGGTCTTGCTGTCCTTCGCAAGAATGGTTCTCTTTCTGTAGCACGCATATGCACGTAAGGCCTTCTTATTCGTAATGGTGATTTTGGTTCTCAAATGGTGATCTTGATTTGAACGTGTGCTAGGTCAAGTATTTACACTGCATAACTTTCTCCAATTTCTTGGAACAGGATCTATGTTGGAAAAAAATGTATATGCGCTTATCGGGGGTGGTTGTAATGATGGAGAGAATAGTGGTGAGGATGGTGGGACAGTGAAATGGTTGGGCATACAATGGTTTGGAGAGAATGGGGGACAACTTGTCTAAGTCGAAAAAGTATCTTTTGTACTTCGTATATGAAAGGGTCTCGTTGTGTGCTGAAAAGATTCCTCTAGGGGGTGGGCAGTAGACTATCCAAGCTTGAGAGAGTGTGGGGATTTTTATTTTTTTTGCATAGGTTTGTCATTGTGGGATAGCGTGCTAGAATTAAAGATTTCTTTGAAGAGTGTTGTTGCAGATTGTTTTGTGCACAATTTCTCACAATGCGGATGAACAAATGTAGAAATTGGTTTTGGATGAATGCTTGACCATCCGAAAGAAAGAGTTCTAGTGCAAGAGGTGAGTGAATTTGGAATTGATTTTTGGAAATGAGCTTAGCCTGACGAGCTTTATGCACTATGTTATTATTTTTTTGCTTTGTTCAGCTTCGTTAGGAAAAGAGCACCTTCCGCGAATCTGAATCTCAAGGCTGGATCTTTGTGGGAGAAGCAGGGCTTCGCCAGTATGGGCCTTCAGCAGTATGGTGTGTGGCCACAGAGGGCTGTGAATCCTCCCTTCCTGCAAATACATTATTAGTGAGGAATTGATTTTGAGAGAGAGATATGCTTTGTGAGCCCTTATATGAGTTTGCATTTTTTGAGCTACTAATACTTGAAAGCTGGAACCTCATTGATTACTGATTTAAATTTCTGTCTAATGCAGAGGATTTGGAGTACTGCTTAAAAGTTGCAGTTGACGCTGCCAAGAAAGCGGGCCAGGTATTATTTGTATTTGTGTTTGTTGACTTTGTTGTGTGTGAATTTCATTCATAACATTCTTGAGAAGCTGCCTCAATCCTTATGGAAATGGAATCCGGATTCGTATTGTGCACAATCTTGAGAGGTACCACAAGCTGTAAAAAGAAGACAAGCGCTAGATTTTGGGGTTTGCATCCACAAGGGCGAAGCATGAGTCCTCACAAATGCTAAAGAATGTTATGCTATTCCAGACTATGTGTCTGAATTTTCCTTGTGCAAATGTCTTGCAGGTGATTTTGGAAAGTTTTCACCATGCCAAGGACGTCGAGCACAAGGGCTTGGTAAGCAGTTTGTTTTTGTGTTAAAGCAAGTTACTCCAGCTGTGGTGCTCCAGTTTTACAGCCCTCTTCCAAGGAAGCGCACTAACGAATTCAGAGGTTTCGCAGGTGGACCTAGTCACTGAGACAGACAAAGCGTGCGAAGAGTTCATTTTCACGCAGCTCAAGTCATCCTTCCCGTCTCACCAGGTACTGAGACGACCCTCACATTTTGAATTTTTTTGAAAATCCTTGTAGAAAAAATGAATTGACTTTAATTCCAGGTGGTACGATGCTTACCCTGCAGCGAATGGTCATGTTGCCAGTCCCGAGGGGGGGGGGGAGAAAATTCATTTGTCAGTAGGCTAGAATTTCCCCCCCCATATTTGCATGAGAAAGTTGTGGGTGTCAGAACGAGAACGTCGCATTGTAGATATAATTACCAGGTTTCCCATCCTGTTCCTGAATTTAAGACAACAGGGACACGTCACAATCCCAGAGATTGCCAGTATCCTCGTCTTGGGGCTGGAAATTGAGAACCACTGAGAGAGTCTGCGTGTGTGGTGCCCTGTTCACCACAAGGCTGGAGGAATTCTAAAATTAATATAGCTGATGCAGCAGGGTGTCAAAATAGGGTTTTCAGTGATTAGGGTTTTCAGAGTTCGCAATTTCAGTTACGTGCTTCTGTCATTTGTGACTGCGCGATCGTGACTCCTAGAATCTCTTCTCAAGATACTTGTATTCTCATAGAGTTTTCAAATCGCGTTGCCCTAAACACTTCCAGTTTCATAAATCAAATCTTGGACTCTGACTTCCCCTACTGTTTATGTTTTCGAAGTTTGAAGTGTGAATAATTTAACCGAAGATCCTGCATAGTTTGGGCCGAGAATACCAGAATCGTTGACACATTTTCGTAAATGCAGTTGATAGGAGAAGAGACCTCTTCAGCGAATGGAGTCCCACTGTTGACAGATGCACCCACTTGGCTGGTAGACCCTCTGGACGGCACAACCAACTTCGTCCACAGATTTCCCTTTGTGTGTGTTTCTATTGGACTCGTCATCAACAAAGTGCAGGTGTTGGGAGTCGTCTTCAACCCTATTCTTAACGAGCTCTTCACTGGTATACAAGGGAAGGGAGCTTTCTTGAATGGGGAGCGCATATTTGGTACGTTTTCTGAGCTTTTCTTCATTTCCATTTCGTTACCAGCACACGACATGCTTAGTGCTCTCCTGTCCAATGGTCTTAATTTCCTTTTCTTGATGGTGTAGCTTCAAGTCAGGAGCACATAGGAAATGCACTTCTGGGCACCGAGGTTGGAGTAAAACGAGACAAGCAAACTGTGGACCTTACCACCAACATGATAAACCAGCTCCTCTATAAGGTATGAACAAATGGTGTCCACCTTTCCAGAAACATCATTCGCACTAGTGTCGTGATGGCTTTGCTTGAACCGTGGTGGACACTGGCCTGGTGGTAGTTGAATGAGCATATCATGCACAGGAGTGATCAACCCTTCAACCCAAAATCCTTTTTGAAATATTGCACATTTCTGCTTTTATCTTTGTACAATGATGTTATTTGCCTCAATTTCATCAATGCGTTGTAGCGGACGGGTGTTTCTCAAAGATTGGATGAACAAAAAGTTATTTGGACAAAACATTGCCCTTGCGCACATTATACATCATCCAGAGTATGGATTTTGGAGATTTTTGGGGTTAAAAGGGGAATGAATAATAATGATGAAAATAAAATAAAAATAAAAATAAAAATAAAGGACGTACCTATTTTGGCTCGGAACTGTCCTTGTGATCTCAAGCACCAACACAATCAAACGAAAACAAACAAACACTGAGTTGAAGTAGCTAAATCGCGAATGCCTTTCATTTTTGCAGGTGCGGTCCCTCCGTCTTAGTGGCTCTTGTGCAATGAACTTGTGTGGCCTTGCTTGTGGGAGGCTTGACTTGTTCTACGAAATCGGTTTCGGAGGTCCCTGGTGAGCTGCCACCTTCCAACCTTGATGAAACTTAACCTATCATTCTGTGACTTTTCATGGATCAAGATTTTAACTTTGCTTGACTTCATTGGATGGGAACCAGGGATGTCGCTGCCGGGACTTTGATACTGCGAGAAGCTGGTGGACTTGTTTTTGATCCGTGAGTACCTCACAAATTCATGATATTACCTCAATAGATGGGTGTTTTTCAATTAATTTTTGGAGTGTAGCTGGAGTGGCAACTACTTGCACCATTACGCACTAAAACTGGGCAAGAAGTCATTTAATGGATGTCTTTTCCAAATTGAATTGAATTGAGTGGAAACGGTGACAAGAAATTTAAAGTTTTGGTCCAACTTTAGCATTTTACAGAACAAATCTGGCAATTTGGCATTTTTTTACTGGAAGAGAGAACGCATGGTGCCAAGCTGATTATCAATGAAACTTTGAAGCTTCTGTGTTTCTGAATCTGCTGCATTATGGATGCAGGTCTGGAGGTGAATTTGATATGATGTCGCATCGCATAGGAGCATCAAATGGGCATCTCAAACAGGCCCTTGTAGATGGCATGGCAGGCTATGTGTAATTTAGATCACCTTACAACAATCAGAAACTAGTTGATCCGAAAGGCTTTCACGTTCATGAGAGGATATGAATTAGAATGTCGTCAGTGCGAGGCCGGTCAGTGACTTTTTGGATGGCTCCGAAAGAAGGTTTGCCACCCTGTTTTAGCATCAAAACCATTTGTGAAGATTAGCAACACAATTGCCTCAGTCTTCTCAAAGGAACTGCCAGCCCATTGGGGTCTGGAGAGATGTGGAGCCTTGGGTCGTTTGCATATCGACAGGTTCATTTCCCTTCATCATCGGTATCATAATCTTTCTGTACATTGTTTTCTCAATCTACAGCTATACGATTTATTTATTTATTTTGGTCACATGAGGAAAGGTTTCATCTCCAGTGCTAAGTAGCTATTCAGTACTGCGGGGCCAATAGAGAGGTCAGTGGTTTTCTTAAAAAGGTAGCTTGTACTTATTGTCGATTTCCAATTCGCTCTTTAAAATTTAATTGAAGTCTTCAAGGTTTGTATGTTCCATGATATGCTTGTGTGAACTCTTGTGAATTAATCCTTGTCTCCATGTTTTTTTTCACGGAGGCTTGATTCAATGTGCTCATGCAAGTGTGCTCATCGGAGTTGATGCTGAATGTCAAAAGAGACAGCTTCCTTTGAACTCTTGTGAATCAATCCTTGTCTCCATGTTTTTTTTGCGGAGGTTTGATTCAAATGTGCTCATGCAAGTGTGCTCATTGGAGTTGGTGTTGAATGACAATGAGACGCTTGCTTTGGAGACCTGAGTGACCCACCAGCAGTTGTTTTGTGCAAACTGTGTCAATCCTGCTGACTCGATTCATTCAACAATAGTTGCTCAAAGTGAATATTATCGGGTGATGGGGTCATGGGAAGCAACCAGCATGTGTGCTATATACAAATACTCCGTATTTAATACAAGTTCAATGGGATATATTTCCCATTTGTTTCTCATGCAACTTTCAAAGTTGGATGAACTCGTGATCAACTTCAAACTTTGTATGTCAGAATCTATACCTCCAATTTTTGATTTATTGATTGAAAATTGTGTCCTTGGAGTTCAATCAGTCTAGAATGGTGAAATGTGCTCCATTAATTATTCAATAAGCTTACTTATATGAGGTCAAAGAACACAAAAATTGTCATTTTGCATTGGGTTGAATGAAATAGTTGACCATTGTGGAAGAAGTGTACATTTGTCAAAAGAGTCAGCAAGGGTGCCTTTTGGGTCATGTAAGGTGGGTACCCCCAAACCGTCACTTTTTGCTATTGTGCCTAGTTGCTATTATTATTAGACTCATCAAATTTTCATTGATTTTCTTGTTTGCAAGTGAAAGGAGGTTCTGATGCACCCAAGAATGCAACATTTGGATATTGTATGCAAAAGTCATGAAGGGTCTAAGTTTTTCTTGGTAGATGTTCTAAAATTGTTTCTTCCACATAGGTATATTGATATTGATTTTGGAGATGTATACAAGTTGATGACGGTGATTTCAGATAAGGTGCGATTTTGGATGTATCCACCTTAGGGCCACCTTATTGTGCATACTTTTCTTCATCCTCCAAAACCAAGTTTTCTTGGGACTAACACACACTACTCCAGTTAATGCACTTAGTGCGAGACACACAAAGTAAATGTTTTATTTTGCATTTCCCACTAAAAGTCATTTTAAGTTTTATGAGCTCCGTGGTTGCAAATTAACCCCTAAAGGACCAAAGTCCCTTTGGGGGACACTTGGGATTTCGGGCAGCTCATGCGACCTGAAATTTTAACCTGATTTTTTGAAACTTTTTTTAAAGATAGGGAATCACATTAGCTTTCTAAAAACATAATTTTTTTTCAATCGGTGCCCGGGAGCAAACATTATGCCATCCTAAAGCAAAAAAGCAATTCGGCAGGCAGAAAAAAACAACCAGAAAAATAAATTTTTCTTTTTAAATTTCTTTTTCTCAAAGATCATGTTTATGTCTACATTTGAAGCTTTGATTCATTCTATTTGGACTCAGAATGAGAAAGTTATGGACAATTTTGTTTTTCGGGCAATTTAAGCATCTTAAAAAAAAACACTTATAGAATTCATTTTTGAATGCAATTTTCAATTTTTTTCAATTTTTTTTTGATGAGGTCAAGTTTGTTTGCAAGAACAATCCCACCATTGGGATTATGTTGTTTTAATTCCACCTAAGAGCTATTAACAATTTAGCGTTTCGTTCAATTTTGGACCTACTTCTATTTAACAATTTTTTTATATGTGAAAATCAAGGTTTGACATCCTGAATTTTTTTTCCCCAACTCTCAACTCAAATGTTCAACATAAAAAATTACAACTTTAAGTTGTGTAGTGCAAAAAAAATCCACAAATGGCCGTCAAAGTCATCTGAAATTGCAGGAAACAGTTCAAAAAAACTTTTTTTCCCAACTTTGAATGCTAATATCTTCCAATCGGAACGGTCAAATTCCTTGAAATTTTTACCACATGATCTGAGACAAGTGAAGTATAAGATTCTATGGTTAGACTCTAAAAAAAAAGTTTTTTTTGGTTTAAGGAGTGATCGCAGCAGAAATGACAGTTTTCAGTGATTTTGGAGCCAGAAAATGCCTTGGTCCTTTAGGGGTTAATTGGGAAAAAAAGGGAGAATCATTATAATTTTGGAAATAAATTTGGTTCTAGCAAAAAAAAGCAATAGAACCATTAGTGCACCTCAAACTAATTGAATTAACTTGTCACAAGCACGTCAAGCAGTAAAACAAATGTTCAATTCCCTGAAGTGTGCCATACATCTTGGGTGGAATTGGTCAACTAGGGTGGAATATTAAGTGACAAGCAATTCCTCCCAAGTTGCTTGGCCTGAGTGGGACACTGATTTTCCAGAAGTGGCAGCCAACTGAAAGTACTATCAATGGGCCAAATGACAAGAATTTCTTCTAAATTTCAATTCTTGGGTGCTGGACAAGGACTCAGTTAGTACAAGCAGCCCCACAGCAACACTCCACAGCTGACCTCTAAAGGTTTTGTATCATTGATTTTCTGTGATAGAGGAATGTCCTCCATTGATATGCTTCAACGTGTTGTTGTGAGGTTGCTCTAAGAGTTCTCCAAATTGAAACCTAGCCAATGGCGGAGTGTGCGGTATGTCCCACAAGTTCCTCGATGGATCAAGATGGAAAGCTTCAAACTTAATGTTCACTTAACCCTAGAAGGATGACGTGGACTCTAAGCATCCAATGGATGACAAAGAATCTTTTTATGTAGAAGCAGAAGTGCAAATGTTCATTTGTGGAATTTTATGTGAAAGGGAAGATCTTGCATAATAGTTTGACCTCCAATGACTGCTCTAACTTAGGTTTTTGGAAGCAAATGATTCACACAGTACCAAAAAATGTTCATTTGTGGAATTTTGTGTAAAAGGGAAGATCTTGCATAATAGTTTGACCTCCAGTGACTGCTCTAACTTGGGTTTTTGGAAGCAAATGATTCACACGGTACCAAAAAGGATTATTTCCACGGTGACAAACCCGTCCTTCTGAGGTTAATTTGTCATATTTGTGGTGCATTCATAGGCAAGTGAAGCTTCCTCCAGTGCGTGTGTCCCTATTCGTAGCATTTCTATTGCAAGGATAGGTTTTTGTTGTGATGAAAACTTGTCAAGGATTGTTTTTCTAGTTTCAACCTTTCCACCAAACATTTCATTTCCTTAACCCTAGAAGGGCGTGGTGGATACTAAGTGTCCGACGGATGACTTCATTTGAGATTGTAGGATAGTAATTTTTTTTCATCCAGTTCTTTTTTTGGAAATTGCTTGAAAACATTTTCAGTAAATAGTATTGCAAATTCCTTCATTACGGTATTTTTGACTTTTCTATAGAAGAAGATGCTTAATCCATAGATCACCTTTGTTTCGGTAGTGTATTTTGGCCATTTCTTGTTATTTACTCTTGATGTGGATTTTAGCCATAAAAATGATACTTCATATTTTTTGAATTTGAGTCCAACTAATGAAATGAAAAGCTTATCATGTGTAGTTTCTACTCCAATTGAAAATTTTGAAAAATTCATAAATTTCAATATTTTATAACAATGTGAACTTTGGGCCTAACACCATAGTTTGTTGATTTTCTAATTTTAGAATAATACTAGCGGTTGGCGCTTGCTATGCTACGCATTCATCATTAGAATTTTATTAGAATTTTTATATATTAGATAAAATGCAGAACAAAAAACCAAAATCGCTTCAATTGAATAAATTTCTCAAATCATTTGGTAGTAGCAATAGAATTTTGAAATCATAAAAGCTGTAAAAGTGATATTACAGAGGTGATTGCAAACTACTACTCTATTTCTGTAATATAACATTGTGTGAAAATATTATTTTTATGTATGCATGATTGAAAATATTTTTACAAAATATTAAAATTAATTATTTTAAAAACTTATTGAAATCATTATCATGCATTCTATTCAAATATATCAAAATTTTACTAATATGTGATACAATGAATGCATAGCATAGCAAGCATGAGCCCCTATTATTAACCCCTAAAGGCCGAAGGCTTTTTTTCTGCCAAAAAACCATCAAAACTGCCATTTCTATAGCAAGCAGTAAAAAAAATTTGAAAAATGTTTTTTTTTCACATCTAACCATAGGATCTTACACCTAAATAGTATGAGAATGTGTGGAAAAAATTTCAGAATTTTTGACTGCTCAGATTGCAAGATATCTGCGTTTAAAGTGGAAAAAACAAGTATTTCAGCACATTGCGGGATTAGATTTTTTGACTTTAAACATTTTTCACTTAAAATTTTTGCACTACAGAGTTTTGTGCTTCAAGTCTTTATAGTGGAGAATTGAGTTGAGAGTCTAGGGAAAAAAAAAATATTCAAAAAAACTTAATTATCATTCCTAAAAAATTTATTAAATAGAAGTAGGTACGAGATAGAAGGAAAATCTAAAACATTAATATATTTTAGATGGAATTAAAATACACTAATCCCAATGGTAAGATTGTTCTAGCAAGTAAACTAAACCATGAGAATTTTTTTATTTATTTAAATTGCAAAAATAGCATTTAGAAATGCATCCTACAAGTTATTTTTTTCAAGAAGATGCTCTAATTGCCCGAAAAACAAGAATGTCCATAACTTTTTCATAACAAATCCAAATGAAATGAATCAAAGCTTTCCAGATAGACAAAAATATAATCTACAAGAAAAAAAATACTAAAAAAAAAAACTCAAAATTTTGCCAAATTTTTCTTGCTGCCCGGACTGCCCAGTTACGAAAAAAAGTAACATATTTGGCCATAACTTTTGACTCCTATTTCCAAATGTGCTGAAATTTAGTGCATATGAGATATATTCCTCGCGCCCACCTTCTATTAAAATTTCAGCTTAAAATATGGAAATCTCTAGTCACACGGACCTGCCCAAAATTTCTATACGGCCAAAAAACACATGCCGGTCCTTTAGGGGTTAATGGTAGCATTTGTGATATTATAGAGGGGGTTATGATTTTAGTAGTGTAATGGTAACTTTGGTTTATATCATAATGTTATAAACTATAATATATATCTATGGTGAAAATTTCCTACATTTCAAGTTCATTTTGTATTTGATATGAATTTTCTTCATTTTTTTCTTAAGAAATTAGCAATAATTTCAATTTTTTCCAAAACATTTGAAAATTTTATGACTTGTAGTAAACATATGATTTCATCTCTTAAAAATAAATATAAAATTTTTCATTTATATCTAATTGCAAAATGGCAACAAATAGAGCAATGGACAATGAGGCTTGAAATTAGTGGTCATGGGCTTGTCTTTAGACTAGGGTTAACCTGCGTAAAGATGCAATGGCCAAAAAGTGGTCAATGGATGATACATAATCCTTCTATTTAAAATAGAAGTGCTTGTGTTCATCATTGGAATTTTTGTGCAAAAAGGAGATGTCTTGTATAGTAGTTTGACCTCCAAAGAGTTTTTTTTTTTTTAAGTAGATGATTCATATGTTGCCTAAAAAGACAATTTCCATAGTGACAACAAGTTATTTTAGGAATAATCCTAGAATGTCGGGCTAGTCGCCATGGAAATCATTTTTTTGGTATCGTATGCATCATTTGCTTAAACTCTAATGACCCAAGGGGGGTGTACTTTCAAAATGGGCCAAAACCATGGGCCAAAAGTGCCAAGAATTTGAACAATTTATTTGCTCATTTTTTCTTGAGATCAAGTAGAATGTAACCTTAGTTAGGATCTTGAATTTTGCATTGAAAGTAAGTACCTAAAAAAAATTCAGTTTATTATCTGACCACATAGTTTAGTAGATATTTAATTTTGAAGTTTTATTTGGTTCAATGGAAAAATAGGGCAGTGCACTTTGAAGGAGCATATTTTAGTGAAAATATTTCAAAATGATGACCTCTCTATGCTCAATGAAAGATAAGGGAGTTGAGAATGCTCATCTAAAATTTCACAACATACCGAGCATTTTTCAATTCATGGTGGAGCTTGCAATGCACGATGGTCTTTGAAATGAGAGTAGTGTTTGTAAGGAAAATAAGCCAATGGGACACTTGTCTCCTCCTTGAGCTCCTTGGATATAACCTTTTTGAGGTGGGCAACAATCACATTGGTTGTTTGACTTTTCAATCCATGCCCAAATCAAACCCCAAAAATGAGCTGTAAATTACACTCAACTTAAAAAAATTCCACAAGGTGGAAATCAACTCAGAATTTGATGAAACTACCACCATTGGATTTATAATACACTCTATTTTCTAGAAATAATTCTATTTTAATAGAATTCAAAATTTGAAAACGGGAAGCTAAAAAAATGGTCACTTGGATCATTAGGGGTTAAAAAAATCCAAGAGCACTCATTGAAGGTCAAACTACTATACCAGGCCTTCCCTTTCCACCCAAAATTCCAAGGATGAACATCTATACTTCTGTCTTCTATAGAAAGCTTCTTTGTCATCCATCGCACACTTAGTGTCCATGGCATCCTTCTAGGGTTAACATTGTCTACCTTGTCCTTCATTAGAAAATGGCATCCCCCTCCAAAGATTGACAAATAAGCACCACCAACCAGGACTTTGGTTGCTTCTTGTGTCTCCCAACTTTCCAAAGTACTTGGGCCACACCTTCTGCTATCAAATGTGGCTCTTGATCACATTCTTGGACTTTTCTTTAGAATTTTCCATTCCTGGGGGATGTGGACTTCTCAGTGGACTTGCATCCATTCACCAAGGTATCCATCAGTAACTAAGGTATGTTCAAGGACAGGCAACTTGAGACTCATGGAATTCCATGTCACCTATATTACGATTTCTTTGTGAAAATTTCCAGGTTCTTTGGAGATTCTATCCACTCATAGTAATGGGAAATACTCTGCAAAAAGATTCCATCTTTCTTGTGATACCAAGTTGCCAAAATTTAAAAAAAAACTGGATGGCAGATATACAGTAAGTTATGAACTCACATAGAACTATAAGATGACATCACAGAAATTATAGTACAGTTGTCAATCTAGAATGCATAGAAAGTAGTAAGTTCTTAAGACCAAAAGGGTATGTGGCCCATGGGTTTCGTACTGTACTGTGTCACGAGTGCTTATTAAGTTACTCTAGTTGCATACTTTTGGGTACTAACATTTTCTGATTGGCGCACAGGAGTGGTTCCAACTTGGAAGGTATATCCCGCAATTGTCGTAGGTGACTTCACATGTCCTGATGAGTCCTTGCAAGACATTAATTTCAACATCAGTTCCAGTGTTTTTTAACCCTTAAACGTCGGGCCCATAACCGTGGAAGTCATCTATTTTGTCATCATGTGAATTGTTGGATTAAAATAATGTAAAAGCACTCATTGGAAGTCAAACTACTATAGATGATCTTCCCTTTTCCCACAAAATTTGGAGGATGAATAGTTGCATTTCTGTCCTACACAGTTTGATTCTCTGTCATCCATCGGCCATAAAATGGCTGCGTCGACGTTCAAGGGTTAAGGTTACTGCTTATGCATGCATCCCGATGTAGTTTACAAGGCCTTTTAGGTGTTTGCTTGAATGATTAATCTCAGTGTGAATCAAAAAGTAAGCACTTCACAACTAATACAAAACATTCATTTGATGCTATTTCATCATATCCATGAGAAATATTCTAAAAAACAAGTTGGAAAGATTTTGACAGCCAATGAAAATTAGAACAAGTAGTACAAAGAATTGTATCAATGTATTGTACAGTGTTCATACAGTTCCAGAGTTACAAGTAGACAGGAAAGTCTGGGAACACAGGTTGTGTTCTGTATCACAAGGTACTCTTAGATCATTCCATGCAATCCATCTTTATCATATTTCACAAAACATATACAAACAGGGTATTTGAATTCTATTAAATTCCCAAGAATTTTGACCACTCAGTTGACCATCTCGATCTGGCGTCAATTCAAGAAGTCAAGAGATACACGTATCAAGATTTAGAGTTTGTGCCAGCAAGGAATTTCTTGTCACAGACAACAACTGACATCATGCGAACCAAAATTCTCCAAAGCTAACGTACAAGACAATAGTGAAACAACAAACGACCAAGCGAAGGAATATTTTTTTAATGAAACTAAGGTACGTATGAGTAACAGTATATGAGCCACAAGCTAGCATCTCAGCTAGCATCTCACGAAGATCATTGCCTTCAATTCCACTGTGAAGAACTTCCATGAGGAGCTCACTTGAGCAGCTGTGTGTAGACTGAGTGCAGCAAAATCGTGGAGGCTTGATGATCAAACTGGCAGCAACAGGAGTTCGAAATCCAAACTGTAAATCCATCTATGGAGTTTTTGAAGAATTCGAATGTCAATGTCTGGTGATGATAGAATAGGATACACTAGGGATCGAAGTTTGGCACAAATTCGAGAACCTTTGTCCAATTTCTATAGGCACAGAAGGACATATTGGATCTCTCCTCTGAACTTTGCCGGGCCAGCCTCAAGTGCACATTGAAATCCAATTTCCATAGACACAAAAGAACATTTGTCCAAGTTTCAAAGACACAACAGGACTTTTAATTTGCGTGACTGCCCAATTTCCATATTGGATCTATTTCTCCGGTGAGCTCGCCTGGAGCTCTTTGTTTTGTGGAAGGTGATCGAAGGAGCCAGCATGACAGAGCCCGCTGTTGCAGAGCCTGAGGTGTTTGTGAAGCACAAAGTTGTGGTTCCGCCCAAGCGCAGCTTGGTCTCCGAGATTCGAGGTGCGGTGCATGAGACTTTCTTTCACAATGTTCGTCGAGGTGATAGCGGCTGGTTCCGTCAGGCTGGAGTGAGTCCATGGCGACAGGCATTGGAGACCCTGAAATGTGCGCTTCCCATTCTGGACTGGCTCTCGTCGTACTCGACTCGCACCTTTTTGCACGACTTGATGGCTGGTCTCACCACTGCCAGTCTTGCCATTCCGCAGGTAGAATCAATATCAACAAGATCCTATTTATTCTCCACGGCGACTGTGATCGATATTGTAATTATATAATAGGAGCTTTCGGAGTGCATGACTTCAACAGCGAGGTTCTCTTCCACTGTAAGGGAGTTTCGGGGGGATTTTTAAGAGTTTACATTGATCATAGTAATGAAATGGAGTTTACCACTTAGGAGGTGGTAATGGTACAACTGAGATGGTAAACTCCCTTTCATTTCCTCCACGGTACAGTCTTAAAACTTCCTCGTGTGCTTCCCATTGTGGACTGGCTCTCGTCATGCTTGATTCGCATCTTTTCGCACGACTTGGTGCTGATCTCACCATAGAATTACAAGATAATCATTCCTGACAAGATATTTGAAAATCAATCAACTTTATGTTAAGATTACAGCAAGTGTCAGGAAATGAACGAACACTCTGTTACGTACTCAGTCTTACAGCTCAATAGATTGACATTTCAGCTTCTGTGAGGAATAACTTCACTGTTTCAAGGATTAATTTGGTTCAAATTAAATTGCAGGATCTAGGATACGCGCCGCTTGCGGGGATCCCACCAATCTATGGGTTGTGTAAGTCCATCCTGTAGTCATCCTCCTGATGACCCTTGGCACCAATTTGTTGAAATCAATCTACTCTGCAGCAGTTAACGAATATTTCATTAAAATGGCAACATTCCGCAAACTTGGTACTTTTAGGTTTAGACCATTGTGGTCTGAAATGTATAATTTTCCTAGATTTTAGAACATGTGGTCTGAAATCTATTCTAGTTCTAGAAAATGAATGGAAAAATGGCGGAAGAATATCGCCATTTTATCGAAATATCCACTAGTTTCAAACTTCAGGCTCTGAGGCAGCAGAAGCTAATATTTAAAACAGGTCCAATGGAATTGAAATTGACGCTGCATGATTGATTTCAAGGAAGAGTATCATCATTGCATATCTAGTTTTCTATCTGAAATTGGACGTGGTGATTTGAATCAATTGGTAACTTACTGCAGATTCGAGCTTTGTCCCGCCTCTGGTGTACTCGGTGTTCGGAACATCACGCAGCATTTCCATCGGACCCGTGTCCGTGGTGTCCCTGATCATGGGCGAATTGATGAAGCAAGAACTCAGTCCCACCAAAGATGCTGCGAAGTATCTGAGCCTGGCCTTCACTTCCACCTTGTTTGCAGGCATTTTCCAAGCCAGCTTGGGCATTCTCCGGTAATATATACTGCATCTCGCACAATCTAACACTCAAATCCTTGAAATGAAATTGGGCCAATTCTGAACCTACCCTAACTCCCATCAGTATCATATACTCTCTCCGTCCCGAAATAAGCCCTTGTCCTCTTTGGACCTCATATTTTTTTTAAAGTTGTTTGGAGTCGGTCGTACGTATGGCAACTTTTTTCTGTTCAACTTTATTTAGGTTGCATTGAACATATGATTGTAGTGATATTAAATTTCCAGGACCCTTTCGGATTTATGCTTTTCACAACATGATCAATGAAATTGGTATCGAATGATGATATCAACAAAACTGCGGACACTTATTTCGGACGGAGAGAGTGCATACCAACCCAGAAATCCAGCTGGTTTTCTTTCAAAGTTTGATGGAATTAGCTCAAGAATGTTGTGTCTAGATAGCTTCATTTGAAGTTTTCTTCTGTAGGTTAACTTAAAAAACTGCAACGCAGTTTAGAACGCTTCACATGGATAACGCTTGAGCGAGATTTAATTACAAGGGCTCCATGGATTGATCGATGAATGTACTGTCAGTAGACTTAAGCTTACTTGCCATGGGCTGTTTTGGACACATAATTAGTTAATATTTTCTTCAGGGAAGATGTCACTTGTCCTATGATTATTGGTTGGAAGCTGATCATGTGGCATGAAACATATATGCAGATTGGGGTTCATCGCTGAGTATCTATCGCATGCGGCCATTGTGGGATTCATGGCCGGTGCCGCCATCACCATTTCTCTGCAGCAGCTCCGGGGTCTCTTCAACATTAAGCCAGCATCCTTTTCAAAGAAGACCAATCTGGTGGCAGTCCTGAAATCAGTGTTTCATAACACCGATGAGGTAATCAACAACCTCTTGAGAAATGTGTGCAGTAGCTCTGCTGTTCCTGAAAGAATGTGTAGACTTTTCAGATTACCCCTGAAACCCAAATCCATTTCCATGTCACTGTAACTTCTCAGTCACAAGATTCTACCAATTCAACCTTGTGATGACAAGTGACACTTTCTATCAATATTGAATTAATTGTGTGTAAAATCAAATCTGCATGAAATCCCAATTATTAATAAGTTGATCATCGGATCTGCTTCTGGAATTTGACATGCTTGTGCTTGATCCCTGGCTTGTGTGCAGTGGAATTGGCGGACAATTGTCATGACGCTTGCCTTTATTGCATTCTTGACCAGTACAAAACTCCTGGTGTGTAAACATTCTCCTACTTTGTGGGATTACTTACTCTGTTGTAATCAACAATTAAAGATGCAAAAGGCGATGATTTCATTGGAGATAAATGGATGGTGTTGCAGGCAAAGAAGAAACCAAAATTCTTCTGGGTAGCTGCCGTTGCTCCTCTGTTGTCCATGGTCCTTGCAACTGCATCGGTTTATGGCACAAGGATTGATCAACAAGGCGTCCAAATCGTGAGCAAATTCATTCACAACTGGTGGCATTGGATTAATTGGAACCTCTGTCATTATATTCACTTCCTTGGCATGTTACAGAGTGCTGACTATTGTGACCCCTCACTGCCAACTCTGTATAAACTCAGCCACGTCTTCATGCTATGAAGTTCATCCATCCTCGAAATTTTGTGGAAAATGATATATAGGTAGTAAAAAGTGAGGAGTTTTTGAAAGAAATCAATGAAAATTGAGACATTTTGTATTTCAAGAGTATCCATTCAAGGTGAATCTAGTGTTATCTAAAGGATACCTCTGATTTCAACTTTGCAAATTGAAAAAATATCCCCAGAGCATCAAAAAATTACAAAACTACTTAGGTTGCAATTCTCTTGAATTAAGTAATCGATCTTCTCATCCAATTGAGATAGTAGGACAAGCAAAAGTGTTGCATTCAGGTATTCCTACCTTCCGGGTAATACGGTATATTCCGTATTAATGGATATCACCAGATGTTTTTTCCTACACAAGTCAACGTACTAACTTCTTTAATTTTAAACTAAGCGGTTGCATTCTGGGTTCACTTGAATCGTCAATGCAGGCCGGTTACATCAAAAAAGGGTTGAATCCTTCTTCAGCAGACCAAATCTTCTTCTCTGGTCCATTTCTTGGACCAGCTGTCAAGATTGGCCTTATTGCAGGTCTCGTTGCAATGACAGAGGGCCTTGCAATTGGGCGGACCTTTGCGAAGTTGCGCGGGCACCGCTTGGATGGCAACAATGAAATGGTCGCATTTGGCTTCATGAACATATGCGGCTCTTTACTCTCGTGTTATGTCACCACTGGTATTTCTCTGTACATTATGATCCTTCAACTGCACTTTGAACTTCATAGAATGATCTTGTAGCCATATATGCCGGGTTGAAATTAAAAAATTCCACATGATTGTGCAGGATTATTCTCAAGATCCGCCTTGAGCTATGCAACAGGGGGTCGGACCCCAATGGCGAATATAGTGATGGCCATCCTTGTGGCAATCACGATGATTGCGCTCACTCCATTGATCCATTACACTCCCATTTGCGTTTTATCCGCAGTGGTCATCACCGCAGTCTTAACAATCATCGACCTCCCAGCTGCCTACGTTATTTGGAAAGTGGACACTCTCGACTTTCTTACTTGTCTCGGTGCCTTCTTTGGCACCTTGTTTGTCTCCGTGGAGATTGGACTCCTCATTGCTGTAAGTACTCCGCACCCAACTCACTACCTTCCATTCTTCTAACCTGGAGATAATTGTACTGGGCTCACTATGCTGAATTTCTACTCCTTGAATGTGTCTTGTTCCAGTTAAGGAATCCAGCCACTTAGACTCAAAATGGAAATGACTATTTAAGTCTAGATACCAATTTCAGCCAAACTTTTCTAGCTCGAAGAGGATGTGATTTTACTAGTGTATGGGGTGTTTGGGGTGGCTAGTACCAGGCAAATAATTCTTTTCTTCTGCCAAATTACGACACGATGTTTCAATTCTGTTATGGTCTTGAATGGGTGCTGTGCAGGTATGCCTTTCCTTTGTCAAAATCCTGTTCAATGTAACAAGACCTTATACAACCATCCTGGGCAACATCCCCGGCACAAGGGTGTACCAGGACGTGAAACACTACCTTGAAGCCACGCGTGTGCCGGGGATCCTGGCCGTCCGGATCGACGCTGCCATTTACTTCTCCAACACTGCCTACGTTCATGACAAAGTTCTGAACTACCTGGAGGACGAGAAGCAAAGGCTGGAGAAAATAAATGGTCCCAATGTGCATTACCTCATCCTGGATTTGACTTGTAAGTTGCACGCTTCCTAAACTTCTGCTTGGTTGATTCAACCTTAAACCCTAAACCCTAAAACCCAAAACCCAGACAATATGATGAATATACTTACTAACCTGATCCAAATTCTTTTACAAAGTTGCACGCTTCTTGAACTTCTGCTTTGTTGATTCAACCTTCAACCCTAAACCTAGAAACCTGCACAATATGAATATACTGACCTGATTCAAATTCTTTTACATGTACTCTAAATATGTTACATAAGAAAACCTATTATAAAGGAAACCAAAAAATTGAAAATTTTAAGACATTATGATGTATCAATACACTCATGACATTGTTGATGGTTTTGTTTTTAGTTAATATGAAATTATTAATGCTTTGCAGCTGTCACAAATATAGACACTAATGGTGTCCTAGCAATTGAAGAGATTGAGAAGGTTGTGCGGAAGCAAAACATTCAGGTAATTATTGATTTCCTTTTAACACTTTTGTCACTTGCTTATTGATTGAATTCACGCATTGAAACATGCAACTTTCTTTGATAGTAAGCTATGCAAACAGATAGTAGAATTTTGTTAGTAAGTGTGATCCCAATTAATTTCAATTTTCTATAAACACTTCACTAGGCTCTTCATTCTTGAAATTGGTAACATCAACATCTTTGATAAAGACTATACAAAAGTAAGGTTATTTGACATTTCAATCAAATCATACTAATGGAGTCAGTGAAAAAATTGTTTTAGTAATTATTACTTCACGTTAAGCTACCTAAAGTTAAATATGTGGCTAAGCCTCCTAGTTCAATAATTTCTATTTATTCCTCTAGACTAATATGGTGTGCTCCTCTGTTGTATTATTCCTTTATCCTTCTTTCACTATTGGTTTTGATTTCATGCTTTTTTATTGAGCTAATTAGCAATGCTAAGGTAGAAAATAGTTATTCAATTTTTCTAATTGATAGATCTTTATTTCACTTGAAATATACAAAAACCTCATCATTTGGGATCGTACCTCTAATTTTGACTTTTAAAACCTCTTTAGAGGCAATAAACCTTCAAGATTATTAATTCTACATCTATACATTTGAGAGTTGCTCTAAATGGATCTTTGATTTTTTTACTTTTATGGCAAACAAATAAAAATAGTGTCATACTCTTACTATTGTACAATGTGGTGATGAAACAATTTTGATGCAGTTGGCATTAGCAAATCCAAAGGCAACAGTGCTTGAGAAGCTAGACAACTCAAACTTCTTGTCAAAATTGGGATTAGAATGGATATTCATGACAGTTGGGGAAGCTATTCAAGTGTGTTCTATACTTATGACCCAACAAGACGCTTAGGACTTTGAATAACAACAAAACAAAAACAAAGAATATTTTGAAGGTGATTCAATATGATAAAACCTTCCAAATGTTGTATATTATTTTGGGTTGCCACTTATATATAAATGGGTAATTTTGATAATTATAAGTCTTCTTTATTTTATTAATCATGATATTTAGGTAATTTGGTTTGATTTTTAGTAACTAATCACCAGCTTTTAGTTCATGACTATTAACAATTCCAATGTCTCATAGTAGAGCAATGTCAATCTTGTTAATACCAATGTTACACCAATTTTAGACATGGTATTACTATAACGCCTAATTTTTGAAATTTGAAGTTTCAAAGGCTAATTTCCAACCATAGTACCAAACCTTTATTAAGCAAGGGAAAAGTTTCCTTTGGAGGTAGAATATTCAACTCTTGTCAAATGTTGGATTATCAACAAACAAATGAATGGAGGAAGAATTAATATGAAACAATCAAGAACCATATCACGTAAACATCTACACTCAAGAAGCATGTGAAACAAGTTGCAATGGTCTTTTTCACCAATTAATAATTAAATACAATACTTCCACCACATAAACCTCAAAGACACCATACTACCATTGCTCACTAATGATATCAAATGCACTAAAAGAAAACTACATTTAACTTGTCAAAAACCGCATTTTACTTGTCAAATTTGCGTTGTGCTTAACAAAAATTGTGTTGTACTCAACAAAAAGTATGGGGTGGATTTTGTTGAGTTCTCCCTTCATAACGCAAAATTCTGCGTTCCACCGTTTCAACACAGAATTTGACAAATAAAACGCAGAATTTTGTATTAGAATGCATATATGTAGCGTTATGAAGGGAGAACTCAACAAAATCCACCCCATACTTTTTGTTGAGTACAATACAATTTTGACAAGTACAACGCAGTTTTCTTCTAGTGATGAATGCATTGGTATTGTCATAGCACTAATTTGACATACTCTATCATAAAGATGACACTAATCGACCCTATCATCTAGATAATCAATAAAGTTTTCTTGCAAATTTTTTAACCAAATGTCTAAAAGAGAAAATTGTTTAGTAATTTCATTAAATGGGCAAGCTAAGTAGGGCAATTAACCAATCTCCTCCTTTGAAACTGCCAACTGACTAATAAAAACATTTCAATATAGAGTAAGTTATTACTAAATTATTAAGGGTCTAAAATATTTTATCAAACATGGCTTTCCAAAATTACAAATTGCAGTACGTACTTGTTGCAAATTTTGATAATGCATTAAAAAAATTGCTATTAGTAGAGACTAGTAATGAGAACATGGAAGATACCCATTAAAAATTTCCTACTTTCTAAGGCTCTTTGCTTCCCCACTGAATACCAAAAGTTATTACCAATAGATTCTTGCATTTTAAGGTACAGACACCCAATGGCATCCCTTTCTAGGAAGGGACATCATTCTGAAATACAATTCTAGAAGGACCATACATAGCTTATTATTTCAGTCAAGAAGTAATAAGCCATGTTTGGTATGTCTACATTTAGTTTCTGGAATGTGGCCCTTTCCTAGAAAGAGACGCCATTGGGTGCCTATACCTTTTGTGATGACCCGCCACCACATTCCTGCACTTGTCCATGAGCCTTGACTTTGGTAGATTTCTGGAAGTAAGGTACCGGAAGCATCATCAATACAAGTACTAAAATACCTTTGGTACAGACATTAACCCTTTAAGGTCCGTGCATCCAAAAAGTGGATGCGCCTTGGTCAATCGTGATTGTAACTTTCAAAATATCCATTTTTAGTATGTCTTTTAAATGGACGTTGCTAGCACATGAGCATGGAGCAGTGAGTGGTGAGTGGTGAGCAGGAAATGTTGAGCGGAGAGCAGGGAATGTTGATTATGGAACACAAGCTTTGAATGCAAAATTTAAAATTTGGGTGGAAGTGGATGAAAAATTAGATGAAAAAATTAGATGGAGTTGATTAAAAAATTGGACAAAAGTGGATGAAAGAAGAGGATGGAAGTGGATGAAAAAAGTGGATGAAAATAGGAGACAAGTGGATGAAAGTGGATGAAAAAAATGGATGACAAAGCGGATTACTGTATATGGAAAAGTGGATGACTATGGATGAAAAAAAGGTATTAACTGCTTGATAAAACGTCATTATAAGAAGACAAAAAACACACAAGAAGCTCCATTACATTTAGGCTTTGGAACTTCTATAATGTAGGGCCTATGACCGCAGATGACATCTATAATGCAAGGCCTATGGCCACGGAAAAGCATGGTCTTCTGACAACGGAGGATGTGAACGAACACTTTATATGGCATGATATAGGTACTAGATTTTGTAGCTTTTATCGTGAACTTTATTCCAAGGTCAGATCTACGATATAGGGCTTTTGGAGTAAAATTATGGATCTTATTCATACACAAGAGTTTGAGTGATGGGGATGTAGACATTGGATTTAGGAAATGTGGATGTCCAATATTAAAGAGTGGGAAGGGCAAACACAACATATCCAACAACGGATCAATTGGATCTGTATAACTTAAGCTGGAAGACGCATGCAAAGAAGGAAAAGGGTAGGGCACTCTTTGTGGTGGACATGAAATGGTTGTAATGGCCCTTTTAGTCTCACTACAATTTTGGTGACCAAAGCATTAGGAAAATGAATAGCTTGGGTCATTGAAGATAAGACCCTCCATTCATTCTAAATGATTTAGTATCCCTCTAAAAAGCACTTGCTTCACCTCATTGTAATTCAAACTTGGAGAATGAATAAAGACATCTTCTATAGATTGCAAGTTGCAGATGACTGTGAAAACAAAATACAAATGTTTACAATTTGTCCACTATCCACGCTTTTCCAGAGCTTTCATTGCCATGTCTTTGAAGTAAGGGCAAGTGCATTTGGAAAAGAATGAAATCGTAAGCATATACTGTTGAGACCTTGACTTTGCCTTAGATTTCAGACATACTATGCAGCCAAAGCCAGAGTGAGGAACCACAGTCATTCTATGAATGCGTGCATTTAAGGTAAGTGTAGAAGCACAATTGTTTGCCTACTTTGTAGATGGGGCCTTTGGATTGCGATGAATGGCTTTTCCCGCTTGAGTAGCTGCGTGTTCATTAGGCAACAATGGAATGGCAAAAGCAGAAACCAAGTCTACACCCGTTTCCCCACCAAATAGTCTCCGTGATAAAATGACTTCATGTTGTAAGAAGTGAAAACCCGCACCTTCTAATGCCAAAATTTCAATCGTTGACAAGCTCGTGTCCCTTTTAACAAGCCAAATGGAAGGGATGGGTGGTCTTGACAACACCCATTTTCGTTTTGTCCCTTTCACACAACGTTCAATATTGTCATTGCAAAAAAAGAACTGCATCTGATCATAATAATTCTTCTTGTAATTCACCATCATACCTGTATATGTTGGCGCTGTTGTGAGAATGTTGTTTTGAACAATTTGAGCGGTTTTACTTCTTCTTTGAGATTGCTTGTTGAACGAAGTAAGCCTTCATTGATGCTTTTGGAAGTCTTGCAATGTGCCACTGCAGTTCATCACAGTTGCTCTTTTGGATTGCTATCACATGGAAAGAGACATGGTTACTTTGTTGGCCTAGATTCTCTTCTATTTCCTTTGCATCTTCTATCTTTGCTCGTACCCCTACCAACATGTCTTCTATAATCATGTTTAGATTCTAAACACTTGTAGTGGCTCTCCAAGATCTTGTTTCAATTCAAGGATGGGAAAAATTCACTTTATTTGGTCTGTGTAAGTCATGCTCACATCTCAGTGGCATGGCTGCCTTGCGCTTTTGCAATCCAAACACTTCTTCACCCTATAGATGTATCTGCGTACTGAAAAATTCTTCTACTTCAAAAATGCTTGCTAATGCTTTAGTGAGAACTTTTGGATTTCCAGTTCTTGAAGCTAACCTTTGAGCTCAACTTGCAGCAATAACTCTTCCTTTCCAAGTCCAGTCCTAGCTTGGTTTCCTTTCATGTATTCATAGTACCTAACCATTTGCATGATGGCTTTGACAAAATCATCAACAGTTGCTATATATAAATTGTTCCTACAATTACTTGTTTGTTGGAGCCACTTATTGTATATTGACTCCGCAAGGTTGCAAGAAAGCATTTCTGCCAACTTAGCTTCACTGAGATTTTGGAATTCCAACACACAAGTGACACAAACATGAGAACTCCGTTGTTAAAGGAAAAAAAGTATCCATTTAGCAAACTAAAAAAGGCTACTTACAGAGGTGTAGGTAGGTTTTTGGATATAAAAGGGCAGAATCAAAGGATACAATGTCGTCCGACAGCTGTCTATTGAAGAATCTACGCACGGATAGACAACAAAGTATGCATGACAAAGTCCTCACAGGGACCCCTCTCGACGCCGAAAGAGCCCTTTGAAGGGCCCTCCTCATCCATGACACTGACCCCCCATGAACCCCTCTCGGCACCGAGAGGCCACTTGGGGGGCTCTACTCATGCACGACTTTGTGCCTCGGAGACCACTGAATCGTAATCTCAAGGAAAATAGGGTTCTACTGATCCAAAGAGGACACTACGCTTTTAGGTGTGAGAATTTAAAATTTCCAACTGAGGTGCATTGAATGCAAAGGCAATATATTATGAAGTGTTAGATCATCTCATTATAATTGAGAGCTGTCAGTGATGCAACATCATTTAAACTTACTGCAATATTATGAGCACTGGAATATTCTTGACCTTTTACCTCTATAGTCTTGCTTTTCCTTAACCAATTATCTAGATGAAGACCAGTTGTCAAACAGACAATTTCCAACCGTTGAACTGAATCTGAGAAAAGTTTACTTTAAGCTCCTCCTTAGTTAGTCTAATCACGTAAAAAGAATTCTATAATATAAATTGCATGAAATACAATCCTTCGTCTAAGTAATTGACGTATGATCACCTTTACTGAATATTGGTAGCCAAATGAAATTCAAGACAAGGAATATCAAGTTCAACCAGCTCCAGAATTGAAGCTTAATTTTGGCAAGTGATATAGGGCATGTGCCGGACCAGGATCCCCAAACCTAATCCACCCAGTGAACGCCTATCCTAGCCGCCATCCCCGACCTTCACTTCACTTGTCTTTAGATGCAATGGCTCCGTGATATTATTGCAGTCTCTAGAATACTTGTACATGCCCGAGTTTTGGTTTTCGGAAGTGTGGATTCTTCATTTAGACTTGTCAAAGTACTTCTAAATGGATTGCAACTTGCGGTCAAGGTGTGCCCAAGTCGGAGAGGGAGCAACTGTGGTGTCAATCGAGAATGCAACAATTGGAATATCCGAGGTAACCATTTTCTCAAACTCTTCAATCTTCCGTTATTCTAGTTTAGGCATTTGTTGACCGGATCCCATTGGGGTCCAAGTTTCTTTGCAAGAGTTGGACAATTGCACTATATCTCTCGGTAGTGAGACAAGTCCAAGGGGAGGTGGAGCCTTGCTCACCTCTCCAGTTATTTCATTCCACTTTAGGTTTTTATTTGAAGGAACCCATTGGAATCCCAGTTTGTTTGCAAAGCTAGGTGGTCTTCATCTAGATAATTGGTTAAGGAAGAGCAATCCCAGAGCTGACAGTTGTTGGGTATCTCTCAGCACTGAGACAAGTCCAAGGGGAGGTGGAGCCTTGCTCACCTCCCCAGTTATTTTATTCCACTTTAGGTTTTTATTTGAAGGACCCCATTGGAATCCCAGTTTGTTTGCAAAGCTGGGTGGTCTTCATCTAGATAATCGGTTAAGGAAGAGCAATCCCAAAGCTGACAATTGTTGGGTATCTCTCAGCACTGAGACAAGTCAAAGGGGGGTGGAGCCTTGCTCACCTCCCCAAAGTTATTGTTCCAGTTTAGGATTTTGTTTTAGGGACAGCATTAGGGTCCAAGTTTGTTTGCAAGAGCTGATAGTTGCTGGATATCTCTCGGCACCGAGACAAGTTGCAAAGGGGGTGGAGCCTTGCTCACCTCTCCATTTGTTTGATTCAAGTTTAGGTTTTTATTTGAGGGACCCCATTAAGGTCCCAGTATGTTTGCAAAAGCAGGGTAGTTGCTAGGTATCTCTTGGCACCAAGACAAGCCTAGAGGGGGCCGAGCCTTGCTCACCTTCCACCCACTTTTAATTCCGTTATTCAAGTGTTTTTTTTCAAATGATAGAATTTCTAAAAAATTTAAATTTTTAAAAATAAAGTTGCTAGGGGGAATGCCCTCCAAACCTTCTCTTGGCACTGAGAGGGGATTTGGAGGGCACTACCTCTTGCATAACTTTTTCAAGTTCTTTTCTTCAAAAGATAGAATTTCTAAAAAGGTTGAATTTTAAAAAATAAACTTGCAAGAGGTAGTGCCCTCCAAACCTTTTCTCGGCACCGAGAGGGGGTTTGGAGGGCACTACCTCTTGTATAATTTTTTCATGTTTTTTTTTCAAAAGAGAGACTTCCTAAGAAGGTTGAATTTTTTAAAATAAACTTGCAAGAAGTGGTGCCCTCCAAATATTAAACCTTCCCTCGGCACCGAGAGAAGGTTTGGAGGGCACTAGCTCTTGCATAACGTTTTCAAGAATTTCTAAGAAAACTTGCACACTTCTGCAATCGTTTGGGACACGGGGAGGGTCCCGGTTTCATTGATTTCTTCAAGTGAGAGATAGTCACAAGGGGAGGGCATTGGCTCATTCTCCCCCAATTTTTTACTCCAATTTCAGTTTAATTTGGTCCCAGCTGAATGAGGTCCCAGTTGTCTTGCAAGCATGGCAGCTCCAAAAAGTTCTCTCAGCGCCGAGACATATGGTGGGAGGGGTGCGGCCTTGCAAGCCCCCCCGTCTTCAGATTTCCAATTTGGAATTCATTGGTTTGGGACCCTTATTCGGGTCCCAGTTTTTATCTTGTCTTGAGCAGACAGATGGTCACATGGAGGGGGGGCTTTGTCTCATGCTCTCCATTTTTTTTAATCCGGTTTGTTTTTTATTTGGTTGGGACCCTATAAGGGCCCCAGTTTGTCTTGCAACCTCTCAGTATCGGCATTCCAGTTTGGGATTCATTAAGTTAGGACCCCATGAGGTCCCAGTTGTCTTGCAGGCCTGGCAGCTCCAAGAAGTTCTCTCGGCACCGAGACATGTGGTGGGAGGGGTGAGGCCTTGCAAGCCCCCCTGTCTTCAGATTTCTAATTTGGAATTCATTGGTTTGGGACCCTTGTTCGGGTCCTAGTTTTTATCTTGTCTTGAGCTGATAGATGGTCAAGTGGAGGGGGGGGCTTTGGCTCATGCTCTCCATTTTTTTAATCCGGTTTGTTTTTTATTCGGTTGGGACCCCATAAAGGCCCCAGTTTGTCTTGCAGCCTCTCAGTATCGGCATTCCAGATTGGGATTCATTAAGTTAGGACCCCATGAGGTCCCAGTTGTCTTGCAAGCCTGGCATCTCCAAAAAGTTCTCTTGGCACCGAGACATGTGGTGGGAGGGGTGCGGCCTTGCAAGCCCCCCCGTCTTCAGATTTCCAGTTTGGAATTCATTGGATCGGGACCCTTGTTTGGGTCCCAATTTTTATGTTGTCTTGAGTGAACCCTGTGAGCGCTTGTTTACCCACCCTTGGTAAAGAAGCGAGCACAACCAGGCTCTCGGTAATTAACCGTTCTGACTCGATCTATAGGTGTCTAGCGCCAATCCATTGTGCCTTCCAAGCAATGGATATTTTCTATACTCCTAAGACTCGCTAATTTTGGGTAATGAAGAAACAAAACAAAATCCTAATTGGAATTGCTATAACTGCTAAGTTTGAATCAAAGCCTGAGAGGGCTTGGTGGTTTAGGAGAAGAGTTGATCTTAGTCTAAGCTTATCTATCCTAACTGAAAGAGTACCTCATGCCATTTCTAAAAGTATAAAGCTTGTTTGATTTGGACTCTCCTAGAGAGAGTTATGGACGGATGAAGTTTGACCGCTACTCGGTCCCTCAAACTTCATCCATGCTTTTCTATGGACTCCGGATTCCGATTTGACTTGGGATTTGGGCTATGGGCCTGACCCCCTAATGTTAACCTAATTACCAAGTCTTGACTCAAATGGATGAAATCTTCTAGGGTTCATCCATTACTTGTTCCAAACTTCATCCCTTCTTAACTTCTTGGGGTTTAGGTATTTCCTTAAGCTGGGTTTAGTTTTGGGTTACCCTAAACTTGTTCTAAGATGTTCTAAATCTGTACTTAACCTAACCTTAATCTTAAAAGTCCCTAATCCGCCTTCTAATCTTACTTAAGGTTTTTAAGTGTGGTTACCAATGTACTAATCGTAGAACTTAAGACTTGTTCTGAGGAGATCGTGATTTTAGCTTTCTACTTTGACTAATAACATTAGATTTGGGTTTTCCTATCAAAAGTTATCCATGGATGAAGTTTAACCGCTAATCGGTCCTTCAAACTTCATCCGCTAATTACGGCTAGCCCTAATTCCAAAACTAACTTCTAATTTCACGGTTGGGTTCCTAATCACTTTATCTTTTCAAATTCTATTCCTTGTTCCTCTTAGATGAATTTTGCTAAGTTTCATCCAACATGACTCCCTAACTTCATCCGCCTATAACTCCTTCGTTTTAGCTCGGATTTGGATGAATGATGACTTTTTGGAATCCCGGGAACTTCTAATACAATGTTCTAAACTTAGTTTAACCCTGACTTTGGTTCTTCCCTACTCTAGCTCTCGGCCTCCTTCTAATTATCTTGATAAAACAAAATTAAACACGGAAGAGTGGGGTGTTTAGGGGCCCACCTCATATTGGAGGTCTTGGATCAAACGGTCGAGGTTCCCCCCCTCGGCCATGTCCCTTCCTCTTGGATTCTTGGCTCTTTGAGTGATTCTTGAATCGGGGAAGATTTGAGAACGAAGTGGTAGAGGCGGTGGAATTTCTTTCTTCTCCTTCTTTCCACTCCTTCTTTCCACCCCTTCTTACACCAACCAACTTGTCTTCCAAAATTCTTACGTGTTGACTTCGTTCTTACACTTCTTACACCTTGGCCTTCCCAAGTGCTTACGCGGTTGACCTTTCTCTTACGCCCAAGGGCACGCTCTTTTTTACTCTTACGCTCGCCCTTTTAGTGGTCCAAATTGGTTAGTTGAGATTTCCCCCAATCCATCCACTAGCACACCCCTCTCCTATTTCATCTTCCTCTTTACTTGTGATGCTCAAGGGTTTTGGTTATGGTGTATGGAGAGCTTGGGTGAGTTGTGCGTGGAGTGATTGTGTGAGCTTTTGCAGGTTTTTGTGTGTTTTTAATAATAATTCCTACTATAAGGTGTACCCCCGATTCTTTTTTCCTAATTTCCCTCCTTCTACTTCAAAGATATCTCTACTTCTTCCACCCTAGCTTTCCACTTCTACTATTCTAATCTCCTATTTGGTCTACTCCTTTTTTTTTCTACCTCTACCACCCTAATTTCCCATTCATTCTACCCCTCCTTTTCCATTTAGTCTACCCCTTTTTTCTCCATTTTTTCTTCCTAAAAAGGAGAATCAAAAGGAACAAAAAAAAAACCAACACGAACTAGCCGGAGGCGCGGCTGCAAGCACGGGACCGGGCGCGGGTATCAGGCACGGGTATCGGGCGCGGGTACGGGCTGCGGGTACGGGCTGCAGGTGCCAGGCTGCGGGTACCGGGCCGCGGGTATCGGGCTGCGGGTATTGGCTGCTCCGCTTGGGCTGCTCCCGCTTGGGCTGGCTCCGCTTGGGCTGGCTCTGCTTGGGCTGGCTCCCGCTTGGGCTGACTCTTGCTGGGGCTGGCTCTCGTTGGACTGGCTCGGCCCGGTTTTTTTCCTTCCTCTGGACGTTTTTCTGAACTTTTGGTAAGTGCCAAAAATAATGACCGAAGCCACTTAAACCAAGGGAAAGCCAAACTAATCCTAGTTCTACATGAACTTTTGCCTATAACGTTTTTTTTAAGTTCTTGGATGCTAAACTTTGAAGGTTTCCAAGAATCTCTTGGAAACTAAACTTTGAACCGAGTTCTCTGGGGAGATCAAGGCTTCGCCGTCGAGTTGGGTTTAACACCAACTCTAGGATTTCTCCCTACTCGTAGGTTCAAAGCTTCGCCGTATGGCGGGTTTTTAACACGCACTCTAGGACTAGGGGGGGTTAATAATCAAAGCTTCGCCGTCAACAAGGAGGGCTTACGTGACCACAAACAATTTCAAAAGAGGAAGAAAACCATTAGGACATAACCACCCTGGGGGGCCCACAACTCCACCGTACGGGGGGAGGACCACACGCCAAGGGTTCTTAGAGAAAGCAAAAGAGTTCCCCGACTGAGAGAGAAACACTCGGAGGTTAATCTAGACACGCGGGTCGGAAGACACAATCCTTAAACACTAAAGACCCCCCAGTGGGCGGCAAAGCCAAGGCGCTGCGGGGGGAGCTTTAGGATCAGGACAAAACTCAAAGAGCTCCCAGCAAGTTAGTGCTTCAAGCAAAGTATTTCAACCGACAAGTTAGTGACCAAAGTGACTCAAAAATAAGCCAAATAATACCCAAGGCTACTCAAAACTCATAGACACAAAGGAAGAAGGACCCCCAAGACCTTCAAAAGCTGAAAATAGAACAACAACGGAGCACCACGTGCTCAAAACACCGTGGAAGTGCCTTTGGCTAAAATTGCCAAAAAATCCAACATAAGTTGAACCTACGGACCCAAAACATGAATGGGGGTGGTTTTGAAGAGAAATGAGGGCCCTTTTATAGGTTTCCCAAGGCCCTCACCTCCCCTCTTTTAACCTAGGTAACCCTATCAATTTGGATTTTCATCCTTATCTTCTAGGATTTTCACGTAGTTTGGGTTTTACGCTGGTCCAACACTCTAACTATTGGAGATTAACTCCAAATCAAAAACCGATTGCTTTATTGGCTTCAGAAGGCCATTTTTAGCCTTGGAGTCCTCCTACCCCCTATTTCAACGCCAAAATCCCACCGTAAACTATCGCCAACTAGAGTCAGTAAAAGAGGTAAAAATCTACTTTTTGGAGGTTACCTTTTCTGACAAAGGTGACTAGCCAGGGTGGTCTAGGAGGTCTTAGGGAGTAAGAAAAGACCCTTCGTTGACTTCGTTCCGACTTCGTGTGCTCTCGGGACGCTGGTCAACTCCACGTAAATCCCGCCACGTGGATAATTAAAAGGAATGTCGGTGATTCGGCCGTCTCCCGCTATCGAAACACCATGAAACTTGTCGGGGCGCGTTATTAGCATAAAAGAACCTATCCTAATTTTTAGTGAGATTTTACCGCTACTTGGGTAATTATCGTGAATTTCCCATTGTGGTTTTAGGCGGTTGACCATCCGGAAGGAGTATTTCTTCAATCCAGAAAATTCCGAAACTTCTTGGGGAACCTCTCATGGGGTTTCTCAAGATATTTGCAAGTTCACATCTTGATCTTGCATGTCTCGATACGGAGGGCAAAAAGATACCTCCGTTGGTTTACCAGCAGTCAGGGAATCTTCCGCATACGGAGGAATCTTGGCGAATGGATTTCGCTTTTGACTTCCCGGTATGGTTTAGAACCAAGATCACAATCCGGTGACCGTAGATTCCTCCACTGGCCTGTCTTGCGAAAGTGACACCTGCAAGCTAACAATTGGGGTTTCTAATATTCGTCGATGGGATGGGGAAACTGAAACCTTTCTTGGGGAATTTACCTAAGAATCTCCCTAGACTTCCCTCAGACCAATTTAGCCCAGCTTGGTCACTTGCATAGTGATTTTAGGCTATTTTGGATAAGAACCCTCAAACCTTCTAATTCCCACTACTTCTATGGCTCCAACCTATTTACAAGTGGGTTTTAGGACTATTCAAAGGAGAAAAGGCTATTTAGGACCAAAGGGCATATTGGTATGTAACATGTCCATTCTGGTTTTACACTCTTTTTAGGGCTTTTTGTGTATAATTACGACATAAATTGCACAATCTAAGAAAAAAGAAGACTATGAGTCCCAAGTGACGAATTGGGAGCTCACAAACCCATAGTCACGTGGAGGGTGCTTTGGCCCATCCTTTCCATTTTCAGCGCACTTCAGTAGTCGTTCAAGGATTTTTTTTAAAAAAATTGAAAAAGTTATGCAAGGGAAGTGCCCTCCAAACCTTCTCTGGATGCTGAGAGAAGGTTTGGAGGGCACCACCTCTTGCAAGTTTATTTAAAAAAATTCAACCTTTTTAGGAAGTCTCTCTTTTGAAAAAACAAAATTGAAAAAGTTATGCAAGAGGTAGTGCCCTCCAAACCTTCTCTCGGGGCTGAGAGAAGGTTTGAAGGGCACTACCTCTTGCAAGTTTATTTAAAAAAATTCAACCTTTTCAGAAATTCTATCCTTTGAAAAAAAAACTTGAAAAAGTTATGCAAGAGGTAGTGCCCTCCAAATCCCCTCTCGGCGCCGAGAGAAGGTTTGGAGGGCACTTCCTCTTGCAAGTTCATTTTGAAAATCTCAACCTTTTTAGAAATTTTATCTTTTGGAAAAAAAACTTGAAAAAGTTATGCAAGAAATAATGCCCTCTAAACCCCCTCTCGGTGTCGAGAGAAGGTTTGGAGGGCACTTCTTCTTGCAAGTTTATTTTGAAAATCTCAACCTTTTTAGAAGTTTTATCTTTTGGAAAAAAAACTTGAAAAAATTATGCAAGAGGTAGTGCCTTCCAAACCCCCTCTCGGTGCTGAGAGAAGGTTTGGAGGGCACTTCCTCTTGCAAGTTTATTTTGAAAATCTCAACCTTTTTAGAAATTTTTGTCTTTTGAAAAAAGAATTTGAAAAAGTTATGCAAGAGGTAGTGCCCTTCAAAACTTCTCTTGGCGCCGAGAGAAGGTTTGGAGGGCACTTCCTCTTGCAAGTTTATTTTGAAAATCTCAACCTTTTTAGAAATTTTTGTCTTTTGAAAAAAGAATTTGAAAAAGTTATGCAAGAGGTAGTGCCCTTCAAAACTTCTCTCGGCGCCAAGAGAAGTTTTAAAGGGCACTACCTCTTGCAACTTTTCATTTTTTAAGTGGCTTAATTTTACTTCATTTGTTGAATTGGCAAATTTAACAAATGAAGCAAATGTAAACCATGTTTAGTGAGTTCTGAGCTAGTTACCAAAGGTATCAAGCTTGAAAAGTTGCTTACTTAGTTTTTTGTAATTAATAGTTAGAAATAGAGCTCTTTATACTAGTGGGGTTGTAGTAGGGGAGACAATCCATGTGGGATATATAAATTAGGAACAATAGGAGCTCAACCGCTCGTAGTTTAGTTTAATGCAGGAATTGTGTTAAAAGTCAAATTTCAGACCTCATTTAGGCATAGTAGAATGTCTATTTAAAAAAAACTTTGAACAAAGTTATTGTGGTAATTTAAGCTAAATTTCATCTCCAATAATCGGTTTGAGGTTTTGATACTCCAACTAAAAGTTGTAGACAAATTTCAAATTTCAAAGATGGGTTGGAAGGGACATTTTTTTGGACATTTTCGAATACCCTCTCTGAAATTTGTCTAGAACTTTTTATTGAAGTCTCGAAACCTCAAACGGATTTTTGGAGATAAAACTTTGCTTGATTATCCAAATTATTTTAGTTCAAATGTGTTTGAACTATAGTATTTTACTATGCCTAAATGAGGTCTGAAATTTGACTTTTAACACAATTTCTACGTTTTGACATTGAGCGGCCAAGATCTCAATTTCAAATTATGTGATACTCTTTGAGGACTTATGGTGGACAAATGATTTCTTCATAATAACAACCTCTTCACCCTTCCTTCTCACCTTATGTCAATGAGGTAAGTCTTTCACATTGCCATCAAAAGTTTTTGTTGATGGTAGATGGTCATTGGACTATTTTGGACATTTGCTTTATTTTCCACAACTTGGTTAGAGTTCAATTAGCATCTGAGTTAAATAATCAAAATAAGGTGCATCAAAATACCTTAATCTTGATTATTAAACACTTAAACTTGGATTCGATGCCATTGATAGTCATCTGACAGCTCGTTGGAAGGTGAGCAAAAATAGGAGAAAAATAAATCCCTAAGCCCCCCAAAAGGTACACTTTGGGGTCCTCTAAGGGCTGCAAAGCGGCCCTCTAAAGGCCCAATTATTTCTCTAATGGTAGTGCCCTCCCAACCTTGTCTCGGCACCGAGAGGGAGTTTGGAGGGCACTACCTCATGCAACTTTTCAATTTTCAATTTACTTATTGTGAAGTGAATCTTGTTGAACATCAATAGTTGTTGATTAAAGTTTGTGAAAGTTGCATGTAGTAGTGCCCTTCAAACCCCCTCTCAGTGCACAGACAAGGTTGGGAAGGCACTACCTTGTGCAACTTTTTATTTTTAAATTTTGATCGTTGTGAAATGAATCTAGTCAAACTTTGTTAGTTGTTTAATAATGTTTGTAAAAGTCCCACGACTCTTCACCAACAAAAGGCCTCTCATTGCTAAGAGAGGCTTCAAGGGCACTAGCTTGTGGAATTCAAAAAAAAAAAGTTCATGGTGGCTTTTAACTAAACTTCAAAATGTTTCAAGAGTTGGGGCATTTAAATTGAGTTGTTTTGACCATAAAGACCAGCCTAAGGCTTCTCAGTGGCAAGAAGATCTTTGAAGACTCTTACATTTGGAATTTTTTTTTTGTATTATTGATGTCATTTTTTGTCATCTCTTCAAGTTTCTTTTATTCCTGATTTTAATTTTGGAGGTTCCGACTAGTTGCATGAGCCCCTGGTTTTTTTTGGCAATAGTGGCCTTTGGGGCTCTACCTTACAAAGTTTGTTGATTTTTATTTTGTGATGCCTTTTAATTGAATCTCTTAATGTATCTTCAAGTGCGGTAATTTTTGTTTTGTTGTGATGCCTTTTGATGGCAAGAAGGGCTTCAAGGGCTCTAACTTCTAGAAGAATTTTTTTGAAATTTTGATTTGAGTCAAATTATTAGGCTTCCGATTTAGATTTCAGTTGTTGGTGGGACCTTTCAATCCCTACAAATATTGCTTTTGGTTCAACCATGAGGATTAAAAGGTAGTGTTTCTACACCATATTAGACAGGTAAGGGTCTTCGCTTGCAATAGTTATATGATTGTTGTATTTTTATAAGTGTTGTATTCATTTACATTGATCCTAATAGCCATTTGGTTTTTGAATTTTACACTGAGCTGATTGACCATTGGAGAACGTCATGACATTATGGAAAGGCCGTTGGTAAGCCTCAATGCTCTTTTGGAGGAAATGGACAGAGAATAAGATTGGCCATTTCTAAAATCATGTTGCACATCACTGAGGTCAGGTGAACTAGTTCTTGTTTTTTTTTATTCTCCAAGGACATCTGGACTTGATCATGTTAGGTACAATGGCTTGGAGGTGTTGTCCAACTACCGTATCTCATCAAACTTGGTTAGTTTGTATCTTGTGTTCATGTTTACTGTAGACTGTGGAACTCTCTATTCCAGACATGTAGTTGTAGACCTGAATAATGTATATCTTTTATAATTTATAAATGAAACTTAATGTACCAACTTATATTTTGTTTGGTGACATGAGACTGTACACTTGTTCAACTACCAAACAATCTTGTTTACATGATTTACAATTGAACTCCATTTGTGCACTTTATAGTAATATGGCTTTCCATTCAAAACTTAGTGTCCGAGGTGAACATGATCTCTCTTTCAAAGTCTTTGGTCCCCAATGAAGTAGATGCTGAAGACCAATTTTTTATTAGCATAGAAGGAGAGGCAAATGATGACATGGGTGATCGTCATTGGCCTATGGTAGGAGATGGCATGGAAGATGAAGATAAGATTCGACAAACTCAAACATTAGACTTTGTGGCTCATGCTCCAAGGCTCAAAAAATAGGTGCTATGGAATTTTAGCATATGTTGCAAGCAATTTGGCAACATCTAATCAAACTCATGTTGATTTGGAAGCCACTAATTGTGAGTGCATCTACAAGAGAAGACAAGCTCTTTATACAAGTGTGGTAGTAGGAGGTAAGACAACCCATGTGGGATATGTAAATTAGGATTACAATGAGCTCAACTACTCATACCTAGTTAAGTCAAAAGCAGGAATTGTATTCAATGTACGACTTTGGACCTCATTTTGGCATAGTAGAATAATTTTTTTAAGAAAATTTTCAACTGAAAAAAGTTAGTAAATAAAGTTAAATTTTATTTCTAAAAATCCATTTGAGATTTCAAGTCTTAAATCAAAAGTTATGAACAAAATTGGAAGGGGCTAGAAGGGACATTTTTTTAACATTTTCAAACATCCTCTTTGAATTTTGTCCATAACTTTCTTTTGGAGGCTCAAAATTACAAATAGATTTTTGGAGATGGAAGTGATCTTGATTTACCAACTTTTTTGTGTTCAAAGGATTTTGAAAAAAATTATTCTACTATGCCAAAATGAGGTTTGAACTTCTACATTGAACACAATTCCTGCGTTTTGACAATGAGTGGTCAAGCTCTCATTTTTGAATTGTCTTATTTTCTTTGAGGATTCATGACAAATAGTGAATTTCATTATAAAAACAACCTTTCAACCATTCAATCTCACTAAATGTCAATGAAGTAATTCCTTCATTCAACCATTAAAAAAATTGATGATAGATGGTCAAATGATAGTTAATATATGGTTTAATGAATTGTTATTGGATTCTTTGGATTTTTGGCAATCCATCTTCACATTTATGTGTAAATTTGTTTATTTGGTCCTAGATTTAGTAAAAAAATTGGCACTTTTTTTTAGCTAATTTTAGCCAAGCTTACTATCTGAGTACAGCATTTGTTCAAGATGATTGTGGATGGACTTGGAAGTGGAGTTGATCTCGTAAAACAGATGCAATCAAGTGGCAACTTTGGAAACTAATTTATCATGTTTGATCACGTGAAGAGGGTGAAATCATAGACAACTATTGCTTGTCACATCTATAACTTTATTTATTGCAAAATCATGACCGTTGTTGTTTGTGATACATAGACTGAAGGCACCAAAGGCCTGCTCATTTTTGGTGTTGTCCAAATAGGTCATGGTAGAAAATGAGGTGTCAGATCCAACCTTCCAAGGATTCATGTGTGATAGTGCTCAAGCCATCTTCAATGCAATTTGCATTGTGTATGGGTCATGGGTTCCATTTGTTCCAATGGTAGACCGTAAAAGGACTTGTTTGTTCCACTGGGCAATAAATATGTACAAGCATACAAAGAAGCTAATCACCAGATAATTATAGAACTAGCATATCCAAATCTACAAACAGTACAAGGATGCAACATCAATGTCTGAAGTAGACAAGATGTTTTTAGAAATCAAATCTTGGTGTACTTCTCTGGAGTTGCATTAGAACTAGAAATTTGTGAACTAAAGGATTGGATCACACTTTGTTACTATCGATATCGTCAATGGGGTGGATTTACGGAAACGGTATTACCTTTAACCTCATTTTTTTCTATTTTTTACCCTAAATTCTAAATTGGAATCTGTTTGAATAATAACTTCATTCATCAATCATCTTTACAGAAATTGAAAAAGAGGAACTAACAGATGTCCCAATGTACAACCTTGAAGAAACAGTGCACTACAAACAAATACAAGCTTCTGGAAAATGTGGGTCAAACATGTTAATTGCCACTTATAATGACTAGATTTGAGCCTTCACGTAGATGACCAATTATAGGGCTTACTCTATGGAGGCCCTTTTGGAAAAAGCGAGGGAAAAAGCCCGTCTAAAAAGGATTTAAAATTAAAGAGAGCTATGGCATTTGGAAAGGGAAAGAAAATTGCAAACGCATTCAACAAGATGCTTGAAGCAAAATACTTATGCATTCAAAATCCACACTTGGAGGGAAAAGAGGTTTTCGGATCTAGCAAAGGAAATTGGATCTTCTAATCAATTTTGAAGGTGATATTCATCATTCCAACAAGGTTAACTTCTCTCATCCTTGGATTCAAATTAGATCGTCCATTGCTAGAATGCAACTTGGGAATGTACAATTGAGGAGTTTAAAGCAATTATGCCCTACTCCTAATTTGTGGTGGAAATTGATTGCAATACATTAGACCACATAGCGAAAATTTCACACAAGTCAAGGAAACAATGTCTCCTACATACAAAGGACAGAAGAGTGAATATAAAGGTACGGCAGTTCAAATCAAGAATTTTTGGTTTTGTACGGATCAAATTGCATGATATGCCATATTCTTACCCAAGCAGAGATCCCTGAGGTCTAGTTTGTTCTTACTGATATCAATTTTACTTGTACCAAAATCATTGAGCTTGAATAAGCTAGTTTCGCCTAAAGTCTACCAAACCAATGTCACCTCAACGTCTTTTCACCTCGCCTAGGATATTTGAGCATAAACTGTGGATTTATCTTTGACCAGCACATGCTGAAAGAATCTCTTCCATTCGGAATGGCAAGCAAATTTGTCAAAGTAGTAATTAAAATCACCGCAATATGTGGGAAAGTGTAAGGAATGTTACTGCAAGTATGATTAGGGTGAACTTCCTTTCTTGCCGTGGACTTAGTGCTATTTCTTATGCTTTTGTTCAGGACTGAACCTGACCAAAAGGTTTATAACATCACACTTTTCAATTTTCCATCTTGTACATGTTCCCATTATGGAAGCATGATATGGAAGTCCCATTGGAAGCGTGGCATGTACTTAAATTGCAAATACCTTTTATTACTTCTACAAATTGGATTATAAGATAGATACGTTCATCCACGTTCCTAGCCTTAGCTTGGATGAAGTTAAGCAAACGATTGTTATTGCCAAAATCATCAAGACGTACAAGTAAGTTAGTAGACAAATATTAGCATTATATGAAGTAGATATCTAGCAATGATATTCTATCTTCAAAATCTCCAAATTCAAGTAGCAAAAAATTACATTCATATTCCAATATATATTCCTTGCTGCAATGAAAGAACATTTTATTATGCACATAATGTTCTACATCCTATGATATTTTAATTGAATTTGTCTTCTTCTCATCCTTAGATTTGCCTCTAAATTATTTGTACTCTCACTTGATCAAACCACTTTGGGACGGCCTCTCAAAACATGATATAAATTCCAAAACATGCAAAAGCCCCAACTTTCCATGATTCTAGATCTAAAATCCACGGTCATGGGTCCCACGGTAATAGGTTTTATTTTTCTAAATATAACAAATTTTATTGAAAAACATCAATCTTTTAACTTTTTAACCAAAAAATTTAGAACTGAATTACATCATGTTCTAAATTTCTAGGCTCTAGGCTCACACAATCCCCGCTCACCGCTCGTAGGCTCACGCTCACAAGCTCACATGCTAGCGTCGTTGTGTATGAATCCCTTGGGCTTTTAGGAGTTAAAATAACTACACCTAATTTCAATTGCTTTCTAAAATTTCATAGTCTAGATTCTTGTTAAAAATGTACTTCCACTATTCATGAGAGTCAATGGTTGATTATCTTAAACCCTATTCTCAGCACTTTGAAAATTTGTAGTTTATTCATGTAGACATGCAGTGTCTAAAAAATGCATTCTAAAAGAACCTAGAATCCCCTTTTGACTTCCAACAAAACCCTACAAAAAGTTTTTCAATATAATAATGGCACTAGGGACTTTTTTGCATTTCCCTATCTCACTTTCCCTTGTGTGAGCAACAATTCTACGACTTTTCCTTGTGTCATAGGATTGTGATACAGGGAAAAGTCACAGCATTGTCGCTCACACAGGAGAAAGTGAGACAAGGAAATGCAAAAAAGCTCCTAGTGTGGAAACCATGCCTGAATTTCTTATTTTTACAATTTTAAGTGTAGTAAGTTACCTTAATGGACTAGAAATTACTTCATGCCGGACCAGCACTTGGCTAAACATGACCCCAAAACAAGAATCTGAATTGGTCAATGCATTCATATTTGGATTTCCATAATAATCATAGTTGAGGTGCACTTTTGGTGAACGAAAATAAGGCAGGCAATTAAATTAATTTAGGTCCCTCTTCTGTAGACGAGTCTCAGGCTTCACTGTTGCCCACAGTAAGTCGCCACCAGTCCTCCTGGTAGCGCTACAAGTTTTCCAGGACTCATATGCCGAAAGGCTTCTGCAGCAGCAGTTAACTTACTGCACAATTGCATTTGCTTCAGTTCCCTTGGAGCGCAAGCAAAATGGAAACTTCTCCTCAACTTTACAGTGAACGACCTCAAGACACTAACTTTCAACATGAAATCCCGTGGTCGGATCTGCCTCCCCTTGGACCACTGCAAGCTCAGGTCTATATATCATCAAGTCTGTTAATACAGCACCCACTAGTCGACGCACAAGGTGTAGAATAGAAGTTATACAAAGCTTAGATCGAGTGCTGTGACTCTATCAATCTCTAGAGACTGGAACAATTCTAGTCACCATGTCGAATGTGGCGATTGTGCAAGAGGGATTCGTTCGAGAGGATCCCTGGAGCACTTTGAAAGTGGTGACGCTGCCCATTCCCAAAGCTGCACCAGGGGAGGTGGTAGTGCACATCTCCATGCGTCCCATCCAGCCTTATGATTTTTTCATGCTCAGCAACGGAATCGACAATGGCACTCCGGGATGCGAGGGTTTTGGCATCGTTCACGAGGTATGCCAATCATCGGACAGTTTCATGACAGTCTCTTTACCAATAAATCAATAAGTGTTTTACAAGTCGAAATTTGCTATAGTGATGAATACTTACGAATTCTAGACTCCCGAGTATCAAGCAAGAGCATTTGTGCGGTGATAGTGTCTGGTGAAGGGATGGCGTGGATTTTTAGAATTAGCTCAAACCAGTGTTGAGTTGCTGGAATGAGGGAAAGCTCACAACTTTCTAGCTCAATTTCCAAATTTCTTTTCCAATTCGAAACTCATCTCCAAGTGCTTTCATGTTTTAGAAAACCGTTGCTCCCCGTAGTTACAGAATGTCTCAATTGTGAAATATGCACGGGAATTGGCATATCTACGATATAAGAGTCTGTCAATTGACCACAGGTAGCAAGCCAATGGCTTGTGTGATAGATGAATTGGGATGTAAATTGCACAATAAGAATTCAAAATGTGTGGTACTAATGATGTACGGACCTGCTCCTACTTATGCTCCTACTTGTGCTAATGAAACGTACTCTGAAGACGCGTTTCCACATCGTAAGCGGAAGCGAAGTCTTTTAATTCGCTGCCGCTCACGATTGCTAAAACCTAGGAAGCCTGATTTTCTAAGAAACCCATTAGATTCGTTTTCGCTCACCCTTCCGCTTACGATGTGGAAGCAACCCTGGAGTGCGGCAGGTAGGAGAAGGCTTGACGAAGTTCCACAAAGGACAGCGCGTGCGACCACATACCTCGGCCGGGGCGTGGGCAGGCAAAGGCTCCTGGCAACAATACATCCGGCTGCCCGCGGAGATGGTGTGGCCCGTGCCGGACGCCATGTCTGACAAGCAAGCCGCGCAGTTTGTAATCAACCCGTGGGCGTCGTACTCTCTGTTGAGGCAGCTGCAACCGGTGCCGCCAGGCGAGTACATCGTCCAGACGGCCGCGGGTTCTACAGTTGGGAAGCAAGTGAGCTCGCTCGCGAAGCACTGGGGCATCCAGATGATCAATATCGTGCGCCGGTCGGAGCAGAAAGCGGAATTACTGGCCTTGGGCGATCACCACCAGGTCAGTGCATGTGCGCCTCGGAAAAGAAATTCAATCTAGACACAAAACCAGCCAGCATTCTAAATTCTACTGTAACTCGTTCTTTATCAATGAGTATACATCGATTTTTCCACGGTAGTTATAATTATTTGAAATTGACTATGTTTCAACGACTGCCAAGCTCAATAAGTTTCAATTTCGACGAGTCGGCAATTTGAAAAGAAACGAACATGAGGGTCCCATAGTGGATTCCCTGGGGAAAAGCAGTACGCATTTCCCAGTCCATTAGGAGAAATCAGAATAAATTTCCCAGCGAATCTTACATCTCCCTGTGAACTTCATCATGTGCAATTTTCAAAAATTCGTCCACAAGCAGGTACCCTGGGCATAGTCATATAGTTCTGAATTTGTGCAACTTGTGGGAGAAGAGCAAGACTCACCCAGGGAATCGCAGACGTAACTAATTGTGGGCAGCTCCTTTCCATCCTGTTGCTTGCGCCAGGTCATCTGCTCCAGTGAGGAAGACGTGGTGGCGCGAGTGAAGGCGATCACGTCCGGCCGTGGCGCGTGGGCCGCGTTGGACGCCGTCTGCGGCGCCATGACTCAAACTTTGGGCTCCTCTGTGCGAGACGGGGGCCGCATCATCGTGTACAGCTTTCTGGGCGGCCCTGTGGCTTCGGTGAACGCGATGGACCTGCTGCGTGGTGTTTCCGTCACAGGGTTCGGCCTCAGGAGCGTTATCAAGGAGTTCGAGTCAAGGGAAGCCTGCGCTGCGGAGGTCGCGCCCCTCGTCATCGAAGGCATCCTTCCCGTGGCCGACGTGGAGAAGTTCGAGCTCACGGATTTCAAAAGGGCCTTGACCAGGGCGAAAGAGTCCGGACACTCGAGCAAGGTCTTGCTTGTGAACTGAAACTTCGCAAGGATCGCCATCGAACTGAAGCTCACCTGTAACGCAGTGGTAGGAGAACTCAATTCTAACATGCTTACAATAGTTAGAGAGAATTCCTCATCAACACTTCCATAGTTCAGAACCATGACGTTCTCAAGAAAGGGATCAATTGAGAATGGGATGCCAACGAGACGAGTGATCCTAACACACTGATATTGAGTGAGTGCATCGTGCAGAAATGGATATTAGGTACTGGTATCTATACTGGCATTAGAGCATCGTTTTATGATAAAACGTACTTCTGTGGACTTGAATAGATTTGTAGCGATGTCGAGTGGTGGAGGCTATAACCCTGGCTGTTAGCCGTTATATCTGCAGCTTGGGGCAAACTAATCTGTAACTTTGATATTAATACCGTATGTAATAAAACTCCTGAAATTCTTTTTTCACTTCCTACATCTTCTAATTCTAGTTTCGAATTCAAGTAAACTGTTTTAAATATTCCCCCCAATCAGAGTCGCGTTCAAGCAAGGTGAAATTCATTGACGAGATTTTTGTTATATGCTTTACAAAGTTTACATGATCTGTATTTATGCAGTTCAGAGAACAATAAGGTCGCTAATTCAAGAAACTGACACCTACTAATCCCGAGGAGGGCCTTTCTTTGCTGCTTCGGCAGCGGCCTTCTCAGTTTCTATAGCCGTAACAATTGTCTCCTCCACCTCTGCATCTTCAAGCAACCGCAAGCCCTCGTTCTTGGTCACTACAGCTATTTCAATGTTTTTACCTCCACTCTCAACTACCTGCCACAATCGCAGAAGCCATCGCCGTAAGAACTACAAGTTCCACCTGCAGCCCAGGCAGAATCTAGAGAGTAGAACACACAAAACGTGAAGTTCATCAACATCCACAAAAAAAAAACAGCGGATGGTGGTCACTTACTTCAAGCAGCGTTTGCACACACAAGGAACATTTTTTGAATTCCCTGCGGGTATTGTACTGGAAATCCCCTCCAAGGAAACATAAAAGTGTAGGAAATGTGAGACAAGGAATTTTATTAATTTCATTAAGGGGAAATCTATGCATTTTTCAGTGTTCTTAGATGATGTCCCCACCTCCAAATCAACTCAATTTCTGAAATTCAATAATCTAGAATGTAAATTTATGCCTCTAAAATTAACTCTAATATAGATTTTAGTGCGCAGAATCAATATTATTCATAGATTTTGGAATCTCAAATCTAACTAATATGAAGATTTTAAATTTCAATCTCATTGATTTGCACATTTCAGAATTTTTATTCTAGATCCTTTCTAGATTTCAAGAATTCAAAATATTAGTAACATGTAGATTTCATTTGTTTAAAAGATTTTAAATTTCATATATTATATAATTTCTTAGGTTTTTGCAGTATACAAACTCAAAAAAACTAGATTTACTTGATTAGAATTCATTGTCTCAAGAATTGACAGCTTACAAGTCTTATGTGTCCTCCCTCATGATACTCTTGACAATCCAAATGGGACAATTCCATCTTGTAAAATCTACCAAGTATTAGGTGGAAACAACATTGAAATGTGAGATGTGTGCAAAGTCTACCACTTTGGAGTGCACACGGGGGATTTGGAGAGAATTTTTGAAAATCCCTACAAAAAAATAAAAAATAAAAAATTTGTAGAGGAATTCTTTGAAGATCCCTCCTCAATGACATTAGAACACTGGGAAACACATAAACTGGCAAAAACTAGCAGGGAAAAACTAGAAAAGCTCCAAACTAGTCACACGAAATTCCAAAAAAGTCTGTTGTGATTGCATTGTCTCCTTGCTAGATGTTTTTGTGTAATTCTTCTCCAAAAATTCACGTACAGAGTTTGAGTTACAACCTAGATGGGAAATTTCCTAATAATGGCGATAATCCATACACCATTTATCCATTCATTTCGAAGTCAGGTATAGATTTCAGACTGCACGGTCTAAACGTGAAAATGCCAAGTTTGTGGAATACCGCCATTTTCATGAAATGTTGGTTCTTGTCAGTTTCGTCACACTGAAGCGCTAATCAACAACCTCTTGATAAATGTATGCACTAGCTCCGCAGAAAGAATGTGCAGTTTCAGACTATTCTGAAACCCAAATCCATTTCCATTTCACTGTACCTTCTCAATCACAAGATTCTACCAATTCAACCATGTGAGGACAAGTGACACTTCGTATCAAATTCGAACTAATTGTGTGTAAAATCAAATGTGCATGAAATCCCAATTATTAATAAGTTGATCATCGGATCTGCTTCTGGAATTTGACATGCTTGTGCTTGCTCCCTGGCTTGTGAACTGTGGAATTGGCGGACAATTGTCATGACGCTTGCCTTTATTGCATTCTTGACCAGTACAAAACTCCTGGTGTGTAAACATTCTCCTACTTTGTGGGATTACATACTGTTTTGTAATCAACAATTAAAGATGCAAAAGGCGATGAATTCATTGGAGATAAATGGATGGTGTTGCAGGCAAAGAAGAAACCAAAATTCTTCTGGGTAGCTGCCGTTGCTCCTCTGTTGTCCATGGTCCTTGCAACTGCATCGGTTTATGGCACAAGGATTGATCAACAAGGCGTCCAAATCGTGAGCAAATTCATTCACAACTGGTGGCACTGGATTAATTGGAACCTCTATCATTATATTCACTTCCTTGGCATGTTTTAGAGTACTGACTATTGTGACCCTCACTGCCAACTCTGCCTATAAACTCAGCCACGTCTTCATGCTAGTAAGTGCATCCATCCTTGAAATTTTGTGGAAAATGATATATATGTCCCGTATTAATGGATATCACCAGATGTTTTGTCCTCCACAAGTTAACGTGCTAACTTCTTTAATTTTAAACTAAGCAGTTGCATTGCGGGTTCACTTGAATCGTCAATGCAGGCCGGTTACATCAAAAAAGGGTTGAATCCTTCTTCAGCAGACCAAATCTTCTTGTCTGGTCCATTTCTAGGACCAGCAGTCAAGATTGGCCTTATTGCAGGTCTCGTTGCAATGACAGAGGGCCTTGCAATTGGGCGGACCTTTGCAAAGTTGCACGGGCACTGCTTGGATGGCAACAATGAAATGGTCGCATTTGGCTTCATGAACATATGCGGCTCTTTATTCTCGTGTTATGTCACCACTGGTAATTCTCTGTACATAATGATCCTTCAACTGCACTTTGGACTTCATAGAATGCTCTTGCAGCCATATATGCCGGGTTGAAATTTAAAAATTTCACATGATTGTGCAGGATTATTCTCAAGATCGGCCTTGAGCTATGCAACAGGAGGTCGGACCCCAATGGCGAATATAGTGATGGCCATCCTTGTGGCAATCACGATGATTGCGCTCACTCCATTGATCCATTACACTCCCATTTGCGTTTTATCCGCAGTGGTCATCACCGCAGTCTTAACAATCATCGACCTCCCAGCTGCCTACGTTATTTGGAAAGTGGACACTCTCGACTTTCTTACTTGTCTCGGCGCCTTCTTTGGCACCTTGTTTGTCTCCGTGGAGATTGGACTCCTCATTGCTGTAAGTACTCCGCACCCAACTCACTACCTTCCATTCTTCTAACTTGGACATAATTGTACTGGGCTCACTATGCTGAATTTCTACTCCTTGAATGTGTCTTGTTCCAGTTAAGGAGTCCAGCCACTTGGACTTAAAATGGAAATGACTACTTACTAGATATCAATTTCAGCCAAGTTTGGTGGTCTTTTCTAGTTCGAAGAGGACATGATTTTACTAGTGTATGGGGTGTGGGGTGGCTAGTACCAGGCAAATAATTCTTTTCTTTTAGACAATTTGTCATGACACGATGTTTCATTCTGTTTATGGACTTGAATGGGTGCTGTGCAGGTATGCCTTTCCTTTGTCAAAATCCTGTTCAATGTAACAAGACCTTATACAACCATCCTGGGCAACATCCCCGGCACAAGGGTGTACCAGGACGTGAAACACTACCTTGAAGCTACGCGTGTGCCGGGGATCCTGGCCGTCCGGATCGACGCTGCCATTTACTTCTCCAACACTGCCTACGTTCATGACAAAGTTCTGAACTACCTGGAGGACGAGAAGCAAAGGTTGGAGAAAACAAATGGCCCCAATGTGCATTACCTCATCCTGGATTTGACTTGTAAGTTGCACGCTTCCTAAACTTCCGCTTTGTTGATTCAACCTTGAACCCTGAAACCTAAACTCAAACTCAGACAATATGAATTTACTAACCTCATTCCAATTCTTTTACAAAGTTGCAGGCTTACTAAACTTCAGCTTTGTTGATTCAACCTTAAACCCTAAACCTAGACAATTAACCTGATTCAAATTCTTTTACATGTACTCTAAATATGTTACATAAGAAAACCTATTCTAAAGGAAACCAAGAAATTAAAAATTTTAAGACATTATGATGTGTCAATACATTCATGACATTGTTGATGGTTTTGTGTTTAGTTAATATAAAATTGTTAATGCTTTGCAGTTGTCACAAATATAGACATCAATGATGTCTTTGCAATTGAGGAGATTGAGAAGGTCGTGCGGAAGCAAGACATTCAGGTAATTATTGATTTCCTTTTAACACTTTTGTCACTTGCTTATTAATTGAATTCACACATTGAAACATGCAACAATTTCTTTGAGAAAGCTATGCAAACAGATAGTAGAATTTTGTTAGTAAGTGTGATCCCAATTAATTTCAATTTTCTATAAACACTTCACTAGGCTCTTTATTCTTGAAATTGGTAACATCAAACATCTTTGATAGAGACTATACAAAAGTAAGGTTATTTGACATTTCAATTAAAGCATACTAATGGAGTCAGTGAATAAATTGTTTTAGTAATTATTACTTCACATAAGCTACCCAAAGTTAAATATGTGGCAAGGCCTCCTAGTTCAATAATCTCTATTTATTCCTCTAGATTAATATGGTTTGCTACTTTGTGCTCCTCTGTTGCATTATTCCTTTGTCCTTCTTTCACTATTGGTTTTGATTTCATACTTTTCTATTGAGCTAACTAACAATGCTAAGGTAGAAAAATAGTTATTTAATTTTTCTAACTGATAGATTTTTATTTCACTTGAAATATACAAAAACCTCATTATTTGGGATCATACCTCTAATTTTGACTCTTAAAATCTCTTTAGAGAAAATAAACCTTCAAGACTATTGATTCTACATCTATACATTTGAAAGTTGCTCTAAATGGATCTTTTATTTTTTTACTTTTATGGTATATTAATAAAAATAGTGTCATTCTTTTATTATTGTACAATGTGGTGATGAAACAATTTTGATGCAGTTGGCATTAGCAAATCCAAAGGCAACAGTGCTTGAGAAGCTAGACAACTCAAATTTCTTGTCAGAGTTGGGATTAGAATGGATATTCATGACAGTTGAAGAAGCTATTCAAGTGTGTTCTATACTTATGATCCAACAAGACGCTTAGTACTTCATAACAACAAAACAAAAACAAAGAATATTTTGAAGGTGAATCAATATGATAAAACCTTTCAAATGTTGAACATCATTTTGGATTGCCACTTATATATAAATGTGTAATTTTGATAATTATACTTCTTTATTTTGTTAATGAAGATGTTTAGGTAGTTTGGTTTGATTTTTAGTAACTATCCACCACTTTTTAATTAATTATTATTAACAATTCTAATGTCTCGTAGTAGAGCAATGTCAATCTGACTTGTTAATACCAATGTTACACCAATTTGAGACATGGTATTGGTGTAATGCTTGACTTTTGAAATTTGAAGTTTCAAAGGCTAATTTCCAACCATAGTACCATACCTGGCTTTATTAAGCAAGGCAAAAGGCTCCTTTAGAGGTAGAATATTCAACTCTTGTCAAATGTTGGATTATCAACAAACAAATGAATGGAGGAAGAATCAATATGAAACAATCAAGAACCATATTACATAACGGCATCTACACTCAAGAAGCATGTGAAACAAGTTGCAATGGTCTTTTTCACTAATTAATTCCTCCAAGCTATTGTATACAATACTTCCTCCACATAAACTTCAAAGACACCATGCTACTATTGTTCACTAATGATATCATTTGAATGCATTGGTGTTGTCATAGCACTAATTTGATATACTCTATCAAAAAGGTGACACTAGTTGGCCCTATCATCTAGATAATCAACAAAGTTTTTTTGCAAGAATTTTAACCAAATGTCTAAAAGAGAAAATTGTTTAGTAATTTCATTAAATGGGCAAGCTAAGAAAGGCAATTAACCAATCTCTTCCTTTGAAACTACCAAACTAATAAAACATTTCAATATAGAGTATGTTGTTACTAAATTATCTAGGGCCCAAAGTATTTTATCAAATATGGCTTTCCAAAATTACAAATTGTAGTACTTGTTGCAAATTTTGATAAAGCATCAAAAAAAATTGCTCAGTATTAGTAGAGACTAGGGTCGTTGCAAGTAACACTTGTCTTATTTTTTGTCCCCTTGGCCTTGTACATGTAGTTTTTTGCTCATAACTTTTGCGTCGTAAGTCCATTTTCTTTGAAATTTGAACTGAAGGTACATGTGGTAGTTTTAGACGTTGAGTAATTTTTTCAAATTTTTAAAAGTTATTTTATTATTTTTAAACTGCCCCCAATTGGGTGTCTACCTTGGCCATTTTGGGGGTTTTCAGTACTATTTCCGACCCAAAATTGCAAATTTGAAGGTGAAAATTGGGATACAAGGAGTTCTACTAAAGTTACACAAGCTCACGTAAGATTTAAAAATAATAGTGAAGTGTCCACCTTCCACATGTGCTCAAAGTGTACTACCTTTGCACATGTGTAGAGAACACAATTTTATTTTTCCAAAGATGAAAATTGTTGAGAAGAAGCATCTTTAAGTTAGGAGAATGGCTTTTTTTTTGAATTTTTTGAATTTTTTTGAATTACTAAAAATAAAAAAGTCCACATATCCTTTTTTTGCTATTTTATGCTCCCAGTGGCTTTTGTAGTACCCCGTAGTAGTCTATAACATTGCATAGTACTATATAGTACTGAATCGATGGTTTGGATCTACAAGCACCCGAATCGACGGTTTAAATCTACCGGAGCTTTGTTGACACATAATACTGATAGTACTGTAGAGTATTGACAATCCTATGGCCGAAAACAACATTTTTGAGCCAAAAACGTGAAGTGTTTCTTGCAATCACCCACTAGAAATGAGAACACGGAAGATACTTGTAAGAAAGTTCCTACTTTCTAAAGCTCTTTGCTTCCCCAATGAATAACGGAAGCTATTACCAATAGATTTTTGCATTTTATGTGATGACCCGACACCATGTCCCTACACATGTAGATGAACCTTGACTTTGGTAGATTTCTGGAAGCAAAAGACCGGAAACATCAGCAACACAAGTATTAAAACACCTTTGGCACAAACATTAATCCAACTGTAGATTTTATTTGTATTGGAAGCCCATAGTGTTTGAGATACAAACTCTATTGCATTTGATGGATATATCATGTTATATTTACATATCTGCCATACACAAATTTAAGGTAAGGGACCTTACTGAAATCCTTTAAGGATTTTTGGCTATAAAAAATAATGAGAATTAATTTTAGATGATACTATAGGAAATTTGAGGCATTTTTGACTTTCACAAAAAAAATCAAAATCTCCATTGTATATATTTAAAAAATATTTACAAACAACAAACTTGAGTTCATACTTTGGCTGTTTTGATCAACCAACTCCTAGTTGGGTACCTAATCATGATTCATTATCAACATGATTCAAAATCAACTCATGACTAAAAAACAAGAATCTAAATTGGTCAATGCATTCATATTTGGAATTTTTTTTTTAAAACATAGTTGAAGTAGACTTTGAGGTTGGAAACTAAATAAAGTCCCACTTCCAAGAGACGCGTCTCACTTGTCTATTGCCCACATGTCCACATGGATATATTACAATGTATTTGCAGATCATCTACTTACAAATGTAAAGTGAGGGACCTTATTTGGACCACTATTTAAGGATGTTTGGCTATCAAAAAGAATGTAAAAAATCTGAAAATTTTGAATACAACGCCAAACACAAATAAAAAATTTCATTGTACTTATTTGAAAAATATATACAAACAACAATCTTGAGCTAGTACTAACTCATAACTGTCACAATCAACCAACCTAGTCAGGGTGGAGTTTAAACTAGTATTGGACTAGTATCTCTAGTATGTAATTGTCATGCACATGAAACGACCCTGGTATAAAGCCAATAGGCTTTAATCCCTAAGCACTCAAGCGACCATTTTTTGGTCATTGCCCGACTTCAGGCAGCATTTTCGGGTAGAAAAAAAGCTTTTTTCTAAGTTTTATTTTTTATTTTTTAAAAGATTGGGTTGTCTTTCATAATAATTTATATTCAAAACTAAGAACACTACTGTCAAACAAAAATTATAAGAGAAATAGCACAAAGTGTTTAGAATTTGTTTAGTGTTGAAAAATTTACTATTTGAAGAAAGTGATGGTGAGCTCATTACTAGATCTTATGCATTTTTTCACAATTCAATAGAAACCACAATTTTGACCAATAAAAAAAATTCAAATGCTAAAGATAGAAATTATATTTTTGATGAATTTTTTAAGTTATATCTTCAAAATTCATTTGAAGAGAATCTAAAAATAGTTTTATAATTTCAACTGTATGAATAATTTCTACTTTTGTGCCTCACAATATCTTCTTTGATGCAAACTTCAAAAAAGTTATAGAACTTATATTTTATAACACATTTGTATTTTGTCTGAATCCCTTGGGTTTTTAGGGGTTAAGGTAACTACACCTAATTTCAACTGCTTTCTAAAATTTCATCGTCTAGATTCTTGTTTCAAATGTACTTGGACCACTATTCATAGTGAGAGTCAATGGTTGGTTACCCTAAGCCCAGCCTATTCTTAGTGGCACTTTGAAAATTTGTAGTTTATTCATGTGGTGTTCAAAAAATGCATTCTAAGAGAATCTAGAATCTCCTTTTGACTTCCAACAAGACCCCACCAAAAAATTCAATGTAACAATGGGAACCAATCATGCTGAATTTCTTATTTGTGCGTTTTTAGGTGTAGTTACCTTAATGGCCTAGATTATACTTCATACTAGTCAACATGACTACAAAACAAGAATCTGAAATGGTCAATGCATTTGTATTTGGAATTCCATAAAAATCATAGTTGAGTTGCACTTTTGTGAATAAAAATGGATTAGGTAATTGCAAAGTAGGTCAAGTTATCAAAAATAATCTCTGGTTAGGACCTACCGAGCTACGGGCGGCGAGGTTGGTACTAACCGGAGATTATTTTTGATGACTTGGCCTACTTTGCAATTACCGGTCATAATGTCAATGTAGGAGAGTTGAGCGGTTTACTTCTTTGATATTTTGAGCCAATCAAAACATGCCACAACAACAAAAATCTCTTGCATTTAGATTAAGTTAGGTGGATTCGCACTCACTAAGTTAATACAGGTTGGTAGTAGTAGATATTTCTCTTAGATTTCTCTCACTACCACACCAATGAAATTTCTTCTTCATACCCACCCTGTTGGAAATTTGCACAAGACCAACAGTGAGCATTATCAGTCTTAATCTGCCTCTCCTTAACCAATCGAACCATGCCACCACAGCGAAACTCTCCTGCATTGTCATTATGAGGCAGGCAATTGAATCAGTAGGTCCCTCTTCTGGTAGACGAGTCTCACTTGACTTGACTGTTGCCCACATGTCCTTACCAGTCCTCCTGGTAGCACAAGAAGTTTTCCTGGACTCATATACCGAAAGGCTTCTGCAGCAGCAGTTAACTTAATTACACAATTGCATTTGCTTCAGTTCCCTTGGAGCGCAAGCGATTTAATGGAAATTTCTCCTCAAATTTAAACGATCTCAAGACACTTACGTTCACCATGAAATCCCCTGGTCGGATCTCCCTCCCCTTGCACCACTGCAAACTCAGGTCTATCATCAAGTCTATCAATACAGCACCCATTGGTCGACGCACAAGGTGTAGAATAGAAGTAATACGAAGCTTAGAGTGCTGTGATTCTATCGATCTCTAGAGACTGGAATAAATCTAGTCACGATGTCGAATGTGGCGATTGTGCAAGAGGGATTCGTTCGAGAGGATCCCTGGAGCACTTTGAAAGTGGTGACGCTGCCCATTCCCAAAGCTGCACCAGGGGAGGTGGTGGTGCACATCTCCATGCGTCCCATCCAGCCTTTTGATTTCTTCACGCTCAGCAACGGAATCCACAATGGCACTCCGGGATGCGAGGGGTTTGGCATCGTTCACGAGGTATGGCAATCATCGCACAGTTTCATGACAGTCTCTTCACGTATAAATAAATAAGTGTTTTGCAAGTCTAATTTGCTATATAGTGATGAAAGCAGATGAATTCTAGACTCCCGAGCATCAAGCAAGAGCATTTGTCAGGTGACACTGTTTGGTAAAGGGGTGGCGTGGATTTTAGAATTGTCTCAATCCAGTGTTGAGTTGCTGGAATGAGGGAAAGCTCAAAACTTTCAAGCTCAATTTCAAAATTTCTTTTCAAATAGAAACTCATCTCCAAAAGCTCTCATGCTTTAGAAAAACGTTGCTACCCGCAGTTACAGAATGCCTCAATTGTGAAATGTGCACGGGAATTGGCATATCTACGATACCTGTCAGTCAATTGACTACAGGTAGCAAGCCAATGGCTTGTGGGATAGAGGAATTGGGATGTCACTTGCACAATAAGAATTCGAACCGTGTGGTTCTAACGAAGCACCTTCGTACTACTTGTGGCTGACAACCACTCTACAATATATATGTCCATTGATTCACTGCAGGTAGCAAGCCAATCACTCGTGGGGAGATAGATTAGTTGGGATGTAAATTGTACAGTAAGAATTCGAACAAGTCAACTGCTCAAATGAAGCACCTGCTCCTACTTGTGCTCCTACTTGTGAATGAAACATACTCTGAGGACGCGTTTCCACATCGTAAACGGCAGCGAAGTCCATAATTTCGCTTCCGCTCACGCTTGCTAAAGGGTGGAAAGCCCGTTTTAGTAAGAATTCCATTAGATTCGTTTTCGCTCACCCTTCCGCTACGATGTGGAAACAACCCTGGAGTGCGGCAGGTAGGAGAAGGCTTGACGAAGTTCCACAAAGGGCAGCGCGTGCGACCACATACCTCGGCTGGGGCGTGGGCAGGCAAAGGCTCCTGGCAACACTACATTCGGCTGCCCGCGGAGATGGTGTGGCTCGTGCCGGACGCCTTGTCTAACGAGCAAGCCGCGCAGTTCGTAATCAACCCGTGGACGTCGTACTCTCTGTTGAGGCAGCTGCAACCGGTGCCGCCAGGCGAATACATCGTCCAGACGGCCGCGGGTTCTACAGTCGGGAAGCAAGTGAGCTCGCTCGCGAAGCACTGGGGCATCCAGATGATCAATATCGTGCGCCGGTCGGAGCAGAAAGCGGAATTACTGGCCTTGGGCGATCACCACCAGGTCAGTGCATGCGTGCCTTGGGAAAGAAATTCAATCTAGACACAAAACCAGCCAGCATTCTAAGTTCTACTTGAACCCGTTCTTTATCAATGAGTATACATCGATTTTTCCACGGTACTTATAATTACTTAAAATTGACTATGTTATCAAAGACTGTCAAGCTCAATTTAAGTTTCAATTTCGACGAGCCGGCAATTTGAAAAGAAACGAACATGAGGGTCCCATAGTGGATTCCCTGGGGAAAAGCAGTACGCATTTCCCAGTCCATTAGGAGAAATCAGAATAAATTTCCCAGCGAATCTCACATGATCTCCCGGTCAACTTTATCATGTGCAATTTTCAAAATTTCGTTCACAAGCAGGTACCCTGGGCATAGTCATATAGTTCTGAACATGTGCAAGTGGGAGAAGAGCAAGACGACTCACCCAGGGAATCGCAGACGTAACTAACCGTGGGAAGCTCCCGTCCGTCCTGTTGCTTGCGCCAGGTCATCTGCTCCAGTGAGGAAGACGTGGTGGCGCGTGTGAAGGCGATCACGTCCGGCCGTGGCGCGTGGGCCGCGTTGGACGCCGTCTGCGGCACCATGACTCAAACTTTGGCCTCCAGTGTGCGAGACGGGGGCCGCATCATCGTGTACGGTTGTATGGGCGGCACTGCGGCCTCGGTGAACGCGATGGACCTGCTGCGTGGTGTGTCCGTCACAGGGTTCAACCTCAGGAGCGTAACCAAGGAGTTCGAGTCAAGGGAAGCCTGCGCTGCGGAGGTCGCGCCCCTCGTCATCGACGGCATCCTTCCCGTTGCCGGCGTGGAGAAGTTCGAGCTCACGCATTTCAAAAGGGCCTTGACCAGGGCGAAAGAGCCCGGACACTCGAGCAAGGTCTTGCTTGTGAACTGAAACTTCGCAAGAATTGCTCACCTGTAACGTCAGTGGTAGGAGAATCCAATTCCAACATGCTTACAATAGTTAGAAAGAATTCCTCATCAACACTTCCATGGTTCAGGACCATGACGTTCTCAAGAAAGGGATCAATTGAGAATGGGATGCCAACGAGTCAAGTAATCCTAAAATACTGATATTGAGTGAGTGCATCATACGTAAATGAATATTAGGTACTGGCATCTATGCCTGTATTAGAGCATCGTTTTATGATAAAAACGTACTGAAGTGGACTTGAGTAGATTTACAGTATCGAAGTCGAGTTGTGGAGGCTATAACCCTGTCTGTTAGCCGTTATATCTGCAGCTTGGGGCAGACTAATCTGTAACTTTGATATTAATACCGTAAGTAATAAAACTCCTGAAATTCTTTTTTCACTTCCTACAACTTCTAATTTTAGTTTCGAATTCAAGTACAAACTGTTTCATTCCCCCCAATCAGAGTCGCGTTCAAGCAAGGTGGAATTCATTGACGAGATTTTTGCTATATGCTTAACAAAGTTTACATGATCTGTATTTATGCAGTTACAGAACAATAAGGTCGCTAATTCAAGAAACTGACACCTACTACTCACGAGGAGGGCCTTTCTTTGCTGCTTCGGCAGCAGCCTTCTCAGTTTCTATAGCCGTAACAATCTCCTCCATCTCTGCATCTTCTAGCAACCGCAAGCCCTCGTTCTTGGTCATTACAGCTATTTCAATGTTTTTACCTCCACTCTCTACCACCTGCCACAATCGCGAAAGCCATCGCCGTAAGAACCACAGTTTCAACGTCCAGTCCGGGCAGAATCTAGAGAGTAGAACACACAAAACATGCAGTTCATCGACATCCACAAAGAAAACCCAGCGGATGGTGGTCACTTACTTCAAGCAACGCTCGGACAGCCAGCTTTACTGTCTCCTTGCCAGATGAGTTTCCGCGTAATTCTTCTCCAAAAATTCACGTACGTACTGAGTGAGAGTTACGCCCTCGATGGGGGATTTCCTTATAATGGCGGTATTCCACACGCCATATATCCATTCATTTCTAGTTCAGGTGTAGATTTCAGACTGCACGGTCTAAATGTGAAAATGCCAAGTTTAAGGAAAACCGCCATTTTCATGAAATGTCGGTTCTTGTCAGTTTCGTCACACTGAAGCGATAATCAACAACTTCTTGATAAATGTGTGCACTAACTCCACTGTTCCTGAAAGATTGTGTAGTTTCAGATCACCCTGAAGCCCAAATCCATTTCCATGTCACCGTACCTTCTCAGTCACAAGAGTCAACCAATTTAACCATGTGATTAGAAGTGACACTTTCTCTCAATTTTGAACTGTGTGTAAAATCAAACCTGCATGACTTCCGAATTCCTAAGTAGTTGATCATCGGATCTGCTTCTGTTTGACATGCTTGTGCTTGATCCCTGGCTTGTGCGCAGTGGAATTGGCGGATAATTGTCATGACGCTTGCTTTTATTGCATTCTTGACCAGTACAAAACTCCTGGTGTGTAAACATTCGCCTACTTTGTGGGATTACTTACTGCGTTGTAATCAACAATTAAGGATGCAAAAGGCGATGGAGATAATTGGCTGGTGTTGCAGGCAAAGAAGAAACCAAAATTCTTCTGGGTAGCTGCCGTTGCTCCTCTGTTGTCCATGGTCATTGCAACTGCATCGGTTTATGCCACAAGGATTGATCAACAAGGCGTCCAAATCGTGAGCAAATTCATTCACAACTGGTGTCATTGGATTCATTGGAACCTCTGTCATTATATTCACTTCCTTGGCATGTTTCAGAGTGCTGACTGTTGTGACCCTCACTGCCAACTCTGTAAAAACTCAGCCACGTCTTCATGCTAGGAAGTGCATCCATCCTCAAATTGTGGAAAATGATACGTATATAAATTACAATTACTTTGCCAAAATCTAATTAAAATATGAAGATATCTATTTCACAAATTTAATTTGGTCTTATGACATCTCACATTTAACTCTTCCTAGTTCATATTTTTGTTACATAATGGGGTGTTATTTAACATGAAAGATGTGCATATGGATGTTCCCTACATATCTATGCAATTGAATTAAAAAAATTCATTACCAACTGTTTTCAATAATTATGTAAAACCATGAAAATTGACTTCAAAAATTCACCTAAAATGAAAATTTGCTTTTTTGAAATTGAAATTTGGTATGCTTGATTGGGATTGCATAAAGAAATATACCAAAAATATGCTTACAAAAAATATGCCAATTATACTACACTTTGAATAAAAAAATTTGAATGCCTCGAAGCGACAATTTGTAAATGAACTAGACTTGACTGTACATAATGATCCTTCAATTTCACTTTGGACTTCATAGAATGATCTTGTAGTCATATATGCCGGGTTGAAATTAAAAATTTTCACATAATTGTAAAGGATTATTCTCAAGAGCTACCTTCAGCTATGCATTAGAGAAAATCTGAGCTTAAAGAGGGCTATTTGACTTTCGGTGGATGTGGAAATATAGTGAAATTTAAAATTAATAAAAAATTTAAAATTATATATATCGAAAATCCAACAAACAAACGGTGGCACACAAACTTACTTTCACTAGCAAGATTTATGTGAGTCAATTTGGGCTAATATTTTTCCTATTGCACATTTTCATGCAGTCAAATGCCACAAGAATGGCCATCACTATATTCGCCATTGGGGTCCGACCCCGTATTTTTTCAAATGGCAATATGGGATCAGACCCCAATGGCAAATATATAGTGATGGCCATCCTTGTGGCAATCGCAATGAGTGTGCTCACTCCATTGATCCATTGCACTTGCATTTTATTTGCAGTGGTCATCACTGCAGTCTTAACAATCACCAACTTCCAAGCTACCTATGTTATTTGGAAAGTGGCATTAGAAGAATTTTGAGGCCTCCAAGAGACTGCGAGTTATCTGGCCCTGGGAACTCTGGGAATGCCCTGGGAACAATAATCTGACGTGGTCACGCGAGTGCCACGTTAGAAAATAATAAAAAAATTAATTTTTTAATATTTTTTTTTCAGTTTTTTATTAATATTTTAATATTTTAATTTATTTTTTATTTTTTATAATTATTTTAATATTCTGACTGTTCCCAGCTGCGGGAACAGCCCTGAAACGGTCTCTTGAAGGCCTCAAATTTCTTCTAATGACACTCTTGACTTTCTTACTTGCGATACTAGATCTAAGGTAGGAAGCTCAAAAATGGAGCATCTAAGGGCTGGTCCCCCTTTTTCATGTATTTCCTTGGACGGGAATATTTTTAGCTCATTTTTCAGACATAGAGAAATTGATGAGGAATCTAACCCAAGTGGTTTCGTATTTTTCCGAGCATTTTTGAATTACTTATGATTTTTTAAACGAGTTGGGTCATAGGTTCCTATTTGTGACCCTAGGTCTTTCATAAACGGTTCACTTGCAATCTTAAATAAAAATGAGGAAAGCAAAGAAAATGATCGGTTCTTGCAATTAATAAGTCTTTTTCCTTGATTCATTCCATGACTATGACTAGTCAATTTCAGAACCAACTCATGTCCATTTCACAGCCATTTATAGGGTCCATTCTTAATGCCCGCTCTGTTTTACAGCCTCCTACCTTACATGAGATTTCATGAGTTTATGATGGCCTACTTGATCGACCATATAATTTCGGACTGGGCCAAATTTTATCTAACCAGAATCAGCAGAAAGCATTGCATTTTGTGTTTCAAAAAGGAAAGGAAAGTGAAATAGAAAGTTCCAATATAAACTTTTTCGTTCTTTAGGGGATGAAGCATTTTGACCCATGCACTTAGTTAAAATGTGGAAGTGTGGTTCCATTTGGAGATCACTCAATAGAGCTCACTACTTTTCATAACTTTTGACTACACACTTAAAAAGTTATTGTATGATATGTAATTTTCATTGCTTGGCGGGTAGCTCAAAAATTCTTAAAAAATCATATTATTTAGAAACAAAAATTTTAAATTGGTGTTCTAGATTTGTATACATGTGGAAAGTTGTGAATCATTCCATTTTGATTATTGAAATGAAAGTTATGAGGAGTTTTAGTTTGTAGGCAATTATGAATTGTCTACTCTAAAATAACTTTAAAGTCCATTATTTAACTCAATTTTCAATATTTTTTTGAAAAGAGTAAAATCGTAGGATGTAGATTGTTTATTATAATATTGCAACCATTGGGATTGGCATTTTTCAATTCCATAACAGAGTTCTTAACAATTTAGTATCATTCTCTACTTCTTTCTACTTGCTTTTTTTTCCCTGTATGTTGAACAATTCCAAATATTTGAAATTTTTCAAGCATGTAACCAACTTGCCTTGAAGAATGAATCCAAAGAATTACCAACATTTTGGACATTTTTTCATACAAATGTGACCTTATGAAGTGCAACTGTTCGATTTTTTGCACGACCAAAAAGAATTTCTATCAATTCAAAAGTTAATATCTTGCAATCTACACGGTGGAAATTTCTAAAAATTTTCCACATCTTTTCAAACCAACTTACTACAAGATCGCATGGGTACATGTGTCTAAAAATGTTTTTTTCCCTAAAATTTGGCACTTGTACTAGAAATGGCAGTTTTGGAGTGTTTTTGGTGAAGACATAGTCAAAATCATTTAGGAGTTAAAAACATTATTAGCTTCTCAATGGACTAGCTCAAAGACAGATATGCAGAGCATGAAATCAAGAACACGCCAAAATACGCACAAGTTCAATAACAAGGTTCTTAATTAAGACACCTAGACCATGTCGATTACAAAATGAACAAACAAACAATTAATTTAGCAAGGCAAAAGGCTCTCCTAGAGTTTAAATATTTAGCACTTGTCAAATGTTGGATTATCAACAAACAAATAAATGGAAGAAGAAGTAACACCAAATAATCAAAAATTGTATCACATAAGCATCTATTGACTCAAGAAGCATGTGAAACAAGTTGTAGTAGTCTTTTTCAGCAATTAATTTCTCCAAGTTAGTATATAGAATACTTCCTTGGTCCACGTAAACCCCAAAGACACTACACTACCATTGCTCAATTTGAATGCATTGGTGGTGTTGTAGCACTAGTTTGACATACTCTATCATGAAGATGACACCACTTGTCCTATCATCCAAATAATGAACAACGTTCTTTTTCCCAAATTTTAACATAATGATGAAAAGAGAATTTTTTTTAGAAATTTCTAATTAAATGAACTTAGTGGGGCAATTAACCACTCCACTCCCCCCAAACTACCAAACTAATCAATCAAAAACATTCAACATAAAATAAGTTATTACTGAATTATCTAGGGGTCCAAAATATTCTATCAAATATGACTTTCAAAACTTGTAGATTGTAGTGCTTGTTGCGGATTTTGAATACGCATTAACCCTATAAGCCTGCGGACACTAAGTGTCCGATGGATGACAGAGAATCCTTCTGTATATGACAGAAGTGCAACAATTCATCCTCAGAATTTTGTTCTGAAAAGGCAAGGTCTTCTATCGTGCTGTGACTTCCGCAATGAGTATTTTTCCATTTTTTTTAAGTCATTGATTCCCACAGTTTCAGAAAGGATGATTTCCATGGAGACCGGTCCGTCCTTACAAGGTTAAAAAAGTCACTTGCAAAGACTAGCAAAGAGTATAGCTTGAACGCCATGAAAGGCGGAGAGGGGGGCGAAGCCCCCTTTAACCCCTAAAGGACCAAGGCCTTTTTTCTGCCAAAAAACAGTGAAAACTGCCATTTCTATAGCAAACAGTAAAAAAAATTGAAAAATGTTTTTTTTGCAAATCTAACCGTAGGATCTTACACCTAACTAGTATGAGAGTGTGTGGAAAAAATTTCAGAATTTTTGACTGCACAAATTGCAAGATATCTACGTTTAAAGTGAAAAAAACAAGTTTTTCAGCACATTGCGGGACTAGATTTTTTGACTTTAAACATTTTTAATTTAAAATTTTTGCACTATAGAGTTTTGAGCTTTAAATCTTTACAGAGGAGAATTGAGTTGAGAGTCTAGGAAAAAAAAGAAACTCAAAAAAACTTAATTATCATTCCTAAAAAAATTGTTAAGTAGAAGTAAGTACAAGATAGAAGGAAAATCTAAAATATTAATATCTTTTAGATGGAATTAAAATTCACTAATCCCAATGGTGAGATTGTTCTAGCAACTAAACTAAACCATGCAAAAAAAAAAATTTGAAAAATTTGAAAGATTGCATTCGGAAATGAATCCTACAAGTTATTTTTTTCAAGAAGATGTTCTAACTGCCCGAAAAACAAGAATGTCCATAACTTTCTCATAACAAATCCAAATGAAATGAATCAAAGCTTTCCGGATAGACAAAAATATAATCTATGAGAAAAAAAATATTTAAAAAAAACATTCAAATTTTTGTCCATGTTTTTTTTTCTGCCCGGGCTGCCCGCCGTCCCTTGTTTTGAGCTTATTTGGTCATAACTTTTTTTCCCAAGCACCGATTGTGAAAAAAATTATATTCCCACAAAGCTTATCAGTTTTTCTATCTCCAAAAAAAGTTTCAAAAAATCACAAGAAAATTTCAGCCCGTAAGTACCTACCCGAAAACGCATTTGTCCCCCGAAGAGACAACGGTCCTTTAGGGGTTAAATTAAAGAACAAACAAGAGAGAAATCAGAGGAAAGCAGGAGGCACATTAAAATGCCAAATCCCATCCCCTGAATCACAAAACAGCGGAGCCCATTCCGCGGTAAAAAAAGCTTCAATGCCAGCTAACTTTTCCTTGTGTTTAATGGCAGAGTGGAAGTGCTTCCAAATTGCCATACCAGAGTGAAGGGTAGAAGTCCAGGTAAAGGCTAAGATTCTTTGACTACTAATGTCCTGATCAGAATATCTTTTGCTACACCTGTCAATCCAAATATGCCAAATAAGATAACTACGCATAATATCCCAAGGCTGATTCCCATAAATACATTTCCCTAGTTTATCACCATTCGCTGTGTTGAGAGGACCGAGAAGAGCAAGTTGAAATGAGTCAATACCAGGCTTCTGTGAGGCAGAGGCCAGAAGGTTAAATTTGCGCCACAAGTCCTGGGTACACGCGCAGTCCCAAAACAGATGTGTAGAAGTTTCCATAAGGCATGAGCACAACAAGCAAAGAGTATAGAGAAGATTCCCATTAGAAAGTTCCTACATTCTAAAGCTCTCTGCCTTGATCCCCAGTGAACAACAGAAGCCATTACATAGATTCTTGCAGGTCATGTGATTACCGACACCACATCCTTGCACTTGTCCATGAGCCTTCACTTTGGGAGATTTCTGGAAGCAGTGGACGAAACATCATAAAGGTGAATGCACCCAAAACCGTCAATGTTAAGCAATTCAGCATAGTTGGAGGCAACTTTTCCTAAAATTGATATTTTTGTAGTATTAATGAGTGAAAAATATGAATATTAAAAAAAAAATAGATTTTTTGGATGTGGTATGTAATTTCTATGATTTTTCAAAGTGCCAACTCCCATGACCACTGAAACTATCACATCGGTGCACCCTGAACCGAAATTTGCAGAAATTAGCAGTCAGTGAATCAAAGTTAAGTATGTGTCCTTCAAATTCATCAACAAATCAGAGTTAAACATTTGTAGGACACATTAACAAATGTCTAGGGATACATTTAGTGGACCTCTAGGATACAGGAATGGGGATAGGGACGCTTTCGGGTGTTTCTACCTTAATGCAATTATTAAAACACCTTTGATACAAATATTAATCCAGTTGTAGATTTCATAGTTATTTGTACCTGAGCCCATAGCATTTGAGACACAAATTCTATTGCATCTGCTAGACATATCAAGATGTATGTACAAATTTGCTATATACTCCCCTTGTTCCAAAATGATCTTCCTGGAGGCCATTATTTTCCATCCCAAATTGATCTTCCTATTGTGATGTGGAGGAAGGATCCACATAATGAAGCTTTTTTGAATGTGAATCAAATCTTTAGGGGATCTTCATTTGTGGTCTTCAAGCTTAGAGGTTTTCAAGAATCAACTAGGCCCCTAATAATCCAAAGTAGCTACTCTATGATTTCAGTTTACAAAGATAAACTTAACCTCTAAAATACCAAGGCATTTTCTGGCTCCAAAACCTCTGAAAATTGCCATTTCTGCTGCGATCACTCCCTAAACCAAAAAAAACTTTTTTTTTAGAATTTAACATAGGATCTTGTACTTCACTTGTCTCAAAGCATGTGGTGAAAATTTCAGGACATTTGACCGTTCCGATTGGAAGATATTATGTTACGAACCCGTTCGTAACAAGGGAACGGTTGTAACGGTTTGGTTAGTTGGCCTCTCCCTTCCCTTTAATAGTCAAGTGAGGAGGCTTGTTCCTCACTTGACATTTTGTGTAATGAAGATAATACGATTTTGGATACAATGTGTAAGTGTGATTCTCATTGTCATTATTGTAACTTGGTGGTGATTTAGTGTTGGTTTGCTTTGAATGCAATCTAAGTAGAGCATCGACTTCTTGGTCAAGCCGATCCGTAACATAATGTCAAGTCATGCAAAGTCCATGCTCTAATTCGGATTCCCACGTTGAAGGTGCATTGATGGCTTTGGACAACGGCCGTTACCATGAGAGATTTTGTAGGATTATTTAATTCGGAACCCTAATCTCCTTCGATGGATCAAGTACCACCGGTGGTCCAACCGGGGGAAGAATTGATGCCGGATGGTATGGGGTCGGAGTGGGCGGCCTTCATCCAACAATAAATCCAAAGTGTGTTCCAAGCCACACTTCCTCAATTGATACAAGAGATTTCGAGTCGAGCAGCGTAAGGACCACAACCGGTGGTCTCTCCCGTCTCCAATAGCGGAGGGGTGTTAGGAGGGAGGTGTGCGGAATCCAATGTGGAACTCAAAGAATCGAAGGTAGCGGAACCGGAAAAATTTTCCGGAAAGAAGGGAAATGAAGTTTACCGGTGGTTTGCACAACTCCGTCTTGTATTTCGAGGTAAACCGCGCACTTATAGCTCTGATGCAGATAAGGTAGCTTATGCGCTTTCGTATATGACTGGAGCGGCACAAAATTGGGCTATGCCTCTTCTCCAAGCTTTGGACGAGGAGCGTGATCACGAGTTATTGGACGATTACCAAGCTTTTCGGGAGTCCGTGATTTCCGTATATGGGGATATTGACCGTCGGAGCAATGCGGAGGATCGCATTGGGAAGTTTCGACAAACTGGGTCAGTCGCGAATTATATTTCTATGTTTAATGAATGCGCGGCGCTACTCGATTGGAATGAATCCAGTTTGGTAGCTCGCTTTCGTGGAGGACTTAAGGATGAGATTTTGAATTCGGTGGCGACGGCGGAGACTCAACCACGCCGGCTACAAGATTGGATGGCAATGTCATCCCGAATCGATGAGAGATTATGGGGTCGGCGTCAAAACCGCCGTTCATCTTTTGAGACTTCAAGTTTCCGCTCCCCAACAACTTTGCCACGAGATGCACTGGGGAAGGTACAATCTAACTCGAATACCTCCGGGCCGGTGCCGATGGAGCTTGGAGCGGTGCGTACTCCTTCTACAGCCTTGACAAAAACGACGGTGGAACGACAAGAATATCAACGCCAAGAACGTTGTTGGGGTTGCGGTGGAGTAGGTCATATTCGATCGCGTTGCCCCACGAATCCCTCAAAGCCCTTGTCGATCTCTGCCACCATTGAAGCGGAAGGCACCTCTTCGGGAAAAGAGAAAGCCCGGGACTGAAGGAAAATTTTCAGTACCCGGACACTGTGCAAACTGCCGCTGCCATCATCCACAAGACACCCACGCTAGACGCAACAAGGAAGGTGGGCAATATGGTGGAGCGGCCTCTTGAGTCGGCCGCTTGGGAGAATTTACAATGGAGTAACATATGGTCGAATACGGATGTCGAGGTTTCGAAAGAGGTAAATTGCGGATTAGATCCGTTGTGCTTACATGCCACTATTGACCCTAGTGCACATGTGACGTTGGATGCACAGCTCAATTCCGTCCCAGGTCTCACGTTAGTGGATTCGGGAGCCACAGGAATATTCATGCATCCCAAGTTTGTGGAACAATGTAATGCGAAGCTGCAACTAAAGCCGGTGCCGCGTGAAGTTAGGGTGATTGATGGCCGAATGATCAGCTCCGGGCTTATAACCCACGAGGCTATTGTGGAGGTTATCGTTGGAGATCATCGTGAAAGATTGGTAGCAGATGTCACAAATACAGGCAAGTATCCATGCATTTTAGGCATTCCATGGTTAATCCGTCATGACCCGACTATTCGGTGGTCTCAACGAAGTGTGGTATTTGATTCCCCATATTGTCAGGCTTGGTGCATGGGGCATGGGGTGCAAGGAGAAAAAAGAAATTGCAAAAATATGGAAGTTTTGGGCACGGGGGATTCCAATCAAGGACGAAATTTTTTGGTGCGAGCTCAAGGACAACATGAGTTGAATTTCAAGGCAGAAAAACAACTTTCAAAATTAATTGCTCCAAAGCATGCATTGGTTTCTGAGGCAGCTTTTCGTCTTTCAGCAAAGGAGGCAGAAATTTATGCACTCGAGATTTCCGAGGTGGATACTCTACTATCTTCTTCTATTCCAGAAGAATATCATGATTTAAAAGCAGCTTTCAGTGAGGTGGCATCCAATGAGTTGCCAGCCCATAGGACTTGCGATATGAAGATTGAATTTAAAGAAGGACAAGAGCCCCGTAACACTAGGTTGCGGCCAATGTCCCCGGTGGAGCTGGAGGAGCTACGGAGGTATTTAGACGAGAATTTAGGCAAGGGCTGGATTCGAAGATCCAAGTCTCCTGTTTCAGCACCTATTGTGTTCGCTCGGAAAAAGGACGGTTCAATTCAGGTTTGTATAGATTACCGGAATCTCAACAAGGTTACCGTGCGGAACCGCTATCCCCTACCTCTTATCCCAGAGCTCACTGACCGGTTGGTAGGGGCTATGATTTTCTCCAAATTGGACATTCGACAAGCCTATCATCGACTTCGTATGGCTGCGGGCCACAAATTCAAAACGGCTTTTAAAACGTGGTACGGATTATTTGAATATTTAGTTATGCCGTTTGGGTTGACTAATGCCCCTGCACAATTTCAATCGTTAATGCAAGATATTTTTAAGGACCTTTTGGACATATCTGTTGTTATATACTTGGATGACATCTTAATTTTTTCAAAGAATCTTGAAGAGCATCGGCAAGTGGTAAGGGACGTATTACAAAGATTACAGGAACATGGACTATATGCTAAAGAATCCAAATGTCAATTCCATCAGCATTCCATTGAATTTTTGGGAATGATTGTCTCAGCTAAAGGACTTGAAATGTGTCCAGACAAGGTGCAAACTATTAAAGATTGGCCCGTTCCAACCTCGGTTAAGGAAATTCAAGCCTTCCTTGGATTTGTGAATTTTTACCGCCGGTTTATATGTGATTATTCCAAGATTACCGTTCCTCTCACTATTTTAACTCAAAAGAACAAACAATTTGAATGGGACCTACAAGCAAGTCAAGCATTCATCGACCTACGATCGAGATTTCTTCAAGCACCGGTACTACTCCATCCTGACTTTGCACGGCCTTTTATAGTTGAAACGGATGCGTCAGACATGGCAACAGGTGCAATTCTTTCGCAGCACAGGGATGACGGTCACTTACATCCGTGTGCATACAGGAGTTCTAAAATGTCTCCCGCTGAACAGAACTACGACATTTATGACAAAGAACTCCTAAGTATTATTTTAGCTTTCCAAGATTGGCGGGTGTATTTAGAGGGGTCACCTCATCAAGTCCGTGTAATTTCGGATCATAAAAATTTGGAGTACTTTATGACTACGAAGCAATTAAATAGAAGACAAGCTTGATGGTCAGAATTCTTATCCGTGTTTGACTTTGATATCCAACATCGGCCGGGTTCATTAAATGGGCGTGCAGATGCCCTCTCAAGAAGGGTTGATCTCATGAAAGGCCGACATGAAGAGAATCGCCCCCTTCTACGTTTGGCATCATTGGAGGACTGTGACCCCGTTTGGAGCGATGCTCAAATTCTAGAACAAATAAAACTATGCATTGACAAAGACCCCGCATTGCAACCACTATTGGCAATTCTAAAAGGGGGATTAAAAAAGAGCCCGCATGACATCCGTCGACGGTTTCAAGAATATAACCTCACAGATGGAATTCTTCGGTTCAAAGACATGATATATGTGCCAAACGATGACGAACTTCGGCGACAAATATTGCGATCAAGGCATGACGCTCCCGCCGTGGGACATCAAGGCCGGGCTAAAACTTTAGAATTGGTAACTAGAATTTTTTATTGGCCTACTGTTCGTCGTTATGTGCATCAATATGTTGATGGGTGCGATTTGTGCCAGAGGTCAAAATCAACACGTCATCCTCGATATGGCCTACTACAACCGATTCCAGCCGCTCATGCTCCATGGAAGCGGGTTTCTACGGACTTCATCGTTAAACTACCCCAAAGCAAAGGGTATGACTCTATCCTAGTGGTTGTTGATAAGAATACTAAACTAGCTCATTTTGTACCTACAAAGGAGACCATTGACTCCAATGACACTGTATCGTTATATTTAAATAATGTATGGAAATATCATGGCATGCCGGAGGAGGTCATATCAGACAGGGGCTCCGTTTTTGTGTCAAAATTTATGCGTAGACTATGTGAACTCCTTAAGATCCAGCCATCACCAACGACGGCTTTTCATCCCCAAGGGGATGGCCAAACGGAGAGGGTGAATCAAGTAATTGAACAATTTCTTTGAATGTTCACGACAAAGCGTCAAGATAATTGAGCGGATCTATTGCCATTAGCCGAATTTGCCTATAACAACGCCTGCCATTCGGCAACAGGGTTCTCTCCGTTCTATGCCACGTACGGTTACCACCCGGCATTATCGTTTTCTATACCTACAACATCCACTGTTCCAGCGGCCGAGGATCGGGTTCAACATCTACAACAAGTTCATGAGGAACTCAAAACTATGATTTTGATTGCGGGGGAACAAGCTAAGCGAAATTACGACCGAGGGGTACAACTACAACCGACCTTTCAACCAGGTGACAAAGTCTTCTTGCGCCATGAAAATATTGCAACTACAGAGCCCTCTCATAAAATAGCTTCTAAGTTTCTTGGACCGTTTTCAATAATAGCTAAACTCTCCAATCTCGTTTACCGGTTAAAACTACCTAAGACATTGCGTATTCACAATGTTTTCCATGTTTCTCTACTTGAAAAATACCGTGAGGATACCATTCCCGGATGTCGCCGCATACCACCTCCGCCGATTATTACCCCAATTGGAGATGTGGAATGGGAGGTGCACAAGGTTATTGATTCATGTTTATTCGGTCGTTGGAAAAAACTCCACTATTTGGTGTCATGGGAGGGCTATGGCCCGGAGGAGAATTCGTGGGAGCCGGCGGACAATCTTGAAAACGCACCGGAGGCGATTGCTGATTTTCATAAACTCCATCCAACGGCACCGGGGCCTCAACCTAGAAGGGGGGGTAATGTTACGAACCCGTTCGTAACAAGGGAACGGTTGTAACGGTTGGGTTAGTTGGCCTCTCCCTTCCCTTTAATAGTCAAGTGAGGAGGCTTGTTCCTCACTTGACATTTTGTGTAATGAAGATAATATGATTTTGGATACAATGTGTAAGTGTGATTCTCATTGTCATTATTGTAACTTGGTGGTGATTTAGTGTTGGTTTGCTTTGAATGCAATCTAAGTAGAGCATCGACTTCTTGGTCAAGCCGATCCGTAACATATTAGCATTCAAAGTTGGAAAAAAAAAAATTTGAATTGTTTTCTGCAATTTCAGATGACTTTGACGGCCATTTGTGGATTTTTTTGCACTACACAACAAAAATTTGTAATTTTTTATGTTGAACATTTGAGTTGAGAGTCAGGGAAAAAAATTTCAGAATGTCAAAACTTGGTTTTCACATATAAAAAAATTGTTAAGTAGATGTAGGTCCAAAATTGAACAAAATACTAAATTGTTAATAGCTCTTAGGCGGAATTAAAACAACATAATCCCAACGGTGGGATTATTCTTGCAAACAAACTTGACCTTATCAAAAAAAAAATTGAAAAAATTTGAAAATTGATTAAAAAAATGAATTCTATAAGGGTTTTTTTGAAGATGCTTAAATTGCCCAAAAAACAAGATTGTCCATAACTTTCTCATAATTATTCCAAATAGAATGAATCAAAGCTTCAAATGTACACAAAAAGATGATCTTTGAGAAGAAAAAAAAAAATTTTAAATCATTTTTTTGTTTTTTTTCAGCCCAGCGAACTGCTTTTTTGCTTTAGGATGTCATAACTTTTGCTCCTAGGCACCGATTGAAAAAAAAAATTATATTTTTAGAAAGCTACTATGATTCCCTATCTTCAGTAAAAAAATTTAAAAATCAGGTCAAAATTTGAGGCCACACGGGCCTGCCCAAAATCTCAAGTGTCCCCTGAGGGGACTTTGGTACTTTAGGGGTTAATTGGCCTTGGTTCTCTTCTCTAGGATACCATACATCAGGGTCGGCTTTGGATATTTAGTTGACGGAAAAGTTATTCTTCCAGATGCCATGTTCCCGCATGCACCTTGAAAACGACTTGTAATCAAACGGCCCTCCCAAAGTGGGGGTGCTATTTTGTGAGCCTTGGAGCGTGAGCCCATGAGCACAAGAGCTTGTGAACCTTCAATTTTTGACATAATTTTTTGTGATTTTCAGGGTATGGACCTATGACAACGGTTTAAAAATTTAGATTCTTTACAACTAATGAACTTAAGAAAATGTGTTAGTCGGCTTGAAATAGGATTGGGACACTCCAAATGTTCTCCAACCACCTTATCTATACACCTTGTCCATTTTTTTTTGTTCTCAGTAGCAACTCCATCAAGAATAACCGTTGGGAGGTTTGGAGATTGGGACTCTAAAAAAATTAACTTTTTTTTCAATTTTTTTTTTATGTCGTGATTTCATCACTCCAAAAAATCCCCTCGGGGATTTTGGGGTTTGGGACTCTCAATTTTCTTTTTCTCAAAATTGTTCTTTTTAATTTTTTAATTTTTTTTAATTTTTTTAATTTTTTTTTACAACTCCAGCACCCTAGAAAACCTTCTTGATATCCAGAGGTCCCTTGGGGGCCCTGGGGTCTGGGATTTTTAAAATTTTCATTTTTCTTTTTTTCAATTTTTTTTCCACAACTTTATCACCCTAAAAACCCCCTGATGGTCCAGATGAGTACCTTAGGGGTTTGAGGTTCTTAAGAATTAAAAAACAAATTTTTTTTTCAATTTTTTTTTGCAACTTCGTCACCTCTATAAAATCCTCTTGGTACCAAAAGAACCCTTGGAGGGGTTGGATTTGGGACTCTCAAAAAGATTTTTAAAAAAGGATTTTTTCACAACATCGTCATCTTAAGAAACCACAAAGTTGGTAGAAGAAAATGGGGCTCAAGGTGGGTTAAAATTGTGGCCCGCCAACGCACTAGCACAAGCACAGTGTGCGTGCTGGCATGCTTCTACGGTCATAGGGCTGAAATTTTACTACTAATAGTAAAATTTTAGAACTTCTCTACTATTCTCTTTGTTAGCCTCAAAAATTTCAAGTTTTTTTAGGTCAACGCTCTAGGCTTATAAAGAGTACGCTCACAACACTTAAGCTTGCATTTTTGGCTCACAAACTAGTGTCATTACTCCCAAGGGCTGAATTTGTTTCTAATAGGGGGTAGGAAAACATTGTCAAAAACTGCGATTTTTTGGTATGTTAATTATTTAAAAGTGAAAATTGAAACTTTTTCTTGAAACTTAAATTGTACAAAATTAAAGTGAAATATTTGACAAGAATGTGGAAAAAATTTCAGCCAAATTGATCATGCAGATTGAAAAATTATAATGTTTAAAGTGGAAAAGAAACTCTTTTTCATTCCTGCAAAACAGAGTCAACAGACTTTGGGCCCTTTTGGGATAAATTTTTTTCTCTACATGAAAATGAAAATTTTAACGATTTGTAAGTATATAATGTTAGGTTCACTTACAAAAAAAATTTAGAAACAAATATAGAGTTCAACTTGATTTAAATCACCCTGCAATGCAAGGACATTAACCCCTAAATGCCCAAGGCCTGTTTTGAGCCTCTTGGAATGTGCTCTAAATTGAACAAAAAGTCAACATTTTGATAAGTTGAATCAATTTTTTTTGAATTGTAACCGTACAAATTCAAACTAGACATGTTAGAGATCACATAGGAAAAGAAAACACAACAATATTATTTAAGGATTGAAAGATTATAATGTTTGATCATCAGGGTGTTAAAGCTATGAAAATCTTTGAGCTCTCTTTTTGCTTGTCAAATCAAAAAAGTTCAAGACCAAAAAATATAAGGTTGGAGGGCCTAACAAATATAACCCCAATCAATTTATGGCTTCTCAAAATCTACTCTACAATTTTTTTAAATGAATTTCTAGTGTGATTTTTTCTCCAAGATCTAGTGTACTTGAGGCTCATTTCCAAGAGCTCTCAACACTACGGAAAGTCAAGATTGCAACGGGTACCCTTGCACAAAATCTTCAATAGAAAAATCATAATCATTCATTTTCAAAATCAGATTTTCGATGCTAAAACTAGACTTCAAAAAGAATCTTTCAAAAATATAAACTACTAAAAATAGCAATTTGATAAGGTTTTATTTAACTTCAAAGTTTCTTCAACACCACATTTGGGTGCCTTGGGCATTTAGGGGTTAAATGAATTGGTAATACACTAATCATTTTTTGATGATGTCTTGTGCAATGAAGAAATTTTTTGTTTGAAATTCAAAGGGTGAAAAGTTAGAGACAAACATTTGCAATATGGGGTCATTGCAAGAAAAGGCAGTCCTATTTCCCATGACAATGAGAGTGACTTTCTTGTTATCCACTATAACTTTTGAAGCACAAGTCCAATGAATATGAAATTTTTATTGAACATGTCTAATTTGATGGTAATAAGATCCCTTATTTTTTATTTTAAAAAAATCATTTTATATTTTAAAACTATTTTTGTTAATTTGTCACATGGTGCAGTTTTGGATTTTTACTACGTTAGAAATCTCCAAATTTAATGATCAAGAGCTGAAATTTTCATGGTCTACTTGCGTAGTAGGTAAGCATATTCCTACCCAAAAAAATCTAAATTTGTTTTATTTTGTGTCCTCCCTATAAGTGTGCACAATGGAAGTGTTTTTAAAGGTTTATACATTAAACATATTTTTCATATTTTTTAAAATTGTTTTTCTAATTTTGAATTACTCCCAAAAAAAAAATGAATATTGTGCAAAAGGTTATGGTTTTTGAATGCCCTTTTTTGCAACGACCCTTTAAGAACTAAAATTAGTTATTTATTGTACAATTGTATGCCATATTTTATTAGTTATAAACATGCAAAATTTCAAAAGATATTTGTTTGTACAATTGTATGCCATATTTTATTAGTTACAAACATGTAAAATTTCAAAAGATGTTTGTTTGTACAGTCAATTGCATGACACATTTTATGAGTTGATGAGCTTTTTGCAAAAGACTCCCAAAAGATTTTCAAATTGCCCGAGCTACCCATAAAATTTAGGGCAGCATAACTTTTGATCCAGGCACGCGATTGGAAACAAAATTAGTTTTTCACCAAGAAGATACATGTTTATACATTGTATCCGAAATTTCATGAACATCCGACCAAAAATGACTTTGTAGGAACCTACCCAAGATTTCTTGTGTTCATTGAATGCATACTTTGTACTTTAGAGGTTAATATTTGAAAAATATATACAAACAACAATCTTGAGCTAATACTTATAACCGTCTCAATCAACCAAACCTAGTCAAGTGTCTAAACTAGCGTTGGACTAGTATCTCTAATATATATTTGTCATCTCTTCTATGAAGTTTGCATGGTATATTCTTTGTTTGTTTTGTTTTGTTTTGTTTTGTTTGTCATGCTGAGATCTCCCGGACCGTACGTCTCCTGGTGGCGTGCTTGGTACCGTCGGAAAGCCCTTGGTGGGAAGGGGTGCACGGGCTTGGTTTCATGGCGTTGGGACCGAAGGTGGGAAAATTATCGATTTTTGAGTTATTTTTTGTTCTTAAAATTTACTAAATCATGTTAACGCCTAAAGGCCCAAGGCCTTTTTTCTGCCAAAAAACACTGAAAACTGCCATTTCTATAGCATAGAGTAAAAAAAAATGAAAAATGTTTTTTTTGCACATCTAACCGTAGGATCTTACACCTAACTAGTATGAGAATGTATGGAAAAAATTTCAGAATTTTTGACCACACAGGTTGCAAGATATTTGCGTTTAAAGTGGAAAAAATAAGTTTTTCAGCACATTGCGGGATTAGATTTTTTGACTTTGAACATTTTTAACTTAAAATTTTTGTACTACAGAGTTTTGAGCTTTAAATCTTTATAGTGGATAATTGAGTTGAGAGCTTAGGGAAAAAAAAAACATTCAAAAAAACTTAATTATCATTCCTAAAAAAATTGTTAAGTAGAAATAGGTACGAGATAGAAGGAAAATCTAAAATATTAATATATTTTAGATGGAATTAAAATACACTAATCCCAATGGTGAGATTGTTCTAGCAAGTAAACTTAACTATGAGAATTTTTTTTTTTTTTTAAATTGCAAAAATAGCATTCAGAAATGAATCCTACAAGTTATTTTTTTCAGGAAGATGCTCTAATTGCCCGAAAAACAAGAATGTCAATAACTTTCTCATAACAAATCCAAATGAAATGAATCAAAGCTTTCCAGATAGAAAAAAAATATAATCTATGAGAAAAAAAATATTAAAAAAAAAAAATCAAATTTTTTGCCATTTTTTTTTTGCTGCCCAGGCTACCCGCCATCCCTTGTTTTGAGCTTATTTGGTCATAACTAATGTTCCCAAGCACCGATTGTGAAAAAAATTATATTCCCACGTAGCTTATTGTTTTTTCTATCTTCAAAATTTTCTTCAAAAAACCCAAAAAAATTTCAGCCCACAGGTACCTGCCCGAATTCCCATTTGTCCCTGAAGGGACAATGGGCCTTTAGGGGTTAAATTAGTATCTTTTGAACCGTGTGTCAAATTCTCACGTTCTTGGTACCGTTGGAAAGCCCTCAGCAAGGAGGGATGCACAGGCTTTGTTTTGTGGCATTTGGACCTATGGTGAAAAAGTTATGGATTTTTTTTTTTTTTTAAATTTTTTAAATGACTTTTAATTTTGTTTTGGGTGTGGCAACGGCACAGGGCTACACTAGCCCCTAAAGGACCGAGGCCTTTTTTCTGCCAAAAAACACTGAAAACTGCCATTTCTATAGCAAAGAATAAAAAAAATTGAAAAATGTTTTTTTTTTCACATCCAACCGTAGGATCTTACACCTAACTAGTATAAGAATGTGTGGAATTTTTTTTAGAATTTTTGACCGCACAGATTGCAAGATATTTGCATTTAAAGTGAAAAAAACAAGTTTTTCAGCACCTTGCGGGACTAGATTTTTTGACTTTAAACATTTTTAACTTAAAATTTTTGCACTACAGAGTTTTGAGCTTTTATTTTTTATAGTGGAGAATTGAGTTGAGAGCCTAGAAAAAAAATAATATTAAAAAAAAACTTAATTATCATTCTTAAAAAAATTGTTAAGTAGATGTAGGTACAAGATAGAAGGAAAATCTAAAACATTCATATATTTTAGATGGAATTAAAATGCACTAATCCCAATGGTGAGATTGTTCTAACAAGTAAATCAGACCATCCAAAAAAAAAAATTTTGAAAAATTTGAAAAATTGCATTCAGAAATGAATCCCAAAGTTATTTTTTCAAGAAGATGCTTTAACTGCCCGAAAAACAAGAATGTCCATAACTTTCTCATAACATATCCAAATGAAATGAATCAAAGCTTTCCAGAAAGCCAAAAATATAATCTATGAGAAAAAAAATATTAAAAAAAAAAATTCAAATTTTTGTCCCTTTTCTTTTTGCTGCCCGAGCTGCCCCCCGTAGCCTGTTTTGAGCTTATATGGTCATAACTTTTTTCCCCGGGCACCGATTGTGAAAAAAATTATATTCCCTTGAAGCTAATCATCTTTTCTACCTCCAAAAAAAGTTTCAAAAAATCAGGAGAAAATTTCAGCCCGTAGGTACCTGCCCGAAAACGCATTTGTCCCCCGTAGGGACAATGGTCCTTTAGGGGCTAGTGCAGATGAAATGACGATGGTATGAAGCTGACATGAAGCTGACAGGAAGCTGACATCGTCTATAATGGCTTTGATTTTGCTTCATACCAGACCAACACTTATATAACGTATAAACATGACCCAAAAACGAAGAATATGACTATTGGCCATTGTATTCATATTTGGAATTCCATAAAAATCACAGTTGAGGTGCACTTTTTGCGAACGAAAATGAGGCAGCCAGGCACGCATCTCACCTCCCTGTTGCCCACATGTCGCCACAAGTCCTCCTGGTAGCGCTAGAGGTTTCCCTGAACTCATATACCGAAAGGCTTCTGCAGCAGCAGTTAACTTAACTTAAAGGTCGAGGAGGAATGACAAGAGAATCTCGTGTGTAGGACAGAAGTGCAACTATTCATCCCGGGAATTTTGTGTGGAAAGGGGAGAGCATGAATACTAGTTGATCTCGAGTGAGCACTTTTGATTTTTTCTAAGAAGATGATGTCATATGATGATGATGTCATATGATGATATTAACCCTTGACCGTCGGGCCGGCGACCGTGGAAATCATCCCTTTTGGCATCATATGAGATCTTCTTAAAAAAAATCAAAAGTGCTCACTCGAGGTCAAACTAGTATTCATGCTCTCCCCTATCCACACAAAATTCCCAGGATGAATAGTTGCACTTCTGTCCTACAGAGGAGATTCTCTTGTCATTCATTGGCCGCAAAACGTTCTCCTTCGACGTTTAAGGGTTACAGCACAACTGCATTTGCTTCAGTTCCCTTGGAGAGCAAGCGAAGTAGAAATTTCTCCTCCAACTTACTGTAAACGATCTCAAGACACTTACTTTCAACATGAAATCCCCTGCTCGGATCTCCCTCCCCTTGCACTCACCACTGCAAGCTCAGTTCTATCATCAAGTCTATCAGTACAGCACCCACTGATCGACGCACAAGGTGTAGAATAGAAGTAATTATGCAAGGCTAAGAGTGCTGTGACTCGATCAACTGGATCAATTCTAGTCACCATGTCGAATGTGGCGATTGTGCAAGAGGGATTCGTTCGAGAGGATCCCTGGAGCACTTTGAAAGTGGTGACGCTGCCCATTCCCAAAGCTGCACCAGGGGAGGTGGTAGTGCACATCTCCATGCGTCCCATCCAGCCTTATGATTTTTTCATGCTCAGCAACGGAATCGACAATGGCACGCCGGGATGCGAGGGTTTTGGCATCGTTCACGAGGTATGCCAATCATCGGACAGTTTCATGACAGTCTCTTTACCAATAAATCAATAAGTGTTTTACAAGTCGAAATTTGCTATAGTGATGAATACTTACGAATTCTAGACTCCCGAGTATCAAGCAAGAGCATTTGTGCGGTGATAGTGTCTGGTGAAGGGATGGCGTGGATTTTTAGAATTAGCTCAAACCAGTGTTGAGTTGCTGGAATGAGGGAAAGCTCACAACTTTCAAGCTCAATTTCCAAATTTCTTTTCCAATGCGAAACTCATCTCAAGTGCTTTCATGTTTTAGAAAACCGTTGCTCCCCGTAGTTACAGAATGTCTCAGTTGTGAAATATGCACGGGAATTGGCATATCTACGATATAAGAGTCTGTCAATTGACCACAGGTAGCAAGCCAATGGCTTGTGTGATAAATGAATTGGGATGTAAATTGCACAATAAGAATTCAAAATGTGTGGTACTAATGATGTACGGACCTGCTCCTACTTATGCTCCTACTTGTGCTCCCACTTAGGAATGAAACGTACTCTGAAGACGCGTTTCCACATCGTAAGCGGAAGCGAAGTCTTTTAATTCGCTGCCGCTCACGATTGCTAAAACCTAGGAAGCCTGATTTTCTAAGAAACCCATTAGATTCGTTTTCGCTCACCCTTCTGCTTACGATGTGGAAACAACCCTGGAGTGGGGCAGGTAGGAGAAGGCTTGACGAAGTTCCACAAAGGGCAGCGCGTGCGACCGCATACCTCGGTTGGGGCGTCGGCAGGCACAGGCTCCTGGCAACAATACATCCGGCTGCCCGCGGAAATGGTGTGGCCCGTGCCGGACGCCATGTCTGATGAGCAAGCCGCGCAGTTCGTGGTCAATCCGTGGACGTCGTACAATTTGTTGAAGCAGCTGAAACCGGTGCCGCCAGGCGAGTACATCGTCCAGACGCCCGCGGGTTCCACAGTTGGGAAGCAAGTGAGCTCGCTCGCAAAGCACTGGGGCATCCAGATGATCAATATCGTACGCCGGCCGGAGCAGAAAGCGGAATTACTGGCCTTGGGCGATCACCACCAGGTCAGTGCGTGTTTTGAAAAAGAATCTATGCACAAAACCAGCCAGCATTCTAAGTTCTACTTTAACTCAATCTTTATCAAGAAATTTACATCGATTTTTTCTTGGTACTCATAATTACTTGGAATTGACTATGGACATTATCAAAGACTGTCAAGCGTCACTAAGTTTCAATTTCGAATTGGCAATTTGAAAAGAAACGCACATGAGGGTCTCGTAGTGTATTCCCTGGGGAAAATCAGTGCACATTTCCCGGTCCGTTGGGAGAAATCAGAATAAATTTCCCTGCGAATCTCACATCTCCCTCTGAACTTCATCATGTGCCATTTTGAATAATTTCGTTTACAAGCATTGTCATAGAGTGTTGAACATGTCGATGTGTGGGAGAAGAGCAAGACTCACCGGGCAGTGAATTATAGACGAAACTAACTGTGGGAAGCTCCCGTTCGTCCCGCTGCTTGCTCCAGGTCATCTGCTCCAGTGAGGAAGACGTGGTGGCGCGAGTGAAGGCGATCACGTCCGGCCGTGGCGCGTGGGCCGCGTTGGACGCCATCTGTGGCACCATGACTCAAACTTTGGGCTCCAGTGTGCGAGACGGGGGACGCATCATCGTGTACGGCTTTCTGGGCGGCCCTGTGGCTTCGGTGAACGCGATGGACCTGCTGCGTGGTTTGTCCGTCACAGGGTTCGGCCTCAGGAGCGTGACCAAGGAGTTCGAGTCAAGGGAAGCCTGCGCTGCGGAGGTCGCGCCCCTCGTCATCGAAGGCATCCTTCCCGTTGCCGGCGTGGAGAAGTTCGAGCTCACGGATTTCAAAAGGGCCTTGGCCAGGGCGAAAGAGTCCGGACACTCGAGCAAGGTCTTGATTGTGAACTGAAACTTTGCAAGGATTGCCAACGAACTGAAGCTCACCTGTAACGTTAGTGGTAGGAGAATCCAATCCTAACGTGATCAATTGAGAATGGGATGCCAACGAGACAAGTGATCCGAACATACTGATTTTGAGTGAGGGCATCGTACGTAAATGGATATTAGGTACTGGTATCTATGCTTGTCTTAGAGCATTCTTTTATAGTAAAACGTGCACTTAAGTGAACTTGAGTAGATTTGTAGCGAAGTTGAGAGGTGGAGGAGTATCCTGTAACCCTGACTGTTAGCCTTTGTATCTGCAACTTTGAGATTAAGTACCATAATTATACTCCTGACATTCTTTTTTCACTTCAGGACTACAACTTCTAATTCTAGTTTCGAATTCAAGTAAACTGTTTCATTCTTCCCAATCAGTGTCGCGTTCAAGCAAGGTGGAATTCATCGACGAGATTTTTGCCATATGCTTTACAAAGTTTACATGATTTGTATTTAAATGCAGTTCATAAAATAATGACCTCACTAATTCAAGATACAGACACCTACTAATCCCGAGGAGGGCCTTTCTTTGCTGCTTCGGCAGCAGCATTCTCAGTTTCTATAGCCGTAACAATTGTCTCCTCCACCTCTGCATCTTCAAGCAACCGCAAGCCCTCGTTCTTGCTCATTACAGCTATTTCAATGTTTTTACCTCCACCCTCTACCACCTGCCACAATCGCAAAAGCCATCGCCGTACGTAAGAACCACAGGTTCAACCTCCAGCCCGGGCAGAATTTAGAGAGTAGAGCACACAAGACATGCACTTCATCAACATCCACAAAGAAAACCAAGCGGATGGTGGTCACTTACTTCAAGCAACGCTCGCACAGCCAGCTTTACTGTCTCCTTGCCGGATGTTTCCGTGCATATCTTCTCCAAGAATTCACGTACTGAGTTTGAGTAATAACCTCTTCAGTTTCATCACACTGAAGGGGTAATCAGCTGTCTCTCGATAAATGTGTCTCCTCATTGCTGTAAGTACTCCGCACCCAACTCAGTATCACAACGTTCATGAAGGAGAGAACCGATATTTCGTTAAAATGGCGGTATTCCACAGACTTGGCACTTTCACGTTTAGACCGTGCGGTCTGAAATCTAAATTTCCCATAGAATGGAAAAGTGGCATTTGGAATACTGCCATTTTTACAAAATTTCCCATAGAATCAGACATAACAAATCTATATTTCCTGGGTATGGCGTGGGTAATATTGTACGGAGTACTATGACTAGCTTAGCAGTTCTCCAGTAGACTGAATGCACCGACACAAGAGGCAACCATCACATGTATTTTTCTCAAAAATCCAAAATTTAGTGTCGCAGTCTCTTACCATCTTGGTTCCAGTTGCAAAGCTTGTATAACCAAATCTAATTTTCTATTGCATTTTTTACTATGCAGGTCACGATGTTTCAATTTCTGTTATGGTCTTGAATGGGTGTTGTGCAGGTATGCCTTTCCTTTGTCAAAATCCTGTTCAATGTAACAAGACCTTATACAGCCATCCTGGGCAACATCCCCTTCACAAGGGTGTACCAGGATGTGAAACACTACCTTGAAGGCACATGTGTACCTGGGATCCTGGCCGTGCGGATCGACGCTGCCATTTACTTCTCCAATATGGCCTACATTCATGACAAAGTTTTGGAACTACCTCAAGGACGTGAAGCAAAGGCTGGAGAAAACAAATGGCCCTAATGTGCATTACCTCATCCTGGATTTGACTTGTAAGTTGCATGCTTCCTGAACTTCTGCTTCGTTGATTCAACCTGAAACTCTAAACCTAGACATTATGAATATATACTAACCTGATTCAAATTCTTTTACAAAATTGCAGCACACTTCCTTAACTTCAGCTTTGTTGATTCAACCATAAGCCGTAAACCTAGACAATATGAAGGTCACTAACCTGATTCATATTCTTTTACATGTACTCTGAATATGTTACATAAGAAAACCTATTATAAAGGAAACCAAAAAATTGACAATTTTAAGAAATTATGATGTGTCATGTGTCAATACATTCATGACATTGTCAATGGTTAGTTAAAATGAAATTTTTTATACTTTGCAATTGTCACAAATATAGAGACTAATGGTGTCCAAGCATTTGAGGAGATTGAGAAGGTCATGCGGAAGCAAGACATGCATTCAAGTAATTATTTCCTTTTAACACTTTTATTACTTGCTTATTAATTTAATGCTCTATAATAAGCTATACAATCAAATAGTACAATTTTGTTAGTGTAATTTTTTTTTTAAATTTTCTATACAAATATTCACTAGGCTCTTCATTCTTGAAATTAGTAACATCAATATCTTTGATTGAGACTATACAAAAGTAAGTTCATGTAACATTTCAATCAAACCATACTTATAGAGTGAGTGAAAATTTGGTTTTAATAATTATTACTTTACACAAGCTACCCAAAATTAAGTATGTGACAAAGCTTCCTAGTTCAATAAGCTCTATTTGTCCCTCTAAACTACTATAGTTTACTACTTCGTGCTCCTTTCTTACTTTATTCTTTTGTCCTTTTTTTACTATTTAGTTTTGGATTTTATGGTTTTCTATTGAGCTAACCAACAATGCTAAGGTAGAAAAATAGTTACTTATTGTTTTCTAAGTAGATCATTATCTAACTTGAAACATACAAAAAACTCATTATTTGGGAACTTACCTCTAATTTTGACTTTTAAAACCTCTTTAAAGGCAATAAACCTTGAGGATTGTTGATCTTACATCTTTACATTCGAAAGTTGTTCAAAATGGATCTTTGATTTCTTCACTCTTATGGTATACAAATAAAAATAGTGTCATACTTTCACTATCTAAAATGTTGTGATGAAACAATTTTGATACCATGCATTGGCATCAACAAAATCCAAAGGCAATAGTACTTCAGAAGCTAGACAATTCAAACTTCTTGTCAGAGTTGGGATTAGAATGGCTATTCAAGTGTGTTCTACTCTTATGATCCAACAATATGCTTAGGACTTCACAACAACCAAACAAAAACAAAGAATATTTTGAAGGTGAATGAATATGATGAAACCTTACAAGTGTTGTATATTATTTTAGCTTGACACTTATATAAATGTGTAATGTTGATAATTGTACTTTCTTATTTTGTTAATGGAGATGTTTAGGTAATTTGAAGTGATTTTTAGTAACCACTACTTTTTAGTTTATGATTATTGACAATTCCAATATCTCGTAGTAGAGCATTGTCAATCTTGTTAATACCAATGTTACACCAATTTTAGACATGCAAGGAGACATGATTTTGGTGTAACATTTGATTTTTGTAAATTGAAGTTTCAAAGGCCAATTTCCAACTATAGTACCATACCTTTATTATGCAAGGCAAAAGGCTCCTCTAGAGGTAGAATATTCAACTCTTGTCAAATGTTGGATTATCAACAAACAAATGAATGGAGGAAGAAGTAACACCAAACAATCAAGAACCATATCATTTAAACATCTATAATCGAAAAGCATGTGCAACAAGTTGCAATGGTGTTTTTCACCGATTAATTTGTCAAAGTTAGTAAATAGAATACTTTCTCCGCATGAACCCTAAAGGCCTAAAGACACAACGCTACCATTGCTCAACAATGATATCATTCATTTGCATGTATTTATGTTGTCATAGCACTAGTTTGAGTACTCTATCATGAAGATGACACCAGTCCTATCATCTATATAATCAAATGCGCCTCTGACCTTAAATTGCCATCTTTACACTGTGTACATCTCCAAAATCAATTCTGTACCTATGTGGAAGTAACCATTTTAGAACCAAACTTTGTTCCTTGATAACTTTTGCATCCGGTAGCAAAATGCCACGTTCTGTAGTGCGTTGGAACCTCCTTTCACTTGCCAACAAGAGTTACATATGAAAGTCTGTCCAGTCTAATAATAGTAACTAGGCTCAGTAGCAAAAAGTGGCCGTTTTGGGTGCATTTACCTTAGCTCTTTGCCTCCTCCGTGAATCGCAGAAGTCATTACATAAGTCCTTGCACTTGTCCATGCCATGAGCCCTGATTTTGGGAGATTTATCTGCAGGGGACGAAACAACATCAACACAATGATAAAACACCTTCAGTACAAACAGTAATCAGACTACAGATTTCATAGTTACTTACACGGGAGCCCACAGTGTTGGAGACACAAATTCTCTTGCATCTGCTGGATAAGTTATGTCACGACCTGTCTGAATATCTGCTATACACAAATTTAAGGTAAGGGACCTTACTCGGACCCTTTTAAGAACTTTCGGGTATGAAAAACAATGAGAATATTAGGTACTGCGCCAATCAAAAATCAAAATCTTCATTCTACAAATTTTAAAAATATATATACAAAACGACAATCTTGAGCTGATACTTACAACCGTCTCGATCAACCGACCTTGTCCGGTGTCTAAACATTCCCTCAAAACAGGAACTTTAATGCATTTATAACTTATTTGGAAAGCGAAACAAAATCACAGATGAGGTGCACTTTTCGTGAACGAAACTGAGGCAGGAGGTTCCTCCATCAAGACACGCTTCTCACTTGGTTGTTGCCCACGTGTCACCACGAGTCCTCCTCGTGGCGGTAGAAGTTTTCCCAGACATTTGGCCTCTGCAGCGCCATTGCATTTGCTTCAGTGCCCTTGGAGAGCAAGCAAAATGGAAACTTCTCCTCAAATTTAAACGATCTCAAGACACTTACTTTCAACATGAAATCTCCTGGTCGGATCTCTCTCCCCTTGCACCACTGCAAGCTCAGGTCTATATATCATCAAGTCTATCAATACAGCACCCACTGATCGACGCACAAGGTGCAGAATAGATGTTATACAAAGCTAAGAGTGCTGTGATTCTGTCGATTTCTAGACACAGGAACAATTCTAGTCACCATGTCGAATGTGGCGATTGTGCAAGAGGGATTCGTTCGCGAGGATCCCTGGAGCACTTTGAAAGTGGTGACGCTGCCCATTCCTAAAGCTGCACCAGGGGAGGTGGTGGTGCACATCTCCATGCGTTCCATTCAGCCTTGCGATTTATTGATTATCAGCCACGAAGTCCACAATGGCACGCCGGGATGCGAGGGGTTTGGCATCGTTCAAGAGGTATGCCAATCATCGGGCAGTTAATTTAATGACAGTCTCTTCACCAAAAATAAAGAAGAGTTTTTGGAGATCTCATTTACGATATTCATGAATTTTAGCCTCCGGAGTATCAAGCAAGAGCATTTGTCCAGTGACACTACTTGGAAGGGATGGTAAGGATTTTAGAATTGTCTAGAACCAGTGTAGTGTTGCTGGAATGAGGGAAAGGTCACAACTTTCATGCTCAATTTCAAAATTTCTTTTCAAATTCAAAACTCATCTCCAAGAGCTCTCATGCTTTAGAAAAATATTGTTAAAACGTTGCAAGTGTGCTACCCGCAGTTACAGAATGCTTCGATTGTGAAATATGCACGGGAATTGGCATATCTACGATAGATGTGTCAGTCAGTTGATCACAGGTAGCGAACGAATGACTTGTGAGACAGATGAGTTGGGATGTCAATTGCACAATAAGAATTCGAACCGTGTGGTTCTAACGAAGCACCGTACGTCCTGCTCCTACCTGTGACTGACATTCGCTCTACGATATATATGTCCATCGATTCACTGCAGGTAGCAAGCCAATGACTCGTAAGGAGATAGATTAATTGGGATGTAAATAGTACAGTAAGAATCGAACCGTGTGGTTCTAGTAAACCAACTGCTCCTACTTCTGAATGAAACGTACTCTGAAGCCTCGTTTACACATCGTTTCACATCGTAAGCGAAGTCTTTTAATTTGCTTCCGCTCACGATTGCTAATTTAAGCTAGAAAGACTGTTTTCCTAAGAAACCCATTAAATTCGTTTTTGCTCACCCTACCGCTTACGATGTGGAAACAACCCTGGAGTGGGGCAGGTAGGAGAAGGCGTGACGAAGTTCCACAAAGGGCAGCGCGTGCTACCGCATACCTCGGCCGGGGCGTCAGCAGGCAAAGGCTGCTGGCAACAATACATCCGGCTGCCCGCGGAGATGGTGTGGCCCGTACCGGACGCCATGTCTGACGAGCAAGCCGCGCAGTTCCTGATCAATCCGTGGACGTCGTACGGCCTGGTGAAGCAGCTGCGACCGGTGCCGCCAGGCGAGTACGTCGTCCAGACGGCCGCGGGTTCCACAGTCGGGAAGCAAGTGAGCTCGCTCGCAAAGCACTGGGGCATCCAGATGATCAATATCGTGCGCCGGCCGGAGCAGAAAGCGGAATTACTGGCCTTGGGCGATCACCACCAGGTCAGTGCGTGTTTTGAGAAAGAGTTTCAATCTAGAGACGAAACCAGCCAGCATTCTAAGTTCTACTTTATGACTCGTTCTTCATCAATGAATATACATGTATGTAAATTGATTTTTCCTTGGTACATAAAAGTACTTAGAATTGACTATGTTTTCAAAGACTGTCAAGCTCACTAAGTTTCAAGTTCGAATCCAGTGCTAATTGGCAGGGTGTAACTGCATGGCAGTGCATAGATGGTTTGCGAATTGTTTGTGTCTATTTTATTTGCTCATTAGGAGAGTAGAAACGAACATGAGGGTCCGATAGTGCATTCCCAGGGAAAAAACAGTATACATTTCCCGGTCCATAATTAGGAGAAATTAGAATAAATTTCCCTGCGAATCTCACATCTCCCTCTGAACCTTCATCATGTGACATTTCAATCATTTCGTTTACAAGAAGGGGGTAACCTCGACATTGTCATATGGTTCTGAACATGTCGATGTGTGGGAGAAGAGCAAGACTCACACAGGGAATTGCTGACGGAACTAACTGTGGGTAGCTCCCGTCCGTCCCTTTGCTGGCCCCAGGTCATTTGCTCCAGTGAGGAAGACGTGGTGGCGCGTGTGAAGGCGATCACGTCCGGCAGAGGCGCGTGGGCCGGGTTGGACGCCGTCTGCGGTACCATGACTCAAACTTTGGGCTCCTCTGTGCGAGACGGGGGACGCATCATCGTGTACGGCTTTCTGGGCGGCCCTGTGGCCTCGGTGAATGCGATGGACCTGCTGCGTGGTGTGTCCGTCACAGGGTTCAACCTCGCGAGCGTCATCGAGGAGTCCGAGTCACGGGAGGCCTGCACTGCGGAGGTCGCGCCCCTCGTCATCGACGGCATCCTTCCCGTCGCCGGCGTGGAGAAGTTCGAGCTCACGGATTTCAAAAGGGCCTTGGCCAGGGCGAAGGAGCCCGGACACTCGAGCAAGGTCTTGCTTGTGAACTGAAACTTCGCAACGATTGCCTTCGAAGTGAATCTCACCTGTCACGCAGTGGTAGGAGAACCCAATTCTAACTTGCTTACAATAGTTATTAGAAAGAATTCTTCATCAACACTTCCATGGTTCAGAACCATGACGTTCTCAGGAAAGGGACCAATTGTGAATGGGATGCCAACGAGACGAGTGATCCTAACACACTGATATTGAGTGAGTGCATCGTACAGAAATGGATATTAGGTACTGATGGGCAATTTCATTAAAATGGCGGTATTCCAAGTGCCATTTTGATGGTGTGCCATTTTGACCATCTAGGACTGGTATAGATTTCAGAACGGGCATTCTGAAATGTAAACGAGCCAAAGTCATGGAATTTTGCCATTTTAATGAAATTGGCCATACTGGTATCTATGCTGGTATTAGAGCATCGTTTTATAATAAAACGTACTTTGTAGACTTGAGTAGATTTGTAGCAAAGTCGAGTGGTGGAGGAGTATCCCTAAACCCTGGCTGTTAGGCCGTATATCTGCAGCTTGGGGCAGAGTAATTTGTAACTTTGATATTGTGTACCTTAACTCCTAAATGTCTGGATTCATCTCCAAAATTGACAATTTGAGAAAAACCATTATAAACTACAATTTGGAAGAATATTTTGGAATTGGTATACAAATGAAAGCTGTAGATTTTGATTTTTAAATTCTATCCGTACAGTTAGATCTACTAATGCTATCACCAATCTTTTTCTATAAATTTTGAAAAGAAAATTTCAGAATTCCTTCTAAATTCAATTACAAGTAAAATATTATCATTTTTTGAGTAAAACTTGTTGGAATGGATTTGAAATAAGGTTCTCTTCATATGGTGATTTTTTGAAATTTTTGTGACCTTTACATCTTTGACCTCATTTTTGCACATCTAGTTTTGAACTAAAGTTAATGCAAATTGACCACTTGACATACTTCCACATTTGTAATTTTAGAAATATATATATTCTAGTAACACCAAATCCAACCGATGGATAGGACAACAACTTGATAAAGTATCACCAAAAATTAGGATGACTTTCATCCAAGCAGGAATGAGACAGAAACAAGGATCTGAATCTGTTCATCGTCCAGAAAATGGACGTCGGAGCACTCCAGGGTTAACTCCCGAAATTCTTATTTCACCTCCTACAACTTCTAATTCTAGTTTCGAATTCAAGTAAACTGTTTCCTTACCCCCAATCAGAGTCGCGTTCAAGCAAGATGGAATTCATCCACGAGATTTTCGCTATATGCTTTACAAAGTTCACAAGATTAATTTGTATTTATGCAGTTCATAGAAAAATGACGTCGCTAATTCAAGAATCTGACACCTACTAATCACGAGGAGGACCTTTCTTTGCTGCTTCGGCAGCAGCCTTCTCAGTTTCTATAGCCGTAACAATCTCCTCCACCTCTGCATCTTCAAGCAACCGCAAGCCCTCGTTCTTGGTCATTACAGCTACTTCAATGTTTTTACCTCCACTCTCTACGTACCACCTGCCACAATCGCAAAAGTCATCGCCGTAAGAATCACAGGTTCCACCTCAAGCCCGGGCAGAATCTAGAGAGTAGAACACACAAAACATGCACTGCACAACATCCACAAAGAAAACCCAGCGGATGGTGGTCACTTACTTCAAGCAACGCTGTCTCCTTGAAGTTTCGTGTGGAAAGCCCTGAAACGGCTGTAAGAGGAGTTTATGTGACTGGGCAGCACGATGATGATGTTACCGAACTGGCAAGCTGTGCATCAGGGGCTACCTGTCTGCCATCAGCCTCCAAGGGTGGAACAGTGAGTCTCGATAGTTCCTCAACTTTGCGCCTCCTTCAAAATAAATGAAAACAGGATAAGAAGTTACAAGAGCTGGAGAGGCACTGTAAAATGCCAAACACCATCACCTGATGAACAAAAAAGCGGGGTCCATTCCGCAGCAAAAGTCATTTCTAAGGGAGATAACGTCTCCTTATCTTTAATAACTAAATGAATGTGCCTCCAAATAGCCAAACTAGAGTGTAATGTAGAAACCCAGGTCGATCTAAGGATCCTTTGTTTACTAATGCTTTGATCTTCAAATTTCTTACTACATCTATCGGTCCAAATATGCCAAAGTAAAAATGAACGCATAAGATCCCATGGTTGATGTTTGTAAATGAACTTGCTAACTTTACCTTGGCTGTCCAAGACATCAAATCCTAGCAAAGCAGTGTGTAGGGAATCAATAGAGGGCGCATCAAAGTTAACAGCTAATACATTGATCTTGCGCCACAAGTCCCAGGTGACCGGACAATCCCAAAAGAGATGAGAGATGGTTTCAAGAGGACCTGGACACATAGCGCATCCCACGTCGATGTTGGGTATTCACCAAGATAACCACTCGCCAAGATAACCGTTGAATAACCTTGGTTTAGCAGTTTTTGAATAAGAATGGGCCTTTCCGCTTTCTTCTGCAATCCTTGATTATGTCCCCTTTTTGAAGTGTATCCAAAAAAGGCCGTTTCCTTCATTTTGTCAGTCTTCTTCCACCTCCAGTCAGTAGGGTCCCAGACTAGATTTTCAACTAACGCTTCTTGCCGAATCCACATTGAATTGGGTCGATGTGGTACCTCTTCAGGATTACAGTCTAGAAATGATTTCGATTGAACTTCCCATAATATCACCCTAGCCAACTTTAAATCAGCATTAGGTAACAAGAAGCTCCCCTCATCTAATGACAATAGTCCTTTAGTCCTGTCTATGGTGAATCTGAAAACTAAATCATCATTATCATCAGACAATGAGTGAAAATAGATATGTTGACTACCTGGCTGATGAAGCCAGGCAGTTTGACCACGGTAAAGAACCACACTAGGGTCCCATGGGACGTGGGAGAGAGTTTTAAATCTCCTCCCCCTACCCTTTTTTGTAATTGCACCCCGTCTAGGAAGTTTGGCTTGAATTTCTACAATAGAAAGCCAATCATTCCTGTCTACATTCCAAATATCTGCAAGCCTAGAAATACCCGCCTTTGCCCAGAGATGAAGGCCTATATTAGGACCAAGTCCTAAAGGAGTGTTAGTGTCTTCTAGAATTAAAGGATTCCCATACAAGGGTTGGCGTATGATAGAACTAAAGTCTACCGGTGTTTTTTGAATCAAGCCTCCTCTAACAGATAAGAAAGCTCTTAAGCATGCTTTCATCAACGGAGAATGGTTATTGTTTTTTATACCTTTAGAAGAACAACCAATTTGTAGAATCTTGCCATTTGGCATCCCCAAGTGGCTTCCCAGCTTCAATCTTGTATCGAAGAAGCTTCTTCCATGGTTCATTGCTTGGAGACAACCCTCTAACCACCAATTTGGCTAATAGGGCTTGTGTTTGTAGCATAGGGTCCATTAATTTGATTCCTCCTTCCAAATGAGGTAATATGCATGAATTCCACTTGACCCTTGATGCACATTTACCTTCACCCTTTCCGGTCCACAAATACTGTGTCATAAGACCCCTAATGATGTCACAATTCTTGGATGAGATCCCACAACACGCAGCTGTGTACCAACAAGTGGCTAAAAGTACTTGATTACAAATAATAACTCTTCCAGCTTGGGAAGCAGTTTTGGCTACCCATACTCTTAATTTCTTCTTAATAGAAGCAATAAGAGGGGCAGTGTTGGTGTCAAGAGGTAAATGGAAGCCAATGAGGGGACCAAGGTACCTCACCCCCGTCCCCTCTGGCACCCAGAACAATCCCATATCCGTCCCCCAAGTGAAAGTCTTAGGGCTCCTTGAAGCCCAGATCGCCGTTGTCTTGTCCTAGTTGACCTTGAACCCAGAGGCCAGGCAGAATAAGGACAAGACTTTATAAGCTCGGTTGAGATTGGACACGTTCCCCTTTAAGTAGAGATTAGTGTCGTTAGCGTACATTGAATCCGTCACCTTCTCACCATTAGGAAGGACAAAACCTTCAATCCTATACCTTTCATCTTCCAACATAAAACCAAGTGCATCAAGCACTGCCACAAAAAGAAATGGGGCCAACGGACAACCATGGCGGACTGATCTTGTAAGATCGAACTCTTCTCCTACTTCACCATTGACAATGACGGCCGATGATGTGTTTTTGTATAGCGCCATTACACCTCTAATAAAATCCTGGTGAAACCCTCTTTTCTCTAACACTGCTGACATGAAGTTCCAAGAAATTCTGTCATATGCTTTCTCAAAATCCAGCAAAAGTAAGACAAGGTCCTGTCCTGACTCTTCTGCATAGTGCATCGCCTCCTGTACCATAAATATGTTGTCTATAATGCAACGACCCTGGACAAAGCCCGTTTGATTGGGTCTCACAATCTCTGGCAAAATAGACTGTAGTCTCCTAGCCAAGACTTTTGCCACCAGCTTATAAAAGGAGGAAAGTAAAGTAATAGGGCGATAGTTTTTAATGAGACTTGAATCACCACCTTTCGGAATGAGGGAGATGATACCTTTGTTGTGAGCTCTAGAGAGTTCCCCTGTGCAAAGCACCTCACGAACAGCCTTAAGTAGATCCCCTTCAACCGAATTAGTGCATGTTTTGAAGAAGTCCGTGGGGATGCCATCATCTCCAACGGCATTACCACTGGATAAGTCTTTTATGGCATCCTGGAGTTCAAATAAGGACACTGGTTTAGAGAAGATGCGGTTTTGGATGTGTGTAACATCTGTTGGAACGTTGCAAAGCACTTGTCTCCTTGCTTTCAACACATCTAATGTCTCTGGTCCTTCCGAATATAACTCGTATAAAAGTCGTGAACTGCTCTAGACTTCTCTTTTTGATCAGTAATCGCATTTCCTTCAACAAGTAGTTGAGGAATCTGCGACCTTTTGTGGACGTCCTTGAAAACTTAAAAGAATTCGTGAGAACACTTGTCTCCAGTTCGGAGCCAGCATGCTGAGACCGCGTGATACTGAGCTTTCAAGGCTTCCAATGTCATTGTATGTAGTTTGGATTTGGCTAAATCCAAACGATGAGTAGCTGCATTGTTCCATGGATTGAGGACCAATAACTCCTCAGCTTCACGAATTTCCTGCAGTGCAGCATTTTCTTTTTTAAATTTGGCCGTCCTTCTCTCCTTATCAATCTTCACAGCTTCAGCTAAGGAGCGGATTTGGGCTTGTTCAACCCAATCCATCCACGATTCACCCAATGCAAGTTTCTTTGCATCTTGCCAAGCTTTTCCCAATCTATCCTTAGATTCCTGACTCTGCAAGATACCCAGCTGTATGTGATTTTTCCTCACTATAGGTTTGGACGGAGGAAATAAGCAGAGTTGAACAGGTGAGTGATCAGAGACCAATGTGTGGGGGTCGGAGAACAAAACTCCCCCCGGTTGCTTAGGCAGTTCGAGATGTAGACTCGATCAATTCTTGCTCCTCTATGGGACAAGCCAGTACGATTATTGTCCCAAGTGAATCGCTTATTAGACCCCTTCCTAATCTTATCAGCACCCCATGCGTCCTCCAACCCGTAGTGATTTAAAAGTCGCCCCCACGCTGCCATTTCTCTTTTGTTTGGGGAAGTACAGTATCGCGTACTTCCTAGCCTATCAGAGACTTCTTCTACCATATTAAAGTCTTCAGATAGGATGAAAGCTTGTCCTTGGATGTCTGCTACCACTAGATCCGTCCAGAGTGACGCTCTCTCTCTCGAAGAACCTGGGGCATATACATTTATGATGGATAATACAAATTTTGACCCCGCTTGGATTGAGACAAATTGTGCTCTACCTGGAATGATGACTCTTTCACTAACCACCGTAGAAGCTAGTTTTTGAGATATTAAAATCCCAGTACCCGCCTGGTATCTCCCCAATCCTTGTGCGTTGCGAATTCCTGGATTCCAAGAGCGATGTCCATTATTGAATGAGAAGCTCTGGCTCTTCCTTCGGCATTGGTCTTCGCTCATCCAATGTTCCTGAATAAGTATAATTTGAGGTGTGTTCTCCATTCATTCAAAAATTCGACGAAGGTGAACTTGTTTGCTTGCTCCCCCAGTGCCGACCCCTGCACCACGTATGTTCTGGGTCACCAATGATAGTCCTGACTCCATCATGAGCTAGTTGGTGTTTTGGGTCTACTGGAGCTTCGCTGCCTCGGTTTTGCCACGGCCTCGGAGATACCTTTTGCTTGTTTTGCCTTCTTTGATGGTTGGCTTGGTGAGGCTTGAAGTCCCAAGTGCCACGACACTGTCAGCTCCTTTAATCCCTCCAAACCTGCCCAAGACTGAAATAGCATATTAGCTTTTGTTCTTCCCTGCCATGGGGAGAGTTTTGTGATAAGCTTAGGATCGTTCCATGTGTATTTGAGGCTACTAAGACACTTGGCCTTCCTGGTAACCTGAATCCCTGCCAGTACCGTAAGCTCATGAGAGTCGCCTACTGAGTCCCACCTTGCCGTCCAATGAACCGATTCCCATCGATGAATCTTGGGAGGCTTCCTTAAATGTGACCGTAAATAATCTTTTATGCCATCAAAAATTTTCCCCTTCACCCTTTCTAGCTCCAATTCATCATCATCAAATGTTAGTTTCAATGAATTAGGAATGCCAATCGCCTCTCCTGATGGGTCTAGCATTACAACATATCCTTCTCCATTTTCCTTGTACATTACAGGCCAGATTGACAAGAATCTAGAACCATTGGTTGGCAATGATTGATTTTGCATATTGAATGCCTCCCCTAATGTCTCATCACTCCATAGCTCCCACCAGCTCTCAGACAGGTGCGACAAGGAACGTTCAGTTTTTTGACCCCAGAACTCTTTCTCTTGCGTATTTACAGACATAAATTTGCTCTTGATTGGTGAATTTGGGCCGGATGTTGATAATTGAGCTTCCTTTGAGACTTCGTCATCCTGCTGTTCCACAATTGGCGAATCAGGACCTTCTTGCGATACTTCGCCATCTGGTTTCTGATCTTGCTCTTCTTGCGTTTTTTTATCAAATAGCAGCTGATCCGAGGCTTGTGGGATCTTTGATTCCTGCTCTGTTGAAGCGGCCTGTTGTGTCACCATAAACTCCTTTACTTCGTCCATTGCCACATCTGGATCTGCTGAAAGGAGCCGGCGGCGCAACGACTGTTTTTTCTTGACTCCCGATAAAAATTCCACACCCAAGGGCGGAAAATCCTGATCTGGCAAGCCTGCAATAGTCTCGAATGGATTGCTTGTATTGTGATCGGAAGTATTGGAAACCAAGGCTGGGAAGTCAACCCGTTCCCTTTCACCAACTGGCTCTAGTGTTAATTGCTCACATGCCTCCGGCATACTCACAACTAGCTCGTTGATGATCAGTCTCGAGCCATGTCGTGGTGAATGCTGCTGAGGTGCTACTGAATCACCCTTCTTGGGCACCCATTTGAGTGCTGGTTTTTCAGCCACTTCCCTACTCCCCTCTTTTTTTTTGATCTTTTTCTTCTTACTGACCACCGTAAACCCGTCCTTTATGAGGAACTCATCCTCTTCTTTTTTCCCCATCGTCTTAGGGCTACTTGGTGGTGAGATTTTGGGTCCGTTTAACGGACAATCTGTTACAAGATGACCAAATTTCCTACATCTGTTACACTGGTCAGACAAACCAGAGTAACTAACGGGTTGATCCAAGTACATGACCTCTTCCGAATTGCTCTTCAGCGAAGGTATCCTTATGAAACCCGGCAACTTGGCGAGATCCAGGACTCGAACGTTGACAATTGGGCCAGACGGCCTTTTACAAGCTGTTCGGGTTTGTTCGACTGACTGTACATCTCCTATCGTCGATCTCAGTTTGTATAACCAGGTCGAATTTTGAAGAACCGGATCAATGTTAGGGAACTGGACTCTAATTGAGGTACCAGGTTGCGAAGTTTCCAAATCTGGAGACTCTGCTGAAAAACCCTCGGACCATGGAAAAAACCGAACTGATCGATCATCCCAATGTTGAAACCCTAGTTTGATACAGCTTTGAGCCTCCTCCTTGGTTTTAAATTCTAGCTGGAAAAACCCTTTGGCAAGTAATTGAATCGACGAGTACTCTACCTTAAGCTTATCCTTGATGTAATTAGAAAAGATAACGAAGCCAGGAGAAGTACTGTAAAGTTTCCCGAGAACAAGACGCTCTCGCAATTTGTCTTTGGCACTCCGTAGTTCCTTCATTTGCTCCATTGAAAGTTCCATCATGAGCTTGAACTCCAAGTCCACCTTCACACGAGCTTTCTCTGCCTCTTTTCCTTTGTCTGCATGCCCTGCATGCTCCTGTCGCACTGATGGCGGCAGAATTCCTGCGGTTTCCTTGGAAACCCAGCCGGCTCCTACTCCCTCCGGCAAATCATTGAACTGGTCGACTTCCATAAGCTCCTCCATCAGGTCCACACCGTATCAGATCAGTTCCATGCAATTGCAGCGGCTGCGTCTTGAAAAACGCGCCTAGGATTTTAAACAAAAATTTCAAAAATTCTTGTTTGTAGCTACGCAACTAATCTATAAGGAGTAGATGCCGTCTTGATTCTCAGCGCTCCCTTCTCCAACCGGGAGAAGTATCACACCTTCCTCGAATCAAATCCCGCAAAAAAGCAAACTCTCTCTCCGAACGATTTTAGTCCTGCATGCGGCAAGCGGAGGTTCCGATGATCATTTTTTCCCTTTTTTGACGCTATTTGAAGCTCTTTTGCTGTAGCAATTGGACAGACGTTAGCAGCAAGCAAAGATCTACAAGAAACCACTATCAAACAACGAAAAATCTCGAAAAAACGACCTAGCGCCAATTTGCGCCCAAAAACCAAGCACCGCAAAACACGGACCAACTCTCAAAGGGAAAAGTAAAAGTGCTGTCTCCTTGCCAGATGAGTTTCCGCGTAATTCTTTGCCAAAATTTCTTGGTAATAGAATTTTGGGTAGGAAATGCATACTTTCAATGTTTTAACCCCTAAGGACCCAAGTGATCATTTTCTGATCGCTGCCCCTGTTTTTTGAGCTGCCCACTCTCATATTTTGAGTTTTTTGAAAAATAAAATTTATTTCTAGAAAATAGACTTTGTTACAAACCCAATAGCAGTGGTTTCATCAAATTCCAAGTTAAACTCCGCCTTGTGGAGTTTTTTAAAGTTTAGTAGTGTAGTCTAGTTTACAACTCGTTTTTTTGTATTCAATTTGGGCATAGACTAAAAAGTCAGCTAATCAATGAGCTTCTTGCCCACCTCATAAAGGTCAGATCCAAGGAGCTCAAGGAAAAGACAAGTGTCCCATTTTTTTTTCTCTTGCAAACACTACTCAAATTTCAATGACCATCGTGCATTGCAAGCTTCACCATGAATTGTAAAATTCTTGGAATGTTATGAAATTTTACAAGTACCTTCTCAACTCTTTTATCTTTCATTGAGCACAAAAAAGCATCATTTTGAAATATTCTTACAAAATTATGCTCCTTCAACCAAATAAAACTCTCTTATCTTTCCCTGTATTTCCATTGACACAAATAAAACTTCAAAATTAAATAGCTCCTAAACCATGCTATCAAATAATCTGAAATTTTAGAAGGTGCTCACTCTCAATGTGAACTTCAAGATCCTATGGTTACATTATATCCAATCTCAAAAAAAAATGGATCAAAAAAATGGATCAAGGGGTCATTGCAAAAAAACCTGGTCCTATTTACTAGTTACGGAGCGAGTGATTCTCTTCTCATCCGCTATAACTTTTGAAGCAAAAGTCCAATGAACATGAAATTTTTATTGGAGATACCTAACTTGATGGTAATCAGATCCTTTATTTTTTAGAAATTAACAAAAAATCATTTTATATTTAAAAATCTACATTAGGAGTCCCCAAATTAAATGATCTAGAGCTGAAATTTTCATGGTCTATTTTTATAGTAGAAAAGCATATTCCTACCAAAGGAAATCTAAAAATATATTATTTTGTATCTTCTTCATAAGTGCAAACAACACTCTTATTGCGAGCAATTTTTGAACAATGAAGATGGTTCTAAGATCAATATTTTGGTGAAATCTCATTACAACGAACTATTCCCAAATGGCCAATTTTTAGTTTTTTTTAAATTATTTTTTCTATTTTTTACAAATTAAAATGTGAAATTACAGTGCAAGTATCCATTTTCTTGAGATTTTGCACTTTTCTAGTTCTCCTACTTAGAGAATTTTTCTATGCTTTTCCTTCCTAGGGTACCTTCTTCTTAAAGGTGTATACATTAAATATATTTTTCAAATTTTAAAAAAATTGATTTTCTAATTATAAAGCCCTCCCAAAAGAAAAAATGAGTACTGTGGAAAACGCTACTCTTTTTTAACAGTCTTTCTTGCAATGACCCCAAGTTGTTGGTAGTTTTGGCCCATTTTGAAAGCCCCCCCCTTTGGGTCTTTAGGGGTTCATTTGTAAAAATTTGGAATAGATATTTCACATATAAAGACAATATTTCAAAAACTTGGCACTTATGGGCAACTTTGTTAAAATGGCGGTATTCCAAGTGCCACTTTGACAGTGTGCAATTTTCACTATCTAGGACTGGTATAGATTTCAGAACGGCCGTTCTAAACTGTTTTCATGCCATTTTAAAAAAATATCGCCATTTTAATGAAATTGCCCATACTTTCAAAATTAGACCATGTGGTGTGAAATATAAACTATTCCTAGCTTTTAGACCATGTGGTCTGAATTTTATTTCAGTTCTAAAAATGAATGGAAAAATTATAGAAGAATATCACCATTTAACAAAATATCCATTCAAGAATTATTTTTATAATCAAACTAAAAAATGTCCATCAGGGAGGACTTCCTACTGATGAGATTTGACTAAAAGCATGAGGTCAAAACTATCACTAATGTTTAGAAGTGCCCGAGCAAGGGAGGAAATAAAATAATGTATTTTTTGATGCCCTTTGGTAGGAATATGTTTGCCTATTGTAGAAATATACTATAACAGTTTTAGCTAAAAATCATTAGTTTAAACCACTCAATAGCATTCAAAACCCCTAAATTTGAAAGTGTGACTTTAAGTAAATTGACTTTTAAATATACTAAATGATTTTTTAAATTTTTTTGAAAGATAAGTGATACGACTGCAATTAAGACATCTAGAAAGAATTTTTTTGTATGGGGCATTGAATTTATAATTCAAAAGTTATAGTGTTTGATTCTAGAAAACGCAACCAAATTGACAGGTGTTTCTTGCAGTCACGCCAATCTATTTCCTCCAAATTACCAAACTAATTAAAAACATTTCAACATAGAATAAGTGGTTATTGAGTTATCTAGGGGTTTAAAATATTATATCAAGCATGGCATTCCAAACTAACAGATTGTAGTGCTTGTTGCAAATTTTGAATATGCATTAAAAAATCACTGCAAAGATCAGTAATAAGAATAGAGAAGACACCCGATAGAAAGTTTCTACATTCTAAAGGTCTCATAACATTCATTAGTATTAGTTGGCACTACCTTGGCTCTATAGTGGAGAGTGTGGAATGTTCCATATCTAATAGTCTTCATGCCATTGCCTTTCCTCTGCATCTTTCATATGTCCACTTAGCTATAGATGAAGTACTGCTGGATGTAGAATATTCTACATCCTCCACTATAGAACCAAGGTAGTGCCAATCAATGCTATTGAATGTTATGCTTTGCTTAGATCATTCCCCAAGAGCCTTTGACCTTGGGAGATTTCTTGAAAGTAGAGGACGAAACATCATCAAAAAAATATTAATCCTTGAAGGACATTTTGTGTTGGGCTTGGTCAATCTTCATTAGATTTATGGCCAATTTCATTGAAATGGCGCCATTTTGTTACTTTTGGCACTTTCAGTAGTTCAGACTTTTAGTTTAATCTATACTGAAATCTAAACTTGTCCTAGATTTTTGAAATCTACATTAATACTAGATATTTGAAATCTATACTAGTTGTAGATTTTTAGACCGCACGGTCTGAAGTCCATATTAGGGTGATTGCAAGAAACACTTGTCCTGTTTTTTGTCCCCTTGCCCTCAAACAGGTAGTTTTTGGCTCATAACTTTTGCATCGTTTGTCCATTTTATGTTAATTTGGAATGAAGGTATATGGAGAAGTTGCAGATATTGAGTAATTTTTTCAAATTTTTTCAAATAAGTTTATTATTTTTAACCTGCCCCCAATTGGGTGTCTACCTTGGCCATTTGGGGGTGTTTTAGTCCTATTTTTTATCCAAAAATGCAAATTTGAAGCCACAAATTGGACATGTTGGAGTTCTACTAATATTACAAGGATTAGCAATGAATTTTTATGAAAATAGCAACATGTCGGTTGTGCATATGGGATCAAAGTGACCTTCCTTTGAGCGAACGCTACAAAGAGGGAAAAAATTTCTTACATGAATTCTTTGGTGCAATGCAAGCACAATCTTCTCTAGCAAGATGGATCTTTTATTTGAATTTTTTGAAATTTTTTGAATTCCGAAAAATGAAGTAGTCCACAGACCCCATTTCTGCTATTTTGTGTTCCCAGTGTCTTTTGTGGTACTCCACAACAGTCTATAGTACTGCATAGTACTAAATTGACATTTTAGATCTACAGGCTCCCTGAATCGACAGTTTAGTTCTGAAGAGGTGCTGTTGACACATAGTATTGGTAATACTGCATCGTACTACTAGTCCTATTAACCCCTAAAGGACCGAGGCCTTTTTTTTGCCAAAAAACACTAAAAACTGCCATTTCTATAGCAAAGAGTAAAAAAATTTGAAAAATGTTTTTTTTTCACATCCAACCGTAGGATCTTACACCTAAATAGTATAAGAATGTGTGTAATTTTTTTTTAGAATTTTTGACCACACAGATTGCAAGATATTTGCATTCAAAGTGAAAAAAACAAGTTTTTCAGCACATTGCGGGACTAGATTTTTTGACTTTGAACATTTTTAACTTAAAATTTTTGCACTACAGAGTTTTGAGGTTTTATTTTTTATAGTGGAGAATTGAGTTGAGAGTCTAGAAAAAAAAAAAGTTCAAAAAAAACTTAATTATCATTCTTAAAAAAATTGTTAAGTAGATGTAGGTACAAGATAGAAGGAAAATCTAAAATATTCATATATTTTAGATGGAATTAAAATGCACTAATCCCAATGGTGAGATTGTTCTAATAAGTTAATCAGACCATGCAAAAAAAAATTTTGAAAAATTTGAAAAATTGCATTCAGAAATGAATCCTAAAGTTATTTTTTTCAAGAAGATGCTTTAACTGCCCAAAAAACAAGAATGTCCATAACTTTCTCATAACATATCCAAATGAAATGAATCAAAGCTTTCCAGATAGCCAAAAATATAATCTATGAGAAAAAAAAATATTAAAAAAAAATTCAAATTTTTGTCCATTTTTTTTTTGCTGCCCGAGCTGCCCCCCATCCCTTGTTTTGAGCTTATATGGTCATAACTTTTTTTCCCGGGCACCGATTGTGAAAAAAATTATATTCCCTTGAAGCTAATCAGCTTTTCTACCTCCAAAAAAAGTTTCAAAAAATCAGGAGAAAATTTCAGCCCGTAGGTACCTGCCCGAAAACGCATTTGTCCCCTGTAGGAACAAAGGTCCTTTAGGGGTTAATAGCCAAAAATTGCATTTTTGAGCCAAAAACGTGAAGTGTTTCTTGCAATCACTATTTAATACTAAATTTTTGAAATCTATAACTATCATAGATGTTTGTAATGTATACCAATTCCAAATGTTATTTTTGTGGTTCAGACCGCCCAGTCTGAAAAATGGCACATAGAATATTGCCATTGTAATGAAATTTGCCATATTTCTAAGTTTAAATTCACATTTCAAAATTTTGATATTTTTTTCATGTACTAATATATGTCAAAATTTAATTTAATTTTTCTAAAATTAAAAACATCTAATTCAATTTATATGATTTTTTGAAAATATGATAGAAAATATAAAAAATTCTTTCAATACTATGAAATTTTTAAGAAAAATGAAAAACTTAGTGAAAGATATCATGGTGTAATTAATGTACTCCTTGGATTCACGCCTATAGAAATTTGATAGAAAAAGATCAAAAATAGTGTATTTTGAGCTTTCAAGATGCTATTTTCAAAGTGTCACAAAAATTGCAATTTTAACAATTTTGAAAAAAATTCAAATGGAATAAAAAGTAGATTATTGGAACTACATTTTCTTAGTTAAGCCTTAAAACATTTAAAATAAAAAACTATGTGAAAATTTAGATTTTGACTTTCCAAAGCCCGTGCTCCTTGGGACTTGCAATATCCTTTTGAAGATTAAAACACTTTGAGTGCAAAAATTAACCCTTAACCTTGGAACGACCAAACTCATTGGAGAACTGGACAGAGGGCTGAAAATTGCATAAACTTTGGAAGAGAATGATTGGTAGCTATTTTCCAAGACACAAGAAGTAACTGTAGGATCTTTAGTGCCAGTGTGCACATTCTACGACTAAGGTAGGAGGCTCAGAAATGGAGCATCTAAGGGCTAGTCCCCCTTTTTCATGTATTTTCTTGGACGGGAATATTTTTAGCTTATTTTTCAGGCATAGAGAAATTGATGAGGAATCTAACCCAAGTGGTTTTGTATTTTTCCAAGCATCTCTGAATTACTTATGAATTTTCAAACGAGTTGGGTCGTAGGCCCCTATTTGTGACCCTAGGTCTTTCATAAACGGTTCACTTACAATTCTAAATAAAAATGGGGAAAGCAAAGAGAATGATTGGCTCTTGCAATTAATAAGGCTTTTTTCTTGATTTATTCAATGACTATAGTAGTCAATTTCAGAACCAACTCATGTCCATTTCACAGCCATTTATAGGGTCCATTCTTAATGCCCACTTTGTTTTACAGCCTCCTACCTTACAAGGTGGGATTTTAGAAAAACGTAGCTTACATCAAGATCATGAGGTTTGACTGTGAAAATTAGAGCATTGACTTGGACGGGCAGTTGGTAGTTTGGGTACAAATGAAGTCGAAACAAACACACAGTAGCCTGAAAAAATATGGGAAAAATTGTTGTGCGGAGAATATTGGGAGAGGAATCCGACCTTGCAAACTTCATTGATAGTAGTTGGCGGTCTGTGAACATGTGCAGCTTGCAATGCATAGGCCTTTGAGAAGATACAGTAGAACCTCTCTTAGTGCATTGTATTGGGACTATGCACTAAGAGAGGTTTTATGCAATTGCATAGTTGTAGTAATGGCACTTGACTAACATGACTTCTAACTACAATTCTTTTTAGATTAGATACTTGAAATTGGCCCCACCCTCAAACCTCTCTTACGGCATACTCCCTCTGTCCCACTAAAAACCTCCAAAAAGCTTCCCTACGAGGGATTAACTACATTTTTAGTCTTTTTGATAGGGATACATGCATTTGAAAACTAGCAACCCATCCTTTAGATCTCTACAAAATCTCCAACTTAGGCACCATTGTTTAGGCACCCAAAATCCATGCGGAAAGTACCATTTTTGACAAAATTTGTAAACGCTGCCAGCTCCATCATTCTTGATGATTTAAATGTTGGTAGCAACATTGGGATTCTAGAAACATCTACTACAACCTAAATATCCACAACAAAGATCCCTACACCACTTCAAGAACAACTCTTCAAAGTGTCGAAGTAGTCACCAAATCCATTGTCAATACTATTGTCTAAGGAAGTACAACAAGTCCAAGGTGTCTCATATGGGCAAGGCCAAGCTTTCTTGGCGAAGAATGCTCCCTAATCACTTGACTTGCCCCCACGAGGTCGTTCAACATGGCCAACACTTACCCAACAATCGAAATCTAAAAACGGAGCTTTTTAGTGGGACAGAAATTGTGCTTGATTAGGAGGTTTTTAGTGGGACAGAGGGAGTATTATGCACTAAGAGAATATGCAGTAAGAGAGGTTCTATTGTAGAAACAAATTGAAAATTTCTGTGAAGCAGGCCACATCCCGCAGATGCCCGCTGACAAAATGTAGCTGCACTCAATTCGCGTGTCTCACAGGTACGGATGTTTGGGACTAGGTGTACGAAAGCACTATAGTATGTGTTGAAGCGCACAATGTGATGTAACCCTTCGTCATCAACCAGATTCCTCCTGACATTCGGCCGTCCCCATTCCAGCAGTGAAGGCAGACCCCGACTAGCACATTGTACTCAATTGAATGACAAACATGTGAGCACTCTAATGCACCTATTCGTCATTACTGACGTCCTAGTAAACAATGCTCCCAGTTCGCACCTTTGAATTTTGTAATCAGGCATGTTCATCTTTTTAATGAAGAGCCGAGGCACAAATCATTGTCCGCTCCTACTGCCCATTTCTAAGTTAATGTTCTGCCCAGAAAAGGCCATTTTACCACTTTCTTCAGCTTGGGCATATCGAAATTTCCTCCAGAACTTGAGACGTTCCATTACAACAATTTTTTTCTTGCATTTGCACCCACTAATTCTATCAGCAACTCATCTCACAACTCTTAGAAAAATATATGAATGAAATTTCCTCTTTCTCCATCTTTTGCCAGTCATCAACTCTATTCTTTGTCCACTTTTGGGACGTTGGAGTGCTTAGGGTGAAAGGACGGGGTGGTGACCGTGGAAATCATCCCTTTGGATACCATGGGAATCATTGCCTTAAAAAAAAATGCAGAAGCACTCATTGGAAGTCAAACTACAAAAGAAGACCTCCCCTTTTCACAACAAAATTCCAAGGATGAATAGTTGTACTTCTATCCGGGCTTCTATCCTACATAAAAGGATTCTTTGTCATTCATCAAACATCAAATGTCTGCAACGTCGTTTATGGGTTAATCCAACTGCAGATTTCATAGTTACTTGCAACGGAGCCCATAGTGTTTGAGACACAAACTCTATTGCATCTACTGGATATATCATGTCGTATTTGCAGATCTGCTATACACAAATTTAAGGTACGGGACCTTATTCGGACCTTAGAATTTTTGGGTACGAAAAACAATGAGAATTTAAGGTACTGCACGCCAAACAAAAATCAAAATCTTCATTCTACAAATTTTTAAAATGTACACAAACAACAATCTTAAGTTGATACTTCTAACCATCTCGATCAACCGATCCTGTCCGGTGTCTAAGCATGACCCCAAAGCAGGAATCTCATGCAATTATATTTGGAATTCGAAAAAGATCACAGATGAGGTGGACTTTTCGTGAACGAAACTGAGGCAGGAGGTTCCTCCATCAAGACACGCGTCTCACATGGTAAACCGAAAGGCTTCTGCAGCAGCAGTTACAGCGCAATTGCATTTGCTACAGTGCCCTTGGAGAGCAAGCAAAATGGAAACTTCTCCTCAAGTACTGTAAAGTGTAAACGATCTCAAGACACTTAATTTCAACATGAAGTCCCCTCCCCTTGCACCACTGCAAAGTCAGGTCTATATATCATCAAGTCTATCAATACAGCACCCACGGATGGACGCACACTGATCGACGCACAAGGTGTAGAACAGAAGTAATACAAAGCTAAGAGTGCTGTGATTCTATCGATCTCTAGCTAGAGACTGGAGTAATTTTAGTCACGATGTCGAATGTGGCGATTGTCCAAGAGGGTTTCGTCCGAGAGGATCCCTGGAGCACTTTGAAAGTGGAGACGCTGCCCATTCCTAAAGCTGCACCAGGAGAGGTGGTGGTGCACATCTCCATGCGTCACATCCATGCTTATGATTTCATCATTCTCAGCCACGGAGGTCACAAAGGCACGCCGGGATGCGAGGGCTTTGGCATCGTTCACGAGGTATGCCAATCATCAGAAAGTTCCATCAGTGATAGTCTCTTCACCAATAAATGAATAAGTTTTTTGCAATTCTAGACTCCCGAGTACTGTATAAGCAAGAGCATTTGTCGGTGACATTGTCCGGTGAAGGGACGGCATGGATTTTAGAATTCTCTCAAACCAGTGTTGTGTTGCTGGAATGAGGTCACAACTTTCAAGCTCAATTTCAAAATTTCTTTTCAAATTCAAAACTCATCTCTAAGAGCTTTCATGTTTTTAAGAAAATATTGTTTAAACGTTGCTACCCGCAGTTACAGAATGCCTCAATTGGAAATATGCACGGGAATTGGCACATCTACGATATATGTGTTAGTCAATTGACCACAGGTAGCAAGCCAATGACTTGTGAGATAGAGGAATTGGGATGTCAATCGCACAATAATAATTCGAACCGTGTGGTACTATGGTTCTAATGATGCACCGTCCTGCTCCTACTTATGACTGACCATTCACTCTACGATATATGTGTCCTTCGGTTTACTGCAGGTAGCAAGCCAATGATTCGTGGGGAGATAGATTAATTGGGATGTAAGTTGTACAGTAAGCATCGAACCATGTAGTTCTAATAACACCTGCTCCTGCTTGTGAATGAAACGTACTCTGAAGGCTCGTTTACACATCGTTTACACACGTAAGCGGAAGCGAAGTCTTTTATTTCGCTGCCGCTCACGATTGCTAATTTAAGCTAGAAAGCCTGTTTTCCTATAAAACCCATCAAATTCGTTTTCGCTCACCCTACTGCTTACGATGTGGAAACCAACCCTGGACTGGGGCAGGTAGGAGAAGGCGTGACGAAGTTCCACAAAGGGCAGCGCGTGCGACCCCATACCTCGATCGGGTCGTGGGCAGGCAAAGGCTCCTGGCAACAATACAATCGGCTGCCCGCGGAGATGGTGTGGCCCGTACCGGACGCCATGTCTGATGACCAAGCCACGCAGTTCGTGATCAATCCGTGGACGTCGTACTGCCTGTTGAAGCAGCTGCAACCGGTGCCGCCAGGCGAGTACATCGTCCAGACGGCCGCGGGTTCCACCGTCGGGAAGCAAGTGAGCTCGCTCGCGAAGCACTGGGGCATCCGGATGATCAATATCGTGCGCCGGCCGGAGCAGAAAGCGGAATTATTGGCCTTGGGCGATCACCACCAGGTCAGTGCGTGCCTTGTGAAAGAAATTCAATCTAGAGACAAAACCAGCCAGCATTCTAAGTTCTACTTGAACCCGTTCTTTATCAATGAATATACATCGATTTTTCCATGGTAGTTATAATTACTTGAAATTGACTATGTTATCAAAGACTGTCAAGCTCACTAAGTTTCAATTTCGAATTGGCAATTTGAAAAGAAACGTACATGAGGGTCTCATGATACATTCAGAGAAATGGCAATATTCTTCCGCCATTTTTCCATTCATTTTCTAGGACAGGTATAGATTTCAGACCATACGGTCTAAAATCTAGTACCGGTTTGCATTTTAGACCACATGGTCTAAACCTGAAAGTGCCAAGTTTGTGGAATATTGCCATTTTAACGAAATATCCGTTATGCCCTTGGGAAAATCAGTATGCATTTCCCGGTCTATAATTAGGAGAAATCAGAATAAATTTCCCTGCGAATCTCACATCTCCCTCTGAACCTTCATCATGTCACATTTTTAATAATTTCGTTTACAAGCAGGTAACCTCGACATTGTAATATGGTTCTGAACATGTCGATGTGTGGGAGAAGAGCAAGACTCGCACAGGGAATTGCAGACGTAACTAACTGTGGGAAGCTCCCGTCCGTCCCGTTGCTTGCCCCAGGTCATCTGCTCCAGTGAGGAAGACGTGGTGGCGCGAGTGAAGGCGATCACGTCCGGCAGAGGCGCATGGGCCGCGTTGGACGCCGTCTGCGGCACCATGACTCAAACTTTGGGCTCCAGTGTGCGAGACGGGGGCCGCATCATCGTGTACGGCCTTCTGGGCGGCCCTGTGGCCTCGGTGAACGCGATGGACCTGCTGCGTGGTGTGTCCGTCACAGGGTTCAACCTCGAGAGCGTCATCAAGGAGTCCGAGTCACGGGAGGCCTGCGCTGCGGAGGTCGCGCCCCTCGTCATCGACGGCATCCTTCCCGTCGCCGGCGTGGAGAAGTTCGAGCTCACGGATTTCAAAAGGGCCTTGGCCAGGGCGAAAGAGCCCGGACACTCGAGCAAGGTCTTGCTTGTGAACTGAAACTTCGCAACGATTGCCATCGGACTGAAGCTCACCGGCAACGTCAGCGGTAGCAGAACCCAGTTCTAACATGCTTACAATAGGTAGAAAGAATTCCTCATCAACAATTCCATGGTTCAGAACCGTGATGTTCTCAAGAAAGGGACCAATTGAGAATGGGATGCCAACGAGACGAGCTAGTGATCCTAACACACTGATATTGAGTGAGTGCATCGTACAGAAATAAATGTTAGGTACCGGTATCTATGCTGGTATTAAAGCATCGTTTTATGATTAAACGTACTTCTGTGGACTTGAGTAGATTTGTAGCGAAGTCGAGTGGTGGAGGAGTATCTTATAACCCTGGCTGTTAGCCCTTATATCTGCAACTTGGGGCAGACTGATCTGCAACTTTGATATTGTGTACCTTAAAACTCCCGAAATTCTTATTTCACTTCCTACAACTTCTAATTCTAGTTTCGATTTCAAGTAAACCGTTTCATTCCCCGCAATCAGAGTCGCGTTCAAGCAAGATGGAATTCATCGACGAGATTTTTGCCATATGCTTTACAAAGTTTACATGATTAATTTGTATTTATGCAGTTCATAGAAAAATGACGTCGCTAATTCAAGAAACTGACACCTACTAATCACGAGGAGGGCCTTTCTTTGCTGCTTCGGCAGCAGCCTTCTCAGTTTCTATAGCCGTAACAATCTCCTCCACCTCTGCATCTTCAAGCAACCGCAAGCCCTCGTTCTTGGTCATTACAGCTACTTCAATGTTTTTACCTCCACTCTCTACCACCTGCCACAATCGCAAAAGCCGTCGCCGTAAGAACCACAGGTTCCATCCAGCCCGGGCAGAATCTAGTGAGTAGATCACACAAAACATGCACTTCATCGACATCCACAAAGAAAACCCAGCGGATGGTGGTCACTTACTTCAAGCAACGCTCGCACAGCCAGCTTTACTGTCTCCTTGCCAGATGTCTCCGTGTAATTTTTCTCCAAAAATTCACGTACTGAGTTTGAGTTACGACCAGTAGCATTGGCTTTCCATGCCGAGAAGGTTCCGGAGGGATCGGTTTGGTAGAGGGCAGGTACACCTGTGTAAGGATCGAAGCCTACGATTAACGTGGAAATGCCAAAAGGACGCACTCCACCACTCTGAGTGTATTTTTGCTGCAAACCAGCAATGAAGCGAGTGATGTACTCCACAGTGACAGGATCTTCGACTGTAAGACGATGACTTTGACACTCGATTCGAGCACGGTTGACAAGCACACGCGCATCGGCAGTCAGGCCTGCAAATGCAAGCGACACATGCTCGTCCAGCTTCAAAATCTTCCGCACGGTTCTGCAAAGAGAGAATGTTCAGTGAATCAGACCACTACAACCCAGAGTTCATCTCACCCTCGAAGGTAGAGAACACTAATTGCGACAGCTTATGCAATCCAAAATTTGCAGTAGTGAGATGTATGGGAAATGTGGAGAGCTGTGGAGAGCATTGTGTACGAATTTCTTATGCAATTTCAAAGTGAGCTGCAGCCTCCCAACTTGGAAATGAGGTTGTCCACTTTGAAATTGCCTAAGAAATTACAGCCTCCAACCAAGCCTATGAAAAGATGAGTTGCTGTCGGTAACAGGAGTCAGCAATAGTACAGGAGACGGTACACTAGCAGGTCCCTAACCATTTTAGTATCCTCTCCCTTAGATACCAGTCCTGCGAACCTAACCCAAATGCACATTCACCATCCTTACCAAACCTCCAATCCTATTCAATCCTATCCACCACACCCTCATGAATTTTCCCAAACCCTAAATAATTGATTTCACAACTCAAAACACTCGACAATCTCACCACACCGATAATTCCCACCACGGCCGCCATAAGAACAGAAACAACTCCAGGAATCAACCACAAACCTCCGCAATCTCGCATTTCCAACTAAACCTACCCTCTGACCATTCTACAACTGCCATCGAAATTAGGTCAACTAGTCTCAAGTGCAATTTCCAAGACCTCCATCGAAATTAGGTCAACCAGTCTCAAGAGCAAACTTTCCAAGACCTCCACCAAAATTGAGCACCCAGAGATTCAAAACTAAGACCTAACTGCATCTGCACACACGAGCTTGATCCATGGACTCAAATGCAATTGTGCTAAAACGATATGAGAGGTGCCTTACCGGGCATCTTGCAGCTTGGCAGTGGATTTCTTCTCCACGCCCAATACGATCGTGTCTGTACCACGCACCCCAACTGCAGCATTTCCCTTCCGCACGGCTTCCAACGCGTACTCCACTTGAAATAGATGGCCATCGGGTGAAAACACCGTGATTGCTCGGTCGTATCGCGCCATTGTTGCTGATTGCGAGCAAACGACCACGAGCAAACAAACAAGGAGAGGTTTAGGGTTTTGTTAAGTATAGGGCTTCTCAGTATTGGCCTTCATGGAACTCCCCCAACAGTGAGGTCCGCGATCTGAAACCCTAAATTTGGAGAAGACGACGACGAAAACAATGTTGAATGGGAACCAAAAAATTGGAGAAAGGAATTTGGAGAGGAGCTGCTGGTCAGTCAATTTTTTTGGTTTTCTTGATGGCAGAATGCAAGTAAGTCGGTACTCTAATTTTGATCATCCATCCATGAGTCATCCCATAGTAAATTTCAATCAAATCTTGGCAAATGTCATACGGAGTATTTCTTAGAGAGGTATTTGGCAATATCCGATTGACTTTTTTTTTCTCTTTTTTCTAGTATAAATAGAGATTGCTCAAAAATCAAGTAAGGTTTCAGAGATAACTTGTCAAGAAAAATTTCATTGCATTTAATTGAAGGCCTAGCCCAAAGTAGTGTTCAAAGTATTGCATCTAATTGCACCTAATTATGACCCCTTTCTAAGACTGAACCTTATAGATTCTTGTTTAAAATGTAGTGCTTTCACTTACAAGAGTCTTGGATTGCTCTTAAATATATCTACTTTTGGTACTTTTAAAATTCATTGTTCATTTCATGAGTATTCAAAAAGTGCATGAGAAGGGAATTTTGAATATACTTTTGACTTCGAACAAGATCCAACAAAAATAGGCAATTTTATAATAGGAATAATGCTCAATTGCTTGTTTGGATGCATCTAGGTGTAATTACTATAAGAACTGTAAAAAGGAAGGCAAGAATAGATGTACATGCAAGTTCATTATCAGATAGATACTTTGGTAGAAGCTCACAATTCTATGATTCCATGAACTAGCATCTCAAAATTTCATTCTAGAATTGAAATTGGTTTCAAATTTGGACAAAAATATGAAAAAAATTTAGGACAATGGGTACACCCAAAATCACACCTTCCCTAAAACCACCATCATCACTTTGTATACATTTCCAAATTCAATACGTATCTTAAGTTAGGTTGTTTTGTTTATTTGTTTTGTTTTATTTTGTTTGTTACAATGAGATCTCTTCAACCATGTGTCCCGTGGTCTCACTCTTCATACCATCAAAAAGCCCTCAGCAACGGAGGGTGTACGGGCTTTGTTTCGTGGCATTTGGACCTACAATGTGAAAGTTATAGAATTTTGAAAGTTTTTACAAATTAAAAAAATTAGAAAATTACTTTTTTCTTTTTTCTTTTTTTTATTATGGCAATGGCACAAGGCACACTAGTATATGTTGAAGAAACAATTTTAGGGCTGGGGTGAACAAACCTCCTTGCTTAGCTCCTACTTAGGAAAAACGCTGAAATTTTTTATTTTTCACACATGAAAATATTTGCAAATTCTAAATTCATATTTACAATCACAGGCCCCAACTTAGCTATGAGAGGTATAGAAGGTAAATTAATCAAGCACAAAATAGGGTTTTTTTTCTTACATGCACGCCTAGAATGACTCGGGCGGGCCGATGGAAGGGGTTAGTTCACCCCAATCCAATTTTAGAACATCTACCAAAAAAAACTTTGACCCTTCATAACTTTTGCCTACGATATCCAAATGTTACGTTTGTTGGTGCATTGGAACCTCCTTTCACTTGCCAACAAGATAAAATGAAAATTTGACCGTCATAAAAATAATAAGTAGGCACAATAGGAAAAAACGTCGGTTTTAAGATACCCACCTTACAGTGAGTCTTCTAGCCAATCATAATACGCCACAACTGCATCGAGAATCGTGCCGCAATTAATGATTGTTTGTCTTTTGCTGAGTGGAAAGAAAACAGCCTGCATAGCAAAAATGGGTGCTTGGTCGGAAAGGGGTTGGCTCCCTTACACTAAATAGAAAAAACTGAGTTAAAAAATTCCAATTTTAAAACTATGAGCCCCCTGCTTTAGAGTACTTGGTTTTGTATTTCATATCTTTTTGTAGCTAACTTAGGGTCCTTGATTCTAAATATGATTTCAAATTTTCAAAATTTCATCATCTCGCAATAAATAGTTATTAATTCTCAAGGTGAAAAAGCCATCATCTTTTTTCATTCAATGTGACTAGTTTAAGGAGGCAAACAAGGAGGCAATGTCAAGCAACCAAGGACACAAAGAAGATTGACACTTGGTGAAAATAAAACTTATTTCTACTAGGAGTCTTGATACTCTAACACTACTAGAAATATGGTCTACATAGACTGAGCTTGAAGACCTACATTTGGTCTAATTTGCCTTAGAGTAAACCATGTATGGATCTTAAAGCTTAGTGTACGTGGACTATGTAATCTATTAGTGTAAATTCTTTAATTAAAAGAAGATAAGTCACTCAATATCATTTCCACTAAAATAGACCTTAGTCTACAACTATTTCCTTGGTGTTAATTATACACTAGAAAAATCCTATAAGGGTTTTAGAAAAATATTTCTTTTTTTCAAAAAAAACATTTTTTGCCTCCACATCTTGAATTAAAAATAGATGAAATTATTATTCCCTAAAGGATAGAATCCATGACCATGGCCACGTGGTCAAAGTTAACTTGAAATTTCCTTTCTCTGTATATTCCATTTCTTCTCTAAATATAAGTGATCATTTTTTCCAAAGATGAAATCACATGTCCAATGCATTTCATAAAATTTTCAAATTTATTGTCAAAAATTTAAACTACCATTATTTTTTGAAGGAAAACTAAAAAAAATTCATATCAATTAAAAAACATGCTTTTAAAAAAAACTTAAGAAAAGGCCTTGAGTTTTTTCACTAATTTTAGTACTAATTGAGGTGAATATGAGGTTGTCCACATCATCATTAGTACCACCATGTAAAAACACTAAAGGTTGATAGTGGCAACTTGGCATGTAAAAACTTGTGGGAGGTGTGTGTTAGCTATCCTTCATGACTAAACCATCATAAATCTAATGTCCACATTGGTTAGATAATCGTGACGTACTTTTGAGCCGCTATCATGCAATTATGGGCCTTGTTAGTGAGTTCAGATGGCTCTTTCCCATCTAAATTTTTGCACTATGAAGTGACTTATTTTGGGGTTCAATTTCCTCCTAATGAAATTTTAGATTAGAAGTGCATTATAATGCAGAACATTGCAATAGACTATGAAGAAGTTTCTGTATCACTCCATATTAAGAAACATGGTTTTAGATCCTCAATTTCAAACTTCAATGAATAGCTTATTTTAAAGAGTTTAAAAAAATTTCCAACCGCAATAGAAACTAAACTTAGAAGTTTTAGCTTTTAAGATTTTCTCAAAAGTAAAAAAAATCATTTTCAATGTCAATATTGAGTTTTCAAGATAAAATGCTGCAAGTATTGAAATATATTGTATACTGTACCATTTTTTTGATAAAAAAAACCCTATATAAAATATTAAAAAAACTAAAATATCTTGAACTGAAGTCAATCATGTAAATATAGCATCAATAAAGTTGCATGCAAAAAAATATGTACAAGCCTATTTCACCATCCAAAGTATGTTTTTTGTCTTTGACATCTTTCTAGAATTAAAACTGAACCAGTAGAGTACTTATTATTACTTGATGAAAAATGACTTCTCTCCAAAATGGCTTCATGATTAATATTGATGTCACCATTAAAGGAAACAAATTAAAATATTTAGAAAGGACATTGCTTTTTTTTTCCTATCAATTTTGGCAATTTGAAACTTGGCTCTCATTTGCTACAGCCGGACCTTCACAAGTGGTGAATTCTTTTGATTGGGACTAATATCCTATTCAATCTCTAACATAGCTCTTACTATAAAGGACTGCGGTATTACAAAGTGGCATATGGATGCTTTCAACTTCACATTACTATCTTAGTTGAAGAATTGTAATTTTTCATTCCTTTTTTTAGAGAGTGTTTTAATTATACTTGCATTAGATGGTAGTGAAAATTCTACTAGTACAATTTGGCATGTTGAAAAAAATATTTTAGACCATGATTTTATGATAAATTTGTATTATTGTGAAGTTAATTTGTGTTTGTTTCAACCTAGATTTAACCTTGTAAAGACGGGCTAGTTACCATGAAAATCATCTTTTTTGATACATGGCAAATCATCTACTTTAAAAAAAAAAGTATTCATTGGAGGTATTCAATCTACTGTGCAAGATCTCCCTTTTTTGCACAAAATTTCAAAGATGAACAATTACCGACTTTTGTCTTACATGGGAGGATTTTTTTGTCATCCATCAGACTACTCTAGTCCATGGGGTCGTTTTGGGTTTAATTAAAAACTATAGTTTGAAATGGTTTTTTCAACATACATTTGTACTAGTGAATTGTAATTCCCTCACTAAGATATTATTGATTATTCTACAAAAGAAGATACTTTATCCACAATTTTCAAAATTCTTTAAAGTTTAAAGTTTATTTTTGACAAATTCTAATTTTCTAGTCTTTATTAAAATTTAAGCCATGAAAACAATCCTTCTAAATGTAAGTTCAACTAATTAAATGAAGGTTTCCATGTCTATTGAAGTTTCTTTTCTAATATAAAAGTTCCTAAAGTCCCTAATTTTTATAATTTGAGTCCTTTATTGCAATTTGACTTTGGACATGTAACCATGATCTATTGATTTTTTACATAAGAAAATATCCAAACTATCTCTTCTATTAAGTTTGCATAGTATCTTCTTCTGTATTTAGGTGCTATATTTGTTTGTTTGTTATATTGAGATCTCTCGGACCATACGTCCCCCAATTGCCTGCTTAGTATTGATAGAAAGACCTCGGCGAGGAAGGGTGCACGGGCTTGGTTTTGTGGCGTTCCAAGTCATGGTGTGAAAGTTATAGATTTTTTAGTCACTTTGGATCTTCAAAATGACTAAATTATGCTAAATTATGTATCTTTTGAACCGGGTATGAATTTGACATGTTCTTGGTACCGTTGGAAAGTCCTTGGCGAGGAAAGGTGCACAGACTTTGTTTTGTGGCGTTTGGAATTACGGTGGGAAAGTTATTGAATTTCAAATTTTTTATTGAATTAGAAAATTAGAAAATTACTTTTTGGCTATGGCAAGGGCACCTAGAAGTTGGGATGTTTGTTTTGTTTTGTTTGTTACTTTGTAACTCTGAGATCTGCCCGATTGTGCTTTTCCCAGTGGCGTGCTTGGTACCGTAGGAAAGTCCTTGGCGAGGAGGGGTGCACGGGCTTTGTTTTGTGACATTTGGATCTACAGTGTAAAAGTTATAGATCTTTAAGACATTTTTTATTCTTAAAAATTACTGAATTATCCAAAGTTATATATCACTTGAACTGTCTTTCAATTTGTCACATTCTTTGTACTATTGGAAAGCCCTCAACATTGAAGGATGCACGGCCTTTGTTTCGTGGTGTTTGGACCTATGATGGGAAAGTTACGGATTTCTAAGTATTTTTTGTTTTTTTGTTTTTAAAAATGACTTTTACTTTTTTGTTTAGACTGTGGCATTGGCACAGGGCAAACTAGTTTACATTATAATACACACCTATAATGTAAACTTGAGAATATGATGAAGAAATTTAATGGTGCAAATTGAATTTTTGTAAAGCTTATTTTCTACTTGAATTTTCTTAACTATTTCTTCAAAAATTCAAAATTACAGTAGTTTGTAATCTGATTCAAATGATTAAATCTCTAGAGAATAAAATAAAAAAAACTCATTTCATATATACGAGGTAAAATGAAGCATCCAGTCACTCATACAGAGTCATTCAACTACATGGTCACAGCTATTCCTTTCAAGAACATCTTCCAAAAACAAAATTAAAAGTAGAATAAACTTACGAATCACAAAACCACAGGCGTTGTGCGACCCTAAAAATCATGAGCTACACGCCAATTAGAGTCACTTTCCAAGCGTCAAAAACATTTAACCGGTAACCTTCTCCTACTGTAATCTGATATGTCCTAAAACTTACAGAAACAAATACAGATGGCACTAACAAATATCTGCATCTGAGCTACTAACTGTTTCAGTGGATATCTTGCTACCTATTCAACTCTACAACGCCCAAATCTATTCAGAACTTTCGCTTATTTCCTTGGACAAATATATTTTTAACTCTATTTTCATCAAATCAGACATAAAGGAAGGTTATTTTAAAGAAATTCAAGGAGTACTTTGGCTGAATGAGAAGTTATTTGGACGATACATCACCTTGAAGCACTCTGATCATCATCCAAAATATGGACCTCGAGAGTACATTCGTGTTAACACTGCAGCAATAAGGACTGTCCAGCATTGTCTCCCAACAACTTGAAAGAGTGCGTGGAAGAGTTCAAGGCCTCGGGGATCAGATGGGTCACTCATCCCAAAAATCCTTCAAAGATTTGAAAGGACCATGCTCGGGCTGTACGAACATTAGTCCCGGCAACGCTTTCTTCCGATCAGGAATGGTATCCAGCCTCTTAATGTCAGCATCTGACAAAGTGCAGTCTAGCACGTTGAAATTCTGCTCCAACCGAGTTCTGTTGAAGCTTCGCACTACGAAGCCCACCTCTTTCACTGCGAACCACCGTAAAACCACCTGCACAGGAACAGGATGTGGTTACAAGATCCCCCTTCAATGGGAAATCAATCACAGGCCAGCTTCCAAACACACAAAAAAGATCCAGGTTGGTGTAAACACATGGCAAAATAGACCCCGTACCAAGGGAGAGTACGACATGCTTAAAAGTTCATTGTGTTCAAAGTCGCGGATTAGAAACCATAACCTCAATGGAGATTAACTCTTTAGAGGCGGCGACCAAGCATTAGAAGTGGAGAGTACAGTTGGACCTCATACAGTTGTCCTTAACCATTACGGTTTACTTCTATTGAGACCCCTGATAGAATAGGATTCCATCATTTGTTTATTTCTCGTAACGTGGAAGTAAAGCCTCGCTATGAGAAACAAGATCTCTTGCTACTCATGTGGCTCAACACGTACTTCTCATGGCGAGGCTCTACTTTTCTTGTTACGATGTCCATTGTTGTGATTGATTCTATCTCAAGACTTTCTACACAACAGGACATTTTGGAATGTCCCAGGGTCTATCTCTTTCTATGAATCAGAGACCAAACTAATGAGATACCAATTGGCCATGCTTTCATGAAAATCTGGACGGGTAAGAACAGACCTGCGCGGGTGTTTTCTTCTCCCTTTGCGCAATATCGTTGATAGTAGAATTGGTGATGACATCGTTGGTCCCGTATTTACTGTTGGGCGCTCCCAGAGGTGAATAGGCCGTTACCACGATGCCCTTCTGCCGGCAATACTCCCGGAGCTTGTCCTGTCGCCACAGTGGATGCATCTCCACCTGAAATTTCCATTCGCTTGGCATCAGAGCCTGATTCTGGGTCTCGAAAAAACAGTAAATACAACTCCCAGCTCAAACAAGCTCCCAGTTCCGGAACAACATGCGGAAACAGAACAAGCTCCCTGAAAGCATCGCTAGTGACAAAAGAGGCATACGAAGGGCCAGAGCAGTAAAAATCTCACTCCTTAAGTTGGAACACGTCAGAGTGACAAAAGCTCTGGACGGGCGTCCAAATTAAGGTCATTAGCGTTCAGCGGACTGACGTAGGGTTTTAGTAGGGCAACTCAAAACTGTGCGAGTTCCTTCTTGTAAGCCCTTAAAACGGAATTCAAATCCGTCAATATAGCAAACATGACAAGTAATTCGTTGTAGAGTTTCCAAGAATTAACTCGATTGACTAAAATGCTGCTGGGAATTTAGAATTCGTAACATTCTTTACCACCTTCCCCAAAGCTACAATGGAGTCTAAAGCATCATGCTACCGGTAATAATATTTAAGATAGACCTGGAATGAACCGAAGACTACCGGTACTGACTATCCAGTTGTCACGGATTCATCTCTCATTTGCTATCATCAATCTTGTGGGTTCATCATACAAGGATTCTTCCTCAGAATCAATATCAGAATCAAATACTGCGGAGGACCAGAGGCTAAGGGAACATGAGCCAATTTATGTCCCTAGAATGCCGATTCAAAATCAAACAACTTCAAGCAACTTGCCGAGCAAGACTTCAGAAAAAATCCTGTTTCAACTAAAAAGTACACCAAGCGACTGAAGCATATCAGTGAAAAACGGATCAGTCATAAGAAAACAAGGGATACTGGAAGGTTTGGCTCACTTTCTCCCCGGATACTGGTCTGATTCGCTTTTCCAAGATGCTAAGACCGCAGTCTAAGAATGATGTTATTTACAACAAAATAGACTCAACATACTTCATTTGGTAGAAATTGAAAAAAAATTATGAACAGAATGCAAGGGTGGGGAGGAAAATGGAGGAATATGTATGACAAACCTGGTTCACAGCAGGAGGAATACGTATAAGAAACCTAGGATATTCGAAGGTTTGGTTCAATTCCTCCCCGGACACTACTCTGATTTGCTTTCCAAGATGCTCAGACCGCAGTCTAAGAATGATGGGTATGAATAACAATATGGATTCAACATAATGGGTAAAAATTGAAACAAAATTATGAACAGAATGCAAGGGGAGGGGGAGAAAAATGGGAGCACCTGGTTCACAGCCGGAGGAATCCGTGCCAGAGGTAAAAGCTCTTCCAGCTTTTTGATGGACCAGTTACTGACGCCAATGGCCTTGGCCAGCCCCGCCTCGACACAGCTCTCCATGGCCGGCCAAAGCTCCCGCTGCTTCACGGCCATGATGTCGCCCGGTTGCAAGTTGCGGAAATCGCCGTTTTTCTTGAGCTGAAGCGGCAAGTGCACCAGAAACAGATCCACATACTCCAGTTGCAAATCACGCAAGGAGTTCCGGAGAGCGGTCAGAACGTCCGCAGGGTCCGCGTCCTTGGGGCTCAGCTTAGTGGTCACAAAGACATCCTCTCGCCGCACGAGGCCAGCCTGAAACGCCTTCGCCAACGCGGTTCCCAGCAGGGACTCCGTCCCATACTCGCGCGCCGTGTCGAACCAACGGTACCCAATCTGCCAAACATGCTTGCTACCAGTCAGGTCTAGAAGTGGCAAAGGTCTTCAGCTTTCGACAACCTAAATGAACACTCAACCCGAATCAAGACAAAAGTTCAAGACCCTCTTCAATTGAGGAATCTAACATTATAATTCACAAGAAACATGCTTGAATCCAATCTGCCAAACATGCTTGAATCAAGTCAGGTCGAAGTGTAACGGTAGTCATCAGATTTCGACCTAATGTAAGGTTTCCACTCACCATAGGGTAAGGGAGAGGTTCCATTCACCATTCTGGTGAACTTTGAGCCGTGCCCTACAAGAATCTAGAAACTTGCACCATCTAAAGTTAGGCACATTTGTTTTAAGTTACAAAACCATTTCCAAAAAAACAGAAAGGTCAACAGATCAAGTATTTTCACAAGTTGCACAATTCAGAGCTCACCTGTATGGTCAATGGAGCCTCTCCAAAGTACAGTACTCTATGGTTAATGGAACTTCTACCTTACTTGATATCTACGGCAAATTCAATAGGATCCTCAATTGAAGAGCTTCACATTATGACGCAGATCACAAGAAACCGAAGTACACTCTAATGTAAGAAGAATATTCTGCTCCACTACTCTATCTCGTGAGTACATGGGAGGAGGACGAGAACATGGCAACATAGAGAATTGGCGGCGGCCATGACAAGGAGCTGGGATTTAGACGCTGCAGGAGCTCGGTCACGGCAAAGTGGTAAGCTTCCTAAAACACACCAACCCCACTGAATTTCATAATAATGGAAGAAAATTTTACGTTTTCAGCGTCATTTTGGTATTAACAAGACTATCCAACAAGAAATTGTGTAAGAAACTGAAAAGATGACCCTCAAAAAGAGAAAAACTGGATGACAAGTACTGATTGTACTATCAACTGAAGCAAAGTTGTACACCCACAGCACGCACCTCGATTGCTGCAAGAAGGGCATCCTCCGTGCGGTCATCCTTCGATCCTATGCCTAACGCAATTGACGGCATCGACGTCCCATTGTTTAACTTGAGAAGACCCAACATCTCTACTGCTTGGTGAGATCAATACTTTCCGATTCCGAAAGTTTGCAACACATGTAAATGCACTCCGAGGATCAAAATGTAGTCTTCACTGTGACTTTGAGCGCAAGCTAAGCTGAGCTCGCTGTTACGACGCGAGTCACGTAGTCACAACTCTCAAGTGACTGGCCGGTATCCATGCATCTGAGATTGCGTGCACAGTAGAAGCACCAGTAAGCTTAGTCAACCACGCGCACTGACTAACCTGTAGGGGTGCAGTATTTCGAACGAAGGTTCGAACAAATGTCCAACCAAGGTTCGGACATATTTCCAACAAGAAGCTGGGAATGTTTTTTTTGGTTTCTTTTCAAGTTTAAGTCTAATAAGGTTATGACACGTGTCCCAAAATAGTGAGCAAGAAAGTAGTTCTTGAATGATTGGAATTGGAAGAGTCTAGACGTACATATGCAATTGGTGAAAGTACTTTTTGGCTCCCAAAATTCACCGTAATTGCAATTTTGGGAATATAATTCTGAAAAATTTGCAGTCTACATGTTTCCTATCTTCCTACATGGGAAAAATTTCCACCACCTCAAATTGCACACAATCTGCTCCAAAATTGCTTAAATGATTGACTACTAGTGCTTCTACCTTAGAGTAGCAATATCACATTCTTAGGGGATGCCATATGAATAAACTATGAATTTTAACAGAGAATGGGAAAAAGAATATACAAAATCAATACTAGGCTCTCATGAATACAGGTGTACATAATAGGCAAAAATTTATAGGGGTTCGGTTTTTGAAACTTCTCACAATTAGGTGTAATTATCTTCAACATTGAGAACCAAAATGAAGCATAATATCATTGTAATGTATATTATTATCATTTACTCAAGAGCCCTATATGATTAAATGTGCAACATTCATACAAAAGTGTTCAATTGATCTTGGATTCATTCATTAGTAAAAAATTGGTGACCAAATTAACAAAAATTCAACACAAAAGTATTGATTCTTTTGTTAATTTGGACGAGTTGATTTGGTCAGTTTTGAACATAAAAGAGTTGATTTATAACAAAAAGGTGTTAATTTTTTTATTTTATTTGGTCCCATTTTTAAAAGAATTTAAATTTTTTTGGAAAAGGAATTGAAATTTAAAAATGCAACAACCATTCAAAAGCTACCACATAGGCAATACAAAACTGCAACATGGTGGGTGCCATGCAGACATCCAAGTGGCACGTGGCAAGTGCCGCCACCAAGGTTTGATCCTTGGGCCTCATCATTGAGGCCCAAGGACCCTTACGAATGCAGCACTTAGAAGTTTATATGAACATTGTTCGTAAAGAATTTTATTTGCATAGTTTTTCCATTTTTTTTCCCATTAATTTGTTAAGTCAATAGACTTTGAAGGCGATTTTGGCCTAGTAAATAAACTTTTTTCAAAAACTTTGAACTATAAAAAGTTGGAAAATCAAGCCAACTTACACCTCCAAAAATGTGTTTGAGATTTCAATCAAACCACTACAACCCAAAGTTCATCTCACCCTCGAAGGTAGAGAACACTAATTGCGACAGCTTATGCAATCCAAAATTTGCAGTAGTGAGATGTATGGGAAATGTGGAGAGCTGTGGAGAGCATTGTGTACGAATTTCTTATGCAATTTCAAAGTGAGCTGCAGCCTCCCAACTTGGAAATGAGGTTGTCCACTTTGAAATTGCCTAAGAAATTACAGCCTCCAACCAAGCCTATGAAAAGATGAGTTGCTGTCGGTAACAGGAGTCAGCAATAGTACAGGAGACGGTACACTAGCAGGTCCCTAACCATTTTAGTATCCTCTCCCTTAGATACCAGTCCTGCGAACCTAACCCAAATGCACATTCACCATCCTTACCAAACCTCCAATCCTATTCAATCCTATCCACCACACCCTCATGAATTTTCCCAAACCCTAAATAATTGATTTCACAACTCAAAACACTCGACAATCTCACCACACCGATAATTCCCACCACGGCCGCCATAAGAACAGAAACAACTCCAGGAATCAACCACAAACCTCCGCAATCTCGCATTTCCAACTAAACCTACCCTCTGACCATTCTACAACTGCCATCGAAATTAGGTCAACTAGTCTCAAGTGCAATTTCCAAGACCTCCATCGAAATTAGGTCAACCAGTCTCAAGAGCAAACTTTCCAAGACCTCCACCAAAATTGAGCACCCAGAGATTCAAAACTAAGACCTAACTGCATCTGCACACACGAGCTTGATCCATGGACTCAAATGCAATTGTGCTAAAACGATATGAGAGGTGCCTTACCGGGCATCTTGCAGCTTGGCAGTGGATTTCTTCTCCACGCCCAATACGATCGTGTCTGTACCACGCACCCCAACTGCAGCATTTCCCTTCCGCACGGCTTCCAACGCGTACTCCACTTGAAATAGATGGCCATCGGGTGAAAACACCGTGATTGCTCGGTCGTATCGCGCCATTGTTGCTGATTGCGAGCAAACGACCACGAGCAAACAAACAAGGAGAGGTTTAGGGTTTTGTTAAGTATAGGGCTTCTCAGTATTGGCCTTCATGGAACTCCCCCAACAGTGAGGTCCGCGATCTGAAACCCTAAATTTGGAGAAGACGACGACGAAAACAATGTTGAATGGGAACCAAAAAATTGGAGAAAGGAATTTGGAGAGGAGCTGCTGGTCAGTCAATTTTTTTGGTTTTCTTGATGGCAGAATGCAAGTAAGTCGGTACTCTAATTTTGATCATCCATCCATGAGTCATCCCATAGTAAATTTCAATCAAATCTTGGCAAATGTCATACGGAGTATTTCTTAGAGAGGTATTTGGCAATATCCGATTGACTTTTTTTTTCTCTTTTTTCTAGTATAAATAGAGATTGCTCAAAAATCAAGTAAGGTTTCAGAGATAACTTGTCAAGAAAAATTTCATTGCATTTAATTGAAGGCCTAGCCCAAAGTAGTGTTCAAAGTATTGCATCTAATTGCACCTAATTATGACCCCTTTCTAAGACTGAACCTTATAGATTCTTGTTTAAAATGTAGTGCTTTCACTTACAAGAGTCTTGGATTGCTCTTAAATATATCTACTTTTGGTACTTTTAAAATTCATTGTTCATTTCATGAGTATTCAAAAAGTGCATGAGAAGGGAATTTTGAATATACTTTTGACTTTGAACAAGATCCAACAAAAATAGGCAATTTTATAATAGGAATAATGCCCTCTGTGCCGTCTGTGCCGTCACTGCAAAAGATGAGATAAAAGATAAGAGAAAGGGGTGTTTTAAGTGAGTTTTAAAGTATAGTCCTAGAAACATGATTTTAAGTTATGACCTTTAAGGAGATTTTCAGCAAAATTTTACTTAAAACACATATTTTAAGTAAAATTTTGCTGAAAATCTGCTTGAAGGTCATGACTTAAAATCATGTTTCTAAGACTATACTTTAAAACTCACTTAAAACACCCCTTTCTCTTGTAGTGATGATCTCGCAATAAATAGTTATTAATTCTCAAGGTGAAAAAGCCATCATCTTATTTAATTCAATGTGACTAGTTCAAGGAGGCAAATAAGGAGGCAGTGTCAAGCAACCAAGGACACAAAGAAGATTGACACTTAGTGAAAATAAAACTTATTTTTATTAGGAGTCTTGCTACTCTAACACTACTAGAAATATGGTCTACATAGACTGAGCTTGAAGACCTACATTTGGTCTAATTTGCCTTCGAATAAACCATGTGTGGATCTTAAAGCTTAGTGACAATGTTTTCTATTAAATTATTTCATTAAAAGTGTAAATTCTTTCATTAAAAAAAGATTGATCACTCAAAATCATTTCCACTAAGGTAGACCTTAGTCTACAACTATTTCCTCGGTGTTAATTATACACTAGAAAAATCCTACAAGGGTTTTAAAAAAATATTTTTTTCAAAAAAAACATTTTTTGCCTCCACATCTTGAATTAAAAATAGATGAAATTATTATTCCCTAAAGGATAGAATCCATGACCAAGTGGTCAAAGTTAACTTCAAATTCTCTTTCTTTGTAAATTCCATTTCTTCTCCATATATAAGTGATTATTTTTTCCAAAGATGATATCACATATTCGATGCATGTCATAAAATTTTCAAATTTTTTGAAAAAATTACCATTATTTTTTGAAGAAAAACTAAAAAAAATTCATATCAATTAAAAAACATGCTTTTAAAAAAATTTATATTAGGAGGGAATTGAACTTAAGAAGGGGCCTTGAGTTTTCTCACTAATTTTAGTACTAATTGAGGTGAATATGAGGGTGTCCACATCATCATTAGTACCACCTCGTAAAAGCACTAAAGGTTGATAGTGGCAACTTGGCATGTAAAGACTTGTGGGAGGTGTGTGTTAGCTATCCTTCATGACTAAACCATCATAAATCTAATGTCCACATTGGTTAGATAATCGTGACGTACTTTTGAGCCACTATCATGCAATTATGGGCCTTGTTAGTGAGTTCAGATGGCTCTTTCCCATCTAAATTTTTGCACTATGAAGTGACTTATTTTGAGGTTCAATTTCCTCCTAATGAAATTTTAGATTAGAAGTGCATTATAGTGCAGAACATTGCAATAGACTATGAAGAAGTTTCTGTATCACTCCATATTAAGAAACATGGTTTTAGATCCTCAATTTCAAACTTCAATGAATGGCTTCTTTGAACGAGTTTTTCAAAATTTTCCAACTACAATAGAAACTAAACTTAGAAGTTTTAGCTTTTAAGATTTTCTCAAAAGCAAAAAAAATCATTTTCAATGTCAATATTGAGTTTTCAAGATAAAAAGCTCCAAGTATTGAAATATATTGTATACTGTACCATTTTTTTGATAAAAAAAAACTACATAAAATATTAAAAAAACTAAAATATCTTGAACTGAAGTCAATCATGTAAATATAGCATCAATAAAGTTGCATGCAAAAAAATATGTACAAGCCTATTTCACCATCCAAAGTATGTTTTTTGTCTTTGACATCTTTCTAGGATTAAAACTGAACCAGTAGAGTACTTATTATTACTTGATGAAAAATGACTTCTCTCCAAAAATGGCTTCATGATTAATATTGATGTCACCATTAAAGGAAACAAATTAAAATATTTAGAAAGGACATTGCTTTTTTTTTCCTATCAAGTTTGGCAATTTGAAACTTGGCTCTCATTTGCTACAACCGAACCTTCACAAGTGGTGAATTCTTTTGATTGGGACTACTATCCTATTCAATCTCTAACATAGCTCTTACTATAAAGGACCGCGGTATTACAAAGTGGCATATGGATGCTTTCAACTTCACATTACTATCTTAGTTGAAGAATTGTAATTTTTCATTCCTTTTTTTAGAGAGTGTTTTAATTATACTTGCATTAGATGGTAGTGAAAATTCTACTAGTACAATTTGGCATGTTGAAAAAAATATTTTAGACCATGATTTTATGATAAATTTGTATTATTGTGAAGTTAATTTGTGTTTGTTTCAACCTAGATTTAACCTTGTAAAGACGGGCTAGTTACCATGAAAATCATCTTTTTTGATACATGGCAAATCATCTACTTTAAAAAAAAAAAGTATTCATTGGAGGTATTCAATCTACTGTGCAAGATCTCCCTTTTTTGCACAAAATTTCAAAGATGAACAATTACCGACTTTTGTCTTACATGGGAGGATTTTTTTGTCATCCATCAGACTACTCTAGTCCATGGGGTCGTTTTGGGTTTAATTAAAAACTATAGTTTGAAATGGTTTTTTCAACATACATTTGTACTAGTGAATTGTAATTCCCTCACTAAGATATTATTGATTATTCTACAAAAGAAGATACTTTATCCACAATTTTCAAAATTCTTTAAAGTTTAAAGTTTATTTTTGACAAATTCTAATTTTCTAGTCTTTATTAAAATTTAAGCCATGAAAACAATCCTTCTAAATGTAAGTTCAACTAATTAAATGAAGGTTTCCATGTCTATTGAAGTTTCTTTTCTAATATAAAAGTTCCTAAAGTCCCTAATTTTTATAATTTGAGTCCTTTATTGCAATTTGACTTTGGACATGTAACCATGATCTATTGATTTTTTACATAAGAAAATATCCAAACTATCTCTTCTATTAAGTTTGCATAGTATCTTCTTCTGTATTTAGGTGCTATATTTGTTTGTTTGTTATATTGAGATCTCTCGGACCATACGTCCCCTAATTGCCTGCTTAGTATTGATAGAAAGACCTCGGCGAGGAAGGGTGCACGGGCTTGGTTTTGTGGCGTTCCAAGTCATGGTGTGAAAGTTATAGATTTTTTAGTCACTTTGGATCTTCAAAATGACTAAATTATGCTAAATTATGTATCTTTTGAACCGGGTATGAATTTGACATGTTCTTGGTACCGTTGGAAAGTCCTTGGCGAGGAAAGGTGCACAGACTTTGTTTTGTGGCATTTGGAATTACGGTGGGAAAGTTATTGAATTTCAAATTTTTTATTGAATTAAAAAATTAGAAAATTATCTTTGCAATAGAACAGATTTGAGGCCTCTAGAAAACTGCAAGTTCCCAGGGCATTCTTAGCCGGGAGCTCTGCCACATGCGCAATATGACGTGGCCGAGAAAGTGCCACGTCAATTTTTTTGGATTTTAAAAATAAAAATAAAAAAGTATAAAAATTCTGACAGCATTACTGCTGGTTCAAAACAAAGGAACTAGGAAGGGAAACAACCCTGAAACAGCCCTCCGAAGACCTCAAATCTCTTCTAATGGCTATGGCATTACCACCTACTCCAAACCTAAAGTTTGGATGTTTGTTTTGTTTTGTTTGTTTTGTTTGTTTGTTTGTTACGTTGAGATCTCCCCAATCGTGCTTCCCTCGGTGGCGTGCTTGGTACCATTGGAAAGCCCTTGGCAAGAAGGGGTGCATGGGCTTTGTTTTGTGGCATTCAGACCTACAGTGTAAAAGTTATAGATTTTTGAGATATTTTTTATTCTTAAAAATTACTAAATTATCCTAAATTATATATCTTTTGAATTGTCTGTAAATTTGTCAAGTTCTTTGTACCATTGGAAAACCCTTAGCGACAAGGGATGCACGGCCTTTGTTTCGTGGCGTTTGGACCTACGATGGGAAAGTTATGGATTTTTGAGTTTTTTTTAATTTTAAAAATGACTTTTACTTTTTTGTCTTGATTGTCGCAACATCAACATTTCAGAAGTGCTTGCCTAATTTACTCCATCTGAAAACAAGTTAATGCCAATGGTTTCACTCTAAGGTAGACTCACCCATTCCTGTCCGTTTAAGCCATTCCGTCATCATATACCAATGGCGCACATTTTCCTCCTAAAGTGTACTCCTTTGATACATTATGATAGAATGGGGTACATGGACGGGAATGGGTGCGTCTACCTTAGACCAAAAAATTTAAAGCCAAAAGGCTTCAAAATCTGACACACAAAGAGGCCACCTAGCCCGCCTCCACTTGTTGCCCCAAAAGTGGAAAGAAGCCACATAATCCATACCCTTCTCCAAAATGGGGCCACCTACGTATTGGTTAAAAAAAAAAAAAAAACCCACTGGTCTCCACTGTCCGCCTTCGTCCCTGCTCTGGACAGGTGATTGAAGCTGTGGGAGAATAATCCCATTTCAGACGTTAAGTGCCATCTCCCTTTCCCTCAGCCTGCGCTGCACCCAGCTGCAGGCCACCACTCTTTCATCTTCGAGTAGCTTAGCTTATCTGTGATTCATGTAGACCTCCCCTAAACTTGAGCGACCAAATTCGATCCGCAAACACTGTTTCCAGGGCTTTCTCTCACAACGTCGCATCTCTATTGCAAGCTGTGAGTTCGAGGGTGCTCTCAGGTTTCCAAAGAATCTCCGCTATCCTCTCGAAAGGGCTTCCTTATCTTCCTCGTCCGCCGCTCATCTTCGAGAACCGTCTTCGCACCTGCCCCTCCGAGAATCTTCTCTTCCTTCCTTCCGGAGATCGCTAGCAGACCCAGGAACTCACTCCCGTGCTGTGTGTCATAGGCTCTTGTTTCACCGCTCCTTGCCCACGCGATTGTAGGTTTAGGGTTTCGCCGCCAGCGCTCTTCCCCACTTTCTCTTTCCCGCTCGTGCCCACTCCGTTGGCCTCCCTCTGTAGTGTAGAGTGTGGAGTGATGGCTGTCGGAGCGTTTGGGAAGCTTTCCATGGCCCTCCAGGTTCACAAACTTTATATGGTTGGGTTAGTATTTCCCAGAGTCGGCAATGACCCCGCACCCATCAGACCCCTTCATCTTTCAGGAGAGTGGCTGAGTAGCAACCTGGATGCTAGCGCCCGCACTTGGACTTGTCTTGAGGTACGATGATACGTTGAAGATGGCTGTCATTCTGCTTGGGTCGTCTCAGCCTCGCCGTGCCCACCGGTTTGTACCGTGGTTTGGTACGCCGAGGCTGGACTACCAGCCTCGAGAGGTACTAAGGGAATTTACAGGGTGGCCAGGGTATATGAACTTCAGTCATGCGATGCGAGTATCCGTGATCCAGGATGACGAGGTAAGCTTAGTTATGAGGACGAGTCCTGGATTGTCCTATTCTCGTCCAGTGAGCCAAGGTGGTCAGGTGCAGGACGTCTTTGTGTCTCCTGCACAAGTTGATGTGCTCCATACTCTCCATTCACTCTATTGGGAGGGGAAGAGGTACTCTCCAGACGGATTTTTGAGATCAGGGTCTGGATCAGATGATGAGGAGGAGGGAGGTGGCAGGGACTATGGCCTGACTATGGACGAGAGTTTTGGACTTCCCGTGCCTAGAGATTTACCCAGTTTTGTGAGTGAGGCCATTCCTGCGGACGAGGACATTGAGGTGATGGACCCCATGGATCCTAAAACCGGGATGAGATCTTCAGAGTCGTTTGTCTTAGCTATGCAGGAGGAAGACATGCGAGCTACACAAGTGGAGTTATTGGACGAGGAGATGGATTTGGGAGATATACCGACTCCAGAGATCTACGGAATCTTCAAGTCACTTATTGGTAACCTTCCTCAAAGATATTTTGTATGAGTTTATTAGTGCAAATCTTCAGTATTCTTATGTGTCCTTGGTTTTTTGTTGATTGTTAGTTTTGAACTTTGATGACAGGCCTTGAAGAAAGCGGCTTGAGCGCATGAGCAGCTGGCAGACTCAGCTTGACAGGGCACTCTAGTTTACATTATAATACACACCTACAATGTAAATTTGAGAATATGATGAAGAAATTTAATGGTGCAAATTGAATTATTGTTAAGCTTATTTTCTACTTGAATTTTCTTAACTATTTCTTCAAAATTCCACAATTACAGTAGTTTGTAATCTGAAAATGATTTATTGAGTGCAAATGATTAAATCTCTAGAGAATAAAATTAAAAAAACTCATTTCATATATACGAGGTAAAATGAAGCATCCAGTCACTCAACTAGAGTCATTCAACTACATGGTCACAGCCAGTCCTTTCAAGAACATCTTCCAAAAACAAAATTAAAAGTAGATTAAACTTACAAATCACAAAACCACAGATGTTGTGCAACCCTAAAAATCATGAGCTACACGCCAATTAGAGTCACTTTCCAAGCGTCAAAAATTTCTAATACTGTAATCTGATATGTCCTAAAACTTACAGAAACAAGTACAGATGGCACTAACAAATATCTGCATCTGAGCTACTAACTGTTTCAGTGGATATCTTGCTACCTAATCAACTCTACAACGCCCAAATCTATTCAGAACTTTCGCTTATTTCTTTGAACAAATATATATTTAACTCTATTTTCATCAAATCAGTCATAAAGGAAGGTTATTTTAAAGAAATTCAAGGAGTACTTTGGCTGAATGAGAAGTTATTTGGACGATACATCACCTTGAAGCACTCTGATCATCATCCAAAATATGGACCTCGAGAGTACTTTCAAGTTAACACTGCAGCAATAAGGAGTGTTCAGCATTGTCTCCCAACAACTTGAAAGAGTGCGTGGAAGAGTTCAAGGCCTCGGGGATCAGATGGGTCACTCATCCCATAAATCCTTCAAAGATTTGAAAGGACCATGCTCGGGCTGTATATACACTAGTCCCGGCAAAGCTTTCTTCTGATCAGGAATGGTATCCAGACTCTTAATGTCAGCATCTGACAAAGTGCAGTCGAGCACGTTGAAATTCTGCTCCAACCGAGTTCTGTTGAAGCTTCGCACTATGAAGCCCACCTCTTTCTCTGCGAACCACCGTAAAACCACCTGGACAAGAACAGGATGGTGGTTACAATAGCCCCCTTCAATGGGAAATCAATCCCAGGCCAGCTTCTAAACACACAAAAAAGATCTAGGCTGGTGTAAACACATGGCAAAATAGACCCTGTCCCAAGGAAGAGGACGACATGCTTAAAAGTTCATTGTGTTCAAAGTCGCGGAATAGAAATCATAACCTCAATGGACATCAACTCTTTAGAGGCGGCGACCAAGCATTGGAAGTGGAGAGTACGGTTATGCCTCATACACTTGTCCTTCTTAACCATTATGGTTTACTTCTATTGAGACCCCTGATAGAATAGGATTCCATCATTTGTTTATTTCTGGTAACGTGGAAGTAGAGCCTCGCTTCGAGAAACAAGATCTCTTGCTACTCATGTGGCTCAACACGTACTTCTCATGGCGAGACTCTACTTTCTCGTTACGTTGTCCATTGTTGTGATTGATTCTATCTCAAGACTTTCTACACAACAGGACATTTTGGCATGTCCCAGGGTCTATCTCTTTCTATGAATCAGAGACCAAACTAATGAGATACCAATTGGACAAGCTTTCATGAAAATCTGGACGGGTAAGAACAGACCTGCGCGGGCGTTTTCTTCTCCCTTTGCGCAATATCATTGATGGTAGAATTGGTGATGACATCGTTGGTCCCGTATGTATTGTTGGGCGCTCCCAGAGGTGAATAGGCCGTTACCACGATGCCCTTCTGCCGGCAATACTCCCGGAGCTTGTCCTGTCGCCACAGTGGATGCATCTCCACCTGAAATTTCCATTCCCTTGGCATCAGAGCCTGCCTGTGGGTCTCGAAAAAACAATCAATACAACTCCCAGCTCAAATAAGCTCCCAGTTCCGGAACAACATGCGGAAACAGAACAAGCTCCCTGAAAGCATCGCTGGTAACAAAAGAGGCATACGAAGGGCCAGAGCAGTAAAAATCTCACACTCCTTAAGTTGGAACACGTCAGAGTGAAAAAAGTTCTGGACGGGCGTCCAAATTAAGGTCATTAGCGTTCAGCGGACTGACGTAGGGTTTTAGTAGGGCAACTCAAAACTGTGCGAGCTCCTTCTTGTAAGCCCTTAAAACGGAATTCAAATCCGTCAATATAGCAAACATGACAAGTAATTCGTTGTAGAGTTTCCAAGAATTAACTCGATTGACTAAAATGCTGCTGGGAATTTAGAAGTAACATTCTTTAGCACCTTCCCCAAAGCTACAATGGAGTCTAAAGCATCATGCTACCGGTAATAATATTTAAGATAGACCTGGAATGAACCGAAGACTACCGGTACTGACTATCCAGTTGTCATGGATTCATCTCTCATTTGCTATCATCAATCTTGTGGGTTCATCATACAAGGATTCTTCCTCAGAATCAATATCAGAATCAAATACTGCGGAGGACCAGAGGCTAAGGGAACGTGAGCCAGTTCATGTCCCTAGAATGCCGATTCAAAATCAAACAACTTCAAGCAACTTGCCGAGCAAGACTTCAGAAAAAATCCTGTTTCAACTAAAAAGTACACAAAGCGACTGAAGCATATCAGTGAAAAACGGATCAGTCATAAGAAAACAAGGGATACTGGAAGGTTTGGCTCACTTTCTCCCTGGACACTGGTCTGATTCGCTTTTCCAAGATGCTCAGACCGCAGTCTACGAATGATGGTTATGAATAACGATATGGATTCAACATAATGGGTAGAAATTGAAACAAAATTATGAACAGAATGCAAGGGGAGGGGGAGAAAAATGGGAGCACCTGGTTCACAGCCGGAGGAATCCGTGCCAGAGGTAAAAGCTCTTCCAGCTTTTTGATGGACCAGTTACTGACGCCAATGGCCTTGGCCAGCCCCGCCTCGACACAGCTCTCCATGGCCGGCCAAAGCTCCCGCTGCTTCACGGCCATGATGTCGCCCGGTTGCAAGTTGCGGAAATCGCCGTTTTTCTTGAGCTGAAGCGGCAAGTGCACCAGAAACAGATCCACATACTCCAGTTGCAAATCACGCAAGGAGTTCCGGAGAGCGGTCAGAACGTCCGCAGGGTCCGCGTCCTTGGGGCGCAGCTTAGTGGTCACAAAGACATCCTCTCGCCGCACGAGGCCAGCCTGAAACGCCTTCGCCAAGGCGGTTCCCAGCAGGGACTCCGTCCCATACTCGCGCGCCGTGTCGAAACACCGGTACCCAATCTGCCAAACATGCTTCCTTCCAGTCAGGTCTAGAAGAGACAAAGGTCTTCAGCTTTCGAAAACCTAAATGATCACTCAACCCGAATCAAGACAAAAGTTCAAGACCCTCTTCAATTGAGGAATCTAACATTATAATTCACAAGAAACATGCTTGAATCCAATCAGCCAAACATGCTTGAATCAAGTCAGGTCGAGGTGTAACGGTGGTCATCAGCTTTCGACCTAATGTAAGGTCTCCACTCACCATAGGGTAAGGGAGAGGTTCCATTCACCATTCTGGTGAACTTTGAACCGTGCCCTATAAGAATCTAGAAACTTGCACCATCTAAAATTTTGTATTAAGTTACAAAACCATTTCCAAAAAAACACAAAGGTCAACAGATCAAGTATTTTCACAAGTAGCACAATTCAGAGCTCACCTGTATGGTCAATGGAGCCTCTCTAATGTACAGTACTGTATGGTTAATGGACCTTCTACGTTACTTGAAATCCACGACAAATTCAATAGGCTCCTCAATTGAAGAGCTTCACAATATGACGCAGATCACAAGAAACCTAAGTACACTCTAATGTACGAAAAATATTCTGCTCCACTACTCTATCTCGTGAGTACATGGGAGGAGGACGAGAAAAGGAGAACATGGCAACATAGAGAATTGGCGGCGGCCAGGACAAGGAGCTGGGATTTAGAGGCTGCAGGAGCTCGGTCACAGCAAGGTGGTAAGCTTCCCAAAACACACCAACCCCACCGAATTTCATAATAATGGAAGAAAATTTTACGTTTTTAGCGTCATTTTGGTATTAACAAGACTATCCAACAAGAAATTGTGTAAGAAACTGAAAAGATGACCCTCAAAATGAGAAAAACTGTATGACAAGTACTGATTGTACTATCAACTGAAGCAAAGTTGTACACCCACAGCACGCACCTCGATTGCTGCAAGAAGGGCATCCTCCGTGCGGTCGTCCTTCGATCCTATGCCTAACGCAATTGAAGGCATCGACGTCCCATTGTTTAACTTGAGAAGACCCGCCATCTCTACTGCTTGGTGAGATCAATATTTTCCCATTTCAAAAGTTTGCAATACATGTAAATGCACTCCGTCGATCAAAATGTAGACTTCACTGTGACTTTGAGCGCAAGCTAAGCTGAGCTCGCTGTTACGACGCGAGTCACGTAGTCCGTCACTACTCACAAGTGGCTGGCTGGTATCCAAGCACCTGAGATTGAATGGACACTAACACCTGTAACACCAGGTGGGAACATACCGTAAGGTAGAAGCACCAGTAGTCAACCACGCGCACTAAGTAACCTGTAGGGGTGCAGAATTTCCAACCAAGGTTCTAACAAATATCCAACCAAGGTTCGGACAAATTTCCAACAAGAAGCTGGGAATGTTTTTTTTGGTTTCTTTTCAAGTTTGAGACTAATAAGGTTATGACATATGTCCCAAAGTAGTGAGCAAGAAAGTAGTTCTTGAATGATTGGAATTGGAAGAGTCCAGTCATACATAGGCAATTGGTGAAAAGTACTTTTTGGCTTCCAAAATTCATTTTAATTGCAATTTTGGGAATATAATTCTGAAAAATTTACAATCCACATTTTTCCTATCTTCCTACATGGGAAAAATTTCCACCACCTCAAATTGCACACAATCTGCTCCAAAATTGCTTAAATGATTGACTACTAGTGCTTCTACCTTAGAGTAGCAATATCACATTCTTAGGGGATGCCATATGAATAAACTATGAATTTTAATAGAGAATGGCAAAAAGAATATACAAAATCAACTCTAAAGCTCTCATGAATAGAGGTGTACATAATAGGCAGATATTTATAGGGGTCGGTTTTTGGAACCTGTCACAATTAGGTGTAATTATCTTCAACATTGAGAACCAAAATGAAGCATAATATCATTGTAATGTATATTATTATCATTTATTTAAGAGCCCTATATGATTAAATGTGCAACATTCATACAAAAGTATTCAATTGATCTTGGATTCATTCATTAGTAAAAAATTTGGTGACCAGATTAACAAAAATTCAACACAAACCAGTCTCAAGAGCAAACTTTCCAAGACCTCCACCAAAATTGAGCACCCAGAGATTCAAAACTAAGACCTAACTGCATCTGCACACACGAGCTTGATCCATGGACTCAAATGCAATTGTGCTAAAACGATATGAGAGGTGCCTTACCGGGCATCTTGCAGCTTGGCAGTGGATTTCTTCTCCACGCCCAATACGATCGTGTCTGTACCACGCACCCCAACTGCAGCATTTCCCTTCCGCACGGCTTCCAACGCGTACTCCACTTGAAATAGATGGCCATCGGGTGAAAACACCGTGATTGCTCGGTCGTATCGCGCCATTGTTGCTGATTGCGATCAAACGACCACGAGCAAACAAACAAGGAGAGGTTTAGGGATTTCTTAAGTATAGGGCTTCTCAGTATTGGCCTTCACGGAACTTCCCCAACAGTGAGGTCCGCGATCTGAAACCCTAAATTTGGAGAAGACGCAATGTTGAATGGGAACAAAAAAATTGGAGAAAGAGGAGCTGCTGGTCAGTCAATTTTTTGGGTTTTCTTGTGGCAGAATGCAAGTGAGTAGAGTAGGTACTCTAATTTTGATCATCCATCCACAAAATCATCTACCATTATCGGTAAATTTCATAATTCTTATAGATGTATTTAGCTATTTCTGATTGACTTTTTTTTTCTCTTTCTTCTATAGTAGAACCTCCCTAACTTGTTCCTCTAAAAGCCAATAAACCTCTGTAAGCTAATGTTGTCAGATTGGTCCTGGACTTGTCCCTAGTACAAAGGTTATGATTAAAAATGATCCTCCATAAACAAATAAACTTCTTTAAGCCAATCTTGTCAGACAAGCTTGGACCTATCGGTTTAGAGAGGTTCTACAGTAGTATAAATGGAGATTGCTCGAAAATCAAGTAAGATTTTGGAGATAATTTGTCCAAGAAAGATTTCACTGCATTTGATTAAAGGCCTAGCTTAAAGTAGTGTTCAAAGTAAGATAATTGCACCTAATTATGAGCCCTTTCAAAGTGTAACCCCTATAAATTCTTGTCTAAATTACATTGCCTCCACCTATGAGAGTCTTGGATTGCTCTACTTTTGGTAGTTTGGAAATTCATTGTTTATTTCATCAATGTCCAAAAAATACATAAGAAGAGAATCATGAATACACTTTTTTTTTTTTTTTTTTTTTTTTTTAACAAATGGAATAACCATTGCATGAATATACTTTTGACTTCCAACAAGATCCAATAAAAAAATAGGCAATTTAATAATAGGAATAGTGTTTGATTTCTTGTTCGGACACATCTAGGTACAATTATTATAAGATTTGTAAAAAGAGAAGACAAGAGTAGTTGCACAAAAAAAATTTATGTCAAGTAGACACTTTAATAGAAGTTCACAATTCTATGAGTTTTGTGAACTGGTGTCTCAAAATTAATTTCATTCTAAAATTGAAATTGGTTTCAAATTTGGACAAGAATAAGAAAAATCTTTGGGACAGTGGGTGCATCCAAAATTGCACCCTGCCTAAAATTGCCATCATGACTCTGTATACATCTCTAAAATCAATATGTATGTATGTTGAAGAAACAATTTTAGAAGATCTACCAAAAAACTTTGTCTCTTCATAACCTTTGCATACTATATCCAAATGTTGCGTTCTTCGGTGTGTTGGAACCCCCTTTCACTCACCAACAAGAAAATATGAAAATTTGATCAGTCTAAAGGTACGTTCCCACTTGATGTTAAAGGTGTTGTTACAGAGGATCTTAGGAATGAATTTTGGCCTCCTTCTGGACCGGATTCACATTCCAAAGAACACCTATAATACCAAGTGGGAACATACCTTTATAATAGGGATTAGGCACATTCAATAGCAAAAAGTGGTGGTTTTGGGGTACCCACTTTACAGTGAGTAAGTTCCTTCATTTTGCAATTTTAGATTTTAAGCTCATGAGAACTTCTAGTTCAGTTTCTAATGCAGTACTGCTTGAGCCTGAAGAAGAAGCTAGTGGGGTCTCTATGCTAGTTAAGGTAGAGCCCCCATAACTGACCAAATAAGGAATTCCAACATAATTTAGGGTTGCGAAGGCAAAACAAGTATTTTTCAAAGGTACATCAATAGAAAAGATATAGCATTAGGGGAGATTTGAAGTCTCCAAGAGCCCGCGAGTTATTTGGCCCTGGGAATAGCTTGGGAGCAGTAATCTGACGTGGCCGAGAGAGTGCCACGTCAGAAAATTAATTTTTTAGTATTTTTTTTAAAAAAAAAATATATTTTTTAAATATTTTTTATTTATTTTAATAATATTTTAATATTTTTATTTATTAATTAATTATTTTTATATTCTGACTGTTCCCAGCTGCGGGAACAGCCTGAAACGGCCCCTCCCAACCCTCAAATCTCTTCTAATGATTGCAAAAAATTTGGTAATTTTATTGCTTGAACTGAAATTACTATAAATTTTAGGAGGCAAAGAGTGCTCCGGACCCATGGCCAATGTCTAGACTCTTCCAATTCCAGTCATTCAAGAACTTTTTCCCTAATCTTTATTTCCTACTTCCTTTTTCACAATTTGGAACATGTATCATGTATTTATTAGTTCCAACCTTGGGAAAAAAAAAAAAAAAAAAAACATTCTATTTAACCCTGGAGCGTCTGGATTCATCTCCAAAATTGACGATTTGAGAAAAACCATTATAAACTACAATTTGGAAGAATATTTTGGAATTGGTATACAAACGAAAGCTGTAGATTTTGATTTTTAAATTCTATCCGTACAGTTAGATCTACTAATGCTATCACCAATCTTTTTCTATAAATTTTGAAAAGAAAATTTCAGAATTCCTTCTAAATTCAATTACAAGTAAAATATTATCATTTTTTGAGTAAAACTTGTTGAAATGGATTTGAAATAAGGTTCTCTTCATATGGTGATTTTTTGAAATTTTTGTGACCTTTACATCTTTGACTTCATTTTTGCACATCTAGTTTTGAACTAAAGTCAATGCAAATTGACCACTTGACATACTTCCACATTTATAATTTTAGAAATGTATATATTCTAGTAACACCCAATCCAACCGATGGATAGGACAACAACTTGATAAAGTATCACCAAAAATTAGGATGACTTTCATCCAAGTAGGAATGAGACAGAAACAAGGGTCTGAATCTGTCCATCGTCCAGAAAATGGACGTCGGAGCGCTCCAGGGTTAAGCTTGGTCAGAAATATGTGCACCTATAGGTTGGGAATGGATTAGTGGTCAGGAATGGGGGGTCTGCCTTGCATTAAATAGAAAAGTGAGGTGAAGAAATCTGAATTTCAAAATATGGGGGATAAATAAATAAAAATTGACCCCTACTTTGGAGTGTTTTGTTTTGTATTTCATATCTTCATGTAGCTAACTTTGGGGTCCTCGATTTTAAATATGATTCCAAAATTTTCAATTTGATTGTCTTGCAATAAATATTATTGTTTTTTGTTTTTTCTCAAGGTTTAAAAACTGTCATCTTTTTAATTTAGTGTAACTAATTCAAGGATGCAAACTGGGAGGCAGTGTCAAGCTACCAAGGACACAAAGAAGATCAATACTTGGTGAAAATAGAACTTATCCTTATTAGGGGCCCTACCACTCTAATTCTAGTAGAAACATGGTCTATGTAGACTAGGCTTGGATTAATGCTAGCATGTGAGTATAGAATCTATAAGCCCATGAGTCTAGGAGTCTATACTATGGACACCTTTTTTGGTTATAGGTGCCTATATTATAGATACCCATGTTATAAACTCTTTATATGTTATAGTGTACTTATGTTATAGGTACATATGTTATAAACACCTTCAAGTGGTTGTAGTTGTATACCTACAACTAGGTTCAAGGCTCATAGGCTCCTGTCTCTATGCTCATGTGCTAGCATCGTTGCTAAGGTGGACTTTATAACAAAACTACTTCCTCGTTGTTAATTTTGCTAGAATTTTTTTGCCAAGGTTTTTAAAGAATATTTTTTCCTTCAAAAAAGCATTTTTTGCTTTCAAATGTTGAATTAAAAATAGATGAAGTTGTTCGTCTCTAAAAGATAGAGCCCATGACCATATGGTTACACTTGAAAGTCTTTCTCTCTGTAAATTCCATTTCTTCTCCATATATAAATGAAATTTCTTATTTTATTTTTCGAAGATGAAATCACATGTCTAATTTATATCATAAAATTTTCAATTATTTTGAAAAAATTTAAATTTCTATTATTTTTTGAAGAAAAAATGAATAGAATTCATATAAAATACAAAACATGCTTTTAAAGGGTCATTGCAAGAAAGACTAACCGTTTTTGTAATGTCTTGCAAAACTAGTTTTTGTTCAATGCCATGACTTTTGAATTATAAACCCAATGCCAAAAACAAAAAGATGATTTCTAGAGTTATCAATTGTAATTGTATCCCTTATTTTTCAAAAATAACCAAAAATAATTTTATATTTAAAAGTCAATTTTGTTTATTTGTCACATTTTCAGGTTAAGGGGGGGTTTATACGATTGAATGGTTTAATTTAATGATTTTTTGCTGAAATTTCTATGGTATATTCCTATAGTAGGCAGACATGTTCCTACCAAAGGACATCTAAAAATATAGTAGGGTTTAAGATTTTAGGAAATTGGCAGTTTCACCCTAGATTTTATACAAAACTATGGTCTAAAATGTTTTTTTCAGCGTACATTAATTTATACTAGTGATTTGTACAAAAGCAGCATTATTGACTAAAGTAATATTGATTATACTACAAAAGAAGATGCTTTATCCACAATTTTCAAAATGAAATTTTTAAAGTTTATTTTTGACAAATTTTAGTCTTCTAGTCTTTATTAAATTTTTTGCCATAGAAACAATTCTTCCAAATTTGGATCCAACTAATGAAATGAAGGTTTCTATGTCTACTCAAGTTTCTCTTCTAATATATAATTCCAAAAATTCCTAATTTCTATAATTATTTTCTAATTTTTTCTAATTTCTATAATTTTTTTGAGTACTTTATTGCAATTTGACTTTGGGCATGTAACCATACTCTATTATTTTCTGCATAAGGAAATACACAAAAATTTACACTATAATATACACCTATCAATGGTGAAACTTTGAGATTATGATGATGAAATTTAATGGTGCAAAATGAATTTGTGTTAAGATTATTTTCTACTTCTTGACATGAATTTTCTTAACTTTTTCTTCAAAATTCACAATTTCCTTATAAAAATCTGGAATTGATTTATTGAGTGTAAATGATTTCATCTCTAGAGAATAAAATTAAAAATAAACTCCTTTCATACATACTTAGGACGTAAACTGAATCATCCAGCGGCCACTCAAATAGAGTCATTCAACTACATGGTCACAGCCAGTCCATTCAGGAACATCTTCCAAAAACAAAATTAAAAGTAGATATAAATTAAAAATCACAAAACCACAGATGTTGTGCAACCTAAAAAGCATGAGCTACACACCAATAGTCATTTTCCAAGCGCCAAAAAAACTTAACCGGTAACCTTCTCCTACTCTAATCTAAGATGTCCTAAAACTTACAGAAACAAGTACAGATGGCATTAACAAATATCTGCATCTGAGCTACTAACTGTTTCAGTGGATATCTTGCTACCTAATCAACTCTACAACGCCCAAATCTATTCAGAACTTTCGCTTATTTCTTTGAACAAATATATATTTAACTCTATTTTCATCAAATCAGTCATAAAGGAAGGTTATTTTAAAGAAATTCAAGGAGTACTTTGGCTGAATGAGAAGTTATTTGGACGATACATCACCTTGAAGCACTCTGATCATCATCCAAAATATGGACCTCGAGAGTACTTTCGGGTTAAAACTGCAGCAATAAGAACTGTTCAGCATTGTCTCCCAACAACTTGAAAGAGTGCGTGGAAGAGTTCAAGGCCTCGGGGATCAGATGGGTCACTCATCCCATAAATCCTTCAAAGATTTGAAAGGACCATGCTCGGGCTGTACGAACATTAGTCCCGGCAACGCTTTCTTCTGATCCGGAATGGTGTCCAGCCTCTGAATGTCAGCATCTGACAAAGTGTAGTCGAGCACGTTGAAATTCTGCTCCAACCGAGTTCTGTTGTAGCTTCGCACTATGAAGCCCACCTCTTTCTCTGCGAACCACCGTAAAACCACCTGCACAAGAACAGGATGGTGGTTACAAGATGCCCCTTCAATGGGAAATCCATCACAGGCCAGCTTCTAAACACACAAAAAAGATCCAGGCTGGTGTAAACACATGGCAAAATAGACCCTGTCCCAAGGAAGAGGACGACATGCTTAAAAGTTCATTGTGTTCAAAGTCGCGGAATAGAAACCATAACCTCAATGGACATCAACTCTTTAGAGGCGGCGACCAAGCATTGGAAGTGGAGAGTACGGTTATGCCTCATACACTTGTCCTTCTTAACCATTATGGTTTACTTCTATTGAGACCCCTGATAGAATAGGATTCCATCATTTGTTTATTTCTGGTAACGTGGAAGTAGAGCCTCGCTTCGAGAAACAAGATCTCTTGCTACTCATGTGGCTCAACACGTACTTCTCATGGCGAGGCTCTACTTTCTCGTTACGTTGTCCATTGTTGTGATTGATTCTATCTCAAGACTTTCTACACAACAGGACATTTTGGCATGTCCCAGGGTCTATCTCTTTCTATGAATCAGAGACCAAACTAATGAGATACCAATTGGACAAGCTTTCATGAAAATCTGGACGGGTAAGAACAGACCTGCGCGGGCGTTTTCTTCTCCCTTTGCGCAATATCATTGATGGTAGAATTGGTGATGACATCGTTGACCCCGTATGTACTGTTGGGAGCTCCCAGAGGTGAATAGGCCGTTACCACGATGCCCTTCTGCCGGCAATACTCCCGGAGCTTGTCCTGTCGCCACAGTGGATGCATCTCCACCTGAAATTTCCATTCCCTTGCCATCAGAGCCTGCCTGTGGGTCTCGAAAAAACAATCAATACAACTCCCAGCTCAAACAAGCACCCAGTTCCGGAACAACACGCGGAAACAGAACAAGCTCCCTGAAAGCATCGCTGGTGACAACCTCACACTCCTTAAGTTGGAACACGTCAGAGTGACAAAAGCTCTGGACGGGCGTCCAAATTAAGGTCATTAGCGTTCAGCGGACTGACGTAGGGTTTTAGTAGGGCAACTCAAAACTGTGCGAGTTCCTTCTTGTAAGCCCTTAAAACGGAATTCAAATCCGTCAATATAGCAAACATGACAAGTAATTCGTTGTAGAGTTTCCAAGAATTAACTCGATTGACTAAAATGCTGCTGGGAATTTAGAATTCGTAACATTCTTTACCACCTTCCCCAAAGCTACAATGGAGTCTAAAGCATCATGCTACCGGTAATAATATTTAAGATAGACCTGGAATGAACCGAAGACTACCGGTACTGACTATCCAGTTGTCACGGAATCATCTCTCATTTGCTATCATCAATCTTGTGGGTTCATCATACAAGGATTCTTCCTCAGAATCAATATCAGAATCAAATACTGCGGAGGACCAGAGGCTAAGGGAACGTGAGCCAGTTCATGTCCCTAGAATGCCGATTCAAAATCAAACAACTTCAAGCAACTTGCCGAGCAAGACTTCAGAAAAAATCCTGTTTCAACTAAAAAGTACACAAAGCGACTGAAGCATATCAGTGAAAAACGGATCAGTCATAAGAAAACAAGGGATACTGGAAGGTTTGGCTCACTTTCTCCCTGGACACTGGTCTGATTCGCTTTTCCAAGATGCTCAGACCGCAGTCTAAGAATGATGGTTATTTACATTAAAATAGACTCAACATACTTCATTTGGTAGAAATTGAAAAAAAATCATTTAAATAATGCAAGGGGAGGAAAATGGAGGAAAATGTATAAGAAACCTGGTTCACAGCAGGAGGAATACGTATAAGAAACCTAGGATATTCGAAGGTTTGGTTCAATTCCTCCCCGGAAACTACACTGATTTGCTTTCCAACACGGAAAGACCGCAGTCTAAAGAATGATGGTTGTGAATAACGATATGGATTCAACATAATGGGTAAAAATTGAAACAAAATTATGAATCGAATGCAAGGGGAGGGGGAGAAAAATGGGAGCACCTGGTTCACAGCCGGAGGAATCCGTGCCAGAGGTAAAAGCTCTTCCAGCTTTTTGATGGACCAGTTACTGACGCCAATGGCCTTGGCCAACCCCGCCTCGACACAGCTCTCCATGGCCGGCCAAAGCTCCCCCTGCTTCACGGTCATGATGTCGCCCGGTTGCATGTTGCGGAAATTGGCGTTTTTCTTGACCCCAAGCGGCCAGTGCACCAGAAACAGATCCACATAGTCCAGTTGCAAATCACGCAAGGCGTTCCGAAGAGCGGTCACAACGCCCGCAGGGTCCGCGTCCATGGGGCTCAGCTTAGTGGTCACAAAGACATCCTCTCGCCGCACGAGGCCAGCCTGAAACGCCTTCGCCAAGGCGGTTCCCAGCAGGGACTCCGTCCCATACTCGCGCGCCGTGTCGAAACAACGGTACCCAATCTGCAAACATGCTTGCTTCCAGTCAGGTCTAGAAGTGACAAAGGTCTTTAGCTTTCGAAAACCTAAATGAACACTCAACCTGAATCAAGACAAAATTCAAGACCATTATTAAATTCAAGGCTTCAATTGAGGAGCTTAACATTATAATTCATAAGAAACATGCTTGAATCCATGCTTGAATACAGTCAAGTTCCGAAGTGACAAAGGTCCTTAGCTTTCGACGACCTACATGAACACTAAACCCTAATCCATGGCAAAATTCAAGACCCTCCTCAATTGAGGAATCTAACATTATAATTCACAAGAAACATGCTTGAATCAAGTCAGGTCGAGGTGTAACGGCGGTCATCCTAATGTAAGGTCTCCATTCACCATAGGGTAAGGGAGAGGTTCCAATGACCATACAGGTGAACTTTGAACCGTGCCCTATAAGAATCTAGAAACTTGCACCATCTAAAATTTTGCACATTTGTTTTAAGTTAAGCTACAAAACCATTTCCAAAAAAACACAAAGGTCAATAGATCAAGTATTTTCACAATTAGCACAATTCAGAGCTCACCTGTGTGGTCAATGGAGCCTCTCTAACGTACAGTACTGTATTAATGGAACTTCTACCATACTTGAAATCCACGGCAAATTCAATAGGCTCCTCAATTGAAGAGCTTCACAATATGACGCAGATCACACGAAACCTAAGTACACTCTAATGTATGAAAAATATTCTGCTCCACTACTCTATCTCGTGAGTAGATGGGAGGAGGACGAGAAAAAGAGAACATGGCAACATAGAGAATTGGTGGTGGTCATAACAAGGAGCTGGGATTTAGACGCTGCAGGAGCTCGGTCACGGCAAAGTGGTAAGCTTCCCAAAACACATCAACCCCACCGACTTTCATAAGAATGGAAGAGAATTTTAGATTTTCAGCGTCATTTTGGTATTAACAAGACTAGCCAACAAGAAATTGTGTAAGAAACTGAAAAGATGACCCTCAAAATGAGAAAAACTGTATGACAAGTACTGATTGTACTATCAACTGAAGCAAAGTTGTACACCCACAGCACGCACCTCGATTGCTGCAAGAAGGGCATCCTCCGTGCGGTCGTCCTTCGATGCTATGCCTAACGCAATTGACGGCATCGACGTCCCATTGTTTAACTTGAGAAGACCCACCATCTCTACTGCTTGGTGAGATCAATATTTTCCCATTCCGAAAGTTTGCAACACAATGCAAATGCACTCCGTCGATCAAAATGTAGTCTTCACTGTTACTTTGAGCGCAAGCTAAGCTGAGCTCGCTGTTACGACGCGAGTCACGTAGTCCGTCACTACTCACAAGTGGCTGCTGGTATCCAAGCACCTGAGATTGAATGGACACTAACACCTGTAACACCAGGTGGGAACATACCGTAAGGTAGAAGCACCAGTAGTCAACCACGCGCACTAACTAACGTGTAGGGGTGCAGAATTTCCAACCAAGGTTCTAACAAATATCCAACCAAGGTTCGGACAAATTTCCAACAAGAAGCTGGGAATGTTTCTTTTGGTTTCTTTTCAAGTTTGGGACTAATAAGGTTATGACACATGTCCAAGTAGAAGCACCAGTAAGCTTAGCCACCCGCGCGCACTAACTAACCTGTAGGGGTGCAGTCTTTCAAACGAAGGTTCGAATAAATTTCTAGCGGAAGTTGGGAATGTGTTTTTTTGGTTCCTTTTCAAAGTTGGGACTAATAAGGTAGAAGCACCAGTAGTCGATTATTTAAGGAATTTTGGAGCAGATCCTGCGCAGTAAGAGGTGATGGAAATTTTTCCATGTAGGAAGATAGGGAATATGGGGATTGCAAAATTTCCAAAATTTTATTTCCATAATTTTATTTATAGTAAATTTTGGGAGCCAAAAAGTGCATTTTACCAATAGCCAATGTCTAGAGTCTTCAAATTTCGATTGTGTAAGAGATACTTTCCCACTTATTACTTACTACTTTCTTGCTCACTACTTTGGGACATGTGTCATAACCCAACTTAGAAAAAGACCAAAAAAAACACATTAAAGCCTTTGTTGGAAATACTACACCCCTATTAATTGGGTACTAGGCGTGATTGACTATTGGTGCTTTTACCTTAAGGTTATGACAAATGTTCCAAAGTAGTGAGCAAGAAAGTAGTTCTTGAATGATTGGAATTTGGAAGAGTCTAGACATTGGCAATCGGTAAAAAGTACTTTTTGACTCCCAAAGTTTATAGTAATTTCAATTTTGGGAATATTATTCTGAAAAATTTGCAATCCACATATTTCCTATCTTCCTATATGGGAAAAAAATTCACCACCTCTTATTGCACACAATTTGCTCCAAAATTGTTTAAATGATTGACTACAAGACAAGTGCTTCTACCTAACAGTAGCAAAATTGCATTCTTAAGGGATGCCACGTGAATAAACTATGAATTTTTAGAATGACGGAAAAAAGAATATACAAAATCAACCCTAAGCTCTTATAAATAGAGGTGTGCATAATGGGCAAGAATTTATAGGGGTCGATTATTGAAACGTGTCACAATTAGGTTTAATTATCTTCAACACATTATTGAGAACCAAAATGAGGCATACTATCATTGTAATGTATATTATTATCATTCATTTAAGAGCCGTAATTCACTAAATGTGCAACATTCATACAAAAGTGTTCAATTGATCTTGGATTCATTGAACATATGTCTTCACCAACTAAATGAGGAACATAACTTCTTCCAAAGAATGAGGTGGTTCACATGAGGAGGATTCCTTACTTTGAGCTTGTTATATTCTTGAACTTTCAATAGTGTTTTGAAACCCCACATACTTTGTTAAGCATGGATCGCCATTGCAGACACTAAGTATCCGTTGGATGACAAAAAATCCTTCTATGGAAGACAAAAGTATGGATAATCCTTGGAATATTGTGCAAAAAAAGGAAGTCTTGTATAGTAATTTGACCTCCAATGAGTGCCTTTGTTTTTTTTTAAATAGAGAATTCACACTATATCAAGAAGGCGGTGTTGTCCTTACACAGTAAACCCTTGGAGGACAAAGTCCCCATAACCAAGGTAGTTTCCAAAATGCTCTTATTGGACCAATAGGTGCATTTTTTGTTTTAATAGTGAACAATGAACTCATCCATCAGATACTTTTGCTCTTCAGCGTCCTTCAAGGGTTAAGAATGTTACGTAAAAAATGTTCCGCAGTGCTGATTTTGGGGATACTTGCCTACTTGGTGGTTGACTTCACAGCTACAAAACATGACAAAATGAGGCTCTGTTCCCTGACTTCCCTCACATATCATAATCCTTGATCTTGAATTCCCAACATTGACGTGCATTGCGTTCTTCCCTATTCATGCAGTATTTCGATTGGGAATGCCGACTCTTGGAGTCATGAAATCAATATCATGGTCTTGAGCTAAACTCTAGAAGTGAAGTCATTTCCAGATGTGCCTAACTTCAAGACTGTTTCAGTTCGTGTCAATATTCCTTATTCAAGATCAAAACCCCAAAATCCCTTCCTTCAACAAAGGAGAATACAGCCAAGTAACAGCACCAAGCAATCATCTAAAGTTTAGCAATTGCTGATTCAAATTGTTTGCATCCACGTTCTGACTTCTTAATCAGAGATGCACAATATGCACTTCTCGCACACATTTTTTAGCAGCAGACACATGCCTTAGCATACACAGTGTGCTACAATACTCAAACCTAGCATTAGTATGTAATGAGCACATACAAGACTGCACTTCCACTCAATCTAATTGAATGTACAACAGAAAACCCTACCCTACGAATCAAATTTACCGATTGAATACGAATTTCATACGACTCTTATAGGATCAGTACACCTAAGTTGCGATATCAGATTGCCTCCAATAAATGTCAAAGAGCAGAAGGTTCCAGTGCAAAATGTTCATTACATTGGCAAAAATTCCACAAAACCCATAACTCTCACAGATTTCAGACCTCAGAACACTTTCTGTCATATCTATTGCGCCCTAAAATTATCCATGTTAACACATAAGACCATGCAGATGAAGACGAGCTTTCCACAATAAATTCGCATACTCATCAAGTCGCAGTTCTAATTCTCAATCTCAAAGTAAAACTCGACGGTGCAAAAGTAGGATCACAACATCGCCTACCAATTGAAATAAGAATCCACATATTTGTACAACAGAAAAAAATTATATACCGCTCATTAACCAAAGAGAAAGCACCGCAGAGTGAGAGCACACGTAATGCCCATGATTCCAACCACATGCACACAGAACAAAAAGAGCAGGTACAAGAAAAAGATTACAAGAAAAAAGAGTACAGAGTTGGGGTTTCATTACACCAATTTAGCCGTCCCAGTTACACTAATTTATCGTGGCGACACTGTGATGTTGCTGTTCTTCTCCAGGAGCTGCCCATTACGCAGTTCTCCAAGTGCAGCCACGGGCCACGTGAACCCCCTCGCCATGATCCGAAGCGCGAGTGGCACATCTATAATAATCTCCTTCTCCGTCGGCTTCTTGGATTTTTTGATGTCGATCAAGTACGCTCTCCCCACCCATCCAATCCACCCCGTAATGTACAGAAACACCAGTCCCGGGTACACAAACTCCCCCAAATGCTTCTGGTCCCCGTCCACAATCAAATGGGGCAGTCCGTCCGTCCCGCACAACAACCCTTCGCTCCCGTAGAACGCGAATCGCCGCTTCGTCTTCTCGATAGTGGCGTTGATCGCGAGCGCAGGGGCGCTGTTGGGCGCGTACAGCTTCAACCGATTCTCCAGCTTCTTGATCTCCTGCTTCTCCCGCTTGGCGAAGCCTTTGCTCTCCTTGCAAGGAGTGAGTCCCGCGACGTCCGCACGGGCGGATTCGGGAGCCGCGAAGTCGCTGGAACCCACGAGGGCGGCCAAGGCGAGAGCCGTCGCGAACTTGCCTGCAGTTTGAGCCACCGTGGGGGTGGCGGTCTCGTCCGCGGCGGAGCACACGATGCGCGCCCGGGAGGGCACGAACAATGCGGAGGCACCGCGGGAGCCCGAGAGACAGCTCTTGGAGCTCAGGGGCGTCACGAGCCCCGCGGGCGCGATGGTTGCAGCGGCCATGGTGACGGACGCCATGACAATTTCCAAAGCCAAAATTCAGACGGAAATCGCAACCAAATGGCGAGATTGCTGTGAAATTGCTGCTGCGAGGAGGAGTGCAAACTGGAATTGGATCGCGATGGAATTGGGAGTGTGATCTTGTGGACGCCGCGTGCCTGCGATGGTAGATTGTCGTGACGAATGTGAGTGGGCTTGATGGCGCTGGGCATTCAGCTATCTTATCCGGAAGGGAAAAATCTGAGAGCCGCGGGGATTGCTGTGGCGGAGGCTCCGCCAATCGTCTGGGGGCCTTCCTTAGCCTTTCTTCATTTCGTTGGCGGCACACACCAGTATTTGCATAAAACTCAGGCCCGGTTTAAAAGTAAATAAAATAATGAGGGGGCCAAAAAATTGAGAAGTCTCCTTCTCCAAGCCCTCTTGTTTGCCAATAAGGTAAAAGCACTCATAGTCGATCACTTAAGGGATTTTGCAGCAGATCAAGAGCAGTTTAAGGTACAACAAATTTTTCCCATATAGGAAGATAGGAAATATGGGGATAGCCAATTTTTCATAATTTTATTGACTGAAATTACTGTGAATTTTGGGAGCCAAAATGTGCTCAGAGCCCATAGCCAATGTCTACAGTAGACTCTTCCAATTTCAATCATTCAAGAATTACTTTTTCGCTCACCACTTCCTACTTTCTTTCTCACTACTTCGGGACATGTGTCATGACCTTATTAATTCCAACCTTAAAAAGGAGAAAAAAAAACACTCCAAGCTTTAGTTGGAAATCTGTTCCAGCCTTGGTTGGAAATAACTCAACCCTAGAAGTTGGGTATGGGTCATGGTTGATAGTGGGTGCTTCTACCTTAATCCTTAAAGGACAAATAGATGATCCTAGAAATTATCCCTTTTTCATTACTATGTGAATAATTGGCTTAAAAAATAGCAAAAACATGCATTGGAAGTCAAACTAATGTAGAAGAGCTCCCCTTTTCACAACAAAATTTCAAAGATATATAGTTGCACTTCTGTCTTCCTAGAAAAATTCCATGTCATCCATAGGACTCCAAAGGTCTGTGTCAATGTTTAAGGGTTAACCCCTAAAGGACCAAGGCCTTTTTTCGCCCCAAAAACACTCAAAACTGCCATTTCTACAGCAAGAAGTAGAAAAAATTGAAAATTGTTTTTCTTCACATCTAATTGTAGGATCCACCTAACTAGTATGAGAGTGTGTGGAAAAAATTGAAAAACTTTTGACCGCACAGATTGCAAGATATTTGCATTTAAAGTGAAAAAAACAAGTTTTTCAACACATTGCAGGACTAGATTTTTTGACTTTGAACATTCTTAACTTAAATTTTTTGCACTACAAAGATTTGAGCTTTAAATCTTTATAATGGAGAATTGAGTTGAGAATCTAGGGAAAAAATAAATAAATAAATAAATTATCATTCTTAAAAAAATTGTTAAGTAGAAGTAGGTACGAGATAGAAGGAAAATCTAAAATATTAATATCTCTTAGATGGAATTAAAATGCATTCATTCCAATGGTGAGATTGTTCTAGAAAGTAAACTAAACCATGCAAAAAAAAATTGAAAAAATTGAAAAATTGCATTTAGAAATGCATCCTTCAAGTTATTTTTTTCAAGAAAATGCTCTAACTACCTGAAAAACAAGAATGTCCATAACTTTCTCATAACATATCCAAATGAAATGAATCAAAGCTTTCCAAATAGACAAAAAATACAATCTATGAAGAAAAATGTATTAAAAAAAAACTCAAATTTTTGTCCATTTTTTTTGTTGCCCGGATTGCCCCCCGTCCCTTGTTTTGAGCTTATTTGGTCATAACTTTTTTTTCCCGAGCACTGATTGTGAAAAAAGTTACATTCCCACAAAGCTTATTAGTTTTTCTATCTTCAAAAAAAATTAAAAAAAATCACGACAAAATTTCAGCCCGTAGGTACCTGCCCGAGAATGCATTTGTTCCCCCAAGGAACAACGGTCCTATAGGAGTTAAAGGATAAGTGTAGAAATCATCCTTTTGGATATCATGTGAATAATTTGCTAAAAGAAATCCAAAAGCACTTACTAGAGGTCAAACCACTATGCAAGACCTTTGCTTTTTATACAAAATTCCAATGTAAGGATGAACATTTTCACTTTTGTCCTACATATAATGGTTCTCATAAGTATTTGTATACTTTAGAAATTGCCATAACTTATTGAAAAAATAGATTTTCCCAACAAATTTTGGACATGTTAAAATATAAGGATCACACTAGTATAAAATGATTTTTCAAAATTTTAAACATCCTTTTTTGACATTTTTTATAATTTAATCAAATTTATTAGTAAGAAAATATTTTAATAAAAGTAAAGAAATTTTCAAGATTTTTTAGTAAGTAGAATGAGAATTCTTTTTAGAATTTTCTGGTATTAATTCTTCAAAAACTAAAATTTTATTGAGTGAAAGATTTCTGTCTAAAATATGACTCTAAACTTTTACATTTCTTATAATTTACTCCAAAAATCTCCAAAAAATCATGAAAATAATATATATAAACATTTAATATACACTTTCAAATTTTCTACAATTTACCTTGTACACTTCTCCTAGCTAATTTGGGGCCTCTAATTGCAAATATGAATTCAAAATTTGTAAATTTTATGATGAGTGGAAAATTTAAAAAATCAGCATTTTTCCGAAGGCCCGAGCAAGGAGGTCTGTTCACCTCGGCCCTACTTTAGAAGTAAGGAAGATTCCTAAAGCCAAACTAGATTCTTTAACCCCTAAATGCCCAAGATACCAAATTTTGGTGTTGACAATACTTTGAAGTTAAATTAAACCTAACCAAATAAGTTGCTATTTTTAATAGTTTATATTTTTGATTTTTTTTTGAAGGCTAGTTTTAACATTAAAAATCTAATTTTGAAAATGATTGATTATAATCTTTCTATTCAAGGTTTTGTGCAAAGGTATCCATTGCAATCTTGAGTTTCCTAGTGTTGAAGGCTCTTGGAATTGTCTCAAATACATTAGATCTTCAAGAAAAAATCACATTAGAAATTCATTTAAAAAATTTGTAGAGTAGATTTTGAGAAGCCATAAATTGATTGGAGTCATGCAGATTTTGCCCTTTCACCTTTCACCTCATATATTTTTGGTGACCAAGTGCTTAGATTTGACATGTGAAAAGAGAATTGAAAGACTTCAAATTACATTTATAGTTTTAACACCCTCATGATCAAACATTATAATCTCTCAATCCATAAGTGATATTGTTGAGTTTTCTTTTCCTATGTGATCTCTAACATGTCTATTTTCAATTCGTATAGTTACAATTTAAAAGAAATTGATATAACTTATCAAAATGTTCGCTTTTTGTCCAATTTTGAGCACATTTCAATACGCTCAAAAAAGGCTTAGGGCATTTAGGAGTTAAAAGCACGTTCTCAAAACAAGTGAAAAGAAATTTCTATTGCAAGAAGCCAGGGTACAATAAATATGCCAAGCAATGAAATTTGCTGGTCGAAGCACTCATTTTTATTGTTTTTTTGGTAACTAAGCTTAGATCCATAAGAAATAACCTACATCAGGTCTCGTGTTATTCTGTGCATCTTCCTCCCATCACGAAGTCGAATGATTCTGGAGAAGTTCCGTCAAGTTAAAAACGTGTTCAGAAGCAGTCCAAAGCTGGACCTCGGTCGCTCCTGCCGGTTTGCATCTTGTAGAACGCTACTCTGCCCGTCAAAAAACTCCTGAAAGAACGTAGTTTGTAGTGTTCAGACAGTGCCATAGATACATAAATCTGCATAGTGCCAACTACCATACCATAGTTCCAGATTCAGGGCATGAACAACGTAAGATTTTACTCAGAAATCCAGCAGTAGTGCGTGGTCTTTCCTCCACCAAGCATAATTCCTCCATAATTTGAGTGGACTTTTCAGTTACTAGGAGGCTTTGTGCCTTAACTTCCTCTGCCAACTTCACACAGGAATGATTCACTTTCGATGAAACTACCACGGATGAGGACACAGGGCTCAACGCCGTTGGACCAGAGTCAATACGATCTTTTTCTCGTCGTCCTCCTCAAGTCACAGCGAAAATGGTGAATGGTGATGATAGTGAGGAAGACAACGAGGAAGAAGATATCTACTTCTAGAGAACTTCCATCCTCTTCTTCCTCGTCGTCTTCCTCACTATCATCACCATTCACCATTTTCGCTGTGACCTGAGAAGATATAAGATAAGAGAACATGCAGTTGTCAGTGCTAACAGCTTACTCGTTAAATGAGGAGAAAAACTAACGGGTTACATAACTGAAATTGCACACATCCTGCAGAACCAGGAGGCAGTAAGGGGACTCAATCCCTAAATATTAAAAGAAATCAATAAACCATCTGGGTAAAGATCTTGCAACACAAATACCATCCACAGAGAAGCTTGCTGAAAAGGAGAAAATTTGATAACGAGAAGGTGTGTACCCGCATTGCAAGGTCCTTAAATTAGGACAATGCTCCACTAGGGCACGAACAACAGCGGAAGTCAGCTTGTTGCATCAATTGCATACAAAGGTCGTACACCCGATAAACGACTAAAATTACTTTACAAAACCCACGGATAGAAGGTTCGAAATATTTGGCATCCAGAAAAGAGCACAAGATCTTAACCCCCAAAGGCCCACGAATTTATGATTCATAATAAATAGATTAAATTGTGAAATAATAATCCGGATGGAGCCAGGTTTTCTGTCACCATAATCAGTGGAAAATATTTGCATGTGCAGGTCAAAACAAAAAAAATGGACAAAAGGAAAGTCGCTATATAGCCTACTCAAAAGTACTAAAAAAAACATGAGGCCACTAGGTCCTCAAGGGGTTAAGAAGTGAAAGCACTGTTCTATTACCAAGGGTGAAGTTTTGAAGTTTTCCACCCACCTCATGTCGACATCTTGCAAGCGTGGGCACCTTTGTGCTGCCACAAGAAAGCTAGAATAAGTAACATCTGAGCCCCAACACATCGAAAAAATCTCCCAAGAATTGTCGGCCAGAGCAGCAAGGAGCTCATCGCGCACAGCAAACCCCGTCGTCGAGCAATCGCTACAAGTTTACCCTGCAAAACCAAACAAGCCAATGCCTATGACTACAACCATAAAACCAAAGCCAACATAATATTGCAGCATCTCCTAAAGTCGGGAAATTGTAGTAAATGGAGAACCAACCTTAACATGAAAAGGCAAGACGGGAGCAATATCTCCCATGTCATTAATCAAGTCTTCCGAATGCTCGCCTAAATATCCCACGCACAAACTCAGAAGACTTCTGCGATGACTAGACGATGCCTTGGGGCCTTCACCTGAAAAACCAGAACATTCTCAATAAAAACGGTTCCAAAAGCTCCATGCAGTGTACTCATGGCCAAGACCTGCCCTCCCTGTAGATCAGTTCGACCTCTCATAGAAAACTCAAACAACACTACTGAATCACTGTGCTTCCAGAACCATGCTACAGAAAAATCGCCGGCGAAACTCAGACAGATAACGGGCAACGAACTGAATCGTCAAACCCTAACCCTGAAATGGTAATAATAATCAACTTCCGAAACTTGGAAAAGCGAACTGACCTACTTCCGAATTTCGGTTGGAAACCCGATCCCGCAAGAGATCGGTTCGACCTCTCATAGAATACTCAAACCAGCTCTATTCAATCACTATGCTTCCAAAACCAGAGCTACAGACCCCCACCCCAACCCCGACGTAACTCGGGTCGATAACGAGCAATGAACTGGAGACCGTCAAACCCTAAACCTGCTATGGTGGAAATAATCAATTTCAAGGAACTCAGAAATTAGAACTGACCTACTTCCGATTTTCGGTTGGAAACCTGACCCCGCAAACCAAACCTCAGACAACAAGATATTACCAGCAACCTCCGCCCAGACAAGTACATCTTGTACAATATGGAATTTAGCGTTATAATCACCTCAAAACCAATTCAACACGCTCGTCTTTCGAGCAGGAATTGTGGTTTTCCCCGTAATAGCAAACTTATCCTCCAGCGTGGACAGTTTCTCTTTTACAGGTGGTGTCGGCTTTGCTCTTCCTATACTGGTTGCGATCTTTTTTTCAGACTGTTGGGCCGTAGGCTAGATATTAATTAGCAGCATCAATGAGCAAAAAACAAGGCAAGGTAACTTTCAATTAGTACAGTTAAAGTGACCACAATACAAATGAATCCAGTTTTAAGTGTTGAAAGCAATAGAGCCATGTAAACCCGATCACCACAGAGAATTAAGTCATACACCAGCGAAAACGGCTCGAATAATGCAAGCATGAAAATCTAAGAACATTAATTACTGAATTAGTAATTTTAATAAAAAACATGACAATGCTAGGGGAAGGAAAACAAAAATTTTAGCAGAGGTACGGAATATGACGTTCTAGAGCATCACGCAGACAGGACCAAGAAATAGAATTGCTTAGATCGCACTCCTTCAGGCACAGAAGCAGAAAGGCCTACTCCCAGCTAATTCAATAGCAAGAAATTCAGCCAAGCCAAAAACAAATCCTCGTTTGGCGCAAGCAAACTTACAGAGGAAAGACTACAATTGACCACAACTCTAATTTTCCTACGGCAATACCGACTCTAAGTCTACATAAACTTGCCGACACACATCTCAGAAAGACATCCACTCAGATCTGTTGGTGCATTTTCATGTCATTTAGGTAAGTCCCCCAATGACTACTCCTTGAACAAAGATGTCTCGGCCAGATCTGAATAGTCTGTAGTCTGTAAAAAAGGAGCTGAGCCCAGATTAAACACCATTGATCTACGATTGATCTCCGTTATTTCTTAAATGTAATACATTTCTACAAGTACACTCAGTCGGATCATTCAGTCAGATGTTCAGGACTTGACAAGTAAAACATCGCAACATCTCATCCTTAATCTAGAAATCAGTTCCAATGCCAAATTAACTTCTCACAGCAATTGTGAGAAACGACCCGATTAAAGCAGAGCCATATGTAATTACCTTTGGTGCAGCTCTTGATGCAGAAATTGTCACTTCAGGCTTCTTTTCAAATTTGATGGCTCATTCTTCGGAGCAGCTCTTGGTGCAGGAATTGTCACTTCAGGCTTCTTTCTTACTTCATGGCTCATTGTTTGTTCTCTTCGCGGGACAGCCAGGGGCTGCGAAGAGAACAAACGATAAGCCTCAAAACAAGAGAAAGAAGCCCAAGAGACAGGAGAATGAAATGAAAATGAATTGATTTGAATCTCTGTACCATGCATTCCCTTTGACCATGAGCTTTTGAAAGATATTACCGGTGTTGTTGTGCTCAGATACGCAATCTACATCGTTGCAGGGGTGTACAACGAGTGGCGAGCGACCGATCGGCATTCCAGGAGTGCTCTATCCTGGGCAACAAAGATTCCTTGTACACACATTCGCTGCGACAGTTCTACAAAGACTACACCATCGCCGGCACCGCAAATTTCATCTTCGTCAACCCGTCAACCCATAATCAAACGAAGACCAGATACCATACACAAGAATCTTCAGACAGGACGCTCTCATGAAGAAGTCTACCACAAGAGCTTCCATCCTGGAAACAACGACGCATGTGGACATAGACATACGAACACTAGCTCCAGATCAGAAATAATGCAACGCACGTCCCGGCGTGAACATCCATGACCAAACAAAGACCATGGCATCAACTGTGACACCAAAACCTCCGATTAACCACTCCAGGTCAATCTCCTCATGTAAGCCATAGAACAATCTCATATATAATCTACCCAGGAGCTTCCACCCCTTAACCATACACACATGACGGCCGGCGGAGTCAGAGAGCGAGAGAGTAGAAGCCCTAAAACCCTAAGAAAATCCCAAAACCCTAAAACCCTAATACTCATGGGTGTGTTGGTATTCATCTTCTGAATTTGAATCTCTTTGTATGAGAAAATCCACTTCTTTGAAATTGCACTATTTGGGATTAATCAAGGGTTTGGAATTTCTTCTCAAATAATTTTGGTAAAGTGAAGAAGTATCTTCACATTACCACATTACTAAAGACTGTACGTCTTTCAAGACTCTCTTGCTTCTACATGTGGAAGCTAATCTTGGATATTCAAAAGCCCAAATATTGAGCACACCTTTGCCATTGTCTAAATGTTGTACTTTAGTCTAATAATATCCAAAAACATTGATTTGCATAACAAATTTAGATCCACTCCAATTATTCACAACCTATGGCAGCAAGAGAGTTTTGAATGAAGTGTGTGGCTTACATATTGAGTCAAAGAAAGGGAATTACTCACTTTTAAATTTACATTTTCATTTCGGGTGACTTGTTTGAATGCTTCTTAAAGTTGCAATACACATTAAATTAAGGTCTTTGTCAATTTTGTACAAATTTTTTGTTTTTGTAGAAGAGATGTATTTGCTTTATATGTTTCTATATGAAAGACAGCTCCTTTTCTATGTCAATAGAAAGAAACTTTGAGTTGGTGGACAATACCGGTATTGTTGTCTTGCTAATGTAAAAAGTGGATCCAAATCTACGAGGAGGAAAGTCTAGGCTACCTCTTGAGATCCAAATTGTGCACTTTTCAACACTAATGTGAAACCTAGCACAAAGCTTAGTTTAAAGCTTGAGACTATGGACTATGGACTATGGATTGGAAATCTATTGTAAATTCTTTAAATCTTTAGTTGGTAAAGATAAGAAAAAAAATGATTATGAGTTGAAGAGGTATATTTTAAATAATTAAGTTGCTAGACCATCTTTGGCTAGGATATATTTGAGTGGATATTTATGCAATGTAAAAAAACGCCTCAATTTACAAATTTGAAGCCAAATAACCTTATCTAATTTTTATTTTTTATTTTTCAAAGCCCAAGAATTCTACTTTTAGTATCAATTCAAGTTGTTACCAAAAGATATGGGATAATTTGTACATGTATCAACAATTGTATCCATATGTATGTTTTTCCATATATTTACAAATATAGGTAACTATCTCTATATATCCGCATTCATACATGTGAATGTATTTATATCCACATTTGTACATGTACATATACTTAATAACATAGAATTGCCTAGCTCGGTCCTTCATTTTCATTTTGTTACTCTCCTAGCTAGCCTTTAGCTTTTGAGTAGCTTGTAGTTGGTATTTTTGAGGGGATAGTAGTGGAGTTTAAGCAATAATAGAGAAATAAAAGAGTTTGCTTCAAATAATGCTAAAGTAGGCAATGGGTAAAGGATCCCAATATTCTAATGGTCTTTATAAACGGTTGAAAATAAGCTACCTTTGGGTTCTAAATGAACATAATTTTAGTTTGAAGGGACCCATTTTCAAAGTAAGAGGAATTGCCATTAGTTAAGGGGCATTTCGGGTTATTGTTTTGGCTCTAGATTGCTTTGATGAACACAAAAGTGCCTCAAATCAAGCATTGATAATAGATTATTTAGCAATAAGTTATTTGGAGCTTATAAAGCAAAACACATTATAGCTTAAGAAAAATCTAACCATGATATCTTCATTTTGCAAGGTTTCTTTTCCTTCCCATCTTTATATGAATTCCTTCCAATCTTGCACAAAAGTCATATAAAGCTTTTAATGACCACATTAGTCATCACTTTGAAGACTAGACAAAATTTTCTTTTTCAATATACTTGGAAGTACTTCATCCGGTTTTTGTAGGTCCTTTAATAAGCTTATGAAAACATTCATAATCCATCACATATAGACGCCAAGTCTCTTGCTAGTTCACTTTTAATTACTTGAAACTGTTTTGAATTTTTGCACATTTATCTTAACTTGATTATTTTCTTCAATTTTAGTTCAATATTAGCAGATTAGTCATTAAAAAAACTACTACCTCCGTCCCAAAATGATCTTCCTGTTGGACAAAATATTCTAGATTAAGGCAAAAAATAACATTTTAAGAACCTATTTCGTGTTGTAATTAGGGTTTGGTGTACTCCTAGCATTCTAGAAACTTTGAGTTTCAAAGTCCTTTTTGAAATGTAGTTTTTGGAATATTGAAAAGTATAATTTTTTGGGCATTTTTAAAGATCACCAGTGGTCAATTAATTGTTGAAAGTGAGGTCATTATTTTGTAAGCATTTAGTATATACCTAAGCCCACGTGTGGCCCTTTATTCCAGCTCCAAAAGCTTCATCTCCTTCAATTGAGCAATATTCAAAGAGATGCAAAAAATATGAACAAACAGTGTTGACTGACCCCATTAATTGTTTTATTTATCTTTTGACTAATGATTGCATGAATGGAGGGGGAACTACTACTCAAAGTTGTTTTGTTGGTCCCTAATAGCAATCAAAAGTCAAATTTGACCAATTCGCAAGTCACAAATTGCAACAGGAAGATCATTTTGGGACAAAAAGTGAAGGCCAACAGGAAGATCATTTTGGGACGGAGGGAGTATTATTTAAGATTCAAGTATAATTTCATTTGGATAATGAAAAGTTATTTGGACAAAACATTGCCTTGAAGCATTCTATCCATCATCTAAAATATAAATGTTGAAGCACTTGGAGGTAATCTTTAACTTATAATAGATATGTAGTCAGTTAGTTTAGAAAGAGATATTTTTCAATGGATTAGTATTTGTAAACCTCTCCATTTGATTTCTTTTAAATAAACAACGGATTAACACTTTGGGGACTAACTCCACTATCTCATAGTGAAACTATGTACACTTCCATGTACAATTTGGGCTTTTCATTATTCAATTTTTATTACACTGTGGGATGTTGTGTCATCATAGAAAGATCATTCATCTAATATAAAAATCTATACATATTATATATGTCAAGGGAGGCTCTCCTTGTCAAAATCTTAGAAAACAAGGCTTGTTTGTGTAGATGTATCCCATCGTGTTGGACCAAAACTCATTCTTTAGAGGATATTCTCTTTTCAATGTAAATTTATTTGACAATATAATTCCAAAAAAAACTCTGCCATGTTCAAACACTACAACAAGGGTATAGAAATTTTGAGAGTTTTCAGGGGAACATTTTGCCAATTCCATTTGAGGCAAGATAAAATCTTTCTTATTACAATAAACAAAATAAATAAATATATTATTATATTAATAGTTTAAAAAAGAGAGCATAAAATAGGCGTCTCTTCAACTTGCGACATGAGTGATCTGCAAAAACCCTAATTAGAATTACACTGTCCCCAATACAGGGTGTGCTATTACAGAGGGACGATATTAGAGGGATTTGGGAACGAGTTGAGCGGGGAAGTTCCACTGACGGGAGCGTAGTTCCCCACTCCGTGAGGAAAGCTCGTGAAGAGCTTCACGACCAAGCATCCGTCTTCAGTCGATTCCACGGGCAAGCTCAAATTCAGCGGTTCCTTCAATCCCCACTTGAGATCAATCAAAATCTTCGATGCCAAGCTTCTGAACTGTTTGCAAATCTGCTCTTCTTCGACGATGAGTAGCTACGTCGGATTTGCAATTGCGTTTTGGTTTCCACTTCTTTGAGATTTAAGTTGCAATTCGACCCGCAATTCGATCTTTTGGCTGCTCAGCAACGCGAATTTTACGTGAACGATTAGTAGATTGTTTTCCAGGCAATCGGGATACGAAGTTGAGGTGCGACCAAGGGTTTGGGGTTTAGGGTTGCAGGACATGGATGACGGTGGAAGGTGCCAACAGAGTCGATTAGGCACCGCCCGCGATTGTTCGTGTCCATTTTGCACCGACGGTCGGCTCGAGAGCAAGTTGGGGGAGTGTTCAAGATGCGCTTCTGCAAGATCGAATGGGGAGCCGTCGACAAGTAAGGCTAATTCACCGTCGGATCGATCTTTGCGGGGTCAGGTTTCCAACCGAAAATCGGAAGTAGGTCAGTTCTAATTTCTAAGTTCCTTGAAATTGATTATTTTCACCATAGCAGGTTTAGGGTTTGACGATTTCTAGTTCATTGCTCGTTATCTATCTGAGTTACGCTGAGGGTGGGGCGGGGGTGAGAGTTTGTAGCTCTGGTTTTGGAAGCACAGTGATTGAATAGAGCTGGTTTGAGTATTCTATGTGAGGTCGAGCCGATCTCTAGCGGGATCAGGTTTCCAACTGAAATTCGGAAGTAGGTCAGTTCTATTTTCCAAGTTCCTGGAAATTGGTTGTTATCACCATTTCAGGGTTAGGGTTTGACGATTTCAGTTCGTTGCTCGTTGTCTATCTGTCGGATTTTTCTGTAGCTCTGGTTCTGGAAGCACAGTGATTCAGTAGTGCTGTTTGAGTTTCTTATGAGAGGTCGAACCGATCTGTAGCGGGGTCAGGTCTTTGGCCATGAGTACACTGCATGGAGCTTTTGGACCCGATCTTATTGAGAATGTTCAGGTCTTGCAGGTGAAGTCCCCAAGGCATCGTCAAGTCATCGCAGAAGTCTTCTGAGTTTGTGCGTGGGATATTTAGGCGAGCATTTGGAAGACTTGATTGATGACATACATGATATTGCTCCCGTTCTGCCTTTTCATGTTAAGGTTGGTTCTCTATTCACTGCAATTTCCCGACTTTAGGAGATGCTGCAATATTATGTTAGTTTTGGTTTTATGGTTGTAGTGATACCCTGATAGGTATTGGCTTGTTTGGTTTTGCAGGGTAAACTTGTAGCTATTGCTCGACGACGGGGTTTGCTGTGTGATGAGCTCCTTGCTGCTCTGGCAGACAATTCTTGGGAGATTCTCGATGTGTCGGGCTCAGATGTTACTGATTCTAGCTTTCTTGTGGCAGCACAAAGGTGCCCACGCTTGCAAGATGTCGACATAAGGTGGGTGGAAAACTTCAAAACTTCACCCTTGTGCACTTTGATAATAGAACAGTGCTTTCACTTCTTAATTCCTGGAGTACCGAGTGGCCTCATATTTTTTGTAGTACTTTTGAGTAGGTTGTTTGGCGATTTTCCTTTTGTCCAATTTTTTTTTGACCTGCACATGCAAATATTTTCCACTGATTATGGTGACAGAAAACCTGGCTCCATCCGGATTATTATTTCACAATTTAATCTATTTATTATGAATCATGAATTCGTGGGCCTTTGGGGGTTAAAATCTTGTGCTGGTTTCTGGATGCCAAATATTTCGAACTTTCTATCCGTGGGCTTTGTAAATTAATTTTAGTCATTTATCGGGTGCACGATGTTGCCTTTGTATGCAGTCGATGCAACAAGCTGACTTCCGCTGCTGTTCGTGCCCTAGTGGAGCATTGCCCTAATTTAAGGACCTTGCGATGCGGGTACACACCTTCTCATTATCAATTTTTCTCTTGTTGAGCAAGCTTCTTTGTGGATGGCATTTGTATTGGGAGATCTTTACTCAGATGGGCTATTGATTTTTTTTAACATTGTACTTTGGTTGAAATGCTTTTCTCATAGTGTTCCGAAAATCCACAAGGATTGTGAATTGCATGTGTCTTATTGGAAAGCTTCCGCCTGATTCCTGCTGTTAATCATGCAGTGGCACGCCATTGAGTGATGCTGCTACGAGAAAATCAATCAGCCACATTGTACCAAAATTTAATCACAATGAGGAAGAAGACAGTTGGGAGGCGCTAGAAACTAAGCCTGTCGCGGAAGGCGCACAAGCATTGAGATGGCTAGTTTGGGTATGTTGACGCTTTCTGCACCAATTATCTGCTTTCGTGTTGAGGCGAATGGTTTCTTGGCACTTCTTTACTCAATGTTGTGTCTACTATCCACTGTAGCCATTGCACGTGCCCTGGTCAAGGAATGGTCTTAAAGTATAATACCTGGAATTTTGGACATTGATCTTGCATTTTGCTTATGTGTGCAGCCCGGAATTGATCTTATTTCAAGGCAGCGTCTGGCGAACGAGTGCCCCCGAATTGTCATCAACCCAGTTTTTTCTTGGAAAACATATGGCGTCGTGCCGAGTGCAGCTCAGCAGGCAGTTTTGTTGGACGAGTTTCTTCTTGACGACATTGACCCAGAAACGTGGTCAGTTGTTGTTAATAGATTACCAAAAGCCCCGCCTACCACCACCGAAACTGATGAAGCCAGGAATGAACCCTCAGTTGCAGAAAAATTCCGGCTGGCATTTGTTGCTAGAGATGAACGCTTGGCTCCCAAGAGAGCCAAAAATGCGAGGCAGAATCAACGACGTGCTGAGAAAGCTTGGTTGAGCTCAGACACGGAGGCCAAGGCTCATGTTTGGGCCGGCATGGCCCGGAAGTCTCTCAAAAATCTTGCATTGTGATCGATTGTACTCTTCTTATTCTAGTATGTGAATTCTTGGGCATTTCATCTCAATCCAGATACCTTACTTTTCGATTTCAGCCTTCTTATATTGACGATGTTTTGTGGATCTACTTGTGAAGTACGATTTATCGAGGATATTGTGCAATAGTCGCCTCTGAAGTCGTGCATTGGTTGAAGAAAATAGTTCATATCATACGTCTGGGGGAGCAGATATTGTGAATTCTGATTCACAAGCAGACGCTAGTGCTACAAGGACAGAGCCTCTGTGCAGTTGCTGCTTGCTACATTGGCAATTTGAGGAAGATTTAAACTCATTTTTTTAATGTGTATTCTTTTGAATTACAACAGTGTCAGTATTGTGAGCATTTGAAATTAAATTAAATTATTGTAAAGAGGTGAAATTTAGAGGATAAGATGAAGAATTCCATAATCTATTCAAAGAACCTATGAAAATACCACAATTCCTCAAGATTTGACATTTGTGTCATTTTCCTATTTTAATCGGACTACATTTTCAGCAATGTAAAGCAAACCAATTGTTTGATGCAATTTGAAACTTTTCTTTTGTTTGAAATGGAAGGCCTCAATATAGTTGAATAGATTTAATTGGTAAATTAAAACATCAAAACCAATAGTTTCAATGGAGGTCCATGGTTCCCATTATTATATTGAAAGACTTTTTGTGGGCTTTTGATGGTAGTTAAAAAGGGTTTCTAGATTTTCTTAGAATGCATTTTTTGGACATCATATGAATAAACTATAAGTTTTGAAAGTATTGAAAATAGGATTTTAGAAGTGGTTGAAATTAGGTGTAGTTACCTTATTTCTTGTAAACCCAATAAGCTTTAGGATGTGAGGACTAAAGTTAGTGTGCAAAGAACAACATTCAAGGAAATTGTAGAAATAAAGAATGTACCTATTCATCCCTAAAATTGATAAATTATTACTTATTTTCTTGGTGATAGGGTCACATCTTTCTAGGTGAAGGTAGAAGGCCCTTGAAATTGGTGTAATAAATTAGAAACTTGCAAGCATAGGAGAAATTTAAAAATGATTGACTTTTACCCAAAACATTGAAAAACTTGTTTTGCATACTAAACACAAAATACAAACAAGTAACAAACAATTGGCTTGAGTTGTTAATATCAATCTTCTTGACCAACCTTCAAAGGGGGTCTAAACATGACCCAAAATAAGGAGTAATTTGGGAATGCATCTGGATCAAGGGTGAAAAAGAAACCCAAAGGAACAATTGAAGTACTCTTTTTAGAGAACCAAATCGGAGATGGGAACAAAATAGTCCCCCTACCTGTGGCCTATCCTAGATTCTTTTACATTGGACTATGTCTTTGTAATTGCTGACTTTGTAGTTGCACAATCTTTGAAAATTTGTCATGTTGTGTACAAATTTAAGAGAACAATCTTTGCATCAATCACATTGGGTTCTTATACATTTGACTATGTCTCTATAATTGTAGAGATTGTAGTTGCACAATCTTTGAAAATCTATTATTTTGTGTACAAATGTAAAAGAGCAATCTTTGCATGTCACATTGTAAGCCTAGTTATGTCAGAGTTTGTAGCTGCACAATCTTTGAAAATTTGTCGCATTGTATACAAATCTAAAAGAACAATCTTTATATGTCACATTATAGGCCCGAGTGTCAGAGTTTGTAGCTACACAATCTTTGAAAATCTGTCGCATTGTGTACAAATTTGAAAGAACGGCAATCTTTGCATGTCACATTGCATAGAAGCCCATTTTTTCTATAATACTATAGGAGGTCCAAAAGTGACCATTTATCAATTGATTTGCAATTTTTGGGAGTTTGACTTCTTCAAATCTTGTTTAGTAAATATTACTTGAAAGACAATGCAACTGGACTAACCCAAATCAATTTATGATTTTGGGACCATTATGAAATTGGTTTTGAATTTTGAAATAGGAAGAACAAAAAGTTCCATAAGCATCCCCATGACATATTCACTAGATAAATGCAATTGGCACATTGAAGAAAACATTGTACTGCTTTTAATGCTTTGAGAGCCTTGTCAATTTATGCACCTCCTACCTTAGCTCAAGAAGAGAGGTTTGAAAGTAATTCTTGTACTCGTAATCTTCCATGCCCAAGAATATTTGTGTTATTCTCAATCATCAAAGAGTATGTATGTGGACATTTTTCTTAGAAGGGACGACCTCAATTCACACAAAAGTGCAACATATTGGTGTCTTTTCACTTGTGATTAAGAGTCTAATTGTAGAATATGATAGTTTTAGCCACTTTCTATGCAAATGCACGAAACGAAGAAATTGAAGACAAATTGCATTTGAATGAAAAGTAGCAATTTCTATGACTTGCACGTCCTGTATTCTGAAATTTAAGGCACTCAATGAGCAGTATTAACCTCTAAAGCATAGGGATTTCATGGTTCTAAACTAATAAACATAATGCAGATAGACCTATCAATTTTGGATCATTAGAATCAACAAAGAAAATTTCATGGACCTAATCACAAGAACATTTCATGTGTACTTCAAAAGAAAAATGAAGTCAAATAAAATAAGTTTCTCATATGAGTCACTCAACTCCAAAGTACTGGAACTAAAAGGAAGAAATGTTACTCTTAGAAATTTACTGTAGAGTATGTCAGTTTTAGCCAATTTTTCTGTGGTACCTTGGAACCAAATTGGTGCATTTTTGTTTCCAGCTTAACTTCGTCTACAATAATATCACTCAACTTCATTAAAAGATCCATACCAAAAACATAAGGAAACAGGGTGAAAAAGAATGACTAAGGTCTGAGAGACTTACAGTTGCGATTAGGGAGCCTAATCAGGGAGCCAGGGAGCCTTAATTCTGAATCACTCATGAATTCCTACTCAGTTACATAATTTAGTGGTATTCTTCAAAATGAGATTCTGAGACACCACTGACCGTGGTTTCAAACTTTCAATTGCCTTCTGGGCTCTTAACTCCTAAAGGACCGGGGTCATTTTCTGCCAAAATGCAGTGAAAAATGCCATTTCTGCTGCGTTCAATAGAAAACCTAGAAAAACTCGTTTTTTGAGAATATAACCATTGGATCTTGTACTTTACTTGTTCGAGAAGAAGTGGTAAAAATTTCATGAAGTTTGACCATACGGATTGAAAGATATGAGCATTCAAAGTTCAAAAAAAAGTTTTTTTCTTTCATAGCCGAAACTAATCCTTGTCTTTGACCATTGCTAGAGGGAAAAAATTACTCTACACAAAGTTGAGCTTTAATTCCTAACTATAGTAGAGCATGTCACATACATGTGGAAAAAGTTTCAATCAATTGGAGATGTGCAACGTATTGAAAAAAATCTTGCAAGGTTGGTAGGTGCTGAAATTCACATGTAGACTAGGTAAAATTGAACACATATTTTACATTTGAAAATTTTTGAATTCGGTAAATCCAAACGGTCAGAACATGAACATGTTCCTCCTATACAACATTCTAAAAAAAATTTAAGAAAAAAAATATTTTTAGCCCCTGAAAATACCAATTTCAAGGGGTGGGCTAATTTCCAGCAGGGGCTGCTGGAAATGTCGGGGCGGGGCTTCTCCCAGCCGGGTCCCTGGCAGCCTTCCCCTTTGTGCTTGGGATGGGAGGGGGGTGTCAAAGGGCGCCCCGGCCGCGGCACCCTCCCCTTCCCTGTGGCAAATAGGCTGGTCAGCGCTAGGCGCTGGCAAGAGTGTGCCAGTCGGCCGCACCGCTCTGGCATCCAGTCAGGGAAGGGAGGTCACCCGACTCGCCCCTGCATGTCCCCGTGTTCCCTTCGTGCCCCCCACGTTCCCCCTCTTCTCACCGCGTTCCCACCATGCTTTCCCATTCCCACGTTGTCGTGGTGAGAGGGATGCGCTTAGAGAACACATGAAGTGTCTGGCTGCTAGTTGTAGAGTTTCGATGGTGATTCTTCTAATTTGTATCTTCTTTTGGTCTTCAAAGTTTTCAAAGTCTTCAAACTTGAATCTTCACTCGATCTTCACCCATCCTATCCTGTGGTGGCTCTAAAGGGTCCGGGTAAGGGTGTGTAATAAGAAACAAGTTTTCGGACGGGTAAAACGGGACAACAGAACACGAGTTGTCGTCCGGATGATGGGCTCCTAAACTTCAAATTCACTGGTCAACTAGTCATTAATCCAGCCTCACCAATGAGAGCGACATAAGATTCGACCATGTGGGTGATCAATCTCACTTTGTCGCCCACAACACAAAAAGAGGCTAGTTGGATACCCAAATAGCCTGCAACAAGTTTACAATGCAGAATTGAATGCAACGATCCTCCAAAGCTGGATTGGAACAATAATTAAAGACAACGGGCCTCCAAAGCTGGCCAGGAATGACAAAGCCACAAGCCACAACACACAGATAGGTCCTCGGCATGTACGGTCCTTGAATCTTCAAACCTTCATATCTTGGACTCTTCAAGTCTTCAAGTCTCCCAAAGAAATATAGAAAGAAGTATGAAACTACAATCTAGTATGACTATGTTCTTTGATCTACTCCCAAATATGACTCCAAGCTCCAAATGCTAAGTGCAATAGCAATTTGGAAAGCTAATAAGATAAACTAACACCCCTCAAAATCTCAATTTAAACTAAGTTATTGTCCAAAAGTTATGAACAAGAAAAGTCTCGGCCTTCTCATTTGAAGGCAGCAGACCTCTCTTACTTCAAGACCCTACAACTCCTTCACTTCTTATTCAAATTTCAAGTTTAATAAATTTTTGGAAAGCTAAACTTACAAACTAACTTCTCCTTAAATCTCAAAGATAAATAAGGTACTGTCCAAGAGTTATGGCGAAGTAAAGTCTCAGCCTTCTCTTTAGAAAGGCAGCGGACCTCTTCTACTTCAAGAACCCACAATTTTCTCTAAACAACTTCAATTGCTTCGAATGATATGTCTCCAGAAAGCTAAAGAAAACTTCTTTAATGCTTGAAAATCTCAAGAAGAAAAACAAAACCTACAAACTTTGGTGGCTGCTCGAATCTCTGCTCCTCTTTGTCGGGTGGCAGCAGACCTTCTTCCACTCACTCGTTTGTAACTTTTTACTCACAACTCCAAATCAAGCAAATGAAGTGTCTTTAGAAGCGCAAAATCATAAGAAATAAACTCTCAAATTTTCATTTCAAAAACATTCTTTTAACAAAAGATATGGCCGATCGAAATCTTCAGCTTTTCTCTCCACACTCTTCTCTTTTCTTTCTTTCTCAAAAAAACCACACACTAAGATTCCTTCTCCCCTTTTTCCTCCCCATCTAAGGTGAGAGGTGGGGGCACTTCAGCCCATGCCTCTACCAAGGCCCACCTAAGATTCTAACCACTTCCCCATTCACACTCACTTCAACTGTAGTCTTTCTTAACTAAAATTCTAATTTCAATTTACTTCTAATAAATACAATCACTCACTGTGATTTCAATAAACACTCAAAACATAATCTAAGAACTAAAACTTAACAAATATCAACTAGAGGTAAAAAATAAAGCTCCAATAAAAGTTTTATTCCATTTGAAGAAACTTGAGAATACGTTTGACGGTAGCAGCAACATATTCTGCACGCTCAGCCTTTATCAAAGGATTGACAGGCCCTTCCAACCATCATTGGTGGCCACGACTACCTTCCACAGGCAGAACCATACAAAAATATTGGTCTTGGTTCTTGCCTTCATAACTCGCCTCGAACGTCACTTCACGAGTGCCTGGTTCAACACATCCCACTTGAAGTAAGATCATCAACGCTCGAGCATCAGCATCAAGATTACCGTGCCATCGCCGCTCCATACAAGGTTGGTTTGGTGGTCTGGACGGTCCGGCTTCATCTTGAGGACGCCTAATATCTCGCTGCAAAAGAGGTTGATCTGGCAACTGTGATAGTGAAAGCTCAAACTCAGCGTCCGGTTGTGACTCTTCATCTTGAGACTCAGAAAAAACCCTCTAATTCGACATTTGAACTACAAAGTAGAAAACAAACTTACTAATAAGGTTGAATGAAGGTTTAAGGCAAACCCATCCACTTATATACTTCTATAGGATAACGTCACCTTTAAGCTTCTCAACCCATAGCGTCATTGTGAAGTTATTGAATAAAACATATAATAATATGTTTTTACAATATGTACTGATATACAACAGGACAACGTGCCTTTCAACTTTCGCTGCTCCGTCGTTTCAGTTTTGGCCTATGAGTGAAAGCAGGAAGGAAATTTTAAGTTCGCCTTTCAATTGTAGAAATGAATAACCCTTTCTCAAAGAGAGTTTTCAGAAATATAACAAGTGGTAGAACTATTTTGATGGAAAGATAGTGATTACCATTCTTCTTATACATGACTAATGTCGAACTTTCGAAATAGTTTTTGAAATAGACTATATAATTTGGATTTCATACAGACATAGTTATTAGCTTTCATTTTATATGACAAAAATTTTGCACTTCTGAAAATCAAATAAATATTCTCCATATAATTTAGGTTTCAAAATCAAATGACAAAAGAAAAAGTCATCTAAACTAATGACATGCAAGGCAGAAAAGGCACTCACAGAAATATACACTGCACGACCTATAGATTTTCATGATATCGTTGAAAACACCTCGAGCACCAGCACATGAACTTATTGTCACATGAGGGATAATAAGTTTTGGGATGCTTGGCTGGTCGAGAGCCATCACTGCAAACGACGCATGCACCCCTCATATAAGAAGTTGCCGGATAACAAACTTTTTGGCCTCGAACTAGATCAAGTAAGCGTGTTCTCGGGTTCCAATTCTGTGTTAGAGCTTGGCATAATTGAGTGCGGAACTACAGATGCGTCATAGGTGGACGTGGAGGGCGCTTCTTCTTATACTTGTCAATATATATAATATACATATTCACGACCGTCGTGACGATAAGGAAAAAAACACCCGGTGCCACCACTTGTGGGAGCGGGTCTGACAAGTGTAAGATGCTCGGAGCTGATCCGCTACGTCCACGCCTCTCATGTGTGTTGTGTACTCAAGGTGAATAGGGAATGTTTGAATACTTTCCCGTGTTGCACCATCATGGCGGGGTACTGAGACCACTGGAAACTGACAAGGAAATTGCAGAGGCACCATGTGAGTCAAAAGAATGGATACAGGCCTCTTGTCCTTCCATACTATAGCACTAATGGATCTTGACTTGTGCATCCGCCAGTCCAGAGTGCCTTCTGGTGTCTTAGCAAATGCCTTAGTGTTTTTCAATACCATGGGCAAACCAACTCTATTAGCCCACACTGTCCCAGTTGCATAAATCCCCTTCTCTAATAATTCTTGGAAAAAGGGTATGCTGGTAAAAAAATTATCCATTGTGATCACATGACCTCGACCTCCACTGGATGCCAACAAATGCAGAACTACCTTGTGCGCCAATCTCGGTTGTCCATGTGGTGCGGACACCTCATTTGCTACTGCTGGATCTTTACCATAATAAACTTTGAAGTTGGATACAAATTTGGAGATGGAATCCGCAAAACACCAAACTTTTATTCCCCATTTTTGCGGCTTCTACGGCATGTCCTGCCTGGCGGGGCAGTACGTGCCCTTGTACCTAATCATCATCTCATCTACGGTACCAAATTTTCCAACCTTCCAAGCTCGTTGGCAACTTCCTCTTATGTCATTGAGCAACCACCTCAACTGCCCCATCTTATCATATCCTGGTTGTGTCTTGTCTTGCACATATTTTGTCGAGTTCGTGAGATGGAAGCATTTCGTCAATAACATGAAACGATCTCGGGAAAGAAGGCCTGATATCATAGAACAATGAAAAATTGAACCCGGTTTCTGCCAATACATCTTTATATTTGGCTGTCATTTCATCTCCATGTATAAAATGATAGCAATGAAAACTTGTAACTCCTTGATGGAGCAAGGCGTCCAAAGTGCGCCACCGGGGTTTTTTCCATGGTCATCAAGCGTAGTGGTATATTGGTTGGTCTCCATAACAATGTCCCGTAAAATATTGAAGGGCACGAATACATGAAATAAATTCATAAACGTGGGAAAATACCGCCAATGAACGTTTGAAGAAGGTGCACCCATGAAAGGAATAGGCTTTGGCTCATATGCCAAAAAATCTTGGTTCCACGACTCTTCGCGATAAATATACTTGATGCTATCATGGTCAGCTATGTCTCCCCCATCGTCTTCATTTTCTTCATCACTGACATACAACTCCGGTAATTCAACATCACTCCCACTGTCGTAGTCCAAACTGATGTTGCGGGGCCTTGCTCGTGGCCTACTCGGTCCAACTCCATCGTCACGATCACCCACATGGTCGTCGTCATAGAACTCCTACGAAGCACGATCAGTCCAGCCTCCACCTATTTGGTCATGTGTTGGAGCCCCCATGCACACGAAGCAAGCACGCAAAATTTGAGCAAACTCTCTCAGAGCTTTCAAAATTTATGAATTTTTTTTTTTTTTTTTCTTGAAACACATGGACCGCTTCCATTGCAAAGGAAGAACTACATCGAACCAAAAGCCTCAGCCCTGGCGGAAATATTTTAAATTTTCTAGAACAAAAAAAAAGCAGTCCTCATTCACTAAAAACCAAGCTAACAAAACAAGCTAGAACCCGTCAACTCATAGGCTAGTCCCGTCACAAGCAAAACACCCCCAATAGAAAGTTGGAGCAGAGAGAGGCCAGGAAAAGGCCTGCCAAGAGTGAAACTGAAGGCATAAACTCAGAACATTAGGAGAAAGCACCCAACTTAGGATGAGCTCCTTTCCAGCTCACCTTGAGGTGGACTTATGAATTCTTTTCATTACAGTCTTTCTTATTAGAGGCAATATAATGTCTTTCTATTTAGTGATTCCAGAATATGCCATCAGCATATATTTCAATTCCACTGAGAGACAGAAGGTCCACACTAAAGAAGCTGCATCCAATACGTGGACCTGAATTTTTCTTTTACTGGGGACCTCTTAGCGTCTAGAGAACCAAAACTCAAATGAGATTCACTTTCAAAGGCATTTTCATGATCCTAATTTCATTCTCGGCAAGGACTAGAAGGTTTCAATTTCCCAAAGAACGCGACATTTGGATAATGTATGCAAAATGTACGAAGGGTCGAGGCTTTCCTATGGTACATGCTCCAAATCCGTTACTTTTCCAATTCTTGAAAATCAAATATTTCTTCCACTTCCATAGTAATGTTGGTATCACTTCCATATAACCACATTCATACTAAGTAATTTTGCGGGTCCTCATTGATAGAAATTATAACTAGGAAGCAACATTGCTAATACATGTAGAGTTTCTACCACATCCATAGTAATTCAGAAGTGAATTCCACAAGCATAGTAGTTCTATGAAATTAGTGCCCCATTGCTAGTTTTTTGTTTTAGAGTCTCACGTTTGTAATAAATAAATAGTTTATGCCGAATTCATAGAAATTCATATGACAGTGCCACATTCGTAGTAATTCGTTATTCATTTCCACATTTCACATTTGTCATATGAGAGTGCCCGCATTCATAGAATTTTTTCTATTTGTGCCACATTCATTGTACTCCATCATTGAGCGCCACATTCATAGTAATTGAATTTGGGGGTCTACATTATTAAAAAAATAGCTTAGAACTATCGAATTGGTAGAAATTCATTTGTTTTGGCCACACGCACTATATGATGGAGCGCAACATTCATAGTAATTCATTTTTGAGCTCCACGGCCCTCGTAATTCATATTTCATGGGCCCATTCATAGTAATTCAATTATTTGGACCACATCCGTTGTCATTCATGATAGAGCGTGACATTCATAGTAGTTTGTCCGGTTTTCCCACTTTATTTGGAATTTGTATTCCACTTCCACATTTATAGTTTTTCACTTTAGAGTGTCACATTCCTTGTACTTCATATTCGACCACAACATTTATAGAAATTCATATTCTAGTTCCTTAGGCCTACTAATGCATTTTATAAATTGGCATGCAGAGTACGTAATTTTTGAGTTCCACATTCAATTTATTCATATCTATTGAGCACATTCAAGTAACGCTCTTTTTTTTATTTTCATAGTAAATTAAATTTATGTTCCACGTATACAATGAAACGTAATTTCCGTCCACATGCCTACTAGTTCATATTTCACTTCAACGTGCACACTAAAAACTACTTCAATTGCACTTCCATAGAAATCCTTATTCAAGGAGACGGAAAAAATGCCAGTCAAATTATTTTTCAGAAGAGAGAAGCAAAAGGACCATGAAGAGCTCATCAGGTTTTAGTCCCTTCATCCAGACAGACTAATTCAAAGTATTTCACTTTCCTTCTTTAGACTCACGTAGGTTTTTTATATGTTTTTTAATTTTTTTAATTTTTTTCATACTAACACTACTAATAGGTGAAAAGCACAAATTTTTTTTTCATCCTCAAAACACGTGGACAAGTTTTTATTTTCCTTGTGTATACATATAAAATGTGAAAATGAATTATTATAATTATTTTTAAATTACATTTAACTTCACGAGGAATTCTGTTTTAGTTTATGATAATTATTAAATTAAAATAAAATAAACAAAATGAATATGCAAATTCCAAACATTTTCATTTACATTTAGGAGCTCAAAGTATTTGAGGCATTTGTCAGATGAACTATAGAATGAACTTCATAATAGTGAAATAGTAGTCTTGATTCTTTATAATTATAAGTAAATAAAAATAGAAAGTTAAAAGATTTTGAGGAGGTTTCTAAAGATGCGGAAGCCCGGTCAACACTTAGTAACATGAAGGAGGAGAAAAAGAAAAGGAAGAGGGAGACAAAGTGAACAGGGAGAGAGCCTTACCTGACCAATCAGGAGGGCCGGCCAGAGGTGGCGATCCCGTATCCAAGCGTTGCCGATCTTCCCCGTGAAGCAACGCCGCTTCCTCTCCCTTCCAGCTTCCTGGAGACCGGCTGCCTGACCAAAGTTACCGGTGACTTGATTCCACCTGGCTGCCACTGTCTGCGTAGTTTAGATTGAGCCGACGTCAAACGAATGGACTAGCAGCGCGTCATTGATGAAGGGGCTTCAATTTGCTTGTGTGATTGAACAACATTTCCGGGGGCCACATCAATTCTTCTAGTGATCTCGTCTCCGGATTCGCATACCGACCTTCGTAGAATTGTCCTCCGATAATTCCTCTACGGAGGAGTCCAGACCTGGCTCTATAGCTTCTTGAGTGTCAAAGAAATCTGGATCTGCTTCACCAATTTTTTTATCGCTATCTTTGTTCATGAAAGTTGTGAGACCTTCTGGCACAGCAAGTACGTGCAGAGGAGTTGGGTAACGACTGCAGGGCGATAATGGTCGAGCTGGTTCTGGACTTTCACTTGTCGATGCAGGCAGCAGCTTCGCCTCACAGGGAGGCCGTCCCATGCCACCTGCATGAACATTTTGCAATGTGAGTATGAGAACATTAAATTGTAATTGCCTAATTCATGTTGAACTTGGACAAGTCGAATTTCAAGAAATGCTAACCTTGTTGGTATCAGATTCTGGTATCCTAAGTCGGGGCATCCTTCCAGCAATCACTGTTGTTGTATCAGTGTTGTTGAATCACTCTTCCAATCACTCTGGCAATCACTCCTGCTAACACTCTTGCTGTAATTCTCCTCTCCTCTCATCACGCACTAGTTCAAGCAAAGAAGCACACAATGTCTGCAAATGGAAACTGAAAGAAGCAAAGCACATGAAAACCAAGAGGACGATTAGCAACGACATGAAGAAAGCTACTGTGCAGATGGCCATGTCCAAATCAAAATTCCTGCAGCTAATGCTCACGGTGGGAGAGACAACATGCAGCTAGTACTAGAATAGTGGCACACTTAGTGTAAATCATGCTTGGTGAAAATCATGCTTGGTGAAAATCAATGAAATCCACTTGTCATGCTTGCAGAGGAGGTCCTCGTCTAGACCATGCTTTTGTAGACTTTGGAAATTCAGTATTGTTTCTGGTAGTAGCCTTTCATTCAATGCTCCCAAGTGCAGTTCAAGCAGCAATTATTCATGAAGGCTTCAGTTTCAGCATTTAAAAGCAATTTCGGAAGAGTTCTCATTTTCCCAAAAAATTTGTCTGTTTTAAACTAAGTGCATGTCCACTTTTCAATTGTAGAAAAACTTTGTATTCATGAGAAGCCGCTGAAGATTTCGAGTTTTCTAATGCTCAGAACTGCCTTCCTTCATGAACTCGGCTCCTGGTTCAACAGGCGGCGGTGGCGTGGTGCCTGCGGTCGGCGACCCAGCTCGGCCTGCCGCGACCTACGCCACCGTCTGCAGGTCTGACCCCGCAGACAGAGGTCCTCTCCCTTGCGCCAGATCGAAGCGCCCGGTCTCGGAGGGCCCTGTCCGCAACGCCAATTCCGTAGTTTGTTAGGCCTTCTCCTCAGCGCCGGTCAGAGAAGGCCGCGATTTTTCCCTCACACCTTGCTACCCAATGTTCTATCCATACGGGATGTCCTGCAATCAGTCAACTCACTATGAGTGGCCACAAGCCGTGCCCAGGTTGCCCTTCCTCCCCAACTTTGCACAAAAAAGTCTATAACTTCTTGCCAGATGCTCCAAATTGAGATTTTTTAATCCACGCATAGCTCTCTTCATTCTGCACCTTCATAAAAAATTTCAAAAAATCTTAAAAACTCAAACTCTCATAGGTACATGCCCAAAAACGCTTTTGTCCCCCAAAGGGACAACGGTCCTTTAGGGGTTAATGCACATTTTTTTGGAGATTAACCTTTAAACATCAAAGCAAACGTTTTGCGGCCAAGGAATGACAAGAGAATCTCTTGTGTAGGACATAAGTGCAACTATTCATCCTCGAAATTTTGTGTGGAAAGGGAAGATCATGAATAGTAGTTTGACCTCCAATGAGCACTTTTGTTTTCTTCTAGGAAGATAATGTCATCTGATGCCAAAAGGGATGATTTCCACGGTCACCAACCCGGCGTTCAAGAGTTAACAGTTACAGCTCCATTAAAAAGTCACGATTGAAAGTTGCATATAGAGTAAGGGGCTGACCTCCAAGGGGAAATGAAAGCTAGAAGATTAACTTTCTACTTAAGGCAGAGCCACCCATAACCGACCAAATAAGGAATTCCGACATGATCTGGAGTAGCGAAGGCAAAACAAATATTTTTCAGAGGTACTTTGATAGAAATAACAAGGATTGCAAATTTTTTGGTAATTTTATTGCTTGAAATCTTGAATTGAAATTACTATGAATTTTTGGGAGGCAAGAAGTGCTTCGGACCCATGGCCAATGTCTAGACTCTTCCGATTCCGATCATTCAAGAACTTTTTTCCTAATCATTATTTCCTACTTTTTTTTTGTACAACTTGGGACATGTGTTATGTACTTATTAGTTCCAACCTCGAAAAGGAAAAAACAAAACATTCTAAGCTTGGTTAGAAATACGTGCACCTATAGGTCAAGAATGGGTCACTTGTCGAGAATGGGTGGCTCTACCTTACATCTAAAGCAACTGTATAGATGGGAGGTAGCTATTCAAGGACCATGCTCTTTACAGTTTTCCAAAAATGAATTAGATCCTTGGGGGCTTGAGTCAAACCTGAAATTAATCTAGGTGGTCGTTTTGTACGTCATTGAAAGGACAATCAGGGTTTTTTCATGTCTTTTGCGCTTCAGCGGTATTAATGGTTTGCGTTGGGTAAGAACATTTCCACTCTTGCTCTGAAAAATCGCCTCACCAAATGGCTTTTTGCGGGCTCCAATCTCCTTTCGGGCTCCACCTACACTATAAGAACCCCGTATTTTAGGTAACAAGCCCTAATTTTTTTAAACGGATTTTAGGTGATGTCAATGTTGACAACCCAATGTTTTTATGTCAACATTGATGTTATATTGAACGTTCTTGTTGACATAAAAACATTGGATTGTATGAGCTCCCAATTTGTCACTTGGGACTCGTAGAATTATTTTTTTGGAAATTTGCAATTTAAAGTTGATAAAAGTAGACAAAAATCCATAAAAAGAGTGTAGAACCGAAATAGGGTTGTGTCATACCCATTATAGTATTTGGTTTAGATTTGTGTTTTTACTTAGAATCCCCCAAACCTTGCCTAAAAATGGTATAAAAATAACGAAAAGGTTAGATTTGGAGGATTCGAGTCACACAGCCCCAAAAGGGCTAAATCCCACCATGAATGTGGCGATTCATGGCTAGGTCGGTCCGAGGGATCCACAGCGAGGCCACTAGGTCGGGTCCTAGAGTTAGATTTAGAATTCCCCATTAGATCGACGAATTCCCAAAATCCCGATTGTTAGCATGTAGGAGCCACTCACGCAAGACCGGGCCCGTGGAGGAATCTACAGCCCAAGGATGGTGTTCTAGGGTGAATCCCATGCCAGGAGTCCAACGGCGAAATCGGTTCGCCAAGATTCCTCCACCTGCAGAAGATTCCCGCACCGTCGCTAATTCGAGGAGATGGCCAGTTTTGAATCTCCATTGACCAATCGTGCCAGGTACGGAAACGCACCCGCACGTCTTTCATGTGACTCCCTGAGAGGTCATGTGAAAAATCCCGGCATCTTCTGACTTGCAGAAGAACCTTTTTCCGGGTGGTCAACCCTCCTAATCTCCAACGGGAATTTCATGGAAATTACCCAGGATACAATAAAATCTCACTAAAAATTAGACTAGCTTGTTTTATGTTAATAATGCGCTCCGTGAAGTTTCACGACATTCCGATAGCGGCAAGTACCCGAACCGGCGAGATTCCTCGGGAATTAACCACGTGGCGAGGTCCCCGCCACGTTGACCGGCATTCCGGGACCATACGATGGCGAAACAAAGTCAACCAAAAGTCCTTCCCGACTCTCTCGCACCTACCGGAGACCCTAGGCTATTCACATTTCTCAAAATAGGAGACCCCCAAGATCTAGGATTTTACCACGATTTGGTTTTTAAACTAAATTAGCCTACGATGGGTTTTTGGCCTCGGTACAGGGGGTAAGGGGATCTAGGACTAAATACGGCGATCTGGATCCAACGGCGCAATCCGTTCGGCGATTGGAGCTAATCTCCAAAAGTTAGGATGTTGGTCCAGCATAGATGGTAGAAGTAGAAATTTAGGATGTAGGATGAAAATCTTTGAGGATGAGGATGAAAATCCCCGTTGATAAGGTTACCTTAGAACTCTAGAGGGAGGGGTGAGCCCTTGAAAACCTATATAAGGGCCCCATTTCTCTCTCTAGAACACCCCCAATTCTTGTTTTGGGTCCGTGGGTCCAAGTTATTTTGGATATTTTGGCGTTTGAAGCCAAAAACCTCTACGGTGTTTTCGGAGCACTTTTGGCTCCATTGTTGCTTATTTTCAAGCTTTGAAGGTCCTTGGGGGTTCTTCTATCTTGCTTTGTTTACTCTTTGTGTACTCTTAGTGCTCTTGTTTTGAGTTGAGAGATCCTCTCTTTCCGTGTGTATCTTTGTTTGTGTCCTTGAGAGCTAGCTTGTGTGGTTTAGAGGCCTTGTGGTGTCTTACACTAACCCTAAAGCAACCCCCCACCGTACCTTGGCGATGCTGCTTTGGGGGGCCTTTAGCGTGTGAGATTGTTGTGTTGTCACGTGTTCCTAACTTGTGGGGTCTCTAAGTGTGCTCTTACCCTTGATCTAACGTTTCCCTTGTTGAATGGACCCCTCCCCTTGTGGGACGGCGAAGCTTTGACTTTGTGGTGTGGGTTTCTCTTAAGTATTGGTCTAACCTTCTTCTAACTTCTCTCTTGTCGAGTGGACCCCCCTCCGGGACGGCGAAGCTTTGACCCTATGTACGTTTCCTTTTAAAAGTTTTTGTCTTTACCCTCTTCTAAAGTCCCTCCCATTGTGTGGTCCCCCCTTGGAATCGGCAAAGTTTTGAACTTGTGACAAGGTCAAAGTCCTAGAGTGTGTGTTAAAAGTTTAGGCGGCGGAGCTTTGAACCCCCGGAGTGCTATCAAGTCCTAAAGTTGGTGTTAACCCAACTTGACGGTGAAGCTTTGAACCTCCCCCGTGTTTAGTTCCAAAGTCTAGTTTCCAAGACCTTTGTGGAAACGTCCAGAGTTTAGCTTCCAAGATATGTAGGTTTTCTTTGTGTTTGGCAAGTCCCATGGTTCCAAGTTTTAGTTAGGCTAGGGTTCCCCAAGTTCTAGTTTCCCCCAAGATAGTGAGTCTAAGTGTCCCCAAGGTTTAGTTTTCCCCCTAGTTTTTTAGTCTAAGTGTCCCCAAGGTTTAGTTTTCCCCCTAGTTTTTTAGTCTAAATGTCTCCAAGGTTTAGTTTTCCCCCTAGTTCTTTTCTCCTTTGTATTATTTTTTTTAGCCTAGCCTACCCAAAGTTTGCAAGAAAAAAACCAGTCCAAGTTTACAGTCCAGTTCACAGTCCAAGTTCACAGCCAGTTCACAGCCAGTTTACAGCCAGTTCACAGTCAAGTTCACAGCCAGTCATAGTCCAGTTCACAGCCAGTCAACAGTCCAGTCACAGTCCAGTTCAGAAAAAAAACAGAACGTAACAAAGAAAAAAAAAATTATAATTAATTAATTAATTAAAAAAACCGACCCCCCTCCAGCCAGCAAGAGGCCGGCCAGCAGAAGGTCGGCTTGGCTCGGCAGGCTTGGTCCAGGGCCCCGGGCTCCACTTTCTCCTTGTTTTTTTTGAATTTTTTCCTTTCCTAAACAAAAAAGAGGTGTTGGATTAGATGGGCTAGGGGTAGAGTAGGGGAGTAGGAACTAGGGAAAAGAGTCTAAAAAGGGAAGAGGGGGAAGAGAAGTAGCACCTCCACGCACACACCTGCAAACAAGCCCTCCCAACTCTCTCACCACCAACACAACACAAGCAAGAATGGAAGGAGATTAGGGAGAAGAAGTTGAAATAGGTGGAGAAGGTGAGAGATGATAAATAGTAACCTAGGCTTAGGCTTAGGTAGGATTAGAAAAGGAAATCTTGAGAATTCGTGGTGACCGTTGGGAGGAGGATTAGGATGACACAAAGGCAAAATTGTGTAAGAGGATAGTTGGCATCTTAAAAACCTCCTTGAAATTGGAGACCATAGTGTAAGACTCATAAAAGCTTAGGTGGAATAGTATTAGTGTAGAAGAAGGGAGGAAGAAAGAAAAAGAAGGAGGAAGGGAAAGAAGGAAGTTAGATTGCAAGGGTGTAATATTTTCTCAAATTAAGCGGTGAGCTTGGGAAAAATCAAACAAAACAAAGGATTGCTATGGAGCATGAGGATGTCTACGTGAACGTGGACGAAGTGATTTCCAAAACCGGTAGTGAAGAGGTGAGTTTTTGAAATTAACCTTTGGTATTTTCCCTAATTAGCATTGATTTCCTTAATCAGCCCTAAAAGTGTGATTAGCGAGCCGTGATTAGTGCAAATTAGAAGTTTAGATTCAAAAGTCTATAGATTAGTGATAGGGGTTTCCAAAAACATCTTGTAATTAAGATTTGACCGTAAACTGACTGCGTTAGGCTAAGTTAAGCGGTAGGGGGTAGAACGGAGGAATTTTAATTAAATTTGATCCACAAGGAACAATGGACGGGAATTAGGTTTAAATTAGAAGGAGAATTTAGGATTAAAATTAGGGATTAATTAGCAGTTAGAATTAGAATCAATTTACACTTTTACTTTTTAAAGTTAAACTTCTAAGGTCAAAATCTAGAGTTAACTTTGGGGAGTTAAAAAATAGAATTAATTTAGAACTTAACTTAGGGGTTTCAACTCTCAAGTCAAATCTTAGGGTAGGTTCATGTAAGAGTTTAGAATTGATTAGGGAGTCAAAAAATAGAGTAAAAAATAGAAGTCAAAACTTGGAGTAACATTTAGAGTTCATCTAGGATTAAAACGATAGGATTAAAGTTGGAAGTAGAAAGTCAAAAGTCAAAAGTCAAAAAGTTAAGATTAAATTTAACGGTTAAACTTTAGAGTTAATTTAGGAGTAAAACCTTAGAGTTAAAAGTTAAAACATAGAGTTAAAATTCAAGGGTAAATCTTAGAGTTAATTTAGGGATAGAAATCTAGAGTCAAAAGTCAAAACATCGAGCCAAAGTCGGTAGTTAATATATAGAATCAAGTTAAAGAAGTAAAATCTAGAGTTACATTCCAAAATTGGAACTTTAGGGGTAGCTTTTAAAAGTAGAACTTCTAGGTGGAGTCTTGGAAACCCAAGATAGTCTTAGGGGTTCATGGAAAGAACATAGGGGTTCCCCTATTTACGTAGTTAGGGACGTTAGAAATGACGCCAACTACCCAGTCGACCCTCGACATAGGATAGATAGTTAGAGTCAGGATTTCACCATCACTCTGAACATCGCAGTTAACTTGTGAGTTACTACATGCATTACTAATTATTCGCTGCCATCCACGACACTTAGGAAACGTTAGCAAAAAAGATCCATTGCTTGGAAGGCACAATGGACCGCGCTCACATCACCCCCATATATTAAAAATTGTGGATAAAGGCATAGAACCTAGTCGGTGTTCGCTTTATTACCAAGGGTGGGTAATCTTGCGCCCACAGATTGTCAACATTGACATCACGTAAAATCTGTTTAAAAAAATTGTGGCTTATTACCTAAAATGTGGGTTTGTTATAGTGCTACTAAGCAGTTCTCCACCCTTGTTCTCTATATCTCCAATAGCTTTGCATTCTCATTGGTGGGAGTTTACTACAATGGTCCAACTTTTCTAAAAAGAGACAAAAACATTGTTAGACAAGGAGAATCCAAGCTTAGAGAGGAGATGAGCGGGCCCGTAAGGATTCTGGGTTGATTGCATATTTGAACGGAGCCAGGCTTTATCTTTTGGATTCCGGATCTATCACTAGTAGAAAACAAGGTCCTGAATGACTGGTCCACAATGACTGCAGCAGTCATTTTTTGTCCACAATGACTGCAAAGTGACTGCCGCAGTCATTGTGGACCAGTCATTTATAGCCTATTTTCTACTAGTATATGGAGGAGGCCATTTTGAAGCGCGGGCCTTGGATTTGAGCAGCCCAGACCTTTTCCAAGGCAAGAGTGGCGGTGCTCTAAAAGCATGGCTACCAGTACACGTCCAACTTGGCACGCTTAAATTTTCCATCTAATTTTGAAGGGCCCTCAATTTCCTCATCCCTCACCGATGCTCACCAAACACAGCCAATAAATAGTCGAAAGACCACTCATCAAGTAGAATAAATGATAAAGCAATTAAACTTAGGATGAATAGTGATTTCAAGGGCCATTCTTTGACACGCGAGGATCAAGTGTTCAAGAGAATATTGTGAAGGGCCCATAGCGCTTTACATCCAATTTGAAGAGCAAGGGACCCAGAGCGTGTAGTGGTGGCCATGCTCTAAGGGACCACTCGGACATAAGACAAAGAGCGCGAGAATTGCATGGGCCCTGTGTGAATCATCTCCACATCTGTAGGCAGAGTCCCTGTGCTCGGGGTTCCGCTTCCCGCAGAGGCATCCCGCTTCCATTTCAGATAAGAGGTGCGCATGTGAACCATCGACAGGGCCATCAATCGCCTCGCAGGAATGTAAAGGCTATGCGGTGTTGAATAGCCTCTAGAAAAGGGGGGCTGTAAAAGGGAATGGGGAGGAACAGAAATGGGGTTCATCTCGACAACAACAGAACTTTTGCGCATTACTTGCTCACACACCAATCATGAGTATCGTTAGATCAACCAGTTAGGCATTAGTTAATCCCAAAATGGCCCAAGTTTTACATAAATATTCCACTTTGGAAACTCATAGTTGATTACATTGACTTCAAAAATATAAGAATTGACTTCTTCTTTCTATTGGTACGTACATTTTGTAACCTTCCTTGACGTTTCCTACATGATGCAAAACGGACCCTTTTAAAATACCCTGCGACTATTTTGGAGATTTTGTAGGTTTTCCTCCAAGTTTCTCCTAGTTTTTATGTTTCCTTGTGTTCTAATGTCATCACGGAGGGATCTTCAAAAAGTTTCTATGCAAAAGGAAATTGTGGGTTTTCTTTGCAAGGATTTTCATAAATTTCCCCCAAATCCCCCTTGTGCAATCCAAATTGGTAGACTTTGCAACACATTGACACATCTTACATTTAAATGTTGTTTCCACCTAATATTTGGTAGATTTTAGAAGATTCAAATTATCCCATATCGACTGTCGAGGGTACCATGAGGTTGGACACATAAGAGTTGTAAGTTGTCAATCTTCAAGACATTAAATTCAATTCTTAGAAATCTAACATTTCTACAGTTGGTACATTTTAGAAATCTCAGAAATTTTACAATACATGAAATTGTAAAATGTTCAAACAAATGAAATCTACATATTACTAATATTTTGAATTATTGAAATCTAGCTAACGGTCTAGACTAAAAATTCTGAAATGTACAAATCAATAAGATTGGAAATTCAAAATCTACATATTTTTTAGATTTCAGCTTCTAAAATCTACAAATTGAATTGATTATGCAAACTAAAATCTACATTAAAATTAGATTTTAGAAGCTGAAATCTACATTCTAGATTATTGAATTCTACAAATTGAGTTGATTTTGAGGTGGGGACATCTTCAAATAACACTAAAAAATGCACAAATTTCCCCCTTAAAACTCCCTTTAAATTCCCTGTTTCACATTTCCCTATGAGAGTGACATTCCCTATGAACAACAATTTGTAACATTTCTTTGTTTCTTTGGAAGGGATTTGGAGTACAATGCCTACATGGAATTCAGAAAAGGCTTCCTGTGATGAATTTCACCTCAAATAGATACAAAAGCAAAGCAAGAAATAAAGTCAAACAAAAAATTAATTGTAGAAACTACGAGAAAAAAGATGCACACCTTCAGATTACAAAAGCAATATCCTGTCGTTCATGGCTAAAGCACTCCGTACAGCCTCTTGTGAATTAAATTCCACATAAGCAGATCTGTCAATATAGGAAATACCCTTGTTAGGAAAAAGAATCAAACAAACTTGTGAAACACTCAATAGCAGTGTAGATAAAGCATTTAACACACTTAAAAAGTATCAAAAAGTTAGACAATGAACAGAATTGAATTGCAAGCTCACAGATGAGAAGTTAAATGAATACAACAGAGATGTAGGGTACGTTACACTAATCCCTTGGGCTTTCCAGTGTCTGGCTCTACCAACATTGTCACTCGGTTAATGTTTCCACACTGACCAAAATGAATTTGTAAGACATCTTGTGTTGCAACAAAATGGACCTACCAACAATTCAAGAAAACAAGTGAAAATTACTTCTTCGTATTTGAGTCAAAGACCGACCAAATGTTCCCAAATAAAACACTAGGTGTTATAGTATATAAGATTGAATAACTTAGTAATAGGAAAATTGACAAAAATAGACCGAACATTTATGTCTTCTTGACTTGGTTGCGGCTCAAAAGGTATTGGCCTTGCACCTACATCTCAATGAAGGAATCAAATTGTAATCGATATTACTATTTGGTAATACATACTGAGTTACACAACTAAAAATGATTATAACTTAACTAGGGAGCGAGGCTCACCAGCAGCAGGGGCGTTTTGCACCTCCTTGGTCACTTCTTCTTGTTGAGCTTGCGGCTTGGTTATGTCAAGTTGTACTTGCCTCAATCTCTTCTTCATTTCCAAAACATCCTATTTCCAAAAGGAAAAAACAATTACAACAGTTAAAGCTTGTCACATTCATGCACAAATAGGAAAAACAAATGAAGATACAATCATAAATATAGCAACTTGCTCCAAAGGCCAAAATGAGAGCACTATTGAGTGACCTACCTCATTGACAAGTTGCTTGTCTTCCTCCGTCTCTCCATGAACTTGAGAATAGTTATTCCTGAGTCGTTGGCCAACTTGCGGTTTAGGATGCAAACCATTTCTTTTGAATTCACTGTCTTGATGCAGCATTTGTTCCAACTTCACTCTTCGTAACATCACAAAGTTTAGAACCTGCAGTTTGTCAACAGTTATCTTGTGGTTATCATTGTTTCATGGGTTCGCACATTAATACAATTTAGCGCATCATTGTTTCATGCGTTTGCACATTAATATACAATTTTGTGCATCATTGTGATGCATTACTTTACAATTTATCGCATTGCTACGATGCATTACTTTCAATTGAAAGTAATGCATCGTAACAATGCAATAAATTGTAAAGTAATGCATTGTAATAATGCAATAAATTGTATATTAACATACAAACCCATGAAACAATGATAACTACATGACAAATGTTGACAAACCACAAGTTCTAAACTTTGTGATGAATGCATCTCCTAATAAATGCCCATTCACACCTACTTTCCTTCTAGGGTGTTGTACTGGTGGTCAAAATTTATGTTCTCTGCCACTTCTTCCTTTACCAGATCCCGCTCTATGAATAGCAGCTGCATTCTTCTTCCACTTGTTCCTATTCTCGACAAGAACTACTTCCTTTGCAAACTCACCTTTGGCATCAAATGAATCCAGCCAATTTCTATCGCTAAGATTGATACAATCCCACATAGAAGCGGTTTTGTCTTGCATAGGCTTCTCTTGTACCTCAACCGCTCTATTAACGTGAACATCGTCCACATCAATTGGTTTGAACCAAAGGATCTTTGTGTGTCATATTGACGTTAGCTCCTCCATTACCCTACACATCTAGACATATAGTTCATTTCAAGTTTTAGTTTGATAACACCCATACTCTGCAATACTATAGCACATTACAAATGCAACAATTAAAAGTGTATCGAATTGAAAAACAAGAAAATTGGTATCTAGAAGTACTTAAGAATCACATGGAGAACTACAAGCACTTCCTAAAATACTCTTAGTTGATACAACTCTCTTACTTTGTTTACAATAAGAAAATTACCAGCCTCTAACAAAACCATAGATTGGAGGCACTTCATTGACTCGGTCCTCCTCAAGACATCATTCTTGCTAGCAAGAAGTGCACTTTCATTTACAACCTCCCTCACTGCATTGATTAGGAGGTGTCAAGAAGCCTTCACAACTAAAGGAGACATCTCTTTCTGCAACCACCAAGAAGATTTTAAAAAAAATTAACTTCTTGAGAACCTTGAAGACCTTCTAGTAATCCAAAAGAGTATAAATTGAGTATGATTAAAATGACGAGTTCTAAGCAAAAATCAATACAAGCATGCTTGTCACGTGAGGTGACATCGGGCCCATTCTACATCATATTATAGTATTAGATGAACTCCCATAGGAGTTCATCTTAGTTTTAGATGAGTTTCATCTAAATGTTAGAGTTCATCCATCTTAGGGTTTGAGTGTTTAGGTGGGGAGAGCTCCTTGACTTGACATTGTTGTCAAGTCAAGTTTTGTGAGTGTTTTGGGAGAGGATTGTGAGTTCTTGGCTTTGCTTGGAGATGGTGGTTTATCATTTAGTAAAGTCTTCACTTCTTCTCTCACACTTGCACTCTTAGATTCTTCTTTTGTGGAGTGAGAGCCGCTTGACTTTGTGTGTGTGTAGATTGCTAAGTTTCTCACTTGACAACAATCCTCTTCTTCAACTTTGTGGTGTAGCAAATCGTTGTGGAGGAGGCTAAACCAATTTCTTGAGTGTGGCATGCGTTTGAAGGTACTCTCAAGCGTTTTCTAGCAATTTTAGCTTGTTTTTAGAGTGATTGGAAGTGGAGGAGAGAACTTAGAAAATTGTGAGAGTTTTTCCCCAAAATTTCCAATTTCCTTCCTTATGGTAGCAATTTTGAGTGGATTGAAAAATTTCAACTTCTAGATTGTTGCTTACACTTGTGGTAGTGATAGAGGAGTTGCATACGAACCCAACGCTTCGAAAATCGTAGGCTTTGAGTGATTTTTGAGGAAATTAGAGGGTTTTGAAGTTTGCTAGTTTTTTTGAGATGAGTCCCTGGACTGAGCGCTCCGTTTCTAGAATCTAGGACTTTCGAAGATTTTTTAAAATCTAGAATTTTTGAAGATTTTTTCTGAAATCTAGAAAATTTGAAGATTTTCTGTTGAAATCTAGGAATTTAGAAGATTTCTGGAATCTAGGAAATTTGAAGATTCTGGAATCTACTATTTTAGAATATTTCTGAAATGTACATGCAAGGTATATTTTGCAAAATCCAGAATCTTGGATTTAGGGTAGATTCAGATTCTTTTTGAGAAAAAAAAAAAAAAAAAAAAGAGTGAGGTGCAAACTTTGAAATTCAATTCTAGGAGCATTTTAGCCCGGATTTGAGTAAAATTTGTGCCTATTTTATGTGAAATTTGTCAAGGAATCCAACGGTGTAGTTGGTTTGGCATTTGCACTTGATTTTCAGCCTAATATGACGTTTTTCATGGGCTGAATGGTGTTTTTGAACACCAATTTTCCAAAATTTTCAAGAATTTTAGGTTTGGAGCCTAATTAGACACTTGTAAGTGTCTTCTACTTGGTTTGTTACAGGAATTGCCACTCGTGATCATCCATCGCAGGCGTGTGCCGGTGGCTCTGATTTACATTTTTCTTGTGTTTTTGCAATTCGTTGTTTGGGGAAGAGGATCCAATTTGGATTTCTTGGATTTTGTTATGGTACCTTCCCTCGTGCGGACATTGTTGCCGGTGGTTTCCAGTTTTGTTCCATTTTGTGTTTGTGATTAGACTTTCATTTTCATAGACGTACTGTAAGAGTGAGGTCGGATTAATGACCGACGAGACTCTTTTGTTGTGGGCTGTTGAACCTGTAGTAATCCGGAAGTGATGACCGATGCACTGCATAGTTTGGTGTTTTTGCAGGTTCAAATTGCCTTAAGCCTTTAGATAGTTGCAGGTACCCAAGTAGTCATTTTATGGTGCAGACCAGGAGTCGATATTATCGATCTCCATCACCATACTACTTGGAGGATACTCACACCAAAGACTTTGAGCCAGTGGTGGATACCAACGAGGCTTTTGAGCCTATTTCAGTGTTGGATACCATTAGTAGGCTTCGGGTTTTGAGTGTGGGTACATTTGACGATATAGACGACGATCCTCGTAGCATGGTGAGGAATCGATTCTCTGGAAGGGTTGGAAGTATTTCTCTTCCTGACTAGAAGCTCCGATTCCAGACTTGGATGAAAGAGAAACGTCAACGGTCTCCAAGTTTCAACAATTGGTACGCTTTTGAGCTGTTACCACAACATTTGGGGTATGAGGCGCTCCAGACATATGAACGATGGACCGAGGAGCATACGCTCCAATTGCGCCAAGTAGAGTACTATTGGCAGGTTTGTATAGAGCTTGTTTTTGCTCTCAAGGAAGGTGCTGCAGCAAGTTTGATTACCACGGAGAAAGGAGAAGGAAACTCCGAAAAAGAAGAAGGTGGTTCACCTCCTGAAGATAGCAAAGGGAAGATCTTGGCACCAGTCCAGCCTCCCATTACCTTGTCTCGGATGGCACAGGCCACACAGGCGGCATTAGCTGCGGTTGGCAACCTACCATTATTTGAGCCACTACATCTTTTCATTGCTCATCTAGAGATTGAGTATGGAGGTTTTCGACGTGATCAGATGCAGCGCATTCAAGACTTTCGACGTGAAAAAGAAGACACTCCACGCACAATATATACCAGACTGGCACGGTTTGCAGTTGAGTCTGGAGGTGTATTTGCAGAGAGCCAACTTGTGAAGATCTTTTTGTCCAAAATTGACAAAAGACTTCTGGATTTGGTCACACCGAGGATTATCATAAACTATGAAGATCGAGCAACGTTGGCACAAGCGTTTGCTGAGGTTGAAAGGTGTGATAGAGCTCTGTGCCAACATGATGCTACCGATATGGTTTCTTGAATGACGGATAGTATTAAGCTTAAGAAGACTACTACAGCTATAAGTAGTTTGGCTGACACTACACCTAGTCGCCACTTGCATTGCTAGCGTTGTGGTGAAGATGGTCACACCAAGAAAGATCCACAATGTTCACTGTTTCCTAAAGATTCGCCTTAGCCTTCAAAGTCTAAGAAGAAAGAAGAGATCAAGGTTGAAGTGAAGGTTGAAACAAAGCCCACAAAGAAGAAGCTAAAATGCAATATTTGTGGGCGCACCAATCATGATGATGATCATTGCTTTCAGCTTCATCCCGAACTACGACCCGCAAGTTATGTATCAGCTAAGTCACAGCGGGAGAAGACTCTTGAGGCTAAGGTTGCAGAGCTTGAGCAGAAACTCAAGACCTCTGCATCTCTTGCTCAAATTTCTGAGCCAAGAATATTTTCTGGTGCTTTAGCTTCTGATATGTCTATGTTTGGAGCATCTGGAGAGATGGTAGCAACGGTTGCCACTCATGCTCAAACAACGGGGAAGTCTATGGCTTCCACAAATAGTGATGGCAGTGGACATTCACAAGTTCGTCACAGTGGTCCAGCTAATCAAATTGGCCAAGCACGATTGCCTTTATCGTTTGGTTTGGCAGATACTACTACTACAGCTAGGATCCACAGTCCTTTACTTTCAAGAGATGGTGATTCCATTTCTAAAGATGTTATGCAATCCTTGGCTCACAAGGTTTTGCAGATGCCAATCTTCTCTGGTTTAGAGTTAATGGCACTAGGCTTTAAGCCTGCAGGAATTTTTCATTTGGCTGCGACTATGTTAGAGGGTACGGCGGATTTGCCATCTCTACAAGTCTCTCAAGCCGTTACCGAAGTGCCTTTGATTGAGGATGTCGAGAAATTAGCCAAATTACGGTCTAAGCTTGCAACTGAGGCTGTTCTTGCTTTTGAGGGGCACAATGACATCCAATCTTCGATATATTCATCTTTAGACGCATCTTTTGCAGCAGGAACAGCTTATCTTGCAGACATTTTTGCAAGACCTGCTCGAGAGCGTCAGAGTTTGCGACCTAGAGTTGTTCGTTTGGTGAATGACAATTTTATTTTTGTTGTTTCACGCACGGGTAGTCACACTACTTGTACTACGCCACTAAGAGTTATGATGGACTCAGGGGCACAACCAGTTATGATTGGCAAGCAACTTGCTGAGGCTCTTGGTTTGATAGCTGCAAACTTAGAGCCTTGTCCATTCATTATTGTGACTTCGGTGGGAGGCACAGAACATGTCACAGGTTACACCAAGGAGCCTTTGCGTTTGATGTTTCATGTGGGAACAGGACCCACTTATTCACATATCTCTGTGAGATGTGCGGTTACAGGAGCTACCAACTATGATATATTAGTTGGTCAACAAGCTCTTTACCCTCTTGATTTTGGTTTGGATAACTGGACTGAAGAGGCATGGATTAGACCAGGTTGGTCTGCGGGTGATGGCAGAAAGCAATTGATTCCCGTAGCGTTTGCAATGGCTGCCATGACTATGTCAGCAGAGACTATGTTTGGTTGCAGCAGCTTAACAGCAAATTTGCCTTGTACACAAGTTCTCCTAGAAGAGACCTTTGTTTTTATGAGCAGTGAGATAGAACAACACAATTCTCCACCGTTAGAAGCTCTTCCACAACATCCCAAGGATCCATTTCCACCTTGGAGTACGTGTGCAAACTTGTCTCGACAATGTCGAGAGATTGTGTCTTCACTAGACTTGGTAGAGACGCCCATTTCTTCATCTTTATCTACCTTTGCTCAACCTATCCATTGGCATCCACCGGTAGAGAGTATTATCCTTGTGGAGCTATTTGCGGACATTGGTATCGATTTGGCAGCAGTATTGAAGGCTGGACTCAAGGTTCGGCGGTATGTTCATGTGGATACCGGATTTGTGGCTAACCGCGCAGCACGACATCATCTCCAGAGGTTATTGGCTTTGTATCCTAACCAATTACCTCCTTCGGCCATTCACGGTTGTTTTGGCCAACTTCCTCGAGATGTCACTCTCATTAGTGATGAAGATTTGAGAAGGTTGGGCCATGTTGATTCAATCATTGCCGGATGGCCTTGTCAATGTCATTCACGTACCGGAGCAGGACAAGGTTTAGATGATCTTCGGTCTAGTCTATTTGCAGACTTGATGCGACTCACACAGTGGTGGTTTACACACCAATCAACTCTGCCAGGATACATTTTTGAAAATGTGCCATCATTGGGTGATATACGGCAAAAAGTTGTAGAAGATGGGCAATACATTTGTCAACTTCTTGGTTCTCCAACCTTTGTAGATGCTGCAGCCTTGGGTTCTCATGCTCATCGACCTCGTTGGTTTTGGACCAATTTGGCACCACCTCACATACTCTCAGCAGCACTTGTTCGAGTTCCTCAGCTTGTGGATCGCAAGGTGGATGATATTTTAGATGATCATCGTACTTCCTTAGCTGTTTTCAAGGATGATGCATTGCCACTTGCATTAGTTAACAAGGTGGGAGCCCCTAGAGGCGCATTGCCTACTTTTATGACATACCCGAGGTCTTTTGCATTTCGATCTCGTGGACCTGGCATGGTTTGGGATTCACAATCTCAAACTCATGAAGAACCCACCGCAGATGAACGTGAACGTGCCATGGGCTTTCTTACAGGCACCACAGCTGCTCATGACCTCAAAGAAGGTCAAAGACGTTTTCTTCTGGGCCAAGCTATGGATCTCAACACTCTAGTGTGGATTGTTGACACTTGTCTTGCTGTTCAAGAACATCATGATGACCGATTGCTTACTCTGAGGACAGAGGGTACTAGTCAGGGGGCAGTGGAATCACAATCCAAATTTCACATGGAGGTTGAAGAGTCTAAGGCACTTTTTCGTTTGAAGCAGCATGCTGAAGAAGAGCTTCGAGCTCAACGTATTTTTGTTGCTTTGGCCCAAGATTTTGGAAAGTTGGAGGCTTAGAGGTTGCTTCCACAATTATTTCTTCATGACATTACACCTTTTGATGGTTATTTAGCTTCACGGACTGGTTATAGTGGAGAAACTTCTCATTTGGCTTCAAATGAAGAGGTTGGGGGCAAAGAAGTTGCCCCTTCCATGGATTAGCAATCACAGGCCGTGTCGGTACCAAATGGCGATCCTTTTGTGGAGAAAGAGACCACAGAGTTTGACAACTGGCCATTAGAGTTGGGGCCAAAACTTACTGGTGCCAAAGCACATAGAGTACGAGCATTTATTCGCTCGTATCGCAGTTGTTTTGCCTTTAGCCTCCAGGATCTTGAGGGCTACAAAGGCAAACCCGTTCACATTCATCTTGAAGACGACCACCCAATTTTTAGACGGCCTTACAGGCTTAGTGCATCTGAGAGAATGGGTGTTCAAACTCGATGCCATGAATTATTAGTGGTAGGATTGATTGAGCTATCCAATGGAGAATACGCTTGTGCTACAGTTATGCCCTCAAAGAAGGACATCTTTGGCAACTGGACAGAAAAACGGATGTGTGGTGATTACCGTCCAGTTAATCGTAAGACCAATGCTAGAAGAGTTACTTGATGCGGTGGGATTTTCTCGCGTCTTTAGTACTTTAGATTTGAGATCTGGTTATCACCAGCTACCTCTACTTCTGGGAGATCGAGTAAAGACAGCATTTTGGGGAGTTGATGAAGATGGCAAAGATCAACTCTATCATTGGAAGTTTTTGCCATTTGGTCTTAAAAACGCACCAGCTGAATTCCAGAGGGTGATGGACCAAGTGTTGGCTGGCTTGCCATTTGCTAGATGCTACATTGATAATGTTATCATCTTTAGTAGTAGTCCACAGGATCATGTGAGACATTTATAAGCGGTATTTGAACAATTGCAACGGTGGGGACTACGCTTGCATCATGGCAAGTATAAGTTCTTTCATGATCGGTTGCCATACTTGGGCCACATGATTGTTCCAGGAGGTCTTGGTGTACAACAAGCCAAGGTGGATGCTTTACAAAAGATCCCAGCACCTAGTGAAGTACCACGGCTTCGTGCATTTTTTGGTTTGGCAAATTATTATCGCCGATTTGTTAAGAACTTTAGCTTGATTGCCAAGCCTCTCACTATTCTCATGGGTAAAGATCAACCATGGACTTGGGGTCGTGAGCAACAACAAGCGTTTGATACCTTGAAGCAGAGGCTTGGTTCAGCGCCAGTGCTTCGACGCCTTGATGTTTCTAGATCCTTTCAATTGCACATGGATTGTAGTGCTGTAGGTCTAGGAGCAGTATTGACACAAAAAGATGAAGAGGGAAAAGAGTATGTTGTGGCTTATGCATCTAGAAGCAATAATAGTGCAGAATCCAACTATTCTTCATATGAAGGAGAAGCCCTAGCAGCAGTTTGGGCCATTGCACATTTTCGGCCTGACTTGTATGGGCAAAGATTTACTTTGGTGACTAATCACCAGCCTTTGAAATGGCTTATGGAGTCAGACAAACTCACTGGCAAGCTTGTTAGATGGACGTTGTTGCTCCAAGAATATGACTTTGAGGTCATACATCGGGCAGGCATCACCAATTTGGATGAGGATTTGACTGGGGCTAGGTGGCATAGGGACTGTGATAGAGAGGCAGTTCCAGGTTGGCATGTAGCCACTTATCTCATGTTGATGTCAGGATCAGCTTCTGAGGCCTTTGTTGAAGACCAAGATGAAGAGTGTGACAAGTCTTTAGTTGTGAAGGATGTATGGGAAGATCATGCTGTCTTGCACAAACTTCAACAAGGGACATTTCCTTTAGCTATCTCTGCTATGGAGCGGGATAGAGTTAATCACCGAGTAGCAAGGTTTCGTTGGGATAACGGTTTGCTATTTCGTGTGTGGCCAAACGGAACTAGGCGCATAGTTCCACGACCAGATCAGAGAGCTTCTTTGGTACGGCAAGTACACGAAGACCTTGGACATTTTGGAGTGCGCAGGACACATTCCATGTTGCGCAACCAATATTGGTGGATTAGCATGTATCAACATGTTGCCACTTATGTTTCTCGGTGTGAGGTGTGTGACCGGGTTAGGTCAAGTTTTAACACCTTATCACCTCAGTTAAGGCCTTTACCTATCATGGGTTTGGGCTATCGTTGGTCTTTGGACTTTGCTAGGCCGCTTGTGGTCACCTCACGTGGAGCTAAATATGTGTTGGTGATGGTAGAGCATTTTAGCAAGTGAATTGAACTTGTGGCTCTACCACAAAACTCTTCAGAGTTGGCGGCTATGGCTTTTCTTGATCGTGTTTTAGCACATTTTGGAGCACATACTGAGGTGTTGACAGATCAAGGGCGGGAATTCCTTGGTTCATTTGAGGAATTGTATACTAAGGCCCTGATAGATCACCGTACCACTTCTCGGGATCATCCTGAGGCGGATGGCTTGGCTGAGCGGATTGTCCAAACAGTCAAGCGTGGTTTACGAAAATATGGATTGCTTCGTGGCAACCATCTTGATTGAAACTTGATGTTGCCGTGGATTGCTATGGGCTATCGTTTCAGTAGACAAGCGTCACTGGCATCTTACAGCCCTTACCAGTTGTTGTATGATCGAGAGCCAATTTTGCCCAGCTCGGTACAAGAGAAGCTGGCTTCAGTTGTGGACTTGGATGACCCTGATATTTGGGCTCAATGTCTACATGATCGAGCAGAGTTCTTCAAAAGAGCCATGCCAATGGCCATGGAGAACTTATCTATTGCTCAACATCGTGATACTTTGCGTTATGCACGCATTCGTAGCGGTGCTTATCGACCTCGGTTGCGGAGATTCTCCAAGGGAGATTATGTATATTTGCAGCGTGAGGCACCTACAACCCTAGATGTCAAGGCTGGACGTACTATTCTTCGAGTGAAGGATATTTTGCCTAGTGGCATTTTGAAGTTGGAAGGCAAAGATGGGCAAGAGTGTCGAGAGCATTCAAAAAATTGTGCCCCTTGTCACTTGCCCATAGATGGCATTGTGCATCCTGAATTAGCAGTGGTGCCAGAAGGTCTTCCTTGTTTTATTTGTGGAGAGAAGAAAGGTGCGGCTACAATGTTATTGTGTGACCAGTGCCAACGTGGTTGGCATATGGCATGTTTGACGCCGCCTTTATCAACTCTGCCTTCAGGAGATTGGATTTGCCCTCGTTGTCGGAGGTCTTCAGGTCATGCTACATCTGTGGACAGGCGCTGAAGATGTCTAAAGAGCGAAACCACTTATGCTCATGATGACAGCAATCACTAGTAGAAAAACAGTGACCTAATCAACAAAACATCAACAAATTTTTGTTGAAGTGGATACTGTATCGTCCGTTTTTACATTTTTTAGTTGATTTTGGCACAAGCTAACAAAATGATCATAGAATTTTGTTGATTTGAATAGTGCAATGTCCAAATCAACAAAAAAAGAACACTTTTTTGTTCATTTGGGCACTTTTTTATTCATTTTGACTTATGAAAGTTTAAAATGAGTTTTCATAATTTGGACAATGTTTAAATCACCGAGGTTGCAATTCTATATACAATGGAATTTCATTTTTTGAACTTAATCATTTAAAATTCGGCGTTTCTTAAATTCAGAAGACTTCAGAGGTTATTTAAGCATAGTAAAACACCTTTTTTCGAAAATTTTTGAACTAAGAAAATTTGCACAGTCAAGCTAACTTCCACCTCAAAAAATCCGTTTGCGATTTTGAGTCTCCAATAAAAAGTTATGGACAAAGTTCAGAGAGGGGTTGAAATGGACATTTTTGAGATTTTCAAACATCCTCTCTGAAAATTGTCCATAACTTTTGATTGAAGATTCTAAATCGCAAACGGATTTTTGGAGGTGAAATTTAGCTTGATTGTGCAACTTTTTTTAGTTCAAAATTTTTCGAAAAAAGGTGTTTTACTATGCTTAAATGACCTCTGAAGTCTGCTGAGTTCATCATTCAAGTATAAAAAAAGCAAGAACTAGTTAAATAAATTCGTGACTCCTACATGTGCATGTAAGTGAATGTATGGTGCATTGGTTGAGGGCCTTGCACCACAAGCAAGGGGTGCAAGGTTCGAACCCCATGAGCAACCCCTTGCTTGTGTGGCGGCGGCCTAGGTGGCGTGCCTTTGAGGTGCGGCCTGCCTAGGTGGCTTGACCATATGGTAGGTGGCCTAGGTGGCCTTTTAGGATGACGTGGTAAGCGCCACATGGCATTTTTTGATTGGTCAAAATTTATTTTTAAAATAAATTTTCTTAAATTTTTCAAATATTTTAAGTGACCAAATTAACAAAAAAATCAACACTTTTTTGTTCAAAAGTGCCCAAATTAAATCGTCCAAAGTAACAAAAAAAATCAACACTTTTGTGTGTAATTTTTGTTAATTTGGTCACTAAATTTTCTACTAGTGAATGCCATTTGAGTTGATTAGGCGCCAGATACACGGTGCAAAAGATTGTGGTTTGGATTAGAGATTGACATAGAGATTCAGCATCAAAAACTTGCTGAAGGCGATTAAGGATGGGGCTCACTATTGCACCCAGCCTACAATCTCTTGTCACTCCATTTTGAACTCACTTTTGCACACGTCGGCCGACCCACGACCTCAACTTAGATGTGAAGAGCTGTTGTACAGATATTTCATCATAGCATTTGAATCCAACTACATTTGTTGTGTAGTCCTAGCTGCTTATCGGGGCGACATTGTCAGCTAGGGGGGGCACTTGAGATGGTGTTTTTGACACTCTCTTGTGTTGATTTTGATTGATGTTTTGATTGACGGTTATAGTTACACGATGTGTTGTGTATGACGATCTGTAATTACACGACAGCTGTCACGTGAGGTGACATCGGGCCCATTCTACATCATATTATAGTATTAGATGAACTCCCATAGGAGTTCATCTTAGTTTTAGATGAGTTTCATCTAAATGTTAGAGTTCATCCATCTTAAGGTTTGAGTGTTTAGGTGGGGAGAGCTCCTTGACTTGACATTGTTGTCAAGTCAAGTTTTGTGAGTGTTTTTGGAGAGGATTGTGAGTTCTTGGCTTTGCTTGGAGATGGTGGTTTATCATTTAGTAAAGTCTTCACTTCTTCTCTCACACTTGCACTCTTAGATTCTTCTTTTGTGGAGTGAGAGCCGCTTGACTTTGTGTGTGTGTAGATTGCTAAGTTTCTCTCTTGAGAGGGTGTTTTTGACACTTTCTTGTGTTGATTTTGATTGATGTTTTGATTGACGGTTATAGTTACACGATGTGTTGTATATAACGATCTATATTTACACGACAACTGTTTCAAAAGCAATCATTATTGAGAGCCAATCACAAGACAAACCTATACGCTCAAAAGATCTAAGTCAATTTCTAGCTGGAACAATGAAATAAAACATGCAAGACCAACACATATGACTAGGAGGTCAAAATCAAGGGGAAAAGCCAAGAGACCTGAGCATGTGCATTCTCATGCATCAACCCCGTATCAAAAGGTCTGTCATCCTCAGTCTTCGCAAACAAGTATTTTTTGCATGCCATATGATGATGAAGAAGAGACTGAGACTAAATACCCCTTAACAAGACTTCACTTTTCATAGCCTAACTTTGCTGCAAACTGAGCAAAGTAATACTTTATATCACATCAGTTCTTTGTAAATATCAACCAGACATCACAAATCAAATAGCCAAGGTCCTGAGACTATGCTTGTAAGTGCAATAATCCTACTATGTCTCTATTCAACATTGCATAAGCACACTGATAGGAAAGTAAATCCATGTGCTTGGAATAAGTCTTGAGTTCCAATTCGGAGAAATTGGATTTAAAGGCACAGCCTCACCTGTACCCATCCCAATACACACAAAAAGACAATTTTATGTCAGTGAGGTTGTAACAAGTGTCTGCAGCTACCACCATTTGCTATCTATGTCACAAATCTAAAACATCTTGCAAAGGAAATTTACACAAAGCTAGGTCACAAGGTAGAAAGCAAAGTACAAATTGTTACATCCAAGTACTTTTCAATCAACCTAACACAAAGGCAAAAGACCTTCAATGCCATTCCCGTAGCACAATTGAAGCCCAAGGGTTGCCCACACTAGTCTCACAAATTAACACAAATTCATGAGTCACTATAGCCAAAGATGTGGGACATAGCCAAGAGGCAGCCACTATATGCACAACTATTGGAGGAAAGAAACCCTAATTGGTAATAATGGGACAATTTGAAAAAAGGCGCCACCCATCATGGGTAGATGGGTGGTTGCACCATCCAGGCCATTTTTAAACTTATTTCTCACGTTATGTAGAGGTCCCACGAAAGCTAAAAACAAGCTATGGAACTTTCCTAGAGTCCTTCCAGTGAGTTAGAAGCATTCATGGTGGTTTCTTTAAAACCAAAGTAGGCCGTGGAATTGTTTATGCCTCTAATTAAATCAATTAAATTTTTTTTATAGAATATCCATTAGTATAAAAATGGTCCATAGAGGTTACTTTTTCCTATCCAAATTGTTAAAAACTCTCAACTAGAATCTTTAGGTATTTTAATGCACCACATAAAAATAAAAAGTGTATATATCATGTCATCATTGCATGAATCTTGATTAAGTAAATGGAACAACCTATATGACTATGGCAATTAAACATTTGAAGAAGATGGTCAAGCCACATCCATAGGATTGAAGCTATATATTTGGTAGAAGATTAAAATTCAATTCTTGGTATAAAATCATCTTCCAAACTTGCCAAAGATAGAAGAAAAAGAAAAGACATCCAGAGCCAATTTTGCTAAACCTGCATAGCTTGACAAGTCAAGAAATTAGTTGAGAAAAGGTTTGCGTAAATTCAAGAAAGTTGATTAAAAATTCAAAAACGAAGGAGAAGAAAGCAACTTACACTAAAATTCGAGGACAAAGCTTCTTTTATCTTGGCATACCACTGCACAGATTGGCACTGTGCAGGGTAAAGTGTGTGGAGCCCAGTGTGGAGGTGTGGTAGCATCTTTATCGTCGTTGTCAAATCGGGCGAGTTAGGATCACTAGACGTCCTAGAAGGGCGGACACATCAGACAGACCGGACGATTAATGTGACTACTCTAAAGTAATCACATTTGGAGGATTAGGGTCACTAGACGTCTCAGGCGGGCGGGCAAATCGGACGGTTTGGGTGGACGGTCCGTCTAATGTGACAACTATGCTCTCTATCACATTCAAACATAGACTTATCGCACTTTTCAATTCCTAGAGTTTTTCAAAATGCGAAGCTTTGTTCCGAGCCAAAATGTAGATCTATGATAGTGTTTTGATGGTGTCTATACTCTCCCCTACAGCATCAGCTATAGCCTGCAAAACAAAACAAAACAAAAATTAGTATACACAAAAAACAATCAACACTTCAACATATTAAAGAATGCAAATAAAAAAGGAAGGAATCAAATACCTACACATAGGGCAACATGTTGAGATTGTAGAGATGCAAACCCTATTCTGTCATAATGTTGGGATTATTTTCAGATTCCTTCACAACCCATTTCCATATTTCTCCAGAGGTAATCTTCAACTCCCAAACAAAAGTAAGCTATAGTAAATTGCAAACGCTTTAACCTTACCCATCATTTTTTCATACTTCTTCTAGTAAATAGCAATATGCTTTAGCGCTAGAGCCTCAACAGCCTTCAACAATGCTACTTTCTGCTCCCATTCATCCCGCCTCCCATTGTGAATAATCTGCAGATTGTCCAAGCATTCCCCAAGGTGCACTATCTTTTTCCAAATAGTAGGCAATGTAAACAACCAGCTTGTTCAGAGTTGTCTCATTAGACGGACCGTCCATCCAAACCGTCCGATTTGCCCGCCCGCTTAAGACGTCCAATGACCCTAATCTACCCAATGTGATTATTTTAAAGTAGTCACATTAACCGTTCGGTCCATCCAAACCGTCCGATGTGTCCACCCATCTAGAACGTCCGATGATCCTAACTCGCTTGATGTGACAATGATGGGCTTGTTTTTCACCTTCAACAATTCTTCCTTTACATCTTTGATCACTTTGATCTCTTGCGCATCATACGCAGCTTTAAGAGCTACTTCAACCTGATTTGGTCTCTCCAGATTTTTCGGCTCTAGTGGAGGATGTTGCTAGGACACTAGCACTAGAGATGATTGACAACAAAGGAAATATAGAATCCAATACAGCTTCTTCCCTGGGCCCCCTGACCCCCACGGCCCCTATAATCCCAAGGAGGCTTGGGCGCCATCAAGCAGGCCTTGGTGCTTCTCGCTTCCAATTAAGAAGTAGACCCCCACCACACACTACACATTCCCACAACACCTAATCAACATCAGCCAAGGATCCTCACATACTAAGAAAATACTTATAAGGCAATAGAGCACCGCACCTCAAATCCTAAACACAAGCAATCACCTACAAAAGTGTTGTCCCACGCAAGCCACCCATACTTTTTGCCAACAACAGCTCTATATATCAATGAATAATTCCAAAACCGTCAATCTCCAAAGAAGACGCCATCACACTTTCACGTTCCTATCAGGGGATCACTCGCTCTCAACTAAAATATTCAAACCCCTAGGTAACCATAATCTCAAGCCTTTTGCTCTCTTTCAAATGTGTTAAGCTGTCACTCTTCAATTCTCCGTACTATTAAACCTGACATCCCAGGCATCCACGCAGGGAGGAAAAATGAACAACAACCACAGCTCGTCATTAATATGAACAACTTCTCATCTATTCAGCTACCGGCTTGACTTAAACTTGACTTCAGTCTAAAGAAAATATCAAATGCAAAAGAATCAATCTCTAATACTCTTCCAGTCCCTTGCACTCCCCAAACGCTAGCAACAACACTGCAATAGATACAAAATTCTACTATTGTAGACATTACAACTTATAAAGACTAAAAAACCATAATCCACAACACCTCCACATGAACAACCTCAACATCTGCACCTTCCAAAGACTTGAATAAACCTTGACTTCAACCTTGCCATAGAGTGTCATATAAGTTCAATCTCTTCAAATTTGTTGCCCTCTTGCAACTGCCTGCTCTACCCACCAAAATTGCCAAGATTACTCCAAAAACTACAAATATCCCCTCCCTTCTACGCCACCACATTAAACTCCACCAATTACTCGCACCACCATCAAACCCTAAAATGCCAAAATCAAAAAAACAACCTCGGACTCCAAAATTCTAAACGTCAAGGGAACGCACCTTCAAGAATCATGTCCTTGGGGCAGAAAGAGAGGCGAGAAATCCAAAGAAAGCATTGATATGGAAGCCACAAATCCAAACATGAAACTCTATGTGCAAAGGCAATTCTAGACACCAAAAAACAGGCAGAGTGGTAAAGAATGCAAAGCATCAGAGAACCACTGCCTTTGACTTGCAAACTTGGCAATGGGATCCTGCAACAAGTGCAGGGAAGTTTGTTAGGGTTTATAGGATTCTTCAAATGGTGATTCTTCTTTGTTTATGTAATTATGTGTACGGGTGCACCCGGCTATCAGGATTGGCATTTCATGACCAATATACATTGAATTTAAGTTGGGAATTTAACCGGTATATTTCCCGTATGTTGTACAATTCCAAATGATTTGAAAATTTCACATCATGTAGCCAACTTGTGTTGGAAAAAGAATTCAAAGAAGCACCACCATTTTGGACATTTTTTCATACAAAGGTGACTTTTTGAAGTGCAACTGCCTTATTTTTTGTAGGGACAAAAAAATGATTTTTGCCAATTCAAATGCTAATATCTTCCAATCCACACGATGGAAAATTCTGAAAAAAAAATTCCTATGTATCTTCTAAAACTAGCATACTATAAGACCCAATGTTACATATGTCTAAAAATGTGTTTTTCTAAAATTTGGTACTTATACTATAAATAGCAATTTTGGAGCAGTTTTGGTGAAAATATAATCAAAGAACTTTAGGGGTTAACCAACCTAAACCATTCGTCCTTGGAAATTAGAATGATCCCTCCCAAGATCCATGGGGTTTAACTTAATTTCATGTGCAAAGAGTCAATAGTTGGCTAGGAAGTTGTAGAGAGTCATTGACTTGGTTGGGAAGTTGCAAAGAGTCATTGACTTGGTTGAAAAGTTGCAAAGAATCATTGGCTAGTTGGGGAATCCTACTTTCTTGGGGAATGAAAAGGACCCCACCAATGCTTAGGATATTTTTTGAATTTTAGGAGCTATTGTCCTTTAATTCCTATATTGAACTGTTTTTTTAAGTACCAAGTCTAGTTATTTTTTCTATTTTTTATTCTAAATAGAAATTTTATAGATTTCTCAACCAATTTTTGGTTGATGTTTTCAAATTACAACCAATTTTTTCCCAATTCCACCAGCTAACTTTAAACTAGCCTCTGTTTTTCTAGAACACTAGCCCCCTTGGTGTTTGTTAATAATGTTTATGATATAGTTTCATTTGTATGGCCACTTTTTTAATCACTATAGTATTGTACAATCATGTCATTATCATTACAAACCTCATTACAAACACACATATGTAATTGAAAATCATACAAAGAATTTGATATTTTGAATACATTATCTACTATCTAGTGTTACCACCGTTAGTAAAATTACAACTTGCATTGGACCCCTAATGATCCTAGGGGGGTGTACTTTAAAAATGGGCCAAAGCTGCCAAAAACTTGAGCAATTTTTTTGCTCAATTTTTCTTCAGATTTGATAGAATATAACCATAGGATCGTAACTCCTAAAGGTTTTTTACTATGTTTTTCAGAAAAATGCTCCAAAATTGCCATTTTCGTCAATAATTTTGTTATAGAATTTCATTATAAAATTGAAAAATGCCAATCTCAACGGTTGTAATGTTGTAATAAACAATCTACACCCCAAGTTTTTATTTCAAAAATATCAAAAATAGAGTTAAATAAAGGACTTCAAAGTTTATTTTAGAGTAGAGATTCCATAACTACCTTCAACTAAAACTCCTCATAACTTTCATTTCATTAATCAAAATGGAATGATTCAAAACTTTCCATGTATATATAAATCTATAAAACCAATTTCAAATTTTTATTTTTCAAAAAAGTGATTTTTAAAGATTTTTTTGAGTTGCCCGGATTGACCACTAAACGCAAAAAATTACATATCATACAATAATTTTTTAGCCATGTAGTCAAAAGTGTTGAAAATTGTTGGACCTTAAAGCTACTCCTTGGGTACATGTTGTATGAAAATTTCAAAGAAAAAAATAAAATTTCCATTTGTAGTGAGCTGCCCAAAATTACTATATTGCCAAAAAAAAGTTTGAACCTTTAGGGATTAAAGTTAAAATTGAGAGCAAGCATCTTAAAAAGTTTCAGATATTTGACCGCATGGTTTAGGAGATATTTAAGTTTGAAGTTTTATTTGGGTCAATGGAAATATAGTTCAACGCAATTTGAAGGAGCACATCTTTGCGAGAATATTTTAACATGATGCCATTTTGTGCTCAATGAAACAATGAAAGATAAGAGAGCTGAAAATGTACATGTAAAATTTCACAACATTCCAAGCATTTTTCAATTCATGGTGGAGCTTGCAATGCATGGTGGTCACTAACTAAAATGAGAGTAGTGTTTGTAAGAAAAAGAAAAGAATGGGATACATGTCTTCTCTTTGAACTCCTTAGATATTTCCTTTTCAAGGTGGATCTGACCTTTTTGAGGTGGGCAAGAATCACATTGGTTGGCTAATTTATTAGTCCATATCCAATTCAAACTCCAAAAATGAGCTATAAACTACATTATACCAATTAACTTTGGAAAATTTCACAAGACGGAGTTTAACTTCAAATTTGATGAGACTATTGCCATTGGATTTATAATGCAATCTATTTTTTAATATTTATTTGTAAAGAAAATCAAATTTTGAAAATGGGCAACTCAAGAAAGAGGGACAATGAGCAGAAAACAATCACTTGCGTCATTAGGGGTTAATGGTACATATTAGAAATGAACCTTCACAATTGCTTTAGGAATACTTGATCTTATACCACTTGAATTGCTTGTATAATTTCTTGCTTGTTCTTCACTCCAATACAAAAATCTTTGACTATCTTCCAAAAGAATATGAAATGGTAGGTAGTATATAAAAGAAATCCAAATTGTTGTATCATTTTAAATTATTAATTTTTCACTTGTTATGAAGTTGAAGTACACTTCATTTCAATTCCAAAACAATTTGCGCTTTCAAAATCAGTTCATTATTGAGCATGCTAGAGCTTCCTAAAGTTGCTAAATTTTCTAGTGAAAATCGACTGAAAAAATTGTAAATGAATTGGACTTGACTTTACCATTAGAGAAGAACTGGGGTTTACGGATGCCCAACTTGGAATCGGCTTATATCCAAAATGATCCTCTAAAAATTTGCAAATAATGCCAACATATATGGTTGTGTACAACGTGGAGCCTTAGGCAATGACATTAGATTTTGGAGGTCAAATCATTGAAAAGCAATATCAACGATGGCATCAGTTACTTGTCCTTTGGGTGTATTAAATAAACATTGTTGCCAACAGTTGTATCGCACGTCATCTCAAATATACTATTTGATTCAACATCTTCATTGCTTGAAGTGGCACGGAGCCAATATAGACCATATTTGTACATGAAAAGGACACACAATTGTTGCCACATAGGCTAGCACAAGTGCATTGTTGCCAACTCTAGCATCCCTTTGAACCACAGGTTTGATGGAAATGTGTGACAATGACCATATATTAAGTGGAATTATCCCTTTTCTACATACAAAACAAATAATTTCCAAGCCAAAAGTATCAAGCATGTTGAGATCCAAATTCTCCTCTAATGATTGTCAATTTTTTCATTTTTTCAAGATAAAAGACCATTCTAGCATTCCATTCAGTATTTTTATGAGAGCTTTGGAACTTCATCGTTGATTTTCCTGCAATCCCCAACATGTTCAAACAGATTTGCAAGCACCTACTCTTCAGTCATTGCTTCAATTTATAATAGAATTACGGTAGTTTTTGTTTTTTTAAATTTGATTGTGCATTATTCTCTGGTTTAAAGAAATTGAGCCATTGAGCCTGCCAATGGAACAATGAAATTAATAAAGATGATAGTTCATTTTCTATGTATATAAAACACCAATAGTTTTGCATTCAATCATCTATATATTAGACTTTTCTTATCTATGGTTATTTATTGTTCACTAAAACTACGAAAAAAGAGACCTCTAACTCTACAAATAACATTTTTTGTTTGGATAAATTAGCTAGGTAGTTAGATTGGATTTTACTATAAACACACATTGTATATGTATGCAAAGGTGTATGGCATGAGGTTGACCTTCAAAGTTAAAACTAATTCACAGTTTGAATGTCACATTTCAATTTGCTTAAGGATTTTCATTGTGTTCAATCTTTGAATCAATCACCAATTAGGTATTTGTTGTAATATAGTCACATTTAGAAACCTAAAAAATGCAAAATGAACATCAATCTTAGTCAATACAAAATACAAAATTAGTAGCCTATTATATATTTGCAACATTTGTTGTACAACTCATTCCATCAAATACCATACAAAATACTATCATTTGCTCAATGCTTCATCAACCATTGATTCATTATCCATGAGTTTTGAATTTTTTAATGCCCAATGATCCCTTTAACCATCTATAGCACATGCTTAAAAATTATAATCCTCTTTGTTTGAATCCTTGTGAAAAGGTCCACACTATTCATACGTAACATTTTTGAAGACTCTACCTATATATTGGAACTAAACATTCATGATGAAATGTCTAACAACTATAAATATTATTAATTATATAATGACAATTAACACCTATCTTTTTATGCTTAACAAGATGTCCTTTGTACCACAAATGTAGTAATTGTTTACTTCACTCCACAAGTTTATACTCTTAGCTTTGTATCTTTTGTTAACTAACTAATTATTCCAATACTATCTCCCATTCACTTTTCAACAAATAGTACAATAGAGCCTCTCTAAAGTAATAACCTCTCTAAGGTACTAAAGTAGAAACACCTAAAACCATCGATTTGAGTAATTCGGCATAATTGGAGGCACTTTGTTTTAGACAAATATTTTTGCAATATTAGTAATTGAAAATCATGAATTAAAAACAAAATAGATAGGGTATCTAATTTTTGTGAATTTATAAAGTAGAGCTCTCTAGGACATTCTCAACCGCACTCTTGTAAAATTGTCTTGGTTCTAACATCAAAATCTAAAAAAATCAACAGCACACTACCCGCAATTAAGTATAAGGACAGTATAATGGTACTTTGGGGAGTATACTTAAAAGGACGGTTACTCTGTAAGAGTGGGTACATTGATAAGAGTGGGTGTGTCTACCTTATTGATTGCCCAGTCTTGGCTTAGACTGGGCATACAAACATCATTAATTTAATGACCTTCTTTGACCCTTAACTGCCCACTTGCCCGTATATAGTTGATCTAGAATTTTGAGCTCATTTTGGTGTAGACAATTAAAATCCTTTGATTGGTTTATAATTTTGTACGAGCAATTTTGAAGGTTAACTATTGAAAGCTTTCATTTTTCATTGAAAAAGGTAAATATTTGATTTTTGAAATGTCTTCAAAGGCATATAAGTACTAGTAGTAGAAGAGTAAACTTAAGCTTCCTATAGTAATTTTACTTCATTTCCGTGCTTTGAGCAAAGCTTGCCAATTTCACTTGATTTGGGATCTAAAAAATTGTACTTATCCATTTGCTTGGAAAATGGTTCCAATAGAAAGTATAATGTGTTTTTATCATTTTCAACATTAAAAATTTAAACATGCAAGTGTTGATTTGGAGTTATTTGCGATTTATACTTATAAAAAAAAATTGCATTTCAACAATTGCAAGGTGGATTGTGTAATGAGTTTGATAGCTTTTCATTTGAACTTAAGTTTTTTGGAAGTGCATTTTAGTATGCTAACACTATTTGTAGTTGTTCATGTCTCCTCCAATTCCAAAAATCTCTTATATGCAAATTTCCCAAACATTGTAGGGAGGGACATCGTAATAAAAATACAATAAGTACATTTCTCTTGTTATGATCTCACAACTCCTATGGAATTTCACACTCAAAATTAACAAGTACATGAGTAAACAAGCTATTTAAACATCTATATGATTAGATTTTGAAAAAAAAAAATTTGCTTCATTGGGGACAATTATAAGCCCATGCTCTTTTTTCATAGGAAAAACACACTTGAACAGGCTTGGGCACTTATGGGTTAATGTAATAACCTCTCTAATGTAATATAGTCAAACCAATCTCAACCTTATTACTTTAGAGAAGTTCTATTGTTCCTTTACCAAACAAAACAAAACTACATTGAATTAATTAGTTTCATCGAAATGATTCAAAGATCAAATTTCTTTCAGTGTGTACAAATTTTCATCCGAACTTCATTTTACATTATTTTCCACTATTGACATTGAAATTTCAAGGACATTCACTGAATCATATTATTGTGGAGAAGCCCGAAACCAACCTAAATTACCATACCAGATGGTTTTCACTTTTGCAGTGGTACAATAGTTCAAGCACTCACATCTCAAATTTTGTGCACTTTTTGCAACATCAAATTTGCAAAGTGGGAAACTTCATTAGGTGGAAATTAAAGGTGCAAACATTAAGCAGACAAAGGAGCACCGATGATACCTCCTGATTAAGTCAATAAGGTGGGCACCCTGTCTAAAACTGTCACCGTTACTCTGTAAATCTCCAAAATCAATATGTACCCATGTGGAAGACACAATATTAGAACACCTACCCAAAAAAGTTTAGACCCTTTGTAACTTTTACATATGATATCCAATGAAGGTCAAGGTCTATGGTACATTGGAACCTTCTTTAACTTGCAAACAAGAAAATGAGAAATTTTAATTGGTCTAATAATAGTAACTATGCACAGAAGCAAAGAGTGGCACATTTGGGAGTGGCTACCTTACATGCCTACATATAACTATATATGTGTACAATTTTAGGACTCTACACTATGTCCATCTACATTCAATCTGAGAATTCTTATTTGCATGAAGGGATTGCAGTTGTAGGTGCACTCCTCACACTCAAGTGCACAAAGTAGACATTGCCCTATACATTGGAGTTGTGCAAGTCTACCAATTCCCATGGCCAATCACAACTCCTACAGACCAGAACTTACCCACAAAAGGCAACCTCATTGCCCGAAACTGATCCCTTATCTAACAATTGATTATACTGTTTTCATAAACTTACTGCACTAAATTTCTCACTGTAAATTTCTAAAAGTTCTTGACGCACGCAGGATAAGCAGAAAAGCAACTAGGACAGAATGCACAATGGGCACACACAACATACTTAGGGCATCGCCATTGTTTATAGGTGCTTGTATCCATGAAGCACCTTACCCTACACACATGATTTAGCATTACTGCTTAAGGTAGGATCGAATATAAATCTTGACTCATGAATTACATATCCACATCCAAACACAAGACCAAATACATCCAATCCACATCGTTCCAAGTCAGTGGCAGTATGCTTTACACCTTGAAGCAATTGCATTGCCTGTACCTGAAGTTCCATATACAGTCACTACATATATGTCTTCAACAGCAAGTTTAAATTTGCAAGTCTCAATTGAAGGAGTTCACTCAAACAAGTTCGATCTTCTATACAATCTCCATGCACACTAGCCAGTGACTAACTCACCCTAAAACAACTCATGCGTCCAAAATATATAGCTGGTCCGTGAAATAGAACCTGATCGATCACACAACAATGCAACATTCGCAGACTTCAATCCCCAACACACACGACGTCCGATTAGTTGATGGACGCTGGCATGGATTCACTCTCTTCCGGAAGCTAATTCCACAGCCGATCACATCCTAGCATTGCACTTGGCATCTCCATAAGAGCCGGGAACAACGGATCATGCACTCCGGGGTACAAGTCCCCTCCCCAATCCTCCTCCATGCTGTTCTCAGCAAACAAGCAGGAACTCGTAGCAGCTTGCGGAAACCGCCAGTCTGCACCCAAAAAGCAATCATCACACCCATCGTCGAAGGCTTGCCATGCGTCTGGAAGCTCACTCATCGAATCGTTCGCCACCAGCATTCCAGCAGGGTCAGCAGTGTACGTGGACTGCCAAGGATCTGGAAGCTCACACAACATGCTCCAGCTTGGATCGGTTTCGACTACAGACCCTGGCCCCAGAGAGGTGTCGTCGGTGTCGGTGGAGGGAGACAGTGGAGAGCCGGCCGAGTCTTCTGAGAATTGAAGAACTTGAGAGGAGAACAAGCATTGGTCGGAGTTCGTAACGGTAATATTGAGACTGGAGTTGGAGTTCTCGGTCAAGGTTTCGGGTGGGTGTCCGTTGGGAAGGCAGATATACTTGGAGACCACTTGGGCAAGCGTCCCCGACCCATCGTCCTTGTTGAATATCTTCAATGGAGTAGGAAGCCTGATTTGTTCATCACTGAGATGCAACAAACCATCGCCAGTCTCGGTTGTGGTTGAATCAGTCGACACCGTCACCTCGCAATTGATCACCTGCCAGTACCACAAACAAGCAGTGCTCCACGCTTGCGTTTGAGTATATCATACATAGTGAAGATCGATTGATCGATCGATCGGCACAGGCAAAGGATCGGATTATCACACACATAGAAATGCGAATTGAACAAACAATGCAAAAAAATTAACGAGAAGAGAAGAGAAGATCGACCTTGAGAGGTGGTCGAGGAGGTGGGTCTTCTGCAACAGTAACACATGCAGATGCTCCCTTGCTCTGTACCCCAACTCTTGAATACTGAGCATCCGGCTTCGTGAGCTTCACAGCATCGTAAGAATTCGCGTCACGACGCAGTGGCAAGGGATCACTGACAGCGCTCGCCAACCTCTCCACACTCTCACACATATGTCGAAACGGCTCCCGCATCACAGCGTCCAACATGGAGCCCGCCTCCAGTGCTGGTGACTTCGAATTCACAGGATTGGACGTCGGAAACGTCGTCACCATCGCCGTGTCCCAGCAGCTCACCAGCTGCTGCTTGTCCCCACCACCACCATCACCACCGCCGTGAGCTTGAGCTTTCAGCTTCGTGAAGAACCCTCCTTGCTGCAATTGCGACATCGCCAGAGTGGACGACAGCAAACACGTCGTCTCATGTTTGGGGTAGACGAAGTTGGTTTTGGCTTTCAAGCCACGCATGGAGCGAGACGCCAAGTCGTATGCCACGGCCGCTTGCTCCGCCGTGTCGAACGTCCCCAACCACCTCCGCTCGCGAGTGTGTGGATCTCGAATCTCCGCTGCAAATCGACCCCATGGACGCTGCCGCACGCCACGGTACTTCCCCTCCTTCACCGCCTTCTTCGTCTTCGTCCTCTTCGGATGCAGCATCTGAATCGTCTTCCCAGCCGCCACCATCGCTACGTACCAAAAGCTAAGCTAAGGACTAGCTCCGACCCATGAACTCGCTCCGGCCGGGGAGCTTGCGATCGAAGGAAGGAGACGATCAAAGGTTGTCTGAAAGACCAAAAGAGGGGACCTAGTTTAGCTTCTGTCCAAAAGGTTTCAACTAATAGACCTGGTGTGGGAGAATCTGAGCTATCTGAACTGGGAAGATGCGAAAGGCCGGTGCGCGCACTGTTGCAGGTAACTTAGCTGTGCTTGAATTGCGGGAGTGCGTGACTGCAGGGCGCCAGGCAACTGATGAGCGAAGTTAGCTTGCGGCAAGTGTGCCTGGCTGTGGGACAGTTTACGAAACTAAGGGGTGAGCAGCGGAGGAATTGAATGGGGGTACGAGCCGCAATTGTGAGAAGAGGGGGAGGGGTGGGTGACGAGATGGGTTGGGGAGGGGAGCACAGCAACTGCAAAGCCAAGTGTGGGACTGTACGAAAATACCGTTCGTAGCTACAATGGCTCGGGTCGTCGGGTACTCGGGTTTGTGCTGCGACGGATGCCGCGCCCGGCGCTGGCAAGGGCTCAGTTAAGCTGGAAGGCGGCGTGGCGCCACTCTGTCGTGGAAGCACTGACTGCATCCGATTCGCTTGGGATAATTATGTTGGGAAGTCTGGCAGGCATACGTGGCATTTAGTTGGTTGGGGAGAATTAAATGGAAGCATCCCCTGCAGTTCCCAAGACGACAGCCCCTTGAAACCAGAAAGTACGAGAATTGCAACTTAGGAGAACTGAATTGCATCAACCGACAAGAATTAAGAGCATCGCCACCGCTTCAACTTCACATGCAACATAAAAAGTCATTTTGAGGGTCAAGGTCCGGACTATTTGGCTAGTAGCATCTCCGCATCTTTTGGAACAGTCGCAATGCGTCCCCGCAATAGCCTTGTTTGCAATTTTGATACTCATGGGACCCTCTCGTAGATGTCGCTCCCTCTTGCAAATGTTGCTCCCCCTTGACTAATGTGTGACTTGTAAGTAGTTGCATGAACTCTTGCATGGACTCAAAAGACCTCAGAATTATCGTGGGCGGAGCATTGTAGTGTCTCTCTACGAAGAGTGGAAAGCGATAACGGTGATGCAATGGAGCCCAAAAGTGTTGTCCTCCTGCTATAGTCGCGGTCATATTTGCCTTCAAGTTTGCGATGGAGCTTGCTCTAAAATCATCTTGAATGCGGAGACAAGAACAAGCACAATATCTAGATTTTGAAGTGGAGATAGGCAGACCTCATTCCATTCCGGCGACTTTCGAAAAAAATTGACCAATCCAATGCAAATCTAGCAATCCAAACCTCAAATGGACTTTTCAACATTACAAAAAGAAGGAGAGGAAAAGATTCTACATTAAATAAAGACCTTTCATGCAAAAAAGGGAGTTTCAATTTATTAGCACACATAACAAGGTTGAAAATGTATGACAATTATGACTTTTGCTATTGTAAGACACCTTGCGGGCTCTGCCAAATTCATATTCTGCCAAATTCAAATTCATATTCTGCCAAATTTCCAAGATGGGGATGGAAAATAGAAGGGTCGGGAATAAAAAGTGACTAATGCCAGTTGCATTGGGGCGTGTTCTTTTAGTGTCCCCGTCATCATGTGGTTGGCATGCTAGGGCTGGGCTACATTGGAGTTGCTTTAAATTAGCGTTCAGGAAGTTTTCAAAGTTGTCCCTATAATTTGCCTCCTTTAGTAGAAGGAGGCAGTGTGGTTCAAGGAAGCGGTTGCATATTTTCTTTATCAAAATTGTTTGATTCATTTCGTCTAGTATCAAATTTTCACTAGACACTTTTTTTTTACTTCAAATTTGCAAAGGCTACAATTCTCTTCTTTCAAAAGCATGCCACTTTTGAAACTGAATTCTAAATTTCATTACATTGTATAAACATGGACGATGAAGTAAAGACTAGCCACGACAAGCAACCTTAAAGCATTATCCACCTTTGCCTTGTCTAATCACTCAAAGCCTTTTAATGACCAATTCTAAAGCGATAGCCACCTAGTCCAAGAATATACCCGCCTCCAGCAACTTGGATATAAGCCCTAGATTTGAAATGGCAAGTGGCTAAAATCTAATAACAATTTCATGAAAGAGGGAATACATATTCACTTTTTATATTTGCACAATGGTTGGTTTTTAGTCCTACCATTTTTTTGTCTGGTCTTAGATCCTCCATTTTTACACTTTAATTGGTTATTTTTCCAAAGGCATTAGTTAACAATGAACAAACTAGTGGTTCTCCATAAACATTGGAATCAATCCAAAACAGGGAAGTTGTAGGCAGTTTTTTGGGATTTTTTGAGCTAAACCCGCTATTTTTCTTCAATTCCCATGTTCCATCAAGTTTTCAAGTACACATTCCAGTTATTTTCTCTATTTTTTTTAATAAAAAAATCGATTTTTTTTGTGTGCTTGTAAAATCCAATCGGTTACTTTCTCATTTTTGTCAGCTTACTTTACATTAACTATCAAGTTTTCCCAAAACCTACTTAGGTAGCTACAATGAGAGGCTCCTTCACTTGCCACATGAGTTGGTTTTGCGAGCATTGGAGCTCCTTGCAATATATAAAAATATAATTTTTCATCTTGGATACTTCTTTTTGTGCTATAGGAGAATGATAATAGCCTAAATGAAGGTACAAGCATATTGGGAGAAGTTTTAGTAACTCCCTTGGATGAATATAAGATTCTTCAGCAAGCAAAATGAAGGATTATTTGATATTCACTCATCTCCTTTCACATGCATTTCTTGAATGAATTGATGGAATAAAGGCTCCCTACTATGATAATTCTACAATTTGCAAGAGCTAGCCACTTACTTTGAATAGTATCATCTTAGCTACAATATATGGTGAAATTCTTTTTAGATGTTGCAAAAGAATTTTTACGTCTTTGTCAAGTAGATAAAAAGTCTCTTTAGTCAATCCTGAAATCCTACTATGAAAGCCTTGCCGGAATTTACAATTACACATGGCAAGAGATGTTTTCAATACCCACATGTGTATTTAATCTAAACATGTGTACACGTGCACCCAATAAAAAATGAATTTAAGTGCAAAATGAAGAAACCAATTGTTCATATATATTATTTTCACTATATTATTTTATTAATTTGGATTACAAAGCATTTCTATATTGAGAAGGATTTGACAGATTCTCTTCCTTGGCTTAGATAGAATTGGATAAATGCTGCCTCTAAAAAAGTGGAATTTTGATAACATTGTCACTCACTTCTCAACCATTTTGGTCTCTAGTTATATATTGACAATGGCATGCACTTAATGTGATATATTTTAGAAAATGTAAAGTACTTGAGTGCACCCATAATCACTACTAATAGTAAGTGACCATAGTTTAAACAAAACAAATATTGTTGGATTGAAATAGCAAGTGAAAGAAGATTCTAACTCACTTCAATATGCATTATACGATTATATTATGAATAAGTAATGAAGTTCCAAAATATTGCCTTTAGATGTGTCAAAAATTGAACCAAAGGTTTTACAAGCCTCAAGTTATGATTGTATACATCTTGCCTAATCAATATCTAGTTTCAATTCAGCTTTTGGGTCCAAACGTAGGAGTTGGTTTTTTTAAGCTAGACAATGATGATGGGTGCATGTGCAATTATAGTGTATTATAGCTTATCATTAGAATTTTTTGCCAATAGAGTTGTTTAGCTCGTAGTACAACAAGATTTCTAGAGGAGATAAATTTCATTCATTTCTAAAAAATGTTCCTAATTTGGAGATAAATATAAAAATATATCCCCTACTTCATGAAAGATTAATTTTGTAATTTGTGACCTCTCCTAACTAATTTGGGATCTCTAGTTCAATCATCTATTATATAGAATAATTTCTTGTATTTTTTGCATAGTCAAAAATTTAATGCAAAGCTCAAACCATTTTCTTCCCCTCCAAGTATTGCTCTTAATACAACAATAGAAGAACCCCAGTGAATGTATTGTACACTATTGATAATATTTAGTGTTTGGCATCGAATCATCTATTTATGTGTTGAAACATCTATTTATATTGTATATTAACTATACCATGATGCATAAACTTTCAACAAATATGTGATAAATATCCAATTGGCATTTAGTACTAGTGTCAGCAAGACATGCTTGTATTGAACTAATTAAAAGTTTATTGTTTCTTTTTTTACTGACGACACCGTCACTTTTCAAAAGTACGATTATTGGTGTACAACTAAATTTAATTCAATTAGAGCAGCCCCACATCAACACGTTCTAGCAAATCAATAGAAGACATAAAAGATCATAAAAGATCAAGGGTACAGAACCTGTAGAGGTCATTTGTGTCGCGTTGGTGTCGCGCTTTGGCAAATCAATAGAAGACATAAAAGATCATAAAAGATCAAGGGTACAGAGCCTCTAGAGGTCATTTGTAGTGTGTTAATATCGGGTTGCACTTAGAGTCAAAGTCTGAATAGTATAAGGCTCCCTCAAACTAATTCAATGAATTTTAGATAAATGTGGTCTAATCAACAAACATTTGGATGAAAATTAGATTAACTCCTAAAGTCCCAAGGCCATCTTTCAGTCAAAAAACACTCAAAACTGCCAATTCTGTTGTATTCATCCAAGAAAATAGGAAAAAGAAATTTATAATCTAATTGTAGGATCTTGTACTTTACTTGTCTCAGATTATGTGGTAAAATTTTCATGAAGTTTTACCTTACAAATTGGAAGATATTAGAATTCAAAGTTGGAAAAAAATAAACTGAATGCTACCTTGCAATTGTAGATGGCTTTGACCTCAATATGTGGAAAAAATTTGTACTACAAAATTTTAACTTAAAAAATTTATGTTGAAAAATTGAATTGAATTCTTGAAAAAATGCATTAAAAATACACTTGATTTTCATTCTTTAAAATTTTGTTAAGTAGGAGTAGGTCTAAGATTGAAAGAAAAACTAAATTGTCAATAGCTCAAACACTATAATCTCAATGGTGAGATTTTTTTAGCAAGCAAGTGTAACCTTATCAAACAATTTTTTTAGAAAAATTGTGAAAATTGCATTCAAGAATGAATCTTATAAGTTATTTTTCCAAGAAGATACTTAGATTGTTTAAGAACTAGATTGTCTTTAACTTTCTCATTACTATTCCAAATAGAATGAATCAAGTACATAAAAATAAAATATTTTATTCAAAAAAATTGAAAATTTTATTTTGACATTTTGCAATCTTTTTGTGTTGCATGCCAAATGTAGTTCTATGCTTTTTGTGGTATAACTGTTGCATTTGCACACCAATTGAAATAAAAATTATATTTTCATTGAGGTAATCAATTTTCATATATTTTTTTAAAAATTCAAAAAAATTTATCAAAAATTGAGGTCATAGGAACCTGCCCAAAATCCATTTGTCCCGTAAAGGGACAATGGGACTTTAGGGATTAAAGAAGATGAAAGTAGATAAAATCGCATCAAGTCTAATGAACATGCATATTTGGATGAAAATTAGATGAAAAGAGATGAAAATGGATAAAATCACATCAAGTCTAATCAACATGGATATTTGGATGAAAATTGTTAATAAAGGAGAAGAAAATGGATAAAATCACATCAATTGAAATAATATAAAAAGTTTTCTATAATATTATATTGATTCTATTTAAAATATCATATGCCACCAAATTAGTAAGCTTTACAAGTGCTTAACTCCATTATTTGTTACTGTGAATTATTGATATCAGTGAATACTAATTGAATCAACTTAAAAATATTTTTAGCATTTTTAGCATTTATAAGGGAAGGTCATTATAACCCCATTGGGCTTTTAAAATTATCGCATGTAAGGTAGGAGAATACAATTTCATTTTATTTTAAAATTTCAACAATTAGAAGTAGATTTAATTAACAATTGCATGGCTCACAACAAATGAATGATGTTTTTATGAATTAATCAATTTACAAGATGAGATATTAATCCCTAGAAGACCATTGTTCCTTTGGGGGACAAATTGGATTTTGGGTAGGTACCTATAGTCTCAATTTTTGTCTAAATTTTCTGAATTTTTTTTTAAAGATAGAAAAATTGATTAGCTTTGTGGGAATATAATTTTTTTTCAATTGGTGGCTGGAACAAAAGTTATATCCAAATAAGCTCAAAATAGGGGGGACCAGACAACAATATATATATTTTTCTTTTAATTTAAAAAAAAATTCTCCTAGATTATATTTTTGTCTACATAGAAAGCTTCAATTCATTCATTTGGATTTGTTATGTGAAAGTTATGGACAATCTTGTTTTTTAGACATTTAAAGCATCTTCTTGAAAAAGTAACTTGTAGGATTCATTTCTAAATGGTATTTTTACAATTAAAAAAAAAATTCTATATGGCTTAGTTTGCTTGCTAGAACTACCTCACCATTGGTATTGGTGCATTTTAATTCCATCTCAGACATATTAATAACTTAGGCTTTCCTTCTATCTCGTATCTACTTCTACTTAATAATTTTTTTAAGGATGAAAATTTAGTTTTTTTGAAATATTTTTTTTCCTAGACTCTCAATTCAATTTATTTAAAGCTCAAAACTCTATAGTGTAAAAAATTTAAGTGAAGAAGTTTCAAAGTCAAAAAATCTAGTCACGCAAGGTGTTGAAAAACCTCTTTTTTGCACTTTAAAAGCAAATATCTTGCAATTTGTGTGATCAAAAAATTTGAAATTTTCTCCACACATTTTTATACTAATTAGGTGTAAGATCCTTTGGTTAGATGTAGAAAAAAAATTGATTTCCTTTACTCTTTGCAATAGAAATGGCAGTTTTGAGTGTTTTTTGGCAAAAAAAAAGACCTTGGTCCTTTAGAGATTAAGATTTTGATAATAGAAGATTTTGATATTAGATGGATACATGGTTCATAATTGGATCTTAGGTACAAATATTATTGATTCTTGGGTCAAGTCCATTTTGTAATTAAATAAGTTTATATGGACTTGTAAGCGTATTTGTAGCACACTTGGGCACACTTGCGATTTAATTTAATTATGACAAGATGATCAATTATAATTGAAGCTTTGGTGCATCCTATAAGATGATACTCCTTCAAATTCATTATCATATAATTTTCAAATTAGACTCCTCAATTCAAATGTTGTTTTTAATAAGTTTATAAATTGATTTGCAAATGCAAAAAGTTGTTTTACGTCCACCATTCACTATAAATCAAAATGTGTTTTATAATTATGTCTTAAATTATTTAGACAAGTTTTTTAGGATATTGGCCAGAAATAGCCCTAGCAATAGCTTTGGAATTAGTTATTTGAATGCATTTTGTTTCAATGTAAGTTGATATTTAGTCATCTCTTTTTATCCAAGTTTTTATTTAGCAATATATATGTCTATTCCACACATTTATATATCAAATCTTTTTTCTATTCAATATACAAATAATAATTGATTGTGAAGGATGATCTAACTTTACAATTAAAGGACACAATTTATTCTTAATATTATTTAGTGAAGATCATGTTGATTACAATCTAATGTAAAATAAATATGTAATCTTCCAAGATATTTGGTGCAAAAATAATGTTTTTTGCTCCGGTACTCTACACAAGCCTGAGTGGCACTTGTCACTTAACCCTCCTCTAAGGTTGAGACGTCCGAGAGAGCCAGACTAGTGTACCTTTTTTCCTTGTTTTTGTTTTTTTTAATGGTCACCGTTCCTTTTTTAAAAATAGTTATGTAATCTTTCAAACTTAATTATTTGCTTATGATATTTTTCATCATTATACTTTTCATATATTACCTTTGTCTTTTACATTTTTTTTCAAATCAAAATTAAGTTGGATAAATAATGTGGTGATATTCCAATTTTTTTTCTATAATTCTTTTGGAAATCTTGGAATTATTTTATAAAATAATTTTGATCAAGTTATGGTAAAAAAAATAAAGTAGTAAATAAGAAATTACCTATATAACCTTTGAATAATCTCTAGAGTCCCATTCATCCCTTGTGGGACAAAACGGATTTTGGGTAGGCTCCTATAGTTTCAATTTTTGTCGTGAATTTTTGAATCTTTTTTTGAAGATAGGTAAATACATTAGCTTTCTATAAATATAATTTTTATTTGAATCGACACCTGGGAGCAAAGGTTATGTCACCCTAAGCCCAAAATGGGGGTTGTTGGGCGACACAAAATAATCATAAAAAGTCAAAATAAAATTTTAAAATTTTGTTTCTCATAGAAAGTGTTAGGTCTAGATGGTAAGATTAATTTATTTCTATTTGGACTAGTGATGCGAAAGTTATGGACCAACTTATTTTGGAAGCAATCTAAATATCTTCTTCAAAAGTAATATATAGGATTCATTTTTTAAAACAATTTTCACAATTTTTCATAAAAATAGTTTGATAGGCTATAATTCATTTTTTGAAATAATCTTGCAACTGGAATTATTGTGTTTCAATTCCATCGTAGACCTATTAACAATTTGTTTTTTTCTTTATATCTCATACCTACTTCTATTTAACAATTTTTTAAAGAATGGAAATTAAATGTATTTTTTTTTCTTTAGATTTTCAATGCAATTATTTGACATAAATAAATTTAAGTTGAATATTGGTAGTACAAAAAAATTATGCTAAAGAGATTCAAAGCCTTAAAATCTAGTCAAACAAGGTGCAAAAAAAATAATTTTTTTACTTCAAATGAAAATAATTGCAATCCATATAGTCAAAGTTATTAAAATGTCTTCTAGACATTACTATTCTAGTCTAGTGCATTATCTTGGGAGTTAGCTATGTGAAAAAATCAATTTCTAAATTTTTTCAGCATTGTAAAATATTTAATTGTTAATGAATTGAGAAATTTATAGGAAAATCCATTTATTAGCTACAATAAGAGTTTGGATGGACAGTCTTCTAGTATAATCCATTGTAGAAAATTTAATCCATACCTTAAGTTATGTTGTTTGTTATATTTGATTGTTTGATACATTGAGATCTAAGAAACCGTGAGTCTTCCAGATGCATTTACGTTACCATAGGAAAATTCTCTGCAAATAGAAGTGCACAAACTTTGTTTTGTGGCGTTTGGACTTATAGTGTGAAAGTTATGGATTTTTGAATTATTTTAAAATTAAATTATTGAATTAAATTATTTTTTATTTTGGAAAACCATAACTTTCACATCATTTGTCCAAAGGCCACAAAACAAAGCCTTGCACTCCACGCATGAAAATTTCTATTTGTATAAACAATGCAACTTCTCACATCGCAATAAAGTCCTTTGCATTCCTTTGTGTATAAAAGATATTTAATTTCAAATTTTTTAAAAATTAAAAAATTAAAAAATTATTTTTACTTTTATTTGGGTTGTGGTCGTAATGAACTTTGAGAAATTTACACGAAGAAACTCTTATAGTTTGAATGGACATTCTTACTCAAACTTCCTCTCATGAAGTTTGTATCTTTTGAGTACATTATAACAAACTCACTCACTTGTGACATTGTGAAATGAAATCACTTGTAAAATAATTGATAGCCCACCCCTTTGCATTTTTATACTTTTTGAGAAGTTCAGTGTTTCGGTCACAATCGATATTGGATATCGACATAATACATGGATCCATTTGTTGTTAGTATTAGTATTCCATATCACATATCAAATCCCACATCCGTACATTGTATAATATTAATATTTTATATACAATATCCTTATGTATTTTGTATATAATATTTTGTATCAGTATTAGGTAATTGTATCATTATAAGTATCCATATCAACATTCTTTTGTTTTTGAAGATCGATAGCGGGGAGTGTTTCAAAATTTTCCCCTCTAAGATCAACGGATGAGGTTTAAAGCCAAAGAGATTTTTTTTTTTTTAAATTAATAGTTGGGATTTTTAATGGGGGGGCCCGGCAAAATTTTCTCCTTCCAGAGGGTTGTGCGAATCCTATTGTCAAATCATTTGAGGTTGTTGCAAAAAAAGTGAAATATTAGCAGGCCCTCCTTAATTATGTTCTTTACTTTTCAATTAATAATATTGAGGCTTTTATCAAAGTCAAATTATGAACATTATTTTCCTCCCATCTTTTCCTTTTATTTTTATAATAATGTTTTGTACCTCATACCTCCTCAACATTTCAATATCTCTTTGACATCATTCAACACCTAAAATGTTTGTGAATTATGATTTGTAATCAGGACTTAAATATGACAATGCTCATAAGCAAATTCATGTCTAATTCACATAGCTTTTTTATTATAAGATTTCATATCAAGATGAGCAATCACATCCTTTTTATAATTTCATTTGTTTGATAAATTAAAAAATATTATAATTAAAAACAAATCCAATTGCATACTAAGAGATTTAACCTTATGATTTATTGATTTATTATATAATAAAATATTATATACAAATTATTATTCATTTCAATTTTATATTAATGATATTATAATATTAATGATTAATTTTAATATTATAAAATCAATAGAATATAAATAATATATCCTTTATAATAATATTTTAAATGTTATTAACAAAGAATACCAACTTTAGGATGTCATAAAATTATTATAATAGAATAATTATTCTACCACTATTATTCTTTAAATTCCAAAGAATATGTATTTGAAAAGTTAATAAAGATATCTTTAATAGCATGTTTAATAGTCTATTTATTTGAAAAGCGGTATATGCCATGGATAATGTAGGTTTTGTGATGTTTCCATGCCACTTTAGGATCCTCTATGTGCCTTTTCCAAGGATATAATACTCATTTCAATCAAAAAAGTTCTTCATCCTTTAAACAAGCCCCCAAAAATATCATACTAAATTTATCAAGCCAATAATCCTCCATAATAGAAAACCATAGACAAATTATTTTGTAATAAGTTGTTAGATACTTGAAAAATCAACAAACATATATATTTATAAAAAAAATTATGCAGTAAAGGATACGTCAAATAATGATCTATAATAAAAAAATTTGACACCAATTGCACATAATCTTTTTCAATAATTATTATCTACACATTGATGAATAAATTGCTTTTTTGTGCGTGTATCTCAAAATGCATGCTACCATTGCTTACCATTGCTAAATATTTTGAACTTTGCTAAGATCTCTATTCAATGCAAAACAAAAGTCACCTTGAATTCTAAACAACTACAAATCTAAAAGCAATTATGACTTGACTCCATTGAGATTCTAAAAAAATATCCATGAGGTCGTGACACATTAACCCTTAAAGTCCCAAGGTCTTTTTTCCATCAAAAACATTCAAAATTACCATTTCTATTGCAAAGAGCAAAAAACTTTTAAAATTGTTTTTTTTGCACACCTAACCTTCGGATCTTGTAATAATCTATTGTGAAAATATGTAGAAGAAATTTCAGAAACTTGGAACAGGCACATTGCAAGATATTCAATATTTTTATGCACCTTGCTCAACTAGATTTTTTGCTTTGAAACTTCTTAACTTAAGATTTTTGCACCATTGATTTTGAATCTCTACTTTTTTTTTATGTTGAAAAATTGAGTTGAGAGTTTAGGATTTTTTTTTTAAAAACCAAAAGAAACTTGATTTTAACTCATTAAATTTATTAAGTAGAAGTACATTTAAGATCGAAGGGAAACTAAACCACTAATATTTATGAGACGGAATTGGAATACGCTAATTTCAACATTGAAATTGTTATAGCAAAAGACATTAACCTTATGAAACTTTTTTTTTGAAAAATTGTGAACACTGAGTTTATAAATGAATTCTATAAGTTATTTTTTTAAGAAGATGCTTTGATTGCTTTGATTGTCCATAGCTTTCTTATAACAAATCCAAATGGAATGAACCAAAGCTTCCCATTTAGATAAAAATGTAATCTATGAAAAACAAAATTTATTTAAAGATTTTGTAAGGTTTTATTTCTACCCGCCGAACTAATATTTCGATTTATTGTGCCACAACTTTTGCTCCTGGGTACCAATTGAAATAAAAATTATATTTCCAAAAAGTTCATATATTTTTCTATCTTTAAAAAATGTTTCAAAAAATTACGACAAATATGGAGACCGTAAGAGTCTATTCAAAATCCATTTTATCCCCCAAGGAGATAATGGGACTCTTTAGGGATTAATTCCTTAAGGACTAGACATTCAAATTTTGAACACTAGATGAATGCAAACATATTTCAAGTACACAAAGTTGCATTTTTTTCATCCATTGTTTTTATTGAAGATTCTTTTATTAGTATTGACATTTGTATGGTATAAATTTTGAAGAATTTGACTTGCAAATGTTCTATATTTTAAAGATATTGGTAGGTCTAGCCTCAAAAACTAACTTTTTTTAGTTCAAAAAATTACTCTTTAATAAGGACTTAAAAAATATTAAAATATTAATCTTCAAAAATCACTGTAAATTTAACATTTTGAACATAAAGAAAATTAATTCTTGTGAAAATCACAAATATTCAATTTACAATAGATTTTAGAAGGAATTTTCAATTTTTGACTTCAAATTTATTGAAGAATATTGATTTATATACTAATTGATTAAATTATATGGATATGATCATTCTATGAATCATATTTTGCAACTATTGTTTAAGAGTCATTATTCATAACTTTCGTATCTTTCATATCTATTGCCTTTCACCTCAAGAGAATGATGTGGAATATTCCACATCATTTCATCTCCCATCAATAGCTATAGGAGCTTGTAACATTAAGTAAATAAATGGTGAAAGGTTTACAAATTCAATCACTAAAAAATAATAATCAAAGAAATAATAAAAAATAGTCAATAAAAAAATAAATTTCTAAAGTATTCAATTAAAAAAGCAGTAATAAAAAAGTCAATAATGTTGGATGAATTCTATAGAGAGGACTCAAGGCAATCTCTCTGAAGGCTATAGAATGTAATTTAAATTATTGTTCTAAATTTTATTTTATAATATATCTTTATGATTTTGGAAATCTAGACCATCCCTTGGTCCTTAACCCCTAAAGGACCAAGGTGATTTTCCTATCAAAAAACACTCAAAATTGTCATTTCTATTGCAAAGAGAAAAAAACTTTTAAAATAGTTTTTTTGCATATCCAATTGTAAGATCTTATACTTGACTAGTATATGAATATGTGGAAGAAATTTCAGAAACTTTGACCGTGTAGATTGCAAGATATATGCATTTAAAGTGAAGAAAACAAGTTTTTTTGCACCTTGCTTGACTGGATTTTTTGGCTTTGAATCTTTTTAGTTCAAATTTTTTACACTACTAATTTTGATTTTCTACTTATTTATGTTAAGTAATTGAGTTGAGAATCTACAAAAAAAAATTAGGAAAAAAAACACTTAATTTTTACTCATTAAAAATTTATTAAGTAGAGGTGGATTCAAGATTGAAGAAAAATCTAAATTGTTAATAGCTTTTAGATGGAATTGAATCACAATAATTCCAACGGTGAGATTGTTCTAGCAAAAAAATCTAACCTTATCAAATAATTTTTTTTTTAAATTCTAAAAAATGCATTCAAAAATGAATTCTACAAGTTACTTTTCCAAGAAGATGCTTAGATTGCCCAAAAAACTAAGATTGTCCATAACTTTCTCATTATTAGTCCAAATTGAATGAAATAAAGCTTCACATGTAGACAAAAATATAATCTTTGAGAAAAAAAAATTTAAATTTTTTTTTTTTGATTTTCTATGATTTTTTTTGTGCTGCCCGTTGAACTCCATTTTTGCTTATTGTACCATAACTTTTTCTCCCGGGCATCAATTAAAATAAAAATTATATGTTCACAAAGCTCTTGCAAAAATACACAACTTCAAAAAATTCCAAAAAATATCACTGAAAATTGAGACAGTAGGAACCTGCCCAGACCCAAATTGTCCCCCGAGGGGACAAATGGTCCTTTAGGGGTTCAGGGGTTAAATTGCCATGTGCCTAAAATGATGTCCTATTTTTTTGCCTAAAAGCAAACCAAATTTGTATATAGAATTGTTAGTCTCTTATTTAAAACTTGAGTATATCATCAAGGTGTCTATTCAAAAGTGTTGTTATTCATGCATCAATCTTTGTTACTTTAAGGTTTCAAATTTGTTGTTTCTAATGAGTCTATGACCTAGTAAAAGAGCCCTGCAGCATATTGCTTTTGAAAATTTATAACATATTCTTCAAGCTGCAAAAAAATTTGATTCTACTTGCACCATTTTTCATTACAATTTGCTATTGTAGTTGATTAAAATTTTCATAATATGACCAAATGGAAGACATTGAAATGTTTATATTGATGATTTAAAGTGCCACTATTTAAATCGTATATTTAAAGGACATTGCGTGTTATCCCTTGGTCAAAGTTCAGTAGTTTTCTATATTCAAGCACAACTTTCAAAAAAATAAAATTCTCATGCAGTAGTATACATTTTATTTTATTTTATTTTATAAATAATTAGGAATATTAAAATGAATTTATATGATATTGAAAAGTAAATTTTTGTAAAAATCTTAGTAATTACAAAAATTATTAAAATAGTATGAAATTTTGCAAGAATGAAGATGATAGTGGTAGATATCAAGGTGTACTTGGTGTACTCTTTGAACTCACAACAAGAGAAAATTGATAGAAAAATTCAAAGTGGTGTATTTCAAGCTTTCAAGATGCTACCTTCAAAGTGTCACAAAATTATAATTTAAAATTTAAAAAATGGAATAAAAATTATATTACTTGAAGCTACACTGTTTTAGACAAGATTAAAGACATTTAAAATCAAGAACTATATGAAATTCATGTTTGAATTTTTACCATGCCCTAAAGGGCTTTTTTTTCCTTTAAGGGTTAAAAGACTCAAATTTTTAGAGTATGTATGAGTCAAGTTATCCTACTGCTATCTAGAAAGCATGCTAACAAACATTCCACAATTTGCACGAGAAAAGGACCGCAGATAGCATAAGATAAGGTGGGTACATCCAAAATCGCACCCGAGAGTTGCTATTATGTGAGCATAGGAGTGTGAGCCCATGAGCTTAGAATACTACACACATATGTTATAGGTGTATGTATTATAGAAACCGCCTATGGTTATAGGGTACATATGTTACAAATACCCATATTATAGGTATTTATGATACATACACCTTCTATAGTGTGGGGTATCTGTATTACACGTACCTATATTGTAGGCTCAATGCTCACAAGCTCGCATTCTTGGACTCACATGCTAGCACCGTTGAATCGCACCCTACCTAAAACCACCACCATCACTTTGTGTACATCTCCAAAATCAATATGTACGTATGCTGAAGAAAATATATGAGAACCTCTACTAGAAAAAACTTTGACCCTTCATAACTTTTGCATACACGAGTGCATACAACATCCAAATGTTATGATCTTTCGTGCATTGGAACCACCTTTAAATTGCCAACAAGAAAAATATGAAAATTTGACCAATCTAATCGTAAAACTATTATCCTTCATAACTTTTGCATACAATATCCAAATGTTGTGTTCTTTGGTGCATTGGAACCTCCTTTCACTTGCCAACATGAAAAAATATGAAAATTTGACCAGTTTAATATTAATAACTAGGCACAATAGCAAATAGTGCCCGTTCTAGAGGTAAGGTAGCCGCACCTATAACCATCACCTCTAAAATCTTAGAAAATCTGTGGAAGTGAATAGATGTGAATACAATGATATACTACATCTGAACATTTGATCCTAGTGTTGGTATTAGGACCATTTGCACTTGGCTCTTTAAAAATTCACAACTTATTCTCACAGTATCCAAATAATACATTTGAAAGTGCAGAGGATCCTGTAATTTGCTGAAATGTTTATTAATAATAATCATGTTCAAAAGTCAAAACCCTTAATTTGACGGTTATGGGTGCTGCTACCTTACCCGCCTTCAAAGCCCTGGATGCCATCCCCTACAGAATTGTTTCCCACTTCCAAACAACATGATTTTACAAAGGAATGAGGCTTGTTTCAGTGGTGTTCATGCCAGGGACAAATTTCAGATTCTCTCCCTGGAGTACTTAACTTACTAACGTGAACTTTGGAATCTGATGAAAACTGTCAGTAGTGAGATTTGCCTGTGTTGTTTTTGTTGACGGATGCCTGTCAAGGATCATAAATTCATAACATGCATGAGCATGAGACTCTGAGAGTGTTTGTACAATATGTAACTTATGTGGAGCACAGACGAGGACTGGTTCTCCTTGGATTTGGAAAATCTTTTCACTTGTTCAGGATTAATTACTGGCAATTTGGGGCCTCGCTTTAGTACTTGGAAGTGTGTTTAGGGTTTGGTTAATTTTTGTTGTAAGCATATTTGCATCTTCCAGTTTGTTGATTACAGTTTCAGCCCTTTGTACTCTAAGAATGTACTCATAGAGCATGCATCAAGTTTATGTGTAAGCTACTTCATGAGTGAGCTACTTGTGCAATCGTAGTACTGTATCAACATTTTCTTCCTCAATGTTTCTGTCGAAGGCATAAGGTAACTACAACTAAAATTGACCATTTAAGCAATTCAGATGATTTCAGCATGGTTTTCATTATTATATTGGAATCTTTTTTGTGGGGTCTTGTTGGTAGTCCAAAGGGGATTCTAGATTCTATAAGAATGCATTTTTTGGACACCATATGAATAAACTATGAATATTCAAAGTGTTGATAATAGGTGTTTCTAAAATCGTCCCTAGACTCTTATGAATAGTGGATTTTAGGAAGGGGTCAAAATTGGGTGTAGTTACTTACCTTATTCATAGAGGGCTCTTCGTAACCTCCATTGTTTTTGTATCTTTTCACAAACTGACACTTCTTGCTCACTTGTGAATTGAATTATATTGCTCGTGAAGTAATTGATAACCCCCTCACCGTCTATTTATAGTTTTTTGAGAAGCTATTATGATTGCAATCAATATGGGATATCAACATAGTACATATATTCATATGCCATGAGTATTAGTATTCCAAATCCCATATTAATATTTTGTATATATTATCCGTACCTATTCATATATAGTATTTTATATTAATACTAGATAATTATATCAATATAAGTATCCATATCAAAAAAAAAATTGTTTTGAAGATCAATGGTAGGAAAGAAGGGTTCAAATATATTTTTGAAAAAAAATGACAGTCTAGATTCAAAGCCATTATTTTTCAAAAAAAAATTGATCAATGGCTAAAAATTTCCAATAGTAGGGGTTGATTCCCCCCTATAGATTGATGGTTGCAAATTTTCGATGAGTGGGGGGGGCATGCATAGGGCTATCATCTTTTGGATCCATTGTAAATGTGTGAGAGCATGCTATCCAAGGATAATATGACAAAAATTCTATATATCAACTATAACAATATTATGTCAAAAGAATATGGGAATCAATTTTGAGCCGTTTATTTAGTTCGAGAGGTGGAATAAGAAACCAAAGGATTAATTCAAAGAACATTGCCATAAGAAAGATCCTTGTTGGTTTTGGAACTAACTAGTGATTGGAAGTGCGCAATTGTGGTTTCTTATATAGACCTACAAGCTACAATCTTGGACTCTTTAAAGTGAGACTCACTATTGAGGTTTCAAGTGCCACATAGGTGAATGCTCTTAGTTTGTGATTTTCACTTAGAGATTTTTTTAAACTTTTCCAATAATCAAATTACTTAAAATTGAGAGAATTTTTGTCAACTATCATATGTAGGGTAAAAAATTTGAGTGGCAAATTGATTCTAATGTCACAACACTTAATCCTTTAAGGACTACAATAGGTGTTCAAATCTCAAACAACAAACGAACACAAAGATGTCCAAGCACACAAAAACTTCACTTGAATTCATTCATCTTAATGTTTATAGATTTTTATGCTAGTTCTCTTACATTTGTGCTATATAGATTTTATCAATTGTTTTTTTATAAACATTCTATGATTCAAGAGATAGAAATATGTTTGCTTTTTTAAACTAACTTTTTGAGTTCAAAAAGTGACTCTTCAAAAACAACTTGAATAAATAACAATTTGAACTTGACGAAAAAAAATCATAGTCTACTATATTCAATCTATAATCAAATTTCATTTAAAAATATTAGCGTAGTAACTATTTGATTTAACCATATTGATAAGTCTATGGGTCATATTTTACAACTTTTGTTTGAAAAACAACATTAAATTAGACTTTCAAGTTTTATTTTATTCTTCATTATAATTTTGAACTATCCCTAATCCTTTAGAGGTTAAATGAGTGCGTTAAATGCTATGGTCACCTTTCTTCACAAAAAAATAAAAAAAAATAAAAAAATAAGTGCGTTAACCCCCTACAGGACCATTGTCCCTTTAGGGGACAAATGCGTTTTCGGGTAGGTACCTATGGGCTGAATTTTTGTCATAATTTTTTGAATTATTTTTTGAAGATAGAAAAAGTGATAAGCTTTGTGGGAATATAATTTTTTCCACAATCGGTGCCCGGGAACAAAAGTTATGACCAAATAAGCTCAAAATAGGGGACGGGGGGCAGCAAAATTTTTAATTTTTTTTTCTTGTAGGTTATATTTTTGTCTATCTAAAAATCTTTGATTCATTTCATTTTGATTCGTTATGAGAAAGTTATGCACATTCTTGTTTTTCGGGCAGTTAGAGCATCTTCTTGAAAAAAATAACTTGTAGGATGCATTTCTAAATGCAATTTTTGCAATTTAAAAAAAATAAAAATTTGCATGGTTTAGTTTACTTGCTAGAACAATCTCACCATTGGGATTAGTGCATTTTAATTCCATCTAAAATATTAATATATTTTAGATTTTCCTTCTATCTCGTACCTACTTCTACTTAAAATTTTTATTAAGAATGATAATAAAAAAAATTGAGTTTTTTTTCCCCTAGACTCTCAACTCAATTCTCCACTATAAAGATTTAAAGCTCAAAACACTATAGTGAAAAAAATTTAAGTTAAAAATGTTAAAAGTAAAAAAATCTAGTCTCGCAATGTGCTGAAAAACTTGTTTTTTTCACTTTAAACGTAAAAATCTTGCAATTTGTGCGGTGAAAAATTTTGAATTTTTTTCCACACACTCTCATACTATTCAGGTGTAAGATCCTATGGTTAGATGTGAAAAAAAACAATTTTCAGTTTCTTTTACTTTTTGTTGTAGGAATGGTAGTTTTGAGTGTTTTTTGGCAGAAAAAAAACCTAAGTCCTTTAGGGATTAAAGGATGTTGCTTCTCTTGAAATAAAGTTTATTTTTCGCTTATTTTAAGCAATATTTGTTGTCTTACAAACCCTGAACTCCTAAAGTCCCAAGGTCATTTTTCTATCAAAAACCACTCAAAACTACCATTTCTGCTACATTTCACCCATGAAAGCAAAAAAAAACTTTTTCTTAGAATCCAACCATAGGATCTTGTACTTCACTTGTCTGAGATCATGTGGTAAAACTTTCATCAAATTTGACTGTACATATTGGAAGATATTAGCATTCAAAGTCATACAAAAAGTTTTTTTTCAAGAACATGCTTAGACTGTCAAAAAAACAAGATTGTCTATATCTTTTTCATTAATAGTCCAAATAGATTGCATCAAAGTTTCACATGTAGACAAAAATATAATATTTTAGGAATTTTTTAATTTTTTTTTATGAATTAAAAAAAAAAATTGGGCTGTCTGTCGACCTCTGTTTTCGGCTTTTTGTGCCATAACTTTTGCTTCCAGGCATCAATTGAAAAAAAAATTATATTCCCCAAAAGCTTATGTATTTTTCTAGCTTCACAAAAAAATTTAGAAGATTATGATGAATATTGAGACCGTATGAGCCTACCCAAAGTCGCAATTTGGCCCCATTGGGCCAATGGGACTTTAGGGGTTAAGAAGGAAGAAAAATCTTACAATTGATCAAAAGTAACCTTTCTAGTTCATAAAATGATCCTTCAAAAATAGCTTGAATAGAAATATAAAATTAAAATCTTCAAAAATCACTATCATAAGAACTTGACATTGTGAACTCCAAGAAAAAAATTCTTTAGAAAATTACAAATATTCAACCCATAATTGATTTTAGAAGGATTTTTTAATTTTTGACTTCAAATTTTACTGAAAAATATTGGTTTATACAATAGTTGATCTAAGCGTATGGATATGGTTTATAATACATATTTTACAACTATTGTTTTAGAGTCATTATTAAATTATTATTCTAAGTTATATTTTATAATACATCTTCTCAATTTTGGAAATTGAGAGCACCGCTAGTCCTTAAGAGGTTAAGATCTTGCTAAAACCACTTCCAATGTGATTCTCGTTTCCAATATCATCACATTGTTTTCCACTGAAACCAACCATTTGCACAACTAAGTTAACCCCTAAAGTACCAAAGTCCCCTCGGGGGACACTTCAGATTTCGGGCAGGCCCGTGTGGCCTCAAATTTTGATCTGATTTTTTGAAACTTTTATTGAAGATAGGGAATCACATTAGCTTTCTAAAAATATAATTTTTTTTTTCAATCGGTGCCCGGGAGCAAAAGTTATGCCATCCTAAAGCAAAAAAGCAGTTCGGCGGGCAGAAATAAAAAAACACAAAAAAAAGTTTTTTATTTTTTTTATTTTTTTTCCTCAAAGATCATGTTTTTGTCTACATCTGAAGCTTTGATTCATTCTATTTGGACTAATAATGAGAAAGTTATGGACAATCTTGTTTTTCGGGCAATTTAAGCATCTTCAAAAAAACTAACTTATAGAATTCATTTTTAAATGCAATTTTCAATTTTTTCAATTTTTTTTTTGACGAGGTCAAATATGTTTGCAAGAACAATCCCACCATTGGGATTATGTTGTTTTAATTCCACCTAAGAGCTATTAACAATTTAGTGTTTCATTCAATTTTGGACCTACTTCTACTTAACAATTTTTTTATATGTGAAAATCAAGGTTTGACATTCTGAAATTTTTTCCCCCGACTCTCACCTCAAATGTTCAACATAAAAAATTACAACTTTTTGTTGTGTAGTGCAAAAAAAATTCACAAATGGCCGTCAAAGTCATCTGAAATTGCAGGAAATAGTTCAAAAAAACTTTTTTTTTCAACTTTGAATGCTAATATCTTCCAATCAGAACGGTCAAATGTCTTGAAATTTTTACCACATAATCTGAGACAAGTGAAGTACAAGATCCTACGGTTAGATTCTAAGAAAAAAGTTTTTTTTTGGGTTTAGGGAGTGATCGCAGCAGAAATGGCAGTTTTCAGTGGTTCCGGAGCCAGAAAATGCCTTGGTATTTTAGGGGTTAAAGCCCAGATCCACAGGAATGAAGGGATTCTTTTTGTCGGTACCAAAAATATTACTGACAAAATTATGTTGCAGCAAGTAGAGTGTAAGAGCATCCTCATCGCTACGCCGGTAATATCTACACTGACACTACATCCTCACTGACACTACTACAATATATGTTGTTTGTGTTCACATTCCCCCTTTTTTCAACTATACGTGTCTCTTCCCGTCGCACATGCTTCAACATTACGAAAAAAATTTAGGTCGAGAAAAGGCCATTTGACTATGTAATAACAAGAAAAAATTATTAATAATATTATTATTTTGAACCCACATGATCACTAGTAGTGTCACGTTAAAATGACAATTTTAAAATTATTATTTCTAATTTTTTTGAATTTTTTGAATTTTTTATTTATTAAATTTTCCTGTAATTGTATGGCGTCCGAAAATCAAACAGCCCTTTACAAGTTTCCAATTTTTTGTAATGGCTTGATAATGGTACTTGAAACCCTAAATGACTCTGCAACAACACAAGAATTGTTGATGCGGTGGCGTGAGGTGAAACAGTATGGAACGGTGATGGAATGAGTTCTTCTGCGCCCTTTGAGAGTCCATCATTGCCATATTGCCTATTGACTAAGGAGACCAAGGAGTGCCGACATGCTGGGGAAGGTAATATGGAAAGTGCCAAGTTTCCCTTGCTACTTTGGGACCCATGCAAAACTTACAGTTTTTGTTGCTGTGCCTCTTTACAACCCAGATTAAGGATGCTCGAATCCTTCCATAGCTGCTGCAACCCATTCCTTCTGTAAACTTGACCAAACTTGACAAGATCTTGCCATGAATTACTATCGGGCACCACACACGAACTTATCACACATACCTTACACAGTTCTCTTGACTGTAAGTCTTAGAGACTTGAGAGTACTGTGAGGGACCTTCATCAGCTGCAGTAATCACTTAAGTTATTTTGGTGGTGCCCCAACCAAATGATTGAGAATTGAGATGTGGCCGTGGCTGTGTTGCTCGTACTAACTTACATGGCATCATTCCCATTCATATCTCCATAATAACTGCCTACAGTTCTTGAGCTCTCTTTTAACCGTGTTATTAGTACCTCTTGGTCCTTGCAAGTGCTCATGCAGCATCATTACCGTACTCCAGAGAATTGCAGGAAGTCAGGATTCAGGAACCCAGACATCAATGGGATCCCGTCTGGTTATTTTATGGAATGTTTGTCATTCTGATGAACCTAAATTCTAAAATTTATCACAACAGTACTACACGAACTGAACTCACTAAGCTTATATGTCATTCAATGTTATTAGAGCATCTGCTCCTGGACCCATTCGGAGCTGAGGGTCTGCCTGCAACAGGAGCAATGCAAAAGTTCATGGTTGGGTACTGAGGTAGAACAGTCCACTTATGGACAAAAGACCCATTTCAGACACCTAGGGAATGACTCATAACAGCAGCCCCTACTGCAACATGCTGAAGCAACTCTGCTAAGCAAATCAGTGGAGGACATTGCTCATTATTAGAAGATCAATGGTGCACAACATTTAGAGCGTTGCTTGAACATGTTGCAGTGGGGCTGCTCTAAATCCATTACAATCTTTCTTGAATAAATGAGATTTGGGCTACATTGGATTGAGTTAGTCAGTGACCACAATCAAATGAATGTTTTAAGTGACGGTCATGGAGTGATTAGTAATGCTCTGGAAGCAACCTCTTAAGAACTGAATACATTTTGGGGGAAGCTAAACTCCTTGAAACAATTTTCAGTAAATTTTTGTAGGAAGAGAAACAGAATTGACATCCAATCCAAGTCGTTTCATATTTTTTGAACCTATATGGAATTAGTTACAAATTTTTGAAGTTGAACATAGTCGCCACTAAAAAAGTGACCTCCTGAATTGTATATAGTTGGTACATTGAAGAAAGATAAATGTACCTTTGTATTAGTCATCGCTTTTAGAGCAGGGGCGCTTTTAGAACATCCTACCTTACAATAGGAACTTCCACCTTTTTCTTTTCTTTTTTGAAACAAATGAAGCAGAATTTCATTGCAAGAAATGAACTTCCATCTTTTGAGTGTAAACTAATTACAAGAATTGACTATTTTAGGCCTTTATGTTGTAGCCATGTTAAAAAACATTGTGATCGCTTCAAGTAAATAAGATGACCATTAAGGAGACACTTTTGTCTTTTGGGGGTAGTCACTTTTGTCTTTTGGGGGTAGTCTAAAGACTCTATTGGGTCCATGATGGATAGTACACTTCAAAACTTTGTAACAAATTTATATTCTGTTGAAAAAATACGATTCTAACTGCTCGATCTTGTTGTTTCTCACACTTGTCTTTATATGGGAAAAAAATTGAATTTTTTTAGCAATGGCATAAGGGCAACTCCTCATTCTACCCATGATGGTTTGTTCTACCTTATGCAATAGATTTATTTCTACAAAATTTAAAATAGTGCTAAAGAGGCTATCGATGATGTAGTGTTTCAATTGAAACTAGACTAAAGGTGGTGAATGGATGAAAATCTTGACAATAATACAACAAAGTTTTAGTCAAAATTTAGCAATTTGGGATATAAATTTTTTGCTAGCTACAAAAAGACTAGAAGGATTTCTTACTATAAAACAAACAAACCATGTATCATTGCTAAGAAGAAAGCTAGCATGTATAAGTCATACAAGGTTGTTGAATGACTACCGCCATGCCTTAACCCATGAAGGTCCAAACACCGTTTTTTGACAACATAGCGATTTTGGGCAGCTCATTACGAGTGGAGTTTTTATTTTTTTACTTTGAAATTTTCACAAAAGATGTGCCCAAGGAGTAGCTTTAAGGCCCAACAATTTTCATAACTTTTGACTACATGGTTAAAAAGTTATTGTATGATATGTAATTTTTCGTGTACGGTGGGCAGCCCGGGCAGCTCAAAAAAATTCTTTAAAAATCATTTTTTCTAAAAATAAAAATTTGAAATTTGTTCTTTAGATTTATATGTATGTGGAAAGCTTTAAGTCATTCCATTTGGATTAATGAGTCAAAAGTTATGAGGATTCTTAATTTGAGGGTAGTTATGGAATCTCTACTCTAAAATAAACTTTGAAGTCCTTTATTTAACTCAATGTCCAATATTTTTGAAAAAAAATAAAAACATTGGATGTAGATTATTTATTAAAACATTACAACCGTTGGAATTGGCATTTTTTTAATTCCATAAATAAATTCTTAACAATTTAGTGTTTTGAATCATTTTCTTTCTACTTACTATTTTTTTCCTATATGTTGTGCAATTCCAAATGATCTGAAATTTTTCAAGCATGTAGCCAACTTGCCTAGAAGAATGAATCCAAAGAGTAACCAACATTTTGGGCATTTTTTTCATACACATGCGACCTTGTGAAGTGCAATTGCTCGGATTTTCGCAGGGACAAAAAAAGGGGTTTTGTCAATTGAAACGCTAATATCTTCCAATCCACACGGTGGAAAATTCTGAATTTTTTCCACATCTTCTAAAACCAATGTTCTATAAGATCTTACAGTTATATGTGTCCAAAAATGTTTTTTTTCTAAAGTTTGGTACTTGTATTAGAAATGGCAGTTTTGGAGTGGTTTTGGTGAAAACATAGTCCCTGACCTTTAGGAGTTAACTTAAAATCTCGAACCTAAATATTGTTTAGTATTTGAGATGCTATATTTTATTACTTTGCCAATGGTATTGATTAATATAATCAACACTAAAAAAATTGAAAGTTGTACAAAAAAATACATTCTTTGGTCTTTCTTCCTACATTTTGTTGATGGATCCTACATCATTGGATTTCTTGTAGTAATAATAGTCATTAAGAAAATATTATTTAATATTATTAAAAAATACTATTTAATTCATTAAAAAAATACTATTCAGTGAATAAATTCATATATTGAAAGGAATTTAATATCAATTCTTCAAGGGATTATAGGTTGGAATTTGATCACAATGTTGTAATGATATCTTTCAAATTATTTTCTTCTACGGAGTACTACTTAGTGAGAGCTACATTTGTTGAATATATGTGAAAAATAAATGTTTAACTTTAGTAGTATCAACAACTAGGGCAATGGACAATTCTTGGTCATAGTTTTTGAAAGTGACTAGGACTATTAGTATGTATAGACTTTAATGTCAAATCCAATTAGAGATGCTGGTAACAATGCACTTCCACTAAATGTGTACCATTTTACTAATGTTGCCAATATTATATATCAACTAGGCACTTGATTGAAATTTGAATACACATGAGTATTTTGATGGTAGTTTTGTGGGACATATAGTAAAGTTACCTAGGGGGGACAAGAATCTATTCACAGACATAGCTTAGGCTTGTGTGGCCCTCATTGGTTTTTTTCACGGCGCCATGTGTGTGAATGTATTTGTACGCTCTCTGTTCTTTTTAAGGCAGCGGAGATCCCCCACTTGTTTGAACATCAAAGAAGAAAGAAAAGGGTCAACACAAAACGTAATTGCAACAATTATTGCTCGTTTAGAAATGTTGTGGCCACAAAAATGTAGTGTATTATACAATATTTGTTGATGGATTGCAGATTTTCATGGGGTTAAAAATAACTTTTCCTCATTAATGGTACCTACAATAATCACATTTTTTCTTGTTGAATACTAAATGTCAAGTTTTAGTTAGTATATTTTAAGTAATTTTTTTAAGTATTAGAAATCAAATTTTTATTTTCCTAATAATCTTGTATAATAATGATCCTACTTGGTGATACAATTTATAAAGTGATAATTTAGGTAATGTTCTTTTATAGGTCTTCAACTTTTGTCAATAATTGACTTTTGCTAATGATTCATGTTTGACAAATTTGGCTTCAAATACTATAAAAGAAGATTTATTTCTAGACTTTCTACTTGTCATTATGTTAACAATTTTTTGTGTGTGTAAAGAAAAACAATTGAAAAACAATAACAAATGCTTTGGAAAATCAAGTATATTGAACATAATAATATTGAGCAAATGGAAGCAGAATCTAAATTTTTCAATAAAGTATAAAATAAAATTTGATTTATTTAATATTAATTTTTGAGCCAAATAATCGTATTATTACATTGTAAGTTAACATAGTATAACATTGCATAGAACAAGGGAAGTTTCTACTCCCCTTCAAATGATATTTTTGGATTTTTGAATTAATATGTCTATACTCCTAGAGATTTCTTATCAAAAGCATTACCTTTTTCCAAACTAGATAGCCCAAATTTGATATCCATAGCAAGTTTGGGTGCCTATCCCAAAAATTCACTACGTAGCTCTCACCATGTGCATATACTCAAAATCAATCGATTATAATTTTCTTTTAAATAAAACATTCAATGCACATAATACATAAAAGTGATAAAAAAAGGTTAGGTATAAATTTACACCTCCTAGGATTTAAAAGAATTTTTAAAATATAAAAGACTCTATACAAAAGACAAATGTTTTTCCTAAATTTAAGAACTTGTTCAAACAAAAGAGAGAATATAACCTTCAAAGGGTGAACAAGAAATACAAAAGACTCCATCATTCTTCATGGAATTTATATACCTTACACAATCTCCTTCGATTTGACAAAATACAATCCTAAACCTAGACTCATGTTTTTGAGGAATTTTCTTCCATTTGGTCACAAAAATATTTGGAAAGACTCAAATACCTTAGGAAGGCTTTGAAATTGAAAATTCATTTGCCATTGAAAGTTTGCAACTAATCTAATGGAATATATTTCACTTTGTTTATCATTCAACTTTCAAAGTTGGATGAAATCATAATAAACTTAAACACTCTATATTTCTTATTTTATATCTCTAATGTTTGAATTGATTGAAAAATTGAGTCCAAAGAGGTGCAAATAGATTAGAGAAGGTAGGATGTACTCCATTGATTTATAAATTATACTTATCTATTGGAAGTTGAAGGAAAAACATAGCGTGAACCTTTGAATTGGAATTAAACCTAGAATACTTGCTTGGTCATTGTAGAAACCATCCTTTTGGATACTATGTGAATCATTTGCTTAACCCCTAAATGCCCAAGGTCTTTTTTGAGCTACTTGGTATTTGCTCTAAATTAAACAATAGCCAACATTTTGATATGTTTTATGAATTTTTTTTGAATTGAATCCATGTAGATTCAAACTAGACATATTACAGATCACATGGGAAAAAAATACATTAATATTAGTTATGGATTGAAAGATTATAATGTTTGATTACGAGGGTGTTAAATCTGTAAAAGTGATTTGAAGTCTTTCAATCTTCATTTCACATGTCAAATCTAAAAGATTGATCACTAAAAAACATAATTTTAAAGGGCTGAACATCCATAAATCCAATCAATTTATGGCTTTTCAAAATCTACTCTATAATTTTTTAAAATAAATTTCCAATGGGATTTTTTCTCCAAGAGCTAGTGTATTTGAAGCTCATTTCCAAGAGCCCTCAACACTAGAAAATCAAGATTGGCAATGGACACCTTTGCACAAAAGCTTGAATAGAAAATCATAGTCATTCATTTTCAAAATCAAATTTTTGATGCTAAAATAGACTTCAAAAAGGATTTTTCAAAAATACAAACTATTAAAAATAGTAATTTGGTTATATTTTATTTAACTTCAAAGTATTTTTGACACCGTAATTTGATGCCTTGGGCATTTTGGGGTTAAAAACCCCCAAGAGCACTCATTGGAGGTCAAACTACTATGCAAGACTTGGCTTTAGTACAAATTCCAAGGATGGACATTTGCACTTATGTTTTACCTGGAAGGATTCTTTGTCATCCATCATATAGTTTTAGGCCATTGCGTTGTTACAAGGCTAAAAGATATCATATCTCTACTAGGATTAATTGTAAAGTGGTCCGGGCTTAGTCTACAATTTGAAGTTAAGTTTAAGCTATGGTCTCCAACAATAAATGCATTGTTGTCCACTAGCTGTTTGAAGCTAAGTTTAAGCTATGGTCCCCAACAATAAATGCATTGTCGTCCTCCACTTCATCTTAAGTTAAGCTCTAAACTCATGGCTGAATTTAAGCTGTGGTCCGCAACAATAAATGCATTGTGGTCCACAACTTCATCTTGAGTTAAGCTCTAATTAAACTCACGGTTCTTGTCTTGAGTTACAATCCCTAGTCCTACATATTATACAGTCAAGTCTAGTTCATTTGCGAACTGGCTATTTGTGCCATTTATACAATGTGGATTATAATTGGTATTTTTTTGGTAAGCATAATTATCATTGCATCCTTACGTAATAGCAATCAAGCATACCAAATTTGAATTTAAAAAAACCAAAAGTCCATTTTGGATGAATTTTAATTTAATTTTCATGGTTTTATATGATAATTCATTGAAAAATATTGGTAATGAATTCCTTAAATTTGGGTGTGGGGATATTTAGGAAACATCCATACACACATTATCTCTTCAATGAGCATCTCCAAAAAAGTTTCACAATTCCTTCTATAGAGATTTCGATGATGGGTGACAATGCCCAAATTTTGTGAAATAGATATTTCTTTATTATAATAAAAAATTTCTACTTGTCCCTCACATGGTAACTAATTTCATACATTTAAGCACGATGGTACAATTACTTTGTCAAAATCTAGTTAAAATCTAGAAATATCCATTTCTTTAAAGTTTGGTCATACAACACTTTTCATTGCACTCTTTATAGATCATTTCTTTGTTACTTCCCTGCACATCTATGCAATTGAATTGAAAAAAATTCACCACCAATTGTTTTCAATAAAATATTATGTCAAATCATGAAAATTGACTTTAAAAATTCACTAAAAATAAAATTTTGTTTTTTTGAAAATGAAATTTGGCTGGGATTGAGTAAAAATTGAGTATTAATTATGTAGGACAAAAAGTGCCAATTTTATTTATATATTATGTAGAAATCTTTGAATGGCTCAAATAGACAATTTGTAAATGATCTGGACCTAACTATATACTCATGAGTTCTCATTCATTGGTGGAAGCAAAACTAGAGACAAAACTCAAAAGACTTCCATTTTAGACCCAAAAGGAATTTGTTTCCAAGTTCTTTGTTTTTATGCTATTCCAAGGGGAAGAATCTCCAATTTTCTCACTTTATGATTAAGTCTATTATATCTTATATTTCACCATTTCTCCATTTGAATTGAATGAATTCCAATGTTGCCATCACCCAAGGTAAGGTAGAAGCATTTATAGTCAACCACACCCAACACCCAACCTGTATGGGTGTTGTATTACCCAACCAAAGTTGGCACAAATTTCCAACCAAGCAAGTGAGTGGAAAAATAGTTCTTGAATGATTGGAATTGGAAGACTAAACAATGGCTACCAATGAAATGCACTTTTTGGTTCCCAAAATTCACTATAAATTCAATATTGGGAATAAAATTCCGAAAATTGTACAATCCTCATAATTCCTATCTTCCTGCATGGGAAAAATCTCCCACCACCTGTTACTACACACAATCTACTCCAAAATTGCTTAAACGATCAACGACTGGTGCTTTTACCTTAGTTGGACTTTTAGGTTCTCATAGATGTTTTAATGTGCTGCCAGTAGACTATTATTCCCACCACCCAGAATATGGCCCAATCTCGACTATTGTGAGGATGAGAACCACAACACCAAAGCATGTAGGAAATAAATCAATGTATCATTGGAGATAGAAGAAAGGTGCATAAAACCTCCACCAAGTGGAGCAATAGTTTCTAATGAGTCCATGAGATTTTGGACCAATCAGCTATAAATATCACAAATAAGCTCTGGAGGGTTTCAGGCTTCCCCCATTTCAGTATTACAACAGGTAAATTGTAGCAGAAGACATAAGGATTGATTAACTGCTGGTCGTAACATTGCAAAAACTATTGGTGGCCTACCGGTATTCAACACATATAGACACAAGACAGGACGAGACCGATTTAAATAGCCGGTATAGATCATAGATATGCTGCCTTGTGACCGCCTGGTGAATATAAACGTTCAAAACATTAGCTACGAACACTCCAAAACAGCTGCAATTCAGATTCATCAGTCATCAGCATCCTCTGGTTCGCGATCCTTCAACTTAGGTTCCAAGTCTTCTCCATATTGGATGCAGTTGTCAATGCAGGACAAAAGGTACTGGATGCTGCAAAATTGTAAATGACAAGTTTCGAAATCAGTAACTTCGCCACAAAAACTTAGATCAACTAGATCTATCACTTCTATCACATTACTCTACGTAAGCATTTGTACCCGAGGTTGTGTGCCTGAAGCTCACGAAATAATCAGGATCACTTTAGTGTTAACACGTAACTATTCTGTATGCATAAAAACGAAACAAAATGATAAAAATTCCAGTCTGCCATTCTGACTCAAATCCAATGTCACAAAAAAAGGGGAAAAAGTCAACCTGTCTTCCTTGCGTACGTCAAGGGGCACAAAGTTGACCATGCTATAATCATCCACCTGCAAAAACCACAAGACACAAGACACTTATTAGTTGTTGACTTTGCAGCCGAAGTGCTGATCACCAGCACCTTCGCCATTGACGAACATTAGAGGATTAAAAAAGTTAAAAGGAAATCCGCAAATATACAGATTCACCCATCGAAAACTTCAAAACATTAAGATTCGAAAATTGATGAAAAGCATCTGATGAGACATCAGTGAACGATATAGAGCCTCAAAGATGAAATATCCTCTGAAAATACCCCCAGGAACACTCACAAGCCATGAACCAAGACTCTGGAACAATTGTTCACTTTCACCAATGAAAAACTCCAATAGAGGACCATAACATTCCCTGGGTAAGGATGTAGAAAAATTATTGAACGCTTAAAACTTGAAAAGCAGACAATCAGCGTACAGTCTACCATGAAGGGAAAAAATAAACACGAAATATATGAACATACCAGTTCAGCAAGTGCATGGTTCAATTTCCGGAAGCGTGGCGCCATATGGGCATTTAAATCGTCAAAAAGGAGTCGAACATCAGGATCCAAGAACCTGCCCATCCACATTGTGGTCAGTCCAAAGAACTAAAACGTGATTAGGACAAAAAGAGCACACTAACATGTTTTTGCAACACGACAAGATTAGAGTCATCCATGATACAACTCCAAAACTTACTATTCTATTGCTGAAGATCGGCATAAAGATTTAAAAAATAAATTCAGCAACAGAACCCGTTAGGGTTGTGCACCAAATGCACTAGAAATGAATCTACAAGTCAAATTAAAGAAGAGAACACGTTCTCACCTATCGATGTCACGCTTATTGGGTAAAAGATCGACCTTTGTCAGGACATTGATGTGCGGAAGTTCTAGTTGAATCATAGCTGAAAGTGAAGCCATACAGCCGCTAATATACTTTGTGACATCTGACACAAACTGTGTCAATAACACGACACAGCATATTAGGAAACGGGCAGACATCATAGCTGAGTGCAGTCCAAATGACGGGCGAAAGGAAACCCTACATAATGAAAGCTCATGTGAGAAATACTGATATGCACTGTCTGCTGACCTGCGAGTCAGTCATGTAAACAGCGCAAACATTAAAGTCCCATCTCTTCAGCTGATCCACAAATGTACGAAGCACAGGTATATGTGAATAAAGCTCGATCTGACCTGCGCACACAAAGATAGAATGAAGTCATCACAAACGATGTCCTTTATTTCTCAATTATCCATCGTAGAGTTGACATTCCAACATGATATTCACATAGCTATGTTTCAAAGAATGACAGTAGACAATTCATGATATCCGTATGCCCACCGTCTTTGCTCCTGTCAGTTCCAAAGAAGTGATTACATGTATTCGGCGACACTTAAACAAATATATGAGTATGTCCTTGAGAGATAGAGCTGAACTCTCAGCTGTTCAACTATATGTAACATAAATGCATGCAACTGTATCAGCTCTTTGTTTGTAATAATTATTGTTGCCGGGACTCGACAAACACTGCAATTCAAGCATGGTCCGATTCCTACTGCAGACAAGCGAATTCTTAGATTTTCTATTAATAATGCTCACAAGACTCAATGATTCCAAAAGAAACGGCAAAAGAAATTTAGACGGATTGTTGCCGCACTTAATTTCTCATGAGCTAAAATGAAATAGCTCGACAACTCAACAAACTCTGCATATTCTCTCTGCATCGATTGACTTGTCCCACATTATTGACACACATAAGGAGCACCAAGCAGAATCACCACGGAACATTTTAATGACTTAACAAAAAAATTTGGTCTTATGATCCCATCAGAAAATCAGAAAGCCCTAAAATTTAGTTTTTCATTATAGGCTATTAATAATCATAATACTGACTATCAAGGAAGAAGACCTAAGGAGTGCAACTAAAAATCATATTGCGATATCATTAGTGCTCTTCCGGCCCAAAAACGACACCAGTAACGGTTTCTCAAACAAGAGCATGTCTATAATTCGGTAACAAAATAGGAAAGGAACAAACCAGGACAATCGAAGATCAGGTAGTCATCATCAATGTAGTCTTCCAACTGCTCTGACAGCCAGTCATCAAGATTATCCTCCAGATATCTACCACTTGGTCAAAGTGCAACCCGTTGATAGCTTCACAAAGTTTGTTAAAAAATGTAGTAATATGGAATGCATGTATAAGAAAAAAAAATGCCAGAGAAGTTTTGCAGCAAAATCTTATATACAAGGAAAAGGATACTCCATGCAGTACACAAGGCCTCCGTTCGGCCCAAGTTTTAAATCCTCCATTACATCTTCTAAAGATATCAGCTCCCGAATGTCTGTATGCAGCAAGTGACCACACTCAGGCCGTGTTAATAAGTGCTTCGGCGGAAGCTTGAGTCCTGAATTTCCATCCCATTTCTAATTAAAAGGACCTGTGGACAATTGTAATTTGACTACACTTGCATGCGTCCTCTAAAAGCAGCGCTAAAAATCTCAGGGCGCAGGCTAACAAAAGTACTCACCAATAGAGACGGGGTACTCAAAATGGTCGGCAGCAGGATCCAAGTTCACCACATGGACAGTTCTACCGATACTCTGGCAGTGCTCGAAAACATTCTTACAGTAGGTCGACTGCAGCAAGCAATCACATCAGGTTTAGGGTAATAACCATCACGCTTGAACAGAAAACAAAATCCCTCATATGGTGCCCTTCGAATAGTCCTTCATAATGTTAATGATGAATCACGCAAACTCACGTTGAGAAGCATACCTTGCCGCTGCCGGCGGGCCCGATGACAAGCTGAGCGTAACGCATTTTTACAAAACCCTACACGGCAAGGAAGATTCCCTGGTAAAAAAGTCAAATTGTCAAGTCCAAATCAGAGCATCGAATTCTGACATCCAACTGCCTTCATTGCATCGGGGAGAGGAGAGCAATTGACAGATCAAATGCAAGAAGACCACTCGTCCTCGTCCTTGTTCTCCGCACCTAAGGTTGCCCCCCGTCTCCGACAACTGCGGTCCTACCACAGCAGAGAGGGATCTCAAATCAGTGTTATTCCGTCTATAAGTACTTGTTTCCCTAGTAGGATTTCAAGCAAGAGCATAACATCATTTCGATTATGTTTGAAGAGGCCCCGGTACAACTCTCATAGCTATCCAGTCGACTTCAGTAGCACCAATCTCATGTAGACTGGATTGGATGACCCAAAATCAAACTTCCTGTGAGAAAAATAAACCATTCTTCTAATTCACAGTATCGCAGGGGTAAACACACGTCAACAGGCTACAAAAGCATTTTCTTGTCACAAATACATTCTCATTACAAATGAATGAAGCTGACCATGCCCATGGCCACGCCAAAATACTGAACATATCTCAATTTCAAATAAAATCGCCCAGTTCTAAATTCCCAGTTCTCAACAAAAGCTACAACAACTGCACGAGGTTACAACATTGGTCCAAATACTACAAGATCAATCATTCCTGGAAATTACATTTTCAATGAATTGAGTGATTCATAGAGCTCGCAATCTGTTGAAATTATTTTGTAAAAGCACCTCGACATTACCAGCTTCTGTCCCCAGGCGATGCACCTCTCCTTCGTGCGCTCCTCCAAACGCTCAGCAAAATCCTCCAGTCACTGTTGTAGCTATTTAAAAAAAAAAAAAAAAAAACACCATCAAAAAGACCATACCAATCCAACAAACCTTGAACGATTTGAATAAGAGAAATCCAAGACTAAGTGCAGTGATCTCCAAGATCCTAAAAGACGATCAACAACATCGGCACGTCTTCTGAGCATAAGTCGAATATGGTAAGAAGAGGATTCTGTAGCAGTGGAGGTTTCCAACCTAGATTTCCAAGCGAAGCGACAATCCGAGACGCGTCAGAGAAACAGAGCGATAGGACTCTTTGTCCACCTTGAATTTTCACACAAACATGGACGCAATTCCGTCCTACAAATAATAACGACGATGAGCAGACCTCAAGATCTTCTCTGCGACTGATAAAACCTAAGCCTTGTGCGCATCAGAATCCTGAAGACACGCAGGTTCACTCAGAGCTTCCAAATGATCTACAAACAACGCGCAACAGCAGGCGCACGTCTGTAGTAATGGGAACCCTGCGTTTAGGGTTTGGGGAGCCTCAGGGGTTTTGTTTCATTTATTTGAGGTAGTGCAGGAAGCGATCACATCAGTGGTGATGAAGCTATTTACATCCCCGGAAATGGATGAAACCTGCAGTACAGGGATGAAAATTTATTTATTCATCCAAACGAGTGTACATTCATCCTACATAGAGCGAAACTATTTCAAGATTTGGTAGCATTTTGCAATTTCATCCATTAAAAAAGGAAGAATATTTTGCCAAATATTCCCTATAAAAAATTTGGTATTGCTTTATGGCAAAAATTTGCTCACAAAAAGCCCGTGCAAAACCCCCATAACCACTTTAGCCAGTCACTCCGCTAGTGCAAGAGTTTGAAGGGCAAAATTTGAATAAAAGTTTTATTATTATAATTTTATAAAAAAATTGTGCTTTGTACTGAAGGGTTGTCAAATTAATAGCCCTTCATTTTTCTTTTAAGCGCGTGTGGTGGATTGTCAAGATTCAAGTAATAAAATACACGAATTTATTGCACAAAATAAGCATATAGTAAAACTTCATTGAATTTAATAAAACAACAAATACATCTTCATTAGTGTTTCCAAAGTTCATTATATTGTAGTATAACTCACTTTTCATCAAATTTTGTTCAAAAAAGTCATGCTCACAAGCTTTGTTTGGTGGCTAGCTGGCCTAACCAACTATCCCTAAGTCCCTAAAGATGGATTCCCGTGTACAAAAATAGACCAAATTTTGCAGGAAAGACAAAAGATGTTTTAGAATTCTAGATGGAATTGTGTAGTATTTGCAAGAAGATCTAATTGACAAAATTTTACTAAGAGGCCTGTGAAAAGTGAAAAAAATAACTTTTCGACTTCTAGAAAATTTATATTAACCATGGAAGGACGCCAAAGGCAATAAATGCCCATTGGATGACTATTTTTTTAATGTAAAAATATAGAATGCACCTATTGGTTCCAAATTTAAATCATATTTGATTGAGTACCTATCACTAAGGCATTGTCCTCCTATTAGAGTTATCATTGAACTTGAATTTTTTTGGTTGCTTCTAGTTTGGCAGCAAGATAAAGCTATTCCTACGATGTACTTTCTCCCTACTCACATAGACATGTACACATTATGGAAGTCAGCAAAACTAAGCTATTCCAGTTTTGAAAACTTGAAAATTGTATTTTAATTTTAACTTTGCAAGGAAGTTCTGAGCGCTTGTTTACCCACCCTTGGTAAATAAGCGAGCACAACCAAGTTCTCAGTAAATAACCGTTCTGACTTGATCTATGGGTGTCTAATGCCAATCCATTGTGCCTTCCAAGCAATGGATCTTTCCTATGCTCCTAAGATTTGCTAATTCGGATAATGAAAACAAAACCCCAATCGGAATTTCTATAACTGCTAAGTCTAAATCAAAGCCCAAGAGGGCTTGGTGGTCTAGGAGAGGAGGTAATCTCAGTCTAGATTTTTCTATCCTAAGTGAAAGAGTACCTCATGCCATTTTTAAAAGTGTAAAGTTTGCTTGATTTGGACTCTCCTAGAGAAAATTATAGATGGATGAAGTTTGACCGCTACTCGGTTCTTCAAACTTCATCCATTCTTTTCTATGGACTTCTAATTTCGATTTGACTTGGAATTTGGGCTATGAGCCTGAACCTCTAAGGTTAACCTAATCACCAAGTCTCGACTCAAATGGATGAAATCCTCTAGGATTCATCCATTACTTGCTCCGGACTTCATCCCTTCCTAACTGCTTTGTATTTAGGTTTTTTCCTTAAGTTGGGTTTAGTTTTGGGTTACCTTAAACTTGTCCTAAGAGGTTCTAAATCTATAATTAACCTAAACTTAATCCTAAAAGTTCTTAATCCACCTTCTTGTTTTACCCAAGGGGCTTAATTACGCTTAGTAAGTTACTACCTTGAGAAAGGTTAGGACTTACTCCTCGTAACCCTTGACTTTAACTTTCTAATGTGACTAGTTACATTAGATTTGATGCTTCCTGGCAAAAGTTATCCACGAATGAAGTTTGACCACTACTCGGTTCTTCAAACTTCATCCACTGATTATGGTCAATCCTAATTTCACAATTAATTTCTATTTCCACTTTTGATTCCCAAACTATTTTCACTTTTTAGATTCTATTCCTTGTTTCCCTTGGATGAATTTTGCTAAGTCTCATCCAACATGACTCCTTAACTTCATCCGTTCATAACTTCTTCGTTTTAGCTTGGATTTGGGTGTATTTTAGGTTTTTGGAAACCTCTATACCTCTACTATAAGATTCTAAATTCAATTCTAACCTGAATTTGCTTCTTGCCTACCCTAGCTCTTGGCCTCCTTTGATGAGTGTTAATTTTGGGAATTTAGAATGCTAGGAGGGAGTTTAGTGACCCACCTCGTTTTGGAGATCGCGAATTAAGTCACTTAGGTTCCCCTCGCTTGCCATTTGATCCTTGGATTTCGCGGGAATGTGGCTTGTTGTATTATGGAAATGTCGCTTGACTTCCTTAGTTGTCTCCTTCCTATTCCTATCTTTTCTTTCTACTTCTATCTTTCCCTTCCACACTATTCTTCTATGTGGCCTTAATGTCTACTAACTACCCCAAATAATGTGAATGACGCATCTCCTTTTTTCCTCTTACGCTTGAGGCAATCGATGGCCCACAATGGGTTGTAGGATTTTTGCTAATCTACTTCCTATTCATCTTCTTCCCTATTAGAACTTCCTTCTTGGTGGTCTTCCACATGTCTTGCTTTTGTTCTAGGAGTGTGTGAGTGCTTGTGAGGAGTTGTGATTGAGTGGTGGTGGAATGATGAGAGTGCAGGTGGCGTCTAGTTGTTCGATTTGTACTATGTTTTTTTCCTTTCTAATTGGCCTCCTATTCCTAATTAATTGATTCCTAAATTCTATTGTGCTTTTCTTCCTCTCCTAATCCTACTTTGCTTCCTTTGAACCTTGACTACCCCTCCCCTTTAGTTTGATCTCTATTCCCCTAATTTTAATACTACCCCTTAATTTGAGTAATACCCCCTAACCCCTATCTTTTCTTTCCCCCTTTTTTTTCCTAGTTTAGTTTAGACTCAACCAAAAAAAAAGGGGAAAAAATGTGAGTTTTTGGCCTGCGAGCTTGGCTTGCAAGATGGGCCTGCGGGCTGGCCTTGTAGGCTAGCTTGTGGGCTGGCTTGCGGCTGGCCTGGCGTAATTTTTGAAGGTTGCTGGTCTTGCGGGCTGGCCTCGGGCTTAACTCCTTCGGGAGGAACAAAACAACAATATTTCCTCCTTCTTTAAGGGAACAATGGGGGGTTGCCTCTCTATCGTGAGGAACCTTTTAAAAGATGCTAGTCGTGGTACCACTTGAGTCAACGTACACCTACCCAGGATACTGTAGCCTAACCTATGGCTATGTACCTAATTTTGGACGCTAAACTTTGGTAGTTTCCAAACTCCTTTTGGAAACTAAACTTTGGGTTTTTAAACCCGGGGGGGGGGGGTTCAAAGCTTCGCCGTTTGATGAGAAGGGGGTAACTAGCTACTTGCGGGAGGTTCAAAGCTTCGCCGTTTGGTGGCAAAACTAAATAATCTTGCAGCTAAGAGAGCCAAAGCTCCGCCGTTTGGTGACAAAAACTAGAGGAAACAAGGTAAACAAGGACATAAATCACTACATTAGCACCATGTGACTCACGCTAAGACACTAGAGGTCCCCCTAAGCGGCATCGCCAAGGTACGAAGGGGGGGGGCTCTAGGATTAATACACAAAATAAATCAATATAACAAGTACCAACGATGACCTCAAGAATTGCACAAGTGTCTCTCTCTCCAATGGGCAACAAAGAGGGAACTTGAAATCTTGAAATAACAACAACAACGGGGCAACAAAGGCCCTAAAAACACCCAAAATATCCAACATTACATGGACCCAACGGACCCCAAAACAAGCATAGGGGGTGGCTTTGGAGAGAAATGAGGGCCCTTTTATAGGTTTCTCAAGGCCCTCACCTCCCCTCTTTTAACCTAGGTAATCCTATTTTTCCAGATTTTCATCTTTATCTTTTAAGATTTTCACCTATTTTGGGGTTTACACTGGTTCAAAACTCTAACTACTGGAGATCAACTCCAAATCGAAAACCAATTGGGCCATTGGCTTCAAAAGATTTTAGTTCAAGGGTCATTTTTAGTCCAAGGGTCTCCCAATCCCCTATTCCAACACCAAAATCCCACCATAAACTATCGCCAACTAGAGTTAGTAAAAAGGATAAAAATCTAATTCTTGGAGGTTACCTTTTCTGACAAGGGTGACTAGCCAGGGTGGTCTGGAAGGTCTTAGGGAGTAAGAAAAGACCCTTTTTTGACTTCGTTCCGACTTCATGTGCTCCCGGGACGCCGGTCAATACCACGTAAATCCTGCCACGTGGATAATTCGAAAGAATGTCGGTGATTCGGCCATCTCCCGCTATCGAAACACCTATGAAACTTGTCGGGGCGCGTTATTAGTATAAAAGAAGCTAACTTAATTTTTAGTGAGATTTTACCGCCACCTGGGTAATTATCTTGAATTTTCCATCCTGATTTTAGACGGTTGACTGTCCGGAAGGAGTATTTCTTCAATCCAGAGAATTCTAAAACTTCTAGGGAAACCTCTCATGGAGTTTTCCAAGAGATGTGCAAGTTCACGTCTTGATCTTGCATGTCTCGATACGGAGGGTAAAAAGACACCTCCGTTGGTTTACCGGCAGTCAGGGAATCTTCCGCATACGGGGGAATCTTGGCGAATGGATTTCACTTTTGACTTTCCGGTATGGTTCCAACCCAAGATCACAATCCGGTGACCATAGATTTCTCCACTGGCCGGCCTTGAGAAAGTGACACCTACATGCTAACAATTGGGGTTTCTACTATTCGTCGATGGGATGGAAAAACTGAAACCTTTCTCGGGGAATCTATCTAAGAATCTCCCTAGACTTCCCTCAGACCAATTTAGCCAAGCATGGTCACATGCACAGTGGTTTTAGACTATTTTGGATAAGAACCCTCAAACCTGCTAGCTCCCACTACTTCTGTGGTTCTAACCTATTTACAAATGGATTTTAGGACTATTCTAAGGATAAAAGGCTATTTAGGACCAAAGGGCATATTGGTATGTAACATGTCCACTTTGGTTTTACACTCTTTTTAGGGCTTTTTGTATATAATTACGACTTAAATTGCAAAATTTGAAAAAAAAGAAAACTCTGAGTCCCAAGTGACGAATTGGGAGCTCATAGAAGTCTACCCTTCAACCGTCCTTAAACCTTTGACCTTGTACAAACTTCTACATCACAAAGTTTACATCCTACAGTTTGTCAACAGTTATCGTTGTTTCATGGGTTTGCACGTTAAACACAATTATGGTCAATTTCATTAAAATGGTGGCAGTGATCTCAAAATAGGTTCAAGGTTTTTAGCAAAATGCTCAATTCTAGAAGATTTTTTTTGAATTTACACTGTGGGAAAAAAAAATAAAGTAAAAACCGAGCGAAATTTAGCCAATTTTGAGATCGCTGAATGGCGGTATTTTGTTAATTTGGCACTTTTAGTAGTTCAGATTGCCCAGTCTGAACTATTTTTTCTGTATCAGACTCTATACTTGTATTAGATTTTTGAAATCTACACCTGTCCTAGATATTTAAAATTTATACTAATCCTAGATTTTTCAGGTTGAGCGGTCTGATATCTATGACAGCCTTAGATTTCTGAAATCTAAAAATGATCTAGATGTTACCAATGTACACTTGTCCTAGATGTCACAGTGTCAAAATGTCACATGGAATACTGCCATTTTAATGAAATTTGTTATAATTTATCGCATCATTGCGATGCATTACTTTACAATTTATCGCATTATTACGATACATTACTTTCCATTGCAAGTAATGCATTGTAACGATGCGATAAATTGTGTTTAACATGCGAATCCATGAAACAACAATAACTAGACAATAACTGTTGACAAACCGTAAGATGTAAACTTTGTGATGTAGTGTTTATTGTTGACATACTGTAATAGCCATTTCTCAATATCTGCTCCAATACCTATTTAGATACCATTTTTAGTGTCCATCAAAATATCTGCTCTTCAACGGTGCTAGTATGTGAGCCCAAGAATGCGAGCTTGTGAGCATTGAGCCTACAATATAGGTACCTATAATATAGATACCACACACTATAGAAGGTGTATGTATCATAAACACCTATAATATGGATATTTGTAACATATATACCATATAATCATAGACGGTTTCTATAGTATATACACCTATAACATAGGTGTATATTATTTTAGGCTAATGGGCTTACATTCTTATGCTCTCATAATAGCAACCCTCATCCCTTTACATAGGAATTGAAATAAATGAAGTAAAAAACTTCAAGGAAAGTAACAAAATGTATTATAAAAAGAAGAAATCGTGTTGTGTGTATTTGCATGATTAAAGTCACGAGAGGGTCACTTAGAAAAACTTAGCAAACTAAGTGCGGCATAATATAGGGAGGTATTAATTCAAGACGTTTAAAATTTAAAAATAACTTAGAGCTAATTTTTTAAGTCTGCTTACAGTATTACTTTCAAATTTCTGAACTTTGAGTGCAAATTCCAAAGTTCTTCATCTAATGTTGTTTCAACTGGCTAGTTACAAATTTTGGAAGTGCTAGGTAGTGAATGGGAAACAATAGGAATTTTGCTACAGCTAGTTTGGAGTTGTTATTTCTTAAGTTTCCAGTTTTATGGGGATTTTACCTCCCCATTTTTATAGCTTATGTAAGTTTACCACTTTTGGGGAGCTCTTCCCTTTCCATTTTTTTGGACTCAAGGTAGTTTATATATTTTTTTCCTTCCCATTTTTTTGGGCTTAAAGGTAGTATGCATCATTTAACTACTTCTGGACTTTTGAAAGTCCAGAATTAACATCGAGAGATATTCATCTGGAGATCTCCTAATGCATCAAGAGATCTTTACAAAACATCGAGAGATATATACAAACATCGAGAAATAATCATCTGGAGATCTAAAGTGCATTGTCCAAAATTCACTAAATAGTCTAGAAGTAGTTAAATGATGCATTAGTTTATGGTTTTTGTTCCTTCCCATTTTTTTGGTGATTAAGGTAGTCTACAATTTCTTTCTCTTCCCATTTTTTTGGGCTCAAGTAGTTTATATTTTCTTTTCCTTCCCATTTTTTTGGACTTAAAGTAGTTGTATTTTCCTTCCCTTCCCATTTTTATGAGGCTTTAGGTAGTTTACAATATTTTTTCATTTCCATTTCTTGTGGGCTTAAGGTACTTTATGATTTTTTGGCTTCCCAATTTTTTTCCATGTCATTTACTTTTGTCTTTAAACTTGGTATTTGCCTTTTTTACTTTACTTTTTTTTTCTTATAATAAAGTAAAGGTATTAAAAATTTCCCCTCATTGCAAATTCTAAGTAATGGTACGGGGGCCTAAAATACCATGAATTCCAAAATTAGGTTATGATAGGGACCATTTCATTGGTCCTAGAAATCTAAATACCCCCTCGAAAAAAACCCTTGTCCGCATGTGATATCCAAACGTCTACATGGAGTGACCCCCATGATTAAGGTACAATGGCTTTCACAAGAATTCATACACTTCAAAAAATTCCAAAGTTGAAAGATTAGAGTTTCAACAAATTTGGACATGTTGAAGTACAAGTTATATACTTGTACAAAATAATATTCCAAAAAATTTAAATAAAATTTAGACATTTTTAAAATTGAATTCAAATTTATGAGCCTAAAAAACTTTAAAAATACAAGTGAGTTTTTTCGAGATTTATTAGTAAGTAGAATGAGAACTTTTTTTAGAATTTTGCAGTCATTTTAAAGAAGTATTTCATTTGTACCTTGACATACAAGGTCATCAAACTTTGAATTATCTTAAACTAAAGATTTTCAATACAAATTTTGAATTAAAAAAAATATATACATTGCAAGATTACAAAATTGAGTCTAAGGTCTCAACAATATATATTCCCCCAAAAAATTGTTTTCATTTTTTCAAAATTTCTTAAATATTAATTATCTTGAATTTTACTTTTTGATAATTTGGTGTTTTTTAGTTGCTAGAATTCAAGCATTTTGTGCTCAAGGTTGTATAATTCTTGCTTTCAAATACCAATTGTAATAAAAAAAAATTATATTCCTAAGAAGCCAATTTGTTTCCTTATCTTTGAAAAATAAATTGAAAAATCACTCCCAAAATTGAAAATTTGGTGGCTTGCACAAACTTCCAGTTGCACTTCAAATAGATTTAGAAATAAAATGGAAAGTGGTTGACATACAATCTTACTTGCTAGAATTTTTTTCCAATAATAAGTGACCAAATCTTAGTTGTCTTATGAAAGAGTCCCAATTAAAAACCATCCTATTATTATTGTACAATATGGCCAAACTCTTCCTATAATGTAATTTAAGGTAGGGACATCCAAATGCACCAAGTGCCTAATAGCATCACTTAATCAAATGATCACATTGAATACATTTTCTAAATCAATATATATCTGTTCTTGAAGAAATAATTTTGAAGCATTTATCCAATTTTTTTAATCCTTCATAATGTTTGCATATAATATTCAAATGATGCAACATTGAAATTTCAAATCTAAAATCTAAAAATTTATCAATCTAAAAATAGAAATTATTCCTTATAGAAAAAATGAGCAATTTTAGATGTCTCCACCTTATCCCTACTCATATAGAAGTTTCCAAATCTACAAAGGCAATTTTGATTCTATAAAGCATAAAATTGAAGGTAGGATCATCCAAATCTACGCATATTGCTAAAGGCAAGCTTTAGAAAAATCAGAAAATAGTAGATGCTTGGTGTACTATCTTCAAGGTGTATAAACATTGAAAATAGGGCACAGTTTTACAGAATCTACTAATCTAAGTTTGACCTCTTATACTTTTGCATATTATAATCAAATATTATTCTTGGATTTCACCCAATTTGATTGCAATTTTTTTTGAAAAATAACAAACATCAATAAAAATTACAAAGTGAAAAAGATCAAGGGGTCAATCGGCATTCCAATTAAGCCTAGTTACTGGTCAAATTAGGAGTCACTTTCCACTTAGAAGTGGAGATACTTCCAGAACTAAAAACATCTCTAAAACACTAGATAAACCATTGCAATTTGTCTTTAGGAAATTAAAAATTGATAGCTTCCCAACACTTCATAATGCTTATCAAAGAATTTTTCTTGGTTTAAAGTGATCCTACTTTGAATCCATTTCCCATTCCAACATAATATAAAAGTTCGCCCTCAAAGGATGAGGTCCACAAACTATCTTTTTAAGCCTACCTACCTCATCAATGACTGCAATAAATATTGCAAAGATCATGTCACTCTTTCCTAGATAGAAAAAACATTTTGGATCTGAATTATTTATAGATTTCCTACGTTACATGTTAGCAAGCGTTAATAACAATCAATAGAATACACGTCTGATTTAGAACAATATTGTGGAATACAATATTTCTTAGTGCATAGTGTTGGGACTATGCGCTAAGAGAGGTGTAATAATGACCACTCGCTAATGTGGCCTCTAACTACATGACTTCTAATTACTTTTTTAGAAAAAGTGGTTGAAATTGGGCCCACCTACAAACTCTTTTACTGTATATTATACACTACGGTGGAAGCACCTAAAACCGTCAATATAAGCAATTCAGAATAGTTGGGGTCCCTTTTTGTAAAAATAATATTTTTGTAGTATTAGCGAGTGAAAATGATGAATATTAAAAAAAAATAGTTTTTTCAGGTGTGGTATATAATTCTATGATTTTTCAAAGTGATTGCTCCCTAGACCATTGAAATTGTCACATAGGTGGAGCCTAAACCAAAATCTATCAAAATCAGTAGTCAATAAATGAGATTTAGGTATGTGTCTTTCAAATGCGTCAGCAAATTAGGACTAACCATTTCAAGGACACATTAATGGGAAGTCTAGGGACAAATTTAGTGACAGTCTATGGTACAGGAATGGAAACAGGGACGCTAATGGGTGTATCTACCTTAACTCCTTTAAGATGTTAGCAACCATGCGGTTTACAATACATACATAATTAGCTACTTGGCATTAAAGGGTTCAGTTAAAATCTTTGAACAGTTCTAACAAAGTTCACATGAAACACATAACTATCTTATCTTTTAAGAAGCAAGGAATTATCACTAAGTTGATCATAATTTGGCAGCTTTTGGACTATTGTATAATTGTGAATGATTGCAACTTGGAATAAATGGACCTGGACAATTGATTACCAAGTTAGTTCTATTGAATAGTCTTACTATCAAAGAAGAGGGACATGGTCAAACTTCTGAGGTTTTTTATTTTTACAAACGGGGTTCATTGAATGCTTTTCACAAACATCGAGAAGTATGTAGATTTTTTGGTATCCAAAATGGTAGGTCAATTTGGGCTGCTAACATCCTAGAGGGGTTAACCCTTTAAGGTCTGTGCATCCAAAAAGTAGATGCGCCTTGGTCAACCTTGATTGTAACTTTCAAAACATCCATTTTTGGTATGTCTTTTAAACTAAGAAAATGAAGCTTGACAAGTTTCGTTTCTATTCCATTTGAAAATTTTGAAAAATGTCAAAAATGTCAAAAATTGAAAGAGTTATTGCAATTGAAAGCTCTAAGTGTTAGAATCCAAATAACATAGAAGTGTGTGTTTTTCATTCATATTTCCTATTTTAAAAATGTATTTAAGCATTACAAAATTATGTTTCTCATTCTACTCTTCATTTATAATAAAGATTATAGATTATTTTAAAATATATTCTAATTGATATAATTTAATTTCCACCTTTAATTTAAGAAAATCACAATAATTTGATTTTTCCATCAAATTTACTGAAAAAAAACATGATCTATGGAAAATGAATGTGTCTACCAATAAAAAATATTAAAACTTTAAACATCAATTAAATAAAAGGATAAACTTGGTTTTATAGTCAAATTTGACTTCAAGGTCTTTGTTGTGGCTGTTTTGGGTGTAAAAAATAAAATAACCAATTGAAAAAATTTCACACTAATCTCCAATGCTACTTGTACCCCTTGAGAAAATTTCAAGTAATTTGGATTTTTTTTGCTATTTTAACTTATTAATCTTCCATTTTTGCAAAAAAAATGAGAACAATTACAATTTTTCATGAAACAAATTGAAATTGTTCTCAATGATACACCATTCATAGTTTCAAATAATGAAAATATAAAATAGTTGTTTGAACACAATTTAAAAGGCAAAATTTACCTCAGACTTGATGTTTGACCATTTCACAATGGATCAAGTCCTTTAAGGGTGAAGAGAGTATGAAGTAAGAGAGATTTTACTGTATTCTACACCCAACAATACTTCATGAGTAGCTACGTGGACAGGTGGAGGCTCCTCAATTGATGAGCAGAGGAAAAGGCAGTGGGCATGAAATTTATGATTCAGTCTCTGTGGATTGGAAATGTGTGAAACATGATGGAAAACAGGGCTGAGGCACGTGGGCACTGCCAAAGAGCGCCCGGAGATTGGGAGCCCAGGCATTGATCCATAGCCGCCTTCCATTTCCCTGTCGCCAAGCGCAATTCTAAAAGGACCCCAATCCCCAAAGGCCTGAATTCCCCAAATACAGCAGAACCCAAATTCGACAGCCTCAGAAATTCCTGTCTGCACGCTTGTCCGAACTGAAATCATTTCCCCATCGCCCCGCCTGCAGCCGCAGATGCAGCGTGTGACTCTCCTTCCTCCACCTATCTCATCCTCCCCCCGTCCGATCGCTAACGTCTGTGGCCCAGGATCAACCCATGCCAAGCCGAGTTCGCTGCCACCCTTATAAACAAAGTCCCATCTTTCAGCTCCGATCTTTCTCAACTCCATCTCGAATTCGTGATCTCGTGCATCCCCTTCTCGCCTTTCGAATTCGTGGTCTCGTACATTCCCTTCTCGCATTGCAAGTAAATTTCGTGGCTATGGCGCAAGCTGCATTGATTTCCAGAGTTGGGGTCGCAGTTGGCGGCCTTCGACATGTGCAGCAGCAGCCTCATCAGGAGCTGGCTGCCGTGCGCCAAGTGGCCATGCCAGCTGGCTTGGGCTTCACCCGGATCATCACTGCCGATCGGGGGCATGCCGGCGTTGCTGTGAAGACGTTCGCATTGTTTGGAGCTAACAAGGCGAAGTCGAAGACGCCAGTTCCGAAGAAGGTATGGATGTCGGTACAGCCGATCTATCGTTGCAGGGAATGGAATGGATTGTTTGTGGGGTTACAATTGTGAGGACATATGTAGCAATGGCTGAGTGGGGGATATGATGCTTATCGATGTACTATGGGGTGCCTGTGTATTCCGATCGTGGAATAGATGCTTGTATTTTGCTTTGGAATGGTTGTTGATGCGACTTGTGATGGCTTTGGTACGTTGCAGGGGGCAGGGAAAGGGGAGGACGGGATTTTTGGGACTTCGGGAGGCATCGGGTTTACGAAGGCAAATGAGCTCTTCGTTGGGCGAATGGCGATGCTTGGATTTGCTGTAAGTGGTCAACTGCAACTTCGTACTCCATTGCAATGTTGGGATGCTATACAAGATTTTCATCTACTTTTGTTTGATGAAATTATTGTCGATGGAGTTAGTGAAATGGCGTTGTTGGATCGATGGTTGGAGTTCATGGAATGGCATGTGATGTGTTTTTGATGGATGTGGGGATCATGTAGGCCTCCATTCTGGGCGAAGCGTTGACGGGGAAGGGCACTTTGGCGCAATTCGACTTCGAGACGGGCATTCCTTTGACGGAGACGGAGCCGCTATTGCTGTTCTTTATTTTGTTCACGCTCTTGGGCGCCATCGGGGCGTTGGGCGACCGGGGCAAGTTTGTGGTCGACAGCATCAAGCCTGGCAAGGGCGTCAAGGGCTCTTTGGGCTTGAACGAGAAGGGTAAGCTAGCGCACGCAGTGTCTCTTTGGTTTTTGAGCTTCACGTTATTTGCACACCTCTTCATTGCTCGCCTCTTCTTCGCCTTCTTCGTGTGGGTAGGACAAACCTCCAAATGCACATTGATTTGGTTCGCGAGTTTCATTTGAATTCCCCAGGCAGCTAACCATCCAATCTAGATAGGTTCGTGACATTTGATCTTGCTTGGCTAAGTCCGTGCCAGCAAGGTATTTTCACGTTTTGGGCGTACGTTTTACATCAGTCATCGTGCGAAATAATAGCTCTCCAGCGGCTGTGCAACACTAAGTGTTATGATATACTGTGGAACTAAGAGTCTTAGGATCTGAATGACCACGAAATCTCTTCAAGTGCAAAATTAGGTAGTTTTCTGCAGTTTGATTTTGCTTGGCCGAATCCATGTCACTTGTCACATCTAAATCCAGAGTTCTGCAGAGGTTCAGTTGTGCAATAGTGGCTGCTGGGAAGCTCTGATTTTGCACTGACAGTGCAAGTGTGCAATAGTGTGCAATAGTTATCCAGAGGCTGTGCAAAGCTCCCCACATTTTACATCAGTCGTCGTGCATCAAATGGGTGTGAAATTTCTTCTAATATTTCGAGATATACTTTGGTGACATTCGACCCTGATCAATTCCTGCTTGGCGCCCATGGATGTGTCGGTGCAGGTCCCACTTTCGGGTTCACCAAGAACAACGAGCTGTTCGTGGGTCGTCTGGCGCAGCTGGGTATCGCGTTCTCCATCATCGGCGAGATCGTGACGGGCAAGGGCACTTTGGCGCAGCTCAACTTCGAGACGGGCGTGCCCATCGGCGAAATCGAGCCTCTCATCTTGTTCAACGTCATCTTCTTCCTGGTCGCTGCCGTCAACCCCGGCACTGGCAAGTTCGTCAACGATGACGACGTCGAAGCTTAAGTACTTAGCCTAGTTGCTGCAAGTCCATTTACTAGTCGAGATATCAGGCCCCTCTCTGCACACTCCCTCTTCTTCGTCAGGAGCTTTTTGTAGTGAGAATGGAGACCATTGTATTATTATTTCAGTTTTGGCTGGCCTTCGTTGCCGATGTTTGTAGATATTTTATTACTTTTTTGCATGCGGAGAATAGAAATCGGGAATTTGGTCATACTTCACTTGTGCACGCCGTCTCATTTTCTAATACTGAATGATTCTTTATTCGAAGGTTGCAATGGACGTCAATGTGCTACTGCAGTCTGTTAAGGGTGCCCCAGCGAACTATTTCTGAACTTGGGTAACCTCCAATTTTCACTCCTAGAATGCAGAGCTCAAAATGTGTGTTACGAATGGATTTAGGGACAGTTTTGGATTAGACTCAACTTTGCTGACACCAGTGAATGGACCTTTAAGTTATGTTTGCATTTAACAAAGTCCCTGGTACCTGGTAGGCGGCAATGTTACGGCAAGCCGAATGACGACGGTTCCTTCGTTTTATGAAACAAATGTGAAGGTCATCAAAATTTTGGAATGTGTTGGCAGAGCAGCTCAATGAGGGTCATTGTACCTGGGATTGTAGCACTGTTTGTCATTGGAAGGTTAAAAAAAACTCCAACCTCTGGTTGAGACTGGCGTGATAAAGAGGCCAATTGCTCCAAAACTCCACAAGGATACTTCGTCCAAAGTTCACAAACCATTGCAGAAATGGATGAATCGCTTCTCCGTAGCAACAAGAGTGGAGAATTGTAATCAAGCTCCCTGCTACTGTTGAAATTCTATCACTACAATTTGTGGTGAGAAGCAACGCCAATTCTTGCGGTGGCAGACATGTTCATTGCTCGGTTCATTGTTGCAAGAAACTTGAAGTTTGCTCTCAAATGGAGTGGAGAGGAGCTCTCCTGTGCTGAGTTTGCTCTACTCTTCCACTAATCCAATTCTGCAGCTTATTCCATGCCAAAAAGAGACTCATCCTGGAGTGAACCCCAATCTACAGTTATGTTGATGTCCATCTGCTTTGAAATGGCAAGTGTCGAAATGACTTAGGGCTGAAGTTCTTGTTTTCCTTATGCTTTATTTGTTTTTCCTTGCATTATGTAATAGCAGTTTCAAAGAGGGATTATCATACATTGATGGAAGTAAGGTATGTTCACCTATAACCAACATTGTCCAAAATGCAACCCCTACATTTGAACCAAAAAATATCACAAAAAAATAGATGTACATAATAAAAAAAATGAGAGTTTGATATTGGTTGTTGGTATTGTACCTAGAGAGAATACTTTAAAATTTCATAACTTATTTATATAATAGAGTTAATTACACAATGTGTGCAATGAGAGACCAATTGAGAAAATATAGGACAAAATTCCTTGAAGTATCCAAACTTGGTCTAATGGAGTTTAGGTGCTGTGTTTCTTTTGTACTATTCTTAGTTAAACTTTTCTTTGACACCCCTTCTATAAACTAGGGTTCACTTACTTTATAATTAACCCCTAAAGGACCATTGTCCCTTCGGGGGACAAATGCGTTTTCAGGCAGGTACCTACGGGCTGAAATTTTCTTCTGATTTTTTGAAACTTTTTTTGGAGGTAGAAAAGAGGAAAAAAAGTTATGACCAAATAAGCTCAAAACAGGGGACGGCGGGCAGCCCGGACAGCAAAATAAAAATGGCAAAAATTTGAATTTTTTTTTTTTAATATTTTTTTCCTACCTGGAAAGCATTGATTCATTTCATTTGGACTTGGTATGAGAAAGTTATGGACATTCTTGTTTTCTGGGCAGTTTGAGCATCTTTTTGAAAAAAATAACTTGTAGGATTCATTTTTGAATGAAATTTTTCAAATTTTTCAAATTTTTTTTGCATGGTTTAGTTTACTTGCTAGAACAATCTCACCATTGGGATTAGTGCATTTTAATTCCATCTAAAATATATGAATATTTTAGATACCTACTTGTACCTACTTCTACTTAACAATTTTATTAAGATTGATGATTAAGTTTTTTTGAATTTTTTTTCCTAGACTCTCAACTCAATTCTCCACTATAAAGATTTAAAGCTCAAAACTCCGTAGTGCAAAAGTTTTAAGTTAAAAATGTTCAAAGTCAAAAAATCTGGTCCTGCAATGTGCTGAAAAACTTGTTTTTTTCACTTTAAACGTAGATATCTTGCAATCTGTGTGGTCAAAAATTTTGAAATTTTTTCCACCCACTCTCATACTAATTAGGTGTAAGATCCTATAATTAGATGTGAAAAAAACATTTTTTTAATTTTTTTAATTTTTTGCTATAGAAATGGCAGCTTTGAGTGTTTTTTGGCAGAAAAAAGGCCTTGGTCCTTTATGGGTTAATACTAATGTCCAAACAACGCATGCTAAAGTGCGTTGGTATCCTCTTATGTTACCAATTAGATCCAACAATAATAATTAACCCCTAAAGGACTACTGTCCTTTTATGGGACAAAATGAAAATCGGGTAGGCTCCTACAGACAGGATTTGTGTCCCAATTGTTAAAAAAAATTTAGAATAGAGAGTTTTATAAGGGCTACATGGAGGAGGAAAAAAAAAGACATTTGGATTTGTTGTTCAAAAGTTCTACCACATGAAAGTCGATTTCCATATGCGGGGCAGACAAGCAGAGCTGACTTTTGAAAAATCAAAGGAAGGCACTCTCCTCTGGGCAGATAGTTGTACGGGATAGGGGCATAGGCAAGCTCGGCGGGAGCAGGGGAGGCAAGAGTGCAGGCCAGGAGCGCAAGCGTAGAGTGCGATCGGGGAACGCATGTGGGAAATGTGGGTGGGAGGCGTGACAGGGGAATGTTCCAAGGGAACGCTGTGAAGGAGCATCGACAGAGCTGCCGAGCACAGGACCAACCCATTGGAGTTGCGCCGCGCAAAGGTAAGGTTTTCTTCCTTTTTTGCTTAAATTTTTGTGGGGTTTTGCAATGTCAATGAATTATAGGTTCAAAAGCACAATCTCCACTTTCTATCATGTTGAAATTTGGAAATCAATGTAAGGTTAGAAGCAGAAGCAATTAATTTTCAAGCCCCCCCCCCTAAATGGGAATTCAAAGCAATTATCCAAATTGTGTGATTATTTGGAGCTACACTTGCCAAAAAACAATTGAATTTCATAATCAAACACAACCAAGTTTGCTAATTGCCCAAGTTCTCCCCTAAATTGGAGCGATAGCAATAAATGCATAACCACATAAGCTATTAAACACAATCCAATTTCATAAAGGAAGCCTACAATCCACCCACTACATTAGTCATGGCAACTCCACTAGTCAATGCATCCCCAATTGCACTAAATTTTGCCTCACATTGGTCTCCATCTCACCCACTCACTTCATCATGCAGGGAAGTGGAAAAAAATCTTCATTCCAAACTTGGAATCCAATTTGTTTGTACTATACAATCTCACAATGAAAAACTCCAAAACACAAAGCAAGACTACACCTATATTGACAAGAAGTGGAGAAGCCATGGAGAAGAAGAGATCCACTATGAAGAACAAAGAGGTTTGTGTTTTTTCACTTTCCACAACTTTCACCTATTGCATGCATTCTCTTTCAATTTCTCATGACGGTTTATTACTATTAAAAGACATTTTTAGTATAAAAAGAGAATGCCTTTTATATTAAAGTAAACTATTGAAAAAATATATATTTTTAAAAGTAAAAGTAAAAGAGTTAGTATAAATACTCCTACAGATTTATATATTTCCTTGTCAATCTTCATTCGTGAACCAATTTACTCCATCTCTAGTCTTTGCAACATTTTCATATCATAGAATTTGCGTGTTTATTTTATTGTTGTCCTATACTTACAATGGATCTTTTTATGTATGATGAACTTGGGCTGAGAAATAGATTTTAAAAGAGAATGAAAACGTGAATGTGCGCTATCAATCTCATTGAATTGTTGAGGTGTGCTATTAGACAATTTGTCTTGCATTAAGTATGATTTAATTTTTTCATCTCTGTTTACTAGTCTTAAGACCCTATTTTCTTGTGGCATTGGTGGTGTAGAGCTTGTAGAAGGCAAAAAAATTGATGAGATCATAGGTGGTATAGAGTTTATGAAAGGCATTTCATTGATTGGGGTCATAGGTGGTATAGAGCTTATAAAAGACATTTCATTGATTGGGGTCATAGGTGGTGTAGAACTTGTTGGATGAACATCTGAGGAATGTCCATGGAGAGCAACATGGCCTATGTGGGGAAGAAAATTTCTTCATTGATTCCAAGACACAACAAATTTGGTAGAAAGGTTGTGGCACTTTATAAAGTGTACTTTACTTCATCGTAAAGTTAATCGATGACTATATGCATTGATTGAGGCTTTAATTGCAAATTCAAAATGGGGGTCGATTTGGAGGGAGCACACTCCTTGAGCATTTTAAAGCACTTCAAGGATTGAGTGCTTCAAGAAATTTTCTATGCAAGGAGTAGATAGGACCCATATAAGACGCCTACATGGTGCAAAGCATCTTGACGACAACTTTACAAAGGACCCTCAATCAATTTTAGAAGTAATTGACAAATTTAGTGGAGATTTTCAAATGAGAAGTGAAACAAACAACAAGGTATGCTATAAATTGATCTATTACCTTTATCTTTATGTTTCTATATTCATTTTCATTTCCATTCTTTTAAAATTTGAAGTTTTTTTCAGTGATCGCTGAAAATAAATATAGTAATTAGTTCTTGATTTTTGAAAATTAGGTTTGGTACAAGATATCCTTATCGACTGGGTATGATGATTGCACTAATTTTTGTTGTCTATGCAAAAATATAATTGCATTGAGGAACATTATTGATCGTCAAGTAGAAGGTGTAAACGACCTACTACCGCCAATAGAGATGTATGAAGACACTACAAATGTTGAACCACTTGATCTAACACATGATACTAAAATCTCATTCAATGATATACCTTCTACAAGCTCTACACTACCGTCTATAATCCCATTAAGTGATATGCCTTCTACAAGTTCTACACCACCTATGACCCCAATCAATGAAATGTCTTTTATAAGCTCTATACCACCTATGACCCCAATCAATGAAATGCCTTTCATAAACTCTATACCACCTATGATCTCATCAATTTTTTTGCCTTCTACAAGCTCTACACCACCAATGCCACAAGAAAATAGGGTCTTAAGACTAGTAAACAGAGATGAAAAAATTAAATCATACTTAATGCAAGACAAATTGTCTAATAGCACACCTCAACAATTCAATGAGATTGATAGCGCACATTCACGTTTTCATTCTCTTTTAAAATCTATTTCTCAGCCCAAGTTCATCATACATAAAAAGATCCATTGTAAGTATAGGACAACAATAAAATAAACACGCAAATTCTATGATATGAAAATGTTGCAAAGACTAGAGATGGAGTAAATTGGTTCACGAATGAAGATTGACAAGGAAATATATAAATCTGTGGGAGTATTTATACTAACTCTTTTACTTTTACTTTCAAAAATATATATTTTTTCAATAGTTTACTTTAATATAAAAGGCATTCTCTTTTTATACTAAAAATGTCTTTTAATAGTAATTAGTGTGGCCCAATGTTGTTGGCCTAGATGTTACCTATGTTCTCATTTGATCCCCATGCTTTAGTTTTATTTTTTAGAATAATTTATCCATAATTTAGTTCAATTTATGGTAATGAAATTTGATTGAAAATTTATAACTTTTAAATTGTATGTCCAAAAGATACGAAATGACTATGATGCACCCCTACTCATCAAGAGCTTTTCAATGATGCCGAGAATGACATCAACAACTCCCAAATTCTATGTTCATAATTTAATTTAATTTATTATGATGACATAAATAATACAAAAATCTATGACTTTCACACCATATGTCCAAATACAACAAAACTAACCCCATACACCTCTCCTTGTAGAGAGCTTTCCATTGGTACTAAGAACGCGACTAGGAAACACACAATTTGGAAGATCTCATCGTATCAAACAAAACAAAACAAAACAAAAAACCTAATTTAAAGTGTAGATGCCATATTTATATAAAAATAAATGATGAAGATGGTTCTATTTAGAATTCATCTTCACTTTAAGTCATTCATTTAGGTGTATGAACATTTGAAAAGATGGAGTCATTTAAGACGATTAAATTTTTTTTGTATTTTTTGTATTTAAAATTTTCTAATATTAGAATCATCTTGTCATTCAAATTTGAATAGAACAAGAAACAATAATAGAAAGATTTTTTTTTATGACATACTTTGGAGTAATGGAAAAATGTGCCAAATTTAACATTGGAGTGAAATTTTAACATTTTTGGATTCATTTTGATATTACCTTTGAAAAGAGGAATATAAAGATTCTTAAAAATTGAAAGTGTGAAAATGAAAACAGTGTTCTAAAATCAAGAAAACCAAAGTCGTGCATTAGCGTTAACCATTTAAGGTAGTTTGCTCGAAGGCCCATGCTTTAAAAGCGATCATAATACAGAGGTACATTTTCCTTTCTTCAATGTTCTAGTAGTGTACATTTCAATAGGTGGTCGTTTTTGGTGACCATTGCATTTCAACTTCAAAAATTTGTAACTAATTTCAAAACGGTCCAAAAAATATGAAACGACTTGGGTTAGATGCCAATTCCTTTTTGCTTTCTTCAATGTACTAGTAGTATACATTTCAATAGGTGGTCGTTCTTAGTGACCATTGTGTTTCATTTAAAAAAATTTGAAACTAAATTTCAAAATGGTCCAAAATATATGAAATCATGACTTGGGTTAGATGCCAATTCCTTTTTTTTCCTATAAAAATTTGCTGAAAATCATTTCAAGGTGTTTAGCTTCTCCCAAAAGGCAATCAGCTCTTAAATGGTCGCTTTAAGAGCAGACTACCTTAACCCCTAGAAAAGATCGTTGTCCCTTCGGGGGACAAATGGGATTTTGGGCAGGTACCTAGTATAGGCTGAATTTTTGTCGTGATTTTTTGAAACTTTTTTTGAAGATAGATAAATTGATAAGCTTTGTGTGAATATAATTTTTTTCACAATCAGTGCCCGGGAACAACAATTATGACCAAATAAGCTCAAAACAAGGGACGGGGGACGGGGGGGGGGGGGGTAGCCTAGGCAACAAAAATAATTTGCAAAAATTTGAATGTTTTTTTAAAAATATTTTTTCTCATTGATTATATTATTGTCTATCCGGAAAGCTTTGATTCATTTCATTTGGATTTGTTATAAGAAAGTTATAGACCTTCTTGTTTTTCGGGTGGTTCTAGCATCTTCTTTAAGAAAATAACTTGTAGGATTCATTCCTGAATGAAATTTTTCAAATTTTTCAAATTTTTTTCATGTTTTAGTTTACTTTCTAGAACAATCTCACCATTGGAATTAGTGCATTTTAATTCCATCTAAAATATATGAATATTTCAGATTTTCCTCCTATCTTGTACCTACTTCTACTTAATAATTTTTTTAAAAATGATAATTAAGTTTTTCTTTTCCTAGACTCTCAACTCAATTTTCCGCTATAAGTATTTAAAGCTTGAAACTTTGTAGTGCAAAAATTTTAAGTTAAAAATGTTCAAAGCCAAAAAATCTAGTCCCCTAATGTGCTGAATAACATGTTTTTTCCACTTTAAATGCAAATATCTTGCAATCTGTGCGGTCAAAAATTCTAAAAAAAACCCCACACATTCTTATACTAGTTAGGTTCAAGATCCTATGGTTAGATGTGCAAAAAAAACATTTTTCAAATGTTTTTACTCTTTGCTATAGAAATGATAGTTTTGAGTGTTTTTTGGTAGAAAAAAGGCCTTGGACCTTTAGGGGTTAACGTGCTTGTGTTCATGTAATTGAAAATTCTCTGCATTTCATTTTGAAGGAAAGTTGCAATATAATATGAGAATGAATGCAAAAACAAACACTCCGTCGCAGGATGATATTTTAGGAATAGATTGAACCTTATCGCAGATTTTGATATAACTTAATTATTAGCAGGAAATATTTGCAAAGGTGCCATAAACTTTGACAATCACGGAAGTTTGAGCTAACACGCTCAAATCGTTCCATTTTGTCAAAAAAAACCTCAAATCATTCCATCTCGTCAAAGAAAAAGCAGGATTGAAAAAAAACTCTCAGAAAATCAAGTTTGCGAAGAGGAGATCCAGTTCCAAGCAATTCACACCCTAGCGTGGCGATTTTCATTTTGTAGTTGGAGAGAGAGAAAGGAAGATTGAAGCCTTTGGGAGCCCATTGAAGCCACTACACGCGGGCAGGAGAATGCCGGGCAGCTGGTTCCAAGCGGTGGGACCAATCGGGGCGCCATCACAACCCTTTGTCCACAACGCCACATCCCCACCACCGGTTAGCGCCCGCACGGCCTGGCTTCCGGTGGGAGCTAGTCACTTGGGTTTTGAACCTCTCCCTTTTAAACTGACCTTGATGGCATGGACTTAAACATGTCAAATTTCAAATCTCCCTCACCTACCTGAATTGGATTCGTAGGATGCTTGCTCGGCTTGGACTTCCAATCTACTCTAGCTCATTTTCCAACTGGTTGACTCGTTCTCTTACTGACTAACTGGTTCCCTTGCTAATTAGCTTATTCCCTTGCACACTAACTTGTTGTTTGAACTAGCTTGTTCTCTTGAACTGGCTCGTTTTCGGTTTTATTTTTGACTAACTGTGAGCTAATTCCAACACAAAAAGAAAAGAAAAGAAAAAATTTAACTAATGATTAATCTAATTTTTGTTGGATTTTTAGGAGGGTTTTTTATCCCTAAGTACTAACCAAAAAACAACAATTCTAACAAATTCTAACTAACAACAACTATAATTCTCACACTTAAAAGCAAATTCTAACTAACTCTAATATTTTTGAGTTTTTTTAGGATTTTTTGGAAAACTAACTATTTCTTCCAAAGAGTAAATTATCAAAGATTAAATTATCAAAGGCTAAACTATCAAATTAAACTAAAAATTCATAACTCTAGCAAATTAGCATAAAATAAAGGCAACTTGAGCAAACTCAGGCAAAAAAAAGGGAGCCATTTAGTGTTTTGTGGGGGTTCAAATAGCCCTTAACAAGCCAAAGCTTGTCAATTGACAATTTTTCCCACAAGATAAATTGATTTAAGGATCAAAAGCTTTGCCTTGCGGGGACCATACTAGGTTAAACTTGTAAATAATGGTTCCAATTCTTCCAAAAAGTGTTTTAAATCCGTAATTGAGGTACACATGACAGTGCTTAAACCAAAAATCAAGGATTAAAGTGTATTCCAAAGTATCCAAGAATTTAAATCCTAAATGAGGTACATATAACAATGTTTAACCGAAATTTAGAAGTTAATTACACCAAACTCTGTTATACAACAAGTTTTGGTTGGATTTTTGAATTTAAAATCTTTTGGTGAAGTGAAGCTTCACTGCCTTAAGCCTTCTAACTCAAACACTGTTGCAAATTACAAGTTCGTTAGTATCTTTAGCAAACGTATCAAATTTTCGGGGACTAAACATCCCAATAGTATTTTTAGTGTGGTTGTTGGTTTTAAAGGAAATCCCGCGTCCTCTAACTAAGTCCTCCACTAAAAGGAATCAAATTTGAGTAAAAGATTGCCGTTTCTTAGCCTAAATAGATAATTCCGACATAGTGTTGGCAAATCTCTCTATATATAAATTTAGAAAACCAATTTCAGATTTTATTTTTGAAAAAAGTGATTTTTTCAGATCTGCCCAAATTGCCCGCCTGGTGAAAAAAGTAACATATTAGGCCATAATTTTTTACTCTTATTTTGGAATGTCATGAAATTTAGTGCACATGAAAGATATTCCTTGTCCCCACCTTCTATTAAAATTTCAGCTTAAAATATGAAAATCTCTAATCACACGTACCTGCCCAAAATCGCTATGTTGCTAAAAATAGCAGGGTGGTCCTTTAAGGATTAATCTAAGAATTTTCTAGAACAAGCCCTAATTAGCAAAGAAATCTTATCCAAATAAAATCTGAGATTTTTCTCAAAGATATTTAGGTAATTAACTTAATTTACCCTGAAATATTTCATAAATAATCCTAGGATATTTTCAAATATTCTTTGTTTAAACCAAATTGATTTTTTAAGGAAAGATTTGAAATCTTAACTAAATCTAATATTCAATTATTTCTAAGATATTTAGCAAATTATCCTAGAATTACCACTAATTACTCTAAAAAGTTAAACCTACTATTGAACCCTTCCCATCTTCTTGGGAACAACTCAAAATTAGAAACCAATTGTGCCATTGTGTTTAGAAGATCCAAATTAGTCTTGAACAATCCCTTCCCCCTTCCTCCTTCCTCCAAGTTGATCATGCTTGTAAAAACCACTAATGATAATTCCAAATAAAAGTCAAAACTCCAACTATTGGAATTTGCAATTTCCAAAGAAATTAACTGGCCAAGGTTGTCTGGACGGTTAGTGATAATAAGAGGAGACTCTTTGTTCGCAATATTTGGACACTGTAAGCTCTTGGTTTGCCGGTCAACCCGCCGCCATGTTGTAAATTCTTGTTACATTTGATGTCGTTGCCGATTCTGGTACTTTTGACAATTAGAAAGTCTTCAAACTTGACAAGTTGCTTATTTGGCACAAAAAACTTTAATTTAGTTTTTAGTGAAATTTTACCACACTCTGGATAATTTCTATAAATTTACCATCAGTTTCAAAGGCAGTTGACTTTTCATGGAGTCATTGTGAAGTTTTGTAAAATCTTGAAATTTTTTGGGCAACTTCTAAGAAGTTTTCTAAAGCTAAGGGCAAAACCAAATCTCCAATTGAAGTATGTATAAAGCCCGGTATAAAGAGGCTAAAATTAACAACTCTTTATTAATTTCCATCCGAGGGGAAAATCATTCTGGTACCAAGGTTAGTTGTGGATGATTAGTTCTAATGTTGACCTTTTGGTATGCTTTTACCTTAAAAGCACCTTTCTATAAGCTCCAATCACCTCATCCTTCGTTTACTTTGCATTCTGGTTCATATTCATAATCACCTGCAAGACTTTACATAAACTAATCCAAATTTTTCATGGATTAGACTTAGATTCTTCTATACCTAAAAATAGACTTTTATAATTTAGTTAGGTTGTCACATGGGTCGTTGCAAGAAAGACTTGTTGTTTTTGTTCCACTTTGGTAGTTTTGGGCCTTTTTTTCGGGAGTACTTTAAAAATAGAAAAACATTTTTGAAAAAATATGAAAAAATATAAACAATAAATAGACCTGTAAGAAGAAGGTTCCCTATGAAAGAAAAGTCCAAAAAAATTCTTTAAATGGAAGAACTAGAAAAGTACAGAATCGCCAGAAAATAGACACTTGGACGTTTTAATTTGTAAAAAATAAGAAAATCAATTTTCAAAGAAATTAAAAATTTTCCATTTGGGAAGACTTCATGGTGAAGAGATTCCACCAAAACATTGGTCTTGAAACCATTTTTAATGTTCAGAATTGAGCGCGCAAGGGAGCCCTATTTGCATGAACGTAGAAGACATAAAATAAAATATTTTTAAATTTCCCTTGGTAGAAACATGACTTACTACTATGGGAAGACACCATAGAAATTTCAGCCCTAAATTATTAAATTTGGGGACTCCAAAGTACTCAAAACCCCTAAAACTCAAAACGTGACGTATTAACTTAATTGATTTTTAAATATAAAATTATTTTTAAATTTTTTTGAAAAATATGAGATATGATTACACTCAAGACAAACATATCTAATAAAAATTTCAAGTTCATGCGAGTTAGGCTTCAAAAGTTATTGCAAAAGAAAGTTTTAGAACTCCTCCTGTGACAAATAACTAGTACAAGTCTTTCTTGCATCGACCCACATGCACTCCGTAGTTTGAGTTTCACATGGACAAGACACTAGGAGTCTCTAACTTTTACATCCTCACTTTGCTTGGAAATGCTAATCTAAACTCTAAGATATTTAACAAAGATCTAAATATGAAAAATAGAGTATTTTATGCTTTCCATGATTTTAAGGAGAATCCTCACAATTCTGGTAGGAACTTCTATCAAATCCTTCTCAACTACTTACTTCATGCTATTTTGCATGAAATAACACTAAAAACTAACTTAAAATTGCGAAAAATAAACCCAGAGTTCCAAGTGCTAACTTGAAAGTTCATAGGGTACAATTGTAAAAATTAAAAGGGAGAGTTTTTTGTTAAATCATCATGACAAAGATTACATGATTAGGAATATCTACTTTGATATTTGAGGGGCAATAAAAAAATCACTAAAATTTGAATTTTTCTGTTTTAAAATGTTTTCTTCAAAGATTTTGTTTTTATCTACATTTGAAGTTTTGACTCATTCTATTTGGACAAGCAATGAAAAAATTGTGGACATTTTTTTTTTTTGAGAAATATACACATTTTTTTGAAAGAATAAATTGAAGAACTCATTTTTGAATTTAATTTTTATAAAGATCTAAAAAAACATGTTACATAAGATTAACTTTGCTTGGTAGGTCACCGTTAGAATTATTGTGAGTCAATTCCATACTAGAGCTATTAACAATTCAATTTTCCCTTCAATCTTGAACCTACTTCTATTAAACAACTTATTAATGTGTAAAAATTAAGTGTCTATTTGTTGAATTTTTTTTCCTATATTGTCAACTAAATTCTTCAATATAAAGAATTAGAAAATTAAAATTAGTACTGCAAAAAAAATTCATTAAGAAGATCAAAGCCAAAAAATGTAATCAAACAAGGTGTTAAAAAAATTGTTATTTTCACGTTTAATGCAAATATCTTGCAATCTATGTGGTCAAAGTATCTAAAATTTCTTTGACACATTTTTATACTATTCTACGGTTAGATATACAAAAAAAATGATCTTTTAAGTTTTTTGTTTTTGGCAATACAAATGGCACCTTGGAGTTGTTTTCTTGGAAAAAGGGCTTGGAACTTTAGAGATTACAATGCATTAAAAATACAAGACTTAAAAAATTATAATTTACAATATGTATTGCAAAATATACATTTTATTAAATTTCATCATTAATATGGTTGTGTTGTACTATATTTTTTATTAGTATAGAGAATGTGGTGCCAACATTTTAAACATATTCTTGCCACCAAAGATATTCTGCAAAATAGCCGTTTTAGTGATTTTTTACCGTACCATATTGTGGTAAAGAACGTTTGCATATTTTATCGTACCATATTGTGTCATAACTACGCCGCAGTTGCTAATAATAATAATACTAGGTTCCACAAATTTTACAATTATATCCTCCAATGTTTCCACAATTTGATTGGAAACACATGTTAAAAAGAATATTGTTTGAACCACGTTAAATCTTCTCAAATATACATTGTCCTTCCACTCTTCCATCATGATTATATTTTTTTTACCAAACTTGCTCTCATTAAATTCTACTATTTTTTATATACCTCCAATTCTTTTCATATCCTTATCGTTAATTGCTATTGTACAAATCTTTTTGGAATAATTATATCAATCTACAGTTGTATAATAATCTCCGACTTCTGCATGCACAAGTATTAGGTTTTGATTGTTTTGAAAAGCCTAACAAAGCTAATTAACAAAGTTTCAATTAGGAAATAAAGATTCAAGCAAATAAAGAAGAAGATTAAATTAAAAAGATTAAAGATAAAAAATTAATTGAAAATTTTCATCACCCTTGTGGCTATTAAGAGTGGAGAGAAAGAATTTAGTAATTAGTATTATCGCGTGAGGTTCACAATTGTATGTGGTTAGAAGAACAATTTTCTTATTTTTAATTGCAAATGTCTTAATAAGAATTAATTGGAAACAATCCTATTTAATAGCCTCTCCAAACAAACTCTATTCCATGAGCTTGGGTTATTCAAATTAAGAGCTTAAGTTAATCTACACCTCCATACAAAACCGTCCAATCGCCTCCTTTTCCTAACCTTTTCCATGATCATGACCATGCCACATGCTTCACAATTCATCCTATCCAACATAAATTGTAAGTTTTGGGCAATGACAAGACAACTTAATACAACTTTTGTGTTTTCAGTGAATTGGTGCATAAAAAGAGATGTTATAATAGAAGCAAAAGAGAGACAATAAAAAAAGCAAAGCAAGAGAAATATGGTTAAAATAGCAAGAAGAGATCAGCATAGTGAACCAATGAGAGACCAACACAATAAAAGTAGACCGCAATAAAGCAACAAAAGCAGAAGAGACAATGTTTTGCCAAGGGGAGTGTTTTGAAAAAACTTGATTTTTTTTTTTGGCAATGGCGAGCAAGGTCGTTAGTTCTATAAGTGTTGCCAAAACAAATAGGTAACTGTTGTATATTTAATCTTAAAGCTAGGGTATGCCAGAAGTTTATATAAGATAATTTTTAATTTTTGTTAAAATATATATACACAAAGTAGTTTCTACAGGCCTCAATAAATAGTTTGGCATGTCAAATTTTGGAAGTCTATATAAAATTATAATTTTTTCTAATAAATCAACCAATTGTAATATAGACAGTTAATTGAACTCAAACTGTAGCCTACTTGATTGTTAAAACAATTCCAAAATTTTGTATATCATCAATATTTTGTCATTCTTAGAGGGGATTTAAGTCTTCATTTTTCAAATGTGGCGGATGGATGGACAAAATGTGGCTTTTGGATGGACGAAATGTGCACGTAAGTCAATTTTGCTAAACAACTGAACAAGATGCATTTTTGGGTGAGCAAGATATATAAATTTTGTCAAATTGATTACACATATTATGTATGTAAGGTTGTCTAAATTTACATGTGAAAGTGGAGATGCATTTAGTATATGCCAATTAATAGAATTTTTTGTGAAGAGAAAACATTAAAAGATTTAAAAAAATATTATACACTTCTAGATGTTGCTATTATATGAATATTGAACTATCTGAGCTTTAGCCTTTTTTGTTATGAATAAATTATTTAAAAAAATGTGACAATAAACAATGATGGACATAGAGGTTTTTAATCAATGGATTATGAGTATTTCAAGAACAATAATTTTTGAAGTGTGTTGCAGAAACCTTGATATCTTGCAGCAAACGAGTAATATATATGCATAGCCCCTTGTCCTATTTTTTTTACAGGTGAAGTACAAAGGCAATATAAGATGTAGTGAATTTGCGGTACAAAATCCAATAAATTTATGGCACAAGATTTCACTGAATTTGCACTAGAAATTTGTAGAAGTTTCAGAATTTTTTTGGCAGGTCTTTTAATATATCAGTCTGTGAAGTGTGGCAATCAAGAAAATAATTTGCCTATTTGAAGATTCATGACTCAAATTGGGAAAGGTTTTTAATAGAGATAATTATTCTGTGGTAGAGTTAAGTAGCAAGTGTTTCTATGCTTCTACGGCAAAAAAATTTAACAATGGAATGTTTGATTGTTTAAGCAATGATTATTAATAGCTCTGAAAGTAAAAAAACGATGAACACTTAATTTCTAGCTAAAACATTTAGATAATATGTTGACATAATGTTTTTAGAATATGATTCTCTGATGAAGGTAATTTGATTTATTGATTTTGGTTTCTCTATTTTACATAATTTGTAAAAAAATTCTTTTCTATTTTTTCTTTTTATCTCAAAAAATGTTACAGATTGAAAACATGAAGTTACTTTCACAAGTTGTTCCTACTGATCTGGAAAAATAATCACACGTAAGTACGATCAAATATTTAAGCCACTTTTCTTAATTTTTAGGTGTGAGAGAAAGAAATATGAACAAATATCTTTGTATGATCATTATATATCAAAATGGTTTAAATACAACAAAAACATAAAAAACCCTCAATAGCTTTAACATTCGATAAAATATTTTTTTCAAAGGACTAGTGAAACTAAATGAAATTGGTTGAGGAAAATTTTCACTTTTCAAATTACTAAAAGTTAGACTGAATAAAACCTTTAATTTTTTTTGACAACTAATATGACATTAAAGGTAGAAAATATTGCAATTTTTTTTTGTAGAAAAACATAATCAATTGTGTAAAAAAATTTTAATAATTAAGAAGAACAAAAATAAGAAACAAATGATGTAATTCAAGTGAGTAATATGGGATTTGTCCCAGTAGAAGTTCGGTGGGATTTGGGAGTATTTGTCTTTGGTGGCATCTATGACCTAATGGAGTCCAGATTCACACAAATCCAAGCCAATCAAAAAAAAAAAAAAAAAAAAAAAAAAAAAAAAAAAAATAATATATATATATATATACGTGTATACGAAAAATTCACTCAAATACTGCACATAAGTATGATAGGAGCTAATTGCTCAGTACTACAATACTAATGCTGGTGCTATCTCCTGATCTACACAAATCAGGGTATTGACTATCTCTGCAGTAGTCGGTTGAATCTCGAAGAAGTACGGCGCTGACTGTTCTTCAATTTGCTCAATGTCTGCAAGACGATGCTCTTACGTAGAGGCATTGTTGAAGTAGGTGGCGTTTTCAACGCGATCGGAGCGAATTCTCTTATTTCTGCTTGGATAATTGTAAAATAATGGATGAAACTTGGGTCAATGCAAGTATTCATCCCCTGGAACAATATAGAATAAAACTTGGAGGTTCTCCATGTCCTGACAAGACTCACAAGCGGAGCTATATTCCGCAATATACTTGAACTGATGCTTTGGATCAAGCATTGGCGGCACAAGGCAAAATGAAATGCCTCTACAGCAATCCAACGTGATGTGACTATCGTCAAGATACCTGGAATGAAAATCCTCTAGCTGAATGTATGGGTTGTAAGCAACCCAATCAACCTCAATGTTCGGTCCGTCAAATCGAAAGAAGTTGAACATCGGCAATGGCTTGGGTGCTGTCCACCTGACCTCAAAATGTGGTAGGTCAATCAAGAGTTCGCTGTCCTGGTAAGATGGATGGCCCGCCTTAAAACAAGTTCGGATAAAAGCTGCCTCAAACCTCCACGTAGCCAACGCCACTTTCCAATAGAAGAGCATGCACTGAGAGAACTCTCCCTCGTCCACTTGAAATATTTCTGACTCAGTTGCATGTACAATCAAAGGCATAAGGCGGTTTGGATCCACCAAGTACTGACAAGTTAGGTGGTACCAAAACTCGAAAGACAAGCCCAACTGATCTGGTTTGATAAGTAGGCCCTCCACCGGAAAGACCTTCTTCTCCTTGCTGTCACAGGCTCTTCTTTACTGATAGGTCTTGGCTGGCCTGTCTCGTCTGGTTGCCAACGAACGTGAATATGGAAGAATAGGTGGCTCGTAGCAGAGAAGTATCGGTGCTGGAAGATATCCCTACAAAAATTCAAATAAATTAGTCAAACAAATGCAAGTGAATGCCTAAGTAGTGTACTAGCTAAGAACTAGACACTCTCGACAGACGCACCAAAAATGTGTTTCTAACTTAACCCTTGAGTCAGAAAGTTACACACGGGCTCTAACGGTTGTTTCGATGGAGATTTACTCCTGGCTGGGTGATTCCTAGTTAAATGTTTGTCTTTCAAGCAATGAAATTTTTTTATGATTGATAATCCTGTAAAATTCAACAAATTCTATGAAACACTAATTGTTAAATGATTAAAACGTTTTGGTTAAAGCAAATGATGATGGAAAAATAAAACCTAAACTAAATTAAAATTGTATCTAAGCAAAATAATAGAATGACACTTACCCTTTCCAGAATGGTAAAGAAAGTTAAATTTCGAGATTCTTAGCAAAAATTACAAAGGGTCAAATTTCGGCCCCTTACTTGTGCTAAAGACTTCATCCACTAATCTAAAATAGAAAATTAATTCTAAATAATTCTAAATTATAGGATTAGGTTATTAATTATTTTAATTTTGGGGTTCTTAAGATTAATTGAAATTTTGACATATTTGGATGTTTTTCATCCAAAATTCGTCTCAAACTTTATCCAAGACTTTATCCTTCAAAATAAAGTATTTTTAAGAGTAAAAATGGATTAAATTTGTTTCAATGGGTTCCCCTAAGGGAACCGAAGAGGGTGGATTGAAGACAAAGCCAGCCAGTATACTAGCCAATACAACTAGCATACTAGGCTGGCATACCAGCTAGCAGCCAGCCGCATACCAGCCAACATATAGTCAACATCAGACATCGGGGCCATGCCTTGACTGCACAGTTGGAACTTCCGATTTCTAAAACTAAACTACCATGGCTGGTTTCCAAACTATTCCGGGATGATGCCCCATGGGACCACAATCTTTTTTTATTTTTATTTTTAAAACACAATAGGACTAAAAAGTTGAGATCCAGTTAAGGGTGGGAAAAAAATCAGATTGTAACCAAAAGAAAAAGGGAGAGAGGAGAAAGGAAAGTCACACCTCCCCGCGTCAAACCTGCACAAAAACTTTCAAATCTTAACTATATCACCAACAAGCACATCTACAAGCAATGGAGAAGAATTAAAGAAGAAGGAGAGGATATAGGAGGAGAAAAGAAAGAGACGATAAATATTACCTAGCCATAAGATTAGGTAGAAAATTTAGAGAACTCTTTATGACCGTTGGAAGGAGGATTGGGATGAGGCAAAGGAAGAGTGCATAAGAGGGTAGGAAGCATCCTTAAACTCTCGAGGAGTTCAAGACTAGAGTTGTAAGACCACCATCAAAATATTTGGTGGAATAGCTCTAGAGTGGAAGAAAGGAAAGAAGGGGAAAGGAAGAGAGTTAGATCATTAAACGTGTAATATTTTTTACAAATTAAACAGTGAGTTTTGAAAAAATAAACCACTTAAACAAATGACCACTATGGAGCACGAGGTTGCGTATGCGGACGAGGATGAGGTCATTTCTAACACTAGCAATGACGAGGTGAGCCATTAAACTAATCCTGGGTGTTTTTTCCTAATTAGCTGGTAATTGTCTTAATTATTCTTTAACCCACATTGGCAAGCAAAGATTAGTGGAAATTAGAAGTTTAGACTCAAAAGTTCATAGGTTAGGAAGAGAGGTTTTTGAAAACATATTAAATTTAAGATTTGACTTTGTTTTGACCACAATAAGTTAAGACAAGCAATAGGGTTTAGGGACAATGGACGGAAATTAACAAACTTCATCCAAAAGAAACAATGGACTGAAATTAGGGATTTAGATAAAGAGTAAAATATAGAATAATTAACATTAGAAATTAAACCCTAGAGTTTAGCGGTTAAAAACTAGAGTCAACTTAAAAGTTTAATCATAGAAGTTAAATTCCAAAGCCAAAATTTAGAGTTAACTTTAGGAAGTAAAAATTAGAGTTAAATTTAGGAGTGGAAATTCTAGGTTTAAAATAGAAGTTAAAACTTAGAGTAGTTTAGAAGTAAAAGCTTAGAAGTTTAGTGTTAATTTAGGAGTCAAAAATTAGAGTAAAAATAGAAGTTAATAGTCAGATTCTTAGTAAAATTTAGAAGTTAGAATCAACCTAAAAGTTAAAACATAGAATTTAGAATTAGAAGTTAAAACTTAGAATCTATCGAGGAGAGTAATTTTAGAAGTTAAATTCTAAAATTAAAGTTAGAGTTAAAATTTTAGAAGTAATCTAGAAGTAAAACCATAGAATTAAATTTAGAAGTAGAAATCTAGAATCAAAAGTTAAAACATAGAGGTAAATTTAGAAATTAAATTCTAGAGTTAGTTTTAAAAGTTAAAACTTAGAGTTAATTTTAGAGGTTAAAATCTAGAATTCTACCAAAAGATAAAAAGTAGAAAGTAGCCCCAAGAGCTCATAGAAGGAACGTAGGGAATCCCATTTCAACTTGTTAAGGGTTATTAAAAATGGCACCAACTACCTTCAACATATGATAGATAGTTGGGACGTAGAATTTCATTCTTAAATCACCATGACCCATGATCATTGGCAGCTAGTTGGAAGACATCTTTTGTATCTTTAGGCATTTCTTTTGCCCATCCACAAAAAATTTAGGAAACATTAGCAAAATCCATTGCTTGGAAGGCACACTAGACCGTGCTCACAATACCCCTTAAATCAAAAGTGGATAAAAACTGAGAACCTGGTCGTGTTTGCTTCATTACCAAAGGTAGGTAATCAAGTGCCTACAATCAGCCTTCATGGTTTCAATGCATTTGGAAGGTGCACCTTCATGCATCAACGTGTATACTTTAATCTTCTTTATGCCTCAAGAACAGGATTCCTCATAAAATGGCCCCTGCAGCACATGAAGAATCCAAGTCCACAGCTGTGATAGTTCAGAAAATTTGTTTTGCAGTGAATCCTAAGTCAAAGTTGAGAAACTGCTGCGCGAGGGAATATGACATTAAATGCATTCTACATGTGCACAATTTTTTGACTATACGGAAATCTAAACCCTAAATCCACTCTCGTAGCGGTGAATGCCAAAACGATAGAGAGGAGACTGTTATACTAACAAAAATCAGAATGTGGAAGCGGCAACAACGACATAGGATTCACCAAATTTGACCTTGCTTCTGACCGTTGCTTGCGTGACCTCCAAGACGAATTTGGCATCCTTGTTGCAGTTTCTAGATCCATTGCGTACTGCGTCGCATTCCTTTCTCGAATTTGAGTTCCAGTTTCTGCGATCTATTTGCCGTGCCTTTGGATTTCTGGTGCATGCAATTTTACTTGAAGATTTCTAGCAGCAAATTCTAATGCAAATTGGGATAGCTGTAGGAACCACCCCTGAACTATTCATTAACAAATTGAACCTACTAAGCACTTTTTAGGGGATCCAATGTTTGGTACCCTATTTTTTTTCTACTTTAAAAAAAATTAAGGTTTTTTCTAATATTCTATTTTTTTTCTAAACACCCCAAGCACATATTACCAATGCTATAGTGGATCTAGTAAAAGTATAAATTTTTTCTTCAACGAATTATATTGACCCTATTTTTTTATCTCATGCCGTTTTCTACTGCACTGATGGTCTTCCCTTCGAGCATATTTCTCTTGTATAAAATCAATGAAGAGTCGTAGTGTTGTATTGATACCTACTAAAACTAATTTAATTCTTTAGTTTCATTAGCAATTTGGTCTAGTATGACAATCTATTAAAGGATTGCATCCAAATACCATTATTAACATGATACTTCACAAATTCAAAAGAAAAGAAAAGAAAAATCCAATTAAAAATAGAATTAAAAATAAAAGTAAAAAAATAAAACATGCTAAAAAAAAATTACACAAAAATTTCAAAAAAGATTAAAAAAACAAACAAACTATAAGTAACATACAAAGTTTGTGTTTATATTTAAACATTGCAAACATTTTTTCAAAAATAAATACAAACATAAAAATATACCAATTGTAAGTAGATGGAATAATTATTATTACTTGAGGATGATTAGCCTCCTTTACAAAACCGATCGGTACAATAGCTGCCAAAAATATGCTGCTGATTGAGGTGGTTTTAGAAAAGACGGCTTCCATTTCTCCATCTCATCATTGTCAACTGGAAAGAGCACAAGGTGATTTTGCCCATTTTTTCTTGCAGCATTAAACTAGTCGGACAAATTGTAAGAGCCGATTGTAGAGTGTGAAGGTGAATATAGTGTATCCAATTATTGCTGGAATGGTGGAGAGGTTATTGAGCAAGAATTTCAAAAATGGCAATGGCGGGAGCGGATTCCGATGATGAACTAACAATTGTGAAAGAGATTCCGGCAACAGGGGACCAAAATTTGGGTTTTTTTTATCGATTGTTGAAGAAGCTAAAGGTTGAAAGTGTTGCGACGACATCAGCGATGGGAGATGCAACTGGTGCAGGCAATTAGATTTGAATCCGATCGATGTCTGCGCCACCACTAAGTTCTGAACTGGAATTTTATAGAAACGAAGAGAATATGAAGAATCTGGAGGCGGGAAAGTTGCTGGGATTTCTTTCTACGAGTCTTGTTTTCATCGAAATCCAAGATTAGTTGGTGGCGGAGTTTGTAGCGAGTTACCAGTTGGAGGCACGAGTTGGTGTTGTTAAAAAGAAGCGATTGCATTTGACGGCAGAGTTGGTGAGTAAAGTGTTAAAGTTATCCAATTGTGGAGTTTCGTGGATGAGCCTGTTGGTAGAAGAGTATCCAATTGGTGGATGTTTTTCAACACCAAATCTGTGCAAGTTTTCAATTGAATTAAAGACAGAAACTCCAATTAGGATTTTGAAGACTCAGCTAACCGCCGATTGGAGAGAAATAGTTGAGTTCGTGTAACATTGGCTATTTTTGGATACGGATTCTACGAGCGTGGAGTTGGGAGTTGTGGTGGCGACGGTGGTAGTGTTTTGACAGCGCGTTACTAACAATTGGTCCAAATTGGTGGCGCGGCGACTTCATCAATTGGTGTTGGACGTGAAGATGGAACCATTAGGGAGTGAAAAGATGTTTCACGACAGATACCATATCATAAAGATTTTCAATGAAGCAAATGCAATTGATTTGGTCATTGTAAAGATGGAAACAAATGAGGTGGAGGCTGAATCAGTGCGTCCAGGGGTTCCATCACCATTACAAGGACCGAAATATTATTCTGTGTTAAAGCGGGAGGCATCGGCTAAACTGACGATGATATCGGTGCATCCTACAATTTTTGAGGATTATGTATAGCTCAAACAGAAGTATAATTTTCTCATCACTGAACACCAATTGTTACAGACTGAGGTGGAAAATTTGAAAAAAGCAAGTGCTGATGCAATTGGTGAGTGTGCAGCAATGGTAGAGCAATTGAAGCAAGCAATGGTTGATTTAACTGATGTGGTTGCCGGTGGGCTTTTGCAGCAATTGAAGGAAGCACTCCCTGATTTGGTGGATGAGAGTGAAGAATTGAGAGAGCTTCCTACCCAATTGGAGCTTTGCAAGGCTGAGGCAGTGGATCAAAAGAACAAGTATGCTGTTTTGAATACAAAGGATATTCAAACTCGATTGGATGCAGATACTCAAAAGCACAAACTTGAGAAACTTACTATACATTCACAGAATCTGGAACGAGAGTTGTTGAGCAATCGGAAGGATTAATCTATCCGGGATGAAAAGGAGTTATTAGAGTTTCCACCAAGGATTCAGAGAGAAGCACATATTATGACTGATGGCTTTTGAAAATTGCCTTATTTTATTCGACTTGCACAAAATTTGGAGCAAGCATATACTTACGATAGGCAGCTATTTTTCATGCTGACTGGATTGACAACGGGTCAAACTTTATTACAATTGAAATTGAACAGATATAAGAGTGGGCTGCAGAGGATAAACAAGAAGATCTATTGGTGGAAATCCTTATGCGTAGTAATCTGAAGTTGGAGGATTATAATGCAGCGTTGTCCTGTTGTAGATTTGTACATAGTGTAAAAACATATTATAATATGTTTTATTAAGTAGCTTCAAAGTGACGCCGTTTTGAGAGGCATATAACATCTTTATAAGAGGACGATTTTGCCTTAGAGCTTCATTGAATTTCAGTAGTGGTTTTGTTTCTTACTTTAAATTTAAAATATCGAATTGGAGGGGGTTTTTTGAGTCTCAAGATGAAGAGCCTCAACCGGAGGCTGAATTTGAACTTTCATTGTCGCAACTACCGGATGAGCCGCTTCTACGACGGAAATTGCTATCGCCATTTGTGCATTCACGAGATGAAGCTGGGCCTTCTCGACCGCCAAAGCAGCCTCGTATTGAGCAGCGGTGGCACGAAACCTTCAGCGGGATGCTCGTGCGTTGGTAATCTTGTTATAAGTTAAACGTGTTGAACTCGGTAGCTATGAAGTAACATTTGAAGGGTGTTTTGAGGGTCTAAACGACGATCAATATTATTGTATGGTCAAGCCGATCAAGGGGAGTCATGGCCACCAACGATGGTTAGAGGGGCCGATCAATCCCTTAATGAAGGCGAATCGTGCTGAATATGTCGCTGCAACTATTAAGTGCATTCTCAAGTTCTTGCAGATGGAATGAAGTTTGTCTTGAAATTTTAGTTTTTTACTTCTAATAGGCATTGATTTGATGTTAGTGCTTATATCTATGTTCGGAGTATTTTATAGAAATGATTTTATATGGTTATAGTTGTAGAAGAAAAAGATGAAAATGTTTGCTTTTTAGGTGAACTTTGAAGTGATTTTCCTTCTAAGTTAAAAATAAAGATATAGTTGTGGGTCAAATAGGAAGGTCAATAATTGAAAGTTAGCTTTAGGAGAAAGTTAAGGGTTGATTGCCACTTGCTTTGAAAATAGGGAGTTGTTGATAATGTGGGGAAAAAAGTGGACACTATTCATCTTCTCTTTTGTTGTAGGTGGCAGAACCCGAATGTTTGGAGGATTATTGTGTGTGAATTTTTACGAATTTTGAAATGAAAATTGGTGAATTTTGATATCATATAGTTGTTTTTCAAAAAAGTTCTCTCTTGCTTGAATTGAAGTTGTGAGTTAAAATTTGTGTTAGTTTAAGTGGAGGAAGGTCTGCTGCCTTCCAATTGAAGGGGTAGAGACTTCGACCAACCATAAAAGACGGGCATATCTTTAGTTTGCAATGAAATTTGAAAATGATGTAAAAAATTTTAAGAGCTTTTCATAAAGCTATCATTTACTGTATTTGAAACATATATAAGCGATTTATGAGTGTGGAAGTGAAGGAGGGACTGCTGCCTTCAATTTTTAAGATCAAAACTTTGAGTGACCATAACAGATGGACAGAGTGTTAGTTTGAGTTGAAATTTGGAGAGGATGTGGAGATTTTTGTTAACTTTTCATAAAGCTATTATTTGTTGTATTTGAAGCATGTATAAGTGATTTATGAGTATAGAAGTGAAGGAAGGTCTATTGCCCTCAAATTTTGAGGCTGAAACTTTGAGTGGCCATAAAATATGGATAGAGTGTTAGTTTGAGTTGAGTTTTAAAGGAGAAGTAGAGATTTGTGTAAGCTTTCTAAAAAACGATTACACATTTTATTTGAGTTTATAGAGTAGCCGTGGCATTACACCAAAGTTTGGTCAAGGAAAAAGAATTGGAGTTGGAGGAGATTTGAAGAGATTTGAAGAGATTTGAAGAAACCAAGACTTGAAGACAAGAAGATTGAAGATTCGTGCGTTGTGGCTTGTAGCTTGTAGCTTGTTATTCTTAGTTGGTTTTGCAGGCTTGTTACGTTTTTTATTGTTATTCCTAGCCGGTTTGGGAGGCTTGTTGTTCATTTTTTTTACACTGTAAACATTATTGCGGACTATGTGGGTATTCAATAATAGCCCCATTTTATGTTTGTGGCGACGACGTGGGATTGATCACGCACATGGTCGATCTTCTATGTTGTTCCCACTAGTGAAAGGCGCTTCCTGATCACTGTGGGTTTGAAGTTTAGGAGCCAATCTTTCGAATGGTTAGCTCGTGGTTTGTCCGTCCCGTTTTACCCGTCCGAGGACTTGTTTCTTATTACACACCTTTACCTTTAGCCCTATAGAGCCACTACAAGATAAAATGGTTGGAGATCGGGTGAAGATTTGAGTTTGAAGATTTTGAAGACCAAGTGAAGATTCAAGTTTTGAGATTCTCCATCTACACTCACCAACTTGCAGCCAAACACCTTGTGTGTTCCCTAAGCGCGCTCTTCTATACACGACAGCGTATTGGTTGATCGGCGACTTAAAAGTTCGTTTGCTTCATTATTATTGCTAATTGAAATATATTCAGATAGACCGACGTCGATTGGAAATCCAGTGTGCGGACAAAGTTTGAACTCCTAAGTATGCTCAATGAGAAAAGGTAGTGGCGTTGGAGTTGGTGATTCATTGACAAAATTGTGAAATTAAAGAGTGATAGTTGTTATTACAGAAGTTCTTTAATGAGTTCCAATCGGAGTAGTGGCTGCTTCAAATGATCAAGTATAATCAAGCCCGATTGGTAAGGACCCGGTTTACAGATGTACATCCCAGTGAATATTTTTATACCTATTGGGATATCAAGATTAGATTGGAGCAGTTGGTGAAAGCCAAGACTTTTTGCAATTGTTGTTGTTTGAGGTTTATAGTGATGTTACATTCAAAAATAAATACAATTGGCAAGTTGCACCTGAAGTTGTGGTGGAAATGCCAGCACATTTGGGTAGTTGGAGCTTTGGGACAAGTGCCAGTTTCGGTGCTAGTATTCCGAAGGACTAATTTCTTGGGAAGTGGGAGAATCTTTTTGGGACAGTGGATGACCGATCGGATACGTTGTTGTGGGAGGTGTTGCTTTGGATTGGAAAGGACTATAACTACAAGCAAGCGCCGTTGAATAAATTGATTGAGGCTTTAATTGCATCTGAGTCTAATCTTTAATTGGATGTAGGTGAAGTATCAAAGAAAGTGGCTGAGAATTCCTATTTTTGTTCTACTTTTGAATATCAATACAAGTAGCGGATTGATGCATGATTGGATACGGTGTAGTACAATTGGCTGGTGATTCCGGGTGTGGGACAATTGAGTGGAATGTGTAACTTCCTACTGCAATTTCTGGTAGGAGTATAAAATCCATCAAGACCCAATGTATTTCTAAGCGGCAATCTTTTGCAAAGCATTAGCAGAGTGGTGCCAATTTTTCAAAATTATCATTGATCTTCGATTGGGTGCTAGAATGCTACAAGACGGAGAGCTTTAGGCGGCTAGGCGCGGCTTAACTACAATTGCTGTTGGAAGATGTGGTTGCTGGAATTGATGTTCATGATGCAGTTTTTGCAAGGAGCGCACTACAACTTAATTGGCGATAAAAAACCCTATAGGAGAGGCACAATGGACAATTTTTTCCACCGAAATAGGGATGGGACTTTGAAGAAGGAGCGAGCTAAGTGGAGAGAGTTATCGGACGGTGGAATGTGACAATGCTAATTGGGAAAAAATTCAGCATGGCGCATCTAGGTGGGTGTGGCAGATGCCATTGCAATGGACTCTTGGTTGCATTCTCCTTTCCATTCCTTATCCAGTGTCATCTAAGAGTGCAGCGCCGCAAAGCAAGAAGCGACAATTCCAATTGGAACCAGTTCGAAGAAGTAGTGTTTGTGGGGACACAGACAACTGAGGTGGAGCAATGGATGTCTGAATTTTATTTTTCACAATTAGCCGATTGGTAGTTTTTGAGTTAACTAGTTACATTTGCCAATCAATAGTGTAGTTCATATTGTATACTTGTGTAGTTATCAATCGGGATCCGTTTTGACTTTTCGTGGAGATGTAACTCGATTTTATGACCAATTGGTACTTATTTTTCAGATACCAGATTCAGTTGGCTCTCATGCGGTGGTATTTAGACTGTGATCTCGACTGTGATGTCCGATTGGTCGTTTTAGTTGTCTTGTGAGAGTAGCAGGCACTCCTTCCAATAGCCGGGAGTAAGCAATTGTGTTGTTTTTTCATTTGTGCTGAATATAGAAATTGGTGTTTGTAATGGTAAGTGTTATAAGTTGTGTGTGTTCAATTGGAGAAACTATGTATAATGGTGTAATTGTGATATGAATGTTTGAACTTGTGAGAGTCAATTGAAAATGTGGTTGATTTTGTAATGGAGATATTGGTTGGAGAGAAATTGAAGTGTAAATTGTATATGAGGATTGGAATTGTGAACATCAATTGAAATTAATCTGAATGATGAATTAAAAATAAATGAATCTGAATATATGTGGAATTAAAATTGAAAGACTTAAATTTGATGAATTGGGAGTAAGAAAATTGGAAAAATATCAATTGGGAAAGTAATTTGAAGCCAATGAGAGATGAGTGACCGTGAAGTCTTGCAATTGTGAAGTTGGATTAAAAGTTGAGAGATTAGCAAATGGAGATGTTTAATGATAAAATTAGAAGTGCCAATCGGATAGAAAAAGAAAGACTTGTATTATTTGTTGCATTTTGTCACACCCTAGTTTTTGATTTTTTTTTTTGGCCATAACTTTTGTCTTTTAGTTCCAAATGACTCAAAATTTATAAGAAAGTTACTCATAACCATTATACACCTTGCCAAATTTTTTTGTAATTTTCAAAAATAATTTACTATTTTTAATAGCCCCAATAATTTCTCACAATGGGTAATTTAGGAGATTTTTGCACTTTTTTTAACCCAAATAAATGAATTTTGAGCTGAAATTTTGAGAGAATGGTCTTCTAGTAGATTTATAGCTACTGTTCAAAGCATTTTTAAAAATACTTATTTTATGTGGTGTACAAGTCCACAAAGAGAGCGCCTTTCTGCCTTTTTTTTCAAAGGTATGAAACATTATTTTGGTGCATTTTGGGGTCAAAACCCATCACCAAAAAGTTTTCTCAAATGGACAATTTTTAGATTTTAAGAAAAAAAAAATCCTATTTTTTACAATTTAAAATGTCAAAAGTGGTATTTTCTTCACCGATTTTAGGGTGAATTCTATGTCCAAAATTCTAGAGAAGAAAAAATCACTTTTGACATTTTAATTTGTAAAAAAAAGGATTTTTTTTTAAAAAAAATCTAAAAACTGTCCATTTGAGAAAACTTTTTGGTGATGGATTTTGACCCAAAAACGCACCAAAATAATGTTTTATACTTTAGAAAAAAAATGCAGAAAGGCGCTTTCTTTGTGGACTTGTACACCACATAAAAATAAGTATTTTTAAAAATCCTTTGGACATATGTCATGAGAGATCGATTGGAGATCAAGCTGTGATGCTATGGGTGTAGAGAACTAGAGATTATCAATTGCAGAAAGTTGTAAAGAATAAAGTTGGAAATGGTGGAGCCGATTTGAAGGAGCCAACTGGAAAAGAATAGGGAGCGCAATACACTTATTTAAAAGACTTTTGCAATTGACTATTGATAAGTGAAACATGATAGATTTCATTGTAACAACGAATACAAGGATGATTTGCAATTGTTTGTGAGACTTATATGTAATTGTGTATGAGTTTGTGTGCAAGTTTTGTGTGTTCAAACGGAGTTTATTGTGTGATGGTGAATAATCATGCAACGAAATTGGAAGAACAAACAATGTGATTTGTATGTAGATCAATTGCTGCTTGAGATCCGATTGGGATATTATTGTTATTATGAGGATTTGATGCACATCCAGTGTGTACATATGAGTGCATGGGAGTTTCTGATTGGGAAAATTGACTACAACCGAATGAACCAATTGTGTGTATGGTTTGACTAAGCCGAGTTGAAAATGTAAAATATAAGTGCAAAATAAGAGTGTTGCAAAGATTGTGAAAATGTCCACCATCTGTGCAACTTTGATATGAAGACCCTATTCTGTCCTCCTGTCCCATTTCATGTGGACGTTGACCTCTTCCACTCCCACGTTGTCCGCCTCCAGGCCCGGGTACGCAACTCATATATTATACTCAAGGATCATCGGCATTAAAACGGCTCAGAGGACGGCTTTTGTAAAAATTATATCAAATTAAAAAGACCAAAAAGTTGGGTGAAGACCAAGTTAAAAGAGAATTAAATATAGAAAATGTTGAATTGCATACATATGACAAAAAAACTCACAATGTATATGAAGAATTGAAACACCTATGCATAGTTTTAAAAATTCTTTACAAAAAGTTCCCTCCAATTAAAATTAAATTTTTATTAAAAAGCCCAAAAAGTTGGGTAGCTTGTCCCATGATACATGTATTAAAAAAACTCATATAATTATTTTTTTAATGCTATTATTGGCCCCAAAGAAATATCATTTCATACAAATTATTACGTTTTTGGAATCCTTGTTAAAAGGGCTACAAGAATTTTCTACATTAAAACAAATTGTATTCCTTGAAATTGAACTAAAATGCATTATAAGTGATTATAATCAGGGCCATATAATATGGGAGTTGCGTACCCGGGCCTCCAGGGCAACATAAACCAATAGGATTTCAACTGAAACCTACAAGAGAGCGACAATAACCTATTGGGTGGCCTGGTGACCTGTCTAACCAATTTGTTCATTTACGCCAATTGAAAATACCTTTTTCTGGTTCAGAATTAGGTTCAGACTATAGGCATGGCCACAAGTTCAAGTTCGGGCTGACTAAAAATGTTTGGCAACTGTAAAAATATGAAGGTTTTGGTGGATGTCCCTCAATCTTACACAGTGTCCTCTGTGAATACGTCTTTGTGCATATGCAGAATGTCACCGTTCTCACCGAATTGGAGACATTGCCGTGACATATGTTTTCGTCGACGAGCTATACGTCTGCGTTGCCACCCAATAGATTATCGTCGCTCTCCTGTAGGTTTCAGCTGATGTCCTATTGGTTTACGTCGCCTTGGAGGCGGAAAACGTGGGAGTGGAAGCAGTCGACGTCAGAGGAGGAGGTCGCTACCCATTTAGTATTCCATAGATTTCTTCTTTGAACATGACCTTCTAGCTTTGAAAAACAAATTTTAGCAATTCCTTACTAATCTCTCTTACTGAAAACACCCATATTCCTTGTACTAAGTAGATTTTGAAAAGACATCAATTGATTAGGGTTACACATGTTAGGCCCTCTAACCTCAAATTTTTTTGTTGGCCAATTTTTAGATCTGACTTGTGAAAAGAGGATTAAAAGACTTCAAGTCACTTTTATAGGGTTTTTTTTTTTTTGAAAGAAGGTGACCATTGCATTCAAACACTTTTATAGTTTTAACACCCTTACAATCAAACATTAAATCTTTCAATCCATAAGTGATATTGTTGTATTTTCTTTTCCCATGTGATCTCTAACATGTCTAAATTGAATCTGTATAGCCAGGATCCAATTTTTTTTTTATAAAACTTATCAAAATGTTTGCTTTTTGTTCAATTTATAGCAAATTCCAAAAAGCTCAAAAAAGGCCTAAGACATTTAGAACAGCGCCATTGTGGCTTGGCCTACATAGCCGGGATGCCTTACGTCGGGCCTGGGAGCTCAATCGCGCCCTACTATGGCACAGTTGAAGAATTTTTGAACACTGGGTGCACCAAATTTGACTCATTTTGCTTCACAATCCGATGCACGGTCAATTTTCAACAGGGCTTGGAGTTGTCAGCTTTTCTAAGACTTTTCCATGTTTTCTGCCCCAACTTCACTATTTGAAGACCCTGGAGCTTGTCAGATGAACAGTCCAAGTTGAATTCAATTAGTTTCAAATAAAAACGCAGTATCCGGGCCATTTTGTCCGGTCCACACTAGGGACTCGGAGACCCGCAGTGCCCGAGAGGGCTCACTTCCCGTGGGGTTTTGACTGCCCCATGTTGGCAATGCTCTTAGGGGTTAACCCCTAAATGACGGACCCATGACCACTGATTCCAAGCTTCACTGTCCGTCACTCAATTTGTTGCCATTTTGCAATTAGATATGTATGAAAAAATTTGTATTTATTTTTCAGAGATGAAATTACATGTCTTCTTTACTTCACAAAAAAATTAGATTTTTTTGTGAAAAATTGATTTTTTTTGAAAATTTTTGGAAGAAAAAGTGAAGCAAAATCATGTCAAATAGAAAATCATTTCAAAAAATCTGAAAATTTCACCATGTGTGATATTACAATGACAAACATCATGGTGTAAACTCAATTTCCGTGTCATTCTTTAATTAGAAAATAATAGACATTGAAAATACATTCAAAGTTCAAATTGCAATAAAACATTCAAAATTAGGAATTTTTCCAAAATTCAAATTGGAGTAGAAACTAGAGTAATAGGCCTTCATTTTGTTAGTTGGGCTCAAATTCAAAAAATATCATTTTTGTAGAGAAATTTCAGATTTAGAGCAAGGAGCAACAACTTCCCAAAATACACTAAAATAGCATATTTTGTGATCCATTGTTTTTACTAACTTCTAATTTACTTGAAGACAAAGAGTTGCAAGACTACAAACTCAATTGGATACTCTTCATAACCCAACAAGGAAAGTCACCTAAGGAAATGCGTATGAAAAAATGCTTTCAAAGTCTTCCTAGCTCATCCTGTTGTCATCCAAAGGCCATGGAATGGCGCTGGCGTCGCTTCTGGGTCTAGTACAGACTACATAATAGTAATACAATAGAACCTCCCTAACTCCTTCCTCTAAAAGCCGATAAATCTCTGTAAGCTAATGTTGTCAAACAGGTCCGGGACCTATCGGATTAGAGAGGTTCTATTGTAAGAACTTCTGTCCTACCCCTAACGTAATCCTCTTTTTCTTGAACCATATCGATCTTTCGCTCACCATCCTCGCTCCTTGATCCTGTTGTTTTTGGATTCTCCGATTCCCCGTTTCGCGATCGTCCTGCACGCTGTTAGCGCGTTCATTTTGAGCTTCTTTGGAACCAGTTGGACGATTTCTTGGTAGCGTGTGCTGAGGTGTTGAAGTTCGTTTGGATTAGCGCGGCGAGACTGCATCTGGCAGTTTAATTCACGACGCGAAGACATTTTGAGTATTTCTGTGGAGCGTTGGCAGCCTGGGATGACAGATTAGGTGAGTGTTTTCATTGTTCGATTAGGGTTACGATTTCGATCTGCCATTTTATATTATGCAAATATCGAGTTTTCATGACTAGCAGAGCTGATACGAAGTCACTTAGAAGATAGGAATGCCTTTGCGTATTTTGAGAGAGTTCTTAGGTGCACCAGGTAGAAGTGTTTAGGTGTATAGTGCCATTCAAGAGATAAGTGAGCAATGGGGCACTTTATTCTGGATACTATGATGCGTTTTTGCAGTAGGGTTGAAAACTAGATGAGTCAAAGGATAACTCCAGTGTATCGAATTCTTGAGTTCAGGGCATAGCTCACATTAGGTCAAACATTGAAGAATGCGATTTTACGGAGGAAGTTAGTTAACGAAGATGCGGGGAATTAAATCAATTAACGACAGACATATGAAGATAATTTTGTAATGTGACGATCAGAAGTGGAGGTTTTATTTGTATTGTAGAAGACCCGGAGGAGGAAATTCAGTATAGTATTCGTGTTTCGTGTTGACTATCTTCCGAGTTAGGGTTCAGAGCTCCAACCTTGCTTGCAGGATTTCCAAGACATTCAACAAATTTCCCTCGAAGGACGTTCCTAAGCGCAATTCATTTCTTCCTTGATTGATCGCATGGCATTGTTGTGCTGAATTTTTCAGTCGCAAGGGCGAGATTGTCGGAATGGACCTCGGAGATCGTGCGATCGGTTTCTTGTTGTTGCTCTTCAGCAGCACACTCTTCGCCTACTATACCTTCTGGGTCATCATCACGGTAAGCACACTTTCGATTCTTATTTTGTATCTTCTCCAAGGCTTTACGTTTTTGAATTGACGATTGAAGAGTGTGGCCTCATTATTCTTATTCGATTCGAGCTCAAAGAACTTTTACGATGAAGCATACTCCACACAGTGACTCGTGTTGATTTTTCTCCCTATCTATTCAGCATTATCCTTGGCTTCAGAAATGCTTTGTATGTAAGTAGCTACATTCTAATGAGCTACTATCACTTTCGATTCTTGTTTTTGCATCTTATCCAAGTCCTTCCGTTCCTCAACAGGGCAATTGAAAAGTGTGGCGTCGTTTTCTTTTTCGATTCGTGCTCAGGGGAGTGTCCAGCATGCTCCACACATTGGCTCCTCTTATAGATGCTTCTCACCAAGTATTTAGCGGCACAAATGCTTTGTATGTAAGTAGCTACTTTCTGATGAAGGGGCCCGACGTGTGCAGCCTTTTGTGGATTCGGATCACTTCGTGCACAGTTACTTCCCTGCGCGTGAGTACGCCATCATTATTCCCGGGATAGCCCTTGCGGCACTCGTCTGTTTCGCGCTTGTTTTTGTTGGAGTCGTTATGGTGCGATCCAGCCAGACGAAGGCCAAAGCAAGACCAAAGACGAACTGAAAACAGGTTTGTGATGGATGCATGAATGGCATTGCTTCCCTTTAGTCCATCTGTTTGTTCTCTCCATCTTGAGAGGCTCTATTTCCGTACTGGTGACCCGATATTTTGACGAAGACTTTTGTTTCTGCACACGCTTAATAGGGTATCGTCGTCTGTTTCTAATTTGCTCAAGTAACGCAGGTAAAAATCGCAGGAACAAAGTTTCATTTGTTGCATGTTATGCGCTGATTATAACAAGGCCGGGATGACCGCCCCACAGAAACTGTACGTCACAGCGTTGCTCACAGAATTTACGAGCAACAAGTATGGTGGAAGGCTTTAGGGCTCCTTTTTGGAAATATTTGAGGGCTTACAAGATAGTATCGTAATGTTATTCCTACATTTGTCATAGGGCTGGTAATCTTTTAGACTTGAGTTTCTCTTAGATAGGTCAAGGAGCTCCCATTCTTTAATTCCCTTTCATTCTGCAATCTGTGCCAGTTTCAGACTTCCCAGATTTTTCACTAAACTCTATGCAGCCAATGCATTCCAGAAGCATCTGATACACTTTTTGTCTGTCTTACATTGCCTTGCAATTGTCCATGTTGAGAATTGTGTGCTGTACACTTCTGTATTTATGTCTGGTCTGCATATATAATTTTACAAACCTTGAGTCACCAGCTCTCCACCTGATTCAGTCTCTCACAATAGCCCAGTCAGGAGAATGGATTTTGTGAGGTCACGTCAATGACAATCCAGATAAGAGAAAAAGGGGGAGGAAATATTTTGTGCCCCCAAAATATATTGTGCTCTAGGGAGAAGACGAACCAAATCCATGAAACAAACTCCAATTTATCTATCCTACCTTGGAGCAGCATTTCATTTATCTATCCTGAAAAGACCACGAAACACTTTCCTATTATATTCATGCACTTTGTCATCCAAATTTGGCGACTTCATCCACATTGTCAATAGAAATGGGAATATGGTCAACAGCTGCCCAACAATGTGGGAAGACAAAATTCAATCCATTCCCCAACATTGTTAGCGTTTAGTCTTAAGAAGAGAATCTCTTTTTGCTTACAAATGCAAAGAAAGGAGTTGCAAAGTATCAGTCAAAAGATATGTGGTCACAGTTTCTGTGTAAGCAGGGAAAGTTGTTCAAATTCTACTTGATGCCACAACTCAGTAGTGCTAATCATTAAGGGGGAGCCCTTCACATGTGACTTCATAATGTAGCACTGATTTCAAGTCACTATTTACAGGCAGAGTTCAAGTAGTATACATCAATCCATGAACAGCATTACCCTTCTCAGACCATTTTCTGCCTTTCCGTAAAGCATTAGACTGTTTTCGCGAAACCCATCATGAATGTCAACTGTGTAAAAGAGATTGGACAGCGATCAAAGATAGGTCAAAACTTATCTATCTAAAGTAATCAACTAGAGAATTTGACATATCAATTGCACTTTCCGGAATATTTTCCTATTCTGCCATCACATCAGCACCAAAGGCTTCTTCGTAAGCTTCCTCAAGTATTTCTTTCACTTCAAGCACTCGTTTCATAGCTAGATCAATGCAATCCTGCAAAACCATGTAACGAAATGAGTGAGGTTAGCCATGCATCAATCCAAGATATATAGATTGCATTTAACAGCATTATAAAACAATGCAAAAACTATGCATCATGATCTTGATGAGAAGGATTGTGAAATCATAATGACACGTAAGTGATGCCTCTGAGATTCTTGGCCTGTCTTCAAATCAGTATGAATATAAACTAACCTTGACAATAGCTGATGTGGCAGCAACAGCACCCCCAGGCTTGTAAAAAGAGACCAATCTGTCTGAAGAATCCATAATTACAGTAAGTGAAGTTTGCAAAGTACTCTCTTCCTCTGCAGATGGATCTGCAAGCAAGTGGTTCTTGTGCCTTATACATGTAAGTGCAATGGGCATAGGCCTCCGTTCCAAACACTGCCTGGACGTCACAATCTGGCCCTCACTTTTCTTTTCAACGATGTTATCTTGCTGAACATCATCTCCACTCTGGTTGGGAAGTGCGACAACACGACCCGCTTCGGTGACAGTTACGGCAGGTAATTGCACTGCAATCCAACAACACTCTGATGTTATGAGTATACACAGGCCATTAACTCTTCACAGGCAACAATCCACTGTATTTCTTTAGCACCGATACTACTGTGGGGCCTTGGGAGCATACTTCTAGCAAGCAAATTTCAACGCATGCATGAATAGACAATTTAATGAACCATGACCAGAATACGATTAGGGAGAAGCACGTGACATGCGGATACAAGCTATTTGCAGGATCGTGTATAAGCACACAGCTAATATAGCATTCAGAAATGGACACAAAGAGAAATAAAAATACAGTGATGAGTACGGAAATTTTGACTTACAGTGCATCAAAGCAGCAACTGCGGCAAGAAGTGCAGCATCCAGCAAAGAACCGTCGGCATCTAAACAATACACATCCTGGCAAACAAAAGGTCCAGTTACCTCAAGCCGTTCTGAACGTAAACAAAAGAAACGACAAGTTACAAGTATCCAGCAATTGATAAGGCAAAGTGGAATGTACCACATAGGCTATCCAGGCTGCCTTCCCAGGCACAATGCAAAGCTGTTGCAGATTGACAAAATTTGAGCTGCAAATAACCACCTTCTCACTGTCAAGAGACCATGGTAGGTAAGGCAATTTCAAATCGTATCCAAAACTGAACCCAAAATGTACCTTTACTTCTAAGTGCACAAGCTACAAGTCGATTATAGTAACTTTCCAAAACATGGATTTCTATCGTTCTAAAATGCAAGGTAGGATTTCTTCTTTGTATTGAAACAAATTTTCACTTTCATTGAAGCTTCCTAATTGATTTTTCTCAACTCATGAAGCTATGAAGCTGCCCATTTTCATTATTTGGTCACTCAGGGGTTAACTCTCTCCCAGGAAACCTTGTGCCCATTAGATCCAGACTAAAATGACATACCGTGACCTACCCACTAAGCCTCTCTGTACTTGATAACCCAATCATGTTGCTCTGCAATGGCATCGTAAAACTTCCGTACCACGATGAATTCAAGAAAATGTTTCAGGGACAGAATTTGAGACCTAATAAGCAATTATATCTACAACCATAAGTTTTAGAGACACCTTAATTCGGTGAGATGGCTAGATCCCACGGATATCACCTAATTGTATTAAACTAAAAGCTTCTGGATACCTATCTCTAGGCGCTGCAATATTGATCTACCAAGAGTTAGGGAGTCAGACCTGGACAGGGCATTGGAGAGTTGCTCAGACACCACCCACGCAGCTTCGGCAGGTCTCCCAGGCCTCACAAGAGGAGAGCAGATAGTTGGCATCTGAAAGTCCACCGCTGCAGGCTTTCCAGTTATTTCCATCATATGTAGAGCATAGCATGTTCATGTTCATGTTCTTGCATTCTTAAAACTGACTAGGTCAATTTAATATGTGACAGCCATACTAGAGAGATTTACCAAGTTGGCCTTGATCCGGCGCTGTAGAGGAGGGAACCATCACCTCCAGCTTAACTCCTGCCAGCATGGTCTACACGCGTCCCCCAAAACCCCAGAATCAATATGTACTTCCGATGCTGCGCCAATTTAGAAAAAGGTGCAAGAGCGCAATAAATCATTTGAGCATAATCTCCCAACTTCCATGCCCAAATCGACAAGCATTACTCCAGCAACACCCAACATGACCTAATCTCCCGCATGCATTCCCTCACCGTCTGGCCGATCTTCACCAATGCAGAGCCTTCTGCTGTTGGAATAGCACCTGCGAAATAAGCCCACCGCAGCTTAACAACCGACTACATTTCCTTTCCAAGTGTGTTGCAAATGCAAAACTTACAAAATATATGAAAACCTCGAGCAACGAGCCGAATTCTAAATGAAATAAATAAAGAGGAAATTGCACGCACCCAGATTCACAGACGTCGGCCGGGCACGAGTCAAGGGACGGCCATCGGGACGCACATCCGAATCCAGGTAACGCTCGAAGAATTGCAGCGGATACAGACGCTTGTACGCCTCCACTTCCATGGCCGCCGCGGCAGCATCAGCTTCCGCCCCTTCACCCAGTATCGTCATCGACCCTCCCCAGTCCTCACCAAAGCAATATAAACACCAAAACCCTAACCTGACTGTTGCATCCACAAAGACCTCAAAATGCACAGCTGCAAAATCAAGCACAGCCTTCAGGTTGCACCCTCCCTAGTCCTCACCAAAGCAATGTAAACCCCAAACCCTAATCCTGATCTCACTATTGCATGAACAATGAAAACCTCAAACTGCAGCACAGCAAAATCAACCAAACCTTCAGGTTCCAGGTCTCCCTCTCCCTCTCACTAAACCCTCGACTTTCATCGTTTATGGATGAGATAGTGAAAACGTTCATCTAAATCAAGGTTGTGAAATAGTTATGTTTATAACCGGATCTACCCGATGGTATCTACCCAAATATAAGCATGTGCCGCTACAGTCTCCACTTCCACAAAATAGTGAAATTACCTGAAGAAAGTTACTTTACAAGCCATCAAAATCAACAAATACTTTTATAGATATTTTCATTTATACACATGGAGATTCATGAGTCCCAAATACAGGCTAAGGTGAATTAACCTCCCTTCTCAGCCCCTCAGCAAAACATTGAAATTTTTTATTTTCTGCGCATGATAAAATTTGCAAATTTTGAATTCATATTTGCAATCAAAGGTCCCAAAGTAGTTGGAAGGGATGTGCAAGATAAATTAACTAAGCACAAAGTAGGGGGCTTTATTTTTTAATTGCATCCCTAGAATGACCTGGAGGGGCTCAGCAAGGGGGCCAGTTCACCCCGAAACAAATACAGCATGCCTAATTCAAAAGTTGTGCATTCTTTTATAGTAATGGTAAATATTTTTATAGTGTCAAATGTCAAGAAATTAGTATGGGGCAACCTAATTTCACTATTTTGTGCACATGAAATCAGAGTAAGAAAAACATTCATCCAATTTGAGGATATAACCTTCGATGTATACCCGGTTCTGTCCCTTTTCTTCCGGGTATCTATCCGGACATAAACCACTTCTCTCGAGTTTTCTCTTTCTCTTCCTTCCAATTGTTGCGAATTCTTCCCAGTACTTCACTGGCGATGGGATTGAGCAGATTGAGGACGTGAGGAGGTCGTTCAATGGCTGCGACCACAATTCTTCCGCCGCTGGTGGGAATCAGGTATTTGTTGCGATTGCCCACAAGTTTTTTTCCATTCAAACTTTCGAGGTTTTGGAATTGTAACCTGCATGAATTCCATGCAATTAGAGTTCTCATCAGTACCTCGCATGCTCTAGTTCTTTCCGCAGGTCTGGTGGAGTTTCAGATGGCTGCGGACCATCAATTCTTTCTTGTAATTTTCGCTCTCCTTTCAAGGGCGAGTCAATCTCTCCCGGTGTTTTATCAAATGGAGGCAATCAAACATGTGGAAGGAGCCGCAAGTCGAAGGTCGTGCAGACGCAGGTCGGATTTCGACTGTTTTGTTTCCTATACGAGAATTGTGTTTTCTTGTACATGAGAGCAGGTTCCTTCAATATGAGTGTGTTAACGGCCCTAGAATGCAATGCTGGTTTGTTTCTTTTGATTCTTGTTGTTTGTGGAGCATCTTCTTCTAATGTCTGTTTTGCTGTATTTTCTTTGCAGGCTGTGACATCTTCGTCTGACTTGCCAGCTCTCAAGTTCCCTGCATTCCTGCCACCTGATGTGGAATTTTTACGAGAGCCTGTGGCACGGGATATGGCTGCTAAGATTCAGCATGTTCCTGTCCAGGTAACTTGACTTTGACTTTGTCTTCAAAGGTTTAAGCGTTTTTAGGGTTATGGTTGCAAATGTGCTCTGAATTATTGTGGATTGGTGCATCAGACCAGTCTTTCACCGCAACCAATTTTGACCAGCTGTGTGATTCCCAAGACGATGACTAGCGCCGCACCAGTCATGCTTCTTCATGGTTTTGACAGGTTAGCTGTCACTTGCGTATCCTTTTCTTGTTTGTACTATTGCAAATTGTAAACTAGGGCATAAGCCGAAGATCAAAGAATGAGGCATTGAGAATTTGATGTTGTCGAATATTATACACTGATTGAGTATGGTGTTCGTGTGAGCAGTTCATTACTAGAATGGCGGTATTCTTACCCCTTGTTAGAAAAGGCAGGCGTGGAGACGTGGGCATTCGACATTCTTGGCTGGGGTTTCTCAAATGCCGGTAAACTATTTCTGCTCATCCTCTGGGGTTCACGTTTATTTATACCATTCCCACAAAGCAGATAAGACCCTTTGCAGACGAAATCATGAATATCTTGTGGGTCCACATCACTTAATTAGGGGTTCTCACGGATCAGGAAGTGACAAGTGTTTCTAAAAAACTGGGCAAACCTGCTACCGGTATGTGGCTTCGATTTGTTGGAACTGGAACAGTCAGATGCTAGCACGCATCTGAAATTCTCTCCAATGTTTTGTTCTTGATCGCAGAGGGAGTGAAGTCCTACAATGTCGCAGCAAAACGGGAGCATCTATACGAGGTGAACAATTCTCATTTAAGCCATAAATTGTTGATCTCTAGGTTGTGTGACAGAGCTAATAATTGATTGATTGCTTAAACTGTCGCTTCCCAAATGGTAGGAAGGAACCATTTTTTATCATAGTTTGAAATCACAAAAATTTGCCAATGAATTGTTTGCTTAAACTGTCGTTTCCCAAATGGTAGGAAGGAACCATTTTTTTATCATAGCTTGAAATCACGAAAATCTGCTGATGAATTGTTTGCTTTTTCCAGTTTTGGAAAACACATGTCAAGAGACCCATGGTGCTCGTGGGTCCTAGCTTAGGAGGAGCAACTGCCATTGATCTCGCTGTTGCACATCCTGAAGCTGTAAGCGCCCTCCATTCCTATCTGCCCATATCCTGTAATAGTTGTCATAGTTGTTTCCCATCATAGCTGGGAACTTTCTGGCCTTGAATCTGACTCAAGCTCATCGTGTAGGTTGCAAAACTGGTGCTCGTTAGTGCACAAGGCTACACAGATGGCCTGGGAGAAATGGCGACATTGCCAAAGCTCCTTGCCTACACGGGGGTATGCATCACAGTTTATTTTAGTTTGGAGTATTTCATCCGCAATTTATCTTTGACTTTATCTGGACTCTTGTCTTATACTTTCTTAGTGATTATATTAATTTCCTTGAAAAGTAATGTGTGGTGACAACCTGGTCTATGGTGGACCTTACTATTTTTCTAATGGTAGGTATAACTGTTGGGCAGGTGGCGTTATTAAAGAGCTTCCCTCTACGATTGTATGCCAACTCATTGATCTTTACAAAAGCCACCTTTGATTTTATGCTTGATTCAATGAATGTAAGTTTGCTAAACTCTAGACTTTAAACTTGGTGCTATTGACCGGATGCAGTCATTCTGGGTCAACTTGTTTTGCAATGTTGAGGGGTTTACTCTTCTTTTATCATATTCAAATTGCTGACTTGCAAGGAAACTTTGATCTAGGTGGGAAGGTTGCATTGTTTAATGCCTGGTTGGGCAGACGCAACTGTGAATTTTATGATGAGTGGAGGCTATAATGTCTCGGCTTCCATACCCCAGGTTAGCACTTGAATAATACTAGGACTTGAATGTAGGCTTCTAACTCTGAACCTCCTCTTTTCTTTCTGAGATGCAGTAACCCTTGTGGTGTGGCATATTCTCGTGCTTATAACTTCGAAGCCTCAATACTAATGTACTAATCAATTTTTCCTTGAACATCGTTTGGTTGCTTCATAGCCCCATGACTACAAATATTCTTCCTTTTTCTGCTGCTATGCACTCAGCATCTAGTTCTGAATATCATTGGTTTGAAAGTAATTTCTTTCAGCTATTCAGAAAATCTTAATCCCGTCGTATACATTCGTCCTGGGGATCTGGTTTTCGTGCAGGTTCAACAAGAGACTCTTTTGATATGGGGAGAAAAGGATAGAATTGTGCCCAAGACTTTTGCTGAGGTAAGTAAATCTGAGTCTTCTTTTAATGGTTTGATGCATTAGGTCGAGTCTGTTGTTCGAATATGTGGAGTCGTCAAGAGAGTCTCATCGTTCACGTGGGCCTCCTGTTATGCAGAGATTTCTCGATGATTTGCCGAAGGCGCGGCTTGAACTTATCAAAGACTCCGGTCATATGGCACATGTTGAACAGAAAGAAGAATTTGTTTCAATTTTGAAAGACTTCTATCTTCAGGCAAATAGAGAAGTGATTGCACAGTCGGAAGGTAGTTAATGACTTTAGGAGTGCACTGTGCCGATATTTCGGAGATTAGAACCCCAAAAAATCATGACTTGGAATTCCTCGGGTTTTTTTAATGATTCAGTGTCGATAGCCTTTGGTCATTATTGGTGATGAGAAAATCTCTGGTTCTTAAATATTGGTGATGGTGAAAGTGATATTGAAAAATATATTTGTACTGTACTGTACATTGGTGACTGACACGTCAAATAGGAAGAAGAGCAATGCGTTTATGAATACTGAAAACTCATTTGAGCCACCATGATTAATACAATCAATACCGTGAAATTTATTCAAATCTCTTGGAAATGGTTTCAATTTTGCCAGAAGAGCTTGTGATTAGGTTGTTACAAGGTGTATCTATGCAAATTTTTGAGATAGAGTGAGGTCCAAGTACCTCCCAACAATTAGTCCCTCCACATCTAGTCAATCCTATTCCACTGGTGTTGTTTTTGATTGAAACGTGACCATCTAATTGAAGAAAGAATCATCCACAACATTTAATACTACTTAGAAGACTATCCTTGTGAAAAGAAGCCATGCATAGGCTTATATAGAGTGAAAAGAACAATGGTGAAAACAATGAAGAAGTTGGTGGCAATCAAATGATTTAGCGAAGATGCAAGAAACCTTGTAAGAGCCCAAAAAAATCATGGTACACAAAAATGGTTTCTTCAAGGATGGTTTAACCTTGTAACATTCTGGAAGACGTGAAAGTATCTAATGAAGAATGGAAATTGGAAAAACAAAAAATGCACTATCCACATTTTAACATTCTAAAATAATAAAGCATGGATTTTATATAACATTGTTGAAACACCTAAGAGTGTAGGCTCAAAGGAAGAATCATCTATATTGTGAGTTGAAGAAGTGTGACCACCTCACCCTTTTGAAGGTGCATTTCCTAAACATTGTGCGTGATTTTTTTACAAGGTTAAATAGGAGACCCCTAGCTTGTTGAAGAATGTTATGCATCTAGGAACATAAGAATTTTTGGCTGACTACCTCAATGATAGACCTCATCATTTTGGAAATAGGGAACAAGTGAATCCAATTAGATAGAAATCTTTTGCCAAATGTAAGGTAACCGCACCTCATTCTAAGCCCTTTATCAAACCAAAGCATACATATTCTTGCCTAAAATATATTGCCTCTATTCATAAAAGGTTAGGGTTATTTTAGAATACATTTTTTTTATCACTTTCAAAATTTAGATTATATTCATATAGTATCCAAAAAATGCATGAGAAAGCGCTCTAGACTACTCATTTGATTCCAACAAGATCCACCGAAAAAATAGGTAATTTAATTATAGGAACAATTGTTTCAATTCAGCTGCACTTAGGTCATTGAATAAATTAGAATAAGAGTAAATGTTACTAACAGGTACACACTTAGAATCTACCGAACACGACAATCTACATCTCGTGAAGAGCCTTCCGTTATGAACAAAACACGTTATGAACCGAACGTCCGTCGCGAGTTCGCGACGTTATCTTCTCAAACTGGAAACAGGATAAGCTTTTTCACACTCCTCGAAATGCTTGACGCCCGATGACAGCCACCAAGCTTCACAGCAACAAGCATCAACAACGACGGTGTGTTTGAATTCCTCGGTGATTCTTCTCACACTCCACATTCCATTTCCTCTTTGGGTGTTTGCCGCGGCATTTATTACGCCATAGCCATGATGCTTCACGCAATCCTCACTCCTGCGGCAACAAGCAGGCCCAGCAGCACCAATGCCGCGGTCTCGCTCCTCTCTTCCTTCAAGGGCTTGTCCCTCAAGTCTGTCTCTGTCTCTGTCTCCACCCCTGCGCCCAAGCTGCCATGTCGGAGGCTCGTGGCGCAGCCCGTCGCTGCCGCGGGGTACAAGCTCAAGTCTCACAAGGTGGGGACTGTGTGGTATTTGAGATTCGAGCCAATTTTGGCTAGGGTGTCGTGTTGTTATTCGAAATTTCGGGTTCCATTGTTGGTGAATCTTAGTGGTGGGGGTTCTTGGGCTTTGAGTAGTTGCTGATGCGGCTTGATGAATTGGCAGGCTTCCGCCAAGAGGTATAGTGTGACTGGGAGTGGCAAGATCACGAGGAGGTCTGCTGGAAGGCAGCATCTTCTGCAGAAGAAGACCACCAAGCGGAAGAATCGGCTGTCTGGCAAGGTATGCCCCTGCACGCAGATTCGTCGCTCATGTTAGGGTATGTTGAATTTCTAGATAGGTTGTACCATGGAGAGTCTGGAGGAGGAAATCCACCTTAGAATAGGGTTTTTTTCCAGCTGCAATGCTTTGAAGATGAAGACTCCCCAATCTCGGCTTTGGGGCTCTTTGAAGACCTTTGGAAATCGCAAACCCTATGAGGTGGACAAGGAGAGTTGCTGATAAGGCTCCTTGCACTGATAAGTGATAAGGCCGGCGCAAGTGCAAGGATGCACATGCGTAGGATCGAAGTTGGTTTGTTTGTAAAACCAAACGTGACCCATTTCCGTCAATTTTAAGATTGTCATCTCGTGCATGTCATTGTAGAATGACAATCTCGGACCATTCAAAATCTCCAGGGCACTTCAACAACAAAATATCTTGAATTGTTCATGTCATTCATGTCATTGTAAAATGCTTTTCTAAGACCATTTAAATCTCTATGGCACTTCAACAATAAAATATCTTGAACTGTTTTAAATTTTGTTCTATAATGAATTCAACTGCTAGGTTTTGACGGAATTGGGTCCAGGGTTGGTTTTATAGCAACCCCTTATTCAAGTATTTATGAATTTTTTTATAAATACACTTGTGTCTTCTTTAATACTGATATGACGTTGTCACCTGTAGAATGTTGGGGTCTGTACAGTGGTTCGTCTACACTACTACTGTCCCTGATTTCTGTTTCCCCTGTCTTGTGCCTGTGTGAGCCAAATACTATCTGCTGGATGAACCAAAGGATTCCTCTAATTAGGGTTTTGAAAATGCATGTGGGAGTATATCTGTGCCTGCTATATCTGAATGGGTGGCTTTGTTTTGTGGGCTGCCTTTGCAGGCCGATGTGAAGCACTGCGACTGGCAAAACGTCATTGGTGCGTTGCCATACTTGAGGACCAAGAAGTAGAAGTATGTTGATTAGGAAGTCTGTTTAGGAAAAGGCATCATGGCAATCAATTTTTTACTTTCAACCCAATTCTTTCGTGCTTTCATTTATGGAGTGCATCTCTTCTCTTCTGTTGGATTTTTTAATCCGTGGTGCCGTTGGTTCGTATTGGCGATTGTAATTCTGGTGTAGTATGAGGATACGGAGCCTCTGTTTTCGTCCTTATATTTTAGTTCCCATGAAAGAATTAATAGAAAGTGAGATTGTGTTTCATAATCAATAGAAAAATGCTTCGCAGTTTTGGACCCTGACCTTCTATGTCTAAAAGTCGCACTCGTCTAGATTCGGAGTTTTTTTGCCACATAGAACAATGTGTCATCATGCAAAACCGAAAATCTTAAGGGGTCGTGTAATAGTGAATATATGGAAATCAAAGTCTTGAGATCGAAATCACTGAGGAATTTCTTCTAGCATTCTTGCCGCTCTAATTGAAAAACAATTTACAAGTTAACATCCCATTAACAAGTCTTAATGAAGGCAACGTGGCAAAGAATGGAACTCTGGATTATGGCAATTATAATACAAAAATTCATACAAAAATTTCATAACCTCAGCTACAACTCAATGCTCCTGCATACTTAGTTACAGGGTGAAGGTCATATCCGGTATCCTGTGCACAATGAAAGCGGACGGTATAGACTAACCGCCCCTCATGTTTGTTCTACAAGGTCAGGAGCCTAGGGAATAATGATGGTACTAAGATGGGTTGGGAACTCCAGTAAAGTATCTTTCATCAACAATCTGTTAGAAGCGGAGACCACCATCCCATCAGGCCCTGAACATGAAACACAATGGATACAAAGAAGCCTTGGGAGATCCCCACCTAAATTGGCAGAGCAAGACCCAGTCTGGGCTTCGATGCTTCGCAATTTCCATCACAGCAGATCAAATCCACACTCTGCAAGCGACTCAATGATTCCAACTTTGTCACCGGATGTCTGCGTTGTGAGCTTCCTAGCAGGGAAATTGATTAGACTCAAGATTAGCTTTGCAGAGATCGTTGCACGGTTTCCTCCTTCCGCATCATGGCCTCAACGAGAACATCAGTAGCCCAGTCCTTGATATCCTCCTGGTTTGTGCAGCACATGCAAACATCGTCCAATAAACCTCATCAGAAACTGAAGCTTTCCGTTCCCGAAATTTAGCATCTCAGATCTTAACCCTAAAAGCCGAAAGAGGCCCTTGTTGGGGCTCACGTTTAGGGCTTAGGGAGTCTTGAATAGGTCATAGGAGAACTATTTTGAGTTCATTTCTGACCAACACATGCAACGTGCTTCACTGATTCTGGTGATATAAAATAAGGCCCCGTCTGAATCATGTTTTACACAATAAGATCAAATCGAATTGGCCATTTTCAAACCACGAATCCTTGAAGGTTGAGCCTGAACAGATAAACTCCTAGTCTACGACTTCCCAAACGGAAGAGATTTCAGGAGGAGATGAGAATCGAACAAACGTACAAGGCTTAATGCTTCGCCAGTCCGAATGCGCGCATGAGAGCGGCCAATTTTGGACTCAAACGGCGTCCGTGGCCGAAGCTCCTGAATCTCCTCCCATTGATCTTCCGTCAAGGGCTTCAAGCTGGCCTGCACCTCAGCGAACTCCTTCGCTTGCCGCTCAATTCTCGCCGGTTCTAGCGACTCGTCGTACTGAGAAAAAGAAGCAACAAACCAGAACTCAGAACACAAAACACAGACATGCCCAATGGTGGGGAAACCCTAATATTCGGAAACCCTAAGGACTGCGTACCATCATGGTCAGCTTCGCCAGCACAACAGCCACCGCCATGCCCACGGCCATTTTGATGTTGGGAGTGTCCCAAATCTCTTGCCCTTGAGGCGCTCGCACCGGCAACGCGGGATCCCTCTCGCCCCGGGACTTCTTGCGCACAGGGCGGATCAAGCGCACGGGTCGTCCCGTGGCTGTCATCTGCTTCCCTGCCGCTCGAAGTGCCCTGGCGATCGCCATCGCCTAAACCTTCAGAACCCGAATCCTCCAAGCTCACACATTGCCAAGTCCACAAGTCCAGTACAAGAGCAGTTGAGCACCGACTCCATGAATCTGCGCGCTGACAGGCAGGTGATGGGTCGTGTCTAAAGAACTGCAACGAGCCTCCTGCGGAGGCCCTTTCGCCCCCCCGTTTTACCCCCCGTTTTACCCCCTGGGGAAAACGCAGGAACTTTTTATTTGCAAGGCATGATAAAATTTGCAAATTCTGAGTTCATATTTGCAATCAGAGGCCCCAAATTAGCTAAGCTAGGAGGGCTCTAGAACATACCCTAGAGACGGCACCAAATAGGGGCTAGGTTTTTTTACATTGACCCCTGACTTTACCTCCGCAAGAGGCTCGTTGCACTACAGTACTTTAGGCTCAACCCAGGTGATGCGGAGCTTGTTGCAAAGAATATTCGGTCCTGCTCGTCAACGATACTCTGTTTTCTGTGGATAGTGCACTTTTCAGTCTCTTTTTTTGCAAATGGAATCATCAGTCAGTCAGTCTCGCGAGGAACCAGTCGGGCGGACTTCCCACAGCAATCCACGCTAAGCTTACTCTGTTGTAGGCTGGCAGGGGCCTCAGTGCATGCGTTGCCCTTTTCAATTATAAGAGACGCACTGTTGCAGCCTCCAGCACTCCCAGAGAATCCAGCCAGGGTGCTAATTCTACCAGCTGGGTGGAATGAGCAGCCACCATCTCCCATTCAAGCCTGGCCGCCCTCATCTTCATGGTCGGGGTGAACTGGCCCCCTCGCTCCGCCTCCCAAATCATTCCAGTGGTGCATGTGAAAAAAAAGTCCCCTATTTTGAGCCGTCTCTAGGGAATGTTCTACACCACTCCTACATCAGGAACTTCAAGGCATGTGAACATGGTGCCACAATGGTGCAGTGAAATGCAATTAAGTTAATTTGGTGTCCACCTCTGTACCAACCTAGTATGGATAAAATGACACTAAAATGACCTGTATGCGGCCTTTGGTGTCAAAATGGCACCAAAACAATTTGGCCCAACTTTTCTAATGTAGCTAATTTGGGGCCTCTGATTGCAAATATGAATTCAGAATTTGCAAATTTTCATCATGTCTCACAAATACAAAAAATTTCAGGGTTTTCCCTTGAGGCCGAGTGAGAGGTCAATTCACCCCAGCCATCTTCATCCGTCCCCTTCTCCATGCCCAAGGAAATGTAAACCAGTCGACACTCCGCATGTGGGAGGACAAGGGTCGGTATGACTGTTTGCAAGGAGCTACCAGTAGTAGGAAGCAACCCTTTTTTTTTGCACCATGGGCCCAGATTGCACCATTTCAAAATATATGTCTACTTTTTGCTAGATAAAAGTAATCCTTTTTAGCCAGAAATTTTCCATTTCTATTAAAAATTCGGATGAAGTCGCCATATTTGGATGAAAAAGTGCATGAATATGATTGAAAAGTATGTTTTGGTCTGAAAGATGGATGAATGTAGAAATTCAAGGCTTCACCAAATTTTAAGTGATCACCATCTTGGCACTTTCTCAAAAAGCAAAAAAAAGGGCTGGTAGGAAGGACAAGCATCAACCAACACCCACGAGCTGCTTCACATCATCTCAGTGTCCACCAACACTGCAACAATTAATCATGGGGGTAGTACCACTGATGTGTCAAATATTAACCTCTAAATGCCCAAGGCCTTTTTTGAACATCTAGGAATTTGCTCTAAATTGAACAAAAAACCAACATTTTGATAAGTGGTATCATTTTTTTTTAAATTGTAATCATACAAATTCAAACTAGACATGTTAAAGATCACATAGGAAAAGAAAACACAACAATATCACTTATGAATTGAAAGATTATAATGTTTGAACATGAAGGTGTTAAAACTGCAAAAATGACTTGAAGTCTTTCAATTGTCTTTTCAAATGCCAAATCTAAAAGGTTGGTCACCAAAAAAATATGAGGTTAAAGGACCTAACATGCATAATTCCAATCAATTTACGGCTTCTCAAAATCTACTCTACAATTTTTTTAAATAAATTTCTAAGGTGATTTTTTCTCCAAGATCTAGTGTATTATTTTGAGGCTCATTTCCAAGAGCCCTCAATACTATAGGAAGTTAAGATTGCAATGACACCCTTGCACAAAATCTTAAATAGGAAAATCATAATCAATCATTTTCAAAATTGGATTTTTGAGGCTAAAACTAGACTTCAAAGAGATTTAAAAAAATATATAAACTACTAAAAATAGCAACTTGATTAGATTTTATTTAACTTCAAAGTATTGTCAACACCAAAATTTGGTGCCTCGGGCATTTAGGGGTTAAAGATACCAAGATAATAAGTGCAGTTTGGAGACACTTGTTCCATAAAATGCATTAGAGAAAGTCTCAACCTTGTGGAGGGTCATTTGACTTTCGGCAAATGTGCAAATACAGTAATATAAAAAAATAATTCTTTTTAAATAATTTTTTAAATAATTTTTTCAAAATCAAAAATAAATTTTCCATTTGAAAATCTAATAGGTACACAAGTTGACTTTCACTAGCAAGATTCTTTGTGAGCCAATTTGGGCTGTTATTTTCTACCAAATTGCACATTTTCATGCAAGAAAACAGCCATCCTAAGGCTTGAAATTTTAATTCTCTAATAAAGAGCAAACTTATGTTTAGTATTGCATTCCTTTAGGTATGCAACTCTTGTATTATACATAGGGGTCATCGGCATCGGTATTAAAACGGCTTAGACAAACGGAGTGAATGAATGGGGTTCTCAATCAATACAATGATTGTGCACCTCCAACTACACAATCTATTGCTAGAGCGACACTACTAACTCCTTTGTTAATAGTCTGACTTTGAAACAAGGCCATCACTTCATTGATAGAAATTGACAACCAACCACAAGGTCTAAGTGAACATATGGTGGAAAGTTAGTGGTATTGTCCATAATTGTATTAGATTACAATATTGGTCCACATCAAGATGATGTGAAGCAACCAATAGACCCCTTTATTAACATATGATGGATTTTTCCCCTCTATGTCTGGCTAGTGGGTTGTTGTTGTCTTCATTCAAGTGATTCAACATAATCGACCTCAACTTGCCGCTTGGAGCACTCACCCTCCTTTGCTTGAATTTCATCAAGCCTTCATGCAATTGGATCCTTCTCACTTTCTTGTTGCACCATAAGTCACTCAAATTTTTTTGAGCTTCCGGGTCTTTCATATATAACCCATATTTAACTAATTCTGGACAAATCCACAGTCCAGAAATCACTCGGCCGGCAGCCGAAACAGCCGAATCCCGAATTCTGACTTCCAATGTCATTGAACGTAACTGAATGCAGCAGACTTGAAGAAAACACGCCTAGCAAATGGAGTGACATGACCATAGCAAATGCATGGTTCCAGAATTCCCTCAATGAAATAGTGTGACCAAAACATTATAATTGTAGAGAATCATTTCCGGGTGGAGGGAATATTCGCTAGGCAATCCAGTATTTTTGTTCGTGCCAATTGAATGAAAGAAATCAGCTAAGTAGCCTGTATAATAAGTATCAGTTGTCAGCCGATAACTGAACTGAACTCCATTAGCCCCTCGTTCGGAATTCCTATAATCCTGAAACGCGACGAGGTCAATGCATGTTGAATTGAAGCAAGAGTAGATAACGACAGTGAATCATGTGAAGTGAGCATTGCTATTGTGGTATCGGCTGACGGCCGACATCCTTCGAAATGCGATTCCGATCCATTTCTACCCATTCGAAAGATGTCGGCCGTCAGCCGATACCACAGATGTTCTGTACCAGAACATCTCCATCCCCGTAGGTAATTTCCGCATACCTCCCCCCACCAAACAACTGCTACCATTTCTATGACATGTATGAGAATCCCGTGCGTCAACCATGGCCTTCCTACCTGCATTGACCCTTTTGAAGCCCCCCTGCGTGTCCCACTTGAAATCCCATTGCGACAATGAGTATTTTATATCCGTCAGATCCCACATGAGACCAGTAACGAGACGCCCCAATAATAGTTGACAGGATTGAAGAGCACACAAGGCATGCACATCTGATGTCGGCCGGCAGCCGACATGTTTGCGTGAACCGAAAATCAATCTGAACCCCAAGCAGCACTCCTTGACTCCAGACGTATGATATGAATAAAAAGTTGACATGTCCGTCCGTCTGACGCTATCGACACGTTCGAAAGCATCCTCCGCGAGTCCTCGTTTCGTACCGAATCCTGTAAGCAAGTTCCTTTGGCTGTTTGAGGCGCAGGCGGTGTACCTCCACTGAACAATCTGTGCTATACACAGTGACCGGATTCCACGTGATTTCGAAAATATCCCGCGTAGTACATCCGTCTGCGGAACCCTTTCATTATGTATAGCACAAATTGCTGCGTGGAGATTCATCACCTGTGCCTGCATCCTCCCCGGGAACTCGCTCACAGTATCCGTGCCCGAACGATTCAACTTTAGAAGGAAGCATTCGAACGGTCCGAGCGCGCCTGACATCCATGTCTTGAATCCGGATGTGCGTCCTGAATTCCCTTTATTACAGTTGATTCTACATCAAAATGATGGTTACAAATGTCTCTGATAGAGAAAAGGTGTCCATCTATATATCCCTCCTAAATGCCTACATGTGCATCTATGTCGGCTGGCAGCCGACAACGTGCGCGCGTAGACGTTCCGTGCTCCACTGCCTCCTCCGAGTCTCCGTTGATTGCACAACCCTGTAAGCACATTCGTCCAATGTTTGGACGTAAGCGTTGTACCTCCACTGCACAACCTTTGTTACACGTAGTGACGTGATCCCGCGTAGGTTCGAGACCTGTCTGCGGGAGCGCTTCATTACGTGTAGCAGAGGCTGCGCAGTGGCGATTCAGCGCCTGCGCCTGCAACATCCAGAGGAACTTGCTTATAGTGTCCGTGCCCGAATTCTCCATGTCAGTTGCCCGCCTATATACATAAATGGACTACAGTGTCGGCTGGCAGCCGACATATAGCGCGCCTGTATCCCGTTCATGAATCCGGATACGTGTCCTGTAATTTCTTAATTACAGGTGATTATTAATCCAAATAATGATTACAAATGCTATACAAAAGAAATAAGTGTCCACCAACATCCAGAGCCTATATACAACAATCTACATCTATGTCGGCTGGCCGCCGATACATTTCGCGCCTCCTTGTGTGTCAGTACCAGTCGTCCTCAGCTGGTGCCTCCCAAGACGAGAGTTCCCACCTCTGTGTTCGGCCCCTCAAATTCCTTCTGGCACTCCGGTGTCACCTGGACGTAGAGCTTGTGTAAGGGTGACCCCGGCATGCACCGCGGCAGCCCAATGCGAGCGTTTGCCCGACAGAATTCCGGGACCGATAGTCCCGAGGCCAGGAAGTTCTCGATGAACGGAATCATCGTGGACTGGAGAAAGGGTAATTTCGGTGGATTAGCATTTTTCTTGGGTTTCTCCGAATATAGGGTACAAGCGGGTGGATGAACCGCATTGAATGGATCATTGAGTACGTTTCTGTATGGCACGTGATCCACGATCAATGAGTTTGTAAGGGAGGCTCCATTCTGCCTAAGATCCAGCACGGACGATATGATCCGTACGAGACGTTTTAGGTAGATGGGTTTCCCAGGAGTGGCTGGATCCCTATACGCACTCTCGTCACACATTTGTTGTCCAAAGGCAATGTAATTTTCCGGGATCTCCGGCACCGCCCACCTCATATTATGCATCCGCGCATTGAGTTGAGCCAAGGGCAAATACGACCAATAGACAATGACAATGTCCTGCCTCATACAAAACTGCAAGAATTCCCTAATTCCTGGCCTCTCTCTAACGGTCGACCTCTGCTGCATAGTGGCCGCCTTGAGAATGAGCGGCTCATAATACATCAGTGTTCCCTGGACCTCTAGGAACAAGAACAACTTGTGAGACGCCACCGCTGGCGTGTCCACGACCTTTGCCTTTTCTCTCGTATCGAGATCCGGCTGGTTACATTCGTCCCCGCCTTCGGACACTACCCACATCCTAGTCTGCATCGATAGAGGCTACGATAGACGAGTTAGGAGCAACAAGTCCGTGCCATGCAGAACTAACATTACAAGACCTAGTGTAGTGATACCCCCCCTTGGCCCCAGCATGTCTATCGCCTACGAACCTCTAACTCGCGTCCGCTTAGATGCTGGACTGGGCGACATCTGTTCGTTCGGGAAGTCCATCTCCTGCCCGACATTTGATTCGGCTCCCCCTTCTGCGTCTCCAGTATCCCTTACCCGTTTTTTCTTGGAGGGTCCCGAGAGCCACGAGTCCACTGCCTTTGAAGTTTTTCCACCTCCAGTTGCTTTGCTCCTTCCGCGTCGCGGCTCACCCTGTGAGTTGGTTCCCTGTATCGGCTGGCCGCCGATAGCGACATCCTGCGCTGTGGCAGGCCTCCCCATCGCGATGAGCATTTCCCCGGATTGCGGTGTTCGGTCCGCCGCGAGAACGTCCACAGGTGCTGTTCCGCCCCTGACAATTTCCTCGGACTGGGGGATGGCATGCAAATCCACCACCATTGCGTCCGCTGCGGTTGATGGTCCGCCATGAGGATCTGTTGCCAACCTGTTAGCTGCAGTTGGAGTCCGAGGGGATGAGGTTCCATAATGAACCGCGGAATCCGGTGTCCCCATCATTCTCCTTTGCGGCAGTTGCGTCTCCGGCTGTCGTTCCGTCGACGGCGTCCGATTTGCCCTCGAAGTTGAGGGACGTCCTTCCGGTGGATTGGGTCCCACAATTTCGACGTCTGACTCTCCACCTTCCTCGGTGTCGCGTATCATGAGCGGCCGTGTGGGGGGTACCACATATGCGGCACAGACCAGGTTCATTCCCTTGACTCGCTCGTTCGCTTTTGCCAGTCCTTCCTCCTCTAGAACAAACTCCAGCACAGAGCGGCCATTCCTCTACGTGAACAATGACTTGGAGTTAGTAACTTGATGTATCGGCTGGCAGCCGACAGAGTGAGAGTCAATGAAAATGGAGTTCCAGAAATCTTACCAGAGCGATCTCTGTAACGTTTCCACCTCCCCAGACGTTGATGACGATAGCGTCCTTGGACTTGAGCGTGGGCTTCATCAAGCGTTCTAGAAGTCCATGTCCCACTCCACACATTCCTCCGTTCCAGTCGACCTCCCCGTCTACATCCACTTGATACCAGTCGAGCTGCTTGTTGATCCCGGTGATCCTCTTAAAGACTCCAAATAGCTCCGCTCCGTCATTTGGCTTGGGGAAGGTGAGAGAGAGTGTGACGAGTGGCTTGGGCTCGATCTCTTCTCTCCTGAAGCCTCCCCGCGGAGATGGCTGGTAATAGACCGTATGAAAGTACCACGATGACGATGACGATAACGACGCCAATGCAACCGAATCTCGGAAGCGTGATCCCCCAATGAAGAGCATGGGGAGGGGAATATATCCATCGCGTGCTGGGTTGTTCGGGCCTTCCTCCTCCCCGGGAATTTCGACGTATCTGGCGATGGCCTGGAAATCGCTCTTATTAATCCCCAACGGAATCCCATCGTTTGCATACCCGAAGAGCACAAAGAACTTCTTGTCCGTAGGTTGCAGCCCGTCTGTCTCCGCGCTTTCCCGAAGCGAATCCAGGACGTCGTCGATGTTCTGTCCCAGGCGACATTCATACTTGAGGTTTGAACTACTCCCTGCGACGGTCTCCTGTGGAACCGCAACCGTGGAGTACTTCGTCAATGTCGTGTAGAATACCCCCGGCGCCTTTCCGTCCGTGGACTTATCCGTGGTCGGGTTCATGGGGTTGACGCGTCCGTTCAGCCATGTGTTCCCCTCCGTGACCTTCTTGACATCCTTCCAGACGTTTCTGATGACACCCGGAGAGTACCCCTCCTTGTCCGCGAGTTTCTGCCATGCCTCGTCTGAGTAGGGCGCCCAGGTCGCATCCTTACACGGGAGGGGAAACTTCTCGCGGAGCCACATGATCTCGTTCATGACCACCCTGTCCAGCTTTTTGTCCTTGCACCAGTCGTACAGGGTGATCACTCCCGAGCCCCTTGCCTTGGCTGTGTTCTTGATGCTGACGCGAAGGGCCACAATCTCGTCCGCCAGTTCGCAGAGGTCTGAATCACGCAGCCCCAGAGTCGGCGTGAGATCCGTCTTTGTGATGTGCGTGAGCGGCTTCCGATTGACGAGTTGTATCGGAAGAGTCCCGTCATCTCCAATGAGCTCTCCATTCTCCCACGCGTCGAACACCTCCGTCCACAGTTCCCAGGTGTTCTCCTTGATGAAGATGAGGGGCAGCTTCGATGACACTTTCTCCTCCACGAAGTGCGCCATCACCTTCAGCTTCGCTGTCTGCGGAAGTGCAAGTCCTCAACATTCAGAACCTCGGGCTAATCTATCGGCTGGCAGCCGAGAGACACAGACGACTCACAACTCACAACATGAAATTGTAAGAGAATCTGTATCAGCTGGCAGCCGACTCAGAAGCAGGTCTTGAACTAGTGCACACATCACGTATACGATGATCAGAATGAACGCTGAGCGGAAGTGCCTACCTCAAACGCAGCTGACGGTTTTCCACCCCCGCGATGTGGCTCCGGACATCCCGCCTTCACCCATGCCGGTCTCCCCATTTCCGCACAAGATCGGAACGTCTCCTTGGCCACCTTCTCCGCGATGTTCAAGTTCAAGGCGTTTGAAACCCTGACGAGAGTGTCCATGGATTTCCGGCTTCTTTCGAATGGACCCATATCCCTTATACATCGTTGTCACCTACAATGACGATTTCCTGGACAATTAGAAACCCTACATCAGAGTGTCGGCTGGCAGCCGATAGAATAAAAAGTAGAGTATTATATATAAGGCAGTTCAAATGAAGAGATCTTGAGCTACAATACCTGTTTCAGGCGGTCCTTCGCGATCTTCCTGTACTTGAGATCATCTGGTGCAATGTGGAGTCTGTCAGCTTGGATGACCCCCGGAAGACGTTGCTTCTTGTAGGGGAAGGCATGCCCCAGCCCCTTGTCCAACGCCTCGTAGATGGCGTTCACCTCGCTGTCCTTTGTCTTCGTGGTGAGGTGATTCCCACGACGTAGGGCCTCGTCCAGTGTGATCTTGAAGGCCTTCTTGGGATCTTTCCCCTTCCTCTTGGGTTTGCTCGGTGACCCCGCCTCCACGACAGGAGTTTCCGCCTCCACAGTCGGTGTGCTGGACGGCTTCTTTCTTGCGGAGGGCACCTTCTTCTTTCCTTTCTCCAGGTCCCGAATGGCAAGCGCATTACGGTCATCCCTTTCTGCTTTGAGAATATACCATCCCTGCACCAGGTCCTCAGCATCCACGGGATGGTTCTTCTCGAATGTCATGCCCATCGCCATCGCCATATTTCCACAGACCTCCTCCGTGCATTTGTCGAAGGGCAACTCCACCGCGATGTAGTCCGCTTCCCCTTCCGGATTCGCAAGTGGGACCAGACAGATGAGGACATGAACAGCGTCACCCACCGCCATAACGGACATGACCTTGCCCTTGCCCGGGACCATGTTTCCCTTCATCTTGTACGAGCACGCAATCTCGACTATCCCGTCAGTCAACTGCCTCCAGCAAAGGCCCCACTCCTGAATTGCTGGACTTGCTTTCCAAGTTGCGCGTGGTGGAATCCCGTCGGAACATATCCCGGAATTCGGAATCTGTTCACCGAGGAGTCTTAAGAGCAGGGTAGGTTTACTGCACACAGAAGACATGAGTTCAGCGTGCTACGTAATAGTGTCGGCTGGCAGCCGATACGGTAAGGGGGTACAATGTATCGGCTTCCAGCCGATACAAGTTCCGGTAATTTATGACAACAAAATGAACTATATTGACTGCCTGCCGATAATGTATTCAGACTACAGAAAGTGGAGGTGCTAATGCTGTCGGCTGGCAGCCGACACAGAATTCATGCAATGAACAAACGTATACAAACATGGAAAACATGGAAGGGGAAACTGTATCGGCTGCCAGCCGACACAGAATTCGTGCAATGAACAAGCGTATACAAACATGGAAAACATGGAAGGGGAAACTGTATCGGCTGCCAGCCGACACAGAATTCGTGCAATGAACAAGCGTATACAAACATGGAAAACATGGAAGGGGAAACTGTATCGGCTGCCAGCCGATACAGGGATTGAATGGTACCTGTCACTGATTGCATCGGCAGTTGCCATCTTCTGGATCAGGGAAGTCGTGTCGGCTGCTCTACGTCTCCTGTCGGCTGGTGAGGTCGTCTGCTCACTACTGCCTCCAATTGTATCGGCTGCCCTGGATTCGATATCGGCTGACCTAATCTGCGGAGCGGCTGACCTAAAAAATGCGGCGGCGGGGGAGCGGATACTATATGACCCGAGGAGTGTCGGCTGCAAGCCGTGGGACCAGAAAACAGGGAGACTGTGGGAGAGACAACAAGAGAGAGCGAGAGCATGAGTGAGAGAGCGCGAGAGAGAGAGAGACTGATCCTGAGCGTGGAGAGTTAGAAATGAGCTGAAATAAAAGTGATCAGGGGAGTATACCCCCCTCCCTACTGAAGTGACGGCTGCCAGCCAGGAGGCGCAATCATTACGATTTCATCCACTTTTTTCATCCGTCCATGGTTTCTCATCCAGTCTGAGACGCGTCATCGTCATTTGCAGCGCTCATATTGTCCGCTATAGTGGTCCTCAGCTGTTTCGATTTAGGTCCTTCTCATATCCATGCAGTCCAAGGTGTCGGCTGCCAGCCGACACAATCTCAAGGTCAGTCTCATGTTCAGAAAATAGGTGATCCTCATCAATGAGGTCGTCTACTGTGATGGATATTGTTGTATCGGCTGCCAGCCGACAAGGGGAAGCGCGATTGAACTGAACAGGAGATTCGACATCGCTGGTTTTAATTTCAGATTGTGTACCATGACATCATCTGATGAGCCGGGGCTGGATACCACTGTAATTGAAGCATTCACAAGAAATGGAGGCTCTGGGAGGTTGAAGATTCGGAAGGGAGCAGTCGTCGCGCTGACACTGGAAGGACTATATTACGCAGGTAGGGCGGTCGTAGAGAAGGTGGTGCAGCAGGATCCATGCCTCGTTTGCGTTTGGGTGATAGATGTTCCATCGAACCTCGACATGCCCATTCCGTTTCCGGAGGCAGACTTGCACTTCCTCCGGCAATGCGCAGGAAGGTCGATTGTATGGGAGGCAAAAAATATTTATCCTTATGCGGAGTCGGAAGGGTCATCTTCCGTTGGTGTCGGCTGCCAGCCGACACATGGAAACACGGACGGGAAACCCATACAGCAATTCCTGTCACTCTCTGTCAATATGGAGGTTGTACTTCTGATGATGGTCGGTAATGACCTGCAGTATGCTGGTGTGGGATCCATTGTAGAATGCTCACCGAAGGGATATTGGAATGGCTTCCGCGTACCACACAGCTTCTTCGTCGTCGTCAAGCTTCTGCATGTCCTCGAGGAGTTCGAGGATCAAAATGCCTACTGCGAGATTCCAGAATTCATGACACTGAACCGCTGTGTGGGATTTAGAATTCTATGGAGTGGATACAAGGTGAGGCCGGTCGTGGCACCTAGTTCATTGACCGTGAATGTCGGCTGCCAGCCGATAGATATTACAGGAGACTATCTCATCCACTCACAGCTAGATAGGAGCCCGGAGAGTGGAGGTAGCTCAAACGATGTAGTCGTGGAATTCGGGGACTCGATCGATGAACAGATTCCTGCCACTGCATCGGATGAAGACAATCGAGAGGATAGGCTCTACTCATCGGACGGGCAATGCTGCGGATCTGCTCATGGAATTCACAATGTTCATGGTTATAGTACCTCTGTAGATGGCAGCTATCCGAGCAGCGGCAATGACTGCTCTGTTCAGGCGGTCGACTTTAGGGGTCATGGAGGTAGTGGAGAATCCAACGCGAACTCGGACGGCGTGCAGTCGGGGCTACCCATCATGGACAGACCTCTTTGGAGGAATAAATACTGCCAACTTCTCAATGACGATTTCTCAGTCTTCGGAAGAGCAATGATACAAGTCTGCCTACCGGAGGAAGCCTGCGACGATCGCGTTCTCAGTGATTCAGATGTAGGGGTCATGTTGGTCTCGGAAAATGAGGAACTGCAAATGACATCCATGCGGTGGAAGATAACACACGTTAGATTAGAGGGGGGAAGGCTACTCTCGGAGATGGTCACGCTCTGCTCAGAGGCTGCTCTGCTGGAGGAGCCGGATGACAACGGATGTCAGGGGGTGCCCAGAAATCCCTACCGGTCGGTGCGCAGGAAAGTCACTCACAAGGATCGCGGTAAAAAATCCAAATTGCAGCTCAAGATCTCGGAGTTGGAGATACGTGCGGTCAGCTCGCAAAAGTGCTGCAATCTCAAATGCTGCCAGACGTTTCCTTGGGAGGAAACAAAAAATATACGAAGGAAGTTCTTCGCAGCCACATTCGAGACAAGGAGGGAAATGGCATATGCGGTGCACACTCAAATACATCCGGGGATCGTTCCAGGTAAAAAAGTCATTACTCTTGCAAATAGAGACGTATGCGAAAACGCTTGGTGTATCATTCACGGGGTCTCAAGGTCGGCATACTATGTTTACAAGGCGGCGGCCGCAGGAGGATCGGTCAGCGGATCGCATGGGAATGCGAGGTCCACAAGACCACGTCCGAAAACAATTCAAGCCCAAGCAACTCTCATGACAATCATCAATGAGAATGCAGATCAGATGCCAAACGAATTCAGGCTAGTTGGGAATAAGCGCGTAGACAGTCTCAAGGTCGTGCCCTCGGCAATGACGTGGGATCACATGCGCGAACAAGTAAACTCAGTAAGTTCATCATCTTCTTCTATTTAGACATTACATACTACTGTTTGTCGGCTGCCAGCCGATACCATGTACTTATGGAATGGAAGCATGTTGGCAGGCGCTTTAGGCATACTTCTCTGCTTTCCTCAGTCAGGGTTCTGCATCTCTGTCGGCTGCCGGCCGATACAAATGCTCAACCTTATTGCGCAACCTCATTTGCCAAATGATGTCCTTCAGGTCAATAGGGTATGCAATTTGGAGCCAGTCTCGCAGTCCGCGATCAGCCGCCTTCGGAAGACACATTTCAAAAATGTAGAGGTCAAGGCGGTGGGAAGCAATTTCTCAAAATGCACAGAATGTGACTTCCTCGTAGAGTGTATTGCAAAGTATCCCAGGGGCTGTGATGAGTGGCAGGCGCTAGTCGACGACAGAGAGAGACATCTCAACTACCAAAGGGCATGTAGAAATGTCTATGGAGGATGGACCGCACAGTCAGTCAGAAATCCATCAGAGTTCCTGTGCATCATTCATGATAAAATGGACACCAAGAAGACAGCGATTCCAAGGATGATGCGCGTCACAAAGGCCACCGCGGGGCTAGGGCAATTGCCAATATCTTGCACGGGCATGCTCACACATGGCCATGGAGATGGCGCATATGCGCATTATTCCACCTCGCTCTGGCCGGGGGACTCAAATTTCACAATTTCGTCGCTCTGTAGGGTACTTAGGGCGCTAGAAGCACCACCTGTGCGGGAGTCGAAGGTGCTCTTCAAATCACCACCGCAGAATAGCTTCTTTGAGGCTCTGATGCATGGAAAATCCAGGTGCAACTCATCCATTCCGCAGGCACAGGAGAAGGTTAATAACATTCAAACATCAGGGCGGCCTCATATTCCACTGCCGAGGAAGCTCTTCTTGCAACTGGACAACTCAGCAAAGGACAACAAAAATAGGTTCCTCATGGCTTTCTGCTCATTACTCACCGCGAGGCGCATATTTAAGGAAGTTACAGTCGGATTTCTAATTGTCGGGCATACGCACGAAGACATTGACGCGCACTTCAGTTATCTATCGAAACTCATCAAAAAGAAGAACACGTATGTACTAGCAGATCTCATGAAGGCGTTCATGGACTCGCAGAAGACGGTGGCATTCGTCCCGGAGGTCGTGCAAGAGGTCGCAGACTTCAAGGAATACCTCAGAGGATTCCATCATGAGGGCGTAAACAAGATCATCGGACTCGGAGATAAACACATATTCAAATTCTATGTAGTCGAAGATGGAGATGATCGGGGATGGCCGGTCATGAGGTACAAGAAAAGGGCAACGGATTCGTCGTGGCTGCCTCCGGGGCCTCCAGTCAAAATGTGGACAGCGGACGAAAATGGGAGACCAAAAATACCGCAGGGGGATCCTAGACCAGTGCCCTACAAGGCACTCTGGGGGAACGTGGAGATTAATACAGAAAGGCGGAATGCAGAGAAAGAAGTCGCAAGGGCGAGCGAATGCAGGGAGAAACAAACATTCATCAAAAATGGAATCGCAAAGTACATTGAATTCTGGAAATTGGGAATGGCCAGAAACAAGCGATATGCACAGGAAATGGCGGGGTGTGTGGCTTACTGGGAAAAAATTTACAAGGAAATCAATTCAGTCATGCCACAAAATCAAGCAGAGCTTCGAGAAGGATTGTGGCCGCTCTCAGACTGGACAAGAGATCACGGAGACGCTTTTACGGGGGAGGGGACAGAAGCATATCATTCACTGGACACCACTCCGGAGGACGAACCAGAGAATACTCTATACTGCGGACCAGCCAAAGACAGACCCAGACTGACATTCAATCCATTCAGGGATGTTTTGCTAGGAGACTTTGTGCTCTGTAGACCATGTCAAAACAATTACCTGCCGGTTTGGTTGGGACGGGTACTGGAATGTGTCAACAGGACTCCAGGGACATCGTATGGGAACTTCACAATAGAGTGGTGGACTCCAATGAAGGCGAAGAGGGAAGGAAAGGCGCTGGTGGCAAGGGAATGCTAGACAAGGAGATGGCACAAGGAACTCACTCTTCCACAGATAGTACATGTCAGCATGGTCTTGTACTCGCACAGAATGCCCTCGCATGCAAAGAATGGACCTCCCAACTCTCATGTCATCCCGGAGGCATCCGTGGCTGCTGCACTTGCAAATCTAGAGGCCGCGGGAGCAACATTGGACACAGATGCAGACGAACAAAGACATGATTAGCGCTGCTACGGATTCGGATCTGTCGGCTGCCAGCCGATAGTCGGAATTCGGATTACGGAGGATTTACAAGGACATTCCGCTCAGGGATTCTCGTACGCGGATGCAGGTGTCGGCTGCCAGCCGATACAACACTCTTTGCTGCTGCCGAAGCGCACTGTTCTATCCACAAGATGATTTCAATCAATGGTAAAGCCAGGAACGTCCACATTTTGTATTCTCGTTTGGGGTCAGGAAGGGAGTAACTATATGTCTGAAGTTAGTTCAGGCTGGGCGTTTAATGGTTACCATATGTATCGGCTGTCGGCCGACACATGGAATGTAGGTCTGTACAGCAATCTCTAAAACGTTTTTGGTACTCCTGCTTGGTGGATGACACATCATTTCGTAATGGAATGGCGACGAACTTGTGGAATTCTATTATCAGTTTATATGAAGTTCACCTAAGGACAGTTTTACAAATAATGCTCTTTAGTGTGCTACTCAACCGGATTGCTCAGCTCTCACTCATGTTCTCCGCTCTGTTTTATTCTCGCTAGGCACATTAGTCTACTCATTTGTTGGCTGCCGGCCGATACATTTCACCAGGCTGAGACTACATGTTGTTTGAGGCTGACATGGATTTGGATTATGGGAATTGTACTAGGAGTTTTCTTCATTTCAGGGGCGCGGTTATAGGCATACCTTCTGACCACACACGAAAACCACTGCAAATAAGCAACTCCACTACTTCCTTTTCCATTTGGAAAACAAAGTTTCCTTCATGGCAACATTTTATGACTTACCAAATGTACATTTTCACAATGTGTGGGAGGGCAGCCGATACTTTTCCATCATTTCAAGCATGTTTTTCTACTCTGCAGTGGAGGCTAAGTGAAAAAATTGTCCATAATTCGCGCATTTGTCCATAATTAGTTAAATAAGGGTTATATGCTTCCCTTATCCGCCTCGTCAAGTCCCCTTCCATTTACTTTTGATCTAGGCATCCGTTTGATTTTTTTTTTTAAATCCCATGTAGGGATGAATGTTCCCCATCTTGTCTCAAAATTCTCAGAATATCCATTAAAAACTGACTTCATATGACCCTACCCAAGTTTTCAACTGTCCATTAAGGGGTTAAAGGTAATTACATTGGCGTATTTAGTTTTTGTTTTGGATGTGTGTCGCACTCAGTCACTAACAAATTAAAACAAACCAGTGTAGAACAAAGCTTCGCTGTCCCCACCAGGTATTGAATTCGTCCCTAACTGAAGCTTTCCTAAATAACGCAATGCAGAATTTGTCTGAATGCTTTCCTAATCATCACCCCGAGCTTCTTGAGAGTCGTGCAAGAGCAAGTGGAACCTGCATGGCTGCGTCAGTCTGTTGGCAAATAATTTTGAACAGCGTTTGTGAACAACTTGCTTCCAAAAAGCGTGGAATTGGATTGTGTAACTTAGAGTCTCCGGTGATTGCGTCTAGAGTCGGAGAATGATGCTATCATTTGGAACAGGCAAGGGCCTGTTCCCTGCCTTCTGACTAGGCTCCGTTCTTTAGGATTTTCTCTCTTTGTCCAGCCTTTGCGCTTGGCTGCTACAGTAACTGTTGTTTTGCAAAGAAAAAAAACTGCTATTGGATTTGCACAACAGAAGCAGTTCCCTAGGTCAGGGCTGGACCATGCTCTGGTCTTTGTGAGTGCACCCAAATGCGGAAACTCTAAACTTGTCCCATTGGCAGATAAGTTTTAAAATGTGGCCCGACTTTGTAGTTGATCACCTCCTTAGTTCTCCTCCTCTCCTCATGGAATCTCTGGTTCCTACGTATATAATTATTAGTTCCTGCGCTTCTGCCATTTGGTGTGAGGGTGTGGGTTTGGAGTTGGGTCCACAAGACCAGGTGAGATCTATGTTATAACCCTGGCCAGTTCTCGAAGTCAGACCAATGTCTTCAGCCAGAGGGTTATTCACCTCTGCAGGCTGAGTGCCAGGTGGGCCACAAAATTTGTGAAAAAACATGGAAACCAGACTGATACTTTCAAATGGGTTCTTAGTATTTACCAGGGTAACCAGGCTCATGAGTACTCCTGCCCCCCTCACTCACGTAAAAACTGAAAGCTGTCCTGGATTGCATCATCCCACACAACATAACTTGTGGACTGCTGGTCCGGAGCTACTTCCGCTTGCACAGGACCTCATATTGAATCCCCGGTGTGCAAAATGTACGCAAAGGGTAGATGGTCGTACACCAATTGGACTGCACACGGTCATACTCTGTCTCGAACATCAAGGCATACGTACATGGACAAATCGTGAGATCGAATGCTATTCGAAATCATAACTTACGACTTAAGATCCTCCCACTGCTGTAGGGAATTCTCAAATCACTCTTAATTGCTACACCTCTGTACATGTTAGAACTATTCTATTCATCGATTATCAAAAACTCTCTCACAAACAACAAGCACACAGAAAATGATACAGGTCTTCACAATTCAAGCTAATTGCTCCGTCAGTTCCTTCATCAAGACTAACACCTGTAGCCAAAAGCCAGCAGAAACCCTCGACGAAAACTAAGTTGCTAACTCATGCCACGCCGTGGTATGTAAAGGAAACTTCCTTAACCCTGTGTCATTAATGAACCGTGGTCACTAACAAAACCACTTAGCAAGTCACTAAGCCAAAAAGGCTAATTAAGCAAAGGCTAAGTTAAGTCAATAAGAGCACTTTACGCATGTATAGTCTCTCCATGTATACTGTAAGTATCTTCCACTTCACACTGCGAGGCTCTTGTGAGTGAGAGAGGAAGCGATGTCGATCGATCGAACTTGCTCTTCATCTCTCAGCTGCGTCGATCAGAAATCTCCGCCGCCAGGGCTCTCAGAAATGCAGAGAAGGGCGATGCGGTGAGCACATACACGCCAGAGTTCCCAATCAATGAAGGGAAACTCTCTTCCACGGTCTTCATTTCCTGGACGAGTGCCCACAAAGAAGCCTTCCAAAGAGTCATGTTTAATATATCCCTTGGTAACGGCTCGTTAGCCGGTGGAAGGACCTTAACAATGTCAGCCATGTTCAGTAATACGCTGCAAATCTTCTCTTTGTCGTTGAGATTCTCGCTCAGAAGACTAGGCCCTTTGGCGCACAGAAACTCAAGGCACTGCGAGTGGAAAATATCCCCATCAGCCTTACTGAAATGTTGTTCTCCGGATCCGGCTGTGGATGAGCCTCCTTTGGAACCTAACAACCATTGCATTTCACAAATTAATACATAACGTCAGTTTCTGTTAAGGGAGCACTGAGCTTTAATTACCTGTAGACAGAAATGGGTTCAGTTTCTCAGAAAACGGATCGAGATAAATTTCTGAAAATTGGACACAGACAGTACGTGTTCAAGCACCGTGGATAGAATTAACTAATACCTTGAGCCAGAATCTTCATGGCAGCGTGGTCCGAGACCCAGTCCCTCGAAGTTTGCTGAAATCCTGGTACGATGTGACTTTCTCGAGCACCATCCACAAGTCGAGGACTCCGTGCATTCAATGTTTGGGATGACCGAGTGGCTGGAGAGAGTTGGACCTCGTCGTCAACAGCATTGAAGTGAACTCCAGGAAGCGGAGTCTCCAGAAGTTCCATCAGGAATTGGTCCCTTCTGGACGAACCAGCACCCGTACCCAGTGCATCAAATTCAAGCCAGATCGACATTTTGATCTGAGTAAACGTCGATTTCGTTAAATTGTCGATATTCCACAAAGCAAAAATTGTGACATATATCTTCACGAAGGTCTAATTTCAGGCCAAAAACTAGGACAGGTATACAATATAGGACAAATATTGATTTTGGTTTCAGGCCGCACTAGCGCTAGTATACTGTCTCTGCTCACAAATTAGTTCCCTGCTGGATCACAAATTAGTTTCCTGCTGGATCACAAATTAGTTCCCTGCTGGATCACAAATTAGTTCCATGCTCGCTCACAAACTGGATCCATGCTCGCTCACAAATTAGTTCTCTGCTCACAAACTAAAGCAGTCGCAACGCATGAATTCACAATCTGGGGCTCTGAGAATAAATTCTAAGCGAAGATCACAGTTAATCGAATTCCAGGAAAGTAGCCTGCTAACTCAAACATAACAAGGACAAGAGCATTCAACACTTCGCCTCTGAAACGCAAGTGAGTGAGAGCGAGCAATTACGCTTTTTGCCTCTCTGTTCAACCGCCCCCTCTGGGGATCCGGTGTGAACTGGGAGGTCAAAAAAACCATATTCTTGTAATGTACTTGTGTTTTTTCAATAACTTACAATGGTCACCTTTCTTACCAAAAAAAAAAAAAAAAAAAAAGAGCAAGCAATTAATAGTTACTCTCCCAAGCACACTGGCAGTCGGTTGTCTGTGCTCTGGGTCCCTCCTCTCTGTCGATCGTGAAGGAAACATTTTCACGTACTTTATCGTTGGTCGACTGGCAAGACAGCCTGATGAATCCGCTGATCTTCATGGAATGTTCAGCTCATTCATTATAGAAATTTTTTACAAAATTTTAGCTTAGAAATAATAGTAAGGTGGGCACCCCCAAGTGTGCCACTGACCCAAAACCGTCATCATCACTCTAGGTACATCTCCAAAATCAATATGTACCTATGGGGAAGAAACAATTCTAGAGTCTCATCCAAAAAATACTTTGAGCCTTCCTAACTTTTGCATACCATATCCAAATGCCAAGTTCTTTGGTGTGTTGGTTTGTTGGAACCTCCTTTCACTTGTTAACAAGAAAATATGAAAATTTAACCGGTCTAATAATAGTAAATAGGCACAGTAGGGTAATCACCTTAATAGTCAATTACTGTTCTTCAAATTCATATGTGGGACCCCAGACAAACATTAACCCAAAAAGGCCCAAGGCATTTTCAGGCTCCGAACCACTGAAAACTGCCATTTCTGTTGCAGTCACTCCCTAAACCATAAAAACCTTTTTTTTTTAGAATCTAACCTTAGGATCTTGTACTTCACTTGTCTTAGATCATGTGATAAAAATTTCATGAAATTTGACTATACAGATTGGAAGATATTAGCACTTGAAGTTGGAAAAAAGAAGTTTTTTTGAACTTTGGATTGCAATTTCAGATGACTTTGACGGCCATTTGTGGATTTTTTTTGCACTACACACAATAAAATTAAAAAAAATTTATGTTGAACATTTGAGTTGAGAGTCGGGGGAAAAATTTTCAAAATGTCAAAACTTGATTTTCACATATAAAAAAATTATTAAATAGAAGTAGGTCCAAAATTGAACAAAACACTAAATCTTCAATAGCTCTTAGATGGAATCAAAAACCATAATCCCAATAGTGGGATTGTTCTTGCAAACAAACTTAACCTTTTCAAAAAAAAATTGAAAAAAATTGAAAATTGCATTCAAAAATGAGATGTATAAGTTGTTTTTTGAAAAAGATGCTTAGATTGCCCGAAAAACAAGATTGTCCATAACTTTTTCCTTTTTAGTCCAAATAGAATGAATCAAAACTTCAGATGTAGACAAAAATATATTCTTTGAGGAAAAAATTAAAAATTAAAAAAATTCATTTTTTTGTGGGGTTTTTTTTTTCTGCCTGGCGAACTTCTTTTTTGACTTTGGATGGAATAACTTTTGCTCCCGGGCACCGATTTTAAAAAATTATATTTTTAGAAAGCTAATGTGATTTCCTGTCTTCAAAAAAAGTTTCAAAATATCAAGTCAAAATTTCAGGTCGCACAGGCCTGCCCAAAATCTCAAGTGTCCCCCGAGGGGACTTTGGGCCTTTAGGGGTTAATTCCCGCCAATCTTAGTAGGATGGAGTTATGTGCTCCGTACTTATTTTCTTCTTTCATTCATGAATCAACCGCTAGACTCCAGACTAAGGTGCTTCCTCTCACTGTCTATGAGGATCCATGAGGACTGGAGGAAGACTAGACTACCAGTAAAGGCCCAAAGTTATAAAAGCTATGAGGAAGAGCTATGTAAACTAGGAAGAAGAGATATGTAAGCTACACTGAATAGGGGTATTAAGGGGACCAAAAAATTAAAGGGACCTTTTGAGGAAAACTGTAGATGTTTGAAACATGATGTACAACCCTCGAACACTTCATAACTATTGATGTACAATAAAGGTAGATATTTATATAGTGTGAAATATCGATTATTTAGTATGGGTCCCCTTAACCCCTAAAGGACCAAGGTGCGTTTTTTTGGCAACATAGCAATTTTGGGCAGCTCACTACGAATGGAGTTTTTATTTTTTTTCTTTGAAAATTTCACACAATATGTGCCCAAGGAGTAGCTTTAAGGCCCAACAATTTTCATAACTTTTGACTTCATGGTTAAAAAGTTATTGCATGATATGTGATTTTCATTGCTCGGCGGGCAGCCCGGGCAGCCCAAAAAACTTCTTTAAAAATCACTTTTTAAAAAAATAAAAATTTGAAATTGGTTTTTTAGGTTTATATCTATGCGGGGAGCTTTGAATCATTCCATTTGGATTAACGAGTCAAAAGTTATGAGGAGTTTTAGTTTGCGGGTAGGTATGGAGTATGGAGGTATGGCCCCCTCATTGCCTCATTTACACTTGGTACTCCGTGTAAATTTTGATGAGTTTGATGAATCCCAATGTACATGACCTCCGTCTGCCTCTGAGCTGCTGGCAACCCCTGCACGTCACTCGACTTTTATTATTACGGTCATAAACATGACACATGGCTCTCTCTAGTCCTCCACCATCCACTAAGATTCGACCAGGCTACTAAAATAACATTATAAGATGTAGTAGTGAAGATAGACAGTTAGCCATATGCCAAGAGTTTCTGGACACTTGGTGTAATAATGACGTCTTCTGCTCTGGCAGTTTCCACCGCCCTAAGTGGCACTTGACCCTCAGCCTCCCTTCGAGGTTAGACTGTCTGCGTGAGCTGGACTAATTGTTTCTTTCTCCTGTGTTTTTTTAATGCAATGGTCACCTTCCTTTGAATTAAAAAAAAAATAACATTATAAGGGGACCAATTGTTACCAACTTGAAGGGGCAAGGCAAGAAGTCGGAGGAACCAACGCCCCAAGTGGGAAGGATAAGCTTCAGCTTACACATGGTGGGTGCGCCAAGAAGGGGTGCTAAGTGGGGCTTTGGCGTGTTTTTTTGAAGAGTGTAGCTTCACTGCTCTCCGGTCTAAGGTGGCCGCGCAAAGAAGGGGAACCAAGTTCACATTGCTTTAAAATTAAACAATTAACAATTTAACTTTCATTATTTTGTAAACTACCAAGTTTCCGACCAAGGTCCCATTTGCATAAGGTAGGGTGACCTATTTTCATTAATGAGGGAATATGATGTTGATCAAGGCCTTCATTATTGTGTGACAAATAATACATTGACACCTAATGAAGTTCTTAAGACCAATTTGTAGATTTGAGCTTCTCGGAAATAGGTTCACCTATACATCAAGAATAAATCGGACTGTAGTCTACACTTCTTTAATTTCAACTAATTCCAAACTCAATGAAAAATTAGCAAAAAACATTGCAATCTTCATTATTTTTGTTCCCTGAATAAAGAAAATTATCCCCCCACCACCATTGCTCAATTGGACATATGATAAAACGCTTAATACTGTTGAAAACAAGTCGTATACCTTACTAATGGTACGTTTACACCTAGCATTAAGATCAAGTCTTTGGGGTGCTATTAGAAAGAGAATTGTGTATGCATTCACACTTATGCTCTTTAGTAAATGCCAATCCTAGTTGGACAAAAAGCTGATAGGGTAAAAGAATGGTGGTCAAGTCAATAAATGAAAATACTATTCGCGCAGTTACATGAATTTCGCCTAATGTTACGGAGTACCTCAATCAGCAAGATTAATAGATTTTAGATTGTTAAAAGCATAGTTAGTTAACTCCTAGAGTCCGAAGGCCATTTTTCTGTCAAAAAACATTCAAAACTGCTATTTCTGTTGCATTTACCCAAGAAAGCAAAAAAAAACATTTTTTTAGAATCTAACCATAGGATCTTGTACTTTACTTGTTTGAAATCATGTGGTAAAAATTTCATCAAATTTGACCTTACAAATTGGAAGATATTAGAGTTATTCGTAAAGTACCCTAAACTGGGGTTTAAACCCTTGAGTTTTGTGAAAAAGCTGGTTGAGTTAAAAAAGTCGGAATGAAAGTGGGTATGAAACTTATTTTTCCATCAAAATGGTGCCTAAAAAAGTTTGGTCCCCACTTTTGAGGTTGTGTGTCATAAGTATCTTGCAAAAAAATTTGACACTTCAACTATAGTTGGCTTCTCAACTTCAAAAAAAGTTCGGCCCAAACTAGGGAGGACTTTACGAATAACTCTATTAGCATTCAAAGTTGGAGAAAAAGTTTTTTTTCAAGAACATCCTTAGATTGCCCGAAAAACAAAAGATTGTCTAGATTTTTCTCATCACTTGTCCAAAGAGAATGAATTAAAGCTTCAAATGTAGAAAAAAATATAATCTTTGAGAATAAAATTAAAAACTAAAAAAATCCTTTTTTGTGATTTTTTTTGGGTTATCCCTTGAGCTGCTTTTTGGACTCAAAATGGCATAACTTTTGCTACCAGGCACTGATTGGAATAAAAATTATATTTCCATAAAGCTATTCTGATTTCCTATCTTCAAAAAAAGTGAAGAAAAATCAAGTCAAAAATTGAGATCTTACAAGCCTACCCAAAATCCCAAAAGTCCCCTGTAGGAACTTTAGGGGTTAATGGGATTGCAAATGGGCAATTAACAAAGAATAACTTTCAACTATAAGGTATCATGATTGAAATTCAAAGGCCACTCTCAATTTATGTTTTAAATTGAGAACAAAAACTCACTATATACACATGGGGTGGTAGGAGGTAGCACAATTTATCTGGGATAAGTAATATTAAAATTAGTAGGAGCTCAACCGCTCATAGTTAAGTCAAAAGTAGAAATTATGTTGGAAGTAGAATTTTAGACCTCATTTAGACATAGTAGAATAATTTTTCTCAAAAAAAATTGAATCTAGAAAAGTTGATAAATCAAGCTTACTTTCATTTCCAAAAATTTGTTTGTAGTTTTGAGCCTCCAACCAAAAGTTATGAACAAATTTTAACAAAATTAGCTTAATTTACCAACTTTTCTTAGTTCAAATTTTTTTGGGAAAAGTTATTCTACCATGCCTAAATGAGTTCTAAAATTTTATTTCAAACACAATTCTTGCTTTTTGACAATGAGCGCTCAAGCTCTCATCTTCAAATTATCCCATGCCCTTTGGAGCTTTATGATGGACAATGGATTTCATTATAAAAATGGTGTCCCCATTCTTCGTGCCCACAATTGTCAATGAAGTATTTACTTCACAATGCCATCAAATTTATTTATTTGTGGAGGATGTTCAAATGCCATTGGTATAGACATTTACTTTAATTTCCATGATGTGTGGATGATTTTTTGGGATGAGGACTCCAGAGAGGAAAAGATTGCCTCTGTAAAGATTATTGAATGTCATTCCCCAAGTTTAAATGATTGATAACTTAAAATGACACAATTATGCCAAACCAATGCCAAACCAAACCAAAACAAATGTTTTTATAAAACCTGCACCTTTTTGTCTTCGTCAGAGGTATTATGTTTTTATGATTGTTGTTCTCAAATGCCAGGTACAAACGTACTACAATCCATTTCGATTATAATTACTAATCTACTTTAATTCTGAAAACTAATCCCATATATCAAGCTCTGGCCCTCATAACATTCAACAGCCTTCAGAGAGGCTGGCTTTTCTTCTTTGGAGTCCTCATCCACAAAATTCATCTTCACATAATTAATGTAAGCTTTGGTACCAGGATAATGGCAATACATTATGGTATGTTCCATTTTCTTTTATTAATTTTAGGACTAGACATACAAATCAACAAATATTTGTAGAAAAAGATGTTGGCCAAAAATCCAATGAGTAATACACTAATGCAATATAACCATTTGCTATCAATAACCTATTTTGTTTTTTCAAGTGGAAAGATGTATAGACATGGGGTGGTAGGAAGTAGAACAACCTATGGACATTATCTTTAACATTTTTAAACATCCTCTCTAAAATTTGTTTAAGACTTTTGATTAGAGATTCAAAATCCCAAACGGAGTTTTGTAGATGAAACTTCTCTTCACTGACAAACTTTTTTTAGTTCAAAGTTTTTTTAGTTCTCTCTCTCTATAGCTTTTCTTCTACCTTGAAAACTCAAAATACAATTGGTTTTGTTTGAATGCAAGCTAGATGTTTGGTTCATTGTTTTTTTTACTGTTTTACTGTGTTTTGTAACATTTCAAAACACACAAAAGAAAAATTAAAAAAATGAACCAAACATTTAACTTACATTCATACAAAACCAATAATATTTTGAGTTTTCAAAACACACAATATATGGGTGTAGAACTCTAGTTTTGTTTTAATTTCTAATGTAACTTATACAATTGTGGCCAATTGGCTTACTCTCTATCAAAATTGACGCGTGTAAATTAGCTACTGCTAGTATAGACACCATCTCATCTAGCGGAAGATATGGTGTGGAATATACCACAGCATTCCATTGGAGGGAAGGCAACCCATGACTTTGCTACTGAATGTTATGCTATGACTTTTCAATCTCTAAGTTATCTCCTTGAACGTTTGTTTTATTGGTTCTACGATTGTTGTCCCCTTTAGAATGGACCAATAAGGTAGGTACATCCAAATCTGCCAATGACCTTAAATCGCCATCTTTACATTGTAGTGTACATCTCCAAAATCAATTTTGTACATGTGTGGAAGAAACCATTTTATAACCAAACTTTGTTCCTTAATAAACTTTTGCATACAATATCCAAATGCCATGTTTGCTAGTGTGTTGGAACCTCCTTTCACGTGCCAACAAGAACATATAAAAATTTGATCAGTCTAATGATAGTAACTATATTCAGTACCAAAAGTGACGGATTTGGGTGGAGGGTTGCTATTATGTGAGCATAGGAATGTGAACCCATGAGCCTAGAATACTACACACCTATGTTATAGGTGTATATATAATAGAAACTGTCTATGAATATAGGATATATATGTTGCAAATATCCATATTATAGGTGTTTATGATACATACACCTTCTATAGTGTGTGGTATCTATATTACAGGTACCTATATTGTAGGCTCAATGCTCAAGAGCTTGCATTCTTGGGCTCACATACTAGCATTGTTGGAATGGAACCTATAAATGGCTGTGAAATAGACATGTGGTGGTTCTAAAATTGACCTCAATAGTCCTTGAATGAATCAAGGAAAAAAGCATAATGAATTGCAAGAGCCAATCATTCTCTTTGCTTTCCCCATCTTTCTTTAGAAGTGCAAGTGAACCGTTTATGAAAGACCTAGGGTCATAAATAGGGACCTATGACCAACTTGTTTGAAAATTCATAAGTAATTCAAGAATTCTTGAAAAAAAATACAAAACCAGTTGTGTTAGATTCCTCATCTATTTCTCTTTGTCTGAAAAATGAGTTAAAAATATTTACGTCTAAGGAAATACATGAAAATAGCGGACCAGCCCTTAGATGTGCCATTTCTGAGCCTCCTACCTTACCTTTCCTTCATGTACCTTGCTCATCACAAAGCCTCCACCTGCCCACCCAACAAGTGCAATATTCCACACCAAATAACTTACTAGAGAGCCAAGGCAGTCACAGTGCATGCTATCTTACTGAATGTTATGGATGAAGCATGTGAAGCTTTACATTTCGTATACTTTTATGGGTTTTCAAATTGATAAACTAGCTAGTGTGCAAACATGTAGGCTAAATATATTAATTAGAGACAGCCTCTGTTCCTTGTGCTTGCAAGGTTGGTGTCACTTCTGATGAAGCAAGAGTTGTTCCAACTTTGACTTAACCAGATATGGAGAGCTGCTCCCTGCTGAAGCCACTCAACACAAACACAATGATGCCGGAGTCTGGACAACGTGGGACTTGACGCCCTTGGCTTTTCTACAAGTTTCCATTCATAGGCATACATGCTTGCTTGCAAGTGAGGGTGACAGGAAAGCAGTCCTGTCCCGTACTTGTCAGTGAAGCAGATGTGGTCTTTTGGGGGTCGGTACCCAAGAGAAAGATTTCATTTTGATCTGCAAGTGGACATGCCCTAAGCTGGCTCCAGGTTTAATTTTGCCATATAAGTTAACTTATCTCCTGCACTGACCAATTCCTTGAGCTACTTTCAATTAATCTTTTCTTTTTAAAAAAAAGTTCAGCAGTACAATTAATCTTTTCATCAGCTGCATGCATCTGTTCCAATCTATTGGCTATTGATCAGCTGTGTCTGTTTCGATCCTTTTGATTTGCAATCAGTTTGCAAGGGATTAATGATGGATTTGAGCTCTCAAGTTTGTTTTGTTGGTTGTGCAATGAGAGTTAGTATCTGCAATTGGCGATGCACAAGCAGAGGTTCCACGTGTGTAATTAATCCCTAAATGCCCCAAGGGAACAGAATGTGTCCTCACATGGTTTGAAGTCCAATTCCAAGGGCTGTAATTGCATTTGATGTCCGAATTCGATAAAACTTGTTGCAAATCTGATATTCCACTTGTGTAAATTAAAGTCAGCATTTCCTCTTTACAGAAGATTTGCAACATTTACTTATCCTCAGGGGATTTGTATGCATTCCCACAAAGGCTCCTTGTTGGTCTCACAGAGGAAATCTGTGTGCATTCTCCTGTTATCACCAAGGGGATTTACAGTGCCTGCCAAAACTGAGTATGGATTTGGTACTTTTGCATTCAAAGAACCATACCATAAGCATCAATCGGCAAAATCCAAAAGTATACCGTATACACGAAAGTTGTAGTGTGCGTCATATAACACAATACTATGGAAGTTTCAAGGAAAAATTAGTTGTGATGTGAAAGAAAATTAATTTCAAAGTTAGCCATGTCTAAAACTTGGTTTTGAGCATCTCAATTTGGAATTACTTCATATTTTGTCGAAAAAAAAATTTGAACTCCAAAAAACTTTTCGTGCCTTGGCATGTTGGTATACATCATTTTAGATTGTTGTATACAAAAATTGGAGGAAGTTGACATTTATAGAATTTAAAATATCCACAATTTGAAAAACACACAAATGATGTTGATTCTCACTATATTGAAATATTTTTTTGGAATTGAGAGCATGGGGTTGCATTAGCCATTGTAGAGAGAGTATAGGTTGCAACAAGGACCATTGTTACATCTTGATGCCTTTGCATTTGAAATATTTGTTGAAGAAGACAATGCATTCAATGTATTGATTAAAGTCATATGATGCGTTTTTACGTTCAAATTTTGTGTACAAAGACTAGAGTTCATGCTCCACATAATTCATTCAACCAATCTCCAAAAATTAAACTATCACTTTCTATAGTACAAATTAAATTATCACTTTCTGGTACACTTTTTACAATTGATTTTTTTACCCTTTTTTCATTTTTTTCTTGCTTTCCTAAATATTGGTAGTTTTCAATAATTTTTGCCTAAAATGTACACTTTGGTCCTGTAGGAATTATGCTAAGAGGATTCAAAGTCTTGTATACTACTGTCAAATTTTAAATAATAAATCTTATAATCTAGTTTGCCACGATACAAGAATTCTATGCTTTATTTTTTAACAATGAATGCAAATATCTTGCAATCTATGTGGTCAAAGTTTCTAAAAATTCTTTTGTACATTTCATACTAGTCTATTGCAAGATACTAAAGTCATATATGCATAAATAATAATTTTTGAAATTATTTGCTCTTTGCACTAGAAATGATTATTTTGAATGTTTTTTGAGAAAAAAATGGCCTAAACCTAAGTTTTTAGTTAATTATTTGACAAATTGACAAGGAGTGTTGAACTTAACCACTAGATATTGTAGGGTTGTTGCAAGAAAGAGTGTCCGTGTTTGTTCCACTTTGGCCTGTTTTTGGCTAATATTGCAAGTACTATGACCTTTTGGAAACAAAATTTTTAAAATAAAATAAAATAAGTATAATTAGTATAACACTAAAAATAGCATAACACAAAATTTCAGACCTAAAAAAAATCTAGCTCAAAAGTTATTCACAAAAAAGAGTGAGCTGAAATTTTAAAGAAATAGATACTTTGAGGTTTTAATTTGAAAAATTAGGAAAAATAATTTTCAAATAAACTAAAATTTGTACATTTGGAAAGACTTTATGGTAAAGAGATTTCACCAAAAAAATGATCTTGAAGCCATCTTCAACGTTCAAAATTTTGCATGCAAGAGAGCCCTCTTTGCATGAACATGGAGGACATAAAATAAAATATTTTTAAATGCCCATTGGTAGAAACAAGACCTCCTAGTATGGGAATAGACCATAGAAATTTCAGCTCTAGATCATTAAATTTTGGGACTCCATGGTACTCAAAAACCCCAAACTCAAAATGTGACATATTAATTTAATTGATTTTAATTTTTTTTGAAAAATATAGTATATGATTACACTCAAGATAGACATCTCTAATAAAAATTTCAAGCTCATGCAAGTCATGCTTCAAAAGTTATTGCAAAAGAAAGCTTCGGCACTCCCCTTGTGACAAATAACCAGTACCACTCTTTCTTGCAACAACCTTGTAGTTGAGTACAATGAGGTTGGTAGACCCATGATGGACACCCACCTATTTAGGACCTCTTGTCTAGGTCTTAATTCTGCTTTCTTGCGTTCTTATGCAATATAAATCTTAGGGGGTGCAGTAAGCATTAAGAATAGCCATATAGGAATGAACAACTTAGGGTGCCAAAAAAACATTCCTAAAAAAATTATAATTTGATTTTATATAATATAGTGTATATAAAATGTCATTGGGGGGCTTTGAAGTACTATAGGGTGTGGAATAATAGGGTGCATTAGAAAGAGAAGTAGACTTAAGATACCCCCCCCTTATATTAATTTTCAAGACCAAAAGTCTTTAATTAGTGTTGTGAGTTGGCGGATAGATCAGATGATTAATTTTGTAAATTTAGGGGTGGTTAGATGATTAATTCAGTGACTTGGCGGGGTGGTTTAGGCGGGTTTCAAGTTTTGAACGTTGGACAAGGTGACTTCTAAGTAGCCATCGGATGGAGGTAAGGAAAATCTACGGTTGGCTGCCGCTAGGGTTCCCGTCGTTGTCTCTCTGGCTTTCTTGTGTCTCCGGGGCAGACGTATGTGTTTTGCAATGGCAGACCTTGTGGCCCTCAAACCTCGTGGAATCTCTCATCTTGGCTCCCGATCCAGAAAGACAGAGATCAGTTTTGTTATTGCCAAGTATCAGCTCGTTCTTTCCCTGCTTTCTTGTTTCTGGACGTTGTAGGTGGACGTTTCTGAGAGGTTGTGCACAGCACCGTTGGCGAAGTCGTTGTCTGTACCTAAATTGTAGAACTTGCGATCAAAGCTGCATGAGAAGTGGGGCGCGACGGAGATTAAGATTGTTGTAGGATCGAAATTGCAACCCTTAGTATGAACGTGGATCACACCCTCCCAACAAGGTTGTTGATGATGTGGTTTTGGTTTCCAAGGTATTTTCTTCCTCATCCTTTTGCAAAGCAATTCTCTCATCTTGTTGTAGCTCATCAATTTCCTGCCTTTTGTTGTTGTAGCACCTGCTGCCCAGTATGTTCCTTCATTGTTTGCTATCGATTACCAATGATTCATGGCCCTCTTGAATGATGCTGTTCTTTCTCCTTGGTAGCGCAGGTGGTGGAACCATTAGCATTTTGGTGGAGACATTGTACCGAGCATTGTACCGAGAACTTACCACAGCATGTGGGCATCCATTTTCCATTTTTTTGTGATTCAAATTTCATGCAAGTTATGGCTGTGCACATTTTGGTTACAAATATTAGAACACTACCATTTTCTTTTGTCGCCATAACTTCCACAAAATTCCAGGTGATGGATTTTGTTTCACAATTCACATTGTGTTCATGATTACATTATATGAATAAAACTAGCTACCACGAATCATTGGTCATGTGCACTTTGGATTTCTTTTATATTTTCCAATGAATGTGTATCTAGTCTACTTGTTTCATTCCATTTGGCTTATTCAGCTTAGGAATGCTTGTTCAGTTTAAGAATGTTGTTCAATGCTAGTTTAGTTTAGAAATGTGAAGGAATTGTGTGTTTAAGCACTTTACACCAAATTCTTGAAATCTAAACTCCACCAAAACTCTGTAATTGTCAATAGTGAGTAGTGGAAAAAAAATTTGTAGTGGGAAAAAATATAGTAAAATAGCATATGATATATTCATGACAATTGAAAATTATAATTAATGTATGACCCCCTTCTTCTTTTTTTGAAATGAAAGGTGACCATTGTATTAAAAAACACAAGAAGAGTACAAAATAATAATAATTTTTTTAACCTCACAATCCACGCCGGCCCCCGGAGGGGGTGGGTGAATTGGGAGGTAAGGAAAGAAAGGGTCAATCAGGCTCTCGGGGACGATCCAGCCTGGGAGGTAAGCTGAGAGCTAAGTGCCATCTGGGATGGTGAAAATCACCGGTGCAAAACGCTCCGTTTTTACACCGTATGACCCCTTTTTAATGACCCAAATTATAAAATTATGTAATCATAGAGTGCCAAAAAATACTTGGACAAAAAGTAATAGACCCCCATAATATAAATAGCATACGATGTGCAATTGAGGTTCAAAGGGTTGGAAATGGATTGAAAGTATGGATTCAGTGAACATCACCATGTGGCTGTATACCGATGGAAAAATATTCATTTAATATTCCACAATCTCTACAAGCAATTTTGGAATGCCAATAGAATTGTGTAAGAAATTAACTTCCAAATGGCAATTGACCATTTAGTGGTTGCTACCCAACTTCAAGGGCTGATCAAATACAAAAAAATGATATTTTTGAAATTTCATTTCTTTCCCATGCAATTTGTCAAGTTATCTTTCTATAGCCGAAAAAACTTTTAATTTGGACAAAATACTCCAACTTGGGAGACATTCCATGAAATGCTCACTTTGGATTGTTATAGGAGAGCACCCTGGCCAATTAATGGGCATCCCTAGAAAAAAAACTCCATGGATGTGCAAGTGGGTAGGAAGATGGTTGGTTGGAAGTTGGAACATGTACAGTAAATGGGTACAATCAAGTGAAATAGAAAATAATTTGATTTGGTGCATTGGAACCTCAAGTGCCACGTCAAATTGCAATTTTAAAATTCTTCTAATAATTTTTTATAGGTAAGTTATTCATGACTATTATTCACCTTGCTTAATTTTCTTGTAATTTTCAAAAATAGTTTATTATCCAAAAATAGCCCCTGACTATATGTCACACTTGCCAATTTAGAGGGTTTTAGTACTATTTAGTACCCCTAGAAACGAATTTGGAGCTGAAATTTGGAGGGCATGGTCTTCTAGTAGACTTATAGCTATGCAGGGATGGAATTCTAAAAATAATTAATTGTATATGGTATGGAAGTCCACAAAGTGCGCTTCTTTGTGCTTGCATTTTGAAACATATAAAATATTATTTTGGAGTTTTTTGGATGAATGACCATCTCCATAGAGTTGTTACAAATGGACAATTTTCATTTTTATGTATTTACTTTTGTTTCCTATTTTTAACTTATTTATACATCAAGGTATCCATTTTCTTGAGATTTGGCACTTTTTTAGTTTTCTAGCTTAAAGAATTTTTCTATGCATTTCCTTTGGTGGTTACCTTCATCTTAAAGGTATATACGTTAGCCATATTTATTTATTTAATTATTTTTCTAATTTTATAGTATTCTAGAAGAAAAATCATGAGTATTGTAAAAATGCAACAAAATTGGTAGGTGTCACCCATAAAAGAAGAAAGAACTTCCAAATCTATTTTAAAGATTGGTGTGAGATAACCCCTAAAGGATTGGAGCACATTTGGGACATAAATTTTCAAGAATTTCCACCTTTAAGGGCAATAGAAAAAATATGAAAAAATAAATTTATTTATGAAATTCGTCCATACAAACTTATAGGGTGATTGCAAGAAATACTTGTCCTATTTCTTGTCCCCTTGCCCTCAAAAATTGGCTTTTTTCTCATAACTTTTGCATTGTTTGTCCATTTGGCATGAAATTTGGAATGAAGGTAGATGCTATAGTTTCATACATTGAATAATTTTTTCAAATTTTTTCAAATTTTTTTACTATTTTTAACCTGCCCCCAATTGGGTGTCTACATTGGCCATTTTGGGAGGTTTTAGTTCTATTTTTGACCCAAAAATGCAAATTTGAAGCCACAAATTGGACATGTTGGAGGTCTATTAACATTACAAGGGCTAACGATGAGTTTTTATGAAAATAGCAACATGGCGGTTGCACACATGGGGTCAAAGTGACCTTCCTTTGCGCGAAAGTTACGAAGAGGGAAAAAATTTCCTTCATGAATTTTTTGGTGCAATGCAAGCGCACTCTTCTTTAGCAAAATATATTTTTTTAAGGAATTTTTTTGATTTTTTTTGAATTATTAAAAATAAAAATCTCCGAAGACCCCTTTTCTGCTTCCAGTGGCTTTTGCAGTACTTCGTAGTAGTCCGTAGTATTGCATAGTACAACATAGTACAAAATCAACGGTTTAGATGTGCAAGCGCCTTGAATCAGCCGTTTAGATTTGCCGGGGCGCTTCTAAAACGTAGTATTGGTAGTATTGCATAGTATTGCCAGTCCTATGGCCAAAAAACGCAGTTTTGACGGAAAAATGTGAAGTGTTTCTTGCAACTACCCTATAGTAGATGAGTGGAAATGAGTGTTAATTTTTTCAAAAACTTTACCAAGCAAATCAAAAAAATTATTTGTAGCATATGAAGTTAGAAGAAAAAATTATTTTCCAACCTTGATTGATGGGATGAATAGACTTTAATTCCTCCTAGAGTGAGATTTTTGCGCTACATATAGGATTTTTTTGACAATGACATCCTATATTATGTTAGGTACATTTGTACAAGCCTATCAAATTTTAGAGGTAGTAGAGGAATTTTGCACATGTAGCCTAAAGCTGCTTGCATCATTTGAAAACTTTGAGTAACATAACTTTTGATCAAAAAACCCCATCAAAAAAAAATAAAAAATGGTGACACATATCCACACTTTGTATCAAAATTTTGAAAAATCCATTCAAAATTGAATTTGGAGGATCCTACCTAAATTTTTAATGGGTTGTTCAAAGACCAATTGATCTTGGTATATTGGACTAAGAGTTTGTTCCCCATAGGTACTACTTGCAATTCAAATGAATTATAAGAGTAGTATCATGACTACATACCTCTACTCGTAGGGAAACTTTGTATTATTTAAAGGGCATCATTATAACCTTCCAAAATTTGATGTTGATGGACTAATTGAAAATTTGGGTAGGTCCCGACAAAGTTGAATTTAAATGGATCCTTTGAAATTTTAACACAAGATGTGGACATGTATCGCCTTGTCAAAAGTATAATTTTTTTTGATCAAGTGCTTGGACCAAAGATACATGCTTCCCGAAGTTTTTAGGCAAGGAGGGCAACTTTGGACATCATGTGCAAAATTCTTTGAAATTTGGTAGGTACATATGGATGTATCTAAAATTATATAGGATGCAATTGTAAAAAAAATCTTCATATGTGGTGCAAAAATCCCATTCTAGGAGGCATTAGGCAGGGTTGGAAAAGAATTTTTCTTCAAACTTCAAATGCTATAATTTTTTAATCCACAAGGTCAAAGTTTTTGAAAAAAATTCCACTCATTTATGTAGTAATGAATTATAAGTTTGTATTGTTGAATTTCATAAAAGAAGGTTTTTCTTCAATTTTCTCCCATTGCCCTAAATAGTGACATTTTTGACAATTTATGCTCAAAATATGCTCCAATCCTTTCACTCCTTTAGGAATTAATGATAATTACATCCGTGTATTTAGTTTTTGTTTTGGATGTGTGTCACACACACTAATAAAACAAATTAGTGTAACTAACAATTCAACTTTGAATAGATGAGACCTACCGTATCACCAAGGTACTTTTCCAAAAATGATCTTTTCTTTTCACTTCACTCAAATGAAAGAAAATTCATTGCAAAAAATCTAATCTGATTTTTAAACCTCTATATTTGCATTCTTCATTTTTACAGTCATCCATTGGTCACTTTTTGGCCTCCACATTGTCCCAACTTTTTTTCACTCAAAAGCAATAATTTTTTTCCCAAAGAATCTTTGGCAAAATATTCTTGCTTTTCAATGGATGAAATCGCGTGTTTGCTACCAAATCGTGGGGCGGGATCGCTCAAATTTGGATGAATGTACATCATTTGGGATGAATCAATGAAATTTCATCCATAGATTGCAAGTTTCATCCATTTCTAAAGATGTAAGTAGCTTCATCCTTCCAGAGATTATCGCTTTCTGTACTACCTAAATTAAATGAAAAAAACAACCCTGCATTGTCTGTCCCTGCCAGGTATTGAATTCGTCCGTCCCAAACTAAAGCTTTATTAAATAACGTAATGCAGAATCTGTCGGTACGTATGCTGCACCCCGACCTTCTTCGGGAGTGGTGCAATTGCAAAGTGGGACCTGCTCAGAGCATCCCCACAGCTAAGCTGTGGAAAGAGGGCGCCAAACGAAGAATTTTCGTTGGTTGTCGTGCCGTCATTTCGATTGATGAGTCATGGCCCAACGGCAACACTCGCAAAGTGGCCAAAAGGTGCACCATACTTATTATTTTATTGTTTTAAGAAGAATCTCTTTGACTTTTGAAGAGAAACTTTCAAAAGGTGGGATTCAAAAGATTATTTTATTGCTTGGTGAGCTGCGTTCAAGAGTCTCCATTTGCCCGTGCCTTCTTCATTTTTGGAAGTGGCTGGGCATATTTTTGCCCTTGGCGAGCGTGCCGTGGGGCAATTTCCAAGCCACAGCCCGCCCATTGCCCGGTGTCAGTGCCTTTGGCGAGTAGCCGTGGTGATGCTCTCATCTGCATGGTTGCGTCCGTCTGCTGCAAATGACGCGCCAAATTTAGCAAGAAGTGAATGGGGCTGGACATACCATGCTCACTCTGGTCCTTTGGAGCAATTTTTTTTCAAATCGCAAACTTTTAACCTCTAAAGGCCCAAGGCATTTTCTAGCTCCGAAACCACTGAAAACTGCCATTTCTGCTGCGATCACTCCCTAAACCAAATAAAACTTTTTTTTAGAATCTAACCGTAGGATCTTGTATTTCACTTGTCTCAGATCATGTGGTAAAAATTTCATGAAGTTTGACCATATGGATTGGAAGATATTAGCGTTTGAAGTTGGAAAAAGAAGTTTTTTTGAACTCTGGATTGCAATTTCAGATGACTTTGACGGCCATTTGTGGATTTTTTTTGCACTACACACCATAAAGTTAAAATTTTTTATGTTGAACATTTGAGTTGAGGGTCGGGGAATTTTTTTTCAGAATGTCAAAACTTGATTTTCACATATAAAAAAATTGTTAAGTAGAAGTAGGTTCAAAATTGAACAAAACACTAAATCTTCAATAGCTCTTAGATGGAATTAAAAAACCATAATCCCAACAGTGGGATTGTTTTTGCAAACAAACTTAACCTTTTCAAAAAAAAAAAATTGAAAAAATTTGAAAAATTGCATTCAAAAATGAATTTTATAAGTTGTTTTTTGAAGAAGACACTTAGATTGCCCGAAAAACAAGATTGTCCATAACTTTCTCCTTTTTAGTCCAAATAGAATGAATCAAAGCTTCAAATATAGACAAAAACACGATCTTTGAGAAAAAAAATCAAAAAAAAAAATTCAATATTTTAAAGTTTTTTTTTTCTGTCCGGCGAATTGCTTTTTTGACTTCGGGCGGCATAACTTTTTTTCCCAGGCACCGATTGAAAAAAAAATTATATTTTTGGAAAGCTAATGTGATTTCCTATCTTCAAAAAAAGTTTCAAAAAATCAAGTCGAAATTTCAGGTCGCACGAGCCTCCCCAAAATCCCAAGTGTCCCCCGAGGGGACTTTGGGCCTTTAGGGGTTACCAACTTCTCAAACCTAAGATCGCCACGGAGTAGGGGAAAAATTATTAATTTCGCTAATTATTTATGCTTGTTCCAATCAAACTAGCGCATGGAGTGACTTCCGTGCACAAAATATCGTGACCTGCACTGCTTTCAAAAATCTAGAAAGAGCGGCCTCTCTCAGTGCTTTGCCCGTCATTGCCCCTCCCGTCGGTCCGTCTTGTCTGATCCTTGTTTTTTAGCGTCTTGTGTTTGGGTCCTCCCCGTCAGGCCACTTGTGGCTGATGGGTCTTGTACTTTACCTCTTTGCAATGAAACTCGTGTTCATTTGTTTAAAAAAAAAAAAAAATCCAAAAAGAAAACCCCTGCTTTCGAAAGCCTGAGAGCCTGGACCCAAATGCGGAAACTCTAAACTAACTTAACTTCTCACAGCCTTAATCACAGCCTTAATCACAAATCACAAGTCAGTGGTCACAAGTCAGTGTCCCTAATCACAAATCACAAGTCAGTGGCCGTCAGGTGTTCCATTTTTGTTGTCAGTGTGGATTGTGGAGTACATGCCTTTACTGCATTCGACATACCCTGCCTGCGCCCACTGCCACTAACCAGACTGAACCACCAATGGGTGAAAACTGGAAGTCATTCATCCCCACCCCTTGAGTGGCAGAGAAATGTGAAAATGCGGCCCGACTTTGTAGTTGGTCCCCTCTGTACAGTATATCTCCTCCCCTCCTCAAGTATTTGGAGTCTCTGGTTCCTAATATATACGAATTCACATTTTCCAAATTTATCATTCCTAATAAAAATTTACAGTTCCTGCGCTTCTGCCATTGTGTGTGGATTTGGAGCTGGGTCCACAAGACCAGGTGAGATCTTATTGGGAGTTTAACTTACAAATGCGCATTGGATTTGCTTCTGACGCCAATGATCTGCGCTGCTGCTGCTGCAGCGCTGGTTCTGGGGTTCTGCGGTTCGTCCTTCTGGAACTGTCATTCCTGGGGGGAGTCCACTTTTCTTCATAAAGGACATTCTATTATCCAGACAGAGGATTTCCTTCTTTTATCCCTTTTGAAGGAGAAGGGAATATTTCTTTGCCCTGGTCAGTTCTCTAAACAAGAGCTGCAGCAAATGAACGATGGCGAGAGCAGGAGCCGTGCGGCGCCGCCGCACCTCAACTCCGAGCTGCATTCTCTTCGAGAATACTCCGTCGTGAATCCCTTAGCTCTGCTGAATTATCTAAGATCTGCGTTCATGCGATTTGCGTGCGATTGATATCCAAAATGCATATGTTTTGATTATCCAGTCTTAGTTTCCTGAGCTCTCTTCCAACCCTAAATAGTTAGTAATGTCCTCCAAAACCTATGCCGCCGCCCTTAGGCGTGTGACCCCTGGTCCCATCTCGCTGCTGGCCACGGATCCGCCCATATCCTCCGGGAGATGGTGTCGAGTTAGAGCTGCAGAACTTAACCGGCCTTCCCCAAATGGCCGTGAGAGATCCCCCCAGGAGGGTCTCAACTCTCCTCTCCTCTCCCTAATGGTACTTCCCGCAACCCTAATGGAGTATTAATCCGGGACTGTGTCACGATCTCTGCTGACGAGTTTGATATGGTGTCCATGCGAAAGGAAGTTGCCTTTTTGAAACAACACGTGGTCATCGCAAGGTTCGTCGTTGCCCTTGATTCTTCGGTAAGTCACGAATCTTGGATCAGTGAACTTGCAGACAGAATCAATGCTAGAATCGTGTTGCACAGGGATGCGGGAGGGGGGTTTTATTTTATTAAATTTGAGTCGTATGAGGTAGTCAAACAAGTACTACTGCTGACACCTTGCCGGCTCAAAGCTGGCACGATACTCTTCCAACGCTGGCTGCCAGCGTTCAACCCTGGTCAGCCCCTAGGTCTTGCAATTCCTTGCTGAATTAATCTCAAGCATCTTCCTCTTGAATTTGGCCAAAAGGAGGCCAGAACCATAGCGGGTGTTGTAGGGACTGTACTTGAGGAAGACTGTAGCATCAGATACAATAGTGACCCCAGATATTGTGTCGCCATAGATCCTTCTTACGGCTACGCCTCGAAGCTTTCTGTGGCTAATGTGACAGGTCAATTCTCTGAAGTTACTATTGAATATGAGGTACACGATGCTTCATGCCAAAGATGCCCCGGTTCAGCACATGAGGAAGACGCTTGCCCCAAGCGAGGTTTACTGAAATCCCCGGCTGCTCCACCACGCCACAGCTCCATGTCTCATGCTGGTCAGCGACGTACCGACTTCAGGCACCCGCAACAGCAACGTTGGATTCCCCGTCGAAGTTCTGCTGAAAGAATCACTCCTCCGGCATCCAAAGACAATGATGGTTTCACGCTCGTTGAAAGGCGCTCCCATAAAGCCAGAGAGAAGACTCCACGCTCAAGGAAGCAGCGACCAACCCCGCCAAGAACCATTCGGGAGTCGCCAATGGACTCTGGCCCCACAGACATGGAGATTGAGATCCTCGAAGAATGGCCTGCCATCACGAATGACCCCTCTCCACCCCAGCAAGCCCAAGGTTCGACACCAAGCCCAGTAACTCCCAGGTTCCCTCTTCAAGCGTCCCAGATTCCAACTGCCGCTACACCAATCTTGTTACCGACCCTTATTCAGTCGGTTTCAAGTGGAACTTCTGGTCTGCCATCAATACCTCCGATACTTCCTGTCGTTCCAATCCTCCCATTAGCTCCACCATTACTCCCATCTGATAATCCCGTGCACATATCTGATGTCATGGAGTCCCCCCACCAAGAGGAAGATGTTGACATGGAGTTAGAGGCCGAAATAGAACATTACATGACTCATCTCGCTGAAGAGCAAGAGTTTGACATATCTGATCCTGCCATTGTTCAAATGGCGACCTCTCTTCCCCCTGCTGATCCCATCGTAGACACCAGAGGTCAACCCTTGTTAGACATCTCACCTAACTTGGTTCCTACGTCAGTCTCAAATGAGAAGGCCAAGTCGAATTCTCATAAACATGGTGCCATCCCTGTAGAACCTGCTCATATCACTTTAGGCTTACTTGGCATGACAGGGCCTAGTAACATGGGGATTGGGAGTAACCGATATGCTTTCTCTGATGATGTTGACGAGGATCCTATTCAAGAATGGGTCAACGAACCAACTACACTGGATGAAGACGCCTTCGAAGACGCCCAGAGTCTCCACTTCTCTCCTATCCGACCAGAAAATATGAGCCCCAGAACCTTTGCTCCGGCTAACTTACAGCCCCGAGCCATCCTATTCAATCAACCAGGCCAACGTGAAGATGTCAGCAGCTCGATGGCTCCATCTGTCAATCCGATTCCTCCGACTTCTGGTAACAGGGCGGAAGATCGTGACAATGCTCGGGCATACAATGCAATTCGCCGCCTTACAGCTGACAGGTGCCGTAGTTCAGATGACCTGCCCCCCTCCAGTGCTAGTCTCTCGTCACCATTAGTTTCAATTTCTCCTTCTGCAGCGGAGCTGACTTCATCAGTTAGGAGCACCAGAGCTGCTGCTCGCTGTCTCGTATCCAATCCAACTACTCCTCGTACAACATCCCCTCCGATCGGATTTGATAGGTGGGGGTACCGATCTTCCCAATCTCTTCAAAGCGTCGAGGCTTCCGCTCCAAGGCCCTCAATCCAAAGTCATCATCTATGATCTTACGACTCCTCTCTTTTAACGTCCGGGGACTGAACGACAGAGTCTCAACTTCTATGTTACGTAACTATATTCAATCTTTTCCGCAGCTTGATGTGGTCCTGTTACAGGAACATAAGCTTAGGAATAAGGAATCTGACAATCTTGGTAGTATTTTATGGAAACAGGCAAAGGCTTGGTCTGCAGCGGCAAGTGTTGGTTATAACAACGACATTAATGGCCCTGGAGCGGGCCGGGGGGGAATCATCACCATGGTGTCTCCAAGGTTAGCAAATCTAGTCACTAACTCAGGTACCATTATGGGGAATAGAGCGCAGTGGATTATTTTTCAGGGCTTCCCCGGAGGCGATACTGGAATAGTCAACATTTATGCTCCGAATGAGTCTCAAGCGCGCTGCCAACTCTGGGAAGCTCTTATCAGGGATCTTCCGTCTAATTGTAGATGGATCCTAGCCGGTGATTTCAACATGGTAGAGAATCGCCATGACAAGACTAACCCTTGTGGTAGACTCGTACCTCCATTGGAGCGTGCACTATTTATGAATCTTAAAAGACATCTTCATGTGGAAGACAATCCGCGCTCGGTTGGAAGTCTACCATTTTCGTGGGACAACTTCAGAGATAACGGCCAGCGCATTATGGCAAGACTCGATCGTCTTTACTTATTCCCAAATGGATCAGGTCAATCTCAACGTAATCTTCTCAACTAAACTATCAGAAGCGACAATGGTTGGTCAGACCATTCGCCTGTTTCAGCCACAATTGAGTTTGCATCCACTCCGCCAAGGAAGAGTAGATGGAAAATGAGCAGTTGGCTTGAGGAAGCAAGACCAATCATAGAAAAAGCATGGCTCACCTCCCCTCTCTCTGCTTCGTTCTTCACCAAACTCAAGGCTGTGTCCAGGGCGTACCGCTCATTCTGTTGCCGAAAATCGCAAGATTTCAAAGCAGAGGAGTTTGCGGCTAGAGAGCAACATTCGGAGGCTACTATCGAACTGCATGCAGCTCCCGAAGATCCCGAAGCTCAGAGAAGGCATGGGTCCGCTCGTTTGAGGCTGCAAGAAGTCGAAACGCACCTAGTCAACGGGCGTCGTACCCGAGCTCGGATAAGATGGAAGCTCCGTGGCGATATGGTTACTGCGGAATTTTTTTAAGCCATCCGAGAAAAGCCATCTTCTTCGGCCATAACTCGACTCAAGGACGATCAGGGTAACATCATCAACGATCACGACGGCCTAAGCAAGACTTGTGCCGATTTTTACAGACAACTGTACGCAGATGTCCCTGAGACTTCAGACAGCAAAGATGCAATGGAAGAGTTCCTAGGCGTTCTCCCTGATTCTCTTCCTCAGCTTGCCAAGGACAGCCTCTCTCAACCCATCTCGGAAGACGAATTACGGCAGGCAGTAGATGCGATGGCTCCTCACAAGTGTCCTGGTCCAGACGGAGTGATAACTGAACTTTACAAGCTTTACTAGCCCATGCTTGGGGCTGACTTCACCAAGATGGTTCTCTTATCTATTTCTCAAGGAGCTCTTCCTCAAGGCATGAACAAAGGAACAATTGCGCTCTTACATAAAGGTGGCGCCAGGGATGACTTGAGCAACTGGAGGCCGATTTCATTACTTAATGTTGCTTACAAGATTCTTGCCAAGGCGCTCCAACGCAGGTTGCAACCACTTCTAGCCGAGCTTATTAGCCCAGACCAGACTGCGTTCATCCCATCGCGCTATATTCTTGGTAACACTTTACTACTTCATGAAACTATTACCAGGGTTGAGGATTCTAGTCAAGACATGATACTGTTGAAGTTGGATTTTAAGAAAGCGTATGATACAGTTCATCTACCTTTCTTATTTCGTGTTATGGAAAACATGGGTCTCCCTTCAAGTTTCATCCAGGTGGTAAAAATTTTATTCACCAATGCGGAAGCTACCGTTTGCTTGAACGGAGTAGACACCCAATCATTTTCGATTCTCAGGGGTGTTCGTCAGGGTTGTCCTTTAGCCCCTTACTTGTTTTTATTTGTAGGTGAAGTCCTTTCTAGAGCTTCAAAAGAATTGTCAAAGGCTGGAGAAATCACAGGCATCTCTCTTCCCGAACAGACAGGTGAACAACTTATAAGTCAATATGCAGATGACGTTAATTTTATGATTCTAGGAGAGGAAAGGATATTCAAGCGCCTCTCAGGGTTACTGGTAAGGTACGGTGAAGCTTCTGGGTTGCTGATAAATTGGCCGAAGAGCTTAGCCTTTTGGTTCTCTCAAGATCCTGCCCCGCCTTGGTTAGCCAATGTTGACTGCCCATGGGCGGTCGAACATCAACTGTCCAAAATGCTAGGATCACCATTTGGCATCGACCTCCATACCCCCGACGTAGACGAATTTCTGGAGGCAAAAATTCGGAAGAAACTCGAGTATTGGACCAGTGTTCCATCTATCACTAGCGGGGCGAGCTGTTATTGTTAATTCTGTATTACTTTCTACTTTATGGTATTTCATTTGTATATGGGGTGGTTCTCTTGGAGTTATCAGGAAAATACGTGCATCACTCCGCGACTTCCTTTGGTCTGGGACCACTCACCGAAGCAGGGCACGAGTCAGTTGGAGTGATTGCTGTGCTTCCCATTTGATTGGTGGCCTGAATCTGGTTGATCCAGAAGAAGCCTTACACGCTCTAGCTGTCAAATGGGTTTTGAAGGCCATGTCCCCGGGCTCCTCAAACCTCCAGTACCTTCTCCGCTACAAGCTGCTCCAAATCAAGCCACAAACTCGTGGAAAATGGCCAGCAATGCCTCAGTGGGCCCTTCTTCACAAATTTTGTGCTACTCGGGGGTCACGGGCATGGGATCGCATCATTCGAGCTTGGAGAAAGCTGGTACGACATGTATCCGCAATCCCTCCTCAGAATGGGGATGCAGTCCTTTCCACCTCAGTATGGTGGACCACTCATTTCATTGGTGGATCCCATGGCTTCTCAGCTGATCGGGCGGCCAAGCTCATGCAGAATGGACTTTGGCTTATTCAACATGTTTGGGATGATGTGTCACTCTCCTTCTTACAGTGGCCTGAAGCCAAGGCTTTGTTTGATCTTGATCCTAATGAAGCTCAGACGTACGCCCGCATGATACAGTCGATCCCTTCTGACTGGGTAAACCTTATTACAGTCAACCGAGCGACGACCTGGATTAAAGAATTTATGGGGCTCTTTGAGTATGAAGACGACCCCCTTCCCCGCCTAGTTTGCTCCACTTCTCGCAACTTCAGACCAAGGATACTCAACGGTCAAAGTACAATCGAGCTGCCTCCAGATAAATATTGTTTTACTGTTGGCTCGACCTCTTCGATTTTAAGCCCGTGGAGTGCTCAAGATCCGGATGCAGAGATAATCTTCACGGGATGGATCAAACGCATTAGAGTGACCCAGCCCAGATCTGGTCCTCTCTTGTACGTAGGTATCGTTTCAGATTTATACTTCGACCCCGGCAGGTGGTCTTGGGGAGACTCAGGGATGCTGCACGCCTACACTCCCAACTAGGCCGCAGTCTGTTGACCAATCGAACTTCTCTTATCAAACCGATATCAGAGAAATGGCACGGAGCTCTGGTTTCTGGTTATCGTCCCAGATGGAGCGATGTATGGAGCAAGAATCGGCCCCAAAAGGATGCGGGATTCATCTGGTCCGTTTTTCACTGCGCGGTTGCCGTCCACAGTTGGCGGAAAATTGCCTTCCCAAATATTTCAACCACATGTAACAGCTGTCAGGCGGATGTAGAAGAAACCATGCTTCACAGGTTCCACCACTGTGATAAGACGAAACATGCGTGGGAGTTTGCGTTGTCTGTGCTGTACAGGGCTCTTGACATCCCAACTACCAATGGCAGTTGGCCCGGTCTCACTTGGCAACAGCACATATTAGGGTCTAAACTGCCCAGACGCCTCAAGAGAGGTACATCGATGTGGTCTCTGTTCAGGGGCTCGGTGCTCTGGGTATCTTGGTTAGATCGCAACGCCATTTGCTTTAACAACAATGCATGGCCAACTCAAAAACTCGAACAAGTCCTGTGGGAGGCTTGTTTTGACCATGCCAAAGTTGCTTGGATGAAGACTACGAACTTGTGTGCGCTGTACCCAGATAAGGAAGGCACTTTCCTGAGACGGTTCGATCATGTGTGGTTACAAACTGCTTTCTTTGGTTCGAGGATTCACAAGCAAATTCACTGGAATTTGTCTCAGCCGAAGCTGGGCTCCTTTGCCTGAGAGGCGTTCCGCCTCTCACTTGGATCGTGGCGACTCGTTCCGGTGGTCTTTTGGTGTTGACGGTTCTGTTTGCGTTTAGCTTTAAAATAGATTGTGAAAAACTCTAAATATTTCCGCCGAGGGCTTGCTCTCTGGTTTTCTGTACTGTTTCCCCATCAATGGAAATTGTCCATGTTTAAAAAACAAAAACAAAAAAACAAGAGCTGCAGCCAGAGGGTTGCTCATCTCTGCAGTGAGGCTGAGTGCCAGACTGCCAAGTGGGGCCACGATATTCGTGAAAAAACATGGTAACAAGATACTTTCAAATGGGTTGTACTCAAAGGGGTTCTTACTTACCAGGGTAATTAACCAGGCTCATGTACTCCTGCGCCCCTCACTCAGGTAGTAAACTGAAAGCTGTCCTGGATTGCATCATCCCAGACAACCTACAACTATGTACACTGGGAAATTTCGTTAAAATGGCGGACTAAAATCTAGGACTAGTAAGGATTTCAGACAGCATGGTCTAAACGTAAAAAAGCCAAGTTTGTGGATCACCGCCATTTTAACGAAATTTTGGTTTACAGGGGACTGCTGGTCCGGAGCTACTTCATTGCACACGAACTCCTATCGAATCCGCAGTGTCACAGTGTGCAAAATGTACACAAAGGGTAGATGGTCTCACACCAACTGGACTGCACATTGTCATACTCCGACTCCAACATCAAGGCATGCATGGACAAATCATGAGAATGCTATTCGAAATCATAACTTACTACCTGAAAACCATACAAGATCCTCCCACTGTCTGTTGTAGTGAATTCTCAAATTACTCTTCAATTATTGCAACACCTCTGTACATGTTCTATTCTATTCATCATCACAAACTGGCTCACGCACAACAAGCACACACATAACGATACAGGTTTCACAATTCAAGCTAGCTAATATAAGTGCTCCGTCAGTTCCTTCATCAAGACTAACACAGCCAAAAGCCAGCACAAACCCTCGATGAAAACTAAGTTACAGTTTGCTAACTCATGCCAAGCTGTGGTACGTGAAGGAACCTTTGGGTCGAACCCTGTGTCACTAATGGACTGTGATCACTAATAAAACCACTTAGCAACACAGGGAGACCGGGAGGTCGATACCCCCCGGGTATTTTTTGGGGGCCTGTCACTATACCCCCCCAAAAAATACCGGGGGGGTAAGGCCTCCCGGTTCTCCCTGTGCAAGTCACTAAGCCAAAAAGCACTTCACATATAAATATATATAAGCTAGTCTCTTCCACTTCACACTGGAAGGCTGTTGTGAGAGCTAGAAGAAGCGCTGTCGATCGATCGAACTTGCTCTTTATTTCTCAGCTGCGTCGATCAGCAATCTCGGCCGCCAGGGCTCTCAGAAATGCAGGGTAGGGCGATGCGGTGAGCACATACACGCCAGAGTTCCCAATCAAAGAAGGGAAACTCTCCTCCACGGTCTTCATTTCCTGGACGAGGGCCCACAAAGAAGCCCTCCAAAGAGTCATGTTCAAGATATCCCTTGGTAACGGCTCATTTGCCGGTGGAAGGACCTTAACAATGTCAGCCATGTTCAGTAACACGCTGCAAATCTTCTCCTTGTCTTTGAGATTTTCGATCAGAAAACTCGGCCCTTTTGAGCACAGAAACTCAAGGCACTGCGAGTGGGAGATATCACCATCAGCCTTACTGAAATGCTGTTCTCCGGATCTGGCTGTGGATGGGTCTCCTTTTGAACCTAACAACCATTGCATTTCAAAAATTAATATATAACGTCAGTTTCCGTCAAGGGAGCACTCAGCTTTAATTAGTAGTAGACAGAAATGGGTCCAGTTTCTCGGCAACGGAGATAAGTTTCTGGAAATTTGACAAAGACAGTACGTGTTCAAGCACCGTGGATAGAAATAACTACGGAGTAATACCTTGTACCAGAATCTTCATGGCAGCGTGGTCCGAGACCCAGTCCCTCGCAGTCTGCTGAAATCCTGCTACGATGTGACTCTCTCGAGTACCATCCACAAGTCGAGGACTTCCTGCATTCAATATTTTGGGTGACCGAGTGGCTGAAGAGAGCTCGGCCTCGTCGTCAACAGCATTGAAGTGAACTCCAGGAATCGGAGTCTCCAGAAGTTCCATCAGGAATGGGTCCTTCCTGGACGAACCAGCACCCGAGCCCAGTGCATCCAATTCAAGCCAGATCGACATTTTGATCTGAGTATCCGACCTTAGCTCAATCACAAGTAGTTCTCTGCTCGATCACAGATGAGTCCTCCCGCTTCGACCCGACCACATTCGGATGAGTCCTTGCGCTTCGACCCGACCACAATCGGATGAGTCCTAGGACTACTTCGATCCGACCACACTCCGATGAGTCCTAGGACTGCTTCGACCCGACCACGCTCCGATGAGTCCTCCGCTTCGACCCGACCACACTCGGATGAGTCCTCCGCCTTGATCACAGAGTAGCTCTCCGCTCGATCACAAATTAGTTCTGTGCTCACAAATTGACGCAGTCGCAACGCATGAAATCACAATCTGGGGCTCTGAGAATAAACTCGAAGCGAAGATCACAGTGAATCGAATTTCAGGTGGCTAGCCTGCCAACTCGATCATAACAAGGACGAAGACATTCAACACTTCGCCTCTGAAATGAAAGTGAGTGAGAGCGAGACAATTAGTACTCTCCTCTCCGTCAATCGAATTACTCGTCTCGAATGTCTGTACTCTAGGTCCATCACTTCTCTCAGTCAGTCGGTTGTCTGACCTCTAGGTCACGCAGCAGCACGGGCACCACCACCTGCGTGTGGAGCCCTTCCATGGTGCTCTGGGTACGTCACTGCTCTCTGGGACACATGAAGCAGAGCCGACCTCACCGGCCACTGCGGGAAGAGTGGTCCACTTCTCTGTCCAATAAGCCAACAACATCTATCCCGCCCGTCCACCCAATCTTTCAAAAAAAAATTTAATAATAAAACCAAAAAAACTAGGCCAATCAACTCTAAATTCTTTGAGTAAACCCTAAGGAAGATTATAGCTACGTGCCTAACGGCGCTTTGCTACATGCCTAAATCCTACTCGTTGCGCTGCTTAGGATTTAGGATTCATCCATTTCGTTGGATGAAGTAGGGGGCGCCCGGCCATTCTTCAGGCAATGGCTGGTGAGGTCGCTGCTGCTACGTTCTACCCCTCCTCTCTATCAGTCAATTTTAAAGAAAACATTTTCAAATAAGTGTTGGCTATTGTATCGTTGGTTGACTGGAACGCAACATGATAAATTTGCTGATCTTTGTGGAATGTTTAGCAGATACGTTACAAATTTTTTCTAGAATTAGCCTAGCAATAATAGTAAAGTGCGCACCCCCAAAACTACCATCGTCACTCTGAGTACATCTCCAAAATCAATATGTACCTATGTGAAAGAAACAATTTTTGAACCTCTACCTATTTTTTTATCCTTCGTAACTTCTGCATACGGTATCCTAACGTCATGTTCTTTGATGAGGTGGAACCTCCTTTCACTTACCAACCGGTCTAATATTAGTAAAAAGTGACCACCACCACCTTAACTGAGGATAAGATACGGTTCTTCGAAACCATATGTGGGACCCCAGACGACCAAACAAACTATTACTTAATTCACACTAGCCTTACTAGTAGGCTGAAGTCACTTTCTTCTTTGTTCCATGCATAAGCCGCTAGACTCTGGACTGGGACAATTCCTCTCAGAAGAAAATCATTGAGTGAAGCCTGTTCAGAATCTGGTGGTTTATTTTTTATTATCAATTCAATGTTCAAATCCGGCGTAAGAAAATCATTACGGAAAGCCTACTCAGAATCTGGTGGTTTATTTTTTTATTATCAATTCAATGTTCAAATCCGGCGTAAGAAAATCATTACGGAAAGCCTACTCAGAATCTGGTAAATTATTTTTTATTATTAACCTCTTCAAATCTGGCGTGATTTGCTCATTTGCGACAGCAGAGAAACATTCAGTTACATTGACTAAAGGCAAGGCAACCTAAAATACCTACACAAAATAGTGAATTAGGTTGCCCCACACTAATTTCTCATATCTAACACTTTCAGACATGGTCAACTATAGTCTGGGGCAACCTAAGTTCACTATTTTGTGTAGGGGTGACCGACAGAGGGCAGTGAGAATTAGGTTGTTTTACCTTAAATCAGCCCCCAATGAGAGCTTTTCGGACCTTGTGATGAAGCCTTGCACGGCGATTCCTCGTTCACATTCTTCACTCGGAGCAATGGTAACTTACAGTGTGGTAACATTAATGGCAAGCACTTTGATCTAGAGACTTCTTATGCTTGTTTCTTTCCTCACCCGCTAGACTCTAGACTAGGGTAATTCCTCTCACTGACTCTCAGGGCCTCCTTCCATGTGAGTTGGGGGCTGGTTAACCCCTAAAGGACCGAGGGGGGTATTCAAGGAGACATTGTCAAAAACTGTGGTTTTTTGGTACGTTATTCAAAACTGAAAATTGAAACTTTTTTTTGAAACTTCAACCGTACAAAACTGAAGTAAAGTATTTTACCAAAGTGAGGAAAAAATTTCAGCCCATTTGACCGTGCGGATTGAAAGATTGTAACGTTTGAAGTTAGAAGAAAATGTTTTTTTTTCGAAACCGCCCCAACATAGCTAACAAAGTTTGACTACTCTTAGAATGTGATTTGAGTATTAAAATTCGTTTTTTCTGAACAATTGTATGCCATATTTTATTAGTTACATACATACCAAATTTCAAAAGTTGATGAGCTTTTTCGCAAAAGATTCTCCAAAGACTCTCAAATTGCCCGAGCTGCCCAAAAAGTTTAGGATAGCATAACTTTTGATCCGGGCACCCGATCGGAAAAAAATTAGATTTTTGCAAAGGAGGCACATATTTATACATTGTATCCAAATTTCATGAACATCTGACCAAAAATGACTTCATAGGAACCTACCCGAGATTTCTTGTGTATGTTGAACGGACACTTGGTCCTTTAGGGGTTAAGCTCACCGATGATTGGTCAGATGGGAAGTTTGGTTTTTCTGCAACTCCCATCTGACCAATTATCGGTGGACTTTACTAGACCCTGATTCACATAGAAGCTTGCCCTAAGAGAATCCTCAGTGCAAACGGGAAGTGGTCATTATAACTATACTTTGATACACGATAGCTCAAATTTTTTGACTCAATGCAACCTACAAGAAGCTCAACAATTTGAAGGCCTTTGCATTTTCTTCTTCTTAAACGTCACTTTTTTTTGTTTACACCGACAATCGATAATCATGCCATCTCAAACCGCAAGCAGAAGGAGCATGTTGGATTTAGTATGTCTAAAAAAAAGTCTCTTGTGATTAGAGAATGGAAAATGTCACGTGGTTTAGGGATCTCAGTACAACGATCCCGGGATGTGAAACATCAAAAACTAAAGGAGATAACCCCACATTTTCGACTAGCATCCCATTCTTGTAGCTAAGGTTGCTTAATTTCCAATTCTTGTGGTGTAGGGTGACAACTGACAACTCATGCAGAGTAGGACCCATAGGAGCAACATAAATGTCCGGGAACTGTGCATTGAAGGCATACAATGATCACAACATGTACTCACAATCATTGAAAGCCACAATCATCACTTATATCAATTTTGTAACCAGCCTATGGTTAGAAATAATTTTGCCTATATATCGAGAATGGGACAAAGAGAATCTTCATGAAAAAAATTCATGGTAATTTTGTTTTTATAAGAACAATGCGAAAAATTATGAAAACATTATGAAATCTATTTCTCTATACAGGAAAAAAAATTCCTTGACCTTCCCCATGCTGCAGATATAGTACGCTAAATAGCTTAACCCCGTAACGCCAGTGAGGCCATTTTGTGACTTCTGGATGACAATGATGTATTGTGTACAGAGATTGGAAGCATTTTTTCATCCATGTTTTTCTTGTTGACCTTTCATGGTGGATTATGAAGAGTATCCAGTTGAGTTTGTAGTCTTGCCAGTGTTTGTCTTTACATAAATGAGAAGTTAGTAAAAAAAATGGATCACAAAAATATGCTATTTTAGTGTATTTTGGAAAGTTGTTCTTTGTTCTAAATCTAAAGTTTCTCTACAAAAATGATATTTTTTGAGTTTGAGCACAACTAACAAAATGAAGGTCATCTACTCTAGTTTCTACTCCAATTTGAATTTTGAAAAAATCCTAATATTGAATATTTTATTGCAATTTAAACTTTGGATGTATTTTCAATGTCTATTATTTTCTAATTATAGAATGATATGGAAATTGAGTTTACACCATGATGTTTGCCACCGTAATGTACACACATGGTGAAACTTCTTGATTTTTTGAAATATTTTTCTATTAAATGATATGATTATCTTTACTTTTTCTTCAAAAATTCTCAAAAAAATCAATTTTTCACAAAAAAATCTAAAAAATTTATGAAGTATAGAAGACATGTAGTTCCATCTTTGAAAAATAAATATAAAATTTTTCATTCATATCTAGTTGCAAAATGGTAGAAAATTGAGTGGTAGGCAGTAAGGTTTGAAATCAGTGGTCATGGATCCATCCTTTAAGGGTTAAGGCAACACTCATCTGGCAGCCAAGGTTGGATTTGTGATGACGCCTTAATTAGGGTGGACGGAATCATGAGTTAGTCTCGCGAAGAACCAATCGGACCTGCCACAATAATCCATGCTACCCAGTTGTAGGCTGGTTGTAGAGCAGGACGTTAAATCCGTCCCACAAAGTAGAACCCGCATGATGGAAATGCAAAAATTGGGGGGATAAAAGTAAAATCTTGCTCCTATTTTGAGTTGTGTCTAAGATTAGATATAGACCTCTCCTAGCTAATTTGGGGCCTCTGATTGCAAATATGAATTCAGAATTTTAAAAATAATAATATGTGAAAAATAAAAAATTCTTGCATTTTTTCCGGGGGAAAATTCCTACATTTTCACCCTGCAGGGTCCACTTTGTAGGACAGGTTTAACGTCCTGCGGTTGTGGATCGGAGCATTGCCCTTTTCTAGGTAGAAGCTGGTACAACTATAAAAAGGCCCTTGCAGCCTCCAACACTCCCGAAAAATACAACATTCTACCAACAGGGTTGGGGTGAATTGGCCCCCTTGCTCAGCCTCCCAAATCATTCCAGGGGTGAAAGTGAAAAAAAAAAATCCTATTTAGAGCCGTCTCTAGGGTATGTTCTAGACCTTTCCTAGCTAATTTGGGTCCTCTGATTGCAAATATGAATTCAGATTTTGCAAGTTTTATCATGCCTTGCTAATAAAAAAATTCAGGGTTTTCCCTTGAGGCCGAGCAAGGGGGTCAGTTCACCCCAGCCGCCAACAGTGGGTGGAGCTTGCCTATGGAATACCATTTGCCCATTTGGCCTTCTGCAGTTTGAGGCGTCAGCAAATGCTATTTGGAGACCTCAAATTTGACCTCTGTTTTCCTTGGCCCAGACCACTCGTAAGCAGTGAATATTTTAATTTTTTGGGGTAGCAGGGCGACTGGCTACCACAGGGTTCCTAGAGGCACCTCGCAGGCTGCTTTGAGGAAAATTTGTATCTCCTCTATGGCTCTTGCAGGCTCATCCGCGTGGTTTAGGTAGCGACAGAGTTTTACTGTTAGTTTTAGGTTGTATGACTATTGGCAAGGCTCCCAGTGGAGGGGCGATTTTGTGGCGATTTTGCAAAAAATTTGAATCATTCTTTTGGCTACAACAGCACACTCATGGAATAAAAATTCGACACAAGAAATTCAAAGAGGAAATCAAATGAGAGAAAGTAGAGATTGCCAATATTCACACATGAAAATAGCAACACAAATGACACAAACTGAACATGATATTTAGAGCAATGCATTTCAACTTCTTCATATAGAAAACAATTGCTCAGGGGAATTGAACCCCGGCCATGAAGGCCTTGCCCGGATGCAATGAGCAATCCCACCCACCCCCAACCAAGTTAGTAAACTGATAAAAGAACTTAGAACTTGAAACTTGCCGCTTTAATGGAAACAGATCTTACATATCTATTCCCCGTCGTGATCTTTCCTCCCGCCATGAAGTAATTGCCTTGGACACGGGAAAGGTTTCCACAGTGAAGAATTCCTGTGAGAAGAGTTTGACACAAGTGTCCACGTGCCCTGTAAGGCAATTTCTGAGTTTGGACTTCATGAAACTCAAAGTAGAAAATGTACGCTCATCCTCCACGCTGCCCAGTATCGCACAAATGGCAATTTCAGCCACCTTGATGAACTCAGAGAGACGGTTTAACATTAGGGCGCTCTGCCCAATGCGCACCCAAACTTTGGTGACAGGGTTGTCACCAATCGGGTCCTCCATAGCCACTTTTGCGTGAGACTTCATCGTCAATTTGAACAATGATATCTGCAAGGATAGCAACCTCCCGTCAAGAATGGGATCCACTTGCTGCAAATCAGGCTTGTCTTCTGTCCCAAAGTTCACCGTCCGCACAACTGCGAAGTGGGAGCGCAAGGTCTTCATGTGCAAGGAAAAGAGATCATCACAATTGGGCTGCAGCCAGTATTGAGGGAATACTATGTCCAATGAGTTCATCAACTCAACCTGTGGAAAACGAACATCAAACTCAAGTATCAACATGTCTGTAGCATCACGACATTGACCCTTGATGGAGCTGATTACAGTGGCTAAGTCCTCCCGACTCACTGGCAATTTCTTGCCGGTCACATCACAAATTGAATGTGCCGGGTAACTGTGCCCTCCAATGCGGAAGGCAAGAGTCTCTCCACCAGTATTCAAGTCGGTGACCCACTCCTAGCTAATGTAGTAGGACTGATCATGCACAATGTCATAGAACATTTCAAAATGCTGCTGCTGCCAGGCTGTGTCGTCATCAGAGTACATCATGAAGAGTTTGCTTTGGCAGATTTTCACTGCCGCAATGTAGTCACTGACGAACACATTATTAGATTGAGCGAATTTCATCAGGGAATTCACTTAATCAAGTAACGGCATAAGGGAGGGAAGTGCTAACAGAGTACCGACGTCACAGAGAAGCTCGTAGTTGTGCCGGGCAGACTCCTTCGCAGCAGCTTGCTTTGCAGTCAGCTGCGGCTCCTTGATAGCTGCATCTTCACACATCTTGACAACAAGCGTCTTGTACTCCCCATTACCCTCTTCAATGGCTCTAGCAACGAAAGCTAGCGCGTCTTTACATTGCGGAGCATGCGATGCCCTTTTGTTTCCACTAAGCCGGCAAGCTTTTGAAATTCTAAGTGACGCTTAGGACTGTGGCTAAAATACGCATACATAGCTTGGCACAGTGATTCGACTTTTGCCACAATCGGCAAGTTCGACAAAGGCTCCACAGCCAGGTTTGTGCGATGTGCCATGCAGTGCACACCAAGCAAGAACGGAGCCATGTGCTCTCTCATTTGTGTCGTGACCCCATTCTTCCGCCCCTGGAAGATAGACACCCCATCCGCCCCGAAACAGACAAGTCGACCTGCCACTTCGGCTTGACAGAGGCCGGAGTGATTAGACACCATTCCTTCGATGGTCTCTCTAACAGCCACTGCTCCGTTTCCGTCCTCAAGTCGACTCAAAGACAACAAAATTGAGACCCTCTTGAAACCAATGCACATATATAAGTGAATGGATAGCCAAGACTGGGAATCAATGGTGCTCACCTCATCTGCACTCAAAGAGAAAAAATGAGCCTTAGAAATGACCTGCTTAACTTGCTTGAATTTTTGACCGCTCAGATTGCAAGATATTTGCGTTTAAAGTGGAAAAAACATGTATTTCAGCACATTGTAGGACTAGATTTTTTGAATTTAAACATTTTGCACTTAAAATTTTTGCACTACAGAGTTTTGTGCTTCAAATCTTTATAGTGGAGAATTGAGTTGAGAGTTTAGGGGAAAAAAAAATATTCAAAAAAACTTAATTATCATTCCTAAAAAATTTATTAAGTAGAAGTAGGTACGAGATAGAAGGAAAATCTAAAACATTAATATATTTTAGATGGAATTAAAATACACTAATCCCAATGGTGAGATTGTTCTATCAAGTAAACTAAACCATGAGAATTTTATTTTTTTTTTAAATTGCAAAAATAGCATTAAGAAATGAATTTTACAAGTTATTTTTTTCAAGAAGATGCTCTAACTGCCCGAAAAACAAGAATGTCCATAATTTTTTCATAACAAATCCAAATGAAATGAATCAAAGCTTTCCAGATAAACAAAAATATAATCTACTAGAAAAAAATATTAAAAAAAAAATCAAATTTTTGCCAAATTTTCTTTGCTGCCCAGACTGCCCAGTTACGAAAAAAGTAACATATTTGGCCATAACTTTTGACTCCTATTTCCAAATGTGCTGAAATTTAGTGCATATGAAAGATATTCCTCGCGCCCACCTTCTATTAAAATTTCAGCTTAAAATATGGAAATCTCTAGTCACACGGACCTGCCCAAAATTTCTATACGGCCAAAAAACGCATGCCGGTCCTTTAGGGGTTAAGAGTTGATGACCTTTTTGAGGAAGCTAAGTTCCTTTAGCCATTTTTCAATAAATTTTTGTAGGAAGGAAAATGGAATTGGCATCTAACCCAAGACTTTTCATATTTTTTGGACCTTCATAGAATTAATTCCGAATTTCTGATGTTTTATGGAACCTTTCATGTCCATCCTCAACTCCATATTGCATGGGTTGAAAGGATCCTTGGTGTTCAAATGGTGAAGGGCTTTGCCAAGTTCAATTCATTTTAAGGATGCAATATTAATTAGTACTTTAATTCATTTTCAAATTGATTTTCTATGTATTATATGAATTTTGCAATTTAGCCGGTGCCAATTTCAATTTGGAGGAAATTAGCCGGTGAGAAATTGAAATTAAAAGAAATAAACCGGTACATTTTGTGATTCAAAGGATGCAACCGGTGCCCATTAAAAAAACCCGGTGCATTTTTGTGAAAGGAGGAAATCAGCTGGAGGACCTCCAAAAAATTTCTGAACACTGAGCGGGTATAGGAGAATAGACTGCTTGGTCAAGATGAATCAAGTACGTTACAGTACGTTTCATCAATTGTTTTAACAGCCTTTTCCAAGGCTCATTTTTCTTCTAATGACTTCACACGAAAGAGCAGTTAGCTTATGACAAGCATGATCCAACTGGACTCACAGGACTGACGACGGCCTGGCCTTGATGCAAAAATCTGACACTTCATTTGTGTCAAAAAAAATAAAATAAAATAAGATGACACATGAAGCTGGTCTGCTGGTGCAGTTCTCCAGAGTCGCCATTCGTTAATTAACTCCCCCTGTCACTTGGCGGCAATTCCCATGCTGACCTTTTTACACAAATTCAGCTGCAAACAATAATATAATAAGCTTATTGATACATTCTCTCCAGTCTCTACTCCTCTTCCAAGGAAAAACAAATACCCGGAGTGACTTACCCTTTTAAAAAAAATTATTTGGCACAGATGAAACAAAACAAAACAAAATTTAAAAAAAACTTAAAAGAAAGAAAAGAAATGGTAGTCACTCATTATCCAGGGGCAGCACGAGGAATGCTCTTTTCTCATGTAGCCAATCCCATGTCTCCCACCTTGGTAAGAAGAGCCAGAATTCTTTTTTTTTCCCAACTGAACTGAACTTCAGGCCTTGTCAGTGGAATAATTCACTTTTAACCCTTAAACGTCAACGCAGCCATTCCAGCGAATTTTTTAGTGGCGAATTGTCGCCAGCTCTGACAAGTTTGCACTACTCACACTCCATCCCTCCAAATTTGCACCAGTGCTGTAACAATGCGTGGCAACAATTCGCCACTAAAAAATTCGCTGAGCCATTCTATGGCCGATGGATGACAGAGAATCAAACTTTGTTGGACAAAAATGTAACTATTCATCCTCGAAGTTTGTTGTGGAAAGGGAAGATTTTCTACAGTAGCTTGACTTCCAATGAGCGCTTTTGCAATTTTTTTAGCCAATGATTCACATGGTAATGCAAAAGGATGATTTCGTGGGTCACCCCTTCGTCCTTTAAGGGTTAAGGGAGGAGGCTCTGAATGCGAGCAGGCATTTAGAACCGCCTATATAGATTCACTTGAAATGGAAGTGAGGCTCTGTCCGGTCTTTTGTTGTTGTCTGTCAGTGGTCCTTTGTCTCCGCCAGGCCACTTGTGGCTGGCGTTCATGTATTCTCCCTTTTGCAATGAAATCTTTTCATTTGTTTCAAAAGAAAAAGAAAAAAAAAGAAATGGAAGTGAGGTAGTCTTTAAATGAACCTTCTATAGTCATTGAATGGATCAATAAAAAAAATTAGTTATTGCAAGAGCCAATCATTCTCTTTGCTTTCCCCATTTTTCTCTAGAAGTTGCATGTGAACAATTTATAGGAACCTATGACTCATCTTGTTTGAAAATTCATAAGTAATTCAAAAATGCTTCAAAAAATACGAAACGACTTGCGTAACAATCAAAATCTATTTCTCTTTGTCTGAAAAATGAGCTAAAAATAATCCCGTCAAAGAAACCACATGAAAAAGGCGGATCAGCCCTAAAATGCTCGCTTTCAGAGCCTCCTACCTTACTAGGAACTGTACCAGAGTGCAAGTGTGATAACCCTAATCATTCCCTTTAACTTAAACGAGGAGATTAGATTATAACTTAAGCTCGACAATGATTTCCTCGGGTCTAAGTTACTAGACTCAGGTTCCAATGTGGCAATAATATTATAAAAAAGAATGCAGCCCGACTGAAAACTGTCAGTGACTTGAGAGCATGCATTTGGATGAGTCTTTGTTCATGTATAATGGTTTAAAATTGGATTATATTGTCTCGGGATGTGAGCCGTTTCCTTTTTTTAGCATCAATTTCTTCAAGTAAGTTAACTTATTAGGATTTTGCGGCGGCATGTCACGTAACGCCACTTCCTCTTCTGCGGATTCAGTTCAGTACTCGAGTTCAGTACTTGACTTTTTTTTTGGAAAAGGAAGGTGACCAGTGCTTGACTTCAGTTCAGTACTTAATCCTCTTTCTGAACTTTAACTAACTTAGCCCAAAAGCTTGGATAATAATTACTGAGATTAGATTCCTGCCAGTTCACCATCACGCATGCCAGTGCGGGGTCAGTTCCCCCTACATGAGCGAGGTCCAGTTCGTTCACGTGGCAAGTTTCCTTTGGATGAAGGGTTGAAACAGATCAGATCTTCAGTTGGATCCAAAACAGGGAAAATCAACTTTTTTTTTTTTTTTTTTTAAAACAAATGAAACGGAATTTCATTGCAGGTAAAATACAGAACCAGCAGCCACAAGTGGCCTGGTGGGCAACAAGGAACCACAGACCAGACGGACTGACACACAAATCATTGGACTCACATCTTTGATCTGTTCAGGGACAGGATCTCGTGAATTTAAGGAAAAAGCTGGAGTTTCTCTCTTGGTGCTATAAGGTAGAAGGCTCGAGAACAGTTCGGGCATTTAGAACCGCCCACCCCATAAATGTACACAGTTTGTACATGTTGTTTTTTCATAGCCTTCACCGATGTACCAACAGTGTACATTTCAGGGGTGGGCGGTTTTAGAGCCCTAGGGTAGTTCAACTTCAAAATTTCATAACTAATTCAAAAATGATCCAAAAAATATGAAACGACTTGGATTAGATGCCAACTCCTCTTGTCTTTGAAGGAAAATTCACTGAAAAATATTTTGAGAAGTTTCACCTGCCTAAAATTCAGTTCCAGTGCTTAAATGGTTGGTTTATGGACCTTCTACCTTATTGCTTGTAATAAGGTAGAAACACCGTAAGTAAGTACTACCTCACTTGAGGCCACTTGAGGCCATCACTTGGAAGAAGCCATTAGAGTATCTCTTGCAGCCCTCCATTTATCCCCTCCCCGCTAGAATTTAGATGAATAGCAATTAATTTCAGCGTTTGTCAGGCTCGGCCTTCTCTTTCCCCTCCAAAAAAGCCATTTCTACAGGGACTATTAGAGGGGCCACTAGTCTTGGGATTCGCAAGTTGTCATAATAAATGCAAATTGTGTGCCTTGTGATTGGTTGGGAGTATATTTTGGGGATTTGTGTGACTTGTGATTGGCTGGAAGTATGTTTTATGGAGTTGCACTGTTGGGGATACAAGTGGCCATCTTCTCTTCATAGACAAATCTTGAATCGCGGAGCGGGGAAAGCAAGCGGGCTGCAGGAGATGCTCTTACCGGATGTGGGTTGGGAGACTTGACGGTACACACATGTAGATTCTAATCATTTGAGCTGCTGCCACCCACCTCAACTGAAGTAAAGTGCTGGCTACACAAACTCAACAGAAAAAAATAAGGTAGAAACACCCAAAAGCGTCCCTGTCCCCATTCTTGTACCCTAGAGGTCCACTAATTGTGTCTCTAGACATTTGTTAATGTGTCCTACAAATGTTTAACTCTGATTTGTTGATGAATTTGAAGGACACATATTTAACTCTGATTTGCTGACGGCTGATTTTTGCAGATTTTGATTCATGGTGCACCTATGTGATAGTTTCAGTGGTCTAGGGAGCCGGCACTTTGAAAAATCATAGAAATTACATACTACATCCAAGAAATCTATTTTTTTTTTTTTTGAATATTCATGATTTTCACTCGCTAATACTACAAAAGTATAATATTTAGGAAAAGGTCCCTCCAACTGTGCTGAATTGCTAATATTGACGGTTTTGGGTGTTTCCACCGTAAGGGCAATCCAGGAAGCGGGGGAGTCGGAGGACGGAAGGAGTGGCAAATTGAAAAAGTTTACTTATTTCTTTTTTGCAATGGAATTTCGTTTCATTTGTGTCAAAAAAAAAAGTTTACTTATTGCAGGGGCGAGAGGGCAAGCTAGCTAGGCTGCTACAGTCCGCTACGATCGTACGTAGCATCCACTATAACAAAACATGGTAAAAAAAACCCGCGTAGGAATTCGACTACGGTTTTTTTGTCCATGCTTTTGTGCGTCTAATTTTCACTATGATGCGCAAGTGATTTTAAATAAAATGAGCGACTGTCAAGCATTTTTTTCGCAATTGAATTTTTTCTAATCACATGTAATGTATATGTACATAACATATATTTAAGTTGATGTAAATATGTACAAACATAACTGTTCAAAAACACTGATGCACGCATATGACACAAATTGTTAGCTGTACGCTTCATATGTGAAGCATTTTGTGCACACACACATATATATATATATATATATATATATATATATATATATATATATATATATATATATATATATATATATATATATATATATATATATATATATATATATATATATATATATATATATATATATATATATATATATATATATATATATATATATATATATATATATATACATGCATTCATCAATTGAGGGGTAAATTTTACTTTTCAAAGCCAACTTCCTTTTGGATTATTTGTGCATGCACACAAAATACCTATATATGATGATATGGGTTTATTTGAACATAAAATATATAAATATAAATTTGGTGCTAGAAGTACCTAATTCATTTGTAGGTACAAAAAACATTAATCTGCACATTTGCAAGGGACAATTAAAGATGAAATGCGCACACACAAAACACTTCCACTACGCCCGCGCACATGCATAGTACTTCCACTACGCATGTGCACATGCATGGTATTTCCACGTACAATAGAACCTCTCTAAGTTGATCCTCTCTAAGTTGATAAACCTCTATAAACTAATCATGTCAAACAAGTCCCGGACTAGGCCACATAACAAAGACTGTGACTAGCTAAAAATGACCCTCTCTAAATCAATAAACCTCTATAAACCAATCTGTCAAACCGGTCCGCGACTGCTCAACTTAGAGAGGTTCTACTGCATTGTGCATGCGCACACGCAAAGTACTTCCACTATGCATGTGCGCATGCATTGTACTTCCACTGCACATGCGCACGTACAAAGTACTTCCACTACACATGCGCACGCACAAAGTACATCTACTACGCATGCATTCATTTGATTGTACATGCATGTAGCTACAACACGTACGTGCCAAGCACATTAGAAGGGAACCAATGCACACTCTAAACACTGTTGTTTGTCTACTGCATCTGCCCACATGCACACTTCAATTGACAAGTGCACCACACTAAGTGCCAAACCAAGGCGAGCTTCAATCACACTATACAACTGCACACCTTCTTACACATACGTATACATCTTTTCATACTTTAAGAGTGCATACTGTTCAATTAAACAACCAGTCTTGCATTGGATTGCACATATGTGCTGGAAGTAACATGCACAACCCTCAAAACAATTACTGTGGGGAAACACTAGGACCTCTTGTCTACTCTTCACATCTCCATGCAAATTTACCTACATACTAGTTTACAACCATTCTATTAAACAGAAGAAAGATATTTCTTTGGTATGATAACCCCAACATGCTATTATTGCTTTTTGCACATGCAGCATTTCTATTGGGCATTAAAACTTTTGACATTTGGAAACATTACTTAGTCTCTCCCCTTGCTGGTAAGAGACAATAAATCCGCACTCACTGTACATACTCAGATACAAAGGGAATAACTGATGTCAAGTTCTCATATTACCAAGTTTCTGGCTGCACCAGAGCACCGCCCCCTAAGGCAACAACTACAGGACTCCTCAGCTTGGTAATTCCTTTGCAGAGCCACTTCAGTGCCTGGCTCTGTATAAAGGTCAATGTTACTTCAAAATTTTACATGTGCAATTGATTGTGTCCAGTAGGCCTAAGATGACAAGCATTGAGCAGGATGTCAATAAAATTAGACTATTTCAAAAAAAATTAGACAACATCATACGGAGAGTTTTCTCCAAGATTCACGAGGAGGTCTACCAACGGCCATAGTGATCATACGAAGGCTTCTCTATGCGTCACACATCATATACCATGGGAAGATTTACTTTACGATGTTGTCTAAAAGTTCCAAATACAGTATACTCTTACTGAAAACCTTGTTATAAGGGGGCATAGACATTGGATATGAAAGACTATCCTTGGCAAGAGAATCCAATGTCTATTTGAACTCAGTTTCAGAAGTTGAGGGTTAGGGAGTAGAATCAGAAAAGATTGAAAATTAAGGGTTTAAGGTTTGAAATCAGCAGACCTCAGCACCTCAAAAAACCTCCTCTCCCACTTCCGCGAAGATGTCTGACACGGACTCAACCAGATACCTTCTCCACCACCCTGTCACTGCTCTTCAGTGACAACAAACACCCAAGACTTGGTTAGTTCCCACTTAAAAAACAAACTGCTCGCAATTCAGTTCTAAAACCATACACAGTAAAACCAGGAATATTTACACTACTTGAACTCTCTAGCATCTTAAACAGTGTCATAAAGCCTCTGCAACGCTGATACAAAGTTTGTAGTAGGGTTTTCAATAAAATTAGACTATTTCAAGAAAATTTTGACAATGTACGAAAGAGAATCTTTCATGCAATTCATATGAAGGTCTCTCTATGGTCAGGGTGATAACACTGGGGCCTCCTTATCTAAAATTTCTTGTCCAATTCTACTGAAAACCCTTTTCAGTTGTAGTGTCTCGGTTTCAAAGACTAGATAAGAGGACACATTAATTCATACCGGTCAATGAATCCATAGAGAAGGTTCTGGGCCAAAATTTCTCCAATCGTGCTTTTCCCAGACCCCATCATTCCTGCAGCAGAATCAATACGGACTTATGGTTTAGACTTCTAGGGTTTCTGCCAATGACTGCAACAGATACTCTCGCAACTCAAACCACGAAAGGAGGACAACGAGACGTTCAGGATTATCAGTAAGGAATATGGACTGTCCATCAAGGTTCTTCAGAGCTGCTTGCACTACCTTCCGTAAGTGGTGCTCACATTGCAAATAATATTCATCGTCATCTTCATCATCGGCATCGGCAGAAAAGTAAGCTGACGTCAAAGAAGAAGCTATTCTCCAACCCTCAAACACAAACTGAACAGAAACACCAATCTCAGAGTCAAAGTAAACCAAAATCAGACATCACTCAATGTCACACCAATTATAAATCCGAAATTCCCGGAAGCAACACCATTTCCCCCCGCACGTCTTTGAACCCGAAATCTCTCAACCAAACAGAATTGACAACCACATTCGGGGAAATTGGACATAAAAATGGAGGCAAGGGTATCTACCACCCAATTTGACATTCCATCAACGACCCAACACAGAACAATCAATGACCCAGCACAAAAGAAGCCATCCGCTTCTCCAAATCGTGTAAAACTCGCGAACCTCTCAAACAAGTCCGGTAATTCGACTGAACCTCACCTGATGAACACTTGTAAGGCGATCATGCGACAATGTTGGTGAGGATACGCTCATGGGAGCAAGGGTATAAAAATGAAAGCAAGGGTATCTATCACCCATTTTGAAATTCCATCAACGACCCAGCAACACAGAACAATCCATCTGCTTCCCCAAATCGTGCTAAACTCACGAATCTCTCAAACAAGTCCCGTAATTCGACTGAACCTCACCTGATGAACCTGATGAACACTTGCGAGGCGCTCATGCTACAATATAGGCGTGGATATGCTCATGGGAGTTGGTCACGCCCGCGACGAGCGCATGGAAAACCAGCGATTCTCGCTACGGGGAGAGAATCCTGCGCGGCCCGGGCAGCAGGTGAAGAACATGGCCAGCAGTAGCAGCGGCTGTGGCGAAGGACGCCATTCGAGGAGATTTTCACAGTGAGTGTATGCATGCAAGACTGCTCGAATGCCTTGATTAGCAGATTGCGCTGTTCTTCAAATTCCGGGGCATTATATTCCGGAAATTTTCTGTAGGGAATTGAAGAGGCGCAAGTAGAGCTTGAAGAAGTGGGAGGGAGACTGCCGGTGTGGTTGCAGCTGCTGCACCAGTAACAAGCAAAACCTCGTGCAAGCAAGAGCAGCACAAGCTGTTCTCATAGCTACTAGTGTGCCCTGTGCCGTTGCCACAGCCAAAATGTAAGTTGCTATTTTTTGCACTCATAACAAGACGTGTGGGCCTTAAAAATTCACCTACAAAATGATATACATTGAAGACAGTTAGATCCATTTATCTCTATATCCTCTTTATCTCTAAAACATTGAAATTAACAAAATAGGTGCACTAGAAACATGAGAACAAACAAGGAGATCAAATCATGAGTCTGACCATTCTAAACCTACAGATGTGCTTGAGAGACACCACTTGATCCCAATTCATTATCTCCTTGAGCAATCACTGTGACTAATCACAGTGACTAGGAGCTCAAATCCGATAGCTTAAGAGAATTACTAGAAGCATTGGTAATGCAAATTATGAAGCTAGATTAGACCCCAGACAGGACCAATAATCAAGAAAAATTCAGATCTATTTTCTCAAACTCTTCACATGGTGCCAATTCAAAATACGGAAAAATGGGCTCTCAAACAAAATGAATGCACAGAGCTGTCCCATTCCATAAACTTAAGACGCTACCTTTCCCACGTACTTGTGGCAAGCAACACCTGAAGGTCGTTGTGAAGGGCATGCGTGCCTGCAAAAGTATTGCAGCTGTAAGTGAAGACAACAATCATGCGACAAAAATTTAAATAGATTTCTAACTACCGTAGTCAAATTCCCCAGAGGCTCAATGGTTGGGTATGCAGTAAGTCACCTCACACAAAGACTGAACTGAAACATACTATACAAAATCAAAAAAAGAGACTACTTACCACTTCCATCCGAGTTGAGCAAGCCTGGGCCTCAACCATACTTGCCTTCATTTCATATGCTTAATCGCTTCTCGCACCGTTGCCTACCAGTTGAATTAATGTAGACCACTGTCTAAATTCAATAGTCAAGGAGAGAGCTGCAACAATCCTTTTGCAATGGAAAGCAGCCAATCTATGAAACACAAGCAAGGATCATCATGCATCAGATTATCTCCCCATCATCTCTTTCATCTCTTCCAGTTCTTCAAAAAGTTTCTTCTGCTCTCCGAGAACATCCTACAGATTCTGGTCCACCAATAATATATACAAGGTGATCTAAGATTTTCCTCAAGGGGAAACTACTCTAATCTGTAGTTTATACCATGATACAAAAATACCATCTTCAAAAATTAGTTTGTCTTGAATATGATTGTCTTTGCTGTCCAGATTCAGAGAAACTAATGCACCCTAAGGAAACAACAAAACTTCTTGTAACTTCAGATGAAGCTTAAAAACTCAATCCTTAAAAGCTTAAAACCGAATTTATAAGAAATGAGCCAAAAGGTTCAAGTCCAGTATCCAATCTTGCATGTGCATTAAATGTAGTCAGTAATACCAGTATACAATCCCTTGATACAACCAAAACAAGAGAATCTCTCGCAATACTAATAAATGAATGTGAGAAAAAATTGCCAAGCATGTAGTAGGTTTGCATGACACTACATACAAAGAAACATGAAGAATCTACAAGGTGAGGTTTGATTCTTACTTGCAACAATAAGGCTCAAGTAGGGGCTCGATGCACAACAACAAGCTTGATATTCTCAATCTCTTCAAACTCGATTTCCATTTTGTAAACAACTCCGCAGGAACGATTGACAAATTACAGCTTCTTCCACAATCTACATTGCAAGTACACACATCCATACCCCATGCTGAAATGTGCAAGGGGTTCAACACACATTTATACCCATTGAATCTCACCACCTGGGATCCCAACTTTTCACGATGATATTGTTCAAATTTGAGAAAACCGTGCTACATTTCATGATATTGTGGCAAGTGTGTAGTGCCGAATGCCATAATCAAGAACTTCCAAGTGCCTAATACGTCCTGGTTCTCTACTTTTATCACGAGCTGATTATCATTTTTTCACCTAATCCGAACCCCGACACATAGGCAACAATTGAACCACTCTTGACACCCTATTTGTTGGAAATTTTACTTTGCAATGTTTCTTAACATTGTTTGTTTGCATTCTCCTGTGCAACGTGCTTGCAGATTGAAGCACAAGCAATGCAAGGGAACGAGCATGCCTGTTGGGCAGGCATCCACATTGCTTCATGACATTCCAGGTGTGGTTTCAATCGAAACCGAGAACTACACCAGAACAGAATGGCAACAAAATCTCGCTTCCCGAAGTAAACCCCTCTTGAACCCCGACATGGCGAAACACCAAAACACGACTTTCTCTTAGAAGCAAAACCACAAATCCCAAACGCAACATGTCTGCGTCGGAGGAGTGGTATGGACGCGAATTTCCTCGGCCGGCGGAGAGGAAAGAGCTTGTTGTGGTTGTTGCAAACCACACGAAACTTCAAAAGTTTATCGCAAGGAGGGAAAAAGAGCGCAAATGGGAGGTGTTGAGAGAAATGAGAAGGTGCTTACCATTTGTGAAATGGGGTCGTGAGATTGGGGAGGAAATGAAAGCGGCGAGGGTGCAATTCGGGGAAGACAGATTGCGAGCACCAAGAGACCTCTGCCGCTGCCACAACACTGGGGTGATGAGACTCCAGGCGGTGAAGTTTTTGGACGCTCCAGACGTTTCCGAGTTGTCTCACTACACCTACACGATTTCACAAGGAAAATCTTGTGAAGCCAAAAACCTACTTCGGGAGTGTCGAACTCTATGAACGCATTATGCTTCAATTTTCCTGTCTGAAAACACAACAAATATAAATGAAGAACTTTTCTCCAACGTTTTGTCACATGTGAAAGATCATAAAACTAAAGGCATGAGTTTTTAAACGTGCAGAATTTGCCTCCAGGACAAAATCTATTGATGAAAATATTTGTGCGGCAAATTGAAGTAACTAAACTTCTTCTACTCCGAAGAAAATCTTATGCACTCTACCAGAAACACACTTGGAAGCCTGGGTCGATTTCAGACCCCCAAACCATGCCTAAATCTTCAAAATGATTAGGAATTCAAAAGCTGACCTTGTTTCGAGAGAGACGAAGTTGCTTTATATCGCCAAATTGACCTAAAAAAACCTGTCAAAACAAATCAAAAGAGTTGTCAAAATTAGAGGTGACATACTTATTCCATAAACACCGGAGCTCTAGGCTTTAAGGTTTGTTCTGAACCCTAAATCCAAACTTTTTCACATTGTGAATCTGCACTATCATTTAAGGTCCCATACCTCTCATGTGCTCTTCGTAAAATCCGTGAGGAATCCAACCAACATAGATAAGAACACGCATGGATCGCAGCCTGGGCAGCCATTTCAGCTCGGACCCGCCTGGCTTCCTCTTCAATTTGAGGGAGCATCGACGCCGCAGTTCTTTTACACTTCTCGATGAACTTGTGACTAAGCAAAACACTGGCCATGGTCGTAATCGTGGCTCCTTCGTCAGACACTTAGCAACGTAATCGTGAAATATCAAAGACCACTCTCTCCTTGTCCTCCAGCATTGGAACTGGGTCTCGAGAAATCATGAAGAGCACCCCTCATGGGATGCACATTCGAGCGAGGAGGTAAACCCTCCGCCATTTCAATTGCTGAAACGCCAAGAGCCCACACATCCACCTGCAAACATTCAAAAGAGTAGACACACTTTCAACATTGGACACAAAGATGACTAAAGAGAAAGAGAAATGAATACTTAATAACACCTTGCCATCAGTAGTCTACCCTACCAGGTATTATTTTGTGAATACTTAGAAGTATGAATGTGCTCATAACAAGCATCAAAGTTACTGTGGTTCCCAATCTCGCCACGAATTTCCTCATATCCCTCCTCTCCCTCGGTTAGCGATATCATTTTCACAGTCACGACCTCGGGCGTTAGCAAATCTCACGTCCAAGTCTAATCCGAGCTCCTTTCGACAAGATTCGCTGCCGGTGAGCCCCGAGGACAAAATGGCGGGCCAATTGCAGCCACCGAACCCTAATCACGTAGGCGCCCCTGGCGTTCCCCGCTCCCCAAGTTTTCAGCGCGGCGCGGCGTTCCCTTCCAACGGGGCCCATAAAAACTTCGAAATTCAATAACTTTCCAATTGTATGTCACGAATTAAAGCCCGTACATCTAAGGTTTTATTTTTTTTTCAAAAATATTGGAAATTGAGTTAAATAAAACACTTCAAAGTTTATTTTAGAGCAGAGATTACATAACTACCTTCAAACTAAGCCACTACTCATAACTTTCCTCTTATTAATCAAAATGGAATGATTCAAAGCTTTCCACATATATATAAATCTATAGAACCGATTTCAAATTTTAATTTTTTTAACCCCTAAAGGACCGTTTGTCCCCTCGAGGGTCAATTTGGGTCCGGGTAGATTCCTATTGTCTCAATTTGTAGTAAAAAATTTTGGGATTTTTTGAGGTTGTGTAGTTTTGCAAGAGCTTTGTGGATATATAATTTTTATTTAAATCGGTTCAGGAGCAGAAATTATGGCACAATAAGCCAAAAATGGAGATTGACGGGCAGCCCAAAAAAATCAAAAAAGTTCAAAATAAATTTTTTTTAAATTTTTTTCCTAAAATATTATATTTTTGTCTAATCATGAAGCTTTGATTCATTCAATTTGGACTTGTGATGAAAAAGTTATGGACAATCTTAGTTTTTTGAGCAATCTAAGCATCTTCTTGAAAATTAACCTATAGGATTCATTTTTTAATGCAATTTTTACAATTTTCCAAAAAATTGTTGGACATGGTTAAATTTACTTGCTAGAACAATCTCACCACTGGGATTATTGTGTTTCAACTCCATCTTAGAGTTATTAATGGTTTTGTCGTTCCTTCATTCTTGAATCTACTTCTGCTTAACAATTTTTTAATGAGTAAAGATTAAGGATTATTTCCTGAATTTTTTTTCCTATATTCTCAACTCAAATATGAAAATAAAAAGTTAAAAAATCAAAATCAGTAGTACAAAAAGTTTAAGTTAAAAAGATTCAAAGCCAAAAAATCTAGTCATAGAAGGTGTAAAAAAACTTTTTTTCTTCACTTTGGATGCAAATATTTTGTAATCCATGTGGTCAAAGTATCTAAAATTTCTTCCATACATACTTATACTACTCTAATATAAGATTCTATGGTTAGATATGCAAAAAAAAACAATTTTTAAAGTTTTTTGCTCTTTGCAATAGGAATGGCAGTTTCAAGGGTTGTTTGATGGGAAAAAAGCCTCAATCCTTTAGGGGTTAAAAGAATTTTTAAAGAATTTTTTTGAGTTGTTTTGCTGCCAGTCAAGCAATGAAAAGTACATATTATACAATAATTTTTTAACCATGTCAAAAGTTATGAAAATTGTTGGGCACCTATTGTGTGAAAATTTCAAGGAAACAAAACAAATATTCTGTTCGTAGAAAGCTGCCCAAAATTGCTATATTGCCAAAAAACAATGTTTGGACATTCAGGGGTTAACCAATTCAAACATTAATATTACATGTGTAAAATAAGAGATGAGGAAGTTAAAAGTGAATGATGAGTTCATTTAACTTTGAAAGTTGATTGAAAAAACAAAACGAAATATGTCTCACTAGATTATTCGCAACCTTGCAAATTCAAAATGTATATTCTATTTCAAAAGCCTCTTGAGGTATTGGACTATTCTAGTCTTCTCTAATTCAGATTGAAATCAAATATAAAAGATTAATAGAATATAGTAGTATGACATTCAAGAGTTCAATATACAAAAATCATATTGAGTTATATATTTTAAAAATATATTTCATTATAACATCAAAATACATATCTAATGCATATTTATGGATGATTGTAAAGAAAATTTTGTACAAATTTTGGCATTGACATTGACATTATATTTAAAAAAACATAACTTTCATAAATTTAATAATTACTTCCATTATTAATACATGGTCTTCTATAGAAGACTATTTTGAATAACTTTTGAACTACTAATTAATATAAATCAAATTTTTATTTTCATTAGTCTTTGATTTATTGAAGATACTTCAAGGAAGATCATGCTTTGTATCAATGGAAAGAAAATAGAATGGTTATACAATTCAATAATAAAGATATTTTGAAGGAATTATTATTATATTTTATAATATTCGGATAGTCATACTACTATCTTCTATACAAGTACTTAGGGATTAGAAAGGTTTATTTTTGTCCTGCATGTAGGAGGTATGATTTTGAAAACACTTTGTCATCTGTGAAAAGTGATGATGGTATAGATTGTAGACAAAAATATTAAAAAACGTTATGTTTGCTTATTGTGTATTGGTTGATATAATATCTTTTTAGCAAATGTAATTATATTTTTATATAAAAGATACACAATAATTTCATTAATTATATTAAAATTAGAAAATAAAAACACAGTCTTCCAAGTAATTTTTTTGGGGGATTATTTAATATAGTTTCTAACATTCGCACATTTTTTTGACTTCTTGAGTGATCTTTAGGGAATATTGAAATATACTGTCTTATAATAAGTCAACAATAGTTTATTCAAAACAATTAAAGTTTTAAGGAGTAGTTCTCGGTGATTGCAAGAAACACTTAATGCGATATATCACACCTTAGTATTTTTGTTTTGTTTTGGCCATAACTTTTGTATTTTAGCTCCAAATGACTCAAAATTTATATGGAATCTACTCATAACTATTATATACTATACCTAATTTTTGAGGATTTTTCAAAAATAATTTACTATTTTTAAACAATCCCAAAAATTTCTCACAATGGCTGATTTAGGGGGTTTTAGCACTAATTGGAATCCAGAAAAACGAATTTTGAGCTGAAATTTGGAGAGGATGGTCTCTTAGTAGACTCATAGTTACTGTTCAAAGGAATTTTAAAAATACTTATTTTTATGTGGTGTAGAGGTCCACAAAGAGAGCTTCTATCTACATTTTTTTTCAAAGATATAAAACAATATTTTGGTGATTTTTTTGGTCAAATCTCGTCACCAAAAAGTCTTCTCAAATTCTCAATTTTTATACATTTAAAAAAAATAATCCTATTTTTTACAAATTAAAATGTTAGAAGTGGTATTTTCTTCACCGGACTTTTGGACATAGAAATCACATAGAATTCCGGTGAAGAAAATACCACTTCTAACATTTTAATTTGTAAAAAACAGTTTTTTTTTTTTTAAATGTATAAAAATTGAGAATTTGAGAAGACTTTTTGGTGATGAGATTTGACCAAAAAAATCACCAAAATATTGTTTTATATCTTTGAAAAAAAATGTAGAAATAAGCTCTCTTTGTGGACCTCTACACCACATAAAAATAAGTATTTTTAAAATTCCTTTGGACAGTAGCTATGAGTCTACTAAGAGACCATCCTCTCCAAATTTCAGCTGAAAATTCGTTTTTCTGGATTCCAATTAGTGCTAAAAAACCCTAAATTAGCCATTGTGAGAAATTTTTGGGGTTGTTTAAAAATAGTAAATTATTTTTGAAAAATCCTCAAAAATCAAGCATAGTATATAATAGTTATAAGTAGCTTCCCTATAAATTTTTAGTCATTTGGACCTAAAACACAAAAGTTATAGCCAAAACAAAAATCAAAAACTAAGGTGTGACGGAACGCAACAAATAGTATAGGTGTTTCTTGCATTCACCCTTCTCATTTCACTCAATAAGGATGTACCTAAGAAAAATTACTTGCATGGAAGAATATTTTTACAAATACATTTAATTAAATTATAAAACTTCTAGAATTTTAATTCTGACAACCAGCCCATACTACACTTCATTTTTCTTTTAATTATTGTAATTGACACATGTGACACAATGCACATGAGGGCTTTTTTTTCATTTTTGAAGAAGTGCCATAGTGGCAATGTAAAATGTTACAGTGGTGCTCCAAATTGCAACATTCATCCACTTATTGGATGTATAGTATGGTTTTCATCCACAATTAGGCGATTTCATCTAATATTTTTTTTAATTTCAAAGTTGTCTGGCGATTTCATCCAATTTTTTTGGCATTTTTTATAACCTTTTTTAGCCGGATTTTTTTTTCTGGTGCAATCTGGCACCAAAAAGCCAAAAAAAAAGACATAAACTGCACATTAATAATTTAGAATGTCCTTTTAAAAATTTGTGGTTGTAGGTTATAAAACCTCGTGAGTTTGGGTCACACATTTACAAGGTTTTAGTCCCAAAGTGTTAAGGATTGGGAGCCAACTCTACAATGTTAGTACGGAAACTTACCCTTGTTTGGGTCCCAAACCCACCTTGTTTGGGTCCCAAACTCACCTTCTTTGGGTCCCGAACTCACCTTGTTTGGGTCCCAAACTCATTTTGTTTGGGTCCCAAATTTTAAAATGCTCCTCCCAAACTCACAAGGCCTACATCCTAGATTCATGGGTTTGACATGCTTTAGTCAAACAATTTGAAAACAAAATGAGTTTGGATAAGAAGTAATTAGCCATGTGATGGAGAAGAGAGTGTTTTGAAGAGAAAGCAACCTCAATGCATGTAACAAGTGGCATAATGCAAAGAAGTGATGTAACATTTCCTTTTGAATGAAGTTTGAGGTTAGGATTCCAAAATCAATGGTTATCAATCCTCAAATCCCAAAGTGAAGGTCCAAAATTCTTGGAGTTTTTTGACATTTAGATCCACATTGTTTTACTTAATCTTTGAATCTAATAGTAGGTAGGACCAAAATCAAGTAAGACTTTGGTAGAAATTTGCCAAAATTTCAAAGGCTGATCTAGTGATGCAGCAGATAACTTGCAGGTTGGTCTTCCTGTTGAAGATCTAGAGCAACAGTCCAGGGCTTTTTTTTTTGGCTTTTTGGTGCCAGATTGCACCAGAAAAAAAATCTGGCTAAAAAAGGTTATAAAAAATGCCAAAAAAGTTGGATGAAATCGCCAGACAACTTTGAAATTAAAAAAATATTAGATGAAATTGCCTAATTGTGGATGAAAACCATACTATACAGCCAATAAGTGGATGAATGTTGCAATTTGGAGCACCACTGTAACATTTTATATCGCCACTATGGCACTTCTTCAAAAATGAAAAAAAAAGCCCTGAACAGTCATGCAACGAAATTAGTTTGTAGTACATATTTTGACAAGCAAGCCAAGTCTTCCAATGGAGCACAGTTTTTCCAAACACATCCGGCTGCACCTGCAAAAGTATCCGGCTGCACCTGCAAAACTAGGATTCTGGAGCAATCTTGTTGGGAAACTTGCACAGGACCCTTTTATTTGTTTTCCTTACATTTTCACTCAAAGAGACTCAAACAAACAGATGAATAGCTTTTTACATCTTCATGTCCACAACGTTACTTCAATCCATAACGATCATTCACCTCAATTATGATTGATGGGGTCAATTTTTACTCAATATTACACCATTGATTTTATTTCATAGCTTTGTCAAACTACCCAAATCTATCTACTCAATCTACAGAGACCAAGTTGAAGCAAAAAGTCCACAACCTAAATACTTATATAGAACAACTCACTTCCGACACGAAAATGCACAACCATACCAAGAAACACCTGTAATAAAAACCATTGGCATACTCTCCACTTCATTACAGAACACTTCAATATGTTGTATCGAGAACTAAATCCCCTTGACAAACATCTATGTCCTCAAAAGAGCTTAAAACAGCTTGAATGTGCTTATAACTGCTTGAACCTACTCAAATTTACTTGAATGTTTTGCTTATAGTCAATATCATTATAGCTCCTCCGGTCCCCACATACTTGAATTCACATCAACGAGGGCTGAATGACAAATGATGGACACATTCTGCAGGACTTCAAGTCGCTCATGAACATCCATTCCATGAATTCCTTTGTTGTAGTATTCATGCGGCTTTGAAAATTAGTTCCAACCTTCATGAAGGCCTCGTATTTTCAAATTGCACAATGGCAAACTTCCTCCACGACATGGTCACTCACGCATTCCTGCAACCTTATAGTTCTTCGTCATCTCTAAGATAATGTTACAAGAAAAAAGCATAGTTTTCATCCCAAGTATGTAGATTTTACATTCATACAAAGAATTCGGAATGAACTACTTGTAAAGTACATCAACATTTAAAATGAGATATCAAAATAAGATATCCGACAAGCAGAACTTCAATGAGCGTTGGAGGCATACACCACTGTCTTTGGTGCTAATATACCCTTCATGCACTTCTGAATACGGTATGCCATTATTTTAAAAAAGAAGCTCTCTTTTGCAATTTCCAGAAACATCTGTCACTTTGTTGATTATTATTAACTACAATTCATTATACAAAATTACACATTTCATTGCACTCAAAAAAATCATTACAGACTTTCACAACTTCAAACACTCATGTTACGGTTTAGATCATGAGCTCTTACATTTTGCTTTCTTGTTCTAGTTTGTACATTTCATTCCCAATGGTGTTAACTCCTGTAGCCCTTAGTTCAGCCATTTATGCTTAACCAAAAATATGCAGCATCTTACGTTGACACTGCTTGGAATATTCACGATTTCCAAAAAAAATCACATTCTTTCTTCGTATTCTCAGACACTTCTATGAACTTGAAACAGAAACTCACATGTGCTTGAAGTCAATCCCTTTTATGTTAACATTGTCTCTGTACTCTTCCACGCCTGTGCCTGCCACGGCCCTCGACACCCTCTAATCGCTCTCCATTCACCAACGCGTTCAAGCGAGCTACTTCTGCTCCTGGAACAGCTTCGCCACCTATTCGCATTCTTGGTCTAAACTCAGGAGCATTTAAGTTCTCCGGCAAATTCAGTCCTCCATGAGTAATAGAAATACCCAAGATTTGCTCGTCTTCAGTATCCAACACTCGTCTTGACCGAGGTTCCTTCTGAAGAACTATCTTCCATCCAGGATGCCTCCAGTCATCTATAAAAAAAACCTGTAAAAATCCAACGAAAAAGTAAAGACATTTATTTCTATTTCATTTCACCAATACAATCTAAAAAATAATTTTGCATTTTGGTATAAAGGAACCTCACCTATTTTGTTCTAACTAGTACAGTAAGGGATTTTTTTCAATGAACCCCTCATTCATTTTCATTGTTATCCTCAAACAACCATTGAGTGTGGTTTGACAAGTAGCATGATTCCTTCCAGTTCACGCGTGGCTACAAAAAATATATGAACATGCACAAATTCCTCTAATGACAATTATTTCTTTCACTTCCATAATCATTTTTCTGCAATACAATTTACCATCGGTTTCTCTTGGAACTCACCTGACGCACTGTTGCAGGTAGAACATATGGTTCACGAGCCGCAGCAATTCTGTCATTGTAACGGACCGTTGTAAATCCGTATTCGTCTATCTTTGTTGATGGTCGTTCCCCTCCATTATTTCGAATCCATGAACCTTGCATTACCACCCTTCTTCTTGCTGAATATCGAACTACTATTATGTCTTTCAAAACCCCGACCATACTGACACCTGCACTTCGTCCTTCATTTGCACCAAAGACACATGCAATTCCGTAGTCTTGTGTTACATAACCCAATTGACCACCTTCTTCATGTACTCGATAATGATTTCCGTACGCCCACATGTGCTTGTAAGATTCTGATTGGAGGCTTGGCATTTCAGACATTCTACGCAATTCAACATCAACGCCACCTATACCATGCAAACGAATGAGAGTCGCTGTGTAATTACTAAGCCACTCCACAAAATCAGGCATATCATCCCTAATGTGTGCTGGATAGTCACGCTGTTGCCTCCTTGACAACCCTCTTCTTGCGGCTTGCCTTTGGTACAACTGTCTCTCCGTTTGTAGTGTCCCCTGTGCTTCATTGTATAATCTACAGTGCATACAAGTCCATCAAAACAAGTGTAGGAAATTGAAATGTCATTTTTTTTATGAATAACATACGACACGGCTATCAAATGTTCAATGCATATTTGTAATTCACAAAACCTCTACGATTTACATTCTTCTCAAGTGCAAATGACAAATAACTATTTAGCAAGTGAACTTTGTACCGCAGTACATTAAAAGTTCAACAAGACGTTATGAACTATTAGGCCGCCTAAAATCTTGTCATGCTCCATGAAGGATAAGTTTACTACATATAATATCTACAATTCTGTGAGTTACCTCCAAGGCTCTTCTGTTGCAGTTGAATTCCGTATGATCCACGAATGGATTGCCCGACGCTCTTCATTTGTCAACAGCTTCTCTTGTGCACTCCCCATAAGAACTTCCCCGCAATCGGTAGGTTCTTCATCGTCATCCCATACTCTTCTTTTTGTATGTGTATACAACTTGAAGTATTCGGTACAAAAGCCCAAGGCTTCTTCATACATATATGCATTTGCAATACATGCCTCTGGCCTTGATCTTTTTCTAATATATTTCTTAAAAAAACCCATATGTCTTTCAATGGGATAACACCAAATGTTTGCTACTGGACCGCACTGTTTAATTTGTTTCACAAGATGAACTGGCAGGTGCCACATGATATCAAATGCTGAAGGGGGGAACCATATCTCCAATAGACACAACGTTTCTGCCGCATACACCTCCAATCTCTCCAACTCCTCGATGTGTAAAACTTTTTTACATAACATCGTAAATAGACGGCCCAATCTTATGATAGCCATTCTTGGTCCAGGATCCATAAGATGCCTCAGACACACTGGTAATATAAATTGCAACAAGATGTGGAAATCATGAGACTTCATGTTACCTAGTTTATTCTTTAGAATATGTTTTTTCATATCACCACAATAGCCAGTTGGGACTGTGATTCCAGCTATTTGCTCTAACAATATTTTTTGTTCATCTTTTGTCAACACATATGGAGCTGCCGGCTTGACATATTGACCTTCTTCCTGAGCATCCCTTCTTACCCATAAGTGAGGTTTAATTTGTTCTTCCTCCATATCTCTACGAGATGCTGCTGTGTCTGTGATGCCCATGAGAAACTTCAATAGACTTTCACATATATTCTTTTCAATATGCATAACATCCAACAAATTACGTAATGGTAGTTTCTGCATTCCAAGATAAACATATAAATTATTAGTCTAAATCAAACTTTTTCCATTTCAGCTAATTTGAAACTTTTTGTATTTAATTAAATGCCCATTGTAACAAATTAAATATTCAATACGTCAAGGTCACGAGTACAAGTGCTTCTCATACTCAATAGTCATGCAAAATTATTCTCACCCGCCAATATGGAAGCTGAAACAAAGCAGAAACCCGTTTCACCCCATGTTGTTTCCCTGGAAAATTTTGATGTTGCTCTGTCCCTCCGTCATGAACAAAACGCTCACTTTCTCTCCCACTACGGATAGTCTCGTTTCCAGACATGGCATCTGTTTCCACTTCCCATTCCGCTCCGTAATCGAACGCTGCATAGTCCCCTCGAAAGTAATGATTAACTTGCAAGTAACGTCGATGGCAATTACAATAGACCATCTTTCGCAACACCTTCGAATAACGTGATATAGTATTTGGACCACAAACAGTGCATGCTTTAAATCCCTTTGTTGTTAAGCCGGCAACTAATCCATAACCTGGGAAATCATGTAATGTCCACATAAGGCAGGCACGAAGACCAAAATATTGTTCACCACCTGGCGCTTGTGCATCTCTGGTACGTACTCCCTGGGGCTTCCATAGCTCTTGTAGTTCATCAATTGCAGGTTGCAAAAAAACATCAAAGTTTTGGCCAGTTACACTGACTTTGCTAGGAATTAGTAAACACAGCATTATAAAATACTTTTTAGTCACTAACCAAGGAGGAAGGTTATAGTTCAAAAACATTACAGGCCATATACTATCTGTACTGCGTTTTTCAGACCATGGGTTAAACCCATCTGTTGCCATGCCCAAATGAATGTGTCTAGGATCTGATCTAAACCTATTAGCCATTGTCTCTGGTTCTAACTTTGTGTCTACAAACTTCCACTGAGGTGAATCTGCAGTGTGTCGCATCTTTCCATCTGTACTACGATTGGTTTGGTGCCAAACATTCAACTCCGACAACTTCTTTGAAGTAAACATTCGTTGTAATCTAGGAATTAGTGGAAAATGCCGCAAAACCAAAGAAGGAACCGTAGAGCGCCCACACTGTCGATAACAATTACTTCCACATGTAGGACAAGTTTCCTCTGCCTCCAATTCTCCACGGAAAAGAACACAGCCCTTTGGACAAGCATGAATTATATCGTATGATAATCCAAAGATCTTTAGCATCTTGCTAGTTTCGTATTCTGATTTTGGTAATACATTTCCAATTGGAAGAATGCTCATACATAAAAGCATGAGCAACTCATTTACAAAAGCATTGGAAACATTGTGTGTGCGACAGCAGTTCATAATCAATAGAGAGGCACTGAGCATAGATAGCGATGCACCTTCAAACAGAGGAAGTGTTGCTGCAATATCAATAGTTGGATTGACACCCATATGACCATTTGGAATGCGCCCCAACAATTCCTCTAGGTCATCTTCTTCATTGTCAGAATCAGAACGTTCATCACTATCAGATGATGAGGGATCACCAAAATCCAGCCCCAAATTGTCATGTGCATCCACAAAAAAATCCTCGTTGTTCTCTTTTGTGGGTACCTCTTCCGAGTCTCCTAAAAATTGCATTGTTGGTGCCGACTGTGATGACTCCCGTTCATTGGAATTGTCACTTGCTTTGTCATTGCTCATCGGGGCATCGTTTGGAAACTCCATTGCTGCATGATGTATTTCATCTGCTCTTTCAAGAGCATGTCTTACCATGCGGGCAATCCCAAGTCCTCCATCCAATGGAATTTCTTGAATGGGCTCCTCCAATCCAAGAAATGCCCTTGCATTCTGACCAATGGTGGCCTCCCACTCCTCATTTGACGAGTCATATTCATCTCCCTGTGATAGGGAAAAAAATCAGTACAAAGTATACAATTACAATGCAATATATAATTCAATGCAAATGCTTTTTGTAATTTATAAATGCTACTAGCATTTGTAAAAAAATTACTTACATTTCTCCATCCACGAAGAGCACCATGTCTTCCTCTGCTCTGAAAATGCCTTAGAATAGTTCTCCTACTACACGGTCTTCTTCGACCACCACAAAGATTGCATGGGCATCTATATCTACTAATGCCCTCTCTCACTGCTCTCTCTTTATCTCTCATGTATAGCTTCAAGTCTCTTGCCTGGATGCGGTCCCGATGAGTCAATGGCAATCTCGGGCAACCTTCACCTTCCATGTTGTATTTTTCAATACACTTCCATTCAATGACTGTAGATGCACGCTACAGGCTTATATAATATGAAATGTTAACTCTGCAAAGTGGCATTAAAACCAATTATATGCTTTCATTGCACATTTCCAATAAATATGTTCAGAAGACTGAAAATCTTTCGAATCAGCAAAACGTAATAAACAAAAACTAAATATACTATAGGCAATCAAAAAAGGCGGATTTAAAGGTATTTGTTGCATATCCAATGTACACATTCCTTATTATAACACCTTTTATCCTTGGAAAGTTTATGAAAACATTGTTAAGTAAAAAACCTCTACGTTCTCTTACCTCAAAAACTTTACCAAAGACTGCCGTCCTATGAGTGCCAATGATAATCACTTTGAATTTGTAAAAGAATTTGCATGATTATTTTTAAAAATTATGAACACATGCACAATTCACACAGCCTATATGCCCTTCTACAAAACCTGTGGTTCAATGCAACTCAATATATACCACTGCTTGATTGAGAAGAAGTTGTATTTCAGTAGTGCCTTCAAGTATAATTGCAACCTAAAAAAGATATCAGGTTTTCAATTCCCTTAGCTTCTCCGATAATAAATACTGCAGTGCTGTTGGAATGAAGAAGATTAAGTTTATCGTTGGAAGAAAGAAAGCTGCTTAGACGTAGAACTTGGCTTACTACACATCCCTTACTTATCCATCCCACCAATAAAACAAGCTCATGAAGGGGAGAAGTGGACTTACCTTCAACTATACTTGTACATTTTTAATTTCTATAAAACTTTCTTCTGCTTGGTTGAGCAAAAGACCATTGACTTCTTCCTCTTCTTGAGCTCTACAAACTTGCATGTATAGAAAGTACTCATATTCCTCCTCCCAAGTGTCAACAGGGTTGTCTCCGTGGTAAAAACATGACATTGTATATGTGTTTTGGTTGTAAACATCATCAACTGTGTCAGGCCAAAATTGTCTGCCCACTGTAAAACCTTTGGTGCACCACTCAATGTGATCGTTATGCAGAAAAACGAGATGCTGTAAATATTGGTCTTCCAAAATGTCAATATCTTCAAAACTTGAATTGCCGTAATTTCCAATTGATTGGTGACAAATCTCATTCACTACAACATGGGAACTGCTTTCAACCACAGAATCTTGCCTTGATACATTGACTTCTTTTTCGGTGGATGCTTCTGGCATTTCAGAAATTCATTGTTGTCTCACTCTGCTAACACATGTGTGCAAATAAAATGTGGTCAATTGTACAAGCCACCTATTACAATTACATGATAGATCTGGAACAAGAGCTCATGATTTCATCAAGTTTTACTCAAAGCGATTCACCTTAGCGCATACTGTCAAGTTTTCTCAGCCATGAATCTACAAATACAACATTGTAAAGCGAGACACATACAAACCATTAGCATGGGCAGAAGGTCTCGGAGATCTAGCCAACGAAACTTAACATGTTCTTTTGTTAAGTTAAGCAGTCATCTATATCTGTGCGAACAAGTACTAGTGTCAGGAAATGGGACTTCACACAGTTGGCGCACAAGGAAATCATTCCCGCAACTAGTCCTTCAGCGTCTAATATTCACTAATGTTTATGACAAGATATAACAGAATTAACAGAAGATAGTTCTAGTAGTTGATAGTTTCCTCAACTTCTAAAATGTATAAATGCACACGCCAACTGGTATTCAGACATCAAACTCAACATAATTTGAAAACTTACATTACAAAGATATGGTTTTCAGGGGCTGTTGTTCTTCTCTATCGCAAACTTCACTGACTTTCTGTCCACAGGCCCAAGTGCAAGGCGTAGACATACATTGTGAGGCACGCTGTTAGGGCATTTCATTACATCTATCGATTCCATCGTCAGTCTTGAACTTTCGAGGTGTTGACAACCTTGACGTGGACTTCGGTCGTTGTACCCATAGACGACTGCCTTGTCGTGTCACCATGGATAACTTCTTACGGAGTTTTAAAAATGACGATAGTTAGCGGAAGCTTGCACTTCTAAAAATTACCTCTGCTTTTTCATTCCTCCACATCTATATCTGGACTTCCGCTTTTCCTCCAAACGTATCATTAATTCCTTCCAAAAAAAGTGGCCTACGTCCTTGACGTCTGCATGGATATGAAGGGAACTCCCACCAGGCCACAAAGTTGCCCATACGCATGAAATGCAGAGCATGACAGTGAAAAGTGATATGGACAAATAATGGGTTGTCCTCCGCCTTCAACGTTCCACGTTGCTATCATACTTAATTCTTGCATGTACTCCAATGAAATTTCGTTGACTTCATTTTAGATGAAACATCTGTCCTATCCTTTCTCTATGGAGCCCATCCATTGTAAATTCCGCATGAAGATTGCACCTCCACTTTCCAATTTTCAAACCAACTCATTTCTCACTATTACAGTAACCTTGGAATATCTGGACCGTTAGATCGGTAGGTTGTATTTGGACATTCAAGTTACTACCATCTTCTTTTTTTATATGAACTGTATTGATTCATAGCTCTAAAAACGTCGATTTCAACGTCCGCTGCTAACTACCAACTTTGTTTTATGGCAATCAAGCAGTCATCCATTTAACTTGTAGGCAAACACATTCGAGGTGCATGTGTAGCAGCGGACAGCATACTTATTTATGCAAGTGTCTTCTGTGAGTTGGTACCAATCCAAACATTGAATTTTCCTTTTTATAAAGACAACGTAACATGTATAAGTTACACACTGTACAATAAGGTCTACTTCATTTACAAATTGCCACTTTGAGGCATTCAAATTTTTTGGTACAATGAATAGTATAATTGGCATATTTTTTGTAACATATTTTTTGTATATTTTTTATGCAATCCCAATCAAGCATAAAAAAATTCAATTTCAAAAAAGCTAAATTTTAATTTTGGTGAATTTTTTAAGTCAATTTTCATGGTTTTACATAATATTTTTTTGAAAACAATTGGTGATGAATTTTTTAATTCAATTACAATCATATGTAGGGAACATCCATCTTCCAAATTAAAAAACACCCCATTAAGTAACAAAAATATGAGCAAGGAAGAGTTAAATGTGAGGCATCATATGACCAAAATTTGTGAAATTCATATCGTTATATGTTAACAAGATTTTGGCAAAGTAATTGTAATATCATGCTAAAATGTACAAAATTAGTTACAATGTGAAGGCCAAATAGCAAAATCTCATTAAAATATAAAGATATCAATTTCATCAATTTTGTTCTTATGATGACTCACATTTAACTCTTCCTTGCTCATATTTTTGTTACTTAATGGGGTGTTTCTTAATTTGGAATATGGATGTTCCCTACATATGATTGCAATTGAATTTAAAAAATTCATCACCAATTGCTTTCAATAAAATATTATGTAAAACCATGAAAATTGACTTAAAAAATTCACCAAAATTAAAATTTAGCTTTTTTGAAATTGAATTTTTTTATGCTTGATTGGAATTGCATGAGAATTAGGTGTCACTTATGCAAGACAAAAAAATTCCAATTTTTTTGTATACTTTGCAATCAAAATTGGAATGGCTCAAACTAGCAATTCATAAATGAAGTAGACCTTATTGTACAGTGGTGACATTGGAAACTGACAACTTAGAAATGCAAGTTTGGATGTGTTATCATAGGAACAACATAATCTGAGCTTCACATACAACGTCGTCAGTCCTGTAAGTGTTAAAAAAGAACATTTGATATTGTCATATCACTTCCAAGTATTAACATTCTACCCCAAAAGTTCAAAGGCCAATTTCTTGTGGAAAAACAAATGAAGCTGCCATGTTTGTTGCTTTTGTCCAATAACCTCTCCAAAAAAATATTCTTTAGAAAATAACTAGGGAAACTTCTTCTAAACTTGTCTAAGATGATGTGGTAAAAATTTCATGAAGTTTGATCAACTTTATTGATATAAGCATTTCAAATGACTTGGACCACCTTCTGTGGGGAAAAATTTGCACTATACATTTTGAATTTAAAAATTGATGAGTTCAAGAATTGAGTTGAGAACCCAGGGAAAAAATTACACAAAAAAAACACTTGAATTTCATTCTTAAGAAAAAAATTACAAGATGGTCCAAAATTAAAAGAAAAAATTAATTGTTCATAGCTCTAAGATGGAATCAAAATTTAGTAATCCCAACAGTGATTTTATTTTATCAAGCAAGCCAGCCTTTTTAGTTTGGAACCCAAACCTCTGGAGTTTGGGACCCAAACCTCTCGTGTTTGGGACCCAAACCTCTTGTGTTTGGATCCCAAACATCTTGAGTTAGGAACCCAAGCCTCTTCAATTTGGGATCCAAACCTTTCAGTTTATTCCTCAACTTTGCCAAGGTATTTATACTTTATATTTGAAATGAAAATTTTATATGCACTTAGTTGTTTTAGAAGCTGACACCGTCAAACAATTTCAAAATTTTGATAAATTTGATAAATTTACAAATTTATAAATTTGACAATTGGGTAGAAAGTTATGGAATTCAATAACTAATAGGAACTTTCAAAATAAAAAATTGTTTAACCCCTACAATCTCTATGTTTTCTTGGTGGACAAAATGGATCTTGGGTAGGTTCTTATGGCCTCAATTTCTAATGAAACTTTTTGAAACTTTTTTATAAGACAGAAAAACTGATTAGCTTTGTGGAAATAACATTTATATTTCAATTGGTGTGTAGGAGCAAAAGCTATACCACAGAAAGTATAAAATTTAACTTGGTGGTCACCAAAAAAAATAAACACAAAAAGTCAAATTAAATTTTAAAATACTTTTTTAGTAAAACACTATATTTTTTTCTACATGTAAAGTTTTCATTAATTTTATTTAGACTATTAAAGTATATAGAAGAACATTCATAAAATCCATTTATGAATGATTTATTTCAACAATTATTAAGTAATTTTAGGCTTAGATTGAATTGAAATTGAATTTTTTTTATAATATTCCTATTGGTAAAAAACATATGAATTAACAAAATTAATCTTTGTACTTCAATCTTTTTTATTATATAATTATCATTATAATTCAAATTTAATCCATATTCTACATTTATTTTTTGAAAAATTCCAAAGAAAATGCTTCAACATTAGAGTTATTCGTAAAGTCCCCCCCAGTTTGGAGGGGACTTTTTCCGACAAATTTCCTCCGACGGACGACCCCGAAGGCGACCACTAAACCGCAAGCAAAGTCCGGACCAAACTTCTTTTTGGTTGATTTGGATGCTTAAGAAAGTTTGATACCCACTTTTGTATTGACTTTTTGCCCAAAACCTGCTTTTTCACAAAACTGCAGGGTTTAAATCCCGGTTTTGGGTACTTTACGAATAACTCTATTATTTTAAATTATAGTTATAGAAAATTTGCAATTTTGACCATATATTATATTTATTGCCCATACAATATACTTCAATTGCAATTTTGACCATATATTATATTTATTGCCCATACAATATACTTCAATTGCAATTTTGACCATACACTATATTTCAAGAAAGTATACATGCAAACATAAACGTTGCTAAAGAAGCCATATTCTATATACATTAAGTTTTGTCTACACCTTGAAGCATTCAAAGGCAATTGCCCTCTAAATTCAATTTATTTTTTTATATTTATATAGTATCTATCTCGTGCCATTTTTTTTTGGCAAAGTGTTGTTTTGATTATTGAAGTAAGTATTACAAAAGTTACAAGGTTGTCATCAGAAAATAAAAGAGGAGCACTTGTTATCAAATTTTAAAGTTAACATCTATCTACATTTTAAAAAGCCAAAAAAAAATATTAGATTTGATTGTTGCTCAAATTTATTTTAACAAATATGAAAAATCCTCCTTTTAAAAACTTGAATGACAACTAAGAAAACAAAAGAATTTTGTAACATGATTTAAAGTAAATTGCATATTGCTAGTCTAAGCGTAAGGAAAAGATAAGATAAACACATTTTTTATAGCTTAGACTTCAATTGGTTCAAATAAAAAAATACTACAAACTTGTAGCAAAGTGCCAATTAAATTCAAAAGTATTGCTACATGACAAGATATTGTAGATAGATAATAGCTAGTGTGACTTGTGCTATTGCCACAATCAAAATAGATGTAAGAATAATTTTTTTAATTATGTGAAACCAAAAATAGCTCAAGCATCCAAATTCTTTTCGACTCCCACTATTTATTTTTATCAAAAATAAATAAAGTCATTTACATTTGTTCACAAAGACAAAGTTTAAAATACATTTCGTATTGTACATGACTAATTTTAGTTAAAATTGAATCTATTAATAAAGAAATTTGAATTCTAAGCTCAACATGTTATTTTGAAGTATCCACGTTACTTCAGATTGAGGTAACTTCAAAGTGTTGTTTTGCTATGTCACAAGTTTCCAGATGTTTAGACTACAAGATTTAAAATATCTTGAACTAGTAGCACGCTAATAACATTCCACCAAATTTGTATGTAAAGTAGGAGTTAGTGTTCAACAAGACTACTTTTATTTTTTTCTATATAACCAACGCTAAAAAATTGAGTAAACTATATGCATTTGTTTGAAAATTCAAATATGTTGTTTAATAATATTATAGAAGATACAAAGTTATTTATTTATAAAATGCAATTTCTGAACATTATGCAAGACAAAGAGATAATTTACAAAAATATTAGGCATCATTTAAAAAAATATATTTATCAACAAACTAGTTAGTAAAGTATGGTATTCACTCCTATTAAGTAGTCCACATTTCATAATCTGTCATCGATCCTTCATTGATCAACTATACCTCCATTTTTGCAGTTGGCATTACTATTTTAAAGGATTACTTCCTAAATTAGCATCCATGACTCAAAAAAGGCTATATATACCCAAAAATTGTGATTGTATAATCATTAAATCCATGAATTATTGATTTATTGTCTACTACAAGAGCCAAAAAAAATTGCCTAAATTTTACAAACACAAAATAATGGAATTATGCTGCCATTTTCAATGAAAATTGTTCATTTGGTTAAAAAAATAGAAGATATTAGGTTGTTGTACTCTAATTTCTAGACATTTGACATTGTATTAAAATATTTAGTTTTTGTACAAGATTGCATAGTATTTGAATTTTATTTTGCTGTAATTGGTAGTCTTGAACCTCCATGTTTTAGAAACAAATATTTTTAGAAATATTTGTTGATTTTGATGTTTTTTAGAATAACTTTCTTGAAATAAAGCAACATAATTGTTGAGGGTCTCTAATTTTACTATTTTTGTATAGAGTATGTATTAATCATTTGGCCCCACAATTGTTTCCACAAACACAAATTGCATTTTTTGTTTAAACTATCGTGTTTCAAAAAGCAACTAAGATAGAATTCAACGCGTACTCCTTTTCACTAATTGTTAATATAATTGGATTTCATCTTGAGACCATGACCAACATGAAGTAGTCTATATTAATTATCACAAGGTGTGCACTATATATTTCACAATAGAGTTTTTGGAAGGTTCCATTTCCGAAAAATTCAAATTTCTATAAATTTGAAGTTGTTTTTTGTGTTGTTTGGCACATCTAACTGTATGGTCTTCCACCTAACTAATATGAAAATGTGTGCAATAAATTTCAAATTTTTTGAGTTTTAGTCAAGAGTTTGACCTCAAAAGACATAGCATTAATTAATGTGGCTACAAAAATACTAGAACTTCAACTAGAATTTAAGAAAATTAATTTTCCTTCTAGAATTTATTATATTCATCATAAAAAGCTTCTACTTGTTGTATTTGGATAAAGATGTGAAGCTTTGAGAACTCTATACTTTACAAGCAATTATAATTTTTCTTAAAAGACTTATAATATTCATTTCTGTCCCTCAATTTTCAAACTCATTAAATTGAAGAATTTGAAGTTCTCACTGTTCTTAGTGATGAATTTCTAAAGCAAACTTCCAATTGGAACCAAATACATTGTAAAATACCTATGATCCACTAGTAAGTGGATGAGAAATGATAAACTTACCACCAAATACCAACATGGTATTTCCAAACAAAACCACAATACTTTTGTGGGGGACAATTTGAGTTTAGGTAGGTTCCCACAAACTCTTTGTTGAAATTTTTTTATGAATTTTTTTGACAATGTCATGTTCTAAAACAACTAAATGGATGCAAATTTTTCATTTCAAATAGCACCCAAATATGGAATTTACCCATATTAGAAATTCATTATAAAAAATTGTAGAATAGATTTTGAGTAGCCATAAAATGATTGGGGTTAGTCATGGTAGGTCCTTTAACCTCATATTTTTTTGTTGACCAACGTTTTATTTTTGGCAAGTGAAAAGAGCATAGAACAACTTTAGCTTACTTTTGAAGTTTTAATATCCTCATGATACACATTATAATCATTCAATCCATAAGTGATATTGTTTTGTTTTTTCCCTAAGTAATCTCTAACATGTCTTGTTTGAATTTCTATAGTTACATTTTTTTTAAATTGATAAAGCTTATCAAAAAGTTGTTTTTTTGTTCATTTTAGAGCAAATTCCAAGAAGCTCAAGAAAGGCCTTAGGCATTTAGGGGTTAAAGATATGGATTGATGGCATGGTTAGAGTGTTTCATCTAACCAGATGTGCTTTATACATTACAGTAAAATACATTCAATCAGAATGTGGAAAATTAAACAGCCAAGAGTATCTATGAATGAAAAATGTTTTTGTTGTTCACATCTATTTTTACAGGTCTATAGAATGTGAATGTAAAAAACATTGACAACAAATTGACTTTTGTTTCACATTCACAGACAACTAGTACAGATTAAAAAAAAATTGACTACTCTGAGAATGTCAATTGATATCAGCATTCAACATACCAAGTGGAAACTTTGGATTCTAGGGGTTGGCTTCATGTATTCTGGACTTTATGCTCTCTATTGTTGGTTGATTCTGAGAAGGGATACTGCATGCTTTTAAGAGCACTCTATATGTGGTGTACACTAATTTTGGAGTTAGTTGAGCGGTGTTTATTGTAAGCAAAGGCAGCTGCAATAATTGTGCAACCTAAGCTAGGACGAGTCAATGACAAACACGATGTAGTCAGATACTAACCCAAGGCGCGCCAAACATTTATGCAAGGTACAAGCTTTCTGTTATTTGCATTTGAACAAAGCACCATGAGCATTTTTCTTGAACTTCTACAAGGCTGAAAGAGTACCTCAGTTCAGTTTCCACGTCTTGATACGGAACCACTGCAAGCGCCTATTTAGAGTTCATTGTAAGTAACTGCTCAACCCTTTCAGTTCCTCGTTGCAGAAATAGAAATAATATTCATGTATATAGTAGTCAGTAATTGAATGAAAGGTATGATAGTTTCCGACTAAACTAGAACAGAGGCTTTCGACGTCTTCTATGCACGGTTACACACGTTCTTTGCTCGGTTACACACATTCTTTGCTGAATAGTTTCTTCTCTGTAGCATGTGTTCTACAAATTAGTATGTATAGAACAATGATAAAGGAATTGAAATTGGTTACAATTGAGAGTGACATGTAGAAGCGTTGCAATATTTTTACAGACAATTTGTGTATTGGAATATATGAAGATCCGCGAATGTTTGGATTCCATGCGGAAGCCTATTGTAAAAGAAAAAAGTTCTATTGAGAATGCTGCAATGGAGAGTAATTTGAGCATGGTACACGAGGACACTGATGGAATTTGCAGCTCAGTTGTTCCACACTCTAAAAACGCGAAGGTGAGGTGTAGTCCTCCGTTACAAAAAATTGTTATTGCAGGAAGGCCTAAACGCGGTAATAGTAGTCACAAGAGAAGGTTGAACATGAGGAAGCACTTGCAAGACATGTTGACTGAATCTACCATGATCTTGGAGAAGGCAATCTTACTGGAAGAACAAAGTCGAGTTTTGTTGGAGCACGTTTGTCACGGGATTGAATCTCACCCAGATGGTAGTGATTGAAAACTATTTTTGTACTATGACACAAATATGATTTTCAATAGATGTGCGTACTTCATAATTGTTGCGCAATTGATAGAATTGTCTGAATAAGACAAGTATGTTGCGTGCATAGAGAAGTTCAAAGTATTGCAGATTCTGAACAACCGATGAGGCCTGTACTGATTCGATACTGTTTTGAGATTGTAAATTATTGTAGAGGAAGTGTATGATGCACTCAATGTTCACAAACTTCTCCTATCACTACTGTAAGTATTGAAAGGTGACAAGAGTTAAGAATGCGAAAGTGCCTGGAAAGGTGCTTTCGTTTGTTTGAAAACAAACTGTATTGCTTCACAACATTGTTTGACAAGGGTAGTTGGTTTTTGGAAATCAATTTCATTATGACAAGAAAGTGTGCAATACATTTGAAAATCCTGGACTCTATACACTACAGAGTATAAGTGATTTAAATGAACTTTCATTTTTCATTTTTCATTTTTTTTCATTTTTTGGCAAAGTCGTTTCCTAAATTTTTAGGCTTCCGGTGGCAGCACTTGATATTTTGTGATAATCTACTATAGCGAAAGACACTCAAACCAATTGGACAAATTCAATTCTAGTTAAGTTTCCTTATGCAGACACTCCGAAAAATTGAAGGAGACGGCAATTCCTTCAAGCATACTAAGATTCGGATTCTGAACTTTGTACAAACTCTATAATCTACCTATACTAACTTGCACATTTCAATTCCATTGGTATGAACTAACAATGATTCCCTACGCCGCTCATGAGGGTAGCCATAGACGGGATTTGAAATCAATGCTACCAGGATTCTATGTTACAATCATTCATGATTGTGTATTGTGTCTGCATTGTGTTCTCGTACTGCAATTGGCGAATGGTCAGTCGAAGTTTCGGTAACCATAGTTGACGACCGTGCTCTACAACCGCAGGCGGTCTTTTTTGTCCCATAACAGCAAGCAGCTTTCAGCTTTGGCACATACGGCAAATCGATTGTCTTCTCGAGACCAGTTGCCTGTAAAAACGCAGTACGCGGTGTCTTGCACTTTGCTTTGTTCAAAATGTCTTCAAACAAGTACTCAGAGTCACCTATCACTAAAGCAGTTTGACGATGTGTGTTGGCGCCGCTTGTACTGTCTGTGGATGTGTGCCTTGACAGACCTCTAGGTTTGTTCGAAATGGTTTTACGGAAGTTCTTTGTATAAGGAGCCGTGTCTGAAATGTCCTTAGCGTTTGCGTATCCCTGGTTGGCAGAGTGGGAGACAACCTCACTAACTTCGTAGGATCTTGGTTTGCACCGCGTGGATCGAAAAGGTGAGGGCTGGAAGACCTTGTCATCAGAGTCTGGACTGAAATGGCGGAAGCGTTTCGTTCCCTTTGAATCCTGGTTCTCCTTGTCACAGACCTCCCTGCGCGCCATCATTGGCACTGAGTATTGCATCCCGTCCGGAGCCGTTCCTGCAAACTATGGAACAGAATTGTTAGAAGGTCCTTTCTCAACCAACGTGGAAAAAAACGTGAACTCATGGAGCACACACGGACTATGGGGAGCATTCCTTTATCATATTTTCAATAAAGAGGAACTATTCATAACATCAGGGCCCCCCCAGCTAGTCAATGTTCCACATATGAGGCTACACTTTCTTCAATGCGACTTCTGTGTCACAACTCTACAAAGACTCCTTTACCTCAACATTATTTGGACGCTTATCCGAGGCTCTTGTTTCTACTATAGATAATACAAATCTCATAGAATAGTAATTTTTTTCCCTCATAATTATTAACATTGGGACTAAACAAAACAAAGATGTGAGAATGCTTGTAGACTCTAGCCAAACTGAATACTTGAATATTCATTGAAGGTACAAAAACGCCATTTTCATTTTTGCTTAAACCCTAAAGGACCAAGACCTTTGGTATGCCATGAAAGCACTCGAAACTGCTATTTCTATCATAGAGAGAAAAAAAAATTGCAAATTGTTGTTTTTAAACATCACCTCTAATATGTTTCACTCAACTACCATGAAAGTTTGTGAAAAAATTTCAAAAATGTTGACCACACCCATTACAAGACACAAGTGAAGAACACAAGTTTTTTTCAATCTTCTGGGACAAGATAATTTGACTTTCAACCTTCTTACTTTAATTTTGGAATTAGAATATAGATTGGCTAGCTTTAAATCCTTATTGTGGAATATTGAGTTCAAAATTTAGAAAATAAATATGAATTCCAAAAAAAATTGATTTCCATTCTTTAAAAAATTGTAAAGTAATGTTGGTACAAGATAGAAGGAAAATATAAATTATTCATATCTTCATATAGAATTGAACACCCAAAGTCCCATTCTTCCCTTGAGGGATGAAGTAGATTTTGGATAAGCTTCTATGGTTTTTATATCTATTGTAATTTTATGAAACTTTTTGTGAAGATAGGAAATACATAAGATTTGGGAAAATATAATTTTATTTCAATTGGTTCCCTAAAACAAAAGTTACAGCTGGAAAAAAATCTTTTTTCCAATTATAGTTGAGTGAAACCCCCTCATCCAAAAAAAAATTAAAAAAACTAAAAAAATTATTTTATTGTAGAATGAATTTTCATACACATGGAAAGCTTGGATTCATTACATTTGGTTTTGTTATGTGAAATGTATGGACAATCTTGTCTATTGACTGTTAAAACATTTGCTAGAGAAAAAAACATTTAGATTTCATTTCTAAATGCATTTTTCACAATTTTGCAGAACAAATTGTATGATTGGGTTATGCATGCTTACTAAATAATACCAACTTTGTAATTATTATATTTTAAACTATCTTCGAGCTATTAACAATTCAATTTTGATGTACATTCAATTCACTTCAACACAATTTCCAAACTCTCAAATTCAATGTTTAATTTCTATGTATATGTAATTTTCAATTCAATTCTATTATATCTAGAATTAATTTCTATTATATTCAATATTCAATATACTTAATGTATGTAAATGCAATTTTCAAATTCTAAAATCAAAATCTCAATATGAATCACAGGAAATTATAATTCGAAATCAATTTGAAATCAATCCAATTCAATTATATTCACTTAAATCTTCAAATATTCAAAAGTATGTTTCACTTTCCTAGACATATAATATTTTAAAATCAATTATATTATATTAATTTTATTTATCAAATACTTTGATGTAAGTTTCTTTCTTCTAAACCCTTACAGTTTTAAACTCATATCATTTCAAAAATTCAGTTTAATTCAATTCAAAAAAATTAATTTAATTTAATTTAAATTATAGCATACAAAACAATTCAACTCAATTTTAAAAATTTTAGATTTAGTTTTCAATTCCCAATTACATAAATTGATCATCTTTGTCAATATATAATTTTTTTTCAATTCATGCCTCAAAACAAAATAAAAATATCAAAATTGGAAAGACCAAGCAACCCTAAAAAACTTTGAAAATTCCTACAAATTTTATTGGAGAATTTATTTTTGCTATAGATTAAAATCTTATCAATATAGAAAGGTTTAATTGATTTCATTTGGATAAATTATGTGAAAAATATGAACAATTTTTTTTTTTTAACAAAATAAACATGTTCTTGAACAAATAATTGGTAGGGTTTGATCATCAATGCAATTTTTATAGATTTTGAGCAAAAAAAAATGCACATGATTTCATTTGCTTGCTAGAACAATCCTACCATTGCCATTAGTATGTTTTAATTCAATTAATTTCTATTATATAATATATTAAATATACTTTTTGTGTCTAAATGCAATTTTTAAATTCAAAATTCAAAATCTCAATATGAAATACAGGTAATCAAAATTTAAAATCATTCTAATTATTTATATATTTTATAATCACACCAAAATGAACCTTGTATATTAAAATTTGTTAAAAATACAATTTTGAATTTTTTTCCAATCAAACTTTTTTTTATTGGAACTCAGGAAATTATAGTGATTTTCATTTTTTTTAAATGAGAAATTAAAAACTCTCTCAAACTTCTGGACATTTTCAAACATAAGGTATAGAAAGCCAAAATTGACCAAACTTGATCCTAAAAAATATTAAAAAATTTATATATGCGATTTTTTCTAAAATATAACACTTGATCTTACTATCGTATTATTTGAAAAATCATAAAAGAATTCAAAATCATTCTAATTATTTATGTATTTTTAATCACACCAAATTCAACCTTGTGTAGTTAAATTTGTTAAATACACAAATTTGAATTCTTTTTCTGTGGGAGATATTTTCTGTATTGGAATTTGAAGCAAATTTAGTGTTTCTTTTGATTTTTTAAATGAAAATAAAATACTCTCTCAAATTTGTGGACATTTTCAAATACAAATAGTAAAAAGCCAAATTAGACCAAATTTGATCCTACAAAAATTTAAAAAACTTATATATGCATTTTTTTCTAAAATTTAACAATTGATGTTGCTATCATATTTTTTGGAATAGCTTTAGAGAATTTGAAATCATTCTAATTATTTAGGTATTTTTAATCACACCAAATTCAACCTTGTGCAGTTAAATTTGCTAAAAATATAAATTTGAATTTTTTTTCCCTCAAATTTTTTTGTATTGGAATCTAAGACAAATGTAGTGTTTTTCATTTAGTTTAAATGACAAATAAAAAACTCTCTCAAACTTGTGGACATTTTCAAACACAAAGAGTAGCTGCCCAAAATAGGCCAAACTTGATCCTACAAAATATTTAAAAAATTGTATATGCAATTTTTAAAAAAATTAAAAATTGAAATCATTAACAAATTTTTTGGAATAGCTTTAGAGAATTTGAAACCATTCTAATGATTAAGGTATTTTTATTCGTACCAAATTGAACCGTGTGTACTTAAATTTGCTAAATACACAAATTTGAATCTTTTTTCCCTTCAATTTTTTGTATTGGAATCTGAGGCAAATGTAGTGTATTTTATTTATTTTAAATGACAAATAAAAAACTCTCTCAAATTTGTGGACATTTTCAAACACAAATAGTACAAAGCCAAATTAGACCAAATTTGATCCTACAAAAGTTTAAAAAATTTATATATGCGTTTTTCTAAAACTTAACAATTGATGTTGCTATCATATTTTTTAGAGAGAATTTGAAATCATTCCGATTATTTATGTATTTTTAATCACACCAAATTGAACCTTGTATAGTTAAATTTGCTAAAAATATAAATTTGAATTTTTTTCCCTCAAATTTTTTTGTATTGGAATCTAAGGCAAATGTAGTGTTTTTTATTTATTTTAAATGAAAAATAAAAAACTCTCTCAAACTTGTGGATATTTTCAAACACAAGGAGTAGCTGTCCAAAATAGGCCAAACTTGATCCTACAAAATATTAAAAAAATTGTATATGCAATTTTTTTTTTAAATTAAAAATTGAAATTATTAACAAATTTTCTGGAATAGCGTTGGAGAATTTGAAACCATTCTAATTATTTAGGTATTTTTAATCATACCAAATTGAACCGTGTATACTTGAATTTGCTAAATACACAAATTTGAATCTTTTTTCCCTTCAATTTTTTGTATTGGAATCTGAGGCAAATTTAGTGTTTTTTATTTATTTTAAATTACAAATAAAAAACTCTCTCAAATTTGTGGACATTTTCAAACACAAATAGTCGAGCAAATAGTTGAAAGCCAAATTAGACCAAATTTTGATCCTACAAAAAATTAAAAAATTAATATATGTTAAATTTTTCAAAAATTTAACAATAGATGTTGCTATCATATTTTTTGGAATAGCTTTAGAGAATTTGAAATCATTCTAATTATTTATGTATTTTTAGTCACACCAAATTGAACCTTGTGTAGTTAAATTTGCTAAAAATATAAATTTGAATTTTTTTTCCCTCAAATTTTTTTGTATTGGAATCTAAGGCAAATGTAGTGTTTTTTATTTATTTTAAATGAAAAATAAAAAACTCTCTCAAACTTGTGGACATTTTTAAACACAAGGAGTAGCTGCCCAAAATAGGCCAAACTTGATCCTACAAAATATTTAAAAAATTGTATATGCAATTTTAAAAAAATTAAAAATTAAAAATTATTAACAATTTTTTCGGAATAGCTTTAGAGAATTTGAAACCATTCTAATGATTAAGGTATTTTTAATCGTACCAAATTGAACCATGTGTACTTGAATTTGCTAATATACAAATTTGAATCTTTTTTCCCTCAAATTTTTTGTATTAGAATCTGAGGCAAATGTAGTGTATTTTATTTATTTTAAATGACAAATAAAAACTCTCTCAAATTTGTGGACATTTTCAAACACAAATAGTCGAGCAAATAGTTGAAAGCCAAATTAGACCAAATTTTGATCCTACAAAAAATTAAAAAATTAATATATGTTAAATTTTTCAAAAATTTAACAATTGATGTTGCTATCATATTTTTTGGAATAGCTTTAGAGAATTTGAAATCATTCTAATTGTTTATGTATTTTTAATCGTACCAAATTGAACCTTATGTATTTAAATTTGCTAAAAATATAAATTTGAATTTTTTTTCCCTCAAATTTTTTGTATTGGAATCTAAGGCAAATGTAGTGTTTTTTTTATTTATTTTAAATGAAAAATAAAAAACTCTCTCAAACTTGTGGACATTTTCAAACACAAATAGTAGCTGCCCCAAATAGGCCAAGGTTGATCCTACAAAATTTAAAAAAAGTTGTATATTGTAGTTAGGTTTTTGGAATCCCTATTCCAAACGCTACCAAGTTCGAACACCAGGGAATGATCTATATAAGGTTAGTGTAGCGTGTTCAAATGTCACTATGTACTTAAGTTTTGAAGATAGGATAAAAATTCATTCTTATTCCCACTAAATACCCCAAGAAACACTCAATAGTCCGTTTATAAGATAAAAGACTCAGCATGCACGTCTCAGTCCTATCTAGTGTTCTAGGGCTTGTGACAATAGTTTTTGACAATAGTTCAGGGTGGACTGACTTGTGTATGGATGCAATGCAGGACTTAGACTTTAGTACAGCCCACTATAGTACTTTGAAAATAGTATAAATATACATATTTAATATTTCAAAATATTTAGAGTTTAAGAGTTTAGGATATACTTACAAAAAAAAATTGCAGTCACAAGCAACACACAAGGACAATAGGGCCAATCACTTGCAAAGTTAGCATGCTCTACCTACAGATCATTTCAAAAGAAAACTATTTCAACATATGTAATAAAGCTTCATGTATCTAAAAGTGCTCGATAAATATTCCCAATCAAACACTAGTACCATTAACTAGTAAGTTTCTTCTAAGTCTCCAAGTACAACCTTATTACCACCCACAATTAACTTTAACCTATAACCTTACATCTATTACCAAACCCTAAGATACCCTAATCCAAAACTGAAAACTCTAACTCAAACCCTTAATTGTTTGATCAATAGGTTCATTTAGTTTTGTATAAATTAGAGGCATTTGAAAATTAATAAATTTTTTATAAAATTCCTAATTACAATAATTTCAAAGCTAATGAACAAAGTATTCTGTGTTTTATTATAAATGATCAAAATTTAATTAAATTATTTATAATAAGAATTTGAAAATGTATTACCAAATACCCTCAGTTCACAGCCAATTCCCTAATCTTAATTGTGACAATAAGTCTTTTAAGGCTGTGCAAATTGATCAAGTTCGGAAATTAATAACTTGATAATGAAGCCACCCATTCCAATTATTCCAAGATCAAATAGTAAAATACTCTATAATGTATTTTAAATAACTGAATTCTAATCAAATAATGTATAACAATAATTTTAGAACTCAAGTTCGAATACCCTAATTTCTCAGCTGAATCCCTAACTCCAATGGTGACAAGAGGACTTTCCGACTGTAACAATGAAACAAGTTTGAAAATTATCAACTTATGCATGCGATGTCCGAATTCAGTGATTTAAAAACTCACCGAAAATATATTCTATGTTCTATCAATTGACATGATAATTTAATCAAATAATTATTAATAATAATTTAAAACATCCAATCAAATACCCTGATTTTTACACTTCCAGCAAACTTCACTTTGGAACACGAAATCTTCACAGATGCATTTCAAACTGGTTGAAGCTTCAAAAAAAATCAGCAGTTCACAGGGACTATATGTCTACAATTCACGCACTGGATGACAATTTCCAAGTGTTGAGATGACTCCCATACAACTGAATTGTCACTTGCACAAACGTCTGCAAAATTTCAATCTATCAAGTTCCAGTACTGACACCACTCTTCACGCTTCACGAGATTCACAATCTCCTTGTGGTGTGTGCTGTTGCAGCATTGAATTCGAAAGATGCTGAATCCTCAAGCAACTGGCCGAACTAAACCAGCGCCTTCAATTCATCCACGCTCCACCAAACCTCATGTTTATTACGCGCAATTGCAATGGCCCAACAGCATTCCAGTACAATTACATCACAAGTACACAATTTACACACAATTCAAAGTACAGTAATTTTATTTACTGCGCAAATTGCGTGAAAATATCCAGCACAAAAATCAGCACAATAACACAGTTTACGATACAGCGCTTGAAAGACGAGAACAATAGCGCAAGAGATTGTCACGGCACGGGGGGGGGGGGGCGAAATGGAAGGAGAAAGAAGGATTAAATTAGAAATCCGGGGGTGATTGGAAAGGTTGCAACTCGTCGTGACTGGCGCGACGTTCCTGCTTGCACCTCCAAATCCCTAATTTGCATTTTCTTTTTCTTTAACCTCAGCTTTTTCTTTATCTTTCTCCTTTTTCTTTTACTTTAACTTTTTCTTTGCCTTTTTGCCCTTTTCTATTAGTTTGTAGCTACTCACTAAAGTATCTTTGTACTTTTTGGAACTTTTAGTGTACTTTGGACTACTTGAACACTAAATACTCAAAATATATATAAATAATATAGAAAATGTCATAGAAAATCGAAAAAGTTCTATAAAAATTGAAAAGCTAGACTACATATATGCAATTTAAAAAAAAATTAAAAATTGAGATTATTAACAAATTTTTTGGAATACCTTAAGAGAATTTGAAACCATTCTAATTATTTAGGTATTTTTAATCGTACCAAATTGAACCGTGTGTACTTAAATTTGCTAAATATACAAATTTGAATCCTTTTTCCCTCAAATTTTTTGTATTAGAATCTGAGGCAAATGTAGTGTAACTATTTTATTTATTTTAAATGAAAAATAAAAAACTCTCTCAAATTTTGTGGACATTTTCAAACACAAACAGTACAAAGCCAAATTAGACCAAATTTGATCCTACAAAAGTTTAAAAAATTTATATATGCGTTTTTTCTAAAACTTAACAATTGATGTTGCTATCATATTTTTTGGAATAGCTTTAGAGAATTTGAAATCATTCTAATTATTTATGTATTTTTAATTGTACCAAATTCAACCGTGTGTACTTAAATTTGCTAAATATACAAATTTGAATCTTTTTTCCCTTCAATTTTTTGTATTGGAATCTGAGGCAAATGTAGTGTTTTTTATTTATTTTAAATGACAAATAAAAAACTCTCTCAAATTTGTGGACATTTTCAAATACAAATAGTACAAAGCCAAATTAGACCAAATTTGATCCTACAAAAGTTTAAAAAATTTGTATATGCGTTTTTTCTAAAACTTAACAATTGATGTTGCTATCATATTTTTTAGAGAGAATTTGAAATCATTCCGATTATTTATGTATTTTTAATCACATCAAATTCAACCTTGTGCAGTAAAATTTGCTAAAAATATAAATTTGATTTTTTTTCCCTCAAATTTTTTTGTATTGGAATCTAAGGCAAATGTAGTGTTTTTTATTTATTTTAAATGAAAAATAAAAAACTCTCTCAAACTTGTGGACATTTTCAAACACAAGGAGTAGCTGCCCAAAATAGGCCAAACTTGATCCTACAAAATATTTAAAAAATTGTATATGCAATTTAAAAAAAATTAAAAATTAAAAATTATTAACAATTTTTTCGGAATAGCTTTAGAGAATTTGAAACCATTCTAATGATTTAGGTATTTTTAATCGTACCAAATTGAACCATGTGTACTTGAATTTGCTAATATACAAACTTGAATCTTTTTTCCCTCAAATTTTTTGTATTAGAATCTGAGGCAAATGTAGTGTATTTTATTTATTTTAAATGACAAATAAAAAACTCTCTCAAATTTGTGGACATTTTCAAACACAAATAGTCGAGCAAATAGTTGAAAGCCAAATTAGACCAAATTTGATCCTAAAAAAAATTAAAAAATTAATATATGTTAAATTTTTCAAAAATTTAACAATTGATGTTGCTATCATATTTTTTGGAATAGCTTTAGAGAATTTGAAATCATTCTAATTATTTATGTATTTTTAATCGTACCAAATTGAACCTTATGTACTTAAATTTGCTAAAAATATAAATTTGAATTTTTTTTCCCTCAAATTTTTTGTATTGGAATCTAAGGCAAATGTAGTTTTTTTTATTTATTTTAAATGAAAAATAAAAAACTCTCTCAAACTTGTGGACATTTTCAAACACAAATAGTAGCTGCCCCAAATAGGCCAAGGTTGATCCTACAAAATTTAAAAAAAGTTGTATATGCAATTTTAAAAAAAATTAAAAATTGAGATTATTAACAAATTTTTTGGAGTAGCTTTAGAGAATTTGAAACCATTCTAATTATTTAGATATTTTTAATCGTACCAAATTGAACCGTGTGTACTTAAATTTGCTAAATATACAAATTTGAATCTTTTTTCCCTCAAATTTTTTGTATTAGAATCTGAGGCAAATGTAGTGTAACTATTTTATTTATTTTAAATGAAAAATAAAAAACTCTCTCAAACTTGTGGACATTTTCAAACACAAACATTACAAAGCCAAATTAGACCAAATTTGATCCTATAAAAATTTAAAAAATTTATATATGCGTTTTTTCTAAAACTTAACAATTGATGTTGCTATCATATTTTTTGGAATAGCTTTAGAGAATTTGAAATCATTCTAATTATTTATGTATTTTTAGTCACACCAAATTGAACCTTGTGTAGTTAAATTTGCTAAAAATATAAATTTGAATTTTTTTTCCCTCAAATTTTTTTGTATTGGAATCTAAGACAAATGTAGTGTTTTTTATTTATTTTAAATGAAAAATAAAAACTCTCTCAAACTTGTGGACATTTTCAAATACAAGGAGTAGGAAGCCACGATTGACTAAACTTGATCCTACAAAAAATTAAAATTTGTTGCACGACAGAGTTTTGATCTTTAAATCTTTATTGTAGAGAATTGAGTTGTGAGTGTAGGAAATTTTAAAAAAAAAAAATAATTATCTTTCCTTAAAAAATTGTTAATTAGAAGTAGGTATGAGATAGTAGGAAAATCTAAAATATTCATATATTTTAGATGGAAATAAAATACACTTATTGCAATGGTGAGATTGTTTTAGCAAGTAAACTAATTCATGAGAGTTTGTTTTTTAAAAATTGCAAAAATAACATTCAAAAATGAATCGTACAAGTTATAAAATTAGCTTCTTTTGTAATTTTTTTTGCTGCACAGGCTACCCCCGTCCCCTGGTTTGAGCTTATATGGTCATAACTTTTGTTCCTGGACACCAATTGTGAAAAAAATATATTCCAGAAAGCTTATCAATTTTTCTATCTTCAAAAGAAGTTTCAAAAAATCATGACAAAAATGCAGTCCATAGGTACGTGCCCAAAATCCCATTTGTCCTCCTAAGGGACAATGGAAATTTGGGGGTTAAATTGCACTAATTTCAATGGTAAGATTGTTCTAGCAAATAAACTAATGGCAGAATGGCAGTCGTCCCGCTCTCTTGTCACTTTTGCTTTCCCCCTTGCCTTGCGCAAGTGTGGAGCGGAGAGCTTGGTGGTTCGTCCTCCATTGGCTCCTTTCCTCGGGAAGGCAAGAGTCTGATTTTGGGCCTCTTATTGCATTTGTTTCTGCAGGTTTGTACATGACCGTATACAGTTCAAATTTAAACTTTTTCACAATTCATTATTTACATTAAGAATTAGAATTAAATACCGATACTTGATCACTATGCCGAGGACGAAGAAGGCAAAAAAGGAAAAACAAGTGGTGCAAACAAGGCAGACAAGCCGGGAAGTGACGAGGAAAATTCCATCTGATGCATGCAAGAAATTTCTCATTGAATTGATCATCAAATTCTATGAGTCAGAAACCACTTTATCCTTGGACAGCAAGTACATTAGGTACCAAGAGGAGTGTCCACAGAAATTCAAAGATGACATGAAGCAGAGAATGTTGGAGGCCCTCAATGTTCCGGAATGGAGTCACGAGATGGATAAGAGGGATTTTTTTAAATTTTTGGATAATAGAGCGAACGATGCGTTGTGGAACGCGAAGGTTGTTTTAGCAAAATACGGGAAGGAGCACCGCCCAGACGATGACGCATTTGATGAAGTAATCCTCAAAGCTGAATTGTTTACCAAGCGATGCTCTCCATTTGCTAAGAAGCAAAATAGAGTTGGGTCAGTGGGATGGTGGGGAACCAATGATAGGAAGGTTGAAGTGCAACGTGACAGAGGTTATCTAATAGCGCTTCCAGACACGGCACGGGTGATTCTTCAAGATGAAAAAATCATGAGAGGTAGATATGCCACAATTCGGAGGGTAAGAATTGAAGGATGTGCTCCAATAGCTTCATTTTGGGAGTTCGCTGCGAAGAGATCCAATCACCACAGGACAAGGCCAGAGCTAGCGAAATTGGAGCACATGAACGAATCAATGGCAGTGAGGATTCCACATGCTGGCGTGATACGCTTCGCTGCAGTGCATGCAACAAGGAATGAAGGATACTCGTATTGGTGGAACGGCGGAACACTACGTGAGATGTTGAACTTGGATGATTACTATCCGGACGACATACATGTTCGTCTGCTATATGAACATACAACGGAAGAAGGTGTGATTAATGCTTTCCGCCTTGGTCGATTTAGGAAGAAGCGGACGGAGCTCGCATGGGCATTGGCGCACATTATGCATGCAGTGCATGTAGCTGGACATCTCCACAATGATCTTTCTCCGGACAACATCATGTTTCACTTTCCTGACGATGAGTCTCGTGTCTACATTGGAGTTTGTGATTGGGGCATGACCACCTTAGGTAGTGACCCCCCTACAACCTTGTACACGTTCACATCTACTGCTGAGAAGGAAAAAACTCTGAGAGAGAGGTGGTGGTTGGATCCAAAGCTTGCGTACTTGCACAAGAAAGATGCAGATGTATACCTCATTCCAAAGTTATCACGTGAAACAGAAGAATATGCAGTAGCTAAAATAGCCCAGAGGATCAACAAACAATGCATGTCCGAGGCCTACACTCAACTGCAAAGGGAAACTTCCGAGATGAGCCGATTGACCCACAACGTATTAGCAATGGCATTTCATCAGTACTGGGACCGGGTCATCACAAAAGAAGGCGATTTGGCGCACGTTGTTAGTCGATTTAGCAATAGTCATAGGTGGCCTGTGCTAGATGAACACTTCCGACATTCATATTAAATACTAATAATGTACGGGCTTATTGTAGTATATACAAGTATGCAACTTTAAAAGTAGTACATGAATACGGAAGTGAACATTTATGTGTACACACTATATAGTATATGTGCTCCAACATTATATACCAATGTATGTAAAATTGGTTAGATGTTTTGAATTGTTGGGTGTCTTTTAAATTGTAATGACTACAAGTTTTTATTTAACTCAATTTTTAATAATATTTTTTGAAAAAAATAAAATCATAGGATGTAGATTGTTTTTAACAACATCACAACCATTCGGATTGACTTTTTTAAATTCCATAATTAAATTCTTCACAATTTAGTATTTTGGATCATTCTCTACTTCTTTCTACTTATTATTTTTTTTGTATATGTTGTAGAATTCCAAATGATTTGAAATTTTTTAAGCATGTAGCCAACTTGTTTAGAAAAAAGAATTCAAAGAAGCACGACCATTTTTGACATTTTTCATACAAATGTGACCTTGTGAAGTGCAGCTGCCCTGTTTTTAGCAAGGCCAAAAAAAGGATTTTTGCCAATTCAAATGCTAATATCTTCCAATCCGCATGGTGGAAAATTCTGAATTTTTTTTTACATCTTCTAAAACTATTTTACTATAAGATCCTACGGTTACATGTGTTAAGAAAAACTCAAATGTATTGGTACTTCTACTAAAAGTGACAGTTTTTGAGTGCTTTTGGTGAAAACATAGTCATGGAATTTTAGGGTTAACCCCTAAAGGACCGTTGTCCCTTCTGGGGACAAATGCGTTTTCAGGCAAGTACCTACGGGCTGAAATTTTCTCCTGATTTTTTGAAACTTTTTGTGAACATGAAGAATTGAGAGAGGTACGTGGCAGAAAAAAAAATTTGAAATTAGACCTTTGAGCGAGAAGTTATGCCATTTCTTGGAATGCGTGGGGACGGGGGGCAGCAAAAAAAATTTGCAGAATTTTGAATTTTTCTAAAAATATTTGTTTTCTCATAGATTATATTTTTGTCTATCTGGAAAGCTTTGATTCATTTCATTTGGATTTGTTATGAGGAAGTTATGGACATTCTTGTTTTTAGGGCAGTTAGAGCATCTTCTTGAAAAAAATAACTCGTAGGATTCATTTCTAAATGCTATTTTTGCAATTTAAAAAAAAAAAAAATTCTCCTGGTTTAGTTTATTTGTTGGAACAATCTCACCATTGGGATTAATGTATTTTAATTCCATCTAAAATATATTAATGTTTTAGATTTTCCTTCTATCTCGTACCTACTTCTACTTAATAAATTTTTTAGGAATGATAATTAGTTTTTTTTTAATATTTTTTTTTTCCCTAGACTTTCAACTCAATTATCCACTATAAAGATTTGAAGCACAAAAATCTGTAGTGCAAAAATTTTAAGTGAAAAATGTTTAACCCCAAAGGCCCAAAGTCCCCTTGGGGGACACTTGGGATTTTGGGCAGGTTCATGCGACCTGAAATTTCGACCTGATTTTTTGAAACTTTTTTTGAAAATAGGAAATCACATTAGCTTTTCAAAAATATAATTTTTTTTTCAATCGGTGCCCGGGAAAAAAAGTTATGACGCTTGAAGTCAAAAAAGCAGTTCGCCGGGCAGAAAAAAAAAACTTTAAAGAATTGATTTTTTTTTTTTTTTTTTTTTTTCTCAAAGGTCATGTATTTGTCTATATTTGAAGCTTTGATTCATTCTATTTGGACTTAGAATGAGAAAGTTATGGACAATCTTGTTTTTCGGGCAATCTAAGCGTCTTCTTCAAAAAAAAACTTATAAAATTCATTTTTGAATGCAATTTTCAATTTTTTTCAATTTTTTTTTTTGAAAAGGTTAAGTTTGTTTGCAAGAACAATCCCACCATTGGGATTATGGTTTTTTAATTCCATCTAAGAGCTATTGAAGATTTAGTGTTTTGTTCAATTTTGGACCTACTTCTACTTAACAATTTTTTTATATGTGAAAATCAAGTTTTGACATTCTGAAATTTTTTTCCCCGACTCTCAACTCAAATGTTCAACATAAAAAATTTTAACTTTATGGTATGTAGTGCAAAAAAATTTCACAAATGGCCATCAAAGTCATCTGAAATTGCAATCCAGAGTTCAAAAAAACTTCTTTTTCCAACTTCAAACACTAATATCTTCCAATCTATATAGTCAAACTTCATGAAATTTTTACCACATGATTTGAGACAAGTGAAGTACAAGATCCTATGGTTGGATTCTAAAAAAAAAGTTTTTTTTTTGATAAGGGAGTGATCGCAGTAGAAATGGCAGTTTTCAGTGGTTTCAGAGCTAGAAAATGCCTTGGGCCTTTAGGGGTTAAAGTCAAAAAATCTAGTCCCGCAATGTGCTGAAATACTTGTTTTTTCCACTTTAAATGCAGATATCTTGCAATCTGAGCGGTCAAAAATTCTGAAATTTTTTCCACACATTCTCATACTAGTTAGGTGTAAGATCCTACGGTTAGATGTGATAATAAAACATTTTTCATTTTTTTTTACTCCTTGCTATAGAAATGGCAGTTTTGATGGTTTTTTGGCAGAAAAAAGGCCTTGGGCCTTTAGGGGTTAAACGCAGACATCTTGCAATTTGTGCAGTCAAAAATTCTGAAATTTTTTTCACACATTCTCATACCAATTAGGTGTAAGATCCTACGGTTAGATGTGGAAAAAAAACAATTTTAATTTTTTTTTACTTTTTGCTATAGAAATGGCAGTTTTGAGTGTTTTTTGGCAGAAAAAAGGCCTTGGTCCTTTAGTAGTTAAAGTCAACAAATATTCCTCTAGATATTTTTATTTGTGCAAATGGAGGTTCATTAATTCCAATTACAACAATACCTAGTTCAGAAGTAGTACATTCTTGCATAGTAACATGAAATATTTACATAGTATCGAATGTCAAGAAATTTGTATTGGACAACCTAATTTCATTATTTTTTTTAGATAAAATTACAATCTATGGGAAACAAATTTTAGTTTGAAATTTTTTTTTGTGGGAGATAAACTGTTCGCCAAAACTATAAAAAGGGATTTTTGTGCCATAACTTTTGCTCTTAGGCACTAATTGAAACAAAAATTGTATTATAGAAAGCTAATGTGTTTTTCTATCTTCACAAAAAATTCAAAAAATCATTACAAATATTGAGACCACAGGAGCCTACCCAAAATCCATTTTGTGTCTTGATGGAACAATGGACTTTAGGAGTGAGGATTAATCAATAAGTATCTACTAGTGAAGAAACGCTTCAAGAGTATTTTCCAATAATATTTTAACCATATCAAATGAGCGAAAGTTTTCATGTACTAAAGAACGCATTCTTAGGCGACAGTTTGCAAAATTATTGGAAGCAATTTGTAAAGAATAAAATTGGCAATCCAGCAAGAATAAAACTGCATGAAAGATGCAAAGGGAGCATCTTTGAAAAGGCTAGGGAGGATTGACCCGCTTATTGCTCCAAATTTTACGCCTAGAGAAATACTAGAATTTTTATTTGCCACCCATATAAAATTTGCAAATTCTAAATTCATGTTTGCAATCAGCAGCTCCATATTAGCTAGGAGAAGTGGAGATATACAAAACTCACATAATACAAAATAGGAGGCAATTTTTACTTTGGAAGTCATTTTAAATAATTTTTTTGTATAATGTGCAGGATGGCATCAAATATGGAAGTTAAAAAAGCTAGAAAGCACAGGCAACAAGTCCACAAGGTTAAATACTTGATATCAAAAAATCTAATTGAATTATCTTTTGATGATGGATTAGGAATTGGATGTAAAAGTAAAGGGCATGAGAATACTAGATTTGAAAAATTGTATGTGCTTCCTTGTCCTAAAACTTTAAAATGTGATTACTTTAAAAAAATATTTGATGACAAACCTTCAGAAAATACCGAAATTCAAGTAAGTGTGAAACAACAATTTTTTATACATTATTGTCATAAAATTTGTTTAAACTGCATGGATGAATTTTATGTACAAGACTCTACTTACATTAAGTGTAGAGAATGCAAAGAAGAAAGTATACATAATTTTTCTTATTGTAAAGAATTAATGAATATGTGGTTATGCACATCTTTTAATGTGCATGATTTCAAGGAATTTCATGATGTTTATGAAAAATTTGAATCTCATATAATCCAAAGAAATAAGTTCCATTTAAAGAAAAAAAGGAATTCAACACCATTCATAGTATTACAATGCAAGTTTCCATACAAAGGATTTGCAGAATCAGAGACTTTACGGCAATTTGGTATTCAAGAAGACATGCAAGTTATGCTATCTTTTTCTAATGTTCCAAATAAATATAAAAAAAAAGGACTAACTAAAAGAAAAAATATATCTCAAACTAGTGAACCATTGCCTTTTTGGGAAGATGGTAAGTATTCAAAAGAATGGAAAAATTATTATGCATTTGACTTAATTGAAACACAATATAGTCCTTTGTTAGTATTAAATGGGAATCATATTATAGAAGATAATATATTGGATTTCAAACATTTGACTTTTGAAATGATTGTATTAATTTATCATCCAAAGTTGTGGGAAGATTTTTCATATAAATCAATTGTAAATGAAGTTAATCATTATTATTTAACATCACCATATAAGGGCAAAAACAATCAATCAAATCCAAGAAGAGGACAATATCAGTCTATATGTCACGGTTATAGTGCACATGGAGGACAAACATCCAAGGGATGTGTGGTAATGTATTCTCAAAGTAACTTAGATAATGAAATTCAAATGAGTTACAAAGCAATGGGAGACAACATATCATCATCAATTTGGAAGCACTTATCAAAGTTTGGTAGTGCAGTAGAAGATTTTTTCAAAAAGCAATTTTTTCCAATAAATTGTATACCTATTGGCTTGGAGGGATATGAAACACAAGTGCACTAGATTCATATATCAAAGAATTCTTTTATTCAACCACATACTGACCCTTCTGACATGGAGGCTTCCTTCATAACCTGGTTTGTTAAAGGGGCCCCTAAAGGAGGATTATTTGGAGTTTTTCAGCACTGCTTAAAATTTGACAATGATAATGGTGCAGGCATTTTTATAAGAAGCAAAGATATGGCGCACAGAACTTTACCATTTCATAGCACTTCTTTATATGATTTCAAATTAGGTGTAGCAATGGTAAATAAAACTTGGTTACACACAAGACTACAAAATCAATTAAAAGTAGGAAGTCCCTTAACTTTTAGAAATAATGAGTGGTACATAGAAGAACCTACAAACAATGAAAATATTTAGAAATAACTTTTAATTCATTATTTAATTATAAATCTTTCCATTATCCTCACATCCTACATTTTAATTAGAAGTACAACACATTATTCCATTGTATTAGTGTTTATCAATGAAAAAAAATTATAATATTTTTGCAATTTCCTATTCTTGTTGTTAAAACTATAAATTAAAATTCTTTGCATTTTAAAGTTTTGGTATTCTTCTTCAATAATGGCAAATATTTATATGATAGCAAGAATTTTTTATAACTGAACATGGATCCTTTTAATCCAAGCAAATAATTTTGAACAAAATGTAGACATGTTTGAATTTAAACAATTTAAATTATCAAGTGAACAACAACTTTTGTACAATACAAATTTGTCATTGTTTCGAATAATTTGTATTATTTATTTTCAAAAGTCATTTAAAGAGACTTGATTCCTTATTGTGAAAACTATGTAGGTACACTATGGCAACTATGGAAATTTTGTCATGTTCGGTATCTTACATTGCCAAGAAACTACCAGTCACGTCATATATTAATATATCATTAATTTTTAAACTCACCAAGTTTGTGTACCAACCCCACATTGCTTAGGTTCCAAACTCATTTTATTTGGATTCTAAACTTACAAAGTTTAAGTCCCAAACTTACATTATTTGGGTCCCAAATTTACAAAATGCATCTTCCAAACTCACCAGCCCTAGATCGTAAACTCATGAATTTGACATGCTGTAGTTCCATCAAATACTTTTGAACAAAATGTAGACATGTGTGAATTTGAACCATTGTAATCCTCAAAAAAAAAAAAACTTTTTCACCATACAAATTTGTCATTGTTTCTAATTACTTGTATTATTTATTTTCAAAGATCATTAAAAGACAGCTTGTTTCAATTGTCAAAACTATGCAACACATTGTGGCAACTATGGGAACTTTGTTATGTTGGGTATCTTACATTGCCAAAAAACTACCAACGAGACTACCAATCACGCCATATATTAATATATCATTAATTTTTAAATATTTTTCTTTTAAAAGTTTTTGAAGCCCAAATTCACCAAGTTTGGGTTCCAAACTTACTTTGCTTGGGTCCCAAACCCACCAAGTTGGGTCCCAAACCAACCACGTTTGGGTCCCAAACCCACCAAGTTGGGGGCCCAAATCCACTAAGTTTGAGGCCCAAACCCACCAAGTTGGGGTCCCAAATCCATTGAGTTTGGGTTCTGAACCCACCAAATTGGGTCCTAAATCTACGAAGTTGGGGTCCCAAACCCACCAAGTTAGGTCCCAAACCCACCAAGTTCGGGGCTCAAACCCACCCAGTTGGGAGCCCAAACCCACCAAATTAGGTCCCAAATCCACCAAGTTCAGGGCCCAAACCCACAGAGTTTGGGTCCCAAACCTACCTAGTTGGGGGTCCAAATCCACCCAGTTTGGGGTCCAAACCCACCCAATTCGGGGCCCAAACCCACAGAGTTTGGGTCCCAAACCTACCCAGTTGGGGGTCCAAACCCATCCAGTTTGGGGTCCAAACCCACCCAGTTGGGACCCAAACCCACCCAATTCGGGGCCCAAACCCACCACGTTTGGGTTCCAAACCCACCCAGTTCGGGGTCCAAACCCACCACGTTTGGGTCCTAAACCCACCCAGTTGGGACCCAAACCCACCATGTTTGAGTCCTAAACCCACCCAGTTGGGACCCAAACCCACCCAGTTCGGGGCCCAAACCCACCACGTTTGGGTACTAAATCCACCCAATTGGGACCCAAACCCACCATGTTTGGGGCCCAAACCCACCAAGTTGGGACCCAAATCCACCACGTTTGGGTCCCAAACCCACCCAGTTCGGAGCCCAAACCCACCATGTTTGGATCCCAAACCTATCAAGTTTGGGGCCCAAACCCATCCAGTTGGGATCTAAACCCACCACGTTTGGGTCCCAAATCCACTCAAATCGGGGCCCAAACCTTCCACATTTGGGTCCCAAAATCACCAAATTGGAGGCTCAAATCCACCAAGTTCAGGGCCCAAATCCATTGAGTTTGGGTCCCAAACCTACCAAGTTTAGGGCCCAAATCCACCTAGTTGGGACCCAAACCCACCACGTTCGGGGCCCAAACCCACCCAGTTGGGACCCAAATCCACCACGTTGGGGTCCTAAACCCACCCAGTTGGGGCCCAAACCCACCGAGTTGGGACCCAAATCCACCACGTTTGGGTCCTAAACCCACTCAGTTGGGACCCAAATCCACCACGTTTGGGTCCTAAACCCACTCAGTTGGGACCCAAATCCACCATGTTTGGGTCCCAAACCCATCCAGTTGGGACCCAAACCCACCATGTTTGGGTCCCAAACCCACCCAGTTGGGACCTAAACCCACCACGTTTGGATCCCAAATCCACTCAAATCGGGGCCCAAACCCACTACATTTGGGTCCCAAACCCACCAAGTTCAGGGCCCAAACCCACCAAGTTGGGGCCCAAACCCACCGAGTTTGGATCCCAAACCTACCAAGTTCAAGGCCCAAACCCACCTAGTTGGGACCCAAACCCGCCCAGTTCAGGGCCCAAACCCATCCAATTGGGGCCCAAACCCACCACATTTGGGTTCCAAACCCACCCAGTTCGGGACCCAAATCCACCAAGTTGGGGCCCAAATCCACCAAGTTGGCAGCTAAACCCACCAAGTTTGGGTCCCAAACCCACCTAGTTGGGGGCCAAAATCCACTCAGTTGGGGCCCAAACCGACCAAGTTCAGGGCCCAAATCCACCAAATTAGGTCCCAAACCCACCAAATTGGGTCCAAAACCCACCAAGTTCAGAGCCCAAATCCACCAAATTTGGGGTCCAAATCCACCAAGTTCGGGGCCCAAACCCACCAAGTTGGGGGTCCAAACCTACCAAGTTGGGACCCAAACTCACCAAATTCGGGGCCCAAACCCACGAAGTTGGGGTCCCAAACCGACCAAGTTGGGACCCAAAGCGACCAAGTTGGGGTCCTAAACGCACATTGCTTGGGTTTCAAATTCTCCAGAAGATCAAATTTTCGCAAGAAAATCAAATTTTTTTGTGATGTATAGAAAACATGTTTTCCATGTCAGTGTTTTTTTTTTTTTCCGAACGTAGGAAATTCCAAAATGGTAGCAAATTGAGTGCTGGTCACTAAAGCTTCAAATCTTTAGTTATAAGCCCAGATCCGTTCTCTAAGGGTTAAAAACCATAAACAATGAATTGACTTCTCTTTCACAGACTTCAGAATTCCATGTTTTTAGCTGGAAAAAATTAAAAACTTTTGTCATCCCTACCACAAAGAGAAAGTGCATTCCATGGGTGTTCCGACAGCAGGTTTCTTTGTTGTGTATGCAATTGACATCATTTGCAGCGGTGATACAATTGTGAATGATATGTTGTCATCCCTCCAGAAAACGCTTGTCTGGGACTTTGAGTTTGCCATGTACCATTTTGTTCTTTGAACACTCCTCTCGTCCATGTTTGGTGTCCATCAGGCTTCTTTTATGCAGGTAGGAACTTAGCAGACTACTGTTTTGAAGAAAAGCATTTCAAAGTTTTTGCGGCATGTACGCTGTTGGTTAATTCATCTCTTGCATAGGAAGAAGTTTTATTGTATTGGTCGTCGAAGAGTTCGAGAGAATTGCATCTCACATTCTATGATTGAGCGGGGCTGTTGGTGCGGACCAATCCCTAAAAGACAGACATTCCGTCGTGGAGGCATTGGAAGTTGCGCTTCGGAACCCTAGTCATTCTCCGCCATGGTTTCCAAACAGCATTTTTCGTCCCTCCTTCCTAGATCCCAGGATCGCTACTCCATTGCAAGAGGTTATCATTTGAAACTTTGTCCACCTTAGTTGACGTAAATATCTTCTGCAGTTGCCAAATTGAAGTCCTTACATTTTTTGCAGTGGCATCTTGGTATCGAGTGTCGTGATTGCACTGTTTCCCATTATGAGTACAAATTTTTTAATACTTTTGTACAAACTGTTATTGATTTACCCTAACGTTTTTGGGTAGTTTGATAGCGTTTCCAGTAACGATTTCCACTTGTCGTTGACAGAGCTCCAGAACGATGGAGTGCATGCCAAATTGAAAATTTTGACCGACGAAGGAATAAATGTTTTGGACAAGGAGAACTTTAGGTCGGTGTTACTTCTCTTAATTTTGAAGAGGAATTGCGTTGGTTTTCAAAACATAGTGTAGAATGGATGCAGTGGTTTGTGACCTTATCCGTCAACACATGAAGTAGAACATGAACCACATTGATGTAGATCTTTGTGAAACAGGTCTAATGATTTCTGGGAGGGCTACAAATTGTACTATTTTGCCCGTTATTCTCACTGCGGAAGGTCCAGAGGACGTTTTTTAGCAAGCAAGATGGATAAGCAATACTGTTTGCGGTTTTGTTGTTAAATCTGATATACAAGTCAATTTGAGTCCAGTGACAGTGAGGTCTCAGCCACCAAGTATCCTGGATATATGTATTCTTGGTGGAGTTTTTGTTTTTATTCATTGTAATTCCTATGTGTGAACTAGTGTGTGTGTTAAAACACTCTAGTGTATAATTATTGTTGGCACGCTATTGCTCAACATTTCATTGTTTTGGTACTGATTGTCTACGACAGGTCGAGTTGTGTGTCAGATTCAGAACAAGAAATATGTTCGATGGGGGTCAGTTTCAGATGAAATAGTGCGAGAAGTGTGGGCCATGATGGAGGAATATGGAGACCTCTGCCATGGTGAGAATTGGAAGAATTTGAGGTACGGTCCTCCTAATGGCGCTATTTTTAAACTCCATCCATTTTGGTTTCAGCCTAAGAATCCTGTGTTGTAAGCATTGTGAGTAAGCAACTTCCTAATAAAAATTAGATATGAGCTTTTTGTTGGTATCCTGTTTCAATGACATTCATTTATCTATAAGACTATAAGTCCTCATGTTGAGGAGGTGATGCAAATTAATGTAAAGAACATTTGCAATATTACTTTGTTGTATATGCAGGCAGTGTCACAAAACAAAGTTTTTTTGTTAAAAAACAACAGCCTAAGTTTGTTATGTATATTTATGTCCTTCATACTCAAATGCTTATGTCCTTTACTTGGATTTTTTTTTCCACTCGCAATTGGTCCTGTATCATAACTTGTAATTTATACTTACCACTGTATACAACACAAAGTGTATTGGCAATATGTGAGTCCGATGTAATTTATCTGAGGAGCAGACATTTATTTCTCATATGCTAAAGTGTTGTATTTTTCCAGGGCTCTCATGGAAGAATTTGATGATGTGAAGAAACTATCAATGTCTGAGAAAGGGTGCTTGCTGCTACAACTTGTTGAGGTAAGTGCATGTTTTGTTTTGTAACAATACCATGAAGACGTCTATTTCCCATTGTTGGACAAGTATGAAGAGATTGAGTGAATTTGTTTAGAAACTTTAGAGAAACATAGAAGTGGTCATGAGCTCTTGAACTCATCAGGAAATCCATGCACCAATGTTGGTTCGTTCTTTCCTTCCCACAGTTATAGACTTATAGGGTTGTTGGTGATGAGGGGATAATGGAGTATGAGTTCTAAAATTTATTATGCTGCTGTTCACGTTATTAACATTTCTGGAACTGTGATCTCAGGATGATGAGAATGGGACTGAAGAACTTCACAAAGATTCTCAGAGATTGAAAATTGATGGGACAAACATATTTGAAGAGATGCGGGGCAGATTGAAATTAGTGAGCTCCAGCTTGGACAGCCTTGTTGAATCGTCTGGGACATCAAGTAATGTTAACATAAAACGCAAAAGAAAGTGTGCCATCGCGGGATATGCAGATAGAGAGAGTTTTCCAAAGACGGAGTAGTGTAACTGACAATCTCATGTGGTCGTGGAACTAAAATCCTGGCAGGTGAACCTGAATTGGGCAGAGAATATGTAATTGCAGAAGTCATGTGAACTCATTGTCTCAAGTGCACTGCAGAAGATATATTGAAAGAGGCAACTTTGTGGTGCGTGACAAGATTAACAGCGGGATGAGCTCACTGGTATGAGTGTTTTGCTCAATGGAAATCGAATCAATAGCTTTTGTATGGATATTTTTGGATGTACTTGGTCGCAAGAAGTAACTGTGGTATTGTTTGAACCAAACACTCCTGAGCAGATTTAGAATTGCTAGATCTTGTATATAAGTTTGTGTCTTTGTTTTACCTAAAAAGATATCATGTGAATAAAGAGGATGTTGTCATGAACGTGACCTTCTCAAAACTAATTCAACGATAACCTATGGGACATTAGTACTTAGGCTTCTGCCTTTCTAGAAAATCATGTAATGTACAAGAAGCGTCAGCTTTGATTTATTTGATTGTTGTGTTTTAAAAAGAGTGAGTCCTTCAGCTAATGGAAGCTGAATCTTTAGACACGTCAATTGTATGTGTGGCAACAGAGATTTTCTGCACCGCCATACAAGTCTTGCCATCCATTGCAACGTTAAATGGAAACTACCTTTTTGCTAGTGAGGAAGACTTTAATATTTGCACAAAATCCATGCAACAAAAAACATGCAAACCTGGTACGTACCAATCAATGCATGTAGAAGACTAATTCACTTCTGCTCTCAGTAGTGGAGGATGCAACATATAGAAATTGGTATACAGTAAATTGAAAGGAGAATTGGTTGAGCTGTGTACATATGGCCTGAGAAAAACGTAGGTATCTTAAAGAAACTGAAAAGTGTTTATGGCAGCAACATGGCCTGAGAAGGGATCCTAGAACTCAGACTTGCTAACGTGGTTCAATATGTAGTTTATTATTCACATTCTAACGAGGAGGTCTTCATCTTTGATAGATGGTATGCATTGTTGTCTTATCTTATATATTTACCATTTACTCACTCTTGTTTGTTGACAGTATTGTAGTTTCCTGAGTTTTTGTGAATGTATTTGGGACTCTATTTTTTTGTTGTTGACACATGATAAGAAGAGAAAGAAAGAGAATTCTTGATCTTTGTCATGAAGAATTTTTTGTCCTAGTTGTCAAATGTCAATGTGATGCTTGAGACCACCGCTAAAAATACTTTATAGCATTAGTACAGAATAATATGTCAAAAATGCAAAGTTTGAAAGGAGATATGCGACAGCTTCTCCTACTCAAAGAACTTGTGGCCCCTGAATCGGTCAGGTGTGGGTGTCACGGATATTTTTGGGTTACCAAATTACCGGATAACCTTCCCTTTGTCAACACAAATATAGCATGAGGTATCTAAATCCGGTGGTTGTGGTGTAAGACGTGTTCAATTCGTGGTGAACAAAATATAAGGAGGCAAGGCAGTAGGTGGAGTGAAATGAAGAAGTGGTTGTCAACTGCATGCAAGTGGCAGCCGGTGGATGCGCAAGTTTCGGTATGGAGCGGGACCCATGACGCATGAATTGCTCGGTGGAGATTATGAGACTTTCCACTGGATTGTTGACATTTGCAGCGGTCTTCATGTGCTTTTTTTTTTACCAAGTTGCTGTTTGAAGGAAGTGACTTAATTAAACAGAGATGCACGATGTGCAGATTTTTCCTTGAAGATTGCTGGGGACAAAGACAATTTTGGAATACTATTTGTGTAGGTGAGCTGCACTTGTTGCTGTAGCTGACGGTTTCAATTAATGTTTCCTTTCCTATTATAAAAATTAATTTGACTTCAATCGAAATATAAAAGTTACAATTGATTGATTTAGCTTAAGGTAAAGAATGAGGAATATTAATAGAAGAAATTTTGAATGTTGACTTGGGCGGTGGTGGATGAAGGCGGCTGGTTGAGCTTCACAGTATCTTCCAGTCTGCATTTGTCGTGCTCAGGGGCTCGTATTCCGCACCCTTGATGAAGTTCCGTTTGCCAATAGTGAACAATTGAAGACAGTGAATGCTTTTCGACGTCGTTGGTTGTGCACGGCATTGCTTTCATTATTTTGTCTACAGCTATTACCTTCTAATTGAATTGTTTTGTCTTGAGGACTAGTGATGGACACCCATGGAGACTCTGTTAATCTTGGAGAGGAAGAAATTGTGAAGAGTACACAGTTCTTTTCTGAGGACCTCAGTGGCTCGCAGGTTCCTTCAAACGCAGAGGTACGTAAGTTTTGAATTCATTTTCTTAGGATATCGATTTATTTAGTTTCCATTTGTTTTCGGTTTCAAGAGAAGCTAGATTTCTACTGAGTCCGACGTTATATTTGTCAGGCCCGCGTTGTATACAACACGTCTCAATCCGCAGCTTACAGTCAGACACCGGTAAGTCAAGACTTTCTTGTTCTCCACTAGGAATAAGCATTGTCGATGAACTAATTAAGCATAATGGGGCAGTGTATGTAGATTAGACAAATCTGTAGCTACGAGGGCCAAACAACATTACTTATATCATGAGAATGATGTTGCTGTGCAGTACGTTCCTTACGCGGGCATGCGTCCACCTCGAACGAATCTTTTGCAGGTGAGTAAGGAAAATTACTTTTGAAATTTTTCTTCCATTGTAGTTTGTTTTTGAGATATCTGGATGTCTGTTGATATTGAGCGCCTCAAGGTCAATGTGATGTACATAATGACGGCCTTTGTGAACCGTACATACAAATGTTCGCGGTTTACTTTATTTTGGATGCATTATTTATCATTAGTTATATTGTATGAATTCATAATCTTAGTGCATGGAAACGAGACAAGGAAAGAGTTACATTCATGCATATGGTTTAGGTGAGGCATGCTCCATCCATGCAATGTCTACTTTGGTACACATGAATAGAATACAAAACTGTAGTCGACAACTGTTGTTACCTGTTCAGTACGATTCATTGCCGTATAAAACACCAAGTAATTCATTGCCTCCATTCTCATTTCTATGTAATGATGTTTTTAATTTTTTTTTTCCTGATTAGCATTTTTTATTGTGTTTTTGTTATTATTTGAGAGGGTTCAAAAATGGTGTGTCAGAGATTTGCCATTGAGTGCAATTAGTGTATGCACCATATATTAACAACATTACTTATGATTAGAGTATTTCAGTCCTTTCTAGGCATTGTCAGAGTGAATTGAGTGGGCAATGGTCTTGCAATGAAGATACTATTGCATTGAGTTCTAACCTTGCAAAAGAAACTCTTGTTGCTAGAAACAATATATGAACTTGCAATTTTAGTCATCGTTTTTTCCCTTGGCTTTCATTGGAGCAGGTATTTGTCATCACATCCGTTATCATTCTCCGCTTCTCTTCATGGATTGAGGACAAAATACATGTGTACAAGTCATGGACATCGCTCTTGAAGATCTCAACATATGTACATGCAATCGGAATTTCATCTACTAAGTTTCTTTAGTATAGGATCGAGTAGGTACCAGTTGTAGAAATCAGTGCACAACATTTGAGTCCTTAGATTTTAGTAGTACGTGGTCGCGTGGATGAAATATTGGGTTTTATTTGAGTAAAGTGATAAGCAAGGTGTCGCTATTTTTATGAACCCAATTACAGAATTATTTCAAGTAAGAAGCGTCTGTGCATGGAACGCCAGACATTCACTGGTTGTTCATTTCCTAAAGTAGGATCTCCCTAGAAGCGTACTGATGAAGAGGCGATTCCATTTTTGTAAATGCAGGAAAGTAGGTGTCCCTCTATGTCTCAGATTCCTTATGGTCAGCTCAATGCTTGGCCAAATTATGGAGCTGGCATTGGACCAGGAGCTCATCCAATGATGCATTTACTTGGAAGTGGATTTTATCCTCATTTTCCAACAGGGAACTTCAACGGCATGGTACCAGCATATGGAGGTACTTCTCATGGTGGGTTGACAAACAATTTTCTCCAAGCACAAGCCGGACACCCCAGGGGAGTTCATAATAATGTTGAGTGGTCGAACATGCAAAATACTATTCCCCCGGTCAATGATCAATTTCAAAGACCACCATTAATTGCAGAGCCAAACCGAAATCAGGAACTGAATCCACTATACACCAGGCCAACTGTGAGCAGTGGAGGGCAATGGATCTGTCCCCGTTCCAGACTGAGGGAGAATGAAGGACAAAGTACCAGAGGTGATGTGCAAGCTTTGAATGGCCGCACACCACAAACAAGTAACAACAGTACCCAGAATGAGAACGGAACACCTTTGCATCCTTCTGAATTACGTCAGTCACCACCTCCAAGCTCGGCAGACACTCAGCAAGGTCCACTTCCAAGCAACAGCGTAGTTGCTGAGCACACTGTTAGAGCAGCTAACGAACAAAAAAATCAAGGGCATGCTAGGCCGTCGTCTCAAGGCCAAAATGATCTCCAAGAAGGCATAGAGGACTCAAGTAAGTCAATAAATCCTTACTCTTTAAGCAAACGGAAAGTTCTTAGAGAGGACGACAAGTCTTATTTGAAAGAAGTGAAATTGGCCATTTCGGAGGGAAGAGTACCGCAAGTGACCGTAACCCAAGATGAGAATGGGAACCTTGTTCGTTATAAGTCTCAATTTTTGAACGCCTTAAAGTTGGCTGCTCAAGCTGTTGTTCAGGACGCTTACATAGACTTCAATGAACAAGAGACAATGAACGAAATTATGGAGGAGATGAGTAGGCAGTTTATATTGCTTCGACCATTGCCTATTGGAATGGTGGAGGGATATTTAAAAAGTTACTTTAAAAGATGTAGATTAGAGTATCACCAGTTTTGGATTAAGGATGGAGGAAAAAAAAACCCAGATGGTTGTAAACAAGCAGCGTGGTTGGAATTGGTAGAGTATTGGAAGTCTACAGAAGGGAGTAAGGAATGCCACCAGAACAGGATAAACGCATCAGCTGAGAAACCTAAATTGGTACATTGCTTCACCTTACTACCATGTCCTTTGTGAATTATTCAGTATTGTGTTTCTAGCCTTTGCAAGAGTGACAATAACATTCACATGTGCGTCCTTTTATGACTTGAGGAAATCCCTTTTGGAACTCCAGCTAGACTTGTCTATAATTTGAGGTGATCACAAAATATGTGCAAGTACTAATGACAAAGGGAGAGTGCGACAATGTCACCAGCAAGAAAGAAAATTGTGCGCAATTGTAGTGAGAATGAGATGTACAGCATGTAGATATAGGCCATTTAGTAGACTAGAAAGGATAGCTGATCAGTGTTGCCAAAGTTTTCCATGAACAACGCATGGCAAGGATACCACTTGCAACAAAAGTGGTTGACCGGGGGCAGGGTGGTCCCCTTGAATACGTATACTATTGGTTTGTCAGTTTCATTTGATTAGTTGTTGGTGAGGGATGAAATGTAGGAGAAGAGGAAGCAGAAGTCAAACGAGGACTACTTTGTGAGAGATGAGAATGTGGCGGAGGTTGAAGCAATGGGTTCACCGTGTGACAAGTCAGGCTATTCGGTAAGTGCAAGCCCAATGAATTAATATTTCCAATGGTGCTAGTTTTACAGAGTTTGAGGAAGAGTATTTGGTAAATCAATCCCATCTTGGTTGTAAATAAATGGAAGCTTTCTTTAATGAAGTCAAACAAAAAAAGATGTAGCATGAATGAGCATGAGCTTGCAACTATGTTGGTACTCAATAGGATGCAGACGGAGGCTGATCTACATAGCCTTGCAATAGGTATTTGAACCGTCACTATTGATTATACGATGAAACAAAACATTCAACTTCTAGCTGAAATTGGGAATGAGGGAGTTCCACATGTGAAGCTGTCAGGCATGCAAATTATAGTGGCCTTTGCTCATACAGTGTAATGATTCGTCTCCTACGTAGTGTCTATGTCCTTCTTATGATGTCTTTTATGGAGCTGAAGGGTGGAGTTGTGCTTAATCATGCAATTGTTTTGGCTCACAAGCACATACAGGTTATTCTAGCTTGGCAGTTTATTGATGATTTTCCCTTGTTAGGCGGTAATTTCAACTTAGTGTGAGTCTTTTTTTGTTGGCGTTTTTTTGAAGGAACGATAGGTCTGTAGTGAGGGTTGCTTACATAATATTGTGTCCATGATTACACAAAACTGAAGTCCATTAGAGTCAGTCGCTACAAATGTACCGTAAATTGTAATGCCTAATCATTGACCCATGCTATATTGTTTAAGACTAATTCATGGAATGTCATTTTTTTCTTTATGGTAGGACTCCTTGGATTTCAACAATGCAACGCCCCTGACAACGACAAGAACATCTCCAGTGGTAGCAAGGAATCCAATGGAAGACATAAGTAATCAACTACACAATGCAGTGGATAATATACTATCGTCATTTGCAACAAGTTGTCATTCACTGCCGTCTTCGAATATAAAAACAGTCAACATCAGAGCACATCTCCAAGCATCAGGGAGCTAGAGTTTGAAGGGCAGTAGGTTGGGCATGTGAACACCATCTGAGGTCCTTGGAAGTTTGCAGCGACCGGAAGTGGGAGTCAGCAAGGTCGGAGATGATTGGTCTACGTTGCCTAGTCTTCAAGGTTAGAGCCGCATGGTTGGGAAATCAAAGTTCAATGAAACAATGAAAACAAAGTACAATGCTCACAGTGGATTTGTAGGAGCCAAAGAGGTTACGGTGTTCTTGTCCTCCGATGCGTCCTCCGATGCGTCCTCTGATGGAACACAGATCACTGGGACAAGAAAAGCAGACACAAAAAGACATGACAACGTTGCAAAGAACATAAACCAGGTATACACTGAAGAAATGGAAGGATGGCCCCGTAAGTCAACTGAAAGGGATGGCGCAATCAAGCAGAACGGCAAAGAGCCCATAATTGAAAACAATGTTTCCATGAAAGTGAATCACTCACAAGTACCGTACTTGGCCCAAACTAAACAGAAATTATTCATGGAAGAAGACGAAGTAGATGGCTCTCGTGGGCAACAAGAATTTGTGAGAGGCATGTCATTTAAGAATATTGGCAGGTCGTCTCGTGAAGGTGACGTCCAGGACAACAGTACCGTTGATTGCAGGTCTGATGAAGAGAATGAAGACCAGGACAAGTGTAACATAGAGTTTGGCGGTTCAAGCAAAGAGGAGGAGGCACCCGTGCTGCCAAGGGAAATAGTAAAGCGCTCTCTTGATGGTGACTATGGCGGCAGTGGTGGGAAGGAGGTGAAAGCGACAACAAGCCGAAAGAAGAGTAAAACTGGAGCAAAGAAGCAAAAAGGCACACAAATAGATGAGTCTATTCTGAAGAAGTTGGAATTCTACAAGAGGCCAAAGAATTCAGTGAGTTATATCTTTTGTTTGGAGTGCAAAGGGAGAAGTCACTTATTTGAATTTGTTTTGAAAAGTAAGTGAGAAACCAATTCCTGCCAGTGGACGTCACTTTTGGATGAACTGCAGCAAAATATATGCATATTTAATTAAAAGTGTATGTAATGGAAAGCACATACAGGCAAATGTACTACATGATAGTGATGTACATGACAATGACATTTTCTTTTTTGGCAGCGCCCAATCAAGACCAAGACCATAGTATGGGTTTTGCATCCAGAGTGTCCTGGGAAAGTGGTGGCAGAAGCGAGAGCGGGTGTGAACCGGAAATCTAGGTGCGTCGATTCAGCTAATGAGATTTGCAAGGAAGGCCAGCAAATGATCCATGTGTTGCGGGTTCTTTATAAAAACACTAAGGTTATGTATGGCAAGGAGTCTCAATTTCCAATGGAGATAAGCTATTTAGACCAAGCGGAGGGTTTGGCAAATACGCCAGTGTTGTGGTGCGTATCTCATTTGGTCGAGATACCACCGTTTCACCAAATAACAAAATTACTAGGAAATTTTGTTCAACCATTGTCTCAGGAAGCCATGAATAGTGATTCAGATTTTGAAAACAATAGGAAGAAAAAGAAAGCAAACTCCACTGTAGTAACAGGGAAAGAGACGAGAAAAGGACGCATGCCAACAGCGTCAACCGTTGCGGCACAGGGTTCAAAAGTATGCAGGACTGTCTTGAGATCAGCAAAGGCGTGATAAGTGTCGAGTTGCAGTAAAAGTAGAAGCAGAACTATCATTTGCCACATTTATCTCTAGATTGGTAAATGGCACCTGCCTTGTTGAGTCCGCTTTTGTGTTCCTGCTCAAAAATGCACCCAGAAATGTAAATCAGTTATATCAAGAGTTGGAAATCTTTGTATGTGTTAACTTTGATAGTGCGTGTTTGGTGATTGCACTGCTGAATGAAATGCAGCTTGCTTGATTCTTATAGGTTTAGAACTTAGTTTTTATTAAAATAAAATTGTGATTTTGTCCATTTTAGTGTCTAATAGTTTGTGCATTGCTAAAAAGAACTTGAAGTTCAAACATAGCCTACTCATGACAATTACGTGGTCATCGATTTGAATTTTCAATGTTTTTGCAGCTATCAAATTGATTCACTGTCTTTTGCTATAAAAATGTTTTGAAATGTTAAGCTAAAATGATGTTTGAATGTGAAGAAGCAGTCTCTCGTTGGTTTATTGGAAATACAGTAGTACTGACTGCTTTCATCGTCGATGGACTAGTATCAAGGCCCACCCTGATGGGGAGTTGTTTTTAACTGGGGTCTGCACGCACGTGTGTTTGAACCAAGATTGCTGTGGGTTTGATATCTTAAGCAAGTTTTCATGGTAATTGTTTTATTGAATTTGGAATGCCTCGTAATCACTAGTAATGTTTCTTATTTTGGAAACCGTCACATATAGTTTGGTCATTGGGAAGTACTTGAAAACTATGGTATTATGTAGAAGATTTCGCAGGGGCATGTGGAATTCTAGTGAAGCCTCGTCTGCAGGACCTGATGTGTAAGTCAATCCAGTTTGGTATGATGTCCTTGTGTCCAAAATAACAGAAGTGTATGTAGAAGTTATAAAGTGAAATAATCCGGTATTGGCTTCGTTAGGTTGATCCTGTCTGGACGAAAATTAAAAAAAAAAAAAGCATTTTCCATGTCTTGCTTTTATGTTTTGTATGTGCTCTTGGATATGGTAGTGTAAGTTCAGAAGTTTTGTCTCAAGTGAAGCTTGATTGAAGTGTAACCAAAGTGGTGTTTCTATTACTAAACCCGAAAGCAAACTTTTCTGTAGTTTTGCACCTGACTCTTTGGGACCTGGAACGGTGAACCATTGTAGCAAGCTGCCGTATACATGGTTTAGTTTGTAAGGGTATATGAATCTAATCTATATTGTTTTTTAGGCAATGGGCATTCATGCTAGAAACTGAGATTTTGTTGTCACGTTTTTATGACATTGTGCAACACATGCGAAACACACTACTCAATTAGTGATGTTGGAGGCAGTGGAGGATGGATTGCTTGCCGTACAGAAGCAAGAGAGTGACATTTCTGGTACGTTGCAATAATTTAACCCATGCTCGTATTCCTGCTGAAATCAATCAACTTCTGGGACAAATCCCAAGCTTTGGTCCGCTAGATTCACAGCTGTAAGTTAGTTGATAAGTTGATGGACAGACTGAGTGTTGAAACTAAGAAGAGCAGAGGCCATTGGTGATATTTTGAAGTTGGAGAGCTTGCAGTCGTGGAGTTCGATCACCACATTTGTGGTAGCGTGCCTGTAGGGAGGGTTGGAGAGTTTGGAAGACGAGATGGTGCTAATTGCAAGGTGGTTGTCAAGGGGGACGATGAGTTTCAAGGTGTTGCTCCAGGGTGAGCAAGTTCTCATCTAGGCACATATGTAGTCTTTTAACTAATTGGGAAGAACGTTTGCAGGTCGAAATTAAATGTTGCCTTTGGTAAGTTGGTGGAGAGGAAAGGCCGACCCTATAACATGACGGAAGAAGAAGAGACTATGGTTGAAGGGAATTGCAAAGAAGTGCAGGGACTGTCATGGCACTCTCGCAACAGAAGCTGGTGGATCTCGGTGGTGGATCTCCTCCACTCTACGCTCCAAAATGGATCAGGTTTGTGCATGTTGTATCAAAACTTAACTAGCTTTTCGTTGTAAGCCTCTTGCAGCATGAATAAACACAGCACGGACGAAGTTCCAGAATAGGGAGAACACCAGTGCATTCTGGGCTAGATTTTGCAACTGCATGCTACAGGCATATATAAAAAAACATATTCATTCACTAAGTTTGAATCAGGGGTATGATAGTAGTGATGAGCCTTCCAATTCCTGCTGCAAGAGCATACATCTACTTCTATGTTGAGAGATCACCTGAATTGGATTGATCATGCATGCATTGCTGCAGGTTCCGGCGATGGGTTTACTTTGCCATGGCAAGCGGGTGCTGGAGGCGATCAATTGAAGTCGCAACGGTAGCCGCTCGAGTTCGTGGAAGATCAGCCCGAGGAGTTTCCCAAACCCAGCAACGAAATTGCGAAACCAGCCTTCAAAGACGGGCCCTCTAAAATTGCAAAGCCGCCCTTAGGAAGTACAAAACCATCCTTGCTGCTATAGTGGACTCTCCCAAATTGGAGACAGCAGACCAGGATTCAAATTCTCCCAAAGGCAAAACTATAGCAGACAAGCTGGGACTAACGCCGCGAGGAGCTAAGTTGCAACGCCGGACGAAGCGCATGCTGGTGGAGCTCACGCCTGCAGGTTTGAATGAAGATGATGGTGCCGACACCGATGCGCCCATTCAATCGAAGAAGCTCTTTGCTGTGGGTTGCGAAATTCTCCTCGGGGAAGGATTGGGCACCACAGAAGTGTGCGCGGAGGAGATGCGTCACCTCTATAGACACAGGAAGCAATTGTCTGAAGCTGGGCTCCGTCGCGTCAATAACGCCAGCATGCTCTCGTCGCGACGGAGCTGCCAGTTGTCGTGCTCGTGGTCGCATGTGGAGGTAACCATCAAGAACAACCCCCCGCATGCGCTCCCCGCGCCTCCCTCAGAAAGCAACAAAACAAGGAAATCGCTGCTTCCAAGGGATTAGACAGAGTTCTAAAACCTCTTTAATTGCGCGAGGACGCAGTGGTGCTGGGTGGATCGTTGCGGGTGATGGCGCGTGAGGCAATGGATGTGCACAAGTTGTTGTTGACGTCCTTACCTTCATCGCCTTGCTTTAGCAAAGAGTCACGCTAAGAGAGTCTGTTTCAGACATTGGGAATCAGTATTGTGTATGCTGAGAACGAAATTGTGGTGGCGAAGAATCTCATAAAGCAGAAAGGATTACAAGCCGTGAATAATCTCATTGTGTCTCAGCACCAGAAATTTGCATTGACCTTGGAGCCACAGAAACTTGGAATAGCAAATGGGGTTCCAAATCAGGAAGAGGGTTCTAATAAGGCACTTGCATTGGTGAAGCACACAAGGAAGAAGAGAAGCTCAATGCCGTGGTTGTTCAAGTGGATGTGGGGGTTGTCGCCAATGCCTGCTGGGACGCCGAAGCTCCCCGTGGCACCTCCGCAAAGTCTTGAAGCTCCTCAAGGTTTGAAACTGTGGCTCGATTGTGATTTTCGAAAATTTCGCAAGCTGCTAAAACCACTGCTAAATGTCCTACGGTTTCAGATTTGATACTGGCGTGGATTCGCATTTCTTGTTGTTCTAAAATTGTTAGGCAGAAGTGTTGCTAAATTTAGCCACCGATTTGAGACTACTGAATTGAAAACTGTGAATGTGCAGAACCGAGTTCGAAGCGCCATAAGAGAAGCACATCGTAGGGTTGCACTTCCATGCTTCGCCAGCCAAGCCAAGCCTTGAATGTCACACAGCCCAGCCACGCCAAGCTAAGCCAAGCAAGCAGAGTATTTTAAGATTTGTAACATTGGAAGGTAAATTTCTTTGATCATAGGTGTTTCAATTTGGACTTCCATGGGAGAATTTTGTTTGCTTTGCTCTCGGAATTTGCCACAGAGCACGATTTCCTGATTCTTGCCTTTGTTTTGTTTTTTTCCTCAATGCAAATTGATGTTTATCTATTTTTTCTAGTACTTTGAGACTTTTGTGATTTTTGTGGTTTGGGAGATTTTGTGTATTTGGAGATTTTTGATTTTTTGGGATTTTTTATTAAGGAAGACCAATATTGCGTTTGACATGTGTGCTAATTTGGATGTTTGCATGGCCCAGCTTATGTAGTGGCGAAGGTTGTTGCTTCTGCTGTGTTTCAGTGGTTTGAGAGGAGGGGCAAAAGCGAGCTATGGCGGGGGCCGCGGTCAGGATAGTAAGCTGGTCTATTACACAGCAGCAAACCATTAGAGGAAGCAGAATTAGCGTGGCAAGCAGCAGCAGCCATGCATTGCTGCGGAGGTTTTCCAATCAATTGGACCATTTTCTGTCATTGCCGTTTGCTGGTTTGGGTGATGCGGAGCAGCTAGGGGAGTGTTGTGATGTTGAATGGGAAATTGAATGAATTTTGAAGGAATGCAAGAGCGGTGATTACGCAAGTCGGGGGAGCCACTACGGCTGGGTTGCGGGAGACTGTAGCCGACCTGGAAGTCGGAGACGACGGTCATTGCCGTAGTTTTGAAGGAGCGCAAACGGAACAAGGTGGTAACCCTAGCTTATGCCTAAGTGGCATACTTTTGGTGTAGTCAAGTATCATTTTAAGCGTAATCCATATTTTTTTTCTTTATTTTAGTTAAGAATTGCCATATTGTATGAGGGATAATCACTTAGCTGTCTACTCCTGCTCTAGAGTTTTGGATACTTGTCATTAGTCTGGATAAGTCATAGAAGTAGTATACAAATCCTTTTTGTACAATCCTATCCTGGCAGTATGGCTGGGCTTGAGCTTAAGTCCTTTTTTCACTTACTTGTGTGTTGAGGCATACTTTCAGTGTAAACCTTTAGCCAAGTAATGTTTTTATCATTTCCATAGTTTATTTTATTCTTTAAATTAATAATTACTGCCTTATTTATGAGAGAGATAATCATTTCACTGACTACACCTACTTCAGGATTTCGGACACTTGTTTGGATATGTCACACATTCGTTGAAAGCTGTATAGCAAACCTTTTGGTATAATCCTATTTCAATGCCAATGCATCCTAGCATTATAGTTGGGCTTGAGCTAAAGTTCATATGTGGCCTATTTGAGTTTTGAGGCTGAATAAGAGCGTCGAACTTAATGCATTCATTGATTTTGGTCTGATATGAGGGGTTGTTTTGTTCTTTGATCCTTTACTTGGTAGGTTGAGGCATAAATTTGGCTCAAGTATCATTTTAGCTGAGACAATTTGTCAAAGTGTTAAGAATTGTTCCTAGCTATCTCCAAGGAGGTAGATTCAAGTCGATTGCCCGATGCGTGCTGGGGAGGCAATGGAAGAATCATATCGGAATTATCGAGATGTTGTACGTTTTTCAAGTCTACTCTATGGAGCTTTAGGTAGTAGGATGATTGGTGACACAATTATGCTTGCTGTTGCACGATGTCATATCGGTGTTATTTGCTGTCAGTTGTACAGTGGCAATATGGATTTAGTAGGGCAGATCCAGAAGGATATTTTTATGATTGACAATGCATTGTTTAAGCAGGTAGTTGGCAGTGGCGTGGAGAATGCTGTAGAAATTGCTGTACGGATTATGGCAACAACTTTGGACCGTATCCTTTTGCAATTCAAGGTGCCTACATTTTCCTCTCATTCTTTGGTTTTTGAGGGGTTTTTTCCTTTGGTGAAGGCATACACTTTCAGATGACGAGTTGTAGGAATTGACGGCAGTGTTAGGTGGGTTGTTTTCCCTGCAAGATCCCTTCACATTTTTTAATTATCTCTCGAGGATGACAAACCCTTATGACTATTATATGTTTGGTCAAAATTATGTGTATCCACTTCTAGATTTCAGGTGGGTGCTCTCTTGGGTTTTCAAAGTGGTAGAGTTGATTTCGATTCAATTAAGACCGCTTACTGGAGCTTCGGTAATTTGACTTTTAGATGACACAGCCATACAGGAATGCATACTTTGGAAACTTAGAAGTCTTTGAGCAGATATAAAAGAGCCTGAAGGAGGTGAGACCTGTGCAACTAGAGTACTCTTAAAGTTATGGAGATGTGCAAAGCTTCTTGCAGATGGGTGAATAATAGGTGTCATGCTGCTAATAATTGTAAGTGCGTTTTGATGACAGGGGCACAAAGTTATTTTGCTATCCAATCACCAGATTGAAGCAGATCCTGCCGTAATGGCTTTGTTGCTTGAGCACTCACCCATACTTGGCAAAGAATTTGGTAAGGTTGAAAATGTTTTACTAGTCCTTTATTTGGACTTGTGGACTCTATGAACAATTTTTTTTAGTGAAATTTTGTTGTCCACTTTGATGACTTATGTGGCTGGAAATAGAGTGATGTTAGATCCCTTCTGCAAACTGTTTAGTATAGGCAGGCAAGTTTTCATCTTTACAATCTAAAGGCATTATGTTAGTTTCTGAATTGGAAGCTTGCTTGAAGTTGGTGAAGTGTTGTAAGCTTTAAATTTGTAAGTGCTAGAAAGGAGTAAACTTTGGAAGCTGGTATCAATTGTAGTAACTTTCAAAACCTATTTCTATCATTCAAAAATCTTAGACATGCTCTCTGTTTCTATGAATGTATTTAGTCATTAACCTGGAAGTTTTCTTATTGGTTTACTTCAACCCCTTCAGATATTGAGGTTGTCACACTTGGCCGTTTTTGTGGATAAATATCATTTGTGCCAAGGACACAGGACAAACTGTAGACCCTAATTTGTCCTCGATCGTTAAGTGACAAGAAAATTGCCCCCCTCATGTCTGATTACATGTATTTGTTAGGATTTAAGAACTTCTTATGTTTGTATTCGAGGAAACACATCAATGATGTGCCAGAACTGGCAAAAATGAAAGCCAGGGAAAATGGCATGACTCTAATACAGATGTCAAAGTTGCTAACGTAAGAGAGTAGATCCTATTCTCTGCATAAATTGTCTTTCATTTGGTGTACATTTTGATTTTGTTGTGTGGACTGGTACAGCTTTTGGGAGGTGTTTCCAGGGTGGGAGGCCAATTATTGTGGGTAGCACCAAGTGGTGGACGCGATCGCCCTGGTCCAGATACTAGTGAATGGATTCCTGTAAGATTGCTCACAAGATATTACTTGAATTTGGATGACTATTTGTGTGATCATGGAATGTAACCTTCCACTAGGTCATGTTGCGTCTAAATTCAGAATTTGTGACCCGAGTCATTGAGTTCATTTGTACTGGAAATGATGGCAAATATGCAAGGGTCAACCCTAATTTCATGTATAGTATAAGTTGTAATGATTAGAAAATGAGCTGAGTACCTAGTTTGTGGACAACTTCATATTCCTCTTACCAGTGTTTTGGAAGTTGCAGAAAAGGTGGGAACTAATGCTTTTCTGTTGAACGCATAAATTATAATTGTTCATGTTGTTTTTGAGTGGATGCAGAGAATTAGAGGGTGTGCACGCAATCGTGAGTGAAGTCAATTGTTTGATAGCAATGCAGAAGTGATTGGATATAAAATCTTGTGTGTATTGTGTATTTTTTATGCACACGCTTTGTAAATACCATTGTGTGTGCAAACACATCTATATTTGGCTTGCTTAGACATTATGAATCATGAGCGTCTGCAAATGTTTCAATAAATATGTGCTCTCAAGTGTTTCAATATGCGTGTGCGCATCCAATTCAATGTGTGTGTATAAGCAAATCAATCCGTATACATGAAAGCATTTAATCCACCAATGTGCGTGACAGCGCTTCAATACAAGAACAAGACAATTGTTGCACTTTGTACTTCAATTGATGCAAGCGTCGAAGCAACATATCTATCCATGTGCGCGCGCAAGCGCTTCACTCCATGGGTGCGCGCTAGCCTTTCAAAACCTCGGTGCGCGCTAGCCCTTCACTCTGTAGGTGCGTGCTAGCGCTTCACTCCGTGCGCACGCTCTAGCCTTTGACTTTGTGTGCGCGCTCTAGCCTTTCACTCCGTAGGTGCGCGCTAATGGTTCACTTTGTACTTCAATTGATGCATGCTTTGAAGCAATATTTCTAGTCGAAGTAACATATCTATCCATGTGTGCGTGCACTAGCCTTTCACTCCGTAGGTGCGCGCTAGCCTTTCACTCCATAGGTGTGCACTAGTCCTTCACTCCGTAGGTGAGCGCTAATGGTTCACTTTGTACTTCAATTGATGCATGCTTTGAAGCAATATTTCTAGTGGAAGTAACATATCTATCCATGTGTGCGCGCAAGCGCTTCATTCCGTGCGTGTGCTAGCGCTTCACTCTATACTTCAATTGATGCATGCTTCAAAGCAACATTTCTATCCATGTGCGCATGTAAGCGCTTCACTTTGTGCTTCAATTAATTAATTGACATATGCTTCGAAGCAACATTTCTATCCATGTGCGCACAAGTAGAGCTTTTTTCACTATGTGCGCGTGTAAGCTAAACGTTTAATTTGATGCATGTGCGTGCACAAACCAAGTTTTTAATCAATTATTGCCCTAGAATTAAGCATTTCAATTTGAGCGCACGTGCAAATTAAAATTTCAATATGTGGTTGAATACAAACTCTGCATATTCAATGCATATATATACAAGAGCTAAAATTATGCATTAACGAACTTCAAGATTAACATATCTTATACAAGTATGAACTACGTACCAACCCGTTCATTACAAGTATACATGTGGACGAGTCCTAATTTTGAAAACAATGATTGAGCATAGAAACTCCCCATTCTTTGTGAGGATGTGCGCAAAAGATCACAAGTTTGAAGTTTGAAACACCTTCCTATGTAGTAGTGGGTGCTCACTAGCACCCTGCCTTGCGTAAAGTTTATGCATTGATTGAATTAATACAAAGCACTCAGCTTCTCTCAAACATATATATATATATATATATATATATATATATATATAAATATATATACTAGAATTCACTCATTCACGCATTGAGTTCTTAAACATTTGTATTAAAGTGCACACAATAAAAATATATATTCTTTAAGTGCTTGAATTCAAATCTCACAATCATAGATAGCTAGGTAGTGAACTTCATGCATTTAACCACATAGAAAACATATACAGTACAGTTCAGAATTTCACCAAACTTTACAAAATGGATTTTGAATATACATTTGAATTTTTAGTTTTAAGCAATCAAGACAGCTACGTAGCTATGGTGGAACTTAATTATAATTATTTACAATTGCAACCAATTCAATGCACACGTGAATGCTTACAATCATACGTTGTGAGCATGTGTCTGCGTGTGTTCTCCATTTTTAGAAGCTGTATGCGCACAAACAAATTCTTGCATATAAAACAAAAATGATATGTAGTAATAAATTGTTGTGCGCAACATTAGTCAAGAGTTTGAATATATCTGGTTGCAATTGACAACCAAAAAATGAAACCACTACCAATGATTTCAAATTTTTTTTGCAATGAATTCCATTGTCACAAATAGGTGGATAAAAAAACCGTAGTGGCAATTCCTACGCGGGTTTTTTTTACCATGTTTTGTTATAGTGATCAAAGCTACGAATTTTTTTATGGCTTGGCAACCAGGAGAAAACAATATGTATTAGATAACTGACGAGCCGCGGTAGCGGCGAGTAGGTTATCGGACATAACCGGTTGTTCACTTTTCAATCACTTTTCAATCACAACCTTTGATCTTCATGATCCAAGGGTGTAGGAAGCAAGTTGAAAGGACAGAAGGTTATAGGTTGCAACTTGTAATGGCAATGGTGATGGGTTGCCAATGGGACGGTGCCACGTGAGTGTTGAAAACTCAACAACCGGTTATGTTATGAGTCCAAACATTTCTGGGTCTAGTAGTCTAGGCCTTCAAAAATAGTTTTTCTAGGAGTTGTATTTTCCCGCAAGTGTTTTTGGGAGCTACAAGCTAAGCTACTGTCTGCAGTCACTTGTGCCTTGTTGAAGTCAGTGTTTTGATTTTCAGATGTTACTCCTGGAGATCGACGCGTCAGGCGGTCTGTTCATGAGGTAGGAAGACTTCTTTTGCTGCAATGCGGCCCAGTTTTTTGTTTTTGTTTTTGAATCAAATGAAACGACGCTGCCGAAATTTTTAAAATCGCTGCAACTTCCTTGTTTGTTTAATTCAGCCCTGACGCCGGTTAAGCTTATTACATTGTGACTTTGTGAAGAGAATGCTTCAGAGGGCCAGATGGCCAGACCGAGGGCCAGAGGGCCAGACTGAAGGCCAGTGAGAATCGAAGGTGCGCGCAGTTGTTTTGCTTTGTTTCTGCCAGGCCACCCGTGGCTGGCAGCCTTGTACTCTTTCCCTTGCAATGAAATTCCGTTTCATTTGTGTAAAAAAAATAAAAAATAAAAAGGTGCGCGCAGCAGGTGCTGCTGCAGAATTTCCCAATTTCTGGCACCTAATTGACCTTGAACATATGATCAAATTCAAGGCTAAGGTACCCCCCATTCCCGACCACTGACCCATTCCCGACCTATAAGTGCATGTATTTTTGACCACGCTTAGAATGCTTTTATTTTTCGTTTTCAAGGTTGGAACTAATAAATACATGACACGTGTCCCAAGTTGTGAAAAAAAATAGGAAATAACGATTAGGTAAAAAGTTATTGAATGATCGGAATTGGAAGAGTCTAGACATTGGCCATGGGTTCGGAGCACTTTTTGCCTCCCAAAATTCATAGTAATTTCAATTCAAGCGATAAAATTACCAATTTTTTTGCAATCCATGTCATTTCTATTGATGTAACTCTAAAAAATATTTGTTTTGCCTTCACTACTCCAGATCATGTCGGAATTCCTTATTCGGCCGATTAGGGGGGGGGTACCTTAGTTGGCGGTGAGTAGGTTTCGATCAAGCTGCCATTAGTATAATTAAGAGCATCCACAGTGCGGTCTCACTAAACTATGCCTGCATCGGAAAACGTTGGGACATTCCACGAGGCCTTCATAGTTCTAGTTTTTTTTTAGAATAAATCAATCCAATGCAAAGCCGGCAATTCAAACGTCAAATGGAGTTTTTGCATTATAAAAAGAAAGAAAGAAAAGAATCTTACATTAAAAAAAGACTTTTCATTGAATCAAGGGAAAGTTGAATTGATTGGCACATTTAACAATGCCGAAAAGGGTTGACAATCATAATTATTTTTAGAGGGAGCCAACTTGCAGGCCCTTCAAATTTTGGAAATTTGCCAGAGTGGGGAGGTCGCATACTGAGACCGTAAAAGTGCCGGGACCCATAGAGGTTGCATTGGCCGAACGTTAAATCGGGCTCACCAAAGTGGGCCTGACCAACGTGGCAAGCGGGCTGGACCATGGGCCCGGGCCACGACCCGGCAGCCTGGCCGGCCCACTATGGTGAGCCCCGACCCGGCACAGGACGCCCGCTCCCCGCCTCGACGGAGCAGCAGCGCGACGGAGACGGAGCGCCTGTCGACGGAGGCGGAGGTCTCTTCCCTTTGCGCCGTTCCTGCGCTTAGGGTTTCGGGTTTGCGCCGTTGTTGCTTTTCTTGTGATTGTTGTGGTTTGAGGTATGCTCGTGGTCGCGCGCCTTGTCTGCGCCTCATCCGCACCTGCTGCACGCCTCCTCCGCAGGACAAAAGACCAAGGAGTGACGAAACCTGGCTGCTTACTTTGCTGGAAACTATGCACAAGCCTCATTGTTTGCCAATCAAAATATGGGGTACACTCTGCGGAGAAGACTGTGTGAATGCGGGGGAATACAACTACTTCTCTGTTGGTTGCTGCTGATCTTCTTGCGGTAGTAGGCGCGCTTCCTCGTGTGCATTTTTCTTCAAAAACTTGGCATAGTCTGGAGGATTAACTTGCACCCGTGACTCTCGTGATGGATAATAATCCTTTCATTAATTGTGTTCATGCATTCTATACTCAAGAGATCAGCTCGCAGTTGCTTGCGATCACGCTGCGTTTTCTCAACCTGGACCACATGACGAGAAATTGGATCTATGATTAATTTTTATCTTCCAGTTTAATCTTCCATTGTTGACAGGCCCGAGATGGATTTATTTAGATTTAAACTCCCACTTATTATGTATTGCAGGCTTATCAAGATCCATGATATGGACGTTCTGATAATCAAATTTGATCTTATTGAACGGTCTCAAGATTATTTTACCTGGCCTGGATGGAATGGAAAGAGCCAGAAGATTGGGAAGAGGGCAATTGGCAATGGTTGGACCTAGAGGATCCGCAGATTGAATGGCCAGAACACGATTCTGAATGAATCTCTGCCTTGTTCATGTGCAAATTGACAAGCACGAATATTCTGCAGGTTGTTAACAACGGTTGTGCCGAGTTTGTGGTCCCAGGTCAACAATTAGCTTCGATTATCAGAACTTGTCATTTGAGTAAAGAAATGGTACGAATGTCTGTTTTGTTCGTGCAAGTTTTGATAACGATCGAAATGTCAACAAGCCCCGCAACCATGCATGCAGGCCTGTAATCATACCAATTGCTTTTGCATACCACGAACTATTGAACTACATTCATATGTGTAGTTATGCAATTTCAGCTTTTACAAGATTTGTGATTTCAGTGTAGGATTATCACAATTCAAATCTATTCGAAGTACATTAAAGATCATCGTTTCTTTCAGTCACAGATAATCAACTGCTCCCGCATGGTTTCTCTGAGAGGAATCGATCATTTGCAAAGGACACAAAATACAATAGCGCACCTGTATCACGAATTCATAAGTTAATGGCGCATCAAATATGATAACACAAACTTAACACTGCGTGCCAGAGCATAACATCTAAAATTTCGGACTTAAGAAAGTAATGCAACATCTTGGTTCTACAGTTTCTTTAAAGGTCTGACCTTGAAGTAGTGAAGGAACGTTCGGGAAAAACCCATCACCTGACAATTCTCTGCAGTATAACCCGAAGCCCTAAGCACAGGAACGGCACAAAGGGAAGAGACCTCCGCCTCCGTCTCGCTGCTGCTCCGTCGGGTCAGGGAGCGGGCGTCTTGTGCCGGGTCGGGGCTCACCACAGTGGGCCGGCCAGGCTGCCGGGTCGTGGCCTGGGCCCATGGTCCAGCCCGCTTGCCACGTTGGTCGGGCCCACTTTGGTGAGCCCAATTTAACGTTCGGCGTTGCATTGGAGCACAATTTTTAATACAAACGGCTTTTTGTCGGGGAAAGTGCCGATAGAGGCATTGTTGACGGGCGCATTGCAGATGCTCTAATCTAGTTAACGTTTTCAACTAGTTCAACAACCTCAACGAGACTTTCATCAGTGTCCACTCTCCACTATTTAACCCCTAAGAGCATCTCCACTCTTGCTCTAGATTGCCCCTCGGCCACTCAAATCCAGGGCCCACGCTCTAAAATTGCCTCCACTCTTGCCCCGGAATCCAAAAGATAAAGCCCAGCCCCAATAAAAATTATGTAATCAACCCGCAATCCTCATGGGCCCACTCTTCTCCTCTCCAAGCTTGGATTCTCCTTATCTGACAATGTTTTTGTCTCCTTTTAGAAAAGTTGAACCTATAGCAACTTCCACCAATGAGAATGCAAAGCTATTGGAAATATAGAGAGCAAGGGCGGGGAACTACGGAGAAGGTGGAGCCCGGAAAGGAGAATGGAGCCCGCAAAAAGCCATTTGGCAAGGCTAGTTTTCAGAGCAAGAGTGGAGATGCTCTAAGAGCATCTGTAGCAACCCTCCAACTCTCCCCTCCCCTCTAGAATTTGGATGAAAAACAATCAATTCTAACATTTGTCAGGCTCCGGCCTTCTCTTTCTCTACTCAAAAAGTCATTTCTAGAGGGGCCACTAAGAGCACATCTCAAAGTTTAGGACCAACGAATTGTCAGCAATTATCATGTAGTTACTATTGTTTGATGGGTGCGTACGTTAATTTGCAAATTATCGCATCGTTACGATGCACACAATTATTGCAAAGAAATGGCACTACTTTGAAATTCATATTAACTATGTAACTTCTATACGTTAATCACAAGTGCGCAAAAAACACAAATTATGCACGAAAATTTACATTCTTTATTGTGCATTTTCTGTGCATTGAAGGACACAAAAAATCCACGACAACAATGTCATTGGAGTCATCATCGCAATAATGCTTATTAACTGGTATCAATTAATGTTCCAAAAAGTATTTTTAATGTTCAATTGTTGATCACATTCTAATTTAAAAAAATTCTTTACTAAAATTCTGGCATTTTGAACTGAATCCATCATTCATCAATACTGTAGGCCATCAAATTTATGCTTGAACTAAATCCATCAATAGGCTACCAAGAAACTTGATAGCGTAGTGAAAGAATTACTTCATTGTAGCTTGAATTGATTCCATGACTAGGCCACCAAGAAACTTGGTAACGTAATGATGAAATCTCTCCATTGGCAGTTGTTGAGAGTTGAGGGTCGAGAGGTTGTCTTTATACTACAATCCACTCTATCAACACTCAAAAGATATGGGATAACTTGAAGATGAGAGCTTGACTTCTCATAGTCAAGTTGTTTTGAAAATGTATAAATCGTGTTCAAAGTAGGATTTCAGACCTTAGTTTGGCATAGTAAAGTACCTTTTTTTTAAAAACTTTGAACTAATAAAAGTTAGTAAATGAATCTATCTTTCATTTACAAAAATCCGTTTGAGATTTAGAGCCTCCAATCAAAAGTTATGGACAAAATTCAAAGGCAATGTTTGAAAATGTCAAAAAAATGTCTCTTCCAACCCATCTCTGAACTTTGTCTATAACTTTTGATTGGAGACTCTAAATCTCAAACGGATTTTTGGAAATGAAAGCTAGATTCATTTACTAACTTTTATTAGTTCAAAGTTTTTTGAGAAAAGTTATTCTTCTATACCCACATGAAGTCTGAATTTCTACTTTGAATACAATTCCTGCCGCTTTTCAATTGACTTAGTATTGAAATTGTGAAAAATAAAAAAATGCAATGTTAGTACAATAACTATGCATGGATATGATGTTGTGTGATTATTGCACTAACTTAATATGTCTTAGAAAAGCACGAATGCTGCACGAAGTTAGTCACCCATCACTAAACCACTAAAGTCGTACATATTTCGTCATGCATAGTTATCGTGCAATTTTAGTACTTCAAACTCAAATATGAATGACATGTCTCAACTCTATAGTATTAATGAATGTCATTATCGTGTTGTAACAATGTTTCCAAATGAATGAATGTAACACGAAAGCAATGCTTGACGATAATCGTGAGATTACTGTTGACATTTCGTGACAGAGGAACTTTGTGATGCATCTCCTGCAGTCCTCCAGCTTTCCCCGTTCTTTGATTCAAAATTTGTCCAATGAAGAGAAGATGGATACTTGTATCCCCAACACTGCAACTCCATAAAACATACTTCCAACCAATCGCAAGTCACTCAACTCCCCCAAATATATTCCCAACCAATCACAAGCCACACAATTTGCATTTATTATGACGACTTGCTAATCCCAAGACAATTTGTAGCGGAAGAGGGGTTAGTGGCCCCGCTAGAAATGGCTATTTGATAGGGGAAAGAGAGGCCGAGCCTGACAAATGCTAGAATTGATTGCTCTTCATCCAAATTCTAGAGGGGAGGGGAGATCAAGAGGGTTGTAGGAGATGCTCTAATCCCTCTTCTGCTACAAATTGTCTTGGGATTAGCAAGTCGTCATAATAAATGCAAATTGTGTGACTTGTGATTGGTTGGGAGTATATTTTGGGAGTTGTGTGACTTGTAATTGGTTGGAAGTATGTTTTATGGCCATCTCCTCTTCATTGGACGGATCTTGAATCAAGGAGCGGGGAAAGTTGAAGGGCTACAGAAGATGCTCTAAAGGACCTGATCCAATGTGAAATGGTCAAACTTCCTCTTTGAACTAAATTTAGCCTTTTAAATTGCGTTCAAACAAAAATCTTATACTTTTAATACTTGAAACTTTGAATCATATATCAATGTAAAAAATTTCAATTTATTTTGTAAAAAACTGTAATTGTTATCATTTTGTTGCAAAAAATTGAACATTAATAAGCAAAAATAGCAAAAATAATCCAAATGATTTGAAATTTTTTCAAGAGATACAAGTAGAAATTATTAGTGGGAATAATTTTCAGTTGGTTATTTTTTTTACACAAAAAACAGCCATAACAAAAACCTTGAAGTCAAATTCAACTATCAATCCAAATTTATCCTATTATTTAATAGATGTATAAAATTTTGATATTTTTTGCTAGTAGAAAATTGCATTTTCTATTTAAGTTTTTTTTTCAATAATTTTTTATGGAAAAATCAAATTATTGTGATTTTTTAAAGCTAAAGGTAGAAACCAAATTATATCAATTTATAATATATATTAGAATAATCAATCATTTTTACCATAAATGAAGGGTAGAATGAGAAACATAATTTTATAATTTAAATGTAAGATAAAATTTTAAAAAATAAAATATGAGTGAAAAACACACCATATTGTGTTATTTGAAATTTAACACATAGAGCTTTCAATTGCAATAACTCTTTCAGTTTTTGATGTTTTTCAAAATTTTGAAATGAAATAGAAATAAAACTTGTCAAGCTTCATTTTCTTAGTGTAAATAAAATTCCAAAAGTAGTTATTTTGCAATTATTTTGAAAGTTACAATCAAGGTTGACTAAGGCGCATTCATTTTTTGGATGCGTAAACCTTTAAGGGTTAAGGGAGGCAACCCATTTCCGACCATTTAAGCAATTACACACATCTGGAGGGCGGATTTCTTCACTAGTGCAATTTTTCCATGTGCAAAAATAGAGTTCAAAATTTTTTTGTAAATTTTCAGATTTTTATTTCTCAAAATATAATTACTGTGAATTTTTCAACGGAAGATTCTATTCCTTCTATACTGGTAATATAAGGCTTGCTATTTCCAACCATGGGCTGGAAACAAAAGCGACCAAGGGGTGTTGCAATATTGAGAGGTCTTAAAGCCAATCAAAATGCACCACAATTAATTACTAGTCATCTCCTTCTAAGCAGAAAGTAAACAGCCTACATAGTGAAAATGGGGGGTGATTAAGAATGGGTTGCCTCCTATAAGCTTAAGGTCGATGAGCCTTGCCCCCGTTGGATGATTGAATTTTTTTACTTTATTAGTAGTATTTTCTTGGAAAATTAGACCCTTTTGTGCCCAGAAGATCAAGGCACTGGGAGTGGAAAATATTACCATCAACCTTACTGAAATATTGTTCTCCGGATCTGGCTGTGGATGGGTCTCCATGTGAACCTACTTAACAACCATTACAATTCAGATATAAGGTAAAACTACCCATTACCACCCTGATTCGCAATCTAACTATATTGGGGCCAACTCTAGGAAAGACAAATATTTTTCAGAGGTGTGTTTTTGTTTTAGGAGTCAAACCCAAGTGGAATTATAATTTTTTGATAAAAATTGTAATTTCTATGAATTTCTGAAGTGAAATTGCACAACCGCCACTAGACTGGATTCATAAACGTACTCTTACAACTCAATACCGCTTTCCAATGTATCTAATAGCACTTGAAGATCCACCAATCATTAATTGACACGTTGTCTTTTAATAGCATTAATAAACTATTGTTGTCAGAATCTGAAGCGGATTTGCATGTTTTTCTGATGAAATTGGGACAAAGCTGTAGACCATGGATTTGAATCACTGACGGAATTGGGTAGTTTTACCTTACTAGGGAATGGGCTGCAACATGCCTTACGTTGGGTGTAAGGTGGGTAAGGTAGGAGGTCCAGAAATGGAGCATCTAAGCGCTGAAACTGAATTTTGGGGAGGTAAAACATCTTGAAATATTTTTCCTTCTATTTCGTACCTACTTCTACTTAACAATTTTTTTAGAAATGATAATTAAGTTTTTTTGAATATATATTTTTCCCCTAGACTTTCAACTCAATTCTTCACTATAAAGATTTAAAGCTCAAAACTTTGTAGTGCAAAAATTTTAAGTTAAAAATGTTCAAAGTCAAAAAATCTGGTCCCCGCAATGTGCTGAAAAACTTATTTTTTCCACTTTAAACGCAAATATCTTACAATCTGAGTGGTAAAAAATTTTGAAATTTTTTCCATACATTCTCATACTAGTTAGGTTAAGATCCTACGGTTAGATGTGCAAAAAAAACATTTTTCAATTTTTTTTACTGTTTGCTATAGAAATGGCAGTTTTCAGTGTTTTTGGGTAGAAAAAAGGCCTTGGGCCTTTACGGGTTAAAAAACGGAGATAAGTTTCTAAAAATTGGACACATGACGCTAAACCCGTTCCAGAAAGTGGAACAAGCAAGGTGAATTTATCCATGGGAAAAACGCAGGAATTTTTTATTTGCCACACATGAAGAAATTTGCTAATTTTGAATTCATATTTGCAATTAGAGGCTCCAAATTAGCTTTGAAGGGAAGGGTGGGGAGATTAACATGACTCAATATTACTTGGCAAGTACCTAGCAAAACATAAAATTCACCCTGATATTGCTGGTGAGCATAACATTCGGTAGTATGTGTGATGGTGTGCCTCTACATCCTCCACCTGTCTAATTCATTAGTAGCTATTGATGAAGCACTGTTGGGGTGTGGAATATACTACACCATCACTGTAGAGCTACTGAATGTTATGCTAGTCCCACTTCGTGGGACTGGTTTAGGGTCTTGCAAATTTGACAAAGACAGTAAGGTACCCCTCCCAATTCCCGACCACTGATCCATTCTCAACCTATAGGTGCACGTATTTCTGACCACGCTTAGAATGTTTTTTTTTTTCATTTTCAAGGTTGGAACTAATAAATACATGACACATGTTCCAAGTTGTGGAAAAAAGTAGAAAATAATGATTAGGTAAAAAGTTATAGAATGATCAAAATTAAAAGAGTCTACACATTGGCCATGGGTCCGGCTCATTTTATGCCTTCCAAAATTCATAGACTTAATTTCAATTCAAGCAATAAAATTATCAATTTTTTTGCAATCCATGTCATTTCTATCGATGTACCTTTGAAAAATATTTGTTTTGCCTTCACTACTTCAGATCATGTTGAAATTCCTTATTCGGTCGGTTTGGGGGGGTTTACCTTACGTGTTCAAGGACCGTGAATAGAAATAACTGATTACAGTGATTAGTACCTTGTGCCAGAATCTTCATGACAGCGTGGTCAGAGCCGAGTCGAGTTACGTGCAGGGGTTGCCGGCCGGCAGCTGATTGGTAATCGAGATTGATCAAATGAAGGGCGTTTAATTACAACTGATGAATGGGATCCACTGGTGCTGTGGTGACGGATGCCGTGACCAACTGCTAACACTTCTCTATCTCCGTGGCCGTGCCCGATGACTGATCGACAGTCCTTCCAAATTTGGGTGACTGGCAGTCCCTTCAAACTGGCGACGGAGATAGAACAGCGTCGCAAAAAAGGAATGATGCCCGTGACCAAGAGAGTTGATCATTGTTCCAAATGAGCCTGCACTAACTTACAGACCCGTGTTGTCATTCTTGCAAAACTTGCTATGCATCAAAATTGTCTGAAACTCTATCATAGAATGAAATTTTGATAGAAAAGATCTCACTTTCAAGATTTTAGTGTTCTTTACGTAGCATGAAGTGAAACACATGCTACTAAAATTGCGCTTTCCTAGACAAGGTATTGAAATTTATTAGAAATCTCAGCCCTAGCTCCTCTCATAATTTAACTAAAAGTCTCTTTCGAGGCATCTAGGAAGGCATATACCTTCCCAGCATGGAGAGGACCGATGCCTGCTTGTACAATGTTATGCAGGTTGAGTGCCGGGAGGGGCCACAGAATTCGTGAAAAAACATGGTACATAACACGATCTTGAGTCAACTGCCTGATAGACCCCTGCGGGAGACTGATCACTCAGGTCACTAGAAAGTTTTCCTTGCATATCAGGAAACAGATGGGTCCTACTTCACAGTTGTTTCTACTTCAAATGAGTCCTACTTCAAAAGTTCAAATGGGTCACATTTGTTTCTACTTCAAATGAGTCCTACTTCAAAAGTTCAAATGGGTCACATTTGTTTCTACTTCAAATGAGTCCTACTTCAAAAGTTCAAATGGGTCACATTTGTTTCTACTTCAAATGAGTCCTACTTCAAAAGTTCAAATGGGTCCTACTTCACATTTGTTCGACTTCAAATGGGTCCTACTTCAAATGCATTCTTAGTTACCAGGGTAATAAAGCAGGCTCATGACTCGATCACTTGAGTACTCCTGCCCCGCTCACTCACGTAGTAAACTGAAAGCTGTCAACATACAATTGTGAGACACAAGTGTCTCTTTTGAGTTCATTGTGAGAAACTTGTCACAATGAGCTCAAATTTTATTAATTAATTTTATTTACGCCCCCAACCCCCCCAAGTAATTCAAAAATATTTCAAATTAATTTTTTCTAGTACCCTCCCCCCCCCTCCTCTCCCCTTCTATGTAATTTTCAAACTGAGAATTCCTTACAATGAATATGGGATATATAAGTTTTTCAAGTACGTATGTTAGCATGTATGTCAGTATGTATATCAATATGTATGCCAATACATATGTTAGTACGTACATGTTAGTATATCCGTATTTGTATCAAGGTAATCATATCCGTATTAGAGTATCCGCATCTGTATTCCATCAAAGTTTTTTTTGGGGATCAACGGTTGTGGGGGGTTTGTAATTTAAAAAAAATAAAAATCAACGGCTCTGGTTTTTTAGCAGGGAGGGGGGGCGTTAATTAATGGCCCAGAACTTGTTCACTCTTTTCGGCTCATTGTAAACTGAAAGCTGTCCTGGATTGCATCATCCCAGATTCCCAGACAACCTACAACTACAGTGGACTGCTGGTCCGGAGCTACTTCCTTGCAGGCTTGCACAGGACCTCATATCGAATCCCTAGTGTGCAAAATTGGACAAGGAAGATGGTCTCACACCAATTGGAGTGCACATGGTCATACTCTGACTCCAAAATCAAGCTAGGCATGCATGGACAAATCATGAGAATCATGCTAAGTTATTGGAAATCATAAACAGTATTATTACTCTTACTTCCATCCGGATAAATTTGCCCTCTTCCTCTATTAGCACCTACCTGAAAACCTTACAAGATCCTCCCACTGCTGTAGTTAATTCTCACATTACTCTTAATTGCAACACCTCTGTACATGATCTATTCTATTCATCATCACAAACTGTCTCACACAACAAGCACACACAAAACGATACAGGTTTTCACAATTCAAGCTAGCTAATGCACGTAAGTGGTCCGTCAGTTCCTTCATCATGACTAACACAGCTAGCCAAAAGTCAGCACAAATCCTCGACGAAAACTAAGTTACTGTTTGCTAACTCATGCCAAGCTGTGGTACGTGAAGGAAACTTTTGGATCGAACCCTGTGTCACTAATGGACTGTGATCACTAATAAAAGCCACTTAGCAAGTCACTAATTAAGCCAAAAAGCACTTCACACATAAATATATATAAGCTAGTCTAGAGATCTCTTCCATTTCACACTGCACTCATTGTGAGAGCTAGAAGAAGTGCTGTCGATCGATCGAACTTACTCTTCATTTCTCAGCTGCGGCGATCAGCAATCTCGGCCGCCAAGGCTCTCAGAAATGCAGGGTAGGGCGATGCGGTGAGCACATACACGCCAGAGTTCCCAATCAAAGAAGGGAAACTCTCCTCCACGGTCTTCATTTCCTGGACGAGGGCCCACAAAGAAGCCCTCCACAGAGTCATGTTCAAGACATCCGTTGGTAACGACTCATTAGCCGGTGGAAGGACCTTAACAATGTCAGCCATGTTCAGTAACATGCTGCAAATCTTCTCTTTGTCTTTGAGATCGAAATTTTCGATCAGAAGATTAGGCCCTTTTGTGTACAGAAACTCAAGGCACTGCGAGTGGGAAATATCACCATCAGCCTTACTGAAATAAGCTTCTCCGGATCTGGCTGTGGATGGGTCTCCGTGTGAACCTACATAACAACCATTACAGTTCAGATATACATAACGTCAGTTTCTGTTAAGCAGCACTGAGCCAAGACTTTAATTACAGGCAGGAATGGGTCCAGTTTCTTAAGAAACGGAAATAAGTTTCTGAAAATTGGACGCAGAAACCCGTTCCAGGAAGTGGGACCAGCAGGGTGAATTTACCCATGGGGAAAACGCAGGAATTTTTTATTTGACACACGTGAAAAATTTGCCAATTTTGAATTCATATTTGCAACCAGAGGCCCCAAATTAGCTTTGGAGGGAGGTGCCTGGGGGGATTAACACGGCTCAATATATATTACTTGGCAATTACCCAGCAAAACAGAAAATTCACCCTGCTAGTGCTGGTCAGCTGGTCCCACTTCGTGGGACCGGTTTAAGTAGCGTCCTGCAAATTTGACAAAGACAGTACGTGCTCAAGCACCGGAATAGAAATAACTGATTACAGTAATTAGTACCTTGTGCCAGAATCTTCATGACAGCGTGGTCAGAGCCCCAGTCCCTCGCAGTCTGCTGAAATCCTGGTACGAAGTGACTCTCTCGAGCACCATCCACAAGTCGAGGACCTCCTGCACGCAATTTTTGGGGTGACCGAGTGGCTGGAAAGAGCTCGACCTCGTCGTCAACAGCGTTGAAGTGAACTCCACGAATCGGAGTCTCCAGAAGTTCCATCAGGAATGGGTCCCTCCTCGACGAACCAGCACCCGAGCCCAGTGCATCAAATTCTTTGATGTGAGTATCCGACCTTCACTCAAGCTCTGTATGTGTCTCTGCTCCCAATTAAAGCAGTCGTGACGTACAACGCATGAAATCACAATTCTTTGAGCTTCGAGAATAAATTCTCAGCGAAGATCGTGCAGTTGATCGAATTCCAAGTAGCTAACCCGCTAATTAACTCGATCATAACAAGGACATATAACCCTAACGAAGGCTCTCGTGGGACCCCAACTGTCCACTCACCCTCACAAAGGATCTCGTGGGACCCCAAATGTACAGACTCATCAGACTCGAACAAGTCTTCATGAGTTCAATTATTGATCCCATAACTTAGTGTATTCTTTTTTTTCTACAGTTAACAGTGAAGTCATCCACGGGACATTTCAGGCCCTCACTTACACGGCGGGCGGTTTAGAGGATCGAACTGAACTTACAATCCAGTTGCTGTCGATCCATCAGCGTCCGAAGCTGGCTCTCCGAGTCAGAGATTCCGCTGTCTCTGGGCTCCCGCTGGTTCGTGCTTCAGGTGGGTTTGTCAAATTCTTTCTTGCCCCTTCAAGTTGGTAATATTGTAATTGGTCCCATTCTACGTTATTTTATTACGGTGATCTATCCTTGGTGGATGGCCGGCGGAGGCTGGAGAGAGCCAGGTGTCATCTCAGCATGACCGTGATAACAAAATCGAGATACGTGCAGGGATTGCCGGCCGGCAACTGATTGGTAATCGAGATTAATCAACTGAAGGGGGTTATTACAACGTCCTGATGAATGCGATCCACGGGTGCTGATGCCGTGACCAACTGCAACACTTCTCTATCTCCGTGGCCGTGTCCGATGACTGATCGACAGTCCCTCCAAATTTGGGTGACTGACAGTCAGTCCGTCCAAACTGGCGACGGAGATAGAATAGCGTCCCAAAAAGGAAATGATGCCCGTGACCAACAGAGTTGGTCGTTGTTGCAAATGAGACCCGGATCCATCTCCACCAATTAAACGCCAACTTAACTGTCTCGAGGGACTGTACGCACCCTCAATCGAAACTGCTGTAATAGCAACTAAAGCACACTTAATTCTATAAAACATACAAATTTTTTTTATTGACTCTCACTGAAAAGTGCAAGAGATTCCAACGCACTTCAACTGGCACCATTTGGACACCAGATGGATAAGTTATGAATTTTTAATGTACAATTTCTAGATTATTTTATCAAAAATCAATAATAGATGCTCACAAACTTCCTTCTTTGAATTGTGTAGATCATGTGTTGAGTTAAGAGAGAAGAGAAACTCCTTATATACACATGGGGTGGTAGGAGGTAGAATAACCCATGTGGGATATATAAATTAGAATGTGTAGTTTCTTAGCCACTCATACTTAAGTCAAAAGTAGGAATTATGATTAAAGTAGAATTTTAAACCTCATTTAGACATAGTATAATAACTTTTTTCAAAAAAAATTGAACTAAGAAAAGTTGTTAAATTGAGATAAATTTCATCTCCAAAAATCCGTTTGAGATTTGGATACTCCAATAAAAAGTTATGGACAAATTTAAGAGTACAAGTTTGAAAATGTAAAAAAAAAATGCCCTTCCAACCCCTCTCTGAAATTTGTTCATAACTTTTGATTGAAAGATTTATTTATTTATTTTTTGAAATTGGAGTTTATTCCAGAAAAGAACCACAGAACAAACGGCGGAAAGCCAAGGGCCATGCCCTGGAGAACACCACAAACACAAACACAATGAAACTAATATTACATGAAGATCCCACGAGTGGGCTTCTTCAGGTTCCAGGAGATATTACAACCAATCCTAGAGCCAAAGAGTGGTGACCTAAGCCACATGTTGTCAAATTTCCTAAAGAACCTATTCGCCTTCGTTGGATGATGCTCGCAGAGGATGGTAGTTCTTAACCATGCAGTTCTCCCATGATCAAGCGCCGCCTCCCAAACAAGCTGTTCTACCTTAGCCTAAGGCCATGCAATTTGGTTAAAAACCATGTCATTCCTCCTGAGCTAGCAAAGCCATACCACTGAGCCTCGCAGAAGACTCCAGATCGTGGCACCGGGTTTGAGTTTCCGAGGCAAATTAGACCCCAGAAGGCATTGCTGCCAGGTCAGTGACTCCCATTTGCCTTCTATCTTCGGGATTGCAAGGGAAAGATATAGGACGGAGAGCCCAAAATCCCACGCCAGCTTGCTCGTTTCACACTCCACGAATCGGTGAAGGATAGCCTCCTCTAACCCCCGGTCTTGATTTCAATCCCAAACGAATTTTTGGAGATAAAACTTAACTTCATTTCCCAACATTTTTTAGTTCAAAGTTTTTTGAAAAAAATTGTTCTACTATGCCTAAATGAGGTGTGAAATTCAACTTCAATCACAATTCTTACTTTTGACTTCATTATAAGTGGCTGAGAAATTACAAATTCTAATTTACATATCCCACATGGATTGTTCTACCTCCTACCACCCCATAAGTATATAAAGAGTTGTCTCCTCCTTTCGAATTATAAAACATGAATGGCTTTTAAAGCAATGTGAGGAAATTCAAACATTGAAATTATTTACCTCAATGAATTGATAGCCATTTTGTTAAAAGCTACTATTTTTTGCACTATTTTAATAGAAAATATTTGATTTTTTAATACCCCAAGTATGTAGTTGCGACCTTGGCACTCAACTAAATTTTGACAATATTTGATGTGTGGATAGTTAGCTAATGTTGGATGTGAAATATTCCACATCAAATCATCCCTCGGAATGATGTGGAATATTTCACATCCAACATTTGACATAAGTATTTGTCATGTATATTTGAACCCCTAGGAATCTAAAATCAAATTCCCACCAACATGTTTCATTTTTATATTGAAAAGGTAGATTTCAAAGTGGGACAAAGAGAAGGCAAGTTTATAGGTTGCTTCTAATTGTGAATCCTAAATCAAAGCTACAAACTATGACAGACCCTTCTCCAAATCAACATATACTTCATTGTCTTCATGATACAAATTTCAACTCAATTTTCAAATTTCCAAGTTATTGAGCTTCTTGTATAAAACTCACTAGAAGAATGTAGGTCGGCAGTTACTGCCTCTTTTGAATGTCTAGTGAGTGTATAGTGATAAACTATCACATCTTATGAAAACCACACATAAATTAGAGAAGGGGTACACATGTCACTTTTACATTGGTCATCAAACTTTTACACAAATTCTAGAAGGGATACACATGTCATTTTTTGATGAATGTAAAACTTTTACATTCAAAAATTCTAAGAAGTACAAGTGCAGTATTTTTTTTCCAGAAAAATACTCAAAACTTCCAAAAAATCATAAGAACTACAGAAAATAAGAACTAGCATTGTCCACAATACTCTTAAAAAAATTTGATTGTGTATCTGCACATCAAACGCAAAAGATTTACATAATTGAATTCTCCTTGAACTCATAGAACCCTCAACCCTAAAATAGATTGTGTATGTGCACATCAAACCCAAAAGAATTACAAATATGAATTCTCCTTGAACTCACAATCCTATTTCCCAAACCCTAATTCAATCAACACACATTCCCATTCAATATTCAATGATATATCTGCTGTAACTAAACAATGCCAAATTTGGCTACACATCAAATTACTAGTTGCAGTTTCTAATCATCAATTTCCAGCTGTGTCAATTAGGGCTTGAATCCACTTCTCCTCTCTTGAAGAAACCACATGGAAGAAGAAGAAAAAGTAGGCTTACAGGGAGACGATTTCAAAACCAGACTTCACATAATTGAAAAATCGCATCTCCTCAACTACCATCAACTTCGAAGCATTGCAATTCCCAACATCTGGATGCTCCATCTGAAAAATGGCAGCTCCAGTACTAAATTATTATATTCAATCATTCAAACAAACTCAAAGTTCAAAAAATGGCCTCCATCTGACTTACCCAAATTCAAAACCACATGTAGCACACAAGCACATATGTGTATCACAGCAAGAATCGATTTGCAAACTTCAAACAAACTGACGAAACTCTAACGAAACAAACTGATCAATCGACCCACGAGAGAACCTTTGCAAACACACCTTTGCTGAGCAACGGTGCCAGTATAGTCTTCGCAAACTAAACCTTCGCAAACCGCAAACACAACTTCGCGTCTCAACAAGTTCATCCTAGTTGCGCATGCTAAACCCTAAGATACAGACAGCTCTAATCAACACCGATGCTAATCGAAGGTTGAGAGTTTTTTTTCCGATGCCCCACAAAATCGACGGGGTGTCGGGGGTTTAGTATTTTACAGTAGAACCTCTCTTAGTGTATAGTGCCAGGACTATGCACTAAGAGAGGTTTATGCAATTGAAGAAGTTCTGCACTGAATTTTGGCTAACGTGGCCTCTCACTATGGGCCTCCAACTACTGTTCACAAATATCACGACCTCTCTTATTGCATATTATGCATTAAGATAGTATGCACGAAGAGAAGTTCTACTATACTTCCGACAGTTTTTCAACGGCGGGGATTGACAACAACAGGGATTGACAACGACAATTTTTCTCTTAAAATTGAAATCGACGACAGGGGAAGGGGTTCAATTATTTCAGAATAGAGATCGACGGCTGGGGATTTTCAATAGGAGGGTGTGCAGAGGCAGGGCTGCTGCATCTTTTGAGGGGATAGTGCGGTAGTTGCTGCATCCCTGGGAATTGAAAGGGAAAGGGATGCCTTCATGCATTCATATAAACCTTAAAACACACTAAAAAGTGACATGTACTATATGAAAACAAGCAATGGTGAGCAAGTATCTCAAGCATAACCGCAAGATGGCGAGCAAGTGAGCTCCCAACATTGTAGAAGGGGACAGTGATGGACTGATGGTGCAGCTAGCAATGGTGATGGCAAGCAACCTCACAGCGGAGTATCCAAAGAAAATGGGAAATGTTGTTAGAAACAATTTGCATGAGGATGACAAATGGAGGCAACGATTGTCTTGCCCCCTTTCATCCATCCAAGGTCAATGAAGAGGTCAATTCACCTTGGACTCTTATAACTTATTGGGCATTGTGTTGGAATTTTGGACACACTAATTTGAATACTACATTCATATACATTAAAGTCTGTACACATATAATTGTCACTAATTACAATTGAGCTTAGTGACTATTAATCATAAATTCTTTTTAATTTGATCTTATTGACAACTAAAAGAGGATTTCAACATATTTCAGCTTATATTATTTGGACACTATATGAATAAGTTAAGAATTTTCAAAATACTGTCTCTAAGTTTATCCAAAACCAACACTAGGTTGTCATCGTCTCTCATATTTTGTTTGTGTACATCTTGGGTAATCAATATCTAGTTTTTTTGTGACGCTTTTTGATCAAAATGTAGGTACTAGTGTAGGTGTCGCACTTTGGGCAGTGTTGATTATGGGTGTGGATGACATATCTTGAGCAGATTGTACTCACCTCTTGGAAGCGTAGCAAATCCCACTTTCCGTTGTCACCAATGGCCATGTCCTTCTGTTTTTTGTTTTCAAATATGGGGGTGGTTATTGAATCTCCAGAGACATGCTTTTTGAACTTCTTCACAGGTCATACTACTTAAATGTCTTTGCGATGGTGGCTTGAATGATATGTGATTGTCATTTCGAGGTCTTTACTTGTCTTGAAAACGAATTCGATTGACCCTTGTTCCTCTGCTCACCTGCCATTAATGGTATGGCTCACAGATTTGGAGTAGCGTAAGTCAATTTCGTTAAATTGACACGACTAAGTCAATTTTGTAAAATTGACACGATTCTAGTGCCAAAAATTGTGAAATATGTGACATATATACACATAATGGTTTAGAATCTAGGAAGAGTATGAATTTATGTTTCAAAACACTTATTTTGAAGGAGGCCAAAGTATTGGAATACCACCAATTAACCATGGAAAGATTCATGACTTCACCTGGTGGTCCAATAATCGGAATATTTTGGTGACTACCTTGCTCATGCTCATGGGGGGCGTCCTTCCAGGATTAAAGGACATGGACGTTAGAGGGAGCAGACATCTGTAAAGACCATCAACGTCAATTTCACAATCCGACGGTATTCCAATACTTTGGCACCTTTCACGACGGTTAGAGCGGTAGAGCATTGTGTGGGTGTATACTATTTCACAATTCATGGCTCTGGAATCGAGCCAATTTAATAAAATTGACGATCATCCCTGGTATGGTCTGGAAATTCTGCATCGGCTCCCAAACCTAAAATTCTAAAGAGAAAGAGAGAGGAGATATTAACGGTAATTAGTTACTCCGTATAATTTTGCATGTCAAGAATAGCCGCAGACAGCTCAAGAGATTTTTTGGAGACTTAGAACTTTGCACTCCGGTGATTTTGTAAACATGATTTTAATTTTGATGAAGCTGTTTAGTTTGAGCAAATCTCAGGTGAATTGTGTAGCTAGGAGTGTGATGTTCCAGATCGAGGAATCCTGAAGAGTTCACCTGTCTCTCTCATATGTCGGTGAACCTTATTCAGAATTGTTACGAACGCTTGTTGCTGTTATAATTGAATACTATTACGTTCTGATGACTTGCTTTCATTGTTTCTGTACGACTTTCATTGATACAGAGAGTATCCAAGCATTGATGTGTAGATCTTCCATTCAACGTGTATATTTGGTTTTCATTTATTTAGAGAACAATGAAAAAGAAACACGTTCACGTGCATGCAAAAGAAAAACAAACTCTGAGTTTTGCAGAAGTCCCACACACTTAACTGGTTGTGCGTGCGAAGAAGTGCGCATTATTTGTTTTTTTCGTAAATCCAGAGAATATTCATACTTCCATCACTCGGACAGATACCATCCTGACATCTCATGATCTCATTACTGAACAGGTCGTAAAATAAACATAAAATCTAATCTAATTTTGGCAGAGGTTGCAACTTGAATGTTGCCATTGCGCAATTTTACAGTAAACGGATTAACTCTCCACCAAAGGGGCATTGACAAATCATTTACTATTTGATATTTTTTCTATAACGCTGGTGATCATGAAGTTCACTCTTCAATTCTTAGCTGTGTCGGTCAGCAATCTCCGCAGCCAAGGCTCTTAGAAATGCAGGGTATGGCGATGTGGTGAGCACATACACGCCACAGTTCCCAATCAATGAAGGAAAATTCTCGAGCTCTTCCACGGTCTTCATTTCGTTAATGAGTTCACGCAAGGAATCCCTCCAACGCGACATGCTCAAGATATCCCACGCTAGCGGCTCATTAGGTGGTGGAAGGACCTTAACAATGTCAGCCATGCTCTGTAACACGCTGCAAATCCTCTCTTTGCAGTCGAGATTTTTCATCAGAAACTTGTGCCCGTTTCTGAGCAGGAACTCGAGGCAACGCGAGTGGGAAATTTCGTCAAAAGTATCACCAGTTTCACTGGAACTCGCCGTGGATGGCCTTGATCCTAGCAACCATTACAGTTCAGCAAAACGTCAGTTTCTAAATACTAACTGCGCTTATAATGAGACGTGACGTACTGTTGTTTTTGAAATGCGAGCGTATCGAATCTTAAATTTAAAATGCATTCATATGGTCAACCACAGCTGAATACCTGAATGCCTTACCATCTGACTGGATCTCCGTGGTGGCATCATCGGATACCGACACTTCCATATTCTGAAGACACTCTCGTAGCAAATAGTCTTCAAGTGCTGCAGGACGCCTTGTCCCCGAGACAGCAGTCGAGCGTACTGCATCCTCAAAGCAGAACTTAATATACCCGTCCATCGATCTTCTCCTCACTGAAACGAACTCTGCCGACGTAGCAAAACATACCCATCAAGGAACTATAAACATTTAGAAGCAGGGCATTGAGATGAAACTCGTACATGTCATAGTGCAAATCCAATCTAATTCACTCCGGATTTGTGTTCCTTACATGATCAGTAACGACGGCAGTTAGCCTCTCGCATGCAAATGAAACAGAGCGATAAAAAGTATGCCAAAAAATACCTACAACGTCAAATTGGCGGTACTCCACGAGTTGGGCTCTTTCAGGCCGTGCGGCCTGCAGCCCTGCACTGTAAATCTGTTCCGGACCTATATTTTTGACCTAGTTTTTACAGCTTTGTGTAGAGGTGGGTCACAATTTCTGGCGCAGAATCACGCCAATACAACGATCTATGAAACTTACAGCAAAATACAAGAAAGAAACCACAATCAAGCCTTCGAAATAGTAAGATCGAGTAATTATGGCATATCAGGTTGAAGCTTGCTAGCTAATAATGATCGAACGATTGGCTAATTTGATGGGAGAATCTGTGTCGCTCCGTGATATAATACGTATGAATATCCAATTCACAATGGAGATGATATATACTGCGGTGAATGATGCAAGGAGCGCAAATAGTCGACTAACTGAAGGAATTGAAGCCAGGCTCAAGCTAAGCTAATACACGTACAGCCAGAACCAACACTTTCACAAGCAAGCTAGCTTGGACAACAGAAATGCGCAAGACGTACTGACTGTAAGTCTTATACACACCCGTGGTGAGTGATGAGAGAAGTTCGATCAGCCTCTCAAGGTAAGTTACTTCAGCTACCCTCTGATCGAAGGTTCTAGGTCGAGTACTTGTATCACCCCCACTGATTCCAGACCTCCAGGCGAGTTCTGAAGTCAAGTGAACTCGTTATATTAGAGCGATTTCAAACAACTGAGACAAAGTATACATCTACAAATTTTGAAATCGCTCCAATATAACGTTTCTAAAAACTAGGCCAGGCCGCGCGCGTCAGTTAGACTGAGAAGTACCCAAGAAGTAGACTACCACTATTTTAAGCAAAAACTGGATGCAGTTCGTTTGACGATTTCCATAGTACGTCATGTACAGACGGATCGAATCATGGACGGTTGTGCAAGTTGATGCACAGATGCAGTTCTGGGCAAGGAAACTTTCATTTCATTAATTTGGAGCAAAGGCTTCGATCATTTCTCGATCACCAAGGTAAGGGTGGCAATGTTGGATTATGTATTAGATAACTGATGAGCCATGGCCAATTTCATTAAAATGGCGGTATTCCGTTAATTTGGCACTTTTAGCAGTTCAGACCGCACAGTCTGAACTGTTTTTTCTGAACCAGAATCTACACCCGTACTAGATTTTTGAATTCTAAACCTGTCCTAGATATTTCAAATCTATAGAAACCCTAGATTTTCCAAACTGCGCAGTCTGATATCTATGCTAGTCTTAGATTTCTGAAATCTAAAAGTGGTCTAGATGTTAGCAATGTAAACTTGTCCTAGATGTCATGGTCTAAAATTGGCACATGGAATACCGCCATTTTAATGAAATTCGAATCTTCAAAATTTAATTATATACAAAGAAAGAAAGATTTTTGAAATTTTTCAGAGTGAAAAGTAATCGGACTCAAAGATTGGCCATTTGTGCCAAGCAAACAAGCAAACAAACAATGCTGGCTGGCTGTCAGAAACACGGTTTAAAAGACCAGATCGTACGCGTGATGGCTAGGCCGGCGCGCGCGGGCAAGATCAATTCCGTCGACGAACGAGCGTCGAAGTCAAACTAATTCCATTGAAACCAAAATTTCGTTGACATGGCGATGTTCCAACAAACTTGTCACTTAAGTTTTAACATTTAGACCGTGCGTTCTGAAATCTATTGTCGAAATTTCCCATATTGTTGAACTGTTTCCTTTGACTGGAATTTAATTGGCGACGCGGCGCGCGTACGTGGTCGTCCCGACCGACCGAGATCGATCGATAACTCAAGTGATCGATCGAGTCGGTCCTCATCGATAGATCGACCGCCCCACCGCCCGACCGTCGCGGGGGGCAGCATTCCGAGGATTAATTGGGCATTAGCTAGATGGCAGGAATTAGTCGATTCTACGGAGTTGTAGCCGAGTGAAGATCGTCAAATTAAAACCGTGTTCCGAATCTAGCTACCCGAAGCCAGCTCGATCTCAAAACTCAATATAAAAACGAACGTCAGTTTAGTTTCGTGAAATTAGCGTGATTAATTCCTGAGCCGAAAAATTGGCCAGGATATAAATCTAAACTAAAGCTCTGATCGAAAACTAGGACTGCTACGTTTCAGGACGCGCGTCCGGAAAGATGCCAAAGTTGTGGAATATGTACCGCCAATAAAACGAAATTGTCGTAATTAATACGTACAGGACAGGAATAGAATCACGTTTCCGGACGCCCGTCCTGAAAGTGCCAAATTATATCACAGGGACGTCATATGGAATCCCAAGTGTGCAAAATGTTCACACACAATTGGTTGCGGGACCATCTACCCTGTGAACATTTTGCACGTCAATGGGGGTTCAATATGATGTCCCTTTGAAAGTTGTAGAATGTAACCCCAATTAACGAAATCGACAATTCGACACTGAAATTAATTGACGTACCATGCCCATCGTCTCCGATTGCTAATTTACACCGATTAATTAACTAATTGGAAAGACCGGCTTGGCCGTACTTGTCCTAGCTAGTTTGTGGCCTGGAATTAGACCTATGTGACGATACAGTATGTCACAATTTTTAGTCGAAATTGAATTTGTCGGTTTAGTGCTGCCAACTTGAATGTACGTACAGTACGTTGCAGCAGGGTCTTGGGCACACACACGCACAACCGGCCTGGAGTGTCGAAGAAAAATAGTGTAGACCTCATGATGAAACTTGACGACTTCTACCCCGGCCTCCCTACCCGCCCGGTCGATCGAGTGGCCTTCCGTGGAATGATTGACTGATACGGAGTACTCCCTCCGTCTTAAAATAAATCCGGGGTTTCCTAGAAATGGCTATCTAGATTAATGTGTGAGCTGTTCCTATTTTGTGTGCGACAAATTTTTGCCCTTTCTCCAATGGGCAATTTCATTAAATTGGCAATATTGCAAGTGCCACTTTGATGGTGTGCCACTTTCACCATCTAGGACAAGTAAAGATTTCAAAATGGGCATTCTAAACCAACTAGGAAAGGTATAGATTTAGAACGGCCGTTCTCAACTATTTTCAAGCCATTTTAAAATAATATGGGTCATTGCACAAAACACTTGTACTATTTCATGTTCCACGATGCATGTTGATTCATTTTTTGGCTATAACTTTTGCGATCTGGCTCCAAATGATTTGAAATTTATAGACAAGATGGCGAATTTCAATAAAATGGCGGTATTCCATGTGCCATTTTCACACCGTGACATCTAAAGCAAGTATACATTGCTAACATCTAGGTCAGTTTTAGATTTCAAAAATCTAGGACAGGCATAGATATTAGACCGTGCAGTCTGAAAAATCTAGGATAGCTATAGATTTCAGATATCTAGGATAGGTGTAGATTTCAAAAATCTATTACAGCTATAGATTCTGGTACAGAAAAAACAGTTCAGACTACGCGGTCTAAGCTGATTGGAGTGCCAAATTAACGGAATACCGCCATTTTAATGATATTGGCCATCAAGGTACTGATGACTACTATACACCTTGCATAATTTTTTGGAATTTTAAAAAAATGTTTTACTATTTAAAAAGAACCCCCGATAATATGTCACACTTACCAATTCGTTTATATTAGTACTATTTAGTACTCATATAAACGAATTTGGAGTTGAAATTTGGTTGAAATGGTCTTCTAGTAGACTTGTAGCTATTGTCCAAAGGAATTCTAAAAATAATTAATTTTGTGTCGTGTGGAAGTCCACAAAGTGAGCTTCTTTCTACTTGCATTTGAAAACACATAAAACATTATTTTTGTGGTTTTTTGGTGAATGATCATCTGTATAGAGTTGTTTCAAATGTCCATTTTTTATTTTATTTATTTTATTTTATTTCCTATTTTTAACAAATTAAAACATCAAAATATCTATTTGCTTGAGATTTGGCACTTTTCTAGTTCTCCAACTTAGAGAATTTTTCTATGCATTTCCTTTGGTGGTTACCTTCATCTTAAAGGTGTATACATTAGTCATATTTTTAAAAAAATTAGAAATTATTTTTCTATTTTTAAAGTATTTCAAAAAAAAATCATGAGTACTGTTTAAAACGCAACAAAACTGACAAGTGTTTCGTGCAATCACCCATATTGCCATTTTAATGAAATTGCCCATTCTAGTGGTATTAATTTTGATCCTTCTTCGAGCAAATGAATGGTGGTGCATGCAGTGACATCCATTGATGTCCTCTATATTCAATTCCAACAATGTCTTGTGATTCAACTCCAAGAAATTCTCAACAAGAGATTTGTTAATAGCAGTTTCTATATAGTTTTGGATTGAATTCTTTACCTTTATGGGCAATTTTGTCAAAATGGCAAAGTTTCGTAACTAGTTTGGCAATTTTTACAGGTTCAGAGCGGCCGCTCTGAAATGTTCAACCATCCTAGATTTTTGAAATCAACAAGTGTCATAGATGTTGCTTTCAAAGTTCAAACTGCACTGTCTGAAATCTATATAAAATCAAGAATTCTAAAATCTATACCCCATTTAGATGTCTCTTTTGCAATTCAGAGAGGTCGCTTTGAAAATGGCACATGGAATACCGCCATTTTAACGAATTTGCCCATCTTTGGTTGGTTAAAGGTTGCATGTTGATTCCCTTTGCAAGGATTGAATTGCTATGTAGTCTTTGGAGTGTAACATCTGTAGATTTTTTTGTTTCAAGGTGTTTGAATTAGCTTCAGTTGTTGTCCATCAAGTTGTGGAGAGCCAATTTCAAATTTAATTTGAGACAAGTATATTTGGAAACCCTGGATTTATTTCGAGACAAAGGGATTATTAATTAGTGCATGGGACACTACGTACTTTGCCGACTTTATTGAAGTCACACTATTTATAAATTATAGAGCGGACTAATGGAACCATTACGTATTGTGACATATTGCATTAATTAATAGAGTTAATCGTAAAGTGGTGTGGACTTGGTATAGAATTCCAAGCTAAGTTTAAGGTAGGACCACCCATTCTTAACCAAGGAGCTATACCCAACCTGTAGGCTGCATCTATTTTCAATCAAAGCTTAGAATGTGTTTTTTCCTCCTTTTCAAGGTTGGGACTAATAAGGTTATTACAAATGTTCCAAAGTAGTGAGTAAGAAAATAGGAAGTAGTAAGTGAAAAAGTAGTTACTCTATGATTGGAATTGGAAGAGTCTACATATTGACTATTAGTCCGGACAACTTTTTGGCTTCCAAAAATCACTATAATTTCAATTTTGGGAATAAAATTTTGGCAAATTTGTAGTTCCAATATCTCCTATCTTCTTACGTGGCAAAAATTTTATTTGCCTAATATTGTTCATGATATGTCTAAAAATTGCTTAACCGATCAACTATGGGTGGTCCTACCTTAAGTCCCCAACAAGGAATGCATTGTATAGTGGTCCACCACTTCATCTTCAATTAAGCTCTAATGAAACTCCCGATTCTCCTCTTGAGTTACAATCCCTAGCTAGTCCCACATACTGCATGCTCTTGTATTCTCATTGGTGGAAGTAAAACTCGGGACAAAACTCAAAACAGCTCCATTTTAGACCCAAAAGGAGTTTGATCCTGAATTTTGGGTGAATGCAAGAAACACTTGTACTATTTGTTGCGTTTTGTCACACCCTAGTTTTTGATTTTTTTTTGCCATAACTTTTGTGTTTTAGCTCCAAATGACTCAAAATTTACAGGGAAGCTACTCATAACCATTATACACCTTTTCCAATTTTTTTGTAATTTTCAAAAATAATTTACTATTTTTAAACAACCCCAATAATTTCTCACAATGGGTGATTTAGGTTTTTTTTGCACTTTTTTTAACCCCAAAAAATAAATTTTGAGCTGAAATTTGGAGAGAATGTTCTTCTAGTAGACTTATAGTTACTATCCAAAGGATTTTTAAAAATACTTATTTTTATGTGGTGTAGAAGTCCACAAAAATAGCTTCTTTTTGCATTTTTTTCAAAGGTATGAAACATTATTTTGGTGAGTTTTTTGGTCGAATCCCATCACCAAAAAGTTTTCTCAAATGAAAAATTTTTAGATTTTTTTTTTAAGAAAATCCTATTTTTTACAATTTAAAATGTCAAAAGTGGTATTTTCTTCACTAGAATTTTGGACATAGAATTCACCCTAAAATTGGTGAAGAAAATACCACTTTTGACATTTTAAATTGTTAAAAATAGGATTTTTTTTTTAAAATCTAAAAATTTTCCATTTGATAAAACTTTTTGGTGATGAGTTTTGACCAAAAAACTCACCAAAATAATGTTTCGTACCTTTGAAAAAAAATGCAAAAAAGAGCTCTCTTTGTGGACTTGTACACCACATAAAAATAAGTATTTTTAAAAATCCTTTGGACAGTAGCTATAAGTCTACTAGAAGAACATTCTCTCCGAATTTCAGCTCAAAATTCATTTTTTTGGGTTAAAAAAAGTGAAAACCCCCCCTAAATCACCCATTGTGAGAAATTATTGGGGCTGTTTAAAAATAGTAAATTATTTTTGAAAATTACAAAAAAAAATAGGCAAGGTGTATAATGTTTATGAGTAGCTTTCCTGTAAATTTTGAGTCATTTGGAGCTAAAACACAGAATTTATGGCCAAAAAAAAATCAAAAATTAAGGTGTGACAAAACGCTTTAAGTGTTTCTTGCATTCACCCTTCTATATTTTTTGCTATTCAAAGGGGAAGAAAACCTAGTTTCTTCTCACTTTACAATTAGCTCTAATTTCCACAAAGTGTAAGCATTTGGACACACCTTGTGTCAAAATTTTAAGAACATCCATTAAAATTTTAAGAACATTCATCAAGGGACAACTTAGATTTTGGGTAGGTATCTATGGTCTCATTTTTTGTCATGATTTTTTGAAACTTTTCTTCAAGATAGAAAAACTAATTAGCTTTGTGGGAATATAATTTTTTTTTCAATTGGTGCTTGGGAACAAAAGTTATGCCCAAATAAGCTCAAAACAGGGGAGACCGGGCAACAAAAATTTCAAAAATATGAATTTAATTTTTTTTCCTCATAGATTATATTTTTGTCTATATAGAAAGCTTTGATTCATTTCATTTGAATAAGTGATGTAAAAGTTATGAACAATCTTGTTTCTTGAGCAATCTAAGCATCTTCTTGAAAAATTAACTTATAGGATTCATTTCTGAATGCAATTTTTACAATTTTTCAAAACGAAAGTTTCACATGTTTTAGTTTTCTTATTAGAAAAATCTCACCATTGGGATTAGTGTGTTTTAATTCCATCTTAGAGATATTAATAATGTAAATTTTCCTTCTATCTCATATCTACTTCTACTTAATAATTTTTTTAAGAAATGAAAATTATGTTGGTTTTTAAAAAAAAATTCCTAGAATCTCAATTCAAATCCCCACCATAAAGATTTAAACTTCAAAACTTTGTAGTGCAAAAATTTAACTTAAGAAGGTTCAAAGTCAAATAATCTAGTCATACAAGGTGCTAAAAATCTTGTTTTCTTCACTTTAAACGCAAATATCTTGCAGTCTATGCAGTCATGCAAAAAATTTGAAATTTTTTCCACACATTCTCATACTAGTTAGGTATAAGATCCTATGGATAGATGTGCAAAAAAATAACAATTTTCAACAATTTTAATTCTTTGCAATAGAAATGGCAGTTTTGATTGTTTTTTGGTGGAAAAAAGGCCTTGGTTCTTTAGAGGTTAAATTGACAATATTCCATTATTGTGGTGCAATTCAGGATGTATTCTGAATCCAAAAGCTATACATGTTCTAGTTTGTGGCCCAAAATCAAACCTTTGTAAAGATATATGTCATAATTTTTGGCATATAGAATATCAATTATATAGCCAATTTGTCAAAATTGATGTTATTTACTTTTGAAAATTCTTCAAAACTACAAATCATAATTTCTTAAAGAACAACAGACAAACATAAATATGGCCCAAGAATACAAACCATCAATTTTGTTAAATTCATTTGATGAGAATTTCATTAAAATGATGGTATTCAAAAGTGACGTCTAGGACTAGTATAGATTACAAGCATCTAGGCTAAAGATAGATTTCAAAAATCTAGGATTGATATAGATTTCAGACCACGTGATCTACAAAATCTAAGACTATTATAGATTTTAGATATCTAGGGCTCACATAGATTTCAAACCGCGAAATTTGAACTGTTTTATGTGCCAAAGTAATGGAATACCGCCATTTTAATGAAATTGGCCATTTTGATAGTATCATATAATCATAATACTTTGGCACCTTTAAGAACAAACATAAATTCATATTTGTTCTAAATCTTAAACCTTTACGTACATACTGTATATGTCATAATTTTTAAGTTGGAATCATGCTTATTTAAAACAATTGACCATACAATTTTTTTTTTACCAAGCATCCAAACATTTGTAAATTCTTGTGTTAATTCTCTTACATTTGTTTAGTATAATTGAAATTTCCATACCTTTTCCTTCCAAATGTTCTATAATTCTCTCTCTCTCTCTCTCTCTGGTTGACCTATTTCAAAGGATATGGTATCTTTGACAAATGACATCATAGAATAAGATGCCTTTCATGAGTACCCAATTTCCTATTGAATTTGTTCAAAGTATTAATTTTTGTTTATATATAGCAAATGCATTAACAAATAAAACAATCAAATCATTAATTGTTTTATTTTATTTTATACTTTTATAGTACATATCTAAAAAAAAGCATCAATATTTTATAATAAGAGACTTTCTTGTGCTTTTAGTAACATCAAACATAGCAACACTCCACCTCTCTGAAACATATAGTTTTATTAAAGAGTATAATTTTCATAAACATGCAAATACAAAAAAAAAGTATTTTAACTTGAGTCCACTTGATAAAGTTTAATATTGCTAAATTTTTGCTAAATTAAGAAATTAATCCCATCAATTCTTTGGCTCCAAAATAAAAAAATATTCTCAAAATTGTACAGAAACAATACCTTCATGGAAAGAAAAGAGTTGTAAATAACATTTTATGCATTTTGAAGAAATTCTAACCATAAGATTTCCTTCTTGACTTGTGCTATAATGACACATAAAAAATTTAGGGCTTCAAGGCACTCCATGAGTGAGATCCATCATCCATGCATGCAAAAAACCACCAAAACAATCCAAAATCATTTTGTATTTAAAAAAACTTTAGGGATTATTGGGTTAAACAAATTGAAAATTTGTAGAAATACTTCAAGTTTCAAATTTGGAAATTAAAATTTCAACTTCATTAAATGCCAATTTTGTTAAATTGGCTATACTTTGGATGCTTGCAAAAAACACCTATACTATTTTCTGTCACACCTTGCATGTTGATTGATTTTGGCCATAATTTTTGTGTTATGGCTCCAAATGACTTAAGATTCATACGTAAGGTACTCATGATTATTATAAACTTTGGCTAACTTTGATTTTTCAAAATGTTTTACTGTCCAACAATAGTCCCTGATTTTGTCACATTTGCCAATTTTATTTTGGAGGGTAGCACCATTTAGTACCTTGAAAAACAAAATTTAGAGTGAAATTTGAAGGAGATGGTCTTCTATTAGACTTGTAGCTTCTAATGAAAGGAAATAAAAAATAATTAATTGTATATTGTATAAAAGTCTACAAGTGAGTTTCTTTTTGCTTGCATCTCAAAATATGTAAAATATAATTTTGGTGAATGACCATCTCTACAAAGTGGTATAAATGATCAATTTTTATTTTATTTAAATTTCCTTTTCTATCTTCTGCAAATTAACACATCAAAGTATTTATTTTCTTGAGATTTAACGTTTTTTTTTAGTTCTCCTATTTAGAGAAATTTTCTATGTTGTATCTTCATAGGGTATAATCTTCTTAAAGGTGTATACATTGGCCATATTTTTAAATTAAAAATAAATAAATTCTAATATTAAAATACACCAAAAAACTAAGCATGAGTAATGTAAAAACACAACAAAATTAGGAGGTGTTTTATGCAATCACCCTTCTATTACTTTGGCGTGGTTCAAACGGACAGCCTATAGCCGAAATCTAATCTTGTCTTTAACCCCTAAACGTCTGGATTCATCTCCAAAATTGACGATTTGAGAAAAACCATTATAAACTACAATTTGGAAGAATATTTTGGAATTGGTATACAAATGAAAGCTGTAGATTTTGATTTTTAAATTCTATCCGTATGGTTAGATCTACTAATGCTATCACCAATCTTTTTCTATAAATTTTGAAAAGAAAATTTCAGAATTCCTTCTAAATTCAATTACAAGTAAAATATTATCATTTTTTGAGTAAAACTTGTTGGAATGGATTTGAAATAAGGTTCTCTTCATATGGTGATTTTTTGAAATTTTTGTGACCTTTACATCTTTGACCTCATTTTTGCACATCTAGTTTTGAACTGAAGTCAATGCAAATTGACCACTCGACATACTTCCACATTTGTAATTTTAGAAATGTATATATTCTAGTAACACCAAATCCAACCAATGGATAGGACAACAACTTGATAAAGTATCACCAAAAATTAGGATGACTTTCATCCAAGCAGGAATGAGACAGAAACAAGGATTTGAATCAATTCATCGTCCAAAAAATGGACGTCGGGGCGTTCCAGGGTTAAATTAGTTTGTGGTTTGAAATTAAACCTTAGCGAAGATATATGTCACAATTTTTGATTTATGGAATATTGCCAATGTAATGAAACTGACGTTATTGGTTCAGTTGGAAGACATCAAATTTCAAAAAAGTGTAACAGTACTTTCAATAAAACTAGGCTTTTTAGTGATTCTTGGATAGCAATCTCATGAAGATTTCCAAAGATGAGAAAAAATTAAATAATGAAATAAGTCAATCATGGGCTAACATTTTTTCTGCAATTTCTAGTGTCAACTTAAGTTACATCATGTTGTCAAGAGGCATGCCAAATAAGTATCTAAAAGGAAGGACAATTTGATACCAATTGCAAGTGGTCTTCATTGAATGGGCCTTATCAGATACTATCACTACATTATTAACCCCTAAAAGACGGAGGGTGTTTGGGAAGAACAAAAGTTCAAAAGAGCTGATTTTTAATGCATTAATGCATTGTCCAATAATAATAATAATAATTTTTTGAATTCCAATTATCCTAAAGTGTATTAAACAAGTAAGGGAATGTGTGGAAAAAATTTCAGCCCATTCGACAAAATGGATTGAACAATTATAATAACATTTGAAGTGAAAAAAACAACTATTTTTCATTCCTGCAAAACAAGGAGTAAATTTTTTTACTCTTGATGAAAACCTATCTCTCCACCATTGAAATCTAAATATTTATAGGTACATTCATGCAAAATTTCAGAAGCAAATATGGAGTTTAGCTTACTCTAAATCACCCTACAATACAAAGAGGTTAAGTAAATTGCAATAAACTAGTCATTTTTTGATGATTTCTTGTGTAATAATGAAAAAAAAACTTGAATCCAAATGTGAAAAAGTTAGAGACAACGTTTGGAAGATGTGGAAAAAATTTCAAGAACTTTGACTTCACAAACTGCAAAGATAATAGGGCTTGAACTCCTTAAAGTTAAAAGAGAATATTTTTTCTTGATATTGCTTGACGTAGCTAACAAAGTTTTTCTCTTACGAATGTCCCTTGCTCTAGTCCACATTAGTTTGAACCTCACTAAAACCAAGGTGAGTTTGCAATAACTAAAGTGTACTTGGTAAAATCATCATAGTTATTATAGTGAGAGCATCACTTGAGTCTCACCAACATCAAGGAATTGGAGACATAATGAGAGGTAGTAGTCATCAAATTGATTTTCTTAAATGAACCACTACCTGGTCAAAAATTTCTACAAAAGTTATACCATACCACTCTGCAACCAAGGAACATAGTGGGAAAACATGTAAAGTAAGTGCACCCAAAACCCACAATTGAGAAAATTGACAACATGTTCCCAAATCCTACATTTACTTAAGTCAAAATTGCAACAATACTAAGTGTTGACTTCAAGGATTCTAAAGGTTATATATATACTTAACTTACACCCACGGGTTGTGTTTATGAAATGAGTACACAAAATATGTCTCGATATGAAACGTTAACCTATTAGTACCTGAGCTAAAATTTAAAAACCTACTTTGAAAACTATGAGTCAATTGCAGTAATTTTCAAAACAAACTTATTTTGTGAAAAAAAATTAAGCCATGAGTTCTTCTTTTGATTGGCATATTTTAGCTACCTTCCTTGAAGCTTCCATTAGAACTCCTATAGATATGAAAGTGGCAATTTAGGCACTTATTACAGGCTAATAAGATTGCATCCCTTTACATCATATATCTTCTCATAAATGCAATGAAACACAAGAACTCCTTACACCCTACCAATGCAACATATTAATATTCTTTGAACCTGCAACAATAATTTCTTCCATAGTGATATCATTCCATCAACAATTTCACTATGGACCATTTTAGACCATTGATTTCAACTTCTCTTGCTCTCTTCTCATGCCACAAAGGCTTCCATCTTAGAAACCTGGTATGGTGGGTTCAATAACGGAATGAATAAACTACAGCTCCAACACAAACACGAAGTTCTGGTTGGCTAGTATGGTTACAGATTACATACATGTCTGTTCTTAGCCACAGAGCTGAGCAACCACTTTGAACTTAAAACAAAAGATAGTCAGCTTGAGCTACGCTACCTAAACTATTCACAATGCTACCTAAACTATTCACAAGTTACCAATTTAAACACTTAATACAAATGATTTACACTTCGTCCATCAAACCTGTCGATCAAATGTGAAAGGGTCGATTTGGTAAATAATCCAGCCATTCAGTCGGCGTTCCCTTGTTACGATGGAGAACTCTAAATGTCCTGTAGTTTGGTGGCAAGTCCATACTGTCCAGCTCCTTGGGCTCCTGACAAAAAAAGGCATTTTTGCTCTAAGAATATGAAAAAGAAGAAGCGGGGAATTAGAATATAACAGGACGACTCCTCCATAGCATCAAATGCATGTCTGAGGAAAGCTTGCAATTATGTGATAGGTCCACCATCTCCAGCTATTTTTGGTCACAAGACGTGTATTTGGAAACAAAGGTGTGATTTACAAGTTCTAAACTGCTGAAGTTGGAACACACACCCCAGTTTGTAATTGACTAACTTAACCCTTTTGACTTCCAACCCATAGCAGAAAATTCAAATTGTAGCACCATGAGCAATTTGGCAATTAAAATTTCGCAGATTCATTACTTAGTATTCCTCATGGACGAAGTAATATGATTCCTATTAATTTTGAATTCCTTAAAAATATTTAGTCATAAATGAAATTGATATGGTTTTTCAATTAACCACCTTAAGGTAACCGTATTTATTACGCATAACCTCCAAAATTGTCCAAACACTTTGTACGAGTGCAATGAGAAATCATGTGTCAATGTTTTTTTACAAAATAGAGGTCATAATTTGGAAATTTGAGGGATAAACGTCCTATGTACAGACGTTTGAGCATTCAGTAACCAGCAAATGCAATAGAATAATCGATATTTCAGATTTGAGAAGTGATGCTAGACCGGATAAACTTTATTTGAAGGCAAGAAACTCATCTTCCAAGGTCAAAATTGAATTTTGAGGAGCAAGCTTCCACTATATGGATGTGTCTGATTCACAAGGATAAATCTCAACAAGGTTACAGCAACACTCACCCGAGGCGGTTTCAATAGCTTCATTCGACTCTCCTCCAGAGACTTGTCTCCTTTTTTCACATTACAGGTTGCGCAAGCTGTGACCTGAGAAGATACGAGGTCAAAAGGTATGAGTCAAATGACACCACAACATTCTTGAATGGGAGGGCAGAGTAGCACCGTACCAAGAATATATTCGTGGAAAGCAAAGGGGCCTCTGCCTTAAAACTTCAAGAATGTTATGACAATACCACAAACATGGAATTAAATAAGGAATGTGGAATGATTATGTAAAAACTGTACTAGTCAATAGAGCCCAAGGGTAGGGGTTCAAATCCTTGAGGCGTGGAAACAATGAGATACTGTAGGAGGCTATCAAGTTGACAATAAATAATTATTTTTCAAGGTGTACACCCGATGCCATCATCACATTGTTTATGACATAAAAAAATTTGACATAGCACATGAATATTTTCTTGTTTCAATTTTGATGTGACGAACTAGATAGCACCTACGGTATACGTTCCTTGGATAGCAAAGAGTAATCACTAAGGCAAGGTTCCATGGAGGCTCTGAACTGCACCCTGACATCAAGCAGTATCCTGGCATCGTGTGTGCAGAGAGGTCTTCACTTTCCATTATATTCATCACCTGGTTCATGGAACCTTGCCCAAATGAGAGTCATCCCATTAGAGAAAATTCCAGTCATTTGGTTCCAAGGCTCCTAGTTCTTTACCTACACTCTTGCACAACCCCTAAATTTTTTTCGGTTTTGAATGACGATCGATGTGCAACATGACAAAATGCCTTGTCGGCACAGATTCTGCGCCTTGCTAAGCTTATAATTTTTGACACATGGATGCTCAACTACTAGGGATCTGAATGAACTCAGGGACCAAACATATCTGCAAAGTATTCTTCTAATGCTGAAGGTTGAAACGCATAATTCTGTACTTGCAAGAATTTTACTCTGCAGACTAAAGTCATACAACATAACACGCCTATGCATTCCAAGCATGCACTAGAAATTTACCAGATTTTCCCATTCCCAACCACCTCCACGAGAGGCTGCCAGCACGTGATCAATAGTCAAGTCTTCTCCTCTCTTATTGCAATACCTGCAAACAGCGTAATTCTCTCCATATGTTGCTAGAGGAAACCAAAGTTTTTGCGACTGTGAAAAAACCCATAATTATCTAAAGCTCCAACATGAGCACATGTTTTTTCAGGTTCATTTCAAAAAACGTCATTATCATGGTCATATTCGTTAAAATGGCTTGTCTCAGAGCACCGAAGTTGTAACATTCAAGTGCACAGAGCTCTAAACAGTAGGACAACTATAGATCTGAGGTTCTAGATGGGCATGTGGAAAATTGCCAATGTCTTGATAATTCGCCATTTTAGCAATCTCCTTTAAGTGCTTTCCAATTAAGAACGACGTCAGAGTTGTCAGGCGTTATCGTTAAACACAGGAATCTCAAAATGGGATAGGAAGCACTTACTGGCATCTAAACTTGTCTCTCAAGAAGATGTTGTTACGATTAAGAGAGAGCTTAACCTTCTTGCTTTTCGGCGCATGTACAAAACTACTAACCTGCAATCATAACAAAACCTCCTAAGTAAGGTAACAGAGCATTGAAGCAACCTGGATGAATTGAAGCGCTGCATACGATGTCAAGCATTTGAACAAAACACACAACTTAGGGAAGAATGGCATCAGCGGCGTACCCTAAGCACTGCTGGAATATAATAGGTTCTGGTGGTTGCTAGAACGACTTGGTCATAATATTCTAAAACATCTGCCTGCAACCATAAACAAGCAAGATTATAAGCTAATTGAAACAGTGCTGATACCCTAAAACGCACCATATCTTACTGCATAGTGTCTAAAACTATGGACAATGAAAATCCGGCTAACAAACAACAAAAGACAGTGACAAACATGAACGCACCACTACGTCCAATTTCCATACTAAGAAAGTGCAAGCATCAGTGTCATACCTTCTCCAAAATCTCTAGACATAGTGCTCGCTTCCAGTTTACCACATTGATTGGTCTGTCCCATCAGCCATTATCAGATTATTTTGTACTCTCAGATCATCTCAACCATAGAGCTACCAGTGATAAGATCTACGATACTATCCAATATGTTTCCCTCCTGTTAGAATATTCAAACATGACATATCTCAATACGACTTTGACAGTCACCAATATTTACAGCAAAGACTGCAAGCATACATTACACTACATCCACTTGCAAAGTTCAAAAAACAACAGCACCATAAAGAAATAAATCACACTCTGAGTGAACACTACACTTTATAAGTTCTAAGTCATAAGGGATCATCTCAACCACAACGCTATCAGTGACAAGATCTACAGTACTAGACACAAGTAGGATGGTCACCTCCATCTAGGATGTTTAACCATGATATACCTCAGTATGCCCTCTAACGAGACACTAATATTTCGAGTACGCATCACACTACTTTCTGAGAAGGGAAAAAGAGCTGCAGAAAAAAGAAGAGAATCACACTCAAGCTGTCGGTACCTGTACGAAAGATCAAGCACAAGCGCTCGGAAGAAGTGAAGTTCATCGTCTTCATCCAGCTCATCCAGCGCTTCTTCCACATTGCAAAAGTCCGCTGGGGCTAACGAGGAGGTTCCCAAATCCAGAGAGCCGGTTGTCAAAATGCCATTCGAGTCGTCACATATCTTCTTCTTCTCCTTCAAGTTCTGTAGCAGATCGCTCCCCTTTTTCTTCATCCCCTTTCCATGATGCGCAGGTCTTTTGGCCCTTGTGTCACGACCATCTATTACCGAGCGAGTCACAATGCGTCGTCTTCGCTGCACGCCATGCAGATTGCCCACCTGCAATGACGACAACACCGCCGACTGGAAACTCCGGAGGTGTCCTTGATAGAATTCTCTGCTGTGGATGTGTAGGGTTTGAGTCTTAACGAGATTCATGGTGGTGTACAATTCCTTTTGGTTTCCAGGGCTTTACCCCCGCTATCCTTGAAAGCCAAGAGGGCAGCCCTAAACCGTGGAACATAAGAATGACGCTTAGAATGGAATCAACAACAATGGAGCAGACATGAAGACGTCTGACAAAATGGAAATGGTACTTTCTCTACTCATATAAACCATCCTCTCCTAGCCATTTGATTGCTTCGCCATCCTCTCCACTATTCTATTGGATTCACACAATAATTCTCATAAACCTACACATGATTTCTTCCGACAGAGATAGTCTTCCACTTAGCTCAAAAATGTTTTGGTTTGGAGTCCTAAACTGAGGCACACAACACTGAAGCTCAGAACAGATTCAAAAACGATCGTTAAACAGAGCACCTGAGCAGCACTACAGAGTAATATTTTCTTGAGCACAAAGACAATTTCTCATCTCATAGAAATAAATGCTCCTCCATTCTCTCCAAGGTAATTGATCTTTCCCCACCCTCTCCACTCTTTCTTGTACCTTCATTTTCTCGACTATTCCTATCGCTTCACGACTACCCACATGATTTCTTCCCACAAGAATGCTCAGCCCAAAAGCTCAAGAACGGTATATTTTGAGCATTACAAGAAACCCTAAACCAAGGTCCAAGCTCAAAACAGAACAAATTCAACAAAACTTCTCAAATCATACCATTCTTGAATGCCACCCTCTCAATGAATCTCTTTCCACATAAGAATCTTTATGCCTCGCACAAAAATAGAATCTCAGCTTTATACAAATCCGCATCCAACTCTCTCTTTAACAGAACGGCCAAGGTAAGAAAAATCTCCTGATCAAACAAAAGAAATTTGACAAACATAGTCACGCAATTCGAGAGCTGCACAACAAGACACTAAGCTAGCACCGGGATGAATCGATCAATACAAGCACACGAAACTCTTCATTGGCAACACGAAGAAGCACCTCAACTCAACTCCCCATTCTGAAACGAGAAACTCCAAAACATGTAATTGTAGACCAAATTCCCTGAGGAGAGGTGGAAATTGGAGAGAGAAAGAGTACCTGATTGAGGAAATGTGGGAATAAATTTGTGGGTAATGCGATTGCGGATTGCATTGAGGACAAGACAGAAAGAAGAAAGCAGAAAGGGGAGAAAACAGCAGCAATTCGATGCTCTGATGATGATGCCTGCGAGACGAAGGGAAGCGGAGGTGGTGCAAAAGGCTTGGCTTGGCCAGATCTGGGGCTCCAGTTGGTGCCCACCGGGTTACCGGGTCTTCAGGTCATCTTGTCCATGGTGGGTCCCGCAGGTGATGACATGGCATTTTTATTTTAAAATTTCAGAGAATCGCATTCAGTAATTTCATAGGCTGCGTTTGTGAAGCATCTCAAGCGGTTATTTGTGAGCATATTCTAAGTGATCTAGTATATTCTTGTGTCTTGTGAATTTAGCTCATTTGACACCTGAGTGTATTTTTTATAAAATTTTGCACATATCTTGCTTATATCATAGTGCAAATTAATTACCTTACTTTAACATCAGCTTTGGCACATAATAATTTTATAGTTTCTTTTTTGCCTGATTCTTAAACATAATTTCAGGACCTCGTAGCTGAAAAGCTTTTAACATAAAATAAAAATAATGCAAAAATATAAGAAATTCAACAAGCAAGTGCAAAGATAGGTGTTACCGGTACTAAATAGTTACGGAAAACATTTATAGAGTATTTTCTATTGAGGATTAACTTGAAGAGAGTCCAACTACTGTATCCAGTGGTCAAAGTCAACATTTTTTTCCCAAATATTTAATCAAAGTTGGAAAATGTAATTCGATAGATGATTTGAAATAGAAAGATTTCTTTTCTTTTCTTTTCCTTATAATTTAAACAACAACAATATTCTACAAAATCCAAAATTAATTTTAAAAAATGTTTTTTGCATCTTCTAATTATTATTTTTAGAAATATAACTTACCATCCACCATACATCTTTATTGGAATGGCACCTCGACACTAACTTTAATTTCAACTTACTATCCACCATCCATACCTTAAATTAGATTGTTTGTTTTGTTTATTTAATATGGTGAGATCTCTTGGACCATGTGTCCACCGGTCACATTCTTAGTACCGTTGGAAAGCCCTTGGCAAAGAAGGGTGCATGGGCATTACATTTGGACCTATGGTGTGAAAGTAATGGATTTTTGAGTTATTTTAGAATTACTTTTATTTTTATTTTGACTATGGCAACAACATAGGACACACTACCGGTAGTAACAACTAATGTACCATGTGTCGTTGCCATAGCCAAAATAAAAATAAAAATAATTATCTAATTTTTAACCTCTAAAGGCCCATTGTCCCTTCATGGGACAAATGGGATTTTGGGCAAGTACCAACGGGCTGAATTTTTCAAGTGATTTTTTGAATTTTTTTTTGAAGATAGAAAAACTAATTATCTCTGTAAGAATATAATTGTTTTTTCAATCAATGCCGGGAACAAAAGTTATGCCCAAAATTAGCTCAAAACAAGGAAAATTTTAATTTTTTTAATTTTTTAATTTTTTTTCCCTCATAGATTATATTTTTGTCTAATTTTTTTTTTGAACAAATGGAAAGTACCATTGCATTAAAAAAAGAACCAGAGAACAATAGCCAAGCCGAAGCTGGCGAATGAAGAGATAAGAGCAGAGAGCAATATAAAGCCAAATAAGACCGAAACGACAAGATGTCATTTGGTCCAAGTTTGATAATATTTGGCTCCAATTTCTTGTGTTAACTTTCAGAAGTGGGCTTGTTATCGTTTGGAACAGAAAGGGTCCTAACATCTGTTTTTTCACGTAGTTTTTCTTTGTGTTTATTTTTGTCTAATTGGATAGCTTTGATCATTCCATTTGGATTCATTATGAGAAAGTTATGGACAATCTTGTTTTTTAGGCAATTAGAGCATCTTCTTGAAAAAATAACTTGTAGGATTCATTTCTAAATGTAATAGTTAAACTTTTTCGAAAAAAAAAGTTCCATGCCATTTAATTTGCTTGCTAGAATAATCTCACCATTGGGATTAGTGCACTTTAATTCCATCTTAGAGATATTAATAATTTAGATTTTCCTTCTATCTTGTACCTACTTCTAATTAACAATTTCTTAAAGAATAAAAATTAAATTTTTTTGAATTTTTTTTTCCTAGAATCTCAACACAATTCTCCACTATAAAGATTTAAAGCTCAAAAATTTGTAGTGCAAAAATTTGAAGTTAAAAATTTTCAAAGTCAAAAAATCTGGTCCCGCAATGTGCTAAAAACCTTGTTTTTTTCACTTTAATCACAAATATCTTGCAATTTGTGCAGTCAAAATGAAAGTAAAAGTATTTTTTTAATTCTTTGATTCATAAAAACTTCAAAAATCTACAACTTTCACATCACAGGTCCAAATGTTACAAAACAAAGCATGTGCATCCCTCCTCATTGACTGCTTTCCGATAGTACTAAGCACCTAAACAAGGACTCACCCAACGCAAACAGCCCAGGAGATTTCAACGTAACAAACAAAACAAACAAACAAAACAACCAACCTAACTTAAGGTATGGATGGATGGATGGTGATTTATAGTTGTTCTGTGGATTTATGGTAGGAGGCTCGATCTTCGCCTAGTCATTTACAATCGCCCATGTAGAGAGCCCTGAAACAGTGCAGAACCATGTGTAAATTGGAAGAAACTCTGGTTGGTGCGGAAGTGTGTTTCAATGTGCGTGGTTTTTGGATGTTCATGACGCGATTGCGCCTTAAGTTGCAAGTGTTTTGTGTTGAAAAGTGTGTTATTAATCACGTCATTATAAAATACAATTATCTGTAGCCGTGGAGGGTGGGCAGTAGATTACTAGTATTTGTGAATGCAATATAAAAGTGTTGCGCTGTTATTTGGGACCCATCTCCATTCATGACTGCATTTTGAATTGTAAGTGGACGCATTAAGCACTTTGACGAACAATGTTCATCTCCATATTCATGGCTTCTTGGACTCACTTGCTCTGTTCACAGCCATTTCTGTCTTCATAATTGATGCGCTCTATGAACATTAGTAGATACCTACGCACCTTAAATCGTATATAATTCAGTTGGGCTCTGAAAATTATGATTTCAATTGCTAGCGAACTGCTCCTCATTTCTCCTTCAATTAAAAATATCAAAGTCAGATTCCCATCCTCTTATTTCTCCGCAGATCTGTTTTTTTCCTTATACGGACGCCTTATGAGCCTCCTACCATAGTGCAATCAGGCCATCAGGATGACAACGAATACCTCCACCTACGATACATGCTTCCACTGAGGACCCATGCATTGCGAGGTCGAATACAAGAGACATTCATGGACTGTCTTGACAGAAAATCAATGGCAGCTCTGAACAATCAAGAATGATCAATTCAGTGACAGCAATGCCCACTGCAGCTCGGAGTTACTTGGGGTAGCACTCAAGACAGACAACACCGCCGGGACAGGCGGGGACGTCACAGCCACCAGGAAGGTCAATAACGTCTGAATGATCCCTGCGCTATAAACCCTAAGAAACACGACGTACAGATACGGGAGGAGGGGAATTCAGTTCGCGACTGCCTAAAGAGAACTGGAATTGATAAGAAGCAGAGCAAACAGAAATACTGTACCTCAGTCACGCTTAAGAGAGGGAAAAAAAGGATGCCAGGGGACGGAAGGGACATGCAATGTAGTGCATTAATGATGCAACATCAAGGCTTTGAACTGATGCAACAAAATGACCCAATGAATCCTTTGCTGGAAACTCTCTCTCTCTCAAGTGGTACAACACCTTCTACCTCTGAAAGCTAGCAGGGAAGCTGGTTCCAACTGATCCTCAGAGTCCCATCCCAACCGCACTCGAGCCCATCCTGGAGAACAGATCGAAACGAAATCGTCATCTGTGAGTAACCCTGAAGGTATACCAAGGGACCGAATACCTCGAAGGGATTCAAGGATAATCTACACGAGAGGGCAGTCAGACCTCGGGGAATAAATTGAATGCGACGAATTAGGGCGGGAGGATAAAGTACACAAGAGTTGAATGCAGGGAAGGAAGAATGAACGAGACATTAGGAGGAAGTGTAGAATGAGCATTAGGACTTCGAACTTCAAGAGGAAGCGTGACTCCACTTCATCATGCGGGAGCTTTGGATTTCGGAAACTGGACATCAACACACCCCAATGGCGCACGAGAAAAAAAAATTTCTAATCGGGATGCTGAATGAATTGGAGAAATTTCCCAGACCTTTCCTCCGTGACAACTGAGCAGTATTATGATGGCAATCATAATACAGGTGAGGCCACGACTAGCGTATGCCCAAGCCGACAGGAAAGAGTATATGTATCTGTTTTCTCCCTGAGTGACCGGAACAATCCCTTGCCTCTTCTCTCCCTGTTGGTGCCAACGAGGGCTCTTCGAACCCACGTTAGCCCGATTGTTGCTCCGAACCGCCTCCACTAGAGTAGGGTTGCTGCGAGCCTGATGGCAGGGCAGGGCATACTGTTGTGGAGAGACCTGCCCAGCTCCTGTGCCAGCAGATAGACTGGGAGATACACCTGCCCCACAAGCAAACCGTAAAACTTTTCAATTTCTTCAATACAAGAAACGTACGCGAATTGAAATCCCAGATGATCATCACAGAAAACTCGCGAAACAAACGAGTCGTTCTATCGAACTACGGATGCAAGCATGGCTCCCAAACACACCCGTATTTAAAACGACCTTTCAGATCGGTATTGAAGAACAGAATTACATGCGCTCAAAAAATGTTTAGGGTTTGTTTTACATCAATCCTGGTAACTAACAGAAGAGAAGCTGCAATCAAGTGAGAAACCCGACGAACCTAAAGCTGCAATGCCGCAGTTTGATCCATAAAATTCAGTCACAAGAGGAATGCATTAGCGACAACTTGAAACCCTAACCTACTTTGTACAACTAGTATGTCTTTACAGGAATGGCACCTCGACAGACGATCCTCAATCATCGCTGAATGTCTACAGCTACCGATCTCGGAATTGGAATGGAAATAGGGTTGTCTACTTCACTAAAACCTCCCACTTTGAACCACTTTGAATGGTTGCATCAAGATTCAGACGAAGTGACAAAAAAATTATCACAATAAATTTGGCTCTGAGTACCCCCAAAGATCTCACAAAAGATCAATACATAACCCAAATCACACACCCAGACATACAGTATGTTGAAATGTTTGAAGTGACCCAGATAGTATCCTCTACTTCGAAATCAATACCAGCGACACTACTGAGGCAGGATTTTCTCGAGACGTTCGGCATGAAATTCAACTGAAAAGCAACCATTTCAAAACTGCCCAGCTGTTCAAATCGGTCCAGAGCCACAGAGCAAAGCATGCTGATAAAAAAAATATTCATCATACATCACACTGTAAGACCCTTCATACTACAGAAGAAACAACATCAAAAAATTGGATCAAAGCCATCATTTGGAGTGGATTAGGGTTTCTTCTACTACATTCTATAAAGGGTTCAATTTAGGTTTCATCAGCTCAGAATCACTTGCTAGAATCTCTATTATACACACCTTCTTATAGCTTTGCAGTTGCTGTAACCACAGGCTCAAAACCCTGTTCCTGAAACTCTCGCATGGCTTCTTGCTGCATTCGCGACCAGAGCTTTTCTGCTTCCCTGTCGAACTTCGCCTTCTGGAGTTCGGACACTCTATCATCTCCAGCTCTCTGTCTGTCGAATTTCGTCCCAATTGTTGTACCGGAAGCACCGCCTTTCTCTATGAACTCCTGCACTGCTTCTTTGTCACCAGGATAGGGGAACACCCTGCGTTCATATGATGCAGCCATATCCCTTTCTTCCTGCTCATAACACAATTGGATGAAAAGCAACTTCTCGGAAGACTATGTCAGATTCAGATCTACTAACAAAACAAACCTAATTGTTTATTAGGGTTTCGGGTTTTGCCAAATTCGAGACAACTGCGAAATGAGTCCACAAGTACGGAGTGAGAGAAAACAACCATGTATTTACCTTCGTTCGGGGTTTCAAAGTCCACCAGCCCAGCGGCGATGTCTCATCCCACCACCATGCGAAACCCATGACCGCATAAGTCGCCACTGTCGCCTTGATTATCTGCTTCCAAGCATCATACGACATTTCCTCCGCTACAACTTGCTAAAACCTACGGAGTGGATCCTCCAAACCGGTGCTTCATTGAATCCTAACACCAAAATGCGGCCGCCGCAACTCTTCGCAACTCTTCCACCAGACGGTGGAACGAACTCTCGATCTAAGAATACCACGCTCCAACGCGAATCCCACCTCCCGTTCGCCGCTGTGAGCTTTCAAATGCAGATTCAACGAGAGACGCCAAAATATGCAAGACGCTAAGAATCCCGAACGCTCTTAACATGCAGATGAATGAAATGACGCCACTTCAGACTCCATCGCCACAGAACTTCCAAAATTTCTGATCACCGGACTCAAACCAGTTTTTTAGTTTCCATTTTTCCTCGGGAAAAGCAACTGTGTGTATTAAAAGGAACTCCCATAAAAGAGAAATAGTTAAAAAACTGAAGAAACATGTGCCAATATATAACGTACAATTTGCCACTAACTTACATGCTTGCAGAAACACCTACCGAAGTCCCCCAGCTTCACAAATCCATCTCCATTTAACAAAATATTTCCAACCTGCCAATAAGATAGATCAAACAAACCAAACCAAATGAGCTTCAGAATCATGATGCAATAAAAGCAAGCAAAGCATTCAGGCTGCTGCATTCGGAAAGAAGAGATCATAACCGGTTGTTGACTTTTCAAAGCTAATGTGGCACCGTCTCATAGGCAACCCGTCACTATTGCCATTACAAGTTGCAACTCATAACCTTCTTTCCTTTCTACTTGCTTCCTGCACTCTTGGATCACGAAGATCAAAGGTTGAGATTGAAAAATGAACAACTGGTTATGTCCGATAACCTATTCGCCGCTAGTGCGGCTCATCGGTTATCTAATACATACCCTAACGATAGAAACATAGTTCATAAAGTCATAGATTAGCTTCCCAAGCGGAATGCCTTTCTATTTTCAAGAACTGGAAAACCAGCAACTCCGTCTATTATCATGCAAAGACGTTCATTTGAAGTTCAGCCTGTCGTTTAGTTTTACACCACATTGCAAAGAAGAAAGAGATAGCGATATTCGTTAAGAAAAACAGCGTGTTTCAGAGTGGCATTCACGTGCACAACTAATTAAGCTTTAAAACTGGTACAGATCTGAGGTTCCAGGAAGAACCTCTGAACCTCTGGAGAAGTGTAATCTCGTCATTTTAACGAATATGGGGATACGAAGATATACGGTACATCTCCCAGAAGTGGAATACAAAATCAAAGTGCAAGAAGAAGAACAACCAAAAAAAAAGTTGGATGTTTACCAAATTGGCGTTCCTGCTCAGTTTTACACCACATTGCAAAGGAGAAAGAAATGGACATATTCTGGTTACACACGTTAACTCTGGTTTAACTTGGTCTGGTTTAACTCGGAAAGCTTCAAAGCTTTCCACAACTAAGGTAACAGGCTTTGAAATCGCACAGGCTCTAAAATCGCCCACCCTATTCAAATGTACACTGCTTGTACATGTAACTATTTTATAGCCTTCAACAATGTACATTTAGGGCCCTATGCCACTTCAACTTCAAAATTTCATAACTAATTCTAGAAAGCTCCAAAAAATATGAAACGATCTGGGTTAGATGTCAATTCCTCTTGTCTTTCAAGGAAAATTTACTAAAAAAATATTTTGAGACATTTGACCTCCCCAAAATTCAGTTTCAGCTCTTAGGTGGGCAATTTCTGAACTTGTTACCTTACAACAATTCTAGCATGACGATTACTATTATTGATTACATCTAAACATTATTTACTAAACTTATTTTTATATGAGCTAAAGAAGTGTATCAATTAGATCACAATGTTAACTTATCACTGTTATCTCCATTTCTCCTAAAAATTTCAAAGTATGATAAGCATTTTTTTAAATACTACAAAGTGTGATTTTTGCAAAGAATTTATCTAGGAAAAATTTACATTTTATTTAGGTGCTTTTAATTATGGAAAATAGAGGTGCGCCTAAGAATATAAACTACTGAATATATCATGGAAAAATATTTTAAAAAATATTTAATGAATATAGTGAATTAATGACGCTTGACCAAGTGATGCAAATTCTTGTAAAATCATACTGGTCAAATTTATGTGAATTCATATTAGGCCAATTCATATCGGGCCAATTCATACCCTACGTGAAGGTTAGATTCAGACATAAATTAAGTATTTTTGGGAGTGTCTGAATGTTTGGAATATTACAAGTGAAATATTACCAACCAATAATACACCACCACCAATACTTTTAACTATTTGAAACCCCTTTGCACGCAAAAAAAAACTGTTTCGGCACTCACTTGCCGAATTAGACCTTCACGTACGGTATTGTGAATTCATACTCTAAATTCATATTGGTCAAACTTATACTGTGAATTCATACTATCAAATTTATGTTAATTCATACTTGTTGATAGAACTGATTTTGAAGATGTACACATAGTGCAGATGTTCATGATCCAACGGAAGAGCCAAATCCGACCCTAGATGGGAATTCAGGCCACCCAAAACCTCGTCCCAATTTCTCCCTTGGGGTCGGACGGTTTAGCGTCCAAACCATGCCACCCAAGGCGACATGTAGGATGAGTTGTAGTTCCATCTAGCCCCAAGTATAAAGTCCTCGGGTTGGACTTGGAGAAATTGAGTGATCTTATTGGTTCAAACTTAGAGAGTTCCAGCCGGCCTTCAATCTGGCCCCAAGTATAAATCGGCCCTAAGGTAGGTACACCCAAATGTGCCTCTAACCTTAAACCGCCATCTTTACTTTGTGTACATTTCCAAAATCAATTCTGTACCTATGTGGAAGAAACCATTTTAGAACCAAACTTTGTTCCTTCATAACTTTTGCATATGGTATCCAAATGCCACGTTCTTTGGTGTGTTAGAACCTCCTTTCACTTGCCAACAAGTACATATGAAAACTTGGCTAATGTAATAATAGTAACTAAGCTCACTAGCAAAAAGTGGCGAATTTGGGTGTACCAACATTATAAAGCCCTTGGACCAGATTTGGAGAAATTGAGTGATTCTATTGATTCAAACTTGGAGAGTTCCGTCCAGCCTTCAATCCGGCCTCAAGTATAAACTGGCCCTTAATATCAGTTTAGAGTATAATTATCCGAGTTGGAAAGGTCCAAAATCCCAGGTGGACAGCCCCCGTGTGCTGCGCCCACTCCCAAAATCCGAGGTGGACAACGCCACGTGTCACCAGAGAATCATGATCCGTTATCCAAAGAGATTGTGTGCGGGGAGACTCATCAGCAGCCAGATAGTTTGGTTGTCGTCGTTCCCGCGATCCCGCCCCTCCATCGCCATCGCCATCGCCATCGCCGCTCTCTTCATCACTTCCTGTTCGCCATCTCTCCTCCCTTCCTTCTCGCAGTCAATTCCCTGTTGCTGTTGCTGCGATGGCCATGGCGATGGCGGCCTGCTCCTCCTTGGCAACTCCCGCCACTACGTCGTCGTTGGTGGTGGTGGTGGCTCCTGCTGCGTCACGCCAGCTGCGAGGCCGACACCTGACTATGCTCTACGCCAGCTCCCACAGGTCAGTACAGCACCATTACAGTAACTTACTCTCTTCCATGTTTTTTAGCTTTCACGCTAAACTCACAGCAGATTGAGGTTCTGGGAAACGAAGTTTCGCCACATTTCGGTTCGATGTTTCGCGGTTAATTGAACGATGACGAGGTGAATCTTGTTTTGTGCACGAAATTAGTGGTTGGGTCATCGATCACAGTTCCTAGTATTGGGTTTTTTCACATTTGTGATGGATGTTCTTGTTGGCGAGGGATGGAGAGTTTCTGTGAGAATGTCGGTAGTCTCTTCCATGTTTTGTACTGTAGCTTTCTCGCTCAACTCTCAGCAGATTGGGGTTCTCGGAAACGAATTTTCTTCAGATTTCGGTTCGATGTTCGCGGTTTTTTGAACGATGACGAGGTAGGTCTTTTTCTGTGCACGAAATCAGTGGTTGGGTCACGCAGAATGCTGGTTAATCACAGTTCCTATTGTTAGGTTTGTCACATTTCTGATGGATGTTCTTGTTGGCAAGCGATGGAGAATTTCTGTGAGAATGTAGAATCGGGGGGGATCCCCTGCAGTATAGACAGCCACTAACCCCATGGAGGATGTCTCTTCTAGGGACATTCTTCAGTGGAGGTTCTTAATTCGACATGTGTCCCGAGAATTTCAATACACCAGCGAATGCGTGCGTGCTTTGGATACATTATGCAAAAATTATGAAGAGTCAAATTTTATTGGGAGACAAGTTGAAATCGTTATTTGTACTATAGGTGCATATTGATTGAAGGATGTATACTACATCTGTTGAAGTGCTGATTTTTGAATGTTCCTACCTGGGTTGGTGTTTCTAGCTAAAGTAGAGGCTCCATTAACCGTATTGTACATTAGATGCTCCATTAACCATGCAGATGAACTTTGATTTGTGTTAAGGGTGTAAACACTTAACCTATGGGCATGTAGGTTTTTGGCAACTGATTCTTAGCTTGATACAGAAGAAATGTGTAAAAAATTTTGACGACACGAGGTTCTAGGTTGTTGTAGGCAAAGGCTCAATGTTCACCTGTATGGTGCATGGAACCTCTCCCTTGCTGTATGGGGAATGGAGACATTACATTGCATTGCATTGTGTCACGGTCCCTCCCTGCCTCGTGCAGTCACAGTGCTGGTCGAGGTTCCTTGATTGCAATTTCCCTAATCTGCTGCAAACCACGAATTTCTTGTATAACACAGGTTTTGGAGTGCTGAATCAGAGTTTGTAGTCTATTTCAGATACATCATGAAGAGAACGTTCACCAAGATGTATTCATCAAAGGGCTTCCGAAGGTCTTACAAAAGTCTCTGTATTTCGCAGTTAGCATTCCGTTCTCTGTCTATGGTCAAAATGAATCATGGTTGGATGAAATTGTGGTGATATAGGTGGTCAGGCGCTCATATGAAGAGTTTCCAGAGGCACCTGGGCACTCGGTCGTCGATCTCAGATGCTCCAGTGGTGAACGAAGCGCGAGCAGGAGTGCAGTACCTGGACGCCGACGAAGCCAAGAAGGTGGTGACGGAGGAAGGCTACAACATCATTGACATCCGTGACGCTTCCCAATTCGACCGGTCTCACATCCCCAAGAGTGTCCATGTCCCTCTCTTTATCGCCAATGAAGGCACGGATCCGGGTAGGTCCACTCTCTTCTCAAGCTTTCTTGATACGACAGGATGGGAGAATTTCATAATGTGCTGTGAACTTCAAGGTCATGTTACCTTATTACGATTAGGCGAGGCCAGATTTGGGCAAAATTGTTCAAAGAAAGGATTTGTTGCTGCATCGTTGTTGGCATTCTGGCTTTGCAGAGGGTACGGTTATGCAGTGCAAGTTTGATATGGAGTTGCTCTTCTCTAATAATGTATAGGTGGAATCGATGCAAACAGTAGAAAGCGTATAGGTACTAGGTAACTCAAATGTGGAGCTTCCTTGTGGAAAATAGTACTTGCTGAGCGAGTGAGGGAAAGATTTACTTTTTCCACACCCTGGCTCTGGATTTGGCTCTAGGTTTAGGGTTATCTAGCACAAGCGCAAGGAGGGTGTGCTGTGATTGTGGATGATCCGATGGTGAAGCTCGGGATAATTAATGGTAGAATAGAATCCGAAAAGAGGGGAGTGGTTATATCTTGATGAACCCAGGTCATGGCTGCCTGCCCACTGCAGATTAGAAGCCCTTGTTGAGATTGTTTCCGACTGAGACTTGGTCCCTTGGAGTGCAGGAACTCTGATCAAGAAATTCGCTCACAACAGTTTTGCGGGAGCCTTCTACGGACTAGCCTTCACGAAGGAGAATGACGATTTCCTTGCAACTATTCAGAAGCAATTCCAGAAAGAGGACAAGATCCTCATGGTTTGCCAAGAAGGTCTCAGGTCGGTTTTCCCATGTGTTGCAATCAAATTTTGTAGAGGACGTTATTGCGAACTTTGCCTAGAATCTCTTGAAGAGTCTGTTCACAGTCTTTGGTTGGACTCATTCTGCGTTTCAATCCACATTTACATTCGCTGTCGGAACTCTGAATGGGCACCAGCCTGGTTTCTTGAGGGCGATATGTTTGATACTAGTCAGAATCAGAATTGGTTCAACTTCTAAGAGGCTGTATTTCAAATGGGCAATAGAATGTTATGTGGGGATTTTACTTTCCGTGTGGTAATTACGAAACCAATTTTTTTCCAACCGAGCTGATGACTTGCGCATGACCTTGCAGATCAGGTGCTGCTGCTGAGAAGTTGGAGAAAGCAGGTTATCAAAATGTGGCTTATCTCTTGAATGGCTTGCAGACGGTGAAACCAGGTAAAAGTTTCCGGGTGTTCTTGGAAATGTGCTCTGGTAGTAAATTCATATTCATTAAAGTGGCAGATTTTAGTGAAATGGCACAATTTCAGTGACCTGAATGAAACCTCAGATCTAGTTATTCGTACTTTTTATAGCTCTCAGCATTTAGACTTTGCAATTGTGGCGCTCTGAATGATTGTGACCATTTTTGTATTCTGACTAGGTATTTTTGAGAAGGAGGGACCCAAGGAATTGGGAGATGCAGGAAAAGCTGGCCTCATTACCATCCAAAAACCTTTCTCAATCGCCCTTGGCAGCCTGCTAGTCTGTAAGTTAATTTACTTACTATTCATCATTCACTTTGCCCTCATTTTTGTGTCAATAGAGTTTTTCTTTAATTGTGTCAAAGTGGGGTTTCTCACCCTGTCACGAAAAATAAGCAGGGACCAAACTGAATTGTCCAATAAATTAGCGACCCTAGTGAGGTATGAAATCCATTGTAGGGTTCTTGTGATTATTGGCTGTTTAGGATGAAGTAAGGTAACAACCTATTTGCGACCGGTTGAGCGACCCTACAAATTTTTGCCTAAAATGTACAGTACAGCACCTATTTGTGCAAGCCTAGGGTCTATTCTGGATACACTTGTTTTCTGCACTTTGAAAATTCATAATTTAATATTCATTCGGTGTCCCAGAAATGCATGCTATTGAATCTGGAATCCCTTTCGACTCCCAACAAATTCTTAGATAGCTTCCTAATCCAGACCATGCTCAAATGCTTTGCTTATTTGGACGATTTCAGTTGTTGACTTTCACAGCCTAGGTTCGATATTAACGTGCCCTGTGTTGTTGGTTCCAGTGGCGCTCCTCTTCTTGCAATTTTTCCCCGACCAATCAACGGAAATCATGAAGAGATTCATGTAATTGAGTGAGCTTACCTGGCCAGTCTCCTCTGAAAACCTCCAGACACCACCATGATGTCAACTGCACCTGTGCTTGCGTTTTCCGAATGATGCAAGGATGTTAATTGGCAACTTCCTGGAGATTTCATTGGAAGAAAATGATTTTCTCTTGGAAAAAATCAATTATCCACCATTCTTTTGTCACTGTGCAGTTCCTCAGTCTGAAAGCTTTAGCAATCATCTGTACCATGCGTCCCTCTTGAAGAAATGAATGCAATTGTGGAGGTTCCAAGGACTTCTCTCCAGACTTGTAGTTGTACTCTTTTGCCCCTCCTATCTTCACTGATGGTCCTGAACGTTCTGAGGTAGAATGTTCTGAAGTCTTGGTGTGTCCTAAAATTTCAATGCTGTAAAAATTTATGACATTGAGTTCAAATTGATTATGAGAATGTGCAGTACACCATGTGGACATCAGATCTTGGATTGATTATAGGTCATTTACCAAAAACAATATTCATACTAGGACTCTGTTGTCCTTTGCACTGCCAGTGACACCCAGCTAAAGGTTTCAATTTATAGTTGGAAATGGTATGGTATGGAAATTGTTATGCAATGTTCTAAAAAATATATGTTGTCAAATGCACTGGTCATTAGCATAGCAAAGCTTCATTGCACACATGAAATCTAGAGTTCTCCTAATGCTTGGTAATACTATGTTTGTAGCATAACATTGTTTATGAGGTAGCATTGGTCTACAAAACATTGTTGAAGACCCAAGAATAGGAAGACATTCCTTAGTGTGATTTCAAAATGATAGGCCACCTCATCCGTTGGACAAGCATGCATTTTTAGATATATGGACTTTTTAATTCAATAGAGAGAATTCTACATCTAGGTGAATAATGTCTTGAATATTTCATCTGGCTATTAGGGTCAGCAAAAAATAATTCTAAAATTGGATGCCAATTCTTCTGGAAATTTATTTCATAATTTATTTTATATGGACAAATATGGACAAAAATAGAATTTGCTCAAGATTAACAAAATATTCTTATTTTTTGGTAAATTAAATAAATATTGGGCAAAGAATGCCAACCAGGTATAGTATAAATACCAACATATAGCAATATTAGCGCGTTTTAGTTGAAGCACAAGAATCCACTATCAATTAGCATTATTTATCAAGATCCAATTGATATTTGATCAAACCTTATTTTCTCCATCCCAAGTTAAGTGTCCCATTACAAAAAAGTCCATGAGATTGAGAAAAGAAGCACTAATTTTTTGACATTTAGGAAGCTAGGGTGTAAGATATAGGGTTTGGAATTTAGAATTTAAGTTTTTAGGGTTGAAAATTTAGGATTTTTTGTTTCCTTTAATGTTAATTACAATTGTCTTTTAGATGCTCAAATGACACAATTCTAAAACAGTGTTATTTGAGAGATATTTCGCTCAAAGGCAATTCAATTTTTTTTTATAGAGTATTAGGTGATATATTCTCCAATTTTAGTAGATGAAATTGTTGATTTGCTACATATTCTATAGACAATATCAACTGTTTTCAACTACATCACTCCATTGAAGATCAATTTTTGCACTACCCAAAATAAATGAAAAATAGCCCTATTCAAAAGAGTAGAGAGACTGTTCCAAAATGTACAACTATGGGGAAAGATCAATTAGAGCAACAAGTGGAATTACCTACTTGCTTTCAATGTGATGCAAGTATTGTTCAATGTGCTTGTGAGGCTATGCAAGGCACATTGGACAATTAAATTGGGATAGAGGGAATAATAAGAACTGGGCTCAACACAATATATTCCTATTTTAGGTTCTCCTACATTATAGAATGTACACATTCTCATTGGAAAAGAGAATGCAAACACATAGACATAACATATGATGCTCTTAAATATTGTATACATGACAATTGGATAATGATAAAAAATTTCCATTGTGATGAAATTAAAGGGGCCTACACCAAGGCATCACACATTCAAGTGGCATTCATCTTTATAATCAATACGTATCTGTTGTTAAAAGGAGCACTTCTAGGAATCCCCCCCCCCCATTTTGGTAGAGTAGGCTATTTTCTTTCCGTGCAGATAGAATGAATAGTGATCAATTATGGCACAGTTCCCAATACAGTTGTGGCGCATTATGATTGGATACAAGACTTTCAATATTGCAACCAACCCTTGGTTGGAAATAGGGAGACCAATATGGATTGAAGAGAATCTTCAACTACAAAATTTATGGTTATTATGTTTTGAAAAAAAAATTTAGAAAAATGATAGAATCCTTCCAAACTCTATTTCTTTAAATGGAAAAATTTCCCCAGTAAAGAACCCCCAAACCCCTGCAAATAAGTGTAATCATTTAACCCATAAAGGACGCCACAACCATTTTTTGGTCGATGAATGACAAAGAATCCTTCTGTGTAGGATAGAAGTGCAACTATTCATCCTCAGAATTTTGCATGAAAAGGGTAGGTCTTGTATAATAGTTTGACTTCCAATGAGTGCTTTTGGGTTTTTCCAAGCCAACTAATCACACAATGCCAAAAGGGATGATTTCCACGGTCACCAATCTGTCCTTTAAGGGTCAAGTGTTTGGAAATGGGTTGCCTCCCCCAAGACATCTGCAAACAAAATTGTGAAACGTGGTCGCCTGTGATAACATATAGGGTTAGAGATATGAGTAATTGGCACATAAAATTATAGTTGTTGCTTGTTTTCTTTCTTGTGACTTTGTCCAGTCGTTGGCTTGGCTGTCTTGTATCTGTATTGTTTTGCATACAATAGAGTTAATTGTAAAGTGTGTGCAAGGTGGGGCCAAGAGTCGGAGTTTGGGAAAAACACAAGACCAAACTCCTTGGAGCATCCAAACTCAAGTTTGATTGAGTTTGGTGCCATGTTTGTTTTGTTCTATTCTTAGTTAAGCCTTCCTCTGACACAAACTCAAGTTTGATTGAGTTTAGTGCCGTGCCGTATTAGTTTTATTCTACTCTTAGTTTTACGATTAACTCTATTGAGTTTGGTGCCATGTTTGTGTTTGTTTTATTTTATTCTTAGTTGTACGATTAACTCTCTTGAGTTTGGTGCCATGTTTGTTTTATTCTATTCTTAGTTAAATCTTCCTCTAACACAAGTTCACAAACACAGGACAACTTTATGATTAACTCTAGTATCCAAATAACACATTATTTTCGTGAGTTGAAATCCTCATTCAATTGCCAACAAGACTGAACAAATAAAATCTTATCAGTCTAATATGGGTAACAGGAACAATGCTAAATAGTAAACATGGCAGGTTTGCGTATCCCTACCTTACGGTAAACTATACAAGATGGGCATGTCTGGCACCGGCTTTATATATCAACACGAAGTTGCACTTTATTCAAACGACTAAATAATTTTCAAAATTGATACCATATCTCTGAAATGTCATCCCGTTCATCTCATGTCGTTCGGTCCGCATTGTAAATGGCATGTATAATATCACGCTAACTCAACACACTCGCTACAATACTCATTTTCAACTCATTTTCGAAGCTGCATTTTTGTATCTATCACTTGCATTCACTAACCTGGTCATGACAAAATCATCCTACTTGTAAAACTGATGCTGACGTCAGGTCTTTCTCACATCTAACGCATTTTCCCTTTTCATCTGTAAAATTCCAGTGAAGACTGTTATCCAAATGAATCCAGAAAGATAAATTAGATGTAATCACCAAAGCAGCTCAGAACAAATTGATTGTAGCAGCATGACTTAATACCGCTTCTTCCACTTCCTACGACTTTTTCCACTTAGTTTCCAAACGCCCAAAATTGATCATATGACGCGCTGGTTTGAACTTCACTTACATGAGAGTAATAGTCTTGCTGAATTGCATCCTCTGGGCTCCACATTCAATCACCCAACACAAGCACTTGGTAGACTTGGAACTCCCTCATGAGGATCACAACGAATCGGACAACACAAATATGCCTGAGCTAATACTGCAGCAGGTTGGCAGACCAGGTTCCAAGGAGCGGGCGCTAACTACAAGGATATGCTAGAAATACCCTAGAGCAGTTGGATCCTAAACCGTCAATTTAAAACCATATCCGCGAAGGGTCATGTCAAACGGTCGGTCATGGCCATACTAGTTAGCTAGGTACTGCATTCGCAGTAGTCCCATCCAGATCCTGAATACACATTCAGCGTGTTATACTCCACCTCCGCTTGAGTTTCTCTCTTAAACCCTTACTGCTTCATTACAGCACTGAGAGCAGTAGCCTCATCAGGAGGCAGGCTACTGAGAACAGACTGCATTTGATCACCATATTGGGCACATAATTGCATAACAGCTCTACCGATGCCTAGCTTGACAGTATCTGGGGTATCGTTCATCTCCACAGCCTTGGCAAACACAGGTACAAGTTGGGGAACCAATGGAATGATCTGCACAAAATAGGATATGCACGATTAGTAGATATGACAGTTCAAGAATCAAGGCAAAGCTCAACGGTAGATGTTTATGATTAAGAAGAGGAAAGGATGAAAAAGAAATGTCAAATCATGGATCTTGACACAGTAAAAGCATATATTATCAATACACCCAGCAGGTTGACACATTCAGAAATGAATAATACTCCAATGAAATTCAACCAACACAGCAAACTGAGAAAGTGTACCTCAGAATGACCAGAGAAAACAAGGCCACATAAGCAACCATATACGATTTCAGATTCCTCCATGTCCTCCTTCAAGGGCAATGCTGAAATAAGAACCGGTAAAACCTGGAGGAAAAAAACCAAACCATTAAAGAATGATCAGTGACGAATTATTTGGTCCTTGTGGCATCCGATGGCTGAAATAGTTGTTCTCCCTAACTTGTAATGCCCAACTAAGTCGGCCTGCTCAAACGATAGAAGGTGGTCGTAGAATAGAGATATTGAGCCATTGAATTACCAGTTGGTCTAGGTCAGTAACAATTCCCAAACTCTAACGACAAAGGAAAACATCGACAATAGACTTGAAAGTAAAAGATCACGATCGCACAGCATCAAAATGGAATTGAGAATGCTAGAAATAAAATTGGATGCACAATGTGATAAAAATGGCATCAACCTGATTCAAAGGAATCACATGAGGATGTGAAGTGATCATGCGGGCAACTGCTCCAGCTGCATTGTCCCTTGTTCCATTTTCTTCTCCGGCTCCAAAAAGAGGATGCAATGCTACTAGTATGTTGTTGTAATATCTTGGAACGAGAAAGTCAAGAAATCTCGAAATAAATGTGGAAGTTTAACCTAACTAGTGATTTTAAACGATAAATTTAGACACTGCATGTTTGTGATATGGTAAAGCTATTTACTTGAAAAAACAAGCGCCAGATCTGGGTTCAAACTCAAGAGTGAGTCCAGTCAATAATACCACAAATAAAGTCCTCGTGCACACTTAAAATCAAGAAAGACTGTTACGAAAAAACAAGGATACGGTAGGGCAACATCTCCACCACTCTTGCACAACTCGCCAATGCAATATGCTGCATTCCGTCGATTTGTTGCGTCCGGTGACGCCAGTTCCTTCAAAGCAATAGGCATGGTAACCTGAAATGTCACACGCAATCAGTAAAGAGTTGCCATGATGATAGATGACAGGTTGCCCAGTTGTTCTTCAGTTCAGATAATCTCAAACATGTAAATGTTCGATTTTAAGAGTAGAATAAAACGGAGAGTGCACACAACGTAAGTGAGACCAAGTTACACACCTCCACGTACGGACTGAAGGCACTTCCAATCTCTTTCGCCACCTCAGCAACACAGGCAACTGCCATTGTTCGATCACTGGGCGGGCGAGAAGCTTTCTGCACACATAACAAAACATCAGAAGGGTCAGCAACACTCAACGATAACACACCCGATAACAAATAGGCACCGGCAAGATTGGTTGATCAAAAACTCAATCATCGTTAAAAACCTTCAACGTGCAACAATCCAAATTAATTCCAGGTTAAATCAAATTTGACGCTCAAAAGCCTTGAGTGGAGAAACGCAGATTTCACAGTACATCAGCACAACATTATAACAAACATACCGCAAATTTCATGAGGGGCTCAAAGAATGGGCGGAAGATGGGTTCAAATGCAGGGCCCATGCATTTTCCCAATGCTGGCAGAATGTCTGTTACAGAATCAATAAGAAGCTCATCGTGCTCCATGTCGTCTTCGTCCCCTTCACTGTCAGTATCTCCTGTTTGTTGGCAGACAGCTTCCTGACGCAGCAAACAAAGTGTGGCCTCACACAAGTTTGTAATAACTGCAAACAGCCACTAGTACGTCGGCTTAAACACAGCATCAACTCGAAGGATTCAACATCACTAATCCGGTCAAAACTTTGGAAGGTCACAGAGCAGTACAATTTTCAACTGATAAGATATCTATCATGCCGTAATCCAATTTTCAACTGATCAGATATCTATCATGGCGTAATCTGATTCCAAGAATGGTTTTACACAGAAAACGCAGACTTACACTGCTGTACACTGTCATATCTGACAGACTTCAGAATCTCTGCCATGCAAGAGCACGCTTGAGATACGGTGTCTTTATCATCATCGTCATTCATGAGCTTGATGTACTCCTCCATAATTTGATCTGTCCATCGATACAACCTCGGTAATTAGGAAATCAAGCAATAAACTAACTAAGGAAATTTCTGGAAGGCCAAAACAAATTAAGACTTTTCATGAGTAATGATATAATCCGTGTCTATGATGTAGCTCTAATTTCAGACTAGTCCAAGTAAGCATGGTTCACCTTGAACATGTTTAACTTCAGGAGAAATCTGCAAAACATGAATACCAGTAGTCATTGTAATAATTTAGCAATTAATAATTCTCGAAAACACTCCACCAGTTTGACATCGTTCAGAAAACTAAATACCAAGTGCCTTACCTAGCGCACAGGTCAAACAATCTAAGGAAAATAAATATATCATTATCTATTTAATCCTGTCTCGGACCAGAGACATTGACTTACTGTGTCACTTGGATATGCTTCTTTAGTTGCAGTGAGCAAATCTGCACAGATCATCAAGTTGTCAGTAAATCTTCGAAAGCAAAATAGTGAAATCAACAAATAATTAAACCATAATTTTTCTGGTGCTTGAGGAACACATGCTATCACATTCGTCTGAACATGATGACCGCCTTGACTCACTTAATTCCCCGCTACATATTGAATTCTACAATATGAAATAGAGCTCAAATGTTGGAGTTTGGGGATTTACATACGTTGATACGCAACAACAGCTTGAATTCTCACATCCTCGTGAAAGTAACCAACATGCTTCTCCATCACTTTCAATGCTTCTTCCAGGTATCTAACTATAGTTAAAGATGCTTCATTGTATAACAATAAAACAAGTCACTAACTCCGAATACAGAAATCCTTCCTATCGCAATCACAGGTAATCATCATAATTATATTATCAGAAAATTTGACACTAATGAAGCAAGACGACTAACGGAAATGTATGCAGACAGAGCAATATATCAAGCATGGCACTCGCAGTCAAATAAGCATAGGACTTGCCCCAACATTCCAAAATACTCGAAGAAGGATACGGTTGGAAAGCAGTCTTGGTGTGAAGGGCAAAAAGACCAAGAGCTTGTGTAGCAGCTGCTTTCTCATCCAGAACACCCGTTCGAACACTGAAATTTCGAACTCTCTTGTTATCAGTGTCCTCATTTTCATCATCAGAAGAAAGAGCGCCACCAAGATTATCGTCACCATCAGAATCGGCCAAATCAAATGCTGTCCCATCATCAAGGTTGCATGATTGTAGTGCAAGATGCACCAAACGGGGCAAAAACTGCACAAATTAAACAACATTAAATAAAATAAATAAATCAGTACAAGGCTCTTATAATTAAAAGTGAATGCGCATTTCATAATAAATTTTTTAGAAATAACTACTAAATTGAGCTGAAGGCATTCAGAGAGTTTACAATAGAAGCTGATGGACAGAGTTAGACCATACCGGAACCACTCCCTCTTCCAGTATTTCTGCAACATGACTGAAAAAGCCATGCGTATATTCCCGCAGCTCACTAAATTCCAAGTCAAATCCCTGCACGAAGACACAAACGACAGTTGAAATAGCTCCAGTCAATATTGTGAATTAGGAAATAATGTTGCGAAAATAACAGTGGATTAAAATCCTGTCAAGTGCTCCTTTCCAGACTGCTCAAAGCCTCAGTAACAAGAAAGCTTAACAAACACATGGTCAGCAGTTCGGAAGTTCAAAAACTTGTTGTGGCCTCTCTGGCTTGAGAAGCACACCTCAATTGCAGCCTCGATGAAGCTTGGAAGTACTGCTCCAATAACATTCCGTCCAACAGCAATGCCAATGATACCAACCAGCTCTGTTGCACGAGCCCGAGCTGGTAGATCCTCATCTTTTGTCAAAGTCATAAACCCTTGCATGAGAAATAAAACTCGCTCCGTGTAGGGAACGAAAGCCGATTCCGCAGCGGAAGCAGCTGACCCTATGGCAGACTAAGGAACAAAATGGTGTAAGTCCGGTAAATATGCTTAAGAAGCAAAGATTATCGAATCAACTATTCGATAAACTGTTTTAGCTACTGATACTATCTGCTGAACGGCAAAGCTTAGCATTAACGAGGGGCATATGATCATACCATGCAAGTCTCCTGAATATCTCGGCGAGGACTTTGCAGAGCCTCCAAGAGTTTTTCCATCAGTGGGCCCAAGTAAGGTAAAATTTCCTCCTTAAGATTCTCACAAAATGCTGCAAGTGCATAAAAGGCCTTCTCCTGCACGAAAAATATAAAGGTCAGGCTCTTTTATATCGTTTGCTAACTGCCAATTGTCTCATTAAAATGCAGGAACAGAATAAAAGGTCTTCGGTTCCTACTGTGCAGATCATCTCACATTTAATTATTCTGAGTTCAGCATAATCTGAGGTCAAATGATGATATCCCACACTGGCAAGGCATATGGGGTCAAGTTGGGTTAGAGGGACTAAGTTATCAATAGCTATGTGAAGCGTGTTATTCACAAAGGATTTCGTAATGTGTCGGAAAAACCGGGTCGGAAGATTCAAAACATTCACATAACTCCACATCAAAACCAAGCTAACCTGGACATCCGGCACAGCATCACTGAGCACCGTAAATATGCAAGGAAGAACACGCTCATAGTGTTCACTAATCTCGGGCTGTAGGTGCTCCGCAAATTGTCCAAGTGCAAAGCTTGCAGCACCTCGAACTCCCTTCATATCACCAGAAAATATTTAAAAACATTAGATACATAGACACTTCTATACAACCCTCAAGAGCGGCCTTCGCATTCATTCCTGCCTACCAGTTAGCACTTGCCAAACAGGGATTACAAAGTGTTCGCAATAATCGCACTAGAGGGATGAGATCAAGATGAAGCAATCCCTCGCAATATTAAAAACAGTGTAATCTTTTTTTAATTAATACAAATGCAGCAGACAACCTAATACACTAATAATATCATAATGTACCTGCTCTTTGTCCTTCAATGCTTCCAAAACAAGTGAAAGAACTTCCTCCAGTCGAGTCTTCATGATTTCATAGCAACCTTCGGATATCACACCCAGAGACATAACTGCTGCATCCCGATAGTTAGGGTCCGAGTTGTGAAAATTGGAGACTGCAAAATGCAATACTGGCGGAAACACGTGTTTCTTCGGAAGGCTTGTAGCCATGGTATCAAGAACTTCAGCTACCGCTCTTTCACACGTGATGTCATCTTCGTGCACACGTGCCTCAGGTTCTGCGAGTATGGGACAAATGACTGATAAAATTTGAGCAACCAACTTATGTTTTACCAATGTCTTGGGCTTGTACTTGGCCAACCACGATAAAATTTGGATTGCCTGCACGCAGATAAAAGAAAACAACGATTAGTGAAACCGCATACGTGAACATTCCCATGCTGTAAACAACGTAAATTTCAAGATAATGAGTAGGGCTTGAGAAAATGAAGCGAGACCACCACTTTCACAAAATGGAAAATACAACTTGTGGCCTGCTATAATTTCGCGAAATACAGATCATTCTCAGTTCATTACTTCTAAAAAAAGTCGAATTTGGGTGCTGATGCCAGGAACAACACCGCTTCCAGCAAAAGAGACCGCAGGCTGTGATTTTCACCTGGTGACGAGTGTTGGCTTCAAGGTGCTTGTTCGAGCAAACCTCAAGTGCAAATTGTACAATCACAGGAATGGTTGGCCCCAGCAGAGGAGCTGGTGATTCAACTAATTCGTCAAAAATTTCAAAGGCCAAAATAGCTACGTCTTCATCACCATTGGCAAGGCACAAGCGAGAGACGTTCAGAATAGGAGGGATCAATTCTCTGAACATTAACTGCAGACAAATTATCACAGAATAAATCAGCTCCAATACTGAGGACAATTTGTCCAATACTGGTGGAAACACAAGTTGTTCCAAATTGGAACAAAGATATTGTCAATAAAATCGCAAAAACAGGGCCCACCCTGAAAAAATCCAGCAATTTCTGCTCAATTCGCCAACTTCCAGACTAGGATCCCTACCGAGATGTAGTAGAGATATGAACAGCACTTACAACTTCCTGCTCAGTCTGGATGTAACCCACAAGTGATCCAACAGCCCTGCATGTGGTAAATGCGAATGTTACCTAGATGTGAACAACGAGATAAATGAAGGAATGATCAAAGATAGCATACCACGTCACGTCACCGAGATCCAAAACTCATGCGCAATATCCATGCGGAGTACTGATTAGCTTACTTGAGTGCAGCCACGCGAACGCGATTACTTTGTTGATCATTTAGACCACTAATAAAAACGCTTTGAAGCGTAGCAAAATGAGGGCGAAGTAAATCGCCTATAGTCTCTGTCAGAGAGCTAAAGAGAATCAACGCCACCTGTTTCAATGACAAATCAAAAAGCAGTGAGAATAGCCTCTCGGAAGACTATACACCTAATTCTTCATGTTCTTGTTGTCAATGTCTATTGAAATGTCTCTCTAAGACTTGAGACACATTATACGATAATTGCGTAACTTTCATCAAATAACTGCATATTCCGCAGTTGCACATCAAAACTAGCAAACCAAAGAAGCAATATTGTCGCCTTTCTCCTGTAAAGCACCCAGATTGCACTGCTTGCAGATTCTTTCCAGGATAATGAAGAAGCCACTGGTAGGGTGAGGTTGAAATTTCTCTGTGGAAGATCACGACTCTGACTGGGCACAAAACGTAGGACAGCACTTACTTCACGGTGATCCTCTTGAGCACTCTGGCTGCACTGATGAAGGAATGGCAATAGTTCAGGCCACTCCCCTGCAGGCACAGCATGCTTGGCAACCACACTGACGACGTCGGCGCTTCCTCTTCTGACTGGGGAACTGTCATGCAGGTCGTAAAACGTTAGACTATAGCCTCATTGAATTGTACTCATGGAGAACTCCGTCGATTTCTCACAACATGCACCAAATTGAGGCAATGAGAACTTGCACGCGGTAAGTTTAAATAAGTTTGATCAATAATTTCAGGGATAAAACCCTAAACCCCAAACATTGCAAACAGAGGTCTCCATTGCAATGAGCTCAAAAGTTAAATGAAATTATTTCAAACTGGTTTACCGTATCACATAATTACAGCATGCTCAACTGAATGACCAATCCAACAAAATCGAATCACTTCAATTCAGGAGGTCATTGGCATCTATTGCAGAAGGATAGATCTTCAATGTGATACTAGACGTTGGACTCGGCCCAAACTTAAATGATTGGCCAGCGATGTTCGCAAGTTAAGAATAACAAGCTTGAATCAATTGCCAAGGCCTGATTGAAATGTCAGCAGTAATGCAAGTTCCAACTAAATCGAACCGTGTAATCATTCCACTATCGATCCTAATGATAAAGACAGTCCACAATCGGGAGCGATCGGCCTTAACGTCATCAGCAGTAGTACCATGATCTCGTGCCAGAAATAAACGAGTAAGGCTAGCACAAGATAGAGGGAGAAAATATTGCCTTCACTCAGTCGTCTATCGGATGCTACAATAGTACCCCACAAAAGAACTTCTCTCCTAATACCACTGGTTTTCAGAAGATGTTGCAGAAAAGATCCTAAAAAGTACTAACCTTCTGCCCCACGGTACATCCAAATCACAATCTGAAGGTCTAAATCGCCAATTACCTAACTTTCCACCGAAGGTTTCACAACACCCACTAAACCAAACCATTCCTCATCCGACATTGCCCTCTAAAAATGAAGACCAGGATAAGCATGTAAAGAAGTAGGACACATGCTTAGTAATCTGATCAATGCAAGGAGAAAGGCAACTCTCGCCTAGAAATGGAAAGTCAGGGAAGCGTACATGAGCGTATCAAAATTGCAAAATAATGTAATCAATGCAAGAAGAAAAGAAACTCTCATCTAGAAATGAAAATGAAAATGAAGTATGTAATGAAGCACGAACAAAAAAGATTCATACTAATGTGATCAACGCAAGAAGAAAAGGGAACTCTCACCTAGTCTCCAATGTGATGCTCTCCAGCAATGTGGACTTAACGCTGTTCCGCACCTCCGCGGACAGCTGCATCCAATGTCCCGTAATCTTCTTCCTCAGCAATACAGCCGCCAATTGGCGAACCTCGGGGTAAGGCGACGAGCGCACGAGATGCAACAAGGCGGGCACGAGCTGCGGGTCCTTGGAGAGGCGGCGGATCTGCTCCTCGGCGTGCTTGCGAGCGGCGTTGTCGGGCACCAGGAATTGCCCGAGCAAGACATCCAGCTGGTCCATCACGACCAAATCCTCTCTTCAAAAAAATTCTCTCAAGCTCTCTCAAGCTCGCTCTCGCTATCTTTCGCTTATACGAGCTCAAGAAAGAGCTTCTCCTTCAGTTTAGCTCGAAGCTGCCGCTGCCGCTGCAATTGCAAGCTCTGCAGCTCTGCAGCGAAAAACCACCAATGCAATAGGCTGATGGCTTCGCGGTGCCAAGGGTTTAGGGGACGGCTCCCGTCCTCCAGACGCCGTCCGAAAACTGGTGACCATTGGTTGCCGTCTGGCGGTTGCTGCAAGACAGCATTTAGGGTAGTATCTGGCGTACGAGTACGGGACAGGTCGTGGACTCGGGTAAGGGCGACCGATGGTCGACGGCAAGCATCCGATTCCATATTCCAATATGCTCCTCCGTACTCCATGGGAAATGTTGTAAATCTAGAATCTGAACATGTGAGTAACAACCACATTATTTTTCATAACTTTTTTTACCTCTGACTATGGAAGTATGGGTAAAAACGAAATGTACCTAGTACATTTCATTGCCCACGAACTAGTGATGTTCCATATTTGATACTCTCATCATTTTTTGAAAAAAAATTTAAAAGAAGGGAAAGAAAAAAGATTTGGTTTGAATTTAAAATGTTCGGCTAGTTGAAAAACTATCACATTTGATGATCAAATTGGTTCAATTTGTACCATTTTGTTTGTTTTGTTTTGTTTTGTTTGTTTGTTTGTTTGTTTTGTTTGTTACAGTGAGATCTTTGGAACCATATGTGATTTAATACACTCAGTACCCTGAATATCTTCATTTCCATCCAACCTTTGATTTGGAATTAATTAAATGAATTCCAACATATTTTAGATATTAAATATTTTTGTGTACATCTCCACCATAAAAGATAATATATTTATTCTAACAATGTCTCTCTTCTTTATGAATTTTGTAATTGTCTAAGCAGAGATACCAAATTTTACTAAATTTAAAGAAACTATATCATTTCTATTGTCACTGTATATTTACATTGAGGAGTTAGAGCATCTACAATGGGCACGGAAACAATGCTTGTATTGGTACTTTATCAAGCAAAAAGTCATTTGTAAAAAAATTGCGCTCCAATGCAACCATTATGGGTCCCGGCACTTCCACAGTCTTGGTATGCGATCCCTTGAGTCCGGCAAATTTCCAAAATGTGAAGGGCCTGCAAGTTGGCTCCTGGTAGAAATAATCATTCTTGTCAACCTTTTTCTCCATTGTCAGCCCTTTTCTGCATTGCTAAGCGTGCCAATCAACCCTTTTTTTAAACTTTTTGAGAAATTGCCAAGATGGCGATCACTTAAAATTTGGCAAAGCCATGTATTTCTATATTCATCCATCTTTCAGACCAAAAAACACTTTTCAATCATATTCATGAGCTTTTTCATCCAAATTTGGCAACTTCATCCACATTTTTAATAGAAATGGAAAATTTTGGGCGAAAAAAGATTACTATTATTTGGCAAAAATTAGACATTTAATTTGAAATGATGCAATTTGGCCCCATGGTGCCAAAAAAAGGGTTGGTGCCAATTAATTCAAACTTCCCTTGTTTCAATGAAAAGTCTTTTTTAATGTAGAATCTTCTTTTCTTTTTATAATGCAAAAAGTCCATTTGACGTTTGGATTGCCGACTTTGCATTGGGGCAATTTGTTCTTAAAAAAAGCCCGGTACTATAAAGGCCTCTTGAAATGTCCTTGTGTTTGCCAATAGAGGGATTGCTTATAGAGACTGCATTGCGGATGCTCTTACTCTTTAGATTAGAGACTAAACATCAAAACAATTAGCTTTCTTGGTCACACTTATTACTTCTTTTATTTAGTCATGCAAATAAGTTCAAAGGCAAATTTTGACAAAAACATAATATACTCGATCAATCAGTCCCAATGGCTTTATTTTTGGCAATAAAGAGTCATTTTTTCTCCAAAAAAATTGATTCTCAAACCAATAGAAAAATATAAAGTGGAAAATTGATTTGATATTTGAGATTGTTTTTTTACATCAAGCATCCAAGTACCATAAATCATTCAATGCTAGCCTACCATTGTCAACTTCATAGTTAATGGCTTGCCTAGCGCTTGATCTACCTTTAGATTATAGTTTCTTTGTTTGAAATTTATATCCTCCCTTCTATGTTTGTCAACCTAACTCATAATTATTGAATTGTCAAGAAATGTTGCGATGAACCAATCAAGAATTTTGTCCATGGTTGTGTAAGTACAATTGCCTTCTTCCTTTAAATCACCTGAATTGCCAACAATCAATAACTGAAGTCCCTATTTTTGAAACTTTTATATCTGTTTTAGTCCTTGTAGTCATCATCATTGGACTCCTACTTATTGTTTAGGGATTAATATGAAGAATTAAGAATTCTTCATAATGTTTATAGGATTTGCCCCTTGCTTATAATTTTGTGAAAGTCTCCAACTCAAAGGCTTCTAATTCGTCAAGCAGCTATATTGTCTGTAACAAATTTAAGGACCTTGACAAATAACAATTTGGGCTTATAATCCAATCTTGACAATATAATTAATGAAGGTAGTTGAAGGCACTTGGATTGTGAGTTGTTAGAGAAGCCAAAAGATTATTATGAATCTCTACATGTCAAGCTAAACTTGTCGTGACACTTTTGGATGTAGATCAAAGTTTAGTTCTACTATTAATAAAATACTATAGTAGACTAACCCGGAACCAACAAAATGGCTATATCCATAATGCTCAGACATCTTTCACACCTAAAACAATCACAATATTTTCTAATGTAGAAGACCTGAAAAAGTCACTTCTTACAATGAAATTACATTGAAAAGTTGGAAGTCCCTAATGAGGTCACAAATCACTCCAATATTGTCAAATAAGACATTGATTGTGGCCCAAATCTCATTTATTGAAAAAACTCTTGATAAAGTCATTCCTTAGGTGTCCAATATAGGATCTTCTAACCGCAATGAGCTATTCTACTTTAACACCAAGCAGACACAATTATCAATTATAAGGAAAACTACTCCATTTCAAACCAAATGGAAGCAAGCCCATTGTGGGCTAAATCATTTAATGGTGTACATTCAAGTTTATCTAGTTTGCGCGCATATTTTGTGCATATTTTATTCTTTGATGAGCATGTGCATAAGTTACTTGCAATTGGCCCTTTTCACACTGAACTATCCCGCAGACCTAACGAGAACCCAAGCTCTCGCAACAAACAGCCGAAGCGATGGCGAGTAACGACGTCGTTGCAGCAGCAACAACAGTGATGAAGCTTGTTCCACCATAGCCGAACACAATTTACAGCAATCTAGCCCTCAGCGCACAGAAGGAATGCGCTTCTTCTTCTTTTACTGCTCTTATTAACTCACCACAGCCTGACTTTTCGTCGACTCGGTGCTTCGGCTTTGCTCGAGCTCATTGCTGCAACCAAACCGGGAGGGAGAGAGGGAGGGAAGGCTTTTGATGACGCTCGCCGTTTGCCGTCTCATGATCAGACACACCTCGCGCCATGAATCTCTGCTTGCTTGGTACGTCGCATTTGGTTCCTCTCTTTTGTTGTGGTGGTGAATGTCATGGAGCGGTATCGTTGGTGGTGCGACGTTCTGCTTTGGCGCACGAGTGTGGTAGTGCGTCGAGAGTTGACGTCGTTCCTCTGAGTGGTGGTGGTCTTATTTTTATTTCTTTTGTTTTTGGTGTGGATGCTTTAGAGTCATGGAGATTTTGAGATTTTTTTTTTCCTCGCATATGGCGCGGAGAGGTGTCACTCTGTTCGATGTCAGGGTTTGCGTGAACAGCTTTGTTTGGTTTCATGACGTAGGGGGATTCTTGCTCGATTTCTTGCTTATGAGCGACGGTTTGGGGAGGTCGTTATTGCTGGCGACTGTTTTACTTCGGTTTTCAAGGTTGGATTGTATGAAGTCTAGTGCACTCTGAAGTCGTTTCATCTTAAAGCGTCTTCTTGTAAGCTTCAACGCATTGCAAGTCGTGTGAAGTAAAATTGATTAGTGCAATTAGATGATTTACCTCTTTGCGCGTCGTGCGAAACTTATTACGCCAAAAAAATAAAATGCTCAATGCTCTCGAATTGCGAAATTAGAACTTTTCGAGGTCAATGCTTGTCGCAGTGAGGAGCATCTGTCCTATTTCAGGGTTTCTTCTTTGGTTGTTGTATCACAGAGTAGAGTCTTGGTCGGTCGATTTTTCCGATGAGTGCCGGGTTTTGGATGTGCATCATCAACACTGCATTAACGCTACTGTAACGATCCTGGACTTGTAATGCCTGATTCGAAAGAGACCTTGAGTCTTTTATGTAGAATTCTGAAGTTTGGTTCGACGGTGGCAGACGCTTTACTGATTTCTTAGGTTTCTGCTGGGAGGAAGGCTTCACATTTTTAGTTTTCTCTTGTTATTGAAAGTATTCTGATCCACTGGCACTCAACTTATTGCATCTTGTCGTCTCCCCTGAAATTTCGGGGGTTGACTGGACCTCTTATCTATCACATTTCTGTTTTTTTTTGTTTTTTTTGTTTTTTTTGAAACATACGACCTTCGAGGGCAGCAGCTAGGACAGACCTGACACAGCCATGGCAAACCATGGACCTAATCCCCATCAGGACAAGTGGAGGGACAAACCCCCTCTTCGTGCACATCACATGTCTGTTTCGAGACCTGACCGAATTTTCTGCTTATGCAGATCCGTTTCAAAGTGACTTCCCAGAAGTGATAGAAGAGTACTTGGAGCACGGAGTCACTAAGTGCATTTCATTCAATCGTCGAGGAACGCTTCTTGCAGGTGCTGCTCATTATTACTCTATCTAAAGTCACAATTTCATACCGGCATAGAATCAGATAGTAGCAGGAGATTCAGTACCAATCAAGATTGCTTAGGATAGTCATTGAATGGAGTTGTTGGTCTCTCTTCTGCAGATCGTATACTATCGGTGCATATGATTGGGCTCCACATACTGAGTTTTCTTTTCTTTGATTTTCTCATGCAGCTGGATGCAATGATGGATCGTGCATCATTTGGGATTTCGATACTCGAGGCGTCGCAAAGGAGCTTCGTGAGAAAGAAATTTCTTCTCCTATCACCAGCGTGAGTTGGTCAAAGTGTGGCCATCGTCTTCTCTCTGCTGCTACTGACAAAACCTTATCACTATGGGATGTTGGGAAGGGAGTCAAAATTGGCACGGTCACCTTGCAACAGTCTGCACTGCATGCGCGACTCTATCCGGGAACCAATCGGCCATCTTTATGTTTGGCATGTCCAATGTCTGGAGCACCAATCTTGGTAAATTTTGAAACAGGTATGTTCTGACGGTTGCTTTGTAATCCTTCTCTTGACTTGCCGACTCCTGACCTGTCGTCTCCTTAGCTTGCGAGTTTACAGGCGCCCTTAAAGTTCGTTCTTCTTTTACATATGTCATGTCTATTAGAGGTGGCAAGTCATCTATGTGAGTCTTAAACTGACGAAAAATATCAAGCCTTAATTCTTCATTTGCCTTGAGTAGATATGGTCGCCGTGGGTATGAATCCTCAGATATGTGCTCTGATCGTGCCTTCCCGTAGGGTTTAGCTGAAGTGAAGCATAGGTGGACCTAAAAATACCTGTTAGCTTTTTTAAATTTTCATAAATTTTCATAGCTTTAATTATTCAATGTGTGTTGCACCTTTTAGCTGTCAATTATTTTGAGGTAACTTTTTGTGAAAGTGCAATCCTTGAAACTCAAAATATGCTCTTGTCAAACAGGGGAAATCCAGGCGCTCCCTGTATTAGTCTCTTCAATAGATGGGGAAAATGGTGCACCACAGGCTCGTGGTGGTAAATTTGGGGATGCTAGTGCACCGTATTCCCCTTCGGCAGCCAGTTTCAACAAGAAGGGAGACCTTATATATGTTGGAAATTTTAAGGGAGAGATTTTAGTGATTGACACAGAGACAAGACAAACTCGGACTGTTGTGCAAGTGAGTAATAAGTTTCCAGTTTGTCCTCATTTTCTTTAGTGACTTCATATCATTAGCGAGTTTCAAGTTCTCTGTTATCCCTTGGATGCCCGCAGTGAGCAGATTGGTCACCAAATACACAGTAATCCCAACTTCTGTGCCTGTATAAATATTTCCTGGTATTCATATTCTGAAATGATTAGTGATGGTGTTGTTCGTCAGAGTATGATGTTCAATTTGATTCTAGATTGATGAATTTTTAGCTCACTTTTCCTGATGAAGACTCCTATCTGTAACGCAGGTTCCAGGAAACGCAGCGATCAGGCAGATTGTATTCAGTCGTAATGGCCAGTTTCTTCTCACAAATTCTACAGATAGAATCTTGAGAGTGTTTGAGAACCTGTTGCCAAGGGACAGTGGCGCCAAAGCCCTGGCATCTCTAGTTGATCAAAGAGAAAATGGATCCGGCATGTCTCGAGACGTCCCATGTCTCAAATTTACGAAAGATTTTCAAGATTATGTAAATAAAATGCACTGGAAGGCCGCATGCTTCAACGGGGATAGCGAGTGTGTAGTCGGAGCCTCTGCTAACAAGGGAGAGCATAAAATCCACATTTGGAACAGGTGTTACTACCTTGCTTACTCTAACTACATTAAGCTGCTATATCAAGATTCTCCTTCCGTCCAACTTCTGATTCAATTGATCAAAATAATAAGTTCTTCTAATCACCTAACTCTCATGTGTGTTAGGAATTTTGGGCAATTGGCTCGAATATTGGAAGGCCAGAAGGAAGGACTCGCTGATTTGGCTTGGCACCCTACTCGCCCAGTAGTTGCCTCTGTGTCTATGTCAGGTGTAATATATATATGGGCCAAAGATTACACTGAGAATTGGAGTGCATTTGCACCTGATTTCAAAGAACTAGAAGAAAATGAGGAGTACGTGGAGAGAGAAGACGAGTTTGACATCATGCCCGAAACTGACAAGGTAGGTTCTGAGAGAGTGATTTTTTTGGTTTCCGGACCAATGGTTATGTGGTCTTTCTTTCAAGAAGGTTCTGAGTTTCCTGGCTCCTTCATTTTTAGAGACTTGAATTGAAGGAGGCCAATTTTGAATATGCAATTTTAAGTATACAATTTTTGTATGTTCTGGCTCTGCACGATGAATGAAATGAGGTTTTGGAAACATTGTAGCAGCGGTGTGCAGGGCCATGATTACAGTCTGGCATTTTTTAACACATTTACCCTCTTATTTTTCTATAGGCTTGAAGCTGCCCATTTTTTTTTGAGGCAATTGGGCATTAAATTGCCTAAAAAACCCATTGGTCTGAGATTCTCCCAGATTCGATACATATATTATAACGATCTATCTGAAATCTTCGGAGATTCACGCATTCTATCTTATTTATTACAGGTCAAACCAACACGCGTGGATGAAGATGCTGATGTGGACATTATGACAACCGAAAAAGTGGCTGCATTCAGCGATAGTGATGAATCGGAGGACGGACTTTACTTCTTACCGACCATCCCAGATCGCGATGCTTCCCCTCCACGCCCTCCACCTTCTCCTGTGGCTTCTCCAAACACAGCACCCGTTCTAAAAGTGGCCGGGAGCACAACTCCGTCAAACTCTGCTGGCTCCCAGGATTCCGATACTGAGCCAGATTATAACCATACAGATCAAAATTCTGAAGGTAAATTGAAGCGTTTATCTCTGGACAGCTATAGACTTGATCAGCATTAGATTATCTTAAATCGTATTGATTTCTAGTTTGTTCACTCTCTAATCTCGTCTGTATTGCCTTTTCATGTAGATGAAGAAATAGGGCCCAATGGCCGTATCAAGCGCAGGCGAAAGTTGTCAGAAAAAGCAGCAGAGCTTCAGGCAGAGAGGGGCCGCAAGGTTTCAGTCAAGAAGCCTGGTTCCTCTTCGAAGCTGGGAAAAGGTGAAGCGAAGGGCTCATCTCCGGTTCCTACCAAGCTTTTTGTGACTAACGGAAGTGGTGGACCTTCAGGCGTCACCCCAAAATCGAAGAACCGTGAAGTAGAAGACCCTCAAGGATATGCTGGAGACGAGGTATTTCTCAAGTTCTTTTAATCCGTTCTCGATGTTATTGGCTTGTTGAGTCTCATCTATAAGAAGGTCGTCAGTGCAAATTATCCAAGCTTTTTTGGCTTCGAAATAGAAGTAGTTTCAACAATGAGGAAAAATTATTTGTTTACTGTCAATCTTCCATAAAGGAATGCATCTTTTTAAGCTTTTCTAACTCGTGTGTTTTGACATAAGGAGCATTCAGTTCCGAAAAAGACCGTGAAGCGGGTGCAACGATTGAAACCCGTTGCCTCGTTATCACACCACCACAACAACAACAACGATACAAGTTCAGCTTACGGATCTCCACCTATGTAAGATAGGTAGAACAATTGATGGGCCTCGTGGAACTAGGATTTTTGCTTGCATCGTTTCTTTACAAACCCTTCCTCCGTTTAGTGCAGGGGCTTGATTCCTATACTCTCAACCCTTTGTAGCGTCGCTCAGAAACTTGAATGCTGTCTAACAAACGTGTCATTGGTGGTGCCACAACGATTCTTTTCTGCAGAATTATATTCCTCCTGTATTTACTATGTAGACTTATCACTTAGTTGTGTGTCCTGTCTCTGATGCCAATTAACACTTTAGGTCCCCAAGGCAGTTTTGTCCAGAACAAGAGTATGGAGGGAATCTTTTTTAAATCACTGGTTTTAGAAGTAATTTAGGCAGATATGCAAAATCCCACCAAATAAAGCGGAAGAGTATGTGATGGACATGTGCATAAAATGATCATGATCCACCATTTGCATTGAGAGAAAATTGTGATCAAAGTGAACCTATAACTAGGTCTTGTGTGTGATGTATGATAAAGTGTCGAATACAATGTCTCAACATTGTCACGTAAAGAAAAAGGGCAAGAATGAAAACCACAAGAATGTAAGTACATATCCACTTAAAAGGAAAGTCTTTCTGTAATGGATCACCTTCAAAACCATAATTTGATGTTTTGGATTATGAACACATGGTGGTAATGTTGTCAACTAGAAAAGAATCACATGCAAATATGTACACTAGGTTTTAAACTCAAGAAAACTTCTAAAGATTGAATGAATTGTACAAGAATGAATACATTACCATCAAATTGGATAAAGTAGGTTATAAACTCAAGAAAACTTCTAAAGATTAAATGAAAATGTACTAGAATGAATATATTACCATCAAATTGGATAAAGTAGTGACAAAGCGTTCAAACATTCTATGTTCAACCCTTAATTGCCTAATCGACTATATGGTTGTTCCAAAATTTCATCTCATTAGTATGTGGGCAATTAAATTCCATTGACCATTCTAAAAAAGTTTACAAGTGATATTGAAGGTTAGCTATTGGAAGTTTTTATATTTCACTAAAAGAAGTAAATACTTGATTTTTGAAAGGTTTTCAAAGGCATATTTGTGCCATTAGTGGAAGAATAAAGCTTGCCAAATTTAATTGATTTCCTAGCTTTGAACAAAGCTTGCCAATTTTGCTTGATTTGAAATCTTAAAAATTATACTTTAGTATCCATTTGTTTTATAAATGGTCCCAATGGAAAGAATAAAATGTTTTCATGTTTTTTACCATTGAAAATTTATACATGCAAGTATTGATTTGGAGTTATTTGTGATTTCTACTTATAAAAAAAAAGTGCATTTAACAATTGCAAGGTGGACTGTATAACAAGTTTGATAGCTCTTCATTAATTTGAACTTAAGGTTTTTGGAAGTACATTTTAGTGGCCAACACAATAATTTCTAGTTCTTCATATCACTTCCAATCCCCAAAAAATCTTATATGCAAATTTCTCAAACATTGTGGGGAAGGGCAACATACTAAAAATATAATACATACATTTCTTTTATTATAATCTCACAATGCCTATGCAATCTCATACTCAAAACTAGTACATACACTAATGAGCAAGCTCTTTAAACATTTATAAACTTAGATTTTGAAAAAAAATCAATTTACTTCATTGGAAATAACTATAAGCCCACGCTCTTTTTTCATAGGAAAAACACACTTTGAAAGGCTTAGGCACTTAGGGGTTAATATAATAGATACTAATGTACCCTGTGTTGTTGCCACAACCAAAATAAAAGTAAAAATAATTTCTAATTTTTTAATTCATAAACACTTTGAAATTCAATAACTTTTCCATTGTAAGTTCAAACGCCACAAAACAAGAGCCAATGTACCCCTATTTGCTGAGAATTTTCCGATGGTACCAAAATTGTGACCCACAAATGCAGGTTCCTGAGATCTCACTGTAACAAACAAAACAAAACAAAACAAACAGCCTAACTTAAGGTATGGATTCCTTCAAGAAAAAGAGAAAAATTAGTATGGTAGCTAAAAATACGGGAACCGGTTCATTGCTTTTGCAACAAATATAATTAATTTTTTTCATAAAAATTGAATTCATCTATTTAAGAACTCCTTGAAATTCTTGGTTTATCTTTCTAAACCAGCATTAATTTTTCTTTTTTTAAATCCCAATAATTTCAACTCCCTAATAAGTCTAGTCTAAATATTTTTTGAAAAATCCTGACGTGATCGGTATCAAAATGAACGAATCGACTTGACAACTGAAAGTACCAGTAACCCACGACCCATGAGCGAGTTCCATCTACATCCATCCACCCATCCACTTCGGCGAACAGAATTCATCCATTGATGGGCAAGTGAGAGTGTTCAGTTCTGCTGAAGAAGAGCCGGAGTGTGGTCTCGTCACTCCCGATTTGCAAGACCTTGCGAGAGAAATCTTTGATTTTAATTTTGCAAACTCGCAGGGGCGTTGCTTCGGAATTGTGAGCTCGTTCATTGAATTTTTTAGCGCCCTTTTCTGTCTCTCTTTTGCTCTAAGACGCTCTTGATTCTGTAAACTGTGGGGAGAGTTGTGGGAGTATTTGGAGGTTCCCAAGGTTTTTGCTTTCGGGAGTGTGTTTTTGCTTTGCAGCCGCGTCGCATTGCTTTCGCTGGAGCTTCATCGTCTTTCTGGTTCGACGCGACGAACTCACATTGGTATGATTCTTGCGTCACTGTGTTTTTTTGCTATTTCGTAGGGGAAGTCGAAGAGGATTTGTGAGCGAGCGGTGCATTTAGTGTTTTTAAGGAGGCTCAAATTTAATTTTACATGTAATTTATCGGTGTTCTTAGAGTTTCGGCTGCGTAGGTTTCGGCTGCTTCTTTTTGGCGTTCTGAACTCTCTTTAAGCTTGTGTCCCGGAAGGGTTGCAGAGACGGATTTGCTTCTTTATTTTAATCGCAAGAAGAAACAGGTCTGTTGGATAAATATGAAAAAACGCTTTTGTATGTATCGGTCCGTAAAATCTGAAATTGTTCACGCTGACGTTGATGTATTGAGTGAAACTTATCTTCTGTGGCTGGCTAGATACGGAGTTTCGTTTGTTTGGACACAAGATGAAACAGTCAGATGCTCTTAAAATAATAAACATTATCAATTTTACAAGAGAAATCGCTGACTGATGTATTGCGTGACACTTCTCTGCTCAGATCGACTTTCGTAGATGATGGACGACCCTGATAGCGATGACTACGATTCAGATGAAGTGAATGAAGCGTTCGAGTTAGCCTGGGATGGTCTTCAAGACGGTCAATTGAAATGCCTAAACTCTGACGGTACATTTCGATGTCCCTTCTCTCCCGGTCGCAAGAAGCAAGACTACAGATACAGTGAAATATTCCAGCATGCTGTGGGCGTTGGTAAAGGTAAGCGGGGCCCCGTGCCTGCTGGAAAGCACCGCGCCTTGCAGAAATTCCTAGAAGAGAATTTAGGAGGAAGGGCACAACCTCAGGCAGAAAGAGTGATCCATTTGCAGCAAGAGATACCTGCGAGGATTGACAGTGACGATAAACGAGTCCGTCCTTGGATGGGCATATTACAAAATATTGACAATCGGACTCGAAGGCCTACTGATGGTTTCCGTATTGGCGTTGGTGGGGCAGAGATTAAAGAGCACCTCAAGGTACTGGGCATTCTCACCCTAAGGATGTTAAGAAACAGACTGAATTATGTTATTTGTGTTGTGAGATTGCCCTTCGATGTGCTCCAATGATTAACTCGAATCTGTATTCTTATTTCAGGCCTTCAATCCGGAATCGGTTAAGGTATTGTATGATTATAGAGGTCACCTGGGCATGGCTGTCATTGGGTTCCGAAACTCGATGGATGGGTTCAAGGATGCTGAAGCATTTGATAACAGTTTCTATCACAAGAAACGAGGGCGTAGAGATTTTGACAAGGACTTTCCACATGAATGTGGCACACACTTGTACGGGTGGATGGCTACTAAGAAGGTATGTTCTTCGTCTTAACACTTTTGTATAATCTTAAACACCAGTTTTCTTAATTCTTTTCATTCATAAAGTTTTCATGACAGTAAAGGGGATGTGGCTCTCGTGCAGGATTTCGATGGCGCTAACAAAGGCAGTCACAAACTCCTGATCGAGCACCTGAAGTTGAACGGCGATCTGAAGAGTCTCCCAGAGATTGTGAGAGAACTGGAAAATACAGCACAGCAACAGGTGCGAAATCTGAAGGAGGTCGTGATAAAGAAGGAGGGTTTCTTACAAAGTACTCATCAGAAGAACTGGACCTTGAAAAACAAAGTAGAAGATGTTACAGCACAGCGCGAGCAAGCTGAGCGCGAGAAGCTCCAGCTCATCGAGGACCATAAGAAAGGTAACTAAAGGCGTTGTTCTTTCTTTCCTTAAATTTTATGCAGACCGGCTGATTCTGTTGTCATGGTTGAGGTAGGTTGTTTGAAGCCTGTCTGATGGTTTCTTCTTAACTGTCTCTGCAGAACTCGAAGACTTGCAACGAGCGGCATCGATTGCAGCCGAAGAACATGAGAGAAATATGAGCGCCCATCGTTTAGAGTTTTCGAACAAGATGACAGATCTAGAAGGCAAAAGCTCTGAACTTGAAACTTTGAAACTGGAGAATGAGGTCGAGAAGGCTCGATATTATGCGGAAAAACAAAAGGTACTTAGGAACTTTCAATTGTCCGTCAATTTAAAGCCTTTGTTGTGCAGTCCGCGGTGGTTTCTTATCTCTAAAGGTTTGTTGGTTTCTTTGCCAGACACAAAAACTATTAGCATGGTACAAGGGTCAGGTCAAGCAACAGGAAGAGCAACAGATCAAACAGATTGAGCTCATCAAGAAGCACAAGGTGAGGATTTCTTCTCCCCTTAGAGTATCATGTATTACGCTAGATTCACTATGAGATTCACATTCTTGATATTGATGTCTGTACAACTCTCATTTCAGTACCCTTTTCTAGATTATATAAGAACTTCATCACATTAAGAATGTCATGAATGCCACTACAGGAGGAAAGTGACAAATTGGAGAATCAACTTCAAGAGCAACGGAAAAAACTCCAAGCGAAGCAGAGGCGCGAGTTGGAGAGTCAGCGAGTGACGGAGCAGCTGGAGACCGAGAAAGCCAAGAAAGCAGAAATTATCGAGGCTAAGAAAGAGGAGACACAGAAAGAGCAGGAGGAGTATGTGAAGAAGATTTCTGAGTTGCAGGAAAAATTGAAAGATCTTGAGGAAGATGTGGATGCTGGCCAAGATCTCGTGACCCAACTGGCGATTTCTCATAGACAAGCAAATGATGAAGTCGAATCTGCCAAGAGCACAATAATGCAATCAAGAGTGAGTTATATTATCTTCCTCGGGTTTTATTTTTAAATTAGATTGTTGACTGCCTTAAGACTTTGTTTTTGACTTTGTTTTAAAAGACTCTGTTCCTAAGGTTTAGATTCATATACAGTGATCGAAATATGTTGAAGAATGTTTATATTATTACTGAGCTAGATATTGGCGAATGGAATAAAGCAGTTTTATTGGTACCCTGGCGTTCATGGGAATGCAAGATGTTCGCTCACACTTTTTGAGCACTAGTGTTATGATAAACTGATCCATGCTCTGTTTTTGTAACCCAGATGTTGCACAAGTACGGCACATCCGAGATCGGGGTGAAGCTCTTGGGAGCGGTAAATACAGAAGGATGGTGGGAGGAGTGTAAACATAAATTTAAAAATGAGATGCTTTTCCAGAAATGGACAGATTGGATTGAATCTAAATTGATGCCAAAGCAGACCTTCAACCCAATCAAGGTGGTGCCTGACGGGAAAGGGGGAAACAAGGTTTGGAGCTCACTTATATCATAGTTCATAGTTTGAGTTTGTAAATTGCGTAGGTGTTTGATCTTGGGTTCTGTATTTTCTATCCTTGTGTGAACTTTGCCATATTTACTTACTTTCCAACGGAAAAGAGGTCTTTGGTCATTCCGATTGGTTTCCTTTGATTCATCGTGGAAGAAGTTTTCGCTGCTTTGGTTGTGAAGAAGTGTCTCAAATATGATCATGGACTGGTTTCACAATTGAATGTCGCTTATATGTGTGTTTATTTATGCTTGGTGTGTTTCTGCAGAACGTGATTGATGAGGACGATGAGGAATTGACGAAGCTTCGCAAGAAGTACGGTCCTCTAGTGGCCAATGCCGTCGGAGTTGCCGCCTTGGAGATTGCAACTTGGAATCCTAGTGGAAGGTATAAGATCTCAATGCCATGGGATTTCCGAGCAGACCGAAAAGCCACTATGAGTCAGATACTGGAGCTTTTAGTTGAGGTAATCCTACAAAAGGAACAGGACGGAGCCGAAAAGGACAAGCTGATTGCAGAAAAGGAACAAGAAGTGGAAGAGAAGAACAAGCTGTTGGAGGCGTTGCAGCCTCCTAGCAAGACCGGGAGCAAGATCGTCACTCGTCCTGCACCAAAGAGGAGGAGACCTCAGGCTTAACGCAATGTATGTTCAGGAGTGAAGCCGAACAGTGAATGATGATATTTCTGTGAGGATTTTTGTCTTCTTCCTATGCAGAAACCTCTTGTCATACAAAATTTTGTTACATGTATTTGTTTACCTGTGCCATTGTTTCAGACATCACCTGCATTTAAATCCCAAATCCGACCTTCCTCCACCTCCACCCTTTTTGCAAACCTGTTCTTTCAAGGAATTTTTTCTTAACCCTAACCTCCGACCTACCACCACATCGCCACCCATTGTGCAAATCTATAATTGCATGGGTTCACAACCCTAATCTCTTGCCGATCATCACTTGGAAGTTTGGCCACTTGGAAGTTCATTGGAATTGAACCCTAAACCCAATTACTACCTGGATATTTGTATTCAATTGATGCTTCAATAACCGTCAGGTGTTGGTTTGTCATTGTGAGTCACATGCTGTAATTGTGATCACGATAGACCCTGAGACTTCATTTGAATATAGTAAATCGACTTTTTAAAAACTTTATGTACTAAGAAAATGTAGGGAATCAAATTACCTTTCAGTTCGAAAAATCCATTTGAGATTTGAATTCATCAGTAAATAGTAATGGACAAAACTGAGATGGAAGTTACAAAAAAGTAAGCTTACCGTGTTTGCACCCTGTTTCACTTGTTTGTATTACCGAATTGTACGTCGTTTACGGTTGATTACGATAATATACTTCCCTTGAAGTTTCTAAGATTATGGATTATTGTGTATTGATTACATGTTCTTGAGATTTGGAAACTGATCTCCGCATATATCATTCCAAACATTGCAAATATTGCATGGTCTAGGTGTACAATGAGCTCTTAACCCCTAAATGCCCAAGGCCTTCTTTGAGCCTCTTGGAATTTGCTCTAAATTGAACAAAAAGCCAACATTTTGATTAGTTGAATCAATTTTTTTCGAATTGTGACCATACAAATTCAAACTAGACATGCTAGAGATCACATAGGAAAAGAAAACACAACAATATCATTGAAAGATTGAAAGATTATAATGCTTGATCATCAGGGTGTTAAAACTATGAAAATCTTTGAGCTCTCTTTTTGCATGTCAAATCTAAAAAGTTCAAGACCAAAAAAATATGAGGTTGAAGGGCCTAACAAATGTAATCCCAATCAATTTATGACTTCTCAAAAGCTACTCTACGGTTTTTTTAAATGAATTTCTAGTGTGATTTTTTCTCCAAGATCTAGTGTATTTGAGGCTCATTTCCAAGAGCTCTCAACACTACGGAAAGTCAAGATTGCAATGGGTACCCTTGCACAAAATCGTGAATAGAAAAATCATAATCATTCATTTTCAAAATTGGATTTTTGATGCTAAAACTAGACTTCAAAAAGAATCTTTCACAAATATAAACTACTGAAAATAGCAATTTGGTAAGGTTTTATTTTACTTCAAAGTTTCTTTGACACCACATTTGGGTGCCTTGGGCATTTAGGGGTTAATGTATGTGATAGTGTAAATGACTCACAAAAAACATTCACTAAATTTCTCCACCATTCCATCTGATCGAACATTGTAATTTTCTAATTGGAAATGTGAACCATGATGAAAATATGAAATTTTGCACGCATGGACTATGGCAAGAGTAAAATCTATTATAACAATGCAATTAGTCCAAGGTACTCCTGTTGAATTAAAAGTACATTTATTTCTACGAGACCGAAGTGTGAAACAGCATACTCTTGGGTTAGGCTTATAAGAAAACTGAAATTTACCAAAATCATTTCCTCCCTCAGTTCATGATGTGAAGAAGACAAATATACTCCCTGGGATGCCTAAGGACCCCAATCTTTATTGAAAAATTCAGAGCAATTCATTTGTGAAGGACCACATGAACCAATCCTAGGCGTCCAAAGAATCTACAGTACCTAGAAGTCACAGCAAAGTGGCAAAATGGAAACACTGGTACCTAGTGGAATGGTAATGCTTCTCATACTAATAAATGAATCCCAAAAGAGAGAATTTCACTTTAACCAGACCAGATATGGCTTTTGCTATATTCACCCCGCTACTAATATATATCTTATCACACCATGAGAAAAAAATTGCCACCGGAAGAGCATAATTTAAAAATGATACAAGCCATAAAAACCACAAATGAAAATCTCTTGACGACAATGTACTTGCCCCCAAAATCCTGTCAATTTGAGAAATCGGTGCTGTGTTGAGAATACCATTACCTGAATCAGATCAATCAATTTCCTTCCTCCTTTGAATCTATCATCGGTCTTTTACAACTGACACTTTATTTTACAACTACCACTTATTAACTCTAGAACTAGAAGTACTATTTCACCCACTGAGATACAATCCTAGGCTGATTTCACAAGGTTAATATATGTACACTAGAGTTATAAACGCGTGTGTTGACCCTGTGTCAGTAAAAAGGAAGAGGTGAGTCTAAGGGGGAAGTCTCGGGATTCGTACTACTACTAAGAATTAATGGATACTTACCTCGACTATCCATTTCAAATCATTCCCCTGCCGACGGAGATGTCAGCAACTCCAGCGATTTTCTCAAGTATGAGATGGCAGTTGGAATATCATCGAAAGCCAAAGCACTGACTGCAAACCTGGATGCTTTATGCGCTTCCACCACTTGCCCTGGTGAGGGCTTGAAGTCACTGTCGTAGTTCCCATTCAACTGGTATCCTGTTGTTGAACTCTCAGGTCCAACAGGAGCACTGCTTGTTCGCGCAATTGGAGCCTCAGAATGTCTGGCAGCTCCATGAGAGGGAAACTGCGGGGCAGCTGGAGGCGGATACCCACCGGATGCAGATGGAGGCGGATACCCACCGGGTGAAGAAGGAGGCTGATAACCACCGGGTGCAGATGGAAAGACGGAAGGGTAATTGGACGCTGTAGAACTGGGCCACTGTGGCTGCTGTTGCTGATGATGATACTGTGCAGGGTCCTGCTGAGAATAAGGGTTGAAACTGGGCGGAGGAGAGGTAGTGAAACCTGGAGGGTCGGTGGGGTATGAATAGGTGCCAATTGTATGAGCCCTGTCATTTCCACCTAAAGAATCGAAGGGCGTAGGGGAGGTGTGAGGATAGGGTGATTGGTGATGAGAAGGAGCACTGGGAGGGTTCCCTGCATTATTATCAGCGGGAGCATATGGATTTTGAGTATAGGAAGGGGGAATGGGGTTGGAGGGAGCAGATGGAAGATTGAAATCTTCGTCAAAGGATTTGTTGTAGGACGGTTCTGAGGGTGGCGGTGGAGTCACACTTTGGTGGGAGGCAGTGTCTGGATACGTAGGTCCGAAAGATAGATTCTTGTCTGAATCGGGAGGTGACGAAGGTGGTTGTTGCGTTTCTGGTGCACCGCTAATGTTCCCCTGGAAGATAGAAAGACAAATAATCATCAAAGTTGATGTTTCGAATTTAAACCTAAAAGGATTATTAGACTGCCTTCATTTTGGTTGGCTCTTGCTGCAATCGAAAGATGATTGCACATTTGCTAGCTTGTATTTTGGACACTAGGAATAAAAAAGCATTTTTTCAGGTGTACACCGAGGCTTTTATGCTCAGACAGTGTCCATTTCAGACAAGAGTCTCTGGTGACTTTCTGGGTAAGGGTTGCAATCAACTGTAGTTACCTCAAATGAACTATTTACATCTGTCAGTGTACCTCAAAAACTGAACAGTAGCTGAAATTGCAGAGACATAATTGAGAATTCCCAGAGCGACAAATGATGACGGGGAAATAAGAAAAATCAAAAGAACACATACTTCGGTGGTGCCAAAGGTTGGGTCTTCCGCATCAGGTATGTCATGTTCAGAGACCGGTGGGCCAGGAACCGGCTTCCTTCCCTCTGCCATTGCTTTACGAATGTCCACAGCCTTCCAACTTGCGTACTTTTGTTTTTCCTGGATCTATTTCAAGTACAATTCATATGAGCAACATCAAGTATACAACACGGGTTTCAATTGAATTAGGCTATTTCAGGAACTTTTAACAAACTTCATAAAGAGAATCGTTGCCTTGATTTGTGGGAAGGTCATTGTGATCATACAGAGGCCTCACCATTCTCATCACGAAGTGTCCCGTATGATCACAATGACCTTCCCACAAATCAAGGCCAAGATTCTCTTTATGATGTTTTGTCCAAAAATTCCTGAAACAATTCAATTTTATTAAAAACACTGACACGTCACAAGCATGGAAAAGGCAAGGACCCTCCTACGAGCTCGGAACTGTCCAAAACCCAAGGTTGGACAAGTTGCTGGTAAATAACTTACATCGGGTGGCAATTCACCAAACTGAAGCAGGACCTCAAAGAAAATACTCGCCGCATAAAAAGTCATAGCAGTCTTCCTGACAAACAACAAAGACATCATTAGACACTCCATTCACATGCTATTTAACGCTTCATCTATAATTTGTAGGCGGCTGAGATCCAACAACTCATATCGTGCCACCAAACAAACATCCTCACAGCACCTCGAAAGTCTTTCATTCGTTCACGAGTCGCTAATAACTAGCTTGTCCACCAGCGCTATATTGAGCACTCGATCCTTCTTGCACCGTCCATTTCGATCAATTTACTTCTCTCGCTATTACAGAGACAAACCATACGGAAACTGTAGAGCACTCCAAGACTTTGAGGTGATTTGTGACAACCTATACTTAATAGTCACACTCTGTCCTTAACACTGAGAGCTAAAGGGTGATTTTGAAACGCACAAATCAGCACGACCAGCTCGATCCTGCTTGTCAGCTTTGGTAAACACGCGCAGAGCAAAGCCTTCCATGTACATGTTGTCATCGGGACTTAGTTTCACAACCTTCTTATCCTGCACAATCACATGCTCGTCAAATTAATACCGCGGAACCATCTTAGACCTAGTCAACGAATCTAGTTCTGTAACTTGTGTTACTTATAGACAAGACTTTAACGAACTGAACTATGTTACAACGAAAACTGACCCAACCCTAATTCGTTATCAACAGGCCTCCCAATTTCCAGTTGCTTGTAAAATTCCGACTGCTATCTTCACTTTTCCAAAATCACAAACACAGCCTACAATCTTAAAAAAGCTCTCCCTATCGTTAGTTCGAATTTCACGGTTTAGACTAACTAAACCTAATCTGTTTTCAACAGGTGCTTGTGACTCTAGCTTGGCCATGGAGATTGCAACCCCGTCTCAATCAGTAAAACGAGCTTGACATGGAAAGACATCTATCTCCAGCTGCTTATAAACTTAGTTTCCCCATCTCAAATTTGAATTCAACAATTTAGTTGAAACACTCTTGAAGCAACCGATTCTTTGGCGATGCAACAAAACCACCAACGCACAAAGCAAGTGCCCTGGTTCGAAATGTCTACGTGTGGATACCATCAAAGCTTGAACCCTAATTTCACCCATCCAAATTTACTTGCCTCCCGAAGTCCTATTCGAGTCGAAATCAATTAACAAAAAGCGAAAAGCACTGGCGTATCGCTATCCTTCAGATGTAAAACCGACTGTCGGGACTTACTTTTTCTAGCTGATTCATAAGAGAAATAAGAATTAACTTCGTCTCATTCGTGCGCTCCTTCGGCGGAATCTTCAATCCTTTCTCCATCGCATACAATCGACCTGCCACAAAAAATCAAAATCAAGACCCAACCCGAAACCCTAAATTCCACGAAATTCGAAAAAACCCAAAACACTCACTCACCAATCAATCAATCCAATTTCCCAAAATACACTCCTCAAATTCACAAATCACAAATCTCAACTCCACAACCAATTCCATAACTACCAATTACAATCCACCCACCGAATCGCATCGCACAAACAACCACATCATCCACAATTCTTCTCTTTTTTCGACATACGGAAACCTCATATGAATTGGAAGATCGCACTCACAGTAGTAAGCTGCAAGGTGGTCATGCTTCTGCAATTCATCGGCCCGTTGCAAGTATGGAAGCAGAATCTTCGCAGGCTCCCCGTCGACCGCCATCGCACCACCGTTATGATCCAAGTTGATTGATGTCCGAAATTGGTGAAAGAAATATCGCCAGATTCTGCCTTTCTCTGCAAGCGACCTCCGCAAGAGTGCGATTAGGAACGTCGAAGAAATCTTCAGCCAGCGACGTCGAAGAAGCGGGTTTCTACGTCGTGGAAGAGCGAGACACGGAGCTGCGAAGGAAACCCTGATGGAAACAAAGAATCATCAATAACCTAGATTTCAGGAAACCGACACTGTTTACCTGGGATGCTCAGGATAATGAACATGGGTTCTTAAATCTAGATTATACCAAGATGTATCTTAAATCTAGATTCTAATGAGATGTATCTCAAATTTAGGTCATTCCGAGATGTATCTTAAATCTAGATTTCAATGAGATTTAAGACTTTGTTATCCTGCTTGACCCATAAACGATGCAGTGGACGTTTTTCTGTTCGATGGAAGACAAAGAATCCTTTTATGTAGGACAGAAGTGCAATTATGTATCTTTGGAATTTTGTGTGAAAAAGGGAGGTCGTCTACAGTAAATTGACTTCCAATAAGTATCTTTGGATTTTTTTTAGTAAATGATTACATTATAGCTAAAGGGATGATTTCCATGGAGTCACCAGCCCATCCTTTTTAGGGTTAACCCTAAAGTGCTCCAATGTTCAAAAAGTGGACGACAAACAGATTTGGAGAGCTGCAGGCGATAGAGAAATTGAAATTTTCATTCATCCATTTTTTCCGAAGTTCTGATGGAAATTTGGAATTCATTGCTGCTAAAAATGGTAGTTTTTGTACGAGGAATTGAAAATGAAAATTCCTAGTAGTAAAACATGTCTTGTTTTGGAGTATATTTTGAAGTGCCCTAGTGGAAGGAAATGCTAAAATAAGACTCATGGGGCAGATAATGAGGATGGGGCAGTAGGTGGGGGGCAGTGATTTCATACTTCAATAGTCATTATAAAACTCTCAACATCTAATTTTTAAAATATTGGAAGGGAACATAGATTACTTCTATGAGAACGTGAAAATATAAAAAACCCTAAAGTAGAATGCCACATGTCACTAATTGAGACAAATGTGGGCACTTGCCTAATTGACAGCCACTACAAATGGAAGGTTGCTATTATGTGAGCATAGGAGTGTGAGCCTACGAGTCTATAATACTACACACCTATGTTATAGGTGTATATACTATAGAAATTGTCTATGATTATAGGGTATACATGTTATAAATACCCATATTATAGGTGTTTATGATACATACACCTTCTATAGTGTATGGTATTCATATTATAGGTACCTATATTGTAGGCTCAATGCTCACAAGCTCGCAATTTTGGGCTCATATACTAGCACCGTTGACTGCAAATGTGGTGCGTGACGGCAATATACATCATAGTGTTAGCTACACCTTCATATTCAAATATTTGTTCATTCATATTCAAATATGCAAATATTTCTCCAGGGACATGTGTCACTCTCTGGTTGTTGGCCAAGCCTTGGCATATTCCCTTCCCGAAATCTACGCAATGTGGGTTGGTCTCTGAAAAATGGAACTTGTTCTCTTTGTTTTCAAAGCCACGTTAATTGCAAGCTTCCTACAATCACATATTTACAAGTACCATCTATGAATTTTTCATCAGCTCATTCCTCTCACTACATTGGCTCACCACTGCATTTTTTCCCATATTTTTCAAAGCATCCCATTGCCGGTTTTGATGTGATTTCTCCGAAATGAACCACCTGCCTGTTAAGGTCAAAGCTGTAATTTTCATGGTCAAACCTCTTGATCTTCCTATAAACTTTGATTTTCTGAAATTCTAATTTGTATTCCAAGTATTTTGATGCTAACACTCAAGATCCTACGGTTACTTTTTCTATCTTGGAAAATAGTTTGCAACAATGCGCATCAAAATTTATGCACTTTTCTGACTGCAAATCACTTCTGCAATGAGTCCAGGTGCTCTAGGGTTAAGTATATGTACAGTTTAGAAATTGACTAGATTTTGAGATATCCTGGCATTATTCCGAGCATAATACAACAATTTGTCTATAGTGAATCTATGAAAAGTTTTAAATTTTTTAAATTTCACTTACAATGATTTAATTGGAGATCAAAGTGTTTTTTTCTTTAGTTTTTCAAATTTTCAAGGTAGAAAAACTTGTGAACATCTTCATCAAAATGACAAAGCTAAGAGTAACAAATATACCTTAATTTGTAGGGCAGGGAAGTAACATCATGTAATCATATAAATATAAATGTATTCAATGTCTAAATTCTATAATTTACATTAAATATTAACAAATATTTCTTCATTCATAGAGTAGAGAAGTAACATCATTTACTAATTATATGAATTTAAATGTATTCAATGTCCCAAATCTATAATTGGCATAAAGTATAGGAATTCAAATTTCAAAAAAGATAAAGATGTACCAATTGAACAATTCAAAGGTGAACAATTGTTGATGATATTGATACTCAAAAATAATAATTTAAATAATTTAAATAAAATTTAAATAAAATTATATATATAATATTACAATTAGCTTGCAAATTGTTGCCAAAGTTTGTTAACCCTATTGGATAGATCGAAAAAAAAGTTTCTTTCTCACAATCCTTGCAAAATACCAACAAATGGCTCTTGGAAAATTAGGACTTCAAAAAAGGGGAAAAAATAATTCACCTTCCCTCCAAATCAAATATGAATACAAAGATATGTAGAACATATACATACAAATACAACATACATGCATATATATACAAAATTTATATGAATACGAATATGAATATAGATTTCTATATACCCCATATTGCTTGTTGAAGAGCAAAAGGGATTCCAATATATGAAATATTAGTTGTTTATTGATGAAAGTTCATTTTCTAGTTGATCTCAATTACAAAATTTATTGTTGTTGTATATATATTGGGATAAATAGATTTGTATTCCTTTCTATATCATTGCTCTAAAATATGAAATGTTTTCTAATCATCATCAAAGTCTCCTCAAACAAGCACATATGACGTTTTATCTTCAAAAACAATCAACACTACAATAAACAATGTCAAAGTTTTTTATTTTTTCATCTATTATAATAGTAGTTTAGTTCAACTATATACGACTAAATTTCAAAAAATTATTTTATTTTTTGTTTTAGCTTAATGTGCTAGAAAATGGCAATTATTATAATTTGTGCTGAGAACCTATACTAAGCTTATTAGGATTTATTTCTAATTTATTTTGGAATAGAATTTAGTGCTAATTTGCCTAATGTAAGTATTAGATCAATTTGCATATTGTATTTGATTGCTAAAATTGAACCAAATTACAAGTTTTATTATTTATTTTTATAAAATAAAATGACAAATATAAAGTTAATTATTTTTCAATTCTTATGTAAACTTTGAAATCAATACAATTATTGTTATAATTTTCTAATAAAACATTTATTAATGTGTATAGTTTTGCCAAAATATATATCTTACATTTTAAAAGAAATTGTATGAACAACGTAGAGTGGGTTGCATATATTTAACAAAGTAGCTATATTAGAATAAGCCATATAGTTTGGTAAAAGTGTAAAGTTGTATCAAGAATTAGCTATATACTTTGACAAAAGTGTATGGCTATATTAGCATGAGCATTACAATTTCATCTAGATGTATAATTTCCTATAAAGTCAAACTTCCTTAACATCTAAGGCATAATTATATATTCAACTTATTGTACAATACACCAAAGTACAATACGATACTAGTAAAGATACAAAATTAAATTTGAAGCTCATTTTTAGGAATAGATAAGAATACAAAAAGACCTAATATTACAAAAATGTTATTAGTCCTCGAAGGACGTTGAGGCCAAAAATAGGTCAATGGATGACTTTTCAAATTACTAAAGAAATGAAGAATGCACCTATTAATCCATAAATTGAATTGTTTTTGGCAAAGTACATTAGTGATGGATCTTGTTCTTTTAGGGTTAAATAGGTCTATTACTCTAGCCCAATTGCCAATGTAGATTTTAGAAGCTTGTGGATTGCATCCATACATTCAAGCAAAAATTTGAATTTTGTTTAATTATACCCTGTTGATGTAATTTGAAAAACAATTGGATGTCATACTAGCATGATATGTCCAGAAGGTGAGAATGGGTATAAACCAAATTAGCTTTGTAATTGTAATTGCTCAATTAGATGTTGAATACTAGTATCAACAAGATGGAACATGAATGACTCAATGGTATTAATGCCTTTAGGTTGTTCTAATTAAGAATGGAATACAAGATGTAATCTAAGAGACATTATTGTATAGTACTCTAAAGTATTCTTATGTAATTTTCATTTCCTTGTTGAGATAGGGCATGTAGAAGCCATTTTACCAAATTCCTAAAGGTTCAAAAATTCATCAAATCTTGAATAATAAATTGCATTTGAAAGCTCTAGCATTCTATTTTGAAGGTATTATATATAATTTATAGAATTACAATAAATTTCAAAAAAATCAAGAATTTTGCCTCTTGCTATATGTTGTCTAAAATCTAGAGGTGCTATTTTGTGAGCCTAGGAGCGTGAGTACAAGAGCTTGAGAGCTTATAAGCTTCTAATTTTGAGTATTATTTCTTGTATTGTTTGGTTGTTGGATCTAAAAGGGTAGTTGCATGGATGAGTGGCTCAAAAGCGGCACCCATGACATCACAAAAAGTCACTAAAACTGAAGGCTATTTCCTTTGATGGCTACTACATTGGAAATATAATAGAAAAAAGTAAAAAGTGAAGGGCAACCCACCTTAATCTTATAAAATTAAACACAATAGAAAAATAATAATAATAATGATAATAGTAATTATTTATAAATAAAAACTCCCCAAAATTTGACCTTCATTTTAACTACTAAAAAGTCCCTAATTCTATATTAAGAGAAATTCTTATAATATAGAAAGCATTTCACTCAACCAAAATCTTTGGAGCACTCATAACAAATTCACTAGAAAACATTTAAATATATCTATATCCTCAAAAAATTTCATATACAATTTTTATTCAGTTGTGACAAGTCCATATACTACACTTCAAAAGTCCCATACACTTGTTAAAAATTTAATTTTTTTAAACCAGCTACATAAATATCTTTATAATCAAATTATTAAGTATTTTGTGCAAAACAATTGTGAAAAGATGTGATCATTTGTGGCCTAGAGCCTTTCTAATGCTAACATTTTCTGAAAACATCTTTGTGGTAGGTTTATTGAGACACTCATTCATGCATCTACCCATGACAGTGGATTAGGATTTAGATCTAAATCAAGATGAATAATAAAATATAAGGTGTGAATTGGTTCTTCATAATTATATAATTAGTCCACCTACATCATTTATGATTCAACAACAAAATACAAAACCATTGGAAAGGCATAACAACTAAAAAAAATATTGTAGATAATGATATGTAAATTGAGGCATAGTGATAATAGAAATATTAAGCAAAACATATCATATATTTAAAAAAATGGGACATATTAAACACTTACAACAAATCATAAGTATAGGAAAATAATACAAATAAGATTCAAGGTGCATCTTCATGAAGAGCATGGCTAAAGGATTTGGATGTTGAACTGTTGATACTAATTAAATGCTTTCCATCAAACTCTACTATAGAATCATTTATGAATCTAAGCACAAGGATGTACTAAATGGACCCTAGAAGTCTGTTTAAGGTCATGTGTTGTGAATTGTTTTACTATTACCTCTGCATACACCAATAGTTGAAAAGATTTTGGAAGGCTTTAAAGAAAGTTGGATCTGCAAAGAACGCTTGATGATTCGACTTTTTCATTTTTTCAACTTGCCTATAAAATTAATACAACGTACATGAGTATCAAGCACAACATGCAACCTCAAAATTGTCTTTACAAAATTGAAGGGTCTACTTACTTATTCAATCTGAAGTTTTTCACAATCTTCTAGGCCACCACTTTCTCATTGTTTAGATCAATAAGAGTAATAGGACTTATAGGGTATTGCACCACCACCATGTGAACAAGGAAAACAAGCAAAGCGTCAAAAATAAACTTGTTCTCTTTCAATGTTAGAATGTGATAACCTGAAGCTTGACAAGTATGGATACTAGAACCTATGTACATAGAAAAATATAATTTGAATTTTCCATCATGTGAAATGATTGGAGCAAGTAATGACCTGAAAGAAAATGCGATGTATAACAAACTTGTTGTTATGGTGCAGTCCATGACTGCATCAGTAAGCAAAGTAATTGCTTCAATCAACATTTGCATGATAAATGAAGTCTTTTCACGCGGACCTCGCCAATGCTTCTCTCCATTCATCGTAAGTCTGTACGGCTTTCTTATTCTAGAAATTTTGAAGGTTTTTATTGCGGATTTGCGGGCACCATTTATGCCAACTATCTCATGAGCTGATACTTCATGAAATGAAAACTTTGATATAGGCTATTCATCTTTGATATACATTTTTATTTATAACTGCATGGTCTGTAGACCATAAAAAGTTAGGATCCACTATGAAAAATCAAAATAAATTTGGATGGAAATTAGAAGTGCTCTACAAAATATATCTTATTGTAGATGGAGAATGCGATGGCAATGTCAAATGCAAAATGTTTATAATCCACTAGTACTGCTTCGACTAAAATTCAAGTTCATTTAAAAATCTAAAAAAGTATGATATGACTTTACAATTGAAATGGTAGATTACAACTAAGTCTCCACTATTGTGTTGATGGTTTCTGGCAAAGTCAAAGATGGATTGTAACTAGTCCTCTAAGAAATGATTCTTTGTTGTTATGAATGTAGGTGGGCTAGAACCGTAAGAACAGACAAATTTTTTGAGACACCAACAATTATCAGGTCCATTACCTCATCTTTGCTCAATATGTCTTTATAAAAGTAGATTTTTATTAGATGAATAGTGTGTATAAGTAATCATTTAAGAAATTATCAATGAAAAAAAGAAAAAATGAAAGAAACATCCACAAAATATCAAAATGAAAATTAGAAAGTACGATGTCCAAAAACTTTAAGACGCCATAATAGGTTTGTGAAAAAGGTCTCTTATCAGGACCCAATAAAACCCGGGGAGGTCACTTAGTGTGCATATTAGAAACCACGTGAGATCTAATATAGGGTACTATATATTTATTCTACCTAAAATTTATTAAAAAATTACATTTAATATAGAGTGTGTAAAATTACATGTAGGGTATTATAACTAATATAGGGGTATGTTTAATACCATATATTAGATTTTATGTAGAAAAAATATAGGAGGGCAATAATATGTGGGGAAAAATAATTTTGTAGAGTGAGTATTTAATGTCCTTAAAGAAGAGATGGACAAAAAATGACACATTATTTGTCCCAAATTATCCATATATGAACCTTAGATGAGGGGCTCTAGTTGCCTTTAGAATTATTTGTAAAGTCCTTTGAAGTCACTTAGAATTTGAAGAATCTATCATAAATTTTGCTTTAATATACTCTTATTTGTTCATTCCAAATAGTAGAAAAGTATAAAAGAGCTTGGTGGTCTATCATTATTAGGTGTGTAAGAGCTTGGTGGTCTATACTTGTTTATTATATTGTAATGCAATGTCATCTTTTCTTTGTTGAGTACTTGCACTCATTATATTCATTAGAATATATTGTAGATGATTAGTAATAAGTTGTTTGACACAACTAGAATGTATTGTTTATAGTTTGTGAATGTATTTGTTTGGCCACAATACATCGTCTAAACATAAATTACTTTAGTTTTTAGTAACCATAAAAAAATGGTTTGAAGAAGAAGTGACAAAAGAATAAAGAAAAAAAGGATAAAAAACAACAATAGGAAAAAAAAGTCGTACAACATCTATTAGTTCTAATTTTTTAAATCTAATATAGGGGCCAAAAATTTGGACTCAAAAGTGCATTATAAAAATATAGGGTGCTATAAAAAATGCCAATTTAGAATTATTTTTAACAATAGGGTATTTTAAATTATGAAATATTAGAAAAATAGTCCCCCATAAAATATCCCCCAATCTCACGTGTATACTAAACCTCTAGCTAGTGACTCCCCCGTGCAATAAACTTGATATAGACAAATTCAAGATCAATTCATCAATGATAGACACCAATTCTCAGTCTTGAACTTGAGGCGGCACACCATGCAACAACTGCTCCTATATGAGTGAGAAATTTAATGAGGTGTCTTTGATGGCAATCTTTCTTGTTGCTTATTCATCCACCAAAGCATTTGCCTTCCTGTTCTTTTATTTGTTCTTCTTTAAAACCTTGTCATAACATTTTTTTTTGTTCGTTCTCTTCAACCTTTTTTTGAACACAACAATGGCGTCAAAATCATTTCAGAAATAAAGAAAAAAAATTGAATGGTTTAGTATGTACCTTATTGAGTAGCAACTGACGCACAATCAAGGATGGCATTGAGTGCCTCCTTCTATGAAAATTACAGTGCGGGCATGTTATAAAAGTCAAGAAAGTGCCTTCAGTATTGCCTTTATCACTAAAGTTGAGAGTACCTCCAATAATTAACGTAATAGCACAATCAACTATGACTTTAACAATCAATAAAGTTTTGAGAAGCACGTACACACGAGTGCCACCAAAAAAAATGGACTACAATAATTGCATACTCAACTAAAAAAGTGAACATTTATTCTTCAAATGCAAATATTAGAAGTGAGAATGAATACTACCAAAAACAACAACAGACGCTATCGTCACGAATGCACAAAGATTTTAGAAGCTTTTCCTTTAGAGGAAGCAATTCTAGTGATTTTCAAGCTAGTGGAAGTCAATGGAAGCTTGTGAAAGCTCGTGGAAGCTTCTCAAGAACCTTTTAGGCGTGATAAAAAAACTTAAATCTTTAAGTATATATAAGAGTCGAGTTTGAAAGGCTCCTCAACCTTGACAACTCATTTTGATATTTAGTTTATAGTTTTCAGCTTTAGCTATTGATCCAAAGTCTTATTCTCTGTATTTTTGTTCTTTTGAATACATTTTATATTTCTAGTAATATAAAGACACGGCCTTGTGTCTTTGTTGAGATTTTTGTTTAAAGCACTCTTGTTTTTGTCGTGAATCTGTTCCTAACAGCTACAACATTATATGCATTGACTAAGGAACAAAAACCTAGCAAAGGCAAGAAGTAGAAAAATACACTTTAATCTTGCAAGATAAAAAGACTGATTATTGCATATTGATCCGAACAATTTCAGCATTATTTGTACATAAATTTATTTGTAGACGAGACAAGACGAGAATGAATATGATGTCGAATGTAAAATCTGACCTTAAAAAGATTTTGAAATTGTTTCTTTTAGCTGCTTGGAACAAGCATACTGAAGAAATAGGAAAGGGGACTAGACTTTAGCAATTTCAATAGCTTGAACAAGCAACAAAAGTTTTTATGCAATTTGGCGTCAATCCATGCATCAATGACTGTAGTCACTCCACTAATAGAAAAATTAGCGACCAAAACAACCAAAAAGTGTTGTTTGCGCCTATTGTTTTGGTCACGTTGTATCGGTCTAAATTACACTCAAATTTGTTGATTTTTTTTGTTGATTTGGTCAAATCAACAAAACAAATTAAAAATTAAAAATTAAAAAAAATTAAAAAAATTAAATAATTTCTTTTTTTTGCTGCCCAAAATATCCGAGCAACAAAACTTTTTTTTACACTGCCTGAGAATTTTGGGCAACCCTGAACTAGAACTTGGTCCGATCTAGATTTGAACCGGAGACCTTAGGCTTGTGAACCAAAGGCCTTTAGCCATTCCACCACCACTTACCTTTGCATGTACTTGAAGGTATATTTCTCTTATGCACTTCCAATTTGTTTTTTTACATTTCAGCAGACTTTAGAGTGAATTTTAGCATAGTAATTCAACTTTTTTCAAAAAACTTTCAGCTATAGAATTTGTCAAATCAAACTACCTTTCACCTCCAAAAATTCGTTTGAGATTTTGACTCTCCAATCAAAGGTTATGGACAAAATTCAGAGCACTTGTTTGAAAATGTCAAAAGAAAATGTCAATAACTCTCTCTGAATTTTGTCCATAACTTTTTATTGAAGAGTCAAAATTGAAAACGGATTTTTGGAGGTGAAGGGTAGCTTGATTTGACAACTTTTCTTAGTCCGAAGTTTTTTGAAAAAAGTTATTCTACTATGCCAAAATGGCCGCCAAAGACTGCTGAATTGAAAAAACACTGAATTTTGAATGATTAAGTTAAAAAAATAAAAATCATTACACTTAGAATTTTAATTATGGTGTTTGAACTCCTAAATGCCTAATGCAACAAATTTTGGGGTCAACAACATTTTGAAGTTAAATAAAAAGTCATCAAGTTACTATTTTTGAAAAATTCTTTTTGAAATATAATTATAGCATCAGAAATTTGATTTTGAAAATGACTGATTATGTTTTTTTTATTTAAGATTTTGTTCAAGGGTGTGTCCATTGCTAATCTTCATTTTCTAATGTTAAGCACTCTTGGAAATGAGTGTCAAATACACTAGAATATGGAGAAAAATTGTATGCTTATATGCCTTTTAACTTTGGAGATTTTGATAACAGTTTTATAGAAAGTGTACGTGTAAAAAGAAATTCAAACATATTACATCTGTTAGTCATGGCCGCCCCCAAAAGATCTATGTCTAAAGATTTCCAAAGATTTTCAAAGATTTCCAAAGATTCTAAAAAGATTCCAAATTCAACAAAAATTTGTTGATTTGGTCATTGCACTATTCAAATCAATAGAACGTAAACGCCATTTTGATGATTTTTATAGAAAGTTCAATAGTAATCATTCCAGTGCCCCAAATAACGGAAATCAATTGATTTTTTGTTGATTTGGTCATGGTTTTCTGGTAGTGCTTAGATTTTTGTTTTCTTTTACTATTCGTCTTTTGTAAGTGAAGAATGAATGAATCTCCTATAATTAGACAAACAAATAGTAAAATAAACAAATAGTTAAGTTACTCTTATTTTGAGCATTCATGTATCAAAGTAATTCAAAGGAATCAGAGGAATACCGGCTGGCAGTTGGATTAGTAGTTACAAGTAGTTATCTTTTTCCCTCTTGATATAGCCAGACAATTTGTAGTTTTTGAGCCCCACTCTCTTATTGTTATTTTCGGTGATCAATAGTTCTATTACATGTATTATGAACTTCCTCATTCAATGTAATCGGACTTAACAAATTGTTTGTACTGAGTTGATTTTGTTGTAATTGTATCACTTTGTATAGTGATCTTTTGGTTGATTGGGTATATGAGTGGCTGTAAAGACTGATTCTTAAATTTTTGTGATTGATGAAAGTTATAGATAAGTTGTGAAGGTTAGATTCTTTTGGATCGCAATCAGTGAAGGAGATTGGTGGATGTTCGTCTGTTGCACTTGAAGGAGCGCTAACAAGGATTGATGTGATTTAGAACAAATTGTATCGGTTTGTGTACAAGTAGAAAACGCAGGAATTTTGACATGATTTTGTTGATTTTGTTGCGTTGTCCCGATCACTGTTCTGTTGATTTCTACAAAAATCTATTAAAATTAACAGATTTTTGTAGAAATCAACAAAACACTGACCGGGACAACGCGACCAAATCAACAAAATTCTGTCAGAATTCCTGTGTTTTCTACTAGTCGTGGTTAAATTGTCAGATTACAAACTTTGTCTATGTTTGATTGGATGGTATGATGATTGTCTGTGGTGGTTATGTAAACAATTCATGAGATAAATTTTGATAAGAAAACTGAGAACAATTGGTTAATGGAAGAATGATTTATTTGACTTGTTGAGACTATTAATGGTTAAAATACCAATATTTTGAGCAAATTTATTTAATTGTAAGAAAAGAGATTTTGACTACAAATTGAAAATTAAAACAAATTGATTGACGGTTAATGAAGGGTGTAAACATATAACTTTGACCGCCCATGTTACGATCTATGGTATAGAAGACAAGGACAAATAAATTGTCCTCTGTTATTGAAAAATTACACTGGAAACAAGTATTGTTACATCAATTAATTGTTTAGAAGGTACAAATTTTCTTGAGTTGAGATCAATTCATGAATTAGCAAAGGAAACTGTTATTTTGGAAGATGGGTGATATAGTGGGGTTGTTGTAGGTTAAAATTGATTAATAATTGTGAAGTACGTATTGTAAGCAGTTCTTGGAGTTTACATAAACACTTGTGCCTTCCATTTAGATAGCGACAAATTGTTGTAGATAGGAACGTGACGGTTTCCTTGTGCATCCTAAATTAGCAATTAGGCTAGCTAAATAAAGACTGCGACAATTTATTTAATAACAAATTTACTAGTAATTAATGAAGGTGTACAAACTTATTATGTACTAATACCTAAATTTATATATTGCATTATATTAGATTCTAAAGCATACTCATGACAAATTATGGTTCAACTCAACTAATTGTTATACATTAAGCTACACATTAGTTAGGAATGGGATTTCATCAGTTTGTCCATAGCATCTAAAAAAGACTGTCTACCAAATTTACACTTTTAGGAATAAGAATGTGTGCTAATTAACTAATATTGGTAAAACTATGTGTAAATTTTATGTAAATTTCATTCTAATCTAAAATACATGTGACTTTAGCTACAGAACATTAGACTATTTGACCATTCCCTAGATTTGAACCCCTATATTATAATCTTAGGTTTTTGTGAGTGACAAAATCTAGACTACAATGACTATTTATAGGTGAACAGTGAATGGTATTAGAAATAAACATCCACAAAATCTATCTCATATTTCAAAAACTTTGTGTCTATATTTAAGTGTACTTGTTTAGAATTCTAGAATTGGTTCTATTTCAGACATATTATAACACAAGTATGTGTCTTATGCACAATTATTTCTTAGACCTATGTACATTTTTTTCGAGACTTCACATAAAGTTTATGCAAACATTGTATTTCTACCATAAATTGTCATGTTTAAGGATAATTATACTTAATTTATATATTATGTATCAAAATTAAGTACATATATTTGTACATAATACATAAACTGAAGTATAAAAAATAGTTTATCAAACATCAATTTAAATATTTGAATTTGATATAAAAATCATATAAAAAATTCACATTATTTGTGGCCATTATACACATCTAGAGTCCAAATGTAAATATTTGCAAAAAAAATTGCATATCAAAAAAGTACAATTTCTATTTGAAATAATTATTTTCAATATTGAATACTGCGGAAGCTGCTTAACTACTCCATATTATAGAATTCTAATATTGTAGAAGAGATGAATAATAAAGAGGCTAATAAACCACAATGATGGAAGAATAGGAAAAAAAATTCTAAAGATAGAGATTCTTCGGATAGAATAAATGATGTATATTTATACAATAAATGCCTATGCACATAGAATGTGCAAAGAAATGCAAACCAAGTGTTTGATCTTTTTCAATCATTGAATGTCATATTGAGAAACTTCAATATTTATGTTTACTATGAGGTAACTATTATCTTGCTATTCACCAAACATTTGAATTTTAGAACTAGTACATTATTTATAAATATTGGTATATAATTATGGAAGATCACATTGTATGGATTTCATTTTAGAATTATATTGTATAAGTTTTCTTAAATTTGGAAGTCATCATCAAATTTTTGTTTTTACATAAATTGCATTTTGTAAAACATCATGCAATAACTTTATTAAAATTTGAAATATTTTTGGACTCGACACGAGCTCAAGGCCTATTTTCTAAAGAAATTAATTAAAAAAAACTTTGAATTGTCAGTTTTTTTGCAGAGAGCATAAAAGTTTACAAAATATTTTTTGAGGCATACATAATATTCAATAGCTTGTTGTGAAGCTTCTTGGAGTGGATGCAGGTATCATCTACAAAATTCATTCATAATTTTGTAGTATATAGGACAGAAAGCAAGTTGCTAAAAATAGAGGATTTGTAGAATAGAAATTAAATTAGAGTTGAATGTTGACATGACATCCATAGATTGTATTAGTCCAATACAATACATGAATGAATCCAATTTCAAAATATAGAAAAAAATCATTGATTTCTACTCTTTAATTTTAATTATTGTTACTTGTTTGTTGAAAATTACATTAATACACATCATGGCCGTGAATTTCTTCCGTCTTTGTTGTGTTTTGTGTGTATGGAATAGACTCAAAATTTTTTAAAGCATCACATCACAAAGTTGGAACTCTACGAAATGTCACTAATTATCGTGTGGTTACTATTGCTTCATGGATGCGCACGTTAATTTACAATTTTATCGCATTGTTACGATGCCCACGATTTTTGCACAAGTGTGAAAATCCTACGAAAATCCTACAAAAATCCTACAATTGGCCATGTGACAACCACCACAAATAGTGATGCCACCAAGGTTTGAACCGTGAACCTCCAAGTTGAGGCCCAAGGTTCTTGACAATCCAATGCACCACTAACTCCCACATATGTCCAAAGTAGGAGTTGGAAGTTATTTACCAAGTTTTTGCAGTTTTTTTCCAAGTGCTTTGTAAAATCAGCAGACTTCAGACCTCATTTAGGCATAGTAAATCAATTTTTTTCAAAAAACTTTGAACTAAGAAAAGTTGTAAAATGAAATTAACTTTCACCTCCAAAAATCCGTTTGTGATTCAGAGATTCTTATAAAAAGTTATGGACAAAATTCAGAGACAGGTCGGAATGGACAATTTTTTAACATTTACAAATCTGTCTCTGAATTTTGTCCATAACTTTTTATAAGAATCTCTGAATCACAAACGGATTTTTGGAGGTGAAAGTTAATTTCATTTTACAACTTTTCTTAGTTCAAAGTTTTTTGAAAAAAATTGATTTACTATGCCTAAATGAGGTCTGAAGTCTGCTGATTTTACAAAGCACTTGGAAAAAAACTGCAAAAACTTGGTAAATAACTTCCAACTCCTACTTTGGACATATGTGGGAGTTAGTGGTGCATTGGATTGTCAAGAACCTTGGGCCTCAACTTGGAGGTTCACGGTTCAAACCTTGGTGGCATCACTATTTGTGGTGGTTGTCACATGGCCAATTGTAGGATTTTTGTAGGATTTTCGTAGGATTTTCACACTTGTGCAAAAATCGTGGGCATCGTAACAATGCGATAAAATTGTAAATTAACGTGCGCATCCATGAAGCAATAGTAACCACACGATAATTAGTGACATTTCGTAGGGTTCCAACTTTGTGATGCACTTGAAGTAGAGCTATAGGCATGCAACTACAATATGTGAATTTTTTTTTAGATTGAGAGAATCAAGAAAGAATGATAGCTCTCACAATAGCTTATCTTGTAAGAGTTATAATATTCCATCAATTTTGGTGGTAAAAACAAATTAAACTAGTAAAATGTCATCTTTTGTATTATTTAAGTATTAAAAATTCCATGTTTTTTGTTAATTAATTATTGTATGTCATGAAGTAATTTCTTAAAATATTGTTTAGGTATTCTTTTTGCACTAGTAGCAAGAAAAAAGACTTAGGAGAGAAGGGAATCTAAGAACATTGGAGGATAAACATCAAGGCACAACATACGCTTCTTCAACAACGAATGGGATTCAATTGCCAATGCAAATTATCTCCACAAGTAAAACATTGAGATGTTTGCTAAAGACTCATTTGGCAAAACTATGCTTAATTTTTAATTTTTAGCTTATGATAACTAAAAATCATTGGTAGAATTTTCATACTTGCCAACAATTTGTTCGTGTGATTTTTCATTCATATTTTGAAGATGTGAAAAAAAACTGTAGCTGCTTGAAAAGCAAAAAATTATATGGTTCATTGATTGTTAGTCAGTTCACAAGTCAAAACTATTTTTTGATCAGATGAAGGTATAATATTTTTTTATCAACATTCTATTCATTCTTGTAAATTGCACATAAAAACTTCAGCATATCGAAGTGATTTTGCAGAGGCCACTTAAATGTGGTTTCTCTATATATTTTAAATAATGATCTGTTTTTTGTATCAAAAAACAAATATACAGTGGACTAGGCACATCCAACTGGATTTGAATATTGAAATACTGCGTGGATATTATTTGTGTACCTCAAACAATTCAACCTCCACAATGGACTATAACTTCTTTGAAAGTTCCTCTATATTCAATACTTTGGCAGGGTCAATTGTGAAAAGGAGTGTACAGAATGAATAGTGCGGAATAATATGCTAGGCATAAGCAATAGAAAGACATTGCGAAGCAATCACTAGCCCAAAGCAATAACGGTAAGAAACCAAGTCATGTACATGTGAATTTAGACGGTGAAATTGATGCAGCTTGTCATGGCAAGAATGCATGGGACCAAAATATGAGAGCTTATATCCCTTTAATTTTGGATATGAGTATTGTTGAGTGGGATCAACATAAATCACATACTTTTGAAAAAGCTAAAAGATATCCTTAACGCTGAATTTAAATATTTGGACCATACCCTTAGTAATAAGGATTTTTGCAATGCAATAAAGCAATTTTTTGAAGCATAAACGATTCCGCTTAAAAAAATTTGTTGATCCAAATCAATGGAAGCAAAAGATGAAGAGGATTGTCCAGTACATGTTGATCCAAATCAATGGAAGCGTTTGAAGGCTTATTGGATAGCAAACGTCCACGTGAAAAAATACGAAATAATGTCCAAAGCACAGGAGCAAGAGCAAAATCTGTCGAAACGAGACTATCGAGGGAAAGCCGTCAAAAAAGTCACATCAATGAGCCTATATTAGGTTAGTTATGTGATTTTTGTAAATTTCATTGTTATTTGTTAGTGCTTTGTGCTGAAAATTTAACACATTCTTATAATATAGCGAAATTGTTGGCCTTATGTTAGGTAAAAGATATAGATAAAAATCCAGAGCTTGCGGAAGGTGGACAAACATTTGAGATTGCAGACTCATAAGTATGTCTTTATAAACTTCCTTTTATTTTGTTTGAATTTTTTGTTTTAATAATTTTTATAATTCCAAACTAGGTAGTTGCATAGAAGTTGCAGTTTAATCTTTTAAAATTGAATATAAGTTGCAATTTGAAATTTTCATTATTGAAGTCACTTAGAAGTTGCATATAAGTTGCATACAAGTTCCGTACTTCCGTAGAAGTTATAGTAGTTGCATAAAACTTAGGACTTGCATAGATATTGAAAAAATTATTTAGAAAATGCAGCATTTGTACGAAAGTCAAATAAAAATCGTAGTACTTGTATGCAAGTTGAATAGAGTCACATTAGTTGTATAGAGGTTGTCTTATGGAGTTCACCGCCAAATGATGGCTTTAAAGAATAAACAAAATGAATTCTAAAAGTTCAGGCTAGAAATACTTGCAAGTATAAATTACAATACAAAAGCCGTGAAAAAACTTTAGACAACGCTGATAATATTTATGCAAAAAAGAAATGAAGTCCTTATAAAACAGATCATCGACTTATATAACTAAGATATTGCATATTTCTACGGCTTAATACTATACAAGAAAGGGATATTTTAAATATAATCTTAGTAGTATAGTTCTTAAAATAAATTCCTTTTAGAGGTGTTTTAAATAAAAATTTACTAAAAATATATATATTTTCAATAAATTTTTATTATAAACACCCCTGAAAGATCATTACTTATAGGACTATACTTAAAACATTCCTTTCTCTTGTAGTGTAAACTTCACACATCTTCAAGGAAAAGAGCTTCACAATATTCCTATAGAGCTTCTAATTATCGAGAGCTAAAAGAACTCAAGACATTGAACAACGTGATGACAATATTAATGAGAGTCAGAAAAATAAAAATAATAAAAAATGTGATGATGTTGATGATGTTTTTAAAAATAAGGATGATGAAAAACATAATGATAATAATGAGAGCCCAAAAAACAATAATAATAAAAAATGTGAGCCTTTTACGAGGAAGGATGAAATTGAAACTAATATTCTCCTTTATATCTCTACTATGGTTTATAAAATAATGAAAAAAACAAGTAATGCATGAAAGTCTTCTTCTATGCAGTTAAGGAAGGGGAATGACCGTCAAGTGAGGGTGAATCCAAAATGTATAATTTGAAATAGTAAATTTCAGTATTTTTTTTAAGTAGATTTCATTTTGATCATAAAGTAGGAAGGTTGAAACTTAGAAGCAATTCAAAGTCAGTAATTTATTTTTTAATTACGTTACAGTTTTTTTTCCTATTCATTCAGAAAGTAACAATGAATATGCTTCTTTCACTTATCAATGTTCTTTTATTCTATGGATGCAGTTTAAAATTGGACAGCAAGTTTCACTTTGAATCCAAAATCCACAAGACAATTGGAGGCATTAAAAACAATCACTGTTATAGATGATGGCTCTCGTCCTTAATAATATCATGGGCAGCCTATTCTGAAAGGGTAGTATAGGCTAGATGTAGCACATGTGCTAGAAAGATTTACGGATTTGATGCATTTTAACTCAATTACAGATGAATTGAAATTGAAAGATGTGGTAAAAGTTAACACTATATTTTTAACAACATTTATACATTTACAATGCGATAACGGATAATATGAATCATGTACTTCTCATTCTAAATATATTAATTTGTTATTTTGATAAATTTGATTATAAAAATTTAAATAAAAAGGAGGGCATCATTTTAATAACTTTAAGGTGACGCCTTCTCTTTATGAAGCGATTCATCTATTTAAAAAGAGACATCTGCCTACGAGTGTCATCAATTTGATGTAATTTTCATTGTTTTTCACTTAAAATTTTAGTATATCGGATTAAAGGATTTTTTCTAAGTCTCAAGATGAGGAGTTTCAACCGGAATTAAAATTCGAGTTCTTTGTTACAATTGTCAGAATAGCCTCTTTTGCCATTGGATTTTGCACCGCCACATGAGCGTCTTCAAGATAAAGCTGGGCCTTCTTGACTGCCAAATCAACCTCGCGTGAAGCAGTATTGGCACGGGAATCTTCAGCGTGACGCTCGAACGTTGGTGATCTTGTTGCAGGTTGGATGTATTAAGTCCGGCAGCCGAAAAATGACATTTGAAAGGTGTTTTGAGGTTTAAATGACGATCAATGCTTTTGTATGGTCCGGACTATAAAGAAAAATTGTGGCCAGCAACGTTGGTTTCAAAGGCCGGTTAATCCTTTAACTAAGGCAAATCGTGCAAAATATGTTGCAATAATCGTTGAAAGCATTTTCAAATTTTTGCAGATGGAGTGATGCTTTTTTTGGATTTTGGTTTCATATCTCTAATGTATGTCTAATAGACATATTAGTGATTTACGCATTTTATTTTGTTTTTTTTCAAAATTATAGAAATAAAATATATAAATAATTACCTTCTAATGATTCTAAGGTGATTTATCTTTTTTGTGAAGAAATGAATTTAAATGTGTGGTCAAATTTAATGACCAATGGGTGATAGTGTAGCCATCTGTTCAAGGTATGGGCTAAAGCTCACTTGATTTGTATGGTTGAGGGTAAAGATGAGGTGGAAAATAAAAAAATACTATTCATCTTTTTTCCTGTTACTGGTTTGAAAGGCCTAAATGTTTGAAGAGCCATATTGTGTTGTTTTTTGAGAATTTTGGATTGTAAATTAAAAAAGTTGTATATTTTGATGTTGAGTTTCCAAAAAGTCTCTTCTTGCTTGAATTGAAGTTGAGATTTGAGATTTGTGCTAATTTGAGTGGAGGGAGGTCTACTGCCTCTTATGTGAAAGGATAAAGACTTCAACCGATCATAAAAGACAGATAGATCTTTAGTTTGCAATGAGATTTTAAGAAAGTGTGAAAAATTGTGTTGTCTTTGTATGAAGCTATTATTCATTCAATTTAAAGTTTGTATGAATGAATTGTGAATGACGAAGTAAGAAAGGTCTGATGCCCTCAATTTATAAAGATCAAAATTTTAAGTGGCCATGGAAGTTGGATAGAGTATTAGAATGAATTAAAATTTGAAGAAAGAGTAGAAATTTGTGTTAGATTTCTATGAAGCTAATGTTCATTCTATTTGAAGTTGTTATGAAGGAATTGTGAATGTTGAAGTGAACGAGGGTCTGCTCCTTTCATTTCTAAAAGCCGAAACTTTGAGAGGGACCATAAAAGTTGGACAGAGTATTAAAATGAATTGAAATTTGGAGGAGAAGTAGAAAATTGAGTTAACTTTTCAAAAAATTATCACTCATCTGATTTAAACTTCTGAAGCAACGGTGACTCTAAATCAAAATTCAGCCAAGGAATTGGAGTTGGAATTGTAGAAGACATTCAAAACTTAAAGGCAAAAAGATTCTATCAGAATTTTGTGTCTGTTTTGTTATTTCTTGCTATTAGAACTCTAGAAGGACAAGTTTACTATTTGTAATTGAAGCATCAAGCCGAAATGTTTTTGCCATCAACTTATGTCTCCTATTTTGACAACATTGACATTATATTCTTATTTTGAAATGTAGAAGCTTGACATCAATGCAAAGCAATATGTATGTTATACTTGAAATTCTGAGGTTACCATGACAAATTGTGACTGAACATTTGAATCATGATCTTGGAGCTCCTTCCCAATAAGCTTGGCAGCGCAAACTTAACAATTATGCTGATTACTTGACAGAATTCGGAGTTCTATTTATGGAAAATATGACAATGGTGAAAAAAAAATTTCATTTAAAAAAATGGATCATTTAAGAGAACAAATTGAAATATGAATTTATTTTTCGAAGAATAATTCTATCTTTATTCCTAAAAAATTTGGAAGTTGCATTCTTCTTAAGAGTACATGGTAATTGAATGCCATTGGAATAATTTATTTGTTGACAGTGAGCACGTTTTGTATAAAGTGAAGGATCTTGTCTTCGCATTAATACACGTACTTATTAAATTTTCATCTACTGCTTGAGGATTCTGAAGTTGTAGTTGTGTGATAGTTATCATACATTCATTCAAAGAGGAGAGGTATTTTTCAAATGGTTTTCATATTTGTATTTGCTGAATGAGCTACATATTTGATACTGTAGTGATATGAAAAGAACAATTGTGAACTTGAGGTTAGCTTTTTTTCGTGTGTTTTCTTTCATATTATTGCATCTTAGACTAGTGTACCAAAGGTGCTCTCAATGAATTTTTTTGTGGTTGCAGGTTAGTAGTCTGTTGTGAATAAATGTAGAGTAGCGAGGTTGAAATTGTGGCGATTTTGAAAATGTATTTTATCCAACAAGTGACGAATTTGTAAAGTATTATTGTATTATGTACCTATTGTTTTCGCAATAAATTGTGAAAATTCCAGTTGTTGTTTCATCCATTTAGTTTCTTATTTTCATGCATTTTATCATCTATATTGTTGTCAAATCTATAAGTTTTCATTCAATGGCCTAGCAAAATTCGTTCAATTATTCAATGGAATTCATTCCCAACTATTCTAAATCTCATTCAAAATTGACAAAATAAAATTCATCCATTTCCACTTGATTTCATCCAAATATGCAATGATATACATCCAATTGCATGAAAAAGTTCATCCAAAATTTCAACAAAAATCATCCAAAAATCATCCAAAATCCGCCCGACATTCATCCATATCGATACTTGTGAAGTTAAATTAGGCCGGTCTAATACGTACAAAAATGGGACAAATGGGGGAGCAAAATTTTTGCTCCTTCCCACTTCGTACATCAGTGCTGAGGGGGCCTAAAAGAGGGGCTAACTCTTCCCAGGTTAGCCCACCTTAAAGCCCTGAAACATCCTTGACCTTTTTTTTTCTCCCATTTCCGATAGCCTACTCCAAATGATTTTAAGGTGACTCTTGTGTTCAAATCTTCCATCACCTTCCTCAAATGTTTCTTTATAACATCGACAGTAGGTAAAGAGAGGACCACTAGCAAAAAACTTTCTTCATCTTCCACACTTGGAGGTGACTTCATTGTTTCACTAAGTACCATTGCTTCTGATGCTTCCAATGGCTCTTTAATTGCATCCATCATAAACAAAGCCCTCTCTTCTTCTACAGGACTATCATTTTCTATTTTGTTTAATTCTTCTTCTTCGTTTGCTTGGTTTCCTATCAATTTTTCAATATTCCTTTCTTTTCTTCTCAAACACCTTAATGTTTCTTCAAATATTTATAGATTTCTCTTTCATTCCATTTATGATTCTTCCTCCCCAATTTAATTTCTTGCAGTGCCTGACAATTTTTTTTTAAAATTTGCGTCAAATTCTCTTTTGCTCCTTCTTCTTCTAAATTAAAAGCTCCTTGCACTAGCAGAAAATTCAGTTTTTCTGTTGTTTTGGTCACGCTGTTTCGGACAAAATTTGACAGAAATTTGTTGATTTCCTGTCGCAACCTCCTAATTTTCTATGCTTTTAATATCCATTTTTTAACTTTTTCATAATTGTCTAACATTATTCTATGTTGAATACTCATATTTGTAGCCAATAATGTTTTTTTCCCATACTTCTTATTTTTATTTCGACAAGTAGGGGGAGGAAAAATTTGAGTGTAAGAAAGAGTATTTACACTTTTCTCCCAAAGTGCTATTCAAGCTGGAGGCCCCCTCATACTGCCTTCATCTTCTAGACTTCCACCACCAAATCTTCCTCCTCTGACAATATTTTATGTTCCATTCTCTTCTCATCACAGTTAGCACAAAACTTTGAAATTTCTCTTAAAAATTTAGTGCCACAAACGTCGCAGCACTAGGCTAGTACCATTGTGAAATTGGAACTTTGCAATAAGCTCCACAACCTCCTGTTAGAAACCAATTGCAGCAGGAAAATACCCTTCCACTAATGAAAGAGATTACTTGCAAGAGAAATCGTAATTGAAAAGGCTTCACATCATGATTTCATAAGATGGACATCAGAATTTACCTTCATCTCTTTCAAAGCAAATTTCATCGTCTACTAACTTCATGTTCTAAATCACGTACCCTTCAGTTGAAACAAGGAACAATGAATAAAAATCCTAAGGAAAATGGATTCGGGCCTCTGTGGGATCCTTCAATGCTTGAAATTTGTATAAAGAATTAGATCTACCCTAACTCTAATGCTTGAATCCAAGAACAATAGTTTATCCCGTTAAATATCAAAGACAATGAAGCCTAAAGTGCATAGATTTTTTACCTACAGATTTGCCAATTGACGCTGATAAGGAAGAATCGTACCCATTGTGATGCCTGACACTGTACTGAAAGTACTGCAACAATTTGTCTTCACAAAATCCAAGAAGGACGGCAAGAGAGGTCAAGGACGACGAGGGAGGCAAAGGATAACGACGGAGGTGACGGACGACGAGGGAGGCAAAGGACAACGATGGAGGTGACGGACGACGAGGGATGCGACAGATGACGAGGGAGGCAAAAGACAACGATGGAGACGACGGACGACAAGGGAGGTGAAGCACAACAGGAAACCCAAATTGCAGAGAAGGAAACGATGCTAGAACCCCAGGACTAGGGTGCCAACGACGTATAAAAAAAGTCCACTTGGCATTGGAGGACAAGAGGCTGCGACTACAGAAGGACACGATTTTTTAATATACAGTAGAAGGTCCATCAATCACACATTTAAGAGCTGAAACTGAATTATGGGGAGGTGAAACTTTTTTGAAATCATTTTTTGTAAATTTTCTTTGAAAGGCAAGCATCTATCCCAAGTCATTTCATCAAGTCATTTCATAATCCCAAGTCATTTCATATTTTCTGAAGATTTGTGAAATTAGTTATGAACTAGTCTGCCCTATGTTGTTGCTACAGCCAAAACAAAAATGAAAGTCATTTTTAAAACCAAAAATAACTAAAAAATCCATAACTTTCACACCATAGGTCCTAATGCCACGAAACAAAGCCCATGCACCCCTCCTTGCCAAAGGCTTTCCATCAGTACCATAAAAATGACAAATTGACACACAGTTTAGAAGATACATAATTTAGCATAATTTAGGCATTTTTAAGATCCAAAAATAACTGAAAAATCTATAACTTTCCCACCGTAAGTCGGAATGCCATGAAACAAAGCCCATACACCCCTCCTTGCCGAGGGCTTTCCAACAATACAAACCACATAACCAGGGGATGCATGTCTAGGAGATCTCAATGTAACAAACAAAACCTAAAATATATAAGTGTCTTGTGTCATTGCCACAACCAAAATAAAAGTAAAAAATATTTTCTTATTTTTTAATTCATAAAAACTTTGAAATTCAATGCTTTTACATCATAGTATGAGAGGTCGCAAAGATGCAAACTTGGTACAAATAAAAAGCTCTATGCACGTAGGCTTTATTTTATGGCGTTTCGACAACCAATGTGAAAGTTACAAATTTTCTAAAATAAATAATAATTTAACTAAATTTCCAAATTCATGAAAACTTTAGAATTCAATAACTTCCACACCTTAGATCCAAATGCCACAAAACAAAGACCGTGCACCCCTCTTTGCCAAGAGCTTCTGAGTTGTTTCAAGAACGTCGTGGTATGCCTCATGGTTTGTTAGATCTCATTGTCTCAAAAATTAAAAAAATTAAAAAAAATTAAAAAATAAACAACCTAATTTAAGGTATAGACTGGTGTGTCTTGTGCCGTTGCCATAGTCAAAATAACAATAAAAGTTAATTTTTTAATTTTTTAACTCAACGCCAATAACTGTAGTTAAGCAAAAAGTAAAAGAGTTCATTTTCTTAATTTTAAATGTAAATATCTTATAATGTATCAATAAAAGTTTCAAAAATTTCTTCCTCACATTTTCTTATTGGTATAGAGTAAGATCCTACGATTAAATATGGAAAAAAAAAAATTTACCTCTTTGAAATAGAAATGGCAATTTTGAGTGGTTTTGGAAGAAATAATGACCTTGGGACTTGAGGGATTGAAATGAACTACAAAGTCTTCAGAAAGTATCAATACAAGATTTTTTGAAATTTTTTTTGAAAATAGGAAATCAGATTAGCTTTTGGGGAATATAATTTTTATTCTAATCAGTACCTTGTAGTAAAGTTATGCCATCCAAAGGCCAAAAAGCAGCTCAAGTGGTAGCCCAAAAAATTCATTTTTGAATGCAATTTTTACATTTTTTCAATTTAAAAAATAAAATAAGGCCAAGTTTGCTTTCTAGAATAATCTCACAATTGGAATTATTGTGTTTCATCTTCATCTAAGAACTATTAACAATTTAGTTTTTGCTTCAATCTTGAACCCATTTCTTTTTAACAAATTTTAAATGAGTGAAAATAAAGTATTTTTTTGTTAAATTTTTTTTTCCTAGGTTCTCAATTCAGTTCTTCAATGTAAATAATTAGAAAATCAAAATCAGCAATGCAAAAATTTTAAGCTCATAGGTTTCAAAGCCAAAAAATCTAGTCAAACAAGATGCAAGAAAAACTTGTTTTCTTCATTTTAAATGCAAATATCTTGCAATCTACACAGTCAAAGTTTTTGAAATTTCTTCCACTATATTTTTTCATAATAGTCTGATAAAGGATCCTATGCGGGTTAGATTTCCAAAAGAAATTGAAAATTTTAACCCCTAAATGGCTAAGGCATTTTTTGAGCTTCTAGAATTTTGTACTAAATTGAACAAAAAGCCAACATTTTGATAAGATGTATCAATTTTTTTAAATTGTAATCGTACAAATTCAAACTAGATATGTTAGAAATCACATAGAAAAAGAAAACACAACAATATCAATTATTGATTGAAAGATTATAATTTTTTATCACAAGGGTGTTAAAACTAAGAAATTTTTAAAATTCTTTTTTCACAAGTCAAATCTCAAAAGTTGGTCACCAAAATAATATAAGGTTAAATTGCCAAACATGCATAACCTTAATGAATTTACATCTTCTCAAAATCTACTATACAATTTTTTTAAATGAACTTTTAATGTGATTTTTTCTCCAAGATCTAGTGTATTTGAGGCTCATTTCTAAGAGTCCTGAACACTACGGAAAGTCAAGATTACAATGGGTATCGTTGCACAAAATCTTGAATAGAAAAATTATAATTAATCATTTTCAAAATCGGATTTTTGATGCTAAAACTAGACTTCAAAAATAATTTTTCAAAAATAGAAACTATTAAAAATAGAAACTTGGTTAGGTTTTATTTAACTTCAAAGTTTTGTTGACACCCAAATTGGGTGCCTTAGGCATTTAGGGGTTAAGAATTTTTTACCTTGCAATAGAAATGGCAGTTTTGAGGGTTTTTTGGTGAAATAAAGGCCTTTGGAATGTAGGGGTTATATTGGTGACATTGGGATGTACAAATTTCTTTTTAATCAAGGGGTTCAATGTGTGTGTATTGCCTACTGCTTTTAGCATGATAGTTCTTATAAAAAAAAGTAATTCACATGTTTAACTACTAAATGCCCAAGACCTCTGAAATGTTTCTTCAAAGAACTTACTTTAAATTGAACAAAAAACCAACATTTTCATAAGTTATATAAATTTTTTTGAATTGTAACCGTACAAATTCAAATTAGACATGTTGGAGTTCACATAGAAAAAGAAAATACAACAATACCACTTATGGAATCAAAGATTATAATGTTTGATTAGAATGCTATTAAAATTACAAAAGTGATTGGAAGTCTTCCAAATCTAAAAATTTAGTCACCAAAAAAATTTGAGGTCATAGGACTCAACATGCATAACCCCAATCAATTCATGGCTCCTAAAAATCTAAGCTACAATTTTAAATGAATTTCTAATGTGAATTTTTCTCCAACATCTAATGTACTTGAGGCACATTTCCATGAGCCTCAGCACTACAGAAAGTCAAGATTGCAATGGACACCCTTGCACAAAATCTTAAATGTAAAAATCATAATCAATCACTTTCATAATATGATTTTTGAAGTTAGAACTGGATCTGAAAAATGATTTTCAAAAAATATAAACTATTGAAAACAACAATTTGGTTAGGTATTACTTAACTTCAAAGTATTGACGATACCAAAATTTGGTGCCTTGAACAATTAGGGGTTAACATATCTGAGGTGCACGTAATACAATGTTTTTAATCCTCAATGCTTGCCCAGGGGTGCCATTTTGTCAAATTCAAATTCATACCTTACAGTGACTGACAAAACCGAATACTTTTGTGAAACGTTTTCATTCAAACAACCATACCAGAAGCATCAATGGATAAAATCCAAAAGTGTACACATGAAAGTTGTAGAGCACAACATACAACACATTACCATGGAAGTTTGAAGAAAAAATTAGTTGTGATTTGAAAGAAAATTAATTTCCAAGTTTGCTATGTCAAAAACTCAGTTTTGTTCATCATAGTTTGGCTTTACCTTATCTTTTGTCAATTTTTTCTTAAAACTCCCAAATAACTTTTTGTACCTTAGCATGTTGGTATACATTATTTTTTATTTTTGTATACAAAAATTGAAGGAAATTTACATTTATAGAATTAAAAATATTAACAATTTAACAAACATGCAAATGATGTTAAATCTCACAAAATTTGAGTTTTTTAGTGGAATTGATAGCATAGGATTGCATTAGCCATGGTAAAGAGAGTATAGGTTGCAAAATAGACCACTTTTATATCTAAATGCCCTTGTATATGAAATACATGTTGAATTGGGCAATGTGTACAATTTATATTTTACAATTGTATAATTCATTTTTAAATTCAACTTTTGTGTTCAAAGACTAGGGTTAATGATGCATATAATTCATCCAAAAAAATCCAAAAAAATCCATCATCATTGTCTGTATCATCCAAAAACTACTAATTTCCAAAAATTACATTGACATTCAGAAAATTAGCAGTTTTTGGATGGTACAAACAATGATGATGGATTTTTTTGGATTTTTTTGGATGAATTATATGCATCATTAACTCTAGTCTTTGAACACAAAAGTTGAATTTAAAAATGCATTAGACAATTGTAAAATATAAATTGTACACATTGCCCAATTCAATATGTATTTCATATACAAGGGCATTTAGATATAAAAGTGGTCTATTTTGCAACCTATACTCTCTTTACCATGGCTAATGCAATCCCATGCTCTCAATTCCACAAAAAAACTCAAATTTTGTGAGAACCAACATCATTTGCATGTTTGTTAAATTGTTAATATTTTTAATTCTATAAATGTGAATTTCCTTCAATTTTTGTATACAACAATAAAAAATGATGTATACCAACATGCTAAGGTACAAAAGTTATTTGGGAGTTTTAAGAAAAAATTGACAAAAGATAAGGTAAAGCCAAACTATGATGAATAAAACCGAGTTTTTGACATAGCAAACTTTGGAATTAATTTTCTTTCAAATCACAACTAATTTTTTCTTCAAACTTCCATGGTAATGTGTTGTATGTTGTGCTCTACAACTTTCATGTGTACACTTTTGGATTTTATCCATTGATGCTTATGGTATGGTTGTTTGAATGAAAATGTTTCACAAAAGTACTTGGTTTTGTTAGTCACTGTAAATCTGTTTTTTTTTGTTTTTTTCTTGTTACGTTAAGATCTCCCGGCCCATATGTCCTTGAGGCGCGTATTTGGTACCATAGCAGAGCCCTCGGCTTAGGATGGGTGCATAGGCTTTGCTTTGTGGCATTTGGACCTACAATGTGAAAGTTATAGGTTTCTGAGTTATTTTCAAATTAAAAAAATTAAAAAATGACTTACTTTTGTTTTGACTATGGCAATAGCACAAGGTACACCAATTGTAAAGAAATTTAAATAATGTAGAATTCATTGTGCAAGAACCCATTTTTTCATATCTTTTATTAAAATTTGATACAATGTACAACATACATTCTTTAAAAATCAAGTACACAATCTTTTAGACGAATTATTATGGATGCATAACAATTATAGCCAATAATTATTGAGTTGCAAAAAAAGGTTTATTTTACTTTTTAGAATGTGTCTTATTTTTAGCAAAGTAAAAGCACACTGTTTCTTTTCACTGAAATGTTGTTGATGTCGAATAATCAAGGCCAGTGGCTTGGAAAAAATGCACCTCCACCTTATATTTAAAATTTCTGGTATGGTAAAAAGATAAGGGAGACTCAAGATTGGTGGAATACTAGAATCCCCGTTGTGAATGGGAATTACCAGTGCATTGTTCTAATCTTGAATGTTGCATGGCGTATTCTGCTTATCCAACCAAGTGCAACGAATTGAAAAACAACTGGAACCCTGAAACAGAGCAGTACAATTTTCAATGTTGGAGTTGTAGAAGTCGTGTTGTAAAACCTAAGTTGTTGGTGAAAGGGGATCCACAAAATGTTGCATTGGGAGCACATTGGGATGGTTTCAATGTAACCAAGAAAAGGACACAAGGTTGTTGGATATTGAATGTTACCATACTGAACGTAGGGACCTCATCTAACATTTTATAGTTGCCTGTGTTATTCATTCCGTTGGGTAATAATGAAGACTTCAATATTGAACGCATGAAGAAATGCATTTCTTCTTTTTTAGAACCATTTGTAGAAGAACTGGAAATGTTATATTCAAAAGGTATAAAATGCAAGTACAACTACCCAATTGCTAGAATAAACAAATTTCTACCAACTTCAAATAATGTACCAGTGATTCGGGCATTTTTGATGTTGATAATAGGGGACCATGTTGCACAATGCAAAATTGGAAGACTGAAGAGCTCTAGGCTTGCCGGATGTAGATGTTGTAGAATGAGCTTTGTTGAGATGGGTGGAAGAAAATATATTTACAATAAAAACTAAGAGCAATTTCTTAGTCCACCTCCTAGGAGGACATTGCAAAAGCTATTCCGAAGTGTAAGAGAGTGGAATGTTTATAGCGATGAACCGGAGGAAAGGAAGCGTTGTAGTAAACCATCTGGTGTATCTGGAGAATCAAAGTTGTGGTGTCTGTATCATTTGTATGGATTTGACTTATCTAAAGATTTGGTATTTGATGTCATGCATATCATGGAATTGAACCTCTTCAAAACTTGTACTAAAAAGTTTTGTGAAGACATAGAGAAGCATGAACAAAAGAGCAACATTGTGGATGTTGTGAATTCAACCTGCAACTCAGTCACAAAAGCGCGTGTAGCAGAATTGAAACAAAGCCAAAGGCCCTATGATCCTATAAGTGACCATGGAACTTATACGTCTAAGGAATACCAAAATTTGTGCAGTGCGTGTTACCCATTATTTTGCATAAATTGAAAGGGAAATATTTGAAAGACCATAGCAAGGAAGGATTGTATCTTGTGGATATAGCTCATTATTTTTTCAACTACACAAGGTCAAGAGGCTGGACAGAGGATGACTTCCTAGTCGTTCATCAGTTGTTGCAAAAATGGCAGGTCCTTATGGAAGAATTGGATGGTCTAAATGGCAGACCTTTGGAGCATGTTGCTGGAGCAGGATACATTTTGGAAGACATAAGACGGTTTGGACATAGTGATGTGTATTGGTGTTTTTTATACAAACAAGAAATACAAAAATTTACAAACATGAACCCAAACCAAGAGAATGTTGAGGCAACATTCATTAAGTTCTGCTCTCGAACATTGTTTCAGAAGGTTAGCACCAACAAATACCAAGAACGTGAAAATTTAGAGACTTTAGAACGAGCGCTTGTAAAAATACACAAATCATATTGGAATTCCGAGGAAGTTCAAGATGACCACGCGAATGATGTACTATGTGTCTATATCCACCAACCCATGGAAATGGTTGTCTTAGGGTATCCTCAAAGGGAAAAGCTACACAACTTATGAAATTGTTGAAGTGTCCACCACAAAATGTTTGTTCTGCCACAGCAACTACAAAGGGTATCATAATTAGCCCTCTTCATAATAGACCGGAACAAGCTGATTCCATTATATCTTCTTATTTGCGTCATTGACATCCACGCATGGAAATCAATCAGACACCATACATATATAAGCACAAAAGGTGTATGGTGGGCAATGTCTTTTAGGAAGTTGGTGATGATGTTGTAGTGAAACATGATAATTTGTCGGGCACACCTTTCAAGGCACCATCACAAAAAAAATTTCACATGAATTTCAAGGTTTCATTCAAGTATATTTTGCAGCAAAATACTACGAACAAATACAAACATCTTCTAATGGGCAAGAAACAAACATGCTTGATGAGTATACTGGTATGAATTTCATCAAGAACAATGTGTTTGTTCCTTTTGATGATACATGCATTAGGCCAATGAGTTGTATTATGCACAAATTCATGTGCATAAAAAAATCTCGTCTAGGTAGAACAAAGAACTTAGTATATGAGATGTAGGACACAATCAAACGTGATCAGTTAGTTTGTTGAATGAAGTGTCATGAGTTGCTGTCAATGAAGTTCCAATTGTCCAAATGTTGTAAAATAATTGGAAATGAATGGATAATTTAAATGTAAATGTTTAAAAAAATTTGAGGTTAAAACTCAAATACAAAAGTAAATTCTTTTATCAAATCCTTTATGGTTTTCAAATGGTTGTGAGAGTGCTATGAAAATTCTAAGAGGAAAAAAATTAAAAGATGACAAATATGATTTTTATTTGGTACAAATCTTTGAATTTATACTCATTCAAATTTAGAAGAATTGCTAGAAGCACTACAAGAGAAAGGGGTGTTTTAAGTGAGTTTTCAAGTATAGTCCTAAACATAAGATTTTAACCCCTAAAGGCCCATTGTCCCTTCGGGGGACAAATGCAATTTTGGTCATGTACCTTTTTGCAACCACGTTTGTAATATTTTTTGAAAAATTTAATGGAGGTAGAGAATGGGAAGACCTTCGTGGGGACATAAGTTTTTTTCACAATTGGTGCCCATAAACAACAATTATGACCAAATAAGCTCAAAACAGGGGACGGCGGGCAGCCCAGGCAGCAAAAACAAATTGGCAAAAATTTGATATTTTTTTTTAATATTTTTTTTCTTGTAGATTATATTTTTGTCTATCTGGAAAGCTTTGATTCATTTCATTTGGATTTGTTATGAGAAAGTTATGGACATTCTTGTTTTTCGGGCAGTTAGAGCATCTTCATGAAAAAAATAACTTGTAGGAATCATTTCTGAATGCTATTTTTGCAATTTTTCAAAAAATAAATTCTCATGGTTTAGTTTATTTGCTAAAAAAATCTCACCATTGGAATTAGTGTATTTTAATTCCATCTAAAATATATTAATATTTTAGATTTTCCTTCTATCTTGTACCTACTTCTATTTAATAATTTTTTTAGGAATGATAATTAAGTTTTTTTGAATATTTTTTTTTCCTAGACTCTCAACTCAATTCTCCACCTTAAAGATTTAAAGCTCAAAACTTTGTAGTGCAAAAATTTTAAGTTAAAAATGCTCAAAGTCAAAAAATCCAGTCCCGCAATGTGCTGAAATACTTGTCTTTTCCACTTTAAATGCAGATATCTTGCAATCTGAGTGGTCAAAAATTCTGAAATTTTTTCCACACATTCTCATACTAGTTAGGTGTAAGATCCTATTGTTAGATAGGCAAAAAAAACATTTTTCAAATTTTTTTCCTCCTTGCTATAGAAATGGCAGTTTTGAGTGTTTTTTGGCAGAAAAAAGGCCTTGGGCCTTTAGGGGTTAAGTAATGACCTTAAAGAGGGTCATTACTTAAAATCTTATGTCTAGGACTATATTTAAAAACTTACTTAAAACACCCTTTTCTCTTGTAGTGAAGTATAAGAAATGAATCATGCCATTTTTTGGAATGGAAACAATACATTGTAAAAGCTACTACAATTGTATATGAGTTTTGTATGTGAAAGTCCTAATTTGTAATATATATCACACAATAAGTAGTTGATTACAAAGGAAATCAATTGTAGCTTAGTAGGTATGTAATTTTTGCAATTGTTGTAAACTATGAAATGCAGTTTGACGATAGGTATAGTTTGTATTACATTTTAATTTTTGAAAAATCACAAAACCCATGAACTATTGCAATTGGAAGCTAAATGTGTTAGAATGTCCCATAGAATGTAGAACACATAATATCATTGTGTATATTTTTTTATTTTTAAATTCTTGAGCGTTTTTTGAGGAAGCATAAAATCAAAATGTACTTTGTACCATTTTCAAATTTGAACTTAAAGAATAAATAATTCTATTAATAAACCTCAAAAATTCATGGGTTTATTTCTTTGTAATTGTAAAGAGCATTTATGTTCAAAGTTTAGGCAAGACTAAGTGTTCTTTTCTACTGAATGGCATTGTAGAATAATTTCTTCTCCTATGTTCCAGGATTCATGAACTAGTATGAAGTGCCTATCCAAAAATAAATGGACAAAGTCTTAACACTCTTATGGCTCTTCAATAATGTAAAGAGAGATTTATGTAATTACGAGTAGTCGTCAATAGTAAATTAGATGCTTTGAGAAAGTATTACAATAGAGACATTCTAATATAATATATTGTAAGAACTTCAAAGTCCTTTTTCTTGAATGTAGTTTTAGCTAGTGGAATTCTCTTTTTTGAAGAGGAGCCCTTCTAATGAAAAGAAGCTTATATAGTGCAGTTTTTAATCCATTTAAAAAAAAGTTAAAAATCTTGGAAATTTATATCTTATTGAATTTTGAAATGTGGACCTACAAATACAATAATTTTTTTAAATTACAAACGACACAGAGAAGTGGTTACACCATAAACTATTGCATAGTAATATACATCCGTGGTAGAATTTTTATACTTTCTAAGTGTAGGTTGTATTGGATATGAATTTTCTCCTTTTTCTCCTTCAATTTTTTTTGGTAATTCCAAACCATTAAAAAAAGGAAAATTATATGATTTGTAAAAGACAGTGACTGATTTCATAATAGAAGAATACAAATAAATACTTATAGTCATGGGTAGTAGAAAAATGGGAACAGACAGAGTGAAATGAAAGATACTGAAAGTCAATTAATTGATCAACCTTAGATCTTGTTCTTTGAAGGATTAACCCCTAAAGTCCTGTTCTTCCCTTGGAGGACAAGATGGATATTCTGAAGGCTCAATGTTCATCATGATTTTTTGAAACTTTTGTGAAGATATAAAAATACATTAGATTTATAAAAAAGTAATTTTTATTTCAGTCAATGTTGGGAGCAGCAGTTATGGCACAAAAAGTATTTTTGCAAGTGCGGTAGGTAGAACCTTTAAAAAAAAATTTAATCTTATCAAACTTATATCTTATAGATTGTAATTTTATCTACAGAGGAAGCTTTAATTCATTCTATTTGGATTTGTTGTGTGGAAATTATAGACAATCTTATTTTTTAGGCAATCAGAGCATTTTTTTGAAAAAATAACTTGTAGGATTCAATTTTGAACTCAATTATTCTCCCAAAAAAACCCACCCAAGATCAAGATTTCTTGCTAGAACAATTTCACTATTGAGGTTAGGGTGAATGCAAGAAACACTTAAAGCGTTTTGTCACACCCTAGTTTTTGAATTTTTTTTTGGCTATAACTTTTGTGTTTTAGCTCCAAATGACTCAAAATTTATAGGGAAGCTACTCATAACTATTATACACCTTGCCTAATTTTTTTGTAATTTTCAAAAATAATTTACTATTTTTAAGCAGTCTCGATATTTTCTCACAATGGGTGATTTAGGGTTTTTTTGCACTTTTCTTAACCCAAAAAAATGAATTCTGAGCTGAAATTTGGATAAAATGGTCTTCTAGCAGACTTATAGCTATTGTCCAAAGGATTTTTAAAAATACTTATTTTTATGTGGTGTACAAGTCCACAAAGAGAGTTTCTTTCTGCATTTTTTTTCAAAGGTATGAAACATTATTTTGGTGCGCTTTTTGGTCAAAACCCATTACCAAAAAGTTTTCTCAAATGAAAAATTTTTAGATTTAAAAAAAAATAAAATCCTATTTTTTACAAATCAAAATGTCAGAAGTGGTATTTTCTTCACCGGTTTTAGGGTGAATTCTATGTCCAAAATTCTAGTGAAGAAAATACCACTTTTGACATTTTTAATTGTAAAAAATAGGATTTTTTTTAAAAATAAAAATAAAAATTGTCTATTTGAGAAAACTTTTTGGTGATGGGCTTTGACCAAAAAACGCATCAAAATAATGTTTCTTACCTTTGAAAAAAAATGTAGAAAGGAGCTCTCTTTGTGGACTTGTACACCACATAAAAATAAGTATTTTTTAAAATCCTTTGGACAGTAGCTATAAGTCTACTAGAAGACCATTCTCTCCAAATTTTAGCTCAAAATTCATTTTTTTGGGTTAAAAAAAGTGCAAAAAACCCCCAAATCATCCATCGTGAGAAATTATTGGGGTTGTTTAAAAATAATAAATTATTTTTGAAAATTAAAAAAAAAATTAGGCAAGGTGTATAATGGTTATGAGTAGCTTTCTTATAAATTTTGAGTCATTTGGAGCTAAAACACAAAAGTTATGGTCAAAAAAAAATTTAAAAACTAGGGTGTGACAAAATGCAACAAATAGTACAAGTGTTTCTTGCATTCACCCGTTAGTGTGTTTGAATGCCATCTTGGAGTTATTACCAACTTAGCTTTTCCTTCAATCTTGAACCTATTTCTATGCTACAATCTTTTAATGCTCCATAATTTAGTGTTTTTGTTTTTTGTTTTTTTTCCTAGATTGTTAACTCAGTCAATTCTTCAACATAGAAGAGTAGAAATTCAAAATTAGTAGTGCAAAATTTTTAAGGTAAGATGATTGAAAGCCTAAAAATGTGGTCGATGAAGGTACTAAAGAATTTTTTTTCTTAGTTGTCAATGCAAATATCTTGTAATGTATGTGGTCGAAATTTTTGAATTTTTTTCTGTAACACATTTATGTACTGGTGCAGTACAAGATCCAATGGTTAAATATGCCAAAAATAAAAAATAAAAATAAAAATAAATTAAATTTTTGCATTTTGCAATAGAAATGGCATATTAAAGTGGTTCTTGATGGAATTAAGGCCTTGGGACTTTAGGAATAAACCCTAAAAGAACGGTCCTTTAATTGTGTATCCAAACTTCAAAAGCATTCACTATTTATGCTCCCATTTTGCAAATGCATACCGGTTAAATTATTTATTTATTTATTTTTAAGAAATGGAGCCACATATCTCCAATAACTTGTGAACATTCTTAATTTTTTTGTAAAGAATTGAAATTACTACAAGTTTTTAAAGTGAAAGTGAAAAGCTTTTGTAATTCAAAGTATACCGAATTAGAATTCAAAAATTCCCAGCATATGCTTATATTATAGTCTAGAGTAGCATGGAATAAATGAAGTGACTGTGTCATTTAAAATTAAAAAATTAGCAAACCATGTTTATAGGCCCGAAGTTCAAATTGCTAAACAACATTGAACATTAGGAATTTTTTTTAATTTGAAATGAGCTCATTGAGCCTTTCTTTAAATTTGAATTTGAATTTTGGACCTACTACCACAGTCTCCTATTTTTTTAAAGTTGAAATAGAATACACTACCTTTTTAAATGTTGAAATATTATAAAGGAACACACACGAATGGAGTAAATTTTAGAGTTTCTAGTGGATTTTGAATTTTAATATGATAAGATTTTAACTTTAAGTTCAAATATTCACAGGAATTTGAACTCTTCACTAGAAAATTTGAAATTGTGAAGACATATGGAAGACATGTGGATTCACCTCTAAAAAATGAGATATAAAAATTTCATTCATATACAGTTGTATCATGGGAGTATAGAAGGTAACACTACCTAAAATTGATTGAATAAGCATATGAGTGTACCTCATACTATTAAATTGTTGTAGTTTTTGTTGGGTATTCTTGAAAATTGAGAAATAATTAGACTTCATTGTCTTAGCTTGTACTAGAGTGCCTTGAGCCATACTACCATTGAGAGAACCAAAATGAAATTAAAAATATATTTTTAAATTTTTAATTCATTAAAAATTTGAAATTCAATAACTTTCACATTATAGACTTGTAGTATGAAAGGTTGCGTTCTTATTACAAATAGAAAGCTCTATGCAGGAAGGAGTGCAATGGATTTGTTTTGTGGCATGTAGACATGCAATGTGAATTTTTATTTTATTTTTAAATAAAAGATATTTTAATTAAATTTTCTTATTTCAAAAAGTCCATAACTTTTTCGCAATAGGTTCAAAGGCCAGAAATTTGACACGAATAGAAAGCTCTATGCACAGAGGCGTGCAAAGGCTGTGTTTTGTGGCGTTTGGACATGCAATGTCAAAGATATGCGTTTTTCAAAATAAAAGATAATTTAATTCAAATTTATGATTTATAAAAATTTCAAATTCAATAATTTCCACACCATAGGTCAAAACACCACAAAACAAAGCTCGTGCACACCTCTTCTTGAAAAACTATCCAACGATATCCAAAACGTTGCCCAAAGCCTCATGGTTTCTTAGATCTCAACGTTTCAAACAAAACAAACAACCTAAATTAAGGTATTTAAATGTGCCCTGTGTTGTTGTCATAGTCCAAAAAATAAAAATAAAAATATTTTTCTATTTTTTTGATAATTTTTTCCAATAAAGACTTTGAAATTCAATGGCTTTCGCATTGTACCTCCAAACGCCATGAAACCAAGCCCATGCACCCCTTATTGCCAAGGACTTTCCAACGGTACCAAGCACGCCACTAGGAGATACACAGTCTGAGAGATCTCAACGTAATAAAACAAAACAAAACAACCAAACTGAAGGTATAGACTACGGTAGCCCTGTGTCGTTGCCACAGCCAAAAAAAGAAGTAAAAGTCATTTTTAAAACCAAAAATAACTCAAAAAGCCAGAATTTTTCCACCATAGTTCCAAATGCCAAAAGACAAAGCCCGTGCACCCATCCTCGTTGAGCGCTTCCCAACGGTACCAAAAACGTGACAAATTGATACATGGTTCAAAAGATACATAATTTAATAATTTTTAAGAACAAAAAATAACTCAAAAATCCATAACTTTCCCCCATAGGTTGGAATGCCACAAAACCAAGCCCGTGCATCCCTCCTCGCCGAGGGCTTTCCGACGGTACCAAGCACGCCACCGGGAGACGCACAGTCCGGGAGATTTCACCGTGACAAACAAAACAAAACAAAACAAACAACCAAACTTAAGGTATGGACCAGGGTTTTTTTTTCATTTTTGAAGAAGTGCCATAGTGGTGATATAAAATGTTACAGTGGTGCTCCAAATTGCAGCATTCATCCACTTATTGGATGTATAGTATGGTTTTCATCCGCAATTAGGCGATTTCATCTAATATTTTTTTAAATTTCAAAGTTGTCTGGCAATTTCATCCAATTTTTTTTGGCATTTTTTATAACCTTTTTTAGCCAGATTTTTTTTCTGGTGTAATTTGGCAATAGAAAGCCAAAAAAAAAAGCCCTGGTATGGACTAGTGTAGCCCTGTGCCGTTGCCACATCCAAAACAAAAGTAAAAGTCATTTTTAAAACAAAAAATAACTCAAAAACCTAGAACTTTCCCACCGTAGCTCTAAATGCCACAAAACAATGCCCATGCACTCCTCGTCATTGAGCGCTTCCCAACGGTACCAAAAACGTGACAAATTGACAAAAGATACGTAATTTAGCATAGTTTGGTAATTTTTAAGATCCAAAAATAACTCAAAAATCTATAACTTTCTCCCTGTAGGTCCAAACGCCACAAAACAAAGCCCGTGCACCCCTCCTTGCTGAGGACTTTCCGACAATACCAAGCACGCCCCCGGGGGACGCATGGTCCGCGATATCTCCACGTAACAAACAAACAGCCAAACTTAAGGTATGGATGTGGTTTTGAAGTTTGAATAACTTCTCATGAGCTTGCCCTTTCATGGTTACTGAAGACTCAAAGAGAAAATTGACTTCCGCTGAAATTTCAAAAGATAGCATTACTAATGCCTTTGGAGATTCATACTAAGGGAAAAAAAATTAAATAACACCTCTGAGGTGGCGGAAGGCTGTAGCACTAGGCCAACACTGTGTAAGTTATTGAACGTTAACCCCTAAATGCCCAAGGCCTGTTTTGAGTGACTTGGAATTTGCTCTAAATTGAACAAAATGCCAACATTTTGATAAGTTGTATCAATTTTTTTTAAATTGTAACCGTACCAATTCAAACTAGACATGTTAGAGATCTCATAGAAAAAGAAAACACAACAATATCACTTATAGAGTGAAAGATTGTAATGTTTGACCATGAGGGTGTTAAAATTGCAAAAAACTTTCAACCCTCTTTTCACAAGTTGAATCTAAAAAAATGGTGACCAAAAAAATATGAGGTTAAAGAGCCTAACATATATAACCCCAATCAATTTATGGCTTCTTAAAATCTACTCTATAGTTTTTTTAAATGAATTTTGAATGTGATTTTTGATCCAAGATCTAGTGTATTTGAGGCTCATTTCTAAGAGCTCTCAACACTACAGGAAGTCAAGATTGCAATGGGTACCCTTGCACAAAATCTTCAATAGAAAAATCACTATTGATTATTTTCAAGATCGGATTTTTGATGCTAAAACTAGACTTCACAAAGAACTTTCCAAAAATATTAAACTACTAAAAATAGCAACTTGGTTGAGTTTTGTTTGACTTCAAAGTTTTGCAAACACCAAATTTTGGTGCCTCGGGCATTTAGGGGTTAACAAGTTGATTCCCCCGCCTGCGCGGACTGTCGCCCGGCGTGGCAAGTTCCTGCGGGCATGCAGCGGACTCCTCCTCAGCTTCTGCGCCTGCCTCGCGCGCCCAAGCCTGGCAGCCAGGTTAGCCCCCCCTTTAGGCCGGCGCTAAAGGGTCGGAAGCTCCCAGTGCTACATATGCCAAATTGATAACACTACTTCAAAAGTAAACTGCAGAAACTAATTGACACGATTAAAAGCTTCAGAGCTAGTAGCACAGCACAATTCTACTCATTTCACGTACATCCGGCAGACTTCAGCCAATGCTAGACTCAATCCAAACTTATACCATCAAACACAAAACATGAGAGGCACATGAGAGGCACATGACTGACCAATGTCAAATATTTAGATTCTGGAACACGACCCAAACGATGAGTACACCCCCCCCCCCAAGACCGTTTCAATTGCATAATAATCACGAGTTTTGATGCTTTTATGAAGATGGATTTCAACAACCTTAGATGAATCAATCTGTAAAAGTAGATCGATTAGCAATTACCTTGCGCATCCGGCACGTGCAAGGATATGAGCATGGCACCCCAGTTGCTGAAGACGGCCGGCACAAAGCCGCGCTCCAACGTGTAGAGGAACACGCCATCGCCCACGCACTCCTCCGTCAAGTGGCCTGCCTTGGTCACACCCAACGCTAAATTACAATCCCGTAACCAGCTCTGACTGTGAGCGTCTGTCTGCTTGACGTGTTTCATCCACGAGCAGATCGTAACCACATGGTATCATCCACAAAGGTGACCGTTACATGATTTTTCATCCACGAAGGCGACCATTACATGAGTTTTCATCCACTTACAGAGCTGGTTACGTCCTGTAACCCTTCTCGTCGCCTCCCGGCGTCTCAAAGGTTACCTAGTCCTTTACTTCCCTGATCACTGATCATGTAAGAGATATGTGTTTGTTCACTGATCATGCAAGAGATTGATTGTAAAACCAGACAACAAGGTGTAGATTGAAACAGGAGTATTGTAATACTTGTACAATTGGTATTCTGTTGGTAAACATCACGTTAATATTTAGTTACCATGGACAAATTGAAAAATATAGTTCCAGGTCCTTTCGGAGTTAAAGAGGCTGCGGTACAATTAGCAACTCCGTAATAACTACAAAAAATGGATATAAAACGCAATGTGATTCCATTCCTAAGTAATTTATTGAACTCAAACTCGTGCAACTGAGGACACAATAATCAGAGTGATGAATTCAAATCTCCTATACCCCTAGTGCTTCTGTGAAACGTTGGTGAACGTAAAAGTGAAACATGATAATCAGCTGGCTGGAACAGCAAATGGAATGGCAATGAATACCTTTCATACGATTAATGAAGCGCGTCGCTGTTGGAGAGCAACTGAGCAATTCAAAAACACAACAAAAATACGTCAGCATCCTCTAGGCTCATCCGACATATAGCGTGAAATTGGATTCTGCAATGTACTGTACAGAGGCTGTACATTTTAGGGTCGGGAGGTCGTTTCAGCATCACTGCATTTTAACTTCAGAAATCCTTAGTATAATATTCATCTGAAGTCATCGAATTCTATTAAATGAAAGAGTGTTGCACCATGCTCAGATCCAACCTTTTGCACGAAACAGTTTAATCTCAATCCCAAAAATCACAACCCTCTCCAAAACCTCAAGACCAGAGCTATCGTTAAAACTACACCGTAAAAAAACCAAACTAAAGATAAAAGAAGAGACCAAACTATCTAAGCATCCAGCTCGCAATAGGGCGGTCAACTCTCAAGCAACTGTTACACTGATTTGTCCTATCAAGGAGTGAGGGAAAATTAGTGTCAACTGGAAATTAGTGTTTCCACAAAATTTTACTTTTGCGGAAAGTGGTACAACGCGGTATTGTTTCAATCTACATTTGCACTACTTCAAACATAGTGAATTTGCTAAATCAGTATTGCACGCATTATTAGGACAAATCACTGGTAGCCTTAGTAGCAAAACGCTGTTCATGTATAATCTCCGTCAAACACTAACGACGCGCCACAATGATCCACTTAATTCTCAGAAATCATCTAGGCTACAATAAACCTCCAACAATCCGCGGAGAGCACAAGAAACAAAGATTAAACTAAACACTTCCATATTTTTTTCCTAAAACGGACAGCAGAAGAAGCAGAGATACCCTACACAGAATACCTTACACAGAGGGTATTCTGTTTTGGCATATACATATATGCCAAAATACACATGCACCACTTAGGCAAGCACAAAATCTTAAGTATGACTCAAAACAATTCCTCAAAATTTTTAGAATATTGTTGGAGTCCATGCCCAAAGTATTGTAGAAACCCTAATCCTTGAAAACGCTCATCTTGAAGCACTAAATTCACAAATACAGAAACTGTAGGCCAATTCTGGCTGTAATATCCTAACGAGTTGACATGAAGAACAGGGGTGTAACTTAGCAGTAAATGTTGAAAAGAACTTTGTGCACGAGATTTCGATGCACTTGCCTTTAATTACTGCACGAAGATGGATTTTTGCAACATGTTCCGTAGAATCCTTTACGCAAGAATCATCAGCATAATAATTCATGCACTCACATATATCACAAGCATAAGCGAAATGAACATTCAACAAATGTTCCTTCAGAACAACACAACTAATTTGCTGCTGGGAAGCTACAGTAGCTAGCTGGCGAACGATAACAGTGCTCATGCATATACGTATACATAAAAGAGATCTGAAACTTCGATGGCCAGGGTTAAACTGGGATTCTTTCTTTATTAGAGAATCAATTTACGTCAATAATCAACAATCTACAGCCGCACCGACTGTCTGGAGTACATCGTCGAAATGATTTAATGAATTATAATTATACAAATGTTATGATTAAGTCGCGAACTCTATTCTATGTCCACTCTATTCTCTATCCACATGTCTCAGGAATGTTGGAGCTCCTTACATTCGACATACAGTAGCAGATCAACTAATATGGCACTCAGCATACCAGTAAGAAAAAATTGAATGCTATTTTCAGCGCCTCTATCACTGCCAGCGAAAACAAGCTCACATAGTATATAGCCCAATCTCCCAAATAATCTATGCGCTAAGTGAAATTTTATCGAAAGCAGTCTGAGAATGATCTCCAGCACAATGCTTGACTACCTCACTCGCGCGTTGACAGGTTAATTTCTGTCATCACAAAGAGATCATCGATCATCGCTGATAGCAAAACAGAGTACTCACCAGTGTAAGAAACGGTAGTGGATCGGACCCTCAACATGGCTTTCCAGTCAATCTTGCAGTTCTTCGAAATTGATATTATTTATACGATAGGCCCAATGTCTGTAATCTCTCCTCTAAATCTCCGTGAAGTTGGGGACTGCTCCTAAGAATCTCGCCTTCAACGACCTTATCGTGCTTCTCAGCAACGTCTCGTTATCTTTAAGGAACTCCTCATAAACCTGCAAACAATTCTTTTGTCTCTGCACCTTCTCATCGTCTTTAATGGTCCTTAGCGTCCTCACAATCCGGTGCATCTCCGTGGTCGGGAATTGAATCACACACTTACGCCACGGAATCAACGTATCAAACGGCTTCACATAATTATCCGCAATCAGCACGGGAATCGCCCCGGCGCTCAACACCTCAATAAACCTATAGCTCGCAGGCTGTCTCCCAGCCGGCACGAGTGCAAACGTCGTGTTCATCAAATCGTTGAAATTGTGCTGCGCATGCAGCGCCTTGTCTTCCTCACAATTCGCACCGAGCTCGGGATGGTTCTTGCGGTGATAAGAATTCGTTTGATGCTCACACGTCGTCGCCACAATCACGTCCCTTCCGTTATGCATCTCCCTAAACTCCTTCGCGCTCCGAAAGATTCCGTCATCCGTGTACCCTAAGTAACGTAAACCTCTAAAAGTCGCCAAGTACTTCCGGTCCATAGCGTTCACCGATTGATACTCGCGCATGTGATAAGTCCCGGGCAAGGGAATGCTGATGTCGAATCCAGTGCGCCGCATCGTCTCCTGCATGTCACTCGCGACGATGGAAGCGTTTCCTAAATCGTCCCCCGTTGGCGCAAACCGTCCATACTTGTCCGAAAACGTGAGCACGAGGTGGTTCATTCCGCCATTCCAGTATGGAAGTTCCTTCACGTTCTGGAACGTCCAGGGGTCGTAATTGTCGAACGGAACCAGGAAGAGACAGGCTTTGGCAGGGTCATCGGTGTGGTACTTCGACTCATTAATGAAGGCGAAGTAGCGAGCCGGCGCCAGAGGCTTATAGTATGTGTAAATAAGAAGCTCCTCGGCATCGTCGCATCGGGAGTAATCAAAGCAGGTATCCATGGTACAAAGAGGCATGGTTGCAGGATAGTGCCAGCTTCGATCCTTCGCGTACCATGGCACGGGTGGACACTCCTTCTGAACTTCCACTTCCTTGATAACCTCCTTCTCCACCACTTGCGGCTCCGATTCGGTGCAAACAGGGCATTTGACGTCCTTCACAACCTCCTTGATGACCTCCTTCTCGATGACTTGGACCTCGGCCCCCTGGCACTGGCAGTAGAGGGAGGGAGTGGCGGCTTGTGAGCCAATAGCGAAGTTTTGTGTATATAACACACTGCAGTTGCAGTTACCGGGGGGCATGGAGAGAACGTACGGCTCAGCAGGAGGTGATGGAGAGACGTCGGAGGAATTGGTGCAACGGAGAAAAACAGTGTTTCCGTAGAAAAACAAGACGCTGAAGGAGACCACCGCAAGAACGATACAGGGGATTATCACCCTCATCTTCGGGAACGGCGCCATAGCTGCAACTGACTTCTAATCTACTTGTAGCTTTTAAGCAAGCACAAACTCTAGCTAAGCAAACCAGCAGCAGCGAAATGCGCTCATCTTATCGCAGTCACGCACTATCTCGAGATCAATGCGATTGTGGTCATAGACACATGAAACTTTCAAAAGAACATGAAACTATCAAAAGAACAAGAGAAGGCCTCTAACACACTGTAAACCCGTCCTTAAGCAAGCTTTATTTCCATAAACACAGCTCCATCTTCTGAAGGAATCGCCTCCGACCTGAAGCTGCAAACCACAATCCCGCACAAGATCACAACCTAAAATCGAATGTACTCTCAGTTATATACACAGCATATGTACTACTCCGACTAGAACTTCACCACCTCTGTTTCAAATGATCCAAGAGATCTAGCTCCGGGTTTCTAATTTAGAAAATCTTTATTAGTTATGCAAAGAGCACCGCTGTCTCCCGCTTCCCATCTTTTTCGGAGTTTCCTCTACCAACATGCATGGCTCGTTTGTCCGTCGCCTATGGATGAATAGTGGTTAGCGATTGATCGATTTCAATCCCCGCTACCTGCAGGCACCTCCTTGGAACCCTAACTTAAAAGAATCAAAGCAATTTTCACGAGCAGACGTCAAACGACCGCAATTTTCATCGTGAAGGTGCGTTTCGGACGGCGCGTGATCCGCCATTTTATGATTGCACTTGCATAATTAAAATGGCGTCGTAGGAATGAAACTCGTCCCTGTCGGTGGAAATATTAAAAAAATGCACGCTGTTCCGACAGCGTGTGCAACAGGAGTCTGACCTTGCCGAGGCGAACTTCGGCGCTTGTACGAAAATCGGCCAAACTCTGCAGAAATGACAGCATACTTCCAAGAAAACTATTTCCAGCTTTGATCTTTTGTCTGAGTTACTTTTAGTTTGACAACAAGGCAAAGCTTTTCCAAAAATGTAGTCACTCTCTCCCTGGCATGGAAGTGAGAGCATGAGGAAACTTGACAAATGCAATTTCAACTTTAGAAAACTTGAATATTCTTTTCTAATTTTGTTTCCTTGCTGTTATAAAAGAGCAATTGTAGAGGGGATGTAGAAATTGTTAGGGACTTCATCTCAGTCCATGTGAGTTCTATTATGTATTTTTGTATAAATTGCCCCGTGTAATTAAAGGCAACTCATCTAGTATATTCATGTATTTGGTTAGACTAATGTTTGAATATTAGTAGTAAAAGGTAAGTGTCTAGCAAAAGTATACAACACTAGTGTCATTCATCCAATCTCCTCAAAGACAATTGTAGGCCCTCATAATAGTAGACAACTGTAGACAATTGTAGTGAACAAACTTTTTATAATGTTAGTATATCAATCATAATTATAAATGGTTGGAGTTCTTCTCTCTCTAAGTACCCAAATGGTAAAGGTCAATATTCTCTATCCAAACACAGTGAGTATCTGACACACCATCAATTTCGATGAGAAGCTAGTACTCCAAGCCCTTCCAAATTTTCTCCAAGTCTTTGTCTTTTGTACCAAGGATAGACATGCCTAAATCTAAGTTTAGTTGACTTTTTCCTTCATTCTACATTAGTGTTTTTTTTTCTGGCGACTTGGTGCAAAATTGCACCAAAAATTTTGAGCTAGCACCAAGCCTATAGGAAATTTTTAGTAAAATTTTGGATGAAATCGCCAAAAAACTTCAAGTTCAAGAAAAATCTTGGATGAAATCGCCACATTGTGAATGAAAATAGAATTATAGATACGTAGTATCACATTTTCTATCTAGTACGTGGATGAATGTTGGAGCACCACCGTAACATTTAATATCGCCACTTCACCACTTCATGGAAAATGAAAAAAAAAAAACATTGTTCTACATGTGATTGATCAAATCACATTTAATGCATATTAGGGGTGAAGACAAGAAGTTGGAAGGCTCACCAAATATAGAGTTATGGCAAATTGATGTCCCTATGTTGAAGGAGCAATGTCCAACATTCTTGACCACAAATCTTGAAGAAGCTAATAGATCAAAAGCACAACTGCAAGAAAGTGACACTTTTGGAATATACTTAATATCTCCAATTAGTTAAACTTGCAAATTATATACTACATGCCGTACATCTAATCATGCATGACGTTAAAGTGGTCATTCCAAGTCTGCAACCAGGGTCTACAGTCCACCAACCAAAGGTGAATGTAGAAAATTACCTCTATTTTGTGGTTGGTTAGTGTCCTGTATTCTTCACCTCTCTTAGCTAGTGTGGGGCCTTTGATTCCAAAGTTGGTTTCAAAATTCCCAAAAATTTTATCATGAGAGGCAAGAAAAAAAAAATCTGGTGATAAAACTGCAGACTTTGAACGACTACTTTAATTATACCTCCAACATAATTACTCTCTAAGAATGGAACTCAATCAATTTCTTCTTCTGCTTCATGATGTGTTTTGTGCATTTTTGCAGGACTTCCGTTTGCTCTCATCCTCATTTTCTGTCCCCGCTCAGTCTGGCCATGGCCGTCCCTGCTGGGACTGAGGAGGCGGACCCAACGGCGGCGATTTGTACCAGTCGATCACCAGACAATGCTCCCTTTCAAAGTAAAATTGACTGTGTGTACCTTAGTTTCTATAAACGAAACCAATAGGTCGATGTCATGCATTCAAATCAAGTACAGTACTGTACAGTAGCTTACCACGTTCGTGATCGAGGAAGTTCGTGAAAGAACTGTCTCGTGGGAATTGCACTTCGGAAACACGTTCGGAAAGAATTAAGCTTAACTCCACCACCTTCTTTGGCTGATCCCGTGTGGGAAACAGTGCTCAAATCTTAGTTTCACTCACATGCAGAGTCCTATAAGTTAAAACTTACATAAACCAATAATGAAACAGAATTTGAATGTACACCACCATTACAATTTTGTCCACAATGGGTTTGCTCCCATTCTGTCCGTAATGGGATAGTTTACCTTAATATGAGTGGAAATTTGGGAGTCATTGATTTCTCCCAAGTCCCTACTCTACCAGCCAATTACTGTCCATAGGTGCTGCACAAGTGCACGATCGATGTGCATTTCATCAAGATTATATATACAATCTTCTGTTATGCGGAGTATTAATTTGGAGTAACATTGACTTGGGATTTACAGGTAGGTTAGTGGTAAGGGCATCTCCACCAGTTCACTCTAAACGGTCCCTTCAAAGGGTTTCCCATGCCCTCAAGCAAAACAAGGACCCATCAATTGCAACCGGGAGCATTATTTATTCAATGCCGACCCCAAGAAAAAACCAATGCAACACAGGAAGTTGCAGTGTGTATCACAATTGACAATGTGCCATGCTACTGATAAGATGCAAGTAAGCTTTGGATTAGCAACCTATTGAAAAATGACAGCATGAAGGCGCCTCTTAATTGTGCCTTGGAACCAAGACCTACTGCGCTTGTTGTGCCTCAGGAGTGGGTTCTGCCGCCCGGATTGGGACAACTGGTGGGGGCCCAAAATTTTGATGTGGCCCGGGAGTCAGAGGGAGCACGCCACAAACCATGTGGTGCGCCCCATGTACCCAGCACCGGTAGAGATGTTCTAATGTCGCTGAACTGACATTGGTACCGGTATATATAACCCACTATCTTGGAGCCATGAATTCAATTAAGGTGCACACTGCACATGTTACAAAAATTAGAACCAACTTGAGAAGCCGTAGGATGATCCATTGTACCAATTTTGACCGTAAACTCTTTGGTCAACATGCATATTTGAACTGATTGGATTTACAATTTTTTTGGCAATAGAGCAACAAACCAGAAATATTATTAAATGAATTTTGGTCAACTCATTTTTGAGAAAACAAAGAGATACATTTATTTACACTTTTCCTCCTTAGAATTGAAATGGCTAAACTTTAAATAAGCTAAACTATGAGGTTGGATGAGGCCTCTAACAATCTCAAATGTAGTTTTTTCTAGTAAGGGGCCTACCTTGCATTTGTAGAAGTGAAAGTGACCTTCCCTCCAAATTTTTTTTTGGATTTAGAATGCAATGGTGTTCATGGAAATCATTAAATCATGTCTTTACAACCCATTGGCAACCCTTTCAACCCTAATTCTGCACCAGATTGTCTTCAAAATTGAACCCCTATAGAGTCTTTACTACATTAGGATGTAGCATGACAAAATTGGGTCCTCAACTAGGGTTCACAATTGGGAAGCCAAGGGGTGATTTTGAGGAGGGCAGGATTTTGGATTTGCCTACCTTATATCAAATGGTTCTACAAGGGTTCAGGTCTAAAAGTATCAATCTCTAAAAATGAGGTATAATAACAAAAATGACCATATTTTGTGTCTATGCTAACTTAATATGGTACCCTCGAAGCCATGATCCTCATCTCCATATGTCCCATCACACTCTAATTTTCCGTCAATTCCTTCACTCTATGTCATCCATAGTGATTTCTAAAGCCATCAGATCCTCATCTCCATGTCTGGCTACACTCTAATTCCCCTTCAATTCCTTCAATTTGTATCATTTGCACCAAGTTTTGAGTTTAGGGTGCATTGCAGATCGATATGAAGTAACTACACCTAATTAACATTGCACAAATAAGCAATAATTCAACGTAATTTTCATTATTATATTGAAATTTTTTGGTGAGATCTTGTTGGTAGACATTGTATGAATGTACAACGAATTTTCAAAGTACTGAAAATAGGGTTTTGGGTAACCAAATGTAGGGTCTCAGAAGTACATTTTAGGCAAGAATCCATACTGTGCGGTTTTAGAAAACGGTCAAAAAAATTCAAAATTAGGTGTAGTTACGTTACTATTGAGCATTGTATAGTAGAACCTTGATCTCTAAGTCGATCCTCTCTAAGGCAATAAAGCGTTGTCATGAAGTATTGATTGCCAGTCCCAACTTAACAATATGAACCACATACGAACATGATGACCCTCCCTAATGTAATAACCTCTCTAACTCAATGTGTCAGACCAGTCTCAACTCTATCAACTTAGAGAGGTTCTACTGTACTATTGAGCATAGCCAAATTTACCGAGAACTGTACCACAGTGCATGACCAGCCGTTTCCATTCATCTTCTCCTACTGTATTTTCTCCTACAGTCTCCGAAGTTCGGAATTGCACCAAGAAATCTAGCCTTCAAAGCTCTGACGGAGGACCGAATTAGGGTTTCATCATTCTTGAGATACTCGTCGTAAACTGCCATGCAATATTGCTGTCTCTGCAGAATCTCCTCTTCCTTCATCGCCCGCAGAGTCGCCACGATCCGCTGCATCTCCGTGGTCGGAAACTGCAACAAGCACTTGTACCACTGGATCAAGGTGTCAAACGGCTTCACGTAGTTGTCCGCTATCAAGACGGGGATGGCGCCCGCGCTCAGCACCTCGATGAACCGATAGGAAGCCGGTTGAATCCCCGCGGGCACCAAAGCGAACGTCGTGTTCATGAGGTCTTCGAAATCCTGGCTCCGATGCACCGCTTCGTCCTCGTCGCAGTGCACTCCCAGCGCCGGCTCCTTCTCGCGGTCCATGTTGTTGATCGGGTGGTCACAGGAAGTCGCGACAATCACGTCCCGTCCGTTGTGCATTTCCCGGAAGGACTCCCAGCTTCGGAACACTCCCTCTCCTGTCTTGCCTAAGTAGCGTAACCCACGGAACGTGGCGAGGTATTTTCGCTGCGTTGCGTTCACGGACATGAGAGCTGGCATGTGGTGGCGTCCTGGGAGCGGAATGCTGATGTCGAACCCTGCGCGGTAGGTCGTTTCGTGGATGTCGGTCGCCAAGACAGCGGCCATGCCGATGGAGTCTTGAGGCGGACCTTTCTGGGACCACTTGTCTGCGAAGATGACGAGGGCATGATTCAAGCCGTTGTTCCAGTAAGGAAGAGTGTTCGGGTGCGGGGGCCACGGATTGTCGGCGTCGAGAAAGACGAGGAAAATGCAGGCTTTGTCAGGGTCGTTCGTGAAGTAGCGCGACGAGTTGATTTCGGAGAAGAAGCGTTGCGGAGGGACCGGGAGGTCGTAGGTGTAGATTAAAAGCTCAGGCGACTTCTCGCACTTGGTGAAGTTGAAGCAGGCGTCCATGGAGCAGAGAGGAAACTTCGCCGGGAAGTGCCATGTCTTGCCCTCGGCGTGCCAGGGAAGAGGTGTGCGTAATCCTTCGGGCTTGACAACTTCTTTGACGACCACCTGCTTTTCTGCGATCTGGACTGGAGGGGACGGATCTTTACACTCGCAGGAGAGGGAAGGTGTGGGAAGCTGATGGATTGTACCTGGTGTGTAGGATACTGTGCAATTACAGTTTCCAGAGGGAAACACCAGGTGGGTTGGATCCTTGAGGATTGTGGAAGAGCTATTGGCAAGTGTCATACTGTTAAAATTTGTGAAGAAGATGACGATTGTAACGAGACAGAGACATATAACGGCATAAGCCATAGTTGCGCCTTTCATTTTGAAGACCAAGGATTATCTAATAATTTACCTAGGGAAGTCCTAAATATGTCCGGCAGTGTTGATCGAGAGAGACTGAGAGCTAGTTCGGTCTATAAATTTCATGCAATGTTCCCGTCGATAAGGCACAGGAACAAGACCTGCAGAATGCGAGGCTGAACACTACAGTGTCGGTCCCGAAGGGTTCCCATACTAAAATTCGAAAACTATGTCAAAAGGATGGATCCGACTTGCAGAGAAATAAGGAGAAATAGGGATGTAGAACCACTATTGGAACCGACTATAGATAATGCAGGGTTGGCCTGGAAAAACTACCTATACACAGCTGCAAAACATACCTAGCTATTTCAAGATAGATGAGGAGCTTGACCGCATCAGCGCAGAACAGCGCAGTCTCGCCATCGCTAGTACCTTCGATTCATCTCAACAGGTCAAACATCCATATGAATCATACATCATAGAGCCAAAACTGCAGGGTATCCCTCAAAACGAGAAAACGAGAACTGGTAAATATGGACAAGCAAATTTCGAGAGCTGAGAAGACGATCAGCTGCCTAAGAAAGCACCATTCAGCTTTCAAACTTGCAACAAGCCAAGATTATCACTCCTCCTTACTGATCAAGCGGGTGAGGCCGACGTACATGCAGCTGGTGACTTGAGCAATCATGTTATGCAGTTGCAGTCGATCTATCTTGGGTAGTGCTCACGATGTTGCAGACATGGTCACATGCTGAACAGTGAACACCACGCGGCAGTTAAACAGCAAGAAAGGAACTGTAGAGGAGTACGTAGGGAAGTGAAGTTTTCAGAATATTCGAAAAGAACATGGCACGGTCGCACGGGTGTCCGGGAGCACAAATTTAATTAGGTTGCTTACCGGGCGCGCTTCTTAATCAAGAAATTGATGGTTGATGGTAAGCTACTGCGCGCCGGTTTCAATTCTTCTGCTTATGGCCACTGCTGAGTATTAAGGGAGTCAGAAATCATGGAAATTAAGTCATAATATTGTAACGTGCAGTCATTCGTAACAGCTAGACGCTTCGTAAACGCCGGTCTTTCAAATCGGAGTTAGCCTTCTTCTTCTCATGGTAACGCGTACATGCGTCATGCGCAAGGGAGCTCCCTCATCTTGCAACGACTTCTGCAAGGCTCTTCACCGGATTTGTGAGCAGTGCGACAGTTGCGCGCTATATCTGGCTATCAGGACAGAGACGTTACGTTGTAAGTACGTGGCGCTGGAGGCAAAACTTGTTATGAAGCCCTTGCAAGTAGCCGGCATCAAAACCAAAGTCTGGCATGATGAAAATGACAGCAGTAGGGTTTCCGCGCACTGTATAAGTTAAGGTCGCAACGGATCTCGTGACGCTGCAACGTGCACGATGAAGTCAATAGCAAGTAAGTCGCAACTGGCGGTTGTTATTTTCCTTTCAATATTTCTTTTCGGTTCGAGCTTCTACAGCTTGAGTTCATATTTGTCGCCAGCGTCATGCGCTTCAGAACCTTCTCCTGTGTCTGGCCATGCCGGCAGGAAACTGCAGTTGTAAATTGTCGTATGTCTCTTTGCCTGTTGCGTCATTTTTTTCGTGGCAAAGTCCGAAAGCTCCGGAGATTTCTTGCGATTGTTTTCAGCCCGGTGCGAATACGCAGCTGCAAGGTCAAGGTGGAGTCGAAAATTCGACACAGAGGGAGTGTCCGGAGTGTAAGGCGTGTCCTTCTCCGGAGGTGCAAGTTTTGGAGAAAGAAGTTGTGAAGGAGGTAGCGAAGCGGTGTCCTGATGTGCCGTGGCACGCAGAGGACAGAGAATGGCATTTCTCAGCTGGGTTTCCACTTTGTTCCATGGACGTCTGCTTCAACTACACCAAGTGCGAGAACATGGAGGAGCTGAAGGTGTTCACGTACGACCTCCCGAGTCCGCCGCTTAGCCGCAATTTCTATAAGATCAATCAATCCAAGTATTGGACGGACGATCCGGAGAAAGCTTGTCTGTTCCTCGTGTTCATTGATACAGCAAACCCATGGCCGATTTCGCCAAAAGATTTACCCTACTGGAACGGAGGGCTCAACCATGTCCTGATCACATTCGGAGATCGATGGGAGAAGAAGGGCCCATCTGCGGACTCAATCGGAAACGCATCAATCATGGCGACGATCGCTTACGAAACGACGCATCGTCCGGGGTTCGACATCAGCATTCCATTACCGGGTCGAGCAAACTGCAGCAGCTTCCAATCTATAAACATTTTGCAGCGGAAGTATTTCATGACTTTTCGCGGGACGAGGTACCTTGGCAAGCGAGGCGATGGCGTGTTTCGAAGCCATGACACGTTTCGGGGAATGCACAACGGAAAGGATGTCGTAGTGGCGACGACTTGTAATCATCCGACGAATAACATGGTTCGGAAAGAGCATCCAGAGTCTGCTGAACATTGTGACGACGACGAGGAAACATATTTGCGCTACAGTTTCTACGACTTGATGAACACGACATTCGCACTTGTGCCCGCAGGACGTCAGCCGAATTCGTATAGGTTTATGGAGGTCCTGAGCGCGGGCTCCATTCCTGTTTTGGTTGCGGACAACTACGTGAAGCCGTTTGACACCATGATCCATTGGCATGACTGTCTGCTGCAATTCCCGACCTCGCAAATGCACCGGATCGTTCCGACACTCCGAGCACTGAAAGAAGAGGATATTATGCGGCGGCAGGAGAATTGCCTGGACTTTTACAATGAGTTTCTGAAGGATGACGAGACGTTGCAGGAATCGGCGATGCGGGCGTTGAAGGAGCGCTTTCTCGGCGTCCTTCCAAATTTTGCCAAGGTCAGACAGAGGAGACAGCGTTCGGCGTAATCTGAGCAAGAGTAGAAAGATGTAGATGACGTCCATGGATCGAATTTACGTACCTGGCGAAGTAGCTGTTGCTGAAGAGATTTTCAATAAGGTGTGAAGACCTATCTGTGTAAGGGTCTCTGACCGACTCTCTGCACACTTGACCATTGTAGCGATGATGAATCCATATCTGCGAGCTTAATTTACTTCTGCAGTCGCACCATTAAACCAAGCCTGTCACTTAACACTGTAAACTTAAACTTTTCTGCGTATTTGAATCATTTTTATGGAATGCCTCAATGACATACAAAATTTGACAAGGTTTGACGATTTGAAGATTTAGACTTGAAATCTAATATTTCTGTAAAGATTTTAGATTCTTGTAAAGAATTGGCGATGTTTACTAAATCCCAAGACAGTTCTCTTGCCTTTTTTCCTCCTTGGAATTCTATTTCTTGCTTTGAATTGGCTCTTTTGTTTCTCTCACAGTTTGTGCATAATTCTTAAAGATTCTTTCAGCAATTTGTGAGGAGTTCTTCTACAGATATTTGAGTGATTTTTCTAAGCAGTTGGTTGTGAACATTTGTTTGAGACAGTGAGCATTTGTAAGCGTTGAAAGAGTTGCAGCGATTCTTGAGGGTGCATTGCTTGAGGCCTTGAGGGTGCAATTCTGATGGTGTGATTTTGCTTGAAGAGCTAAATTGGCAACTCAATCAATGGCATGTATAATTGCAGATTTTGCTTGAGGCCAACAACTATGCAACACCTTTTGTAGCTGCAGCTTCTACGAATTTAAATCAAAGCAACAAAAGTGAGAATTGAATTTTGTTTCTAATTGCATCCTAATCTCACAATTGCCAATTTAGTTCTTGCTTATAAAAACTAAGAACTATGTGGGACAAAAAAGACCTATTGATTACGTTATTGACAAAGAATTTACTTCCAATATTGCTTGCAATATTAATAGAGAATGAATTACTTTTGGTATTAACAAAGAAAGAAGTGCTAGTGGCATAGGAATAGCTAATGGTATCTACTAATGCAATGAAGAATTGAAGTTATCTTATTATAAAACATGAATTCACTCATAGGTGGTGTTGTATTGCCCAACAATGAGATGAACATGATTCAACGGCATACATCATCTGCCATATTTAAAGGGAAGAATGAAGCTCCACACAATGCATGAGCAACTTCATTTCAACATGCAACAGTTGGCATTATTGATGCAAATGGAGATGCTCCAATGGTGAACTTGCTCTCTACAAACAAGCATGTTTAGTGATGACAAAGATAAAAATGGCATCTAGTCACTTGAGATAGTTTATTTATTTATTTTAAATGTTGTAGAAAATTAGTGGATATTGTACTTCTTTTAGTAATCAAATCAAGTTTTGTTGTTTGCTAAGGTATAGCTCCAATTCCTAGGTAATTGCATGCTATGGTTGCCTTCCTTTCCCAGCATACCAACTTGAACATTAAGTACAAAATGTATGCAAATTGATACATAATATATGTGGAATGGTGAGCCAAAATGTCATTTCTATCAAAATTCAATGGTAGCCCATACACATCAAAAGGCCTTCTCTTAGATTTTGAACCATGATTCTTAATATGCACTTTCTAGTGGATCCAATTTTGAGATTATATTTTATTTGCACTTCTCATTTTACCTTCAATTTCTCTTTAAAAAAAAATTCTTTAACATGCTTAAAATGAGATTTTGTCCTCAAGTTTAGTTCTTTAAAAAATAGAATAACAAAATAAATAATTTTTAGTTTATCGAAACTCTTTTAAGAAGGGATTGAAAATGTGCTTTCAACAAGCTATAATATGCCTTCTTATTTAAAGTACTAAATTTGTAGTAATATAACATTCAACACAGGGTTTGTTTTTTTGTTTTTCATTTTTGATGAAGTGCCATAGTGGAGATATTGAATGTTATAGTGGTACTCCAAATTTCAACATTCATCCACATATATATCACTTATCCATAATTCAATTTTCATCCAAAATTTGGCAATTTCATCCATGATTTTTTTTAAATTTGAAGTTTTCAGGCAATTTTCCACCTTTTTACTACCATTTTTTCTTTAGGCTTGGTGCCTGGCCAAAAAATTTGCTGCAATTTTGCACCAAATCGCCTAAAAAAACACACTTGATTCAATAGCATCCAATGATGTGGAATATTTCACGCCCAACAATACTTCATCAATAACTAAAGAGGACATGTGGGGGGCTCAATGTGATGAGCATGGTGCATGAAGGAAAGGCAGTGGGCATGAAGGCTACCGAATGTTATGAAGCAATTGAAGTTCTTTCATTCACAGAATTTTAATTTTGATCTATTGGCAAGTAGAACACATCAAATTCCTATGCTTCATCCACTGACCCTTGAACATCACTTGAAGACAAGTGCTAAGGGAAGATTTCATAAATACGCATAACTCGTCCAAGAAAAGCAAGAATTTGTGAAATTCTACACTATCGGTCAGTGTTTTTTTTTCATTTTCCATGAAGTGGCAAAGTGGCGATATTAAATGTTACGGTGGTGCTCCAAGTTTCAACATTCATCATGTACTGGATAGAAAATGTGATACGACGTATCTATAATTCTGTTTTCATTCACAATGTGGCGATTTCATCCAAGATTTTTCTTGAACTTGAAGTTTTTTGGCGTTTTCATCCAAAATTTTACTAAAAATTTTCTATAGGCTTGGTGCTAGGTCAATTTTTGGTGCAATTTTGCACCAAATCGCCGGAAAAAAAAACACTGCTATCGGTGACGAAACTTAAAACATTCGAACGCAGCCTACCAATCCAGCGCACTCATCAAGAATCCACTAAATTACTTCAAATATTTCCTAAAAAATTAAAAAAATATTTATCGTGAATACAATATTTGTACCACTTGAATAGAAATACGCTTAGTTTGCTCACTGACAATATTTATAAAACTCCATAAAGAAGAAAAAGAAAAAAATAATAAAACAACAATGAAACAAAAAAAAGGTTCGTGCACTCACATTATTCACCACGTGCTACGGTATTTGAGAGTTTAGGCCTTTGACAATCGTGGACACTGTCAAATACACCTTGATTCAGTCCTACATGTTAAACGCTCTGAGAACAACGAAACAATAGACTGATTACATCGACGGTTACCGTCAATAATATGATGTCAAGCTCGCAGCCAAATGAAATGAAGGGCCCTCGCTAACAGGAGAAACTCATCAGCAAGTTAGAATAAAGCATTTTACAAATGAATTGCGCATGTACAAAGCAGCATATTGATACGTCGAGCATGCAATTGGTGCTTTGTAATAAAATTTACTCCATAATGAACCACGTATCCAGTGATGGAAGTTCTAGACGATGCCATCTTTGAAAGGGCTCGCTTCTTGCAGATATTGTAGAGCCATCTGTGTCTGCAAACAGCCATGTACTTCATGAATACCCATCCGAGGTTTTCACTCTAACCAAAACTACAACTGACCGCTATTACCAACAACTCATCTATTCATAAAATGTCTTGCACTTTTTTAGCAAATGGTGTAAGCATGACTTGGCCACTGATCTTTGAATGGAAATGGGGATATCTACTGTCATTATTATTGCTCTACAACTTCCTACTTTGAAATTGCATAATAAATTAATATATAATAATAAAATTTTGATTTGAACAGATTTGGCTCTTGCACCCACAGATCTTCCCACACCTCTAAATCTCCCAGAAATTGCATTCCTACATATTTTGAAGCGCTTGTAGTGATGCAAATAGTATCCTCTACCTTACCTTACAGACTCCCTCGAGTCAAAGAAAGAGAATAGGTCAAACCCTTTGAATGATAATTCCAATTACTATAAATCGTCTTTGCAAGTAACCAGTAATAGGATTCTTTTCTAGAGTGAGTCAACGTTGGGTTAACTTATGCGCTGCTGGCCAAGTGTATGAGGTGCTTACATTTACATTCTCATGGGACAAGAAGCTTGCAATTGCGTTACGGAAGTCCGGATCTGGAACGTAATGTGCACTGTAAGTGGCAGTGGGCAAATACCCTCTCTGGATTTTGTGTTCCCCCTGTGCTCCAGCTTCCACTGTTTTCAACTTCCACTCGATTGCTGCTTCAATTGCCTGTAGAAGATGAGAATCCACACTCAGAATCCATACTAGAATCCATAACGGCATCCGTTTTCCATGTTTCTCCATACTCGATATTTCCAAATGAGAAGTTTGTGACCAAAGGAAGCTTCTATGTCGAATAAATCTTTGAGTAAGCAAATAGTCAAAAATAATCTCTTTTAAATCTACAGGATTTGAGCTAAATCGTATAGGAAGCTTCAAGGAAGGTAACAAAATGCACCAATAGAAATTTGAAATCATGACTTCCATTTGTGAACAATAGAAAGTATGATTTGAAGTTACTATAATCACCTATTAGCTTCTAAAATAAACATTCTATTTTTAGCCTAGGCAACTGGTGATTAAATTGAATTAAACTTGAACACAACGTCTGAGCTCCAACATGGAGCTCTGAGTTTTCTGATACGCAGAGCGTATCAAACTTAGAAAATCCACACCAATACTTCCATGAGAGGCAATGAGACTGAAAGTGTCAGATTAGAAGACCAACTAATATCGATAAGAAGTAAACACTAGAAAACAGACCTGGTAGTAGCACGCTTCGAAGTGAAGCGCATGATAATGGGCGTACTCCTTACACCCCCAATTCCGGCCGTAAAGTGTACCCCCTCCAATAAGATTAAGTGCACCTGCAACAAGCTCCTCTTTATCCTCGGCCGTCACAAGGAGGACGCGATCGCCCATGCGCTCTCCCAATAAGTGGAAAAACTCTCGAGTAAGGTACGCTTGACCCCATCTGTTCCACACCAAGTATGGCCAATGCTTGAAAATAAATAATACACTCCAAACAAAATACTTCAAGCCCACCACAGTAGCCATTAGGCCAGTTGGTACTACAGAGGATTCACTCAGAGGACGAAACACAGCGTAGAATAGGATTTTTTCTTCCAGGGTAAATGCTTTGAGGACTTCTTGCAGATGAAGACCCCAATTCTGGCTTCAGGGTGCTCTTTCAAGACCTCCATAAATCACAAACCCTAAGGAATGGAGCAACCCTAAGGGTTTATCTCGTTGACCTTTGGTTTTCATAGATACACTGTCCGCGGATAGGACATCGTCACCATACAGGGTGGGTCCCTGCACTACTCCTTTCCCAACATCTGTTCAGCAATAGCTCACGACTAAGTTTATATCCTATTTCCTCGAGAGTTTTAAGGCTTATACCAGACGACTGATCAGAGAGAATTGAAGCAAGTTGTGGAACCTTAACGAGACATCCATGTATTCTAATTGACAAACCTGGCATACTAAGTGGTTTTTATTGCTGTTGATTACTGCACGGCAATACAGGGCATGACAGGGTGGCAAAGATTGGGAAGGATGTCTTACTTGTTATCAGTAGTATTTCGATAAAAGGTATAGAAAGCATCCCAATGACGAGGCTGTTGGCATCCATCCGAACCACAAGTAAACATTCCGGACCTTTTCATATATTACTATCTTCTGTGACAAGTGGGCTAGAAGTTGGATGGAGGAATTCACAGGCTCGTGTTATATCACATTTGCTTAATTGTTACGATGGGAGAATCCCCGTAAGTACATAATCCACCAGGGTATGACTGACATTAAAAAATTCTTAGTGGAAATAAAACAGTTATTGGGTTTTCATACACCATTACACAAACAGAACCCGCTGAATTCAGAAGTTGGAAGTCAACAGAAAATGCAAATGTGCTTTAGATATACCCAATCTTAGATGTACCTTAATATCATCGCCTCGTAGTCGTTTCATTGTAATATTCTGCCTCACAACCTGACACAACACAAAAAAATATTGAGCATCTTATTCCCAATAGTAGGCATATGCCCTAGCAACCCACAAGTGTCCAGATGGCCAAGAGTGGCCACTTCCATGCCTACGGAAGTTGAAAAAAATTATTTAGAAAGCTCCAAAGAAGGGGAAAAAATGCACCAAAAAATTTTAAAAATCATACTCTACATTTTGAACAACAGAAATATGTTTTGAAAGTTTCGATAGCCAACCATGAGCTTCAAAAGTAGACTTTCTAATTTAAGCTTGGGCACTTGGGGGTTAACGAGGAATAACAAAAAAGCAACCAACTTGAGAAGAAACAAAATTGGAGGAATATACAAACTTGTCCACAAGCTAGTGAGCGTCAGGCATGAAGGAAAGTACCATCCCTGACAACCCCAAATGAGAGATTGAGAGAATTGACAATTTTAAGTTTGCTGAAGAATAGGTGTGGTATCATGAACACCAAGGGAACCAACCTTCTTACGTTCTTGGCGTATATTTTTGCGCTTGCTTTGCTTCAAGTCCATCAAAAATTCATCGAAACTGCAACCCAGAATCCAAAGACAAATACAAATTACTGAATTGAATAAGACCTGACTAACAACCAGCACAAGCACACACTGCATCTACAACTCTAGGAAGAACTACTGCATTTGTCCGATTCCAGTCCGATCCCAGGTAAATTTGATCGAAAAAATTTGAACAAAAAAAACTTGTTACAAACGTACTTGATATAATTACGATTCTTCCAGTGATATTGCACGCCCATTCTCTGCAAATAACCCATCTTGGCTACCCTTTCCCATTCTTGCCTCTCTGGAAATGTTATGTGGAGTGACGAAGCATTCATCTGTGAAGTAGAAGCAAAGTGAGAGATCTGATGTAAATTGAAGTTATAAGCACTCTGTAAGCATAACTGTACTAATTAGCATATAAACTAATACAAATAGAAACTTATATCCTACCCACAGAAAACGGGATACATATCCCCATTTGAAATGTTTGCACATAATTAAACACGACATTTTGTCTAGATGGAGAGAGGACCTATACCTGATTAGTGAGTTGCTGCATGCATTTTACAAGCCCATCAAAGACCTGGTCCCGGAAAGGGCCAGCTCTCACTAAAATGCGTGGACCTGTGGCCGGGGTGAAAGGAACGCAGCATTGCAGTTTGGGGTAGTATTTTCCGCCATAGCGGAAAAATGCATTGGCCCATGCGTGGTCGAACACGTACTCTCCATATGAATGGCTGCAAAAGTTTCCAAGGAGGAAGGATACGTCATTCTCATCCCGTCTACTTTGAATAATTGCATCTTGTGTAATCAGAAGATAGTACTGGTAATGTCCACAACACAACTTTTCCAACAGGTTTGTTCTACCAATCATGCCGAAGTTTTAGGAGCTACTATAGCCTTTTGGAAGGCCTAATGGTTTTGCCATGCTGCGATTCAGTAACATGTACACCATCATATTATTAATACCATGTTATTACCAGAGCATTTCTCGTTTGGGCGAGGTGTCTAAACAGAATTAATCCGGATTGCTACTGATGTTTTTCAGGATGCTGTAACCGCTAAGTGCCCAAAGGGTTAAATGGGCCACTTTCATATAAATAGGAGTTGAAATGAAACATTTAGGAAGCTGCAAGGTAACAAAATGGATAGATGAAATCATACCCTACATTATAGAACAATAGAAATACGTTTTGAAGCTTACTATACTCGACTACCGTACCAGGCTATCAGGTTCGGCAAAAATTAATTCTAAAAAAAGATTCCGAAAATATAGGGAAATCATTTTTTCAAATTAAAGGAATTTTTGCATGGAGAAACACGGGTTCGAAGGAGTATTCCTAGTTTTAGCATCTGCCGAATTTGATTTCCAACTTTCATTAAATATTGGGCATGAAATGCCGATCTTGATGGCCGGGTACGGTATTCGACTTCCAAAGTGAACTCTCTATTTTTAGATCAGGCGCTTAGGGGTTAACAAGAGTAGGGTGTCCAACAGGATGATGCTGGGGCAGGGTTAGTGGCAGGGCTTACCTTTTGAGGTACAACGGAACAACACCAAGAATTTCATTTTCGGCATCCCGTGCGACGAGGTGCTGCGGCAACCAACCCTCCTCCTTCCAAACCCACAGACCTCTAACCATGTCATCAGAGCTATCGAAGGCAAAAGGCTTGGGACAAATGAAAAACCAGAAAGACACATTCCAAAATTACACGCTTGATTTCAGGTGCTGAGTTTTGCAGAACTTACCGCAACAGCGCTTTTGCTATCCTCGAGGCTTGATAGAAAAGCATGAGCGACAAAGGGATTGACTGACTCGGATCCTGCAGCTTCGAGTGCACACAAGTCCCACGCCTCGGCAGACACGAGTGAAATCGAGGATACTACCGACACGGTAAGTGTCAAGGGCGACGCGTCCGAAACCCTTGTCGTCTCTTGCTTTGCCTGCAAGAATAACATTGGGAGAAAATTCATCGAGAGAAAAAATGGAACGTTGTGAACCAAACCAAAGCAAAGAGACATCTATTGGAACGAGAAGCAAAAAATGTCCGGAAAACAACCATTATCTATGAAATATATGATTATCTGTACAGTGCTACCTTCAATTACAAAGAGAGAGAGAGTGAACAGCATACCTGCTGGGAGAGGTGGTCCGCGGAGATGACCAGATTCTCTCGCTGGGGACGCAGCGTGACACGCTTGCTGGATTGGCGTTTTTCTCCCCAGAAGAGGGCAGTAGGGACGGCGGGGTATTTGCGTAGGGAGGGGGAATAGGCGAAGTAAAGGTTCATGTGTAAGGGGAGAGAAGAAGAAGAGGAGAGGCGGAGCCAGGAAACTTGGTGTTGGCGCAGGCCATGGCCGTGAGCGTGAATGGCCAAGACCGCCATGGAAGTACCGAATTCTACAACGAAATAATTGAATAGGCAACCGAGCTCTCGACTGGTAAGCTCCCAGCCGAGCTACGGTCCTTGCTCACCTTCCCTATTACATGTCACGGTCATCGGTTACGCAATTTATAAGCAATTTGTAGACGTGATTCATGCAGCAAATGCATACAAATCATTCGCCACCTCCCTACAGCAGAAAGAGCACCGTGTCAGCCGTGCGCCGGCCAAGGCTGGCGGACTATTCTCGTTCTTCGGTTCTAACTCAGCATCAATTCGAACGTTGTTCAATCTTTGTATGTTCACTTACAGCTTAAGAATAGAGTCCTTTAAAACATAAACGAAAAAATTGCAGTATATGGCAATCACAAACGGAACTGTGAGGAGGAGAATATCCCACGTTCCAGTAATACAGGGCCAAGGTACAACAATGGCACCGTAACCCTAAACGGGTTGAATCGAACGCGAAATTCCCTCCAACACGCAGAAAGAAATATGCAGTCTGAGTGCAAAGCAGACCTTCCCGGAATGCAGAGGTTGACTTGACCCTGTCTCAATTCCCGTAATCGGAGATGCCTTCACTTCTGCCCCCTTCACTGAATCGGGAGAACCTAAGCACCACGAAACGTTGAGTATTTAATTTAGAGGGAGATCAGTTGCAAAAACAATTGCAAACGAATTTGAGAGCATCGAAATGAAGGAGAACTAATACCACCAAGCCTAAGGCAGCTTCAAACTTCAAACGCAACGAAGAGCGTCAAAGTGGACGAGGATCATCAATTATAATGTTTGCGGGTTCAAAATCAAGTCGGTAAGATGTAAAGGTTCAAAATTAGAAGAGAGCTTTACTAGACGTGAGAGGAGTACTAGCGCGAAATTCGATACGTGAGGGGGCAACGTCATGAACGCAATGCGCAGTTGCAAAAAATTGCAGTGAAATAGAGAAGAAAAGATGCCGCCAAAACCTAATGCTATTCCAACTTCAAAAAGCAAAGAAGGTAGAAATTCAAAGTGGCAGGGGATCTTCAGCTGAATATGCTCTCCAGCTCAAACTCCTAAAAATTATGAAAGAGAGCCAAAATCGCAATGAACGGAGTACTAAGCTAAGCGCAGATTCTGATGCGCGAGCGGAACTCAATGAACGGAATGCACAGATGCAAGAAACAATTGGAAAAACATTCAAGAGCAGCGAAATCGAGAAGCCGCCGCCAAAACTTAATGCTACTCTATTTCCAATTTTGAAAGCAGTGAAGCAACAATTTCAAACCGGCAGATGCGCATTTGCAAGGAACAATTTAATAGAAACTATAACAGCAACGAAATCGAGAAGCTGTAACCAAATCTTGATGCTACTTCCAACTTCAAAAGCAAAGAAGCTAGAAAATCAAACCGGCAGATGCGCGTTTGCAAGAAAACAGTTGGAAATGAAATTTCAAGAGCAGCGAAATCAAATCCTAATGAAATTCTCACCTTCGAAAGCAAAGAAGCTCGAAACTCAAAAGCGGCAGAGGACTTTCAACTGAAAATGCTTGCGTATTCAAAATCCTAGAATCTAGAAAGAGAGACTCACTTGCAGTGGTAGTAGTGCTAGCGCATATTCTATGCGCGAGTAGAACTCAATGAACGGAATGCGTAGTTGCAAGAGAAAAATGGCCAAATATTCAAGAGCAGCGAAATCATGGAACTGCCGCCAAATCTCAATCCAATTTCCAACTTCAAAGCAAAGAAGCGAAAATCTCAAAAGCAGCAGAGAGCTTTCAACTAAAAATGTTTGCATATTCAAGAATCCTAAGAACTAGAGAAAAAGGCTTACTGGCAGTGGGAGGCGTGCTAGCGCACATTCTATGCGCGAGTGGAACTCAATGAACAGAATGCGTAGTTACAAGAAAAAACTGGACAAATATTCAAGGGCAGCGAAATCAACGAGCTGCCGCCATATCTTAATCCAATTTCAACCTTCAAAGCAAAGAAGCGTGAAAATCTCAAAAGCACCAGAGCGCTTTCACCTAAAAATGTTTGCATATTCAAAAATCCTAAAAACTAGAAAGAGAGCAGTGGAAGGCATGGTAGCGCAAATTCTAATGCGCGGGGAGAAATTTCAAAAGCACCAGAGCGCTTTCAACTAAAAATGTTTTGCATAGGTATTCGAAAATCCTAAGAATTAGAAAAAGAGGCTTACTGGCAGTGGGAGGCGTGGTAGCGCAAAGTCTGATGCGCGAGGGGAACTTAATCAGCGGAATGCGCATCTTCACCACCAAAGAGCTGGCCATCGCTGCTGCAAGAAATCCAAACTCCTCGAAGCATTTCCTAATGTGGCGTAACGTGTCTGGCAATCGGGAATCAAGCAGAATAGTGCTGTGATGTTAGATAGGCGACCACGCAACAGAAGAGAGTGGGACTTGAATCTGCACCACTACTCTTTGCACATGATCTCTCACGGCAGTGGGGATTCATTCCCTTCCATTCATATGAAAGGGAAGGCATGCAAGGGTGATGCGCCCTTTTCCATTTTTCTTTCCGTTTCCTGTGCGGGCCTTCGGGTTTCCGTCCAAGTGTGGATGAACTGTGAGTGAAACTAAGAGGACTGCCGTGATTCATCCAAAGGTATTCATCCAAAGGTATTCATCCATTTTGGGAGGCGTGACTTCACCTGGACCACGGCCGCGCAATTTTTGAATTACGGGACATTACCTATTGCCGTGTATTGAAGCAATTCGAATATGTTGGAGAGTATGCTATAGATCACATATGTTTTTTTGGGAGAAAGTGTAATATTAATGTAAAATGATGCACTTGAAAACATAATTTTTCAACCAAAGCTTCAATTTTTATGAATTTTTGAATGAGTTTATTTGGAAAATTCCAAATAGTTTTTATTAGAATGGTGTGAATATGTGAGCAATAATCTACAAGCAATCACTATTTGACCAAGGGTTCATGAAGCAATATCCTTGAGCCTTTGAGAAGATATTCCCTGATACCAATTCCCTTGGACCTCTTCTTTAATGAATGCGAAATTCAATCTAAACACTACAAGAGAAAGGAGTGTTTTAAGTGAGTTTTTAAGTATAGTCCTAGACACATAATTTTAAGTAATAACCTTTAAGGAGATTTTCAGCAAAATTTTACTTAAAACACGTGTGTTTTACGTAAAATTTTGCTGAAAATCTTCTTGAAGGTCGTTACTTATAATCTTATGTCTAGGACTATACTTAAAAGCTCACTTAAAATATCCATTTCTCTTGTAGTGAAACAATCAATCTAGTGTAATCAAGCAAAAAGATCTAAAATTGTTGACTTCACTTAAGTTGATGTGTAGAAATAGAGTCAATATTATAATTAGGAGTAATTTTTTGCATGTAAGAAAATTAAAATCATCAATCATCAAAAAAAATTGGGAGATTTTTTGTATTTTCTATGAATTTTTAAAGTCAAGACTTAAATTGGGGACTTGAAGAATTCATGAAGTGTCTCAGAGATGCGTGTTTGAAGTGCATTCAAAAAGATCCAAAATCATTCATTGAAGATTCTATTATTTTACAAGCATATAGTTGCCAAGTGTAAAGTTGAAGTCATTCTAGTTGGATAGGTAATTTATGGTTATTGATATTGATAACTCTTCAAGAAAAACTTACTTGATAGAATTGTAGAAGAAGTAATTAGATACCACTTCTTTAGCTTATAAATAATTCAATGATGACTATACACTCAAGCCTATTACCATCCATTGACAGTTTGAAATTTTCACTTCAAACTTGAAAGGTCACTATCCTACAAAGGAACAACAGGGAATTTGAATAGGCAAGTTCCTATGAATTTAATTGTAAAATAGAAAATCATTATGAAAAAATTTGAATAAAGATGTAAGGAAGTACTCCCTTTGAGAAAATTATCCTTCTAGTTTTGAAATTTGTGGGTGTTATGTAAATAGCATGATATATATAATGAATGGTTATGAAAATCTATCTTAAATGCAAAATCAAACTCCAAGAGTAGGTAATTTCGGTAAACATGTTGAGGAGAGCAAAAAAATACATTTCCTTCTAATTTCAACTACTATCTTTCTCCAATTTACATGCACAAAAATTCCAAAAGATAATCTAATTAAACATTTTAAAGGGCTAATTTTTTTTTAATAAATTTTTTTAAATGCACTAGATAATGAAGCTTTTGACAATTTCTACCCAAAATGTACCTCAATCCTTTGGACACTAATTTTGTCACATTTCCACATTCATTTTTATTATTTCATTCTCACTATTTCATTGTCATTCTAACAAGAAAAAAGATGAGAAATAGAGAAATTGGAATGGATTTGTAGAGTGCAAAATTGGGCTTAGAATAGAATTAGATATGCATACATTGAAGTAGAAAGATTCATATCCATCACTTCATGTAAATTTTTTCATATGAATAAATGAGATTTTATTAAAAAAAAGATGTGAGTTTGTCACTTGTAAAAATAATCCTTCAATTGCCAATTTATTCTTGCCACAACCTATCTTTCATCGTAATGATTTAGTAGTCTAATTGTATTCCATAATTGTATTTGGCTTAAACCAACTTATTATTCTCAAATAATGGTCATGATTTTTTAAGTACATAACATTTATTAACTAGCTATAGACCAAATATTCTTTCCATTTCAAGTTAGTAACTTTAAGTAATGTTAATTGCAAAACTTAAGTCTGTAGATTAAACAACATAACTTTCTTAACCAACATTTAGGGAGTCTCTTTTGCTCTTCTCCAAGACTTATTTTATTTGAGTCTAGCCATAGTGTTTTTAGATATTTAGCCCTAAAGACCTATGCATCCCCAAAATGGATGTGCCTTGATCAACCTTGATTGTAACTTTCATTATAACCATTTTTGGTATTTAATTTAAACTAAAAAAATGAAGTTCAATAAGATCTCTTTTTACTTCATCTTTAAATTTTGAAAAAATCCAAAAATTGAAAGAATTATTGCAATTGCAAGCTTTACGTATTAGAAACCAAATAATACAGTATGCTGTGTTCTTCATTCATTTAAAAAAAATGTATTTTCAATTAAAATTACAAAATTAAAATTTTTATTCTAATATATTACAATTGATGTAATTTTATTTCCACCTTTAATTTAAAAAAATAATTAAGCAAATAAATAAATTTGGTTTGATAGCCAAATTTGACTTTAGCCCCTAAAGGACCAAGGCATTTTCTGGCTCCAAAACCACTGAAAACTGCCATTTCTGCTGTGATCACTCCCTAAACCAAAAAAAACTTTTTTTTTACAATCTAACCGTAGGATCTTGTAGTTCACTTGTCTCAGATTATGTGGTAAAAATTTCAAGACATTTGACCGTTTTGATTGGAAGATATTAGCATTCAAAGTTGGGAAAAAAAGTTTTTTTGAACTGTTTCCTGCAATTTCAGATGACTTTGACGGCCATTTGTGGATTTTTTTTGCACTACACAACAAAAATTTGTAATTTTATATGTTGAACATTTGAGTTGAGAGTCCGGGAAAAAAAATTCAGAATGTCAAACCTTGATTTTCACATATAAAAAAATTGTTAAGTAGAAGTAGGTCCAAAATTGAACAAACACTAAATTGTTAATAGCTCTTAGGTGGAATTTAAAAAACATAATCCCAACGGTGGGATTGTTCTTACAAACAAACTTGATCTTTTCAAAAAAATAAATTGAAAAAAATTGAAAATTGCATTCAAAATTGAATTCTATAAGTTTTTTTTTCTGAAGATGCTTAAATTGCCCGAAAAACAAGATTGTCCATAACTTTCTCATTCTCAGTCCAAATAGAATGAATCAAAGCTTCAAATGTATACAAAAACATGATCTTTGAGAAAAAAAAAAAAAAAAAATTTAAAAAATCATTTTTCTGTTGTTTTTTTTTCTGCCCGGCGAACTGCTTTTTTGCTTTAGAATGGCATAACTTTTGCTCCCGGGCACCGATTGAAAAAAAAATTATATTTTTAGAAAGCTACTGTGATTCCCTATCTTCAAAAAAAGTTTCAAAAAATCAGGTTAAAATTTCAGGTCTCACAAGCCTGCCCAAAATCCCAAGTGTCCCCCGAGGGGACTTTGGTCCTTTAGGGGTTAGTATCTTTGTTGTGGTTATTTTGGATGAAAAATAAAATAAAATAACCAGTTGAAAAACTTTTACACTAATTTCTATTGCTATTTGTGCTTCTTGAAAAAATTTCAAATAGTTTGGATTTTTTTCTATTTTCTCACAATGATATACAAATCATAGTTTTAAGTAATAGAAATATAGGATTGATATTCAAACACAATCAAATAGGGTACATTTAGCTCAGACATGATGTTTGACTAATTGGCAATAGATCTCATTCCTAAGGGATTAACCTCTAAAGGACTATTGTCCCTTTGGGGGACAAATGCGTTTTTGGGTAGGTTCCAACGGGCTGAAATTCTTTTGTGATTTCTTAAAACTTTTTTTGGAGGTAGAAAAACTGATAAGCTTTATGGGAATATAATTTTTTTCACAATCGGTGCCCGGGAACAACAATTATGACCAAATAAGCTCAAAACAAGGGATGGGGGGCAACCCGGGTAGCAAAAAAAATTTACAAGAATTTGATTTATTTTTCTTAATATTTTTTTTCTCATAGATTTTATTTTTGTTTCTCTGGAAAGCTTTGATTCATTTCATTTGGATTTGTTATGAGAAAGTTATGGACATTCTTGTTTTGGAGGCAGTTAGAGCATCTTTTTGAAAAAAAAACACTTGTAGGATTCATTTCTGAATGCAATTTTTCAAATTTTTCAATTTTTTTTTGCATGGTTTAGTTTACTTGCTAGAACAATCTCACTAGTGGGATTAGTGCATTTTAATTCCATTTAAAATATATGAATATTTTAGATTTTCTTTCTATCTTGTACCTACTTCTACTTAACAATTTTTTTAAGAATGATAATGAATTTTTTTGAATTTTTTTTTTCTTCCTAAACTCTCAACTCAATTCTCCACTATAGAGATTTAAAGCTCAAAACTTTGTAGTGCAAAAAGTTTTAGTTAAAAATGTTTAAAGTCAAAAAATCTAGTCCCACAATGTGCTGAAAAACTTGTTTTTTTCACTGTAAATGTAGATATCTTGCAATTTGTGCTGTCAAAAATTCTAAAAAAAATTCCACAAATTTTTATACTAGTTAGGTGTAAGATCCTATGGTTAGATTTGCAAAAAAAATTCAATTTTTTTACTCTTTGCTATAGAAATGGCAGTTTTGAGTGTTTTGGGGCAAAAAAAAGGCCTTGGTCCTTTAGGGGGTAACTTGACAAAATTTGAATAGCCATGTATGGCTATAGAGTAGCTTGAGTAACAATCTAACACTAATACATGCCAAAAAGTCTAGTCTCCAATCAAAGAACTTTACCAATTTTGGCAAGCATAGAGGAATAACCATCTTAAACTGAATTCCTTCGAGTATCTTGGAAAAGAATACCCTAGCTTCCTAGTACCTTAAATAAAAACTAAAAGGGAGCCTAAATTTATGGAAATTAACTAATCTAGTTGGTCCCTTCTCCAAATAATTATTGCTTTGCCATTTTGATCGTTCTACAGAATTACATTCTTTTACAAACAAAATATACCCGTCAGATGCAACAAACTTTAATACTTAACAAAATCCTAACACATAAGGTAGAGAATTTAGAGTTTGGAGGTTAAGACAAGGATTTAGGTTAATGCATTAGGGGAGATTTGAGGTCTCCAAGAGCCTGCGAGTTATTTGGACCTGGGAACCCTGGGAACAGCCTGGGAGCAGTAATCTGACGTGGCCGAGAGAGTGCCATGTCAGAAAATTAATTTTTTAATTTTTTTTTTTTTTTTTTTTTTTCTAGATTCCTATTCCTAATGCAAGACACATGATATGTGACAGGAATTCTATCTTTAGGAACTAGTATACAAATTAGCAAAGTAGTCAAGAATGGAGATATTGGATTTTAATATCCTATAGATAGACATGCCATGGTGATAGATTTAAGATTTAAGATCTAATTCTTAAATTCTGATTCAATTAAAATTTTAAATTTTAATTTATCCCTCTTATGTTCATACATGGAGATAAAAAAACATATATATGTTTTAGGGACATTTTTGACAGATAACTTCACTAGTTTCTAGCACTAAGCATTACAATTGTCTCCTATTAGGAAGGCAATTAGTCAAATTATAAGATGTTTCATATTCTCAATATATGGAATACTCTAAGTAACTCCTAAATCTTTATGGACAGCTTCTTTCCCACGTTATTGACTAATTTTGATGAACCTTTATCTTATAGTTGGTTCATGATAGTGATAAAATCAGTAACTCACTAGATGTAAATTTCTAGTAATTAGCCTTCTATGTTCACTAATTTTGAACAAGAAATGGATGGCCATATAGCTATATCATGTGATGAGATGGTTACATATTCTTCATACAACTAAAAGTGGAGGCTAATGTTACTAAAGGCACTTGATGTGATCTTATTCACTAAATACACTCAGCTCATTAACTGGGTTTTATGACCATTTAGCTGTTGGGCTGGATGCCATGTTAATTTGCTTGGATTCAGGTAAACAGGTAGTCAGTTAGTACTAAGTACTGACTGATGATGTTAATAAGGACTATTAGCTAATGGCATATGGGGGTTTCTTTGATTTATTACACCCATTTGTCTGACTAGCTGCAATTAACAGAGTTCTTCATGAAACTCTGGTTAGGAAGACGTTGGAAGAGTTTACACTATGCAAAATGCTAAGTGTGCTAAGTGCACCCAGTTATTGTAATTTAGTGTTGGCTATGGAAGTAGACTGCATCTGGGTTTTGAGAGAAACTGAGTCTGGGTTTTGAAAGACAGACTGAGCCTAGACTGATTTTGGATTTTGAGAGAAACTGAGTCTGGGTTTGAGAGACAGACTGAGTTTGTATTGAGTGAAGTTGTGAGCACTTGATCTGTCAAAGTTCTTGCTTCCTATTACTGAGAAGTTTACAGTGAAGTCTTGATGCTACTGTGCTAATATCATCGCATATTTCCAACAAACTACTCAGGTTTTGATTGATTGAGGCTATTGTTAGTATTTGTTTCTTGTCTATTTTCTCTTTGTGAAGGCTATAGCATGCGTTTGAGGCTTAAGACACCTAGTGTATCCTCACTAACCATACATTTTATGTTTTGTTTGGTTTTTGGGATGGGCACAGGTGAGGCCTCAAATCTCTTGGAGAATGATGTGGTGCAAATTACATACTATCATCCTCAATGATGTCACTCTATGACTAATTAGCTTTAGAAGTTTTACAATGGATTTTGCTTGTACAAACTTCTATGACATGATACTATTTTACATTATTGAGTAAATTCTATTGTGATCATGATATGTGGATACTTGGATAAATGAGAGACTTAGAATGATATTGCTTTTTTGAGAAAACAAATCTAATGAATGTTGTCTATAGTTGTATTCACAAAATAGACATGTACATGTAAAGTACAAGTACATTAGATCCACTAGGAACAAAGTTCGTCAATAAGATCCAATCAAGCTTTGCAACAATACAAGTGAGATTTAGACAGGAAACTAATTTAGTGCCTGTCAAGTAGTGATTTTGCTTCAAAATGATCTAATAAGCGCCCAGAAGCCTGGGATGTACCAGATAAGCTATTTTTATTTTTTAATTATTTTTTAATTATTTTTATATTCTGAACTGTTCCCAACTGCGGGAACAGCCTGAAACGGCCCCTCCCAGCCCTCAAATATCTTCTAATGCGGACACCTTAGATGAAAATAACAACAATCATCTAAAAATTGTAAGAACAATTTGGATAAATGCCTAACTTATTTTAGTTATATTTTAAAATTTTGATTTTAATATATTCTTTTTTAGATTGCCTAATTGTTTTTTGCACTTTAATTAATTATTAAATAGAAAGTTCTCTAAACTGCTTAGAAGCTACAATATATCACAACTTTCTTGGGAAATCAACGTACCTAATTTGCACTCAATTTGAAGTGAAATGTGCATTAATAAATTTAATTTGCCAAGACCACTATAATTTTTGTCTTTTAGTTAGATTTTGAAAGGGTTTACTTTCTTTGTCCAATATGTAACTTTGAGTTTTCTTGTACCTAATCAAAGTACTTTTGAATGCACTTCCAGTGATAGAAATTTTAAATTCTATTCTAATTACAAAGCAGTGAAACATTAGAGTTGTACTTGGCGGGAACAAATTCTGGAGTCTATTGAAGATGCCTTAAGAGCATCTCCACCCATTCCCCATAAACAAGGTTGGAGAAATGGGTTGGCTAGTGCCTAGTAGCTCCCAAGTTGCTTTCGTCCCCCATTCATTTACAGGGAAGCAAACATGCCAAAACAAGACAAAAGTTTGCATTAATGACTTATCATAATAAAGAGCCAATAAAAATGCTAATTGATTAAAAAATTGTTAAGAAATGGCCCACAAATCAAATAAAGTCAATCAAATACAATAATGACTTGTAAGAATGAAGAGCAAACCCGACAAGATTAAGCCTGAGTCAAAGGGTGGCGGGGACAGAGAGTCAGGGCCGCTTTACACCTAGAGGCCGGGCCAATTCTCCTTCAAGCTGATTGCACAAAATTTCAGCCCCTTTTGGGCTGGAGGCCGGCTTCAACTACCCATTAAAGTAAGATTATAATGGGGGCCGATTCTCCCATATGTAAAGGCCTTGAGGCCAAGAAGCCGGACCAATTCAAAAAAATCTACAAAAAAAGAGAGAGGGCTGAAATTTTCAGGGCCACTTTACACCTAGAGGCCGGGCCAATTTTCCTTAAGGCCGATTGCACAAAATCCAACGAATGTGATTTGTTGAAAAAAATAATATTTTATAAAATAAATTTTTTAATTGAAATCTGACATTGGCCCCAAGGCCAAGAATTGGCCTCCCATTTTTGGTGCACCCAATTCAATGAGCTCAGACTATGTTAGATCATATCTTTGTTGAATAAAATATTCATTCCACCAAATTGGCCTGGCCTCTAGGTGAAAAGGGTTTAGAGTTGATTTCAGCGTTCTATCCAATCACACATGAGGATTCTTGGCCTCTGACACAATAAATTGGCCCAGCCTCTAAGTATAAAGCGGCCCTTAGCGTTTGGAGAGCTCATTTTGGAGTGATCGGAGTCTTCTTTTGTCCTTGGCAGAGTTTGCAATGGACTACTTTTTCTTGGCCGGCTACGTTCAAGACCCGGCTGGAGAGCTTCCCCGTGAAGGGATGGAGATGCTCTAACCCCATATTGTTTCACGCACAACTCCTTGACGTTCACTTTGGATGTCTACATTAAATAGTGAAATTGGGTTGCTTTGACAATTAGGTTGCCTTACCCTAGAGAAGTTACCTTATGACTAATGCTTGTCCAGATGGAGGCACATGCCAATTTCTAATCCCGAGCCACAAATCAGTGCACCAACCCATGCCATACTTATAAGGTAGGAGGTCCGTAAAGCGACCATCTAAGCACTGAACCTGAATTTTGGGGAGGTAAAGCATCTTGAAATATTTTTCAGTAAATTTTCCTTGAAAGACAAGAAGAAATGGCATGTGGCACAAGTTGTTTCATATTTTTTGGAGCTTTGTGGAATTAGTTACGAAATTTTGAAGTTGAAAAACCGTAGGGCTCCAAAAGTGACCACCTCCTAGAATGTACATAGTTTGCACATTTTGGTTAATTGGAAAAAGCAAAATGTACCTCTGTGTCATGTTCGGTTCAAAATGCCCTGTCGGAGTTCGAGCCTCTTACCTTAGTTCCTAGTTTATTGCATCCTTCTAAAGTAACTGTACATAGTGATATAGTGTTGATGTCGAGAAATTAGTGTGGGGCAACCTAATTTCACTATTTAGAGTAGGACGCGGTTTCAAAGAGTAGATTTACTGACTGCAATACTGTACAATATTCCAAAATGATTTATAGAAAACCCATGACCCCAAGTACCATATCATCTGACACTGAAGCCTACTACAGTACAGTACGTTACTTTCACCAACTACACTTGCTGCCGTGCCCCAATTTCCTCTTCCAAAAGCCAAAGCCGGAGGCCAAGGCAACACTGAAATCTATGCCTTTGCTTGGCAAAACAGAGGAATTTGACAACTGGTGCGGCGATCAATTGGTGGTGGGGCAACGAAACCCAGGCAGCAAGGGAAAGCAAGGCGGCAAGGCCAGTGAGTGCGAGCCTGGCATCCTGCGGGGCAACTGCAAGGAGCCCCACTCAACTGCTTCGTCAGGTGGTGCAGGCAAGTCACTGAATTCTCTGACACAGAGTGTTTGCGAGGGCGCGACAGGCGGGAGAGTCTGACCAACAATTAAGTGATCTGCGTAATAAGAAGCGAGATGGGCAAAAATAATGAAAGACCTGAGTGAGACGGAATGATCGGAACTTGTAAAGAATCGAAGCATCTCAATAAAGGCAAGACGTGCTGGAAACGAAATCAAACTAACTTAGCTGCGGAAAAGAGAGAGATGCGCCTTCCCTTCATGGGCTCCGCACCATCTCGCTGTTCCCAGCTCATTGCAAGCTCACCGGTAACAATTGACCAGATGGCCACCGCCTCAAAACCCAACTCCTTACAGTAGGGCAAGAGGGCAGGTTCTGGTCGTAATCGTGGTTACCAAACGCACTCCAATTGGGGTCCACCTGTTCTCGATTTGCAGCACATTCAAGTCTCGTGACTAATAACACGCTGAGTGAGTGATCGGCCTCGTTCGGAGCTCCCCCAATTGTGGAATTGCTGCTCGAATGTGGTAACGGAAGCACTTGTGGACGCTGGCTGTTGATTCTTCGTTGTTCAGTTGTGGGGACCTGTTTGCTGGAGATTTGGGGTCCCATATATTGGGCGAGATTAGTTGTTGCTGGAGAGATAGATTGGGGTAACTTAAGTAGTTGGCGATGGCGGGCCAGCGGCGGGTGAACCTGGACGGCGATGGCGTGATTCCGTTGCGGATTTGCCTGATCGGCGCGGGGGGCTTCATCGGCTCGCACTTGTGCGAGAAGTTGATGGCGGACACGGAGCACAGCGTGCTGGCCATCGACGTGTACGCCGACAAGATCCAGCACTTGCTGCAGCCTGGGCAGCGATGGAGCGACCGCATTGCGTTCCACAAGATCAACATCAAGCACGACGCGCGGTTGGAGGGGCTTATCGCGGCATCCGACTTGGTAGCCATCGATTCCAATCTTGGCCTCCCTTTCACCAATTGGGGTTTAATTTGCGTGCAATACTCTTGCGTGACCATCCCATTGCAATTTGTGCGTGTGCATTCCACCGAACGGGCTACTTTACAATGGAATCCTCTGCATGCGACAGTTGCTCATATATTCTTGAATCTTTCATCGATCCTATAATTGCAAACAATCGGTAGTCACTCCGACCGCTGGAAAGAGTTGGGGATACATTGTGAGCTAAATTTAGAACTTCGATCGCCGAGTGATTGTTACAGTAATTTGGCATTGGAAGCAGGATTTGAGAGACGAGCTGTGTCCAGACGCGTGCTATACATTCCATACCTTAGTGTGACTAATAATTTCGTCGCAGGTGATCAACTTGGCGGCCATTTGCACGCCCGCCGACTACAACACGCGGCCGCTGGACACCATTTACAGCAACTTCGTGGACGCGCTGCCGGTGGTGCAGCAGTGTCGAGAGCACGACAAACGCCTCATCCACTTCTCCACGTGCGAGGTGTATGGCAAGACCATCGGCAGCTTCCTTCCGAAAGACAGCCCCTTGAAGAATGTGCGTGAGCCTTTTCATTGTCAGTGTGTCCCTCCGTTCGAAGATGCTGAGGATTGATTATAGGTTTCCTGTCCTCTTCGCAATGGCTGGTGATTCATTCGACCTGGAGTGGCTTTCATTCCTTGAATAATCGGCTCCCCGTGAATGTATCTATTCGTGCAGGACCCCGCTTTCTACCTGTTGAAGGAGGACGAGAGCCCTTGCATCTTCGGCTCCATTGAGAAGCAGAGGTGGTCCTACGCGTGTGCCAAGCAGCTCATCGAGAGGCTCATTTATGGTATCATGAATTTTCTTATTACTGGTTTCCTCACGCGTTCTAATATGGGCGAGAGCACTCCCAATGAAAGAGCCAAATATTAGTTAATGCCGGTTGGGCGATTTAGACTGAAGATGATGTGCCCATGTGGGGTTCAAGAATTAGGGTTGAAATGGGATGGGGCGGGGTCTTGGCAGGGGAGGGCGCTGAGAATGGGCTGGAGTTCACCATCGTGAGGCCGTTCAACTGGATTGGGCCGCGCATGGATTTCATTCCTGGCGTCGATGGCCCCCAGGACTCGGTGCCTCGCGTCCTGGCTTGCTTCAGCAATGTGGGAACTCCTTGACGTGTTTTTTTTTTGGTTTTGTATTGAGCTGCTTGATCGTTTTGTTTTGAAATTCTCGTTGATTTCGAAGTTGGCTGCGTTTTTTAGTGTCTTCTCCCTCGCTGAAGTCCAATGGATTGTTTGCAGAACCTGATGAGGGGAGAGCCCTTGAAGCTGGTGGACGGGGGACAGTCCCAGCGTTCTTTCGTTTACATCAAAGACGCCATCGATGCCGTGATGCGAATGATTGTGAGTGACTTGCTCTTCCTGTTTCACTCCATTTGGAAATCGTGGTATTGGTTATTACTGGAATCCATTACTCTGAAGGACCAAGAAGTCCCCAATTGGGCGCCGTGTTTCCTTGAGCAGTTTCGAGGAGGGCCATTTCTTTAGTCCGATATCATTGAATTTCTGACGATGCACACATCGCTTGTGACCGACTCTCGTGCTTCAAATTTTGTTAAGACATTTCATAATGCAATGAATCGAATTTGACCTTTAGGGGCCAGGTCCTGGTGATCTGAAGGAGGCTAACTAACAATGGACCGAATGGAACAGGAAAATCCTGCGCGAGCGAACGGTCAAATCTTCAACGTCGGCAACCCTCACAACGAAGTGACCGTGCGGGAGCTTGCCGAGCTGATGACTGATGTGAGTGTGGCACCATTTTTGCATCTCATGTCCACGCGCTTTTAAAACAATTTGCCTTCCCCTCAGGTCTTTCAATTTCCTTCTACCGCTGCTGACCTAGCCACTTTGTGTTTTGTAGATTTATTGCAAGGTTAGTGGCAATCCCAGACCAGAGGTGGCGACCGTGGATGTGTCTTCGGAGGAGTTTTACGGTGTGGGATATGACGACAGTGACAAGCGTATTCCAGACATGACCATCATCAAGAGGCAACTCGGTGAGCTTCATGCAATTGCACATTTTGCTATTATGCGTTGTTTTTTAGATACGAGTGACTAAGTTTCATGTTTTTTCCTTTTCCCTTGTAAATCTTACTCTTGTGAGTAGCTAAGTTGTGATGTTTTCACGTATGTTTTACAGAGTGGGAACCCAAGACGTCCCTGTATGACTTGATGGAGCATACGCTGGCATATCAGCACACAACGTATGCGCAAGCTGTGAAGAAGGCCATGGCCACGGAAATCGCCAATTAGATCTTAGAGTTCACGACTTCAGGTCAACAAGCTTTGTCCGAGAGAATCCCTTATTCATATCGTTAGAAAGGTAGACCAGTGCTGGATCCACTTTCTACATTCAACTGTTCCTTGGGGCAAAACGAGCGCCTCAAAGTGATAGTTTGTCGATTTAGTTAGACATGGGGATTTTTTTTTTTGTATTTTTGAGTTTTCTGTTTTCTATTTTTTACTGTCATCTTTGGCCTTCTCGTTCGTATATTAGATCTGATAAGGAGAGTATAGGGCATGTTCTTAGTGGAATCATTTGTAGTTTAGTTTTTATACCCTCCCATAACCAGGTGAGGTGTAATCAAAGCTGGCTTTGAGGAGATTGGATTCAGGTTCACTTAGCAAAGTACGCTTGCATCTTGAGATGGGATTTCAGTCAACCAGCTTTTTGGATTTCCTCGATGTGGATTGTCTGGACCTTGAAATCCTCTTGAAGTGCGTTTTGAGTGTTTATATGCTCTTGAATTTGTTGCGGTGGGTTTCTTTAACGGTGGCAGTGACCTCAAATTGTACGAGGACGTCCAAATGTTGTTCTTGGTATGAGAGAGGTTGCGGTTATTTGCAATCTTGGCATTTTAAACCGCTGTGGTTATAACTGTAACTGTTTACCTATTCATTGCTCACTGTGTAAGGTGGTGGGCACCTCCAAATGCACCACCGACTTAAAACCGCCATCATCACTATGTGTACATCTCCAAAAGCAATATGTACCTATATGGATGAAACAATATTAGAACCTCTACAAAATAATTTTTTATCCTTTGTAACTTTGGCATATGGGATGTTCTTTGGTGCATTGAACCTCCATTCACTTGCCAACAAGAGAATATGAAAATTTGACTAGTCTAATAATAGTAACTAGGCACACTAACGAAAAGTGGTGGTTTGGGAGGTGCCCACTTTAGTTGACATTTAGACTTGCAACAAGCCATCAAGGTAGCATTACAGAAAATATTTGCCCTATAAGGTAGCCAAACCCATAAGCGTGATTGACCCCATGGGCGTCACCTATGGTAGGACCCATGGTTGTTGTATTGTGTCCCATGACTGAGAGGTGCCAAAAAATGATGGTAATGGAAGAAAGTGTAACAGAATTTAGTGCCTATGGATTTGGAATTGCGTTCAACCAATGGCGGTTAAACCCCTGAAGGACCAAGGCCTTTTTTCTGCCAAAAAACACTCAAAATTGCCATATTTATAGCAAAGAGAAAAAAAATTGAAAATTGTTTTTTTTTCACATCTAACCGTAGGATCTTACACCTAACTAGTATGAGAGTGTGGAAGAAATTTCAGAATTTTTGACCGCACAAATTGCAAGATATCTGCTTTAAAGTGAAAAAAACAAGTTTTTCAGCACATTGCGGGACTGTATTTTTTGACTTTGAACATTTTTAACTTAAATTTTTTTTACTACAGAGATTTGAGCTTTAAATCTTTCTGGTAGAGAATTGAGTTGAGATCCTGGAAAAAAAGAAAATTAAAAAAAAATTAATTATCATTCTTAAAAAAATTGTTAAATAGAAGTAGGTTCGAGATAGAAGGAACATCTAAAATATTAATATATTTTAGATGGAATTAAAATGCACTAATCCCAATGGTGAGATTGTTCTAGCAACTAAATCAGACCATGTAAAAATTAAAAAATTAAAAAATTAAAAAAATTGCATTCAGAAATGCATTCTACAAGGGTTTTTTTTAAGAAGATGCTTTAACTGCTCGAAAAACAAGAATGTCCATAACTTTCTCATAACAAATCCAAATGAAATGAATCAAAGCTTTCCAGATAGACAAAAATATAATCTATGAGGAAAAAAATGTTTTAAAAAAAATTCAAATTTTTGTCCATTTTTTTTTTGTTGCCCGGGCTGTCCCCCATCCCCTGTTTTGAGCTTATTTGGTCACAACTTTTGTTCCCGGGCACCGATTGTGGAAAAAATTATATTCCCACAAAGATTATCAATTTTTCTATCTCCAAAAAAAGTTTCAAAAAATCAAGAGAAAATTTCAGCCCGTAGGTACTTGCCCGAAAACGCATTTGTCCCTTGAAGGAACAACGGTCCTTTAGGGGTTAAGGTGAGGTAATAATTCATGAAGTCCTTGGTTTTGGATACTATGCATGGTGGCTACTAGAATAATGAACACAATTAGTTGTGCAGTCTTTCATGGTTTTTTAAGTAAAGGAGACAAATATGGGGTCCATGTTGGAAGCATTAGATGGCACTGCAATTATTATTGTGCTCTTGGAATGGCGGCACTGACTTAGTTCACGGAACAATAGAAGTTGTAACTTTTGTGAAGAGAAACTCCTGCTTCACATTCTTCACTTTAGCTTTGCATATATTCTTCAATACGACATACCTGATTGTGAGTAGTGTACTAAGACGTTGAGATACTTGAGTGAAGTTAATGTGCAGAGTGTAAGAGATTGTTAAGGTGCAAATTGAAAGAGATTAGATCAACAAAGCATCATGTACGTGGATCCATATTTTCACGAGAACAATATGGAGTTGTGGGCGCCTGAACTCCAAGCACACGGAGTAGGAGCAAAAGAAACGTGGTTTGTATTCTTCGACAATCACCCAAGCGTGGAGTGGGAGGCCCCAGAGTAGTCGAATGCTATGTACAGAGCATCTACAAGGAATATAGACGTAGGCTTCCAAGGATGGCGGAGAGGCCGACCTGCTGTAAACATGGAGGTCGTTGATGGAGTCGTTGCGATGGTCGGGGTGGAGCCTGCAATCGCCGGAGGAGCGCAGCAGGCCGTTGGTAGAGGGTCATCCCCGATTGGCACCCTCATAGTACTGTGGGCCGACCTTGCCGTTGCTGGTGGGTCAGCAAGGCCTGCGTGGCTGCTATGGCCCCGGCCAATAGTCCCAGCTGACCCCGGCCCTTCCACAGCAAAACCACCGCGCAAGCAGTGTAGGAGGCGGACGGGGGCCTGGATCAACCAAGACTTGGCCGCAGCGGTGGCCGGCAGCAAAGTCGCCGTTGCAGTTAGAGCCTTTGACATACCTCCGTTGTCTCTACGAGATCACATCTATAGGAGAATTGTGCAACAAAAGAAAGCAAAGCAAGGCGTTCTAAGCAAGGAAGAAGAGAATGCACTTGTACATTGGATGCTAGAAATACAAGACGTAGCACATCCCATTTCTTTCATTGAGCTAAAAAACAAGGCCACTGAGATAACGCAGAAGAGGTAAACACCCTTCAAGGATGGCATCCCCGGCCGTGGTTGGCTCCGTTGGTTCCAGAATCAGCACCCTAAGTTGACACTGAGAATTTCATAAGGCTTAGAGGAAGGACGTGCTTGGGGGCTCAATCCTAGCAGTGTTGCCACATTCTATGAGAACGTGCAAGTAGCATACGAGCGACAACACTACACATCGTACATCTAGAATGCAGACGAGTTTGGAGCGCAAGCAGGGAAGTCCAGACGAGCGACCTTAGGGTGATTGCAAGAGACACCTGTACTATTTTCCATCACATGTTCAATGTGGAAGTTGTTTTGTGCCATAAGTGTTGCAAAAATGATTGAATGAACATGAAATTCAAAAGCAAGCTTTCTATAGCAATAGAAAATGCACTTGAATTATTTCAATTTTTTCAAAATTAATTTAGTAGGTGAAACTTAATTTTGAATATATGTCACACATGCAGTTTTGGTGGTTTTTAGTACTATCGAGTACCTTTTTTGAAGAGTTACATCATCAAATTTGGTAGGCTAGCTCTTCTAATAGAAATACACCTTCTCAGGAGAGGAATTTCCAAAATCATGTTCCAAGTGTGTTTTATATTGGCCTAAAGTGTGCTATATTCAAGTTGAATTTATGTTGAATTAAAAATGGTTTTTTAGTTCTAACTTTGATATTCCTACTTTGTTCTTAGTCGGAAACAATGGCCATTTTTAAAATAAAATTTTCAAACTCATTTCCTAATTTTCAAAAATAGAAACATGAAAGTCTCATTTTCTAGGATAAATTGTAGCATGTGGCTCAAAATAGTACTTCAGGGTACATAGAAAGACTCAATAGTACTGCTGGGGCTCGTAATACCTTCTATTTGCTAATGTAAATTGTTTTTTAATGGAAAACAAAGTTTTTTCCATCCATTTTTGTCATCCAATGATGAACATCACATGTTGTTAGAATAGTAAATTTGAAATCCAATTGACCATTCAAATTTTATGTTCCATGCCTATAATAGTATTGAAGGTGACTCATAGTACAAAAAGTACTAAAAGTTCAAAAATGCAAAACGCAAAAAATAGTACAAGTGTTTCTTGCAATCACCCCTTAGTGTTTGCTCGTTGTGGCTCCCGCTATGTTCATGCAACATTACCAAACAACAACAAATGCTTCACAGTCCTCTCATGCGTGAACGTAGCAGGCAAGTGTATTCTCAAAAATATTTTCAAAGGAAAGAGGAAAGTTAGAAATTACACAGCAAGATGTAAACCGGACGCATGTATGGCCATGCAACACAATGGATGGATGATTGCATTTCTATTTCTAGCTTGGATCTCTCACTTCAGCAACATAGTCAAAGCGAGATATGGAATGTCTCTACAAACTAGACATCTACTACTCCTAGATGGTCATGCATCGCATGTTTCCTTGGAAGTGGTTCAAAAGGCTAGACTAGAAGGTCTTAACATCATCACCTTGCCCAGCCACACCAGCCATAGATTACAACCATTGGATGTTAGTGTGTTCAAACCGTTCAAGACAGCCTTCCGTAGATGCAGAGATGAGTGGACTATATACAACAAAGGCAAGGGAGCACGAAAGGAAGAGCTGGCGCAGTGGATCTCCATTAGATTAAGGAAGGCACTTACAACATCGAAGATCACAAAACTCTTCGCCACAACGGGGATTTGGTCACTTAATCCGTTTGCAATGGATAGCCACATGGAGCCTAGTGCTTGCTACACTGTGCCGGAGGAGGAAGACGGTGACGCTGAGGACAACGACATTGACAGTGAAGAAGGTGGAGGATAGCAGGCGGCCTCAGGCAACGTCCCCGAAATGCAGTCTCCACAGTGCCAATACTTTGTGGAAAGTGACAATCAGAGCACCTCCCCTTCCGAGGAGAGCAGCCAGTCCAATGGAGAGGGAGCTAGACCTTCCAGGGCACTTGCACTTTTTCCACTCCTGCACTTGGAGAGACCTGCACGCAAGAAAACTTCTGAGCCTGTGGTTGACTACTGCAAGTCTATTCTCATAACCTCCAACGAATACATAGCCGCCATGATAGAGAAAACAATACGGAAGGAAGCAGTTGCCTAGGATAGAGAGGAGCGAAAGCAACAAGCAAGAGAGTGTAAAGTGCAACGTGAACAAGACAAGGCGTGCAAGCAGGCTGACAAGGTGCTATGACAAATTCAATCTCAGCAGAAAAAGACAAAGAGAGAGGAGCTGAAGGCGGTGAAGGCCTCCGAGCGGGAAAGGAAACAATCAGTTGCTGCTGCAACAAAATGGCGTCGCGGCGGAGGCGACACGAGCACAAGGCAAGTCATAGGAGGTGGAGAGAGCAGCTTCGGCGGGCAAGGCGCGGGACTTGGCAACATTGGCGGAGGCGAGACCTGCTTCAGCAGGGAAGGCGGGCGGATTCAAATTGCAACAAATCCTGCCAGGCGGGCTACGCCTTTTTCAAACTGCCGCAGCTGCGTGGAACGGGGGCCAGCCTTATTTGTTGGGCAGATGAAAATGAACATCGATTAACTCGCCTGCAATGAAGGCGGATATACCACCACATAATGTTTGTAAGAGGATTTTGCATCCTTAGTTTCATTCAATGAATGAGACATTGAGGCATCTGCCACCTCTGGCTTTTGTGTAGTACTTTATGGTGGATTTAATTGCGGCCTATAACTATTGTAGATATAGTTAATAGCTAGCTTCGGATTCCATTGGACTAGTATGGCTTCAATTGGCGTCTACTTCACATGATGCTACTGATAGGTATAGATTTTTTACGATTTTCTGCTTTAATTATAATTATATTGTGAACTCATGCTTGTCAATGGCAATCAACAAGTGATGCCAATATTTTTCCTGTATTCATCCTTATTTAATGATATAAATTTTCAGTTTTTTTTTGCCACTTTTGGTATTCAAATCCTCTTAATATAATGGTTATGGGTGTGGCTACCATAGAAGGCTGTTTCAGTTTTGGCGGATGTGCAAATGCAAGGGAAAAAAATTTAAAATTTAAATAAATAAATTTAAATATATATATATATATACATACATACACACACACATATCTTCTTCTTCTTTTTGAATTTTTTGAATTTTTTTAAAATTAAAAAAAATTAATTAATTTTTAACTGGAATTTCAACAAGGCACATCAACTGACTACTCACCTTATAGATTCTCTGATGGCCAATTTGGACTGATATTTTTTAAGAAATGCAAATTTTCATACAAGATAGAAGCCCATATAAGGCTTGAATTTTTTTCTTATATGGACCCCTATCTTTGATACAAAACTATCCTATAATCAATTTTTAGCTGGCCTACAATGTTGGATTGGCCATTTTTTTGAAAGCATTGTGATGGCCAAGTAAGGTGATAATGTGGCAATTTTAGATCACTAGTAAGGTGGTTTTGAGGATTAAAGGCAGTAATTATTCAATAACATCAAATTCACTACAGAGGCATCAAACTAGTGCTTTTGATGTCTAATAATGGTGGTAATGGAATTTAACCCCTTTAGGACCAACAGGTAGTCAAGATTTCTAAAATTGTCTAGTTGTATTAAAGGATTAGATCAACTATTGCACTAACTATATTCAATAAAATTTGAAGCCAAAAATTGAAAGTTCTTTTTAAAAATGATTATATGTTGAATATTTGTGGTATGTACAAGATTTACTTTAAAAAAAAATTAAATGCTAAGTTCTAATCATAGTGATTTTTGAAGATTTTTATTTTACTTTTATATACAAGTTATCTTTAAAGACTCATTTTTGGATTTATGAAAGAACTTCTTAAAGCAAGACCCCACCTCCTAGTGACGAATAAGAGCTTGCCTTTGGCGGACTTAGACTCCCACCCTACCCCTTTCAATTACCCATGAGCCATCCAAGTCGGCGGACCCGTTGTCTGATTCAAAAGGACAGAGCATCCAATCAACAAACACCAAGGACGGATCCAACAATCTTCATTGACGCTTCTTACCTCAAGATAAATATTGGATTAAAATAAAATATGAAAATTGAAATTATTTTTTGGCCTTCTATATCCAAGTGCAATACTAACGCATCAAAATCCATTATATTATCACACTTGAAAGCCTAAATACAAGCAAAAACTTACAACATTCAAGAGATGTCCTATAAAGACCTTCCAAATGTTTTGCCACCAACAGCTCAAAATACATCTCATCTTCATACTGTTATTCTATCTCTTCACTGACTACTTTCTCATCTTTTTTGCTAGTGCTCTTGAGATCTTTGACGAAGAAAAAAAATGCCAGAAGGCAATCCTCTCTTTGGAATTTTCATGCATTTGCATACAATAAACATAACGCCTATCCTTTAAGCCATTGCAATCAATAACTCTACTTTCTCATTTTGTAAGCTATGCAAATCACCCCTAGAAATGTGCATTTTAAGTGCCTCCATCTACCTTGACAAAACTTCTATATTAAGTCTACACTCAATTTGACAAAACAGGATCCAAGTTGCGAGACAAAGAGCCGCCGCCTATGATGGTCACATAAGAGCCCATTCCTAAAGATGAAGAGCCACTGCCTCCCAATGACAAATAAGAGCTCGCATCTAGACGACCTCAACTCCTACCCTGTCACCTTCTATTTCCCAAGAACCTTCCAGATCACCAAACCACTTGTCCTAGTCAACGGCCCAACCGTCTACCTCAAAGAGACAGACCATCCAATTGACAAACACGGAGCACAAACCTTAATCTAACCTCCACTTAATTGCAACCCTTCCATAACAAGAAAAGTGCACTAATTGAAGAAACCACATCTAAAAAAACCTAGAGGAAACAACAATGCCAAATTATAACCCTAGAAAAAATTGCCTTTATTTAAGTACAAGGTAGCAGTGGCTGCAAAGAATGAGTGATAGCCACGCATATGCAAATCATCACAAGCCAATTTTGATAATTCTATACAACATGATAAGTCAAGAAAAGAATTAAGAAAACTTAACAAAAGAATTTAAAGACAGTTCAAAAAGAATTGAAAAAATAAACTTACATTGAAACAAGAAGGCAAAGCCAATTTGAACTTGGTACACCACTACAAAACAAGAATGATTATATACAAACAAACAACAATTAATCAACACCTGAACATAAAATAGAATTACGGAATAGAATAATGAAAAAGAATCAAATACTAGTAATATGTACTTGCATCATCACAAAGTTTAGACCCTACGATTTGGCAACAATTATCGTGCGGTTATCGTTGTTTCATGGGTTCGTACCATAATTGCACTGACTCAGTGTATTTTTACGCACTGAATTAGTGCAAAAACAATGAATATCAATAGCGTACGGTTTATGTACTTTAACTATATGATTGCTGTGCAGTTTTGACACAACAATTGTATAGTCAAAGTACATAAACCGTACGCTATTGATATTCATTGTTTTCGCACTGATTCAGTGTGTAAAAATACACTGAGTCAGTGCGATTATGGTACAAACCCATGAAACAACAATAACCGCACGATAATTGTTGCCAAATCGTAGGGTCTAAACTTTGTGATGATGTAGTGGTACACATTGCTAGCATACAATTGCATACCCTTCCAAGCCGTGACTTCTTGTTCATGTCTCTTCATGGACCACTTCCACATCTTTGCTACAATGATCTAGAACCTCTACTATCCAAAATGACTAACAATTTTCCACAATGACTATAAATGAGTCATGGTGAACACTTTTTAGTCCTAGTAGGCAATCATTTAGGACATGTTTTTCTACTAGTATATGTTGTAGTGTTGATGGTTGTTGTTGGTATCAATGTTTTCTATCCCGATTGGACATAGGCAATTTGTATTGATTTGTCATGACATGTCAATTATGATGGGTCTTAACACATCATGACCATGCTCGGATACAAAGGCTAAAAGAACCTTTTAATTTTCATGTTTTAATTTAATCCAAGATTTATCGTGAGGTAAATTAAAGCATTGATGAAGTTTGTTGGGTCCATCCACCGTGTTTGTCCACTGGATAGTCCTTCCCATCAAGCTAATTTGTTTACAAAAACTCTCAAGCCGAGCGGTCAAACGATTGTGTCCATCAAGATCACATCTGTTATCATCTAAATTGTCCATGGTGGTAATTAAATTACCCCCTTGATAATGAATATTCTATCTTGGTGGACGCTAAGGTTCAAGGTGGACGTTATGATGCATGATATATTTTAGGAGAAGATTATAGAACTAGTTTTGGGTAGAGAGCTCTAGATCACCATAGCAACGATGCGAGTGGAAGTGGTCTATGAAGAGACATGAACAAGAAGTCACAGCTTGGAAGGGTATGCAATTGTATACTAGCAACGTGTACCACTACATGTAAGTATTTGATTCTTTTTCATAATATTATATTCCATAATTCTATTTTATGTTGAGGTGTTGATTAATTGCCTTGTTTGTTTGTACATACTAATTCTTGTTTTGTTGTGGTGTGCCAAGTTCAAATCGACTTTGCCTTCTTGTTTCAATGTAAATTTATTTTCTCAATTCTTTTCGAACTCTACCAATTATCTACGTAAGTAAGTTGGCAAAATGAGGAAATGACTGAGGCTTAAGAAGCTACAGTAGTGAGTAGTGAACTTGGTTGAAAATTGAATCATCTCAGTCAACCCAAACGTGTTGCGAAAGTGAGAAAGATGCGCCGTTCCTTCAATTCAAAGTCTAGACCATTGCTCTTCTGTTTCCAACTCAATGCAAGCTCACTGGTACAAATAGACAATAGGACCACCGCCTAACTCACAATTGTAGGGCAAGGGAGGGCAAGGGTTTGCTAATAACTTATACATGGCCACCGCTCATTCTTTACAGCCACCACTGTATATGGTTATGATTTGACATTGTTATGTCCTCAAGTTTTTCAGAAAGCATGCTATATATGAACAAAAAAACTAGCTCTATAATCTTCTCCTAAAATATATCATGCATCATAACGTCCACCTTGAACCCTAGCGTCCACCAAGATAGAATATTCATTATCAAGGGGGTAATTTAATTACCACCATGGACAATTTAGATGATAACAGATGTGATCTTGATGGACACAATCGTTTGACCGCCCGGCTTGAGAGTTTTTGTAAACAAATTAGCTTGATGGGAAGGACTATCCAGTGGACAAACACGGTGGATGGACCCAACAAACTTCATCAATGCTTTAATTTACCTCACGATAAATCTTGGATTAAATTAAAACATGAAAATTAAAAGGTTCTTTTAGCCTTTGTATCCGAGCATGGTCATGATGTGTTAAGACCCATCATAATTGACATGTCATGACAAATCAATACAAATTGCCTATGTCCAATCGGGATAGAAAACATTGATACCAACAACAACCATCAACACTACAACATATACTAGTAGAAAAACATGTCCTAAATGATTGCCTACTAGGACTAAAAAGTGTTCACCATGACTCATTTATAGTCATTGTGGAAAATTGTTAGTCATTTTGGATAGTAGGGGTTCTAGATCATTGTAGCAAAGATGTGGAAGTGGTCCATGAAGAGACATGAACAAGAAGTCACGGCTTGGAAGGGTATGCAATTGTATGCTAGTAATGTGTACCACTACATGCAAGTACATATTGCTAGTATTTGATTCTTTTTCATTATTCTATTCCGTAATTCTATTTTATGTTCAGGTGTTGATTAATTGTTGTTTGTTTGTATATAATCATTCTTGTTTTGTAGTGGTGTACCAAGTTCAAATTGGCTTTGCCTTCTTGTTTCAATGTAAGTTTATTTTTTCAATTCTTTTTGAACTGTCTTTAAATTCTTTTGTTAAGTTTTCTTAATTCTTTTCTTGACTTATCATGTTGTATAGGATTACCAAAATTGGCTTGTGATGATTTGCATATGCGTGGCTATCACTCATTCTTTGCAGTCACTGCTACCTCGTACTTAAATAAAGGCAATTTTTTCTAGGGCTATAATTTGGCATTGAACTCTCTTTAAATTTTTTCATCAACTTTCTTGACTTCTCTTAATTCTATTCTTGACTTGTCATGCTACAAAGGATCAACAAAACTAGCTCCTTGACGGTTTGCTAGTAGCTTATACATGGCCACTGCTCATTCTTTGCAGCCACCACTATATATGCTTATGATTTGACATTGTTGTGTCTTCTAGTTTTTCAGAAAGCATGCTATACATGAACAAAAAAACTAACTCTATAATCTTCTCCTTGCATATTTCATGCATCATAACGTCCACCTTGACACCGAGATAGAGTATTAAATTATCAAGGGGATAATTTAATTACCACGATGGACAATTTGGATGATAACAGGTGTGATCTTGATGGACGCAATCGTTTGACCACCCGGCTTGAGAGTTTTTAAGGATAAATTAGCTTGATGGGACGAACTATCCGGTGGACAAACACGGCGGATGGACCCAACAAGCTTCATCAATGCTTTAACTTACCTCAGAATAAATCTTATATCAAACTAGAACATGAAAATTAAAAGGTTTTTTTAGTTGTTTATATCCAAGCACGATCATGATGCTTTAAGACCCGTCATGACAAACCGACACAAATAGTTTGTGACGTCCAATCAGGATCAGCAAATTCCAATACCAACAACACTTATCAACACCGCAACATAAACTGATATACTAGTAGTTCAACTGCATACACAATTCACAAAGTCAATTGATTTATTATTATCACAAATTATTGAGTAAATTTCCAATATTTATTATGCAAACTTCAAAAAACCAATCAAGCTAATGCTGTTAGTTTTGTAGATGGAATTTGATTCTAGTAAGTCTTTAAAAAATATGAAATGGAAATATTAGAGTTTTAGGGAGACCAAATATCTTAAAGCACCATTGGGGACGTTTTCTGCCCTTTAGATGATTTCATATAAGCTTGTAAGATGTAGAAAAATATTTTCATCCAAATTTGACTCAAATACTAAAATGAAGTTTATCAAGATTGGTTTCTACTCTAATTGAAAAATTCTAAAAATTTACATTTTATTAACATTTGAACCATGGTTTGTTGATTTTCTAATTTTTGAATGATACAATAATTTTGGTTTATTCTATGATCTTATGTACACTAATTTTCACTCAACTATGGTGAAATTTTCAATTTATTTAAGCATATTATATATTTACTATGTACTTTCTTCACTTTTTTCTTAAAACTTTCACAATTACTTCAAAGATTTACAAAAAAAATTGAATTTTTTATGACCCTTAGTAAAAAGACATGTAATATCATTTCTAAAAAATAAATATAAAAAATTTCATTCATATATAGATGAAATATGGTAGCAAATAGAGTGATGTTTTAGTCTTGAAATCCTTGGTCATGGATCCAATCCTTTAGGATTAAAGTATCTCTATTGTAATTGGCAAATTTGACACAAATTAACCCCTAAAGGTCCAAACACCGTTTTTTGACAACATAGCGATTTTGGACAGCTCACTACGAGTGGAGTTTTTATTTTTTTTCTTTGAAATTTTCACACAAGATGTGACCAAGGAGTATCTTTAAGGCCCAACAATTTTCATAACTTTCGACTACATGGTTAAAAAGTTATTGTATGATATGTAATTTTTGGTGTACGGCGGGCAGCCTGGGCAGCTCAAAAAATTCTTTAAAAATCATTTTTAAAAAAAATAAAAATTTGAAATTGGTTCTTTAGATTTATATGTACGTGGGAGGCCTTAAATCATTCCATTTGGATTAATGAGTAAAAAATTATGAGGATTCTTAGTTTGAGGGTAGTTATGGAATCTCTACTCTAAAATAAACTTTGAAGTCCTTTATTTCACTCAATTTCCAATATTTTTGAAAAAAAATAAAAACATTGGATGTAGATTATTTATTACAACATTACAACCGTTGGGATTGGCATTTTTCAATTCCATAAATAAATTCTTAACAATTTAGTGTTTTGAATCATTCTCTACTTCTTTCTACTTACTATTTTTTTCCTATATGTTGTGCAATTCCAAATGATCTGAAAATTTTCAAGCATGTAGCCAACTTGCCTAGAAGAATGAATACAAAGAGTAACCACCATTTTGGGCATTTTTTCATACAAATGTGACCTTGTGAAGTGCAGCTGCCCGGATTTTCGCATGGACAAAAAAAGGGATTTTGTCAATTCAAATGCTAATATCTTTCAATCCGCATGGTGGAAAATTTTGAAATTTTTTCCACATCTTCTCAAACCAGTGTTCTATAAGATCTTACGGTTATATGTGTCCAAAAATGTTTTTTTTATAAAATTTAGTACTTGTATTAGAAATGGCAGTTTTGGAGCGGTTTTGGTGAAAACATAGTCTCAGACCTTTAGTGCTTAAGCAATACGCCATTTATAAAACAAAGTGAAGTCAACAAAATTGTAATTGTTTTGGCAACTTCTAACTAAACGATCTTTTATCTATCTTCTATATTTAGTCTTACACCAATTTCTAATGCCTATTTCCTAAACATCTTCAAGATCATAATGTTCAAAGTACTTCAACAAGTTTTTCTCAATTCTATTCAAATGAGAATATTTAAGCAACTTTGAAATATTTTGAAAAAACGTTATGGCACAATTTAAATTAGTGTTAAAAATTATTACACAAGAAAAGTCAAAGTATAACAAATAGTACAAATGTTTCATCCTTTCATTTGGCAACACTATTAAGTATTTGTTTTGGTAAAAAATTATATTATTACACAAATACATTTGGTTTCTTTGAGGAAAGGACCAATAGGGTGTTACCTAGTTATTGGTGAGGCTATGCCACCTCCTATATGTATCTATCATTTAACCCCTAAACATCTGGATTCATCTCCAAAATTGACGATTTGAGAAAAAACATTATAAACTACAATTTGGAAGAATATTTTGGAATTGGTATACAAATGAAAGCTGTAGATTTTGATTTTTAAATTCTACCCGTATGGTTAGATCTACTAATGCTATCACCAATCTTTTTCTATAAATTTTGAAAAGAAAATTTCAGAATTATTTCTAAATTCAATTACAAGTACAATATTATCATTTTTTGAGTAAAACTTGTTGGAATGGATTTGAAATAAGGTTCTCTTCATATGGTGATTTTTTGAAATTTTTGTGACCTTTACATCTTTGACCTCATTTTTGCACATCTAGTTTTGAACTAAAGTCAATGAAAATTGACCACTTGACATACTTCCACATTTGTAATTTTAGAAATGTATATATTCTAGTAACACCAAATCCAAGCAATGGATAGGACAACAACTTGATAAAGTATCACCAAAAATTAGGATGACTTTCATCCAAGCAAGAATGAGACAAAAACAAGGATCTGAATCTGTTCATTGTCCAGAAAATGGATGTCGGAGCGCTCCAGGATTAACCCCTAAAGTCCCGTTGTCCCCTCAGGGGACAAAATGGATTTCGGGTAGGCTCCTACGGTCTCAATACTTGTCATGCTTTTCTGAATTTTTTTTTGGAGAAGATAGAGAATCACATTAGCTTTCCAAAAATGTAATTTTTATTTCAATCGGTGCCCGGGAGCAAAAATTATGGCACAAAAATCCCAAATTTTAGTTTGGCAGGCAGAAAAAAACCCTCACAAAAACTTTAAATTAAAAATCTTAAAAATTTGTTTCACATAGATTTTATTTTTATCTACATGGAAAGCTTTGATTCATTCCATTTGGATTTGTTATGCAAAAGTTATGGACAATCTTATTTTTCTGCCAATTAGAGCATCTTCTTGAAAAAATAACTTATAGGATTCATTTCTGAACTCAATTTTGACAATTTTTCAAAAACAAAAGTTTTGCAAGGTTAAGATTTCTTGCTAGAACAATCTCACCATTTGAGATTAGTATATTTCAACTTGAACCTACTTCTACCTAATAATTTTTTAATGAATAAAAACTAAGTGTTTCTTTTTTGAATTTTTTTTCTAGATTCTCAACTCAATTTTTCATCATATAAAATTAGAAATTCAAAATCATTAGAGCAAAAATTTTAAGTTAACAAGGTTCAAAGCCAAAAAATGTAGTTGACCAAGGTGCAAAAAAATTTGATTCCTTCACTTTAAATGCAAATATCTTGTAGTCTACACGGTCAAAGTTTTTGAAATTTCTTCCACACATTCTTACACTAGTCTAGTACAAGATCCTACAGTTAAATATGCAAAGAAACATTTAAATTTTTTTTGGCTCTTTGCTACAGAAATGGCAGTTTTGAGTGATTTTTGATGGAAAAATGGCCTTGGGACTTTAGGGGTTAAGAGGGAATTAAGATTTTAACCAAGTCAACCTCACATTGACCGACATACTTACTTGAATGAAAAATGCAATTAAGGCAAGTCTTGCTATTGTGAGCCCTTCAAAATTTAGAAATTACTTTGACAAATTGCAAAATCTTAGAGAAATGGCATCAACAAAAAAACATGACATATAACCTCCTAAATAAATAAGACATCAAAAAAATTACTGTTGTAAGAAATATGAGAACTCTTGACAAATAATAGTAACAAAATAAATGACCTAAATTCACAAAAAATGCATCTCAATTTGAAATATTGTACAAGTTAATCCCTTAAGAACCGAGGTAGTTCAAATTTCTAAACTAGTGAAGAAGTATTATAAAATGCAACTTAGAAAGGTGACTTGAAATCAAAAGCTATACAATATGATCCATGGATTATCAATTCACTCAATTCAAGTTCTATTGTCACACTTGTTAAAATTTATCATATATTCTCAAACCTAAAATTGAAGATTAATTTTAGATGGAATACTAGATTATGATTTTTTTCTTAGTTCAAAATATTAAGTTCTAATTTCAGTGATTTTAAAAGTTCTCTAGCTTAAACTTATACATTCAAACCAAGTTTTTGTTTGTTATACAATATTTGCCTAGCAAAGTCTTGAACAAATCTACTTTACAAATGATTATAGAGATTTATTATAAGTTTCTAAATCAATTTCAATTGATGAATGAAGAAAACAAGATTTTGCATGCTCAGGACATGTTTGCATTTGAAGAGTGCTAGCATGTGAGCATACTAGAATCTATGAGTCCATGAGCCTAGGAGTCTATACTGTAGACATCTTCTATGGTTATATGTGTCTATATTATACGAACCTATGTTATACACTCTTTCCATGTTACAGTTACAATGTATCTATGTAATAGGTGTATATTTTTAAACACCTTCAAATAGTTATAGGTACATACCTACAACTAAGTTCAAGACTCATAGGTTCATGTCTCTGCGCTCACGTGCCAAATTTGGGCCCTAAGGCTTTTCTTTGAATGAGTTCTTCTTTCATGGGAAGGTAGTCAGTCAGAGCTTCGCCATTTTTTTTTATTCCTAGTGACTGCAACTTATCTGATGGCGTGCTGCAAGTCCAAATGCTGATTGTGCATTGGGCAATGAATTGTTTAACGGTTACAGTTACAACCACAGCGGTTAAGATGCCAAGATGGGACGACCCTGCCAATAACCGCAACCTCTCTCATAGTCTCATACCACCACATAACAACATTTGAACGTCCTTATAATATTTTTGAGGTCACCGCCATCATTAAAGAAACCCACCGCAACACATTCAAGAGCATATAAACACTCAAAACGCACTTCAAGAGGATTTCAAGGTCCAGACAATCCACATCGAGAAAATCCAACAAAGCTGACTGACTGAAATCCCATCTCAAGATGCAAGCGTGCTTTGTTAAGTGAACCTGAAAATCCTGAATTCATTCTCCTGAAAGCCAGCTTTGATTACACCCCACCCGGTTATGGGAGGGTACAAAAACTAAACTACGAGTGAACGCACTAGGAACATGCCCTACACTCTCCTTATCAGATCTAATGTACGAACGAAAAGGCCAAATATGACAGTAAAAAGTACGAAAAAATCCACATGTCTAACTAAAACGACAAACTATCACTTTGAGGCGCTCGTTTTGCCCAAAAGAACAGTTGAATGTAGAAACTTAAGTGGATCCAGCACTGGACTACCTTTCTAACGATATGAATAAGAGATTCTCTCGGACAAAGCTTGTTGACCTGAAGTCGTGAACTCTAAGATCTAATTGGCGATTTCCGTGGCCATGGCCTTCTTCACAGCTTGCGCATACGTTGTGTGCTGGTATGCCAGCGTATGCTCCATCAAGTCATACAGGGACGTCTTGGGTTCCCACTCTGTAAAGGATACGTGAAAGGATCACAACTTAGCTACTTACATAAGTCACATTTACAAGGGAAAAGGAAAAAACACCAAAACTTGGTCACTCGTACATAGAAAACAACGCATAGTAGCAAAATCTGCAGTTGCAGGAAGCTCACCGAGTTGCCTCTTGATGATGGTCATGTCTGGAATACGCTTGTCGCTGTCGTCGTATCCCACACCGTAAAACTCCTCCGAGGACACATCCACGGTGGCCACCTCTGGTCGGGGGTTGCCACTAACCTTGCAATAAATCTACAAAAAGCAAAAGTGGCACGCTCAGCAGCGTTAGAAGGAAATTGAAAGACCTGAGAGGAAGGCAAATTGTTTTAAAAGCGCGTGGACATGAGATGCAAAATGGTGCCACACTCACATCAGTCATCAGTTCGGCAAGCTCCCGCACGGTCACTTCGTTGTGGGGGTTGCCGACGTTGAAGATTTGACCGTTCGCTCTAGCAGGATTTTCCTGTTCCATTCGGTCCACTGTTAGTGAGCCTCCTTCAGATCACCAGGATCTGGTCCCTAAAGGTCAAATTCGATTCATTGCATTATGAAATGTCCTAACAAAATTTGAAGCGCGAGAATCAGTCACAAGCGATGTGTGTGTCGTCAGGAATACAATGATATCGAACAAAAGAAAGGCCACGCAAAAACTACTCGAAACTGCTCAAGGAAACACGTCGCCCAATTCGGGACTTCTTGGTACTTCAGAGGAATGGACTCCAGTAATAACCAATACCACGATTTCCAAATGGAGTGAAAGAGGAAGAGCAAGTCACTCACAATCATTCGCATCACGGCATCGATGGCGTCTTTGATGTAAACGAAAGAACGCTGGGACTGTCCCCCGTCCACCAGTTTCAAGGGCTCTCCCCTCATCAGGTTCTGAAAACAAACCATTGGACTTCAACGACGGAGAAGACCCTAAAAAACGCAGCCAACTTTAACATCGACGAGAAATACAAAACAAATCGATCAAGCAGCCCAATACAAAACAAAACAAAAACATGTCAAGAAGTTCCCACATTGCTGAAGCAAGCCAGGACGCGAGGCACCGAGTCCTGAGGCCCATCGACGCCGGGAATGAAATCCATGCGCGGCCCAATCCAGTTGAACGGCCTCACGATGGTGAACTCCAGCCCATTCTCAGCGCCCTCCCCTGCCAAGACCCAACCCCATCCCATGTCAACCCTAATTCTTGAACCCCACATGGGCACATCATCTTCAGTCTAAGTCGCCCAACTGGCATTAACTAATATTTTCTCTTTCATTGCGAGTGCTCTCGCCCATATCAGAAGGCGTAAGGAAAGCTCATGATACCATAAATGAGCCTCTCGATGAGCTGCTTGGCACACGCGTACGACCACCGCTGCTTCTCAATGGAGCCGAAGATGCAAGGGCTCTCGTCCTCCTTCAACAGGTAGAAAGCGGGGTCCTGCACGAATAGATACATTCACAGGGAGCCGATTATGTAAGGAATGACAGCCACTCGAGGTCAATCATCAGCCATTGCGAAGAGGACAGGAGACGAATAATCAATCCTCAGCATCTTCGAACGGAGGGACACACTGACAATGGAAAGGCTCACGCACATTCTTCAAGGGGCTGTCTTTGGGAAGGAAGCTGCCGATGGTCTTGCCATACACCTCGCACGTGGAGAAGTGGATGAGGCGCTTGTCGTGCTCTCGACACTGCTGCACCACCGGCAGCGCGTCCACGAAGTTGCTGTAAATGGTGTCCAGCGGCCGCGTGTTGTAGTCGGCGGGCGTGCAAATGGCCGCCAAGTTGATCACCTGCGACGAAACTATTAGTCACACTAAGGTATGGAATTTATAGCACAGCTCGTCTCTCAAGTTCTGCTTCCAATGCCGAACTACTGTAACATTCACCCGGTGATCGACGGTCTAAATTTAGCTCACAATGTATAATTCCCAAACCCTTGGCTTTCCACCAGTCGGAGTGGTCGTGTACACGATCGACGATGAAAGATTGAAGAATATAGGAGCAACTGTCGCATGCAGAGGAATCCATTGTAAACCCGCAAGTTCGATGGAACGGAAAGATACCCCAAAATTGCAATTGATGAATATATACGCCCTCCAGGAGTACATATTGCGAGCACAACCCCAATTCAATTGATTGCGGAAAGAAAGGCCAAGATTGGATCGATGATTACCAAGTCGGATGCCGCGATGAGCCCCTCCAGCCGCGCGTCGTGCTTGATGTTGATCTTGTGGAACGCAATGCGGTCGCTCCATCGCTGCCCAGGCTGCAGCAAGTGCTGGATCTTGTCTGCGTACACGTCGATGGCCAGCACGCTGTGCTCCGTGTCCGCCATCAACTTCTCGCACAAGTGCGAGCCGATGAAGCCCCCCGCGCCGATCAGGCAAATCCGCAACGGAGTCACGCCGTCGCCGTCCAGGTTCACCCGCCGCTGGCCCGCCATCGCCACAACTCTCAATGGGACCCAAAGTTTCACCAACAAAAGCTTACCAGCAAAAGCTCTAACGAACCGGACCCCACAAAAACACTGGATTCCGTTACGACGAGCAGCAGAATTCCCCAACTGAGGAAGTGCTGAACGAGCGCAGGTCACTCGGCGTTGGGATCACCAGAGTGAAATGTGGTGCAATCGAGAACACATGCCTGGAGCCCAATTTGGAGTTTTGGAGCCTATCAACCACGATCACGATGATAATCAGACTGAGCTTTGCCTTGCCTGTTGCTGCCCCAGCCTGCCCTTGCCCTACAATTGTGAGTTAGGCGGTGGTCCTATTGTCAATTTGTACCGGTGAGCTTGCAGTGAGCTGGAAACAGAAGAGGCCGAGCGACGGTCTGAAAGGCGCATCTCTCTCACTTCCGCAACACGTTTGGGGTTGACTGAGATGATTCGATTCTCAACGAAGTTCACTACTCACTACGCCTTCAAGCTTCTTATGCCTCAGTGCCTCAGTCAGTCATTTCGTTATTTCGCCAATTTACTAACGCAGATAATTGGTAGTTAGCCCTGTCCTGTCGCTCCACCGCACGTTTTCGTCAGAGACTTCTGTGACTCGCTTGCATGACCTGACGAAGCAGTTGAGTGGGGCTCCCGTGCAACGGCTTGCAGGGCGCCAGGCTCGCAGTGGCGTGGCTTTCACTTGCTCTTCTGTTTCCTTGCCCCACCACCTATTGATCTTGGCCTCTTGGGCACCAATTGCACCCAAAACCTCTGTTTGACTTGGTTTCCAGTGCAATGGGAGGACTTTTTTCACTTTGAACAGTGGAATGTGTGAAAATTCTACAGTAGCGAAAACAGAGCTGTAAATTGACAAGTTCCATGGGTTGTGGGCACGGTATTGAGGCGCACTGTACTGTACACTGCACTGAACGTGCGAGTGTGTGATTTGTGGTTTTGATTCGGTTGTGGCAAAGATGGTTCTTTAGGGCTCTCCAGTGGAGATGCTGCGCACGAGCGCAGTATATTTCGTGTTGGCTGCGCCGTGGGCTTGGCCTTGGGCTTTTGGAAGAGGAAATCGGGGCACGCCAACACTGAGCTGGAAGGGAGTGGTCAAAGAAGAAGGCTGATGTGGTTCTGTGGCTTGTTCCAGCTGGCCACTTACTGGATTGACAGGATTACAGGGATGAAGGAAGGGGTTAACTTCATTTCCTCTTTCATTAATAAGGAAGAAGCAACCTAAAGCATCCATGTACCCAATGGCGTCCCTTTTTAGGAAGGAGAGTCATTTCAGAACCTAAATGTAGACATACCAAACATAGCTTATTATTTTTTGATTGAAATAATAAGCCATATATGGTCCAGTTAGAATTGCGTTTCAGAATGACGCCCCTTCCTAAAAAGGGACGCCATTGGGTATAGGGACACCATTGGATGCCTCTACTTTAAGGTAGACAAGCACCCAAAACCAACCATTTTTAGGCATAGTAGTCATTCTAGAACTTAAATCTAGGTAGATCATAGATGGCTTTCTGTTTGCTGACCAAAATGATAAGTTCTCTATGGTCTACCTAGATTGACATTCTAGAATGACTACCATGTCTAAAAATTGTCGCAATTGGGTACATTGTTGGTTTTGGGTGCTTCTCCCCTTAGAATGCAAATACAAGAGTGGACATGATTTATGTGTTGTAACCTAGTAAGCTTATGGACATGGAGACTAATGTGTTTAAGGCACAACATTTAAGGAAATTGTAAAACTAAAGAATGCACCTATTCATCCCTGAAATTGATAAGTTGTTAGTGATTTCTTTGGTGATAGGGTCACATTCTTCCAAGATAAAGTTTGAGGGACCTTGAAAATTGATGCCACTGAATAAATAAAAAACTTGCAAGCAATCCAAAAATTTAGAAATGATTGAAAACATTAAGAAAGTTGTTTTACATACTAGACATAAAATACAAACAAGTGACAAACAATTGGATGGAATTGATAATACCAATCTTCTCAATCAATCTTCATAGGGGCCTAAACATGACCCAAAATAAGGAGTAATTTTGGAATGCATTTGGATCAAGGGTAAAAAGAACTCCAAAGGGACAATTTAGGCGCTTTTTCCATGAACCCAAATTGGAGATGGGAACAAAACAAATCCCCCTACCTTAGATCTACCTTGAGTTGTTTTACATTTAACTATGTCTCTATAATTGCAGAGTTTGTAGTTGCACAGTCTTTATAAATCCGTCGTGTTGTCTATAAATCTAAAAGGACAATTTGTGCATATCACATTGTAAGCCTAATTTTGTAGTTGTACAATCTTTAAAAATTGTTTACATTTGACTATGTCTCTATAATTGTAGAGTTTGTAGTTGCACAATCTTTGTAAATCTGTCCTATTGTGTATAAATCTAAAAAGATGATATGTACATGTCACATTGTAAGGCCACTTTTTTTAGTTGCACAATCTTTGTAAATCTATCGTGTTGTCTATAAATCTAAAAGGACAATCTTTGCATGTCACATGTAAGCCTAATTTTGTAGTTGCACAATCTTTGAAAATCTATTTATATTTATCTATGTCTATGTAACTATAGAGTTTGTAGTTGCACAATCTTTGTAAATCTGTTGCTATGTGTATAAATCTAAAAGGACAATGGCTATACATGTCACATTGTAAGCCAAGTTTTGTAGTTGCACAATCTTTGTAAATTTGTCAGTGTTGTCTATAAATCTAAAAAGACTACCTGTACATATCACATTGTAAGCCTAGTTTTGTAGTTGCACAATCTTTGTAAATATGTCAATGTTGTCTATAAATCTAAAAGGACAATCTTTGCATGTCACATGAAAGCCTAGTTTTGTAGCTACACAATCTTTGAAAAGTTATTTATATTTGACTATGTCTATAGCTGCAGAGTTTGTCGTTGTACAATCTTTGTAAATCTGTTGCCATGTGTATAAATCTAAAAGGACAACCTATACATGTCACATTGTAAGCCTAGTTTTGTAGTTGTACAATCTTTGTAAATCTGTCATTGTTGTCTATAAATCTAAAAGGACAATCTTTGCATGTCACGTTGTAAGCCTAGTTGTCAGTGCATAGAATCCCATTTTTTCTATGATAACGTAGGAGGTCCAAAAGTGACCATTTATCAATTGATTCACAATATTTGGGAGTTTGACTTCTTCAAATCTTTCAGTAAATTTTACTTGAAAGACAATGAAATTGGACTAACTAAAGTTATTTAATAGTTTTGGGACCACCATGAAATTGGTTTTGAATTTTGAAGTAGGAAGCAGAAAAAGTTCCATAAAAATCCCTATATTCAATATTGGTACGTTGAAGAAACAATAGTTACTTCTTTTAATACTTTGGCAGCCTTGTCAGTTTATGCACCTCCTACCTTAGTACAAGAAAATAAGTTTGAAGATAATTCTTGTACATGTAATCTTCCATGCCTAAAAATATTTATGTAATTCTAAGAGTATTAAAGAGTCGTTAGATGAGATTCACCTACTCAACAAGGCCGTGAATTCCCTAGAGTTCTTGGACTGTGGGAACTCTGTTGCAACAACAATTTGACATGGCACAACAACTGCCAAGTCAAATAAAAATTAAAAATTAAAAAAAATTAATTAATTTAAAAAAAAATTTAAAATTTAAAATAAATTTAAAAAAAATTGAAAATTTTAATATCTTTTATTTATTTATTTTTAATAATTTAATATTCTGACTACGGCATTGTTCATTACAGCCACGAGAACACGGCTGAAATGGCCCTCCAATGCCCCCACAAAACATCTAATGATGTCTTTGGACTTTTTTTAGCACGAGCAACCTCAATTCACACAAGTGCAACTTATTGGCGTCTTTTTACTTGTGGTTAACCCCTAAAGGACCATAAAGTCAACATGTGACTTTTGCAACACGGGTCTTTGCACCCCCAATCCTTTAGGGGTTAATAGTCACCATGTGACTTTTACAACATAGGTTTTTGTACCCCGGGGTCCTTTAAGGGTTAAGAGTCTACCAACTGTAGCCATTTTTTATACAAATGCACAAAGTCAGGTGCTTTGTGCAGAAACAAAGAAATTGAAGACAAATTACATTTGAATGAAATGTAGCAATTTTTATGACTTGCACGTCCTGTGCTCTGAAATCTATGGCACGTAACATTATTAACCTCTAACGGATAGGGAATTCATGGTTCTAAACCAACGAACATAATGCAGATGGACCTATATTTTGGATCATCAGAATCAACAAAGAATATTTCACGCGTACTTCAAAAGAAAAATGTAGTCAAATAAAAGAAGGTTCTCGTATGAGTCACTAAACCCCAAAGTGCTGGAACTGAAGGAAGAAGGGTTGCACTTGGAAAATAATGTACTAGAGAGTATGACAGTTTTAGCCACTTTTTCTGTGGTGCCTTGGCAACGGATTTCTGCATTTTTGTTCCCAGCTTAGTCCACAATAATAACACTCAACTTCATACCAAAAACATAGGGAAACAGGGTGAAAAAGAATGATGAAGGTTCGAGAGACTTACAGTTGCGATTAGGGAGCCAGGGAGCCTTAATTCTGAATAACATGAATTCCTACTCAGATAAATAAGTTAGTTATACCCTTCAAAGTGAGATTCTGAGACTCCACTGACTGTGGTTTCAAACTTTCAATTGCTCTGGACTCTTAATACACATCTTTCTGGAGAACAGTTACAGTTCATTCTACAGGCTCCACCAAAAAGTCACGATCGAAAATTGCATATGGAACACATGATCTGGAGCAAGGGGCTGACCTCCGAGGGAAAATGAAGGCTAGAAGGTTAACTTTCTACTTACATCTAAAGCAACTATATGGAAGGGAGCTAGCTATTCAAGGACCATGCTCTTTACAGTTTAGCCAAGAATGAATTAGATCCTTGGGGGCCCGAGTCAAACCTGAAATTAATCTAGGTGGTCGTTTTGTGTGTCAATGAGAGGACAGTCAGTTTTTTGTTCATGTCTTCTGCCGTACTAGTGGCTTGCGTTGCGTAAGGGGCCACTCGGACATACGACAAAGAGCGCGAGAATCGCACGGGCCCTGTGTGGATCATCTCCACATCCGCAGGCGGAGTCCCCGTGCTCGGGGTTCCACTTCCCGCGGAGGCATCCCGCTTCCATTTCAGATTGGAGGTGCCCATGTGAACCATCGGCAGGGCCATCGGTCGCCTCGCAGGAATGTAAAGGCTATGCGGCGTTGGATAGCCTCTGGAAAAGGGGGGCTGAGAAAAGGAATGGGGAGGAAGAGAAATGGGGTTCATTTCCACGACAGCAGAGCTTTTGCGCATCACCTGCTCACACACCAATCATGAGTATCGTCAGATCAGCCAGTCAGGCATTATTTAATCCCTAAATGACCCAAGCTTTACATAAAAGGTCCACTTTGCAAGCTCATAATTACATCGACTTCAAAAATATAAGAACTGACTCTTTCTATTGGTACGTACATTTTGTAACCTTCCTTGACGCTCCCTACATGATTGATTTCACCTCAAATAGATACGGAAGCAAAACGAGAAATAAAGTCAAACAAGAAATTAATTATAGAAGCTACGAGAGAAAGGATGCACACCTTCAGATTACGAGAAAGCAGTGCCGTGTCGTTCAAGGCTAAAGCACTCTCCACAGCCTCTTGTGAATTGAATTCCACATAAGCAGATCTGTCAAAATAGGAAATACCCTCGTTAGGAAGAAGAATCGAACAAACTTGTGAAACACCCAATAGCAGTGTAGATAAAGCATTTAGCACACTTAACAAGTATCAGAACGTTAGACAATGAACAGAATTGAACTGCGCGCTCACAGATGAGAAGTTAAATGAATACGACAGAGATGTAGGGTACGTTGCACTAACCCCTTGGGCTTTCCAGTGGCCGGCTCTACCAACATCGTCACTCGATTAATGTTTCCACACCGACCAAAGTGAACTCGTAAGGCTGCCTGCGTTGCAGCAAAATGGACCTGCCAACAATTCAAGAAAATAAGTGAGAACTACTTCCCAATATTTGAGTCAGAGACCGACCAAATGTTCCCCAACAAAACACTAGATTTCATAGTATATAAGATTGAACGGCTTAGCAATAGGGAAAGAGATGAACTTACATTGGTGACAAAAACAGATCGAGCATTTATGTCTTCTTGACTTGGTTGCGGCTCGAAAGGTATTGGCCTCGCACCTACATCTCAATGAAGGATCCAAATTAAAATCGATAACACTATTCGGTAATACGTACAGAGTTACATGACTGAAAATGATTATAACTGAACTAGGGAGCGAGGCTCACCAGCAGCAGGGGCGTTTTTCACCTCCTTGGTCACTTCTGCTTGCCGAGCTCGCAGCTTGGTCATGTCAAGTTGTACTTGCCTCAATCTCTTCTTCATTTCCAAAACATCCTATTCCCAAAAGGAAAGAACGATTACAACAGTTAAAGCCTGTCACATTCATGCACAAATAGGAAAAAAAAATGAAGATACAATCATAAATAGCGACTTGCTCCGAAGGCCAAAATGAGAGCGTTATTGAGTGACCTACCTCGTTGACAGGTTGCTCGTCTTCCTCGGCCTCTCCATTAACTTGTGAAAAGTTATTCCCTAGTCGTTGGCCAACCTGCGGTTTAGAATGCAAACCATTTCTTCTGAATTCACTGTCTTGATGCAGCATCTGTTCCGACTTCACTCTTCGTAATGCATCTCCTAATAAATGGCCATTCACGCCCACTTTCCTTCCAGGGTGTTGTACCGGTAGTCCAAATTTCTGTTCTCTACCACCTCTCCCTTTCCCAGATCCCGCCCTATGAATAGCAGCCGCGTTCTTCTTCCACTTGCCCCTATTCTCGACAAGGACTACTTCCTCTCCAAACTCACCTTCGGCATCAATTGAATCCTGCCTACTTCTGTCATTAAGACTGATACGATCCCACACAGAAGCGTGTTTGTCTTGCATGGGCCTCTCTTGTACCTTAACCGCTCTATTAACGTGAACATCACCCACGTCGTCTGGTTCGACTGGAACAAAGGGATCTTCATGAGTCATATCGACGTCAGTTCCTCCATTACCCTGCACGTCTGGACGCATAGTTCATTTTGAGTTTTAGTTTAATAATACCCATATTCTGCAATACTAAAGCACATCACGAATGCAGCAATTATAAGTTCACTGTATTTGCAAAACAAGCAAATTGGGTAGCTGGAAGTACTTAAGAATCACATGGAGAACTACTTTTAGCTGACACAACTCTCTTTCTTTGTTTACAATAAGAAAATTACCAGCACCTGACGAAACCACAGATTGGAGGCGCTTTACTGACTCGGTCCTCCTCAAGGCATCCTTCTTGCTATCAAGAAGTGCACGTTCATTCACAACCTCCCTCACTGCATTGATTAAAAGGCGTCGAGAAGCTTTGACAACTGGAGGAGACATCTCTTTCTGCAACCACCAAGAAGGTTTCAAGAAAAATTGAGAACCTTGAGGACCTTTTAATCATCCAAAAGAGTACAAATTGAGTACGACTACAATGACGAGTTCTACGCAAAAATCAATACAAGCATTTTAGTTGAACTCGTTCAGTAACTCGACATACCATGTCGGGCCTATCTGCTCGTCCTCGTCCGCGACGCGTCCATATTTCAGGTGACCGTGATCGCTTGGTATTATGGCGATGTCCACCATCCCGACGACGGACTCTCCTCCTACCAGTCCCTTCACCGGTAATTATGTCATCTGCTTTCACCGCTCCAACAGTTCCAGGTCCTTCGAACTGTTCCTCAAACTCCATTTGCGTGGTCGTCTCTTCACCATGCTCTACTACAGCCACTACTGATCGTAGACTAGGTTCAAACTGCTAGGCATTATGAAGAACACAGTAAATGAATGTCAATGTGCTTAAAAAAAAAATACAAATCATACAAGGTAACATGAATCTATGATCAACACTGTTTTAGAAGCAGTAATTATTGAGAGCCATTCACAAGGCAAAACTATACACTCAGAAGATCTAAGTCAATCTCTAGCTGGAAAAATGAAATAAAACATGCAAGACCAATGCATACGATTAGGAGGTCAAAATTGAGGGAAAAAGTCAAGAGACCTGAGCCTGTGCATTCTCATACACCAACCCCGCATCAGAAGGTCTGTCATCCTCGGTCTTCGCATACAAGTGCTTGTTGGATGCCATATGCTCCCAAAGCCTGCACCACCATTATCATATGTTACACACAAAAAAAAACATCCATCTTAAAGTCCAATCTTTGCACATAAAGACATCAATCACCATTGTAATAATGAAAGTAACCTGAAAAAGCCTATTCACAACCAACATAATCGCAACAGTTGTTGGAGGCATCACCTTTGATTCACGTCAATCACATTTCATGTTGCAAGACACAACCAGAGATACTAACTGAAAAAAAATCACATGAATATGATACCTGACTCTAACAATGATTTCAACAAGTGTATTAGCTAAAGAGGTCATACCAAGACACAAATGAGTCACTGTCACCACCAAGAAAAGCTTCAAGATCTTTCACAGCCTGAGTTTTGTCCTTTCCGTGTCCAATAAGCACAACCACGTACTCCTGCAAATTACCGCTCCAACATCAATACCTATTATAAAACGAAAAGAATAATAATAATAATAATAAATAAGTAATGTTTTACCAGGAAAAGAAAGATTTACAGGCAGGTTACAAATGTGAAAGTACTAGAGTACCCAATTCCATTGTCCAACCTGAAAGCCACGCTACAACAATTGCGTGTGAATTCATCAACTCCATCAACAAGTGAAACACTACAGACGCTCTAAATGCATCAAGCTATCATTAACATTCAGCAATTGTCAATATTGATGAAACGCGGCCCGCAGCCCTAAACTAGCAACGTCTTGTATCAAACGACCATATACTCAAGTCACAACTTCAATTTTTTTCTTCGAAGACACATGCCTTGTGTGTGCATTCAGAGACGACCACATACATTGAACATATAAATCCCACATTAAACATGCAAGAGTGAGAATCAGAAATATACGTGGAGTACGACACAGGCCACGAACTCGTTTGTATACGACAAACACTTGCAACCCTAGTAATTTCATATGAAGTGATAAGAAAACGAACCACAAGAACATCATCCGTGTAGTTTCCGATGTATTCAGATAACTTGTCCTTCACACATTCCCTGAGTTTCGCTGCTCCACTTCTGCTCAGATCCATTGAGAACTTTACTCCATCCATGATGATAAATTCCCAATAGATCTTCAGGTCCTCATGCTACA